>OX243873.1:13241565-23241565 GCA_945859645.1 Amphipoea oculea
ACATTTCTGTTTTTATTCAATTAGACATCGTTTAAAAAGTTATCGCTCTATTTTCGTTAAAAGTTTTCAAGACTTGTTCTTAACTTTCATTGTCGTAGGTACTAACGAGACTTACTTATCACGACATTCATTTACAAGTAAGCAATTTCCTTGATTTGTTTATTAAAGTTTTTCACTATATATAGAAGTACATCTTCTTACTGGCTCACTCTGAAAATGACTCACTATCTTCTAATTAGACTATGCACAGACGCCAGCACATCAAGCTACTACAATATGTCAAATTTTCTTTAATACATTTTCATCTTTATTGCTAAAATATAAGGTTCAAAGTTGATTGGGAAAATTTTACAGTTTCGGGTAGCTTGATGTGCTGGCGCCTATACACAAGGAGACACATTTCTCGACTTAAATGTCTTGTCACGTTGGTTTATGACAAGCAGTAAGCGAGAATATACTGATTAGGTGAATATAAACGTTATGTGGCAGAGTGGCACGAACTATGTACGTAACTGAACGTGTGTATGTGTGTAATCAGACAGCGCGACTGCACCGAATTATTAATATATAGGTATTGTCACATTGTATTTCTGCTAGCGGTTTGCTAACTAGAAACTAATTGACAGTTTAATGAGTAATGGCTCCATAAGTGCATACATAGGGTAATATAACGTTGCTTGTTCGTAAATTCAACCATGGCTCACTCAGTTTGTGACAGATTAATAATTCTTTTGATTTCAGAGTTTTATAAATAATTAATTTAACATTCTATTCGGAATCTAAAAAAAAAATTACCAAAACTGATCTTATGTAAGCCGTTACTCTGTTCAGAACAATGTCGATTTCTGGATCATTTCCAGCCAGTTCCAGTGAATAAATTGGCATTTTTATCTTCAACTTACAGCAGAGGAGCTAAAAGAAATTGTTCAGCGAGAATTAATTCCTAACGAATGGGAAGTGGCTTCGACAAATTGGAAATTGTTTGTAGGTTTCTAATGAAGAATCGAATCAGTAAATTATAGCATGCATGTCATACAGTTCACTGTTACAACATTGGGCTGCAGAAGATCGCTGTAATAACTATATAGGTAGGCAAGTCATTGTCAGTTGTGGTGATACCTATTTTTGCTATTTTACTTTTTATTACACGCTGAAAACAAGTGAGGA
Organism: Amphipoea oculea; assembly: GCA_945859645.1. NCBI lineage: Eukaryota > Metazoa > Arthropoda > Insecta > Lepidoptera > Noctuidae > Amphipoea > Amphipoea oculea. The sequence continues at coordinate 13,242,733 of OX243873.1, forward strand.
CATAAGAATACTGCCGCTAATTAGGTACTTACTACTTGTCCTAAGTAAGTATATACTTTATTTAATATTAATTTATTTAATATTTACTTTATTTAATAACAGAGACAGAGCCGGAGTTGGGGTCGGAGTGGAGTCGGTTAGGCTGAGGTTTAGCTATAGCACACCTACATTTCGCCAGTTATATTAAAGTCCCATGTAATAGGGGGCGAACCGGGGCTCATACTAAGAAATTCTGGATAGAAAAATCCAACAATAATTTGCCCGACCCGGGAATCGAACCGAGCACGTGCAAGCTCAGCAGTAGCGCTAGCGACCACAGACCATCGAGACAGGCTACTTATCTTCTTGGCAAAATCCCATAATCGCTTTTCTCTTGACCCATTCCAAGAAGTATTGGTTCCTCCTAACGATTAATTAGTTTATTTTCTGTCCAAATTAAATTAATTGGTAATCAGATTTTCAAGCTTAGTAGGATAATAGAGCCCTAACAGGTGAATTTCTAACACTATTGTTTTTAGGAAAATACTATGCATGAAAAACTGGCTCTATTTTATAATCCTAGCCGTGTCACACATTTGGATGTTTATATGTACCTAGAGAGACTGAATTACGACCCTCCATCGCGCTTTTAATAAAGCTTAATGTTCCGTCACTAGTGACTGTTAACATAAAAAAGCTTTTTAAAAGTTGAGTGTATGGAACACTAGCTAAATATTTTGAACATGTAAAGTGTTCTGACAGTCAACTGGTTTGGTCAGTTTAACTTTAACACTGCCTTTATTTCGTAGCAGTAAGGGCCATTTTCGTAGGTCAAGTTACTAGTTACGTGCAGATGACCGTGGGTATCATCACTCTAGAATATTTCACGGGCTATTCGCTAGTCTTTCTATTATGCAAGTTAGTAATCTGCACGCAAGCTTGCGGAATGGGAAAAATATTTCACAGCAAGTTCCTGCTAATACGTGACTTTGGATTGTATTGTGTTGTGCAGTTGTGACGTTTTACCCGCGTGCAAACTACTTGCAACACGGAACTGCGGTGTTATTCTCATGCAAATAAATAAAAGGTTGCACTTGTCTTTCTTTATGTTGAAAATTATCGCGTTGGTTCACTTAAGTAGGCACCTATATAAAGCTACGGTTAAATATTATAGCATGTGTTTTTACCTCGTTAAAAACCGATGCGAGAAGTTTTGAGCACAATTTCTATCCTATCAAAACCCTTAAACGTACGCGGTTTTCATGATTTCCCAAGCAGGCTGTTAACTACGTACATTTTGCTGCTTAGGTATACATTTCCAGTTAAACTCAAATGTAAATACGGAAATTAATATCCTCATTGTTTTAACAGAATACGGCGTCTTTAATGTTTCATAAGTAGAGGTACCTAGCCGGCTTTTAATGCCCTGGGACCATTAGTACCTCTGTTGAACGAAAGGATTTTCATACCTTTAATGCTCTTAAATGTTAACTACAAACAAGGCTAGTTTAAACATTTGTATAGTTTGGTTTAACTTTAATTTGAAATCGGAGTAAGCACCCCTTTATACAGAAATTAGACCTGAAAGAACTAAAAACGTGATATTCTATAAAAAGGACACTAAGCGGCAAAGTACTAAGTTACGAACATTTTTTAAATGGCTTTTTCTACTTAGTCCAATATGAAAATAATGGAGTTACCGAGAAATACAATTATTTTTACCTGTGGTATAATAAAAAATCACAGCGGAGGAGCCTTAACTAGAGTGACTAGTCATAATTTAAGGACATACGTAAGTAAGTATCTAAATATCGGAAAACTGAGCGGAGTGCAGATGAACGATCCCATCCACGTCGAACGGATTATGTCTTTAGGGAAGTTATAGACACGGTACACAACACAAAAGCTTCTGTCCCGTATCAGGATGAAATGGTGGTAGTGGTTTACAAACTACCGCAACAGAAATACCTCTCTAAAGTCTGTAATCACCAGAAACTCTAGCTACAAACTTTTACTAGTTATTCATTGTCTTGAAAACATGACATTCTTCTATACAATCGAATATGATTTGCATTTCGAGCATTAGAAAGAGGTTGTCACACAGGTATGGGTGACAGAGACGACGCTCAAAAAAGTCACAATTATTGCCATCATAGCTTTTGCCCGTGGCTTCACCCGCGTGGAGGTCGGTAATTATCCCACGGGATTGTACTACTAAGATAAAAAGTACATGTTCTAACCCAGGCCATGGGTCTACCCATCTGCTAAATTTCATCCAAATCCGTTCAGCTGTTTTAGCGTGACGTAATAAACAAACAAACTGACTTTCGCATTTATAATAATTATTAGGATTTTTGGCCTGGTATTGCACCTACCACCCGGCCGGGTTAGGCCGTAGCCTAAGCCGGTTCCTAATCCCGCTCTGACCGCAAAGCAGCTCTACGTTTAACCCGTGAAGATTTCAATTTAGATTTAGAGGACCTTTGTGACTAACGATAGGTGCTTGTGGACGTCAGACTCAGCCTTATTTCTAACTCTGCTGACGGGGAAATCTTTTCACCAGGGCTCAGCTAAGCTGTAAAAAACCTGCAGGAACCGAATGGACTCAGAAGGAGGACAACGGCGTATTGTGGCGCAACTTGGGAGAAGCCTAAGTCCAGCTGTGGACTGCCATATAGATACCTAAAGTGGATTTTGATACCTACAGGAGCTAGTGCGAATCTTGGGGTTCATTCGATTAATCGAGTCTGGTTTAACCATGCTGGGATCGGTGCAAATCATTCATTCATTCATATACTCGGGACACTACAAACGCAAAGTTAGTCATAAATTACTTTTATAAGACCTCTCGCTCGCACTTAGAACCCTTGTCTTATTGTTGTGTGTAACTGTGTTATTTATTAACCGGTCAAGCGGCGCGGTTCGCCGATGGGCGACGAAACAATAGCAAATCAATTGTGTCTCTTTAGCGGAGCTTGACAGATTAATATAATGATTTATAACTATAATTTTGCATTTTTAATGGTGTTAGGACAGTATTTTTCTCTCACGAAGCGACACGCCCTTCACTTGTACTCTGTGAATGTGTGTATAAGTGCAGGAGCTTTCGGTACCGTCTGAGACAATGGCGAAGTCGGAAGTGCGCATGTGTGTGTCATGTGCTGGCACTACTCGTCTTTACGCACACATTCACAGCGTGTTTGTACATTTGGTTACCACAAGAAAAGTGCGCGTCGCTTTGTGATATAAAAATAATAGATCAGAGGGGCAATTCTCGTAATTTTAAGAACGTTCACAGTCTGATCTCAATTTCAATCTGTCAAAAATAACCTTTAATTTCCCTACATTTTTGACAGTGATTGTCGCTGAGACGAGATTACGACTAGATTTTGACCGTTTTCAATTACGGGAATTGGTCTTCTGATATTATGACACAAAGGAAAAAGAAAAGAAGTGAAGCTTTATTCTTTGCAAAAATGTTGGAAAAATCTTTAGTTGCGTATATTTTCATTTCTTTGAAATAATTTCAATACCTGCAGAATACATAGGTACCTTCTCGTTACGAGTTTTATTTTTTAATCTTCCTTTTACCAACAATGGAGCTTACTGTCCAAACACGCGATTTGTGTAATAAAAATAAAACTGCTTTTACAAAAGCGATCGAGTTGTTTTGGTTTTTGGGAAAATTTTTATTTGACATTATTATGATTGTGTGTGGATATTATATTTTATTCTATTAGAAATTCTTGTGAAAAGAGTTGTGTTAAAAACTGGTTGTTAAAAGTCTTTCTAACAGCTGTATACGAGGAGAGCTTTCCAGTATAATATCCCTTTAATTTTATTATTACCAAAAGCAGGCCTCTCACATGCCGGGGGCCATTATAGGTATCAACTCTCATACATTTATCAAATAACGGCGGCCTTGTTATCTCACTTACATAATAGGAAAATTTATTAATATTACGTCCGATGGTTATAAATTTTAGACATGTGATTTTTTTAATGATAGACTTACCAACTGAACTTCGACAAACTTTACTACGACAAGATTTTAATTCGACACTACGGAACTCCGACACGTCTTCATTTCGACAATACTGTAGTTCGAAATGCCTTAAGTCCGACACTACTGTACTCCGATAAAGCGTTTCTTCGACATGACTTAACTAGGAAACGATGCAAATTCGATGACGTGCTACTTCGACATCTATCGTAGTCCGACATGAGTCAATTTCGAAATACTCTACTCCGGCATGCTGTACTTCGACAATATCTTACTTCGACGTTGTATATCTGAGACACGATGCTACTTCGAAATTATTCTGCGACATTAGGGAACAACTAAATTTGTGAAAGATGATATGGCTAGAAAGGGGGTGACTACTACTAAAAAAAAATGTATAGTGCTCTTAAATAGAAAAAAAAAATATTTTTAAAACTATTATAGAGTTAAATAAAGAAAGAACAAAGGAACACAGAAAATGAAAGAACTCGAAATATCTGATATTGTCGAAGTACAGCATGCCGGAGTAGAGTATGTCGAAATTGACTCATGTCGGACTACCATAGTTGTCGAAGTAGCACGTCGTCGAAGTCGCATCGTTTCCTAGTTAAGTCATGTCGAAGAAACGCTTTATCGGAGTACAGTAGTGTCGGACTTAAGGCATTTCGAACTAAAGTATTGTCGAAATGAAGACGTGTCAGAGTTCCGTAGTGTCGAATTAAAATCTTGTCGTAGTAAAGTTTGTCGAAGTTCAGTTGGTAAGTCCCCGTAACTGGGTTCTGGAGGTCAGACAGGCGGTCGCTTCTTGTAAAGTAATGGTATTCGGCTGTATTTGGTTTGACACTGGAAGCCGACCCCAACATAGTCGGGAAAAGGCTAGGCAGATGATATGAAAATATTAGGTATGTTATTGTTTTATATTTTATTGCCGTGTCAGTGTTCGGGTGGTTAGGGTTTGAGTTTCACGTTGTTAAACGTCAAAGGCAGTCAGATAATTGTGTTATTTTTTATAATACCTAGGATTATCCTGTCTTACACACCTGACGGGTAAACTCTGTGTCTAACTATGAAGAACAAGCCCAACTGTTTTAACTTAAAAGTTTTCAAACAAAATACAAGGTACAGAAGAACTTCGCAAGTGTAGGAACTTGTATATTAGATAAAACCTTTGATATTCTAATAAGGTGTTGAAAGTTCTCGGTAAGCAAATTATTGATTCTGGAAAAATCAAAATCAAAAGTCATTTATTGAAACTAAGCTGAGAATCAGCCGTTTTTGACCATCAACTTTATATGAGACAGTCCTCCATAGCGCCCGCCCTTCACCACTTCCTAGTGCTTTACCTTGTATACAGGGTGTTACAGAAAGGGTATATCAATACAAACGGGTTGAAGAGTGTATGTGGTCTAGAATCTCTGTACAAAGTTTCAGCTCAAAAGCAGTAACTTAGAAAATGCTTAACATTTTTTATTTCGATAGTTTATTAAATTGAAATCATAACAAACGTGTCACCGCACTACGAGGGTCATTATCCATTATCTGTAGTGTGTCTGTGCGCCTAGTACACGCACATCACGCCGCCACGCGCCAGTGCAGCGCCGTGATGTCGAAATAAAAAAATATTCTGTTCTATGTTCTGTTCTATGAAACAGCAGATTTTTTTTTTACATCTGACGAGCTGTTTCTACGCTAACGTGATTAGAATTATGTGCTGAATTTATGGTTACAGTTTGCGCGTCCATGTCCCTACCACTCTGTATGTTTATTTTTTGTATAATATGCTGCATAGGGCTCGTGGCTAAATAATAACAGCCGCACAGGTCGATCGATCAGGTTAAGCTACGCTTGCCGTTGTTGGTCTGTGGATGTGTGACCATCTTTACATACCAAGACCCCTCCGTGCCTCAAAAAGCACATTAATTAAGGCATTGGTCCCGGCTGTCATTCGTGATTCGTGAGTCGTTACGTGTACCTAGTCAGAAGCCCGAAAGTCTGACAACCAGTTTTACCATGGGTTATCGTATTACCCAGAAACTGGGTTGTGGAGGTCAGATAAGCAGTCGCTCCATGTAAAATACTGTTATTCATCTGCATCCGGTTAGACTAGAAGCCGAATCCAACAAAGTTGGGAAAAGGCTAGGCAGATGATGATCATGCTGCATTATGTGTAGTTATGGATTTGTTAATGTTAAATAAAATAATAAATCCAATTAAATACTAAAAAAGGATGGAAAAGATGGGTTGTCTCACCCTATGTAAAATTTCTACATTCATTATCTGTAATTTATATTATGGTACTAGCTGCCCCGCGGTTTCACCCGCATAAGTCTCGGTCCCGTGGGAATATCGGGATAAAAAGTATCCTATGTCCTTTCTCGGGACTCAAACTATCTCTATACCAAATTTCATCTAAATCGGTTCAGTGGCTTAGGCGTGAAAAGGTAACATACAGACAGACAAAGTTGATTCGAATTTATAATATTAGTATGGATACATAATAAAGAGTATTAAGTACATTATTCTAGTATGAATACACATGATTAAACCCTTGAGTTGTTGGCATGAGCGATTGACAGCGACGTCGAGGAACTTAGCAAACGAGGTTCGTTTGAAACAACAGTGAAGGGGAATCCGTGAGAACAACACCATGTGTTACATATAACAAATTCATTCAAAGGTTTCTCGAGAAATAATTGATTTGTTAATTGCGTCTTTGTCAGTGGTGAATGAACTGTGAATAATTGAGATAAGACTGTTGAGAGATTAGACTGAATTACAGTGGCATTTGTACGAGCCTGTAACATTTTAATTAATGAATGCTATTATGAAGAAGGCCTGCTAAGCGCACCGGTTCTTGCCCCTGTGTTTAAGTTTTTGTTTCACAGTGTCAGGATAGACATTAGATGTCTTTGAGTATTCCCGTTTGAGCACCTATTTTCAGAGCACCTTTTTTTAGAGCACCAAAGGTATTCCCAGTAGAGCACCAATCAATATTTTACCGTGGTGCTCAAATGGGAACAATAAAAAATATTCAACTTTGTTCCCTTTTGAGCACCTACGATGCGGTAGCTTCTAGTGATGGGGTGTATAATAATACATATCGATAAAAATTGGCAGTACTTATATTATCATATTAATTTTAGGAAACTAAGTAATTATTATTAATATTACAATCAGCCTTATGTTATTTTCTAGGTACCTGACTTACTTAAGACAAATAAAATAAAAGAAATCAAATTCCTCGTAACATCAGTAGTTAAATAATAATACTTACATTATATGGATTACACAAGTAAAGATTTTATATGTTATTTTCTAGGTACCTCACTTAAGACAAATAAATAAAAGAAATCAGTTTCCTCGTAACATCAATAGTCTTTACGCTTATTGTTTTTACTTAAATAATATTTCTTAATAATACTTACATATTTATGTATTATACAAGTAAAGTTTTTAGTTGTTTTAGAAACGAGAAATATGAACGTTATATCAGTTATAGAAACTTTTGGAAGTAGTAATAATAATATGTTAAAAATAAATATATATTTTTCTAAAATTTAAATTATCACCATTTAACTCGAAAATAGATTGATAACGCTACGCTTATTAAATTATAGCCACAAGAAACTAGTAAATACAGTATTTATAATAAGGCCCGAGCTCGCCGAAACCGACACTTAGAAAAATTTCTCAAATAAATTAAGTAAGTAATTATCAAGCAATGCATTTTATCAAACGTTATTTATGCCTTGCGTTGTTAACTTTTACAATATTTAACACAACTAACTATTTACATTAGGTACTAAATTAAATGACTATCTAACTTAATGCCTATTTAATGAGTTTAATTTTTGGGAATTGCGTAATAATAAGTCAATATAACGTTTTTATTCCAAACGTTGTATTATGAGATACAATTAAAAAAAAATGTTTGTCAAATAATACGTTATTAAAAAAAAGTTTATCGGGTAATAATTTTTTAAGTGAATTATTTGGGAAATATGTTATTGTATAATGATGACATGACAAATCATGTTTTTGCCCATCGTTGCTTGTCAAGTAAAAATTTGTAAATTGAATTTTGGAGTTATCCTTCTCCTAGACAACTTCTAAAAAGCAAGACAGAGCTTCTTCTTCGACTCGTGAGACACAGAAAGTTCAGCGGCTATCCCTCTCAAACTTGAATGAGGATTTTCAGTCACTATTTCCTTCACTTTTGCGGTGTTAACTTCAGTTCAAGACGTTGCAAATCAGGGCGAGGCAAATCTTCCAGCATATCTCGATCGCTTTTGAACGCTTTATACCACTCATAAGCACGTGTTTTGATAAAGTCGATTCACCGTCAGCCTTCTGTAACATTTTCAGTGACTTCAAACACGAAATTCCATTGGCGTTGCAAAATATAAGACAAACTCTTTGTTCGATGTTTTTGTCCATTATGAAATTCGCTATACACACTAGATATGATCTAACTTAAAACAGCAGTGTATTTAATCTAAATGACAGATGCAACTCAAACTCCGCGAAAAAATGGAAATGTTAAATAAAAGCTTGTAAAAATACCAATTACTATTTTTAAAGTGTGATACTTCCTGGCCGCGCCACAGTGGAAAATTAAAGTAACACGTTTTTAGATAAATTGTACCCTTTATGTACTTTAGGGTACATGTAGTGAAAAAAATTGTACCTCAAAGAATAATGAAATATAATGAAGTTTTGTTGGCGCGGCTGGGAAGTATACTTCCTGGCCGCGCCGCCACGGTTTTTGTAAACTATAAGGCGTACCCGGACATAGTGTACACTAAAGAATTGGACCAAAATTGTTCTTTTCCGTACGCTATAAAGAGATTCGAAAATTTTATTACTTTAGAAATTATAGTCTTGTGTTGGTGGCGCGGCCAGGAAGTATACTTCCTAGCCGCGCCACCAAGTTTTGTTAGGCGTACCCGGATATATGTACGGAAAAGAACAATTTAGGTACAATTCTTTAGCGTATATTATATCCGGGTACACCTAACAAAACTTGGTGGCGTGGCTGGGAAGTATACTTCCTGGCCGCGCCACCAACACAAGACTATAATTTCTAAAGTAATAAAATTTTCGAATCTCTTTTAGCGTACGGAAAAGAACAATTTTGGTACAATTTTTTAGTGTCGGTACACTATGTCCGCGTACGCCTAATAGTTTACAAAAACCGTGGTGGCGCGGCCAGGAAGTATACTTCCCAGCCGCGCTACCAAAACTTCATTATATTTCATTATTTTTTGAGGTACAATTTTTTTCACTACATGTACCCTAAAGTACATAAAGGGCAATTTATTTAGAAACGTGTTACTTTAATTTTCCACTGTGGCGCGGCCAGGAAGTATCACACTTTTAAAATCGTAGTTTTTCTAAGCAGTGGCCAATTGTAATCAGGCCACTTTTGTATTCTTCAACTATTGAATGGATCAATTGATTCCTTATTTTTGCATATGTTTGGCATTTTGATTTTCCCATTTTTTGGCGAATTTCACTATAATTGTTGCAGTTTTCTTTTAAAACTCCTAAAATCTTTGCTAGATTTTTCTCGCTGTTTTTATTTATGATCTTGTTAAGAGTCAAGTAGTGGCTTTCAAGAAAATTGTTCGTTTTATGGGTTTGCCCATAACAAGACCATTTGTTTGACCATAGCCTGTGTTCTATCCACTGTGTTATCATATAGTCATTAAACTTTGTGACGTTTTTGTCTTGTGGACTCTCACTCATAATGTACAGCCACGCGTCATCTATAGCTTCGGGTGGCAGATGGGGTAGCACGGTACATAATGCGACATGCTTTCGAGAGATACTGGTTTCATTCAACCCTAATTCTTTATTAAATGATAACATTCTGCATTGAAACTGCCAATTTTTAACCGACTACTAATTATCGATATGTATTATTATACACCCCATCACTAGAAGCTACCGCATCGTAGGTGCTCAAAAGGGGACAAAGTTGAATATTTTTTATTGTTCCCTTTTGAGCACCACGGTAAAATATTGATTGGTGCTCAAACGGGAATACTCCTTTTATACGATGTAGCCACAAAACATATTACACATTGGGTACTTAATTACGTATGTTGTAGCTAACAGCAATGTGTAGCTACAACATACATAATTAATTACCCAAATAATTTATCAGTTTACATAATTTAAAAAGCTAAAAATCTTAAAATAATAATATACATGTACAAGTATAATATAAAAAGGGAAGGGAAAATAATCAAAGGGCATAAAAAAATTCGTCCGCAGCACTGTCAACGGAAAACGTACCCAAAAGGCTGGCAGCATTGCCACGTTGTATGGCAATGCTGATTCTTTGGCCAAAAAATAGGCCAGCCCTCTGGTCACGTGAAGAGTCGACCAACCGCTTGGCGATGTCTCGAAATACTAAGTGGGCACTCGGGCCCCAGGGCCCTAGTGTTTCAACCCCAAACGGCTCAAATATTTAATTTCCAAAAAGATTGGAGTATTTGCGCCGTTTGAGGTTTTCCGCACCTGCAGCAGCCGCCCCAGCACAGCTTACCATGCTTGGAAGATGGGATGGCGCAAGGGTGTCGACACCTTTATACAATTACCTGATTACCCAACAAATACAGCACAATGCAAACAACAATTACAATTTGTATTCCTTAATACTGTATCAATATACCAGTATTTAAGGAATACAAATTGTAGGCAGTCAAATGAATTCTTGTCGATGTAGTCGTATACATCTTTTTGAGGCTGATTGTAAACAATTATAATTATAGAAGAGTTAACACTTGTGTGTATCAGCACCTAGAATATAAGTATAACATTATGTTTACAGCATGTTCGTAGTGTCTGCTGGTACACTCAATAGCACTCGATGGTCACAACTTATCTCCAGTTCGGTGCTAATGACAGTTGCACCATTAGCATATCGTAACAGTTTAATCGATAGTCTGAGTGCCTTCTCATTGTTTACACATTAGTCTGGCACTGTCATTAGGTATTTGTTTACATGATTTATAGAAGTACCCGACTGTTAATAAGGCACAAAAAGAGGGAATTGTGATTAAGTAATAACAGCCGCTCGAGTCGATCGATCAGGTTAAGCTACGCTTGCCGTGGTTGGTCCGTGGATGGGTGATCATCTTTACATACCAAGATCCCCCGTGTGGAAAGCGCGTTAAGCCGTTGGTCCCGGCTGTAATTCGCGGATCTTTGACAGTAGTTACGGGTCGTCAGAAGCCTGAAAGCCTGACAGTCTTACCAAGGGTTTCGTATTACCCCGTAACTGGGTTGTACAGGTCAGATGCAGTCACTCCATGTTAAATACTGGAACTCAGCTGCATCCAGTTAGACTGGAAGCCGACCCCAACATAGTTTGAAAAAGGCAAGGTACAAACAATGACGGTCTTGTAGAAAAACCTCGACGTGTTTGTCATTCGTAGATATGTGACAGTCTCCGTCAAAAACTCCATGTGCCCTGATGTACAGCCAGGGACAAATTTACACCTTCCGTCAATTTGCAAACTTAAAACTGTCACCTGTCAAAGATGACAGTTGTGATTTGAATGTACAGACAATTTAGGTTGGTAGTAAAATGCATATTTTTAATAAATTTCCTTGACTCTCAGAGGAAAATATAATTTCATCGCGCCGCTACGGATGTTTTCATTATCTACTTATCTCTGAGTTCATAACAAAGAATTTGTTTACATTAACTAGTTTTCACAGTAGGAGTTATATTTAGTTTTGCTTTGATAAAATCAAATAGCAATAGTCCATTTATTTTTCTGAATATTTTTGCATAGTTATACAAATTCATAATATTCTGTCGTTACCGGCCTACAAATACATTTTCAGGGTTTAGTTTGTCATAATTGGGTAAATTATGATGCCAGGTTATTAACACCTTCCGGCTGTTATTGCCGTCATAACAATAAAACTTTTATTATCATTCTGTTTTATGGTGTGTCCAGCACAGGGTTTAGTTGATTTTCTTCTTTATCTATGTAACAGGCTCATTACATGATGATTATATCAGCTGTAGTAGAAGCAGAAATTTTATTCGCTACAAATAAAATAATTGCTGTAAGTACAGTCACGTCTAAAACGTATGTATACACTTGGCAATTTTCAATTGCGATTTTTTCGTGAAATAACGAATGCAACGTTAAAATACGACACTTAACATAAATCTATGGGTTCGAAAATACTATTTTCGTAATAACATAAAATTTCATTCAAAAATAAAGGAGAAAATCGCCTTTGAATAAAGCCAAGTGTATACATATACATTTGGCTTGAAATATAGTACAGTCACGTCTAAAAGTATGTACTTTTAGACGTGACTGTACTATATTTCTAACTTATAACTTTGCTTTTCCTTTTCCTGCGCCATCTCGAACCAGCCCCCGCGGTCTCGCTCCAGTTTCTCTTTTCGCTTTCTGGACGTGGCGCAGGAAAAGAGTTACTGGAAGGACTTGGGGGAGGTCTTTGCCTAGTGGGACAGTATAAACCAAAAAAAAAAAGTCATTTGCCTATGTCTAACCAATAATGCCCGGTTCACATTATTCCGATAGCATTCCAGTCCAGCGATCAAAATCTGCGCTGTAATGCAACTGGAATAATGTAAATCGGCACTGGAATGCACTGGAACGTAGCCATTCCAGTGAACAATCAAGTCGAGTGACTGGATTGACAGTATGCTTTTTCATTCTAGCTCACCCATTCCAGAGCCACTGGAATAGTGTAGACGGACAATCCAGTGCTGGATTTAAGCTGTGAATACGCATTGTTGTTTTTTATCTAACTGACTTGGAATAATGTAGACGTTTTAATCTAGTCTAGCGTTGGACTGGATTATTGGACTGGAACAATGTGAATCGTGCATAAGTTTGTGAGAAGCGGACTGAAAACATGAAAAAGTACACGAAAATATGCACAGTATTCATGCGTAATTTGAACCCAATACGAATTAGCATAAATAAATCCTGGATCTTTTGGATGATGAATACAATTTGGGCCCCAATCATAATCCTTTGGTCTCTGCGATCCGAGTAATTAATCATCGCGAACCGTCGTCGTATCGACATTGAAATGAGGGTTATTTAAAACCCATGTGACCCTTTACGAATCAATTTATTTATTTATTCAACCACAATGACACAAAGACAATTACACCGATGAGTTAAGTACATAATAATTACACATAATAAATCAAACTCAAAGTATGATACATTATCTGGATTTTGTCGTAATATCATCACAGATATTATTACTATGTATATTCTTAATTAGACCCCGACTATTGACAAAGTTAAATCTTATTGATATAGGTAGATATGTACTTGTGTAGGTATATAAATTAATAGTTACCATGCATAAATTGTCTCCAATCAGGGCCACCTTCAGCTACGACATTTAAGATGGAGGGGATCCATTAGCGAAACAAATATACTTTAGACCTTCGTGAATCCCTAGTTAAGGACACTATTTCTAATAAAGTCGATGGATACTCGTAGATTATAATTATTATTTGAAGACTTTCTCCACAAGTCGAAAATTATTTTAATGGTTATGTTTATGAACTAGATTGCTACCGATCTATAAATAGTGTGTTCTGTCTCCGTGAAAATACATTTAAACACACTCAAAGGTCATGGTTTTCTTTTCAAAGACCAGAAATCAGAAGAGCAAAATGTGCTACGAATTAATTTGTTTAAACATGCCGTTAATACGTTAAGATCAAAGGAAATTGTAGAATAAAGTAGGTAACCTTTAGCTTTTTCAGTTGTAGAATAAAAATCTATTTTAGTAGGCTCACCCACAAGCCACGAGGTATGAATTTGCTTTGTTTAGTTTGTGTGTTTCGTTTTCAACCACTTTCGACACAGGTTACAAGTCGAGTTTTGGTTTATTTCTTACTAACGACCCGCCCCTTAGCACGGTTTTTACGACTTGACAAAACATCGAGGTTTCTTTATTATTTGTACATTTAATATTATATCGCTCATTTGGAGAAACATGGACGTAAATGTATTTTTTCCCAAAAATGAGTTAAACATGACAAAGCACTTAGAAAGCGTATTTACGTTAGGAGAAACAAAGACGTAAAAAAAAGTAAAGTACCAGTTACGTTGATGTTTCTCCAAATTAGTGATCTGTTATACCCATATCTTACAGAATAAATTCTCTAAATTATTGTGAAACCCGCAACAAATTACGATGCGTAGTATAGAAAAACAACGCGATCACACAGATAGATTCGAAAAACGACTTTAATTTGATGGATACAATGAAACAAGTGAATGTAGCGTGGTTTTTCTTTGATTAAAATCTTCACACTCAAAATTCAATCATGATAAAAGAAAACTAAAGCAAGTGTTCATCAGTCCATTTCATCGTTTCTTTGTTTAAAGGCATAGTTGAAGAAAGAGCTTTTTAAACCCAAGGCTATTCACGAAGCAATCTATTTTGTATTTAGTCTGCATAAAACTTATTTTCGGCCTGCGTGGACTGAGCTAAACTTTAAATTAATTATCTTTCTTCCCATGGACCATAAATACAGCTTTAGGTACTAAAATAGCATTTTAATAGCGTCGCTTTCATTTATTGAATATGTTTTCATCCATTATCTGTCCCGTTTAATTAAATCGTACTTAATGAAAATATTTGTCTGAAGTTCACTTCTTTTTCTAGTCGGTATCAAGCTGTTTGTGCCGTAGTAGGTATCTATGTAGGTATCATGCGTGGCATAGGCATGTCTGTTTTTTTTGGGTCCGTAGCTACGTACCCACGGACACAATAAATAGACATGCCAAAACTAAAAAGACATCATAAGTAATCATGTACACTTGGGAAAATATACTGTTTATCAATTTGACAAACAATGTCAATTTGTCGTGTTATGACAGTTGTGATGTGAATGTCCGGACAATTTAACATGGTTTGTTTTACATTCAGTTTCACCTCAGACCTCATTGCATTACGAGTATAACAAGTACTTGCAACTATTCAGTCAGGTCAAACTGATACAGCTTCATGTTGCAGTTTGCGCTCTGTCTGGTAGGTTTTCAGGCTCTCTTTTTGCCATTTAGGTACAGAATTATCTATCAACCAGATACCGAATCTACGTACCTATTTTTGTTTATATGTTATATTGAACACAAAAAGGCTTCAAATAGGTATTGATTGATGAAGTGAAAAACATTTTTTCACCAAATATTGCCGTGACAGGACTGACAGGGTTGTAGCAAAAAGTTGTTGACGTGTCGATGAATGTTCGTTGTACAGGGTCAAGATCTGTTTTTTTACATTACTATGGTCAAGATGGATCGGTGTAATACACCACCTTTAGCGTTAGATATTATTGTGGTTTTAGGAGTTTGAGTACCTGAACAACAAATGACAGGTTTTTTTTGTCAAACTACAAGTGCAAGATACAAACGGGAACATGTCTAAGTCAGAGCAAGTGCTAAGAATCATTTATAGATCTCGGCCTAAGTAAATCCATCTGCCACACTATATTACATGGCATTATTAAACTACGATCTATGATTTAAGTATTAAACTTTGTATAACTAAAAATACAACAACAGCCGTTATTTCTGATTTACAAACCTCATACCGATTTAAAACAGCTAAAGTACCTCGTTCCAAAGAGTAATACGACCAAGTATCGTCAACGGATGCCTTAATAAAAATCAACTACACGAATAAAATCTCATGGCCTTTATCTGGTGGGCTTGAACGCGCACTTGACCAATATTTTATCGATCTATTTGTATGGATACGGGCGAGACAGGACAAGGTATTACAGAAATAGTACAGCAAATATAGGGGGCCCCGAACAGGGCCGCTTTAGACGGCTCATATTTTCACATACGACACTACAGTTGGCATGTTCGAATTAACAATGCGAACAGCTTGACTATATTTCCATATAACTTTGATGTTACCGAATTGTTTTGTTGATAGGCTGGGTCTGAATAATAATAATATGAAGGGTAAAGTGTTGGTATTGGCATACCTAAGTGGTACCAGTAAAGCTCGTTTAGAAGGAGTTCCTAATGGGATGTTACGAGCCTAAAAACAATACGCTAAACATCATAGCAATGTTCAGAAGGTCAATTCTCGTAATTTAAAGTTTAAAACGTTCAAAATCTAGTCGTAGTCGGTCTCAACTTCTCAAAGATGTAAGGAAATTAGAGATAACATGCACCAGGAGAACGATTGTTGCTAAATAAATAGATAAAATAATAAAAAAATCGCTTTATTATTATTGTAGAAAAGAAAACGAACTGTCTTTACAAATTATTTGGTATTTATACCAACCAACGAATATAGTATTCAATTTCAACGAGGAAATCATGCATCATTTTTGTAATAGTCCTCTTAACAAAGAGCACTGTAAACCGTGCTCTTTTTTAATCATTGTATAAAATATGTGAGAATTTTATTCGATATCCCTGTTATCTTCCAAATTGGTATTTTTGTTTGTGAATCGTTGATGTCATTCCATAAAAGATCGGCACTGAATGGGTTATGACGATGTCAAAGTTGCTCGAATTGCCTTTTATTGTGCCATAAAATGGTGAAACTGCAGTTGAGTTGGATATAAAGCTGTAGAACAACAATAGTGCGGAAGCAGTAAACATTGGTTCATTGTGTTATTGCCTGTCACTCGATAAAGGTGCGTTCTGATTATGCAGGTCGCTTTGACGCGGGTATCGCGTATCACTAGATCTTGGGACTCAATTCAATCTCAATAATTGTGTGTATCTGATATCGTGGTGATCGATTAGAATGTCTCACAATGATTGTTGGTACAACAGTCCGAGAACTTTGAGGAAGGCGAGAAAGATAAGGAAATGAAGTGTCTTGACTTTGTTCACGAGGAGGGTGAGATGTAGGCTGAGCGTTCATTGCACCGATACCAGTTGTTACAGCCGGTAACATATTAGGAAAAGCTTTTTTTTTGTTTCCGGGGTTTAAAATCCTCATGGATGTCCGACGCCCTGGAGAGGCGGCGGTGTCTGTCACACTCTTACTGACTAAAAATTACCCCGGTGTTCCATCTCACACCTACACCGGGGGTCGCGGGAACGTACGTTCCTTCCGCAACCCCCGACTGGTGGTCCGCCACTTTCGGGCCTCCTCGGGTCAGGGGGGGGGAGTGAGGTGTTTGAGTCGTTCCAGTAAAATCCCCTAGACCAGTCCCCTAGGGGACTACACAGCACTCAACGTTCCACTACGATCCCCTATGCTGGGATTCTCTAAGTACTAATAAATGCTATTCCTTTATAATCCCTTCTAAATAAAAAAAACCACAAACAACATAACAATGTGTGATACAAGACGGGATAACAATAACGTAAATTATCTTATAGTCCAGATTCCAATTACGCCACCGAGTCGCTCGCGCTGCTCTGAGTGAACCTGCCAAAGCTTTTGGTACTTTTTTTCAAAATCTAACTTATTTTAGAAAAGTTAGTTTACGTTATTGTTATCCCCTCTGTTGATTTTTAATCATATGTATCACATATTGTTATGTTGTTTGTGGTTTTTTTTATTTAGAAGGGATTATAAAGGAATAGCATTTATTAGTACTTAGAGAATCCCAGCATAGGGGATCGTAGTGGAACGTTGAGTGCTGTGTAGTCTCCTAGGGGACTGGTCTAGGGGATTTTAGTGGAACGACTCGAGGTGTTTGACTCCCCCCGCAACTTCTAAGAGGGGCGCGCGTGGAACACTACGCGCTGCCACCTCGGGTCCTTGATGTGTTGGGGGCAACGGACGTCCCCGAGTCCGTCGCCCCTGGACCCATTTAGGGGGGCTGGAAGAGGGCGTTATCCGCCCTCCGCTCCTCCGGTGCGCCTGCTGCGGGCCGGGTGAGTGGACGAGATCTGGGATCTCCCTTTCCGCAGCCTCGTTCTGCGAGACGACTATTTCGCAGAAGGAAAACACCGCGTTCCAGGACTCTTCGCTGCTTCTCGGCAGTCGTCGCAGTGGTAAAACCGGGTGTCCGGCTCCCTGTTTATGCTACTGACAACGGCGCATATTGTTAAGATGTTCCTGTCTCTGCAGACCTGGCCAGTGAAGCTTGGACCCTGTTCCCGATACCGGTGTGATAATATTCATAAAAATATTGAAAAATTTAAATTGGATAGGTATACCGAGTAAACAGATTATTTATTACGTGCCAAATGAAGACTAGCAAGCTCATGTTTCCATTAAGCTAATTACGCATATAAAAACCATAAGCTATTAAACTTTTTGCCAGCATGCATTTTTTGCGTAGATAGTTAATGGCAACGCGCTAATAACATTAAATACCTTGATTTTCGCAGAATACCTACCTACTTAATTACTTTGCATGAGCCAAAAAAGCTTAATGTAAATCCTGTAACAAAGTTTAAAAATAGTAATAGCAATGATTTTAAATGCAATATTTCATTAGTACGAAATTGCTCACTTCCAAAAATGAAGCAATTTATTTCCAGGTCGGTGGCATACTTCCAAAAACGCCCGCATTACACTGCACCCGTAACTATGCAAATTGTCTCCGATTCACAAGAATATGTGGAAGTGGGTATACTAAGTACTTTATTTCTACCTGATTCAGCTGCACAAAATAAGCAATGTTCTGCTTTTGGCAACAGACTAAACTTCTAATGTGGATTATTTACGTGAAGCCGTGAGACTAAATTTAATCTATCGATTAGGTAATTGTGTTTACATTTAAAAAATAAAACCGGCCAAGTGCGAGTCGGACTCGCCCATGAAGGGTTCCGTAGCAGCAATTAACATAATATAAAAGTTCTTGTAGTTCGTTGTAACTTTGTGAAAGGTAAATTGCGGTTTTCGATTTATGACGTATTAAAAAAAGAACTACTTACTAGATCTCGTTCAAACCAATTTTCGGTGGAAGTTTACATGGTAATGTACATTATATATATTTTTTTAATTTTATCGTTCTCTTATTTTAGAAGTTAGAGGGGGACACACACACATTTTACCACTTTGGAAGTGTCTCTCGCGCAAACTATTCGGTTCAGAAAAAAATGATATTAGAAACCTCAATATCATTTTTGAAGACCTATCCATAGATACACCACACGTAAAGGTTTGATGAAAAAAAATTTTTGGAGTTTCAGTTGTATGTATGGGGAACCCCAAAATTTATTGTTTTTTTTCTATTTTTGTGTGAAAATCTTACTGCGGTTCACAGAATACATCTACTTACCAAGTTTCAACAGTAGGTATAGTTCTTATAGTTTCGGAAAAAAGTGGCTGTGACATACGGACGGACGGACAGACAGACAGACATGACGAATCCATAAGGGTTCCGTTTTTTGCCATTTGGCTACGGAACCCTAATTAAGTAGCTCTTTGATTTTAGAGAAAAATTGAAATTTATTACAAGCGACTTGTTTTTGATATATCTTAATCTATGCTAATATTATAAAGCTAAAGAGTTTGTTTGGTTGAACGTGTTAATCTCAGGAACTACTGGTTCGAATTGAAAAAATATTTTTGTATTGGATATTCCATTTATCAAGGAAGGCTATATAACATCACGCTACGACCAATAGTAGCGGAGCATCAATGAAAAATGTTGCAAAAAACGGGAAAAATTATATCTTCTGAGAGCTTCCGTTGCATACGCTGCGTAAATGGGGTACGCAAAAATCATGTATGACGGAATTGTTTCCTTTTAAAAGTTTAGAAAAGATCCGCGACAGCATAATATTATATGTCTATCTTTTAAGGTTGACTCCCTTACTCACTATAACCTTTTTTATGGTATTTTAGAACAAAGATTACCATAAAAAAGGTTATAGTGAGTAAGTGATCACTATAACCTTTTTTATGGTAATCTTTGTTCTAAAATAATGCATTATTTGCGAAGATGTTTTTATAAACATGACATTAATCGTTATCCGAATAAATACGTTATTCATCACAAGTATTTAATTTTGAACAAAATTGCCCTTGACATTTGATTTTAATGAATATCTTAGGAGATATCATAGTTTTGAAAACAACTTTAAAAACTAAAACCCAACGACTGAAAAAAATTGAGAAAAGAAAGTACATGCTCGTGGTCGCATGCCGCTGTACTAACATATTATAAGCTATGGTAGCATGCGACCACGGGAAGGTACTTTCTTGTTTCATCCTTTTCAGTAGTCGGGTTTTAGTTTTTAAACTTATTTTTTATTTAATTATTTTATTGCTTATTTCAGTAATATTTATATTTTTGAAATGTGCTATTTCAGCCCTTTCATTTGACATCCAAAAGGCATGATTAAAAAAAATTTATTTAGGTTTTGACTTTTATGTCCGCTAGAGGGCGCCGTATTCAATTTAATGTGACGTCACATAGCCTATAACCCGCGGACGATCAAGACGCTTCCAACGATACCTCATATGTCCAATTATGACAAGGAGTTTAGAAGTTTTGAGGGAACAGATGAACATACATACATACATACCGGTCAAAATCATAACACTCCCTTTTGCTTTGCCGTAGTCGGGAAAAAAGCAAAAGCATATCTAAGTCAAATAAAAATACTTATTTCTTAACGATTGTCAAACACGTGTTTACTTCGACGACAGCCTACGATAAGGGCGAGTTATTCAGGGCAATACTTTTAATGATCTCATACCTTTTGCTGCCCTCCTCGTGCAAAGCTCGTGATTCCAAGTTCACCCACGCGAATCCAATCACGACGCGTAATGTACTTATGGAACAGTCTGTAAATTGCGATACAACGAGGTTAAAATAAACCTTTTTCTATAGCAATCTTGTATCGAAATTGAACAATATCGCTGCTATTTATTTTAACAGATACTTACTCTCAACGATATAGGGAAGCGATTTTTACTAGTCGAATAAAAATGCGATCTGTCGGCGCTAAATGATTTATCGTTACATTTTTAGATCTCATATTGGCAGTCTGAACTTTTATTTTTTACCTATTGTGAAAACGAGTGACATAAAGTTATTTTTGTAAAATAACCTAAAATAGCCCTACCTTTTTACGTTTATTTTCGTTGGATCCCACTTTTGAATCCCATTTTTTAGGTATTAACGATGGATCCCGTTTGCTATTTCCTGTGCTATTTCCGTTTAATCCCATATTATAACAACATGTGTACATTTCAGAAGAAAAGTGATTTACCTTTATCAAACACTAAAAAGAGATTATTTTTAGTGGGTTACCCGGAACTGAACTAGTTAGAATAGGTTAATTATTAAAAAAAAAAACAATATTAGGTTAGGTTAAGTTAAAACTGTGACCCCTACGCACGAGCCGAGCGAGCGAAGCGAGCGGTGCCGCGGAAGCGGCCGGCGAGTGCCAGAAACGACTAGATTATATATAAAACTAGCTGCGCCCCGCGGTTTCACCCGCGTAAATGTCGATCCCGTGGGAATATCGGGATAAAAACTATCCTATGTCCTTTCCCGGGACTCAAACTATCTCTGTACCAAATTTCATCGAAATCGGTCCAGCTGTTTTCATGTTATGTCGTGACAACGGAAAACGGGTTTCATTTTTATATACAACATTATTTTTAGTATATGCGAAACCTGAATATAGTTTGTTCAGAATAAGTAACTGAATCGATTCCAATAATTTTTACCCCATGTTATATTTTGGCCCAAAAATATTTAAAAAAGGTTAATAGTTGGACACCCCGAGTATATTATACTGTGCCCCGAGGAGCGACTAAGTAGGTAGTTATCTACCATACGCGCACAATGGCGCGGCGCGGACGCACAGCGAGCGGGGCGACCGGGGCGGGGGTGCAGCAACCTCAGTCACCCGGGTACCACTGGTTGGCGCGCACGTGTCGCGTGCGTCCAACTGCATAATCGAGAGCGCGCGGCCGCCGAGTTGTGTTTCGGTTGATCGTGTACTTACCTATCGTATGTAAAAAGTGTCGTGTAACCATGACTTTCTCATACACAAACGTCCAGTACACAGAAACAACGATAACAGTGATAACGTATTCCTGGCAGTGCGGCGGTACGAGGAGCAATCAGAGTATCGTGGAACACAATGCTTTGCCGTGATGATTAACATTTTTAAACACGCCAAGATGGTTAATTGTAGAAAGTTATTATTTGTACCTACAGCCTGCTGTGGTTAAGTAATGCGATGTTTAACACTTTTCATCCACTTTGAACAAATCGCATTGACTACATTGTATCACTTACGGCTTACGAATAAGTAATTACTTATTCGTAGCTTACGGCTGCATTTATTTACGAATAAAGTACATTATAATAACTACCTACACTTGACCATTACGACAGTCCAAAGCCTGCAAGTGTGATGGAAAATGTTATCACCAGTTAATTACAATACAATCGCCGCGCGGTACGTTTAGGCACGCGGTGGGGGAGACCATGTTTTTGGACGGACAAACAGGTAACATAACAAGCTTATAACTTGGTGATTATTCATGATACAGTTTTGAAATTTTGTACATAGATTCTTTACATAAAAATACTAGACACGTGTTTCGGGTTTCGCATATACTAAATATAATGTTGTATTCAACATTATTTTCAGTATATGCGAAACCTGAATATAGTTTGTTGAGAATAAGTAACTGAATCGATTCCAATAATTTTTACCCCATGTTATATTTTGGCCCAAAAATATTTAAAAAAGGTTAATAGTTGGACACCCCGGGTATATTATACTGTGCCCCGAGGAGCGACTAAGTAGGTAGTTATCTACCATACGCGCACAATGGCGCGGCGCGGACGCACAGCGAGCGGGGCGACCGGGGCGGGGGTGCAGCAACCTCAGTCACCCGGGTACCACTGGTTGGCGCGCACGTGTCGCGTGCGTCCAACTGCATAATCGCGAGCGCGCGGCCGCCGAGTTGTGTTTCGGTTGATCGTGTACTTACCTATCGTATGTAAAAAGTGTCGTGTAACCATGACTTTCTCATACACAAACGTCCAGTACACAGAAACAACGATAACAGTGATAACGTATTCCTGGCAGTGCGGCGGTACGAGGAGCAATCAGAGTATCGTGGAACACAATGCTTTGCAATGATGATTAACATTTTTAAACACGCCAAGATGGTTAATTGTAGAAAGTTATTATCTGTACCTACAGCCTGCTGTGGTTAAGTAATGCGATGTTTAACACTTTTCATCCACTTTGAACAAATCGCATTGACTACATTGTATCACTTACGGCTTACGAATAAGTAATTACTTATTCGTAGCTTACGGCTGCATTTATTTACGAATAAAGTACATTATAATAACTACCTACACTTGACCATTACGACAGTCCAAAGCCTGCAAGTGTGATGGAAAATGTTATCACCAGTTAATTACAATACAATCGCCGCGCGGTACGTTTAGGCACGCGGTGGGGGAGACCATGTTTTTGGACGGACAAACAGGTAACATAACAAGCTTAAAACTTGGTGATTATTCATGATACAGTTTTGAAATTTTGTACATAGATTCTTTACATAAAAATACTAGACACGTGTTTCGGGTTTCGCATATACTAAAAATAATGTTGTATAAAATGAGTTGTTTGTGAAATAAATAGTATACGAAACGATGGTTGTAAACTAATTGGTCAATGGAGTTTTGGTGAAACATTAGTGAACCCCTCATTTTATTATAAACAATTTTGTTGTTGAAAGTACCCGCATTCAGATTTTTTTAAGCATTCGGGATCCAACGGAAATACTTTTCGGGATTCAACGACAATAAAACGTAATATTATCTTGCATTTTTTAAATTCGGGATCCAACGGAAATACATAATAATATTTTGCGGGATCCAACGCCAAAAATATTAAAATGGGATTCAAAAGCGGGATCCAACGGAAATAAATCCCTTTTTAGCTGCGTTATCGATTAGGAAACTTTTTGGTAAGGTTCGTTTTGTTATGTTATTATCTGAAATCTGACATACAGGTTTTTACCTAGTTTGAGTTTCAGAGGTTTCATAGGTTTTCGTATTATCTAAATAAAGATTTATATATTTTTTTTATCTGTCTATTCTGTTTAGTTCCCGGATATAATAAAAAAGGAGATTAATCGAAAAACGTCATGAGCGCCTTAGAAAAGTACATCTCTTCGCAATAAAAGTATTGTGACCCAAGCCAAGATCCGGAGGCGCGGCGTTCTGAACACGTGTGTATGCGCCGGCGGCGTCACACAATAAACAAAAAAAATCGTGTCACTACTGTTTACTACATTTGAAATGGGGTTATGTCGCTGTCAAACATGTCTACAGAAAAATGGTTTAAGTATTGGAATAGACTTGATTTCGTTTAACATTTCAGCACTGTACGGGGATGTAACTACACGGATTTCGAAGTTTTTCCTTTACTTGTGCTGCATGACATTGCTTCTTGCCAAATTTCATGATTTTGGGTCAACGGGAATCACCCTTAAATTTTGATTCCCTTGAGAGTGTCGAAATATACGTTTTTTGCGGCTTAAACGCCCGTATCTTTTTTTTTTACACTAACTTACTTAGTAGTTTGATATTTTCACAGCTTCAAGGGACTGTAGACTTGAGTACCTATATTATTATGGTTTAAATTTCAACTCGACACCTCCATGCGTTCCCGAGATACTCGTAAAAGGTCTTGACTGACAGACACAGACGGACAACAAAGTAATCCCATAAGGGTTCCGTTTTTCCTTTGAGGTACGGAACCCTAAAAACACTTAAAAGGTCTAGGTAATCTGAAGGCCAATTCCCGTAATTAAAAACGTTAAAAATCTAGTCGCAAGCTCATCTCAGTGACAATCAATGTCAAAAATTTAGGGAAATTAGAGGTATTTTTGACAGATTAAAACTGAGATCAGACTGTGAACGTTCTTTTAATTACAAGAATTGCCCCTATATTTTTCGTACAAATTCTCTTCCTGCATCGAAATATTTAGCGTCTACAGTTCTGTACTTCCTGTCTATCCCACTTATTAAAAGGGCGTGATAGTATGTATTTTACTGGCAGAACTTATTACTCAATCAACATTCTCCAAACGTCAGATAGATGGCAATAACAATACAATCCCTGTATGTCCCAAGATTGTTGACGCTACACGCATCATCAGTCTATTGCCAAACTTGTCCTCTGTATTCTGAGGTCCTGATGCATGTCAACATGCACTAATGTCATTTCACAAACGATTACCCCGCAAGTGGGTCGTACGCTCACGCTTATCGAGCGTTCCTTGTCATTGAATTAACAGTTACTACTGAACTAATTAAAACTAATTAAAACTAAAAGACAAATTTTTCAAATTTTAAAATTTTTCATATTTTTGGTGCCTTTATTTGAATATGCTTTTATTTTATCAAATGCCGTGAATCGTTTCAATCAATTTCTTTCGATTGTTTCGAAGAAAAAAAAAATCTGTAAGTACAACAAGGCTGAAGAGTTTTGTTTTTTTTTTGAACTCGCTAATCTGTGGAACTATTGGAAGAAAAAAAAACTTTTTGCATTTGATAGCCCAATTCTGAACCCTAAGAAAGGCAACGGGCTATTTAATATCACGTAACGGCCCTTAGGAGCCGAGGAAAAAGAAAAAGTCAGAAAAATGCTGAGCGAAAACGAATTAATAGCGCGGGCAGGCTGCTAAGCGACGGGGTAGGTCGAGGGACCAATGATTTTCACCTAGTTTAGGAGTCAGGGCTTACCTTATCCGTATGGCTTTTAGTTAACCAAGTTATGTATCCTAGTCTTAAGCAATATTTTTTTTTTTGGGGGCCAGCAAATTGCCACCAACCGGGCACACGTCCAGACTCCTACCCTAACTGATACATAAACCAAATTCAGCTTGCTTCTCCATAATTTTTTCTACTAAAAACAATATTCCAGTCGAAAACATTGCGCTTTGGGCTATAAGTATTTAAAGAATTATCCAATACTTCTAGATTTTTCTGTTTAATAAACGACCTGACACTAGGTTTGATTTTATGAAATGTGTGATACCCATCTATTTCTAACACTTTTATTTTACCCATCAACATAATTTATTTGAAAGTTACAAGACACATCGATGAATGATGATCACATCGATGACCACTTTTATAAATCCAAATAATAATTAGAATTTTATTTTCGACTTTCAAAAATGTAGCGTGATGACGATGAGTGATTCACGCACTATGTTATTTAGTTCTACTACTGTATCCAAAGTATATTTCTTAAAAAAATGTATAGTACGGAATTTTTATTTTTATCTCTATACCTAGATTTTTGGTAGAGATCGCGGCTGTTGTCCTATTCCTAAGTCAGGCGAGTAAAATATTCCAGAGAATTCTGAACTGCCGGTTTTTTCGTTGTTTTTTTTTTACGTCGGGAAAAAACTAATGCATAAAAAAACGTTGGAAAACTCCTTATCTCTCCTGTCCCTGTGAAAGACATGCAGGGCTGTCGTCCCACAGTGATCCTCCAATTTCCTAGGCTTGGGTGCAAGATTTGCTCAGGATTTGTTCACTAACCATTAGATAAAACATTCTAACGCCTGACGTAGTAAGCACAAAATCGTACCCACATAATATAGCCTTAGGCATTTCCTTTACCTATATTTTTCGCAAAAACTGTGTTGATATGCGTAGATTTATATACCTAACATTTTTATTTTCCGCTTATCTTGTTAGAATAATCGTGACAGGTGTTAGTTTCTCAGGCTGCGAGACCGACAGAGCGAATTGTGGAAGATATTAGCTCCTATATGACTGATATATTATGTAATGGAAATGTTTCAAACATGGGAATATTCCAGTTAAGAACTACAATTTACTAACAAAAAAGTCGCAGAATTCTTGGAAACATATAAGGGTATTTTGAAGACGCTTTTTTGTGCTTCCATTATAGAATTAATATGATAATTTACTTTTGGTTTTATAAAACGTTAGGAAAAATAAAAGACATACGGGAATTTGAGATGCCATTTTAAAATATGGCGTCAGTTATCAATCAATCACTAACCATTTATAACGGATATGTTCAATATAAATATTTATCAAAATTTTTGAGTGGTTTCCGAGGAATGAATGGCCTTTCTTGACAGTAATGTCACGAGGTGAAAAGCATGCATTAAAAGTTATTGGAAAGCAGCTGTTTCATGCTAAACATTAGTGCCAATGCACTTTGCGCTTGGTTGTTTGTTACTTGTAACTCATACGACTTTAAGATAGAGAAAACAAGTCATCACATCAAAAGTGTTTGTTTTTGGTAACATAAAATGTTTACGTTATCAATAATCTTTTTATATTTGTTGGTTTATTACATTTCCCTTCAGCTTATAAGCGTGCCATTAGAAACACATAAACATAAATATTGATAAAATATAGAATCGAATTTGTGGGGATGATTTGGGAAGGCAGAATATAATGACATTAGGACTGGAAGACGAGATATTATGGGTCTTTCGGCGGCGAGATGGGCGGACGACATTGTTGCCATCGCGGGCGAAACCTGGATGAGGCTGGCATGGAGCGTGGTGATTGGCACAATAAAAGAGAGGCCTATGCCCAGTAGTGGACGAAGTCAGGCTGTGGATGTCCATGATGATGATTAATGGTACTTAAAATCACTTAAATCGCCACTGCAAGTTTGAAAAGGTTGATTTAGTTAAATAAGCGATATTTCAGTCACACTACTAATACATAAGTACATCATCTGGAGTTTCTAAAATAACTTATTGGAAAATATTAGATACTGACAAAGGCAGGTAAATGACACCGAGCGTACTCAAAGTTTTGTTACTTATAACTTTGGTACAGATGCCAGCACATCAAGTTACTACAATCTGTCAAATTTCTTTAATAGATTTTCAACTTTATTGCTAATTCATAAGGTTCAAAGTTGATTGGGAAAATTTGACAGTTTCAGGTAGCTTGATGTGCTGGCGTCTGTACATTACATGAATCTTTGGTAATTCAATCCACGTTCTTACGATAAAATGATATTTACTATCGGTCAGGCGGAGATCACTCTCAGCAATCGTTTACTCGCCCGACGCTCCTTTTGTAGTGTTTACCAGTACCAAGTTTTATCTTACGTATGTTGGACATTTGAACGTTTTGTGTATCTAGATTAGGTACATTTTTGTTGAACATAAGACGTGGACAAGGATATACAGATAATTATGATAATGAAGAAAATTTCGTTCTACATTATTCAGAGCTGTTATGCCTTTAACATCTTGAGTTTGTTTTCATTGAATTCCAAGTATTTTATAGGAGTATGTAAAGAAAGATCCTTATTACGTAGCGTTCTGAAGTCGCCCCCAACGCTTCTGGGATAATTTCGTGAATTGATTTGATAAATACAGTGTTCAATATTTAATATCCAAATATTTATGTACAGGAAGGAAAGGTACTTAGTCAATTAGCTTTTAACATAACTGAAAAATAAATTCTTTCAAGGCAATGTTGCTCGTTTATAAATATAATTTAGTTCCACTCAACCCGTTCAGTTATATTAAACACGGTTGATTACATTTAACGAAGAGGCCATTAAGTTTATTTGTTCTAACTACATAGCTAGGCAATCATGAATTTATATTACTTTTGACGTAGGACGACTGTTAATTGATTTCTTAACCTTTCCCTATTATAAGTCTCAACTGGCAAATGCTGTTGTGTGTACTGGTACATTATGTATATATGAAAAAATAATTGTAGTTCTCAGTATAGTGTATAGTCAACAAAAGAGATAAGTATGCACGATCGTCGGATATAGTTGAAGTTTAGTAAGAAAACGATGGATGTTGTCGACTGAAATTTATTTTGATAAATGAGCCGTTTGTTTTCTAGTAATAAAATGAAATTTTATTCGAGAACATCCTCTTTTGTTGACTGTACATAATAAAGAGCATTCTATTATATTCTATTATATGATCTTTTAAATAGGTTTAGCTGTAGAGCTCTCATTTAGTACCTACAATATTTTTGTTTTTGCCAATTAAACTAAATATATTTCACATATTCCTCATGTTGAAACTAATGAGAAAAAAAAAATGAATTGAATAAATTGAATTGAATGAGAAAAAAACTATAATTAATCATAATGAGCCTTTTAAAATAGGCACAGTGTATAAAAAGAAAATACATAGACCAAAAACCACAATCTGCTAATATTACAAGCGCAATAAGCAAGGAGATTATTATTCGTAGCGGCGTAGGGCACATTGTGACTGACACCTTGAAGGGTGACCATGATGTAGAGAGGGAACGGAGGGCACTGTGGTACGAGGAAACATGCTGGCACATAGATTAGCTCGTTGTACGGTAGACGTTAAATTGACGTTATTTAAAGCGTATTGTCAAAGTTTCTACACGAGTGATCTATGGGTTAAGTACACACAAAAAGCCTACAATGCCCTCAGACTACAATACAATAACATTTTCAGAGCACTGTTGCATGCGGCTCCCGCGTTCTTGTAGTGCTTCAGGTATGTTTGCGGACGCGCATATTTTATTTATTCATTGACATATACATTAGTTTTAACAGGTATGACCCAAGCTAACAAAAGTAGTCATGGATTGTTAATTATCCAGTCCCAAGTAACGGGTCCGGTCGAAGTGGAGGTGCTTGGGGGAGGCCTATGTCCAGCAGTGGACGTATTTCGGCTGAAATGATGATGATGATGAAGTAACGGGTCTGGGTAAAAACACAAAATACACAGTGGACAACATACCAAGTGGCACCCTCTGGAATTCCGCCAAAGAGCAAGAAAATATGTCCAAACGCCGAGAGACACTATTAAGTATTCTTATTGCACGAATCACTGGTGAAAACTTCTATAGATGACTTCTATGCAATTATGTGGAAGAAAACCACGTCAGTTTTGAAAGCTATGCGGGGGAGTAGCAACAGCATCCATCAATCTGCATGTGAGGGGTGCGGGTAGATGAAGCGACATTATTTTCCACTTTTATTTTTGTACCTACTAACATAGTTTTTTTTTGTAAGTTCATATTATGGGCCCGTTGTCTGATTTCTTTTTAGCCTGGTGGTTGAATGAAACGTAGCAGTCGTAGCCTCGTAGCACGTAGCGCGTAGCAGAGGGATGCGGAATTAACAATAAAAACATGTTTATAACCTTGTTTTAATAATGACTGTTAAAGATTCAAATGAGATTCGTGGTCTGTGCAAAATAAAACTTTTTAGTATGGAAATAAAACAAGGGATGATTGTCTGTAAAAAAAAAAAAAGTTACATTGTACTTAAAAGCTCCTTTAGATAAATGACATGTTTCGCAGCCTGCTTAATTCAAGTAAAAGCTCGCTTCTGCAAATGTGATTTTCTCAAACATGTTTGGAAATTCGAGCATTATTTTGACAACCTTCTTCAAGATAAATCTAAAATGCTGTACTGGTTAAATAAATGCGAGCAGCGGCCGGTAATATTAGTATGAAAATCTATGTCGTGTTTAAAGGCCGAATAAATTACTATGAAAAATGCATATCTATCGTGCTTAGAGTATCGTGTAATTTAAAAATGGAACGAACTGTTTACTTCGCCGCATGGGAACCAAGGAGGTAACTTATCAAGGACTATTATTATTAAAATTAAATGATTTAAATTTCGAACTGGCTAGAATGAAACAAATGATCATATTGGCGCGTGATGATGGCGAGTTGTTCGTCATCGATTCTAAGATTTATATTTAATTAACTTAGTTTGAAATTTCGCGCATTTGTTGAAAAAAGTACTATACGCCTTGGCGGCAACCAGGCATTGATGGACTCACGTGTGTGTGCCTCGGGGTTTGTCTTGGCCCACATTTTTACGTTCGTCCATCAATGCGTCTTTTGTCGTATAAGCTAACCTAATATAAGAACCTAAGATAACAAACTCTACAACGAACTACGAAGACCAATTTAAAAAATAAAAATTTGAATGTTTTACCGCTTTTATGTTTGCAATAAAACTTCCTTAATATTTTTAGCTACCATGGGAGTCTGTTATCTATGTGCTGGGTCGGTCTGAATGATTGTCCGGCTTATGTCGAAAACAGTTGAGCCAACAGTTGATTGTCTTATAAATATCAAGGTTGGTATTTATACCAATTGGAATATGTGCGATTACATCACATTACTATCCGATTTACGTCGTTAACGTAGACTGAATCACTGGACGACTCAGTCGTGGCCGTTACCACTGGACCACCGCTGCGCTCACAGACAGTTGGCAGCGGTTTAATACCCGAAAAGAAGATAAACCTGATAATATGTTGACTGCCTCTTTGTCTACTGGTCGCAAGCATTACTGCTAAGCACGATGTCCTGGGCTCGATTCCCAGGTCGAAAAAGCGTTATTGGGTTTTTCTATCTGGAATTTTTCAGTAGCAGCCCGGAGTCTGGATTTTTGCCTGGTACAGTGACTGGCTGACCCCATATTACATGGGACTTAACCGGTTGGATGCCGTAATTACAGACACAATTAAAAAACCATTGTGTCTCGCGTGGATCCACGTTTAAGCATACGAAGGGTTAAACTTAGCTGGCGAAATATGGGCATACTAACGACACTCATATACCAAAACCTTCGAGAAAACAATGGCGTAATTTTATGTATGTTATATTATATATGTAAATACATATTTTAACTAAGTGCCCAAATGATTCGCTCATTTGGGTTTTTAGTGTTATCTTAACAATTTGACCCTTAACTAGGCGATAAACACAAACAAAGGAAGCATTATGTTTTAATTAATTTCTTTTATAAATATATAAGAGAAAAGAAAGTGGAAAGAGAGTAGGGAGGCCTTTGCCCTGCAGTGGGACGTCACAGGCTAATAATAATAATAAATATATAAATTAAGTTCTTTGAATTTCTTGCTTTCATAAGAAATAGTCTAAAACCGCAAAAATAAATAGCAATTTTCTTTCGCAAACGCAAAGGAAATATTTCGCTTTCGGCACGTTCCTGGAAGAATTTGCTGTAAGACACACTTTATTTATATTTTCTTGAGTACAATATTTTTCTGTCATATGAAAATACTTAGAAAAAAAGAATTAGCTCAGTACATTGAAATTCCCTCGTGGCACTTCGTGGTTCTTTTTTTATATGTATTTTCTGGACGTATCTCCAGAGTCTATCATCTAACGTCTGTTACGCTTAACTGATAGGATGATGCGCTAATTAGCAAGCGCAGGCGCAGAACCAGAATACAGGTTGACGCAACAAAGATTTTTTGTTGGGAATTAAAATATTATCTTTTCCTTTCGCAGGTCTGCTGGAAGAAATTTCTTAAGAAATAAGCAGTACCTTTGTACTCAAATTGTAATTATGACATATCCTTATGTATTTTACTGTGTGTACATAAATAATAAAATAAATATTAAACTGATTCAGAAAGAACACTGTCGGTCCATCTGTGTTATTGTAAAACATATAGAATTATGAAGACGAAACTATCTCTTACTACATACATTTTTATCATCTGTAACAAATCGAAAATTGGTAGATTTAAATTGATAAGAAAGTTTTACGAGAAACAGTTCTTTCACAAAAGAAAAAATAAGAACGCAGCGTACCCAAACATTATTAGTGTCTTGGCACGAAATGAAAGACAATTTCTTGAAATTATTTTTAGCATAATAATTACGATGTTTTGTCCCAGTCTGCGATGTAGCGTGGGTTAATCATACGTTGAGTTGGTGATGTAATATAACCGACACGACTACCGCGTTTCTATAACCAGTGTAACTTGAAACACGGAAAAATAAGAAACTAATTTCTAAAGTACTAAATCATACATCTTATTGACATTTTCCTTTGAAAGTAGCACCGCCATAACGTGTCAAAATATATTGGGCACTTTGGATTAAAAGTTTAGAGACCGTATAGTGCTGGCCCTTTTGCCGTAACACAGCTGTTCCATACATATATCATCTACAAAGAATTATTTTTTATTATACCTCATCGGTGTAGCGGTGGAAACCGCGGACCGAGAAATGAAGCCATGTACTTCGTTTCTAAAATAGGGTAAAGTGGGTAAATGATGGCTCTTTCCTAGTAACAGTTGATGCTTGGGGCTGGAATCGTACCTAATTGACTTAACCTTACGTTATTAAGGCTCAATATTATGCCTATTTTATTGGTAACTAGCTGACTCGGCGAACTTCTACCGCCTCAGAATCAATGAGAAAATGATCATTATTTTTTTTTCTTGAATTTTCCCCTTGCTTTAATAATTATTCTGCTATTCAGAGTGTAGACAAATCCAGCAAACCAAATATGATGAAAATCGTTACAGCCGTTCTTGAGTTATAAATGGTGTAACTCACCCGACTTTGTTTTATATACTTAGGTAAATAGATATAGATAGATAACAGGAAATTATTTAGCTATTATTATTAGTATAGATTAAAGCAAAGCGTGTCTGTCTGTGTGACCGCGTTGTACCTCAAAACTATGCACGGGGTTTAGATGCGGTTTTCACCATAATTTATAAATTAAAATTAAACTTATACACAATAAAAAAATCTATATTTTGTCAAGCTGTAAGAACAGTCGGAAGCAGAGGCGGTTTGCGAGTTTATTTACATGTAATTAAGCAAGTTGCAAGACCATCTTATCCCAATCAAAGATAGATTCCTAGTTCTGCCGTTATTGAATGAAACTCTGCCAATGATACTGCGCCGAAACGGAGAGTTCCTACCACAGAGTTAAAAGGCCTTTTAGAAGCATGGACATTCGATCTCAGCAATGAGAAGCCTTTTATCCATCAGGCTTGTTTCAAACACAACGAACAAAACATGTGCTATGAGTTAAATTGAGTTCAAAATTCAAATAAAGACAACTGTCGTAACGTCTGTAACTGTGTTGTCTGTGTTCAACTGACTGACGGAGCAACTGCTCCGTCAGTCAGTTTGGAAGACTCTAGAATATGGATGGTAAATTCTAGAATATACTTTAGACCTAGATGCAATATCATTTTGCTATGTAATACAAAACTCAGTATTAAAAAAATAGACAGATTTGTGATAAAAAAAGACATGGAAGAAAGAGTTCGCTTTGCCAAAAATATAACAAGTAGGTGAGTGAAATGAGGCGTTACTGGACTACGAAACCAGGCCAGCAGCCATAAGTATAATGTAAAGTTAATTGAAATAACATTATAGTATCTCTTGTTACTCCAAAGGCAATATTTGCATGTTCTAGTTTAATCTTTGTCTTGTTAGATCAGTGCGCTTCTACTATTTTCATTTTTATGGTTTATCTCTATAAATAAACATAGGTTTAATAGGGTATGTAATTATTTGTATTACTTTCAACGATGAAAAATGAATATGTTGTTAGAGTTCCGTATCTCAAAAGGAAAAAAACGAAACCCTTAGAGAATAGAATATTTTTATTTCAGACCGGAGTCCATAGGGTTAGTAACAATTTTAACTTAAATTCTAGTATTAGTACGAGTAGGTTACAGACACATAAAATATACAATTAATCATTTAAGCGCCCGACAAAAAAAAAAAAACGAAAAATAAATACCGATGAAACGAGCTGTGATGATGTAGTAATAATACAGATTAAACGAGCTGTGTTATTTGGTCGTATATATACGACTCTGGCAGAATGGACACGAAAATATTTGTCGGATTAATCCGATGTATGCGGTTAAAAGGTTAAATTTCAGCATGGAGCCGCATCAACCTCCGCAACACCGGGGAATCCCACCGATCAACGAATACGCTGAGAATACTGTTGGTGCTGCCGCGACACGAGACATCAGGGATGCACATCTGTTCCTAATAATAGCGGCAAAACTATCAATATTATTATTTGCAAACATCCCTGACGCATTACATCGCCACGGCAGCCGCAGCAGTACTCTCAGTGCATTATTATATTGAGGACTTATAGGACCACTTTGGTGTCCGTCCGTACGTCTGTCTATCAAGACCCTCTCAGGAACACGAGGAGGTATCAACTTGAAATTAATATCCGGTCCCTTGGAGCTCTAAAAATCGAGGTTCTAAGTCAACGCAATAAAAAATACGGCTATTTATGCAACCTATTTTGATACTCGCATATAAATCAAAACCTATATATACTTAGGGTATTTTCCGTTGACCTAGAATCATGCAATTTGCCAAGAAGCAAGCTCTCACAGCTCAAGTAAAGGGAAAAATCCGAAAATCGTTAATTTATGGTTTTATCATTTATTTTTGCGATTAGAAACTTACATTTTCAGTTAGAGATTTGGCCCGACGTATAACATTTTTTCAACTACAAAGTTAAGTTTGTTCTTTAGATAAATTCACCCCAACTACGGAACCCTTCATTGTGCGTGCTCTGACAGGCACTTGGCCTGTTTTTTGTTTTACTCTCCACATGTGATGTTTATTTTTATTTCTTCTTTTATTCATATCATTTTTGCGGAGGTCATGCATATGTATACGGGTGAAATAAACTTTTATTACTGGAGTATTTCCCACAGGTAATAAAACATCCACAATTTGATTAGGGCTTCATGCAAAAAGTTAGTTTAGTGTACTCGCCCTATTGATCAATGAGTAAGGTACAGGACCTAAAAGATAGATGGGTGCTTCCCACTCGTCATTTTGGACTAACAGTAAGACAAAGATTTAGCTAGTTTTTCTTAAGAACTTAGACAAAGTAGCAAAAATACCTAGTCTAGCGTACCTACTTATTGTTATTTTAATTCTTGGCGTTGGCTACATTCTCACGCATTTCATTATAGACATTCAATTATACAATTGTTTAGAATAGATATTATTCTACCTATATTTATTAGCTGTCACAAGGTCACTAATTACGTTCGTCGTACTAACTGGTTTTTATAGACACTGTCTTGTCAATCTTACTTTTTACGATAAGCGTTTCTTATCGTCCATATCGAGTATAAGTATTAATTATGTGGATATATAATTAGTTTGAACTGCATCCTGATTTAATAAAAAAAATTGTTTATCAGTGGCGGTGACGGCATAGGTAAGGTTTGCCGCAGGATTGTCCACAGACAATAAGTTGTAGACACAATAGTTGTGTGATTGTGTCCATGTAATAGTGATGTGCGATAAAGGAGGTTGTTTACTGGGATAATTGTCGCGGCTCCTCGCGCGGCTGGTTGGGCAGTGGGCGCCCATCAGTGCGACTTTCGTGCCCGCAGCCGCCACACGCACCGCGCGGACACACTTTCAATGTTTCACATTTTCCGACGCGACGCGCTCGCTGACGCTCCCGTAACCCGCGCATAATATTTGTGAATGAATAAACAACCATGAAATCGTGTATTATCGAGTACAACACTCGGTAAGTCGGTGTAGTAGTACTTTAACAGATGTATTATAAACAATTTGTTGAAAAACGTTTAGTTTTGTTGTAATTTATGTGGTTACGACTGTTTGTTTGGACTTTTTCGATGAATATTCTTGTAAGTAAATAATTATTAACTGATAATTGATATGTTAAACGTGAGAACGAAGTATGTTATTAGGAGCACTCATTGAGTAATTATGTAAGTCATGTAATTAACTTTCTCAGAACTTGGTGATGGACCCATGCGTATTATGGAGTGGGCACTCTACTTTATAGCCCTGTAATTACTGAAGCCGTTAATGGCTCATTATTGTTTTCTCACAGTTATGTATCAATAATAGATACAACAGGTTAAGTGGCACTCTAAGTTTTGTTGAATAAGTTTTGAAATGCGTGTTTAGAAACAATTACGATCATAGATAAAGGAACATAAGTAATTGATCGTTTAGGGCCTTAATATAATTACCCCCTTACTAATAAACGTATCATATCAGATTCAGTCGTTAGTAATTTGATTTTCGCAAGAAGACAAATCGTTGTGTAACTATACAAATGCTATACAACGTTTTTTGGCTAGTAAGGAGGTAAGTTGGTTACAATTAATGAAGTAAATAAAAAACATAGGTAGGTACATTTAGAATTCAAGTTTAACATTAACATAATAATAACTAATTCGTACTTCGTTCAATGAAACTCGAGTCTACCTAGACGTAAAAAAGATCACGTAGTTTTTCCCAATTTTTTCTCTTATTTGGTAAAAAGAGGGCCTTTTCTTCGGCACGATATCTACTGATCCGATATTAGATTAGATTTGGTAAGAACCGCTAATAAAGACCGACATTGTGTCATAATATATCTTGTAGAGGTATCACATTTATTTACACCTAATTCAGTCTGACATGGTTTGGTGTTTGTTATATTGATGAATCTTTACCTAATACTATTATAGCTTTTTTGTCAATGACCGTACTTAAAATAATTTATTACAAACAATAAAAAACTTTTTACACGTATGCGCAAGAATAGACAATTTTCTTCTTCTTCTCTACAAGAAGATTGGATTTTGATTTGGGAAAACACATAGGTACTTAACTGTTTTAACAGTAAATAGATAATTATCCTCCACTTTTGGTAATTAAGTATATTTCGGTTAATCAAAATGCTTTTTAATCAGAAGAAGTACTAATTAGAGTACAACCTTCGTGACATTCACGCACTTAGCGTTAATAACATTAGGAGTTGACTCGTAAAAAGGTGCGATGGCCCTACGTTTCCAGAAAGTTAATCATGACATGTTCCCAAAACAAAATGGAAACTGACACACCTTTACCAGAAAGCACAATTTGTTATGCCTGTATATAATTAATAATATCTTATCGTTTGTTATTATCAATGACACTTAAATGACACATTTTATAACTAGACTAAGTTATAGGTAAATACAGTAAGTGCTTACTACTTTAAAATAAAAATAGATTTCTTCAGGTAAGTTTACGAGTACAACAACATTCGGAAATCATAAGCCGTCCATTTCTGTCAATAACTCAGTATTGCACAAAATAGTAAAAGGTTAGCAATATCACCTTATTATATAATATTATATTAGTTTCTTATCCGTTGCTCAGATCGGCTATATTAAGTTTGAGAGTACCTAATTAATGAAATGCTATCGAATGTTCTCGAAACTTAATTAAGTTTGATAATTGCCTATTAAAATTTAGGTCTTGCGGTTGAGGGATTGCAGTTTTAATTATTGAGAGATGTTCATGTAGGTCACAACCTTTAACTACCATCTGGTTCCCGGTAGCAGTATTAATTTGAGTAGTTACCTAATTGCACAAAGAGGAAGACAATAATTTCTCGTGCACGGGGTTGTGGTTTCGAACCTGGTAATGCCAGTGTGAACGTTAATAATTAGAAATTACTATCACAGACTGTGAGAAAACCTAGGTTTCTAATGGTCTGAGATCACCAATCAATACTGAGCAACCTACAAATGTTACAACTAAGCAAAACCGATGATGCGTGCTCGTTCCTTCTTTGAATGAGAGGAAGGCTTTGGTATGTTGTGGGACATTAACAGGCCGGTTAAGTTTTAGTTATAATAGGAGTAGTTACTAGTAAGTAACTACTACTTCCGGCCTTTTTTTTATAAAAATCGAATTAATTTGAAATCATTGTTTATGTAGGTAATCGTATATTTCTTACTTTACTCACTATTTCATAATATCTTCTAACAATCGCGTTCTGCCTTTTTTACAATTTTGTCCGAATATACCCGAGTTTTATACCGTATCTTTCATAGCCACACCATCCTCAATAAGGTGTGTACGAGTATTCAGATAATGGTGCTTACTCTTGAATTTAATTCCGATAGATCGACATTAGAATTGTGACGTTTCGTACTTTTGAGTTCGGTTTAATTAAACTAAAAGGTAAAATTGGGTGTCCACTTTGGTGAACTAAGTGGAAATTAGGGCCGGGCTCCAAAATCAATCATCCAATTTTACCTTTTAGTTTAATTAAACCGAACTCAAAAGTACGAAACGTCATAATTCTAATGTCGATCTATCGGAATTAAATTCAAGAGTAAGCACCCAGACAGTAACCATTACCTGCGACCTAGCCGTGTATTTCATGATCTAATAAATTAGAAATTACTCAATTAACGATGAAAACTTAGGTGAAGATGTGAGCTGTCATTCCTCCTGATGACACTATTGAAAGCTCACTTCAACGTCATTTCATCTATGTAAGTTTTCACCGTGAGATTTTTAATAACTCTAAAGGTAAACATCTTTTCTTCACCTACTTTTCCTCAACGATGAAAGAGGAGAAAATAATAAGTACTTAATACATTTGAGTGTTTTATTTTTACGAGTGAGTGATTAGGTCGTACTCTTTATTCTTGTGATGTAATTTTCAATGTTCGTAGGTCACATTCAAGAAACGTGTTGATTAAAATACTTTGTTTAGTTAAACTTTAATAATATGGTAAATATTCCTTAATAATATTTATTCAATATTTTATATTTAAATTGAAACTTAACACAATATAAATTCACCTAATAATTCTTCCGCATTGCTTCCGTAGCCAGAGATGACAGCCACTTTGTGCCCACGGCTAACCTTCATATAATTAAGCATTGGTTATTTTGTGCTAATGCGTTCAGAGGCCTTTGATAAACGCCCCATAAACATTAAACACAATCACAGCTGACTCACATTACTTTTCTTTTACTTCCTCATGGCTCAAAGCTATTTGGATCGGTGTTTATAACAAAAAATGATTAATTAGTTTCCTTGTTTAAATTTTATTTACCATGTTGTAAATGTATTTGAGAGGTTAGCTGCAAACTCACGTTTATAAACGAAAATGTAAAGATATTCATTCTGGCTTTTACGAGTACATTAACGTTGTTAACAGACAGGGCTTCATTATAGCTGACTGAACAATAAAAAGAAATTCCTGGTAATGGCAACGAGTATAATGGCAATGTATTATTGTGTTGTATATTTTCTATTTGATATTTAGGGAGATTTTTTGAGTTGGGTTTGCGAGGCGAAAACAACATTCCTACAATGAAATTTGGTCGAAGTTATCATGAAATGAGAATGAAATGGAGTTTCGGAATCTATTTCTGTTATTCACGAAAGCACTTGGATTAGCCACAATCAAAAACCATGGCCCTAGCTAGACAAGACTGATGTGGATGCGGCCAACGAACTGAGAAGACGTCGATTACAATAAATCATTATAGATTAATAAGACTTGCATTATTCGTTGATTAATCAATCATTTGACAGTACTATTGTTAAAGATTATTTTGTATTGTAATAAATGCTTTCTGTTCTATTAAAACCATAGACTCAGGTTATCAAACTACCAGTTGATTGAAAAATATTGATAATTCTTGTATTCTCTGAAATGGATCACGATTCCTTTGACTAAGTACGTTTTTCTAAAACAGTACTTTCGGTTTCCACGATACCTAATTCTCGACCAATTTCATCCGGGAAATTCATCCTGTATGTCCACAATATGAGTTTTGTTTTCGTTGCAAGCTGTTGTGTTTTTCTATGTAACATTCCGTGATACGCCGGGGGCCAAATTGCGTGCATGTTTTTTCTCTCTAGGTAGTGTGTAATAAAAAACAGACGTAGTTATTTGTTTTTGTCTACGGGAAAGGCCTCCAAATTTTCCACTTATAACGAAAATTTAAGGTAGCAACGTGGTTACGTAGATATTAATAACGTATACTTATATGGGTTTATAGCTTCTTTTTGTTATTTAGTATCGGCACGAACTAGGTATACATAAAATAATTATGAAAATAGCTCACCCCTTGGTAAAAATTGGCTAGTCAACAAGGTATTGGGTAACGTTAGCCAGTTTGCGCCAAACGTACATTTAAGTATTCGCCACTCGTATACCTATGCGTTTGTAGCCAAAGAAAACGCGCAATAGCTTTCTTTAGTTTTTGAAAATTAGCATATAGAATGCGGATGCACGTAGATATGTAGGTCGATCGGTATTCTTCAACTCGATTCTATTGTAAATAAATTTATTATGTCAAATGAGTTGGGCCCAGGGCCACGCCAACCGTGGCATTTTATATCAATTACAATAGCCTTAGGTAATAGGTAATACGGGCTGGTGTCCGCAACTCCGCGTGGATTGCCTTATTCAGTATCAACTGGCATTCTCTGTTTCACGTTTCCCGTTCCGGTTAACAATAATAACATTAACTATTTCATTTTTTTATCGAAATGGTATATTTCGATAAAAAAATGGAATAGGTACCGGTATCAAATATATCAATATCATCATCTTCATTCTTGCCCTTATCTTAATTTATTTGGTGTCGACAAACATATATGTTTCTTCCGTACCTACTTCTCTATAAGTCATCTCGGCCAGTCACCGCCTTTCTAGCCATATCGTCTTTGACACAGTCCATCCATCGTTTCTTTGGTTTTCCCTTCTTCTTCGTCATAACCATCCCTTCATCTTCCCGACACTCATAGTGGTCGAATATATATTTCTAGAAATACACGTTAATAAAGACAATATTTAAAAGAAAATCAGTGAGTAAGTAGGTTCTTAAATCTTAAACCATTACGTAAAAGTTACGAGCGACAAGAAAAGTTAAGCTTAGTGACACTTAACGTGGCGCGTTGTCGCGAACATAGATCTTTACTATACATTAACTTCTGATGCCGACGCTTTTCAGAGCTAGTTTAAGTATTTAATTTTACTGAACAATGAACGCTACATTATATATTTTTATTGTATTAAGAAAATTCTAAGGCTCCTGCGAGCTGACCAGTTGCGACTGTTACTTGTGCTACCTGAAGCCAACATTGAAACATTGTAGCGAATAACTGCCCGCCGACTACATATTGTGTGTAGGAAACCATTGGCGGTTTTATGCGGTGGTGGCTAACGCCCGCCTGGTTTGCGACCAACTTCCCACCGGAGTCCGGCGTCAAGCAGCCTGCAGTGTTTCGTCGATGCGTGGGAGTGCGTGCCTTAGGCATCTTCTGGCCATGCTCGTTCGATCATAGACCTCATCCATCGCTTTCTATCAGGCGTGATCGAGGCTAAGAGCGGGCCCATTCAGCAATAAAAAAAAAAATGCGAGTGCAACATTCAGGATTTTCCATAACATAAACTTTTAGTATCCGTTTAGGAACAGCCCACAATTAATTAAGTTTACAAAGTAAATATCCTCAAACAAAGTGTTATGTTGCCGACATTAAGTGGGTACTTGTTTGGATATAGGAGCAAAATAATATTTGTTTTAACTTAACAAAACTGAGGGTCTGAAGGGCTTCGTAGTTTCCGCTGAAGTTCAACAATGTTGCTGTATTTGCTTTTATTTTATTTTTTTGTATTTTTTGCCTACATTTGTAGGTATTTAATCATACATTTTGCGCTTCTAAAAATATTATTGAGTTGAGCACTCTAATATAATGATTGCGGCTCTTTTTGTGAACCTCAAATAATTCGTATTTTGGGGTCCTAAAATACTTAATAGCCAAGTATCTGCGACAAACTTGGATGTAGCGCTCGTCGGCTGCTCCCGCGGCAACGGTTGGTCACAGTTCTAACCTAACCTAACCCATTTGGTGGGGGTGCCCTAGCATAGAGTTACTGCGCCGAATTCGGCTCGCGCGTGTAGTTGTCCACTGTTCCAGCCTTTTGTTTGTTTCCGAGGTGGGAAACCCTCTTGGATATCCTCCGCCCTAGAGCGGGCGAAGGGGTCTGTCAGACTCTTACTGACTAAAAACCACCCCGGTGTTCCATCTCACACCTACGCCGGGGGTCGCGGGAACGTACGATTCTTCCGCAACCTCCGACTGGTGCCGGCCCGCCACAGCTGGCCTTCTCTGTTCAGGGGGGGGAGTGAGGTGTTTGATTCCCCCCGCGACGTCTAAGAGGGCCGCGCGTGCAACACTACGCGCCACCATTAGAAGAGTAAAAAATTTTTGGAGCTTCATTAATTTAAAAGAGTGACCATCATTAGAAGGTCAACAAGTTTTTAGAGGATCAGTTAAATATTTCCCTTTATTTATTGGCAACCTTAACAAAACTGTATAATGGTGCTATCGAAACTCACTTAGGTCAGCAGTAGTAAAGAACGTCAAATGAAAACCTATTACTAAATGACGGTCGAGAAAAGTCGGATGTCGAAATCCGACCATCTTGAAAGCAAATTTAACTATGAGAGGAAGTCCTGCCAAACCAAGTGTACCAAGATAAAGAATCTTACAAAGAAGAAGTACTTTAGCTATATTCAATTTGAGCCTTCGATAATGTCTATCTGATCTGTGAAATTTTATCTTTTCGAAGCTCAGTTGGCAACAGCGATATCTTTTGTAATACTTGAAGTATTCTATTATATTTCAGAGAGACCCTTTAGCATCTTACTGTGCCCATCTGAGATATTAATTTTACCAAATTAGTCCTAATTACCAAAAGGGAGTATCAGACTTGTGACAGAACATCGTTAATTCGCCGTTTTTAAACTTTATCGAACCGCACTTCGAACACGACGCTCGATAATATGTTTTCTTACAACCTGATTTTAAAAACCAACGAGCGTATCTATTGGTGTAACATTTCATCGAACAAAGGCACGAGCGGTAACCATTATGTCCGACATTTCAACAATGAGCGCAAGATCATTCGAAAGAAATGTAGTCGCGTTGTAAAGTCGCGAATCATATTTTGATCAAGATAAAACCAGACACTGACCTGCAAATTGCAAAAAGCTTAAGAAAATTTGGATTTCGCGGTCTACTACCACTGCGTATTCACCTTAAATGCTCACTCCTCGCCGTGACCATTACGTCGAACGCAGCATCGAGCATTCGTAGAAACATAACATTACATGGATTTTTTTTAGAAACTGAGCTTTTGCCTGTATTGTATCATTCGTAAGAACGTTAAATTTTGAAAATGCTCGAGAAAATGCTCTAGTGTATACTCACCTTAAGAGTTAAATAAATAATTCATCTCAGAAGGTGTTTATTTAGTGAATTTTCAGTTGAATTACGCTCATGTTTAAAATTATTGTGAAATGTTTTATTTACATAAAGTTATTACAATATTTATTCATATCATGATAATATTTACATAATATCAACTAACATTTCAAATAATAATATGTACATGCATATGAAAAAATAAGCAAAAGAATCAAAGGGCATCAAAAAATTCGTCTGCATCGCTGTCAACAGGAACAGTGCTCAAAAGGCTGGCAGCATTGCCACGTTGTATGGCGATGCTAATTCTTTGGCCAAGAATAGGCCAGCCCTGTGGTCACGTGAAGAGTCGACTAACCGCTTGGCGATATCTCGAAAAACCTATGGGGCAGTGGGCACTCGAACCCCATGGCCCTAGTGTTTCAACCCCAAATGGCTCGAACATAATTATAACTCCCAATCAAGTTGGAATATTGTAGCCGTTTGAGGTTTTCTGCACCTGCAGCACATCCAGGAAGATGGGATGTCGCAAGGGTGTCGACACACCAAAGGTCTGTCAAACTTCCAGGGCATTATGGTCATTCCGTCTGGTCTCTTTCCATCGTC
This sequence comes from Amphipoea oculea, assembly GCA_945859645.1. Classification (NCBI taxonomy): domain Eukaryota; kingdom Metazoa; phylum Arthropoda; class Insecta; order Lepidoptera; family Noctuidae; genus Amphipoea; species Amphipoea oculea. The sequence continues at coordinate 13,287,127 of OX243873.1, forward strand.
GCGTGCCAGGCCGTTGGGTTTTAAAACAGCTGGCACCCCGGCGGTGACAAGAGCACGACGGATGATGTTATTAATGCTGGCGTACCGTGCTATCCGGCTTGCGCTCCTACTGCAGGATAGGCCATAGTGTCCGAGGCAGTGGACAGCTTCACCGCTTTATTTAATATTAAACATTTACGTTCAGAAACAATGAAAAATATTAATGGTTCTCATCATTGTGTGTATTATTTAACAATACTATTTGAACATCTATTAGTATATTTTTTGACATTCCATTAATTAACATCTGTGGACAATAATATTATATTTTTTTTTCTAATGTGTAACATCTATAGTTACTTCTGACATTTATTAGAATTGGCGTATTTTTGACTTCTTTAAATAGTTTAATTTTAATCACTATGTGATTGTTATTTTACCTATGCCAAAGCGGCGGGACATAGCTGATCCTATTTTAAGGTATTAAGAACATTGTATGTATTGTTAACATGCCTATGATCCACAATAAAGAATATGAATATGTATATTTTCGGGTCGAAAATAGTAACCTAATCTTTCTGAAGCTGCATTCCAAAGCAAATCTTTGAAAAAAAAACTGCAGAGGCGCAGTATATTCCATTACTCATTGCTAACTATAACACAGCATTCAGATTTATGATGTACTTACGTCTACGAATAATTATTTTCAAATGCTTTTTATGCTCCAAGGTCGCTAGAAAACATTGAAGAGAAAATGTGTGGATTCTGAGGAGCATTAAACATACATACCTACATCTTAGAATATGTTATACCAGCTGAATTTCAAGCCACACTACAAATATTGGATTATAAATATTGATAACAAGTGACGCACGAAAGTGCAAAGAAAATAAAACAAAACGGTTCGGAATAGTGATTGGAATGCAAAAAAAAGTGAATATCATCAATGGATAAAAGATTTTGTACCTTTGTGCCGTTGTTTGTGCCAAGAAATATGCACTTGGGCATAAACTTATTATTCAGGCTAAGTATGCTTAGCCAGCAGATCGTGTATCTCGCGGCAAACGAGGGCATTGTTTGGGCAAACAACAGTTGACAGTAGGTAAGTACCTTCTACGTCTCTGGTGCTTGTTGTCCCCGTCATACCTCGTCGTCTCCTATATTACACAATTCTGTAAAGCGAATTTTTACTTTAACAAAAGATTCTGCACGTGCCGTCATGTGGCGCCCATTATTTGTCAAAATATTTGGAAATAATGAACAAAAACTCGAGTTTCTTTCGTTGTTTGTATAGTTGAGATACTTGGTTAAAGAAAGCGACTATAAAAAAGTGATCCAACCTACTAACACGTTATATTAGTACCGTATAATATACATATTATAATACAGAACCTATTTTCATCGTTTCTGACAAAATGGGTATCGGTCAGTAGGTACTAATTACCTATTCTGCAGTATCTAACAATACCTGGCGATTACGACAGGTAATTAAAACTTTACAATAAAATAAAATTAAATAGTCATATATGTATTATATCACTCAAAACGGTGAAGGAAAACATCGTGAGGAAACCGGCATGTCCTAGAACCAAAAATTCGAAGACATGTGACATCTACCAACCCGCACTGGGCCCGCGTGGTAGATTACGGCCCGCTCCCTCTCACAGAGAGGAGGCCAGTGTCCCAGCAGTGGGAACATTATAGGCTGATTATGTTGTTTGTGTTGTTGTAAATATTCAATCAACTCAGCCTATTGCAGTCCACTGCTAGACATAGGCCTCTCCCAGGCTGCGCCAAAACACAATGTCCTCCGCCTTCCGCATCCAGTCCGTCCCAGCCACCTTCTTTAGGTCGTCCGTCCATCTAGCCGGGGGGCGTCCCTCACAACGCTTGCCGATAAAAAGCAATTATGGATAGTAATCTCTAATTACGTTTCAAAACGCCGTACGCTGCGACCAAGTGAAATTTTCCCTTCTTATTCCAAAATGCATATTTGTTTTTAGGTTTTAATTTTTAAAATTTTGAACATTTGTTTAATACAGGTTCAGCAAACATTTTTTTTTTGTGGCCAGTACGTTTTTATAGAGTTTTCTTAAATAAGTCGATATAAGACTTTGTTGAGTAGCTATATCATATTTGTTCGAGGAGATGCGTCGTCTCTCTTGTCTGATATCTCCAACAGAATTTCTCAATAGCTTAATTCAAAGGTAGGTTTCCTATTGAATTTGCGATGGAATATGTGGCAGCATTGCAATTTCTGTAGAATGTATAAAGATAGATACGAATTCTCTATTTATTAGCTTTATGATTTATTGCTGAATACATTGGTTTCTATTCATGGGTATCTATTTATAGGCAACATTATAATGTCTTTGTCAGGTTGTAGGTTTGAAAGTCTGCTAACTTAAATAGCCACTACGCTATTATTATGCATGGCTTTATATTAGCCGTTATAATTTAACCAATAAGTAAGTTATCCGAAATAATTAAAATTCCTATATATACGTTACACTCTAACCTATAAGTATTACCTATCAAGATCGTACTTGCAAAATAGATAGCCTGATCCCGCTGATTCAGGAAGCAAATTGACCGTATTGGGAATTTGTAAAACCATCAAATTTTAATTAAACTTTATCAAGCCGTCGACGACAAAATGTTTAACAATTAATATCACACAGCGAATTCTGTTAAAAAACCAACGACACATAGCGAATGGTTTACAAAGAAAATCTTATAAGTAATACAATACCATTAATGTTTTATTAATATTTTATAATGAAAATTAAACTGGGATTGCGTAGTTCAATAACAGGTACTTGAAGTTATCTATTCCAATATAATCCACTTATCCGTTTATCTCCCAAACAAGGCACCGCCCGTTTAATACATAGCCTAATAAAATATGGCGTCGAATGTCACAAAATGTCGATAAATTAATAGCTATAACCGTCTATTTGTTCTGTAAACGACACCTATTGAAGCTAATGGCTTGAATAACAAACAGAGCAAGAGCTATGTTCAGCCATGGATGATTTATTACTTAAACTAGACGCTACTGTAAATTGTTCTCTGGTAACTACGCTTGTCACGAATGAAGCTAACCCTACAAGTGCGGCTGTGGACGCTGCGGTGATGAAGTTCATTTGCAGTTTGTCCGTGTTTTTGGCAGTCGAAATACTGAGAGCAGTTGTACTCAAAATAAGGTCGAGAATCGCAATCTTGGAGCTATGCGGGTTTTAAGTAAATTGCAGCAGTCTCAATTAGGAGCATTTTGCGAGACATCAGTGCAAAGTTTTTATTCGTGAAAAGGATTGTTAAAACTGAATCCATACTTTCCAGAAAAACACGACACGTGGAACCACTGCAATAGACTATGCATTATGCAGGTCACATTACGAAGGTGCTTTACCATAATATGTTAATTTCTCATGTAAAGTCCGCCGGTCGAAAGTAGTCTGAGCCACATTAGCATGGTTCGCTGCTGTAAAATTCCGCAACTTTTGCTTACACGGCGGAGTTTCACCCAACTTTATAATGCGGAGACACTTTTCAGCTTCCGACGATTCTAGAAAATTTTATGCGGAAAGTTCGACCAGTTTTAAATCGATACTGTTGATCAAACTTAGCAGACCGGAGCAAGTTAGTTCTTGTTAGTCTTTAGTATTAAACTGTTTAGAGGGTCATCAAATTTCTTTTCCTAGAACGCAGGAGCTTGAAACTTGACACTTATTACAATATCTAATAACAATATAACATCACGCCTGTATTATCCGAAGGGTTAGACAGAGGTATACCTATAGTACACCCACATTTCGCCAGTTATGTTGAAGTCTCATGTAATAGGGGGCGAGCCTATTGCCATCAATCGGGCAGAAAAACCAGACTGCGGACTCAGAATCAAAAGTCATTTATTCAAACTAGGCTGAGAATCAGCACTTTTCGAACGACAAAATTACAAACGAAAGTCCCCCAAAACGCCCGCTCTTCACCACTTCCTAGTGCTTTCGCTGGGGAGAAGAAGTGGTTCGCCACTTCACAGAGTTTATTCCGATAGACTCCCCAGCAGCACGGCTGTCTCTTCAGTTAGAAAATAATTGATTTTATACTATACTATGTATGCAAAGTAATTAAGATTACAGGACACAGATAGGTTACTTACTGCTACTGAGAAATTCCTTAATTGACACTTTCTGTTTTTTTGTTTTTTTTTTATAGCAGCCAGTAAAAACTATAATGTGCATAAATCGTATTGTCCATAACGCAAAAACCTATTTTTATGAGGAGAAGCAATGAGAATGGTCACTACCATTTGGTAGCTGCATGTTGACGATTTTAAACCATTAAAAATACATGACACCTGTAATTCTCATAGGTTATACATATAGTAGGTAGCTCTAGTACACTCAGATTTTGCCACTTATGTGTAACATAGGGTAATTTGTGGTCGTGGTATCCGAAGCGTTAAACCGTAATTATATTAAAGTACACACATCAAAAGTGTCTAGGGATCAACATATATTTTTGCAATAACTTTTCTCCTGATTGATATTAATTAAAATTTTCTTTAAGGATTCATCAAATAAAGTGTTTTCGTTTGTCACAGTAACGATAAACCAAGTCACCTTTGCATTAATAAACAAATTTGCCATTTTCCTAATAAAGGGATTTTTGACATTTGAACCACTAACACAAAAGTTCGAAAAAAAGACTGAAATAACAGTTTTCTTTAAAATTTTATTGGGTAACTTAAACAATTAATAATCCGTGTTTCTACCGCGAACACTAACAACACAAGAACATCGGTTTGGCATACTCAAAATGAGTTCATCCAAATCACGCTGTGGAATGGCCGCCCATGTTCGTTGCAACAACAAAAAAAGGTCTTCTTGCGACTGGATACCCTCCATATTCGGCAGAGCTCTTCTCTGTAGCATATCCCATGCATGCTCAATCGGGTTCAAGTCTGGCGACTGAGCAGGCCAGGGCAGGACATTGATGTTAGCTGCGGCGAGAGTCTGTCTTACAACTCTTGCGGTGTGCGGTCGTGCATTATCATGCATTAACTGAAATAAGGGACCGATTTGCACTTGTAGAGGAACGATGACGTCTGATACAATCGTCTCAGCATAAATTTGAGCGTTGAGGTTGCCTCTGATCCAAATCAACTCAGTTCTTCCGCCGATCCAAATACCCGCCCATACCATGATGGTTCCACCACTATAAGGATGGACTTCCTGGCAGGATTTTAATCGCTGTTGGCGTCCAGGGGTTCTCCAGTGTCGTATACGTCTTGTATCCGGTCTCATACCAAAACGAGACTCGTCAGAAAAGCACACGAAACGCCATTGTTCTTCTGCCCAATTTCTGTGTTCAAGAGCCCATTGATATCGAATCCTACGATTGTGCATTGCTATAGGTGGTACCCGTAGCGGTCTTCGGGAATGAAGGTTCACTTCATGCAAGCGGTTTCTGACTGTTTGGTCGCTAATTAAGTTCCCTGAAGAGTGATGAAGCCTCACGGCTAACATCATGGCGGTTATTGTTGGAGCTCTTCGAGTTAAGATTTGAATGTATCGGTCTTGTCTCCGTGTGGTGCAGCGATACCGTCCTCCATGGCGCTCAGCCACGGTACCAGTGCTTCGGTAACGTGTCCAAAGTCGACTGATAACACTCTGACTTGTATTCAAAGCTAAAGCCACAGTACGTTGCCGGGAACCAGCTTCTATCATTCCCACGGCTCTGAGCATTTCTTCCCTGCTTAAATGACGTCGCCGCTCCATAATAACGTTGGTTTTAATCAGTAGTAGGGAAACAGTTGCACTAATAATGTCTTCAATGCGTTGTATGTTTTTATAGGGAAAATATTGACAGCTGATTTTCATCTTTTACTCGAATTTGATTCACAGTTCCTGATTCAAATTATGAAATGCACCAAAAAGGATCCATATAAATTTATAAAATCATAAATTTATTACAAAGCCACATCTCAATCTCAAGAAATCCGCATAAAAATGCTTGATCCCTAGACACTTTTGATGTGTGTAGTATAGGCATGTGTGTACTGGGTAAGCTAAATACTCATTTGATTTTATCGGAATCATTTTCGAGATAATGGTAGGTAGAATGGAACGAAGCCTGAACTTGACCGTAATCTTAACTCCAAGAATCTACGTAACGTAAATGCTCCTATTACCGCCAGTTTTAGCTGTCTTAGGATTCACTTTAAAAAAATAGATATAAGCTGATATGTTAGGAAAGATGTTATAATTTATAATTAATCTCAACGATGTATTCTTTGCAATGCAGTACTTAAATTCAATATTCAATAATACAATAGTTACTAAATAATTATTTAATCCAAAAGAGTAGTTGATTCTATTACCGACCCATAGAATGCGGCAAGATTCTATTACCGATTTTTCTGCTTCTTTTACCGACCGCTACGAAGTTGTCACTTCTTCTATACTATTAAATAAAATAAAAAATCGTTTTTAAGGTATTTATTATATAATAACAATAGTTATGAGATCAACATTATTACAATATGAACATAAAGCAATTAATTTTTGTTATTTTAATTAATAAAAAATATAATCAGTCTCGGAAAACAGTCTTCAAATAATTAAATGCTTACTTTTTAATTACCTACATACTAATTAGATATTGTAAATCAATAACAAAAAAATTTCTTCCACCTTCGTTAAAACAGTTTGTTTTCCACAATGTTCATTTATATATTTATTATTTCTCTTGTCACGCAGAGTTGTCCTCGGTATGCCATAGGTTTTTGAAGCTTCGTATATGCTGGTCCATTCATTTATAGCTAGAAGCGCAGCTTCTAGTTGAGCAGAGGCGTACTGCTTGCGCTTCTGCGTCTCCATGATTCTATAAAAGAACACAATCATTAAAGAGATATAGAATTTAATTTTTCGAAAGAAGCTTTAAAAAGTTACATGGCCCCCATTCCGTCCCGCCATTTTTATTTGATTTGAAAACATATGAAATATTATAGCCAATGCCATGAAACCATGAATGAAACTGGATAGCAAATATTATTTTAAATTAATAATATATATGTCCTGTGACAAAATCTCAAAACGTATGCAAGAAATAAGCCAATTTGTTCAAAAATATACATTTTGTTTTTGTGTACCTACTGTAAAACCACAACTAAAAATATCGTCACAGCTGTGAGTCGGTAATAGAATCAAGTATGAAGGTAACAATATTCTATTAGCGACCAATAAAATTAATAATAAACAGATAAAATATCCGCTTTATGGAATACTGTTAAATTCGATCTCATTGCTATATTATTTCTTTTAATGTCAGTTAGTCTTTATATCAGATAATAAAGGTTATTTACAGTATAATATCATTATAATAATAGGGATATTGTCTAACGTTGAATCGAGTTTTACACAAAAACTTTAAGAAATAGCTTTGTCGTTAATAGATCTAACGAAGTAAAATAATTTTAAGAATTGAATAAGAAAAAAATAAAATCAAATGAGGTAGTTTATAATAGATATTAGTTATTTAAAATATTAATATTCTCAAAATTTAACAACGCCATGGGTCGTTATTAGAATCAAGTTTTGATATTTGGATTCTATTACCGCCTTAAATTAAAACATGATTTTATAACACAAAAACCAATAAAAAGTATTATATTAAGAGTTAGTTTAGAAAACGAACATATACGTTACAGTTGTAATGTGATAGCAAGAAGACAAATCCATTTTTAGTGTGTTATTTTCCTTAAGTAATATTTAGCTGTACTTACGTGGCTGGAGACGCGACACTATGAAAAGTGCGTCCGTTTTGGGCGCGTCCCACTCTTTATCAAGTTATTTCTTTCACTGGCTATTTAAACTCACAAACTTTACTCTTTTTGTTTGTCCAACAAAAATACGTAACTAATTTTTAAGGTATGACTTTTCTGGAACCCTATAATATGTCTAATATGAGTGATTTAAAAATTAGATCGGTAATACAGTACACATTTTAGGGGGTCGTTAATAGGAGCTTTTACGTTAATAAGAAATAAGTACGGTCGTCTAAAAAATTGGATAAGCGGTATCCGACGCGTTAAAGAATGCCTGAATAGACTTATTCATCCGTAAGATCTGTAAAACCAATCTAATTCAAAGAAAATTTCGGCGGGAGATCGATTCACTTGATTTTCTCTTCCTTTGCATTTTGTCACGATCTCTTAACAAGCTTCATGACGTAAGGAAACCATAAAATCTCTTTTCATACTTTGAAAATAAATTTGTATTTAGGCAAATATAGAAAAACCAGAAGATGCCGTGTAAGTATTAATAAAATATATTTTCGAAGTTTCTTTTCCAAAGTTCCTTTAACAACTTTTCTTCGTAATTGGATCGACAATTAACGTATTAATAATTGTTATTAATGATCGTAATTCATAATACTTTCTTATCTTCCTTACATCATCGCCAAGCGAACACAAGACAATAGTCCTCGTAAATCAGATTGAGACAAAGACAACGAAGTAGTTACACACACACGTAGACGTTAATGTGTTGAACTCGATGTAAAATCATTAAACGTAGTTAATTATTAGGTCCTTACATATGAAATTGGCGTTTTTCGTACTGGCCACTTTAATCACGAATTTCTCCTCTTTGGTAAGGAATTCCAAATTCAAATTTGTACAGCTATTTACTCATGTATTTGTGCTTCGATGACCGTCATTCATTTGTTTTTTTTCTTCTGTTTTTTCTGTTTGCGTCACTCATTTTACAAAATGGAAAATTTAAAATATCGCATTATTTACGAGTACGAGTTCCGCCGTGGCACTAGTGCTGCGGAAACGACTCGAAGGGTGAATGATGTGTATGGCGGTCATGTTGCAAAAGAAAACACAGTTCGTTTTTGGTTCCAACGTTTTCGTTCTGGAAATTTCGACCTGCAGAACAAGCCCCGTGGACGGCCTGAGACCCAAGTTGATAATGGAGAATTGAAGGCTATTGTGGAAGCGGACCCATCGCAAACCACGTCCGAGTTAGCTGCAGGCTTCGATGTTAGTGATAAAACTGTTTTAATTCACTTGAAGCAAATTGGGAAGATTAAAAAGCTTGAAAGCACGACAACGCCAGACCACACACTGCGCAACAGACGGCTACCAAATTAGAAGAGCTTGAATTGGAATGTCTTAGACATCCTCCGTACTCCCCGGACCTTGCTCCAACAGATTACCATTTTTTTCGCAATTTGGATAACTTTTTGCAAGGGAAAAAATTCAACTCCGATGGGGCAGTCCAAATCGCCTTCAAAGATTTTATTGATTCCCGTCCGACTGGTTTTTTTAGTAAAGGGATCAATGAACTACCTATAAGATGGCAAAAGTGCATTGAAAACAATGGTTCATACTTTGATTAATTAAATATATTATATTAAAAAATATTCGACTTTTTGTTCCTTCCATACAAAACGCCAATTTCATATGTAAGGACCTAATATTTTGCCTCAAGTATCTGCACGAGCGTGTGAATAGAGTGGTACTCAGAATTTATTGCGATAATCCTTTATTTAGTTATTGATTTTTCAAGAAAAAGCTTCTTTATTATCTTTTCGTGGCAGACAAGAGAGAAAAGTTTATCATTTAAAGTTTATCAGTTGGAAAAGTGGGTAGAAATATTTATTTTTATCTACATACTTACATATAAGTATCAACTTTCTTGAATGACTTTTTATAAAATAGCAATATCAAATTCAGTAAGATATAACACAAACAAATGAAAACACCGAAAACAATTCCATTTGAATAACTCATAGTTTAAATAATTCATTTTAAAACCAACAACAACATTGGTGGTTTCGGCCGCTGAACATCGCAAATACTTACTGAAAATATGTTGTACGTATGTAGATGTTCGGTTACTTGTTTTACGTATTACTCATGCCACAAATCTGTTAGCGGTTTGAAATACTGAATAAATAGTTTGTTTGAAAGTGTTTTGTGATGACTGACTGACAGATTCGTGCAAAAATCTCAGTGTTTTTACATTCCGTAAGAAAATTGATGTGCGAAGAAACAACGCGAGTTGTTTTAGTGCCACTTGGACTAGACTGTGCTGATTTATAGTTTTTTTGATAGCCTATTTACTAATATTAGATGTGTATATGGTCCACATACGGATATCGCTTTCAAAGTTGATTCAGATTGATTTCGATCATTCAAATCGTAGCTAAAATTAATACGCTTTTCAGTAGCTTTTATAATACTTTTGTGACTAAGTGGATTCTGTCACAGTTAGCGCACGTTTTGGATTTACCCGGAGCCTCTAAAACCGATCACGGACCATTTAGGCCCGTTACTAGAACGACACAGGTCAAGAAAGAATCACGATTTAAAACAGAAGTCATCATATTTTCTGCTGAAATCAGTTTTAAATCAAAATGCATGCATTATAGAACACAGGCATTAAATTAAAACTGTAATTATCTAGTTCTATTATTTAATTCCTACTTTTTGCGTGGGTTGATAGGCAAAAGTTGTAATATATTATTATCTAAGTTTATAAACTTTATAGTTTTTTTTTTACAAAAAAAAAAAAACAATCGACTTCAAAAAAAAAACACTACAAAGTGAAAAATAACTTTAATTTCGGAAGTCAGTGTCGTTGGTTCCGCATTTTCGTTTTTTGACACCGACTTCAGAAATTAAAGTTATTTTTACCACTTTGTTGTGTTTTTTTTTTTCAAGTCGGTTGTTTTTTTTTTTGTAAAAAAGTTTTTATTTTTCACTTTTTAGTTGTAACCTATACTTAGGTCCTATCCACACAAATTCAATTAACATTGAAGAATTGAAGACACCGACTCGAAGAATCATCAGAGTTCGCATAGAAATTCTGGACATGTAGTACATTTATGCATATAACTTCGTACATAAGAATAATTACCTAATGTTTTATATACTAAAACCTTCCTGAAAGTATGTAGATCACATTAGTGAAAGAATTATCAAAATCGGTTTATAAGTTTTTGAGAAATTTCGCGGACATACAAAGATACATACATACATACGGGTCGAATACAGAACCTCCTTTTTTGAAGTCGGTTAAAATTTAGTAACAAATTCCATAAATGAGCTGTGACGTTTATTATCCCAGAAAATATGAATGTTTCTTTGTTTGCTCTTGGTATCTAAGACATGATTAGTAGCATCACTTTTCATTGAGAACAAGGAACAGCAAGAGCAAGAACTTTCTGGAAGATTGGACAATGGTAGCTACCATTGTCCAATCTTTCAGAATGTTCTTGCCAGTGAAGACTCAGAGGCTGAGTTACTTGCTTATTAAATTTTATGTTCAAAGAATGCTGTTAATTAAACGTGCTTTGTTTGTTCGAAAGGCCAGTCGATACTTACTTTGCTGATAATAATCTCTTATTAAATTATAAGTAAGCCTCCGTCTTTTGTGTTCTGAACATTTTAGCAAGTTTGCAAGGTTGGTAGGTTATTAAATATCGTCTGGCCCAATATTTATAATAAGAAGATTGATATTAATTCAAGTAAGTATAATACCTATGCAGGATTATGTTTCCAGTTTTATGCCCTATGGCTGACGTTAACATTTTATTTTACAGCCGCGTGACTTATTAGTAGACTATAAGAACGTAGTATTATATTATCTGTGCACTAAGGGGATAAAACAGTGTCTTTTGTCACGGGCGCTAATTTAAATCCCAAACGTTACCAAGGGTTGTAGGGCTCCCGAACGCAGCGATGGGAGCTCAGAGTTAACTCCTGAGCGAAGAAAGGCAGTAAAAACTAGAATCTCAGGATTCTCGAATTACCATATAAAACTGTTAAATAACCGGGAAATATATATATTTAAATATTTAAAACAAAAACACAATATATATTCGCAAATAGACGCCTAAATCCAACATTATTCAGAAAACATTTTTGTTTTATCTATTTAATGTATTATGTAATGGATTAGTAATATCCTTCAAAATACTCGGATTGTGATTGAAAGCGTGTTACGCAATGAGGCTATAAGATTATTAGCCTTTTTGATGAAATCCTAATATTTTGCCCGTGGTTATAATATTAAATGAAGCAAGGAGATTAGTAATACAATACCAATATTAATTTATCAGTATTTAATTAGGTAAAACCTACTAGTCTGTATTTTACTGCCAAAAAGACTTTATTAAGCTTTAAATCGCTATAGAGATAGAGCCCCTTTATTACTAAAGTGGGTATCGACTACGGTCGTTTAAAAATAGTAATGTTTCAATTTTATTGTTTCAAAAGACATTTAAAGGTAATTGCCTCAGGTATCTAGAAGTGCTTAGTGTCGGAATTTTGGAAGTGATACAAGAACTTTTTAAGGCGAAGTACTTTACTTACTTTTAAATTAAACGTTAGGTTAAGTACGCCATAAAAACAGTATTTTAACGTTACAAAAATTTGCCTTATAAAACACTGGTAAAATATTCGCACGAATTGATTTTTTCATAATTTTTTATCGTTGGCTTTTTAGACTTTTTGAATCGCGCGACAATTTATTTTACATTTGCCTAACATTTTATTAATTGCTTATTTATTTCTTAGTAAGCTTACTTAGACCTATTTAGTGTCTACTACTATTTAAAAAGCTAGCTCTACATTAGTTCGTTTATGAGCTTACTTTTACTCGATTTATCATGTTCTTTTGTTTATTATACTTCTAGCCGTTGCATAATAACTTAGGTACTATGATATAGCAGCCTATTAGATTTGCTTTGTAAATAAATTACTTCAAATAGGTATTGTTGTTATCATGATTGATTTAGTTAGACAGGTAACTTTATTCCTGAAACTTGAAACAAATCCTTTTCAGTGTTCTATCATGGAACACCTGCACGAAAATTACTAACCTGCAAATGTAGATAAGTATTAAAGTATCCTTCTCACATGAAAATGACGTACGTCGAGTATGAGTAATATAACGTAGCAATATGTACTCAACCTGTTCAGTAGAAGTAAAGCGGGATCTTGAAAGTGTGCCCGGGGCTTCATGTCACTGTATGAGACTTTATTGTACCTGCAGCAGCGAACATTTCTTGTTGCATAATAAGAGACATATAGGTATTCTTAAAGGATTTATGCTTGCTGGAAATTCTCACATTTTTGCGCTCGATCGTTGACTGCCACATAGGTACGTTTAAAGTGCATTTTAGCGGTATGACTGGGATTGTAGGCGTCTTTTGCAGATTTATAGAATTCTGGAAATAGAATTCTGGTGTTGTATAAAATTCTATAAACTTTTATCCCGTTTATCAATTTAAAGAAAAAAAAAAATCTCTCCTCTTCGGTTCTTGGCAGTTTGTTATAAAATCTCTCGATATTTTTAACACAGGTAGGTACTACTTTATTTGGTACAATAAAAATGTTGGCATTGGTATTTTGCTTTCCACAATAACAATAATGTAGTCACATCTACAAACAGTTGCACAAATCTTGAACCAGGCCAACAAAGAACATTATTAGGCACGCTTTGTTCAATAATGCATTAGGGGTCCATTGCCAGATTGACATGTATTCGAGTTTCTGCGGTCCGGGACCGAAAATTATGTAAATGTATTACGATACCTCTCATGACCTCTTATGGGAGGGATAACTTGGGACGTAAGCGATTATTAACCAAATAAGGTAAAGGGATTGGCAGTAACAACAGTTTCTGCGTAAGGTACCCAACTGATCCGCCATAATGGCTAAGTAAATCGATTTTGCAAAATGAAGTGTCCAATTAATTTCACTAACAAGGTCTTCGCAAAATTATTAATTGGTGCTTTTATTAAACGATATTGGCTGGTTAATAATGTTTAACCATATCAATAAATTAACTGCAGTTTCGCTGTTTTCTGAACAAATAAATTTTCAATTGGCGCCAACATCGGGCACGTAGGTATTGTGAATTGTACCGAGTGCGTTAATAAAAGTTTAAAGTACCAATTCGCTATAAAATATTCCGACAATTTGTTATAATATTGTATTTTACAGTCTGTTGCGCTAGATATTGGGTATCATAAAACTTTTAGAAGTACTTGTGAATTGTACCAGTAGCATTTAAAATTAATGTGTGCTGAGCTGTTCTAGGTCCATAGGGTTGACGTCGTGATTTACAGCGGTCCCATAAACATTTTTATTAGAATTGACGTTAGAATACACACGTGGGACGCACATAATAGATGATGGACCATCAATACTACACATGGACAATATTCGGTCTCGGTCTCGGGACCTTGACACTATTGTACACTTTTTACCAACTCTACGAAAATTGTTTTCTAACACAACGGCTTCTCATATCCGTGGAATACATGTGACGGCTCCTAAACTCTTGTTGACTTTAGTTATACAACAAACCTTCGAATCAATATTTCGTATATTGGACGTATGTCGCCTTTGTTAAAGTTGGACGTCATTTGTTCCAGGTTATGACGACGAAGTACGTAACGAGGTAGTTGGAGTAGTTCGCGGCGAGGGTACAGCCTGCAGTGCCGATGACCAGCCGGTGCGGGCCGCGAGCGCACCGCGAGCATGTCGAACGCGACCGACGCGTACTGCGTGCCTGGCGCTACCAACTTCAACAAGGCGTACAGCCGCCTGCACGGCTACATCGCGCTGGTTATATGTATTGTCGGCTCGGCCACCAACTCCATCAACATCGCCGTGCTCAGCCGCCGCGAGATGACCAGCTCCACCAACTCTATCCTTACCGGGCTCGCCGTCGCAGACCTGCTCGTCATGCTGGAATACATTCCCTACGCGCTGCATATGAACATCAAAATAGGACCTCAAGTTAACAAGAACACTTACGCTTGGGCGGTTTTTGTTTACTTTCATTCAATATTCAGTCAAACGTTTCACACCATTTCTATCTGGTTGGCGGTGACTCTGGCTGTGTGGAGATACGTCGCGATCGCGTATCCCCAGCGGAATAGCACGTGGTGTAATAAGAAAAATACAACTTTCGCTATCGTAAGCGCTTATGTGATATGCCCTTTCTTGTGTCTTCCGATTTATTTCGCGATGAATATAGTGCCCAGTGAAGTGACAGCTCAAAACAATTCAGAATTCGCAGAGGATCTTTCCCTGCCGGACAATCGAACCGTTTATGTTTTAGAAATGTCAAGAAACGTACAATTAGTTACAGCAATAATGTGGATTTATAGTGTAATATTAAAACTCGTGCCGAGTATAGCGCTGTCGATATTAAGTACTTGTTTAATATCAAAGTTAACAACAACGGAGCGAAAGAGGCAGAAACTTCTAAAGCGTTCAACAATCGGCCCAAATGAGGTAAGTTGGAATGAGAATTATATTGGAAGTGTTTAGTTTCAAAAGGCACTAGGTACTTTCATCACGTCGTAGCAAAACAATGTTTTCAAAACAAACAAGCTTAGCTATTCTCCATACGAAAGTGAGTACCATTGTATCAACCGCTATTGCTATATGAATTGTTATGGTTGCATAATGTGTGTATTTATAAACCATCTGCAATAACATTTAACGTTCTGAGATGGAATTAATACTCGATTGCGTGTCAATTATACTTAATCAAAATATTGACTACAAAACCACACTCTTTGAAAATAGGAATGTGACGATTAAAGTTATTACAACTTATATGTACACAAAACCGAAACTACAATTCTATATGTGATTTACAAAAACACTAACAACGATCTTGCCAGATAATCAGTAATTCGAGTTAGAAGAAAAAGCCCTTCGGCAGCCCTCCACGATAATTAGCGGCGATACTTGACGCCCTTTATTCTCGCTCGGAGACTCGTTTTGATGATACGAAGTGTTATTCGGCCTCAGCCACTTCGGAAGTTATCATCCGTAGAGTAAATAAGTCGTTATTTTATGTAGAAAACAACAACCGAAAGTACAGACAGAAATATAGGTCAATTTTGGGAAAATTTTGCTTGAATGTCATATGTTTTACAATATAATGGGTTACTGGAGTATTATCTTATTTAACTTCATTGTTCTTGTTTCAAAAACTCTAATTAGATTTCATTCAGAGCTTTCAAATGAAAGGGATAACGTAAAAATTAATCATTGTTAGCTTGAGATAAATCTCATCGACACAAGAGATTAATCACATGTTATTCGATAGTGCTCCTTTTAATACGTTTCGTCGAAATATATCTGAAATTCACCGTCAACACCTGCCTACTAATTATTCAAGCCCCAAATTAAATCAACCTATTAATAAGGGGCTAATGGGTCCATTCTCTCCCTTCGTAATGTCAGTATAGAATGACTTAAAATCAAATTGATTGAAATGTAAGTAACCCTTTGACTACCGAACCTAAATGTTGATGGGTAAAAGGGTCCTAAGGCTGCGTTTCCACCAGAAATGAGCGAGGATGCGTAGCGAGGGATGTGCGTAAAACTAGCCAATAACAACACTAGCTTAGCTCAAGCTATGAAAATGAAGCGATGTTACTGGTTAGTTTCATACACATCCCTCGTTACGCTTCCTCGCTCATTTCTGGCGGAAAAGCAGCCTTAAAGTGAACCCTAAAATGTAAATGATATTTAATAGCGTAAATACGTGTTATTATTGAAACGTGTAATTTAAATAAAGTAGCGAAAAGGGTTAAAATTGTTATTAGGGTGCCCTGTTATCTTTAGCTAAGAGTAGTTTAATTAGAAGATAAAGAGAGATAATTTAAATGAGATTTAATCTTATTTTTACGTGTCTATAAAATGTTTCGCGATGGTTACGTTTATTATTAGCTATTTACGAAAAAGTACTTTAATCGAGCTTGCCGGTATTTATTTAAAATTCTCTTATATTAATTTAGTAGTCTAGTTTTATAAAACTTTATCTCAAACTTTCTAAATTTCAAATTTTAAAGAGAAACATTTAGGGATTTTTTTTCGTAAAAAAGGTAAATACAGTTATATATAGTGTATTTCTTATATTATTTTATAACCAAAACAAAAAGTAAAGGGTTATCCTTACAAGAGAACGAACGTGATGTACGGCTATAATAGGTATCGGTAAACCATAAGGGATGAAAGTTAGCAAAACGCTTACTGATATTATTAGTTAGCCTTAACTTTGAAATGGGTATCCCTAAACGATGTTAGACCTGTCAACTTCTAAAGTACATTTAACATTTTGAACGCCAGAGTATAAACGTATCACCGTACTCCTGATGCCAGGCCACTTTAACAAAACGACACACACACACACTTAAAACAACAAATTTCTCGATATTGGTGGTTTATTTATATTAGCTTCATGCAATACAATATAGACGGAAGCTTAAAATTTAAAATATATAAATAAAAACACACAAAAGTAATGATTGAATTGTTTATTTCATGATATGGTGCGACCCGTGCGACGTGTATTTGTCATATATTTGTGACGTTGGCGTTCAGGGTAAGATTTCGTTTGTCACATATGTGTGACAATGGCGTTCAAAAGGTTAAGGTTTATTTATACTAATATATATTACTAATAATAAAGCTGAAGAGTTTGTTTGTTTGAACGCGCTAATCTCTGAAACTGCCAGTCGAATTAAAAAAAATAATTTTGCATTTGATAGCCCAATTCTTCAAGAAGACTATAGGCTCTTTAGCATCACGTTAGAGCCCTTAGGAGCCGAGCAAAAAAAAAAAAAAGTCACAAAGAACGCTAAAC
Organism: Amphipoea oculea; assembly: GCA_945859645.1. Classification (NCBI taxonomy): domain Eukaryota; kingdom Metazoa; phylum Arthropoda; class Insecta; order Lepidoptera; family Noctuidae; genus Amphipoea; species Amphipoea oculea. The sequence continues at coordinate 13,304,802 of OX243873.1, forward strand.
GAAATGAAGTAAAAGCCTGGGCAGGCGACGGTGGGTATGTAATATCGTCGCTAATCTAACTAACTGACGTATCTGACATTTTGGACTATGCCGACCTAACTATAGTAGTTTCCATTTTAGATACATTTACCAAGTCGAATCTGATATCTGATCATTTATTTCGAACAAAATAAAAACAAAGATCTCACAAAGTGACGTATCTTTTAAAATATTTATTATTTAAACAATTTTAACACGATAACAATAGTAGGAATACTTAAAATAATTAAAAATATAATTTATATGTATATAGTGAAATGTAGGAATACCAATATAAATATCTTAATCAGAACTACACACGTACTCAATTTTGTATCTGTAGAATTTATATAGAGCAAGCTACCCTCAATCATAGGTAACCCTCAACTGCAAATAGCCTGCCCTGTAAAATATGCTTCGAATCAGTTACGTCACTTAGTTAGTGACGAAATATGGCATAATAACAGATAGCATAACGTCGGGGAACAAGAAATTTCACGCGGACGAAGTAGCGGGCAGAAGCTAGTCTAAATAAATAACACCCTTGTTGTTCAGAAAACTAGAATGTATTGATAGATAGTGCTTCTGTAGTTTCCTTTGATCTATCTAATCTATCTAGCCTGTACTGTCCCACTACAGGGCAAAGGCCTCCCTCTCCCTTTTCCACACAATTCTGTATTTTGCGAGTGCCGGCGTCCCTACGGTAGGAGTCAAGCTCATCCCGCCATCTTCGCCTTGGCCTGCCGCGATGGCGTCGTGCGTTTAATGGGACCCAATCGGTGGTTCTCTTAGCCCAATTGTCATCTGACATGCGGCAAACATGTCCGGCCCAGTCCCACTTAAGTTTAGTGGCGTTCTGGGTAACGTCTGTTATCTTGGTTTGCGCGCAGTATTGTGTTCCTTATACGGTCAGAAATACAAACCCCCAGGATACTGCGCTCCATGGCTCGCCGGCAAACCTCGAGTTTCCTTTGATGCTCTTAAAATAGAATGCGCACACCCACAGCAAAAGATTAATTTTATATATCAATGTCTGGTGTTATCCAAAAGATGAATGTAGGCAGGTCAATGTACAGATGTCTGAGTTTTAAAAGATGGAACCAATTTATTTGAGTTGGAATATAAAAAGAGGCCATTGTCGCTTCAATGAAAGAGTTCTACGAGTGAATGAATAAATTACTTTCTTCAAATAGGTACAATCTCTGTTTGTAACATGATATAGGAATTATGTTTTATTATGCGTAGTGTTTGGCAGAGCAAGTACTTTTCCCGGTTTTCGATATCGGTACCAGACGTAGTAACTGACTATTAGTATTATTAAGTAGTTTAATCAGTATTGGTATAACTGTACCGGTACCCAAACCGGCACCAAACAAATATTTCCGTAAGTTAGAGTGAGAAAACAGATACAGTAAGTAAAAAGGATAGTTAATAGGAATTAGAAAAATAATTTTATGGTTGCCAACCATACGAAGTTCTTCGTACAAATGTGAGATTGGATATACCGGTACCCATCTGAAACTGGTACCCATTTACCGAAATTGCATGAACTGCTAAGTACCGGTACAGAACGTGTACTTTTGGTACCGGTTCCAAGGCCTGTTCCAGACTTATTATTTATTCCTAAAATTATCTTATTCCAGACCAAGCAATATTCCTTGCTTTTACCAAGATTTTCTAAAATTCTTCTGTAGTCTTTTACATTGAAATAACTTTATCTTAACCCCTTCTTCTGCTTCTAATCTTTATAAATTCATCAGCTTCCATACCCTTTATTCTCTTTTTAAGGTACTTTTATTTTTGGGTAGGTACCGATTTATTAAAGTGCACGTCAGATAAGTAACAGGCATTTATTTTTGTTAGGAAGGTCTTTTTCGCGTCTGATAACCCTTTAGTAACAATTTAATACGATAATCCTCTTTCACTTCTACCCTCGCTATCGTTTCGTTTCAGTTTTGGGTAATCTAGAACCAAATCTATTTTAATGCAAATTTTGACATTCAAAAGTACCTTTTAATGGCCTGATTGAAATAAATGACTTTGCCTTTATTTTAGAACCGTCGAAAAATTTAAGTTCGCTTTGTTAAAGGCTCGGTTTGTTAGAGTCAAAGGAAACGTCTCAAGTGTGTACCTCCCTAAATTATTACCTTCTTTACAGTTTTGACAGACATTACAAATCTGCCGTATAATTTTCTTGTGCTAATAAGTTCTCGGGAAGACATGACGCAATTAACGTAATAACGTTACTGTCTCAAAGGCGTCGGTTCCGCAGACACGTCGCCTAACCCAATTAGCGATGCCTAAACGGCGCGAAAGAGACGTATTTGATCCTATTATTACTTTAAAGAATAAGGAGTGAGTTTGTTTGCAATGCACCGCTTAGCATAAGCAGAGTTAATGACGCTAACTGCGCTACATAACTTTGTAGCCTAGGTTGTCATCCGTTTGAACTTGAAAGCTTTTCGGAATTACCTCCTTGGGCTTACAAGGAGGATGATTGCGTGTTTGCAACATGCTTGGCAAATGCTACACACGCAAATCCCAAGCTTCCTTTCATTAGTTCACGAGAGTCTATTTATTTATTTATTTCACGCGAGAGTTCACGAGTAGGTAATAATTGGGGTTTCCAGATCAAAGAAGATCTGGAAACCCGCAATTATAAGATCTGGAAACCCGCAATTTTCCCCTCATTCATCATTTCATTCATTCAGCACATTAGAAAGATCTGGAAAGCCGCTATTTTCACCAATTTTATATTATTCACTATTTAATTGAAAATAACTTTGAAACTGATTTAAATAAAAGGAATTTCATCTTCCGGTAGAATCTGGTAGCATATAACGTCTTCTGAATCAGGTATCACTAATTCACGCATTGTGCTCCTCATTGACGATGTGCCGGTGACCCGACACTTTGCTGAACCCGCTTTCAATTTTTTCAGGACCAATCTGCATATCGTTAACTCGGGAGAATATTAGCTTTCTATTACCGCTTTTAAAGACAAGTTTTTGAATGTTTTCCGAATATGCATCATGCATGTTTTGACAGAATAAATCTTCTTGTGTTGTTTCTCTGACTTGAGGTTTTGATGAATCTGCGCTCGATTTTTTATGAGCGGGCTGCATATCACGGACAATTATAGCCTCACCATTAGCGTTCTGAATAATAATTTTACAAATGCCTTCAGAAGTATATTTTACTGAATCTTGCATTGTAGCTAATATAATTTATTTTTAAATTTGTTTAATTTAGTCTGTGATCCAACCTTTTAACTACAATTTCAGGAATCGAATGTCGCATACTCACTTCCTAGTTCTTGATACGGTTAATTATAAATGTATAATGACATCGCACAGGTGTTACCGGCAATTTATAACGATTAACATTGGGGGATTAGTAGGGATAGGAAACAGTTACCTATTACTAATTGTGAAAAATTAAACAAGTAAGTATTTATTTCAAAAATTTATTATCTATACACCATTTATTTAAACATATTACATTTTTTAAAGCACATATTGTATCATGATAAATACAACTATACACATCATGAGAATGTTCATATTTATTGTACAAGCTTAATAAATTAGGACAACCTTCATCTTCTAAATTATGAATATTATTATTATTTAAAATTTTTCTTAACCACAACACTTTTTCTAAACCTTTGGTATAAACACTTTTATTTCTTAAAATATCTACAATCAAATTCTGATGATTTGAATAAGGCACAAATCCGTCTTTCCAGTATATCTTTCTATTACGTTCAATCCAACTGACTTGCCGTTTTTCTAATTTCGTCAAATCGTAAAATGGAAATGGTGGCTTAATTAAAAATACGTGAATTTTTTTATTCCATAATACAGCAATTTCTTTAATGATAAATTCATTTGTTTCTGTTTTAAAACCTTGAACATCTACAATGGCAATCATGTTAACCTGCGCACAATGTTGCTGAGAGGTTTGTATTCCACAAGTCGATCGTTTATAATCAAACAATATGCAGTTGTTTTATCTGGTATTGCTGTAGAACATTCAATCTCCAACCTCACGTCCACTGGACCTGTTTTTAGGCTATCGTTTTGTCTTGAGCAGTCCAAGATAAAGAGAGGGGCTTTTTCTTTGAACTCCTTTAGGTCAAGCAACGGGTCTACTGGACAGTTGTAATACGACTGACGAAATTTCACAAACATTTCATATAATATACTATATTTGTTCTCAGAAAACTTTAAACCTAAAGGTTCGTAGGGATAATATTGTGAATTCAAAAAGAGCGTAACGTTTGTTACTTCACAATGATCGAATACTGAACTGTCTCTAGTTTGATTATTTTTTCGATTAGTTTGTAAACAAAAAATTACATATCGGGGTTTTTCTAATTGTGAAGCAGTTTTAACTGACCAAGAATGCTTTGTGGTTTGGGGTAGTAACGGATACTCATATAAATCCCAGTTTCTAAACGCTATCTGAATAGGTTTATCTCTTTCTAAATGTTTTAAAAGTGTCAGTCGTTCTCGGTCTGATACTTTTATGTGTGGCACCCTCCACTGAACTCTCTCTATGTCTATTTGAAAATGAGCAATATCATCAGTAAGGATAACGCTATTTAAGTTAGTGTTACTTCTGTTCAATATAAGTTCATGTTTGCAATTTATCACTATCTTATTGTAATCCTCTGCAAACCCTAAAACTTTATTTAATGGTATCACAGCACTAAAATTTCCATCACTTTGAAATCCCCGCAAACTCCAACCCCATAGGGCAGCAACTTTATTTTCTGCTTCATTTAATGAGATGTATGATTTTATTGTTGACGTTATTCCAGAATTTTTTATACGGTCTATTTCAATACCATTCATTTCGTATCTGATGTCTTGAAACAAAGACATAACAGGGTTATTAGTGAACGTAACAGTTTTCTTGATTGGTTTCCCATCTTTCCCGAAAAACTTCGCTTGTCCTTCGACGTAAATTGAACTGGCTGATGGTAGGACGTATATGTCTTGCTGGTGGATGGGAATTCTGATTTCATCGTTTTCTCTAAAGCTGCTATTGTAGGGATTGTATGAATGGACTTCGTAACTTTCGATCGAAGTGTCGAAGTGCGGTAATTCAGTAATCTGTAGTATATTCATACTTTAAACCCTAGGGCCTTAAGAAAATCTTTATTTACTTTAGTCAATTTCTTAACTGTTTTCTTACGTCTTTGCACCTTAGCAATCGCAGAAGAACTAATATGTTTTTCAATCGCTGGGGTATTTTTATAATAAACTATCATTTTGTTTTTCTTAAATGAAGACGTAACTGAACTTGTTCCTCCCCAAAGTTAATACAGTGACCAAATTGATCTACAATCTTAACAGATACCTGTGAAATTATATTTTTGTTTACTGGAAAGTAAATAACATTTTGTGGTATTTCAATGCACTGATGACCTGGAGTAGTATCAGACACAAATTCATGAATAAAATGAGTTGGTAATCCGTTGCAGTACGAACCGTGAACAAGATCACATTCGATTCTGATTACAGACAGACCTCTGTTAGTAACGGGGATACTTGGTCTTGATTTTAATACTGAAAAGTATATCAAACCGCACTCGTATTGATCTGCCAACTGCAGTGGTGGTTGAAAGTATGAAACCAGTTCCGATTTATTTCCAGAGATGGTAACCGTAGCAGACATGCTTCTATACTGGCCTTTTTCGGAAGATCCTGTTTATTATATTCCTTCACTACACCAAAAATTCTTCAAAAAGTTTAAACATAGATGTCCACAATTAAAAGGGTGATCACGCTGAATATTATCATAATTATAGTGAATTTTGGACCCCAAGTATTTTATAAATTCTTTTGGAGGCTTAAGATTGCCGTAACTATCAAAATACTCGATATAATCGTTGTATTTGGCATAGGCTACCCAATGAGAACCAGGATTTTTAGAGCTATCCAAATTTATAACTCCACATTCTTTTTTAAAAGGGTGTTTAGGGAGCTTATCTCTCATAAAGACACCTCTGAAATAGGGAATGTTATTTCCATACTTCAAAATGTCTAAATTAGTCAAGGCTCGTTTGGGTAGCCGATATCTTAGTTTTTTTCTTTTGATACAAAAATTCCGAGCCCATCTTTATGTGGTTTAAGGTGTAGTCCTTTTCCGATACAGAGAGCTTCCATCTTTTCATTGTGTCTCTTCGATTCAGTCCATAACTTTTTAGCCATCTTGAATTCATTAATGGTTTTAGCAATACCAGCTGCACCCCCTGCTAAAGCCCCTACCGCTGATAATCCCGCAAAAATCGGAATCAAAGGCAATACTCCACCAGTTTTTGGTATAGGAATAACACGAGGAAGTTTAATGGATGTATCATCAGCTAATTCTCTGGCAGCGGCCATTGCTAATTTTATTGCCACTTTCTTGCATTTTGGTTTTAATTTTTTAATATGTCTCTTCGTTTTGCTAATAACATTTTTAAATTTGTTTTTTAATCCTTTTCCAGGTTTAATTTTAGGAGAACACTTTTTGCTATCTTGTTTTAGGCCAAAACCAGTTTTAATTTTTGTTGACATAGCGCTGGTTACTAAGCGCGCTGCTAGTTTTTCCCCTACACTAGCATCTGAGGCAAGTGCTCGCTCTTTAGCCATATTTAACAAAACTAAATCTGCCTTGTGGCGATCTTTTAAGTTTGAAGACTTATGATAGGCAATGTCGTGTTGTTTGCAATATTCGTCTAATTTATTAACACCTTTATCTCCACGTGTAAGTCTTTTAATTAATTTAGTGCCAGGCCCACAATAATTGTATCCTGGTAAATGTAATTCAAATGGTAAATGATTTATAATCCAATTGAGAAGACTACTCTCTTCAATACACATCATAAGACTGATCCATTTTGGACAGAATACTTAATAAATATTCGATTTATCAATCCAACTGTTTTCAGAAGAAGGCAAACCTAACCATTTTACTAAAACTCTATCTCCTTTTCTTTTAAGAACTTTCTCAACAAGATATAAATTAGGATTTTTCGTCTTTTGAAGCTCTTGTACATAAAATGCACCTAAAATGGGTTGACCTCTGATTGTATCTTCTATTAAATAGGTGATAGGATTTGTATTTTGTATCATTCGAATTTTAAATATTTCTGTAGACCAGTTGGGAGTGTAACCTTTTTCAAATGTTCCTTTGTACTTACTGATACGCACATAATCACCAATTTTATATTTTCTTCTAATATTATGATTTTTCACCAACCTTGAATACCTTTCTAATATATGTTTTTTATTAATGTTATCCACATTAGCGGGAACTTCATCAATTGTCCGATGATAAGTGTGATTGTATTTGTTAATAACATTATTAAGCGTGTTGTCTATCCAATTGTAGCTGCCTCTTAAACTAAATTCCTTATAGACTTTCGATTTCAATGTCCTGATAAATCGCTCAACTATTGAAGCCTTTTTTGTTGAGAACGTTGAATAATGATTAATGTGATAAGTTTCCATAAGCTTTTGAAATTCATTATTGTAAAATTCTGTTCCTTTATCCGTTTGTAGATTTTTAGGAACACGCCCCTTATTCAATAATTTCTTAAAAGAGTTACATACATCATCTTTGGTTTTACTTTTTAGAGGAAAAGTCCAAGCATATTTTGAGAATGTGTCAATAACAGCAAGAATAAATCTGTAATTTTTATTTTGCTTTGAAATTGATTGCATATCGATTAAGTCTGCTTGCCACAGGTCATCTATATCTTTCATGATAACACATCTACGTGGAAAGTTCAACCTCGCATTTTTATGAATTTCGTTAACCACGTCGGTTTTGCTCATGTTTACAATTCAGTACGTTTGTTTTGAATCCGTCTACAATACTGAATGAAAATTTTATGGTGCTGAGTATTTATTCTTTAATTATGCCAGCTTCTTTCAATTCTTCAACGATCGACAAAATTTCATTATCATGATTTGTGTTGCCAGCATCTCTGGAAGCAAGTAATAGTTTCAATCTCTCAACGAGTTCGTTAGGGTCATCCCAATATACCAAGTCAGTGTTATTTTTGTATTTTTTTAGAGTTGGTAAGCTTCCTCCAGTGTGAAAATTTTCATTTACTGATTCAGAAAATAATGGTTTGATTACGTCACGATATTTTATTCCCTTATCACCTCTTATTTGCCCTCCAGGATTAAAATCTCTCTTATGAGCATTTGTATAATGCAGCATTTCTTTGTAGACAAGTCTATCTTTGCTCGATATTAATTTTAAATCAGGTTTTCTTCGAAGTAATAGTTCCTTCAAGCCGGGGGTAAAATTATAGGATTTGTCACCAACTTTAATTAAAATGACACTGTCGTCATTCAAACTATCGATTTTAGAAAATGAGACTATAGAATTGCCCATTAGCAATGTTTTATTTACACTTCTTATTCCAAACGGTATATTTACACCGTCATAAATATCATGGATATCACGACCCTCTAGCGAAATTTCTAAATCATCCAGTATTTGTTTTGTAGGAGACTTTTTAAGTATTTGTGCAGACTTCACTTTTGGATCGTAGCAGTCTTCAAACTTTGTAGATGAACTAGTATCCATGTCATCCAATTCAAAGTCGTCAGAATTTGGGAGTGGTGTATTTTGTGAATGCTTTATTTTTTCCATTGATATTTTCGAATCGACTAGTGCGTTAAGGGGTTCCGTGACGGTTTTTAGCATTTTATCAAGTGACAAGTTCATAGAGTGTTCCTGGTTCTTCATTTGTTTTATTTTAGTCTTTATGGATTCCACAGACTTCATTAATTCTACTTTAATATTCTTTTCCATGTCGTATTGTGACAAGTGTATTCAGCCAAAGAAAATATACTACTAAGTTATATTTGTCTGTTATTGGTTTATATAATTACACATTATTTGCTTAAAATTTAAAAAAGCTATCTAAATTCTGTCTGTACCTTCCATTGCTTAAAGACGAGTCTTTGCAAATACTAACAAAGTTATATGGCTCTCTCCAAACTGTATTACAAATCTTCTTGAATTGATTCCAGGACATATCAGAACTAACATGCTCTTCATAAATATGTTTCAAGTTAACATCGTCTTGCTTAAATATTATGAGAAAGTTTGCATTATCACGCAGCAACTGTTTCGGAACTTTTGAGTATGTTTGACATAAATAAAAGCAATCAATATGTTTATGTCTACCCATAGAGAAGTAATTACGAATGTTTATTTGATTTTCACATGCCACATCATCGAAAATAAATACTGAATTAGTTAGTGCTTCATCTGGGGCTATGACTTCTTTATTATCAGTAAATTCATGAAACTTAACTTGATGCACTCTCTTTATAACTTCTCGTAAGAAGTTGTATTTTGGTTGAAAGTTAGTTTTCGAATACAGGTAAAGATTTTGAAATTTTAGACCATTCTCATGTAACAATAAACTAAGCACGACGTTTGTTTTTCCACAATTCGAGGGACCACATATAATACAACGAATCGTATTCGGTAACAGAATGCTATGCCTAATGTGGTTATCAGAGTCACCAAGATTTATATGATTAACATTAAGTGATGTGTGTTGTTTGATCAACTTCATTTTGACTATTAATTCAATTTCACCCAAACATAGATATATAAAGCATAAGTATAATAAAAACAAATGATTTAGATTGGTTTAAAGTTGTCATGTCAAATGTAAAGCGAAATGTATACCTACTTAAAGTGCTTAACCATTTTATGTTTATGTCTGCTGCAAATAATAATTAATTAGTATGGTATTTATATTCGTGCTCAGTGATCATATAGATTATTAAAATGAAGAAGACTGTAAGGTCATAACAAGAAAAAAACGTGCATCAGTTATAAATAATACTTTATTTCGGTATTACAAATATAAAAACAACAATCAACACTACCACTCACTAAATTAATAATGTATGGTATACTTATACTAATTATAAACAAAGGTTACAATAATATTACAATTTATTTACATAAACATTTTTGTATTTCTTTATTTTGACACCAATTAGTTCTCAAAATAAAGTTTCATAGTGACCCAAAGGTAAAGTTTCAATAAGGTTCGTGAGTATTTGTCTCATAACATCATTTCTATTCAATACTACTTTATGAATTTATTTAGAGTTACAGTACATGCTTGAGTGATTTAATTATATTCATTTTATATTTGAAATTGACATTATTTGTTAAAGCTTTACTATAGTGAGATAATTTTAATCTTGAAAAAAATTATTTTTAAAATATGGTTTCACAGTGACCCCATGGTAAAGTTTCTGTTTGGTTCGCAAGTATCTGCCTCTTATCATCATTTTTATTCAATACTACTTTATGAATTTGTTGAGAGTACAGTACATGATTGTTTGATTTAATTATATTTATTTTACATTTAAAACTTGTATCACTTGTTAAAGCTCTGTTGTAATGGCATAGTTTTAATCGATTAGTTACAGCTTTCGATATTCCTTTTGCTTTTGTAATGCAAGTTTTTAGGCTGTTTATGCAATAAAGCTTAGCTCTCAACCCTACAAATTCACTTATGATTTCACCTCCACATTCATCTTTAAATAGTCCTGGAATTTTTGCATTTACTCTCGGTATATTGTAGCAATTATTAGTCTCAAAATTACTTGTGTCGAATTGTCCAACTTCATTTTTTATGTCCTCATAAAAATCTTCAGTGCTGATAAAATAAAGAAGGCTGTCTGTGTCTGTATAACACAGCCTTGCCTGAGTTTTATATTTGTTTTTAATATAATTGTAGTGAAATTTATATAAATGTTGTTTGGCATATTCTAGGACTGAAAACCCGATATAGATAGGTCGGTCTAGAATAATTTTTTCAGGACTCAATTGAATAGCGACAAAATTTTCAGAAAAAATCTTAATACTTTTAAAATTTGGTTTCGCTATTAACTTTTCCGCACTGAGGTGCTTATTTGTTTTGTTATTATAATCGTCCCAATTGGTCACTAATTTTACATTAACCTGTTTGCGTCGATTTTCAATAGTTTTGCCAAATATAGCATTGTTAAGGAGTTTAAAAAAATCTTTTTCAAATACGGTTGTTGAAGCTTGGCGTAAGCTTGTGTTTAGGTCAATATATTTTTGTAAAAAGTTTTCCTGTCTAAAAGTTAAGATACGGTGAATTTTCTTCAAAATAAGTCCATTCAGTAAGCATTCTTTTAAGTGAACGTAGTGTATTACATAGTTGAATTTGTCATATAAATTAGCAATTAATTTAGGTGTTTTGCCTCCAGGAGGTTTGAACTTCTCTGCAGCAAACGGTAAATCACTGTGCTTATTATGTAAATTCTCGGGATAGGCTAAATCTACTTCTAAAATATATCCATATTCAGAATCATCCGAAATTGATAGTACGTTTATAGTATTTATTTCATCGATTGATAAAAAGCGGAATTCTGAAATAGGCATTTTTTTTGTCATCGCATAACCGTATAAATTATTACAGTCAAGATAAATTAAATATGTTGACCTTTGAGAAGCATCGTAACTTGGTAAATATTTATTATTTGCTTTAGCGTAGCGAAGAGAACATTGTGCCAAACCTCCACGAATGCCCTTCTCCAGGAACTCATATATTTCCACATCATTAATTAATTCTAATTTAATACCGGTATACAATAACATCGCATCCCAGCTTAAACTAGGTGCAGTAATATAGTAGGCCGGATCAAGCTGATAATGATGCAAACAAGTTTGTCTAAATTTTTCAAAAACGTCAGAAAGTAGTAACACGTCGGTTTTTAAATATAAATCTGTATATTCTCCAAGCGATTTTATATTAAATGTTTGCCATATATATTGAGCGTGATTATACTCATCATCGCTAATATGTACGCATGTCAAACTATTGTAAAAACAATATTTAGGTGGTAGTCGATTCTCATTATATTTTGAGATTGCATCCATGTAATCATAGGGGTATATTCCTTTTCGTCGTAGTAGTTTTAACTTATTACAATTAACATCTGAAAATTCTTTTGACAAATTAACAAAATCAGATTCAGACAAATTGTTGACTAATATGTTTAAGCTTGAATTAAGAAATTGAAATGAGTCTATAAACTTAACTTGAATAGGCCTTGAACTGTTCTTTCTGTGGAATAATTTCGTGATAGACATATATTTTTCTTTGGTTTTAGGTATAATTTTAAAAGCACCTTCATATTTTGCTAATTCTGTAATAAATAGGTGAGAATCATAACCAGCTAGGTTATGGAAAATAACAGGCACAAACGGGCAAACTCTAAACATTAAATTACAATGGGAGTGTGCGGCGCCTCGGTACTGAGATGTAATATGATCATGATCCATTACTTTGTCATCAAAGAGCAGATCGTTACAGATGTGACATTTTGTAGCATTTTTGTAATCGTTTTTTTGGTCTGTGGTTAAAGGGGCCACAGGCATTTTACTCGATAAGATGCTGTTAATGTTATCTACATCATTTAGTAAATATTTTATAAATACTTCCACACAGTCGGGCCCTCTATATGTTACATATTTATTTAGCTCCGAATTATGTGAACAGCAAATATAGTATCCAAAACATGAAGGTTCGTGAACCTTATATGTTCGGGTATTTTCAGTTTTACTTATGTTGCAGTTTAGCAAAATACTCTCAAAGTCTGCATAAATAACAAAATTAATTTTTTGTTTTCTTTCAAAGTTTTTAAACTGAAGAATGCTATTTTTTTCAGGTAATACTGTTAATATATTAGGACATGTAGTATGGGCACTATATTTTGTGGCACTCGAGAAAACTTGTAAACACGTCTCACATAGATACATTTTACCTTTATGTTTACTTATTTGACGTCTAACTAATCTGAACAGATTTTTTATTAAACAATAATGTCCACTGCCTTTTCGTTCAATATATAATAAATTTACATGGTGTGTCTTTCTTAAATTTGTCACATATAAGGGACCAGTGACTGCGTTTTTATCATCCAATCCATATACGTTTATACTTATAGTAGGATTTATCTTTTCGAAGTTTTTAATATCATTATACGATGGAGGAAATGATAGACCATTTATATTTAAGACTGATGAAAAAATTGGGTAGGAACTTGTTCTGCAAACATTACATTTTGCTGGATATAATGCTGCAACAACACACCACAAAAAACAATAGTTATCATGGTTTTTTATATTTAAGCAACTTCTCGTTTTTTGTATAACATGCGGCAAATCTATGTAAGTACCGCCTTTTAAAGGAGAATATTTGTTTATATTAATTTCCAGGTGACTTATACAGAAACAGGACCAACCCGATTCACGGTGTTGGAATTCTGAGAGTTTCCTCTCAAATGTGTTTATTGTATTCAAATAAAATTCATGTATATCAGTATTTTTGTATATAATGTTAAATTTTGTGTTAAATGACTTAAGCTGTTGCTCACCAGATTTTGGGAGAATAAAGTAAGCATAAAGCTCGAAGTTTAATTTAACACAATTATGTTTATTTAGACAAGCATTAATTAGTTTTATGACTTGATGCTGATTATCCATTAGGAATTCCTCAGGTGTAAGGTACTCCATCGATGGATTCAGTTTGTAACTTATTATTCTCATTCTAAAAGCCGTAGCAATAATATCAATATTTTCATATTTGGTTTTTATTATGCAATTAGATTTGTGTAAATTCGTTCTCACATGATAGTGATATTCATTTTTCGGTATTTCAATATGACATTTTTCACAATTCATTATATCATTATAATTTGTTATTTTTCCAGGAATTGGTGAAACTGTAAGAAAACAAAACAATGAATTTTTAATTCTTGAATATATTTCTTTAATACATCATAATATAAACCTAAAAAGACATTAAAACAGAATACTAGTACATAAAAATCATTTCGTAATATTGAGATAATGATTAAAATTAAATGTCGTAAATAAGCAAGTAACTCATGGTGAAAAAATAGTATTTATAGTAATTAGATATTTGTAATGGAATACTAATATTTTAGTAATAGTTGCTAACAAATGTTGGTGGACACTTTACAAATTCTTTTCTAGTTGCCATAATAAAATTAGTCAGGTGCTGCCATGCATCTGTGTTTTCAGATGTTTGGTTTTTCACAGTAACTATTGCTTGGCGCCATCTGTTAATTGGTTGAACGTTTTTAATTTCATCGCACCGGTACACTTTTAAATCTATATAGTGCGTACCGGGCTTATGCTCGTACGTCTGGCGCGAATGACCGTTAGCAAGGCGCCGAGTTAAATACGAAGTTAATTGTATTGGAGCTTTACCGGGAACAGCGACATCTTCTTTCTCGTCATCTTCACTGTCAGTCCCGAAGAGGTCGTAAGCTGTAGCCTTCTTTGGTGGTATTGGCTTGAAGTACGGCTTCTTCGGAGCTGACCGCGACGTACTCGGGGCCGGACTTGCTCTCGATGGCGAATGTGATGCAGTCCGCGCTGCCGCCTCCGGCTCCTTCGTTTGAGTTGGCACCTGCTTCCTTTTCTTCGTCTTTTTCGCGACTGGAGGTTGCACTTCGTCGTCAGACGGGAAGAGAGTCTCTGCGTTCTCTAGCGACCTGAAATAATATAAAATTAATTTATTAATTATGCTATTTAATCAATTCATAAGCAGGATTCGAACCTGGAATCCTGGCTTTCCGTGCCAATACACTAGAATAGTGTATACATATGATACATTATTAGAATGAATATTAGAATAATTACATAGAATAGTGTATACAATCATACATTATAAGAATGAATATTAGAATAATTACATAGAAGATATCATTATGCCTTAATTTCCTGGGTATCGAACCCAATGTCTCATGCTCAATAGTCGAGATTACTAGCACTCGTCTAAGGAGTTCCCTGTTATAAGAATAGTTAAACAATAGAATTATTAATATATAAAATAATAATGCTACTTACATTTTAAATAGTGCAGCGAAGTTTTGATGTACGATGATGATGCCACTAGCTCTGGAAGAGGTGTTTTGTGGTTGAACTTCAGCAGCGGGACGCTTAAATAGTGATAAATCTACGTCATATTATTCCAAATTTGGGAAGACGCACGTGTATAGAAAATGCTGTGTCAGTTGTCTGCATCCAAATGCAGGTTTGTGATGCGATATTGTAAACAATATTATTTGACTTGCCTGTTGGTCTAGTGGTTAGTGGTCCTGACTGCTATGCTGGAGGTCGTGGGTTTGATTCCCACCCCACCCCCCAAATGTTTGTGTGATGAATACGATCATTTGTCTGGGTGTAATTTATCATTTATCTATAATATATGTATGTATTTAGAAATATCTAAGTATGTTTATCAGTTGTCTAGTACTCATTAACACAAGCTCTGCTTAGCTTGGAACTAGACGGCATTGTGTGATAGGTAGTTGTGGAATATTATTATTATATTGTTCTACTAATTCATTATTATTTTTATCAGACTGCGTCGAAATGTCGTATAGACTCACCGAATAGTTGGTGAAATACACATCTGCCTAACTGGGAATTAACGGTGTGATGATATATCGATCAACCTTAATTTATGAACAAATAACAAATAAAATCATTACTTACCATTCTATTTGTGGCAAAATATAAGATACCTTAGCTTTAAAAATATCATAATAATAACAGGCGAAACCAAACGTTGCAATAGTATGTCGATATTGCTATATTGTTTTGATTCGTCTCCTTAAAAAGAATTCAGCTTACGACGCAACTTTGATATACTATTAACATACCATGAGTTTGCTTGCTTAATCATCTGAGTAAAATGTATGAAAACGATAACCGTAAACATAAGGGCAGTAGTATTATTTTATCGATATATATTTACAATAAATAATAAAATGATAGGTATCGTAATGTCTTACGTTTCCTATTTCACTATACCATTTTTGGAAAAAGATATGATATCTAACTTAAAAATGTGCGATTTTGAACTCTATCCATAAAATTAAATTAGGGTATATATAAATAGAGAGAAAAATCATTTAAAATCTATTCGAATTCTACACTTGACTGTTACAACTGGCTTGATCGTGTATTATTGGTAAGTTTTAATATTATTCTTCCGTATTTTATCCAGCATTATTATCAGACAAGACAGTATAATCGATGTTTAATACATATAGGTCTGGTACATATTTTTTTCTATACAGCACTATGTTTCAATCGCAATTGTTGTTTTGAGATAGAATATCATGGGTTAACGAAATACTAATTTAGACTATTATTTTCCAGGTGTTTAACAAAGTCGGGATACAGAATTAAATATGTCACACTCACCATCCTACAGTCCTGTTTTAGAAAACATTAACCTACAATGTGATGTAAGTATCTAAGTAATCATCGATATTAGCAATTGAATTCATATTTATGATGCTTTTTAATAGCATAAAATTATTCATTGTTTCAGAATTTGATAGATTGCTCCGATCCAGTTCTTAATCCATTTTACTATGCTCAAGACCGAGAAAGCTGGTATGCCGAAGTGGCGGAAAAAGCGTGTGAAGAGAGTAGACAGCAAAAAATACAAGAGAAAAAAATAAAGAAGAAGAAAAAATCAAAACCTTTTAAAAACACATCTTTTATCACGCGTAAAGAGCCCGGACATATTCACCGAATTATAAAAATAATTGTACATGATGTGGAAGGCCGTCAGATGAATGAAATAGACAGTGACCCCGACAGTGCAAGCGTGAACATACAATATTTAGTCCGTAGTGATATTGATGACATAATGAGTGAAACCGAGTATTTAGTTGCTAAAATAGTTAAAAAATTAAGTTCAACTTCATGTACCTAATATTGATGTTTAAAATAGACGTATAATAGTTTTATTATTATTATTTGTTTTTCAAATGGTTACTTTATACTGTAAATATTCATTATAAATAAAAGTATTTAAAATAAAGTACCTTTTATTTCTAAGTCATAACATTTAAAATAAATCGTGACTACACTGCATATATAAGGTAGCGCGATGGACAATGGCGAGTGCACTTCATTCTCGGTAGTCTGTCGTATCGGACATACTATACCGACTGTTGCTCCAATTTCAGTGTCATTGAATTGTTGAATGAATGTAATGATAGATTATAATGTAGAAACATAATTACGAATGTTCAATAAAATAAATGTTTCATATTAAAATTTCTCATGATATCTATTACATTAAAATTGTTAAATAATAAAGACCACTCAATAGTCACGTCAGAATATTTTGCAAGTACTATTTAAAAGCAATGAATGATGGCTGTAATTAGGTGTTTCTGTATCTGAAATGATTTTAAAATGAATGGTAATAATTGCGGGTTTCCAGATCTTCTTTGATCTGGAAACCCCAATTATTACCTACTTTCACGCTCAACCTACGCCTCCGCTACGCGCCGTAGGAAGGCGCTACGCGTCTACTAAAAACCTGCAATTCAAATGCAACTTGTTTGTCCTCTGTTATGCACGAGTTTAATGATCATACGAAGTTCATGTTGAAAGACTAGCTAATAATTAGCAATTTTTGCATCGAAGCTAAGCAACAACAATGTGCCGGACGTAATTATGTGTAGGCTTCTGGGTACCGACCGTTACATGTTGAGTCTTTCAATCATGACAATATCGCCCATATCATATTATCATTATAATAGAAAAAAATTTGAATCCTGAATTATTATTAGGATGTAAAACTTTTCTCATTTTAGAAATCTTTTCAGATACTTTTCATGGGGTAGAAATTTTTCATTATTGCATAAGTACCTACAATATAATGTGTTGCTAATGATGTAGCCTGTAGCGTGAAATACATAATTTAGCAGAAATTAAGTATACCTACGCTTTTCAACTAATCAATCAACGCCGTCTGCCGCTGTCTGTACGTAGGTAGGTATACCTATACACTCTGCACGATTAACCGGAACATTACCCAGAAAATGTCCAATATAACTCTACGATTTCCGTGCGGTGGTCGACCGGAATAGCCTTTAATCCCACGAAATTTCCGGCCTAATGCCGTCGCATATTTCCGGATGAAGCTACCCGATTCTCGTTAGTGGAATCGCCGCATGTTTGTAATCATCCTGAAAACGGTCATTCTGGGCTTTCTCAAGGGACATAAACTAAATATAACTTCTTACTAAGTAAATATTGATATGCGAAACCGAAAGATAATAATTTCACGAGTTCCATTAGTGAGCTTTATCAAGAATATTCGCAATGAAAGCTATCTGGGGGCACGGAGTGCCCCCGCCAATTAAATTTTCATTGGTAGATCAGGATTTACCTAAATAACATTGCTCTAATATTACTTGCGTTAAAGGAATAAATTAATACGCAATTAATTCCAGTCTTCCGGCTATTTCACAGCCGTTATTAACTAAAGGAAATAACATAAAAACGGTACTTACTTACAACGCAGGTTTAAATGTATGGGTACTACAATACTACTGGTATTGGTGGTACTTCAATTAATTTGTGCAATAAAAAATAGTTTATCCTATAGTGATTGTTCTTTCCAGTCCACATTCCGCATGCTATTGGTGGAGGAAAAAAAAAACGCAAAACAAAATAAAATAAAATTGCCTACTGATTTAACATGCTTCAATAGCTGCGGAAAAACGCATGCGAGTGATAGCCGCCGATAATGGTCCGCACACTACAACAATGGCCGGACCATTATCGGTGGCAATCACTTCAGAATATTACTTGCTGAACAATAGCGATCGACACAATCAACCATTGACTTAAGCAAAGGGGTCGAGAGCGTCTAATTTTCATCTTCGGTTACCTACCGAGGTGATATTTACAAAAGTTTCCTTCGCTTTAGTTTCTGCTTAGCTTTTGACATTGAGACAATTGATTTTCACTTGATTGTTATTGTTAGTAAAGATCAAGGTGTTCTTTTTATCATCCATGTTTCTAAATTGAATCTTTTGTAGGCCTCATGATTATAAAAAGCATAGACAGAAGAAAACGTTATTTTAATTATGGGGGCTACATGACCTGAAGCGCGGTCACTGTCGGACTGCATAGAAAAGAAAGAGAAGCGCGTCGACACAAGCCTGGTAATTTATTGAAAAATATGAAGCAATTATCTATTTACAAAAAATCTATTGTACGAACTAAAAATGAAAACTAGTGCCTTAGTAGGTTGCTTGTAGAATAATCTGATAAAAAATCAGAAAGATTGTATGTACATTTATTAGTATGGTTTTTATTGTAAAAAGAAAGTTTTTGGAGGTATCTTCATGATTTTTTTCTATCGAATCATATTAGTTGTATTATGTTTTCAACACACTATCTAACTAGCATATATCCTGAAGAATATCATAATAATTATATTTTTCTGATTGTGTTTACTGTAGTCGATCATATACTTTTAGGCATTAAGTATAAAACTTGCGTTTTTTTCGTTTAGGACCACTAGTCCCCTAAATAACAAGAGGCAGCGGCTGTTCTTTCTGTACCGTTATAACTTTTGTAATTGATTGCTTTTTGCAATCTTTATTATAACTTTTGTTGTTCTAACAAACTACTTACGTTTTTATTTTTCAATATGTTTTTTATTAATTTACAAAACATACCTACAACGCTTGCAACCTAGTATATGGAATAATATTCCTTGAAATTATTCTATTTTAGCAAATATTTCACCACATTTCCTCATCATGACAATTCAGTCATGGTATTTCATATTCAGATCATAAGTAGGTTAGTATAAAGTCGTCCAAAACTAGCAGTAAGTGGATTGACGATTTTTATATGTAGTTTGGCATACCTACTCTCCGCCATTTTGTTTAAGTTTTTTTCAAAATGTCGGCCAATCATAAGTCGATAGCTGACATCAATACAAAGGGAAAACATAATAATAGGACCAAACCCCGTGAAGCGTCCCGTTTCCGAGATATTAACATTCAAAGTTGATTACGTGACATCCATATTATTTTTTTGATCTGCGTACTTCTTGTTGCATAGATGTTTGAAGTAATCATTAACGTTCAGAGTGATTACTTCAAACATCTATGTAAAGTAATCATACAAAGCCCTTTAAAATATTAACCTATGTGCATTTTCTAGCCAGAAAAGCAGTGCCTAGCAACGGAAGAAGCGTGCGCTCGGCGGTCCAGTCGCACGGACCGCACGACGCGCATGCTTCTGGCCGTGCTCGGCCTGTTTCTGTCCACCGAGGTGCCGCAGGGGCTACTGGGGCTAGCCAGCGCGCTGGCGCCAGACTTCTTCAAGAGCTGTTACAGCATGTTCGGTAAGTTCACACTCGCACCGCACGACGCACATGCTATTGTATCCTCGTGCCTCAGTCACCCCAATGTCGAAATGTCAAAGAGAACAGATAGGGCTTTGACATGATTTTCATTTTCTAATCTTTAATCTGTCAAGCTCCGCTAATGAGACACAATTGATTTTCTATTGTTTCGTTGCCAATGGGCGACGCGCGCCGTTTGACCGGTTAAACTGTGTTTCTATTTACTCCCACGCTAAAGCTCGAGAGTAAAACTACCCCGTACAAAATGGGTCATTTTAGCTCCTTGTATAACAATCTACTATTATGCGCGTGGTCACAGAAGATATTTTCAATGTTTTTAGATTATAAGTTATACATTAATATTATTTCCAACAAAAAGAGGGCGACATTGTTTCATCGTTTGACCACAACTGGCTAGACATTATGACGACTTCAATATTTTTTGTACATCCGGAGCCGTAACCAATGTTCCCTCCATCCCCACTCTCCCTTCGCACTGAAAGGAGGCCTGTGTCCGAGCAGTGGGCCACATTATAGACTGATTATGATGAACGACGAATGTTCTAGTTCTAGCAAAATTCTTGATCCATGTTCTGAATGTGTATACGCAACTGCTATAACTATTTATGTTTTATATACCTAATTATTACAAATTATAGTCGCTTTTCGTGTCTGCCTGTGTGACCGCTTTGTTCTTCTAAGCTATGCAACGGATTTTAATGGGGCTTTCACCATCCTTTAGATAATTTATTGTGGAAGGTTAATGTGGATAATAACATTAAAATTATATAACATAATGAAACCTTGATGTTCTCTTAAGTCGTAAAAACCTTGCGCCCTATAACTATACCAACCCATCCCTGCGTGTGTCAGTATACTTAGTTATAAATACATTAAATCTTTGTTGTCTAGGTAAGTACCTACGCGTTTGTTCATAGTTTTGTTTGAACAGTTACGACTGTTCATAAAATTAAATGCCTACATTTGTTTATGTTTCGAACTCCAAATAAAAAGTATATAGGCTATAAAATGTGTTTTTATCGAGTACTAATTTTTTTTTTGTCTTTCGTTTTTCTGTTTGTAATAAAATATATCTGTGTAAGTAAATAATTTACTACCTAATTTTACCGTGTGCTTAGGAGAGTTGGTGGGAAACAGCTGTTTGTCTAATTTCCCGACAGTTTTAAGAGTTATAGCTCTTCTCGATTCTGTTGTAAATATTTATATAGGTGATCGAACATACAGTAAATCTATACTTTTAAATACAAAACGTTCCTACTACAGCATAAATGCTTAATAATAATAATAATAAACCATTTATTTTCAGGTTACAAAGACCCATAGATACATACCTTAACCTAAGTATACACAATAAAATAGTAACAATTTTGTTAGAAAATAAAACTTAAAAACTATGTTAGTATCACTTAGTTGCACTAAGTCTTCGTGCGTCTTTGTGCTTACCTAAGGAATTATGAGTACAAGGTGCAGTAAACGAAAACGTAAAAAACTTGTCTGTATAATCGCCAGACACGAAATCAGAAAAAGCAAACGTGGCAACATACTCTTAATTACATTATTGGCGTTCCTCCTTCGTTTAAGAACCTACTTACCTTTCTCTCCAGTGCAGCAGTGGAACCCGAACTGATTGATAATACTTATTATGCTTCTTAGACATGGCGCACACTATGCGACTTCCGACTGCTACAGCTCGACGACTAAATGCAACGACAGGCTGTGGCCGGCAATTTTCATAAATTTTATTCAAACTTTCGCTCACTTTTTTTTGTGATGGGAAATCGTCAAACTCAAACTCAAAGCATTTATTTCAACTAAACCATTACAGGCACTTTTGAATGGTCAAAATTAAGTAGTCGGTCAGTTAGTCAGAAAGTTGAAGCTAGTCGCCCATTCCAAAGCGTAGATCTCTATGGAGAAGAACGGGCAAGAAACTCCATGGACACTCTTTCAAATGACCCCTCCCGCTCTGGGTGAGGCGTCGAGTTGCAGAGTCGCAACAACAGGCTAGGGGAGTCGCATGCACGGTCTCGCTACTTGCCGCAGCAACCAGACGCACGGTGCACGCGCACACATAACATCAGTGGTATGCGACTGATCAGCGTCAGGCCGTCAGTCTTGCTGTGAGCGCTGAGGAAAGTGTGCGTGTGTTTTTCTTGCGTATATTGACGTGGATATGTTCGATGTCGATGTTTTCGAATCGCGTCGAATACCTACTAAAAGAAAATGTTCACTTTCTGCACCACGTCTGTCGTAACAACTAGACACGGACGCAAACGACAACTTTTGCAATAAATATAATAGGCAGGTACGTATAAATTCAACATGCAACAATCTTATAAACAGTCCGAATAGAATTCCCTATAAGTATAGTCTTCAACGTCACTAAAAGTAAACATAAACGGTACATACTTACCCGTTAAGTGTTTCCTAGATAATTATGCAAAGGGCTTGCGAATATTATATTAATTTATGCAATAAGTTAAGGGGCCGGGTGTTTGGCGCTTGTCCAGCTTTGTCATAATTTTATTATGTACAACGAATTGAACCGATTAATTGATGAGAAAAGACTCGTATTAAAATGTTAGTTTCAGTTTCAGAAAAGGTTTCGACCAAAACTTTTAAAAATACTCAGGTAATGGTTATCAAATTTTAAATACCTACTATTTATATTTGGTTGCATGACTATAAGCCACTTACCCCATTTATCGTGTACATCTTTAAACTTAAGCCACTGTCGAGAACTTTCAGCAGAAAAACCAATTACACACTTTGCAAGATCTAGAAATCTACACGGTCGGAAGGCACTTCAAACTTCACAGATGAAACAATTTCTAACTTAACCCCTTATTCTAAAACGTGGTTTGGGTTACGATAGAGTAAATATCTAGAAACTGTGTAAAATCACGCTTTGGGATAAGATGGAATAAATGAAAGAAACAATGGCTTTATGCCAGTGTTACGTAATCATTACGTAGGTATCTAGCCAATTTATTTATTTATACTTTATTGTACACCACAAAAATACGTAACATAAAAATACATCGAACACTACAAAATATACAATGGGCAATTGTAATGTTTTGAGTAACGCGGTTCACACAGCGCACTCCAATTGCCATACCTACCTATTTCACGCAATGGTTTTTATTTGACATGAAAAAATTTCGGTAACCACCCAATATTTTATACTTTCATTGAAGACGACATATCGACGGTGAAGTGTCAATATCTAATAACTAACATTTTAGCGATTTTCACTTTATTGCATTTTCGAAGGTAAAATATGAATTCTTGAATCGACGACGACGTTTACTACTATTTTTATTACTAATTTGTTTAATATAAGTAACTTATTTAAATATTAAAAACTATAGAAATGAAGCGTTTTTTCGAATCGTGATTTTGTAGTTATTAGGTAGATATTGATAGGTACTACACCGTCGATATATAGATTCTTTTTCTTTTCAATTATTAAAAATTTTAAGGCGCAGCGCATTACCTTCTAATTTATGGAAGAAAGGAGGGACCTTAATGATTAATGTGGATTAACTTCCATTAACTATACGCTATCCTTCGCAAACCGTATTGTATCCCTAAAAGAGACTTAGCAGAGCGGAAATACCTCTTTGTATTTACACTTTCTTTTACGTTTTTGTACCTAGGTATACAGAGTGTGGCAGGGACATCGATGCGCAAACTGTAGTGTGGAAATTTTATGTCGGTTATCAAAAGAAGCGTTTCACAGAAAAGTGCAATACCTACGTGGTCAAAATATATGGAACAGCATTTTCGAAGTGAAAACTTCTTTAGCGGCGTTGCACACTTTTTGTAATGGGGAAAAAATGTTAAACTCGCGTCAGGACATCGCGTCAGGACACGTGACCGTCAGGAGAGATTCCCCCCCCCCCCCCTCTTTCTACGGCGGCGCCAACCGAAGTGAACCAAGTGAGACACGATAATGGTTGGATGGATGGAAGGATGGATGGATGGATGGAGGGACGGACGGACGGACGGACGGACGGACGGACGGACGGTGACGGTGACGGTGACGGTGACGGTGACGGTGACGGTGACGGTGACGGTGACGGTGACGGTGACGGTGACGGTGACGGTGACGGGTGACGGTGACGGTGACGGTGACGGTGACGGTGACGGTGACGGTGACGGTGACGGTGACGGTGACGGTGACGGTGCGGTGACGGTGATGGTGGACGTGGATGTGGATGGATGGATGGACAGCTGATGGCTCGACCGTCTGTGTAGTAGCCACAGTGCTGTGTATTCGTAAAATTCGTGTATATAAAGTGTTTAAAATATGGAAATTGAACAAAGTGCATCGATTAATGAAAAAAGTGACGCAGAAATAGTGAGAAAAAATTAGTTATATTAATTCAATTCATAATTGATTTATTTCAACGTTAATATTCAAGTTTTCACTTCTGCCGGCACTCCCGGAGTGCAACCCGTCTTTTTTTTTTTAAATAACCGTCCAAAACTTTTAACGCAGGAGGACAGGGAGTGTTTCAGAATCATTTTGCGCATCGCTATCCTGCATGTAAGTTTTGGCACGTGGCAAAAATTAGAACAAGCATCGCTATCTTGTTTTTTCAATACATTTCCTGTGTACATTTCACAAAACAATTGCACGAAGTTTACCAACACGCGCCGAAAGATTCTTGTACCAATGTAGATAGGGATTTTAAAAGAAAGAGGAACCTACTAACATTGTAAATGTCGCCGCAGGGTGCTTTACGTGCTCTTTCAGTCTTGAAAGGGATCGTGTCATAAGTCAGCCCCTCTCGGGTCCAGATCAACTGCAGCTTAACCGTGCTATTTTAACGATGCAATTACCTTCAGTAACAGACCGGACATTTATGACTGAATAATTTGCTCTCGGATGAACGGCTCTGCATCGCATTATTGTGCGGTCAAGGGAATTAATTGTTAAATAAATTGACGTAGCGTGTACTTACTTAGTCAGAATGTCAGTAAGTTGTGATTTGAATATACGGACTATGCAAGTTTAATTTCCCTGACTTCACATAAAGAGCGTATTTTAGGAGTCAAAATTAAATAACCTGCACCTTCATTCGTGCACATAATTAATGAGGACTCGTTACAATGAAGATTTTACCTTTGCTTGAAACAGTTTTCAGAGTTTAAAATATTTTGGGACATTTTTAGAGTCAACATAAAAATAACAAATAGATTCCGCGGGTATCTAAAAATGAAACCAATTCCCTGCAGCCCTCTACTTTATTTAATCTTCTCCCGAATAAAAAATGGTTGTATACTCAATAAATAAGCGGATTGAGAGATACCTACCGCTCAATCTTTTATTTAAACTTTATGAGAATGTATGCAGATATTAAAAAAGAACAGCTAGGCAAAATGTTGAAGGATTTTCTTATTTTCGTCTGTCGAAAAATATTGAGAGAAAATATCGAAGAAGAGTTGTTACTTGGTAATTTCCTGTATATTCGAAAATGTTATTACCTAATACATACACATCTTATGATATTAAATCCTTATCAGATCGTTGGGAACAAGGTATTATATAAATCGTGAAGATAAAAAAGCACTGTATGAGCAAAGATAACTCGTAGAGTCGTGTGTTTGCGCCCACGAAATACATAACTTTTAGATAGGTACCTTTACTAGGCAAATATATCGAGTTTTGTTTATTTGTTATTCAAGACATGTTCTCTTCTTCGAAATTGTATCTTTCTATGTGACCCCCCGTTCATTTATTTGTCCCATGTAGTACTTACAGAATATTAATTAATAAATGCCGACCAGTCGAAACATGAAGAGACCAGAGGGCTAGCTCGTTCTTTGGCCAAAGAATTAGCCATTTAACGTGGCAGTGCTTCCGGTCTTCTGGGCACGTTTCGTTTCATGACAGCGATGCGGACGAGTGCCTCGACGCCTAAGTGACCAAAATACAAAAGGATTTTTTGTATCTATTTAGTTAATTAGTCATTTAACTAGTTAGTTGCGTTTGTACATCATTTTTTTTTTCTGCAAATAATTCGATTTATTTCTCCAAAAATTAAATATTTACATAATATAAGCTAAAATATAAACTATAATAATATGTACAATTATATGAAAAAATAAACAATCATTATCATATTAATAAATAATTAATACCGATGTGCAAAGGCAGCTTAAGAAAATACCATCTAAACATTTGTTTACGTGCTAGGCCTATAAATAGGATTTTGTTATCAGTAAATTAGCGTTAATAAACTTTCAGTCTGAAAATAGACCCGAAAATAGTTCATGAAAATAATGTCATAGTGAAAATAACTTAACTGCTTTTAGACTTAATGAGATAAATTAATAACTACCGAAAAGTTGATGCCAATAAAGTTCGTTTGGCACCGCAAACGCGTAAATAAATTTTTCTATTCTTAATGTTGTGACTGACATTTTCTTTCTCGGAAACTAAATATCTCGAGTCTGGGTCAATTAGGAGTTCTCCAACTTAATTACGACAACATAAGACTTCGGGAGGCTTTTGTGGTATTGCGAAGAAAATAAACCCATTGTCAGTTTCTTGGAAACAAGTAGACCGTAAAATGAAATACAATGACTGGAAACGTAGGGGCTTAATCTAAACTACATGATCCGATCTAAGGACCCTATGTCGTGGCATCCACTGATAATAATATACGTGACCCAAATTGTTAACGGCCCATCGGGGAAATTCTTTTTCAATTTTCATTTTGGGGAACCGAAACATCAGGTGTTATAATTTATAGGTTAATAAAGTAAAAAACTACGGTATATTCCGAAGCTTTTTAAATAATAGCTTCAGTTCTCTTGCGCCTTTGGGATATAGTTACTACCTACCTACTTACCTATATTATTTCTCACATTTTGGCGATGACGGTTTCGGCCACCTGTTTATTGCCATATTACCTGAGTATAATCGCGGTCCTTGGCCTGCTCTGCCACTTAGAATTTCAAAAGAAATCTCGAATCGAACCACGTTTTCCGTTCTAAACTCGAGTTCAGTGAGCCAGACTCAACTGAGAAAATAAGCTTATTGTCCAAGACAATAGTTTTATTGTAAACAATATACAAATTATATAAGATACGTTGACACGACCCATCGCCACCCGTGTTATGATAATTCAAAGGTATTCCCAACCCAAACACACAGACTACTTGGTTGTGAGACGTATCTGTCAACCTTGAGTGTCTCCTGGGAATGTAAATAAACTTCAAGAAATAAGCCCCATCTGGAAAAATAAATGAAAGCCCTTTAAATCGTAAACACGGTATTCCAATTCAAAATAACTAAGAATTCAAGTTGGTTTTCAAGAACTCAAGAAAAACCTAAAGAATTTTTATTATTATTAAAATTTTTCAGTATTCCTTTTTAAAGGGGTGTTAAATTTAACGCAGTCCCTGCGCTCTGATTACTTTTTATAATTGGTCCGTTGGTTCGCTTTATATGTAGCTAGCGGGAAAACACATTCTTTATTTTACTGAGAAAGATTTACAAAATTTTATATGTATTTTAATTCACGCAAATCAAAAGAAATATTTTAAAGAATTATGCAAATAAATATACTTAGTGTTTTGTATTGCATTTGATCAGAAAAAACTCGATAGGAGTTTGAGTGTGTTTTTCTAATCGCATCCTCGGTGCTATAAGCCCGGTATTAAAATCTGTAATCTGTCGCCAGCGCCTGTGGTTACGGAATATAATCCGTATTATCTTGTTATTCTTGGTTCCTTACCTATCAACCGAAAGTGTGCCCAAAGGGGTACCTACTATAAGTATACGTACAGAATACATTTTTAACGTATGGGTACAGAATTTATTTTTTACAACGACATTGACACTTAACAAAAAAGTTATCGTGAAAATGTATTGAATATTCTAAAATTTGAGCATGTTCAAAATTTCTCTATCACTATACTAACACTAGTACCTTCATGTCAGCAACAATAGTTATATGACAGATAATCTATAACTACAAAAGTACCTTAACAGTCGTGTTGAAGGCCCATTCACCACAAAGGTGCCTCGTGTAATATTAGGTCCTTACATATGAAATTGGCGTTTTTCGTACTGGCCACTTTAATCACGAATTTCTCCTCTTTGGTAAGGAATTCCAAATTCAAATTTGTACAGCTATTTACTCATGTATTTGTGCTTCGATGACCGTCATTCATTTGTTTTTTTTCTTCTGTTTTTTCTGTTTGCGTCACTCATTTTACAAAATGGAAAATTTAAAATATCGCATTATTTACGAGTACGAGTTCCGCCGTGGCACTAGTGCTGCGGAAACGACTCGAAGGGTGAATGATGTGTATGGCGGTCATGTTGCAAAAGAAAACACAGTTCGTTTTTGGTTCCAACGTTTTCGTTCTGGAAATTTCGACCTGCAGAACAAGCCCCGTGGACGGCCTGAGACCCAAGTTGATAATGGAGAATTGAAGGCTATTGTGGAAGCGGACCCATCGCAAACCACGTCCGAGTTAGCTGCAGGCTTCGATGTTGGAAAAGCTAGCGGCTAAACAACCAAGGCTGGTCAATCGCTCCACGCCACTGCTGCTTCACGACAACGCCAGACCACACACTGCGCAACAGACGGCTACCAAATTAGAAGAGCTTGAATTGGAATGTCTTAGACATCCTCCGTACTCCCCGGACCTTGCTCCAACAGATTACCATTTTTTTCGCAATTTGGATAACTTTTTGCAAGGGAAAAAATTCAACTCCGATGGGGCAGTCCAAATCGCCTTCAAAGATTTTATTGATTCCCGTCCGACTGGTTTTTTTAGTAAAGGGATCAATGAACTACCTATAAGATGGCAAAAGTGCATTGAAAACAATGGTTCATACTTTGATTAATTAAATATATTATATTAAAAAATATTCGACTTTTTGTTCCTTCCATACAAAACGCCAATTTCATATGTAAGGACCTAATATTACTACATTCCCTCGGTCGACAGAATGCGTTCCTGACACCTGTCATTGTGACAATTCTAGTAGCTAACAAAGATCAAATTCGCATAACACGAACGCATTCACTCGTCGGCCGAACTGTAACAGTCGTAAATCTCTTCCACAGGTGACCTAATGGATGTGCTGGCACTGTTCACGTCATCGGTGAACTTCGTGCTGTACTGCAGCATGAGCCGACAGTTTCGCTGCACCTTCGCCCGCCTCGCGCGCCGCATGCTGTCTGCGGCAGAGGAGCCCGCCAAACTAGCCAATAAGTTAGAACCGACCACGCAGGTATCACAATGTTAGGACACCTAGTTTGTTATCAGTGTTAAATGTTTGTGAGTAACACCGGCCTAGCACCTAGCACGCTGTAAGGCCCGCTTTCCGAATTGATGATTTGAAAATGAATGAAAAAGGTGAAAGCCCATGAAATTCAAAGGACATTGGACAAAAACTATGGGGCTTGTCACGAAAATATTCAAATAAATAAGACAACTTTTAGTAAGATACCCATAAAAATAAATTTGTCTGTAAAAAGAGCTATGCTTAGCTGAATAAAAAAATCATTGATTTTGTTTATGAAAGTTTGTCAAGTTCTCAACTTCAAATTCTGAATTCAGAAATCTGGTACCTAATGCTAAGAGTCACGAAATTTGTCGTCTAACTTTCGACAAAATTCGTGACAATTGTCACGCGATGCTTGCTAAACTGCTACATTATTTATGGTGTATTCGTACGTATATAATTATGTTTTAAACGAAGCAAACGTGAATCCAACTACTGGAATCACGTCCCAAAAGTTGTGAGATGTTTATCTCCCAACTTTAGCGGCTTTAATCGGAAAACAATCTATCCTTAAGTATCTTGGGTCCAGTTTCAGACGTAGTAACACTAATTTTGCTTCGTTTAATCGTTCTCAACCCGTAGCGTTTACATTTACAGATAAATGTGTATTGTATCATGCGTATAAATGTTCAAAGAACATTATTTACGTAAGTAGGTATAGCCTTCTTACTAATGGCTTATTATTATTTAGTACAGCTATTATATTCTCTGCACAAAGAAAAATAAGTTAGAATATTATGATTATGCTATTTTCTTTGAAGCGTAATCATTGTTGTCTAAAGTTCTTCAATCTATATAGATAGCAAAATTCATGTTCTGATCTTCAAAGGCCAGAATGAACATCATAATAATTTATCCTAACTTTTGTCCAAATAAACGACCAGTCTTTAGTTTGTTAGCAGACCGAAAACAAAAAGCTTATTAAAATATATATATTTAAATAAATACATAATGTCAATTAATGATATTAGTATATATTAATTTCGTTTTAACCATTTTTTTTACTACAAATATTTTTTACGATTTTTAGTATGTAGGTGGCTAAAAAAAAAAAAAAAGGTGGCTACCTACTAAAAATCGGTTCAAACCTGAAAAAAATCATGCAAATAGGTAATAAAATATATTTCTTACAATCATAAACAAATAAAAATAAAACCTTTTGGAAATGCCAAAGCTTTTAAGAGGGAACAAAATAAATCTTCCACCTGTTACTGTCGTAAATACACTTAGGTAACAATATCTATAATTTTAATATAATTTCTCGAAACAATCAACACAAGGAAAATAACTCTCCAAAATAAGAATAACAAGGAGAAACTTGGTGCTTATAAATTGAGTAAAATAAAATTGCTTTACCGGTCTAGGTGGTCGCAAGCGCTACTGCTAAGCATGAGGTCTAGGGTTCGATTCCCAGGTCGTGGAAAAAGATAGTGGGTTTTCCCAAATGGAAGTTCTCAATAGCAGCCCGGACTCTGGGTTTGTGCTAGGTTGATGACAAAAGGCTCGCCCCTTATTACATGGGACTTAAACATACCTGGCGATAACTTGGTGTACTATATGTGCACGTTTGCTTATATTATGTTACGTTAAAACTAAAAATTATTGTAAATAAAACTTTGATGACGTCATACGGTAACCTTCGGTCCTGTAGCAGATACCGATATTTTTATAAAACTACGATAATCCTTTAATCTCTTCATTTGTTTTAAGCTGAGCGTGTTTTGATAGCTCATATGTGCCGCCAGGCTTTTGCGAATAAACCATTAAAAACGGATTTGATAAATTTTCCATTCGTTTTAATATCATTTTCAGACTTGTTTATCAACTTTTTTTGCTTATCTTCCATTATTCGTCAATGGTGGTCGAATAACACAATTTCCGTGAGAGCGACTGATTTGAAACCTATCGTATTTTTAAAAATTGTGTGTCTTATGTAAAGTGGTTTTATATAACATCTCTCTGTCCAAATTAATTGAGAAATGCTAACTCGTCCAATATAGATTCGATTCACAGTTGGTAGAACAAAGTTGGATCTCACTCTAGATATGTCTGAGTTACCATATTGTTCAAAGGATGATGGAATTATAATTAATTGTAACATCCATCTCGGGATTAGGTGGTGGTGACGTCACAATGACCAGTAATATACGTGTCTGTTAATTGAGTGATTGTTTGTTCACAGGTCACCGGGCCGCTATAGCGCCAAATCCCCGCCCTCATCAGGGTGGTAGAAGAGAGTATTATATAAGTAACGATACAGGTAAGAAACAAACATGTATCAGTACTTTGTGGAGCACCTAGTGAGTAATAAAAACTTTTTGTGTTTTCAGCTTAGTATGTTTTATGCTGAGTATACCTACGTATGTCATGAATATCCTTTTAACACAGTGTGTTTGTAGTTTTTTTTTTTTTTTATGTTGAGCGTAATGTAGTTCCGCTCTCTTAGTAAAACATAGTTTATGAGCTTCTACTTTATCAGCACTAAGCTTGATAACAGTCTACGCTACGCAAAGTAGAAAAAAACGGTACGGTATTTTATCGTGCACAAAATATCAGGATGAATATAAAACTATAACTTATATACTTATATGTACTTACTCGCTTTTGGTGTCGACTATCTGTCTGACCGCGTTGTTCTTTTAAACTATACAGAGTGATTGAAAGATGGATGCATAGCTTTCAGACGAACATAGACAATTTAGGACCATTTAATCTATGGTTGTCTTAGACGAAGTCTTACCAATTTTTTTTTTACCTAATATTTAAAAAAAAAATATGACTAATGATACAGAGGCCTAAAACATGTTTTGCTAGATTGCTTACACATTACTTTAATGAAATAACTTAAAAATGAATTCATTTATCATTAAATTTGGCCATAAATAAGCAGTTTACTTAACATTTTGGGAATTTTTGAAAAACAACAAAAATTAGGTAAAAATCTTGGTAAGACTTATTTATTTAAACTTTTCGCACTAAAAGGTACAAAGGCGGACTTAATGCCTTAGGCATTCTCTACCAGTCAACCAAGGGTGGTGAAGAGATTAGATGGCAGGTGCTGTGGTAAGACTTCGTCTAAGACAACCAAAATTTAAACGACTGCCACCTACGTCTGCAGCCGTATCTAGTGGGCCAGCACGGGGTTGTCCCACCTATCACACAATACACTCAGGATGATGTGGGAGCTAGCACGTATTGTACCAAGAATAGAAGCGCACCGTTTCCAAACAATGTCATGAAAACCATCAACCCTGGCCTCTGCGAATAGACCCAATAGCATCCTGAATACATTGTTATACTGTTCACGCAGTGCGCTTCAGCGGATGGTATTGTGCTGTATGCTGAATTAATTAATAGTTAACCCAACATATACATAATTTGGACCACGAAGCATTAGCATAATGATGTTTATGCGTTAAATATGGACCGATGGGATTAACATCTGTTCTCACACGTGTGTGCTTGCCAAACACAATGAGCCAAAGATTTGCTTATACAGCGTGATTGAGTGACGTAGTTGCATTTTATGGTGCTGTTTCAATCACCATCTGTTCTTTAGTGGCGGCTCCATTACTGAGTCGTTATAAAGTGTCAATCAAACGAGTATATCAGTGGGCTTTGATCACGGTTTCAATGTTTTATTTAGCTGGTTGATGATCAATCGGTTCTGACATTTCCTTGCTAACAGCTAGATTTACTAGATTAACATTTAATAACAACATTAAATAACAGTTAGATTTACTTTTGACTTTGTGACCCGTTTTTGTTCTAGAGACTAAAACAGAATATTGCCAGCCAGACTTTTTTGTCATTTAGCATAATTTATTACTTTGATCACAATTATTTTACCTCTGACGCAGCATCCGAACAGCAACCTTATAGTAACGATAATAAAGATCATTGTGATTTAAACAATGATGCAAAATTAGAAGTAAAACAACTGAGAAGAGAATGCGTCTTCGTTTTAAGATGTGTCAACCAAAACTTTGATTAGAAGTAGTCGATCATCAAAGTTTTCTTTCTATTCGATTGCAAAGATAAAAATGCTTGAAACAAAGGTACATAATATTCCTATATTTTAAGTCGCAAAGTCACTCAAGAAGCAGCTGTCAGAAACCTCCTTGAATCAAAGAGATATTTGAGTGACGTTAAGATTAGAGGGGTATTTCGAGAAAACGGTATGACAGTAATTCTACGATCGACTTCACTTAGTTAATTTATATTATATAGTCACGCAATATTTACTGTTTCTCGATGCCTAACAAGTCTCTAGTGTCACGCTTCATTTTATTTCCAAGGACACGTGACATCGACGTACATACTAGATCTGGATAATATACCTAATTCATTTAGTAGTACAAGCTACCGATTTATTTCTTGGGTTACGCATCAACATGATTCATTCTTGTTCAAAAGCAATTTATTTCAAAGAAACCTGAGCCAGCATTGAAGACTTTTTAGCTTGGCCAAATATAACTACGTCAAGGACTCTAAGCCTATTAAGTGTTTGTGAATTTAGGGGACATTGTTAAATCAATTATGTTTATAATTTGTCACGATGAAGTCATTTCATTTTCTGTTTCAAATTGAGCATTTTATTATTAGGATCTTTAGCTTTCAAATCTGTATAAATGTGAATGTGGGTCTGTGTGATGTGTTGTGTGTGTTATGTGTATCTGTGTTCAGTCTGTGTATCTGTACAATTGACTAGCTTTTCACTAACCAAAATTGCATCAACATTAGTTAATCCATCTTACATAGGAATTATCCCACAGTCTAGCAGTCAAAGGTTTGAAACTATGTAATAACACCAATTTTTTGTCAAAGGATAAAAAGAACTAAAATTCGGCCAACGTTTTGTTACTTTTTTTATTAAAAATACCTTTGACGTGGGTAGCAGGTACTCGCGAATATCTAACAATAGGTGTATCAACCTTGTTGTTTTCACCCACTTCAAGTAAGTAGTTACGTACCTGCGTGCCTCACGAAGCATTTTTTATTTGAAATTTTATTCAGTCAACTTTGTTTTTTTGAAATCGGAATCGGGCTTTTTGAAAATTAATGCAAACAGCTTGAATAAATCGTATGCTTGCTATCCTCGGCGCGCATTGAAAAAGTAACTACAGTAAGCGGACAAAACTGTAACTTTGTCGAGCATCAATTCTGTCAGTTATAAGTATCTACCCGTGTGGCAGGCTCTTTCTAATGGTCTGTATGTCATGTCAAACTCACTTCACATAAGTTTTCACGGTGTGATTTTTACAGAATTGAGCGGCTGTACTGTATGTGGCCCCCGAAACAACGTTTTGTGGTTCGCTGGTCTATTTTGCCAGTTCAGAGTAGGTACTTAGAGCAATTTGCCTCAAATATTATCGAAAGGTTATCGACTCATTTGACCGTTCCGATTAAAAGTTTAATAGTTATGAACTTTACTCTATCGAAGGTCGATTATATCCATTAAACTAGTAGCAAAACTTTTAGCTATTTTCTCTGTTGAGAGAAGTTGTGAACGTAGTTAAGATAAGACTTTATTTAGATACTTATTGATTAAAACTATGTAAAAACTGGTTAGGTGCACTTAGTACCTATTCCACACCATTAAACCTGGCAGTTTGAGTAATTTATGTGGTCTACCCAAATAACCGTTTTGGTATTCTTCGTCGAATTGAGCTGCACGATTTTTGACAAATGCATGCACTGACGGGACAGGTCTAGTCAATCTGTGTTGTACTTTTCTCAAAAGACCATTTCAGACACCAATCTACATGGTCTTCACACAATCTGGCCAAGATTATGTCCCAAGGTCCCAAGGTTATTTCTAGACTGAAAGAAACTGCGTGACCTCTGAGTTTGTTTCGGCCTTTCTTCTCAGAGTAGTCAGATAAGGAACGCCGACCTCATCTAGTCTTAAAAATATAATTGACGTGTAAAAAGTGTTTGTACAAACCTACTTACAGAAATAAAATCATTTACAGTATTGTAAATACACGAAAATACACTAAAAGTTCATTGTATGCATAAAACAATACATTTTCGCTACATTGTTTCAGATAGCGACTTATAAACTCTTGCGCGACGTAGAATCGAGGATTTAGAGATAATTCCGCTATATTGGCTACTTACTAGGAATATTCCGTGAAATATTTTGCAGCCGTTGCGGATTATTCGGCTTGCTGAATGGGGAACCCTGTTTATTGTTGTGATTTTAACCCTTCGTCCATTAAATTATCGTGATCGTCTTGTATCCCCTACCCAGCCCCGCAACAGCTTGCAATGACAAACACTATTTTAACTTTATAACTAACGTGTTTATTTTACGAAAGCCATGTTGAATTATTAACTTTATTGTTAAGCAAATATTTAGCATATTTAGGTATCCAAAACTAGTAAACAAAGTAATTATATGAAATGACACAACTAATTAACTGTACAAATTGATATAGGAATAAACAGCAAACGTAATATTAGGTCCTTACATATGAAATTGGCGTTTTGTATGGAAGGAACAAAAAGTCGAATATTTTTTAATATAATATATTTAATTAATCAAAGTATGAACCATTGTTTTCAATGCACTTTTGCCATCTTATAGGTAGTTCATTGATCCCTTTACTAAAAAAACCAGTCGGACGGGAATCAATAAAATCTTTGAAGGCGATTTGGACTGCCCCATCGGAGTTGAATTTTTTCCCTTGCAAAAAGTTATCCAAATTGCGAAAAAAATGGTAATCTGTTGGAGCAAGGTCCGGGGAGTACGGAGGATGTCTAAGACATTCCAATTCAAGCTCTTCTAATTTGGTAGCCGTCTGTTGCGCAGTGTGTGGTCTGGCGTTGTCGTGCTTTCAAGCTTTTTAATCTTCCCAATTTGCTTCAAGTGAATTAAAACAGTTTTATCACTAACATCGAAGCCTGCAGCTAACTCGGACGTGGTTTGCGATGGGTCCGCTTCCACAATAGCCTTCAATTCTCCATTATCAACTTGGGTCTCAGGCCGTCCACGGGGCTTGTTCTGCAGGTCGAAATTTCCAGAACGAAAACGTTGGAACCAAAAACGAACTGTGTTTTCTTTTGCAACATGACCGCCATACACATCATTCACCCTTCGAGTCGTTTCCGCAGCACTAGTGCCACGGCGGAACTCGTACTCGTAAATAATGCGATATTTTAAATTTTCCATTTTGTAAAATGAGTGACGCAAACAGAAAAAACAGAAGAAAAAAAACAAATGAATGACGGTCATCGAAGCACAAATACATGAGTAAATAGCTGTACAAATTTGAATTTGGAATTCCTTACCAAAGAGGAGAAATTCGTGATTAAAGTGGCCAGTACGAAAAACGCCAATTTCATATGTAAGGACCTAATATTAATGGACATGAAAGGGACTTCGTTAGCGAAATTTGATCAAAATTTTATAAACGCCTTTGTAATTTACATTCATATATCTACTAAGCCTACGTAGTACCTAATATGAAGTCCTTAATACCAGTGTAATTTCAAACAAATTGGTCTGGTTTACAAATAGTTCTCCACAATCGTATACTTAATGGTTAATATTGTACCATTTTTGAGACATTCATGCACATTCACCCAATTTTGAATAGATCAAACTAGTTTTGGGTTCATTAAAGCCTAAAATTCGTTGGTAATCAAAGTCACATGGTTGAATAACTTTTAGATCTTCATGAATGGAGCTTTCAAATCGTGAAACTGACTGATGGAATTGTTTTGATCTATTGTTATTATTATTAATTTCAGTGCCAATAGAATGAAAGAGAAATCTTATGTAGATATCTAAATTAAGAAATAATTTAAGTCCTACACGAGTTTCTCAGCTCGAATATCTAAAGGAATACGGGTCGCCTCGCCAGGCCCGGTTAGTAACTTTCAAATCGCATTATTTCCACTTTCTGTCACCAACCTTCTCTTTATTGCAATAAGTGAAGTAATGCATATTTATTTTACTACATAGTTCAATATAACGTGAAAAATACGATCTCAACGTTGATGATTGCATCGTGATAGCTTCATCTACTATCGCGTATACCTACCTACTACCATAAGATTTCCAACGTTATTCCGTATGTATTACGTGTCACGTAGGACGGGAGCTTCCGAGCTTCTTAATCATTCTTAATAGTAGTCATGGGGACCAAAATATGAGTGAAAATAAAAATATTTCACGGTTTTAGTCCTAAGTACTCAGTGACAATTTATGCGGACCCAAGCGTCTGAGGCGCCTAATGAAATAAGGACTAATCTAATGTATTAGGTACTTAAAGTCTATGAAATATGTTCGTGGAATGTTCTTAGGCTCGCCCAGATTATTTTAATTTTCATAGGTACAGTAAGTATAATTACCTAATGATTCCACACATTAAACGAAATGGCTGTATTTAATTTCTCCACAATTATAAATGACTAAATGACGATAAAACCCATAACGTTACTTAAGTATTGTTTGTATTTGTGTATCTACGCAATCTCTAATTCGTGAGTTTGGAGTTTTTAGGATTTCATGTAAGAAGTATAACATAAATGCTACATAAAATATATTTTCAAAATGGTTTCAAATGTTGGCAATCACTCTTATATATTTAGATAGTCGTATAAGTAAATATAACATGTACCTACACTATGTTGTCAAAGACGTACTACCCTAGAAGACCACTTCTTGAAGGTACAAAGGGTATCTACTAGGTATATACTGCTAGGGCTATATACTGCTAGGTAGATTCGTCTTTAATTACATTAGGTTCTAGGAACGGGGTAGGCCTAACGCAATGCAATCAAGAACAATCGGGAGCCTTGGTTGCAGCTGAGACTATCTAGGTACCTATAACTACCTACACAGGCGAACTAAAAGCGTTATAAAAATGTGTATCTGATATTGACCAAAAAAAAATGACAAAATATTACGACACAATATTTTTGCCAATGTTTCAATAAAAACAGAATTCACAATCCAATATTGACAGAATAAAAAAGAATGTTGAGAAAAAAGATTTTGGAAATGAACAAAATAACGTTCCTGCTCTATATCTATTTACTCGAAAGCTCAATAACAGGATGCTATGTTTACGAAATAGAATGTTAGCCATTTTGTTAGGCATCCGAAAATATCACACTCGAAAACTGGCAAATGTTACGCAACACAACAATTTTTATTTTGATGATAAAAGTGAACTCATTATAATGTTCCTATTATTTTTTGTTTTCTATTGCAACGGCTTTTGAAAATATAAATGCAGTAAAAGTATACCTATGCATATATATATTTTGTACAATTCCTGCATCATGGCGTGTCTCATAGTCTCACTGGCGACTATAGTTTCTTATGCCTTAATGATAAACTTATCATTCAGGTGTGTCCTAGGAGTCTATAAAGATCTCTCACACCAAAATTTTACCTTGATGCGAATACTCACCCGGCCGAAGAGCTGTAATAGGTACCCTAATGGGAAATTTATTCAGTATCAAATTTTATTCCACGTAAAATGGTTATACAAAAATGAAGAACAAATACAATTGAGTGAGTTCTTAAAGAAAGAATAACAAGACAAAAGAGTTTTGTTAGTGGAGTTTCCCGTCCCCCGGTAGGTACCTTGGCGTACTCCTCATAATTTAAATAATGAATTGTGCAAAATGGTCTAGTAACTGGCTCCACAGGGAGTAATCTATTATACATATAGCAGGTATGTGCGTTGGTTAGTCACCAAGGACGCGAATTTACGATATTACTTAATTGTAACACATCGTACGTCATACATTAGTTTACATGGTCCTAAAGTTATTAAATTAAGTATAAAGCCACTAAATGAACATAAAAGCGAGTATGAATATGAAACATTGGTAATTAGGCGAACGTTTTCCCGGTATGGGTCAGTGATAAGCCATTCCAAAAGGGCCACTCAGAAAGCTTTAGTTAAAAACAGTAGTTTGCTTTCAAAAGAGAACGCTTTACTCTTTGAAAAGCAAACTACTGTTTTAGGACTATATAAAGTTAAGTGTATTAATAATTAATAATCGACTTTAGCTATTTGTGTAATACCACGTGGCTATGTATAATTATCTCGCAAATGGATTGTAGAATTCGCTGTTTTGCAAAACCGCTAGTTGTTTTAAAAAATAGCTCCGTTATTTAAAACAACTGAACAGGGTTCAGCTGGATTGTCATTGCGCTACGTTTTACAAAACCGCTACCGAGACGCTTAGACGTAATGCAGAATATCTTATTTGCAGTCACAATGAGCGTCTTTCATAAAACTTTTTAAACTTGAGTTAAGGTAATTTTTACTCGTTTTATTTATTTCTGTTTTGGACGCCGTTATTGTTGTTACGACACAAAGCCACGAGCGACAAAATTTAGAACTAAAATCTACGATCCGGCGTTTCATTGCACGCTGTTTTACAAAACCGCTAATCGTTGACTGCTGCATTGATAAATGCAAAACGTTTATCCAATTCTCCGTGTTCAAGTTCAGTAGTTATGGAAAACCGCTGAACGGTGCTCACTTGTTTTACATAACGAAGTTGTTTTGTAAAACAGCTAGCGGTTTTGTAAAACAGCGGATTCTACAATCCATACATCTGCGACATATACAGGGGGGTAGGGAGATCGACATACAATCTGTCACCATGGATTTAGTATACGACTCTGGACTTCGTGCAAAAATAAAATGCTGTTCCTTACATTTTGACCGCGTAGTTATTGCGCTTTTGTAGCTGCATTTTTTAAATAAAATTTCTACCCTAGGGGGCCAGAATCGTACACTGAATCCCTGGTAATAGGTTGCGCATCGATGTTCCTGCCACTATATATATCTGAGAGCTGTTTAATTAAACTCGATACAAATACAAATCATCAATAAATTATGTTACTAAAGCATTTAACACTCTCTTAACGCATTTAACCGTTGTTAATGGTCCGTAGATCCTAAGATACAAATTGGTCTGGTCCTAGTTAGGCAGCTGGTTAAATTAGAACCTTGTTTACACGACAAGACATTGATTAAGTGTATCAGTAGCCACCAAAGCCACTCGATCAACGGAGTGTTAAGATGAAAAATTCGTACATATACATAGATCGAATTTTTGTGTATCTTTACGTAAATATTTTAGTGACAAAGACGTATGGTGTTTTGATACTAAGAGGTTACTGATTCTCTTCAATAAGAAAATTGAATATTAGTAGGAACGAGTTTTGCCTGAATGAGAATCTTCAAAATAACAGTATTGTAACTAATGCTAACTTAGCTTTCGCATTGAAAGTAATAAACTTTATCTCATGTGGTTGTTGTACAAAATGCCAAATATATTTCCAAAATATATGTGCCTGAAGGCTGTAGTCTCTTGTTTCTTGTCGACATAAGCCTTCGCAGCCTTAGTTTCGAAGCAAGGAAACTAATATAATGTAATAACCTTTTTTGTGTACGAG
Source organism: Amphipoea oculea (assembly GCA_945859645.1). Lineage (NCBI taxonomy): Eukaryota > Metazoa > Arthropoda > Insecta > Lepidoptera > Noctuidae > Amphipoea > Amphipoea oculea. The sequence goes on from OX243873.1 coordinate 13,345,881, forward strand.
TTAGTGGAATTTGAGCCTTATTGAGTTAAAAGTTTGAACACCATATATGCTTATAACTTTACCGTCTTCGCTAAAGAGATAATATTATATTTGTTGTCAATATTGTAGAGTAAGTAAGACGTCTTCAGGCTTGTTGGAGTAACGATAACCGCAACATAGCTGCAAATGGATGTATGAGAGAGTGTGCGAGGAAAGTTTAGTATTATGTGCACTTGGAGAAGCCTGACATAGACTCTGATCATCTCATACATAGTCATACATAGTACAAATCAGTCGCTTTTCATATCTGTCTTAGTTCACCTAAACTACACAAGTTTTTATGTGGTTTCCACCATCAATAAGAGAACGTCTTATTCCGGAAGGTTAACGTGTTTATGGCATGTTATATTTAACTTAGATATATATAACTTATAGCGCAGAAATCTCGATATTTTAATATGTCGCCACAGCAGTAGGTACATTGTAAATAACCGTGCCAAGCTGGGGCGGGTCACTTGTGTTATATAAAAGTGGATTCTTGTAGTAAAAATATAAATGATACCCGTAAAATTATAAACAAATAGGTACTAAAAATAAATCTTTTTCTGTTTCACACGTGTCAACCTTCATAAAAGTTTTTACCTACACCCATGCTATAAATCCTCTATAAAAGTTTCAGAAACAGCTTATTGCCAACACTAAAACAACCAGCGTCATAGTAACCATAATATCATCCAAACGAGTGTTATAATGCTGTGCTAAGTTCAACTACTTTGCTTTTTCGATCCCATCCTTACTCATCAAACAGCCACATACTATCTACACAATTCGTGGTATCTTTATGAATTTCAAAAAAAGAACATTGTCATGCACGCACGTTTCACTACCACAGCGCCGTTATTAAAAAAAAAACTCATAGGTTATTCGAATTCACGTCGTATCCTACCATTTTTGTTCGATAATAGTAGGTATTGCAAAAATGTATTACTTTGTTCTTTACAAAAATGAATGATACAAGCTTTGATACTCAGCAATCAAACATTCCATGAATTTACATAGAGTTCTTACAACACTGACAATTGTACAACACCCTATGGTTTCAAAATCTTTTATAGAGGATTCATATCATGGGTGTAGATAAAGTCTTGTATGTAGCTGTATATAATTAGGTATTAACCGGTCAAGTCCCGCGCGTTACTGATCGGTGACGAAACAATAGAAAATCAATTGTGTAACACTCATGTGATACTATTATTATTATTTATTCGTGTTTTAATACCCCTTATTATACAACAGTTGCATAAATAACTATTAATAGAATCCCGATTTATATACGCAAGTGACTATTGCTAAAACAAACGAAACCGGGCTATTTTTAAATTGTCGATTTTTGTTTCGAATCTGCCCGTATTTCGTGTTAAAAACTGTATAATACTCTTTGTAATGTAATAAAAATTTAATCATACAGGAGAAGGAAAAATTCCTACGTATAGATACGTTAATTTGAATGAAAAAGCTCAAAGAAATACGGCTTAAAACATCGTGAGATGACAAAAAATCCCGGTTGTATTTAATTAAAGCACAAAAATACCGTTTCATTTGTGGATATTTATGATGTATTCGGAGTTACAGAACATAAAAAAATATTTTATCGTTTTTTTGTTCTTTTAAAACCACCTTTTTCATCTAGGTAATGTATTATTTTAAACTTCACAGTACGTACGTAATATGTCCACTTTTTGTTGCAGGTAACATCGCTCTCTATAACTTCGACAGCTTAGTTCAAAAACATTAGTAGCAATTAGTGTATTGTAATTATTACAGTCTTAAGCTGTAGTCACACATTATTATATATGTAAATATACTAGAACTAAGCCAAAGCTAGTAAATAAGGCCATAATGTAACTTTGTATTTGAATTAATAGATTTGTATTGAGTTTTTGCGTCTAATGAGCCGTGACGCAAAAACTTGCTACCTACTTCAAATATTTTAAACTGTAAATACTTTTTACTATTAGGTATATGTTACTTTTAATTATAACAATCTTAGCATGGATTAATGTAGTTTTACTTAGGGTCCAATGATATGCATAATTTTTAATAATAAATGTAAATAATTTTGTGAACTTTTGCATTTATATCGAGTTTCTCTGAAGGACGATTATGTTGTTTATGAATATTGTAACGAATTTATATAATTGTCAAATTGCATTTTTATAACTAATGTTATGATCTAAGATATTCTTTTTGATGTATGCTGATCTGCTCTTATTGATATGTTAGTCTAATGTACCTAACAGCTTAGTCACCAAAGTATGTACCAAAGTTATATATATTATATATAGGTAATACCTACGTGTTCATTGTTCGCACCATTATTATCATAATATTAAACCGATTAATTTCTATTAATTTTGAAGTGGTGGTTTTATTATCCTTAACTAATCAAGTTTCGAGGAGAGTAAAGGTGCATGCGTTGGGTATGAAACTGTTCTGCAAAATAACGGGTTATTTTGTTAAAACTAAAAGTGGTAAAGTTTGTCGACGCGTCAATCAATCACTGACAATCTCTCGATTACTACACGTGCACAATCCGTGTTACATAGCTATCAGCCTACAGCCAACCATGACGCAAAAACCGGACTTGAAAATAAACAATGACCTTTGTCACAGTATGATGGATTTTAGCTGGAATACGAATTAGGCAACAGTTATTTATAATGCGGGAACAAAATCAACATAGTAGGTTCTATGTTATGGGTTTGGTTTCCGCAATTAGTGGACCATAGTGCGTGGGCCATGGCTGCCGTTCGTGGATATTCCTAGTAAATAGGTATCTATATCAAATGCTACATAACTCTATGAGCCGCATGACACGGTTTACAGAGATTCGTGCCTGTCATTCACGTCTGAAATCACAATTTAATAATAATTTAAATGTAATTTAGTTCAACCTTCGTCCAATAATTAGCTATATCAAAATGTTTAAACGTATATGTTTCATAATTAAACCATTACTACACTACGCGAACTAATGGAATATTCGCGTGAGATAACTTCTCATGCGAATATTCCTAACTTTATATTTCAATTTCTTTGGATGTTTGCTTGAATGTAAAATGTTTGATTATCACATTTTATCTACAGTTAAGTCACTTTTCCAAAATAGGTACTGATTGTCTTCTACTAACAGATTGTAGGAAGTGTGTGCATGGAAAACTAATCCATTAGTAGTTATGTACACTTATTTACGAGGTACTTTAGTTCGAGACAAAGCAGCAGAGAGAGCGTGCCCGCTGTTCTGTTGTGTGCTATTCACCAATAGAATTCTTGAGAGCAATCGAGTGATTCAACTCATTTAGTCATTCACTTTGATCAGTTTCCTTTTACCGTTCAAGATAATTGTTCTGCCAATCCAAACACTCGAAATTCTCTGTAGTGACTAAGTTTTTCCATAGGGAATTGGTTCAGGTATCTGCGGTGTCAACGATCCGTTTTCAAGAAAACAGATGAAAACTAATGGTGTAGTTTTTTCAACCTATTATTGAATATTAATATTATATTCTATTATATTATTACTAAATTCTAGGTATTTTATAGTACCTATAATTATATAATTATAGGTACTATAAAATACCTAGAATTACCAAACCTAAATTTAGTAATAATATTATTACTAAATTTAGGTTTGGTAATCCAAATGTCAAATTTAATAATAATTACTAGCTGTTGCCTGCAACTTCGTTTGCGATCCAGGATGAAATGGCTTATGTCCATTTCCAGATCATGGTCTTCCCATGTGCCAAATTTTATCCAAGTCCATTCAGCCGTTTTAGCGTCAAAACGTAACAAACAAACATACAGAATATCAAATCTTTTCTCATTATAATAGCCATTATTCGATAAATACCATTTTCAGGTCTGTAAACAAAATATCTTGTTTCGATCTTTACTTTCTAGATATAATTTTAATGTCATCTTTCAAAAATCATTTAATTTTAAACATTGACGTCAGAGCCTATTATTATTTTTGATCTAAAAATAATGTAATCCTGCAAACAGAGAAACAATATAATCACAAATAAACATAACGAAAAAGCTTTGAATAAACCAATCCGACGTCAATGACCGGAATGGTTGATGTTTCTGTTATATTGATAGCTGACCAGACAATTCCAATTTTCAATTATTCGTACAAAAATCACAATCATATGAAACGACGTTTTTTTGCCGAATTTTCGGGAAGCGTTTCAATTTTTCCCTGATATATATATATAAAAAAAAACAAGTCCAGTATCTATACTTATAATTTGCGTTATCATCTATCTACAATAACATAACAAAGCTAAATCTTCCAGAAATTTTGAATTGATCTCAATCTAGAATATTTTAATTAAAATACCAAGCTTGTGTAGCAGCCTCAGGGTTTAATCGTCTTTATCGGATAAAACTAACTACTTACTTCGAACGTTTATCTGGAAGTAAACCAAAGAGAAAATATTTAGCGTTGCGAGCTTATTGGCCTACTGGGTGGTTGAAAAATAAACACTGGTAACCCACAGACTCTGGCCGTACTTAAACAAATTATATTCCCGGAATAAATTGACTCAATTAAGAGTTTAGTGGATACATACAACCGTTTTCTACCTTTTAAAGTAGGGCTACACCAATGACCCAGTTCCTAGAAGACAACCTATACTGATTCCTGGGATGGATAAAGTATGACATATTATTACAGAGAGCAGTACTTAGGTAGTAGGTAAGTACCTAAATAAAAACGAAATCTGCCCACTTAGTACTAGGCAAATTTCGTTTTTATCAGAAAACACCTAATCTAAATACTTCTTAGTGTTTAAAGGTACTAAGCGTTTCTAGGAGGAAGGACTCAGCGCAGTGCTACAAGAAACACCTCATTGTTTGCATCGTTGAAACATATTCAGCTTTTCATTGAGAAAATATCAATCCCGAAATTATTCTAACTTTGAACAAAACTCAGTTCTCACGTTACAACTTCATTAAATAGAGTGGCGATGGTGACATGTTTTTATACAAACTTCGAAACTTGTAGTTCATGTTTAACTATAGTGATCAAGTTAACTTTGTAATCAAAATATGTAACGGATTATAATATCTCCCGCAACGCACCACTATATGAAGGTAGGTAAGTCATTTATGAATGAAATTAGGTACCTATGTATCTGTGTACCTAGACATAGCACGCCAGCTATGAATAGAACGTTAATATGTTTTTCCATAATACCTGGTATTGGTAGATATGCAAGCAGAATATTAAGTACACGCCTAGGTACATGCTGTACATGCGGTGCCAGGTATACAAACATGCGATTAAAAAACAAAAACGTGATAAAAATTCAATATCGCACACCCCTTATAAATTGTCTGGATTCAAAAGCTTTGCATGTGTAAATAAACGCTGAAATGAATTATTGGTCTGGTTTGCACGAAGGGTTATGTAATTACAGAATGTAGCCAGAAGCAGCACCTTTTACATATTCTATCGTTACTTAAATTCGCTTTAAAGAGTCAGCGAATAAATATTAGGAATCGAGTTTTTAAGTGTGTTGGAATTAAATTCAACTTCAACCAGAAAACTCGATTTTGGTTTAATTTATAAAACAATGGTTTGAAATTGTTTGCAAAGAACTTTTTTCTCGCTTCCGCCTCTGATCTCATTACATGTCATATTTGTTTAAACGGGATAGCCTCAACCACAGGAGTGGATCTTCAACAAAGAACCAAGCTTTACGAAGTCACGGCAGATACCGGATACATGATGAGACATTTTATATAGTTTGAGGCGGTGCGGTGCGCGGTGGCGAGATTTTCTACTGTCTGAGTCTATATGACCACGAACTGTGCGGCCTTGCGCACATGCACATAACACGCCCACATATCTATCTACACCATTTGGAAACTAACTCAAATATAATCTCAGAGTAATAATATGAAGTTCTGTCTCTGTTTAGTCGCTGAAATACATGCGTACGCCCTTTTTACAAGTCCTTGACCAAACACGCAGGAAAACTATCAACATGCAAACTACGGAAGATAATATGTAAATATTTTTCAACATTTGACATCTACTGGGGACTGCGGGACGCCAGAATAACTGCAAGACTCGAGGATTTAAAGAGGCTTACGCAGTAACTGAGTTGCTTTACATAATGTAGAAGAATTTACTACCAAGCTAGACTTGACTTTTTTCTTAGAATGTTATGTAAAAATAACCTTTTTGGGCTCAAAACCGACGTCTAGAAGCTTTATTCTTGTCGTAAGCTGATTCCTACTTACTGGATTTTCTTTTCAAGCCTGATTAGTTTTCGTTGGTATTGTTGTGTAAATTCTTATTAAAAATAGTAGATAGATAGGTACATTCTAGAAGCATTTGCTAATAAGTAAAACTGCTCACCCGTATTTGTGATAACATCATTACATTATTACGGTGTTTACCACGTGATCGTATTTAATAATCGTGAAACAAGAAAAGATTACAGGTATCAAATGGTATTATTCGTCTGACGTAATAATAAAAAATCATGCTGAAGATGAGAGATGTAGGTGTCAAGAGAGATTCTTATATTATTTTCACGTTATTTTCCCAATACGTACCAATTGGTTTCGTTTGTATGTCAATTAGATGTCCTACACAGAAATAAGATATTAAATAATAATAAAGTATGCAGTAAGTTTTAGTAGAGTGTATGATTTTATTATTTCATAACGCAATGTTATGAATTTATTATTTATATTGATAGAATACTTTTCTGAATTTAAATCGGTATTATTCAGAATGAAATAACATAATTGCAATAGTTGCAAAATAGATACTGCTGATAAATACATGTAAATCAGTTTGACAGCATGTAGATTCAGTGTTCACACATTTTCTATTTATTTAAATCAGTTTTATGTTTCAGACTGTAATGACAGGTAGACAGCGATTGTGTTCAAATCAATTACGTAGCGACGCTACGTAGCACGTCGTAGACACTCGTAGCACCTATACTGCCTACGAATATGCTACGAAAGGCTAGGATTTCAGGTAGTACAAATGTGTTTCATATACAATGTGTAACAGAATTAATGAAAATTATGAAAGTTGTTTGTTCAGAATCGTTTACTAAATCGATTTCTATAATTTTTAGTAGGTATAGGTAATTTTTTTTCCCAAAAATGATTCCGCTGTACAGTCAAAAAAAACCAAAATGGCCGAAGTAACTACTACGCTAGACACATACTCGTAAAGTGTGCAAGCGTAGATTTGTAATTTGACCACAATTTTCTCCCACAGTCAGTAACTAATTTGATAAAACAATTCGACAATGTTTTATACACAATAATAAAAATTCTGTGTATGTTGATTATAACGTAATATTCTAATTGGGGTGTTTGGTGGTGTGCGTGAATTCCGAGAAATGTTGTAGAAGTTATGCTATTTGAACTTATCACGTTGTACAATATTTATCAGTAGGGTGTTGTTGTGAGAAAGCAATTTTAAGGCGACATTAACACTTGACTTAATTTTGCGAGCTGCAATTGCAACTATGCAAAAACTTTAGGCAGCATTTTAAATTAATACGTTTCGTGTTTAGTTGGCAGTGTTCCGGCACACCACTGTTCTTATTAAAACATTACTTTCACTTTTATATTTTGTTATTTGAATTTTATGTTTCACGAACTGTGTCAAAATAACCTTTATTCTTTCTTTCTTCCTTGTGGTAGGTGGTCTCTCCAAACCAGAACGCTGCTTATTGTAGTATTATTATATTCACCCACAACCCATGATATTTAAATTGCAATTCAAGCTAAAGGATCAGTCTGTTAATACCTAATTATACCTAATAATAAAAAAATAACAAAAAAGAAACAACCGACTTCCAAAATAGACACTACAATGTGAAAAATAACTTTAATTTCGTAAGTCGGTGTCGTTTGGTTCGCATTTTCATTGTTTGCCATCAACTTCCGACATTTAAGTTATTTTTCACTCTGTGTCTTTTTTGGAAGCCGGTTGTTTTTTTTTAACCCCCGACGCAAAAACGACGGGGTGTTATAAGTTTGACGTGTCTGTGTGTGTGTGTGTGTGTGTGTGTCTGTCTGTTACATCGTAGCTCCCGAACGGTTGAACCGATTTTGATTTTGTTTTTTTTGTTTGAAAGGTGAATTAGTCGCGAGTGTTCTTAGCTATGTTTGAAGAAAATCGGTCCAAGATGGCCGCCGCCACAAAATGGCGGATTACATATTTTTTCACAACTCCCTCAATATGGGTATCAAATGAAAGGGCTTGACAAGTAGAATACCAAACACTATGCTAAATTTCAAAACCAAGATGGCCGCCACCACAAAATGGCGAATTATATTTTTTTTTTCACAATTCCCTCAATATGGGTATCAAATGAAAGGGCTTGACTAGTAGAATACTATACACTATTACAAATTTCAAATCCAAGATGGCCGCCACCAGAAATGGCGAATTCACAGAGGAATACGTTAGTATGGAATGAACGCCAACGACCACGAGTACCTAACTAGCTTCGCTTCACTGTGGTAAAAGAATACGTACAGCTGCGCAGATTTCGGCTAATCACGTGTGGATCGTATAGTATGTTTACTAGTAATATAATATTATAAAGTTTAAAAAGCAAGAAATAAAAGTTAAATTAAAAATTTAAAAAACCCCCGACTCAAACAAAAACCTCTAAAAAGTAAAATAATAATATATATTAGCCCTTTAAGTTTAATATAAGTTGCACGAAATATTTTGATCCAAGCGTCCTCATGTCGGGGGACGGCTAATGAAAACGCCAAACAGATGAGGCTTAAACCCAGCAATAATGAATTCATTAGCCGTCCCCCGACGTGAGACGCTTGGATCAAAATATTTCGTGCAACTTCTATTAAACTTAAAGGGCTAATATATTATTATTTTACTTTTTAGAGGTTTTTGTTTGAGTCGGGGGTTTTTTAAATTTTTAATTTAACTTTTTTTGTAAAAAAGTTTTCACATTAGTTACTTACCCCACACAAATTCTTATAACACTACTTGCTATATAAATATCAGTGACAGGAAGTCATTATAACATTCATCAATAAAGTGGCAAAAATACGTATTTACGTATTATTGAAGCTACCTCAAAAAATACCCAAGCAAACGGAAAACCTCAAACAGCGTAAGTACATATAATAACCTTATTTGTAATTATATTTCGAGCCAATTGGGGTTGAAACCCTCGGGCCCTGGGGTCAGAGTGCTCATGGTATTTTTAAAGAAATCTCGAAACGGCTGCCCGGCTGGTTGACACTTCTTGTAACCCAAGGGCTAGCTTTTACCTTGGCCAGAGGCTAAGCATTGCCATACAACATACATACCGCCAGTCTCTTGGGTATATACATTACCAGTCGACAGCGAGGCAGATGAATTTTTCGACGCTTTATTTAAATTGCTATTTGTATTTTAATTTTAGATGACTATTAAATACCCATCCATTTTACATAATATTATTTTAATAATAGAAGGGTCAAACGAAGTCTTGTTTTTTAAAGAGCAGTTATTCATTAGACGAACATTTACCTTCGCAGAGAAAGTACCTAATAAATGTGAGTTTGCCGAGAGCGTCTCGGTAATTAGTGCAATTAGCAATTTATGTTGTTCAAGTGTTGCAGCTAGGTTGCTTAGTGCTTCGGAATGATGGATTAAGATGTTCTTTTACGGCGATAAATATAAACTTGGACGTGAATAATGAAGAGAGGTTGGATGGTAAACATTTTGAGAGGTTTGCAGATTTGATTTATTTCTACTCGAACGAAATAATTATCATCTATTTTAGTTTAGTTTTGACTAACAATCTGAAATTTAATATTAAATGCAATTTAGCGTTAGATTAGCAATGTAAGGTTGCAACGGCTGCAAACCTTTCAATATATCGCGATCTTTTTTTTTATTTTTTTTTTTATTTTTAGGAAAACTTACAGCTAAACAGATACAGTAGATAAGTAATAGATCAAACAAATTAAGGCCAATTACAAGTTTCCACGTGAAATATCAACTGACAAATTGAATGCATCTGCTGAAGCCAACTGGTTAATGTACATAGCTTGAAGTTTATACTTAATCTTCACGTCACCCTATGAAGCGATCCAACTTCAGCGTCACACTCGAACAAATCTTTCACTTAGAGCATCGTACGGATGAACTTCAGACACTGAACATTTTCATCTCACATCGAGTTTAGCTCAATATTAGTAGAGCTCTTTGTGAAGGATCTCCTCCAAGGGAGTACCTATTTACCTATTTCTGTCGCCAAGCAGTGTTCCAGTTTGATGGGACCGTCAACCGATGTAATTTCAGGCACATGAATCATTTCAGCTTTTCTTTGGGATATCAACGTACCTTCTAGTTTGCAAGTACTCACCAAAAAAAATTTTTATGGGGGATGGTGACCACTTTCCACTACAGACTACCAACTTGTTTGCCAAAAACTGAATAAAGAAACATGAACACTGTACGTAAATGATTCTGGCAACTGGTAGGAAATACAATAAAACATTAGCAACGCTAGCGCCGCTTCTCTTTCGCTAAAGTAAGTTAGTAAGTACTCCTTGGGGGCCCATCTAGGATTCCCTCATCAAAGAATCACGAGTTTTATGCTGGCGCAGATCCCATCCGCATCGTCACTGCACTATAAACTATTTGTAATGTTGGAATGAGTTCCCGAGAATACTCTGTTTAATTGTAAAAAGATTACACTGTCAGCATAGTTAGTAGCAGAGCTGACTGCCTCTGTCACGCTTGGCTTCCTCACAATCTTTTCCTCCAGCGTAAGTCAAAGGTGTACATTCAACTTCAGAAAAAAGGAAACCCCTTTGGTAATGATATCAAGAAGTCTGGAGGTGGTTCCTTTTCTTTGACGCTGTCTGTACAAGGTAAAATTCAAATGAAAATGAATAACCGCAAACTGGTTGTTGACAAAGCTAAAAGTCAGGTTTGGCACATACACATTTAACTACTAACTGTTATACTCGTATTGGATAAATTTCATGCTACAATTAGCTAGTGGTAGTTACCGTATTTGATTTGAGAGTGATATTCAACTCGATTACATCCATGTCAAAGCTATTTCACACTGGTTTGCAATATCATTTCGGATAATTTCCAGCGAAAATCACTAATCAGTGAATTACAAAAACTAATCTGGATACGTTGCTTTTACACGACTTTTCCCACGTGTCATTCTGGCTTTTACCAACGCATATTACGTCCCCTAATTCATTGCTTTGTGTACTTTTTAGCCTTAATTTCCTGCTTCGCTTCAATAATTCTTATTAAATTAATTCAGAAGGTGGGCGACAAATGTGATTAACATTTCAAGGACTTTTACCACTACTACTGTAATGTGCTTATAAACCATCCATTTTTTATTATTTATTTATATTCAAAAACAAGTAACAAGGACTCAAAAAATGTTAGTAACAATATTTCTTACAAACTACGTTAGTAAACTTAACCTACACACTTAACCTAACACTGCAATACTGGTTAATGCAAATCCCTGCTACAAGCTCAACACTGATGTGGAAAGCTTGCAGCAGCGATTCACATATAAGCAGTCCAGTCTGCTCGCGACACACCGCAATATAATGTTGGGGCTGGCCCGCACCCGGCGCACCAGGGAAGCGCATCTTTTTCGCATCGTAGCGTAGAAGCAATCGACACGAGCTTCAGCAAACATCCCTGAAGCGCTACAGAAGCGGAACAGCCCCATCAACACCCGGAACGCATTATTATATTGAATGCGAAGGGCGCTGTACGATTTTTGAGTGTAATCTACCCACAGGCTGCACGTGTAAAACGATGTACAATATGCACGAAATAGGTTTTTTTTTAACTATTCTAGAACAACGTGCAAACCTGCGAGCGATCATATTAGCTCTCACCGACAGCGCCCTTCTTTCTCTTTCAATATCATCATCATCTTTGAGGTCAGCGGTCAAGATATGTCCCAAGTATTTCACCCTATATGCCCTACTAAGCGATACCCCATTCAACTTGACCGGGGGCATAGTATCAGAACATCGACCGCTGACGCCAAAGACCATGACTTCACTTTTAGTGACGTTGTATACCAATCCATGATCCAATGCATACTTTTCACAGATGGCTACCAACCTCCTAAGCCCACAAACCGAGGCGCTCAGCAGCGCCATATCATCGGCGTAACTAATGTTGTTAACACACACATCGTCAATGTAACAGCCGGCACGCTCTCTGCTAAGCGCCTCGATCAGCTCATTGACATATAGATTGAAGAGCGTGGGTGAAGTCAACCCCCCCTGCCTCACCCCGCACTCCAACCTATACGGCTCCGAAAAAGCCCCTGCCCAGCGCACCTGATTGATCTGGCCTCCATACCAGCTTTTAAAAGTGCTTATCAACTCTGGAGGCACTCCAGCTTCCTCTAACTTCCTCCAGAGGATACTGTATGAGACCAGATCAAATGCCCTGGATAGGTCGAGGAAACAAGCATACGTAGGTGTTTTCCTAACTGAATAGTACCTCACAGCCCACTTTAGACACAAGATGGCACTCTCAGTAGACAGTCCAGATCGAAATCCGAACTGATTATCGTGCAGCTGAACAAAGCTATTAAGTTGTCTGTTAAGCAGGCTGTCAAATACTTTTGCGATCACCGTAGCAAGAGAAATGGGCCTGTAATTATTCAAGTCCGCGCTGTCACCCGTTTTATTTTTAATAATGGGTACTACAATCGTTTTAGTCATAGGGCAAGGCAAATACGCATGACTCACACAAAAGTTGTAAAACATTGCTAACACTCTTGGTAAATGAGGGCCCGCAAACTTGAGGTGCTCGATGCTCAGACCATCGTGACCTGGAGACTTGCCTCTGGACATACTGTTGACAACACGTCTAACGTCTTTGGCTGTGAATCTTGTTCCAAGGTCACCATGGTCAACCACATCAGGCTCAAACACGCAGGTACCCAGTGGTGACTTAATCCTAAAATGTTCCTTAAAGAGGTCAGCAATGCCTACGGGATCGCTCTCGGCACTGACCGACACCGGGAGGCCAGGCTTACTGCTCAGCCTGTTCGTGTGTTTCCAAAACGAGCGAAAATCATTGCTTGAATGTTGTGAAGCCAAAATATCCATTTTTATTTGCTCTTCATTATTTTGACACCATTTCAAGCGAGACTTAAATATTCACTTAGCTTCACGAATATCACAAAATATGGGACCAGCAGAAGGCTTCCCAAGGTCTTCCCACAGGCAAAACTTCTGCCTGGCGTCCCTGTAAGCCTCACCAACATGCGCATTCCAACCTACCACTACTTTCTTTTTCCCCCGCTTGTTGGGCCTTCGACCCACCACAGCTGACTCAGATAAAGCACTAACTATATCTTTATACATATTATCTATAACAGCGCGATGACATACTTGTTTACAACTTTTGCCACTACAGACTCTGAAGTCATCAGGGAAATCAATAAGTCTAAGTCTTTCATGACATGCCTTGGTGTAAGACTCAGACTGTTCAAGACTCCTATCTCCCCAAATAACAAAATTTTCCACATAATTAAAATCACATTGTTTCATACAAACATTGTCAAATAAACATTCTAAAACAAGCGGGTAGTGGTCCGACCATAACGTATCGTATATAACACTCGCAGACACTACAGACTCACAGGCCGCTTTAGTAACCACACAGTGATCAAGCCACCTCCGTGAGCCGTGTGCGTCGCTCACAAAGGTATAGGTATCTGAATCTAACCCCAATATCTCCGTATCCACACATGTCCACTTTGCATTGCTAATTAATTTAATGATATAAAGTGTACAGACGCCAGCACATCAAGCTACCCGAATCTGTCAAATTTTCCTAATCAATCTTGAACCTTATATTTCAGCGATAAAGTTGAAAATCTATTAAAGAAATTTAACGCTTTTCACAAATTAACATTCTTACAGCATCCTCCGGATTGTTCTACCGCAACACAGCTACGTTCTTATGAATAAATAAAAGGTTATGTACATAGGTAATAGGTAATACGGGCTGGTGTCCGCAACTCCACGTCAATGCGCGTATTTTGCGTACGGAGGTTATGTACATAATAAGGATGTGGAATGGACAGCAGTACACAGGAAAAGTACAAATCTGACGCAGTAATCTTGATCACGAATGTGAACATTTTCATGCTCTCTAATTACGCAAATCTCATCATTAAATCGTTCCCTAACGCAATTTCCATATAGTAAGTATACCGATTTAACCTATTTCCATGTAATATGGGGGAGAAATTACTCTAATGGTTAATGACTTCAAATGGATTACGATGTGCCCTTAATTAATTTAACCAAATTACCGTAGTACCTCGGTATCCAGGAACCGTACAAAGCGAGAGTTCAATCAATCATGTTGCCAACATTTATCAGATGCGGCGCTTAAACTCATTATTGTCACGTGTCAGGATGTTCCAGATTCCAACAGTTACAATTATTATAGTGTTAACATAGCATTGTATGAGAGGTTTAAAGTTAAAGTCGAAATCGGGGATTATTTTATGTTCCAAACAGTAAGTCAAATACGTGAGTACCTACCTACAGAATAGAGATAGACTACCGCTAAAATGTTCTTCGCTTATCCGAACCCATATTTTACTAAAGGAGTACCCGGGCAAGTCGTAAATTTTGCCTAATAGTGCTCAAAATCACGTTGTTATGTGTTATACACGCTATTTAGATTGCGAGCTCCTATAATACGATCAGTTTGTACATTTGCTCATGTGTTTGTGAAGTTTAGATCAGAAACAAATATCTTTTTTTACCTTTTGTGGTAGAGGAATTTTATTCTAGCATCGTCTTCACATATAATTATATAATGAATGTATAAAAAACTGTAAGTATTAAATTAATTCTGATGTTCTCGTTAAAATTAAAGTTAAAATTAAAAGTGAACATTTATTGAATGACTATTGGGTTAAATTCAAATTAAGAATTTGACATAAGTAGTAAGTTTGTCTATGAAATTGGCGTCACAATATTGTAGAAAAATGGCGCCGATTACGTTTGAATTGTCAATACCTCCATGTTCTAATTTAATACAAGAACTAAATCAGTTTCAATATAATATAACATACTATAAAGTAACAAGTTTATTTTACACACACACATTTATTTATGAAAACCTATTATTTGAATAAATTCCTTGAACTAACGGAAATGTTATCGGTTTGAGTTGTGAAAAGTAATGAAGTTACCTACTGATTAAACTTTCACCTTATAACGCCTTTGCATTTTTGAATATTAGCATTATCACACTAATATTATAAAGGCGAAAGTTTGTGAGTGTGTGTGTGTGTGTGTGTTTATATGTTTGTTACTTCTTCACGCTCAAACCGCTGAACCGATTTAGATGAAATTTGGTATAGAGATAGTTTGAGTCCCGGAAAAGGACATAGGATAGTTTTTATCCCGATATTCCCACGGGATCGAAACTTATGCGGGTGAAACCGCGGGGCGAAGCTAGTTTAATGATAAAATAATTAACTGATAAGCATCTTAGTATTGTTTGTAATTTTTATTCAGCTAATTAAGTAATAGGTAAGATTTGAATATAGTAGCACGAGCGTTTCCGCCCACTTTGAGAAAACACGATGGCCCCGCTGGTCAGTGGGTCATCTGGGCATTACATACTTATATTTTTTTTTATAAAAACCTAAGCGTAAGTATTCTGAAGATCTTTTTGTTATTCGGTTTCATAACTATTCAATCGGTTTATTCCTAAACTTACCAACATTCGAAAAAATATATTCGATTTCTTTTTTGTTTGCTTCGCGAGGTCTTGTATTAGGATACACCGGTCGGTTAAAAAAGAGGAGAGAGGAGGGTCTAGCCTCCTCTCTCCTCTTTTTTAACCGACTTCAAAAAAAGGAGTAGGTTCTCAATTCGTCGGAATCTTTTTTTTTTATGTATGTTCCCCGATTTCTCGAAGACGCCTGGACCGATTTCGAAAATTTTTCTTTTGTTCGAAAGGGTATAATTATTTCCAAGTGGTCCCATGATCATCAGGTCAGGATCTGATGATGGGATCCCAGGGAAATTGAGGGCAACCTTCAAATTTTATAGGCACATCGTACCATTTTCATATATTTTCTAAAGTTGTTCAAGTATTTGCATCTGATAATCATCATCTCAGGTAGATGAGCTGATGATGGAAGGTACAACTCCTCAACGGCTTGGAGTTAAAAGAAAATTCTTCCGAAATTATTTATAGTAACACTCGTGCATTTGCTCTCGGAAAGCAACATTTGGTAAAGAAGAGAACTGGAGTTCAGGTGATTAACTGATGATGAAGACCACAGATGGCCACCGGAACTACTCAATAATATCTCCGTACTATTTCACGGGTTGCGATTCGATACTTTAACATGGTTGCTAAGGAATTTATGCTCGTCACAATGTGAATGGTGATATGGAGCTGATGGTGGACCAGGAGAACTCTTCAACAATTAACTTCCCTACATTGGGAAAAGCAATATTTTGTAAAAGGCAATGAGAAAGTTGACACTAGGCTATTTTAACTGAGATAAATTATAAGCAGACCCACTAAAAAGCGTGAAATAAAAACTATTTAACAAAAAAAAAAACCGACTTCCAAAAAAACATTACAAAGTGAAAAATAACTTTAATTTCGGAAGTCGGTGGCAAAAAACTAAAATACAGATCCAAAGACACCGACTTCCGAAATCAAAGTTTTTTTCACTTTGTACTGTTTTTTTGGAAGTCGGTTTTTTTTTGTTTCTTAATATTTTTGTACATGCCCATCGGGGTCAATGTGGCTCAAGTCTAGTTTTAAGTTAGTATGACACGTAAATCATTCTGACTCTCGAAAGCTTGAATAATTTGGGGTCGTCATGACCCCCCTCGTGACAGCGCCTGACTGAATGCCCCTTATAACCGGCTTATGGAAATCTTACATATGCTACATAATATACATCTACAAGTATCTAAATTATTTACCTCTGTAAAGGGTAGAGGAATATGTCAGCTTATTACTGGTCGTAATTTTCGTCAGTATAATCCTTTAGTATTAACGTGTCGAATATATCAATGTATCGACTCGAAAATATCGAGAATCGAGAAAAATATATAATATATATTATCTATCGATGAATCGAGTGAAGCTCTCTTGTGAAGTAGTATAATGTCGAACATTATTGGTGTTTCCCAAATTGGCAATTGAGCTTACTGGAGGTGATATTTCACTGATCAAAATGAGGTCAACTTATAATATATACGTAATGTTTAGTAGAATGCTAAACAGATAAACGGGTTTGATGACAAATCACCTGAACTCCAGTTCTCTTCTCCAACATTGTTCATAGTTTTCAATGATAAAGAATAAAATCTGCTAGCCACTGAATAATAGTCTTGATCTCCTTAATCTTTCTTATAAAAATAAGATTGCTATACCTACTCAACTCCTTAATTAAACATCTACTAAAAATGAGCCACGTCTCTAAGTAAGCAAAAAACCCTTTATCCTTTTAACATCGTAAAGCGATCATTACTGCACGCGCCAAGAAAGCCATATTAAAATGTAAAGAAAAACAAACAATAGACTAAAATTAGCTTCATGCCATTAGCTGTTTAACGTCTGGCAGCTCTAAGTGGTCTGAAACCATTATCATACAAAGTCTTTCGTACTGTTCTGGCCTGTACCGAGTTCGGCCCGTTGCCCGATAATGCAGACAGGTCGGAGACCCACAGGATTGGGATACGACAAACATGGAACTTCGGGTGGTGGAACATACACTGAAATATTATAAAGTTAGGTTCTTGGTCTATTTTTTGTTTTTGTAAGTAGAACCAAGGTTCCGAAGCTTATTTAAATAAAATTGAGATTTAATTTCAGTTTTGTACAGCTTTATTATTTATGTTCTCTGAAATTAGTTTTGACTTAAACGTTATGTAGTTCTTTAGGTAGCTTTTTATGACCCTACATTTTGCATTTCGCTTTTCTGCGTCATTTTATTACTTTTCGGCCGACCCCAACATTGTTGGGAAAAGGCTAGGCAGATGATGATTTTGTTATTTTTTCAAGCATAATTTATTAAATAAAATCAGAAACTGAAAAACAAAAGTGGATCCTCTTTGAACCTAAGTGCCTTTTTAAATTCTGCCATATTTTATTAATGCTAATCCATCACGGCTTACAGCTGACGCGGACGGGTCGAAACTTTCTACAATCTATAGAATATCACAGATCCGCTGTCACTCGGCAAATCTTTGCAGAAAATATTTCAATTTAAAAGATTATTATTTTGATTCAAGTATTCGAGGAGATATTTATGTTGCCCGTTTTGGAAATAAGATGACAATTGAGACATGCTTATTGTAAGAATTGATATGATTTCACGAGTATTTTTAGAATATAGAATATCAAAGCTGTATTTAAAGCGTATTGAATAATAACTACAGTGTTATGAACATTATGTTTAATAAAAATAATTGATTAATATATCAATTTCATTTTTGTTACTTCTTCACGCTCAAGGGGCTGGACCAATTTTGATAAAATTTTGTATGGAGGTAGCTGACGATGCGAGTTATAATCCAGGGATTATAACTCGCATGTGACTTTTTCTGGTTCACAGGGTAACAAGAGAAAATGAAACATGATTGAAAAAAGTAAAACAACTTTTTAATCAAAGTTATTCATATCTAAGTATGGCTTGCAATCAATTATTACTATAGGTACTAATAAATAGTTCTCTTTCATGTTACGCGATAACTGCATTTACCAATTAAGTGTTGATCTAAATATACTTCTATAAATTGCTCTCATAAATATTGATTCCTTCACTGGCACGTTCTAGAAATGCAGTATGAAAAGATTCAAGCATTTATTATTTAAAGCTACATTCGAAAAGGACAGGGATCGCAGTTACTAGCGTAAATCGATTGGTTCACAAGAGCTACTGAATTAGAATTCATTTCCAGCAAAAAGTAAAATTATCCATCTACATACTTGAAACTGAAGATCCAGCTGACTTCACTGTATTCAATTTAAATGTATCTCTTCTATTGTAAGAGCACCCGTAAAAAATCGGATATTGAGTTCTCCAATGTGCAAAATGTATTGGGTCGAAACCGAAACGTAGAAACAAAACAGGTTTGCTATTGTTTGTGGGATAGGTTTGGTTTTGCAAATAATCTATGCATTGTTAGACCAATGTGAGCTACTACTACTACATTCTATATGTATGTCTGTAATTTATATGGTGTGCATAATAAAGAGTATTCTATTCTATTCTACCATTATCGGTGATTTGTGCATACCATCTCTCTTGTCATTCCATTCTGTGCAGCAGCACTAAACTATATAAATAGGTACATAATATGTTCATGATTTATATCTTATATTAGGTGCTTAATTACTTCTCAAGATGAACATTGTGTGTAAACTAATTCAAATGTCTAAAAGCGATAGTTTTCCTTCTAGAGTACCTATTTAATCTATAAATGCCTGAGATTCTGCTAAAGTAAACAGCGGTAACTTAAGACGACACCGGCCGCGCAGTGGCGCCCTCATCGTTTGTTTGGTTATTTCTTTTAATTTAGAATGAAAATAAGCACAAGATTATGCTTTATTAATATTTCTAACGGAACTACCGTTGGAAATATAAATAATAATTTAGTTTGAAGGATTATAATAAAAATTTAACAATGTAAAACTACCGTTTATAATAATAATAACTTATAATCTTGTGGAGCACAACGTTACATGCTTATTTATTTTCTGCATTATTCAAATTCCTGAATGACTGATATATCAACGCACAACCTAAACCGCTGGACCTACAGACATGAAATTTGAAGGGTGTGTTCTTTGTGAAAAGTAGGTATCCACAAAGAATGGGTTTTTCGAAATTCCACCCCTAAGAGGGTGAATGGGAGGAGGGTGAAATTTCACCCGGACGAAGTCGCGGGCAGAAGCTAGTTATAAAATAACGAAACAAACGTTGATGGCGCCACTGCGCGGTCGGTGTAGTCTTAACCTCTCATGGACGGACTATTAATGTCGGTTGGTGAGACAAGCATCAAGCATGCATCGGATAGCTCAAACTTAAACACAAAGAATTTATTTCGTCGGTCAGTCAGTAATATGAAGGTAGATCATTCCAAAGCGTAGAAGGTACCTATGGAGAAGAACGGGCAAGAAACTCCATGGACACTCTTTCAAATTATATGTGGGAGAACCGTTGCTTTAGATTAATTTAAAAATATTAACGTAATTTTTCGAGTACCTTCCGGTTCAATAAGTTGTTCGGTTGGCTGCTCGCCCCCACCCACTGACAAGCAAGCCAGTATAAAAAAGCGCGCAAGCGGCTCGACCAGTCAGACTTTGTTCGACTACGGACTCGGCAGGACCATTCTGAACGGTCAGGTATGTTTATAGCTCTTATTAAATATATGGTATGATGATAAATGTGTTATGATTGATGTAATGCTATATTATTTTGTTGTAATAATGTTATATTGCTACACCACTTCGTTGTGGAAATGATTATGTACTGTGTTGCTTTAATAGTAATTATAAAATTAATATATTTTTATGCATTCGTTTTATTCCATCTATTTTTCCCTCACATCAGAAGTGAGATCGAGTGCCCATATACTAACACGTTTTTGTTTTCTTTGAGCGTCAGGTACGATGTCAAACTACGAGCACAACGACCCTGCCAAGGTGCCTGAAACCCTTGATGCCGCTTCCAACGAAGAATCGGCATCCCCGATCCTCGGCACACGGGATAGACGGCAGCGGCTGCAAGAGAACTTGGACAACCAACCTGACCCCAGCATCAGTCGGAGCAGACCTCCTTCAAACCCGACTACTCCAGGACTAGAAAATCAGGGCGGTAACTTTGTTCCTATTGACTTTATGAAATCTATGATGAAGGAAATGATGAGTACATTTCTTCAGGCTACAAATACTGCTCCTACGTCACAAGCTTTACATCCATTGCCACGTACAAGAAATTTAGTTAATATCTATCTACCCTCTTTTGATCCCGATGATCGCACAGATACCATTCAAGTTTGGTGTCGTCATGTCGATGATTTGAAGTCAGAATATCAGCTTAACGAGCGTGAAACTCTGAACCTTGCTAGGAAAAATCTAAAAGGACGTGCTGCTGATTGGGCCCGTCGCAACTATACCACGCTGACAAATTGGGAAGATATCAAATCTAATCTCGTTCAAACCTTTGCAGATGAAACCCGATACTACGATGATTTAATCGCCTTCATGGAGTATACAAGCGACAAGGCTAGCAGCTTGGCTGAGTACGCATCTCGTAAATGGGAGCTTGCGAAAAAGGCCGTTGGCGTTAAGGTGACCGAGCTGCATTTAGTGGACGCAGTGTTATCAGGTGTGTCAGACTTTCGTATTAGATCAGATTTGTTAAGACTGACGCCTAAAACGTTGCCTCAATTGATACAAAATCTAAATTCTTATAAACGTAAACATCCAGTTGATGATTCCGCTGATCACAATATTCCTGCTAAAAAGACCAAATATAACTCGAAAGATTATAAGTTTAGGCGTTGTCAAATATGCTTTAAGGTAGGCCATCTTCAAAGAGACTGTCGTAACCGTAAGGATTCAGACACCCCTACTACTAGTACTACCACTAATCAATCTCATAAGACCCCTAAACAAAATGACCAAACTAAGAATGTGTCAACTGGTGCGACCCCTAAAACTCGCGTAACATGCACCTTTTGTCAAAAGTTGGGTCATAAGTTTGAAAATTGCTTCAAACGCTTAAATTCAAAACCGAAATCTGAAAAATCAGAAAAATCAGTAAATTCTTTAATAGTTGCTAACAACCGTTCCACGATTGCCAAAATCGATGATAGCGACTTTATCTGTCTCATAGACAGCGGCGCTGAATGCTCATTGATGCGCGATAGTATTGGGGATTGCACCAGTGGCAAGATATCTCATTAAGACTACAATGTTACGTGGAGTTGGAGAAAACTCATTTTGTTCTACTCGTATTAAAACTAGTCGGATTTGTATTGATGGCCTGAATTTGGAGCTGGAGCTTGTTTTGGTTCCCGATCACTATATTCAATATGACATTCTTTTGGGTCAGAATCTTTTTGACATTCCTGGCATACAAGTAGTGTTATCCAATTATGAAACCAAAATTTCTAAAA
This sequence comes from Amphipoea oculea, assembly GCA_945859645.1. Taxonomy (NCBI): domain Eukaryota; kingdom Metazoa; phylum Arthropoda; class Insecta; order Lepidoptera; family Noctuidae; genus Amphipoea; species Amphipoea oculea. The sequence goes on from OX243873.1 coordinate 13,368,126, forward strand.
CCTCTTACAACATCAATTTTGTGGAAAAAATTGATTTAGAAACTTGTATTGATACTGATGTCGATTCGATTTCAAAAGATCACTTACTTAATTTATTAAAATCCTATTTAGATCTTTTCACATCAGGGAATTCTGTATCACAAATAAATACAGGAGAACTGACTATTAAATTGAAAAACCCAGACAAAACTGTTCAAAGACGCCCATATCGTCTTGCCCCCATCGAGCGAGAGAATGTCAAAAAGATTATACAGGATTTAAGAGACAATGGTATCATTCGTGATAGTAACTCCCCTTTTTCGAGTCCTATTCTGTTACTGGTACTGTTAGACCTAGTCCTGGGAAAGTACAAGCACTTATAAAATCTCCTGTCCCTCAAACAGTAAAACAGGTACGCCAATTTTGCGGCCTTGCAGGATATTTTAGAAAATTTATACCAAACTTTTCTCAAACAATGAGCCCCTTATACAATTTAACTAGGGCCAATACCAAGTGGAACTGGACATCAAACCATGACTCAGCAAGACAAAAAATTATTCAACATCTGTCTTCGGAACCAACGTTATCTTTATTCGATCCAACTAAATCTATTGAACTTCATACTGATGCCAGTTCCTCTGGTTTTGGCGCTGTGTTATTTCAAAAATACGATGCTCAGCTTAGAGTCGTAGAGTACTTCAGTATGCGCACCACCGACACCGAAAAACGATACCATTCGTACGAGCTTGAAACTTTGGCAGTGGTTAAAGCCATAAAACATTTTAGGCACTACCTGTTCGGCAGAAGTTTTAAGCTCGTGACGGATTGCAATTCGCTAAAAGCATCTAGGAATAAAAAAGAGCTTTTGCCCCGTGTTCATCGATGGTATACTTACAATCATTCGATTTTGAAATTGAGTATCGTAAAGGAGAGCGCATACCTCATGTAGACTTTCTCAGTAGGAACCCTGCAATTCTCAACATAAACACTGTTTTAAATTACAGTGATTGGTTAGAAACTGAACAGCAGAATGATTTGGAAACCAAGAATTTGATAGATTCCATTCAAAATTCCACTATTGATAAAAACTTAGCTTCTAGTTACGAAATTCTTAATAACTTACTGTATCGAATTTATAGTACAAAAGATAATAAAACAAAGAAATCTTTATTTGTTCCTAAATCTTATAGATGGCATATAATTCAGTTGTACCATGACTCTCTTAAGCACTTAGGCTGGGAAAAAACCTTAGAAAAAATACGTGAACAGTTTTGGTTTCCAAACATGTCTAAAAATGTTCGTAGATATGTTGAAAATTGCCTCACTTGTAAAATTAACAAGAGCCAATCTGGTTCTCGCCAAGTTACCCTGCATCCTATTGATAAAGTACCTATACCCTTTCATACTGTGCATATGGATACCACAGGCAAACTAACTGGTAACAAACTCAAGAAACAATACGCCGTAGTTTTTATCGATGCCTTTTCTAAGTATTGTTTTTTAAAACCTGTGACTAACCTTACAAACTGGTCTATCGAATTACATTTTATCGCAACTGGTATCAGTCGTGCAAATGGCCAGGTCGAAAGACTAATGAAAGTCCTGACTGACTGTTTCACGGTAGTCGAGAATACTACCCGGAGAAGCTGGAAGGATGCTGTCGGGGAAGTCCAACTTGCAATCAATTGCACGTTTAATAAAACTACTGGACAAACTCCCTTTCAGCTTCTCATGGGTTGCAATCGGTCGCCTCCAGCCATTTCTGCTCTTGTAAATGATATTGAACGCTTGGACCTTGATGCTTGTCGAGAAGTAGCAAAACGTCGCATAGACGAACGCGCGGCGATACAAAAAAATCAGTTTGACAAAAACAAAGCCAAAATTATCCCGTTTAAACTCGGTGATATCGTTTTAGTAAAGCAAAATCCACGTGCTATTATGAAACTTGACAGTAAGTATAAAGGTCCTTGCGTTATAACTAATATTCATGATAATGAACGATACACTGTAAAAGTTCATAATACTGGAAATGATTTATATGTTTCTCATGACAATCTGAGACTTGTTTCTCCTGATATGGGAACTGAGCTCACAGAATCACTAGATTCTGGAGATTAGCAACTTATTGTCTAGTACGAATCCGTTACATACTGGCCAGGTGTTGGATAAGTGCTTGGTAATGAGTATGCTACATTCGGCCGTATCCTTATGGGATTTTTTACCGAGGCCATATTATTTATGCCGCGCCTTCAATAAGGCTTTTTACCGAGGCAATATTTAACATGATTGTATTTTATGGCGCGCCTTATATAAGGCTTTTTACCGAGGCAATGATTTATTAAATATTTATTATATTTAGGCTGTGCCTTTATGTAAGGCCTTTACCGAGGCCATCTTATTTTGATTCTGTATTTGGATTATAAATTATATTAGAAAGAATCTTATTGTGTTCCAATGAACGATTAACCATAAGAGCCATGTAATTTAATCAATATTCACGAGCCATAATGGCTGCTCGTCAGAATGGCCGTGTGGGAGAACCGTTGCTTTAGATTAATTTAAAAATATTAACGTAATTTTTCGAGTACCTTCCGGTTCAATAAGTTGTTCGGTTGGCTGCTCGCCCCCACCCACTGACAAGCAAGCCAGTATAAAAAAGCGCGCAAGCGGCTCGACCAGTCAGACTTTGTTCGACTACGGACTCGGCAGGACCATTCTGAACGGTCAGGTATGTTTATAGCTCTTATTAAATATATGGTATGATGATAAATGTGTTATGATTGATGTAATGCTATATTATTTTGTTGTAATAATGTTATATTGCTACACCACTTCGTTGTGGAAATGATTATGTACTGTGTTGCTTTAATAGTAATTATAAAATTAATATATTTTTATGCATTCGTTTTATTCCATCTATTTTTCCCTCACATATATTGTTACAAAATATTGATATAAATTGAGGACAAAATTAGGTCAGTCGAACATCATTCATATCCATCAATATATACAGACTTTAGACCCAGGCAGGGAGCAATATAATATGTATACATATAACATCATCAATAACTACATCGAGCTATGGAGGTAAATTGCTTCAGGCAACATCAATGAACTACATTTTGATATTGGTTTTAGGGATAAAGAAGAGTAAAATGGAAAACCAATGATATTTTAATACCTGCGGTGTCCATTTGTATTTTTCAAACCAATATCATAGAATTGTCTTTATATTTTCCTTCCCTGTTTTTTTGAGATCTAAGTTTATTTGGGAATTTGCATAAAGATGTCTATCGGGCTTTGAGCAATGTCGTGCGGTATCGTGCGTGTTTTGCGGTTAGGGGACAATGTATTCCTTACTATCATTGTGTTCAGCAAGTTATTAGCTATTCTGTAGTGCAGTGAATAAGCAATTCCTTACAAGCTTTATTGGTACCATAATTCACTTCTATTAAGTAGGCTCACGTTGAAATATTTGACAAGTTTATGTAGAAAAGAGACAAATAAAATCAAGTCTTTAGAAAATTACAAGACTTTTTAGAAAGGAGCCTGAAAAGCTTCGATACAAAAGAGCTAACATCAAAGAACATTACGATCGATATTTCCACACCTATGACAAATAGAAAAGAGATCAGACATGTCTGAGTAATCATGCCATCAAAGAACAAAAGCCTAGCCCTATTTGCTTCAACTTTACATATACTGTGTACGTAGGGATACGTCTCGATCCCGTAGGGATATCGAGATAAAAGTATCTTATGCCCTAACCCAGGTTATGGTCTACTTATGTGCCAAATTTCATCCAAATCTGTTATGCCGTTTTAGCGTAAAAGCGTAACAAACAAACAAACAGAAAAATCAAATATTTTCTCTTTATAATATTAGTTTAGTTTATTTACCCTAATCGTGACGTAGGCTAACTCCTTATCCATTAAGCTGTCAGACCTTTAAACACCATTACTGAGTAACAAAGAGATGCTGAATCTGTGTAGGTACAACAATGAACACGTGTACGCGAATGACCGGGAGCGTTGATTTGATGCTTTTATTTGTAGAACGAAGTTTCAGAAAACAAAAGTATATTGTTACTGAAGTTGAATAGTATTGATGTTCGGTACTCAGTCACGTCACTTCGCTGCATACAAGAATGTTGTTTATTCGTCCAAGATTGGAGTTTGTTACGAGAATATTTATCCCGGATGTGACAGACTACGGTAGGTTCTGGTTTCGAAACACGAAGGACTTTCCACTCAGTCAAATCTGTTGTAGTCAACTAATAGTTTCACTCGGAATGGTTATAGTGTTATTCTAACAAGCTGTTTCGTCGTAACGGTTTTAGGAAGAAATAAGACCGCTGAGAACGGCTAATGAAGATTTGCAATGCAGACTCGTGCAAATACAACAACCAAACTATTCTTGCGAATGTTCCAAATTATGCAAACGGCTATGAGTACGAAATTAATAATAATGTATATTTATTATGTTTGTGTTTGACCAGAATAATATCTTCCTCGATAATATTACGTTAGTTTCAATCGCCATTCCTAGCGTTCGTTCATGTTTCACGGTTCAAATGAAACGAATGTTTTTTGGTCGCAAAATAATGAATGAAGGCAGTGAGGTCTGGTACATACGAGCGTTTTTTAACTCTCGCCAAAAAATAAAATGGGGAGAGCCAAAAAAAGATAAATGGGGAATTCCAGGAAACAGACGATTAGCCAATAGATTTTTTACAAATTACAAGAGCGTTCGAGCGCAACAAGCCTGAAAGAAAATGGGGTGAATCCTACCATCCTATTCTACTAATATTATAAATGTGAAAGTTTGTGAAGATGTTTGGATATTTGTTACTCAATCACGCAAAAACTACTTAACAGATTGGATAAAATTTGCCACACATATAGATTATAACCGGGGTTAACACATAGGATAGTTTTTATTCCGATATTCCCACGGGATCGATACTTATGCGGGTGAAACCGTGGGGCACTACTAGTATGTAGTATGTGGGTTTACGCTTGTCGAGATACGGTTGTCGAGTCATATTGTGAAATAGGGTCGCCCCTATTACAAACAAACATTGTATATTGTACTATAGGTTTACCTCTGCCTAACTCTTCGGAGAATGCAGGCGTGATATTATCTATATAATCATGTCGTAGAAGTTTAAAGCTAGATTAAACTACTTACTGCTACGCCGTACATCGGCTACGAACGCCTACGCGCCTACGCCGTCGACCTCTACAGGTCGCTACACGGCAGGGCACGTGTCCAGTAAAAGTGTTTATTTATAGACAACAGAATCAAACAATGAATGCAGCCTTTACCCTGTTAAGAAGAATAGGGTATTATCCCTCTAGGTGGTACGGGGACTAAAACACGGTGATCTTGATTATAGTGGACTGTATTATAAGATTCAACAATGAGAAAACAAACGGTAAACCACGATTTGAATTGGCGAGAAAGAAATATAGAACCATTCAGTAGCATGGACGATGACGCAGTGCTGTGCCGGCAGGTGCGCGCCAGCACGTCGTCGAGAGTACACCCTCGGCAACCGCAGCTTACTGGCTGCGGTCGCCCGGCGCGCCGCCCGAATTGGTATTCTCGACACCCTGTGTTCTAACCAAAAGCACAGAATAACTAATAGTACTTAGCCAAAAGTGACAGTTGCGGGAATACGTGCTTTCGATTATGTGATCGTTTACATGATTTATGACGTTCAAATGCGAATTGATTAATTGCGCGAGTACGTCATCCATACTAACATAATCAGCCTATAATGTTCCCCTTGTTGGGACACAGGCCTCCTCTCAGTGAGAGGGAATGGGCCGTAATCCACCACGCGGGCTCAGTGCGGGTTGGCAGATGTCACATGTCTTCGAATTTTTGGTTTTAGGACATGCCGGTTTCCTCACGATGTTTTCCTTCACCGTTTTGAGAGCAGTGGTGATGAAATAATTTACACAAAGTAAAGCGCCTGTCTGGATTCGAACGTACGAACTACAACTCGTAAGTCGCGGCCGTTACCACTTGGCCACTACTGCTCTCTCCATACTAATAATAAATATCATCAAGTCATCCATACTAATAAATAATATATATTTGAATCTAACTCTGTATATTCCTTTTCACGCCAAAACTACTGCATGGATTTCGAAAAAAAACAAGGAGATAAATGGCATCCTGAGGAAGGACATAGGCTACTATTTGTCCCGGTAGCACGTTCCCATAGAATAATTTACGGCATCCAGCGGGCGAAGCCACGGGCCATATAAACGATTGCGACGATCGCGTACTCGTGCGACAATCGCTTTCATCTAGGACAGTGTCTAGGACTTCAAAATGAAAAGTTTCCTAGTTATAATTACCTCAAGTTTATTTTAGCGATTAAATATAGAGAAAACGTATCAATTCCTAACAATTACGGCCCCCCCAGTTAAAGATGCTATTTTAAAATCTTGAAACAAAATTAATCACTCTTTTTCATTTTGCCATGGTTGATGTCGGGGAAATACGAGAAGAATTTATCGTACTAACTTTGTCGGTGTAACGATGGGGGAACTTTAATCGGTAGCGGCAAATTAATGACTTCGCTACAAAATTACTTTGAAATAACATTATATACAATGGGCGTAATTTTACTCCAAGTATTGGCTTCCTGTTTGAGAGCTGGCTATACTTAGCAACGATTATTTCGCTCTAGGCCGACATTTACGCCCCATTTACATGATGAATGTTTCTTGCAATTCATTTATTTAACTTTAGTTAATACGGTTAACAACCAATTACAATGATTAAACACATACACACTCATACACATAAAATTATAGAGTTCAGGTCAGGTGCGTAGTACTCGCAACAAACTCGAGTATATAAGGATCATAGTAGGTGGCGTTCACAGATATAGATAGACCTAGATAACGCAAATATCACGATCTGTAAGAAAACCAAGCGTCCCATTTTTGACTACCCACTATGACGTCACAAGCACTATTTATAATTATTTAGTGATGGGAAAATCAAATCGATTCAAAGACGCCGCCGCATGCGGTATCCGTTTCGCCCCGCCCCCTGAGCCTAGCGCCAGCGTTCACGCTCACCCAGCCAGCAGTACTACAGGACTGAGCGCGAAAGTGGCGGCTTACGATTTTTGTACGTAAGCTGGGCACGCGAAGTAGTTGCTCTTGCGTTATCGTATCTATATCTGTGGTGGCGATCTATAGTTTCTGCCTATCCCCATCGGAAGAAGGCGTGAGTTAATGAATGTGTGTAAAGTTCAGGTAAAAACATACAACAACAAAAAAATATCAATGCTTTCATGAATTCCTTTTACAGTACTGACGTGCCAAATAAAATCTTCGTCCATTCATCCGCGAACAGATCGCTTGTTGGATTAGAATCCAAGAGATCATTAAGTGCGGCCTTAGTGCGAGGTACTGAGGTCTTAGCATGCGCAACGGTGCGACATGGAAGCAAAGTAAACAGCCTGTGCTTTCTGCTGCGGCAGTAATACAATAGAATTGAAGCAACAATTGACATGACAATTGACATGTCTACTGCTGCTTCACTTATACTATCACAGGGTATTAAATCGCACCGTGCGAACCAGGCTAGAGTGGCCATTATAGAAAGGAGAGGCTTTTTAATAATAACTCTTGGTTTGAAAAAGCCTCGCATACTTGCACAAGTTTAATGTTTTGAATCAAAACGTTAAACTTGTGCAAGACTTTTGACGTTGTGTTTATAGTTTTTCCGTTGTTAGCTTTTGCCCGCGGCTTCGCCCTCGTGGACGTCGGAAAATAGATCACGGGAACGCACTGCCGTGATTAAAATTACCCTACGTGTTAATCCACGTTATAATCTAACTAAAACAGTAAATAGTCGTATTAGGTATATTAAAAGAAAGAAAATATCAGATGAAAATACAAAACCATAAAAATATACTAAAGAAATAGACTATACAATGTGAAGTTAATTATGCAGACAAGAGCCAGGACACGACAACAGGCACACCCACCATCTCCGGACTCGTCCCTCAGCTCCACCACACAGCCTCAACCGTGAGCGCCGTGTCACCCCACTGTGGCTCCAAATGGTGGCCGTTCTCTTCCCCACCGTCGTCATCAACACCACCACGACGCGGGAAGAGCACGGCCACCATTTTATCGATCAACTTATTGATGTAGACAAATAAAATCGAGATTCATGAAATCATAAAAAAAAAACATCAAAAATCCTTCTCTGATAGTACCTAACCAGACAAGCTTGAACTTTCAGTGCACTTGCACATTTATTTGCGTTCAGACTCAGTAACTCTTCACGAAAGAGATTAATCTTGCCCGCTACTGACCTTACTGCTTATTCCCAGATATTAAACTTTCCAAGTACCTAATAGGTAGTTCTAAATGCAGAGGAAGTGTCATGCTTATACTAGTTAATTCGTCACCAAGTAGACAAATTATGATTCATCGTTATTCTAGGACGTCTAGTGTAACAAGATTATACAGAAAAAATAAGAGAAAAACGAACCACAATTTGACTTAAATCAATTTTGGTGCACAGCTGTTGGCTTTCTCATAAATATTTGTGATTTTTACGTTCTACAGACATCTGCCCCAGTACAATTTGAATATATATATATCTATACATTATCTATACTTATAATAAATCTGTAGAGAGGTCAATTCTGTACATGAAATATATTTTCAAAATAACTATCAGGGGGTGATTAGTGATCGATACTGATGCCAAAAATGCAATCAGTAAAATTTTTGTCTGTCTGTCTGTCTGTCTGTCTGTCTGTCTGTCGGTCTGTATGTTCCTTATAGAAACAAAAACTACTCGACGGATTTTAACGAAACTTGGTACAATTATTCTTCATACTCCTGGGCAGGTTATAGTATACTTTTCATCACGCTACAATCAATAGGAGCAGAGTAGTGAAGGGAAATGTTGGGAAAACGGGAGAAGTTACTCCATTTTTTAAGCTTCCGTCGCGTGTGCAGCCTTAATGGTTAAAGTTACATAGAAATCATGTATGACGGAAATATTCTACATAAAATTGTCTAAAAAATATCCTGCAACAGCATATGTCTATCTTTTATGGTTGACTCACAATAACACGTGTAACTCCTGATAGCTTAGCAGTTCGGAGCATTCTGATTATATTTGTTTACTCTTGCGTTTATAATACTCTCACTCATCCCTAATTTAAAAAAGTTAACATTATTACCTATTCAATAAAAAAAGAATCATAGAAATCGGTATATAAACACCAAACTTATACATGAAATAAGCCATCGCGCCGTCGCGTCGCACGTCTGAATCATACTATAAGGATTATTTTTGTGTAACGGTTGCCGCGCTCGACACAGGTCGCGGCGGGCGGGTATAAAAAGGCGGGAGGTCCGAGAGCGAGCCTATGGAGCGAGCTTCATTCAATATTTGGCTGTTGATGCGTTCAGAGCGTTCGACCTTATTGACAGACAATAATTTATTGATATTGAGAAACCGTGCTTATCAGCGCGACTTTTAGTCTTTAAATAGTTTATTTGAATTTCTTTTGTTGTTATTTTGTAAAATAGGTACCTATGAGTTGTTTTGGTAGTGTTTAAATATTCGTTCAAATTAAAAATTATTAAGCGTAGGTACTTTTATTAATTAAAGTAGTTATAAGTATTTATTTTTAAGTGAAGTAGGTATAGGTAGATAGTATTGCACAGGCGTTTCAGCTTTATTTTCATTTCTTTTTTGTTGTGTAGACAAGGAATAATGAAGGATTTTTTGAAATTCAACCCCTAAGGGAGTTAAATAGGGGATGAAAGTTTGTATGAAAGTCCGTCAGTTTTAAAGTTAGGATCATCAAATTTTGTGTTTAGGCTGACGACTAAAAATTAATTTATACGTGTCTCAGCGTTTTTGATAATTCTACCCCCAAAGGGTTAAAAGGGGGGATGAAGTTGTGTATGAAAGTCCGTCAGTTTAAAAGTTAGGATCTTTAAATTTTGTATTTAGGCTAACGATTAAAAATTAATTTATACGTGTCTCAGCGTTTTTGATAATTTCTCCCCCAAAAGGGGGATGAACGACCTGACTGAAATATCAACGCACAGTCTAAATCGCTGGTCCTTCCTAGGGACCTGAATTTTGGAGGGTGTGTTCTTTGTGAAGAGTAGGTACGTATCGAATAAGAAGGGGTTTTTGGAAATTAAACCTTTAAGGGGGTAAAAAGGGGGGATTTTGTTGGTATGAAAAATCTTATTTTCTTGAGTTAATAACCTTGAAACTTGGCACGAATACTTATCTAAGTAAATTATGAAGTTTGGAATTTTTCGTTTTTCTAAAATACCTACCCCCTATAAAAGAGGTATTGGGGGGTGTCAAAATTTGTATGGAAGAATTTTAACGCCCTGTCCGATTAACTTGAAACTCAGTATTTATACTAAGGACTAAAAATAATTAATAACATGTATCAGGGTTTTTCGAAAATCTACCACGAACTGTGTGAAAAGAGGTAGTTAATTTTAAAGGGGAGGATTTTACCGCGTGGCTTGATTAGCTCGAAAATTGTTATAAATAAACTGAGTCAAGTTATAAAATTCCACCCCTGTGGGGGTGAAAAGCGGGGATACAGTTTATTTGAAAAATCTGATTCCTTTGTTCTATAAACTTAAAAATTGGCCCGAATACTTATTTATCTAAATTAATTATAAAGATCATACCAACATACATTTTCGAAACTTTTAGAGGAAAGTACGAATTTCACGCGGACGAAGTCGCGGGCAGAAGCTAGTAATAAATGAAATCGATTTTCGTGACCGTCTGTGTGACCTCTTAGTTCTTCTATACTACGCAACGCATTTTGGTGTGTATTTCACTATCATTTAGAATTTATTTTCTGGAAGGTTTAATGTGTATATATATATTAAATTAATATTTAACTTTAATAAAGCACAGAAATCTCGATGTTTAGATTCGCGTGCGAAGCAGGGCGGGTCACTAGTATTTAATAAATATTGAAAGAAGAGTCGAGCTCTCATTTGCATCCGTAATTAAACTGAAACAGGGTTATAATGTTATAATGGAGCATAGTTTTGGTTTACGTCCATTGTGCTCCATAGTCCAGTTGGTATTTGGACGATGGAAACATGTCATTTTCCCCATAGTTCAATTGGTCAATTCCAATTGGTCCATGGAGCACCGACGAAACTTTCAATCCGCAGCAATTACAATTTACTTGAAATTTTCCGCAGCTCAAAGTGATAGGAATGGCAAAAAGAGTTAAAAGTTTTATACTAAAAAATTAACGGCATTAAATACACACACCACAAGTTTTTATACTAAAAACTAATGTTCTAAACTGCCTTTCTTTCTGCTGGACATATTCTACTGCTCCTGCCAGAAACACTGCACGTTCAGTCTTGGAAGAGAAAACAGGTCGTATCAGGTTGATAGGAATTGTGCGTGAGATCTGACGATAAAGATGAACAAGCATCTTTAGCCAAAACATCAAGACACTCGTTAGCCTTAATGCCACAATGGCTAGGTATCTAAACTAACTGAACATCCTTTTGATTACAAGCGCAGGACAATAAAGAGTATTTAGTTTTAAAAATAAGGGTACTGTACAATTTACTTTTTAAAGGATTTAGGACTAAAGCAAATTGACTATCAACTGAAATTGTATATTAACATCTCAATTGTTATTTTTTGACAGCTGTAGCACGTCAAATTGACGTAGAATGTCAATTTGCTTAACAATTAAATACCTCATCATATGAGTACAGTTAGCTGTATTGACCTACGTGAAAATTCCGTCTTCAAAACTTCAATTTGTAATGCTCAGACGAAGCTACCGCCCAGTAGCTTCGTTGGTATAAATCTTGTCTTATCCCTTTTGGTTTACCCGCCGCTACCAAACGGCGGGTAAACCGGAGGCGGGTGTAGGGAGGGTCCCTAAGCTCTGAATATTTTAAGAATTGTTGGTGCTTATCTTGTGTTAATTATTGGCCATTGCATTGGCTTTAGTAATTATTTTAAAATTCCAGTAACGTCTCGAGGCTACGCTGAAGTGCTTTTGTAAGAAATTTAAGTAGGTAGGTACCTATATTAGTCTCACAAAATGAGACTATTATAGGGAGAGATAGGGATGTCAAAAATATTTTGCAAAATAGGGCTTGGTCTTGAATGGTTTAGGTATACAAAGAAGAAATTGAGAGAATTCCAAAATAGATTTCCCCCGCTTCTCCATATTGGCTACCCGGAGATTCCGTGATCTAAACTACAGCCAGATTTAATGAGATTCAAACCGCACGCTTGTCACGAACCTTCATTACGAGTATAATTGGAATTTGTGCTATTTGCCTCCTACATTCTTCAAGAAATTATCTTTATTAAAACATTTTATAACAACGAAGAAATAGTTACTCAAAACGACAGTATTTAGATACTGTCTTCTTGTAGATTTTAATTTGATACAGGTCATTTTTTTATCTTTGTCTTTTGAGGCTGTCTTTTGCCGGAGGGGCGTTGTTTAGACTCATTCATAATTCAAAATTTTACCAAGCTTTGATGTTCCGGAGTAAAAATACAGATTTTACTGTGGACAGTCTACGATAGTCTACCTTTGATATTCCTATAGAGTCTAGTCGAAAGTATTCTTTGATGATATTGTCCAGCGAAGAATCGTTGTCGACAGTTACGGAGATATGGTTAATGGATGTGGCAGCGTTGGATCTGCCAGAAATATGTCCGTAGAGGACCCACCCTAGCGCGGTGCGAGCGGCCGCGGGTTGATCACGAGTACCATGGCGGACCGCAGAAGGGAGTGACACATGCCAATTGTCCGCACCTATCAACAACATGGGCTTCGCATCATCACAGCGTAAACATTTTGATATTTTCTCGAAATCAGGATAATTTTTCACTGGGGCATTTTCTTTAATGTTGTTTTTACTTGGTAGGTAACGATTTAAATTAATTTGTAAAATGTGCAAGAGCCTTCCATTTCATTTATTTAGCTCTTTGGCCTTTTATTAACTGTGTTTTTAAGATTAGTTAGCGAGTTATATTGGAATTCTATTTTACATGGAAAACCCTTTCATAATGATATCTACGCCTTACAATAACAAATTCACTGTTGCACATGGTTAAATATTTTTATAGGGTCCCGCAACCAAGGGGTGTCAATGAGACCCAATTACTAAGGCTCCGCTGTGCGTCTGTCCGTGTGTCACAGGGCTGTATCTTTTGAGCGGTAATAGGTAGACGCTTGAAATTTTCAATGAGTTTGTAGGTACTGTAAAGCTTGTCCACTAAAGTCAACCTTATATAGTGCAGACTGGTTATAATTTAGCGCGGGTTCCATTCGAACAGTCAAGCAAGTTTGGAACGGGGTGTCAAATATTTTATTAGGGTTTTTTTGCTTAGGGAACAACAGTGCTGGTGTAGTCGGCAATATGTAAAGACGTTCAGTCAAAATAAACGTGAAGAAATCGTAACGTTGTTTGATTTCCTAGAAGGGCTCATCAACACTTCACAGTACTACCATGGCCGCTATATCAACATAATATAATAAGAATAAAATGAAGTAAAACATTAAAGGGGTCCTCCCTCATACAAGAAACGTGTTTTTAAATAGGTTTACGTACTGTTAAATATTGTACGGTGGTACGGAACCCTTCGTGTGCGAGTCCGACTCACACTTGGCCGCTTTTTTTTCAGTGATGCAATAAATGATTCATTAATTGTATGCCAGTTTCAAAGGATCACAATCAGTTTAAGAACCCTCTCGGGGGGTACAATAAGTGGTTTTATCGCAATCAACGGTCTCATTCAGAAAAGATTTTACAGATCTTTTTATAAGTACCTAAGTCTATTATTCTTTTATTATTTCGGGAACGTCTTTAGATTTAGGAAAAATGCCATCGTCAGGGTAGACCGCGAAATTCAAATTCAAATTTTTGCAGGTCGGTGTCATGTTGTTGAATGTTGATTAAAATATGATTCGCGAGCGTAAAAATATGACTTTACAGAATTACAATCATTAAAATCATCAATACAACCCGACACTGACCTGCAAATTGCAAAAATCGTAAGACAATTGTAATTTCGCGGGCTATCGAGCGCATCCCCCGTAAGCAATAGGTACTTTTCTAGATTTTGTCCAGTCTTATTTCCTTTGCGGTAATTTGTCGTAGGTACAAACTACAAAATATATATCTACAAATGCTAACATTTACGCTCGAATTTACTAATATACTTACGAAATAACATACGAATTGTATACATAATTTAGGTACTTAGGTTAAGATGTAGAGTTACTATAAAGTAAACGCAACCGGGATCAATTCGTGTTTGTAAATATTAGTGCAGCAAATCATACAGTTCTTGGTTTGTCTCTTGAAAGCTTAGTAGTTTCACAAACATTCGGTTAGTTAACCAAACGGAAACGGAGTACCTAAGTATGAATAGTGGGATGAATGAAAAGCAATTGCATGTAGCTGAAATGAGAATGAGTTACCACACATACCTCTAAAGGTGCATCCAGACAGAGCGCCGTAAGTGTTTTTTTTTTTTAATATGTTTGATGCCATAGCCTGAGGCAACCGTACAATCATTTGCAGCGCATGCCTCGCTCTGTCCAGGATGCACCTTTAGATGTGTGGTGCTACACAAATGGATAGAATAAGAAATGAGTACATAAGTGGAAGTCTGAGAGTGGCACCGGTGACCGAAAAGTTGCGCGGAAATCGGTTGTCATGTTTATAGGTATGTGATTTGGATAAACGAGAAAATTGTCGTGAGGAAATTTTGAGTATTTATGTGGATGGCTATAAGTGTAGGGAAAGACCAAAGAAACGATGAATGGATGTTGAGTAATTTTTCTTATCAATATTTACAATTTCATCCTAGACATCGACATTGGTCCTTGGTTCGATTCCCAGGTCCGGCAAAGTATTATTAGAATTTTCCATCAGGAATTTCTCAGTAGCAGTCCGGATATTGGATTTGTGCCCGGTTGAAGGCAATAGGCTCGCCCCCTATTACAGGCGAAATGTGGGTGTATCTAAATTATATTCAAGCTTATGTTTCAAATTGATGTTATTTTAAGTTAAATAAATATCAACTTTATTTTAAACGTAACTAAGTTGATTTCAGAGTGACTAGCACTATTGAAAAAGTTATAAAACTGTTTGAAGTTGTAGTGTAAACTGAACTTTATTATGTAGAAATTAAAGTTATTTTTCCATAAACTCCTATTTGTTTACATTTTTGGCAAATAAATCGCGAATGCAGATTACAATGATACACCTCTGCCTAACCCTTCGGGGAAAACAGGCGTGATGTTATGTTTTCTAGATATTGGAATATTCAAGTATTCGTTTCGGAAAACTACGAACAGAATGCTTCATGGATATAATTATCAGAATTGGTTTTGTTGTAAACAATTCGAGTAATCTCACAGGAGCTTCAGAAAAGTCCCTAATCGGGTATTAACCTTTTTACCCAACCGCAATTTGAGGTTCAATCGGACACTTATATTTTCTAATGGGCACCCTAATCTGATTTGGACTAGCAGAGCTTAAACCAAAGTATGTACCTCTTTTAGTCGACTCATTTTACGGCGGCTGTAGCGCGAATCGCAACGTAATTTCTGCGACTCACTTTGAGCGGCGTAATTTACACAGGATTTGACATAGAATATAAAGATATTCTATGTCAAATTTTGCATAAATATGGCGACGATTGGTGACGGTAGTTTGGCGCCAACGTTTGTGTATTAGAAAATATTAGGTTACTAGCTGCGCCCCGCGGTTTCACCCGCATAAGTTTCGATCCCGTGGGAATATCGGGATTAAAAATATCCTTTGTCCTTTCCGGGGACTCAAACTATCTCTGTGCCAAATTTAATCTAAATCGGTTCAGCGGTTTAGGCGTGAAAAGGTAACATACAGACAGACAGAAGATTTTCGAATTTATAATATTAGTGTGGATGGGGAATGATGATCAAGCTTAGCTAGTAAACTACATCTGCCTGCTACGTAACTAGTGCAAGCGATTGAGTTTGCCTAAAAAATTTCGACATTTGCTTAACTAGTTTTATCGGAGGGCACATAATATATAATATAGAGCAATTGGATTGAGAAGAGATTGACCAACGCTTCAAGACTCCCGAATCAGTTCCGAAACAGTAAATAGACACCAAACTGTTGGCAGTCAACCAAGTCAGTAAATAGTTCTGTTCAACGGTTTCACGTCGTAAGTTTTAAACGCCTCGAATGAAACCCGGAGCTACATCCGTAGTGAGATAGAAATAAATGCGACCCTAAGGCCCAATCTCAGGCAGTAAAGGTTCCTTGAAAGTTTACACCAACGCTGTCTTGGTGTTCCAAAAGAATTCAATTGTAAGAGATTTTCATGCAATATATCTGCCTGAAGTTTATTTAATGGGGTAATGAAATGAATGAGAGAGACGAGGAGCTGTATACTTGCTTGTATTTTCTGCACTAACCCAACTAATCCAGTCTTGAAATTGTTTTAAACCGTAGTTAGCAGACAGAAATTTTGCCATTGGTAAAAACATAATGTCGCAGTAGTCTTATAAACAAAATATGCTTAAATAAACAAGTTACATAACTTTCCGTCAATCATTTTACAAAGTCTCCATGACCATAAAGCGGAGTACCTTATTAGTTTTAATGAAGTAATTTCATTTGAAAAATCGTCTTTCTTCTGGGAACAGCTGACTTAATATTCCAGTCGTATTTGTTTAACAAAACTTTTCATGTTTGAGGTTTCACATTTTTATAAATGAAGGCTTATTTTTCACCCAATCTACTTTCATTAAAAATGTTTCCTTTTTTGCATTATTTCGACCTCAACACTTAGTAGGTACTTGGCTAAATAAGAGACAACGCTAAAAGGGCTAACTTAAATAAACAAAGGTTCATTTCACAGTTCTATTCTTCGCAGTATCTTTTCAGAGCAACATTTTGTATAAGTCCACAGAAAATCTCCTTTCTCGTTTAGGATTAGAAGAAAAACTTAACTAAGTTGAGAAACGTACTTGAAGCGCTGAAAGAGCATGTTTATACATTTCCGTGCGCGATCCACGTCTACAAGTATGGAGTGCGTGCGTATGGAGTGTTACGTCAATAAAAAGTTGAGAACGAGGGCTTTCGACTTAAGATTCCACTTCCAAATCAACTTCCACCTCGAGAAGCAACGAACAAGATTCTTTCTTGCATTCGTATTTCGTAATATATTACTTTTTCATAACTCCTCAGAGGCCCTCGAGGTTTCTGTCAACAGATTGTGAAAGATTGTTATGTCGAAAGGTAGGTCGTAGATGGTACTCGAACTGCGAACGGTTCAATGAAACTGCGTTCACAGCTTGTACGAAAGCCACGTCGAAGCTTTAGACCTTTTATAAGTGCCTTTTAAGTGCATTTTGTATCGTTCTACGTGAACTGTTGCGAGTACGTGCGGAATATTATGCACCTGATTAGTGTTTTGTTCGAGATTCTAAAACCTATTTTGTTATGTTAAGATTAACTTTTTTGCTACACAAAAATGTTGAACTGAAAATCTGATTTATCTCATCCCCATAAACGTTATATTTAATCGGGAGATATATGTCTTATATTTATATTTTACATTTCCATATTACAAAGTGTTTGATTTCTATTGTAAGCTAAGGTAACTTTACAGTAGAATCTGTTGGCCGCTCGTGGCGCGTTGACTTCATTTTATTCGTAACCTGGGAATGGAGGAAACATAAAGAAAATTTCTGGCTGATAGTATTTATAGTCGTAACCTCAAATCGAAAAGGTTTTCTGTGCACAGTAGACAGCTCAAGTGACAGTCGTCTATCCTGTGAACATAAATTGAGAAAATTTTAGAATGATCGATAGTAAAATTAAACTATAAATAAAATATGAATTTTAGTTCAGTAGCAAAAATTTCGTAAGGGGGTTTTTATCAGCTCCCTTTTGTAAAGACGGTACTTCAGTTTATGAATTTTAAGCAGTTTTTCTGTGAAAAACTGTTGCCACTGGCAAGTATGTCCCAGCTGTGGGAATTCCAGTACCTTAGGCATCTTCTGGGCACGCTCGTTCCATAATAGACCTCATCCATCGCTTTCCATCAGGCGTGATCGAGGTCAAGAGAGGGCCCATTCAGCAATAAAAAAAATAATAAAAAAGAAGAATATTATAGGCTGATTATGCTAAGCCGATATCACCAAACCCGACCCGAGGCCAAATAAAATATAAACAAGGATAACTTCCAGGCTTTACTTAGTCAAGTTATGGGTATATTATAAGTGTTTTGTAAATATACAAACCGTATTAAATATTACGAGTATTAGCTATAATATGTATTAGCTATTTGGCTCTGTATTGTTAGTATCGTAGCAAGTGTCCATGAATTTTCATTTGATAAAATTAAATTCTTTGATTTTATGTGTTTCAAAGCTCACGGCAGACTAGTCCAGCGCTACTTAATATCAATTAAATGAAACATAACTATTAATTCTAGTTATGAGACTTCTCTTTTAAAATCAATGTGTATAGAGTCACAAAGAAACAAAAATTCGTCTGTTCGACAACGTCAATAACGTCAAAATTAAAGATATCGCTATTGTGTGTTACGCAATTAGTCTTTCTATAATTCTGGGGGAACTGAAGACATTCGTGGAACATAGCCGATTTTTGCCATGGGTACTTATATTTGGTATTATATTTTTCGACCCGCCCATGCTTCGCACCGCGCGTCACACGGGTGCAATCTACTGATGTGGCGCCATGACAAGACATCGATATTTTTCTGCTATATTTAAGTTAAATATTAATGTATCACTTATATACAAAAACATTTAGAAATAAATTGTCTAAATGATGGTAATCATCATCATCATCATTTCAGCCGAAATACATCCGCTGCTGGATATAGCACCTCAACTTCGACCGGTTCTGTGCTTCCCGCATGCATCAGATTCCTGCGGCCTTCACAAGATCATCGGTTCACCTTGTGGGACGCCTTCCAACGCTACGTCTTCCAGTACGCGGTCGCCAATCCTTCTGGATTCCTTTCGGCCCCATCGGTCATTTGTTCTGCGAGGAATGTGCTCTGCCCACTGCCTTTTAAGTTTGACAATTTTGCAGGCTATGTCGATTACCTTGGTTCTCGTGCGGATCTCTTCATTTCTGATTCGATCACGAAGTGAAACTTCAAGCATAGCCCTCTGCATTGCCCTTTGGTGACTTTGACCCTTCTAATAAGGTCAATGATGATA
Organism: Amphipoea oculea; assembly: GCA_945859645.1. Classification (NCBI taxonomy): domain Eukaryota; kingdom Metazoa; phylum Arthropoda; class Insecta; order Lepidoptera; family Noctuidae; genus Amphipoea; species Amphipoea oculea. Next base: position 13,387,405 of record OX243873.1, read on the forward strand.
TCATCCGCATCAAAATCAATTGTATAGTTTAGAAGAACTAAGCGGCCAAACAGACAGACACGACACGCGACTTTTTTTTGTACTGTTTATATGTATAGATAATATAATCTACGCCCCGCGGTTTCACGTATCGGTATCCCGTGAAAATATCGGGATAAAAGTATGCTATGTCCTAATCCAGGTCATCGTCTAACCATGTGCTTTTCATCCAAATCCGTGCAGCCATTTTAGCGTGAAAGTGTAACATACAAACGTACAAAAAATCTCTATATAATATCAGTTTCAATAATAATTACCTATGTAACAACGATGTATCGAAATAGGATTGATGTTTGATATTCCTAATCAACGAAGTTAAGCAAGACGTAACACGAAACACTGATATGAAACACGAAATAGTGATTTGAAGCCATATACCAGAAAAAAAAATCATCCGTGAAATTCGCTTCTCAGGAAATTCGTACATAACATACGATACAAGAAAATTATTTAATTAAAGAGAAACGAACCACAGTGACTGGCCACCAAGTCATGCAAGCGAATAAGTTGTATGTCAAATTAAATTAATCATTTACGAGTATTCGCGCAGTAAAATCCTTTCATATTGTATTCTTTACCATATTTTAAATTTCATGGAATTCAATAAAACATTTTTTTGGTGAGCGATTTAGTATGTACTTAATCTACTACATAATTATTGTAAACAACATTGCCAAAACATTACAAATGTTTCGGCGCAAATAAATAGGATATGCTGCTACGCAACAAGCTCGGCGTAGCGGATTCGTAGCGGTCTCGTAGAGCCAGGCAATGACCACCCGTTGCCATAGATATCCGACCCGTTGCGAAGTGCCCGGCTCTAGACTTTCACATTGAGTGCCCTTACCAGACATAATCCGCCTAACAAGATAGCAAAGATTTCTTTATTTGAAGAGCAAAAAATATTTTGTTACTTAATTCCAAAAATATGAATCCAGCCAAAGGCAAAGCTGCAAAGTGCAAATTAAGTGAAGTTCAAAACATTCTAGAATCTACTCGGTACACTGGTTTCTCAATTCCTTTAAGAGTTTGGAGGACTTTGTGGTTCATTGAATAGTCGAAATATTCAAATCTGGCAGAAAAAAATCGAAATATTTGGTACAAATGTAATTTACACACATCAAAACTGTCTAGGGATCAAGTACGTTTTAATTAGAGTATCGCCGCAATTGACAACATTTCAAACTTGACACGACCTTAAAACAAAAATACTATTTCTTTATTTTCGTATCCTGAGTTCAAATATAATTTTATTTAATTTTTTTATTTCTAAATTTCTGAGAAAAAAAATTAAAATCAAAAATCATGTGATGACGTCACATAAATGGCGGAATGAGGTACGTAGTTACGTTTGCGAATTCCAATGTCTTTGATTGAAAACATTACATCAAACAAGACATGTCAATATCACCTAAGAAGTGTAACTAGAAAACAACTAAAAAACTGAATTGAATTCAACAATATTTTTTCCTATCAACTCTGCACGCTGCTTACTGTTAATATTATCAATTTTTTATTGATATTTCGCCAATAAAATGGATCCCAATGAAAAATATAGGTACGCCAATGAAGGAACCAAAACAACGACAGAGACAAGTGACATGTAACAGTTTTTTGACGGGTCACAGTAAAGCAAAGGTATTATCGCAATTCTACCGTAAGCATGACGTCATCTGGCGCTTACGTCTTTTTAGAATACACCGAATTTCAAAGTAGAAATTATGAATGAAAAGTACATAATTTCGAAAAACTAAAAAATATGGGTGCCCTAGATTTGAATTTACTTTTATATAACGTAATAATACATGCAGGTTAAAAATATGAAATGTTGTCAATTGAGGATTATTATTTTAACTTTTTTGGAATTAATTTCACTATTTGAATAAAGAATTTTCTTTTTTTGATTAAAAATAGAAAATCAACTGTCAATCAGGACTCCTATAAAAGGTACATTACAATTTCTGCATCGGAACTGAAAAAAATTGCATCGATATGGAGCAATGACCATTTGACACGAGAAGAGATTATGAGAGCCATCGAAATGTTGCAAGCTGGTTCCGGGGAACGTACCGTGGCTGTCGCTCTTGGCACAGAGCGTCATAAGCCGCCTCTGGACACACTACCGTATCACGGGCAGCGTGGCCGAGCGACATGGAAGACGATCTCGCATCACCACTCGCAGACAGGACCGGTACGTCCAAAATACTGCTCGACGGAATCGTACCATGACCGCCATGATGTTGGCTACGAAGCTCCACAGCTCTTCAGGCTTGCTGATAAGCGACCAAACCATCTAGAATCGTTTACGTGAAGTGGGTCTGCGTTCCCGAAGGTCGCTGAGAGTTCCACCTATAGCACCCCTCAATTGCAGGGCCCGTTACAATGGGCTCGCGAACACAGAAATTGGGAGGAAGAAGACTGGCGTTGTGTTTGCTTTTCCGATGAATCTCGTTTCGGTATGAGGCCGGATACAAGACGTACTCGAGTTTGGAGGACCTCCGGACGTCAAGAACGTTTGAAATTTTGTCAGGAAGTTCATTCATATGGAGGGGAACAATAATGGTTTGGGCCGGTATTTGGATCGATGGATGAACCGATCTCCCTTGGATCAGGGGCAACCTCTATGCTCAGATTTATGCGGATAGTATTGTTTCAGACGTGATCATCCCTTTGCGAAGCCAGTTGGGTGACTCGTTTCGACTAATGCACGACAATACACGTCCACATACGGTTAGAGTCGTAACACGCACTCTTGCCGCTGTTCGCGTTAACATTCTGCCGTGGCCTGCTCAATCGCCAGACCTCAACCCATTTGAGCACGCACGGGATATGCTCCAAAGAAGAGCTCTGCCGAGTATGGATGCCGTGCATACCCATAACAACTTTTTGAATTCTTAGAAAGAACGTGGGCGGCCATTCCTCAAAGTGATTTTGATGAACTGAATAAGCATGCCAAATCGCTGCGATTGTGTGATTCGTATCAATGGTGGAAACACAGATTATTATTTTTTTATCTTTACAATAAAAAATTAAAAAATCCTCATTTTTGCCATTTAATTGAGGACATTAACTTCGGTTAATTTCTCACAATTTGCAAAAATTGCAATTTTTCTTCATTTTTACAAAATATAGGGATAAGTTGTTAACTTAAACATAGGAATAAGTAAGAAGCCTGTCCGAAAGACTAGATTTGGTAAATATTAATTAGATAATATTGTTTTATAGTTAAAAATTTACTTGATCCCTGGACACTTTTGATGTGTGTAGATATCGGGACAATGGTGTTGTATGATGTTTTTTTTTTATGTTTTTATTGTAAACACATTGAATTTAGGTCTTTAAATGCATTTGACAATGCCTATTAAATAATCGTAACTAGCTTTAATAAGAAACTAACTATTTTTTAGAAATTAATAAGATTACGCTTAATAAAGAGCACACACTATAACAAACGTCGTGTTCACCTAATATATGTACATCAGATAGGTACATCTAAGGGCTTACCTACATTCAAGAGATTACCATAAAAAGGGATGTAATAATACATACCTACATATTTATACACATGAAGACTAGCAGGTGGCGTTCCTTAGTCTCTGCCTACCACATGGGAAAACAGAAACTACTTGCTTACGATCCTTAAATATTCCGTTATAACATATTTTCCGAAATGAAATATTTGACTCCATTCTAACGGAGGTAGTGGAAGAATTGCGTCCCCGTTTCCAAGCAACTACCTACCTATTGAATACTAATTGATTATACTTCAGTTACCTATTCAATTCTTTTCCGTTGGTTGGTTAACCGAAACGGAAAAATTAAACGCTCTAGCAATTTCATTTGAACTATTTTATAAATTCGTTTTATCATCGAAGATTTCAATTTTGTACACGACGTTGGATTTAATATCGTCCGTATGGTTCCGAGGACAGAATAACCTTCTTTATGTGGCTTGACGCACGTATCGGAGTAGTTTGCATAAATAGACTGTAGCATCTTTTAGTGCGTATGAAGAAAGTAGCTGCAGTTTTTAAATAATTTCTGATAAATAAAGGAAGGCAGCACGCAATTCAAATTTTTTTACGTTTTTGTAATTTGCAGGTCTGTATCACTTTCGCGGACAGTCTCAATTTAAATCGTGTTCTAGAATGACACAACAAATTGCCATACAAATATATTTGACGTTTAAATACGTTGTGTTGTATGATATCTATTAGATGTTTAAAAGACAATATGACAGAAACGTCTTATCACGTCATCGTTTGAATGTACTTTAGCATAGGTTTTTGACGATTTCTGGCAGTAACAAATACGAGAAAACTACCAGATGGATACATCTGGTCGAGAAGGAGATATCCTTGAGGGTTAAAATCTTAGTCATGTCCAAAGTAGCCATCACGATAAAAAAAAAAACATCAAAATCATAAGTCATTTATTCAAATTAGGCTGAGAATCAGCACTTTTAGAATGTCAAAATTACATAAGACAGTCCCCCAAAACGCCGCCCTTCACCACTGTCTAGTGCTTTCGCTGGGAAGAAAAAGTGGCGCAACAAACTCCTCAGCAGATCCTGGAATGGGTCCACCTCGGTTGAGTCATCGGAATCTTCAAAAATTCTCATCAGATTTCTCTTGCACTTATCCATCTAAAACAAACAAAATAACTCATGACATCCAATTTGCATACAATAGAGTTATAATTGAATTAGTTTACAACCTAGTGATAATAAGATAATAGCACAATCTAAATACTTACGATGTTTATTTGTCTGAAAATATTACGATTCGCCAATCCCGCGCTGATGGAACGCGCGAACCTCGCTACCGTGACACTGCCGCACTGAGTGTAGGGACGCGAGAGGCGCGAGGGACGTATAATCACGTTGTGCCTATCTGTGTAGTGTCGCTGCACATTATCAACAGCACATTTTTAAAACGGTTAATAATAAAGTTCACGTGACGGTAAAGTTTTGAGTTTTCGATATGTTGTGACACAAGGTACAATATACCGAATTTTTGCTTTAAAATTCAACGGGCATCAACGTCCTGCCGTAAATAATATTTTGTTTTTGAACGTCATCATACGTTGTGCCGTATCAAAATCTCAAATCATGACGTACAGTTGCGTTCTGTCCGCGAAAGTGGTATTAGGTTGTATGATGATCAAAATATGATCACGACCGAAACAAATAAGTATTTACAGAATTATAATCATTGAAATCATCAATACAACTCTCTATGTTAGAATTAGCCTCAAATGTCATGTTTTCATGAAATAATTATTCAATAAGGTATTATTTTTAATTATTATAATTCTGTACAAAAACACATACTAATTGATTAATGTAGTTTGTAGTTTTTTTTAATCTTTGCATTGTATAAACTCAATTTATTTTGTATTGTATAATTGTATAGCACTGATGTGAGTTCTATGTACTAGAGAGCTACCATTTACCGGGTAAAAATAATATGTCTTTCATTGACTTCAATGTGCCCTGGCGGCTAATAGTATGTCATACTCACACAAATGTCTCGCTGACGGTGGTGTGTGTTGGATCATTTAGCTTCCTTCAAAATAGTTGAACTGAATGGTGCTGATCTATGCGTCATGTTTGTAAACGGGCGCCGTCAGTTGGGGCTGGTCATCAATCACCTGCCTCGGCTTATTTCTAATTATTTTATTTTTAGATTGTTGTTTTGTTACTCTTTGCTGTACTTTGGACGCTTTTAACGCGTAAGTCTTTTTTTACATCGTTCTCACATATATATTCAACATTAATGATGTAACTAATATTTTTGTAAAAATATAATTTATTAAAAGAGTGTCAGTGGAGTTTCTTGCCTGTTCTTCTCCATAGTTACCTACTACGCTTTGGGATGAGCAACTAGCTTCATATTTTCTGACTGACCGACTTCTTGACAGTTCAAAAGTGCCTGTAAATGGTATAAGTAATTGTAACAAACGTTGCCTGGAAGAGATCGCAGAAAGCGATAACGCCGCCCATTGTGATGTTTTATATTAATAATCGTTTTTTTTTTGTTATGTTTTTTTCTGGTGTACAATAAAGTATATATAAATAAATAAATGTTTTGAGTTTGAGTTTGAGCATGTTTGTTAAGTTCGCGATTCATATTTTGATCAAAATGCAACAAGTAGATGGACCGGCGAATTTAAAAAGGTGGCTGGAACAGACTGGACACAGAAGGCCGAAAACAGGGTGTTGTGGCGCAGCCTGGGAGAGGCCTACGTCCAGCAGCGGACTACAATATGCTGAGTTAATTGACCGATTGGCAACATGCTACTGTCCTGTACATTGCAAAATGCGTAATAATAATTGAATATCGGCGGTTCAAAATGCCAACTCATTCCTAAACATGACTCCATTTATAATCGCTGCAAATCCTATTATCCTACAGAAGATACACAAATCTGTGGTTATTCTTGTGTATTTACGTGGGCATCATAAGATCATAACGGTGCCTTGTTACTTGGGCTTAGTATAAATATACTTGTAGGTTAATCCTTTAGGTTATATCAGTTCCCGGAAGATGTGTTTCTAATTAGGTCACACCCACGGCTTGCGCGTTCACGTGGGGTGAAAGAATCGAATTACATCGTATCTTCTGCCCTCAATCAGCGCAGTTTTCCATCGACTGGAAAAATGAGATTCACTTTAAGAACTAGATTTGCGATTTTTTCAAATATTTGATTAAATCTATTCCTCCTGATAAGTCTGCTCGCATAGTACGATGTTCACAAAATGTTAATTTGGCATGTGTGATATTTTTCTAATCACAAGCACTTTTAGCGTTGAGTATACTTTAGGTAAAACGGCTGCAACGCGACTGATCCGAGAAAAAATGCATCTTCGAGAATACAATAGGGCGGACGTAACGCGTAGCGGACGCAGTGCGACTCCCTCCTGTAATGTACCAGCGCGGCGAGTAACAGATTTTTTCTATTTCTTTAATTTTGTTTGACCCGCTGCTGCGGGTATAATATATGTCATGATTCATAGCTTGAATATTTTTTATTAATGTGTATGCGCAGCTGAGCCTGCCAAAAAACCAAAGAAAATTTGTATTTGGTGGGCTCAGCTGCGCATACACCTTAAGTAGACTTCTATCAATAAGGCGTGTACTCACAAAAAGCGTTTATGCTCAATAGTTCCTTTAGAAGTTCCTTTGAAGGAACTACTAAGAATTTTTGGATCAGTAGTTCCTTTGCAAAAGCTAAAGGAACAAAAGAATCTCCTCTTTTTCAATGTCTCTAAAAAAATCGTTTGTCGCATCCTGAACTTGCTCTGCTACCAACCTTACGATTGGTTTATCTTTTTGTTACTAAGCAGCAATATTGTGTAGCATAAAGTCATGTCGGAACCTACCTAAGTACGAAAGGAGTAGTACCTACTTTAAAACAAGTTAGTAACCACACCTGCTGCCAGATTCGTGAACGTGAACCTAGTTTAACGTGGCTAAATTTCTTGGACTTTATACATAAATGATTCGTTTTTAGGGTTCCGTACATCCGAAAGAAAAAAACGAAACCCTTATAGGATAACTCATGTCTGTCGGTCCGTTTGTCACATCCATTGCGCTGAGTCTAATGAACCGATTAAGTTGAAATTTGGTATTCATTCCGTGTGCCTGTCTGGTGGCTACGGGGCCACCACTGCTTTCCTATTTGTAATTTTTATTTGGCCATTGTCTAAATATGGCTCCTGTCAGGTTATCAAAATTTGGTTATTCAACAATAAGTAAGTATAATTTAATTAACGCCTAAAACCCAGAACTCATTGTTTTCCGTTCTGCGCCATTCGATTTAGATCAATAATGGGTAAGCCCAGTCCAGTACCTACAATTTAAAGCTGGATGACGTAGATGTTTCTACTGTCATTTAAACTGAATTGAATCCGACGTATTCCTTTCACACTGTATAGCATAACATTTATTTCAATATTTAATTTAATAAATACAAATTAAATATGATTATTTTAGGTACCAATATTGAATTAAAATTCCGGTAAAGGCTACATTACGTAACGACAAAATTCGTACGCGCAAGGCTGAGGGTACCTAGTATTTAACGTAACCAAACCAGGCAACCAACGGCCATACGTTACCAGAAAGGGTTCCATTGATAAAAATAGACTTTACAAAAAGCTAAGACGAGAATAGATCGTGAAGTCTTGAGGTGGACAGCGCCGTCGTCGGCTGAGAAAGTGCCGCTTAATAAAGTCGAGCCTGTGGGTCTTTGGAGTAATGGCCGCACCACCCGTGTCTCCGCTGAAGGATACCTTTTATATTACAGGTTCACTCACCTGGCAACACTGATAAAAATATGTGCTCATTTCGAACAAACTAAAAAAAGGAGTAACGAAATTAATTAGGTACCAATGTAATACTTGTAAAACTGGCACAATTGACAACATTTCAAACCTGACACGACCTTAAAACAAAAATATTATTTCTTTATTTTCGTATCCTGAGTTCAAATATATTTTTATTTTATTTTTTTATTACTAATTTTCTGAGAAAAAAAATAAAAATCAAAAAACTTGTGATGACGTCACATAAAAGGCGGAATGAGGTAGTTACCTTTGCGCATTCCAATGTCTTTGATTGAAAACATTACATCAAACAAGACATGTCAATGTCACCTAAGAAGTGTAACTAGAAAACAACTAAAAACTGAATTGAATTCAACATTTTTTTTCCTATCAACTCGACACGCTGCTTACTGTTAATATTATCAATTTTTGATTGATATTTCGTCAATAAAATAGATCCCAATGAAAAATATACGCCAATGAAGGAACCAAAACAACGACTGAGACAAGTGACATCTAACAGTTTTTTTCACGGGTCACAATAAAGCAAAGGTAATATCGCCATTCTACGGTAAGCATGACGTCATCTGGCACTTACGTCTTTTTAGAATACACCGAATTTCAAAGTTAAAATTATGAATGAAAAGTACATAATTTCGAAAAACGAAAAAATATGGGTGCCCGCCCTACATTTGAATTTACTTTTATATAACGTAATAATACATGCAGGTTAAAAATATGAAATGTCGTCAATTAACCTAATTTGACTGGTTCTACTTGTAGAATAAGATTAGTTAGCTAAAATATAAGCTGAATTAAAATTATAAGCTTTACTACTTTTTGAATTGATATTTATACTTTACAGTAACACCTAATAAAGTCATGAATAAAACAGAATTAAAATAATACATCACTTTTGTGTGTAACATAAAATTTGTTTCAGAATAAATGAGGAGGTACACCCGTTCCTGCCTCCGTAGTCTATCTCCGCGGTACTTTGTGTGTAAATGTGGATTGCTGTCAGCCATTTGTTAACATCATGTAACACGGTACCGGGTAGACATAACGAATCTTAAAATTATAATATTGAAACGGGTAAACATAAAAAAAAAAACCTTTTTTTAATGAGTCCACATGGGACTCATTAAAAAAAGGTTTTTTTATGTTTATAGAAATGTTTGCGAGTAATGAATAGGTACATAGAAAATTATGTTGTTCTGCATTTATTTATAAAAGAAAATGATTTTGTATGATTGCTTCGTTGGTCTCGTAGTCGTAAGCGCTACTGCTGAGCATGAGGTCCTGGGTTCAATTCCCGGGTCGGGCGAACTTCCCAGTAGCAGTCAGGAGTCTGGATCCGTGCCCGGTTGATGGCAATAGACTCACCCCTTATTACATGGGACTTAAACATAACTGGCGAAATGTGGGTGTACTATAGGTAGTAGGTACACCTGCCTAACCCTTCGGGGAACGCAGGAGTGAAGTTATGTGTATTAATTTTTTTTTTTCACTTTATCCAATTACACATTATTTATTTTAATCAATCAAACGGCGCAAATATAACAACCCTATTGAGAGCTATATGTTTGAGCCGTTTGGGGTTGAAACTCTAGGGCCTTGGGGTCCGAGTGCTCATCGAATATTTCGAGACATCGCCAAGCGGTTGGTTGACTCTACGCTGTTTTTAGCCCAAAGAATAAGCATTGCCATCCAACGTGATAATGCTGCCAGCCTTTTGGGCACTTATCCCATTGACAGCGATGCGGACGAATGTTTTGCTGCCCAATGAGCTCCTGTCTTTTTCTTTTTTTTTTCCTTCTTATAGTTAATTTTAATTTTAGTCAGTTTTTACTGTCTTTCGTGTTAAATTGTAAAATAGATTATGTGTGTGTGTGTTATTTTGTATTTTCCGTATGGAAATTCAATAGTTTGAATGAATAGCGCTGGATGCGGTAACAAATTGGCGGGATATAACAATTCACAAGATACAGGGACTTGGGCAGCATGGTACTACCGAATTGTACATACTCTTTTGGTTTAGCAATCAGCCGAATTGCAAAATGAATTGATTGAGCCCCACCGAAACGCAGAGGGAGCGCCTGTTCCATTAACTAGATCGTGGCTTTTTTCTTAGTTTATTTGGAAGTGTTTTGGGTAGTAGTGCTAGTTTACCTATGATTTTTAAGCCAAAGGTAAAAACGGTAGAGGACTGAGAATATTTCTTATGATGCCATAATTCCTGACTCAAAAACTCAACCCAGAAATGCTGAAAATATAGGTAGCAGCAAAAAGAGTACCCTCTTTTTGCTGCCACCTATATTTTCGCAAAACAAATAAAACGACTGTGAAAAACATGGACCCTCATTCATTTTAACTGGTACACGACGCACGGATGGTGAAAATAAAGTAACATGTTTTCGTTTTGAACTTAGTACCTAGTAAAGTTTTTCGGTGAGGACCTACAAAGGCTTGTGACGAATTTCATGCACTTTTGCGTACTTTGAACCGTTCTAGTTGGAGGTTTTCATTAAAGTCGAAACCCTCAGTGTGCTGTGTAGTGTCAATTCCGTTTCCTCTTTTTTGTGGTAATCTTGGCGACAAGATAATAGATATATCAACTCAAAAGTGCTGCAGGTTGGCAAAAAAATGCAATACTCGGAATAAATCTTTTAAACGTATAAGTGACGACATTTTTAATCCATTCACAGAAAAGTGCAGTTTTGTTAATCACTCCTCTGCTTCGCTCCTTTGCCTTCAGTTTGATTGGCTGTCGGTAACATTGATGTTTTAATTTCCATGATATGACAGCTCAATTAAGCCATTTCCGCAGATTTAAAACAGTTTATTTTATTCTGTAACAGCCAAAAAAAGGGGTTACAGACCGCTATAAATGAGCACAATGGTAAAAATAAACGGCAGAAACGCTAAGTTTGAGACAAGCACATGCTTTATTCTTTAAATGTTCAAAGTTTTGGAGTGTGCCGCTTAAAATCAATGCAACAAACTTTAACAGGAGGGTCGACTTTTTTAGGCTCGTCAAAATTAATTTTGAAACAAAGACGACTTTTCATTTGTTCATATTTGTTTTTGAACACTGAGTTTGAAGATCGATAATGTGCCAGTAGCAAAACAAAATGGACAATTATTGCATTGGTCCTTTTTCGTCGCATCGATGATTCCACATATTGTGGTGATTTTTTTAATCTTAATTTTTTTTTAGTATTTTGTACCAGTTTTTGTAGCTGACATAAATCTGAAATCTATGAAACATTTTTCAAATAAAATATTTCATTTTTATAACAAAGACAAGCGGCATAAAACAATTATTGTTATTTGAACCAAATTGGATTTTGTTAGATACTGAAAGAATATTTTAAAATAATAGAGCAGATGGAAATAAATTCATTGTTTTTGAAGTTTCGATTATTATTTTGAAGTCCTTTAGTTATATTGATAAATATTTAAACGAGCTTTTAAAACTGTGCAGTTAAAATTAATATTGCGATTGGCTAAAATTGGCTTTTAATTTACATAGATAATGTTGCCGATTCCCTTGTTTACAAACTAAACTAAATTTAAGTTCAGTGCATCTTTTTCTTTATATTTCAATAAGAAAAGGACAGAAGATAAATTTTAGTTTAGTCCTGTCAAACTAATCAGCGCCCGTGTCTCAGCAGTGATAACATTATAGGTGATTATGCTTGAAAACAACTTTTTGCAAAAATAATAATAATTGTACCTTCTTCATAATTGATGCAGTATTAGGGTTTAAGTAAGGGTCTATGCTCTAGGTGAAATGTCACTTAGAGCATATATATGCACATTCTTACCTCTATAATATTGAAGTTCGTTTTGAGTCAATACCGTAGCGTCATTTTCATTTGATAGGAAATGTTCTTGGTCAATACAAGGTAGGTACTTACGACATGCAATGATAAAATACAAATAGTAAACTCGCAATGTAAGCTCGAACTAGCCACAACTATTTCAGACAGGCTCATGATTTATTCCTGTAAGTACGCAGTAAACATGGACTCGTGTTAACCTTTCGCTGTAAACTGGGACAATAAAGTAGGAACTCTGCCCCAAAGCCTCGAAGTGGTAAAGCTAATAAAGATAAATTGGTTCTCGTGGTCGACGCCGAGGTAATGGGAAGTCTAACCGGTAGTATGTTATAAACTTTATTCAAAGCACTAAGATCGGAAATCTGGTCTTCATCAGAGATTCAGTTTGAATATTCCCATATTCAAACTGAATCTCCGATGAAGACCAGTATTTTTAATCTAACTTCAATATTGTAGTTGGCAGTTTTTTAGCCTAACCACATAAAAGTTCGCATTGTTTGGAAGCACTCAAACTATACCAAGTATGTAAAACTAGAAGTTGTCCGGATTGGTGAAGTCAAACGGTAGAGCTGCAAGTTCATACTCAATAGGTACTCAATTGTTTATTGCATTCCTTATGAATTACATAGATTATACCATACCTACTTTACGCTGTTAGACTCGCTTACCGCTGTGCTTTCGCTGGGTTACGTGATGCTTTTTCATACATTTTGTTCTGTTATCGCAATGTGTTCGCAAGCCGTTGCGTTGATGTGGCGTGGCTTTGAACTTCGATACTCATCAGTGTCTCGTAGTTTTTCGTGGGGCTCGCGATTGTCACAAAAACATCTACTATATACTATGTTATTTCCGTATTATGTACATAGATATTATGACCTTCTAGTATCTTTACCATTTACGCAGAAATAAGTGTTATTCTGTTCTGTTCACCAAAGTCTGGCAGCTACTTAGGATAATCTCGGAATATCGTTGTTTTGATGTTCAGTTATAATTTGATTAGACTGGAAGCCAACCTACAAATAATTGGGAAAAGGTTCAACGAATGTAAGTGCCTATTTTCTAAAACTGTCAGGTAGCGATTAAGTTACAACTTTACAAGTTTCTACCAGTTTCGTTTCCTGGAGGTACTATCGGCAAGTCAAATGTTCACGACCTCGAGCGATACGACATGCGTTAAACGACACGCGCGCGCGTCTCCTGTTTCCGTCTGTCGCTCCGCAAATCGCGTCGCGGCGACTCGTGGCATACTCTAAACAACTTTTTTCATTTGTTTTCTCCGCTGTCGCAAGACGCGTGTCGCTTGAGCGTGTAGCTTGCAGCCACGAGGTTAGACGGCTTTCAAGCGCTAACTAATGCGGAAGCGCGTTTCCTTGTTACGTGCGAACAATATCGTGCTACGAGCATCTAGCCAACTTGCATTCAAACTTGATTGCTTCTACCGACGAACAATTACCTACTATTCGCCGTCCCATCACACAAACCTCTGTGGTATTAGGTATTTGAGAATGGGTACAGTAGACAAAAGAATTTGGGATGCAGGCTAGAAATAAACATGTTTTAAGATCTACTATTATAAGAACCGTTTGAGAATATAATGCTAATAGCTAAAGTTTGAGCCAGTCGACACGTTGCCAGCAGGAACAAGAGCTAACTGCCCAGGGTGCGCTGGAGTTACGTCCGTATTTAATCGTATTTCATATTTCTTAAATTTATGCAATATTCTTTGCTATTGCATGTGTACACTAAGATGAACGTGACTAGAAACAATCGATTACAATTTTTGACCACTCGTCGCACTAGGTACTATGATAGCTGTGCTACTGGGGTCGTAGCTGCAGAGGCGCTGACGACCAATAATTAAGACACTCTAAGCTTTTTACAGCATTTATTGCATAAGAACCACCTCTTACAATAGCAAGCTTTTAAACTCAATATAAAAAACACTAGAAGAATATTTGACACTCGCTTGAAATATCGAATGGAACATACTTTAAAATATAACCAGCCAGTCTTGTAGAGGTGTGGCTTTCCAGCCAGCCTCGCATTAGAGCAGGCCTCTACATGAGCTACGCCCACCCTTGAATAACAGTCTGGGCATAGGTCATGACTTTTATTCACACCATTCGACTTTCCAAGCCCTATTCACCTATCCTATCGAATGTCTACCTATGTCGGGATAGAATTTACACGATGAGGTCCGTCTCTTACAGGAGAAAGCTTAAGTCAGGACAAACGAAACGCGAATCCAACACCACGCTAGGGGTCAGGTAAGTTAACATTTACATGTGCCAACGTGCACTCAAACAAACTAACGCTGCCATGCTTAAGCCTCGTCGGGTCAAAACCCGACTAAAAGGCTCGACGCGGCCTCCTAATAAGAACAACTGATGTGAAAGTTCACATCGACCTGGAAGAGGCTTAAGAGAATTAAACGATCTTAGCATCAGATTCTTTTAACTCCATCGGACGGGATTGAGCCAGAGGGAGGGAAAAGTTTAAGAGGCCAGGGTTCATAGAAGAAAATTAACATGCTTTTACTCCAGCAAAGAATGTCAAATACCTATTTCGAAAATCAATTATTTAATATCAAAACTGTTGGTCCTCAAACACAAGCTGAACCGAAAGTGTCAACCAAACACACTTTGCAAGGGTTATACCCCTGTTAGCAAAGTCGGTGACAACTTATGCTGAGTGTCTGTCACCCCCCCTTCTATAGGAGTGACCACAGTTATAAGAGTGACTTTCCTCCCATAATTCGCGTCAAAATATGCTGGGGTAAGAGCAATCTATTTGATCCCTAAACAATGGAGCCGACGATTTATTCAAGCCTCCCTTTGGCCCGTTGCAGGTGTGAGGGCGCACCTCACAGCCCTCTGGGAGGTGCGAGACCTCACACGCTCCCGAAAGATAAATCATGATATCTTCGATGATAGGTAACGGATAACTATCTGTGATAACTTTTTTATTTAATTTACGATAATCAATGCAAAATCGCCACGTTTCATCTGGTTTTTGTACTAATACGACCGGCGACGCATACGCGCTTTTTGATTCGCGTATCACCCCATTATTTAACATTTCCTCCACTTGAGAATTGATAATGTCAAGCTGCTTGGGTGATACTCTATATGGGGGTCGATGTACGGGAATATCATCGACTGTTTTGATTTGTACTTCTACCAAGTTGCAGCTACCTAAATCTGAAACTGAGAAAGCAAAATTTTCCTTATAAGAATAAAGAAGTTCTTTTAGTGATGTTTTTTCTACAACATCCAACTCAGGGTTTATATTAATGTCATCCATTGGATTTAATGATAATGATGAAACCTCTTGTTCATCATTTTTTTGCATTAGCTTTGAAAAATAAAGATAATCAATCTTTGAAATTGATTTGGAACTTCTTTCTTCCATAGATTCATGACCATTTATGACAATATTATTTTTAATTGTTTTGTCATTATGATCATGACATATGAGGGAATTTGACATCGGCATATCATTTTGCTCGGCGTATTTGCAAAAATTTATACGAATACGCCCCTTTAACAACAAACAATTATCGCGAAAATCTATGATTGCATTATATTTATAAAAAAAGTCCTGTCCGAGGATCAATTTTTGGTTAATGTCTCTTAAAATCACGAAACTATTTACAAATACACACGAATCGATGATGAAGCTGATCTTCGTCTCGCCTACGACTTTTAAACACGAACCGGAGATTGATCTCACAAAATGTTTTGCCTTGTCGGTGGTATGTTCTAGCTTTAGCTCCACGAACAGCTGCTCCGATATGCACGAGACTGAAGCTCCAGTGTCTATCAGCGCGGTGTAGGCTTTGCTATTTAAATTTACTTTAATAAAAGGACCGAAAGCACTCATTGTATTGTTATTTAGTGGGAGTTGTTCCTTCCCGGACACAGCCTGTAACTCCCTGTCATCCTTCATCGTCTGTGTCCTCGGTCGTTTGGGTATCTGGGCTGCTGCTGATTGCTTGAGCTGGGGGCAACGGGAGAACGATTATATCTGTTCGTGAAGGGGTATCTCGGACGTAAATTATATCTAGGGGTGTGAAAAGACTCCTCTTCTCTGCGCTCTCCGGCTGAATGTGGAGGGGTTGTCGCAGAATGCGGCGGCGCGGGGCTTGAGGGTCTAGAAGCCCTCGGGGACCTCTGACTCTCTATCGATAGAGGATGATCAAACCTCACTTTAGTTAACACACCCTTCGGAGCCACTATTGGAAGGTTATGTTCATCACGGCGAGAATCCTCGAAAATCTCTTTAATTTGATCGAGGGTAGCAATCTATTTGATCCCTAAACAATGGAGCCGACGATTTACCCGGCGCCTCCACCAAAATATGATAGCTGTGCTACTGGGGTCGTAGCTGCAGAGGCGCTGACGACCAATAATTAAGACACTCTAAGCTTTTTACAGCATTTATTGCATAAGAACCACCTCTTACAATAGCAAGCTTTTAAACTCAATATAAAAAACACTAGAAGAATATTTGACACTCGCTTGAAATATCGAATGGAACATACTTTAAAATATAACCAGCCAGTCTTGTAGAGGTGTGGCTTTCCAGCCAGCCTCGCATTAGAGCAGGCCTCTACAGTACCATCCTGGTTTACAAACAAGTTTTAGTAGCCTGCATACTCTTTTGCTGACTGTCCAAGTTACGAAATTATTTCCTACTACAAACTATTACATATTCATTAGTAGAGTTTCGGTTGAAAGATTGTATGGATTCTCGTGAAAGGATTTTGGTGGCGTGATAGGAAACGTGTCCGTTCAAGGTTTACTGAAAACGTACTCGATATGATTCGATATGATGATCTTATGACTGCGTCAGTGAGCGGATTTTGCGCAGTTGGATTTTGGGCCAAAAATATTTAATTTTTTTGCCATCGATACGCTAAGAAGAAGTGTAAATGGGCAGCTAACAAAGGCACGATACTGTCGAAGGTCTTGCGCTCGATTTCTAATCGAACTGGTAATCTAGGCTAGATCTCAATGAATATCTGAATCTGAATGGTTTTATAGAGAAAAATGTTGAATAGATCTGCATTCATAATCAAACTCATCCTTTTTGAATTGGGCTTCTTTACATCACTTTATTGTCTGCTAGCTGCGCCCCGCGGTTTCACCCGCATAAATGTCGATCCCGTAGGAATATCGGGATAAAAACTATCCTATGTCCGGGACTCCAACTATCTCTATACCAAATTTCATCTAAATCGGTTTAGTGGTTTAGGCGTGAAGAAGTAACAAACATAACAAACACACACACACACACACTCACAAACTTTCGCCTTTATAATATTAGTGTGATTCCGCACGTAATCGTGACTTCTTGGAAGAATTTACTTCCCGGCTATTATCGCTAAGTTTATTAATCTGACCTTCAGCAACCTTATTATTTCTGCTTCATAACACGGCATTCTTGAGGCACTTATCATGGAAGTCCTTACCCAATTCCTTTTAAAAATAAAATCCATCTAACAAAATATGTAGGTACGAGGAGCACAGTGAACGGCTGTTAAACAAAGAACGGATTATACAGTAGGTACAGTACAGATAGTATTTCAATGAAAGACTAAGCATTTCTGAAAAACGTATAATACCGCTTTATACAGTACCGTACTAATAATGTTCCACCCCGCTGGCTTTGAAAGGCGTGTAAACTTTGGTTTTTCGGTACAGAGCTCGTGAAACCCGTCCCTTGGCCCTCGTTTATCGGGACGAACCTTTTCCGCTAGCGGTCGGGTACTGTAAGATTAACATGAACATAAAAAATACGTCGATAAACTTCGTTTGATGACAATGTCAAGAATATTGCGGAAAAGCTGACATCGTATGAACATAACGGATCGGATGTTTATTTTAGCCAAATATCG
This sequence comes from Amphipoea oculea, assembly GCA_945859645.1. Classification (NCBI taxonomy): domain Eukaryota; kingdom Metazoa; phylum Arthropoda; class Insecta; order Lepidoptera; family Noctuidae; genus Amphipoea; species Amphipoea oculea. The sequence goes on from OX243873.1 coordinate 13,405,517, forward strand.
CTGTTATAACATATTGTTTACAGATATGAACATTTCCATACCTGCTGAGTAGATACGACCGATGAATTAAGTTCGCTTTCCAAATTCTGAAGAACTGTTTAAACTCAGTTGAGAACTTCATTTTATTCATAAACAATTCTAGATTTCTAGCTAAAAGGATGGAAAGAACACCAAATTCTAAATGAGCGAAAAATGAAATTAATTAAAGACCTACAGCGGTGACCAGGAAAATAGTGAAGTAGTTAGGTATTAAAAATTGAGGGAAATTAATTGTTTATTAAACTAACTACCAATTTATATTACTAACCAAGAAATAACAATATCGTGCTTTTAGTTGTATGAAATTGTCGTAGTGTGTCCATTTGATAAACAATGAATGACCCTTTTTTTATGGATGGAAAATCATCAAATGACCCCCTTCTGCTCTTGGTGGAGCGGAAGGGAGTGTCAGACTCTTACTGATGAATGACCCTGATAGTAGATACATAACTTGGTACTTCTTAACAACCAGTCAGCACGCTCACAAAGTAAAACATCAACACCAAGAAACATGACCCATTTCTTAAGAACGGTTAAAGCAGAGGAAATACAACAAAACTCCGTCTAACAGGGCTCAGTAATCGCTCGTTCACGAATGGTTTGTTCTGGAAACTTCCGAACTTCAATATTGTCATGTACTAAATATTTGCGTTCCTAACGAAGCGACGTCTTTAAACCTTAAAAATTTAATTAATGGTTGTGATGTAATATACCCTCTTTGCAGCATGTATAGCGTAGCATGCGTGCCGTAGCATGCATAGCATAGCATGCATAGCATAGCATGCATAGCATAGCGTACATAGCATAGCATTCATAATATAGAATGCTTGTTTTCTTGAGGAATTTCTGTGACGAGTTTGAGCTCGATCATCAGATCGTGGACCACACCTTGGGCACCACACCTTGGTAGTTACTTTTCAAGCCAATCTAAATGGCCGAAACACAACAGGGCCATCTTGTCTAGTTGAAGAGTCTCTATGACGACCTTTCGTATACATCGTGAGGCCCTAGACTACACCTTGGACTACACCTAGTTTTTTCCAGACAAAACAAACGTGCCCAAACACAAGAACGCTACCTGGTTTATTTGAGGAGTGCCCGTAACCACCTTTCGGCTCCATCAACAGACCTTCGGCGTCCAAGGCCACTTGGTGTAAAAGCACTTGTCAATGAGCCCAAACACGATTGCGCTACCTTGTTTACTTGAAACGTTCATATAACCATTTTCTGAATTCATCATTAAAATTTGCCACCAGTTAGTGTAATAGCACTTATTTAATACATATCCAATGAGTCCAAAAGGTATGGTCCTATCTTGTTTGGTAAAAGTATTCCTATGGCCACCTTTTGACTCCATCATCAAACCCTGCCTGCATCACCTAGTGCAATAGCACTTGTTAATACATTTCAATGAGGCCAAACGCAATGGTCATATCTTATTTAGTTGAGGAGTTCCTATAACCGCCTTCGAGCTCCATTATCAGATCAACTTCAAGGCATCATATTGTTACGTTGTCACCAAAGTTGTATAAGTATGCCAAGTTTCAGCTCAATCGGATGCCAGGAATTGCTTGAAAAATGCATGACAAAGGGAATAACTATAAAGTTTGTAAAAACCAGAACAAACAACCTACAAAGGAATGTTTTTAAAATACCTCCTTATGTTTAGAGCCTCCCAAGGAGCCATTTTCCAATAACTCAGCCCAATTTATTTTTCCAATTAACATTTTCAATTTACATTTTCAATTTGTAAAAAGCGAGGGATTTCCTTCTGGCAATACTGTAGGTAATTATATTTATGATATTTCGGTTAAGTGGGTTTATGTCGAAGCCTCATTGTATAAAGGAGAATTTTACGAGATGTTAAATGTATTCTTAAATACCTTTGAAATTGATGAGTTATATTTTATTTGATCGCTGTATCTTCAGAATATTCTAAACTAAAAGCTAGATCTTTTGCTAAAAAAATGTAAACGAAAGTGCAGGTTTTTTTGTATAAAATCTTGATCTTTTCAGTGTCAAAATTAATTGAAGCAGACTAGTAGAATATTATCTATGCGCAGTCTCAAGTGTGATCATGCTATCAACTGATTCAATGTTTCAGATGGTGAATGAAATTCTATGCCAATTGTAAGTACCACCCAACAAGCAATTCACTTTATGAATGGCAACTATACGGGTCGTTCGTACAACTATCCTGAAAAAGAAAGTTTTCGGGCATATACATATATGCAGGGACAGTAGACCGCTCGTCAATGTTAACAAACGCAGTATAATTTGGCCACGCGTTTTGAAACTCCGTACTACGCTAGGCCAGCTGAAGATCGAAGTGTGAGACCGACGTGTGGTCTACTGTACTACGACCAATCAGTTCTCGTTCATATAAAATAGAGTCATTTAGATACTTTTGCTTGGGCCAACGCTTAAGAACTTCATACATTTCTATACAATTTTCACAACGTACCTAGTCGTTCAAAAATAAGTCGATACAGATAACGAAAAAAATTACAGCGGACTACGTTTTTTCCAAACAAATTATTTATTTCGCTCTTATCACAGAACGAAGAGATGCGACTGTATTTTTCCTTTACCGATTTCGGTATACAGTAATAATATTATTCTAATTATCAAAGTACCCACAAAGGGCAGTGGACGGTGCTGAGACGTTACGATGTGATAACAAACTAATACGTCCTAAATAAACCAAGATAAGGTGATTGCTTGAATAATTAATTGAGGTAAGGCCAAACTAGGAAGCGGACAATTTGGACAGGATGTTGTTAGATGTACATGTAGAAGTATTCTTTGATTATAGCTTACTAGCTTCTGCCCGCGACTTCGTCCACGTGAAAGAACGATGACCATATTTGTATGAGACCCGTCCCCCCCCTTCAACAGAACTTTTGTATGTATTAGTAGGTTCACAAAGGTCTATAAAAAGACTAGCAACCAGTTTTAATTTCAAAATCCATGGGGTTTAAAAATAAAATAAAAATTAAAAAATCGTTTTATTAATTTTTCCTAATTCGCTAGGCCCGTCCCCCGCCCTGCAACAGATCTTTTGTATGTGCTATCAGGTTCATAAAGATCTATAAAAAGACTAGCAACCAGTTTTAACTTCAAAATCCTTGGGGCTTAGAAATAAAATGAAAATTAAAAAAACGTTTTATTAATTTTTCTAATTCGCTAGGCCCGTCTCCCGCCCTGCAACAGATTTTTTGTATGTGCTATCAGGTTCATAAAGATCTATAATAAAAAGACTAGCAACCACTTTTAACTTCATAATCCATGGGGCTTAGAAATAAAATGAAAATTAAAAAATCGTTTTATTCATTTTTCTAATTCGCTAGGCTCGTCCCCCGCCCTGCAACAGATCTTTTGTATGTGTTATCAGGTTCATAAAGATCTATAAAAATACTAGCAACCAGTTTTAACTCCAAAATCCATGGGGTTTAGAAATAAAATAAAAAATCGTTTTATTTATTTTGGGATAAAGTAGTGTCTTGTTGTCGCGGGCGCTATTTTGAATCCTGAACGCAACGAAGGATTCTAGGTTTGAGTTGACTCCTGAGCGAAGCGAGGGAGTTAAGACTTGGATCCTGAGTGCAGTGAGGGATTCAAGCTCGCCCAAGACGAAGACACCCGCGTCTCCGTCGTGAGCGAGCATATGGCAGTTGTCCCACCGCCGCCGGCGAGGAAGCGACTAACTGTCGGCTGTTTTCTCGCTCAAGAAACGTACAATAGATATATAGTATGTTACCGGCCAAACCCGATTTCAGGACAAACTAGTTTAGCCTAGGCTAAACTAGTTCTTCCTATACGCGATAGGGGGTGCCCTTCGCTCGCCCTTGGATCTTATGTCGACGGAGCCCCGCTTCGCGATTCTGCGATTTTCGATTTCTGTGTAAAGGGTTTAAAGTAACCTAACCAAACCGAACCTCGGGGTGCCCTTCGCTCGCCCTTGCATCCTATGTCGACGAAACTAGTTTAGCCTAGGCTAAACTAGTTTGTCCTGAAATCGGGTTTGGCCGGTAACATATACATTCCGTGTAAACAAAAGAGATGCATTATTAACAGTTGCTCGCTGACTGTTCACACTGCCGGCAAGGACTCGCTTCACTGGTTTGTCGCTGAGTGACAAGAGCTATCAAAGATAATACTCGCCTAGCGATACTCGCTCAGCGATGGTCGCTTGGTGGTCAGAGCTCACGCTGAGAGAAACCCCTGTGAGACTAACCGCCCCGAGCGAGTGGTGCGAGTAATCGCCCGTCGCACTCGAAAACTCGCTGATAGCCCAGCGACAAAACTATCGGAACTACACACACGCTGCTCGCTGCTCGCCAACTCGTTTTCAGTTGCTAGTTCTACTCGCTAATCGTTCATCGCCGCCGGTGGGACAACTGCCTGCCTATAGGAATAGAAAAAATTGGACGAGTAACGAATGACGTTTTCTGTTTTTTAAATGGCATCTCCTAATTGATCTTGAGAGGTTTGAAAATCAAAGAATATGGTTTACTTACAAACTCTTATTTTGTGCCAAAAATATTCCCTAACATTAAAACATGATTTTTCTCGGAATATCCCGCACTTTTGAGAGATGTCGTCGTAGTAAAAATTGATCACCTTGCTAAGACGGTTTGAATGAGATAGGTACATTTTAAGTTTGTTGGTCGATGTAAGGCTGGGGGGCACGTTCTGGCAATAAACATTAAAACATGATTTTTCTCGGAATATCCCGCACTTTTGAGAGATGTCGTCATAGTAAAAATTGATCAGCTTGCTAAGGCGGTTCGAATGAGATAGATTTTAAGTCTGTTGGTCAATGTAAGGGTTGGGGGGACGTTGTGACGAAATTAACACTAAAACATGATTTTCTCGGAATATCCCGCACTTTTGAGAGATGTCGTCACAGTAAAAATTGATCAGCTTGCTAAGGCGGTTCGAATGAGATAGATTTTAAGTCTGTTGGTCAATGTAAGGGTTGGGGGGACGTTGTGACGAAATTAACACTAAAACATGATTTTCTCGGAATATCCCGCACTTTTGAGAGATGTCGTCACAGTAAAAATTGATCAGCTTGCTAAGGCGGTTCGAATGAGATAGATTTTAAGTTTGTTGGTCGATGTAAGGCTTGGGGGGACGTTCTGGCAATAAACATTAAAACATGATTTTTCTCGGAATATCCCGCACTTTTGAGAGATGTCGTCATAGTAAAAATTGATCAGCTTGCTAAGGCGGTTCGAATGAGATACATTTTAAGTTTGTTGGTCAATGTAAGGGTTGGGGGGACGTTGTGACGAAATTAACACTAAAACATGATTTTCTCGGAATATCCCGCACTTTTGAGAGACGTCGTCATAGTAAAAATTGATCAGCTTGCTAAGGCGGTTCGAATGAGATACATTTTAAGTTTGTTGGTCGATGTAAGGCTTGGGGGGACGTTCTGGCAATAAACATTAAAACATGATTTTTCTCGGAATATCCCGCACTTTTGAGAGATGTCGTCATAGTAAAAATTGATCAGCTTGCTAAGGCGGTTCGAATGAGATAGATTTTAAGTCTGTTGGTCAATATAAGGGTTGGGGGGACGTTGTGACGAAATTAACATTAAAACATGATTTTCTCGGAATATCCCGCACTTTTGAGAGATGTCGTCATAGTAAAAATTGATCAGCTTGCTAAGGCGGTTCGAATGAGATACATTTTAAGTCTGTTGGTCAATGTAACGGTTGGGGGGACGTTGTGACGAAATTAACACTAAAACATGATTTTCTCGGAATATCCCGCACTTTTGAGAGATGTCGTCATAGTAAAAATTGATCAGCTTGCTAAGGCGGTTCGAATGAGATACATTTTAAGTCTGTTGGTCAATGTAAGGTTGGGGGGACGTTCTGACTCATCGTCCTTTCACCCTCCCCCCATTCACCCTCTTAGGGGTGGAATTTTGAAAAAGTCTTTCTTAATGGATACCTAGTCTTCACAAAGAACACACCCTTCAAATTTCATGTCTCTAGGACCAGCGGCTTAGACTTTGAATTTTATATATATAGATTTAGATCGCTTTTAGTGATAAGACCATTGATTCCTTATAAAATTTCTACATTTAGATATATCTGTACTTATTATAGAGTAGGTACATAATAAAGAGTATTCCATCTATTTATTTAAATATTTATGTAAATACTTTTACGAAATAAAGTATTTACATTCATATAAATATTCGTTCAAACTAAACATTCAAGAATAAAATGAAATGAATGGAATTTTAAATGAAATACATTTAATACGAATGCAACGTGCACACTGTATGAATAAAAACACAAAAAGGTTTAAAGTTAGCATTTTCGTTACTTATTTTAAATTCTATGTTGGTTTTGCTTTTAACAACGTACTCAGGTATTTAAAAATTTAAACTTTTGAAACCTTTGCACGTCATATTAAAATATAACGCCTTAAACATAAAAACGAAATACTACAAACAAACATTGTTTCGTTTTTATAAGAAAATTTCAATAATTAGAGATGTTGTTTTGATCGAATGTTAGTTTTGATACCGTAGATTTTACGTTTGGTGGGGTGTTCGTTTTTGGCTACAAAACGGTTGAGACATAAGAAAAATATTAACTAGTAGCCATAATTTAATATTGAAGCATAGCATAATCAGCCTATAATGTTGCCGCTGATGCTACACAGGCATCCACTCTGTGAGACGAAAGAGGTGGTTTCAAATGAATCATAAGAAGCATATTTTAATTACGATCGTAGCGCGGTTAGCGATTGTCACATTCGTTTTGTTCAGCGAATAGCGCTGACGGAGGGCGCCTTCTGGTTTTCTGAACAAATAGGTGGCATTAATATTCGACGTGTGTTATTAATTATGATCGCGACACTCGCATATTTATGCGACGACCGCTTTCTATAAGGAAACGAGGTATACTTGTGAATATTCTGAATCATCACTCAGAGACATAAACCACTGGAGGCAACAATTCGTACGTGTTTCTCATACTTAATTTTTTTTTTCCTTGTATTATGTAACAAAAAATATATTATACGCCTTCCATTTTTGCTTTATTGTAGTTTGATAAAAAATATGATATCATATTAGGTAAACTGGTTTATGTCCAAATGTGCCGTCATTTATCCGTGAAGGCGGCCATTATACTTATACAACACTTTTCATAGTCCGACGAGGCACCTAGCCACGTGTTGTTTTGAAGCTCACATTTCATCTAGAAGAGGTAAAAGTTATAAAGAAACGCCATTTTCTGTGAACCCTCATAAAGTAAAGAAACTAAAACGTAAAGAATTTTCGCGTTAGTCACACGTGTAGTGTTTCTCGGTACTTATTTGTGTACCTAACTGTCAATTTGATGTGCAAGGCGTTAGTGCACATCGTTAGATTCAACATGCGTAAACCTCACTTGCATGCGGTGCGCCTCGGTTGGTATCGGTACTGACCAACGGCTCCAAATTAATTAATGGCGCGTAGAATTTGGATACGCACACAAAACCATACCTACTATTAATCAATGACGAAACTTGTAAATAATAATATATTTTCATAACTAAATAAACTGCTAAACATTAAAAAACTACTTTTCTAACCCGTAGTAATGTTATACGATAGGTTTTTCGTTCGTACAGGCTCATATTTCTTACATTTTACGGTTAGTGCTCGGAGCAACAGCTGCACAATACTATATTTTCATGCCGAGACTACGTGACTCCATAAAAAAGTCAGATATCACGGTCTCGAACAATAAAAGTAAAAGGTGCACTTGGCTTCTTTCACCGTTCGCGATATTCTTTAAGTTTGTGACTTCGTGATAAATTACTGGAGATATATTAGGGCAAAGTAATATTTTAAATGTTTTATGTTCTAGCTGCGGTCTCGAAGGAAATCTTTCTTGAACCTAACCTCGTTTGCGTGATAGAGACCGCGTCTACCGAGACCGGCTGGCGCGGCCGGTGCTATCCCAGCACTATTAGTTCCTTGGGTGAAATTTGAACGAATTAATTTCATAATTTAAGAATGTTTAGGATTTATTTCCCAAGAAAGCAATATGAAAGTAGGTTTTTAATTAAAGTGACACCAAGGGTCTCTTATTTTTTTCAATATTTCTTATATTCTTCTGTTATGGGATGTTTTCAATTAGACGTCTAGATGTCTGGAACTTTGTTGCAGTAAAGTTGATGAAAAATGAGTAATAAATACCCATTACCAACTAAAGTACGTTAATAGGTATTATAGGTACAAAATTAAAATATCATCACCAAGATATTTAACTTTTTTCGAAATGCGTTTTGACATTGCTACAGAACAAAAGAAATTCCACAAATATTTGATAGAATACCTAACTATTATGTCGCTCAACTTTTCTGTTACGATCCTAATCAAATATCTGTGTAACTTTGGCTTCAAAAACATAACCCTCCTTCTGGCGCGGTCGGGTAAAAATGGAAATCAGTTTTAATAAACGTTTCATAGTTATCTTGCGATCAAAAAAGTTGAGAGGAAGGTTTTCTCCTTGAGTTAGTGAGTGAGTACTTGAGCACTGTTAACTAAAGTGTCAGTTTTGTAAAGTGTTAATTAACGTGACCCAATGCCAGTTAATGATCTTCTCAGTTAATGAGTTTAAATTGCATTCATAGGTAAGTAGGTACCTGCCAAATCTACCAATAGTACAATTATTTCAAATGGGAAAGAAAACCGGTCAACCGATTTTTGATGAAAAGGTAGCTTGAATAAACAAAAAAACACTTGAAGGTGTTGAAGTTTGTTTGGAACAATTCGAAATATACGCGGATGAAGACACCGGCAAGGATAATGGACGTAAGTTTTTTAAATTAACTTACCGTTTCCAAGCATAGGTAATGGCATGTGGAAAGATTTCATATTTTAGGTTATTCATTGAAATGTGGAATATATTTAAAGATACGGGTCTTCACCTCTGTTTGACCAAGGATAGAGCATATTACGATTATTAGAATGTGGAGTGGGTAGTAATGTAATTGGTTACATACTTGCGAAATATAATCAAAAGGCTTCGGGGAAATATCGGATTTATATCTAACAATAGACTGGCAAGATTATTCTAAAAAATTCTTCAAGTTTAGGGAATATTTCAGCAATGTATGTAGAGCAAAATTAATGAAGTCTCGATCTTCTTTAAGACGAATAAAATATATTTAATAAAAATAGGTATTGTAATATAATTATATTTTTTTTTTAATTAAGTATTTTTTATTTTTCACTTCAAGATATAAACATCAGTGCAACCCCAGGCTATTGTACTAGGAGTTCCTGTATCACAAGAGCCAATATATATATTATACATAATAAGTAAGTAAAGATCGTAACAGGTGCCGTTCTGTAGTTTCTGCCAACTCCCATGGAAAAAGGTATGTATAATAAATAATGGCATGCATTTAATAAAACCTCTAATAATTCTCCATTTAGAGCTCTTCAAAATATTTATTGAACTCTCTAATATGATGATTGCGCCTCTTTTTGTAAACCTCAAATCATTTCTATTTTGGGGTCCTAAAAATAATAAATAGCCAAGTAACTGCGACCAACTGCGAGAAAAGGTCAGAAAGTTATAGTTAAAACGTGTGCGTGTGTGTGTGTGTGTGTGTTAGAAGCGCAAATAATTTTTGGAGGTTCATACATTTATAAAAAATGGTAATTATGAGAAGGTCAATACTAATTTTTAGAGGTTTAGTTAAATATTTCACATAAATATTCAACAAACGACATACTTTTTTCTTTGTTTAAAATAAACTGAATTTCCTTGTTCAGAAATAAATTCCTTAAACCAGAAAACAACGAATATTTTCGCGAACATTACAACAGTACAACAACATTTTCGCAAACATTATTCTGATTATCCTTTAAAGTTAAGGTTTGCGAGCACATTCGCAAGAAGCTGGCAGTATCATCACAACGCTAATATTTTCTCATTGTTTGTCTTATTTCTTTTTAGTATATTTATATATTAATGCATGTTTATTTGTGCTTACATTTATATGTAATTAGGCTTATATTACATATATTTATAGTTTTAATAGGTTTATGCATGTCTTCATATTTAAAATAGTTATTCCTCAATTTTCATGATTGCACCCACCGGTTTGTCTCTGCATCACCCAAAGGTTGACTGGTAGAAAATGCCTATGGCATTAAGTCCGCCTCTATACATGTATGTGCTTGAAGTAATAAATAAATAAACATTTTACAGATCGTTAGTTACTCAGCGTTTCCTCAAATATTTCAACGTCGCTTTTTTTTTATTACGGAGTGTTATAAGCCACTGAGCCACTCACAGTACGTCGAATATTGATTTCGTGATCCTTGTTCCTTTCAATAAGGAGTACGCTAATAAACATTGAGGATGGATCACAAGACATACGAGCATGGCATACGTGACAATGTAGTCAAATTTGTCAAAACGAACGAGACAGGCCCGACCTAATGTGGAGTTCATTAGCAAAATGCTTCCTTTGCGTCTTATTTTGTTTTTTTCTGTAAACCTAGTTTAATGTAGAATACAGGGAAACGTAAACACTGTTTTTGGCAAGTAAACATTGACGCCGATTCCCTTGTTCACAATCTAAACTAAATTTAAGTTCAGAGCATCTTATTCTTTCTAGTTCACTAATTTCATTATGAAAAGGACAGAACATAAATATTAGTTTAGTCCTGTCAAATTAGTCAGCGCCTGACATAAATTGACGTATTTTTAGTAGCCAATTTTTTTATCACGTCTAAACTTGTCTTGTATGGAGTATCTTGATTTGACAGGACTAAACTAACATTTATGTTCTGTCCTTTTCTTAATGAAATAGAAAGAAAAAGGTGCAATGAACTTAAATTTAGTTTAGTTTGCGAACAAGGGAATCGGCGCCATTATCATGACTTATCAACAAAATTAGCAATGACCAATTTGTTTTTTGTTGCAGGTTAACACTGTGGTGAAAAAGTAGTTTTAGTAATTTTAACAGTAGCAATGAGTAAATCTTGCTTTCATCATATTATGTTATGTTGCTTAGTGTTTAGAAATGTTGATACAAAGATAAGCCAAAACAAGATACCGTAAAAGCTATATTCTGCAAACATTAAATGAATCCTAATTAACTCAGAACTCTTGAAAGGAGTCCCGTCATGTCCAAAACTTCATAATCGACGTAATAAGTTTCTGAATTCACTTTAATGCTCTATTCATGCGTACCAGTAATTCCTTTATTCAAAAAATTATAGAAGAAAGTTATTGCAGGCTAACCTCGTAAAGTTGTCAAACAAATCGAATATTATTCGCATAAAATAGAGAATCAGTAGAAAATCTATGAGGATACCTTTATCTTATATTGTATCCTCCGGCTACGTTGTTTTCTACAAAACAATAAGTAACTGATAATGCAGAACATCTAAGAGGGTTCCGAAAAATGTGCCAACGAGAAATCTGTAAACTCAAGTAAGCTCGATGTTCATCCAGACATTATCCTAGAATTTACCTGTAATTTTACAGATAAATAGGAAAGTTTTACAAAAAAGTTTAGGTTTTGTTGCTAGCAACGAAAGATGCCATTTACACAAAAAGCCATTTCGGATTGTGGTTTTTATTGGACATACCGGCTAAAACGACCAACATTCCGCATTACGTTATAATAATTTTTGTCTTCGACTGGACAAACCCGGTGGCTTTGAGATAAAATGTTTTGTTACAATGATTACCAGTCATAAGCAATAAGTTGACATACATTAGAACTCATGGATCATCAAGCCAGGCTATATACAAAAATGCCCATCATTCTTTTCTTTTAAACTTTTTCTTTCCGTAAAAACGTAATCCGGAATATGTAAAATACAAAATAAGCAAATCGGGCCAGCCATGCTCAAGTGATGGGCTTACTAACGAACAACATTTTATTTTTATTTATTAAGACATGTGACATCTACTAACCCGCACTGGGCCCGCGTGGTGGATTTTGGCCCACTCCCTCTTACCGAGAGGAGGCCTGTGTCGCAGCAGTGGGGACATTATAGGCTGATTATGATGTTAGTAAGCCTACACATAACTGTACGTTACTTTAACTTTATATTCATTTTACATCACTGTCTAGCTAGCTATAAGCCTATAAATACTTGGAATAATCTGTGGAGAACGTGCGGAGCATATTTGTTAGGTCTCTGGTCTCGTTATGTATTCCTATATTTTCTATATGCTACTGTTGGATTTTCCTTAAGAAATGAATAAGTATACAACCTTAATTATGTAAAATGTGCTCCAAGTCATATTGGATCTTGATTCACCTCTTTCCCCACAATAGATTGGACAGAGGATTTTTTTATTGGTGAATGAGCATGCTCTTGACCTCGCTCACGCCTGATAGTAAGCGAGGGCTGAGGTCTATGATGGAACGAGCGAGCCCAGAATATGCCTGTAAACCCTTGCTTTCAAAGCAGACGGGTCAAATGTGGAAGGAAACACAGACACTGGCAGAGAGTTCCACACTTTGGCTGTGCGCATAATAAATGTGGAGGAGAAGCGCCGAGTACGACAGGTCGCGATATCAACCAAGAGTGGATGGTACGCTGCAATACGTCTGGTAATCCGGATAGTTTAAAGAGGCTGAAAGTGACTTTATGTACCAAGTTATTAGGTACTTGTTCATTAAAAAAACAAAGTAAAGCTGCATAAAAATAAGCGTAAATATATTAAAAAGTTTGATATTACTCGGTACACGTTCTATTATTACAGCAGAATTTAATTTGATCCGGACTGGTTTTAGAAACCCGCCCCTAAGACGACCCACTGACCCTTTTGGACAAGAATAACAAAAACATTTCTGTTTATTTTCAGTGATAATATTTATGTTTGTTTCTATGGTAAAACGGGAAAAATTCAAATGTTCCTTTTGGGCTTCCATTTACCCAGTTTTTCGGTTATATTTACTTGAAAATTTAAACGCATAGAAACTAAATTTCCGGTGGTTTACTTCATAACAAAAGTTTGTAATTCTTGCCTTCCAAAGCTCTCTGTTTTATACCGTTTCTCACGAAATCGTCTACCACTTCAACTGCGGGCTGATTCTATTTAGCAAACTTAATTTGAAATTGAGAAATTTATTGTATTATATTGGATCCATTTTGTTTCTTACCGATTAAGTACCTGGTACCGAGTCGGACGGTTCATGCAAAAGTTTCTAGTTTCTACAAATCGGAGCTGCGGTTGGAAAGGAGTTTCAAACAAATGTGAAGTTCTTAGTTTTCTGATGGAAAAGCTTATCTTAATAATTTGAAGGTTTTCTTTGAACATTTAATTGAATTGGAGTAATTTCAAATAAAATATATTTTTCACTAGAAATGTATTATCTGTTTTTTAATATAGTAGAAAAATAATACATTTTTCTATTTTAAAATTGGTCTGGTTCACTGATTTTTTGTTAGATAAGTACTTAAGTACCTGCCTACAATTTTATGTTGCTCGGGGCGGCCGTCATTGTCACAGCTATTCGCCTTTTGTACTCAATTTTCATTAGGGGTACTCAAAATAATCTTAAAACAGAAAAAAACGACTTAAAAAGCCCCAATATAAGTACCTACAACTACATTTTATCCAATTGATAAAGTAAAAGTAGGTATGGAAAATATAAACAAGATTTAGGAATTATATAAACTTTCACAATTTGTTCAGAGGATAGGCAAAAACTACAAAAATATCATGAAGTAGGTAAGTAAGTACTTAATAAGCAACAATTGCGACAACATTTAGTATTCTTTTACAATTCACGCTTCCTATAATTCTCATAAGCTGATTACAGCATTGTCGCGCCTACCCAAACCTGAAACGGTAGTAATATAATTATGTTTAACGAATTTATATTAAAACGCCTGATGGCGTGTCGTGTACCTTGCTCACATAATGTTACGTAGCCTGTAAATCTGCCCAAATCAACAGCTCAAATGTTTCAATCCTTCTTAGTGCTAGCAAGTATTCGATCTCAAGTTTTAACAAAAAGGAAAAATATGATCACGAAATTATTTCTTGCGTGCTTACTGTGGTTTGGTGTAAAAGAAATCGTCATACTGATCGGTAAGTAGATATATCAGCCAACCACCGACCGAGCCTGCAATTGATTCTCAAAGGCACTTAATTAATGTGCAAGGGAGGGTATGGATATCCTTCCTATACAAATACGTAGTTATATAGGTCGATCGACATCCGTTTCCCAATTCGAATTTCCCTAACATCGAAAGGTACTTTGGGGTTAAAATCAATCAGAGCGTCAAGTTATGTGTGAGTTAGATTAAAAAGTCGAGAGACTCTTTTTTAAATCAAAGAGATACCTAAACATAACTCCGTATTTCTAAGTCGTTTCCTCAAAAGTTCAAAAGCTCAAAAGGAAATGTGTAAATCTGTTGACGAATCGAATTAGACAGTTTTACATCTTTCACAGAACATTTTATGGAAATGTTTCATCCAATGTGTTATTCAAAATATTATGAAGATTTTAATAGAATAAAGAAGACGTCATTTGCAAAAGACTATATTTTGATTAAAAACGTGTTTTTTTCTAGGAAAAATCTTTGTTAAGAAAAATATTACTAGTGTTTTTCTCCGAGAAGCCAGTGGCCTTGCTAAATAAAGCTGTGACAACAACCTATTTTAGAGCCATCGACCGCTCAGGCATGCGATGACTTTACAGAATCTGAAAGCTCGTCTTAAGTGAGTAAGTTCAGTTTGATACCCTTTGTAATTAGTATTATCTTGCGGCTCGTATTCGGAGTCAGGAAGGCTTTTAACATTGCCTACTTATTTTAATGTGCTAAGCGATTAACTCCGGCTTTTCTAACCCAGGACGTACCTATAGAGCATCAGGTAAATAATGGATAATAGAAGAAAAAAAGGCAGTTTAAAAAAACTCAAATAGGTCAGAGTTGTTCTTATACAATTTATATTTATTTATTGAGAGCATAACTTCCCAAAAGACTTTATAAAATTTGACCTTAACATACACCTACATACGAAAAAAACTGAAATAAATGACAGATTTGTTGACTCCGTGCTTAATTTAATACAATCTAAATAAAAAACAAGGATAATGTGGCCTTCTGAAAACGGAAATGTTTACTGTGCCGAGTTGCTATACTTATTCTAAAAGGGTGCAGTTGATTAAATATAAAAATGTAGGTTAGAACGAATGCAGCTGTAAACGTTCATATCTATGTGGTCTCTGTGCTGCATACAAAGTACTTTATGTAAGTATGCTATGTTAGCTCTTTTAAAATGTTTGTCGCCTTCCCACTTTGTTGTAAACTGATGAAACTCGCATACACAGGGAAACCGTACCAATAGTCTGTTTCAAAAGTATCTGATGAAAATGTAAACAAACTTACTACTTTATCCGACAATTATTGTTTGAATAATATTAACCTGAAAAACGCTTTTTAATTTTACATTTGAGGTAAATGGATTATCCTGATTTTACTTTTTAATTGAAAAATCATCGGTGAAAAATGAGGTCAATCAATCAATTTACCTCAAATTTACAATTAAAAAAGGTGTTAAAGTTGATTTAAAATTACGATTTCATGTTTACAAATCTATATATACCTATAAAAATGAAACCCGTTTTCCGTTGTCACGACATAACATGAAAACGGCTGGACCGATTTCGATGAAATTTGGTATAGAGATAGTTTGAGTCCCGGGAAAGGACATAGGATAGTTTTTATCCCGATATTCCCACGGGATCGACATTTACGCGGGTGAAACCGCGGGGCGCAGCTAGTTGGTAATAAAACCACAGCACTTAATTAATTAGTTGCACTACAAATTGGCATTCTCAGGTAAGGTTTCTGGTTCATTCGTTTACTTTTACATCAAATACTTTTGGAACAGACTACTTGTCCATAGCTTAGAACAATAATCCAGTCATCATTCTGGTTAAGGCATACTCATCGTCAAATGAAACCGACTCAGACTTGAAAAGCAGCTCTCATGTTTTAACAAGAACTTATAACTTTTAACATTAGTTAAATTCATAACAGTTACCTACTTCTGTACATATTATAATTAAAGTCACTTGTCGTGTCTGTCTGTGTGACCGCGTTGTTCTGTTGTTTTTGGCTGGCGATGCGATGCGACGGGATGGGTCGGGGGAACATTAAAGTTTCACGCGAACGAAATCGCGGAAAGAATCATATATCGTGTCTTCGCATTAAAAGTTTACAATCTCAAAAATTTACCAGTTATACGTAGTTTTTCCACTTGAGAAAATATTTGCGATACTAAACATTTCTGTGTACATTACGAGTATACATTACGATAAAACCGAGCAACCACAAAACAGGCGATCAAGAATGCCCCGCAAAGCTGAGACAAGATACATCAATTCTATAGATTATAATGACGTCGCGTAAGACTGCTAATGCTTATCTATAAGCCTTTTTTATTTACTTTATGTCTACTTTATGTCTATGACTGTCCTAAAGGTAGTCGGCTAAGATTATTAGATAAATAGGTATTCTTCTGACCATTTATTTACTTACATCGCATGTGGGCCATGTGGCAGACCTATGCACGTCGGGGTCGGCTAGACTTAGGTATAATTCTGAATACGTAGTCCGCAGTTTATTTTCCTTTCAAAATGCATTTCTAAAGTATTTCTATTTTTTTTTTTTTTTCGATTAGGGTCTGTTGTTGATAAGACATAACCTCTAGAACTTCAAACTGGAATATCTTTAATAAATTTAAATTCCTGACTTCCTATAAAAGTATAACGACAGACAATATTGTTCAGAAATACAAACTCTCTATTTTAACATATTTTCCATCGACAGACGCAAAACAATGTCAACAAAAATTTGTTTGGGAGTTCGCCATTGTCCTTTGATTTCGAAGATGTCAGCGAAGACATCTAATTTACAATTTAAATTCAACGTGTTCCTGATTGTTGAGCCAGAAAAAAATACTTCGTACCTAAGTATACCAACTTTGTAAATGTCTGGTAACGACAATTTTCGATGACAACCTTGCTTGAGTAGGGCAAAGAAGTTTATAGAATGTAAGTCAAATGTGATTTGATATTCAAAAGAAAGGATTTTAAGTAGGTCGTTCGGTTTGACCGCTTTGTTCTTCTAAACAACACAATGGATTTTGATGCGGTTTTCACCATAGTTTAGAGAACCTATTCCGGAAGATTTATCTAATATAAATCATCATAATCAGTCTATAATGTTCCCTCTGCTGGGACACAGGCGTCCTCTCTTCGAGAGGGAGTAGGCTGTAATCTACCACGCGGGTATAATACTCGTACGTTAATAGTCTGACATGTCGCCATTGCACCTATACGGTACTATATTAGTACATTATGATACATGTGTGCTACTCGTATGTTGATCATCACACCCGAGGCGGTATTACTCCCGCGAGCCACAGGCGAACGCGATAAGGAAGCCGAGAGTATAATGATCAATGCACACGCGTCATACGACGTTTTTCAACACACTTGCAACAACTTATATGGAAAATGGCGCGCTGGTTTTGTTTTTCCGCGCGCCGCGCTAACGTGCTCGCGCCGGTTTACCTACACCTGCGCGCGCATCGTTAGCTCAGCGCATGCATGTTTTGATACTCAGAGACACAGATAATATAATACTCTATGTCAGAGAGATGCAAAGTTGTACATATGTGATTGGAGTAGGATGTAAATATTTTATGAATTTTATTATCAGATTTTAATATATTTCAAGCTAAGCATAAAGCAAAATTTGTATGCGAACGTGGACGTGTGAACGCGCCAGAGATTTATATTGTACACGTGCCCATCACTTTATTTCGTTTGTGTGTATTTCATAAATGTGTTATATCCTAGTGCAAACACGTATAATTGTAATTACGGCTTTGACTCACACGAGCTTAAATGCAAATTAAAGCCATGTCCGCGTTAACTAAGTTATCTGCTTATGACTTTTCGCGATGATAGTGTCACATAATAACAGCCGCACGAGTCAATCAAAGGTAAAGATACGCTTGGCGAGGTCGGTACGTGGATGGGTGACCATCAATTACATATCGCGAGATCTTTGTCAGTCGTTAGAGGGTAGTCCGAAGCCCGAAAGTCTGACAACAAACTTACCAATGGGTATCGTATTACCTAGTAACTGGGTTGTGGATGTCAGTCGGGCATTAGCTCCATGTAAAATGCTGGTATTCAGTTGCATCCGGTTAGACTGGAAATCAGCCCAACACACTTAGTTGAAAAAAAACCGGCCAAGTGCGAGTCGGACTCGCCCATGAAGGGTTCCGTAGCAGCAAGTAACATAATATAAAAGTTCTTGTAGTTCGTTTTAACTTTGTGAAAGGTAAATTGCGGTTTTCGATTTATGACGTATTAAAAAAAACTACTTACTAGATCTCGTTCAAACCAATTTTCAGTGGAAGTTTACATGGTAATGTACATTATATATATTTTTTTAATTTTATCATTCTCTTATTTTAGAAGATAGAGGGGGGGGACACACATTTTACCACTTTGGAAGTGTCTCTCGCGCAAACTATTCAGTTCAGAAAAAAATGATATTAGAAACCTCAATATCATTTTTGAAGACCTATCCATAGATACCCCACACGTACAGGTTTGATGAAAAAACATTTTTGGAGTTTCAGCTGTAAGTATGGGGAACCCCAAAATTTATTGTTTTTTTTTTCTATTTTTGTGTGAAAATCTTACTGCGGTTCACAGAATACATCTACTTACCAAGTTTCAACAGTATAGTTCTTATAGTTTCGGAAAAAAGTGGCTGTGACATACGGACGGACGGACAGACAGACAGACATGACGAATCCATAAGGGTTCCGTTTTTTGCCATTTGGCTACGGAACCCTAAAAAAGCCTAAATGATGTTGATAGTTATTAAATCACAGGTATTTTCTTCTTGCAATATAATATTTTGTAAATTCACTGCATGTAGATAAATCATATTATAAATAAGAATTTATTGCTCGCCGGTCATGACAGTTTGGTAAACTAACAACAAATAAGCACTGTGTTAGTAATAAATTTGCGTGATTTAATGCACTAAATCTAGTTTTCTAGAACTAGGTACAAACTTTGAAAATGAATAAAAGTTCGCGTGAAACTATAACATACGGCCGACTATGTGTGAGGTAAGATGGGCGTGGGTCGTTCACTCAGCCAAGGTGCCGACTTTATTATCTGTACCTACAGATAATAAAGTCGGCACCTTGGCTGAGTGAACGACCGCCTTTGCTTTATTTTATCCTCTTTTTATCATTGGAAAATCGTGTTAATAACTATTCAATACATTTTCAGCGCATATATTGCACTTTTCTATGAAACAACTAGCTACGCTAGAGTATTTAGGATCATGCGGCTGCCCCATTTCAAAACCTAGTAAGGGACACTTTTTACAAAAATCGTTTTTTTTACATAAATACTTTTTAAAGGCTGACCTTATTACGTTTATGCGCTCTCCTGTAAAATTTCGTTTTAGGTCCTTACTAGGTTTTGAAATGGGGCAGCCGCATGTGCTGAGTTCATGGTTAATTTGCTCGTCGACGTATGCCACCCTGTATATCACAAATTCACAATCTACTTATTGATTTTTCTATTGAAAAACTTTCTCATTTCAATGCTTTTTCATCATGTATGTGGGTTGTTTTGCCTTGGTCTCTTGACTAACGTTTTGTGATGTCATGATAACTAAATAATTTTCTAGTTACCAACTTAAAACGAACTGGGTACAGTTTTGTTTGGCGAATGCCGCCGCCGCCTTATTACTTTCGCACGCGCGTTGCAAAACCTTGTTTACATTAGGATGATGGGTTCCAATTGCTGCATTAGTTTCTCCAGACTTTTTAATATTTTCTTTATAAACAAGTAGCTGGAAAGTATTTTCTGCACCATCACTCAACTGCACAACTTTCAAGCTCTTTTATTTAATCTACCAATATATCAAGTTACTGGTTGAAAAGAAAAAAGACTGAAATTATTTTATAAAAATTTAATCTATGGGGAACTTTTTTTAGATACCTACTTGGTTTTTGGCTATGATTGAAGTATTTAAACTATTTTTCTTTCTGAAAGGTGAAGGATGGAGCGATAGTTAACTACTCTTTGTTTAGTAAGTGTAAGTAAAAGTTGAAGCTTCAGTCGTAAATCACGATGAGATGAAATTGTGTGTGAAGACAAGCGTACGACAGATTACAGACTCCACGCTTCGCTTCACTCAGCACTTTAGCTACATTAAATTAATTAAGAACGTAAGTCGTGTTGGAGCTTACTTTCCAATATTATTTGTGTATAAAAATTGGCAAGTTTTGAAAAATAATACGGGCATAAAGTCTTTTGTGTTTTGGCAGTTTCAAGTTCTACGATATTTTAGTATATAATATGATAATAATAATTTGGACTTTATTTGTGTACGTGATTAACATCCTACCAAATATGGTATTAATGTATCTGGTTAATAATTGTTTTATTATGTGAAGTTTCCAATAAAGTCTATTCGTTTTTCAGAAGATCAAATGCCAACGAATTAGGTCCTTAACTATGAAAATGCCGATTTTTGATACTGACTATTGTGAAGATCGATATCTTTCATTATACTTAGAATTCCAAATTCTAATTCATTTTGTAATAATATAGTATGACATTAATTTGTTTTTGAAAATCAGTAATTGTTCATTTGTTTTCCCACTATTCGATTGTTTAACATCGCTGTTTCTGTAACCATGGAAAAATCGAAATTGCGCACTATTTTTAACCGACTTCAAAAAAAGGAGGATGTTCTCAATTCGACGGTATGTTTTTTTTTTTGTATGTTTGTTACGCGATTACTCCGACAATTGTGGACCGATTTTCAAAATTATTTTTTTGTTTGAAAGGAGATACTTCTGAAGTGGTCCCATAGTCACCAAGTCAGGATCTGATGATTGGATCCTGGAGAAATCGAAGGAACTCTTCAAATATTATAGGCACACCTATAGCGATTTGGGTATTTTTATAGTAACTCGTGCATTTGCTCTCGGAAAGCACCATTTGGTGAAGTGGAACTGATGAAGACCACAGATGGACACCGGAACTACCCAATAATATCTAAGTATTTCACGGGTTGCGATTCGATTACTTTAATATGGTTGCTAAGCAATTTATGCTCGCCACGATGTGAATGGTAATATGGAGCTGATGGTGGACCAGGAGAACTCCTCAACCATTAACTTCCCTGCATTAGGAAAAGCAATATTTTGTAAAAGGCGATGAGCATGTTGACACTGGCTATTGTAACTTAGATAAATTATAAGCAGACCCACTAAAAATCGTGAAATAAAAACTTTTTAACAAAAATACAACCGACTTCCAAAAGAAACACTACAAAGTGAAAAATAACTTTAATTTCGGAAGTCGGTGGCAAAAAACGTAAATACAAAACCAAAGACACCGACTTCCGAAATTAAAGTTATTTTTCACTTTGTAGTGTTTCTTTTGGAAGTCGGTTGTATTTTTCGAATACGAGTTCCGTCGTGGCACCAACGCAGCACAGACAGCACACAATAATACCGACGTCCATAGACATGGTACCGCATGTGAACGCACGGTTCGTCTTTAGTTTGATCGCTTCCGTTCTGGAAATTTTGATCTCAACAATGAACCCCGTGGTCGACCGAAGATGAATCGATAACGGATGAATTGAAAGCCATAGTCGAAGCAGATTCATCTCAAACCACGTTGGAACTTGCAGCAGCCTTCGTCAATAGATTGCACTTGGTGTCGAGGATCTGAGGATGTAGTCAATAGATGGATAATGGAACTCTTTAGTAGTAAACCCCTCGAGTTTGGATTTATGATTCTAACTAACTAAATAGTAGTGGTGGCTGACTACTTATGGGTTTTGTCAATCTTTGACTAGCTAGAGTGAGTAAATGTTCGGCGCGCGGCACCGCGGCGGGTATTACTGAACTTTGTTCGATAATTGAATTTTCATATGCAGACTGGAAAGGGCATTCGACATACGCAGTTTAGTTAATGTCGTATTGTCATCTTCACCTTGTTTAAGGAAAGTGAACACTAAATAAAGATTTTTGAAAATTTACTCCCTTGCAATTCGTAAATTTTGGCCAATGGGTAAATACAATCGGGCACATGGCGTACAGACGCCAGCACATCAAGCAATAGATTTCAACTTTATCGCTAAAGCATAAAGCGGTCTACACACCAAAGCCGCTGACCCGGCGGCACAGCCCGGCCGGCTTAGTGCCGGTGGGTTAACCCGGCGGCTTCAGAATGTCCAAGCCGAACGACTTTGCCGGCGGCAATGCCGGCGGCACGACAGCCGCGGCATGTGGTGTTCTAGTAATTGTCACTACTCTATGAAAGCCGGCGGGCAACTGACTGAGTGAGTGGAGAGGGATGCCGTCGGCATCGGCATGCTGCTCCGCCGGCTTGCCCGCGCGGGCGCAAGCCGGCGGCATGATTGTTGGCGATCCGTGCCGCCGGGTCAGCGGCTTTGGTGTGTAGACCGCTTAAGGTTTAAGGTTGATTGGGAAAATTTGACAGTTTCGGGTAGCTTGATGTGATGGCGTCTGTACAATGTATTCCAATGCCCTTTCCATCCATATTCGTGTGTGTGAGTATTCCACCAGTGAGTTGTATAACAATGCAATTGTCTGCCGTGTAAAGAGAATGCTGTAAGTTGATATGAGATCTGTCAAGTTTTAAACCACTTGCAACACGGTCAGCAACAAAATACAATACAAAGCAGATGTTTAAAACATAAAAAATCTTGAGAACAATATTTATAAGTATATAAACTCCTAGCTACTCGTATTACATGAAACGTTTACACACACTGTAAATATATAATTATTTTGTATTTTCTTAATGATATTAAAAAAAATAGCGATTATCGACTTTTGTTGCTGACAGTACAATATTTTCATTTGGTTTTTTGTCCGTTTACATTCTGGGATTGGGCTTAGTTTCTCCTGAACTGTACTTATTTTAACAGAAACTTAGTCTTCCACCTTTCGCATTCAGTCTGTTTAATCGGTCAAGCACCGCGCGCCGCCTATTGGCGACGAAACAATAGAAAATCAATTGTGTCTCATTAGCGGAGCTCGACAGATTAATGAGGTTCTTATTCATCACACTGCGTTTACCGTTTCCATGTCTGAATTTCCTTTGCCCAAGTTTGTTTTATCTCGGCGTGGCTCAAACGACATCTAAGAATACACGAGGTCAGTAGATAATTTATGTAAAAAAAAACCGCAAAACACGGACGTGAATTCTCTGAAATGGAAAAATAAAATTACAAAGACAGATAAAAGTGTACGTTTTCCATTACTGTTCGTTCTCAAAACTTTGCAAATAAGTATCAGCTTTGGAAACGTTGGACACGTTCCGTTGATCACCGCCACGGTTTATGACCCGACAGCGGCAGCCGGGAAAGGACGTATGATATTTTTCGGATCACTTACCCTGCCATTTTCCGATCAGATATCTCCAAATCGATTTATTTACACTCGATTCTGACACCGTCCTTGATTCCATCGCGGAAATCAATCACTCGATACCGGCGTCGTTTGAAGTTTATCTATTAGGTACATGGCTTGACCTAATTATATAATTAATCGGTTGTTATGAAATACAAAATGAAAATAAAGCGCTACTTCTAATAATTTGTCCAATTAGAGCGTCTAATTTTGTACTTACCTCATTATACAATTATTATGTGTTGTATTTATAGTACCTGCAGTGTTTATAATATACATTAAAAAGCTTATCATCTGCCTAGCCTTTTTTCCCAACTCTGTGTTGGGGTCGGCTTCCAGTCTAACCAGATACAGCTGAATACCATTATTTTACATGGAGCGACTGCCTATCTGACCTCCACAACCCAGTTACTAGGTAATAAAATACGCCATAGTAAGACTGGTTGTTAGACTTTCGGGCTTCTGTCTACCCGTAACGACTGTCAAAAATCCAAGAATGACAGCCGGGACCAACGACTTAACGTAATTTCCGAGGCACGGAGGGGTCTCGGTATGAAAAGAAAAAAAACGAGTGTGCTTATGACCACACGACTGAAGTGAAACTTCAAACGTATTTGGCTATGAGAGGAAGAGAGAAAGAAAATGTCCGCGCGCACTGCTTTCTCTTGCTTAATCCCCCACTCAACTCCCGTTCGCCTCGCCCGTAGCCCGTAGACATGGGTCGTACTTGCAAAATCGAGTACCAGGGCTTCCAAGTACGTCCACCTTAAGAAACCAGGGCCTAAAACCAGGGCTCGAGATACTTTCAAGTATTTTCTATCTGCATCGAAAATTGATCCATAACTTCATACAAATAAGAAGTACAATCGCGTAATCAAACAAAAGCCCTGTTGGAAGTAAAAAGTACTTGCATAGGAAATTGACCCGTGAATTCCTATAAATAAGGAGCACAATCGCCTTTACAAATAAATACTTTTACAAACCATTAAAGTAAAAATACTTGCATACGAAATTGTTCCGTAGACTCTTACCACACCTCGGACACTCCATACAACGCTCGCAAAATAATTACCTATTACTACTACATAAACAAGTGACGTTTGTATACGTGCAAATGTGTGCGCGAAATCTAGTAGCGTAAAAAAAATGGCGCGGTAAGCAATTTGTGTCGGGGAACCGAACGACGACGGCGGCGGCGCTGCCCGAACGTGTGCATTATTATGAAGTGACCATGTAGTTCAATTGTTTATTTATATAGTCGGGTTCGTAATGAAATAAAAACACTGATATGAGGGCGAGGAAAGGAGTGTCCTTTCTGTACGTAGTACTATTAAGTATTCTGTGCTCTTACTGATAAGGAGCATGATCGCATTTGCGAAAACAAACGCGGTTGTTGAACTATTTGAGTACCTACGTACTCGAGCGTCGAGCCACGACGGAGCGAGATAGTTTCAAGTATTTTCTATCTGCATAGAAAATTGATCCATAACTTCATACAGATAAGAAGTACAATCGCGTATTCAAAAGCCCCGTTGGAAGTAAAACTACTTGCATAGGAAATTGATCAATGACTTCCTATAAATAAGGAGCAAAATCGCGTTTACAAATAAATACTTGCAAACCATTAAAGTAAAAAATACTTGCATACGAAATTGTTCCGTAGACTCTTACTGATAAGGAGCATGATCGCATTTGCGAAAACTAACGCGGTTGAGTACCTACGTATTTGAGCGAGTAGCCGTATAAGATACTTTCAGAGAATACTTAAAGTACTACGTACAGAAAGGACACTCCTTTCCCCGCACTAACATCAGTTACCGCACCTCACCCCGCACTTCGGCATATTCGTCCCCGGTTCTTTACCAAGAGCGCTTGCAAACACAAGAACCGCAGCGCTGTAGGTACCTACCTACTGCTGACACGAACACATTATTTTTTTAAAGTTTTATATTTTGTGTTAATGGTTGTATATTGTGCATTATTTGGATGCTTATCTTCATCGAGGAACGATAAAGACAGGAGTTTCTTTCGGTTCCCGAAACATGAAAGAAGGTAAGGAACAGCAACTCAAATATCCTTTAAACCCAAAAAAAATAAAAGCTAGTATATTACAGACAAACAAGTTAAGCCAGTGTTGTGATAATTTATTTTCATAATTTTCTCTATTATTAATTTATTTTCCAAGTTTTCTTCGTTTTAGAACAATTAAAACTTCCGTAATATTAACGTACCAACTATTAAATTATTGCTCTCTCTCTTTATTGTCTTAGTTATGTCTCTTTCTTTCACTTTCTATTCATTCTTCGACTTGAAAATTAGTACAATAGAAATGTAATTAATTAGATTTCTGTGAGTACTAATTTTGTCGCGGCGCGCGGCGCCCCATTGTTGCATACGTTCGGGCAGCGCCGCCGCCTACGCACTACTGCCAGCCAGCCCTACTAGATTTCACGCACACATTCATACGTATACAAACGTCATTTGTTAATGTACTAGTAGTAGGTCATTATTTTGCGAGCGTTGTATGGAATGTCCGGGGTGTGATACTTTATAGTCTTGCAAGTATTTTGAGTCGGTACCTGGTGTGCGTACTTGGAAGCAAATACCTGGTGTAAAAACCTGGTCGCGTAAATACGTACGGCGTACCTTCCCTACTCGCCCGATCACACTTTTCGTAACGCTTACGTCACGCGTTCGCCAGCTTACTCTCCAAGTCAAGTGTGCGTAAAGAAGTTTCACTTCAATAATTTTGACACAACAAAAATCGAATTTGACAATCGCGACTCGTCGACACGTGGTACTTATTTGCCCGCCGCAGGCGCGGAGCCGCTCCCTCCGCGCCTGCGGCTCTAAAAAACAATACACGGGGTAGGGCAAATAAGTACCACGTGTCCTTGGCGTGTTTTTAAGGAATTTTTCACTTTTTGTATGGAAAATATGAAAAATGATTACCTACATGTTGAGTTTTAGGAGTATAAATGGGTTTTATAAAGGGGGTCGAAATTTTCATTATTTTTGCGATAGGACGCACCATTTTCGAGATATATTATAAGCAAAAGAAAAAAACTTCAAACGTATTTGGCTATGAGAGGAAGAGAGAAAGAAAATGTGCACGCGCACTGCTTTTTCTTGCTTATATCCCCCACTCAACTCCCGTTCACCTCGCCCGATCACACTTTTCGTAACGCGTTCGCAAGTTTACTCCCCAAGTCAAGCGCGCGTAAAGAAGTTTCACTTCAAAAATACTTGCATACGAAATTGTTCCGTAGACTCTTACTGATAAGGAGCATGATCGCATTTGCGAAAACTAACGCGGTTGAGTACTACGTATTTGAGCGAGTAGCCGTATAAGATACTTTATAGTCTTGCAAGTATTTTGAGTCGGTACCTTGTGTGCGTACTTGGAAGCAAATACCTGGTGTAAAAACCCGGTCGCATAAATACGTACTTTCCCTACTCGCCCGATCACACGTTTTCGTAACGCATTCGCCAGTTTACTCCCCAAGTCAAGCGCGCCTAAAGAAGTTTCACTTCAAAAACATACAAACAGCCGAACATAGTACCTCCTCCTTTTTGTGAAGTCGGTAAAAAATACTTGCATACGAAATTGTTCCAAAAGGAGCATGATCGCATTTGCGAAAACTAACGTGGTTGAGTACCAACGTATTTGAGCGAGTAGCCGTATAAGATACCTAATAGTCTTGCAAGTATTTTGAGTCTGTACCCGGTGTGCGTACTTGGAACTCTTGGAAGCAAATACCTACCTGGTGTAAAAACCCAGTCGCATATTTATGCGACCGGGACCGGGTTTTTACACCAGGTATTTCCAGCTATTTTTTACGTACCTTCCCTACTCGCGATCACACGTTTTCGTAACGCATTCGCCAGTTTACTCCCCAAGTCAAGCGCGCGTAAAGGAGTTTCCCTTCAAAAATACTTGCATACGAAATTGTTCCGTAGACTCTTACTGATAAGGAGCATGATCGCATTTGCGAAAACTAACGCGGTTGAGTACCTACGTATTTGAGCGAGTAGCCGTATATGATACTTTATAGTCTTGCAAGTATTTTGAGTCGGTACCTGGTGTGCGTACTTGGAAGCAAATACCTGGTGTAAAAACCCGGTCCCGGTCGCATTATAATATGCGACCGGGTTTTTCCATTTCCAGCTATTTTTTACGTACCTTCCCTACTCGCCCGATCACACGTTTTCGTAACGCATTCGCCAGTTTACTCCCCAAGTCAAGCGCGCCTAAAGAAGTTTCACTTCAAAAAGAAGAAAACAAGAGGTATTGTGATGACACTATTGGCTATGACACAAAGGAGGACACTAAACAAATCTTCATTTGGTCAAAGAGTGAGCCAGCTCTCTAGTCAGATGGTGCGGAATTGTCCGAAAGGGTTACCGCTAGCCCGGAACATAAAGGGCTAAGGAAGGAACACGGATGGGTTGTAGTCAGTAAGAGTCTGACACTCCCTTCCGCTCCACCCAGAGCGGGAGGAGTCATTTGATGATTTCCCATCCATAAAAAAAAAAGAAAAAAAAAGCTCTCTAGTCAGATGAAGTTTCGACCGCGCGACCAGTCGGCGAGAAATTTCCTTAAAAATAGCACAGATGGTACCTATTTAAGCATTATTATGTTACAGACACATTAGTGGATACGACGCCCTTATTGCTACGACATAAAGGCGCTGTCAATGTCAAATTGATTGACTGTAGGTACCTACATCTAGTTATAGAAAGAGTAATGTACTCGTATGAGTGACAGAAACGACGCTCTGTGTAGAGTGTAATTTATTCGACAGGATAATTTCGTTTGCTTATTTCATTTCTATAAGAACAAATATGTTTTAATAGTGTTTGCTAGCACATTATTCTGTAATTTTGCAGTACTATAATATGCATGTCACTCAGCGGAAAATGAGGGATACAAAATTGTTATCAGAATGTGCAACAGTGTTACACAATGAAGTCATTCGGATAATTAAGTCTTCCGTTTGAAACTAAAATAATTCGAAAAAGGTTTGTAGGGAGTTTAATAATTTGAAGTACACGAGCGTAATAAATGTATAATTGATGATTAAAAAACAATAACGTTACGTGATAGATTAACACATATTTTACCAAAAAAAAAAAAATTGCGAGGATTTTAGCACCCTATTACATAACATAACGCCTGTAATACCCGAAGGGTTAGGTAGAGGTAAACCTATAGTATACCCACATACTGCCAGTTATGTTTAAGACCCATGTAATAGGGGGCAAACCTAAAGCCATCAACCGGACACAAACCCAGACTCCGAACTGCTACTGAGAAATTCCTGAAATGGAAAAACCAAATAAGTAACATTTTCCCCGAACCGGGAGTCAAACCCAGGACTTCATGCTCAGCAGTAGCTATTGTGACTCCTACACCAATGAGGCAGAATATTACTTCTAATGAAAGCTGTTTTTCGCGTGAATAACTACACTACAAAAATATAGACCTTCCATAAAACACCAAAAGAATAAGACAAGTTCGATCCAAATACCCAGAAAAAGAAACCAGCTACCTAATTGCGTAAGACTCAATCTGAATCATTTTGAAGGATATTACTAATCCATTGCTTCATAATATGTTCGAAAAATGTGTCTGCTCAACAACGTAAATAACGCAATGTTGTTGAACTATCGAAATGAAACCCATTGCTACTGATAGGATAGTGTGTTACGCCATAAACCCGCTTGTCTAATAATCCCTATTGCTTTGAGGGATTTTTATAGACATTGGTTGTTCTCAATGCCCATAGATACCTAACAATATGTACCCAGCAAAACTAATGTGTACAGGAAAGTTTTAACAAAGAGGAAAGAGACAATGGCTTAAGTTGTCTTATTAAAAAGTTGTGCAGTCTGCGACGACTTTACATGCGCGAACATCTTGTGAGCAAGTATGAGTACTTAACTCACATAAGTCCATGGTGTTGTGAAACATACAGACTAGGTATTATAGTACCTCGAGTATAAAGGTACACAGAGTAATTGAAAAGCTTTTCTGAAACAGAAACACAATACACACTTTGTGTATTTATTCTAGAACAGAAAATGCTTTTTATTCCAATTTATACCACGCAGCTTTGTGTGTCTCGGTACTTATGTTATTTATGATTTTATAAAAGAACCTTTTGCTTATTAATACAGAGGAAAGAAGAGCCAGATATTGCGTTTATTTAATAAAGCCTATTTTCAACCCACTTCGAAAAAGGTGTTCTCAATTCGTCTGTAATTTTTTTTATGTTTATTTTGTTGGATTTTTAATTTTTTACAGAATATCACAGGAATTCTGTTGACAATGACGAAGAAAACCTTTTTTTAGTAGCTAAATTTATAGGTACGCTACCTACCAAACTTCAGAAAGACCTAATATTTAAGTCAACCAACTGGAATACCTTCTTTCAACTCTCAGCGTTTCTTTGAATACATATAAAAGAAAAGCTATCGGCGGTGTATTCGCGCATTGTTTGCTCTGGTATTGTTATTTATATTCTCAAACGCATTGCTTTCGAGACCATAGAACCGAAGTAAGCACGTTTTCAGTCACAAAAGCAGAGTTTGAACTCCTTAGTGGACTGAACACATTGATAGGATAATTTAATATTAATATTCGTATTTCGCGTATCAGAAAACTGATACCTGTCCTAAGGGGCCATCCATAAATTACACTACACAATTTTCATAATTTTTAGACGCCCCCTTGTCCTAGTCACAGATGGTCATTTTATATTTTGTGTGAATATGTGACGTCACACCGGGGACGTCACATATTTTACAATAATTGTAAAGTAAACCTTGTAGCTGATAAACTTTGTAATAAATATGTTAAAGTTTTTCGTTACAGTTGAAGTTTATAGTGTTAATACGGATATCCCATCATATTAATAAGTTTAAGCTGATTCTCATGATTGAATTCCGCTACAATATTGTTCAGATTACATTTTGATCACAGACAAGTTGGTCCCAATTACAGCAGATTTAATTGGATTTCTTCCGAAAGCTTTCTTTTTATTTAAACCGAAGTGGAAAACTAATCAACACTTCAGTAGAAGATTCAACACATTTTATATTTTTCTTGAGCAAGGATGAGATTGTGTTGTACTACAACACGTTGACCTCTAGTACAAGAACATACGTCACGACTCGTCGGGGTTATATTCAGTAAGTGTAGGTACAGTTAGAAAGAAAAGTATTATAAATGCAACAATTTAACACGAATACGTTTATCTACCATCATTTGTGCTTTAGATATTATATTATATTGTTAACTATGTCTTTCTATGTCTTACTATTACTTAGAGGTCTTGCGCTCTACTCGGGCGGTGAGCGTTTTAGCATTAGCAGTTAGTAGTCCACCTGCTGGACTCCAATTGCACGCCATTTGAATCGTATCTCGGTGGTTATCATCCAGCTGCTACCAATCTCGCTCGTCCTAGATACTTGCTATATATACCTAGGTTGGTGTAGAAAGCAAAAAGAAAAAAAAATCTGCTGTTTCCTACATTTTGTTGAGAACAACGAACATGTGTAAATGTATGGAGCAGCTGATTGTTTTTTTCGTGGTTTTTAGCAGGACGCAAAGTACCTACGGCTAACAAAAAAATAATAATTGTTGCTGCAAGTACATGTACAATATGGTTTGTCTTTCTTTGATACATGTCAGGAACGATATTTATTGTGAAAATAATGTATTTTTATTCGATTCAGCTTCCATTTTGACAGGAATTATGGTGTTTTCCAATTATTATTATTGAAATTCCTTTATGTAGGGCAATTACCGTCTTTCTTTAAACATAAATTTATTGTACTTTATATTTAAATGTCTCGTATAAAAGAAACAAAATATCGAAAGATATTATTGACTTAATATTGCACTGATAATGACTTAGCTTAGGACACCTAAGGCCTAAAGCAAATTTTGTGCTTGACGATTTGCTACTACAAAACAAAAAGTACAATCGCATAAATACGATTACGTACCCGAGGGAACTTTCAACAAAGAGTTTAGGCTCAAAATCCTTTTGACAAATGTTAATTGTTTAAGACATATTGCTGAATATAAATTATTCTGTTCAGAAGCATAACATGAGCGCCCCAGCGGGGACGACCTTTTCGCACTCCAGGGGTTCCAAACCTACATCATGTATTTAAAAAGCCACTATTCTGATTTAATCTGGTCAGCTTCAGAATATAGCCATTTAAATTAAATCTTATTCTAATGCAAAACAATTTATTCTACTGTATAATTTCTACTTAAATCACAGCGTACATTTCAGTGTAGGTCGACCATTAGGTACAACCACAAACCATTAAAATTAACAATTTGGGTTTGTAGCGGTGAAGAATTATTTGTGGCTCTACATAATGTGTATTCGTTTTAGCATATTTCGTAAGCACGTTATGTGGTATCAGGTGGAGTGTTTAAATATATTAATCATATATCTATTAACGGTTTCAATACAATGTCATGAAAGTTAAAAAAACTTTCATTTTCAGCTAAGTACTTAATGTCTGTAAGCTTTTTGAATGCTGAAGTGTGTTCACTATAGTCTATATTACACACCAACTTACAGAACAGCGTTTGTAGAGTACATATCTACAATAGAAACATTCTTGTTCGAGATTTAGTCCTTGTTTACTTAATACGTATCTCAAAAGAAACCTGTTTCAAACAAATCTGTATGAAGGTACGAGTAACCTGCTTTTTCTTAAGTCTTATAACTAAAATGATGTTTAAATAGAGCTTTTCCCTTTCACTATATTAAAAAGTTAATGACTGGGACAAGTAGTATTTATATAACGTTTATTTTCGACCTTTTTATTATTGGTACATAAGGTACGTAGTCATTGAATCCCCAGTTTTTAGGGTTCCGTACCTCAAAAGGAAAATACGGAACCCTTATAAGATCACTTCGTTGTCCGTCTGTCTGTCCGTCAGTCAGGACCTTTTTTCTCAGAAACACGTAGAGTTATCAAGTTGAAATTAATATCAAATACTCAGGGCTGCAATCCCTTCCTCCTTCTGTGAAGCAGTCATGCTAGCGAAGGAGGTGGCGGGATGGC
Organism: Amphipoea oculea; assembly: GCA_945859645.1. Classification (NCBI taxonomy): domain Eukaryota; kingdom Metazoa; phylum Arthropoda; class Insecta; order Lepidoptera; family Noctuidae; genus Amphipoea; species Amphipoea oculea. Next base: position 13,438,174 of record OX243873.1, read on the forward strand.
TGAGGGAGAGAGCCTCACGTCCCAGCCGCCACGGGAGACGCTCCGGGCGTCGGGAGCCGCGCGACGACTCCCGGCCACCGTAGGTGCGGGCCTGCGGACGGAGAATAATGGGCAGCTCACCGTCCGATCAGGACCAGGCCCGTGCCGGACGGCGCGTATGTGTTCCACGCGCGCCTCAAAGAGATGTCAGCATAAAGGAAGGGGCCTATCAGGGCCGAAGCCTGCCGGGGTAGCGGGATTGTCCGAAAGGGTTACCGCTACCCCGGAACACAAAGGGCTAAGGAAGGAATACGGTTGGGTTTTAGTCAGTAAGAGTCTGACACTCTCTTCCGCTCTACCCAGAGCGGGAGGGGTGATTTCATGATTTCCCATCCAAAAAAAAGGGCTGCAATCCCTTAAAGCAGTGAAAAAAATCAAACTTCTAAGTCAACACAATCAAAAGATACGGGCGTTTATGTTCCAATATCAAAACCTATAGGGTACTTGCCCGTTGACCTAGAATCATGAAATTTAGCAAGAAGCAATGCCATGTAGCACAAAAAGGAAAAAATTCGAAAACCGTAAATTAATACCTTCAAATTTGGATTTATTACCGTTGGATCCCGTTTTTGAATCCCATTTTAATATTTTTGGCGTTGGATCCCGTAAAACATTATTATGTATTTCCGTTGGACCCCGAATTAAAAAAATGCAAGATAATTACGTTTTATTGTCGTTGAATCCCGAAAAGTATTTCCGTTGGATCCCGAATGCTTAAAAAAATATGAATGCGGGTACTTTCAACAACAAAATTGTTTATAATAAAATGAGGGGTTCACTAATGTTTCACCTAAACTCTATTGACAAATTTTTAGTTTACAACCAACGTTTCGTATACTATTTATTTCACAAACAACTCATTTTCTATATAATCTAGTCGTTTCTGGCACTCGCCGGCCGCTGCCGCGGCACCGCTCGCTTCGCTCGCTCGGCTCGTGCGTAGGGGTCACAGTTTTAACCTAACCTAACCTAACATTGTTTTTTTTTTAAATAATTAACCTAATCTAACTAGTTCGGTTCCGGGTAACCCACTAAAAATAATCTCTTTTTAGTGTTTGATAAAGGTAAATCACTTTTCTTCTGAAATGTACACATGTTGTTATAATATGGGATTCAACGGAAATAGCAAACGGGATCCATCGGTAATACCTAAAAAACGGGATCAAAAAACGGGATCCAACGGTAATAAACGCAAATTTGTACGGAGCCCTCGGTGCGCGAGTCCGACTCGCACTTGACCGGTTTTTTTTAATCTAAATCCCTGATCAGTAAATCTGTCAAATCCCACAAAATCCGTTATGATTGGTTGTCCGAATCAACAAAGGACAATCAAATCAATTGAGTGTTTATTGAATTCCGGATTATGTTGAATGAGTTCTTAAAACCCTAGATTAAAGTTGAAGCTCTGGGTTCTACCACACAGCACAACAATGTCAAAACGGTGTTATAGTTAGTTAAGTCTGTTGTTTCGGTATCGTCTTAATTTGGCTAAACATTAGTCGAAGTTTATGTATGACGGCTCGATCAGATCCTGCGCTACGATACACAGGCTTAATTAATTATAGCAAGAAACAAATATTAGCATGGCACACAGAATATTCGCACCGAGTCGGGGTCCAGCTGGGTGTTTGCACTCACTATACTGAACGCGGAGGATATCTACGATAATGAACGATCGGTCGGGGTGCACGGCCGTTAGCTGTGACAGCAAGTAAAACAAAAACAATTTTACTACGTAGGTACCACATGAGTAGATATCTACTCATGTGTTAGGTGCTTTATTTTTCACCGTATTTTCTGCTCACGGCTAGAGCAAGACGAATACAATATACTTAAATTCACAAAAATGAATTCATATAAACTACAGCCATGTAAGTTCAAGTTAATTGCCCTGTTGATTTCAGTTAAAAGCTTTTACTAAAAGCGACGCGCTTAAACCGCCTGGGCATGAACTGACACATACCTACAACATGCTCTCAACTAATACCTACCTTTTATTACAGAAATAGCTTTTTAATACGTCCTCTCAAGCTCTAAAAGCCTGACTTATTTTTAAAGGTACTATTTTGTAGCTGAAACTTGAACATTATAGTGGCGGACGAAAATTATGATTTTTTTAATTTAATAACGTCGTGCGGGGCATGTTTACCGGCGCGAGACCAAAGTGCATTAGCGGCACGTAATTTTATACAAAGTGAATATCAGCCTGGATTAAAAATGGACGTATTTTATTTCGAGGTTTTTGTACTTTATGAATATAAATGCCATCATGTTGTGATGATTGCACACAACAAGGGGAGGTGTACCTGAACAGTATAATTTATTGCAGTGTCATTTGTTTTCCTTGCAAGTAGATAGGGACACTAAAATAGAAAAGGTTGTAACAAAATCGACGTCGGAAGATGCGGCTTTCTCAGAAAACGATCAAAATTAATATTCAAATTACGAAAAAATTCAGCACGTCTGAATTTGGTTACAGTTAGCGCGTGACTGAGCCGACAAGAAACTTTCATTAGTTACGCGCAAATGAGTGAAAGTTAATTTAGAATATTGATGAATTATTAATACCTTGTTTTTGAGCGCAAACTTGCTTCTAAACTTCGACAAAGCTAAGAAGCAAATGCGACCGAGGTTGAACAAGGACACTTAAAAAAAATTACACTCTTTCCTAACATTCGCCAAAAAATAAATAAGGCTAAATATTCGATAAGGTAAATGTGAGTTTGGAAGTATATTAAATAGCAACAGGCAAACAGTCGGTTAGTTCATCACTTTATAGTCAACTAGCAGCGCCCCGCGGTTTCACTCGCATAAGTTTCGATCCCGTGGGAGTATCGGTATACAAAGTATCATAAGTCTTAGTTCTGGTTATAAATTATCTGTGTTCCAAATTTCATCCAAATCCGTTCAGTAGTTTTTACGTGAAAGAATGACAAACATCCATCTATCCTCACAAACTTTCGCGTTTATAATACCTACTAGCTTTTGCCCGCGACTTCGCCCGCGTGATGAAAAAAAAAATTTCAACGTATGTAAAATTTTGCACATACGTTGTCAAGTGTACAGAAACGGACATAGGGTACCTTTCATCTCGAAAAACAGTTCTGTTCCTAAGGAAAACAATGATACACGTGGCGCCATCTATTATCATAATAAAATTACAAACAAACAAACTTACTTTCGCATTTATAATATTAAGTTAGGAAGTTAGGATTAAGATATCAGTCTCTCGCTCGACTACCGATTACTTCGTATTTTCTTGTCTAAGTAGGATATTACTTAGACAAGAAAATACGAAGAAAATATTATTTCCCGAGGAATTCAGGATCGCGAAAAACTAATGAAGGAGTCCTCCGTGATCGAGAACCGACTTGTAATGTTTTTTAAATGTCGGTGAGCCAGCCTGGATTTTTTCAATTCGAGAGGTTTGTTAACGAATAGTGAAACCCTACCCTACTTACCAGTGCACTTTGTAAAATGCGACCAAAGGATTGCTTACTCCTTCACTCTTAGTATATTATTTTTCTTAGCGTCTTCCAAGACTGTCGGATCATTTCTCCAAAATCATCCAGCTTCATTGTCTGGGCAGTTCAGAGTTAAGGACCTAAATAGGTGAAACTTGGGCACCGAAGTTAAGAAATTCTTGGCGCCTAATAGCCGTAAGAGAGCTCTTCAAGGAGAACCTTTGCTACAGACACATCTTTGCCAATTGTTAGTCAGTTCGGATTTAATGACCTAAATAAGTGAAACTTGGGTACCGAAGTTTAGGAATGTTCTTAGCATCCAATAGCCATAAGTTTATATCAACGGATATTGCTCATAGCAAAAGGGTTTTTTCACAAAAGCATTAAAAAAAAATAGCATTAAATATTGTACGGTGGTACGGAATCCTTCGCGTGCGAGTCCGGCTCGCACTTGACCACTCTTAACGTATTTTTTAGCATTGTTACTTAAATTAACCTCAATTAATAAGATGTCTGTATGTATTTTCACTCCACCTCATTTGTTTTATCCTTGGAAACTTATAGTAATCCTTCTAAGAAAATAAAAGCTAAAGCTTTTAATATTTTACTGTTATATATTTAGTAAAATTGTTTGTTTCCCTGATAAAGTAAAAATAAAATTTAAAAAAACTCCTATCGCTAATCTATCAACGGGTGTGAATTGAGCTTTGAAATAGGGGTTTCGAAGTAGATTTCCCCAATTTAGAACAAATAACCGACCCGTCCCAGTCAACTGTGAGCTGTGAGGGATTAGCATTAATAAAACCTTGCGGAATTTTAAAAATAAGTTAGGTACTAAGAAGATTACTTTAGATTTGTTTGACAACTTTATTTTTGTTCAGTTTCAGTATTTTGTATTTAAAATTATGATGGAAAAAATAATTAAATCTGACCAAGATAAGCGAAATGGAACATTTTTTTTGAACTACCTAACGTTTGAGTTGAAAACTAATCTCAGAGAACATTTAATAAAGTTGTAGAGAAGAGAACTAAAATGAAATCTCAATTTTATTAACCGACTTCTAAAAAGGAGGAGGTTCTCAATTCGGATGTTTGTATTTTTTTTTAATGTTTGTTCGCGCATAACTCTATCGCTTGCCAACCGATTTGAAAAAGTCTTTTTTTGTTGGAAAGGGTATACTTTCCAAATGGTCCCATGAAAATTTTATCGAAATCGGACAAGCGGTTTTTGAAAAATCAACAATAATCTAAAATTTTATCTACATTAACGATCTTTTCGTTTACTTTTTTGTGGGGTAGGTACAACTAAAAAGTGAAAAATAAAAACTTTTTTACAAAAAAAAAAAAACAACCGACTTAAAAAAAAACACTACAAAGTGATAAATAACTTTAATTTCGGAAGTCGGTGTCAAAAAACGAAAATGCGAAACCAACGACACCGACTTCCGAAATTAAAGTTATTTATCACTTTGTAGTGTTTTTTTTTTTGAAGTAGGTGGTTTTTTTTTTGTAAAAAAGTTTTTTGAATAACCTTCGCGAAGCGTCGTATTTATTTAGCTACAAGAACAAACAGTAGACCAAGACCGAGTACCATAAATTATATAACCACATTGTAGTCCATCTCTCATTTAAGTACTGAGTAATGTTTCGCTATCCGAAGTTCCATGTTTGTCGTATCCCAATCCGGTGGGTAGGTATACGGCCTCTTTGCGGCACCGGTCACCGGACCGAGCTAATACGGGCCGGAACGGTACGGAAATTATAGTTGCTTGATAATGGATAAGATCCACTTAAAGCTGCCCTTATCAAACGTTAAACTACTAATAAACCATGGCATGAAACTAATTTTAGTCTACTGTATTTTTTTTTTCTTTTCATTTTAATACGGCTTTTTTGGCGCGTGGAGTTAATGATCGCATTACGATGTTTTTATTAAACGAAAAATGTATTTTTTCCAAACTTAGGGACTCTACATATTTTTAGTAGATGTTTGAATAGGGGATTTAGTAGGTATAGTCGATATCCGTGGTATAGCTATATTATTTTTATAAAATAGATTAAGCAGATCAAGACTAATATTCAGTGGATAGCATTTTTATTCTATATCATTGAAAATCATGAAAACGTTGGACAGAGAACTAGAGTTTAGGTTATTTGTCATTAAACCCCTAAAACTGTTTATCGTTCTATATCATGGGTAAGTCTCAATATAATAAGCGAATTATACGTCCAGTAATTTCATTTTAGAATGTAGGTACCTAAGATGAAGGAAATAAACCGGTTAAATAATAAATGAAAACGAATGGCAAAAAAAGCTAAAAATAAAAAAAATATTTGAAATAAATTATATACTAATCTAACGAACAAAAATAATAAAAAACATAAGGAGAAACGAGGTGGTATGTTCGTCTAACTAGAAGGGAGGATCCTCCAACCAAGCGTTTTTTAACATCTTTCAAATAAAAAACAAAAGCAGAAGTTTACTTCCGCAAGCAATTCTTGCCGAGAAAACAATCGCAACAAGCTCATCAATTCTGCAAGTTTTCTAAGTCTGAATTGTTAGCGTCTGTAAGTTTTTTTGTTTGCTTCTGCAAGTTTTGTTGCAAAACCTAAACTTCGTTTTATACACATGAACAAATGCGTGTAGACACTGAATGCATTATCAGCTACGGCGTAGCTCGTAGCCGTCGTAGCGATGTGACCATTCTTGCTTCGAAGCAATACATTGCAATTTCGTGTGAAGTTTACATTATGAAACGAGTTTCGGGAAACTTCAGCTTGGTACCCGTAAACTTGACTCACACGAATCCTTACATGACCTAGTTTATTGGCAACGCATTAAATGCCGGAGCTGCTTTGAGCTCGTAATCTGAATAACGTGCTAAGCTCGTAACTGCATGATTTTGGGAAGTATTAGACACTGTTTAGGACAAGCCCACTGCCTGGTACCCCTTTAGTAAAATTTTGTTTTCAAATAACCGATGAATATTTTAGCTACCCACGTGTCACAAAGGCTGAAAAGCCGCAACAGTTTTTTGTCTAGTAAGTGTATCTCCCTACTCACTGGCGATCGTTCTAAGGAAAGGAGCTGTGGCGAGATAGTGCTTCCCTATACTCCATCTACTGAAAATCTCCCACCTGGACATGAGTTACGTTAGTTTACCTGGAAGTCTCCTTTAAATAGACTCCTTACACAGGTTGGAAGAAGCAAAGAAAACCTATTCAGGTGAAGATTCGCAGATGGCTCCACCCTGAAGTGTAAATGTGATGCTGTTCCACAAACAATGGAGCCGTTAATATCGTCGCCAGCGTGTCCTGTTGTTTGCACATTACACGAACTGCTAGACTCGACTAGAGGTGCGAAACTCGTGGCAAAATTCTGTGCCGACTCTATTTAGATTACCATAGACACGCTAAGAAGATTTTAGTTTAGGTATGCAATATCTATCTTGTATTCACGTAACATATTGAACTTGTTTAGAATATAAATAATCCCAGAATTTCACTGTAAACCTCTCGTAAGATTTTATGTCACTATTATAATAAATTGTAACGGTTGGAATCTGGAACATACAGCAATTTGGAGCGGTACTGACACGTGACAATAATAGGTTTACGCGCCGTATCTGATAAATGTTGGCAACATGATTGACTGAACTCTCGCTTTGTACGGTGCCTGGATACCGAGGTACCACGGTAATTTTGTTACATTAATTAAGAGAACATCGTATACCGTTTGATGTCATCAAACATTAGAGTTATTTCTAGAAATAGGTTAAATTGGTTTACTATATGGGAATTACGTAAGGAAACGATTTAATGACGAGGTTTGCGTAATTAGAGAGCGTGAAAGTGTTCACAAGTGTGGTAAAATTAATGTTTATTATATTAAGTTTTGTTATATGAAATGGTTTATTAATAGGGGGTTATCCTAAGTAGGAATAGAAGCGCTTCTATTATACCTTGTGTTGCGTTTAATATGTGCGGATTTGAGAGGTAAAATGCTAAAAGTTTCACCGACCCGTGGTGTTACAGGTGTGTATGTAAAGGCCACGGTAACCGCTTTCCATCACGTGAGCTGTTGGCCTGTTTAACATGAAAAATTGTGTTCTAATCCATTTTTCTGTTCAAGGTTCTGTGCGAGACATGTGCTCGAGGTGCCCGCTACAACATATCGGAATTTTGGTAAGTTACTCTGTTTTATCGGAAAGTAGGGAAAGATTTCCCGTACACTAAGGTCTTATTTTACTTATTAGGAAAACTGCAAGTATGCTTAATTGCTTATTACTAAGTTAAACATGTTTATTTTCCATTCACCCCGAAAAAAAAATCCTGGATAGTATAATATGTTCACTATACTTAGTTAAATGCTTATTTCTTTCATAATAAACTTATTTTGATGTGTTTTTTTTTTGAAGTCGGTTGTTTTTTTTGTAAAAAAGTTTTTATTTTTCACTTTTTAGTTGTACCTACCCCACATAAATTCAATTAACACTAGTGCATTGAAGAATTGAAGACACAACTCGAAGAATCATCAAAATTCGCATAGAAATGCCGGAGATGCAGTACATTTATGCATATAACTTCGTACATAAGAATAATTATGTATATCAGAACCGCGGGTGTACTTTTCAGATCTGCCTAAATTTATTGCAATTATTTGGTACCTTCTGTGTACCTTTACGTACCTCTCTTGAAAATCTGTGTACCTACACCCGTACAGTGATATTTAAAAAATTAGGTACACCCGCCATCCTGATGTCAGGACCGCGGGTGTATTGCTAACTCATATATGTAGCTAAGTACACTCTATAAGTAGATTTGGTACCTCTTGTGTACCTGCAGAAACAAGTAATAAATAAAAAAAATACTGTCAGGTTGCTGCGAAAAGTAAAAAAAAAACAATTTTCTTTCTTTGACGTTCTTACTATTTTATAAAAAATATAGTAACGACGTCAGAGAATAAATAACAATCTTCGGTAATCGAACCCAGAACAACCACGTTAAGCATGTATTGTGGCCATACCAGGAATCCCGAATCCAGAACCTCCGCATAACATTTAGTCACTACTAGCTGCGCCCCGCGGTTCACAACCTTTCGCCTTTATAATATTAGTGTGAGTGTGATTGTGTGCCCATACCGGGAATCAAAACATGAAATTAATGGACAAAATTATACACAGACTCAGGACAACACTTTGTGTGATCCGCAAATTGTTGGTCTCTGTGGGGATCAAACCCACAACATCGTGTTCAGCAGTCGTATTACGACCACTGAACCACCGAGGCAGTCAAAACTAAATTTTTTTTGGTTGCATTTGTATAACTCTGGTGCAAGGACGCAGTCATTATATTTCCTTGTTGCCTCTGTTTCCTTTATGATTATCCTGATATCAATAATAATAAAATATGAAATTATTTCCATTCAGTTCCAAGACCGAAATAGATACATAGGTACCAGTATTTACATATAGATAATAGATAATAAAATTGATGCATAATTTTGTTGTTGACATACTTGGTTTATCGTTTCTCACTATTTTCTGCCGTGCGATTCTGTAACCGTCTCACCGTGAAAACTTAGGCGAAATGAGCGTGGAGTGAGCTATCAGTGTCATCCCACCTGATACTAGGTATTGACCAAGCATACATTTACAATCATAATCGAGATTTTAATAATAATTTTTATGCTAATTCTATCGACCATTTTATATAATTTCAAAGCTAGTAGGTATTTTAGTGGTCAAAACTTTAATATTTTGTGGGGTTTTACAATAAAATAGCAAAACAGAAACTTAGCCAGAAACTCAATGTTGTTTTTTTTTCCTAGACTGACTAGTCAATACAGCCTGAGGCGCGAGCTTTGATGTGGATCGTGAAGTGTTCACTTCACCCGATTCACGACAATTGCAAGGGAATAAGAACATTCAGTTATGTACTTCACAACACTGTGTCGTTTGAGCTAAGTCAGTCCGAAAGTATATGTTTAGATGATGTGCCTCGTAGTATAACATTACACGATAAGACATATTCCTTGCTTGGTATTATTGAATTTTTACCTTCGGGTCCTAAAACAGATAATATTAAGTGTATTGGCCATTACAGATCACATTGTTTCAGAGGCAAGCGATGGCAGTGTTATGACGACCTTTGTAATCATGTAACAAAAAGCTCTAAATGTATGATTGCAGAATGTGTCAATTATAACAACGTCATAGAAAGAAAATTGTTTTTTTTTACTTTTCGCAGCAACCTGACAGTATTTTTTTTATTTATTACTTGTTTCTGCAGGTACACAAGAGGTACCAAATCTACTTATAGAGTGTACTTAGCTACATATATGAGTTAGCAGTACACCCGCGGTCCTGACATCAGGATGGCGGGTGTACCTAATTTTTTAAATATCACTGTACGGGTGTAGGTACACAGATTTTCAAGAGAGGTACGTAAAGGTACACAGAAGGTACCAAATAATTGCAATAAATTTAGGCAGATCTGAAAAGTACACCCGCGGTTCTGATATACATGAATAATTACCTAATGTATTATATACTAAAACCTTCCTGAAAGTATGTAGATCACACAAATGAAAGAATTATCAAAATCGGTTCAGTAGTTTTTGAGATAATCGCGGACATACAGACATACATACATACATACATACATACATACATACATACGGGTCGAATACAGAACCTCCTTTTTTAAAGTCGGTTAAAAAACCAAAGTAGATTTTTATTTAAACATTATTAAATAGCACTTGAAAAGAATAACTTTGAACCCAGGTGCACACTCGGCGCTCACTTAACTCACTTAAGACTTTATTAGTTTTCATCACAATAATATTATAGTACCTGAGTTATTATGTGATTGTCTGACTGAAGGCTATTTTGTAAATAATATGGACACTCTAAATAACGAATCTAACTAGCCTGTACTGTCCCATTGCAAGCCAAAAGCCTCCCTCTCCCTTTTCCATACAATTCTGTCTTTTGCGAGTGGCCAGTCCTTTCGGTAGGAGTCAAGCTCGTCCCACCATCTTCGTCTTGGGCTGCCGCGATGGCGTCGCGTCGTGCGTTTAGTGGGACCCAATCGGTGGCTCTCTTAGCCCAGTTATCGTCTGTCATGCGACAGACATGTCCGGCCCACTCCCACGTTAAGTTTAGCGCCTATCTGGGTAAGATCCGTGATCTTGGTTTTGGCGCGCAGTATCATGTTCCATATACCTACGGTCAGAAATTCGAACGGATACTGCGCTCCATGGCTCGCAAACTCAAAAATAAAGTCGAAACTATAATGTAAGTATTATTGATGTATCATATATTTTAGTCACGAAAACGTTGAAGCTTGCAGATATCGACCTTAACTAACAAGAAAAAATATGTATAACAGGGTACACACAGATAATAAAATGAAATACTCATAAAAATAATATCTAAATACGTGATCAAGATTACTGCTTAAGATTTGTACTGTGGACTGCAGCTGTCCAAACCACATCCTTATTGTACATAACATTTTATTTATTCATGAGAACGTAATTGGGTTCCGGTAGAACAATCCGCAGGATGCTGTAAGAATGCCAATTGAAGCGTTTTCATTTATTCGTACCTATTAGTAGAAGTAAAGAATATGCATTTTACATTTCGTATTACTCTCGCAAGAAATCGTTGTTAATAATAATAGTTTTCATATAGTGTTCGAACTCTAGCGCTACCTCGGAGGTAGATGTAGCATGACTGGGCAATACTATAATGTGCACGTGAAACATTAAGAAAAACATTGAATAAAGTTGACAAACACAGAAAACCCAATACTTCATGTCAAAAATATAATTCTAAGAAATCCTCGCAACAAGACACAGTACAGATCCGAAGTATTAGGTATCTAGGTAAACAGAAGTAGCTTGCTTTTAACCTGCACTAATCAGCCTGTATAACTTTCTCACTATTGGGACTTATGGCTCCTCTCTGGGAGGAGGTAATTAGTGTAGGAATTAGTCAGCAAATGTCAGCTGCTAAATATGTACTTTAATGTTCCGAACGGTTACGAGATCAAACATTGCCAAAATCCGAGCGCTTGGCAAACGCATTGGTATTTGCAATGTTGCCAACTTCAAACTGTGCAGTTACATTCCATTGTCTGACCAATTGCTAGTCTATAATAATAGTAGTGTTTATAAGCGGATTTACTCATTCATGTTGTTATTTTATCAGTGCTAATGATGAGTACTGCATTTGTACCGACAAGTTATGCACATTTTATAACATTCAATTAATTAACAATGCAAATACATAGGTGGTTTAGAAGGACATTACAGTAGTGTAGTATTGGTAAAAGTCCTTGAAATTTTAATCACATTTGTCGCCCACATTCTGAATTAATTTAATCAGATTTGGCTGGAAATTAAGGCTAAAACTAGATAAAGCAACGAATTAAGGGGACGTAATAAGCGTTGCTAAAAGCCAGAACGCCACATGGGAAATGTCGCGTAAAAGCAGCGTATCCAGACTCGTTTTTGTAATTTACTGATAAAGGATCTTCTCTGGAAATGTCTGAAATGATATTGCAAACCAGTGTGCACTAGCTTTGACATGGAAATAATTGAGTTGAATGTCAGTCTCAAACCAAATAGGGTGACTACCACTAGCTATTTGTAGCTTGAAACTTACCCACTATAGCGGTTAGCAGTTCAAAGTGAATGACCTGACATTCAATTTAGTCAACAACTAGTGTGCGGTATAAATTTCAAGAGTTTTGTTTATCTAAGACACCTCTGACTTACGCTGGAGGAAAACATTGTGAGGAAATCAAGCGTGACAAAGGCAGTCAGCCCTCCTGCTAACCTGCCTGACTCATCTTTTTACAATGACATAAACAGACTATTCTCGGGAACTCATTCTAAGACGACAAAAGTTTTATAGTGCTGTGACGATGCGGATAAAACTCGTGATGCTTTGATAAAAGATCCTGGGTTCCTATGATGGGTCCCCAAGGAGTGCTTAACTTTAGCAAAAGAGAAGCGGCGCCAGCGTTGCTTATGTTTTGTTGTCCTTCCTATCAGTTACTAGAGTAATGATTGTGCTCATGTTTCTTTTTTCAGTTTTTGGCAAACAAGTTTTCCAAATAAGCAAATAAGTTTTATGTAAGCAGTCTTTCCGGTGGTAAATGGTCACCATCCCCCGTAAACATTTGGGTTGGCGAACATTTACAAACTAGAAGGTACGTTGCCATCCCAGAGACAAAGCTGAAATGATTCATGTGCCTGAAATTACACCGGTTGACGGCCCCATCAAGCCGGAACGCTGCTTGGCGACAGAAATAGGTACTTCCTCGGAGGAGCTCCTTCACAAAGAGCTCTACTACTATTGAGCTAAACTCGATGTGAGATGAAAATGTTCAGTGTCTCAAGTTCATCCATACGATGCTCTAAGCGAACGATTTGTTCGAGTGTAACGCTGAAGTTGGATCGCTTCATAGGGTGACGTGAACATTAAGCGTAAACTTCAAGCAATATACATTTACTACTTGGCTTCAGCATACGTGGTCAATTTGTCAGTTGATATTTCATAGATCATGATGTTTCGAAAGGTTACCATGTACCTAACGTTAGATTTCCGTATATGTATTTTCAGTTGTTTTACAGTTATAGCAATTAGCTGACCCACCTTTGAATAAATGGTTGAGATCTTTTAGAATAGGTACGAATCGATAGAATTTTATAGTTATTTTATATTTTATTCACTTTGTTCAAATAAATAAAATATAAAAGAATTATAAAATTCTAACGATATGCATGCATTCTAAAAAATCTTAACCATTTATGCAAAGGTAGGTCCAAATAATTGCTATAACAAACTGTACCTACCCCACACATATTCGTATACTACTACTTGCTGTGTAAACAACACACACAGTAAGTATGTATATTAGTACATATATTAGATGGGACCACAAAGTGAGCTTCCTCTACCAAATGAAAAATGAATCACGTAAATCGGCCCGATACTTGGTACTTGGTTGACTGGTAGAGAATACCTAAGGCATTAAGTCCACTGTTGTACCTTTTCGTGTGCGAGAAGTCTAAATAAATAAATAAATATTCCGCTCGCATAAAATTAAATCAAATCTCCATCTTCATCCAAATCCAAACTAATATTATAAATGCGAAAGTAACTCTGTCTGTCTGTCTGTCTGTCTTTTCTTCACGCCTAAACTACTGAACCGATTTCGATGAAATTTGGTATAGAGATAGTTTGAGTCCCGGGAAAGGACATAGGATAGTTTTTATCCCGATATTCCCACGGGATCGAAACTTACGCGGGTGAAACCGCGGGGCGCTGCTAGTTTTAAATACAAACTTTCTTAAAACCTCTCAAAATTTTTACCACCCATTTTCTCTTCATTATTCACGTTCAAGTTTATATTTATCGCCGTAAAAGAACATCTTAATCCATCATTCCGAAGCACTAAGCAACCTAGCTGCAACGCTTGAACAACATAAATTGCTAATTGCACTAATAAGCGAGACGCTCTCGGCAAACTCTCACATTTATTAGGTACTTTCTCTGCGAAGGTAAATGTTCGTCAATGAATAACTCCTCTTTAAAAAATGAAGACTTCATTTGACCCTTCTGCTATTAAAGCATTATCTAAAATGAATGTGTATTTCATTTTCATTTAAAATTAAAATATCGTGGGTTGTGGGTGTAAATAAAGCACACGCAGCCCTCTGGTTTAAAGGGACCGGTATAATTACAGGTACGCAGCGAATATTTCTGATTTTGCCGAATGTCTATAGACAGCAGTGACCACTTAACACCAGGAAGACTGCTGAAACCTGTTATTATGAACTACCTTTCGGATAGTACAAATATGTCTAGCCTAGCCTTTCGTAGCATTTTCGTAGGCGGTAGGTGCTTCGAGTGTCTACGACGTGCTACGCCGCTACGTAATTGATTTGAGCAAAATCACTGTCTACCTCTCATTACAGTCTGAAACATGAAACTGATTTAAATAAATAGGAAATATGTAGGGCTTGTAATAGTTCAGCTCAAATTCAGATTTTGCCCCCACTTCCCCGCGCTATGTATCATTCTATCCCACTCGCACTGACATACTGATTCAGTTAGGGTGAACTGTACTATTGTTGGAAGGATGTCAAGAAATAAAATGATTAAACTTAACATTCATTTATTACATTCACATAAAAATTAGCTTTCACATTGTATGTGCAGTATATATAAAATTCTTTTAAATGGACAGGTAAATAATAATATAATAACAAAAAAAAACATGGGACGCTCATCATTCGCATAGCAAATACAAAGCAAAGACAAAGTTATTTATACATAATATTTGAGTAGCGACGTCTACAAACGAACTACACCAATCTTTTGTTTGACATCACAACCTACATCACGCAAGCAAAGTTTACCGCGAAATCCGCAATATACCTACTGCATTAGTGTTCTATGACCGACCAAAGACCATTGCTCACTCACTGACGGCGTGGCACGGCAGGTTGTGCTGCGGCATCCCGCGGCGTTCCGTGGAATCCTGCTGAAAGCCCGCCCTGACTGGACTGCGCCCATTAACCGAAATGACCGCTGCACAAGTTTCAACCTTATTTCAACCAGCTTAGCAATCATAATTCCTCGACACAAAGTGACCCACACGTCCCGCGGGATGCAATGGCGCGCCGCGGCATTACGTGGAATGAAACGGCATAACACGTCATGCCGCAGCATCCCTCGGCGCGTCGCGTCATGCCGCAGCGTCCCGCGGCACGTAGCGTCATTTCCCGGCATCGTGGTATCGAAATAAAGTAACATGAATTCTAAACTCATTGAAATAAGATTTAAAATAACTTGATTAGTAATAAAATCCTCTGCCATGACACGCCGTGCCATGCCGTCAGTGAGCGCCGGCCTTAAAACTACTTTCTTTTTGCTGATTCTTTGGCCAAAAAATAGGCTAGTCCTCTGGTCACGTGAAGAGTCGACCAATCGCTTGGCGATTTCTCTAATAATTAAGTGGGCACTCGGACCCTGTGGCCGTAGTGTTTCAGCCCCAAACGGCTGGTACATATAAGTCGGCTTATTAAGATTAGAAAGTTTCATACATTTTGGCTTTAACGATGGTTTAGAATAGAACACAATAACCTCGAACAACTGATGGTTACCGGCAAGGTGGATGGTAAACGACCAAGAGGTCGCAGCCCATTGCGATGGTCTGACCAGATAAGCTCTTCTCTTGACACGAAATTTCATGATGCGCTTCACTTGGCCAAGGATAGACAGAGATGGCGAAACATCGTCAGGGAAAAGTTGTTTTCAAGGGAGGATCACGACCCTCAGTAATGAGGAGTACGACTTGAGGAGGAGGAGAATAGAACGAATTTTAAAATAAGTTGTTATTAATGAAAACATTTAAATTAAAAAAAAAAGGAATCAAGAGGAGGAGAATGACGAAAGCAAGAACATTTATGTGAATTCCCTTAAATCCCTAATTTCCATATTCCGTGTATGTCTGGGATCACATAACTCTGGTAACATGTATGATAAGTAAAAATTTGTTAATTTAGGTTCCATGAATTGTGCCCAATAATGATCGTCTTTCTGTATAATTTCAGTTTTGATATGATTTTTGCATCCCGACCATACGCCAAAAATACATGTATTTCTCCCAGTTATGTGTAGTTGTCCCTGCACCTGAATGTACCAAGGATGTTTCAAATTTATGGAAAGTCCATCTTTCGTTTTCCTCCAAAACCTTATTTTTTTTTTATCTATTGCATCGTCCAACGAAGTCCTGAATGCAGAAATTGGACACTTTATTTCTACTATTGTGTCTTCTCCCTGCACAACTCCGTCCGGAGTTGCACCTAGAAAAGGTAACTCTTTATCAATAAAAAGACCACAAGGCTCTATTTTAATATTAAGTTGTGATGCTAGTTGTTCCATTGCGGTTGTTTCGTTTTCTATTCCATGTTTTATGGACGGCACATTACATAAATTTTTTGGATATATAAGATTTTTAACTAAATTTTTAACACTAGAATTTTGACGTCTATTGACCACTTTGGAGAAATTAGAGGCTGTAAGAAGTTTCCTTCTAAGTTCTAACCACTCACTGGAATCTCTTTGAAGAATCGTTGATATTTCAACGTTTCTTCTGTCTTCTTCTGAGCTTGGTAAATTTTTTAAAAAGTCCTCTTTGCAGCGATCGTACTCTAAAGTGGTCATATCTGGCTTTTGACAATGTTCACCATAATCTTTACTACTTTCTTTGTTATTATTTTTTTTTCGTTTTCTATCCTTTCTTAAATCTTTAAACACACCCCTACGTTTCCTAAAACGTTTCTCCTCTAATTGAAGCACTAGTGGTCTGGTGCTTTTCCCCAAGATTGATCTATGTAGAGTGGAGAGAGGGCGTTTTGTATTAAATGAAACTACAGCAGCGTTGCATCTCGACTCATAGCCCGGACCACGTTTGACCACCGTATGTGAGGATGGGAAGTATGCACACGTCAATGAGTCTTCTCTTAAGGGGCAAAGGAAGATCACCCTTCATTATATCTTTCATGGCCCATTAGCTCATCCAGGCATTTTCGGTGCGTCTTGCAAATTCTTTGTTTTGTCTTCCCTGGAAAGAGACTATTTGCCCGAGATAGAGATACTCATCAACGTATTCGACCTCCACACCCGTCACAGTGATCCTGCGATGCGCACTGTTCGTCATCAACTTGGTCTTTGACATATTCATCTGAAGTCCAACCTCTAGGCTTGCCGTGCCAAGATCGTTTAGCATCTGCGTCAACTCGGAGGCTGAAGACGAAAAGAGGCACAACTCAGCCTCCGGGCTGAATATTGATAAAAAATGTATTAACTTAAACCAAAAAAAATTACATGTATCAAGCACAGCCAACACATCAAGCTAGCCGAAACTTTTAAATTTTCCCAATCAATTTTGAACAATATGTTTTAGCGATAAAGCTGAAAATCTATTAAAGAAATATGACAGGTTGTAGTAGCTTGATGTGCTGGCGTCTGTACATAATTAATTCTCGAAATCTGTCAGTGGTAATTTGTGATTACTTGCGATGAATGAAAACCGTAGAGAATATAAAGGTTTTGTGTAAATTGGCTAATTTTATGCCGACTGTATTTTTTTTCAAAATTAGTTAATGCAGATCATAGTTTCTGGTCTCCTATTACAACATAACGGGTTTAAAAAGACACAACGAGCCGAGAGTCACTTGTACTCCCCATTATTGTAATAATTTCTTTGTACTAGAAACTTTCTGGTTACGGAGATATTATTATTAAGGTCAAAATTACAACTCACTGATATTTTTTACGAAAACAAGTTTTGATATTATAACACAACTTTAAATACCTCCAGGACCCCTGTATAGTTACATGCCGGTGCAAAATTTACTGTTTGTGGTAGTGCGCATACAGCAAATGTTTACACCAAAAATTAAAGTCGATTTCCAGCAATTACTTTTGTCACAGATCTTTTGTGCAATGTTACTTAGTTTGATGTACGACGGCTAAAGTCTTTTTACACCCTGTATCAATAAATAGATAAAATTATTTATAAAAATAGTTTTACTGAATATATTGAAAACACCATTACACATTGGGAACTGTCTAAAATAGGTACGTTTACCTCCCTAAATTTTTGACAATGTTTTGACATTGACATGAGATTACGATTTTAAACCATTTCAAAAATTATTTTATGAATGAAAACTACAAAATTTGGAAAAAATAAAAATACGAGGCCTTATATTTTACATCTATATTTCATTTTACTTTATTACATAATTTCTTCAGAACATAAAACGTTGTCAATCGGGTCTTTTGAGCGCAAGCAAAGTGACACGGGTTCCCCGTCTGATAGCCGAAGCGGTACTGACAAGTACTGAATCGGGGTCCTGTCGGGGGCCGGGCGGCAGAGCGGTTCAAGGTATGAGTGGTTATAAAGCTGGATATTTCGGATCTCATCTTTTTACGTTAAATTTAACGATTAAAAAAATAAAAACGAACCTATGACACCTGCTTTATGCATAGTTTGATTAGCTTGCAAATTTTCATGGCCTAATTTGAAAATTTTCATTGAATATTCTCCTTTTATTTTGCGGTTTAGAGGTAACTTTGAGACTTCTTTGTATCGAGAAAATTGTATGCAATCGTGTTTTCGCAACCGATGACACCTCGCAGTAGTCCTCATCTTTATCGTATATTAATTTCAAAGTGAAAACTGCAGAACTGTTGGAACTACAGCCGTTAATGCTAAGGCAATTTTCGCAATCTGAACTAGTGTCGGTCCATCAGGAGTGTCTATTTTGGAACTATAGCAGTTATATTGTACTATGTATTATTTAAAGAGCACGTGAATCAAGTGTCTTCCTCTTAACATAGTTAATAAGAAAGACGTTATTGGACGATTTCTAAATTGTTTAGTTATTTGGCAGTTTGAGTTATATTTAAATTATTTATTAGCTAATAGGCTACATTGTAATGTAAATAAAGTACCACCAACTGTGAATAAAAACGAGATTTCAACTCGTATAAGTATTCTATTGAAAAAAAAAACAATAAATTGAAAACATTGCGATAATGCAAAGCAAGATAATACTCGCTGCTAATAATACTCTTATTACTTATTTTGTATCGTAATTATGTGAGATGTCCTACATTTGATAGACATACAAACGAAACTAATTGGTACACGTTCCAATTAGTTTCGTTTTACGTGTATTGGGAAAATAACACGAAAACCATATAAGAATATCTCTTGTCTGTTTTCATCTTCAGTGTGGTTTATTATTATTACGTCGCACGAATAACATCATTAGCGATACCGGTAGGTAATCTTTCCTTGTTTCACGATTATTAAACACAATAACCTGGTAAATACCGTAATAATGATAACGTTATGACAAATACGGATGTTGTACCTATTAGCAACTGCTTCTAGAATGTACTACCTTATATTTACTTTTTTTAGGACAAGAAACTTCACAACAATGACTTACGGTAAGGCGATGTACACCACCATTTGAAAAATATGTCCTTCCATCAGGCTTGGAAAACTGATTGCTGTAAGTTGGAATCAGCTTACGAAAAGAATAAATCTTCTAGACGTCAGTTTTGTACCCAAAAAGGTTATTTATGTCTAGAATTCTGATAAAAAAGGCAAGTCTAGTTTGGTAGTAAATCTTCTACATAAAGCTACTCTCAGTAACTGTGTAAGCCCCTTTAAATCGTCGGGTCTTGCGGTTATTCAGGCTTACCGCGGTCCCCAGCCGATGTCACATGTTGAAAAATATATTATTTACATATTAACTTCCGTATCTATATGTTGATATTTTTCTTGCGTGTTTTGTCAAGGACTTCTAAAACGTCAAGTCAAGTAGTAGGTAGATTTCTAAACAGATACAAACTTCATATTATTACTCTGCGATTATGTTTGAGTTAGAATTTCCAAATGGTGCAGATAGATATGTGGGCTATGAGTTATGTGCGCACGGCCGCACAATATGTGGCCAAATATACTCAGACAGTGGAAAATCTCGTCACCGCTACAAACTAATAGTATCGTCATGTATCCCGTACCTGCCGTGACTTCGTAAAGCTTGGTTCTCTGTTGGAGATCCACTCCTGTGGTAGATACTATCCCGAAGTTTAAACAAACATGTATAATGAGGTCAGAGGAAGAAACAAAAAACGTCTTTGTAAACAATGAACCAGTGCTTTATAAATTAAACCAAATGCGAGTTTTCTGGATGAAGTTAACTTTAGTGCCAACACAATTTAAAACTTCATTCTTAATATTTATTCGTAGATTGTTTAAACTAATTTGCACGCTAAGCGAATTTAATTAACGATAGAACATGTAAAAGGTGCGGTCTCTGGCTACATTCCGTAATTACATAACCCTTCGTGTAAAACAGACCAGTAACTCATTTAAGCGTTTATTTACACATGTGAAGCATTCGAACCCAGACAGTTTATAAAGGGGTGTGTGATATTGAATTTTTATTAGGTTTTTGTTTTTAAAATTGCATTTTTATACACCTGGTACATCATGTAGGTGTATACTTAATATTCTGCTTGAATATCTACCAATACCTATATTATGGAAAATACGATTAGCGTTATATTCATAGCAGGCGTGCTATATCTACACAGATACATAATTTAATTTATAAATGATATTACCTACCTTCATATGGTGAAGGATTGCGGAAGATATTAAAATAAGTAGTGCTCAGATTACGTGTTTTTCTGATAAAAACTAAATCAGTACTTAGGTTTCTACCTAAGTACTGCCCTCTGTAACTTTTTCCATCCTAGCAATCAATTACAGTCTTCTTCTAGGAACTGGGTAATTAGTGTAGGCCAGACACGAGAAGCTACTTTCACAGGTATAAATTGGTTGTACCCACTCAAATCTTAATTCACTCAATTTATTCCGGGAATTCAATTTGTGTAAGTACGGCCACAGTCCTGAGGGTGACCAGTGTTTATGTTTTAACCACCAAGTAGGCCAGTTTGCTGGCTACGTTAAATATAATCATAATATATATATGTAAGCCAAGAGCCTCGACCAATACCTGAGGAGGCTCTCGTTGGGCAGCTGGATCAAGGGCTTGATTCAGAAAGCAGTACTTCTGGACACGGCTCGCATTGTCAGGAGGTTCCTCTCTCTGGAGCCCTGACCGCCGGTAGCTTGGACCCTATTCCCGATACCGGTGGGCTACTATTTTTTATATTTTTGAATGTTTTTATATTTTTTTAATTTCTAATATTTAAAAATATAATTTATAAGGTATTTAATTGAATAAAGGGAATATTATATGTTAGACATTCTTAATTTTATCCGATAAAGTACTATTAAGCCCTAAGGTTGTTACACAAGCTTGGTATTTTAATTAAAATATTCTAGATTGAGATAAATTCAAAGTACCTGAACGCTTTGGCTTTGTTCTGTTAACTATACAGGGTGAATTTTCCAAGTGGGCGTGGATGGCCAAATTCTAAACTATGAGGAATAGCGAAAAGTACTCAAAGGAGTCGCTGGCTCGATTTTGATGAAAACTAAAACTGCATCATTGGATTTTTGAAAATTCAATATTTCTAGCCAGGAATCGAACCTGTTGATTTTGAAAAAAAAAACACACACTGTATTATTACACCATTTGATAGTGTCCCTAATAAGGATCAAATTCTGGGAAGTAATTACATACGGCAAACTTAAGGAAAATGTTGAATTTTAATAAACTGCTTCTTTTTTCATACCTTGTTCGAAATGATGCTCAATATTTTTACACCCAAAACACTCGTAGCGCAGTCACCTTCACAAAATTATGTTCTAAATTCAAATTTTAAATTGCAGTTATACAATCCTTGAGACGTCGAATCCAGCTATGTATTCAAAAACAATTGTCATAATTTTGAACAATTAATCAGTTAAGGTTTAATAGGTAGGTAGCATATGAATATAAAAAAGTATTTTGATAAAAATGAGCTCTTTCCTTTAGTTTGCCGTATGTCATTACTTCCCAGAATTTGATCCTTATTAGCGACACTATCGAATGGTGTAATAATACAGCGTGTGTTTTTTTTTTCAAAATCAACAGGTTCGATTCCTGGCCAGAAATACCTATTGATTTTTCAAAAATCCAATGATGCAGTTTTAGTTTTCATCAAAATCGAGCCCGCGACTCCTTTGAGTACTTTTCGCTATTCCTCATAGTTTCGGATTTGGCCATCCACGCCCACTTGAAAAATTCACCCTGTATAGATGATAACGCGAATTATAATCATTAGAACAACCATTCCAGTCATGACTCGGGTTTGTTTATCCAAAGCTTTTTTTTTCATTATGTACATATTGAATTGATATTGTTTCTCTGTTAACATGATTATAATATTTTTAGACCCAAATTAATAACAACCTCTGACGTCAAAGTAATAATGATCCAAGAGTTCGAGCACTTCATAGTTTTTAGTTGCCGTCGACACACAAAAATATGAAATTACGCAATTTGATATAGCTAATATTGTGAAATAATAAGTTAAATAATATGTATATTAATTAAATAGAAAAAATAATAACAACAAATCAACGATGAAAACAATTGTTTTTGAACATCTCTCAGGCAAATGAGATGAAATCTTTTTAAGGCTGACTGTACTTCTGGTGTACCAGTAATTCAGTAATAAAACCCTTCGTAGAGGGATGGAAACTAAACAATAAAAGACTAATTAAATTGACGTCGGAAGACGGGTACCCAAGGCTTTCTCTAATAAAAACTTTTTTACAAAAAAAAAAACAACCGACTTCAAAAAAAAAACTACAAAGTGAAAAATAACTTTAATTTTGGAAGTCGGTGTCGTTGTTTCCGCATTTTCGTTTTTTGACACCGACTTCCGAAATTAAAGTTATTTTTCACTTTATAGTTTTTTTTTTTTTTGAAGTCAGTTGTTTTTTTGTACTTAAATAAGTTTTTATTTTTCACTTTTTAGTTGCACCTCCCCACACTAATTCAATTAACACTAGCATTGAAGAAATGAAGACACAGACTAGAAGAATCATCGAAATGCCGGAGATGCAGTACATTTATGCATATAACTTCGTACATAAGAATGATTACCTAATGTGTTATACACTAAAACCTTCCTGAAAGTATGTAGATCACATTAGTGAAAGAATTATCAAAATTGGTTCATTAGTTTTTGAGAAAATCGCGGACATACAGACATACAAACATACATACGGGTCTAATACAGAACCTCCTTTTTTGAAGTCGGTTAAAAAGGATCAATATTCAAATTACTAGAAAATTGAGCATGTTTGAGTCTAGTTCCAATTAATGCGTGACTGAGCTGACGAGAAACATGTCAGTAGTTACGCGTAAACGAGCAAAACTTTATTTAGAATATTGATGAACTATTAATCCCTAGTATTTTGCCCAAGCCTGTACTTACCTAAATATTAACAAAGCACACAAGGGGATGCGATCGAGCCTTAAACATCAACTTAAATTAAAAAGGAAAAGTGTTTAGTTTAAACTCTTTCCTAACAGTCCTAATAATATAAATAAAGAAAAATATTCGATAAGATAAATGTGAGTTCGGAAGTATATTAAATAATAATAGGCAATCAGTCGTATAGTTCATCACTCTATAGTCAATATCAGTCTCTCGCTCGACTACCCATAGGTAATAGCCTCGGGGCTATTGTGACTTATTATAGTACTTAAGATTTATTATACATAGAAGCTATTGGTGTACCTTAATAAATAAATAAAAATAATTAAATATGAAAAAATCGAAATGGAAAATTTTGAGTTCATAAAAAGGTAGGTACCTAAAGAACCTTTTAGTTCAAAACTAATCTAAGAGAAAATAATTAATAAAAGTGTACGGAACTGAAATTCAATCTCAATTTTATTTAAATAAGTTTCGCGAATGCTTGTTTCTGCTAAATAAAATAAAAGATAGACCAAGATATAAGTACCTAACATTATAAATACCCGAAGATAATACGCTACCTGAAGTACCATGTTTATTGTATTCCGGTGGGATTCCGGCCTCTCTCCGGCACCGGTCACCGGACCGAGCTAAATATGGGCCGAAACGATACGGAAATTGTCATTGCATGATACTGAATATAGACCACTTAAAGCTGCCCTTTTCATACGTTAAACAGCAGCATGAAGCTAATTTTATATTTTTTTCCATTTTAATACGGCTTTCTTGGCGCGTGGCGTAATGATCGCTTCATATCATTGTAAAAATATTATACAGCCAAGTTAGTAGGAGGGGTTTCCTCACAATATTTTCCTCCAGCGTACCTACATCATAGGTGTCCAAGATAAACAACACACATGTAATTGAACCCGAAAACTACTTATATAGTTGTTGACAAAGCTGAAAGTGAGGTTTGACAAGTAACACATCATACACTTTGAACTACTAACTGCTATAGTGGGTAAGTTTCAAGCTACAATTTGCTAGTGGTAGTCACCGTATTTGATTCGAGAGTAATAGGCAACTCAATTATCCATGTCAAAGCTAGTGCAAAATATCATTTTGGACAATTTCCAGCTAAACAGCTGGAAATTGTCCGAAATTATCATTAATTAATTAATTGATTGATTAATTAATTAATATCATTTAATATCATTTTG
Organism: Amphipoea oculea; assembly: GCA_945859645.1. Lineage (NCBI taxonomy): Eukaryota > Metazoa > Arthropoda > Insecta > Lepidoptera > Noctuidae > Amphipoea > Amphipoea oculea. Next base: position 13,462,888 of record OX243873.1, read on the forward strand.
GACTATTACTATTATTTGCTATTTTGTTACTGATATGGGAGTTTTCCCTTATCAGTAAATTACAAAAACTAATCTGGATACTCTGCTTTTACGTGACATTTCCCATGTGACGTTCTGGCTTTAATCAACGCATATTACGTCCCGTTCATTTGTTTCTTTATCTAATTTTGAGACTTAATTTCCTGCCAAAAGCTTTGATACTTCATTATGATTAAATTAATTCGGAACGTGGGCGACAAATGTGATTAGTCTTTCAAGGACTTTTACCAATACTATAGGTACTACTGTAATGTGCTTTGTAACAAACTATTTACAATGCTAATTAATTAAATGTTATAAAGTACGCATAATGTGTGTAGATTGTAGGTATACGTGTAATCACCCCTCAATTTTAAAATTAGGTTATTGCTTACGCTATTGTCTGACGAGTTACTAATTTTAAGATTAGCAATTGGTCAGACAATGGAATGTAACTGCACTGCGTGAAGTTGGCAGATGCAGCATTGCAAATACCAATCCGTTTGCCAAGCGCAAACACAAGTTATACAGGCTGATGAGTGCAGGTTAAAAGCTAGCTAGGTACTTCTATTTAGTTAGATACCTAATACTCACTTAGAATCTGTACTATGTGTGTTGTTTAGAGGATTTCTCGGAATTCTATTTTTTCTGTGTTTTTCAACTTTATTTAATGATTTTTTTTAAGTTTTACGTGCATACACGCGAGCACGCGTACGAGTTTTGCGTGCGTGTATTTTCCAGTGATGCTACATCTACCTCCAAGGTAGCGCTACAGTCCGAAAACTATTATGAGCAATTATATGTATCATGCCACGTTTAAGAATATAATATTAACGCAATAAAAACGCTTCTAACAAATTTACATTCTTACATTAAGTATCTTGTGGATTGTTCTACAGCAACCCAATTACGTTCTCATGAATAAAAAAAATGTTATGTACATAATAAGGATGTGGTTTGGACAGCAGTACACAGTGAAAGTGCAAATGTTAAGCAGTAATCTTGATCACGTATTTAAATATTATTCTTATGAGTATTGACTTTATTATACTAATTTTATACATATTTCAGTTCTTATATAAAGTCGATATCTGCAAGCTACAACGTTTTCGTGATTTCAGTTAAGCATGGATCATCAATAAAACATAATAGTTTCAACTTTACTTTTGTGTTTTCGTTATTTATGTTTCTGTTTCGACAACATAAATAATATCTACTACTGCTTTCAGCTGAATAAGATTAAGTATAGCAATATTTTGAATGTTAAACAGAATGCCAAATATTATTTTGTTCCACATATTTTAAATAACACCTACTTATGACATGGATTTATAAATAAATCTTCTAAGAATTATTAAAAAGTTTACCTTTAATAAGCGGCCAGCTCGTAAATGGAATTCGGCTGGACATCTGCCGCATGTCAGACGATCAATGGGCCAAACTTACGGCCCAGTGGGTGCCGCTTAATGGCAAATGACGTCACGTCAGGCCTTTGCCCAGCAATGGAATAACAATGGTTTAATTGATTAACACCTTCGGCGCCATGTGTATCTTTTTGACACACATTGTCTGGAACATTTTGTATCCAAAAGCATACACATCTTTCTATTTAGTAGGTAAATGCGCTGTGTATCCTTTAGGAACACGTTTTCTATACATTTATTATGCAAAAATTAAAGCCCTAATCTGACGCATTTTTTCGGTAGTAAATGGTCTGGGAATCGGTACAAAAAAAAACAAATTAGTCAAAACTTGAAAAAACCCTCAGCGCCAGACCCTAAGTGGCCGCACTTAGGGTCTGGCGCTAATAAAACCTCGTGCATTGCTCTTTCCCTCAGGTTCAGATTTTATTTTAAGTTTTTCTATTAATCTCTATGGAGTTTCCTGCACATATAAACTATATACCATTGGTTTAGGTAAGTAGTTAACTAAAGGTAAACAAAAAAACCGAGTGTGCTTACGACCACACGACTGAAGTGAAACTTCAAATATGGCTATGAGAGGAAGAGAGAAAGAAAATGTTCGCGCGCACTGCTTTCTCTTGCTTATATCCCCCACTCAACTCCCGTTCGCCTCGCCCGATCACACTTTTCGTAACGCTTACGTCACGCGTTCACCAGCTTACTCCCCAAGTCAAGCGTGCGTAAAGAAGTTTTACTTAAAAAAAACACGTGATTCATGGGTGCTAAACTTTTTGTTACAAATTTTAAAGTCATTAGAATAGAATAGAATACTCTTTATTATGTACACCATATAAATTACAGACATAAATATAGAAACTTTACAATGGGTGACACAATGGGCGGGTCTCAAATACCGAAATTTCACCAAAGCCTATACACATGCACTTTTATCAATTTTTTTTATAATACGCACATCAAAAGTGTCTAGGGATCAAGCACGTTTTTGCTAGACTATGTCTACAGAATTTCCTGTCTGCCATTGCACCCAGAAACTCTATCTGAAGTTGGTTGGTAAAACCGATGACAAATTGTGGCTGGTACCATTTTATAGCTTCGTTTCGGTCAAAGTTCAAAAGTGGTTATGAGTTTTGACTGATCAATAGCTGCATAACCGTTCAATTCGAAATCGTTTTCCTAACTACCTGCTATTAAACATTGTGATCGTTTTACTGCGACGTGACACGACATGAATTTCAGGTTGTGTTTGAATCGGGAAATTCGCTCCAGATTTTGGCCATTTTCAATTATTTATTTTCGTTGGATCCCAGTCGGAACAAATTCAGGTGTATCTTTTACTATAAAACGTTTGAATGGTTGGTTTACTCGTTTTTTTTTTTTTGTTTAGTTATTAATAATAAATCTAATGATATTGTGCATATAATTACCGTAAAACGGGGCTACTTTGACTGGCGGGGCTACTTTGACCAGGCCGATCACAACGCTATGACGCGTTCCCCACACCCCGCGCCTCGCGCAATATTACTCGAGGTCACGCACACTTGCTGAGCACACGTGAAAACCGATTTTGGCGCTCTGTCAAAGTAGCTACAAAATCTGTCAAAGTAGCCCCGTTTTGCGGTATATGATCATTGTGCTGATAGTCGTGATAGCCAGAGGGTTAATAGCCAAGAGCCTCGTCCAACACCTGAGGAGGCTCTCGTTGGGCAGCTGGATAAAGGGCTTGATTCAGAAAACGGTACGTCTGGTCACGGCCCGCATTGTCAGGAGGTTCCTCTCTCTGGAGCTCTGACCGCCGGTAGCTTGGACCCTGTTCCCGATACCGGTGGGCTAAAATTTTTTTTAATATTTAAAATGTTTTTATATTCTGATATTTAAAAATATAATGTATATGTGTTTAATTAAATAAAGGAGATAATAATGTATTATTATAGAATATGTGATTTCTTTGATCACGTCTTATTGTAGTTAAAAAAACCGAAAGTTATAAACAGTTGGTGAAGTAATTACACATAGAATAAAGGTCATTCCTTCTTCTGCATAAATTATTTGTATTGCAGCCTCAAAGAAATAAGTTCCACAATAGTTCAACAATTCAAAGAAAAGCAATACTTTCAAAATAGGTCTTTCCTTTAGTTTATAAAGTTGGAAGGCTATTACAAAATAGCCTTAAGTCATACAGTAGGTACTTATAATATCTGAAAGAAAGAAAAGAAAGAAATAAAGAAAATACGTTTATTTATCTCAGGTACTTTAATATTATTGTGAAGAAAACTAATAAAGTCATTTAGTTTTAGGTGTGCGCCGAGTGCACCTGGTTCAAAGTTATTCTTTTCAAGTAAGATGTGCTATTTAATAATGTTTAAACAAAAATCTACTTAAGTTTTTATCGTGAGTTAAACAATGAATGGAAAATAAAAATGGTTAACTTAGTAATAAGCAATTTAGCATGCTTGCAGTTTCCCTAATAAGTCAAATGAGACAGTGAACGCGAAATCTTCCCCTATTTTCCGTTAGCTGGCCCCTCGAGCACACGTCTCGCACAGAACCTAGAACAGACAAATGGATTCAAACACAATTTCACACGTTGAACAGGCCAACAGCTCACTGATAGAAAGCGGTTACCGCAATCTGTACATACACACCTGCAACACGAAGGGTCTGGGAGAATTTAAGCTTTTTACTTCTCAAATCACATTTCACACATTTAGCAACAAAGGTATGGTGGAAACACTTCAACTTAGTATAATTAACCGTTTCAATTATTCCATTAAAACGCCGAACAAAGCTTAATATAATACAGATTAATTTCATCGCGTTCTAATTGCGCCAATCTCGTCATTAAATCGTTCCACAGCGCAATTTCCATAAGATATACCAATTCAACCTATTTCTATGTAATATGGACGAGAAATTACTTTAATATTTAATGACTTCAAACGGTTAACGACGTGCCCTTAATTAGCTAAACCAAATTACCGTAGTCCCTCGGTATCCAGGCACCGTACAAACTGAGAGTTCAGTCGCGATGCGGCGCGTAAACGCATTATTGTCACGTGTCAGGACCGCTCCAAATTGCTGTATGTTCGAGATTCCAATAGTTACTATTATTATAGTAGTAACATAACATTTTACGAGAAGTTTAGAGTGAAAATGTTCCAAACAATAAGTTCAATAAGTTACGTTAGTACAGGATAGATATTGACTAGCTCTTCTTACCGTGTCGATGACAATCTAAATAGAGTCAGCACGTAATTTGTCTACGAATTTAGCACCTTCAGTGGAGTCCATCAGTTCCTTCTTTCGTTCTTCCAATAATAGGACACGCTGGCTACGCTGGCTGGATTTTCAATGATTAAGAATAAAAACTGCTATCCACTGAATATGAGTCTTGACTTCCTTAATCTTTCTTTATAAAAATAAAATCGCTATACCTACTAAATCCCTATTTAAACATCTACTAAAAATAAGTAACGTCCCTAAGTTTAGAAAAAATAAAATTTTAGTCTCCGCGCCAAGAAAGCCGTATTCAAATGGAAAGAGAAGAAAACAATAGTCTAAAATTAGCTTCATGCCATTAGCTGTTTAACGTTTGAAAAGGGCAGCTTTAAGTGGTCCATATCCATTATCACGCAACGACAATTCCCGTACCGTTCCGGTCCACGCACTTCGTTCGGTACGGTGACTGGTGCCGCCGAGAGGCTGAAACCCACCGAATACGAAAAACATGGAACTTCGGGTAGCGAAACATTCATTAATAGTACTTAAATGAGAGATGGACTATAATGTAGATATACAATGTTCGGTACTCGGTCTTGGTCTAACTTTTGCGATTTAAATAAAAAAAATTATTAAGCATTCGCGAAGGTTTTTTAAATAAAATAGAGATTGAATTTCAGTTCTCTAACTTTATTAATTATCTTCCCTGAGATTAGTTTTTGACTCAAGCGTTAAGTAGTGCTTTAAGTACAATTTTATGAAACGTACCTAGATGTTCCATTTCTCTTTTTTGCGTCATATTTCATAATTTTTTCAATAATAATTTTAAATTGATTAACTGAAAGCGAGCAAAAAAAGGGTTGTCAAACAAATCCAATGAAATCCTCTTCGTACCTAGTTTATTTCTTAAATTCAGCCATATTTTATTAATGCTAATCCCTCAAAGCTCACAGTTGACGGGGACGGGTCGGTTATCCGTTATAAATTGGGGAAATCTGATTCAAAACTTGTATTTGAACGCTCAATTCACGCGGGTTGATAGGAGAGCGATCGCAGCTTATTTTATTCGTACTTTAAAAGGGAAACAAGCAATTTCGCAAAACATAACAGTAAGATATTAAAAGCTAAAGATGTAGGTTTCTGTACAATCCACTACGTTTCCACAGATATCATAAATGGGGTAGGTACAGTAAAGATACGAGTACATACAGACAACTAATTAATTGACGGTTAGTATAAGTTACAAAGCTACAAAATATGTAAAAAGTGGCCAAGTTCGAGTCGGACTCGCTCAAAAAGGGTTCCGTACCACCTTAATTTTTTTAATACTTTGGTAAAAGAAACACCTTTATTTTATGGGGTCCCTTAATTTTATTATTTGTTGCTATAGCGGCTATAGTAGTACATATTCTGTGAATATTTCAAGTATCTACCTATTACGGTTCAAAAGATACCACCCTGTGACAGATGGATGGACAGCGGAGGATTTCGTTGGCACCCTGGAACGGAACCCTAAAAAGACAAACATTAATGAAGAAATTAAATTTGTTACTAAACTACATCGCTAAAATCACTATCAGCATCAGCATCTCTTAACTTAACACTCATACAAGCGAACTGAAGATGACACTGCGTCCCTTCGCAATCTTTTGGCGTGATATGCAGTGTACAACTACTATAATACTTAAAACTTATAATTTACAGTGGCGTTTACCAGAAAAGCGCCAAGACAATGAAGCTGCATGAGTGCAGAGAAATGATCCGACTGTCTTGGAACCCGCTACGAAATAAATCAGATAAGAAGACTGAAGAAGTAAGCAACCCTCTGGTTGCATTTTACAAAGTGCACTGGTATGTAGGGCAGAATAACACTATTCTTTATCAAACTTCTCGAGTAGTAAATTCAGGCTGGTCCAAAAAAACATGGCAAGTCGTTTCTCTAACTCGGAATTTTAAAACATTAGTTTTTTCGCAATCCTGCGGGAATTCCTCGGAAATAATGATGAACGAAACGACTGGTTGCATATTGTTATTTAATCTACTTCCGAACTCACACTTACCTTGTCTCATATTTTGCCTTATTTATGTTTTTTGGAGACTGTTAAAGAGTTTAATTTCGTTAGAATGTTTCGTCTTCAAGTTTCAGTCATGGTCGTCTTTGCTTTGTCAGTATTTAGGTGCAGGTTTTAAGGCACAAATTCAAGGGATTAGTAATTCATCAATATTCTAAATTAACTTTCACTCATTTGCGCATAACTAATGAAAGTTTCTTGTCGGCTCAGTCACGCGTATAGATGCTGACGGGAAAAATTCCGAATCATTCCCGTCGAATACTTCGGAAGTATTCCGAAATATTCTGAAACTTTGGGAATATTTCAATTGTCAAAAAAAAACCGGGAAAATTGTATTAACCTATTAAAAGTCACTGTACTCGATTGAGTACAGCGTAACAAAGTAAAATAATAAGGTGTATCACTTAAAATTTACAAGATCTGTAATTTACACTTCGGGATAAGGCTGTACTCAATTGAGTACAGTTATCTCTGATGGGTTAAGATTAAAAATATTCTTGACCAGCGGCCCGTCCCGGCTTCGCACGGGTGGATATAAGATTACAATTAATGTAGCCTATGTTACTCAGTGTGAATGTAGCTTTTCAATAGTGAAAGAATTTTTGAAATCGGCACAGTAGTTTTTGAGTACTTATATATGTGCATATGTTATGTTTTAATTTAAGATATAGTTGTAAGATTCTGCCTTTAATTGAACTGATTAATGAAAACACAAATTAGTGATTGTAACTTTAATAACAAAACTAAAAGTGATTACAAAATTATTTGTTAAATACTTATTACGAATAAACACAGATCTGCAATAAACAAAGATCGTTTTAATAAACAACAGGTGCCACTGAAAAATAAATTCACCCACCACACAACAAATAAACACGTTTATTCCTGAATAATTCGGGCGAAATATTCCGCGGAAACATTCGATTGCGGGGTATGAATCTTTCTCCGCGGGCGAAAACTTCTCCGGGGAGCATCTCCCCTCTTACCGCACCCCGCACCGCCATCGCCAGCATCACCGCTAACAAAGAGTTTCAAATAAATGTCACTAGATGGCACGACATTTATTGATTAATGGTTGAAGTGTAATTTTCAAGTTTTTATTGACTTTTATAAGGTTTATTCAAACATAATCAACTCTTATACACACCAAATTATGTAACAATAAGCTCTTATTTCAAATTTCAAAGATGATTGGAATGCAAAATTAATATTTATACCAGTAGATGGCGCTGTATTAAATTTCAAAGGTTAACATCTCGATTTTTTAAATTTTGTTTTGTTTAATAATATCACTGATAATAGAAGTACGTAGCAGCAGTACAAAAGTACAGTGTGCTTTTAACGTCATCTATTCGGAATAAAAGTATAATGTAACCCTTCTTGCAAAGTCGCTACTAACACCATCTATTGGGAACGAACGCGATTGATGTACAGACAAAAATAGCTAGAATTGCCAGATGAAATCTGCTCTTTACGTCGGGACATTTCTTTGTATGGGATGAGGCATCTGTATGCTAGTATCGATGCAAAATACGATATTTCACCAAAAAAAATAAAAATTTCAATAAAATTCATTTTGAATAATTCTGATTTAAAGAAACTTTCCCAGAAGTATTCCGGAATTATTCAGAATTTTTCAGAAGTTTTGCAACTATAGTCACGCGCTAACTGTAACCAAATTCAGACGTGCTCAATTATTTTGTCATTTGAATATTCATTTTGATGGTTTTCTGAGAAAACCTCTAGTTTCGACGTCGACTTTGTTACAACCTTTTCTTTTTTAGTATCTTCATATACATAAAAGGTTAAATAAATGAGTTACTGTTCAGATACAGTCTCGTCTATAAGTATGTATACACTTGGCTTTATTCAAAGGCAATTTTCTCCTTTATTTTTGAATGAAATTTTATGTTATTACGAACATAGTATTTTCGAACCCATAGGTTTATGTAAAGTGTCGTATTTCAACGTTGCATTCGTTATTTCACGAAAATATCACAATTGAAAGTTGCCAAGTGTTGACATATTATTGCTCGTGACTGTACACCTCCCTTCTTTGTGTGCAATCAGCACATGGTGGCATTGATAATCATGAGGAATATAATCTTGTCGAAATAAAACACGTCCCTTTTTCACTCACTGCTGGGTGATACTCACCTTGTATAAAATGACGTGCCGCTAATGCATTTTAGTCTCGTACCGGTAAACATACCCCGCACGACGTTATTGAATTTAAAAATCCATAAGTTTACGCCCGCCACTATAATGTTCAAGTTTCAACTACAAAATAGCACCTTTAAAAATAAGTCAGACTTTCGGGGGCTTAATATTACGTATATACTTAAGAAGCAATTTCTGTAATAATACATAGTAGGTACAAGTTGAGAGCATGTTGTAGATTTTCGAAATGAAGACGTGTCGGAGTTCCATAGTGTCGAAATAAAATCTTATCGTTTTACAGTTGCAGTTGGTACGTCTATACAAGTATATAATAAAAAAAGAAAAAGGCAGCTCATTGGGCATCAAAAAATTCGTCCGCATCGCTGTCAATGGGATAAGTGCCCAAAAGACTGGCAGCATTACCGCATTGGGTGGCAAATAAAAACCTTATTACTAAATAATATGTATCAGTCGTTTTTTTTTTAAATTATTCAATACTTCCCTGAGTATAACATCGCTACAAACCAACAAAATGTTAGTAATTTAGTAGATATAGTTACAATATTTCGATTCCCAGTAGGTATGATTCGCAGGGCACTTGTAGAGTTCAAGCGACCTAACTGGTTTGTTTGGGACTACAAGGTGTAATTGAAATAACTGAAGATCTCTTAAGGGGTCATTGTAGGTAATTATAGAACCACTTTCAGGGACCAACGCTGAAACTTCGAAAAATAATCAGCTGCTTCATACATTTACATAATTATGTTCGTTCTTCTCGACAAAATGAAGGAACCAGCGGATTGTTTTGCTTTCTACGCCAACCTAGGTGTAGCAACTATCTAGGCTGAGCGAGACTGAAACAAACAAACAATTTCTAAATTAAATTGGAGTTCAGCAGGTGGAATACCTACTAACTGCTAAAACGCTCACCGCCCGAGGAGAACGCAAGACCTTTAAGTAACAGAAAAGATAGAAAGACTTAATTACCAATATAATTATTACATCTAATCATAAATAATGATGGGAGCATATTCGTGTAATTTTTTTTTTTTAATTAAAAGAGTTTTCCTTCTAGCCGTACCTACACTTATTAAAAACTAGTTTCTGCCCGCGACTTCGTCCGCGTGAAATTTCACCATCCCTCCATTCACCCTCTTAGGGTTGGAATTTCGAAAAAAACTTTCTTAGTGGATACCTACTCTTCACAAAGAACCTACGACAAACTTATTATTTGCGGTTGGTACATGTAATCGGGTCTAGGATCGAACCGCAAAATTAAGTTTGTTTTTTATTGTATATACTTTTCCGGGATAAAAAGTACCCAGTGTAATGCCCAGGATAATAAAGAATAATTATACCAAGTTTCATCGTAATCGAACCGGTAGTTTTTGCGTGATGCCTGAACAAACAGACAGACAAAAATTTTTTTAATCGCATTTTTGGTTTCGGTGTCGGTCTAGTAACACCATTATTTTTTATTTGCCATTTATTTTTTTGATATTTTCAATGTACAGAATTTTCACTTCTACAGATTTATTATAAGTATAGATAAACTCCGACGAGTCGTGACGTACGTTCTTATACTAGATGACAGCGTGTTGCAGTACAAACACTACAATCAACAAAAATACAAAATGTGTTAAATCTTCTGGTTTTCCATTTCGGTTTAATTAAGGAACCTTTTGGAAGAAATCGAATTAAATCGGCTATAATTGGAACTTGTCTGCGATCAAAATGTAATCAGAGCAATAGGTATTGAAGAGAAATTCAATCATGAATCAGCTTAAACTTATTAATTTATTTATGGGATATCCGCGATTAGAGTTCGAAGCTGAAGTTGATAGGAAAAAATATTGAATTTGCTCATGTTAATAACCGAAAGTAGAAAATTAGGGGCCATTCATAAAATACGTCACATGTTAAGGGGGAAGGAGGCAGTCTGCAAAGTGTGACATCGACTATGAATATCAACCCTAGCGAAAAACTTTAATATATTACAAACTTTATCCACATCATAACAAGATTTAATTTTAAATTGCAAAATGTTTGATGTCCCCGGTGTGACGTCAGATTTTCACACAAAATATATGACCACCTGGGACAAGGTAGAGGGTCTAAAAAATCATGAAAATTGTGTGAAGTAATTTATATATGGCTCCTTAGGACTGCTATCAGTTCTGATACGCGAAATATTAATATTAAATTATCCTATCAATGTGTTCAGTCCACTAAGGAGTGCAAACTCTGCTTTTGTGCCTGAAAAAGTGCTTAGGTACTTCGGTTCTATGGTCTCGAAAACAATGCGTTTGAGAAAATAAATAACAATACTAGAATGAGAAAGTTTAAAGTGGATAAGACAGAGATTAAAACAGAAGAAGAACTAGCAGGGGATCGAGGGGGAGGTGGAGGGGGAGGTGGAGGGGGAGGTGGAGGTGGAGGGGGAGGTGGAGGGGGCGTTCAGGGGATCAAGCCGGAATAACTCAAAGCAAACAATGCGCGAAGTACACAGCCGATAACTTTTCTTTAAATTCATAGAAACGCTAAGAGATGAAAGAAAGTATTCTCTAGTCGGTTAAACTTAACTGTTCCTAAAATATTAGGTATCTTTCTGAAGTTTGGTATGTACCTAAAAATTTTGTTAGATTAATATAGTTAGATTTTTTCCATAAGAACAAATCTAACTCTAGAAAAGGTATGTAAGTAGTTGGTTACTGGTTTTCAGCGGCACAGTTTTTTGGTTCAGCATTTTTTTATTATACAGGGTTACTTGTAATTCGACGTATATCCGTCAGGAGCTGATAGGGGGGCCAAAATGCAACAAATTGAACCAACAATATGTATGGCCGAAATTCAATAGTTTTCGAGATATTTGAATTTTAAGGGTTTTTCGATAAATTCCAAATAAAAAAAAACTACATATTGTATGGGTACCATTAAAAAATTATATTGTAGCTGGTACTTCAATTCAACAAAATAATGAGCGATTTATGAACAATATCTAACCAATATTTTCATTTTACGTTTCAAAAATGTTTCAAATAAAAAGCAGTAGTAGTAAGTAGTTCGAAATTCAATAGTTTTCGAGATACTTATTGTTTCAACATAACCGATTAATAAATTATAATTTCGTCAAACGATCTACCAATTTTTATTTATAAATATCGCAAATAAACGTCATACGACGCCGGTATCGAGTGATTAATTTCAGCGATGGAATCAATGATGGTATCAGAATCGAGTGTAAATAAATCGATTTGGAGATGTCCGATCGGAAAATGGCGGGTAAGTGATCCGAAAAATATCATACGTCCTTTCCCGGCTGCCGCTGTCGGGTCATAAAACATGGCGGTGATCAACGAAACGTGTCCAATGTTTCCAAAGCTGATACTTTATGTTGGGATGATCAGAATTTTTATTCTACAGGGTGTTACGGAAAGGGTATATCAATACAAACGGGTTGAAGAGTGTATCTGGTCTAGAATCTCTGTACAAAATTTCAGCTCAGAAGCAGTAATTTTGAAAATGCTTATTTTTTTTTTTTTTTCGACAGTTTATTAAATTGAAATCATAACAAACGTGTCACCGCACTACGAGGGTCATTATCCATTATATGTAGTGTGTCTGTGCGCCTAGTACACGCACATCACGCCGCCGCGCGCCAGTGCAGCGCCGTGATGTCGAAATAAAAAAATATTAAGCATTTTCAAAGGTAATGCTTTTGAGCTGAAATTTTGTAAAGAGATTCTAGACCAGATACACTCTTCAACCCGTTTGTATTGATATACCCTTTCCGTAACACCCTGTATAAACATATTTGCAAAGTCTTCAGAATGAACCGTAATGGATATAAGTAGATACCTTTTCATTCTTTGTAATTTTGTTTTTCTGTTCTAGAGAACTCACTTCCTTGCTTCACGAATTATTTTTTGAAAATAAAGTATTGTCCTTGTGTATTTGTTACATGTTGTTTGGTACGCCGCCGAGACAAAACAAACTTGGACAAAGGAAATTAAGACATGGAAACGGTAAACACAGTCTGATAAATAAGAACCTGAATAAACCGACTGAATGTGAAAGGCGGAAGACTAAGCTTCTGGTAAAAATAATTACAGTTTAGGAGCAACTGATATCAATCCCAGTATCTAAACGGACAAAACACCAAATAAAAATATTGTACGGTCAGCAACAATAGTCGATAAACAATATCATTAAAAAAACAAAATAATTATTTACACTGTTATTCAGCATTTCATTATAATAGTAGTTTATACATAGTTTCTTAATTTCTTATCTATTCCGATTTTATTTTTATGTTGTCCTCAATATATTTTATGTTTTAAACATCTGTAGTGTTTCGATAAACACTACTTTTGTTGCTGACGGTACCAGTCGCGCTCTATGCGTGTTGCAAGTGGTTTACTCGTAAGACTTGACAGCTCTCATATAATCTTTCAGCATTCTGTTGCTTTGCTTCACAAAATTGACTCTCACCCATAAGGAATGGAAGTTCTACACATTATACAAACACAAGCTACAAGGCTGATGATATTTCCCATCGGTCAAAATTGCGAACTGCCCTATCAACCCCTTTAGGACATGAATTTCGAAAAATCAATCCTCACTTTTGTTAAATATGAAACTCTTATGCAAAAATTTCATGCTTCTAGGTCCAAGAGGACTAGAATTTGCGTTGTCTGTCAAGGAATAAAAAAAAGGTTTTAACTTAGTAGATATAAGACCTACTTATGTAGGTACATATAGCTAAATACATTTTAGTTGTAAAAATAGTAACTGTTCCATTATTCGGGTGTGGTGTGGTGGAATGGAACATCGCCATTACTCGGCGTGGCCATGCGTGTGATCCTGCCTGACAGCTCAGTAATGAAAACTGGACTGTCGAACTCGACGAAATACCTACTAATTGGTAGATTTTTATTATTATTTTTACGTCCTAACGTACCACGTGTGAGATTTTACTCCCACAGCTGTTTCTGACATCTTGTATTTAATTTCATGATGTAGGCTATATCGATGCTTCCGACAACAAAGGTCGTAAACACCTCCTTCTGTCAGCTTCCTTCTCAAAGTTGTGTCTACCGAGCTGGATGACTTGCCCTAGGTAGACATACTCCTTCACAACTTCGAGAAGCGACCCTTCGATGTGGATTGGACTCGGCAAGACGTGCGAATTGTACATGACTTTCGTCTTGTCCAAATTCATGCCGAGGCCAACACGCCGGGAGGCTCCATTTAGGCTGTGCAGCATTTGGTCTAGCTGTTCCAACGTCTCTGCCATTATGACGATGTCATCGGCAAATCGAAGATGGGAGATGTACTCGCCGTTAATGTTGATACCCTGTCCAGTCCAGTCCAGCGTCTTGAAAACGTCTTCCAACGCGTTGGTAAACAATTTAGGGGATATTACATCCCCCTGTCTCACCCCCCTGAGCAGTTGGATGGGGCTGGTTTTCTGATTCTGGATCTGGACAGTCATCGTTGCAGCGTCATACAAACATCTCAACACTTCGATGTAGCGCCAGTCAATTCGACATCGTTGCAGAGAGGCCAGAACTGCCCATATTTCGATGGAGTCGAAGGCTTTCTCGTAGTCCACAAATGCCATACACAGCGGCTGATTGTACTCCTCCGTCTTCTGTACAATTTGTCGAACAGTATGGATGTGGTCTACGGTACTGAAGCCTTTCCGAAAACCGGCTTGTTCTGGCGGCTGGAACTCGTCAAGTCTCCTGGCGAGACGGTTCGTGACGACCCTCGAGAACAGCTTGTATACGTGGCTCAGAAGTGAGATGGGTCTATAGTTCTTCAGTAAGGATTTGTCACCTTTTTTGAAGAACAGAACCACCGCACCTCTGCTCCACGCCTCGGGCGTTGTACCCTATTGAATAACGGAATTAAAGAGACTCGCTAGCTCCTTCAGGACTGGAGCCCCGCCCGCTTTAAGGAGCTCTGTCGTTATTCCGTCATCCCCAGGTGCCTTGTTGTTCTTTAACTGCTCGAGAGCCGCCCTAATCTCGCATTGGTCGATATCCGGGATGTCCTCCGTGTAGTGGCGCGTTAATTCGGCTCGATGGTCGTCTGCACTATGCCCCGCTGGTTTCATCGTCCGTGTTGAGTACAGGTGCCCATAAAAATCCTCGACTTCCTCGAGTATCTCGGACTTCGAAGTCACGATTCTGCCATCCGCAGTTCTTAGTTTCGTCAGATGGGACCTCCCTAATTGCTGAGCGAACACTTTCGACCCTCGGTTCTGCTCAATCGCGTCCTTAATGTCACGGGTGCTGGAGCACCGAAGGTCTCGTCGCGTCAGCTTCCTAATTTTTAGGTTTAAGGCCCTCTTATCTGACGAAGACGGCTGCATAGATGGCAACTCTCGTCTTTCCCTCATAAGTCCGAGAGTTTCCGAGGAAAGTTTAGACACCTTACTTTTTCGCTGCGACGGGAAAAACCTGCGGGACACGTCGCGTAGAGCTTTGACCACCTCGTCAGCTTTCTCGTCAATATTGCCTGTGGTTTCCAACAGGGCGAATCGATTTTGATTCGGATCCTAGAGCGGCTTGGAGCTGCGTAGGTCGGAGTGTAGGCCTCATCATGCGGAGTCTCTCAGCTCTGAAATTGATATTCAAAGTGCCTCGGACAAGCCTGTGATCGCTTCCGGTATTAAACCTACTAATCACGGAGACCTCTCTAAATATATGCTTCCGATCCGTCATGATGAAGTCTATCTCGTTCCTTGTCACGTTATCGGGGCTTTGCCAGGTCCACTTCCTTTGGGGTTTCTTTTCGAAAAACGAATTCATTAAGAAAAGCCCCTGCGACTCCAAAAAGTTGACCAACATTTGCCCCCTGTGATTCCTGCGTCCCAAACCGAACGGTCCGACTTTAGATTCACCGCGTTCTTGTAATCCCACTTTGGCATTGAATAAAAGATTATTAACCAGAAATTTCCTCCTCCTCCATAATTATACTCGGCGAAAGACAAGTGCAGCAATACTATCAAAGATTTACACCACAGATATTTACTAGAAATGTGCTTTACATCATCGGATGGTTTTTGTACCTCCATAATAGTCATGACCAAAGCAGGCCGTAATAATTATCTATGGATGTTTTTTCTGAATTATTAGATACGAACGTAAAACACAATTGAAATCCAGTGAGTAGCGCCATTTATTTCTCAGAAAAATTAAACATGCTTTACTAGCTGCGCCCCGCGGTTTCACCCGCATAAGTGTCGATCCCGTGGGAATATCGGGATAAAAAGTAGTATGTTAATCCAGGGTGTCAGCTACCTCCATGCAAAATTTTATCAAAATTTGTCTAGCCGTTTGAGCGTGAAGAAATAACAAACATATAAACACAAACACACAGACACACACACACACTCACACTCACAAACTTTCGCCTTTATAATATTAGTGTGATATGGTCAGGTATAGGTAAAACCCAATAACCTCAACCTAGATAACCTAGGTAACCTTTGGTAACCTCAATATAGGTTTAGGAGGTACAGGTTTAGTTATGTAACAAAAAAGACCGCCAAACTAGGCGTTTGTCTACTTTATCTAAATTAATCAGAATATAAATTGCCTACTCAGAAACATAGGACAATGTGGATCCCAACTATAAGCCAGGATTTACTACTAATTAATTAAGTTAAACCATAGTACCTACAGGGCGTACCAATCAAGTATAATACCTGAATAAAATACTAAATAAACTCTGAACAAAACTGCTCATTAAGCAAAATTGTATGAAACCGTAATGCCTATGCACGGTGGATGTCACGTTGGTTCCCTTTGTATTCCCTCGTAGGATTTCGTTGTTCATTATTTTAATTTTATTTATACAAAAAGATTTTGTACGTAGATATTATTTTGACCTTCTAAAAAACGTATAAACATGAGTTATTAACTAGACATAATAATATGTAGATATATTATTACCATATTTGGTAGGATGTTGCCAAGTACACATATAAAGTCCAAATTATTCCGTTTTTACTGTAATATCGACGAGCTTGAAACCGCCAGAACACAAAAAACGTTATCCCCGTATTATTTTTCAAAACATGCGAATATTTTATATACAAACAAAGCTGGACAGTAAGCTCCAACAGGACTAATGTTCTTTTAATTAATTTAAAGTAACTAAAATGCTGAGTGAAGCGAAGCGTGGAGCCTGTAATCTGTCGTACGCTTGTCTTCACGCAATTTCATCTACTATTGTGATTCACGACTAGAGCTTGTACTTGTTGTTGTGCTTTGTTTAATAAGTTTAAGTTAAAGTACAAGTAAAAGTAGTTAAAGTAGTAAGTAGTTCTAAAAGCAGTATGAATGGTGCGCTAACTAGCGCACCATTCATACTGCTTTTAGAAGAAGAATGGTACAAATTCTTACTTACTTAAATAATAGCCAATACCTAGCTAGTATTAAAAAAAAACTTTTTTTTCTTTTCTAACAGAAAGTTAATAAATTGGTTGATTAAATAAAAGAGCTTGCAAGTTATGCAGTTGAGTGATGGTGCAGGAAATACCTACTGGCTACAAGTTAGTAAAGAAAATATTAAAAAGTCTGGAAAAACTAGGCAGCAATTTGAATCCATCGTCCTAATCACACTATCACACTAATATTACAAAGGCGAAAGTTTTTGAGTGTGTGTTTGTGTGTTTATATGTTTGTTACTTCTTCACGCTCAAACGGTTGGACCAACTTTGATAAAATTTTGTATGGAGGTAGCTGACACCCTGCATTAACATATAGGCTACTTTTTATCCCGATATTCCCACGGGATTGACATTTACGCGGGTGAAACCGCGGGGCGCAGCTAGTGTAAACAAAATTTTGCAACGCGCGTGCGATGGTAACAAGGCGACGCGCGGGGTTAGGGGGCAACTCGTCCACTTCAAAACTGGGCCCAGGGACCAGTTCCACCTTTCTAATTTTACTAGGGGTCAACTCGTCCCACCTCGAAACTGGGACCATGGGCCTAAGGGGGCAACTCGTCCCACTTCGAAACAGAGACCTGGGACCAATTCCACCTAGGGGGCAACTGGGCCCACCCAATTCCACCTAGGGGGCAACTGGGCCCACGTTAGTTTAGGTATTGAGACGATTGCACTACTGAATATTCTCTAGGGGTTTGGTGGTCCCAATATACTGATACTGGCGGTAGCAAAGGGAAATAAAAAAATCACCGAAGGTTAGTTTGTCTCATTTGTTTTATGTTATCATAATTATCATGACTAATTTTTTATTCTATAATTAAAAGATAACATTCATAACAAAACAAATCAAAAGTACCTACACATTATGTTTTCTCAAAACCAAAATTAAAAAAATTAAAACAACTTCTTACAAACTTAAAACAGCTCTACTGTTTTATAAAAATCTCTTAACATTTTAAAACCAAGTACTTGTTATTTACAATGAGAAACAATAATCCAACGCTTTTTTCACAAAACCAAAATTAAAAAAATAAAATAACTTCTTCTTACAAACTTAAAACAGTTCTACTGTTTGATAAAAATCTCTTAACATTATAAAACCAAGTACCTGTTATTTACAATGAGAAACAATAACAGCTTGATACCTCCCCGCGTTCCTGAGAAAAAGGGTCTTGACATACAGACGGACGGACGGACAACAAAATGATCCTATAAGGGTTCAGTTTTTTCCTTTTGAAGTACGGAACCCTAAAAATAAGTCAAAAAATCACGGCACAGTTCACTCTTTGTTTTGTTTATAGGTATCGTAAAAGCGCAGAAAGACGTGACAACAAGCGAATGCAAATTGCAACTAAGTGGGTGTGTAAAACAAATAGATACGTATCGTTTTAGGCGCTTTGCCCATAAATAATTTTGGCGAATCACAGGATTTGACTGCTCATACGCACGTTGCGTATTTCAAAGCATTGTCGCGTATTTTAGCATTTTTTTATTTTTTTTTTAATTTATTTTTTAGTGTCCACCATTGGGTGGACACTAGCGGTTAACCGTTTATCTAACAGTTTATCTACAGTCAACAGCAAAAGTAGATGATGATTGAGTTTATAACTTTTGGAGTCAAAACTGATCACGAATATATGGCAGCTGTACTAGTAGTAAATGTTTGGTATAATTTACAATCACATACTTTTGAATCCCTTCGATGCCACACAGTTCTGACACGAACTCCGTTCATTAGTATTGAATTTCTGATTTTCATCATCTACTTTTGCTGTTGACTGTACAACTCATAAATAAACTCTTTGGTGTTACTGACCAAAAAGTATTCATATAAGATTGAATAATAAGAAATATATTTATTTGCCCACTTACTAATAAACGTATTATATCAGATGAATAGTTACCCAAGTAGCAAACAATTGTCTTAAAAAGGTATTGTAGATATCTTGAAGACAAGTTGACGAATTCCTGCTGTTGTCTTGGCTAAAACTATTATGTCCCTCAAGATATCTTCTAGATACACTCCAAGAGTCAGTTAAGTAAAAGTGGGCACAGTATTTAAGAACTTGTTAAGAAAGAGTTAATACTACTGTTTAGATAAACTTTAACCCTACTTAAGAGAGTATGGTTTTGCAGAACTCTTAAACACTGTCTTCAAGATATCTTGTAGGTTGACTTAAGATAAAGAAATAGACTTAAAGATATCTACAATACCTAATTAAAACTATCAATTTTGAATTGCAGATATTCCATCTTGTCTTAGTGAAGTATAAATAAAAACTTATTTTGCTTTAAAGTGCTTTAAGTAATATTATTTTTAGAAAACATGGTGAACTATTAAAGTATTTTAAGACTTACGAAAATGGCGGTTTAACAACATTTTTTATGTCTAGAAAAGGCTTTCTTATGTCGTTGAATGCATTGGAAATTTAAAACGCATGATCATTTCTCGTGTAAAATCTATAGATAGTGCTATAGAACAGACGGGCTTTTAAAATACTAGAAAACAAACAAAAATATGTGGTATAATAATATTGCAAATTAAAAATTTTTTGGCATTTAGTGCAGAGTACTACATTTTTTATAAATGTGTAAGGTATTAATGTAGTTAGAATGACTATGACAAAAATGTAAGTTCAATCTACTCTGGTTTTTAATGAAGTATTGTTGGAAAATGTTTTATATTTTTTTCACTTGTAGTGCAAAATGGCGTTAAATCTTATTTTTCTTAACGAAGTAAGATTTTAGACAATACTGATTTTGTAAGGCTAGTTCAGACAAAGTTAAGACAAGTTACACTTGAAGTAGTGCTAGTTAAGAGATATTATACTTAACCTTTACTAAAAACAGTATTGGTGAAGTACTATTTAATTTGTTTGGTATTAAATGATTCTATAGTTTGCTTTAGTTAAAACCAGATTACGTCTTAATGTTTTCTTAACTTGTCATTTATTGTTATTGTGTGGTTCTTGTTTATTTTGTGGTGGAAACAGGTTTATGTAAGATAGTCGAAAGAATATGATTAAATTAATATAGGTAGGTACCTCCTAATGTTTGAATTCGACGAAGCATAACAGAACACAAGGATTCAAATTCAGCGCTATAAGTACCTAGCTTGCTAATTGATATGTCGCAGGGAAATGAGGATATCAGGGATTTCACGAAATCCCTAGGGATATCACGAAATCCCGGTAGATGTCGAATATTCTTGTTTATTACCTACGTTTTTTTACTAAAAGTATCTAGTGATATGACAAAATACTAATATAAAATCAGAGATATGTCATTTCACTAAACTAAATGTAGTGAAATGAAGAATACTGTTGATGAATCAAGTAATAAAACAAAATTACAAATTAACTTGTGCATTTTTATTAGAAAATAAAGTTTTAATCAACTAAACAATAATCTGACAGTGATATCAGGTATCATACCTTTTTCTATTACCTATGTGGATTCGTTCATTAGGTACAAAAATATAAATGTAAACATTAAAAAAAAAATTTACTTGCGAGGCTCAACAATTAAGACAACGACTCACTCCTGATGGAAAATGGAAAATCTTGTTATTTATTTAAACAAAGCAGTGATTTGTGGCACCTTGAATTACACAAAACATTTAGCTTCTTGCAAATACATCTTTTGGTTTTGCACTGGAACTTTGATATTTCACAATTACGTTGTAGAAGTACAAATGTAGAAATTCTTCCAGCTAATGCATGGCTCGATTTTTATTCGGCAGTATCCGCTTTTCTAACATTTTACTAGATTTAGTTTAGTGAAACGACATATCACTGACGATAAATTGGTATTTTGTCATATCACTAGATACTTTTAGTAAGAAGACGTAATAAACAAGAATATTCGACATCTACCGGGATTTCGTGATATCCCTAGGGATTTCGTGACATCCCTGATATCCTCATTTCCCTGCGACAGATATATTGTTTAAATAACTTAAACTATCCAATCCGAATTTTCTTAGAAGCCACCCAAACTCAGGAAAAATAATTAATTAATAACTTCTGTTCTGCTTATTTGATAATCTCGACTCGGCACATTGGTTAAGTTTAATTTTTTTTTATATTTTACTAGCTTCAGCCCGCGACTTCGTTTGCGTGAAACTTCTTGTTTCCCCCGAGCCACCCCGTCGTATCGCATCACCCGCCCGCGCTATCACTTAACGTTCTTTTTGACTTTGTTTCTTTTTGCTCGGCTTCTTCCTCAAGAATTGGGCTATCAAATGCAAGAATAATTTCTCAAATCCGACTGGTAGGTAGTTCCAGAGATTACCCCCTACATACAAACTTACTAACAAATTTTACCTCTTTATAATATTAGTATAGATAACACGCCGATGAAACCTAGCAAATCTTTTTAATTTTTCCACTTTATCCATATTTATACTTGGTTCTGTTTGAAGAGAACGTCCCATTAAATGTATTTTTACTCTAAACTTACTAATTTTAGTCAAAAAGGAATAAAAATATACTCAGGAAAATCAGTTTCTAGAAATCGGAATTACAATTATCTTAATTTTATCTACAAAATCAATTTCTTCTTTGTTTGTCTAAAAAGGTACTTCAGTTATTCAATTGCGTTTTAAGTGAGCTTTCAAATATTCTGAGTATAGTAAAAAAATATTTTTAGTATTAACTGTAGGCATACTTAATACAAACTAGTTTTGAGAATACTTAACTTGGTTTTTGGTATTCCTAATTGACTTAAGTAGCGGTAGTTTAAAACGATTTAGTATTAAAGAAAGAAAAGGCTTAACGAAATCCTTTTTGAATTAGCTAAATCCAACTTTAGATAAAGTATAGACGTGTAAGATTTAATCACTATTCTTGTTTGCTACTTGGGTACACACCGATTTCTCTCTTTTAGTCGTCAGTAATTTCGACTTTCGAAAGAAGAAGACAAAGCGTTGTGTAAATATACTGTTACAATTATGATTTTTTTTTTCAATAGTGACAAACTAGTGGGTATGGTAATATGAAACAACAACTATCTCAAACACTGTTTATTAACAAACTGTAAACTAATTTTAATAACAAAATAAGTTCACTAAAAACAAATTGTTGCCAGCCAGCTAATAATAGAATATAGAGAGCGAAGGTCGTGGGGGGTTGGAGATAAACCCTGTACTGTTCCGTTTTAAATGAAATTATTATTTAAGTTAAAAGTTATCAATTATTACAAAATTAAGGAGAAAGTAACCTTCCAGTTATTGATTAATTTAAAATCTATCAAATGGGCGCCAGGGACTTTGAGAGTCCCGGATCCCGGAGCCGACGAAGGTGTCCAATACTATTCCGGACGGGGTAGGATGTCGAACCCGAGATCCACAAATTAAATTATGATGCAGGCCGGTTTCCAGTATCGAAAACCGGACCCAGACAATCAACTGGTTCCTACGGGAACCGTAATAAGGTATAATAAAAAGTTAAAGTAGGTAAAAGAAAAAATCATAATTGTAACAGTCCTCTAGCTGATTAGCATATGATCTGCGGGAAGCGCAAGCTAGATTGGGATGATCAACGGTATCATTGCCGAAGACATCACCACTACTAACTGCCTCTCTACGTAACAATACAGACGCTCTACAATGTTTATTAGTAAGGGGGTTACGTTACAAATATATAACAAAAATTAATATTTGCGAAGCGCAAAAACACTCATAAACTTGCAACTACAAAAAATGCACACAGTCTGTTATATTTCCTAATATAACTTAGACGATCACGTGTATATTCAAAACTACCCCCTCTAAAAATGAATAAATTAATAGAAAATGTAACTCGGGAGAGTCAAAAATCAACATAACACAAAACAAAGAACACACAGTGGTAATATAATTATAAAAGTGAATACTTATAGATAATGTTATTAAACTGTTTTCCGTCAATTACCTCATTAACAGTTGCAAAATTATATTGTTTACCTACATACTGACAGTGAAATTATTATTTATAGGACATTGTTCTAGAAATTTTGTTATGATCATAATTTTATTCCCTTGTAAGTATTTACTTTTGTATGTTTACATAGACTTAGTATTAATGTACCAATGTGCTTTTTCTCAGAATTGTTAATGAATTATTTTTATATCAGTTTCGTTTAAAAAATTAACGCTCCAATTGAATTGAAATGTAAAGTGATGGCCTGAAACACAGGTTTGAATAAACCTAGTTCGGGCGGGTCGCTACCTAATACTAATTCCGAACCATCACTTCTTGCAACTATAATAAAACATATCTTAGTTTTAGTTTATTTTTAGACACTATAATTGTATGGTTTTACTACTCTTGGCTAAATATACACCTTTTGTAAACGTTTTATTAAATAAATAATTATTATTATTATTGTATAGAGAAATTAATTTGCTAAGATTTCTACTTGAACGATTTATCACGCCATTTGTTTTTTTTTTTATTTGGTTTTGAGAAAAAAGAAAGTGTAGGCACTTCTGATTTGTTTTGTTATGAACTATATTTTTTAATTATAGAATAAAAAATTAGTCATGATAATTATGATTACATAAAACAAATGAGATCAAAAATAACCTTCGGTTATTTTTTTATTTCCCCTTGCTACTGCCAGTTTCAATGTATTGGGACCACCAAACCCATAGAGAATATTCAGTAGTGCAATCGTCTCAATACCTAAACTAACGTGGGCCCAGTTGCCCCCTAGGTGGAATTGGGTGGGACGAGTTGACCCCTAGTAAAATTAGAAAGGTGGAACTGGTCCCTGGTCCCAGTTTCGAAGTGGGACGAGTTGACCCCTAGTAAAATTAGAAAGGTGGAACTGGTCCCTGGGCCCAGTTTCGAAGTGGACGAGTTGCCCCCTAACCCGACGCGCGATGGGCGGCGGAGTTCGTCAAACAAAACTGTACCCAGTTCGTTTAAAGTTTGTAACTAGAACATTATTATTTATCATCATCATCATCTGCCTAGCCTTTTCCCAACTATGTTGGGCTCGGCTTCCAATCTAACCAGATGCAGCTGAATACCAGTATTTTACGTGAAGCGACTGCCTATCTGACCTCCACAACCCAGTTACTGGGTAATACGATACCCCTTGGTAACACTGGTTGTCAGATTTTCGGGCTTCTGACGACCCGTGACTGTCAAAAATCCCCAAATGACAGCCGAGACCAACGGCTTAACGTGCTTTCCGAGGCACGGAGGGGTCTTGGTATGTAAAGATGGTCACCCATCCACAGACCAACCGCGGCAAGCGTAACTTAACCTGATCGATCGACCCGTGCGGATGATATTACTTAGCCATAAGCCCCACTATTATTTAGTTATCATGACATCACAAAAAGTAACTCAAGAATTCAAGGTAATACAACCCACATTTTACCATTATGAAAAAGCATTGAAATGAGCGTAAGGTGATCGTTCATTCAGCCAAGGAGCCGACTTTATCACCTGTACTTACACCTCACCACACCTCGCACATAATCGGTCATATATGTTAGGGTTTCACGTGAACTATTATTCATTTTCAAAGTTTATATCTAGACCTAGAAAACTAGATTTAGTGCTTTAAATCATACAATTTTATTATTAATACAACGCTCCTTGGTTATTACTTTACCAAATTGTATAAATGGCCGGCGTTCAACAAATTCTTATTTATAATTTGACTAGCTGCGCCCCGCGGTTTCACTTGTGTAAATGTCGATAAAATGGGAATATCGGGATAAAAAGTAGCCTATATGTTAATCCAGGGTGTCAGATACCTCCATACAAAACTTTATCAAAATTGGTCCAGAAGAAGTAACAAACATATAAACACACACTCACAAACTTTCGCCTTTATAATATTACTGAGATTTATCCACATGCAGTGAATTTAGAAAATATTATTTGTAGAAACAGGACCTGTGATTGAATTACTATCATCATCATCTACCCAGCCTTTTCCCAACTTTCTTGGGGCCGATTTCCAGTCTAACCGGATGCAGTTGAATAATTTTAAATAGAGCCTATCGGACCTCCACAAGCACAACCCTACTAGGTAATACGATACCCATTGCTTGGGTAGACTTTGATTGTCAAAAATGACAATGACTGTCAAAGATCTATATGTCGGAGACGGTTGTCGACCACATTTGTGGGTAGTCAACAGAATTTGTTATGATTTGTTTTCTTATTAAGATTTTGCTATCAATTATTATCTAATAAATCGGAACATAATTTATTGAGTACTCAGTGTACACGCTAATTGATTTTAGCAACTTGTTTTGATAATTGTAACCGATGGTTTTGTTCAAAACAATTGATGACATGTTACTTTGATTTTAAAATGATTTACTTTGACAATTATTCTTGTTGTATAATTCGATTACTTTAATGTAAGTATTTTAGTATTTTGTATCAAGTAAACACGATGACGTATTTCCGTACGCCATTGGACAGAGCTGTTGTGGGGCGAGTGCGTGGTGGGGACAAACCTTTATAACTGAGCCACTGACCTCGTGAACTGAGCGCACTCGTTTGTGCTGGACAGTCAGACACAGAGTACTTTTTGATAGAGACGTAACAGTCAGTGACAGTCGGTCACAGTCAGTGACAGTTAGTGAGAGTCAGTCGGTGTTCGGACTCGACTCCTGACAGAGCACTAGCTCCCGACAAACCTGTCGGTTTACTTGGGTGGCTCTGTCACTATACGAACAGTAAGCGATCCTACGATTTGTTCGCAATTACTTTGTTACTGTACATAATTATTTTACTGTGTATCTAGTTGTGTCGTGTACCTACCGTGTGTGATTTGCTAGTGTGATTAATTTGTTCGTGATATTATAATTTGATTTGAACTGCAAACGGTTTTTCTATTGCGCAATAACCAACACTACCCACAGTATGCCCACAGTAATTAATCAAATATGCCTGATGATAACTAGATTGGCATCTAGTTATCATCAGGCATATTTGATTAATTGTGTGGTTATTGGCATAACCTACTCCTGATCCGACATATAAATGACAGCCGGGACCAACGTTTTAACGTGGTAACGTGTGATGAACGGTCACCCATCCAGAGACTGACCTCGGCAAGCGTATTTTAACCTTCGATCGACCCGTGTGGCTGTTGTTATTTAACACTATCATCTCGAAAATTCATAAGGATATAACTTAGTTAAAGCGGACATGGTTTTAATTTGCAAAAGCTCGTTTGTGTCACAGCCGTAATTACAATGATAAGTGTTTGTACCGAGATATAACACATTTATGAAAAACACACAAACGAAATAAAGTGATCGACACGTGTCCAATATAAATCTGTGTCGCTTTCACACGTCCACGTTTGCGGACAAATGTTGCTTTACGCCTAGCTTGAAACATATTAAAATCTGAAAAGAAAATGCATAAAATATATTGCTGTCCTTGATTATACTTCCCACTCCGCTCACATCTATACAACTTTGCATCTCTCTGGTATCAAAACCGGGATTTTTGCCCGGTTATAGAAAGAGGCTCACTTCATTTATGCTATCCATACTATAAGTACAGGGTGACAGGATCATCGAAGAATAATCTGATACCATAAATTCAGAACATGGTTCTGAACCTACCCGCGCTGAAATCATGTTTTCGACGGGCAAACTGTAAACATGATTTCCACCCTTTATAATATATTAATATTATAAATTCGAAAGAAAATCTGTCTGCCTGTTACCTCGTCACGCCTTATCGGCTAAATGGATTTCGTAGTACAGACGCCAGCACATCAAGCTACCCGAAACTGTCAAATTTTCCCAATCAACCTTGAACCTAATGCTTTAGCGAAAAAGTTGAAAATCTATAAAATAAATTTGACAGATTGAGCTTGATGTGCTGGCATCTGTACCTACGTTCCCATAGGATAATTTCAGACCTCCACGTGAGTAGAGCCGTGGGCAAAAGCTATACATACCTAAATGTGGGTGTAGGTAGGTACTACTAACCTCTTTTAAATGAAGATATGTATGACTGTGTGACCATAATCACACAGTCATGCTTGTCTTACTATTGACGGTGCGTTAAAAAAACAATGTAATTTATTTAAATCTACTTTATTCTAGTATAACAAGTACTTAATTTTAAAAAAATATCCGCTAAAGAAATCACAACATAATGTGAAGAATAAATAATAAAAATAAATGAAAAGAATGAATATTCTCCAAAGTCCCATGTAATAGGGGGCGAGCTTATTACCATCAACCGGACACAAATCCAGACGCCGCCGGGCTGCTACTCGTACTAAGAAATTCCAGATGGGAAAACTCAATAACATTTTGCCGAACCCAAGACCTCATGCTCAGCAGTAGCGCTTGCGACCACTAGCCCGACGAAGTAGTCGAGTCGAGACTGATGAAATCAGTACTAAGCTATATATTTTAATACCCAAAGGTTTATGATGCACTGGGAGCCTTTAGTATCCTCTTAGGATTGCACGCTAGCTATAATAAGGTACTAAAAGAACTTTATGACACCAACCTAAATGAATGTTATTATGGCAAAGAAGTGGTAACAAAAAGAAAGACTTGTAAGGCTGTAAAACATCTAGATATTGTTTAGGTACCCATATTTATTTTGCAAATAAATTATTTTGAATTTGGAAATAAATAAATGTCATCAATGTGTTAGGTACAATATTTTTATTATGTTATTCAATACCAGCGACCCGCCCCTACTTCGCACAGGTGCAATAGCGACATGTCAGAATATTAACGTATTATTCCTGCGTGGTAGATTACAGCCTCTCGAAGAGAGGCCTGTGTCCCAGCAGTGGGGGCATTATAGGCTGAATATGATGATGCCTTCATATAAATCTTCCGGAATAGGTTCTCTAAATAATGGTGAAAATGCATTTAAAATCCATTGTGTTGTTTAGAAGAACAAAGCGATC
Organism: Amphipoea oculea; assembly: GCA_945859645.1. Taxonomy (NCBI): domain Eukaryota; kingdom Metazoa; phylum Arthropoda; class Insecta; order Lepidoptera; family Noctuidae; genus Amphipoea; species Amphipoea oculea. The sequence continues at coordinate 13,491,147 of OX243873.1, forward strand.
CCACAAATAGATGCGAAAAGCGACTTTATTTTATACCATTTAGATTATAATATAGAACCAGCGCTAATCAAGCAATGTTGTCATCGAAAAATTTTACCAGTCATTTACAAAGTTGGTATACACGAAGTATTTTTTCTGGCTCAACAATAAAAAACACGGTGAATTTAAATTGTAAATTATGTGTGTTCCTGTTCAGTGATCAAATTTCCTTACGAGAACATTCATTTCTTTAGTTTGCGAAAATCAAAATCTCAACGTCTGATATATTCACTTTTTGCTGTTCCAATAAGCAAATGTTTAAGTATGGTAATGTCGCGCGAATTTGCGATGGACTGGTTAGGACGCGGCCTTAAGGTTTTTTGTGTTATGTTATTGTTATCTAACAAAAAATGGGTGAAGCAGACCAATTTTAAAACCGAAAAATGAATTGGTCTTCCACTAAGTTACAAACGCATCAGGCCGTTTTGTCCTACTTTACTTTCATATATTTATTAAGATAAACTTTTTCATCAGAAAACTAAGAACTTCACGTTTGTTTGGAACTCCTTTCCACTCGCAGCTCCGTTTTGTAGAAACTAGAAACTTTTGCATGAAACGTCCGACTTGGTAAGAAACAAAATGAATCCAATAAAATTAATAAAACCCGATTTCAAATTAAATTTGCTAGAATCAGCCCGCAGATGATGTGGTGGACGATTTCGTCAGAAACAGTATAAAACAGAGTGTTGGAAGAAATAAAATTACAAACTCTTGTCTTGAAGTAAGCCTACCGGACCTTTTAGTACATATGCGTTTAAATATTGAACTGAATATCTAACCGAGAACGTAGAATGGAAACCACAAAAAAAAGACGGGTTGCACTCCGGGAGTGCCGGCAGAAGTGAAAACTTGAATATTAACGTAGAAATAAATCAATTATTAATTGAATTAATATAAATAACTAATTTTTTTTTCACTATTTCTGCGTCACTTTTTTCATTAATAAATGCACTTTGTTCAATTTCCATATTTTAAACACTATATACACGAATTTTACGAATACACAGCAGTGTAGGTACTACACCCACACCCACACCCACACCCACACCCACACCCACACCCACACCCACACCCACAACCACACCCACAACCACACCCACACCCACAACCACACCCACACCCAAACCCACACTCACACCCATACCCACACCCATACCCACACCCACATCCACACCCACACCCATCCATCCATTGTCGTGTGTCACATTAGTGTTGTAAATACGCTCGAGTCGACGCTAAGACGCTCGAGTCAACGCTCGAGCAGTTAAGAAACGCTCGAGTCGACGCTAAGACGCTCGAGTCAACGCTCGAGCAGTTTAGAAACGCTCGAGTCAATGCTCGAGCAGTTTAGACACGCTCGAGTCAATGCTCGAGCAGTTTACAAACGCTCGAGCGTTGGCTTGAACGTTTAGAAAAAAAAGCTCAATTATAGCGCCGAACTCGACGCTCGACTCGACCTTGAGCGCGAGTCTCGACTAATCATATTGATAATGCTATCGTTTTCCATTTCATGAGAAACACTCGACTGACTCAACATTATGAACGCAAAACAATAAATATAAAATAATGATAACTTATAGGAAATATGCAACCCGAAAAAAATGATTTCCAATTTGAGTCGAAGTACATAGGCACATCACGCGTCATAATGACTATAGAATACCCTCTAGTCAAATTATTATTAATATACCAACAGTAAAAATGATATTGATAACGCTTCGACGCTCGAGCGCGCCACTCGAGCGTCGTTCCCTGAGTCTTCAGCGCTCACGAGTCTTAAACGCTCGAGCGTTTCACGCTCGAGTCTTGAACGCTCAACAGCGTCGACTCAGCGCTCAACGCTCGACGCTCAGTGCTTATTTTTACAACACTCTGTCACTTGGTTCACTTCGGTTGTGCGCCGCCGTAGTAGTCTCTCCTGACGGTCACGTGTCCTGACGCGATGTCCTGACGCGAGTTTAACATTTTTTACCCATTACAAAAAAGTGTGCAACGCCGCTAAAGAAGTTTACACTTCAAAAACCATTTCCAATTTTCCCGTTTTACCATATAAAAAAACAGATAAATATTAAAGTAACAATAAAAATGGTTTTGTTATTCATGTCGAAGTGGCACATATCTAATTAGCTTTTAACAACATTGATAATTTCGACTCTCCCAAGATTCACTCGCTCCTGTCAAATACAAAAGAAATAAAGCAACTGTCTACAATTCAAAATAAATTCGCTTTTCAAACTGTCATCCTTACTGTCATCAGATATATTTATTATATTTCTACTCCAAACATTAATAAAATGTATATTATCTAGTAAATAATTATTCTTGGCCAAATTATGTTATTATAATGAAGATACAACACTTGCACAAAAACGTCGCCCACGTATATTCGACGTAATGTGTTGTTATAAAACTGGAACAATTCGTAAAAAGCTTTATCAAAGTTTGTTGAAAAGGTTTCCCTAAAAACCACCAGTCCGGATCAGATTAAATTCTGCTGTAAAAATGAAACGTGTGCTGAGTAATATTAAACTTTTTAATATTTTCACGTTTAGTTTTATTCAGCCTAAATTCGTTTTTTTATGATACCTACCTGGGCCCGCGTAGATTACGGGCCACTCCCCCTCACAGAGAGGTGGCCTCTGTCCCAACAGTGGGAATATTATAGGCTGATTATGCAAGTAATGCTTTGTTATACAGAGTCAGTTTTAGCCTCATTAAACTATCCTCTGTCCAATCCATTGTGGTGAAAGAGCACATTTTGCGTAGACTGTATTTTATGTATTTATTTATGTCTTATCTTTACAAACAGTAGCATATAGGCATACATAACGAGTCCGGAGACCTTAAACATAACAAATTAATAACAAATATGCTACCCACGTTCTCCACAGAATATTCTAAGTATTTTTTATAACTAGCTAGACAGTCATGTAAAGTAAATACAAAATCAAAATACGTCACATAATAGATAGATAGATATATTTATTTCTGAGTATATGTTACATTAAGATCTTAATATTAAACAGTTTCACATACACTACCTTTGCCGGTGTAGAAATATTAAAATTACTTACAAATTCAAAGTGGCCAAGTTTTAGGCCGCAACAATATAATCATAGTCCGACCTAGTTACTTTGTCATCGAAACCCTAAGATGAAAATTGGTAATTTTTATACAATGTCAAGTTTTATATGCACAATTTTATATTCATTAATAATGTCAAAAAAAAAAGAAACAGGTCAAGTCAATAGGTATACATACACACACAAAGTAAGTATTGATAAAATGTAAGTAATGTCTAAATTTATCATTTAAAACTTCATTAACTGAATAGAAATAGTGTAACGTACGGTTAGAAGTTAGTAGTTCTTCCATATAAATAAAAATAAAATGCTGTTAGTTGATAAGCGCATCACTTGAGAACGGCTGGCCCGATTTGCCTAATCTTCGTTTTAAAATGTTCGTAATAGTCCGAATTAGGTTTTTCCCGGAAAAATTTAAAATTCGGGCAATACTGAACGTCCTTTTTTTCTATTGGATTTATGTATCAACTATTATTTGGACAGGCCGTCTGTCGGGTCCGCTAGTTACAAATAAAATAGGGTAAAGTGGTGTGTCATAACCAAATCGTTTAGGCACTTTGAATGCCGGTAATAGTAGTGGCCATCCAGGCACAGACATCATACACATGTACACGTATAATGCTCACGCAATATTTCAGCAAGTATTTTGTACACGCAATGTAAACACAGAACACATTTACTGTGATGAAGATGTATCAACAACTGTTCATTCCACTTGTATAGAGGAGATTGAGAGGAGGTCTTCATAAAGGTAGTTGTAGACAATGGCCTCAATCACCTCAATCAGTATCTGTCCATTAGCCTTGCTACTTTCTCCTAACTTACCTGTAATAGGTACTGCAGCATTAGTATGTTGATTATTTTCGCCATTCGTCCTTCTTCAATGTTATAATCAACCTCTTTTTGTACTGGCCCTATCAAAAACCTTTATTTTTTATAATAATTTTGAAATAATTTCTTTTACGTCAGATGAGATTTTTTCCTGGAGACATACTTCACGTCTCAATTTTCTCTCATGCGACGTCCGGAATTTTTATTTATCGTGAAAGAAACACCAAAATTTATTGACTAAAACAGCAAATTATAATTTATTGGATCGTGCATGCTCATCGTGTTATTAATTATTTGATTCGGGGTATGTATTTTTTATCTTTTTGGCCTTTCATAGCCTTTCGTCATGTTTCAATATATTAATCCCATCCGTTCTGTGCTAAAGGTTTCCCCACATCTTCGACGGAAGACTACATTTCACGTTTGATTGAATCCTATTATCTGATAAAAGTCCGAATTTTCTGCGAGCCGATTTATTCGGCTCCATCCACCCACCCAGACAGCTTGTATTTGGACTCCTGACCGGCTGGCTGCTTTCCGACCACCCGAGCCACAGGCCGCAGTCCGCAAGTATTCCAGGACCAAGATCGATTCCCCAATTACCCTGTTGTTATAGACCTAATACGTTTTTCCTTTAACGCTATAGCAGGTTGGTATCTTTTTGTGGACTTATTTTCAACCACGTTGGCGTGGATCGGTATTGATTGCAATCGATATTAGACTCGTCGCCGCGTCGTATTGAAAACCTAAATTTTATTTTTGATACTAAAACCTAAATGTAAAATGTAATGCAATAGTTTCTTATTATTTAAAACCCATGTGACAAGTTTTCATACTTAGTTTTTCTTTTTTGTATTTTTATATTTTTTCTATTTGTGTTTTCGATTTTTTATACAAAATTAAACGTGTTTGTCGGTGAAGTGTCTTGTCTTTCCATTATATTGCGCTACAGTACGCATGACGGCACCTCAAACTATACATTTCCAGTAAAAGCAGACTTCTAATTGTACGAAAAGCCAGCAATGCGAAGTCAGCTAAAACTGAAAATGTATCGTTTAATGTGTCGACATGTGTACCTACAGGGTTTACTATCAACTAAACCCATTTTCTACATATCTGGTGTTACTTACTAGCGTAAGTAACACCAGATATGCAAAACGTTAAATAATTCATATCATAAGTAGTTAGCTATGGAGCGAGCTATGCTCGGAGTCTCTTTGAAGAATAAAATCAGGAATGAAATTATCCGGAAAAGAATCGGTGTTACCGACATAGCTTGCAGAGTAAGCAAACTGAAGTGGCAGTGGGCTGGTCATGTCTGTCGAAGGACCGCTGGCCGGTAGAGCAGACAAGTCCTGGAGTGGAGACCGCGTACCGGCAAGCGTAGTGTGGGAAGCCCCCCAGCTAGATGGACAGATGACCTAAAGAAGCTGGCTGGGGTAGACTGGATGCGGAAGGCGGAGGACAGGGTGCTGTGGTGTGGTGGTCTGGGAGAAGCGTATGTCCAGCAGAGGACTGCGATAGGCTGAGTTCATGACGGTAACTAGCGTCAATATAGCATAATATTGCTACAACTACAAATTTACGAATTGGAACCAACGTTTGATTGATTGCATCCAAACCAATATTACGCAAAATTATGGTTCGAACTTAATGATTATATTCGGCTCCGATTTGTGGACCGTGCGTACCTTTTTTTATCAAGAATATAGGTACATAGATTCCTCCTGCATTCAACCTACAAAAACTTGTTTCAAACTTAAGAGCGTTCACAAACGGTATACAATCGGTGGCCGGCTTTTCGAAGGAGCTAAATGAGACAGTAGAGATCAAATGTATCAATGCACTACAAAACGTAGGTAATACAATAAAAATCGGACCAATTGCAGAACCTACAAAAAGTATGACGTGTGCGAGCGCGCTTAATCATTTTGGAAACTCCACAAACTCGCTCAAAACAATCACTTCAAATCACTTGTTTACCAGGAAATCATAAACTAATCGGATCATGTTGAGCATGTGGGTCCCACATACTCGATCGTAACGTATTACGTAAACACTTCCTCCTGAGTTCTTGAAATCACATAAAAACGTGTTTATTGTCTGTCTTATGCAGAGTGTGAAGTCGTTAAAGTCATATTATACATGGTTTATGTCAGACGCATAAAGTTGGTCGTCCGGTATGTGCCTTTTATGGCAGATTTTCCTCATCGTTTAGTCTATGATGGCAAGATGCAGCTAGATGTGAATGACGGCACATGAAAACGCAAATAAAAAATTAATTATAGAGATCCAGAAATATACCGAAGTCGGCTAAAATAATATTCCCGTGGGCCACTCCGTAAAAAGCATAAAGCTTGTCTATGGGGAAAAGTTTTCATAAAAACTTTATTACAAAGAAACAACCGACTTCAAATAAAAACACTACAAATTGATAAATAACTTTAATTTCGGAAGTCGGTGTCAAAAAACGAAAATGCGGAACCAACGACATAAATGTACTGACATTTATGCATATAACATCGTACATATGAATAATTACCTAATGTATTATATACTAAAACCTTCCTGAAAGTATGTAGATCACTTTTGTGTAAGAATTATCAAAATCGGTTCATTAGTTATCGCGGACATACAAACATACATAGGACGAACACAGAACACACACACACACATACGGGTCGAATACAGAACCTCCTTTTTTGAAGTCGGTTAAAAACACTTTCAATTGACAAAAATGAACAAAGTGGTTGGTTAAAATATTAATTAAATAAAAGTTCAAAAGGAAGACTTGACATTCAGAAAGTTGAACAAAACACATACCTAACTTTTGAAAGCCTATACAGTTCTTAATAAAGAATAGGATGAAAAATCTGTTTTACAATTTGCTCACTGGTTTATATTATATTAAGTTATTTTCATAAATATAATGATAATTTACATTTCAACTTCTCGTAAACCTACACTGTGTCGACCTTATTCATTTTCAATCTCGTACCAAATTATTTTCGACATTTTTCTTCACATAAAACTCATGAAATTATCTACTTTAGTCGGCATAAAGCCTTCCGTTTACGCTCACGCAAGATGTTCTTATGAACAGTCCCTCTACCTACATACATCGTAATATTATTTTAAATGTGTGTTCCGTCGATCCTTTAAGTAAAAGTTATTTAATGTAAGAAAAACGGTCGTACCTTTTATGGGGCTTAAATATTATAAGTAGATACTAGATATATTTATTATTAATAGTACATTTTGCCGTAAGTAGGCTTGAAAGGTTTTTTAGCCTTAACTGTACGTCATGACCGAGCCTTTCCTCGAGATGACGCAGGAGCAAGCGGAGGGGATCCGTCAGGTTATAGAAGACCAGCTCCGGGCTCTACTAAAGGCTCCTGAACCTGAAACAACAGAAACTAGCCAAAATACCGCGATCCATTTTAGAGGCCGGGCTCACTTTGCTGAAGACGTCCTTAAGACTTGGTGTGAGGACGACTTCACAATGGCCTGGCTCAAAGGGGTCGTAAACAATGTACCATCTCCGATACCGGGGACCAAGCTCACCGTTCGGCCTCAAGCGGACATACCAAAAAAGGTTGTGTACATGCTGTTTGTCCCCGAGAACAGCGAGGACACAGCACAACTGCTCAGGATGTTGGCGAGGCAGAACCCGAACCTCAAAATGAACACCTGGACTCTGACACACGAAAGGGCTAGGCAGGAGCCCCCGGGCACTTGTCTTTTCTTTCGTGTGCCGGAGCCCATGGTCAAAACCATAAAAGACCAGCAACGGCGGGTATACTACCTTATGGGCAGTATATACATTCGCTTCCTGGAGGAGGGTGGTACCAGGGAGGATGCCGCCGTGCCAACAACAGGAACAGCCTCGAGTGCGCCTGAGAGGGAGCCTGGTCCGCCGCTTCCTGAGCGTTCTCCGTCGCCTCACGCGATGGAGACTGTTGGGGCAGCGGTGGAGTTGGCGACCTCCATGGCAGCGCTGGAGGTCTTATCAACAGCGGGATCAACGAGGGATCCACCCTCGTCCGGTCTGATCTCGGACGAGGATTGCTTTCCGCCGGGGGAGAGTAGTGAGGGCGAGGACAGCAGCCTCTGCTCCTCTCCTTTGCGGGACTAGGATCCTACAGACCAACCTCCAGCACAGCCAATCTGCGTCGGCCACCTTGCGCAGAGTGCTGGAGAACCAACAAGGAAAGACCATCGCCCTTATCCAAGAGCCGTGGATTAGGGGTGGCAGAATATGCGGTCTTGGCAACATCGGGGGTAAGCTGCTGCTGGTCACCTCCGTTAGTAACCCACGTACCTGCATTTTTGTCCCGAAACATGTACCTAACCTTTTGATTAACGAATTCTGTTCAAGGGACCTGACAGCAGTCAGGCTTTTCAGAACCGAACAAGAACTCCCAGACATTGTACTAGCCTCGGCATACCTGCCAGGCGATGAGGACGTGCCTCTGCCAGAGCTCGCCTCATTGGTTGAGTACTGTGAAAAGGAGAAACTGGAACTAATCATCGCGACTGACTCCAACGCGCATCACACGCTCTGGGGTAATGTCAAAACCAACAACCGAGGTGAGGAAATGCTTGATTTTATTCTTAGTAATAACCTTGTTTTACTTAACAAGGGCTCCGAACCTACCTTCATTAACGCGAGATCGCAAACAATAATAGACTTAACTTTAGCAACCATAGGTATATCCAACTCCATACAGGACTGGCATGTGTCCACCGAGATATCATGCTCAGACCACAGATGGATCCGCTATACTATTAACTTCAACTTAACCAAACCACAACCAAGGAGGATTCCTCGCAACACAGACCAAGTCAAGTTCACCAAACTCGTTGAGGCTGAACTAGGCAGACTACCCGCCCTTCCGGCAGAAATACCATTAACCAATTTAGACGAACATGTTAATAACATCACATCTATCCTTTTATCTAGCTATGAACAGTCTTGTCCCCTCACGGTACCTAGGCAGGGAGCTCCCCGTTCCTGGTGGAGTCCTGAATTGGAAAGACACCGACGTAGGCTGAGGAGACTATTCAACAGAGCTAGGAACACACGGTCGCCAGAAGATTGGGACCGCTATACATCAGCTCGTAAAACATACAAAAAACTGATACGCCTCAGAGGAAAGAACAGCTGGAGGCGTTTCTGTACCAACATGGAAAGTAACAACCAGGCAATGAGGGTCAAGACCTGTCTTGCTAAAGAGACAGACCACTCAATAGGGTGCCTGAAAAAACCAGATAACACCTACACGACAAACGACGATGAGACAAGCGAACTACTCCTAACCACCCACTTCCCAGGATGCCAGATTGCCACCCAGCAGAGCTGGGAACCATATAGGGAAAGGGCCACGAGCAGCCTAGATTGGGAAGTGGCGTTAGAAGTAATCGACAAAGACAAAATAATGTGGGCAATCAACACCTTCCTACCTTTCAAGGCAGCAGGAATGGACGGTATTTTCCCGGCTCTGCTCAGGTGGAGCCGAGATTTATTGGCTGAATACCTCGTAGTGGTGTTTCGAGCCTGCCTGGCACACCGCTACATTCCCTTGAAATGGCGGGAAGTAAAAATAATCTTCATACCGAAACCTGGTAGGGGCGACTATACGCAGCCCAAATCTTTTAGACCTATAAGCCTTTCCTCGTTCTTCTTGAAAACACTGGAGAGGCTGGGGGATAGGAAGATTAGATCCCAAATCTCGGTACAAAGACCTTTACATCCCAATCAGCACGCCTACTGTGCAGGCAAATCAACTGAATCAGCACTCCATAGCGTAGTGTCACGCATAGGAAATGCTCTTAAAGCCAAAAACCCAACCTTAGGCGCTTTCATTGACATAGAAGGTGCCTTTGACAAAACTAACTTCGCCAGCATCGAACGGGCGCTTGCCACGCACGGTGTTGCGCGAACACTTATAGAATGGATTAATAATATGCTAAAACACCGTGCTATTCAATTTACCGTAAATACCACCACACGAGGTATCGTGAGTAGAGGCTGCCCACAGGGTGGGGTGCTGTCACCACTGCTGTGGAATTTAGTCGTAAATGAGCTCATTGTAGAGCTCAACGCTAGCAGTCTGTACTCGGTGGGATATGCGGACGATATAGCAATTCTGATTTCGGGGAAATTTGAGGGCATCCTATGCGATCTCATGAGTAGGGCCTTCAAAATAATTGAGAGTTGGTGCACGAAGCATGAACTATCGGTTAACCCCTCGAAAACAGAACTAATAATGTTCACCAACAAAAGAACCATTGGAACCCATAGGCTTCCAAAACTTTTTAACACAGAACTAACACTTAAAGACGAAGTCAAGTACCTGGGGGTGATCCTTGATAGCAAACTGCTCTGGAACAAGCATCTTGACTACAAACTTAATAAAAGCACAATTGTATTCTACCAATGCAAAAGAATGCTAGGAAAAACATGGGGGCTCTCTCCGAAGATTACTCTGTGGTTATACAAAACGCTGATCAGGCCAATGTTGGCTTATGGCGCTCTGGTTTGGTGGACGAGGACCGAACTCTCGACCACCATTACCAGACTACAGCGTTTCCAACCACTGGCCTGTTCAGCTACCACTGGCTGTATGAGAACCACCCCAACAGCAGCCATGGAGATAACCCTTCAACTAACTCCCCTTGACCTGTACATACAGCAGGAGGCAGCGCTAGCTGCCATCAGGCTAATGCATCTGGGCATATGGGGCAAAAACCTTACTAGTCCACACGCCAAAATCCTGGACCGGGCGATAGAGTACCAGCCTCTCATCGCTGCCCCGTGTGATAGAACACCAAACCAACCGATGCTCAACAAAAACTACTTTATACAAACAGTTCAGGAAGATAGGGACCAGTCAGGAGCCAATGAAGTGCGCATCTACAAAGACGGCTCAAAAACACAGAACGGTTCAGGTGCTGGCGTTCACTCCCTTGACCTTAATATCAACTTTCACATACCATTAGGCACACACAGTTCGATATTTCAATGTGAATGTGTTGCCTTAACACAAGCCGCAATAGCAGTAAAGCGCTTAGGCATCCGGAACTACGGCATTAAATTCGTATCCGACAGCCTATCTGTACTCAAGGCTTTAGAGAGCAAACAAACTAACAACAAGCTAATTTATGAGTGCCATTTAGCCCTGGAGAGTCTATCGACGTTCAATCGAATTACCCTCCAGTGGATTAAAGGGCATAGTGGATCCTTGGGCAATGATGCTGCAGATGAACTTGCGAAGAGAGGCTCTGACATGATGGTGCTAGGCCCGTACCCACTTCTCCCTCTGCCTTTCTCACAATTTCGTGCATGGATTCGCCAAAGATCGACCGAACTCCATAACAACAGATGGTCACGGGTAACAGACTGCAGACAGTCAAAATTGGCTTTACCAATGATACACCCGCGATTAACTAAAAAACTTCTTAGCCTAAGTAGAAATAACCTTAGAATAATAATAGGTACAATTACGGGCCATAACCCTCTTAACAAACATCTTTTTAACATAGGCGCCACGGACAGCCCCCTTTGTAGGGGCTGCCTTGACGCCGAGGAATCAGCCGCCCACGTCATCCTGGAGTGCGAGGCCGTGGCTTCTCAACGTGAAAAAATCCTCGGAACAGTGAGGTCGCTCCGTGAAGCCTGCGAAGCTCCCAGGAAGCTTCTGTGCTTCTGGACGGAGCTAGGCTGGCTCTGTTAGCCAGAATCCCTACGCACAACGGACCAAATGGGAGTCTAAGTGCGGAAAAGGGAGCCCCATCATCATCATCATCATCATCATAGCCTTAACTGTAATATTATTGATATAACACATGTTAAATACTTATTTAATGCTCGGTGTTCGATATTTCGATGATTGAATCTATCAAAAAACTAATTATTTTGGAACTTAAAATTTTAGTTATATTTTATTATGCCCTAATAATTATTATCACTTAACATACTTTTCTTCCATTAATAATGCCTAAGTGAGTAAACCTTCATAGTAGTATACGTAGTTATTTAAACAAAGAACGACTTAACTTCTAATAAAGGTCTTCCACAAAAAAAGCACAATTTCCTTTTTTGTTTTACTTTTGTTTCGTTGATGGGATCGAACTAGAACCGAAAGAGCACAAATAAAGAAAAAAGTCCAAAGATACTGTGAGGCCTATTTATTTAAACTCGCAGACTAGGTTTTGTGCCTTAAAGTTACACGTTTTAACACAAGTTATTTTTCTAAACGAACAGTAAATTTGCTAATAGTTTAATTATGTTTGGTAAATTGCTATTTGTGTAGTAAAAATATGCTAAAGAAAAAAGAAACATCTTGCTTTGTTTACACGTTATCTTTCTTCGCCTATCATTGTTTTAGTTAATTAACATTATTATTATCATTGTTTTAGGTTTAGTTGTTTTTGTTATTGTAGCAATGTTAACAAACGTATAAAATACTGTCTTCAATGCAGTAGTTATCTATCTACGTTTTGCTCCAATGAAAGATTTAATTACATTGAAATATTTGTAACTACATACTTAAGTAAGTACAAACACATAACATAATCAGCCTATAACGTTCCCACTGCTGGGACACAGGCCTCCTCTCTGTGAGAGGGAGTGGGCCGTAATCCACCACGTGGGCCCAGTGCGGGTTGGTGGATGTCACATGTCTTCGAATTTTTGGTTCTAGGACATGCCGGTTTCCTCACGATGTTTTCCTTCACCGTTTTGAGAGCAGTGGTGATGAAATAATTTACACAAAGTAAAGCGCCTGTCGGGGTTCGAACCTACGACCTACAACTTGTAAGTAAGAAAAAGTAAAGTAAGTAATTCAATAACTAATAAACTATATAATAAACTTAAGTAAGTAATTCAATTTAATACAGTTATGTGAATTTCATTTGTTTGTATCTCTACTTTACTGTAATAAATCTCCGGAGTGCAATGTCATAAAATTCACGACACTATCTGCAACAGTGACAATGTAAAACGTAAATTTTACGATTCATCCTATTAGTCGGATTTATTATGGACATGCTGTTAAAATGTAACATTATCTCGTCTATAAGTCAACGTTGTCTCGACAACGTGAAGGTATGTGACGCATTGACGTTTGAGTGGATTAAAGAGAGATTCGGGCGGAAAATATAGTCACTTCTTATTTTCCCCGTTCAATGTAACAAACCTGGAATCACCAGTACCCACATACCCTTACAATTTTTTTTTTCTTTGTTGAATTTAATCATCTGTAGCCCTCCGTTTACGTATAATTAGGTAAAATTTTGTTAACATTTTTATCCGTTGCTAGCTACCAAACCTAAACGTTTTTTGTGAAACTTATCTTTATACCTACCTATATATCTGTGAAATGATCGGGAAATTCTTAGAATGCCTGGGTGAAGATCGAGCTTACTGGAGCATAAAGAATTCTTGTTGGCCAATTTCTTGGAACCCTCTTTGATGGGTTGAATTTTCAGTTACTTATTACTTTGTCGAAAACAAGGTAGCCGGAGGTTAAAATATAAGATATAGGTAACAGGTATCTGTCTCGTAGAATTTCTACTGATTCTCTATTTTATGCGAGTACTATCCGATTTGTTTGAGAACTTTTCGAGGTTAGCTTGCGCTAACTTTCTTCTGTAATTTTTGGAAGAAATTACTGGTACGCATGAGTAGGGCCATTAGTGAATTCAGAAACATTACCTCAATTATGAAGTTTTGGACGAGACGGGACTCCGAGTTCTGAGTTAATTAGGACTCATTTAATGTTTGTAGAATATAGCTTCAGTTTTATCTGGTGGTGACTTATGTCTGTCTGTATATTGATATAAACTAAGCACCATAACATAATATGATGAAAACAAGCATTACATACTCTTTGCTACTGTTAAAATTACTAGCACGAGTTTTTCGGCACAGCGTTAAACCCGCAATACAGAACAAATGGTTTATTGCTAATTTTGTTGACAAATGTCTGTCTACACGGTCACGTATGGCATGCTCATATGTCTTGTGATCCGCCCTCTGAAATGTTTATTAGCGTACGCCTTATTCAAAGGAACAAGTGTCACGAAATCAATATTCGACGTTATGTGCATGGCTTAGAGCTCTGTGTATAAAAACGGCAACTGGAAAACTTGAGAAATCGCTGAGTTGACGATCAGCAAAATGTTCGTCAAAATATCCTTTGTTTTCTGGTTTAAGAAATTTATTTCTGAACAAGGAAATTCAGTTTATTTTATGCAAAGAATTGAAAGTTAACGTTTATTAAATGGAATATTTTGTGTCGATTATTTATGGGAAATATTTGACGGATCCTCTGAAAAATTATTGTACATAATCTAAAACAGCAACTTCTAAAACCACTTTTTTAAATGAATGAACCTCTAAAATTGTTTACGCTTCTAATGATGCACATTTTTTAAAATAATTACTATAATTATACTATTTTAACTTTCTCGCGTTTTCTCACAGTTGGTCGCAGCTAATAAGACAACTGAACTAACCGACCGTGAGAGAGTCAAGCGAGCGAAGCGAGCGGTGCCACGGCAGCGGCCGGGGAGCGATACATCCAAGGTGGCGCAGTTACTTGGCTATTTACCTAGTATCTTAGAACCTTAAAATATAATTTTTTTGAGGCTCAAAAAAGAGGCGCAATTATTATATTAGAGTGTTCAATAATATTTTGGGGAGCACTAAATAGGAATTATTAGAAGTCCGATTAAATACATGCCATTATTTATTATTTGCATACATTCATAAACTCTCACCTTTTTCCCATAGGGGTAGGCATTACTAATAAACGTATTATATCAGATGAATAGTTACACACCGATTTCTCTCTTTCAGTCGTCAGTTCTTAATTTGAGTTTCAAAAGAAGAAGACAAAGCGTTGTGTAACTATGCAGACGCTATACAACGTTTATTAGTAAGGGGTTACTGTATTAGCTCTAAATACGTTGCTGAAATATTCGCTAAACTTGAGGAATATTTAGATTAGATATATTTAGAATAATCTTGCCAGTCTATTCTTAGATAATCCGATATTTCCCAGAAGCCTTTTGATTATATTTCGGTAGCAGCACCAACAATATTACTACCCACTCCACATTCTAATAATCGTATTATGCTCTACCCTTGGTCAAATGGAGACGAAAACCCGAATCATTTTTTTTGAATAAATTCCACATACGAGTATCAATTGGCAAACCAGCCAACGCCATATGAGCACATTTTTTAGGAGACACTTAAAACTGTATAATATTTTTGTAGACTCAAATCAAATCAAAAAATATTTTTGACGAAATTTGGAGTTGGCTGGTTTGCCAATTAACCCATTGAATGTCGTAATTACAGACACAATTAAAAAGCCATTGTGTCTCGCGTAGATCTACGTTCCGACAGACGAGAGGTTAAGGTATCAATATCATTTATAACGTTTTGGAATATTTTACATTCTATTAGGTAGGTACCTATGCTTCAGCTAGCAGGTGAGGTAGATAATATAAAACCTAACGTGCAAAAACGTCTTCATACGCGGAGTTTCGCATACTATACGCATTTCATGGCTTAAATTGTTGTTTTGTTTATTTTTTTCCTAAGTCTAGATTCAACCACTCTTTTCATTAAAATCAATTCACACTCGGACTAACACCTGGTTTCGATCCATTCCCGATACTTTTTTGACTGAATGTATAATAAATATATCAGAAATAAGAAAACCCTTGTTGTCACTTTAATCAAAAACCTATTTTAATATTCCTTTCTTGGGAAATAAATACTAAACATCCTTAAATTGAAACCCTCGGGCCGTGGGGTCCGAGTGCTCATGGTATTTTTAAGGAAATTTCGAAACGGCTGGTTGACACTTCCCGTACCCCAAGGGCTGGCTTTTACCTTGGCCAGAGGCTAAGCATTGCCATACAACATGGTAATGCCACTAGTCTCTTGGGTAGATTCCCAGTCGATAGCGATAAATTTTCGACGCTATATTTTAGTTTGTGTACAGTTTCATTTAAGTTAGGATTTAATTTTGTTTTTTTTTTATTCATTAATTAGGTATAAGTTAGTTATTAATTAGTGGTTTGCTTACTTATAACTTTAATTTCCTTGAATTATAAAAATAATCCGTTCAAATTTCACCCAAGGAACTAATTTAATAGTGTTGGGATAGCCCCGGCCGCGCCAGCCGGTCTCGTTAGACCGGCCTCTATCACGCCGACGAGGTTAGGTTCAAGAAAGATTTCCTTCGAGACCGCAGCTAGAACATAAAACACATTTAAAATATTACTTTTTCCTAATATTATCTCCAGTAATTTATCACGAAGTCACAAACTTACAGAAAATATATATATATCGCAAGCGGTGAAAGAAGTCAAGTGCACCTTTCACTTTTATTGTTTGAGACAGTGATATCTGACTTTTTTATGAAGTCACGTAGTCTCGGAATGAAAATATAGTATTGTGCAGCTGTTGCTCCGAGTACTAACCGTAAAATGTAAGAAATATGAGCCTGTAAGAACGAAAAACCTATCGTATAACATTACTATTGGTTAGAAAAGTAGTTCTTTAATGTTTAGCAGTTTATTTAGCTGTGAAAATATATTATTATTTACAAGTTTCGTCATTGATTAATAGTAGGTATGGTTGTGTATGAGTATCCAAATTCTACGCGCCATTAATTAATTTGGAGCCATTGGTCAGTACCGATACCAACTGAGGCGCACCGCATGCAAGTGAGGTTTACGTATGTTGAAGCTAACGATGTGCACTAACGCCTTGCACAACAACTTGACAGTAAGGTACACAAATAAGTACCGAGAAACACCACACGTGTGACTAATGCGAAAATTCTTTACGTTTTAGTTTCTTTACTTTATGAGGGTTCAAAGAAAATGACGATTCTTCATAACTTTTACCTTTACGAGATGAAAAGTGAGCTTCAAAAAACACGGTACCTACCTATGACTATGAACAGCGTTATAAGTAATGGCGGCCTTCACGAATAAATGACTTCACACTTGGGCATAAACCACTTTGCTTAACACGATATCATATTTTTTTCCCAACTACAATAAAGCTAAAATGGAAGGCGTATATTTTTTATTACATAATACAAGGACAATAAAATGGAATTATGAGATACACGTACGAGTTGTTGCCTCCAGTGATATTATGTAGTTCAGATTCTCATAAAAATATTCACAAGTATACTGTATCTACGTGCCCTTATAGAAGGCAGTCGTCGCGCAAATACGCGAGCGTCACAATCATAATAATAATGTCACTAATTTGTTTGGAAACCTGAAAAGCGCTCCCCGTCAGCGCTATTTGCCGATCAAAATGAGTGAGGCGATCGCTTATTATTGCTTCTTATGATTCAATATAAATATGGTTCTAAATATTTTGCTTGTGTCTCAACCGTAAATTAATAGCCAACAACGAACACCCCATCGAACGGAAAATCTAACGGTATCAAAACTAACATTTGATCACAACAGCATCACTAATTAAAATGTTCTTTTAAAAACTGAACGATATTTTTCGTAGTATTTCGTTTTTATTTTCGAGACGAAATTGTATTTTATGATTTTAATATGACGTGCAGGGGTGTCAAAAATCTATTTTTGAAAACCTCAGTAACGTACGTTGTCAGAAGTAAAACTAACATAGAATTTAAATTAAGTAACGAAAATGCTATGTTTAAACCTTTCTATGTTTATTCATACAATGTACCTATACATTTAATGCTATGCAAATGCATGCTATCCTACGCTATGCATGCTATCCTACGCTATGCATGCTATAAAAAAATTGTGATCCACCGATGTCGGGAGCAGGGTCCAAGCTACCGGTGGTTAAGGCTCCAGAGACAGGCACCTCCTCACAATGCGAGCCGTACCAAGGAGTACTGCCTTTTGAATCTTCCTTGATTCAACCGCCTAACGAGAGCCTCTAGAGATGTTGATCGAGGTTTTCGGCCATAATACTACGACAATACGACGATAATAATATTTAATATAACATTTTGTTGCACCTTGGGTGGGTTCACAGTGAGAGCTCTCTTTGAAATAAGTTATGGTCCTACTGGGACATAGATATATAAGGTTTTATTAGTAGCAGTAAGGACATAATATGATAAAGAATTATTAGTTTGTAACGGTGTAATTGTAGTTTGTAAGTTGTCTACATTATCGCATTAGGTGACAAACCTGTAAAGATAATTGTATGGTGGCAAATAAATAAATAATACGACAATCGGCGGATCGGCAATCGGTTCTGGAGTGGCGACTGCGTACCGGAAGGCGTAGCGTTGGAAGGCCTCCCACAAGGTGGACCGACAACCTTGTGAAGGCCGCAGGAACTCGTTGGATGCGAGAAGCACAAAACCGGTCGAAGTGGAGGTGCTTGGGGGAGGCCTATGTCCAGCAGTGGACGTCTTTCGGCTGAAATGATGATGATGATGATGATGACGACAATCGGCACAATGACAGCCGAGTTCACATTCAACATGTCAACAACCTCGTTTGCTAAGTCGAGATAATTTGTTTCGCTTTCTCAGCTGTCATAGCATAGCCTGCAATGCTATGCATATAATAGAATTGAATAGAACTTTTCTTTACTAGAGTAACCAAGACTCAAAACAAGATTGTTAGTAAAACTTACGACTATGTTAGTAAGTACAGACACTAAACAAAAACACAAGAAATAAAATGGTAGGTTACCGTTGCGACATCCCATGAGAGACGGCACAACAGTGACCCACGTAAACACAGTCCAGGCAACTCGCAACCATGTTTAAGACACTGTTGGAGCTGCCCCACACCCTGCGCACCAGGGAAGCGCACCTATTACGCGTATTGCTATGTAAGCTATTAAAGAGACCAAAGAACTAATTTCTTAAAATTAATTAAAATTGCTAAAAACAAACAAAGTTTCTATGAGTATTATCTAAAGCAACTCCTAATTAAAAATGCCATCAATCAACTGATCCTATTTAAGTAGATATAAAACCGTTCCGCAAAAGCGTTCCATCTCATAAGATCAACCATTTTTTCTGTTTTCGTGAGTATTGTAAGACATTTATAAAAGACGTCGCTTCGTTAGGAACGCAAATATTTATCACAAGACAATATTAAAGGTCGGAAGTTTTCAGTACGAAGTTTTGCTGTATTATCCGTTCTTAAGAAGTGGGTCAAGTTTCTTGGTGTTGAACGACATTGTTATTTGTTGACAACATAAGGTGGGAGTAAAGATAAACAATTAATTTCCCTGACTTTTCATACCTACCTACTTCACTATTTTCCTGCGGGGTAATTGCGCAACTCAATATTAGTAGCAATGGCTGTCATTTTGCCAGTTCACCAACATTCATTGCCTTATTTATGTTGTTGCGCAGACAAATTTTGCGAACATATAAAGCAATGGATTAGCAATATTCTTCAAAATGATTCAAATTGTGTTTCAAAGTGTGTTACGCAATTCACAACATTTCAATTTTAAATAAATACTAAGGTACCGACAACCATTTAGAGCTTTATGTTTAAGGGTAGTTCTTCAGGGACAAAATTTTCGATGTCTATGCGTTTATTTCTGTAACCAACTAACAAAACGGCATGTAATTTTTTTTTTGTACAGTTTAGGTTTATGCCTTACTAGGACAAATGATATTTTTTAAGTAATTGCTGTCTAGGTATAAAATAAAAATATTTGAAGTTGGTTCTTCTGATTCATATAACGCGTCCGTTTGCCATTTTCCGGAACAAAATGGTCGATGTCGCATTTTCCCTTTGATACATCAATATAAATTATAATTATATCGAAAGCAAATGAGTTGTCCTCTTACAAAAAAAATGTGTATTGGTTATAACTACGTTAGTTTGTTTATAAATAAGTAAATAAGGAGTGTCCGGCGTATAATACTGATTAATGTGGCGTAAGCTTCACTTGACCGTACTTGGTCGGGTAATAATAATGAGAGCCTGGCTTCCCGCGTGGGGGGAAGCCAGTCGTGCAACGGACGAGTTAGAAGGTGGACCTGCGGCTGGTTGGCTTAGATCCCGGTGTTACGAAGGAAAATATCTGATTCACCTGTGTTTGGTTCAGGTGGCATTATGATTACAATGCCTACTTTATAAAATTTATTTTGTTGTTTTAAAACTTCAATCTGTGTTTCGTGTGATGCTTTTGGGTTATGGAATCGTGTAGAAAAATGACAATACTGAAGTCTGTATGCATGATGAGTTATGAATGATTGTAGGCAAAATTCTGATTCGACTGTGTCTGATTCGTATGGTCAAAACCCCCATATGACTAATGAAATAAATTAGATTTCCCCTCTCCAGCACGAAAGGAGTACTTTTGTTGCATTATAATGTCCAATGTTTGACCATGTACAAGTCAGTAGTTCTAGTCTTATTTATTATTATTTTCTTAGCTATAACCTTTTGAATAATTAAAAAGTGACAGGAGTATAAAACTGTTCTAAATATGACACTTTTGATATGTGTTAGTCTTAGTTAAGAATGAATAATTATTGTTTAGAATTATCAATCATAACTAACGGTGTATTTATTACTTTTTATTTCTGTTTCTGATTCCCCTGGGCACAAAATATTCGAACGTCGATATCTTGAAAACTACTTTATAAAAACGAGTCCCTCATACAAACATATGTTATTTGGTATGTCTATTTTCATATGAACATGTGTTACAGAGCTGAAAGTGAAATTAAAATTTGGCCATATGGATCAGTCGAAGAATCAAATTTCGAAGAACTACCCTTAAGTATTCCATTCCATAATTTTTTGATTTTTTTTATTACTTATTTAACGAAATATTCAAAAAAATCCTCTAACGATCCAGAGTAAGGCATCGTCACAGTGTATGCCTTTGCTCCTAATTATTATGAATAAAAAAAAGTTGTCAATGTCAAATATAGTCATCTGTCATTGTCAAATATCAGTGTTGTTGTGGTGTTGTAAGTTGTTTGCCGAGGTTGCTTTGTTTGAAAACGCATTGTTATTTACTAATAAAAACGCATTATTATATAAATTGATTTGCCATGAAAGTTTCGGACGGTTATGCCATGGCAGACAGCCGCAACCTTCCCAAGGTGGATTATATGATGTTTTTGCAATACATGCGTGAAAATGACTCGTTTAACGTTGCCGAAATCCGGGGAGCTAAGGTTTTGTTGTCATCAAGGGATGCTTATGTTGAAACTTCTGTAGGTTACGTGGAAGTGAAACGAGAAAATGCTGTGTGTTTTATCAAGGGCAGAGTAACTCCTGAGCACAGAGTTCGTACTAAAATGTACTCAGTTGTCGCTAGCATTAACGAGGCAGAAGAAACAAAACAGCAGTAATAAAACTATAGAAAACTATGTTAAAGATAGTGTTATATCAGCTAAATGTAATGCCCAAATACAGCTGCAAATGTTAGCGATGAAAATATGAAAAAAGCTTTATTGTGTATAGCTGATCCAGACTTTGAAAGAAATAAAGCCTATCATGAACAGTGGTACTACTATGACAGATTGTTTGCAGAAAAGTTAGTGAACGAAGGTGAAATGTTTTGGGAGAAATTTATTTTTAATAAAATGCTCCGTCCGTGTGGTGCCGGACTTAAAGAATAGCACCACCCCCCTTCTTCCCATGGGTGTCGTAAAAGGCGACTAAGGGACGTACCGGAGAATGGGCAGCAGCGTTCTCTATGCATTTAATATCATACTGCGATCGCCAACCCGCATGCCAAGCGTGGCGATTATGGCAAATCCCCCCCCAAATGACAAGCACGAAAAATACTTGGCCCCTAGTGCCCGGCGGCCCGCCTACCCTTGGCTACGGTAGCGGCCAAGGCCACGGTGAGGCAAGGGGTGCTAAGAATCCCCGGAAGAGATCCGGCTACCAAAATAACCGAAAACTGGACCTGGCAACATACAACACGCGTACACTCCGGACCGACGAGAAGATCTCCGAACTCGAGGAAGAATTGAGCAGGTTGCGATGGGGCATAGTGGGATTATCTGAAGTCCGAAGAGAGGGGGAGGACTCGATAATCCTTAAATCTGGCAACTTGCTCTATTTCCGGGAGGGCGACCAGCAGTCCCAAGGTGGTGTCGGGTTTATCGTCCACAAGTCCCTTGTGAGCAACGTGGTGAAGATCGAGAGTGTGTCGACCAGGGTGGCGTACCTTATACTCAGAATATCCGCAAGGTATTCGCTGAAGGTCGTACAGGTTTACGCCCCGACCTCGTCACACCCCGACGATGAGGTGGAGACCATGTATGAGGATATTTCCAGAGCCATGCATGGCTCTAAAACTCACTTCACCGTTGTCATGGGGGACTTTAACGCGAAACTGGGTAAACGAAGCGATGATGAGCTGCGAATGGGGCAATTTGGAGTTGGACGACGGAACCACCGGGGCCACCTACTGGCTAGTTTTATGGAGAAGGAAGGCCTCTTTATGATGAATTCCTTCTTCAGAAAACGTGAGCACAGGAAGTGGACCTGGCAGAGCCCGGATGGTGCAACTAAAAATGAGATTGACTTCATTATGTCGACGAAGAAGCAAATATTCAATGATGTCTCTGTGATCAACGCGGTGAAAACCGGAAGTGATCACCGCATGGTAAGAGGCACATTGAACTTAAATATAAAGCTGGAAAGGTCTCGACTAATGAGGTCTACGCTCCGCCCAGCGCCGATCCAAGTTCAAAACCCCGAGAGCTTTCAGCTCGAACTTCAGAATCGTTTCGAGTGCCTGGGGAGCTCCGTGGACGAATATAACGATGGGTTCGTGGAAGCTGTCCATACGGTCGGGTCTAAGATCTTCAAGACCCGTCGTACGAATACGAAAAAGAAGCTCTCTGATCCTACTTTGCGGCTCATGAAGGAGAGGCGCGAGATGATCCTGCAGTCTTCAGATGATGTTCTAAAGTACCGGCGGCTCAACAGACAGATCTCTAAGTCCTTGAAAAGCGACCTTCGCCGCTTCAATACAGATCGTATTGAGGAAGCGATAGAGCAAAATAGAGGCTCCAAGGTTTTTGCTAGAGATCTGTCTATTGGGCAGAGCCAGCTTATGAAACTGAAGACTGATGATGGCAGGATCGTATCCGCCAAACCTGAGCTGTTGAGAGAGATCGAGAGGTTCTATGGACAGTTATACACGTCAACAAGCAACCCCGTTACGAATCTGGCAAACGACCCAAGAGCTAGATTGACCCGACACTATACCGAAGACATCCCGGACGTCAGCCTGTACGAGATTAGGATGGCTCTGAAGCAGCTTAAAAACAACAAGGCACCGGGTGATGACGGAATTACGGCCGAGCTCCTGAAGGCCGGCGGAAAACCCGTTCTTAAGGCCCTTCAGAGGCTGTTTGATTCCGTCATACTCGAGGGTAAAACACCACAGGCATGGAACAGAGGTGTGGTGATACTTTTCTTTAAGAAGGGTGACAATGCCCTTCTTAAGAATTATAGGCCCATCTCACTTCTGAGCCATGTCTACAAGCTGTTTTCGAGAGTCATCACGAACCGTCTCG
Source organism: Amphipoea oculea (assembly GCA_945859645.1). NCBI lineage: Eukaryota > Metazoa > Arthropoda > Insecta > Lepidoptera > Noctuidae > Amphipoea > Amphipoea oculea. The sequence goes on from OX243873.1 coordinate 13,514,668, forward strand.
CGCGCAGGTTTGACGACTTCCAGCCTCCCGAACAAGCCGGATTCCGTAAAGGCTTTAGCACCGTAGACCACATACATACGCTGCGACAGGTTATACAGAAGACCGAAGAGTATAACCTGCCTCTCTGCTTAGCGTTTGTGGACTACGAGAAAGCCTTTGATTCGATCGAGACATGGGCTGTACTGCAGTCTCTTCAACGGTGCCAGATCGACTATCGGTACATCGAGGTGCTGAAGTGTCTGTACGAAAACGCCACTATGTCAGTTCGACTCCAGGACCAGACCTCGAAACCTATCCTTCTGCAGCGAGGTGTGAGACAGGGAGACGTTATCTCTCCGAAACTGTTCACCGCTGCTCTGGAGGATGTCTTTAAGGTTCTGGACTGGAAAGGAGCTGGCATTAACATCAATGGCGAGTACATAACTCACCTTCGGTTTGCCGACGATATAGTAGTCATGGCTGAGACTATGGAGGACCTCAGTACAATGCTCGATGACCTCAGTAGAGCCTCTGAAAGAGTGGGTCTGAAAATGAACATGGACAAAACGAAGGTCATGTCAAATGCCCATGTAACACCCACTCTCATGAAGATCGGAGACGCTACACTCGAAGTCGTGGAAGAGTATATTTACCTAGGACAAACTGTCCAGTTAGGTAGGTCCAACTTCGAGAAAGAGGTCAATCGTCGAATCCGACTCGGCTGGGCAGCGTTCGGGAAGCTACGCAATATCTTCTCGTCCCACATACCGCAGTGTCTCAAGACGAAAGTCTTTGACCAGTGCGTGTTGCCAGTGATGACATATGGCACTGAAACGTGGTCGCTCACAATGGGCCTTATTAGAAGGCTGAAAGTCACTCAAAGGGCAATGGAGAGGGCTATGCTTGGAGTTTCCCTGCGGGATCGAATCAGAAATGAAGAGATCCGCAGGAGAACCAAGGTAACCGACATAGCCCGAAGAATTGCCAAACTTAAGTGGCAGTGGGCAGGGCACATTGCTCGCAGAACAGATGGCCGATGGGGCCGAAAGGTTCTGGAGTGGCGACCGCGTACCGGAAGGCGTAGCGTTGGAAGGCCTCCCACAAGGTGGACCGACGACCTTGTGAAGGCCGCAGGAACTCGTTGGATGCGAGAAGCACAAAACCGGTCGAAGTGGAGGTGCTTGGGGGAGGCCTATGTCCAGCAGTGGACGTCTTTCGGCTGAAATGATGATGATGATGATGATGAATAAAATGCTTGATATTGTACATTATGATAAATAAAAATCTAAATTCTAATCATAAAGTATCTCTTTTATTAAGTATCTATAGCAACACACAGTTAAGTTATCAAAACTTATACAAACATAACATAGTTTTCTGAAATATAAATTAAAAATTGTACACTGAGGGAGGCTTTCCAATGCCTAATACTTCCTTATGACAGGTGACTGTAAATTTAAAAGTCCACAAGCAACTACCACTGCATCATCTAGTACATTTATTATTTACAACAGCATGTGAAATGCGAAAAATTAAAATACAATAAAAACCAATATCACATCACAGCCACAAACCAAGGAAATATATATACCCATGGTACAATTTATATACCTAAATTAACAAACGTCAACGTCATCATGAGACGTCATCACGTCAATCTCCATCTCATTTTTTTTTCATGGCCCAAGCAAAGGTAATTTGTAGATTCAACCTTACAGGCGTTTTTGAATTTTTCGAGATTTCAAAATTATTTTTGACTAACTTAGAATACAAATTTTGTGAAAAGAAAAAATATGGGTCTCCTAGTTATCTAAGTACTATTTATTGAGCATAAAAAAACATAAGGCAAAAAAATTGAAATGTTGTGAATTGGGGTGCTGGTCATCGCTGTAGTTCTCAAATTAATTTCATTGTTTTGCCTAATTTATCCATCATTTTTACCCGACTGCGCCAGAAGGAGGGTTATTGACTAAGAATTGTATATGAATAAAATAATGTCTTTGACTGAATTTTAGCAATTCTTCAGAATTTGGAAAACAAACCCGATTTTTCGGTGGTACTGTGTAATGTTGATAAAAAGACTAAATTTACTTTTTTCTCACAACTCCTTATCATCAATCTTGATACCGATTGGGAGGTTGCGGGTTTCTTGTGCTGGGGGCAATCGAAAAACGATTATTTCTGTTGGTAAAATGGTACCTCGGCCGTAAGTTGTTTATGTCATATTGTTCAGTTGTTTTGTTTGTTGTTATTATATTGTTGTTGTTGTTGCCTCATATTGTTAACATGTCAAAAACTTGTCAAAATGTAGGGAAATTAGAGGTATTTTTGTCAGATTGAGACTGAGATCAGACTGTGAACGTTCTTAAAATTACGAGATTTGCCCCTCAGGTGTTAGGTAATTGTTTTTAATAAGTATAAGCAGGTATATGTGGCATTTTTTATCTCATGTGGATAAAATTGGACATACATTAGCCCTATTTTATACAGTAGGGGCGCATCTGATGTTGAGATTATGACATGGTTTTAACATGCAACCTTTTCCAGTAATTATAAGACAATGGCATACAATTTTAATAAACGCTAATACGAATTCAGAAGTCAGAAAAAGGAATTAGGAGTTAGCTTAGTAGGCTGACAGAAGACTTCATGATGTAAAAAAGTAGTTCCGTTTCTAGAAATAATTATCCAAGCTGCAAGTACCTATGTACTTACTATAAACCCGCGTTTTATTTATGTACTATGGACTCGGTTAGCTAATGCTAACCGAGACCTAACACTAGGTACTCTAGATATTGAATTGCTCACTTCCGTTCCCAATATGTTATAACCACAATATTTGACTAAAACACACATCCGATTCGTTATGTAAGTAGGTACACACGATGTCAGCTTTTCCGCAATATTCACCAAATAGCTGCGCCCCGCAGTTTCACCCGCGTTAATTTCGATCCCGTGGGAATATCGGGATAAAAAGTAGCCTATATGTTAATCCAGGGTGTCAGCTACCTCCATACAAAATTTTAACAAAATTGGTCCAGCCGTTTGAGCGTGAAGAAGTAACAAACATATAAACACACTCACAAACTTTTGCCTTTATAATATTAGTGTGATTTTCTTCAATGTCGTTATCACACGATGTTTGTCTACTTATTTTTTATGTTCATGTTAATATTACAGTACTCGACTGCTAGCTGAAAAGGGTCGCCCCTGATAAACGGGAGCTAAGGGCCCGTCCCTTGGCTCTCGTTTATCGGGGCCCTGTACCGGAACACCAAAGTTTACTCGCCTTTCAAAGCCTAAAAAGGATGGAACACTATCAGTAGGGTACCAGTTTAAAGCGGTATTAAATTTTTTTTAAATGCATATTCTCTCATTGAAATACTAACTGTACCAACTGTATTGTATAATCCATTTGTTTGTTTTTCATCCGTTTACTGATTTGCGAATACCCCTATAGGCACATGGTTTTGTTTAATTGCCCGATTCAATAGGGTGAAATTTAGTAAGTCCTTTCCTATTTGGCGTTCCCCGTACCTACTGTGTTAGATAGATTTTAGTTTTCAAAGAAATTGAGTAGGACTTCTTGGGCTCAGGTATGCCATGTTTTGAAGCAGAAGTAATAAGATTTATGATTTATTTTATTAGGGGAAATAAACAATTGTACCGTACTATATTAGTATAGCTGGAGAAGGATTACCGTATAATCCACTACGTTTCCACGGATAACAAAGATGAGGTGCAGTGAAGATACATACAGACAACTAATAAATTGAGGTTAATTACCTACAAAATATGTAAAAAAAGACAAACTTTATTAAAGAAATTAAATTACTGAAGGTTAGGAAGGTTGGCTGAAGGTTAGGTTATTAAATTACTGAAGGTTGCTGAAGAAGAGACTAATAAGCTAGAGAAAACAATCCGGGAAGAGCCTTCCAAGAAATCCGGATTACGTGAAGAAAAAAAGAATGTAAAGAAGTCCAATTATTATTAAAAGACGGATTGATAACAAAAAAATATTTTGATTATGAAGCCAGATCAATTCAACAGTTTTCTCTATTAAAACCATTCAGAATCAGATATTCATTGACACCTAGCCCAGACTACAGTTCAATTAGAAATTGAGCGCAAGACCGTCGACAATATCGTGCCTTAGTTCGCTGCCCATCTACACTGAAAGAATTACGTCGAGTACATTTTCAATAAAGCCTGAACAGGCACGTTTCCAACCACGCCACCAAAATCCTTTCACGACAATCCATACAATCTTTTGACTGAATCTCTACAAATGAATATGTAACAGTTTCGTAACTTGTACACTCAGCAAAGGACATAGATATGCAGGATACAACAACTTGTTTTTAAACCCGGGTGCTAGTGCGACGACTAGATATTGTAATCGATTCTTTCTGGTATAATAATAATAGCCTCCCGACCGATTTCGGTCACGGTGGCCAATCTCAACGGAGATTAGCCAGGTACGCAGGAGGAGTATTATAGTGCACAAGTGTGTGCGCAAACACAGGTGCACTCTCTAATCTTTTACACTCATAGTGCGGAAATCTGATACGACCGGGGAGTGATCAGGCGTAGGACCAACGGCTTTACGTGCTTTCCGAGCCACGGGATATTAAACCGCCAACTTCCAAACTCCGGGCTGTTATTAAGAAATTCCTAATAGAAAATCCAATAACACTTTGTCCGACCTGGGAATCGAACCCAGAACCACACGCTTAGCAGTCGCGCTTGAGACGAGGCAAACGGGACAGTCCAAAAAACGGGGTAATCATAGTTCTTTCTGGTACCGTTCATCTAAGTGTACACATGCAATAGCAAAGAACATTGCCTAAGTTGAAGAAAAAAAAGTACTTGTATGAAAATACGATTAAAGACGGACGTAAGCCCAGTGCACCCTGGGCAGTTAGCCCTTATTCCTGCTGTCACCTTGTCGACTGGCTTATATTTTTACAATGATTTATGGAGAAAGACTATTATTAGATACATTCCTCAACAGCACTTACAATACAAACATGTTTATTTCTAGCCTGCATACCAAACACTTTGTCTACTGCACCCATTCTTAAATACCTAATACCACAGAGGTTTGTATGATGGGACGGCGCATAGTAATTGTTCGTTGGTAGAAGCAATCAAGTTTGAATGTAAGTTGGCTAGAAGCTCGTAGCACGATATTGTTCGCACGTAACAAGGAAACGCGCTTCCGCTTTAGTTAGTGCTTGAAAACCGTCTATCCCCATGGCTACGAGCTACACGCTCAAGCGACACGCGTCTTGCGACAGCGACCGCGGAGAAAAAAATGAAAGACGTTTTGTAGAGCACGCCACGAACCACCGCGATTTGCGAAGCGACTGATGGAAACAGAAGACGCGCGCGCGTGTCGCTTGAGGCAAGTCGCATCGCTTGTGGTTTTATCGGGGCTTACTGCCACATTCCACATGCCGATGGTACAGAAAACGAAACTGGTAGGAACATTTTGAGTTGTAACTTAATCCCTACCTAACAGTTTTAGAAAATACGAGTAGGTACTTACATTTGATAAACTCTTTCCCAACTATGTGTAGGTTGGTTTCTATTGGGTTTTTTACTAAGTACATGGAATGATACAACCCTACAACAACCCTATTCCGAGATTAAGCTGCCAGACATTCAGGTTTGTATGTCGTTTTGCGTGGATGTGCCGCATGTTTTCCCCCAACTTTTTTTTTGTGTTTGTGTTTTTCTTTTGCGTCATGTTTACCGCAAATAAACGTATTTTCATTGCTTTTTTCTTTCTGTATACATTTCGTATAATAGAATATCATTTATTTCTGCGTAAATGTTAAAGATAGGTACTAGAAGGCCCTAATTCCTGTTACGACTACATTAGTAGGTATATTCGTATGACTGTAGATGTTCGTATGTCAACCGCGAGCGCCACGGATTGTTTAACTTAAACTACGAGCCACTGATGAGTATCGAAGTGTAAAGCCGTTAGTACACCAACGCAACGAGTTGCGAAAACATTGCGATAACAGAACAAAATGTATGAAAAAGTGTCACGTAATGCGGCGAATACACGGCGGTAAGCGGCAGTGTGCTAACAGCGTAAAGTATGGTAGGTATACTCTTCTAGCTTTACCGTTTGGCCTCACAAAACCGCACAACTTTTAGTTTTACATAGTTACGAGTGCTTCCAACCAACGGGAAGTTTTATGTGGTTAGGCTAACAAACAACCAACTACAATATTGAAGTATCATTGAAAATACTCCGAAATTCAAACGGAATCGATGATGGAGACAAGGGGGCCTAAAAAGGCCACTTTGGCAGAATGAAATATTAACATTATGAATCATAATAAAAGTCGTGAAATGGTCACAATCTGACAATTCATAATATTATTTGCGTACAATTTCATATCACGCAATAATAATTCATCTGTTTGACAGTTTTTTATGGAGATTCGTAAAATGGTCCACAAAATATGAATTGCTTTAATGTCAAATAATATCATGAATTGTCAGTTTGTGACCATTTTAAGACTTTCATTATAGGACCTAAATAAAATTTATTATTTATTATGATTCATAATGTTATCTTTTTATAATTCTGCCAAAGTGGCCTTTTTAGGCCCCAAGAAGGCCATTTCCCGTAATTAAAAACGTTCAAAATCTAGTCGCAATCTCATCTCAGTGACAATCAATGTCAAAAACTTGTCAAAAATGTAGATAACTTAGAGGTGTTTTTGACAGATTGAGACTGAGATTGAGAGCCTGTGAGCCTCAGATTTCCGATCTTAGCGCTTTGAAGAAAGTTTATAACAAAGTTTTTAACCGGCTAAACTGCCCACTACCTCAGCGTCGACCACGAGAACCAATTTATCTTTATCGGCCTTACCACTTTGAGACTGCGGCAGAGTTCGTACTTTATTTTCCCAGTTTATTGCGAAAGGTTAATACGAAAGTCCTTGTTTACTGCTTCCAGGAATAAATCGTGAGCCTGGTTTAAATATTTGTGGCTAGTTTGGGCTTACATTGCAAGTTTACTATAGTATTTTATGACAGCAAGTCGTGAGTAATATCGGCCAAGAACATTTCCCATCTAGGTAATGAAAATGTAGCTAAGGTCGACAAAATAAGTATGCAGGATTGTCGGATATAGTTGAAGTTTAGTAAGAAACCGGTGGATGTTGTCGACGGAAATTGAATTTGGTAAATGAGCTGTTTGTTTTCTATTAATAAAATTAAATTTTATTCAAGAATATCTATCGGTTTCTTACTAAACTTCAACTATATCCGACGATCCTGCATACTTATCTCTTTTGTTGACTGTACATAAATTTTTATTCTCTAAGTGAGTTTACTTAAACAAGTTATAATTAACCTTTCCAAAATCGCAAAAGAAAACCCTGTCGTCTTACGAAACGCGGTCATTAAATTGCAATCCGTAAGCTCCTTTTGGTAATAACTATGAAAATATTCTCTTTGGTAATTAAAAGGGCCATTCCGCTCAATTAGGCCGACTTTTATTTGCAAATGGTAAGGACGTTTGGTGCGTGTTGATTGTAATAATAAATTAAATAAAGGTGTTATACTTTTTTAGATAGCGGCGCCATACGTAAAAACATGTAAGAAATGTCATATAAAGTAAAAAAAGAATGCAGCTATGATATTTAATTTATTATTAGCATATATTCGCCGTTAGTGGATTTCTGCGGATTGACCCAAAAGCATATTTTCGCCAATCGCACAATTAATGCATAGTTTTAAAAGCTCGTTTATACAGTTATCAACATAACTAATGGACTTCAAATAATCGAAGCTTCAAAAACTTCAAAAAATTATTTTCATGTAAATTGTTCTTTCTGCTCTATTATTAAAAAAAAAACTTTCAGATTCTAACCAATTCCAATTTGGTTCGAATAACAATAATAATGCCGCTTGCTTTCGTTTTAAAAACGAAAAATTCAATTTAAAAATGCTTCATTGATTTCAATTTTATATCAACTACAAAAATTAATACAAAAATAATAAAAATAATTTTGACAAAACAAAGACCACAATAATTGCTGGGTTTTAATCGAAACTTATATAGATATGTGAGACCATCGATGCGACGAAGAAGGACAAACACAATAATTGTCTAAGTATATTTCCCTGTTTTGTTCAGTAACAAAACAGGGAAATATACTTAGACAAACAAACTACCAATCTACGAAATAACTTTACCACACATACAGCCCTAAACCTCAGTGTTCACAAAACAAATATATACAAATTGTCCTCTTTGTTTCAAAATTAATTTTGACAAGCCTCAAAAGAATTAGCCGACCCTCCTGTAAGACTTTGTTCCACTGATTAAAAGAGGCACACTTCAAAACTTGGGACGTTTAATGAATAAAGCATGTAGCCAACTTAAACTTTGCAGCGTTTTTACCGCCTTTTATCTCCCTAAAACTCGAAAGAACGTCATGTTTAACCTTAATATCTCGTGCTACGACGAATATTAAAATAAAAAGATCTGTCTTTTCCTTCCAAAAAGGTATAGCATCAATTCAAAGATAACGAATTTTGGTTTAAATAACGTAAAACATAAAACAGGATAAGTCGGTACTGAAAGGGCATATTAAATTCTCATGAATATTTTATCTTGGTTTATTTTATTGAATTTATGTAGGAACTCTAAGATAATTTAACTTTCAAAAGTGTTGTTGAAGTTGTTTCTTGTTTATGATCTGAGTTAAAAAAAAAAAGTCAATAAAAGTTTGATACCGCTTTGTCTTTATTTCCGGGCGCAGCATATCTTCTGCTTGTCAATTTCATACAAGAACGCACATAGTATTGACACGTACTGAGTCACATATTGCCGCAATGTTATTGCTGTAGGTACATGTTTATGTGTGGTGTTGTATACCTACATAGTGTAGGTACCGTTTCGCTAACTCGGTTGTTTCCCAGTTCCTAACATTATAAGAGGATTTTTAATTTTCGAAATAAGTAAATCGTAACCTGCGGTACACTTCAGGGCCGTTGTACTCATCATTATGACCAACAGAAATTGTGAAAAGACATCCTTTTTCTGATCCAACACCATTTTAATCACACTTTGTAGATACTTATTTTCATGGCTTCACGTGAGCTCGTGATTGAGGATGTACCGTGAATTTTATGTTATTCACTACCCAAATTATATTCGTTCGGTCCCTTTTACGCCTTTCAGTCGTAAACATATTCACCGCAGGATTCAAGCAAAATTTGATACCTTACCGACATTGGATAAACCGTGTTGTGTACGGTCGGGTATTACATATCTTTTAACAGCTTTAACAAAATAAACTCTCCATTGTAAAGGTTCTTAACAATTTGATAAGTAGAATATACATCAGTTAACATTCTTAAGTAGACACATATTGTTAACAGTGAGAACTTTTTCTTACACAATAAGTTTAACGCAAAAGTTGGGGTTCCCACGCCGATTTGTAAAGGAAGGGGAAATTTCGTCGCTTGCTTTTTCATTTTCAACATTGTGTTCATTTATACGCGGTCTGTAACCCCTTTTTCGCTGTTACAGAATAAACAAAACTTTTTTTAAATCAGCTGAAACGGTTTAATTGAGCCGTCAAATCGTAGAGATTGAAATATCAATGTTACCGACAGCCAATCAAACTGAAAGCAAAGGAGCGAAGCAGAGGAGTGATTAACAAACGCGCATTTTTCTGTGAATGACTTAAAAATGTCATCGCTTAGGTATATAGGCGAGTCTTGCAATTTTTTGCCAGTTTGCAGCACTTTTGAATTGATATCTCTGTTGTCTAGTCACAAACGTCACCACAAAAAAGAGGAAACGGAATTGACACTACACAGTACATGGAGGGTGAATACCTCCAACTAGAACGGTTCAGAGCACGCAAAAGTGCATGAAATTCGTCACAAGCCTTTGTAGGTCCTCACCGCAAAACTTTACTAGGTACTCAGTTTTAAAACCAGTGAAAATGTTACTTTATTTTCATCTCACGTGCGCCGTGTACCAGTTAAAATGAATGGGGTTCCATGTTTTTCACAGTCGTTTTATTTTTTTCGCGAAAATATAGGTGGTAGCAAAAACAGTACCTACAGCTTTTCTGGGTTGAGTTTTTGAGTCAGGAATTATGTCATTATAACAAATATTCTCAATCTTCTACTGTTTTTACCATTGGCTTAAAAACCAAAGGTAAACTAGCACTTTTGAGGGCCGATATTTTGAAACGAGGGTCGCGTCTTAAGTGGACATGACCAAAAGGTATGATGGAACACCATCACAGCAATACCAAGCATACCAATCCTCTGCGCTTCGGTGGGGCTCAATCAATTCATTTTGCAGTTCGGCTGATTGCTAAACCAAAAGTGTATGTACAGTTCTTTAGTGACATGCTCCCCAAGTCCCTGCATTAATCTTCTGAGTTGTTTGTTGGCGAACAAATGCAATGCGGCATCAAATTGCTATGTGTATCAGAACGTTCGGCCAGTCGAGATAGGGAGCTGGCTGCTACTCCAGTTTTTAGTGACGATTATGTGACGCTTAAAGATGCCAGTCAAAGAATTTGTGACGGAACAGTTCGAAAGTTAGAAGCATTTATTTATGGCCAAACGACCTGATATGAGGTCGTTCGGCCAACCTGAATCTCCATAACTGAGGACCTTAGAGAAACTGTTACTGAATAAAGATTTAGTGACGATTTGGTGACAAACAACCAATGCTTTACTTTTACTCGTAATGCCACCAGTTAAAAGTAAAATGAATTTTGGTTCCTGAAACATCAGGACGTTCGGCCAACGTAATCTCCATAACTGAGGACCTGAGAGAAACCGTTACTGAATAAAGATTTAGTGACGAGACTGAAACGAATTTTTATTGCTTTATTTTTTTTTGTGACGGCCTCTTTAAATAGTAAATTGAAAATTTAACATATAACCTCAAAACATAGGGATTATCGATTCCTCCACAGCGAAGAAGCCTAGAAGACTCGTAAAACCCCTGATGTGTTATAGGTTTTCAGTGCAATGATGTCAGTATTTTTGTTGATTCAATATTAATCTATAAAAATGCACTATGGCGAATGGCGACTGAAATAGGGTGACCATGTGTTCCAACGAAACAAGTATTTATCGAGTCGGTACCTATTTATCTACTGAATGAAGCAAAACACATCGAAATTTTTCAATTTACTATATAAAGGGGCCGTCACAAAAAAAATAAAACACTAAAAGTTGGTTTCAGTATCGTCACTAAATCTTTATTGATTAACGGTTTCTCTGGGCTTCTTCGTTGTGGAGGAATCGATAATCCCAATGTTTTGAGGTTATATGTTAAATTTTCAATTTACTATATAAAGAGGCCGTCACAAAAAAAAATAAAGCAAAAAAAATTCGTTTCAGTCTCGTCACTAAATCTTTATTCAGTAACGGTTTCTCTCAGGTCCTCAGTTATGGAGATTACGTTGGCCGAACGTCCTGATGTTTCATTACGAGTAAAAGTAAAGCATTGGTTGTTTGTCACCAAATTGTCACTAAATCTTTATTCAGTAACAGTTTCTCTAAGGTCCTCAGTTATGGAGATTCAGGTTGGCCGAACGACCTGATATCAGGTCGTTCGGCCATAAATAAATGCTTCTAACTTTCGAACTGTTCCGTCACAAATTCGTTGACTGGCATCTTTAAGCGTCACATAATCGTCACTAAAAACTGGAGTAGCAGCCAGCTCCCTATCTCGACTGGCCGAACGTTCTGATATACATAAATTGCTGGGATTATACCAATTTGATGCCGCATCTGGCGCTATCTGTTCGAACTTTCAAACTCAAAGCATTTATTTCAATTATTTCAATTAAACCATTACAGGCACTTTGGAATTGTCAAAATTAAGTAGTCGGTCAGTTGGTCAGAAAGTTGAAGCTAGGTGCCCATTCCAAAGCGTAGATCTCTATGGAGAAGAACGGGCAAGAAACTCCATGGACACTCTTTTTAAATCAAGATATTACAAAATCCTGGGTACATTATTCTTGTAGCTTCTATATGTGAGAACAATGTAAAAAAACACACAAATGAAGAAACAATACAAGAAATAAGATTAAAAATAAGCCTTGGCAGTTAAGAGATGACCAGTCTCAACCGACGGCGTCCGTTCACGAACATGACGCATGGATCAGCACCATCCAGCTCAACCATTTTGTAGGGAACCGAATGATCCAACACACGCGCCACCATCAGTGAGACATTTAAGTGAGCATGACTTTGAATTTCCATATGGAAAAACCCATTAACACTTCGCCCGACCTGTGAATTGAACCCAGAACCTCAGGCAGTAGCGCTTACGACCACTAAAACAACAAAGTAATCATACAAAACAATTTTATTTTCTCATAATTTTAGAAAAAATTGTATTTATTACTCGTGTGGAACATGTAACTAATAAAAGAGGTGTTTTTTATGTTTACCCGTTTCAATAACATAATTTCAAGATTCGTTATGTCTACCCGGTAACGTGGTATATGATGTTAATAAATGGCTGCCGGCAATCCACATTTACACACAAAGTACCGCGGAGATAGACAACGGAGGCAGGAACGGGTGTACGAGTATAACCTACTCATTTATTCTGAAACATGTTTCATCCAAAAGCAATGTACGCACGAGATAATTTCTGTATTATGTATTTACGACTTCATGAGGCTTTAATTTTAAGTTACTGTAAAGTAAAAATAACAATTCTTAATGTAGAAAAACATTTAATTCAGCTTACATTTTAGCTAAGTAATCTTATTCTACAAGTAGAACCAGTCAAATTAGGGTAATTGTGCGAGTTTTACAAGAATTACGTTGGTAATTAGTTTCGTTAGTCTTTTTTCTTAGTTTGTTAGAAATGAGCACTTATTTGTGTCGGTGTTGCCAGGTGAGTGAACCCGTAATATAAAAGGTATCCTTCAGCGGAGACACGGGCAGTACGGCCATTACTCCGCTGACCCGCAGGCTCCACTTTATTAAGCGGCACTTACTCAGCCGACGACGGCGCTGTCCACCTCAAGACCTCACGATCACTTCTCGTCTTAGCTTTTTGTAGTCTTTTTTACCAATAGAACTCTTTCAGATATCGTATGGCCGTTGGTCGCTTGGTTTGGTAACGTTAAATACGCGTAGCATAACTTACCCCTTACCAGTACGTATGTTGTCGTTACGTAATTAAAATTCCGGTATACATGTTTTTCATTCGGACGTACGGAACCCTAAAAACGAATTATTTTTTGTATAAAGTCTAAGAATTTTTTTACACGTAAAACTAGGTCCACTGTCACGAAGCTGGCAGCAGGTGCAGTTACTAACTTTTTATAAATTATACTCCTTTCGTGCTTAGGTAAACTCAAACTCAAAGCATTTATTTCAATTAAAACATTTACAGTACAGGCACTTTTGAATTGTCAAAATTAAATGGTCGGTCAGTTAGTCAGAAAGTTGAAGCTAGTTGCCCATACCAAAACCTAGATCTCTATGGAGAAGAATGGTCAAGAAACTCCAAGGACAATCTTTTAAATCAAGATATTACAAAATCCTGGGTACATTATTCTAGTTGCTTCTATGAGTGAGAACAATGTAAAAAAAAACAAATGAAGAAACAATTCCAAATATGTATAAAATTAAAAATAAGTCCTAATAAAATATTCAAGCAGTGAACCATGACATAGACCCGCAACAGCTGGTCAGAGAAAATACCAAATAGAAAAAATACTGCGACGCGCCGCGGGTAAATTACAGGAACAGATTTAACCTTTGTTAAACATCACAAATCCATATAGATTTAAAGTGAATCTAATTTTTCCAGTCGATTGAAAACTGCGCTGATTGAGGGCAAGAGATACGATGTAATTCGATTCTTTCACCCCCCCCCACGTGAGCGAGCAAGCCGTGGGTGTGACCTAATTAGAAACACATCTTCCGGGAACTGATATAATCTAAAGGTTACCTACAAGTTTATTTATACTAAGCCCTAGTAACAAGGCACTGTTATGCTCTTATGATGCCCACGTAACTACACAAGAATAACCGCAGATTTGTGTATCTTCTGTGAGATAATAGGATGTGCAGAGATTATAAATGGAGTCATTTATAGGAATGAGTTTGCATATAGGGTATTTATGAGGTATAAAAGCGCCAGAGTAGTCCGCGAAATACAAATTTTCTTACGCATTTTGCAATGTACAGATCAGTAGCATGTTGCCAATCGATCAATTAACTCAGCCTATCCACTACTGGACAAAGGTCAGTCCCAGGCTACGCCACAACATCCTGTCCGTCGCCTCCCGCATTCATTCTGTCTGAGAAATCTTTTTAAGGTCGCCGGTTCATCTAACTTGTTGTATTTTGATCAAAATATGAATCGTGAAATACCTCATTGAATTATTATTTCATGAAAACATAACATTTGAGGCCATTTCTAACTTAGAGAGTTGTATTAATTATTTTAATGATTATAATTCTGTAAGTACTTATTTATTACGGTCGCGAACATATTTGATCAACTTAACCATCCACTTATACCACTTAAACTTTGAACTTATTACCATTTTTGTTTGTAATATGCGGATAATGTAGTGGGCCACAATATTGTTAACACTCCTTATATTATTTTTACAACATGTCATATTTTATATTGTAGCTGTTTATTATCCCTCAATAAATAAACATATTACAAAAAATGTAAGAACATTTGAATTCCGCGTGCTACTTTAGCGGATTCCACTGTATTTATCTGAAATAATTAAAAAACTGCAGCTGCTTTGCCCTACACGTTAAGATTCATACGCACTAAAGGATGCTACAGTCCATTTATGCAAACTGCTTCGATATCTGCCTCAAGACACATCAAAATGTAGTCTATCCTCAGAACCACACGAACGATATTAACTCAACGTCGCGTACACAATTTAAATCGCAACGCTTCGATGATAAAAATGAATTTATAAAATAGGTCAAACGAAATTGCTAGAGTGGTTAATTTTTCCATTTCGGTTAACCAACCTTATTAACGGAAAAGAAATGAATAGGTAACTGAAGTATAATCAATTAGTATTCAATAGGTAGGTAGTTGCTTGGAAACGGGGAAGCAATTCTTCCACTACCTGCGGTTAGAATGGAGTCAAATATTTCATTTCGGAAAATATGTTATAACGGAGTATTGAAGGATCGTACGCAAGTGGTTTGTGTCTTTCCATGGGGAAGGCAAAGACTAAAGAACGCCACCTGCTACGTTTTTATATGTGTATGTACGTGTTATTACATCCCTTTTTATGGTAATCCCTTGAATGTAGGTAAGCCCTTACATGTACCTGTCTGACGTAAATTAGGTGAAAACGACGTTTGTTATGGCGTGTGCTCTTTATTACACGTATGCTTATGAATTTCTAAAATAGTTAATCTCTTACTGAAACTAGAGTTACGATTATTTAATAGGCAAAGTCTACATGAATTTAAAGGCCTAACTTAAGTTTATTTTCAATAAAAACATGGCAGTAAAATTGGGAACAGATTGCTTCATAAAAAATGCGTACTGGCAACACCATTTTCTCGATACTTATATTAGATTACATTTTTATCAAATATTTTAGAGTATTTCGATTATTCAATGAACAACAAAGTCCTCTAAATTTTTATAAGCAATTGGGAAACCAGTGTAGCGAGTAGATACTAGAATGTTTTGAAGTTCACTTAATTTGCAGCTTTGACTTCAGTTGGTTGGATGGGTATTTTAGGAAAGATTTAAGTAACAAAATATTGTTTGCTCTACAAGTAAAGAAATCTGTGCTATCTTGCAAGGCTGGTGACATTTATGTCTGGTAAGCACTCAATGTGAAAGTATAAAGCCGGGTTCCTCGCAACGGACGGAAATAAATGGTCATTGCCTGGCTCTACGAGACCGCTACGAAACCGCTACGCCGATATTGTTGCGTAGCATCGTAGCCCATTTATTTGCGCCGAAACATTTGCAAAGCTTTTTTTTATATTTTGATTAAGTTTGAAGTAGATTAAATACTTACTCATTCATATATTCGCTCATCAATAAAATGTTTTATTGAAATTCAAAACATGATAAAGAAAACAATATAGGCAAAAGGATTTTATTGCGCAAATACTCGTAAATTATTAATTTAATTTTACATGCGACTCTTTTGCTTGCATAACTTGTTGACCAGTCACCGTCCTCTTTAATTAAATATTTGCTTGTATCGTATGTTATGTACAAATTTCCAGCAAAGCGAATTTCACGGATGAAAATGTATACTATACTGGTATTTAGCTTCATATCATTTGTGGTGTGTCATGTTATGTCTAGCTTAAATTTCGTTGATCCTAATCAACGAAATTTATCAAATATCACCATATCTATTTCGATACATCGCTGTTACATAATTGTTATCAAAACTAATATAACAAAGACAAAAGATTTGATTTTTTGTTACGGCTGAACGGACTTGGACGAAATTTAGCACGTGGGTAGATGATGACCTGGATTAGGACATATACTCGTAGAATACTTTTTATCCTGATATTACCACGGAATCAAGACCTATGCGTGGCACAGCAAGTTATTATCTATATAAATAGTATTTAAAAACAAAGTCGCTTGTCGAGTCTGTGTGGTCGCTTAGTTCTTCTAAACTACACAATTTATGTTGATGCGGTTATTACCATAATTTAGAGAACTTATTTCGGAAGGTTTTTGTGTATAATACATTAATATTTAACTTAGAAATAGCACGGTAATCTCGATGTTTTGTCATGGTGCCATATGAGTAGATTGTACCCGTGCGAAGCAATGGCGGGTCGCAAAATACCAAGTATGTACATAAATGTAGATGTAGCACAATGTTTCTGTCAATGTTAGGGTTTATCTCGGATGAAGCGACTATCTGTGTCTTAGTAGGGTTAGTTCTGTAATCCGTGGTGGTTTATTAACTGAAAAAGGAACGGAAATCTTTGTCACAGGGTCACTGTTAAAGTCAGGCTTCGAATAAACATGTTCCAGATCTTATCAATACAAATTATGTCCTTCAAATTCGTGTTACGTTGTATTATAACTTTACATACATAATCAGCCTATAATGTTCCCACTGCTGGGACACAGGCCTCCTCTCTGTGAGAGGGAGTGGGCCGTAATCCACCACGCGGGCCCAGTGCGGGTTGGTAGATGTCACATATCTTCGAACTTTTGGTTCTAGGACATGCCAGTTTCCTCACGATGTTTTCCTTCACCGTTTTGAGAGCAGTGATGATGAAATAATTTACACAAAGTAAAGCGCCTGTCTGGGTTCGAACCTACGACCTACAACTCGTAAGTCGCGGCCGATACCACTGGGCCACCACTGCTCCTATTATATATATTATATATTATATTATAACTTTATTAGGTACCATTAATTCACAAGTGAATCATATTCAAACTTAACAAACTTGCAAAAATATCAAATTTATTGTCTTCTGTCTGTGCTTATGTTCTGTTCTTATAAGATCATACCATAGTGTATTTTTACCTCTATTAGTAAGTTCTAACCTATGTTTACTTATTATCACACAGCTGTTTGTTGTCCTTAAATAAATAAATAACAAAAAGATCTAAGCAACGGCCGCTCGTCCGTCCTCGCCTAGCCTACGGTGGACGCAACTAGATCAGACATTCGTATCTTCGTTTGTTACAAGAACAAAAGAAAGAAAATAAAACATTACCTAACCATGGCAAAATTCGGCTATGTTCCACGAACGTCTACAGTTTCCTTGGAATTAAAGAAAGACTGCGGGGGTAATTATAGTGTTCTTTAAAAATCTTAGTTGGTATAAATAAATAAAAGTATCATGTAATGAATTGGGAGAAGGCGCTGAAATCCGACATACAGGTTTTTACCTAGTTTGGGTTTCAGAGGCTTCATATGTTTTGTAACACTATTTTATTCCAATAAAAATTTATTATTATTATTATAATTACGTAACGTAGGTACTGTGGGACCTCGACGACGTTTTGAATCAAATCAAAATCCTTTTTATACTTATTAGGATTATATTGAATCTTTCTTTATATTATCATAATTCAATCCTTAAATATTAGACGTCAAACCTACGACTCTCATATGACATCTGTTTGAATGTTCGAAAGGAACTCGTTATAAATATATGCAGCGGCCTGACCCGCAAGGAGGTCAGTAACCCTCAAAGAAGTCTCTACATCAGCTACGCCCACCTTAGAATAAAAGTATGGGCATAGCCGGAGACTTTTATTCAAACCATTCGAATATCCAAACTCTACCTACCTATCCTATTGTATATCTACTTAAATCCGAGGAACAAATTTACATGATGAGGTCCGTCTCTTGCAAGAGTAAGCTTAAGTCAGGACGTACGAATCGCGAATACAACACCACGTTAAGTGTCAAGCAAATTAACATCTATATGTGCCAATATGCACCCATACAAACTAACGTCGTCATGCTTAAACCTCGTCGTGTCAAAACCTCGGTAAAAGGCGCGACGCGGCCTCCTAATAATAACACTTGATGTGAGAGTTCACATCGACCTAGAAGAGGCTTAAGAAAATTAACCGATCTTAGCATCAGATTCTTTTAACTCCATCGGACGGGATTGAGCCAGAGGGAGGGAAAAGTTTAAGAGGCCAGGGTTCATTGAAGAAAATTATCATATACTCCTACTCCAGCAAAGAATGTCAAATACCTAATTCGAAAATCAATTATTTAATATCAGTCAATACTGATAAAACTGTTGGTCCTCAAACACAAGTTGAACCGAAAGTGTCAACCAAACACACTTTGCAAGGGTTATACCCCTGTTAGCAAAGTCGGTGACAACTTATGCTGAGTGTCTGTCACCCCCCCTTCTATAGGAGTGACCACAGTTTTCACAATAACTATCCACCTATCACTCGCGTCATTAAATATGCTGGAGTAAGAGTGTCCTACCCCTACTTGAAATCACGTTGAAGTCGACAATTTATTCAGGCCTCCCTTTGACCCGTTGTAGGTGTGAGGGCGCACCTCACAGCCCTCTGGGAGGTGCGAGACCTCACACGCTCCCGGCCGCGTCTGATGTATTTTCTCACAGCATATGTAACACACAAATGGACACATATTAATAAATTGTAACAATCATACAAACAAAAATAATGCACTAAAATATGATGTTTACATTCAAGTGACATATTTACATTACATGACAAGATACATGACAATTAAAAAAAAAACAACAACTATTAACATACTAGTATGAAAAGGTTTTAATTAAATAATCTGAATTAAAAAGGTTTCTATCTCTAAACTTCCTTTTTCTGAATTTATATTTTAAAATTGAAAACTTCTTTATAAAATGATGCTTGTTTATAAAAAATGTTTTTATAAAATTATCAATTATTAAAAAACTTTTTGGAAATAATATTTTAGTTTTCGCTTTTTTAATAAATGGGATTCTTTTCTTCTTTCGTGCTTTTCTCTTATTGTTTGCAGCACATCGTGAATAAAACTTATTAAAATTAGGGACATCTACATGACATATCATACAATTACTACGATTACGAACTATCACTTCATCCGTAGGAAAACTAAATGAGTCTATTGATCGTACGGAGTCGTTCAACACCTCTGCATCTTCATCTCTGACTGCATCCAAGTTCATATTATCCTCAACTAACTCATCACTAATCATCTTATCATTATTATTCATGTCGATGATGAAGTGATCTTTCTTCTCTATTTTGGAAAAATCGGAATGGCCATCGTCCTTTATTTCGGAAAAATCGAAATGACCATTCTCCTTTATTTCGGACGAATCGATCGACACATTATCCACATCAAAATGATCAGCGGCGATGTTAATTTTATTTATTCCCACATCGCGATCATCGTGCTCATTCTGTGGCTCTGAAACATTGCTAATTACATTAATAATTGGACAGAACTGACCCGATTCGTTGTTTTCATCATTGTGTTCGCTCTCGAACACTTCTATCGGCTCCTTCTCCTCCTCTGCGACAATGCACGCCTCGCTGCTGCGCTCGTCCTCATCTCCATCACTGCCAACTTCCACGCTGCTTTCTAGGCAGCACTGCTCGTTCTGTAGCGGGTCATTTTGTCTTCCACTAAATAATACAGAAGCATCATTATCTACATTTACAATATTTTCTTGTCTGCTTTCCTCAGACAGATCTTGTGCCATCTCGACTACTTGCACCTTAATCATTTTTCTATCTCTGTGACATTTACATGGAAGCTCCTCCCATAACACTTCACATATCTCATCAAATGACATGTCGTCATAGTATTTCCACTTATGAACTGCTAGGGCAGCACCCTCAAGATATGCGCTTAATATGAGCGCCCAGTCGCTCTCACGCCATTTATTATAGGCGGCAACAACTTCAAATCGCCTCAGAAAGTCTTCTAGGCATACACCGTCCATGCCCGCAAAAACTTGAGCCATCTTTCTCTCCTTATATAAAAACAATACATATATCCACTTAGCTTTATATCCTCCTGGCGACGTTTCTTCGCATCTAATAAATACTCACAGTATACTTTGAGGCCTCGCTTGGCATACGAGAGGTTTTTTTTCACTTCTATGAGTGCTGAAACAAATTCCTATCTCGCAAGTTTAGCGAAAATTCTGCTAAACACGGCGCACTCCGCCAAATGTGGGACCTCGACGACGTTTTGAATCAAATCAAAATCCTTTTTATACTTATTAGGATTATATTGAATCTTTCTTTATATTATCATAATTCAATCCTTAAATATTAGACGTCAAACCTACGACTCTCATATGACATCTGTTTGAATGTTCGAAAGGAACTCGTTATAAATATATGCAGCGGCCTGACCCGCAAGGAGGTCAGTAACCCTCAAAGAAGTCTCTACAGTACTTACAAAAGCAAAATATGTCACGTTGTTATCGAGCAGACGAAATTTTCTTTCATTCTGTTTCTATAATACTCTTATCTCATAACTTGAATTAAAAGTTCAGTTACTTTTAATTCTATTTACGAGATTGAATAGCGCTGGACTAGTCTGCCGTGAGCTTTGAAACACATGGAATCACAGAATTTTAATCTTATCAAATGAAAATTAATCGTCAATTGCTATCATTGCGAATACTAACAATATAGAGCCAAGTAGCTACATAATTACGGTCACCAAAGGAGATAAGTTACCTGGGTCGTCGGATATAGTTGAAGTTTAGTAAGAAACCGATGGATGTTTTCGAATAAAATTTAATTTAATTAATATAAAACAAACAGTTCATTTATCAAATCAAAATTCATTCGAAAACATCCATCTGTTTCTTACTAAACTTTAACTACATCCGACGACCCTGGTTAGGTACTTATCTCTTTTGATGACTGTACATATAATACAGTTAATCAATAGATATAAAATACCTCTAATGCTATACAGGTTGTTACAGAAAGGGTATATATTGATATACCCTTTCTGTAACACCCTACCCAAACGGGTTGAAGAGTGTATCTGGTCTAGAATCTCTGTAAAAAATTTCAGCTCAAAAGCATTAACTTTAAAAATGCTTAATATTTCTTTATTTCGACAGCACGGCGCTCCACTGGCGCGCGGCGGCGTGATGTGCGTGTACTAGGCGCACAGACACACTACAGATACTGTATAATGACCCTCGTAGTGCGGTGACACGTTTGTTATGATGTCAATTTAATATACTATCGAAATAAAAAAATATTAAGCATTTTCAAAGTTACTGCTTTTGAGCTGAAATTTTGTACAGAGATTCTAGACCAGATACACTCTTCAACCCGTTTGTATTGATATACCCTTTCTGTAACACCCTGTATAACTTAACTGAGTTATCCTTGTCTATATTTTGCCTCAGGTCAGGTTTGCTGACACTTCAGCTTAGCATAATCAGCCTATTCCCACTGCTAGGACGTACTTGCCATCTTCATGGAAAAATTGCTTAAAATTCATAAACTTTTAGTACCATCTTTACAAAAGGGCGCTG
Organism: Amphipoea oculea; assembly: GCA_945859645.1. Classification (NCBI taxonomy): domain Eukaryota; kingdom Metazoa; phylum Arthropoda; class Insecta; order Lepidoptera; family Noctuidae; genus Amphipoea; species Amphipoea oculea. The sequence continues at coordinate 13,536,694 of OX243873.1, forward strand.
AAAGGAACCTCTTTTAAGAACTCTTTTACAGTTTCAATTTTATAGTTTAGTTTACGATCGATAATTCTAAAACGTTCTAATTTTATGTTCACAGGATAGAGGGTCGGAGCAGATTCCAGACGACTGTCACCTGAGCTTTCTACTCTATACGTCAGCGGTATCTAACAATTGCACAGGAAACTTTTTTGATTTGAGGTTATGACTATAAATACTATCAGCAGAAAATTCTCTTTATGTTTTTCTCAATTCCCAGGTCACGAATAAAATGAAATCAACGCGCCACGAGAGGCCAACAGATTCCACTGTAAAGTTACTTTAGCTTACAATAGAAATCATACACTTTGTAATATGGATATGTAAGATATAAATATAAGAGAGATATCTCCCGATTAAATATAACTTTTATGAGTTTGGAATAAACAAGAATTTCAGTTCAGCAGTTTTGTGTTGGAAACAAGTTAATTTTAACATAAAAATAGGTTTTAGAATCCCGAACAAAACAATAATCGGGTGCATAATATTCTGCATGTATGCGCAACACTTCACGTAGAACGACACTAAAGGAGACATTAAAAAGCGAGCACTTAAAAGGTATTTATAAAAGGTCTAAAGCGACGTGGCTTTCGTACAACCGTCCCGCATGATGAGAACCTCGTGAAAGCCGAGAAAGATAAACAAATAAAGTATCTTGACTTGGCTCGCGAGGTTGTCGACATGTGGGATGTTGACTCAGCAATAATTGTGCCGATAGTCGTCACAGCCAATGGATTGATTGCCAAGAGCCTCGACCAACACCTGAGGAGGCTCACGTTGGGCAGCTGGATCAAGGGCTTGATTCAGAAAGCGGTACTTCTGGACACGGCTCGCATTGTCAGGAGGTTCCTCTCTCTGGAGCCCTGACCTGCAGTTTCATTGAACCGTTCGCAGTTCGAGTGCCATCTACAACTTATCTTTCGACATTACAATCTTACACAATCTGTTGACAGGATCCTCGAAGGCCTCTGAGGAGTTATGAAAAAGTAAAATAACGATATTTCGTTATTTATTACTTTTTCGATTTCGAAATGTCTTATTCGTATTCGAATGCAAGAAATAAATCTTGTTCGTTGCTTCTCGAGGTGGAAGTTGATTTGGTAGTGGAATCTTAAGTCGAAAGCCCTCGTTCTCAACTTTTTATTGACGTAACTCTCCATACTGTGAATCGTGGAGCACACACTGACATGTATAAACATGCTCTATCAGCGCTTCAAGTACGTTTCTCAACATAGTTAAGTTTTTCAGCTAATCCTACACGAGAAAGGAGATCTTCTGTGGACCTATGCAAAATAGCAGGTACTTTTCAGAAGATCTTACGAAGAATAGAACTTTGAACAGATTTAACCAAGTACCCACTAAGTGTCAAGGTGGAATTAAGCGAAAAAGGAACCATATTGAACGAAAGGAAATTGGGTCTTAACAATAAGCCTTCATTTATCAAAATGTGAAACCTAAAACATGAAAAATTTTCTTTAATAATACGACTGGAATATTAAGTTAGCGGTGCCTTGACGAGCTCATACACTTTTCAAATGAAATTACTTCACTAAAACTAATAAGGTACTCTGTCTTGTGTTCGTGGAGACTTTGTAAACTTGTAACATGATTGAGGGAAAATTAAGTATTTAATTCGCTTATTTCTTGTACCTATATTTTGCTTGTAAACGACTGCGAAATTGTGTTTTTATGTTTTTACCAATGGTAAAATATTTTTGTCTGCTAGCTATGGTTTAAAATCATTTCAAGTCTACTTTAGTTAGGTTAGTGCTGAAAACACAAACCGCAGCTTATATTTTACATTTTCTTTAAATTTGGATGAGTTGAAAGTAGAGCATAATATGAGGACATTGTAACACAATCATGGTCAATGTCAATGGTTATTACCAGATTTTCCAAATTGATACACTATTATCTTTATCAAACTTTATATTGTCATATTTTTAAGACAACTTACGTCTTATTTTTGTACTATACGATTCTTATTAAAATTAATTGCAAAACATGACACCACCATCTAAATATCTCATTACCCCCACTAAACAAACTTCAGGGAGATATATTGCGTGACAATCCCTTATAATTGAATTATTATGGAACACCAAGACGTTCGCGTTGGTGTTACTTTCACGGAACCTTTATTGCCGGAGATTGGGCCTTGGGGTCGCATTTATTTCTGTCTCACTACAGATGTAGCTCCGGGTCTCATTCGAGGGGTTTAAAATTACGACACACAGTTGTGAAACCGTTGAACTGAACCATTTACTGGCTTGGTTGATTGCCAACAGTTTGGTGTCTATATTTACTGTTTCGGAACTGATTCGGGAGTCTTGAAGCGTCGGTCAATCGCTTCTGAAACCAATCGCTCTGCAGCAAATATTATGTGTCTTCAGAGAAACTAGTCAAGCAAATGTGGAAATGTCTATGACGATCTCGAGCGTTTGTGACTAGTTATGTAGCAGGCAGATGTAGTTTAATAGATAAGCATGATTCATTTCATAAAGGTTGGCGCCAAACTAGCGTCACCATCCGTTGCCATATTTTATGCAAAATAAAGATATTAAGCTATTCCAAATTCAAAAAAAAAGTGAGTCGCAGAAATAATTTCTGGTTTACGCTCTGCTGGGCCAAACCAGATTAGGTCCATTAGAAAATATAAGTGTCTGATTGAACCTCAAATTGCGGTTGGGTATAAGTGTCCGATTGAACCTCAAATTGCGGTTGGGTAAAAAGGATAATATCCGATTAAGGACTTTTCTGAAGGTCCTGTGAGATTACTCAACTTGTTTACAACAAAATCAATCAAGACGGTCTAAGTACCTCTGATAATTATATCCGTGAAGCATTCTGGCCGTAATTTCCCGAAACAAATACTTGAATAATCCAATATCTAGAAAACATGTTACAAAACACAACACAAACAAACAAACAACACACACACACATGAACAACACAACAAAACAAACACATGTTATGTCGTGTTTGTTGTTTGCTGTGTAAACATGTTATGTTTTGTTTATGTTTTTTTTTGGTTTTTGTTGTGTACCGTTCACATGTAGATGCATCCATATTTCACCAGTGATGTTTAAGTCTCATGTAATAGGGGTTGGTGGGCCTCGAAATGAACTCGTCAAAAACAAAAGTTATGACCAACAGCATAGAGAAACCAGTAAACGCTAACAACGTACCACTTGAATATGTGTCTGGGGATCTGTACTTTAGTTTCAGTTTTTTGCCACCGACTTCCGAAATTAAAGCTATTTCATAATTTTGAGTTAATTTCTTTTTAAGTCGATTTTTTTTTTAAATTACTTTTTATTTCGTAATTTTTAGTTTTAGGTAAAAACTGGAACATTTGTTTGTAATAAGTAGGTAATAGTTTTGTTATAACATTAAATATAGCACTAATAGCACCCGCCATACTTAGGTAGGTACTCATCATCCTCCTGCTTTTACCCCAATTTATTTGGGGTCAGCGCCATGTGTCTTTTTCTTCCATACTCCTCTATTAGTCGTCATCTCGGTATTCCCCCCCTTTCTAGCCATTTTTCTTTCACACAGTCCATCCATCGTTTCTTTGGTCTTCTCCTACTCTTATGGCTATTCACATTCATGCTCAAAACTTTTCTCACGACATTCATTTCTTTCCTCCGCATCACATACCTACCCTAATCCCTAACAAAAGATTTCCACACAACTTTCCGGTCACCGGTGCCACTTACAGACTTCCTCTTATGTACTCATTTCTTATTATATCCATTTGTATAACACGACACATCTAAGAGGGATGTCTGGTGTTTCATTCTCATCTCAACTGCATGCAATTGCCTTGTATTCATCATACTGTTCTTACTTAGGTACTCCGTTTCCGTTTGGCTAAATAACCTAATGTTTGTGAAACTACTAAGCTTTCAAGAGACATACCAAGGACTGTAAGTTTTGCTGCACTAATATTTACAAACACGAATTATTGATCCCGGTTGCGTTTACTATACAGTAGTTCTACATTTAAACCTAAGTATGTACTTACCTAAATTATGTCTGGAATTTGTAAATCCGGCTCGAAGGACCAAATGTTGGGGCGTAACTCCCAACAGTGAAAATGTTATGGATTTGTTATGTCGGTAAACTTGTATGTTATGTTATGTAAATGAGTAGACGAATGTTTTCCCTTGATGGATTTATTGCTACTGAATATAATTACATATTTGTTCTACTTAAATGCTATGTTGGAGGAATGCACAGCTAAACAATATTGATGTGCATAAATAAATGTGTGACGTACAAACTACCACAAAGGTCAATGTACAGCGTAGCTCGTACAACCAACATTAGTAAATTCGAGATGTTAGCATTTTGTAGCTTGTTTGTACGACATATTACCGAAAAGTGGATTAGACTGGACAGAATCTAGAAAAGTACCTACTTATTACTTCAAGTGGCATTTTTCCTAAATCTCAAAGCGTCCCTGAAATAGAATAGACTTACTTATAAAAAGATCTGTAAAATGTTTTCTGAATGAGACCGCTGATTGCGATAAAAACCGCTCATTGAGAGAGTTCTTTAACTTGATTAATACAATCAATTAAAGTAATGGCATACAAAGGAATCATTTAGTTAGTGGCTAAAAAAATAGTTATATACAGGGTGTTACAGAAAGGGTATATCAATACAAACGGGTTGAAGAGTGTATCTGGTCTAGAATCTCTGTACAAAATTTCAGCTCAAAAGCATTAACTTTGAAAATGTTAATATTTTTTTATTTCGACATTACGGCGCTGCACTGGCGCGCGGCGGCGTGATGTGCGTGTACTAGGCGCACAGACACACTACAGATAATGGATAATGACCCTCGTAGTGCGGTGACATGTTTGTTATGATTTCAATTTAATAAACTATCGAAATAAAAAAATATTAAGCATTTTCAAAGTTACTGTTTTTGAGCTGAAATTTTGTACAGAGATTCTAGACCAGATACACTCTTCAACCCGTTTGTATTGATATACCCTTTCTGTAACATCCTGTATAAAAGTCTTGGAAAGATATTCAATAAGCTTTTATTATAAAAAGAAAAGCTTTTGGTCTGTTTATTTAATGCCGTTAATTACTTAACAACTTTTAACTCTTGTTGCCATTCCCATCACTTTCAGCTTAAGCTGCAGAAAATTTCAAGTCCCTAACTTGTAAATTAAAATTGGTGCGGATTGAAAGTTTTCAGTTTAATTACGGATGCAAATGAGAGCTCGACTCTTCTTTCAATATTTATTAAATACTAGTGACCCGCCCTGCTTCGCATGCGAATCAAAACATCGAGATTTCTGTGCTTTATTAAAGTTAAATATTAATTTAATATACACATTAAACCTTCCAGAAAATAAATTCTAAATGATAGTGAAATCCGCACCAAAATGCGTTGCGTAGTATAGAAGAACTAAGAGGTCACACAGACGGTCACGAAAATCGATTTAATTTATTATAATGTATAGATACATATATATTGAAATTGTAGGCAGATATCTGTAGAACGCAGAAATCACAAATATTTATGAGAAAGCCAACAGCTGTGCACCAAAATTGATGTAAGTCAAATTGTGGCTCGTTTTTCTCTTATCCTTGCATAACCTTGTTACGCTACATGTCCAAGAATAACAATGAAATCATAATGTGTCTGCTCTAGATCTTGGCGATGAATTAACCAGTAAGCATAACACTTCCCCTGCATATAGAGCTATCTATTAGGTACCTGGGAAGTTTAATGTCTGGGGATGAGCAGTAAGGTCAGCTTAGGACAAGATTAATCTCTTTCGTGAAGATTAACTGAGTCTGAATGCAAATCAACCTGCACGTGCACTGAACGGTCAAGCTCGTCTGCTTAGGTACTATCAGAGACGAATTTATGCTGGTTTTTTATGGTTTCAAGAATATAATAAAACTATTACAGCATTGTAAAATCATTTACAGTATTCACACCGGAACACCTTAATGCTATTTAGAAACAGTAAGGGGTATTGTCGTTGTCCAGTCAGCAAAAAAAGTCCAATAACACTTAAGTTTTGTAAATCTTAATTATTGAGCAAAAAGTGAAATTTGAAAAACAGCAGTTTGACTCTCTCTTCTTCTACTCTTAGATATGTACTTTTAACTGTTTTGCATATCTATTAACATATCATATCTAAGAGAGCCGGAAGATCTATAGGTAACTCAGGAGCCTCATACCTCAGACATTTCTCTATTTAAGATTGGGCGTTCTATAAATCAATGCATATAATATGATGTTGAGATAAATAAAGATTTATGATGATTATGATAAGCAAAAAGTACTTACAGACGCCAGCACATCAAGCTACCCGAAACTGTCAAATTTTCCCAATCAACTTTGAACCTTATACTTTAGCGATAAATTTGAAAATCTGTTAAAGAAATTTGACAGATTGTAGTAGCTTGATGTGCTGGCCGTCTGTACATTATCGAACCATTTCATGTTAATCGAATTTTGTTACTGACCGCACCTATTACTACTCTGGGATTTTTTTACAATGAGCTTCATCTCCAATTATGTGTAGGTATTTAAAAACTGCAATAAAATCTATAATAAGTAAGTACATAAACTTCAACCAGATACGCCACCATAAAGCTATTCGCGGAATTAATTCAACTTAGGGCCGATTTTCCAATAGTCAGATAACTTTTATCTGAGGAATAAACATTGCGGTTTAACAGCTTTTATACAGATTTACGTCAAACTGCCATAATCATTCTTCAAATAAAAGTTATCTGACTATTGAAAAGAACGTTTTCAGCGACGAATCATTTTATTATGAAATTCTTATTTATTTTGTTACCACTGAACCTTCGAATGAAATATCAAAATAGAAGTGTCTTTGGCTATTTATCCTGTCAGAGAAATGACACTAATGTCGCTTTTCACTTCCACACAAATGGAAGAAAAAATATTCGCGAAGTACTTTGAGACATAAAAGCTGTAAAGAAGATAATAATATATTTTGTGAACTATGTCATCATAACCACAGTTGATGTTTTTTTCTCGTAATTTTTTGGAAAAATAGACAAGAATTCTTCCCAAATTATAACATAAAAATTAGTACGTACAAAACTGGCACCATCTATATCTTCTATAACTACTAGTATACATATAAAAAATAAGAAACGAAGAATTTTTGTCCGTTTGTTTGGATGTAAGAAACATATATATATAGTATATATGCACAGTATCATGCAAGTCAATAGTTGCTTCAATTTTATTAAAAGCTTTTATTTTTGTATTACTGTAAATGGAAAAAAACTTTCATCATGTAAATGGGACGGAATTTTCAGTTTAGAGCTAAAATCTTTGCTAAATACTTATAGCCCGCTCTCAAACAGGAAGCCAAAACTTGGAGTCACGGGGATTGGCAATTGACCGCAAATACGACCAAGAAGACCACAGACCCCAACTCGTAAAGCAGGTTAGGTAGGGATACAGATTCGTAGCACGTGTGTACACTTGGTGTACCGTTTGACGTTTCGAGCACTTTCTCTTATGTACACTTGGTGTACAGTGGATGCGTGACCCCGTTAAAGATACCCAGCCTGTTTGTCTGTGTGTATTGCTACGAGTATCAATCTCGTTAGTGACAAGTTGTACCTACTTCCCGTGCTAGCTGCGTTGTGTTGACTGCTGAAAAGTCGACAGGTCCTTATGTTCCTAATTTAGGTACTTCCTTACATTAGCTAGCCATATTATATCGAGTAAAACTTGTCACACATAATTGGATCGAAATAATTAGGCTTACGTCGCTTTTACCAAAATTAATACATACAAGCGGGTGCAGAGTGAGCTAAAATTAAATTTGTAGCGAAGTTAAGCATCGTTACACCGACAAAGTGGGTACGATGCAATATTCTCTTATTTCCCGGACATCCATCAAGGCAAAATTAAAAAAGTATATATTTATTGTTTAATTTTGTTTCAAGGTCCTAAAATAGCATCTTTAACTTAATTGTCATTAAAACTGCCGAATCAGTGAAACTGACTAATTAACGAAACTGGCGAATTAAATAAACTGACGACTGAGGGAAACTGACCAGTGATACGCGGACTCGAATAAATAGCTATGTTTTCTCTATAGGTATTTCATCGTTAAAATGGTTTGTTTTTTAAACCCAGATAGTAATTTGACAGCTGTAATGTCAAATTCCTATACTAAAAAGCACACAGACTTGAAATGTCAGATTACTGTCTGGGTTTAAGAAACATACTTTAAGGAAACTGCATTTTGCAGTCCAAGGCAGTGTCCTAGACGAAAGCGATTGTCGCACGATTACGCGATCGTCGCAGTCGTTTATAATTATGTATACTTACTAGCTTCTGCCCGTGACTTCGTCCGCGTAAATGTCGGAAAATATATCCCACGGGGTGTGCTGTCAGGCCAGCCTATGTCCTTTCCCAGGATTCCATCTATCTTCTCGTCAAATTTAATCAAAATCTGTTCTGTGGTTTAAGTGTGAAAAGGTAACATACAAAATTACAAACAAGAGTTACTTTCGAATTTATAATATTAGAATGGATGAAGTACTCCCACGATCAATCAATTCGCGTTTGAACGATCACGTAATCAAAAGCGCGTATTCACGCGGCAGTCGCTTTTGGTTAGAACACAGGGTAAAGGTTGCATTTATATGGTTTGATTCTATTGTCTATAAATAATTACTTTTAATGGACACGTGCCCTGCCGTGTAGCGACCTGAAGCGACCGACGATGGAGATGCGTAGGCGTTCGTAGCCGATTTGCGGCGTAGGAGTCAGCAAGTTAATCTAGCTTTAAACCTCTACTACATACATAACATCACGCCTTTAATTTCCGAAGGGCTAGGCAGAGCAGTGTACAACACCCACATTTCGCCAGTTATGTTTGTTTGTAATAAGGGCGACTTTATTGCCACCAACCGGGCACAAATCCAGACTCCGGGTTGCTTCTGAGAAACTCCTGGAAAAATATTCGTTTCATTGGAACCGTGAAACATGGACGAATCCTAGGAACGAGGATTGCAACTTATGTAATATTACCGAGGAAGATTCTGGTCAAAGACCACATGTTTATTATTATTTGCTGTAGGTATTCATGGCCGTTTGCATAATTTGAAACATTCACAAGAATAGTTTAGTTGTGTTTGCACGAGTCTGCGTTGAAAATCTTTAAGTTTTATCCATTCTTGATGGTCCTGTTTCTTCCTAAAATTGTTACGGTGTTAGTTTGATAAAATAACACTATAACTATTCCGAGTAAAACTACTAGTTGATTATAACGGATTCTGACTGAGTGAAAAGTCCTTTGTTTTTCGAAACCAGAACCTACCGTAGTCTGTCACATCCGGGATAAATATTCTCGTAACAAACTCCAATCTTGGACGAATAAACAACATTCCTGTATGCAGCGAAGTGAAGTAATTGAGTACCAAACATCAATACTATTCAACTTTTGCAGTAACAATAACACTTTTGTTTTCTGAAACTTCGTTCTACAAATAAAAACATCAAGTCAACGCTCCCGGTCATTCGCGTACACGTGTTCATTGTTGTACCCACACAGATTCAGCATCTCTTTGTTACTCAGTAATAGTGTTAAAAGGTCTGACAGTTTAATAACCTACGTCACGATTAGGATAAATAAACTACATTATCTGAACTAGTATCGTAAAAAGAAAAGATTTGATGTTTTGTATGTTTGGCTAAAACGGCAGAACGGCTTTGGATGAAATTTGGCACATGAGTACTTAAACCATGACCTGGACTAGGACATAGAATACTTTTATCCTGATATTCCCACGAGATCGAGACTTTTGCGGGTAAAACCTCAGGGCGCAACTAGTATGTTATAAAACAAAACTCACCGTCTCATTTCATGAAATGTACTCTGTACTTACGAACTAATGCTTCTAACTAATAATAACTAAACTAGTCTTAATTGTGCCTACTTACTATACTACCTACACAATATAGGTACGTAAAATTGAAGCAAATTGGCTTTTTTTCTTTGACTGTGTTTATTCTTTATTCATGTCCGTAAGGATAGATGAGCCACTTTTCGTATTCAGACCTGTCAGATTTTTTTTCTATTCTGTCATATTTGTGAAAATATTGAACGTAGGTAATGTCTTTTGATTTTAGTTCTTTTGTATCGAAGCTTTTTCGGCTCCTATCTCAAACATCTTGTACGTTTCTAACATGGTTTCTAAAGACGATTTTATTTGTCTCTTTTCTACATAAACCAGTCGAATATTTCAACATGAGCCCACTTAATAGAAGTGAATTGTCGTACCTACCTACACAAAAGCAATTACCTAAAATCAAGCTTGCAAGGAATTGCTCATTCACTGCACTATAGAATAGCTATTAACTTGCTGAACACAATGATAGTAGGGAATCCATTGTCCCCAAACTACAGACGACATTGCTAAAAGCCCGATCGCTATGCAAATTCCCAAATATACAGACTAGGTACACACACTGTCAAATGAACTTACCTAATAAGTTCATTTGACAGTGTATGTAGTTTGTATATGTCTATCTAGGTAGATAGAAATGTTATTTGCTTTTGAATTGGATCCCGAAATAATAGGGAAAGAAAAGTAGGTATACTAATTACTTAAAGACAATTTTATATTCTATGATATTGGTTTGAAAAATTCAAATGGACACCGTAGCTAAACATCATTGGTTTTCCCTTTTGCTCTTCTTTTTCCCTAAAACCAATAGGAAAATGGAGTTCGTTAATGTTGTCTGACGCAATTTACCTCCATACTTAGTTCGATGTAAATACTTATAGATGTGATATTCATGATATTGGGTTTATGCCTGGTGGGAAATGTCTGCAATTGATGGATATGCAAGACGTTTGACTGGCCGAATTATGTTCCCAATTCACATCAATATTTTGTAACAATATAATTTAAAAGAGTGTCCATGGAGTTTCCTGCCTGTAGGTACCTAGTAAGTTTTGGATGGGCTAGCTTCATATTTCTGACTGACCGAGTAGTTGCATAATCAGCCTATAAATTCCAGTGGGCACATTATAGGCTACTTATACTGTTCCCTCTGGTGAGACACAGGCCTCCTCTCTGTTGGAGGGAGTGGGCCGCAATCCACCACGTGGGCCCAGTGCGGGTTGGTAGATGTCACAAGTCTTCAAATTTTTGGTTGTAGGACATGCCGGTGTAAATCACAAATAATGGTAGTGGTCTCACACATGTCTACCAATGCACAGATTATTCGCAAAACAAAACCTACCCACAAACAATAGCAAATCTATTTTGTTTCTACGTTTCTGTTTCTACCCAAATGCACAGCTCTCTCAGACAGCTGATACTTAATTCTCAAGTACTTAGGTGTTATTTTTTGCTGGGTATCAAATGTTTTCTAATTCAGTAGCTCTTGTGCATCGTTTTACGAGAGCAACTGCGACTGCGACCCCATGTCCTTTTCGAATGTAGGTACCTTTAATAATAAATGTTCACATCTTTTCATACTGCATTTCTAGAACGTGCCAGTGAAGGAATCCATATTTTAAGACATTGATGTAGAGCAATTTTTAACCGACTTCAAAAAAGGAGGTTCTGTATTCGACCCGTATGTATGTATGTTTGTATGTCCGCGATTTTCTCAAAAAGTAATGAACCAATTTTGATAATTCTTTCACTAATGTGATCTACATACTTTCAGGAAGGTTTTAGTATATAATACATTAGGTAATTGTTCTTATGTACGAAGTTATATGCATAAATGCACCGCATCTCCGGCATTTCTATGCGAATTTTGATGATTCTTCTAGTCGGTGTCTTCAATTCTTCAATGCGCTAGAGTTAATTGAATTTGTGTGGGGTGGGTACAACTAAAAAGTGAAAAATAAAAACGTTTTTACAAAAAAAAAAACAACCGACTTCAAAAAAAAAACACTACAAAGTGATAAATAACTTTAATTTCGGTAGCGTGTCGGTGTCGTTGGTTCCGCATTTTCGTTTTTTGACACCGACTTCCGAAATTAAAGTTATTTATCACTTTGTAGTGTTTTTTTTTTTGTAAAAAAGTTTTTTAGAAGTAAGTATATTTATTTCAACATATTACTGGTATAAATGCAGTTACCTACAGCGTAACATGAAAGATAACAATTTATTAACCAATGTATACTTACCTATAGTAATATATTACACCATTCGATAGTGTCCCTAATAAGGATCAAATTCTGGGAAGTAATGAATAATTGATGGCAAGTTAAAGATATGAATAACTTTGATGAAAAAGCTGTTTTACTTTTCTCAATCATGTTGTCAACAGTTTCTCTTTATGTTGCTCGGTGAACCAGAAAAAGTCATCTATGAGTTATGACCTATGGACTAACTGCAAATTGGAATAGCAGTTACATACCTACAAAAAGTTTTCATTTCTCATACTCGGAAAGTAGTGTTTGTTTGATACAAATAGCGGGTGGAAGACGCTGCTTCCCATCACAGGGCGGGAAAGACTCATAGTAATTACTTCCCTCTTTAGGGTGGGAATGAATTTTAAAAATAGAACTGTAGTCAGCTACGAAATTTTTTACATAAATTAAGAAAAATCCTGCAGTCTTGTGAGTGTATTTAACAGCCAGTGTGAATTAAAAAAAAAAACCTATTAAGGATGACGCGGTGTGTTCCATATTTAAAATAAAAAAGACAATAGTATTATTTGGCGGGATACTAACCCTGTAAGCTGTACCGAAATTCAAAAACTTTGCATGTTATTGTTATCAATAAATATTTTAGAAAAACTACTACTTTTTGACCTGGATATGCGGGATGAGCTGGATAGGTTCCGTCAAAACTGGAGGGAGGACGCGCGGGCTCGCGAAAAATGGAAGGAGTGGAGGGAGGCCTTTGCCCAGGAGTGGGACAGCGCAGGCTAGATAAAAAAAAAACTACTTTTTACATTCCTTATATTCGAAATGAAAAGTAGAGTGTTTAACACGGGTGAAAGTCATCAATTCCTACTCGGGCTATAGCCACCCTCGCTGCGCTCGGGCGTCTAAATGCCTCGTGTAGAAATTGATTCCTTTCGACCCTTGCATAACAATCTACTATTCCCTACCTGTTAGTTTTTTTTTTCTAAAAAAGCTAAAGCCAAACAGGTAGGTACCTATAAGTAATCAACCAATACTAATACATATTATAAAGAGGTAGTGAGTATGAGAGGGTAGGTAGGTAATCTTCGGAACTACTGATCCGATTCCGAAAACTCTTTCACACTGGGATTGCCGAGTGGCATAGGATATAATTATTATCTATTTTGTGTCAAAACAAAAAAATTCACGCGGACGAATTCGAGGGCAGAAACTGTGTAAGATAATTGTTAGACATTAATATTATTGACTGCTGCTTTCACTTACCGCGGTCAAGTTTTGGTTGGGCGCGCCCGTTTATCCCACGTCGAGACGCTCACTGATATGGAAGCTGCAATCAGATACCTACTTATTCTTGTGATTTTGAGAATACTGAACTATATCGTGTATCTAATGGCGCGTTAGCATGTATTTACTTACATGCAGAGCCCGATACTTCCAGCGATTTCTTCCACAGCATCTGGGTTAAGTGGCTACTTTTATTCCATTTGACACTCCGCTGATACCTACGCTCAACCCGACTCAAGTAGCTACTAGCTACTTTTAGCCTTTGATTAAATCAGTACCTACCTAGGTATCTACATACGAGATCTGCATTTTCATACTCATCCATGAATAAATGTATGTAATCTATATAATATAAAAATGAAACCCGTTTTCCGTTGTCACGACATAACATGAAAACGGCTGGACCGATTTCGATGAAATTTGGTATAGAGATAGTTTGAGTCCCGGGAAAGGACATAGGATAGTTTTTATCCCGATATTCCCACGGGATCGACATTTACGCGGGTGAAACCGCGGGGCGCAGCTAGTTTAATATAAAAATTGCATTGTATCAACTTAATTAAAACATATTGGTGTGTTGTTACTAGGTACCTAGGTAAGAGTACCTATTGAACAAATTGAAAATATTCATCGCCGCCTGTGATGAAAATTTACGAATTTTTGGCCGTACGGGGACCCCGCTTTGCTTTCATATTTTAATTAAATATTTGCATTGATCCAGAATGTTTGTAATATACACAGCGCGACAGTCCAGATACGAGTCAAAAATAAATAATAAAATACTTAGATACCTACTTTGTTAATTGTGTCACCGCAGGGCAAAATAGTAGATTGTACAACTAATGCATAAAAGAAGCTATTTTACCCCGAGACGTTTATATCCAATGTGTCATTCGACTTGGGTACTTCATACTGCCAAGTCATAAAAACGTTTCTTTGCGTTTTTATTATAAATGACAACAATTTTATCTGATTTTATTAAATTAACGATTGAAAACACGGAAGTGGTATAAATTAAAGAAAATGAAATAAATCACGACTAATCTGCGAAGTTTTGTTGTGCGTGTGGATGTTGGGTGGGCCTGATTACCTTAGTCTTAGAAAAAAAAATTACTTTATGCACTAGAACATAAAAAGCGATTTTATGTCGCCTAAGGGTCAGTTCACACCGCGACGTGCAGTTTTCAAGATAGGAATACAATTATAGACCTTACCTGCTACACAAAAAAGTACATAATTCTGTGTGTCTACTACGTCGAGCTACGCCGCGCTGCGCCGCGCGGCCCTCCTCACTGATGTGTACCTTTTTGTGTAGTAGATAAGGTCTATAATTGTATTGCTATCTTGAAAACTGCGCGTCGCGTCGCGGTGTGAACTGACCCTAAGCACAACATAAAGACGAACTTTTAGAGCATAAGAAGTGAAAAATCTTTTTATACAGAGAAGCATTGATCGCTACGCTTAGGTTACGTACCCTACCTACCTAACTGTGCACATTTTTACTTTCTAACGCGCCGATATTATCGTGGACTTCCACGTCACCGCATCAACAGTGAAGTAAAATGTATGGAAATACAGGGTGTTACGGAAAGGGTATATCAATACAAACGGGTTGAAGAGTGTATCTGGTCTAGAATCTCTGTACAAAATTTCAGCTCAAAAGCAGTAACTTTGAAAATGCTTAATATTTTTTTATTTCGATAGTTTATTAAATTGAAATCATAATAAACGTGTCACCGCACTACGAGGGTCATTATCCATTAGGTATCTGTAGTGTGTCTGTGCGCCTAGTACACGCACATCACGCCGCCGCGCGCCAGTGCAGCGCCGTGATATCGAAATAAAAAAATATTAAGCATTTTCAAAGTTAATGCTTTTGAGCTGAAATTTTGTACAGATTCTAGACCAGATACACTCTTCAACCCGTTTGTATTGATATACCCTTTCCGTAACACCCTGTATATGAAAACGCTTTTAAATTTCCATCCACGATAACTTTATGGTGTAACTTTCCGTACCTACACTTTATGGACATAAACATGGACATAAACGTGGACATCCACAATAATGTCGTCATGTTAAAAATTATAAAGCTCACACTCGTTGGCGGATTTAAGAACATTATGTTTGGAATTCTCCACAAGTTTTCCTTCAACCAATATTCCTCAAGCTGCGCTTGAATTCGTATCAAGTGATATTGCTTTAATTCGCTCGTCCATTGCACGACTGAGTTCTAGGATTAATGAGTCGGGGCCTCGGAAGACACTTGTACATTCGCCTCACCCCCGACTGGTATCAGCCAGCCATGCCTAGCGAGCCCCGTCACGTAATACGGCCGATCCCATGGCAGCACGACTGGCTGTACACCTAGGTATCAAAACTAGGGTAGGGGAACATTGTTCGAAGTTTCAAAAGTAATATTCAGTTATTTTTATGTGGTAAAGAAAACTCGACTTTTAATAATGGCAGAAGGAAGAATTGCTATAACGAATGCTTTTATACCTACATTTAAATATTAGTGGGGTGTTAAAAACTTTTTTACAAAAAAAAAAACAACAGATTTCAAAAAAAAAACACTACAGTGATAAAAATCTTTAAATTCGGAAGTCGGTGTCGTTGGTTCCGCATTTTCGTTTTTTGACACCGACTTCCGAAATTAAAGTTATTTATCACATTGTAGTGTTTTTTTTTAAGTCGGTTGTTTTTTTTTTGTATAAAAGGTTTTTTTCACTTTTTAGCTGTACCTACCCCACACAAATTCAATTAACACTAGTGCATTGACGAATTGAAGACACCGACTAGAAGAATCATTAAAATTCGCATAGAAATGCCGGAGATGCAGTACATTTATGCATGTAACTTCGCACATAAGAATAATTACCTAATGCATTATATACTAAAACCTTCCTAAAAGTATGTAGATCACATTCGTGAAAGAATTATCAAAATTGGTTCATTACTTTTTGAGAAAATCGCGGGCATACAAACATACATACATACATGCGGGTCGAATACAGAACCTCCTTTTTTTAAAGTCGGTTAAAAATAATTTAAATCGTAGCTAATTACAAATTGTTCACACTAGGTGTAGGTAGCTATGGCGCGCAAACAGGAAGTCGCAAACTATTTCCCTAGTGTGGACGCGCCCTAATAGTTCGCAAGCGTATCCAGAGTTCGACTAAAACCATCTATAGGTATACTTATACGAAAAGCGGGTAGGTAGGTGATTTAGACTTCAATTTTCTTCGCTGTAAAGGAGCATTGAAATAAATAATAGAAAAAATATTGATAGTATCGTATTTCATGCAATGCAGTAGGTAATCTGCATTCGCGAATTATTTGCCAAAAATGTAAACAAATATAAAAAAGTATAAAAAAGTTTATGGAAAAATAACTTTGAATCTTACGAAATAAAGTTCAGTTTGCGCTACATCTTCAAACATTTTTATAATTTTTCAATAGTGCTAGTCACTCTGAAATCAACTTGATTTCCATTAAAATAAAGTTGATATTTTGTTTAACTTGACATAATATTAAATTGAAACATAAGTTTGAATAGACGTTAGGAATTGATTTTCTAAACTAATATTATAAAGAGAAAAGATTTGATTTTTTAACCGACGAATAAAAAGAGGAGGTTCTCATGTCAACGTGTATAATATTTTTGCACGTTCGTGTTACGCCGTTTTAGGATTTGGTTGAAATTTGGCACATAGGTAAACCAAAACCTGGAGAAGGACATAGGCTTTCCATCCTGGCTCAAAGACGAAGTCGCGGGTAAAAGCTAGTAAGAAATAAAATAGTTTACAATTATAAATTAAATTAATAAAATAAACTTATAAAGAAAACGCATGCAAGGTAAACCACTCCCATAGGCATATAGCAACAATCGTCTGCAGAATAACAGTTCCGTACACGTATGAGACCGCAATCAAATAACTCCCAAGGATTGTTTGTGAGGGGCCTAACCGCTTATCAGGACTGACTTGTTATCAATGCCACAATTCCCAGTGTATGTATGTACCTACTATTTAATGTTATTTTAACCTAACGTCTGCAAGAGACGAATAGTGAGTGTACTGTTACACAAATAAAACACAAACTGTATGTAAACAACACAATTATTCCAAGATTGGTATAGATTGTTCTTTATTGTCCACTCGTTTTTGGTTACAGCTACTTTTGCTTACATGATAAAACTGTAGAGACAGAGACACCGTTATGAGAAATCTAAGATTTCTGAGAAATTACAAGACGCCTTATGTATATTGGCCTATTCGAAAATAAAATACAAGACATTGCAGTACGTTACGGGTACGCATTAGGATTAAAATAAAACGCCTGAATAGATTAATGTGCGGTTATAATATAAAATACTTTCAGCCTATCGAAACATAATCCTATGGGTTCTAATCGATATTTACATAGAAATATGAAAGGCGGGAGGACATTACAAATCTAGAAATGAGTGCCGACAATATCCCGTGCCTGCCGGCACTCAGTTTACACCGGTTACTTATTATGCATGATCGTGGAAACAGTCAGTAAAGGCTCGCGTGCTCAGATTAAGATTCGTGCCAACGAGGTCCCGAGCTGGTGCATGAATTTGTATACTCTTAGAGTTCACAGACAGTCCTAACCTCGAATTTAGTGATTAATATCACATTTTATAAGTTCCGGTCACTTCTAAACTTAAAACAAGCGCACCGCTCTGCGGCGTCTATTCATCGTGGGGTCGCGGCTCCGGGAAGCCGCGTGCGGACAGCGGGTCCGGTGCCGGCGACGCATGCGGCGCGGGCGACGCGGCCGGTGACGCGGCCGGCGACGCTGTGCTCAGCGGCGAGGGCAGCGTCGCGTACACTGTGGGCCGCGGTGGCTGGTAAGACGGCGCGTACGAGTCGCTGCGCGGGTTGTAGAAGGGCGAGTCGTCGGCGCTGCAGTCCAGGTTGGGCGAGTAGGGCGTGGCGGCGCCGCAGGAGGGCGCGTCGTCGCTGGGCCGGTAGGCGGGCGCGACGGGCGCGTACACGGTTCGGCGCGGCGGCTCGGCCTCAGGCCGGTGGTGCGACGACGGCGCGTACGCGTCCGACCAGCTCGCCTTGCTCGGCGTGAAGTCACCCTTTATGTAAAGTTGTATCGGTCGCCGGAAACCTTTGCTCGCATGCTGCGGGACACCCAGTATGCAACACTTGCTGAATCCAACTTCGGGTGACAGCAAGTAATCACGAAATTTGTTCGGGAATAACTCGATCGAATTGAAGTTCTCGTATATTCTCCGCTGAAAACAATGAAATTAGCATAATAATTACATAATTGTATAGGTACTTATAAGCTGAACTAGTATTTAAAGAAATGCTATCAATCTAGAAAAGAGAATGCATGATAAAAAAAAAATACATACCGTTAGACGCTTCTTTTTCTTATAGCTAGCCCAGTTTTGAGCTTCTAGCACCAATTTCCCGCCAGGACGTAGATCAGCGAACATACGTCGAAAGGCACGCTTGAGGCCCGCGTCGCCCCAGTTTAAATGCATCCACTTGGTGGTGGACAGGCACAGGATCAGATCGAACTGAGGACTCTCGGGGCCGCTGCCGACCGGAACCTCCTCGCGAGGGACATAGTTGCCCTGGAAAACGAAAATGTTAGAATCAGATTACGCTACTGCACGAGCTGACGAGTCACTAAATACACCATGACAGAGAGTAAATAACATAATATATCGTAATTTATTTCACAATATGAATAGACATGACGAAATATTCCTTAAGTAAGTACATCATGGAATATTTTAGCATTGTAAGCAAGTTCTGAATAGAATTACACCATCAGATGAAATAGAAACATACCTGTTTGAAAGTAACATTGTAGGGGAATGCTGGCGGAGTCACCTCCGCGGTCGAGTCTCCCAGTGGTCCATACAACATAGCCATGGACATGGGGAAGAAGCATTGGCCATGGTCTTGTTTATGCACCGCCTTCCTGTTCTTCCTTGGCCTCCGTAGTTTCCTTCCCGGCAGAGGGAGAACCTTCTTCAAATCTTCGTGTTTGTCGAGCTTCTGATCAATGGTACAATCATCGCATTTATCTTCCTTACATTTATCGCAGTCTCCTTTCTTATCGTCTTCTAAATCTGTTTTCTTGTCATCATCCCTCTTCGGTTCAATTGGAACTGGAATGAAGGACCTCAGATTCTTCCTTGCCCGTCCTGGAATGAGAAAATGTTTCTATGGTTAATGTATTTCTTTCTTATTATTAATAAAAAAGTAGAGATACAGGGTAAGTTATCGACTCATCAATAATAAAAAAGATAGCTGTAAAAGATAACATAAACAATGAGTAGTAAATCATCAGGAAGAAATCTTAGATTTCACTCAGATATTCAATTAATATTTTGTTATCATTCTTTTTTTATTCATCTCATTATTTTTTTAAACCATTGTTGCATAACTCAGATAAGTAATTGTTTTTGGAACAATGTTTTTTAACACGGCAATTATGGCAAGAGTTAACTGATAGAAATTGTCACGTAAGGAAAAAGCGTTACACCCTTCCCATGCGACTTTCTCTCTCTGTGTGTCTCTTTCTAATATATACAAGTGTGTCTGCATGCAAGTATCACGTTAGGAACTTAGTTTCTGATGGGAGTCCCCCAACTGCACCTTTTTTATTTACATCTTTATCCAATTATCATCTGTTTACCAGTTAAATAAAAATGATTTTGAAAGTGTCTAGTGGCTTTATACAATAATTATTACTGCCCTAAAAAGTTTGCAAATCACACAATATTGATGTAATTGGATCCCAGCCAAAAGTGAATACCACCTAATTAGGTTAAGTCAGTGACCTACAAAAATTTAGTGCAGTTTCATATCTATTTAACTTGTGAAATTTTACTTGATACATACCTATCAGCTCCGAGTCAATATCCATGCCAACAACAGATCGGGCACCGAGTGTGCGAGCCACTGCTATTGAAATATGTCCCACATTGCACCCTATGTCCAACACATCTTTGTGTTGGAAAAGATGCCGATGCATCTCAAATACTTGCAGCCGAATGTCCATCATAGCATTTAAGTTTCGGTAACCATAATACCTGAAATGTTAAAACTTGTTATAAAATCATACATACAATACATTAATAATAATATTATGCTCGAGATGTTTAGTTGCTCTCCTTGAAATTTTACTTTTTTTAAATCGTTAAGAACTAGTTATTCATACTGTATACAATAATAATGAATGACAAAAGATTTATTTAGAGGTCAAGCAGTTGTCATGCAAATATTACCAGCTGGCAAAATAAGAGAATAACATGAAGGCAACATAAAAATTTCATTCAAATAGTTCAATACCTTCCCCTAAAGGATCAACTGTCAATGGTTAAAAAAAACATTACCTGTCATAATTTCCATACTGGTATTTTGAATTTTTGATGTGGAACGTGGGTAGTTTTTGATCTTCATCGGTGCTACTCTTGAGTTTGGTGCGATGAGGCGAGGCAGGGCGCTCAGGCGGCCCCGTGCGCTGCTGCGGCCGTGCCCGCATCCATGCCCCAGGCTGAGGCACAACTGGACTGACTATTTTATCTAATGAATCCATTCGACGTAACTTTTTGGGATCTTTTCCTTTCAGTGATGCATTGTCACTATCACTACAAGATCTTTTACGTGATTTACATGTTGATGTTGACGGTTCTGGTGGTGGTGGCTCCTTGATACCCACAATAACCACTTCAGGAGGCTCCTCTGTGACTGGAGACGTATTATCTGTTGTGCGTCTCCTTAGCCTAGCCTTCTTGCGTGGCTTACGTTGCTGCATCTCAAGTCTCTTCTCATACTCTTCATTATCCAATGGTTCCAATAAATTCAATGGGTCCCTGATGTTCGGGGGAATAATAACATCAATCTTGGCCTTGTGCCGTGGTGGTGTAGGTAAAGGTGAAGATTCTGGAGTTACTGCATTCATGGCTCTATTGATGTCCTCATCCTGTAAACTATTTAAGTTAAGAGGATCTGATATATTTCCCCCAAGCAAAAATTTTGTAGGTGGAATGAAAACTTCTTTGCGTGGTCTCTTGTGGGGTAGGAAAAACTTTGAGATTGATGGAAAGCTCTGTGCCCTTTTTCTTCCTTGCTTGAACTTGGTACCAATGTAATTCGGTCGGCGTATGATACTCCTATCAGGGTTGTCCTTGGCAGGTGTGTGACCTTTCTTGCCATGGCGAAATTTCTTCTTGGTCTTTTTTGAATTTCCCACTCCTGCATCACCTTCCTTGGAAGTGTTGGCATCACACGAATTTAGAGCATTGGACTCGCTAGTATTTAGAGAAGTTTCTGTCGAGTCGCCCACTTCGTTCTCAGATATGTCGCCAGCTGTTTCATTGTCAGCATTGTGTACAACGTTGCTTTCACAAGCAATTACATTTTCTTCCGGGCTACCCATTACTTATGCTTGCCACAACGGTAACTACATTATAAAATTATAAATCATTTAAAAAGTCAAATTTGCCGCCACTTCACTTCTTGCAAAACCTACAAGGACATCCGTCAATGGTGATAAACAGTTTAACAATGCGGTTTGTTTTTATTATTACTTGCCACTGAAACGTATACTTTAACGATATTAGAAAACTATGAAACGATTCTAAGAAAATATTTCACTTTACACTTAAACACAATAAGATAACTAACCACTTTTCAAAATTAAACACAGCACTTCGTGCAATACTTTGATAGGCTAGCAATGGCAATTTGATTTCATTTGTTTTAGTTTTCACAAACTACTGTAGAACTGCGTGCTGGCCATAACCTAATTTTCTTATTGGCTGAATTTGTCAGTTATTCTACATGAGCCAATAAGAACTAGGAACGGATAGACGGAAACATTACTTTGCCCGACTTCGCCGCTTGCATGAAGAATACAAGAACGAAGTGGAAGTTGCCAGGTTCAAAAATCCTGAATTATTTTAGTGTTAAATGTGGTAAAAATAAAATAGTACTAGACAAATATTCTCGCATTGCTTACTTATTTTCAATTTGAATACAAAGTTGCGTACACACACATTTTAGAGACAGGCGCAATACCCTATATGGAGAGTACTACTTAATCTGTGGCTCCGTTCGCTCAACAGTTTGAGCGGCCGTTCACACGGCAGTATTCTTTACGATATTTTACGTAGAAAGTTGGGAATATCATAAGTCAATATCCACTGTTCAGACGGTTAAAAACAAATACCAAAATTATAAAAGTGTTTTACCGATCATTGCCGTGTAAACGGAGCCTGAGGGCGGTTTCGCAATACGTCCGATCCGAATCCGAACCGTATCCGAGAAATAGTCCATAGTCCTATTTGTTCGGATCTAGTGCGCAATCTCTCATAAAATTATGACAATGGTCACTTTGGACCGTCATTTCTTGGATTCGGATCAGTCGCGCCTGGTAAGTTTATATAGATTTCTACAAGTCATGAAAAACAGCTAGGGCCATTATGACCATTGAATGGTCAAAAGAACATCTAAGCTATCCGAGGTGGGTTCGCTTTTGATTTTTTAAATTTTCTGCACAAAGTACAGACGCCAGCGCATCAAACTACCCGAAACTGTCAAATTTTCCCAATCAACTTTGAACCTTATGATTTAGTAATAAAGTTGAAAATATATTAAAAGAAATTTGACAGATTGTAATAGCTTGATGTGCTGGCGTCTGTACCTCCCTATTTCAGTCAATAGCATTCACGTAATTATTTGTGCCTATACTCCATTTACTATAGCATTAGACAGAAGTTAAAAAAGGCTCTTGGCACACTTTGTAATAAAAGTACATACAACAAACATTATTACATTCAAGATTGATGTGGAGTTAAAATATAATCAATTTAAATAACGAAGTCACACTTAATTGTGCTTATTAAACCTATCTACCTTCTGAAATTACGAGACTTTCATTTAATATTATTTAGTTTTTACATAAAGTATTGTCATGTCAATGTTTATAATCTAAAAGAAGCAGGGGTGGACAGTACCGGGAACGTTTTTCATGTCACTATAACTCTACCAAATCTAAAATGTTACCTATTCCCTTCATAAGTTGTGGCAGCTTGGTTTATATAAAGTTGTTTGTACTCGTGACGAGTAGATAGATAGAATGTGCTTTATTGTATGCCATACATTGTTACTTACAAAAAAAGCACATGCATTATTTATTATAATTGTTTAAACTTGAAAATAAAAGGTTTCGTACTCCTGTTTCTGCGAACCTCTTTTTTCTAATGTAAATGGAGTATAGGTCCTCTTTATTTTTCAACTTTTCTGGCAGAAACTTTTCGGCAAAGAAACTTCTATTTCCATAGTAAAAAGAAAACCTAAGCTGTTCGAGTCGGTTGGTAAGACTTTTCTGCATAAATCAATAAGGTAACCTGGTCAAAAGTAAACCAATCATATCAAATAATAATACAAATGTGCAAATACCGTAGTCCTTAAACTATTTTAGGCTCATACACATTTCTAAGAACCATTATTATCTTCTAGGTCCAAAACGTAACAGTCCAAACAATGATATTTATTATTTCATCCATGCAACATCGAAAAGAACTAGCGTCAGTCATGTAATTTTTGAATTTTGAATTGAAAATATCCGTTGTGATTCGTGTTGACAAATGATTGTTTAATTCAACGGAAGGTGAGAAATTAAAGATTCGTTGGTCAAAAACTCCAGTGAATGCTAAGAAACTGACTCTCAAATATAATTTATCAGTTAGTGTAGCATCAGTGAAACATTAGAAGTTTTTCACCAACATATTTTCAACAAATTCGAAAACATTCCGAAAGTGCAACGAATGTAATTTCGAATAACAATTTCGTTTTCAGAATCGTCGATATTGTTGTTTACTACAAATAAACTGGCTTATACATTGTGATGAATAAGGTAAGAATCAAAACTCTATCTATATTCCCAATAATTTAGCTCTAGGTAGGCAGCTCTTTACTGCGTACCATAGTCTATTCGCATTTTCGCAACTTCAACCCAAAATCTAATTTTATCTGTAGAATTTTATACAAGTATTTGAGTAAGAATGCTTACAAAAATTTTAATTCACATAATTACCTTTATAAATAAGCGAATAAGGCTAGAAGAAGAGTGACTACCGAAATGTCGACTAATAGGGAAGTACCTAAAGAAGAAAAATACTTACATGTTTTGCCGACCCCAAATAATTTTATATAAGTAAGATGATGATGACATACTTTAATAAACATAATATTATTTATTTAGTTAGTTTTAATAAGTACTTAAAATAATTTCAGATGTCCCGAATACCCAAAATGCCAGTGACTGCCACCAAAGAAAATAAACCGAGTATGTTAAATCGTCGTCCAATGGCAAGAACACTGGTCAGTGCTCTTAGTGATGCTGATAAAAAGGATTTGATAATGAATCACACCAAGCCTGCAGGTCGCGGTGGGCCTTCCGCTACAGTTCCAGCCCAGCGCCTCAAGAGGTCAGCTACTGCACCATCATCTGTCTATGTGCCGCCACCACCAAAAGTAACAAAAGTTGAAAAGAAGACAACTGTAGCTCCTAAAATTGCACCATATGATTATAAGGCAAGATTCAATGACTTGCTTGGAAAGCATAAGAACATGAAAAGCGAATTTGATGACTTGAAAGAAAAACATGTTGAAGTGTCTGACAGTTTTGAAAAGACTAAAGATTCAGTACAGAGTTGCATTAATGAAAGAGACAGACTAAAAGAAAATTTATTGAAATCCCTCACTGAATTGAGGGAAAAAACTGCTGAGTTTGACAAAATGAAAGTTGATTTTGATATTCAGAAAATGGAAAATGAAAACCTCCAACGTAAGACTGTATTATTGGATGAAATAACCAATAGTCTGAAGCAGAAAACAGCGGAACTAGACAAAGTACAGTCAGATTTTACTGAACTGTCCAGACAACATAAAAGTCTGAAAGAAGAAACAGAGGCATTGAGAGTCTTAACGGATCATCTTAAGAAAATATCTATTCAATTTGATAAATTGCAACTTGACTATAAAGAAGGACAAGAGACTATTGCTAAATATAAGTCAGAATCAGAAATATTGCAGAATATTTTAGCTGCAATGCATAGGGAGCAAAGAGACTTAAGAAATACTATTCAAGATTTGAAAGGTAATATTCGAGTATACTGTAGAATACGACCTCCTCTGGAGTCTGAGCAATCAAAGCCAAGGTTCAATCTCAACGTTCTTGATGCTTGTTCTATAGAGGTTGAAAAGGTTGAACTATTAAATTCTGTTAGAAAAGGAAAGCCACAACATGGTTTCACCTTTGATGGTATATTTACACCACATGCATCCCAAGAAGATGTGTTTGCTGAAGTTTCAACTATGGTCCAGTCTGCATTAGATGGGTACAATGTGTGTATATTTGCATATGGTCAGACTGGTTCTGGTAAGACATACACTATGGAAGGTGGTTGTGGAACCGAGGAGTATGGAATCATACCAAGAGCATTCAACATGATATTCACATGTATGGAAGATTTAAAACGCATGGGATGGGAGTTAACAATAAAAGCATCATTTTTGGAAATATACAATGAAATAATTTACGACTTGCTAAATTCTAGCAAGGATCAAGTATCTCATGAGATTAAAATGTCAAATTCCAAAGGAACTGACTTGTATGTTTCAAACTTAAAGGAAGAGGAAGTTAAGAACTCACATGATTTCATCAGGCTGATGATATTTGCACAACGTAACAGACAAACAGCTGCAACCCTGAACAATGAACGCAGTTCTCGGTCTCACTCAGTCGCCCAAATTAAAATATCGGCAATACACGAGAAGCGTAAAGAGAAATATACAAGCAACTTGAATTTGGTGGATCTGGCTGGATCAGAGAGTGGGAAAACTACACAACGAATGGATGAGACAAAGCATATTAACAGATCTCTATCAGAGTTATCTAAAGTTATTTTATCACTGCAGACTAATCAGTCTCATATACCTTACAGAAATTCTAAGCTGACCCACTTGTTGATGCCCAGTCTGGGAGGTAATTCAAAAACGCTTATGTTGGTAAATGTCAACCAATTTGATGAATGCTTCAATGAGACTCTTAACTCCCTACGCTTTGCCACACAGGTTAATAATTGCAGAATTGTTAAGGCCAAGAAAAATATCACTATGTTTGACTCATAATAACAATTAACTGTTTTGTTAAATTTATTGACATTATAATATTATGTAACGGTTATTACTATTAAAATAGAATAGAAGAAGTCTGCTTTCTTAAATATTATTTAGGACATGATAAATTGAATTTAACTATGGTATTGTCAATGATACTAATTCATTTGAAACTTTAGCTAACTATTTTAATCTTAATGTCTTGGAATCCAAGATAAGTTCTTGATGAATCAGTATCAATAACGAGAAGAAATGTTGAATTAAGTTAAAGCATTATAGTCCTGGGCTTTAACTTAATTCATCATTTCTGTAGACATTGAAATGTTTATGTACAAAATGACGATATTATAAACACGTATTTTTCTTTTTTTTTTCTTGAACTTAATTGCTACAGTTTTTTTATCTTTTAAGAGGTGTTTGTACATCGCTTTAATCAGTAATTTGACTAAATAATAGTGTCTGTTTTATTTAATTTTCAATAGTTTTATGTCAAACAATTATGTTATTATTAGTTTTCATGTGTAATTGTATTGTTTATTAAATATAATATACCTAAAATTAGTAAACCTCTTTGTATTTTTTCGCACGTACCAAGTTGATAATAATGTAGGTACTTAGGTAAGACCAGATAGTGTTTGGCCAACTGGGCTGCGGGCGCGGGTGCGGGAACGCGCGCGGTCTGCCTGTCCGCATTGGAGCGCGGCTGCGTACTGCGTGTTGTCGTGTCCAGTGTTTGTCAAAATATAATAGGGATGAAGACGATTTTTACTAGAAAAAATCTCAAACTACTTTGAGAACCCCGGTCCACGCGCGAGCCGCCGCACGTGCCCGCTTCGAGCACCCCAATAGTGTACCTACAAACGGTAATAGGTTCATATGTTTGTGTACGTTACCCCAGCAAGAAAGTGTCTCCTAGAGTTATAGGAGTAGAACGTATAATGTGTGCCCTATCTGCTGTAAATGTGCCCCAACATAAAAATTGTGTGCCCCCTGTCGTTTTGGAAAAAAACGGAAAAAACGATTCTTGCTGGGGTAACGTTTTTCTAGCAGGAAAATTCTAAACGAATGATCGGAGAGAGAAAAATTGTGCATGGCCAGAGAGCTTATATGTGTGCCAAAATGTGCCCCCAAAAATAAAATCTGTGCCCCCTCAGGTTTTCGAGATATTGCATTTCCTGCTGGAGTAACGTTTTGATGAATCGTATATCTCTACAACCATTGCATGTGCCCCTGTAGAATAAACATACACGAGTAGCTCTTAATGTGTGCCCCTTTGTGCTCCAATTAGATTTAAGAAAATATTTATAGTTTTCAAGTTATCGCGGTTTTATGAAAACCCGAAAAAACATCGCAGCGCCTAAATTAGACAAGGCACAAGTTCGCTGAAAACTGTATTCGGTCCTTCTTGACGCTAATAATAACCATACAAAGTTTCAAAACTGTTCATGCATGCGTTTTTGAATAATCTCGCTAAAAGTCAAAACGATGGTGTCATAACTTTGACGGCAAAATACAAGGAACCGGCTCAATCCCAGATGTGTAGGTGTAAACCAAAATTATGTGCCTTTAGTCAGAAATATATGGTGAAAATATTCAGCTTGGAATGTTTCGCATTAAGTAAATATAAACAAAAAACCAAAATATGTAAGCAACGGCTGGTTATCCGACCAAATTTGAATGACTACTAAAAAGCGACGGATTCATACATATCGATGACCTTCTTTACTTTACTCACTAACCGGTTCACACGTGTTGTGCCTGAGTACACTGACGTAGAAAAGTAATAAGTAATAAAATAAAGTTGTTATTGGATTATATTCAACTAGCTGTTTCTATGACCTTACACATGATTAAGTACATTATAAATAGTAGCCTAAGTGCTATTCCAAGGTAAGCTATCTTTCGATTCAAAATTTCATTAAATACATCCAGTAATTTATGTGTGAACGAAAGAAATACATCCAGATATTTGCCAGGTCTTTGACCCAAAATTTGATTGGTCCCAATGTTTAAAAAAAAAATGAAATGTGTGATGAATACCTACTACTAAAAAGAGGTAGCTCTTTTTTGTATATAAATAAAAAGCCCGTACTTGTCTTTATATATATATATATAATTATATATTTATTGATAAGCCGTAGGTTAGATAAATTAACAGTAAGTTTTTCATCATTAAGGGGGATGCTCCAACCAGCCCGCAAAATTCAAAATTTCTTGCGTTTTTTGCAATTTGCAGGCCAGTGCTAGGTTGTATGTTGATTAAAATATTATTCGCGGCTGTAAGACGTATGTAGTTACAGAATTATAATCATCAAAATCACCAATACAACCCTACAAGTTCATAAAGGCGTAGGAACAAAAAAAAACAGAAAAAATTTGAATTTTGCGGGCTGGTCGGAGCATTCACCTTACTTAATAGAAGATTCCCTTTTTTCGCCTCCCCACACCGCTGCATATATCTCTGGCCCTGCGGCATCCGCTGACGTCGTGTCGCAAGGAGTCGCTTTGTCTAGCTTGGAGAAAGTGAGACAGCTAGTACGCGTACGGTGTTAGTGTGACAGAGACAGTTACGTGTAACGTCGCTCTATTATGAATAATAGGTACGAAGTGTTTATTGACTGGGAAGTGCGTTTGGATTTTTTCTTGGTATTGGCACAGGTATTGGTAAACAGTTGCAGTTATGTTATGACGCCAAGGACACTGTTACCAACTGTTACGTTGAGTCACGCAGTTGCACTGATACTGTTTGTTTACTTTTTTTTTTTAAGTTGGTTGAAAGTATTAAGCATTTTATAACAATTATGTGGTTGTAGGGGTGTTGAATTTTATGGCACGATCTGCGGTGGTAAGTATTTAATGGCATTGTTTTGACTTATGTAAAAATACTTGTACACTTATCAAGTACTTGGATTTTTTTCATTACTTTATATACTTATTTATTTTTTAACAAAAAATGTTCTAAATCATGTTTGTTTTGTTTTCATCTGAAAGGATATACATACTTTCCGATTGGTCCAATAGAAATTTCATCAAAATCGATTCAGTAATTTGTTTTCTTTTTTGTTTAATACGTATTTAATTCTCTTCTTGTGCTAGGTTGATGAAATATAACTTCTAGTTACAATGTAAAAAAATAATTCATGACAAGAATTCATGTCCCCAAAACTAAGACTCGACCACAATCCGTCAACACTCAACATGTCCCAGTCACAGGGCTGTATCTTTTTAGCCGAAATAGCTAAATACTTGATTTGATTTTTACAGAATGTTCTATGGCAGCTATAACAACAATAATATAAACACCAAGCAGGGAGGAGTGGCATTTTGCCTATTGGCAAGTTGCATAAACTTCTAACTAGATGATGTAAGTAATAGTTTTGTTGATCTATAGAATATATGTATCTAAAAAAGTTCTGGCGGACCGATCAGGCGGAATATATCTATTTATTCAGGGCTAAATTTTATCACAACTGTATTTTCAACTTAATTGCTAGAGTACTTCTGGAAAAAATTGAGCACAAAATTTTATGTCCACGGATATATACAAACTTACATCCTATAAAAATAGTGTAAATTTAATAGATTCAGGAAACTTTAAAACGTAAAGATAATATCAAAATTTCAATTTCGAGTTTTGGGCCAATTAAAATTTAATATTTTTTTTACACAATATTATACTTATACTTAATACCGATCTGTGATTTTTTGTGATGCGAATTTACTAATTATATGTTAGACTTAGATGAAAAACTAATCTGTGATTAAAATAACAATGACTACACAATGTGCAAATAATTTCTAATATTTATAGGTAGGAACTTTGATCTGTGATTTGATGCAATAATTACTTAAAGAATTAAAATTAAGGGAATAAAAATAATAATTTCCACATCAACAAGCTGTTTCATTTATTATAATCACAAGGTGCATTTAATATATTTTTTAATTAGCCCCCAAAACTTTTGAACGCGACTGTACGGACAACAGCTTAGGTATAATACGTCCAATAAAGAAGGTCATCGATATGTATGAATCCGTCGCTTTTTAGTAGTCATTCAAATTTCGTCGGATAACCAGCCGTTGCTTACATATTTTGGTTTTTTGTTTATATTTACGCGAAACATTTCAAGCTGAATATTTTCACCATATATTTCTGACTAAAGGCACATGATTTTGGTTTACACCTACACATCTGGGATTGAGCCGGTTCCTTGTATTTTGCCGTCAAAGTTATGACACCATCGTTTTGACTTTTAGCGAGATTATTCAAAAACGCATGCATGAACAGTTTTGAAACTTTGTATGGTTATTATTAGCGTCAAGAAGGACCGAATACAGTTTTCAGCGAACTTGTGCCTTGTCTAATTTAGGCGCAGCGATGTTTTTTCGGGTTTTCATAAAACAGCGATAACTTGAAAACTATAAATATTTTCTTAAATCTAATTGGGGCACAAAGGGGCACACATTAAGAGCTACTCGTGTATGTTTATTCTACAGGGGCACATGCAATGGTTGTAGAGATATACGATTCATCAAAACGTTACTCCAGCAGGAAATGCAATATCTCGAAAACCTGAAGGGGCACAGATTTTATTTTTGGGGGCACATTTTGGCACACATATAAGCTCTCTGGCCATGCACAATTTTTCTCTCTCCGATCATTCGTTTAGAATTTTCCTGCTAGAAAAACGTTACCCCAGCAAGAATCGTTTTTTCCGTTTTTTTCCAAAACGACAGGGGGCACACATTTTTTATGTTGGGGCACATTTACAGCAGATAGGGCACACATTATACGTTCTACTCCTATAACTCTAGGAGACACTTTCTTGCTGGGGTAACGTACACCATATGTTTGAGTTCGCCGCGCCATGCTCGCCCCGCGCCCGCGCTGCCAGGCTGGGCAAACACTAAGAGCCTGCGCCCACTGGCGGTACGGTACGGCAGGGGGATGAACCTTCGGCATCACTAATGCTAACGCATTCTGATGGCAACGATGCCGCGGTAACCTTAGGGGCATGCCGCGAAGTCTTTAGGTATCACCATTGAAATTTCAATTTTATTGTCATACTGTTAAGTTATATTTCTTTTGGTTGCATAAAAATCCTTCGTACCGTGCCGCCAGTGAGCACAGGCTCCAACCGTCCATCCATTATAAGCCTGCGCGTGTGCGCTTGGTCACCGTTAGATGGCGCTAGTAGTAATAAAAATATAAGTTAATCGACTTTCTATCCGATAGCTCTACAAACAGTAGTTACTAGTATCTAACTATACTCATTTAGATTTCGTCTCTGCTCTTAAGAGGCGGAAAAGAGAGGTTTCTAGTTAGGCTTCTGAAATTCATTGTGAGAGCAGTATTCTTCAGGTTACTATGGGCCAACTCTGAAAATAACTCGATTGAAACAGCTTGTTTTTTCCGCTTTTTCAGGATTCGTGCCATAGTGAAAGATATTCATAACGATGAGTTCAATGACCCCTTTTCGCGGTTTCATTTATTTCAATTTTATTACACTTTCTAAAGGTACCCCAAATCTTACCTTTTACTATTTACTACTGAGACTTCTTCAACGATGATGCTTTCAGGATGCCCTTCTTTTGAACACAATCTCTCCTGAAGGAAGGTGAAAATTGCCGAAAGATAACGGAAGGTACTATTGTAAAAACTACAGGGTGAAATTGAATTCATGGGCATCCTTTTAAGGGGTCATTGTACTCACCATTATGAACAACTTTTACTATAGGACCAAACCTGAAATCGCGAAAAAAAAGTCTGCTCTTCCCTACATTTTGACGAGTGACGTGAACATAAATGCAAGGAACAGCTGATTTGTTTTCGCGATTTTAGGTTTAGTCCCATAGAAATAGTTGTTCATAATGCTGATTACAATGACCTCTTAAAAGGATGCCCATGAATTTAATTTCGTTCTGTATTTATTCGTGTATTTACAATAGGTAGCTACCTAGCTATTATTATCAGTCGGCCATGGATACAAACAGTGCATAAACAACTGTTAATACCTAACAATGTTTTCCTGTAAGGTAGTCACCCTTGCAGCTTGCAGACATGGCGGATTTATATAGAAGATTTAAGGATAAGAAAGGAAGAACAGTTGGACAGATTTTTGTGATCTTTGATTGGTTGCATTTGTCTCCGCCACAAATAGCAGAACAACTCTTAAAACAACAGGAGCAACCACAAAAAAAAATTATACTTAATTCATTTTTACGTTTTGGATGGAACAGCTTTTTTTATGAAATCTCGAGAACAGATTGACTGATTTCATTTATTGATTCTGAGGCGGGTACGAAGTTTGCCGGGTCAGCTACAACACAATCAACCATCAAATCGCTTCAGCTACAATTATAGGTAAATTCGAAAGTAAGTTTGTCTGTAAGTTACCTTTTTACGCCTAAACCACTGAACGAATTTCGGTTAAATTTGACAAGGGGATAGATGGCATCCTTGGGAAGGACATAGGCTACTTTTTCTCCCGTTAACACTTCCCGTGGGATATTTTTAGACACCCAAGCGGGCGAAGCCGCATGTAAAATCTATTAGCACACTTGTTAAGCGATAGATGGCGTTAGTTGTACAACAGCGTACATATTGATGTCTCTGTTTATGGTTACAGTTTCCCATTGAGGTGTCTCCCTACGTCGCAGTTAAGCCAATATACACGGCGAGCCTGCTTAAAACCATTTAAGGATGTACTGTTCATTTAGAGTTCGATCTGGGAATCGAACCCTGGACCTCACCCAATAGTAAAGTTTTATTTTCAACATTC
The DNA here is from genome assembly GCA_945859645.1 of Amphipoea oculea. NCBI lineage: Eukaryota > Metazoa > Arthropoda > Insecta > Lepidoptera > Noctuidae > Amphipoea > Amphipoea oculea. The sequence continues at coordinate 13,570,138 of OX243873.1, forward strand.
AAACTGTCAAGTTGTTATTGAATAGCGATTATGAATCAGAGCATTAGCCTCCTCCCTTACAATATTAGGGTCTATAATTTCTGTCTGCCCTTATTTGTATTAGTTCGGGCGAGGATGTTTTAAATGTCTTAGGCAGGAAATTGTACCTATTCTACGTAGATATTTAATTAAATGACCAAACTATGATTATACGGAGAAAAAAACAAAAGTTTTATAAAATCATGACGAGTTTATTTAAATAGTTAAGGACTAGATCGAAACATTAAGCGATAAATCGCAATTCTCTTCATATGCAAAAATATACACAGTGTTATGATACATCTCTCCGTGCGTCGAATCGGGCGCTAGTGGAGCGGTACTAGGGCGCAAGGCCAGGCAGACGGTGACAACGACCGAGGGGCGAGTCCAGGGTCTCTCGCCAGTATGTTCAACGTGATACATCCGGTTGTGTCAATGCTTCGTCGCGTGGTGTCGGAAGCTTTGCTGTTTCTATAGTGTCTATAAGTCTATCCAAGCCGTAAAGAAAACCTTCTTCATGATTGCCTTGTTTCCACTCTGCTCGATGGTCTACCTGAAGACCTTCCGGTACACTTCTAGTTTTGGCGAAGTCGATCAGCCAGGCTCCAACGCGGTCATCGTCGTAAATTATGAATATACTGCTGCCGACGATTTCATGAGTTTTGAAGAAATCAGAATGTTCAAAAAGTTCTCTGATTTCGCGCAGCCGCGTGATGATGGCACGGCGCGCCTTTTCATTATTGCCCAGGAACCTTGCCACTGTGGTTGCAATTTGTTGCGGTTCACGTACGTTTTGTAGATCGGTGAGGGGTGGTTGTCCCGGAACTTTTACTGCTTCAATACGAAAGCCTTGCTCAGCTGAAGCAGACCGCTGTTCACGGAATTGCATGTAACGTAGTTTTGTAATAGCACGAGCCTCATGCTCGGCTTCGGTGGGAGCTTGCGGGTCCAGACGCACCATTTTCTCGTAGAGGTCCGAACGAGCACGAGCGTTGCTAACTTCATCTTCCAGGAAAGTCCGGGTGCCCATCTTCACGTCCATGACGTGAGGATCTCTGAAGCCGTGCAATAAGTCTTGCAGTTCGATGAAACGTTCACCACCGTACTCCAGTTCGCGGTAGTACCGCGGGATGGCGGAGCGCATGTGGGGGCAGGCGGCGAGCGCCTCATAGGCTTCGCGCTCGGGGTTGTGCGCCGGGTGGTCGCCGGCGGCGCGGCGCTTCCACACGGTGCCGGGCCCGGCGGGCGCCAGCGAGCCGGGGTGGCCGGCCAGTTGGAACCATTCCGACGAGCGCGATTTCAGCAACGCATCAGATGCGGGTGCTGATAATTCCAATGCATTCTGCAACAATAGAAATATAACTATTAGCAACGAGTTTAACATCCATGGTCATTTATTATTGTTTCTGTTTTTTTTTTTCTTCAAATCATCCTATTTGATTATTTATGACATTTTTTTGTTCTTTGAAATAATTGTTATAAATTGTAACTATAGCAATACTTACAATAGCTAGGAACTTGAGTAGCTCGGAGGGTTGAGGGGTGGCCGCAGTGGGTGCCGGCGTGGAAGTGGGGGCTTCAACAGTGGACGGGGTGCGCCGCCAACGTTTGAACAGCGCACCTTCATCCTTGCTGCGCCAGCGTTCCTCCTCTTTGCCAGGTACTGCGACCTGAGGACAACCAAAAACACACGTTTAAACACCTTGTCACACACCATGGAACACTTAGGAAATATTCACTTTCACAAAGATTTTCGAACACAAGCACATTTCGATGACGTACCGCTAAAATCTTATTGGCAGCGTAGAGTAGCCCGCCAGGGCCGAGGCGACTCAGCACGGACTGGCGGGAGACACTGTTCATCTTGCTAGAGACGGTCATGGCGTACGAGTGTGTGCGTAGAAGGCGCGAACACGAGTGAGCGATAAAACAATTAGAGCGCGGGTAGCGAGCGAACGAGCGTGAGCAATGGACTGCTGCTAGCCAACGTGTGATGTAAGTGGGAGGGACGCGAGCGGTTTTATAGAGACCTCGGCTTTCTCGTGACGTAGGCGCCGCGGCCCGCTCGCTGCCCCGCGCGCGCACCGCATCGCCACTGAGTTTTCCTAGCGCTCTGTTTTTCATAAAAACCGAACTGCATTGACGTATCGGACTGTGAGAAAGATGCATGGCATGTAGAGATTTTTATGTGTATTTTATATTCTTTTACACGGTGTGCTATTTAACAAATTATATTTCCTGTTCATATCTTTAGAAGGTGTTTTGTTGCGAATACTAGAATAAGTACCTACCTACCTACTGAAATATTGGTGTCAAGGGCGTGTGATCATTAGGGGTATAAATTATTCACATTCATACTAGTACAGATGCAGAGCCTGTTAATACCTAATTTATAAATTTGATCACATAACATTTACGGATATTTTGTTACGTATCCTACGGTTTAAGAAATAATACAATATTTTACTGACAAAGTGTCTTAAGCATAGAGGGCAAACTGGGAGAAATCTTCTAGATCTTTCAAGTGACGCTGTAAAAATAAATAGGAATAAGAATCACATTAGTAAAGTTTGCCCCCAGAACCACCTTCAACTGGCTGCAGTTCGGCACCTATGGCGTATACTTTACCATACTTAATAATTACCTAATAAAAAAATAAGTTTTTTGATACCTACTTAAACATTTTCACCCTTCGAAAAGTAACTTTTTATTGACCAATGCATTGCCTAGGTATTGTGAGATTGTTAAGGATGAACGAATCGCAGTCTAGGGTGTGTAGCTATCTTACCGCCTTTAATGTGATGCTTGATTGTCCTTTGTTGGCTTGGAGAAATTGAAATTATCACATTTATCTATATGAATTTTATTGTAGTGACAAGTCATTTAGCTAGTAATCCCAGCTGACTGTGAACGGAGCTGCGAGAAAAGCTATGATAAACTTTACAGTGCGGCGGCGCCACAAATCCTATACCTAGACGTCCAAACAATCTGTATTCCTGACATAAATTATGTATTTCTTAGACTTACTTATATTTCATTTATGTTCCCTCATTCAGCTCATTTTTATTTAATTTTATGTTTTCCCACAGCTTGTGTACCTATAAGTATATTCAGACAACTTATGTATTAATTCTTGTCGAGAAAAACAAATAAGTATTAAGTAGGGAGTTTAATAATGCTTAAGCAATACCGTATTAAATAATGTTTTTCTTTGATTGACTAATGAAGATTTCTACTGTTCGCTCATCATCATCATTTCAGCCGAAAGACGTCCACTGCTGGACATAGGCCTCCCAAGCACCTCCACTTCAACCGGTTTTGTGCTTCTCTCATTCAACGGGTTCCTGCGGCCTTCACAAGGTCGTGGGTCCACCTTCTGGGAGGCCTTCCAACGCTACGTCTTCGGTACGCCACTCCAGCACCTTTTGGCCCCATCGGCCATCTGTTCTGCGAGCAAGTGCCCTGCCCACTGCCACTTAAGTTTGGCGATTCTTCGGGCTATGTCGGTTACCTTGGTTCCCCTGCGGATCTCTTCATTATACAATAGGTACTTACCTACTCGTAAATAGTAGGTAACAGTACCAACAAAATAATGCAACTGTATTAGTATTATGTATCTGGTTTCAATGTGACATTTTCTTTGTCTCAAATAACAAATTAATCGTATCACATTAGGTACACAGTTCCCACAAACGCTAAATAAATGTCAAAAATCTCCTTTAAATTATTCAAACGTTTTTATCAGTTTCCTATTGATACATAAACATGCCGTGAGAACCAAATCTTGTTTGTCATAAAGGCAGATTTCTTATGCGCAAAACAAATAAAAAAAAACTTAGATTAGTCATGAAAATAAAGCCTGAAGGAATGACGTAATGGTGAACGTCCTTAGTTCGTGACGCAGGGGGAAGGAAGGCGCGTATACGCGTAGTATGGCGGGCAAACAAATGACGATAGCGATCCAGGCAGGCACGACCGCCGAGCGCTGAATGCGCACGACCCGCCTAACTCAAATAGTGACGTAGCACGAACATTATTTTCATGTCTACTAATTACGCGTATTGTATTAATCAGTTAATTGCTGTCATTTACTTAAATTAAGTTCAGTATAAGACGCTAAATGATAGTTATTTATATTAAATTTATGTCTGAGTTGGATAAATAATTGAATGGAGTCTTCGTTTAAAATCATTGTGTGATTGTGACGTAGATACTAAGCAAAAACTTGAAGGTGATGCGCCGAGTTGTTAAGTTACATGCTAGTGTAATCTCTACTACCTACGTTGGTAACTGTTCGACAAAAAATTATGCTGAACATAGAGCCTAATATAATAATATGTATTAAAGCAGACGAATGATCTTCACTAGTGACTAGAACAATGAAAGTTGAGAAAGTTGCGGAAGAGTGCAAATGCGGTAGACCTCGGAGCTCGCTATTAATCGTGTTAGTAGGTAGTTAGGTACATGCTGGGTGCTGGGTGTGTATCGTTATATAAATAAAGATTATCGAAATATGGTAGAAGAAACAATGTATTTCATGAAATGATGATGAAATGATATGATATTTATTTATGTAAATAATGTTTATTTGTTTATAACAAGATGATAAATTCTTGTAGGTGTTTAATTTATTGTACACAAAAACGACAGACCTTTGAATAAAGCCAAAAGTGTTGACTTGCATTTTAAAATTTGATGTAATTTGCCTCTACGACCATTACATAAAAAAACATCTTTAAAAGAGGAATGCGGCTGACTGGCTCGTTAATATAGATCATACTTATTAAACAACGGAAATGTTAACTGAGCTGAGTTAATATTTAACTAAGATACGGACAAAATGAGACAATAATCCTGAGACAATTAATCTTGTTGGAGAAACTTTACTATAGTGCGCTCTGGAACTGAATAGTAGAGCAACTTTCTCTTAATAATACTGATGGGCAGATTCAATGACGTTTATCTTTAACGACTATTAAGCCAGTGAAACCATTATCGATATCTACTTCAACATGAAGTGAGTGTCATACCAAGTTAGGTAAGTGATTTACACAACAGGTTATCAAAAAAGTTATAATTATAAGTCGCAAAAAATCCTTATAAGAACCTGTGAGACAATTTCTTATTGCATTTATAAGTGCGCAGATGTTAAGCAGATAATATATGTATAAACAAAATCATTTTTGTGCGTCATGAAAAATTGGTACAGGTGTATTTATAAGTTTGTCTGCAACAACCTGCAAGTAGGGTACTGTATGGGACTTGAAGAGCCTTGAAGTAATTTTTGTTGATAAAATATCTTTACTTATTCCTGACCAAACTAGCACTGACTTATCTAAAAAAAAATACAGAACAAAAATTGACACTTGTTTGAATGTTCGAATGGAACCCGCGCTAAATTATAGCCAGCCTGCATTATACATATAAGGTAAGGCTACATAGATAGCCTCTATAGTACATGGGTAGATAGGTGAGTACTGGAACAGACTGATAAAGTGACACAGCGTTCGTCGGTGTTGTAGTAACATAAATTATGCACGCTATGACAGCGTGGGCCCCATCAATTGTATTGAAATCGATACGAATATTTGATCAAAATGATATTAATAGAGCATCAAGATCAAACCGCATCTGCGATTGTTATCAAAATTCAGTTTAGGTACAACGAATGAATCTATTGCAATCTAAAAACCACGATGTAAGATGATGATACAGTTCTAAAAGTCAATAGCCTGAACGTAAACAGTTTTGTTTAGCCAAGTTATTTCCCAGTATCGGTTAGTGGTTACGTCGTTGCAAGTCAATCTTTAATATCAATAATACCTACTACGTAGGCATTTCCAGGCTGAAACGTTACACTGCGTTTTCTAAAACACTACAATAGGCTATTTTCCTAAAAAATTCTAATTAGTCCGTCAGTTAGATTATCGAAAAATAATGGACCCTTATTTTTTCTTTTGTCAATCAAACAAAAAATGACAAAGATAAAGCGCGTCAAAATTTGGGAGTGGGGAGTCGTGACGTCACGCCGAGCTAAAAAGTGTCGCACGGCGTGACGTCACGACCCCCCACTCCCAAATTTTGACGCGCTTAATCTTTGTCATTTATTGTTTGATTGACAAAAGAAAAAATAAGGGTCCATTATTTTTCGATAATCTAACTGACGGACTAATTAGAATTATTATTTTTTTACCCTGGAAACTACCCTATTGTTCGCCTTAATACTTTGAGGATAAATTAATTACAATTTTACACCGAGTTGCCTAGCTTGACGTATACAATGAGGAATTTTTCATGATATTTTATGGTATTTCCATGTCACTCATTAATGTCGCAAATGTTTAGCTATGTCCGGGTCAGCAGGTTAGATTTAGCGCGTATTGTCAAATATTGTAGAACGCAATTCTTCGGTCATCTGTCTATCAGTGTTTTTAGGCTTGATTCGGAAATTCCTGACAAATAGTTCAAAAAGTACAACTAGTCGGTAAAAAAAGCAAAAAAAAAAAAACTACTGAAAGAACAGTGAACTATGTTCTGAGAAGTCAGACTTACTTAACATAATACGGGTAAGATGAATAACACATAGCTGCGAAATGCCGACCAAGTTGTCCTACCAGAGGTCAGGTCAGGGTCGCTCCATGAAAGTTATTGCTAGTTACTGCGCTGTTCCACTGCACTGCACTTAGGGTTCACACAGATTGAGAAAAAGCCGCGAAATTTTACGTATTTTATTTAAAAAATCCTGACTACGAGATTGTGCACCTACAGGCATCCGACCAACGATACATTTTGGTGGCCTAACAACGGTTTGAATTTTTTACGCAATTGTTTTAAGCGGATATTCTTCTAACTACAATTTAAACTAATTCCTGTTATTGCATCCCTAGATGCAGTAAAGTGCACTCATGCGCCAGACGGCGGCGCGTGGACTTAATGCGCTCTAACGCAAGTCTCGAGGTCGTGCGTTTACATAGATCTCGTACTGCACTCTTGTTACGTTAAAAAAGAATACATTACTTTAGTTGATATTGACCGTGACTGCACCATGCCACATAACATGAATACATTGAAAAAGTTGTATAATGAACATTAACTCCATCTTAATAACAAATATTATTTTTATTCCTTTATTTTTCTCGGTAAGAATTCACACCTGCTGCGGCCGGTGCGTAATAAATGTGTCTGTTTGAACATTTTTGCCAGCTAAAGAGCGCTAAATGATATCAAAAGCAATAAAATAACTTTCTTCTTTCCTTAAATGTAATTTCACTTGCTTAATTATTACGAACGTTAGCAGATAATACGACTTTAAAAACTGACTTAAAACGGTCCAAATTTAGGACGAGTTGAGTCATATTACTTTTACTGACGAACACTGTAGGGAGATATTTCAACTCACAATGGGAAACAAGTATAAATCACGAACTATAGATCAGTGGTTAAATCCAGTTGGATTTTATTTACCAATCCCCATCTTGCCCGACCTACAGTAAAAAGAAATACGATTCGTGCATAATCTGTTACCAAAATTAGGCGTAGCACGGCGTAGCCCCGAGCGTAGCGACGTAGACCCTCCCGCAATTTGTTAGAAACTTTCAAACTGGCTATTGAGTATTTTCTGTAGTCAGAATATTTCATTAGGTATCTACCAAATAATGTAATTTTTTTCATAGTTGTTTAGTGTATTTAGGATTTATTTTGACATAGAGGACCCATATAAAATATTAACTTTTGTGGAATCTACGAACAGTATTGGAAATGTTTCCTTGAAATGTTATTTTTATACGCAAATATTATCGTGTAATGACTTAATATGACAAAATACTTCGCAATTACAGTTGTTTTCTATGTCATGACCTTAGAAAATTAACTGGCACGCGGCAGTTATAACTCATAACACGCTGTCAAAAGGTCAAATAAGAAATCTGACATTCTTGATACTTTTAGACAATAGTCATATCAATGTTTTTGTGAGAGCGTGGTCAAGGAATGCAATGTTTCGCTTATATTACTATGTTACTAATTTATTATGCAAAATACAACAACATACAGATACCTACAATTATTCATAAGTATAAATAATATATTTTTAAAAAGTCATTAGTGTTTACAAATCGTGTTAATTTTTGTGAAACACGACCATGACAAGATGATTTCAAACAAGAGGGAATATTTTTTCTCAAAAGTTAATTAAGCTCCCTGCGGACCAATTCTGTGTTCGATTAGGTCACGCACACTGATGTGCTATGTTCGTGTTCATAACATATACCCTTCGAAGTAAATTAAAAAGTATTCAAAAGGTCTCTTCGTCGACTTTATTACCTGCAATCAACCGCACGATTAATTTGAAAAGGTACACATATGTGAAACGCATGTACCTACGCAGGGCTACATATCATGCTATACATAACCAGTATAAGCTGACTTCTTTTTGTACGAAAAATCTATACAATACCAGGTTAGCTAAAACTGGAAATGTGTGTACCTATATATATTTTTTGCCTCCCTATATAGGTATTTTACCATTCGTTTTGATACAATTCATACATCGTAATATTCGTCAATTGGAAAGGTTATTTATATCTGAGAATCCCAAATGTCATTTGAAGTGTTACTGCTTATTTAGTAAATCAGTACCTTTTATAATTATTATTTCCATGAAATCGAAAAACCAATAACACCTACTTCTGTTTTGTAACATCTGCTTATCATTGACGTAAGGAACTGATTACTTAATCATGCTGGTTAGCTACCAAATTACATCTGAACAAATTGCTAATATTCGTGGTAATACAATACCTACGAGTTTCTAACTCGTTCCAGTTCACAATGTTTCTAAAAAATTAATAGATCTGGCTTGCTTTGCAAAATGAATTATGTACAGTCATTTTTTGTGCTCCAACAAGCTGTTATTACAGTTATTTTCATTTGTTAACTCGCATTGTTTTCTAAAAATAAAACGAAACCGGTTTTAATCTAATTACGGTTCAAGTGCGATGTCATGTAGGTAGGTACACTACAAAATATTATGACCGTAAACAAGTCTGGCTTTATTATCACCAAAAAACAAACGAACTAGGTACCTACGGTCAGTCAAGAAAGTAGTCAATCAAATTGCCTAGTAAAAGAAAATATCGCAAAGTAGGGATGTTCGTTGAAACTCGAAAATCGCCTTTACATAAAAACGTTAACATAAAACACACGTGTGACAAAAAAACGTTTTCCTTTCTTATTTAGCGCGATAAACCACTTTTGGCTTATTACACAACAGAATTTAGAAATGCTAGTCGTATATCGTGCACGCGTACTCACAGCCTCCTGCCGGCGTACTTTTCCAATGTTTGCGATGTGGCCACAGGTCGTGGCGTTAGCACTCGTTATGTCCAAATCAAATATGTTTAACAGTAGCTAATAGAACATTAGTTTGCTCTAGCTTAGACACGCTCAATACAGTTTCATCATTGAAAACGATAACAATATTGAAATAAGTTAATATTTAAGCAACATATTTGCCGTAGCAAAGGAATGTGCTCCACATTGTAATATCAATTACCGCGATGGTTATTAGGAGTCTTTGCTGTGACGGACTATTAATAACTTAGAACTTCCATAAATAAAATCATCATCTGAACAGGTTTATTAATAAATCTTCAAGTTATGATTTTGTTGAAAGTAGCTCATTGTAGAGCGTTAACCTTTATGAAATCGTTGTGTTCAATGGATTCGAAACGCTTCACGCGCACATGCAGGTCATGATATTTTTATGCGTGAGACTATGATTAACACTTTGCGGGAAACTCAACGTCCCTCGACGTAATAACTTATAACATTAAAACTTCTATTGTGTCTCGTTCAGTGTCCTTCAATGTATTAAGACAATTTATTTTTAGTCGTGTAGGTAATTAAAGATATCTTAATTATCACGCAAAGACTGATTAAGCTTTTACAATAAATCCCGGAATACACTTGCCTGTAACTTGCACAAAAGTATGCAAGTAGCGCATACCAATATGGTATTCACCAATCAGAAGTTGTTATGGCAAACGGCTTGCAAGCTACTTGCATACTTTTGTGCAATTACAGGTATGTGTATTCCGGACTTAAGATGTCACGGTTTCACACAGACCTAAGTTAAAAATTACTTAGATGCCAAAGTAACAACGATGAATTGGGAAAAAAGCCATAATTTTCATTGTAAATTCATGAATCAGTCGACCGGTTAAAAAGTTTATCCCATACCTCAAGTAAAACCGAAACTGAAATATCGTCAAATGAAGTTCTATTTAAATTCTAAACTCTTTGAAAATTAATTATTTAAAGCAAACGATTCTTCTCAGTCTCGTGTTCCCTTATCCTAATCGAGTGTTAGTAATTATCGCAACGAGCACACAATACTCTCTTTGTCCAGTCGTGTCACGTGACGACTAGTGCCATTTATCGCCCTTCCTGTGGTATTGCACACGTTTTATAAGTACGCAATAACTATTTAAACATGCTGTATAGTTTTTGTTTTTCTCTGGGCGCCATTTCAATAAACTAGATAAAGTTTGTTCGTGTCGCTATTCGCTTCGCTTTTGTTTTTGACTTATATCTTAAAGTTTTCGCTGACTCATTTCAAGTTCTAGTTTTAACGAATAAATAAAATACTTGTACTTATGCAAATTTAGAGTGAATTTCATTCAAGTAATGACACATGTTACGGTTACTAACGTCAATAAGTATTGTTATTGTCGATGAATATTTTACTTAATGAATGTAATGTTATTGAACGGCTCGCGTGGAGGCGGTGTCGAAATTAACCAGATGACGCAGAATGGTGTTTGGTTCTGCGCAGGTGTCGCTGTTGGTTCAGTTGCTCGGACATAACTCGCCTATGTTAGTAGATAATAAATATTTAAAAACTGTAAGCCATTATGAGTCATCTTCACTTACACTAGAAACTTTTTGGTCTAGCCAAGATGAAGATTTGAGTTGTAGAGCAAATGCTACAAAATTAAACTAACTAAAACAAATGTTCAAATAAAATCTTACGTCGTCGTAAATAGGTAACTAGGTAAAGTTTTAATTAACTATTACAATTACTTTCATGACGTAATTACTTACCTAAATATTGCATTAACACATCATACATAAACATAAGTAAGTAATGAGAATGGCGCTTTCTGTTTTTTATTTGTAACTATATAATTTATCGTAACTAAGTGTTTTGCCGACGTGTGAACGATGGTCTTTCGGTACTGCACTTACTGATAATTTAAACACCTGTGTACTTACAAGCCCTTCTAAGTGAATATTCTACTTACGTATACAATATGTACGTGTCAATGCTAAGTAAATCTTTCGTAATGTTATGAACAGACACTAACAGATGTCCCAAAAGTTTCACAATAGGCCGTTAGCTATAGGAAACGGGCGTGCTGGCATGTCGCATGCCTTACGGACCGTATGGTATGGTCCCTAACCAACTAACTGTCATAACCATATCGTATGTTCCAGTATACTTTACGCTCTCCGACTCGTAGTAGTAGCATAATTGTTGCTTTTAAAATCGTATTGTGTTAAAAGTTCATACAACTGTAATGTTGTGGTTTAACGTTCAACCTTGCTGCTTCTGAGGGTTACAAGAGGTCGTGACTGTATGGTCGCACCTGGTCTTATTGTGTCTCCGGTTACAAAGTTAATTAAACAAATATCATGAATGGTGATGGCGTCATTGTAGATTGCATTAGAAATCTTAGAAAAGTGATCGAGTTTGGCTATGTCAGAATAGAATAGAATACTCTTTATTATGTACACCATTCAGCATCAGCATTCCCATTTAAGGCTGATTTTTCCAATACCAGATATTTTATTTTATTATTAGTTGGAGAGTTTGAAGTATCTTTTCTGCAAAGAAAATATTCATGAAGCTAGCTATCGTTATTTTAAATGAATCTTGCTCACCACCTTACTATGCCTCATCCATTCATACTAATACTAAAATTCGAAAGTAACTTTGTCTGTCTGTATGTTGAGCCCCAGGAAAGGACATAGGATATTTTTTATCCCGATATTCCCACGAGAACGAGACTTATGTGAAACAGCGATGCGCAGCTAGTAGGCCATAAAATCCAACGACCGAATCCGTCACGGAAATCCTATGGCACTAGAATGAATCTAAGAATCTACCGATCGATTCCAAATGATATATTAGTATGTCTGGCGGCGGCAAATTGTGCAGTTTCTTTGCACAAAACGTTGGACAATACTCAGCCAATTCGGGGTCAAATGTTAATAATATCGGCAAGCGGAAATCTGTTCTCGCGAATACAAAATAACAGACCAAGTGTGGCCTGGCGGAAGATAAGCTCGCCATGGCTTGAGGATAAATGAGGCCGGCTAACAGGGCCAAGGCAGTAAGTACTACGGTGGAAACTGGCTTTAAATGTGTACCTTGGTGCTATTAAAGAAAATCTTCACTTGTTTTTGACACCTCCTTACTGTCTCGGAACGTAGCGATTAGAGTAGCAAAGATGCGTTTTGGTTTAAAAAATGTAATTTTGGTTTTAATAGAAACTGTTTCTCTTATTTTCACTCACAATATAATAAGAACTAAATGATGCTAAAAAAAAGTAAATAATACACGTTTGGTTCTATTAAAACCCAAAGTATCATCTGTGATACCCCCTTTTTTCGCCGTCTGGGGAGGATGATATTTTCATTTTTATTTTTGCTGAAGTTCTTAGGTTCAGACTACTACCTCTGCCAAAAATCAATAGGACACGAATTTATTTTATAGCTTGGCTTAAATCTACGTTGATGAAGTCTCTAAGTTTGGTATTAGTGTTGAAATTGCTTTAAGATTTCCCGAACATTAAGCATTTTCTTAGCTTAATGCTAAGAAGTCAAAGATCGGCGAATCTTCCACAAACAAATTATGTCAATTATAAAAAACCGGCCAAGCGCGAGTCGGACTCGCCCATGAAGGGTCCCGTAGCAGCAAGTAACATAATATAAAAGTTCTCGTAGTTCGTTGTAACTTTGTGAAAGGTAAATTGCGGTTTTCGATTTATGACGTATTCAAAAAAAACTACTTACTAGATCTCGTTCAAACCAATTTTCGGTGGAAGTTTACATGGTAATGTACATTATATATATATTTTTAATTTTATCATTCTCTTATTTTAGAAGTTACAGGGGGGGGGGCACATATTTTACCACTTTGGAAGTGTCTCTCGCGCAAACTATTCAGTTCAGAAAAAAATGATATTAGAAACCTCAATATCATTTTTGAAGAATTATCCATAGATACCGTACAGGTTTGATGAAAAAAAATTTTTGGAGTTTCAGTTGTAAGTATGGGGAACCCCAAAATTTATTGTTTTTTTTCTATTTTTGTGTGAAAATCTTACTGCGGTTCACAGAATACATCTACTTACCAAGTTTCAACAGTATAGTTCTTATAGTTTCGGAAAAAAGTGGCTGTGACATACGGACGGACGGACAGACAGACATGACGAATCCATAAGGGTTCCGTTTTTTGCCATTTGGCTACGGAACCCTAAAAATGAGTATTCATTAGACTCTTTGGTGTTTACGTATTTAATAGACACGTTAGTCTACCATAAGAAACGCTGTTATTAACTTTTAGATTTTTTATAAGTATATACCTAAGTGGATATACCTATGAGAAAAAGTTCACTAAGTAGTTGAGTTTGAATATTTTGGACAGCTAATTAAAATTCTCTACAATTCTAAGTACACTGTAGGTGTGAACAGCTTACATAAATTTAATTTTTATTTATGTGATACCAATATCTGTAAACGAACTCCGTTTACAGATTTAATACTTAAATGGTTTACTGAATTTTGGGCCAAACAAAATTTAAATATATTTGTCATCGACAGGCTAAAAAGAAGAGGAATTATTCACAATATTAGTAGGTACATAACGATACCTTAATCCGCAAACCAGCCAACTCCATTTTGATATAGTTTACAGGAGACTTTAAAACTTTCTAGTTTATATTTTGACTAAAAAACGACATCATAATATTTTTTTTGACAAAAATGGAGTTGGCTGGTTTGCGGATTAAGGTATCGATAAGAAGTTTATTGTAAAAAATTAAAAATAATGTTTTGTCTGTAGATAAAATTGTACGCAGCGGTTCGTAATCAATAAAAGGATGCATGATTGGTGCCAAACAATATGCTGTAGAGGAAGTATTTAATTTTAAGTGCGTTATGATGACTCATACAGCTGTCGACTGTCGATGTCTGTCACTTGCCGTGCTTCAAATGTTAAGCAAACGACCTGTGGACAAAACAAAACACCAGCGGTGTACCACGAGCATAAATGCCTACCCTTTTTTATTACAACAATATTTTTGTAAAAAGCTTTTGAAGTGTTTATTATTTTAAATAGCGTTCCGCCCCCCCCCCTGCTTCGCCCGGTTTTTATGACTTGACAAAACATCGAGATTTCTTTATTATAGAGGGTAAATTAAATAAGCTAGCGAAACTCTGCAGATGTGATAGGTATCGATATCCTAACACAATGAAATGAAATTCATTTGTTGTTCCTTTTTTGGAGTCGACGACCGCTGGTAGTTACTTATGTTGCTTTGAAATAGGATTTGAGAAAAACTGTTGTCTTTTGTTTTGATGTATCGATACCCAAACAAGTCTGTCAAGTTTACACAAAGAAAAACTGTTTTTTAAACTGATATATGTATTAGGAGACTTACACTAACTGCACACACATACAAATACCATACATATACACACACATCGTCACACACATAAAACTTCCGTAATAAATAATCTACATGATGTTGAAAACCGCATCAAAATCTGTAGCGTAGTTTAGAAGCACAACGCGGTCACACAGACATACACGAAAAGCGATTTTAATTTATAATAATACTAGCTGCGCCCCGCGGTTTCACCCGCATAAGTTTCGAGATCCCGCGGGATAAAAACTATCCTATGTCCTTTCCCGGGACTCAAACTATCTCTATACCAAAGGAGAGGTCAAAAGTGGTACTAAATTCCGAAGATTTTTAAACGCTAATGTGATGTACCTTATTAGAAAGCTTATGTATTAAGCTACTCGATTATAGTTAAATATGATTTTTTCAGGCGCCCGTTTTTGTAAAAAAGTGAAAAATGTTTCAGTACAACGAAACGCACGTAGCCTTTATTTATTCATTTCTATGGAATATAATTATTTTAAATGTGGCTAAAGTTTCTGTTTCTATTAAATACTTTGAGATTTTATTATAATTTAAGCTGCAGCTCCATGAAATTGAGACAGAAAATATTGATTATCATGACAATGCAATATCAAAACGTGTCGAAAAAGGTCAAGTCTGTAAATGTCAGAATGACGTTAAAATAACCACTAACCACTAAAACCATAACCACTGGTACAAGTCCATATGTAGAAAAATATTTCAACAAATGTATTAATGTTCTTAATTATAAAGTATAAGTATGTACATAGCCACTTATTTCTATGATAATTGACAATGAGAAATGACAATGACAGCCGCGCTGACTGACATTGTCATTGTCACGTCATTTGCCACAGGGCTGCCAACACCAAAATATAAATAATGTTTGTAGTTAGTGATGCAAGCATTTTATTTTTCAACACTTGATTTTAAAAAAACGGGGGGCTGTAAAAAAAAAATTAAATACCCAAAGACATCAAAGTAATTACCCTCTTTCAGCTCATAAAGCTCAGAAGGCTGTTTAAATTTCTAATCATTTTAGTACCAAGCCCCATACATTTATTGAACGTCTCCTTTCATCTAAATCGCTTCAGTGGTTTAGGCGTGAAAAGGTAACATACAGATAGACAGACAGACTGAGTTACTTTCGAATTTATAATATTAGGTACTATGGATGTATAGATAAGTACGCCAATATAAGTCTTACATTTGCGAACGTAATTAAATAAACGCTAAAAGCTTTTTTAGCTTCTTTGGTTATACTTAGATAATTAAGTTTGATAAAAATGATTTATAAGTTCATGTCATAATTTGCGCGTAATAACTAAATAAAAACAATAACAGGATATTGTATGAATCCTGTTGGTAAACACGGCTACACACCAAGCTACACATTTCCACTTTTAGCTAACCTGGCATTGTAGGTATAGGATTTTCGTACAATCAGAAGTCAGCTTATACCGTCAAACGGGGCGAATAGGGATGCAGAGGTGAATCGGGACGAAACTTTAAAAGCGATTTTAACATTGAAATAATATAGTTTGTTGCCATAAAGGACTCTAATGTGTTCTTTGTATTATAATTAACGATTAAGTGCCCTTGTCGGCAAAAAACTATATTATTTCAACGCTAAAATCCATTTTAAAGTTTCGTCCCAATTCACCCCTGCATCCCTATTCACCCCGTTTGTAGTTACTGATTATGTATAGCTTAATGTGTACCCTATTAAGTTTAAGTTCATGGGAAATCGATGGCGGCTAAATGTTAACGAACGTGGTAATTAACAATCCATACCGTTTAACGTTTATTAATAAAAAGTTTAAGCCTTCGGCGTATTATTAAAGCACTTTTATTATATTAATCGAGTTCTAACTATGTATATATGATTTATTTAGTTAGTTGAAGGTTTTATATGGGTGGTTAGTCCGGTACTATTAACAAATCAACATCATTTTTGAGTGTGGAGATGTTTTGGGTCAAAACGTTTATTTGGTTTTGGTAAAATAAATTGTATACTATGTGTTGTACCTATACGGTGGATACAATGTTATGGAACAAAGGTTGTTGACAATAGCATGGTTCTTTGTCCGTGTATACATCTTTTTGGGGTTGACTGTACCTATGTGCACTGAATAAGTAGGTACCTACTGCTAAGTATACAAATTTTATTGAAATGGTAGCTATTCCAATTTGTTAGGTGGGTAGGTATTTAGTGGAACTTAGGAGTAAACATTTTAAATGTGTATCTAATTAAATAGTTCAATTAATTACAGAATAGATAAATAGTACCTTAAGTTACTAGTTATAGTTTTGTAATTACAAGTATCTGTAGGTATTGTGAATATTTTAAACTGTGCATTTGCTTCACTGAATTACAAAAAAACAGAATTTTTTTCAGATATTTTTCATTACAATATGGTGGCAGGGAAATCGACGCGCAACCTTCTGAACGCCCCGGCGTTAAAATTTTCCATCGATTTAAAAAAAAAGTGTTTCCACACATTTTGACCAGGGTATTGCACTTTTCTATGAAACAGCTGCTTTTTTTTAATGACCGACGAAAAATTTCTACGCTAGGGGTCTATAATAATAAGCTGAATTCATGGTTACAGTCTGCACATCGATGACTCCCTGCCACCCTGTATTCATGGATTTCAAATGCTGCTAGTCTTTTACTCCCTTACTAATAAACGTTGTATAGCGTCTGTATAGTTACACAACGCTTTGTCTTCTTCATTCGACAGTCAAATTACTGACGACTGAAAGAGAGAAATGGGTGTATAAATATTCATTGATATAATACGTTTATTAGTAAGGGGGTTAATATAAGAAATCCACAACCTGCGTAATACTTACGCACATAATAAAGTAGGTAAATAGTACTTCATTGTAAAACTCCGCAATACTAACTAACACCATGAGTAATACCAATTAATAGAGGCTATGAGGCTGTCAGACCAGTCTCCTCATAATTATTTACGCACGGGGACAATACTACCTACGAGAATACCTAATGACTTTATGTTAGTCATATACTTGAGGTATCAAAGGTCCTCTCAGCTTCGGATTATAACTCCTGCGTACCTACCTACTAGAGTAAATAATTACTGGTATGTATGGAATGCAGCACTAAGGTATGTATAGGTCTGCCAGGGTTGCGGGTTGTTCGAAAGAGTTACCGTGGCCCCTGGCACAGGCAACTGAAGGAACACGGGTGGGTTTTAGTCAGTAAAAGTCTGCAATGCCCTTTCGCTCCGCCCAGACCAGGAGAAGTTATTTGATAATATCCCACCCAAAAAAAAAATTATGTATATACCTATAGGTAGGATGGTTTCCTTCAATGTAAATTGCACATACTTAGGTATTAGTGTGCCCTGTGAGTGCCTCTTCACTGGTTATAGGAAATGTTTCAGGAGCAAAACTCTTTACAATAACACGACGTTTTGCATTTTGAATTTTCTACAAGTCAAACCGGTGAAGGAAAACATCGTGAGCAAACCGGCATGTACTCAAACCAAAAATTCGAAGACATGTGACGCCTACCAACCCGCACTGGGCCCACCCACGTCGTCGTAGATTACAACCCCTCCTTCTCGAAGATAGAAGGCCTGTATCCCAGCAATAGGAACATTATAGACTGATTAGTGATGTACCTACGCAATAATATTTTCTACTCTAGTTCCTTGTTTTAAATCTAGATAGAAATAGTTTAAGAAATAGCATAGAATTAAAAAAAAATCATCTTTCAAAGTTGATTTTCTCGTTTTTATACACCTCCATTTTTGAATAAATACATGCATAAGGATGAATTCCTGACTCATCAATCGCATAAGCAAATAAAAATAGAAATGTGTGTTCCTGTGTAAGATACCTAACGTTAGCGATCATTAAGGGTTACATCAAGAGCAAAAGCAGAGCATAATCAGAAACATAGACTAGTAAACTAGTTTAATCACAGACATTAAGATGAAAGAGTTCGTCATGTTTTGTTCATTACTCAATGTAAGCAAAACTCCTTTCAGCAAAGTTAACAATTAAGTATAAGTACGGGGAAAACATGGTGACAAATAAGAGGATTAACATGATAATATCGTTTGCTCATCTCCATACGTAAATACTAACAATCTCTCTTTTTATGTAATTTTTGTTTTCACGTTGAAGTTGAAGAAATCTATAAAACTACGGGACTTATTAGTAAGTATTGTTTTCCTGAGGCAAAAAAAAAAAACATACACACTCTATCAGGCATGAAGTGTCAAGTGATTTTGAACCATGTGCGGTGCGATTCTCATTTATTTTAATTACAATCTGTAGGCCGTCTCCTGTAATTAAAAACGTTCAAAATCTAGTCGCAATCTCATCTCAGCGACAATCAATGTCAAAAACTTGTCAAAAAAATGTAGGGAAATTAGAGGTTATTTTTGACAGATTGATACTGAGATCAGACTGTGAACGTTCTTAAAATTACGAGAATAGCCCCTCTTTTATCCTTTCTCGATTTAAATTAACAATTTATATCCTAAAGGTAAAATTATTAAGTAAATAATCATTTAAAACCTACCATGCAAATTACGCTGATATACCTATTTACAAAATGTGGAGCCATGTCAGAGCGACATGCGCTTTTGATAGGCAAGTTTTTCCTTATTACCGGACAAAGAAACCATGTCAGCCAAAACGTAAAGCAACTCAATATGAAAACAAACATTTGCACATCAAATAAATCAAAATTCAGGGTACATAGCGGAAGGGGGAAACTGCGAATATCCTTACATCCTCGTAACTTATCCTTGCAAGTATCCTGTTGAATAGATCAAATAAATATAAATGTGCTAACTTTACCTTCAGGCTCAGTGTTCGTCTGTTTGTCTGGTGACTTGATAGTCTTGCCGGCAGACTAAGATATTATAATAATAGTTGAAAGTTCAAAATAACGAGTATGGCTAATTAACTTGTAAGTAAATGCAAGCTAAACAAGTGATATTTATAAACACGTTATCGACTTTTATGACTAACAGGAATCACCTACCTACTCGTACTAATATCTTTAAAAAAGCCAGATTCGTCTATTTTATTTCTATTTTTCCGCTAGTCTGAACTTCATAGATTATAATATACAGTTCATGGCAAGTACAAAAACTATACAGCCTTGTGAATCCGAGTTCAATCACTCTAAATTGTAATATTTTTTCAAACGTCCAACGTGGTAGATTGCGATATTATTCCAAAAAAATAAAAAACAATATGGTGTGCCCGCGCGACCGCGATTAGAATGGATAAGTTTCAGAAAACTGTTAAGGGGCAAGCGTCAGGCTAGCCCGCGAAAATAATATACAACCTGACACTGACCTGCAAATTGCAAAAAACGTAGGAAAATGTTAATTTCGCGGGCTATCTTACCGAATCCCCCTTAAATACACAATTACAACCGAATACATATTACTAGCTTTATTCAGCTAGGCCAAAGACGTGTCCGTGTCATTGTTTTTTTTTTCTAAGATTATAAAACAGATCCAATTTCCGCCGTAATCAGAACGTAAAAACGTTACACAATGACCATTTATTTATATCACAGTGGTGTACTAAGATCGGAATTTAGTTTCAAGGACTCGATTAATATGATCCGATTTTGCGTGTTCTGTAACATTGATGATTTGTCTCATGGACGTGAGCCGCAAACCAAGTGAAATCAAAGGCATAATTTAGGGTCGACCTTCGGTTTCGCGAGTTAGTGCACTCGGGCATTAGAATGCAGGCGGCGGCTAATGCCTTTATTATGAGTTAACATCGTGATGTTGTTGAAGATAATGAAGTAGTTAAGAAGCGATGCAAAGATAAGTAGCATTCATGAATATTAAGTGGCTGGTGTTGTTGTAAAGTGATAGTGAGTACATTCAAAAGTATATCGCACAACGTGCTCCTCGCCGTGTGTGCACCGGAGCGCTTGTGAAATAGGGCGCATCCACAAGGCTAGAGCTTGCGTCACCTCATTCACATTATTCACGAAACGTTTCGAAATTGATCCTCAATTTATTGACTTGAGGCACATAAATATTTATTCGCGTTTTTTTGTCCCTAAAAATGTTTCTCTTTACCGGAATACGCGTTCCATACTGTAAAAATATTATTTTGGGGAGCTAGTAAAAATGCCAACTGCATAATCAGTCGGTGTTTATCAACCATCAGTATACGATAAGTCAGGTGTTGATGTAATAATGTCTTTAGTGTGGAGTTTCTTGCCCATTCTTCTCCATACGAAAACTAACTTTTGGAATGGGCGACTAGAATCAATTCTATTTTAAGATAATTTTTGACCTTTAAAAAGTGCCTTTTATGTGCCTATTTGAAATAAATGCTTTGACTTTGACTTTAGAATCATGTAATAGCTTTAGCTCCGCTTCTTTACGTTTCTAATGTGAATTGGAATCGATTACCGTTGATAGGTATAATATACACTGTGAACGAAAATATGACGCTGTTGCTTAAGCTAGAACCTAGAACATATACAGGACATTGACGCGCAACTTATGGGGTAATTGTACAGTAGCAATGGCTTTCATTTTGACAGTTCAACATTATTCATTGCGTTCTTTACATTGTTTAGAATTTTTTTTTTTCTAACATATGAAGCAATGGATTAGCAATATCCTTCGAAATGATTCAGATTGTGATTGATAGTGTGTTACGCAATTAGGGTGCTGTTATCATGGATTCCGTCCATGATTCTGAACCTCCCTGCGTTGAAATTTTTCGTCGGTTATTAAAAAACAAATGATGTCCCTGCCATCCTTTTTATTTAGTTCACAAGGTAGAAACACAGACCCATGTAAGGGCAAGGTGGCAATGTGTACAGCTTAAAATTATAAGAACTTGAGTGGGTAACAACTTCTGCTAAAGATATTTTACAGAATAAAGTCCTATTCAAACCTTAGCGGTATTCGCTGCGCTGTGGGTTAAGGGACATATCGCGCGGGTTTCACTCAAGTATTTAGTATCAAGTTCCGCGGCTAGATCGTGAAATCCGCTTTGGTGTGAACAGTAATATTACGGCATACCCCACTCGGTTTTCTCTACCGCAGACGGTAGCGAATACCGCTTAGGTTTGAATATTATTATATAATAATGTACCCAAGCAAAATATTGTACCTAAAACATTTTAAAAGAGTAACGTTGGAGTTTCTTGCCCATTCTTCTCCATACGAAAACTACCTTTTGGAATGGGCGACTAGAATCAATTCTATTTTAAGATAATTTTTGACGTTCAAACGTGCCTTTTATGTGCATATTTGAAATAAATGCTTTGACTTTGACTTTGAATAGGCCTTTAGGGTTGACAGTAGCGATATTAAATAACAGATAGCTAAAGGAAAATATGGCAGTTATAAGGGCACCTGCACTTGCAAGCTCATACTTCGTGAAATAATAACTAGGTGTTTGTATGTATTTATTTGTGTACGTACATACATTAAAATGATCGCTGTATTATTTTATTCTGCTGACGCAAAACTATTTGAATTACTTATGGCATCGTACAAATACAAATAAAGTTGTTTGTAAAACACAAATACAAATAAAGTTGTTTGTACAGTAAAATGTGGTTCCCTATCAATTTGCATACAATTTTAAACCTAATATAACTTGGTATACTTTTGTTTCTCCTAATTATATTTTCGCATAACAGCTTATGCATAATTTTTTTATGCATAATTTCTCTAATCATAATAATGATTAAACATAACATTCTAAGGCATACATTTAGCATGCTTGTTTTATATCTAACGACGACGTCAGGTCGACGGAGCCCCGATGGGCGGGGCTCCTATTTCTGTCTGCAGGGTTTAAAGGAACCTAACCAAACCGAACCTTGGGGTGCCCCTGACGTCGTTTAGTATTATGCGAATTAAATTTATGCCAAAACAAATTAGCTTTCAAGATAATTATGCCAACATAAACTGTATGCCAAGAAAAAATATGGCAAAGTATTATTATGCCAAAATAAATTATGCCTAAATAGTTATGCCAAAGTATATTAGGAAAATGAACATTATGCGAAAAGAAGAGATCCCGTAAAATGTATGTGGCTATTAAAGTGTCTGTACCTATGTATGGGTAATATATGTTTATTCGTAGAAACACGTACACTTGGCTTGTCCTTCCAATACCCGTTACGTGATGGGGTGATAGACGACCGAGAGAGCATTATCTACGACTATATACATAAAACATGGCTATCATGTGCAAATAAACACCATCTATATGGCGATTTGTTAGATGTTGTTTTTTTGCAGTGGATGATTTGAACATATATTTGAATTACTTATTTCTTTTGTGAGCTAAGATTTTGAAACTATAACTGATACTTTTTAGTGGTTATCTTTCAAATCGAATGCCTACAGACACCTACAAATAGTATCTTAGAAAAACGGGCTTAACTACTTCATCAATGTGGCTATGTGCGTACATTTTCTCCACGTGGATAGGTACGAAGATTATCATACTAGCATAGATTTTATTACCTTAGTAAATTGATTTATAGATAATTTAATGGACCTGTCATTATCATTTCTTAAGTAATTAAATGTCTAATTGATTTAGTTACGGATACTTAACGTTACCTACATAAGAAGATAAATTATCGTAAAATACAAAGTATGTGTACTTTGATGCTTGTCGCCAATATGGGATTTCTAAAATATAAAAACAAATTATTCATTTGAAGATAACATTGCTGAAATTGTAATAGGGGGCAAAGTCGGGAGACGTATTTGCCAGAGAGCTTGAACAATAATAGCGGTAGCTAGACTAACAGATGTTATCACATACATACAAGTACCAGCATATATGATTACTGCATACCACTGACTTCTACGCCGCGCCGCATACGCAACAACAAAAAAAACAATTAACCCAACGTACTTTTATGTTATTCTTGTGCTACTCTGGGAGACCTTGCTTCATCACTTACATCGCCATACATGTCATAAAGGAACACAATAGAGTATTTTGTTCCTAAATAGAAAGAAACCACGTATATTTTTCAGAATGGTGGCAGTTAGACTAGAAACCAGTTCATGATGAGCCATGACGTGTGCTACTATTATTCAAATGAGTTGGTCCGTTGTATTATAGAGCAGACCGCCAAATAAGGACATAGCGCTCGCTCCTCGTAGTTCCAAATATAAAATACTTTATATTTGAAAGGAAGCTAATACGAGTAAAAACTTCTTTAGAAACTTTGCATCTTTCTTGTAAACGTAACGGCAGAAAAAACGCCCTTCCCAATTTATACAAAACCACCGTTCCGCATTTACACAAGAAACACCTTTCAGCCGATATAGTGATGACATTGCTGAATTTACAGATTTAAAACTCTGCTCACGCAGGTATTATTTTACATGAAAGCACAGTTTTAACTGTTATACTAACCATAATAACATTATGTCATGTATATCTACTATCTGGATTTCAAAATAAGACTGACCACCTTTTTCATAATCAGCGGGGATTTTGCGTAACACACCACAGATAGCGTCATCTACGAATACGCGCCCCACTCTTCGTCCTAATCGCTTACAGTACAAGTGTGTAACATTCATTCCGCTAGTGTTTTAGTTTTGTCGATACACAGTAGGTAATTACTTATTAGTGGATAATTAGTGTGCATCAAAAAACTAAAACACTAGCGGAATTAACTAGCGTTAGCCACTAGCGACTAGTAAGAAAAGTGGGGCTCGTCTTCGTGGATGGCACTATCTATTACAACAGCAATGCTTTTCATTTGGACAATTCGACAACATTCATTGCGTTATTTATATTGTCGAGACTAATTTTTCATACATATGCAATGGATTAGGAATTTCCTTCGAAATCCTTCTGATTCTGAAATAGAACGCGTTATGCAATAGGTTTTGAAAAAGACTGGCCGATTTTATAAAAGATTATAAACCCGTGTGTCAAGTGTCAACTTGGTCTAACAATTACTTTCTCATTACCGTACGTGTCGGGAAAATAATAAATATGTGTCTGCATTTCACTCACTTATTTACATAGAAGCGATTGTAGTTTTAAATAAGACTAAAATTACGTAAGAATGTTTGCACTAACAATACCCGATAGTGTGATACTCGTAACATATAAATTAATTATTTTAGTCTGGCGCCATGTTCTAAAACATAAATTATCGATCTAAGCACGCTTAGCATAAAAGTGTACCTAGTTCATTTTTTTTCAATGTATTTAATATACCTATTTATTAGTCTTGACCATGTATAGCTACTAATTATTGTGACACTAGGGGATTTACATATAGCACAGAATAATAATAGTACGAACGTACATATAGTAAGTAAAACAATCGCCTTCCGTGAATTCTTCAAACTATATCTCATTTTGCGGATCTATGATCAAGAATCATCTATGATCAATCGTCATTATAGCATCATGCTAACTATTTTGAAATTTAGCTTATTTCTCTATTTTATTAATGAAGTAGCGTTTGCCAGCGCCATCTTGGAGGTCGGAAATTATCCCACGGGAACGTACTACCGGAATAAAAAGTATCCTATGTGTTAATCCAGGTAGTAAACTATATGTGTGCCAAATTTCATCCAAATCCGTTTAGAAGTTTTTGCGTGAAAGAGTAACAAGCATCCATCCTCACAAACTTTCACGTTAATAATATTATTAAGTGAGATAGGATGATTAAATTGGATATGTTCTTGACACAAAGCTGGTGTAATAGATACAACGTGTAATAAACCTACTATAGGCAGTAGGCACATGTATTATCAAACTACCTACCTACATATGTTTGATAAAAAGTAAGTAGATAATAACGCGTCTGTTATATGAAATAATGAAAGGTTTTATTGTCAAACCACTTATGTCACATTATTGCATAATATGAAATTGTTTCGAGGCAACATTAAAAAATTGAGAAACATTTTTCGAAACAAATATTTAATTAGGGACAGGTAGGTAAAAATATTCTGCGTCAATAAGGGCTGAAACGAGCCGAAACCATACAGGGAGTTTGAACCCAGACTGGTCAGTCAATCGCATAGATTCTCTGTTCCTAGTTGATGAAGTTACAAACAATATTGATGCTAATTTGAATCTTATGCCTGTCTCAATTTGTATGATAATCGAATGTAACAGTGCGTTTACGGCATTGCAGATAACGCTTCAGGTTAAAGGTGCCAACTAGGAAGTGTACAACCACGCCATGACTTCCGGTATTATCAACGACGATGTAAAAGGTACTCGACTAACATGTCAACTATGTACTTGTAATTGATTAAAAACTATATACAATGAACATTGAAATGCCTCCTATTCGTAATAACGTAGTAAATGGAAACTCTGGCTAATAAACATGATGCCTTATTGCGGAGAAAAAAGTCGTTGCATAATTATGTAAATGTGCAACAGAGCAAGTGTACGACGAAATTTCAGTTATTTAAGTCATTGACTGCCACCGCGGTCTCACGGTGTCCGCCAACAATAGATTTTCTATTGAGTCTGTTGTCTGGCGGTCAACGTTTTAAACGAATTGGATTAAATAAGCCAGAATAGAATATATTTATTTGCTTTAAAATATGGTACATTAAGGTGTTATTAATAGAATTATGACCTTACATGTTTCGCCATGTACTAAGTAGCATACAAATATTAAAACATGTGAAATATGATTATTATAACACTTAAAGTAATATAATAAAAACTCAGTATCATATCTGTTACTTTTTGTCAAGAAATTCATTCACACTATAAAGACAATAAAAGATCCGAATACTATTGGGATAATAATCGAATACTTGGACCATAAAAAGATTAAAAGTCTAAAAAATAGCCTAGAGTCACTATATTATTTGCTAACCCAATCTTGGTGTGAATTAAAAACTTGATATTTTATTTTGACTATCTTGCTGCCAAATCTAAATGGTAGCTGTATTACGTCAATACAAAAAAAAACCGGTGCAGGCATCATCAGGCCTCGCGTGATGTTTGTAGCTTTGAACCTAACTAAACTGAGATTAGTAAGAAAAAGACTAAATTAGAGTGGAGTGGAGTTTCTTGCCCGTTCTTCTCTTTAGTACCTACTACGCTTTGGGATGGGCAACTTATAGCTTCATCTTTCTGACTGACCGACCCCTTGACAATCCAACAGCGCCTGTAATTGATTTATTTGTAAATGCTTTGAGTTTGAGATTGAGCTTAATTTTAGAAGTGCTTAGGCATTAACCACCATTTGTACGCAGCGAGTGCTACGATTTCAGGTATTAGGTAGTTACTTGGGAAACATTAGTATTTGTTGTTATAGCGGCAACAGAAATAGGTACACCATTTGTGAAAATTTCAACTATATAGATATCACGGTTCATGTGATACAGCCTGTTGACAGACAGACAGACGGACAGTGGAGTCTTAGTAATAGGGTACCGTTTTACCCTTTGGGTACGGAAGCCTAAAAAAACAACTCGATTTTCGCTTGATACATAATTACATATTTAACCATACTGGTATAGCGACAATTGTTGACTATACATATCAGCTGAATTATCTAGAGTTTCATAACAAAGTTAAGATTACGGGTTCACGCCTTTTCCTTAAATTCAACAAAATTGTATTTTTGGGAAAACAATGACAATAATACGCTATTTATCTGACGCCCAGCGGATTTTTACGATATCGTATGATGCTGACGTCACGGGCACAATAACCTCGTCAGAATGGAGATATATGCTCTCATACTAAGCTAACACGCGCAGCGCGACATAACTTTGTCGTCACATTATCTCCTGCTGAAACGAGGTTTGACAAAGTTTACGCATATTTCAGTGTGACAAAATGCGACGACAGAATCTTGTCGTTCGTGCATGTTAGCCCGGGCTGTGGCAATATTAGTCACCAGGAACAAAATGACGTTGCAAGTTATGTGAATATTTTAGTTCAGTGAATTTATTATAATTCTACCTATTAGCTTATGGATAAGATCTAAATCGAGAGAACATTCACCTTTGATTTTTAACTGAAACGCACGAGATATTATTGCTTGGACATCCTGTGTTAGTCTTTGGCTTTGTAGCTTTACTTATTGTTTCAACGATTAGATCTATATCTCAATACCTACCTAGTTGTTTTTTTGCATGGAAGGTGAGGTATTGCGTTTGTTTTTAAGCTTTGAGGACATTAAAGAGATATTTTAAGAAAACTTGCTAACAAAGCATTTACAATAATTACGAGATGAGCAGTCAGTACATATTATATGTTTACTTATTCGCTAATTACTTCAGCTCTTTCTGACGCTGATGTTCATGCAAATAATCGACGGTGCCAACATTCATATAGCTTAGAAATAAATAATTGATTCGACCCATGAATAATATTTAACTACAACCATGAGATGCCAAAATCTATGATATCATTTGGCAGCTCTCGACCAGCTGGTATTCTAAAACTGGAACAAATCGGACATCCGTTGTTAACAAGAAAGGACAAAGTCAACACAGCTTTTGTTCACCTCTCCCGTAAACGACCCATAAATATTATTTATAAAAGCGTCGCCGGCGCAAGATTTTGACCCGTACGTAGGTACTTAATCGGTTGCGTGTGCGTCAATGCTCGTCATATTCGAGTCCGTCGGCCGGTCGAGCTCAGGCTTATTCAACAATGACATTAATACCCAAGGGTTATCTATATTTAAATACGATTATACGCACAAGTAGCATTGCAGTGCTATTTTTGTAGGATAACGAAATTATTATCTAGCGTCAAATTATGGCCTGACATTATAATTCCTATTAATGATTATTTCTTGAAGACGTATTCATTCAATTAATGATGTGTAATGATGAAACGTCGCGTTAAATTGCAGTTGTCAGAAGCTGGTCCTTAATTATGCGCATTACCTTATGTAATCATTATTGTTTTTTTTTGTTAGCCTTCATTGTGTCGCACGGGCAAAGGCCTCTCCTTGTTTCTTCCAAGCCTTGTGCGATCTCTGACCATGTTGGCCCTGCAAATGTTACCTACCACATCGTCGTACCACCTTCGCCGTGTCTACCTCGACGGCGATGTACTCCGTCAGGCATCCAGTGAGTGACAATCTTTGCCCATCGCTCCGGGTGCATTCGTGAAACGTGTCCGGCCCACTCCCACTTCCCATTATTGATTAGCATAATAATAATAGCATAATCAGCTTATAATGTTCCCACTGCTGGGACACAGGCCTCCTCTCTGCGAGATGCCGTAGTCCACCACGCGAGCCCAGTACAGGTTGGTAGATGTCACATGTCTTCGAATTTTTGGTTCTGTCGATGTCGGTTTCCTCACGATGTTTTCCTTCACCGTCCTTCACTATTTATAATTTTTTTATATGTACAAATTGTACAATACAGAATATATTAATAAATAATTCAAATCTCTAATGTAAGCTGTTTGACCTGGGCGTTGATGTGTCAGTCAGTCAGTCACCTTTTCTTTTATATACATTATGGTAAACCCAAGATCTTTGTATCGATATCGACCTTTTGCGGACTATGAGATTTTTTTTCTTTGCCAGTACCTAAGTATTAAGTATAGTTTACTATAGGTAGCTGTAGGTTTTATTTGAGCCGTCTCTGTGTATCACACTGTATAAGCTGCCCGTTCTGGATCTGTGTAGCTAGAAACTAATTTAGAAATGACGTCATCATGCCTAGTCTTTTCCCAACTATGTTGGCGTCGGCTTCCAGTCTAACCGGATGCAGCTGAATACCAGTATTCTACATGGGGCGACTGTCGATCAGAACTCCACAACCCAGTCGACGATACCCCTTGGTAAGGCTGGTTGTCAGACTTTCAGGCTTCTGACGACTCGTAACAATTGACAAAGATTCACGAATTACAGCCGGGACCTCCGTGCCTCGGAAATCATGTTAAGCCGTTCGTATGTGAAGATGATCACCTATCCAGCGATCGACCCATGCGGCTGTTATTACTTAGCCACACAAGCCTTATTATTTTTTTTTTTTTTTAATGAATTAATACAAAAATACCCGTATACAATTTTAGGATTAGGCCCTATAGGTTCACTGCCATTTATTCACTGCCGTTCTAGACCGTTCTCAGTTTTACATGTTATAAGTTTGATACAATTCAGCAGTAAAAAATGTTATTTTTTAAGAAAAATATCTATCTTTGAACTATAGTTTATGTAGTGTATTTATAGTAAGAGTGCGCAGTGATGCACACCCCCACCCTATTTCAAGTTAAACAAATATCAACTTTATTAAAATGACCCTTAAGTTGATTTCACAGTGACTAGCACTACTGAAAAAGTTATAAAAATGTTCTATGTTGTAGCGTAAACTGAACTTTATTGTGTAGGAATTAAAGTTATTTTTCCATTATTTCATATTTGTTAACATTTTTGGCAAATAAATCGCGAAGGCAGATTAGGTACGTAATACTGAGCAAAGTGAAAAAGATTCTGAGAAACAATGTTTTAAACCATCACTAAAACCATGACAGCCACTGACAGATCAAACGAAGAGTTATAGCGCTGCCAATTAACTTTAATTATATTTCACGGAAAATATTCTACAATACTTTAGCGATAGTACAAAAATAACATGGTTTTTGTGGCACAGTTTACTTTACCTAAATACATCATTAGTCCCGCGGACACTGAAAATACGTACTCTGAATTCAGAATAGACGTAGGTAATTTCAAGAATACATATGAAAAAAAATCTTAAAATAGACAACAGCTCTAATTTAATTAAATAGGTATCGTTAAAACTAAGTTGTTTTGTTGAAACAGACAATACCTACTTAGTTATTTTTGCTATCTCACTCGTTCGAAATAGAAGTCCGAAGATAGTAGTTACCAACTGTCATAGAGATAAAGGTATCCCAGGTATAAGCGATGCTAAATAATAACTAATCCTTCCTTATCTATCCTTAAGTTCTGTTGTAAGAACAAACGAACATTAATTTATGAAGAGACGATATTTAGTAAATGGCAGGGTTGCATGATTCAAGTTATAGATTTAAAAAATAATATGTAAATATTGTCAAAGACATTTTTGACATTCATAATTTATATAATTACTAGCTGCGCCCCGCGGTTTCACCCGCGTAAATGTCGATCCCGTGGGAATATCGGGATAAAAAGTAGCCTATGTCCTTTCCCGGGACTCAAACTATCTCTATACCTACCAAATTTCATCTAAATCGGTTCAGCGGTTTGAGCGTGAAGAAGTAACAAACATATAAACACACACACATACACACACACTCACAAACTTTCGCCTTTATAATATTAGTGTGATGCAATGTCTTAAATGCCAGTCTTTTTTTTTTGAGCTTTGAAGGATATACAGCCTAAAAGCTAAAAAATATATTTCTTGAATATGATAATATATTTGTATTTATATGTTTATTTGTAATCATGTATTTTTTTTAAGGCTGGTTTCGTTAGAACGAATTTCTTTAACCGGTCAAGCGGCGCGGTTCGCCGATCGGCGACGAAACAATAGAAAATCAATTTGTGTCTCATTAGCGGAGCTTGACAGATTAATAAATGCTGTAAGTGCAATAGATACCTACTTAATAAGATTTCCCATTTTTCCTCGAATTGATATTAGATAAGGTAAGATAAGTTGGTACAAGTTAGGTGCAAGTTCAACAAAAATTACCATCACCATTCATTATTTTATTGAGGTACGTTAATAGGTGATTTTTATCATTTCATCATTAAGACAAAATATACTAAGACAAATTATGTAGCAATTATATTTTATTTTATTCAATTTTATTTTATTACAGCTGTAACTAGCCGTTGCTGAGTCAAGCGTTAAAAATTAAGTTGCCATATTTTTGACAAACTTCAAGAAAGTTAACGTGTGTTATTATGACATTGGAAAATATTAATTAAAATAATATTATAAACCTATTATCCTTAATAATATAATGGTTTATGATAATTTTGGTAAGATATAAGAAACAAGGTGTTTTCGGCTCCAACCCTATGCGAGTCTATCGGGGAATCGAAGTTTGTTTGCGGAAAAAGTCGCTGCATTGCAGAAGCTTAGGTACTATCGAATTAAGGATTAAGAAAACCCTAATCTAGCGTCTCAATTAAGACTTAAATATTGTCTTAATCTCATTAAATAGATCGAGCGTTCTATTTTTAGCGGTGAATACTGTACTGAAGAGTTGGTTTTTAAAAGAACAAAGTAAACACCACATTTGTAGTATGTTTTTCCAGTATCTAACTAGTAAGATTTGTTTTCAGTAGTAAGAGTTGAAAATGGAAGGCAGTAAAGTTTTCGAAAATTTTTTTTAATATTATAAGTAGGTGCCTATTGAGAAAATAAGGATTTTAATGACGTTATTAACCCCACAAGATCTACATTAAGTTCAACTGGTAGCATCGATATTTTTTTTTCTTTTTTGTCACACACACGCTTTTCCAATTCATTTTTGACATTGGCAGAATATTCGACATCGGCTTTACTTGCCATAATTAAAAATAGAATAGAATAGACATAATAGTCATTAGAATCATTAATATATCTCTTTAAAGCCATTTATATTTTCACTTTTGTGTGAACATTTTTGAAAATATAGATACCTACTGTAAGAAAACCTTGCGCGGTTTAGATCTAGAAAGCTCTATCCCATTCGTTTTCGTTAAATCATCCATTAGAATTGAAAATAACAAAAGTACAATGAACATCGACTACTGAGACCATTGCGCTCATCAAATGGCGAATTCTGGCGGCTTTATAACTGGTTAGGTTACTGTTGCATGTCTATGGGGTATAAAAGGCGACAGAACCGTTGTTCAAACACGATCGTCTGTTATGCGTACGGAAGTGTCTAATCAGCAGAATGCAGAGGTTGTTGGCGTCGTGGTGTTGGACCAAGCGGCCGGCGGCGGCACGCGGGCGGCAGGAAGTGTCCGGACGCGGAAAGGCGACGCGACGTGCCCGCCAGCGATCGAATTTCGAACACTGTGGCGTTTGTGCCCAGCAATGGCCCAGCATAATTATCTTGGCACGTCTCGAATTAGGGAACTAAATTCAAACTTTTGAATCTGACATTTTGTTTGACATTTCCCTTTGCGAGCAGCGCCGCCATGATCGGCCCAGACAAACTGAGCACCATGTTTACCACACCGGACGATGCCTTCGTCAAGCCTTTTTTCATTGGTTGACAAGTCGACAAAATCTTATCTACTATGACGACAATCCGCGCCCAAACGTGGTCACGAAGTCAAACCGTGCGCTACTTTTTGAGCCGCGGCTTTGACGTACACGAAGTACCGAAACCGGTCGGTTCGAAATTAAAAGTGCCCATGTTTGGGTACTATGTAGGTGCCAACTAACTGAGCGATCGGACACCCAGGTGACTTTTATTGAGTACCGAAGGATTACTTATTTTTATTGCAATAATTTCCGGGAGATGAGCTCGAATGTCTTTTCTGTAGAATCGGTAATGTAACATGTCAAAGAAGTATTTTTTAACCCGTACCTTATAGATTATTTCAGTTAGGTATAGTTAATAAAAAGACGCGGCTAATGTCAAAGTTGCCAAATAAAAGTCAAAGAAAATGTAAATGTAAACACTTTCCCCTTTATTCAAACACGTCAAAAATTTGGTGTATTCCCATTCGTCCCACGGGAATTCGTTATTTTTTTTCCCGATCGTCCCACTAATTTTATTGATGGGACGAACGGGAATAATTTATTAATTATTTTCATGTATTCCCGTTCGTCCCACCGAGTTTTTTTGTTTTTATTTAATAATACTGTAATACAGAGGTGTTACTTAATTCTAAACTCGCCAAACATTTACGTTTGGTGGCGAGAGGTTCCCGTCGTGCGACGAACGGGAATTTACAAAAATAATATTAAAGGAGAATGGGCATTTTGGTACTCGCTCCAATAGCAATCATTGTGGTGTCATTGGATAGGTCTTTTCATCAGGAAAAATATTTACTATGGCGACTTGTCCCAAATCCTTGTCCGAAAACCACGGGAAGCCCCCAAAGTTCCAGTTTTAGTTGATATCATAAATGTATGGTGTTACTATCATTTTCATCACTGACCCCGGCGCCTCTTTTGGACATTGTTACCCGCTATAAACGTTTATCTTGGCTAGTGTTGAGGACTATTGTTGTGCTTATCGATTTGGATCATCGTTATGGAAGAACATCGCAACTGTGTGATGTGTCGGCGAGGCCTACATCGTGCTAGATACCAACAGCATGTTTTAACATATTAAATACCGAACATCAAGAATGGTACTCAGTACTTAAAAATTGACCTTATGTGTATACTATTAGGGTTAAAGGTTACCACAAATGTTCATTGATTTTAAAATCGTCGCAGCTATGTTAACCTTTCAGGGATCAGCGGCTTGGCAAGACGGGTACGGTACGTTTATTTTTCCTTATTGCATACCTAAGTACTAACAGTTTGGCTGTTGATTGGAGCTGTCACTTCTGTTGAAATAGTTGTCTACTGTTGATTGACTTTGTTGTCTACAGCATGCCAATAAAATAGATTTCAATAAAATGCTCTGATGTTGGAATGTAAAGTGCATAAATAATCTTTGTATTTTTAATTTTGTAATTACATAGTAAAATGTGCAATGTCGGTCTTCATAAGAGATGAATGTATTGTACTTTGTTAAATTGTTACGTACATACATAATAATAATTATTATAAGTAGCTTAATAATATTAGTTAATAATAATTACAAGCAAGGACATAGGTACGCATAATACTAATGTACACGTGTCAGTGTCATTAGGTATGATATGAACGTGTCAATTGTACACTTGCATAATAGAGCATAACTAATACTAATAGATACTAAAAATAAAAAATAAATCCCAGTCTTTTTTTATTATTATATTACGTGTCAATCAACCTCTTCATTGGGTTTAACATGCAATGCAATATTTACCAGCAGAGTACATACACTCGGATAAATGCAAATATTTCAATGACGTAAATATTTCAAGCGCGCTCGCTTCGAATTAATTCGTTAGAGGCAGTGGGCGGCGCCGGCGCAGACCTTGAAGCTGATAAAACCCTCGAGTCGACTGAGATTACCTCACGCGGTGGAGGACGACCTACTAAATGGTACAACAGATCGTTTGTTGACGATCCAACTTGACGATAAGCTTTAAAAAAAAGTTCAGCCGCAAATAAAGTGGCCTAATGTGAAAAAAAAATATAACAAGATCTGAATTAACATAATCACACCGTCGATCGTTTGTAAGTTTGTAAGTGTATTGACTTATGAAGTCATGATATTAAAGCTTTTATAACTATAACATTGAGAGCCTCAAGAACAAGCCATGTCAGTTTGTGGTTCATTGGCATTAATGTCATAATTCAATGTTTAATTTTTATTCATAACCTTTATTAATTTAGGTATAAGTAACCGGTATTGGTAGATCCTCCTATTTTGCAAACTATCTTGAATTCCTGATGATGGCGATCGTAAAATACCTACCAGACAGGTATGTGGTATAGCTGAATAAATTTTGAGGTGCGGTGAGTCTCAATGTAGCGGAGTTAACGAGTTATTTACGAGAAACTTTCAAATCCTTTTGCTAACAAGTAGGTACCGCAGTCAATTGCGTTACAGGATATATTATGGCTAAAGATTGAATATTGAACATTGAGTCATGCAACTTACGGACGTCAGCATGACTATATATTCATCAACACAATCCCTACACTATTAAATTTTCCTCCTATGCGATCAAAATGTAAAAACCAGACTGAAAATATTCCAGTAGTTCCTGTAACCGTATCCATATTAAAAAATTCGGGGAACCAGGATTCCCCTTTATATCTGAGAAAATATACCACCTTAATAACAATATGATGTTTGTTTATGTTTCACGTGTGAAGGAGACAAAAAAATCAATCAACGCATGCGCAAGGTTATGCGTACTTAACGGCATTAGATAAAACTTGCTTATTTGTTCTACAGATACTTTTAGTTAAAAAAAGAATAGACAAGACACAATCTATACTTAGCAGACAGATTAAACAGCAATGTATGCTTAACATTAACTTAATGAAATAGTTTTGGGAGCGTTTCGCTGGAAGTATAACAAGACATAAAAACGAAGTGTAGTGACGACAATGCTTACTTTGTCTTTGGATGATAGGCGTCTTAGGTCAAGGAGCTTTTGGTACTGGCGGAGTGCCCGCAAGTAGAGCCGGACCGGGAACTCGGCCGGCATGGAGACGGGCTCCGGCGCCGTCCGGGACGCTACCCCTGCTCCGCTCATCGCAATCCAACACGAGCAACACACAACACTTGTTCTTTATTCATAAGCACCAAACCGTCATAGACACGAGCGCCAGTCGCGCGTCCGAAGTGAACGTCGGTTCCATGCAACACTGACGTATCGCGCGCTCCGCGCATGCGTACCCAGTACGCTACGTTTGCAAAGAAGAAACTACAAGTTATCCACGCTCGAGTGACTTTCCCTGCTCACACCGCCGACTGCTGGCCACGGACGTGACCCGCTTTTACTGTGACCACAGTTGATGCAGTAGGATGATTACTAGCTAGAGATGACACACTGGCTAAAGCTTTCCACGGATTTCCACCACATTTTCTTCGAACTTTTCGAAAATTGTTCTTTTTTTGTATGATGACAAAAAAATGTGTTTGTGGTGCAAACTTATCGTTTATTTAATAAGCCGTCCCATAAAATGGCGGCCATTCAGTTATCAAGATTTATAGCTTTATTTTTATACGCTACATGATAAGATTATAAATTATTTATTGTCATCTTATAAAAGGAAAACTTTTCCAAATGATAGCGAATTATAAAAATAATGAGTAGATAATTATTGCAAAAGCTAGCTCAAGAGGAAGTCGTTTAGGTCAACCAGAAGACCAACATAACATTATGTACCTTACTGAAGAACTTATGCAAAAAATACATAAGCTGTATGATCTATAAACACAGTTGATAATTATCTTATTTTAATATGTTTCATCAACTCAGCCTATCGCAGTCCACTGCTGGACATAGGCCTCTCCCAGACTGCGCCACAGCACCCTGTCTTCCGCCTTCCGCATCCAGTCTACCCCAGCCACCTTCTTCATGTTACCTTCTTTATATTTTTTTACTGGAAACATAATATAAACAATAACAACAACATCTTAAACTGTACCTAAATACAGGAAATGGCACAGCTTTCCAAAGTTCGCTCTTGTATCTAGGTGCTTAAGCAAGTATGTTCTTCTTATCAAGTTATGTAAATACGTGTCGGAGATTCGTCAATATTATACAATTGCTATCGTTAAAAACATACGATAAACGTGTTTAAATGTGTCGCTATGTCAAAATCTTGGCAACAAATCATCCGAATTAAAGATGAAAAATAAGGACAAATTTTACGTCACAAAATGTTATATGTTTATCCTTCATTTTATCTAATTCTAAAATGAATTGCATCTAACTAGGCCACTATTATTTTATTTTCAGCCTGTTATTCCACTGCAGGGTAAAGTACTAAAATTAGAAAAAAAATTGCAATAGGTAAATGTTGTAAAATAGGATGTTAAATGCATGTTTGTTTATCGAGAGGCTGACGATTGCGACCAATGGGCGACACTAATAGGGATGCTGTCACGCCACCACACCGGATAATTGAATTGATTATGCATTGTAATAGGACGGAACTATGACGATGGCGATACACATAAGTACCTTAGTAAGCACCTAACTACGTAGGTACATTTATATCAACTAGTATACCTTGGGACTGTGGGAACAATCGTTCTTTTTGTACCGACTACGTAGGTATCTCTTGACTCTGATAGAATCGTATAAAAAAATTATGAATGATTTCCGATATGATATTTACTTCTTGATTTATCAAAACTTGGCATTTATAAAAAGTTGAATAAGTATCCATCTGTCCTTGTCACTGACTTGTCAATTTCATTTCAATGAAGTGAGATAATAATATTAGTATTATTACTTTAGTCGACTTGTCGCTCGCTCATTTGTTTTTTGACAACTAACAAACTGTGTAAGGGCTACCCAGCCAATTTCAAATACTACACATGAAAGTCACTTTTGAACGTCAAAAATTACATTAAAATAGAATTGATTCTAGTCGCCTCTTCCAAAAGGTAGTTTTCGTATGGAGAAGAATGGGGAAGAAACTCCACCGTTACTCTTTTAAAATATTTTACACTATTTTGCATAGGTACATTAGCACGTTTTGGGTTGTCCTAACAAACAATTTGTTGGCTTAGTCCCATGTATAATAAATGTTGTCCGACTCGCAACGTTAGCCGGCTAACTCGCTGGCACGCGCCGACGCGTTGGTGTGTAGATACAAACACCTTTACAATTATTTCTTGCTTATGGTTAGACTCGAATAAGTAACAATCGGGCTTGGTATCTATTGCTGTTTATTTCTATACTACTTAGTCATGATTTAAGAAAAGCTCAGCCACTTGGTTTATTGTATACTCTACTAAAATTACTGCAAAATCTATCTAACATGTTAGGATTAAAACACTTTTCGGAAAACTACAGAGAAGCTATGAGTTCGATCATGTGCTTGAAACATCAGGTTCTGTATTTTTATCGAAACATTCATCTGTAACCGCTTGTAAAATATGGAAATGATTGTTTATGCTTATCTTATAAAGACTTCAGTGTATACAAAAATAAGACGATGAAGTATGTACCCACGACACAAGATAAACCAATGACTGTCGGCAGAGAGAAATAGGTCAATATAAGATAGATTTTATAAGAGTCCATACCTAAGTTAAGGCAACAATACAGGTTGCACCGTTTAAACAGTGTTTCGACGATGCAAGTCATTTATAAGCGTCCATATCTAAGTTAAGGCAACAATACAAGTTGCACCGTCTAAACAGTGTTTCGACGATGCAAGTCATTTGTTGCTTAAATTTTATTGTAACATGGCTTCTATTGTATGCCCGTTTTACAGGCATGAAACTTGCATCGTGTAGTGCTAAGTAACAACGGATCGATCGGCAAATGTTTCAGCGTCACAGTCTGAAAGCTTTCACGCAAACGTCTAGACTCTACGACAATGTTCCTTCCCATAATACCCTATAGGTAAGTACCTATGTTTACCTTCGGCCCTATGAATTAGGTAT
Organism: Amphipoea oculea; assembly: GCA_945859645.1. NCBI lineage: Eukaryota > Metazoa > Arthropoda > Insecta > Lepidoptera > Noctuidae > Amphipoea > Amphipoea oculea. The sequence goes on from OX243873.1 coordinate 13,609,050, forward strand.
ATCAAAGACGTAATCATCATCATCATCATCAGCCTATAGCAGCCTCTCCTATTGCATGCAATTCAACTCGATTTTCGGCAACTCTCATCCAGCTGCTACGAGCCATCTTGCGAAGAGCGTCGCTCCACCTAGCCTGAGGGCGTCCTACGTTTATCAATTCGCTGTCAAAGACGTAATATTGACACTTAATACTTAGAATTTACCTCTGTTTTGATAATAATGAAGGTAAAAAATTTAATTATGTTAATTGAACATGGTCTTCCTGATACTATGTACAAGGTATATCCCACAAAAATATATCAGCTTGTTTATCTTCAATGTAAACAACATTATAAGGAGAACCATTATCAATCAGCTGCTCTTTATTATTCACTTTAAGTCTGTTATTTAAAATGTAAATTATGCCATAAGAAGTAGATTACACTGATTATTTTACTAAAACCACGTCAATAAGTGACTTACATCGACGAAACACTGTTTAGCAACGGATCGATCGGCGATTGTTTCAGTGTCACAGTCTGAAAGCTTTCACGCCTAGACTCTACGACAATGTTCGTTTACATAATACCCTATAAGTAAGTACTGTGTTTACCTTTGACCCTTTTTTTATCGTGTGGAAATCCTCATGGATGTCCACCACCCCGGGGTGGGTGGAGGGGTCTGTCAGACTCTTACTGACTAAAACCACACGGTGTCCTGCTGCTACCTTTAGCCGGGGTGCTGGAGTGCTTGCGCATTTCGTCACGTTCCCCCGGCCAGGTGTTGGCCCGAATGAATCCATGCGGACCCCGTCACCCTCAGCGGCCACAAACGGCCACCATTCCTCTACAGAGAGGCGCGCCGCGTCTCGGGCCTTTCACTGTTCAGGCAACAAACTCATGTTTACCTTTGACCCTATAAATTATCACATAATTTATCACTACTTAAATAATAAAGACGTAATATTGATAATTTTTAGACTTTACCTCTGTTTTGATAATTAATGTAGGTAATAAATTTAATTATGTTAATTGAACATGGTCTACGTGATACTTAGAAGGTAGGTATATCCCATACAGATTGATCTTCAATGTAAACAACATTTTATGTAGAACCTTTATCAATCAGCTGCTCTTTATTTAGTTATGTAACACTTTAAGTATGTTATTTAAAATGGAAATTATGTCATAGGAAGTAGTTTACACTGATTATTTTACTAAAATCATTAAAAATGTCGTCTTTAAGTCGCGGGACCAAAGGAACCCTTTTTCAATGAGTTGAAGCAAGCCGACGCGCGACGCTACGCTACAATGTTGATAAATGATAGCGTGATTCACAGAGTAGATAGAAGATTTATAAAGCAGACAAAATATAATTACAATTTCTAGTTATGTCAAAATACTAAATAGCGTAATTAAATTAACAAACACTGTTGACTTACTTGCGACCATATCTCCTTCGTCAACATAACCTCTTTTCACAGAACGTGCACAAATTATACATGAAAACATGAAAAAAAGTGTCGGTGCTATTGATTTCACTTTCGTATTGAATATTTTAATGTATTCACGTGTTGGGAAGCAATATTTTATACATTTCGGGGCTTAACGTGTGATGATGTTTCTTGCGCGTCCGTGGTACGCATGCACTCGGGAACATCCCCCCGACCCGCGCACCCCGCACCCCTCCGTTTCTCAGAGCCATCCCGAACTCCCGCTCTCCCGTTCATTGTAACGGTGATTCTTATTATAACCTACAAACCCAGCTGCGTCACGAACGTTTGGCGGGTTCACATTCCAAGTATTGACTGGACTTAATTATTTCTGAGATATTTAGATAAAAACTCGCTCATCAATTGCTGGTTTTCCTAATAAAACTGTTTTCTGTCATTATTTATTCATCAATAAACAAGATTGTACACGGTCAGATGTTAAACAAATCGACGTTTTTAAATCTTTGGTGAAAATGTGTGAAAATTTTTCTAAATTGCTAAACTTTTTTGTCATTGATCTAATCGTTGAATATTCTTATTGTAGCTGTAGTACGATAATTTTGATTGCCACGTTAAAAAAAAACAGCTTATTAGCAAATCAGTCTTACCCTAATATGACCCTTATTGTAGCTATATTTATGACATTTTAGTTAAATTAGAATATTTGGGTTTACGTAATAAACTATTAGTTATCGTCCCTCATTTGTTTATTTTTTAAACTCTCGTTAATTATGCATTAACGTTTTAAGTTGGATTAGGTCATGGTTGCCCACTGACGTCAAAACTAAAAGGAGAAAGTCAACATTAGATAAAAGAATTGAAAGTAAAAGTAATTATAGTAATATCTCTGACCTATTAGGATCGCCATTACTTAGGTGTTAAAAAATAAGTTGTTTGGTAAAACGATTGTTGACGCTGTCTGTTAACTCGGGAATGTATTGAAAAGACGTCAAACGTTCATATTATCTTGGCGACACACCTATATCAAAGCAAAAATTTTATGCTTTCGTCAAACTACTGAGGCTTATGTATATTTTTTTATTTTCTTTTTTTATTGTTAAATGGGCGCGCTCTTGACCCCGATCACGCCTGATGGAAAGCGATAGATGAGGTCAATGATGGAACATAGTAACATAATAACATTTAGGTACAACTTGTTATTGTAACGATTTGAGTTTGGTGTTAAAATAAAAATTGGGCACCTAAGCAAATTACCTAGTTCAATGGTACCGTCATTGAATTTGTTTATTCTAAGTAGCCCTCTGAATCTTGTAAATGAATAAGCAGAGAGAGAGAGTAGGTACTTAGTTTCATTCAATTTCGTGATTAAAAACACGAAAAATTAGGTCAAAGTCCAAACAGACAGTATTGTACCTAAATGATAAGTAACAAGTTAATATACCTAAAGCTTGTAAATTACATATTTTTTTAAATTTTTAAGCAAAAATTTTAAAGTTCAATAAAAAGTGTGGTCGTCTCTTGCCAAAATGACAGCTTGCATTCGTCTGGGCATGCTATCAAGGATATTCCGAATGGTTTCTTGTGCAAAACGTTCCCACTCCGCAGAAAAATGACTCAGCTCCCTGGTGTTTTAAGGAGCTGGCTGCACTGACCTAACTCGTCAATTCAGAATATGCCACACTGGGACACATAACAATGACTACAACCTTCCTCTAGCAGCGCTATTATTTTGCTGGCTATCATCGTCTTACCAATTATCTAGAAAAACGCTAAATACTGTACCAAGACTTAAGAAAAACGTCAAGGAAATGAGACAATTGAGCAATAATTATCTAAAAGTAAAAGATCATAAAGATCGACACTTCCTTCATTCGTGAAACAATATGCAGTTGGAACCATATTTGAACAGAATATTCATTCACCCCTCAAAAAGCCCGCCCAAGCTTATGAATAAAAGAAAGGAGACTGTTAAAAAGTGGTCTATGAACCAATAGCAATACTGTTACGATATTTCTGTGGGGATACCTCAACTATACCCTTGTGCAAAGTGGCATCAAAATCTGACCCCGGCAGTTTTGAGAAATATAATATTTTAGACTAAATAATTTCATGATAACATTAAAAAGTTGTCTATGAACCAATAGCAATACTGTTTCGATATTTCTGTGGGCATACCTCAACTATACCCTTGTGCAAAGTGGCATCAAAATATGACCCGGCAATTTTGAGAAATATAATATTTTAGAATACATAATTTCATGATAACATTTTTATTTTAAAAACGTTTTAAAGGGTATTTCTGACTATATAATACTTAATTAATGTGTTTCTTTCCTAGATTTTAGTATTTGTTTCGATTTTAACCGACTTCAAAAAAGGAGGAGGTTCTCAGTTCGTAGGAATTACATTTATTAAATATTTTTATGTTCACCGATTACACGAAGACAGCTAGACCGATTTAAAAAAACTAGTTTTTTGGTTGAAAGGGTATACTTCCCAAATGTTCCCATTGTCACCAGGTCAGGATCTGGTGATTGGATCCTGGAGAAATCTAGGGAACTCTTCAAACATTATAGGCATAGACAATTTAGGTATTCTTTAAAGTAACTCGTGCATTTGCTCTCGGAAAGCACCATTTGGTGAAGTGGTACTAATGATGAAGACCTCAGATGACCACCGGAACAACTCATTAATAAGTATTTCATGGGTTGCGATTCGATTACTTTAATATGGTTGCTAAGCAATTTATGCTATAAATAAATCGTCAAAATAAAATGAAAAAATATTGAATGATGAAATCATGTTTCGACCTAGAGGTGATGTAAATTGTTTGATCTGCAACCATTCTGTGCTACTATTTCGAAAATAAAAAACCTGAAATTCAGCACTGTCGAGGTGGTAAGTGTGTTTATTTAGAAGAAAACCACATTAATTAAGTAGTATAAAGTCAGAAATACCCGTTAAAACGTTTTTAAAATATAAAAATGTAGCAAAAAAGTGAATTTTAAAGTATTATTTTTCTCAAAACTCGGCGGTTAGATTTTGAAGCCCATATGCACAAGGGTATAGTTGAGGTATTCCCACAGAAATACCACTACAGTATCGCTATTGGATCATAGACCACTTCCCATACAAATTTTAACAGTCTCCTTTGAATTTGGAAAGAACTTTTGATATTCGATGCTACACTAACATACCAGTGACATATTCAAATGAATAAAGCCTTTTTTTTGTATTGTAGTTTTTACAGCCAGGAATAACATTAAAACAGTTTTTTTTTTTTTCGCAAATGAGTGTATGTTGAATACGAAGAAATGTATGTGTAATTACTAGTACTGACCGATTACTTGTATGTGTGGTGCAAACTGTAAATATAAGTTGGTTATCTTCTATGTAAATAAAATAAAGTCGGGTTAGTTACACCATTTATAACTCAAGAACGGCTAGGCCGATTTTTATGATCTTTGATTTGTTGGATTTGTCTCCGCCCCGAATAGCAGAATAACTATTAAAAAATGGAAAACATTCTCGAAAAAAAATTAAGATAAGTACTTCATTTTCACATAATTTTTTTATGGAACGGCTTATTGATTCTGAGGCGGTACGAAGTTCGCCGGGTCAGCTAGTTAATAATAAATCAAATAAATACAGGTTCAGCAACTGACGTCACAATATTTAATTTGCACTTTGGCAGGCCTATTAGTGGCCTCTCCAAATTAACGATTATTGCCGCTTACTATTGCCTCTCGCGTCCACATGACCGGACCTAAAGCACATTTCATTATAGAATCATAAAATAGTAATTATATTCATATTGTTTTGATATAGCAAGCCAAATGTAATCCCACATTGTAATAACGCATAAAAATAATTGATTGGCACGTCATACAGCTATTTAATATTAATGAGATTTTATATGGATGACCACCCAGTCGGTGGCATTGTCTATCTGAGGCATCCTTTTATAAAAAAGACCGCCTGACTTCGTAGGTCTGGTTTAGACGTGCCTATTTATGAAGCAACAACTAAGATATCAACTCAGCTACATATTAACATACATATGAACTCAGAAAGACATATTTTTCGAAGCTGTGCAAAGCATAATCAGCCTAAAACGTTTCCACAGCTGGGACACAGGCCAGCGGATCTATTCTGCAAAAACTTTCATCGTGAAAAGTAAATAGTGTCAATTCCTAGGGATCCCTAGTATAATAACAGCTCACTTTACCTAAGTTTTCACAGTAAGATTTTTACAGAATAGACCGTCTGCTCTCTATGCGGAGTGGGCCATAATAATAAATGTAGGTAATGGAAGCTATGATGAATTTATTATAGGCCTTTGCGCGCTGCTTCGTTAGCATTGAAACTTCGTGTACCTATCGTTTGATCCAGCTTGAGTCAAGTTCTCGGAGTTCCTTTCTTAGTGCTTCCCCGTGTTTATGTCTTTGTGTGGTTTCGTTTATATTGTCTGTAATCATGATCAGATTATCCAACTTGGAACTATTTTGTATGTTTGTATAGAGTAAGAATGGATAGAAAAAGATTCATTTCATGGCAACAGTAATATTGTAACAACGCAAAAACTTGCGAGACGTTTATCAAATTCATTAAAAGTGCTTAATGACATAATTGATTAGCACTAACTACCTATGTGTACCTATGCTTGTGCATATTGCAATAAAAGAATACATTTTCTGACACCGCGCCGCGCCGCCGGCTCGGCTATGCACTGGCATTTTAAGCTTTCAATTATCCGATGACCTCATACGTAAACTTCGCGTGGGAGTCGCAAAAATAGTGAAAATGTTTTTTAAGATAGAGAGGGCTGGAATGGGAAAAGAGCACATTATACAATAGGGAAAGAATATTAGCATTCCTGCGAAGGCGAAATGGTAACCACTTGAGCTTCACACGAAATTCGGAAACATGGTCATATTTGCGTAAACCGAATATGAACCGTGTACAGACATTTTGAAGCCGCTCAAGTAATAATGGTATATTTCAGTGGACAATCCGATGCACGGCCCCAGCATGGGAAGGGAAAATGTTTCTATATAATAATTATGTCCATTGACGTAATTCTATTGTTTGTTATAATATGAGGGAATAGACCTAAAGTTTATAGGGTGGCAGAGACATCGACGAGTAAACTGAAATCATGAATTCAACACAATACTCGTATGATTCAAGACCCTAACGTAGAAGGTTTTCGACGGTTCTCAAAAATAAAATCAGTGCAATACCTACAGTGCGGTCAAAATCTATGGAACAGATTCAGAATCATGTAGGTATTGAATCCATGATATAAACAGTTTGTTCGTCAAAATCCCTACCACCCTGTATGAGCAAGAAGTATTAGTACCCGACTACGTGTGTTGCACGAATAATCACTCTGCAAACATCCTATAATTTTTTTCTGACATGTCAAAAATCCATACAATAGTGAACTTAAATTCAGTGTATAGATAGTTTTTTTTTTCTTGTTTCCATAGCAAATACCTGGGATTACGTTGATCTTCCGATAGATACGCACTAAACAAGCATGGCATTTGACCAGTTTGTAATCTCGTACGCTCGTGCTAAAATGTTCCGAAGGCTAAATTAATTGACCACAAAGTGTTTGGAAGAAAAATAAATAGGTAAAGTGTTACATCCTCTGTCCTCAGAAAATGCGGTCCAAAGTATCATATCTTGCAGAGATTAATGGCCGTTTAGAAGAACATCGTCATAGACAACGGAACTGTTAATTAACACCTACCAGTATGTAAATCGTTATCGCAACTCAATTTGCAACCAAAGTCCGACCGCGCCAAATTTGCCAAAGATGTAAACAACAATGGCCGCTCGAAATTGAATAAAATTGATAAACAAGAATTTTTATTTTAAGTAATGTTTGTTTTCGTCTAGTTAGCTTGGAGATTTAGACGAAAACTAACATCACTTTTTTGTTTTCGTCTAGTTAGCTCGGAGATTTAGACGAAAACTAACATTACTTAAAATAAAAACTCTTGTTTATCGATTTTATTTAATTTCGAAAGGCCATTGTTGTTTACATCTTTGGCAAATTTGGCGCGGTCGGACCTTAGGCAAATTGGCTCCAATAGGGTTTCTTAAAGCTAGAGCTACCTTTTATTTGTAAAGTTTGTTCACAAGAAAAACAAGTAGTACCGGCCTTCATTGACTAAGTTTTCAGAATAAATACAGGTTTTATCTTACTTTTTCCAGGTCAAGATTAGATACGGCCTAACTCTCTAACTAATGACTAGAGATATTAGGAAATAAGATAAACATTAAATATCCTTCAATGCACTGACAAAAGGAAAATAATCTATTGATTTTGTTATGTAATTTGAGGGCTGTTTGAGTTAAGTATTGCAGAACAATCACCAATATTCTAACACTTTCAAATCAAATCAAAAGTCATTTATTCAAATTAGGCTGAGAATCTGCACTTTTCATAATTACATAAGACAGTCCCCCAAAACGCCCGCCCTTCGCCGCTTAAAAAATGTAAAAGGTTTCAATGCGTAGGCACAAACAATCATGTTATATTAATAGTCATTAACTTAAAAGGTTTCTTCATAGAGGCATTAACGTACTATGTAAAACTTAGACAGTCTGGTAATTAAATAATAGGTAGGTAATGAGGGAGGCTCGTCACGTTCTCGCGCATTTACGATTTAAGGCTCTAGCGATGTTGACATCAAGAATTATATTATTTGTAAATGATTGACTGGTGTTTACAAATCGAATAATGTTTATGCCTAAAAAGTTAGTTTTTGCAAGGTTGTCAATATTTAATGATAGTTTCAACGTTGCGACTTGCTAGCCTACAGTTGTCTTTTCAGGTACGTACTTAATACGGCCGTGTCCTTAATACTTAATCACAATGGTTTTTTAACTAAGTGATAAGAAAAGGAATTTGATAAAAATCCCACAACTTTATATTTCTTATTTTCATCGTGCTAAAGAAAAGTGGGTTTACGTATCCGAACAAATAAGAAATAACCGATGATAATTGTTTGCATGTATTGACTTAGCTCGTTAGCGAGCCGTGACGTAGAATCAATAATTCTACGTCGATTCAAATCAGACAATAGCTTAGATAATGTATGAAGCGAGTTGATTGAAACAGTTGCTATCTACCTATCTATTATTTTGGTATGAATGTGTGTAGATTGAGTCACGACTTCGACATTTAACGGCATTGAATATCTCGAAGCGTTTGCAAGCTGTAGTACCTAAGCCATTTTGTTCTTTGATCATTTACTCATTTAGTCTATTTGAACAACAATAAAATACTCCAATATATTGCTGTTAAAAAGGTTATCGCTAATCTCAAGTTATTTTAGAACTCTGCAATTTTGTTGCATATATGAATAGAACAATTAAATTCTCGTTCAGATTTTGCGTTTGCAATTTGAATGTTAACGTCATCAACGTTAACTGCGAATGATTTACATTCGCAAAGGCTTTGTATATTTACAAAGTAAAGAAAGATTTGATCTAAGTAATATCTGAATACAGTAAAGAAATCGGTTATCTATATCTTCTCTTCACAAAAGGCTTGGTTATACAATACCTACGCGTGTCTTTCTTTTCTCAAGATATACATCTTCTGTAGTACGTGCGTCCGTAAAATTAAATAGTTAGATACCTATACTTAAATTTTCCAGTCCAGTGCCTATGTTACCTGACGATCAGTGCTTTCGTTAGCGTTGCGTTCATCAGTTCCTCTCGAGACTCCTGAATGAAGGTGTCAGGGCGCGCAGGACATGAAGTAGGTACAGAAGTATTGGATTGAGAATGCAATGCAGGCCAGATAGATTTAATAATCAGTAGGTTCAATTTTTACGTTTTAATGATAGCAGATGTTCTAAAACAAACAATATAACTTACTACTTATCCAATATTAAAATTTATCACAATAAACACCCAGTGTTCTTCCTCCTCTCTCCTACTATCTATGCTGTGCCCGACAGGGTCCATAATTGTGACTAATATAATTACTTCCCTATCAACTATATACATTATGGTACGCAATAAAGAATTGAGAAAACGAAAATTAAATTCGTCTCTAAAACCATTCGTTTACTTACATGACTTTTAGATGTTTTGATATAGATCAAGACAACTAAACTATAAACTTCCTCGTAAACATATTTAAAACATTTTGGGATGCATGAAGAATACTCCTCCAAAAGCTACTTACTTAACTGAACTGAACGCTCGGCGCATCCTGGACAGTCACACCCAACACCTTATTTGAATGACCACTTCTTCCCTTGCGGTGATACGGCTAACACCCGCCTGGTTTGCGACCACCCTTCCACCGGAGTCCGGCGTCAAGCAGCCTGCTGTGATTCATCGATGCCTGGGAGTTTTAGTTCCTTAGGCATCTTCTGGGCACGCACGTTCCATCATAGACCTCATACATCGCCTTCAATCAGGCGTGATCGAGGTCAAGAGTGGGGCCCATTCAGCAATAAAAAAAAGTTAAAACATTACTTACATTTTTATTTAACGAAGATTTTATACGTTTTTTGTTCACGTGCAATGCCTCATACCTACTTGTGTAATTATGATACATAAACTTAGGAATAACGAGTTCGTACATTGTTACAGGTCCCCACTTGCTTACAAATTTAATGTTCATTTTACATTGATGATTTCGATTGTTATTGAATTTATTAAATTTTTTACCGACTTCAAGAATATTATGCAAACGACCCGAAAGATTCAAAAGCCACCTTGAATTATTCAGTATTTTTGTTTCACATCTACCTAATTTTAAATAAACTAAACGATCCGTAAATCATAATTTGATTTTAAATAATAATCATTTCTCGAATAATAAATCATTTATTTGTAGTTAATTTAGAGGCTCCGTTATATTTTAGCCCTGTAGGCTCTGACGTCAATGGCTTGCCGTGATCCACCTTTAAGATAAGCGCGCGCGCACGTGAACCGACTAAATTATACATAGCGAGACAATAATGCAATTTAGCAAATGAAAATAATTGTTAGCTTTGATTAGTCAATCAACAAAGATTTGAATTCGTGTCTTATTTGGCGGTAATTTGTATAGACAATTTAGAAATTTATAACTTATCAAAATGAAGCCTTAAAATATTATTATATTATTGAATGAATGACCAGATAACAACATGCTTTCTGAATTAACGTATTTTCAGCGTAGACGCTGGCGCCACGTAGAAGACGCGCAGGCGCTGAGGCCTCGTAGGCACTACGCTAGGTAGCCACTGCGCCACGAAGCCGCTACGCCACGTAGCCGCTACGCCACTACGCCACTACGACACGTAGCCGCTACGCCACGTAGCCGCTACACCTCGTAAGCGCTACGCCATGTAGCCACTACGCCACGTGGCCCCTACGCAAGACGCATTGTAAACAAATTACGTCCCGTCCGCGGAACGTTTATGCTGCGTAAACGTTCAACAAACGCTAAGGCGGAACCAACACTTAATTAAGATAAACTCAGTAACTACCTACAAGAAAACAAAAAATACAAGGTTAATCAGGTTAAACGTCGAAATTACATTGAAAATGTTAAACGGGTTAAGTGAGAAAATTAAACAATCAGTGTGAACAGGTCCTTAAAGTGATACTTAACACTCTTGACAAAATGTTACTGCCCTAAAAAATATAATGACGAGGCCGCCACGAGGCGCGCTAAGAGCACATGAGTAGACAAACGGAACTGAGAGCTCTTAACATGCGGCGCATGTGGCATTGGAAGATACAAAGCGTCCACAGAGTGGCTACACTAGCTACGTGTCCGTGTCTAGTCCAGCAGTTGTGAGGTTGTTGTTCTATGGAATCACATGTGACTTGACTCGTTTTAGAGTTGCGTGAAATTGCATGGCACATTGAGAAGGTGTTTTGGGGAGTTTGTTCCGCCACTTCTTGTCCCCAGCGAAAGCACGGGCGGGCGTTTTGGGGGACTGACTTTTGTAAATTTGACGTTCGAAAAGTGCTAATTCTCAGCCTAGTTTTAATAAATGAGTTTTGATTTGATTTTGGTACCGAGTATAAATAAACCATTGTTCAAATCAAATCAAACGTTGATTTGCTAGAAATATTTTTGTTTTTACAAATGTGACATCTTATAGCCTAAATGTCACTGTATTCTGCCTTTTATTTATTGCACTTTAAGTTCGTTTGTTTTTAATTTGTAAGTTTGTCCCTGGGATTGTTTTCTTATTTAACATTTTATGTTTGCATTTTCCTTTTGAAATTTAGATGCGAAAAAAAAGAAAGAAAAACCGAGTGTGCTTATGACCACACGACTGAAGTGAAACTTCAAACGTATTTGGCTATGAGAGGAAGAGAGAAAGAAAATGTGCGCGCGCACTGCTTTCTCTTGCTTATATCCCCCACTCAACTCCCGTTCGCCTCGCCCGTAGCCCTTAGACATGGTTCGTACTTGCAAAATCGAGTACCAGGGCTTCCAAGTACGTCCACCTTAAGAAACCAGGGCCTAAAACCAGGGCTCGAGATACTTTCAAGTATTTTCTATCTGCATCGAAAACTGATCCATAACTTCATACAAATAAGAAGTACAATCGCGTAATCAAACAAAAGCCCTGTTGGAAGTAAAAAGTACTTGCATAGGAAATTGATCCGTGAATTCCTATAAATAAGGAGCACAATCGCGTTTACAAATAAATACTTTTACAAACCATTAAAGTAAAAATACTTGCATACGAAATTGTTCCGTAGACTCTTACCACACCTCGGACACTCCATACAACGCTCGCAAAATAATTACCTATTACTACTACATAAACAAATGACGTTTGTATACGTGCAAATGTGTGCGTGAAATCTAGTAGCGTAAAAAAAAAATGGCGCGGAAAGCAATTTGTGTCGGGGAACCGAACGACGTCGGCGGCGGCGCTGCCCGAACGTGTGCATTATTATGAAGTGACCATGTAGTTCAATTGTTTATTTATATAGTCGGGTTCGTAATGAAATAAAAACACTAAAATAGTTTAGTTTAAATGACTTATCTGTAAATAATGGGTTATTAAATCGCATGTTATTAAAAATGCGAAATCATACAAACAGTATATGTAAATACGAATTCGGAAAAGCATCACAATATCCAACCATCGTGATTAAAACTCAAATAAAACTTTTAAATCGCATAATTGTGTGTCAGCAATACAGCGCTGCGGTTCGCGAGCGCCCTTGCTAAAGAGTCGGCGACGAATACCTCGAAGTGCGGGGTGAGGTGCGGTATCTGATATGAGGGCGAGGAAGGGAGTGTCCTTTCTGTACGTAGTACTATTAAGTATTCTGTGCTCTTACTGATAAGGAGTATATGATCGCATTTGCGAAAACAAACGCGGTTGTTGAACTATTTGAGTACCTACGTACTCGAGCGTCGAGGCACGACGGAGCGAGATACTTTCAAGTATTTTCTATCTGCATAGAAAACTGATTCATAACTTCATACAGATAAGAAATACAATCGCGTATTCAAAAGCCCCGTTAAGTAAAACTACTTGCATAGGAAATTGATCAATGACTTCGAATAAATAAGGAGCAAAATCGCGTTTACAAATACATACTTGCAAACCATTAAAGTAAAAAAAACTTTTTAAGAAAATAAAACCGACTTCCAAAAAAAACTTTACAAAGTGAAAAATAACTTTAATTTCGGAAGTCGGTGTCTTTGGATCTTTATTTTAGTTTTTTGCCACCGACTTCCGAAATTAAAGATATTTTTCACTTTGTAGTGTTTTTTTGAAAGTCGGTTTTTTTTTTCTTAAAAAGTTTTTATTTCACGCTTTTTAGTGGGTCTGCTTATAATTTATCTAAGTTACAATAGCCTAGTGATCATCGCCTTTTACAAACAAAATATTGCTTTTCCCGATACAGGGAAGTTAATTGTTGAGGAGTTCTCCAGATCCACCATCAGCTCCGTATCACCATTCACATTGTGACGAGCATAAATTGCTTAGCAACCATATTAAGGTAATCGAATCGCAACCCGTGAAATACTTAGATATTATTGAGTAGTTCCGGTGGCCATCTGTGGTCTTCATCATCAGTCCCACATCACCAAATAGTGCTTTCCGAGAGCAAATGCACGAGTTACTATAAAAAATACCCAAATCGCTATAGGTGTGCCTATAATATTTGAAGAGTTCCTTCGATTTCTCCAGGATCCCATCATCAAATCCTGCCCTGATGTTTTTAGACTAGATGCTGATAATCCTGGCTGCAGCATCAGGCCAGACTTGTCAACATTGCATTGAACTTAAAATTTAGTCCTGTTTAAAATGAGCCCAAACACGACTACGGTGCTGTAATTTCAAGGTTGGTACTTTTTCTAATGCTCCTGGCTTCAGCATCAGGTCTTTATGTACTTCGGTGTTCCTATTTAACAGTACGTTTATCCACACATCGAGCCCTTTTCAATGAGCCTTAACACGATATATCTGCTGTTAGTTGTCGAGGAGTTAGGTACTCTGCAGACTATCCTGACTGCAGCATCAGGTCATGACTTGATGATCATGAGACCAAATGTGGCAAATGCCCTATCAAACATCAAAACAATTGACTAAAACAGTCCTTGCCTGTTCGAGTAACTTCTTACTGTTAAGGAGTTGTAACTTCCATCATCAGCCCAGCTACCTGAGATGGTGACAACCATACGCAAATACACAAGATACTTCGTAAAATATGCTAAAAACAATAAGTGAGCCTATAAAATTTAAAGGTTGCCCTCGATTACTCTAAGATCCCATCATCAGATCCTAACTTGGTGACAGTGCAACCACCTCAAAACTATCTACTTTGGAACAAAAAAAGAATTTTGAAAATCCTTCGACAATTGGCGGAGTATTCGATGAACAAACATACAAAAAAAAACATACAAACAGCCGAACATAGTACCTCCTCCTTCCTCCTTTTTGTGAAGTCGGTAAAAAATACTTGCATACGAAATTGTTCCAAAAGGAGCATGATCGCATTTGCGAAAACTAACGCGGTTGAGTACCTACGTATTTGAGCGAGTAGCCGTATAAGATACTTAATAGTCTTGCAAGTATTTTGAGTCGGTACCCGGTGTGCGTACTTGGAAGCAAATACCTGGTGTAAAAACCCAGTCGCATATTTATGCGACCGGGACCGGGTTTTTACACCAGGTATTTCCAGCTATTTTTTACGTACCTTCCCTACTCGCGATCACACGTTTTCGTAACGCATTCGCCAGTTTACTCCCCAAGTCAAGCGCGCCTAAAGAAGTTTCACTTCAAAAATAGTTTTATTTTTCACAGAAACACATTTATACAAAATGATAATTATTTTAATAATAAGAAGAAAAAACAAAATATATCTATAATCACGAGCACAAAGCAGAAATAGTCGACGGCTGCACGTTATGGCTGTGACAACAAGGCTTCCACTCAGTATGATCCTGTGCTGACCCACAGCACAGCGCTGATTTTCAGTAGTTACCCGAATATGACGCACGGAAACCAAGTCAGATCAAATGATTCGTACTATAGGTAACAAAATAAAATGAAACAAACAGTACTTACAATATAAAGCAATTACATTAACAACCAATGATACGAATAAATATTATTAAATAACTTACAATTTAATTTTTCCGCAGGCGTTCCATGCGTTCATAAATAGGTATATAAGTATCCAGTGTACCCACCTAAGGTATTTATTACACAAGAATATTTATGCGAGATTATCATCTTGTTTGAGATGCATAATTAAAATCCGCAACGCATTCCTAATATCACAGTCAACGGAAATCATTTAAAAAAATAATACGTACGTAGATAACTTCGTAGTTAAATGAACTCTAACTGTATATAGCAGTGACAGATTTGCTATCATTTATCTTGTCACTAGCTCAGGTGTGATACCCTATACCTACAGTTCGTCTATAGTAGACATAGGTATAAGCCTTGACCCCAATACAAGAGATAAGATGTCACGACCACTCACACATTCGATATGTACATAATAGCTACATTTTCCAGATTCTAAACTATGCTTCAGGTCAACGATTTATTTTCTATCACTGTTTCAATAATAACATACTGTATTATAATCACTCCATCGCTTATTTTTCCGAATTTTTGTTTTAATCTTTCTTTTTAAAAACAAAATTGAATAGAGCTATAGAAATTAAAAAAAAAAATAACAACCAGTAAGAGTACCATCGATACGGAAAGAAAAAGTTCGAAAAACGTTAATCGATAGTTTCAATACAAACAAAGTTATTATTTCATTTCTTAAACATACTTCTAAGATACCAAATCTAGAAATCCTACATATGTACCTACTGAACAGCTACACAACTTTCCGTTTTAGAAATAGTCTGCATCTGCTAACCTTGAAACTATACAACAATACCGAAAATTCGTAACAAAATAATATGTCAAGAGAACTGCTTTATCACAGAATGATAGCTTGGACGATAGGCTAGTACTTAAGGCGGTGCATGATTATTTAAATTATACTAGATATGAGCGATTTAAACACCTATGATTAAAAAGCATGTGATTACCTACCTGATGAGAGAATATTATGGGTACATATAACATACAATTATAAATGTATAGATACTGGTATTGTATAGGGCACTGAAATAATACTTCAATAAACTGCGTTGGTAGGTTTCTACAGGCAGGCATTTAGACATTACAGGCAACATTTGGAGATCTTTACTCATACTTTATCAATTGTTAAGCTTCTTGTAAAATCCTTGGAAATTAATAACATAATTGTGTCAAAATAATAGCTACTTGTAATAATTACGTTTGCAACATATATTTTTTATCAGTGTAGATGCAGTTTGATCCGGTTTAAAGTGACATCAAGAACATGGCGCCGCGCGCCGCCCTCAGCCACTCATACAAACATGGTCGCATTATCGTGAACCGTATCAAATAGAACCGAACCGACTTCCTTTATCTCTCTATTACGATTAATGAAGTCCCAAGAAACCCAAGTTTATGAAGCTCAAAGTTCAAGTTAATTACGTCACAGAATTTGTGTAAAGCACCCGTATTTACGTAGGTATCAAATTTTTACTCTACTTATTTATTTTAGATGTTAACAGTTTTGACGACGAATCAATCGAAGTAATGACGTAGGTACTTGTGGTCTTGTGGTAGGAGATACCATTGCTACGCTATCATCTTATTTTGCATAATTTATTAGGTGCGGGGAGTATGTTAATAGGGTATTCCGTACAAGATGGACCATGGAAGGCCACCCAACGAGCAGGTAGTTGTAATAGTATTTTTTTGTATTTTTGTTTATAGTTTTTCAACTTTAATTAGATTTTCATAGATTATGGTATTTTATTCATTATTGTGGGAATTAAAAAAATTACTGCTCGCCTGCCATAATAATTTCTAGTCTGAGGTACTATTAGTTTATTATCGGTGATACTTCTTGTGATTATTTTATGCGATATGGGTATTTGAATGCTTTTATTAAATTGCTCAATCAAGAGGGCAATGTTGAGTCTAGTCTGTACCGACAAAATTTTACAATATTTAAATAGCTCGATGACGTTAACTTTAGTTATATTGTTTTTTTTTTATTTTTTGGGTACGATAAGTTTTAAAAGTGTAACCTTGCAATCAATGTTCGTCCATAACTTCCATCCGTATGCTATAATAGATTTCGCTAAAGCGTTATACAAGTTTAGCAGTATTTTTAACGGAAATTTAATTTCCAAATTGTAGAATTTCGCCAGTAGAGCGCGCAACTTGTCACAGACTGAGTCCATGTGAAAAGTCTAGCTAAAACGATTTTCCACGACTAATCCAAGGTAGGTGTGGTGTGTAACAGAGTGGAGTAAAGACAACTGTGACTGTGTGCGATTATCTTAAAAGAATGAATGTGCTTGTAGCGGTATCTACAACGCCACATGCGAACAACGCGTCATACTGACGTCACGCAAAATCCTACATCTCGCAAGCAGAGTTTACTGCGCAACTAGCATATCTACAACGGCCTGACATGAATCATTGTGCAGTTTCCCGCCAGGCACAACAACCGTCTGGTCGGAGGATCATCCCTTTTCTATGGAGGTTGAGTGAACTTTACACCCTGTTCCTCATATTTCTATATGCTTTAGATGGCTAGAGAGGACATGAATGATTTCACCTACAGCTTGTACTTACACACTTACACGTACACTTGCCCACCACTGCACCTGCAGAAGCTCTATAAATGCTCTCAATTCAAGCCATTTGACAATATCAAGATGCAACCGATTTACTTCAGATTTCAGTGTACATCTTTGACCATCATACACTTAGATGATGAATGAAATGACCGATATAAACACCAACAAAAATAAACTGTCGTCAGTGGAAGTTTAAAAGGCCGGATCAATATTTTGTGCTCTGAATAACAGCCTACACCCTACACCCATTTAGATCACTCACATCTGCCGGTCAACAAAGTTGAACAGTTCGGATCTTACTTCGAACGGATGATGGCCCCTTGTTAGCACTTCAGAAATTTTCCACAAGTGACAATATACTATTGCTAAAAATATCAAACCAATTATCGCCATACCAATCTATTTTTACTTCAAATACGTCAAACCACTGTGTCAACTCATTACTTTTTCTCAAGTCGTGACAAAATCACAATAAAATTGTGGGCACCAATGCAAATTATATTTGCCACCTGTTATAGCCTTTCAAAATAGACCTGAACTATAAATAACATGGACTCGGACGACATATTTGTGGTAGAAATTAGACTAAGCAAGTAATACCATGTCACTCAAAAATCAATAGCCACTTAAATATCGTTTGACAAAGACAGTTATTTTCCTCAACCACGTAAATACTTACAGTTTTTAAGTAAAGTAATTTTGTTACATGACGTAGGTATAGCATGTTATTATATCGTGATTATCACACCGTTGTTTGTAAATACAAACATGTATTTTTTAGTATAATTGTGCCACTAACTCACTAATTAATTGGCACATCACTGTGTCAAAAATCGTTCCCATTTTATTGTTGACGATAACCTTTTTAAAGATAAAAGGTAAAAATAATTAAGTTTAAAATTACTTATTTGTTGTTAAACAAATAATTAAGAGATAGAGCATGCGTGACTATCATCCACTAAAAGAAACTTACGTATGCGCTGGCGCAATTGCCTATTTTTCCGGATCTACATAAATCGCTTTTTCTATATATTTACTTTGAAAGAGAAAAATCATAAGCAAAATAACTAAGACACAAGTAATAATCAACAAGACACAAATAAAACACAAATGAAAAGGATGTTCTTGAAGAAAATGCCTGAACACGTGTAAAAGCGTCGGTAGGTACAATAACCACCTCTAGATACCTACCACTCCTAATCATAACTAAACGTTATCATTTGTCTGACAATTTGTAAGTTTATGTTATGTTTTCCTGTATGATGTAAATATAGAAAAAAATGCGTCGTATTCAGGCGCCGTGCGCGTGTATTGCAGACGGAGGGTTATCTCGGGGCGGGGCTCTTTCCACTCGCTATCGGCTAGTCCCACACAAGGACCATGTACATAAGCTTATAATTAATCCACCATATATTGATACCTAAACATAACTGAGCTAAGAAATAAGCGTTTCTTAAACTACTTGTCTTGCCCATGAAGTGCCACTTCCTAAGAGTTTGAAAAGCTCTTTTTTAAACCATTTTTTGCTGATTAAAGAGCTCAGGTTCTAAGTCAAAGTCAAACCATTTATTTCAAATAGGCACACAAAAGGCACTTTCGGACGTCAAAATTTACAAAAAAATAGAATTGATTCAAGTGGCCCCTTCCAAAAACTCCACCGTTACCCTTAAAATGTTTGTATTCATTAATTATATAATTATGTGTGAAGACGATGCAATTATAATAAAATTATTATGCCACAATAGGAAAAAGTATTAAAAATAAAGCAATGACAGATAAATTAATTAGATATGTGATAGATATATTATGGTGCTCACATATTTACAAACGTTGTAAAAGTATACGATTTTCCACCTTCCAGTTTTCTTTGTTTGCTGTCATCGGAGGTCAGTCCTTCAGGTGTAAATTCATTTCATTCCTCTATCTCCTGGGCCTACGTTTGCTGTTTACTCCTTTTTGGGAATTACAGGGTAATATTCAGCGCTAAGCTATGCTAAAATTAAAACAATAAAAATTTCAAAACCGCTGCGTTACAATGATTAGCTCATTCAATGTTGTCTCATTGACTGACGCAGCCGGATACCGGCGTACAAATCAGTGTTTCCGCCGGATTATATGATTATGAATATTTAGTAATAAATTATCATTTTCCTCTTGAAATAGGAATAGATGATATCGCATCAACTAACGTGAAACTTGATATAGCAGTAATTTTTTGGATTCAATGCTGACTGACTCCGAAATACACAACCAAGGATGCCAAATTAATCTCGCCATCCACAAAGTATTTAAATAGGTAAGTAATGCATTGTATGTTGCCAAGTAGAAAGTCTCTACTTACAAAATTGCATCGCAGGGCAAAATGTTAATTGCATACAAACTACATAAAAATTACATGTTATCATAGCTCACATGCATATTATCAGGAGCTGATCACGTGGCCATACATGCTGGGTAGCGGGTGTCATTGCCGTGGCATGATTGGCCGTTTAACTACGGTAATCACAGCTGAGAGACACCCTAAAGGTAGGTATATATTTAGCGACAATGATTGTTACACAAGATACCGTTATCCGCATGTTAGGGTTCCACAATCATTTGGAATGGGTTATTGGTAAAATTATCGCATTGCAAAGAATTGGTGGGTATGACCTATTTGCTCCGTCTGAAGTCTGAAGAAAGGAGGGTTATGTTGGACTGAAATCCGCCCTAACATTGACCTATCATAATTGTTGCCATTTGAATGGGATATTTTTATACAAGATGGCTTTCCACACAATAAGTATATGACTGGTTTGGAGTACCTACGTAAACACTTAGTCCTCATTCACACAATATAGGTAGGGAAATTTACATTGAGTTAGAAGCTGTCCCTTGCTGCCGGCCACTTGCAGGTAAAGAGGCTACATCGTTTCTTAGTTCTCCTCAAGTTCTGATTTGAGCTACACGATTACTGACAAATGCTTGCACAGACTGGACTGCTTCACTCAAATCTGTGTGATTCTTTCTTCAAAAGACCACTTCAGGCACTAATCTACATTGTCTTTAAGAAGCTTTGAGTTTGTTTCGCCATTTCTTCTCATGGGTAGCCAGATAGGAAATGTCGTATCCATCTAGCTTATTTTTTTTTAATAATATAACGTTTAAAAGATTCTGGTTTCCTATTTACAAAATAAACAATTTCATTTATTTTTTTCCGTGTAGGATTCGTACAATGCAAACACCGTACCTGTTCAGAAATGCGATCGTAGATTCATTTAACATACATGCTAAGCAATATTTGAATAAATTAGCGTATTGCATGTTGCAGAACAATGGTTCTCATACTCATATATTTCTAAATATGAAATCATCACTAACTTCGGTGGATACGCTAGACTTACCAAGACCTGCCCCCTTATTCACAAACACTCGATATGCTTCCGTATCGTATCGAACATTAATCATTGTTATCGTAGGAGTCTTCTCAACGCTATTCACATGTCCAAAACCCGAAAATTTTGTCAGTTTAAATCAAATAGACGCCCGCTATTCTTCCAACAGCTATTTGCTGTTGAGGGGAAGTCAAATCAGGTTATCGAAATGTCAGGTTTTCGATACGATAGCCTGTCGTATGGTTGTGAATCAGGGCTCTGAACGACCGACGTTTGACATCGTCACAGTCGGGGCCCGTGACATTGACACTGCCTGTCTACGAACTATACAAAATAACAGCAGCAATAATAGACATCAACACTTCAACAGTTCAACGCTATTAGTCTATTTTTAAACAACGCGGTAATAAAGCGCCATAATTGAGGATATCTCACAGACACGCGATCATTGTAATTTTGTAGCCGAAGTTCATGATATGACGTTATATATGTTCTTTGAAATTGAAAATGTGTTTTTTTTTTGTTATTTATTCCCATGTTTTAATAATTATTTTGCTATTCGGGGCGAATAAAATCCAAGAAATAAAAATCGGTCCAGCCGTTCTTGAGTTATACCTAAATGGGGTAACTAACACGACTATGTTTTATAGATATAGGTACGTAATAATATTGTTTTATGCCTGGTATTTTAATAAAGACATCGTATCGCACAGTTATTCTTAGAAGAATTAAGGCGTAAAGTAAACATGTTGTTAGAACAAACTACGTCTTGTTACATGTCGCCATCCTCCTAATTAGGTCTAAGAATGTCACGAAAATATTCCATTTACTGGTAAGAGTTAAAAGATAGTTTGGGAAGTTGTGTCATTTACAGGAACATTCCGGCTGATTACGGCGACAGACGCGTTCCTAGACAGGCCGCGACCCTTTATCTGCGCGCGCGCTGTAATGCGTCCGCGCCGTCTCGCGGCCATGACATGCTTCATTAAACCCAACTTTTGAACCAATTAATGTCTAAATATCAAAATAAATGCATAAGGTAATGATGAAAACAGTCAAGTCAGGTTAAAGACGTTTACTTTTTATGACGCACATAAAGCATCGGTTTGCGTAAATGTAATTACATAATGCAGCTGTCAATACCAAAAAAAGTAAATACGATACTTTCACGTAAGGTGTTTTTAATTCGTAACGTCTGCATTTTAAGTAACGTCGCAGGGCCAACATGGCCAGAGATCGCACAAGGCAGGGAAGTTTGGAAGAAAAAAGGGCAGGCCTTTGCCCAGCAGTGGGACACAAAAATGGCTAACAAAAAAAAATGACTCACTCGTAAACAAGCAATGAATGAGAATTCGGAAAACAAGAAAACAATAGTTTGTTTAACTATGACATGCTTAAATAATTTAAATTAGGTGCTGAATAGCTAGTTAACATAAAATAAATTAATTAAAATTCTTTTCATTCATTGCTGACGATACCTCGCTGACGTACGCCTTTGTCCTTACAAGTGTCTAATTCAAGTAGAGCGTATACAAAAATAGCAGGTACTTAGGTTGTTTAATTTTGTAATAAATTCTCAAGTCGAGGTCGTTAAATACTTCAATAAAACACTTTTTCTGTAGTTAAGGTTGACTCGTACGTTGGCTGTACAAGTAAAAAATACAAACAACAACCAAGTAGATATACCTGTCAAATAAATAATATCTAAGAAACAAATGATAATTTCATCACCACAGAAAAATCATGAGGACACCGACATGTCCTGGTACCAAAAATTCGAAGGCATGTGACATCTACCAACCCGCACTGGGCCCGCTTGGTGGATTTATACGGGCCACTCCCTCTAACCGAAACGAGACCTGTGTCCCAACAGTGTTAACATTGTAGGCTGATTATGCTAAGAAACAAATTGCTTACACCAAAAGCTTTACGTGAGTACGAGTAATCGAGTATATCTAAGGCCTGTTATGCGTTTTTAGTCAAAATCGTCATGGCACGTGGAGAAACGATCGTCAATCTTCTAAATACATTTCCTGCAAGTCTGAACTTCGTACTTAATAGTACTTATAAAAATCCATGGCCAAATAACCACTATTTTCAATCATTAGATCACTGAACTCATCGGTGCACTCATAAAATGATGACGAAACGAAATATGCGTCAAAAACAATCACGTTATTCCGGAATTCAAACAAATACTTCAATCAAATGCCGTAAACGACGTAATTGACCCCGATGTGACGTTATTGATCCAAAATTATGATAAAATCATCATAATTATTGTCGGTTCCAAAACAGAATTATGATCAGTGTTATATAAATTATAAATAGATGAACGCGAACGTCATTAAACGTTCGCGTTCATCTATTTATAATTTTAATTACATAGTAGACTAATCTAATCTGATGATTTATAATTGATAAATTTTAACAGGTATGATTTTAAATACGTTTTTCTTAACAAGTAGACTACTACTGCAAACCTAAGGTAAAGTAGGTATAGGTACTAACCTATAGGTACCTACATTACCTCTTAGGTTTGCTACTGCTTAGTTTGGAGACATTGATAAATGATAAATAATTGATAAATGATTTATTTCTGTAAGTAGGTTTGTACAAACACTTTTACACGTCAATTAAATGATTTTCAATATTATTATTAATAAAATAGAATCGAGAAGAAACCTGCATTATTTTGAAGATTTAAAGCAAATACTTTGTAGAAACATTTTGAAAAGATAATTGTTATTTGAAGAAACTTAAGTTGTAACCATAGAAAATCTATGGTTGTGACGCTGATTTAGAACTAATTTCATTGTGATAACAATAGGCAATATTATATTAAATTATGCAACCGCAAACCATAACAAATGCAATCGCTTTTTAGAACGATTGCATACAATTTACGTCATAGTTACGTGCAGTTGCATATTGTATTAGGTAAACTTCTGATAAGTCTTTTTACTAGTTAGGTATTTCTGGCTATTTCTGGGAGGAGAAGGATTAAAGATGACGAGACTTTTATTTCACCCAAAACCCAGCATAACATAATCCGTTACTTCATATTCTTGGTCAAGTAATGATACCAACTTTCTTATACCTATTAGGTACTTGGACCCAAAAGGCCTAGATAAGTGATAATCGCTTTCAAAGCGTTTCGTGTCTCTACAACGACTTTCAACAGGATTGATATAAGCGTTTCGGTAGCTTATGTCAGTCCCATACATAGGTCCTTTTTCATTATAGTTAGCGCTGATAGAATGCCACTTCTAGCCCTCTGAGGCCATGTTAATCGCGAGTCATCATCAGCGAGTTTTTTTGTTTTTACTCAACCGCTACACCCGTGTGAAAAATCTTATTTCCAAACCCAATTTCCTTTTTAAATAAAATGTAGGGGTTTTAGCAAATCGGATATATTAGATTGTCTTTGAACCAAGTTGTGATTTTCAATGTCTGCTGGGTCATGCCCAAAAACTAAGTGGACGAATCATATTTGGTCCACTATGGAAAGTACGGGATTGCTGCAGCTATAGGTACATCGCATAATTTCTTCGTCCGTGATTCAGAAATGCACCTATTTGTTAAATTACTTAGTTAAGTACTCGTTCAAAGAAATAACCTACGCACGCTTCGGTACGTTTCGGAAATTTTCTCTGTATTAAAATCAATCGAAATGCGTACATTACCTTAAAGCTTGCTTGCAGAATTCAACATAACTTCAAAACTCGAAATTAACAAAATTTGATTCCTACTCCATTAGTCAAAGTTAATCATTTGCTAATTATGTATTTGATTAAAATTTTCATATCCGCTGGTTAATCTCAATTTTCAATTATTGTTTCTGAATAAATTTTGCCTTATCAGCAACAAAATGGAGATCGTTTGATCATATCGTCACCTAGGCGTAGATTGCAAATGTTATCGCCAAAAATTTATTAATTTAAAACTACATACTACTACATGCTCCCAAGTGTATATTAGAAGCTTTCAAAATTCACATACGACCGTGGTGGCGGTATCAGGTTTTGTATTTTTGGAACTAGCTTTAACTTGTCTCATCGAAAGTTTTTTTGAGAAGTGTGCTGTGTGTCATGTTTTCGCTATGCTTTATGACTTTTACGTTTAGGCACGCGTTGTAAAGGGTAAAGGGAGTTTAAGCAACATATACATCCGATGTATTCTGTAAAAATCTCTCCGTGAAAACTTAGGTAAGTGAGCTTGAAGTGAGTTGTCAAAAACGTCAATCCTTAGCTTTAGTTAGAATGACAGCTCACTTGAAGCCCACTTCACCTAGGTTTCGCGGTAAAGTTTTTACAGAATAGAGCAGCAGGAGTCTATCTTCTAAATGTTTCATTACAGCGTTGCCAGTTTTCGCACTATCTAGAAGCAAGTCTAGTGTTTCATCACGATGTTGATGAACTACCTTCTTGTTGATCATAGCCACCCTGGACCTAGCCACCGAACTACAGGGGCAATACTATAGCTTACTACGTTACATTTAACCACTAAAAATGAATAATTACTAAAGCGTGTCGATAAAATTTTATTATGTATGCAAGGTATCCGATTGACGTCAACGGCCTCCGCTGCGGAGGGGTGGGGGGGGGGGGGGGGGGTTGTCGCTGCGCAGGCCACATGAGTAGACAAACGGAACAGAGGCAAAGCTTCTTAAGAACGTGCAAAATTGTTACCTATTTTGGTAGGGTTGTCACAACAGGTTAAGACAAATTAAACAAAACATTTGTTAAATAGTTTTATTATTCAGTATGATTTACAAATTACTTACTCTAATAATTTTCTTTTTATAATTTTTGTTTTTTAACCATTTATTGTTTCTTTTAATGGTGTGGTAAATGCTTTGAGCTAAAACAAAAATAAAATGGAAATGCGAACCGGACACTATTATACAAAAGACATAGGTTGACCTATATTTTAAAGATTTTCCCCCTTATTCATAAAACTTATCAAAC
The DNA here is from genome assembly GCA_945859645.1 of Amphipoea oculea. Classification (NCBI taxonomy): domain Eukaryota; kingdom Metazoa; phylum Arthropoda; class Insecta; order Lepidoptera; family Noctuidae; genus Amphipoea; species Amphipoea oculea. Next base: position 13,635,024 of record OX243873.1, read on the forward strand.
CTATTTTAGTTAAAATGGGGTTTGTCTCTTTCTTACACACAGAAATGACAACGTGACAGATAAAGACAAACGTTCTATAAACCTATTTTAGCTAAAATAGAGATAAAATAGGATTATGAATAAGGGGGTATATGTATACCTATTTATTAAATATTTATTTAATTTCAAACCTACTAGTAGCGAGAAATAGCATCTTTTTCTGTTCGATTTTATATATTTATAGTCTATTATCAATTGTCTGTTTCATAGGTTATATAATAATATATACTATATTATATTATTATATATATATATGCTACACGTGGAAACTTGTAATTGGCCTTATTTTATTTGATCTTTTACTTACTGTATGTGTTTAGCTGTAAGTTTTCCTAAAAATAAAATAAATAAATAAATAAATAAATAAATAAGTACGATGTAGGTATTAATAATAAGTTTCGATTAAAAATGCTTTTTAAACTCGTATTCAAACTTTCATGATCATGCTATTATGGCCATTGAGGAGTTCCCTCGTGAGAAGACCTGTCTGCAGCAGCAGTCTATGGTGAAGATCATGTTTAGCAAGCAAAATTAAATTTAAATAAAAAGTTTCACTTTCAGGTCCATGCTACTAACCGTTAAAGAGTTCCCTCGTAAGGACACAATGCTGGCTGCAGCAGCAGTTTATGATAAATATCGTGTCGAATTATCAAAATTCATCTATCATAAAAATTTCGTGATCGTGCTACTAACCGTTGAAGAGTTCCCTAGTGAGGAGATAATCCTGGGTGCAGCGTCAGGTTATATCTTATTATTGCATTATCACCGAAGTTACGCAGGTATACAAAATTTCAGCTCAATCAGACATCGGGAAGTGGTTCAAACCTTACTTGCAATATTTAAACTTAACACACATACCTACTACATACCAATCCATCCACGTACCTACAAATATATAGTAAAAACTTGTAATAATAATAAAAAGGTAAAAACCGTGTACAACCGTCTTCTTATCAAAAAGGTACTTACTTGAAAAAGAAGTAATCAAATATTTACTTACCTATTGTACTCCTTGGGATAGTTGCAGTATGATATATCTTTATTTTTTCTAGTATTATTCATACACACAGTACAATAAACCACCATTATTAACAATAATATACCACGTTTTTACATTAAAATATTCAAACTTGGAACTAACAAAACAAACAACGTGTGTCGCACTGACCCTGAGATTGTCAACTAGCTGTGCCAGCGTAAACCGGTTTTTTCCAGTCTCGCCGCGTACGTGACAAGCGGCCAGTGGTCACGCACACATGCCCCGCGTGCTTGTAGTAGTGCAACCGATTCGCGCGGTTGTTTGAAGCTTTGTATCTGTTCCGTTTGTCTAATCATGTGCGCAGGCGGCGTTTATGCTGACAACCCACAAACGGACATTTACCTCTTAATGTGGAGCATACTTCGAGACTATTCAACATAAATACAATTTATTTAGTCTATGGTTAATTCATAGATTTGCTAAAGCTTATACTTAATAGGGAGACCAAAGTTTGGGGAAAACCCATGTAAACAACCTATTATGCAGTTGTTCCCTGATAAATGATTGTTTATAGTAAAATAAAAGATTGTGAAAGCCTGAAATTGTCCCACTGAAACTACGCATATTATAAATTTACCACCTTACTAATAAACGTATTATATCAGATGAATAGTTAAGTTACACTTCGATTTCTTTCTTTCAGTCGTCAGTGATTTGACTTTCGAAAGAAGAAGACAAAGCGTAACTATACAGTCGCTATACAACGTTTATTATGAAGGGGGTTATTCTAGTTATCACACCAATCACACCAATATTATCACACCAATATTATAAAGGCGAAAGTTTGTGAGTGTGTGTGTGTGTTTATATGTTTGTTACCTCTTCACGCCTAAACCACTGAACCGATTTAGATGAAATTTGGTATAAAGATAGTTTGAGTCCCGGAAAAGGACATAGGATAGTTTTTATCCCGATATTCCCACGGGATCTAAACTTATACGGGTGAAACCGCGGGGCGCAGCTAGTTCTACATAATTATATTGAATTATTGACGTTGACACAAAAGAAATTTAAAGCCACTGAAAATCTATCTAGGTACCGATTATTCAAGTCTATAGATACTTGAAAAATCCGTAAATCCCATGACAATTGAACAAAAAGCACCAAGTCGATCGACAAAATATCAGATAACGCGGAGATGAGGTAGTATACCTATTTTACTACCTATAAGTAAGCATGTATGAATGTATCTAATGACTTCGTGATTGTGTCGTCAAGGCACTATCTTATTCAAAGTGTTAAAACCACAAAACGCTTAGTTGTAAGCCCATTACAATTAAAAAGTCATTAACAATCCCATTCCCACAGTTTTCAGCCTTTGGTAAATAAACAGAAATGTTATGAGAACGAAACAGTGGGTGATGTTCAATGAACGATTACGGTGAATACAATCGACAATGTTTGTGTGCTAAGAAAACAAACTCTTTTGTTTGCGACCTGCAATGGAGTGGGAAAATAGTATTGGGCTAACATACGTGGATCAAGGTGAGAAAGGAACGCACCCGAAGGTAAACGAAGAAATAAGTAGGTAATCGTAAAGCGATTATGCATGATCGACGTTCGCAACTCATTCTCGCATAATTTAATTTATTTCAGAGAAAATTCCTTATATAGAGCTCAAAAGCTTATATTCACCTGTCGACGTAATTATTTGTAAAGAATGCTCCTTCTTTGGTAATAATAGGGTTGCTTTTTGTGTAATGGATTGCAGGTATTCAAAGCGATTTTAGGAAAGTTTTGAGGAATTAAGGTTTTTGAAAAACGCCTTGCAATCTTTAAACATTTTATTGTATTTGATTTAATAGATTCTAATGTTTATTCTAATACCTATTAAGAAGAAAAGTTATTTCAGAAAATAAAATGTGTGCTGACTGGTTTAAGGCGGTCAGAACAGACGTTCATACGTCAGACGGCTGTAAAACTACTTCATTAAAGTGCGCATAAAATAATAATTCAGCGTACAAAATGACAGTAAAATATGTGAAGATCAACAAATCAAACAAATTTGCAAAATATGTATTAAAAAAAAAAAAATGATTAGCATAGGTACCTATTATGATCATTTGAGGGGCTAAGTCGTAACAGCCGCACGGGTCAATTGATCAGGTTAAGCTATGCTTGCCGCGGTTGGTCCGTGGACCCCTCCGTGTCTCGGAAAGCACGTTAAGCCGCTGGTCCCGGCTGTGATTCGTGGATCTTTGGCAGTCGTTACGGGTCGTCAGAAACCTGAAAATCTGACAACCAGTCTTACCAAGGGGTATCGTATTACCCAGTTACTGGGATGTGGAGGTCAGATAGGCAGTCGCTCCATGTAAAATACTGGTATTCAGCTGCATCCGGTAAGACTGGAAGCCGACCCCAACATAGTTGGGAAAAGGCTAGGTAGATGATGATGACCTACTATGATCATTTTCAAGCAGAAAAACGTCAAATTATCAAGAATGAATTTTTAATTTATTTGGTGAAGATCAGTTTATCGATTTCTCGAAACAGAGTATTCAGCCTAGAGCTATTATCAAACGGTTCTTAGTAATATTTCAGCACTACGCTTTATAAAATACTACCTGTATTTGCTCAATTAACAAAAGGATAATAGCTAATCATGTATGCTGTAAGGGCACCGTTGTACGTCATTAGGATCGCACGCGCAGCTCGCCTTTAAGAGAGATCCGTCGAGTTATTGTAGATAGAGGAGCAAGGAAGTCGACGTGATCAGCCTGCTAGTGAACCTCTTTACGTAGGCTTCACATTACGTAACCAATGCAAGTGATGTACTGGCGGTGTACAATGCCAACAAGGAAGGGATCCTGCCGCCCAGTCGCTTACATTACCACACAACCGTCATTACATTAACTGCAATTCCGTAAACACATATAATGAAAACGGAGCTTATATTTTATTAAACGGGCATCCTGACTGTTTTATTCAAATCGTTACAAGACTTAACAAGACTCGCTTGCTTATTCCTACATTGGCAACTAAATGGAATGTATTTAAGTAATTTTGATCTGCTATTATTGATATGAATAGACTAGTATAAACCAGTTAGCTTCGCAGATCTAGTATTCCGCCTAAAATAGCTAAAAATCATAGCCGGATACGTACGGTATTAGCTTAAATCAAGGAAAAAAAAAACTAGTATCAAAAAATAAACGAATTGAAAAATAAGTCAACTTTGTGATAGAGTTTACCTATTTTATTTATTCATAGCCAATATTGTGGCTCCTTGACAACGAACTCACTACTTACCTAATCACGTTTTAGGAAAATGGACATCAGCTGCAGCAACACGATCACGATGACATAAAAAACAGGTAAATCTATTATAACATATTTAGTTAAGCACTGAGTTTATTTTATAAAAACCAACGGAGGAAACTAGACTATTATTTAAGGTTTTCAAAGCCATCTTATGTTTTTTGAACTATGTAAGTATGTATCCTTGTACAAACAATTCAATAAGCATAATCAGCCTACAATGTTCTCACTACTGGGGCACAGGCATCCTCTCTGTCAGAGGAAGTGGGCCGTAATCCACCACGCGGGCTCAGTGCGGGTTGGTAGATGTCACGACTCCAAATTTTTGTTTCTAGGACATGCCGGTTTCCTCACGATGTTTTCTTTCACCGTTTTGAGAGCAGTGGTAATGAAATAATTTACACAAAGTACGTAAGCACCTGTCTGAGTTCGACCTGTATGGGTCCTACGACCTACAACTCGTAGGTCACGGCCGTTACCACTGGGCCACTACTGCTCAATAAAATACCATTATGATCAATAAAATTTCAAAAAATTACCCAGCCAAGTGATTTATTTAAACACCGTCTACTATAATAATTTGTACGACTCTACCTCTTTATGGCAATAGGTAAAATATTTATGTACCTAATATAATTATAATAAATTATTAATAAACCAACTTGGTTGACACATTATACCTATAAAATACTGGGACATTGACGTCATATACGTGAAAACGGAGATAGTAAATGGTATCGCTAGATCTTTGCTTATCGCGATTCCATCAGCTATTTCGTGCGGGTCGTGCGCCAGCGCATCGTGGGATTATGAAACGTAGCACTCAGTGTGACGTCAATGGCGGCGGCTACCCTGCACTTTCTCCACGAAACCGAATGAATGATGTACAATGATGCACGAACATTGCAACGCGTGGGAAACGTGAGTTTGATGATAAGTTGCCGAGAATTATGTGGATCATGATTGTAATTCCGATTAGTGGGATTCATGAAGTAATTTATTAAGATAAATCATGCAGTCTTGCTCTCAAATCGGTGTAGGAAAACATCGTGAGGAAACTGGCATGTCCTAGAACCAAAAATTAGAAGACATGTGACATCTACCAACCCGCACTGGGCCCGCGTAGTGGATAACGGCCCACTCCCTCCCACAGAGAGGAGGCCTGTGTCCCAGCAGTGGGAACATTTACGCTGATTATGCTATGCATGATGCAGTTTTGATTAAAATATTTTCATTCTTAATTAACAGCGATTTTCCTTGTGGATTGTTAAAGCAAAAAGTGGATCTCATCATACACTTAATTATGCGACTTTGAACTTTCCTCAAATCGTGTATTAACCATCGGGATTTTTCGTTTACGTAAGTTGGTATTTTTAATGACGAATTATCCTTAAGATTAAATCAGGAAGGAAGATACACACACACACATTATTTTTTTCAGTAAAATCAAGCAGGAATAACTCATTATTAATACCTACTCCTATCACCTTTTATGCTACTTCAAAAGCTCTTCGTAACGCTTGCGTGAAAAAAGTAGTTTCAGTTTTCCCCCATTTTTTCCAATTTTTCTTTCCCTAAAAACCTTATTCGGACTACAACGAACAATTTAAAACAAAAAAAAAGCCAAATCGGTCCATCCGTTCTCAACTATTCTCAAGTCGTGGGTTCTTGAACCCAGACAGGCGCTTTACGTTGTGTAAATAATTTCATCACCACTGCTTTCAAAAACGGTTAATTAAAACATCGTGAGGAAACCGGCATGTCGTAGAACCAAAATAATCGAAGACATTTGTGGCATCTACCAATCCGCACCGGGCCCGCGTGGCAGATTTTAGCCCATTCCCTCTCGAAGAGAGGAGGCCTGTTTCCCAGCAGTGGGAACATTACAGGCTGGATTATGCTGTTCTGCTCTCAAGTGCTCTCAAGCTCTTTTGTTTTTTTTATCTGATGTATCTGGTGTATTGTGTCTTTTAGTCTGTGCTAAATAAATGTATTTTCTTTCTTTCTTAAGTGATGCGCTTACCAACGAACATTATTTCATTTATATTTATATAGACAAAGTTGCTTTGCGTCTGTATGACCGCTTAGTTCTTATAAACTGAACAATGGATATCTATGCCAAAAGAATCTATGAAACAGCGTCCTCTCGCTAAAAATAAAAATCTAGATTGTATGTTTAGTGATGCAAATCTTTTGACCTTTTATTGTAGCTGTCATTGGGAGGCCCATATCGATCCTAGAGTGTCTATACCTTCTTATTCTTATTAATTAAATATTATAAAACGAAGTCGCTTTCCATGTCTGTATGTGTGACTGCTTGGTTCTTTTATTTATTTATTTATATATAACTAAAGACTTGTTCAATACCATATTATAAAAAATACTTACATATTATATCTGGTAGTATGGTGAATTTGTCACTTAAAGAAGTACACAGCTTAGAAGGTTCTTCTCAACTACACAATGGGTTTGATATGGTTTTTACCATCATTTAGAGAATTTATTCCAGACAGTTTATGGCCATAAAACATTAGTATTTAACTTATATATACAGCACGGAAATCTTAGGTTCAATCAGTGAATAGATTGAACCCTTGTAAAGCAAAGGGTGGGTCACTAGTCACACTAATATTATAAAGGCGAAAGTTTGTGAGTGTGTGTGCGTGTGTGTGAGCGTGTGTTTATATCTTTGTTACTTCTTCACGCTCAAACGGCTGGACCAATTTTGATAAAATTTTGTATGGACGTAGCTGACATCCTGGATAAACTTAAAGGCTACTTTTAATCCCGATGTTCTCAAAAGATCGACACTTATGCGGGTGAAACCGCGGGCCGCAGCTAGTATCAAATAAACAAAAAAGTCAGCACAGAGCGTTCACGGGCTGCTAAACTAAAAACAAGTTGCGTATCCTCCATCTACTTCTTAAATTTTCCATAATTGTTGATAGAACAGAACTTAATGGCGACGCATATAAATATCGGAGAGTTTGCAAAATTACTTTTATGGCCCGTTTCACATTATTTACTGTACGCGACCAGTTACTGACGTCAATGGCCAAGGAGCAGCTTCCAAATTAAAATACCGTCTACCTAACGATTTGATTTTTTGTAGATTACTTTTGTATAATGCGAAGATAAAAAAGGTAAAAAAGTGGCTCGTCGATATTAATATAATTAACGTAGGTAAGTTATAAAAAAGTGATCAATACGAAAACAAATTAATTATAGTTTTAACTTGCAAATAAGTAGTAATCTAATCTAACTAGCCTATATTTTCCCACTGCAGGGCAAAGACTTCCCTCTCCCTTTTCCAGTGCTAACCTAGAAAACAAGTATTTAGTTCAAAAGAATGATTCAGATGCTGAACGATATCTTTAGTAAATGTCGTTCCAATTTTCTTTCAAGGCACTTAATGTAGATAAGGAAAGGTATTCGTTGATAAGGAAAACTGTCGATTTAAGATTAATATCCATTTATTATTATAATTATTATCAGCCTTTTGTGTCCCTCTGCAGGGCGAAGGCCTCCCTTCCCTCCTACCATTCATTCCTAGCTACTGCAGTATGTGGCCAATATTTTAGAAAAAAGTCAAGTTCGTTCCGCCATCTCGTCCTGGCCCTACCGAGTTACCGTTTACTGCTGTTTGAGACCCTCTGTGTGGCTCTTTTTTAGCCCATAGCTCCTCAGGCATGCGACACTTGTGGCCAGCCCAGTTCCATTGAGTCGATTGGTATCAAAATTGGTCAAATCCATTTAAGATAAATTAGCAGCATAAATTTATCTTAAATGGACTTACCTGATGTAGGTCACACCACACGGCATGCCAAGTTTAAAAAATATTATTTTGTAAGAAGTTTTGTTTAAATCATTCATTGCTTTTGAAATCTGATTGCAAAACCAAATGCTAATCAGTATTTTCAGGCTTCAGGCTCTAGTAAGTAAATAGGGTGTTGTTATAGGTACCTATTTAATAAATACTTGAGTAAGTACCGATTTAGTAATTTATAAATATCCGGAGTTTCATACAACTTGCGTGAATCATATTGAATCGGATTATAACAAGCATGATCACACACTCAGAATGACGCTAAAGCTATAAAATGTTTCCAAGAATATTCCTTTTCTTCTAGTGGGCTGACCTACTGCAAGTGGTTTACCACAAATAGTTGCTATGACGAAGAAGTTAGGAATTCATGTAATCATCCTAACTCCAAAAGCACTGAAAACCTAAACCTAACTTTTTATAGCAGAGCCTTCCATTTTTGTTATTGAAGAGTTTTTACCTAAACGACGAGCAGAACCCTAGATGGTTCTATGACGTAGGTAGCCTTTACGGGTTCTGAGTATTCACAACTACATGGCATGACTCCATATCTACCATGAATGACAATCAGCCACAAAGTAGGTCCACATTCAAGAGAGGCGGATCCACATTCACAACGAAACGTACCTACATCTCTGGCACAAATAAATGAGGATTCAGAACTAAATAATGAATCATATTTAAAAAGAAAGCAGGATGTAACAGACAATGGCGAAAGGGCGCTTTTGTGAATATGAATTCGTTCCAGTTTTGACATTGTCAATTGAAAGTCTTAAGCGGAGAGGAGACTAAACAAAAGCGAATACCGTTAAGGAGGATATGCTAAGGTAGCCCTCAAAATTCAAATTTTCTTAATTTTTTCTGCAATTTGCAGGTCAGTGTCAGGTTGTATGTTGAACAAAATATGATTCGCGATCGTTGCAAGTATGTATTTACAGAATTATCATCAATACAACCCTGTAAGTTTGTATTATCCCAATGATTGATATTTCATTGAAATAAGATTATATGAACTACGAGTAGGTATATGAAAATTTGAATTTCGCGGACTACCCTGGCACGTAAGGATATTGATAAAAAAGAAATCTGGTCTATTTATAAACGGAACTTAGCTACATTAATAAAGAAACTACAATGGGCTCCCATTATGCCAAAAAACAAATAGAGAGCTTTTAACAGTGAATCAAACCACGGTTGTGCGATATTTTTTTGCAGGCACTTAATAAGATATTATACAGTCTTACAATACATTTCAATCTATTCCAAGATTATATTTGCGGTTGATTTTTATAGCCTTCATAGGTGGGCGAGACGATTAAGCATACAATGTAACTGTCAGGACCCGATAGCGAAATAATTGAGCTATCAATATGCGAGAGGTAATGCGAGAGTCCTCCTCTACCAAGAAATCGGCGAAAACATAATTAGATTAGACCCCCATGATTCAATAGATCGGTTGGTATGTTTTACATTTGTTTTGTGTTTTCGGACACAATAATGTCACTTGTGTGTGATAGGTATTATATCTATTTTCACTATAAGTATGGCTAGTGCGTCACACACCCCAAATATGGCAGCATCCGTTAAAAGTTGGATCTCAGAAAAACCATAAGGAAAAGTTTTAACCACATTAACAAAAAGGGGAAAATTCTAAACACCTAATTTTTTAAATAATATTAACCATATGTTGCTACCGGCCTTCCACTTTCATGCGTCTCAGTACACATCCCTAATGCTAAAGTCCGGTATAAAAATGAGGTGTTAGAAAAACCAAAATTGAAAAGTGGGATCCCCCATTTAAACAAAAGGGAGGAAAATTAGTCACACACAGCATTTCTTTTGAAGTAGGACAATGTGGACATCAAATCATTTTGGTAGACGTGTGTAATAAGCGGAGTCACAGAGTCAGTTGCGGTACCTACGTGCGACCGACCTCACTGATTTAGTCGCGATTAAGGCGATTACTTGTTGTTGGCAATTCCAGAAAAGGCACGTCATTTCTATTTATAACTGCCGAGAGTCGGGACACATGTAAAACTTTTATATCCATTGGGGTCATCGCTTGTCAGGAATGTCAGGTCACTATCAAACCTTCCTTTTGTGAAACGATGTTGGGGTAGGCATTAAATAGCTTTGACGGGTAGGTACAGATGGTCCATATCCTAGAATAAGTCCATCTTTAACGAAGTAGTGACATTAATAATGTTAAGATTTATAAGCCAATAAACAGTATTCTTCCGAAACAATGCAATGCATTACGACAACGGCAGCTTAAAGGGCCATTTAGATGGAGAGAGTTTCTCGACTCGAAGATACGATTATCGAAAGAACATTAAAAAAGTCTCTTCGTGTAAACATTCACGATTGTCGCCCTGCCCCTTGGCCGACAATTGCCTCGCAATAGAATATATCTGTCTCCGTGTAAACAGAACTACAAAGCGAGAATTGTATTTCGAGTTTTTGTGCTAGTCGCTACCACGAGTGCAGTGCCCGAGAGTGTTTTAATTATATCTGCTCTTCTTAGACAATAATTAATAAAACGAAAACGGAAAAAAATATATTGGGTTAAAAAATGGATAGCAAGAAGTACTTTTGGAGCATAAATTTCAATCAACTTAACACTATCGGCAGTACCTGAATGATTTTTGTGTCATTTTGAGAACAATATCGTAGTACCTAATCACTGAACTCGAATGGCAAATCTCGCACTCAAATCCGTTCAAACCGATTTGTACGATACTCGTATGAATTTGAAAAAATGTCATACGAGATCGTGTATAGACTAGTCGATAACTCGTAAGCAAGAATCTTCTTACTATATATTTCGTTGTCTAAACAGTCGCAGTAATTTATCGCCTAGCGATAATTGCTTACGAATCTCGTATGACATAATCGTAGGCGAGAATTTCGTTCTTGCCTGTATGTAAACATTATGATACGATAGTCTTATGGCGATTTTTGCTTGCGATAGTAGCGTACGATTTCTCGCCAAGAAACGTTCGAGAAACTCTCTCCATCTAAATGGGCCTTTATTAGCCACCCAATTCACATTTGATTGAGTTACAATAAAATTCTTGTCAAAATGTATATGAATAAATGGACGCAGAAAATGGTTTCGTGGAAGACTAGCTAGTGCCTATTACAATTACATCATCTGAAAACCTACGTATTGTATTCTTACGTAAAACCTATTGATTCCATGCCTTTTTAAGAACAATAGTGTCATAAAGTATACAAGTCCTATAGAGATCTATCTTGTTAGTATTCTTAGAAAAAATTGTGGCAATATTCCTGAAAGCAATTACGACAATTTCAATGAGAGAGTTACTATGCTCGTTTGGCAGAAGCCTGCATTATGGCCTGTTATGCAACGTAAAACACGAAGAAACAAAAATATATCATATTACTTATTGCTATTATCTAATATCTAGTTAAAATTCCTATCTGACCCGCATAATTAATTCACTGCGGTCAGATTTAATTTCATATTTAAATATTTAAAACAGGCTTCAATTGCAAAAACTGCTGATGGCATATATGGATTTGAACTGCCATGAAGTCTAATTTATCGACAATGCCAACAAGTATTTAAATTTACCGTTTAAAACATTGCAGATAATATGAAATCTGTTTAAATAATTTAGATAACATAAATATTTATGCAATATTGATTAACTATGTTTTTCTGACATTCTCATTCAAGATATCAATCTGAAGTTTTGGTGTGATTTTATCTGTGATGTTACATGTTACCTCTATCGTAGATTGTATTGAGAAAGTTTTGTTGCAAAACGGATGATGTGACAGATAGATTATTGACAAAGTTACGAAACTGATGTTATGGATTCGGGAGCGCATTCGATTAGCAGCCCGTAGACTCTACGTCGTCAATGTTTACGACTAGAATTTCTGGAAAGTTCTAAGCTATGTTAAATAGTTTCACCTATTTGAATAGATAGTTCACGACTAATAAGAATTGAAAATCTCGTCAGGCGAAGCATCAAACGGACGGAACCAAGGCAGACATGGCAAGAATCACAAAATTACAAGTCAGTGCTCTATCTGAAAAAAATGGTTTAAAATGAGATTCCTAGAACGAGTATAGTGCGACAACGGATGTAGACAACGTTTAGTTGGAATACATTGTCTTTATATTTTTTGTGGAATTCATTGAACCCCGGGTGTACTCTGCGCGACCCCGTTGACTTAAGACATGCACTCTCGGACAAGACAAAACGACACTTTAATTTAATGCGACTAAATCTTCACGTGTTTATACAGGTATTAACAGCTTTTGTAACGAAAACTTTGATATTTAAAAACAGTATTTTAGCATTTATTTAATTTCCTAGTTAGCATTCCACAGGTCCAATCTAGGCTCGATAGCACGTGTCAAAGTTTAGTCGCAAATTACGGCGACACGTCGCAGCTGTATCCACGACGTACGACAGGTCATTAGTTGAGCGCGTGGTGGTCAGACAGTGTCCACTGATCCGAAGCTCGTGTCACGACTCGCTGGATGACCGGTCCATGGCCGAGGTCGCGTTGAATATGCAGCACCACGAACCACGTTTAATATTAATAGGAACTTCTTAGAATACTACCTGGGGGATAATCAGAGCGATAATCGAATGTAGATATCAAATGGGAATGTAGATGGGGCGGTTGACCTGCCTGCCCTGCGCCGGCGCACCGATCTACGTAGTTTGGGATTCTGCAGGAAATGATGAGGAAAAACCATGATGTTATCGAAACTGTTGCTGTAACTTCCTGTCATAATTCTTATATGACGCTAGGATATAGATATTTCGATGAAATGGATTGTTGAGCTAAGCTTATTCTTTCTTTGATGGTCGTTCGGTATCGTATGATGTTCACCAAACACTTAATGATGTTCGTTCAGAATCGGGCAAAATCTAGGTAAAATTAACACTTATAAATGAGTATTCTTCATAACATTTGTGCAGATATTTGTACAACTTCAGTAAATATAAAACAGCTTGAACTTTGGGCATATACAAAATGCTTCAAAGGACATCTTTAGACATTGTTGTCAGGACATCATAATATTTTATTATTTAGCCACTGCTCATTGAACAAGCAAATTTTATTACAAGATGCTTATTGTACGACGTTCAATTATTGATTCAAATTAAATATAACATGAATGAACATCAACTTTATCAATATTTACAGCCGTAAAGGCGAAATTAGAATAAACTATAGAATAAAGTTTGTCATTTTACGAGTGGACCAGTAGCCCAACAGAATGAGAGCGAAGTCCGAATACTGATGAAAACTTCCGCTTTCAGAGAAAGTTATATACAAAGGTGAATAACCCCTGGGGTTGGTTTTATCAAGACAAGCTTCTAATTTTTTCAAACATTAAGCGGTCCTCGTATAATGTCTGCTGGTCTACGTAATTTTGAATGATAGGTACTAACCTGGTTTTATCTACATATTTCAGAGTTCAAGAAACCATGTATTTCTCATAAGAATATATTTCAATGTACAAGCAGGCTCACTACAATATTTAATGGCGACGAAAATTGAGTAGTAACTGGTTCTTTCGACAGGAGTCAGGTCAGCGATCGAAAGGTCATGGATGACCACTGGTTTCAATACTCAAAATGTTAATGAATATAAATTAATTCATTGAACAACATAAAATGAAAAAATACGTAAATATGATTTTTTAATATGACAACAATAAATATACGTACAGAGTCATGTTAAATCTGCTAGCGAAACTCCGCAGGCGTGATGGGTATCGAAATCTGAACATGATTAAAACAAACAAATAACTATTTTTGTTTTTTGTGAGGTCTTCGACCGCTGTTAAAACACATAACAGTTTAACACGTTAAGTGCGAAACGAGGCCTAAATCACCCCACATGCTACTTCCTTGTGGTGCGGCAAGGAAAAACGTGAACATCTCTGTCGTGCGAAGGGCATAGCTTTGGTTTGGTCCAGTATAGAAAAGAGATAAATGTATATTTGAGACGCGCTAATGGTCCCGGACTCGGTGGTATACCTACCTTGGTACCGGATGTCTTAGGCCTCGTACCGCACTGAATTAATATAATTTTAATGCAGTGCGGAACGAGGCTAAACGTCCCATATCCCCCCGGACCTCGTACCGCACCCAATGCGAGCTTGCCGCGACTAGAGTTGTGCATTTTTACTATCTCGTGAAGCTGACAAAAAATCCAAAAAGATTTTGACTCAGTGCTCTCAGTGCAAAAAATCTTATTGTCGACCCTGTTTCAATTAATAACACTCATAAATAATTACAAAATATATATTGAGATTTTTTATAAAAAAGTATATTGTTACTGATTTTTTTATGTTAATTCAAGTTCTAATACTTAAGTGTATTTTTAAAGCCCGAGGCAGAATAAATAGGATAGTTTCTTTTCTACTTCTGGTTTTCTTTTTTTTCTATTCTGTGAACCGCATTAAGATTTTCACACAAAAATAGATAAACGTCGTTGCGTCGATATTATTTTTCCCATCACTAATCTTAGCGAAAATTTACCCTATTTCAGTGCGTTACGAGGTGTATAAGATCCCATATTTTGTTTTGCCAATAAATTCTAAACTAGCTATCAGATCCCGGGGCGACGGTAGATTAGGGTTCATCAATTCACTGTCTATATCGATAAGGACCAAAATTTTCATTTGTCTTTGATTTCGCGCCAGAAAATGGATTTTAGTCTGTTAAAGGAGGTGGGGTCTAATAGACCGCGTGTCGCCCTAACGTCTGGTCACGGTGCGGGCCGATAATGCCTCGTGCCGCAGGAACGGAAACTTTGCAAAAATTGGTGCCGCAGCTAACGTGTTAAAGACACGATTTATTTGTCTAAGTGCTAAATATTTCAACGCCAGATAATTTTATCGGAGGAATAATTTGGAATTTTCGACAATTCTTACATACAAAAACTGTCGGACGTCAACTTTATTCCACGAATAAAAATGATCTGTCGATTGAAAAATCAGCCCTTAAATTCACAGACGTGACTAGACTAGTTTAAACGCGACAAAACAAAAGAAAACAGTTTTTTTTTCAACTCATCACTGTCAGCAGTCCACGACCTCAAAGAAAAAACCTCGAATCTTTTTAATTTTGTAGTGTTTAGGTATCGATCCATCACGTCTGTACTTTCGCTAGCTAATTTGATTTTACCCTGTATATATGTAATTTATAGTAGATTCAATGACTTGAAACATTGTTTAAAAATATTGCTGAACACTGTACACCATGTTTTTTACATATCTATGACGCCAAATAAACTGAACTACGTCAAACATGGAAGATTTAACTAATTCAAATTAGGCATTTGCAAGCTCATACTGTTTTCATGAGAACAATGTATGGGATTTTATGAAATTGCAAATGAGCCTCCTAAATGATAATGTTTTCAAAACACAATAAATATTAGTAGGTACTTACCTATTTAACACTAGAGTTGGTATTACATGTATCATAAAACTAGATATATATCTAAATAAGTAGGTTCTACGATTCCAAAAGGTTGGTTAATTGAACAATTATATCTCCAAGTACAATCGTATATCACTTTTGCCTGAAACTTTTAGACAGCGATGTCAAATGTCAACAACACTCATTCAGTCAATGAAGGCGTGTGTCGAGATGATTAATTTATTAAACAAAACATTCTAGAAAATTGTTCTAAATGATGCTAGTAGAACACAACGAAGACATTGACGCAAGCACAAAAAAATGCTACAAGATTATCTAAAATAGCTTGGCAAGCGATTGATTTAAAACTGTATTTTTCAATAGCTTTATTAATATTCAAAATCAAACTAAATTATAGATATATATCTATACAGAATCAACCTGTTTGATAAAGAGATTAATAACAAAAACTAACGGTCTTGTTTTGGCGAAGTTGCAACCAGTTGAAGGTGATATTATTATGACGGTCAATAATATTAAAACCAAAGTTATTATGTCACGAAAATATCGTCAATGTCACCCAAATATTAAACGCGCTTCCTCGTCTCTATGTCACTTGATACCTTTGGTAACATAATAATACAATGGTAGGTTATCATAAAAACATGAATATCTATACCCAGCACCCACCCACAGCGGAGAGTCTAAGGTCTCTCCCAAGTAGTGACAGAAAATAACCTCGATATCCGCAGTAGATCTGTAGAATTGTACAACCTATTAGCGGTAGGTACGTGGGCGGTTCACGGTGGTCGGCTATAATTACCAAAATATCGATATTCTTAAAACATGCACTGTCTTATAGCTGTCCACAGCAGAAGACAGTCCTCTCCCAAGTTGCAACAGAAAATATCCTGACTCCAATATGAACAGTAGTGCTGTAATAATAACCACACACTGATACACCCACGCAAGGTAGCATACCTAAGCATCAGAGACCAAAATCATTATAAAAATATTTAAAACAAGCAACAACTAAATACTTCTGCCACCCACAGCGGACTCTCCCAAGTAGCCACTGAAAATATAGGCTGTAAAAATACCCATCACATAGCCGTCACCTACGCATCCTGATCAAACTAAGAGTAACACATTGTACAAAAATAATAACTTGGAAATGACTTTTATTTTTGGTGTCATAAATCAGTACCTAATGGACAATTACTTGTACTTGTGAGTGCATCCAACGGCGCAGCGGTCATAATGTTATTTAAAGTTAAGTTATAAAATTCAAAACGTATTTAAAAAAAAAAAAACGCCAAGGAAGTTTGAACTTTGACCTTCTATATTAATTTACCAGAATGTTCCCACCTATGGTTGGATTAAAAAAAAATGTCACAATACCGTAACTGTCGGCTTCGTTAAGTGTATTTTTGCACCCGTAATACAATTCCTGAGGAGAATAACAGCCACACCCACGCTAAGTATAGTAAGACAGTATAGTTATACTAATATCTATCAGTTCTATTTATGGAATGACAGTCCTTTTAAAGCATAAGCATACTATGTATTGTCGTGGAGCGACGAAGATGATTGTGTTGTGATTGTAGTGAGTACCGCATGATGCGCGGGCGGCGTACGGATTCATTGCGCCGTGATTGATTCGACCATCCGCTCACCACCCACGAGCGCACGCCAGACTTTATATTGTTCTCTTTAAACGACTAGTAATTTGACGTCAATAAAGATAGTACTAGACTGGAATTTTTTTGGGTACCAATAAAAACTTGTGAAATATTGTTCTAAAAAGTTACCATCGTTGTCAATATGCAAAAAGCTTCGTAAACTAAGAAGTAGAGAAAATCTGGTGGTTAAAAATTACTTGGCACAAGAGATCGCGTTAGATTGTAGATACTACGGCTACTGAAGTTAAGTATTTTTTTCATCATTTCTTTATTTTCAAATGTTCTTTCCTTAAAACACACTTTTTCATAATAAATGCTAAAAGACTATTTAATTTTGATGAAATTGCTGTACAGTAAAATGCCTTGGAAGTAATAGAAAACTAATTAAATAAGCAATCGTACTTCGGTATTAGGAACAGCTGAAAACTTTCAAGCGCGTTTGGTTGCTAAGCTACGGTTTCCTAAAAGAGCGTTTCGTCACGTTTATAATCGACGTCATTGAATGAAAATCTGTCATTTTCATCGGTATTTGACAATAAAGCGTCAAAAATTGCTTTGTATTTGGACACTAGGGTCGCATGCGGCGGTCACCACTCTTCTAGAAAACTAGTTGAACAGGAAATCTTCCCTTTTTTGTCTTTGATTAATTTAAACATGGATGTCAGTTAGGTAAGCCTCATCACCGTACTGTAATCTTACCGGACAGATAATTCAGTCGTTAAACGCTTCCATGACTCCGGTGAGTGTGCGAGCCGCCTACCTCAAACACGCAACAAAGCCGTGCTCCACACAACGTTTCATATTAAAACGGAGAGCTTGTCACGCCCAATTATGATTTAACCCATGTTTAACCCCAATTGGTTAACGATCACTCATTTTCACGCAACGTTACACGATCACCTCGTGCTCCAGATTTATTTTTTAATAGAATGTTTAGAGAAACTGATTTGAAACGGTCAAGACATCAAGTTAAAAGGATCGGTCGTTGCTCTGATACGTATTTGTTCCGTATTTTCCTGTTTATAACACAAATCTAATCTAATCATTTAAGCGAAAAATCACCCCAAAATGTTCTATGTTATGGATGTCTGTTGGTGTTGTTATGTTATGTTTTTGTTTCCGCACTTAGTCCATTAAGTGGACCATTGTGCGAGTCTTCGGCCAGCTGGACCCACCCGAACTGGACCCGCGTGCCCTGTCCTTAAATGTTTTGCTATTTCACGACTCTAAAAAAAATTAAAATACCTAAGTCCTTGAAGAATCGGTCTCTGTCGTAAATAACTTAATAGCATACTTGAATAGTTCGATATTGAGATAGACTCATGATAGCACAAGTTTAAACCTTAGTGGTTTTTGGTTGCTATTTAATATGAATAATCCTGTATTCTTTTGTATAAATGATAAATAAATAAAACCTCATACAATCTAAAAAGCAGACTCCTGAAGTCTAAGCTTAGTACTTTTACCTAACATAATTAGTTTCGAAGCATTCCCAATACTTAATTAGTAATGATAACCTATCCATAAATAACTTGTCTATAAAATTTCTATAATTAGCCGTAAGAATTGACCGCGGGATTATCAGCATCCACGACGGTGCATCGTTAGTATTAAACTCAACATTGGTTCACAAGCTATTAAGAGAATGTAACTGATTACAACATGTACCTACTAGTAAATTGAAATGAGCAATACGTGAATTCTCTTCTCATCGGAAATCAGATCGTGTGACTAACTTACTTACAGACTTACACAGGTAACTAGCTTCAGACCGCGACTTCCTCCGCGTGAAATTTCTTGTTCCCTCGACCCACCTGTCGCATTGCATCGTCTGCCCGCGCTATGACTTCGTTTTCGCTTAGCGTTCTTTCTTACTTTTTACTCGGCTCCAAAGAGTCTTAGCGTGACGTTAAATAGCCTATAGCCTTCCTCAGGAATTAGGCTATCAAATGCATAAAGATTTTTCAAACCTGACTGGTAGTTCGTTCTTGTTTGAACACGCTACAAACGAACTCTTCAGTTTTATTATTAGTATGTAAATCTAAAATGTTTACAAACTTCAGTCGCCTCGGACCCGTCTAAATTTCTGAAGGAATTCTCGAAATTCGTATTTTTAATTTTAATACTGAATGATTACGGAAAAGGGAGCGTCAAATACACGTAATAAATATGTAGTGAGTTCAATACCCGGACGCGAAAACAAAGAATAACAATCTGCCTTGAGAATATGAGAAGCTAGCGCCACCTATTTTAATAGATAGGAACTATTGGGAGCAGAAATCGAGAGTGTTAAATTATGAGCTCGGAAAACATGGGTTTTATTTTATTTCCTTGAGTTCAAATTCGGACTGACAGGTCACTGGCATAATTATTTATGCCAGTGACCTGTCAGTCCGAATTTTAACTCAAGGAAATAAAATAAAACCCATGTTTTCCGAGCTTTTCCTCACATTTTCAGCATTAATTTTTCATAAGTCTTCGAAGTCACTATGGAAGATGTGGAAAAAATTATGGCTCTGCCCAAAGCGTCTATGGGAAAGCGGGATTTCCCTCTGAACTAACTCACACAACATTTGAGGAAAGTAATAAAGAAACGTTTTACCTTTTGCATGATGAAGGTAAGAATCTTAGCAAGTCAAATTGAGTAAGTGTCATAACAATTAGTGTGCAGTTGTTAGTGACGATTCAAACAGAGATCAATATGGTCATCTAATGGGGCTTATTCATAAACGTTGCTTAAAGTTAAGGGACGTTTAAACGTCGTTGATTAAACAGTCGCTAATCGTTAATTAAGAGCGTTTACGACGTACGGCATTTCATACAAAGATTCAAGCCCTTGTTTTTCGAAATGAATGAACCGTTTTTAATGAAATTTCATACGCATAAGCAGGATACAAAGGTCTAAAAAGTTAGTAAAGAACATTTTCGAAATATCTTATTTAAAAATAGATAACTGAAAATCTCTGTTTCTATGGAAAATGATTAACTTTTTAGACCTTTGTATTCTGCTTATGCGTACGAAGTTTCATTAAAATCGGTTCATCAATTTCGAAAAACAAGGGCTTGAAAGTTTATATGAAATGCCATACGTCGTAAACGCTCTTAACTTTAAGTAACATTTAGAAATAAAGGGGAATGTGTTTTGGCATTATTCTACGTGTCAGCAAAATGATAGCTGTGACCGAGACCTGACAACACAGTTCAGCAGAAGACAGTGACCCTTAATTAATTAACTACAAGACAGTTATAATGTTACTCTATCGCTGACGTCCCATTATATCTTCACGTGACTGTCGAACAACCATGTTCAGACAATCACGAGTACTACTGACGCGCAGTTATGTGATCATCCTAACTTTAATATTATAAACTAGCTGTTACCCGCGACTTCGGCCGCGTGGAATTTAACAAAAAAGTTATTATTCAGTTCGTTTTTTTTTTTCTAAAATAAGAGTAGCCTACGTTAGTCCTTATTACATCAGCTATCTGCCAGTGAAAAACGAAAGTCAATACCGTCAAAATCGGTCCTGCCGTTTTTGTCTGTCTGTCTGTTTGTTCCGACTAATCTCTATAGCCAGAACAAACAGACAGACAGACAAAAATTGTAAAAAAAAATATTTTGGTATACCTATGTACCGTGTATACATCCATATGCATTTAGTAAATAAAAAGCGGTTATTTTAATGTTACAAACAGACACTCCAATTTTATTTATTTGTATAGAAGATGCGAAAATAAGAAGAGGATAGAATGGAATAGTCTTAAATAAGTTTGTTTGTTTGTTTTTTACCTTTTCACGCCTAATCCACTGAACCGATCATCATGAAATTATAGGGCATAGAAAAGGACAAAGGATACCTTTAATCCAGAAAACAATACTGTGTCCCGAGGAAAAGAACAATAACTTTCGATAGCCACAATTGTCTTTCGAATCATGATTGAAATATGACTTTCTGAGCAGTATTGTAACAAAAAGTACTAGGCTTGCATGAATTCACGATAGTATTTCAATAATTAGTCGGCACACAGATAGTTTTATAACCTTGATAAACATATATGATACTTTTTATCTCGATAATACGTTTCCGTGGGATAATTTCCGACCTCTACACGGGCGAAGCCGTGGGCAAAAGCTAGTTACTTTACAATTAGCCCTCTTTTCCATTAGATATCCAACTATTAATTGACTATTTTTACTCCGTAATACTAGGCTAGCGCCATCTTTGATTTTGACAACGGAGGTCTCGCGCGTGTAAGGCGACCGTCTGGAGGTTAGTACTGGCAAACATAATCAGCCTGTAATGTTCCCACTGCTGGGGCATAAGCCTCCCCTCTTTTTGCGATTGGGCCGTTATCCACTACGCGGGCCAATACACCCTGGTAGAACTCACATATCTTCGAATTTTTAGTTCCAGGACATGCCGGTTTCCTCACGATGTTTTCTTTCACCGTTTTGAGAGCAGTGGTGATGAAATAAATTATACAAAGTAACGGATCTCTTTCAACAAGTACTGGTCCTTAGCAGCTTTGAACAGAGAGAAGTGGAAAGAGAGTAGGGAGGCCTTCGCCCTGCTGTGGGAAATCACAGGCTAATAATAATAATAACGCATCTGTCTGGGATCGAACCCACCACTCTTAAGTCACGGCCGTTACCACTGGGCCACCACTGCTGTCATGACTGACATGACATTTGTGAATAGTAGCCACATACCTATTTACATATAGTAATGTCAATGTAGAAGTTACGATTAATTCCTTTCTCAGTTATTTTACATACAACAACCTTTATAGCAACGATGATAAAGATCAGTGTGCTGCAAAATCAGAGGTAAAATAACTTTGAAAAGACTGTACTTGTTCATTCTTGTATATGTATAAAGATCATAAGTTACTGACCTTCCATAATCTAACTTAAAATGGGTTCTTTTCTCGAAACAACAGAAGTTCAAAACCCTTAACAGGAAAATTTAATGTATAACGTTTCTCTTATTTCTGAGAGGTGATGCATCCCATCTGTGTCCAGAGGACGTGAACGACATCAGACGTCGCCGATTATACACTTGTGAACTCCTAAATCGGGCCACCGAACATTTTTATGTTTAAAGGCCGAACACCTTAAAATAATGATAAGCCAGAGAAAATGTTTTTATGCAATTTTGAAGAAAATCGGAGTTTGGTCGCTCTTAAAGAATACACTAACTTTGATTAGAGCGTCAACAGTTATTTCGTTACTTGTTTTGATTTGCTGTTTGCATAAAAAAATATGAAAAATTGTTTTTCCTTATTTTTTCATCTATTCTGACGGTCATCATGAATACTGCACCCGAAGTAGCCGCGCAAACTGGGAAACTTCTTCAGTCTGCGCTTAGTCAGCGAAACGTAATTGTACAACTTCATGTAAGCCGTTCTGCCGTTCAAAGAATTTACCATGAATAGGTAGGTACTTGGAGATTGGAACTGGGGTGGAATTTCCATCTAAGGATAAACTAGCCTTGAAGTTGTGACGGCACCACGATTTGATTGTTTCTTTCGTCAATGCCCAGAGGCTCATGTGATGTCATATGCTGAGTTTGTGAGCCAGGATTTCAATTTTATACCTACATGATAATGCAAGGGCGCCTACTGCAAGTACTGTTCGAGAATACCTGCAGGACGTTAGTATCACAGTAATGGAATGACCAGCAAGAAGCCCTGATATGAATCCAATAGAGCACTTGTGGGATGCTCATCCCATGATCATAAAGAGGCGTGTTCGAGCAAACCAACAAATTCCAGAAACTTTGCAGGTGCTGAAAACTGCCGTCTTAGAAGCATGGGAGAATATTCCACAGCACGTCATAGTGGTATTTATTAATTCCATGCCGAACCGCATGACGGTCGTCGCATTTACCATTATTTAAAAATATAGAGGCCTTTAAACAAAAATGTGAATCTAGCCAGCCTAGCTAGATTCAGGTGTCCGGGAGTGTATTATTGATAATACATTCAAGTATATTCCTTGTAACTGAGTTATTCTCTATGTATTATACTGTCGACAAGAAAATATACGAGTGAATTAAGCATATTCGTAAACAGATACACCTGAAAAAAATTAAAAACTTTAGGCATCTACTTATAGTTGTCAAAAGGTGAGGTTAAAATTCGTCAGTTTTCCTTAAAGTATAAAAGCTCCAAGGTCTAGTGAGCTTCCTGTTCTGAGGCACCTATACAATAACTAGGAAGTTTAATTACTTTTCCTAATAACATTGTTCTGAATCGGGAAAACAACTGATGCAACCAAGTGCGTCACGTTGAGGCGGTAAAAAATATTCTTGTTCAAAATGATGTTTATCCAGATCTTCCTTCATTTTACATTTTGAGTTTCTAATGCAAAATAGAAAGGAGCACGTCTTGTGAAATTGAAATCGGTCCTTTGCACCTTTACTTCAATATTATTATGAAACTTCTTCAAGTACCCACTACCGTACTTAGTTCTACATAATTGTAGCCCTAGAGTCTTTGTTCCCAAGTTATGCTGAAACGCAGTTGATATCAGCATATTTTTCCTCGTAGCAGATTTTCCTTGTCGGTAACGCGTATTTTTGCAAAAGGGACCGCTGTCAACGTGTCAGCATTGATGAAAGCAAACACGGTCCATTGGTCGGGATCAATAATGCATCTTCTGAATAATGCATAGACATCGGTCAGAAGTGTATTTACCCGTCTGCATTTTTGATATGATCCCGAACGGTGGCGCATTGCCCTTTGCCCTACAGTCCGAGATGAGCTAACCTACGGAGTCAAATACAGGACCAGCTGGTCTATTCTGTAAAATTCTGACCGTGATAAGGTGAAGTGATATTGAAGTGACCTGTCATTCCACCTGATGCTAGAGATGGACACTATTGACAACTCACCCCGAACTCAATTCACCTAAGTTTTCACGTTGAGATTGTTTACAGAAGAGATCGGTTGACAGTGTGGAACAAAAAAAAAAGCATTGACGACAGTAGCTTTATCCCGATGGCAGATGTGAATAGGAATATTCTACTCCATAGTACATCAATTATCTACCTAATCTGCGTTCGCGATTTATTTGCCAAAAATATAAACAAATATGAATTAATGGAAAAATAACTTTAATTCCTATGCAATAAAGTTCAGTTTATGCTATAAACTGAACTTAACATTTTTATAACTTTTTCAATAGTGCTAGTCACTCCGAAATCAACTTAATAGTCATTGAAATAAAGTTGATATTTGTTTAACTTTAAATAAGGTGGGTGTGTGCAGCACTTCGCAATTTTACTATAGAGACATTAACTTAATAGCATTTCGATATATACCTGCGTCACAAGTTTGTTACTAGAATCAAATTTATATTCGATTAGTTGTGATTACCCATATACCTATTATTGTGTCACCCATTGTAAAGTTTCTATATTTATGTCTGTAATTTATATGGCATAATAAAGAGTATTCTATTCTATTCTATTACTAGATGATTACCGCACATAAAACACTTTCACAGTGTATTAATTGCGGTTAGTGACAAGTGGGAAAAACCATGTGGTTTCGTCTACGATGCTACAGTTATGTTATTTTAATCTAGGAAGAAACTAGGAATGAGGAAAATCTCAAACTAAATTCCAAGTAGATTATTAATAATCAATTAAAAATTGATCATCAGACCCGCCTACTGAAACTAATGAACTGACACACTTGGGTTTTGTCACGTACGCTCCGAGCAAATTGTTTTTAAAAATATCCTAACACCAGTTAATGAGAGCAACAATCATAAAAATCACACTGGCCCTAATATCCATCGGCAATAAATTAATAACTGGAAACAAAATTAAGCCATTACACATTATAATTAGCTGCGCGATGACGTACCTAGGTATAACATAATAAGGACCAGTCTATGCAACACTGAAAACTCTTGTTTTAAGTTTTCGCGTTTTCCGAGAGTTCAACAAATTGCGTGCAGGGTGAAGAAAACATCAAGTATAAAATAACGAAAAAATTCCTTTCCTCTTATGATGTAAATAAGTGCAAACATTCACATCAACCTAGGTGTTTAAATCGAACGTTAAATTGACTCGTGAATTTTATATAAATTCGTTAGTCGGATTATAGAATATCACACTAATATTATAAAGGCGAAAGTTTATGAGTGTGAGAGTGTGTGTGTTTATATGTTTGTTACTTCTTCAGGCTCAAACGGCTGGACCAATTTTGATAAAATTTTGTATGGAGGTAGCTGACACCACTTTTTATCCCGATATTCCCACGGGATCGACATTTACGCGGGTGAAACCGCGTGGCGCAGCTAGTTTCAAATAAATCACAATGAACTTGCATATTTCAAAGTGGAGGAAGAAGTTGGGCGCTTTGATCTTTCAAAAATACGTAACCCAATTCAACTTTTAACACAACATACATTTTTAAAATTCTTAAAATGTTGTAGCTCGTACATTACCTACCAGGTTTAAAAGAAGCACTTACTAAGTATTAACTTGTTTACCTAGAACACCTGTTTGCTATACAAAACTTTACCATGATGTAAAAAAATGGGTTGGTATCAGAATGACTAGATCGCAAATTGACTGCACCCCGCGTGCCCGCGGTTTCACCAGCATAAGTATCGACCCCGTAGGAATATCGGGATAAAAATTATTTATTTATTTACTATTGCCAATTACATTTGTTATTACAGGTGGAACCCCAATACAACAAATGTAGTCACAATTTCCACACTCGGGGAATTCTATGCCTTAATCAAGGTCATGGTCTACCCATGTGCCAAATTTCATGCAAATTTAAAGTTTTAGCGTAAAAGCGTAACAAAAAACCATACAAAAAATCAAATCTTTATAGTATCAAACAGAAAAGCTTGATTAAATAATTGGCTCTTTATTGCATGATTCCATCAATAATTAAGTTTTGGCACGCGCCCACGGTTACATGGCCTAAGGCCTACGTGACTATGGACAGGGCACGTAGCTCACGCATCTACCTAGCCCTAATCGATTCACATTCAGAATCGATTTGATGACCGGATTCTTAATTATGATGACTAACTATGTATAGAATTTGTTTATGTTTCTGTAACTATTTTAGCTAAAATAAATAAAGGTAGGGATGTATTGTACAGTGAAAACCTCTTTAGGAAAGTTGTTGGTAACTTTAGGTCAATATTGTGTAATCTTAACAGTGTCGAAGAATATACTGCTTTGTTGCATTTATTAGGTGCATTGCTGTATGAAATCTCACATACTCGTATTAGTCGATACTAGTATCATTTACTTGTACTTTAGAACCTTAATTTTAGACCTTTCAATTCTGATTATTCACAATTTTCACGTCAGTGTATCCTCAGAATCCGGACCCAAGTTGGCCGAAGCAAGGAAAACCTGTTCAGATGGAGATTTCGCCTTCCGCGTAGACGACTCCGCCTTGTAGTGCAAATGCGGTGCTGTTCCACAAACGATGGGACGTTTAATATCGTGTCCTGCGTGTCCTGTCGTCTGCACATTACAGGAAGGGATGAATGCTAGTAGTTGATGACCAAATACGTATAGCCGAATTCTGTACCGAGTCCACTTAGATTGCCATTGACACGTTAAGAAGAAGACGAGTGTATCATTCTGTCAATATTTCACATGCCTCTAGCTACGACATGCTACACAGTTCATAGTAGGACATGCAGGTACCTACTTGTATGCAACCAATCCATACTAATATTATAAATTCGAAAGTAACTCTGTCTGTCTGTATGTTACCTTTACACGCCTAAACCGCTGAACCGAATTAGATGAAATTTGGTATAGAGATAGTTTGAGTCCCAGGAAAGGACATAGGATACTTTTTATCCCGATATTCCCACGGGATCGAGACTTATGCGGGTGAAACCGTGGGGCGTAGCTAGTATAGGGTTACCAGATGTAAAATTTAAAAGTCCGGAGAATAAGCCTGATTTCCTTAAAAAATCCTGAGAGTTTGTCGCAATTTCAGATTTTTTTCTCAAACGTAATGTACAATTTAAAAGGTTATCTATCTATACATATAATAAAACAGTAAAAAAACTGTGTCTGTACATTCAATATATTTAAAAAAAAATAATTGAGGGGGGTTTAGAAACAGTAATAGGGCACGAATCTAAAAAAAAAAAATTGTCTGTGTGTCTGTTTGTTTGTACACGCTAATCTTCGGAACTACTGGACGGATTTAAATGATTTTTCTTTTGTTGTATAGGTATTATGTCTGGGCAACATATAGGCCATAATTTATCTTGGAAACTTGAACACCTGATGCAGAACCGCAACAGACTAGCTAAACTATAAGAGATACAATAATGGTACAATAGCAAAAATTGTTCCACGTGATGAGCATTTTCAGCTGAGAGAATAAATTTGAAGATCTGGAACACCTGATGTGGAACTCCAAGAGCCCAGCTACACCATAACACATATAGGAATGACGTCTTAGCAAAAGTTGTTCGGTCTGATGGGCATTTTCTGTTGACTTATAAAAATCGAAGATCAGGAACATCTGATGTGGAAATCAAAGCTATCACTAATTTCACTGTATAATTATAAAATAACATAAGCTGGGAGTAACTCCACGCGGTGAAGGCGGTAACAGTTTAGGACTGATTTTCGATGACGATGGTATATCATTGAAAATTTTACTCTACTGGCCAAAACTCCCATTTATTTTTTTATTTTATCAAATAAATATGCCTTCGGGCTTATGTTATTTGAGTGTTTAATTTCCTTTTCAATTTATCTTCGTGACACGGTAGCCTACCCGGTAACGCAGGACAGCAGTCACTTAGATTTTAATTGATCAGGTATCTTCACAATAAAACTATAACCATGCCTAGAAAGAGGTCAAATCTTTCCCAATGTTCCAAAGGAGCTAAAAGATTGAGGATCATAAGATCCCAAGAATCTACTGAAGAGCGTCAGGAGAGCCTTGATACTGTTCAACATCAGGCTGCAACTCGCTCCGTGGAAACCTCTTCGGATCGCGAAGCACGCCTGCGTTCTCAGCGTATTTACGCATCTACATCCAGGTCTCTAGAGACCACTGAAGAACATGATGCGCGACTGACCGCTGATCGTGAACGTTATGCATTGTCTCGCGAGTCGAAGACGTTCACGGATAGAGAATAGCGCTTGAGTTCCAAGCGTATCTACGCATCGACTTCTAGGTCTCTAGAGACAAGTGGGGAACGTGATGCGCGACTGACCGCTGATCGTGAACGTCACGCATTGTCTCGCGAGTCGGAGACGTTCACGGATAGAGAATTGCGCTTGAGTTCTCAGCGTATTTACGCATCTGCTTCTAGGTCTCTAGAGACAAGTGCGGAACGTGATGTGCGACTGTCCGCTGATCGTAAGCGACATGCATTGTCTCGCGAATCGGAAACGTTTACCGATACAGAATCACGCTTGAGTTTTCAGCATATTCGCACATCTACTAACAGGTCTTTTGAAACGAGTGATGAACGTGATGCGCGACTAACTACTGATCGAGATTATCATACATTGTCCCGAACACGCACACAACAAAATATTCATAATCAGTTAGAAAGTGAGAGAGAAAGAATTGCTGGAGTACAGCATGAAGAGACAGAAGAAGAGCGCAACGAACGTTTGAATTCTGATCGACTTCGACATTCTCTGAACAGAATGTCGATATCATCTGAAGAATCCTTCCTTGGGTTGATAAGGGACGGAGTGCATTTACGTATACTCCTATAATTGACTACGCCACATATTCCGCCATCGGAGGTATGGTTCAAAATTGTACTTTTTGTGAAGCTGTTAAATGGCAAAAAGAAACAAACGGTATGTGTTGCTCAGTTGGGAAAGTACATATTGAAATATTACGAAATCCTCCAGAAATATTAAGATCACTGCTAATCGGTGACCATCCACAGTCAAAACATTTCTTGGACAACATCCGTTCGTACAACAATGCCTTTCAAATGACATCTTTTGGTGCGAAACAGATTTCAGAAGACCCATTTATGCCAACATTCAAAGTGCAAGGCCAAGTTTACCACCTCATTGGTTCATTATTGCCAGTAAATGACCCCAAGTTTCTCCAAATATATTTCGTATCCAATTATCAAGAAAATATAGTTTTTAAAAACAAAATTTAAAAGTTATTTGCAATTAATTCAGTGTACCCTTGGGATCCGCTGCGGAATTACGGGAAGAAAAGTTTTTTTATTGTATAGGTATTAAGTCTGGGCAACATAAAGGATATAATTTATTTTGGAAAATGGGACACCTGATGCAGAACCGCAATATAAGAGATATAAAAATGGCGCCATAGCAAAAATTATTCCACGTGAAGAGCATTTTCTGCTGTGAGAATAAATTTGAAGATCTGGAACACCTGTTCTGGAACTCCAAAGCCCAGCGACACTATAACATATATAGGAATGACGTCTTAGCAAAAGTTATTTAGTCTAATGGGCATTTCCTGTTGACTTACAAAAATGAAAGATATGGAACGTCTCGAATCGTCTCGCGCATCCCGTTGTTTTCCAGTCCCCGGGCTCTTAGAATTCGACATCAGACGTTTCAGATCTTTGATTTGTACGGCCCCGTTTTCGCTGGCATAAGCAACAGGATCCGCGTACGAAGTCGTGGGCAGCAGCTAGTATTTTAATAAAAATTCTGAAAATCCTGAGATTTACAAAATCCGGCCGTAATCCAGAAAAGAGTTTAAAAATCCTGAGATCTCAGGACATATCGTGAGATATGGTAACCCTAAGCTAGTATTTACTTTAGTCTTATAAAAATAATAGCCATTTGCAAAGCAGTCCTGTACCCTGATTCCGTAACACACTATCAATCACAATCTAAATAATTTAAAAAGATATTGCTAATCCATTGCTTCATATGTCAGAAATATTTGTCTGCTTAACAACGTAAATAACGCAGTGAATGTTGTTGAACTGTCAAAAGGAAAGCCATTCCTACTGTTAGTGTGTTACGCAATTAGCATCGTTTACGATTTATGAAAGACTTTTAAGTATTTCTATTACACACACACACACGCACCCCCACTCACCACGCACGTAGGTACACGCACGAACGCGCATACATACACCTACCCCCCCCCCCCCCACACACACACAAAATTGTACTTAAATGAGAATAAAATAAACATTTTATTTTAAGGTTTTTTTTTTCTTTTTATTTAACTATGTAAAGAAATACTTTGTCAAGTTCCAATGAGTTACAAATATTGGCTTGTGACTTTGCTGCGGAGGGACACTGATCTCTAAGATACAGGGGTCACCCCTAGTTTGGAGATCAGGGTTTCAATGTAGGTATTGTGCTTAGCATAGCCACTTAGTTATAATATAGATAACATTGTTTTAGTATGTACATACTTAGGCTTTTCTTCAATAAACATTTTTTTTACAACATTTTTTTTTGTTATTTATTACATAAACGATAATATCTAAATTAAAAAAATATCCTAATATTAATATCACTTTGTTAATATACCACAATAACAAGTTATGAGGTTGATAAAATAAAATCATTGACGTCAGAGTCGATGAGGATACATATTCAATAACAGATTAACTAGAAAAATATAGTACTATTATTTTTAAACTAGCTGTAACCGCGACTTAGTCCACGTGACACCGAAAAAAGAAACAGGAGGAGGTTCTCAATTCGACTATAGTTGCCGCCAGATAACAAAAAAATAAAAGTCATTGATACGACTTAAGGTATGATTCTGATCTCGGCAGCACGCAGCAGTGTGTGACGCAGCAATGTCGCGCAGCATTGCTGCCGTGCTCGGAATGTAATCTCATATAAACCTATAGACAATGTATGAGGACCAGTAGTGCTGCGACCGCACTGCCGCGGCAGCACTGCTGCGTGCTGCCGAGATCGGAATCATACCTTTATACCAAAAAGTCCAAACTTAATCGATATAGATCGCTCGTCATACAAAACTGTTGCTAATACTGCTTCAGTCGAGTTTCATAATAGCGACAAGGACGCCCCATACCGCGATACGTTTGTGTTGATCGTGTTAGTGACACTGCCTTTACATTTTCGTATCGCTTTGAAATATTGGAAAACATTGGTAGACGGGTGTCAACGACTTTTATTTTTTTGTTAGGTATCTGGCGGCAACCATAGTACTCGTTTCCTATATTGTGTGTCCCTACGTATAATTTTGTACATTTTGTACAACTTTGATCAGATTTCGTCTCATAGGGGCTGATTAAATCTGGTAAAATCATCAATTTTTTTTTCATTCTTATATTGGAGAGAGCTTTGCAGTTAAAGCTCGACTTTATAGTTCTAGGAGCTGTGCTTGCCTTCTTGTTCTCTACTACTCGTAGCACACGTATCAAATCGGAAAGGGATCGGCACCGCATCGCCTATCGCCTCGCCATCAAACAGGCGTCAACCAGCCACGTAGCCAGTAAGCACGTAACTAAAGCGGATCAGAAGCTCCGATACGTCGACTCGGCTACGGCTAGGCGATGCAGCACTTTCGGCTCGCCGACCGCTGGTTGATGGTGCAGCAAGCAGGCGGAGGGGTGAGAGGGTCAAGGGTGGACGAAGTGAAGTAAGCTCGGGTACGGAGAGACGTAAGCGCAGGGACTACGAGCCGTAAGCGCGGGGACGACGAGCCGTAACGCACCGCAACGCGGTTCGTAAGCTTGTCCCGAATTGAGGTGATTACGTTACGATTCCGATTAGTGTGCGTTGCAGTAGGGAGTTTCATACAAAGAATACTGAACGGCTCGAGTTGATACGGTGCCGATCCCTTTCCGATTTGATACGTGTGCTACGACCTTTAATCTTCTATAAGTTAGTTGCCAATGAGGAAAATTGGTAATTGGTAGAGTACCTACCCTACGTAGGTAGTTGATGAGCAATAAAACCCGACACTTATCGGTAATTCATTACAGATTCCAATTATTCGATGATCACGTAATAAGTATGCAGAAATTGATATTTATTTATTCAACACTTATGTCTAAGTGCCTATTGTGAGTTGGTATTCATGAGTCTTACCCCAGTAAGTGCTCATACACCCAATACCCCAAGTGACACGCGTCAACGGCAGAAGCAACTGCATCCGTCAACGCCCGCCGTCGACAACGTGCCGCTGCACGCTGGAGTACCTACTATTATTGATCGAAGAGTACAACGCACTAATACACGAGCAACACGCGTTAACGGCCGAGGCCGTTGACGCGTGTCACTCGTGTGTATGTATGATTGTACGCACACTAAGAGATATATTAAAGCAAACATTGCTGATTAGTAATTTTAAAGTGAAAGTGCTTAAAAGCAGTATACTCCCTACATGATTATTTTAGAAAAGTTACCCCCTTTATTACATGCAGCTATTTACAAAAACAAAGGTCATTGCCACTCCCTGGTAACAAACCCCCGCCTAAATGAGTAAATACCTCACAGCAATGATTTGAATCTGTCAAGCTTTCCGAATTCATAAATATTTTTTAGAACTATCGATGGTGAATGAATTTTAATGAAAAATCATTGACTCGATCTCAGTCGTGACGTAGGTTTATAGGAAAAAATAAAGAGACGTAACTATCATCACAAGACTTGCATAAGGACAATCTACTAACGTCATACTTACGACAAAAAAATATGATTTGAATAGAAAAGAAAACGACACAACTTTAACACAAGTTCTTAAAATATCTTCATACACCAAGTACCTACCTATAACATTAATACTAAGTAGTTAAAACTATCTAATAGGTACCGCAACCAATATTAAAATTCAAGCAGTAAAAATGGAAGTGATCGAAACACGTAGTGCCAATTTATTCTTATGTTATCTACCTTAAGACATGCCCTATATGTGAAATTAGAAGAGGGGTTCTTACATAGTCACGAATAAGAACGAAACTACTATAATTAATTAAATATACTAGTAACTACTACTATATAGTATTATTATAGTATTACCTATACCTAGTAGTTCTTTACTACTGTAGTAGAGGCTATTAGCCTAACCCATAGTGCAGGCTGGCAATAATTAACGCGGGTTCCATTCGAACATTCAAGCAAGTGTCAAACATATTATTAAGTTTTTTTGTTTAGATAGGTAAGTCAGTGCAAGTCAGTGCTAGTTTTAATCGGAAAATGTAAAGTCTTTCTATCAGTATAAATTTAAAGAAAACCTATCGCTCTTCAAGCCCTTTACACTTTTATAGGTATTAGGTAATCGCTATTATTCGTAACTACATACGAACAAATACTGATCGTTTGTCATAATAAACGATCCCTTCAATCATGTCTCTTACAGGTTGCCAGTTCGTTCGTGTTTCGTGTTCGTGTCTCTTATGTTACCTATATGAACATTCCTGTCTGAAATTATTTATCTTAGCTATACTTATATGATTTAAAGTAGAGTGCGCCTGATCAAACACTGATTGCTTGATGCATTTGAAACATTGTTGCTTTTACGATGCTATTAGGCGCGCACTGCAGTGCTACCGAAATCACACTCGAATGTGAGAATTATAACTACCTTGTTCACTTTGTATATAGATGTTCAATATACTCAAAATAAACTGAATTATAAAACTTATTTCTAATAGACATCCTACCTAATAAGGTGAAGCTGAAGAAAGTGCCTTCAAAACATTGTTAATAATTTAAACCATGTAGCTTTTTAATACTAACTCTAAGGCAAACATAAAATAGATCAGCGATGAATGAACTGAGATAACGACGATGAAATAAGATGAATGACCTAACCAACCCACAATATCTGTGAGGAAAGAAATTGCACAGATTTGCTTGAGAGATATAATAATTATATTGGATCCAACCAACAAAATTGGTAAGATCGTTGGACATAAAGGACAAGCAACCAGCGAGCAAGTGACGAAGTCAATCATCCAAGATGTAAAACCCCTTCTCAACCTCCAGGCTGCTTACGTTTATTAATAGGCTATAGCCACTTATCGAGGCAAGAAAAGGCCTTGATAAGATCAATGTAGCCTGTAAGACCTTACGGGGACATATAAACTGCCCAGAGCTCCATGGCCTTTTCTGCCGACTATTTGTGCCCGGCAAATACATCGGACACCGTCAGAGCCGCACAATCTGTTAACGCAACTTTCACCCAAAACTGTAGCCGAATCCCCAGTCTGTCTGTCTTCTGACTGCCAACCCTGAATGTGATGTGTTAGCGAATGAATGGAGTAAAATTATGCGTATATGTCTGGTGTCCTGTGAGAGAAAGTATGCAAAGGAGTCCACTGTTCCATGTTAGTTTCAAATTAAATTATATACAACATAATTGTTGTCAACGTAGGTATTAATTGTCTCTATGTTAATTAATGTAATTGGTGTCGTACCATTTTAATTAGGTAACTATAAATAAATCAATCGATAATTTCAACCTTATACAGCATGAATTTGTTAACTTTACACAGTTGTGCAAGTTATTTGTACCTACCTAAATAACTTACCTATGGCAATAGGTACATTGTTTCAAACGATAAAATCCTGACAGTTAAATCAGAATTTCAGAAACGATTAAAAGAGAAAGTATTTTGTTACACAATTATTATCTATACAATTATTTCCGCGAACAAAGAACCTTAAAATAATATTCTAAGCATAAATTCACGTGTAAAAAATATGTTACAAGTTATATGTAAGTACAAAAAACTTTTGCAGAGAATGTAATAATAATTTAGGAAAAAATGTACCCATATAATTTTAAAAAATCGTAATTGTTGACAAGGAGTTCCTACAGGCTACCATCTAAGCACTGTTGCGCATGGCGGCATGCCAGTCATGAATGCGGCGCGCGCGCAGCGTCGCTCCACGCCCGGTAGGTATTTAGTAGTCGTACAATGCGATCACGTGACTCCATTGACGTCAATACTGACCTCTGCCAACGGCGGCATCGCGCCTACCTCCTGCATGCTTATCTCACTCGAAATACCCTACATACACATAAAACGAAGAATAACATATATACTTACCTCACATTTATTTAATAATAAGGTTATTTAAAACCAGGTGTTTGCGTGGATTTATATTTATTTTTAATGCTGTTTTGCTGGAAAATTGCGTTTGTTTTGCAAAGAATAAATAAACGTAGTTCAAAACACAAATAGTCCCCTTTTCTGTAAAATATGAACATAATATCATCTTATTTACAACTTGGAAAAGAAAGATCGTGCTGAATGTAGGTATAAAAATGTGAACATTATTGACGGTGGAAAAGGCATCGTACATACATATATACAACATAAGTCCTTGTCTTTTCCTTGTTTATAATCTTCTTTATTCTACATGGATACGTTCACAAAAAATTTTTTACGGAAATGTTTGTAAGTTGTCTAGACGTGTAACTTAGATACAAATATAATACATTCCTTCCCTACTTTAATTTCTAAAGCCAAAATGAGGATAAAAGACAATTAAAAATAAGATAATTTAATTCAATTTAATTTATAATCTGTAATAATAACTAAATAATAATATCTAATAATACTCAATGCTTATGGCATGTAGTCACTATGGGTGAAATGTATATGTGTATGACTGTACAATGCCTGAAATAAAATGATTTATTTATTTAAAACAAAGGACGTATTTATAGATCCCCATTTAATTCCCTTTTTGTTTTCCTAAAAAAACATAAATCGTTATTCGTTCT
Source organism: Amphipoea oculea (assembly GCA_945859645.1). NCBI lineage: Eukaryota > Metazoa > Arthropoda > Insecta > Lepidoptera > Noctuidae > Amphipoea > Amphipoea oculea. Next base: position 13,670,991 of record OX243873.1, read on the forward strand.
GTATTGTCTATATAACGCTAAAGTTTGTTTGTTTCTTTGTTTAAACGCGTAGGGATATACCAGTCGGATTAAAAAAAATATTTTTTCCGTTTGATAGCCCATTTCTTGAAGAAGGCTCTAATAGGCTACTTAACATCTTATACCCTGACCCTAAGGAGCCAATCAAAAAGAAAAAACGTCAGCTACATGGAACTACTGGGAATAAATGAGAAAAAACGCTAAGCGAAAAGCTCTCCTGAGCAAAGTCCTCTCTCCACTCCTTCAATCTTTCGTTTAACCTACTACAAAAATTGATAGATACCTATCTGAAAATGTAAACACAAGGATACTTTTCATAAAAGATTATAAATGCGGACGGAGCCGCGCGCACAGCTCGTAAAATACATAATGTTCCATAGATTTGAGGGTACCTATGTAGATTTGCAAACGCCAAAATATTACCACTATCTTGGCCTTCAAAAAACACCGTTAATAAAAGACCGTGATAAAAGTCACGTTCCTGAAACGTTACATGTTTTATATCTACTTGTTTTTCCTAAATTGTGGACGTTCCGCTTTATAGAGCAGCTACATTATTATAAGAACCTTTACGTATTGCTTTCATTTCTATAAACCTCAGACTAGACTAGACTTTGACTAGACTTTTATACTAGAAGTATCATAACATCACGCCTTGTTGTCCCGAAGGGTTGGGCAGAGGTGTACCGATGCACGATGGTACAGTTCCGTACCCACATTTCGCCAGTTATGTTTAAGTCCCAACTTATAAGGGGCGAGTCTATTGCCATCAACCGGACACAAATGCAGTCTCTGGGTTGCTAGAAACTCTAAGCAGAAAAACTCAATAACACTTTGCCCGACCTGAGAATCGAACCCAATACCTCATGCCCAGCAGTAGCTCTTGTGACTACTAGGCCATCGAGGCAGGCTACTAGAAGTAATTACAACTAATAAAAGAATGTTTTGATGCCCAATGAGCTCCAGTCTTTTTCTTTTTTTTTTTTCTTTTTTTCCTTTTTTTATACACTTATATATACAGGTTGAAATTGAATACATGCCACAAATCGAAATGGGAGATTGTACTCATCATTATGAACAACTTTTACTACGGGACCAAACCGCGAAAAAAAATCAGCTGTTCCCTACATTTTGACGAGTTATGCGAACATAAATGTAGGGAACAGCAAATTTTTTCTTTAAATAGGTATTTTCGAGAAGTACAAACCGGTCGAAGTGGAGGTGCTTGGGGGAAGCCTATGTCCAGCAATGGACGTCTTTCGGCTGAAATGATGATGATGATGAGGTATTTATTCTATTTTCACATGTTTACACGAGATGCCATGGATAATTAGGTAGGTAGCTTAGTTCTTCGGATGAACTGAATAAGGTTAACAAAATTACCTACAATATGCGAGAAAGTAGTAGAAAGGCTGTCTTTAAAACTAAGAGAAATTCGAAATAAGGCACCAATTTGTCGAGCTTGGCGTTGGAAAATCGTCTTTTCGACATTTTCTTTGCCAATCGGTACAACTTCTTTCAAAATTAAAATATCAATGAAATTACCAAAGGACACGTTCTAAAGAAATTATGGCCAAAAAAAAAACTCAAAGAAAACCAAAACCCAGGGAAGAAGAAACAGGAGCGAGTGGCCAAGTGCTTTATCAGCAGTGGTCTGCACGAATGCATTAGGCTGTTGATGATAATTAGACAGTTTTATAATTTTTAAAATGGCTTATTCTAACTTTTAGGTGCATTTTCAGAAGTTAAACAACTCAAAACAAAAAACGACTATTTACTTAACTTGATTTGTTGAATAAACACCATCTAAAACCCTAATTATTTTCAATATAATTATACTTATTACCAAAATTAGTGCCTCAAACAGAGCAGTGGTGGCCCAGTGGTCACGGCCGCGACTTACGAGTTGTGGGTTGGTAGGTTCAAACCCAGTCAATCGCTTTAAATACTTTTTTTTTTAATATATATTTTATGTAAGTATGTAAGAATCCAATATTTTTATGAATACATAAAATGACAGACGTAGGTATTACAAAATTAAAAACTAACTTAACTAAAACTATATAAAAACTAAAATATAGCGTCGAAAAATTCATCCGCATCGCTGTCGACTGGTAATGTACCCAAGAGACTGGCGGCATTGCCACGTTGTATGGCAATGCTTAGCCTTTGGCCAAGGTAAAAGCCAGCCCTTGGGTCACGGGAAGTGTCAACCAGCCGTTTTGAAATTTCTGTAAAAAGACCATGAGCACTCGGACCCCACGGCCCGAGGGTTTCAACCCCAAACGGCTCGAAAATATAATTTCCGATAAGGTTATTATATTTTCGCCGCTTGAGGTTTTCCGCAGCCGCAGCAGCAGCGCCAGCACAGCATGCCGATCCAGGAAGATGGGATGGCGCAAGAGTATCGACACAAGTTGCGTCCCACACTAAAGGCCTACCCACCTTCCAAGGAAATAGAGACATACCGTCCGGTCTCTTGCCATCGTCGCGTACCAAGCCATTGGGTTCTAATACAGCTGGAACGCCGACGGTAACAAGAGCTCGTCGGATGATGTCATTAATGTTTGCGTGGCGCGCTAAGCGACCCGCACTTCGGCTGCAAGACAGGCCGTGGTGTCCGAGGCTGTTGACATCTTCGCCACAGTGACAGCGATGAGGGGAACAGCAAGGAGTGCCTAGTCGCAGGGAAGCAGCGAGGCGAAAAGTAGTGTCGTCGAACAAAGTGCCTATGTTCGACGAAGGTAGTGCATGAAGCCAAAGTCCCGACTCCCATCTACCCACAGCCAGCAGGCGCGCACGTTCCGCAGGAGTAGCAGACGAGTCAAGTAAATTGTTCTGTACTACTCTGCAGAGCGGCTCATCCCACCGTCTCTGGGAAGATGGATTGTCGGGTGGATCTGTATTCGGGCAAGCGAGTCTCCAGGCATCCATAGCCTCGGTGAAACACGGCACATCAGAATTAATCAGTGTGGAGGCTAAGATTTTCCTGATTAATTTATCAGTGCCGTGGACCGAGGATATGAAAGCCGGTAAACTAATACTAGAAATTTTGCGGACGCCGAGGCCCCCCATACGAATGGGAAGAGTAGCTTGTGCCCAAGCTCGGTCGTCCATGGCCACATTTAAAATAGATGTTAATGTATGCCTGATAATTTGGTCCATTTGGTCTAAAAGATGAGTGTGCTTCCATAAATGTGAAGCGCGAAGAAAATATGTTAATTTAGGGCCGAAACAGCAGTAGCGGATTAAAGTTATGGCCGAATGCATATTAATTTCTAACAATCTTTCCGAAACGTCATTGAAATTTTGAATTTTTTCCTGAATAAAAACGGGAAAGGAATTGTCAAAGATTGGAGACCCAAGAAGACGAAGAGAGCTTTTTTCAATAATTTTGATTTCTGGAGCTATTGCGTTAAATTTGGGAAGTGTCAAGTGTCTGTCAGTACTGTCCGCTAGGTATAGTTCACATTTCGAAAGATTGAGATCAAGGCCAATGGAATGAAGTTCGTTTTTTAAAAATTGAAGGTCGTGTAGTACAGTTTCTGCATCGCCTCCCAAGGTTCCATCATCGAGATACCAAACGTTAAATTTGGAATTTAGCTGTCGAATAATTGGGTGGATGGCTAAACTAAAAATCACTGGCCCGAGGGGGTCACCTTGTTGACAGCCAACAGCAGATTCCAAAAGGTTGTCTCGATACAGTAATTTAGAAGGGTTTCTGTAACATTGCCAAATGAAACTATAAATTTGTGGTATTTCTTTTCTAGTTTCTGTCAGCAAGGTGTCCCTATTAACAGAATTGAAGGCATTCTTTATGTCAACCTTCAGGATGACCTCTCCTTTTCCAGAATTTAGGTAGGTCGACAGGGCGTGTACGGCAGCCTCACAGCCCCCTTTGGAGCCGTAACCTAGCTGCAGGGGCTGAAATTTTTCCGAAACAACCTCACCATAAAATTTACAGCAAATTTTGGCTGCTATACGGCGGTAAGTAGTGCCCACGGCAATGGGCCGAATGCCGCCATCCCTCTTACGCAGGGCGCATAAATTGGCACCGTACAGAACGTCGATGACGGCCTCGTTCACCTTGCCGGAGAGCATAAGGTTAATCAAAGCCGTAAGCTCCTTCAAGAGCAACTCACCAGCTGCCCCGGCGCCTGAACAAATAAGGTCCTTGAGGTGCTGAGGGCTCAGGCCGTCAAGGCCGCCAGCGGAGCCGTTCCTGAAGGAGCAAACGGCTGTGACCAACTCTCGACCTGTAATGGTGAGGGAGTGGTTATCAGGATCAGGAAGGTCAGGAAAAGAAAGGCCATCCGCTGCGGCAGGGTGTTTGCTCTCCAGAGCTGCGAGTGTTTCTGGAGAACACGGTGCCACCACATCACTACTAAATAGAATCCTGGCTGCTCCGCTGATGTCACCTTCCCCTAACTTAGTTTCTACGAGATGTGATATACCTCTTGATGAGGTATATCTCTGTGTCTGTAATTTAGAATCTAAATTATGAGTCGAAATATTACAGTTTTCTTTAATTTGTGCAGTTAATGTCTTTTTTGTTGCCAAATTCTTTTGAACATGTAGAATTCTGTAAGGGAAGGTGAGTAGTTGTTCCCAAGCACTTAACGAGTTCTCGCGGGCGGCAAGACGAACGCAACCTGCTAGGTGTTGCGCCACTAGAGGTCTAGCGCCACGGGGAACTCGCTTTAAAACAGGAACAGAGTTTTTGAATTTGGACAGGGTTTTCCAAAACGGGTCAAAAGTGGATATAGCTGGAGTTGTAGGAGTGGTTGTTGAGGCAGGGTCTGAGATGAGCACATTTGGTGGTCTGTGCACCTTTCCAATGTGCACATTCAAACCCCGCTTACCTTTAAAAAACCGTGCCTGGGTACACAGCGGACATCTCTCCAGGATGCTCAGCGATGTCGAAGGTTGACAAGCACTGTTATCTACCACATCGCTGCTACCACTAAGCATTTAAATTTACTTATTAAAACTAATTAAAATAACAAAAATACAATAAAATAACGAATAAAAACACTAAAAAGTCTATGTGACACTTGAATGACAGAGAAGACGGGAGCTGTGACGGGACCGGCGCAGTCACGCAGGCGGCCTAGGGCGCCGCGCCACCGATGCATTACGGCGCAGCCCTGGCAACCGTTGCCTGGTGACAACGAACTGGCGTCGCGTCCTCAGCGACGCGATGGAATAATACAGCCGTGAAATTCACTTCAATTTATATCTGATTGAAAATATTAGGTCCTTACATATGAAATTGGCGTTTTGTATGGAAGGAACAAAAAGTCGAATATTTTTTAATATAATATATTTAATTAATCAAAGTATGAACCATTGTTTTCAATGCACTTTTGCCATCTTATAGGTAGTTCATTGATCCCTTTACTAAAAAAACCAGTCGGACGGGAATCAATAAAATCTTTGAAGGCGATTTGGACTGCCCCATCGGAGTTGAATTTTTTCCCTTGCAAAAAGTTATCCAAATTGCGAAAAAAATGGTAATCTGTTGGAGCAAGGTCCGGGGAGTACGGAGGATGTCTAAGACATTCCAATTCAAGCTCTTCTAATTTGGTAGCCGTCTGTTGCGCAGTGTGTGGTCTGGCGTTGTCGTGCTTTCAAGCTTTTTAATCTTCCCAATTTGCTTCAAGTGAATTAAAACAGTTTTATCACTAACATCGAAGCCTGCAGCTAACTCGGACGTGGTTTGCGATGGGTCCGCTTCCACAATAGCCTTCAATTCTCCATTATCAACTTGGGTCTCAGGCCGTCCACGGGGCTTGTTCTGCAGGTCGAAATTTCCAGAACGAAAACGTTGGAACCAAAAACGAACTGTGTTTTCTTTTGCAACATGACCGCCATACACATCATTCACCCTTCGAGTCGTTTCCGCAGCACTAGTGCCACGGCGGAACTCGTACTCGTAAATAATGCGATATAAATTTTCCATTTTGTAAAATGAGTGACGCAAACAGAAAAAACAGAAGAAAAAAAACAAATGAATGACGGTCATCGAAGCACAAATACATGAGTAAATAGCTGTACAAATTTGAATTTGGAATTCCTTACCAAAGAGGAGAAATTCGTGATTAAAGTGGCCAGTACGAAAAACGCCAATTTCATATGTAAGGACCTAATATATTAAAGAAATTTGACAGATTGTAGTAGCTTGATGTGCTGATTTTTGAAATATTTGTTACTTTTGATTGTGTACACCATATAAAACAGACATAAATATATAAACTTTACAATGGGTGACACAATTAATTGATTTTTCGCAGGCTACAATGTTTTGTATTTAATGTATAAAATAATTTTATTTAAATTTCTGAGTATCGATTTCCGACATGTTTGTCATACATCGTGACAAACATCAAGTAAGTGCCTCAACATTTAAATGAAATAGTAATCAGAAATTCAGGACAAACGAAAAATAAAGTAGGTAAGTATCTCAAATATTAAAATGATTTTCGAGCACGTTTCTTCAGCGAGTGAGAGCAATGCAAAGTGGCCACTTACTTTCCGAAAAAAGCAGCCAAAACAACGTGACCTAACACTTACTATTAATATTATGCTAACACGTAGTTTTCCTTTTACTCTAAAGAAAATTTCGTTGAAATTTACAATGAGTGAGACGCACATACCTACCTCATTATATTTGCGCGATCATAATCGCATACATAGGTACATATACCTAAGTATCCACCTGCACCAGAAAGAAAAAGATTTAAATATAAGGAAAATCTACTATGAAGACGATTTCGCGAACTCTGACATTATTACTAGTTTTGTAGGTATGTTAAGTTATACTTATATTATAGTTACCGACGTGACCATAGATGTGGACGTGACCAAGATGTTGCATAACGGCTTTACTCACATCCTCATAATCAATATATAAAGTTTCTACTGCTGGGACACAGTCCTACTCTCAGTGCGGGTTGGGGGATGTCACATGTCTTTAAACTTCTATTTCTAGGACATGACACGATGTTTTCCTTCACCTTTGTGAGAGCAGTGGTGATGAAATAATTTACACAAAGTAAACTAGTCGCGGCCGTTACCACAGGGCCACCATTAGTCCCCTCTGCACCATTGATGGCGCAGGACAATGGTGCATACGGTACAACGGGACCACTACACTACTGAGTTGTGAATCCCAAGGATTATCGCCGAGTAAACTATAATATAGACTACCTATAAGTACCTAAGTAGGTACCTTTAGCAGTTTCCCCCTTGAGCACCACGGTAAAATATTAATAGATGCTCTAACGGCAATACATTTGGTGCTCTAAAAAAAGGTGCTCTGAAAATAGGTGCTCAAACGGGAACACCCCGTATACACTTAGTATGTCTAAAAAACAATTGAGACAGAGTCCGAGAAAAATTCTAAAACGACAATTTCTTCATTGTAATGCTGCACTTACAATAAGTAATGTTCTCGTGATGTATAATTTCATGACTTCCCGTAATATTTCACATAAACAACTAGAGACACGTGCCGCTTTTTGTGAAAGCCCCACAAACGGTAAATATATTTGGTGGGTATTGTAAAATTACATTAAAATATCATGAATCTCAAGTTATGCTTGCTTCTTTCTTTTCGTGTGCTTGCACGTGATACACGAAATAAACGAAAAATTATAAATAGATAGAACTAAAACACTGTATCTGCCATCTAGGATGATAATAGGCATTCACGCGGACTTACGGGACAATAAATGTAAAGTAAATCATCGACAGACTTTTTGTATCGCTTGCGACATGACTCGTGAGTGCAGCATCCTAAGTACTGTATGTATGTAGTCCGGTCACACAGTCAGTAACCAGAAACATACACTAAATTATAAAGGCGAAAGTTTGTGAGTGCGTTTGTATGTTTGTTACTACTTTACACAAAAACTACTGAACGGATTTGAAACCGCGGGGCGCAGCTAGTATACAATCATGTAGGCTATACACCCAATGATCGAGCAGCTTACCTTCCATCACAGAACACTTTGCTTCCATGCTTACCTACGATATGACGCAAAATGAGCAGGGTTGGCAAAAAACTAGATAAGGAAGTACTTAGATAGTAATTTATTGAAACTTTGATTTTATAGAAACAACATTTATCTTAGTTTTTATTGTCATAAACTACAAGAGCATACTACATGGCGTTTGCGGTTGTCAAACAAAATATTAGGGGATCAGCAGCAAAGTGATGAGTGGGCTGACCGCCAAGGTGCGCAAGATACACAATGTATTGTATCGCCAGTTCGTCACTTGTGAAGGCTATGCACCTCCTTATGAATTGTGCCAACCCTCCTTGAAAGCAGGTGTAGGGCTATGTCAGATCTAACCACTAAAAATCATAGTGATAGTAATGTTAATTCCATATTGTGGAAAAAAAATATTTATTATAATCAGTTTCAGCGATGTCAATCACTTTCACCGAATATTTTACGTGTAATAAATAATTCAATTAGGTGACCTAAAAAAACAAAGCATATCTGCGAGGGGCATTATACAAGAAAGACATGCAATGGAATGTACCAGGCAAGAACTTGCACAAGAAAGTTTACTTAGATACTTAGCTTCCGCATGACTTTTGAGAGAGAATATCCCTCCAGCCTAGTTGAGTATTTAATTTCATCATAAATTGTGACGTAAGAACTTGAATTTCTTTTACAATTTGTAACTCAAGAATATAATTGAAAGTACACTCACAGGCACAATTAACCGCCCACCTTGTATTTCTTTCAATTTGCAGAAATCTTCAAATTTAGACCACATTTGATGAAAGGTACGTTGAAAGCGGCCTTTAAGGCATTAAAAAAAAATCATAAAAGTAAAAAAAAAGTCGTTTAGTAAAGGATTCATACCAAAAATCGATTTTGTGAAAATATTTGATAAAAATGTAACAATTTTAATATTGAAAAAAGTCGCCCAATAAAAGAGAAAAAAAAAACAATTAATAATGGGTGTTGCCGCCTCGGGCTCTAATGACTTCTTAGAGCCGGTTTGGCAATCCATCCATTACATCTTGGATATCCGACTGGGGGATATTGTGCCACTTCTCTACTACAGCCGTCTTGAGCTCTCCTAGGGTCGTAGGGGCTGGTACTCTTGCTCGGACACGTCTTTTGAGGTTGTCCCAAATGTGCTCAATTGGGTTTAGATCGAGACTGTCTGTTGGCCATGGTAAAACTTGAATCCCGACCTTATTAAGGTACTCAGTGACGGATTTTGCGGTATGGCAACGTGCATTATCATGCATTAAACTAAAGTTGTCACCAATAAATGGTGCGAAAGGCATGACATGGTCTTGAACAACTTTTTCCACGTATCTTTGAGCGTTCACACTGCCTCTATCGAACACAACAAGATCGGTACGAGCCTCGTAAGAGATACCTCCCCAAACCATTACGGACCCTCCCTGGTAACCCACTGTTTCGGTTATAGCGCATGGATCAAATCTTTCGTTTGGGCGCCTGTAGACACGCTGACGTCCATCTGGATCTCTTAAGGCTATTCTGCTCTCATCTGAGAACAGTAAGTCCTTCCATTCCTACACAGTCCAGTCAGCATATTCTCGCGCACAAGCAAGTCTAGCTCTACGGTGTTGTGGGAGCAGTTGTGGGGCGCGAGCTGGATGAAAAGTCCTCAGATTTCTTTCTGCCAGTCTTCTTCTAAACGTACGTTCACTTACACTGACATTTCCCACCTCAAAAAGAGACGTACGAGCTTAAGTAGCGGTGCAAAAGCGATTTCTCAGCATGTTGTTGACAACGAAACCGTCATCTCGGGTTGAGGTGCATCGATGTCGGCCTTTACCTGGCCTGCGGGTGTATGAGCTTGTCTCCCGAAATCGTCTGATGGCATCCCGTACCGTGTTTCGAGGTACAACGAGTGTACGAGCGATGCGACGTTGGCTATACCCAGCGTCAGCAAAAACCACTGCCCTACCTACACCAGTTGCATCGAGTAGCATTTTTTAGAGTCCCAAACAATAAGCGAACACTACAAACTCAAATTAAATAATATTCACACACTATGGCAGAAAAGAACAGGAATTGTTAACACGGTAACGCAACGGCAACAATGTCAAACAACGACTAAATTCGAAAAACCCTTCGGTGATACAAATTTACTAATCGAAATAAGGGTATAAGAGTTTAGTTAACTGCTACAGTACCCACTTGATAAAAAATAAAACAGTGGATAAGCCATAGTTAACATAAACAAACAGGGTGACGAATGATAGAGGTGGGCGGTTAATTGTGCCTGTGAGTATACATTTATAATTACTGATGGTAAGGGGTGTTTTAAAATGGGTTTCACGAGTGTTTCGGCGCGACCTGTGCATTAATTCTGTACCTGGGCGACTGCCCACACAGGACTGTGTGGCTTTTTAGGGTTCCGTACCCAAACGGGACCTTTTACTAAGGCTCAGCGGAGCTGTCCCGCCGTCCGTCCATATATCTGTCACAGGACTGTATCTTTTGAACCGTAATAGGTAGACACTTGATTTTTTTACAGTGTGTACTACACTACTATGATCGCTATAAAAACAAACAATAAAAAATAATCTGCGTAAATATGATCATGTTTCTGCGCATCGGTCGCTTCTAAAGTGGTTGCCCATACGCCAACGTAGAGAACTAAGGGCGCTGACCACCTTGTTCTCATTTCTTGATTCTCCGTCTTCCCCTGGTTATCTAGCCCCCCATTTTCAGTACATTTGCGCCAACCACAATAGAAATCTTCGTTCATCACACAATCGTCTTCTTCAATGTCCCACTCACCGCACAGACTTCATTCACTCTTCCTTCTTCGTTCAGTCTATCTCTCTGTGGAATGCGCTCCCCCAGGAGATCAGGATGGCAACCAACCGATTATCCTTCAAAGTTAAGGTTCGCGAGCACATTCGCAAGAAGCTGGCAGTATCGTCACAACGGTAATATTTTCTCATTGCTTGTCTTATTTTTTTTTTTTTTTAGTTAGTAAGTATATTCATGTATTTATGTATATTTATTTGTGCTTATATTTATATATAATTAGTTATACATTATATTCATAGTTTTAATAGGTTTATGCGTATCTTTATATTTAAAATATTTATTCCTTCATTTTCATGATTGCACCTACCGCTGTTTGTCTCTGCATCACCCAAAGGTTGACTGGTAGAAAATGCCTATGGCATTAAGTCCGCCTCTGTACATTTATGTGCTTGAAGTATTAAATAAATAAATAAATAAAAAATATTTTTAATTTAAATTTAAAAGATGGGTCCCATATAAGAAACGTCTTTTTTTTATACATGTAGTGGTCTATTTATAAAAGTTACTTAAAATTAGGTTACGTTAAAACGTCAAAAATGTCGTCGAGTCGTGTGTGTATGTGTCGTCGTTAAACAGTCGCTAAGGGGCATCTGTTATATATTGTGCGGTGGTAAGTACGGAACCCTTCGTGGGCGAGTCCGACTCGCCGGTTTTTATTTTTATACATCGGCTTGAACCAACTGGTAATTAGTTATGTACCTATGAAGCCTGAAGGAGACTAACAAACCTAATTTCACTTATTTTCGCGACCAGAAACTCTTAGAGCTTAATTAACTCGTATTTCAGAATTCAAAGCGCAGTTTAAGTGCTTCATTTTTAGTGCTACCTCAAATAAATAGATATTTGAGGACATTAGTATTTGCGTGACGTTTCTTTAAACAGTATTGTGGAACTAACATAAAAGTAAAAATTCAAAATCAAAGATGAGCAGTGTTTTTGTTTTTTAATTTCAAGCCCCTTAAAAAACAAGTAAAAAATATTTGTAAATGCAATATACATCTTCTATTACGATTCAAAATGTCGACAGTTGAATTATTTGTTTTCAGTTTTAAAAATAGCTATTGATAATACGCTTACCTATCAATTTCAATGCTCGAGTACCTGCTCTTGCAAACTCTGACATAATGTAAGCTTCAATTATTCTGTCACGTGATCTCACGTGCCATGAACCAAATTGAAGAAAGGAAACTGTACTGTCCAGAGTTGCCTGGACTGGGAAAACGTGAGGCGGGAATGTATGGTTGCGCGCGCGCCGCCGCCGCCGCCCGGTCACTCACCGCGCCGCACACGCACGATAGCAGCCTTCCCAGAATGTATCGACAAGTGACCAACAAATTTCATCAATATTAATTCTTTTAAACGTTTCAAGGACTTTTTTAAAGAGTCTAGGGACTTGTAAATGTACTCTACATAAAAACAATTTACGTAGGTAGGTACCTATACAAATTAAAACGGATTTAAAAAACGGTTGGTAGACACTTTAAGTTATTTATTTTTCTCCTTAGTTATCAGTGACTTCGTAATGGAATGTTTTTCAGGCATAAATAACTGCTGATATTAACTTGACGCAAATGAAGTACTTATAAAAACAATCACGAGATGTATCTAACACTTCCGTATTTTTTGTATTGTCGGTTCCGCAGTTCGTACGTACATTTTCATTAGATAGTTCGTCGTTGCTTCCAGTAAATAGGTTGTTTTTACAGAAATTGGAAGCTATTTTCATTTTGTATCATTGTTTTAGTTGAGCCATTTTGGTTTTCATCCATTCAATTACAACCAATAATTTCAGGTTCCTCCACAGAATAACTTCAAGAAAGTACGTTTAATTGCGGTAAACATGACGCAGATAAAAAAATAAAAACACAGAAAACAAGAAGTTGGAAGAAAATATGCGTCACATCCACGCAAAACGGCCATCGCTCAGCATAATGCTATGACCTTATGCGAGAAATAGGAGAGCCCCAGCACAGGTTTTCAGGAACAGAAACTTCTTACAGATATCTATATTAGCATGACTGAAGTACGAGTACGAACGTAATCATAGACTTTCCTGGGCCCGACATTTTAAACAGGACGAAACAAATTATGTACCAAATTAGCCTTCAAGATACGAAGCTCAACACATTTCAACTACCTGTCTACTTTGATAAAATGAATGCCCATTGCTAAACATCGTCAAAAACTGTGAAACTCTATAAATACCTGTGTATGTAGGAATATAAATGATTTTATTCTGTTTATATTTGAATTAAATTAGAACACAATGACCTTATTCAGCTTGTAGTGCGTAAAATTAATCGTGATGTAAAATAAAACAATGTTAGTCCTACATGCCATATAAAACACTAGTAGCGCCCCGCGGTTTCACCCGCATGAGTGTCGATCCCGTTGGAATCTATACATATAATAAAATCGTAGGAAAGTCAAAACGGTACATTGAATATTTTTTTAAAAGAATACTTGGGGCGTGATCTACAATCGATATCGAAGCCAAAAATATAGTTTTTAGAATTTTTGTCTGTTTGTCTGTATGTATGTCCGGGATAAACTCAAAAAGTACTGCATGGATTTACTTCAAATTTTGCATGAATATTACTAAGAGGTCGGGTCAACATATAGGCTACATATTATCACGCTATCACCTATGGGGGAGGAGCTGTGAATCTTTATTTTTCTTACGCATTCTGTGACAGCGTGTAATCTAACGACGCATATTTAAATGTTGTTTTTCAGTAAGCCATGCTATTATCTAGCTTTACACTATAAAAACTACGCCATTTAAGTAACTTGGGCAGAAAAAACATAGTTTAATGATTTTTAGTAGTATAAAGAAAATTTTAAAGCAGCGCCCTCTATGACATTTCATAAAAATCAAATCAAGTTACATGTTGACATTTTTTGGAAATTAATAATTTAAATTTGATCATGTTGGCGAGGTTAGTAGTTAGTTATTCTTAAAATTCATAGATGGCAATGTGCATTTTCTTCATAAAAGTTGTATAGTATCTGTTCGTTTTGACAAATTCAAGTTCCAACAAAACCCTTAAAATCTTGAGCAGAGTTGAGGACGACAATTAAAAAAAAAATGCGGTGTTAAGTATTACAAAAAAGTTATGTTTCTACTGGAGACGAAGTCGGAGTAACTGATGAACGCGTGCTGAACACCTGTCTCAGTTCACTTCAAGATATGGTCATTTCTATCGGCGGCAATCCACTGATCGAATATGGGTTACCAGCTCCCCAATCATCACCGCATCAAGACCGTGTAAATCGGGAGTATAACGCTGAGACAAATTACGATCCGGGCGAAATGACCATGTCGCTTTGTTCTCTTCAGAGCAAAAACAAATTTATGACACCGTCCTTGAAAGCGTTGGGAAAAAACCAGGGTCAAATGTTTTTCTTGGAATGCGTCTGGTGGAACAGGAAAAACATTTGTTACCACTTGCATACTTGCAGAGGTCAGCAGGCAAGGCAAAATTGCTATTGCTGTAGCGTCGTCGGGAATCGCTGCCACACTGCTTCCGAGTGGCAAGACAGCACATGCCATGTTTAAAATTCCTATCGATTTAGAGAGCGCCGAAACGCCTGTTTGTGGTGTGTCACGTAACAGCGATAAGGGACACGTGCTCAAGGATTGCTCTTTGATCGTATGGGATGAGTGTACGATGGCCAATAGGAAGGCAGTTGAGGCCGTGGACGGAACCCTGCAGGACATCCGCAGGAACGAACATTTGATGCGTCGTATCACAGCTGTTCTGTTCAGTGGCGATTTCCGGCAAACGCTTCCCGTGGTGACACGGGGATCGAGGGCTGACGAGGTGAATGCTTCGTTGAAACTATCTTCGTTGTGGTCACGAGTTCGTACGCTGCGCTTGACCATTAATATGAGAGCTCGGCTCGGCGGCAATGCACGTGCTCAAAAATTCTCCAATGTCCTTCTAAATCTTGGCGAAGGCACTCTACCAGAAGAGAGAGGTGGACAGGTGGTGCTTCCAGAGTCTCTCGGTAGAGTGGTATCCAGCTTAGAAGAACTCATTTGCTGTGTGTACGGGGACATCAGTAGTATACTGCACCTGCAGAATTCTTGGGTGTGTGAGCGGGCCATTTTGACGTCCAAAAATGATCAGGCTGCAGCAATTAACGAATGCATTCTCTCGGAAATTGAGGGGAATGATGTGGTCTACACCTCGATAAACACTGTTGTCGAGCAAGATGACGCCACACATTATCCCGTGGAATTTCTGAACTCCCTGTCAGCAAGTGGACTTCCAGCGCATACAATCAAGCTGAAGGTCGGTGTCCCGATTATGCTTCTTCGGAACCTATCTCCTCTGAAGTTGTGTAACGGGACCCACCCTAAAGTCATTTCGCTCTACAGACACACCATTGAGGCGGAAATTCTTACGGGTTGTGGCGTTGGCGAGGCAGTATTTATACCACGCATTCCCCTCATACCTCATATCTTCCCGTTCCAGTTCAAGCGCGTACAGTTCCCCGTGAGTGTTTGCTTCGCGATAACCATCAATAGAGGCAGACACTGAGGGCAGCGGGTGTCGACCTCAGGACGAGTTGCTTCTCACACGGACAACTGTACGTCGCTTGCTCCCGCGTCACCAGTTCTGACTCTCTTTACATTTTGGCTCCTGGCAGCATAACTACCAACGTTGTTTATAGGGAAGTGTTTTAAGATATGATGCTTTTGTACGTATTTTTACTCTTTTGTGTCCTGGAATGTATTCCTGCATTGTTTTCTCTATTTCCTTCAGTCACATCCCCCACACCACACTGAACTCAGCAGGACTCCCATATAACTCTCTTCACTTGCTTCGCTTGCAAAAAAAAACTTACATTTTAATGTTTTTTTAAAAGTTGTTTACTTATAATGCTATAGCGACACTGGCATCATAGGTATTTTTCCTTCAGCCTTCAGGCAGACGACGTCGCGGGCAGCAGCTAGTATTGGAATAAAAACTATCCTATGTCCTTTCCCGGGACTCAAACTATATCTATACCAAATTTCATCTAAATATGTTCAGTGGTTTAAGCGTGAAGAGGTAACAGACAGACACACTTTCGCATTTATAATATTAAGTAGGTATGGATTAGGTTTGGTTGCCAACAATAATAATTTTCGGTTAAATTAACTCCAAGTTCTGTTTGACTTATAAATCGAGTGTTTCATTTAATTGCGTAAAGGCAAATATATCCCACTATTACGCATATTAATAATCATCTTAACAGACAAATATTATTCCAATTGGGAAAGCCCCAGCCTCAGCCTGTATTTACCAAATATCTTGTATTTGTACTAATTAAACATACCGAAGTAACGTAAGTACATACATAGGCAAATTTTAAGATATGAATAATACATAATGCACATAAGGTTTACGTAGAGAACTACAAATACAGTCGGGAGCAATGGATCAGCATTAAGAGACTGACGAAGCATGCTTGTAATATATAAGGTCCCATTAAAATAGATGGACAAAATTTTAGAAATCTTTCAGACCACCAAAATAAGGACGATGGTAAAAAATGTATAAGAAGAACGCATTACATACTTACAAGAAAAATAATCAGATAACGAAAATACACTAATGTGCTGGCAATTTATTATTTTATGTCAAAATAAAATCACTTTAATCAGTGTTTTTTTTTTAATGGATATCTTTGGTTAGACGTACTGAGTGCTGTGTTGCCCATCTATTTTAATGGGACCCTGTATATTGTATGAGTGCACTAAAAATATCAAATCGCGATGCGAATCACATGAGCCCCTAGACAAAAACTAATTGAGGACCACGACCGCTCTGGCAAGAGTGCTGTGAAGAAGAAAAAGAATAAGGGAAGAACCTAGTGTCGACACGCTTAGAAGAGGCCTTGTGTTGTAGGCAGGTCCACGTTAAAAACTCATGAAAAGTAAAAATATAGAAAACTTTACAATACCTTATGATTGACTGTGTGGTTCTCTTTCCGGCTTTTCCCCTTCCGCGTGAAGTTGATGCCATTCTGGAACTGAAAATGAAATAAATTGTAATTAAATAGTTAAAAGTACATTAACAAAAAAAGCCTTCGCTCATTCATCTTCCATCGTTCAATTTCAAACTCAAACCTCATAGATACTCACACATCACAGGCTAGCATTAGGAAGTCTCGAAGAGTCTAAAACCTCTCAAAAACTAACTAAATCATATTTTTTTTAGTATGTTTACCAAACCCATTTTCACGCAGCTCTAGAAATGTCATAAATACTTGGTAGTAATAATAAGATGGTTGCCACAGCGAATTGCAAGTACCTATCTGTAACGGGTTATAGTAAAATTCGTAGCGATGACGTAGACCTACGATTATGTAAGAAGTACATGCAACATCTACAGGAAAAATACGTACGAAATTACTCTATAATTAAATTGAATTATGTAACCTGTTGTAATACTACTCATAATGATAATTGATGTAGTTAGTTCACCTAAGTGCTACGGCGTAGACGGTCTACGACTATTGATTTATCAGCCTGTTCTGTCAAAGATGCGATTTATTTTGATATGGTGATTCTTTTTTTATAGACCAAAACATCCGACTTCAAAAAAAAACTAAAAAGTGAAAAATAAAAACTTTTTTACAAAAAAAAAAACCGGCCAAGAGCGTGTCGGGCCACGCTCAGTGTAGGGTTCCGTAGTTTCCTGTCCGTCACAATAAGTGTTCCCACGTACAATTCGATAATACCCGACCCAATGTAATAAGTACCTACAGCGCCATCTCTCGGGGAATTGGGTTACTAATTAATACATAGACGTGCCAGAACTTTTCGGTGGTAATTTTGGATTGCGAGAACCGATTTTAATAATTCTTTTTTTGTTTGAAAAAAGATACGTTCAAGATAACAAAATATGTAAACGAAGTTAAAAAAAAATGCTTGCATATACGATTATACTACGAACTTAGTCCAGAAATGATTTTGTCCAACTTTTTGTCTTTTTGTACAAAAACTGTTGTTTCTATCAAGTTCAAAATAATTTTCCTAGAAAGTCCTTATAAAGTTCTACTTTTCAGATTTTTTTCATATTTTCTAAACTTATGGTTCAAAAGTTAGAGGGGGGGGGACACATTGTTTTTTACTTTTGGAGCGATTATTTCCGAAATTATTGACATTATCAAAAAATGATTCTAGTAAACCCATATTCATTTTTAAATACCTTTCCAACAATATATCACACGTTAGGGTTGAAATTAAAAAAAAAATCACTTCCCACTTTACATATAGGGGGGCTACCCTAATAAAACATTTTTTTCCAATTTTTATTTTACCACTTTGTCGGCGTGATTGATATACATATTGGTACCAAATTTCAGCTTTCTAGTGCTAACGGTCACAGAGATTAAGCGAGGACGGACAGACGGACGGACGGACAGACAGACATGGCGAAACTAGAAGGGTTCCTAGTTGACTACGGAACCCTAAAAACAACCGACTTCCAAAAAAAAACTACAAAGTGATAAATAACTTTAATTTGAGAAGGCGGTGTCGTTGGTTCTGCTTTATCGTTTTTTGACACCAACTTCCGAAATTAAAGTTATTTATCACTTTTTAGTTTTTTTTGAAGTCGGTTGTTTTTTTTTTGTAAAAAGTTTTTATTTTTCAATTTTTAGTTGTACCTTCCCCATACAAATTCAATTAACACTGGTGCACTGAAGAATTGAAGACACCGACTAGAAGAATCATCAAAATTCGCATAGAAATGCCGGAGATGCAGTACATTTATGTATATATCTTCGTACATAAGAATAATTACCTAATGTATTATATACTAAAACCTTTCTGAAAGTATGTAAATCACGTTAGTGAAAGAATCATTAAAATTGGTTCATAAGTTTTTGAGTAAATCGCGGACATGCAAACACACATACATACATACGGGTCGAATACAGAACCTCCTTTTATGAAGTTGGTTAAGAACCTCCTTTTTTAAAGTCGGTTAAAAAAGAGTAATTTTGTAATGCAAAGATATTAAGACGGAAAACTTTCCAAAAACACTTGAAACTTAAGTCTTGGAGTCTTGCAACGCAAAGTGCTAATTTCAAGATTAGCTGTGGACGCTGTTTAGCATAATCACCCTATAATGTTCCCACTGCTGGGTCACAGGCCTCCTCTCTGCGAGAGGGAGCGGGCCGTAATCCACCACGCCGACGAAGCTTTTTAAGAAAACTTAATTGGCTTATTATTATAAACCTACAACTGGTTTATAATAATAAGCCAATTAAGTATCATGCAAAACCAATCATAAACTCGTCTTGCAATACCAGTTTTATTAACAATTTTAGATGTTCTAACTTTATTTTGATATTATTATCATTTTAAAAGGTCGGTCTCCATGCAGGTGTTTAAATACTAAAGCATAATGTTAGAACACGCTGCCGAATTCGTTTAGGTATTTTGTATCCAGCGGGGCAATTGCGTAAAACATTATCAATCGGAATCGGTTTCATTTTGACAGTTTAACAATATTCACTGCGTAATTTACGTGTTGAGCAGACAAATTTTTCGAACTTAAGAAGCAATGGATTTGCAATTTGCTTCAAAATTATTCAGATTCCGATTGTGTTACGCAATTAGGGTGCAGATAAACATAATCGTACGTAGTCATGGTTTTTGATAGTATTTCGTTATGAAATATTCTTATTCTATATTTCCCTTTGCAATCATGAAGGCCTGCTATGTTCGTGCATAGCAGCAGCCTAATTGCGGAACGCCAAATCGTCAAATGATTCTGATCAGTTGGCTTCATTTCTATCACAATTGGCTTCATTTTACGATTTTCGAATTGCGAAACTCTAGTTTCTGCGCAGGGCCTTAACGTTCATAATTGGTTTCATAATAAACTAGAGTTTCGCAATTCGAAAATCGTAAAATGAAGCCAATTGTGATAGAAATGAAGCCAACTGATCAGAATCGTTTGACGATTTGGCGTTCCGCAATTAGGCTGCAGGTCTTCATGATTAATAGTAGCGACCCTGATCCGTAGTCGCTACTTAATCTGACTCTACTAAGCAGCAACTTTCGATAGGTGTGCCTCTTCGCAAAAAAAAATTAAACAAAAAAACAATATGTTATAAAACTTAGAATGAAATATATTTTATATAATAGTCAATCAACTCAGCCTATTACAGTCCACTGCTGGACATAGGCCTCTCCCAGGCTGCGCCACAGTAGTGCCACAACACACTGTCCTCCGCCACCTTTTTGAGGTGGTATTTTACATTTGTATTCTTTTCGCGCCAAAAATTTAAAACGCATGAATCTTCTTCAACTAGGTACTTATGAATTTATGTTTTAGGAATAGGTAATAATGAGCAGTCATAACAAACCAACACCAACCTAACAAGACACAAATGACTATGGTAATGATGTGTAAAAGTTTGTCAATTAACTGTTTACATTACAGGTCAAGAAAAGTTTACGTGAATAAATAACTACTCAGGGTGTGCGTCATTTAAATAATTAATGAAGTATAACTGTAGTATAACCTAGCTGTATAACATAATGGCTATAGAACGTAGTAGACTTATTTTATTGTAGGTAGGTATCTACCTAATTATGTATAACATCGTTACATTGAAAATTGTTCTTAGCGTGTCGATGGCAATCTAAGTCGGTCCAGAATTTGGCTCGATGCGTCATATTTACGCCCGGTTTATGTTAGACGCAAATAAGCAAACGTTACAATCGTCTCGCCATTGTAACGTTTTGACAGATCATGTATGGCAAATACGTCAAAAACTCACAATCGGGTGACCAATGCAACGTTTAAAAATTTGTATACTTGGCCTTGGCCCCATGGTGGGAAGTTATAGCGCTACAAGGTTCTTTTGGCGCATGGCCAAAATCACTAAGCCCACCATCTGTATACAGGGTGAAATTAAATTCATGGGCATCCTTTTAAGGGGTCATTGTACTCACCATTATGAACAACTTTTACTATTGGACCAAACCTGAAAACGCGAAAAAAAAAAATTGCTTTTCCCTACTTTTTGACGAGTTATGTGAATATAAATGCAAGGAACAGCTGATTTTTTTTCACGATTTTAGGTTTAGTCTCATAGTAAAAGTTGTTCATATTGATGAGTACAACGACCCCTTAAAAGGATGCCCATGAATTCAATTTCACCCTGTATAAACCAATTGCACAAATGTTTACAAACAACGTCCCCCTGTCAACGTCATTGGAACGCCTAAATGTCCTTGCAGCATCAGCAGTGTATGATAAGAGAAGGATAAAAGTTGAATGAACTTACAGCGCAGTGAAAACAACTGAACAGCGAAGACGGCGGCGTGTGAACGAGGCCCGGTAGAGAGATCGACACCTCACACGAATCACTGAGGTTGCATTTCCCCACCACCTGCCGATATAATAAAAAAATCGATTATTTAATTTAACCGGTCAAGCGGCGCTCGTCGCCCATTGGCGACGAAACAATAGAAAATCAATTGTGTCTCATTAGCGGAGCTTGACAGATAGAGGAAATTTTCCTTTTAAACAATGCATATCTACATTATAGCCCAGGAAAATAAGATCAATTAAAGGCAAATCTGCGACACTGGAATAGGCTAAGTAAGTTGATAGTTTTTGATAAACAAATTCCCTAGTATTGTTCTTTGCGATTTATTTACTTACCTAAAAATATTTGAGGAAAATAGCATTTTTATGGGTACTCTAACCAGTCACAAGTCTCTACATAACACAAAAAACTTTTTTTTTAAAACAAGCTTTTATTTAAATGCGCTAAAAAGAATAAAATAAACTTTTCCTTTAAAACTTTTACTATCAACATATTTGTAACATCATTACCTACACAATTTATAAGATATAAAAGCGTGTCGCGAGATTTAAGTAGGTACTCGTACTTACTTAGATTGAAAATTTTAAAAATTAAAATCAATCAGATCAAGTTATTTAATTTACTTGTTTATCTACACAGGTAAATCCCATGATCCTTTGTCAGTCAAATAGGGAAGACGGGTAGACCGGGCACAATTGTACCAGGGTACGGTAGTACCATCGGAAATATCTCTAGGTATGACTACGCTCCACAGTCACACATCCCGCGGGGTTCGGAGACCCCGCGGCTCCTAGAACGCGGGCCGACAAACCGTCAGTCTAGTCGACCGTAAGCCGTAACAACTATGGCTTTACAGAATTTTAGAACCAGCAATAACTATAACTCCTTAGGTAAGAATTGGCCTCAAATGTCATGAAATGACTCATGATTTCAGGAAAACCAACCTGATACTGATCTGCAAATTGCAAAAAACGTAAGATTTGAATCTTGCTGGCTACTCTGACGCTTTCGCCTTATCCCTAAAATGCTAAAATTGTCTCCGATCTACCTTAAGTAAACTAATTGCCACCATTCAACAAAAAGATCTGTTAGTAATGAGACGGTTTGAAAATGTCAAAACCTGTTTACTGGTACCCTAAGTCTTGCCTAAAATCAGGGTCAAAAGAATCGGTTTAAACTAGTTGAACTGTATTCAAACAAGTTAATCCTGTTATCAGAATTGCCCAGTAGATGTTCTGAAGATGATCCGGATACAGGAAAAATATTTGATTAAATTAAAAACCGCGACGGTGGAAATTTTTTTGCACGTGATCATAGAATCGATTTTACGTACCCACAAATTGATCTTCCATGTAGGTACCTAAATGAACTAAAGTTTGTTGTCAATGTACTTATGTTTTATCTTGCATTGCACTTCGCCATTGCCATCCTATACAAAGGTAAACGCTATCAACCAAATGATGAGCAGATAACCTACGATATCATATCACATCACATATTTATCTTTAATCATTGTCTTGATATCTGCTACATAACAGATGAAGTACTTACCTATCTTCTAAGACGTAGTAGTCTACACCCATGGGCGTAGCTAGGGGGGCAAGTGTGGGCAATGCCTACCCTAGAAACTTCTTTGCCCACCCATGAAAAATCGACAGTATTGAAGAATCACTTACCGTTGAATCTTTTTTTATTAGGGTTTTTATTAGAGCCGTACATTTTGACCAAGGTTTGTGGAGTTAGGGGCTTGGCTCTACATTAGATCATTATTATTATTCAGAATCATGTTGTACCTACTGAATCCGTGGTTACAGATTGCGCGTCGATTTCCCTGCCACCCTGTGCATTATAAACATAGATCGGAATAGGTAGAGCTGTTTTACGTACTTGCTTAGAATAATTGGTTGGTTAGAATAATATGGATATTCCCGGAGTCCCGGGATTTGGTTTTTAAGTAGTAAAATCATAAAAACTATTCACGCCTTCGGGACTAATGAAAGATTACACTTCCTTTCTGATAAGAAGGACGGGATTAAAGATAGTATAATAAATAAATAAACTTGATTCATTAAACCACATAAATATTTTTTTACGTAACAATGGTGCCGATTTTTTTGTCACAAATGCCTCTAAACTAGACTAAAAATCACTAAAATTTAATTTATTCCTGTCAAGCGACAATTTCCCATTCTGAAATTGACTAAAGTGCCGCAACTTAACTATATATTTTAGTTTGACAGCACTAAGATGGCACTGAGTTATTAATCTATTGAAGATGGCAATTTTGCTATTCTGAATTTCACGTTTTTCACCTAAAATTTTGATTGTCTAACTAAATCGAACTAAATCTGTCTATTTTTAATAGCGATTAAAAAGATGTGGAATAAAATTAGTTGTCATGAATAGAAATTCACATCAACACCTCGACTTCAGGTGCAAAAACAGTACTGTCTGTATCTTTTTTTTCTTTTGCTTATATCTCGAAAATGGTGCGTCCTATCGCAAAAATAATGAAAATTTCGACCCCCTTTATAAAACCCATAAACTCCTAAAACTCAACATGTAGGTAATCATTTTTCATATTTTCCATACAAAAAGTGAAAAATTCCCTAAAAAACACGTCAAGACTGCCCCCTTCCGCGCCTGCGGCTCTAAAAAACAATTCACGGGGTAGGGAAAATAAGTACCACGTGTCGACGAGTTGCGATTGTCAAATTCGATTTTTGTGTCAAAATTATTTTTAAATTTAGAGAATTTTGTATGCAGAATAGCTGTAAGATAAAAAAAGTAAGGAATTTTAGTGATAGTTTAGTTCGGTGTACAAGAGAATCGGCACCAATTTCTTATTCAAGAATCAACAATCATTTAAACATTTTTATTCTGAAGTTGTACAAAAACATATTACCATACAAATTATTTGTTCCTCAGTAAAATCAAAAACATCAAATAGAAAAATTTGTATTTACAATAAAATCTTAATTAAAATAATCAATACGCTTCAACAATAATTCACTTATTTAAACGAAAAATGTCATTGGTCTGGTTCGTCTTCAGCTTCACTAGAAGACTGAGTATGACCAGAGTTAAAATAAATCACCATTATTTTATCTAAATTATCTAATTTTAATCTATTTCTTTTTACATCTAACACCCATTTATATGTGGAAAACGAACGTTCAACATCTGTTGATGTTAGTGAAGCGAATTTATATGACAAAAATCCCGTAGTATCAGTCGGAATCCCGTGGAATATCCATATTAAAATCAATGTTTGCGGTCAATGAACCTAAATAGCTCTACCTATTCCGATCACTGATTATAAATCTATGTATATTTAGTTATACAAATAGATCAACTGGTATTTTAGATGTCCATAAGTAGCTGGTGGTAACCACTTTTAATATCAGGGGGAAGGTGGGCCGTCGGAAACTTCAAAAAGTAACTGTTTGATACATTACGCGAGTATAAAGGCGGGTATGTTCAAGGTATAGTCAACGAAAGAGATAAGTATGCAGGATCGTCGGATATAGTTGAAGTTTATTAAGAAACAGACGGATGTTATCGACTGAAATTTAATTTGATAAATGAGCTGTCTGTTTTCTATTAATAAAATTAAATTTTATTCGAGAACATCCATTGGTTTCTTACCAAACTTCAACTATATCCGTCGGTCCTGCATACTTATCTCTTTTGTTGACTGTACCAACAACAATAGACCCAAAAAGTGACAGTACCGTATACAGTCACGAGTATCACTTTTGAATTAAAGTTGTTGTTATCCGGTTAGTATTACTTCTTAATATTGATTCGTCTGACGTCGGTAAATGGGTTTATTAGCGACACCTCGCCCGATTTGGTCAGTCTCGGAATTGGTCGGTCTCCGGTATCGGTCAACGTGTCCGGTCTTCGAGCCAAGGCCGTAAGACTGGTTCTAATAATTAGTAAATCCGGTGATTGGTAACAGTAACACACAATAGTACCTAGGTAGGTAATTGTTCTTTTATATCCAAGCAATTATGTTAGAATTTGGGTTGTGTAAGTAATTTTGTTTCAACCGTGGCGTCACGACTTTTTGGACGCATTCCTTGACCCGATAACTTAGGTGGTTTTACAATAAAATACAATACCTACTGTCTGCATAGGTACTGGTTATTTGGTAAGTAGCTCGATACTATGACCTAAACCATAGTCATTTTTTAAACTGGCATGGGAAATTCCGGTAAGACTTAACAATCTACAATCAGTCAGTCTTAGCAAGGGGTATCGTATTACACAGTACCTAGGTTGTGGAGGTCAGGAGGCCTACCATCAACTTTTAGTTAGCCATTCAATTCCGATGCAATCCAGATTAGGTATGTACCTAAACTGAATCGCTAAGATTCGTACCATGAAGTGCCTTTAGCTGACTGGCGTTTGAATCGCTCACGGAGGAATAAACGAACGAAATTTGTCTGTGGTCCGCGGTGTGAGAAAGAGACGACACTGTACATTGTATTTTAAGTCCATGGGTTCAAATGTCACGTCATGGTACGTAAAATGATCGAACGAAATAGTTTGCGATCCAATTGCCGACTTGATTTGGCGTCAACCTAAACTGGATCGTTTTAATGACGTCGTGCAGGTATGAAATAGCAAAGCAGTTTATTTTAGGTCGTCAATTGCATCGCAATAATAGTTCGTAGTAGGCCTCCAGATAGGCAATCGCTCCATGTAAAATACTGGTATTCAGCGGTTCAGCCCAACATAGTTGGGAAAAAGCTAGGCGGATGATGAGTATGGGAAAATCCGAATTCACAATCCATCCATCCACGGGTCTTAGAAACCATTAGTTCTTTTTTCATGATTATTTTTTGTCATAGACATAGATTTTTTAGTCAAGTGCGAGTTGTCCATAAAAATGAGTGAAACTGACTAATTTTTTTATGTGATTCTAATCTCTTACATAGATGAAGAAGGCTCCACGGCGAAGGTGGTGTGATGATCTGACGAGGTTTGCAGGACCAACATGGCCAGAGATCGCCCAAGACAGGAAAGTTTGGAAGGAAAAAGGTGAGGCCTTTGTCCAGCAATGGGACACAATAAAGGCTAACGAAAAACTTTCAAGTAAGGATAATTTCATTGTCGGAAGAAAAATCCTGAACAGAGTAAAAAATGTATAGCAACCAACGACCATAATAGCAACGTTAAACTACGTCTTCCGTACTTCGACCATCAATTCAAACCGCCTCATAGATACAGGAGTAGGTAATATATTCCGAATACCTAACATGACTGTAATGAATACCAAGAGAATCAAATCCGTAATAAGCATCGCTTAACCTTATTAATTTATTATATTATTATGTATAGTTGCCAATTAGTGACGTCCATGTAGAAAATTATAAAAGCAAGTTTGTATTTAAAACGTTATATACGTAAGTGCAGCATACTAAACTATTTACCTAGGTATGTACCTACTTGTAAAATGCGATATATGTATATATATCTATGCATAGGTATATAATTTACCGTTTATTTACTTACCTAGGTTTTAAAACAGGCTAGTTATTAGCCTTTAGTTATTAGTCTACTGTTATCCCATAGCCCGAAGACACCACAGACCACACTATACAGGGTGAAATTTTAATCACCGTTTTCCTCTTAAAGGGTCATTGTACTCATCATTAAAAAGAAATAAGCTGTTCCCTACATTTATGTTCGCATAACTCGTCAAAACAAAATGTAGGGAACAGCAGATTTCTTTTTTTGCAATTTCATGTTTGGTCCCATTGTAAAAGTTGGTCATAATGATGAGTACAATGACCCCTTAAGAGGAAAACGGTGATTAAAATTTCACCCTGTATAGTATAGCATAGCAGACGAGGCCAGTGCCACTTGTTCATTTGACAAATACTTAGCAAATGTTTATGGAGCGTTAATGGCATATTGCCCAGTGAGCTAAGTGAAGCTCCTGTAGCCTGCGGGTAGGGTTATCATCCGTCCGTATTTGCCCGGACATGTCCGGACTTTGTCCGGCTCTTTAATTTGTCCGGATTTTTTGGCTTAGATGGAATACGACTAATAAAACCAAAAAAAGTTCCAAAATAAGTAAGTACCAAATAAGTCCTTAATATTTATTAACGTCTTATTCATCTAAAAACAAAATTTCTTTATCAGTCAACGTAATGAGATCAAACAATAAAACGTGTATTGCTTTGCAAACAATCAACTACCTAGTTCAAACATAAAATATTTTCTTCAAAATAAAAATAGTTTTACGTAAAATAATCAAACTTAACTCTACTTTCTGGTATAGGTATTAATTATTATATTTTTCAGCGTAATTTTTTTTTATCCCCGCGCCCCGCAGCCTCCCTCCCCTCGCGAGCGTCTGCTACCATGCCACTGTAACTTAGTGGGTAATGTTTGGATTTTGTGACTAAAATGTCCGGACTTTTATTGAAATGTCAGGATTTTGTCTTTTCAAATTTCTAAATGGTAACCCTACCTGAGGAGTAATTGCGTGCACACTATCAGTAGCAAAGGCTTTCGTTTTGACAGTTCAACAACCTTCATTGCGTTATTTACGTTGTTGAGCAGACAACTTTTCGAGCTGAAGCAATTGATTAGCAATATCTTTCAAAATGGTTCAGATTGAGATTGATAGTGTGTTACGCAATTAGGGTGCTGCACTGCTTTACAATTGGCTATTCGGTACTTCCTATGTAGGTAACTAGTAATGACGTAGGGTACCCAATTACGCAGTCAGGGTGGTACTCTAAGCAGCAAGAGTAAGTAGCAAGGTAGGTACAGGTATTTTTGCAAAGTTGCAAACGTAGTTGGAATCCCTAAATTCGACAAAAAAAAACAAGTGTTAAACAAGAAAACTACGTACAGAAGACACCAGCACATCAAGCTACACGAAACTGTCAAATTTTCCCAATCAACTTTGAACCTTATGATTTAGCGATAAAGTTGAAATCTATTAAAGAAGTAAGACAAATCGTAGTAACTTGATGTGCTGGCGTTCTGTACATGCTACGTAGGTCCGTAACTGTTACAATACTCTAATGTTTTTGAGAATAGTGTGTTCTAATCCATCCAAATTAATATTATAAATGCGAAAGTGTCTGTCTGTCTGTTACCTCTTCACGCTTAAACCGCTGAACCGATTTAGATGAAATTTGGTATAGAGATAGTTTGAGTCCCGGGAAAGGACATAGGATAGTTTTTATCCCGTTATTCCCACGGGATCGACACTCATGCAGGTGAAACCGCGGGCCGCTGCTAGTTGTTAATACATAAACACTGATAACCTTGGCAGAACAAAGAACACAGCAGATGTGGCGCCCAAGTGCGCGCTCCAACATAACATAACCAAAACTCTAGCGACCGCGATGTTGGAATGTTAGGATTTAATGATACGTTTTTTTGCTCTGGTTGTAAACCTACTTAGTACATACTTAATGCGTGCATGACCAATTATACGATAATTTGAATGACTGGTTTTATACTTGATTTTGACTTCGATTATAAACTGCCAAAAATTCATGACGCACAGTGGGTAGGTCATGATTTCATGAATATTTGGTTAATTAACGTTTATAGAATATTTATTTCATTGTACTAAGTTACATTCTAGTCCGTGAATCTTTTATGGTAACAGCTAGCACAACTAAGGTCCGGCCGCGCCAAATTTGCCAACCAAAGATGTAAACAACAATGGCCGCTCAAAATTGAATAAAATCGACATACCTACAAGAACATTTATTATTAGTAATGTTTGTTTTCGTCTAGTTAGCTCGGAGATTTAGACGAAAACAAACATTACTTAAAATAAATGTTCTTCAAAATCGATATAGGTAGGTATTTACATCGATTTTTATTCAATTTCGAACGGCCATTGTTGTTTACATCTTTGGCATATTTGGCGCGGCCGGACTTTAGGTGACTAATGAACGAACGGTCAATCTATAAGAAGGATATGCAGTTGAAACGGATCTAATACCCTCATAAGCCATATCGCAATGTAAATATCGTCGTTACTGTAATGATCGTACGGATTAGCAGCACCTGCGAGACGCTGTAGCTGGCTAGCCCTGACAGGACCCCTCGCAATGCAACGCTCGTAGAAATATAGATAGTGTTTCGCAAAACGAGTTGAATGCACCAGTGTGCGCCGTCGCGGCCTTGCCAGTGTGCACACGCACGCCGCGGCGTCGCACCGTGATAACGACTCCTCTCGCCAAGTCGCCTCTCAACGGTACTCACATTCGAATTAGGTGTTCCGTCAGCAGCATAAACTGCTGAGTAGCTCTCCGGTGGAAAGTTGAACTGCACCGAAGACATCTCGCGGTTTCACTGCACTAACACCGGGTCGGAGCACACAAACACTATGAACTATGACGCGATATGTCCGGCGCCGGGGGTCCCGTTGACTCATTATTCCTTATTGATCAGCGCGAGGCGGATGCGGAGTGCGACATGAGCGCAGACACGGCGGGCCGCGTGGACGCATCGGCTCGAAGCCGGCGCCTTACAAACGCGGATTATCGCTCCTTACGCCGATAATGAGTAACGTAAACTTCCCGTAAAATTTGTGTTGGTCACCGTGTGCGCCGATTGTGCGCTATCGACAGCGAACCTTATCGCGGAACCGGCCGCGGTGCGACTGGTTATACGAGACGTGCGTGTTTGTTGTCAGTTTTAACACTGGAGACTGCGGGTACGCGTTCCTCATTCCATTATTTATATTATATGTACCTACACAATGTTCAATAAATAAACAATTGAAGTTGCTGCAGATGGAGTTCTTACCGCGAACACACAATGGACCTTGTTACTCGTTATCTTCTGACTCAATTTAATTTGTTCAAATTGGTAAGGAGTTACTACCAATCTTGAAAACCTTTCTCTGAATCAGTTAAGTATATAAAAGTCTGTGCCAGCAGTAGAAGGTTGTTGGAATTATTTTATTGTATGAATTCGCTTCGAGTAACTTGATACGGAGACGTACCTACGTACAATTACTGATAAATACTGCCACACTTTTACAAATACAAATGAACATAACTCTGAACCGAATAATAGGAAAATACATGAACATCGTCCGCATCCATATAAAGCTCTAGAGCAGAGTTCAATTAACACTATCGTAGGTAAGTACTTACTAATGCTATATACAGGAAAAATGGAATGTTTGTTAAACTGTGAACTTGTTGGCATACAAACGACTTATTACAGTCCACTATCGCATACTATAGAGTAGTACATCCATTTTAATTCAGTAGGGACCAGCATATTATGCTATTGGCACATAATGCAGTCTTAAAATTATGAAAAAGCTTCTTTACAACAGTAATGTTCTTAATTTAGAAGAGTCTTAAATGTTTCGATTATTACACTATGCGCTAGATTATTCAGCTGCATCCGGTTAGACTGCATAGTCGAAAAAAAGCTAGGCAGGTGTTGACGTATGCACTATTATAGAAATCTATCAAAATAGAGACATGAAATTCAAGTAACCAAAATACGGATCAATGAGTACAAGAGCCATGAATATTTCCAGCACAGAGCATGTCCCTCGAAGATGACCCATGTGAAGGATGGCCAAAAACTGCAGCCAAACCAGAAACCATCGAAAAAGTGCATGATATCGTGTTGATCTATAGGTGTTAGTGATGGTGAGGGAGATAGCTGAGGCTGTACGGATATCAAAAGAAAGTATGGGAAACATCTTGCACACAAATTAGGGCAAGATGAGTACAGTATTTGCTGAATGTCTTTCACCAAAACAATGCACCCTTGGCGCTTTGGCAATGGGAAAACTGCGGGATTTGGGGTACGATTTGCACGGCCATCCCCCCTTTTATTTTGTTTTGGCACCGTAAGATTTCCATCTGTTCCCAAACTTGAAGAAATTTGCTTCTGGGAAGCGCTTCGCATCCAATGAAGAAGTTGAGAGGGCCGTAGATATACAATTTCACAACCTTCCAGATTCTCATTTTCGGGAAGAAATACTAATGTTGGAGAAGCGCTACACCAAGTGCGCTGAAGTCAAGGGAGATTGTTTAGAAAAATAAAATATTTTTTTTACTGAAAATCACAGTCTTTCATTGTCAGGCCGAGAACTTTTCACCTTACCCTCGTATAACGAATCTCATTTTTGTCTATCGCGCTTCTATATCATATTCTCTGTAAATTGAGAGGTCTGGCTCTTGTGATACAGGAACTCCTAGTACAAGAGCCAGGGCTACACTGGATAATAAATAAAGTATTATTATTTAAAAAAAATACATATTATAGTCAATCATTAATCAGTTACATAGTAGTATTATTGTAGTGCCTTAATTAATAAAACACTCTTAATTTTCACGTTTTGTCTTTATGCATCCACATTCCTCATAATTGCCCATTCATGTTTCCTGCTGATTACCGATGCCCTGCAGTGATATTGCTAGTGATCTTTACCTACCTACTCAATTAATTATGCACAAATCAATCAATCAATCAGATCAAACCACAGATATAGATACACCTAGATAACGCAAGAGAAACTACTTCGCGTGCCAAAAATCGCACCCAGCTTATGTTCAAAAATCATAAGCCGCCACTTTCGCGCTCAGTCCTGCGTACTGCTGGCTGGGTGAGCGTGAGCGAGAGAGCGCGAGCTTGTGACGTCATAGTAGGTAGTCAAAAAGTGGCACGCTTAGTTTTCATACAGTTCGTGATACTTACGTTATCTAGGTCTATCTATATCTGTGGCTCAAACGTATAAATATCTACTGTGGTTTATCTATGCATCTGCATAGGTGTGTACAGATAAAATATCTAGCCATAACATTACGTAAAAAATAAACATGAGATTTAATATAATCTGTTAAGCAAAAAATTCAACCGACCGACCCACCGCTTCGCATCGCATCGCCCGCCCGCGCTGAAACTTCGTTTTCGCTTAGCATTCATTCTTTCTGACTTTTTTTCTTGTTACTCGGCTCCTAAGGGTCGTAGCGTGATGTTAAATAGCCTAACTTCCTCAGGAAATAGGTTATCAAATGCAAAAATATTTTTTCGAACCCGACTGGTTGTTCCAGAAATTAGTGTTTTCTAACAAACAAACTCTTCAGCGTCACTATATTAGAGACATAGGTATACAATCTATATTACAAACTAAATTATTTTGACGCTTAAGCAATATGCGCGATCTTAGCAATATGATAGGTAATCTTACCTGTCATATCGCTAAGTTAATTAAAATAGTTTCAAACTCAAAAGTTTTTGGAAGTCAAAATTACATAAGACAGTCCCCCAAAATGCCCGCCCTTCACCACTTCCTAGTGCTTTCGCTAGGAAGAAGAAGAATTTCATTTGTTTTTGCTCTAATAAAACAAACATTTATATTGCTTGTTGCAAACTGCAACAGAATAAAAAAATATGTGGTTCGTTAAGAAATAAATATGTATGGACACTAGGTTTAGACTAAAAAACAAAATTTAAATTAAAAACATTTATTACAACACACAAGACTTACCATTTTAATACATTCATAGTTTCCAAATGCTGGTCCCACTTATTATCACAAACAATTTATTAATACTTCCTTTATTTTTTAATTAAGCGCATACTTCATTTCATTTAACTAACTCGTTGTAACAAAAAATTTGAAAAACCGTTTTCCGAAATATATACAGAATCATGTGACTTAGGAACAATAAAATCATTAAATGCAAACACGAGATTAAGATATAACTACATAGTAAAAGCACAGACTTTTTATCAGAATCATATGACCGGGATTACATGTGACTACATAGGTAGAGAATAATTTTAGCACGTGTGCGTTATCTAAAGCCATCCTGAGAAGGTATTTTGAGATTAAGGAATGATTTATGCTGTAGTGAGCCGGAGCAAAAGCACGAATAATTTGTATGTATTTGTATACAAAGTAGCGATTAGGTTATCACAGTAAGGGCGAATTTCACCAAACTTTTGTACCTAGAATAAGTCTTATCCTGAGAATAAATTTTGAATTTTTGACAGTTTTTCCATACTAGAAATGTCAGACGTCAATTTTATTCCACGGATAAAAGATATGTGACTTTAAAAACAAGCCCTAAATAGTACAGCGGTTATAACAAGTTGTTATCAGTCTGTTAAATAACAAAATAAACAATTTTACTATAAGTAGAAAACTATTTTTTTGAAACATATTAAATAATAACTAAGAGTAAAAATTGGCACGAAATAAACCATCTTTGATAATAAGGCACTAGACACGCGCAGGGCGATAATATTAACAATTCAACACAGAATTTATGGTATTGACACCAAATTATCACAAAAATAAGTTTAATCTGTCAAGCTCCGCTAATGAGACACAATTGATTTTCTATTGTTTCGTCGCCAATGAGCGACGCGCGCCGCTTGACCGGTTAATGTCGTTAAATATTTTAATTGTTATTAATTATTTTAATTTTGTATGTCGATACCGTAATTGGCAAACCAGCCAACTCCAAATTTCATCAAAAATATTTTTTGATTTGAGTCTACAAAAAATATTATACAGTTTTAAGTGTCTCCTGAAAAATTTGCTCATATGGAGTTGGCTGGTTTGCCAATTAAGGTATCGATGTTTAAAATACGTAACGTAGAACACGTGGTTTCAATTGATGTAATAACCTAATCGCCACACTTATTCATGTTAAGCTAAGCTCGGTAAGACATGATGTAGCACAAATCATCCATAAGGCCAAGTACGCACGGCCGATTTTTTAACGTGATGGTGTTTTTTCGCGCACTTTATTTCAACTCTCGGTGTTAAGCAGTGCGTTAAAATATCGCCGGTGGGTACGAGGGTTAATAGTGATCAGTGATCAGTCAAGTTGTTTGTAAGACAGTGTTAATGTATGTCAGCAGCTGCAGCGCCCGCTGTGTAGCCGGATCCTTCGCCGAGCGCTCCAGCCGCTGGAGGGACGTGTGCACGGCCGCCGACACGCCCGAACTCCGCAACACCAGCTTAGCCTACACAAACCAGAAAGAAAAAGGTTATAATACAAGCCTATTATTGTCCCACTGCTGGGCAACGGCCTCTTCTCATACAGACAACTCGCGAGCATTGATCACCACGCTTGCTCAAGACAAGTTGGAAAGGGTATTGAAGATTTTTATATGGAGTTTGGCATACCTACCTGCCCGCCATTTTGTTTTTTTTTTTTTTTTTCAAAATGCAGGCTACTTATCGCTCGTTTGGAGAAACATCGGCGTAAATGTATTTTTTCCCAAAAAAGAGTTAAATATGACAAAGCGCTTAGAAAGCGTATCGTTAGGAAGCAAAGTAAAAAAAAGGAGCAGTTAAGTCGATGTTTCTTCAAATGAGCGACATGATCAGCTATCGATTTATAGGTTTTATGCTTGGCCGCCATTTTGAAAAATATTGGCGGATAGGTCAGGCGATGCCACAGCCCAAGCCCTTTCAGACAGGAATTGGACTGGACTGGTGAAAACGGTTGACAGACATAAACAATAAAATTTATATTTCGACATGTTTACATAATCAACTTCACAAGGACAGATTCCTTGAACACAAATTAGCAATATGCACACATCATATTCGTTTGACATTTAAACGGCATAAGTTGAATAACATTGTAAAAAGTAAAAGAATTGAATTAAGCAAGTTTGAGACTGCAAATGAGTTGAAGATGGCCCCCAGATTAGCATCTTATGACTTACATGAGCGTAATCATATGTTTATTAACTATTAATGGTTTCTATTAAAAATCATTATTATTATGTTATGTAATTTTACAGTAGAAGATAAGTAAATTGATATAAATACGTACATGGTACAAAAACCCGTGCTACAAAGATGCTAATTAATGTTAATCAATCTTTGCCAATAGTCACACAAAAAACTAGTTATCGTTTGCATTTTTAACCTTTTAAGCGCTTGGCTAAATATCAATTGCCGTGCCCCTAGCGCGCAACTACAAATCGATAAAATACACAAAAATAACGAAATACAATACATAAGGCAATCGTTGTATCGATAACAAAATAGTCAAAAGTTTTTAGCTCTATTTAACCGGTCAAGCGGCGCGGTTCGCCGATCGGCGACGAAACAATAGAAAATCAATTGTGTCTCATTAGCGGCGCTTGACAGATTAATAATGGTTTTAGTTGTACCACGCAGTTAATAGGACGAAAATAGAACGAAAAAATCATGCGTGTTCTCTGTCGTAGAAATACGACACGAGCGATAGGGGCACGGAAATATGTGTCGCATAAATGCGACACAAGCGCTCAAAAGGTTAAGCGATACATTCAAAAAGGTCGGTATAACTATTTTAATAAATATAAGTATCTCAATCCTGTTTAATTTATTATGATGATGGTCAATATGAGCAGACTGATTTAAATTGAATAGTTTTTCACAAGCTATGATATACAGCGTGGCAGGACATCGACGCTCAACCTGTTACCAGTTTCATTCATTCTGGATTCAGTACATAATTTTGAACTCCCTGGGTTAAAATTTTTCTTCGGTTATTTAAAAAAAAAATTGCTAATCAGTACACACTTTTATGAAACAGCAGATTTTTTTTTTTATAACCGTCAAAAAATTTACTCTGGGGGTCTAGAATCATGTTGTATTGAATTCCTGGTTATAGTTTGCACGACGATGTCCCTTTTTTTTTTTTTTTTTTTTTTTTAACGTGGAGAAATGCTCATGCATTCTGCACTACCACGGGGAGATAGTGCAGTTATGTGGGACTCCAACCCACTAAAACTCCACGGCGTCCTCCTCTGCCGCTTACGGCGGGAACACGGGCAGGCGTTAGCACTCATCCGTGAACCCGCCGCGGCTGTCCGTCACCGGACCCTCCTCTGGGGAGTATTCCCCATCACCGGCGCACCGGAACACATAGCACGCCGTGACCACCCCAGGGACCAAACCAGCACATGGGCGCCAGACGACCCCGTGTCTGGGCACCCTTGGTCCCCCTGTGACGGGTCAGGTCATTGGCCCCGCCGCCTGCCAATTTTCGGCCGCAGAGGATAGGGAGAGCGGCCAACTTCATACCAACACTCCTCTTCCTCTGCGGCCCCACCGCGTCCGCCATCGGACGGTGGCGACCCCGTCAAGGCCGCGGAAGGTAGGGAGAGCGGCGCACCGTAATACCGGCACTCCTCTCCCACCGCGGCCTCCAACCCTCAGCCGCGATGTCTCCGATACGACATCGCGGCCCGCCTCAGCTGCGATGTCGCTCAAGCGGCACCGCAACCTACTTGTTGGACGCTACGTCGTCGGCTTACCGGCAAAAGCCCTGACGAGCGGCCCCTCCTCGGGCTCCACTTCGCTTCACCGTGGGTGTCCAAGCCACGGCTACTGAGCCCCCCCGCCTCGACAATGCGGGAACCCACCGGGGGGGACGACGATGTCCCTGCCAACATGGACTGTTTTGTATACCTACTGTGTAAAGTCGTGATTCCTAATTTAAGAAATACGCTGTATTTACTGTTCGCTCGAATTTATACGTATATGCTACTGGCTGTAGAAACCAAGACGGGTTTTATCTTGAGTCTAAACTCTGCAGTATTATGTATCTCTTCAGATTAGTGACTGCAGAGTTCGACTCCGAAAGAGAGCAGTCTTTCTGGAGACATCACTATTCGCCACCCAACAAATTTTTTAAGGTGGTTCATAAAAGGCAAGTGAGGGATAACATTTATAAAGTGAAAAGGCAGAAGCGGTTTCTTGCCTCCTAAATGTGTAATGCTTATAACAAAATTGCCCTTCAATGGGAGGTGTTTGATCAGGGCTGGCTTATTCAAGAAAGTAAGTTGATCCTTACCTTGTGATTGTTAGCAGCCAACGCCCAGACGGCGCGTGCAGCTGACACTATCTCCGCTATATCGCCAGTCAGGAGCGTCCCCGATAACAGCTCCAGCAGATCAGCTGCAAAACATTCCATTGTAAACTAAACTGTGCTTATACGCAGGCAAAGAGTAGACCCAAATCAAATTATATGTCTCTCCTAAATACAGATTACTCAGTAATCTCGCTACATACAACAATTCGTTGTACGGACAGCGTCAGAGATAGGTAACCCCCTTTGGTAATGAGTCCCCTTTGGTAAGTAACCAAAGGGGGTTCCTTTTCTCTGACGCTGTCTGTACCTGCACCATGTAATTAATAATGCATACTTTCTAGGTCCCTCATGTACTTACAAAACCTTTATATACCTTAATAAATTTATATTATTACAGTAAGGTTGACAATCTACGATGAATTTGCATATTGGTTACTGTTATTAATAGACGCCTGCTGCAAATAGCGAGCTATAAGCTTCCGTTCGTAGTATATTATGCAAGTTGGCAGTAGTAGTTATGATGAGTATCCCAGGTCCATGGTTTTTGTGGTCTTGTTAAAAATACGTCCTGGACCAAATAATTGTTGGTAAAGAAGCGTAAAGGCAGTGGTAACCCAGTGGTATCGGCCTCGATTTACGAGTTCTAGAACGTGGGTTCGTACCCAGGCAGGCACTTTACTTTGTGTATTTAATTTCATCACCACAGCTCTAAAAACAGTGAAGGAAAATATCGCGAGGAAACCGGCATGTCCTAGAACCAAAAATTCAAAGACATGTGACATTCACCAACTCGCACCGGGCCTGCGCGGTGCTTTGTGGTTCGGTCCCTCTCACAGAAAGGAGGCCTGTGTCCCAGCAGTGGGAACATTATAGGCTGATTATGGAAGCGTAAAGGGATTCCATGTGGCGAATTGCGGCTATACTTAATATACAGACATATAAATACTCATAGTTCCCTTTACAAGTATGCAGAAATACACTGGTCTGTCAACAGTAATGACTGTGGACGGACGGACTGGAGGTGGACGTTTTTCGAATTATATGCATATGAAATGTCATATGCATATAATTCGAAAAACGTCCACCTCTGAATAAAAGCCTCTTTAACCATTTCCGAAACTACCTGCGGTACCCTCATCCACCCGTTTCTTGTGACCGAGATTCTATCTTCCACCTATCTGGGTATTTCTACCTACGCTGCACCTCCAACTTAGCTACAAAATAACAGAACACGTCACAACTTACCAGACTGTAAGAATGTGATGCGATGGTGATGTGCCGCATGTGCCAGTGCCGGCATGAACCTCGCGCGCACGTTGGCGGGCAGCGCCTGCAGCGGCGCGGCCTGCGCCGGCAGCGCCAGCACGCAGGCGGCGCCCTCGGCGTGCCGCGCCGCGCGCTCGCACAGGCGCGCGCACGTCAGGCTCGCCGCGCTGGCACCGCGCACGCGCTCGCGGATGCACATGCGGTACACGCTTATTAGTACGTCGCTCTGTGGATGAGATCATTTTGTTTGGTATAACTCGTGCCGAAACGTACGTGTACTATACAAGGTGGTAAGGATATTGACGCGCAAACTACAACCATGAATTCAGTACGTGATTCTCGACCCCCTAGAGTAGAAAAATTTCGCCATTTATAAAAAAAAAACCGCAGCCTAATTGCGGAACGCCAAATCGTCAAATGATTCTGATCAGTTGGCTTCATTTCTATCACAATTGACTTCATTTTACGATTTTCGAATTGCGAAACTCTAGTTTATTATGAAACCAATTATGAACGTTAAGGCCCTGCGCAGAAACTAGAGTTTCGCAATTCGAAAATCGTAAAATGAAGCCAATTGTGATAGAAATGAAGCCAAATGATCAGAATCATTTGACGATTTGGCGTTCCGCAATTAGGCTGCTGCTCTTTCATTGAAAAATGCAATACCTACGCGGTCACAATGTATGGAACAGCTAACTATTTTGTAGTCTATTAAGTTGCAGCTAATGAATCTTACCTTTAGCAGTATAGTACGGCAATGATGATGCGACAGCACGCGCCTAAGCGAGTGCAGACACAACAGCAACAGCACAGGAGGTCGTTGTCGGGCGGACAGGGATGCTTCGCGCGCACACAACGCGCACAGTTCTGCGACCAACGTGCGCCCTCCCACGCACGAGCACATGGCACCCCACGCTAGCAATATTATCAGATACATATTATTTCAATAACACACGATATAAAATTATTAGACACCATTATAATCATAACTATAAGATATAAGGACTGTAAAATAAAAGTGCGAATAGAATCCAGCATTATTCTAATGCTATTGCCTATACCAATCAGTACAACTATGTACGTAGATAACCAGAGAAGAGTATAACTTAAATAAGGTAGTGAAAGGTTATCAACAATAAGCGATTCCTTTGATCTACTTGAGTTCATCTTGCGTAACATGAGACACCGCCGCCGTTTTGTAAAACTTGACCTTACGCCTGCTACCGTGCGTTAGTGTAGACCCAGTCATAACAAAGTGCCTGGCCAGATGACGCGTTTGACGCACAACTACGTGCGAATCATACGCGGTATATATTGGCTTCTAGTAAGTAACTCGGCTACGCGTGACTCTATCTTTCGTAGAAAAACGCGTGCTAAAGGGGTTTGAAGGTTTTGGCCCTAAAGTCAGCCGCCATTTTGATTTTTTTTCAGAATTGCGGTGCACAGCAAAAGTTATATATTTAGATAGAGGACACTTATACAAACAAAAAATGTAATTAACATAATATCCTAAAGCGTCAGGTTTCAGAGTTATTCACCGAAATATAAGTCGAAAACAACTAAGATTTTTTTGTTTTTTTTTCCTTCCAGGTAAGCATATTGAACTATTGAGGTAATAGAAACGTTATGAAACCTTTATGGAGAAGAAACAAATGAAGAATAGACATTTTTTAAATAAATAATTAAACACGGCAATTTATATTTCGTTTTTAGGGTTCCGTAGCCAAATGGCTAAAAACGGAACCCTTATGGATTCGTCATGTCTGTCTGTCTGTCTGTCTGTCTGTCTGTCCGTCCGTCCGTATGTCACAGCCACTTTTTTTCCGAAACTATAAGAATTATACTGTTGAAACTTGGTAAGTAGATGTATTCTGTGAACCGCAGTAAGATTTTCACACGAAAATAGAAAAAAAACAATAAATTTTGGGGTTCCCCATACTTACAAATGAAACTCCAAAAATTTTTTATCAAACCTGTACGTGTGGGGTATCTATGGATAGGTCTTCAAAAATGATATTGAGGTTTCTAATATCATTTTTTTCTGAACTGAATAGTTTGCGCGAGAGACACTTCCAAAGTGGTAAAATGTGTGTCCCCCCCCCTCTAACTTCTAAAATAAGAGAATGATAAAATTAAAAAAAAATATATAATGTACATTACCATGTAAACTTCCACCGAAAATTGGTTTGAACGGGATCTAGTAAGTAGTTTTTTTTTAATACGTCATAAATCGAAAACCGCAATTTACCTTTCACAAAGTTACAACGAACTACAAGAACTTTTATATTATGTTACTTGCTGCTACGGAACCCTTCATGGGCGAGTCCGACTCGCACTTGGCCGGTTTTTTTAATCCCAGAGACTAATCTGACAAGTGTAATGTCAAACTTCTGTACTAAAAAAAACGAAAACACAAAAGACTTAAATGTCAGATTAGTCTCTGGGATTAAAAAAAGGATCAATAAATTGCCGTGTTTAATTATTTATTAAAAAAATATCTATTCTTCATTTGTTCCTTCTCCATAAAGGTTTTATAACGTTTCTATTACCTCAATAGTTCAATATGGTTACCTGTAGGGGAAATAAAACAAAAAAAAATCCTTGTTGTTTTCGACTTATATTTCGGTGAATAACTCCGAAACCTGACGCTTTAGGATATTATGTTATATAACATTTTTTATTTGTATAAGTGTCCTCTGTCTAAATATATAACTTTTGTTGTGCACTGCGATTCTGAGAAAAAATCAAAATGGCGGCCGACCTAGTAAGAGTCTGACACTCCCTTCGCTCCACCCAGAGCGGGAGGGGTCATTTGATGATTTCCCATCCATAAAAAAAAAAAAAAAAAAAAAAGGGCCACCCTCCATACAAAAATCTTCAAACCCCTTTCTTATTTAAGCTGTCTCATAGTCTTTTCCTGCTATAATTATTCAAACTCAACCATACCTTTGGGACAATCATTAGTGAACGTATAAATGAGATGCATGACGGCTTGTCGCAGTTGTTCGGTCATCATGCACCAGG
This sequence comes from Amphipoea oculea, assembly GCA_945859645.1. NCBI lineage: Eukaryota > Metazoa > Arthropoda > Insecta > Lepidoptera > Noctuidae > Amphipoea > Amphipoea oculea. Next base: position 13,712,335 of record OX243873.1, read on the forward strand.
GCCACAGTCTATTAAGAGAGGTTGCTATGTTGTCGTCCACGAAGCTCTCCTTAGCGGCAGGACAGTCCAGCATCGAGCAATCCATGACAACCAGAAGCCAGTACAATGTACGCAGCACCGGATTCTGAATAACAAACAGATCAAACACCTTACTTATGTATTTCGAACACATCTCTGCATTATGTATTCTATCGATCACCAAATGAATTAAATATATATCGTACTATACAAGAGTATTATTTATTTATTTATATATCAAGATAAGATAAATCATACAAGGGAAATCTATACTAATATAATAAAGCTGAAGAGTTTGTTTCTTTGAGCGCGATGATAATATCGCCGCGATTCTCTCGCTCGTGGAGGCGAGCTTAGAAGCCGAGCAAAAATACATAAGGGTCAGTTCACACCGCGACGCGACGCGACGCGCAGTTTTTAAGATAGCAATACAATTATAGACCTTATCTACTACACAAAAGGGTACACATCAGTGAGGAGGGCCGCGCGGCGTAGCTCGACGTAGTAGACACACAAAATTATGGACTTTTTTGTGTAGCAGGTAGGGTCTATAATTGTATTGCTATCTTGAAGATTGCGCGTCGCGTCGCGTCGCGGTGTGAACTGACCCTAAAGTTACATTAAAAACGCAGAGCTAAAACGAAGTAACGCGGTACAGCTATATAATATATATTTTATGTTAAAACAAGAAATATCACGCCGACGAAGTCGCGGGCAAAAGCTAGTTATTTATATAAACTAAAATAAATAGGTGTAGCACCTGCGAGTGCAAAACTAGACCAAAATGTATACTTGTTTTGTTGTGCAGAAATGATACTGTATATGGCTCAGTTATCTCCTGCTAAGCATTAACGCATTGTATTTTTTGTTATGTATTTTCTGGTGTACTATAAAGTACACATAAATAAATAAATAACCCTTCATATGCGACACACAATGACTTTGTGATTGTTTTTGTAATTACAGCATTCAACCGGATAAACGATCCATTCCTTTATCGATTTTAAGATTAAAATTCATGATGAATGAAAAGTCCTGTACTATTAAATAACTCACATTGTTAGCATTCTTAATGACTTCAGCAGGCTTGCCTTGCATGGAGAGATGGTCTCTCACAGACTGCAAGGTGGCGAGTAGTACACGAGGCAGTTGTCGGTGTACCGCGTACTGTCGACTGCGACCACTCACGGATAGGACGGAGGAGAGGCATGAGCACACGCAGATCCAGCGCTCGTCTGGAGTAATAAAGTATATCGGTTATTTTTTACACTCTCGCTTAGCACTTTAAGAGCGTGCGTGCACGTTAAGCCGTTGGTCCTGCGCCTGATCTCTCTCCAGTCGTGTCGGATTAACGTCTCATCGGTCTATGAGAGTGAGGGAAGTGAGAGTGCACCTGTGTCTGCGCACACGCTTGTGCACTATAATATCTCCCGCGCCAAAGGCTAGTCTCCGTTGAGATTGGCCGCCGTGGCCGAAATGCGGTCTGGAGGACTTTAAGAGCATGCGTTCAGGAAGTTGGCAAGCAATATTCCCAGGTACGCACAAACATTACTTAAAATAAATGTTCTTGTATATGGATTTTATTCAATTTCGAGCGGCCATTGTTGTTTACATCTTTGGCAAATTTAGAAACGCCGGACCTTATATTGAATCATTTCAACGAACTTTATAAATGTACCCTTTTAACATAACTACACATTCATGACACACAAAACAAAGCTTAGTATTAAAAAAACTTTTTAAGAAAAAAAAAACCGACTTCCAAAAAAACACTACAAAGTGAAAAATAACTTTAATTTCGGAAGTCGGTGTCTTTGAATCTGTATTTTAGTTTTTTGCCACCGACTTCCGAAATTAAAGTTATTTTTCACTTTGTAGTGTTTTTTTGGAAGTCGGTTTTTTTTTTTCTTAAAAAGTTTTTATTTCACGCTTTTTAGTGGGTCTGCTTATAATTTATCTAAGTTACAATAGCCTAGTGATCATCGCCTTTTACAAACAAGATATTGCTTTTCCCGATGCAGGGAAGTTAATTGTTGAGGAGTTCTCCAGGTCCACCATCAGCTCAGTTGTCGAGGAGTTAGGTACTCTGCAGACTATTCTGACTGCAGCATCAGGTCATGACTTGATGATCATGAGACCAAATGTGACAAATGCCCTATCAAACATCAAAACAATTTACTAAAACAGTCCTTGCCTGTTTGAGTAACTTCTTACTGTTAAGGAGTTGTACCTTCCATCATCAGCCCAGCTACCTGAGATGGTGACAACCATACGCAAATAAACAAGATAATTCATAAAATATGCGAAAAACAATAAGTGAGCCTATAAAATTTGAGGGTTGCCCTCGATTTCTCTAAGATCCCATCATCAGATCCTAACTTGGTGACAATGGGACCACCTCAGAACTATCTACTTTCGAACAAAAAAAGAATTTTGAAAATCCATCGACAATTGGCGGAGTATTCGATGAACAAACATACAAAATAAAAATAATAATAATAATAAAAAACATACAAACAGCCGAACATAGTACCTCCTCCTTTTTGTGAAGTCGGTAAAAAAATCCCAAGTAGAACAATCGCTGTTTCGGAACATGAAGTGTTCTATGGCTAACATACCCGCAGAGTAGGTAAAGATGGTAGGAAGGTTCTATTTTCTTGCAAATGTTGACATTCAAAGGGGCCTTTTAATGGCCTACTTGAAATAAATTATTTCACTTTGACTTTGAATGCAGTAAGAACAACCAGTGTTACTACAACATACTTAGCAACAATTTGACTACAAATAAACATTCCCGCGTCTAGAGCTCAAGATTTGTATCTCTCAAGATATCGAGTAACATAGCAAACGTAACTGACCTATCCACTACGATGGTTATCAAATAGCTAGATAACTTCGTGCAATGTGTATAAACAAAATAGATTTACAACATTTTAATTACATAAACGAAGGTAATGTCCACTATAAATCAGATGAACTGTAGTCTATTAACAGTATGCACTATATCGTGAAGTATAGTTGAATAAACAAGATGCGCAATGTCCATTTAGAGTTATTAATTGAAGATGTTTATCAATAATAGTTTATGTTATTACGACATTTAGAACACAGCTACAGTTGTTGATTTAACTGCATGTATCAATGTGGTACAACATACGTCAGATTTAATTAAAGACTGCTGATAAAACACGCTTATAAACAATGTCTGAATAGGTTAAGCAAACACCACACATCATGATGGTAGGTAGGTTATGATTATTAGTTACATTTTGATGGAAGTTGCTATTGTTTCATCTGTTAAACTACTATTAGAAAACCGTGGTTTGCGCAAGCTAAATACAGCTTGTCAATAACAGTCGAACAAAGTAGTTACCTTTATCGTCATCATTAATAGGTCGAAATAGCACGGTTTTCTCTAATGCCAACAATCAGTTTTCGGTGAATTCCAAATGAGCTCGCTCTCAAACCGTCACAAGCAATGGTGAACAATATTTGACATTGTGAAGAATAATCGTAAAAAAACAGCATACTTCGCATATACATTTGCAGTATGTTGGTAATAGCGGAAAGAAAGAGAAAGGAGTAACATATGAATGAAATGTATTGAATTTTAATGAAGTTTATCACTTAAAATATTCCTGTAGTCCCATCTTTAACCATGCAAGAAAGACTTTCCATTTTTTGATAGAACTCACTTAAAACAATATCATGACATACAATAGTTTAAACTCCAAGATACTTCTTATCTCATACTTCGACCAAAATATTACATACCTTGACTAGACTCATATTTCTTGTTCTCCATCGACAGCTTCGTGTACAAATTAATCAGGGCTTTGCAGATCTCTTCAGCCAAGTATTCCGGTTGACAGTCCTTACTTCTGCCAGTGTCTCCAGCCCCACACCGTTCTGTATCCACTCCGTCCCAGAAAGGAGACTTCAAGTAATCGTAGAACTCTGAACAACTGCCGTCTCGTGTTTGATCGATATGCTTCTTGTGTGATATGGATTGTGTCAGCTGTGTGAGGCAGTAGAGGCCTGCATCTTGTAGTTCTGTAATGTGACGCATAAAATATAATATAGATGTCTAGTAGATGAAATAAGCTTTTAGATATTTAAGTTAAAGTTACAGTAAGCATACATTCTCATTTTTTTTTTCGTAACAATGTATCAATAAATTGTTCTTAGTCTTATATAGGTATATAGACAATTAGTAAAACGTTTTAACATCGCCAGCTGGGCAATTTTTTTACTCGGGCTTAAGAATTTTTGTGCATTGCAATAAATATTTATTCTTCTTAAAAAAATAAAACTTTAATTCATTGTCAAACAACGCACAGTCTAAACCACTTTATCCAGAAGCACGGAACTTTACACAGGACTTCGTAACGAAGGATTTTAGAAAATGAATTCCCTAAAGGGATTAAATTATGAGTTTCTACGGAATTTTGTAATATTTGCCGATGGGGACTCCAATCGGGCACATGGTTTGTGAGAATAGAAAATCATCAGCGGACTTGGTTTTATTTTTATTTCGACCCAACCCTATCCCGACAGAAATCTGTGAAATCAAGCCGTAGTACGAAGCCATTTTATAAAATATCAAACAACAAATCGTTTTACGACGATTTCCGTTCAAATAATGTATACTATAATAATATAAAATATTACCAATTTCATCACTTTCCAAGCACTGCAACAGTAAATGGAAGAAGTCCTTAGAATGCGTGTCTTTGAGTTGTTGCCACACGGTATCGACCGCCGCCTTCTCTCCCAGTAACGACGCGAGGAGGGACATTGCCTGCGCACGCGCCACCATGCAGCTCTCCTCGTTATCATCTGCAAATTATTATTAAAGTCTGTTTTGTTTTATAAATGCTTGTATTAAATTTCACATAATTATCTCATGACGGTTTTCGATTGATTGGGTATTGTAATGTAACTAGTTTCATTCCGGTTTAACTGTGTTGTTGGTTTAGCCGTTATTAGCATTATACCACTCGATGTTGAGCAAAAAATAAGCCGCGAAAAGTTCAAGTACGATGTCGGCAGTCTTGGTTATTTGTCAAATAGTTGTATGAACAACTGCAAAAATCTTATATTTTACAAATGTAAACATAATTATGTAAAATATAAGTTTTTTTGACGTCAGCCTCGTAATTGATTTACCACCCTAAAGTTAAATGTCACTTGCACGAAATAAAGTGACAAAAGCGGCATGCCCTAGAACCAAAAATTCGAAGACATGTGACATCTACCAACCCGCACAGGGCCCGCGTGGTAGATTACGGCCCACCCCCTCACACAGAAAGGAGGCCTGTGTCCCAGCAGTGGGAACATTATAGGCTGTGTATGTATGTGTGTAAAGCGACAAGGTCTACTTGTTTTACAAGTCAAAATATGTGACAGTTAGATAATTTAAATCTTAGTGAAGTTTCAATCTATTGGGAGTTATTGTCAAAAGTAGTAAAGCAAATTCGAAATTATCAAAACAAAAACTTTTTTTAAATACAAAGTGAAAAATCACTTTAATATCGGAAGTCGGTGTCGTTAGCCGAATTCTAAATTGCTATGTAAATATTAGTGACAGGAAGTTATTATAACATCATCAACATAAACTAAGTGAAAAAAAAAACGTATTATTGAAGCTAACTCAAAAACTTCCCAAGCAAAGGTAATAAAATGTATATGGGATCACCCCATGAGGCGTAACCTATCCATCCCTATCCAGAATTTTAGAAATCGATCCACAATTGCCAGCGATATCGTGTAAGACTTACACGATTTTCCAATTTCTTCAGTTTTGAAGTCGGTTAAAAATAACTCATATTTCTAATTGCTCAACGACTCTTTGATATCTAATAAGTTATAGTTCGTTGTAAACATCTGCTTACAAGTAGCACATTACTTACTGACGTATTGCACCGACATAAATATTATTAAGTGGTTAAATACTAGCCTGTGCTAAGTCAACGTCATGTCTTAGTTCCATAAGTCAATAATCTACGGCAACAAGACTCTCTGTACATATTCTTAGCTATGTGGGCAAACAGTCCTTTCATTGCAAATGATAATATTAAGTGTTTGCTTGAAAAACAAGCATTTCTTAAGTGTTTTCCTTGAAAACCTAAGGCAGTGCTGATAAAACTAAGAATTATTTGCTGTTTATAGTTTGTCATATTTCCCGGAAAAGTAGATAACATTTGTGTACATTTCCAGGAACACAGGTATTGGATTAACCTTCTAATTTTTACTAATTCGTATAGTAATCTAACCCTAGTGTCAATAAGATTACAACTACCTTTATTATTGTGTTCTATATGTTCTGCGTACCCCCCCATGGGAATGTAAGTATGTGTATGCAGTATAATAAGTATAACTTTTAGTATTCAAACTACATATTTGTTTTATTTGGGATGCATTAGAAACCTCCCTACACAATTTACGATAATGATACTGGTATATTAACTCCACTACCAACCCTACTGATCAGCTAAATATTAAACGTACAACACGTTGTAGCATGTTTCTGTTTACCTCGTGCCGACACAATCAAACTAATTACTTACAGAACACACACCACTAGATAGTAGATAGTGTAACGTACCTTCTCCAAAAGGTGTTAAAGTCATTACCAAGTTGTAAAGACAGTCCTTAGTGGCGGCGAGAGAGAGACGGACGCATTTGTGCGCAGTCACTGCCTGAAGCGCCCGGCAGGTAGCGCCACGGATCTCGTATGTCTCACTCGTATCTTCACCAGTCCATGAAGTGTACCTGTAATAAGTTGAATAATAGATTAACCCCCTTATTCAAAATCCTATTTTATCTCTATTTTAGCTAAAATAGGTTTATAGAACGTTTGTCTTTATCTGTCACGTTGTCATTTCTGTGTGTAAGAAAGAGACAAACCCCATTTTAACTAAAATAGGTTTGATAAGTTTTATGAATAAGGGGGATCTACACCCATGCTATAAATCCTCTATAAAAGCTTCTGAAACAGTTAGCTTATTGTCAACATTAAAACAACCAGTGTCATAGTAACAATAATATCATCCAAACAAGTGTTATAATGTTGTACTAAGTTTCATTATGCAACTCTTTTTCAAAAAAAGAACATTGTCACGCACCCGCGTTTCACTACCACAGCGCCGTAATTTATAAAACGAAATAGGTTATTCGAATGCACGTCGTATCCCGTCGGCCGCCATTTTTGTTCGATATTAGTATTGCAAAAAACTGAACCTTTTCAGAACCTTATTTTAGAGGATTTATATTATGGGTGTAGATAAAGTCTTGTATGCAACTGCACATATTTAGGTATTAAAAAACAGTTGCATAAATAACTATTCGATCTTTTAAACAACGAAAATGCAACGTAAGAGCTATTGAGGACGATGTGTGATGTGTTATCCCTCATAGTCCTCCTTCCTTACTATGCTTAGCAGTAAAATAGTACAGGTTGACAGAAGAACACATTTGCACATTTTGATACCAAAAAAACCTGCGCCGGGGTTCTGTCTCGCATAGGGTCTTAGCATTTATGCTGAGCGATGGCCGTTTTGCGTGCATGTAACGCATATTTACACCAATTTTGTTCTTGTTTAACAACGCAATACGTTACTTGCGTTTGTCATAATGAATAAGGAGTCAGATAAAACTTTATAAGTCCTTAGCTTAAGCTTCAGTTATATGGCTTCAGAGAAGACTAACGTTTTCAAGATAGCAGGAAAATAAGAAATATACGTCGTATTTATTTTGAGTAATAAGTTAGCCAGGTTTATCGCGACAGAATGCACCGTCGCGTGAAGACTCGTAAGTGTGAACCGTCGTGTGCGCTGATGTTTATCATTACTTAGGACTAATGACTCATTAGTCAACATTGTAGAGATGTGCATACGCATTAGAGCATCCGTATTAGATATTTTATGATGAAATATATTAATAGTGAATGGACACACATCACGTTAGACAAATGCACGGGTCGATCGATCAGGTTAAGCTACGATTGCCACGTCTTACCAAGGGATACAGTTTTACCCAGTAAGGCTGCCTGTCCGCCGGAGCAGAGCGAGGCAGCGGAGCGGAGAAACTGAGAAATATTAACCAATAGGATTGCAAAATCTTCGCTCCTCTTCTGCCCAATTTTCCTATTAGTTGATATGTGTCCGTTTCTCCGCTCCGCAGCCTCGCCCCGCTCCGGTGGACAGGCAGCCTTATTGGGTTACAGAGATCAGATAGGCAGTCGCTCCACATAAAATACTGGTATTCAGCTACATCTGGTTAGACTGCAAGCCGACCCCAAAAATAGTTGGGAAAAGGCTAGGCAGATCATGAGTGATTTCAATTGTTATAGGACTCGTCGGGGGAAATCTACCACTATTTTTCTGTTCTGTTTTAGAAGGTACAAAAGCTGGAAAATTTTCAGGCCAAATAGATATTTCTATTTTGTCTCTTTATTCAACGACGCATAGCGAACCCCTTGGGTGATGTGTTGTGGCGGTTATCACTTTCCATGACGACTTTTCTTTAAAAAAATATATGTTACTTTATTTGCGTTAGCGAAACTTCGGCAGCTAATTTCGAGTAACGTTGTATGCATTGAGATCTAGAACTAATTGGAAGGCTACAGAACCAGTTTCAATCGCGTTTGATAAAGAAGGCGGAAGCTTTACTACGGCTTTGCAACTAAGGTGCATGTGTACCCGGCGTACCTAACCGGTTTGTACTACCGACTGTTTGTAACAATTCAGTACCTACTAATCATCTAGGAACATTGGGCCCGCGTGGTGGATTACAGCCCACTCACTCTCACAGAGCGGACGTCTATATCTGTGTCCCAGAAGTGGAGCATTATAGGCTGATTATACAGGGTCCCATTAAAATAGATGGACAAATTTTAACACAGCGCTCAGTACGTCTAACCAAATATATCCAAGCGTGATTTTATTTTGACCTAAAATAACAAATTGCCGGCACATTAGTGTATTTTCGTTAGCTGATTATTTTTCTGATTATTTTGGTGGTCTGAATGATTTCTAAAAGTTTGTCCATCTATTTTAATTGGACCTTATATAATTGTATACGACTTATACGTTGCCGGTGTTTTTAAAGAACATTATTTTGAGAAGTTTTGTATTGTGGTCAATGGAAGAACGTGTACTGCACAATGGAATTATATCTATATATAATATATCTCTGTGTGTCCGTGTGACCGCTTAATACTTCTTAAGTACACAATAAATTTTAAAGCGGGTATCAACATAACTTAAAGAATTATTCCGGAATGTCTATGTGTATAATACATTCATTTTTAACAAAATATCACGCTAATATTATAAAGGCGAATGTTTGTGAGTGACGGTGTGTGTGTGTCTATGAGGGTGTGTTTATATGTTTGTTACTTCTTCACGCTCAAACGGCTGGACCAATTATGATAAAATTTTGTATGGAGGTAGCTGACACCCTGGATTAACATATAGGCTACTTTTTATACCGATATTCCCACAGGATCGACATTTACGCGGGTGAAACCGCGGGGCGTAGCTAGTACTAAATAAATATCGATGTTTGGTCAAGTCGTAAAAACTGCCCAGGGGCAGGTCGCTAGTTTCTAATAAACACACTAATTCAATCAATCAGAATGAGCTATTGTATTTGTAGTCCGTGCAAAACAACTTCTGTATTTACATTTGTGGTAAGTGCAATATAAATAACTGTTAAATATAAATCATGCATGACTTATATTGTTCATGTTGTTGTTGATCCGCCGAACTTTATCACCCACTACTTAACAGAGGAAATGCACTTATGTATTAGGGAAATTCCCATTTCCTTTGCATCACTTGAAAAATAATCCGAAATGTGCTATCTGTAGCACCCACTGCTCAACGCTTAAGATAGACAAAGGCATTTTCTAAGAAATGTGGCTACAAGTGTTGCAACAAGATTGAATGCAATTTCTTCGAAGACATTCTTGTGCAGGATGTAGTACCTATTAATAGGGACACTGACGTTTTGCAGAGTTTCCGCCAGTTTTACAACCAACAGCTGCTTTTAACACTAACTCTCTGGAAGCTATAATTACTTGACGCATTTTCTAGGAATAGTGGCTTAATATACCTGAACAAAAGTCGGTACAATCCTCGTTCATTCCAGTCTTGGACGGGACAGTGTGTGAAGGCGCTAACATTGTGTAGTGCGTCGGCTAGAGCTGTCACAAGCGCGGCTGTAGGCGGAGGACGCGGCTTTTGCGTGACATGCGCCGGCGACACATACTCATCCCCTCCCTTCTGCGCACGCACCTCGAACTCACCCCGACGCTCTAACAAACTCAACGACACGTTCCCTTCTAGAAAAAAAAACACAATATTATTGTTTTATCAACATACTTTTTATCTACCTATCAGTGAGCTCTTAACTGAAACACTGCAAAAGTGATTAAAATACTCAATGTGATTAAAATTCCTATTACACGAATATGATTATGATTTAATATCAACTTTCTGATAACATGACGTGATATTGCAATTATTGAATTGATTTTTTTATGAGGCTAGACAAATAGATTAATAGTGTATTAAATCTAATAATTTTATTCAGTTAAAGCCCTGTGTCATAAATATTGAATGCTGCTATTCTCACGAAACTTGTAATCTTTAAACTTAAATCTAATCTGAAAGATGATATTATTTATTTTCGGTGATAAATAAATTGCGAATAAGTACGTAACACATGCCGTAGGGTCCTGTTATCTTACAAGGATGAACTCAAGCAGTCTCATATAAAGATAGTCAACTCACCGAACGACTGTTTATAATCTTTGGTATTGCAGAAGTCTACCAGAATTTCTAAACAATTTTCTATGAAATTATTTTCGTGCAGTTGTTCCAGCACGTCACACTCCAGGATCTGAAAAAGTTTTTAATATTACATAGATCTTTTTTTCTATAACACATACATAAAAAATATCAAACTAGTTTTAAATAGGATCGTATTTATTTTTGCTAATCTAAAACCTGTCTTAATTAGGATAAAAAAACCGGTCAAGTGCAAGTCGAACTCGCGCATTGAGGGTTTCCGTGCAAAGGACATTGACCAAAATCAAAATCGCTTTAACGTAATAGAGTATGGCTATAAAAATATACTCATAAATTATAAAATATTTTTTTAACTTTTCCGAGTATGACTTACCATTGGTACTGGGAACGGAGAAGCTGAATACTTCTCCGTTCCGAGTACCAATGGTACGGTAAGGGGAGGAGTTAAGTCAAGACATGTCAGCAGTGAGGTGTACGACGGCGACGCCTACCTACATTTTATTTAATAGAGCTACAAGTAACTCAATAGCTGATATTATTGCAATTGTTTGGTGGGTAATCGCGCAGTGGGATGCTGTGCTCACGTTATGATAATTTTGTGGTATCTTGGTTTGGCTCGATTTAGGTCTTTTGAGACGACATTTTTTATGAATAAGATTATTAGATGGACCAATAAAACTATTGCATTCCTATACCCAAGTATTTTTGTTTTCTACTTCCTATACAAACCTACATTTAGCATAACCTGCCTATGTAATATTATTTCATTGGGATCATTGATTGGTTTGTTGAAACTATTTTCTGTTCTGTTGTTTTTTGTGAATTCAAATTATATTTTTACTGTTGTAAAAGACTGCTTTTTGGTGGAAGGTTTGTTACAAAACTAACCTCAAAATTTAATTAAAAAAAACAACAAAAACCCCACAAAATAAATGGATAATTTTTATTAGCTTTGAAAATACGACATTACCCCTCTTTTATATCCAATTTATAATATCATACAACATTTTTTGATGCACAACGGCGGTCAGTAGAAAAATGGGCATTCTCTTTTGTAGGTAAGTAAAAACAAGTAAGTAACTACTTTACGGTTTTCGGATTTTTTTCCTTTACTTGTGCTACATGACATTGCTTCTTGCAAACTAGGTCAACGGGAAGTATTCCCTTTCGAGTGTCAAAATATGCGGCATAAACGGAACATAAACGCCGGTATCTTTTGATTGCGTTAACTTAGAAGTTTGTTACTTTTTTCTGCTTCAAGGGATTGCAGCCTTGAGTATTTGATATTAATCTCAACTTGATAACTCCACGCGTTCCTGAAAAAAAGGGTCTTGATAGACGGACTGACAGACGGACAACAAAGTGATCTTATAAGGGTTCCGTTTTTTCTTTTGAGATACGAAACCCTAAAAATATCAAAATTAATTGTAGTTGTGTTACAGATCTCAAATAAACAAAAGAATCAGAATTAATTATTGTTATTTTCGATGCTTAAAACCATAGGTTCTCAACGTGAGCGATAACATCCCCTCAGGGCGTTTGAGACTCTCAGGAGAGCTCAGACTCAAGACCCAGAAAAAATCGTATATCCTATCTTACGACTATATAATATTACACGTTTAAATAGAATCGTGGCAATAGCTGTTTCAGATTCGCGACAGAAGGTAATTTTAAAAAATTGGGGACTCTAAAAAAATACACATTCTCAAAGTGGGTGGTGGGCAAAATAAGGTTGGGAACCTATGCTTTAAACAATTCATATTTAGAAGTGGCCACTGGTGCCTATAATGATCAGGTGCATTACTACAATTTTCATCACAAAACATTCAGTAAATGTTTACAAAAACCAATACCTCAATAAAACTCAGAAATTTTAATCTGAAGACATTAAATTTACGTACACATGTACAGATAAAATTGCAAATGAGTAGTAGGTATTTCGTTTTATATTCAAGTAGGTTATCAAAAATGGCTCGGTTCAGCAGTTTCGACATTATTTATACATACAACAGGAATCAGTAAACTAGTATGCATTGTTCAAGTAAAAATAGCGCGTAAACACTGGCCTTTCTTACCTAGAACATGTCGTGACTCACAAATACACACATCAAAAGTGTCTAGGGATCAAGCATTTTTATGCGGATTTCTTGAGATTGAGATGTGGCTTTGTAATAAATTTATGATTTTATAAATTTATATGGATCCTTTTTGGTGCATTTCATAATTTGAATCAGGAACTGTGAATCAAATTCGAGTAAAAGATGAAAATCAGCTGTCAATATTTTCCCTATAAAAACATACAACGCATTGAAGACATTATTAGTGCTACTGTTTCCCTACTACTGATTAAAACCAACGTTATTATGGAGCGGCGACGTCATTTAAGCAGGGAAGAAATGCTCAGAGCCGTGGGAATGATAGAAGCTGGTTCCCGGCAACGTACTGTGGCTTTAGCTCTGAATACAAGTCAGAGTGTTATCAGTCGACTTTGGACACGTTACCGAAGCACTGGTACCGTGGCTGAGCGCCATGGAGGACGGTATCGCTGCACCACACGGAGACAAGACCGATACATTCAAATCTTAACTCGAAGAGCTCCAACAATAACCGCCATGATGTTAGCCGTGAGGCTTCATCACTCTTCAGGGAACTTAATTAGCGACCAAACAGTCAGAAACCGCTTGCATGAAGTGAACCTTCATTCCCGAAGACCGCTACGGGTACCACCTATAGCAATGCACAATCGTAGGATTCGATATCAATGGGCTCTTGAACACAGAAATTGGGCAGAAGAACAATGGCGTTTCGTGTGCTTTTCTGATGAGTCTCGTTTTGGTATGAGACCGGATACAAGACGTATACGACACTGGAGAACCCATGGACGCCAACAGCGATTAAAATCCTGCCAGGAAGTCCATCCTTATAGTGGTGGAACCATCATGGTATGGGCGGGTATTTGGATCGGCGGAAGAACTGAGTTGATTTGGATCAGAGGCAACCTCAACGCTCAAATTTATGCTGAGACGATTGTATCAGACGTCATCGTTCCTCTACAAGTGCAAATCGGTCCCTTATTTCAGTTAATGCATGATAATGCACGACCGCACACCGCAAGAGTTGTAAGACAGACTCTCGCCGCAGCTAACATCAATGTCCTGCCCTGGCCTGCTCAGTCGCCAGACTTGAACCCGATTGAGCATGCATGGGATATGCTACAGAGAAGAGCTCTGCCGAATATGGAGGGTATCCAGTCGCAAGAAGACCTTTTTTTGTTGTTGCAACGAACATGGGCGGCCATTCCACAGCGTGATTTGGATGAACTCATTTTGAGTATGCCAAACCGATGTTCTTGTGTTGTTAGTGTTCGCGGTAGAAACACGGATTATTAATTGTTTAAGTTACCCAATAAAATTTTAAAGAAAACTGTTATTTCAGTCTTTTTTTCGAACTTTTGTGTTAGTGGTTCAAATGTCAAAAATCCCTTTATTAGGAAAATGGCAAATTTCTTTATTAATGCAAAGGTGACTTGGTTTATCGTTACTGTGACAAACGAAAACACTTTATTTGATGAATCCTTAAAGAAAATTTTAATTAATATCAATCAGGAGAAAAGTTATTGCAAAAATATATGTTGATCCCTAGACACTTTTGATGTGTGTACGTAACAAGTATAGATACATATAAGATAATAACACCTTCTGCTCAGGCTAATTATCACTTGTGTTATAATTAATACAACTTGAAGCAAGTAACTCGAGTATTTTTATACTATCTGAGTAAGGGAATCTTAAAAGGTTCACATTCCACAAACGAAATGTTCATTCAATGTTCATGAGTTTTTATTACATAGGTTACGTTGTTACTGATTATAAATTATTTTTTCAATGAACTAGCGAGTAATTCAGTAGCTGTAGCAGTTGATAGAAAAGAAGGAGAAATGGAGAAAAATAATAACTGATAGGTACCCGAGAGAAAGCAAAAGAAGTAGAGGAAGACATTTTAAGCGATGGGAAGATGATTTTAAGAAAGTAGCAGGCCCAGAATGGTTACGCACCGCAAAGGACAGAAACAAATGGAAAGCCTTAGCGGAGGTTTTTGTCGAAAAACAAGCTTTTAGAGGGGAGACCAACTGAATGCCGGGAATTTAATTTAGGGTTCAACTTTTAAATAATTCTTTTGTCAAACAAGTTAAAAACTAACAGCAATAAAGGCTTATTTTAATTTATTTCTTTTATTCGTTAGCTGGTGATAAAGTGAAATTGTAGGTACGTAATTAAGTTACTTTTTTAGGTACAAAACAATAGGAAAACGGGTAAGGAAAGTTAAAAATAAAGTCTGTTTTGATTCGTATATTGTTAAAGTACACCATAATACTGTAAATACACAGTTCAGGACGCAGGTACAAAATATAGACAAAAATTTAGTAGGTAACAAACAACTTATTATAAATCAAGTCTCAAGATAAATATTGCAATGAATTAAGTAAAGATTAAGGTACCAGGTAAGTTTTAGGCTATTAAAGCTAGTATTAAATAAATATTTAATGTAGAATGAATCATAAAATGCATAGGACTTAAACATAACAGGCAAAACGTGAGTGTACTACTTATAGGTACATCTCTGCCCAACCCTTCGGGGTGACAAACAAGGCGTGGAGTTATGTTATTTTATTAATCATAATATCTAAGGTATATTCAAATTTATGTTGGCAATTGATGTTATTTCAAGTTAAACAAATATCAAGTTAAGCAAATATCAACTTTATTTCAATTGTCCTTAGTGTCTAGCACTATTGAAAAAGTTATAAAAATGTTTGAAATTGTAGCGTAAACTGAACTTTATTGTGTAAAGTAAAACGGGGCTACTTTGACTTCCAGGGTTACTTTGACAAGGCCGATCACAACGCTATGACGCGTTCCCCACACCCCGCGCCTCGCGCAATATTACTCGAGGTCACGCACACTTGCTGAGCACACGTGAAAACCGATTTTGACGCTCTGTTAAAGTAGTTCCAACGCCTGTCAAAGTAACCCTGGAAGTCAAAGTAGCCCCGTTTAGCGGTAGGAATTAAAGTTATTTTTCTATTAATTCATATTCGTTTACATTTTTGGCAATTAAATCGAACGCAGATTATATAAAGTCATCTTAAGAAGTTGATAAATTCAAAATCAATTGATTAGTTTCCGAGCAATTATATTAATTAATTAATGCATCTTTCAGTTCTTTCAAACTACGAAACAGTCAACAATGTACAACATTATTTGCCGATTTCTTTACCTTTCATGCTCTTAGGTCCTCTTGCACCACAAATCACTAAATACTAGCGCTGAACATAATATTAAGATAAAAAAAAACATCATACTGTCATCTTCAAAATATTGACAGAAACAGATGTTTAAATTCGTTTAGCGCTAAAGGTATAATATCGTTGGTGATTTCTGGTACAAGCGGACCCTAGACTTAATTTGCTCGTCTCGAAAAGGCTGTTACATTGATCACAACGTACCAGATAGATATTGGAAAACTGTGTTACAAACTTCAAGAGTGCCAGATGTTCACTTCAGGGGCCCATAAAGATATCCCACCAACACGCTTATAAAAATGATTATTTACTGTTTCAATTAAAAAGTAATGCCTGACATAAACGGTTTGAATTATTTTAAACATCATAAACCTGTTTACTGGATCAGATACGCCAGATAGCGATGGACACAAAGATATCTGGTAAGTACACATAATAGTAAATTTAAAAACACAGAAGTGCTTTTAAAAATAGACACGGTGCGCTCTCGGTATTCCAGGCAACGTTTAAACAGGCCAAAGACCAATAAAAAGACCCCTTTCTGCTGTCGGTCGGTATTTAGTGCAATTACATGAGCAATTAACTGCCTCGCCCAGTTTAGTGATTGTTTACTGAAGCAGCTGATTGATAGTATCGGCACTTCGGTTCGGTACACACATAATTAATAGTATTCACTTGATATTTTTGCAGCACATAAATCATTCGCTTGTCTGGACGTCTGAAGAAGTGCCTTGCAAAAATAAATGCTAATAATTATGCACACTAACATCAAAGATTAGATATACAATTGGTGAGTTTATTTATTAAAAAAATAATTTTTGTAAATAAGTTACCGCAAAACGGGGCTACTTTGACTTCCAGGGTTACTTTGACAGGCGTTGGAACTACTTTAACAGAGCGCCAAAATCGGTTTTCACGTGTGCTCAGCAAGTGTGCGTGACCTCGAGTAATATTGCGCGAGGCGCGGGGTGTGGGGAACGCGTCATAGCGTTGTGATCGGCCTTGTCAAAGTAACCCTGGAAGTCAAGGTAGCCCCGTTTTACTGTATCGCTCTAAAATAAAATTCGCAACAACATTAATCGAAGTGCTCTATCTCAGCTTGTTCTTATTTACTTCCTTTGAACAAATTAAAATTATAAATACATTACATATTGTGAAATTGTGATGTGCTCAAACTTATAACAAAACACGACGGTACTGCCCGAATGACTGTGCAGATCTTTCACCGGTTATGTTTAAAAATATGTTTCACTACGTTCCTTTTAAAAATTTTCTTCTTGTCTTTTCCTTAAAGATTCAAATATTGATTTCCGAAATGTCCGCAATTTAAGCAAATATAATTACGAGGAAAACAATGCCAATACAAACAACAGTTAGAATTTTTTGATAACCTCAGTGACTTAATTTGTATAGGTACTATCAGCACCGTTACACAGATGAGTAATTTGTAACCTAAAACAATAGCAATATAATAATAGTTTATGATAACTGCATCCGCATGATTCACACACACGGAGAAAGACAATGATATTATTATAAATAAATGTGTATTTATTATATCAATGCATAATACGTGACTTCTCGAAATCACTAACTGAATAGATAATATTGAACTATTACCACAGTCAACAGCTGTAATCACAATAGCCACAGGATGATTTATACAATAAAAAATACCTGATATAATATTTATGTTATAACAAAGAAAATAAATAAGAGAATTCTTTCTAAACAATTTACACGCCCTCATAGCCACTAGACGCTAGAAAAACATACATGAAGTAAATAATGCTAATTAAAATTAAATGGTAATTATTAAGTCTTATAGTGCCTTATACAGTAAAAAAAACGACTGGTGGGAGCCACGCATCTCGTGGTTAGTGTTCCGTACTGTAACTTTCAGCCTTAGGGCTCCAACACATAAACACGATACGACGTCGCGGCGTGCTACGACGCGACATCGTTTTAACGTTTGAATGAAAAGTTACTACAATCATATACTATTATATTCGTCGTAGCACGTCGCGACGTCGTATCGTGTTTATGTATTGGAGCCCTTATACAAACGACTTTAATATTAGTCAGATATAAAGAAGCAAACATTTTGGTATAAAATTATTATTTAAAAAAAAAAGGACAGTGCTTAAGAAACCCCACAAAAAGCAAAACCGATCAATCAATTCCAAACTATGCATATCCATTAGGTACTTATTTTGAGTTATTAATTCAAGAATTATTTTTATAGGTCAAGGAGTGCCGTCTTCGTGTCTGACCTTACTGGTAAGGCGAGAAGATTATCCTATAATTTTAGTCTTCTCAACAACATCAATTTGACTTTGCATATTACAGTGAAGTTTACAGAGAGGTCAAGCTGTATGCAGACAGACGTAATAATTTGAGTTTTGTACATGTACCGCAAAACGGGGCTACTTTGACTTCCAGGGTTACTTTGACAGGCGTCGGAACTACTTTAACAGAGCGCCAAAATCGGTTTTCACGTGTGCTCAGCAAGTGTGCGTGACCTCGAGTAATATTGCGCGAGGCGCGGGGTGTGGGGAACGCGTCATAGCGTTGTGATCGGCCTTGTTAAAGTAACCCTGGAAGTCAAAGTAGCCCCGTTTTACTGTATGTATGCATTTATGATCACAAATAAATTTTTAAGCTAATTTATTGGTCCAGGTTTCGTCGTGACTTAGGTTTTTTGACCCCACATTATGAGCATAGTCCCCACCATATTTTATTAAAATAAATATTAAATTACAATTTTCCCGCTACTTTTGGAACATCAGTCTTTTTTCTTGGGTCTAATTTTAAGGCTTTGAAAATGTGACTGGCTGACAAACAAAGACTACAAACACTTGTCTAAAGTCTTCTCAGTACAAAACACCAATAAGGTGGGATTTTTTTCCATGTTATTTGGCAACAAATTTCAACCATATTCCTCCTTTGTTCTTCAGCATCACGCTTCTCGGGTCGTACTGGATTTGAGGCGTAGTTCGCCCGCAGGGTTCCACCATGAAAGCACTAAGGATTGCAGCCAGCCCGGCCGCCACAGTCAGCTGGGCAAAACGTGCACCTACACAATAAACATTTTATCAATATTATCATTATTTTATGCGCTTGGTTCATGTATTAAACGACTTATCATCCGACATTAATTAGCTAATCATTGCAGATGCGTCATGCAAATGTTACAGTACCTAAATACATATTTTTAGTAATAGCTCCAATTTCTTAAATCTTTTGTTGCTATGCATAATTGTAAATGTAAAGACCCGACTAAGCATATAGACCGAGTAATGTAAATTGACATATACAGGGTGTTACAGAAAGGGTATATCAATACAAACGGGTTGAAGAGTGTATCTGGTCTAGAATCTCTGTACAAAATTTCAGCTCAAAAGCAATAACTTTGAAAATGCTTAAAAAAAAATTATTTCGACATCACGGCGCTGCACTGGCGCGCGGCGGCGTGATTTGCGTGTACTAGGCGCACAGACACACTACAGATAATGGATAATGACCCTCGTAGTGCGATGACACGATTGTTGTGATTTCAATTTAATAAACTATCGAAATAAAAAAATATTAAGCATTTTCAAAGTTACTGCTTTTGAGCTGAAATTTTGTACAGAGATTCTAGACCAGATACACTCTTCAACCCGTTTGTATTGATATACCCTTTCTGTAACACCCTGTATAACAGTAACACTTGTTTGATAACACAGAATTTTGTCTGTACATTGTTTATGTGGACACAAGCTCAAGTTTTGTAAACACAGGTATACTAACGAAACAATGAAAAGATTTTTAAATATTAGTATTCGTACCTAGACAATGAGAACAAAAGAATGTTTAGTTTAGAATCTTTTTCCGTGACATAGCCATGATATCAGGCTAAACACTATTTACATAATATTAAATAATAATAATTGACTGCACCCTTTATTAAAGTTTACTAACCGGGGCAACTCCTTGGTCCTTCACCGTAAGCCATGAAGCCTGGCGGATTTAAATCATCTTTGAAGCGATCTGGATCGAATTTATCCGGATTAGGAAAATACCGAGCATCTCGTTGTATGCAATGGATAGGTATTAAAACGGGATCCCGGGTTTTCAGGGTAATTTCTTCATCGAGAGTAATGGGAGCTGTGCAGAGCCTCGTGGTCATTGGCGTGGGCGGGTGCAGACGCAGCGTCTCCGCCACCACTTGGTACACTAGCCGCATCGCTATCACTGCATCATAATTCAGCCCATTGTGCCGTTCTAAACATTCCATTATCTCCGTTCTTACACTTTCCTGCATTTCTGGATCTTTTGCTAATTCATATAAACTGAAAGACAAGGTTGTGGCCGATGTCTCCAGCCCCGCTAGCATAAATATGAACGAGTTAGACGTTATTAGAGCATCCGTCATTAAGAAACCTGAATCTGGTTTCTGCTCATTTAACATAAGTTGAAGGAAATCATGCCTTTGAACTCCAGACCGTCTCTCTGCCAAAACCTGGTTAATAATGGAAGTAAAGAAAGTTTCTACATTTGGGGAATATGACCTCAAGTTTAAACATTTAAACAATCTGGGAAAGAAGGTACGGCAGTAGCGTTTGAGCACCGTCGCACGATCTATCTTAAACATTTTTTGTGACATCTGTAGAAATGGTGAATCTGGATTTTTGAGCGATCCAGGATCTACGCCGAAAGCGCAGCTTCCGATAACATCAGTTGTAAATCGTGTCATCATACTTGGTACATTGATATCTTCAATTGATTCTTTTAGCAGTACATTTTTCAACGTTTGGGCACATTCAGCTATCAACGGAAACATGGCCTTCATCTTAGCTGACGAGAACGTCGGCGTCACTATATGCCGCATCGCCTTCCACTCAGCGCCACCCATGTTCGCCAGGTTACGAAGAAGCGGCTCACGCTGGGTGTCTGTAGACACGGACACACGATCACTGAAGCTCTGAAATTCTTTCGAGAAGATTGTTTTTGCCATATCCAAATCAATTACCATCAAAGTTGGCCTACGAGCTTGAAAAAGGCCAACATATTTCTGGTCTCTATAATTATCATAAAAATATTGTAGCATTGTTGTGTAACTTCTTCTCATTGTAAACGTAGCTCCAAAGTTTCCAAATATGGGGCAGGGTTCCCTGTAAGGCACATTTCTGAAGAACCAATACTTTCTTCCCTTCGATGAATAGTGAAAAATTGCCAATAAAAGAGTCAGCAATAGCAAGAGCACCACTATCACCAATAAAATACCACTGAGCCACATTTTGAATAACGTTCACTTTACTGCTTAGATTTGAATAAAAATGTTTGTTCGACGTCGTATATTTAAAGAGCCGGCATTTCGTATACGTATGTAAACAACACGGTCCGCGATACAAGCGTGGTTCTGGCAGCGCCTGCGGTGGCAGCGGCGGTCAGTGATCAAGTGAGCCGTATCGCCAGCGCGCGCTAAGATAAGCCCTACGCTACGCGGCTGTACTGGGTACTGGGCAGCTCGCACGACGCCATGCACTCAAGGCCATGCGTGTTGATGTACTGCGCCCGTGACTCGAATATAGCCACATATCGATTGCTTACGATAACCATTGTATTCCGAAACGTGAATTGTAATAAGAAACACCTTTTACGGATTTTGCAGGTCGTCTCAACAAAAGCCAACAACGATTCACAACTGTTTGTTTACAACTCAGGCGGAGGTCGATAACTTCGCGAAACAACAACTTCATCTCGGCCTCTAACTCATCGGCCGGGGCCGGGCCTCATAAATAATGTGGCCAATTATAATAACTACTGTTCAGCATGTAACAATTTTAACTTTAGAAAACTGTATGTTTACAGAAATATACGTATTGTGCCTTCATTGGTGAAATATATGAATATTTATAGTTTCATTCATATTGATAGGTTCTAAGGGTCAGGGCAAGTTATTTAAGTGCTTAATATATCCAAGTCCATTTCTCCATTAAAGTAAACACGACATGTCAAAGAATATAGTCGTATATAAATATACCACTTAAGGTACGCTTACCCATGTTCTATTTTGATGTCAGAGTCGCCCTCAATGGGCAAGAAGAACAAGTCCATTATGAGTTATTTGATGGGGGAAGTAATTGAATGAAACTTTATTAACCACTGATCATAACGCTTATACTTTATTTTTTGTTGTCTTTGAACAATGCGGTATATTTTACTACAAATAAGGTACATATAGTATTTTTGCTATTGTTGAAAAGCAAGATTCTGCGAGGAGCTACCGTATTGGGTACTTGGTCCATTATTTACATGTGATTTATTTCTAATTGAACCGCAGCTTGAATGCTACATGCACGACAAGTTACATTTTAAATTGATTACAACTGACTTATTTATTTTTATTCTTCGTGAAGGTAACGCTAGAGAATGTTTCGCAATCGACTCATATTACTGTGTATACATATAACTATTCGAAATGTTGTGTCATCGACGTTTGAATTCGGTTTCAATTAATGGTAAAACAGCTGCATAATTACAGTGAGTTAGCCACTATTTTCTATGAGCTCGGTGATATGAGGATAAAATCGCGTATTTCCCAGCGAGCAGTTGGCTAGTTTCTCCCACTATTCAACGCCGTAGATAAAATATACATGACGCTATTTTCACAGTCCGCGGGTGGTCCCATTCGTATTCGCTAGTGCTGTACGTAATTTATAGCTCGTTATAGCACGTGCTCAATGGCCCTAAGCTTGTTGAACACACCCTGTATGGGGACAATAAATTACATTATATAAAACGGAGGTGTTTTAATGCTTTCCAATAAACAAGCAGTGAATAATATCCGGATATATATTTTACTTTGAGGAAGAATGGTTCAAAAACAATCTATTGTGCTGTCTGTAAAAGTTCAGAAAAATATCTGTGCAAGGACCATACAACAGTATTTTGTGTACAAGCCAAAATTGCACTTTGAACATGTCGTCAGAGAACAAAAACACACATTATCGCAAAAAATAAAAACTATAAAAAGATGCGGCCCGCCGCGTTTTATGATTAACGTGTGTGGTCACTTTATCGGACATGACACTATTTTGTATGCATAACTACCCAACGATGATCACTGAACTATAAATAGTTCTTATTGTTATTAAGTCCATAACTATTTTATCTACCGCAAGCTGGTTGCAGAAACAATAGAAATACTATAAATTGTTTATTCTTTTTATCTAGATACTTTATGTGTCTTCCGAGCAATAGCTATCCTATTCTATAGCAATAGTTTTAGTCAGTATCATCACTCTAAAAATACAGATGTCCGGTGTTAATAAAAACGAATAATATTTCTTTCTTGTCCTGATAAATGATAATGGATTAGGGGAAATGCATCACTAAACGAACAATAGCATCAATATATCCTCTTCATGCTACTGGCTAGTAGGAAACGAATTGATAAAATGATAATAAATGATAACATTCTATAGTGGCATCTCACCGATGTACATAGGAAGTGGTGCGATGGCCTATTGGGTCATGTTAAGTAATATAAAACCAAACGTACACCGCGCGTGATTATAAACAAGTATACGCATATTACGCATACCAACGCCTCACTCTGGGGCTTCCCATGTGTAGGAATGAATAACGGTACTTATTATAATATTTTCACAGTCATAAAGTTGCTAAAAATATGTAGAGGAAAATTCAAACGCTGTAGTAGAACACATGTTAGAAAAAGAAAACTAATGACACATAACATTCAGGAACAGACTGTACGCATGAGGCCTAAAATAGCAATCTCGATGGGATTGGAAAACCCTGATCATCAAGAAAAATTTGGTTTTTTGAAAGCCGATGTTATTAACATGAAAATAAAATAGAATGTCTCTTACGTCAGATTTTGGTGAAGCCCGAGTCGCAATGGATGCAAGAAGGGCAGCTGCAGCCGCACGCACTGCATTCGCTTCACCGCGTTGTGAAAATATGTTCGCCGCAAATTGAGACAGGGATGATTCTTTTATAGCTTTAGAAAAGGAATTTTTAATTACTTACAGTAACAGATGGCGTAGAATTAAAAAAAAAAATGAAAATATTAGTTATTAATCCCTTAACTGGAACTTACAAAAGAAGTTATCAAGGTTTTGGAGCGTGTGCCTAAATTGTAACCGTAAACAATGTTGGCATCTGCACTGGAATGATTATGCGATCGTATTTCTGGGCGTATTACGCTACTATTGCGTACAAACGGATTGGTCATCCATAAAAAAGTGTGTTCCCATTCAATCTTTATAAGACTTCAGTC
The DNA here is from genome assembly GCA_945859645.1 of Amphipoea oculea. NCBI lineage: Eukaryota > Metazoa > Arthropoda > Insecta > Lepidoptera > Noctuidae > Amphipoea > Amphipoea oculea. Next base: position 13,736,762 of record OX243873.1, read on the forward strand.
ACAAAACCTTACCTTGCATTAAATGCGGCATCAGTTGGACGTAGTGCGCAAGCGCAGCGATAACGTGCAACGCCGCCGCGCGTAGCTCAGCGCGAGTGGCGGTAGTACCTTTCACCACGGCGCGTACCACGTCGCTGTTAAAGCCTTCGCTCCACCTCTGGTTCAATGACACAATGTTTTTTTTAAATACATATTATAAATTAAAATCGCTGTTCGTGTCTGTACGTCTGTGTGACCGTGTTGTTCTGCTAAACTATACGCAACTGATTTTGATGTTTTTACCATAATTTTGAGAATTTATTTCGGAAGGTTTATGTGTATAATAAATGAATATTAAACTAAATAAATAAAATAAAAAATCACAATGTCTTGTCAAAAAAAAAAACAAACCGCACGAAGCAATGGAGGGTCTCTAGTCTATGTAAAATGAAATGATGTTCATTGGTAAGTGCATCACTTGAGAACGGCTGACGGATTTGGCTATTTTTTTATTTAAAATATAAAATTTTGTTTTTTCTGGAAAGAATTGGATTTTTTTTCCAGAAAATTTTCTTGTTCTGGAACGCTCCGTTTTGTATGAACTATTGAAAGGACAGGACAACATCACTTGGGTCAACTTGTTTCTAAATAAAAGTGATAATTTTGCTAATTCGCGACGTTTTGCACACGCACAACGCCCATGTGTGTTGTTGTGTAAACAAAAAATAAAACAAAAGATTTATTTCTTCTTACTTATTCTCTCTCTTCTACACTTATATTCCCTCTCTTATTTCAAATGATTCGCCAACGAATTTTAAGGCAAGTTGATTCCACAACACAAATCCTACTGCTACTGCCATCTAATTAAGGCACCTCAGGCTAATCTTGTTGCCAAGCGTGCATTTGGCACTAATCCACGACTATCTGTCATTATTAAACCTTAATGGTCGAGGACGCCTGCTACTGCTATCATGTTATGATAGTGGCTTAATGCAATGATATACATTGACAATAGGCATTAAAAATAGTCTTAAGGGGTTAAGTTACGCGGGGTCACATGGCATCAGGTATAACTGTAAGAAGAGTGAACTACTTATTTTCAAGGCGGGTAGTAAGAGTCCGAAAACCGTTCCACCGGTCAGGCTTGGAGGAATGCCATTAAGTAGGGTCACCAAATTTAAGTACCTGGGGCACTGGGTCACCGAGGACCTCTCAGATGATTTAGATATTGAGCGAGAACGTAGGGCGTTGGCAGTGAGATGCAATATGCTGGCGCGCAGGTTTGCACGGTGCACAAAAGATGTTAAAATTGCGCTTCTTAAAGCATACTGCCAGACATTATACCTGCAGCCTGTGGGTCAGCAATACGCGTAGATCTTTCAATGCCCTGCGGGTCTTGTACAATAATGGTTTTAGGATGCTGTTGGGGTTGCCTCGCTTTTGCAGTGCATCAGGTATGTTTGCTAAGGCTAGCACTGACTGCTTTAGGGCTATAGTGAGGAAAAGAGTGGCCTCCCTGATGCGCCGCGTGCGGGGCAGCACCAACAGCCTTTTGAATACCATATTGGAAAGGGTCGATTGTCCGGTTGTGAGGCACTGGAATACCGTTCACGGATCTGGAGGGGTCCGTTTTAATGTAAAATAGAGTAATAATGTATGTGTATGTGTTTTTTAGTGTAATAATGTATAATTAATAATGTTGAAATTCAATAATAATATACTAACATAGTTATAAGTATGATTTACTAACAATGTATGGAATATTTTTTGATTCTGAAATAAATGAATAATAATAATAAGCTGGTAAGATATCGATTTATATTCGCACTTGACACGTGTCACATTAAAATAAAATACAATTTTATTTTAAATTGCCTAGCTAAACTCCGCAGACGCGATGTTTATCGATATCTAAGCACGATAAATTAAAATAAAAAAAATAAAATTAATATTTTTGGGAGGTCAACGACCGCTGTTAGTGTTGTTACTTAAAGTATCGTATTTAGATATCGATATATATCACGTCTGTGAAATTTACACAAAAAGAACATATTTCTAAACTGATATGTCAAGTGACTAAAATAACAACTGTCGATGACGAAAAAATCTTTTTTTTTTGTCATGTTTAAATATCGATACCCATCGCTTTTGCAGTTTAGTTAGCCAATTTAAAATGACCCTATATAATACCTTCAGACCTTATGTCACCGGCACTCATTGTTTTAAGATTAGGTAAACCCGGACGAAAAATTTCCCAAATTAATACTTACATTTTAAAATGCTTTTTATGAATGGCTAACTGGTTTATTTAACGCAGAGGCGCAAATTAGCGAGCAAAAGAACACTCACGACAAGTTTCTAAATTTGCATGATCGACTTGAATCCAAACCCACGTGAATACAAGCATATTATTAACCTTAGTGGGAGGATTTAACAGGAATATTATTATCGATAAATTCCCATTTCTAGCAGATAACCCGATAATAAAGACAAATAAATCCTATGCACTGGAATACTCAGAAAAGATACGTTCACATTTAAATGAAACTAAACGGAAGTAGGTGTAGTGAACTGTCGGGGTCTATATTGGCTCAACTAAAGTTCTTTACCCGAAATTGTTCTTCCTAACGATTTGTAATCCGAATGATCACTCTTCCTAAAATTTTTCATCCTAAAGTTTTCATTCATACTATTTGTAGTGCTACCGGCGATGTTCATAACACTCATGTTTCCGAAAATTGTAATTAATAATATCATTAATGTAAATATTTTAAACTCCTACTGTTTTTTATCATAACGCTTTTATCCCTAAACATAATATTTTCATGGCCTGGGAGTTTATACGAGTAAGTAATATATGATATAATTACAAAACCTCTAATATTTACAAGATATAACAACTGAACCTATAATTTTATTTGATATAATGATCAGTTAATATAATAAACGATTGATATAATTTTAATGTTACTAATTTCTATAAGAATAACAGACAATTAATATAAAATCGTTTGATATACCACTCAATAGACATAAAACCTATTTAGTCTAATATGATAAACACATGTTCTACCTCCCCTAATTCTGTGTAAAGGGTTTAAAGTAACCTAACCAAACCGAACCTCGGGATGCCCTTCGCTCGCCCTTGCATCCTATGTCGACGGAGCCCCGCTTCGCGGGGCCCCTATTTCTGTGTAAAGGGTTTAAAGTAACCTAACCAAACCGAACCTCGGGGTGCCCTTCGCTCGCTTTTGCATCCTATGTTGACGATCTAAACAAAAAGATATGACTTTGAATAATAGTGTAAAAGATGGTTATGTTGAGAAAATATAGGAAAACAAATAAAAGTATAATAGATGTTTATTGCTACTGACATTATGAAGTTGAATGATTCGGAATTATGAACATTAGAGACAGAGTAGTTAGGAATTGTGATTGTTAGGATGAAAAATGTTAGGGAGAACATTTTCGGATTTCCAACTATCGGAGTTGAAAATTTAGGTGAACTTTGGCGCACCCGAACTGTCGTCATAGAAAAAATATTTATTTGTTATCATCTGACTAAACATAATTTGACTAAGCACTTTTATCTTGCATGGCACTTGAATTTTTTTTTTATCGATCTTCTGCGGAAATTGCCATGTTATTGGTTAGCAAGATAACAGAATAACTTACTTGAATAATGATACTGCGATTCTTTGTAATACGAATTTAAAAACGGATACTTAACATCTGACGATCAGGTCAACCCTAGGTTATTAAATGATCGGCATTTCTCTATTGTTGAGTTGCAAAATTTTAAAAAATGCAGCCGAATCTGTTTGGACGATCATATGGCCGATGAGATGTGTATGATATGGATAACGGCTAAAAGAGATGTATGGAAGAAGCAGACATACTCCTCCAACCGCAAATTTTAATAAAGGCAGGTGAATGATGATCTGTTTGGACTGGAAAGCGACCCCAAAACGTTATTTATTTAATAAGGATCTCCAACAAAACGAAAGAAAGAAATTAGAAATAGAATAAAGAAATAAGTCATTAGGAATAGGAAATAATTCAAGTACCTGAACGGGTATAACTTCCTCGTGTATTTGCTTTAACAACGCAAGTAGAGCCAGGGTCGCATCGAGCCGGTACGCCTGTCCTTTGCATCCACCACCGGAGGCATATCCACTCAATGTCCTTCCCACCAGTCGTAGGCATTGAATCAGGGTGTCTTCCGATAGCTTGCAGTAGCGGGAGTTTACCGCGTATCGTATACAACGCATCAGTTCGTTTAGGTATCCTAAAAACAGTCTTGAGTATTAGTTTACACTATTATCATAATGGGTGGTTAGTTTTCTCTTTCCTGCCCTTATCCCATGATGAATGAAGAAAACGTTTTGCGCCGGCGCGGCGGCAAGTGCAAGTCGGCGCAAAGACTTTTTTTCATTCGCTCCCTTTTCATTTATATTATGCCTGACCCAATGCATCCATATTTTATCTGTTCACTCTTTTATTCATATTATGTATTTCACAGTGTATCAAGATTAATACCTATACTGTATTATGACAATTGGGGATAATTTGCGCACGCGCAATCTTTCAATGCGTTTACGATGGGCGTAACTCCAAAAAACCAGTTTGTAAAAAAAAGAAGTCATAAAATGAATATAAGGAAACACAAAAATATTAAGTAATAATTTGTTTGTAAAATTATCAATGGTGTCACTTGATTACATTGCGTCAGATAGATATTTTGACGTAATGTGGCCAGTATTTTAATCATAGTGTGTTCCCGAAATGAGTCAGCGATTTCTTGCAAATCAATCAATCTTATCTATGTATCAGTTCAATGTCCGATGACAATAAAATGTAGGTCTGATACGGAACAAAATAACTCGAATAACTTACCCAGCATATGAAAGTTTTTCAGATCTATTTTTTCCAAGCAGGCAAGTAGTATTTTGAGTAAACTTTCTAACTTATAGCTGTCATAATCATTCCAGTTTTCCAGCATCATAATGCATCGTAATATAACTTTTACAATGTGTGTGTGAAGTTGGATCACCTCTATGCTCTCTTGAACCGTTTGTTGAGGATAGAGCTGGTCTCGACTCAACAGAGAAATTACGTTTGCTTCGTTACCAATGAAATATGACTTTATCCAGGACATTGTACCGCCTAAAAAAAGAATTTACTGGAAATAATAGGTACACTTACTCTGGATTATTTTTTTTTTCATGTATAATGTTCTAGTAAGCTTATTAATAGTGCCGTACTCTGCTTTCCTATAGTTTAGATACATGCGAGATCTTTATTATGACAAAAACTTTGGGTTCAGGCTGTTTGTGTAAGCCTTTATATAAATAAATAATACTTATTTCTGAAAGCATAGTTGGTAAGCCTTTATATAAATAAATAATACTTATTTCTGAAAGCATTGGGTTCGAACCGGTCTACTGCTGAAAATTACCTAACAGGAAAACATAATTACACATATGATAAAAAGACAAAGTGAAGGTACCTTAACTTCACACAGTTGTAATTAAGAATTAACCTTATCTCACGTATTCCATATCTACGCATCACTTATGGTACTCACGAACTATGTAATTCTTTAATACCTACAAGATTAGCGCCACTGTCAATAAAAAAATAAAGGGCCATGTCCACATCGAACGACAACGACCAGACAAATTATGTCATTGGAAATATCTTTTCATGACTGTTATATGGTAATTTTTTGGTAAAATAAATAAAATTTAAAGGTCTATTTGTAATGTCAAAATAACAGTTTTTTACTAAATGCATATGAAAGTATATACGGTACGGGACATATAACAAAAAAAAAAAAAAATTTTGCCTGTCTGTCCGTTTGTTCTGGCTAATCTCCAAAACGGCTGGACCGATTTTGACTTGACGGGACTTTCAATGGCAGATAGCTAATGTTATAAGGAGTAACATAGGCTACTTTTAGAATAAGAAGTACGGATTCCGCGCAAAAATCCATGAAATCCTTTTTTTTTTCATAATGCACGCGAACTAAGTCGCGGGTACAGCTAGTTTGGTACTAAAGCAGTGAATCTCGAATCACTGTGGGAACCTAGTCTCGTATTCAAAGGAATAAAAGTTGCACAACCCCGTTGCAGCAACATGTTGTCAGCGTTGTGGGAAACATGTTACTGCAACTAGCTTTATAAGGACTACTTTTGTATGTCATCGTGTATAGTGCATCCTTATTTGTCAGCGCGGACGTCGCATACATTTCATAAATTCCAAGTACAACAGACAAACTTACCACAATTCGGAACATTATCCATATACGCGACTACAAAGTGCAATAGAGAGCAAAGCAGTGATGTGTCGCGGGTCGAAGCGGGGGGTGCGTCTAAGAACCGCCTCGTGTGTTGCCATGGCAACGAACTGAACTCCTTTTTATCGGCGTACGATGAAGGAACTAAATATACGTAGCTAGAAAAAATAAAGCAGTTGAAATTTTTCTACAGTGAAAGCTAAAATCCTGGGAATATTAAATAATGTCAAAGAATCTTGTAAAAATATTCATAAGCAGACAGCTAGTCTGTATTCCTTCATTTTAAGCTTCCTTCTTCCTATTTAAATACAGAGTCATTCTACAGATTTAAAGTAATAAAAGAAAAACGAAATGCATATTTAAAACGGCAATCGGTACTATAAAATAACAAACCTCTCCAACAAATGCAGTGCTTCAGTAACATGTCTATGAGTAGTAGCATTCTGAAGAGCCATTAAAGCTCTTGTGCAGCTGAATATGGGGCAAGAGGCTTTCAATGCGGCTAGGTCTCGGGGGGCGGGGCGGAGAGCTAGCGGGGTAACCGGGGGCGGCTCTGAGAGAAGTCGGGCGCGACCGGAGTGTGTGCACCACCAGCGAACACGTACTGCCGTCCGCCACTCTTCATCGGCTAGTAGCCACTCTGTGTTGAAAAATATAAGTCATCATCATCATTCGTCATTCTCTTGCCCTTATCCCAATTTATTTGGCAACATGTCTTTTTCTTCCATACTTCTCTATTAGTCGTCATCTCGGTAGTCACCCCCTTTCTAACCATATCATCATTCACACATTCCATCCATCGTTTCTTTGGTCTTCCCCTACTCTTATAGCCATCGACATTCATACTCAAAACTCTCCTCACGAAATTTTCCTCCTTTCTCCGAAATAAGTGAAATTGTAAAAAAAAAACGTAAAAAAAAACAAAAAAAAGACGAAAAAAAAAAAGTTGTCTTAAAAGGACAAACTTTCAAACACGTGATCAATTTCAAAGTAAAAGTAACAGTAAATCGCCCGATTAGTTTTTAAAAAACTGTCACACAGTTTTACCATTAAATTAACAAAAGCTGTGTTTGCAGTATACATCAAGTTTTTTTTTAATTTTTTTATCAGTTATTGCATTTGTATGACGTTGACCCTTGCGTTTGGTTCACCTCGCCACGAACTGTTTGCGCGCAATCATCATGTTAAAACTGATATCATGCATGAGCGGTCTACCTAAAGATGTTCGAAACAACTCAATTAAAAAATTCAACACAATCTATTTCAAATTATTGCAGTAATTTAAATTCAACGCATCAATTTGTCCAAAGGAAGTCATCGTGACGTCAATTTGATCATACGTCACAATATCCTAATTGGAATTCGGCGAGAACTTTGTATCAAACTATGTAAGGAAACTGGAATTCTGTTAGTCCTTGAGAATTGTTATCTGCGGCCACGTGAAGCGCATACTGATTTTAAACAATGTTCTCGAACAATATTAACACTAAACGTATTAAAATATTCTACAAAAGTTTCGGGCATCCAAGGTGCTTGCATATTGACATAAATCATGCATGCTGTCAAAATGTATTCATGAGAGAAAGTGTGTATTTTATATGCAACTGGGTTCATTGGCGTATATAGGGGGGGGGCCGGGTGGGCACGGCCCACCCTAGAATGGTCTCAGGCCCACCCTAGGATGTTTGGGGCCCTACTCGAAATTTTAAGCTGGATACTTTGGTACATAATATAACTTCACACAAAAGCAATCAAATAAATAATCTACCACCAAGACCTACACAAACTTATTATTAACTACATAATACATTCCATTTAGTTACTTTTGAAATCACAAAAATAATAGAATCTATATAATATATAAATATAATATATAAATAAAAACAAAAGGCCTGACTGACTGACTGACTGACTGACTCATCAACGCCCAGCCCAAACCCTTGGACCTAGAAAGCTGAAATTTTACACGATGGTTCCTTTTATGATTTAGACCAGGAATAAGAAAGGATTTCTTGAAATTCAACCCCTAAGGGAGTTAAATAGGGGATGAAAGTTTGTATGAAAGTCCGTCAGTTTTAAAGTTAGGATCTTCAAATTTTGTGTTTAGGCTGACGATTGAAAATTAATTTATACGTATCTCAGCGTTTTTGATAATTCTACCCCCAAAGGGTTAAAAAGGGGGATGAAGTTGTGTATGAAAGTCCTTCAGTTTAAAAGTTAGGATCTTCAAATTTTGTGTTTAGGCTGACTATTGAAAATTAATTTATACGTGTTTCAGCGTTTTTGATAATTTCACCCCTAACGGGGGATGAACGACCTGACTGAGATATCAACGCACACCCTAAACCGCTGGTCCTAGGGACTTGAATTTTGGAGGGTGTGTTCTTTGTAAAGAGTAGGTATCCAATAAGAAGGGGCTTTTGGAAATTCAACCTTAAAGGGGGTGAAAAGGGGGGATTTTTTTTGTATGAAAAATCTTATTCCTTGAGTTAATAACCTTGAAACTTGGCACGAATATTAATCTAAGTAAATTATGAAGTTTGGCATTTTTCATTTTTCTAAACTACCCCCTAATGGGGGGTGTCAAAATTTGTATAGAAGAATTTTAACGCGCGGTCTGATTAACTCGAAACTCGGCATTTATACTTAAGACCAAAAATAAAGAATAACGTGTACCAGGGTTTTCCGAAAATCTACCCCTAATTTGGTGAAAAGGGGTAGTTAATTATACAGAGGAAGATTTTAATGCGTGGCTTGATTAGCTCGAAAATTGGCGTATATAATCTTTGAGTCAAGTAATGAACACATCTTAAACGATTTTTCTTAATTCCACCCATGTAGGGGTGAAAAGCGGGAATACAGTTTATATGAAAAATCTTATTCATTTGATTAATAAACTTGAAACTTGGCGCGAATACTTATATAAGTAAATTATGAAGTTTGGCATTTTTTGTTTTTCTAAACTACCGCCTAAAGGGGGATTGGGGGCGTCTAAATTTGTATGGAAGAATTTTAACGCGCGGTCCGATTAACTCGAAACTCGGCATTTATACTTAAGACCATAAATAAAGAATAACGTGTATCAGGGTTTTTCGAAAATCTACTCTTAACGGGTGAAAAGGGGTAGTTAATTTTACAGGGGAGGATTTTACTGCGTGGTTTTATTAACTCGAAAATTCGTATAAATAATCTTTGAGTCAAGTAATGAACACATCCGAAACGATTTTACGAAATTCCACCACTGTGGAGGTGAAAAGCGGGGATACAGTTTATATGAAAAATCTTACTTATTTGGTGAAACTTGGCATAATATTTGGGTCGTTAAATAATAAAGATAGTCACTCTTAGATTAAAAAAACCCCTTACAGAGGATTTAGGGGGTGACAAAGTTGATAGGTTAGAAAAATATGTAGCTCGCTGTCGGATTACTTGAAACTCGGTACCTACTACTAAAACAATAAATAAAACAAGTACTTATGTGTTTTAGGGTTTTTCAAAAATCTACTCTTACCAAGGTGGAAAAGGGTAAGTAATATACACTCAGGGGCACATTTAACCGTCCACTCATCTCGAACTGCTTAACGTTTGTTTATGTTAACTTACGCTTTGCGTACTAGGCGTTACTTCTTAAGTGGGTATATCTGAAATAAATAAATCAATCATACCCGCGTTTTGTTTACTTTTGTGGTTTTTATTCAACAATAATCAGTTTAATCGTAATTTGACAGTCTCGCCCCATGTTTTATGTGACGGATACATTTGATTTAAAACGTTGTGATACCATTTCTTCGAATAAAACCTAGGTATTGGCCTGCCATGATTTCATTTACACCAAAAAAATGCCACTAGACGCAGCTGGGGCAGCTAGGGCTGTAGCACTTGCAGACGCTGGGTTTAGCCAGCGTCGGATTGGACGGATGCTTGGATATCCACGATCCACAATTCAAGATGCTATCCGGCGTTACAGAGAGACTGGTTCCTACACAAGAAGGCCAGGGCAAGGTCGTAGAAGGTGTACATCAGAGAGAGATGATCGTTACATCGTCTCGAACGTTCTTCGGAATCGGTTTACAACTGCTCCTGAGGCTCGTAACCGCTTGTTTGAGGTACGAAATGTAAGTGTGAGCCTAAGAACAATAAGAAGAAGGTTAGCTGAGAGGGATCTGAGAGCATTTCGACCAGTTCGAGTCCCAGCGCTGACCGCAACTCACAGAAGAGCGAGACTTGCATTTGCTCGAGAACATTTAAATTGGACTTCGGAACAATGGAAGGCAGTTCTCTTCTCGGATGAATCAAGAATAGCTTTACGAGGTCCTGATGGACGTCAGCGCGTGTATAGACGCCGTGGTGAAAGGTTTGCTGAATGTGCTGTGGTTGAAACAGTAGGCTACGAGGGAGGCTCTATAATGGTGTGGGGTGGCATTTGTTATGACGCCCGTACAGAATTGGTCATCTTCGATAGAGGCAGCGTTAATGCTCACAGGTACGTGACAGAAGTTTTAGAACCACACGTGATGCCTTTTGCCCCATTCATTGGCGATAATTTTGTTTTAATGCACGATAATGCTCGTGCACACACCGCGAGAATTGTCAGCGATTACTTGGACGCCGTCGATATTCAGCGATTACCATGGCCAGCTCGCAGCCCTGACCTGAACCCAATAGAGCATGTATGGGACAACCTAAAAAGACGAATTCGGGGTCGTACACCAGCTCCTACCACCATCAGTGAGCTAAAAACTGCAGCTGTTGAGGAGTGGCAGAACATTCCCCAAAGCGACATCCAAGACATAATTGACGGGCTTTCTAATCGATTGCAGGAGGTCATTAGGGCCAGAGGAGGAAATACACATTATTAATCCGGTAATTTAGAGCACACTTTTTTTTTAAATTGACATTTTGCTAATTTTTATTTTTTGTAAGAAAAGTGCATATTCTATTTTTTTTAAATTTTGTCTTAATTAAACCATTTCACAACATACACATGTTTCATTTATTTTCGTGGAGGTTCACCCAATGTGACATTATAACAAAATTAATTAAATTACCATAGAATTTTGAAGAAATCTACAAAATATAGGTGGCCGGTTAAATGTGCCCTTGAGTGTAGTTTAAGGGGTGGATATTACTGCTTGCTTCCATTAACTCGAAAATAGGTACGGTTCTTTAAGTCAAGTTATGAACACATCACGAACGTTTTTTCAAAATTCCTCCCCTGTGGGGGTGAAAAGCGGGGATACAGTTTATTTGAAAAATCTGATTCTTTTGATCTATAAACTTAAAAATTGGCCCGAATAATAATTATTAAGATTATACTAATTATTATTACTAATTATCTAAATAAATGATTAAATCATACCTACATACATTTTTGAAATTTTTAGAGGAAAGTACGAATTTTACGCGGACGAAGTCGCGGGCAGAAGCTAGTCTATTAATAAGCAACGAAATAAGCTAGAGTATTATTATAATTAGACGGCCCGGGAGCAAACGCATCGGCAGTCGGCCATACAGGCCACGGCAGGGGTTGCGCAGGTCGCAAAGGATCCGGCGTCTGCGCCACGCACAACGGACCAAACGGGAGTCTAAGTGCGGAAAAGGGAGCCCCATCATCATCATCTGGGTCTCGAAGTGGCTTTGCACAAATCTGAGGTCCTCTGTTTCCATGGGCCTCGGAACAAGCCACCACGCGATTTACACATAGCGGTAGGAGGCGCCCGCATCGGTGTCGAGTCGACGATGAAGTACCTAGGACTTGTCCTCGACCGCCGGTGGGACTTCAGACCGCACATTCAGCGGCTGGTCCCCAGGTTGATCAGCGTTGCAGATGCTCTTGCAAAACTGCTACCTAATTTGGGGGGGCCCAACGCCTCCTGCCGGAGACTGTACGTGGGGATTGTGAAGTCCATGGCCCTGTATGGGGCGCCCGTGTGGGCGGACACTCTGACGGCCCGCAACGTTTCAATATTGCGAAGGCTGCAAAGAGCGATAGCTGTTAGGGTGATAAGAGGATACCGTACGATCTCCTACGAGGCAGCAACTCTCCTGGCCGGATCAATGCCCTGGGATCTGAACGCGAAAATCCATGCGTCCCTATATCGCTGGTGGAAGGCGGAGCTTGCTCGTGGTCAGCCTCCGGTTCCTCGGGAATTCCATGCACAAAGGACTGAGCTCCGTCAGATTCTAGTGGCTGAATGGAGGGAGTGACTTGCGCAATCCAGGTGGGGGCTCGCCACAATAGTGGCAGTAAGCCCTGTTATGGAAGAATGGCTGGAGAGGCAGCATGGCGCCCTGAGCTTCCGGCTGACGCAGGTGCTTACTGGACACGGATGTTTTGGGAAATACCTGCGTCGCATAGGTCGGGAGCGGACACCTGCTTGTCATCACTGTGTGGACTGCCACGAGGACACGGCGTTACATACGTAGCAGGAGTACAGCTTAGGCCCAACAGCGCTGTGCCCTCGTCGCGACACTTGGTGCGGGTGATCTGTCATTTTCGGCGGTGGTTCAGTCCATGGTCGGAAGCGAAAACGCGTGGGATGCTGTGGCCTCTTTTTGCGAGGAGTTGATGCATGCAAAGGAGGCGGCGGAAAGGGAGATAGAGAGCATACCTCTCATTCCAAACGCACCAGAAGAGCAGCTGGGCGTCGAAGGGTGCTTAACGATTTCCGGCCACTATAAGAAGGGGCCTGCGGGCGGCGAAATTGGGGCCATGTCGTCGCTCGAGCAGTCGGGCTCAAAGAAGTGGCAGGCAATAGTGGGGTTTTAGTCGGTAGGTGTCCAACATTATGGTTGGGAGCAGACGCAGGTGTGTCACCACTGTGCGGCTTGCCCTGAGATACGGTGCAGCACACGTTGGAAGAGTGCCCAGCTTGGGAAGGGCTGCGCCGTGACCTCATCGCGGCAATAGGTGGGAGCGATCTCTCGCTCCCGGCTGTCGTTCAATCGATGGCCGAGAGCGGGAGCGCATGGGACGGTGTTGCCTCCTTTTGCGAGGATGCCATGTCTGCAAAGGAAGCGGCCGAGCGGGAGAGAGAAGCCGCATCCTCTCTCCCCTCCCGCAGGAGATGCACTGGGCGCCCGAGTAGGGCGCAAAACGATCACCGACCTCCATGAGAGGTGGCCTGCGGTCGGCGGACTAGGGGCGTCTGTCGTCCGACCAGACAAGCCCGAGTTGGCGCTGCAGTGTTCCACGCGCGCCACTCGAGAGTGGGTGCGGCCATTATAGGAATGGGCGCACGGGGAGGTGGGACCCGCTGTTTCTCAGCGGGCCTGTCGGGGGAGCGGTAAATGCTTATGCGAATCCCGCACCCCCGGCCATAGGTAGAGGTGGAACACCGCGGTGGTTTTAGCCGATAAAAGTCCGGCATGCCCCTCTGTCACACCCACGATAGAGGAAGTCTATGAGGATTTCCACAGCGAGAAAAAAAAAAGGTGTCCGACATCATAACCCTCCGTTCTTTCCGAACGGAGGGTAAAAAAAAAAGGTCAGGGGCCAGGCCCCCCCTAGAAAGAATCCCTAGATACGCCAATGACTGGGTTGTCGATAAAATAAAACATTTTCCAATAAGAAATTTTATGGAGACTTTTTGCTTTCATGTAACTCGCACCACGCCACACAGCTGATAAAATACTTCTTGAAAAACGCCATTGCAAATCGGCAAACTATCGATAGTCGACTATCGACCGGCAACACTACAGCCGACCCGATCCAGCATCGGAGCAGTCGCTAAAACGCGCGATTCCGATACCGCATCCGAACGCGTGGAAGTCACGAAATCGCGATGCAGCATCGATAGAATCTCTAAAACGCGCGATTTTAATACTGCGATGGAACGCAGAAAGTCGCCAAAACGCGACGCTGCATCAATACAGTCGCAAAATCGCAGATCGCCGATGCTAAAATTAGCGTGTGTGCTTTGGCCCTGAGACAAGCCTATCTCAGACTGGCAGTACATTTTGATGTTTTGAATATTTCATTTATTTCAGTTTTCAGAGCAAAAACGCTAGCAGCATATAGCAGTGTTCATAATCTCAAATAATTTACATTCCATCACCACTTAATCAGTTATCTACTTTAGTGAAATGTTCTAAGTTGATTTTTGAGTGACCATTTGTAACAAAAAGGTCCTAGTAAGTTTTTGGTTGCAATTAAATTTGAACTTTGTTGTGTATAACATTCAGTTTGTTGTTCCATAAATTGAAAATTATCTCAAATTCCTGATTCAAATATAGTAAAAAAAACATTAGAATAAAAATACTCACCTACATACGAATGTTCAGCATTAGGGCTGGTATTCCAGTAGCTATTAACCGCAAACGGTAGCGAAGTCCTCTGCGTTACACTCAGAGGCAGCGCCGGTATACGATGTCGCGACGCATTCAACTCCTGCAGAGCGAAGCCTGCCCACGCCACCAGTGCTAAGACTTGCGTGGCCATCAGTACTGTCGCATCATTGGCAGGGAATATTAGGATCACTGGAATATGAAATAGTATTAGAAAACTGCTGAGTTTCTGTCTGACATGTCGACTTAACCGGGAACTTCCGACTGTTCAAGCTCCTTGAAGCTCCCAGTTTAACTAGACTGTTAGACTGTGGGGGCCTCAAGTAATGGACGCTGGACCGTCCACCGCACGGCCATGGTAAAAATTGACTTTAACAGCGCTTTTATTTTCCTAGTTCTAGTGTTACTACTTGCGTGTGCCTGAAGGGGGGTAAAATACTAGAAGTAGTCGCCGTAATGTATAGATATTTACCCAAATAGCAAACTTTAAGTGTCGAATTGGTAACTGGTTATTTAGATTGTATGTCAGTTCTCATGTATATGGCGTCTAGGGAAAGGAATTTATGAAGAAAGCACCGAAAAACATGACATTTTGAACCAATCACAGATCATCCTACTTTATGGCTAGATAACTTCCAACACATGAAGACAAACGACATTCTGAAGATGTATGTTCACTTGACATGCGTGTCACGGCATGGTCGGCATTAACCAAATATTTCATCGTAATTGTTTAGACTGCGTTCATAGAACCAACCAATAGTTACATTTCTCGGTCATCCGGGCATTAATTCTAGCCTCTTGTGACTAAATATAATAATTATACACAAAGCAACCCGCGGTTTATCCAATACTTGGGAAAAACGCTATGAAATTCCAATCGCGTGCAGGAGAATTATTTGTGTACTTCAACATTTTACACCTTAACCATATTGGGCTATGTGAAGCATCCAATTTTCCGAGTTACGTCACATGCAATTACTCTAACAAATAAAGCAAATGTTTGGATAGTTTTGTTGACAATATGTTTCCTGTTACTTAGTTAAACGTAAAAAAGTTCGTTTTGCAAAATCATAACGTAGAAACAAGTCATCAAAACTCATCTGCCTTTTCTCAACTATATGTTGGGGTCGGCTTCCAGTGTACCCGAATGCAGCTGAATGCCAGTAATTTACATGAAGCGAGTGCCTATCTGACCTCCACAACCCAGTTACTGAGTAATACGATACCCCTTGGTAAGACTGGTTGTCAGACTTTCGAGCTTCTGACGACCCGTAACGACTGTCAAAGATCCACGAATGACAGCCAGGACCAACGGCTTTCCGAGTCACGGAGGGGTCTTGGTATATAAAGATGGTCATCCATACACGGACCAACCGCGACAAGCGTAGTTTAACCTGATCAATCGAACCGTGCGGTTGTTATTAATTAGCCACAATTACTGTCATCGTAAAATTACCTCTAATGAGAAGTGAAGGTAAATCAGGTATTTTGGCCAAATTGTGTCTGCTGGCGAAACAAACGCTGTTCAGTACAGACACGCAACTGATTGCACACTCCGGAAAGGCTAGATAATCGTCCACCATCAGCGACATTCTGAAATTTAAGGATTAAGATAAATTGAACTATGTCTAAATCTAGACTATCGATGGGAATGTTGAGATAGTAAATATCATTCTAGTATCTATAATAACAATGTTACGTGCATAGGATCATACGATTTATAACATAATTTTCGGGGTTATTTCTATTTATCCACCCCAAAAAATCCACCCTAAGGTGGATACGCGGAAACGCATGTTCGAGAATCCACCCTAATAAGCCTATAAATTCCGTTTATCCAACTAGGCCTAGCGCGGATTCTCGGACATGCGTTTCCGAGTCTCCACCTTCGGGTGGAATTTTTGGGGTGACTAAATGGAATAACCGCATTTTTATAGTCAATACAAAGATACGGTAGGAAGAGGGTTTAAAAAGAATACGAGAAAAAGAGCTTCAGACAATGCTAGTAAATTAAAATGGGTTGTCTAAAGCGCACTCAAGGTTTACTTTAACAGGTCAATTGCGAAATCACGTCACTTTATCAGTAAACAAGAACGCCTTCTGATTTGTATGTATAAAAACATTACATAACATAACATAATCAGCCTATAACGTTCCCACTGCTGGGACACAGGCCTCCTCTCTGTGAGAGGGAGTGGGCAATCCACCACGCGGGCCCAGTGCGGGTTGGTGGATGTCACATGTCTTCGAATTTTTGGTTCTAGGACATGCCGGTTTCCTCACGATGTTTTCCTTCACCGTTTTGAGAGCAATGGTAAGGAAATAATTTACACAAAGTAAAGCGCCTGTCGGGGTTCGAACCTAAAAACATTAATGTTAAATATTTCATTTCAGAACTCAAATATCAGTTTCAGAGCTGAATAATAAAAGCAACTCAATATTAAGTCGCTATTTAGTCTCATGGTATCTTAATAAATGTATTTTCTTTCCTTCTTCTCAATCATTTTTGTATTGTATTATTTGTATTAGCCGTTGGTCCTGCGCCTAATCTCTCTCCGGTCGTGTCGGATTGCCGTCCCATTGGACAATGAGAGCGAGGGAAGAGAAAGTGCACCTGTGTCTGCACACACACTTGTGCACTATAATATCTCCCGCGCCGAAGGCTGGTCTCCGCTGAGATTGGCCGCCCTGGCCGAAATTCGGTCTGGAGGACTTATTTGCTATTTTAGCGACAGTAGGCCCTTTATACACGGCATGGTTTCTTTGGGGTACGTCGTGCTAACCGCGCCGTAGAAAAATCGTGTGACTTTGTATATGGCACGATTCTCTAGTAGTAAGTGCCGTAGTGCCGCGTTGTCATCAACAATTTCCATAGTAATCTATACAACACTGACAACCGTGCCTACACACGGTGAATAACCGTAGTTTTTCACGGCAAGAATAAGTGTGTGTACAAAGGACCTAAGACTTAAGAACGTCGTAAAGTCATGTGTCTTTTGAATATTCGAGGGTAGAAGAGGACTAACAACAGTTATGGCCACTTACCTAAGTGTAGCTACAATAATCTTCACTCCATCATATTGTAAGAAAATATCGTGCAAATTCTGTTGTCGCACTATGACAGCTAGTTGCTGCAACGTGCTGCGTCGCAACGAAGGTTCCAATGTTGGTTGCACTGTTGGCCGCGAAACATATTCACCATGTTCGTCCAGAATTACGTCTTGTTTTAACACGTCCAGAATTTGAGTTAAGCCTGTCGTCTAAGAATATTTATAAATAGAATTTAAGATAGGTAATAATAAAATTTGTTTTAAGCAAGTGTTACAGGCTGACAGGGCCGTCGACGCACGGCACTACCTGTTACCTTGAATGCTGTACATGATTCTGAACGTCCCCTGCGTTGAACTATGTCGTAGGTTATTAAAAAAAAATTACTGTTGCGCGCCACAATTGATGGCGACATTAGCTACCACTAGCGCCATCTAGTATCGAGTAGCAGAACTAATATTCGGAACTTTTCTAGAAACTTCGATGCTAGAACTTTCCAGAACTATCGACGTCTGGTCGGTCGGAACCGGTATGTACTCGAACATTCTAGATGTTTCTACGGTAGAAGGTTCTGAAAGTATCCGAGGCCTATATAAGGCCGGTGTGGCCGCGACCCGAGATCAGTATTGGATAAGCGATACAAGCGAAAACATCGAAGCGATCTTCAAGTGCGACTACAGATCAATAGCTTTGCCATACATTTTGCCCGCGTAAGTTTTCTATGAAACAGCTGTATTTTTATATCTGACGTACGATTAGTTCGCCAGAGGTCAGAATCATGTGCGGAACTCATTGTTTCAGTTTGCGCGCCGATGTCTCTGCCACCCTGTATATATGATTATTAGTTACATACTTGTGGTACTTTGGATGGTGAACTATTATTGTCAATGTTAAATTCTTCTCGTTTCACTCTTCGTAATGCAGTCAAGAAGACATCAGCGCGTAAAGAGTCCCGTGGTGGCAAATAACGTTCATCATCTAAAAAGATATTAAAACACAAAACAATAATTTATTACTTTTTATACTGTGTAATATCTTCTCCAATATTATAGTTTACTAGCTGTGCCCGCGACTTCGTTCGCGTCGATGACGGAAAACGTTTAAATTTTTTTGGGCGGTACCCTAATTCTTGTTCTAAAATAAAAGTAGCCTAAGTTACTCATTATTATATCAGCTATCTGCCAGTGAAAGTCCCGTCAAAATCGGTCCAGCCTTTTCAGAGATTAGCCGGAACAAACAGACAGACAGACAGACAAAAACTGTAAAAAAAAAATATTTTGGAGTATGTACAGTCAGCATCAAAAGTCAATTAACACTATAATTTTTACATGTTATTAAATTGACAACAACTTTTTTCAATAAACTGATTTTTAGCTTTTCACATAATAGACAAGAGTATATATTCTAAAAAAAATCCTCTGCTGCAATTTTGAACAAATATTTTGGTCAATAACTAAGATTAAAAAAACTGAAGTGTTAATCAACTTTTCATGCTGACCGTACCGTGTATACATCCAAATGCATTTAGTAAAAAGCGGTTATTTTAATATTACAAACAAACACTCCAAATTTTATTTATTTGTATAGATAGAAGTATCAGGAACAGGGTGTAAAGTTCACTCAACCGCCGTAGAAAAGGGAGGATCCTCTGACCAGACGGGTGTTATGTCTGGTGGGCTACTGCCTGACGATTGATGTCAGGACGTTGTATATATGCTAGTTACCGGCAAACTCTGCTTGCGCGATGCAGGATTTTGCGTGACGTCAGTGTGATGCGTAGTTCGCATGTAGCGATGTAGATGCCGCCACAAGTTACTTACCTAATAACCGACACAAGCTGTGTGCCGCATCAAGTTGCACGGCAACGCATCGTACGAATAAAAGCCGAACCAAGCCAGCCATCACCTCTGCCGTAGATACGCCCAAACAATCCGCTATGTCGCGTTCAAGGGATTTGCATATTGCTTTGCCTGCAAAACAATAACACTGTTTAGTTAAATGCACCATCTTTCTAAACGTATCGAGGATAAACTGTTTTGACAGAAAACAATTTTCTTCACCTGAAAACGAGATTTCTGCGCGGATGTGGAAATATCATAATACCACCACAATTTCATGTTTCAAATTTTCATGAAAACTGTCAGAAGCATCAAGTAACTGTCAGAAACGATAAGTTAATAATGTATTGCGAAATCTTTCAAGAATAAATAAATATAGGTATTCTTAAATAGTTCCTCACCTAATTGCGTTTCATGAGCGGCATAAACATGTAACAGGGGCAATACAGGCAGCAGACTAGCCAATAGTCGCCACCAACAGCTCTCGCTAAGAACGAGTCGCCCGCGCAGCAGATACAACATTATTTCTGAAGAACTTTCTTCTACCTGTAACATTATGAATACGCTTGGAACACCGTGCTATGTAACGTTGCACGACTTTGAAATACGCAAAGATCACGTAACGTTTGTATACTTGTGTTTGCTTTTAATTTTGGGCCAAGTCAAAGAAAAAGTTGCCGAGAACTTTTGGCTTTACCGAAACTTAGTGTCATAGAAAAAAAACTTGTTTCGATGTTTAATATACACACATACCTCTTTAAACTTGGAAGAGAGTCCATGACAGCATATTTCTGTTAATATTCCAACATCGCATAATAAAGTAAGAGATTTTTCATTTTCTTCTCCCACCAAAACTGACTTCACCATCTCTGCCAATAACTTATAAAATGTTATTTGCACCCAATCCGCATTGTGACCCATCAAAGTTAAGGAAATACTTCGAGCAATGGACCAGTCGTTCTCATTAAAATCCAATTCTTTAGCCTTAATGAGCAAAATATTTGCTATATCAACTAAAAAGTTTTCACTTTGAAACAGTTCTAAAACTGGTAGAGAAGTTTTTATGCAAGTGAGAATTTTCTTAGACTTATGTAGCTTTTTATTGTTCATGAATTGGACAGCTTCATCCATGCTCGCGAATAGTTTCTTCAGTTCTCTGTACTTGCTTTTGTATTCTTGGTTTACAGTTATTCTAGTACTCTGAAAAGGAAACACACTATGACAATTTTGATCGAGATAAAGCAATACTGATAGTGGAAAAATGTAGGAAGTTTCTGAATTCAGTTAGCTGGAGGCTAGGTGGAGATAAGCCCCTTGCACATTTGTCTTACGGAAATGCGGGTGTTGGCCCACGGTAAGGAGTTAATGTAAGTAGACTGTGGTATTACTGGCAGCATTTTGAATCAAATTAAAAATTATATCTAGAAGCGACTAACCTGCAAAACCATTTCAATTTTCTTACTCAAAGCTGGATAAAACAGATCAATGGCAGGGTCTATCTGGGCTATTTGTATGGCAGTGACCAGCGAGGTGGGCGGCAGGGCGGAGTCCCGCGCCCAATACAGTAGCTTCTCCGCGGACATCGTCAACCGTAACCACGCCACGCGGCGGTGAGTGCGCTCGATGTCGTCGAAGAAGGATTTTCTATAAATATGCAGAATTATCATAAACACACATACACTCACGCCTTTTTCCCATCGGGATAGGCGGTAACTACAGAACGCCACCTGCCACGATCCTCACATACTCCTTTTGCTTTGTTCATAGACGCACGCGGGCTGCGAGTACTACGCACCTGATCTTGCTGAAGAACATCTCCAATAAGGTCAGCATATGTCCTTCTAGGGCGTTCGGTGTTTCCATTCACATCTGCCTTGCCTTTTGTTAGTCGCCTTTCATTCATCATCTCAACATAACCAAACCACCTAAGCAAGTAAGCATACTCTTCTCAATGTTTGTCACTTCTTCTTTCAAACCGCACTGTTGTCTTATCATATCATTCTTTAATCTATCATTCATAGTAACACCACACATACTTCGCAACGCGTTGCCACAGCAATTATCCTACTTCCATGCCTCTATTGCACACTGTCATGATTTATTATAAAGAGGAATAGCTTTAGCATGCATTCGGAGAAGTGGGCAAGTAGTTACAAAAGTTAAACTATGTAGCAGAGGCAGGCGGCGGAAAAGATATCGTGACAATTTAACTGCCTCAAGAGTTCGTCCAGGCAAGCAAATGTAAGAGATTTTTAGACACGCGAGAGGGTGCAATCTTATACCTGGTGCCGTATTATGACGGCTTAATGCCATCATGATTCCAGTGTAAGAGAGAGATGGAGCTATACATGACCAATAGCACCATGCCTTTTTCGCATTGGAATAATGATGGCATTACTACTTCGTAATACGGCCCCTGGTCATTACAAAATAGGAACGAAATTTTAAATAAAAATACCTGTATTTGAATAAAAGATCTCCCATCAAACGCATGGCCATGCAACTTTTATGAGCTATGTCCCTGTAAGTCTTAGAACTATGGTCCATGCTCCAGAAGGAATCGTTAATGCAATCTAGCAATAACTCAACTAGGCTTTCAATCAAACAGACGCAAGTGTTAAGTTCACTCTGAAATTAAATAAAAAGAATCTAATATTCTATACATTTAACAAATTAAAGTAGCTTTTCATGTCTGTCATTGTGACAGAGTTGTTCTTCGAAACTAAACAAAGGATTTTGATGCGGTTTTCATCATCATTTAAACTTAGATATACTTACTTGTACAATAAACTTACAAAAAAATCACATGTTTAGTCAGTCGTAAAAACCGTCCGAAGCAGGGGCGGGTTGCTAGTATTTATAATCAAATCATGACTACTACATCAGTAAAGTCAGCTGGACAGGCTATAGGCTAAACTAGTCAAAACAAACTATGACTTGCGATATCCTTGAAATCTCAATTATTTGATTAGGAATAAAAAATCACATAACTCGTGAGATCTCGCAAAAAAATATGTGTTAGTCATACAATCAATAAAAAAGCGTATACACGGTCGTGACGATACTTAAGTACTTCCGTCCAGTGTATACGCGTCCTCGTAATAATAATTATTTTCATTACCACTTTTGTAAAAAAAAAACTCCCAGTATATTAATCCTTTACTAAGATTGAATTATCCAACTGTCATATTGGTCTTGAAAGCAAATAATAGATCTTGTCGTTTTATGACGTGCTAGTAACATTCAATCTTAGGGTGATCAAGGAATTATGAGGTCGACTATACAATAGCCAACCAGCCCTATTAGTCAATTGACGGTTTATTGTTATTACGTCTGAGGGCGTTTAGTGTCCCGCAAAGTGGTAACCTTGCTGTTTGGCTAAAATGTTCCGCGATATGAACAGTTTTCATCGAGGTCAGTGAGAGAAACACAAAAAGAATATTGCAATCCTATACCAGAAACCATACTTACAATATTCAAAAACTCAGTCCTTTCAACGGGGTCGTTCAACACAAAGCTCCTAGCCATCATGGTCAGCACTGCATGTAGAGTATCAAGCGCATACAACGGAGCGGGTAGTTGTCGCAGCACTACCAGGCCATCTTCTTCGAGAGGCGTGCGTGGGCGACTCTCGCCGGCTATCTCTTCCAGTTCCGCATTCATGCCCACGTCAATAACGTCTCTATGTTCGTCTAAAACCTGACGAGCAATGTACGGTATTTTATTATATTGATAATGGGCTTCCTGCATTCACAACCATCCCACGGGCTATCGTATAGAAAATGACACATTTCAATAACCTGATTTACCTTGCCCCCGACAGCAAACAGCTGTCGGAAGAACAGACGTAGTCTATTTGATTTAAACTGACAAAATTTTCAGGTTTTGGACTTTTGAACAGCGTTTAAAGAACACCGACGATAACATTGATTGATGTTTGATACGGTACGGAAGCGTATAGATTGGTTGTGAATAGCTAAGCTGGTAAGTTATTATGAACTAGTATATACGTTAGGGGCCCGTCTCCACAAGCGAAAGAATCGCGGCGGCGATATTATCGTCGTGCCACATATTTCTATACACTCGTACGCCTTCCAATGGTCCGGGACCCTAGGGTCCCGAGAAATGTCACGAGATGTGAAAATAATAAAGGGGAAGTCCCAGAATGACTAAAAGCTGTTTTGTACCAATGTTTTTATTTTGTCTTCTATGTATACCTTGTTTGTTTCGTGTATCAAGTCCAAAGAAGACAGCTGCAACAGTCGCGTGCGGAGAGCGCGCGTAATGGATAACAATACGCAAAGAGCTTCGCCAGGCCGTCCGCCATTATTACCATCAGATATCGTTAATAAACTCTGAAAATAATCGAATTTACGAATATAATAGGCAGCTGTTATGAAAGAAACATTTTTTTATACACCGTGTTATTGAATTATCGCAAAACCTCTTAAGGGCTCATTGTACTCATCATTATGAACAACTTTTACTGATGTCTGACTACAATTTCAGGTAACAAACCTGAAATTGCAAAAAAAAATCAAGTTGTTGTTGTTCATTTTGACGAGTTATGAGAACGTAAATGTAAGGAACAGCTGATTTTCTTTTCGCCATTTCAGGTTTGTTTCCTCAGTAAAAGTTGTTCATAATGATGAGTACAATGACCCCTTAAGAGGTTTTCCGTAAATTCAATACAACCCTGTATAATGCAA
The DNA here is from genome assembly GCA_945859645.1 of Amphipoea oculea. Classification (NCBI taxonomy): domain Eukaryota; kingdom Metazoa; phylum Arthropoda; class Insecta; order Lepidoptera; family Noctuidae; genus Amphipoea; species Amphipoea oculea. The sequence goes on from OX243873.1 coordinate 13,760,923, forward strand.
AGAAATCTTAGATAAAATTATTACTTATAAAAATAAAACTTCAAATTCCTTGCAATGCCTACAGTACTAAGTTATTGTCAGAAATAACAGTGAATAATCTAAACAAAATAACAAAAAAGAAGTTTATGTTAAATTGGTTTTATCTAAGGGGATAGAAATAAAAGAGTTACTATCTTCTATAATTATTACCTTTATAATTTCAGGTCTATTCAGAAATATTTCTGCATAAAAATCACGGAGAAATACGTCGCGAATAAACCTGCAGCATCTTCTAGTCGATTTCAACAACCTCAGGGCATCCTCTACTAGCAGTAATGTCTTTTTGTCAGATGGGCACAACTCCACCCAAGGAAAGAGCAGTATTCTTATACTGTCTGTAGTGTTTATACTAAAAAAATCAATAAGGATCATGAATTTGAATTCCTTCGAAATGATAATATTTTATACATAATTTTTGCCTCTATTCATCTGTAACAAAGTTAGTTTCCGATACCACCAGATTTTGGGAACATCACTCAGGCAGAAGTGGAGCAGTGGTGGCCCAGTGGTAAAGGCTGCAACTTACAAGTTGTAAGTTCGAACCCAGACAGGCGCTTTACTTTATGTAAATAATTTCATCACCACTGCTCTCAAAACGGTGAAGGAAAACATCGTAAGTAAACAAGCATGTCCTAGAACCAAAAATTCGAAAACACGTGACATCAAATAACCCTCACTGGGCCCACCTGGAGGATTACAGCCCACTCCCTCTCACAGAGAGGAGGCATATGTCACAGCAGTGGGAACATTATAGGCTGCTTATGCTCCTCTGGTAGTGGGCTATTTGCATGTCAGATCCAGTCATGCAAAGATTGTTTGTTTTGCCTGATAAGCCATGAGCCACTTTACCATTACCATAATAAATATAAAGGCTGCTCTGTGAGCAATGTATTAATGCATCCTAGTCCACCTAGAAATAGGCATGGAATAGCCTTTCCACAAAAGTCGCATTCATAAATCTTTCTGTTGGCTCTTACCTCCTATATCTATTATGGTCAGAGTCATCATTAGAAATGGATGTAGCCTTGGATGACTGAAAATTAGGCTCCAAGTTATAATAGCCACTGCTTGAGCCCGCATCACTTTCTGAACTGAAATTATAAATTGATTAAAATATGAAGCTATTTACAACAAAAATGTATGCAATGCTGTTTTCAGGGTTTTTTTTTTCTAAAATTGTACAAGCTGGATTTTGGTTTGTTATCACAGTGAAACACTTAGCTTATTTATAATATCCACATCCATCCCTATAATGATTAATCACATTGTCACTGGAAAGGCAATATGCAAGATTACTTACTAAGTAATTTTGCCTTTCCAAATGTATTCTGATTCAGATGTATTCTTTTTTTTAGAATCCATCATCATCATTCTCCTGCCCTTATTCCAATTTATTTGTGGTCAGCACAACATGTCTTTTTCTTCCATACTTCTCTATTAGTCATCATCTCAGTAGTCACCCTGTTTCTAACCATATCATCATTCACACGTAATGTTATTAGTATCCATGTAATAATGAAATTCTGTGTTGGTTTCAACACACACTGCTATCATCAATTCCACATACCTTGTGACATCTGGGAGGGTTAGACGTGGGACATCCACATTTACCTCTGATTCAACAGTGTTAATAAATCTCAGGGTCTCTATAACATCATTATATAGTTCTGAAGCATCACTGACAATATTTTGTCGGATTTTATTCAGTTTGGATATGATGTTGTCAATCTCAAATTCTCTAGCAATATAAGTACCAGCTTTTGTCTGAAATATTAATATGTCTTGAGCATTAGGTGGCAGGTTTACTTATACATATGTACCAATTCTAGTTTAGTTTTCGGTTTGCAAAACTTACACTTGAGAATGTTTTTTAAAGAGCAGGGTCAGAGGGTCATCCTAGGGGAAGGTATTTTTCTTAAGTAGAAAAATCACAATAAATAAGATTGTATAGGTACCTTGATGGTTGTAAGTAGTAACTCCAATGCCTCTCTTTGCAGGGTTTGCTGCGGTGTTTGGAACCATGCCAGGAGAGCTTCTAACAGTTCTCTCGTACCCGATAACTCGTCCTCTAGCTCCCAGCCCAATTTTAACTTAGCTTTCAACAGCACAAGTGAACGCTCACGAATTTCCTTCAACGGATGACCTGAAAAGTAATGCAAATTGAAACTTACAGTAACTGCAATAAAAGTCGGTGTCTATTAAATTTCCATTCTTACTTAGTTTTTTGATATACATGGACAGAATTTCGGTATTGGCCATAATTTTCTTCAGAGAAGAAACCTTGCATTGTTTTGTTTACAACTTTTGAGTAGATTTGTTTGTAACCATACTATAGCTGTATTATAGTAGTCTATCCAGTATCGTTATGAAAATAAGGTATATAATTGTATTATATGCTTTTTTCTTTGACGTAACGACAATTATACCAACATAATAAACACAACTTCACGTCACAGTAGAGTTGTTCTTGCTCCACTCTACTCGTCAGGGTATATATGTTCTGTGACTCTACTGACCGCTATCATAGAGGCCAGTGCTACACTCAAACCACCTGACCACGACTTTTGGCTTAGCGGCAAGCGGCGCGGTTTCTTTTGTCTAGCGTTGACGCTGCGAGTGACTGCGAGCGGTGCATCGTGGCATGGTTCATACATTTTGGTATATTGTTTTTACCGCTCGCCGCCCCGCGCTAAGCTGCCGCTGATAGCGGCGAGTTCGTGGCCAGGCCGTAACGGCCCAGCCTCGTGAGGCTTTTGCTATTGTTTGAAACGCGTCTCCATTATAAGAACTCACGAGGCGCAGCAGCGTGGCTCGGCTTCACGGAGCCGCGCGGCCCCAGTGGGGACGCGGCTTAAGTCTTCAACTCTCAAATGATGCACAACCTTGAATGTTTTGGGACTATAAAGTGCTAAGGACATAGAATTTTCCCATTGCTAGTGATGATTTTCGTTTTTAGTGAAGTAATGAACGCCTTCGTTCTTGCATACACTACATGGCCTAACATGGGACGACCGTGATGCTTGATGCATTCCTAAAGATTATAGTGTATGAAGTTAATAATAAAGAATAATAATAATAATAATAATGTATAATAAACATATTTTATTGTTACACAGTGCATATACAAGGTGATGGCGGATGTATCATAAATTCAGAATGCAGTGCACGTTATAACCGTCATTTGGTAGGAGGCGCTCGCTCGCGTATGCTTTGTCCCGAAACTGCATACTTGCCCGCGTTGCTTAATATATATTATTTATTGTTACAGGCCCAGCCATTCAGGCCGCCTTTTGGTTCGCTGTGAGTGACATGGCGTAGTCTCCGGGGGTAGGACAACACTTTTCCTAGACAATGTAGATCCGTTCCATCGACAGGTTGCTGTTACTATCCTCGCCCAGAGACTGTGCTGGGCTGGCTCTGACAATACTACCTGTCTCAGGCACTCAGGTCGTGGCATACGAGATGAAATAGTAAACATAGCATACATAGTTTATTTGCTGCCTGGCATCACTTGTGTGAGACGGGCATTAGACTTATTTTCTGTTCTGTCGATGGTTAACATGAATGACATTTTACATTTTCCTGGTTTTTGTTTATGATACGGTACATTTGACAGTTTTGTTTCTGTTTGTGAAAAGCCGAATTAAAAAAAACAGATTGATGTCTTTTACCTAAATCTATCTAATATTATACACTTTCCGTAAATTTGCTAACTGCGTATTTCACCACCTCACCGATTCCCAAAGAAATATTTCCTGAATGTATAAATCAAACTTCATGAAACTGAGATAACCAAAAATAAATCTCTACAACTCATTACAGTAAGTACTATAATATGATTACTATCGGAACATTCTGTTCATTAGATACAGCAATTACTACTTGCCACTATTTACCAGCTTGGATCGCATCCGAACCTGATTACTAAGCCTAGAAGTACTTGAGTTCTAATACTTGATCCCCCCTTTTGTCTAATCCAGATCATTATATTGAAATGCAATAGCTTCCAATAAGTAAGAATCCTTACTAATTTTAAGCTATTAAGTACTATAAGTTACACAGACTATATTGGTTCACTACCAACCATCAATTTGGAAATTTTGAGACTGCAATGGGAATTCTGCTGTACCTACCTACTATGTGTATAATTCTGTTGTATTCTGCATTGTAGTGATTTGATTACTTATAAAATAATAGATAAAAACTCACAACTCTTTTCTTTAAGATCAGGCAGAAACTATAGAATGCTTTGCTACAATCCTCACATTATGATACTGCTGTCATATAGTGAATCGCCGTAATTACTTCAAAATATATTTTGGATTAATGACAGTTTTGCCAGAAGTGTAGTTTAAAACACTGTCACTGGGCTTCACTTGATTTGACTCTTATGATAATCTGTTAAATAATATATAGTTTCCAATAATTAGAATTGATAGATTATTTTTTTAAACCAGATTTTCCCTTCCATTTTTGAAAAAAAAAAAATTATAGTATGCAATCCCTATAGTAATTGGGCTTTTCTTTTTACAATATTTGTAAATAATGCCTCTTCAAGCTAAAATAGAAGCTTTTTTTAAATGTTAGGAAAGTATTCGTAAGACTAAAATGACACAAATAATATGTAGAGAGATTTTTTTTAGGATGTATAATAAAGTAAATTCGAAAATGTCCCGCACTGTTATAGTTCTTATGGCTTTTCATCTTTGTCTCAAGTCATTGCAGGGTGTCAACAAAGATGAAAAGCCGCAAGCCATGTTACGGCCTTTGATGGTAGAATATCGAAATCACAATTGATAAATGTGATAATAAAAAAAGCCTAAAACTAAAGTGGCAGTTTTCAAGTATGCAAACTGGCTTTACTAATTAGAAAGGGCTTAACCTTTCGTATGCCGGAACGTAGATCTACACGAGACACAATGGCTTTTTAATTGTGTCTGTAATTACGGCATTCAACCGGTTAATGTGGAAATTATGACTTCATTTTAGAAAGTTTTTGAGATTAAGTTATGCCTTTTTAACTATTTGTAACTTTGGTTAGGAACAAATTTCAGCTTTATCAACTACATAGATAGGTAAACAATTTCTTAGCAAGTCCAAGCCTATATTTAAGTCATTAATTCATTATTGATAAAAAACGTTAGTTATGGCTTTTTCCTTTTTAATGGCAGGATCACTTGTTGCAATATTATTAAAGCTTACTTAATTTTACTTTCAGATGGCAGATATTAAAACTTTACTAAAAGATGCAAGAAAACTAATAGATGAGAAAAAATTCATTGAAGCTCAAGAATGTTGCAAAAATATTTTACGGAAAGACAAGCAAAACTACTTTGGTCTTGTCTTATTAGGAAAATCTCTTCAAGATTCTGATCAGGCACCACTAGCGTACCAAAAAGCTATAGCAACTAAACCAGACCATGCACTTGCCTGGCATGGTCTTGCCAATTACTGTGAAAGAAAGGAAGATAATTCTAATAAAATCAAATTAATTTCAATTTATAGTGAAATGCTAAATCTACAAATGGAAGAAGAAAAGGCCATTGAAATTATATCAAAACTTGGCCAGCTAGGTTGTGCATTAAAAAGCAAGGAATCCTTGAACTGTCTTGCTAATTATTTGGCCAAGGAAGACCTTAGAAATACTTTATTTCAAACAGCTGAAAAACAATTCCTGGAACTCCTGAAGGGTGATATTCCATGTAATCAAGAAACTATACCAGTTATCTTAAATGTTTTGCGTAAAATCTACAGTGAGGATCCTAGAGATTCTCTTGAAATACTGCAATGCAAAGTTATCATTCAGAAACCTCACTTTGCATCTGCTGTAGAAGAAATTATTCATCTTAATTTCTTCCCCTCAAATGTGCTAGTCAGGGACTGGCTCTGCAAACAGCTATGTATAAAATATGTGGAGAAAATGTCATTTTGTGAATTTAATATTGAACAACACATAGATACTATCAGTGAAGGCATTATGAACTCTAAATATCCAAGCCTTCTAAGAAGCATGATATGCTATGATAAAGGGTTATATCTAGAAGCCTACAAACAGTGTGTTCCATTAGTTAACTATCATGAAGCAGACATTACTGAAGCAACATTTGTTATTAAATGTACAATTATGTTGAAAAAGTGGTCTGTCACACAAAAGCTTGCAACAAACTTTATGACCAAAGTAAAAGACCAACAATATGCTGGGGTTCTCAAACGGTTTTTGTTTTTGTCCCTGACAAAACAACAGAAGTGGAAGCAAGCAATAAACTGTGCAAAAGACATAGCTATTGATTCAATGGAACCGTTTGAGTTGGCCAGTCTTGCCGAGTGTTATATGGAAGCTGATGAACCTTCTGACCACATCATGAAGCATTTAGAAACAACTGAGTACTATAATCAGCTGCAAGCTCTATTGCTTCAGAAGCAAGGCAAATATGATGAAGTGGTTAATTTACTAGAAGGTTCAAATAGTCCACTTGATGTGTTCTACTTGGGGAAAGCATATTGGGAACTGAAACAATATGATAAATGTTATATACATCTTTTAAAAGCAGCTAAACTCAATCCTGATCATGCTGATACATTTTTGTATTTAGGCCACTTTTATAATTACCATAAATCAGATTTGGAGAAGGCTAAGAAATGTTATGAAAAAGCTCATAGTCTGAACACTATCAACACCAATATTGCTAAGGCTCTCAGTGAAATCTACATCAAATTACAACAGAAAGATGCTGATTTTGAATTATTAAATGAATTAATAAAAAATATTTCAACGATTGAACCATGGATTAATTTCAGATTAGGCCTGCATTATTTAAATAAGAGAGAATGGGAAAATGCCATTTTGAATTTCAGGAATGTTATCAAGATGAACCACAATGATACAACAGCTTTTGAGTGTCTAGCAGATGCATATTACTCAAGAGGGTCATACACCTCTGCATTGAGAGCTTACAACAGAGTAATGACTTTAGATCCAAGCAAATCTGCACACTGCCTCACAAGAATTGGCCATATTTATTCGCTGTTAACACAATATGAAGAAGCAATAGCAACATTTGAAAAAGTATTTATTATTGAACCCTACTCATTCTTGGCCCTCAAAGGAATTGCTGAAACTTGGATGAGAGTTGCTAAGAAAAAAGTTGAAGCTAAAATATATGGTAGTGCTAGAGATTGTGCTCAGTATGCAATAGACTACATCACAAAAGCATTATCTAAACAAAATCAATATTTGTGTTTTTGGAAACTATTAGCAGACAACTTAATGTTTATAACTAAATTGCCGGATAAATATGCATATGTCTATATGCCCCAGTTGTCAAAGGAAGGTGGTAATGATTTGGAAATATCAAAGAAAAATAAACTAGAGATATTTCCTCAAGCCATTGCTTGCTACTCACATATCGCGAAACAGAAACAGCAAGTGTCGTCATATGATTTAGCATTGGCCTACTTGACCTTTTATCATGAAACCAAAAAGGTTGTTAACTGCCACATATCTTTCAACTTAACTCTAAATTGTATAAAAGAGAGGCCTACTGTTTGGCGTAACTGGAATTTGCTTGGAAAAATATGTTTAGCCATCAAAAAGTATGAAATTGCCCAGCATTGCTTCATTAAAGCTCTCTTGGTTACTCGAAAATGGTCTGTTGCGAAAATATGGTGTAATTTAGGAACACTTTATTTAAAACTGAAACTTTATAAATTATCCAACTACTGTTTCTCACGAGGACAATCGGCATTACCATCCCACCCACAAAGCTGGATTGGCCAAGGATTAATTGCTGAAGCAATTCGTGAAGAAGAAGCTATGGATCTATTCAGACATGCATCTCGCTTGGGGTATCACCCAGAGAGTGCACTTGGGTATGCAGATTGGGTGTGTAGAACTTTGAAGAATAATAAATACAAAGACAATTCAGAATCAAAATATGAAATAGAGGGTCTTTATGCTGTACCATATGCCATAGACTTAGTTGAATGGTACTGTAACTTTGAATCTTCAAATGCATGTGCTTATAACATAATGGGGATCTTACAAGAAAGGTATGGCCTGCTACGATCTGCCATACAATCTTATGAAAAAGCATTCAAATATGCAGAAGAGGATAATAAGAACAAAACACTTTTGAATATTGGAAGAATTCTAGTAAGGATGGAGAAATATGATGAAGCAATAAAGATATTCAAAGCTATCACTGAAGCTAGCTTCGACTCTACTACTGGTTTAGCCTTAGCACTTTATAAGAAAGGCCTGTATGAAGAATCCTATTCTGTATATGACACTGCACTTCACTGGTTAAGTAATGAAGAAGGTGAAAAAGCAGATCTGTTAGTAGCTATGGCAGGTATTGTGTACATGTACAAGGGTGCAGATGATGCCAAAACACTTCTGTTCCACAGCATCCAAATATCACAGAAAAAGCCAACAGCACATAGTTTATTTGCAATATGTTCTTTAGGCTTAATTCATTCTGATCAAAGTTTATCAAAGTTAGCTTTGGGCGAACTAAGAAAATATGAGAGAGACAGTGTATATGGATTTGATATAGGCTTCTTGAAATCATACCTTTCTGTGTGTGAAGACAACATGGATCAGGCTATAAAGCTGTTGAGTGACTGTCTTCATGATCATCCTAGCAATGCCCTTTTATGGTTTTGTATGGCTCAGTATTGCCTTAGAGCTACTAATACGAAGGCAAAAGTTGCAAGCTGTTGTGCCCAGAAAGCCTTGTGTTCAGCTCACTATGGAGAATATGATTGTGACTTCGGAAAAATTCTAGCTTCTGCCAGTATTGCGGAACACTTGGCTGGCGATCGTATCAAATCCTTGTTGTTAGCTAAACAGGGCCTCCATATGTACCCAAATCAATCCGAAATTTGGGCAGCATTATTGTTTTCACTTCTGTCACACAAAGTATGGATGGAAAACAAGACCTGGCTTCTGGGTGCGTCAGGACACATGCGTAAACATTTGTGTATATCGCGACCTCTCGGAAGATGGGTTATACTTATGGAGAAGAAACTCGGCAAATATTAATCAGTTAAGTTTTTTCTAAATATTGTTAAGGAATATTATTACCTATCCATTGCGAATTAACAATAATATTTTTCATCCTATCACTTGTAGCTATATATTTTAACATCAATATTATTAATAGTGTTTAAAAGCTGTTTAACTTATTGAACTGGACTAATAGAGCATAAATATTGCCACATATTTTTCTTTTGTATCCATTTATTATGTAGTAATTGTAACAAAATAAAGTGATTATGTATTTCAACAAGTATTTACATTTCAAGCTTTATCAGAAATTCTTCTGAAGACGGCAACATATTTATCACCATTATTTCTGGTAACTTTTTTGCCTTCTTCTGTGCTTTCATATAATTTATCCACTATTGGATCTGATTTCTGAAAACAAAACATAGATATTTTTTATTATTTAAATGCGGTTTAATGTCACCATGTTATCATCAAAATAATGTCCCATGTCCCTGTGTCGCGCGTTAATGTGCGCTGCTTGCTACAGGTGAATGATATTTGGATATTACCCAGTTATCAACAAGTTTATAACTACTACTATAGACTCATGGGAACTTGGAAAGGATCTCTAAAGTGCACTTTGAAACTGGGCCTTTGCCTCCAGGAGTTTCACAAAATAATATGGAAAATTTGTAAATGTTAATTACCAATTCATCATCTGGAATTCTTTCAAACAATGGGTGTTCTTCAAAATGGAATACCATCCATTCATTCAAATCTTTTACATCTGTTATAGTATAAACAATGCCCTGAAATTAAATGGAATGTTAATTTAATCTATATTAAAGTGACATTCTACACTGACTTCAATGTTATAATACTCCAGTTATTTACCTGCACAGCAAGAAGATAAGCATATTCGGCTAACAACCACTTATTAATAATCCTCCATTTATGTTTTGCCTTCTTGAAATGCGGATCTGGATACAGAAAGAACATTTTTTTGAGCTGAAATAAAGTACGTATATAAGTGCGGAAACCAAACCTAACATAGAAGTATGTATATAGAAGCTTTATGTAGAAATAAAGATGAATAAAATAAAATAAATGATGTAGCTATAGGTTCTTACCTGTCCTTTATGGAAGAAATTAGGCAAGTATTTCATAGCATTAGTTCGCAACACAGCAACATTTTGATATTGATCTGAGTGTTGAGTTCTCAATGCTTGAATTCTATCATTGACATAATCAGACACCTTTACACGTATCTCCAATCCTAACATAAGGTTTTCGGGATACATTGGTGATAGAGTAACTGCAATTAAACATAAATGAGAATTTTGTAGCATTATCAGTGAGCTATGTTTCCTATTATGATGTTAATTCAGTAAGAAACACACTAGAGTCGTAAGTTGTTACTATACAAACCTAAAAGACCTCCATAACCGCAGCCGACATCTAAAAATTCGACTTTTTTTTTATCCTTTTCATCTTTGTTTATGATAGGGTACAAAACAGACCAGTCGTAATCATCCGGATGAATAGGGCTGTAATGATCATTCAATTTTAATTAAACTCTGATAATTTATTTGCTCGCCCATCAACTTTTATAGAGAACTTACTAATCAAAACAATGATCGGCGATTGGGTTAGAATGTGCACGCTGTCTGTAATACTTTTTCTGTGGCAACGACATTACAAGATTTACAAGTGAACAACTAAGATGTTAATGAAATTATTTTTCATTTAGTCTTTAGGCTAATTTATTTTAATTCAATAAAAAATATTCTCCTTTTACATAGTAACCTAATTAGACACAATCACAGTATCACACCGCAAACATGTCGTTGACAGTTGGCTGACTGACACTGGCACTGACAGCCTGTGACGGGCGACGGCCAACATGAACATCTATAACAGGTGTCATATTAAAAAAAAAAAACAGAGGTATCAACACCACAAAACCGAGTCTTTTGGGTACCTGTGACTATAATATTGTTCCAACTAAACAAACACATGGACCTCTGTCAAAGAGAGTCCAATTTTTCGAAGAAAGTCTCAGACCGAAATTATCGATACGTCAGTTTTTAGTGGCAGACGGCAGTACTCTACAAATTGAAATGTCAAAAATTCAAAAAAAAAAAAAACATTCGCGCACTGCAACAATAATTTGTATTGTTTGACTAACAAAGAATGAGTAATTTAATTTCTGATATGTTTGAATAGTAAATCATTGCAACGTATTCAGCAGTGATATAGCATAATGTAAATGTAGTGGCTATTGTTCGCCACCATCTCATCGAATATTGATCACACAACAAGTAAGTGGTCATTCTTTTTGATATTCAATATTTCCTTTATTTTTAATAATTTACATGAATTTTATATGTACTAGGTTAATTTCAAAGCGGTTTCCTTTAAAGCTATCAACATGAACGATTTTGTGTCACAGTTTCACTTAGTTTTCTAAATTTCTGCCATTTGTTTGTATTTTGGATTGCCTTATTTATTCATTTAGACTTGTGCATAATATGACAAAGAAATAGACATAAAAGGCAAGCCCTAAGACGACCCACTGACCCAAGCGTTGGTTTAATACATATTATTGAAATTTAAGTTGATTTCATGCAGAAAAAAAAATTTAATATAAAACTGAAAATATTGTTAAAATTACAAGATCTTTTGGCCGAATTCTTTCTGTAAGTATATCCATTACTTGATAATAACTTATAAATATGTAAATTATTTAATTTAAAAAAATATTTTTAAAATAACCATGCTCAGGATGTAAAACTTTTATTACTTACTTAATTTTTTATATGTAGTGTTGGCAAATTATTAAAAATATTGGAATAATCTCAACAATCTGTGTTTGTTGAGATTATCCCAATATTTAAAGCAATAATCATAGGGGATGACTACTACTAGCGGGTACCTGTGTATTATTTCAACCATATAAATTAGTGTGAGATGTAGAATTCTATTTATGCTTTGAAATAATTGTTATTAAGTCTATTAGCCCCTCGTCTGTAAGGCAAGCTTGTTAAGTTTGGTAACAATAGAAAAAGTAATTGTGTCTCGTTAGTGACTATGAGCTCTTTTAATAAAAATGCTTTAACTTAGTAGTTGTGTTTAATTCAAAATTAAATAAATAACTATAAAGTAATTTTCTATAGAATTTGCTGAATCATATTCTAATTTAGATAAGTGACATTATTTAATTATGAAAGTGCTTCAAATTTGGTTCGAGGCGTAGGAATGAAAACACCACTTGCCTAAATAAACTACAAGACTTACATTTATGTTGAAATGGCATTTTATTTCAACTTGCTGTTTTTTTTTGCAACTAATACTTGATTAATTATTGTTATGTCTACTGGAGTAATAAATGTTTCACATTATGCACTTTCTTATAAGTATCATAAACCTTAAACAATATGTTATACGGGTCGAATACAGAACCTCCTTTTTTAAAGTCGGTTAATAAATCATATTCTATGCTAACTCATGTATCAGACTTAGTGAAGATTTAATCTTGTTTAGTAATCAAAATATTTTTTTTTTCTCCAAAAATGTATTTTGACCTTCGACACTGTCTTTTAAAATGTTTTGCTATCTTTCAAACCATTGTTTACTCCCTTTAAGAGGTAACACTGTGATGATTACCTTAACATACTCATGCTGAAACCTTAACAAAAACGTAAAATATGAGGAAAAAATTTGCAAACTTTAGATTCAAGAGTCGGCGGCGCCGTTGTTTTGACGTCGCTGCGTCGTCACCCACGTGCGCCCGCCGGCCACCGCGCCGCAGTCTGTCTCTGGCGTCGTCCGCGCCACACGTTACTTGCATCGACGTATGCGCCCCCATCTTACAGTTCGCGAAATATTATGAATGCTAAAACTTAAACACCACCTTGTGAAATAGTTTGTTACTCTCATTGGTGATGTGTGACCAGTTCTAAAATGAAGAAGGAAGATTCTCAGTGTGGTCCTAGCAAAGGTATTCGCGGGTCGAGGTCCGCTCGGTTGCTCACGGATAGTATATCATCTGACGAGGGTCCGGAGACGGAATGTCTGCTGACGGCCCAGCTGCAGGCGGTGGTGGTGAATCCGGTGACGAGGCGGCGGGAGTCACTGACGGCACCGCCCTCGCCGACCGAGTCCCGCAAGAAGAGAGACAGCAACCGCCAGCACAACTACAGGAATCACTTGCACCACCTGATCCACTGGAGAGATATCTGGAGCGGAGAACCTCACAAAGGTCACGAGGTATAGAAGTTAATGCTCTATACAATAATAAATCCTTACCGGCAGTAATAACCACTTCTGAAATAGCGCATGTCTACTACTTGTTGTTGTCGTTTGTTGTTGTTTTGTGCAATGAATCGTCGCACCGTGCAAGAAAGTCTTGCCATTGTTTCGTAACGTGTTGTACCTATGTATACCTAATTCCTCTTTCTCTATACACATTTCTCACTTTCTTACAAAATACCACGATGTCATTTCATGAGATACAGTTTCGATCGATCCCTAAAACTAATAGAGAAAAATAACCACCACGCTTTTGTTGTAAAATTACATTTTTTACTCTTGATTTTATTTTTATGTATTGTGTAAACCTGTATCTTGTTAATGTAGGTACCTATACGTTTAACTTAGAATCAGGTTAGGATTTCTAATTTTCTAAAGGTCTTTCCTATTTGATCTCATGGTTGTCGTTTTGTTGAAAGAGGTCATCGATATAAACATGAACTGGAAAAAATGCATTGTCGCGGTCTGATTGCGCCTGGTGTTATTTATAAAGCTATTCGTGATAAGGTCGGTGCAGTTATAGACCTCAACCTTTTAGAATGGGTGTTGGGCTATAATATTTTAACGAGGCTTTCAACACTGTATTTTTATAAAGGTCGGTTTACATAATTTCACTATGAGTCACCTACAAACTTTATTGACACATGAACACACTCTGGTTACACGTGTTTGTAATTTTTAAGCCTGCTGTGCATTCTGTTACCGAGCAAACCGTGTATATTATACCTAATCTGCATTCGCGACTTATATATATGCCAAAAATGTAAACAAATATGAGTTTATGGAAAAATAACTTTAATTCCTACACAATAAACTGCAGTTTACGCTACAACTTCAAACATTTTTATAACTTTTTCGATAGTGCTAGTCACTCAGAAATCAACTTAAGTACCATTAAAATAAAGTTGATATTTGTTTAACTTGAAATAATATCAATTTTGAATCATTGAATAGACTTTACCTACAAACCTATCTTACCTACCTGCCCATATCAAATTGCCTCAATGGCGAACTAGAAAACTGCAACGCCCTACAGCGACTACAGCCGGCAGCCTTTACTTTAGCCTTTGTTTTAGCCGAATCAATTGCCATTGACCTAGCAGGGTCTTGTCTAGTTCCAACATGCCTGCCTGAAATGTGTGTCAACGCTCTTGTTATAACATAAATGTATTCATACAACGGATGCGTGGCCGGTTAACGCGCTGCTTCAACAATAGGTAACATTCGACAGTTTTCCTCATTTGTTCAAAACATCGGTTCATTTTGCTGATCTAGACCTTATAAGATGTATTCAGAACAAGTAGACTATCTACAAAATATATGATTATTTTTATCTTACGATACTATATCTTAGATATCTCTGTCAGCTTTACTTAAATCTAGTAAAATATGGGTATATCATTGCGCAGTGACAGTTACAGCAAGAGCTGTACGCATTAACGCTTATATGATACAAGGCGTAGCTATAAATTACCGAGAACGAGCCGCGTGCATTCAATTTAATTCTGACAATCAACTATCATCACGAGACGTAGGTTTACATCTGTGTCATGATGATGCGTTATGTAACAATCCAATGAAATGTAACATATTTATTGACCCGATACGAATTATTGTCATGAGTATGTACCGCTTCGTTTCCAATGTTTCCAAGCACCTAATTTATAAATGGAGCTATGAATATCAAAGTAGCAATAGGTACTAACAACGTATCAGTAACTGCAGCTTGCAAAGTTCAAATATAGCAAGTTTTAAGAACATCAATTGACAGTAGGTACTAATTTCTGCCAAGAAGTGAAAAGTCTTGTAACTGAAGAAAGCATTGGAAACTAAAGGACTGAGACGTTAAATGACCCAAGAGTTGTAATTAAGATAAAACAGGGAAGTCAAGTTTTGTAAAAACTAGCTCAGCTATTTCAGAGCTTACGTAATCCAGTCCAGATTCCTGTAACATAATGCGGCAAAATTCATAGATTGCAGATATAGCATCTGACCTAGTAAAATTATCTTATAGGAAACGAGAAACCAGATAGTACCTATGACCCTTAGGGAAACTCACTAAGCTACATAGCAAGAAATAGGCACACAAGGTTTGCTCATATCGACTTGTTAACATCTTGCGTGAGAGCCATTTGAAAGCGTATTTCAAAACGTTCTAGATTCATATAGTCTACCTATTTGAATCTAGAACGTTTTGAAATACGCTTTCAAATAAATATACCAGTTGGAATTATTGATGTATAAAATTTTGTACATCAATGACTGGAATATTATTATTCTTTTCAACAAAAACTAGCGTCAAATGGGTGGAACTGTCGCAAAAAAGGCTTACATCGCAGAAATAATTTAGTTTTGAATATCAAAAATAATCATCATCATTATCTCATCAGGATTCTAAGCTTTGAATTTATGCAGATATGGCTACGTGTAGAGATTAGAGGAGATACTCGGAAAGTTAATGGTTCTCTCATTTGAACTGGAATATTTCTGAATTATAATACCTACAATACAAAAGTAATTACGGTTATTTGCCATGAATTGTGGTTGTCTCCTGAACACTTGGCAATCGTCTAAAGCAATTTGTATTTCGAGACAGAGTTCTCACTCTACTGATAGTTCCATACCATAGTATGATTTAATTTATTTAAATTATGGGTTGAATAATATTTTCCATTGTCCGTAACCGATTTCTCAAGGAACAAAGGGGTCTACCGATGATATGTATCCACTCCTATTGTATTATATCTAGTAAGTTTTAATTTGTATTGTATTGGCACGAATAGTAAGATTGATGTGTGAATTGCATTATGTAAATTGTCATTCACTAGTATAGTATCAAACACATTAACGTAAGGCCACCTGTAACTAATGTCTTTAAATTCTTCTGCACTACTTTGTTTATTTTGATGCCGTCTATAATATCTCGACTACTATTTTCATCCGGAACAGTGTGAAATTGACATCATTTTCTTTGTCTTCTTGGCAATAAAGACTAGCAATAGCTTTATGGGCAAAATCCATATACGGATAATGTCGGTACGAAAAATATTTGTTCCGTGACAGAATCATCCTGAAACTATTATGGGAAACTTTAGCTCTACAAATTGTTAGCGATAACTAGATAACTTTGAAGGGCATAACAATTTTACTTTTCAGGAATATTCGCTTACATTAATGTTGTTTATGAATATGAGTTTACGAAGGAGCGTCTGAATCTGAAGCACGATTTTTAAGTTCTAGGTATAAACTGATAGGTAATGAGAGAGGAAGCGCTTTATCAAGAAAAGGTCAAAGGTGTGACTTTATCGCGAAACCTTTACATTGATACATAAATAGATAAATTAAGTCTCGTACTGCGTGCTTGGCATTTGCAAAATAACGAGAAATGGTTTCAGCCTTGGGCTATCTAGAATTCAAGATAAATAAGTGAAAGTGAGATCGTTATGTGAAGGAGTCTATTGAATCACACCTACAGATAGCAATATCAAAAAAGTACTTAGCTTTTCAATAAAAATATTACTATAGACTTGTTTGTTATTCTATATTGTAGGTATAGATAATGGAAGTTATTTACGTAGGTACACAATAACTAAAATAATGACTGAGATTATGATCTCTGCTCGACAATGTTTTTTACAAGTAGGTACTTTGCCTCGACGATTTCTTTGTCCACTGTAATTGGAGTTTATGAAATTTCAGTAATAGCCTCGAAAATAATAGGAAGATGTTAGTAACATGATTTATATTTTTTTTTCTTCCAATACAGCTTACCCTTTCACTTCACAGAACAGCTGCTCATACGCCAAAGTCCTTAGTAATTTTAGGTTCTTATTATCATAAATTATTGTTTTAGAGGGTTTTCCCGGACATTTTTCCAACATAATCGCCTCATAGTAGGTACTAGCCGAGCGGTAGGTACGCACTCAACAGTTTCTAATACTCCTATGTCACAACTTAAATGTGTGTACACACTGGCTACAAGTACTTATCCTTATTACTAAGCAAATAATAGACGCAAGTTGTATTTTTTACTAGGAACATAAAATACGACCGAATAGCTATTATTCGAGAATAGCCCTCACAGGTCACACAGATAAAACTCAAGGCTTGAAGTAGGTTTCGGAAGAAACGCTTCATTGTTTTATTTTAACAGGTAAAGCAAAAGATTAAGTTGTTCATTAATTTTGTGAAAAAACTTAGTCGCAATCATTTTGAGGATTTGAACTTATGACTTATGCCCAGGCCCGTATCCCCAAAATTATTTCTGAAGTTTAGGAAAAGCGTGCACGCAAATTCTCCGCTGAAAAATAAAATCTATATTTATAACATTGTAGCCTGCCTGCTCCTTCCTTTTAAAACAAGGTTAATGATTAGTATCTACGTATCTATTACAACATCGTTTGCATACTAACTAAGTAATTATATTTATAAATAACTTTTTCCCCTTGGGAAATAGGTCATTTGCGAACCTTCATATAAACCCCCCTATTTGGCTTGACCTTCGCTTTTTATCGGCTCATTAGGCTTATGGTGGAGGTGTCTGGATTCCCTACAATTCTTGTTGCCTCTTTATCGTTGTGCTCATTGGTCAGTCTGAAGAAAGTAATGTAATATACTTTTAATTCATTTCGTTCTTTCGAGGTTTCGTGACCTACCCATATCCATTTCAAGGAAGCAGTTTTGCGTGCTGTAAGTACCAACCTACGTTATAAGTCCCTGACCTTTGTAATGTAGAAAGTTATTCTAACTTTTTATTATGAAATACTTAAAATATTAATTAAAACCTATAAAAGAATATTGATTTTACTACCCTAGGGAAATTATTTTATCACACTTTCATTATTATCGCAAATTGTTTTAAGGGCCATTTAGAATTTTATTAGTGCAAGTGATCAATTAAATCTCAATGACAAATGAAGCAAGTGTTTGTGTGAAGCACTTTTGCCGGTCAGACCAATTTAAGTTATGTAATAAAATATTGTATTCTGCCTGTGCTATTGATTAGCCTCTCTAAAAGTGTTGACTATTGATATTAGCACACTCAATTGCTTCGAGTTAGGTGAATATTAGTATTCATTATGATGGATATCTTACATAACATTTTCTCATTAGCATTCATAAAACATATAAAGCTACTCCTGTTAGTATGGGAAAACGTTGAAGCTAAAGACGTATTCGTAGCCTTGACTTCACCGGTTAGCATATAGCTTCAGATTACTTTGGATACTGCCTTTCACTGGTGGATCGAGCAATATTGTAAGCCGATCTTTACGCACCTTCAGCTGCAGATCCCGCTGCAGAGAGAGATGTTTAGATGATTCTGAACCCGATTTGGTGGGCAGTACCGGTCAGAAACGTCGCAGTTTTATGAGGGTCAATCTATGTTGTGCCAAAACATAAGCAGACAATTTTATCAAATGTCTGAAATTAAAAATGTACCTACATAAAGTCTATTGAGACTTATGTTTCAGTTTAATATTATTTCAAGTTAAACAAATATCAACTTTATTGTTGTTTTCAGAGTGACTAGCACTAATGAAAGTTATAAAAAATTTTGAATTGTAACGTACAAACTGAATTTTATTGTGTAGGATTTAAAGTTATTTTTCCATAAACTAATATTTGTTTACATTTTTGGCAAATAAATTGCGAATACAGATTAGGTTTCTTCATTTTATTACGAACTAGTTTGTTTTCAGACATTTTTCGCGTCAAAATGAATGTAGCCTGAGCTGAGCGCCGTTTAAAAAAATAACAAAAATGAAATACCGACCTGTCTTATAGCAAGTTATTTTTTTAACCATTTTTATGGCTTACGGGTTACCAAAAAAGTATTTTCAGACATTTTAAATGTCACCAATTAAAAATGAAATGAACGTTTCTTCGTGCTTGTTATGTTACCCTCCTATCCCTCACGACAACGATGACGAGTCCGACAATGATTATAAATAAACGATGATTTTTGAAGTGAAAACTTCTTTAGCGGCGTTGCACACTTTTTGTAATGGGGAAAAAATTTTAAACTCGCGTCAGGACATCGCGTCAGGACACGTGACCGTCAGGAGAGATCCCCCCCCCCCCCTCTTTCTACGGCGGCGCCAACCGAAGTGAACCAAGTGAGACACATCTAATGGATGGATAGATGGATGGATGGATGGATGGATGGATGGATGGATGGATGGATGGATGGATGGATGGATGGATGGATGGATGGATGGACGGACGGACGGACAGACGGACAGACGGACAGACGGACGGACGGACGGACGGACGGACGGACGGACGGACGGTGACGGGGACGGTGACGGTGATAGTGGACGTGGATGTGGATGGATGGACAGCTGATGGCTCGACCGTCTGTGTAGTAGCCACACTGCTGTGTATTCGTAAAATTCGTGTATATAAAGTGTTCAAAATATGGAAATTGAACAAAGTGCATCGATTAATGAAAAGAGTGACGCAGAAATAGTGAAAAAAAAAAAATTTGTTATATTAATTCAATGCATAATTGATTTATTTCAACGTTAATATTCAAGTTTTCACTTCTGCCGGCAGTAGGGCATGCAAAACCGGTTTTCCGGTTTTGCGCAAAACCGGAAATCGGTCAAAATTTAACGATTTTTGAAAACCGGTTTTGAGAGCCAAAACCGGAGCTCAGCTCCGGTTTTATCAACATTCAAAGTTACAAAAATGTTGATTTTTTTGGTTATTGTAGGTGGCTGTGTTTAATATTTGAAGATGCTGATTGTGTTTTCTATGTTTAAAATATATTATTTTTGATAGCATACTTAATAGGTACCAAAGATACCAAAACTTACTTGTTGTTGATTTGATCTCAGTTAATTAATCTTTATACTATTATAAGTTCATTGTTATCTGTACAATTATTATGGTTTGGATTAAAAAAAAAAGTAAAAAAAACTAAAACCCGACTACGACAAAAAAAAAACGACGCTGAAAAAGTATGAAACAAGATTTTCATACTTGGAACAGAACAAAAAGAAAAACCGTAGTCACACATTAAAGTGTTTCGGTTGGTACCTATAACGTGTGACTACGGTTTTTCTTTTTGTTCTGTTCGAAGTATGAAAATCTTGTTTCATACTTTTTCAGCGTCGTTTTTTTTTGTCGTAGTCGGGTTTTAGTTTTTTTACTTTTTTTTATTTAAACAATTTTGGTGTTAAATTTAACACATGACTTTTGTCCGCTAGAGGGCGTCGCTTTAAATTTGAGCAATATTTTGGAAATGTACAAGTGAAGCCCTTTCAAATGATACCAAACATGGCGTATTTATCTCAATTTTTATTTTTAACACATTACTTTTTGTCCACTAGAGGGCGCCGTATCGAGTTTTGTGCAACGTCACGTAGCCTATGTTCAGCGGACAATTAAGACGGTTCTAACGATACCTCATATGTCGAGTTCCGATAAGTAGATTAGGAGCTATGAGGGAACAGATGAACATACTCACATACATACATAGCCTGTTAAAATCATAACCCTCCTTTGGCTTTGCCGTAGTCGGGTAAAAAGAAATGTATCATACAATTTGTTTTATTTGTAGACTTAGTGGGTATTTAAAAAAAATGGTGTTTCTTTTTAAATTATACTACATTCGATTTTTTTTGCTAAAACCGGACCTAGCTCCGGTTTTCGGTTTTGGTCCCAAAAAAACGATGTTCAAAACCGGTTTTGATGACTTTCCGGTTTTGCATGCCCTAGACCGCACTCTATCGCACTTGAACAACGACTGACAAAACGTCAGTTAACGTCACATAGGTAGTGTGCGACAGAGATAACGCACTACGAAGCCGAAATTAGCCGATTGTTTCTTTCCAAAGGTCGATGTGCAATATTTATCGCCGGGTACTGTACATACCTACACGTACACACTTATTTCTATTTACTTTGAGTTAATATGATATAATTGCTCTGAGACCACAGTAAATAATAGGCCCCAGGAGCTCACGTTCAGCAGTCGCGCTTGCGACCACGAGACCAACGGGGCAGTTCTCGGGGTGATCTCTCTCCGGTTGTGTCGGATTGCCGTCCCATCGGACTATGAGAGTGGGGGAAGAGGGAGTGCACCTGTGTCTGCGCACACACTTATGCACTATAATATCTCCCGCGTCGAAGGCTTGTCTCCGTTGAGATTGGCCGCCGTGGCGGAAAAACGGTCTGGAGGATTTTATTTATTTAAATTATAAGCCGAGATTTTTCTTGAAATTATGTTTCCGTATCAAATTCCTACGTAGCTTGACTCTCTCCTCTTTGTTGTCGATTTTTAAGATCTAGACATTTTAGTTTCCTTTTTTTATAAAAAAAATCGTTTTTGGGGAAACCACACAGCATTATATTATTTTGTGATTGTGAATCATCTGAACATGGATTTGCATGGACAAATAATCAAACACACAAAATGAAATGAAATTATGTCTAGGTTTATTGATGTCATAATAATTATGTATTTATTCGAAGCGAAGAATTTAATGATTCATTACATACAATTTAGGAAGTTTGAACTTGAACTTAGTAAATGTTCTGGTACCTATTAATAAACATGTAAAAACGATATACCTATGCGTCAACCAATCTATCTTTATAATGCTCCACAAAGTTAAATTAGTTTAGTGTAGTGTAGGTACTCAATTTCATCTACATGATGCCGACATAAAATGTGTAATTTAAGCGGTAGGTGTACGGGTGTTGCCAAATCTTCGTAATGTCGTGTTCAATTTATACTCTAATAGTCCCTTTGATAAACTTATTCACCGTTGTTTTGGTTAGGTTTGTCAACTGCGATTCGCAGACTGGGTTTCGTAATTAACTGTGTAAAGAAGTTCGTTTGAATCATCCAAGCAGCGCTTAGTGGTTGTTTGAACAGTTACTAAGCGCCCAAGGTCTTTGCGTTATCTAGCTTTGTGTGTCATTATTCCTGATTATGACATCATCATGGCTCCCCACGAATACGATTGGTTTGATTTAATATAGCTCATCGGAAAACACTAAGTTGTTCATTGTTTATTATTGTTAATTTGCAGTGCTTATTTTGCATTATTGTAATATCCTATTTCACTGTCTGATAATAAGTGAGCAATGTGGGTTATCGTCTTGCTGCGTAGCGTTCTGCAATTGATACTGTAGGTATTGCAGAACGCTGCGCAGTCATTTGCTTCTTTATTATCTACACGCTAAGTTGAAGTTGCCATTGTCACAAAGTCCTTTTGCAAACTGCAAAATTCCTAAACGAAAATACTTCAGTAACTACACGTTCAGATTTACTAATCGGTTTGGGAGGACGTGTCATATGAGCAATGTAAATCCTCTTGGCGTTGATTCGTTAGGTCAAAGTTATTTGCATGGGAAATGTGTGAATTGTAAACGCTTTTAATAGTCTCGACAGTCATAATTACGCGTGTAGTAAATATGAATTTTGCTTTAAAACGTACGGTCATTAGAGCGAACATAAAATATGGCTCTCACACGGTTATGTAAGAACCATTAGAGCTCTGTAAAGGCTACGCTCTAAATTATATAGACGAAATAAGCTGATTACAAGCAAGCACCGCTTTTGTATGCTATTGATTTCGATCAAAACGTTTCTCCGACACTGTTTAGATAATATTCCGTTGTTTAATTCATGAAGGTTTAGTCGTAATGACTTGAAGTTAATTTGTGTGTAACTTATTTCTCGGCTACGCTTCATTGCGAATTGCGACCTTATCGTATGGTAAAATGCACAATTATTAAAAGGGGGTCAAGGATATATCCTTGAGGAACCCCTTCTCTGTATTGATATGTTGCCAAGCGCGCAACGCCGCGCCGTCCTTCTTCCTATTTGATTGGTGCGGACTCTCACTGAGCTAAGAGCTTAGTACTTATCGTATCAGTAAACAGAAAGTAGAGTTGTTATTTTTGTCCTATACAAAAGCATTTAGCTCGAAAATGTCCAAAGCGTGACTTAACTCTTGGTATTTAAATAAGTTTTCGACTTTGTTTCCTTACAATTACAAGGCTTGTCGGTTTTCGGCTTTGCTACGAATAGCTTGTCTAAACGACTACAAGTGCCTCTCTCTATTATGGTCAATTAATATTGTTTTTATTATGTAATAGGTACATACATCTGTTTACATTTGGACAGAGCCAGATTTTTTTCGGCTTCTAAATGTGTCAATGTTGGCAAAAAATCAAACAATCTGCTGCATAGTTAGTAATTAATCATGATAAATTATTGAAATATTTATTTGAAAATGAAAGTTATCGTCAGTTATATTAAGTATAGTTCATTTGTTACTGTACTGTTGATTTTCTGCCATTGTGCGTTAGTCAAAACGATTTGAATGATAGCGTTTGTTCCTATTGCTTCTTTGAAACTGCCTCACTACTTAATGTAAAATCATTTTTCTTGGTGATCAAATCTGCTTCCATTTGCTCATCTATGAATATTTTGTAACTAATAAAAAATCCTTTTTGCTTGTTATAGGAATCCAAGTCTCTCTTTCGCAATAGACACAATAAATATTGGCGATATTTTCGCCTTCTTTATCGCTATGATGCAATAGTGGTTCCTAGATATTATGTAGGCACGTATCTCGGTAAGAATCTTATCTTTTATGTTGTCGGTACCGCCCGAGAATAATTTATTGCCAGTAATGTATCTTTGTATTTTAAATTGAATACAACCTGTATATGACTGATAGGACTAAGATGTATGTATACAAGTTCTTAATTCCTTTATGAACAGTTAATATCTAAAATGATAATAAGACAAAATGTCTATGCCTAATGTCAATTTAAAAATTGTTTCAAAGAATTGTTCTTGAAAGAGTAGTCAGATATATCATTCCAGTCACCCAGTTTTTTACCTACCTACATGCCATCTTTTAAACAACTGCTTTTGACTGCCAATGCGGTCAACGGTGACCGCGAACAATAGATTTTCTATTGTGTCTGTTGTCTGGCAGTCAACGTGTTAAGGCGACTACACGACCTAAAGCGCGGTCACTGTCGGACTGCATAGAAAAGAAAGAGAAGCGCGATGACACAACCGTGGTAATTTATTGCAAATATGAAGCAATTATCTATTTACAAAAACTCTCAAACACCAAACAAATAAAAACCGTATACTAAAATTCGGGGAATTAAATTGTCTTTTAGATGGTGAAAGTTTTATGAAAATACACCCGATAGTGTTTGCGTGATTATCGTTTTTATGTCCGCGGTAGACATTACTTTACAAATTAATTACACTATGTTAAAAAAATATAATTGCAAATATTCACATATCAAATTACGAAGCAAATGGTCTAGTATAACATTTATTTTTTTCAAAGAAATCAGTCCGGTCGATTAGACGTGATGTTGAATTTAAAATCATTAGAAGTCGTATATCTGCGCCTTAAAGTAAATCTTGTTGAAATATACTCTAATATCTACCCAGTGTAGATGAATTATTCGCTTTGTATGTAAGTAAGTACTAACAGTAAATTCAAATCAGTCAAGGAGAGGAAAATCAATTGTTCATTGTATTTGTGTTAGTCGTGGTCGTGGTGCTATACTTGACATTCGATTAGATACTCAAGGAGTGACTCGACAATTTGTGATAAAATATGTTTTTTTACATACTTCCTATATTATTGATGATATTATTGAAATGTCACGTGAAATCAACATCTACGTATGTAATCGTTAAAGCATCAAGTTAGGTAATCTATCAGCTCGTTAGATAATGGACCTTACTGTCTGTCACATCTATAATAGTAGATTGTACAACTAAGGCATAAAAGAAGCTATTTTACCCCGAAACGTTTATATCCACGCGAGCCGCAGGCGAGGGTGGATAGTTAAGTCGAGGGGTAAAATGGCTCGTTTATGCCTGAGTTATACACTCTGCTTTTCACTTCGATTGCGAGAAAATGAAACAGGCATTTAAAGTATACAGTACATAATTAATCAAAAATGTTGCAAAGCATAGCTAATTCCCGCCACCACAGATAATACCGCCACGAAACTTTTTAAAAGTTTTTTTTTTTTTTAATTTCAACATTTGTCATTCGATTTGGGTACTTCATACTGAAAAGTCATAAAAACGTTTCTTTGCGTTTTTAAATAATAAATGACTACTATTTTACCTGATTTTATTAAATTAACGATAGAAAACACGGAAGTGGTATAAATTAAAGAAAATGAAATAAATCACGACTTTAATCTGCGAAGTTTTATTGTGCGTGTGGCTGTCGGGCCTGATTACCTTAGTCTCAGAAAAAAAAATTACTTTATGCACTAGAACATAAAAAGCGATTTTATGTCGCCTAAGCACAACATAAAGACGAACTTTTAGAGCATGAGAAGTGAAAATAATATTATTGTTCTTATCTGGACATGTGGGGCAAAGGAACACTGAAACAATTCATAATTTCATATTTCAGAAAACAAGAGATTTATCCGTTGATCATATCGCACAATCTGTGATACAGGCTACAGGTTAATACTTTTTTATGGTTGTGAACAGCGCCATCTGTGATATTATTACGAACACAGTCAACGGCTGCCATAAGTCTGAAGATGCTCACGCGCATCATTTCGTTGTATTCTACATACAGTTTTAACTCGGTAATTTAATGAAGTTACACCAGATGGCGTTACTAGTACTTTTCAGATTAGGACAATATTTTTATTTCTTCTTTCATTTTATCTATTTCATTGATTTCTGTTATCACAAAAGTTTTTCTAACTCCTAATTATCATCAAATAATCAATTTCTTATATAAATTTAAAACCTTGTAATGATAAAAAACATGCATCAGTTATTTTACCTCAGTAAATATGAAGCCCCAGGACTCAACAAATAAACCGATAAGTTTGATAAGCACTCCTCGTATAATTTAATTCTATTACTTCAAACAAATCTTATCAATCATGCCTGAGCTCAGTTTGATGCCGTCTGTAGGCAACGTTCATCCTTTGAACATTACTGTCATTTGAATGAGTTTAATAATTGTTTTTGGAATACCCTCAGTGTAAATCGATAAATCTAGTACACTATTGGTGTTTTAATCATACGTAATTGTATTTTCGCAAGTAAAGCAAATGTGGAGATGGCACACAATGTATTTTATTAGAAGTTATCGGACTAGTGTTGTGATTACTGTGAAGCTATGTCTTGGAGGAGAGTACCTGGCCCTTCCACACCGGTGGCCGAGCGCCGGCCGCTCATGCTGCCCCTGCGAGTGCCCAGGAGTTACGGCAGCCTCTTTCCATATTACAAGTTTGTGAAAGATACTGTTACTGAGACATTTCAAAGCGAGGTACATCTTCATACATATTGTAATTATTAAAAAAAATTGTTACAATATTAGCGTTCAGTTCCAAAAGAATATTTGAAATAAATAATTAAAGGTTTACTGAAAGTTGATTAAATTCTGATTTGTAATCAATGATTATTATAATATAATCGATAATCAATGATATTATATTATGTATTGTATATGTATACTGATTTGTATTGTGTATTCAGTGATGGGTTGTCATTTAACTTGTCAGTTCTTCTCTATACTTTTAACCTTGCTTCACTGGCTCCTCCTTAGTCTAATAACTGGGTCACGATCTTCTCTAACATTGGTTTTGTTCCAAGGAGCATGTTCTACTTTATTTGTTACTACATGCTCGTTATTTTGTAAACAAGATATGCTTACCTGACAAGTGTCAATCAAACCATGGTTGAATAACTCGTGTTTTGCTTAGTTATTGAATGAATGACCGACGCAGATAGTTATTACATACCTACAAGCGAGAGACTACTACTGAGCTCCCAACAATGTCAAATTGAAATCCTTTATTTCAAATCGGCACATAAAAAGCAGAGGTAAGATACAGTAAACTGTCCACTCATATCTCTGGTACTACATTAAATATCTAGGGGTTCACATCTTGCTGACCAGGAAACTAATAAGGCTCTCTGCTGATCCAGAAACTGTACTATTATTGTCTTAGAATATTTGCCAATCTATAATCAGGTGCTGCGTCTCTGCTTGGGGTGTAACTGATGTAGGTATCCTAAAATTCAAGGTATTTAAATAATATTTTATTGCCCTATTGAAATTAAATAAAAATGTTTATTTAGATTTATTAAATAAAATGTTTTGTATGTGTAGTAAAAAGTACTCTCTGATTTTTCATTAATAAAGACTTCGCGATTTTTGCTTATGCTGGATTTATCACCTTAATTCATCCTGACATTAAATGTGATAAATAATAAAAGTTTTTAAAGGTTTTTATTACGTAAAATAAACAATGCGATTGTGTTATACGCGTTAACGGCGGAAATAGAGACTACTACTGTGTTTCCGCCGTTAACGCGTCACATTCGCAGCGATTCGGCATACTCAATATGAGTTCATCCAAATCATGTTGCGAAATGGCCGCCCACGTCCGTTGTAACAGGCGAAAAAGATTTTCTGGTGTTTGTCATCTATATTTGGTAGAGCTCTTCTTTGAAGCATATCCAATGCGTGGTCTGGCGATTGAGCAAGCCATGGTAGGAACAGGACGTTGATATTAGCTTCGGCAAGTGTGTTTGCAACGACTCTGTTAATGTGTGGACGTGCATTATTATGCATAAGCAGAAATTAAGCACCAAATTGGGTCGAAAAGGAATGACAATATCAGATAGGTACAATTGTTTTAGCGTAATTCTGCGCATTGTGATTGCTTCTGATCTGAATCAGTTCGATTCTTCCGGCGATCCAAGTACCCGTCCATATCATGATTGTTCCACCACTGTATACATGGAATTCCCGGCATGATTTTAAACGTTCTTGGCGTCCAGGGTTCCTACAATACCGTGTACACCTAGTATCTGGCCTCATACCAAGGCGAGATTCGTCAAAAAAACACACAAACCGCCACTCTTCTTCTACCCAATTTCTGTGTTCACGAGCCCATTGTAAACGGACTCTGCGATTGTGTGACTGAATAGGTGGTACACGTACTTAGCGGCTTTCGGGAACGGAGATTGACTTCATGCAAGTGATTTCTTATGGTTTAATCGCTTAGTAACATCCCTGAAGAGCTATGGAGCCTCGTTGCCGTAACCAACATCATCGCGGTCATTGTACGATTTCGTCAAGCAGTAATTTGTATGTAATGACCTTGTCCGCGTGTGGTGATGCGAGCTCGTCCTCCATGTCGCTCCGTCACGCTGCCAGTGATGCGGTAACGTGTCCAAACCAAAGTCGACTTACAGCACGTTACCGAGAACCAGCTTCCAACATTTCCACGGCTCTGATCATTACTTCTCGGCTCAAATGACGTCTTCTCTCCATTATAACGTTCTTTTGTATTGATTCCACTCAGAAGTATGACAGAAATTTTAATGATTTGGCCCATAGAAATGTATCTATGATTTGGCCTCAAACCTGTTGCAGTTTTTAGGAATACGACTCGACAAAACATTTTCATCTTTTGGCCAAAATTCAAAAACTGATCCCTTTTCAAATGACGAAATTTACAAAAAAAAAAAAAGTAGGATGGATACCTCCTTTTTTTTTTTTGAGGAGTTACAAAAAACATAATTTAAAAAAACCTGTTTTTTGTAACTAGCAAAAACGTGCTTGATCCCTAGGCATTTTTGATGTGTGTAATTATTAATTTATCAAGTGACATTTAGTCGCATCTGGTTACTAGCTATAGAAGCGGAACCTAACATAATTAGAAAGAGATTTGGCAAGATTAATTAATAAAATTCGCTACATTTTTCATTATTCTCAGTACTTAAGAACAATTTGCATAACCTGTGTTGTTTCTGTTTTAGTTGGAAGTATCGGTGCCGTCATACCGTTCCACACAGTTGGAAACCATCGTGCTTAAATCATCTGTCCCATTTCCACGACAGAACATCTGTCTATATGATAAATGAAATCATGTGACAGGATGACTTTCCTATTATTTATGGGTTTTTGGCATTCGTCATAGTGACATTCAGCAAAATATATGCATTCTTAATTAGCTGACTTGAGAATTTGAGCTGGTAGTCACCTATACAAGATCGTCGACCGAAGCAGCTCATAATATTTGATGATTCAGTACGGCTATTTTTTAAATAAAAAACCATAAAAATTATTCCTTTAATAAAGTAAGTCATCACTTACATACCTATTATAAGTTGTAACTAAGTAATGTAGGTGTAAGAGCAGTGTTTTTCAACCTTTTTCATAGCGCGACCCCTCCGATGTTACTAACTTATTTACTTATTTTTTTTTATGTTACAAATATTGAATCAGTGCATCATTTTCACTTATTTTCATTAATAGGTATCGGCTAAATAAGTAATTACTTAAGAAGAAATATGTAAAATATAAAAGTAAAAAATATGTCGGTTTTAGGTAAGTACCTAAAACCGACATATTTTTTACATCGACTGCGAGTTTGTCACTTTGGGTATCTTTTGTTTGGTTTGTGGGTCGCGATACACACATTGAAAAACACTGGTCTACAGCAATTAGAGCATTATTTTGCGGTTGAATAATAAAGCTTCAATCATAAATAGGTTACTCAGATTTACCACAAATTATTGGGTAAATCCCATGTAGGTATATTTAAATTACTTCAAAGAAAAGCTTTGCCACATGTCATATTTGTCATGTTAAAAACACGGAAAGCACTTATTAGTACTATTAGTTATTATGTGCTTATATTTAACTTATACTTGGAATACTCGCTTTTACTTTTCCAGTTTCCGCTCAAGTCAGCTCAAGCCATCTTAGGTACTTCTAAGCTGACGGTAATTAATTAGTATAATTACAACAGGCATTTATCTGTCAAATGAATTAATTTTAAACTAAAATGGTAAAGTTAGTTTACTTTCGAAAGTGTGAGGTTTGGCTTCAGCTTAAAATAGTAAGTGCTTTTTAATTCCAATCTATCTATCTATACTAATATAATAAGGCTAAAGAGTTTGTTTGAACGCGTTAATCTCTGAAACTGCCAATAGGATTTGAAAATGATTTTTTCATTTGCTAGCCCAATTCTTGAGGAAGGTTTTTAACATCACGCTACGATCCTTAGTGAAAGAGAACGCTAAGCGAAAACGAAATATAATAGCGCAAGCGGCGATGCGATGCGACGCGGTGGGTCCGGGGCCGAGGGAGTTTTATAAAAATGTGGCAGGTCTTTTATGATTTAGTACTTTTATACGTGAAAAAAAATTGACGTCGACAGTTTTCTTATGGTAAAACTGTCACAAATTCAAAATTATTCCAAAGTTATAACCAACATTTATTTTTGCATTGAGCAAAATTCTTTTGCGTTTTAAAAGTGATTGCTCGCTTTGTAGTTTTTCGAGTCGGTCTTAATCTGTCAAAAATACCTCTAATTTCCCTATATTTTTTATATGTTTTGGACATTGATTGTCGCTGAGATCAGAATGCGACTTGACTTTTTTAATTAATAACGTTTTCAATTACGGGAATTGGCCTTCTGTTCTATTCAACATTGTACGAATTGGACCAATCGCGAATTGGACCAATCGCGAACTGGACCAATCGCGAATTGGACCAATCGCGAATTGGACCAATCGCGAAAAGGTGAATTGGACCAATCGCGAATTGGACTAATCGCGCCTAAAGGTAATCGTTCATCATATTTACGTGCTGTCACTTCGGCTATCATCAAAGAGCTGTTAGTTTCTCTTCATGATATAATAATAATAATCAATTTGCCTAAGTGCTCGTTAATAAACGTCTGCAATGCCGTTAGCGTGAATGTATCCTATCATTTTAAGTGGCTTATATTTTTTCGTTCTTTCAATTTCTTAAAGTAAGGGAAGGAAGTTTAGCAAAAGGTACATACCAACTTAAATTGTCCGTACATTCAAATCACAACTGTCATTTCTTGACAGTTGTATGAAATGTCTTTTTTTTTTTATGGATGGGAAATCATCAAATGACCCCTCCCGCTCTGGGTGGAGCGAAGGGAGTGTCAGACTCTTACTGACTAAAACCCATCCGTGTTCCTTCCTTAGCCCTTTATGTTCCGGGGTAGCGGTAACCCTTTCGGACAATCCCGCACCCCCGGCAGGCTTCGGCCCTGGCAGGCCCCTTCCTTTATGCTGACATCTCTTTGAGGCGCGCGTGGAACACGTACGCGCCGTCCGGCACGGGCCTGGTCCTGATCGGACGGTGAGCTACCCATTACTCTCCGTCCGCAGGCCCGCGCCTACGGTGGCCGGGAGTCGTCACGCGGCTCCCGACGCCCGGAGCGTCTCCCGCGGCGGCTGGGGTGTGAGGCTCTCTCCCTCAGCCGTTCCGCCACCTCCTTCGCTAGCATGACTGCTTCGCAGAAGGAGGTGACCGCCTCCCACTCCCTCTCGCCCCGGACCATGGCTTGAACCAGGGCCGGACGCGAGAGGTCGCCGCCGCTGTCGATCGCCTCTACGAGGGCACGGCGGTGCTCCGCCCATGCGGGGCAGACCTCCACCGTATGCTCCACCGTGTCCTCTGGGCGATCCTCGCAGTGGTGACACCCGGGCGTCTCCTCCCGCCTGATGATGTGCAGGAACCTCCCAAAACATCCGTGTCCGGTGAGGACCTGCGTCAGGCGATAGGTGAGGACGCCGTGACGCATCTCTAGCCACTCCTCAAAGAGGGGTCTTATCGCCACTATCGTGGCGTGCCCTTATATGAAATGTCTGTAATACGGCAAATTGACGGTGTGTGTAATTTTGATACAAAGCTACGCTGAAGAACTATCAATTGATTATAAGGATTTCTTCTAAGCAGTGCTATTATCATTGTTAAGGTGTTATCTGCCTTTATAGCGCAAAGTTGTAAACCCCATTTCAACGCGTTTAATTATGAGCAAGTACCTACTTTTATTCTGAGCTATAAATGATTATTACAAAGTAAACAATTAATTCATGGGTAGCTCATCTGATAATCTTTCGATAAATACTGAAAATATCTTAAAACTAGCTGCTGCTCGCGACTTCGTCTGTAATACAGGATGAAAGGTAGCCTCCGTCTCCAGGTCGTGGCCTACCCGTGTCCCAATTATCACGTAAATCCGTTTAGCCGTTTTAGCGTAACAAACATACATGCAAAAAAATCAAGTCTTTTCTCTTTATAGTATAATTAGACAATTAAACTTTCACATTGTTTTATTTTCAACAGCCTTTAATCTCTTTCTTGGTTTGTATAAAAATTATCTGAAACATATTTTCTAACATAAAAATACTCTAGCAAAAGATGAACCGTGCCATGTGCAATAACCCCTCAAGTTACAAATAGCCTTATTTCACGTCATAGGGGTTGATATAAATAACATTATCGATACCGGAATGTTGAAGCTACTTAGCTTTCATTTTCATGAACATGCATCTATGCCTTTTTAAAAAACGTAGTTGATGTTGCATGGTGCTTCTAAGAAAACGTTGCATGGGCTTTTTTAACGTTTTATTTTCTCATTTGCGAGAAGCCTGTACGGTTTCATCTATTCTTATTTTGCGCAGGATAACGAACGTTTATACAGGGTGTCTAGTAAATAACATGAGAAAAGTATTGGACGGACTGACATAAGATACAACAAAATACCGGGGCAAATTAAAATAGCTAGCGAAGCGAAACTTCGCAGACGTGATGGGTATTGAAATATTTAGAAAATAATCACGGTAGTCAAGTAGGTACCTAAGTTGGCAACTAGGTAGGCACTATGTCATGTTTTTCACTACATACCTAAATACCTACTAAATCTTGTATTGTAAAATTTAATTGTTTAATATTTGCACTAAGTACCTGAAAATGTTTATCACTACCAAATTGATTTATAATACTATAGTCTATAAGAACTGAATAAGTAGGTACTCTTTTTGAACAGATAAAATTTTAATCAATTTTTAATTTTCATCGTTATTTTCATTTATTTTGGACCGATCGCGAAAATTCTTTCATTTGGTAGAGAAAGCTTGCGAGGTGGTCCCATATAAGACCGTGGGTTAATGCTGTGTATGTGTTTAGTTGTTAAGCCTTTGCTGTATGTTAATGATGTTATAAAACTTTCTGTCACTGTTGTTTACATAGATATTTAGGGCCCGGTATTTAGACGATGTGCTTTTTTAACTTTTTTTAATGGGGACCTTTCCTCCCTCTCTCTTATTACATCATCCCGATTTAGAGAAAGAGAAAAGGGGAAGTGAATATCGCGTAGTGTAGTAAGATGAGAGAAATAAAAAAAATACTGTTTTTACAAAATCAAAAAACAAGCGACTTCAAAAAACTTTTAGTAGGCTTTGACCAAAGCTACATTTACTAGTATCCTCCCCACCCCGGTATGTGCGTTAACAGAACATCCTGTTGTACTAACACTCGGTGGCAATCTTTTTATAGGTTCCTTAAGTAGCCAGTGGCCGTTGCCTCTATTCGCAGTATGTTTATATAACTCGCCAGTTATCTTTGTTTGTTCATGTTTATTTTTAGTTTAGAAGTTAAACATTTGGAAGTAACTCGATATTTACGTTTCCCCGATGACCTAGCACAATTTCTAGGTCGTTCGAGGAATATAACGTTGAACTTGCTTGTATTATGCAACAGCAATTCAAAAGTTTTACGTGCAAATATTTTACAGAATATTCGTTATTTCCTGAAATGTAAAAGGATATTATCGAGTCTCGTTTCTGTCAAGCATTATTTATTTATTACTGGCTGCGCCCCGCGGTTTCACCCGCGTAAATGTCGATCCCACGGGATCGACATTTACTTTTTATCCCGATATTCCCACGGGAATATCGGGATAAAAAGTAGCCTATATGTTAATCCAGGTCCAGGGTGTCAGTCACCTCCATACAAAATTTTATCAAAATTGGTCCAGCCGTTTGAGCTTGAAGAAGTAACAAACATAAACGCACACACACACACTCACAAACTTTCGCCTTTATAATAATAATATTAGTGTGATAATGGTGGAGGCTTATCTATTATTTTACTGTCTGTCAACTTGAAATGAATTTCACTAAGATTCGTTTTGCTCCGAGTGGTGCTAGCAGCAATATTGTGAGAAACCGAATGCATAGCCAATTCAGAACCCTACATTGAGCGGCGTAAACAACGCAAAGTTATGGTTCTGGCCTTGCCCTTACATAATGGATGTGCTCTGTAAAATCTAGCAAAATATGGCTTTTCTTCCGTCGCTTTTCTCCAATACATATTCTGCTAGTGGCACAGACAAAAAGATGTAGTATCCACTTGAATGTAGTTTGATTTCACCGTATAAGACAGGGTGGCAGGGACATCGTAGCGCAACCTGGTACCATGGATTCAGTACATGATTCCAGACCCCCTAGCGTAGAAAATGTTCGTAGGTTTAAAAAAAAAGAATACTGCTGTTTCATACACAAGTGCGTGCCTATGCCTACGCGGTAAAAATGTTTGGAACAGCTATTTTATGAAGTGAAACTTCTTTACGCACGCTTGACTTGGGGAGTAAGCTGGCGCACGCGTGACGTAAGCGTTACGAAAAGTGTGATTGGGCGAGGCGAACGGGAGTTGAGTGGGGACATAAGCAAGAGAAAGCAGTGCGCGCGCACATTTTCTTTCTCTCTTCCTCTCATAGCCAAATACGTTTGAAGTTTCACTTCAGTCGTGTGGTCATAAGCACACTCGGTTTTTTTTTTAAATAACCGACGATTATGCCCACTGCGTTGAATTTTTTCTGTTTCATAAATTCAGAATCGTATACTGAATCCGTGCTTCGAGTTTGCGCGTCGATATCCCTGCCACCCTGTATTTCCTATTTATTTAATAACACCGAATCCTTTGCGAAATATTTAGTATATATATATAGGTAGTGATAGGTATTTCTAACGGTACATAATAAGATAGAGCAGCTACCTACGCAATATAGCATTTAAAATTTATATCTAGGGTTTAAAAGTCGCGATTATGCATAAGTATTGACCGGTTTAGGTACTTACTAGCCCATCATAACAGCTACTTGCCACTACGGTAACCTGTTTTACTCATTTGATATAATATCTTGTATATGATACATTGTATACATTGTATATGCAATATACTTACATACTACGTAGGTAGATTGACAAATTTTTAAAATATCTATTTTCATTTAAGTGGTGGTTATTAACAAAAAAAATAATGGTGGTTATCAATAAAAATGACATTAATAACGCCATTCCCTCACACATAGTGTGACACTGAGTTTACGTTTTTTCTTATAAAAACAATGGAGTTCCTACAGCCTAATTACGGAACGCCAAATCGTCAAATGATTCTGATCAGTTGGCTTCATTTCTATCACAATTGGCTTCATTTTACGATTTTCGAATTGCGAAACTCTAGTTTATTATGAAACCAATTATGAACGTTAAGGCCCTGCGCAGAAACTAGAGTTTCGCAATTCGAAAATCGTAAAATGAAGCCAATTGTGATACAAATGAAGCCAACTGATCAGAATCATTTGACGATTTGGCGTTCCGCAATTAGGCTGCTGGTCTGTTGAAAATAGTCGCCCGACATTTTCATTTCCTGATTTTAACTATTTTTAGGACAAGCTTTTATAGATTTTGTCAGTCAACAACTGGGATGTTTTGAAATTTATCCCCTTAAGTGATAACGTCGCTCTTATATCTTAGAATAGACTTAAATCTTACTCGTATAAGGTTTCCGTAGAGCGAGCTGATGGGATGTTTATTCATTTCACGCAAATTGCTAGTCAACTAAGGGGAACAGGTTACCGTGAACCCTGTGGGCAATAGGCTAACAACCTGTCACTGCGTATGAGCCACTTAGGCCTTTAAACAAGTCGTGTTATTTAAGTCTTTACTTAATATCTACTTAGACAAAACTTGCAAAGTAGCTACGAATGGTTCCGCTTATATCACATGGACTTTGAGTTTCTTTAATCCCGAGGGTAACTGTCGAGGTGGTACATAAATCAGTCAAAGTCAAGTCAATAGACGCAAATAGCAAGTGATAACAGTCAGCCTTAGGTTCACCTTTCGTTTATGTGCACAGGAACGTTGCTTTGGCAACGTCGCGGCTCGCCTATCGCGTTCTCAACTGGCACATGTTTAATTGATGGATTGTTGAAAGCCTGCTCCAGAAAACCGACACATTTATTTCATGTTCCATTTCCTTAGGAGAAATATATGCATTGTCACGCTGCTTTCTTTACATAACCCTGAGTTCAAACTAAGATACTTTGCGTTTTATGAAGCTTCAAAGCACGTACGACACTAAAACGCCGTGGAACGATTAACATTAATATTATTGATGGGCTAATATTTCCGTTGATTTAATATCTCACGTAATTTATTCACGTTTATTTTATAGCTTCCTAACGTGTTGGATAATTACTTTTAGATTTGCGTGATGTCAGAGAAATTACTTATGACAAAAATCTCAGGTGCGCGGTAATTCCTATGTAAGCATAGAATTACCAAATGTAATAATCTACCTTATCGCTCCGTATTTATGACCCTGTACAAATTGTGGTATGAGATTCGTATTTTTCCCGTTATCACATTAATCTCTTGTTTAGAGAACGATCGCCTGTGATCCAATATTAACACAGATAAGTTAAGCTTTCGTAAAACATTAAAGGGTATAAGTATGACCAGAAGCTGAACTCCTTGCAGTGTGTTTTGTGTAATGAGCTGCGGCGACATAGAAAAGTATTTCGTTTCAAAGCTCACTGGTGGTTGAGAAAATTATTACTATTCGTTAGTTCGACTGGTTTTAATATTCGTTCATCAAGATGTTTCGTGCAGCGTCTTTTATGCGAGCTTACGGACAGGTATTAAATGTTTTTGTTCGTGTTGTTCAATCATTTATCTCTCATATGATTTGTATGGGATAAAAAATTAAGTGAGCACACAGCACAGTTCCAATCGAGCGGGCGCGGCGCAGGCGCAGGCGGTGGCGCTTGACTGCATGGAACCCTGTAACCCCGTTAATCTTTTTACTCTACTTAGACTGCGGATCTTGACCTCGGTACACTATTCTTGTTTACTGTTCGTAATGCATGTCCGAGTGGCTCCCAGACCGGTTATGATGGGTTTTAATAGCATATCTAGGCGTGTAGAGTCGAATTTTATCACTACGAGTATGACGTGAATTAAATACGTACATTATACAAGGAGTGTTTTCTTCCTCCTTCTTATGTAATATTGTAACACACTTTACACATGCAGTAGCTACTGACAGACCAATATAAAAATAATAGACTAGCTCTAGGTACTTTATCATAAAACGTGTAGTTGGAAGGTGAGGCACTAGGCATCATTACCAATTGAACAAAAAACATTTCGGGGTCATTACCCGCCAAAAGTTGTACTACCTTAACAAAAAGGCTGTCTTTTTACAAAACGAATCCCAGTTCAATTACCGTGTTGTCTATGAGTGCCTATTTGTAATTATACATAAAAAATATACCAACTAATTTGTTAATGTTTTTAGGGATCCGTAGTTTTGTACCAAAATGGTACTGCAGAAGGAACTCTTACTGGGATCAGTATAGGAGCTCTGTTTTTGGTCCATTCTTTATTCTGTATGTCATAGTCGATGTTATCGGTTATTGAGAGCTTATAAATTAAAAATCTTTGCTATCAAAGGAGAGGTCAAAAGTGGTATAATATTATGAAGATTTTAAACGCTAATGTGATAATTGTACCTTATTAGAAAGCTTATTTATTAAGATACTGGCGTATGGTTATTAATATCGAGCAAATGATGGCTCCCCTTAAATATTTATTTTATTCTATTTTTAGTATTTGTTTGTAACAGAAATACATCATCTGTGAAAATTTCAACTGTCTAGCTATCACGGTTCATGAGATACAGCCTGGTGACAGACAGACAGACAGACGGACAGTAGAGTCTTAGTAATAGGGACCCGTTTTTACCCTTTGTGTACGGAACCTTAAAAAGTGAAAAATGTTTCAGTACAATCAAAACGGACCTAGCTTTTATTTATTCATTTCTATGCAATATAATTATTTTAAATGTGGCTACAGTTTCCGTTTCTATTAAATACTTTGAGATTTTATTATAATTTTAGCTGCAGTTCCATGAAATTGAGACAAAACATATTGATTATCATTACAATGCAATATCAAAACGTATGGAAAAAAGGTCAAATGATCAAATCTGTAAATGTCAGAATGACGTTGAAATAAAAAAAAAACATAACCACTGGTACAAGTCCGCGAGGCGGAGTGTTTTTATATGTAGAAAAATACGTCAGCAAATGTATTAATGTGCTTAATTATAAAGTACAAGTATGTACAATGCCATTTATCTCTATGATAATTGACAATGTCAGTCAGCCGTGCTGACTGACATTGTCATTGTCACGTCATTTGCCACAGGGCTGCCAACCCTAAAATATAAATAATGTTTGTAGTTAGTGATGCAAGCATTTTATTTTTCTACACTTGTTTTAAAAAAAACGGGCGGCTGTAATAGTAGATTGTGCAACTAAAGCATAAAAGAAGCTATTTTACCCCAAGACGTTTATATCCACCCGAGCCGCAGGCGAGGGTGGACAGTTAAGTCGAGGGGTAAAATGGCTTGTTTATGCCTGAGTTGTACACTCTGCTTTTCACTTCGATTGCGAGAAAATGAAATGGGCATAAAGTATACAGTACATAATTAATAAAAATGTTGCAAAGCATAGCTAATTCCCGCCACCACAGATAGCACCGCCAAAAAACTTTTTAAATTTTTTTATTTTTATTTTCATCATTTGTCATTCGACTTGGGTACTTCATACTGCCAAGTCATAAACACGTTTCTTTGCGTTTTTAAATAAATAATGACAACTATTTTACCTGATTTTATTAAATTAACGATAGAAAACACGGAAGTGGTATAAATTAAAGAAAATGAAATAAATCACGACTTAATCTGCAAAGTTTTATTGTCTGTTGGGCCTGGATTACCTTAGTCTTAGAAAAAAAATTTACTTTATGCACTAGAACATAAAAAGCGATTTTATGTCGCCTAAGCACAACATAAAGACGAACTTTTAGAGCATGAGAAGTGAAAAAATAATTAAATGCCCAAAGACGTCAAAATAATTACCCTCTTTCAGCCTATAAAGCTCAGAAGGCTGTTTAAATTTTGAATTATTTTAGTACCAAGCCCCATACATTTATTGAACGTCTCCTTTCAAAATTCTCGTTTTGACATTACCAACACCTCTGGGATATTGAAATAATCAGAAGAAACCTAAAAATAATGTCTTCCAAGCCGCTGTGACTTCTTCTGTAGTTAAAAAGTGGTTTCAATTGCGGCCTAAATAACGAGTCACTCAGGCAGGGCGATTCCAAATGCAACGGATAAGAAATGGGATAAGATATTGAATTTTCAGGATTCCGGATTTTCCATCATGTCTTGCCATGTCCTTTGGAACTTGGCGAAAATCCTCCAAAAATGTATTCCTCAATTTTCATTATTGCACCTACCACTGTTTGTCTCTGCATCACCCAAAGGTTGACTGGTAGAAAATACCTGTGGCAGTAAGTCCGCCTATGTACATTTATGTGCTTGGAGTATTAAATAAATAAATAAAATCGAGTTTTCGGTCAGATATCTGTTCCCAGGGACTCATGGTGGAACATTCCAACTTGCTCCTGACCGTTTTTTAACGACACCAGAACCACGAGAGTTCTAAGAGCCTCGAGTCATTAAAATTTCCAAGGTTTCCAAAACGTGTTCGAAACAATTAATAGTTTTTGTTAGAAAAATTTATATGAATTATTGATTTGTCAATATCGATCGGATCATAACCTGTTAGACTGGACTGGAATGCCGTGTCTAGATTGCAGTCAGTAATCGATTTTCTTTGATTATGCAACCAAACGAACATAATTTAAATTAAAAAAAAAACATCTTCTAACTGAGAAGAAAAAAAAACATTCAATTATAAGTGCACCATTCGTTACTTTTACGTTTATATCTACACTAGCACTTCGCCCGCGATTTCTTTCAACAATTAATGATAACGAACATTTTATTTATTAAGAAAAGTATTTGGGTAAATTTTTAAGTTTATTGATCAAAGGAAAATAATTTTCACATGAGTAAACTGTAACCCCTAGTTTTATCCTGAAAGGGGTTAATTTAAACAAAATCTCTAGCCATGTG
Organism: Amphipoea oculea; assembly: GCA_945859645.1. Classification (NCBI taxonomy): domain Eukaryota; kingdom Metazoa; phylum Arthropoda; class Insecta; order Lepidoptera; family Noctuidae; genus Amphipoea; species Amphipoea oculea. The sequence goes on from OX243873.1 coordinate 13,801,417, forward strand.
CTTAGTCATTTTATGTTTAGATTACTTTTGAGGTCATCCAGCCACGCCGTAAAATCCTCCCCAGTCAAATTGATTAGCCCTTTTCAACCCGTCAGGGGTAGATTTTCGAAAACTCTGATACACGTTATTCTTTATTTCCGCTGCTAAGCATCGTTCCCTTTTAACCCCCCATAAAGGTCGGATTTCCAAAAATCCCTTCTTATTGCTACCCTACAAAGAAGCTTTGTGTTTCCCCTAAAATAAAGTTTTTTTTTTGCTAATTTTACGTTCATTGTCCGGTTGTCCCAGCAGTTTCGGCTGTTCGCGGATATGCCAGTCAGTCAGTTTCTCCTTGTATACAAAATACAGAAGATAGACTGAAATAAAAACAAACAAGCGCGGCGGCAGCACAAGCTCAAGTTCAAGATTATGACTAATAATAATAAAATTCATGTTAAATATAAAGAATGGTTCACATAATGAGTATGGTCGGCGGCGGGGAGAGCACCGTGTGGCTAGGACGCTCAGACCGGCACAGTCCGCAACATGCTGCCCCCAGAGCGCGCCGCGCACCGATCAGCCTCCGCGATCTTCAAGCGCATCTCACTGCGCTCATATAGCACGTACTCGCTTGTATGTATTCTGCTGACCCCCGCGGTTTTTATTTGCGACAGCGGAAATAGCCTCTGGTGGCCTTTTCTATTTCATAGGACAATTCTTCCGCTACAGTGCACCCTTGTTTCTCCCATTTCTAATTTTAAATTTAATAACTGTCGCGATAAAAATGGGTGCTAATTGGTTATTGATTTTAAATGGGTTAAATAACATTATATTGTTCTTAATTACTCAATACTTTCATCTATAATGTCGATACCTAATGCGAGCTTTCATCTTACGCGTTTAATAGAAATACTGTGTTCGACTGATCTATGTATAATTATGAAGTACCTAGATCTAAAAGGATTGTTGTGTTCTAAAAGCTTCTGTAATTTATAATACTTTAGTTTGAGGTGAGTAGGAAACTTTGAACAAACTTTTGCAATTCAATCTTCGTTTTATGATATAACGTGGAGGTGTCAAACTTCAAACCGTCTCACGGAGCTGATGTTTCAACGAACAAAAAAGTTACAATCATTAATATGATCATTTCGAACGGTATTTGCCCGTCACTCAAAATTTAAATTAATTAGTTACCTACTTATCTACCAACGCGAGTATAGTACAGTTCTCTCTGTGAATTTTATAAGGATATGGTCGGTCCGGGGCCGGGTCTGAGCTCTGAGCGTCTGCAAAATAAATTATACGGAATAGCTATTAGCGGGAAAACTAATTAAATAAATAACAATTTTTCATTTTTAAAAAATGTTACTATACTGCAAACGGATATTTAAACGATAAACTATACTTCAGTGCTATATTATCTACAGAAATTATATTTATTTGAAAATTCATACACATTAGAAGAAAAACCTAATACGTACCATTAGCTAAGAATAAATAAGTTGGAAAGCTTCCTCTCTCCTTCTATTTGGCTGTGCCCATCAGGGTCCATAATGATCTCATTTTTTTTTATTACCACATTGTAGAATTCGATAAATGATTTAGGATTCAACTAGACCAAATTATAACATGCAGATAAAAGCACCGTCTCGTAGCAGGAAAGTTTTCCTGGTTTTTAAAGTGTAGAATCAAGCCTGACTATACTAGAGCAAAAAAATAAACTCCGATTTTTAAGATTTGTTTATAACTTTTTTTCGTACGTCTGCCGCACTGATCGACGAGTTCATTCATAGCCGCCCTCCGCCCGCCCAACTACACGCCGCGGCGCGCTCTAAATAGTAACCGCCCAACACGAGACGTGTCACGATGTTCATAGTTCGGCTCGATCACCACATTCACAAATCTCTCACAGGAGCCGAGCGGTTCGCGCGTCTTATTATGCGGGGAGACGACACGACATGTCCCTCCACCCGCAGCTGCCCGACGCGTCTACGAGCGGTGACAATGAATTCGTGCACATACGTTGTCTCATTGCGAACATACACAAACAGAAAAATGTGGCGAGGCCGCCCTCTACCGCTCCGTCACTCGAGATGGTATTGGAATCTCCGACATCCTCAGACACGGAACAGAGCGTTACGGAATCAGAAAGATCCGAAGTGCAGTCGACTGAAGATGTGATGCGGACGCCGCCTCCTCGTGCAAAGAGCAACAGTATTGCAGGCTCCATGCTGGCTCCTCCGAAGCCGCACAAGCGGCGGCGGCCGTCGTTCCTGCACCTACAGCTGGGGTCGGGCGAGCACCACGACGGGCCGCACTCGGCCAGCGCGCACCTCAACGTGCCGCGGTTCACCGTCACGGCACCTCCAGGGGAACAGCATCGCCGGCTCAGCCATGGCTTTGCTTTCCCCGCTTTCGCACTACGGAGACATTCTAACACGGTCTGCTCAATGATAACAAGTAGAGTAACAAGTGTTGTGATCATAATTAATGTTTATGTTGCTAAATATGATTGTTTACATAGTATGTGTTTTAAAGTGATATTTCAAGAAGTAATGCAACGTGTGAATGGTATGTGCGCTTTTGTTTTTGGCAAATTACATGCATGGCACTCATTATTCAGTAAGATAATAATTTCATTTAATTTTATGACGGCGTTTAATTGACATTCAATAAGCTGGTAGATATTTGTCAGTGCATAACCACCTGTGAAACCAAAAATCACTTTGCATAACAGAGGGGTATTGTTTCCCAAAATTATCCGAATGGAGCGTATCCATGTTGGATTGGTTTGTAATATTGAGAGATTCATGTTATTTTTTTAACCGTTTCAACTATACCTGAATTTCACAAAAATTGATTCGTTTATAACAAGTAGGTGATAAATGTAATCTCAACTGTAATACCATGTATGATATCAGCTTTAAGATCCGGAATGCCTAATAAAAACTGACGCCTAAAACTTTATTGGTAAAAAATATTATGCGCGTTATCAAAAATCTACATAGTAGCCTTACAATAAAGTTTTCATTATGTCGTGGCATTAATAGTTAACTACAATTCATAAAATACATACGTACGATGATATCACTTATCATTTTCCATGAAATGACTACTGAAACTGAAATATCTTCTGATTTTGCATAAGTTGTTGACAATAATAGCAGAGTGTGTAATTACGCGGTTTATTTATTATATTGGGCTACCTTGTGATATCAAACGTTATCACTATATCTATAAATTGTGTTCATTATAAGTCGCGAACTGTGTCGAGTAAACGTTTACTTGTTCTTGTGTGTTTTCCGAAGAACATTGTTCATCACGGCTATAGAATTTAAGTTTCTATCTTTTCCGCAAACTTTATGGTTATCAATATTTCAATGATGCGTTTTAGTAAATCACATCCAACCGAGGTATATATATTTTTGAAGTGCTTCTTGAGACTATTGCGCGTAACTAAATGTTTATTATACGTTACTATGATAGTTTTTTTAAATCAAAATTGTGTAGCCCGTCTGTCAGTAACTAACTAACTTTTATCCTCCATGTGTGATTTGTATACTTGTTTTCTGTGATAATAATAACCATTTTATTTATGTGTGCTATACTAAGAAATCAAAATTGTGCCCAATTTATACTTAGACTAAGTTGGCCTTATGATGCGACCGGTTCCTTTTGCCCGTCACTTTCTTTAAGCTATTTATCATAAAAGATCTCATATGTTAGAGTTTCAATCACGAATTCTAGGTTCCATACAAGAGTCCTCATTATTTTTCTGTATTAACCTTATAATCTATCTTTTTGTCCGTACATTTTCGGCATCACCTGCTTGTTTTACTATTGAATTTTATGAGATTTTTCTGTTTTGGAATTACTTATTTATATAGGTACCTAACATAAATATCTGTACCAACTTAAAATTTATTTTTCAATGTTTATAATACTGCACTTAGTGAATTGGTAGACTTTGTATTTCTCCCATTTGTCATCCATTTAAGTCTGAGTGTCTGAGCATAATTTCCCAGTTAAAGTCAACAAAACAACGTTGCAAATCCAACGAACGCTACTGGTTAAAAACTTCGTAATTAAAAAAAGAACCGTATTCAATTGACAAAAAATAATGAAGCGTCTATTAAGAGTGTAATAGACCTCTATGTTTAGTGTTATAGAAATGTGTGTCTTATTGTGTTATTGTTGTTATTCAGAGCCTGCACCGCAGCGAGTCCATGGTATCACTGGCTTGCTTCCGGACGCTCTCGCAGCTCGTCACCAGCGACAACCTGGCAGAACTACAGCAGTACATCGCCAACAATAAGAATGTTAGCATCGACGACAAAGATGAGGCAAGTAACAGATCTGATAATAATTAATTATGATATTTTGATTAAAAAACTGCAGTCCATGGACATCAACGTACTGTCTGGAGTGCGTTGCTCATTCGAGAATACGCCGCCGACTCTTGGTAGCTGGAGGCTTTTAGTCGGTAGGAGTCTTACAAAACCCCTAATTCTCGTCAAACCGTGGGTATCCATGAGGATACCGCGAAGAAACAGATTACAAACGCGAGAGATAATTAAATACTTCGTTCACATAATAATATAGAGTAATAAAGCGAAAGAGCTCGGATATAAATTAATTTCCCATCTCACGTACATACTCCAATTTCTATATATAATATCCCCGCTAGCGGGTCGTCGATTATTTGTATACGAGGTTGACTTTTTCTAAAGAAACCGCTCGGCGTGAAATTTCCCTTTCATGGAAGCACTTGGTACCTGCCTACATCACTATTTCTTTAGGTTTTAAAAAGCCATACAGAGATTTTCCCTAAAAAGAATATGTAATCAACCTACTAGAATTGCAAAATCAAATCGCCATGAATTGTGATGATTGAGTAATATTTTCCAAATGTTGTATTTTTATTAGAAATGGATAGTGAAACTCTAGTAATGAATCATTGGGTCTGCCCAAAGCAGCTCGATTGATTAAATCGTAGGAGGTTGTTTTTAGAATGCCATAGACTTGCTTAAATGTTATCTACATCTAAAATGGGTGCGAACAAGGAAAATAATAAAAATATAACATATTTTTATTGAGTTTTTGTTAAATTAGATTGCCTAAATTGATGTATCTAACTTTTAAAGGCTAAACTGTAACTAACAACGAATTATGGAACATACTTATAAGTGCATGGATACCTAATTATGTATATTCTACTTTTAAACTTAAATATTTCCAGACAAAGTTTCTCCCAATAGCTATTACGTGTTACAATTCCAATTTTTTTTTTATAAAAAAAAAAGTCCCGTCTAATCGGAGATATTCCCGGGACAGGAATTTTAAAAGGATTATGCATTCCACTTATAGGTCATTCAATTAGTGGGAAATGTACCAGCCAGCACATAATTTAATCTTATCTCTAAATTATGCGCAACTGAGTCACTCGGAAGGATACTAAAAATTATGTTTTTTTTTAATAGATTCGTAGAATTTAAACCACTGCGACATTATAGCAAGAATTGTTTTTCCATGTCTATTATAATAGGTATTTTACTAATCAATGCCTATATGTTTGCATACCTTGAATTCTAGAAGTATAAAAAATGATCTCTTGTTTATCCAAAGAAATTAAATGAGGAAAACCATTGCTCTTTTCACATGATGTAATCAGAGGGGCTGGTTCTATTAGGAAATTGAATTCTTTACCGTAAAAGCGTTTTAAAAACGCAGTACCTACTTTATTTCATGAGTATCCTTTTACGATCTGTGAAAGTGGGTGAGTAGTTGTGTACCTAACTGCGATATTGATATAGAAACATCAGGTTATACTGTTGAGTCAAACTCGATACATAGTTTTAAGTTTAGAAACCAATGACCTTTTCTACTCAGTAAAAAAATGGCCCCATTGTTTCGTCTTAACTGTCGAAACATGATAATTACTTTTTCTTCTTTTACAGAACGGCACAACAGCCCTTATGCTTGCAAGTGAGAACGGTCGGGTGGCGGCGGTGCAGCTGCTACTGGCATCCGGCGCCGACGCCTGTGCCGCAGACGCAGATGGCTGGACCCCGCTAGCTTTCGCGGCCAGAGGCGGCCATCTTACCATAGCTAAGGAGCTGCTAGATGCTGGCGCTCGAGTGGACTCGAAAGATTGTGTGAGTAACAAACATGACAATCACACTTGTAATTCCCGAAGGGTTAGGTAGAGGTTGTACCTATAGTAGGTACTGGTACAGTCACGTCTGAAAGTATGTATACACTTGGCTTTATTCAAAGGCGATTTTCTCCTTTATTTTTGAATGAAATTTTATGTTTTTACGAAAATAGTATTTTCGAACCCATAGGTTTATGTTAAGTGTCGTATTTCAACGTTGCATTCGTTATTTCACGAAAAAATCGCAATTGAAAATTGCCAAGTGTATACATACTTTTAGACGTAACTGTACACCCTCTTTTCGCCAGCTATGTTTTAAATCCCATGTGATGGGGGGCGAGCCTATTGCCCCCAACCGATCACAAATCCAGACTCCTACTGAGAAATTCCTGATGTGAAAACCCAATAACACATACACACGCTATTCTGTGTATTTTTTAAATAAAATATTGATGAAGTTTCTTAAAAAGTTAAGAGGTAAAGTCCTCACTCGCGATCAGAGTCTATTAATGGTCGTCATCAACCCGAATCTGTTCAGACGAGTCAATCCTTCAGTTACGTCAGTTGGTTGTGAAAGTTTCATATTATTCATAAGAACAACGTTTTGGAAAGTTTGTTATGCGGTGAGGAGGAAGGAATTAATATAGCCCTTAACAGGTAACAGAAAAAACTAAAATCTATTTTCTTGTTTGTAAAGTTTTACAAACTGCCTAAACTAGTCAACTTTGTTTGTGGGATGCAATAGTGCGAAGTTCTGTTTGGGATTTCGGGGTAACACTGATAACACAGTAAATTGGAATAGTTTCGGAGCCAGTAGTCTTCTCGTGACTCTCACCCAACAAACGTGCTATAAGTATCATGAATAAAGGAATTGGTCATGCGGTAGCCTGCCAATACGGTTGGATAACGGCACGGTCAAGAAGACCTGTCAATGACCTAACATTATCAATGAGTAACACACTGATCTATTTCTGCATAAATGCATTTAGACATTAAGCTGATATTGTGTTCTTTATTTTGCTTAGAACAGACTATACTATTACTGTCGTGAATCGTAAATTATGATAATACTTCTTTACGATATTCTACAAAGACGTCACTAACGGAATTTTGAAGAGTTAACCTCTTTTTATTACAAACATAGTAGATGTTGCAGGCTATAATTCTTTTAAAAGTGTGTAACATCAAGATGAAAGAACTCTAAATGCTCAAGATCAGAGGAAAATTCATTCTAGAGTTGAAATATTGAGAAAGAAAAACTAAGTAAACGTTCGTTAACAAACTATTTGTGGTGTCTACGCTGGACAGATCTTCCATACATTTTGTAGCGTCTGTATTGTGACATGTTTCCAAACATCGTGGCACATGTTCAAATTGATTCATTTATGGACAAAACACGGTGCTATTAGTTGGGCTCTTTTCTTTTTCTGAAGGCTGAATTTGACGTCATGGATCTTGATTTTGACAGATGTGTTTATTTTGTGTCTGACTGGAATATTTAACGTCTTTATGGTATCTGGCGTAAGGATTTAAAACAGCGTAAATACAGAACTGATTGAACAATACATTTATTTTTTGCATTTTTTTTAATAGTATGCACCGATGCACATGCACAATATGTAACCTGAATAATTATAATAGAGCAATGACCAAAATGTATTCTGGACTGTGTACTCAAAATTAGTATATTTATACTTGACGTGGATCTCTGCCAAGATGTCACTGACATGCAGCACATTCTAAAATCTGGTTAAAATATAATGTACTCGTCCAGCCAGAACCAAAACCTCATAAACAATTTGATGCCTTGTCCAGTTTTCCTAATTTCTGGTATTCAAATGTTTAGAGTTTGTAATGAAAATAGTATTTTGTAAACGATGTGCCTGATTTAAATTAGCTTTTAAGTGTGCAGACATTTCGCATTAAATAGATCAGTGGGGTTTGGAAAATATTTTGTTATTCCAACTATCCACGAGTCTTTGATGCATGCGAGAGGTTACATAACTGGAATGTTTTGTTTATTCCACATAGTGGAAAATTAAATTTATTATAGAGGTTTTGTAGTGACAAAGCAAATAGTTTATGATGGTATTTTAGGTGAATATATTTAGTTGGAGGCCAAACATAGAAATGGGGTCAAGAACTACGTTATTAGGGAATGTGTGCCTTCTGATTTAGGTGCTGGCAAGAACGACAGCCGCTAAATTAAAAATAAATAATTATAATCTGTTCATTCTGTGTAAATAAATAATGATGTCAACATGAGACGTTGACTTCGAATATAAAATGAAATTTTGTGAACAGATAACTATTTTCAGACGTTTGCTGTTCAATCATGTTATGAGAACCATGTTTTCTATGCAAAATAATTGGAATTGATTCTACATTAATTTATTGATGATAACATTGCAATTATCAAGTCAGTTACAATAAGGAAGACATTACTTAAAGTGTGTGGGTTTTAGTACTTGTAGTAGGTACCTAGTCTATTAAATGCATTACGAGCAGTTTAGTACTTTGTAGCATTATTTATCATAAATATAAATTTACATAGCCAAGATTTTCAGGATTCCGTATAAATACATTTAACTTTCTTTCATAAATTGTGAAAGATATTAATTATGTTACGCCCTACTTCTACTCCCGCAACTTGGACGGAGTTCTGAGAAGCTTTGTAAAATATTTCTTTTCCTCTCACAGGGCGGGTGGACACCGTTGCTATGGGCGTCTTACAAAGGCCACGAAGAAATTGTGGCGTTACTGCTGGAGAAAGGAGCCGACGTTCATGCACATGGCAACTATAACATCAAGTATGTTGTGTTAATTCTTATTTTGGTCGATATACTAAGGATTTCATTTTCTAGAATGATGCTCCGTTCTGATCTGTTTCAAAGCTTCAAGATAAATCACCATCTCTTATCTACCAGATAAGTATAAATTAAAAATAATTTCTATGAAATTATCTGATTTGTGCAGCAGACGAGTCCTGGAGTGGAGACCGCGTGTAGGCAAGCACAGTGTGTGTCGCGTAGCCTGGGAGAGGCCTATGTCCAGCAGTGGACTGCGATAGAATGAGTTGAAGATCTGCAAATTAGTTGGAAGTTTACGCTGTTGTGGAACAGGCCATTACATGGCAAAGTTTGAGGATGATTTATTTATCTTGAAAGTACATTTATAACAAACATTAATAACTTTTAGCATTGAATAGTCAACAAGACAAACAAGTTTCATATTTATTTTTATTGGTTTGAAACACTACAAAAGTTGAACGCATATTGTTAACTTACGTGGCTCTGCTGATACCAGTACAGAACAAGATCGTTATGTTTAACATAATAATCATACGAATGTCTGTTTGCGGTTAGTTCCATGTCTAATTCCCACCATGTTGTTGCAATGTTATTGCATATTTTGCCTAACAATGAGAAGCACTGTGATTTGCTGTCATTTGAAATGTCATTCAAGTTAACTGGTTTAGTTTCCAAAAACATGTTTGACTCAATGTTACAAAGTATTCTCACTCTTAAATATTTGCCTACATCTCTCAAATATTATCAAACTTAGTCGAATATTATGAGCGACGAGCCTAGCTAGCTTGCTTTCAAAGTTAACAAACATTCGCACTGTTGTCATTTGACCATTAACGGGGAGCTTTAAAATTTTTCCATCAATGATGTTCCATAATCATTCAAACCTTTTCCCAAATGTGTTCAGAATTCTAAAAAAATCCCAAACAATAAATTTTCTGCAGCTCGCTAGTATGGGCGGCAGGACGGAAGCACAGTGGCGTAGTCCAACGACTATTAACCGCAGGCGCGCGACCAAACTCCTGCGACAAGTACGCAACATCAGCCTTAACATGGGCAGCACGCGCAGGCGATGTTGCCGCGTGCGCCGCGTTGTTGCGTGCTGGTGCAGACGCTAATACTGCGGGCATGTATTGCTGGACGCCGCTGCTGCAGGCTACACATGGTAAGCTTTGCATTTGTTTTTTTTTTACCCATAGAACACATTCAGGACTATTGCCATGGAGCAATTTTGCTGCTGGTTGAATGAAAGTACTTAATAGATAAAACATAAAAATAAAAAAAAATACTTGAACGAAGTTCGTCGCGCTCGCTCCCCAAAAGGGTAGTCAGAAGTGACTGTATAGTACAACCACATCCGAAAAATTGACATCACACGTACTTGTGATGCGAAGGAATCAGGAACATGTTCTGAGGAAGGTTTTAAGTATGAATGTGCATGGCTCTATAAGTAGGTGATAATATGTAGATGATATGGTTAGAAAGGGGGTGACATCATAGATGACGGCTAAGGCCCTTTGTACACACACGTTTTTCGTGTAGGCACGGTCGTCAGTGTTGTATGGATCACTATGGAAGCTTGTTGACGGACACGGTTTATACGCCATGTGTGGCACGATTCGTCAGTGTTTTATGGATCACTATGGACGCTTGTTGACGGACACGGTTTATACGCCATGTGTGGCACGATTCGTCAGTGTTGTATGGATCACTATGGAAGCTTGTTGACGGAAACGGTTTATACGCCGTGTGTGGCACGATTCGTCAGTGTTGTATTGATCACTATGGAAGCTTGTTGACGGAAACGGTTTATACGCCGTGTGTGGCACGATTCGTCAGTGTTGTATTGATCACTATGGAAGCTTGTTGACGGACACGGTTTATACGCCATGTGTGGCACGATTCGTCAGTGTTGTATGGATCACTATGGAAGCTTGTTGACGGACACGGTTTATACGCCATGTGTGGCACGATTCGTCAGTGTTGTATGGATCACTATGGAAGCTTGTTGACGGAAACGGTTTATACGCCGTGTGTGGCACGATTCGTCAGTGTTGTATTGATCACTATGGAAGCTTGTTGACGGAAACGGTTTATACGCCGTGTGTGGCACGATTCGTCAGTGTTGTATTGATCACTATGGAAGCTTGTTGACGGACACGGTTTATACGCCATGTGTGGCACGATTCGTCAGTGTTGTATGGATCACTATGGAAGCTTGTTGACGGACACGTTTTTCTGCGGCGCGATTTATGCGCCGTGCCTTAGAGAAACCGTGCCGTGTACAAAGGGCTTAATAGAGATGTATGGAAGAAGAAGACTTGCTGCGCTGACACCAAATAAATTAGGACAAGGGCAGGAGGTTGATGATCCGAAAATATTGCACCATCGATCAAAACTGACCGACTGTAAATCTTTTATTGCTTGTACTTGCATTTAACATGTCTTCAACTTTCTGTAAATGAGCGTATATAATAGCTCGTAACTGGCGGAAATTTTGTCCACAATTTATATCCAAGCTTTGGCACAGGATCAGAACAGGTTGTTAATTTTCAAGTGGAACTGCCTGTTAAATATGATATATAATGCTTAACCAGATATTTTGGCACCAGTATGACATTATGTCATACTATTACACGTAAACCTGGAAGCCAGTGAGTGAAAATATGTAGTGGAAGAAAAACTAAGAAAGAAAATACGTTTGTTTGCGGTAAACATGATGCAGAGAAAGTTACAAGTTGGGGGAAAATATGCGTCACATCCACGCAAAACGGCCATCTCTCAGCACAAATGCTAAGACCCTATGCGAGACAGAACCCCAGCATTGGTTTTCAGCGACAGCCGACGAGGATTAGTTAATAGATGTTTTTGTAGTTTCAATACTATACTATTGTCTATGGGATTTGTTTTGAAGCAACAGCAATTAAACACATAATTAGTGCTACTTCATTAGCTATTTAGTTATTGTAATAGAAACTTAATGAATTATCCTAGATAATTTTGTGGAACTAATTATATTCACTAGGTATTCTTTAGTTTACTTCGTTATACTTAAATAAACTGTATTGTATTACGATTATGACTTGCTCCAAATTACAAAGGCACAAAACAGAAATTACAAAATATAAAAATGTAAACAAACCATTATTACTGTGTCAAAGCTATTAACATTCATAACAACATAAATCGACATCAATATTTATTTTAATGCGGGAATGAGTCTACCGTCTGTCTGGTGTGTTTTCATTACGAACTGATTTTGGAATACTCACGCAGCTGGCTTGGTATACAAGGGACAGGAACATAGACGCGCAAACTCTGTAACCATGAATAAAGCACATAGCCAGCGTAGAATTTTTTCGTCGGTGAAAATTTATGACACAGCATTTTTTTTAAATGACCGACGTATAATATCCACTTGGGGGTTCAGAATCAGGTACCGAATCTATGTTAACAGATTGTGCGTTGGTGTCCCTGCCATCCTGTATACCAGGTTAAAGATATTGTGGAACTTACTATGTAGGTACTATGTGCGCACGTTGAATTAAATTTAAAAAGGTACAGTAACTGACAGTTACTACTGTACCATAAATAAAGATGAAAGAATACTGAGATTCAACACACCATATTCTGTTTTTTTTGGCCATGCGTAGTTACGGCGTCTACGCATCTAGCGTAGATTGACACCGCGTAGATGCTGTGCTAGCGTCGCATAAAGCTGGACGTATCAAAACTAACGTCGCCACACGATATCAGTATTGCGTATACGCACAAAGTAGGCCTAGATGCGAAGGGTGCCTGGGTGGCCGAAAGATTCTGAACAATTATTTATCTCTCTGATGTACATCAACGACTATAATAATAATAATATAATTAGTTATATATTATATTCATAGTTTAAATAGGTTTATGCGTATCTTTATATTTAAAATATTTATTCCTTAATTTTCATGGTTGCACCTACCACTGTTTGTCTCTGCATCACCCAAAGGTTGACTGGTAGAAAATGCCTATGGCATTAAGTCCGCCTATGTACATTTATGTGCTTAAAGTATTAAATAAATAAATATAAAATATGCCTTAATTCTCTTCACAAATGTACAGTGTTACTGCTTAAAACTAGCTTAAGAATAAGTTTACATTTTCGAGAGACCGGTGTTTGAGATAGGCATTGCAAGCATCGCTTGTGCTACTTACAAGTGACATTGACAGTGGGCATTGGGTGCTTTCATGAGACTGAACAGAATATAGATACCTCCCACTTATTCCTCTACCATTTCAACAGTTCTTTCTTTGAAGACGCCCCCATTATCGCTTCCTTATCTTTCGCTTTTTCATTTCCCTTGATCAATTATTTTCAGGTAACCACTTCGAGATCGTCCAAATGCTACTGGAACACAAGCCCAACGTGAACGCGCTAGACAGGGACGGCTACACCGCGCTAGCCATCGCATGTAAAGAGGGCTACTACGATATCGCTTTGGCTCTTATTAACTCCGGCGCTTATATTAACGTGCAGGTAATTTATACACTGGCTGGTTAATCATTTTATTAATTTTAATAGTATTATTATACACTGAGTGCTATTTATTTGTTATGTAACTGCTGTAATGACCTATCTAACTACTTATTCAATCACATTGTTGTCTGTATCTTCTTTGAATAAACTGTACTTTAGGGGCTGTCCATTAATCACGTGAGGCTCGAAAGGGGGGGGGGGGTCCATAAAAAATCACGAAATATCACAAGGAGAGAGGGGGTGTGTAGTAATTATCACGTGTATTTATTTTTTCGGCAAACGCACGATACTCAACCGAAAAGCGGCGTTACGTGTATTTATTTTTCGCATTTCTTTCATTATTTTTATGTCAGTCAATAACAACCTGCAAACTTTCTGTCTACCTCTAAACGTTATTATAGTGGTCTTTAATTTTCTATAATAAAATTAGATGATACTACACTTACCTGTATTTTATAAATATAAAAAAAAATTAAGATTCTTTGTAGGTACTAAATAAAACACTTGATATAGGGAGGGACGGGGGGGGTTAGTCTCTTAAACCTCACCATGTATCACCAAGGAGGACGGGGGGGGGGTAAAAAGTTAATGGACGGCCCCTTAGCTAATGTGTTTCCAATCTCCAAGCTGTTTTTCGACGATTGACTTTCGTGTCTTGTACGGAGATACAAGACTGAATTATAATTAAAGCACCGGGATGCTTAAAGCTCTCTTTATAAATGTTAACACTATCCCCCTTATTCATAATCCTATTTTATCTCTATTTTAGCTAAAATAGGTTTATAGAACGTTTGTCTTTATCTGTCACGTTGTCATTTCTGTGTGTAAGAAAGAGACAAACCCCGTTTTAACTAAAATAGGTTTGATAAGTTTTATGAATAAGGGGGTATATATCTACAGAAATAAAAAAGACATTTAGCTAATATGTTTCCATCTCTGAGCTGTTTTTGACGGTTGACTTCATGTCTTGTATCTTCGACCTGAATTATAATAAACTCTTTTTTTATTAATGACGCTAATAAAAAACACCGGGATGCTTAAATCTCTCTCTATAAATGTTAACACTTTATCTGTATAAAAAATATTCATCATCTGCCTAGCCTTTCCACAACTATGTTGCTGTATAAAAAATATTCTTGTTCTTATTTTAGGATCAATCAAAAGACACGCCACTAATCCACGCAGTGAAAGGTGGTCACAAGAACATAGTGGAGGCTTTACTGAAGAAACACGTCGACGTTGATCTACCAGGCAAGGAGAAGAAGACTCCTGTGTACACCGCAACTGAAAAAGGACACGTTTCGATACTTAAACTGCTGCTGGCTTCCAATCCTGATCTCGAACATAGTACTGTTGTAAGTAGTCAATAGTCAATAAACACGTGAAGTATAAGTTTAGTGTCTTCGCACTGAGCCGTGAGGGTATGTCGTTCGCCGAACGCAAAAATGCGAAGGTTAATAATGTAAATGATTTTAATTATTTTAACCATGATTGCGATGTAACTTATTAATTTATTTAACAATGGGATTTTATGTACAGACGCCAGCACATCAAGCTATCCGAAACTGTCAAATTTTCCCAATCAACTTTGAACTTTATGCTTTAGCGATAAAGTTCAAAATCTATTAAAGAAATTTGACAAATACGTACTATTATAACTAGTAGTATTATTGTGTCATGTATTTTATGTTTCGGTTACTAACATAAATATGGATCACTGTGTCTGAGTTAAATAAATAAATAAAATTAAATTTCGGTACTATCAGTCTACGTCACTCTAGCGTTGCGTCTACGCGGCGTGAACGCGACATCGGCCAACGCCAGGTTCGAAGGCAAATCATGTCCTCTAAAATGTTAGTCAGCAAATAACCAGCTTTCTAAAAGAAACTAGTTATTTTTGCTTTTAAGTAAGTCTACTACCGACTGGGAAAAGCCTGTTGCAAAAATCTGCAATATTATTAATGTAATCAATACGTATGCGAAATACGTCACAGTCTCGCCGGCGGGAAACACAGCTAGAAAAATCCAGTCGTAATTAACATAACGTGATTTTTGTATACGTAAATATTATGAATATTATTCATAAACACCTGGCTTGTACTATATTGTGAAAAGATTGCCAATATTAATTTGTTTTTCTGCCTACTGGCTTTGGCAAGGTTTTGAGATGACATAGTAATATTGTTCCAAATGTTCTTACTAGCAATTGCCCACAAATTCGATACGGTCAATGATGATTGCGGTCCATCTTCTAAATGTACAGTATAGTTTATGTTATTTGTCTGTTAGGCAGACGCGAAACTGCTTTTAAAGTAAACATACCTTTCAAGTACCTTTTTACACAAAACAATACTACATATGTTTACTTATTAAAATATTATGTTTACTTAATACACAATTACCCGCAGTCTGGCGACACACCACTGATCCGTGCGGTGCGCTCTCGAAACGCGGAAATGGTACAATTACTGCTGGAGCGAAAGGCGCGAGTCAACGTCGCAGACATCAGAGGTGACACGGCCCTGCACATCGCTATGAGGGCCAGGTCTAAGGTAATACAAAGGTTTACTACATACTCTATTATTAAATACGAAATATCGATATTTAGTTTACGTGTGTCTTATTAACTTCGTTTCCAAAGCGTAAGTTCCGGTTTACTATTTTCTATCAGGATAACCGACAGCCTGTTAGCTCACTTTAGGGATCCCAGAGATTCGATCAAATAAAAGTTTTTGAGTTGCACAAGAATAATATACTCATCAAGTAAGTTGCGGCAGTCGAAACACCTGGCTAAAATAATTTGATTCCGTATAAACATTTTACAAAAACACAACCACGACTTTACATACACATTACATTGCATTATTACTGTTACTTTTTGAAAAAATAACATCACAACCACGTGTCTAAGTGGTTCCAAAATAATGGCAAACGTCCTTCCTCAATCAATTTTCAATTAAAACGGTATAATTTAAAAGAATACTAGAACTTTTTCTACGATCTCAACAAAAAGTAACAGGAAAATATACAACTATTAACAAGACGTAATGACTTATTAAATCATGTTCACGTCTTCGACGATTATCGTCATAACATCCTTTTAATGCATGGATGCGCAGTTCACCATATTTTCCTCGTGTCATACTCCACCTAACCTACAATTAATTACACGTAACAATCATCGGTTGATGATCTTAACATTATCAATTTCTTTTGCAGCAAATCGTGGAGATTCTTCTCCGTAATCCGAAGCACAGCCAGTTACTGTATAAGCCGAACAAACTGAATGAAACTCCATACAATATAGACATGAGTTACAACAAAACAATCCTAGGACAAATCTTCGGTGCCCGTAAACTGAATACGAATGAAGACAATGAGAACATGTTAGGATATGAATTGTATAGCGCTGCGTTGGCTGATATGTTGTCCGAACCAAGTCTTTCGGTCCCGATCACTGTCGGACTGTACGCGAGGTGGGGATCCGGGAAATCGTTTTTGCTCAATAAACTTAAAGGTGAGATCATTTTAAAGCAATTTTCCTTCATCTTTTAGTTAAATAATAGCGATATTTACCATTTTGTCGAGTTAAACTTGATACTTATTGAGGATAGATATGACTTGAAGAATGTGGTAACTATAATTTTTATTTTGTAGACAATAATGACCCGTATGATCTACGTCGTTCCGTGGAAATAATCAGCAAACAAAAATTAACATTAGAAAAACTTCGTGCGTCATTAAGCCGAGACGTAGTAAGAATACGCACACGTTCTGTCAACAATATACGCATTATTTTCATAAGTTCATGAGTCACTTAGACCTATGACGTCACAAATACAAGCAATAAGCAATGAAAAGTCCAAACGTTCCAAGGTATTATGAAATTGGCTCGTCATTGAAGTTGTTCGAGTTGGCACACCCACCTTGTCATGACATATCCGTCATGCCGTTTATTTTAAATAATGATTCATGATGATTAACATTGATATAAGACCCTACAAATCAATCAGTACTTTGTCACACCCACTATCTTCCGCTGAAGAAGACTGAACAATTTCGAGGTCTTGAGCAAGCCAAAATGGTACACCTATCCATACAAATATTATAAATGCGAAAGTGTGTCTGTCTGTTACCTCTTCACGCTTAAACCGCTGAACCGATTTAGATGAAATTTGGTATAGAGATAATTTGAGTCCCGGGAAAGGACATAGAATAGTTTTTATCCCGATATTCCCACGGGATACTTATGCGGGTGAAACCGCGGGGCGCTGCTAGTATCGTTATATTTGACTCATTTATTTAAGTAAAGATTTATCATAAAGTACATCTGAAATAACAAATGAACTGTTAAACGGCTCATTTACTATTTTTCCTGGCAATCTGACGGACAGGAATATTAATCACTAAATATCTGATAACGTTCCTACAAGCAGGTGGTCATTGTTGGCGCCGCGCAGACTGTTATACGTACAACTTTCACTATATATATATATGGACAGGCCTGATGGTCTAGTGGTTAGTGACCCTGACTGCTATGCCGGAGGTCGTGGGTTCGATTCCCACCCAGGACAAATGTTTGTGTGATGAGCACGATCATTTGTTCTGTGTCTGGGTGTAATTTAGCTATAATATGTATGTATTTAGAAATATATAAGTATGTTTATCAGTTGTCTAGTACCCATAACACAAGCTCTGCTTAGCTTGGGACTAGATGGCGTTGTGTGATAGTTGTGGAATATTATTATTATTATTATTATTGCATCTCAGTGAAGGTCGTAGTTAATGGGCCGCTTCATACAATCCGCTTAGTGTTTTGTATAGACGATTAAAGGATTTTGAATGAATTAGTGAAGTGGGCCAAAGTTGGCTTCTATCTCTTTATGAAGCTCATCTATTAGTATGAATTTACAGTAACTTTACGCGTGTTAAAAAGCCTGTTTGGTTTCTTAACTCTACTTACATTTTTCGTAAAAAAAAATTGATAACTGCTTTGTGTAAATGTGTAGTGATTTTAGACTAAACCAGGGGAGGTTTAGTCTGTAAGAAATCGCTCACACACCATTTGATCTCTAAAACAGCATAGGCGCAAGTTTATTTAAGTATTGTCACTTAGGCTAGTTTCACACTAGACAAACCTGCCCTTAAAATCTATCCCTCAAGTGTGTCATCTATTCCGGGTATTCAACTGTGACTGATGAATCAGGCCCTTACTAAACCATGAGCGTGTTCTCCTTTCTATAGAGGAGATGAAGAACTTCGCTCGTCAGTGGAGTGAGACGGGGTGGGCGTGGTCGTGGGCGGTGTCGTGGGGGGCGTGGCATGTGGCGCTGTCTGCAGCCGCCATCACGGCCGTGTCGGGCGCGCCGCCTTATGTTGCCGTTGGACTGTGCTTCGCTCTCTTCGCGCTTATATACATCGCCTTGTATATTCTGTGGTACACTGGGAATAAGTGAGTATACATAGAAAACTTCTCTAAAATAGGCACAAGATATAAGGGTCGCTGTAGTAAAAAAAAAACTACCAAGGAGAACTGCCCAGGATACGCTAAACGTAGCGTCTCTAGTGGAAGGTTTTTTTGCAACCCTGTCTGATTGTAAATCGAGTTCTTATTTTAGTGCAAGCCCAAACCCCATTGCCCATTGTGTCACCCATTGTAAAGTTTATTTATTTATATCTGTAATTTATATGGTGTACATACTAAAGAGTATTCTATTCTAATTATTGTATTTTAAACTTTGGTCCAACAAACGGTAAAGTTCTTAATACGAAACTCACAACTTAGTGCTGGACTAAGTTGTTGGTTTTTAATAAAAAACTGTATTGCGATCACTTTTAGGTTCATATGTCAAAAGCTGGGTCGATGATAAATCACCTCTAAAGAAAAACCTTATTTTGTAATAGTACCGATGAAGTTTACTTCACTCTCGGTTGTACCTACGCATTCTTTTCTAAAACCCTAATAGCAAATACGTATACCTATTTATAGACCTCATATATCGCTTTCCATCAGGCGTGATCGTGGTCAAGAGCGGGCCCATTTAGCAATAAAAAAAATAAATATAAAAAAAAAATACGTTTTGTAAACAACAAGTTCAGTTTCTAACCTATATTCATTTTATAGCATTTTTATAGTAGAATCAGTAATAAAATGTAAATGATTTACGTGTTATAATATTATAATTTAACTATGTTGGAGTGGAGATGAGGAGAGGAATGGAGTGGTCCGTGGCTAAAAAAAACAGCCGCACAGGTCGATCGATCAGGTTAAGCTACGCTTGCCTCGGTTGGTCTGTGGATGGGTGACCATCTTTACATACGAAGACCTCTCCGTGCCTCGGAAAGCACGTTAAGCTGTTGGTCCCGGCTGTCATTCGTGGATCTTTGACAGTCGTTACTGCTAGTCAGAAGCCCGAAATTCTGACAACCAGTGTTACCAAGGGATATCGTATTACCCAGTAACTGGGTGGTGGAGGTCAGATAGACAGTCGCTCCATGTAAAATACTGGTATTCAGCTGCATCCGGTTAGACTGGAAGCCGACCCCAACATAGTTGGGACAAGGCTAGGCAGATATAATAATTTAACTGTTACATTCTCGTTTATCCGATACAAATTGATGTTTTTTTTTTTTTTACATTTAAATTCCTCCGCCACTTACTCAACTAAGTATCTACTTTAGCTTTATGAATCTTAAGTTGATTTTTGAGTGATCATTTGTAAACCGATAATTTATAATAAAAAAATATTGTTTGCAATGGAATTTGAACTTTGTTGAATGGCATTGAGTTTGTAGTTCCAAAACTTGATAATTACCTCGGATTCTTTGTTCAAATATTCAAGAAACGTGGTTTCTTTACAGATATGAGTGGTGGTGGGCCGGAGGCGTGCTGTCGGCGTTAGGTCACAAGTTCAGCTCGCTGTTGTTAGCGCTGCAGGTCGTGTTCTGTCACCCGCCGGGGCCGAACGACCCGAGGGCTTTGCCGGCGACGCCTATAAGGTATGAACATTAAGTTTCTTATAACAGATAATTAATTATAACAGCAAATAGAGGGCTCCCACACTTAAAAAAAAACGAATTCACTGTAAACCAGTTATTACGATCTGAAAAAAGGATACAAACGACGTATTTGGACCCAGCACCTACAAGGTCAAGCTGAACTAAACGTCTATGCAGCATTAGAAGATCCGCCTATCTAGTATACTGTGTCCCCTGGGCCTTTTTCCCATTCTTCGGCAATGACTCCCACCTAATCCCTCCATTTCTATCGGTGCCACGCTTCTTTCCGATTTTCATCCACAAAATATTTAAGAGAGGCTGATGATCACCAGATATTCAGAGGGAGCCTCGTATGAAACTCCGAAATAGAAATTCATCCATATTGTCGTCCGTTACAGATTCCACTTCACGGAGGGTATGAAGAGCGGCGGCGGCCAGGAAGGCGAGGCGATGGTGGTGCAGATGATCGCCAGCCTGGGCGAGGCGCTCGAGTGTCAGTACGGCAGGGTGTGCACGCGGCTGGCGAGGGCCTTCAGACCCAAGCCTGTGTCTTCTACTTCGGGATGGAAGTGAGTTACCGGCCATAACTGGATTTCTGTAGCCCATAACCACAGATATAGATATACCTAGATAACGCAAGGATCATGAACTGTATGAAAACTAAGCGTGCCACTTTTTGACTACCTACTATGACGTCACAAGCTCGCACTCTCTCGCTCACGCTCACCCAGCTAGCAGTACGCAGGACTGAGCGCGAAAGTGGCGGCTTATGATTTTCGATCGTAAACTGGTGCGATTTTTGGTGCGATATCTATGCCCATAACTCATATGAGAATAAAGATATCTCGAACCTCAAAAAGTGTCAAACTCAAAGCATTTATTTAATTAAAACATTTACAGGCACTTTTGAATTGTCAAAGAGTCAAGTCAGTTAGTCAGAAAGTTGAAGCTAGTCCTAGCTATTGTCCAAAACGTTGAAGCTAGTTGCCCATTCCAAAACGTGTAGCAGCTGACCTCATGGCAGTGGTAACGCTTGCATTACGGAAATGGCCCTTGCTGCTATTGCACAAAGACGTCAACATCTATGGATATACAGTTGGCTGTACAAAGAACAGTGCCCACAAAGTATTTTAGTGTAATTTGCGTTTTTACATAAAGCTGAATTGCACAACGGTCTCATTCCACGACAATAGTTTCTTATGCATATATAGGGCCGGAAAAAGTAGCAATAAATACTGCCATGAGTTTTTGAGATGGGATTTCAGGTCGATATCTGAGAACTTGACAAGTTGAGCAGAAGTTTGAAAAAAAAAATATTTTTTTTAGTTTTTGAATAAGCAACTAACGTCCTACGATTTTTTTCAGGTGGCGACGAGTTTGCTGCATTCCTCACATCGTTACGTTCGAGCTGTGTTTCACTTGCATACTCGTCGGACTGTGTGTGCTGATCATGTACTTAACCGACCGCGAATCGGATCCGCAGTGAGTATAGAATAGAATACTCTCTCTCTCTCTCTCTAGTATTAGTTGTAATCCGTTAATTTTCACCGTATGTCCCTTAAACCGAGCATTGTTGATTAAAAAAAACCGGCCAAGTGCGAGTCGGACTCGCGCACCGAGGGTTCCGTATAAAAATTTAAGGTTTTCGGAATTTTTCCTTTATGTGTGCTATAAAACATTGCTTCATGCCAAATTTCAAGATTCTAGGTCGACTGGAAGTACCCTTTAGGTTTTGATTCCCTTGCGAGTAGTTGCGAGTTTGAAAATATGCGGCTTAAATTGCCGTTTCTTTTGATTGCGTTGACATAGAAGTTTCATTTTGTTACAGCTTCAAGGTATTATAAACCTGAGTATTTGATATTAATTTCAATTTAATACCTATACGCGTTCATGAGAAAAGAAGTAACTTTAAAATTTTCAAAAATATTTTTTATTATATGATGTAACTAAAAATTTACGGTTTTCGCAATTTTTCCTTTATCTGTACTATAAGACGTTACTTAGTACCAAATTTCAAGATTCTAAGTTCACGGGAAGTACCCTGTAGGTTTTGATTCCCGTGCGAGTTTCGAAAATTTGCAGAAATTTGCGGCATAAACGGCTGTATCTTTTGATTGCGTTGGCTTAGAAGTTTGATTTTTTCACAGCTTCAAGGGACAGTAGACCTGAGTAATTGATATAAATTTCAGCTTCATACCTCCACGCGTTCCTGAGAAAAAGGGTCTTGACAGACGGACGGACGGACAGACGGACAACAAAGTGATCCTATAAGGGTTCCGTTTTTTCCTTTTGAGGTACGGAACCCTAAAAATACTGGTATTTGTACCAATAATGATCCTTAAATATTTAAAGCTTTTCTGGCTTACATTAGATAACAAGTTCAGTTCAACCCGTACGGCATCATGTCATTTGAAAACAAAGTCGTAAAAGTCAATTTGGCAAAATAGACCGTCACAGAAAATACGCTAGCCAAAACGCCAAAACATAAATAAAATGGAATAATTTGAAATTATGAGCTGCATAAAAATGTATAAATTTTGAGGTAATCGCTAGACATAAGTAAGATACCAAACAAATTCCGAACGACGGCTCAATGAGTGAGGGTCGTCGTCGATCAGGCGGCGTGAAATTCAGCAGGGACTGATGATCGGCGCCTGCGCAGTGAGCGGCGCGGCGTTACTGGCCAACTTGTACACGTGCGGGCGCGTGCTGGCTGCGCTGGTCATGTCCCCGAGGGCCCGGCTGTCCAGAGCGACGAAGAAACCGGCGCACGCGCATGCGCCTACGCTTGCGCTTAGGCCTGAAGTACAAGCTTTGACGCATGTGGTACGTACTATGTTGCATCTTTTTTTTACTGGCTGACTGCCTTTTTTTCACCAAGTTTATTTGTGATGTTTGTCTTATAATTCCTTCTTCTGGCTTCTGAGAGCTTTGTCATGTCTTTGATCAGTTAAAACTGTTGCATGCAAATCGCACATTAGCTCTTTGTGATTGATTGCCAAATTATTAACTAAATGACAAAATGGAATCATGGCATTTACGACCAAACTGCGATCAACAGCTTAAATTAAACTGGCAATCAGATCAAACAAAAAAACTGCATTAACAATGTTTAACCCTTGTCTATAAAGCTATAAAAAAAAACTCATGTTCTTCCATCCAGGTATCATGTTTAGACGCATTCACCGGTCAACAAACCCGTCTAGTAGTGGTAGTTGATGCTTTGGACAGCTGTGAACAAGAGAAGGTCCTCGCCTTATTGAACGCCGTACACGCACTGTGTTCAGACCCCAAAAGTCCCTTCATACTACTGCTGGCCATAGACCCACATATCATCAGCAAGGTAAATATTGTCTTACTTTAACTTTAATTTAATCTGTGACGTCCTCTTTGTTGTTTTGAATATTTCATCTTTGATTTCGTCTTGAACCTGTATTGATAAATCGCTCTTTCAACTTTCCACATAAAACTGTTGAGTAACTGAAACGATTTAATTTACGATCGCGGCTGAGAACTCATAGAGTTTCAACTTTTTCTGTGCATATGTAAATTCCACTTATCCAGGGTTTCTGTTATCTGGATGACCTTAGACAAACTGCTCTGGTCAACTACGTTGGGGTCGGCTTCCAGTCTAACCGGATGCAGCTGAATACTAGTATTTTACATGGAGCTACTCTATCTGACCTCCACTGCCCAATTACTGGGTAACACGATATGTTGTACTGGTCGTCAGACTTTTTGAGCTTCTGACTTGCCGTAAGGACTGTCAAAGATCTACGAATGACAACCAGGACCAACGGCGTAACGTGTTTTCCGAGGCTCGGAAAGGTTTCGATATGTAAGGCGCGTCGCCCATACGAGCTAGAGCCGAGGCGGCGACGAGGCGCGGGCGCACGTTTTCTATAGGAATAAATATAGGTATGTATGTATAGGCGACATACCTATACTTATTCCTATACAAAACTGCGCTCGCGCCTCGTCGCCGCCTCGACTCTAGGTCGTGTGGGCGACGCGCGTAACGGTTACCCATTCACGATATGACCGCGGCAAGCGTAGCTTGACCTTTGATCGGCCCGTGCGGCTGTTATCATTTAGTCACGAGCCGTTACCGACCTTAGACAACAGTCTTATACTGTAGTCAATATCTAATCCTTCATTGTGAACGAACAACCTTATAGTGATTTATTAATACGGGTCCTATCTCTAGGTACTACCTCTGTTACCGTCATTCTTAATCATTATAACTGTCTCGGTCACCATAGGAATTTAAACCCTGGGGAAATTCAGACCCAAATAAAAACTCAAATAAAGACTAAACGCATACCTACTTCTTGCTTCAATAATTCTTATATGATTTACGTCTTCTTTTACCCCGCCCTTGGTATGTTTGACTTATGTACATGTAAACCTATGATTAACATAGTGTAAGCATAGAATAGAGGTTAATTATTATAGCAACAGTTTCTTACTAGTATTATACATTTCATACAGGTTGCTTGGATGGAGGTCAGTTAAGCCCGTCATGTGTTTGGTGTTAACCTTATACCAGTTAGCTTTGAACTCGATGTTGTGTCGAATCCCTTTATCATGTACAGTGTATTTTTCTTTCTTGGCTTATTTGGTAAACGGAAACTGTACGAAACGCGAGGATTCCCATTAATCATAGACTTTGAGGCTAATTTTACTGTAAAGATCACACATCAACATCCCAATGTGCATACGGTCAAAAACAAATGCAATATGAAACTGCCATGTTATCCCAAACTGTGCATTAAAATATTGTACTGATCATAGTTGTGTGAATGGGCTTAAGTCAGGTAGGTATAAATGTCTTGATCTTTGTAAAAAACACAAACGGTATGTATTACATCCAAAACTGCTTCAAATTAACCATTAAAAAACATTTTACATTTTCTGAAAATCTAAATTACTTATAGTACGCCATATTTGTTTACCAAATAAGACAACTAAATAAAAATACAGTTCACTTGCATGATTTCATCAGAATATTTGTTAAACTTGTCAGATGTATATTTTATTTAGCCATATTATTATGTGTTGCATGTCATTTCTTTAGGATGTTTCATGTTATTGTTTTTTTTTTATTTCATGTGCAACCCGCGCGCAAACTTTTCGTGTAGGATTTTATAACTTGTATAAATAGCAAAATGAAATTAATATTCAAAGTTCTGGGTTAGGCCTTTCGGATTCCAAGGCGTCCTGATCAGTTTTTTTATACAAATCAGAGCATGCTCTGGAAAATTTGCCGATTCCCCGGAATTCGGACAGCCCTGACCCTAATATGAAAGGTTCAGAACAATTTAATGTCAAGGTTTTTTTCCCATTTATAATAGCACTAATCTGTCGTATTTCCGTATCTGGTCTTCCTAGCAATCCTGGCTACCCCTTATTGTTTTTGTCTCCAGTGTTATTGTAGCTTTTATTCTTAATTTCATCTAAAAGTAAACTTAAACACTCTTCGAAGATAATAAATTCAGATTATTCACCTGGGTATCGGTTGAGCGCGCATATTATAAATATACATGTTTGATGGAGTACAGTTTTAGTTTTCGAGTGTTGTTTGTGTTTATAAAATGTCAGGCAAAGAGATACCTTATTGCCTATTGTACAATTTGTACAAAATTTTTACAACACCTACACATTGATTTCACTTTCTCCTTTTTGTCGAGGGAACATATTGATTGAAATAAAAACTCTTTAATTAGCAGTTGGTCCTGGATCCCCGTGAAGGAAACCTTCAAAGGGACTTGAACTTATACTACACATTCTTCAAAGTCCAAAAGAATGGACATACAAACTAAACATCGTAAAATACCACAAATAATTTACTTATAGAAAACTTTTCTGTTCAATTTCACAAACCATACTATTTATAAGCAAACACAACACACACTACAATCTTTCCCAATATTTCGAGTAGGCAGTGGAAATAAACAGTCGTCGAGCCTTCAGCGAGAGCAACATCGGCGGATGGGACTACCTTCGCAACATGGTGCAGCTTCCATTCTACCTGCAGAACTCTGCACTGCGCAGGGTCAAGGCTGCTCAGCTAACCGCTTCGAGGAGGATGCAGGTCATCACCGCCGATGACTTCTCTACGTCACTGCAGAGATCTGTGAGTGTTTATGATTGTTTAACGGTTGATCAAACGGTTTTTCTGGGAATCACGCTAGACGAGAAATTACAATGGGGACCTCACATAACATCTCTTGCGGGGCGGCTTAGCTCGGCCGCTTATGCTGTTAGGAAGATAAGACAGTTAACAGATGTAGAAACCGCGCGTTTAGTCTATTTTAGCTACTTTCACAGCATTATGTCGTACGGCATTTTACTATGGGGTCGAGCTGCTGACATTGAATCCATCTTTATTTTGCAAAAGAGAGCTGTCAGAGCCATTTATAATCTACGTCACCGCGAATCTCTCAGGGAACTATTTAAAAGGATTAATATGATGACGGTACCTTGCCAATTCATTTATGAAAACTAATGTTTTCATAAATGAATAAGGTTGTATGTAAGAAAAAATCTACATCTTTTTAATAAAATAAGCGATAGACATAACTTTAATACAAGAAATAAAGATAAAATACATCAACCATTTTTCAGATTAGCCAAAGTACATACATCTTTTATGGGGTACTGTGTTAAATGTTACAATAAAATACCTTGTGATATATTGCAATTAAATGAAAGAAAATTTAAAAACTCACATTAAACGTACACTTTGTAAACAAGCATACTATAAATTAGAAGATTATATCCAAGATAAGAACGCTTGGAAACATGCTGGTCCTGCTCCATAGGACAATCTAGAGTCTAGACAAAATCAAACTGGTTGCTAATTTAATTGTAAATTTTTTTATTCTTTTTTTTTACATTTATTACTCACACCCTGACTTATTACTTGTGTTTTGTTTTTTAATTACAATCGTTTTGCTTGTACCATGTTTGTAAATATGTGAGCACCATGTATCTATCAGATAATTAATTTATATGTCATGGTTTCGTTTTTAATTCTTTTACCTATTGTGGTATAGTAATTTTATTGTAGGTGCATCGTCCTCACATGTTATTATATAATTAATGTACCCATGCAAAATATTGTACCTAAAACATTTTAAAAGAGTAACGGTGGAGTTTCTTGCCCGTTCTTCTCCATACGAAAACTACCTTTAGGAATGGGCGACTAGAATCAATTCTATTTTAAGATCATTTTTGACGTTCAAAAGTGCCTTTTATGTGCCTATTTGAAATAAATGCTTTGACTTTGACTTTAACATCTTCAAAAGCTGCTTTGGTATGCTTGGGGATTGACATAGGATATAGTAGATAACAAGAGACGGAAAAATCCAATTCAATTTAATACAGTCGAAATTATACAGAAAATCCACAATCACAGAGTGCCTCAGAATGTTAAAAAAAACCCTGCAGAACTCTTCATGTATCGATAACCTCTGCCAACTAAATATCAGTGCTGCCATGCTGATCTGTTTCACCACGCAAAGACAAGGAGAAATATTCAGGGTTGATGGCCAACCTTCAGTCATTGAGAAGACACTAGAATAAGAAGTAGATCAATCTGCCTAGCCTTTTCTCAACTTTGTTGGTGTCGGCTCCCAGTCTAACCGGATGCAGCTGGATACCAGTATTTTACATGGAGCGACTGCCAATCTGATCTCCACAACCCAGTTACAGGGTAACACGATACTCCTTGGCAAGAATGGTTATCAGACTTTCGGAGTTCTGACTACCCGTAACGACTAGATCTACGAATGGCAGACGGAAACAACTTTCCAAGTCAGGGAGGGATCTCGGTATGTTATGGACCCATCCTCGTACAGTTCGACACAACTTAGATGTAGCATCGGCAAAATTCGTAAAACCGATCACATCCGAACTAAGTGCGCCTTCAAAATCACCAATCTTTATTACTACTTTAGGAAAAATTGATCAATTTTTCCTAAAGTAGTAATAAAGATTTACGAGTACGAATTACGAATTACAAACGTTTTACGAACGTTTTACAAATTTTGCCGATGCTACATCTAAGTTGTGTCGAACTGTACCAACCTCAGCAAGCGTCGCTTAACCTTGAAAATCGACCCGTGTGGCTGTTATTATTAAGCCACGTATAGTTAAAGAACTAAATTAAATTAATTTACATTCAGGTATCAGCCCGACGATTATCCTCAACATCAGAACTCATGTCAAGTCAGGAACGCATCAAAGGCCAAGCGGCCCGCGAGCGTCGACTCCGGCCGTCGGAATCCGTGGCTTCGTCAGTCGCGTCAGGCCTGCATCGCGCGGCGTGCGGGGCAGGAGGGGCCGGAGCCGCGGATCTCAATAGAGTGCTGCTGACTGATGACTACTTCAGTGACGTCAATCCTAGGAGCATGAGGAGGCTCATGAATGTGCTTTATGTTACTGGTGAGATTTTTTTGGTTGTCTATCTTTCCCGTTTAAATTATGATCGCTCAAGCCATGTTAAAAATGACTAGAAAAGTCAGTGTAATGAGCAACCCGAATACTGTTGCTTTGCTCACTAATAACAGTGCTGGACGTATTACATGCGCATGCCATACGCCATTTTTTTGTGATCTGATTCAAAAAGAAGTTGTAGAAAAACCAGGCTGCATAACTTTTAACAGCCATAAATTGAGGAGCAATCATTCAATTAGTGTTTTGTCCATAAATTAACGAAATACAACTGAGTATGGAGAAATCATAATATGATCGTAATTATGATTTCTCCATACTCAGTTGTATTTCGTTAATTTATGGACAAAACACTAATTGAATGATTGCTCCTCAATTTATGGCTGTTAAAAGTTATGCAGCCTGGTTTTTCTACAACTTCTTTTTGAATCAGATCACAAAAAAATGGCGTATGGCATGCGCATGTAATACGTCCAGCACTGTTATTAGTGAGCAAAGCAACAGTATTCGGGTTGCTCATTACACTGACTTTTCTAGTTAACACACACACATACACACGTAGTGTAAATTAACGAAATACAACTGAGTATGGAGAAATCATAATATGATCGTAATTATGATTTCTCCATACTCAGTTGTATTTCGTTAATTTATGGACAAAACACTAATTGAATGATTGCTCCTCAATTTATGGCTGTTAAAAGTTATGCAGCCTGGTTTTTCTACAACTTCTTTTTGAATCAGATCACAAAAAAATGGCGTATGGCATGCGCATGTAATACGTCCAGCACTGTTATTAGTGAGCAAAGCAACAGTATTCGGGTTGCTCATTACACTGACTTTTCTAGTTAACACACACACATACACACGTAGTGTAAATTAACGAAATACAACTGAGTATGGAGAAATCATAATATGATCGTAATTATGATTTCTCCATACTCAGTTGTATTTCGTTAATTTATGGACAAAACACTAATTGAATGATAGCTCCTCAATTAATAATAGACAGTTTTATGACGATTTCGACTTGATTTTTAATTAACCCATCGGAACGTGGATCCACGCGTGACAGTGACTTTTTAATTGTTTCTGTAATTACGGCATTCAACCGGCTAAACACCCTTAGAAAGCATGAAAATTGAGGGGGAGTAAAAGATACCCCAAATATTATAAAATATGCAATATCTTCTCAATAAACATAGCTGAAGAAATAAAAACAAAACCTATTCTTGTCCATTGCTATACATAAACCACAAAATTTTTCTCCCAGGTCGTCTTCTAAAGGCATTTCAAATCGAGTTCAACTGGTACCAGCTGGCTTCGTGGGTAAACTTGACGGAACAGTGGCCGTTCCGCACCTCCTGGATCATCTACCACCACGAAACCTATGAGGAGCACATCGATGACTGCACTTCGCTCAAGCATATCTATGACAAGTGAGACCCTTTTATTGTTTCGTGATAAATCAGTGTATGAAATATGTTTTTAGGGTCTTTATTTACTTAAAAATCAGTAGATTGGGTAGGGTATGCCTATGTACGGGCACCAAAGGAGATAAGTAACCAATAGTTGAAGTTTAGTAAGAAATCGCGTGTGTGGATGTGACGCACGTTTCCCCCTACCTGTTTATTTTATTTTTTGTGTTCATGTTCTTTTTTGCGTCATTTTCACCGCAAATAAACGTATTTTCTTTCTTTTAATTTATCAAATTAAATCCATTCGAAAACATTCATCGGCTTCTTACTAAACTTCAACTATCCGAACTGCCTGATTACTTATCTCTTTTGGTGACTGTACGTATGATAGAATGTGCTTAGCTAAAGTCGAAGAAAATCTTTCAAAACTCTGGTTGCATCTAAATCACGATTTCGCAGTTCAGATTCCAAAACTAGTCTGTAAGTAGATACGGAAACAAACACCTGTGGGGTAATAGCTTTCGTTTTGGCAGTTTAACAACATTCATTGCGTTATTTACGGTGTTGAGCAGACACATTTTCCGAACATATGAAGCAATGGATTTAGCAATATCCTTTAAAATGATTGAGGTTGTGATTGATAGTGTGTTACGCAATTAGTGTGCTGAGAAATACCGCAGACATAGGTACTCGTAAACATGAATATTTCTTGAAAAGTCATTTTGTCTTTTTTTTTTTTCTTCACTGAACAGTCATCATCGGCCTAGCCTTCCAGTCTAACCTGATGCAACTGAATACCATTATTTTACATGGAGCGACTGCCTATCTGACTTCCACAACCCAGTTACTGGGTAATACGATACCTCTTGTTAAGACTGGTTGTCAGATCAGACTTTCGGGCTTCTGACTACCCGTAACGACTGTCGAAATGACAGCCGGAACCAACGGCTTAACGTGCTTTCCGAGGCACGGAGGGGTCTCGGCAAGTATGTAAAGATGGTCACCCATCCACAGACCAACCGCGGCAAGCGTAGCTTAATCTGATCGATCGACCTGTGCGGCTGTTATTATTTAGCCACGGGCCCCTCACTGAACAGTCAACTACATGAACGTCGCAATCATTTCATAGTTTTTTTACATCTTCAATATTCTTTAAAACAGAGTAAAACCTCTAATGAGCGGTCTACGCGAGGCGAGCACGCTGATGGAGCTGGACCGAGATGAGCGCAAACTGGAAGTGTTCCTAAGTTTCCACCGCGCCACGCTCACGGCCGCAGACCTCAAGATATTCCTCCCTTTCACCATCAACCTGGATCCTTACATCAAGAAGCTCATTAAAGGTGAGTTGTTCAATACCAGGGTTCCTCAATCTTTAGTAAAATCCATTATCGAATTTTAGTAAATCTTTTACCAGGGTTCCTTAATCCCCATAGATCATCAGTAAAATCCTCTATCAGATTTTACTAAAGCTTGTGTAAACGATCAGCGGTGTTGTGTTTAGGTGAAAGATATGAGTGCCGATGTAATAACAGTGGCAGGAGACCTCTCAGCTATGTGTCAGGGATAGCAAAGTCTATCGATAGGCGTTGATGACCTCTTACTGAGTAAAACGATATTTGTTTGCCAACAAAACAAAAACTTTTTTTCGTTCCCTACTCCCAATTCATGAAACGCCAAAGGTACCCTAAAGTAGGTACCCTATATTCCTAAACAAACAACTAGCTAAACTTCTCCTAAATTTTGCCCACAGAGGAACAGCTACAGAGTGGCGTAGAAGAAGACACAGGCGCGGGCGCTGCGGCCGGCATGATGTGGGGACAACCGCATTCAAGACAACCACACTCCAAACTGTTCCCCAGGAAACACGTAAGGATATAATTTACTGCATAAAATGATTTATAAATTAAAGGTTGTACAGACAGCTTGCAAATCGTTTATCACTTTAGTTTTATAAACTTAATTATTGAGCAAAATATTTAATTGATATCGGAACAGAAGTAACATTTAAAGAATATAAATCTTATGAAATGCTAAAAGCAGATTATCGAATCATTTTATATCAATTTATATGATGTGTAAAAGTAGCAGTGGTAATCGACTTTTGTTGCTGACCGTACCTTAGGTTCAATCAAAATAATATTTCAGAAATGCTAAGAGTGCATTCGGCCAATTACGTATTAGTACAGTGGCGCTCTTGAATGCATTCTGCCTTCAATATTTTAGGGCATGCAATTTCATATTCAGTACTTACTACATTTCAAAGTAGGTGATCTTATATAAGGGGCGATACAAAAAAACTACTGATGTGTGCTATTTTAGTCTACGTATCATTTAAAACGAGGCCAATATGAGC
Source organism: Amphipoea oculea (assembly GCA_945859645.1). NCBI lineage: Eukaryota > Metazoa > Arthropoda > Insecta > Lepidoptera > Noctuidae > Amphipoea > Amphipoea oculea. The sequence continues at coordinate 13,834,103 of OX243873.1, forward strand.
TATATTTATGTATCACGTAATTATTTATTTTAAAACGTGGCGGCTGGAGTGATATGTGTAAAAATGTTTGGAAATTAAACTTGCGATAAATTACCTTGCAGTAAAAAACTGTATTTTTTTAGGAAATGAAAAATATGGCAAACTACCTAGAGCTTTGAAACTATCTTTTGGTAAAAACAAATTACTGGTATTTTTTTTAGGAAATTCTAGTGAATAATACTTTTATAGTATAAACATTCGTCATTATTCATAAAAACATGTGGTTTGGGTTATAATAACTCTACTTTCAGTAAACATTTACTATCTTACATTTAGGTTGAAAGGAAACTTCCAATGAGCACGAAAATGTTATTCTCGCAATTTCGAAAAGCTATACATATATTCCGATGTTCGCGACCTAAGCAAGAATCACTGATTCCTTGAAATATCATACCAATTGCAAGTTCCAGACTGCTAGAAATGCTATAGACAGATGCAGTAAAGCTAGGCCATTTTTTACCCGATATTTTCATCTCTCCAGCGCTCATCCCCACCAACACAGTCATCATCAGCCGTTCCCGTCCCCCCGCAACATATGTGGGTAGGCTGGGCCAACACCGGCAGCGGCTTCGTGCCGCAAGCCATCAACCCGCAACACTTCCCGCAGCCGCAGTTCCAACCACAACCACAACAGCAGCCGACGCAGAACCCCTTCCACATGATTAGGACTGCCTTCCCCGCGATGGTACGTTGTTTTTTTTTTATAAGACAATTTTACTGTTATAGTATTTTACATTGGTACAAGAGAAACATACATACTTAGGATAACATATGTTCCCAAAAAAGATTACGGATTGTTTATATTCCTTTCCATTTTTCAGGGCAACCTTTGTTATCATTCTATACAGGGTGTAAAAAGACACATCACATAGCCGTCGACTACGCATTCTGTACCTACATCAAACTATGTAACATTGCGCAAAAATAATTGCTGAGAAACGATTGTTATTGTGGGTCTGAAAATTTGCTGTTTGCGGTAGTGCCCAATGTAAGGTACGCAAAACATTGTGCTTAGAGGTGCATGCAACGGCACAGGGATCGTGGGGGTATTTAAAGTTGTATTATAACATTAAAAACTTTGTTTTCGTAAAAAAAAAAAAAAGTCAGTAAAAGTTGGTATAGCTTAGCGCAATTTTTGTTCATTCCAGACGGACGTGCCGAACATCCGGCTGTCTACGCTGAGCGTGGAGCGCGTGTGCAGCATGGTGCGCGACGCGCTGGGCGCGGGCGGCGCGGCCGCGGCCGACGCGCTGCAGCGGCACAACGTGTGCGGCCTCGTGCTCGCCGTGTGCCGGCTGCAGGACCTCGAGCCGGTACGTGTGTGGAGAATAGATAGCGTATCTTAGCATTAAACTGCACCTTCATTTCTTAACACACTATCACTCACAATCTGTATAATTTTGAGAGATATTACTAATCCTTTGCCTCATATCATACACTGACCACTCTAATGCCCTCAGAAAGCACATTAAGCCGTTGATCCCGGCTGTCATTCGTGGATCTTTGACAGTCGTTACAGCTCATTAGAAGCCCGAAAGTCTGACAACCAGTCTTACCAAGGGGTTTCGTATTGTCCAGTAACTGGGTTGTGGAGGTCAGATAAGCAGACGCTCCATGTAAAATATTGGTATTCAGCTGCATCCGGATAGACTGGAAGACAACCTCCACATAATTGGGAAAAGGCAGACAGACTGATACAGCAAATTGCAAAAAAAATTGAATTTTGCGGACTACCTTTGCGCTTTCCACATAAATGGTTAATTTTGTATCAACAGGTTTCTTCTTCCGAGGCAGTAAACAACAGTAAAGTCTGGGAAAATGATTTCTAAGCGAATTGAAGGAGATTTGTGCGCAGAAAAAAATCATATAAGTACTACCCCAAACTGCTGCATATGTGCTAACGTTCTTATTATTTTACTATAGGTTCTAGATTTGCCGTTCGGTGACTGGGAACTGTTCAAGCTTCTCATCGTTAATCTCCGCGAGCTCGAAGCTAACATGCCTTCGACTGTACCAGCCGTTACAGGTGACAAACTGTTATTTTATTTCATCATAAAATTATAAAATTGGATTTCAGTAACCCAAGAGTCGGCGAAAGCCAGCCCGACTTACGAGTTGTAGGTCTTAGGTTCGGACCCATGCAGGCGCTTTACTTTGTGTAATTTATTTCATCACCATTGCTCTAAAAAACGGTGAAGGAAAACATCGTAAGGAAACCGGCATTTGTCTTAGGACTAAAAATTCGAAGACATGACATCTACCAACCCGCACTGAGCCCGTGTGGTAGATTACGGCCCATTGACTCTCACAGGGAGGAGGCCTATGTCCCAACAGTGGGAACGTTATAGGTTAATTAGATATGATAATTATGTAAGTCGGTTGTTAGAATGCATTATAATAGTAGATTATTAACTAAAGGGATAAAGCAGTGTCTTAATGTCGCGGGCGCTATTTTGAAGCCTAAACGCTTCTATGGATCCTAGCGAGGGAGCGCTGAATTAGCTCATGAGCGAAGCGAGGAAGTTAAGACTACAATCCTGAGTGCAGTGAGGGATTCAAGCTCGCCCAAGACGAAGACACGTTTATCCCCGAGGAGAATACTCTACTTTTCGCACCTACTGCTAGGTAATAAAAACCAATTCGATTATCGAATTTATAGTTTATGATGACACTATTAAATAACCGGGGAATACCTAGTTATGTGCAGTGTCATACACGATTTACAGGACTGCGTGACAGGACAGGGTTATGTCTTTATGCGTACTTAACGCTGTATCTTTGTATGTGGAATTCCTTATACCCTCGAACTCTCTCGAGGCATCCTAGCGGCCTTATGGATACATGAGGTGTCTATCGACTCGTTTTGTTCGCGCGATGTTTATAGACTAGGTTTTGTTTTTATAAAATCAAAATGGCGGATTTTAGACGACAACAAAGTAAGGTCTTGAAAAAAAATGTTGTAAGTACCATTACTATGTGTGGTATCAAAATAAAGGGCTTGAGGATGAGGAGACAATTCCAAAAATATATCACACTCAAAGGATCAAAATAAAATGACCAAATCAAAACCCAACTGAAACTAAGATTCAAAACTAGCTCACTTTTCAAGCAGTCTGATGCAGTTAGTGGCATCAAATCTGAGGTTGAACTTAAATAACATACCTACTGCCTGTCTGGTTTTTTTTTTATTTTTTCAATCTAATCTCATGTATTTTCATCAAAAACACAATAAATAATATCGTCAATGGAGCTTCAGCCCAAACCCAACCTGCTAACGTGGGGGTATACGCAATTTAATGAACAGCGGGTCATAATGAAATTCAGTACAATATTAATGCCCGGCTAGAGCCTAGGGCTTAAATGACTTGCTTTAGGTTAGTTTGCATAACATATACATGATGTTACGGAAAAGGTATATCAATACAAACGGGTTGAAGAGTGTATCTGGTCTAGAAGCTCTGTACAAAATTTCAGCTCAAAAGCAGTAACTTTGAAAATGCTTAATATTTTTTTATTTCGATAGTTTATTAAATTGAAATCATAACAAACGTGTCACCGCACTACGAGGGTCATTAGCCATTATCTGTAGTGTGTCTGTGCGCCTAGTACACGCACATCACGCCGCCGCGCGCCAGTGCAGCGCCGTGATGTCGAAATAAAAAATTATTAAGCATTTTCAAAGTTAATGCTTTTGAGCTGAAATTTTGTACAGAGATTCTAGACCAGATACACTCTTCAACCCGTTTGTATTGATATACCCTTTCCGTAACACCCTGTATAAATTGACGTTAGCGAGCAGGTGGTGTGAAAATATTTTTATGGGTATGAAATAACTTTTCTATTATCCGCAGTATTGTCAGAAAAATCGACTGACTCAGAAGAGAGAGACTCGGCTAAACCAAGACACACACTGGAAACCCAACGCAGTCGGCCTTCGAATGTTGAGAAACAGGTACAAACAAACTTACTATTTACTTAGCTAATGTCCTTATTTGCAGCTCAGATACCAATGCTATTCAAAACATTATCATGTTAGTTTTGTGTAGATAAAGACAGAAAAGAGTAAATATTAACCATAGTTTTATTTGAAAACGGATTAAAAAAAAAAACAATTGATCACAAACAAGATAACTTCTATGATAATATTATTTTTTAAGTAGTTCCCAAGCTAGCAAGACATTAATATATCGTATGTTTTACAGCCATACGCGGAATATCAGGTGATTATTAGAGTAATATAGACACACGTAGAATTCATGTAGAGCACGATCATCGGGAGTAGTCTTTATCTTTACCCACCTAGTATGGTAATATGTCGACCTGTCGATGTTGATCCTTTATGTTTGTGTAACCCTAAAGGTGCTCCCTCTCTGGGGGGAGCATTCGCCTGTAATGTAACAGTTCAAATTCGAGCATCACATCAGTGAGTGAGAAGAACCAAGGTAATATGCTCAAAATCGAATCTTGGATTGTTACATTACAGGCGAATGCTCGGCAGGAGCGGCTTAAGTAAAAACAATGGAATTTTTACAGTGTCTTATTTTGTAAACGCTCACGGTTTTACTAAATTCACGAATGTAGAGACAGACTATACAGGGTGAATTTTTCAAGTGGGCGTGGATGGCCAAATCCGAAACTAAGAGGACTAGCGAAAAGTACTCAAAGGAGTCGCGGGCTCGATTTTAATGAAAACTAAAACTGCATCATTGGATTTTTTGAAAAATCAATATTTCTAGCCAGGAATCGAACCTGTTGATTTTGAAAAAAAAAACACACACTGTATTATTACACCATTTGATAGTGTCGCTAATAAGGATCAAATTCTAGGAAGTAATGACATACGGCAAACTAAAGGAAAGAGCTCATTTTTAACAAAATACTTTTTTCTTCTTATGTTACCCACCTCATCATCATCTGCCTAGCCTTTTTCCAACTATGTTGGGGTCGGCTTCCATTCTAACCGGATGCAGCTGAATACCTCGGTATGTAAAGATGGTCACCCATCCACAGACCAACCACGGCAAGCGTAGCTTAACCTGATGGATTGACCTGTGCGGCTGTTAGTATTTAGCCGGGCCCGAGTTATGTTACCTACCTACTAAACCTTAACTGATTAATAATTGTTCAAAATGATGACCATTGTTTTCAATACATAGTCTCAAGGATTGTACTGCATTCAGCATTACAATATTATTGATTCCATTAGAATATTTAGCAAAGATCGTAATAGAAATTTGAATTTAGAACCTAATGTTGTGAAGGTGACTGCGCTGCGGGTGTGTTAATAATAAAAATATTGAGCATCATTTCGAACAAGGTACGTAATGTAGGTATGAATACTCTAAAATAAGAAGCAGTTTATTAAAATTCAACCTTTTCCTTAAGTTTGCCGTATGTCATTACTTCCCAGAATTTGATCCCTATTAGGGACACTATCGAATGGTGTAATAATACAGCATGTGGTTTTTTTTTCAAAATCAACAGGTTCGATTCCTGGCTCGAAATATTGATTTTTCAAAAATCCAATGATGCAGTTTTAGTTTTCATCAAAATCGAGCCCGCGACTCCTTTCAGTACTTTTCGCTATTCCTCATAGTTTAGAATTTGGCCATCCACGCCCACTTGGAAAATTCACCCTGTATATTATGTGAATTTAAACAAAACCAGCTTCGAATTAGTCATTCGAACATCAATTTGGTCAATATCAAAACCTTAGTCTGTACTCCATATTTGATACCAAATAAGACAAGCAGAGAAAAATATACTTCACCTTAGGATTACAGGACCAGCATAGCTATTCACAAGCACTCGATACGCTTCCGTATCGTATCGAACATTAATCATTGTTATCGTAGGAGTCTTCTAAACGCTGTTCACAAGTCCAAAACCCGAAAATTTTGTCAGTTTAAATCAAATAGACTCCCGCTATTCTTCCAACAGCTATTTGCTGTTGAGGGGAAGTCAAATCAGGTTGTCGAAATGTCAGGTATTCGATACGATAGCCTGTCGTATGGTTGTGAATCAGGGCTCAGATTTGTATGTGTCTATTTGGTTGTGTCCAGTATGGTAATGGTTCCTATGGTCAAGGCACCTTGTTTTTTTTTTTAAATTAATTTTTAAGACGGTCTATGGTGAGTGAGAATGCATAGTTAAGAATGATGTATGTTACTTTAGTTTTTTATAGATGTGGTCGTTATTGATATTTGTGTATTTATAGTCCGCGTGGAACTAGTTAGCCGCGCCTTAGGGGCCGTCTCCACGAGCGAGAGAATCGCGGCGATATTATCGTCGTGCCACGTATTTCTATACACTCTCTTAGAACATGTCTGCACACTGCGATATCGCCGCGCCGAAAATTTGATGGCACGGCGAGACTATCGCCGCGATTCCCTCGCTCGAGGAGACGGCCCCTTAGGCGATTGGCACACTGCTGCGTTTCACGCAGCGGTGTGCGGGAAACGGAGCCAAATTCCACGCGCGTGAGTGCGTTTTTATTGAATTTGTATGTAAAAAATCACGCGCGTGGGTGCGTTATCTGCGCCCCGCTGCATCATGCGGGGTAGTGTGAGAATCGCCTTAGGTATGTGAGCGGTGGGACGGAGGGGCGGGGGCGCATTACTCAGTACGTGCGTTGCGAACCGCCGCACTGTGGGCTGGATTTTGAGTTTCATAGAACTTCGTTTGCTTTTTTTAAAGTCGGGTTATTTTGACTGGAAATGGTTTCCTTTACCATTATTATACTTAATTATGGAGTATGGGATCATAAGAGTCAGTGTATCTATTTTTAAAACACAAGAGTTAAAAAAAATGTATGGAGCTAGGGTAAAAATATCAAATATCTCCGGAACCGCACGTTTGGCCGTAATATCCTGACACATGATAATACCTCTATTTATTTGGGATTTTTTGGCATACTTCATATATCGGGCATAGGTGCGGTTTTTTTTTTTAAATTCGGAGAATATTTTAATTTTTTATGTTGTATTTTCTGATTGGATTCCAGGAGTAGGTGGGTAATGCTGGTCATAATAATTGAAAAACCTAATAAAATATATTTATCAAGACCGCTACCAACAAAAACAAGAATGTCCGCACAAAGAATTTAGACTCGAAAATTGTCAAAATTAAAATGACGTCCGATCATGTCAGATCTCAGATCATTACCAATTCGACGTCATTTTAATTTTGACAATTTTCGAGTCTAAATTCTTTGTGCGGACATTCTTGTTTTTGTTGGTAGCGGTCTTGATAAATATATTTTATTAGGTTTTTCAATTATTATGACCAGCATTACCCACCTACTCCTGGAATCCAATCAGAAAATACAACATAAAAAATTAAAATATTCTCCGAATTAAAAAAAAAAAACCGCACCTATGCCCGATATATGAAGTATGCCAAAAAATCCCAAATAAATAGAGGTATTATCATGTGTCAGGATATTACGGCCAAACGTGCGGTTCCGGAGATATTTGATATTTTTACCCTAGCTCCATACATTTTTTTTAACTCTTGTGTTTTAAAAATAGATACACTGACTCTTATGATCCCATACTCCATAATTAAGTATAATAATGGTAAAGGAAACCATTTCCAGTCAAAAAAACCCGACTTTCAAATGAAGCAAACGAAGTTCTATGAAACTCAAAATCCAGCCCACAGTGCGCCGCCTCACCTGTCCCCACCTCAGCGGCCAACTATGTAGTTCCGCACGGACTATAGTACCACAGTATAAGAATCATACAGTAGGACGACGCCTTTGATCTCGTGTAAAATGCCGACATCGTCTAGACAGTAACGCATCGGCCAGGGTTGTCACAAATAAACAATATTTATATAATTATTTATTTATTGCAAATCAACATCGATATTAATATAGTAAAGAAAACAATTATTACCCCGTTCTACACTGCATGTATTCGTAACAAGCACCCCAAATATACTCGAAATTGACACCCATATCAAATTATAAAAAAATGACGTCCGCCATCTTGTATTTCAAAAAGGATGGCTTTTTCGTAACAAGCACCCCAATTATATTCGAAATTGACACCCATATCAAATTATAAAAAAATGACGTCCGCCATCTTGTATTTCAAAAAGGATGGCTTTTTCGTAACAAGCACCCCAATTATACTCGAAATTGACACCCTTATCAAATTATAAAAAAATGACGTCCGCCATCTTGGATTTCAAAAAGGATGGCTTTTTCGTAACAAGCACCCCAATTATATTCGAAATTGACACCCTTATCAAATTATAAAAAAATGACGTCCGCCATCTTGGATTTCAAAAACGATGGCTTTTTCGTAACAAGTACCCCAATTATACTCGAAATTGACACCCATATCAAATTATAAAAAAATGACGTCCGCCATCTTGGATTTCAAAAAGGATGGCTTTTTCGTAACAAGCACCCCAAATATACTCGAAATTGACACCCATATCAAATTATAAAAAAATGACGTCCGCCATCTTGGATTTCAAAAAGGATGGCTTTTTCGTAATAAGCACTCCAATTATACTCAAAATTGAGATTCATATCTTATTATAAAAAATTACGGCCACCATCTCGAAATTCACCCTTAGTAAATAATAAAAAAGTCCACCATCTTGACACGGAACATAAAAACGAACACTTTCACATTTATAATATTAGTAGGATTTCCAAACAGATGCTCTGTGTGATAAACACAGAACATAGGAATCATACGTAGTGATACCCTATTTTATTTACCTTTCTTCTGTACGTGGAAGTTGATGAAACCGCAGATCTTTATTTATATGAGATGAAGACTTACAATCAGTCACAGCACACGTCGTATGCACCATTTTAAATTAACAAATAAAAAACAAGCATGCGTCAGCCCTCAATGATATATCCCGAACTACTAACATCGTTTTGTTCGCAGTTCGGGATCGGCTCACCCGCGTCTCGCCCCTCACACCCCGCACGATTGCCCTGTCTAGACGTCTTCGTTGGACGACTGTATGATTTTTAGACTGTGATAGTACGTTGTGCACTGTTATTTGTTGTAATAAAATTATAATGCTTAGTTTATTTAACACTTTCACTGACCGGGAAACAAACACAATTATTTAACAAGCGTCCTCTGGGATACTGGAATCATGGGATTGGGAAAGGGTTAAATGTTTTTTTCCATTGGTGGGGTTTACGTATTCATATTAATTTAAGTTTAAACATCCAAATTATTTCAACCGATTTCTGAAAGGCCACACAATAATGTGTTTCTGTTAATTACTGTGATAGGCTAACTGAAATAACAGCCAATCAAATCACTTGGTATCGAATTTAACAATTTGTCTGCTAATTTTGATTTTCCTTCTGGATAAAAAGGGTTATAGCAACACGTTTTATATGGGTCATATACTCGTTGTTCCATCTGAGATTTACTATAAGGCTAACCGCACATTGGATACGAATTTGTGTAGGTGTAAAGTTATGACACTCGTCAAACTTTAACCTATAGGGATACTTTGCGTATTCGCAATACGCAAAATATCCCTATAAGTTTAAATTGATGTGGAAATATAATAATATGGCCACGCCAAGTACTATGGGAGCTAGCACAGCTCCCACCATAGTACTTGGTGGAACGGTAACTCTCGTGCTCGTACAACTGGTCAATTTCGTACGAGAACTTGTCCATAGTGCGATTGAGGGCCAGTTTCTCGAACGAAAATTTTCGTAAAATTAATGTGACATAAAGTCAAGCGCATGTAATCTGCTGTGATTGGTAGAATGATTGATCAAGAAACAATCGCAACAGTTTACGCGCGCTAAGATACTGCACCACACCACTACCTTATCTGATTCTGATCTGGGACAAAGCTTATTAATAATTTTCAAAGTGCTATCATTAAAACGATAATTGGCGGCAGGTAACACTGGAGGAGCAGATGATCTGCGGCGCGCTTCAGACGCTAAACGAGGAGGCGCTAGAGGACGTGCTGCAGTCGGAGCCCCCCTCCCACCCAGGTGAGCCCCTCCGCACCATCTGCGAGTACCCGCCCCCCTCGCCGCCCCCCGGGGACCTCGCCCCACCCCCTCCCGGCGACGAGCCCGAGCCGCGCCCAGACCACGTCATCCTCAACGTCACGGATGATGTATTCATGTAGATGCTGGCTATGCTTGCTATGAAGCAGATTCTTATCTGACCACGTCGATAGATCGACGATGAGCATCACGTATTTGACGAATAATTTACGCTACATTCACTTAAGATTTAAATTTGTGCGAAATGAGTGCTTATTATTCTTCAAAGCATACCTGCTGCAGAGGCATTTAAATGTGTGCCAAAATAATGATAATTATTTATATGTAATCTTAATTTTGAAAATGATATTACTGTACTGGCTAAATACTTAAGCCTGGGCAACAATTGCTTTGCTTACCCACGGCTTTCACAATATGTTTTAAGCATGATTTGCTTTGTCACTGTAAAATTGATAGTAGGTATAATTATTACACTGTATATGCAAATGGAACATAGAAAAGACATTTTTGTGTTGTGATTTTAGAAATAGACTGCCCGTACGCTATCCTGAATGCAATAAGAAATATGCATCCAAATAAGAAACTCATAGAATTTGTTTTCATGATTTCTTTGTTCTAAGCACTTACTATCTAAAACGATGCATATTTTCTTTTAAAAATGTAATATTATTAGTAAAGATTGTAGTTAGTTTAATTTTAAATGTATGTATTTGGATATTAATTTATTTGTTCATAATTTGCTAATTGTATTAACTTTTAAGCACGATATTTAATTATACTATTTGTCAGTTATTCAAATTATGTTTTCTTTAGCTTTAGCATAGCAAGCTTTAATTCATATTTTGCAAGATATAAGTACAATTTATACAAGGTGACAATATATTGTTATAGAAAAGTTAAAGGATGCTCCCGTTATATAAGTACTCGACTGATATTACGTTACAATTCGAACATTAGCAAGTTGCACATTTTGGACAAATAGTATAATTAGGTACGTACGCTACGCAAGAGCCGATTGTTTGTAAGTCGAAATTGGTTATTATTTGATACTGCATTCCAATACATGTTGCCATTTTTATGTTAGTAATGTAGGCTGTGCCCTTTTATACTTTACTCGTTGTAATATATTCCATACGTTTAAGCTGCACGCATATTTTAGAATCAAGTGACCATAATAATTGTTTGATTTTAAAATGTGTTAGAATTAAACATATCTTGTTTCCAGAAATCCAGCTTATTTTTTAAATGTTTACAATTTAAATTATTCCCTATTGATGGTTATCTTATGTTCAATATACAATTTAAGATTCCACAGATTCGGTAATCATAATACATTTATTTTACTAAAATGATTGTATAAATCTGAAGTCTTTAACTGTCACTTTCCCAATATTTTTAAGATGATTGTTGTCATTTATAACATATCTTTAGCCTAGGAGTCTTTAGACAATTACTAAGTAGATAGGATTTTAAACATTCTAATATTATTTGTAATTGTAGAATGTTTCGATTGTGATATTAAAATTGGGTCACGAGCTGTCCTTATAGCTAATGTACTACTATAGACCTGTTGTATCATTCCTTCGATTAGGCAAACGTTTCCACTATTTACGGAGTAATAAATATACAATAGTTACAGATGGTAGTTTGATTTTGGCCCTTCGTTATTCTCTTATAGGCACCTCCGCGAGCGACTCGAATCGGATCTGACCGGTCCGCCCCGCACTGAGCAGGTACTCCCAGCACATCGCGCCAATCTCCTTCCTCTACTCGTCTCCTTCCCGTGCCCTTCTCCTGAGCCTGTTTTTTTTTTTTTTGTAATATTTGTCTTCTCCGGCTTAATACATCAGAGCGTCTATTTCAGATGAGGAGAGCACGCTACAGCTGCGTCTTCCGAGCGGCTCCCTGTGCAGCTCGCCGGCCGGAAGCCCGCGCGCGCTGCGCCGCGACCCCTCCATCCTCAAGAGCGCCGGCAGCTTCCGGCGCCGCGACCCGCCCGCCGTCACGTTCAACGTGGAGAACGAACAAGACTCCGACGACGACGGACAGATCACGTTCAGCGCGCGCCCGCGACACACCACGCGCGTGCAGGACGAGCGTCGCGCCGCGCCCGCGCCTCGCTCGCGCCCCTCGTCGCTGCTGGTGGAGGACGCGCCCGCCGCCGGCCTGCAGGCGCGTTCGCTGTCCGTCGACGACTCCAAGTGTACCGGCTCGCCCGTCGTGGACCTCAAGCTGCGCGGTCTGCGCCGAACCGCCGAGATCCTGCGCAAAGTTAGCTCCGCGGAACGCCTGACGCGCCTCAGAGACAAGATCATGTCGCGCGGCGGCGGCTCTCGAGAGCGCAGTCCCGCGCGCGACGAGCCCAGCGACGACGAGTCCGCGCCGCTCGTGTCGCCGGTGGGCGCGCCGGGGCAGGCCGCGCCCGCGCCGCTCGGCTCGCCCGGCCCGCCGTCGGAGGCGTCGACCCTGGCGGGCGCGGCGGGCGGCAGCGCGGACATGTCGCCGCGCTCCGACGTGACGGAGCTGGAGTCGCCGCGCGACGTGGGCTCGGCGTTCGACCTGCTGCCGGGCGACAAGGGCGCGGAGCGGGGCGCGCGGCCGGCGCGGCTGCAGCGCTCGGACAGCGGCGCGTCGCTGGGCAACATGGTGGAGCCCTACAACATGCGGCTGCTGGCGCACGGCACGGTGGACAGTGCGCGTGCGCTGTGGCGCCAGGACGCGCTGGACGCGGGCCCGCCGTGGCCGTGGGACAAGCCCGACTCGGCGGTGTGACGCGCCAGCAGGAGCGACACCTTTACTTTTGTACGCAAGTCGATACTCATTCGACGGTGCGGCCGCTTGATGCGGGTGCGATTCGGCGTCAATGACGATTAGGGTGTGATATTATTTAGTCGAGAACCACTGAGCCTTTATTTCCAGTATCAAGCTATATTTTTATAGTTCTCGGCGTAATTAAATCGTAGCTAGGAATCAATTCGGCAGGACGATGGAAAACAAATTCAGACGAATTATTGCCTAATAGTACTTATACTTAATGACGACTGTAGTAAAAATAGTACCTACCTTTACAAAATCAAGACAATTTGATTTGACAGAAATTATATTGCATTTATGTAATTATTGACCCCCTATTGTGATAATATAACCTTAAGTGTATCAATTATTTGTTCCTAATGAACTATTTGTAGTTATAATTTTCATAACACTCGTCACCTCTGTGATTTCTGTTAACCACGTCTGCAGAATGTTAAATAAAACAAAGATTCGCTATTGAAGTTATTTACCTTTTACATCTACTTTCACAGAACAAAAAGAACTTGCGTATGTCACATTTTATAATACTTTATTTGTTTACAATATCAGATATTGGCAAGTAATCACATCATAAATTTTTAAATTCTTATGTAATTGTTGCTCCCTTATATTTGCATGATTTATCAAGTTACAAAATTGATTTACAACATAGAGAGCATTTTCTCATATTTTGAATGTTCAAAAACGAATTGAATACATGCTTATTTCGAATATTAATTATTTATTAAAATGTAGTAACTACGTAAACGAATATGTGTTAAAGAGATCACAAACTAGGTATATAATAATCCAGCATCAGCTAGTATCTACAGTTGCCAACATAATATAATATATACAATAATATTTAAACTTACAGATAAACGGAAGCGCAAATAAATGTACCAAAAAAACAAAATCTCAGAAATAGCCTCGATAAATATATGCACATTATAAATAATTATGTATAACAATGACAAAAACACTGGTCCGTGTTATATTGTTTGTATCATCAAACTACAGGAAATACCATTAGTGAGCAGCTTTTTGCTGAAACAATATTTTACTAACACCTAATATCTAATACAAATTAAGTAGGAATGTTCGAGATTAAATAAGCACCAATAAATTAAAACAATACAACAGGCCTCAAATATTGAATATTTACATTTCGCATGGTATAATACCCGGCACGTAAGTTTGCAAGATATTTGGTAGTGGGGGAAGTTCGCGCATGCACAATTTCATACATTTTTACATGCGCAAACTTCCCCCACTACGAAATATCTTGCCAACTTACGTGCCGGTAACTGTATAATAAAATTGAGTAATAATATTGCAAGGTGTTCCAGTGTTTACAGAATATTTTCGATGTAGGCTATTATCATTGTTATTTTTGAAATTGCAAATCTACTGTGAGTACGCAACTGTGACTCTCTAGTATCCCACCACACTAATGTGTACGGAATAATAACAATTATCACAAATCTACTATAAATTATTAGTATCCCAAATGAAGTATGATAATACTTTGTTGCTATGTAGAACAGTTTTTTATTTACATTACATTTAAATATTATGATTACTATCATCCTCTGACTCATCGTAAAAAAGTTCTATGGAGCCAACTAGAAAGATTCAATGACATTATATAAAAGATTCTAAATCAATCGTGATGACTAAATGACCTGTATTTTATTGAGACTGATCGTGTTGTCGTCGATGGACTTGTCGGGCGGCTCCGGGGTGACGGGGCGCAGCTGCGTTCTGTTGTCTCGGTCGAGCTCTTCGGCGACGTCTTCAGCGTCGGAACCGGGCGACTCGTCGGGCGTGTGTGCCATGTCGGTGCCGGCGTCAGCCATGTCGGGTGCGCCGGGCGCGGGCGCCGTGAGCGCGCTCCACCAGCCCGACAGTGCGCCCCGCGCCTGCGACAGCGCGCCCCCGACGGCTCGCGACGTGGTAGCCACCGCGCGCCCAGTACTCGCCACGGCTGCTGTCACCTTCCTGCCGCCTTCAGTCGTAGACATCGTGCTGCAGAAACAAATTCACATTTGTACCAGACACATAACTTATATCTTATACTACACAATGGCAACAATACTGCTAAAATATTTAACTTACTGAGCAAACTTTAACTTCATATCAGCCACAGATAGCTGTCCAGAAAACGGGTGCATGGGCATGAGATTTATAAAAGATTCTATTTCTCCATTATTTGTAGATTGCAACCACTGTTGATAAGCAGGAGTTGACTTAAAAGCAGTCATAAATTGAGAATTGTAGGAATCTATCTCTCGACTGCCCTCTGGAAAGAAACAGCCAAAGTTTTTATTAGTGAGCATTCAAAAATAAAAAATATCTCAGTTTTTAATGAGTTAGTCATTAATAATAAACCATAATTACCTGGTAACATAGAGGTCCTTAACAGATAAATTAAGTAACTCGCGAACTGTTCCCGTATCCACGCATCGCCTTGAGTCGGACCGTGGCGCACGACGTGATCAGCAAACCGAAGATCCTCGGTGCCGAGAGCTAATTGCCTTCGAAGCATCATATCAGATGTCTCTATCCTCATTTCATTCAACTCTACCAAAACATCAAACAGTTGCCTTTTCTGTTTGAAGAGGACATTTGATGCACCAACTACAAAGCCTTGAACAGCAGGGTCAGATAAAAGATCGAGATATTGCAAAGATAGGTAAGGTAAACAGAGATAGCCTTCTTCAAACAATGGCAGAGGAAATCCACATTCAGTTTGATCTATCTGCCCAGTGAGATTGTGCAAGCCATCAACACTCATGTCTCTGGCCATAGTTGGGCTCTGTTGTGCTTCAGTAACACTTTTCTGCGGCTTATATTTCTCTCCAATACTGTGGCACTTTTCTCTAGCCCCTGACAGATCTGTCCTATCAACCACATCACCAAGTAAAGTCTCATCAAAACTTTGCCGGCTGACACGATCTTTTTCTTCCAAAAGGTTTCCAGTTTCTTTTGGGGATAGTTCTTCAATCTGAAGTAAACCATTGTGTAATTGGCCTAAGGGTTCTTGTGCGATTTCTGCAGTTAAATCAGGCTCTAATTGCAATTTATTATCAATGACTGCTGCAGGAATTGGAGACAGTGGCCTGGAAAGACTGAAACAGTAAAGCATAAGATAAATACAAATATCTAATTAAAATACATCTTATATGTAAATTATAGTCATAAGCAGTTCTAGGACATACTCTGTCTTATTACAAAACGAAATCTTAACTTTTGTTCTGGCCTAAACCTTTGAGCCAGTATTTGTATTTTGAACTTTATTTAAATTTAGGTAAAGTTCTTATTACTAAAATGGCAACTAAGCACCAAACTAAGCTGTATTTTTTATATAAAGAACTGCATTTCTATAACAGTTAGGTTCTTAATTCAATATCTGCCTCAGTGGTTTAAACCTGAAGGCCAATTCTCGTAATTTAAAACGTTCAAAATCTAGTTGCGGTCTCATCTCAGCGACAAACAAATGTCAAAAATTTGTCAAAATGTATGGAAATTAGAGGTATTTTTGACAGATTGAGACTGAGATCAGACTGTGAACGTTCTTTAAAGTTACTAGAATTGCACCTCTGATCTAAATAAAAACCATATTTTGTAGTAAGGGGGTAAGTGTCTTAAAGTATTTGTAAATTACGATTCAGTTCAAGTTTTTCATGTAATTTTGTAATGTAGAATTACATTTAGCAACTTACACAACATTTGCTGCACGCAAAAGTCCAGTTTCTAAACAGTGTGGTAGTAATGACACCAGAGTCAACAAAGCCGTCGACAGGGGACCAGCTGGTGCACCATAGATAAGAACTTTACGCCTCAACAACATCAGTTTAAACAACAACAAAGCTTTATGCCTCCAGTTTTCCACTAATCTCTGGACTGATAAACCTGAAAATAAGTTATATTAATAAAACATTAAGTTTATCAGAATGAAGCAAAATGTCCAAGGTCAAAAAACTACTAAAATAATAGATAGGTACAGTCCAATGATATTAGTCAATGTAGTAAACAAACATCTTTATAATTATGACTCTTTATCAATGTACTTTGTCATAACATCTGATAAATAACTAACTTGGTAATAGCTTAAAGCAGTAGGTAATGGAGCAATTTAATTATGTAGGCTGTTTCATACTGCTATATTATTCATGCACTGCACAACAGTGCAGCAGTGATAGGCACTTATAGTAATTCATAGAACTTTTATTGTGTCAGCCTTGAATGGAAACCCTAAGTTCACAAAACTGGCAATAGTTTACTAAGAAGTTCCTTTTTTGCTATAAGCATCAGTCTATAATGTTCCCGCTACTGGGACACAGGTCTTCTCTCAGTGAGACCCAAAATCCACCAAGCAGGCCTTGTGCGGGTAGATAGATGTCACGTCTTTGAATCTTTGGTCCAAGGGCATACCAGTTTCCTTCAACATTTTAAGAGGAGTGTTGATGAAATAATTTACAAAAAGTAAAGCACCTGGCTGGGTTCGAAATGCTGAAACTTGAATAGAGACTTAAATAGCTTGTCATGTTTTGTCATTTGACATGGTATATAAGTCCCAGTTACTCCTTATAGATTTTACTTTTAAATTGAAAATACCTTCAAAAATTTGATCCATCTGCACCGGACAACTATTTAAATGAAGGTATGCATCTTCTAGCAGTTTTGTTTGTGAGAAATCTCCTTGTAGGAACCAGGCTCGTACAACCAGTTCTAACTTGACGGCCAAGCGGCCAAACAGTGGGGCTCTACACACAACACACACACTCTTCTGTACTGAGCTACGTGTCATGTCCTCAGTCTTTTGCACAACTTGCTGTAATAAAAAAAAAACAACTATAAATATTCTGCTTTATACAACTATTGTAGTTTGTTAATTAACTTTACACCTAATGTTGCCTAAGGTGTTTTATATTATTTAATAATATGAAACACTTACATATTTATTAACATTATTGGAAATTTTCCAACAAAGAATAACCTTTTGCTTCTCAAGGCAAATAGCATTAAGTTCTGTAGCTTCTAATTAATTAATTCAAGTATGATATGTTTAAGTTGAAGCAATGAGCATGAAGTTCAATTAAGTAAATAAATATTCAAAATCAACAAGAATTTCATCTTGTATAATATGATAACATTTTAATAGCAGATCATACCCATACTAAAATATGTATATTATAAAAATACGAAAGTGTGTCTGTCTGTTACCTCTTTACACTTAAACCACTGAACCGATTTAGATGACATTTTGTATAGAGATAGTCTGAGTCCCGGGAAGGGACATAGCATAGAATAGTTTTTATCCTGATATTGCGGGATCGAAACTTATGGGGATGAAACCGCAGGGCACTGCTAATAATTAAAATTGTGCCATGTTTATTATAAAGAAATAGTCTTACCTCCACAGGAATTTGCCTGAAACATGACACACCATACACAGTGTGAGCTGGTTCTGTGAGTCCAGGCAAATTGAAGAATATTGTGTCAGACAAGTAGTTGTGGGAGCCATCTGGTAAAGCCAAAGCTGGCAAGTGTCGCCAAGCAGCTGGCAATTCTGATGGGTGACCAGGAACTAATTCTGGATAACAATGTTCCACCTACAAGTAGATAGTCTTCGTAAGAATTGAATATTATTGTTATGGAACCAAATCCGTATTTATTTATTGAAGTACGCAGAGAACACGGCATCCGATTCAAACATATTAAGTTCGATAGTTGAGCCAGATTCATATTTAAGAAAATACGGTAAAAATTTAGTATCGTTTGGCAGGAAATGGGGGTTGGGAGGGGGGAGGGGAAGGGGGGGGGGGTTACCCCTCTCCCCTGGCACCACTCCCATTACAAGGTAACTCACCGTTTCCGAGAAAAACAATTTTTTGTAACCTAACCTCAAAACACTCAAAAGTTGCCTAAAAGGCGTAGTCGGAGCCCCGCTTCGCGGGGCTCAATGGTTTAAAAAAAAATAACCACGAAGGGGATGACGGGGTCTGTGTTCGCTCGCTTCGCTCGCTCACTAGACCCCGTCATCCCCTTCTAACCTAACCTATCCGAGTCGGGGTGCCCCAAGTCCCGAGCGCGCTTCGCTCGCTCTTGAATCCTAAGGTCTGCTAGTAACAGTAGTAACTGCCTTTTGTACACACATACAATCAGTGGAAGTACACTAACTTTCTTGTAAGCAGGATTTCTAGCATATTATTCAAACAAATAAAGCAGAAAATCGGTGTCCAGTGTACAAGCGTAGGTAAATCGTAAAGGCAAACAATCAAAGTCCAGGGGAGAAGCCAAGGTCGTCGAAAGAAGCCACAACAAAACTACGATAGACACAGAGAACATTCACGAAACTCGAGGAGAAACGGAATGATCAAAAACGGATGACAGGTGACACAAACCGCGCTTTTTTTTTTTTTACGTTCCGTTTTATCGATTTCGCACGATACTTTACACCACAGATAATATATTGTGACAGATTTGGTTGTCAATCACACGTTTTAACGTTCCGTTTTCGCTTTTATCTGGTTTGAGGTTAAAAACTTATTTTGTAAATTTCTCGAAAAATATGCAATACCTTGTAATAAGAGTGGTAGCGTTATAATCGGGGACCAAACCCCTACCAGCTTCAACCCTTTTTACCTCCCAACTCCTGCCAAACGATACTAGATCCAACCCGAAAATACAAGCAGTAAGGCTAGACTTCTTACTAAACCATTACCATAGCAAAAGCCATCCCCATCTTCTCTTTTTTGAAAAATATAATATCGATTATTGAAAGTAATGACGCCTACTTACTTGGCACCCTTTCTTGTGGTGGAAACCAACCACAATGATGTTGAGCACAGGTTCGTTTATGACAGACATGATAATTCTATTTCACATTTCAATACGGATAAAGCATATCATTTGATTTTCTTTTATTACTAGCGTTTTACATTACGTATTTGCACTGCACGTCTGCACCTCTTATGATTTGACATTCATTCTATCTATGACATAAACATAATTCCGTTTTGACGTTTTTTTATTGTGACAGATAAAAAATATCTATGTGGTATACCAGTGTAAACGAATAAGTCTATGGTCTTTTCTAAAGTGTGACTAATGTTAGGAACACACGGCTAC
The DNA here is from genome assembly GCA_945859645.1 of Amphipoea oculea. Taxonomy (NCBI): domain Eukaryota; kingdom Metazoa; phylum Arthropoda; class Insecta; order Lepidoptera; family Noctuidae; genus Amphipoea; species Amphipoea oculea. Next base: position 13,854,090 of record OX243873.1, read on the forward strand.
AAATCAAGCTATGAGGTTCTAAGCTGATCTCGCATTGCTTCAGCTTGCCGTACAATAAGAGGTCAGTTTGTACTGGAAATGTATAGCTTGATATATCGTCGTGTGTTCACGCCAGTGACCAGCTGGCGATTTCAAAATCTCACTTAAATCTCAAGTCTATATTTTCTCTTGATCGGAGGGCGCACAACGCGCTACAATAAGTTATGCGTTTTTATGACAAAGGTGATGGTAGTGGCGCGGACAGTTTCACAGTTTTTTTTACCGTCAAGTCAAGGTATCATGCCAGCGCCACCACCGCTGTCTAAACAACGCGGAGAACACAAGATAGGGTTTAGATATCATGTTAAAACCTGTTGTTTGAAAATTGTTGAGGTGATATGCCTATTGACACGACCTCCTTGGCTGTATGGTGGCTTGTGCTGTCAACGACAATGTCATGGATACATATTCAATCTCTACCTATCTGTAATTCTTTAGCTAAATAAAGCCACGTTCTATTTGGTATTACGCTTATTATGCTACAATTTATTTAGCTAAAAGATGCCTGACGAAAAATTAGGCAAATCATCGCTATCAAGGTATCTCCGACCCGATAAGTTTGACGTCGAACCTGATGTCGCGGACGCTGACGCAAAATGGCTACATTGGAAATCAACTTTCGAAAGCTTTCTCGCCGAAGAAAATACTGAAGACGTACCGGATTCTCTCAAGTGTAAGCTGTTAATCAATCATTTATCCGCATCGATCTACAAACATATCAAGTCTTGCACGACTTATAAAGCATCTATGAAAGCTCTAGAAGACATCTATGTCAAACAAAAAAACACGATACTAGCTCGACATGTCCTATTCAATCGGAAACAACGAACGGACGAGACTATTTCAGAATATGCTAGAACCCTTCGACTGATGGCTAATGATTGTAAATTTGAAGCAGTCACTGCGACAGAACATGAAGAACAGGCAATTCGTAGTGCTCTTATCTCCGGCCTGCTCTCAAGGAAAATCCGTGAACGACTCTTAGAAAACTCTACGCTTGCTCTTACTGAAGCTCTTAATCAAGCCATCACCTTGGAAACTGCTGAGAAAGATGCTCAGACAATCGGTACTAACTCTCCGCAACTAAATGCTGTAACTGAAATCTCTCGAAACAAAGAATCGGACAATCTGGCGGTAACTTCATCGTCACGAATGCCTCTGAATGCTTCGGCCGCACCGTCCTCCTTGTCACAATCAGCCAAGCGCTGTTTCTTCTGCGGCGGACATGTTCATCCTAGAATAAGGTGCCCAGCTAGCAAAGCTACTTGTAATAAGTGTTCAAAGAAAGGCCATTTTGCTAGCGTTTGCAGGTCCGGGCATAACATAAACTCTGTGTGGAATGATGAACATCCTAGTCCCAACTCAAGCAATGACCTGTTTTATAGCGGGGCTATTTCAGCTGCTTCTCCTTCAAGTCTTAGGAGTGCGACAATCCGTATCACAATAAACGAATATAAAGCTGACGCTCTCGTTGACACTGGAAGTTCAGTCAGTTTCATAAACAGCAAAGTCGCCCGCATCATGAAGTTGCCCAAGAGACCCTGCAAACAAACTGTCAATCTCGCCTCTCTTAACCAAGTCTCGTTCGTTGAAGGGGTATGTTTTGCAACTATTAAAATGAATCAACATACTTACAAGCAAACACCTCTTTTAGTAGTTGACAACCTCTGCGCAGACGTTATCGTGGGTCACGACTTACTTAAGCAACATTCAAGCATTCAATTCAATCTGGGAGGTCCCGGTGAGCCCTTACAGATCTGTAATGTTCTGCAGGCATCAGTTCCGCCGGCCTCCGTATTCACCAATCTTTCGCCAAATATCCAACCGATTGCTGTCAGAAGCAGGCGCTACACTAAAGAAGACGCTGACTTCATAAAAGAAGAAGTGTCTAAGTTGCTCCAAGATGGGGTAATTGAAAAAAGTATTTCCCCTTGGAGGGCCCAAGTTCTGGTAGCGGGAGGAGGGGCCCATCGAAAGCGGCTCGTGATCGATTATTCAATGACAATCAATAAATTTACTGACCTAGATGCCTTCCCCTTGCCAAATATCGAAACGGTTGTGAACAACGTATCCAAATTTAAAGTCTTTAGTCAGATAGACTTAAAATCAGCCTATCATCAGGTGCCAATCCTAGAAAATGAGAAGATATATACAGCGTTCGAAGCGAATGGAAAACTCTATCAATTCACACGCATTCCGTTCGGAGTTACTAATGGCGTAGCTGCCTTCCAACGGACTCTTGACTTCATAATATCTGAAGAAAAATTAGATGGGACGTACGCTTACTTAGATGACATAACCGTTTGCGGCAAGGATGTTAAGGATCACGAGCGCAATCTAAAACGTTTTATGGACGCCACTAAAAAGTATAATCTTACTCTGAATGAAGAAAAAAGCGTTCTAAATAAAACTAAGATCAGTCTTCTTGGCTATACCGTGGAAAATCATATTATCCGACCTGATCCTGATAGACTAAAGCCTCTACTAGACCTCCCCGCACCGACTAAATCAAGTGAACTGAAACGAGTCCTAGGAATGTTCGCGCACTATGCAAAATGGATTGAGCGTTTCTCGGAAAAGATAAAACCCCTTACCTGCGTCACAAGCTTCCCGTTATCGAGCGACACTCTCAAATGTTTCGAGGAAATAAAGCAGGACATCAAGGCGGCGGCACTAGCAGCGATTAATGACGAAATCTTCACCGTTGAAACTGATGCTTCAGAATTCGCTCTGGCGGCTACACTCACTCAACAAGGACGACCTGTGGCATTCTTTTCACGAACTTTGTCAAATTCCGAATGCAAGCAGTCCTCAATCGAAAAAGAAGCTTGCGCAATAGTGGAAAGTTTAAAAAAGTGGAGACACTACCTTATTGGCAAACATTTTCTTTTAATAACAGACCAACAATCGGTAGCCTTCATGTTCAATCAGAATCATAATAGTAAAATCAAGAACGAGAAAATCTCGCGTTGGCGATTAGAATTGTCTTGTTTCAAATATGACATTATTTATAGACCAGGCTGTGAAAATGCAGCTGCGGACGCTCTATCCCGTGTGTGCGCCTATATGAATATCAGTAAGCTAAAGGAGCTCCATAACGCACTCTGTCACCCAGGGGTAACGAGGATGTATCATTGGGTGAGATCCAAAAACTTGCCCTATTCAGCGAACGACATCAAGGAGATGACTGCCTCGTGCCCGACTTGCGCCGAGATAAAACCAAGGTTTCTCAAAATCAAAGGACACTTGATCAAAGCTATGGCCCCTCTCGAACGTATCAACATAGATTTCAAGGGGCCATTGCCATCTAACACCTCCAACAAGTACATACTAACGATAATCGACGAGTACAGCAGATTTCCATTTGCATATCCATGTAAAGATATGACATCTGCCACTGTCATCAACTGCTTGAAAGATCTCTTCCTTACATTTGGCCAGCCTCTCTACGTTCATAGCGATAGAGGCTCATCGTTTATGTCAGAAGAATTCAAGTCATTTCTAAGAAAAGCAAACATAGCCTCATCTAGAACGACACCTTACAACCCCCAGGGTAACGGACAAGTGGAACGTCTAAACGGGACTCTCTGGCGAACTATCCAACTCAGCCTCCGGTCAAAGGGACTATTACCGGAAAACTGGGAAGCGGTACTGAAGGATGCATTGCATTGTGTACGTTCTCTTTTATGTACAGCTACTAATGCCACCCCACATGAAAAACTTTTTACATACCCTAGAAGATCCCCGAACGGAGACTCACTGCCGTCTTGGCTTACACCAGGCCCGATATTGGTAAAGAAGAATATCCGACAATCTAAAACAGACCCCCTAGTCGAAGAAGCTGAACTCCTTGAAACTAATCCTCACTATTCTCTTATTCGACGGGACAATGGGGAAACATCAACAGTATCGAACCGTCAATTGGCACCGTTCCCGTATACCGTTGACTACAGTGGAAATGATAGTTTTCAATCAGCTTCTGAAGAGATGGAAGACAGCGCTACATCTCCACCCGAAACTGACACCCCGTCGCTATCATCGCCACAACGTTCAGAGGATCTACGTAGCTCGCCGCCTTCTCCGATACTCCAGATCGAAGCTCTCCCGCGGAGATCAAACAGGACCAGGAAACCGCCCTCTTACCTAAGCGACTTTGTGGTAGATGGAGAAGGGAGCGAAAACTCGACCGGGGAAGAATGAGGTGATATGCCTATTGACACGACCTCCTTGGCTGTATGGTGGCTTGTGCTGTCAACGACAATGTCATGGATACATATTCAATCTCTACCTATCTGTAATTCTTTAGCTAAATAAAGCCACGTTCTATTTGGTATTACGCTTATTATGCTACAATTGTAAACCCTGAGGTTCGTCTCTATATCTTACCTTTAAGAGACCCTTACTTACGGTCAAGTTTTCCGATTTTTTTTTTGTAGAAATCCACATTATATTGGTTAAAAAGTCAACCACACATAATATTATAAGTGAATCTCACAATTGGTAAAAAAATCAAAATCTCTAAAAAGACTACATTCATTATTTTTTATGTCGAAACAAGATATTATGGGAATTCTGTCTGTAGTAACACCAATATCGCGTGCGGTCGAACTAGAGAGATGCAACATAAATATCAATAGACAATGCTAGGCTGTACAAAGACACGTTTGCCTCCAAAAGTAAAACAGGTACTAATTAAAAAAGATGGTTTATGCATTATGGTTGCGAATTTGACGAAAAAATACACAGTTTTAGCCATAACTACAAAGTTTATTTTTATCCACAAAGTACTAATAAAACTGTAATGAATTCAGTTTGTGAATGAGTGTTATAAATCTCTGAAGTGATACTATTTACTCTATATTTGTGAATAATCTGTTACGTTTGTAATTTTAAATTATTTTGTGTTTAAATTAGTCGCCATTTTCATACTTGGTGCTGTGAAACTTTTGGATTTGTTATAACCTATGTGTCGCGTGATAGTGATCACAATAAATAATAAATAGCGACTGGATTTTTATGTGAACTTTTTACTGTTATTATATCATGGTTGGACATTGCTTCGCATCTAAGGTTAGAGTTTATAATTTATTTACATATTTTATTGAAATAGTCCCGATTATAGGTAAATACGCGTAATTAAGGAGAAAGATATTAATATTTCCACTAGGTACTTTTTACTTCAACGTGTCTAAATATTTTTGATATGACATGGCCTGGAGGTTCGCATTACTCAATAAAAGAACATGATCTAATTATCTCTATTTTCAACTTGTTGTTATCATACGGCAGTGAGGAATAGCTCAATTTTAGTCTTTTTGTAAATTTCTATTGCGTTTACATCATAAAAACAAAAGCATTAACATCTTTAGGTAGTAAACTGAATAAAAATAACAAACAATAATAGATTAAAATGTGCTTCCACATTCTTTTTACTAAATACAGCAAAAATAAACTGCACAATAATCAAGTTTACTGAAGTGTCATCCATTCATGACAAGATACTTCATTTGAGATGATTTATCAAATATTGCAGAACCTAATAAAATCTCCAAGACATGCAATTGCTGCGAAAACTTATATTATTATTACTGTTATAAGTATACAAAAGATCATGCCTAGTTTTCAAAATCTGCACCTACATTATTCAGTGTCAATACTCATGCTCTATTGAGAAAATGTTGAAGCTTTGTATTCTTGTATACTATGTTTCTTAGTAATGCCACTTGTGTGTACATTTTGATGGTCATTCTAGGTAGTAAATCATAGTTTACAATATAACTTATATTTATCCTTCACCACAGTTTATATCGTCACAATTTAATTAGACTTCCCTTAATAATGAATAAAAACTATATTTATACTGAATTGAGATGGGGATTGGCAAAAGAAAAGAAAGGCCTATGATTAGCATTAGATAAAGTTGGGATGTGAATGATGATAATTATTATTGATTATTTTATTCTCACAACACAGGTCTTACTTCATTCTTGTCAATAGTATAGAGAAAACAGTTTTCTATATCTCTCCTATACTTAAACTGTTTTTTATTATAATATTATACCAACCTATAACTGTCCCATGGCAAGGCATAAGACTCCTTCTCATAGAGAAGGCATGAGCATTAATCAGCAACCCTTGCTCAAGACGTGCTGGTGATTCCAGACTTATATTAATTAAAGTCCAGGTTTCCTCACAGTGTCCTTCACTGATGTAAGTGATGAACAAGATAACCTTGGAAAGTAAATAACTATGGTTTCATAATTATACTTTTGCCTAGATAAAGGAAAATGGGTACCTACATCAAAATGACTGTGAATGAAAAATCACTTTTCACTGACTAAGGGCTGATTTTTCAATACTCAAATAACTTTTATATGAGGAATAATTGTTGAATGTTTGACAGCTTTTGTTCAGAAATATATCATCAAACTGTCATTTTTGTTCTTCAAATAAAAGTTATCTGACTATTGAAAAGTCAGCCCTAAGTCAGAGTAATCTTTGGTTTCTAAAAAGCAATCAATTTTAACTGTTGTCTAATACCATATCAACATTAAAGTGGTATGATTGGTTGGTCTTATTTAGCTGGCATCAGATTTTCTAGGATTGATTAGGCTTTCAAAAACCAAATGAGAGACTCAATTTACAGTCCAGTTAAATTTTTATGTTTATTACTGAATACTTGACAAACCTGTTTATTTATACATATAGAGAATCAGCTCATAATATGAGTTTTCTAGGACCACTCTAGAACCATAATTTTAATGTGGTGTCAAGGTCAGACTTTAGCACTAACAGACTTGTTTATGTTTTTACCATGTCCTTTAGTAAGTTCCCATTATTAATTATAGCATTATTGTTTATTTTATAATAACTGCAGATGCAGCATTTCCATAAAAACATCTGTCCATTCCACCCAATTGCAGATTAGTATAGTTTATTTTTTCATTCTGCCCCAGCGATTTTCCACACGTTTATCGCATTTCTTATCGATGATTACGTAACCTGCAAAAGCAAGTTACGTCATTTAAAAACTTCCAAAACCATAAATCAGACTAACAACGTAATATGAAAACAAGTGCCGCGCGACCACAAACAAACCGCGCGGTCACACCATATTGTGCGAAGGCATGGATGACCAGACAAAATGCCCTTCGAATTGACAATTTTTTTTCTATGAAACTCATTTCGAGTGTATTTCTCCTTGTTGTAACTAGATTTTAAGATATTACCTAACAACCTACAATCGAATCGTAATAAGAAAAAGTTAGTTTAAGGTCTGTTTGAATACCTACCTATTAAATATGTATTCTTTCACATTATGTTACGCGAGTATTCATGCTCCTGATATTTCAACAATTCTATAGAGCGAGAACGTTATTCAAAATCGTATCAGCCATCTTTGTCTCTGGATTTGGAAGTCTACTGTGTGATGACCTTCGAAACATTACGAATGAGTCCTTAGTGTTTTGTTAGATATCAAAAAGTACTCTGTGGTTAGTGAAGTGTGCACACGCTCCTCAGTCCACAGTCCGCTCGTGTTCCATACCTGGGCATTTTCACAAAAATGTATACCCCCTGATTTTCAACTGTCCCTCGAATTCGATTAAATTCTATGTATGAAGTAGTTGCCAGAATTATTTATAAGTTATCAAAGTGAATAAACGTACAATATTTTGTTGTTTTAACAAAAACTGTAACATAATCTCAAATAAATTTAAGTTAATTATAAATAACAATTGAAAAATGGGTGATTTTGCGCTGTCCCCTGCTTACTCTTACGCGTTTATTAAATTATTTCTTAACTTTTTTGTAAGAAAGATACCATCTTTTAAGGTTTTATTTGGTCCAGGATAATCAATTACTGTGGCAATAGTTAAAATATAATAACCGAATTACAAAAATAAAATAATAAAAAATAAAAAAGTAAATCAAAAAAATTGTCCTTCCCGGAACATTCAGTTTTGTCACCGATTTTCTAAAAAAAAATTTACCGTAGTTCAAATAGTTTTGCATTACTGGCAACACCATAGCTACCGCTATGCAACTTGTCAGGTTAGAAGCCGTCAGTGTCAAAAAACTGCTTAGAAGGAGTGCACGCGTGTTTGCAAGCCGCAGGCAACAAAGTCTTAGCTCAGGTATGTGACCATATTTTGGCTTATTTCTATCTATTTATCTTGTAGTATTTAGTTAATTAGTTTTAAATGTTTTTATATGTAAGTTGATCAAAAATTTGATGAATATAAGTGTTGTCGTTATATTTTAAACCGTTTTTATTACTAGAGGATTATCAAATGTGACTTCCGCTGTGTGACTATTTGAGCGGTCACATATACGCTGAACGAAAAGTCACAACATGCCTGAACACATAAAGCAAAGTTTACATGGCGATTTTCTTGAGCTATAAAAATATTTTTCTAAGACCTTTTTGACTGAGTACCAAACTACGGCAAAATGTAGATTTCAAAATAATCATAATTGAAAAACAACTTGAAACAATTTGGCGTTGTTTGTTGTACGATTGTGTGTTAAATTTTAATGTTGCTTGTATGGGTGTATATTATTATGTTCGTATATTTGTACAAGGTTTCATTTTAGTAGTACCAAATTTTGTTTTAGGAATAATAACTTACATCAAAATGCCTCTTACCGGTGCTGAAAAAACTAGACGTTATAGGGAGAAACTAAAACGAGATCGCCCGGAAGAATATAAAGCTCAATGTAAAAAAAATTTAGAAAGAATGAAAAGCAAAAAAAAGAAAATATCAGAAATGACGCCAGAGGAAGCAGAAAAGCAACGCAAAATATGGAGAGAGGAAAAAAAAAGAAGCAATATGCAGAAAAAGAAACAAACTAAGCCAGCAGAACTAAGATATATAAACAATGTGCCTTGTATAACTTCGAAAGATAATAATGAAACAAAAATCAGGAAAAAATGTAAACAATTACTAAGAAAATGCAGAAATTTGTTGACGCAGGTTAAAAAAGTTCAGACTCAAAGAGAGGCTTACAAAAAACGATACCAGCGTCTTAAACAACGCACTACGAAAAAGATAACTGACTTAGAAAATGAATTGATGAAACAAAAATCAAGGGAGGAAGTCCTTGAATTTACATTAAAAAAGACATATCAAAGGGCAAAAGGTCATAAAGAGAAACAATATTTAAGAGAACTTGTGAAAAACACTACAAACAAAAAATATGTACGCAAAATGATGGGCTTAAAAGCAAAAGATAGAAAAAAAAAGAAGATAGTAAGATTCGAAATTGAAGAGATAACAAAGTTCTATTTAAGAGATGATGTGAGTAGAAATACGGCAGGAAAAAAACAAGCTAAAACAAGAAACAAAATAAGAAAACAAATACGATATTTGATAGACACTCTCACACATCTTTACACAAAGTACAGAAGTGAAGGTGGGCGCTATGGCTTCACAACATTCTACAAGCATAAGCCTTTTTATGTTTTAACACCGCACATGAATGCAAGAGATACATGTCTGTGTATTAGACATAGTAACGTGGAGTTCCAACACACATCATTAAAAAAACACGGATTACTTAAAAATGGAGTTAGAGAAATTTTGAATGAAATTTCCTGCGATACTAAAAATTACTCCTGCATGTACAGTAATTGCGAAAATTGCAAAGATCGAAAACCACTTTATTGCATATTAGAAAATGGAGTAGATGATAATGATAAGAATGTTTCATGGTTACGTTGGGAAAGAAAAGATCATACGTATACAAAAAAAGGAGATGAAACGAATGAAATTAAAACAAAAAAAACAGCAAAGGTGATAAAAACAGGAAGTTTAGAAAATTTAAAAAACGAGTTTGAACAAGACTTGAAAGAATTTAAAAGACATTATTTTAATATGCAACGCCAACATAACCAGTATCAAATGGCTGTTTCACAATTAAAAGATAATGAAGTTGTTTTAGTTTGCGACTTTTCAGAAAACTACGAGGCTAAGTTGGGTGAGGAGATACAAGCCATGCACTTTGGTGCTTCTAAAAACCAAATAACCCTTCATACCGGAATGATTTATTGGGCCAATAAATCACAGTCCTTCTGTACCATATCAGAACTGAACAATCATCAACCACCCGCTATTTGGGCTCATTTGACGCCATTATTAAACCTCATCAAAGAAGAATCTCCAAACGTATCTGTCGTTCACTTTTTCTCAGATGGACCATCGTCTCAATACCGGCAAAAAAACAACTTTTATTTGCTGGCACATTTTACAAAATACCTTGGATTGAATTATGCAACCTGGTCGTATTTCGAAGCTGGGCACGGAAAAAGCGTGGCAGATGGCATAGGTGGTTGCGTGAAACGTACATTAGATAGAAAAGTCTGCCAAGGAATGGACGTAGTTGATGCAAAAGATGCCTACGAAATTCTCAGGAATAGTCTTAAAAGAATCAAAGTTTTCCTGATTCCAGACAGTTCCATCAGCGATATCAGTAAAATATTGCCGTCAAATGTGCAGCCATTAAAAGGCACTCTTCTGGTACATCAAATTATCACAAGAGACGAAAATTCTATCAAATTCAGGGATGTAAGTTGTTTCTGTGGAACAGTTCCAGGACAATGCGATTGTTTTTCCCCGCAAATCCATCATGTGGTCCCAGGCCATATTCAAACTCGAACTCAGATCAAAAACAAAAGAAAGAACGTTTCCGTACCATCCCGCAAAAACTCTGAAACATCACGTACAGATTTTAAAATGTCTAATATATATATCAAACCACCGTCTAAGAAACAAAAACATGACTACTCTGTTCCTTCAAGTTCCAAAGAAAATCTAAGACCAACAACATCACGTCAAGATTTTGAGATGACAAATATTGATACCGTACCACCGATACCTTACACTCAAGACTTAGAAGATCTTTCGCAAGGCATTGAGTCTTTTAATACGTTGGACTTCGAAGGCGAAGGCAATACTCTGATTGAATTTGACGACTACGAAGACGAACGATTAAATTGTCCTAAAAATGATGCTACATGGCCGATGACATTTATTCCTAATGACGACTCAAAAAGCGTTGAAGTACTAAAATCTGTAGCGATTATCGAAAATGTTAAATCCTACAAAACCTTGCAAAAAGTAACCAAAAAACCTAATTGCTTTCCTGAATGCCACAAATGCACATGCTCTATTTTAGGAAAAAATGCTAAATGTCTTGCATGTTCAAAATGGTACTGCGAAGAATGCGTTGATGGAAGGCCAATGGAGTTTGATTATATATGTGATCAATGTTTGCAAGGTAGGGAACTAAAATGTAGCTTGCGTGTCGCTTACGTCATCTTAGTTTTTGTCACGATATTTTACATTGATTTTTTTTTTTTTTTCAGATTAACCTGTGTGTTTGCATCCACTGAAACAAGAAATTTGGTTTTTTTTTTTATCCAATATGGTGATTTACGTCGATATTGACAAATTACTTACTTACGAAGACTTCGTCAGGTTCTATAAGTATGATTTGAAGTGGCCTTGGGTGGAGACGCATTTTGTCTTCTCCCAGAACTGTTCCAGATGTGGGAAAAATAATGATATAGCTAATAGACCTCTGCATTTTATAATCCTTAATATGCGTCGTCCACATATATGGGCTTTTATGAAAAGTTCTTTGTTCTGGTGTAATTTTTGTTCCACAAGTGTTTATGATCATTATCTGATTGATGAATGTATCCATTGTTATAATTAAAATAAGAATTATATTTTAAAGCTACACTACAGATCTCAGTAACTATAGCTTATTCATTGTAGTTAGATATTTATAGCTAATAGTTGTTATGGAGTAGGAACCGGAATTGGTTGTTTGTTTAAAGCTATGATTCCGAACAATGTTGCACGCGGCAGTGCTGTCGCGTCACTACAGGTTGCCATATTTTTTTTCTCACATCTCGCTGTTCAACCTATGAGATTGTCTACTGCTTAACCAAACTTTCCTGTGGGTCTTGTGGTGGCCTTAAGAGCAATTAAGGCCTCCAACCAGAGCTTAAAACTAAATTATAAACTACACGCTACAAAGCCACAACACGCTAAGGGCCTCGCCTTAGGGCGTCGCTGGGAGAGGACAGCAAGGGGACAGGCTGGATCTGATCTATATTATTTGAGGGGAATTTAAAGCTACAGGCTCAGCGGCTCGGGCTGGCTCGAGCAAGGGTCGGGAGGGACTGGTTGCCATGCATTTTCTATAGGTTTATATAAGATTACATTCCGAGCACAGTAGCAATGTGACGCAGCAGCAGCATTGCTGCCGTGCTCGGAATGTAATCTCATATAAACCTATAGAAAATTTATGGGGACCAGTAGTGAAGTGGCAGCACTGCCGCGTGCAGCGTTGTTCGGAATCATCCCTTAAAAATGTTTGCTATTATTTAATGTTAATAATAAACAAATCACGAAGACTGATATATAAGTGCCAATATAAAACATAAAAAAGACTTATTCTTGATAGTAATTTACCCTTTAGATAAATAATAATAATAATAATGTGATGCCTTAAGCCGGAACTGATTGTGATAATTTAGTTTGAAGTTAATGTTATCTATTATATTTATAATTATATTTATTATGTGTACTACTGCGTACTTTTTTTTCGCCATGTAAACGCACCCTTTCCCATTTTAGGTATTCGGTTGTGTGACTGTCCCTATATTACGGAGCTGAATTTCTTAATTATTTGAGTAGATTTTACATTTAATTACCTTCAAATCAGTCCCTCAAATGGAAAATTATACTTTAGTATAATATTTGTTGCCTTTTCTCTAAAAAAGTATCTAAAATTTTAAAAGTAAAGATAATAATGACAGTTGAAGTACCAAAATCACAATACTGAATATACTATTATATTTTTAATAAGCTTAGATCCAAAAGTTGGGAATGGTGAGTGTTTAAAAAATAAAAAATAACCATTTAAAAGTTATTAAATAAACAATATCTAAAAATTCTTATAATTTACACTGTTTTTCTAGCTACTGAATATAGTCACACAACTGATATAAATTTGCCAGACTTTCCATTGTGTTCTAATATTTTTACAGTATTCCCATTTTAAACCCATAATATTATATTTTTTCTTGAAGTATATTGAATTTCCGTTTTAAAGAGACCAAAAAAAGTTTAAAATATAATACTATCAAAAAAATATTATTTTTCAAGGTGGGGGTACATTTTTGTGAAAATGCCCACCTGCGCTATTCCGTTATTCCCTGAGGGCGGCATTATATTCGCCGCTCTTCATGATCCTTTTATACGCCTTAACTTACGGATTAGTTAGACAGAGAGGTGCGATTTGGACGAATTGTTCATTCGTAAACGGTAGGTTGAATTTATAATAAAATGGAATGCAATGGACAAAATACCGCTCCATGAGCGGCCATTTGCAGTAGCCGCTGCATTATACGTTGGTAAAAAAAACAAGACTAATGTAGTGGCACTTGAGAAAATTTAAAAATAAAATGGAACAACACATGGTTAAGACGTACTAAGCGAGTGTGACGCATCTATTTTACACATTAATACCTACATTATATTAATAAACCTTGGTTGTACTGACGTAGGATATTTAGCATAAAATAGCTATCACTAAATTATCACATTATACGAAGTATTACGAATTACGAAGTACTATCTACGTTTTCATCCATTGTTTAGTTCGTTTAATTTAAATTGACCAGAGAGCAGTAAAATAATATTGTCTTTATCTTTTTTTACAGGATTCGAAGGAGTGCTCGTTAGATCCGCAGGCATGACGGAAAAAGTGTTGCACCCAAGTGAGTCGATTTTTATAGATGCCAAATTCAAATGTAATAATTATCTAGGTGGGGTTCGGTAATAAATAACAAGTGTTTTTTTTGTCGCCGTGATTTGATTAATTAAACGATCGAAAACCTTTCCAAAATATATTGTTTATAGGTAGGTACCTAGATATTTTGTTGTCTACAAGTTGGTACAAGGGGTCACGTGATGGTGACGTCACAGACGAGCAGTCACCAGATCAATAAGGACTCGAGGTCATTCCAGTCTGGGCCGACAAATACGCCACCGCGCCTTTTACAGATACAGCTTGCCGCAGATTCAATAATATGTTACCTCTCACACCTCTATGCATATTTTTTATTTGCCAAACTTACAGAAGTAGCCCCCCATTTTTTGGATCGCTGCCCGCACCTTGGCTTGGATGTAGGAGTCGTACTTGTGTCTCCAATTGATTTTGTTCTTACCAACGCAAATTGCAAAAGGCATTCATTGTTAACATTCTACTATCGCAGTCATGTGCCACGCCCAGTCCTGCAAATATTCAGCCAATCTTAAGTACCTCATCTGTGCACCGAACTAGCCAGCTAAGAGGGCATAACGCGATGCCAAATGCGATCGTAAGGTGTCATTCACCTCTAGAACTAAGGAACCACGTACTTAGCTTCTTACTTCTTAGTGTGCACTGTATAGTGTGCATAGGCACTATAGTAGCATATACAGCATAGGCATACTTTAATTCCCGTTTCTTAATAAAATCTTCGCGAAATGTGGATCGTCCTGGTCCACTGCCGTCAAATAAGTTGCTTTCGTAATTTTGCTCGCTCGCAATTAATGAAACGATAAGCGAGCAATGGAACTCGTGTTTATATGACACTATTATAATACCTATTCATTAAGTTATTGTATTTATAATAATTATTAATACTGCATCATTGCACTCGTGCAAATAAACATAAGCGTTTCTCTACACTACACACATGAAAGGTCATCGTTTCAAGGTTGAAGGCTATAAAACGATTGGAATCAATAAGTATCAAGTATAGCGATGTGTCTCTGGTGAGATCTGTCTGTATAGCAGGCAGTTACGTGGTAAGAGGGGAGATGAGGCGGGGGGTGCGGCGCGAGGTGCATGTGCCTTGCATCGGTTGACGCATCGCGGTTGAATCCCCACATAGGACGCGAGGAAGTATGTAAAAAGGTGTATATAAGACGTGGATCGATGCCGGAGCCGACACCCACCTCCTACTGCACATACTGATGATAAAACTAATGACGCACTTTGTAAATCGAAAATCTTTGCGACACGACATTTTCCCTCAGACTAGATTAATACCTAACGAAATGATTTAAGCCAATTAAATAATGATTTTGTCTAATAAATGATTATTAATTAAAAATAAAATACTGCTATTCACTTATCACACGTACGATTTCTATGCAGGATTTGATCCTCATCATTGCTACAAATCAAAACAAGCAGGCAAGAATTTAATTTTAGAAAAGCATTTAAAAATCTTTAATCACTACACTAATGTAACCACTAGCCACCGCACATGCGCGTTTCGTTGACCTTGACGACCTGTAACGAGACGAACTAGGTAGACGCGAAACTTAATTATCATAGATTTATAATAACGTCCAGATTGAGTGTTCCGTACAAAACGCACCGTTCTTATTGAATGCATTTAGTGATACGCGTGTGCGTTGGTACCGCCCACCGCAAGTGTATTATTATCGTTTCTGCAGTTGTGTGCGTGACGTTTTCTAATACCAGCGCAAAATGATTACCCCAAAATGTGGGAAAATTCGTGTAGTTTTCTTATTCATATTCACTTAGGTAATTATATAGTTATTATATGTGTACAAAATGAAACCCGCCTTTTACATTCATACCGATTGACTCTTATGATAGTTTTTGAAGATTGTTATAATTTTATTTTTAACATGGTTTTCGTAAACATGTGTGAATGAACAAAAAACTTTTAATATCATAGGTACTAATATTATAAATCAGAAACTTTGTGAGTGGTACTGGTTTGAGAATTATCGCTAAACATACGTTAATGTGGGAACATTATAGGCTGATGATGATGATGATGATACGTTAATGTAACAAACATACCTAAAATATTGTTTCGCTCCAAATCCGTTTGTTGACTCAATAATATCGTAGTATTAAAAAAGATGGTAAAAGTATTTCATACCCTTGGCAACCATTGATATCATTTTGTTGATAATAATAATGTTGATTTCGTAACATTATACAATATTAAAATATCGCAGCATAAAAAAGGGTAAAAATATTTCATGCCTTACCTTGGCAATACTCAAATATTATGGCGTCGTTTTGTTTTTATTTTGTTTTCGTAATAATTTCAATGAAATACGTAGAAATTCATCATAAAATTGCAAACTTACCTGTGAAATGTGATGTTCGTATCTTTGTCTTTTTTTGGAGTGTAGTTTTTACACGATTTCACTGCACAAACCGTCATTTTTTCAATTATATTTAACAGCGTTTTCTGACGTACACGCGTTGAACGTCTGTCGCGTAATGGCGGCCTGTGGGCGGGGCTAACGAACGAATACACTATTTTGGTGTCTGTGAATTCGAAGCATTTTGACAGCGCGTACTAGGCATCTGGACGTTATTATAAATCTATGTTAATTATATTAATTTTCATTCCAACTGATTACCAAACACTTACAATGCGTATCAAATCTCATGTTTTCATCATCTAACAACCGGGCCCTCAAAATACTTTATGTACGAAATTGTTCAGCAGATACTGTAGTTAACTTCTAAGATCTTTTAAATAGCACTTGAGAATCTTGCTGCCGATTCAATATAAAATATGTCTTCAATGTGACATTTCTCAATCATAAAAGCAAGTGTATTCAATGAAGTCTGGCGAGCCATTTGTTAGTCGTAATTGTGGCAACAACGCTCGAAATTAGCGAATGGCGTCTGCGTTGTTGCCACGTTTACCTTTGCGCGTTTACGATTAATTCGCGCTGTGAATGTGGCGCTGAGTTGCACCAGCCAAACCTATTCAATCCATTCTAATTTAAATCTCATGTTGTTAACTCGCTCACGCCAACACCGTACGCAACGTATGAAAAGGACGCACTGGACTTGTGCCGACTGCGACCAACACTCAATAGGATTTATGTTATATAGCATCATTGCCTCATGCTACCTATTCGCTGTTCGAGAATGTGAAAAACGTTTTGTATTAGTCAATAAATAGAAGAAAACCGAATTTCAAGCATGATCCGAATTTGGAGGTAGTGAAAGTTAGAACATTTTCGATTTGAACAAACGCTGCTGCTAAGTCACGCGTCCCAAACTTTTTCGGTTTCTCCGATTCCCGAGATTTTGACGGCTTGAACTTCTGCAACTGACATTTTTTTTTTCTATAACGACTAGAACATTATAAGCATGATGATAAAGTGGTAACTCATAATAGGGCCACTGAACTGGGCGCTGCTATACGAGTGAAACCCGGTCCGCTTGAGTTCAACGAACTGTTCATTTTGCTGCATCCGTTGCAAATACTGCGCGGCGCATCGATGCCGCCACCAATTCTGTCGACTGAATACACCACTTTTTCATTTAGCTAAATAAAAAGTGGTCTGGTTTCAAAGAAACTACAACTGAGGTTTGCTTGCCAATAGAAAGTTGTACGCGCGAAACCACTGCGTTCTGTTGTTATGATGACTGTTGTTATTGCCAACTAATATTATAATTTACGAAGCGAAAAGGAGCTCCGTCTCATATTCTAGCAGGTATTCACTGGCTGCCTGTGTGTTTCATACTTTACATTTGATTATCATTAACACTAGCGTGTGAACTAGTGAATATGACGAGATGGTTTAGATATGTACTGATAACTGTTACGATTTATAAAAAGTTGGTGGGTAATTTTATTCTTCCTATCTATTACCTTCTAATTATTTTGAGCACCTTCAAAGCTATACTAAATTCATCAGTAAAGAACAAAATAACTCCCAAACCAACGTTTATGTCAAAACATGGCCATGAACAGAAAATATCGATCGCATGACCGATAGCTGTTGGCAATCAGCCCTTTGTGTAAAGCGCGACCCCCACTCAACGCTCACTGGAGCCTTTTAAATTAACGTAAATTAAATATACATACTTACCTTTTAATCGTTTCTTCGATTTTTTTTCTATGTACATGTCGCAGCCAACTGGTTAATTTAGCCGTTTAGTTAGCCTGGCCTTTGGAAGAAGTGCTCGGCTCGCACGCGGTGATCACAGTTCTTCTACCAGAACCCATTTAGCCGGGTGCCCTGGCTTAGTTACTGCGACCAATTCGGCTCGCGCGTGATTGGTTACAATTCCATCCTAAACTATGATTGAACATCATTTAGGCCGTTAGTAGAATGGCCGCCGCCTAGGCGGTTAACTAAACGGCTAATTAAACCAGTTGGCTGCCACATACATAACATACAGTTATAAGTGGTGGAGGCCAATAAAGCTTTGCGATCGTTTTGATTTATTAGCTTGTTCACGAAGATGTGGACAGGTGTTTGATGGCACGTGAAGCTGGATGACCGTATATCTTTTTATGGCTTAATAAATATACCTATCCGAGTTGACGAAATATTTTGGCAGAAATTAAAAAAAAACATATTTCTTTACAAAGAATTGCTCGGGCTTCTGTCTGGAGTTGATGTAAGCCGGCAAATGGCAACCGTGTTATTCGGGGCGGGTCGGGTTGCGCGGCGGCGGTAATGGGCTCCGTACGCGTCGGTCGCCTTTCGCCCACGGGAACTGGTTTCACGCAGCGCTTGTCAACTTGTGGACTCTTTGATTTGATTCAATATTATTTCATTACCACCTTACTTTACTTTATACATTTATTTGCAATGGATATTTTTTATAATTCGGTCTTTAGTCATGCATTTTCGTAGGTTGTCTTAAATCTAGTGACGTTTGTAATATTGGACTCTGAGGAAAAAAATATTTAGTGTCGACATAGGCGGAAGGGAGAACTGGGTGTTTGGGGGGCGCCCGTTGTGGGAGGGATTTATATGTATAGTGGCGCGATCACGTGTACATTTTGCAGCTTGTATTGATCCTGTCGTCTTTTTCTTGTTGTTATTAATACGATTATGCCGCGCAGCGCAACTCTGTAATGCAACTAAGTAATTTAAAAATTTCCAGTATTTAAGTAATTAGTACTCATCATTTTGTAAGTATAGTGTTAGGTATAGGTACTAGGGTGTACCTTCTTTTGAGTGTAGGATTTAGGTAGGAGTGGGCTTCTTGGTTATAATCTGTCATGGGTGAAGTTACTCGTTTATTTGCAGCCATGAAAGTCCTCAGATATGTTATCGTGTATAATGCGAATAGTGGGGGGTCCGAAAACGTTACAAATCTGATGATAAGTATAGGGAGCAGGACTAGGAAGTAGGCGTGCGAATTTAGATACATTAAGTCGAGATGAACAAGATACCTCGATTTGTTTGTGCTCACTCTATTTCGGTGTTTGTGGCGCACTCGGCGGCTAATCGGCGCGTCACGTGACGAGCGCCGGAAGGACGGGGGGTGCGGGCCGGGGCGTCGGAATGCAGTCACCACCGCTCGATGCACACCCAGCATAGCTGCTCGATTGATCGTCAAGTCAAGCTCTTGCTCTACTTTACACACGCACTGGCCAAATGAAATCATCGCTGCTACGCTATATGCTATACGCTGCTATACGTACCATCAGTTACAACTACAACATTACTAGTACTGTACCAACTCTTGTAGGTTCAATTCTAATTTCTAACCCGAGCTATCCCCATTTCGGGCATAATGTATGAAAAAAAAAAAAACATTACCCTTCTTCCGGGGCAGTCGGGAAAAACTAGATTATTCAAATTCAAAATATTTTATTGTGGGCATTATGTTTATTGATTGATACGTAGCTAAGTACTTACTTAATTCAGTGCAAATAGGGTTTCCAAAGTGATAAATGAAAAAGTATGCATGCGTAAGCAAGCATGAATATTGGATAGGTGATAATAAGTACGAGTAGACACCTGCCTTACTGATAAGAGCAGCAAATGAAGTAGATTTGTAACGAAAGTGAGCACACACACTTAGGTATTGTTATTTAAAACAGTTTAATATGTTATCTTAACGACTAGAGACAATTACCTACCAATACTTATTTATTCGTTTTCAAATCTATTGTTATGATTATGATGGAAATATAATGAAGTACCTATTTATTTTGATAATGTCATCAGTCATTGATCATGCTCATCATACTGGCTGGGTATAAATGTTTGGATACCATAACAAGTCGACGTTTTCGTCTATACTTCTGTAGACGAAAACGTCGACTCCCGTCGTCGACGACGCTCAAAAACTACTAAATATTAATAAAAAGACTAATGGATATTATCCTAAGCCTAGAAGTAGTAGGTGTGTGGCATGATCCTGAAATGAAAGGACATATTTCAGCTGCTTATAATTTATTCAATGTGTGACTATCTGTTGATAACATCATAATGTATGTTTTTGCGGGGTGACGTTTTGACTTGGCTTTGGTAAAAAAAAAACTGCTGGTCGCCCCCCACACTCCCCTCAAGATTGAAAAAGCACTCAAAGACCGAAGTACAATACAACTTGTCTTTATTTACATCTATGTACCAAAGGGGACTTGACCTGTACCGTACTGTTGTATTTCTTCTCGTTACTCGTGAGCTCTTACTGCTATGAATTCTTATCGATTAGGGTTATGTAATCATTTGTGTGAGAAGATATTGTATTTGATCTCGTTTAACTTAGGATGAAATTGTGTAGTACAAAGCAGTAATTGCAGCGTGCGGATTGCAGGCGAGCGCCCCTCGCCCCGCCACGCAGCCCCGCGCTCGAACACCGTAAGTAAACAGTCTGGTGTTTATCCGCGTCTCGCTCGCACCGACCGCGTCGCGTCGCGCCTCTGAGGTGCACTCGCTGTTCCTATTATTTTCGTGACGGGTATTGCGCCGAAGCCGATTCCCGCATCCTCGCCCCCGAGACGCGAGGTCCGGTCTCGCGGCGGAGGCGGCGGCGACGGCCGTTCGCATCGCGCGCCAGTCCGCGCCCGAGGCCGACTGTCGCATTGCTCCGTGCCTTCAAACGTTTGGTGTTTGTCGTCCATGTGTTGAAATTGAAAATGCGGCACGTTCCGAGTGCGTATCACGGTGGGTGAAGAGCGCCCGGCCGCGGTTTGAATTTCATCAGTATCGTGACGTGCTTGGTGACAGTGAGTGGATTGTGTATTGGCCTGCCGATGATACACGTGAATGTGGATGGAGTTCGGAGCGGTGTTGGAAGATGCATTTCAAAGAGTCGTTCGCGATGAGCGATCGACCGAGCGAGCGTGGCCGGCGCAACTCCCGCTGCAAGGGTGGGTGTCTGCTTGCCGTGACGGCTGCGAGTCGTCTGCGCTCGTGGACCACAACACACCATCACACCATACCTACAATGCGTGGCCTACGTGCCTACATCTTTCCTCTTCCCACCCATCCCAACTACTGTTTACTTTTGCTCTACCAGTCGCAGTCCTTATAATGGAGTATTATCTGAGTAAATGTTGACTTATGAGTATTTATACTAAAATGAAAACATTCGTACAACTTGTGCTAAGTAGATTGTGGGACATCGTAACATGCTACTAGAAATCATTGGAACTCTTGTTTACTACACCTTAGTTAGATGATCCCGTTTCTCTGATTTTATGAAGTACAGCATACAGCAATGGTACCTACCTATTTATGTAATTCAATCATAAAGAATCGAAGCGAAGCACTTATTCGAACAAATTAAGTTATTGGCTGGCTCTGCTGTTGACATAAATAAGCGATCAGCTGTAGCGTCTCTGAATTCTAGTGCATTTGACACACTCTCTAATTTTCTATTTTGTACTCAAAATATCTTATATATTTCCGCTTTATTGTTGTTATCAGTACTGTATTGTTACATGCAGTAAAATAATATCGAATTTTGATATGGGTTGATTCATAAAAATAACGAATATTCCTTCTGATACGTCGATAAACGATAAATGAGGTATTTCTAGCCAATATCTACATTGTTTCCCATACTTACTACAAAAATTGGAACGTTTATTGATAGAACAGCAGAACTTTTCGTCGTCGTAGGTTGGCACCTGTAGAATAAGCACGTAGGTCGTACCGCGTACGAAGGTAAAAGATAAAAAAATATACTTGTCGAACAAAAATATAAGTTTTGCTTGTAACATTAAAAATAGCATGTTTTATATTAGGTCCTTACATATGAAATTGGCGTTTTTCGTACTGGCCACTTTAATCACGAATTTCTCCTCTTTGGTAAGGAATTCCAAATTCAAATTTGTACAGCTATTTACTCATGTATTTGTGCTTCGATGACCGTCATTCATTTGTTTTTTTTCTTCTGTTTTTTCTGTTTGCGTCACTCATTTTACAAAATGGAAAATTTAAAATATCGCATTATTTACGAGTACGAGTTCCGCCGTGGCACTAGTGCTGCGGAAACGACTCGAAGGGTGAATGATGTGTATGGCGGTCATGTTGCAAAAGAAAACACAGTTCGTTTTTGGTTCCAACGTTTTCGTTCTGGAAATTTCGACCTGCAGAACAAGCCCCGTGGACGGCCTGAGACCCAAGTTGATAATGGAGAATTGAAGGCTATTGTGGAAGCGGACCCATCGCAAACCACGTCCGAGTTAGCTGCAGGCTTCGATGTTAGTGATAAAACTGTTTTAATTCACTTGAAGCAAATTGGGAAGATTAAAAAGCTTGAAAGCACGACAACGCCAGACCACACACTGCGCAACAGACGGCTACCAAATTAGAAGAGCTTGAATTGGAATGTCTTAGACATCCTCCGTACTCCCCGGACCTTGCTCCAACAGATTACCATTTTTTTCGCAATTTGGATAACTTTTTGCAAGGGAAAAAATTCAACTCCGATGGGGCAGTCCAAATCGCCTTCAAAGATTTTATTGATTCCCGTCCGACTGGTTTTTTTAGTAAAGGGATCAATGAACTACCTATAAGATGGCAAAAGTGCATTGAAAACAATGGTTCATACTTTGATTAATTAAATATATTATATTAAAAAATATTCGACTTTTTGTTCCTTCCATACAAAACGCCAATTTCATATGTAAGGACCTAATATTTGGCTCTTTCATATCGTTTAGCGGTGATCTAATACTTAATTGAAGGCTGAGGTAGTAAAATAATAATAGGTCGATTAAATGTTCGTTATATCAGCAGTAGATGTCAATGATGCTATGATAACATTGACCTTCTATTAGGCAAAATCGAAGTACCAGTTTAAGCTACGAGTAGAAAAACACGACTAGAGATACGAAGTTTGAAAGTATACTTCGCAACATTTCTGAGGAAGAGCAGGTGGCATTTTTTTAAATATGATCATGGCTGTATAATTCGATTGTTTGTGTCATTTCAACCGTCAACTAAATAGTATTTTTTTATCAGAGCTATTTAGCTCTAATTTAACCTGCAGCCTAATTGCGGAACGCCAAATCGTCACATGATTCTGATCAGTTGGCTTCATTTCTATCACAATTGGCTTCATTTTACGATTTTCGAATTGCGAAACTCTAGTTTCTGCGCAGGGCCTTAACGTTCATAATTGGTTTCATAATAAACTAGAGTTTCGCAATTCGAAAATCGTAAAATGAAGCCAATTGTGAATAGAAATGAAGCCAACTGATCAGAATCATTTGACGATTTGGCGTTCCGCAATTAGGCTGCGGTTCACGAAAAAATACAATAGTTATTTCATCTTCATGCCTGACCCCTTTTTCTATCTAGACGGCTTTTTATTCGTTTGAAGTAGGTATTACATCTGGGTTGGTAAATCCGATGAAAAGTGATTTAAAATAAAAACTTTTTAACAAAAATAATAATTTTATGAAGTCGGTTAATAAAATTAAAAAAAACTGCTTTTATTCGGTTACATTTTGACTGAGTTTTGTGAATGCAATACCTAAATGGTTTTCTAGATTTATGCAGCACCCTAATTGCGTAACATACTTTCAAATCACAATCTGAATCATTTTGAAGGCTATTGCTAATCCATTGCTTCATATCTTCGAAAAAATTATCTGCTCAACAAATAACGCAATGAATGTTGTTACTCTGTTAAAATGAAAGTCATTGCTACTGAGTACTGATAGTGTATTACGCAATTACCCCGCTGGTCTCCTTATGAAAACAATGGCGTCCAAAGATCATGACTTCATGACTATTCATGAGTCATCAAAAGTCGTCATTCAAAAGGACTAGCTTACTAACCTACCTTTTATAACATAACTGTTGTTGGTACCTACTGGGTACTGTTAATGCTCGAAAGAACTAATCGCCTCGTTATAAGTATTTAGGTGCTTACCGTATCTAACATGATACTTAAGTATGTACATCTTTTAGCACGTAGAAGGTATTCCGAAGGCATATTGTAGTGAAAGAATCAGAAGTTGAACTGAGACGATCCGAGATTTACAGATGACTTCGTCTTGGAGTGTAAATGTGGTGCTGTTGCAGAAACAATGGAGCACTTCATTTTGTTACGGGAACTTTTGAATGACTGAAAATATGAAACAAATTTTCTAGTGCAAAAAATTTCTCTTTGAACTAGCTCCTAAACTACTTTATAGTTTTAGTTTGAGCTAGAAGTCTTTTTTTTTATTTTTATCGCAACATACCAGGGGGTCCTTCAGGAAACCCTTGGTTAGAGGGTTCTAAAATTTTCTTTAGGACGTTTTTAGTCCACTCTGTATGTTATACAGCGTGTTTTTTTTTTTATCCCATAAGTCTAGGGTTATTTTACTATAAGTAAAAATAATATAAAAGTCCTACAATATGTGGTCCAAAATGCAAAGTTCCGAAGATAAATCATGTACAGTCAGCATCTAAAGTCGATTAACACTATCATTTTTACATGTTATTAAATTGACAACATCTTTTTTCAATAAACTGATTTTTAGCTTTTCACATAATAGACAAGAGTATATATTCTAAAAAAAAAATCTTCTGCTGCAATTTTTAACAAATGTTTCGCTCAATGACTAAGATTACAAAAACTGAAGTGTTAATCAACTTTTGATGCTGACCGTACCATCGCGGACACTGGCGGTGGACCACTTTTCAACCTTATTACCAAGGGCATAAGGGTGAAAAGTAGTCGACCGCCATTGTCTGCGGCTGTACTTATCTAACAATAAGTATAATTTTCATTCAAACCAATCATTCATATTTAAAGCTTAGAAAATGCGACGTTGTCATATTTCACGTTAGGATGTTTTACATTAATAATCGTGACTGTCGAATTATTTTTTATGACAAATGAAAACAAAAAAAAAGTTATTATTATTCCAGTTGATTCTTTGTGGTCTCATTCATACCCTAGAGGTAGTAGCTCAACTAATGTGACACAATTACTTTTTCTGTTGTTACCGATCTTTAGGAGATTTCGCGACACCGGAGCGGTATCGGCAGGATATAAAAAAAACACCTTGTATAAATGCGAAAGTGATAATTTCATTCTCAGTTATTTTCACGTGAAAACCACAACTATTAAAATTTTGCAGAATTAGCCTGGTATCCAACTCCCTGGAAAATGGATAAGGTACGGTCAGCATCAAAAGTTGATTAACACTTCAGTTTATTTAATCTTAGTTATTGAGCAAAATATTTGTTCAAAATTGCAGCAGAAGAATTTTTTTAGAATATATTCTCTTGTCTATTATGTGAAAAGCTAAAAATCAGTTTATTGAAAAAAGTTGTTGTCAATTTAATAACATGTAAAAATGATAGTGTTAATCGACTTTTGATGCTGACTGTACCTACTTTTTATCCATGCATGAAAATTTTAACATTTTATATGCCGGAATGCTCGAGATACACGAGGCTAGTTTCTCAAGCTAGGATAGTAAGCTAGCAAGCCAGTAGTAACCCGGGCTTTGTGTATACAGAACTAGCCTCTTTTCTAGGCTAGAAAATAGCGTCTCAAGCTAGGATAGTTTAATGGTAGGGGTTCTATTTTTTGAGCTAGTAGCACCTCCACCACTGATTTTACTATCCTGGATTGTGTACTATAGCTTCATGTGGCGTGGCCGGCGCGCGGCGCAGCTAGTATTCGGTAGGCTAGTTTTCAGTGAATACGCCTTTAGTTTTTCTGACCGCAACCACGTGTTTTCAGAGTCAATGAAAGATGCCCAAACTAAGTACCGGGATTAATTTTAAGTTGTTAAAATTGTCCCGTGAAGGCGAATGTATGTAAAACGCGCAAATTAAACGAATGAATGAATGTATTCCATCTTATAAAAAAACTTTTTAACAAAAAAAAACCGACTTCCAAAAAAACACTACAAAGTGAAAAATAACTAATTTTGGAAGTCGGTGTCTTTGGATCTGTATTTTAGTTTTTTGCCACCGACTTCCGAAATTAAAGTTATGTTTCACTTTGTAGTGTTTTTTTGGAAGTCGGTTTTTTTTTGTTAAAAAGTTTTTATTTCACGCTTTTTAGTGGGTCTGCTTATAATTTATGTCAGTTACAATAGCCTCGTGTCAACTTTCTCATCGCCTTTTACAAAATATTGCTTTTACCGATGCAGGGAAGTTAATTGTTGAAGAGTTCTCCTGGTCCACCATCAGCTCCATATCACCATTCACATTGTGACGAGCATAAATTGCTTAGCAACCATGTTAAAGTATCGAATCGCAACCCGTGAAATAGTACGGAGATATTATTGAGTAGTTCCGGTGGCCATCTGTGGTCTTCATCATCAGTTCCACTTCACCAAATGGTGCTTTCCGAGAGCAAATGCATGAGTGTTACTATAAATAATTTTGAAAGAATTTTCTTTTAACTCCAAGCCGTTGAGGAGTTGTACCTTCCATCATCAGCTCATCCACCTGATGAGATGATGATTATCAGATGAAAATACTTAAACAGCTTTAGAAAATATATGAAAATGGTACTATGTGCCTATAAAATTTAAAGGTTGCCCTCGATTTCCCTGGGATCCCATCATCAGATCCTGACCTGATGATCATGCAACCACTTGGGAAGTATACCCTTTCAAACAAAAGAAAAATTTTCCAAATCGGTTCAGGCGTCTTCGAGAAATCGGGGAACATACATAAAAAAAAAAAAAAGATTCCGACGAATTGAGAACCTCCTCCTTTTTTTGAAGTCGGTTAAAAACAAGCATATATGCGTGATTCAATGTGGCGATTTATTGACAATGACCACTCAAATGACTATCAAAGGCATAAACATTTTGAGCAATTGTCAAGCTCTGGCAAAAAAAGCGGTCTGGAGCGGGTTCTCAAGTTTATACAGTCAAAGTTAAATTGGTTCGAATTAATGCACTGATTCATTAATCAGCGGGGTAATTGCATAACACACTATCAGTTGCAATGGGTTTCATTTTGACAGTTCAACAATATTCATTGCGTTGTTTACGTTGCTGAGAAGACACATTTTTCGAACTTATGAAGCAATGGATTAGCAATATCCTTCAAAATGATTCAGATTCAGATTGTTAGTGTGTTACGCAATTAGGGTGCAGGAGTCATTGGGAGAACACTCTTCTCTTCTAGATCTCCATTGCGAAATTCTTCTAAAAGCAAATGCCTAATAATAATATTCTTCATTTTCGGGCAACAATGATCCACGTTCTTTCTTTCTAAATCCATGGTCTAATCTAATCCATACACGTTTCTCTAACACATCTTGCTAGTAATTCGTCTAGTGCGAATTGCCATAGTTTCCGAAGTAACGTAACTATTCAGTCGAATTGTGTTTTTTTTATTTACTTCGTGTTGTTACTTTAATCCATAGAACCTACCTACCTTATTTTGCTCATCGCTCACATTGAGAATATTAATTTTTCTAGAGACCTCTATTTTTTTTTTACTTACTGTTTGCAGCGAATCTGAAACAGCTATTGCCACGATTATATTTAAACGTGTAATATTATACAGTCTTACCAAGGGGTATCGTATTACCCAGTAACTGGGTTGTGGAGGTCTGATAGGCAGTCGCTCCATGTAAAATACTGGTATTCAACTGCATCCGGTTAGACTGGAAGCCGACCCCAACATAGTTGGGAAAAGGCTAGGCAGATGATGATGATTATACAGTCGTAAGATAGGTTAAATAGTTTTCTCCGAGTCTTCTACTGCCCCCTGGAAGTCTCAAACGCCCACGAGGGGGCGTTATCGCCCACGTTGAGAACCTATACTTTAATCACTGTAACACTAGAGCCTTGTATATCTCGGACATTATACACGAGGCTAGTTTTTCAAAGCTAGGATAGGAAGCTAGAACCTTGGTATACTATCCAGGCTTGCTGTCCTGGCTTGGCACATGCTAGTGCTGTTTACATGATGCCAGATAATTTTAAGCCAGTACAGAACGTCGTGGTTGCAGTCAGAAAAACAAAACGCGTAGCCAGTGCACATTAGCCAATCGAATACTAGCATCGCCGGCCACATGAAGCTAGTACACAAGTAAGGATAGTAAAATCACTGATTGGGCTGCTACTAGCTCAAAAAATAGAACCCAATCGTATTAAACTATGCTACTTGAGACGCTAATTTACTAGCTTTCTTACTAGCCTAGAAGAGCAGTGGTGGCCCAGTGGTATCGGCCCGACTTAGAGTTGTAGGTCGTGAGTTCGAACCCAGACAGGGGCTTTACTTTGTGTAAATTATTTCATCACCACTGCTCTCAAAAACGGTGAAGGAAAACATCGTGAGGAAACCGGCATGTCCTAGAACCAAAAATTCGAAGACATCCACCAACCCGCACTGGGCTCGCGTGGTGGATTATGACCCACTCCCTCTCATAGAGAGGAGGCCTGTGTCCCAGCAGCACGTGGCAACAATCATTGTAGGCTGATTATGCTACTAGTCTAGAAATGAAGCTAGTTCTGTGTAGCCAGTGTTACTAGCTTACTATCCAGGCTTGAGAAACTAGCCTCGTAAACGAGGCTAGCATCTCGGGCTGAGCAGCAGGTGGTAGCTAGTTACAATAATATCTACTTTTAGTCTTAAATGGACATTAACATGTTGTTTGGTAACATAAATTCATAAAAGTATCGTCGGAATATAAAAACAAGTTAAACAACTTGAATTCTTCAAGCTGTAGATAGCATTGTTATTTTCGTTTTCAACTTTCAAGGTCTTCTCATATTAGTGTGACTTGGTTACTTACAGTCATAATAAGAATATTTACATGGCACTGTAACCATGATAATAATATTATTATGCTCATGATTACAATGATACAGCCAACGCACGACTTGAAACTTAAAAAATCGACAATGAAATATAGGTGTATGAATGATAATTAATTCAACATTGCCTAAGTTTTGTTTTGTACTTGCTAATTAGCTGTTTAGTACAGCTATTGGCTACCTACTTCGCAAAGTAATCAAACATTATAGTGTAAAACCGCTGGTTCATAAAAGGCAAGTAAAATCACAATCTGAATCATTTTGAAGGATATTGTTAATCCATTGCTTCATAATGTTCGAAAACATTGTCAGCTCATCAATGTAAATAACCAATGAATGTCGTATGAGAGCCATTGCTACTGATAGCACAGAATAAATATCTGATAGTGTGTAACGCAAAATTTACCATGCAGGATGTGAGTTATGAATTTATGATAAAGACTTTTATGTTATGAACTTTGTCTGTATGTAGAACGTCGCATTTATTAACCCTTTACGGTTTACCCAATATTTTCCATAATGCTTATTTAAGTTGTGATCAATTTGGACTCTGATGCTTGAATGTTAATAACAAACACAAACACTACTAAAAAAAGGTCTTATTTAATTATAATGATTTGATGAATCAGTCACACGTTTCATTTGGCTACGTCATTCGTTAAAGGCCTCTGGGGTTATGCGGTAAGGGAGGGGGGTAGGGGAGGAAGGGAGTCGCAAAGGATGGAGGTGAGATCATAGTGGCGAGTGGCCCGGGGAGGCGATCGATATGTACATTGAACATACATACGTATCTATATAAATAACTGTACCTAACTTCTCGCAACTCGACTGTCTGCTCCAGATACTGCGCCAAAACCCTGTCCCCCCCGACCTCTACCCCTACCTTACCTATTCTTTAGCAAAAAGATCAATTTTTCAAACAGAACTTTCAACTTAAACATGTTTATACAGGTTTCTTGTTTTTTTTTTGGTACGTTTTAATGCATAATTGGCTACAAATTATTCAATACAATGCCTAGTCCAGTACTTTATACTAAGATAAATCAAACAACGTTCATATTTGCTCAGAGGATGTGGTGATATAACCGCTTCCATGGGTCCTTATTCACTATCTAAATTGGTCGTATGTAGGTACAGAATGTAGATCATATAACGTAATTTTAAGTAACCACCTACAAATCACTGTACCCATCTGAATGTACCGAAATGTGTGTATCGGCTATTGTTCATGAAAACATAACAGTAATGGCGAACCGCTTTACTGCAACAGACAGTTACCAAAGCTTTTGGCAACAACATGTTGTCAGTGAGAATCCAACGTCGCGCCTTTATAACATTGGTTGACCTTACATACTTCGAATCAACTAAGGTTTGATATTGATTGATTTCATCATGTCGCCAATTCGCAACATTATATTATTATACAGGGTGTCCCTGGATGTATGGATCAAATCGAATAGGGACGTGGGCAAGGTCCAAACGTTTTAGCAAAAAAAAAAAAACTAAAAAAAATACTAAAAAAATATACTATAAAAAAAAGAGAAGAAAGATCGAATTCGTGAAAACTATCAGGGCTATCAATTTTTTTTTTTAGATAGCCCTGAGAGTATTTTTTTATGATTAATTTCTTTGAACACTAAGCGAAGTAATTGAAAAAAAAATTAAAATCGGTCATAACTTTTGAACCGTAAAATAATTCACTGACAT
Organism: Amphipoea oculea; assembly: GCA_945859645.1. Taxonomy (NCBI): domain Eukaryota; kingdom Metazoa; phylum Arthropoda; class Insecta; order Lepidoptera; family Noctuidae; genus Amphipoea; species Amphipoea oculea. Next base: position 13,884,901 of record OX243873.1, read on the forward strand.
TCTCAGGGTTAAAAAGTTTAGAAATGACCTTGCCCACGCCCCTATTCGATTTGATCCATACTTCCAGGGACACCCTGTATATCTAGTATCTACAATCGTATTTGAAATATCCGTGTATAACGTAAGTACCAAGTTTTATGGGCTGATTCTCATTTCTCAATAATATAATATTTTAATTCATAATTAGACTGTTTAAGAGTATTTCTTTTTTAAATACGAAATACGGCAACGCCAATACCTACTAGTGCTCAGTAACACGCTATTTGACTATTGCGCAGACAGACTCCTTAAAAACGTAGAAACAATGGAGACCACGCAGTTGAGTACGAGTTTGTTCCTCTATACCTTCAATAGTTACAAGTAACGACAGATCATCAGTGGTTCTAGACTCGACCAAATTGGTTACTTTAAATCTTAAATGCTTAATCCTCTTAACACACTTCGATTTTTAAAACTTCATCGTTGTTTGTCATGTTCCAAAGCCTTCTTGATCTTGCAATAGTAAGGTGTGTCGGGCTGTTTTCTATAACTCCACGATAAGGCACATTGTTGCGTGAACGGGAATAAATCAATTCGATCCACCCCAATTCCTCGTCAAAGGGCAACGGGCATTTCATGTTGCTGGCATGTCTCAGAGAATTCCAAGTAGGTACTCGGCACAGCATGTGGCGACTTCAGGGCAGTTCAGTAGCTCGTGGCCATTCCTTCTTCTTCCAGGCAACCTGCGCTATTTTGATTTAACTTACTTTAACTTATAACAAAAATATATTTCACATTCTGATTTAGGAAATAAGAGTTCTCAGGAATTCTACAGAATTACAACTTCACATAACACTGGTTTAGAGACCATTTATTATGATATGTGTGGCATTACGAACAGTATCAGCAACATGTTCATACTTTTTGCGACGCGGTAAACAACGGACTGTGACAAAAACTACCCAATTTAAACCCTTATCGTTCAGGGATCTGATCAACCATACCTTAATCATGCTCCATAGTATTGAATACAACACCTGTATGCAATAAATACATGAGTTGTAACATGCACCATCTTCAACAGGTGCTGGCGTCAAGATGGAGCACTTCCAAGCGGCGCTGGATCCTCGCAAGCAGGAGCTGCTGGAAGCGCGATTCCTAGGCGCCAAGGTCAGTTTCTACTCCTGTTTTGCTATTCTACATTATTTAGTCATCAGTGGTTGTCGCTACACCCATAACGTTTCCGCTTCAGTGCGAGGCTCGTATTTCTCAGTTTATGTGTCATGCTTTAAACTTTAACTTGATTCACGATGTTAGTATAGTGTAGCGATAAATTCAGAACCAAATCAAAGTACCTAATTGTAGCAGTCACAAGACCGATAGCATAATATGTCCAAATTACTTTTCACAAAAAAAATTTGAGGGCCTTATTAAGTTATTTATTAAGTCATCCATTTACAAAACTAATGATGAATTGATGAAGGATACCTATGTTATCTTGATTTCAAATTGGCAGGGACAAAAATGAATTATATGGTCGAGTGAAGTCCTCCTCGAGTAGGCGTACACCTCAGATATTGAATAGGTGCGGATATTCTAGGTAATCTATTTGGGTTTACGAGTTAAGAATAGAATAATAGGATTGTTTAGTCATGTGGTTCATTGAATTATATTCTTAGTTTCTGTACAAACGAGTTTTTTTTGGGTCAGACACTTGTTTTCATGCTTCAAAGGTTTTCATATAGAAGCCTCAGGTTTATTCTTATTGAAATACGCATAAAGGGATAAAAATCGATTTGAGAAATGGGCCCCGCAAAGTTCTACTAATGATTATAAGTGATGTAAGCAATGAACGTATTAGACTATACGATGACGAACAAGTTTAAGCACATACGAGGGAGCGTTTTTATGTTCGCGGAATGGGGGACAAGGGGTGGAAATAAAAAATCCAAATTATTTTTCCTTTTCAATATATTCACCTGCAAGACGGATACATTTTTCAGATCTTTCAATTAGTTTATTTATACCCTCATTTAAAAAGTTTTCTCTTTGTCTTCAAAATACGCCGAAACTGCCTCCTTGACTTCATAATCGGTGGTAAATTTTTTACCCCGCAGCTCTTTTTTCATTTTTGGAAACAGCTAATAATCACTCGGGGCCAGGTCTGGGCTGTAGGGTGGGTGATTCAAAATATCGAAGCCCACTTTATGCAGGGCAGCCAACGCAACGCGGCTCTTGTGGACGGGCGCATTGTCGTGCAAGAGGAAGACGCCTTTCGTCAATTTTCCTCGTCTTTTCTTTTTGATTGCTTCCCCTCAAACGCTCCAGAATTGACGCGTAGTGTTCTCCAGTTATATTAACGCCCTTGTCCTTATAATCGATCAGCAGGATTCCTTCAATTTCCCAGAAAACGGTCGCCATGAATTCAGGCTGGGGATCGTCTTCAAGTGATTCTCGTCCTTGCTTGAATAGACGATGCCACTTGTAAACCATGGTTTTACAAGGACAAGAGTCTCCGTACACGGAGGACATCTCTTCCGTAATGGTTTGGACGTTTTTTCCTTGCTTGGTAAGGAACTTTATAAAGGCGCGTTGCTCGATTTTCTCCATTGTGAACGCTGTCTTCCCGATTAAGTTGCTTAGTTGATGATAATTCAGAGACTAATGAGCCGATTATAATAAAACTTTGTATTTATACTAATAGTGAATCACTCAACACGTTGAGGTACTAATGAGACCCCTAACCCCTTTCCAACCCCGCCATTCCGCGAACATAAAAACGCACCCTCGTAAGTTAGTCACTAATTAAGTGCTTCTTATTACTGTAGTGGACATGTTCTGTATAAATTCCATCAGCGAATTGTATAGGAATGTCTTTGTTAAATCAGAAGTGAATGCATGTTGTTTTCGAAACGATTCTTTTGTTCTCACATTTCCTGCGCTCAGGTTAGGTTCAGTTAGTTCGTTTATCGGTAATATTAACGCCACACTGTTGTTGTCTACTTGTTTGGATAAAATACTTTAGGGCGTACTCGGTATTTATAGTCTCATGCAAAAGTAGCGAAAGAAGAAACTCCTCTCATATCATCCACCTCTAAACTCCGAAATCTATGGTGTTATGAACTTATTTACGTTGGATTACACTTGAAATGATTAAACTTAGGTTTCACTGGCAGGCTTTATAAAGTATATCTCAGATGGTAATACGTAAACGTATACCTGCTGCATCGTATAAGGTATAATTTACGTTAGTTTGATGAAGTTTTGGTGTACGGTATCACAATCAACCGTTACAGTTATATCAACTTGCTGCTTGGGCTATGAATGAAAGTTCTCACGTTCCGTTGCCTAAACATCATCATGATAGGAGACAAACACTTTATGTTGCCACTAGGCTGCTAAGCTATTAAATACCCTTTTATAAACCTGTTAGGTATAGATATGAAAGCTCAGAATAGCATACAGGCGAGAGATATTTGAAGTTAAAAATGCAAGTGGCTTAGGGCACCTCACTACGTTGCGTTGTTAAGGAGGGGGAGCTGCGTAATGCCGACTGTTATGTATAGCCATACATAGATATTTATATCAGTGCGGCACCAGTCGGCGGGCGAGTAGATGTTGACATGCAACGAGTCGATCACGTGATCTTTGATAATGTGGCAGCTCCAGTAGGCATGCCCACCTGCCCCGCAGCCGCCGCCGCCGCGCCCCGCTTTCTGTTCGCCGGCAACATCACGTATGTGCACACATCGTCGTCTCGGCCGACCAAGTGATGTTGTAGATATGTAATTCTATTATATGTCTCGTCTCCGTCCGCTCCCCGCTCACACTTCGCTCCCCCGTTTCGTCCTAATGACGCGTCATTTGGCCGAGCTAGGGCATCGGTTTTGTTCGTTGTTTTGTTATATGTATTTGTTATTCAAATGATCTGTGTTATTGATCACGTTCTCTTTGTTGCTCACCGGAAAGATTTTAAGTGAGTAATCACTAGATTTATCTTCTTATGAAACGATTTTTAATTGAACCACGATGTAGCAATCAGAAAATAGGTATCATAGTCCAATCTGAAGTCAATCGGTATGATATCAGTTTGTAATAAATATTCATAATCATTGTCTGATGGTGGCAGTCTCGCTCGCTTGTCACTGAATGTACCATTTCGTCATTCAACGACAAAATGGCGGACGGACATAAATAGTTTCTCGGCAAATGTACGGTTGTGACTTATCGACCTAAAAACATTTTGCTACCTGCGAGCAATTAGATCACAACCACACAAATCAAGAAAAATATGTGTTGGAATTCTTGAACACGTTGTTAGTCTTGATAGGTACCTAACTGTTGTATCTATGTCGCCTAGCAGGCTACATCATGAATTTGTGATAAGCTTATCGATTTGTATGCAGCTACGTTCAGAGACGATTAAAAATTGAAGTTTAGCTTGCAATATAATTTAATACATACACGACGTAGGTATAGGTACCTAACTATTGTAAAAGGCAAACAGCTATAATAGTGGGGAGACGTTTTCTAATAGGCTGGTTTACATTGAGCGCCTTGATCGCGTGTTTACAGGTCAGCACAAGGGAGATACTAGTAGAAACTCGGCGGACGCCCGAATACAAAACGGTGAGTTGTTTTATGGATACTATTGTAGATATTTGCATTCACCGGCATAATATTAATTAGCCTACGCAAACTTTTAGCTTCCTACAATCGCGATTCGCGATAATGTGGGACGGTTGTTTTAACGCTCGTTCGCTCAACCATTGCATGATGGCATACATTATTAATAGAAGGTCTATTACGTTCCATGCTACATTTAGGAAGTCGGTTACCTTGATATCGATTAGGCTTTCGTCGACAAACAGTGGATATTGATTTTTTTATAAGTTTAGTACCTTTAAGTGTGCACTAAAATCGATAGTCATCTACACACAGTACACAGTTGAATAATGCTTCTAGTTTGCCATAGTTTATGTAGTGTTCGTACCATCTTATACCTAGCAGGTAGGCTACCTATGTACGTTTAACTGCGTTCAACTTACATTCCTTTGAATACCTATGTGCCTAAGAAGTAAGAACATTGAGTATCGTGGCGCGTTCAGTTCGTACATACAACAGCTTGTAGTGTAAACACACCTATAAATAGCAGCCTTACAAAATAACAGCGAGACCATTTTCGTATCGTATGTATAGAGCGCACCAAGCGCACCGTACGCAGCTAGTTTGCAGTCGCCTGTCACGGTACGCGGTTCAATGCATCGCAGCAGGTTTTCATTCGTGTGTCACGGTTACATGGACCTAATAGTTCTCAATTACCGAACAAAATGTACGCTTTTATTCTGGTATTAAAATCTATGAATATCAAAATTCCCTTATTTTTCGGTGGTCTTCATTGAAATAAGCTGCATAAGATACATACAACCGCTACTTATTAGTAGCGGCTAATAAATGCTACACTTAATATACTTATACAGCTTATTAGTGATTGGTGATTTGAATGATGCAGTAATAAATAAAATAAAAAAGAAGTTCAAGGAAAACTTTTCCTTTTCCTAATCGACCTATGATTTAGACTTGCATCGAGCCGCGAGGATAAGCCATTACTTACCTACCTTTTTTTTTAAATCAACTATGACTATCTTATTGTTGGATTGAAGTCCATTAGGTCGCAAATCATAACATAAATATTGTTACATAAGATCCCGAACTGACGAGGCAGCATACTGCTCGGCTATTGTCAATGACACAATAGCATGACAGCTAAATAGTGTTCTGTAAAGGAGGGAATTTAGGAATCGATTATGTTACGTAAGTAAATATAGTTGCATTTGTTATTTTTGGTTCAATACCTTTTCTTGAATAACCCGTCTTTTTTACCGAAGACTTGTTGCTAGTTGCTCTTGCTACCTAGTGTGAAGACTTGGTATCCTAAAAGTGGAAATACGATAAACTTGATAAAGCGAGCAGGGAAGTATGCCGGCCTCGAAGTGTAGGCAAGTCGGGGCCGCGGGGTCACCGACACGCAGCGCGCCGCGCTCCCCGCCCGCCCGCCACTCCGCGCCTCTATCACTGAACGCTTGAAATGAAATCGCGGTTTTCGCACCACTCTTTCTGCCTAATGGGAATAGGTACTATGGGTACGTCTATATTATATATTCTGTGCTATGGGTACGTAGTTGCCTACCTGGTTATCGATATCTCGTTTAACATGTCAGTGTGTGCGTGTGATTTGTTTATAGCATGGAAGATTTAATTTCTTATAAAAACTAGTCTTGTTTGGTTTCATTTTTATTTTTGGTAGCAGTCTTATTATTATTACTTACAAAGTTACAACACTAGTCCATGTTTATTATGATGAATTCTAATTAGATTACTTGTTACGTAGTTTTGAAATGGGTCGTAACTTTCTGATTTATAATTTCGTACATTATCACAAAAGCATTGCAGTTAAAATGATTTCGCTTTAAAACTATTATTTCAAATCAACATTAGGCAACGAACAAAAAATGAATGTGAATCTTATCGCATTTACAGATTCAAGATTTCATTATAAAATCTTGCACATTACTAGACGAATTCTTCCATACAACCCACATTATCATTGTGTTTAACAAGTTCACTAGCTAACACAATACGTTTTAAAATGGTATGGTGGCTAATGTAATCGCGAGTATTCGCGAGTACCTACTGAGGTTGAGGCAGATTGGCAAGCAGAGGTGGGCGACTTGCGGCTTGTCTCGTACAGCAAGCATGCTTATTCCGCACTGAGAGAAAGAGAAGTAGGCACAGCGCAGTGTTCAGTCAGTTGGTTTGCACATTCGACGCGAAGGGAAATTATAACATGGCGCACACGGCCTCGCCCCGCCTCGGCTACAATGTGCCGTCAAACCTCATTCCACCGCTTAGCCGCCCGGTTCCGCAGTTATTTTTACACAGGCCGACCTTTCGCACCGGTCGTCACCGCACTCCAGTATTAACTAAATTTATATTCACGACGCACACACATTTGCAACAAAATTTGTAAATATATTCACAATTTTCGCACATGAAACAATGTTCAATTTGTCTCCTGATATATTCGAATTAAAAATCATCGTCGTAAGTAATGAGGGAATCGTAAACAGTTAAATGAGAGTGTGGCATAGAAGCGACCGCTCTCGTCCGCTGCCACGGAGGCAATGAACGCGCGGCGGGGCGGCGCGGCGGGCGGCCCGTCAGCTGAGCGTCACGCCGCGACATTGCAAGGTCCGCCCGTATTGCTTCGCCTGACCCAGTGCGCCGCACAGTGGGCTGGGATTACAAGGTTGGGTCTTAAGAACTAAAATGTATTTTTTTAGTATCTAGACATAAATATAAAAAGTTTTTACTCTTTGACTTTTTTTAATTGGACTCGTACTTTCGGAGATATAGCCATATCAAATTTGTATGAAGAGTTATGAAATTTTAGTTTCGCAATTTATTCCAATTAATTTGAAATTGAAAATAATGTACACTAAACGGCCTGAAGTACTTCAATACTTACTTAGTACTTTAAATAAAAAAAAATTGTTCGACATTTTCCACCACCATAGGTAATATAGGTAGGTATGACGTATTTTGTTTTGACACTTATTTCCGGGAATCAAGACATAGGAATGCGCGACCGCAACATCAAGTTATGGCACGTGTCGTTACCTGATTGGTGCAACGATAACAGGGCACAAAATGTACTATTGCATTCAAACGTACTTCAGTGTTCTATTACCCACCATAATACACGCACTACCCTCACATATTTATTACTTATACAAATAAGTGAAGTGAGTGTGAGTTATTTTGTGTTTGTGAAAATGTTTGAAGATTTGGTGACCAACCTTGACCTTTTTATTATTTTAAAAAACAGTGGCAGTATTAAAAATAATGAAAGTTTGTGTAGTGAGATAAGGTCTAAATTTTTAGTCGAATTAAGTGATCAACATGAAAAGACCTGAAAGTTATTTTGTGCAAAATTTTGTTATAATTTAAATAGAAGATGAGAAAACGCTCATCGTAAAGAAACTATATTCAGAACTAAAAATAGCGAATGGTTACAAGAAACCATAATGTGGCCAGACTTTATTAAGTGTTTAATAACCAGTAATGAAAATGAACAGCACCGAGTACATCAACTCAGTATGTATCACCAGCAAAAGTTTCTGACGGTGTCTCCACCGAGCAAAGCCCTAGAAAACCGTTTTGTGAATTAGCGCTTAAACAGAAAAAAGACGAGCAGAAAACTTTCATTTATCTTCGGACGAAATAAAATATGCATATTTTGAGCAGTTGGAAGCGGATGGGAATGATGAGATTGCTAAAATACTAGAACATTCACTTAAGAATCCCCAAGATGTAAAAAAAGTTAAGAAGTGCATATCTGTTAAAGAAACAAAATCTGTATTTTCTCCGGATGAGGCTTTAGGATTATTTTTATCACTTAGCTGACCAAGTGGCAATAAATACTTTAAGAAAAAGTGTTAACGAGAATGACGGTAATATATTTCCATCTTATTTTCAAGTGCAACATGCGAAACAGGAATGCTATCCACCAAAAGATGCTATTACAGTGAGGGACACCTCAGCCAAAATAAAGTTACAAGCTCTATTGGATATAACGACAAGAAGAATAATGACGTCACTCGTCATAGATAGTGGTTGTAAAGAATTTACACTAATCAGTAAGTGGGGATTTGACGGTGCTTCAAATCAAGCCAATTACAAACAAAAAGTGCAAACAAACGATGAACAAGAAAGTGAACTGGACGATTCAACCATATTTATGGGAAGTTTAGTGCCAATAAAATTAATGTGCGGCGAACAAGTTATCTGGAAAAAGGATTCACCAAATTCATCATACTGGTGTCGTCCAATCTTTTTCGAATTTGTGAAAGAAAATAAAATAACAATTTTGCGTGAAAAAAGTGCTATTTAGGAAGAGATTGTTAATTTAGTAAAAACAGAAGTTGGAGAAATAAAGATTTCACACTCTTTATTAATGACAATGATAGACGGAAAAGCAACATCAATTTTATGTGATACTTCATCTCAGAGATGCGACATTTGTAAAACCACTCCAACTGAGATGAATAATTTGCCCTTAATTGCATCAAAACCGACTGATCCAGATCTCTGTAAATACGGATTGTCATCATTGCATATCTGGATACGAATGATGGAATGCATTCTGCATATAGCTTACAGATTAACGATAAAGACATGGACAGTAAAGGGAGACAACAACTGCATCATGGAAAGCAGGAAGAAAAATATACAAGATGCTTTTAAAAATAGAATGGGACTTCTGATAGATGTTGTCAAACAAGGGCACGGCTCCACGAATGACGGAAATACTGCTAGAAGATTTTTTGCAAACCCAAACGTGACTGCTGAGATAACTGTTGTTAGTGAAGACTTAAATAGGCGGTTTGCAACCATTTTAGAGGCAATTTCATCAGGTTACCACATTGACAGAATCAAATTTCACGAATATGCTTAAGTGACCATGCGACTGTATTTGGAATTATATGGCTGGTATTATATGCCTTCAAGTGTTCATAAAGTTCTTATGCATGGTGCAGCTATTATTGAAAGTTTTGGTCTAATACCAATTGGACAGCTATTTGAAGAAGCCGCTGAAGCTAGAAATAAAGACTTTCGTAGGTACCGCCAACACCATTCCAGGAAATGCAGTAGAAAAACTACAAATGAAGACATTCTAAATAATTTGTTGACCAGCTCTGATCCATTCATCTCAGCGAAACGCCACAAACTTCGCAGAAAATATAAAACTTTGTCAGAAGAAGCACAAAGTTTATTAATAATTGAACAAACGGAAACATTTGATGATGACGAATACGAAAATTTTGCATTTGTTAATATGGATACTCTTGATAGTGATTAAATTAAAAAAGTGCAGTGACCAGTACCTGATTGTGATTTTTACTTATTGTATTAGTCCTTAGTGGATTAGGCCTAACGGGGAGACCACTACATCAAAAAAAACGCGCCTGGTTCTTAAACTCTATGGTGGTGTGGAATAGAGAACAAAATTTGAAATTGCGACCAAATCGCAGAAAATCGCAACCCGACAATAGGTGTTAAAATAGGACAAAAATACGTACTATACATACGTAAAGTCAATTCTTTGAGAAAATTTGAGAATTTCTAGATTTTCAAGTTTTTTTGTTTTGCTTCATACAAAAATTACTTTGGTTATTAATAACTCCGAAAATACTCAAGTTATCTAAACGACCCTCATATAAATAATTACTTATAATCAATAGATAAATCCAACGCACTATTTAAAATTTCAGAAAAAGAAACTTTTTTTTTTTAAACGCTAAGTCCTCTACCGGCCCGTTTCAGCCCACTGTGCGCCGCGCGCCGTGCCACGCCGCCACTCCGTGCGCCGGCCGGCACTGTTCCAGCTCCTTACCTGCCTCCAGCAATCCATTGAATAGTGGAACAGCCAAAATTAAACCAGACATTTGACTTTAATTTCAGTGCTGATAGGGTTACCATTTAGAAATTTGAAAAGTCCTGACAAAAAGTTTGACATTTCAATAAAAGTCCGGACATTATAGTCACAAAATCCAAACATTACCCACTTAGTTACAGTGGTATGATAGCAGACGCTCGCGAGAAGAAAATCCGGACAAAAAGAGCCGGACAAAAGTTCGGACATGTCCGGAAAAATCCGGACGCATGGTAACCCTAAGTGCAGATCAATATTTTGAAGGCCGACAATAAGTATTCTTAATTAAATAGAGATTCTTCTGGGAAGTCACGTAATAGGGACATTTTTCTGCAGCTAGACGGCTATGCCATGCTTGAGGAAACCTGGTTTTATTCACCTACATCTTAGTTTTATGAGCACTCGCTTACACTCTGTCCACTAGGTTAACCGTTTTTTGACAGCTGCCTTAGAACGTAATTATTCCAGATTACGTAAAAGTTAACTCTAAAATGCGTAATAAAATAAATATATGTATAAACTGCCTTAGCTTATTGAATTATCTTTTACGACAGCTTATTTTTGTGTTGGATAGTCCATTTATCGAGGAAGGCTATAGCCTAACATCACGCTACGACCAATAGGAGCGGAGCATCAACGAAAAATGTTGCAAGCAAACATTGGAAAAAATATACCTTTTGAGAGCTTCCGTTGCGTACGTATTTTTGCGTAAACGGTTAAAGTTACGCAAAAATCATGTAAAGTCAATTTTAATTCGATTCCAGATTTGACATTGGCTACTGTCATTTTGTGAAATAATGATACCACATATAATAGTGTAGTGATGAACGCAAAAATCGATAAACAATCAGTCACAAATCACAATCACAGACACATTTATAATAAATGTTACAGAAAGTGACAGCGATAGCGATAGCGATGACGGCGACAATTTATAAAACAAACTATTACCATAATACATCTATCTGTTTTATTTGTCATGTTCCTTCATGATCACATTTTTTTATTTATTTCACACACAATTATAAAAGAAAAGCCTCAGATCGTTAATTAATCGTCAAAACTAAATTATCGGTTCAGAAATATTTAATTTCCTGATATACTTAGTTTACGAGAGTAAAATTATAAACGAGAAGAATCGATCCGGAAATATTCCATTTCCATATCGAATAATTTCGCAACGTCACTATTTAGTACTTGTCATAACGTTGCAACACTGAAATTGTCAAATCTGGAATCGAATTAAAATTCCGAGTTATAGAGTCTATGACGGAATTGTTCCCCTTTAAAAGTTCTAAAAAAGTCCGCGACAGCATAATTATGTCTATCTTTTAAGTTTGACTCACTATAACGTTTTATATGGTAATCAAATTTGTTCTAAAATAATGCATAATTTGCGAAGGTGTTTTTATAAACATGATGTTAATCCTTTTCCAAATAAATACCACTGGTTGCATCCGTCAAAAAACGGTTAACCTAGTGGACAGAGTGTAGCCTTTCCCAAATATCTCCCCCTAATAGGTGACGTCAGATAATACAGACGGGACGTGAGGAGCCCAACAGCACAACTCGCCCCGTAAGCCAATAAGAAGCATCATCCAATAAGAACGATTTAAAAAAATAATAATCATCAATTACCGGAATATGATGCGCGCGCCATCAAGACACAAATAACGTCGTGCCAAAGAAATTCCTACGTCACTCCGCGCCGTTTTCGTGTCCAACATCTGTAGCAGGCATACAGACGGAAAGAAGCCTTATTTATTGAAGCTATCCTTACAAAATACCTTATAATTTTTCTATGATTAAAAAAAAGATGGATATAGAGGGAGGAGAGAGAGAGGTGTGTAACTAAGGTATGATATTATTTTGAAAAAGGAGTGAACGATAACGTGACACTTGACATTGGAGAGTGATAGAGAAAAATATTTTGAGCCGTCCCCATTTCCCCAAGTAACATGGGACAAGGGCAGCTAGCCACCTTCAAATATGAAAGGATGACTAACTTGGGTTTCAGTAATCCGTCAGTATCTGGTAATACCTACATAAACAAGCCATAAACCAAAACATTTATTATGCGCACAGCCAAAGTGTGGAACTCTCTGCCAGCGTCTTTGTTCCCTTCCACATTTAACCCGCCAGCCTTCAAAGCAAAAGTGAACAGGCATCTTCTGGGCACGCTCGTTCCATCATAGACCTCATCCCATTCCATCAGGCGTTATCGAGGTCAAGAGCAGGCCCATTCAGTAATGCAAATTAAAAAAAAAAACTGTCAGTGGGCTGTTATGCTCTGATGAACTTGGCGTAGACTAGAAATTACAACAATATTTGTGAAATTTTCAATAGCTACCTACCTCCATTAGGTACCTTTGCTACTTCTTTGTCGTATCGATGAATCCAAAAATTTTAATGAGCTTTTACCAGAACTTCACGATCGAGACAGCGTTGTAACTGGATTCGGACAGGCCCTTCAAGGTGAAGCAGTCTTCACCAACATTCGAAACAAGAATGATCGGTAAGATTTCACGAGCTGTAGGTTCTAGTTCACCGAGATTTATTTTATTTTAGTTGGATCCACTTTTGAATCCCAGAGGTTGGAAATCTCATAATTATGCCATTCTATATCTTTTTACACAATTTGACGATTTATCAAAGGAATCGTAAAAAAGATGATAATCTTTTGAGATGTGGTAGTAGTCGTGGTGGCAGTCAGGATTTTAATAAGATGGATCGATCATAAAACTAATCGTTTTTTTTAGATGATTCCTTAGACAACCTCTCCCTGTCACTGAATCTCCACAAAAACTAGAATGGAACGCTTAATCGTTCGATTAAAGCTCCAAGAATAACGATGGGACTATCATACTCATTGCGGTCATAAAAGTCCCTAATTAAATAAAAAAATAAAAAAAAAGCTCCAAGGATAATACAAGAGCTAATTCTGTCACAATTGAATGGCAACTGAAAACAAAAAGAAGCTACGACTCTACTGCAAAAGTCATGTTGATGTTAAATCAAAAACTATATTACACACATCAACACGGTCTAGGGATATTTTTAAAAAAGCGAATTACTATCAATGTGTTAATTATTTATATGACATGTATATATTTAAAAGATACGTTATTTAATATTCTACCATTTTTTAATAATGGTTAAGGTACTTAGATTAAAATTTCAGGATTTTATGGAAAAAAAATGAAGCATAGACGGAAATCGTATATGAATGAACTTTTAATTTGTGAGTAAAAACTGAAAAAAATAGAAAAATCATTTAATTTGTGTTTATAAACTTGAAGTTAGTAGTCTGAGAAAGCGCCCATGATGTTCATAACACATCGGCAACGATTCGGCATGCTCAGAACAAGGTTGTCAATGTCTTGCTGCGGAATATTGTCCCATGTCCTTCTGAGGTGCGCAAAAAGTTGATCTTCTGTAGACAGATTTTCAGGAACTTCCTTCAGAGCTCTTCTTTGCAGCATATCCCACGCATGCTCAATGGGATTTAGATCTGGCGATTGAGCAGGCCAGTCTAAGGCCCTAACATTATGTGTATGTAACCAAGCTGCTACCGTTCTCGCCGTGTGTGCCCGGGCATTGTCGTGCATGAGCAGGAAATCTTGCCCCATTTGTGTTCTGTGGGGCAAGATTACGGGCCCCAGCACCTGTTGGACGTATCGTTCTGCCGTCATATTGCCCCGCACCCAAACGAGATCCGTCCGTCCTCCAAGACGAATTCCTGCCCAAACCATAATTGTTCCTCCTTGGTATGGGTGAACTTCCTGAGGGTTCTGGAGACGGCTCCATCGTCCAGGAACTCGCCAAACACGCGTCCTTCGTGAATCTGGATGGAAGCCGAACCTGGATTCATCCGTGAACAGCACATTGGACCATTGCTCACGGCCCCAGTCCACGTGGTTCCGAACCCATTCTAATCGTCGTCCACGATTGCCTCTCCGTAAAGGTGGGACCCGGAGTGGTCTACGAGAGCGTAGATTGCTTTCATGCAGTCGCCTTCTTACAGTTTGGTCACTCACAAGCACTTGGTGTTCCACTCGCAGCCTTTGGACCAATTGAGTCGCCGTTGCATTTGGTTGTGCTCGCGCAGTAATTTGCAAAAATCGGTCTTGTCTGGGGGTAGTGATGCGACTTGGCCCCCGGTGCCTCTCCGCTACTTCACCTGTGGCACGATAGCGTGTCCACAATCTTGAAATTACATTTTGATGGGTCCCTATGGCCTCAGCAACATTACGCTGAACAGATCCAGCTTCCAGCATTTCCACAGCTCGTAACATCTCCGCCCTCGTCAAATGTCGGCGTTGCATGGCTACAATACCTATTTTAACTTTATCTTTGGTTTAAAAATGAAAAAAAAAACTGTAACTAAACGTAATTCGTATTGTTTTCTAAATTTCGCACAAATGAAAATTCCCTCTCCTATACATCAAGACATTTTTTGCCACCGAAACAAAAGAATTTTCAAAAATTTAAATTTGGAATTAGTCTGAGATAAATTACAAACAAATCGGTGTATAAAAGATTCCAATGCGGCCAGTACTTTTCGAGTTATTTAATTGAGTATGAAATATCCCTAGACCGTGTTGATGTGTGTATTATACAATTTTATGAACTCTACAACCTGCAACTAATCATCATCTGCCTAGCCTTTTCCCAACTATGTTGGGGTCGGCTTCCAGTATAACCGGATGCAGCTGAATACCAGTATTTTTACATGGAGCGACTGCCTATCCACAACCCAGTTACTGGGTAATACGATACCCCTTGGTAAGACTGGTTGTCAGACTTTCGGGTTTCTGACTACCCGTAACGACTGTCAAAGATCCACGAATGACAGCCGGGACCAACGGCTGAACGTGCTATCCGAGGCACGGAGGGGTCTCGGTATGTAAAGATGGTCACCCAT
The DNA here is from genome assembly GCA_945859645.1 of Amphipoea oculea. Lineage (NCBI taxonomy): Eukaryota > Metazoa > Arthropoda > Insecta > Lepidoptera > Noctuidae > Amphipoea > Amphipoea oculea. The sequence continues at coordinate 13,900,299 of OX243873.1, forward strand.
CCACAGACCAACCGCGACAAGCGTAGCTTAACCTGATCGATCGACCTGTGCGGCTCACAATTTGGCATTGGTCTTGTCGCTGATTTTCTTGAAAAGCCTAATGTGTATCTTGGGCTTACTAAAAAAAAACATTCATTCACTGACAAAGAGCAGCACTAAAGAATGATTTTTGAAAATGAATCCCCAAAAGGGCTCAAATAGGGGATGAAAGTTCGTAATTTTAAGTTTGTTGTTAAATGTAACGCTTGAAGAATACCTACAAGCTTCTAAATGAACTAACATCCACTCAAATACAAAGCCCCATAGTTAGATACGCAGCAGAATGAATTTAGTAAATGTGTGGGTGTCAGCGCTGTCGGCACTAGAAATAATCAATATTGCAGGCTCTGGTTCGAATCTCGTGGCGCCTCGTCTGTGTTGCACACTTGCGGCCGAAGTTACGCCGCCCTCCCCCTCGCACCTCGCGCCCTGCACACCCCTCGCACTAGAAAATTGGGTTAAACAGCACGCGGCTGAACGCCCGTACCGGAAGAGGGGATTTTGGGGTCCGCAGAACTGCGCTTCTACAATGAATGCGGGACAGAGATGTGACTGAGTATTGATTGTCTTTCACATTGGAGACGCAGTTTTCTTGCCGCGCAAATGCACGGTACCACAGTAGATATATTATACTGTGACGGTACCAAAGTGTGACGTAAGCAAGCTGAACAAAGGGCCACCCAAAATCGTTTATAGAATTTCTCTAGGAACAATCATTACTGAGTGTAGCACTTTCTTTACATTTACGGATGTTAAGACCGATTTCGGGTTTTGCTCGCTAGCCAACCTTGTGCCACAGTTACGAGCAATAAATAATGATCGAAGGATAATAAATACGAACGACCATATAAAAATATTTTTCTTTAAACTTGTAAATATTTGGGCCATACGCAGAATCAACAAAAATTTAAGACAAGAAATAGAGGTTACCTCCTAACTAATGGTGAGATGTCACCTTATTCCTTCTCAAAATCCAGACATGGAATTAATGGAAGTCATTAAAAAAGAATAAAAGCGCGTCATTCGCCCTGTGGACACATTTTCGGCTTCTGTCAAAGGTATCAAAGCGCTGAAATCGTAGTAATTGAAACATTTTTTGATCATGAAATAGGATTTCCTATGCCTCATAATCAACAGAAAACAAAACTGAAAGTCTGGCTGGAGGTTTATCTCAGTAAAAGATAGCTCTATGCAGTATGCTGTCGAGTCAATGGATTTTTAATTGTGAATTGCGCAAAGAAAGTTTGTCCAGTGTACTGGGCTTACCAGATTTGATTATATTCTTTGTATTTACAATACTCCCCAGTATTGCCCAGTAATTCAGTTTGGAAAAAGTATTTGATTTCCAATCCCAACTATTTTTTTTTTTACTAACATGTTTATTGACCTTTGACAGTCGTCGTTCCGACGGGTATCTGAAGCCCAACATTTTGACAACCTGTCTTACCAAGGGGTATCGTGTTACCCAGTAACTGGGTTGTGGAGGTCACTCAGGCAGTCGCTGCATGTAAAATACTGGTATTTCACTGCATTTTGTTAGACTGGAAGCCTACCCCAACAAAGTTGGAAAAGGGTTAGGCTGATGATGAAAATATTTCTCAATCCAATGAAGAAAAAGAAACGTAGGAAAGTACCTAGAAAACGTGTGATGACTTGATGACGTCGCTTCACTTTCTGTTATCTATGAATTTGTATTGTCAGCAGCTTGACGCCACGTATGTTTACGTCGCGTCGTGGACAATGCGTATCAGTTTTTGTTTCGAGGTCTTCGTTAAATCTTGTTATTTTTAAAACTAGTGTAGCTCACATTTTATGCAGTTAAGATTATTATCGTCGTAGACCATGTACGTATCTACCAACTCTTTGTACATAATTATTATCCCTACACGCAGGTTGCCAACTCGCTAACTTTCCATTCGTCTACTGCTGTAGTTAGTATTCTAAAAATAGACGCGACAATAAGCACACTGCAAGCAATGCATGCTTTGATTTGCTAATTGAGTAGGATGTTTCAAAATGTTGAAAATTATAGTTTAATAGTACTTAATGTTATCGGCTTTTAAGTGAAAATGCATTTACTATTGTCTCAATTTTTATATTTTCGATTATATAAATAATTTTGCTTCTTATCTGTGCGACGTCATATAGCCTTGTAAGCAAAGCAATCGGTGAAACTTATATGTGTTATTTACTAGAAGTAAAGTCACGTGGTCGTCCCTTATTTTCCTTATCTTTTTGATCTAATCGAAATGCGTTTCGTTCGCAGGCGACTTTTGTTGCTAGCTTAATACAGGAGGTGGTCGCTGCGAACGGGAGAGGAGGGGCAAGAGGCACCGAAGGGAGTACATACAGAGCGGCAACGTTACCGCGATAATGCTAGTACACTTTATAATGTCTCTCTCTTCTGCCATGCCACTGCACTGCCGTGATGTTGACACCCTGATTATACTTTATCATTTAGTGGTATTTTTTTACCTGTGTGGGCCGGTAAAAGTGCCACGTTGTGCGATTTCAAAACGCTTTGTCCCATTCACCATCATTGTTTGAATCTGTGTTTTGTTATTATAGCATGAGATTGCGAATCGTTTATTGAATGTAGCACTTATTACTTTCTAATGTCAATATTGGATTCATTTTCATCGCTACTATTGCTGGCATTGTAATGATATGAACTCATTTGTCAGTTCAGTTATTAACTAGGTAACCATTGTAATTTAGTTTTTTTTTTGTAAGATCGCAGAAAAAAACACTTGATAAATCAATAACATGCTCAGCTACGAAAATAGATAAGTACACGTACCTAGATGTGTCTGGAAAGAAATCAGCAAATAAACGAAAATTGTTTAGGTGGGTGCCGTGCCACCTGTTAATGTGGTAAAATTAATTATCTTAAAACGTACTTATATTATCGAGCGATTTATAGGTTCTGCACGTCAAAATAATAACAATAATAATGCTTGGAGTTGGACCCTGTTTCCGATACCGCTGGGCTACTATTTTTTTATATTTTTAAATGTTTTTATATTCTAATATTTAAAAATATAATTTGTATATATTTAGTTGAATAAAGGAAATAATAATAATAAAAACGTTGCCTTTATCGACAGATCCTATACGATTCTATGGGCGAATTCTTCAGAATCTTTTGGTTTAAAGTTGAAAGAACATTAACATTAAGGCTCCGTCTTACAGCTTACTGCAAAAACAGAAACAAATGAGAAAGTATCAGTATTATTTATCAAAAATTATAGAATGCTTCCCCTTTAACCTAGAAATCGCTTCACTCCCTACATGGTGGAGGCCACAACCCCACAAGCACAGTCTACAAATCAATAATTTTCGAATCGGATCTGGGGTTTATTACGCCATTTAGATGCAACTGAAAGTCAGACATTTGTTCAGATTAAATTATCTGAAAATCGCGCAGTTGGTCAGATTTTTGAGTAATTCATCAACTCGTCCTACACGCCTATTGCCTACGGCCCATTTGGGATGACTTGAAAAAAAAAAATATTTTCATTCTGCAAGTCGTCCCACGTTTTTTTTTGTATGTAACTTTTAAACATTATCAACGTTTGGTACAGTTAGCAAGACAAGTCAATATTTTTTTTTTTTGAGAATTTTTAGTTTTTACTTTCGTTAATATTAAAAAAGTCAGTACCTCCTACTTAAATAATATTTTTCTAGAACAACAGTTTATTTGTTTCATTTTACAAGCAAACGCACAAGTTCAAGTGTTATTCGAAATAAAAATCAAGTCATTTATTCAAACTAGGCTGAGAAATAGTACTTCTCGAACGTCAAAATTACAAAAGACATTCCCCCAAAATGCCCGACCTTCACCACTTCCTAGTGCTTTCGCTGGGGAGAAGAAGTGGCGGAACAAACTCCCCAGCAGCACAGCTGTCTGTTCAGTTAGAAAATAATTGATTTTACACAATACTAGGTATGCAAAGTTATTAACATTACAGGACACAGAACATTAAATTAAATTATTTGCCATAGGTTAGCTAGCCACGCCAATATACCAACAAATACAATAAACACTATACGTACTTAAGCAAAAAATAAATCAAAATTAAAAATGTAAACAATAACAAAGTGGAAATGAATAAGAAATGGTTAGACATGTATGACTTTCGGTTATTATCAGGTAAGTAAATAATGGTTACTTACGGTGATTACTTTTGAAGTAGGACAGACTTATGAAAAAAAGGAAGATATAATAAAATCTTTTGTTTTGACCAGTGATGTTTCTCCGGTTATTATCTGTAAGTAAACAATGGTTTTGGCGGTTACTTACAATTTTAAATCTTTTAAAATTGTTGATTATTTTATTTATAATATTGATTTGTCTTTGTAATGGTTAATTATTATCTTTATAACTGTTGATTATCTTTATGACGATTGCTTATTATTTTAAATATAATTTTAGTTTTACCTATTATTAAATTCCACACTAACACTTTTGCTACTGATTATACCTTTTCTCATTTAAATAGTAACGTGGGACGACTTGCAGAATGAAAATAAAATTTATTTTGATTTTCGTCAAGTCGTCTCAAATGGGCCGTAGGCATGTAGGGCGAGTTGATGAATTACTCAGATTTTTTTACCTTAAAGTCCGCAGTTGTTACCTAAGATTGTTACATGTAAGTTGTGAAATATAATACTATTAAAAGATTTATAAAATTAAAGGAAGATTTATAAAACTAAAATTAAAGAAAATATTTAAAAAAAGAACAAATCCTATAAGTACAGTAATTAAAGAAAACAATATTATAAAGTACCCTAGTAAAAACCTCCTAGCACCAGTACCAGTACACTGATGGGGCAGCTTTGAGAAAATACAACATAATCGAAACTATAACCAACTTCTGGACGAAGTTTTTTTTTTTGTTTTAATCGACGTGGACAAAGTTATTACCCCGATCAATTGAGCTGCTGTGATCACATCAAAATAAGGGATCAATATGCAGTGAGGTTTGTTTGTGTTAAAATTAAAATAAAAAGATACTTAAGGCGCTTACATGAGCTAAACGCAAAAAAACGGTAGTTTTCGAAACAATAAAAGTATATGATCGCCTACAGTAAACAAAATCAGAAAAATATATGATATTCTTCAGGATATATGCTAGATAGATAGTGTTTTGAAAACACAATACAACTAATTTGGTACGATAGAAAAAAATCATGAACATACCTCTAAAAAACTTTCTTTTTACAATAAAAACCATACTAATATACATACAATCATTCTGATTTTTTGTCAGATTATTCTACAAGTAACATACTAAAATGATAGTGTTTTATTTTTTTATTTAAAACAATAGTTTTTTTGTAAATCGAATATTCATAGTTCCGAACATAAAAAGTGCGCATGTGTGCGTGAACGCCCGTGTAGCGACAGTGCCGGCCGAGGCCTGATGCTATACGGACGTGTCGCTCTTTTCGCCGCACTATTTCCGTCAAAATTGTTATGTTTTTGTTAAGTTTTATTTGTAAATTCATTGTTTATTATTATTTGCATTATCTTCTTTCCGTAAATATTTTTATTTCGTGTAAATATAAAATACTTTTAAGTTTGTTATGTATGGGTGCAAGGCGCGCGCCATCTATTGTACGGCGAGTCCCAACTCCCGGGCGTTTCACTTGTGTCTACCGGCAGTGGTCCGCGTAACCTAACAAAGTTAAAATAGGGTAATAATTTGTAAATAAATGGGAAATATAGTGAAACATTCCGTTAGGAGGACTACAAAACGTTCATATAAAACAAAAGCCGAACATAATATGAACGAAAGTAAAAAGTATGAGCATTTTATTTTTAACTGAATATTTTTATTTTTGCAATAAAACTATGAATTTTGGAAACATCTAAGAAAGTGCAGTCGGTATTTTCGACTTCACGTACAACTGTCACAGTGACGTATGTGGACGACGTGTAGATTTGTATTCGAGAGTCCCCGGGTTCGATTCCCAAGGTTACGAAATTGTACTTTCATTTTAAATTTTATTTAAATGTATTTTGAATTTTTAGATAGTGTTTTGAAAACATAATACAACTAATTTGGTACGATAGAAAAAAATCATGAAGATACCTCTAAAAACTCTTTTTACAATAGAAACCATACTAATACCTATACATACAATCATTCTGATTTTTTGTCAGATCATTCTACAAGCAACATACTAAAATAATAGTGTTTTATTTTTTTAGTTCAAACAATAGTTTTATTGTAAATAGCATAATATTCATAGTTCCGAACATAATAAGTGCGCATGTGTACGTAAACGGTAAACCCCCGTGCGTGTAGCAATAATGCCGGCCGAGGCCCTGATACTATACGGACGCGTCGCTCTTTTCGCCGCATTATTTATTTGTACCTACATACATTCATTGTTTATTATTACTATTTGCATATCTTCTTTCTGTAAATACTTTTATTTCATGTAAATATAAAATACTTTTAAGTTAAAATAGCGTAATAATTTGCTATCAATTATATCATTTGTAAATATGGGAAATAAAATGAAACATTCCCTTAGGAGGACTACAAAACGTTCATATAAAACAAACGCCGAACATATGAACGAAATTAAAAAGTAAGAGCATTTTATTATTACTGAATATTTTTTTTCGCTATGAATTTTGGTAGTTTAAGAAAATGCACTTATTACGCATAAGCTCAGTTTTTTCGACGAGTTACGCAATCGTTACATTGGCTTATGTAGACGACGCGCAGGTTCGTGTTCAAGGGTCCCCGGGTTCGATTCCCAGTGATACGAAATCGATTTAATTTTATTTAAATGTATTTTGAATTTTTAAATATATTTTTATAAATAACTAAAAAAACGTCTACAATGTAATTATCTTTCACAGGAGAAAGAAAGTCGAAAATATCAACACGGAAGTTACTTCTAATGCGTAAGTACCTACACGTTCTCTATGCCATTGTAACAATAAAAAAAACCTAAATTTATTAACAGACCGCGACTTGTTGATAATATGCATAAAGAAATCACAGATTCATCCGAAAATTGCGATGAAAATTATCACAAGCAAGAGTTTAATTTTTATTGATTGTGTTTATAATAAATAGCAATCATAATAATTATGTATGAATGTTAGGTACGAGTACCTAATCCTTGAGGCCGTTTACACATCATGCCGAAGCTGCAGCGGCATCGCCGCCGCCGCGGCGCCGCTGCATCAGTCACCCTTGGATTTGTATGAACCCACGGCGCCGCCGCGCCGCCGCGCCGCCGGCGGTGCGGCGCGTTGACGAGTTTTGATAAGATCTATCATAAAAACTTTTTAAGAAAAAAAAAAAACCGACTTCCAAAAAACACTACAAAGTGAAAAATAACTTTAATTTCGGAAGTCGGTGTCTTTGGATCTGTATTTTAGTTTTTTGCCACCGACTTCCGAAATTAAAGTTATTTTTCACTTTGTAGTGTTTTTTGGAAGTCGGTTTTTTTTTTTTCTTAAAAAGTTTTTATTTCACGCTTTTTAGTGGGTCTGCTTATAATTTATCTAAGTTACAATAGCCTAGTGATCATCGCCTTTTACAAACAAAATATTGCTTTTCCCGATGCAGGGAAGTTAATTGTTGAGGAGTTCTCCAGGTCCACCATCAGCTCCATATCACCATTCACATTGTGACGAGCATGAATTGCTTAGCAACCATATTAAAGTAATCGAATCGCAACCCGTGAAATACATAGATATTATTGAGTAGTTCCGGTGGCCATCTGTGGTCTTCATCATCAGTTCCACTTCACCAAATGGTGCTTTCCGAGAGCAAGTGCACGAGTTACTATAAAAAATACCCAAATCGCTATAGGTGTGCCTATAATATTTGAAGAGTTCCTTCGATTTCTCCAGGATCCCATCATCAAATCCTGACCTGATGTTTTTAGACTAGAAGCTGATAATCCTGGCTGCAGCATCAGGCCAGACTATGTCAACATTGCATTGAACTTAAAATTTAGTCCTGTTTAAAATGAGCCCAAACACGACTACGGTGCTGTTATTTCAAGGTTTGTACTTTTTCTGATGCTCCTAGCTTCAGCATCAGGTCTCTATGTACTTCGGTGTTCCTCATTAACAGTACTTTTATCCACACATCGAGCCCTTTTCAATGAGCCTAAACACGATATATCTGCTGTTAGTTGTCGAGGAGTTAGGTACTCTGCAGACTATCCTGACTGCAGCATCAGGTCATGACTTGATGATCATGAGACCAAATGTGACAAGTGCCCTATCAAACATCAAAACAATTTACTAAAACAGTCCTTGCCTGTTTGAGTAACTTCTTACTGTTAAGGAGTTGTACCTTCCATCATCAGCCCAGCTACCTGAGATGGTGACAACCATACGCAAATAAACAAGATACTTCATAAAATATGCGAAAAACAATAAGTGAGCGTATAAAATTTGAGGGTTGCCCTCGATTTCTCTAAGATCCCATCATCAGATCCTAACTTGGTGACAATGGGACCACCTCAGAACTATCTACTTTCGAACAAAAAAAGAATTTTGAAAATCCATCGACAATTGGCGGAGTATTCGATGAACAAACATACAAAATAAAAATAATAATGATAATAAAAAAAAAAAAAAAACATACAAACAGCCGAACATAGTACCTCCTCCTTTTTGTGAAGTCGGTAAAAACTCGCCGCCGCACAGTGGTCTGAAAATCGAGCTCCATACTCATAGAAACTTAAAGTACGGAAATAAAAAAACAAAAATTGTAATGGGTCTAGTATACCTCCCTTTACGTAATATTAACGTATGGATGGTATCAGTCGCTCCACGCGTGAGAAAAAAAAGTTTTTTGTTTTTTTTTGTATGGGAGAAAACACTAACCCCCTTATTCATAATCCTATTTTATCTCTATTTTAGCTAAAATAGGTTTATAGAACGTTTGTCTTTATCTGTCACGTTGTCATTTCTGTGTGTAAGAAAGAGACAAACCCCATTTTAACTAAAATAGGTTTGATAAGTTTTATGAATAAGGGGGTTAATGTACATTTTTTTGAAACTGAATGGAACTGATAGGCTGGAGCTCACACGAGCTATTGTACCATACACGGCCATCAAGATGACATACAATTCATGGACCGTTGGGCGCCGCTTTGCACGTAGCAAATTTTTGAAATTTTGTGTTTTCGATATGTGATTTTTCAAATCTTTGACGTGAATAAATGAACTTGCTGATCGATTTACTTATACTATCGTTACTTTTAGCCTGCTTATGACCTTTATGATGACAACAATTAAAAATTATGTTGATTATAAGTACCTATACGTTTTTTTTTAATTTCATTCCAAGAACTACTTAACTCATTTAATCATCGTTGTAGTGTATCTATTAAATAGATATGTAAACACTGTCTCATTCACACAAGCGGGGTAGCTGCTGTCAGTTATGTTATGTCATCTGTCAGTTACGAGGAATGGCGGGAAACAGACAAAGTGAAGCAGGCTATATACGATGGCGCTTGGTGTGGTAGTGAGCCAGTGAAGTGATATGTTTAACATAAGTACGGAATCAACAGGATTCTACAACCGTGATTATGGTTGAGTTATAATTAGATACTGCTTCAATCTGAGCCTCAATCAGAGCCTGTTCTTCCACGATGTTCAACTTGTTTTCGTTTGAAAACTTAAAATAAATTGGTCAGCAGAACATTGTGGAAGATGGCTTTGGATTCTCCCATACCTTTTCTTCGCCACAAACTAAGCGCAGAGGCACAAAAGAACACATAAACATACTGGAATCGTCTTCGTCTGCCATAGTTTGCTTATACAAACTTTGCCCTGAAGCACCATCAAAGCCATACTTGCATATAATTGTTAACTCTTTGCCATCCAGCGAAGGTTCCACACGTAGGAATTTTCCAAGCTTTGCACAGTTTTATCCAAAATTTAGCTTTACTTTTAGGTAAAAGTAAAGCTAAATTTTACCTAAAAGCTTAAAGCTTTTAGCTAAAAGTTACCATTGTACATCACGGAAGAAGAGGTCTTCTTCCGTGATGTACAATGGTAACTTTTGGAGGGCAGCAGTCCTTCTTCGCCTCAAGGATGGCAGTATAAGAAGGACACAGTGGTACTCCTTCTTCTTTTGCACAAGATCTTAATGTTATATACTGCCACTTCGAAAGCTTCAATGAGGTCAAAATAAATAAAGCTTTATCAGCGGAATATATAGGCACAGTTTCCTTGGGCTTTAACAATTTATTTATCCTTGTAGCCTCTTTGCTCCGAGACTAGTTTAACGATATCTGCTATATTCTTGTCATGTGCTTTCAAACCGGTTGCATGAGCAAGGCTTTCAGTGCTATACGTTAGGAGGTCTTCCGCTCTCCTTCTCTTCTGTAGCGGGCTTAGCTCTTTAAATGGTTTTCTCGGCCTCACAACTGATGTTGATGTTCCAACACTGCACGTCTCCGGTGTGTAGGATGTTGATGCACCCTCATTTAAAACAAAGTCAGAACTGGAACGGGTTTGCTGCTCTACTGACACTAAATAAGGGGTCATCTTTCCTTTCATGATCTCAGGCCATTTTATGTTCTCTTGCAGCCATGTCTCATACTTTGTTATGTATGTACGTCTCGTGAGATTACACGAGATCCATTTGTTCCTCAACGAACAAACATAAGTCTGACAGAATTGTTTCAATACCCTCTTTTCATTTTCTAACAAATCAATAGTATTCTCAAAAACTTCATATAAAACATTGGGCTGTGAAAAACAATTGTTGTTTGTCACAAACATGACAATGTCCAAATTGGTATCACAACCTTCCATCACAGCACAATTAAAAAAATAACGTAATAAGTTAGCGCGCACAAGTACTGAGAGCTACTGATAAAAGTAAGCTCAAACGTCCTGTTTTTATACAACTACCCTCATTATCGTTCGCTATTCTTTAATTAGGTTTTACAGACTTTAATATTACAGACAATAGAATTTTATTGTGACTAGGGCCCATTTGGCCCTGCTAGAGCTGGTTGATGCTCATGTCATTAGTATATAATTATAACTCAACCATAATCACGGTGATTAAATGAGTTAGTTCTTGGAATGAAATAAAAAAAAAACGTATATAATCAATATAATTTTTAATTGTTGTCATCACAAAGGTCATAAGCAGGCTACAACTAACGATAGTATAAGTAAATCGATCGGCAAGTTAATTTAACCTCGTCAAAGATTTGAAAAATCACGTATCGAAAATTCAAAATTTCAAAAATTTGCTACGTGCAAAGCGGCGCCGAACGGTGCATGAATTGTATGTCATCTTGATGGCCGTGTATCGTACAATAGCTCGTGCGAGCTCCAGCCTATCAGTTCCATCCAGTTTCAAAAAAATGTACATTAAGTGTTTTCTCCCATACAAAAAAAAATAAAAAACTTTTTTTTCTCACGCGTGGAGCGACTGATACCATCCATACGTTAATATTACGTAAAGGGAGGTATACTAGACCCATTACAATTTTTGTTTTTTTATTTCCGAACTTTAAGTTTCTATGAGTATGGAGCTCGATTTTCAGACCACTGTGCGCCGCCCGCGGTGCCATACTATTATATTCTGTGGCGATGCCGCTGTATTGGTTTCTCTTGGATTTGTATGAGCCCTTGCGGCGCGCCGCCGCGGCGCCGTGTGTTCATACAAATCCAAGGGTGACTGATGCAGCGACGGCGGTGCCGCTGCAGCTGCGGCATAATGTGTAAACGGCCTCAAAGATTAGGTACCTAACATTCATATATAACTATGATTCCTTTTTATTATAAACAAAATCAATTTTAAATCTAATTTCTTGCTTTTGATCATTTTCATCGCAATTTTCAGATGAATCTGTTACCTATTTCATTATGCCCATTATCAATAAGTCGCGGTCGGTTAATAAAAACATTAGGTCAGAATTTTTTTTATTTTTGTAATAGCTTAGATAACGTGTAGGTACTTGCGCATTAGAAATACCTAACTTCCGTGTTGATATTTTCGACTTTCTTTCTCCTGCAGACTTTTTTTAGTTATTTATAAAAATATGTAATATTTAAATATTTAAAAATTCAAAATGACATTTAAATAGAAAATTCGATTTCGTAACCTTGGGAATCGAACCCGGGGACTCTCGAATACAAATCTACACGTCGTCCACATACGTCACTGTGACAGTTGTACGTGAAGTCGAAAATACCGACTGCATTTTCTTAGATGTTTCCAAAATTCATTGTTTTAGAAAAAAACACTGCAAAGTGATAATTTTTATTTCGGAAGTCGGTGTTGCTGGTTCCGCATTTTCGTTTTTTGACACCGACTTCCGAAATTATAGTTATTTATCACGCTGTAGTGCTTTTTTTGAAGTCGGTTGTTTTTTTTTCTTTCTAATTGTACCTACCCCACAAAAATTCAATTAACACTAGTGCATTGAAGAATCATCAAAATTCGCATAGAAATGCCGGAGATGCAGTACATTTATGCATATTAACTTCGGACATACTACATAAGAATAATTACCTAATGTATTATATACTAAAACCTTCCTGGAAGTATGTAGATCACATTAGTGAAAGAATGATCAAAATTGGTTCATCAGTTTTTTAGAAAATCTACAAATATATATACAAACATACACACATACATACATTACATACATACATACGGGTCGAATACACAACCTCCTTTTTTGAAGTCGGTTAAAAATGTTTTAAATTTCATTGAATCAGTTTTATTTCAAAATCACCCACATCCTTAAGTTTTTCAAGTCACACTCAAAACGAATAAAATTTATTATGTTGTCACACATAACTACATAATTTGTTTCTTATTTGCACATCGTTTCCGCGCCATCTATTAGAATACTAGGGCGTAATCTCACAAAACCGTTACTTCTAAATCTCATGTATGCTTTATGTCATAATTGTGATGGGCGTCGTCGTTAGATGGCGTTTGCGTCGATTCTGCATATGTGTGCATGCGTTTTTCAAGGACACTTAGGTCTAGTAAGCCTCTTAAGTACAGACGCCAGCACATCAACCTACTACAATCTGTCAAATTTCTTTAATAGATTTTCAACTTTATCACTGAAGACTAAGGTTCAAAGTTGTTTGAGAAAATATGACAGTTAGGTGTAGGTTGATGTGCTGGCGTCTGTACATCATTATTGTTAGTCATATTTGTTCATTGATCGGTCCTGTTATCCTTGCAACACTAAGGAAGTTAAGGATTTTATTGACAAAAAATGTTAATGTCAGTCACCTACTGGAAAATTTGCGTTCTTTGTATTATAATGGCAAAACAATTAATGTTTTGTTCTAAATTGTAGTTTTACCATCTCTTTTTAATTTAAAACATATTAGTAATTAGTGGCAGAAAATAGCTTTGAATGTACAAGTACCCAATCAAGATAAAATACAAAATACCTACTTGATTTCCATACATTATAATAGGTAGGTAGGTACCTATGCTTATCTATCGTTATACTGCTTTACGTCGCGACTATAGTTGCAAAACTTCTGAAAAATTCTGAATAATTCCGGAATACTTCTAGGAAAGTTTCTTTAAATCAGAATTATTCAAAATGAATTTAATTAAGATTTTTATTTTTTTTGCTGAAAAATCGTATTTTGCATCGATAGTCGATCGCCGCCGCGCTGTCCCTCTGTGCGCGCCCGACTGCACGAGTCGTGCGTGCCGCGCGCGCCCGGCTGCACGAGTCGTGCGTGCAGGCGGTGGCGGTGCGGGGTGCGGTAAGAGGGGAGATGTTCCCTGGAGAAGTTTTCCCCCCCGCGCCCCGCGAGAAACATTCGTACCCCGCAATCGAATGTTTCCGCCGAATATTTCGCCCGAATAATTCAATGGGAAATATTCCCAAAGTTTCGGAATATTTCGGAATACTTCCGAAGTATTCGACGGGAATGATTCGGAATTTTTCCCGCCAGCATCTATAGTCGCGACGGCACATGAGTAAGTTTATCGCGCTTAGAGCTTGGTTGAATAATAATATAATACAGCTACCTATAGGTGCGCACATTCAAGTGGATACATAGTAGACCTATCTGTGTTTATATGTTGGTACATCGCGGCAGTCGGCACAGACGCCTACGTAACACGTCCAGTAAGCAGTTTGTTGTGGGGCACGAGCGCCGATATCACGTACCTACTCGTTCGGTCGGTGGCACGCCGCCCGCCACCCGCCGCCGCGGCCGCCACCGCCGCCACCTCATTGCGGGAATAATCGGTCAACTGGATTTAGTATCCATTGCTTATGTTCAATTACAAGTGAATTACTTAATTTAACTTACCTACATAACCTGTACTTCTTAACTTCAATCGTGGCCACTCAATATAATATTTGTTTTGTGCAAAAATCCAATTAGTCAACAACAACACGATCGCAATCGCGTACATCGCGGGCTGTTGACCTGTAGCTAGCGCAGTGCAAATGCGAGTGAACGCACAACGTTCTTTCCTACGAGGTAGTAAAATATTCGTTTATAAACTTTAATGTTACTTTACTTTGTGGTTATATACGAACGCACAACTGCAGGCAGATATTTTTCACTGGATATAACAATGCTTTTGGCCTTGTATCCTTGTAAAATGGCGCCTCGCCCGTCGTTATTATTATTACATTCGAAGCAAACTTCGTGACGATCTCTACTCTCCACCCCCCTTGCGCTCCCCGCGGATGCGTATCCGATTGTCGCGACTGGCATTTCGTTTACAACTTGTCAAACTAGTTAGGTTATTTGGATGAAGTGAGAAATAGTAAAATAATTAATATGAAAACATTACCTTACACGTAATTTGTAAGTTTATGTAGCTTTTTGTTGGAAATGAGTGAGAGCAAGAGTAATAACGAATGAAACGGGGCGAGTCATATGTAAAGACGCCATCTTTCTTTACAGATGTCAGCTGGGTCACAAATTCAGATGGCACCACAAACCACTGTCAACACGGGGCAACCTCTACACAATCAGGACTCCAATATGAGCACAGGTAAATTGTGATTTAGTGATAAAAGTGCAATAAATTTTTGTGATTTGTGATCAGTGCTCTCAGTGTTTACTTCACGCCGGCTTGTCGTCAAAGGTTAACCTTTTCTTACAAACTCGTGAGGGACGAACACTTGTGTGAAAAACTGTCATCAAACGAAGGATTGTGACGTCATTTATCGTGTATGATGCCGGATAGGAACCGTGAAAGTGCCGTTTTTCTTCTCGACAACCGAGACTATTGCGTGCCACAATGCATGACTATAAAAGTGGAGCTAACATAAACCACGTCGGCCTACTGAGCTCCTTGTCAAAAAGTGAGTTAAGGTGAATGCGTAGTTGTAGCCCGCGAAATTCAATTTTTCTTACGTTTTTTGCAGTTTTCAGGTCAGTGTCAGGTTGTATCTTGATGAAAATTTGATTCGCGACTATAACAGGTACGTATTCACAGAATTATAATCATCAGAATCATTAATACATCTGTTTAAGTTAGATTTCTACCACCAACACTTTTCCATACGAGATTTGTTCTTAACGGTAGAAATCTAACTTAGAAAGATGTATTAATGATTCTAATTATTATAATTC
Organism: Amphipoea oculea; assembly: GCA_945859645.1. Taxonomy (NCBI): domain Eukaryota; kingdom Metazoa; phylum Arthropoda; class Insecta; order Lepidoptera; family Noctuidae; genus Amphipoea; species Amphipoea oculea. The sequence goes on from OX243873.1 coordinate 13,915,939, forward strand.
TGTAAATACGTACCTGTTATTGTCGCGAATCATATTTTGATCAAGATACAACCTGACACTGACCTGAAAATTGCAAAAAACGTAAGAAAAATTGAATTTCGCGGGCTACAACTACCCATTCGCCTTAACACTACTGTTGATGATTTAATTGACGTGTTAATTTATGAATCTACTGTAGTATTTACTTGTTGACAAATTATGTCTCATTCAGTAAAACCAGCCCTCTGTTATTGTCAAGTTGATGACATAAATAACACTATTTACAAAATCTGATAACATATGACTTACTGTTAACATAAATTTTGTATGAAAATAATGTTATTTCTGAGGCTACTACCTTCAGAGTTTACAAACACGAATTATTCTTTACAATAACAGTAAAACATATAAGATTTTGCTTGCAAAATGCTTTATCAATTTGGTTTGATTCTGATCTTAAGTGTTTATGCATGAATGTTGTTTCAGTCTGACTATTATTTATTTAGAAAAATGTTTGTGACCACCAATGTGTAACTGACAGTGTAAATCCAGCCAAGCATTATGATATATTATGGGAATTTATTAATTAACAGAGTGGATAACTTTGCTATTTAAGTCCTCGAAGGATGCATTATAAAGTCAATTATACTGCTGTACTTGAAACACTCACTGGCACTCTGGTACGATCAATCACTTACCATTTAATGCAAGTCTCTGTTAATGGTTACATATTATTGGCTTATTTTATTTAAATACCCAATATTATATTATAATTGTTATGCTTATTAGAAGTAATCAAATGCATAACTACTTTCAGGGTCATCTCATAGTGATAAAGAAGTTGATGCTTTAACTCCGGAAAAGTCTGCTGCTATGCGAGGCTCAACTGCTGCTCCCGGCACTGCGCTTGTGCCCCCAAGCGGTGCCACACCTACTATAGCCATGCCAGAAAGGAAAAGGAAACGGAAAGGTGAATATTGATGTTAATACTTTTTTACTAATAAACCCCATACATTGTTCAATAACATAGCAGACTCCATAGTATCTAATCTCCATAGTATGGGATCTTTAGATTGAAATGATACTGGCTAATTTCCATTGCTTTTTTTGACTCAATTTTGATGTAAAAGTTACCATTATTTGCTTTTTTTGTATTATTTGCAATGCCTTAAAATATATGAACCAAGGGTTGGCACTTGTGCCCTTAATACAAGTTATCCTAATAACTTAGCAAGGGTGCAAGTTACGACAACTTCTAGTGCTATATTCACACTTAAGTCATAAGTATGTAACAGGCCCAAGCCAAGTCAATGTAGCTATTATTATTTTAAGTTATAAGCAAACTTTAAAGCCGCTACGTTAATTGTTATAATTTTAACATGATTCCAAAAGTAATATGTAGATGATGCTTTAATATGACTATAAAACAGAGTCCTACGGTGTAACATCATTGCATTTAAGCAAACTTTATTGTATTTGTAACTGGGTGCAACATTACCTAAGCTATACCAAATAAGCGATTACCAACAACCTGCACTGGGCCCCACATGGTACATTATTAGCCCACTATCTCTCAAAGAGAGGAGGCCTGTGTCTCAGGAGTGGGAATGTTACAGGCTGATTATGTTATGTAAACCAAATAATATGACCATTAAATAAGAAATGTGTCAGTTTGAAAACTTCAATCATGCCCTGCGTGTCCTGTCAGCTGCACGTTACGGGAACTGATGGACGCTAGTGATGGCGCCAAACAAGTAGTCGAATTCTGGGCCGAGAACATTTAGATTGCCATCGACACTCTAAGAAGAAGAATTCATCTTCGCAAAGTAGAACAAAAGTGTGTCCGTAAAATGTTAAAATGTTGAGTTCATGTGTGAATATTAAAGAATATTGCAATAATTTCCAGGAGAAGAAGGTGTTGGCGGCGGTGGGGGTGGTGGTGGCAAACAGAGGCACAACTCATCAGACAAAAACATTAGGGAATACTTCTCAAAACACCCCTCATCAAGTCCTGTACGGCATGCTGGTGCCAAGTCACCTTCGCCACAGGGCGCCAATTATCCTATGGTAAATATTTTGAAACTATTTGTCTTATCTTAAATATCCAATAAAAAAGAAGGGGAGATGACTTAGACGCGTACCAGGAGGGTGGACGGCTCAAGAAAAGAGTACCAGGAAGGATTTGGGGAAGGCCTTTGCCCAGCCGTGGGACAGCAAGTGATGCTCATTTGTAAGATTCTCAACCGAAACACAGAATGGCAATGACAGTTATATTAATCTAAACTGGAATCCAGATTCATGCTTGAGCTTAGCATCCAGGGCGTATTTTAATGTACCCACTAGAATGTATTTAGATATTGCTGAGTATTTTAAACAATTCTTATAAGAACTGTTTATTAAAATACAAACCACTATTACTGTACATAATTTAATGTTTAAGGATGTATCTATGTAACCTGCCATAAGTAATAGAGTTATTACACAAAATGGCACACATTCACAAAAGTTAATAATCATGTTTATAAGTAGTGATCACACTCTGTGAGTCACTCCAGTGCAAATTCAAGCAACTTGCTTTCCTTAATTGGAAATTGTTATGTTTCTGTAGGCACCAATCATAGTATGTAGGATTATCATCAAATGTACTGACTACTGAAGTGATTTTAGTACTACTCAATTCTTATGATGATGTCAAAACTGTAATGTTAAATTAACTTGTACAAAACTATTTCTTGATATAAGGCTCGTAAACTGGGTTTGACGGCTTGTTATGTAAGAAGGTAATAATAATAATTTTATGTTCAGTACCCACCGTCACCCTCGTCGTTACTGCCTTCTGGTGCCGATTTTTTACGTTCGGCGTCTCAGCAACGACCCCACACAACTGTTAAACAGGTAACATCCTTACCATCACCTCAAATAATGACTATTTTACTTTTAATCATCTTGTAAGTTCATGGTTTATGTAATTGTCTGCAGGTTCAAACAGAACTGACATGTCAGAGGATACAGGAGTTAGAAACTCAAGCATCTTCTGACTTAGAACTAAGGAATAATAAAATAGATGAATTAACAAGATCTAATGAAGAATTGAAACATCAAGTGCAAGCACAGAGCAAGGTATTTACATAGATTTTATTTTGTTTAGAAGTTCAATTTGTATAATCAAAGAACTTTGTATATTAACTTTGGAATTTTTCTTTCCAGGTAATAGAGCAACATAAATCACACATCAATAAATGTATAGAAGTTGTAAAGAAATTGTTAAATGAGAAAAGCACAATTGAGAAGAAAGAGGCTCGGCAGCGGTGCATGCAGAATAGACTGAGGCTTGGCCAGTTTGTGACGCAGCGCGTCGGCGCCACGTTTCAAGAGAATTGGACTGATGGATATGCATTTCAAGAATTAACGAGGTGGGTTTATTCATATTGACTCATTTTTATCTTGAACTAGCTTCTGCCCGCGACTTCGTCTGATTGAAATTTCACCCTCCCCCCATTCACCCTCTTAGGGATGGAATTTCGAAAAACCCTTTCTTAGTGGATACCTACTCTTCACTAAAAACACACCCACCAAATTTCATGTCTCTAGGACCAGCGGTTTAGGCTGTGCGTTGATATATCAGTCAGTCAGTCAGGACTTTGAATTTTATATGTATAGATAGATTTGCATTTAGCCTTACTGAACACATTCAGAGAAAATTCGCTGTTTTTCTAAATTGCTGTTATCTAAAAATAAAGTTTACTGTTTTAAAATGGTATAATAAGGAGGTTCAAAATAACTCGATAGGTAGTTATTTTAAATAGGGTGATGATATTCAAATTAACAAATTAACTATTTTAGTTATTTTCGACATTTTAAATGGAAGCTGTTTGGTGACTCCTATTTATCCTGGCATAATTATCAACCACCATCTATTAAAAAACTTCATTAAGTTTGACTAACATTACAATATTACACTTTTCACCAGGCGGCAAGAAGAAATAACGGCAGAAAAAGAAGAAATAGATCGTCAGAAAAAGTTGTTATTCAAAAAGCGGCCGGTGAACAACGAGGGCGGCGGCGGGCGCGGCAAGCGCACGTCCAGCGCAGCGCCCAGCACGCCGCAGCCGTCGCCGCTGCACAACGGCACGGACGCGCCCACCTTCCTCAAGCCCGACCCGCTGCCCAGCATGACCTATCAGGAGTATTATGAAGCTGATGAAATACTAAAGGTGCGTCGCTGTTAAACTGTGCTATCATCATCTGCCTAGCCTTTTGCCAACTATGTTGCGGTCGGCTTCCAGACTAGGATGCAGCTGGATATCAGTATTTTACATGGAGTGACTGCCTGTCTGACCTCCACAACCCAGTTACCGCATAACACGATACCTACGATACGGTACCTCATGGTACCTTATGTTAACCTGTGCTGCAAATGATAAATCATTCTATGTCTTACTGTTTATTTTTATCGTCATCATATCAGCCAGAAGATGTCCACTACTGTACTCGCACCATTACCTGGGCTCACCTGTTCAGCCGCTCTAAGACCATCCAGAAAGCACAGCAGTATCTGCTTTCCAGTTCGTGGTTACCATTTCAATACGTTAGTCGGCGCTACACGCAATCTAACCAACCCATTTCCACAGCAATATTATGCTTATTTCTAAGAGCCATGTGTACAGACTTGATTCGTAAGTAAACATTTGTCATAACAGTTGCAAGGTGGCCACGATGATAACAAAAGAATATGGTAATCATGCAACAATCGATCTGTTTATTAATCGTGGAGGTTATGGCACATGGCAAGATTATCCATTGAATTAGGAAATTCGAATTAGGGTCCTAAACCCTAGGAGTCGATAGATGATCAACAAGCAATGGAGAAAACTATAAAAAAGGACGTGTTTTGATGTGGATGATTGCAAATCGTCAACTAGACCCAAGGTGCTAAATAAAAGCAGTTTATAATAATAATATTATGGCTTTAAATAGAACCAGTAGTTCCCAGGTTTTGAATCCAAAATGTCAAGGCTGAATTCAGTTGTTTAATTTTTACTTGCTACAATTTCAATACTAAATACATATTGTCATTTTATTTCAGTTGAGACAGAGTGCACTCAAAAAGGAAGACGCAGACTTGCAGCTAGAGATGGAAAAGTTAGAGAGAGAAAGAAATCTTCACATTAGGGAACTGAAGCGGATACACAATGAGGATCAGAGCCGCTTCTCACAACATCCTGTGCTCTCAGATCGGTGAGTTTTACTGCAAATAATTAATATTCATAATACATGGACTGCTTAGTACGCAAAATACGCGCATTGACGTGGAGTTGCGGACACCAGCCCGTATTACCTACATGGACTGCTTCGTTGGTCTAGTAGTAGCAAGCACAGCTGCTGAGCATGAAGACCTTTGATCGATTCTCGGTTCGGGCAATGTTTCATTGGGTTTTTCCATCTGGAATTTCTTAGTAGCAGCCCAGCAGTGGTCCCATGTCCATGGCTCGCCCCCTATTACATGGGACTTCAACATAACTGGCGAAATGTGGGTGTACTATAGGTACACCTCTGTCTAACCTTTCGGGGAATACAGGCGTGATGTTATGTCATAAAAAACATATATTTTACTATCGATCCCACTGGGAAAAAGTGCAGGACTGTCGCATGCGCCATGATACTAGTGCGTAAATATGCTACCGGTTGCAACGTCATCGATATTATCTCAACACAAGCCGTGTGCCCAATGGGATTTCCCATCGGCAAAAATGACGACCGCCCATACAAACTGTCATCCCTTATTCTAACCCCTTTAGGCGATGTAGGTATTTTGAAAAATCTTTCTCGTATTATAAGGAAATCTAGTGCAAAGTTTGGTTTAGGTTGAAATTCTTTATTGAAATAATTGATTTTCATAAATATTTAAAATAATTGGATTCTACCTGAACTAGGAATATAATACTGATATAGGAAACCTGTATCTCAGGTATCTACACTGAAATACTTATATAAGTATTATCTAAAATTCCTTAAACAAATAGTAAATAATTTATCTACCACAAATTATGGTTATATTCTAATTGACAGAATAACGCTACTGTTTTGTATCATCGTAAGACATTTTTGCAACCATGTTCTAATGATTTTTGCATTGTTACATTTTTAATAAGGTCGCGTTTACCTTGTCATACTTGAAAAATTTACCGTGTCAACAAAATATTAAGATTTAAGTGATTTATTGTATAATATGAATTGTATTAAATTAAAACTAAAAATTAAAATGCAAAAATTAAATACAATGTAATGGTTGTGCATTATTTGTCGAGTGATTTTAAGAATTTATAGTAGATTAAATGTGATTTTTCAATTTATTTAATACTTCAAACACATAAATGTAGAGAGGCGGACTTAATGCCATAGGCATTTTCTACTAGTCAATCTTTGGGTGATGCAGAGACAAACAGTGGTGGTGGTTCTTTGTATGTGGAATAGGGATTTAACATTTTGGTATAATATGTTGTTTGACTCTTTGGTCTAGTATCATGTAAAAGGAATACATGATTCAGTGAATTTTCATCGATACAAAAAAGTTGCAGTTATATCTATTTTTTTTTACTTTTTCGTCATCACGGCGTAACGCTTAAGAGTTATTCAATGGAATTTACTTTAAAACATAGAGAATTATCATAATATCAAGTAATTTTAAATTTAATTCATTTATTTTGTTAAAAAGCCGGCCAAGTGCGAGTCGGACTCGCACACGAAGGGTTCCGTACCACCGTACAATATTTATTTTATTTTTAGTATTTTTTGTTATAGCGGCAACAGAAATACATAATTTGTGAAAATTTTCAACTGTCTAGCTATCGCGGTTCTTGAGATACAGCCTGGTGACAGACGGACGGACGGACGGACAGACAGCGAAGTCTTAGTAATAGGGTACCGTTTAGGAACCCTAAAAAAGAGTAAATTCGTTTTGGCACATACGTATTCCGAGCGCACACACATCGTAGACATCACTCTTCTTTTACTTTTCAAAAGTAATTACATCACTTTCGCTCGCTTAGTAGGTTTTCGAGGATTTTAGATTTTCGAGGTAGCGCCTTAAACAGCAATTCTTTATTTCTATCCATGAAGATTTATTTTAGTAATGTCAAAATGTGTATAAATTGTATAATGCAGTCATGACAATAATATTATTTTAAATACTAGGAAACTAAAAGCAAATATTCCCTCACAACATTATTAAGATAATGTTTTGGAAGTAGATAACGTGATAACGATGTAACCCTGATCTAATTTATATGGGCTTACGAATTTTGTGTTTTTCCGTTTGTTTTGTCACCAAACACAAAAATGATAATCATCATTATTTAATCAGATCGTTGCAGGTACGCCAAAACTTCGTCAAAACAAACATTGCTGAACATAGTTATCTATCGATCAATTATAATTAAAATTATGTAAGCCAATTACTTCCGCTTCCTGTAGATAATACATTCAAATGAGACAAGTAGTTTATTGTTATGGTAGACAACAAGTTATCATTGGTCAAGTAAATGTAGCTTGTCCACACATAACATACGTTAGTTACCTTTTTGATCACACATGCATGCATGTTGTTCAATTAGGTGTTTTTATGACTGTAATATTATCACCACTGTAAAGGGTACTTAGAAATGCATCCATATTTCGTCAGGTATGATGCCTTTTGCCATAAACCATGCACAGATTTAGACTAAGGGCTGCTATTGGGAATATCCTATCGAAAGCTCCTAGAGATCGAACCCATAAAAAAAAATTCAACAATAATAATTATATTCTAAGTTATTAATAGTGTTTTAGTAAATTATTTATAACATAATAAATTAACTATGTCACTATTTTTATAACCTATTTTAAATATTGTTTAGAAATCAGAGGGGCAATTCCCGTATTTATAAGAATGTTCGCATTCTGATCTCAGTCTCAAACAGTCGAAAATCCTCTAATTTATCTACATTTTTAACAAGTTTTTGCCATTGATTGTTGCTGAGATGAGATTGCTACTTAATTTTTTACGTTTTTTAATTACGAGAATTGGCCTTCAGTTGTCCAAATAGTAATTGTAAGAACTCATGCCGTCTGTGATACAGGTTTACCCAAACATCAAACTTTGTAATACCTTCATTATTTCCAAGATTTATACTACGTTTTACCAATTTTTATTTTAAAATAAATGTTTATTTATTTTAGGTACCTGCTGCTAATGCTGCTCGGCAAAGGTGGCTTCAGTGAAGTTCACAAGGCGTTTGACCTGCGAGAGCAACGATATACGGCCTGCAAAGTGCACCAACTGAATAAAGACTGGAAGGAAGACAAGAAGGCCAACTATATCAAGTGAGTCCGTGTATGATGGCATTGATGGCATATGCCATTATTTCCTTGTTTTATTTTTAAGGTTACAATTGTTCCAGCTACGTGTTTTATAGATTTTCAGACCATTAGTACTACTTTCAAAATAGGTTATTAAAGATTTATGTTGGTAAAGCTCTTTCATAATTGAAGAAAGGTTCCTGGTGCTGATTTTTTAAACAGTACTTGGTTGCAATGATCAAGCTGTTCAAAATTAAACTTGATTGCGTGTAAAGTACAACAAACTCAATGCTCATAATTAGTTACTGTTAAAATGAGTTCCTACCACTTGTGTTATGTTTATTTTTTTCTTACCACCCTTTGTTTTACCACAACATACAATATCTAATTTTGTTTGATGCCTTGTTACAGACATGCGCTGCGGGAGTACAACATTCACAAAGCGTTAGACCACCCTCGCATTGTTAAACTATATGACGTATTTGAAATTGATGGCAACTCCTTTTGTACAGTTCTTGAATACTGTAATGGACATGATCTCGATTTTTATCTCAAACAGGTAAGTAGTATCGTTCGACCCTCTTCTGAGGTTTCTCTTTTATGTAACCCAAAACTCCTAAAAACTTATAAAAACTCCCCTTTATACGTCGGCGGTTAAATTTATGTATCAGTACATTATGACCTACTACTGTGTAAATCTGCCTGCAAATTGGCACTATGAAGATCAATAAAAGATCAATAATTTGTCAGTTGGCAGTTGGAATGGAGATCGCAGTTTTTTAAATTGTAAATGTGGGTTTCTATTCTTCTTTTTCAAATGATCTCTCAGTGGCCATTGTGAACACACTCTCTATAAGGAAACATGGAGATTTATATAGGATTTCATAGAAATGACACCATGTTTTACCAAGTGAATAAAGTTAGGCAAATCTTTATAATTAACTTATGACTATGAGACCCATGTTTATTTATATTATTTAAAATTTCAGCACAAGACTATTCCGGAGCGCGAGGCTCGCTCAATCGTGATGCAAGTCGTGTCGGCGTTGAAGTATCTAAACGAGATCAAGCCACCAGTGATCCACTACGATCTGAAGCCGGGCAACATCCTCCTGACCGAGGGCAACGTTTGCGGCGAGATCAAGATCACTGACTTCGGCCTGTCCAAGGTCATGGACGAGGAGAACTACAACCCCGACCACGGAATGGACTTGACGAGCCAGGGAGCAGGCACTTATTGGTAACTCATTTGTTCTTCTTTATTTGTGTCAATTTAATTATTGTGATTTTTAGACTGTGCCATAATACCAACCATAAATCGATGGCAGCCATCAATTTGTGGTCAATATGGCACACACTGTAAGTGTAAATAAACTGGGTGCATAATATTCTAAATTCTATACAAAAATAGATTGTTATTAATTTGAACTGTACTTGGAGTGTGACTTCATCATAAATTCATAATGGCACCTTTTCCAAGAAGGCGGATCCGCATATTACACAAATCTACGCGGGAGATGCAATTCAAAAATAACTGATTAAACTGATCCCATGTTCTTACAATTCATTATTGTTTTCCAGGTACCTGCCGCCCGAATGTTTCGTTGTCGGGAAAAACCCACCAAAGATCAGTAGCAAGGTGGACGTGTGGAGCGTGGGAGTGATCTTCTACCAGTGTCTGTACGGCAAGAAGCCGTTCGGACACAACCAGAGCCAGGCCACCATACTGGAGGAGAACACGATACTGAAGGCGACCGAGGTGCAGTTTGCTAACAAGCCTACGGTCAGCAACGAGGCTAAGGTACGTGTATACTACGCTTTTAATTGTAGTTTAGCATTCTTTTTTCATCAATGTCCTCGTAGTATTATGTATGTCGGGTCTTGGATTATTTATATTTTTATATTTGAATAAAAGTCAAGTGATTTACGACAGGACGTTATAAAGGCTGTTAATGATACCTGTTTTGACTAAAAAACTTGAAACTCTGCAGTATGAAACTTATTTTACTAACCACGTTTTTCTTATGTGCAGAGCTTCATCCGCGCGTGTCTGGCGTACCGCAAGGAGGAGCGTATCGACGTGTTTGGGTTGGCGCGGCACGAGTACCTGCAGCCGCCCATGCCCAAGTCGCGCGGCGCGGGCGGGGCCAGCGGCGCGGGGGCCGGGGCCGCAGTGGCGGGCCCCGCGGCCCCCAGCGCCTTCAGCTCCAACATGTTCGGGGCGGGCTCGTCCTCCTAGCCGCGCCGCCGCCGCCCTCGCCAGCCGGCGGCGCAGTGACCGCGGTGTCGTGCTCGTGTACATACGTGTTGTGGTGCGGCGGCGCAGTGACGGCGGAGTCGTGCACGTGTACATATGTGTTGTGGTGCGGCGGACGTTGACGCGTCGCGGCGCGGCGAGGGCCGGCGCGGGCGCCCGTGGCCGGTGTCGTTCGACTCTCGTAGACGTACTTTTTAGTTTTGAAACTTTGTCAGTTAATATCCAGAGTTGTAAAATGACTAAATATCATTTACAGATAAATTGTTTAAGATTATGCTTACTGTTGACTGTATTTATTGAGCAGGTGATAAATTGTGATTCTCCATTTGTGAATGGTTTTATCCTTTTATCACTAAAGAGGAATCCTTGGGACTATCCCTTGCATATTATATAAGTTATCCCTATTAAAAAAGTTAAAAATATTATACATGCCTTTTATTTAGAGTTCTGATTGTAATAAAAATATTAAGTCGTTGTAGTTGCCCTTTGATGTAATTTTTAAGGTATTATGGTGAGCGTGAATATTTATATATTCACTTTCATCCTTGATTTTCACTGTCGGGAATACTTAAACTAACTTCTTTTTTCCTGGGTGTATACTAAAACTACACAGAAGAACATCTACGATCCATGATTGTTCCTTTTTAACCGACTTCAAAAAAGGAGATTCTGTATTCGACCCGTATGTATGTTTGTATGTCCGCGATTTTCTCAAAAAGTAATGAACCAATTTTGTTAATTCTTTCACTTATGTGATCTGCATACTTTCAGGAAGGTTTTAGTATACAGGGTGAAATTGAACACATGCGACAAATCGAAACGGGAAATTGTACTCGTCATTATGAACAACTTTTACTATGGGACCAAACCTGAAATCGCGAAAAAAAAATCAGCTGTTCGCTACATTTATGTTCGCATAACTCGCCAAAATGTAGGGAACAGCTGATTTTTTTTTCGCGATTTCAGGTTTGGTCCCATAGTAAAAGTTGTTCAAAATGATGAGTATAATCTCCCATTTCGATTTGTCGCATGTGTTCAATTTCATCCTGTATAAGGTGTAAAAAAATTAATCTTAAAAACTTTAAGAGGTGCTTTAGACCATCGAACTGAACAACTTTCACTATGGGACCAACTCTGAAATCACGAAAAAAAAATGAGCTGTTTCATACATTTTGGCCGAGTAGGTATTGAACTTTTGTATGAAACAGCTGATTTTTTTTCGTGATTTCGGAGTTGGTCCCATAGTGAAAGTTGTTCAGTTCGATGGTCTAAAGCACCTCTTAAAGTTTTTAAGGTTAATTTTTTTACACTTCGTATAATACATTAGGTAATTATTCTTATGCTAGCTGTGCCCCGCGGTTCCACCCGCGATAAAAGTCTTATAGATAATTTTGGGGATAAAAACTATTCTATATCCTTCCCCACAACTCAAACTATCTTCACACCAAATTTCATCTAAATCGGTTCAGCGGTTATTGATCCCCCATACAAACTTCCACCCCTCTTTTCACCTCCTTAAAGGATGATTGCTGGGATAAAAACTATCCTGTCCTTTCCTGGGACTCAAACTATCTCTATACCAAATTTCATGTAAATCGGTTCAGCGGTTTAAGCGTGAAGACGTAACAGACAGACAGACACACTTTCGCATCCGGCGAACTTCGTACCGCCTCAGAAATCACACTAATATTATAAAGGCGCAAGTTTGTGAGTGTGTGTGTGTGTGTGTGTGTGTTTATATGTTTGTTACTTCTTCACGCCTAAACCACTGAACCGATTTAGATGAAATTTGCTATAGAGATAGTTGGAGTCCCGGAAAAGGACATAGAATAGTTTTTATCCCGATATTCCCACGGGATCGACATTTACGCGGGTGAAACCGCGGGGCGCAGCTAGTAAATAATATGACAAAGTTCAATAGACACGTGGCGCCATCTATTATCATCATAATAACGTTATTGTAGTTTTCCTCGGGAACAGCACTTTTTTTTCGGGATGAAAGGTACCTTATGTCCGTTGCTGTACATCTGACAACGTATATGCAACATTTCAGGATGATCGGTTCAGTGGTTTAGGCGTGAAAAGGAAACAAACAAACTTACTTTCGCATTTATAATATTTACTAGCTGCGCCCCGCGGTTTTACCCGCATAAGTCTCGATCCCGTGGGAATATCGGGATAAAAACTATCCTATGTCCTTTTCCGGGACTCAGACTATCTCTATACCAAATTTCATTTAAATCGGTTCAGTGGTTTAGGCGTGAAGAAGTAACAAACATATAAACACACACACACACACACACACAAACTTTCGCCTTTATAATATTAGTGTGAAGTTATATGCATAAATGTACTGCATGTCCGGCATTTCTATGCGAATTTTGATGATTTTTCTAGTCGGTGTCTTCAATTCTTCAATGCACAAGTGTTAATTGAATTTGTGTAGGGTAGGTTACAACTAAAAAGTGAAAAATTAAAACTTTTACAACAAAAAAAATAACCGACTTCAAAAAAAAAAAAAACAAAATAATAAATAACTTTAATTTCGGAAGTCGGTGTCAAAAAACGAAAATGTGGACCAACGACACCGACTTCCGAAATTAAAGTTATTTATCATTTTATAGTGTTTTTTTTTTAAGTCGGTTGTTTTCATGTTTCACGTATTTATTTGCTAGAATATGGTACATAAGGTGTTACAGAATTTAAACAATTTTTATTATTATTATCATTTGTATATAGTATATTTTGTAGTTTGTGTGTACATATGTAAGTAATTATAAATAAATTTGTTTCACGTTCATACAAGGAAGGTCATAATAAAAACGATCGTCGCAATAATTTTGTCTCTCATTTGAGAACGCGCCGACGCGTTCGGGCTAACAAAATTTACGCGACGTTCGCGATACCGGCCTAAACGAGTGCGGGTTGCGACTTTTTCGATTCACGAATCTTTTGTCAGGCCGTTTACACGTTATGCCCACTCTATATCTGTGGTTATGCCGCTATTCACGCTAGAAATCGGATCGGAAGGCCGTCACATATAAATTGGGAAGGACTGACTAAAACAATTTTATAACAGTCCTTCCCAATTTAGCGTTGATGCAATCAATTTAAAGGGGTATAGATCAGTGGCTAGTAGTAAAATAAATGCTTTCGTTACTTTCCTATAGAAGTTTTTAACTAAAGCGACACAGCGCCATCTGTGCGTTTTTTCGTAGAATTTCAATGTTTCTGAACTAAAGCTAAAAACAAAAAACGTATTGAGGTAGGAAGGCGTACTGTGTGTGGTGCAGGTTTTGTAGGTACCATATTTTAAGCTTTTACAACCTGATTTTTACATGGATTGAAATTTAACGGACATAAAATTATCAGTGAGCCCTTGGGGACATAATTATTGGCTGCGTCAAAGATAAAAAAAACGTACGGTCGGGGGACCCCGTCAGGAACAAAGTTCCTTACGTGATACTCGCACGCACACACACCTCTCTTGTACCTCCTAGAATTTGATCCTTATTAGCGACACTATCGAATGGTGTAATAATACAGTTTTGTTTTTCAAAATCAACGGGTTCGATTCCTAGCTTAGAAATATTGATTTTTCAAAAATTCAATGATGCGGTTTTAGTTTTCATCAATATCGAGCCCGTGACTCCTTTGAGTACTTTTTGCTATTCCTCATAGTTTCGGATTTGGCCATCCACGCCCACTTGAAAAATTCACTCTGTATAGCTATAGATGTCTTATCGTGCTGATCAATCATCAGAGATTCAGTACACTACTAACCTTTTCCATTCGTTTTTAAAGCGACCCTTGGGAGTTTATAAATAATCGCTACGAACCCATGGAAAACATCAATTCGCTTCAATTTTTTTTTTATTAGGCTTGAATTATGGGTAGGTGGGTAATCTACGAAGCTCGTTGGGATACTAAATAAAAAAAAATCTTTATGTATTACCCACATGGAGCACAACAACTGTTGTTGTTGTTGTGCTCCATGATTACCCACCTTAAATCTTTTAGACTTGTGTAGTTACATTGGGAAAGAGAGTAGGGAGGCCTTTGCCCAGTAGTGGGATAACAACGGAAAAATAACCAACAGTTACAATGGCGACAGTAGGTACTTTTAGAAGTTGCGCGTTTACCTCACCTCTTTGTTAACTGTCCGCTAGCATTATTCTTTTCACTGAATTCTTATAACTGTGACCTAGTTAAACAGTAGACGGGGATTTTAATTAGAGGGAATTTTCAAGCTCACGCTGGGAATAACTTCAATTCAAAAGTTTCCTTGGTAAGCGGAGTTTGTAAGGATGATATGATGCATCAAAAGGTTTCACGGAGCTCCTCTCCCACAATAATTATTACGTCATAACAATTTAACGAAATGACTGCAGGTAGCTGTTGTAACTTTTGAAAACTTTAAATTCGTGGATTTGGTTGTTGAATTCTGTTTTATTAGATTGTTTTTTGGCTGCTTATATAATGATTTCATATTATTAGTTACGTACTTAGGAAGATGATATATAATACATTTGTGTGTATTTATTAAAACCTAATAAAATAAACTTAAGTACCTATACCTATACATATAGGTACTTCAGTGCTCAGTAAAAGAACGTCACAAATCACAATGTTGTAGCTATTAAATAAATTATGTCCCCATTTATTTAACTTTTACAGTCCATAGCTGAAAATAGACCTCCCCTAGGCGCGCCCTGTATTTAGAAATTACTTATGTACAATATGAAATGTTTCAGACTATTCACAAACAGAAACAGGTACTTAACTAATTTTACAATCCCCAGTTTGTACCTACCACTTTATTGAAATTGTAACATTAATAACTGAGGATGTCGGAACAACCCTGGGGACTCCAGCTCTGGTTGGTAGCCACTTTGTTTTTCTGCTCAATAGTTTTCCGAGCCTCCGGCGTTCGCACGTCCCTAGAGATTTATATTTTTTTTACAACTCAAGTTCGCTCATTTGAAATGTTCGTTTTTGATTTAAGTATCGTTTAATATCGTTTAAAACGATCATTTTAGGTTTACATAAATCTAAACGAAACGCATAAATTGTATAAGTAGGAACTTTGGGTATGATGATAAAATTATTGCTTAAGTATTTATTACCTCATTTTATTGTATATTGCCGTGCATTTATTAAATACTAGCTGCGCACCGCGGTTTCACCCGCCGCATAAGTGTCAATCCCGTGGGGATAAAAAGTAGCCTATAATATGTTAATCCAGGGTGTCAGCTACCTCCATACAAATTTTATCAAAATTGGTCCAGCCGTTTGAGCGTGAAGAAGTAACAAACATACAATAAACACACACACACTCACAAACTTTTGCTTTTATAATATTAGTGTGATTAAATAAATTGAGAATAAAGGTAAACCGCAGTCTAATTTTTGTACAATTATTTTAATAGTTTGTGAATTTGAGTAATAAAGACGTTCGTTACGTAACAAAAGTAGTATGTAATAACAATAGTGTGGTTTTACATAATAATAATAGTTTGCCTTTACATAAAGAAAACCAAGATTCTTTCGCAGTAGACGGGTTTTCTCTAATTTCCTGACAACTTCATATAAGTTCAGTTTTTCGTTCGTAAACTTTTAAACATTCGCATTTTTTTTTAAATAGAAGTTGTTTATCATTTCAGCCGAAAGACATCCACTGCTGGACAAAGGCGCGTCACCTCATCGGTCCCGACCTTCCTTCTCGCATCCAACCGATTCCCGAGGTCCAACGATATGCATACTAGCATTTTATTTATATTTAGCGAGTCAAGGATTATGGAAGCTATCCCTAAAGAAGGCGCAAAAAAAGTTGACCTGGAAAAGTCCTCTCCAATAGAAAAAAAAAATGTTTTGCATTTACGGTTTCACACGGAGTAGAAAGGGTAGCTTTGTTTTTCCTCTGCATGAATGGTCCTCGTGGGAAGGCTCAGAGCGGAGGGGTGTGGCTCCCCCTGCGCGATGAAATGCTCGTTGCATTCGTGCACCGGTCCTGAAGTGCGCCTTTATTGTGCGAGTTATATGTTGCCAACACTTCGACTGAGTGTGAAAAACTGTTTTATGAAAACATTTTGTTACTAAAGGATGCTTTCCTATTATTTCGCATCCTTTGTTCGTCATCCTCCAGTTACTTCGTCACAACGGGAATTTTAATTACAGTTAGATATGAAAAATGTTCGCTTTATTTTGAGTTCATTGCAACCAGATGGTGAAAAATATTTTTAAAAACCTTTTTAGCCCGTTGTACGGTGGTAGGTAGGTAGGTACCTACTTTTTCAGGTGTAAGGTGAATTCTTTAAAAAGCCTGAAAACTTGACTGTGTATAAATACTTACCGTCAAACGGGGTGAATAGGGATGCAGGGGTGAATCGGGACAAAACTTTAAAAGGGATTTTAACAATTAAAATAATATAATTTGTGACCAAAAAGGACCCTAATGTGTTTACTGTAATTTAATTAACGATTACATGCCCTTATTGACAACAAACTATATTATTTTAATTGTTAAAATCCCTTTTAAAGTTTTGTTCCGATTCACCCCTTCATCCCTATTCACCCCGTTTGACTGTACCTACCTAAAAACAGTAATTGTCTTTACTTACTATTTAGCACAGTAAGTAGGCGAATAAATCAGTCGCAAGTGAGTGACCTATGTTCTAAATATGTTGGTGGTATAGATTTTTAATTTTAATCATTTCCTGAGATTAGATTGCAAACAGGTATTAACTAATATTTAGATAGGTACTAGTGAAATAATGGTTGTCACTAAAGTTAAACTGCCAATATTTGAAATCCAAATGTGGTTACCTAGTCTTGCTGATTGAGTTATGAAAAACGGATGATAATATTATAATAATAATTGTATAAGGAGTTTATGAAGTTATCTCTTATTTTGAGTGTAAACAATAGCTACAGTGAATACATGACGTAGTCTGGTTAAAATTATGTTTGCCAAAAGATTCCTTCGAGCCGGATTTGAACCAGCGACCTATGGATATCAGCGTCATTCCTCTACAGTCCACCGCTCTACCAACTGAGCTATCGAAGGCACAACTTTCTACTTCAAATTAAATTCTTCTTGGTAAGCGCTCGAGCAAATGTAAAGAATGTTGTAACGAGATTGTGTAACTTACATTGTGTATTCATTGCTTGCTGCTTATCGTATTGGATGATATAGACAAGAAATACGACTTAACTATTGTTAAGTCGTATTTCTTGTCTTTTCTTGTCACAATAACAATAAATTCACGCTTTTTTACCGTGGGGGTAGGCAGAAACTACAGAACGCTACCTGCTACGATCATTTCCACAGATATAGATATACCTAGATAACGCAAGAGCACCTACTTCGCGTGCCAAAAATCGCACCAGTTTACGATCGAAAATCATAAGCCGCCACTTTCGCTCTCAGTCCTGCGTACTGCTGGCTGGGTGAGCGTGAGCGAGAGAGCGCGAGCGAGAGAGCGCGAGCTTGTGACGTCATAGTAGGTAGTCAAAAAGTGGCATGCTTAGTTTTCATACAGTTCGTGGTACTTGCGTTATCTAGGTCTATCTATATCTGTGATCATGTCATTCTCCTGTTAAGTACTACGCTTACATTACATTCTACGACTTAACAATGTTTGCTGTTTATTTTTGCGCTAATTTTGTAGTGTTCAGTCAAAGTGCCTAGCAATAATACCTTGTCAAATAATTTTCTGTCGAACTTTTGCATGGGCCTAGCGGCCTGACGATAGCAAGAACCTCTTCTTAAAAACCGTTGGATTTATTTAATTGGCTTTTTATAAATTTTTTTGTTTGGGAGTTTTACGGCAACATTTTAGCAAATGTACTAAGTATATGTGCTCTTTTTCATGATTATCTTGATTTTGGGTCTGCCGAACAGGAATGGTCAATGTTTCTCGCTGATGTAGGGATACTTTACGTAATCAAGAAGCATAAAAGTTGATTGCTTTAGTAGGTAGTTTGAAAGTGAAATGAAGAATTAGGCAGCTAGGAATACCTACGTCCTTCGTAGAATCGTAGCTTTCTGTAGCTATAGGTACAATTCGTCGGTCACCGAAACAAGTAGAGTACCTATAAATGTCGGGTTACGATCGTCGAATACGATTACGTAATAGGGTTTATCGAAGTCTAATTTAAATGGAAACCGAAGTGGGACTGTTTATAAGTTCTAATTAGGGGCGACCAACTCCAACCGAACAATTAACCCGAGGAAGTAGGTACGCCCAGTAAATAAGGCATTATGTTTGATTTACAGCGACGCAAACTTCATTGCAATTCAACAAATTGAATCAACAACGTTTTTAGGAAAATTGATGACAGGCGAAATTGGATTTGGTTGTTTGCGTAGTGCTGCAAGGAAAATTTAATACGAGGAAAACGTTGAGAGCAAAGCAACTAGATTAGGAAATCAAGATGTCCAAATGAGATTTGTCTGGGTCCTGTCAGTTTGACTACTTATTATCCCACGCACGGAAACGTACTACCGGGATTAAAAGTATCCTATGTGTTCATACAGGTTATAAACTATCTGTGTGCCAAAATTCATCCAAATCCGATATCCTGTTTTTGCGCCAATCCGGAACATATTACCTACTACATGATGGAATATCTATAGATGCAAAATATGAACAAAATCTATCGAGTAGTTTTTGCGTGATGCTGGAAGATACATTCAGACAAACGGACAAAAATACTAAAAAATATATTTACGGCATCAGACTCGTTCTCATACCTTGTAGCTACTTATTACTTTTTTTTTTAATATTTAATGCACAGTTTTGACTTCGTTACTATTATATTATACCTCTTATACAACATTATTTTTAGTATATGCGAAACCTGAATATAGTTTGTTCAGAATAAGTAACTGAATCGATTCCAATAATTTTTACCCCATGTTATATTTTGGCCGAAAAATATTTAAAAAAGGTTAATAGTTGGACACCCCGAGTATATTATACTGTGCCCCGAGGAGCGACTAAGTAGGTACCATACGCGCACAATGGCGCGGCGCGGACGCACAGCGAGCGGGGCGACCGGGGCGGGGGTGCAGCAACCTCAGTCACCCGCATAGATATGTCACCCGGGTACCACTGGTTGGCGCGCACGTGTCGCGTGGGTCCAACTGCATAATCGCGAGCGCGCGGGCCGCCGAGTTGTGTTTCGGTTGATCGTGTACTTACCTATCGTATGTAAAAAGTGTCGTGTAACCATGACTTTCTCATACACAAACGTCCAGTACACAGAAACAACGATAACAGTGATAACGTATCCGTGGCAGTGCGGTGGTACGAGGAGCAATCAGAGTGCTTTGAACAGAACACA
Source organism: Amphipoea oculea (assembly GCA_945859645.1). Classification (NCBI taxonomy): domain Eukaryota; kingdom Metazoa; phylum Arthropoda; class Insecta; order Lepidoptera; family Noctuidae; genus Amphipoea; species Amphipoea oculea. The sequence goes on from OX243873.1 coordinate 13,935,860, forward strand.
ATGCTTTGCCGTGATGATTAACATTTTTAAACACGTCAAGATGGTTAATTGTAGAAAGTTATTATTTGTACCTACAGCCTGCTGTGGTCAAGTAATGCGATGTTTAACACTTTTCATCCACTTTGAACAAATCGCATTGACTACATTGTATCACTTACGGCTTACGAATAAGTAATTACTTATTCGTAGCTTACGGCTGCATTTATTTACGAATAAAGTACATTATAATAACTACCTACACTTGACCATTACGACAGTCCAAAGCCTGCAAGTGTGATGGAAAATGTTATCACCCGTTAATTACAATACAATCGCCGCGCGGTGCCCATGATTTCATACGGACAAACAGGTAACATAACAAGCTTATAACTTGGTGATTATTCATGATACAGTTTTGAAATTTTGTACATAGATTCTTTACATAAAAATACTAGACACGTGTTTCGGGTTTCGCATATACTAAAAATAATGTTGTATAAATGCTGCTTAGAGTTACGTTAATCAGACGCTAATCATTAGTTAACTTAAAGCAACGTTTATAAATATGGGGGATTATGTATACAGGATGTCCCTGGAAGTATGGATCAAATCGAATAGGGACGTGGGCAAGGTCATTTCCAAACGTTTTAGCAAAAAACAATACTAAAAAAATAAAAAAAAAACAAAACAAAATACTAAAAAAAAAGAGAAGAAAGATCGAAGTCGTGAAAACTATCAGGGCTATCATTTTATTTTTTTTTAGATAGCCCTGATAGTATTTTTTTTATGATTAATTTCTTTGAACACTAAGCGAAGTGATTGAAACAAAAAATTAAAATCGGTCATAACTTTTGAACCGTAAAAAAATTCACTGACATTCTCAGGGTTAAAAAGTTTGAAATGACCTTGCCCACGCCCCTATTCGATTTGATCCATACTTCCAGGGACACCCTGTATAGATGTGGCATCGGAGTCGTATTGTATTCGTGCATTCGTTCTAGTTTCCTGATTGACTGTTAATTGGTCGGTTCCACGAGTCCATGAGCAATTTGCCTGAAAGCATTTGGTCGGCATTGTGACAAGTTATTGCTCATATCGTAATGAAAGTTGGTGCCCGTGCGCCCGCGCCCTCCGCCAACGAATGATTAACGTGCCTGCTAATGGGAATGCTCACCACTCGCTTTATTCAATTAATTAATGTCGTCTGGCATGGGCTTTGAATGGACAACGTTTATTAGGCCGCTTTCTATTAGTTCGTTAATGATAAACTTATTGGATGCAATTTCAATTCGGGGAAGTGATAATTAGTTACTTTGTTCCTCGTTTCTAAAAGGCCGAACATATCTCTGAATAGAATATGTACTTAATAGTGATTTTATTGGCTGTATATTTCCTCCAACCAATCACACGAGGTTGGAGGAAATAAACATTATTATGAGACAAGCAAGCAAACAAGCAAGCATCTTCTTGCTTAAAAGGTGATCTCCAACTAATGTGTTTTCATTTTTTTTTATGTTATGAATTTTTAAGTTGAGGATTGAATAACGAATGAGAGACCAGCAGGGCAATTGCGTAACACATGTCCCCTGTAAGCACGGGTCCGTCCCCATTGTCAATCGGAATCGGTTTCATTTTGACAGTTCAACAACATTCATTGCGTTATTTACGTGTTGAGCAGACAAATTTTTCGAACTTAAGAAGCAATGGATTAGCAATTGGCTTCAAAATTATTCAGATTCCGATTGATAGTGTGTTACGCAATTAGGATGAAGATTTGCATTCATACATCGTGGAGATGACAATACGAAAATAAAACATACATAACTCAAAAACATAACCCTCCTTCTGGCGCAGCATACTCGAAAAACATAACCCTCCTTCTGGCGCAGCATACTCGAAAAACATAACCCTCCTTCTGGCGCAGCAGTCATGTAAAAAACACTGACCACACTAATATGCCCTCTGGTCCCGGAGACATTCGTGGACCTTTGACAGTCGTTACGGGACATCAGAAACCCGAAAATCTGACAATCAGCAACCTAATTGCGTAACACATATTTTTTTTATCACAATCTGAATGATTTTGAAGAATATTGCTAATCCATTGCTTCATATCTTCGAAAAATGTGTCTGTTCAACAACGTAAGTCTGCTCGGTAACGAAATAAATATTGCCATCTGTTAGTGTGTTAGGCAATTACCCCGATGTCTTACCAAGGGGTATTTTATTGCCCAAAAACTGGGTTGTGAAGGTCAGATAGGCGTTCGTTCCATGTAAAATACTGGTATCCAGCTGCTGGTGATGATGACGAATGCATAGGATTATTTTGAAACTATTAAACAAATCCTGAGCAGTGGTGGCCCAGAGGCAACGGCCGCGACTTATACGAGTTGTAGGTCGTAGGTTCGAACCCAAGCAGGCACTTTACATTGTGTAAATTATTTCATCACCACTTCTCTCAAACCGGTGAAGAAATGCACCGCGAGGAAACCGGCCTGTCCTAGGACCAAAAATTCGAAGACATATGTATATCCACCAACCCGCACTGGGCCAATCCTAACATCGAAGTGAAAGCGTGAATTTTTCAAACAACTGAATAAATAGTAGATAGTGAAGAGCCGACAGGGTTTTGCCAATCTTTGACAGCTAATAGTGACTAAACTATTGGATACTAGCTTCTGCGCGCGACTTCGTCCGCGTGAAATTCGTACTTTCCTCTAAAAGTTTCGAAAATGTATGTTGGTATGATCTTTATAATTAATTTAGATAAATAAGTATTCGGGCCAATTTTTAAGTTTATATATTAGAACAAAGGAATCAGATTTTTCAAATAAACTGAATCAACACTTTTCACCCCCACAGTGGTGGAATTTTGAAAAATCGTTTAAGATGTGTCCATAACTTGACTCAACGTTTATTTATACCAATTTTCGAGCTAATCACCCCCACGCAGTAAAATCCTCCCCTTTAAAACTAACTACCTCTTTTCACACAGTTAGGGGTAGATTTTCGAAAAACCTTGATACAAGTTATTAATTATTTTTAGTCCTTAGTATAAATACTGAGTTTCAAGTTAATCGGACAGGGGGTTAAAATTCTTCCATACAAATTTTGACACCCCCCAATACCTCTTTAGGGGGTATTTTAGAAAAACGAAAAACTCCAAACTTCGTAATTTACTTAGATAAGTATTCGTGCCAAGTTTCAAGGTTATTAACTCAAGAAATAAGATTTTTCATACAAATAAAATCCCCCCTTTTCACCCCCTTAAAGGTTGAATTTCCAAAAACCCCTTCTTATTCGATACCTACCTACTCTTCACAAAGAATACACCCTCCAAAATTCATGTCCCTAGGACCAGCGGTTTAGACTGTGCGTTGATATTTCAGTCAGGTCGTTCATCCCCCTTTGGGGGAGAAATTATCAAAAACGCTGAGACACGTATAAATTAATTTAAAATTTGAAGATCCTAACTTTTAAACTGACGGACTTTCATACACAACTTCATCCCCCTTTTTAACCCTTTGGGGATAGAATTATCAAAAACGCTGAGACACGTAGATGTAAATTAATTTTTAGTCGTCAGCCTAAACACAAAATTTGAAGATCCTAACTTTAAAACTAACGGATTTTGATACAAACTTTCATCCCCTATTTAACTCCCTCAGGGGTTGAATTTCAAAAAATCCTTCCTAATTTCTTGTCTACATTATAAAGGGAACCACTGTGTAAAATTTCAGCTTTCTAGGTCCAAGAATTTTGGGCTGGGCGTTGATGAGTCAGTCAGTCAGTCAGGCATTTTGTTTTTATTTATATAGATAGATAGATAGAAACTTTTCCGGGATAAAAAGTACCCAGTGTGGTGCCCAGGATATTAAAGAATAATTATACCAAGTTTCATCGTAATCGAACCGGTAGTTTTTGCGTAATGCCTGAACAAACAGACAGACAGACAAAAATTTTTTTAATCACTATTTTGGTTTCGGTGTCGGTCTAGTAACACCCCCTGCCATTAATTTTTTTTTTGATATTTTCAATGTACAGAATTTTCACTTTTACAGATTTATTGTAAGTAAGTATAGATAACTACTTATTTGGTTGAATTTTTGCAGACTGGGAACGTCATGATATACGAAGTTTCCGTCGCCACCTTGTATATCTTTTATATTCCCTATCATGTATGTACGAGAAGCTTATCGAGCTACATAAATAATACGTAAACGAGCAAGTCTGTGGGCACAGATTGCCAGCAGTAACGTGCTAAGTTTATATGACTACGCATATCGCCGTGATCGTTTTATGAGGCCAGTAGGTTTCTAAATGGCACTTACCAACCTACCTTTGCTTAATAAACACTAAGTTAGCCTATATAACATAGTTTTAAGTAGCTAAGGTTAGAAGTCTAAGCACGTTATACAGGGTGTCCCAGGAAACCTGTACCAGCGAAGGTCTGTGGTCAGGGGACACTAATACCCATCGATTGGACCCCTTTGTATGTTCCGCGATATTTTGTAGTTTTCGAGAAATTCTTTTTTTTATTTTATTTTCAGTTTTTTTTTTATTGTGGGCGGTTTTAGTCATAACTTTTGGTGATTGCTGTTTCGTTGAGTTTTTTTTGTCAGTGTTATGGCTTGAATGTGTGTCCACCTGATATAAAACACAAACCACCCAAATGTAACTACTAGTAGCTCAGAATTTGATCACAAGTTTAAAATTTCTCTTTGAGAGAAACTTACACTTGATTTCAACTTTTCTCGAAAACTACAAAATATCGCGGAACATACATATGGGTTTAATCGATGGGTACCTATTAGTGTCCTGGTATAGGTTTCCTGGGACACCCTGTATAATATACATAGGTAAACTTACCCAACTATGACTGGCTGCTGCTGATGACCTTTACGAAATAAATTGTTTTCATCTACTAATTTAAATATTAAATTCGTTTATTCAGACAATGTGTTTTGCCAAAAGGAACGTGCAAAACACAATTCCTCTTATTTTTAGACAATAGGAAAACAAAATTCAATTTTTTTTCTGTGAATTTGGGTCTTGATATCGGAATCGTCAAGAGACGACTATTGCTTTTATTCCTTGAAAGGAGTAGGCTGAACAAGATTTAGCCGAATGTATAGTAAGTAGGCACACCCACATTTCGCTAGAGTTCGGTCATATAATAATAAATCATAAATAAACCTTTCTCGACATTATATAAGGTCCCATTAAAATAGATGGAAAAAATTTTAGAAATCATTCAGACCACCAAAATAAGGACGATATGGTAAAAAAATATATAAAAAAAAAACGCATTAGATACAAGAAAAATAATCAGATAACGAAAATACACTAATGTGCCGGCAATTTATTATTTTAGGTCAAAATAAAATCACTTTATTCAGTGATTTTTTTTTGCTTGGATATCTTTGGTTAGACGTGCTGAGCGCTGTGTTAAAATGTGTCCATCTATTTTAACGGGACCCTGTATATTACAGACACTGCGGTCAATGTAAGATCTTAAAATAGAAAACATTGCGCGTGCATCGTGTACGTGGAAAAAAAATAAAATAAAAGAGATTTAGATAATTTGAGAGACTCTCTTCTTCTCTCTCATGTAACGATATGTGCCTAAACAAGGCGCGTCCTTGAAATTCTCTCAATTCTCGTCCAATTATCAAATCGCAGCTTATGAAGTTTTACTTCATAAAGGTGTCTGATATCTTCAATCCTGAAAGACATATTATAATTATACCATTTATATATTTCACCCATTGACTAAGATTTCCAATAACCTTAGCAAATTGAAAAATCTAAACGCCGTAGATTTAGGGAGGCATAATTATAAAACGAGAGGCCTGCTCGCCGGAGGGGATAATTTGCGAGACCCGAGGGCTTTGATGTTCAGCGGCCTTGGAACAGCATGCGACGAAGCGTGAGCTTGTCGCCAGCCACGGACTCTTCATCCAAGAACTTGACCTTTAGTTATTCGCCTCTTATGTGCCCGGAATATTATTTTTGTAAAATTATTGAGCGTGATTTGGATTTAAATTAAATCCTATGTGGATTTATTAAGATAAGATTTTCTTTCAATAAGAGTTGGACAAGTAGGTAGGATAACGTATCGAATATCGATTAAATTCAGTTCTAGAAATTCATAATGTTAGCTTTTACGTTATACAAGTTTTACTTACTTCATAATGTTCAACATATTAGTACATTATGATACATGTGTGCTATGTTGATCATTAAACTCGAGGCGGTATTATTCGCGCGAGCCGTAGGCGAGCGCGATAAGGTAGCCGAGAGTTTAATTATCATAGCACACGCGTATCATACGACGTTTTTCAACACACTTGCGAGGAAAAAAACAGACTTGTATTGTTAAATATTAACTTGTATGGATAATGGGGGGCTGGGTTTGTCATTCCGCGCGCCGCGCTGGCGTGCGCGCGCAGGTTTACCCATAGAGTAAGTAATGGTGATATGTCAAATTGTAGTTTAGTTAGTATGGAATTAGAAAGTACTATTGGCATAGAGAAATATACATTAATTCAGTGAGAATCCGCAATAATAGAACGCCAGTGGTCTTTTCCGTTTGGTTACGGGAGGGACGACGGAAAATTATAAGGTGCTTCCAGACAGAGCGAGCCATGCGCCGCAAGTGCTTTTTTTTGTATGTTAGATGCCTCAGCCTGAGGCAACTGTACATATAAAAAAATCATTTGCGGCACATGCCTCGCTATGTGTGGATGCACCCTAAGGTGAATGCGCAGTGGTAGACCGCGAATTTTTTTTTTTTAAGTTTTTTACAATTCGCAGGTCAGTATCAGGTTGTATCTTGATCAAAATGTATATTTATATAATAGATATGTATTTAAAGAATTATAGTCATTAGAATCATTAATATATATATTTAAGTTAGATTTGTTCCCTAAGAACTTTTCCATAAGAGATTTGTTCTTATGGAACAAATCTAACTTAGAAAGATGTATTTATGATTCTAATGATTATGATTCTGTAAATACGTATCTGTTATAGTCGCGAATCATATTTTGATCAAGATACAACCTGACACTGACCTGAAAATTGCAAAAAACGTTAGAAAAATTTAATTTCGTGGGCTACAACTGCGCATTCATCTTAAGGTAAATAAATAGTTCATCTTGGGACCAAGGACAATTCAGACTATTTAAAAAAAAAAGTAAAATATGGCTCGCGGATTCTTTTTGGCATGAAGTCTCTTTGAAGAGATTTAAAAAAAAACGCACTTCTCCGACCTCCGACTAGTAAATTAAATAGTTATCTGTGGAAATAAAGCACAAGTACCGTAACGTAAAGAAAAAGCACGCGTTTGTAATACACTGCATTATGAATCTAAAAGCTGTGCATTAAGAGCCATTTTACGAGCAAGTGTGTTGAAAATATACTTACAGCACCCTTTTAATCACTATTGCTAATGAAATAAATACAAAAATTGACCCGCAGATCTTATTGATACTATACATGCGAACCGCTGCTGAATAGTGATTATGTAAGTACCTATAAATACAGTTTTTTTATAAGCCTTTATCAGAAAAACTGTACCTTTGAAAAGCTAAAGGGTTACCCTGCAGAAATGAATAAAAAAGATAAAGAATTACCCATCTGCATAATTGGTCACCGTAGTACTTCCCGTAGCGAGTGCTACGCCACTGTAGCAGGGCGCTACGTAGACACTTTGTATCATAATGACTTGCGCGAGAGCTTCGTTAGCGCTATGAAAACGGATCTCTAAGCGATGACGTCACTGGAAAACGAGTCAAAAGCTGTTTGATAATAATTAGCGCAACACATCTGCGACATAATTTCATTGATTGTCGTAGCTAGTCCTAAAGGTGTCCTGTATCAAAATTTGCTGGGACCCTTTTGACCTGATTGCGGCGAAGCTCCAAAGGAGGGTATTGTTTTTACCATAGAAATGTAAAACATATATCTGTGGTTTTTACAAAATAAGTAAAAATTCTTTTTTTTTTCATCCAAATCCGTTCAGCCGTTATGGACGGAGTGAAAAGGTAACATACAGACAGAATAACATTCGCATTTATAATATTAGGTAGTATGGCTGGAACTGCTGGAAGTATGGATGTGGATAGTACGGAAGTATGGATTAGAACCTACACCGTGTTATAGTCTAAATAAGAATCCATACGTATTGAAATGTAAAAAAAAATACGAACGAACGGAATATGCTGAATTGGACATATTTTCGTGGCCTTGCCTTCTTTTACTAGAACATGAAGATTTAGTGGGCATAGCAATGGCAATAACATTTGCATATGGAAAAGAATCGCGTGCGTCACCGCGAGCGACCCTGGCGCTCCAAGTATAAGCCTATACCAGAAAAGGGTTTCGTGACGGTGCGAAGGAGGAAGCGCCGATCGCAAACTAGGAAGAACCGCTGCCGCTGCAGCAAAGCTTCTACGGGGCCCGAAGTAAGCCTGCATGCTGCAAAGCCAAACACACCGGTGTAGATCTCCCGGCTGCACTACACAACCAAGGCGGAGGATATCGTGGAATTCGTGGAGTACGTGCGCCAGAAGACAAGGTTCACGGGTACACCGAGTAGGCCGAGAGTGCATTTTGGAGTCACGCCACAACGTCAACTTTAAAAGTCGTTCGTGGTACCTACGCGTGCCGAATTGTTATTTGCCCCTCTCTCTGAGATGGAAAAGACTAAGTAGTGCAAAGTGAAGTGCTAAAAGCAGTCTTATTTAATACAACAAGTTTTGTTTATAATAAAAGTATGTATGTTTAGTTAGTATAAGCTATGGGCATGTGTCGCCAGAAAATAAATGGATTTATTTATTATTATTATTAGTACGTTCCCGTGGGATAATTTCTACCCCCACGCGGGTGAAGCCGCGAGCTAAAGCTATTTAAAACATATATATTTCGGTCCACGTTTCATATTGAGTTTATTTTATCTGTCAGTGAATTTCATCAATACGGATATCTATGTACGCAAGATCTTCCAAATCAACCTTGAACCTTATATTGTAGTAATAAAGTTGAAAATCTATTAAAGAAATTTGACAGATTGTAGTAGCTTGATGTGCTGGCGTCTGTACATTACGAAAATCCAATACGTAAATTACGCAAACTATCATATTCAGAGTAATGATGCATTGTATAATAATAATCCATGTTCCTTGATATTTGCAATGAACGGATCCATTTCACTGTGGCCTCGAAAATTGACTGATCGCGTGTATAAGGCTGAAACCCCTGACCTTACACCTTCAATGTCAATGTTATCTGATCCGCCTCCATAATGTTTATGAGTTTGGGGCGTAGCACCACTCGCCGTACTGAAAACTACGTGTTTTCCTATTATTAGTTTCCAATTTTCCAGCAACATACTGAACCCGCGGGGTAATTGCGTAACACACTATCAGTAGCAATGAGTTTCATTTTGACAGTTCAACAACATTCATTCCGTTCTTTATATTGTTGAGCAGGCACATTTTTCGAACATATGAAGCAATGGATTAGCAATATCCTTCAAAGTGATTGAGATTGATAGTGTTTTACGCAATTAGGGCGCTGAAAACAGAAAATCAACGCCATGACGTTTTCCAAAACTTTTCCAAATATTTTCATGTAAGTATGTAGTTTGCAGATTTCGAAAGGTGAGTGAAATGTCCGACGGTTTCTGTGAAGATAGACTTAAACATTTATAAATATGCTGCAGAAAAATAACTCAGACGAGATCTAAGTAAATAATCAGTGCATTAGTGATCTTCAGTAGATCAGTGGGTGGACGTTGATCTACCCATTCCTATAAACATACAGGTTTACCGCAGCAGCCAAACGTTAGATAATAAAAACATGATAAAAACATGATTGTTGCTTTCGTAGTTACATTTAAGCCAATTACTGAAACTTGACATTGACGAGCTGGCAAAAAGCTGAGTCATTAGCATTATTAAGTTTTCCTTGTTCCTACCCCTAAATGTCAGGTCAGCCACCTTTTGTTATATGTGAAACAAGGTCAGAGTTAATACTGTATGTTTAATGAGAGTTTGTGTCAATGTTGGGCAACCTTCCTCATAGTCTTTTGTGTTATTTGAGCAAGTGGCCTCGGCATCGATCGTGTGCAGCCGGCAGTGAGCACAGTGTGAAGTATGCTACGCCCAAAATGCACTCATGTATCTTTTCAAAGTCAAAGTTTTATTTTTTAAACATAGGTTTAAAAATATGTGTTATAAATAAAATAGGTACAGAGATCTGTTTTTGCCGTTAACGGCGTAAAAATATCAAATCGGTAGGCGTACGAAACTACAATTTAGTAAAAGATTTTTTGTTAAAATTAAATGACGACCTATCAAAACTAAATGACTTTCATGAATTTAATGGATGATGAGACAAGTTTTGAGTATGCATGTGTATGATAGCTGTAAGTGTAGAGGAAAATCAAATAACTAATGGTTGAATGTGTGAAAGGTGATACGGCTAGAACAGAGAGGTAAGATATACAAAGACGACGGCTATTAATAGAGATGTATGAAAGAAGAAGACGTAATTTGCTCCGACCCCAAATAAATTGGCATTAGGACAGCAGGATAATGATGAATGGTTGAACAAACCACAAATTGATAGCCTGATTATTTATCGACTCGATCATTATTTTTCTCATAAAAGCCGATGAATGTCTGGCCTGAAAAGTTATTGACATGGATATATACGATTAATACGCAGCATTTGTTTTTCGAAATACCAATACTCTCTTGCCGTTATCTAGCTAGCTGTCAGGCACACATTGCCCGCGGGAGGTGTCGAGGCTTGTGGTCGCTAGTCACCACAATAGAAGTTAGAAAAAATATTATTGAATTCCATTTTGTACAAGTTTGTAATAAACTTGTACAAAATCATCACATTATTAAGTATTATAATATTTTAGTATTTATTATTTTGCCGATATAAAAATTCTGTGAATTAACCACTACTACCACAACTCGACCACCACCTAATGTGTAGAGAGCAGGATAATGATGATAGGTCACACAAATTTGATGAAGGAAGACAAGATTGATTTAATTAAAAGGGATTTAATTAATATCATCAGGACACACAACAAGTGCATGACAAGATAGTTGACAATGCAAGAGAGAGAGAGACGATAAAAGGATGAAACAAGAAAGTACTTTCCCGTGGTCGAATGCTCCCATAGCTTATAATTATGTTAGTACAGTGACATGCGACCACGAGAAGGTACTTTCTTGTTTCATCCTTTTCAGTAGTCGGGTTTTAGTTTTAAAACTTATTTTTTAATTAATTATTTTTTTATTTTTTATATAGTTTTAGTTAAGTTAGTTTTTAATTTTGTAATACCTACGTCTGTCGTTTTTCTAATGAATAAAATTTCCCCATGTACTGTTTTTTTTTATTATTTTGGGGCTTATTTGGGTAATATTTAAATTTTTGAAATGTGCTAATTAAGCCCTTTCATTTGGTACCCCACACGGCATGATTAAATTTTTTTTTTTAGATCATGACTTTATGTCCGCTAGGGGCCGGGGGCGCCATATTCAATTTAATGTGACGTCACATAGCCTATAACCAGCGGACGATCAAGACGCTTCCAATAATACCTCATTTGTCTAATTATGACAAATATTTTAGAAGTCGTGAGGGAACAGATGAACATACATACATACGAGTACATACCAGTCAAAATCATAACACTCCTTTTTGCTTCGCCGTAGTCGTGTAAAAACAAAAGTGACAACTGACAGAAGACGATTGCGTTTAGTTTATATTTCAGACATACATCATTCTCCTGCTCGAAATATCCCATTTAAAACTAATTTGAAACGTAAAATGATGAAAATACATTTTCAGTCCAATAACCTGTCTGAAAGGTTGCAAATTGCTAGTCCTACGATTTATCAATTCAGTTTTCGATACTTCTACGGTGTCTAATATTCCTTTAATAAAATGAATTGCATCTGATTTGGTATAAATCTTACTTTCGTTGATTTATTTCTTGAGATATGACACTAGTATAGAGAGGAATTTATTACCAGCAGTCAAGTTGAAAACCAATTAGTTTAGAGAATCGGAGCTTTGAAACATAACATCAGCCTGTAATCCCCTGAGGTGAACCTATAGTACAGACGCCAGCACATCAACCTACTACAATCTGTCAAATTTCTTTAATAGATTTTCAACTTTATAACTGAAGCATAAGTTTCAAAGTTGATTGGGAAAATGTGACAGTTAGGTGTAGGTTGATGTGCTGGCCTCTGTACCTACACCCACATTTTGGCAATTATGTTTAAGTCCCATGTAATAAGGGGCGAGCCTATTGCCATCATCCGGGAACAAATCCAGACTCTGGGCTGCTACTGAGAAATTCCTGATAGAAAAAGCCAGTAACACTTTGCCCGACCTGGGAATCGAACACAGTTCCTAACCTGGGGGTAATTATCCCTGCATGGGTAAAACTGGTATTCTGCGGGGTAATAAGCTGGTAACATATAATATAACAATGATTAGGCCAATAAGACCGAATCTAGCTCGCCAGTGCAGTTCATGCCCTAACTGTGTAATAAGATTATACAACATTATTTTTAGTATATGCGAAACCCGAAACACGTGTCTAGTATTTTTATGTAAAGAATCTATGTACAAAATTTCAAAACTGTATCATGAATAATCACCAAGTTATAAGCTTGTTATGTTACCTGTTTGTCCGTCCAAACACATGGTCTCCCCCACCGCGTGCCTAAACGTACCGCGCGGCGATTGTATTGTAATTAACTGGTGATAACATTTTCCATCACACTTGCAGGCTTTGGACTGTCGTAATGGTCAAGTGTAGGTAGTTATTATAATGTACTTTATTCGTAAATAAATGCAGCCGTAAGCTACGAATAAGTAATTACTTATTCGTAAGCCGTAAGTGATACAATGTAGTCAATGCGATTTGTTCAAAGTGGATGAAAAGTGTTAAACATCGCATTACTTAACCACAGCAGGCTGTAGGTACAGATAATAACTTTCTACAATTAACCATCTTGGCGTGTTTAAAAATGTTAATCATCACGGCAAAGCATTGTGTTTCACGATACTCTGATTGCTCCTCGTACCGCTGCACTGCCAGGAATACGTTATCACTGTTATCGTTGTTTCTGTGTACTGGACGTTTGTGTATGAGAAAGTCATGGTTACACGACACTTTTTACATACGATAGGTAAGTACACGATCAACCGAAACACAACTCGGCCTCGGCGGCCGCGCGCTCGCGATTATGCAGTTGGACCCACGCGACACGTGCGCGCCAACCAGTGGTACCCGGGCGACTGAGGTTGCTGCACCCGGGCACCCCCGCCCCGGTCGCCCCGCTCGCTGTGCGTCCGCGCCGCGCCATTGTGCGCGTATGGTAGATAACTACCTACTTAGTCGCTCCTCGGGGCACAGTATAATATACTCGGGGTGTCCAACTATTAACCTTTTTTAAATATTTTTGGGCCAAAATATAACATGGGGTAAAAATTATTGGAATCGATTCAGTTACTTATTCTGAACAAACTATATTCAGGTTTCGCATATACTAAAAATAATGTTGTATAGATAGGTAATGTTTTATTATACAGGGTGTTACAGAAAGGGTATATCAATACAAACGGGTTGAAGAGTGTATCTGGTCTAGAATCTCTGTACATTTCAGCTCAAAAGCAGTAACTTTGAAATGCTTAATATATTTCGATAGTTTATTAAATTGAAATCATAACAAACGTGTCACCGCACTACGAGGGTCATTATCCATTATCTGTAGTGTGTCTGTGCGCCTAGTACACGCACATCACGCTGCCGCGCGCTAGTGCAGCACCGTGATGTGCGAAATAAAAAAATATTAAGCATTTTTTACAAAATTTCATCTCAAAAGCATTAACTTATGCTTTTGAGCTGAAATTTTGTACAGAGATTCTAGACCAGATACACTCTTCAACCCGTTTGTATTGATATACCCTTTCTGTAACAACCTGTATAGATAGGAATTGTAAGAACTCAATATTTTTGTGCAATTTTTATTATGTCTAATAAAGTCAATTTTTATTTATATGTACTTACTATATTCATTGGTAAGATGAAGGAGAGGGCCCCCCGTTTCCCTAGCTAAGTCATAGGGGTGACAAGATCGAAAAGGTTAGGAACCACTGAACTAGGCGAACTTAGAAACCTTTCTAATATTATTTTCTTTACACTTCTATACAAACCCATAAGTTAAGAAGGTTGACGGCTGACGGAACGATGCAAATAGAAAAAGACGATAAGTAGTATGATACTGATAACTCTAAATTTTCAGCTAAACTGGAAATTAAGTTGTAGCGGAACAATGCGTCATACTGACGCATAGAAATGTAAACTGACGTCACGAAAAATCCTGCATCTCGCAAGCAGAGTTTACCGCGCAACTAGCATAATGTATACAACGGCCCGACATGAATCATTGGGGAGCTGCCCGCCAGACACAACACAAGTCTGATCGGAGGATCCTCCCTTTTCTATGGAGGATGAGTGAACTATACACCCTGTGTCTCGACCTCTGTACTGGTGACCCCGAAAATGAACGTCAGCGCAGCCTTCGTGTTTAAACGGCCTTTAGTTGCAAAATCAATATCCTGAAATTACCGCGTCAATATCTACTAGTACGTTTCGCTTGTACTTTTACCTATTGGAGTTCCTACACATCACTTGACAAGTGTTTCTATGTTCCTCTCCAAAAGTAAAATAAATAGTTTCTGAAAAAAACTACCTTAGCACGTCCCCCTTAACAGAGTATCTGTAACAAATAGCCGGCAATCAATCCACCTAGAGAAAAAGTAGGGAAACAAGATTTTAGCAGAACTATCGGTTAACGACTTTCGATAAAACTCACAGCGAGAAAGCTTTGCGAAGGGCGCACGACGGAGGATTAGCAATTAGGTGGGTCGTGTACGTGGAGCCATGTCCTCCTCGATGTGTAAAGGGACACGTAGCTACACGGTTCAGAGATTAATGAGGATATCCGGACATGTCCCGCCCGAGCCCCAGGTATGTCGTAGTTGCCAATAAATCTAACACATTTTTAATCAATGATATTTGTGTCTTGCCTTAAGATTTATTTCTCAATTTGTTTGATAAAAAATAAGACATGCCCGAGTTCATGCCAGTACATATTAGACACGTTGTTTATTCATCGTCCTTATAAAGGCAAGAGCTGTTCTGTATCTATGGAAAGCTTTATAGTGTCCTCATTCCTAAATGACCATAATAATGAGTCCTGCCAATGTGTCGCTTGTGTGCGTAATCTAAATGGTTATAAAGTAATCAATAGGTACCACTTGCACAACACTTTCGTGCCTAAATGAAAATAAACAAAGGTACAGTGGTACAATTAATTTAAAGGCATACGAAACGAGTAATAAGCGTAACCAACGCATCAGCACGTGGAACACGGTTTGTTTATGCAAATTGAGATCGCTGAATGAACGAATGAGTGCTCCACAGGCATAATGTGTGGTACCTACTGTGAACTAATAATGTTATACTTGGAATACATGATGCGTGTGCACGATGTCGCTATGAACAACTGTTTAATTAATTAATCTTTATCCCTCTACTTACTTAAAGCTGTTCACGTATGCCACAAATGCGACATTTACCTACCATCTATCACAGTAAATTCAAACGATTCACTTTCCTTAGTGGACTGTGAATAATGAAGTCATAAAACAAATTAGTTCCTAAGTAGGTACTGTGAGAGCTTTACGAGCTCTCACTACTGGGATGAGTAAATAAAACTACCGTTTGTCATATTACTTCAATAGCAGTTGCGTTCGTCTTGCTGCCCCCGGGAGAACTCGCTAAGTGCCTGGGAACAACTACTCACCTTCAGAATACTACATGTACAAAAGAATTTGGCAACCAAAAATACATTAACTGCACAAATTAAAGTAAACTAATATTTCGGTTTTTCGCCCAATTATTCAACAGCTAAATTCCAAATTTAACGTTTGGTATCTCGATGATGGAACCTTGGGAGGTGATGCAAAAACTATATTAGATGACCCTAAATTCATAAAAAAATGAACTTCTTTCCTTGATCTCAATCTTTCTAAATGTGAACCATACTTAGCGGACAGCACTGACAGATACCTGACCCTTCCTAAATTTAACGCAATAGCTCCAGAAAGCAAAATTATTGAAAAAAGCTCTCTTTGTCTCCTTGGGTCTCCAATCTTTGAGAATTCCTTTCCCGTTTTTATTGAGGAAAAAATCCAAAGTTTCAATGACGTTTCGGAAAGATTGTTCCAAATTAATATGCATTCGGCCATAACCTTAATCCGCTACTGCTGATTCGGCCCTAAATTAACTTATTTCCTTCGCGCTTCCCATTTATGGAAGCTCACTCACACAAAATGCCGCTGAGGAATATTTCGACGCAATATTTTAATTTTTTAATAGTTTTACTTAGGATATTATATTTTCATTACAATAATTAAAAAAAAATAGTAATAATAATGATCCCTAAGTATAAGATGGTTTTTACTTTTCAAAGTATTCATAAAGATTGCATATAGGCTATAATCTCTACAACACATAGAGAGAGAGAGATGTTCAGACAACTAAGGACTAACTAACTAATTTATAAATGATAATTAAAAATTAAGTGAAGTTTAAACGTTAAAAATGTATGGTTATACTGTCGCTAATCGGGGTATAATATTACTGTATATCTAAGTCTAGCTGAAATTCTATCACAAATTACGCAGGTCGCAGTAGAGACTTTGACCAAAAGCCAACATTATGCTGATATCCGAACCCACATAATCTACTTTACAAAACCTACATTAAAGCATTGTGTATACCAACTTGACGGGACATTATGTGCACAGCCCACAATGTTGTCGCCCGACGAAGGGAAGCCCCTTAGCGGATTAACACGACATGGCAACACATTATGTCTAAACAAGATGCTTCGCTCGCAGGACTAAAGAGACTATAATATAAGCTGGGGAGACCTCATTGTTTCTCCCGAAGGCTCCGGTAACACTTAATGGATTCTTGACACGCGTTAGCTCTCCTCAACACTGGACAGATACCCATTGTTTGCTATATTTGTGAGAAAGGCAACATTGTTCAGTCTCAACGGGCGGTGCAGAGGTGAAATTATAAATGTAGTAATTATCTTGTCAACCGGTCACCTATAAAATGCTCATAAATTATTGTCACTTTGAAGTACCTATAAAGTGTTGTGCGATGGTGACTGGTAATGACATCAGGCTGCTTGACTTTGTGGTCTTTATTCGATTATGTTGCTTCCGCTGCGTCGAGGGTAATGTTGAGTTTCACTTTCGTTTGATAAAATATGTACCTACCTTTGATAAAATATACCTGTCTTATAAATGATTATGAGTGAAAATGTATTTCAGCTAGGTTAGTTATTACTTTGAAAAATGGAAATGAAATATTTATTCTATTAAATAGGATATCGGAACACGTCATAAGACGTGTTTATAAAAGTGATAAAAAATAAGCTAGAGAGGTCGGCGTTTCCTATCTGACAATTTTGAGAAGAAAGGCCGAAACAAACTTAGAGGAAATTGCAAACAGTTCCTGAAATTATTTATTTCAGTTTTCCATTATTATCTAGACGTTTAATCAAACATTGCATTACCCATAATAGCAATTCTGATCAATCCTCAGTCGAATTTCCTTTCATTATCATCTATCAAAGCGATGATGCGATTGTTCGAACATCTTTGTAAAAGCACTTTGTTCACTTGAATACGGATGACGTCAGCAATTTTAAAATGTGTTTTTGATGTAGGTTAGGTACAGCAGAGGAAATTAAACGTGTGGGCCTGAAAACATGCGAATATTGATGTTCGTTCAACTGGCAGTGCTGGCACAGTATCGCTTCGCAAGGATATGGGCGCTGCACTGCCCACACTCCTGACCGAGAGAGTTCGTGTGCAGGATATCCGGCACCGACTGGATAGCGCGACGTGCGGCCTGCGTAGTTCAGTGGGCCAATAGGGCTGCAGCATTATCTGAAAGATATACTACGAGTATAAACATTTGTTTCATTATTGAATAATTAGGTTCTAATGCTCTAGGAAAACATGGAAAATCTAACAAAATATTGTAATAACTGAATGGTACCCTAGAGAAAGCAAAAGAAGTAGAGGAAGATGATTTTAAGAAAGTAGCAGGTCCGAATGGTTACATACAGCAAAGGATAGAAACAAGTGGAAAGCCTTAGAGGAGGCCTTTGTCGAAAGACAAGCCGTAATGAAGGGAACCCACCGAATGCCGAGAACGATTTAGGATTTAGTATACTTAAGTTAGGTAATTAGTTTACTTGCCTCTATTTTCAACTTTTAAATAATTGTTTTGTCAAATAAGCTATAAATTAACAGCTAAAAAGGCTTATAAATTTTGTTTATTTATTATCTAGCAACTTACTGCAAACCAATAAATGATATAATTTGATTGCAAAAATAGTATCCTTTTTTGTTTGTTCGTAGACATACCTACCTAGCTAATAGACGATTAAGTTATCAAAGATTTTATTTAGGATATTTTAAAGTAGACAAACGAAGTGTAAATAGAAAGAGTTATGTTGGTAAACAAAAGGACACATAAATATTAATAGGTACTCTTGTTTCATGCCAAGTTCCCTACCTATTCAACAGGAACTTATTCCTTTCATAATATCCTTTGAAGTGAGTTTTAACAAAAATGTGGTTTTTGAACGGGACTAGTACCTACACTAAACTGCGGTGTAATTTCGTAACACACTAAGCATTACAGTAGGCAATGGCTTTCATTTTGATAGTTCAACAAAATTAATTGAGTTATTTACGTATTTGAGCAGACAAATTTTTCGAACGTATGAAGCAATGGATTAGCAATATCCTTCAAAATGATTCAGATTGAGATTGATAGTGTGTTACGCAATTTTGGTGTTGATTTGAAGGAGACAAAAGGTAATAAGTAGTTTATATAACTAGGTACATCTACTAAATACTTTGCTAAAACTAAATGTGACGTAACATAAACCCAATGATATTATGTTGTCATTATGCGTAACCTCCAGGAAATAAACTTGCTTCTAAATTCTATTTTAAAGTGCATTTGTTTCTCTAGTGAAGGATTTTATTTAGTTACCTCGGTTCGTTTTAAAGTGCGGCAGAGTGCACTATTTTAGTGTGCACGTAGGATGGGAATGTTGGGATAACAGCCACGCGCAGGTTTCCGCCAAGGTCGATATCGTGGCTTCCTGTGAGCTGGAACTATTTCGTTATCTGTGCGGATGAAGTATAATATGTATCTCGAGAAACTGTACAGGTATATGTAGTGTGTGTGTGTGATCTACGTTACGAGTACTTACCTATTGTTATACTTTACCAGGGAACATTTTAATAAAACATTATATTTAAAATAACTTTTTCAACTCCAATAAGCTGATTAGGTAACGGGTTCAGCCCCCGTATATTTTGAGCTTGTAGCTTACCTAAATCTAAATTTAACAACACCCTTCCCTGATGAATGGTTTGAGCGACTTGTAATGTCCGTACATATTTGATGATGCTTTATAAGTATTATATGGAAAATAATTCTCTTTTCATGTAAATTTGTATGGGATCATTACAGCGTGACGTCATTTGACTGTTTAGGTTACGCTGTGTACTGTGTGAGCAGTGGTGGTGGCCCAGTGGTATCGGCCGCGACTTACGAGTTGTAGGTCGTAGGTTCGAACCCAGACAGGCGCTTTACTTTGTGTAAATTATTTCATCACCACTGCTCTCAAAACGGTGAAGGGAAACATCGTGAGGACACCGGCATGTCCTAGAACCATAAATTCGAAGACATGTGACATCTACCAACCCGCACTGGGCCCGCGTGGTGGATTACGGCCCACTCCCTCTCACAAAGAGGAGGCCTGTGTCCCAGCAGTGGGAACATTGTAGGCTGATTATGATTATTATGTGTACCAATCAGCACACGAAATCACGAATTTAAATAAATCGAAGCAAATGTCCGATAGTTCATAGAATACAATGCCATGGCCAAATAAAATTCCGATTTTCCTAAAGCGATTTAAAATTCTATTCTTATTTTGTCGACTAGCAGGATAAATCATACAGTAACATACATAATGCAGGAAATAGATGTGACGCCGCGCCTTTCCAGATATTTCTAAGAGGTCGTCCAAGGAATAAGTAATGCATTAGGAAGATTTATACGTTCATTAGCATTCGTGCAGGTACACCGTCAATGTCATACGATAATCTGTGATGCCGCTTACATCGACAACAATTGCCCGAGACCCGAGAGCACGAGAAATGAGATGTGCATCGAATACCGTCCATTCAAGGTAGAGGCTGAACTTTGACCTTCCCCGTGCAGTGAGCTCGAGTGTCTAGGAAAAGAAAAATGAGAGAACACGAATCTACTTATAGGTATGTATAGCTATGATTGTATCGGTGTGGTATATGTGAACTATAAAAATTCATTAGCATTTCAGGCTACCGATTGTTAATTATAATGACGGTAATCAGCATTCAGCGTCAGTAGCGTGAGTTGCGAACGGATATAGCGATCGTACCGCATCGATAGTATACCCTCGAGGTTCGTACACTGCTCACTGATATTTATGGACCAATTTGCCATTGTCAATTTGTCAATGTTTGCATTCCATTAACTCAAGGAAAAGTGTTTGTGGATAAGCAGTTTGAGACTGACACAAGACAATGGCCTCCGTTTTCTGGCAAGCTTTGATGACATGCATGATTTAGCAGATTCTGTCACAAACATAAATTATGCCGAGGTGGTTTGGTGACTTTCGTGTACCTCAATAAATAAATAAAACAAATGAACGATGCGATATATCTGCAGAATGTAGGTACCGTTATCATGAGGATCGGGTGATAGAGATGGAGTATTAGACGCCGCGTTCGGCTGCTAACAAATTCGATTTTATCCGAGTCGACGTTACTCGTGCCTGGTCCTAAGTAATATCAATCTGTGAGGAACAAACTAAATATTGCATGTGTCCATAATAAGATGACGAGGATTTTTACAATATTGAAGCAACATCTGCTCTGTTTTGTTCGGAGAATTCACATAAAATATTATCTGGTTATGAAAAATGTACGACACGATAATCTTGGAAAGAAGATTGAAATTGTCTACAACATTCTTTAAAAGTTTGCTGCTTCGATAATAACGCTAGTGAAAATATGATTAAATTCTAGACTACTTTTGGTTTATAAACAAAATATTAAATTTTCAAATATTTTCGAGGTTGAGTGCAACCGGTTCCGAGATTTCATGCATATTACTTTTCACACAGACGAGGATAAAAGTAAAAAATGTTGACAAATTACTTCAGTGAGTACAGACAGACTGCATAATATAGCTCAGTTTGTACATTTGACGGCAGTGAACCGTCTGTTGACAACTTTAGCGCACACAAGTAGGTAAGCCCAAAGCTTTATTAAGTTGCTCATCTAGCATTGCATCGGTCAGTATGTCTAACTTACGTGTAATATTTGGGCCGTCGTTTGTAAAGTCTGATGACGCAGTTGATCTTTGAGATACATATATACGTATAATAATCTTTTTCACTCAAGCATAGCTCATCCATAATTGAATAAAACATAGCTATACGCAACTCATTATTACTGGAGTCCTTTGTTGATGCAGATAGTAAATGTCAGCTAAAGCAAAAACTGTAGAGAGCCTGTCGAGCGGTTCGTTATGTGAAAACGTGCTGCAGTCTCGCTAAATTGTTATCCCTATGCACTGACTCAATACGTTCCTATGGCGATGCCGCGTGGCGTTGAGTTCATGAAACTAAGTATCTTCATGTGATGTTACATTCTTATGTAACGCTTTGACACCGTGCTCATTAATTTTATCTGTTCATAGCGAAGATTTTTTTATTGTGGTTTTCGTGCCTTTATCAGTATTTGTTTTGTTTGTAGATGAAAACAGACTCTACCAATTTAACGCCGACGATCCAATTAAGTAGTCGTGCTACGGTGAAATATTGGCAAATTATACTCTAAGTTATAGGGAAGTAAATATCTCTGTAGGTAATACAATAAATGTTCCTATAAGCGTCTATTCGCTTTTAATAATGACGCTTATCTCCACCATTAGAAGAATTCTGATGTTGTTTTCACCACCATGAACCTCGTCGGTCGAGGAAGGTTTCGCTTCATAAATTGTTACTTGGCGACAAAGGGGAACCGACACAAAGCACAGAATAACACAAAGTAGGTAAACATGCGAGTCTGTTGCCTTCCGGGAACGCGCTTTGGGGCTGTTCATTTATTAGTAGTAAGGTAATTTTAACCAATTTATGACCCCCCCCCTGTTCTCCAGATACCTACGAAGAAAAAATAAAACTTGCGAAGAAAGTAAAAACATAGAAACATATAATTACTTTTGTGATCTTACCTAAGAATAATCTAGTCACCCATGAAGAAAAAATAAGACTTGTTCGAACCCCCTCTCCCCTCAAATCGTATTACGTAAATGAATAATAGATAAGAACCATTATTTGTAAGATTGCTGGTAGGTTTTTTTTAACAAAGGGGAGCATCGGCCGCACTGATGTCGATACCGGCTATTTACGTCCCCGCTTGACTGGTAGCTGTCAAATAGAAGATTAGCAGGCATGTGCAACGCACTTGTATCTGATATATTGCACGCAGCACAGAGCACAACACTTCAGCTTATACGCTCGCAACATACATAACAATATTAACATAACATAATATTGTATGCATTCGTTGACCCGCTTATGTAAATTGAAAGCAATTGTGGCGAAATGAGGGAATTAAATATGTGTTCCATTAAATTATACGACATAAAAGGACGTAGTTACTGATGAAACACTGTGAGGGAAGTCCACGTTTAATATGAATGTAATGTCTGCTAGCCTTTTCTTTAATTCGGCCTTGTTTGGGCTGGATAAAATATCGGAAAAAAAAAATTATATCTTCATTATTTGGTAACATTTAGCTATTAATAGGATTCACCTCAGATTTTATTATTTAGATCTCCTCCTAGGATGCGACCTCATAACGGTGTCAAGCAATTATTTTGTTATGTTCTAGGTTTTGTTATAGCATTACAATATTTGTATAACTACTTACTTAGGTACACTACTCATAGAGCAACCAATCGAAAGTCGTAAAAGTTAATGATCGAACACTATTTAATTACCAATGTCTTCTAATGGGTTTTCGCATTAGCTATACAGGGTGTTACGGAAAGGGTATATCAATACAAACGGGTTGAAGAGTGATCTGGTCTAGAACCTCTGTACAAAATTTCAGCTCAAAAGCATTAACTTTGAAAATGCTTAATATTTTTTTATTTTGACATCACGGCGCTGCACTGGCGCGCGGCGGCGTGATGTGCGTGTACTAGGCGCACAGACACACTACAGATAATGGATAATGACCCTCGTAGTGCGGTGACACGTTTGTTATGATTTCAATTTAATAACTATCGAAATAAAAAATTATTAAGCATTTTCAAAGTTACTGCTTTTGAGCTGACATTTTGTACAGAGGTTCTAGACCAGATACACTCTTCAACCTGTTTGTATTGATATACCCTTTCCGTAACACCCTGTATAGTGTTATTATAATAAGAAAAAGGTAAATATGGATTGTTATGATAAGGAAAGTTGATTATGATGGTCTAGACTAGACAGGGTGTCTGGTTCATGACCCAGTTTCCGGAATGAACTCTCACCACGAGAATACCTACTCTCTCTCTATGCGTTTGTGTGATAATAAGCTACTAAGATATTTATTTTCTTTTAATTCTTACATATAATACTATACAGGACCTACATACATATAGTCACGCCTTCTTCCCGTGTCCTGGGGGTAGGCAAAAACTACAGACCGCTATCGCCACCTGCTACGATCCTTCACCCTTCGTATGCTTAAACATGGATCCACGCGAGACCATGCGCGGTCCGAGGGGGGGAAGGGGTCGTGGGGGTCATGACCCCCCAAAATCATTCAAGCTGTCGAGAGTCTGCTTACTTGCCTTACTAACTTAAAACTGTACTTGAGCCACGAAAACCCCGATTGGCATATTCAAAAACATTAAGAACATCGGCAGACATGGGGACTGCCGACTGAAGTAAAAACTTAAAACTATGAAATGATAGTGGGTTTTTTAACGCGCCTAAAAATATTTTCCTTTAAAAAGCTTGTTATAAAAATATAGAATCTAGGATTCAAGAGCGAGCGAAGCAAACTCGGGATATTGGGCACCCTGCTCGTATGTAAGGTTGAAAGGCTAAGGTAAGGCCAGATTCCAAAACCTTAACTGCTGTAAAACGAGTTTAAGCTTTTCGTCATAATTCGATAAAGTAAGTTCTCTTTTTGTATGATGGGTAAAAGAAAACAGAGATTATTCAATGCTAAAATTTTCAGGCTCGCTACGCTCTTCCTTGTAATTGACATTAGTTCTTGAGCTTTTCTTCAAAGTCGACACACCAAGTAATTCCTAGTCCTTTTGGAATGATCGAAAGAAAATCGAACCTATCCGAGATAGTTAGATTCTGTTAGCTGCTTGAGCTTGCCTGCATAAGTCGATAATGTAACTCCTATTTCTACTTGAAAATATAAAACAAAACCTAATCAAACAGAGGCGGGTTGTTAAAATTTACGAGCTCGCTTCGCTCGCTCTCCCCACCCTGCACAATCTACGAGTACCGTTCTAATACATACGACCAATTTGGCAGAATTTAAGTAACACCCCCCCCCTATGTAAAAGCTGCGTCCCTGAATAGCATAAGTAATGTGGTGTGGTGAGATGTACATGAACCAAAGGGTTGGGCAGGGGTGTACCTTCATATAGTACTTACACCCACATTTCGCCAGTTATAAGTGAAATGTCATAGAGGGCAAGCCTACTGTCGCCAACCGGGCACAAATCCAGATTCCAGGCTGCTTCTAAGAAACTTCTGATGGAAAAACCCTTTAACACTTTACCCGACCCAAGCCAGCTGACCTCATGCTCAGCAGTAGCGCTTGCGACCCAAAATCTTGGGCTGCGACCGCGCCTGCGCGAGACACAATGGCTTTTTAATTGTGTCTGTAATTACGGCATACAACCGGTTAAATAGATACTCTTATTGCTTCGTTTATGTTCATACGTAAAATAACCGTTCGGTATCGGTTCGTTGCTTAATTTTATATCTATATTACTATTTTGAACGCTCTGAAACTTCCCGTCGGATTTGAAAAAATATTTTTGCATTTAATAACC
This sequence comes from Amphipoea oculea, assembly GCA_945859645.1. Classification (NCBI taxonomy): domain Eukaryota; kingdom Metazoa; phylum Arthropoda; class Insecta; order Lepidoptera; family Noctuidae; genus Amphipoea; species Amphipoea oculea. The sequence goes on from OX243873.1 coordinate 13,961,178, forward strand.
CAATTCTTGAGGAAGGTTTTTTACATCACGTTACGACCCTTAGGAGCCTTAACAAAAAGAAAAAAAAGTAAGAAAGAACTCTAAGCTAAGAATTAAAGCGTTGAAATGTACGGAGAACAAGCACGCGGACGAAGTCGCGGGCAGAAGTTAGTTTTAAATAATGAGAAAGACAGATGAAACATGTTTTTCAAGTCGGTGAGGGGTTGTATAAATATCAGTGGGCCAGGCATCGGTCCTTGGGGAACACTGCTGAGCAATATACGGGACGTAAAAGAACTTTATCAATACGCACCCGGAATCTTCTTTTGGAAACAAAATCACTTGAAACACAATCTGACTAGCCCGTTCCTAACTATATCAAGATATTGGGATCGGCTTTCAGCCTAACCGGATGCAGCTGAATAGCAAGGTCTCTCTCTATTAAAGTCCAAACATATATATGTCGCATCCGGTCATTCGTTTGACTATTCGGAACGCCAGCACCATCTGGCGGCGCTTGACAGAGTCTAGCCTGAGTTAGTGGGGGGTCGACAACAGCGCGACAGAACGATTGGAGCCCTCTTGGACCTCGGACATCAAACGAACAACATGCGCTTAGAAACTGTCCCGCGTTCCGTATCTGGTTGTATCGTGTACCTATAGTGTGTGATTTGCTAGTGTGATTAAATTGTTCGTGAAATTATAATCTGATTTGAACTGCAAACCGTTTTTCTATTGCGCAATAACCAACGCATACCCACAGTTCGCCCACAGTAGTTGAAATATGGCTGATAATAACGAGACACACATGCCTTCTCCGTTATATATTATAAAATTCTAATAATATAATGCTTGGACTTGAAAGAGACCATAATGACCTCTGAGTTTGTTTCGGCTTTTCATCTCAGGGATCAATCAGCTAGGAAATGCAGGCGCCATCTAGTTTTTAAAATATTGACCAACAAATTATTGACGTGTGAAAATATCTCCTTATATAAATAAACATTTCATTTCATTTAAATCTTATTATTCATGGAACACCTGCCGATCTGAGCTCCACACAGGGTAACACAATACCACTTGGTAAGACTGGTTGTCACATTGGGCTTCTACTAGGTACTCGTAACGATTGTCAAAGATTTACGAATCACAGCCGGGGACCATAGATATAAGACAGAAGTTGTTTTTTTTTATATTAGGTAATATAAAAATTTATATGGCCGGGACCAACTGCTTAACACTTAGCTTATTAATTTTACAAACAAGATTCAAGATAGACTATTTGAAAATAATAAAAGTCTGAAGAAGTCCACAAAACTTTTACAGTAACACTCCTACGGTCAAGTTCGCTAAACTATGTTACTTACCTATTAAATGCACTATTTAGCATGCTGACTGTTTTTATGTAGGTACTATGCAAAATAGCCCGTCAAAATGATCCAGGCTAGTAGACTATCGCGTATGCCAAAGTGCTCAAGTCTAGAATTAGACGCCGCGAGAGGAAGGGGATCAAACGCTTTTTCATAATCCAAATAGAACATCTGTGGGATGCCCACTTATTAAGATCGCGAATTAGGAAAAATAAATCATTTTGAATGGAGAGCTGAGGGACATCAACCACTCTCTCCTTATGAAAAACACTTGGCACGCATTAGCAAGACTGAACAAGAGATACCCAGGTTCTATATTCAAATGAAATGCAACTTAGTTTAAATGAACGTGAAAGAGTCCATGTAGCAAGTTCTCCATCTTCTCTCCAAGGCTAACTCCGCAATTATCTTTAACATGCTGGAAACGATGCTAACATTGGCACCCACCCTAGATATAAGAAAGAAGATTGGCACCATAGATGTTCTTTTACATTTCTATGATTGGCACGCTCGATTGATCAACTGTGGAAACAAAAATTATACTAGTACTAGTATTTATGGTTTTGCAGGATAAATAAATAGTTTATTAGTAGGTATGTCGGAGTCAACTTGCTTAATCAGCCTTACAGTTAGCTGCCTAGCCTTTTAACTAACGGCGCTGTCCAACTAGCGGCCTGAATGATATTCAACCAAACAGCTAGGCGCAAATGACTTGGATCGGTAAGGTTTAATTTAACTACATACTTGTATTTGCCTAGTCCAGAGCCCAGACATTTAATTTGGCGATTGATTGATTGTTAATTGATAGCGGCAGTTGTTTATTGTAGTTTTGGAAAACTTAAAAATTACAAAATGCATTTTTATTATCAAGTTCGGCAGTAAAACAGAGCTGCAAATTAAATAAAAATTTGTCACAACAAATATTTAAATGAGTATGTAAATAAATATTTAGCATTAGCTTAATGGGCAGGTACGTGTGGGTAGTTAACAAATCTGAATTACTCGGTGAGAAACCTAACTTGGAAGTGGCGCTCGCCGGCCGCTGCCGCGGCACCGCTCGCTGCGCTCGCTCGGCTCGCGCCTTTGATCACAGTTCTAACCTAACCTAAACCTAACCCATTTGGTCGGCCATTCTTTTATTACTTACACTAAGTACTGTAGAGGTCGGCTCTAAAGCAAACCTGGCTGGAAAGCCACACCTCTACAAGACTCGATGGTTATATTTGTATTAAGTTCCTTTCGAATATTCAAGCAGATGTCATATGAGAGTCGTAGGTTTGACGTCTAGAAAATAAGTCGAATATTATAATTAATATGAAAAAGGGATAAAAGTCTTTTTTAAATATATCCTAAACAAATAAAAAGGAATTTGATTTAATTCCTATAAATGGTGGAGGCGCCCGTTTCGAACGTTTTTTTTGTTGGATGGCGTGTGTAGACTAGAGCCGAATAATACTACACAAGTTTCACGTACCTCAAAATTTGCTGCCTAATAAACTTTATTTTCAGCCCAATACATACGCTCAGGCATTATTAAAAATTGCGTGGTGAGACCTCAAAGTATACTGTGAGTATTTATTAGATGTGAAGAAACGTCGCCAGGAGAAAAAGCTAAGTGGCTATATGTATTTTTTTAATATAAAAAGAGTAAGATGGCTCAAGTTTTTACGGGCACGGACGGTGTATGCCTGGAAGATTTTCTTAGGCGATTTGAAGTTGTTGCCGCCTATAATAAATGGCGTGAGAGCGACTGGGCGCTCATATTAATGGCATATCTTGAGGGTGCTGCCCTAGCAGTCCATAAATGGAAATATGAGGATGACATGTCATTTGAGGCTATATGTGATGTGTTATGGGAAGAGCTTCCTTGCAGATGTCACAGAGACAAAAGATTTAATAAGGTGCAAGTAGTCGAGATAGCACAAGATCGGTCTGAGGAAAGCAGACAAGAAAATATTGTAAATTTAGATAATGATGCTTCTATATTATTTAGTGGAAGACAAGATGACCCGCTACAGAACGAGCAGTGCTGCCTAGAAAGCAGCGTGGAAGTTGAAGGTGATGGAGAAGATGGTGTCGAGCGCAGCAGCGAGGTGTGCATCCCCGCAGAGGAGGAGAAGGAGCCGATAGAAGTGTTCGAGAGCGAACACAATGATGAAAACAACGAATCGGGTCAGTTCTGTCCAATTATTAACGTAACTAGCAATGTTTCAGAGCCACAGAATGAGCACAATGATCACGATGTGGGAATAAATAAAATTAACATCGCCGCTGATCATTTTGATGTGGATAATGTGTCGATCGATTCGTCCGAAATGAAGGAGAATGGTCATTTCGATTTTTCCAAAATAGAGAAGAAAGATCACTTCATCATCGACATGAATAATAATGATAAGATGATTAGTGATGAGTTAGTTGAGGATGATATGAACGTGGATGCGGTCAGAGATGAAGATGCAGCGTCGAACAACTCCGCACAGTTGATAAACTCATTTAGTTTTCCTACGGATGAGGTTGTAGTTCTTAGTTGTAGTGATTTTATATTACATTATGTAGATATCCCCAAAATAAATAAGGTTTTTTCGCAATGTGCTGCAAACAATAAAAGAAAAGCACGAAAGAAGAAAAGAATCCCATTGATTAAAAAAGCGAAAACTAAAATATTATTTCCAAAAAGTTTTTTGATAATTGATAATTTTATAAAAACATTTTTTGTAAAGAAACATCATTTTATAAAGAAGTTTTCAATTTTAAAATATAAATTCAGAAGAAGGAAGTTTAGAGATAGAAACCTTTTTAATTCAGATTATTTAATTAAAACCTTTTCATGTTAGTTTAATAGTTGATGTTTTTTTTTTAATTGTCATGTATCTTGTCATGTAATGTAAATATGTCACTTGAATGTAAACATCATATTTTAGTGCATTATTTTTATTTGGATGATTGTTACAATTGATTAATGTGTGTCCATGTGTGTGTTACATATGCTGAGAGAAAATACATCGGACGCGGCCGGGAGCGTGTGAGGTATCCGCACCTCCCAGAGGGCTGTGAGGTGCGCCCTCACACCTGCAACGGGCCAAAGGGAGGCCTGAATAAATTGTCGACTTCAACGTGATTACAAGTAGGAGTAGGACACGTTTCGTACTCCAGTATTTAATGACGCGAGTTATAAGAGGATAGTTGTTGTTATAACTGTGGTCACTCCTGTAGAAGGGGGGGTGACAGACACTCGGCATAAGTTGTCACCGACTTTGCTAACAGGGGTATAACCCTTGCAAAGTGTGTTTGGTTGACACTTTCGGTTCAACTTGTGTTTGAGGACGCACAGTTGTATCAGTATTGACTGATATTTAATGATATTAGAATTTTAGAGAACGTAGTAGGACTTTAAAGTTTTTTTTCTGGAGTACGAGTATAATATATTAGTTTTTTTTATTGATCCCTGGCCTCTTAAACTTTTCCCTCCCTCTGGCTCAATCCCGTCCGATGGAGTTAAAAGAATTTGATGCTAAGATCGTTTAATTTTCTTAAGCCTCTTCTAGGTTGATGTGAACTCTCACATCAAGTGTTATTATTAGGAGGCCGCGTCGCGCCTTTTACCGAGGTTTTGGCACGACGAGGTTTAAGCATGACGACGTTAGTTTGTATGGGTGCATATTGGCACATATAGTTGTTAGCTTGCTTGACACTTAACGTAGTGTTGGATTCGCGATTCGTGCGTCCTGACTTAAGCTTACTCTTGCAAGAGACGGACCTCATCTTGTAAATTTCTTCCTCGGATTTAGGTAAACTTATAATAGGATAGGTAGATAGGGCTTGTAAATTCGAATGGTGTGAATAAAAGTCATGACCTATACCCAGACTGTTATTCAAGGGTGGGCGTAGCTCATGTAGAGGTCGGCTCTAAAGCAAACCTGGCTGGAAAGCCACACCTCTACAAGACTCGATGGTTATATTTGTATTAAGTTCCTTTCGAATATTCAAGCAGATGTCATATGAGAGTCGTAGGTTTGACGTCTAGAAAATAAGTCGAATATTATAATTAATATGAAAAAGGGATAAAAGTCTTTTTTAAATATATCCTAAACAAATAAAAAGGAATTTGATTTAATTCCTATAGTACCTACCTACCTACTTGAGTTTTTTTTGTACTTACTGAGATTGTAGCATTAAATAATCGACCAATTTTGTTTTTATAATAAAATGACTGCTCGTTATTTTTTTCAACCGATCATAATAACCTCCCAAATGTTTAAATAACAGTAAATTGTTCTTAAAAAAAAAATTATTGCCCATTTATATTTATTTCAATTTTGTTTTCCTCACATTTTTACCCTATTATTGAAATGGCCTAAGCATCAGCCAGCCAGTTAATTAAATGTTGTAGATGTAGAGTATTAGAGTTAGACGGATTGGTTGAATCTCATTCAGGCCGCTAGTTGAACGGCGCCGTTTCGTTAAAATACTGAACGGCTAATTAAGCCAGTTGGCGGCGACAGGTATAAAGTCAATTAAAATATGCTATTGAATATACATTAAAATGCCTTTATATAATATATAACACAATTAACTATTTACAATCGGTAGAATACCTACCTACTCAAGTAAGTAACTAACATAACTTTGATTTTTTTTACCTATGGTACCTATGTTAATTTATTCTATTTAACAAATTCTATAAAATAAAAATAAAATGGCTTTGACAGAAGTACTAACAAACAATACAATTTGGTCAATTTGTTCAAAATGTGCGTTACAATTTTAAAAGATTCATTGTTTATTTTCATTCATTCATTTCAATATTACACTACCATTCAAAGAAGGCGTGTATGCCCCGCGCTCGCCGCACCGCGCCCCGCGGGCCCCGCGTCATGATAATCCGACCAAACGAACGGCGCGCGCCCGGCCCGCCAGTCATCGAGCGGCGGTCTTGGAAGTTGCTATTGAAGAGAAACAAAATATTCTAACATTGTAAATCTGACATGCGCGTAGTTATTCCTAAATTGTGACTAAAAACAAACGAACCAATTGGATTTCAGTGATCGAACAGAGTGACAGTGCAGTGTTGACATTAGATCGGCTGCTTGTTCGCTTATTCCGCGTATGATTTAACCGTTTGGTGCAGTGTTTATGTTGGGTGCGCGCCGCCCGTTCCGTCCGGCGTGCTCGCGGGACGTCGCCCTCGAGGACTCCTATTAGAGGTAAGGCGCTAAGATGTTGATTATTTTAGCTTTTGTTTGTACGCGCAACACCTCCGGCTAACAACAATGGATAGCTCGCGGCTTAGAACGGAGAACGGTGATTTATTAGTGTACTGAAAGCCGGTTCCTACCCCAGTACAAGGATGGGTTCAAACAAATCCGGTTACTATGCATAAAGTTAACTCTTTGACTTAAATCTGTTTGAGGAACTTCTCTCTGAGTCTCTCAGAGTCTTCAGAAAGTTGAAGTGATGATTGATAACATTAACAACTACAATGATCGAGATGATCATAAATTATGGTTGCATTTAGCAGATTTTTCAACTAAGTATCCACACTTTTATTTTAAGGACCAAGAAGGGTAAACTCACCAAAAATGGAATGCCGAATGCCCAAATAGTTTTTTGGGTCATTTTATTGTCTTTGATGGTTATTTTACTGTCTAACCACTATTTTAATGTTTTACTTTGGTATTAATTAAACTTTCAGGTCATTTTCAGGCCCAATTTTTCAATCAACTTGGTAAATTGCCCAGGCATTAAGGTTCTGTAGGTATGTACCAAATAAGTACCTACCAACTTAGTACAAAAAAACTGCGTTACACAAAAATCTATTTACTTACCAGCATCTTGCCAAGATAAACTTCAAAGACCAAGCTCAGGGACTGCTAATTTGCATAAAAGAATCATTATCACGCCGCCGGTACGTTTGTCGGTTGTTGTTGAGGCCAAAAAAAAGTAATTTATAAAATTAAAAAGAAATCCTTCCGTATTGTAATGATAACAAGAATATCAGTAAAGTGTTATTGGCGTATCTTACGTATGCTGCAACTGACTCGGCACGGGTGGTAGCCAGTAGGCGGGCACGGAGAGCGTAACCCAGTTTCACGGGTCACGCTGCTGAGCGCTCAGCTCACCCGGCGAAATGCTCATTCGCTCGACAACTCACTGATACAGGCTTATTATCACGCGGAATCACGCCTTCATAATAAATAGCGTCTAAAACGACATTTTACTTGCAGAGAAATCTTATTAGATTCTATATAATTTTTTTATTCGGTGTAGGTATGAACATTAGCAATAATATATATCTCATGTTCGCTGTTTTTGCAGGAGTAAAGCTTGTTTAATTTACCCGGTTTCTAGGATGCGCAGAAATAATTTATACATGTATCAAAATATGTTTAGATATTATAAAATTAAAAGCGAGTTTTGAAACACTAACGAGATCATCGGAGTAAATACCTAATGTGAACTAAACCAAGTAGATACAGTTGTACCTACTTATGTTGATGTTAATGTCATTATGAAATTGAGTTAGCTCCTAGTTTCATGCATAATTGCAGACGAGAATAGATTTTAAACATTGCTGGATTAATTTGGAATGCAGAGCTTAGGACTGTTGAATGTTTGGAATCACTTTTCTGCACTTGTGCTGAAATCACAGAAATCTAGAGTAACATTGACGACAAAGCATTTATTGTGTTATGTCCAGACGTGCCTTAACCTGCCATGGCTACAATGCCTATTAAGAGCTCTTAACATTTCATTTAATATCTTCAATGTTCGTAATGCGACATAAGGCTGGATGTTAAAAGAGATTAAATAGTTACGCGCGATAGAATGGGAACAATAAAACACGAATGATGAAGTCATTGGCCACGATGCCTGCATGATGTAAGTGTCATCGTCCATTTCTGACCAGTGGCTGGTAGGACTCGGAAGATAACCGGTTTTGTCATGCCGACTTGTCTCTAATTTACCACTCAAATATGAAAAATCGTTTATATTCGACGAACGTTTTTTGAGTTTTATCACAGAATATGGTAAAACTTTTGTAATAAATAAACACAAAGGTATGAAATTGGTGTAGGGACTAAAATACTAGCTTTCTTTTCAGATAAAACTGACGTTAATAGGATAAAAAACTGACCAAGGACCAACTTAGGGTTAATTTTTTAGTAACCTAAAAGTTGTATAAATTTTTAGGTGACAGACGACAACCAGTGGTTTTACCTCAAATTAAAAATGAGCCAGTCCGGAAGCCTATGCAAGCAATAAAACATACCTACAGCTATGTTGACAGATATTAGTTGACTTAGAAAACGATACCTTGGAGGATTACCTACCTAAGCAGTATGTGTATATTATGAACTAAAAGAAAAGCATAAACACAGTACAAGGTTTCGCTGAAGCATTAGAAGTCGCTCGTGCGAAACATCAACACTACCTGTTTAAAAACAAAACCAAATTGAATGATTCATTGAGTCGAATGTCAATGCTGTTGCTAGAAACAGACGCAGATGTAAAAACAGCTACAAATCATTACATTTGGTAATGATTTGTAGCTGTTTGATTGGGTCAGGGCAGTAGAATCAGCGGGGTTTTAGTAGTATGGCAATTATAGCATTAGCAATGGTTTCCATTTTGACAGTTCAGCAATACTCATTGCGTGCGTCTTTACGTCGTTGAGCAGACAAATTTTTCGTACACATATGGAATGAAGCAATGGATTAGCAATATCCTTCAAAATCATTCAGATTATGATTGTTACTGTGTTACGCAATTATGGTCTTCACATAACTCAAATTGTTATTAGGAACCTGTAAATAGGTCAGTATATTTATCACCTGTGTGCGTACCGCGAAACGTTCCAGTATCGGATGGTTAAACAGAGTAATTAACAGGAGTAGGCTATGGCCGCTAATTTGTTCGTAAAACTGGAATTGCAGCTACGCGGCTATCATATTGATGTGACGTACCGTCGCAGTACTAACACCACATAAGCCAAAATTGCAATTTTACAGGAGAGTGCGTAATTTTACATAGATGGTGGATTCCGTGGTGTTACTTTTTACTTCGTTTTAAGGCTCCCGTAGATAGGCGCGACGCGACAGTGCGACCAGATTCTGGTAGAACAATTTTCATGAAAATTTCATAAATTGTTCCACTAGAGTAGAGTCGCGCGGTGGTGTCGCGCCTGCCTGGAGCCTTTATGAGTTTTTATTGTTTCTGATAGACCGAAACAACGCGTCTTCCGAAGTTCCGACTCTCTAGCAAATGGCATCAAAATTTCAAAACGACAAAAAAAAAATTACTTACGTGGTTTTAGAACTTAAACGACGATAGGTAGGATATTTACAATTTAAATATTTCGCTGCAAGCCGTGAAAGCAATATTCCGTGAAATTGTGCTGCAACATGATAGATATTTGATAGCATGTCGCCTACCCAATAAACTGTGTAAAACTCAATCAGTATCAGTTAGTAGAGTGCTGGCTTCAGCCCGGTTTATTGCTTCGCTGGCTGGCTGCATCCGGCTCGTAAAATTTTAAATGTTTGCTTTTGGTTCCACAACAGCCCTATATTAGACCTTGCACAGCGGTTCGGAATATTTTTGATGGCACTTTAAGTACCAATGTTCTGGTTTGCTTTCTCGGCACTGTTTCTGTTTCTACCCAGCAGCTAAGTCGCGGTAAGAAGCAAATTTTTAGGAAATTGATATTTAGCGCATCTCGGCAACAAAAAAGGTTCAAAACAATGATGCGTTTGAATCGAATGACCACCAAAATATGAGTAATTTTACTATTTTAATTACATAAAGAATAAATGCACGTCTTAGTAGAATAACTTTTAGGGTATTTCGTTATTTGATTGAATTCCCTTTATTACCATTAGGTACATAAAATATGATAGTTGACGCTCAAAAAACTTTTGAGCCCTGTTTTACGATTGTTTAATCATGATATTATTAATTTATTTTCGTACCAATACGCCAAACTGTGCGACCAAAAACTGAGCGTTTTATGGTGTCTACCTTTGGGCAGGACCTTAAATTAATATTGCAAAATCAATGCAAACTCCGGCTTTATTATGAAAATACGGCTTTAATATAAAAAAAATTAAAAGTAATGTTGTAATAATCTCCTTGATTACATAATTAAGTCAACTTACGTAAACATCAAGCAAGTATTTTCAACAAGTTAATATTTATGGAAAAAAACTTTTTATTGCCTACCCAAATTCAGCGAGTACAATAAATTAACGACTTTATAATGTTCAATTTGATCATTCACTTTACACTTACGGCGAAAGCGACAGCGTAGCCCGTGAAATTCAAATTTTCTTAAGTTTTTTGCAATTTGCAGGTCAGTGTCAGGTACTATGTTGAACAAAATATGATTCGCGACCGTAACATGTATGTATTTACAGAATTATAATTATTAAAATCATCAATACAACCCTCTAAGTTCATACAATAACCCTATTAATTGATATTTCATGAAATAGTCAACATACACTCACAGGCACAATTAACCGCCCACCTTGTATTTCTTTCAATTTGCAGAAATCTTCAAACTTAGACCACATTTGATGAAAGGTACGTTGAAAGCGGCCTTTAAGGTATTAAAAAAAAAACATAAAAGTTAAAAAAAAGTCGTTTAGTAAAGGATTCATACCAAAAATCGATTTTGTGAAAATCTTTGATGAAAATTTAACAATTTTAATATTGAAAAAAGTCATCCAATAAAAGATAAAAAAAACAATTCATAATGGGTGTTGCCGCCTCGGGCTCTAATGACTTCTTGGAGCCGGTTTGGCAATCCATCCATTACATCTTGGATATCCGACTGGGGGATATTGTGCCACTTCTCTACTACAGCCGTTTTGAGCTCTCCTAGGGTCGTAGGGGCTGGTACTCTTGCTCGGACACGTCTTTTGAGGTTGTCCCAAATGTGCTCAATTGGGTTAAGATCGGGACTGTCTGCTGGGCATGGTAAAACTTGAATCACGACCTTATTAAGGTACTCAGTGACGGATTTTGCGGTATGGCAACGTGCATTGTCATGCATTAAACTAAAGTTGTCACCAATGATTGGTGCGAAAGGCATGACATGGTCTTGAACAACTTCCTCCACGTATCTTTGAGCGTTCACACTGCCTCTATCGTACACAACAAGATCGGTACGAGCCTCGTAAGAGATACCTCCCCAAACCATTACGGACCCTCTCTGGTAACCCACTGTTTCGGTTATAGCGCATGGATCAAATCTTTCGTTTGGGCGCCTGTAGACACGCTGACGTCCATCTGGACCTATTCTGCTCTCATCTGAGAACAGCAAGTCCTTCCATTCCTACACAGCCCAGTCAGCATATTCTCGCACACGAGCAAGTCTAGCTCTACGGTGTTGTGGGAGCACTTGTGGGGCGCGAGCTGGATGAAATGTCCTCAGATTTCTTTCTGCCAGTCTTCTTCTAAACGTACGTTCACTTACACTGACATTTCTCACCTCAAAAAGACGCGTACGAGCTTCAGTAGCGGTGCAAAAGCGATTTCTCAGCACGTTGTTGATAACGAAACCGTCATCTCGGGTTGAGGTGCATCGATGTCGGCCTTTACCTGGCCTGCGGGTGTATGAGCTTGTCTCCCGAAATCATCTGATGGCATCCCGTACCGTGTTTCGAGGTACAACGAGTGTACGAGCGATGCGACGTTGGCTATACCCAGCGTCAACTAAAACCACTGCCCTACCTACACCAGTTGCATCGAGTAGCATTTTTTAGAGTCCCAAACAATAAGTGAACACTACAAAATCAAATTAAAGAATATTCACACATTATGGCAGAAAAGAACAGGAAATGTTAACACGATAACGCAACGGCAACAATGTCAAACAACGACTAAATTCGAAAAATCCTTCGGTGATACAAATTTACTAAACGAAATAAGGGTATAAGTGTTTAGTTAACTGCTACAGTATCCACTTGATACAAAATAAAACAGTGGATAAGCCATAGTTAACATAAACAAACAGGGTGACGAATGATAGAGGTGGGCGGTTAATTGTGCCTGTGAGTGTACATCCTGAGGCTGACCTGCAAATTGGAGACAACGTAAGTACTGTCTGTATTTTGTGACGTAAGTTGAATTTCGCAGGCTACTTGAGCTGAGCACATCCCCCTTAACCAATCTTTTTTTTAAATAACTGTATTATACAGCGTGTTGGCAAAGAAAAGTAAAAGATCATGTATGAAGACCTTTTGAGTTAAATCGTGTGAGCAAACTTTAAATAAGTAAGACCGCCCATAAAGCACAAAGGAAAACAAAATTGTTAAACATTTATGTTTGACATACAAGCTCAAGACGACCTCCAGCACTCGATTGCCTTGAAACATAACATTTTGTTAACACAATTGCATGGTTTCGTTATAAACTATACCCATAGTTATTTTTATCTGTTTCCTAAGTCCGTGTTCTATGACATAATAGCTCACAATCGAATATTCAAACGCGTAACTAAACGATAAAGACGAACAAAAATATCGGACTCGCACACTAAGCGTACCAGTATACCATAAGGCATAAAACGTCGATAAAGACACGTTTCTTGTATCCCCCTTTAATTTTAAACTTTATGTTTTTATTTGTTGTTATAATTTGCGGCAATAGAAATACACAATAGAAAATTTCAATCAAGGCAATAGAAAATTTCAACTGTGTAGATACCTATTACGGTTCATGAGATATAGCTTGCTGACAGACAGACGGACGGATGTACGGAAGGACAGCGGACGTTTAGTAATAGAATCCACCCACCCTTGTTGGCATCCTTTAGGTACGGAACCTTAAAAAGATGAATTTAAATCTCGTCACTAATTTGATAAGCATTTTCTATCAAAAGCTTTGATCAGTAACTCGGCGATGTCCATGACAGTAAGTTCTATAAAAAATATCTTTTTTTTTTCTAATCCAACAACATCAAAGCATCGAAGACCTCATCCAATTCGTTCACATAGGAATTTCTTTCTGGAAAGAAGCTAAAGTAGAAGGATTTGGCTTTTAGAGATTATTCTTTTTTCCGTCAAAAGAAAGTCGTCGTGTAAATGTCACATAAACAACCCTTAGGTACAATGTGGATTATGTTGGTTACTTTCAACTGACATTCGGTCCCGAAAACACTTTTTGCAAATCAACTTCGCTTGATTCTTGTCCATGATACCGGAATCCGGAGTTTGGGAATACGTAACCGCTATTTATGATGGCGTCAGCTTGTATTGTTATGGTCATTGGATACGGGAACTGTAAATTGGAACCCACTAACCCAATTTGGGCTCGGGTTTTGATAAATTGTGAACAATAAAAACTCGAAGAATGGTGTGCATGCCCTATAAAACTTTTTATTTTTATTTTTTGCTGCTATGTGTTGTGTATATAAGAGTATAAAATACATTGTATTTACCTGCTAATATGCTAATTTGTAGTCATGATTGTTAAGTCAAGTCTAATAACCATTTATAATAAGTTTAAGCGCTTCAATCTGCGTGTCAGTAAATACGGAAGTTTTCCTTGTTTTCTTCTTAGTTCAACACAAACACGGTAAGCCCCTACATCTCCCATAGCAAATTGTTATGTAATAAGCTTAGATCTATATTAAAATATTCATTCTATGCAGCAAGTTTATGGCTGATCTCGACAAAGTTGGAGAAGCTGCCGCAACAGTTTAGGAAGTTTCTCTCGTAAGGATATACGAACAGTTGAGGAGTTACATAAATATTTCAGTTGCTCGTGGCATGATTTATGACCTCAAAATTAGGATACCGTTGATTCTATTTTTTCAGGCTGCATGTACCTAATATGAAATTGTACAAAATACATAATCCCATTTTGTTTTATTACGGCATTTTATGCCGCCGTAAAGCTTTCATCTATGAGGTTTCTATTGTATTTATTAATTTACTAGCTGCGCCCCGCGGTTTCACCCGCATAAGTCTCGATCCCGTGGGAATATCGGGATAAAAAGTATCCTATGTCCTTTCCCGGGACTCAAACTATCTCTATACCCATCTAAATCGGTTCAGCGGTTTAGGCGTGAAAAGGTAACATAGACAGACAGACAGACAGAGTTACTTTCGAATTTATAATATTAAGTATGGATTGTAAGAAATCTCTCTCTATAATATCAATGGCGTCACGTCTGGAAAGCTTTTCTAATAAATCGTGATCGGAAATCCAATTATACGTATTCGACACTTATTAAATTGGAAATTAATAGATTCCGGAAACCGCGCTAATTGTCCGCAGAAAGCTCTTCCGCTGATTTGTAGTATCGCTTAACGAGCTGCTGATAAAATTAATGGTGATAATGAATTAAAAGTAAGGCTCACCTCGATCGAATTGGCATTACTGTACCCTTGATCCGTATCGATATGTAATGTAATTACCGATGTCACAATAATACCTATAATTTAAATATCGTCAACAACTTGATAATAAGGGCAGTCAGTCTAAAATTACATTACTTGGCAATTTTATTTTTATTTAACGGAAGTTAACAGAGTTACAGGGCTGGCTTCATAAGAAAACCGTTTATTTAAATTGCGACGGACTGAAATATATTGGATTTTCCACGACGAAGATGCTTTACGGGAAAGCAATTTCGGTGTTAATAAAAGTGGAAGCTTGTTTCTCATTACAAGTTATTGTAATGTAAGTCTTGTGCTGAGTGAACGTGATTGTGAAAAGTTGACTCATTTCGAGAGGAAATTAAACTGACCAGAATACAGATAAAACTAAACGTAGTAAGTGGATATAAATAACATTTAATTTTTAAGAAGAAAAAGAGTTTGCTAGAGTAGATAAAGACTAAAGAAACGATGATTGGATTGCATGAAAGATTAGATGTCTAAAAAGGGGGTGAATCTGAATGCTGAAATGACGCCTGATAAGGTTGTATGGAAGAAGATGACATGCAGCGTTGTTCCCAAATAAGTTCCCAAATAAGTTCCCAAATAACATGCAATAGGTACACATAGAGATGCGCCGAGCACAAGTTTGTCAGAGGAACCGAGTACCGAGTAGTTCGGTATTATGTTTACCGAACTAAGAACTCTGCTGACTCGGTTTAGTTGATACCTGGGGTATTGGGAACGCACGAAACGCTTCAAATATTATAGAAAAAAAAATGTTGTGCAATTAGCATTTACATCGCCGCAACAGCGTAAAGATCCGAAAAGTGCCATTGCTATAGACTTAGACGAATATCTAAGATTACCACGAGATACTGATTATTTAATTAAATATGTTCGTTTTTTTCACGTGATTTTCCTGAAAATTACTACTTAATATATACAGATGTCAGGTTATATGTTTATGAGTTCTTGTTCCCAAATGGCCGAGTACGCCGAGTACCGTGTAATAAGCGAGTACTCGTAACGCATCTCTAGATACATTATAAATTATATTGTATGAATTTTCTAAAGCAATGTTCTACCCTAAAGTAACGAGTTCGACTTATCACAAGTGCTGCAGCTGCAAAATCGTGCGATACAGCACGTTGACTAGGAATTCCGTCGACTGTCGAGTAGACTTCGGTATCCTTTGCCACGTTTTATAGCAGATCTAAAAATATAGAGATCCGACCACACATGACACTCGCTACAAGTTGCACTTTATTTTTGTAGCATAGATCCACTCCTATTATGACTAGGGACTTCGTTGTTACCGATATTTTCTTCATGGTAGGTATTGTCATCAAGGTTTTGATTAAACCCTTTGATGTTTTTAATTATTTCTTCTGAAAACGTGAACGAGAAAAGCGAGAGCCTTTGATTATAATGATTAAATAATCAAATCGTGGTCGCAGTGAAGCCGTTAAAAAGGTTTATATTTTACAATTTTACGACTAAACCGAGTTTACGCAGATAACTCTCATGCGGTTTAAGCAAGACAAATAGAGGGATTCGCTTGTTCGTGGACCATAGATACGTAAGTATTACAAGATAATTACTATCTGCTCCGTTTCGAATGAGTCTTCATTGTTTAAAGTAGATAATGGATCTCCAATTGATTAACTTTTTTTCTTTTCTAAGCACGGTATTGTGTGTGCCGTTTCAATGCTGTTGAACGTCTGGGATCGGTCTCATAGCTAGATAATGATCTATAATTAGGTACCTATGCATTACGATAGCTAAATTAGGGCGATACGGACGGTTAACATGAAAATTAAAAATTGATTAGTTTTACTGACATCGCATATACTACTCTATAAGCAAAGAAAATATA
Source organism: Amphipoea oculea (assembly GCA_945859645.1). Taxonomy (NCBI): domain Eukaryota; kingdom Metazoa; phylum Arthropoda; class Insecta; order Lepidoptera; family Noctuidae; genus Amphipoea; species Amphipoea oculea. Next base: position 13,977,791 of record OX243873.1, read on the forward strand.
ACGATGATGTTTAAGGAGAGAGAAAGTGTTTATTTATCATAATTTTAAAAGAAGATAAACATAATTATACATTGTTGCATATTCACCCCTACATGATGAGCAACGACCGTAACGGTCACTTTTAACTGACAATGTGCCTTTAACCTTCCATAAACGTTTTCTTATTATAGAAAAATTAAGTAAGAAAATGTGTGAAAAACCGTTCATTATTATTTACATGAGCCATAAGTCTGTTTAGTGTGCTTGTGTGGTATGTTTATTTATGCTTTATGTGTGAACTTTGTGTGAATTAGAAAAATAAATACATCTAACTTACGTCTTTTAGACAAGATGTGTGAAATAGCTTTGACTTTTTGACGCAAATCCAGTTTGTATGTCTAATTTTAAATTTGTGACGTCATGTTAAAAAAAAACTTGCGAAAAAATTAATTGTATAATCGTCTAATAGTTCTGTTGATTAACTGAATACGTAAACTTTTTGTAATCGCTTTTCAAGTATTTTATGTTGAGTTCGAAGTAATAAATAAGGTAAAAAAAGCGGCCAAGTGCAAGTCGGACTCGCGCGCGAGGGGTTCCGTACCATTATTTATATCGAGCAAATAACGGCAAAAAAATCACGTTTGATGTATGGGAGCCCCCTTAAATACATATTTATTTTTTTCTGTTTTTAGTATTTGTTGTTATAGCGGCAACAGAAATACATCATCTGTGAAAATTTCAACTGTCTAGCTATCACGGTCCTTGAGATACAGCCTGTTGACAGACGGACAGGAGTCTTTGTAATAGGGTCCCGTGTTTACCCTTTGGGTACGCAACCCCTTTTTTTTTTTTCTCGCGGTTGAAATCCTCGTGGACTTCCTCTATCGTGGGGGTGACAGAGGGGCATGCCGGACTCTTACCGGCTAAAACCACCGCGGTGTTCCACCTCTACCTATAGCCGGGGGTGCGGGATTCGCAACAGCATGCCGGGGGTGCGGGATTCGCAACGCAACCCCTAAAAAATCAAACATTATTCTGAATGTAATTAATATTAAAGTATTTTGTCAACTGTTACTCTATATGATCTATACTAATATTACTAGCTTCTGCCCGCAACGTGAAATTTCACCATTCACCCTCTTAGGGATGGAATTAAAAAAAAAAACCCTTAAAAACCCTTCTCTTCACGAAGAACGCACAGTCGCACACACATTTCATGTCTATAAGACCAACGGTTTAGGCTGTGCGTTGATATATCAGTCAGTCAGGACTTTGAATTTTATCTATACTAATATTATAAAGAGGTATCATTTTTTTGTTTGCTTGTATGTTTGTATGGAGGGGGTAATCTCTGGAACTACCAGTCGTATTTCAAAAAATCTTTTTGCTTTTGATAACCCTATCTTGAGGAAGTCTATAGGCTAACATCAAGCTAGGACCCTTAGGAGCCGAGCAAAACATAAAAAAAACCGAGTGTGCTTATGACCACACGACTGAAGTGAAACTTCAAACGTATTTGGCTATGAGAGGAAGAGAGTAAGAAAATGTGCGCGCGCACTGCTTTCTCTTGCTTATATCCCCCACTCAACTCCCGTTCGCTTCGCCCGTAGCCCTTAGACATGGGTCGTACTTGCAAAATCGAGTACCAGGGCTTCCAAGTACGTCCACCTTAAGAAACCAGGGCTCGAGATACTTTCAAGTATTTTCTATCTGCATCGAAAACTGATCCATAACTTCATATAAATAAGAAGTACAATCGCGTTTACAAATAAATACTTTTACAAACCATTAAAGTAAAAATACTTGCATACGAAATTGTTCCGTAGACTCTTACTACACCTCGGACACTCCATACAACGCTCGCAAAATAATTACCTATTACTACTACATAAACAAATGACGTTTGTATACGTGCAAATGTGTGCGTGAAATCTAGTAGCGTAAAAAAAAATGGCGCGGAAAGCAATTTGTGTCGAGGAACCGAACGACGTCGGCGGCGGCGCTGCCCGAACGTGTGCATTATTATGAAGTGACCATGTAGTTCAATTGTTTATTTATACAGGGTGTTACAGAAAGGGTATATCAATACAAACAGGTTGAAGAGTGTATCTGGTCTAGAGTCTCTGTACAAAATTTCAGCTCAAAAGCAGTAACTTTGAAAATGCTTAATTTTTTTTATTTCGCTTGTTTATTAAATTGAAATCATAAAAAATGTGTCACCGCACTACGAGGGTCATTATCCATTATCTGTAGTGTGTCTGTGCGCCTAGTACACGCACATCACGCCGCCGCGCGCCAGTGCAGCGCCGTGATGTCGAAATAAAAAAATATTAAGCATTTTCAAAGTTAATGCTTTTGAGCTGAAATTTTGTACAGAGATTCTAGACCAGATACACTCTTCAACCCGTTTGTATTGATATACCCTTTCTGTAACACCCTGTATAGTCGGGTTCGTAATGAAATAAAAACACTAAAATAGTTTAGTTTAACTGACTTATCTGTAAATAATGGGTTATTAAATCGCATGTTATTACTCGTAAAAATGCGAAATCATACAAACAGTATATGTAAATACGAATTCGGAAAAGCATCACAATATCCAACCATCGTGATTAAAACTCAAATAAAACTTTTAAATCGCATAATTGTGTGTCAGCAATACAGCGCTGCGGTTCGCGAGCGCCCTTGCTAAAGAGTCGGCGACGAATACCTCGAAGTGCGGGGTGAGGTGCGGTATCTGATATGAGGGCGAGGAAGGGAGTGTCCTTTCTGTACGTAGTACTATTAAGTAATCTGTGCTCTTACTGATAAGGAGTATGATCGCATTTGCGAAAACAAACGCGGTTGTTGAACTATTTGAGTACCTACGTACTCGAGCGTCGAGGCACGACGGAGCGAGATACTTTGAAGTATTTTCTATCTGCATAGAAAACTGATCCATAACTTCATACAGATAAGAAATACAATCGCGTATTCAAAAGCCCCGTTGGAAGTAAAACTACTTGCATAGGAAATTGATCAATGACTTCGAATATAAGGAGCAAAATCGCGTTTACAAATAAATACTTGCAAACCATTAAAGTAAAAGAAACTTTTTAAGAAAAAAAAAACCGACTTCCAATAAAAACTTTACAAAGTGAAAAATAACTTTAATTTCGGAAGTCGGTGTCTTTGGATCTTTATTTTAGTTTTTTGCCACCGACTTCCGAAATTAAAGATATTTTTCACTTTGTAGTGTTTTTTTGAAAGTCGGTTTTTTTTTCTTAAAAAGTTTTTATTTCACGCTTTTTAGTGGGTCTGCTTATAATTTATCTAAGTTACAATAGCCTAGTGATCATCGCCTTTTACAAACAAAATATTGCTTTTCCCGATACAGGGAAGTTAATTGTTGAGGAGTTCTCCAGATCCACCATCAGCTCCGTATCACCATTCACATTGTGACGAGCATAAATTGCTTAGCAACCATATTAAAGTAATCGAATCGCAACCCGTGAAATACTTAGCTATTATTGAGTAGTTCCGGTGGCCATCTGTGGTCTTCATCATCAGTTCCACATCACCAAATAGTGCTTTCCGAGAGCAAATGCACGAGTTACTTTAAAAAATACCCAAATCGCTATAGGTGTGCCTATAATATTTGAAGAGTTCCTTCGATTTCTCCAGGATCCCATCATCAAATCCTGCCCTGATGTTTTTAGACTAGATGCTGATAATCCTGGCTGCAGCATCAGGCCAGACTTGTCAACATTGCATTGAACTTAAAATTTAGTCCTGTTTAAAATGAGCCCAAACACGACTACGGTGCTGTAATTTCAAGGTTGGTACTTTTTCTGATGCTCCTGGCTTCAGCATCAGGTCTTTATGTACTTCGGTGTTCCTCATTAACAGTACGTTTATCCACACATCGAGCCCTTTTCAATGAGCCTTAACACGATATATCTGCTGTTAGTTGTCGAGGAGTTAGGTACTCTGCAGACTATCCTGACTGCAGCATCAGGTCATGACTTGATGATCATGAGACCAAATGTGGCAAATGCCCTATCAAACATCAAAACAATTGACTAAAACAGTCCTTGCCTGTTCGAGTAACTTCTTACCTACTGTTAAGGAGTTGTAACTTCCATCATCAGCCCAGCTACCTGAGATGGTGACAACCATACGCAAATACACAAGATACTTCGTAAAATATGCGAAAAACAATAAGTGAGCCTATAAAATTTAAAGGTTGCCCTCGATTACTCTAAGATCCCATCATCAGATCCTAACTTGGTGACAATGGGACCACCTCAAAACTATCTACTTTGGAACAAAAAAAGAATTTTGAAAATCCGTCGACAATTGGCGGAGTATTCGATGAACAAACATACAAAAAAAAAAAAAACATACAAACAGCCGAACATAGTACCTCCTCCTTTTTGTGAAGTCGGTAAAAAATACTTGCATACGAAATTGTTCCAAAAGAAGCATGATCGCATTTGCGAAAACTAACGCGGTTGAGTACCTACGTATTTGAGCGAGTAGCCGTATAAGATACTTAATAGTCTTGCAAGTATTTTGAGTCGGTACCTGGTGTGCGTAGGTACTTGGAAGCAAATACCTGGTGTAAAAACCCGGTCGCATAATTATGCGACCGGGACCGGGTTTTTCCACCAGGTATTTCCAGCTATTTTTTACGTACCTTCCCTACTCGCGATCACACGTTTTCGTAACGCATTCGCCAGTTTACTCCCCAAGTCAAGCGCGCCTAAAGAAGTTTCACTTCAAAAAGTCAGAAGGAACTAAACGAAAACGAAGTAATAGCGCGGGCAGGCGATGCGATGCGATGGAGCGGACACTTCACGCGAACGAAGTCGCGGGCAGAAGCTAGCCATTTAATAGTTGTGCAGTGGCCAGTGACTAATACAGGTGAACTCACGGTAAGTAATAACGATAAAGATAAAAACTATGCAAAGGGAACACGTACTTAGTTAATTTGTTAGCGAGAAATATTCAAGTGAACATAATAAATTTTACAGCAATTGATTCTAAATATAGGTTAAGTGCGCTTACCGGTTCTAAATGCGTGATTTTCGATAAAATATAAATGTCAAATCACTGTGACATAATTAGAGCCTAGTATATTAAAGTGTGTTTTATTGACAGCAAACCAGTTGGGTATAGTTAATCCGTTTAGCAGTGGCGACATGGCTAATAACCACTGTGGTATAGTGTGTTGTTTTAATTAGATTCGTTGAAGTGGGTTCAGACTACGCCATGACGGTCACCTGTCATCGTGAGCTGCCACCACTCCGTGCTGCGGTTATTTATGAACTAATTACGTTACTAATTGATTATAATATACAAATAAACAGTTTACTTTCGTAACATGGTTGCCGAATGAATATTAATCATTTATGATCGATCAATTTCTAGGCTAGGTACCTAACTGTTGTTCAAGTTTATTATGACCCGTAATGTCATGTCTTTTGACATTTTACAACGTTTTAGTTTCGAATAAGAGATTGGAAAGTAAGTTATGTATCGAATTTATTACCACATAAAATAGCTGGTTGTGCCCAATGAATCATTAGAATCGTTTCCAGTTGACATTTAAACACCAGAGTGAAGTAACGTCAAAGTTATCAAAGTTATTTTATTGTTAAACTGAATTGATATGAAATAACGCGTTTGTACTCTATGAACCATAACAAAGATGTATATTATGTACTTGCAATATTATCTTTATTACTAAATAGGCCGCATTTCATATGAAAAAAAAAAAACACGGAAGCGTGAACCCGATATTAATGAAGAAACATAGGTATAGACTACGTCAATACAACATGTTATGCGATAAGAAAGATCAATGTACTGTTGTTATACATTGTTGTAATCTGAATCAGATGTTTTCTATATGTAAGGCAATGTAACAAAGATAATTTGAGTAGTGTCGTAAACCTCGGTTAGGGGGTCAAATGTAAGGACAAGTTACAACGCAACAACAGCAAAGTAAAGACAGACAGGCGCGACGCATCTCGGTAGAACAGTTTCCATGCAGTTTTCATAGAAATTGATCCACCAGAGTCGCGTTGCGCCTGTACATACAGGTGGTTTAGCACGACATTAGATCTAAAAAAATTTGAATACTGGCCAAACATAACATGAGCCGGTGCGACATAGCCAACAGGATAATATTTTGTTTTTATAGTGCAAAAAATAAACATGTTCATAACAATTAAGTAAGCCAGAATAATTTGCTAACCTTAAAATATACATTCATGTGCAAAAAACTAGTCTTGCAGTTTGTCATTCGTGACGATAAGTTTGTTTTTGTTTGACATGGATATTTTTTATAGACAATTTGAAACGGAGTTACGATTCTCAGCAGTAAGAGAGCTATTGGGAGACAAAGATATTTTAATCTACTGTAAATAACAATTTATAAAAAAGTAACTTCATAATTGTTCCAGCGGATATATTGACCGCGTATTTTTATTTAATAGCCTAAACATTACTAAATTACGGCCATAACATCATTTATCTTTTGTGGATACCTACTAAAATAAACAGTTAATTACATTAACAGGCCTAAGGCATTGATATATCAACGTTAAACGTTAAAGGTTAGTGAATTAGAATGAATTACACTGTGTTGATAATTTATGTTAAGGTGATTGGATACTGACACTTTTTCATACATTCTTTCGGGGTACAAATCTCAAAACATAAACGATTTTTGCAGAATAAAAGCACGTATATTAAGTTGTTATAACTTATTATTGACGCATATCGACAAAAACCTATAAAAAAACACTATTTGCAGGATATCTAGGCCTGATAAAATCGATAAATTTATCTATGTGTGCGCGGCCGGAACACGCCCTCTGCAGGATATTTCAAAGAACCATCGAGAAGCAGAACATACATTTTTGCTATGGTTATCAACAACAGTTGATCTTGATCGTTAGATGGCGTTGTAGTCAACCGTCGCACTGGCATTAGTATGCGTGATTTTGTTGACAAGTTTAGTTTTTGCGAACATCGATCACTTGATCGATGGTTGCGAAGCGTAGGTATGCAATTTTTAACCGACTTCAAAAAAAGGAGGAGGTTCTCAGTTTGTCGAAATCTTTTTTTTATTTTTTTATGCATGTTACCCGATTACTCGAAGACGGCTAGACCGATTTGAAAAATTCTTTTTTTGTTTGAAAGGGTATACTTTCCAGGTGGTCCCATTGTCATCAAGTCAGGATCTGACAATGGGATCCTGGAGAAATCGAAGGAACTCTTAAAATATTATAAGCACACCTATAGCGATTTGGGTACCTATTTTTTATAGTAGGTAACTCGTGTATTTGCTTTCGGAAAGCGCCATTTGGTGATGTGGAACTGATGATGAAGACCACATGACTGATGGCCACTGGAACTACTCAATAATAAGTATTTCACGGGTTGCGATTCGATTACTTTAATATGGTTGCTAAGCAATTAATCATGCTCGTCACAATGCGAATGGTGAAATGGAGCTGATGGTGAAATACCAGGAGAACTCCTCAACAGTTAACGTCCCTGCATCGGGAAAAGCAATATTTTGTAAAAGGCGATAAGCAAGTTGACATTAGGCTATTGAAACTTAGATAAATTATAAACAGACCCACTAAAAAGCGAGATTTATTTAATTTAAAAAAAATACCGACTGAAAAAAAACACTAGGTAGGTACTAGGCGAAAAAACCTTTATTTTCGGAAGTCGGAGGCAAAAACTAAAGTAGGTACTAAAGACACCGAAGTTATTTTCGACTTAGTAGTTTTTTTTTTGGAAGGCGGTTTTTTTTTGTTAATTTTTTTTCTTACAAGGCTGGCGCGGTGGCTCTGCCCGCGCAGTTAGATTTTATCAATTTAATCATGAAGTGAGAAAAAATGCTTTACTTTGTGATAGAATTATCTGTGATCTACCCTGGGTTCGATATTACTTACTGTAATAATGAACGTACTTATCATCTATAAAGTTTATGAGCACACTAGCCGAAATATTTCCATACTTACAAATTTCAGGAATTTATTAGGTACTCCACCGTTTGACATAGCACAGACGCCAGCACATCAAGCTACCCGAAACTGTAAAATTTTCCCAATCAACCTTGAATCTAATACTTTAGCGATAATGTAGAAAATCCATTAATGAAATTTGACAGATTGTAGTAAGTACCTAGTTTGATTTGCTGGCGTCTGTACATCCAAAGTTAAACATTATATCGTTTTTTCTTATTTAGTTTTATTCATTTTGTATGTGCGGAAGCAAAATAGTAAAATGAGAAGCATTAAAAAGTTATGAGCTAAGAAAGATTCGTTTTTTTTAGGGTTCCGTAGTCAACATGGAACCCTTATAGTTTCGCCATGACCGTCAGACAATCCGTCCGTCCGCCCGCAGCTTAGCTCAGAGACTCTTAGTACTAGAAAGCTATAATTTGGCAAGGATATACATATTAATCACGCCGACAAAGTGGTAAAATACAATCTTGAAAAACAATTATTTTTAGGGTACCTCCTGTACACGTAAAGTGGGAATGTTTTTTTTTCTCTCGTCTACCCCGTGGTGTGGGGTATCACTGGATAGGTCTTTCAAAAATATTGCGGGATTGTGATAATCATTTTTCGATTCAGGGATCCGTTTGTGAAATACTAGAAGAAATACTAAAATTCACGGCAGTAGTATATGTCACGAAATCAAAATCACAGCTGAGTAGACTTTACGAGTAATAGTCGACCAACTTTTAGTTGCAATGTATGGGAGAACATGATTTTCAACTACAATGTTAAGCTTGTTCTTGGGATAAATTCATTTCAACTACGGAACTCTTCATTGTGGTCCGACATGGACTTGGCCGGTTTTTCCTTGCTAATTTTAATGTAACTTAGGGTGTAAATAAGTAATAAAAGATGTATAGAAATTTCTTCAAAACAAAGTCGGTACCAACAAAGCTCAATTATCGAAGAGAGAGAAGAGTTCAATAAACTTTATTTGCAACTAGCTGCGCCCAGCGGTTTCACCCGCATAAGTTTCGATCCCGTGGGAATATCGGGATAAAAACTATCCTATGTCCTTCCCCGGGACTCAAACTATCTCTATACCTACCAAATTTCTTCTAAATTGGTTCAGTGGTTTAGGCGTGAATAGGTAACATACAGACAGACAGGCAGAGTTACTTTCGAATTTATAATATTAGTATGGATATAATATAGTATAAGTATATACAGGGTTATTGGAACAACACTAACATGGTCATTGTACTCATCATTATGAACAATTTTTTTTACTATGGGACCAAACCTGAAATCGCGAAAAAAATCAGCTGTTCCCTACATTTATGTTCGTATAGGTAACTCGTCAAAATGTAGGGAACAGCTGATTTTTTTTCATTTTCTCATTTGAAATTGGAATTGTTGGTTCGAGTGGACGCTGGTGTATGTGAAGTTGTTGGTTTTTAGGCTAAACATACAAACACACGTAAATAGTAAACACATAATACATATTACACATAACACTTATATACATATACATACACATACACACAACAGTAATAAAATTACACTAATAATTAAATACCCACAACCGTGTGTACACGGCCTAATAATTTCACGCGTCTGTACCACATGATTAGACAAACGGAACAGATACAAAGCTTCAAAGAACCGCGCGAATCGGTTGCACTACTACAAGCACGCGGGGCATGTGTGCGTGACCACTGGCCGCTTGTCACGTACGCGGCGAGACTGGAAAAAACCGGTTTACGCTGGCACAGCTAGTTGACAATCTCAGGGTCAGTGCGACGAACGTTGTTTGTTTTGTTAGTTCCAAGTTTGAATATTTTAATGTAAAAACGCGGTATATTATTGTTAATAATGGTGGTTTATTGTACTGTGTGTATGAATAATACTAGAAAAAATAAAGATATATCATACTGCAACTATCCCAAGGAGTACAGTAGGTAAGTAAATATTTGATTACTTCTTTTTCAAGTAAGTACCTTTTTGATAAGAAGACAGTTGTACATGGTGTGTTTTTACCTTTTTATTATTATTACAAGTTTTTACTATATATTTGTAGGTACGTGGATGGGTTGGTATGTAGTAGGTATGTGTGTTAAGTTTAAATATTGCAAGTAAGGTTTGAACCACTTCCCGATGTCTGATTGAGCTGAAATTTGGTATACCTGCGTAACTTCGGTGATAATGCAATAATAAGATATAACCTGATGCTGCACCCAGGATTATCTCCTCACTAGGGAACTCTTCAACGGTTAGTAGCAAGATCACGAAATTTTTATGATAGATGAATTTTGATAATCAACGGCCATAATAGCATGATCATGAAAGTTTGAATACTAGTTTAAAAATCATTTTTAATCGAAACTTATTATTAATACCTACATCGTACTTATTTCTCGCTACTAGTAGGTCTTGAAATTAAATAAATATTTAAAAAATAGGTAATAATCTTTAAAATATAGGTCCACCTATGTCTTTTGTTTGGTTCGCATTTCCATTTTATTTTTGTTTCAGCTCAAAGCATTTACCACACCATTAAAAGAAACAATAAATGATTAAAAAACAAAAATTATAAAAAGAAAATTATTAGAGTAAGTAATTTGTAAATCATACTGAATAATAAAACTATTTAACAAATGTTTTGTTTAATTTGTCTTAACCTATTGTGACAACCCTACGAAAATAGGTAACAATTTTGCACGTTCTTAAGAAGCTTTGCCTCTGTTCCGTTTGTCTACTCATGTGTCTGTACACTGCCTGTGGCGGCGGCGGGCACGCTGGGCTGGGCTGCGGTTGAATGATACATTATTATACCTACGCTACGACCGAAATTCGCGGAATTGATACGATGATCGTTGCCGCACCCCCGCCGCGCCTCGCGTCGCCCGCGCCGCGCGTTGCGCCGCTGCATCTCTCGCGCACGACTCAAATAAACATTTCATATATTTTGTTTTATAGTAGCGTTTAATTATACAACAAATCTTAACTGTCCCGTTGGTTTCGTGGTCACAAGTGCATCTGCCGTGCAAGGGGTCCTGGGTTCGATTCTCAGGTCGGACAGTGTTATTTAAATTGGGTCTTTCCCGTTAGGAGTTTCTTTACTCTTTTTCTTTTTTTTTTGCCCGGAGTTTGGAAATTGGTGGCGTAATACCCCCGTGCCTCGGAAAGCACCTAAAGCCGTTGGTCCTGCGCCTGTTCTCTCTCCTGTCGTGTCGGATTGCCGTCCCATCGAACTATGAGAGTAAAGGAACACAGAGTGCACCTGTATTTGCGCACACACTTGTGCACTATAATATCTCCTGCAAACCTGGCTAATCTTCTTTGAAATTGGCCACCGTGACCGAAATCGGTCAGGGGATTTATTATTATTTTTAAACCTAAACCTACCCTAACACACTACAAAAGCACCCTTAGAATAATTGAATAAGCAACTGACAACCCTTGTAGCAATCAAGTATTCTTTTCTTCGGTTTTTACTATAAAAAGTACGCTTTTCTTTAGAGAATGATGGACAGTCATAAAAATATTTTCGTAAAAATATTTTATTTTAATTAACGCCACCTCTGGAAAACAAGTTCACAAACCAAGTTTATGAATACAACGCCATCTAGTTCCATCGCAAGTAAAACTATACACGTAGTGTGTAACTGTACATGTGTGTGTAAAGACATAGTAAAGATATAAAGTGAAACGGCTAAATGTTTAGGGGTACAAATCTTTGTATGAGACGAGTTAACAAGCAAAGTGAATATCTAAAAAGATTATGTTAATGCGTTAGTTGACGCATATAACAAAGTTGTTTCGCAAAGCTTTCTGAGTTAGGCGTAAAAATTGAAAATGTTCGAAGTGCGAATGTGCCGCCATCTAGCGATAAAGTGGCTGGGAGATCATGTATCGATTATCCTTAAGTACTCAGTTTAGTTGCTTTAAATAATTTAGATCAACAACGTATGGTCCGGCCGCGCTAAATTTGCCAAAGATTTAAACAACATTGGCCGCTCGATGTTGAATAAAATCGATATAGGTACAACAATGATATTCTAATAATTGATATACAAGAACATTTATTTTAAGTAATGTTTGTTTTCGTCTAGTTAGCTCGGAGATTTAGACGAAAACAAACATTACGTAAAATAAATGTTCTTGTAGGGTCTTGTATACCGATTTTATTCAATTTCGAGCGGCCATTGTTGTTTACATCTTTGGCAAATTTAGCGCGGCCGGACCTTAGGTGTGCTTTTGCGTGATATACAAGGTTATTTTAAGTTGACTAGCTAAACTCTGCAGACGCGATGGGTATCGAACTATCGATATCTAATCATGATACAAAAAATAAATGATTAAATCGATGATTTTATTCACTTGAAATATCAGTTTATAAAACAGTTTTTTCGTGTAAACTTCACAGCCGTGATGAGTATCGATATCTAAACACGGTAAAACAAGGGAAACAGGTTTTCTCAATTCATACTTCAAGAAACAATACTGTTACGAGCTTGGGGTTCGTGACAATAAAAACTGCCGATTTAATAACCAAAAATAGACACTTTAATTAAAAACAGCAATTACAACTTTAACACACTAACAATAAAACACAATCGCACTGTAAGATCACTTGAAAGTCGCACTTGAAGATCGCTTCGATGTTTTCGCTTGTATCGCTTATCCAACACTGACCCCGGCTCGCAGGCACACCGGCCTTATATAGGCCTCGGATAGTTCCAGAACCTTCTACCGTAGAAACATCTAGAATGTTCGAGTACATACCGAACCCGACAGACCAGGTGTCGATAGTTCTGGAAAGTTCTAGCATCGAAGTTTCTAGAAGGGACCCGAATAATTATTAGTTCTGCTACTCGATACTAGATGGCGCTAGTAGTAGCTAATGTCGCCATCAAGTGTGGCGCGTAACAATACCAACAGCCGTCGGCGACCTAAAATAAAGAAAACCATCAAATCTTTTTTATTTTATCGTGTTTTTACTCATCGCGTCTGCGGAGTTTAGCTACCCAATTTTAAATAAAATAACCCTGTATTATTATTGTAGACGGAAGTGTGACGGAAGCAATGTTATTGCACTGTGGTGAGTCGTTGAATATCCCTCAATATTTATTCATATTCCGAGGTGACAGTCTATTTTGGTGTCGCCATCCAGCGCCGCAGCCCTGTGGTGACAGATCCCTGTGTACATACAGTACAGATTACAGAACGTTTCTAACATTCCCATGCGAAAAGATGTCAGCATCATTCGTCATCTCTCGGAGACGATGATATAGGTAATGCAGCTAATCAAAATGTAGACGTTTATGTTTACGACTGGTTCTATATCCGTGTCTGTTATTAACGTTATAATAACCGCGAATTGAGTAAATTAAATTAATGACTTTTTAATTTCCTAGACGGGTCTTGTCAAGTCTTGTGTAAGATCCTGGTATGGCGCCTGGCGCCAAGCCTGGCGCTTGTCATTTATCTCATAAAACACATGTAATGCCATAGTTTTTAAATTGTTTTCATACTTAAATGATTACATATGAAATAAAGAAACAACTATTCACGCACAATAGTTCATTTGAAGGATTAAGTGCGGAAACCAAACCCATAACATAGAAAATAGAAGAAACAACTATGAATGTAATGTGACTCATGATATGTCTACTTACATAGTAGGTTCTCATAATATGATATTTATTATTCATCTACAAAAACAATCCAACAAGAACTCATTTAACACTCCAGTTACAAGGTTAGGTTATTAGAAGAATTTTAGGTGATTAACCTGTGAATGAGTTTACATTAGTTGGGTAAAAGATTCCAGTAGGTACCTACGACGCATGACGAGACCGTCGGCGTCGACGGATATTTGCGTTTACAAACGGATATTTGCACTAAGGGCGAGGTAAAATTAGAAGTTTATTTTAGAGCTAACGACTGTTTAAGAAAGACGCCATGCCAGCGACATACGCGGCCTGTTATTGTTTACTCGTCATCAACGTACCTATACCTCGTTTACATTATTTGAGTAACCACTGCTTCATACAGTTGCATAGGCATTATCAGCCTATAATATGCCCACTGCTGGGACAGAGGCTTCCTCTCTGTGTGAGAGGGATTGGGCTGTAATCCACCACGCAGGCCCAGTGTGGACTGACGGTTGTCACATTGACACTTTGGATTTTTAGTTCTAGGACATGCCGGTTTTCTCACGATGTTTTCCTTTACCGTTTTGAGAGCAGTGGTGATGAAATAATTTACACAAAGTAAAGTGTCTGCTTTGGTCCGAACCCACGACCTCGACTCGTAGGTCGTGGCGGTTATTACTGGACCACCACAGTCCCATATTTGAGTAATCACTGCTTTATTTATACTTTTGTATGATACTACCTGTATGAGGAAAGCCTCATAATGCCTTGTTCCTATGAATCACAACATGATTCAATCGGTGTTTCTGAACGACACTGTACACAATGATAATGTCACCACAACAACCATCAACTTTATCTATCGTTAACAAGCTTAACTCGCGCTACTTAATTATCTTTACCGTATTTTGTTTACAAATCGTTAACTGTTTACTATGACGCAGCTGTCATAACCTTTATTGTATTCAAGTAGCTGAATTAATTTTGATTCATGTTTTTTTTCCTAACACAGTCATCGCTGTCTGAATATTTGAACATCCACCTCATTCATACAAAATTTTCCACGTAAGAAATGAATTTAATTACTTCATTATGATCCCAATTTGGAGTCTTAACAATAAAAAATTAATAGTTGTAGACTGTAGAATGGTGTCTTGCTGTACTTCTTTTGTTTCGCAGACAGTCGGTTCACGCAATAGTGACGTCATTCTTTGATGTATCGCGTACTATACGTCCATTCGCTACCACATTGTCACTTCTATAGATATGAACAAAGAGCTCATTATGTCTGGATCTGTAATTGGGTCCATTACCATGCTAATATCATCGGTAATGCGATTACTGTACTTATCGGCCGCTACTTACTGCATTATGACAGGCAGCTTGATACGGTTGACACTATATAACCATAGGGTTGTCAGCTTAGTAACTGGTTGCATTGAAACACGAAGACTAAAAAAAACTATAACAATTTTAAGACAAGGTTATCTATCTAACACCTACAAAAACATTAATGATTTGAGATAAGCCCCAAATCTGGTTAGTAATTAAAAACTGGAAATTATCATTATGACGTGACCGTCATATTGATAATTTCCAGTTTTTAACCGACTTCTAAAAAAGGAGGAGGTTCTCAATTCGAATGTTTGTATTTTTTTTATGTTTGTTCGCGCATTACTCCGTCGCTTGCCAACCGATTTGAAAAATTCTTTTTTTGTTGGAAAGGGTATACTTCCCAAATGGTCCCATGCAAATTTTATCGAAATCGACTCAAAATCAATATGGACTCGGTCAAGTCAACATTGATAGTCGTGCGTTAGTAGCGATGCTGAATCAATGCAGTCGCGCGGTTTGTATCGACGCAGAAGCGATGCTGCACATATGATGGCCAAAAGTAACGATACAGACGCGCGTGAACGAAACGCGTGAATAAAAAAGTCGTCGTGGGCGACCGCCCTATAAAGCAACGCCTGGCGAAAGTTCGCAAAGCACGGTTGGAGAGACATTGTCATCTATGTGATTTTTTAGGCTATTGTCTTTATAGCTTTGTTTGCTTTGAATTCACGTGAAAGAACGGGTTAAAAACGATACAAACTAGCTTTGTCTGAAAAACAACAGTATGAATTATAAAGTTGGTGTATTTGTTTACAGAAATCTGGCTCTCTAATCTGGCCTAGAAGGAAAAACATACGGAATTACCAGCTTACCTCCTCGTGCCCAGTATGTTGGGATTTGAGGGAGAGAAATAGGTCACACTGGTTCTCGGTGCAATTTATCTCTACTTATAGGTTAGGTTATTGGAATCTTAAGCCCACCGCGTTCCACTATCCATGGCTAATGATGTATTAGTAGTTGGAGTTTCTGGCTGGTACTTCGGCATATTCTAAAAGAAACTGAAAAAGAGTTGTTCGCCGTTAGTCGTTCTTGCAATTCTAAAGCCCGATTGCTTTTTATTATGCGCGCTCATTTACAGACGAAGCACTAGATTTTCCTCTGCGATAAGCAAGCATGTTTTTTGTGGATTACACACTGACTCGGTTGTCTGGTTTCCGCAATCTTGAAGGAAATCATGTTTTCGCTTAAGTTATTTATCCTGGTGCAACTAGATTGACAGCAGCGCCAGTCTAGTGATGTTGTGCGTCACCTATTCTAATTCGAAAACTTTTATACAGATCAAAAGTCAATAAACTATTAGCCAGAACAAGTATCTCGATAACAATCAGTACTTCACTGAATGGCATTTGTTGGACATTTTATATTCTTATGCTCTGACCTTAGCATATAAATTCAATAGGAATCGATTTCATAAATATCGCCACCCCCCCCCCCACCCCCATATGAAATCGAAGGCTTTAACAGTAAAATTATAAATGATTAGGGTGCAGGCCAGGAAAATCTATACCACTTCGTCATTTGATTGGTATGTTAACCTATATAATATATTATATACATAACCAGTTTGCCGTAGCTACCAATCTATCTATTAATGCTATTGGGAATGTTAGAGGAAGCCTTGATTACAGGGATATTTGGTCATCGGTATATAATTGGGTCATGCAATATGAATTTGTGTTTTAATGACAGCTAGAGTTCATTTATCCTGTTCTCACAAAAAAGATAGAATTCAATTACACATGAGAATATTTATCTATTGCTTTCTTTCTGTTATCTTCGTCGCAGTGATTCAATTCACGTGGGAGACGTTGCTTTTAACGTAAAGAAAAGTACTCCATTATTTCTAAATTCTTTGACAGACTTGCTTCCATTTCTTCGGCTACAAATGCCACAATATTGTCTTGTTCTTGTTAAAAAGAAACACTGATCTTCTGTAAAGGTTCTACATTTTAAAAATAAGACGTTTCCTGTCAAAAAATGTTCAAAATCTTATCGATATTTACGTTTTTCTATACAGTTATTTTTGTCTTAGACATAAAGCGGTTTACCCTACATATTTTAACGAGTACTTAATAATGTATTGTTAATTTTGTTTATCATTAAGGCCGCTCGTAGCTTGTTCTTCAATAGTTATGCTAACGAACTCGTAACTTCTCTTCGACTACGAAGTTGGTTGAACTTTTTAACTCTTGCTCAAGTTTTCTCTTTGTTGATCACATTAGAGTAAGAAAGTAATTAGAATTACCGAAAGAAATTATCAATTATTTTAATCTACTAACGATTGTGTCTTGTCTATTTCTGTTCCTTGTATGGTAACATACTTATTAGATGTGACGAATTACCAAAACATGTAAATAATTGCAAACCTCCAACCAAACGTTATACATTATACCGTCAATTAATTAGATTAATTAGCTCAACATTTTTCTACCTGTAGATACGCAGGTAATGCGGTCAAATACATATAGGCATTATGAGTCAACGGAAAGCAATTTCAAGCTACGAATGCACCGGATCTGGCGATCGCAATAAAGGTATGTTTGGCCACAACCTGCGCTTTCATTGACTGAAATTCATGAGTGCGGCTCGTGGGGGGCTCGAGTCGTCGGCTGGCGTCGCGGCGCGTTTTATTCGCCACAGCTATGCCTGCCGGGTTTATTGACCCGGCGACCGTGACCCCCCTTCCCCTCTTCTCACCATCTTCCTCGCGGTCTGAAACTGTTTCTAACTTATTTGTTCAAATCCTCGACGTGTATTATCGACGGCTTACTTATTCCAAAAATAATGTGATGTTCTTCGATATTATGATAATTATCAGAGCCATATTTCACGAATATTTGTAGTTTTCGATATATCGCTCATTTGGAGAAACATCGACGTAACTGCTACTTTACTTTATTTTACGTATTTGTTTCTCCTAACGTAAATACGCTTTCTAAGTGCTTTGTCATATTTAACTCATCTTTGGGAAAAAAAATACATTTACGTCGATGTTTCTCCAAATGAGCGATATATTATGTATATGTATGTGTAGCTTTCCTTGTAGATATTTCATACAAGGTTTTACATCCAGCCCGCACTTCGCAAGATCTAGTTTATGCAAGCCGTTTTTCCTGTAGGTACAAACATTGCTACACTTTCCAAAACAATTTTCTCGCATTCGATGCTGCTTGTCTGGTGGATTTCTAAATGTTACCCTAAGCTACTAACAATTTAGATAAAATCTTAAAACCATAGCTGTATTTGTTTCCATAGGCTCCTATCAATAACCACAACACAGGGAATTTCATAAAAGCTTATCAGGCCCTTTCCTGACAACATGTTTATTTCAATAAAGATAAAGAAATTTTCTACGTAATGGACGTCTGCGCCGCGTTTTATCTCTAATTGGGTTGTATTGCCAGACGAAATGGTCGCTCGGTTTGGGACTCGCTTAGAAGTAGAACATTTATGTTATCTCACATTTAAGTGCTTTAAATAAATGAGGTATTTACTATTGATAGTAAAGCTTAAGAGAATTTACACAGTATTCTCAAGAAACCGAAAAAGTTACTCGGGAGCGCACCAATAGTTTTTCACACATCATGACACTTTTTCTCTACGCCTGGCTAGGTTTCTCGCTATCCTGTCTGTTAGAGATGTCTGGGCAGAAGTAACGACTTTAAATGAAGACCTAAATATTCAAAGGCCATGAGGCGACCCCGGTTCGCAAGATTAGAACTTGAATTGCAAATATTTTCTAGGTACCTACTCGTGTTTCTGTCGTCGTAAATTCGTAAACTATACATCATTGTATCTTACGAATTTACGACGACACATATCTTACGATCTTAGTGTAGTTACTAAGAACAGTTTTGCAAATAAAACCCCTTCAAATATAGACTTAAACCTAGGATAGTGTGAACAGCGAACAACCTCATGTTTAAAATGTCTGCATACAAAATAGTTTTCAGAGTTTCTTTATGTATAGCACTCTTCTATGAAAATATCGTATCGGTCTACGTGTTACGTTGGTCATAAACTATTGGCGCAGCGCGGCCACGCTGTACAGCTGCCAAGTCTTCACAACGGTGGCTGACATTCTGATTGAGGAGCTCAGATTACCCTGCTAGGGAAATAAATGTGATATTTAACCGGTTGCTAAATATTTTTTGGTACTTTTTAACCGACTTTAAAAAAGGAGGTTCTGTATTCGACCCGTATGTATGTATGTATGTATGTTTGTATGTCCGCGATTATCTCAAAAACTACTGAACCGATTTTGATAATTCTTTCATTAGTGTAATCTGCATACTTTCAGGAAGGTTTTAGTATATAATACATTAGGTAAGTATTCTTATGTACGAAGTTATATGCATAAATGTACTGCATCTCCGGCATTTCTATGTGAATTTTGATGATTCTTCGAGTCGTGTCTTCAATTCTTCAATGCACTAGTATTAATTGAATTTGTGTGGGGTAGGTACAACTAAAAAGTGAAAAATAAAATTACAAAAAAAAACAACCGACTTCAAAAAAAAAAACACTACAAAGTGAAAAATAACTTTAATTTCGGAAGTCGGTGTCAAAAAACGAATATGCTGAACCAACGACACCGACTTCCGAAATTAAAGTTATTTTTCACTTTGTAGTGTTTTTTTTTTATTACCAATATAATTATGGCAGTTTTCAGCGTTGATTGGATAACGTAAATATTTTGGACGTTTTTGAACAACTTAGATTAGGTGAACAATATAATTATTATCTCGACCAGTCGGCAGTTCATAGCAGAGATTCTTGTAAAGGCTAATGCAATTAAATGTCAACAATAAGTAGCTGCACTAGCAAGAATGCAAGTCTAGGTATCCATACTATCAATAAAATGGTACCCTCGTATAATAAGAAAACACAAAAATAGTAATTTCTGACAAGACTTCTTCTTCTTAGCGTGTCGATGGCAATCTAAATGTACTCGGCCCAGAATTCGGCCACTTGTTTGGCGCCATCACTAGCGTCCATCAGTTCCTGTAACGTGCAGCTGACAGGACACGCAGGGCACGATATTAAGTGTCCCATCGTTTGTGGAACAGCACCACATTTACACTCCAAGGCGGAGTCGTCTATAAATTTCCACCTTACCACCGACAAGACTTACCGTGTCGGTGTATCGAATAACGACATTACATAATAACAGTAGCATGAAACACCAACAGTACCAATACCAACACGTGGTAACTGTACGGTAAAAATTTCAACATCGATATCGTGGTTCATTAGCTATCGGATGCAGGCGCGCGACTCGATTATGCTAATTTGATTGTCTCCGCGCGCGACTCGTCTAGCCTGGCCCATGTCGGAGGCTAATTTAATCCGTACTCATCGCTCTTTTCTACAATCAATAAAACAAGGATTATCCTACAAAACTACGTAATAGTTTGCTTACAACTAAACGGGACAGTGATTAGGGCTAATCTATTAATTAGGATTTCCCAAGTTGTACTAATCTTAGAACTTTCTTGGTTCAAGAGCAAATTAAGGACTGTTTTGTTTACAAAGGATTTGGGGAAAATAGTTCACTAAACGGCAATTTTCTTTGAATGTTTATGCTCCTGTACTCTCTTCTATTTGAGCTTGCTGCTGCTGCATATGTACCTGCATTAAATATGCTGTTTGTGTTATGAAGCTGAATTCCTTTTAAGTCCTAGCTCATTCCTGCCACGGTTGGTGTATGTGCGGTGTCCCTGTGGCGTAACCGCAGGCTATGGAGCAACCTTTCCATTGGTGGTCTAGCGCTGAACGGGACTCGTTTACCCTTTGAACACAAGAGAATTTGCCCTTTTGTCAGTTTTAAACGCCTCGTCTCGCTTAATATTACAACAATTCGATCCTAATTATGTTATTCAGGGCCACTTGCTTTGTCATACAATTTATATGTTCGGGTAGAATCGGGGTTAATCCAAGTACTCGTCTGAGTTGATCAAAGCCGAGTTATAATTGTCTTGTTTACTGTCGCCTTGTTTCGAGGTACTAATTAAAAGGAACGTGCTGCGCATTCGTACGTATAATTAATAATATAAGCTACTGTACAATATGAAATTTACATTCTAAGTTGGGATTGCAAGATGACTGTTTTCATCAGTCAGTAAAGTTAACTTAGTTTTCTTGTTACGCTATTCGAAGCAGTTATTGAAATAGGGACAGCTCAATACAATTTTGTATCACATGAACCACCAAAAACGGTCCACTTCATTCGGTTTATTTCGAAGCGTTCGTTAAATGTCTCTTTTAATGCGGCATCTGAACATAATGTTTGTTGTTTTATTACTATGGGTTGACTCTAATAGATTAAGTGACGACCAGGACTTTTGATACTTCACATTGCTTTAAAAGCCAAGAACACTTAGGAGCTGTCTCGCAAACTTACTCGATCGTAGTTTAAAAGCTTCACGTGATGTTCCGCTTCGGCCCGAGTTTCTAACGTTACTCCGGGGCGGCATCGGCACATTACTCCCACTAAAAGTACGGTATTTCTGATTTCAAATCCAAATAAAACTTTCTTACGCTTTTGTCCTTAAGTATTGCCTATATTCCAAAAACCTAATACATTTATAAAATCGTGAATATAACGGTACCAAAAACCAAGTAAAGTATCCGCCTACGTAAAAGTTCTAATCACTGACATTTTTATTACTGGTGTGTAAAGGAATTTAAATAAAAATATCTTAGTAACTTGATTATACTTTGATGTTATAATTTTTATTTCCATTACAGCCAATATTTTCTCATTTGAGAATTTGAGATTTATGAGACGTGATACGATCGTTTTATTGATAGAAAATAATATTTCTTATTAAGCCAACCATTTATAACTCCCAAAGCATGTAATATGTTAAGATAACACGACGTAGGTGTTCTGAATTTATAACTATTTTCTCTCGTAGAATAAAAAGTAAAGAGCTATGTTTGGCTGTTGGAGGTTATAAAGAAATATCCATACTAATATTATAAATGCGAAAGTGTGTCTGTCTGTTACCTCTTTACGCTTAAACCGCTGAACTGATTTAGATGAAATTTGGTATAGAGATAGTTTGAGTCCCGGGAAACGATATAGGATAATTTTTATTCCGATATTTCCACGGGAAACTTATGCGGGTGAAACCACGGGGCGCTGCTGGTTTTAGAATAACTTTCCTACGTTAGGCATCTTATCGGCATTAAATTTAGTATAGATTAATTTGGCATTCTCGAAACCACAGTATAAATTGTTAAAGATTTTTACGCATACTTCATAATAATTTCAAAATATGATTTTTTTTTTTTTTTTTGTCAGCCTATTTTGTGTCCCATTGCTGGGCAAAGGCCTCCAAATCCATGTTGGCCCTGCGAATGATATTAGATCGTCACGCCACCTTCTTCTTGGTCTACCTCGACGGCGATGTCCTGCCTCAGGCGTCCAGTGAGTGACGATCTTTGCCCATCTCTCCGGGTGCATTTGTGAGACGTGTCCGGCCTATTCCCACTTCAGCCTGGCTGTTTTTTCTCCAACATCCTCTACTTGAGTAGTAATGATATGAAACATAAACATTAAAGTATTATTGAATGTTCTAGATGAGGAGGAGGGGGGTGTTACGTGCGGCGGCGAGGTGAGGCAGCGGCTGCGGCATGGACCATGCGGTGAAGGCAATGTCGGCGCGCGGGCCGCTGTCCCGGCTGATGGCGCGGCGGCGGTTTGAGTCGGCCGAGTTGGAGGAGCTGTACGCGCGCTATGCGTGCAAGCTGCAACGCACCTCCGTCGGCTCGGCGCTGGCTCTGTGGGCGCTGCTTGCCGCTGCGCTTGCTGCTGTCGATGCCACTCGCGGGTGGCGGAGAGCACCACAGGTAACCTACCCGTCAAACACAAAAAAAATAGTTTTACATATCACATTAGCACAGATTTTAGTACATACTGCATTCAAATGACTCGCTCATAAAAAAAAAAAACTATCTTTTGGGTAATACTAGAATTTTGCGAAGGTAACCTCCTAAACCTACATGAGATAGGTACTTATTGAAAACATTTTTTATCGTATAGATTCAGTCAAATAGTCGTAAAACCCCAGGTAAAAAGACTAGGAGTGCCCCAAGGTAGCATATATTGTCCAGTTATTTCCATTGACAATCTAACCGAAAACAGTATAATTTGTGTACCTTTTACAAAAATATAACCTTGAACTATTGAATGACACTTTCAAGGTTGTGTTACATTTATGAGTTTGAGGTAAATGTACAATGAAAGTCACGCATTGCAATTCAAAGACGTTAAATGAAGAAAATAGGTTACTGTGTCGCGACCGATGCCAAATTACTTGGGCTTCAAGTGCAATATAAAATCTAGCTTATTGCGTCCAATTGACAGGTTTCCAGCTATGACGCATAATATACCTAAATGAGAAAGACTGATTACTCTAAAATCAGCTGTTCTGGCATGAAAATACAATCTCACAGTAGAAATATTTTCTGATGACGATAACAAATGGCGTCCATTGCACACATTATTAACACCTACTTTTTGTACAGGTCGGCGTTTTGACCGCACACGCACTGCTATGTAGCGGGTTAGCGTGGTGGTGCGGTCGCGCCGGTGTGGCACCGGAGAGACGATTACCGCGAGCGTGCTGGTTGGCACTGGCTGGTGGTGGCGTCGCTCTGGCCGCCACGCTGCCCGCCTGGAGCACCGGTGCGGCAGCTGAAGGCGCTGCTCACGTGGTGTGGGCCGTCTTCGCTGCATATGCGTTGCTACCGGTTGGAGCACCCGTCGCTGCGGCTTTCGGCATCCTTCTACCCACAGCGCATACCATCGCATCAGCACTCGTCGCTAGCCGCTTTCCTTATCACGTTTGGCAGCAGGTCAGTTACCGATTATCTCACTTTTGGCTAATTTTAAATAGGTAGTAAAATTTCTTTGAAAAAAGTTCGTGTGGCACTCGGGGACTACCGCGGTAAAGCTATTGCATAGCATTTTTTATCAACTTATGCGAGCTTCGTACAGTCTACACGCATACGTCTAGTCGCACGCACACAAACACCGTGTCGAAATCTGCCGAACTGAAACGACGTTAGACGATGCACGGCTTTCAACGCAGCACCGCTGTGCCGGTCGGAGTGGGGGGTGTTAGGTTTATTTTCGTTACGGAATTTCTTGATTCGGTCGCCGCGCTCAAAGCCCGCGATAAAAGCTATGCAATAGCTTAACTAGTACTTAACTTTTTCGCGCAGAGTACTATGGCATGAAAGTTTATCACCGGAGCTCTCACATATACAATCAATTGTCTGCTATAAAATGTTCAAGCGTAGCTAAGCATGGACAGTACCTGACGTACATATCGATTAAAGTTCATCGAGCGACTCGACGAAGCAATAAAACCAGCCATTTGTGTTAACTTAGGGTTGCTCAGCTCGCAATATGGTAGTTTCACAGTCTTGACCTTGACACACGTCCCGTGCAAGTTGTGCTTCTAGCTTGTACTCTTAACGAGTAAAAAATGTCTACCAAAATGTTCCCAGGGAAAACAGCAAAAATTTATTCTTTAATATTCATTTTGTATTGAATATCTCACGATGATTTTGAATTGTAATGAAAACACAAGAGATTTAAGCTGATTACGTTCACGTGTAAATTAAAAAAGGCAATTAAGAAAACTGTTGTTTGGTTGAGTGCAGCCATAAAAGCTATAAACTCTGGTAGCTACTCGTACGTCGCATTATTGAGTTCGTAGAACTAACCTTTTACTATGCCTGTGATATTAAAGTTATTTTGAAGGTTAAGGTTTTTGGATTTGTAACAGATTCTTACATCTTCTTTACACTTCATATTTTTATTTAATACAGGCACACTCAACTGTCAAAAGAGATACGCTGTCGAAAGAGAATTAATGGATTTAGTAAATGATTGATTACGTTCATATTATTTTTGGGATATAAAGTAACGTGGATCGTTTCATGGCACCATATCTTTCTAACAACAAAACCTTTTGTAATATAATTATGAATGCTTGCAACTTATGTATGAGTTACTGAAGAAGGAAATGGTTCCTAAAATAGAACATTAACTTGAATTTAGTTACCATGTAAAGTCGTTGCCTTATAAATAAGATTTAAATAACTGCAATATTTCTCCAAGTAGTTTGAAACCGTGCGGAGGTCGTAGCCTTGCCCTCTTGGCGCCCATCGTGGGGCCCGCTTATTATTCCTCACTCCAACATAATAAGGGTTGCTGTGCTCGCGTGCGACGCTTACGTCATCCTTGCCGTCTAAACAAACTTGGCATATCCCTCAATCTACCCGCAAGTGTAGCACAATATATGTCTTGGACGTAAATATGTAAATCAGGTCTATTAGATAATAGTGAGTTACATTGTATTGACTAATGGGTTTCATAGGATTACGGAGTTTATTACCTAGATAAATCCGACGTGAAATTCTAAGTCGGAACGAATCCAACTAGAAGGACGGCATCGGCATTTAGAAATGTTATATAATCGTTTAAAAACGCAATAAAACGTAGCGTTTATTGTTCATCTATTTGTGAAGTTTTTATGTGTACATAATAATCGGAATTTATTTACATAGTTCCATATAGCCGTCTCGTTAAAAACACATCAGGAGACCTCGTTCTTACTCAGCTGAACATAAAGCTTGTCGTTTGCATCACTGCAAGCAGCAATAAAATGGTTTTCTGGCATTGATACTTTCTTAACGTGCTTGTTATTGTTTTATGCCCGTTTTTACCAACACTAGGTGGCACCGCGGCACCTAAATGTAATGCGTAACCAAAAAGCAGGTAGAGCTATAGAACATTTCAGCAATCACTTGGCTATAACTAAGCCTTCTTCGCCGATGGATACTACTTACACAACTCTTACAGGTTGCCTAGCAACAGATTTTTTGACAGACACCGAACTTGACTTGAAAAACCTCGGAAAAGTGTCAAAAACGTAGATTTCGAAGCTTACGAGTTGCCTGCTGAAGTGCTGAGAAACCAATCAATAGTGAAACTTGTGTGGTTGCTTAGAGGTCAGAAGGCCAATTCTCGTAATTTAAAACGTTCAAAATCTTGTCACAGTCTCATCTCAGCGACAGACAAATGTCAAAAACTTGTCAAAATGTAGGGAAATTAGAAGTATTTGTTGACAGATTGAGACAGATCAGACTGTGAATGTTCTTAAAATTACGAGAATTGCCCCTCAGCTTACCGTAGACATTATCTAACTAGACATTTCCTGTGACATTAGTAATAACGGTATTATATTGTATTAGTAAAAGGAGCAGTGGTGGCCCAGTGGCAATGGCCGCGACTTACGAGTTGTAGGTCGTAGGTTCGAAGTTTCGATCCCAGTCAGGCGCTTTGCTTTGTGTAAATTATTTCATCACCACTCAACTCTCAAAACGGTGAAGGAAAAACATCGTGAGGGAACCGGCATGTCTTAGAACCAACAATTCTAAGAAATGTGACTTCTACCAACCCGCATTGGGCCCGCGTGTTGGTTTATGGCCTACTCCTTCTCGTTGAGAGGAGGCTTGTGTCTCAGCAGAGGGAACATTTTAGGCTGATTATGCTAGTAAAATAATAGTTCTTTTACCTTGCAGTTCACCCACCCTGCCTTGTACGGTCTTAATATCCGCACTATCTGTACTCCCCATTTTTACACAAATCACGTAGGATGCCAGACGCCTAGGCTTTGATCAAATATTTTTACGCCAAGTCATGCCAATATTTATTTTGTCGAGGTTATTGAACCAGCTATGACCAGAGAAAACCTGTCGACTCGACTGAGCCAATTTAGTGTTCAAGGATAACATGATATGTTGGCAGATTCTCCCAAAGGTTTTTTCTCGGAAAGGGAGTAGAGTATGTTTTATGATTATGCGACATACTTATAGTAACTTTTTCATGACGAAGATAATTTTCCACGTGTTATTTTTCTATTTTCTTATTCCTACTTTTTACGGGTAAAATAAAAAGTAGGGATGGGCCGAATGTGGTTTGAACCGGTTTCGGTTATTTTCACCGCGCATCCTCGAGAGTGACACTTCAAATCTTGTTAACGCGCGTACACAATATATACTTTTCTAAGAGACAGTAAATGTATATGAACAAAAGCGTAACAGACTCTTGCCAAATAACGCAGAATTCTTGGTGTTTTTGCACCATAATATCAGAATTCCAGCCCATCCCTAGTAAAAAGATATAGAAAACTGAAGGACCATATCACAATGATTGACTGTAGATTAATAGACTATAAAACACATATACACTTATAAATATTGACGAAGGCTACGTCCATCAAACTGAAGGCATAAAAGCTTTTTGTTTGAAATTAATCAAACGACGGTCTATAAACCGAGCACCATTTAAATCAGAATAGATTTCCGATAAACATTATGACGCGTTGAACAATAGTTTGACGGACGTGGAAAGGGTGTTACATTTTGTGAAACAGTAATGCTTTAATTTAGGGTTATTGTTTGCACTGGAAAATCATTACATCTTCTATACAAATAAATAAATAAAAGTGAAGTGTCTGTATGTCATGTCAAAATAACAACTATTTACTAAATGCATATGAAAGTAGTATCTACCGTACTTATAAAAAAAAAAACATTTTTTTTTAATTTTCGTCTGTCTGTTCCGTCCGGCTAATCTCCGAAAAAAAAAAACAGTACACGAAAGGTTGGACCTATTTTGACATTTTCACCGGCAGATAGCTGATGATATAAGGAGTAACTTAGGCTGCTTTCATTTTAGAAACATAATTTAGAGCTCCGCGCCAAAAAATAAAACCCATGAAATCAAAGTTGTTTTCCGACATGCACGCGAACGAAGTCGCGGGTATAGCCAGTAAGAAAACACCTACAAATTTACTAGTCGTTCTGTGGGTGTTTTAAAGGACTATATATCAAAGTAACTAGATTATATGTCTTCAAATATTATTTAGCATTTACAACCATACGACAGGCTTCCGAGTCGAAAATGACACATTTTCGGTTACCTGATTTGCCTAGTCCCCGACCGCAAATAGCCGTTAGCGTCGGAAGAATACTAGTCGTCTATTCGGCTTAAACTGTGGAAATTTTCGGGTTCCTGAACAGCGTTTTAAGGAAACCTTCGATAACATTGATTGATGTTCGATTCGGCACGGAAGCATTATCAAATGGTTGTGAAAAGCTATGCAGGTGTCTTATCAATTAACCGGTCAAACCCCGCGCGTTACCGAACGGTGACGAAACAATAGAAAATCAATTGTGTCTCATTATTGGAGTTTGACAGATTAAGTTACGAAGCCCAGTGATAATTGCAACACTGTGTCAAACTACATAAGACCTCATGTTCAAAATTAGACCTTTATACAAGTTCAATATCGCCAGTCGACCACCTATAGCCGTAATCATGGACACGTAACATAACAATCAGACAGTAACATATTATTTGACAGATAGTATGGTTATTTACTGCGTCGTAACTACGCCTGCAGCATCTGGTTTGTATAAATCAATCGGCCAACTTGTAGGTAGAATTAGGTGCGATTTGCTATGGTTCAATGCTTATTATTGCCTTCATCCTGTTTAATAAATGTTCCTGAAAGCGATTACTGTAAGTTATAGGAGTTTAAGTGCGAAGGGGTGTGGTAGGGTGGGAATCTGTTTAATCAGTTGCTGTTTTCTTCTTCTTCTTCGTGTCGCTGGCACGACTTGTGGGCCTAATACTTCGTCAATTCAGCATTCGGCAGCGTAGAAGTCACTTTGGCTGCATGTTTTTAGACAGTATAGTATAGTAGTGTAGTGGTATAGTAATTTTATTTTAGGTGCATCGTCCTCATATATTATTATATAATTAATGTATTCTATGCTAAATATTGTAAAACATTTTAAAAGAGTAACGGTGGAGTTTCTTGCCCGTTCTTCTCCATACGAAAACTACCTTTTGGAGGGGGTGACTAGAATCAATTCTATTTTAATGTAATTTTTGACGTTCAAAAGTGTCTTTTATGTGCCTATTTGAAATAAAAGCTTTGACTTTGACAAAGGGCAGGATAGGAGTTGACACCTAGTTTGTGACACAGCTCCACGTCCACACCCTGCTGCCGTTCCACCGAGGTATTATATTACGATTGGTAAGAAACTTGCACAATCTATACTTATAATAAATCTGTAGAGAGGTCAATTCTGTACATGAAATATATTTTCAAAATAACTATCAGGGGGTGATTAGTGATCGATACTGATGCCAAAAATGCAATCAGTAAAATTTTTGTCTGTCTGTCTGTCTGTCTGTCTGTCTGTCGGTCTGTATGTTCCTTATAGAAATAAAAACTACTGGACGGATTTTAACGAAACTTGGTACAATTATTCTTCATACTCCTGGGCAGGTTATAGTATACTTTTCATCACGCTACAATCAATAGGAGCAGAGTAGTGAAGGGAAATGTTGGTAAAACGGGAGAAGTTACTCCATTTTTTAAGCTTCCGTCGCGTGTGCAGCCTTAATGGTTAAAGTTACATAGAAATCATGTATGACGGAAATATTCTAGATAAAATTGTCTAAAAAATATCCCGCAACAGCATATGTCTATCTTTTATGGTTGACTCACAATAACACGTGTAACTCCTGATAGCTTAGCAGTTCGGAGCATTCTGATTATATTTGTTTACTCTTAGGTTTATAATACTCTCACTCATCCCTAATTTAAAAAAGTTAACATTATTACCTATTCAATAAAAAAAGAATCATAGAAATCGGTATAGAAACACCAAACTTATACATGAAATAAGCCATCGCGCCGTCACACGTCTGAATCATGCTATAAGGATTATATTTGTGTAACGGTTGCCGCGCTCGACACTGGTCGCGGTAGTGTATAAAAAGGCGGGAGGTCCGAGAGCGTCAGAGCGAGCTTCATTCAATATTTGGCTGTTGATGCGTTCAGAGCGTTCGACCTTATTGACAGACAATAATTGATATTGAGAAACCGTGCTTATCAGCGCGACTTTTAGTCTTTAAATAGTTTATTTGAATTTCTTTTGTTGTTATTTTGTAAAATAGGTATGAGTTGTTTTGGTAGTGTTTAAATATTCGTTCAAATTAAAAATTATTAAGCGTAGGTACTTTTATTAATTAAAGTAGGTAGTTATAGGTATTTATTTTGAAATTTTACGCAATGGTTCCCTTTATAATGTAGACAAGGAATTAGGAAGGATTTTTTTAAATTCAACCCCTAAGGGAGTTAAATAGGGGATGAAAGTTTGTATGAAAGTCCGTCAGTTTTAAAGTTAGGATCTTCAAATTTTGTGTTTAGGCTGACGACTAAAAATTAATTTATACGTGTCTCAGCGTTTTTGATAATTCCAACCCCAAAGGGTTAAAAAGGGGGATAAAGTTGTGTATGAAAGTCCGTCAGTTTAAAAGTTAGGGTCTTCAAATTTTGTATTTAGGCTAACGATTGAAAATTAATTTATACGTGTCTCAGCGTTTTTGATAATTTCTCCCCCAAAGGAGGATGAACGAACTGACTGAAATATCAACGCACAGTCTAAACTGCTGGTCCTAGGGACATGAGTTTTGGAGGTTGTGTTCTTCGTGCAGAGTAGGTATCGAATAAGAAGGGGTTTTTGGAAATTCAACCTTTAAGAGGGTGAAAAGGGGGGATTTTGTTTGTATGAAAAATCTTATTTATTGAGTTAATAACCTTGAAACTTGGCACGAATACTTATCTAAGTAAATTATGAAATTTGGAATTTTTCGTTTTTCTAAAATACCCCCTAAAGAGGTAATGGGGGGGTGTTAAAATAAGTATGGAAGAATTTTAACGCCCTGTCCGATTAACTTGGAACTCAGTATTTATACTAAGGACTAAAAATAATTAATAACGTGTATCAGGGTTTTTCGAAAATCTACCCCTAACTGTATGAAAAGAGGTAGTTAATTTTAAAGGGGAGGATTTTACTGCGTGGCTTGATTAGCTCGAAAATTGGTATAAATAAACTTTGAGTCAAGTTATGAACACATATTAAACGATTTTTCAAAATTCTACTCCTGTGGGGGTGAAAAGCGGGGATAGTTTCTTTGAAAAATCTGATTCCTTTGTTCTATAAACTTAAAAATTGGCCCGAATACTTATTTATTTAAGTTAATTATAAAGATCATACCAACATTCATTTTCGAAACTTTTAGAGGAAAGTACGAATTTCACGCGGACGAAGTCGCGGGCAGAAGCTAGTAATAATAATAATAATCTTTATTACGAAACACACAAGATTCATGATACACAAAAACAGATGTACAAAAATATCATGGTATCTCTACATAAATCTACACAGGTTATGTAACCCTGTCTCCTAAACTAGGTAATCCTGTATCTTAGGAGACAGTGTTAGGCCATACAGGGCGATCAGTCATGTAGGTATAGCAGCAGCCAGGGTGTTTAGCGCAAGGGTGATTACATAATACATTTGTGTTTGTGTGTTTGTGTGCCGGTGTGTGAATGTGTTTGAGTGTAGTGTGTGTGTGTGAGTGAGTGATCATAAGTTTGTGTAAGTGTGTGAGTGGTGAGTATGGGAGTGAGTACGTACCTCTACGGGTGCGTGTGAGAGAGAGTGTGTGGATGCAAGGATGAGTATTGGTAGATGAGTGGGTGATCGTGTGTTGAGTGTGAGTTGGGTTGAGTAATGATTGTTGGGATTATTCTATGAAAGTAAGTAAAGACTCCGTGAATGCATAGTCTTTTTGCAGTAGCCATTCGGTCAGTTTGTTTTTCAGGTTATGGGAGTTTAGATCTATTATTTTTATTTTTTTATTGATATTCTTGTACAGATAGGGACCAAGAATGTAAAATTGGCGCCGGGCAAAAGTGGTTCTGTGCTGGGTACTGGGGATGATTAGAGTGCGTTTGTTACGGTCTGGACGTGGGAGGTACTTATGTATCCTTAGTATCGCCTTGAACACAAAGAGCTGCCGTACTGTTAGCACTTTGCAGTGGGCATAGAGGTCAGAAGTTGGGTATCTAAAAGGTTTTTTAGTCATAACTTTTAGTATTGCTCTTTGTGCTCTTTCTATTTTAAGAAAGAGGGTTTTAGCTGCTCCACCCCATGCAGTTATACAGTACCCGAGTATAGATTGGCAGAGGGAGTAATAGACCATCTTCAACGTGGTACTATCGGCAGAATCTCTGAGGGACTTGAAAATGTGGATAAGACGCATAGTTCTTGAGATAAGGGTATCAATTTGCTTGTCCCACCTTAGTCCACAATCAATCTGTACCCCCAAGTACTTAACAGTGTCTGAACGGATCATCGTGGGACAGGCACACGGTACCGTGGGGTCAGGACAGGAGTGAGCTACAACGGCGAAATCTGAACCAGGAGTACTACCACGTCTTAACCCGAAAGGAATGTAAGTGGTTTTATTTAGGTTTAGTGTTAGCAGGTTAGAGTTTAGCCATATCATTATTTTAGACATTGCAGCTTCTGCATTTGCCCTTACCGTATCCCAAGTTGAGCCACGTACTAAGATTGCAGTATCGTCAGCGTAGGCGTAAATATTGCAATTTGGAAGGTTCAATCTACACAGATCGTTGACGTAAATTTGGAATAGGGTTGGGCCCAGAATGGTACCCTGGGGAACGCCGTAGGATATAGTTTCCTCATCACTCAGGTAAGTACCTATCTTGACGCACTGTTTGCGGTTTGTAAGGTAGCTCCGAAAGATATCCAGATTAATACCCCGCACACCTATGACTTCCAGTTTTGAGATGAGTTTGGGGACAGAAACTGTATCAAATGCCTTTGAAAGGTCCAGAAAGATTCCGAGGCATTTAGTATTACTGTCCAAGTTTGCAGCAACCGTTTTCGTGAGTTCCAGTACAGCATCTTCTGTTGACAGCCCTGGCCTGAAGCCGTACTGGTTGTCGGAGATAATATGGTACTTGTCAAGGAAGCGCCTTAGATGGTTGTTTAGAATCCTTTCTAGGACCTTAGAAAGAGCCGGCAGTACCGAGATGGGCCTGTAATTGGTGACACAGTTTCTGTCCCCGCCCTTGTATATCGGGTGAACAATAGCCTTTTTAAAAGCATCAGGGAATGCGCCTGTTTTGAGGGAAAGGTTACACAGGAAAGTTATGGGTGGGACCAAAACATGTCTTGAACATTTCAACAGCTGAGGCGACAGACCATCCCAGCCCACGGCACTACTGTCGCGTAACTGGAGTATGAGGGCCTCAACATCAGATTCACAAACATCTAAAAAACCAAGGGAGTTAACCTGAGAGGGTGGGGGACTATTTCGGTATGGGTGGGAATGGTGTGCACTTGGCGGGTTAGTAGCATGATGTTGTGATGAGATTTTGTCAGCTAGGTCACTTCCTATGGAACTAAACAATGCGACATAAAAGACAATAATCATGTCTAACCAAAAGGTTGTCTGGTGGAGGTCGCTCTTAGCGATAAGACCGCCCTTTGTGCAACTTCATAAACATGTCTTTTATTGTTGTATTTATTGTATGTGCAATAAAGCTTATTGTATTGTACTGCCCATGCGTCAGGGGCAAGTTCATTATCATTATCACACGTTTCGAAGCTTTATATATTGTACTAGCTTCTGCCCGCGACCCACCGCGTCGCATTCCATCGCCCGCAAGCGCTGTTACTTCGTTTTCGCTTAGCGTACTTTGAATTTTTTGTTTTTGATCGGTTCCTAAGGGTCGTAGCGTGATGTTAAATAACCTTCAATAATTGTGCTATCAAATGTAAAAAGATTTTTTTAAATACGACTGGCAGTTCCAGAGATTAACGCGTTCAAACAAACAAACAAAAAATTACAGTTTTATTATTAGTATAGATACATACAGAATAGATTGATTAATAGATTGTATTTGGAGGTATCACAAGTTTCACCATTTTCCTATTCTATTTTATATTTAAATTCTGACTTCTTTGTAATGGTTTTTGTTTAGTCTGGTCATCACAAAAAGCTAATCTATTTTACCTAAACGTCTGGCCATTCATCCCGATATCGTAATAAACAGACACTTCAATTTGATTTGCACTTTACAATTTAAATTACCAATCATTATTATTCATCGTATTTTACATGTGGCTGGTATGGTAGTTACCTACTACATTAAAATATGTACTACGTTATGTAAGTGAATGGGCGGGCAATAAAACATGATTGATATCGTGAACTGTAACAAATGTTCAGCAGGCATGACCTTAGCGAGCTTGTGTTTCATCTAGATTTTAAATAACTCACATTGTTTATTTTCGGAGCTTGTTGGTAGGAGAGGGTTGCATACGACCGTAGCATAGATTAAGCTAAGTGCTCATTACTCATTGCTAAGGTTTCCGCGCTGAATAGATCCGCTATCATTCGGCTAATGGGCGCCAGAACGGGGAATTATGAGGACGGTATCAGTAACTGCCTGTATGCTAATCCTAATCGGTGTAGTTTAGTTTCAAGGCTAGCCCGAGGCTTTGTGTCGTGATCTACCTACATAGCACCCGATATTATTCACTTTTTCAGTAGGTAACCGAATCTGTTACTGCTGTTACGTGATTACTTAGTTTCATATTCCCTAACTAATAAATGCTAAACAAAACAAACAATTAATAAAAACGTATGTTATGTAGCTAGCAACATAACATTAATTAATTAGCATGTATGAATATTCTTTGCCATACGGGATATTATTACGAGGAATGCCTACATAATTACTTAATTTATTTCATTATGCAAAATAAATATATTCCATTATGATTGTGCCTCGTCTACATTTTTGCCTGTGAAAATATAGTAGACGGAGAAAAACATAAAATTAAAATATAGTAGTGATGTTTCAAAAATATATTATTTTGAATGCATAATTTTTGCTTCTTTGACCTTTCAATAACAGGTATTTTTTTAATGTCTTAAAACTATTAATGATTACTCTCCAAAATTAAGGTTATAGAATCCCATTGAGATTAATAGTAATTTATTTAATTAACTAGAAATCGCGAAAAAAATTCAGCGGTTCCTACATTTGACGAGTTATTTATACGATCATAAATGTCTTTCAAAGAGCACATAAAGACGGTTCGTTCGCGAGCCGCTTTCGCTCTCGGTAGGCTCCACTCCCTTCTCACTACCCGCAGCAAACTGTCACTAAAGTGCAAGTTGCGCCTCTACACCGCGGTCATCCGCCCCATCATGACCTATGCTTGCGTAGTCTTCGCACACGCCAAGCCTCGTCACCTGCATAGAATGCAGACACTCCAAAACCGTCTCCTTAGAAAGGTCACGGGAGCCCCCTTCTATGTCCGAAATCTGAATCTGCACCTAGATCTCAGAATCCCCACAGTTCAGCAATTCATGAAACGCCTTTCCAAGCGCTTCTTTGATAATGCAATAAAGCATCCCAATCCCCTGATTGCGGCGGCCTTCCGATACACTCCTTCCCGCATAAGTAGGATTCGCCGACCTAGGCATGCTCTCACCATCCCCGACGACGCTATCACACTCCTCCAGGAGAGTAGTAAAGCCACCAGCACGCTCAAAAAACACATACACAAGACCCGTAAGCCGTCCTTCCGTCCTCGCCGTCGAGGACGCCCGTCGCGACGTCCCGTAACTTGTCCACCCCGACCCTTGCTCGAGCCAGCCCGCGCCGCTGAGCCTGTAGCTTTAAATTCGCCCCTAAATAATTCCGATCCAGCCTGTCCCTTGCTGCCCTCCCCCTGCGACGCCCTAAGCCGAGGTCCGTACCCCACAGGGGGTGCCCTTAGCGTGTAGTCGCTTAGTTTTAGTAAGTTTTTAAGCCCTGGCTGGAGGCCTTAATTATGAGGCATCCACAGGCAAGCCCGGTTAAGCAGACGACAACCTCATAGGTTGAACTGCGAGATGCCATAGACAAAAAAAAAAATAAAGGGAACAGCGGTTTTTTTTTTTCGCGATTTCGGTTTTGGTCCCATAGTAAAACTTGTTCATAATGATGAGTACACTGACCTCTTAAGAGGTTGTTGGGGTTTTTCCAATGACCCTGTATTGTATAGTACGGTTGGCAACCCTAATCTTGCCTCAGATATTCGCAAAGAAAATTCTTTATGTACCAACGTATTATCTTGTTCTTTGTGTATAAAATACTTGTCGTTGGGCAGTTGAGGTCGCTCCCGTGTCACCGCTCAACCTCAAGGGGAAGCCAAAACACATTTGTGGAACATGTCTCCTCCGGAGCGAGTTCACCGCGCATTTCCATAATAATAATGTATTTATTCAGCGATGTGCGTGAAATTTATTCAGTGTAGCTCGTTAGCTCGGTAGCAATTGAACATGTTCAATACTGATCAAGTAATCATCCTCATGATTGCTCTCTAATAAACAACGTTAAGTCATGGTGCTGCCCAAAGGATTACTCTCATTAGACACCAAAAAACACCGTAAAATGCTAGTTTTTTTTTGTCACACAGAGGCGTATTGGTACATATTATTAGCCAGATTTTTTTTGCTGGCTTATAATATGTACCAATACGCCATTTATCGTCAAATGTTCAAAGAAAAGACTTACTTATTCAAAAATCACACTATCACACTAATATTATAAAGGCGAAAGTTTGTGAGTGTGTGTGTGTGTGTTTATATGTTTGTTACTTCTTCACGCTCAAACGGCTGGACCAATTTTGATGAAATTTGGTATAGAGATAGCTTAAGTCCCGGAAAAGGACATAGGGTACTTTTTATCCCGATAATCCCACGGGATCGAGACTTATGCGGGAAAAACCGCGGGGGGCAGCTAGTATTTCATAAAAATAAAATAGTATAATGATAAACAATCGTAAAACAGAGCTCAAAAAATATTTTTCGCTGAAAAATTCACAAAATTTTGAACGTAATTTACATATTTTATGTAATTACAATGAAGGGAATTCAATCAACTAAAGAAATACCTAAAAATGATTCCACTGAGCCGTGCATTTATTTTTTTAATTTAATGAAAACTGCAAAATTAATTTTATTGGTGGTCATTCGATTCAATTAACATCAAACGCATCGCTATTTTGATCAATTACCTAAAACTTTGCTTCGTACTGCGCCTTAATACTAGAATTTCTATTCGTAAAGCTTCAAATATTTGTTCACGTTTTTTCCAGCGCACGTCATGCACACTGAATTTTTATTGAAATGTTTTCAACGTGCTGAAAAATGTATTTCCACCGGGTGTATGTATAGCAGAAATGGATTGCAACGCTCGAATAATACCTGATGCAAATTCGTATAATTCGATCGAACGAATTTTACACTGAGGACGTCGCGTCGTCGCTCTGAATGATTTGGCTCCCACAAACAGGTGCAACGCGACTCTAGTTGAACAATTTCTACAAAAAACTTCTTGGAAATTGTTCTAAGTACCTGAATCGCCTCGCACCGTGACCGCACGCGTGTCCGCTGGAGCCTTTTATGACTTTACTAGCTGCGCCCCGCGGTTTCACCCGCATAATTGTCGATCCCGTGGGAATATTGGGATAAGAAGTATCCTATGTGTTAATCCTGGTTATAA
Source organism: Amphipoea oculea (assembly GCA_945859645.1). Classification (NCBI taxonomy): domain Eukaryota; kingdom Metazoa; phylum Arthropoda; class Insecta; order Lepidoptera; family Noctuidae; genus Amphipoea; species Amphipoea oculea. Next base: position 14,015,372 of record OX243873.1, read on the forward strand.
ACTGTCTGTGTGCCAAATTTTATCCAAATCCATTCAGCGGTTTATGCGTGAAGAAGTAACAAACATACAAACACACTCACAAAGTTTCGCCTTTATAATGTTAAGTGTGGTAGCCCATCCCCTTGTCGATCCGCTTTCTGCGCAATGTCAATCCGCATGTCATAAAACTTACGTTACGCCAAATAGCTTTGCCTATTCACGCGTTTAGATAAGAAATCAATGATTGGTCTATTTGAACTAGAAATCATGCTTTCAACATTAATCCTTCACCTGTTCTGCTATCATTAAGTACATCAGAAAGTGTTTGCAGGCGCCAGCGCCGCGATACACAGCATGCTAATAAACACGTCTTGTCTTGTTGCTTGATCGCGGCCATTTACAATTTCACGTAATGCAGTCGGACAGGTGAGGTGAGGTGAGCTTTCTTGTCAAACTGACTAGTGTTGTGAAACGCTTGATCAATCATGTTCCATACTAGATAGGTACGCTTCATGGGAGGAGCTGTCTCAGCCACACTCCATTTCATTTGACATGACGCTTTAGGGTTCCGTGGCCTGCATTCCAACTAAGTGTGATTTCGTTTGTTTCAGAAATGAAACATAATATAGTTTTATTCGAGTCATTCAAAATCTAAAATCAAAATATTTCATATATACCTACGTGGGCACTTAAGAAACGTCAGAAGCTAGGTGCACGGCTATCTTGTCGTATTAGTTTGTGGAAATTGAGTTGGTAAGTCTTCCAATTGGTCGTTTCCTATGGAGAGCAACAACTAAAAACTCCACGGTTACTCTTTTAAAAATAATTGGCTTTTACATTGTTTTCAAATTACAGTGTTAATATATTGCTGCGGCTATGATCATGATCACGAACGATTTTGACACAAAAAATCGAGAAAATATATTATTTCTTATTCAGAAACTTAATTAAGACTTACCTCGTACCTTTGAATAAATAAGTAATAATTATTATCAAAGAATTTTTAGATCTTTGATCAAATTAGGCGTATCTCTGGGGACGAGATTTTCCGGGCAAATGACCTAATTACGAAAAATACCTGAAAATATTCTTGAGCTCAAAATAATTCGGGATCTACTCTTATTCACTTAACAGCTTTGGTGTATTCCTTTAAAACATTTGTTTGAATGGTGTTGACATTTACCGGAATTATTGACACCTAAACTATAAAAGGATTACGCTATTGCTACAATCAAACCATGCAGCTATTGCGTAACACACTATCAATCAGAATCTGAATCATTTTGAAGGTTTTTGCTAATCCATTGCTTAATAGGTATGTGCGAAAAATGTATCTGCTCAACACCGTAAATAAGGCAATGAATGTTGTTGAACTGTCAAAATGAAAGCCAATGAGAATGAAATGAATGGCTTTCACACATAGCCATAGGTTAAAATTGTACATTAAAATTGTAAACTTTATTTACTTTAACATTTTGTTGCCTTCGTCATCCCTTTTGAATACAATATCTCGGAATCGGCACGTTGCGTCGTCGTCGGCATTTACGTTTAGCGCTCTCAGGGCTATTCGGCCCATTTTGAAAAACTGTAAAATGTATAGAAGGTTGTTGACATTGAATATTTTAGTAATTGGAAGATGAATCAAGTTGTGGGGGCGAGAGGCGACGCAGGCGGCGACAGGTTCTATTTGCATAACTCGGGCTGGATAGGCACGGCTCGCTGCCTATCTCATAAACGCTATAAATAAATTAAACGCTCCGTGGTTGGGCCACACAGATCACTAGCTCAATAAAGTTATAATAGGTGTGTCATGATACCTGTTATGGCAGTTTACTTGCAATGAGCTTTGCCTTCTAGAGCGTGAACTTTAGCTTGATATAGGAACATTAAATTACATCGTCTTAAATATTTATTATATATAATTTATACCACATTGCTAAGGCGCCTATAACAGTTACATTATAATTATGTCGTTTTACTCGTTTACTAAGATCTGGCGCACGGGGTAAAAGTAATTAGACTTCGAGTAATCTGTGCAAGCTAAGGGTTGAAGCTGAGTCCTCTGCAGGTGCTCCCTAATCGCTACGTCATCAACTTCACGTTTTTATTACTCTCGTAATATAAGGATCCAATCTTTATAACTTAGAATATTACAAATTACTTTTTCTCTTGTTACTGTTATTCCCCGTGGCGCTGGAGCACGTAACAACTTAATTATATTAATGAGTTTTCCGAAGTGGTTCGTGCTCATTTTAATAGTATTTTTTGTGCTGTTCTGTATGTGTTTTATGTAAACTAGCGCTGTTCCCTGTGGCAACCCTCGCAGAGTTCTTTTACAGCGTGTGTATTCAGCCCATGTTTAATAATTGAATTCCTGTTTTGCATGTGTTTGCAGTTCGCTTCAAATGTACTTATACGTTCGCATTTTGCTTTGTAAGTATTTTTTTGTTTCACTATGTTAAAAAAGTGTTAACATAGGACTGTATCTATTTAAAAATCAACTCATTTGCTTTACTCAGGCGTTTACGTACATTAATTCATTGAAACGAAAGCTTACAACCTAATGTACTGGCAGATGGTACAATAATAACAGTTTCGTAGCATTACACAGATTTTGTAGGCGGATTTATCGAATAAAATAAACTCGGCAGGTCAGCTATCCAGTTTGACAGGCAATTTTCAGTCAACATTGATGGATGGCGCTCTATTTATCGAGCGACTCTTTATGTAGGTAACTGCATGCCATGCCATGACGATATTTGTTATAAACGATTTCAATTTGTCACACGGTGATGCAGATTACGGCGAAGAAAATGCTTTCTTGTCATATCTAGGTACACTAATATTATAAAGAGGTAAAATTTGTAAGTTTGTATGTAGGGGATAATCTCTGAAAGTTCCGGTCGGATTTGAAAAATTCTTTTTGCATTTGATAGCACAATTCTCGAGGAAGGCTATAGGCTATTTAACATCACGCTGGATGCCATAGCAGCCGAGCTAAAACCAAAAAAAAAACGGTAAGAACGCTAAACAAAAATTAAGTAAGTAATAGCACGATGCGACGGGGTGGGTCGGGGGAAAAGGAAATTTCACAGGGACGAAGTCGCAGGCCGAAGCTAGTCGACGATAAAATGAAAAGTTTCTGCAGTTTCTTGTACGCGGCTGTCATTCAGCATTCTTGAAGGTTAAGAAGAACAAGAACATCGTAAACCATGAAATTCTGCTTTGATGTTGTCTACCTTTATATGGTTAGTCATAAAACTAGGTTTGTTACGAATTGACTATAACTGAATTACTGTCCGAACATAGGAACGAGGCACTGAAACTATTCAAATTGAGTTGAACGAAACTATGTACTAGGATTCTAAGTGGCCTGAAAACAGTTGATGACATTTAGCGGATTGTTTAACAAATACAGTGTAACCTGGATAGGACCCTAGATATGTGAGAAACCTCTACTATTACCAATAATTACAATAGGGTACCGACCCTTTGTACTGAAATGCCTCTGTTACTGGGACTGATAATAATCTATTTGTTAGATTCTTACGATTTTTATCTCTTTGGGGCTTTGTAGTCAAATAGCCTGTATAAATAAGACAACTAATAATAATTCATCATTTTGAATATTTGTCTGGACGTAAAATATGCATTTCTAACGAACATTTTCATTCCTAAAAAAATGTACGAGTGCGAAATAAGACAACTGTCATTTTAAACCTGATTATTTGGGAAACTGGGTAAATTAAAAGCTTCTTTAAGTGATAAATTATTTATTTATTGGTCTGTCTACAATCGTTACACTGTTCAACCAAATTAACACAAGCAAACATACAAACCAAGTGCACAACTAAACTATAGGGGAGAGGCGTACAAAATGACATACTAGTTATAAAATCAGTCATCAAATCTTTATTTATTAATAATATTGAACACTTTAAGTAATTATGTATTCTTTGGTTCATTACCTAGTTAGAATTATAGAGATCAATCCACTCAGTACAAAAACAATAGAATTACTAAACATTTCTAAAAACTTGAACCAAAACCGTTTTGTCCGCCCTAGGCGGGTAAAATGACACACGTGGTGTGGACAAAATGACATACCAAATTTGTAAGGAAAATCAGTCGATTACATGCAGAGTTCACACGTAAAACGCTTTGTCTTTTTCGGAACGTCTGCACATGATGCATGAGCCCATTTTTTACAGCTCAAGCACTTTAGCCAGACCTCTTTTGGCTTGGACCTGGAGTAGAGGTCATTGCAATAAATGCAAGGACAATCTTCATCATCATCCCCGGCTTCAGTGTAAGCTTGTAAGGAAGAGAAATCATTTTCACTGTCGGAACTAAAATCCAAAGCCTTTGTAACCTTTTTCGTGTTTTTCTTTGGAACAGGTGGAGGAGCGGATTTTGCTTTTGCCTCTTCCATATTTGGCGTTGAAGTTAACAACAATACTGTTGGTTTCTTGCGTGGTTTTCTTTTGCCTTGTCCAGCCACATATATTCCTTTCGGAACTGGAGATAGCACGCTGACTGGAACATTGATATTCATGTCTTGGAGAATCAATTTACATGATGTGGGTGTCGTAGGTATTGAAGTAGCCATGTCTGTAGATTGGGCTGCTGAGAGTGGACGTGGGTTATCTGCAGCTGATGTGCTAGCAATTATCCGTGATGTCGAACTGCCTGCTTCTACTCGAGATGGACCTGCTGAGGGTATGCAAAAGCTTTCTGCTGCCGTTGAATCTTCTTCGGGCTCTATTCGATCTTGTTGCATAGGGATGTTTGTCGCCTCAGCAGAATCTTCTTCGGGATCTTGTTGCAGGGGGATGTTTGTCGTCTCAGCAGGCTCAAACAAATAATCTGGAAATATGTTTGGATCAACAGGCCAGAGACCTGTTTTTTGAAACCCATTGACTGCAGTTTGTACCGTTGCTGCTTTGCCATAAGCTTTGTTGAGTATTGCACCTATTTGAAAGTGAGTAACAACTCTGCCTGGATGGCTCTTTAACCAAGTGCTCACTTCTTGATTAAAATAAGTTTTCAGTGGACCATAGAAAGATACGTCTAATGGTTGCATGCGATGCGTGCAGTGAGGTGGGAAGCACACCATAATGATTCCGTGCTCTTTTGCGAATGTTAAACTTTCTATACCTTTATGACTGATATGCCCATCAACTACCAAAAGCACTTTGTCATCAAGACTCGCTTTTACATGCGTCTGAAAATGCACCAACCATTTATAAAAAATAGCTGTTGTCATCCAGCCTGATTCCTGTGCAATACCCAAGGTACCGGTTGGAGCTTCGTCTATCAACTCCTGTTTCATGATTTTTACCCGACTGCGCGACGCAAAGGAGTGGTAATGTGTTTATCAGCCTATGTATGTAAGTATGTATGTATGTATGTATGTATGTTCCTTTGAAGCACTATACAGATCAAACGCCTGGGCCGATTTTTATGATTCACACGTCAATCGATTCCTCTTAGTCCGGCGAGTGTCACTAAAGACATGAAGTTAATAAAAATTCAATATGGCGACTACTAGACGCCATATTGTGAAAATGAAAAAAATGAAAGTCAAGAAACTATGTCAAGTGGGATATCGTTGGATAGGTCTTTCAAAAATATCAGTGGTTTGGAAAGACTGTTTTTTGATTAAGTAAACCGTTCGTGACTTATCAAGCTTTAAAGTACCAATTTTCATTAGAATCAGTTAGTGTCCCCCCCCCCTCTACCAACTAAACGCGGCAGTAGTACCTATATATTACGAAGTTTAAAGGGAAACTATCACACTTAAGTGGAATTTACAACTCATAACTAAAAAGAATAAAATAAAAAAAATTAAATTTAAAAAATCAAAAAACCCGACTGCGGTAAAAAACTTAAGTTAATAAAAAAACTGAAAAGCTAAAAACAAGCCCATTTTAAATTAAATAAAAGTTGGAAGCAGGCGGGACCCATACCATTTTTCTATTTTCAAACACAAATGGGTCCCGCCTGGTTCCAACTTTTATTTAATTTAAAATGGGCTTGTTTTTAGCTTTTCAGTTTTTTTATTAACTTAAGTTTTTTACCGCAGTCGGGTTTTTTGATTTTTTAAATTTAATTTTTTTTCCTAGGATAAATTAAACACGGCGGTATGAAATGGCCATTTGCACTCATACAACAAACAACTGTCACATGAGACCCCTTTTCAGCACTAGTCAAAGCCCCAACCTGCTTACGCCCAGTAGTAGCAAAGACCTTTTGGGGTCTCTGGACTGTTGATAAAGCTGATTCATCAACGTTGTAGAGCCTATGCGGAGAAATGTTATTGCTCTGTATAATATCTTGGTAGGTGTTAAAAAACAGTGCTACTTGCGGCTTGTTGAAGGCTTGGGCTCTTGCAGCTGAAGTAGCTTCAGGTTTCCTCAGGGATATGTCCGGGTGTCTGCGTCGAAATCCAGCCAACCATTCTTTGCCTGCCATCTTTTTTTCATTGTTGAAGTTATGAGGAATATTGTTAACGTGTGCAAACTGGTAGGCCAACTCCAAAACTTCCTTCCTTGTGAATCCAAACAATCTCGTTTCTAGTAATTTAATATGTTCCACCAGTTCTCGTTCCATTTCATACGTGAAGACACTTCTGTACCTCCCCATACCTAAAACAATAAGGTACGCTATTAAATCCATTCTAATCATGGTAACCCCGAAAGTTTAAAAAATACTAAGTAGGATATCCATACCTTTTGTAGTTGGAGCTAAGACTTTATTTTGTCCCAGTGCATGTCTTCTAAGAGTCGATTGTGGGACTTTAAACACTTTAGAAGCTAATAGCCAGCCCATTTCATTATTCTTTACAGCTTCAATGGCCTTTTCCATGGAGGTTTTATCCCAACCCTGTCGGTCTGTTTTTCTAGAATAGTTACGAGGCATGATGTTCGATTATCTGGGAAAAGAAAAAAAGGTGGGTCAAATGACATAGTATGCTATTTTACCCGAACAGGGTGTATGCCATTTTGTCCACTTCATAACTTCCAACATTAGAAAACAATAACTAAAAATGTAACTACAATTTTGAGATTTTAAAACATTCTCGAAGTTATTGAGTAAAATTTCAATAAATTAACGATAAAACAAACAAATTAACGTAAAAAAATACTTACTTTTACGAGAACCAAAATTTATCGGAGTAAAACTCGTGACCGCAAAAATCAAACAAACACGCGTCCGCACCACACGGCCCATCGGAGGCGACTAGCGCCGCCACAGGTTGCGACCTGTACGCCTAGCACGAATATTTGTAGGTTTCGTATCGCAAACGTATCGTGTTGTCGATACGATAACGGAATACAACGAAAGTCGGAAGCACGAAGCACTTTCGAACTAGTATCGAGAGCTCGATACGATAACGTTGGTGACGTCATACTAACGTAAGTAAGGATGAGAAAAATAGAACGAATGATCATACAAATTGAATGAATGCTTCGTTCAATAACTGGATAAGTAATTAGGTGATTAAAAATTGTATGATTTTAGGGCATTTAAAACATTAATACTGTTCAATTTATGACGCAATACGAAGAAACTGCAGAAAAAGCTAATATTCAGTTAGATAAATGGTAAGTATAATAATTTAACTGATTACTAAAACGTTGTTTGGTTTGACTGTATTCCTAAACGAACGACGGGCGCTCGAAGCTCATTCAAGGCCAACTTTGTTTTGAAGTAAACTTGTGTTGTGTTGATTAGATTTGTGAAAAGTTTAGAACTATTTTATTGTTCTACAATGAGAACCAGCCACCCGCAGTACACCATTATGATAGAATTTATGGAAAAGTAAGTGTAAGTATTACATTTAAGATTTTATTGTCTTATGCATATTACGTTGATTTTAATAGTGTTTCAAAGGGATATTTGGAATATATTTTTGTAAAGTTTAAAAGAGCTAAAGTTTATTTGTTCAAAAATATAAAAAAAAAAAAACTATAACAAATAATTTTTTTTTTTAATTATTTCTATTGTACCTATTATAACAACTAAAATTTGTTTTTTAAAACTTGTTTTTTATTTATAAAAATAAATAGTGTTCTAAAATAAATCACTACCTTGTTTCTCTTCGTACATTTCTACTTTCAATAATCAATCGCGCTGCGAGATAATAGTAATGCACTACGTCGGTCGTGGGGTGCTTCTTGTTAATCTAAACATTTTCTAACAAAATATATCAACACAATCACTTAAATTATAATTTTATGTTTAAAATAAACTCCGACGAAAGTTTTCTCACTGTCAAATTTAAAGTGAATAAATATTCGTGAAACTCGTAAGCCAGCCGTCGACAATTACGATACTATCCGTCATTTTATGCCTTCGTGCTAGCTATCTTCATACAAACGCCTCAAATTACGTTTCGTATTCGATACGATGACGATACGAAACTTACATGTATTTGTTCGTGCTCTGAAAATTAGTTCAATTTACGCACACCAGAGGCGCTGTTCAAGTTCCCATACAAAATGCTTTCGTTGACGATACGAATGTTTTTTCGATAGTGATTCGTGCTAGCGGTACTGTTACTAAGCGGCCCTTTACATGCCATTGTGACAAGGAGTATGTCTGTGGTTTCGGAGAAAAGTAGGTGTTCCATTTTACCCACCTATGCCATTTTGTACGCCTTTCCCCTAACATATTAAAAAAAAAAACAAATTTACAGTAGGTATAAATACAGAATTATTGCAATTTTAACACGAATAGATGACAGCAAATGTAGTAATCCAGGTCCCTTGAGTTCCCACTTATCAAGGTGTGATTTATCGCTAATCCACTGGACGATTCCGTCACGTTACACTCGCTAGAAATATTTCAGACTCTTACATTGCCAGACTTTTTATTCTATACCCTCTTTCTTATTACTTCTGCTCCAATAAATAAAATGTATGTGTATGATGTTCTCAAGGCTGCCATTTTCCTTTCAAGAAAAAAGTTTTCATGATTTCGGTCGGGTGAAAGGTGTCCCTACTCTTACATAACAACTTCTGGTTATCTGTGTCGATTGAGCAGTTGGAAATACTCCTCACGCTCATGGAAAATGAGGCAATCAAACGAAATGAAACATTTCAACAAATTAGTTCAACTTAAAAGAATATAAAACGAGAGCTCCCGGAAGGAATTAAGAAGAACTAAATATGCGTGAACGGATTTATGTTTACACGAAATAAACAAACTACATAGAAGATTTATTTTTTTGTATTTTAGTTTGTTACGCTTTCACGCTATTACGGCTGAACGGGTATGGATGAAATTTGGCACATGGGTAGACCATAACTTGGATTAGGACATACGATATTTTATATCCCGATATTCCCACGGGATCGAGACTTCAGACGTTCAAACCGTGGGCTGCAGCTAGTACATTATAAAGTACTGTCAACGACGAAAGAACCTCATTAAACCTAATTATTATTTTCAATTTAGACTCCAAAAGTTCCCAGTATACTCTACGCTCTAAAAATTTGTTAAAAAACAAAAATTTTTCATTCATAAATCTCTTCTGCAACTTTAGACAGTTTGAACCAACTTTTTCACTGACCGTACCTATAAATAAATCTGAATATTTACATGCTAAACAAAAAATTATTTGCGCTAATACATAAGGTTCTTAAAGATATATAGATCTCTTATTCTGCCATTAATTTCGGCGTTTTGTTAACAGATTGTGGGTAACGTGGTGGTGTTTGTGTGCGTGAACGTGGTGGGGGCGCTGATGCACTCGCTGATGGAGACGGCGCAGCGACGAGCCTTCCTCGACACCAGGAACTGTATAGCAGCCAGGCTAGACATGGAAGATGAGAACGAGAAACTGGTAAATCATCTACATCTTATTTAAAAAAAAAACAATTACCGTTCGTTGGTGTCGCAAAGACTCGAAAATGACTCTACTGGTTGTGATGAAACTTTACTAAGATTTTGTGAGCGTTCCTAAAAAAAAAAAAATAAGAATACATTTCTATACCTATGTAAATTAAAATCGCTTTTCGTGTCTGTCTGTGTGACCGCGTTATTCTTCTAAACTACGCAACGGATTTTCATGCGGTTGTCACCATCATTTAGAGAATTTATTCCGAATGGTTTATGAAAGAAAGTAAGAAAGAAAGAAAATACGTTTATTTGCGGTGAAAATGACGCAAAAAGAACAAAAACACAAAAAATAAAATAAAAAGGTAGAGGGAAACATGCGTCACATCCACGCAAAACGGCTATCGCTCAGCATTATGCTGCGACCCTATGCAGGACAGAGCCCCAGCGCTGGTTTTCAGCGACAGTCGGCGCTGACGTACTGACGTCGTCCGGTGCAGCAAACAATTATTAAAATAATTAAAAAACATAAAATAATTGAATTTAAAAGCATGATACGTGACTATTAAACTCACATAATTTATAATCAAGAATTTTCGACGTTTTGTTGAACCGTGTGAAGCAGGGGCGGCTAGAAGAAGTTCTTCAGAAACTTCTTACAATTTAGTCCCACTCCTTTTGTTGACATAGGTAGCTTTTAAAAAATGTTTATGAACGCCTTGCAATCTGCCTAGCCTATTCCCAACTATGTTGGGAGCGGCTTCCAGTCTAATCAGATGCAGCTAAATACCGTATATAATGCAGGTATTTTACATGGAGCGACTGCCTATCTGACCTCCACAACCCATTTACTGGGTAATACGATACCCTTTGGTATGACTGGTTGTCAGATACGTAACGACCTAAAGATCCACGAATGACAGCCGGGACCAACGGCTTAACGTGCTTTCCGAGCCTCTTCCCGAGGCACGGACGAGTCTTGGTAAAGATGGTCACCCACCCACAGACCAACCGCGGCAAGCGTAGTTTAACCTGTTCGATCGACCCGTGCGGCTGTTATTACTTAGCGACTAGCCCTTCTCAAGCTTTGCAACTTGGATGGTATTTAGAATATTCCCTTCTCATTTTATTGACTCGACGATGACTAAGATAGGTAGCTTTCATAAAGCTTTTAATAAAATATCAGGTAAGGATTGCCTCAAGGCAATATATTTGGCCCGTCTGTCATTGCGGATGAAATTGCGTGACAGAAGGTCTAATTTTGACCAAGGCTGTCAGAAAATCTCATAATCCCCCAAAGGGCAAAACCATGCCATCATGCACTACTGAATAATGTCAATGATCTACATTGATATTATTGTTGCGCGCCACAATTGATGGCGATATTAGCTACCACTAGCGCCATCTAGTATCGAGTAGCAGAACTAATAGTCGCGACCGTTCTAGAAACTTCGATGATAGAACTTTCCAGAACTATCGATGTCTGGTCGGACGGGACCGATATGTACTCGAACATTCTAGATGTTTCTACGATAGAAGGTTCTGGAACTATCCGAGGCCTATATAAGACCGGTGTCGCCGCGTCCCAAAATCAGTTTTGGATAAGCGATACAAGCGATAACATCGAAGCGATCTTCAAGTGCGACTCTCAAGTGATTAGTAGTGCGATTGTGTTTTATAATTAAAGTGTCTATTTTTTGGTTTTTAAATCGGCAGTTTTTATTGTCACGAACCCCAAGCTCGTAACAATTGGTGTCAGAAGCAAGGATTAAAAATCATGCCGATTCTACCGAAGGACGACACGGAGGGTATCCGTACCCGGAGTCAACGCCAGCAAGAGACGGACCAGAGGCGATTCGGTGGAGCAACGCCACAGACGTCGGAGGGACAACTACCAATCACGGAGGCCGGCCCGTCTACAGCTGCTCCAGCATCATCAGCACCAGATTTTGCTGCTCTGATGATGATGCTGCAGGAGCAGTCTCGTCGGTTGGAAGAACAGCTCCAGCGGGACAAGGAGGAACAGGCCCGCCGACAGGAGGAACAGGCCCGCCGACAGGAGGAACAGGCCCGCCGACAGGAGGAACAGGCTCGTCGGCTGGAAGAACAGCTCCAGCAAGATAAGGAGGAACAGGCCCACCGTCAGCAGGAGCAGTCCCGCCGACAGGAGGAGCAGATGCTCCTTCTGAAGGAACTTCACGCTACCTTCGGGAAAGACATGAAGGAGGTGAAGGATAAGGTTGCTCAACATGACAACCGCCTGTTGGAAGCTGAAACCCGAATCGACCAAGTGAATAATCGGGTTGACAACGTGATGGCTGACGTGAAGAAAACCGTAATGGCTGACGTGAAGAAAACGCTGGATTACCTCAAACTTGAGGATGGAATCGCAGCCCCCGTAGCTACAACACCTTCGCTACGGGGATTCAAAGTGCCACCGTTCGACGGAACTTCTTCCTGGTCGGCCTACAAGATTCAGTTTGAGGCTGTCATGAAGGCGAACGGGTGGAATAAGAGTCAGGCCATGACTGCCCTCACCCTAGGCCTGCGCGATCAGGCCTTAACTGTGCTGGAAGCTCTCAGCAAAGAAGTGACTTACGAGCAGCTCCTTGAGGCATTGGAAGCTCGGTATGGCGATGCTCACCTGGAACACGTGTTTCGTGCGCAGCTCAAGGATCGCGTGCAACGCAATAACGAAAACCTGCAGCAGTGGGCCCTTGAAGTTGAGAAGCTGGTTCGGAAAGCATACCAGTCTGTACCTGCGCTTATTGATGGGAATTTGGTGCAGGTATTTATCGACGGCATCCGCGACCTTGAAGTTAGGGCTGCTGTGAGGCTCGGTCACCACGGGACGCTTAAGGACGCCTTGGCCCATGCACTGGAGGTGGAAGCTGTGCGGCAGGATCATCGTTCCCATCGTGTCAGGGAGGTTGCAGCGGCTACAGTTCGCGACCGCAATAAAGGATACAGCCCTAGGTGCTACGGCTGTGGGGAAAGGGGCCACCTTCGATCCAGTTGCCCTAAGCGAACTGCAGAAAGAGAAGACCGAGCTCCAGAGGGTAGTGCGGCTAACAGCACCGCCCAGCAACAGCAGCAGGGAAACGAGTAATAGCCAGGACTGCGGGGCGGGTGCTGGCTGATGCTCAAAGAGCCCCAAGGATTTCGATCACACAAACCCTTGACGGGAACAGCTTAATCATCAAGGGCGAGGTCAACGGAACGCCGTGTAAGCTGACCATAGATACTGGAGCCTCTCGTACGGTCGTCAGTTCCCAACTTCTAAGTCGGTTCCTTGGGGACTCCGCATATAACCGAGAACGCATTAATTTGGTAACAGCCACCGGTCAGCGCATACCCGTCCATGGAGAGAAGAAGATGGAGTTGAAGCTAGGCAACAGAATCTACCTGCATAATGTCATCGTGGCCGATATAATGGACGATTGCATCTTGGGCCTTGACTTTATGAGGAAGAATTATTGCGAGATTGACGTCAAGCAAGGGGTTTTGAAATGTGGACAAGAGGAACTTTTTATGGAAGGGGCATTACCAGGGAATGTGTACAGCCTTAAAAAGATTGTTCTTCCGCCGAGATCAGAAACGATTGTGCCGGTTAGTCTTCCTCGGAATCCTGGGAAAACTAATCGTTGTGTACTCGTGGAAAGGGTAGACAATGACCTTCCATGGAAAGTGGCACGAACTTTGGTCAGAGCCACCGACATCTCAGGGGTACGTGTGCTGAACCTTTGTGATCAGGAACAGATTATAGAAAAAGGCACACTAGTTGGTACTTGCGAGGAAGTGGATTGGTTGCGTCGATGCCAATATCTATCGACTGGGTCCCTCAGCAAGGATGCACACACGAAAGTGTCCACACTTTTAGAAGACTGCCGTAGCGCTCTGTCCCAAAATGAAATGGTGAAGGCTAAGAAGATGTTACTCAAGTACGCCGATGTTTTCTCGGCAAACGATGCTGACATCGGGAAGACTGGCTTAGTTCAACACAAAATAAACACAGGAGAAGAATTGCCTATCCGTCAGCGGCCAAGGAGATTGCCGGTAGCACGTGAAAAGGAAGTGGAAACCATGATTGAAGGAATGGTGAAGGATGGTGTTATTGAACCTTCATCTAGTCCATGGTGTTCACCTGTAGTGCTGGTAAGGAAGAAGGACGGCAGCATGCGGTTTTGTGTTGACTATCGTCGTCTGAACGACGTTACGAAGAAGGACAGCTATCCTTTGCCAAGAATTGATGACACGCTGGACATGCTTACTGGAGTAAAGTGGTTTAGCACGCTGGACCTGAAAAGTGGCTACTGGCAAGTTGAAATCGATCCCAAGGACAAGGAGAAAACTGCGTTCTCGACAGGAAAGGGTCTTTGGCAATTTAAAGTTATGCCGTTTGGATTGTGCAATGCTCCGGCAACGTTTGAAAGGTTGATGGAACTTGTACTTACCGGGCTAATTGGCGATGCCTGTCTGGTCTACTTGGATGACATCATCATCGTAGGCCGCACGTTTGAAGAACATCTTCAAAACCTGGAACGCGTGCTCATGAAGATCCAGAGTGCCAACCTCAAGTTAAGTCCGAAGAAGTGTTCACTATTCAAACGACAAGTTAGCTTTTTGGGGTATGTAGTGTCGGAAGAAGGTATCCGCACGGATCCTGAGAAAATCACCGCTGTCAAGGATTGGCCAGTTCCAAAAGACAAGACGCAGGTCAGAGCATTTTTGGGTTTGTGCTCTTATTATCGGCGATTTGTTAAGAACTTTGCGGATATAGCCAAACCCCTGCACAAGCTAACCGAGGAGAAGCGACATTTCTGCTGGGATGAAAGTTGCAACATCGCATTCCAGGAGTTAAAGGACCGACTGTGCAAAACACCTATTTTGGGGTACCCTGATGCAGGCAAGGAATTTATAGTTGACACAGACGCAAGTGACATAGGACTTGGTGGTGTATTGTCTCAACGGAATGGTGATCAAGAAGTTGTAATAGCGTACTTCAGCAAGTCGTTGTCAAAGCCGGAAAGGAACTATTGTGTCACGAGACGGGAATTGCTTGCTGTGGTAAAGTCATTGCAGCATTTTAGCAAATATCTTCTGGGGCGGAAATTCCACTTACGCACCGACCATGCTGCACTGAAATGGCTATTGCAGTTCAAAAATCCGGAAGGACAAGTTGCGAGATGGATTGAGTTACTGCAGGAATACGACTTCGTGGTCGAACATCGCAGCGGAAAGTCTCATGGCAACGCAGATGCATTGTCAAGAAGACCTTGTCCTGAAGACTGCAAGCATTGTACTAGGCAAGAAAGTAAAGAAGTCGTACCTGTGAGGATGCTCAAGACAGACCTCAGCAACGAGTGGAAGGAAACCCTACAACGTGCCCAACAGGAAGATTCAGACCTCAAGCCGATTCTCGAGTGGATGAAGGCCAGTGCACCTAAGCCCACGTGGAGCGACGTCTCAGCGATGAGTTCGATCACAAAAAGCTATTGGGCCCAATGGGACAGCTTGGTGATTCAGGAAGGAGTCCTGTGCCGTAAATGGGAAAATGCTCGAGGAGACAGCTGTCACTTTCAAATGGTTGTCCCTAAAGCTAAAGTACCGGATGTTCTTCAGCTGTACCATAATGGTTGTTCAGGAGGCCATTTGGGAGTTAAACGGACCCTACTGAAGATACGAGAACGGTTTTACTGGGTCCACTGTCGTGACGATGTCGAGGACTGGTGTCGCAAATGTACAAGTTGTGCGGCTGTAAAGGGACCTCAGACGCGTAGTAGAGGTGCATTGAAATTGTACAATGTTGGTGCACCATGGGAGAGGATAGCCCTAGATGTTGCGGGACCGTTTCCGGAAAGTGAGAGTGGTAACAAGTATTTCATGGTTGTAATGGATTACTTTACTAAGTGGCCGGAAGTCTTCGCCATTCCAAACCAAGAAGCTTCAACAGTTGCAGATAAACTGGTTCATGAAGTCTTTTGCCGTTTTGGAGTACCTTTAGAGATTCACAGTGATCAAGGAAGGAATTTTGAGTCCCAAATATTCCAGGAAACTTGTCGAATTATGGGTACTCATAAAACGAGAACAACTTCTTACCACCCACAATCGGATGGAATGGTGGAACGATTTAATCAGACATTGGAGAGATACCTGGCAAAAGTTGTGGAAAATCGGCAACGAGATTGGGACAAGCACATACAACCGTTTTTGTTGTCATATCGAAGTGCTGTTCACGAAAGTACATCGGTGACACCAGCTTTCGCAAACTTTGGAAGAGAATTACGGCTGCCTGCAGACCTGATCACTGGAATACCACCTGATGCCCCACGCAGTATAACCGATTATGCGAATGACTTGCGGAACAAAATGAATGACATCTATGAGCACGTCAGACAATCGGGCCAGCAAATGTCTGAGAAGATGAAAACCCGTTATGACCGCAAAATGAACAATAAAGGGTTCGACCAAGGTTCACTAGTGTGGTTGCACAATCCAGTCCGCAGCAAAGGGAAATCTCCTAAGCTTCAAGCTAAATGGGACGGACCGTACCGGATTGTGACAAAGATCAATGACGTAACCTACCGGATACAGAAAGGTGCGAGAGGTACTCCTAAGATCGTCCATGTGGATCGACTGGCGCGTTATCATGGGGCCAATGATGCTCGGGACGAGCATGTTTTAGGAGGGGGCAGTGTTGCGCGCCACAATTGATGGCGATATTAGCTACCACTAGCGCCATCTAGTATCGAGTAGCAGAACTAATAGTCGCGACCGTTCTAGAAACTTCGATGATAGAACTTTCCAGAACTATCGATGTCTGGTCGGACGGGACCGATATGTACTCGAACATTCTAGATGTTTCTACGATAGAAGGTTCTGGAACTATCCGAGGCCTATATAAGACCGGTGTCGCCGCGTCCCAAAATCAGTTTTGGATAAGCGATACAAGCGATAACATCGAAGCGATCTTCAAGTGCGACTCTCAAGTGATTAGTAGTGCGATTGTGTTTTATAATTAAAGTGTCTATTTTTTGGTTTTTAAATCGGCAGTTTTTATTGTCACGAACCCCAAGCTCGTAACATTATTCAAATTAATGAAAGCGCGTTTCATCACAACAACTTATAACGAACAGTTGCTAGATTTATTTATTTTGGTACTCATACCGTTTCGTTCGGTAAAGTTTCATTTTGGAAGAAGTAGTCCGCTGGTTTAATTTATTAATTATCAGTTCACAGCTGGGTGCTGCGGCTCATCCGCTTGGTGTAATTAATCGCTTGTTATGACACCAATGATCATCGGGCTGTGATTAAACTTATAAAATTAAGAACGTCGCGATCGATCTAAAAAAGCTTGAAAATAATAAAACCTTTTTTGACCTATCGCAAAGAATTACTTTATTAAACTAATCAAGTAAACTACGTATACTGACATTTTCGATGTAGTTCGAACAAAACCAATTTTCGGAAATGTATTTCTGCCAGCAATACATTTTTTTCCACTTTGCCCCTTGATATAAATGTGATAAATAGCGATGGCTTATCCAACCGAAAATTGTTCCTATTCTGTTCCTTTGCAAAAATCTTTCACTTGGGACCTATTACGTAAGCCTTAAAATGATGCTAAGGTTATTATGACTTGATAAAAACCGTCTTCGTAAGTGTTATGCGTTTTGTTCTGCGAGCTCTTGCGAGTCGTGTTCAAGGAATTATGATAAGTACTACAAGTTCCCGCGGATCCGCACTAATATAATTACATTTTTTTAGGCCACTTCACCCTTTTTAGCATTTGTGGGTTTCAGACCATATTCAAATTTGTTTCCGTGCGGCAGTGAACAGCGGGGTAATTGCGTAACAGATTACCAGTAACAATGGCTTTAATTTTGTTAGTTCAACATTATTCATTGCGTTATTTGCGTTGTCGAGCTAACAAATTTTTCGAACATATGAAGCAATGGATTAGCAATATCCTCCAAAATTATTCAGATTGAGATTGATAGTGTGTTACGCAATAGGGCTACAGGGATTACTATCTCATGAAAACTTATTTTAGGATTATGTAGCTCTAAAGCAGTAAAGAAAGTCACTCAAATGTATAGTATTATTGTAGGTATTCGTAGTGATAGATTGAATGAAGAGATTCGTAGGATTCGTAGTTTACTTCGTAGTGATGTTGGTCTGATTCATTGAACAGTTCCAAAAGTCATAACTAACGTCATAGGATATGATTAATTTAACTGTATACAGGAGAGTACAATTATATTAACCGCAATGTGCAATAACGAAATAGTATGACGTAAAACATCATTTATTTGTATGTTGTTGAAGAAATTCTGAGAATGGATTAGTATTACTATGTTAGTGTTTATTAACGTTAGTAATTCCACTCAGGAATGGGTAGAATGAAAGTAAAAAGTACAGCTAGAACCTCGGACTTCATCGTGTTCATTGGCCATATAATGATGCTCACTGAACACATTATAAACATGTATGTGTATTAGATTTTATTTTATTAACAGTAACACTTCTTGCTTCATTTTTTTTCCATTTTGATGATCTTGAAGGTGTGAAGCTCATGTATGCGGAAATTATAACGATCATCAACTGCCTAGCTTTTTCCCAACTATGTTGGGGTCGGCTTCCAGTCCAACCAACCGAATGCAGCTTAGTACCAGTATTTTATATGACCTCCACAACCCAGTTACTGGGTAATACGAAACCCCTTGGTAACTGGACTGTCAGACTTTCGCGCTTCTCAGACCCGTAACGACTGTCAAAGATCCGCGAATGACAGCTGGGCTGGGACCAACGGCTTAACGTGCTTTCCGGGGCACCAAGGGGTCTTTGTATGTAAAGATGGTCATTCATCCAGGGATCAACCGCGGCAAGCATAGCTTAACCTGATCGATCGACCCATGCGGCTGTTACTTAGTTGGAATTAAATGCTAGGTAGGTATATGGCGTCTGAAAGTTTCCGCCCAGAATGTATGTGTAGCTGTAGCCTACGCCGTAGAAAAATCGTGTGACCTTGTCTATGACACGGTTTATGGATATACGGCGACGGCGCCCCGTGCCGTAGTGTCGCCGCGCCGTGTCGTCAATAAACTACCATAGTGATCCATACGACACTGACGACCGTGCCTACACACGGCGGATAAACCGTAGCTTTTCAAGGCAAGAAAAACGTGTGTGTACACAGGGCCTTATAAGTTCTTTAATTTTGCTGAGTGCACAAATACCAACACAGCATAAAATCTACCTCTGTTCAAGCTACCCATAAAAATACCACGGAAAATCTTCCCGAACAGCCGCGAGTCTAATTTAAAAAGAAGCAAATACTTGATCTGTTTTTTTTTAACCGCAAACAGACATTTAATCGTCTTATTTATGCGTCTGGAAACGCTGGATTTAAATAAATTGCTACACATTTCCATCGGTATAAAATTAAGGAATATTAAAACGGATAACAACTTCTCTATCACAAAGGCAGTTAAGTGTGAAGGTTCGTTATATTGTAAACAACAGCGGCGTGAAAATAATATGTAAATCTCTGTGGCAGGATTAAACATTAATCCAGATCACAATACTGTTTTATTCATACTGTTTAACCTAGTATAAAAAAGTTGTTAGTCGCGCATATTGTTGTGTCTTCAAACGTTCCTGCAGACAGGCGCGACGCGACTAGTAGAACAATTTCTATGAAAAGTTCATGGGATTTTTTCTACCAGAATCGCGTCGCACTGTCGCGTGGCGCCTGTCTGCGGGAGCCTTGACAAATTGCCGCGAGACCTCTACTTATATGGGCGTCGCCGGCGCATTTCAATTTGATAGCAGCATTAGCGACGTCTCTATGATTCTGTAGCAGATAAGCTGGAACATTTCAGAACAAATTACTCATACACGCCGCGCAAAAAACTTAATTTATGCATGTACTTGTACTTACATAAATGTATGGGCTTAATTGTAATTTTCCAATTTGTTTATTACCATACTTGTCGTAATTATATTTTTTATTTTATTTTGCACACCTTGATATGTGAGCAATAGTTATGATTTAACATCGCAAATGTTTAATAATTATAGCACTGAATATTTATAGTTTCTGAGGAGACTAAAAACATGACTTATCGTTATAAAAAAAATATGTTTTGTACAAATCTTTTGATTTATTACATTTATTGTCGGCAGACGATAAGTTCATAGGTTTACGAGTTTACTGGACTCATTTTTTCACTCTCGGCTTATTGCCAGACGTCTAATAAAATATAATCATTTACCAAGTCATAATTTTGATTAGATGAGCTTACAAACTACAGTATTATTAATTTTGTTGTTTCGTAGGAACGATTGCTGCTGTCGGTGCTGCCCCAACACGTTGCCATGGAAATGAAAAACGACATCATCTCACCAGTCGAGGGACAGTTTCATAAGATCTACATCCAAAAGCATGAACAAGTCAGGTGAGTTTAATCCATAGGTTCTATAATATTCTAAGGGTCAATCCCCACTGAAAGAGCAACGGCTATGAGGCTGCACGAGCCTTCTAGCGACTGGTCAAAAGAGGAAAGTCACTTGCTCTTACGGCCGCTGCGCGCCGCTGCTCTTTCAGTGGGGATTGAATTGACCCTAAGTGGGCGTTTGAGACTTTTTTTTAGGGGGGCAATAGAAGACTCAGAGAAAATCATATATCCTATCTTACAACTATATATATAATATAACCACGTACAAACACACGCACACGTTTAAATATAATCGTGGCAGAAGTTGTTACAGATTCGTGACAGACAATAAGTAAAAAAGATTGGGGACAAAAAAAAACTCGAAATTGGCGGTGGGCGGGTGAGTGGTTGAGAACCTATGGTTTAATCCATATCGGCCACACCCCATAATACTTTTACCAAATACAGTAATATACGGCTCAAACTAATTAGGTTGTGTTCACCAATTTAGTGGCAGCAGTATCTCATCTTGAACGCGACACGACTTTGGCCTACCTCCAAATTGATCTCGAAACGACTCGATCTGATTCAATACCTCCTATACAACTCAGCTCATATATATCTATTTGTAATTAAAGTCGTGACGTCAATCAGCGCAAGAACTGTACAATTACTTCGAATTTCAGAGACAGTTTGACAGAGATTTATACGACGGAAATATCTTATTGTAAGGGCCTTATCATCCTAGCGGATTGCGAGCGTCCTCAAAGCGGAGCGGGCGCGCAACGAACACGCGTCGCATGCGCAGCGAATTCGTTGTGAACGCGTAACGAGATCGCCGCGAATGTTACTGTGCGTGTGTGTGTGGACGCCATTGTTACTGAGTGTATTGTACGTCGTTAACTTGCTACAAACACACGAAGAAAACGTTGCGAATTTGCCACGCGTCCGCGACGTCTTCGCTGTGCAGCCGCGGCGTGTTCGCGACGCATTCGCTGCGCGCCCGCCCCGCCCCACAGCCGCTCGCAAACCGCTAGTGTGATAAGCCCCTTACATGTTCAACACGTGCACTTTTAGAATCAAATAACTGTAGTTCTAGCAGCTCTTGCCCATCGGAAAAATCTTAACGCCAAAACAAAGGACGCTCATTATTAGGAAAGCAGGCCACTTAAAAAGTAAATTAGGAAGGTGAAGTGTTCTTCCGAACAAATGGAAGTGCGTACCCTCATCACTTCTTTTGATGAAACAAAAATAGACAGCAGATTAGGGTAGGCAACATAGTAATGTGTTGTAGACTTGTAGTCCCCGTCTGAAAATAAGGAAGCCATCACTAACCCCCTTATTAATAAACGAATTATATCAGATTAATAGTTACACTCCGATTTCTCTCTTTCAGTCGTCAGTAATTTGACTTTCGAAAGAAGAAGACACAGCGTTATGTAATTATACAGACGCTGTACAACGTTTATTAGTAAGGGGGTAAGTATCAGTTACCTACATATTATGAGACTATGTTAGCTGCTTCTCAGGGTTGTGGAAGTAAGAGTCGTTGCTCTTTGTCAATCAAGATGACGCGAAGAGTTAAACACTTTGATTAGAACGGAATTAGAAGGAAGTACATAGGGGAAACACTTGGATGTCTGTGTATGGTTATGAGATCGAGATGAAAGGAAGTCGGAAATGTAAAAATAAATTAATCGATTTGAAGACAAATCGAATCCACGACGATGGGTAGTTCAAGCAATGATGAGTTTAATATTAGATAGAGATACTCACCGTTCTTTCATTGATTTTAGTTCTGTATTCGATCGATCCCGTGGTTGATTAAATATTTATAAAATTTTCATTCGATGCATTAGGTAGGTAGACCACTGTTTGAAATATGGCCGTTAATTCCCTGATTTATTCCGACCGTTTTAGGGTGATTCGGGTCGTGATCTTTATTTATTTACTAGGGTCCTCCATCACTGAAATGAACATCGGAAAATTGATTTTTTTATTTACCCCTACCGGGACGCGGGGTTTTGACACGCCTAAATAATTTGGCGTCGTCAAATTGGACCTAATAATGTGGCGCTGAAGCATTACGTGACACGATTTAAACGTAAAGTAAGTAATGATGTTATTATCGACTTAGCTGGGCCCGTGACTTCCTTCCCGTGCATGTCGGAAAATAAATTGGATTACATGGGTTTTATTGTTTTGCGCGGAACCCTAATTCTTTTTCTAAAATAAAAAGTAGCCTAATTTACTCCCTATAACATCAGCTATCTGCCAGTGAAACTCCCGTCAAAATCGGTCCAGCCGTTTCGGAGACTAGCCGGAACAAACACTTTTTTTTTTTAATATCCGTTTTGTTAGAAGTACCGTATATAGTTTCATATATGCATTTAGTAGATTTAGTAAAAAACAGGAGGGGGAGGGGCTTGTGACTAAGAAATAACAGCCGTACGGTTCTATCGATCAGGTTAAGCTACGCTTGCCGGGGTTGGCCCGTGGATGGGTGACCATCTTTACATACGAAGACTCCGTGCCTAGGCACGTTAAGCCGTTGGTCCCGACTGTCATTCGTGTCATCTTCGACAGTCGTTAGAAGCCCGAAAGTCTGACAAGCAGTCTTACCAAGAGGTATCTTATTAGCCAGTAACTGGGTTGTGGAGGTCAGATAGGCAATCGCTCCATGTAAAATACTGGTATTCAGCTGCATCCGGTTAGACTGGAAGCCGACACCAACATAGTTGGGAAAAGGGTAGGCATATGAGATTTAGTAAAAAAACTGCTATTTTGACATTGCAAACAGGCTTCAATTTAATTTATTTGTATAGATTCTTCCTAGCGTGCATCATTCTCCACGGCAATTACGTTGCAAGTTCTTAGTATAAACATAATTCTATCTGTTAAAAGTTTCAATCGGCGTGTCCGTAGTTCCGTACTAATCGTTAACGTCAGCTCACACAGCGCACTATCGAGGCCCGGCACGCTAAGCGGTCCACGCATTATGATTACAGCCTTATCGCGCACTAATTACTTACTGTACCGTTCATGATTAGCTCCAACAATGTACTTACAGGTTTTATGTTTAGAATATGCTGTTGTCTTCAGCTCACATTCATTTGTTATTTTGTATAACTTTGAACTTGTGTTTTTTGTGAACGCAAAACTAGTAACCATTGCGTGTTTTCTCGGATGAGTTGGTTTTATGGTCGTTCGATGATTAAAATCTAACAGCCATACTACACCTGCTGCAATAAAATTACCTTGTTTTCAAACTTCTAAGAGCCCAAATAGAATGAAAGGATTCTTTTTTAGGTAAAGAAAAATACGTTTTGTAAAAGTGTCTGAAAAGCATCACACGATTATTCATATTCAGGCTATGAAAATAAGGTGCAATATAACTTTTTGGAAGTAGAGAAATGAGAGCGGATTCTTTATAATAAAGAAATATTAATTAAAAGTGTTTTCTTGCATTTCAGTCTTGACAAATAAGCCAATAAAAATATTTACGTTTACACCCCATAATTTTCATGAAAAGGTCGGATTTGACGTCATTAACTTTCTTCTTCAAAGATTTTTTTTTGTTATAGCCTGTGTTATAGGTTCTCTAACTTCTAATATGGCTTCAATTAGTGAATTCATAACACAATAATATGCTATCAATTTCCGTGTATTACCATCGTCTGAACACAATCATTTTTCTTTTCCTACTTCCACAGTCACGTTTTATGCAAAAACATGAATGTTTCTTTTTTCTGTCTGGTTATTATAGTCTGTGGAAAGAAAAGAAACGACTTAAATTAACGTGAGAAGTAACTACCTAGTTAGAGCTCATTTCTACAAAGTGCCTCTTAAAACTAAGTGAACTTGCGTAAGTTCACAATAAAATTATACTGTATTATGTAGTCAAGCCAAAGAAATAAATAACCAGGGTCGTCGGATATAGGTAGTTGAAGTTTAGTAAGAAACCGGTGGATATTTTCAAATGAATTTTAATTTCATGAATTGTTTGTTTTCTATTAATTAAATTAAATTTTATTCGAAAACATCCATCGGTCTGGTTACTTACCGGTCGTTGCTTACCTCCTTTGGTGACCGTACATTGATTATGTTAGTAGATATCGTCTTCCTAATAAAATGACAAGCAATCAAATTAGTCACAGCAGACATTTTCTTTTTAAGTACAGTACATACATGCATACAAATTTATGTTACTTTACCAAATTAAGTAAATATTACGCAACTTAGAACACGAATCCAGATTGTTCGATTTGTAAGTTATACGTACTTAAATATTTATAAGGTTGGCCAAATGTTTCAGAAAGGGAAAATTCTCTTTGGCAACAATACAATAGGATCAGTTATTCGGTTCATATTACCAAGAAAGTTACGATACTAACTAAAGCAGTGGTTGGGAACTTGAGAATACTTCAGAATTACGTTGGGGGGTTATGATATTGCTTGTAATAACAATAAACGCGTGTTCTGTAATATCGTTCATACTAATTGGTAGCACGTTGTGTTCTTATTCTATAAGTGCGTGCTTTAAACGTCTTAGAATTAATTTCGCAACTGTTTTATGGTGTGAAACAGATTTCAAAGCTGTTACAATAATAATGTTAATAGTCCCAGAAATGTAATGTTCTCGGAAAATTGATGTACCAATTTTCTATACAATTGTTTGTATTTAGGTACACAAACGACTTCTTAGTAAAAAACATAGGTAGTAGGTACACGGCTAATGCCTAGTACTAACAAAGCCCTGCTTTAATCCAGCTCTTACTATTAATATATGTATTATTAATGGAATCAGCTCTTTAGAAGCTCTTAGCATTGACGTCACGCCGAATTTACATTTAACAGGTACTTGTCGGAATGAATTATGTTTCCAGTTTCCACCCTTTATCACCTAGTGTTTATATGCCTGTAAACTTGTTGTTTCACACAACAAGCCAATGCTATAATAAATCTGTGTTTGCAAAGCAGGAATTTAACTTATTCTGTCCATTTTTCTGACAGAAGTATGTACAACAAGTGTCAGAAAAATATACAGTAAAGAATTTATTTAAAAGTACATTAAAAGTTTGGTGCCGAAGTTGAATGGAAGTCTAGAAAAAATGCACAGCTTTTCACATTGCATTTCTCATCGTGTCTGAACTCTGAATAGAAAGCTACCAGACATCATTGTTCGCGGATAATATTTTCGTTGTTTAATTTGTCATGTAGATTCTCATGTAACATAAATATTGTTTTGTTGTTTTGTATGAGGTCTTTGCGTCTCTTGTGTACGAATCACCGTCAGCCGACGTGGGTGAATCATTGTGCTTATTTAGCCTCTGGCTGTTTGTTCATGTTTATTACATTGTGTTTGCACAGTCTTATTTCCATAAGGACGAATCATCGGGTTCGCTGTTCATGCGGAGATCCGGCCGTGGTACAGGTGCTTTTGTTTATAGTGTTGCTGTACCGACTTGTATTTACTTTGAGTTATTTTCGTATGAATTGTTCCTTTATAGCTGTGTTATCTCGGAGATTAAGTCTGACTGCAACGTTCCTCAGAAAACATTGTTTTTTGTTTACAACTCATTTAAAAAATGTAGGTAACGTCAAAGTATGAGAATAATACTTGAGTTTTCTTCGTTACGGTTTTCAGGCGAAGGTTTTTTCTATAAACAATTCCTCGAGGAAGTTGAGAAACACGATCTTTATCCATCAGCATTTTTTCAGTCGTCTCTTTTATGACGGCTATTTGTTTTACGTCGGTAGGTATTATATAATGTTGTTGTTTAGAAGATCATCAAAATGTTGCCGACGAAATATTTGAGGCGTGTTCAACATTTTTCTCTGGTATACTGGGATTTTTACGTATTCTTACCGGTAAGAACACATGCTAGTCCGTGACTTCGCACACTATTGAAAGCGATTTTCATCTACAATAAAGTACACAAATAACCATCAATATTAAATGCGTACTTGCGTAGTTGTTCCGGGATAAATTCGATTTCCTTTCTAACTCCCACGAGTCAGTCAGTCGCCACATTAATTTGACGCCTCTCTCTCCTCAAGAGCAACGATCTTTTGTTCACCGCCCAGCAGCGCTTGTCATTCCTCTGGCCATTCACCGGGAGCCACTTTAATACCTAACTCCAAGTGTAAAAGGCCATATTCCTTTATTTCCCTTGAAATGTGCGACGTTTTAAGCTCCTAACGCCTGAAGTCTGAACCTAAGCTGAAGTGAAAATTCATTTCAGTCGACAGACTTATTGCAAGATTTTCACATCTGCGTTTTCAAACGACTGTCAAAGATCCACGAATGACAGCCGGGACTAAGTGCTTAACGTGCTTTCCGAGGCACGGAGGGGTCTCGGTATGTACAGATGGAAACAACTTGTATTATGAGCGTGAAACTCGTCAATCATTAATATTGGTGTAACAGGAATTACCAACTATAACAGGAAATGTTCCATTGAAGTTTAGAATAGCGGCGGCGCTCATACCTATTTATTGACTCTACTTGTCATTCTTTGGCGGGCTTCCAAACACTAGCACAAGTATTATAAAAATATTTTAATGAACTGCTTTTAAAATATTTATGCATAGTCTGGAAAATGTTGCACTTGAAATAAGGGCCTCTGGAGATGTTTGCAGCTTTTTTATACTCCGTGTGCCAATAAAAACATGATTTATTATCAATTTGACCTTTCGTCGTATATATTTGTTGTGTATTTGTTTAAACACGTATTATATTCAGCAATGTCATCTATTTTGATCAATGGGACAGAACAGAGGTCAAATATATATAAAATGAGGTTGAATTTGGGTATGTTTGAGGTAAACTGAATCGTAAAAGTCCATAGGTATATTATAAAAAGATAAAAAAAGATATTGATGTTGTTGTTGTTTTAACCGGTTTAGTCTTACTAACTAGTACAAGTCCTGAAGTTATTTATGTATTCCAGTGGCGCATTTAGTGAATCATCTGAATGAGTTAATGCAACTTCTAAAGACTATCTTAGTGGTTTACATTTGATATATTGTTGGCATGAACACAGTCGTATTAGTATTACTTATGTAGCTCATATTTATGACAGTTCCAATGTAAATCGAGCATGACCCAAATTTTAATAAGGAAAAGAGATAACATATGTAATATTTATTATACCGATTTGGACAGTATATCAATAACATTTCCAAATCGGTTTTTATATTAAAATTATAACTTTTACTTGTTGCTCTTTTGGCCTTCAATACCATAACCATAGCATAATGTTCCCACTGCTGGGACACAGGCC
This sequence comes from Amphipoea oculea, assembly GCA_945859645.1. Lineage (NCBI taxonomy): Eukaryota > Metazoa > Arthropoda > Insecta > Lepidoptera > Noctuidae > Amphipoea > Amphipoea oculea. Next base: position 14,042,919 of record OX243873.1, read on the forward strand.
TCCTCTCTGTGAGAGGAGGAGGGCCGTACTTAATCCACCACGCGAGCCCAGTACGGGATCGTAGATGTCTAATGTCTTAGAATTGTTGGTTCTAGGATGTTTTCCTCACGATGTTTTCATTCACGGTTTTGAGAGCAGTGGTGATTAAATAATTTACACAAAGTAAAACGCTTGTCTGGGTTCGAACCTACGGTAAGTCGCGGCCGTTCTATGGGGCCACCACTGCTCTCTACCATACCTTACCTTTGACAGGCCTGATGGTCTAGTGGTTAGTGACCCTGACTGCTATGCCGGAGGTCGTGGGTTCGATTCCCACCCAGGACAAATGTTTGTGTGATGAGCACGATCATTTGTTCTGTGTCTGGGTGTAATTTGTCTATAATATGTATGTATTTAGAAATATATAAGTATGTTTATCAGTTGTCTAGTACCCATAACACAAGCTCTGCTTAGCTTGGGCCTAGATGGCGCTGTGTGATAGTTGTGGAATATTATTATTATTTCCTTTATTTAACTATATACATATAAATTATATTTTTAAATATTAGTATATAAAAAATATCTAAAAACATTTAAAAATATAAAAAATAGTAGCCCACCGGTATCGGGAACAGGGTCCAAGCTACCGGCGGTCAGGGCTCCAGAGAGAGGAACCTCCTGACAATGCGAGCCGTGTCCAGAAGTACCGCTTTCTGAATCAAGCCCTTGATCCAGCTGCCCAACGTGAGCCTCCTCAGGTGTAGGTCGAGGCTCTTGGCAATCAATCCATTGGCTGTGACGACTATCGGCACAATGATTGCTGAGTCAACATCCCACATGTCGACAACCTCGCGAGCCAAGTCAAGATACTTTATTTGTTTATCTTTCTCGGCTTTCACGAGGTTCTCATCATGCGGGACGGTTATGTCAACAATCATTGCGCGCCGCTCTAATCGATCCATCACCACTATATCAGGCTTATTGGCAACAATAGTCCTGTCAGTGATGATGGATCGATCCCAGTACAATGTGATATTTCCATTTTCGAGAACTGGGTCGGGCACATACCTGTAGTACGGCACCTCCGATTCCACAAGGTTGTATTTCAGAGCAAGTTGCTGATGGATTATCCTGGCTACAAGGTTGTGTCTATGCAAGTACTCTCCGTTAGCTAGACGAGAACACCCGGAGATAATATGCCTGATTGATTCTCCCGGCCGGTGGCATGCCCGACAGATGTCAACCGTGCCGTCTTTCACAATAAATCTCCGGTAATTGTTCGTCATCACAACTTCGTCCATAATTGCACAGACAAAACCTTCGGTTTCTCCAAAGAGATCACCGCAACGTAGCCAGGCTACGGACGCTAGTAGGTCTACATCGGGTCCATGAAGGGCCCGAAGAAAGCGTCCGTGAAGCTCCTTACTCTGCCATACCTCCATGCGATCATTAGTGTCAAGCACTACTGGTTTGCGCCAGTTCTCTTTAGCCAAGGAGAGCGGGGTGAGGCCCTTGTCCACTATGACTACATCTCGATGCATCCCCACGTCGGTTTCTTGGAAGTATTCCCTGAGATTGCATATCTCGCGATTGTGGAGGGTCTTAGCGTTTAAAAACCCTCGACCTCCACACTTTCGCGGGATATACAACCTCATTACCGATGACCGTGGGTGATGCATTCGATTTGCAGTCAACAGTGTACGGACCCTCCTATCCAGGGCGTCGAGTTCGGTTTGAGTCCATTTGAGTATGCCAAAAGAGTACATCAAAACCGGCATGACCCAGCCGTTGAAGGCGCGCACCTTGTTTCCGCCTGATAGAAGACTATTAAGTACTTTTTTCAGGCGGCCAAAGAAGCGCTCCTTCAACGATTGCTTCATGTCAGTAACATTGACGCCTAACGCTTCCGACATACCCAAATACTTATAGGTTTCGGATGCGGAGAGGGCTCTAAGGTTTGTGGAATCCGAGAGTTGAGTTCCCACGGATTCCACAATCTCCCCTCGTTTTACATGCATGACCGCACATTTGTCCACACCAAATTCCATCCTAATGGCGTTACTGAAAGTTTGAGTTACTTTCAGTAGCTCCATCAGTTGCAAATTGTTGGGGGCAAAGAGTTTTAGGTCATCCATGTAAAGGAGGTGGGATATAACCTGACCACCTCTCCTCAGCCGATAGCCTAGACCTGAATCCTCCAGCAGTGTGCTTAGAGGATTCAAGGCTAAGCAGAACCAAAGCGGGCTCAAACTATCACCCTGAAATATGCCTCGCTCGATCCTTATCGGTTCGCTATTCCTCTGAATATTTCGACATCCTGGATAGCGAAGGACCGTCCTCCATTGCCCCATACACGACATCAGGAAGGTGCGCAGAGTTGTATCTACTTTATACAACTCCAACACCCTCATGAGCCATGTATGTGGCACCGAGTCATAGGCCTTCTTATAATCTATCCAACATGTCGACAGATCCTTACGGAAGCGACGAACCTGTTGGCTAATGGCCATATCAATGAGGAGTAGCTCCTTAGTACCGCGGGACCCATTCCTACATCCATTCTGAGAGGTAGACATGATGGAGTTGGTGTCTATATGTTTGTTAATTTTAGCTCTCAAAATGGATGTAAGGACTTTATAGACCGTCGGTAAACACGTGATCGGCCTATAATTTTTGGGTTCCGCGGTGCTACCTGATTTATGGAGCAGGTGGGTAATTCCTGTCGTTAGGAACTGGGGTACCGAACCAGATTCCAAGGCAATCTGGAACTGAGATGCCAAGCGGGCGTGCGACCTTGTAAACCATTTTATCCAAAAGTTCTGCAGCCCGTCCGGCCCTGGAGACTTCCAGTTGGGCAGTGGACGGACTGCACGAGCTACATCTTGAGGGCAGATGGTTATAGCCCCCATTTCTGGTATTGGATCGCAGGCTCGCTCGACCTCTCGAGCCCAATCACCTTCGGTGTGACTGACAGGCACCGACCAGATACTGCGCCAGAAGGAACACATGGCATCATCATCCGGCAGGTGCGTGTCAGCCACACCTTGGTCCGGTCGTTCCCAACCCCTATAAACCCACCTTTCATCACTCTGGAAGGTGCGATTCTGAGTGTATCGCTCTACTCGCCGCTTATACCGACGGATACGGTTCGCCCATGCATATACTTTCTGCTTCAGGAAGTCGATGCGCTCTGTGACACAGGACATATAGTCTTGAGGACTGATATCAGTCCCCGAGAATGCCCGCCTTACATAGCGCATCACTCTAGGGCGAGTATTGCCCTCCCTGAAGCAGATTAGTTTGCCGATGAGCGTTCTGGCCCCACCAATACGGCGTTCAATTCTGCACTGCCAAGCTGGTACGGCTGGTTTCGGTCGTGTAGCTTTAGAATCATTGGTAAATTTAACGTGAGCTACACGACATGCCGCTACAGCCGCACAGTACAGAATCGAATGAGTATCGGTGAGGTCTTCGCAGGTATCAAAATATTTTGACAACTGCGAATCCAGGACCGCCACCAGCGCCCTATTTTTGTTATGCATGGGCAAACGAGGTAAGCGTGGCCTAAGATGGGGCGACATGAAGCGGTATTCCTGAATCGCATCCTCCAAAGCACTCCTCAATTCCTCATTGCACTGGGTACTTACGTTTGTAGCCCTATCACTACTCCCCTCGTCAGCATGACTTGTATTAGTCTGCGGTAGTATTACAGTAGTCTGCGACTGGGGGGCGGTGACATGGCTACTCTGTATTTCATTTCGCAGGCGATCAAGTATAGTGTCATCCAACATATGATTACGTTGGATGACCCGTACCTGATCCGATAGTCGTTGTACCGAAACGTTGACAGCTGGTTTAATATTATTATTATTATTATTAGGCAAGTATTTGTTCAGTATGAATGATTTAGATCAGGTCGCGACCGCATTTGGCCTGCGGCATTCGGCCTCCTCCGACCCGTAATTCAGCAACTGAGCAGCGAGGACATTAATTATGCAGCCGAACTGGACAGGTATCCGTTTGCCTACAAAGGAGAAGCCCCTCAGTGGCAACTAGGCGTGCCTAATCGATATATGTATGACGTGCTGGTTTTGCTTATCAAATTATACAGAGTGTTCTAATACTTCTAATCCATCATCTGCTTTTGTCAGCTAAATGGAACAGGCTATCATTGTAACCGTAGTCGTGTCTCGTTATGTAAATTAAAAGATATTGTATTATATTCTGACAAACAAGCAGCAATTTGTGTAACGAGCCAAGTCTTAGAAAGTTTTGAAGTTTCGTAAACAAAACATCTTAAAATCTACCGCTTTTGTTGTTCCTCTTAGCTAAGAAACCACAAAGTTACCAAATACTCGATTAATGAATAATTATGAATGTAAGTAGATAGTTACAAATGTAAACATGGCATATTTCCACATACATTATTCTGTTAATCGCATCCCACGCAAAAGTAAACAATAAAAATAAATTATTTATTTACAAAACTGAAGCGAGCTCTACAAATCAATGACCGTCGTCCTCACAGTGCAGTGGCCATTGCTATTTACATTTAAAATATTTCAGTTATAAACATGATTGATGGATCGCAGCAAATTAGATGTTGAGCTTTTATGTGTTCAGCACTAAACACCAAACTGCTCCAATATTTACGTCCATTAAAATGCAATCAACTCACTGTTGATATTACATTTTCATTAAACAAACGTGGGATTGGCTGGGGACAGTTTAAATTGCTATTTGGTTTTAAATTTCCACTTACTATGATTATTTGTTTTGTAAATGTATTCGTATTACCTTGGTTTAGGCTCGGTATTACATCGTATTGTTTACTTTAATGATGGATAATGATGAAAAGTGTTGAATAGAACTGTTTATCAGTTGTCATGATAGCTGTCATTAATGATGTTTCTTTTTTTTATTGCGCAAAATGTTAATGAAGCATAATGGGTTATTGAAGTATTGTTATTGACATTTACCTGTTACCTACTGGAACTGTTTAATGCTACAGCTTCCAATGTCAGAACACTTCAAATATACCCTTTAAGGTGCTCTCTAATCAGCGGGGCAATTGCGTAACACATTATCAATCGGAATGTGTTTTATTTTGACAGTTCAACAACATTCATTGCGTTATTTACGTGTTGCGCAGACAAATTTTTCGAACTTACGAAGCAATGGATGAGCAATTTACTTCAAAATGATTCAGATTCCGATTGATAGTGTGTTACGCAATTAGGGTGCGGGAGCATAGCCCTGTAATGTAACAATCCAAGATTCCGTGTAACGACTAGGTCTTTGCAAGTAGACTGCGCAGGCCTTCAACTGCTAGGAAGCGTAGAGAGATAATGAAACCAGCAGGATAGATTAATACATATAAATAAACTAGCTTCGGCCCGCAACTTCGTTCGCGTGGAAGTCGTAAGGTACACAATGCCTCATTTTTAGGGTTCCGGAGTCAACTAGGAACCCTTATAGTTTCGCCATGTCTGTCTGTCCGTCCGTCCGTCTGTCCGTCCTCGCTTAATCTCTGTGACCGTTAGCACTAGAAAGCTGAAATTTGGTACCAATATGTATATCAATCACGCCGACAAAGTGGTAAAATAAAAATTGGAAAAAAATGTTTTATTAGGGTAGCCCCCCTATATGTAAAGTGGGAAGTGATTTTTTTTTTTAATTTCAACCCTAACGTGTGATATATTGTTGGAAAGGTATTTAAAAATGAATATGGGTTTACTAAAATCATTTTTTGATAATGTCAATAATTTCGGAAATAATCGCTCCAAAAGTAAAAAACAATGTGTCCCCCCCCCTCTAACTTTTGAACCATAAGTTTAGAAAATATGAAAAAAATGTGAAAAGTAGAACTTTATAAGGACTTTCTAGGAAAATTATTTTGAACTTGATAGAAACAACAGTTTTTGTACAAAAAAGACAAAAGTTGTACAAAATCATGTCTGGACTAAGTTTGTACTATAATCGTATGCAAGCATTTTTTTTTTAACTTCGTTTACATATTTTATTATCCTGAACGTATCTTTTTTCAAACAAAAAAAGAATGATTAAAATTGGTTCTCGCAATCCAAAATTACCACCGAAAACTTCTGGCACGTCTATGTACTAATAAGTAACCCAATTCCCCGAGAGATGGCGCTGTAGGTACTTATTACATTGGGTCGGGTATTATCGAATTGTACGTGGGAACACTTATTGTGACGGACGGGAAACTACGGAACCCTACACTGAGCGTGGCCCGACACGCTCTTGGCCGGTTTTTTTTATAAAACTCCCTGTCGCTATTACTTGGTTTTTCGCATAGCGTTCTTTCTGACTTTTTTTTTTTTTTGCTTGGCTCCTATTGGTCCTAGCATGATGACAGCCTTCCTCAAAAATTAGGCTATCAAATGCAAAAATATTTTTTCTAATCCGACTTGTACTTCCAGAGATTAGCGAACAAACAAACAAAAAATCAAACCCTTCAGCTTTATTATTAACTAGCTTCTGCCCGCGACTTCGTCCGCTTGAAATTTCACCCTCCCCCCATTCACCTTCTTAGTGATGGAATTTCGAAAAACCCTTTCTTAGTGCACCCCTAGACCTCATAAGAAACCTACGTGCCAAAGGGGTTTGAAGATTTTTGTATGGAGGGTGGCCCTAAGGTCGGCCGCCATTTTGATTTTTTTTCAGAATCGCGGTGCACAACAAAAGTTATATATGTCGGATCTTTCATGAGTATGCACTTAAAATGAGACACAAGCGCCTTTGTTTAGCGTTGTGTGGAGTCTAGGATTAAGTATGGTGTCCGATACGGAGTTACGAACCTTATGGGCCATGGAGCGACAGTGATCGTTTAGACGTGGTCGCGACACATACTGGCCTAGGAACTGCTCAGTGTTTCCTTTTAAGTTCAGAGTATTAATTAGTACACTAGTGTTAGTAATTCACTCTGTAACAATAAACTGTGTAGAAGTTAAAGGAGCTATTTCTCTCGTTTACCCGTATCCCAATTCTGCGCCCACGACTGTATATCTGACACTATGTATGTCACTAAGTATGTCTGATCACAATCCAATGTACCTGGATTCGACATATATTTAGATTATATATATATGAATAAATATACAGAGTTGATACGACAGAGGGGCTTTCCTTTAAACTGCCTATACTAGGTACCATTTCCAAGCTCTGTACCAAAAATCAATTAAATAGCAGCAGTAGTTTAGTCGCAAATGATTTTTTAAGTTTTTACCCCGTTTGAACACGGTGTATCTTTCGTAACAGCTGAGTATGTCTAACGCATAGGTCATGCACCTAAAAACGATAAATCGGAGTATAACCTACAATGCGTTGTTGCCGCTCTGACGCAAGTCACAAGTACAACCAAATATTTCACAAAAAAGTTGGCAATGCAAACAAGGAAGCAATAAATACACATACTTGCTCTTTCATTACGAGAGTGACAATCATAGCAAAACATCCCGCGCGTAAAAGAAATAGAAATAGGTCAGTGTGTTGCTATTGCATCCTAGATCCTTGCGATCGATAAGTGGGGCTTCCCGACCTCTAAAAAACATGTTTTTTCAGTGCGCCGACCACCCTTCCGGAATGTGCGGTGCCGGTGCGTTATGTAACACGGAAGAACGAACTCGCGTTTTGCCGAACTCGCGCGCTGACAATTATTATTGTGATTTTGTTTAGTTATTGTGATAGGACACTAAATTATAAGTTTAAGACAGTATTTGAACTAAAAAATAGGATTATTTTAGCATTCTTAGCGACGGACAGTGATTTAATTAGAAAAATAAATAACAATCTTCTCCGTCGGTATGATTTGTGCATTAATGTGAATTGAGGACACATCGAGAATTTAAAAATTTAGTGTTTTTGTTGTGATTGTTGTTTTGCGCGTACTTCAAAACCTTACCTAACATAAAAGCCGCCTACCGCGCCATTGCCGGCGTCGGACGACGCGACGCGACGTTGCCACTTTTGTTACCCAGGTATTTAAGTTCAGTAAACTTCATTTACAAAGGCTGTTGCGTTTTACTCTAATTTGTAAGCTATTTAGTTTGTTTGAAAAAAACAAATTCTAGTTTATGGCGCTTTTTATTTTTAGACCGTATTGAATTAATACTAAACACCTATAGTTACGTACTGTAATTTAAAATCCCCTCTGTCATATCAACTCTGTATATGAATAAATAATTAATCAAACACGGCAATTTATTGATCCTTTTTTTTTAATCCCAGAGACTAATCTGATATTTAAGTCTTTTGTGTTTTCGTTTTTTTTTAGTATAGAATTTTGACTTGTCAGATTAGTCTCTGGGTTTAAAAAAACGAACTATAAATTGCCGTGTTTAATTATTTATTTAAAAATGTCTATTCTTCATTTGTTTCTTCTCCATAAAGGTTTCATAACGTTTCTATTACCTCAATAGTTCAATATGCTTACCTGGAAGGAAAAAAAACAAAAAAATCTTAGTAGTTTTCGACTTATATTTCGGTGAATAACTCCGAAACCTGACGCTTTACGATATTATGTTAATTAAATTTTTTGTTTGTATAAGTGTCCTCTATCTAAATATATAACTTTTGTTGTGCACCGCGATTCTGAAAAAAAATCAAAATGGCGGCTGATTTTAGGGCCAAAACCTTCAAACCCCTTTGGAATCTCTAGAACCAGCGGTTTGGGCTGTGCGTTGATATGTCAGTCAGTCAGTCACTTTCTTCTTTTATATATTTAGATATAGATATTGATAGATAGGTAGAATTAATACGGTTAGGTAGCGGTCGGTTAGAGGCGAATACTCCCGGTAGGTGAGGAAGCGCCTTTATAATATTTATCGTATTATACAAAATACACAGGCTTTGTTGTTACGTCATAATTTGTATAGGTCGGACCAGTAAATTCGCGAACGTAAGTACTTGAACATCATTTTCCGATTCCTCTTCAAAGGTTCTATTGAACTTGGCCCGCAAGGGCGTTCCTTTGTCGGAATTCACTCAATTCACAGAATGTAATGTAAGACATTGATTCCAGAACAACTTAGCATCTTTCTCATCGTTTCTTTGATGTTCTGAGTACGCCATTAAATAAATTAACGTTCGAAATTGTAAAGCAAATAGCAAACCTATATTGTGTGAACAGATAAACTCATTCCTTCTGTTTTAGTTTGAAGATGTCTTTACTTGCAAGGCTGCTTCTTCATACCTTAATCAACGCCATATTGGATTAACTAAATCTCATTACCAAGTTTTGGGCTGAATTTAAATGAAATCATACCGCTGCGGAGCTCGGCGGTAATTTAATTTGTAATTTAATTGTATATGAGTTATTCTCTCTTGTAGGCAAGCTGTCTAAAGACACTGGGATCTCATTATGATGCATTCAGTTTCTTGTCACGTATCTTTATGATTGCGCAATGTTTCCAAATGATGTGACGTCACGGAGTCAGGAAATCTATTACCGCACCTCGCCGCGTCGCACCGCACTTGATCCTTTTAAGCTAAACGGATATTCCGTTGATAGGATTGTCTGTCTGTCTACCTCCCTTCGCTGGTCTCAAATTATAACTATTATTTTCATTTCGTTTTTCCGGAAAAAAATCTGTGACTTGTGACAGCATTTTCATTTGTACGCAAAACGACATTAGACTCGGCAATAAATCTTTGATGTTTTTTTCTTTTACATCAAAAGAATTTTCATTTATTCTTTGTATTGGCTAGACTGGCGGGTCGGGTGTTACTATTTGATTTTTTCGTGTCTCCAGGCTCTTTGCGGCTTTATTTACTCTCCCATATCTATTACACACAAAGCGTATTGTATCTAAGTTCTAAATCTCCTATACCTACTTGTTCATGTGGATAGAAAACTATGAAAACTTCTTTCATTCATCATGGAAACGGAATAAGATATTCATCATTCACACAACTGTAGAAAATTCCTCGGAAAATGTTTACAAATCTTAAACCCCATTTTCATTTATTTGTAGCGAAATGCGTAGGTATGTAATAATAATAATAATAATAATTTAATAATAATTTATTTATTTGTTAACATAGGTGAAAAATACAGGTTTTGTGTTTGATGAACAGAGCGCTATGTTATGCCATGAGGCGTACAAATATGATTAATTTTTTACAAATAACATTTTATTAAAATCATGCATAGCTATGGTATTAAATTAGAAAATTAAATTAGCAATATTACAATTTAATTAAGAGGATATGTCAAATCTAGATGAGGAATTTAAAGAATTAAAAATGTCAAAAATAGTTAATGTCAATTTTAATCATTGTAAAAATGTCAAATTCGTTAAATGTCAAAATTAATCATTTTAAATATCTACTACTACTATTCTGATAAATTGATTCGTCATTTAAATATTCCTCAATAGTATAATAGCATTTATCTATTAAGAACAATTTCATTTTCTTTTTAAATAATGAAAGATTCAATTCTTTTATGGCGTCTGGAATTTTGTTATAAATACGTGGAGCCATACCTAGGACACTTTTTTTTACTAATGCAGTGTTACACTTGTAATTACTCAACGAATTTTTGTATTGACTACGGATTGGAACATTTCGTACCCTAGTAACTTTTTCAAAAAGGTTGGGATTTGTTTTTACGAAGGTACTAATTTCTAATATGTATATCGCCGGTAGCGTGAGTATTTTTAATGCTTTAAAGTAGGGTGCACAGCTATCATCAGTTTTCAGACCACACATGGCTCTAATGCACCGTTTCTGTGCCTTGAATACTAAACCCTTGTCCGGGGAATTACCCCAAAAAATTATTCCGTACCGTAAAAGCGAGGCTACCAAACCATGATAAGCAACAAGTAACGCGTCTTTATTTACCTTTCTAGCCAATTGAAAAAGTGCATAGGCAGATTTATTAACTTTTTTACACAGCTGTTCTATATGAGCTTTCCAATTGAGGTGATTGTCAATATGGATACCTAAAAATACACTTGCTTTTACTTCTTCTATTTCGTTACCATTGTAATTGATAAAAGGTTTTGGGGCTTCGATTTTTTGGTGGAAATGCATTACTTTGGTCTTCTTAAGGTTGATTATTAAATTATTCATATTAAGCCAATTAATTATGTCAGTAAGAGTATTATTAATGTCAAATTGATAAGTATTTAAGTCATTACATTTTACTATGGCAGTGCTGTCGTCCGCAAACAAAACCATTTGTTGTTGTGTCACTTTTGGCAAATCATTTATGTAAATGAGAAATAAGGGTGGCCCAAGCACGCTACCTTGGGGCACTCCATATTTTATATTCCTGAAATTTGATACATAAGTTCGTTCCATTTTGATTTTTGCGCACACTCTAGTGATTTCAGTACATTGCAATCTATTACTTAGATATGATTCTAGTAGTTTTAAAATGTTCCCTCTGATGCCATAGCAATGCAATTTGTCTAGAAGGATTTTGTGATCAACATAATCAAAGGCTTTAGTCATGTCTGTGTAAATAGCGCAGATGGGAGTCTTTTTATCGACAGCATGCATAACATTCTTTAAAAGGTCAAAAATAGCCATATTTATTGTTTTATTTCTCCGAAAACCGTTTTGTTCTTCACACAAAATATTATATTTGTGAAGATATTGGTATAGCGAGTTGTAAATAACTTTTTCAAATACTTTGGAAAGAACTGGAATTTTGGCTATGGGCCGGTAATTTTTTATATGTATTTTTTCTTCCTTTTTGTGAAGCGGTTTTATTATGACTTTTTTTAAGCTTTCGGGATAGACGCCTTCGCTAATACCTATATTAATAATATGTGCTAGAACAGGTGCTATATGCTCTATTACATATTTAATAACTTTTGTAGTTATACCGTCATAACCTACCGTGCTAGTATTTTTAAGCGTCTTTGTGGCTAAAATAATATCGGATTCTAGCACAGGCTGCATAAACATTGATTGCATTGTCAAATTATCTAACCTATTGTTTATTTTAATGTCATTTATTGTATTATTCTCAATGTCATCTATAAAGTAGTCATTGAATGCATTCGCTATGTCGTTTGGATTTGTGTAAGTCGAATTCCCGGTTTTTATTGTCAGTATCTGTTCTTTAGGTAGGTTAATTTTAGATCTATTGACTATCTGCCATGTGGCTTTAGATTTATTTTGCGAGTTGTTTATAAAGTAGTTATTTTGTGCCTTCTGAGTTAATCTAACAATTTTTTTATACTGCGTAGTGAATTTTTTTAAGTCACTTTTAGCTTTTTTTGATGGGTGTAGTCTGTAAGCCCACAATAACCGTCTCTGTCTTTTACTACATGTTTTTATGCCATGAGATATCCATTTAACTTGTTTGTTTGTATGTATAGTTATTATTTTCTCTGGGAAACAGAGATTGTAAAACAATGAGAAAATATCAAAAAAGGCTTTATAGGCCTCATTAACATCATTACTTTCGTAGACTTCTTTGAAAGATAATTTTTGTATGCATGACTTAAATTTATCTAGGTTCTCTTTGGAGTAATCTTTTTTTACCGTTTTCCAAAATTTTAGGCGACACGTTTTATTAACCGGTATTTTAATTACTTGTGATGTATGATCTGATAACATGAGGTCAATAACTTCGGTTTTCCATCCCTTGTCTAGATTATGTGCAAAGTTATCAATGCATGTATTGCTATGAGGTCTAGTCGGCTGGTGTAAAGCTAGAGTCAAGTTATAGTTAAGTAGGAAGTGTTCCAAATCCAGAGTAATCTTATTTCTTAACAGTACATTAATGTTAAAATCACCGCACAACACAATTTTTTTGTTCGATAAGCAAACTTTTTTTAATACAATGTCAAGTTTTTCGTAAAAAGTCAAGTAATTGTATTTTGGTACTCTATACACACATATAACTATAATTGAAAATGATGTCAATTCTATAGCACAAATTTCAAAGACGCCTGATACAGACTGTTTAGCAACATCTGGTAGTACTTTGTATTGGTGTCCCTGTCTTACAAGAATACAAGTTCCACCCCGATTTGTGCTTCGTGAAAAAAACGCGGTTAGATGGAAATTCGGGATATGTAATAAACTCTCATGTCCAGATGTTATGAAATGCTCTGTTAAACAGAGTACATCTACAGTGGTCCCTTGATTTTCTAAGACTTCTAATTGTACAGTTAACATGTCTGATTTGTTTAACAGTCCAGCAATGTTTTGGTGCATTACGTTAATACGACTAAAGAAAAAACTGCCCCGTATCCTCAGATTCAGTTACTATCTTTATTTGGTTATCAGGTTGTTGAAAGTCACAATTTGATGATTGTATCTCTATAGTCATTTTGAAAACATCCCTGAAGATTGCTTGCATTCCGGAGTAATTAATTGCACCCGTACGTTTGTTGAACATAGTGTCATCATAGTTAAGGTTCATGTTGCTGTCCAGAAAGTAAGCGTGACCATGAGTGACAGTGTCTAGATATAATAGGTTATTAAAGGTTTCCACTCTTGAGTTATATAGGTAGTTGTTTGTGAAAAATTTGTATGTCGGCGTGCAGATAATTATATTAGTATTCAAGACTTCTTGCAATACTTGCCTAATTGCTAAAATGCTATCAAAATATTTATTTGTTATTTTAAAGTCTTCCTCACCTATCAATATTATACAAAAATCTTGTAGAGTGAACTGTGACAACTTTTCTTTTATACCCTTCAACAGAAGTTCAATAGTTCCATGAGGGGTGATGTAATGGCAGAGGGAGCACTTCTCAAAGGTGTTTTCTGCAATGTGAAGCAATTTATTTTTGTTGTCTGTACTTATTATGCAAATTTTTTTGCACTTCGACTGGTTTGCGTCTGCATTATTTGTGCATTGATTTACTGATGGTGATGTATTTTTATTGCTGTCTTTCACCATTTTTGGGTTTTTGTGTTTTTTTACTGTAGTGTTGCTATTTTTTTCCTGTTTCTTTGTCTCTGTTTGCGTGTGTTTATGATTTTTGTTAGGACTTTTTTTTGCCTTTTTTGTGCTAGGTGACTTTATTTTTGTTGGACTGTATGTGACTTTCTTGTACAGCTCGTTCTGTTTGCTCAGAGTTATATTCATCGTTTTGAGATCATTATTTTCCATTGTCAATTTATCAATTTCTAAGTGAGCGCTTTGCAGGTCAAGTGTGAGGTTAGTAATTTGATCTCGTAGTTTCTTGATTTCTTCGTCATCGTCGTCGGACATCTCCGGTACACTAGTGACGGTGTCATTTAATGTTGCGCGCGTAGCAGCTACCTCACTGTCGCTCAACATTGAGTCCGATTTAGTCCTAGTCCGCCGAAACGTAATATTTTCTAGGAAATTCATAGTGGATGCAGTAGGATTTGAATATGTACGCGAAATTTAGAAAAAGGTTCTTCACACAGTGGATTCGTTAGATGACGTTGTTACCAATTACGTAGCGCGATCATCTAGGTCATGTAGTCGCGCGAGTTATGCACAGTTTTCCACTAAATTAGAAATTTTTATTATTGTGGTATCACTCCTTTTTTTTTTATTTATTTTCCCAAACAGCAACACTATTACTAATGTCACTAAGTATAGTGAAACGTGAGCTCCTCGATACTAGATGGCGCTTTCTGCAGTATCAGGATAACTGATTATATTTTATATAGTGGCAACTCGTAACGTAAGTGTCACAAAGTATCAGTGAAACGTGAACTGCTCGATACTAGATGGCGCTTTCTGTAGTTTCTGGATAACTGATTATATTTTATAACATGGCAACACGTAACGTAAGTGTCAATATTAGTTTAGCTACTCAGCACTAGGGACGCTAGTTGTTTATAACTGTCAATTTTCAAATAAACACTTTATCGTAACGTACGACAACGAATTGTTTATTAATTTTTGTCACTATTAATTATCTATTTTGAGTCCACTGTCATTCGTGAGGCTATATAAGGTTAAAAACTGATTTTTATTTGTCCAAGAATGACACTTATTGATTATATTGGAGTTTTTTAGGAACTGGTCACTGTATTTCTTTTACACACTATTTTCCTTGTATTTACGTATTAACTGTAACCACAAACAATTTCACGGGAATAGTTCACTATATACTCTAGATTCAATTACTTTATATACTGTATTATCACTTAATTCATAAATTCTCGAATTAAAATACACGGGAGATGTTTACTAAGACAGTGTTGCCACTCACTCTCACATGTGAAAAAGGTGTGTTGATGCGATACCTGTGTTCAACCCATCGGCATCGGATTACATCCATGCTCTGCCGCGTTTCAATTTTCAATACAGATTAAGTATGTTTGGGTAAACATTTACTCAACAAAGATATTATTTACCTTTAATAATATAATGTACCTATGTACAATTATAACCCACTCCCTCTCACAGGGAGCAGGCCTTTGGCCCAGCGGTGGGAACATTAAAACGGCTGATTATGCTTCGCTGGAATTGGAAGTCGATATAATTTATTGTTTCATGTTACATTGTTTTGCTACTTACTTAGGTGTTGTTTTACAACAATGCTTGCAAGTCACGAACTTATTTGAAGTGTGCATTAACGATAATCAACATAGCCAAACACTATAATCATGTATCTCTTGACCGAAGTATATGCCAGAAGTGCAATAGTGTCGCATTGTTTCAAACATTCCTTGTACATGAACTTGAATCATAATAATGTCCTAAATAATGGATGTAAAAATACCCATACCGGAGTCGAGAGTCGAGACTTCAAGACTCGAGAGTCATTTGTTCTTCCCGTTATTATGTTTTTTTTTTTTTTGTACTGGACCATATCTGGGGACCTGGGTTTACGGAGATATTGGGCTTTGAAGGTTAAAGTTTTTTTACGAAGACATTTTTTAAATGGTTAAATACTCCCACGACCCCTTTACCGCTGCATGCACTTATGGGTGCTAAATGTTTTGCGTCCGCTACGTTGCGCACTACAGTAAATTACAGCGAATTTTCACACCACAAAATAATAAAAGTCGTTTCCCAGCAATTATTTTTGCACATAGTTACTTACTGTGATTGATGTACAGAATACGTAGGTGACTTCGTAAAGAGGCTGGTTCTGAATCATTTGTCTTTTCGTTGAGAAAAAAAAAAAAAAACGTGTGGTTCGATTCACGTCACCGAGACTTGGCTAGCGCCCATTGAAAAACACTCTCGGTTGCATAATGTATCGAGCGCGTGCCGCATTCGGAAATCCATTGTGATCACAATGAGCTCAGCTCTATTTTGTCAACTGTCATGTTTACCTCCTAAAATAGTGTTGTTATTTTAAGACTTGAGTGATATTTGTCTTTACTCTGTTATACTAAGTTGCTTTTATGGTAAACAAACCTGCGCGGAGGCGTTTGTATAGCTATTTCAGGAACCCATGTCATTGCCACATGCATGGTCTTTTGTGAAATCATGCTAAAATATTTGGTCCTTTTGTGAAATTATGCTACAATATTTGGTCCTATGAGTCAGGGAGGAAATTCTTGATCTAAATTATAATAAAAGCACTAGGTGTGAGCAGAAAGCTCGTCGCTGTATAAAATGTCCGATATCCGATACCTTTGTCTTTGCCCAACGCCGAGCTGTTTTAATCAGGGAAGGATTAAAAGGTTAGTTTTTACTTTTTGCTGTCTTTGAAGGAAGCAGCTGATAGCTCGGAGAAGTGGAGACCAAGCTTTTATTTTTTATTGAAAATTTTTACTTACCTTTTTAGTTCTGGCACCGTATTTCATAAATAAAAATGCCAGCAAAACATGAATAGAATAAAAAATATAAGTACAAAAACACGTTCATAAAACTTTATCATGTGTACAAATGTACAATGCTCGTACTTACAGGGTACACACATAAAAGCTGTTATAGTGGCAATTTACACGCGACGATTTCCGATAATAGGAACATATTCATGTTTACAAATGCGGCACCTATGTAATGGACTTAGTATATTCAAACGCTCTTCTTTGAATTCGTATTTAACCGTGTATGATAATAAGCGTATGTAAACATACTTGTACTTACAGTAAATAATTCACATAATACCTACACACCTTTGCTAACTCATACACAATATGTGTATGAGTTAGCACAAATAAAGACGATCCTACTATCTAGTACCTACACACTGTGTGTTTTAGGTCGTAGGTTCGAACCCAGACAGGTGCTTTACTTTGTGTAAATTACACTCAGCGGCACGGAATCTTGGCCAAGCGCTTATCTCGCGATAGCAAAAGTTTTAAGTGTTTCTGATGAATGTTTGTTGTGCAGGTATGTCAAAAAATGTTTACTTTTAGTTCAAGAGGGTAATCCATTATGTTTAAGTGCACCACGACGAAACTTTTAATTTAAAATTGAATCGGGGTCATTTGAGCGACTAAGTTCACGTTTTAAATTTGTGTGTTTTGAAAAGTTTACTGTTCGGTTTTTGAATTATTGTGATTTTATGCTTTTAATTCAATAAGTAAAGGTGCTTTAAAAGCAATAAAAATGCCTCTAACACCAGCACAGGTTTCACAAGCCGTTGCGTTAATTAACCAAGGGCTGACACAGCGTGAAGTTGCTATTGCTCTTAACGTACCACGGTAATCAATGCAGTATGCCCTTAAAAGATACCAGGAGACAGGCCAGTACACCCGCAGGCCAGGCAGTGGAGACGTAAGGTGCACATCGGCCCGAGACGACCGCTTTATTGTCCTGGAGATTTTGAAAAACCGCTACCTGACAGCTGTTGAGATACGCCAGCGGCTTCAAATTGTGAAAGGCGTTAATGTTAGTGAGCGTACGGTGAGAAGACGAATGGAGGAAGTCAATTTAAATGCTTTTAGACCAGCACGAGGTCCAGAACTTCTCAGACAGCACCGAGTAGCTCGACTTCACTTCGCACGAGAACACGTTAACTGGACCCACGAGCAATGGGCTAGAGTACTGTTCACAGACGAGTGTCGAATAGCTTTACGTTCTCCAGATGGTCGAGAACGAGTGTGGCGAAGAAGAGGAGAGCGGTTTTTACCCATTACTACCACTCAAACAGTGAGTTTCCATGGAGGCTCAATAATGTTATGGGGAGGTATAAGTTCCGACGCACGTACAGAGTTGGTTATCGTCGATAATCGGCTAACAGCTGTTCGATACATCGAGGAAGTTCTTCAGGAACACGTAATACCATATTCGGGGTTCATTGGACACAACCAATTCCTCCTAATGCACGATAATGCACGCCCACACGTTGCACATTGCGTTGAAGAATATCTGGAAGAGGTTGGCATACAAAAATTGCAATGGCCAGCTCGTAGCCCAGACTGAAACCCGATTGAGCATATCTGGGACATGCTCAAAACAAAGATAAAGTCCAGCTCCAACCCGCCGGAAACTCTAAACCAGCTCCGAACTGCAGCGCTGGCCGCTTGGCGCAGTATACTGCAAGTTGATGTCCAAAACATCATCCAAAGTATGCCAGATCGAATGCAGGCAGTTATCAGGGCTAGAGGAGGAAACACCCGATATTAAAACGTATAGACAACAACGAAAAAGACCTTATTTTTTATTTTATAGTGTTTTTAAATTTATAGTGAAAAATTCCTAATTTCAGTGAAAGTGCGTGATTTTAAAAACTGATTTATTGGTGAGGTAATCTTTTAATTTCTAAGTTCTTAAAGCATAAGAGACACGTATTAAAGCCACTTACCCTTAATTTATTGCCATAAATGCAAATGCAAATTTTTTTATTCAAATAATCGGCAATATCACGAGTGGCCAAGTTTCCGTGCCGGTGAGTGTATTATTAATATATATTATATTATTAATATATATAATATTTCATCACCACTGCTCTCAAAAACGGTGAAGCAAAACATCGTGAGGAAACCGGCATGTCCTAGAACCAAAAGTTCGAAGACATGTGACATCTATCAACCCGCACTGGGCCCGCGTGGTGGATTACGGCCCACTCCCTC
Organism: Amphipoea oculea; assembly: GCA_945859645.1. Lineage (NCBI taxonomy): Eukaryota > Metazoa > Arthropoda > Insecta > Lepidoptera > Noctuidae > Amphipoea > Amphipoea oculea. Next base: position 14,061,849 of record OX243873.1, read on the forward strand.
TCACAGAGAGGAGGCCTGTGTCCCAGCAGTGGGAACATTATAGGCTGATTATGTACACACTAACCAAACATTAAAAAAAAAACCCAACCTATAGCTAAAATAGGTAGGTACGTGAGAACAAAAATGTTACAAACTAAAATTATTAATTATAAAACGAACTGAAAATTAAATCTATCTGCGCTGGAACTGCATCAAACACGAATGGAGAACTTGAAACCGTAATGAGATGAAAACTGCAATATGTTGCCGCGTCACTGAAGAGAGTTTTCATTAAAACTGTTACTAGAAAGTTGTCGTACCTCGTATCTTCCTACTTCGGTGGAGGAGCAAAAATTTAACGTGTCATCTAGTTTCACAGACTACAAGCATACTGGAAATTGGAAAATAAATTGAAACGTGACGTAGTGGAAACTAAACATTTGCAGTATACTCGTATAATCATTGAGTGAATACATAGTATGTAAATGTGAAATGTTATAAATAACAGTCCAAAAAAGGCCTCTACAGAAATTAATAAGCTAAAGGTCCTAAAGACTGCACATACACTATTGATGGATGACTTAAGTTCGTGGTAATTTTCATCGCTAAATCGTCCAATAATACCTAGTGTTAGTATAACCAGGCATAACTGCCTGAAATTAGAATTCTACTGCCTGCAAGGTGGTCCTTTTCAAGTTTTCAGTCCACCGCTGCATTATAATTTCTCCCATATCGTGTCTACGTTATTGTATCAGAATTAATTCCGGCGGTTTTATGCAAACACCAATCATCGATATTTTTTAACAGATTCTAATAACTTTTTCTTTTTGTCGTAGTATCCTTTTCGCCGATATAGTGGGCTTCACGGTGCTCGCATCGCAGTGCAGCGCGCAGGAGCTGGTGCGATTACTCAACGAACTCTTCGGACGATTCGATCAGCTGGCCAATGTGAGTAATACTGTTATGTCTATTAATGATTACCTATTACTGGAAATGTTATTGTTTATTATTATGTGCATCATACACGTCACAGCTTATAAGCGATAGGGAAACCTCTGCATCGTCATCGGCATAAACGTGTTTATTATATGGCATTAAAGTCTTTATTAAAGCGTACATTGCGGTAGACTAATATTTATTTGTTTACGTTGTATTGCGAAACTTTCTTAATTTATTGCCAATAATGAGTAGGTATAAAAATAAACTGTTAACTACGCTTAAAAACGGACCTTATACTATAGACCGACCGCTTAACTGAGACGTTGCCTGAGGTAGCAGTGCGGTGCTAGAGGGGTGTGGTGACGTGATGCGAGAGCTCAGTGATTCGTCAACTTGTGATAACTATCACCCTTCCTGCACCGCGCAGCTACCTCTGGCAAGGTCTACCTATAGTGACATGATTGCAGCTCCTTTTAGGTAAAGATGTTGATACTACGGGATGGGTGTGGCTGAAATTATGGCCAATTATCATTATATTAAGTACCCAACTGCACTACAAGAAGGGGTAAAAATCTTAAATAAATTTTCTGACAGAACGCACAGCCTGTCGCTGTGTCTACAAGCAAGAAATTTTGCACAAAAGTTTCTTATGTAACAAAAGTGAGCACCAAGGAAGAAATTCATCCCGTAAAGGGGTTAAATCGGGGATGAAAGTTATGGAAGATCGTCATTTCAGGAGTTGGACACGTGGAAGTTGGTACTCAGACTTCTGTTTTAACCTTTTAACCGCCCGACTTCATATCAGTTGTCGTGCCCCCAGCGCCCGGCACAGTGAATCGAAAAGTAAATATCTGATACAATACAGCCTAAATAAGTTAAAAACGAGCTTTGGCATTTGGTCGTAAATATACGACCTTGGCGAAATGGACTCGAAAATATTTGTTAAAAGGTTAAAAAAGTAAAAATTTGTTGTACTATCGTTTTTTGGAAACTTATCCCCCCTAAAGCTCTTGAGAAGTTGCCGATGGGAAATCCTCGCAGGCACTCTGCTTATGTTTTACTGAACCTGGTCTTTCTATACAGGATAATCACTGTCTTCGAATCAAGATCCTGGGCGACTGTTACTACTGCGTGTCCGGGCTGCCCGAGCCGCGGTCTGACCACGGTCGCTGCACCGTCGAGATGGGGCTAGACATGATCGATGCTATAGCGTGAGTCACTTGTTATCATTCTTCTAGTCTTTTATAAGTTATCTAGGCTGTTGAAAAAACTATTTTCAGTAAAATGAGGTTGAATATTATCACATACTAATATTATAAAGGCGAAAGTTTGTGCGTTTGTATGTTTGTTACTTCTTCACGCACAAACAGCTGACACCCTGGATTAACACATAGAATACTTTTTATCCCGATATTCTCACAGGATCGAAACGTATGCGGGAGAAACCGCGGGGCGCTGCTAGTTAGGAATATAAAAGAGATTGCCTTGTAATGTTACTATAACAAGATGTTTGTAGGAGATACCAGAACCGTGAAGTTAGATCAATAATTTTTATGTGGTTATGAGTTGTGACTGACGAGTGAAGACTGTCATACGTCGTGACGCTCTGGCTCATAGCTGTCATCATAGTAACGAATCTTTACAAAGAATCAGGAATCAATCGAACAGCTACTTAGTTATTTGGCCGTCATGATTGCAAATACATACGTGTTAAAAACCCAAACCTGACTGCGGTTATGTTGCTCTATTAACGATGCGTAGATCACGATAGTAATAAGTGCAAAAAACACCGAGTGACATCTACGAAGCTAAACCAAAAATAGTCGCAAGTAGCCACAACCGACCCACGCCTACGACAAACAAACAGCGCCACCTTGACTTGCCAATTTATGGCGACCGTACAACAATAAAATTTAATTGGTCATTTCAGCCGACGTGGTTAGCTTACTGTCCGTGAAACTTACACTACAGTAGATAAACTTTAGTGATATACGAAGTTAAGTGATCGATCGCTGAAAGAACAAAAATTAGGTCAATTAATATTCTTATAGAGTCGTTCCATGTTTTTTTTATGACGCAGGGTGACTGGATCACATATAGGTAAATAATATATTTATTTAAAACAAGATTAACTTTTCGTATGCCGGAACGTAGATCCACGCGAGACACAATGGCTTTTTAATTGTGTCTGTAATTACGGCATTCAACCGGTTAAAGGGAGAGAATTCTCTCGTGTATTATTGAATACACATAGGTATTAATTTTTAATTAATAAGCTAGGTCTGTGCGGCTCGTGTTAGCTGTAGTACGAGGGCACGCGCATCGGAGCATGTCGCGATACGCGCTTATCTGCGCATTGGCTCATCAAAGGAGACTGCTAAATATACTCTTTGTGATCATGGCCCCCTGGCCGCCTGGCCCCCCGGTGACATCCTGGGTGGCCCCGTGGGGCCGCGGCCCTCCCTCGTCGCGTGAAGGTCGCTAGGCTGGCCTGGAATGATGCACTTTATCGCATTCTGTAGCTAATTTCGCGAGATGATCGTCTCAAGGCAATTTTTGTGGACGCTATTACTATTTCAAACGTTTCCAGAAATAATTTGGCGGTCCAGTGATCCACATTAAGGCCTGTCTTAATAAACTCCGTTTTATTTTTGTAACCTGCTTAGAAAAGTACGCAAAATGACGTTCACGTTCATAAAATGTTCATATTTTATTCTACCTTGGTGGAAAATAGATGATGCATTTTCAAAGCAATTCCGCTCGGGAAGATTGAGTGCACCATCCGTGTTGACAGGAATTACATGGTTCGTTATAACTGTGTGCATAAGTAGACCGCGGACTTATAATAAGAGGCAAGCAATCAACACCGTGGTCCGACCACAGGCCGCAAACCTCGAGCAGAACACAACTATCTGTATTCAGCGCGGGTAGTGTTTCAGACACGCGTCACGTTCGCCGCTGTCATCTGAACATTATCGAAAGGACATATCCGCCTTGTCGAGCACACGAATAACCAAATCAATGTGACGCGAATGGAAATGATAAATAAACTATTGCTATTATGCCAATTTTCCTAGAAATGGATCAGGATTCTACGTGCAGCGTGTTTATTCGTTTGAAAACGTTTGGAAAGTCCTATTCCTATTTCCTTTGGTACGCGAAAATCAAACACATTTCTTGATATGATATAGCTTTTGTTCGCACGACTATGTCGACAACTGGCTGTAAGTTAGTAACAGTTCACAGTACCCAGAGTCACGTAGAAAACTTGCCAAGCGTAACGTGAATATCTTTTATGATCAGATTCCGAATCGAAGGACACGCTCTTTCAAGTGGAAATGTGTATCATTACGTATTGCTTGCTTTTTCTTTCAAATTACATTGAATTGCGCACCAAAACATGGAATATTGAAATTAATATTGGAATCCCTAAAAAAACTATTTATAACCATCAATGTAAACATTATGTCAGTCTGATAGACAGTGTTTGTAATGAAAATAATGAACAGAAATAGTTGTCAACACTATTCCTACAGTGATATTCGGCCGACGTGACACGTCATTGGAACTGTATGTCTTGCTCTTGACCTAAATGTTATTCCTCGTGTGTGGATTCACGTAAATAGTCGCAATGGTGCGCTGTCCATTAAGACACATTACAGCCGTTACATGCATGATTTCTGTCAATGACTCGTATTTACAGACCAGCATCAATTAGCACGCTAGCTATATTAGTCTCATTCGCAAAATGTGATCTATTAATAATGTTCCGCTTACGTTGCTCCACTCATGCATGCTTGATGCACGCTCGGTGTCGTATTTGGGAGTTCAATATGAGAGGGAAAACAAACAAATGGCGGTATTTTATCGCAATCTCTGCAGCTGTGTTGACCAGCCGCGGCCGGCAGATACACAAGTCAAACATACAATTTGTTGACAATGTCCGCTTTGCACCACCGCAAGGCCAAGGGGCAAGCGTGTTTATTGCACATTTACATGGTTCCTATATTAAAACATGACGTTGGAATATTAAGGAAGCTGAAATAATGTTGCAATGGAATATCTAATCGTATTTGCGGTAGTATGTTAGCGTCGACAGCGTTGTAAAATTTAATTTCCTATCAATTTAACTACGTTGTACGGACCTTTCAATACGTAGGCGAATTTGTCCCATATTACAGAAATATCATCTGCACTTTTTTAATTTCAATTATGAATGCACAGTGAAGCGTGCAAAACGACGTAAATAATGTCCTCGTATGATATGAGTGGGTAATGTATTATTGTATGAACTCGTGTGAATGTCGGAACAAGATTGGTCCAATAAAGTTATTTTCATGTTGGTGTTATTTTCGCCGATGCTAGATATTATTAAAGTTGTATATATAGAGCGGGAAGAAGCGCGGGACGTACCTACTCGCCATTGAGTACAATTAATTTTGCCAAGTTTGTAGTCCATTTACTGTAGGAACGTTTAGATATTTGTTCATTTCAGACGACTAAAAGCTGCCCGTTACAATTCTACTTGCGTTTGTGTTTTTAGACTAATTTACGATGCTTGCTAGATTTTGAGCACTTAATATCAGCATTTTAATGGTAATTAGCACCCGTACCTACTTTTAGATGATTGAATTTTTTATTAAGAGCTTGTGTAATGTTTGTTAAGATTTCAAAGAACCGAGAACATTTTTTCTAACAATATTAGCATATGTATATAAGATTAAAATCATATAAAGAAGCATACAGCAAATAAAACTATAGGAAAACAGCGAAAGCTCGTTTTTGTTTTATGATAAGCCATAAATGGTCGTCGCGTCGGTCGTTGCTCCAAACTACGAGTGGACTCTAGGGGCTGCGCGCAAACAAGGACTGTTCCCAAACTGCTACCACTGACCTGGGTAATTTCGTATTCAGGGGATGTACGCCCGCGTCGATAGTGACATGTGTCCCCTTTCAACCCACTGCCGCTCAGGGAGTGGCGGGCGAAAAAGGGAAAACTGGACCATACTACAACTTCCGAGACAACACAAAGAAACGTAACAATAGCTGCTTTATCGCTGTATTGGGCAAACATTTCGTAACGCCATTAGCGATGGGGCGAAGCAATAACAAAGGGAAATTAACATATCATAATTGCGTTAGCCGTCCTCGGATTAACTTCTCATCTGCCTACGCGGCTGCGCTCGGATTACAAATCAATTTACTTTGTAACATCAGCGAGCTTTTGGGAGTTCATGTTCATCTCAAATAAACTGATGCAAACTATGTTACTGTGTTCTATTACCGTTATTAAGCTACTGAACAGGAAACAACATCTTCCTGAACTGTCTAGAAGCTCCTTAGCTCGCTGAAATGTTATATCTTTGTCGTGTATTCAAGTGACAGTTATTAAACTTGCTTACTTGCAGCACTCTCGCAGTTTTTCTTTCTGTGGAGGATTTATTTCATAAAGTACTACATAACTTTTCAGAGATTTTACACCTGGGTAATGTCTTAGATAGACACCTTGGAATTATCTTTATTTATTCGCTAAATTAGTCGGATCTTTAGTAATCATTATTTATTTATTATTCACTAGCTGACCTAACTAATTTAGTACCTACCGCCCCGCCAGCCACTCGGCCCCCGCTTTTTAAATCTCTGATGTCTTCTCTAAGACATTCATTTTAATGATAATTATGCTGTAAAGGACAATTTTTTTTTTTTAAATTGGATAAGGAATAATACTGGGAGATAAATACATACCATCGCGGACTTTTTTATCGACCTTTTTAAGATATACAATTCCGTAGTACATTAATTTGATCTATCTCGTAAGGTTTAGCCAGCGTTTGCAATGTAAGCGCACAAAAATATGTTACGACATCACATTACAAATCTTTGAATTTCTCGGCTTTTCTCTACTATAATATGCATGTATTGTACATGTAATCCTTCCTCTGGAATCACTCTATTCTAATGCTGAAAACTGCTTTAAAATCCCTTGCGGAGTTTAAAAGATCTAAGCTTACAGGGAGCGGGAGCGACTTTGTTTTATACTATGTAAAGATAAAGAAGATAAAGATAATTAAATTTTATTATCCTGTCTTACTGCCTACTTCTGTTGTGATTTGAATATTAAATTAATGGTTTAATTTCGCAAAGGTGAAGATTATAAAACATATAATTAATCATTGTAATTGAGATATCTACTACATCTGCTAGCTTTATATTTCTGACTTCACGACTCCTTGAACATTCAAAAGTGCGTGTACCTAAATGTTGTAATTGAAATAAATAAGCTTTGAGTTTGAGATAAGGATAGGTAAAGTTGATGTAAACCAATAATAATGAGATGAGATATGTATTCAAATCATCAATTCCTACAATTTCAATGCGGGTGGAAAATACGGAATAAAATGTTTTGATTTCTCTTCCACGCGTAACTCATTACTGCTATTGACAGCCAACTGCGGAATGAATCCAGACTATCTTGTTGTATAATTAACGTTGGTTGACCCACTTCGCAACTAATCCGAATAATAGCTAATTAATTTATCGTTTCTCTTCACTGGAGTATACTTCATACAACTGATTGACGAATGAAGATGCGTTCACTATTCAGTCTTGGCGCTCACTGTATTACTTCACGGGTACCTACGTACGTGTTCTCAGCGTGATTGATGACCGTGTGTACAAGATCTGTGAAGGGGACAAATGGAGCTTCCTACTCCCACGTAGCACGTTTTCGAATATTATTATATTCGAATATTCGGAAAAGCTGTTAGTCCCTTTAAGACTTAATTTGGTGCGCCGCCTGTCCGAAATAATGAAAAAATATGAGTCTGCTGTCGGTGTCTGCCTGACGGCCGCTTTATTAGCTTACGTAAATTGCACAATTATTCGTTTAAAATGTTACAGCGGTCTAAATTTTTTAAATTATGTGTCGACGAATTCTGTCAACAAGGACCAGAAATTAATCCACATTACTTCATAAATGCACATTACTTCTAACAAAATGGACCGTAAAAATGCTGTAAACTACGAGGTCGATTTGTCACCGATAAAGCCCATTGCTATAAAATCAACTGGCGTTAATAAACAACAAAGGAAATCGTAAAGGCGGCCATAATTGAGTAGTTATGGTTCATTAGCTAAAAGAAATTCCTGAGGTAGGTAAGTATTTAAATCTTTTTCTGTCTACATAACACCTATGAGTGGGCAATGAACATAAACAAAACATTTCTATTATAAATTCTGGGCTAAATTAAATCATGGTGACGAAAGAACGCCATCCGCCAGCCCCCCTTTTCAATTGCCTTGTTGAAAATAATGAAAAGAACAGTACGACTGACTACTGCCATTACAGTAACTTAATAACCTCGTTTAATTTAATTCGTAGCTTTGTGAAACATTAAGAATTAATCTGGGAAAATTACCAGGATTTTGTGCGCTGTGAACGAGAAATGGTCTCATTACAGGAATCCCGTATAGGGTGCTCGACTCGGGTACTTCACAAAGTCGCTTAATAAAGGATTTATTAAAAGTCAAATAACTAAAAAAAAGTTTACATTTTTAAATGTGTGTGTGTGTATGTGTTTAATCCATAAAGTGGTTAGTTTTAGAGACTGTTTAAAGGGCTTTGAAGATCTGTGGCATTCCTACCGGTCTGCCATTTAGTTTTTTTTTTTTCAAAATGGCGGCCTCGCCTAAAACTTTGAACATTAATGTCTCGGAAACGTGACACTACGAGGTTTGGTCTTAGTATGTTTTCTGTTTGCATTAATGTCAGCTATCGATTTATATAGGTACAATGCGTGGCCGCCATTTTGAAAAAAATCTATATGTCGCAACAGTAGTATGCCAGACTCCATATAAAAATTTTAAAGGGGATTTAAGGACCCCCTTTAAAATTAGAGAACACATTCTGTAATCTACATTATCTCGCCCGTAAATATTTCCGCCCACGTCGTTAATCTTACACAATAATCTTAATCTTCGTCATTGTGCATGAAGTATATTGGATAAGCGCCACCTACTATACCTAAAATTCTTTAGGTATTAATAAATCAATTGTCCACGATGTGAACAAATGTGTTCGTCAAGCCACAGCGATCCAAGCAACAATGTTTTAATTTAATGAATTTCACTTTTTGAACATCCATAATCTTGTCAATATATTACAGAATCTTGTTTAAAAAACATGTCATAGTAGACTGTGTTTTGTCTTTATTTTTGCATACATAACCTCTAGCCTTCTTCCCAATGGGGTGAGCAGAAACTACAGACCGCCACCTGCTACGATCCTTACATACTTACTCCTTTTGCCTCGTTCTCGTCTTTATTTTTATACACTTCAAAAGATATTATTCCCAGCAAATGTTGAGGAATTTAGATACGCTACGTAGGAACGGGAACCGTAAATTCAATAAGAAAGTGTACGCCAATTCCAATGTGAAGTATAAAATAAACTTATTTCAGCAATTCGTATCCGACTGTGGTGTTTACATCTGCAAATTTTTATTTGGAACAACTATACATATAGGTACTACGTAGCACTCCAGCGCGTGCGCACTGCTGCCAAGTTTATCGCCATTCGTCTTTTACTTACGTTGTCTATTCAACGTGAAAGAGTTACAACCCAAGTGTTTTCAAGAGATTTATATCTCGAGTAAATAATTCCACTTTAGCAACGATTGCCACCATTTTGTTGATTAATGTACTGTTTAAGTTCTGAATTCTGATACATATGGGGAGACGTGTAATTATTTGAAATACGACTGTTGTATATATGCATCTTGTCAAATATTTTTTTCCCTAAATGTTGAATACTTAGTAATGGCATTGGTTACTTCGATAACATTAATCTCAAAAGAAAACAAGACATATGCAAGGCAAGCTTGGGATTTGTTCAATTGTTCATCGTTAGTCTTTGAAAAAGAAACCAGTAGTTTCCTTGCCTATGATGGATCAGCTTTTGTTAATTAATTTGCCAGTAGTGGTCACATCTTCTCTTGTTTTCTTTTAGTACTAGCTGCTTGAAATAATGGAACATTTATTGAGCAAGCATTTAATGCATTAGATATAAAAATGAAATGTACGATGTGTTGAGATAACACAAGTGCTAGAATCTCTAGTATAATTTATAGATATTCTCTACTGAATGAGAGCATTATTGGAATCTCTATTTATTGTGAATACGAATCTAGTAGGGTTACTAAGCTACTGGATACCGCTTACATTTCCAGTATAAGCGGACTTCTCATTGTACGAAAAACCTATACAATGCGAAGTCAGCTAAAACTGGAAATGTATAGCTTGATATTTCATCGAGTGTACAAAATATAACATACTATTTGGCAAACCTAGTGACGATTTATTAGATTATGGATTTCTACTCCAGATTCGAAGTCAGACACATTTAATATAGCTGGCTGAAGTCTTTAAAAAAAAAAAACATTTATATCAGCCTTGGTACAGCGCGTCTTGTGCGCAAGCCGATTTGCTCAAAGAGCAGGCATACCAGGCCTGGGCTTCGGCCCGCAGTGTCAAATGTAATAGTGAAGATGCTCGCGCAATGAAAAGAGCATATAACTCTGCCGCCAAGGATTGCAAACGGGTGTTACGGAAGGCGCGTTTTGACCATGTTGGACGAATTGGGGCCAAACTGGCGTCCTACCCTTCGGGTAGCAAGGAGTTCTGGTCCCTGGCAAAATCGGTCGAGACGAATTTCTGCCGTCCTACGCTGCCTCCTATGCTGAAGTCTGATGGAACGCTGGCTCATACCGCGCAAGAAAAGGCAAATTTATTTGCCTCCATCTTTGCTGATAATTCACGCCTTGATACGGCCTCTAACATACCACCTAACATACCACACTGTGGCTCCGCAATGCCGGAGATCTCGATACATCTCAAAGAGGTCCGTAGGGTCCTTAGCAATCTAGACGTGAATAAAGCTAGTGGACCTGACGGAATACCCGCAAGAGTCCTGAAAAACTGTGCTCCAGAGTTGTCTCTCTCTAAAAACCGGAGTGGTGCCGGAGTCCTGGAAGCTTGCTAATGTGCAGCCGGTGCCCAAAAAGGGTAACCGTGCCGATCCTGTCAATTATAGACCAATCGCCATAACCTCCATACTGTGCAAAGTGATGGAAAGGGTACTTAACAAAAAGCTGCTGGCATACCTCGAAGACAATGAGCTCCTTAGTGACCACCAGTATGGCTTCCGTCGTGGTCGTTCAACTGGGGATCTTCTTGTGTATGTTACGCATTGCTGGGGCGAGGCCATTGAGAGACACGGCGAAGCCCTTGCTGTGTCGCTTGATATCTCAAAGGCCTTTGACAGGGTCTGGCACGCCAGTCTGTTGGGTAAGCTTCCCGCTTTCGGCATCTCTGCTGACTTTTGCAACTGGATTTCAGACTTCCTGAGTGATCGATCGATCAGAGTGGTCATTGATGGCTGCTCATCGGAACATATGGGCATTGATGCCGGTGTTCCTCAGGGATCTGTTCTTTCTGCGACTTTATTTCTGCTGCACATCAACGACCTGCTTCAGCTTGGTGCATTCGGGTACGCAGGTGACAGCACAGTCGCAGAAAGATACCTGTCCAGTGCAAGAGCCAGCAGAGAGGAAACAGCCACTCTTAGAGAGGCCATGGTGGAATGAATGGATTTGACCTTAAGTCTCGTTTCCCAGTGGGGTGACGACAATCTGGTCAAATTCAATGCCTTAAAAACACAGGCGTGTCTTTTCACTGCGAAAAGGAGCCAGTTTCAGTTATGCCCTGCTTTCCGAGGTGCATCTGTACCGGTTACCGACCGCCTTCAGCTTTTGGGCATGGAGTTGACATCAGATCTCAACTTCGGCTCAACCATCCAGTCAAACGCTCAGACCGCAGCCAAGAAGCTGGGCATCCTAAATAAGGTGAGGCGATACAGTACACCATGACAGCTTTTAAGCTTGTACAAAGCTCAGGTCCGTTCCTGTATGGAGTATTGCAGCCACTTGTGGGATGGCTCAGCAAAATACCAGCTTGCTGCACTTGACTCGGTGGAACGCAGAGCTAAAAAGCTTATAGGCGACGAGATGTTGGTAGCTACGCTTCCCAGCCTGGCTCATCGGCGTAATGTCGCTTGCTTGACGGTCTTCTACAGACTGTACTACGGAGAGTGTGCGCAGGAGCTCCACGACCTGATCCCACCATCGCCCTTTTACCACCGGACAACCAGGCGTACTGCAGCGTACCATCCGCACTTGGTTGATATCCCGATGAGTCGTATTCGGCGCTTCTCTCTGATCTGTGTTCCCTCCCACATTTAACCCGTCTGCCTTCAAATCAAGAGTGAACAGGCATCTTCTGACATCATAGACCTCATCTATCGCTTTCCATCAGGCGTGATCGGGGTCAAGAGCGCGCCCATTTTGCAATAAAAAAAAAAATATTTTTGTGCGTTACCAATTACCATGCAGCATGGTAAATATTCCTTCAGCCTATCAAGTTTTATCATTGATCATCCTTCATGTCTTTAACAATATACCATAATTTTATAGCGACGTTAATTGCCCTACGCTAACAAGCATAAACATATTTATTAAGCACTTACAAAATAACTCATTTATCATGTAATTATATGAGTAGGTATCCGGTTTTCGCCTGCGGTGTCTTTCGTGCTTATAAAAGTTTAATTTTGTTTAACGTAGCTATTATTTGCCTCCTGGAGTTTTAAGGAATTTACGGAAACTTTTTAACCAATCTGTTTTACTCTAAAAACAACTTTAAACACGGATTTCGGAGTAAATGGAACGTAAATAGCAGCCACTTTTAGGAATCTCACATTTTTCGGATGGGAAAACATTTAATGTCGCTTTCTTCAAAGTGTAAACTTTTGGATTAATTTGATAAAGTTCTGTGACTCAGTTCGTCTGATTGCTACCGTTTTAGTAACTTTTAGTCACAGAAACATTAGTACCTAGGTATTTTTTTTTAATCTTTACGTTCATAGTCTGATCTCAGTCTCAATCTGTCAGAAATACCTCTAATTTCTCTACATTTTTGACACATTGTTAGTCGCCGAGATGAGATTGCGACTAGATTTTAAACGTTTTAAATTTCGAGAATTGGCCTTCTGAGCCCTGATTCACAACTATACGAGATGCTATCGTATCGAAAACCTGACATTTCGATAACCTGATTTGACTTGCCCTCAACAGCAAATAGCTGTTGGAAGAATAGCGAGCGTCTATTTAATTTAAACTGACAAAATTTTCGGGTTTTAGACTTGTGAACAGCGTTTAGAAGACTCCTACGATAACAATGATTAATGTTCGATACGATACGGAAGCATATCGAGTGTTTGTGAATAGCTATGCAGATCTATTCCGTAAAAATGTCACCGTGAAAACTTAAGGTAAAATGAGGTGTCAATTCCTAGTATAAGAAAGGTCAGCTCACTTCATAGCCTCACCTAAGTCTTCACAGCTTTTACAGAATAGACTGTCAGTTCAACACGGGATTGACCTAACTCTACATGACATCTTTTGATATTTTCTTGCAATTTGTCTTCTGTCTCCTTAGGTCTGTGGTGGAAGCGACAGACGTGCAACTTAACATGCGCGTGGGCATCCATACCGGCCGGGTGTTGTGCGGGGTGTTGGGTCTGCGCAAGTGGCAGTACGATGTGTGGTCCAATGACGTCACGCTCGCCAACAACATGGAGGCTGGCGGGGAACCAGGGTAAGTGGAGACAATGACAGGTGAGAAGGCGAAAATACACTAAACAAGCAATTTTGTGATAGAAGAAAAAAAAACTAATTTGCTATTCCGCGCAGAGCGCGATGCAATCATGCACAATCATTGATGCAACCTGTACGATGTCTTCCGTATGAGTCAACGCGCTTTGTCATCTTTGAGTCATCCCCATATGGAAACATATCGTCTTAAACTAAAAGTCACCTTTTATATCCTTACAGATATTTCCTCGTGCAACATATTGTACAATATGTCGATTCCCTTCCAGGCGTGTGCACATAACGCAAGCGACGCTTGAGAGCCTCGGTGGGGCGTACGAAGTCGAGCCCGGTCACGGCGGCAGTCGCAACGCGTACCTTCGGGACCATTCTGTGCAGACTTACTTCATCATTCCGCCGCCAAGACGGAGAAAAGTACGTCTAAAAGCCCGTATAAAAGTAATCCTCGAGTTTCTTGACAAGCTTTCGGGAAACCCATGGGATTTCTGCCATTTATTTGATTAATTTTTTACGAGATTAGTTTTACCCAAGTCGCTAAATGAGATTTGTTGAGAATTGTTTAGCAGGGAATTAGGGAATGGCGCTTAATTGTTAATTGTAGTACTTACAAGGAAAACTAAGTACGTAGTTAAATACAACCTTGTAGCAAGTAGCAACTAAATTATGATCCTTTTAGGCGTTAATTGAATTAATTACTTTTGTGGCTGCTACATTTCTTTTTCCACGTGTTTGAAGAGCTATTCAGTCAAATGTTATATTTGCAGATGTGCCTATCCGCTGGCGTGGGCCTCGGCTCAGCGTCTCGTCGGAAACTCTCCTTCAAAAACGTTTCCAACGTGGTGGTGCAGTTGCTGCACTCCATCAAGTTCAACGTGGACGTGCCATTCTCCAATATGGCCGCCTCCCCTCAGGAGCTCAAGGCCAATGCAGCTAGGAAGGTACAACACGTATGTCAAACTCGAGACTGAACAAAAAGATTCGGAACAGTTCCTCTTGGATAACTAGCAGCGGAAATCGTTTGCGCCCTGTATAGGTGAACATCGCAGGAAAGCATTAAGGTCGCCACCGGTTTCCGTATTTATCCACATGTTGAGAGGAATTCTTCCAAAAGTTTACTCGTTTCACAAATAAAATCTTAATGTTTGCACTTTTAACTATTTTGCGAAAATTTTGCACCTCAATGGACAAAGCAAAATAATACGAGTTCTTTGTCCACGGCTTTATATCTCGCTCTTCAGAATGTTTGTCTCGAGTGATATATTTTCTCGTATCGGTGATCTACTCTCAACTTCAAAAGGTAAGTTCTCTTTTCTTTCATTTGATTTGATACTGTTTTTATATTTTTCTGAAACTCTGAATGTGAGTTTTTTTTTTTTAATATTCATGGTTGTTGTCGCCAACAACGTTATCAGTTGATATGATGTGGTTGAAAATGTAAATAAACTGGTGCCACTGAAAACTGAGAGTTATTTAAGATATCTATTTTTGAAGTGAGAGGGACGACGGCGATTTGAAGTGGAATTCTGAAAACATTCAGATTTTAATGAAATCCTCACTCGTCGGTGTCGTCCCTCTCCCCGTACGTGTACTCGTGTAGTTCAATGATATCAGTGGGCTGTGCTTCTGGTCCGTACGGTCGGCTGAGCTTGGTACTAGCGCGCGGTTGTGGCAGGTGCTGGACCTGAGGCGCGCGCTGCACGCGGAGCCCGGCTCGGCGGAGGCGCTGCGGCTGGCGGCGCTGCGCCCCGAGCCCGTGAGCGCGCCCCCCGCGCCCCCCGCGCCCCCCGCGCCCTCGCGCCCCACGTCCGCCCCGCACCACCACACCTTCGACGCCGTCATGCAGCACCACGCCCTCCGCACGCACGCCGTCGACGACACCCCCGCACATGTTAATATTATGCATACGCATTTACGCAATTACCAGCACCATTTGTTTGACCTGTGCTACTTTTTATACGACTATAATGGGAACTTTGCATCGATTTACGCGATCGTTTGAACTAATCTGGTACAGATGACCATGCATAGTGCGTATACGTAGCAAGCGCACGCGCGCCGTCACATGCTTAGAGAACTAGCGGCCCGTCATGTTGCGGCGCGCGCTCGTTACACACACATGCATTCTAGGGATGATCTAGTATATGGTTCTCTTAGGTCTAGTTTAGGAGTATACAATAAAACCATATTGCTATTTCTCCCGCGGTTATGAGATTTCACGCTTCAGAAACGATATGATACGCGAGACGCATCGATGTGGCAATGGCGATGCGTTTTGTACGTATACTGTGTGTCGAATTATAACCTTGCTTAATGGTTTCCTAGTAGTTAGTTTGGTTTGAGTGGTGGTTTTCGAACTTAATCTATGCTGCTTTTATTACATTTTAAGGTGTGCACTGAAGCTTTTTCACGAGTTTTACAGAAATATTTTTGCGAGGAACTTCAAGAATGTTTTAAGACGCTTCGCATCACATTTGCGATTTTCGTTTCCTGCCAAACTTCATTATTATATTTATACCACACGAATACACAAACACAGTAATTGATTAGTCCCCAACACGCTACGAAACCGAAATATAGAATCTTACACTCGTACCCTCACAAAGCACAAAAATGTTTTCCAAGTTTCCGAATTGTTTCCTGATTGTGCATTTAGTTGCTGGTCTGTTCAAGCCTCCACTCATTGTTATTATATTATGTATTCAAATATAAATTCAAGCGAATCAAAATGATAATTCTTTTAACTTCTTTTTTGTTATTCTAGACTATTTGATGATTTCTCTCTTTCTCTGAGTTGTCCTTCCAATATTTTTTCAAGACTCACTCAAACTTTCTTCATCCATCCCAAAGTGAACACTGTGTGGAAGACTGAAATACACCAGCGACTAACATGAGGCGTCTGCTCATTATTTTCAGATATTCCGACCCTGGACATTAGTTCCACAACAAATACCCGCGGAAACAGTAAGCGCAGACAAAATGTTGTTCAAGTGTATTATTGTTTTCCACCATTACCGGGCGACACACACACTAACTCCCTTTAATAACTGTAGGTACGCATTGTCCACAAGCAATATCTGTGGGTCGCACCTGCCGCGACTCGTTCGCATTCTGTTTCTATTCACTGAATCAATTACACGGAAAGGGGACGACTAATATCGACGTGAGCACACAGACCACTCACTATCACTGTTTCTTACTTCGAAATTGTCAACTGTTTTATATACTTGAGATTGTTTTATAGAATGTTCGATAATAAAGCCGGATGCACCGAACTGTGTTTCACTCGCTACCCCGACTAGTCACCTCGAGCACTAGAGCATGGCATGAGCCCCGACTGTCGACTAACTTGCATGACGACACATTATTTACACTTGTTTTATTTTGTGCTTGATTATTTCCACTGCTTTCTACTATCGTCTTTCTCTTTCTCACTTAATTTTCTTTTATGGAATAATCAAACACGAAATTAGTCTTAAGTCTCGATTACTACTGTCGATCTATATCAAAGTAAATTCAGTCTTAAAGTATTCTTTCATAAAGTTTAACTTCAATATCTTGCCAGTCTGAAAGTATCTGTCTCTATCTGTATTATGTTTGTACTTCATTTTATTACTATTCTAATAACGTGATGCTGCTTTGGATTCCGGATCTTTTGTATTCTAAGGTCAGTTCTAAATTCCAAATTGTGTAGCATGGAGTCGGCATGGCCCTCATGTGTACCCTGACCTCGGCCATACCCTTGTGTCTCACTGTACCTAAACTTTACCCTACCTTATCGATGTGTGAACAGATAGATGTTCCATTATGATCGTTGTATAAATCGGTGGTTAGTAGTATCTTCTCTTTTTCTTTTGTGTCTCAGTGTTGCTGACGTTGCATGTGGGGTTTTACAGAATAAAGTGACGGAGAAGTTTAAGCGTCCGTTGAAAAAGCGCCACTCGTCTGTGTACCACCAGCCCACGAACCGCGTGAACAAGTACCTGGCGCAGGCCATCGACGCGCGCTCCGTGCACCGCGAGAAGGCCACGCACGTGCACCTGCTCACGCTCTGCTTCAAGGATGCTGATAAGGAAGCTCAGGTGATCTTTTTAATTTAAATAACGTGAACTAGTTAGGAAGGCAGTACCTAGAAGGTATGATGCGCTGTATGTTACAAACTGTTTGTGGAACAAAGATCTACTGGATGGGTTTTTTGAGAACTGTCTATTGGAATTTTGACTTTCTAAAAGTATTCATTCTCATTCCATTTTTAATTTGATATAATTAATATGAATGATAAATATCATAAAGAGGTAAGTGTTTATACAGGGTGAAATTGAACACATGCGACAAATCGAAATGGGAGATTGTACTCATTATTATGAACAACTTTTACTATGGGGCAAAACCTGAAATCGCGAAAAAAAAATCAGCTGTTCCCTACATTTATGTTCATAATTCAACTCATCAAAATGTAGGGAACAACTGATTTTTTTTTCGCGATTTCAGGTTTGGTCCCATAGTAAAAGTTGTTCATAATAATGAGTACAATCTCCCATTTCGATTTGTCGCATGTGTTCAATTTCACCCTGTATATTTGTAAAAGATAATTTCTGGGAGTACTTACAAAAATTCTTTCACTGACAGAAAGCAAGCGAGCAGTGTTGTATAGAATATTATATTTAAGAGGATGCTCCCGCTTTAAAACAGGATTTTATACGCGGACGAAGTCGCGGGCAGAAGCTAGTGTGATTTAAAATTCAATTATTTAAAGTAAACGGTTTATGCATGACGAATGACGGTTTCTTCTGCATATCGTACAAAAAAGAAATATTCTTATTGAATTAGGGTTCAATCTAAAAGTTGCAATTTCTCCCATTTCAGTACCGAGCCTCGACAGACGGCGGTTGGGCAGGCTCCTTATCCGCAGCCCTATGTGCCTTAGTAGCTGCCGGCGCTTTACAAGCGTCCATTTTACCACAGACCTACATACTCCTCATTTTATTCGTCACGGCGTTCGCTTGGTCTGCTGCAGTATTAGCCCTGACGTTGGCAGCGAGATTAAGGCTTATTCCCTGTGATGTGTCGAGGCCTTTTACTTTGAGGAATGCTATTACTACCTTTACTATTGTGCTGGGATATGCTGTGGGACAAGTTAACGTGGTAAGTTTTATGGAAATACTAGCAGTGCCCTGCGGTTTCACCCGCATAAGTTTCGATACCGGGGGAATATCGGGATAAAAAGTGTCCTATGTGTTAATCCAGGGTGTCAGCTACCTCTATAACAAATTTTATCAAAATTGGTCCAGCCGTTTGTGCGTGAAGAAGTAACAAACGTACAAACACACTCACAAACTTTCGCCTTTATAATATTAGTGTGATAAATTAAATAGAATCATATCTGATCCGCGTACCGGAAGGCGTAGCGTTGGAAGGCCTCCCACAAGGTGGACCGACGACCTTGTGAAGGCCGCAGGAACTCGTTGGATGCGAGAAGCACAAAACCGGTCGAAGTGGAGGTGCTTGGGGGAGGCCTATGTCCAGCAGTGGACGTCTTTCGGCTGAAATGATGATGATGATGATATCTGATCAGCAAAATTGTAAGAGAGAAGAACCTTTGAAAAACTTAGCTTATCTTATCGGTCTCCTGAACTAAATCTATCTATCTAGTTCCTAAAGGACTGACAGAAATCTTGGTTTTACCTTGGTAGTACCAAGTACTAGTAAGAAAACACCTCCATTTGACACCCCAATAAAATTGAAGTAATCTTTCTCCTCTCGTATCAGCACAAACTGTATTTTGAGATTAGATCATATCATTAGGTTTGTCTTTGCTTCACCCAAAGGTTGACTGGTAGTAAATGCCTATAGCATTAAGTCCGCCTCTGTACATTCATGTGCTTGAAGTATTTTTTTTTTTAATGCGATTATTATTCTTAATTTCCAGGTAACATGCGAACACATAGAGCTATGCCGAAACCTAACCGGCAACACGACAAACATGGACGAGGTCCTAACAATGAGTGGCGACGTTGCCGCTCATCTTTGGTCAAGTCGCACGGAACACCTCGCCTGCCCCGTGCCGCTGTACATCACGTTAGGTTGCTGCCTCAGTATGCTGGTGGTCGCCGTGTTTCTAAGGCTACCCATCCTTGTAAAGGGGATATTATTGTCTGTGATGACGGCTGGGTATATGGGCGTTATATTGGGATTCCATAAGGCGCTGTTTGATTGTTATGATCTAATGATTGAGTGAGTATAACTTGAACATTATTATAGCCTTTAGTTAGTGTCCCATTGCACGTTTACCTATATACTGGCGTTTGGAGACAGTCTCTTACATGGGAATACAGTTCGACCCGCCATCTGCTTCAGAGTTTCAGACACTACATGTTCAGACATTTTTGTACTTGGTGAAATATTGAATTAGCAATGTGTTTGAGAATGCAAGATAAATAAATAAAAATAACAGCTTCCTTCTAAAAACAGCAAGTAATTTACCTGTAATATCACATTAGTGCCATTGTAAACAACCTGCCAAATGAGAAAAGCTGCTTAAGGAATTAACTTGCTAAATTATTAAAACACTAGTAACAGTAGAAAACCTACAGACACTAAGAGGATTCGAACGGCTCATGAAATATGACCTGTCTAATCTTTAGGAGTAGGTCTCTACCTGAGTCACAGTATTATGACGTCATGTCTCTTTTGCTAGACTAGAATTTACTTTGTAAACGAGCACTCTTTTCTTCAATATAAATAATATATCGGAGATAGGCTAATTATGACATTTACTTTTACAATGCGGACAATTATTATTATTATTCAATTAACACATTATTTTATTTGCTATACTACATTATCACCTCGCTAACAACCACATACCAAATTAACTAGTATTCTTGCACTTATACAAGATTTGATATAACGTATGTTTATCCCAACTTTTACAAATGTTAACCTTCTGAAAACCTCATGAATCTCTCTGAATCGCTGGTTCCCAATTAATGGTCGACTCTTATCTGAAATTCACTAAACTGTCATTTTTACCAAAATCGGATGGCTCGAGAACATAATATATATTTCCATTTCTGCTGACAACTAAGTAAAGCGTCATTATCGTCGTTATATCGGAAATCTTTGTTATTTTAGTTCAGGCTCAGTTGGTTCAGCGTACGTCGCAAGCGCATGGACGGTGGCACTAGCTCTAGCAGTGTTACTACACGCAAGACAAACAGAATGGACGGCGCGGCTCGACTTCTTATGGCAGGCGCAGGCTAGGGACGAGAAAAGGGACATGGATGCTTTGCAGGTACAAAAATCATGAAGTTCTTATACATATATGATGAAAGTCTAGTTGTAAAAGTTGACAGTTACAACAGGCCTACACATTGGCTGGGAGATAAACGATTAAAAAAGTCAAATTTTTGGGATGCATGAAGAAGCCTCTTCGTGTAGCGCAGCAGCACTGAACCGAGTGCTCGGCGCATCCTGGACAGTCACACCCAACACCTTATTTGACTGGGCAATTCTTCCCTTGCGGTGGTAAGGCTAACGCCCGCCTGGTTTGCGACCACTCTTCCACCGGAGTCCAGCGTCAAGCAGCCTGCTGTGTTTCGTCGATGCTTGGGAGTTCCAGTGCCTTAGACATCTGGGCACGCTTGTTCCATCATAGACCTCATCCATCGCTTTCCATCGGGCGTGATTGAGGTCAAGAACGGGGCCCATTCAGCAATAAAAAAAAAATAAAAAAAATTGTGCATTATAATCTTGCCAAGCTTACTCGACAAGGCTCGGCAAGAAATTAAATGACCATTAGAACTCATCAGTCATCACCCGTGTACAGTTAGCCCACGTTCGCTCGGACGTAAAAACTTCGAGGCGGGATTTTAACGCGCACTGCATTTTCGACTCTCCGTGTTGAACCGAGCATTGAGAACCCAGTGCGCGAAAAAAAACCGCCGCGAGAAAAAACGCCCTCGTTCGAACCTATGCTTCTGAATGCACTGCTCTAAAATGAGGGAAGTAGTCCCTATAATTTTAATTTAATTAAATAAAATACTGAATTTGCATTCCCATATATAAGGACAATAGAGTACCTCTTATTTTTTCTTTTAAGTCTAAAGTAATTAACGCACATTTATTTCAGGCATCAAACCGAAGAATTCTCTTCAACCTCCTCCCAGCGCACGTAGCAACGCATTTCTTGGACAACCAGTTCAGAACAAACATGGTAACTATTGACGGAGCTTTGTGACGCTTAGCAATCATCAATAATTGTTTCTGCATTTTCACAAGTCAAGAGAATTGCTTATTTTAAAGGTGGTGGCTCTCAGTTTAATAATAAATGCTTTCGGCCGTAAACAGGAAAATTTTTGTGATGTCAGATGGTATTGCTTCCTGCGGTCTGGTCTGGTTTAACCACGCTGGGATCGGTGAAATTCATTCATTCATTCATGTCAGATGTTATTGCTTCCTGCGGTATATTGTTTACTATGAATTTGGATACCTAAATTAATGGGAAACTTTACTCAAGCAGTAAAACTCAGACATATTTTGAATGCTGACATCACATCGTCATATCATATTCGGGACTACATTTACTGGGCTACAGCGAATATTCGTACAATTCCTGTTTTCGTAACATTATGAAAATTCGCTGGAAAACCGAAACTGTGTCCTCAGAGTTACAAAAGCATGATAATCGTGAAAACATTGCACTGAATAAATATTCAAGCAAATATTCATTCATTTACAAGAAAACATTCAATCACAAATCTTCATTAACTTGTTTTGGTGTTCATTCGCATTCACAATGCTTTATGTGTCGCACAACGCACTTATGGGGTCAAGTGACAGATTGTTTTTATCTTCAGAATATTCTAAATGGAGTAGGCAGAGTTTACAGTATATTCACATTTTCCTGTAGACAGTATAAATATTCTCTGTAAGAATTAAGATTCATCGACCACGAGTTACGTATTGTGAATTTACGAACTAAAAACCCATGACACTTGCCTAATAGATAGTAATTTAATATAACATTAAAATAAACAGGAAAAACATGTATACCAATCTTCGTATAAACATAAATAACTAATTTAATTGACTTGTCTATTTACTTATTTTATTACATTTTTAAATATTTCTTAACATATAAAAAATAAGAATAAAAAAACATTTAAAAATATAAAAAAATAGAAGTCCGCCGGTGTCGGACTTGATTGACTTCTTTATTATTCTTTTGTTTTGTGGGAGAGTAAAAAAAGATTTGTTGTAGACCAGAGCAAAGTGTATAAGGGGTAGTACAGATTGAAAAGTTCATTATTATTATTTGGGACAGCAAAGGTCTTACCTATTATATAGTTCAGTTTGATCCGAACTCAAGACACAAAGTATGATCATCGGTATATTATGTTAAAAGTACCAAGATTTGTTACTCTAACCCCCCCACCCCCCTCAACTGTCACTCCCCCTGACGTGTCCGCATGGCTTGCACGCTGCATTGACTCCTGCTGATCAAGAGGCGTATGCAGGACCTGTACCACCAGTCGTACCAGCGCGTGGGAGTGGTGTTCGCGTCCATCACCAACTACCACGAGTTCTATATGGAGCTGGATGGAAACAATCAAGGGATGGAGTGTCTGAGGCTGCTTAATGAGATCATCGCGGATTTCGATGAGGTGATTATACTTCTTTTTTTTTGTTCTACATGACTTAAGTTCATGAATGGTTTTGGTGAAATTATAACTGTTTTTGGGTTTGGGTTTTTTCTCGCTTCTGTCCATAATAAGGAAGATCCGATGGGAACGATGCAGGAATTAATGTTGCAGGTTTTGGCGAAATGGCTTATCCTTATCTATAAATTAACCAAACAATATTGTGTTGAGTTTGCCAGATAAATGAGATAGGTTAGAATTTAATGTTTTTGATTTCCAACTGCCCCAAAAAGAAGAAACGCCTTTTTACTTGGTGACAGTCATTTATAGATAGTCATTTTTTTAACCGACTTCAAAAAAAGGAGGAGGTTATCAATTCGACTGTATTTTTTTTTGTTTTATGTTTGTTACCTCATAACTTGCGACTGGGTGAACCGATTTTCATGATTCTTTTTTTATTTGAAAGCTGGTGCTTCCCATGTGGTCCCATTGTCACCTTTTCAATATCTGATGATGGGATTTTAGAGAAATCGAGGGCAACCCTCAAATTTTATAGGCTCACTTATTGTTTTTCGCATGTTTTATGAAGTATCTTGTGTATTTGCGTATGGTTGTCACCATCTCAGGTAGCTGGGCTGATGATGGAAGGTACAACTCCTTAACAGTAAGAAGTTACTCGAACAGGAAAGGACTGTTTTAGTAAATTGTTTTGATGTTTGATAGGGCATTTGCCACATTTGGTCTCATGATCATCAAGTCATGATCTGATGCTGCAGTCAGGATAGTCTGCAGAGTACCTAACTCCTCGACAACTAACAGCAGATATATCGTGTTTAGGCTCATTGAAAAGGGCTCGATGTGTGGATAAACGTACTGTTAATGAGGAACACCGAAGTACATAAAGACCTGATGCTGAAGCCAGGAGCATCAGAAAAAGTACCAACCTTGAAATTACAGCACCGTAGTCGTGTTTGGGCTCATTTTAAACAGGACTAAATTTTAAGTTCAATGTAATGTTGACATAAGTCTGGCCTGATGCTGCAGCCAGGATTATCAGCATCTAGTCTAAAAGCATCAGGTCAAGATTTGATGATGGGATCCTGGAGAAATCGAAGGAACTCTTCAAATATTATAGGCACACCTATAGCGATTTGGGTATTTTTTATAGTAACTCGTGCATTTGCTCTCGGAAAGCACTACTTGGTGAAGTATTTCTAAGTATTTCACGGGTTGCGATTCGATTACTTTAATATGGTTGCTAAGCAATTTATGCTCGTCGACAATGTGAATGGTGATATGGAGCTGATGGTGGACCTGGAGAACTCCTCAACAATTAACTTCCCTGCATCGGAAAAAGCAATATTTTGTTTGTAAAAGGCGATAATCACTAGGCTAACTTAGATAAATTATAAGCAGACCCACTAAAAAGCGTGAAATAAAAACTTTTTAAGAAAAAAAAAACCGACTTCCAAAAAAAACACTACAAAGTGAAAAATAACTTTATTTCGGAAGTCGGTGGCAAAAAACTAAAATACAGATCCAAAGACACCGACTTCCGAAATAAAATTATTTTTCACTTTGTAGTGTTTTTTTGGAAGTCGGTTTTTTATGAAATAAAATAACCCTTTTAATTTACGCGCTGTTTTATTTTAGCTTTTGGGCGACGATCGTTTCTGTGCAATTGACAAGATCAAGACTGTTGGCTCCACATACATGGCCGCCGTCGGTTTAATCCCTGACAGGAAGATGACTGATGAGGCCAGCACTCGCAAACATATGGCAACTCTGGTCGAGTTTGTGTTCGCTATGAGAGACAAACTGAAGGACATCAACGATAACTCGTATAATAACTTCATGTTGCGAGTCGGTGAGTTACTGTACCGTATAACACTGAACAGTCTAACGTAGCTCTTATTTTCATTTATATAAAGAACTTTATGCTTAACACACTTATCAACACCAGTCTTGAATTAAAAAAAAAACCTTTGTTTTTTCTTATTTCTTTTAAAATGTTTGGTATTCAAATAAAAATGTATCTATTTCCACAGGTATAAACGTCGGTCCAGTAGTAGCCGGTGTCATAGGTGCAAGAAAACCTCAATACGATATCTGGGGTAACACAGTTAATGTAGCATCTCGCATGGATTCCACTGGTCTGCCGAACCACACACAAGTGACTGAGGAGGTGTACCAAGTACTGAAAGACATGGCATACCAGTTCGTGTGTAGAGGCAAGGTCAAAGTAAAGGGCAAGGGGGAGATGACCACCTACTTCCTCACAGACAGAGCTCCTGCAAACGGAACCGTTCAAAGCACATCTAACGGACCCACACCCACTCCTCCCACGGCATATGGTGGAGTTGCAACACCGCTTGCCATGCTACAGAACTCCGCGAGAAGAGCGGCTGCACAGCCTTCAAGATTGCCACCTTTGAGGGAGTCGTCAGTTGCTGGAGAAAATGAGCCTCTTCTACCATCTAACGGGCATCAGAGTAATGGTAATAATAAAGGTAGTAAAGGTCGGAGGAACAAGGACAGTGAGGACAGCCCGCCCCCTCCCCCGCCGCACGGCACGCACGGGGGCCCGGCGGGCCCCCCGCGCTGGCCCCCGCCGCGCGCGCTGGTGGCCCCGTGGCCGCGGCCGCAGGAGGCGCGGCCTGCCCCGCACAAGCGCCGCGCGCCGCCGCGCCTGCCGCGCCCGCGCTCGTCCGAGAGCTTGCCGCTCGCGCGCAGCCCGCGCGTGCACTCCTCGGCGGACGAGCTCAGCTCGCTCACCCGCTCCCCCAGCCTCAGCTCCTCCGACGAGAGCTACTCGCGAACGACTGACGCCTCCCCCTCTCCCCCGCGACCTTCGCAGTGGATTCCGCCATCCAGACCGCAACGCGCCAACCCGAGCCCCGGATACGACTACCCCCCCATTCGACCCGCTAAACCCAGCGCTAATCACATCGCCGAACTCTACGCGAAACATAAAATCGCAAGAAAGCCGTCTTTAGAAGACAAATTCCTCGACGGCAGTGTTGACTTCGCAAAAGAGGAACAAAAGCTGCAGAGGAGCATCATAAATATGCTTCAAGCTTCAGCTGCGAAACGCGACGGCTGCTGCCAAACTGACAAGAAGGATGTTGCCAGCCGGTTAGGACAACGAGCAGATTCGTTCTCAAGCTCCGGCGGCCGACCGACGAATTTGACAAACTTGAAGCACCTAAACCACGACGGTCGGGAACCCTTCGCCAAGCGCAGCCCGTCTGACGTAGCATGTGTGCCGCCGTTCGAGCGGGAGATCCAGCGTCTACTCGATGATAAGAATCTTATCAAAATCAATCCTCCGAAATCAGAACGAAAGGAGCTGAAACTCGAACTCAGGTGAGGCTTTATTATCGCTGATTAGAACACTGCCTAGTGGTTCTAGTGGTCGTAAGCGCTACTGCTGAGCATGAGGTTTTGGGTTCGATTCCCTGAATGTTATTAGGGGTTTTCCATCTGAAATTTCTTAATAGCAGCCCGAAGTCTGGAATTTGTACCCGGTTGTTGGCAATTGGCTCACCCTATTAGCGAAATGTGGGTGTTGTACTATACAAGTCTGCCTAACCTTTCGAGGAAACAAGAATTATGTTTTCTTGAAAAAAATGGAAGCTATATTTCCAATCTGCTTTCATTTTAGGGGCGCCAATCCAGTCCCAGTCCTGGAGCCGATGCTATACTGCAACAACAACAACAGCAGTCCTTTACACGCGGTAGGCCTGGCCGCCATCACGCAGGTAGCGCGGCACGACGCGGCGTCGCCGGCGCGTGCGCACGACTTCCCCGGCGTGCTGCCCGGGGACGTCGTCGTGCAGTTACCTTCGCCCAACCATGAGAGACATCGACCAAGGTATGAAATTATTGATCCCAATATACATCAGCAGGGTATCCCCTCTTTTTACAAACCAAGTCCTAAAGTGCGACTCGATAGTTTTGATCGTTTGTGTAGCAAAGACTGTTAAAAGGGCGGAACTGTAAATTAGCAGAGTTCAAAGATTACGGTTTAACTCTCAAATTTGAATTTAACTGTAATTGCACCAAACTTGATCGGCGCGTCATTAAAATATGTGGATTTTATTATTTTGTATGTCAGTCAAGCAGGAGTGTATCTAACCTTTCGAGTAAGTTTATGTACAAAATGGTCATATTCTAAAATTTATTAATTTTGCTTTCCTAGTCCGCCGTGCGAAAGGAAACCAGATCCCGTTATAGTCCGGGAGAAGGAGAGAGAGAAAGAGGCCCAGGAGAGACTACACCACCGGGTAA
The DNA here is from genome assembly GCA_945859645.1 of Amphipoea oculea. NCBI lineage: Eukaryota > Metazoa > Arthropoda > Insecta > Lepidoptera > Noctuidae > Amphipoea > Amphipoea oculea. The sequence continues at coordinate 14,089,420 of OX243873.1, forward strand.
GATATGTAGCTGCTAATCATAGCATTGATGGGATCAGCTATTGTTGTGTGAAAGTCATACCAATGCATCAATTCCATTTCTAGGTGGCCACTTCTCATCACAGAGAAATGGGTATCTACGGGGAGAGTCAATCCGAATGGAGTTCGTCGTGTTCGGAGGGTGAGGGCGACGGGGAGGGAGGACAGCCCGAGAGCACGGGCTACACGACGGACGACCCCGCGCTGGAGAATGTGTCCATGCTCAACGAGGCCGGGCTCACGGACGCCGAGGCGGCGCTCAGCGACGTGAACTCGTGCTACTTCGACCGCGACGACGACGTGTCCTCCCGCGCCTCGTCGCGCCTGCTCGACTCCGAGGCGCTCGTGTCGCTCGAGTCGCTCAGCGCCATCTACGACTCCGACGAGCCCGCGCACAGGTACCTCGCCAACATTCGTACCGTCAGCGAATCCATCACTAGAAATTTTGGACAGCCCGCCCACGTCACCGACGGCGAGAGTGATGTGTAGTGATACTGTGATATGTCGCGAGTTGTGATAACGTCCGATTTTGCTAATCGACTGAATTTCGTGTACATTTCGACTATTTCTCTTGTGTACTGCCTTTTGGTCAATTGTGATATAAAAATCTCAAATTATTGAACTCTCATGACAGAGACTCCGACGTATTCGAGCTGGAACATTTATCGGAGGAACAGTTAATTTGGCTCTCTATTACTAAGAAATGAATACTCAAAACGTTTTGTTTCCCCGCTATTTGTTTCTGTAATAAGACGTTTGTGGTCGTGTAGACGAAGCGCAGTTTTTCGCGTACGCGGATATAATTGTTCTATCATAATTGCTGACGTGCCTGTACTTCGATGATTTTGTACTATGTAAATTGTGTCAATATGTACCTATTAATGTTACACTGTATGATATTCATGTACAGCTGTGCCATGTGATGGCGTGATGCATCATCTGTAGGAGTATGCGATGATCTCTACAATTATAAGGTGCTCTGACTTAGAATTATTTATGGTTTGTCTTGTGATAACGGTATAGGCATTCGAATTCGAGCGACCAATCTCTGTTAATGTCAGTGTTCTAGAGTAAGGGCTGGTCCCTGTCCTGTAAAGTATAGTTGTCTCTCTGTGTCGTGAGACGGGGGACGTAGCGAAGTGGTGTGAACTATACGTAAGTACGTAAGTATAATGCATTTCAAACTATCTATAGAGTAAACATTGTTACCACAGCTGGATAATTATGCTTTGTAGTATTATTTTATCTGCCTTATGTATCTCATATAATATTTTTATGTGTATGAAGACGGAAGTTCCGATACTCTGTCTATTTTCACGAACATTATTCGATAAATAATAACCCATTTGGCATTTTCTTTCCGTAATCTAGTCACTAATGGTTTTCTAAAGTTTGGTCGTTTCTTTATAAAGAATATATAGTGCCATTATCAATTCCCGTTATTTTTTCTTGTGTACTTTATTGATGAGGTGTCGTTTTAAAAAGTGGAGGAGAGGTAATATCATATAGTTCTTAAGTAAACAGCCGTGAGACTTGAAAGTACAACCAATATAAAAACACCACTAGCGAATATTTGTTGTAGAATATTCTCTGTATTAATAAATATCAATTATTTTTTATTATTTAATTGTAATATAAGTTAGTGTCAATTTCATGTAATTATTTTAGATTACTTAAAACAATTTTTAATAGCAATTTGAAAAAGTATACATATATTTCTCATTTGAGGCACATGTAGCCTCTGATTGTAAGTACACATTGTTATGTGCCGCAGCGTTACTTGATTAAACATGTACTTAATTCGGAAGCCGATCCACAAAGATTTATTGGTCAAGAATTATTTTTGGGCAGTTTTATTTTGTACTGATTATTGTATCAGCACTAGTTAGGCTACGTTTATGTTTTTTTTTTTATTAAACATCCAAAGTATGTACTTAGTTTACGTGAAAATCCTTTTCCGATTAAAAGTAATATTTAATTACGGCTTGCGCTTCTATTATAGTATTATTACATCACATTTTAAAGGTTATGTTTCGGCTGCTTCAAGTGGACTGAGAGATGTTAATGTCTGAGAATTGTAAATAGGACGAGCACGGTATAGTGCTTCAGTGAGATCTAGAGATTGTTAATCTTTGTAAATAATGTTATTCACCTGTCAAGTGCTATTCCACTTACAATACATACCTATACCTAAGTATACCACGCTGTGAAGATATATTATTTTTTGAAGGAATTCTCTTGTTTGCTATTTTTATTCTCAGTATTTCGATTTAATGTTTTTCATGTTGATGTATGTACACATAGTGCCAAACTATTTTTATGTGAATGCTTGTAAACAACATGAATTATTTATTGACGCTTGTTTTTATATAAAAGTTTACTTGTTCATCTCAGTAAACATACAGACAAAACGTTTCAAGTTGATAAAATAGATCTGACGTCTAGTGTACCTTGGTAGGCAAGTAGTTGAACAATATTTTGAATGTTTTAAATATACTCGTTGAGGAATTACTGCATCTTTATTATAGTAATTCAATGTATCGGACAGTCGCATTATAAATGGTAAAAAATCTTAGAATACTTACAGAAAATTTTCAATTTTTTGCTGCAGTATTCACATTAATGCTATTTACAAAACGAATGCGAGGAATAAGTATAATTGCGGATTCTGACACAGCCATGACCTTCTGAGCACAAAATGTAACAAAAACTTTTGTTATTAAGCTTTAATGTGAATAAATAACAGCTTGGATACAGTTTACCTGCATGTTATTATCTCATAGAAATTATATTGTCATGTATAATTTGTGTAGGATATACTTGAATTGCGCCTTATGTAGCAAATGTATTGTGTATTTTTATTTATTTAAATTCAATTACCTAAGCAATATTAATTACTTATTACAAATTAAAAGTGGTTTACATCACCGGAAGTTCTTTATTTCTTTATATCCTTTTAGATAAATAAGATTATGCAGAATATTTAATTTATTCATTGATAGACTATTAGGGACTACTCACACTTACTTAGCTCTTTCAGCTTTTGTCCATAGAAAACAACGATTTTGTATGAGATGCGTACGCATCCGTTCAGCCGCGGAAAGCTGGAGGGACTCCATACAAAATCGTTGTTTTCTATGGACAAAAGCTGAACAGGGCTGAATAAGTGTTAGTAGTCCCTTAACTGATGAAGTGATGACATATTAATGCAAGTTTAAATGAATCAGAGCAGACAGTAGTTAAGAACTGGCAAATAAGGATACTCATTTACTCATACAGATTGCATGAATAACCCTTGTTTGTAAGCAAAATAATATTGATTTTTTTTTATTGTTATTTCTTAACAATAAAAAAATATGGTGGTAATTGTGATTCAATATGGGTGGGTTGGTGAGAGGTGGGTAGCTAAGACACAAATCTGATCCGCACAAACAGAAGAATGTTAGTTGTCATAAAAATAATAATTTAGGCTTTATCTTATTTTTGGTACTCACTTTTTACCAACGACCTAAGGTGAATGGGCAGTTGTAGCCCGCGAAATTCAATTTTTCTTATGTTTTTTGCAATTTTCAGGTCAGTGTCAGGTTGTATCTTGATCCAAATATGATTCGCGACTATAATAGACATGTATTTACAGAATTATAGTCGTTAGAATCATTAATATATCTCTATAAGTTAGATTTCTACCACTAACACTTTTCCATACGAGATTTGTTCTTAACGGTAGAAATCTAACTTAGAAAGATGTATTAATTATTATAATTCTGTAAATACATACCTGTTATAGTCGCGAATCATATTTTGATCAAGATACAACCTGACACTGACCTGAAAATTGCAAAAAACGTAAGAAAAATTAAATTTCGCGGGCTACAACTACCTATTCACCTTAAAATAAAAAGGTATACCTGACTAACAGTGTAAAACTGAGCAGTAACTTTTGTCTAAAGTAGTAACGCGCCATAGGTTTGCGGGTCAGGTACAGGTGTGTCGGTTATGAGCGTGTTCCGCATACAAATGCCCTTCGCCTTGAACCAACACGCGAGCTTCATCAACGGATATTGTTACAAACCCACGTGGTGATTTCATATTACCTGAGCAGGTATCTAAGGAAATTATAGTTGTATTTTGGAGAGAAGTTGTTCCTTCAAAAGACTATGTATAATTAATTCCTGTACATTTTACAATTCAATATTATCTAGGTATGTGTGTAGTAGTCAGTCTGCAATGATTTAAATATAAATAGCCAGCTAGATAATATTTTATTGTACGGATGCACATAATGAAAAAGTGAACTGCATTCCTATGCAAAGCACACAGGACTCTGTGTACCACATAATGAATGTGTCCATTTGTGTGCAGAAAAGTGACTAGTTTATGAGATCTATTGTTTTGTTCTTCATTGAAAATCATTTTAAAATATGGAGGAAAAGCTGGTACTTAGTGAACTTAGATAATCGTCCATAGAAAGATCTACTTTGTTCTATCTGTTATGCTATCTACAAAGGGTTGGCATGGTGATATTGATTACACAAAGGAGCACCACCAGACAGCAACTTAGCAAAGTAAGTACATTGAAGTTATATGTTGTTGATTGCATGACATCAACTCCAAGTTATGGCTTCTTTGATACTAACATTTGTACTGTGATTATAATGTATATGTGTGAGTGGCGTGTCCACAGCGAATACCAACGATGGAGTAGTAAGTTGTAAAGAAACAAGTAGCCTTCTCGCTTGCGAAACACAGGCTGCACACTACCAGTTCGGACTTATCGTGTATTCTCGCAACTTAATGACTCAGTTAGGCAGTAATCAGGGACAGTTTCATTCAAAATAATGTGTAATAGTCAGTATGCGAGTAAAATACAAACCGGAGCGAGGCAGGTATGACGCGGCGGTTCGGCGGGCCACTACCACAGACGCAGCGCGCACAGCTGCGGGCCGCCGCGCCGCCGCCGATTGGCTGCGCGCGGGAACCGGTCGCGTCCCGCGCCCTGCCTCCGCCCCGCCGCTACAAACAACTTCAAATTCTTATTCATGTTCGTTGCCACGACCGTTGCTGCCGTTGAGAGCGCGCGCACTATGCGCCCATACTTCGCGTAATCTTATCGATATGTGCTCGAAGTTGATGTGAATCTAGTGTTTGATGTGTGAATTTAACAATAAAATAAGTGCACGGTGGACCAGTCCGAAGGTGCGGCGAGACACTACGACTGCGCTATGAAAACACACGCACGATCTGGTGTTTTTGTTCTTTTTGTATCGCGAGTGCTTCGTGAGCGGCTTCGACGCAGGGTTACCTTTGCCATGTGCATCAGATAATGTTGTGCTCCTATTAGTTTGACGACAAACTAATATGCTAGCTAGTGGATATTGCGACGGAGTGGCGTTGTGTTTTGGTGAATCATATTGTATGTGACATGAAGGTGACGGTGTGTTTCGGGTCTGTGCGGGTGCTGGTGCCGTGCGGCGCCGGCGACCTGCTGGTCAGGGACCTCGTGCGGGAGGCCACGCACCGCTACAAGAAAGCTACTGGACAGGTCAGTCTACACATCATTCAATACTGCGAGTAGTTCTCGCGGGTTTTCTACTGTTTTTATTGGCAAGGCAAGTTTGTTTACCTTACTTGGTACTCATAACTGGTCAGCTGTAGTTGATTTGTATCTACGTAGGTGCCTAAGAAGCTAAGCAGAAGCACAAATAATCATTATGATACGAAAAAATTGACATAGTGTGGGTAGTTGACTCACCTGTCATGTTTTCGTATCGTCAAGTGGATTCTACCTATAATATGAACTACTTTGGCGATTGTTTGACCTATTTACATCTTAGTCCAAGATGACAACACTACTAAGGCAGAGAACATTCTATAGTACCCAGAAGTTCAGTTAAAATAATGTACCTACATTGCAGTTGCTTCTCATGTTCTACGCATTAACCAACTCTAAATGTTTCTTGGTATCAACATAAATTCAACCATAATGGAATCTGTCAGATTGAACAACTTACCGACACTGTGTTTTTGCCCTGCCCAGTTCGCTACAGAACTACAGAGTTACCTGGTATTTCACGATTACGATTATCGATATTCGCTACAAAGCTGGCCTGAGAATGTTGAGATAGGTTGTGTTGCAACCACCTCTTGTTTTTGTACTAATGATCATTTGGTTATATGGAATGCGATGCTGGGAGCAAGAACGGCTTTCGCGACAATGTGTCCATACGGAGTGGAGAGCAACATTAGCGATGCCTCCACCACGATAGTAGTCCTACTAGGTAGCTACTTGTCAAACTAGATTCAACCATGAGACGCTCGAATTTCATAATTCAGACTCCACATTCGACAGCTCATTAATTTAATGGACAGACCTTCACTGGATGTCGATCTCGTAATTGGATGAAGGTTGTCGCTATTTATGTCTTTGGGAATGTTTATGAACTCCTTACTTAGAAGACACCTTTTTGCGTCACCCGCCCCCTATCCTTGCAAGACAACAGTTGCGTAATTTATTAAGAACTCATAGGTAAGACAGGTGTATTGTTAATTCCAATTCCAACTAGCGTTAGGCATTCACCTGCTCCTGCCCTGCAACCTACATGCGTTCCTTAAGTGCATTTCTCGTAGGAAGCTGCCGGCCTTGCGAACTGCCATTACTGCGTCAAACATACCACAAACATGTTGGTAGGTACTCACCTAGGTAGTTACGTACTGGGTGAAACTGTTTTTGCAACATCCCGTAGGAAGTCTTCACAAAAAAATTAAACTTCCTGACAGTGCGTCCCGGATTACGCGTTTGTTACATGAGTTTTATAATCATCTTTAAGTGCAGTTTGATGTCAGAGGATGTACCTATGATATTATAGATTAAGCAATAGTTGCTACCTCATTATTTACTTAACACAGGTATCGGTTCTTAGAAATATCATAATAAGTAGCCCCGTAGATTACATTTACATCTAGTCATCAACTAAAATAAGTACCTACTCTACTGCATTGTTGTGCTCCTCGGGGCACTCCATTCTACTTTGCATTGCATTCGCGCAAGCCAGGTTGCATCAATCACACAATAAATTATAATGTTAATAATGCTGGTAGCTGTATAGATAACAAGTTAGTTTTGGCGAACGTTTACATTTCTGCATGTTTGCTGCTCGACGATTACTCAACGCAAAAGGTCGCGAGGCGAGCGTACTTAACGACCGGTAAACTATACTTTTGCTGCTCCACTGGTGAAACGATATACGAGTATCGAACACGCGCCGGTTTCTAATATTACTGGAATACCAAAATAAAGCGATCGTACAACTTGTACCGTTTTTTTTGTCGATTGAGATGAATTCTTCTCACCTCCCACGCCATCCATGAAAGGCGAATTAAGAGCATGGACTAATAAAATATTTCTTTATCGAGAGTGTTTTCTGAATCTGTGACTAGACCTTCAGGAAATTGAATGTTATCTATCGCAAACACAAAACAAGCGAGACGACGTCAATAACCTCCATTACTAGTTGACCTTTTAAGGCACGTTTTGCGCCTTTATTATATAACAAAAAACTCAAATGTTATTACTGCAAGACTATTGTGTGCCGTCACGTATTACTTTACCTTGGAACGTAATAAATTTTCAGTTTGTAAAACAGTCAAAACTCTCGAAAAAGTCGATGGTGAAACAATGGGACCGTTGTCGCGGGTAGGTATGCGAGAGGAACGGGCGCCTTGAATACTCGAAACACCTATTGTACCGTGCTGTATGAAGTGCCTCGCCACGCTCACTATGGACTACGGACAACAGATCTCGTCCAACGACCGGTTCTCAGAAAAATGACGAGACATTCTTTTGAGATACGAGCGTCCTATAAACTAATTCATGGTTTATATCCGAGTTGTACTACTCTACCAACTGTGTGTGCACATGCAGTTTTATTGGGTTTCGAAAGATACACTGGCTTAGATAAGTGTTATTGGAAAACGATAGCGAAGCCGGTGGTCCTCTGCGTGCCCATCGTAAATCTTGAATAACAATGAGCACTATTGTCTGATTCTCAAAAATGGCTTTACCTCAACTTTGAGTGTTTTATTTGTAGATTCGTCTGCTACAATCCTTTTTATAGGTTCCATGAGAAGCTGACCCGCTTCCTGCTGGTAAAAATCTAAAATTTATGTAAACTTAATTTAATATGCAACCGATGTAATGTATGTGCGTGATCGTGGAAAAAATAACAAAAACCGTTTCTCATACGGCCATATGTCGGGCTTCCCGTCAAGTGGATTGGATAGCGTGGGTCTTTGTCCGAACTAAGAATTTTTTTTCTTCAAGTCTTACTAATGGTTTGCACATGTTGCATTAATTTATACTGAACCTTATAAAGTGCTAACAGATTTGCAGGTTCACAATACTTGAAAGTTTGTTTATACTAAAAAATAACGCTATAAAATCATTGACTTATATAATTATTAAAACTAGCTGCGCCCCGCGGTTTCACCCGCATAAGTGTCGATCCTGTGGGAATATCGGGATAAAAACTATCCTATGTCCTTTCCCGGGATGCAATCTATCTCTCTGCCAAATTTTATCGAAATCCTTTCAGTGGTTTCGGCGTGAAAAGGTAACATACAGACAGACAGAGTTACTTTCGAATTTATAATATTAAGTATGGATGTAAAGCAAACTTACATCATTATCGTAGGTCTCTAATAAAATAATGAAAAGCTTCAACTTCCACGAGGTTTGGTGATAACCAAAGGTGGAGGTTATCGTATTTAATTCCAATCTTAATTAAATGAGTTTGTTTTAATCTTATCACGAGCGGTTAACGTAATTAGGTAAGTAGGGCGTGAAGTAACTACTGAAGTCGGTAAACACAGGCTATCACACTTTTTTGTATCCCTGACAAAAAGTGACACGGAGGAAAAAACAAAACACTTATTTTTAAGCCAAATCTACTTTTGGAACACTTTTTTGCGGTTATAGGATGTCATTAAGAGCGCCAGTAAAAAATTTAATAGTATATGGTGAAATAGTTGTAAATAACAACTTAATAACTCGCAATATTCAACAACGAGAGGCACAATACATAGAATATGAAGTGGAACACTACATAGTTACTTTCTCTCACATTCACATAAGAAAATTTGATGATGGAGCGCGTCAATCCACGATCTAACATTATAACGAGAGTACGTCTTTATTGGTTTTCCCTGGGCAGTAGATTATAGAGTGGTCGACCTCGATGGTGCTACGGCGGATGCTAACCATTTATGATGGTCCATGGGCCGAGCACTTGACACACAACCTCATAGGATATGCCTCCTTAGACCACCGAGATTACTGCCCATAAAGCAGTTAGCCTTGTTGAATCGAAATAATGGTCAACCAACAGAAATATGTATACCTAGTTGTGTGTAACTGTTCTGTAAGTTTAATACTTTGAGGAAGTTCTACTAAATAATTGTTTGCCGTTTGTGGCTCTTAGATAATTGTGTGCATACCTTGTAAATCACTGGTTTGTTATTATGCCTATTTGATTTGTATTACCCATATAAACCATACCTTTATTCGAAATACATGAGTTTTTACTGATAATCAGCCTCTGTCTACGGTTAATAATGAGTACTTTGAAACCTCCTTAGTCAGCTGTATGATTACATACTTCATTCATAGTACGTACTAATTCCATGCATTCTTCTGATTCCGATCGAAGCTTAAACATTTCCAGAAGCGGATCAAATGCTATAAATGTAACTTGGAAACCGTTTCAAGTTCTCCAGTGTTATATCAGTTACTAACACTTGTCGGACATTGTTCTAGAATTCACAGTATTTCGAACAATGATTTGGTTCTGATGAAAGTTATGATCAGATTTGTCCATAATGGCATAGCGTGGCTGCGCGTGGGCGCAGACTGGCTGGACTGAGTCATGCGCACGTGCACCGCGGCCATGTCATGTCCCATGTCCAATTATGCGACAAATAGCTACTTTGCATTACCTCCGAGACTTAGCATTCCCGACGCTATGAAACCTGATCTTTGTGCAGATAGAATATCATCCAGCCTTAAGATGAGCCTTTTGTTTAACTTTTGACTGATGATACCAAGAATTTTATGAGAACACACACGAAATTAGTTCTTTTGTTCTCGTGTACGATTGAAATTACAGATGACTCAAGTTAGTTAAAGCGCTTATTTTCCAAGAAATTCCAATAATTGTTCTATTGCCTTCATGCAACGTGCTCATACACACGAGCGACATTCGTCGACGACCGGGCAACTTCAGTCGTCGACAACGTGTCACTCGTGTGTATGTACGCTTAGGTACCTATTAGAAAACCATAACAGGGTTCCAGTCAATCAAAGTGACGGACAAAAACAAAATGGTTACGGTTCTCCATTGTAATTGAATCAAATCAAAACCTACTTTATATAGGTTCAGTTATGTAATGTTTTGCTGTTCTAAGTATAATTAAACATAAGAACAAGAGCAGCCTATTGAGTACCTAGTAGGTTCAACTGAGCAACCAAATCAATAAACTGTTTTGTACAGACGCCAGCACATCAACCTACCCGAAACTGTCAGATTTTCCCAATCAACTTTGAACCTTATGCTTTAGTGATAAAGTTGAAAATCTATTAAAGAAATTTGACAGATTGTAGTAGGTGGATGTGCTGGCGTCTGTACCAAACATATTGAAAAACGAACTATGATTAACACCTCATCACTAAACGTAATTTTGAGTTGAATGGCGTGGCGTGCAATATGAGAGGCCTATGTCTAGCAGTGGACTGGTATAGGCTGATGATGATGATGAAACGTAACTATGAGGTATTTCCTCTAATAAAGTTCTTGGTATTTTAATTAATCTTACCTATTAATAGTAAGAGTTGCGCGTTCACAAATTGATGTTTTTAACAGTGAGAACAACAGTTCTCACTAATTCGTATGTGTCCTGCAGACAAATTGTTTGTAACAAAACCATGAAGCAAGTTCAATGGTACAAACATGAGCAAGTCTGAGACTCTGAGTAACATCTACTAATGAACAATTGGTTTTATGAGCAAAGAGTGATTATTACGGAGGTCGTGAGTCACTTTGACGCACTCCGGTCTCAACTACTGTAGAACTAAACGTAGTATGTAACACACAAGCTATTCACATGTATGTGATAAATCGTTTGAATCGTGTTTTGGAGTTCACCAAGGCGTTTATGTAATGATTACTTGTATTTGCGATTGGTTTATTACGCAGTTCATTCAAGTAGTTTCACATGCTTCGGTGATTCGGTGACACGAATTTTGCCAAATCTCACACAAAACTTGACTCTTCTTTGACACTTATGATCATATTCTTTATGCTTATAATTGTGCGAGCTACATCAACATGATCTCCTATTTTATCTTCTTTTCGTCTCTTAGACTAGTAGAAGTTTCAAGAATCCCAGAACGGTACCGAGTTTTGGATGCCCAACCCTACTAGCTCATAGAGATTTTTAACCAAAAGACGTTCTCTTGAAGACGTCACGCTGTTTCTATAATCCATAAAATAAATGTATAAACGTACTGTGTCCAAAACGTTGTTTGCTGTTCGACTGTAATAATATTCTAAGGCATCCGACCACTAATAAAGACGATTAGTTACACTCAGTCAAACACTTGAGACGCCTAATATTGCCATTGCTTCTAAAATGGGAAGCTGCTACTGAGCACTCGGCTTGAGTTCAAATGCTCTTATTGTAAGCACCATCTATTTTATGACATTGCAGCCCTTCTGTATCGGACCTTTTATGGCATGGTCTTACACGGTGTATCTTTAGATTCAATCATTCAAACATGTTTGGATCTAAAACCAGCCTCAGTCTTATATTACTCGTAGGTCGACTTTCTTTGCAGCTATGTAGAAGCTTAAAAGTTTCTGCTTTCTTGCTCTTAAAACCATCCCCCTAAAATTACCCCGTTATGCTTGCTTGGCAAAATTATGCTCCTATATTAGCATAATTAGATTACCATCATAATTGGCAGCCTTGTTCAACCCACTGCTGAGTATAGGTCTCCACCCTATTGTACCATGTTTCTCTGGTCTGTGCTAGTGTTATCCAGGTCTAGTTAGTATAGTTTGATAGGCATAAGAATGTATATAATATGAGTAAAGATGAAAATGTCAAGAACATAAAAGGTACTTATAGTAAATTACCAGACAGCCTTATCGGGATGTAATCTAGAACTTGTGATTTGTTACGTCATACATAGGATGCACGTGTAGATGCCGTTGGTTAATAAGGCAGATAAATATCCTCTTATCCTACTGCAATCCTACCGTTCAGTCTGAAAATCATACTCTCAAAATATCATAATCTTATATCACCATACTCGCAAATCATCACATTGTCAAAACATCATATTCTCAATACATAATTTTCTCAAAATATCATGATCTCAAAACACCACATTCGCAAAACACAACATTCTTATGATACCACATTCAAAGTACAGTCTTCAACATTATAGCATTTATAGCATACCTAGTGGTAATTTGGAGTTTACATGTGAAAGTTTGTATGTTTGGATGTTTGTTACTCAATCACGCAAAAACGGCTGAACGGATTTTAATGAAATTTGTCATACAGATAGTAATAACCTGGACTAACACATGGGACACTCTTTATCCCGATATTCTCACTTGATCGAGACTTATGCGCGCGAGACCGCGGAGCGCTACTAGTTTAAAATAAAAGTCGATGGAAAAGATTTGACCTGATACCTAGCACTTAGAATTTAAGTAAGACCATCCAGCTAGATGCTCAAATCACTGAAACCAGTCAACCTGTATCCGAATCTATCTTCTGAATACTAAGAACTTGTTCTGATAGACCATGGGAGCTTGAACTTAACATTCGATTACAATTCATAAAGATCAAGATAAACAATTGCTCACATAATCATACAGATGAACGTTCTATTGTTTTCGTAATGCTTCTAAAATACTTTTGGTTTCGACAAAATACGGTAATTGAAGATTTATCTTGGTAACACGTTACGACCGTGGTAAAATAATCTCATGTAAAGATGATATAACAATGGGCAATATTAGCAAGCATATTCGTACAAAGTTCATCATTGTTCTTCAGCAGTTTCGTCAAAAAGTTACCGACATTTGCTAAAAGAATCTAGTATTTCACTATTCGCACTTTCAAGGCTAGTTAGTAGCTTTACCTAGCGGATCTGTTTTGCTTTAGAGCTACATAATCCTAAAATAAGTTTTCATAAGATAGTAAGCCTGGAGCTCATAAATGAAATAACAGATTTAGGTTACTTTGTAGTGCGGATGCCAGAATTATCCGATGAGACAGCATCTACAGACCGATTTATATTATACCATGTCGCCTTTAAAGTCAAGATTTATGCTGGGACAAAATGAACACACAGAAAATCAAAGGCCTGCGATGCGATTGATCGACAATCTCCTTCTAGTATAAATAGGTAGTTTCCTTTTTTTCTACTTCAGTGGTTGCATTTTTTACACTCTTACCAAGAAAAGAACACGCAAATTCAGAGGAAGTGATGCAATATCAGCGTCCGTTTCTTTACAGAAAAAAAGTAACATGGCTTCCATACAAAAACTGGTTTCCAGTACGCGAGAAAACTTAAGTAACCACAGGGTATCCAGTACCTACTTACAGTAAGTATAATATTCCTAATTAAATGTTGGATATAATCTGTCAATTGTCGCAAACAGCTTCTGTTACTGTGGTTTAATAAACATCTTCTACCGCCGTGCTCCACAAATAGACTGTATTTATCTACCTGTTTGTTTCCACTCAGGTAAAGCCGTAAACCAGCCCTTCTGATCATTAAATAGAGTTTTTACAACAAACCATGCTTTTATTTCTGACATGGACAAAAAGTAGTGATGCGTTTTTGTCGTTACCCGAATCTATCCGATCTCGAGATTAGAATGGATGCCAGCCAGTATCGTGATGGATAATTCGATTAAATTACCAGTCATTAGTGCTGGAGTCCACGGTACACCGGCACGACTTGTCGGACACGACTCTTGAACGTGAACCTGTAATGGCATCCGAAGAAACAATGCAGTTGCGTTCGTCAATAAATTAAGTTCTAATTTAAAACGTGGATGGTAAACCGTTGAACTCCCGTTTTAAGTTTAGAGAAAATAATAACACTTACTTTAATAAACTTTTCTTAATTTGAATGCCATTTTTCGAATTCTTGTATCTACCTACTCAACTAAATGTCCTACCGAGATTATAAAATGTTTTGGTAGAGCCAGACATTAATTACCATTCCAAAATTAACTCCAACCGTCAGGCACCTGATCCGCCCACTTATCTCGGCATGTTTATGTCAATGGACACTTTATAAATAAGGATGTATGGAGAATGTCTTTCGCCTAGAGTCTGTTTTTATTCGGCGTGGTAATTACACGGGCAGGCGAGTTGCCCGGCCTGGTCGAGGAATGTTACCTGCCGTCCTATTTCAATTTATGTAGCCCCACTATTGCCCTTACTGTCTACAATGATACGGGGATATTTTTACTCGAAGTGTAACTAAGTGATGAAGGGTTTTTGTGTTTGTTTCGGTGCGAGTGCAACGCTAAGGAAGCTGGGCTTGTTGTTTTAACTTTTTTAATGCTCTTGCTTGTGTTTCTTTGTCTTTGACTCTTTAAAATCGTAGATAACTAACTTATTTTACTGATTTAATAGTAATTTCAAAATAATAATAATAAAATAATAGCGAGAGTGCGATCTAATACCAGAAATGGGGGTACTTATCATCAGCCCCCAAGATGTTGCTCGAGCAGTCCGTCCGTTGCCTAACTGGAAATCTCCAGGGCCGGACGGGCTGCACAACTTTTGGATAAAATGGTTCAAAGGGTCGCACGCCCGCTTGGCATCCCAGTTCCAGTCAGCCTTAGAGTCAGGGTCGCTGCCCCAATTCCTAACGACAGGAATAACCCACCTGCTCCATAAATCAGGTAGTACCGCGGATCCCAAAAATTATAGACCGATCACTTGTCTACCAACGGTCTATAAAGTTCTTACATCCATTTTGAGTGCTAAAATTAACAAACATATAGACACCAACTTCATCATGTCTGTCTCTCAAAATGGATGTAAGAATGGGTCCCGGGGTACTAAGGAGCTGCTCCTCATTGATATGACCATTAACCAACAGGTTCGTCGTTCCCGAAAGGATCTGTCGACATGTTGGATAGATTATAAGAAGGCCTATGACTCGGTGCCACATACATGGCTCATGAGGGTACTGGAGTTGTATAAAGTAGATACAACTCTGCGCACCTTCTTGATGTCGTGTATGGGGCAATGGAGGACGGTCCTTCGCTATCCAGGATGTCGAAATATCCAGAGGAATAGCGAACCGATAAGGATCGAGCGAGGCATATTCCAGGGCGACAGTTTGAGTCCGCTTTGGTTCTGCTTAGCCTTGAATCCTCTAAGCACACTGCTGGAGGATTCAGGTCTAGGCTATCGGCTGAGGAGAGGTGGTCAGGTTATATCTCACCTCCTTTACATGGATGACCTAAAACTCTTTGCCCCCAACAATTTGCAACTGATGGAGCTACTGAAAATTACTGAAACGTTCAGTAGCGCCATCAAGATGGAATTTGGTGTGGACAAATGTGCGGTCATGCATGTAAAGCGGGGGGAGATTGTGGAATCCGTGGGAACCCAACTCTCGGATTCCACAAACCTTAAGGCCCTCTCCGCATCCGAAACCTATAAGTATTTGGGTATGTCGGAAGCGTTGGGCATCAATGTTACTGACATGAAGCAATTGTTGAAGGAACGCTTCTTTGGCCGCCTGAAAAAAGTACTTAATAGTCTTCTTTTAGGCGGAAACAAGGTGCGCGCCTTCAACGGTTGGGTCATGCCGGTTTTGATGTACTCTTTCGGCATACTCAAATGGACTCAGACTGAACTCGACGCCCTGGATAGGAAGGTCCGCACGCTGCTGACTGCAAATCGAATGCATCACCCACGGTCATCGGTAATGAGGCTGTACATCCCGCGAAAGTGTGGAGGTCGTGGCTTTTTAAATGCTAAGACTCTCCACAATCGCGAGATATGCAGTCTCAGGGAATATTTCCTTGAAGCCGACGTGGGAATGCATCGAGATGTAGTCGTGGTGGACAAGGGCCTTACCCCGCTCTCCTTGGGTAAAGAGAACTGGCGCAAGCCAGTAGTGCTTGACACTAATGATCGCATGGAAGTATGGCAAAGTAAGGAGCTTCACGGACGCTTTTTCCGGGCCCTACATGGACCCGATGTAGATTTACTAGCGTCCGTAGCCTGGTTGCGTTTCGGTGACCTCTTTGGAGAAACCGAAGGTTTTGTCTGTGCAATTATGGACGAAGTTGTGATGACGAACAATTACCGGAGATTTATTGTGAAAGACGGCATGGTTGACATCTGTCGGGCATGCCACCGGCCGGGAGAATCAATCAGGCATATTATCTCCGGATGTTCTCGTCTAGCTAACGGAGAATACTTGCATAGACACAACCTTGTAGCCAGGATAATCCATCAGCAGCTTGCTTTGAAATACAACCTTGTGGAATCAGAGGTGCCGTACTATAGGTATGTGCCCGACCCAGTTCTCGAAAATGGTAATATCACATTGTACTGGGATCGATCCATCATCACTGACAGGACTATTGTTGCCAATAAGCCTGATATAGTGGTGGTGGATCGATCAGAGCGGCGCGCAATGATTGTTGACATAACTGTCCCGCATGATGAGAACCTCGTGAAAGCTGAGAAAGATAAAAAAATTAAGTATCTTGACTTGGTTCGCGAGGTTGTCGACATGTGGGATGTGGACTCAGCGATCATTGTGCCGATAGTCGTTACAGCCAATGGTTGGATAGCCAAGAGCCTCGACCAACACCTAAGGAGGCTCTCGTTGGGCAGCTGGATCAAGGGCTTGATTCAGAAAGCGGTACTTCTGGACACGGCTCGCATTGTCAGGAGGTTCCTCTCTCTGGAGCCCTGACCGCCGGTAGCTTGGACCCTGTTCCCGATACCGGTGGGCTACTATTTTTTATATTTTTAAATGTTTTTATATATATTTTTTATATTCTAATATTTAAAAATATAATTTATATGTATTATAATGAAATAAAGGAAATAATAATATAAAAATTTGATAATAAACTTATTACTGAAATCCTTATCAGAAAGGCTTTTCTGTTGGTGTGCCCTTAAAACCTAACAGGTGAAAGAGCAGAAGTTATAAATATGTAATTATTTATCTACTATAAATAGAGCATGATTGCGGAAGTTCATTAACTCTATTCCATGGACTTCTCTTTTTGCAAGTCACCATGATTAGATTGTCTAGGCGACACGAGGAACTCAATGAAAATTGCATTAATCTTTTTTATGATTGAATTTTTCTCCACACCATAGGATAAATAAAACTCATCTTAGTTTGTCAGCTGCTACGAAGATAATAATTATGTTTCTATCAAAAGCAATACCTATTGAACGTGTACAATCTTTAATATTATTCCATTTATAGAATCATAAAGTTTTTTTGCAACATCAATCAGTGTTTGATAGATCTAGCGGAGTGGGTGTGGTACGCGAATGCCTGTGCGCAAATCCTACGCTTAGACATGCGCGTAGGCAGCGTCACTTCACAAATTATGAAGTACGACGAATATTTCGTCATATACAACGTGCAGTTTTGCAGTATCGTGATAATTGCACTAAGGCTTTAGCTGTACCAGCGACATTAGCCTCTTTCATTTCGGTGATAATGCAAAAAAAAAATCTGATATGTGTTTCACTATTGAATAAGAACCGCTAATTGACACCGCGAAGAATTTTGAGACCCTCCCTCTATTCGTACTCAGGTGTTACTATTGCCTGTCAAAATATTTACAAAAGGTATTTAGTATTACAACAATATTCAATACTTAAACGAACTGCATCAGTTTCCTTCCCTATAAAATGACGTCAGCTGCTATAAGTGCGTTGATTCATAGTTTATGAACCGCTAAACTAAATTTCAGTACGTAAAACTGTTTTCTTGGAAATGCCTATAAAAAAGTAGTTTATGTAAACAAGTTATTCTTCATTAAACATCGTGAAGATTCACTGTAATAACTACTTATCTTGTTTTCTTTTAATCATGTATAACGGTGCGGTTTTGTAATCATACTTCGATGATAATGCAACTCGTTTAGTGGCAAGTTTATGTATCTTTAG
Source organism: Amphipoea oculea (assembly GCA_945859645.1). NCBI lineage: Eukaryota > Metazoa > Arthropoda > Insecta > Lepidoptera > Noctuidae > Amphipoea > Amphipoea oculea. The sequence goes on from OX243873.1 coordinate 14,107,686, forward strand.
TTTCACAATGTAATTTCAGGTCTAACTGTAGCTCGATACGACCACTGACCGCTTTGTTTAACACCAGTTAGTGCCAGTTACAATAATATTCACTGGTTTATATTTTGTAGAACAAAAGCGCAGGTACAGGAACAATGTGGAAACACAGTGTGAAGTATTTGCGCGCAGTGTATTGTCCTGCGACCTACGCATTGTCGTCGCGTGTCGGTTGCCTGCGTTTCCGCGAGCATTCGTGACCTGTTAGGCTGAGGCTACAATAGGCCGCGACGCGACCTGCGACACATGAGCGATTAAAACAAATAAATGAATGCCCGTACATCAAATATTACTAGCGATCTTTGATTTCTTTATGCGATAGGTGTTAGGGTTAATGGAGGAACACCAAAGGAAAGACCGTTCTAAGGATTTCAATAATATGTTTATTATCCTTCTATTTATATATTGGAAGGTGTGTTTACTAATATTATGTGAGACGTGTGATCCCACACAAGGCTAATAGAGTAGTAGTGTCACTATGCGAAAGTAAGGATTTCGTTCAAGTGGTAAAGGCAGGTTCGGATACTTAAAATAATATTTATGAGTTAGAATGAGAAAGACGATAGTGTTGAAGTAGGATCGATTTGTTTTTGCTATACTCCAACAATAGGAACAACATTACTGTAATCACGGCATCGGCTACATCAACATATGAGCGAAATTGAAGCGAATTTATTAGAAAACTTTTCACTTGCACGACTAGTTCAATAGTGCTACTAAATATGCGTGTGGCTACATTATGCGTATAGTATACCGCGATGGATGATTTGATAGCATGTTTACTGTAGCCACGTCAACGCCGAATATACGCCGCATTTTCGCTTATAATGTAGCCATACCATGTTTATCTCGTTTCTCTCTTCCAGTCGCATCGCAAATCGCTGCCTACTGTAGCTTCAGTCTTAGCGTTATTTAAATTGTACTTCTAATTGAATTGTTTACCTGCAAAATTGAAGTTATGGAGCTGTTTTGAGTAAGGTCTTCCAATTCTATAAATTGGTGTCGCATAACTTGACAACAAGTAAAGCGCATTTACAAATTATGGAGTCAACCAATCGCAGCCCAGTGCTGCACAATTGCATTTTAGCCTCATCCAAGTTGCGACATCGATGCAATCACAACCTGCCATAGCAATTCGTTTTATTGTTAAACAAGATTTATTTACAAAATACAATCTCTAGCTTAAAAGCCGTCTAGTCATAACAACATACCTCTCGGGGTTAAAGTTCACAATAGGAAGACCATACGATATTACGCACTATGAATCATAAGCTAATGGCCAATCGATTCGGTAATTAATGTCGTTGAAGTTCCGCAGTGGCGTGTAGGCAGAGTTCTACTAGCCGGATTTTCTAGCAAATCTTTCAAGTGGCAAATGATGGATGATTTTATGACCCAGTGTTTGCCGGATGCTCAATCAATGTTAAACCTAACATTAGTCATTCAAGCAGACTTTTTTCAGGTTTAGAAATGAACCCCCTTGACCATCGATTTTTTTTTTGTCTTGCCTTTTTCGTCTACAGCAGGCACAGGCCTCGTCAAATTCGTATATCCAATCATTTTGAACCACCGTCTGTCTATTAATAAAATTGTTCCGAAGAAACGATTCGTGGTCACACTTGAGGACAATTTTCTTCCTGTGATGTTCGAGAAATTTGACTTGTTCATTACCATTTCAACTTAGTTATCCTTAGTGCATAAAGAACCTCGTCCTCGTCATTATGACTCTGCTGACACAACAGTTCTAACTGCATTTAACTAAGGGTTCTCGTTCCCTATACTTTTATCTTATGTAAACTCATTGTTTGTCGTTCTCCCACTATTACGATAAGCATCGGACGGCATACAACAGTTCTGGGTGATACAGAACAATACAGGTAGTGTTGTAGTTCGTCATTATTTCTCATCATCAGCTGTGTTTGTAAACGTGGCTTCAGGGAAATCTCCTGCCTACCGCGTAGTTGTCGATTCTTGAGATGACGTTTTACCTACTGGGTATTACTCTCACTCCAAATACCTTAAAATATCACGTCTGTTGTTTACTCATGCTTAGTATAAAACTCACCATGAATATTTTTGACAACTCCATTGTTTATCCAAATATGCTCACCCAAAGCTCAATGGATATTGAGGTCGAGTACCTTATACAAATGTAGGTATGTATACAAAAACTCAGACCTAACTTTGGATCCATTCAGGTTACCTATTGATTGCTCGTTATCAAAGGTTGGTGTGCGCTCCAATTTATTTGACCGATAACAGAAATTCGGAATGTAATGTCGAACTAAAAATAAAATGGCGAATGAAATTAAGGTGTGTATGCATGTTTAGCGAGTTCTCTATGACGTCAGTGTGTATGATAGGCCTTTTTCCAAGGTGTGGTGGTACATTAAGGTTAATGCATGTTTTCACCAATACTCATATGCACTCTATAATCTTGCAAAAATGGCAAATGAGTCTATAGTTCTCATTTCGTACAAGGCATATGTAGCAGCTACATTGCGTTTTGGAATTATATTTTGGGGAAATTCAACAGAGAGGTTAACTGTCTTCAAAGCTCAAAAGAGATGTGTGCGGTCTGTATTTAAACTTAAACCTACTGACAGCTGTATACCATATTTTAAAAAATTTAAACTGTAACATTTCCTTGTATGTACATTTTTGAAACAGCAGTATTTGTCAAATCCAACTTTCACATATTTAAAACACTGAAATCTAAACGTCACAATAGAGAGATATGTACCATTCCACACAAAACTGCATTATTTTCGAAAAGTCTTCTTGGAATGGCACCTAAAATTTATAATAAGCTTCCTATTGAAATCAAAGAATTAAATGAAATACTAGATTTCAAAAAAGCCTTATTGAAACTATTATATAGGAAGGTATATTACTCTGTTAATGAGTACCTAGATGACAGATTTTAATTTAAGTATTGCATTGATTGATTATTTATATGTATAGATTGCTGACTAATATATCAAGTACCATTAAATTATCGACTATTCTTAAATTATTGATTATTATTATTGACTAATGTATAAATTAAAGACTTATTATTGACTACCACTATAATGTTTCATGTATTTAAATTATTGTATGCCTAAAGGCGGGTCATAGATGTACTTCACTTTATTAACTGTAACACCACATTTTACCTGTGTACCACAATAAACAATTTGACTTTGACTTTCATACTCGTAGGTGCTGATTCTCAGATGTTTCGCACGCTTGTAACATGTCGACGCTTAAAGGCAAAATTTAGTAAGTGACATCGCCATAGGGCTAACTTTACAGGAGAACTAATCTTATAAATTCTTGTAATCATCCTACAGGCGAAATTCGTACTATTTTTGAAATCTTATTTTATAATCTGAATTTATAATGGTTTTTTTCTGAAAAGTTTCCTCCTGTAAAGTTATACCTATGTCACTTAGTCAGTTTTGCTTTTTAAGCGTCGATATACATAATTATAATGATATAAGATATCAAATTCTACCTCCGTATGCTCAAGTACGACCTCGTACCTTACACGATTTTCACCGCCCTACGTATCACGGGTGGTGAAAATCGTTATGAAGTTTGCAATTTGATGCAGCTGAATACCAGTGTTTTACATGGAGCGACTGCCTATCTGACCTCCACAACCCAATTACTGGGTAATACCTACCCCTTGGTAAGACTGTTTGTCAGACTTTCGGGCTTGTGACGATCCGTAACGACTGCCAAAGATCCACGAATGACAGCTGGGGCCAACATGATTTGCGAGTCACGGACGGAGGATCGGAGGGGTCTTAGTAGGTATGTAAAGTTGGTCACCCATCCACGGCCCGACCGCGGCAAGCTCAGCTTAACCTGATCGATCGACCTGTGCGGCTTTTATTACTTAGCTACAATTCCCCAATTAATTGTTGGTTGACCATTAAAGAAAAACAAATTAAAAATGCCTATAGCGTTAAGATATTAGGTTGTATCTTCTCTTCCTTCCTTCTTCATATTTCCCAACAACAGGCTGCTTCTTGCAGGAGACTTTCCTATTTCTATTCTGTAGAATTCCATCTTTAGTCTTGTATAGGGCAAATAGCATCCATAATAGATTGACGTGTGTTCGTCACGTTGCTGACTCGTGACGTAGATCCTGTTGCCGTTTCAGGAACGTACGGGTACTCCAAACGTTTGCAACTTAACGAATAGGATTCCCACGAGGTCATCGCAGGTGCACTCTTGAACCTGAAGTTGCTGTGGTTGCTGTTTTCGTCGAAATATATCTCTTTGTAGTTTCGTCAAAATATACCTATTTATCTACTTCGTAGTTTTATACAGGCTGGCAGCAACATCGACGCGCAAACTATAACCACGAATTCAGAACATGATTCTAGACCCCCTAGCGTAGAAATTTTTCGTTGGTTATCAAAAGAAAGTCTGCTGTTTCATAGAAAAGTGCAAAAATTACGCGGTCAAATGTATGGAACAGCTTTTTTTTTATACATACATACATTAATCAGCCCAAAATGTTCACACTGCTGGGACACAGGCCTCCTCTCTGTGAGAGGGACTGGGCCCTAATCCACCACGCGAGCCCAGTGCGGGTTGGTAGATGTCACATGTCTTCGAATTTTTGGTTCTAGGACATGCCGGTTTCCTCACGATGTTTTCGTTCACCGTTTTGAGAGCACTGGAGATAAAATAATTTACACAAAGTAAAGCGCCTGTCAGGGTTCATGCCTTTTTTTATGGATGGGAAATCATCAAATGACCCCTCCCGCTCTGGGTGGAGCGGAAGGGAGTGTCAGACTCTTACTGACTAAAACCCTTCAGTGTTCCTTCCTTAGCCCTTTATGTTCCGGGGTAGCGGTAACTCTTTCGGACTATCCCGCGCCCCCGGCAGGAAGGTTCAAACCTACGACCTATATCTCGTAAGTCGCGGTCGTTACCACTGGGCTACCACTGCTCTTTTTTATATAACCGACAATAAATTTTAACGCAGGGTTTCAGAATCATGTGCTGAATCCATGGTACTTAACAGGTTGCGCGTCTGATGTCCCTGCCACCCTGTATATTTTGTTAAGATATTGAATTGTAAAACAAAAGCTTCCTGTTAATAATCTTGCTCAATACCAATCAGTGTTACAGACAGCGTACTATCAGCCCTTGCGACGACAACTGCTCAGTAACCTCATTGAGAATCAATGTATGTAGTACTTAAATCAGCAGAATCAGCAGGTGGAGTGCATTATCCAGCAAAGGAATGTGATGAGTGGGCTAAGAAATACCTCAGATTCATAAAGGATACATCGTACTGGCACAAATGCATTATATTCATGAAGGTTAAAGCCGAACCTATTCATCTTTGATAAATCATTGATATTTTCCACCCTTTTTGTCTGATGACAATGGGTCGTTATCTACGAATGCAGTTAGTTATTTGATATTGTTCTGGTGTCAGATTGGCTCTATATTCTGCTTGCCATATAATCAGTACCGTAACTTAATATGGAATGATAAGCTCTTCATTATTGGGAACTTAATAATAGTAGGTCTATACATAATAATCAGCCTATAATGTTCCCACTTCTGGGACGCAGGCCTCCTCTCGGTGAGAGGGAGTGGGCCGTAATCCACCACGCGGGCCCAGTGCGGGTTGGTAGACGTCACATGTCTTAGAATTTTTGGTTCTAGGACAGGTTTTCTCGACGCCATTGAACCATAAATGACGAAGTTTTCCTTCAGCGTTGTGAGAGCAGCCTACCTTGCCTAGTTGCGTTGCCTGCATCAAAGAATGTTTGTTCTCTTTCTCTACCACACGAATTAAAATCTGATTATTTTAACCGGATGCTGTAAGTTTAGTAGAAACAATTGACTTTTCAATTTAAAAGTAAAGCAATTTCTTTCTAATGTTCGTGACAAAATTCCATCACTACGCAAAAGCAATCCATATTAAACCGTTCTACCGACCTAAATATTTGCTAACCTCTAATGGTATTACTCTCGGTTTCTCCCACGGTCATCCATGGCTGCCCACCCCGCATTGCAACCACGTAACCATAACCACGTGAAAATGGTGACCAAGCGAGCGATGCGAACTTGCACTGTCCGATGACTATCCGCTTTTTAAGGCTTCCGCAGACAGGCATGACGGCATGCGACATCGGTAGAACAATATCCACGAAGTTTACATAGAAATTATTGTTCCACGCAGTCTGCGGGAGCCTTTACAGAATACGGACGGTACCCGCTCGAGTTGAAAGTGATATTTTATTGCATTTAGTTTTCTTGATATCCGTTTTGCATATCGTTAATTGCATTATGACACGATATTTTATAGAGAAATGCTTTTGTTTATCATTTTGATTGAGTAACTTTTTTCGGACACGTTCGCACAATGGAATGTTGTATATTTTGCATATTTGAAATGTTCCGAATAATCCGATAGTTTCGCTTTTTGTCATTTTCCTTTATTAGCTATGCTCTCTCTGCATCTCATACTTTGTCGTTGTATGAAAGTTTGCAATTTGTAACAGTAAAGTTTCAACATAGTGCTCTCTGAGATAATGTAAACTTGCCAATGGTTTCACCTCGACTTTTTGTTGTGAATTGTTATATTTCTTTAGGTAACTAACGAGAGTTCCTCGAGCGAAGGTCAGGCTTTTCGCGGACGCGGCAAGTTCGTTGACCCCGCGACTGTAGTGACTAGTGATGTGATTGATATGCATGAAACAACTGACGCTAGTACGGCTAGGACCTGACAGTATGAGACTGTTCGAAAAATTTAAACTTGGAATGTGATGATTTGCTATGCTATGGGGGACAGTGATTTATGCATGGAATTATTATGTACTACGTACAACTAGTAAGTACATAATAATTCCATGGATTTATGATCATGATGTAGAGAAACGAGGCCTAAATCACCCCACATGCAACGTCCTTGTGGTGCGGCAAGGAAAAACGTGAACATCTCTGTCGTGCGAAGGGCATAGCTTTGGTTTGGTCCAGTATAGAAAAGAGATAAATGTATATTTGAGACGTGCTAATGGTCCCGGACTCGGTGGTATACCTACCTTGGTACCGGATGTCTTAGGCCTCGTACCGCACTGAATTAATATAATTTTAATGCAGTGCGGAACGAGGCTAAAACGTCCCATATCCCCCCGGACCTCGTACCGCACCCAACGCGAGCTTGCCGCGACTAGTGTTGTGCATTTTTACTATCTCGTGAAGCTGACAAAAAATCCAAAAAGATTTTGACTCAGTGCTCTCAGTGCAAAAAATCTTATTGTCTACCCTGTTTCAATGAAAAACACTCATAAATAAGTACAAAATATATATTGAGATTTTTTATAAAAAAGTATATTGTTACTGATTTTTTTTATGTTAATTCAAGTTTTAATAAGTGTATTTTTAAAGCCCGAGGCAGAATAAATAGGATAGTTTCTTTTCTACTTCTGGTTTTCTTTTTTTTCTATCACACAAAAATAGATAAACGTCGTTGCGTCGATATTATTTTTCCCATCACTAATCTTAGCGAAAATTTACCCTATTTCAGTGCGTTACGAGGTGTATAAGATCCCATATTTTGTTTTGCCAATAAATTCTAAACTAGCTATCAGATCCCGGGGCGACGGTAGATTAGGGTTCATCAATTCACTGTCTATATCGATAAGGACCAAAATTTCCATTTGTCTTTGATTTCGCGCCAGAAAATGGATTTTAGTCTGTTAAAGGAGGTGGGGTCTAATAGACCGCGTGTCGCCCTAGTCTGGTCACGGTGCGGGCCGATAATGCCTCGTGCCGCAGGAACGGAAAGTTTGCAAAAATTGGTGCCGCAGCTAACGTGTTAAATGATCATCAGTGTAGTACCTACCTTTAAAATATATCTTATAGGATAAAATACATGATCTTAGATATATGCCAGTGTAATATCTCCCTAGTGACTAGAAACATGCAACTCGTCTTGACAGTCTTTCTTTGGCACTGCGAACGTCATTTTCTACGAAAACCATGCTTGAAATTGTAGAAAGTAAAAATGATTAGTTGTTATCTAAAGAATTTCTAATAGAACTGTATACGCACCTTTATAGGATCTAAATTCTAAAGCTTTTGTATGTCTTCGGTCATCGGACGTTCTCATTCCAATAACTATACTCACCTACTAACTTATTGGTTGGTTTGAAACTCGATTGGTACCTACTGATGGTACTTCAAAGAAGAAAACAAGTATTCATCATAGTCTGTTCTGTTATGTTGTATAAAAAGAACAATAACACACACGTGTATTAGGTACCCGAAAGGTTAAAAGGGTGCATGAGTAGGTACTTAGTCCCATGTAATAAGTCAGTGTTGCCAGTAAGCCCAATTGCATTGGGCATAAATATTCTTCGAAGTAGTAGTCCGGAGTCTACTCCGGACTACTACTTCGAAGAATATTTCGTTAGCCAAAAACCCAATAAGTAGCACTTTGCCAGACCGAGCCCTGCAGTATGAGGTTTCTTTCTGCTGATGAGCGCTTTGGTTTTCTTAAGTGCTGTACGTGGGGTCCACACGCATAGTTAACATGCATGATTATAATTATAGATTGGAATATTGTAAACATTAAAAGTCGAGAAAGTTCGATTGTTAAAGATGTGTCGGAACTCGAACTTTATGATGCTTTTCACTAAACGCTTCTATTGTCTCTAAGCGAGACTAATGGGAAATTACGTTTCTAATGCATGGAAACAGGCACGTGGAAAACTTTTTTATTAGAATAAAATAATGTGGCTTGTTCTAGTATCGATTGGAATACTAATTGCCTTTTTAGTAATTACTGTTTAATTGTAATACATTGTAGAGGAATCGAGTAAACTTCATGCTATTATCTGCAGCTCAGCTCCTATGATACCTAGCTGTTTAAATGTTGTGTATACAGCCGATCCATTTTGTAGAAATGTCACCGTGAAAACTTAGGCGAAATGAGCTACTAATAATTAATTAATTAATAGCCTCCCGACCGATTTCGGTCACGGTGGCCAATCTCAACGGAGCCAGGTACGCAGGAAATATGGCTATAAGTAGTGCACAAGTGTGTGCGTAAACACAGGTGCACTCTCTGTTCTTTTACTCTCATAGTCCCATGGGGTTTGGGACGGCAATCCGACACGACCGGGGAGTGATCAGGCGCAGGACCAACGGCTCTAAACCGCCAACTTCCGAACTCCGGATTGTTACTGAGAAATTCCGAATGGAAAACCCAACAACACTTTTGTCCGACCTGGGACCCCACGCTTAGCAGTCGGGCTTGCAACCACGAGAGTCGAGACCAACAAATATTATCAATAGGTACCCAGCACCAGTGGGATGACACTGACAACTCACTCCGTGCAACTTTTTACGGTAAGAATTTTACAGATTAGCACAGCAGATTTCTATTAAGCACCCGTTATTGGGTAGATCTAACACCCGATTATCTTAGCTAGACAAATCCTAGCAGAGAAGACCTTTCAATACGTACTAGTTTAAATCCTTTCGATTCGCTCACATAACGGTATGGCCCTCAGAGCCTTTCAAAAGGCTATTTGCAATACTTAAGTATTGCTATAAATTTTTTGGGCATGGGAACCGGGCATTATCGCGCAATCTTAGCTAGCTTGCCCGTTAATGCCCGACAAACTAGCTAATAAAATGAATTAAGTAAGTGCCAAAAATTGTGGGTATTAAGTACTATTATATCACCCTAATATTAACTGGTTGTAAAAAAACCACTATGTCAATTTTATAGTTATATTTTCTAGGTCATTAAACTTTGTTACACATTTAGATCCAGTTTTAGAACCTTGCATAGCAATTTATGTTAATGTAAGTGAGCGTGCCAAAAATCGATAATACCTACATCCTACATGTAATATTACGACTGTATGTTCATATAACTAATCTAGTAAAGGGCTTAGGACTTATGCCCGATACGTAATAAGGCAACCACGCGGGCATTCTGTAGGTTTCTGATTCTATAAAAGTTAATAAATGTAACCGAGTTTTCCCCGTTGCATTCATACAGGTACATACCTATATATATACATAGATAAATATTGTGGGACTTCACTCTCATTGTCATGGATTTCCCCCACAACGACCATTGCCACTGCCAGGGTCTGACAATAAGCAGGATCAATAAAATAGATAGATTGTCAACTGTTTTGTTAGGTACCAACCAAAAATGTACGTGATGAAGTCAAAATAAGTAAGTAAGTAGGTACTTACTTTTATTTGGAAAAAAACTAAATGAAATTCCCAGTCAGGTAGATAATGTTAGGTATACTTACTTTTCTTGAAAAAAAAATACTAATTAATTCATTCAGTAACGACGACAGAATTGATACCAAGTTTGGGTAACATGAGGAAATTCCTAGATACCTATTTTCTTTCCCTAAAACATGCCTAATTAAGGGAAGCAGCATAGGATGGAAGTTTAATATAATTATAATTTTAAGCATAATATAGCCAGACTTTAAAATTAACCACGAAAAAACCAGGTAAAATTCCCCTCCCTCACTTCACTCGCGTATTTTTGCTCTCAATGTGAACTTTGTGACAGGTAAAGTTTTATGGTATTCAGTGCCATCTGCTGGCAAGCTACGAAGGCATCGTGAATGAAATGTAATTATGAATACTTTATTAAAATTTCACGATAATATACCGCTTATTCCAACTATATCACAGCTGTTCTTATTTTCAACCATTTATTTGTTATTTGTAGATACTTGACCAATTTTGATGCCTCATATCTCGAAGATTGGCTCTCTCTAGGTAGCAGGCATTGTAGTTCTCTATGAATTGTATAGATGGCGTTACCTTCAGGAATTGATACCTTGTTGCTTCTGAACAAGTTATTAAATTCAGAAAAAAGAGATATATCTACTTAATTTTAACATTTATTGTTAATTTAATAAAGGATAGTATTATTCCCATTTATGTGTAGCTTTATTAAGACCCATTGCCAATAATAACACGTCGGTAAACCTGCCTAGAATCATTCAGAATATTTAGCCATTTTGGCAATCGGCAGCCTATTCACTTTTTATGAAAGTGTGATATTTCTTCAGCTTGACCTTGGCTAGTGGAGGTGGTGCGACGGTTGGCACCCCACGCCGTCGTTCCGGCTGGTGCGTCCGTGCGTCCGTCGCGCTCCGCCACGCGCCTCGCGCTGCTGACCCCTACCTCGTCACAGGGGAGGTGCCCCACGAAAGTGCCCTTAACTTATTACAATTATACCTGCGGGACTTACATCCGGGAGGAAACCAGCAACAAGGATCTCTAGTTAGTTAACTGACAAAATTGTGGAGTGGGTGGTTACCCATCAATTCATTCAGAAATCCCGTGGACTAATTCCACTTCTAAATTGGTTCATTTTACGTAGTGAGTTACGGCCGTTACAGGCGAATGGTATTAGACGATTCGGTGCCAATTGTTTGTAATTGCACAGGTGGGAGGATTGTTTACACGGCGTGCGAGCACCTCTCAATGGCTCGGCTACCTGCAGGGGGGGGAGCGGTGACCTGCCGGCCCTCCCCCCGCGCCCCGGAGGCGCCGCCGACCGGCGCACGCGCAGAAAGCCAAGCCAGTTGCTCGCCGCGCAGCCTCCAGCTTGTTTACGTCGATTATATGTAATATGTGACGTTTACCCCTTTACTAATTACCGAAATTCGATGTTTTTTGTGGTGCATGTGATACCCTTGTGGACATTTTTCGACAAGTGAGGCAGGTTGAAAACGTAGCTGTTGTGTGACCAATGTTCCCATTCTGAGTTGAAGGCATTGTGACATTGTACGCTTTTGCCAGTCAGTTATATTGCATTTGCACAGCTGGTTCCTGGGATAAAACATGGCATGGTAGACAATGGATGACGTATCCTTTATTTTTCACGTCATACCATCCTGAAGCTGAGCGTGTCTGTCTGAAATTCGATGCTAATTTATTTTCCGCTAGTGTTTTAAATTGACAGTATTGATAGATAGGTTTCTCATTTTGTTGAGGGTGTCTGTTAGGAGGCTACTAGGGTTCCTGTTGTCAAATATTGTGGGTAGTTTCTATGTAAGTAATATAACTTGAAACATCGTAAATTACATGATGTGATGCGTGTCTACATCTATTGTTAGTTGAAAATTGCAAAACTAACAATTAACAAACTCAACTTACTGTTCAGGTTTCTGTTCAGGGATCGTTGCACCTATGTACATGACCATAATCAAGGCATTGTGATTGGTCCGCAGCACATGAAGCATAGCGTGACCGTTGAACCAAGACCGTAGGTGCAGACCTGTGTGTAAAGACCTGACTCAACGTATAGAGGTTAAAAATTAAATATAATTAATAAAGTACTTAAAAAAATACCGATTTACGTTTTATTTACTTACACAAATGTAGACGTTTGCACTCATTTTAGCTTTTGCGAAAAAAAATTGTTGTTGAAGCATCAGCGATTATTTATTTGGAATACACAACGGCATCCGTTGAGGTTGACACACTTTATCAACCGTTCAATAAGGCAATGAAAATGAACTGCTATTATTGTGAATTTCTCATAACGCGAGGCGACGCGATCACGGTAACTAATCAGTATCATTGCCACGGGTTGTATTGCCATTGTTGTTTAAAAAGCGATCTGGTAACATAATAGTTACTCCGGCGCCGATCTAGATACCCAGATCTCGAGGTAGAAAGCGTCGTGGGACTCGCGACACTCTTTACGAACACGCTTATCAAATTTAATATTTATTCCGCCTCTTTCTTTGCCCCTATGACTCGATTTTCAGTATCGAACTTTTGAGTTCTCCGAAAAAGGTATTCATGGTTGCATCACTTGCGTGCAACACAAATAGGTTAAGACCTTAAGACGTATTATTACCTGCAACAGCTAATTAAGCATGTAATGCTTGTAATTAAGTCGCTCAGTAATGCTCATCTTATCGTAACTTGAAACAAATGAGGTCCCACGTCACGTAGTTTCGTTAGCACACCTCGCAACTGGCGTTGACAATGGGTTTCTGTTTGAAACGTTGAATGATGTAGTCTTGTTCTTAATCGTCAATTGTTCGCTCGATTGCATTCAGTCAATCTTACATGACGATAATGAAGTTACGCTAGTTAACGCCGTTACTGCATTCAGTACTCAAACTTCGAGGTACGAGGATGGTCATATATTGAGACACTAAAGTAACAAATGAACCTTTATGGGATTTTCTTTTCTAAATACCAGTTTTCTCTGCTCATTTTCCCGTACATACCTTTAGAGAAAATGTTATTCCCATCGTAAAGTTTCAAAACCGCGTGACAAAGGCATGCAAACTGGCGGAGTCAACGTTTTGCGAGCTATGCGCTAATGTTCACTATGTGGTAATTATTCCTGCATGTTGCTAGTTTACGAGCCTTTAGTTAGAACTCTCCGGGAGTTTTTGCGGTATTTCATGAAAATATACGTTTATGCATCATTGCGTTGCTTTGAAATTAAATAATGGGCACGTAGAATCTCATCATTAGCATTTCTGAAATGTTAAACAGATTATAAGGCAATTTAAATGCAGTACCGTACTAAGCTGTATTAGATTGCAACTTGTTTAGGTGGATTAGGTTTAACTAAATGAACGTGGATTCCGTTGTGCAACTGGTGACATCAAAAGTAAATTGGACGGCAATTCAGTTTGCCGTTGTTTGCGGATATTACACTGGAATGGAAGACTAATCAAAGCTTCGTACTGAGTTACAAAACTGTTGTTATGTCCAATCTACTGCCGGTTATTGGATATGACTGTAATGTATTGTGCTAAAACAGACACAGTCTCTAATTCATCGTTGATTGCGAGTTAGTTTTCACTTTCCGTGTCTTTATCGGAAATATTAATAGTGTAACAGATTCACGTATTTGGGCCTATTAAATGTACAAGTATTGTCTATATTGTGTAAGTTATCGAAGATGGGCCTGTCTAGTGGGCAGGAGATTTTCATAAATTCTTGTTTTATTCGTAGGTAGATGCTTAGTCGTTAGTCGGCCTTTTTATGGAGGCCAAGTCGGCGTCGTAACTTGAGCTACGACGGTCTCTGTACTTCAAAAGTTTTAAGATTTCCGCGCGTTGATCGTAGATACAGCAGGCATCGTATGTCTTGGAGTGAGGCAGTGAAGGTGCAGTAGATTGGAGGGGCGGTGATAGTCAGATAACGATGGCAGCGATAACGCGGAGGCCGCGGAGAGCGCCGCAGTGTCCGCAGTGCCGCGCGGTGCCGGCTCAGCGGCTCGGTCGCCACACTCCACTATTTTTCAACACTTTTTGCGCGTCTGGCCACAAGGTTGGCGGTCGTGTTATTGTGACTTGTGTACACGTACATCGGTGTTGTCAGTGAAATTAGTTTTTTAATACGCATTTAGTTCAATCTATTCTCATTATTTGAAACAGTGCTAGTACCTACACAGTGCTCGTTTTTTTTTTGTTTTGGAACTTTCTTGTAAAAAGTCATTGGTTTTGTTTTCTTTTTGGGCGACACAACAGTTACTTGAAAACAATGCCAATCTTCCCTGAATTGGAACTTTAATTCAGTGCTTAGTGGTGGTTATCGTAAAGATGAAGGATTCCACTCCTCGGTGCGAGGATGTGGCCGACAAACTCGTGCGTCTGTTCGGATGGAGACAGACGTACCCCGTGCAGAAACTACAGAGGAGCATACTGCCCCAGACCAATGAAACGGTAAGATTCATGATACCAAATCTTTCAAAGACGTTATGTTAAAAGCATTTTATGTGAATTCGTCATTTTCATACGAAATGTCTAGCAGTGGACTATATTACGTTAACTATGGCTATAGGCTGATGATGAGGACGAAAATGACAGTACGGATAAAGCTAAAAACACACCTAAAGTCTAGTTTAGTCTAGTTTATAAATTTGCCAAAGATGTAAACAACAATGGCCGCTCGAAATTGAATAAAATCGATATACAAGAACATTTATTTTAAGTAATGTTTGTTTTTGTCTAAATCTCCGAGCTAACTAGGCATGAATTTCATCATATTTTTTACAGTTGCGTTAGCTAGGTATTTTCCTAGCTCTATTATTGAAGCCACGCCTGTTTGTTTTCATAAGATGGTACACTTTTTATTTTAGGCGCCAATTTGTTGAATTAGTTACTTGATGAAAGATAATAATTTTATCATTAGGTAGTTTGTCTGTACATTATGTAGAAAATTAATCAAACCAGGTTAACTAATCTAAAATAATTTGATAAACAATTTTCTGGCAAACATTAATGTACATTGTAATTATGAGTCATGATAAATTGACTCTGATAGTGACACCAATAAAGGAAAGTGTTAAAATAAAACTTTTATATTTATCCTAGATGTTTTTGTTTTTCCCTGATTTCCTCCCAATGCAAAGCGACGCACATTCATTTGGTTAGTAACCCTAGAGATAAAAGCATAATATTGTCCATGTGTGTGATAACGTTTTCTTCTATCATCTCATTATCCCCCATTTCAGTATTGACTGGCTTGGATGATATCAAACTCAAAACTCAAACTCAAAGCATTTATTTCAATTAAACCAATTACAGGCACTTTTGAATTGTCAAGGGGTCGGTCAGTCAGAAAGATGAAGCTAGTTGCCCATTCCAAAGCGTAGGTACCTATGGAGAAGAACGGGCAAGAAACTCCATGGACACTCTTTTAAATCAAAATAATATGGTTACAAAGTCTTGGTTACATCATTCACGTTAAAAATTATACATGTGAGAACGATGCAGAACGTTAAAAGCGTCCATAATGAAAAGATGAGAAAAAACAACAATTCAAATATTAAATTAAAATAAAATAAGCCATGGCAGCAAAGAGATGACCTGTCCCTACTGACGGCGCCCGTTCACGAACATGACGCATGCATCAGCACTATTCAGCTCAACCATTTTGAAGGGAGCTAAATGATCCAACACATGCGCCACCATCAGCGAGACATTTGAGTGAGCATGACATACTCTCAGCCGCCAGAGCACATTCAAGTCAATGAAAGACGTACCCAGTAAATGGTAGCTTTATAGTGTGTACATAGTACTCACACATGTGTTATGCAATTATACAATACTAGGAGATTGAATTTATACAATGCAAAGATAGACTTACAATCTTCAGCAGCTCCAACAGTATTTTCAAGTGTTAATCAATTAGTTGTGGTTGTGGAGCAGGACCAGCATTGAGCCAGGCATATAGGATATAGCAATCATATTCGCAAGATGTTTTTCCGAGCACATACAACCCGAATCTCTTTAAAGTGAGAGTGAACAGGCTTCTTCTGGGTAAGCTCGCTCCATCGTCGACTTTGTCTCTGTCACCTTTGACCTAGGCTAGAGTCAAGAGCAAGCCCACTTCAAATAAAAAAAAAAAAAAAAAAATGTCGCTAGTTCGTAGACTGTTATTAATTTTATTCCTGTTCTTTTGAACAGTTACATCTATTCGTCCTTTATCCCTTTTATCATATCAACTCACAGAAAAAAGGCTTTCTACAGATTGTCCCACTGCTATTAGTTCCCTTCCACACCTAGAATCTTGTGCAACATGTGAAAGATTGCAGTAACAATCTACCAATTAGTCCGTGGAAATCCACAGCTTTCTTTAATATTAGGTCCTTACATATGAAATTGGCGTTTTGTATGGAAGGAACAAAAAGTCGAATATTTTTTAATATAATATATTTAATTAATCAAAGTATGAACCATTGTTTTCAATGCACTTTTGCCATCTTATAGGTAGTTCATTGATCCCTTTACTAAAAAAACCAGTCAGACGGGAATCAATAAAATCTTTGAAGGCGATTTGGACCTCCCCATCGGAGTTGAATTTTTTCCCTTGCAAAAAGTTATCCAAATTGCGAAAAAAATGGTAATCTGTTGGAGCAAGGTCCGGGGAGTACGGAGGATGTCTAAGACATTCCAATTCAAGTAATGTAACGCAGCAGTCGACGCGCGTTTGCCGGTTTGCTTCAGTCAATTCGTGAGGTACCCACCTTTCAAGCTTTTTAATCTTCCCAATTTGCTTCAAGTGAATTAAAACAGTTTTATCACTAACATCGAAGCCTGCAGCTAACTCGGACGTGGTTTGCGATGGGTCCGCTTCCACAATAGCCTTCAATTCTCCATTATCAACTTGGGTCTCAGGCCGTCCACGGGGCTTGTTCTGCAGGTCGAAATTTCCAGAACGAAAACGTTGGAACCAAAAACGAACTGTGTTTTCTTTTGCAACATGACCGCCATACACATCATTCACCCTTCGAGTCGTTTCCGCAGCACTAGTGCCACGGCGGAACTCGTACTCGTAAATAATGCGATATTTTAAATTTTCCATTTTGTAAAATGAGTGACGCAAACAGAAAAAACAGAAGAAAAAAAACAAATGAATGACGGTCATCGAAGCACAAATACATGAGTAAATAGCTGTACAAATTTGAATTTGGAATTCCTTACCAAAGAGGAGAAATTCGTGATTAAAGTGGCCAGTACGAAAAACGCCAATTTCATATGTAAGGACCTAATATAACTTCTAACCACTTCCTATAATGTCGCCAGTCTCGTTACGTACGCATGCCGATGTTACTATTGTTGCCAATTACTTTCACGGAGCTCTTTTATGATCTGAAAGTGGAAAGTACTTCATTAAATCAACTCACTTATAAGTCGCAATTACGTTGCCGATGGTACCTCCCTGTATATTCACGCGATACGGACGTTGAACCCTGCGTATGAGTTGCATACGGAGTTAAATTACTCAATAAGTTACTTCTATAGCCAATGTAGTCTTGCCTAGGAAAATACAATCTAGTTGTGTAAGCGAATTTTGTGGAATACTAATCAATTTGTCGTTCGTTTGATAAGTATGTTGTAATGTATGTCACGCTTGAACCAGCGCGTAGAGAAAGGTAAACAGAATAAGTGTCGAAAAATTTTTGGCCATTATTGACGTTGATTCGGGGGCTAATGGAGTGTGTAAAGCTATGGTGACTTCCCGTGGAAGTGCTTCGGCATTATACACATCATCTTTCATCCCCCCAAAAACGTACCATGCCTTTTCATGACATCGAGAGACATTGTCATATACCTTTATGGTCCTGTTACTGCAGTAAAAAAAAAACGTAAAAAACCTAATTTTCTTGAAAAAAACCAGGTTAAGCAATAAAACAACAACAACATCCATCATTTTCGAGCTCACTCACCTCCCCAAGTACTTCAGATTAACTCGGCGATCTGACTAATTGGACTACATGAATACAGTTGATTAATTACCTGATCAACCTTGAGCGTAATCAGTGACATTCCAGGCGGGGTACGTTTTACGACTTGTAGGTACTTATGCGTAAGCGGTAGTGTCATCTGATAACACCTGTTCTACGGCACGTAGACTGGTATTTATTGGAAGACAGTTAAGACGAATATTAATAAACAATATAAAAGTTTGAATGACAAGCTGTAGCATCATCAACTTCCTCACTGGAATCGCGTCAACGTCAGAGGCATCGGCGGTTGCAGTTGCCTCTGTGTTGACGCCTACCGCTCGTATGTATGAGCACTAAAGCGGATCGTTACTTTGCTTGACATCAGAATCCGGATTTCGAAATTGCATTTTGTGCTTAATAACCCTAGGTCATTAAACTAATTTCACTAGGAGACGCTTGTCCGTCTTAGGTAGGTATGAGCACTAAGGAGGAGGCACGTTCCGATTTTACAATCAAATGTAATGTTTAGCTTTAAGTCACAAGCTACTTCTATTTAGCAGAAAAGTTGCATAAACATTGGTCCTTAAGCAAATATTGAATCATGATCGGGCTTGGCTTGTTTATGTTCGCAATGGATTTCTATGATAATTATGTATAAACATTGGCCAAACCTTTAAAACTTGTTTGAACTGATATGAAAAAAAGGGGTGGTTTGAAGGTCTTTTAGAATCAATAGATTGTGTGTCAACTGGTATAATGTGTCATAGAAATGTTCACGCATGGATACATGTGCCTTTCGCATAGGCCGAGGCAGTAAACAAACTAGATATGTTGTCATCTAAATACCACTCTTTTTCGCTCCTGAAATCATTGGGACTGTGATCTAATTCCGTTTTTGTAACAATATTTTGATTTAAAAGAGTTTCTTGTCCATTCTTCTCCATAGGAATTTACTACGCTTTGGAATAGGTAACTAGCTTCATCAGCTGACTGACCGACTTCTTTGACAATTCAGAAGTGCCTGTAAATGGGTTAATTGAAATTAAAGCTTTGAGTTTATATTGTAATTGGGGTAACTAGGACCCCATCGTCCTCATCTTCCATACAGCTAGTCTTTCTTCTGTCGTTTCAGCTCGAAATGAAAAAACGAGTCATTTGGCATTGATTGGTATCGGTGACACTACACTGTTCGCTGAATTTCTGTACTTAAGTATCATCATTTAATTTTTTAGAGGCTCTTGCTTGTAATACTTCTAACAGTAAATCAGCTATGATCTCGGAGTATATTCCAAAATGCAATGAAATGTCAATTCAAAAGTAAACTTGATGTAGGGTACGGTGAGAATCTTTAAGTCATCGCTGTAAGCTGTACCTACCTGTGTACCTGCATGTAGTAAGAATGTCTTAGGTCAAAAGATCATGCCACGACTCTATATAAGTTGCGGCAGATTGATTGGTAGGACTTAAACCCCTATTACACTACACGATATTTAGGGCCCGATATTTAGGTTATGTGTTTTTTTAATAGGGGCTCTTCCTCCCTTTCTCTTATTACACCATCCCGATTTAGGGAAAGGGTCCCTGAATATCGCGTAGTGTAATGAGGCTTTTAAGCTTACAAGCTCTTGGATTAAATGATTTCCGCCATGACAGCGGCACCCTTATTTAAAACTACGTAGATTTTGTTTTTGCCGATAAAAAAACCTTTGTCGCTTATTGATGTCATAAATTAACAATTAGTAAAAAAGTATTAACTTATGATGGGATACGGTAGAAGAGTGCTCTGAACATGAATCAATTTGTTGTTCAAGACGCGATAAGAAAATCGTGGCAGTAGGTTTTCTATTTGTGTTTTTTTTTTCTAGATACAACTAGTCCCCACCAAGACATATCAATCAACTCCCCTTAACGCAGTCCACTGCTGGACATAGGCCTCTCCCATGCTGTGCCACAACACCCTGTCCTCCGCCTTCCGCATCCAGTCTGTCCCAGCCAAATTTTTGAGGTCGTCTATCCTTCTAGCTGGGGGGCGTCCCTCACTACGCTTGCCGACTCGTCTGCTCTACCGGCCATCGGTCCTTCGACAACCACGACCAGCCCATTGCCTCTTCACCTTGCTTACTCTGCAATCTGTAGGTAACTCCGGTTCTTTTCCGGATAACTTCGTTTCTGATTTTATCCTTCAAAGAAACTCTGCGCAAGACTATGATTAATCATAAGCTGTGGGCTTTTTATCCTCAATTTTACTAATTTGTAATACTTATCATGCAATTTCATGTATAGCATAGCATAATCCATATCCATACTAATATTATAAATGCGAAAGTGTGTCTGCCTGTTTGTCTGTTACATCTTCACGCTTAAACCGCTGAACCGATTTAGAAGAAATTTGGTATAGAGATAGTTTGAGTTCCGGGAAAGGACATAGAATAGTTTTTATCTCTATATTCCCACGGGATCGAAACTTATGCGGGTGAAACCGCCGGGCGCTGCCAGTCAGCCTATAATGTTCCCAGTGCTGGGACACAAGCCAGCTCTCTTCGAGAGGGAGTGGGCTAATATCTACCACGCGGGCCCAGGTGGGTTGGTAGATGTCGTATGTCTTCGAATTTTTGTTTCTAGGACATGCCTGTTTGGTTGTAGAATCACTAATCCTCTTAGAATACTGTATATATACTTTGATGTAAACAGAATTATTATCTAATTTTTACCTACTGGTTCAAACTGACCGTTTTCTTAGATGCTATCAAATAACACCATGGATGTCTTGTCCATGTGTTGCTGGATTCAAATGTATCATAAAAATGCTTGAAGTAAACAGGAACATTGGTCTTATATGAGCTACGAAGTGTCTCAAATTTCGAGTGAAACGCTACACTACCAACCAACGTAAGACGATAGTGAAGATTTTGACTGGTATCATAAGATTCTAACTTCACAGCATACCTACATAATAGTCATAGAAACTAACCTAATCCAATGTTACGTATTTTATTCAGAATTAAAATAATATGACATGTACGTAAATAAACTAAAACATAGCGTCGTAAAATTCATCCGCATCGCTGTCAACTGGTAATGTACCCAAGAGACTGGCGGCATTACCACATTGTACGACAATGCTTAGCCTCTGGCCAAGGTAAAAGCCAGCCCTTGGGTCACGGGAAGTGTTGTCATTAAAACATCATCAAAGATCTAAAACACTCAAGAAAAGGTCCTATTTGGACTAGATTCCTACGAACGTGGAATTTGAAAAGATATAGCAAAAACTCATTACTTATCTAGAGATCGTTTGGTGACTGCAAGTAAAGTACATATAGGTAGCCTTACAATGAATAACAACTTATGAAAAGGCAGTACATATTGCGACCCTTCCCTGTGGTAGGTATACTTATTATAATCCCTTAATCGTCTTACGAAGCCTTTGTAAGATGACTCCGAGATTCTGAAAATGATGTGCCTGCCTATTATATTACGTAGTTTTATTTTCATATAGGAAACGCTATACGAGAATAGTTCATACGTGCAGCTTGAAAAATATAAACTAGTTAACAAGGTATAAGAAATAAGCAGGGCTGAATAGAGTTTCCAACATTTTTTTCTATAAATAATGTAAACAAATGTAAAAAATAAAAATTTTAATTGTAAATGTAATGAAATAAATATGTATAGGTATACTTTTTGGGGCTTTTGCTAAACTTATTACTTATGTTCACATCGTTTTTGAATGATTGTTAGAGGCCTAAGAATCATTCATCGGTATACTGAAAATCAAAATAAATAATAGTTAATTGCTGCCTATGTGGGTGAAAATAATTATGTGGATGAACTATAGGTTCGCCTCTGCCTTACCCTTTGGGGAGCACAGGCGTGATGTTATGTGTTGAAGTGCTCATTTTGGATTGAACAGTAAACAGTCAACCCTAGACCCTAGGGCTGACTGCCTGACTTGTGTATGAAGGCTGTTTTAAGGAACCCAACTGCTGCACCATGTGTGGTGCGACTATGCATGATAGTCTGAGGAATGATGTGATTGGGCAACGGTGCGGTTTAAAAGATGTTGTGACAAAAATTGAAAATAGTATGCTCAAAGTCCGGTCGCGCTAAATTTGCCAAAGATGTAAACAACAATGGCCGCTCGAAATTGAATTAAATCGATATACAAGAACATTTTTATTTTAAGTATTGTTTGTTTTCGTCTAGTTAGACGAACACAAAACAAATTTCGAGCGGCCATTGTTGTTTACATCTTTGGCGAATTTAGCGCGGCCGGACCTGAGGTGGCTTGGTCATGTTGAGAGGATGACTGAAAGTGAAATGCCGGGGGTGGAGGGGGAGGGGGGGCTCTAGGAGGACATTATAGTGACCTTATTGGTGATGTTCTTCAGAAAGGTCAGGTGCGTAGTACTCGCAATCGGCGTGCTTGTATGACCAGATGTATGAACGTAAAGTCGTAAACGAGGCAAAGGGAGTATGTAAGGATCGTAGCAGGTGGTGGTCTGAAGATTCTGCCTACCCGCGTGACAAGAAGGCTTGAGTTTGTGATGTATCTAAAGAGCTTCCACGGTTTATTAAGGAAGGAAGTAACTATTATTCCTTAAATAAACGATCACTACGAAGTATATATGGAATACGTGTGGGTTTGATACCTAGTCATTACGGAACCGTTAGGTATTAGTGGACACTCGTCCTACTCCGAAACATGGAGCATTGGTCTATAGATGTCTAGTTAGTCAGACGAGATAAATTATTGACGCCAGCTTGACGAAGTACCTAGACTCGCGAAATGGTTTAGACCCGTTTAGGGGGACGAGGAAGTCAGTTGGTTTCAGCGAGGTTGTATAGTCATTGGTTTCAGCCATCGACCATATTTCAATGTATCATCATTCCCATTCGCTGCTAGATTTGTTTTTAAGTACCTACTGTAGAGGTTATGCATCTTTTTGGTAATACAGGCTGGTTATATTTGAAGGCATGTTCCATTCGAACGTTCAAGCGTGTGTCATTCAATGAGATTAAATTTTTGACGTGAAAAAATAAAGAAGGATAATTTTATGTACTTAATTAATGTGAAAAGTCCTAAAACAATATCTTATGAATTCCCATAGGAGCTTCATTTAAATAAAAGGGCACCCCCCGTACTTAGCCCTTATAGTACCTACCTACCTAGGTAGTCTGGACTTCTAATGAGAACTCCTATAAAAATGTTTGGTCATAAGCATGCCATAAGACTGAACTCTGATCTGCCATAAGAATCATAATGTAGGATTAGGTAAAGGAAGACATGCATGGCGTT
Source organism: Amphipoea oculea (assembly GCA_945859645.1). Lineage (NCBI taxonomy): Eukaryota > Metazoa > Arthropoda > Insecta > Lepidoptera > Noctuidae > Amphipoea > Amphipoea oculea. The sequence continues at coordinate 14,131,238 of OX243873.1, forward strand.
AGCTTCTACTAGATGTTTTGCTAGTTTCTGAAAAAAAAAGTCTTCTTTGCCTAGCAGCAAAGAATATATAATCCAGCAGTTACAAAAGTCGAAGTAAATCACGGAAAAATAATCACAGCTAGCCTCTGCTATGGTAACTGACTTATTTAATTTATTTCTCTGTATTGGATAAACTAGATCTTTCTACAATTACTGAGCTAAACGTTCCATTCAAACGAAATAATGGCTCCATATAAAAAACTACGTCACTAATTAAATCTTCATCGTAAGATAAGGCATGATCCGATAAATTTTATTGTGCGTTTATAAGGTGTGAAATTAAAAAGTGATAAAATCTGATAAGGTTTCCTTATTGTTAAAAATATTTTAATCTTAACGTAAAAATGCTCCGTCAGGTAATCGCGTTGTTGCAAACCGCAAACCTTGAAAATTATTAGAGGTTCAGTATTATTTTATTTGCGGTCATTGTTGAAGATCTTTCTAATCGACAGACAAACAGACTTCAGTAGGAGGTTTGCCGCGGCGCCGCGCGTATGTCGTTTCTGCTTACGCGGTGTAACACCACGTTAAAAGAAAATATTCTGTGATAATACCCTGCAGTGTGCGTGATAATTACGTGTGTTTATAATAGATCTGTTATCTCATTTTTTTAAGTATTTCGTGATTTATGTTTGAGTGAAAATAAAATTGAGAAAAGCAAACAACTGGAATGGATGTGCGCGAATTGTAATTGCGATGGTTCTTCAATTTCATATTCATGAAACTTGTTGTTAGAGCTAGACCTTTTTATTATCCTGAAATAAGATATGTAATGCCTCGTGTAAATCAATTTTACACTGATATGTAGTCTATGTAGGCAGGTAGTATATGAAGGCATTAAAAAAATCGTATTTGTTGGACAAGTTTTAGCGAATAGAACGGATAAAGTTAATATTTCTCGTAGGCAATGACCTAGTCTGTACTGAATGTGTGCAAAATGTGCAAATCTTGACGCATTCGAGAATAAATTCTATTAATTGTTTTTTAACTTACTATGAAAATTAATAAATGCAAGCTATAGATCTAGTCATGAGAATGTTTAAATTAATACATAACGTAACAATAATATCGTCATTTATAACTTTATAAGTCTATCATCTAACTTTTTTTAGAAAGTGATTCAGCATAGGTTTTCATAATAACAAAAAACGGTCTAGACAAAATGTTACAAAGGTTTCACACAAAAATAAATACTAAATACATACAGTAGGAGGATGAATGCAACGCTGTATTTGCATAACAATTTCGCGAGTCGCCTTGAGGCGTGTTTACATACGTACTATATGCCTAGATGACCACTTGACTCGAATCATGAAAACAGACACACTTGCAAACTTGACAGAGATTGATCGAGCAAACTTACTCGCAAACTGTAACATAACTCATAAAAAACCAGCATTAAAATGTATTAGGGGCACATTAATTACAGTTAATTACGGCAGTGAACCAGTGAAGGTATTTGTTTTTGTTAACCGCTGATTATAAATTCAGTTCGTGCTCCTGTCCATAAAACAAATAAAGAATCTTGTCTTAACTTTCATTGCGTGTTTATAGAACGAAATTGAATTTACTTAAGTTGGTAATTGACAACTAAGTAAATAAATACACAATTACTTAATTATAACATGTAATGCAGTCTAATGATGATAATATAGAGAAACACAGAGGTCTTTACTATCCAAATTCATCTAACGTTGCAATTATTGAAAATTGAGAAAAATTACAGTGTTCCCGATTAAAATTCGCAGCGCCTTTGCAATTAAAACAATGCTCAGATATGGTCTTGATTTGATTGTTGAACAAAAACCGCGTATTGACGCAACGTGGACCATTTAACATTCAGCACACACGTCACAGGCCATAAAGGTCTGCATTTCCGCTGGCTTATACCACGTTAGGGCATGGACAAATCAGTCAGCTTAGATAATACTTCATGAATAGTCATTATGGGCGTTGATGATAGGAACAGTTCGGCTAATGATAACTTCGTACTGTAAGGTTCAGTTTTTTCTTTCTTTCCTGTATGTTTGTAAGCATGCGTGTAGTCACGCAGTTATGTCGTATTCTGTCGACAAATATCGTTTTTCTGTAACGTCCGAGTTAGTCTTCCCCGAAGGTAAACGGATCGCGTGTGCGGGCGCCACTTCAGTTCCACACATTCTTGGAATACGGACGGTTGATCATGCGTATTTCTAAAGAAGGTTACAACTTCATTCGTTGTTTTATAGTGGCAATGTTCACAGTCGTGTTTTTTAAAAGTTTATAATTGTTAATTTCTTCAAATATAAGAAGCGTCGTGTAGATTTTTCATTAGCACCTAAAACATGGTCGAAATGGTTGACACAAAAGCGCAGTTTTCCTTTCAGAACAAAACATTATGTAAACCGTTTTCGAGTTATTTGCTAGGTCATTCCAATCAGAAACATTTATAACAATGCCAAGGCAACTAGACTCAGTTCAGTTTGTATAGTTTTAAAACAAAAATAACAACGCTATATTGGCGTCAACATTCTTACTAATTCTGCACCATAGTAGGTGTTGTGCTCCAGATAAAATTGAGCTTTAAAGGCATAATGTTGAACAACGTCTCTTATGGGCGCGAGCGCAGCATCTGGTGTGGCGCGTGAGTGCTCTGTGTTTGGTCAGTGGAGCGCGAAGGTCAAGGCTTCACTCGCGCCACTGACCTACCCTGGCACTCCTAAACATCAAACGCTGACTGTAACCTCAACCATCCAGTTGTTTTTTTCTCTCAATCAAAGCGACACGAAATTAGATCTTACTTCTTTTTGTAGTATCAAGAAATGTTCTCGTTTCACGGTTTCGATAATCGAAGTTAGTGAAATCGATTGGATAAAGTATTGTGATGGTGGAAATAAAGATGATGAGGTGACGAGTGGCGGGCCGCTGTGGCGGATGGCACCAGTGCGATGGATGGTGGGACGGCTTTGGAGCCCGTGCCTCCGCCGAGATTGAAGAAGTTGGCCCGGTTGGCCGCTTCTAAGCCACCAGAGCGAAAGTCTGTCACATGGGTATGTTTTTTTTACAGATTTCGTCATACTTCTCAACAAGATAACTCGGATTTTACCAGACCAACGTTCAACGTTCAACGTTATTGGCACAAAATAATAAGAACACAACCTAATCATAGAGCAAATGTAATTTAATTTTGGACATGTCGTATCACCTGAATGATTGCGTATTCTACAGAAATCCCTGCCAATCTGTTGAACAAAGCCTTTTTCTTTTCAAAGATCATGTCCTCCCAGATCGTATTTTATTTCGAACGCCTTTTCAAAAGTTTGCTCCAAAGATTGATGTCCGCATAAAACCTTTTGATAACATTCAACGCGAACCACGGTGACAGTTGAACAAAGGCGGATGAACACACAGACAAAAGTTGGGGCATACGTATACAAGTGCAAACTCAGTTGAATGGAGTGAGCGCGGCTTCTGCGAGGCGTGGGAACGTCTACCGTTCCTGCTTTATTATCTCGCTATAAGAAAAACACACAAATTCGAGAAACTAACACAATGTGCATTTTCGCACATTATTACAGTTATTCCACTTAATTTTCGCAGCGAGATTAAATCCGTTAGGTGTCGCGTTACGAGGTTTAGTTTAAAAACTGCAGTATGCAACGTGATGTTGATGTTTAATACCTATATCTTGCCATTTTCTCAGCCTGCGGCGCTATGGTTTATACCAGTAATAATATTTTTATTACAAACTGGATAAATTAAACAACTTTAAAATCGTGTGAAATTATCTTAGCATCAGCAAGATTTTATGGCTAACAGGTTTATCCATGTTGTGATGGATTAAAATTGTCGTATTTACGAGTAAAACATACACTTGTCGTGCCACTTGATGCCACACTTATTTTTTATTGTCAATAATTGTCAACTAGGATATTGCAAAGTTACTCTCAAGTTTGCGGGACCAAGCAATCTCTCTTGCCACTGCTTGTCACACAGGTCTCAATTTTTTTTGAGTCGCTAGTTATTTTCTTAAATGTCAGTTTCAGCTATTTTCAATAACACCCAATAACTTCCCAGGGGAAGAAAGCCACAGCATAATTATTATAAATTGCAAAAAAAATCATTGTGAATTCCTAATCCTAATAAACCAATAAAATAGCTTCCATTCTAAACGTGTTTTTCCTTTTTCCAGGGTCCGGAGACATGGGTGGGTGTGCGAGCGCTGCGGGCCAGTTCCGGGGGTATCCTGGACCCGGACGACCGGGTCCGCGACGTGGCTGATGACCGGGAAACCCTCACTGCGGAGTGCACCAACCAAGCGCCACAGCCACGCGCCGCGCAGGCAGATGGCGCTAGTGGGTCATCAGCAGGCACCGCCTCCCCTGATATGTTTCGGGTAAGTTCATTATAAGACAGACAAGTGAATTATTTTAGTGCTACAAGGATCTTTTGGCGTCTGCATGACACTGATATTCAAAGGGGCGTTGTTGGTAATCATTTGTGAAATTGTCACAGAAATTGCATTGGAAAAACAAGATGGCGGCGATAGTTCCTATTTTTGCCACGCGCCGAAATAATAACATTTTAATCCTTTAGAAACAAAATTTTAATTTTCGAACACCTTTTTAAAATGGGGTTTTGTCATTTTGTTAATAGCATGGAATTAAAGGAAAATAAACCTATTAATCAATTAGCGTGTCATCAATTAAATATTATGTAGTTTATAGGAAGGAAGATAAACTCACCCTAATAACAATAGACTATTTATAGGTAACATTCCTACACACACAAGTACAACATTTATAAAGTTCCCGCAAATCATGTAAATTACGGGTCCATTAGTTAGCTGTTTTATTTTGTTTTCACGAAAATCTTGTAAGGAAATTAAAATCAGACTTGCCAACATCTAGGCTGAATGCGCAACTACCCATGCCATAAAGTAGCGTTCGTGAAAAAATAAATCAGAAAAAGAAAGCGCGCGGAATTCCTTCAGTTTAGTTTGAAGATCCTGTCGAAACTTGTTGTGCTGTATTTATTTCAAGTGTGCAAATAAAATCATTTCGTGACATGTCGATCACAAGAAAAGAGTCTCGGTTATATTTTAACTGCAATCTCAATATGGGCTTGTGTTTCTCTCAATGTTTTTGTGTTCAACAACCTAATAAGGTAAGTTAAAAATACTTACATATTTGTTGTTTTAAATAAAAACCAATGCCAACTACACTGCAAAGTGCATGTTCAGGATATTAAATGAAAGTATTATTGTGTATTTGCTGGCTGGTAAATAATATGGGAGTAGTTCAAAACTTCAAACAATATTTAGCTGTAGGATAAAAGTACAGGTAGTGAGGTACAGAGGTACAGACCCCAGCACATCAAGCTACTACAATCTGTCAAATTTCTTAAATAGATTTTCAACTTTATCATTGACGCATAAGGTTCAAGGTTGATTGGGAAAATTTGATAGTTAAGGGTAGCTTGATGTGCTGGCGTCTGTACCTTATGTACTCGTATTTATATAGCTATACTTATCCTGTTAAAACAATTACTATTATAGTAGGAATGTGGGTGTTTCATAATCTATTTATTACCTATTGTTTACAGTAAAATACCTACCGGACCTACTTATGACTATTGCTCAACCTTAGGATAATCGTAAGCAGCTTTAAATTATGATCATCGTAAAATGGGATTGCCTACGATTTGTACTTGGCATCAATTTACTTAATAAATAGGTACCTAAGTAATTTCAGTAGTGTGTGATTTATATCAGGTACACCATCGATCATTAGAGATGGATGAGGTACACCTTCAAAAATTGTTACCCTCTTTTCAAAGGGTTTTGTTTGCGTGTGTACCTTAGACGTAAACTGTTGTACCTACCCTCAATTTATATCATAACACTTATCTATTCAAGTATTTAACCAGATTGCATAAATGAGTCTAAATCACAAATGTGCGGATTTAGTTTTACTTTGCTAGAATAGAATGTAAATTAGCAACAGAAGAATATCGTGCTACATACGGGATATTAACGTAGCATGCTTGCAGTCCACACGGCAAATACACTACTATTACGTATGTGTAGCGTTCTGAATACACAATACATTTGCAAAGAATAAAGTCAAACTAATTTACGTATACATAGCTTCACATAGGTATAACGAACGATAACAAACACGCTATGAATCATAGCACATAACGGGCGGCGCGAATGCCTGCATTCACGCGTTCACGCCTCTTTCATACCAAGCTACAACAGTATAGGTAGTGTACCTACGTCGTACCTACCTCACATATACCTATTTAGTAGATAACAAGCTGAAACTGGGCTAACAGGATTACAGAGCTCGCAAGCAGAGTGAATACGTTTATATCTAGTTATAGGTTTAAATATAGACTTTAATATCACCGTATAGCCTTCATACTTACTTCAGTCCAGATTTCTTTATTGGTCGATAAAACTGCCTTATTTAGTTAAAAATTAAATTACGATTCATCAAGTTCACGGATTTCTCAATATTCAGCATCATGTTCCAATATTTTGTAGCCATATTTTGATTTAAAAGAGTGTCCGTGGAGTTTCTTGCCCGTTCTTCTCCATAGGTTATTTACTACGCTTTGGAATGGGCGACTAGCTTCATCTTTCTGACTGACCGACCCCTTGACAATTCAAAAGTGCCTGTACCTAATTGGTTTTTTGATAAAGTTCATGTCAAAGCTTTAAACGATTTAACTTCTAAAGTTCGAACGGTTCCATGTTTCTGCAAATCCCCTGTGCATCCTTATTCAAATTCGACGAAGACGAAGCGACCTCCGTTTTCACGTCGCGTCTTGTCTGGTCTCTTGGGGAGTTAAAAAACTCTTGCATGAACCTAGGCAGCAGTCATTGATAATTACCGACCAATTTATTGTTCTTCTATTGCATTTAATTATGCGCTTTATACAATTTAAATTGGCCAGTAAATAAGAAAACAAAGATTCAACCAAAAATTTATTAAAACATTTATCGATATAAAATCTGCATTGTACGGCGGAGTTTACATGGTTTACATACAGTCTCTATAGCCAACAAAGTATTCGAGAGTGATTCGATCGCTTCAATAAACAGACTAAAGCAATTTGTATTGAATCTGATAATTGATTATTGAGATCGGTCCCGCTCCAGTGGCGGAGTAGAATGCAAGCTGTACAACGTACAAGTAACTTGTTATTCGTTATGTTTGTAGCTGTAATAATTACAAGAGCATGATTTGATATTTTAATTAAGGCTGTCTGTTGAGTTTGAAATCGTGTGTCAGAAAAAGTTGAAGTAGACTAGTTAATTAATTAGGTACCTGCTTCGAGATTTCTTGTGCTCGTGATGTTGTCTCTTATCTCGTCAAAATTAACAAGTGTATAGGCAAGCATGTATTTAAGGTTCATGGCTTTCTAGGGACTACCTAGTAACTAAACCATCATGTGATCATGTCATCAATGACATAATATAAGGTCATAATGGTTATTGTATAACTGTCAAATGAATGGTTTGCCTACATTGTCAACGCGTTAGTAATATACAATAGAATAGGTAGCCATTATGTCACAGATGTACGCGTCTATCCTTGTTTTGACGTGTGTAATCATATATTATGCCATTCGTATGATGATTTGGGTATCTCTTTGCGGAGCAAGGTTAGCTCGCACGTCACAGATCTCCCTAGTCGGTCGTTACTTGTCTCCACTCTTCTGTGTCTATGGTAACGGCTCCGGCTTACGACTTGTAAGTCGTGGGTTCGAAATCAGGCAGGCGCTTTACTTTGTGTAATTTATCTTATCACCATTGCTTTCAAAACCGGTGAAGGTGAGGACACCGGCATGTCTTAGGACCAAAAATTCGAAGACCAACCCGCACCGGGCCCGCGTGGTGGATTATGGACCATTACCTTCAACAGAGAAGAAGCCTGTGTCCCAGCATTGGGAACGTTATAGGCAGCACCCTAATTGCGTAACACACTATCAATCATAATATGAATCATTTTGAAGGATATTCCTAATGTATTGTTATAAATGTTCGAAACAATTGTCTGCTCAACAAAGTAAATAACGCAATGAATGTTGTTGAACTGTCAAAATTAAAGCCATTCCAATTGTTAGTGTGTTATGCAACTACCTCACTGTGTCGTTGATGTGTACTCATCATTTGCTACTTAATGGTCTCCGCGAATCGGCAGGTGTAGCGTGGAACCCTATATGTCCGCCATCAGACTGCGATTAGCGGAATTAATACATTGATTATCCTAATACTTACATTTATTTTGCTGTCTCCAGGGTGGCGGCGGCGTCGGTGGCAGTATGCGGGTTCCTGACAACGACTCCTGCGTGGAGGTCGGGGCCGCAGATTTGGAAGACGGATCCAACGGCCTGCAGGTGCGGCGCGGGAGTGAACCCACGCTGCACCAGGACACGCTACCTCCTCAGAGACAGGTATGTACTTGTTTTTAAGATTTTGTACTTGGATTTTATGGCATGCTTATACTAGGAGGTAAGGGGACATAAAATATGATAGGAGTATTTATATTTTGGTCACAAGGGGTTTGAGAACCCTTTGAAAAGATCAACTGAAGTATCTAACTTCTAAAGTCATTTATAAGCCAACAACGTCCTCTAATCTTTTCGATTGATCGTCAAAGATAGGTCAATTAATCGACCTTCATCTCGATATGGAACAATGCATATTCAGAAGGGACGTCATTATCATTGTCCTAAATAGGGTGAATTACTTACATAAGGCTTTCAATAGTTTCAATCGTATTTGCGACTCTAAGGCGGATCACACATTACAACGCGCCACGCGACGGGGCGCGTTATCTGCGCCCCGTCGCGTGACGCGTTGTAGTTTGTGATCCACTTATAAGGAGTTAAGGATCAAGTATTATCATGCTTTTTATGATCAACAACATCTAAGAAAAGTCGAAAGAGGTTTTCCATACAATTTTAGAATACGCTGAATACGGGCCGTATTCAGCAAATTTTCGTGACTGTATGCTAGGTACTATTCCATAATGCGAAACCTAGATTCCAATTGATCTTGTTTCCACATGAAAAAATATTAACTTTATGATCGTACCTATAAATTACGTGTATTTTAGAATGACTGAAAACGTCATAAAAATGTTTGAAGTCGTAGCACAAACTGAACTGTGTAGGTTTTTAAGTATTTTTTTCAAATACACATACTTGTAAACGCAGTACATGTACATTATTTGTATTTTTGATTTTAGAGTTCCGAACAGACAAAGCGCTGGTCGGCTGCAGTGGTGTGTCGGGATGACAGCAGCCGGGTGACGCATAAAGTGCATCCGCTGCCGGACGGCCGGCCGCCGGACGTCACGGTTGACCGGCACGGACAGCATTTCCAGAGGCAGACCAACCGACTGTCTATGCAGTTCTCTGGGCCTGGGTAAGATAGATAACTATACAATATCACAGTTTTCTAAGCTTATCGGGAAGAATCATACATAATTATTGTCCACTATGCTCAGTATTGCAATATACTTTAAATCTAAAGGCAAATTTTTCTAAGCAAATTTTTAATAGTGGTCATCAATGATCCAGAAAAAATCAAACGAAATTCCTGTCATTGACACTGAAACTGTAGCCTAACAGGGACGGGTACACGGAATGTTGGAACTCGTGGTACAATTCATGTACTCTGTGGTACAATTATTGAAGTTGAGACGTACAAGTTATTCTCTTTCTAATCCTTCTAAGAATACATATTCAAAGACAAGTTTCGACAAACAGAAGACACTAAATTAAACTTATGACTAATTTCCATCACCTTTGTTGGCTTTTAAGAGCCATTCAGTCAACAAAAGATGCTAAGTATTAAAATAATCTCTTGCGTAAAAATCCTAAAGCAAAAGCAATTAGGAAGTTGTTATGTTAATTTTGCATCTATTCATGAAAACAAAAACATCTTAAGATCATATAATCCTAATCAATGTCTATTTCATTAAATAACAGTCAATGGGATTATGTGAACTTAGAGGAAATCATATTTGTTACGGTCGCGAATCATATTTCAATCAACATACCTACAAACTGATACTGGTCTGCAAATTGCAAAAAGGTTAAAAAAAAAAATGAATTACGCGGGCTAACCTAGCGCATCCCCCTTAAAGACAGTACATATTTTTACAATCGCTTGTACGCTACATATTAAATTTGGTGTACAGTCACGTCTATAAGTATGTATACACTTGGCTTTATACAAAGGCAATTTTCTCCTTTATTTTTGAACGAAATTTTATATTATTACGAACATAGTATTTTAGAACCCATAGGTTTATGTAAAGTGTCGTATTCCAACGTTGCATTCGTTATTTCACGAAAAAATCGCAATTGAAAGTTGCCAAGTGTTGACATATTGGTGCTCGTGACTGTACCGCTAACTACAATACTTTCTCCGTTATTTTAATTCTTTGAAGGAGTTTCTGATAGTATTTCTTCAAGCAATAAAACGCAACGTCTGTCAGTTGCTCCTGAATTCACAACACACACGCTTATTAAATACATTCGAGCTCATTATTTGTTTGACCACTTAGCTCTATGCTTATTGTCTCAATCCTGTTCTGAAGTTCCATCCCAAATTGCTTCTGTATATTACGTTAACTAACTATAAAACTATTTTTATACTTACAAATCTTTCTTTTCCTTTCCAGCAGTGGTGTATGGTTAGACGCAGCAGAGCGGGTACAAAGTTATGGCAGTAAGAGTCTTCCGAGAGACGCGCGGAGAGAGCCCTTAGGACAAGACACGCCGGTCACCAACCATCAGAATCATAGGTAACCATAAATTCACCACACGATTCTAAACTCCCTAGCGTAAAATTTTTTCGTCGGTTATAAAATTAATATCCGCTGTTTCATAGAAAAGTGAAATACCGACGCCATCAAAATGTGTGGTAGCATTTTTTTTCCAGAATCAAGTACTGAATCCATGGTATAGTTAGCGCCACGAAAGATGAGACTTGACGCCGCCTCCCGCGCTCTTTCGCCGCCCCTATGATGTTCGGTCCTGTCCCGCGCTCAGACCTTGTACTGTTAAAGAGACCTAAAATCGTGTACTGTGCAAGTCAAACCACGTGGTGTGTTAAGTCTCGTCTTTCGTGGCATGCATTGTAACAGGTTGCGCCATCTTATACCCTGGTCTGCCTGGACTGCCATGAACTGACTTTTTAAGTATATTGATGTTCTTTTATATTTTTTCAGGGTAGAAGACATGCTGCGATGGGTGTCAGGAGTCAACAACGTAGCAAGTGTACATCCTGTGCAAGAGCGACCTCTTGATCTCTTACCTGAAGGTATGTGAAACACACCTTATTTATAACTTGAAAATGAATGAATCTTTAATTAATTGCATTTCTAAACGCTAATGATCTTATTGTTGTTTTGGAGCTCTAGTTATTTTCTTTGGTATCCATCAAGAGACAAGCATCATTATACATATAGAACGAAAATCTCATCTAACACCCACCCTTTATAATCGCAGGAGGCAGCAGAGAACGTGCTATATCCGGCATGGAGGTCCCAGTGAGTCCCAGTTCCAAGCCATCGTCCGGCGCCACGCAGACCGTCGCCGTGACCTTGGTGAAGGGGGAGAAGGGACTCGGCTTCACGATCACTACGAGGGATAATCCTACGGGCGGACACTGTCCTATCTATATTAAGAATATTTTGCCTAAGGTTAGTTCTTCAATTCTTTCATAACATGAATGTTATCTTCTTACTTAGTAGGTACAGTTACGTGTGCATACAAACAAGCGATGTGCGTCGACGGCAGAGGCAACTGCAGCCGTTGACAACATGTCGCTCGCGTATTTGAGCACCATACTCAAATACACGAGCGGCACGTTGTCGACGGCAGTCGCTGACGCGTCGACTGCTGCAGTTCCCTCTGCCGTTGACGCGTGTTACTCGTTCGTATACGAGCCGCAGTGCGATTGTGGAGCCACATCACAACGCCTCACTCCTGAAGTTCAGTTGGTAAGTCCTTGTAGTGGTCCTCTGTGCAAAAACACCTACACTATGGAAGACCATGGCGAAGCCAACGCTAACGCTGTCGAAGTGACCAAATTCTGGTCGAATCCATACTAATATTATAAATGCGAAAGTGTGTCTGTCTGTCTGTTATCTCTTCACACTTAAACCGCTCAACCGATTAAGATGAAATTTGGTGTAGAGATAGTTTGAGTCCCAAAAAAGGTCATAGGATAGTTTTTATCCCGATATTCCCAAGGGATCGAAATTTATGCGAGAGAAACCACGGGGTGCTGCTAGTTAGGAATAAAACAGCCAGATTTTGAAAGCGATAACGTAGCCGTCATTAACTTTAGATCCTTGCCTTTATTAACCGAAATGTCGTCCTACTTACAGGGTGCGGCAGTAACAGACGGGCGACTCCGAGCCGGCGACAAGCTGGTGTCAGTGAACAACGTGTCGGTGTCCGGTCTCACACAACAACAAGTCGTCACGTTGCTTAGGAACACCCCCACCGAGTCTACCGTCGAGATCGTCATTGAAAGGACTGTGCCGAATAGGACGCAGGTAATAATCAAATTCATATTTTTTTTAATTTCATTCATTTTCAGTAAAACTTAATATTTAAACCTGGAACTTGATTGTTTCTATGAATCCTGAGGGTACTAGAAAGTCTAATGACCAACAGGTTCAGATACATCATCATCTGCCTAGCCTTTTCTCAACTATGTTGGGGTCGGCTTCCAGTCTAACCGGATGCAGCTGAGTATCAGTATTTTGCTTGGAGCGACTTCCTATCTGACCTCTACAACCCAGTTACAGCTTCAGATACATAATAATCCTAAGGTATTATTACCTCCACCGTCCACCACCACACCGCCACAAGAGGTGGCCAACTCTAGGAGAGCTAGAGTCATGGATGTCGGCTTCTTAGGCTGCCTGTCCACCGGAGCGGAGCGAGACTGCGGAGCGGAGAAACGGAGAAACATTAACCAATACAAAAATTGGAGAGAAGAGGAGCGGAGACTTTGTGCAATCCTATTGGTTAATATTTCTCCGTTTCTCCGCTCCGCTGCCTCGCTCCGCTCCGGTGGACAGGCAGCCTTATTCAGATAAATGGGTATTGGCGCCGGGTCGTTGAAGTTACAGATCACGTCGTATGCGCATACGACGTCATCGCTACGTTTTCACCTAAGACTTGCACTGGCACGCATAGTCAAGTCCTTAGGTGTTGCACGAGAAAGTATTTAACTGCCCATGGACCACGAAGTAGTTAACTTCTTTTTATCACATGGATTTTTGATCTATTTGTCAACGGTCCACCTAGATATCCATACTAATATTATAAATTCGAAAGTAACTCTGTCTGTCTGTCTGCCTGTATGTTACCTTTTCTCGCCTAAACCGCTGAACCGATTTAGATGAAATTTGGTATAGAGATAGCTTGAGTCCCGGGAAAGGACATAGCATACTTGTTATCCCAATATTCCCACGGGATCGAGACTTATGCGGGTGAAACCGCGGGGCGCAGCTAGTTACTTATAAATAAGTTGTACTGAAGGCAGTGTAGTGTGTGTGTGTGTGTGTGGTGTTGTAGTGGTTCTATTTAGATAATAGAACAACCATACTCACCCACTAAATCTTTTCTTTTTTTCCAGAGGGTAGAACCCCAGCAAAGTCCAACGAAATACACAGAAAAGGCGATAGGTCCACCTCCTCCAAACGAAGCCAACAAACCCTCGGAGAACGGCCGCGTGTCCAGCATAGTGAACGCGATCAATCAGAACAGTGTGAACAGTTCCATGAGGGGCAGGATACCCAAGAGTTCTTCTAAGGATGATCTGCTACATAAGGACCAGAGTAATGACAGTGCGCTGCAAGAGGCTTTGAACTCGTCGTCTAATTCTGTGAGTATTGTTTTAAGAATTGCTATATTTTGTTAATATTTTTCTGTCTTCAAGTCAGGTTTTTGGATATTTTGACTAAGCCTTGGTCAAATAATAGATTTGTTTTGTCTTACTGAAGTCACCCGGTCTTAGAAGCGCGCGCTAAATGGTTTGTCCTTACATCATAATCAGACTATAATATTCCCACTGCTGGGACACAGGCCTCCTCTCTGTGAGAGGGAGTGGGCCGTAATCTACCATGCGGACCCAGTGCGGGTTCGGCGGTAAAAATGTAAACAAATATGAATTAATGGAAAAATAACTTTAATTCCTACACAATAAAGTTCAGTTTACGCTACAACTTCAAAAAATTTTATAACTTTTTCAATAGTGCTAGTCATTCGGAAATCAACTTAATTATCATTGAAATAAAGTTGATATTTGTTTAACTTGTGGGGGTGTGCAGCACTGCGCACTTTTACTATAGGTTGGTTCGTAAGTCGCGGCCGTTATCATTGGGTGTTATTCTGTAAAAACATCACCGTAAAAACTTTGGCGAAGTGAGCTTAAAGTTAGCTGTCAATAGGCGCAAAATTCCACTGTATAGTGAACACTGTGTACATTGGAATGACAGCTGCTCACTTCTAATTCATTTCACCTAAGTTTTCACGGGGAGATTTTTACAGAATAGCATTACTATCCTTACATGACTAAACGTAAACATATTCATGTCTGGTTTAAGGGCGAGAAGATACGACGATTGGACTTTATCGCGTTGCGCATGCATTTTAGCCTGCCATAATTAATGTTTTCATGGTATCATCTGGTTCTAGCTTAGATATGTGGAAAAATAAGTTAAAAAAAAGTAGTAAAAATAAGTTGTTATTTTTGTTTACCTGTAATTCTAGCTAAGCTTTTGCCCGCGTGGGGGTTACTTAGCCTATCACTCTAGGACTTAAACTGTGCGAAAATGACATTGATCCATTGCTCCGTTACTGCGTAAAGAAGGCAACACCTATTTTTGTAGTATTCATTTAATTGGAAAGGTTCCAAGAAAAATCTGCTAAGCCAAGACTTTATATTAAGCCAATTAATGTTACAACTCCCTTTCTCATATGCAGATCCTAGGCCTCCGAAACCGGCTAATACTTCGGCTGGACGTGCCGGTTCACGACTCGGAGAAGGCCGGGCTCGGCATCAGCGTGAAGGGCAAGGTCACCGTGGGAGTAGACCCTCAGGATCTGGGCATCTTCATCAAATCCGTGCTGAATGGAGGGGCTGCGTCTAGAGATGGGAGGTAAGCTAGGAGTCTCGAGGAGGAGGAGGTTATTTTAACTTCACTCTTACCTTGGTAATTTATTTTTATATTCAAGCAAGATGGAAACTGATTTTTCTAGCACGCAATCACGCATAGTACAAGTGTTCTAAAAAGATTTTATAAAGCCCTTATATCTTAAAAATATTATATGTATCTTATTCCTTGTCGTAAAGGAACTGTGTGTGCAAAACTTCAGCTTTCTAGTTCCAAGAGTTTTGGCTGGGCGTTGATGATTCAGTCAGTCATTGAGTGAGTCAGGACTTTTCTTTTTATATGTATTGATTATTCTTTACACTTATTTGCCAACAGGTTACACACAAACGACCAGCTACTGAGCGTGAACGGCGTGTCGCTAGTGGGCCAGAGCAACGCGGAGGCGATGGAGACGTTACGTCGCGCGCTGCTGCACGCGCGCCCGCAGCGCTCGGGAAGCATCTCTCTCACCATCGCCAGGCGGACTGGTATGTGCAACATATAGTACACTAGATAATTGAGTATCGACGAAATTAACTGCTTTGTTTCAATCAACAGCAAGTTGGTATCATTTAAGGTAAACGCGGGTGAAGTCGACAGTGACCCAGAAGTCGTCAAATTGTCTTAAAACATCAATATCTTTTTCTACTAAACATTTAACTGGCCCATTTTTATGGCAAAATATTTTTGGTAACATATTGCATAAATAAAATAAAACACTGAGTTTTAACTGTAATGGTGGCTGAGATATCTCACTTAAAAAGTGTGTCCCACAATTTTTTCAAGTTTAGCTGCTAAATGTCAAACTCAGCACGTAGTTTTGTGTTTTGATTTACGAACCTTCAGTGGGGTATGTGTTAAGTCTGATTGTTTGATGTTTTAGTTAAGTTAATTTACTAATGATATAACTTGAAATTTAGAACACTTTTATCATAAAAGTATTTTTTTTTAACGTGACATCTATTGGTACCTAAAAAATCCTAATTGACCCAAATCTCGTCATTTTAAGTACTTTTTCGACGATTACTGGGACACGCTTAATACTTGCCTCTAAACTCGTCATAATGTAAATATTTTCAACTTTATCGCTAAAGCATAAGGTTCAAAGTTGATTGGGAAAATTTGATAGTTTCGGGTAGCTTGATGTGCTGGCGTATTTACAGATATGTAATAAGGTTTGGGCTACATTTGACGATAAAACTGGGTTTCTCTTAAGCTATTTTCGCTTTACTCACTCATTTCTTGAGTACTTATGCGTGCTCTGCTTAGTCGTCGCGTCATTGGGTTCGCTTCGCTAGCTCGGCACGAAACTGTGCTCGCGCTTCACTCGTGTTCATGTGTAAGTGCGTTCAGCTCACTTGTGTTGAAGATGGGCTCGCTTCGCCTGCTGGTTTAAGAAGCTGTTAAGACCAGCATGAGAAGTAAGCCCATCTTTTGATTAAGCGCGCTCATCGTGCGATTAAGCGTGCTTTGCTTATTTGTATCTAGGAAGGGCTCGCTTCGCACGCTGTATCGTAAGCGCGCTCCAATCGCTCGGCCCGTAAAAAGTATTCTCAGTTCTAACCCAAACTGTCTAACTGGGAAAGGTATAATAATGAGCTGTAATAAGCCTTGGCTAATTGATGCTAGTTTTACAACACTACCTCACTCAGATCGGGCGTGGATATTACAGTTCCAATCAAATCCTCACATACATGGAGGTGTCTTCTTACTAAGTCTGCTGCCGTTGAATCTTCCTAATGTTCTCGTAATCTTCACACATACTTGCACGATGACAAGCCGGGGCGCCGTCCATTAATAACATGGCGATTGGCGATGATTTTAGGTATTCGCCTAGCTTTTTAATTCGCTCATAAGTAGATTTTGTAGGCTTATTGTGTTTCTTATGATTTAAAACTTTCTTTCGTTGGCTTTTGATTGGGTTAATACTAGTCGGAGGCGCGGCGAATGTACAAGTATCTCCCGGGCCCCGGACTCATGGTACTAGAAGGAACAGTGAGGTTTAAGTCGGTAGGAGTCCGACATAACCCTCAGTTCTTCCCACACAGAGGTTATCCATGAGGATTTCCCCACAAAAAAAGAAGGCTCATTGCATTTCATATAAAGCAACCTTTCACCGTATGTGATATTTTTCAGTTCTGAGCTGATTTACGGTCGATATGAGACGACATCTTTAACTTTTATTTTACTTGCTGCAGATTTTCTATCGTTTTCTGATACTGCCGTAGCTATTGTATTTGCTCGGTACTAGGCTTTTGAGGCTCATTGAATTCCTTATGATGCAAGCTTACTTTTAGTGAGATTTTTTCATTTTTGGCCAGACTTACGGCCGATATGAGACGACATTTGAAATTATTTTGCTATTGTCAACTTCAAATGCATTTTTAACTCGGCTAATATTTCTGTTGATTCTCTTTAGGCCCTAGTAGTGCTGTGTCAATTCTTGACAATAGCACGTAGTAGCTAAACATTTTTTTGCGAATTGTAAAAAGCACGCATAGTAAAAAGGAGGGTCGGGCGCACTGCACTTGCGATGTAAAGTCAAACACAATTTAGATCCTGCTTCAAATTTGGTACAATTATTACCTATATATTTTATGTTCAATCATTACCCAAGCATTCTTGTAGTTATACGCGGCTGAAATATTACATGTTATTGTCGGTCAGACATATTGAATTTACCACAAAGTGCAACGACGTTTTCACGTCAACAGGAGACCAGTCACGTTTCATACAGAGTTGGGCCCAAAACACAAAGTGACAGCGAAATAAAATTTATTATTATTTAAAATTTCTACGAAAAAAATCTAGTTTCATAAAGGACATTGCCCATTTTGTTAGGAGTTTTGGGCCCCTAAAAAACTTCGCATGTCACGGTGGTTTTAACTTGGTTTTGTAGACCTGGAATTACCTTTTCATATCCTGAAATCGATTTTCAATTATTCACCCTAGCTTAAGAGAAATCTTATTTTTTCGGGTGATGAAATTGAGGTTATAAAACAAGTTTGTTTTTTGTTTTAAACATAAGTATTTGAAATTAAAATAATAATAATGTTTATGCATTACTATTGATTCCAGAATTTAGAAAATACTACACAACTTCTTCTCTTGCTAGATATTATGTAGGTTAAGAGCTTGCGCTTAAAAATATCTCTTGCCGTGCCGGCAGTCAGCGTTAAGTAGGCTGTGCCCTCACCACTAGTGGGTAGTGTTGTTAAAAATAAATACTTACGACTAAAGCCTTAGGTTAGAGGAGCATATGGCTATGTTACAACAACCGCACGGATCCATCTCAAGTTAAGCTAAGCTGCTCTAAGGCTGCTTACTTTGTGGCATGCGGGGCCCGCCAGCTAGGCGGGCATGCGCCGGGAGGGTTGTGGAAGTAAAGGCTGAGCCGGTTTCCCATGGCCCTCCCATCACGGCGATGTGGGGACACCGCTGAGTTTTAGTGGGTATACTGTCGGTGTGTAATTCCGACAGGAGTCCCACATACCCCGTCTCGTCTCCCACGAGCGGGGACGCGTAACGCATTTCTCAGCGAAAAAAAAAAAAACAATATATAGTAGGTAAAACATTTATTCTTCAACGAATATATAGTCTAGAAAGTGCGCTGGGGCGCTTATATCATTAAGACGACCCCAACTCAAATACCACAAAACGGTCATAGTATGAGCGCAGCACCCTACTGTACAATTTCCCACCAAACAACTACAGTAATAAGCAATGATACTCTCTAAAGAATTTGCCCTATTTGGATATATATATCCATGGAGCTTATTTCATTGAAATCCAACTGTCTTTCAGTAGCTTTTTCAAGTTATGTGAAAATATCATCTACTTGAAATCCAGTAAAATCTGAATATGGGGCTTCTAGTTCATCCCGACGATTGCTATGTAGATGATATCTGCAGATTCTTTCAGTGAAGGGAAATATATACCTTATGATGTAACAACAAAAGTTCTTTTATAGTGCCTGGTACTAACAGACGTTCAGTTTTCGCACAACCAAGGAACAGGCAATGTTGTGAACTTGCCGAAACCCGTTTGTACTTTAGTGAATTAATTTTTGAGTATGTTCGAGGTAATTGTTGTTCCTGAGGTGGTGGAACCGGCAGTGGTAGTGGAGGTGGTACAGGAATCACAGGGTCTGCGATGTTATCGTCCACGTCATCAGCAGACTCCACTGTGGGCCTGTTAACGCCACCAACGGCCTGACTCTGTATTCCTCTCGATGCAGCCTCCCAACAAGCACGACAAACTCATTCCAAATTCAAGACCTAAAAAGAATAAAACATTATATATTATACTATTTATTTTTGTTCAATCATAGTTATAATGCCACGATTAAAACACTTACGTAATGAGCTGGTGTCCATCTTAGTATAACATTCCTTTGAGGACAGTCTTGACTAACCCTATGCGTTCTGCGACTTGCAATTGACATGCCACACGCAAAACATATGTTGAGGTGTCCAAGAGCAGAAATACAAGGGATAGAGTTGTGGTTGATGATGTCCGGTTTTGTAATAATACAAAACATTCAACACACAAGATGTCATCATCGGATATCTGAAAGATAACAAAAATAAATCAGCAAAGTCCTAAATAGATATTACGTACATTTATTCATGTGCTCATTGCAATGGTCTAGACTCTAGGTTTTCTCACAGATTACCATACACTGCCTAAAACGTTAATTTCTGTTATAGTGGAAATACTTCGAGATTTACAGTTGACAACCCCTTGATTGACCAAACACGGGCATCCTAAATGTTCGGACCTATAAGTTTTGTAAATGACACATTATAAACTTACCGGTGTAGGTGCTACCCAGGATCTCAGAAGGATAAGCATTGGTTCATCCCTCTGTTCGCATGAGTCCACTACTATTTGTAAACGCTCAACTCGACAGCTTCAAATTGTAACGAACAGAAGTAAATACGGAGGAATAAATTCAACTCGATACAAAACTAACGGCACGAAACAATTTGATTGATGCATTGATTTGACATTTAGATGATAGATCCACAGAAAAGTGTGACCATGTTAAATATTTTGGTAATCGATTTACCCAATCGATTTGTTATAAATAATATTATTCACATAATTAAAAATATAATAATAAACTCTATTTAGGTATGTATGGGAGGTACTAACCTGAATTCTAACCACAATAATGTCTGTGGTACTAACTTTTGTTTTTTAAGAAACTAATCAGGTATGAATGTAGCGGAATATTTCTAACAGTAGGAAATACCATGAAACATACGATAATATTTTTTTTTTAAGTTTATTTACTACTTTTATTTTCTTTATTTGAGCCCGCCTGTCGTCTAGTTTATTTATTTATTTATTTATTTAATTAAGGTTCACCAACAGTTGCTACAGACATTATACAGTTAGGAACATACAAGTAATTGTGTCTTAAGTCTAGCTGCACAACCAATTACAGGCAAACACCACATGCAATAGTTCGCGCCTAATCAGTTACATGAGAGTGTTAGCTAGATAACGACGGAAGAAAAGCTATTGTAGCCTATCTCCGGTCATTTTAGTCGGAGGATTAGTAAAATATCGATATTTTTAATCGATTACAATTATTTAATTGACATAGTATAGTCTGTCGTGTGGCAACATTCAGGTTGTTTTAATGGCGGAACTGATATTAATTCAATAAAATAAATATTAATTTTGTTTTCCAATGCTAGGGTAAAAGAAATGTCGATAAAATAAACATAAACATGTAAAAATACGACTTAATTTTTGAGAAGTAAATAGTCTTGACACGGCACCAAAACTAGGGGCCCATTGGTTGTCATTCTCCTTTCAATAAAATATATTAACTACCGATTGGCGAAAATAAAAGAAGGGTGACCTTAAACAAGTATTACCTACTATGACAACAAACCTCTGCGAATGTTATTATAACTATTTTTTGCATATATAGTTCTAAAATCAGGTTATTTTTAATGTATAAAACTTTAGGAGAAGGAACGGTTGTAGAGATTCGGCGCAATAGTAAAAATGGGAGGTCTTCCCCGACCAGGGTAATAAATTTTTTTCGTTGGCCGGCCAAGTTGGGTTTTGGGCCTAATGTGGCTGATTTATTTATTTATTTATATACTTTATTGTACACCACAAAAATACACAACATAAGAAAAAAAAAACATTAGACACTTAATATATAATGGACTGATATCCTTTATTCTGATAAAAACTGATTCTGTGATTTGGATATCTTAATTTTTTAAGCTATAATATATTAGAATTGACCTACCTAATCTGCTAACAGCTCACAACCTTTAGCAATTTCTTGCGATTTGGTTTTCTACCTACCTTTTGTTTCTTAGACTTGCCACTCATATGAAAGACTATCACAATATGTTTTATTGTGTAATCATCTTGAACTCTATGTTCAAGGCCTGAAAGTTCATATTAGTATCAAAAATTGACGACTACTGGGTCCTTTTGATGAGTAATAGTACAAATCTGGCGAGTACTGGTACAAATCGCCCTTTTTTCACATTTGCTTAAATAAGTATTTATTATCACTAAAAATTACAAAAGTTAACAACTTATTTAGAATAACGGATAATTTTTCTATTTCGTCATGCAAAAAGTTTCATTATAAATAAAATAATTCTCACGCAGCAGTTCTTCAAAGTCAGCGAATATCAAAACCCGACGACTATTGGTACGTTTACCTTAAAGAGCATCAGTATTCTATTTACACCAACGACTGCCTCATTCTATGTCCAGAAAAAAACCCTGTCCATTCCTACGTAGCCTGGAAAAGATCGCAGAAAGCGATAATTCCGCCCATTGCATATTTTGTAGTGTTTGATCTATTTTTTAACCGACTTCAAAAAAAGGAGGAGGTTATCAATTCGACTGTATTTTTTTTTTTTTATGTTTGTTACCTCATAACTTACGACTGGGTGAAACGATTTTCATGATTATTTTTTTATTTGAAAGCTGGTGCTTCCCGTGTGGTCCCATAGTCACCAAATCAGGATCTAATGATTGGATCCTGGAGAAATCGAAGGAACTCTTCAAATATTATAGGCACACCTATAGCGATTTGGGTATTTTTTATAGTAACTCGTGCATTTGCTCTCGGAAAGCACCATTTGGTGAAGTGGAACTGATGATGAAGACCACAGATGGACACCGGAACTACTCAATAATATCTAAGTATTTCACGGGTTGCGATTCGATTACTTTAATATGGTTGCTAAGCAATTTATGCTCGCCACGATGTGAATGGTAATATGGAGCTGATGGTGGACCAGGAGAACTCCTCAACAATTAACTTCCCTGCATCGGGAAAAGCAATATTTTGTAGAATGCGATGAGCATGTTGACACTGGCTACTGTAACTTAGATAAATAAATAAGCAGACCCACAAAAAATCGTGAAATAAAAACTTTTTAACAAAAATACAACCGACTTCCAAAAGAAACACTACAAAGTGAAAAATAACTTTAATTTCGGTAGTCGGTGGCAAAAAACGTAAATACAAAACCAAAGACACCGACTTCCGAAATTAAAGTTATTTTTCACTTTGTAGTGTTTTTTGTTATGTATTTTTGTGGTGTACAATAAAGTATATGTAAATAAATTAGTCTCCATATTAGCTCGGCAGATCCTGTAATGAGCTTTGTCATCTTGATCTGGAACTGGCCAAAGTGTTGGTCCTTCAATACGAAAACGACTTGATACTGGTCGTTCTTCCCTTATATCATTCCTAAATCGAGATTTGGGATTCAAGTCGTGGTATGTTTATTCGCAGCCACAAATTGTGTTGCCCTTAATAATTTCGACCACGTTACGCATTTAACCTACTGAATGGAAATTAAAAATCTTGGCAAAACATAAATCTTAATCTAACAATAAAAAATCTCCCAACAGATAGTATGGACAGCTTAGCAAGGTGGAAAGACGAGACGCCACCAAACGGAAACGACACAACAAACTCAAACGAAAACTCACAGAACTACAACACAGTCATATACAACGCGAGTAGCGACAAGGAGAACAAACCGGTAGACAACTACAACCAAAAATATGACGCCAACCAAAACGAGGGCTTTGACAGCCATGACGGAAGAAGCAGCAAGAAACATGCCTCCATAGTCACTATCAATAACAATAATAGTTGGGTATCTAACCAATCAGATGACAGCAAAGGTTACTTAGAAAGAGACAAAGATGCCCCACCTCATGATAACAAAAGAGATAGCTTCGAATGGAGTAGGCTAGACGGATGGAACCCTGTCATAGATAGACTGACTGGACTAAGAAATGAAAGCTACTATATGGCGACTCAGATCGAAGCTCCAGTAACAAATGGACATCATTATAGGCAGAATTTAGGACATGTGCACATGCCGCGGTCGCCGCCTGCGCATCATAATGTGATTATAGAAGAGGATTATGGTACCACGAGGTAAGTTACTCAGGAATATTTGTAAGGAACCTAAATTTTGCAATGGCCGTTATAACCGTTTTGACTCCATAAAGTACACTGGCGACGTTATCTTCATGAAGGCCGTCGTAACGACCATTACACATGGCCTCCTTCGCCGTCTTTCCGTATAAAACAGTAAACAGGGACATAGGTTAAACACAGTCTGAAATATAAGTAGCTTAAAATATTACCAACAGCTAGGTTACAAAGTATTATTTGCCAGTGAGCCCCATACTAGAAAGTAAGTGTATCATGGCCTGGAAAGTTGACGTTCCCAAGATCTTCGATCTTTGTTGAATATTTGTACCGTTAATAATAAGCCTATCTTTCCACGACCTAGGGGTAGCGGCAGCGGCGGTGGAGGCGAGTCAGGCAGTGAAAGCGGCGCCGGGTTCAGTCGTGACGCAGTCGGGCGAAGATCTATGTCCGAGAAACGACATGCCGCTCTAGACGCCAAGAGTACTGGCACGTACAAGAAGATCAAAGAGATTAAGGCTGTTAATTGTAAGTATGAACATAAATCTCCAGTTATTTTTTGATTTTGATAAAGCTTTTGACTCTCTTGCAGTCGCCGTGGCTATTTATCTCTACAATTTGGGAAGTTTTTAAATAAAGAGGTAAGCGATTTCAGACTGCTTAAAGAGAGAGAGACGAGAGAGAGAGAGAGAAAGAGAGAGTCATCGTCTCTTTACATAATTATATCAATAGTGGAGTTCCCCAAGGCACTATACTGGGACACATCAATCAAATCAGCGCCTTTTTCAAATTCTTTGAATAAATGATTATTTATTTATTATTTATGTTCACGCAGTAAAATGGATACTAACATGTCTATTTCATTGCAGCCATGCTAGTGGGCCCATCATTAGGAATGAGAAAGTCATCAAGTCTGGAGTCGCTACAGACCGCCATACAGGAGACGCAAAGAAATCCGCGCAACGAACCGATCTATGCGCGAGCGCACCCACGTGAGTCCACTTCCTTATTAAGGCGATTATAGCCTCGAATGTCCTTGAGCGTTTGGGCGGAGCATAAGCGAACCCAGTGCCTCACCCCGCGCGCCCGCTTACCTCCCCAATGTCAAAGAGTGTCGTACTCGTACGTAGCGCATGCAGATGCGGCGTGGGATGCATTTTGTCTTAGGCAGTTTTATGATGCTACCTACTTACTGAGTGTAGATGGATCGAGAATACGTACAATATTTATGTTGTGAGTATGAATGCTATTGTACTTACAGTAAAAATACTGCTTTCTTAGAGACAAATAAAAAATAATAATAATATCAATAAAAAACGTTTATTCAGTATACAGTTCGTTTTTTCACGTATACAGATTATAAAAAAATACAATTATGAGAAAAAAAACTTACTTATGACTAATACCGCTTTTAACAGTGGTAGTTTTTAGGGTTCCGTACCCAAAGGGTAAAAACGGGACCTTATTACTAAGACTCCTCTGTCCGTCTGTCTGTCTGTCACCGGGCTGTATCTCACGAACCGTGATTGCCAGAAGAATACCATTATTATAGTTACAAACTCAAATGGGTCCCGCCTGCTTCCAACTTTTATTTAATTTAAAATGGGCTTGTTTTTAGCTTTTCAGTTAGTTTTAGTATAAGGTTGCAGTCGGGTTTTGTAATTTTTTTATTTCCTGCTTTTTAGTTTACAAATGTGAAAGATTTCGCTGACGATTTAGTTCTTGGTAGGTGTTTTTTACGATTTGTCACTTTGAATTAGTTTTTACCATATTATAAATTGTATATATTTTTGTAATCACCTTTTAAAACCTTTTATTTTGATACCCCACTCGATAGGTTATGAGAAAAAAAAAGACGGGTTGCACTCCGGGAGTGCCGGCAGAAGTGAAAACTTGAATATTAACGTTGAAATAAATCAATTATTAATCGAATTAATATAACTCATTTTTTTCACTATTTCTGCGTCACTTTTTTCATTAATAGATGCACTTTGTTCAATTTCCATATTTTAAACACTATACGAGTATACACGAATTTTACGAATACACAGCAGTGTAGGTACTATACAGACGGTCGAGCCATCAGCTGTCCATCCATCCATCCGTACATCCACACCCACACACACACCCACACACACCCCCACACACACCCCCACACCCACACCCACACACACGCCCACACCCACACACCCACACCCACACCCACAGCCACACACACACCCACACCCACACCCATACCTACACCCATACTCACACCCACATCCACACACACACCCCAAACCCACACCCACACCCACATCCACACCCACACCCACACCCATCCATCCATCCATCCATCCATCCATCCATCCATCCATTGTCGTGTGTCACTTGGTTCACTTCGGTTGGCGCCGCCGTAGAAAGAGAGGGGGATACTTAGTAGTTAGGAGTAGTAGTTCTCCCCTGTGAAATCTCTCCTGACGGTCACGTGTCCTGACGCGACCATTGTTTTCAATACATAGCTGGATTCGACGTCTCAAGGATTGTACTGCCATTCAGCATTACAATATTAGTGATTCCATTAGAATATTTTCCAAAGATCGTAAAAGAAATTTGAATTTGGAACATAATGTTGTGAAGGTGACTGCGCTGCGGGTGTGTTAGTAAAATAAAAATATTGAGCATCATTTCGAACAAGGTACGTAATCGAGGCATGAATACTTTAAAATGAGAAGCAGTTTATTAAGATTCAACATTTTCCTTAAGTTTGCCGTATGTCATTACTTCCCAGAATTTGATCCTTATTAGGGACACTATCGAATGGTGTAATAATACAGTGTGCGTTTTTTTTTCAAAATCAACAGGTTCTATTCCTGGCTAGAAATATTGATTTTTCAAAAATCCAATGATTCAGTTTTAGTTTTCATCAAAATCGAGCCCGCGACTCCTTTGAGTATTTTTCGCTATTCCTCATAGTATAGAATTTGGCCATCCACGCCCACTTGAAAAATTCACCCTGTATATTATATACTCTCGAAAAACATAACCCTTCTTCTGGCTATCACGGTTCGTGAGATACAGCCTGGTGACAGACAGACAGACGGAGAGAGGACTCTTAGTAATAAGGTCCCGTTTTTACCCTTTGGGTACGGAACCCTAAAAACTACCACTGTTAAGAGCGGTATTAGTCATAAGTTAGTTTTAATTTTTTTTTTTTGTAATTGTATTTTTTATAGTTTGTATACGTGAATAAACGATCTGTATACTGAATAAACGTGTTTTATTGATATTATTATTATATTAGTATTCAATAGACAATAATATATCGTCCACTCGCAAACAAACTATCACTACTACTAATACTATCAACGTCCAAGCGTAAACGAACAGTCCGAGTGTACTATCTGCGCTATTTAGTCTTTGCTACAAAAATGCAGATCGGAGCGAGCCGACATGCGACACAACCTCCCCGTGCGAACGCTACAGCGAGACTGACCGGGCGGCTGCTACCCGCGCCCGTATAGGTAAAACCATGGTGTTACTGATTTTTTCCCACTTAAATAATAATTATTAAAAAAAACAAACTTAATTTTTATAAACCATTAAATTTGCTATAATTTGGTGAAAGAATCATCAAAATCGCTTCAGGCGTTTGGAAGTAGAAAGAAAATTCTTGCGTAAAATAAGAGGATGGATATGATTTTTTATTGTTAAAACTAACAGTAATATTAAAAAAATCAAACTTAAATTATATTTGTAAACATATGTCACATATCATATATTTTTTTTTAATATATTTGGGCTATCCATTTGGGAGAAGTAGGCCTTCAAAGAGAGGTCTACTTTGAAGTTTGGCGTAACCATTCGCCTTAATATTACTACAATTATTGTACTGCAATTGTGCATAACATTTTTGTTCTCATTTTCCCACGATTATTGTAATGATTAATTAAAAATTAAATGGTTATGCTGCTTTGTATACATATGTTGGAAATTATAATAATTTTGTAGTAGGTATAAAGTGAAAAAAAAAACGTATATTTTGTTTACAAATTCTTCAGGATCACTCAGAGAGGTCTTGGGAACTTCTTGGTCATTGCGGCTTAGAATAATAATATGATTCATATACAACCCACAAACAAATTTATATTTCAAGTCGAAGTCGATAGAATTTAAAGAAGTGGAATATAATTTTCATTGCGCATAAGGGACTGCCCAATTAACCACTTGTAAGGAAAATAACTTCTCCAGCATTATGAGCTGATATCTTCGTACAGAATTATAAATATTTTCTTGTTTTGCAGCATTAAAACACTGGTTGACGGACGACAACAACGGGCCCGACATGATACGAGGATCACCGCAGCAGTCATCTCTATCACACAAGAAGCCGTCCCTACTCAAGTCTTTATCAACTATGTTCAGGTAACTTTACTTACTCATCTCTTCATCTTAAGACCTGGAGGCCATTTCCCGCAATTAAAGATGTTCAAAATTTATCTCAGTGATAATCAATGTCAAAAACTTGTCAAAAATGTCGGGTAATTCTAGATATTTTTGGCAGATTGAGACTGAGATCACACTGTGAACGTTAAAATTACCAGAATTGCCCCTCTGACTAGCATAGATATTCACCACCAATCCATACGCTTCCGTGCCGAATCGATCATCAATCAATGTTATCGAAGAAATTCTCTAAAAGCTGTTCACAAATTCAAAACCCAAAATTATTGTCTGTCAATGCTTTTGTTCCGACAGCTGTTTCCTGTTAGGGGTAAGGCAAATCAGGTAATCGGAAATGTGTAATTATTGACACGACAGTCAAAAATGGTGACTACCGAGATGACGGGGTACATATTTGAATGTCGAACATTAAAATACCTACGTGTAAAATGTCAACGTTCAAAACATCGAAAATTTAAATATCGGTTATATCATAATATTGAAAATTGTTATACCTAAGCATAAAATGCCTAACATTGAAATGCCGAGTTATAAAAATATCTAATGATTAAAAACATCGATAATCATTATACCTAATTTCAAAATGTCAACATTCAATACACTTTAGTTAATTATATTTACGTTAAAAATACCCACTAGTTAAAATATCGAAATTGCAGGCAAGCATGGTTGCAGGATGCAAGAGAGAGAGCGAAGGGCACCCCGGTGTTAGGTTAGGTTAGGTTACTTTAAACCCATTACACAGAAATAGGGGCCCCGCGTAGCGGGGCTCCGTCGACATAAGATGCAAGAGCGGCGCGGCCTACAACTGTGTTTTTTTTAAGTTATTTACTATGTGAAAATAATATTACTTAAGCATACAGAGTGCAAGCGAACATGCATCATGCAGCAGGCATGGTTTCTGTCACGGCTCCGGCGCTGCGGGGCTCCGGCGGTCCCACGCGAGCTTATCGTCGTCGATGGTTTCAACGCTCACCACCGCCTCAGCTCGCGGGCCGCCTCGCCCCTCTGCGCCTACGCGGGCTTAAATTACACTCTAGGGGTAGGGCAGACAAGACCACGATGAGTCGGTTTTGCAGCGATTTATTTCTGTCACTAATTTTTGTAGCACAACATATAAATAAATATCGATATTTAGGACATTCGATACTCTGTACTTCGATATTTACATCATTAGATAATCTGTACTTCGATATTTAAGCCTTTCGATGTCATGTTTGTCGATAATTAGATTTTAGATATATTGGACGTAGGTTATCTCACCATTCGACAATATAAACTTACGTTATTTTAATTTTCGGTTTTATGGTCGTTCGATATTTAAATTTTCGATGTTTTGAACATTGAATTTTTAACCGTAGATATTTAAATTTTCGAAATTCAAATATGTACCCAGATGACGACTAATAGAAATATTGTATGGAAGAAAAAGACATGTTGGGCCATCCCAAATAAATTAGAATTAGGGCAGGAGAATGGGGATGAGTCTGTCGTATGGTTGCTGCAATAGCTATGCAGGGCCAAAAGCTGATGGCAAACATCTGCTTTGCTTCTGATACTTATCGCAGACTTACCATCAGATGGGCGACCTGCTTTTTCGCTCGTTGTAATCTTTAGGAAATTTATAAAATATTTTACAGTGGTAACGGCCGCGACTTACAAGTTGTAGGTCGTAGATTCGAACCCAGACAGGCGCAGCTGATCTGATAATGGAGTCAGAAGGTGGATAGTGGAACTCTTCAGTGTCTACTAGTAAACCCCTCGTGTTTGGGGTCATATGATTTTATTCTACGAGTCCAATAGATTAGGCTTGGTTACGAGGGTCTGATGATGGAGCCAGGAGGTGGATAGTGGAACTCTTCAGTGGCTACTAATAAACCGGTCAAGTCATAACTTCGTCGATTTTAGACTTAATGAAGTTTAAAAAAAAAATACTTACGCTTTTATTACGCACTAAACATTATAAAATAATTAAATTGAATTGTTTTAATTATGCAGCTTGTCACTTCTTTAACATCCAATGATTAATCCAAAAAGCGTGGAGCGATTTGTTTAAATTAATTAAAAGTACACACAACCAAAAAGCGCTCAACGCTTTTTTTTAATATAACTCAATTTACATAACAGCGTGTTTTTTATTTTTTTTAAGTACATATTATAATCTGAACAGGATGTGCTATTAACTTCTCTTAGATTTAATTATTTGTAAAATTAACTCATTAATTTTAACTAAGTAAATAACTCTTATTTACTTAGTTAGAATTAATTTGCATTCGGTCCCACGTTTTTGTTTAGCTGTGCTAATTAATTCAGCACTAAAATAAAGTACTGTATCATTATTCTAATTAATGTTTTTTAATTTGTATTACATAGTAAAAGGTGGAGCTCGTTAAAGTTACAAAGTGAAACGTCAAAAAAGAGGTGGCATATTTAACATGAACATTGGTGTTATAAAACACGTAATAAAATAAAAATATAAAAAAGTAATTGAATATAAAAAATCTAGGTTAAAATTAAAAGACACTAAGTTAGACCTAGATGTGTTGCTAGGGAGTTGAAAAGGGACTACTTTGAATTTTTGTCCTTCAAAAATCTTGAATTTTCCGTTTATGCTCACTAGTTCCTTTTTTGGTTTGTGGCAACCCATAAATAAGTCACTGATGAAAAACGGCGGGAAAAGTGAAAAATTGCCTAGTTACGGTAGATGATTTTTGCCTGTGTACTCATACACTTTTTTTTTCAACACTAAACTGTTGGAAGAACCATCTTTGATAAGCCTAACCTTATTTTTATTATTAAATAGGATAGGCAAGCCTCACAAGAAAACAGAAACAGAAGTATATGGAAGATCACAGCCGGGTCGGGCGTCAGAGAAGTCGCTGTCAAGAGATGCGTTAGAGCGGCACAACAGGATAGATGAGAGGGAGAAAGAAGAAGAACCCAATCCATCCCAGTCAAAGTCGCAGCAGAGGTATGTTTAACTTCTGATCTTGTTTTTATTGGGATAGGGTTTATTTTGACTTAAACAGAATGTGAAATTATAATGATGGCGAAGAATGTCATTGAGATTTTTTAAAACAATAAATAGGTTTGAAGCAATGAGATTTAATAGTTATTTATGTAACTATTTTATAATAAAGGGTATTTCGCCTCGTGTGATTATAGTATCACATGAGTGTTTTAATACCTAATTATGTACAGTTGCATACAAGACTTTATCTACACCCATTATATGAATCCTCTATAAAAGGTTCTGAAACAGTTTTTTTGCATTACTAATATAGAACAAAAATGGTGGCCGGCGGCATACGACGTGAATTCGAATAACCTATAAGTACCTTTTTAGGGTTCCGTAGCCAAATGGCAAAAAACGGAACCCTTATGGATTCGTCATGTCTGTCTGTCTGTCTGTCCGTCCGTCCGTATGTCACAGCCACTTTTTTCCGAAACTATAAGAACTATACTGTTGAAACTTGGTAAGTAGATGTATTCTGTGTTGATGTATTTGTGTGTTATAACCGCAGTAAGATTTTCACACAAAAATAGAAAAAAAACAATAAATTTTGGGGTTCCCCATACAACTGAAACTCCAAAATTTTTTTTTTCATCAAACCTGTACGTGTGGGGTATCTATGGATAGGTCTTCAAAAATGATATTGAGGTTTCTAATATAATTTTTTTCTGAACTGAATAGTTTGCGCGAGAGACACTTCCAAAGTGGTAAAATGTGCCCCCCCCCCTCGAACTTCTAAAATAAGAGAATGATAAAATTAAAAAAATATATATAATGTACATTACCATGTAAACTTCCACCGAAAATTGGTTTGAACGAGATCTAGTAAGTAGTTTTTTTTTTTAATACGTCATAAGTCGAAAACCGCAATTTACCTTTCACAAAGTTACAACGAACTACAAGAACTGTTATATTATGTTACTTGCTGCTACGGAACCCTTAATGGGCGAGCCCGGCTCGCACTTGGCCGGTTTTTAAATTACTGCGCTGTGGTCTGTGGTAGTGAAACGCGCGTGCATGACAAGGTTCTTTTTTTGAAAACGAGTTGCATAATGACATTTAGTACAACATAATAACACTCGTTTGGATGATATTATGGTTACTATGACACTGGTTGTTTTAATGTTGGCAATAAGCTAACTGTTTCAGAAACTTTTATAGAGGTTTTATAGCATGGGTGTAGATAAAATAAGAGACTACCTATCTTATATCGCATCTTCTTTTGCTTCTTTAATTTTTTGGGGTATCCTAGTACAATTTTCATTCAGTTCATTGGTATGTTTATGATGTTACTTTTAGTTAAATAATAACAGCCGCACGGGTCGATCGATCAGGTTAATCTACGCTTGTCGTGGTTGTCCCGTGGATGGGTGACCGTCTTTACATAACAAGAATTTTCATGCCTTGGAAATCACGTTAAGCCGATGTTCCCGGCTGTTATACATGTATCACCACTGCTCTATCCAGAGAGAGGGAGATCCCTGGATCTTGGACAGTCGTTACGTACGGGTCCTCAGAAGTCCAAAAGTCTGCCAATCAGTCGGCTGTGGGGGTCAGATAGGCAGTCTCTCCATGTAAAATATTAATATTCAGCTGAATCCGGTTAGACTGGAAGCCGATCTCAGCATAGTTGAGAAAAGGCTGGTCAGATGATGATGAAAAATGTGACCATTTTTATATTCACTCGACTCGATCCGTCTGCTATAACCTTATCATGTTTGAGAAAGTAGATAGAGTTGTTACAAGTCATATCAATAAAAGTTCGTGTCCCATCAGGTCAGAGGCAGCACACTCGCGTCAAGGCAGCAGCGGCAGCGCCGGCGAACGCGCGCATAAGTCGGAGCGACGCGCGCCGCCATACCGCGCGCCGCCGCACCAGCAGCACCAGGTTACTGTTGCACATTGTCTACCTTACTACTGTCGGGATGGAAGCGTTGATCACTTTTTTTTGTTCCGGTTCGGAAAATCTTCATGGATGTCCGCCGCCCTGGGGCGGGCGGCGGGCTCAGTCAAACTCTTACTGACTAAAACCCACCCCGGTGTTCCATCTCACAAATACGCCGGGGGTCGCGGGAACGTACTATCCTTCCGCAACCCCCCCCACTGCGCGCCTCGCCGACTCAGGAAGGGGGTGCTTGGCTCCCCCCGCGACGTCTAAGAAGGACGCGCGTGGAACACTACGCGCCGCCACCTCGGGTCAAACATTGATCAACTATCCTATGTTCGCGTTTTATTTTCCAAATGTAAATTAAGTGCTTTTGGAAAAAATACTTTAATAAACTCTGGGTCGCCCGCGAAATTCTAATTTTCTTATGTTTTTTGCATTAGGCAGGTCAATGTCAGGTTGTACGTTAAAAGTCAAAGTCAAAAATAGTGGACATATCAATAATACATACTTACTTGTTACGGTCGTACAATCTGACGCTTACCTGCAAATTACCCCCATGATTTCCAGAAGCCGAAGGTCATCGTGCGGAGTTTCTTAGAACCTCTCAAATAATATCAGTGGAATTCCAAAACATAAATAAAAATGGAATTTTCCTAAGTTCATTGGGATTGTGTATTGTTTCCGCTACCTACAATTAATATCGTCTAGAATCTCGATTGCTACCGATATCATGATATTTAATAACTTCATCATCAGATTAGATTAATAGAACTTTTTATAGTAATAAAGATAATAATAAAGATGAATATTAATGACACCTACATAATAAATAGTAGATTTGTATAGAACACGTGTATTTGTTATGTAGCAGGGAATGGACAGCGCGTG
Organism: Amphipoea oculea; assembly: GCA_945859645.1. Lineage (NCBI taxonomy): Eukaryota > Metazoa > Arthropoda > Insecta > Lepidoptera > Noctuidae > Amphipoea > Amphipoea oculea. The sequence continues at coordinate 14,165,134 of OX243873.1, forward strand.
GGGACCCACAGGCCACTACGTCAACTATGAAGAAATACAACAGAATTTAAAGTGAGTGCAAATTATTTTTAAAACCACCATTATTTTACCCCATTTTTCATTACCTACCTAACATTTTTTGGTTTTCATGCGGTCCCTTACTAACAAAGCTATAACAACAAGCCTGTGATCTTAAAATGCTCTACATTCTAAATCTGGAAATTAATTAATAGCATCTCAGTTTCGCCACATTCACAATATCGACGTGCGACGAACACCAAACAAAATATGCATGAAAAGCTAACTTGTTTTGGGGCGGTAAGCGTCAGGGTGTAAACGCTACAGTCCATCGTAGATTAAGGTTTAATATTATCCAAAAAATCTAGCTCACTTCGATATATCCAGCACAGTTCCACTTCCGACTTCTATCTTACTGAGAACTCCGTAAAATATTCAGTGACACGCAAGCTATTAAGAAGGACCAAAAAATTCGTTACGTGTATAACTTTTAGTAATTAGTTTTGACCGTAGACCTTGACTTGTCTTTATTAAAGCGCTTAACTAGTTTGAAAACCAATTATTTTCATGAAAAAGTTTTTATTTTCTTACCTTCAGTGCTGGTACGGCAAGTACCGAAGGACCAAAAATAAGTTCCTTAACTAAACCGCTCATAATATTACAGCGCGCGTCGCGAGAAGTTGAGCGAGGTGCAGATAGGACAGATGAGGCGACAGGTCAGCGCGCAGAGAGCCAAGGCCGAGGACGAGAGGTGAATATCATTGACAATACTATTCAGAAGTAGAATACAACACCAGATCTGCCATTAGTTGGGGATTTCAAAAGAATATTGAAGATATAAAAACTTATAATGACGCCGGTCCTAAGTTTAATTAACTTAACTTATCTACAGTTAAAAACAAAGCGACGAAAACCTTTTAAAGTCCAATTTTCATTAGTAATTGAATAGACAGGTAAAAAATACAAACATATCGCGGTTCTTAGAATATACGTGGGTACTACAGAAACGTGCCACTGCATGTTTATATACCTACCTAAAGTTATAAAAAAAAAACTACAATCAACTGGAATTGTAATAAATATAATTATATGGACACATTTTACAACACAACCATATAATTGATTAGCAACTAGTCTAGCGTCATCAGTCGCACTATTAAGTACAAGACTATTAAACCAACCTTAACATTGACCAGTTGCATTTCATAAAGACCTGCTAATTGGACATAAAACCTCATTCTAAGAACACTTACATAGGTGTATTAAAAATAAAACGGCGACTTCCATCATAATAAGCAGCGCACAATAAAATAATATGACAAGTCTCCTTCGTCATAAGTACCTAGTAATTAGATAAACGTTAATAACAGTGGACATGTGTATTAATTAAAGTTGTAATGTTTTCCTCTTCCTCTGGGAATTCCTGGGTGTCGGTAAGATGCTTGTGCTTTGTAAGATCACAAGTCAAGCCGATTACAGATTATGTGCAAAACAACATTTTCAATAAATCCATACTAATAACAAAGCTGAAGAGTATGTTTGTTTGAACGCGCTAATCTCCGGAACTCGGATTACAAAAAACGGCTTATATTTGATAGTCCAATCCTTTAAAAGTTATAGGCTAGTCAACATCACGCTAGGACCCTTAGGAGCTAAGCAAAAGAAAAAAGAACGCTATGCGGAAACAAAGTAATAGCGCGAGTACGCGATGCGATGCGACGAGGTGGGTCGGGGGAACAAGAAATTTCACGCGGACGAAATCGCGGGCAGCAGCTAGTTTTTAATAAAAATCTATGGGAAATGTTGTTGAACGTAATCTGTACGCGGCTTTAGGCTTCTTTGAAGGTAGCATGCTCATGCGTTGCTTTCTAGACTTCATTTCACTCCCGATCCACAATAAATACAATGTTTCTTAGATTATTCTCAGTTATATCATACCTATGTAATTGGATTGGAACTGTGCTCGATATCCACAAGGCTCATGAACGTCATAACGATCATCCTCAATAGAAATATGACGCGTGATTTAACACCTCCGCTAACAAAAAGTTAATGTGCAAAAAGTAGTTGCGCAAGTGTAAAATTGTTTTTTGTGTTCAATAACCAAATTACAGCGGGACCAGTCGCCGACCTAGTAGATACGACAGACATTTGTATCTTTTTTCAGACAAAAATAAACATTATCTTAATCTAGGTATTATTACCTGACTCTTGGCACTATAAAAGTTACAAGGAATCCTTTGTTGTTTTTACATCCTGTATGAATTGTATAAAAAACTTCAATTTTCTTAAATCCACATAATGGCCCGAATATGTAAATTTCTAAGAAATCAGTTAAAAGTGACTCGTGAGCATGAAACCTTGGATTGCATCTGAGTTTTGTGCGTATTTTTGCTAAGACTGGCTAAAGTTGTTTACTTAGTAACTTTCCGTTTGAGTTAATATTATTAGTACTTATATATTATTTAGTATAAAAAGATTCTCAAAGTATTTTTAAAAGTTAATTAGCCGTATCTTTAGTTACCTACATGTTTAAACCTATACATTTATGATGAGGTAAAATAGAGTATGCATAATGAGGCATAATTTCATTTTCTTTGCCATTTTCGCATTTAAAGCTATTGAAAGAATAACAAGAACAAACGCAAAAAGGCAAATAGCCACTTTAAAATAATTCTTTAGTGTGCATGCAATAACAGACATTATTTACTTTAGATATTTTTATTGGTAATTTGACAAAATCTAAGCAAACAATTTTTTGTTTGCTTAGATTTTATATTTTAAACCCTTGGAAGTTATAAGAAATATGTGATTACTTATCTACATGCCTCTCGGTTCGTGTTCCTGTCGTGGTCCTAAAAAAATATTTGGTCCTTTGATCTGCAATTGTTCTTCTTACACACGGTAAAAACTTACTAAGTATGTTAAATATAATGTAATAATGTTGTAAGTCTATGTTCAGATTGCTTTTGCACATAAAATCGTATGATCATATTGCACAGCATTAAATTAACTTTGAGTGAACAGATCGCGCAATCATTAATCAAGTTGTGGAGTTACGCACTTTTCTTAGTAATACATTTCAACATTATGTTACAAAAAGGATTTCCAGTAAATTACGTAGTATTTTTTAGCAGGATAATTAATCATTTGATATTTACATAATGATTTAAAAAATATACAGGGTGGCAGGTATAATGCATGCCACGAAAGATGAGACTTGACATCCCACGTGGTTTGACTTGCGCAGTACACGATTTTAGGTCTCTTTAGCGGTTTGAGGTCTGAGCGCGGGGCGGGACCGGACGTCATAGGGGCATCGGAAAGAGCGCGGGAGGCGGGGTCAAGTCTCATCTTTCGTGGCGCTAACTATACATCGACGCGGAACTGTAACAATGAAAATGTATGGAGCCGCTAACTTTTTTTTAATAACCAATTAAAAATTTCGACGTAGGGGTGTCCTGAATCATGTACTGAATCCATGGTAACAGGTTGCGCGTCGATATCCTTGCCATCCGTATTAAACCACATCGGTATGTGGATATGTTCTTACCTAAGGGTCTAAACAGACAGACTGCATTTCAGCTGCAACATCGCAGTTTGGATGCAGTTGACTTAACCTAGAAACCTAGTTATGTCAACTGCATCTAAACTGCGATGTTGCAGCGGGCATGCAGTCCGTCTGTTTAGAACTTTAGACCCTAATTTTATGCGCTTTTAGAAATCATTGGATTCATACTTCTCAATTAAAGCATTGCCTATTAATTATTATTTTATTGGTAGGTAATTCCTTCATCGCTAAGCGGTATTTCTGTAGATTTTATTTCGCTAGCACTATTTTAGTCGTACTGGATTATTTTTAAAACATTAACGAGCATCATTAAAACTAAGTATGTACCTACTTATCTAATACTTAAAAAAATCACAAACGTATTTTTTATCTTCCCATTAAAAATTAGCGTTGACTTTGTAAAGTTCTCATTAGCAAGATTTTTATTTCTTGGGTATTTATAGAAGCCATCATTTGTAGGGATAATAAAAAAAACTAAGTACTCGCCATTATTTTGACAATAACCCTGAACTCCTCTTAACAAAACAATTTGTATTTTGTCTTTAATGTCTGTTTTTAACACGACAGTCGTCGGGCAGGCGCGGGTGGCTACCACTCACAGCGCTCCTGTAGGGAGAGGGACGGCGGAGTCCGGCCACAGTCCAACTACTATGAGTACGAGAGTGCACCGCCAAGGAGGCCTGGGAAGCTCTCCCATTACCACTGAGCAATGGACTACGAACACCGCGATAACTTCCCTGCGGTTTCGAACTTCGTCTTCACCCGAGGTATCAGATCTCATTTTAATTGGCGATACTCTTAACGATTATATCGCTTCGCTAGACGTTAGTAACGCAATCTGTCGGGTCGACTCTTTATTGATTTAGCTTCAAATGTTCAAGTGCCTTCACTGAGACAGATCTTGAGCTATCCTAATTGGTTGTTGTTTCTAAAGGCTGCAATGAGCAGCAGAATTATGGAAAAGGCTGTTTTAATTTTGTTTAAATTCCATATTATTTATCACAAACTGGTAATTACACAGCTTTTCTGGTTCAGCAATTAAAGCGCAATAAAGCTACTTAAAATAAAATTTGATCTACTTAATTGACTTACTGAAATACTTAGGAAGCTATGTAATTTTGTGATGTAAACATCTAAATTAATCGTCTCTACACTATTTAAAATAAAGTGTTGTTTATTAAACTGACTAACTAAAATTAAATAGAAGGGAGCTATGTAATTGTGTGATAAACAACCTTATTTTTACTATTCCCAGTGATACGTATGTTTCATTATTAACTATGTTTTGTGACTATAACAATGTCTTTTTTCCACGACTATACAAAATGGTTATTTTTTGTCAGGATTTCAACAAAAAATATGAAAAATTATTTTGTTTCTTGTTTTTATTTTGGGATTTTGTGCGCAAAGACCTTGGCTTTACAGCTTAGTAAAAAAATCCATTGATACTGTTCTTGACTTTGAATTGAATTGTAAAAATATGCGTCATTTTCTTTTAACTGTGAATCGAATTAGTATGTTATTGCCTAATAAATCATTTTAATTGACGGCGTTAATTGTAGTTCTATAATCAGTCCTCAAAACGATTTTTCCTTGAGTTTATTTGTATACGCGTCATCTTTTGGCTTTGATAGCTAATCATATAAATACAAGGTTAGCTATCTTCGGCCAACAGTTGACATAGAGAATAATCTGTAGTTGACACATCAAAAAGAATAACTAAGTACCATTTAATAAAGATATATCATAGTTATGTCAAAAACATTTGAGTTAACACAATGGTTATACAATTAACCTTAGAACTAAATCAATTCAATGTAAAAAAAAAAATATGACATTATAATCAGTTTCTTCTGTTATGTCCTTACTTGATAACATTAGGAATCTGTTTAACAAAGATGCTATTGTTTAAGATTATTTAAGACTATGTTATACCGGCATTACATCTGGTCATTTCCTCGAATATTCGCAACCAAAAACGAAAGAAAATGTTTAGTACATTCAGGGAATTTAATTGTTAAGATACCCTTCGTTTTGTCGTATTATAGCTATTACATACATCTGTCTAAGAATGACAGTTATGATTTGAATATATGAACAATTTAAGTTTTTTGTTAATTAGCTTAGCATCGAATTTCCCTGACCTTACCTACAGGTATATAATGTCTTCATCGCGATCCCAAAAGTTTTCATTCAAAACTTGCTAGTCTAAGAGCAAAGTGAGAAATTGTTACTCAAAGTCTCAAAGCCTTAACCCCAGCGCTCACTTTAGTTTTGATTGTTCTACCAAACTTGTCTGCGACGAAGATAATCCCTAGTTTGTTCTTATCAAAAGTCTCCTAAATTTTATAAAAAGCTCTGAAATCAACTTTTTAGTCCCTAAAATGTCTAGTGATAATGCTAGTGATCTTTTTTGAATGTACGAGGAATGCGTTGTGTAGTGGCCGTCCCTAGCTCTATGTAAAGATTCTTATTTATACATATTCTATTGTGGATGGTGGTGCCATCTATACTTAGTTTTAATTTTATCTGATGTTACTGTACTTATCCTATGAGCTGTGCTGTCGTTAACTACCTAAAGAATAAAGCGTCAGGGTAGCCCGCAAATTAAAATTTTCTTACGTTTTCTGCAATTTGCGGGTCAGTCTGTTTGTCGATCTAAATAATTATGATTCGCGGCCGAAACAAATATTTATTTATAGAATTATAATAATAATAAAAATCATTAATACATCTCTCTATGATCATATTACCCTATTGAATGACTATTTCATGAAATCATGACATTTGACGCCAATTCTAACTTAAAGAGCTGTATTGCTGATTCTAATGATTATTATTCTGTAAACATCATACTTGTTACGGTCGCGAATCATATTTTAATCAACATACCACTGAACTACAAATTGAAAAAAAAAAAACGTAAGTAAATTAGAATTTCGCGGGATACCCTATTGCATCCCCCTTAATGTCAGTGATTATGCTACAACTACACCATTATTGATTGTATATAAATTTGAGTACTATGTTATAGGGGTATAGAGTAGCAGCCTGGTCATGTGGCAACAGCCCGATAATTGTTCTGGACCCTTTATTTCACATTCAATGAGTCCCAGTATCGGATTCGGTAACAATGTTACCCGGGCTCACTTAAATCACTCATTCAAATACGCATAGGACGCTGCGAAATGTGTAATTAACGGTCCAATAACAATTACGAACTCTTTCTATACGAGCAGGCTGTCGGGTGATAATTAAAATTGGAGAGACTATTACGAAAATACGAAATTCCCGAATAAATTGTTCCCTAAGGGAGCAGAAATTCGTTTGTCTTGTACCTCAATCTCCCGGACGGACGTCGTATTTACGTAAAAGGCTCTCACACGAACGCACTACGTAGGTACATACATGTACATCCCTACTTACCTTTTAGTAAGTTTATATGAAAGAAGCTTTAAAGTGTAGATTAGATTTATAATTAAGTTTATTAAAATAAATCTGATAACATTTACGTGTGACTGAATAATTTATATCACTTGAAGAATTATAACTATTCATTAACTTTGTAATTGTATAAAATAAGACTACGTTTTCATCGTTTTCAATGCAACAATTATAATATTATGTATTCAGACTGTATTATCTCTATTCCTTTGTTTTATTTTTTCCATGTTTTTGTGATATCTAATCGGTATTTAGTGCTAGCCCGACTATGGGTTTACGTGGTGATATGAATATGATCGCTAGTTACATAATTACACATATGTAGACATTTCTAATGTATATATAATTTCTAGGTGTTCTACGAGATTAATTTTGTATAGACAGAGAGAAGTAGCTTTTATATTTCATCAATCATGACTTATTTTTTAGTTAAACGAACAAGTTGTTTTTTAGATATAAATCACATTGCAAATGAACATTTGCACCGAAGTGCCCATACTTGTACATAATTAGACGTTTATATTACAACGTCAATGGTAACTTAATCTTCGATTTATTTGTATTGTCGCTAAATAGAGAAGAGTATGTTATAATGAAATACATAAATACAATTGGACATTCAATGTATGTAAAATAAATCAAAAGTGGTATTGCCGGATTGTTTTTTATTTATCTACGTAATGCACCTTGCGGATTTGCCACTCCCTCGTGCTTTAATTCAATTAATCTTTATTGCAATCAAGGTACACATACAGGTGGTAAGTATTAATAAATATACACAATTAAGGATCCTGTCGGGCACAGCAAAAAAGAAAAAACTGGGTACCTACTTGACCATGTGAAAAATCCGAACGGATTGGACTACTCAATCAACTCAACTTTTAGCAGTCCACTGCCGAACATGGCTTCTCCAAGTGGTTTTATGGTCAACATGTCATGTCAAGATTCTGCCAACTAGCGTTGCGATATCTTTAAACCAGGAAGGAAATCACTCCAACGCAATTGTTTTAGCAACACCAGCATCACAGACTGCCAAAGTATAATAATAATATTATTACACTCCCCGAGTCCTGGGTCATATTATGACCCAGGACTCGGGGAGTGTCAACATAAGTAGCATTCGTAAAACAGAAGAGTATACCTACATACACTATAGAACAAAATCCCTTTTTGAGTGGCTCATACATAATTATATCAGAAACGGAACGTCCTACATAAAAAATAATGGAATTTTACAAATCTCCTTGTATTTACACCTCCCGGGGTGGAAGGAGCTCGATCTAGGGAATAATGTACTTTTATTAGATTTTCGTAATAATTTTAACGGTTCTATTTATCTTCTCAAACACTTAACATCACCGCCTGTATTCCCCGAAGAGCCAATTATTTGATCAAATTCAGAGATTATTTTATCATTCTAATAGAATTAAGATGGTTACACAATAGTGACTATACAGTAGTCAGTATGCTTGCAAGAGCATGTATTCCGCGCGTGTATGGGTTTATCTGCTACAATTGTCATCCACAATTTGTGTCTACACGCATTTGCTAGTGAAATCACTTGTCATGTCATATAATCCCAGATCATTACGCGGGGCTGCCGTGCTGCCAGCGTGCAGCGTTTATCTCCAGTGCGCTCGTTAGTAAGGGCAAGGTCGGGCTTCGCGTGTCCGATACACTTTATGGCGAATTGTTTCTATGGCCGCCCTTTGTCGTGGCCTTCCGTCAGTGCCACCCTGTGCGCCACCGACCTCCCTGGATTTCTCAACTAATAAAATGTTTATAGGTAACCCAAATTACTTGTCTTACCGTTTTTCTTGCGTGCGATCATTTTAAAAACCTGTCGAGGATAGGAAGTAAAAAGAGCTTTGAAACGTGAAGAAAAAATGTGGTCCTTCAGTACGCGGCTGAATTTGTATGATGAGTTGGATGGATGGTTACGCGTGGAGTCGTGAGATCAACGTACCTTTATTAGGCATTCAAATCACATAAGCGACTAAGTAGTCATTTTACTCAAATTGAGACTACTGCGGTTAGTTTAGGCATGTTTTCACAAGACATCCAAAAATACAAAGATGAACATTATTTTTGTCTCATAATACCTAAAATGCTACATTAGGGGACTAGGAAGTCCATAATTATCTATACCTACTATAAATACATAAAGTAAAACCCACGCTTAACTAGCTAGGAACTTATAATTATTTATAGATGTTAAAAACATTCTAACCTAACCACTAATCACCGAGACATGTTCGCCATTCGCTGTAATCAATTGAATAATTAGGACGGACTTGTATCTTGTAAGTTATAATTCCAGTGTTATTGGTCCTTAGGTCCCTGGTTCTCGGAAATGATGGGTCCGTGAAACCCCATGACGTCAAGAATTGTTAAGGTTGCTCTACACGATAAAGTGTGTTGGCGTGAGAACTATAAAGATATACCGGCAGCCTAATTGCGGAACGCCAAATCGTCAAATGATTCTGATCAGTTGGCTTCATTTCTATCACAATTGGCTTCATTTTACGATTTTCGAATTGCGAAACTCTAGTTTATTATGAAACCAATTATGAACGTTAAGGCCCTGCGCAGAAACTAGAGTTTCGCAATTCGAAAATCGTAAAATGAAGCCAATTATGATAGAAATGAAGGCAACTGATCAGAATCATTTGACGATTTGGCGTTCCGCAATTAGGCTGCTGACTTCCATTAGTTTATACCTATTAAGAACTCTGGAATAAAAGGCTTGTTTTGGTGTTTTTTGTTCCGGACTCTATCTGCGTCAGAGCAACTTGTATAATTCTTTCTGATTACATCTGCAGAAAGATTAGTTGAAAATGACGTACCTAGACTTCTAATGTAACTGAGAATGAATAACAAAATATTGTGCAAAATATTCTCGTACAAAAACTATGGTATCTTTTTATACCAGCACTCAGCTACTGCTGCGTACAAAATCTAGTACTTATTTTTAGACAAATTACAAATTTTAGGGCTTGATTGGTTGAATGCCGCAATTAAAGAAACAATTTAAAAGCTATTGTGACTCGCGGGGATCAACGTTGCGGCGAAGGGTTAAGTTACAGGTTAATGTAGGTAATCCAAGCTTTCTTAAAATACAGGTAAACCTATAATTTACTAAACTTTAGTAAAACATTTCTTTCTTTTCTTTCCTTTTTCTCATTTTTTTTAGATACATAATTATGTATTTAGGTAGGTACCTACCTATTCTGCTCGTGCAGTTGCCCTAAGGCGCCCCACACACTGCACCGCAAATTCAACACAAATTCAACTCCCGCGCTCACGCGCGCGGAGTTGAATTTGTATGTAAAAATCTGCTCACCGCGACGGAGCGCGGTGCAGTGTGTTGAGCACCTTACACCTACGTAAGAAAAACCGCAAAGCCGTATAGGTAGTTATCATACCTGTATTTGTTGTCGAGATAACGCCTGGTCGTGCAAACTTTCCTATAATAAGCTAAAACTCATTGGCTGCGGTTGTTAATCTTGTGATTTACAAGCTTACTACGACAATGATAAAAACCCATTAACGCAGGGACATAACAGGTATGTAGATAAGTATTCGGATAAAAAATACCTGGAGCTACCCTAGTGAGAGAATGTTTTTGCGAAGATGAAATGATCGGTGAAGATCCGTCGAAAAGGTCTGCAAAGCATTTCCCTCTCTGCTGTACCTACCTACGAAGAGTAAAAACATTTCTTCTTAATATTTAAAAACAATAGGTAGCTAGGTAGTAATTTATTGCATAGTCTGTAAAGCAGTTATATCCAATTAAAAAAGAGAAAGCATGAAAGGACCACGTCACCAGATCCACCAGATTGTCAGACTTTTACAAGATATCTCTGCATCAAAAACAACTACATAGGTACATAGTTACTTCCATACGCGTAGGCATGATTCAACCGTTAAGCGAATAATTGTTCTCGCTCTGGTTACGTTGGTCGGTAAGAAATGAAGCTGACAGAACGCCATGACCTACTTACATCTTGAAAGTGTGACGTAACCCATGGACCTTTAACCCTTGATAAATCATGTTTCCAGACTATTTTCCACCTAATCTAGGTATATGGCAGAATGTCGCGGATTCGTTATCTGACGGCAAATATGTATTAGGCGATTCGCACACTGCACCGCATTACGCAGCGGGGTGTGGGAAACGGAGCCAAATTCCACGCGCAGAAGCGTTTTTTTATTGAATTTGTATGTAAAAAATCACGCGCGTGGGCGCGTTATAATCTGCTCCCCGTCGCGTGGTGCGTTGTAGTGGCAACCTTAGGCCAAATTCAGGTACGGAGGTACCTGAATTAATAGTTAAATGGAACTATTCAGCAATCCAGCAGGTAAGGAGTTACCTGCTGGATTGCTGAATAGTTCCATTTAACTAGGTACATCATCATCATCTTTTGCCCTAATTCCAATATCTTTTTGGAATCGGCGCAGCATAAAAATCTTCTTCATTCATACCTGTCTATTAGTCGTCATTTCACTAGCCAATAGTCACCCACTTTCTAGCCATATCTTTCAGTCCATCCATCGTTTCTATGGTCTTCCCTTATTCTTGTAGACATCTAGTCATTCTCAAAAGCTTCCTAACAATAAGTTAATAGTAAGTCGAAGAATCATCATGGCCATACAAACGTGGCAATGCTGCCAGTCTTTTGGGCACTTGCAGCCAGCAAAGTGCCTATGTTGGGTGACGGTAGCGCCTGAAGCCAGAGCTCCGACTCCCACTCACCCACAGCCAGTAGCGGGCACGCTCAGCAGTATTGGTGGACGTATGATCAAATATGATTAAGTTTTTATCGTAGGTAGATTGAACTAAAACATAGAGTCGATTATTTCCTCTGAATGCAGGGCTAGCATAAAATCGTGCGGACACATAAAATGTGCTTCTCAGTACAACTAACAAAAATTAAACTATACTAGGTAGGTACATAATAAGAAAGCTGAAGTTTGTTTGTTTGTTTGAACGCGCTAGTCTTGGGAACTACCAATTAGATATGAAAAATTCTTTTCGCATATGATATCCCAATTTTTGAGGAAGGCTATAGGCTACTTAACATCACGTTAGGACCCTTAGGAGCCGAGTATAAACAAAAACCCGCCCGATCAGGACCAGGCCCGTGCCGGACGGCGCGTACGTGTTCCACGCGCGCCTCAAAGAGATTTCAGCAAAAAGGAAGGGGCCTGCCAGGGCCGTAGCCTGCCGGGGGTGCGGGATTGTCCGAAAGGGTTACCGCTACCCCGTAACATAAAGGGCTAAAGAAGGAACACGGATGGGTTTTAATCAGTAAGAGTCTGACACTCCCTTCCGCTCCACCCAGAGCGGGACGGGTCATTTGATAATTTCCCATCCATATAAAAAGGACCATTAGGAGCCGTGTATAAACAAAAAAAAAAAAAACAGAAAGAACGCTAAGCGAAAACGAAGTAGTCGGGCGATGCGACGAAGAAGCGCGACCTGCCAAAAAAAATGTAGGTATACCTTCCTTTCGGCTTCATCATCTGACCCAGGGCTACAGAGTTTGTCAATACAAATCCTACGACTACAACTCCAAACACGGCGGGACCGTCTTGTTTAGTTGAGGAGTTCCAACAGTTACCTTCTGGTTCTATTATCAGACTGGGCACCAGAGCCCATATTATACTTGTTCTATTATATTATACTTGTCTTTTGGTTAAGGAATTCTTATGGATAGCTTCCGACTCAGTCATCAGACGCTGGAGACAAAACAAATACTTATAAGCTTATGAAAAAACAATAGATAACCCCCTTACTAATAAACGTATTATATCAGATGAATAGTTACACACCGATTTCTCTCTTTCAGTCGTCAGTATTTTGACTTTCGAAAGAAGAAGACAAAGCGTTGTGTAACTATACAGACGCTATACAACATTTATTAGTAAGGGGGTTAGTATTTGAATTACATATAGGTCGTAGAAATGTAATTCTTCGATTGTTATTCTAGTTTCTAGGTAGATATAGGTACGTGATATAGCTATGCCTATCGCAGAAAATAACCGCAAACCGCAGAGCCGGCCTTTGGCCCCCTTATGCCGCAGCCTCTACAGAAATTACTATTTCGTCTTGAATGTAGATTGTGAGATTGAAACGTGACAATAGGTACTAAAGACAAAACACACTTACTACACCTACATCTGTCAAATTTTCCCAATCAACTTTGAACCTTATGTATTAGCGATAAAGTTGAAAATCTATTAAAGAAATTTGACAGATTTTAGTAGCTTGATGTGCTGGCGTCTGTACATATACATATCTACTTGTTAGCAAATTAATGAAAAAATTGGTCCAAGAATGATGATAAACCTCCCAACTGTTAATGCAATATGTAGTTATGCTTTATTACGTTTTAGTTAGAAGCTATGTTACAACACCGAATTATTGCAACAACTTCCCTTGCATACTTATATGCAGTCGAGTTTCCTTACAATGTTGTTATGTATCAAAATTACTGCCAGTTGTTTAATCCTCGTATAGGTAATTTACAGCATTGAATATAACGTTACATACCGACCTATTGGGAAACAATCTGAATTCTTTGTGGTTCCTTCAGTGCAATGAATACCTGCGCGATGCTGGAAAGGTTTTTGTTGCATTCGTGTGTCCCAACTACGCAATGCAATCACTCACAAAATCAGGTTTCTTACATCATTCTGTGTCGGCTGATGATTCATCAGCCGACATGTGGTGGAATCGTCTGGCAGGCATATGAAATTTTAGAGAAAATCTTGTTATGCAAATGGGACGTCTGACAGCGAAATTCAGTTATGCGTAGTGCGGTGTGCGGTGTGGCCACTGTCCGGCGTCCGTTTGTAGGACGCTATCGCGCCAGTCTGTTTTTATTGGTGCGTGTTAGCGTCGCCGGCCACCTCTCCGGAGTCCGGAGTGCCGCGCGGAGGGTCTTCGGCGCGCACTCTCTCAGTGTCGCTGCTGCTACGACGCGCGTTGTCTCGCCCGCGGCCGCTGCGTCGCCGCCTGTCGATCCGATCCGATAGTCGCGATTTCACGTGCGCTTGAGCAACGCGCTCCGGATTTATCCAAAACCCTTCATCTGCATCAATAAATAAAATATACCAGTGTTTTTACGTAACGAGTGCACCAACTCGCTATTAAAAGTGGTTAAAATTGTGTCCGCTTGAAGAAGTGCGAAAGGCTGTGTTTGCACAAACGAGCGAAAGCGGTCAAGCGTGTGTCAACCGAGCGCGGAATTTGGCTGTGTAGGTGTTTTTCCCTGTGCTGTGTTGTAATGAAAATAAGTGTTAAAATGTCCAAATCTGGTTTATAAGGAGCTCGGTGAACGTGCTCATGCGCCTGTAAAAAACGGGTACACGTGCTTATGTAAGGAGACCTGACGCATAGAACAAGTAAGTAATACCTAGACCTACATTACCGACAAATCAATCAACACATAATGACTTAAGTAATACATATTTATTACCTATCTGCTAGACTACATAACTTTGATGTTGGCGAGCACACCTGTGTGTGCCTTTAACACTTTGTTTGCATAATTAACTACTTACTTTTTAGTTTATTTAAAATAGATTGACATACCTATTCCTTAAAGGTTCGGAAGGCTTCAGTTACCTCTTTTTATATTTCTCGACACTGCACTCGGGTCTACTTTTCCATTTTATAGGCAAAAATATAACTGCTAATTGATAATTGTATGTATTTAGAACATTAAGAATCGATACTTTCAATTAATTGAATTCAAAGCCGAATCTGCTATCAAAAGACAGAACTAAACTTTCGAAACTGAGTTCCAAAAGCCTTAATAAACACTTGACGCCGCATACCATCACGCTAGCTCGGCTGAGAGTGAGCAAATTGCTCAATTTCGAATATGACATAAGACACAACACGGGCAACATGGTCATACCGAAGCGAACGCAGTTAAAACAACTTTATGCATGAATATGGAATGTAGTGTAGTGTTAAGCACGTTAAGTGATTATACAAAGAGGACATGATTGGTCCGAGTAAAGAACCCTGCGACAGCCCAGATTCAACAAACGAAAAATAATAATAATAATAATAATAAATAAATAATTTATTTTAGACCAAACACTTGTACACATTATCATAAACCTGCCAAACTGCGTGACAGTTTGTCGGCAGGATTAGCGCTCGTCTTAAACATTTGGTATCAACAATCTGATTACACATCTAAGTATATACTTGTATATATTATTATTTTAAGATTGTTAGCTTTTTAAATTATGTAAATATTCAATAAAAACTTGACTCATTTTACATCTAAGTAGGTAAATACATAAACTTTAAATGGACGGTAAGAAGATTTAATAGCAGCGCAACTAATTATTGTCGCATGTTGCGACAATTTCATTAAGCAGTTCAGTTTTTAATTTTATCTTTAGTGTTCGCTTACTCATTCAAAAAGAAAAATTACAGAGGTACTTTTTGTTTTTTAACACTTTTGGTTTGATACTTTAGTACTATTAAATTAGTTATTTTGTGCTTTAGCATGATAAATATGACAACCGTACCTAAGTCAAATTTTTAGTTTTGCCGAAATATTTTTGTAGTGAATGAGTCAAAATGTACAAAGAGATTTCAACGTTGAATTAAAATACCACCACACTTTACCAGTACTGCAATAAAAAAAAAACCAAAGGTCGTATTTCTACAACGACTCACCAGGATTGACATAAGCTGTTCGGTAGCATAATTATGTATATAAGTATCCAATACATTTTTTACTTTTCCATTATTTTTATTGCTAACTAGCTTCTCCCCGCAACTTTGTTTTCGTGGAAGTCGTATGACATCACAATATACTTAAGGTGATATATTGAAAAAAAATGTGGTTTTTCTATTTCGTGTAACATGTTAAGTATGTGGAATAGGGATTTAACATTTTGCTATATGTTTTTTGACTCTTTGGTCTAGTATCATGTATAAGGAATACACGATTCAATTATTTTTTCCCGATACAAAAAAATTGCAAAGTTATATGTATTTTTTTACTTTTTTCGACATCACGGCGGCGGCGTACCTAACGCTTAAGAGTTAGTCATTGGAATTTACTTTAAAACAGAGAATTATCATACCAAAGTTTACTCAAAGTAGTTTTAAATTTCATTCATTTGTTTTATTAAAAAAAGGAGTAAATTCGTTTTGGCACATACGTCGTTTTATTCCGAGCGCACGCGCATTATAGCTAGTACTATTAGGTATTCTGTGTTATAGCCATCACTCTTCTTTTGCGTTTCAAAAGTAATTGCATCACTTTCGCTCGCTTAGTAGGTTTTTTGAGGATTTTAGATTTTCGAGGTAGCGCCTTAAATAACAGCCATATTCTTATAAAGCTCCACTACATACTACGTTTGTAGTTTTGGTCATAATATACAGAGTGTCAGGACTGGTAACGCTGAGAGCAAGCGTTGTACCTACAGTTGTCCGTGTGAGAAATAGCTCGTCCTAAGGTCGACACCCGCAGCCTTCAGTAGCAATTCCCCATTGCTTACGAAGTTCTTCATTTTTAGTGAATTAATGAACGCCTGCATATACCTACTACCTAATGGCACAACACTGATACACTGACTGATGCATTCTTACAGATTATTCCTGACGAACGGCTATCACTAAAATAATATTATAGTAGACCGTAAACACACGGGATTTCTCATTAACAATCACCTAACCATAGACAATTTTATTATAACCACAGATGACAGAATATTATGCCTAAACTTGATGTTTTCCAAGAACTATAAATAATGGTATAACAAAATATAGAAAAAAAGGATCACAAAAATATCAATACTTGGGAGTGGAACTTAGGTACATCCACAAGTTTGTAAAGCGACTGCTTTGCGTCAAACCGCTAAGTTATTTTAATATTCTAAAACTATTGGATACTATTTTCGGCATTAGGATCGTTCTTAGACCTATTACTTACTTTTTTTTTTAAAATCAATGTATATTTTTGACTTTATTATATGTATAGAAATAGTTCCACGTTGTCTAGTCTCTCAGCTTCTTTTCATTCTTCGCCGGTGTATCCATGATTCCATATTATTCATTAAAGCAGTAAATAACCTACCATAGCCTGCGAACGTTATTAATCGCTAAGACTTACAATAATATCGAACTTTGTTGAGTCTATTGTTGTTCTACATCACATTTATAATGTACTGAGTGCAAGAATTTTATCCTACGGCGTTACTAGGTAAATTATATTGAAATAAATATTATCTTTTACCTCAATTGAACGCGGAAATAATGTCAATTCATTAGAATAATCGAGCTGTTATGTAAAATGTCAGCATTCTAGATACAGTTTTGTAACACATATCGAATCAAAGTTGTTGCATTATGTAAGTGTTTGACCTTTACATACAATGAAATATTTCATTAATTCTTGCGTCTAAACCCGAATGAACCTAAAGAACCCCAAATTTAAAAACATTTTCTACTTTAAGTAATTCCTGTATAATTCTATGCGCACATACGTACGAGGTAACTAACCTAATAAAAATAAGTAGGAATGTACAGTTCAAATACGCACAACGCATTACGAATAGTTCGTAGGTATATAATATACCTAATTATGATTACGGAAATTCTGACTACTACGACTTTTTAACGATGAAACTAAAAATGAAAATATGAAATCAATTGGAAAAATTATAGCTGTTTCCGATTGTTGATATTTGCCAATAAAATAATAATGAAATAAACCTTTCGCGGTCAGTGATTTGGAATTCATGGAAATGTTTTGAACCATTCACAACGACCGCCTGCCTGCTGTTCTCAAACAAGTTTGTTTTTGTCACTTGTAAGTTTTAATTTGATAGTTCATTGACTAGTTCTCTGACGTCTTTGCTGTTTTATTTTTTGTTTTCAATTAAAACGATGATATATGTACAATATATAACGCAACTAATTATTTGCACTAGGTACCTATTAAATTAAATGATTAACTAACTATATATTATTAACTAACTATTATTATTATGTTAATGCCTATAGTAGTATTTAAGAGTATATGTATAGTCATGGTATGGGTTTAATAATTGCCTGAAATAAATGATATTTAATTTAATTTAATATATATACAACAAAATCCTTTTGTATTTATTTGTAAATACATTTTAAATCTTTGAGACTTTACTTATAGAGTACTAGTTCTTTCCCGAGACTTGGTCTGCATTTATTATGTATTTGAAAATCTCCAGGTCCCAGGCTACCAATGTCAAATTACATAACGATCGGTTCAGTAGTTTAGGTGTGAAAAGCTAACAGACAGGCATAGTTACTTTCGCATTTATAATACAGTCAAACCTGGATAAGTGAGAACTGGATAAGTGAGAGTAATAGCCAGGACCCGTCATTTTAAGCACCCAAAACCTCTATTAGCGAGAAACAAAAACCTCTGTAAGAGAGAGTCGTTTTTCCCTCATAGACCTCCGTAAGTAAGACTGCTACTTATCTATACCTCTATAAGCGACAGTCGAGCTTTATTTACAAATTTAACATTCTTAACTTTCGTGGAACTTCCTACCATTGTTTTTGTATTAATAATTTTATAATATTACACATTTTACTACATTCGTACTTGCTGTGACTTGTTATTGCTGCGTACCCCTATAAGAGAGAAACGCTACCCATATACCTGCATTAGCGAGAAACTCGGGTTAGTGAGAAACCTCTATAAGCGAGAATGAGATTGTGCTCCCTTGAACTCTCGTTTATCCAGGTTTGACTGTATTTGAATGGATTCTTGTGAAGCTATTAGTTCAACATGATTGTTTTTGTGCGTATCATTATTGTTTATTATCTTTTAATAACGTACAATAGATACAACAGAACAGTGTGCATTGATTGCTAGATAATAATTATTAGTAACTAGCTTGTGCCCGCGACTTCGTACGCGTGAAATTTCTTGTTCTCCGTCGCGTTGCATCGCCTACCCCCGCTATCACTTCGTTTTCGCTTTCGTTTTCGCTTTCTGACCTTTTTGCTCGGCTCCTAAGGATCCCAGCGTAATGTTAAATTCAATTACTCAAGAATCTATACATATAAAATTCAAAGTCCTGACTGACTGACTGGTATATCAACGCACAGCTTCAACTGTTGGTCCAAGAGACAAGAAATTTGGAGGGTGTGTTCTTTGTGAAGAGTAGGCATCCACTAAGAAAGGGTTTTTCGAAATTCCACCCCTAAGAGGGTGAATGGGGGGAGGGTGAAATTTTAGGCGGACGAAGTCGCGAGCAGAAGCTAGTTAGGCTTTAAAATGCAAATCCGACCGGTAGTTCCAGAGATTAGCGCGTTAAAACAAACAAACTCTTCAGTTTTATTATTAGGTCCTTACATATGAAATTGGCGTTTTGTATGGAAGGAACAAAAAGTCGAATATTTTTTAATATAATATATTTAATTAATCAAAGTATGAACCATTGTTTTCAATGCACTTTTGCCATCTTATAGGTAGTTCATTGATCCCTTTACTAAAAAAACCAGTCGGACGGGAATCAATAAAATCTTTGAAGGCGATTTGGACTGCCCCATCGGAGTTGAATTTTTTCCCTTGCAAAAAGTTATCCAAATTGCGAAAAAAATGGTAATCTGTTGGAGCAAGGTCCGGGGAGTACGGAGGATGTCTAAGACATTCCAATTCAAGCTCTTCTAATTTGGTAGCCGTCTGTTTCTGTTCAGTCAATTCGTGAGGTACCCACCTTTCAAGCTTTTTAATCTTCCCAATTTGCTTCAAGTGAATTAAAACAGTTTTATCACTAACATCGAAGCCTGCAGCTAACTCGGACGTGGTTTGCGATGGGTCCGCTTCCACAATAGCCTTCAATTCTCCATTATCAACTTGGGTCTCAGGCCGTCCACGGGGCTTGTTCTGCAGGTCGAAATTTCCAGAACGAAAACGTTGGAACCAAAAACGAACTGTGTTTTCTTTTGCAACATGACCGCCATACACATCATTCACCCTTCGAGTCGTTTCCGCAGCACTAGTGCCACGGCGGAACTCGTACTCGTAAATAATGCGATATTTTAAATTTTCCATTTTGTAAAATGAGTGACGCAAACAGAAAAAACAGAAGAAAAAAAACAAATGAATGACGGTCATCGAAGCACAAATACATGAGTAAATAGCTGTACAAATTTGAATTTGGAATTCCTTACCAAAGAGGAGAAATTCGTGATTAAAGTGGCCAGTACGAAAAACGCCAATTTCATATGTAAGGACCTAATATTAGTATATAGATAAGCAAAGAAACTGATATATACGAAAACCTCAAAGAGTACATACAGAATAGTTTTTCCTCTCTCGCTGGCAAAGTGCCGAGTTGTCTTGTTAACAATACACTATGCACTTCTAACAAACTGTTGCTAGATATGCCACGTTGCTTATCTTCTTAAGTAATCACTGCTGGGACTCAGGTCGCTGTGAATGAGGAACTGGGCCGTAATCACACAAGCAGGCCCAGCGCGGGGTGATGGGTGTCACAAATCTTTGAATTTATGGACATAATATGAATCTTTCCTTACAATATTTTGTCTCACCCTTATACAGGGTGTTACAGAAAGGGTATATCAATACAAACGGGTTGAAGAGTTTATCTGGTCTAGAATCTCTGTACAAAATTTCAGCTCAAAAGCATTAACTTTGAAAATGCTTAATATTCTTTTATTTCAACATCGCGGCGCTGCACTGGCTCGCGGCGGCGTGATGTGCGTGTACTAGGCGCACAGACACACTACAGATAATGGATAATGACCCTCATAGTGCGGTGACACGTTTGTTATGATTTCAATTTAATAAACTATCGAAATAAAAAAATATTAAGCATTTTCAAAGTTACTGCTTTTGAGCTGAAATTTTGTACAGAGATTCTAGACCAGATACACTCTTCAACCCGTTTGTATTGATATACCCTTTCTGTAACACCCTGTATAGAGCAATAGTGATGAAGTAAATTGCACCAAGTTAAGTGCACGACCTTTTGTGTTCGAACCTACAATTCTAAGTTACGTCTGGGCTACCGCACCCATCGCTGCTCTCAATATTGTTGAATTTTCAATACTTGTTTCTAGTTTTAACAGTTTGAAATGACCGTTAATTCACATGCTTTGATTGTAGTCAAACAAGATTTTAATTGGCGGGTGTTTGAGCTTTTATTGATGTGTTATATTTGCCAATAGGTATGTGTTACTTTTAAATATTTGCTCATTATCATGAAGTTCTTGATAGACCGGTGCTTCATCATACTCGTGTTATAAATTTAATTGTTTGTTATTGTTTGTTGAGAAGCCTTGAGCACATTGTAGGTATTTGATTGATATCTTATTTGAGATAAGAAGTGTGTTACAAAAAAAAAATAAACATCGTTTATCGATGCTCAGGACCTTTAAAATTGAGAACAGTTTAATGAAATTACACAATCTGAATTCTCTAGAACCTTTGACCTTTTATAAAGAAATCGTTTGTGACCTTTTGCTTATTGAATATTTTACAGTTTCCTTCACAGGAAAGGTAAGAATTGGACCAGGTGAATGGTTCATTCACATTGCCAATATCCTATTGTTTGCCTTTACCTTCCGCTAGCTACTTTCACGTCCTCGTGTGAATCCACAAAGTGGGTCACAACACACAACGCATTCACGACTCTGCAACAACGAGGGAAATAAATGATTTAAAATTGTATCTGTTCGTAGAAAGTTTATCTGCATCGCATGCAACAGCAGAAAGCGATGCGACCGTTTCTACCAAAATAGTAAAAGCTGATAAGGTAGGTATGCCAGGATCCGTAGTTCCGGTCCTCGGTTGATTACATATTGTGTTATCTCGTCCCTTATCGGGTCAAAGTGTTGAATGAGAGGTGCAGGTCAAGAGTGCATCGTTTTCGTACGATATCGATTTTCACGAAATTGAGAGATATACGATTAGGTATTTACAAGCGTGATTTTACCTACATAAGTAGTTTATAGTGCACTTTTTGATGATTATTTCTCTTCGTTAAATTACGCCGAGCGCCGCGGAAAATTAATCTTCTGTTTTGCAACATAATTGCTTACTGATACAGCGATTGCAATTTCTTGGCTTATATGACATCATTAAAAGTACATAGCTAGGTGTGGTACATCTTGCTACATGAATTTTCAAAATATTTTTAATGATACTGGCCTAGATTCTCAAACTTAGGTAGGTATAACGCGGATACATTAGGTATGCTAATTGCTGACGATGCAAAATCATTATTATAATGTACTTGA
Organism: Amphipoea oculea; assembly: GCA_945859645.1. Taxonomy (NCBI): domain Eukaryota; kingdom Metazoa; phylum Arthropoda; class Insecta; order Lepidoptera; family Noctuidae; genus Amphipoea; species Amphipoea oculea. The sequence goes on from OX243873.1 coordinate 14,187,444, forward strand.
CATACTTACGTTTGTGGTCTAATTTCTAGTCAATAATAATCTAAGTAGGCACGTGTTACAACTTTCTCTATTTGTCAATTAGGTGATCTAAGTAGGTAGTACTATATAGACTGCCTACTTTCACAGAATATACAGATCAAAACACATATCTACATTATGATATCTTAATCTATAGATACATAATATTATAAATGCGAAAGTGTGTCTGTCTGTATGTTACCTCTTCACGCTTAAACCGCTGAACCGATTTAGATGAGGTATAGAGATAGTTTGAGTCCCGGGAAAGGACATAGGATACTTTTTAACCCGATATTCCGATGGGATCGAGACTTATGCGGGTGAAACCGCGGGGCGCTGCTAGTTATAAATAAAGTCTAGTCTATTGTATAGTTATCATTTATTGGTGACGTTTCGTTTGTAGAGTAGAAGGCGTTAAACCTAGGTGTAACTAAGATATAGGTACACGAACGAGTTAGCGCCATCAGTAGCGTCCCATCAGTTCCCGTAAAGTGCAAACAACAGGACACGCAGGATGTTTATTAAGTGTTTCACCGTTTGTGAAAAGCACCACATTTACATTCCAGGGCGGAGTCACCTATGAAACTCCACCTGCATACGCAGCTATTCACAACCATTCGACAGGTTGTCGTATCGAAAATGACACATTTTCAATTACTGATTTGCCTTCTCTTGCCTCCTACCTTGACAGCTCTTCGTTATTGGAAGAAAGGCGCTCGTGTATTTGATTTAAACTGACAACATTTTCACGTTTTGGATTTGTGAAAAGCCTTAAGAGAACTCCTTTGATAACATTGATTGATATTTGATTTGGAACGGAAGATTGTGAAAGGCTATATACTGAACAGGTTTATACATTTTCGTGCATGACATGTGTGTATAAATTGTCAGCCGATAATTTAGCATTGTCAGTAATAATTGATATCATTACAAGTCTCAATACTCAAACAAATGAATAGTTAATTCTATTAAATTAATAGTTCTACAATATTATAGTTTTATTCCTATTGGTCACGTGATTTATATACCTATATGTAGTTAGTAAATGGTATAATAATTATAACAATCATAAATGACAATTAACGATCAGAAATGAACAAGGATAACAGTGAGAACAATTGTCAATTGGAATGTTGGAACACAATCCATGATTTACAACAATCCACGAGTAGATATAGCTATGTTCACATACCTACGTATGGATATGCATAATATAATATTGAGTATAAATGTGAAAGTAACTCTGTGTAGGTATTCCCTTTTCACGCCTAAACCACTGAGCCGATCGTTATGAAAATTTACAGATAGGTAGCCTGGAACCTGGAGAAGGATATGGGCTACTTCCTAGCCTGGATATTTGTGTAAAAGAATTTATTATGAAATACAAAATAAACGCACGCGAAGGCAACACCTGGTCGGACATTTTTTATTCAGGTACTTTATTACTGCCTTTATATTTATCTATGTATTTAAAAGAAATGTCGAAGCGCGTGCATTCTCAACGACCTATATGAGTAATAAAAACGTGTTGTTTACGTAAGTGGTCGCGCCTCATTGACAGACGGAGAAACCGAGAAGCCAATGTTTGCTGAAGCGAAGGTCGCAGCACTCTTTATTTGAACATCACACTGCACGTCTATTAGCCTGTTCGTCTGTTCGTCATATCGTACGATGCCAACGATTACTTCATTACTGCTAAACGACGCACAATGGTGCAATCAAGGGCAATCAGCGTCGTCACGAAATGATTGGTCGCTGGAACTCCGTTATGAATGAATGTGTTTCATATTTACCGACTGGTAAAATGGCGTGTGTTGACTTTAAGCATACCACATAAGATACGAGTAAGTATACATAGTTACGTACTTTTCTACGAGTGTAGGGTGTGTGTAGGGAGGGGACGCCCTCGGTAGAAGGACATGTAGTGACCTTATTGGTGACGTTTTTCAAAAAGGTCAGTGGGGTAATTTCGTAACAGACTAACAGTAGGAATGGCTTTCATTTTGACAGTTCAACAACATTCATTGCGTTATTTACGTTGTTGAGCAGACAAGTTTTTCGAACGGATTAAGTAATGGATTAGCAATATTTTACATTAATTTCAGATTGTGATGGATAGGTAGTAGATTGTGTGTTACGCAATTAGGGTGCAAGTAAGTGCGTAGTACTCGCAACCGGAGTGCGTGTATGACTGTAAACGAAGGGAGAGGAGTATATTAAGATCATAGCAGGTGGTGCTCCGTAGTTTCTGCCCACACCCATGAGAACAGGGCGTGAACTTATGTAATGTTTTCTGCACGAAAAACATGTTTTTTTTGTAATAATTAACCTTTTATCTCGATTTTACCACATAAAATGATCTACCTTATCATCTGCCTAGCCTTTTACCCAAATATGTTGGGGTTGGATTCCAGTCTAACTGGATGCAGCTGAGCACCAGTATTTTACATATCTGGCCTCCACAATCCAGTTACTGGGTAATACGAAACCCCTTGGTAAGACTGGTTGTTAGACTTTCGGGCTTCTGACGACCCATAACGACTGTCAAAGATTACCGTGCTTTCCTGGTCGTTGGCACGGAGGGATCAACCGCGGCAAGCGTAGCTTAACCTGGTCGAAAGATCCGTGCGGCTGTTATTACTTAGCCACAAGCCCCTCTAAGATGATCTACCTACAGTAGGTTAACAAATTTAGTGTAGTGCAAATCACAGATTTGCACAACAGCGGTGTGCTGTTATTACTGAAACTGTAACTCTTCTATAAATAGAAAACAATGCTTGGTATCAGGTGCTCTCATCCCGAGCAAGTTGCAGACTGTCAGCTGGGAAATCGATGATTATAGTACAAGGGAACGGACATGAAACTAATAATATAGGTTGCTTTGTTGCATGAAATTGGGATTCTGGTCACCTCCCCGGAGGTACGAGTGACATTGTGTTTAAAACATTTTAAGCACAGACGATGTTGCGCAACACAATCAGGGGTGGAAATAATTGCATTTGGTGGATAAGGTTAGTTTATTTAATCAAAAACTACAACAATTCTTACTATAATTAAACTCTCTCCATCTCCCTCATTTTCATTGTTGCTACGCCGTAGCAGCGTAGCAAACGTTCGCAATATTTTTGAGAAGTATTTTTTGTTTTATTTTAGGAAGGACTGATTTCTCAACAGTCGGATAATTTTAATCTGAAGAATAAATATGACACTTTGACATATTTTCTATACAAAAGCTGTGAAACTGCCATATGTATTCTTCCGATAAAAATTATCTGTCTATTGAAAAATCAGCCCGAGGTCACCTTCATTCAATACGACAAATTAAGTTCTACTTTATGCCTGAAAAGAGAATGGGTACCTACCTACTTAAGCTTTAAATCCTACTGGAATAAAATGATTTAAAATCCTTAGTAGGCAATCCAAACGCCTGAATATTAGGCCTAAGTACCTACTTAAAAGGGACACGTATTTAAATTTTGCGTAGGTTTAACGCAAACCCTACTCCGCTTATAATTGAATTACCTGGACAAAGGAAAATTACTCGTATACGCGAGCGACAAATACTTAATCATCGGACGTTATCCTCTCGTGTGTAAAAAATATAATAACTATTCGGCACTCGACAGGTCATTTACCTGGATACATGAACGGATATACGTTCTACTCATAAGTACAATTTAATATTATCAAAAAGATAGTACAGACGCCAGCACACCAAGCTACCCGAAACTGTCAAATTTTCCCAATCAACTTTGAACCTTATGTTTTAGCGATAAAGTTGAAAATCTATTAAATAAATTTGACCGATTGTAGTAGCTTGATGTGCTGGCGTCTGTACCTAACCATTTTTTCATTATCTATACTAATAATAGAGCTGAAGAGTTTGTTTGTTTGAACGCGCTAATCTCTGGAACTAACAGTCGGATATGAAACAATATATTGCATTTGATAGCCCAATTTTTGAGGAAAGCTATAGGCTATTCGACATCACGCTAGGACTAATAGGAGCCGAGCAAAAAGTATAAAGCACGTGAAAACGTAATAGCGCGGGCAGACCATGCGATGCGACGCGCGACGGGGTGGGTCAGGGCAACAAGGAATTTTACGCGGACGAAGTCGCGAGCAGAAGCTAGTACATTTATTATTCATACAAAATATGAAAACGTTTATTGATACAGCTATTCACAATAATTATGTATAAGTACCTACATTCATGTTAAATAACAATTTGCGAAAATGAGCCACTGAATAATGTTCATTGACCTATGTAAAGGCAAAATTAATTGTTCTCATTTCCCTATACATGGGAAAGAGCTATTAACACGAGTGACAGGTACCTAACGGTTATTCACCTTCGTCATTAAAATTTTAGGAAGTCCCTTAGGAATACAGAGTACAAGAATAGCTAATTAAGGCGAGGTAATTCCAGAACGTTGCTCTATTTTGAATTTCAATTTTGAATTGACATAGCATAATCAGCCTATAATATTCCCACTGCTGGGACACAGGCCTCCCGGTAGAGGGAGGGGGCCGTAATGCAACACGCGAAACCATTGCGGGTTGGTAGATGTCACATTAATTCGATTTTGTTATTCTAGGACATGCCGGTTTCCTCACGATGTTTTCCTTCACCGTTCCGACAGCAGTGGTGATGATATAATTACACAAATTCGTTGAACATCACGCCATGTGAACTCAGTAAAATTCGATTGGTAAATGTGCTCTCCCCTCCGCTTCAATGGACAGCAGGCAAAGTCTGTGGTTACCTTCCTACAGTAAAAGAAGTCTTTAATAATAATATTATAACTTTATTTTCTGGGTTTTCTCACGTGCCTCTTTTGGGATTATCCGACTAATTTCGAAGTATTTCGAACTTTAACGACTATTATTTGCCTTTATCAAAATCTATGAAAAACCATAAACAAATTAGAGAGGTTACCTGATGACGATGAGTCACTTATAACTTTCCAATGTGCTTCTTGTCAGACGGGATTCAGAATTAGATTCTGGAAACAGGTTTCGCTCAAATCAATGGGACGGCTTGTTTTGTGACGTCGGCGTCGTACGCGCGTCGTGAGTGTGAAAGTGGATGTAGGTATGTTGTAGGTATTTAGGTAATCCTTAGGATTCTGAGTTAAAATTAGGATGATGGTTCGGAATTTATTTTTTACAGAGAATCAGTCAAAGGTCAAATTTAACAAATCGCCGTCTTCCGCTTTCGTCTCCGATTTAGTAGGTATGCCTTTATTTCTGATACTTAAAATTTTTCCATCACCATTATAAAATTCCTTCAGACCGAATTTCGGCCCTGGCGACCAATCTCAGCGGAAACCATCCTTCGGTGCGGGAGATATTATAGTGCACAAGTGTGTGCGCAGACACAGGTGTACTCTCTCTTCCCTTACTCTCATTGTCTGATGGGACGGCAATCCGACACGTCCGGAGAAAGATTAGGCGTAGGACACCGCCATTTTCCAAACTCCGGGCTGTTACTACGAAATTCCCAATGGAAAAAACCAATACCTACTACTTTACCCGACCCAGAAATCGAACCCCAGAGAACCACGCTCAGCATTCGCGCTTGCAACCAAGAGTCCAACGGGGTAGTTACCTATTATAAAACTATACCAAACACATATCACATTGCTTTAATCCATCTCTCAAAAACAAGACGTAATAATTTACGTGTTGTTTTTGTGTTTTTGTGAGATTTGTCTGCGATGTTTTTCAATAACTATAATTAATTACTATTGAAAAACATCGCAGACAAATCTGAGTCACACCACACGTCACTTTTCTCGCGGAAAAGTCTTAAGAACAATATTGACAGTTTTATATTCAAACCTCGCCTTAGATCCTCAATGCACACAAACACGTGATGAGATAGGACGAACATGTTCCGCCAAAAACATTAGCTGTAATAAACCATAAGGAAAAGATATAAACACGTCATGATGATAAAAAAGATGTGGCGAAAATACGTGATGCCAAAGACGTCAAGCGAATCATTTATTTAGGAAACGTCTGAGCCGAAAAACACTTAAATTAAAACGATATACAAGTCTCATTCTATTAACGCATCAGTGTCAATGTCATTAATCATATTTGGAAAATAAAAGTGCAGCTTTTGTTGAATGAATTTTATAAAAGGCATTTGTCTTTATTTATTTTGGGTCGTTTTTAAGCCAATATAGATGTAGTTTAGTTATTTCTGCTCACGAATGTCTTCCTCACATAGAACGATGAAATCTGTTAACTATTTCGATATCAAATTGTTTATCGATCGTTTTTTGCCAAGTGGATGATGGTTTAAGTGCTTCAAATTATCTAGACATAATAGGTACCTTATTGTTATAATATAACATACATTTGGACAATGTATCAGCTCCGCTTCAACGCAAGCTCAATTAATTAACAATATCACGCGTGTATTCCCCGAAGACATAAGCAGAGGTGTAATAACCTCCTTTTTTTGAAGTCGGTAAAAATAGTATAGTATACCCGCACTTCGCCAGTTAGGTATGTTTATTAAGTTCGGGGGGCGAGCGAGCTTATTGCCATCAACCGGGCACAAATCCACACCACCAAGCTGCTACTGGTAAACTGAAGGTCAGTAAAACGTTCAAGGTCAAGTCGCAATCTCATCTCAGCGACAATCAAAGTCAAAAACTTGGCAAAAATTTAGGGAAATCAGTGTAAGCGACGCTGTAGAAACTTTTGATAAAGACTTTTTTTATAGAATTTAATATACTTTTTTGGCCTTCAACTGATGAGTACTTTTGTTTTATGATGTTCTGTCATCGTCGTTGAAAAAGATGGTATATTTTTCACTGCTATTTCGTTTATTAAAGTTATTTTATTAATCTTCGTCGTTTCTTCGTCACTTCGAGCCTATATAAGACCATTACAGTTGATTATATTTTTGAGAGATGATAGATTAGAACGCGAACGTTCTTAAAACGAGAATTATATACGTCTCTGATGTAATATAACTTTACCCGACCTGGACTGGAACCTCCATGGTTAGTAGTCATAATATGCTTGCGACTACTAGACTATTGTAAAAGTGCACAGTGCTGCATACCCCGCCCTGTTTCAAGTTAAACAAATATCAACTTTATTTCAGTAGTAATCTACTTGTTTGGCGCCATCACTAGCGTCCATCAGTTCCTGTAACGTGCAGCTGACAGGACACGCAGGGCACGATATTAAGTGTCCCATCGTTTGTGGAACAGCACCACATTTACACTCCAAGGCGGAGTCGTCTATAAATCACCTGAACAGGTTTCCCTTGCTTCGGCCAACATGGGTCCGGAGTTTGTTTAAAGACTTCCAGGTTACCCAAGGTAACTCATGTCCAGGTGGGAGGTCCTCAGCGGGTGGAACGAACGGTTTGGGTAAGGAAGCACGGTCTCGCCACAGCTTCAGTCTTTCTTGTGGTGGTTCGCCAGTGAGTGGGACGACACACTTTAAGCAACTATTTCGGCTTTTCAGCCTTTGTGGCACAAGGGTGTTGTCATGCAAGTAATTACCCAAGTTGATTTCAGAGTGACTAGCACTATTAAAAAAGTTATAAAAATGTTTGAAGTTTTAGCGTAAACTGAACTTTTTGTGTAGGAATTAAAGTTATTTTTCCATTGATTAATTATTTGTTTACATTTTTTGCAAATAAATCGCGAACGCCGATCACATAATGACGCAGTCATTAATAACATTATTTTTAACGATAATAATTAGATTCAGTTTAGTTTCGGTTTTCAGTTTACAGTTTCAACACAATATTGTGACAGAATACATAATAAATGTTTTAACGCAAATAGCCCTACTTTATGTGATAATGGGTTCAGCGTGAAATCCCTTGTGACCGTATCAAGGCTTAATGGCCTTTATTTTAGACCTTATGATGCCGTACTATAAACATCGTTACCCGTGAGTGTACTTAGTTTATATTGAAAATTTTAATAACTGTAATGAACTATGGGCTGGTTTTTCCAACGCCAGATAATTTTATCGGAGGGATAATTTTGAATTTTTGACACTTCTTCTATACAAAAACTGTCAGACGTCAAATTTATTCCACGAATAAAAATTATCTGCCGATTGACAAATCTGAGCCCTGATTCACAACCATACGACAGGCTATCGTATCGAAAACCTCACATTTCGATAACCTGATTTGACTTGCCCTCAACAGCAAATAGCTATTGGAAGAATCGCGGGCGTCTATTTGATTTAAACTGACAAAAGGAGAAGGGAAAGACTCCATAGTTTCCTGGACTTAGGTGTTAACTCAATCAAACTAGCTTTATTTGTAAGTGGATATAATAACAAGGCCTCACTGAAAATTTGGTGAAATTTGGCTATCCAGGAGTCAAGTTATATGAAATATAGTAAAAGTGAGGTTACATTATAACATTGTAGTTTTTTGATGTTATTTGAGAAATCTTTTTGAATGGTTTTGGTTGTATAATGGTTTTACGCATGGAGTGCAAGTAGAGAGCCTCCATATGCGACGTGTTGAAGATCCTGACACGTTTAGATTGAGAACGGAAAATACGTGCGCACTCACAACGAAAGAAAATAACGAACGAGTGCCGGTCACAGAGTACTTTTTGATAGGTGCCGGTTTTTTTCTACCTGTCATCTGTCGGTCGGTGACCAGCACAGATTACTTTAGACTATACTGAGTGGCCAGTGTTGCTAACAGAAGAAAAATTAAAGGAACTCGATTCGCTTTGAATCGATTCCACGAAAAGAATGATAAGCATTTGACAGACGATTTTCATAGATATTCTGTGATTTTACCGATTTATACACTATCGATTACTTAGAATTCAGGCATGTACTTTATCGATTATATTAGTTTCACAACTTTATTTAATTTTTCTCGCTTCCTAGATAGAAACATGGTACTGTATTTTGTGATTTCCTTTTGAAAAATATAACGGTTTTTTTAAAACCCATTTCAACTAGTTAACTGCTGGGCCCAGGATTTCCCTTCTCCTTTTCGGGTTTTGAACTTGTGAACAGCGTTTAGAAGACTCCTACCATAAGAATGAGTAATGTTCGATACGATACGGAAGCGTATCGCGTGTTTGTGAACAGCTATGCAGCCCAAAGTCAAAAAAGGAATGGTAGATAAGTAGTAAAGGCTGCTGGGACATATTAGATGCTGAAGGCGGGGGGTAGGGTGTTTTGGCGCACTCTGGGAGAGGCCCTATGTCCAGCAGAAGACTGCCTGAGTTGATTAAACGAACTAAGTCATCTTCATTCTCCTGCCTTTATTCCAATTTATTTAGGGTCGGCGGAACATGTCTTTTGCTTCAATATTTCTCTATTAGTCGTCATCTCGGTAGTCACCCCCTTTCTAACCATATCATCATTCACACAGTTCAACCTTCGTGTCTTTGGTCTTCCCCTACTTTCATAGCAATGAAAGGACCTACCCAGGTGTTTATTATGAGATGACAGTGAAAAGTGATCCAGCTTAACGGTATCATTTGTTTAAATAACATAACTCTACGAATAACACCACACCCTGGCTATCTTCGGCGTAACTGAAAATACGTTTTTACCTATAGGTACTCTACACTTCTACGGTCTATCTTTATAGTACGACTTTAATATAATTAGGTATGGTATTTTTTACACTAGCAAAGTCCGTTATTCGTCTCCGTCGTTGTAGCTATAGGATTACCAAGTTTTTGCAGTGGTTAATGATAGATTAGTTTGGCATTAGACGCTAGATAAAGAGATTTATAAAAAATATGGTCGATTCTAGTCCAAAAATGTCTTGTGCTCGTATACTTAGTCAAGTTTATTTTCAAACCAGATAATATTTACGTAATGTAAACTAACAGACTTAAAATAATATTATTAGTAAAGAAGAAAAAGGATCATAGAGGCATCAAAAAAATCATCCGCATCGCTGTTAACAGGAAAAGTTTCCAAAAGTTCCTCGTATATTTAATCAGGTTTTTGTGACAGATTTACTAGACACAAGTATAGCACAGATGTTTTATCGACCGATTTTTTAACTGAAACTAATCCAACACAAACAAAAACGTGATTTGAAAATAACTGTATTCTTGTTCTCGCCATGATATCGTATCGTTTGACAGAACGTGAACACAATATTTATATCGACGGTCAAGAAAACATTATTATAAATCAATTTGAAACTTTATTAAACACACGATTATACGAGTATAGTGGGTTAGTGGGTATAGCTAGCGATCAAGAAATATTTGAAATCATAAATCAGACTAGGATAGGCGGAGGTGTTTCTATAGTAGACTCATATTGCGCGAGTTATGTTTAAGCCCCATGTAAAAGGGAGCGAGCCCATTGCCATCAACCGGGCACACTACTAAGAAATTCCTGACAGAAACTCAATAACAATTTGGCCGACCCGAAAATCGAAACCGGGACCTCGTGCTCAGCAGTAGCACCTGCGACCACTACACCAATGAGGCAGTCAAAATTGAAACACAGTCAAATTGAAACTTAATTTTTGTTAAACCTAAGTATAGTTGCTACGAACTTTATTTAATTAACTTGGTTAAGTTGATCGTCGGGTGTCTAATCATAGAAGTTTCCTAGTAAATCGTCAACAGATATTTAATACGTCAACAACTTTCGTTCGATCAATGATTACAAAGTTTCTGTTGACAATATTCCACCCCGTCGCAAATCCTTGTATCCAGCCGAAAGTTTTCAGGAAAACATGAGCATTTAATTTATTTACGCGATACTTCGTTTTTCTTGTGATTCTGCATTATTATTGTGAGATAAAATGTTATTGTTGTTTTTATGTTAAGAGCGTTTCCGACGTCCGGCATTTCATACAAACTTTCAAACCCTTGTTTTTCGAGATGAATGAACCGATTTTAATGAAACTTTGTACGCATACTAACTAACTTTTTAGACCTTCGTGTCCTGCTTACACGAAGGTCTAAAAAGTCAGTTAAGAACATTTTCAAAAAATAGTGTTACAGCCAAATTAGACCTATTTTAAATTTTCCATAGAAACAGAGATTTCCAGTTATCTTTTTTTAAATAAGACATTTCGAAAAAGTTCTTTACTAACTTTTTAGACCTTTGTATCCTGCTCATTTCATGCAAGTTTAATTAAAATCGGTTTATTCATTTTGAAAAACAAGGGCTTGAAAGTTTGTATGAAATGCCGTACGTCGTAAACGCTCTTAAGTACTAGCTAGTTACTAATATTTAGAAAAATGCTATTTATGTATCATATCGCAAATTATTGATTTTGCCCTCAATCCGTCATATTAGCGATATAACCTCCTTCAAAGTGGTGTCATGCTGTCAGTCTATAAACCTAACGTAGCAATAAAGTCAATCACTTCTAAAAATAATTACAGATATCAGTAGTACTAGTATCTCTTTACGAAATTAACTTCCATTTACCACTGAAATAGTTTTCGTGCCAGTTCGCACGTTATCGATTTTGGTGTCATGCCTATTATATGCCGTAGTACTGCAAAGAGGTGTCATTCTGTAAGTACCTATTTATCAACCGTAGCATTAAACTTAGACACTTCTCAAAGTAATTACGGACATTAGTGGTATCTCTTAACAAAATTACCTCCAATTTACCTCCATGAGTAAGAGGTAGGTAAGTATTGCAAATTACCGATTTTTTAGCAAGCGCTAAATTACTTGGATTTCCAGTTGACAGGAGAATGTAAAGGTAAGTAGGTACTTGTCATTCTATTTAAGGCATGAGGATTGTGACACTTTAAAAAATAAGTGTCCCAGATTTAGTGCCCCCACATTATTTTTTAATAAATATCGACGTACGCATCGTCAAGTGGATGTCATTATCAACATTTTACACCACAGCAGCAGCTAACTACATAATTCCCCTCAAACCCTTATCTTTACGAAACAGATTTATTGAGATTATAATAAAATGTAAGTCCGATAAGTGGCAATATTACACGTTTACTGCTGACCGATAAAATTACCGCTATGTGTTCTATGAGATGGTTTTTCCAACGTTATAACCAGTTTAGAAGACCGATCAACCTATGTAGGAAGGAACAGCTTCAAATCTGTGCATCTCTGGTTCGTTCATTTGGAAGTATCGTACACTCAGTGGAGGGAAAATTTGGGTTGATAATGTTGACATCAGTATGTACTAACTATAGTCGAATCTCTATCGTTCTAGATGAGCTGCAGAGCTGCTAAAAGATCAAACGAACTGTTTTAATTTTAGCCCTGTTATCAAAATATGGAAAATTAACAGATTGATCGAACGAAACTGTTGGAATCAGAACGGACGTTGAGATCTAATTTCAAACAATAATAAAAATAATGGTGTACGCCGGTTTCGTTTGAAAAGGCGTGTATTTCCTGTATGTAACATTATGCATCTTGTGTGTATTTAAAAGTCAGTTCTTTAGATCTGAACAAGGCAGCGACCAAGATAACGACTAATTGAGAAGTATGAAAGAACATGTTGCGTCGACCCCAAATACATTGGTATAAGGGAAAGAGATCGATGATTCTTTAAGCCGGATTACACATACTCGGCCTATAATGTTCCCACTGCTGGGACACAGGTCTCGTCTCTGTGAGAGGGGAGGGGGTGCACTGCTCCAGGCCGGATTAGCGCATTTTAATATCGTTTGAGGACTGACAATTTAATTTATTATGTTCGTGGTATTACCGTCGATCTTTTTATGCTCTATGATCGTCGTCTTTGAAAATTTCCGGCTTTTCCACTTCTCATTGTTAGTTCATCATAATAACAACTGTCTAAGAATAACGCTCCTTTTTTTAGCGCATTTTTAATAATATATGTCTCTAAACCAATCGTTGAACCGGTGCAAAAAACGGTTTGTATAGAACCCATGCTGATATTTGATGCTATTATAAGATAAGATAAGCGACGTATTGATCGAATAACTAACATGTTGTGCATTTAAAAATGAAATAAATGAGAAACAAATAAAAATGCTTTACAAAATCTCATTGAGTATCCGCGTTATGTGGAAGTGTTAATAAGCGGTGAACCAAGATGGCATGATAATAAGCCGTTTTGAAGAAAAGAAAAAAAAAATCGACTTTCTCGTTTTCTCTGCAGCGTTAATTTTGCAGCCGCTCTCAATATTCAACAAATTGTGTCAATAATACCTATCTATTCTCTAGAGTTAGTAATAATAACTTAATTTTAATCAATGTGTTTCCTCTGGAACACGGCGCTTGTTTTAAACAATGGAGAATAATTAATGAATGAGTCTGGGTCTAGCTAGTGGTCGCCCGGGGTTTATTTTTCAGACCGAGTTGTTTGGGGATTTTGTTCATTGTAGGTTAGGTTTTTCTATATCCCTGACCGGATTTACCGCTGAAGCTAAAAGGAGAAGAATGCATTTTGTTCAATTAGACCATAACTAACTGCATAATTTAATTAGGTAAGTAGGTATATAACATAACAACATATTAAAAGAGACATATTACTCGGATATCTATGCATACTACCTACATAAAGCTAAGGAAAAGTGCAATAATTAAAAAAATCTTAGCTATTATGGAGTATGTAAGCATCGTAACAGAGGTTGCGTTCTGGTGTATGCCTATCGGATCCCATGGGAAAAATATCAAACACTTATGTCTTAACTACCTACTAGTCAATTTTAAAGTTGTATTATACTTTCACGTTTTTTTTTGTGGATGGGAAATCATCAAATGACTCCTCCCGCTCTGGGTGGAGCGGAAGGGAGTGTCAGACTCTTACTGACTAAAACCCACCCGTGTTCCTTCCTTAGCCCTTTATGTTCCGGGGTAGCGGTGACCCTTTCGGACAATCCCGCTACCCCAGCAGACTTCGGCCCTAACGGGTCCCTTCCCTTATGCTGACATCTCTTTGAGGCACGTGTGGAACACATACGTGCCGTCCGGCACGGGCCTGGTCCTGATCGGACGGTGAGCTATTCTTTCACGTTAAAGCAAACAGTCAACAACGACCAGTTGCAGGTTAATAAAGAAAACATACCATACAACCAACGAATAAAAAAAACTCTACAAAGAAAATAGGCGAGAAGAAGAAAAAAAAATAATGTTCCATATTTTAAATAACAGCATCTCTTTAGACAGATATTGTGAAAAAAATTAAATAGAAATACTTATTGAAAAATCTTATGACTTACGGAGCCGAAACGTGGACACTCATGGTACGGCTGGTCCATAAATTCAAGGTCGCTCAGCGAGCTATGGAGTCTGAGGGATCGAATCCGCAACGAGGTGATCCGGCAGAGAACCAAAGTTGTCAACATAGCTCACAAAATAAGCAAGCTGAAGTGGCAATGGGCCGGCCATATTAGCCGTAGAACCGATAACCGTCGGGGTAGACGTGGTCTTGAGTGGAGAGCTCGAATCGGTAAACGTAATGTGAGACGCCCTCAGTCTAGGTGGAGCGACGATCTTCGCAGGATTGCTGGTAGCAGCTGGATGAGAGTTGCCGAAAATCGAGTTGAATGGCGTGCAATAGGAGAGGCCTATGTCCAGCAGTGGACTGCTACATGTTGATGATGATGACTGAAAAATCTGAAAGTAATTTCAACACGTTTCCCAGGAAGGCCCGTGGGCGGACGTAACAGTATGCCATAGAAATATACTCGTACATATATCTATGCAGTATGCAGATAATGAACTCAATTTAAATACATATCCACGTTTACGTGTCTTTCAGAAAATAACACATAAAACAAATCTATAGGTATTTACCTTTTAAATATATTTCAATATTATTATCTCCTCTCAAACAGAGCATTCGTCATCTTATCTCTTTATCACCCTTGAATGACTGGTAGAGAATGGCGTATAATGTGTGTCAGAAGTTTAAATAAATATATGCTCTCATAGATAGTAGGTATTACTTTCAGGCGGAAATAAAATGGACAAATTGACGTAGTTCTATTTAGTTTGAGCAGGAAATCGTTATGTTTGTTATTTGTTCTTATCACAAATAAATGGAACTGCTGAATAAGGTAAAATCTTTTCTATTTGTTTAGCTGCTTTCCGGAACATCCGTAAGTGGAACGTAGGTATGTATGTAGCTACGTACCTAGCTATTTTACTTGTAAAAAGATATATGTATAATTATGTTCCATTAAACACTTTCAAGGGCCCTATACGGCTATAGCCGTCATAACAATAAAACTTCTATCGTGTCTCGTTGACCGCGCCGGCAACTTTAGACATGTTTTGGTATGCTTTTGATAAGAATGAAACATATTTATGTAACTAAAGTACCAAAAGCGCCTTCAAAAGATTATCCGTCAGATACTCAAAGGGAAAATCTAGAGTAAGTTTTCCTGTTGCGTCTATTTTTGCTTCAAAGTATTGCGTGAATAATTTATTCGTAACATTCTACTCGACCGACCACCGCTACCAAAAGTTTCTGATCATATTTCAATCAGCGTTGCGATATGAAAAACAAGTCATTAACTTAGATGCAGCATCAGGAGACTAGAGTCCAACTAGTTACGTAGCGTACGATATTTAATTACTTAGGTACTACTAGCCAAAACAACTGACTCATGTTATAGACGTAAGCCAATCTGGTTATGTTAACAAACAGGTACTACGAGCCCACAGCCATGCAACCGGGGACGTCACCTGCGGTGCATAAGAACGTACCAACAGTCAGCGTGCACTTTACAGCGGTTTCGATAGTATATAAGCAGTGTCTTCCAATTTCTCTTCATTATTCTGTTGATATCTTACTCTAGCGCGTCAAGTGAAGATAAGCGTGAGTGAGTGCGACGCTACTCGATTTGGCGGTAAGAGTGCACACTGTACTCGGCTAGGTTCGGTACAGTTCGTTGAAAGTCAGCGGTAGTCGTTGCCGGTAGCTCCGCAGAGCAGCCGCGCGCACTCCACCGGCCGCCGCGCCACGCACCGCCGCTATAAACAACTCATACTCTACTGACAGAAACTCATTAATTGTTCAATGAAAACTAGTTAATGCCTACTTGCTGGCACCGCCGATCGCTCCGATACATTCCGAGACGCAGTGAATAATAAATCTAGACGACCGGCCGCTATGAATTTAGACAATAATAAAGCTAGGTTAAAAGCGATGTTGTTTCGATGTTTGCAGTGAAAGGAGTCGTTGTAAGAGGCGATTCGGTGTGTAACTGTGCTGCGGTCAATTTATATTAGATGAATAAGTGGAGCATCTGTCCGCCTGTATATTATGTACTTGAGTGATGAGTGCCGGTGAGCCGCGGACCTGACCGTGCTGATCCAGTGCTGGTCCGAGCCGCCGGACCGCGCTCCTGCGGAAGGCGCTTCACCCCTGATTGTTCCTCTCTCAACTCTTTGTATTCAAAGTATGTATTTTTCTTGTCTATATCTATGAATGTTTCCTTATCTCACGGCGTCATATCACTTGAGTTCAAGAGATTAAGACCGCTAAAGTATCCGAGATTATAAAGTTTGAGTTGTCGCGGAGTACGCCAACAAGTCTAGTTTATATCAATTACTTCGCAAGTTAACAATAATACTATAACTCAAGAAGAAGATATCAATGCAGACATGTTATTCAAATAAGAAATGATTTTTATTAGGACTTTTGTTTTCATGTAGATACGGCAAGGTCGCCTAATTTATGTTTAAGTATTTGATTTTATTGGAGCAGACGGATCCAACGTCATAATTGTAGATATTGTAGGTAGGTACTGATTATTTTACTAATTGAGGAGAATATATTTATCGTATTATACTATGTACGTTAGGCAAAGGCCATAACAAGCTGTCACTTTCTTTCTCTAGAAACTACTTTGATTATAAATTCCGAAGCACTTTGATAGTTTCAAGTGCTCATTACATAGCAGAGGGAAAAATATAAAAGAGTAAACACGGCGCAATATGAAAGAAAAAAGTAGTTATTATTACCTAATGTTATTATTAATTTTAGTATACATATTGAACGTGTATAATCTACATTTTATGTAACATATTAAGGCAAAGTTATTGACTACCTATAAGGTTTCCTATTGGTTTCTGAAGTCAATATTTCGGTAGCTATGTGAAGGTCGCTATTGCCAAAATTGGTTAATAATCCGCGAACGAATTCTGATCCAATCCAATCAAAGATAATTCTGTGGTATTCCTTAGAGCAGTTTATCAGAAAATCCAATTATTCTGGGTTTTAAAGATAATATGAAATATGACAGAATTTACAGTGCATAAAAACTTTTTACTTTATATTATTGCTACGTTAGTACCTAATATTAGTTATTCTGTGTTATTGCTAATTAATATAACAATTAGGGGCCTCATAGGAGAAGCATTTATACTTATTTAATGGAAAGTATGTTATTAATGTACCTATTACCTACGAAAAACAATAAAGAAAGCATTTAAAAATTGAACCAAATTCACAAATGAAACGTTAATAATGTTGAAATATACGATTAGTAAGACTGTTCTTATAATAGTTTTAATTAAAGTGACAGTTTCCTTAGAATTGTAAAAATAAAAATTTCGTAGCACCCCGTAGCCGGCGTAGACCACCCCTACGTAACTTCGTAGACACATCGGAAATTGCTTTCGGGGATCGCCAATTCGCTTTACAAGCACTTCTGCGAGCACATGGGGCACTCCACGAAAACTATTTTGAAGAAAACCCAATTCCAGTATCAGGAAATGTGGAAATGGACTTACAGGTCATCATTATAATAATATTATGGTTATGCGGATATACGTAACATTTTAAATGGAGTATTAATTGAGATTTAATGCTTGTCAATTGTTTTCTCAGCGATTTACGCACGGAACCATATTCCGGATGTTTATTTACATATAATAAAAATCTTAACCTGTCGGACGTCATCAGAAGTAATTAATTACATATGGGTTTCTTTAAAATATTTATCATCAATTCATTACGCAGCGGTTTTCTTAAATGATAAGGATTATATCTTTTAATGTTGCATTATAAAGTAAGATAAAAGACTATTCCGGGCAGATAGTGATGGAAAATTCTTAGGAGAGGAAATAAACTATAATTTTTGGTTGTCAGCCGTCGCCCCTCGGCCGTCACGAAAGCTAATTCAGTTCGGCGGCCATTGTTTTACTATTATCTTTTATATTGTAACAGTTGAAGATCTAAGCCTATAATGTTCCCACGGCTGGGACACAGGCCTCCTCTCGGTGAGAGGAAGTGGGCCGTAATCCACCACGCGGCCTAGTGCGGGTTGGTAGAGGTCATATGTCTTCGGTTTTTTTTGGCTCTAGAACATGCCGGTTTTCTCCCGATCTGAGAGCAGTGGTGATGCAATAATTCACACAAAGTAAAGCCTCGGTCTAGGTTCGAACCTACGTCGTGAAACTCGTAAGTCGCGGCCGTTACCACTGGGCCACCACTGCTCTGCACTAGTAGCCAACATAGTACATACTATTTATAACATTTATGACTTGCATGAACTTCTCAGTTATAGTGTTGTAAAGAGGAAACAGTATTTGAAGTTGAATTTACGTCGTTATCAAGTTCAACATTTATCTATGTTGGTCACGAAACAGCGATTCTCATAATTTACAACTTACAACAGTTCGAATGATGCCATAAACAATACGCGTGTAACACTCTTTTATGTATATAAACAAGATGTTTTATGTTTTGATAACGTTCTACATATAAAGAATTATGATGATTGAAGGCTCTCGGTTCGGTTTTATCAAGCGATACCACTAAACTCTTTGCTATACTAAAATGACAGTGGCGATCGCAATTTTGTCAACATGTCATTATTTAGTTTATATTTGCTGTAATTTTGGTCTAGGAAATTAACCTTTTAACCGCCCGATTTTATATCAGTCGTCGTGCCCCCAGCACCCGAGAAAAAAAAAAAAAAAAAAACGAAAAATAAATACCGATGAAACGAGCTGTGATGATATAATAATAATACAGATTAAACGAGATGTCTTGTTTGGTCGTATTATATACGACTCTGGCGGAATGGGCACAAAAATATTTGTCGGATTAATCCGACGTAGGCGGTTAAAAGGTTAAAGATCAGAGTATAGATGATAGTTTCAATCTATGCAGATTTTACATACAGAGGAATATATCCAGTAAAAAATATTAAACATTCGGAACAGTAGTCAATATTAGTAGCGATGTAATATTTTTAGTAACATTATTATCAAGTAGCTGCATCCCGCGGTTTCACCCGCACAAGTCTCGATCCCATGGGAATATCGGGATAAAAAGTATCCTATGTCCTAATCCAGATCATGGTCTATCCATGTCCTAACTTACATCCAAATCCGTTCAGCCGTTTTAGCGTGAAAGAGTAAAAAACAAACACAAAAAACCAAATATTTTCTCTTTTTATTATAATATGAGTATAAATGATTAAGATATCAAACGCAAAGCATTTAATTTAATTAAACCATTTACAGGCACTATTAACTGTAAAGAAGTGGGTCAGTCAGAAAATATGAAGCTATAGTTTCCCAATCCAAAGCGTAGTTCTATGCACTAAATAGTCAACTCTTAGAAAGGTTTATAGGTTACTAGCAGCGCCCCGCGGTTGCACCCGCATAAGTTTCAATCCCGTGGGAATATCGGGATAAAAAGTATCCTTTTTGTTAATCCTAGTTATAAACTATCCGTGTGCCACATTTCATCTTAATCCGTTCAGTAGTTTTTGCGTGAAAGAATAACAAAAATCCATCCATCGTCACAAAATTTCGCGTTTATAGTATTAGTAGGAAGTAGGATTTAACGTCACACTAAGAAAAAACTCTGAAATAACGCTAAGGAACGGGGTACAGTTATAGGATATAGGAATATTTTATGTTAAAACAAGAAATTTCACGCGAACGAAGTCGCGGCAGTCACGGGCGGAAGCTAGTTGTACATACGATAAGAATGCAAATACATATTAAGATCCGATAATATCAATTACTGATAACATGAACTTGATTTGTAAAAAACATAATTTAGATAAAAGATAACAAAAGACGACAACACGTGTAGGACTAAACTATGCACTTGTCTATTTTTAACAGACTTCAACAAAAGGAGGAGAGTCTCAATTGGGTTGATTTTTTTTTTCTTTTTTATGTTACCCCAGAACTCCGTTATGTAAAAGCCGATTTTCAAAATTATTTTTAATGGATAAGGTATGCGTCACAATATACCGTTGTAGAGATACTTTTTTATTTTGACCAACTATATAAAAAAATAATTAAAAAAAAAACCTTCTTTCTTTCTTTCTTTCTCCATGTTCTTTTCTGAAGACAACTATTTTTACGGATACGTATTTAACTACAGCTAAAAATTAAAAATGTAACAAAAACATCAACTCATGAAACAATATAAGTAAACCTAAAATGTTATAATAATTAATTTAAAATTTTAAAATAATCATATTTTATTTCTTTCTAAGAACAACTTATCTCCTTTGTAACAGCCACGGTAAGAAACTTTCTAATGATTCACACAAGAAAAGTTTGCCTTTGAAAAAACAAGAGTTCTGCAAAGAACGTTGCCTACGTGTTTTAAAGACGTCACGAAATTTTCATAAAGTGTACTTTGTTATTGTTATTATATTTATTCCCTTTATCTCTAAAATGGACGGGGATGACTACGGCGTAGCATCTGTACTACGATTTTCGTAGACTCCACTACGCGGACACGGCGAAAATAATGCTTGTATCTGAACTATAATATTGTTGAAATTTACAAATATGTTGGTTTGGAATCTGAATCAGTTACTGATACTTAAAAAAAATATTTGTTGTTTGGTTCGTTTTTTTCATTCTCATACAGTTTATATTATGATTATGACAGTAGTCAAAATGTTTTCGTTGTTCCATTTTATTTAATATAACCTCCTCCTTTTTGGAAGTCGGTTAAAAAGTCATTCGGACTACTTATTTGATTGCATGTTGTTTAGATACGAAGTTACTATTTATTCTGCAGAGTTATTAGTGCCAGTGAATAAAAATGTCAAGACCAAACCACTTATCATGACGGCTGTTATAGATGTAGCTGTGTCTAATAAATATTTAAAGGAGCAGTTTGTTACTTTTAAATTTAATAACTTACCAATTGCATAAATTCAATAGTCTTAGAAGAAATGAGAATAAGCATGTGTCCACGTTACTATAGATGATTCTTAACTGGTTCAGATTTAAAACTCTATTCAAACCATATTGCTAAAATATGGTTGTAGAAAAAAATATAATATGTAACCTACCCTTTTTTTTTTTTTTTTTTTTCGCTGAGAAATGCATTACGCATTCCCGCTCGTGGGGGACGAGACGGGGTATGTGGGACTCCTGTCGGAATGACACCGACAGTATACCCACTAAAACTCAGCGGTGTTCCCGCATCGCCGTGATGGGAGGGCCATGGGAAACCGGCTCAGCCTTTACTTCCACAACCCTCCCGGCGCATGCCCGCCTAGCTGGCGGGCCCCGCATGCCCCCCAGGCTGGGGGGCTACGGGAATAGCCGAGAACACCTGGCCATTCCCGTCCAACACTGATGGAGGCCTGTGCAATACAGGCACAGGTGCCCCCGCACCTGTTGCCTGCTGGCCTCCATCTGGGAGGAGTCGGAGATGACTGTCAAACTGACGTCTTCTTCGATCCCTCCTCCGCCTTCGGAGCGGCGCCGCGTGAGGATCTTCCTCCCGCGCGCGCTCCGCCGCCTCCTTCTGGGACATGACGTGCTCGCAGAAGGAGGCGACTGCCGCCCAGGACCTCTCATCCCTCAGCATGGCGTTAACCAAACCGGGGAGTGACAGGTCCGGTATGTAACCTACCCTAGAATAACCCACCTTAACTTAGAATAACAGTGGCTTGGAAGAAACGTCTAAGAAATGTCAATTAACTCCCAACGTTTCATAGACAAACGAAACTAACGCAAAGGTATTCAGCTATTCCACCTTCCATTAAAAGTAATTTATATCTCCATCGCGCTCAGAAAACAGACAATTTATTCTTGGGGAGGATCCTGAAGGCCCACTTTAATCTTGAGGGATTGAACAAACGGCACTGAAATGTATAGAAATAGGTACAAGTGACAAATTCAGATGAAATTTTATTAAAGTATGCAGATATTATACTTGGAGACCCTGTGTTTATTTTTATCTTCCCTTGGCGCCGTGTTGTATGTTATTTATAGTTTCTTTCATGTTTCCCACAGTCATGGACGTTCTATGTTTGTAGCTATGTTCACTATATTGTATATTGTTGCCCATGAGAGCACTTGAACTGCACCGAACTTAATGTACCTATGTGTACTATAACTGTTTCGGAATCTATCTATAGTATATCTAGTTCCATTTCCCGTAATATCTAACTAAATTATGCCACTAATGGAACACGAAAGCGTTTATTTATAGTAATTTTCTCAAAACAAACATTGGTATTTAAATACTATGTAATTGGCATTCTTCTACACAAATGGCTCCTACATATTATGGGAGATAACACGAAAAAAAGAGAAAAAAGTCTTTAATCACATTACTTTTCCAGACAAATTTACAACATTTCCTAGCCTCCAATACATTTATTGCGTTGAAATATTTATAGTGGAGGTAGAAAGTTAGTATTGGATTTTTCTGATACAAAATTCCTCAGTAAAGCCAAGTATGTAGCCGCTTCGCATTTCACTGGCTTCCGATTTCTTCTAGCGCATTTATTTAAGGATTTGTTTGTATTGATTCGACACGTGATTGAAGCTACAAAACGCTTGAAGGTAGAATAAAATATATGTCAGCTTAATTTTACACTTACACTTACTTTACACAGGCTTAATTTATTTAGTACTTCGACATCTAAATTAGCACCTACTTATGAATGAGCTCAAGCAGGAAGAAGTGGTATAAACAATATAGATATTTTACCGCTATCAAGTTTACGTGTCATTTATGCAATCAATCAATCAATCATGCATGTGCGTGTTGTCGCCCGGTCGCATGCTACGTTTGCAGCTCAATGCTAGCACACCCCGGACACTCCATACAACGCTCGCAAAATAATTACCTACTACTACTACATTAACAAATGACGTTTGTATACGTATGAATGTGTGTGTGAAATCTAGTAAGGCTGGCAGTCTGAATGCATACGACAAACAATGGGGCGCCTCTCGCCGCGACAAAGTGCGCACTACTCACAGAAATCTAATTAATTACATTTCTATTTTACTACTTTTCAAGTCGAAGAATGCATAGAACGTGAAAGAAAGAGACATAACTAAGACAATAAAGAGAGAGAGCAATATTTAATAGTTGGTATGTTAATATTACGGAAGTTTTAATTGTTCTAAAACGAAGAAAACTTGGAAAATAAATGAATAATAGAGAAAATTATGAAAATAAATTATCATAACACTGGCTTAACTTGTTTGTCTGTAATATACTAGCTTTTATTTTTATGGGTTTAAAGGATATTTGAGTTGCTGTTCCTTTCCTTCTTTAATGTTTCGGAAACCGGAAGAAACTCCTGTCTTTATCGTTCCTCGATGAAGATAAGCATCCAAATAGTGCACAATATACAACCATCGTGATTAACACAAAATATAAAACTTAAAAAAATAATGTCGTGTCAGCAGTAGGTAGGTACAGCGCTGCGGTTGTTGTGTTTGCGAGCGCCATTGTTAAAGAACTGGCGACGAATATGCCGAAGTGCGGGGTGAGGTGCGGAACTGATGAAGGGAGTGTCCTTTCTGTACGTAGTACTATTAGTATTCTGTGATGCTAGTTTAGGTTTGTTTAATATATTTGTTACTTAAATATACCAGGGTGCAAGTCAAGAGCCTCTCCGTGCTTCATGGTGACCCAAGAACAAGAAGATTTATATACCATACATAACCTCGACACGAGTCGTGGTCCCCAAGGCGGGCCCAATATTGTGAAAAGGTCAACACATAACATTAAAAGTCATGATTTGCAATTCGCAAGACACTCAAACAAGAATGTAAAGGTACATATTGCGTGGTCAGGTTACGCGCGGTCGGGTGCGCCGGCGCATCGGATCATCAATATTCGTGTCATGCGCAGAGGCGCACGTGCGCTATAACTATCATTACGTGATGTCACGGCGACATCTACATGACAGACATGACAGTTATCGAAAACGTTTTACTATGATTGGTTCAGGCAAATTGGTTCGGCTCGTGTATGGAGTTATTGCAATTTGTGGCATGCAAAGTGCATCAAGATAAGTTCCTTGGTACCTAATTTTGAGCGATCTTCAATATCCCAAATTAGCAGTTACACGCTCTTCTTGCTATCCGGCTAGGTGAAATGCAGGTCAATGATGCAGTACAATTATTATTCTAACCTGCCACCGAAAAGGTACGAATATTCTAAGACAACAAAAATAATCAATGCCACAAAACAGAATTTCAAGTTCTATAATTTATAATACCCGTTACGGCAACTGACCTAAAAGTGCTGTTGTTATTATAACGTATGTATTTTGTTGACAGCTACCGATACGATCAAGAATGTTCTGATAAATTAAATAAAAACAGTAGCCAATATGTTATTTTTAGCATCATCATTGATCCATTTATTTTTAGATGATGTTTATAAACATTTGTGGGCTTCTGCTTCACATATTTATACAAATCTCTGTTTATCTCGAGATAACTCATCATCTGCCTAGCCTTTTCCCAACTATGTTGGGATCGGCTTCCAGTCTAACCGGATGCAGCTGAATACTAGTATTTTACATGAAGCGACTGCCTATCTGACGTCCACAACCCAGTTACTGGGTAATACGATACCCCTTGGTAAGACTGGTTGTCAGATTTTCGGGCTTCTGACTACCCGTAACGACTGTCAAAGATCTACGAATGACAGCCGGGACGAACGCCTTAACGTGCTTTCCGGGGCACGGAGGGGTCTCGCCGGTATGTAAAGATGGTCAGCCATCCACAGACCAACCGTGTCAAGCGTGGCTTAACCTGATCAATCGACCTGTGCGACTGTTTTATTAGAGATAAGTAACACGATTATTTATTTATATGTTTTATATAGGTATAGGGATTATTTCAGAATGAGTATAACCACTTCTTCAACGGCAAGTAGAAACATACACGAATTCGCAAGTATTATGAGACCATGTAAATTCCACGCCGACACACTTTCGAAACCTGTTATCATTACATAATTATGTTTCCGATACCAACAACTTGTGTCCTACAAGCCTTTACATAGTAGTTCAAGGTCTGTCGAGCCCCTGCTAATAAAAGGTAGGTACTCAATCTGATTGTTTCATGCTCCATGCTCCTGTATAATGCGCCATTCATGTAAAATATCCGTTTTATTGTGTGTATAGCTCGACAGCGATCATTATCGTACAGGTAGCGAATGCTGATACAATCTTATCAGTCATCGGGGTTCGACACTTCAATGTAGTACAAATGTAGGTAGGTAGGTAACTAGTAGCACACATTATCTAACAGATTTTTGCAAGTCATGGTCCTAAACACGAATAGCGGTCGCTGGACTAAAGTGGAACTGGGCTGGCCACATCTGCTGCATGTCGGATCAGTAATACGCAAAAACCACTACTCAGTGGATCCCAAATAGCAGGAAACGACTACGCGGCAGGCCCAGAAAGAGATGGTGGGATGAGCTGGACTCCTTCTCAATGGATTGACCGACAATCGCAGCAGACCGGGAGAAGTGGATAGAGGGAAGGGACCTTAGCCCTGCACTGGGGCAACACAGGCTTATAATCCTACTAATATTATAAACGCGAAGGTTTGTGAGGATGGATGGATACTCTTTCACACAAAAATTATCTATAGCTTATACATTAGAATAACACATAGGATACTTTTTATCCCGATGCTCCTTGTACTCCTTGCCCTTCTACTTGTTATTAATAATCTTTGATTATTATATAATCAAAGTTAATAATTAAATGTAAGTAATTTAAATTTTGATAACTGACGAAAAATTTCAACACTCGTTCAGAGTCGTGTACTAAATTCATTGTAACAGGTTGCGTGTCGGTGTCCCTTCCATTCCACCCTATAGAAATAAATGTCTAATGTACATTCGCGATTTATTTGCCAAAAATGTAAACAAATATAAGTTTATGGAAAAATAACTTTAAATCCTACACAATAAAGTTTAGTTTACGACACAACTTCAAACATTTTTATAACTTTTTCAATAGTGCTAGTCAATGTAATCAACTTAATTACCTATTGAAATAAAATTGATTTTTGTTTAACTTGAAAAAATATTAATTTGAAACATACGTTTGAATAGACATTAAATATTAACCCTATATGAATAAATGCCTATACGAACGTAATTGTAGGTACTCACGTTTGTCAAGTTTTGTCTGGAGGTTGGATGGGTCAACCTTTTTGTTAAGAAGTTACAAAGATCAATTTACATAGGTTAAAAAGACATGCCGCGTTTAAATTACGAAATTTATTTTGAAGCATGAAACACACTTGGAAAATTCTGCAGAATTGAAACATTTGCAAAGTTGGGTAGTTATGCAGGCAGTTAAGTACCGGTTTTTAAACTATGTTTAAATCTCTAGCTTAGTCGAAACCTTAGTACTTACAAACTCATTACAGGTTTCTGAACGTTTATCCGTTATAAGTTTATACGTTTGCAGACCAGAGCTATTACTGGTCTTTAGACAATTACTTACTTTATGAAAAAGTGAAGCCTCGCTCAAAAAATAGTAGGAAGGTAGGTACAGACGCCAGCACATCAAGGTACCCGAAACTGTCCAATTTTCCCAATCAACCTTGAACCTTATGGTTTAGCGATAAAGTTGAAAATCTAGTAAAGAAACTTGACAGATTGTAGTAGCTTGATGTGTGTCTGCCGTATTAGGCGTCTTACAATTTTGTAGTGATGGCGTTTCCTCTACAATTCGTAGAAATTCTTCAAATGTACGGCCAATATTTCAGAATCAACCTGCTCAATATTTTCAAAGTCCAAACGAGATGTATTTTGTCAAGCATCATTAATTGATAACAGGCCCATAACTTGTTCAGCAGTTTGTTTGTGTCTGTAGATAACATAACATCACGCCTGTATTTCCCGAAGGGTTAGACAGAGGTGTACGTATAGTACACCCACATTTCGCCAGTTATGTTGAAGTCCCATGTAATAGGGGACGAGCCTGTTGCCATTACTCGGTCACAAATCCAGACTCCTGGCTGCTGCTGTGAAATTCCAGATAGAAAAAACCCAATAACACTTTGCACGATCCGGGAAACGAACTATCGAACTCAGAACCTCATGCTTAGCAGTACCGGTTACGACCGATAAACCGAGGTAGTAGTAGGTACCTAATATCGTCGACCGTAGGTTCAATTGAGGTAAGGGACAAAATACCCAAAATGAGTTGAGTATACAGTTTTGTTCAGAATTTTTCGCTCTATCGAATGGTAAATATGAAAAAATTCTAGCTTAAGAGAATGTCCCTTACCCTAATGATTTTTGGATCCAAA
Source organism: Amphipoea oculea (assembly GCA_945859645.1). Lineage (NCBI taxonomy): Eukaryota > Metazoa > Arthropoda > Insecta > Lepidoptera > Noctuidae > Amphipoea > Amphipoea oculea. Next base: position 14,214,954 of record OX243873.1, read on the forward strand.
TTTCGAATCAGCCCCATAATAACATCCGAAAAAAACTTTGTCGGCCTCTCCTGAAAAGTAGTATTTTGTCCCTTACCTCAATTGAACCTACGGTCGACGATATTGTGTTGGTGTTCTGCGGGGCAACTGCGTAACACACTATCAGAAGCAATGGCTTTCATTTTGACAGTTCAACAACATTCATTGCGTTATGTTGAGCAGACAATTTTTTCGAACATATGAAGCAATGGATGAGCAATATCCTTCAAAAAGATTCAGATTGAGATAAATAGTGTATTACGTAATGATGATGCTGTTCTGTAGGGCACAGTGTTAAGTTCGACAATAATTTACACGCTTATTGTCGCTACCAGCACTTAACTCTATGGAACAAGGAGGCATAAACCTAAGTGTTTACATCAGATAAGATTACTAGCAATTTAGAACGGAACGCTAATAAAACTGATCACTTTTAATCCTTCTCAATTGCTGGACTGGAATTATTAAAAGGTATTGAGTTATTATATATCAAGAATTTAATCGTTATGATCTTTGTAGCTTTTTCGCCGAATGGCGTGAGATAATTATGGTACTTACTTAGATAAAACTTGTAAAATTATATTGAATGCTATGCAGTCACAATCCAATAGCTTGATACGAGTTTACCAGTAGGAATATACTCGTATCTTAATAGTTTGTGATGGCGCCACTTGCCATAAGAAACGTCAAAAATAATGTCAAATTCAGTACAATTCTATTTAGTTCTTGTTTTTGCCACTTGTCAAGATATATTTTGCAGGACTTATATACTGATCGGCTATGCTGTATTTAATTTTTATCCTTCATCGTTGATTTACAGCAATAATGATTTCTAATTGATGCGTTCCGTCAATACTCAATACCACTCATATAACAACCTAGAGACGCTCTTTTTCGTTCAATGCTATTTTAAAGGTCGCTCGAGTGTTGTGGTAAAAACCACAAGTTTTCCTCGTCCTGAAACAAAAATCATGGCGAAAAAGCGGGAAAGTATATACATATTTGATTTTAGATCTATAAAAGGCGGAAAAGGAAACGTTTTTTCCTGGTTTTTTTTTCAAGCACAATATAATAAAAAAAGCACATTTTTTCTCCACCTTCACTAAGAATCAAATAGATATCTCCAGTAAAGTGGCAACCCTGTTACATTACAAACCAAAGTAGCTATGGGTACGTAGGTAGGTACCCTAGGTGCTTAGATATCCGTGTCAGGGATGCCGCGGTCGCCACATTACACCCGATAAAGACCAGCCGATTGTAACACCTTACTCGGCTATTTGCAAAGGACCAGTATTATGCTGTATGGCAACATTAGGTAGCCAATGTTTTGTGTAGGTACCTATCTCGGCACACACGAGGTCACAGTGTACTTGTGTTGTAATGCTGATTCTGCATGCCCTTAGTCTTTATTATTATTATTGAAATTGATTATTGTTTATGGGCAATAATATTATCTATAAGCCTGTTGTTTTCTTAGGTACATAATTATACAGGGTGAATTTTCCAAGTGGGCGTGGATGGCCAAATCCGAAACTATGAGGAATAGCGAAAAGTACTCAAAGGAGTCACGGGCTCGATTTTGATGAAAACTAAAACTGCATCATTGGATTTTTGAAAAATCAATTTTGCTAGCCAGGAATCGACTCGTTGATTTTGAAAAAAAAAATACACAGTGTATTATTACACCATTCGATAGTGTCGCTAATAAGGATCGAATTCTGGGAAGTAATGACATACGGGAAACTAAAGAAAGGATTGAGGATTTAGGTCTCAAGTATTGTACTGCATTTAAAATTTGAATTTAGAACATAATGTTGTGAAGGTGACTGCGCTACGGTTGTGTGGAGCATCATTTCGAACAAGTAAGAATCAGTTTATTAAAATCCAACTTGTCATATGTCATTACTTCCCAGAATTTGATCCTTATTAGGGACACTGTCGAATGGTGTAATAATACAGTCTGTGTCTTTTTTATCAAAATCAACAGGTTCGATTCCTGGCTAGAAATATAGATTTTTCAAAAATCCAATAATGCAGTTTTAGTTTTTATCAAAATCGAGCCCGCGACTCCTTTGAGTACTTTTCGGTATTCCTCGTAGTTACGGATTTGGCCAGCCACGCCCACTTGAAAAATTCACCCTATATATTATATAGGTGTCTAGGTACTACCTACTCTTTTTTATTACACGCGTTACGTATCGTAGATTGTTAATCAAACCGTGATTCATGTTTAAGATGAACTCATTATGTAAACGGGATTTCCAGAGCTTCTTTAAACTTGGTTAAGTTCTAAACTATTTGTTTTACAACAAATCATTGCTCCTTTGTTAGAAATTAGAATTTTTGACATCAAAATATTATAACGAGTTCGCTTTTAGGTGCTAAAGAAAAAACTTTTTCATTTTCTTCAGTAACTTTACAATTTCCCTCTAGTTATTTCATTTAAATTGTGAAAACACAACCTCAGGTCATTTGGGACTTGAGACATGTAAAATACACGAGCGTACTTGTATGTACCTTCACATAATTATTCTCATACAAAATATATTCACCACACGACGCGTACGGTCTGCTTTGAGGTCCGAAAATAAATTAACAACGCTAAAAGGATTTTAAATTTGTGGCCAGTACGATTTTAATTAAAACCCGAAGCCTGTGTTCTTTCAAATTAGTTAGGGCAGTTAAAATTAAAAAGTATTTGCTCATTCATTATTTGGTAGGCTTTTTTAAATATGCGCTTTCGTTTTAGAAGTTTTAAAATAGCATCTTATGATGTGAATAAATTGCAGACAAGATAATTACCTACACATGTTGTTGCATACGACGTAACCATTATAATAAAATTATATTGATTTTTTAAGTACCTACAAGTTATGTAGAATTACTTCATGGAAATAGCGTGACTTGCATCTTGGTATTTTTCCCAGTACTTACTTTTAAGCATAATTCTTCAATATGCCGCGGGGTAATTAAAAAAGAGAAAAAAGAAAGAAAAAAAAAAGAAAAAAAAAAAAAAAAGTAAAAAAAAAAAAAAAAAGAATAAAGAGTATTCTATTCTATTCTATTCTATTCTAATTACCTAACGCGCTATTACTTAGTAGCAATGGCTTTGATTTTGACAGTCCAACAAAATTCATTGCGTTATTTACGTTGTTGATCAGACAAGTTTTTCGAACAAATGAAGCAATGGATTAGTAATATCCTTCAAAATTATTAAGATTGAGATTGAAAATGTGAATTTTGTAAATAACCTAATATTGGGTCTTACATCAAAGTCTTGATTCTACTCTCCCGATATACATATTTGTTATGTACTTCTAACTTTAGCAACCTACGTGCGGTCTAGTGCGCATTGTACGGTTCCTATGTAAATAGCAAGCTTATTTACCGAGCTAGCTTTATAGAACGTGGGCGAAGTTTGCAACATCGAGCCCCGAGATACGAGATAATATTGACATTTTTAAGTACGTTACATTTAATGGATTCAGTTTTACTTTACCACGTTTATACATAGCCACACACACTGGCCCACGCTGGAGACGTAGGTGGCCATCACAAAAGAGGTTCAATCATACGATGATACGACCGCGAGGCAAGGGTATGACACTGAACTTCCTCGAACTCTCTCATCGATGTAGTCGTGGATGTATATATTGCAGTCTTCTACCGGTTCCAAAAACCATTCCTTTTTCAAAAAATCTCTACTAGGTATATGTTCGGCTGTAAACTGTGATCTTCATCTTTTTCTACGTGTTGCTGTTGGCCCAAAACTTCGCCATTTCCACGGCGTTATCGGTGGCAGCACAGGTCTTCATGTTTTGGGGCACAGGGCGCAGGATAGGAGGTGAAGCATACGAGTAGTTTGTGCTCGGCTCCCCTGCCGTTCCGTCGAAGTAGCCCCACTTTACGAGGTAAACTATGGTAGTTTGTACATACCTATTAGGTTATCCATCATTGACCTTTAAACTCATCCATGATACAAGCCATTAGCTCCGCAGCCCGCTACTGTTACGATGTTATTTTTCTATTAGCAAGTTTAAAAGAACCATTATTCACTTGTCTTTTAAAAATGAGCGAGCACTGATATCAATCTAAGTTGTAATAAAATTGCTGGGGTTTTGCTAAAGTTATACTTTGCAACTTTACTGCTTTCAAAGTTTGAATTTATTACCGTTAAATTTTTTCCCAGACAAAAATAAAATCATCGTTCTACCTATTATTATTATTTTTGTTGCTGAATGGGTCTGCTCTTTGACCTCGATCACGCCTGATGGATATTAGCTATGTATGAGGTCTGTGATAGAACGAGCGCGCCCAGAAGATGCCAGTTCTCTCTTAATATACTTAAAGGAATTAATTTAATCATTGAATTAAGTTTTAACAATACGTATCACATAACGTACGCGTGTATCGATGTTTAAAAAAGAACACAACAAGAAAAGAGTGCACCATTTTCAAAAGAAGAATACGCAACGGTTTTCCCTCATTCATTTAAAGACAAAGAGGTAACATCTGTGTTTTCACACAGTATAAAGTGTGCTTGCTACTTGCTACCCACTAACCGCATGTAGGTACTATGAACACGCGATGAATTAGCTATGAAGGTTATGTTATGTTTGCATAATTGGAAAGCACATTTCTCGTTGCACGATCGATATAACAAATGTTTGGTTTAACTTACAGCTTCCTTATATCTCGTGGGTATTTCAAATTGCCAGTTCCGCAATGAAATAGAATTGTACCACTTTTCTGCTCCTGTAAAACAAAATGTAGGTAGGTTAAAGGTATTACCATTTTAGGACTGGTTTAAAAATAATATGTTTTTCGTCCTTACAAGGTACGACATTATAACCTTCCAAAAAAAAAAACATTATGCCTTGTAGGTAGATACGTACCATTTTATCGATAAATAAAATTGGAATATGTCCGGTCCTTAACTCGGCTGATGGCTCTAGCCTTCGTCTGACGCGAGACACGAAAGATATTTCCCCTCTTAAATTGAATTCGAGCGTTATATAGATCAAGTTTCGATACACCTTCCAACGTAATAACCTCTTTTATAAGTAATTGATTGAAAGAGACGCGTGGGCGCAATTTTTTAAGAAAAAATATCGACGCCATTCTTCAAGTGTCGCGTGAAATAAGATCGGATACATGGTTATTTTATAAGTAAAACATGTGTTAAATATTATTTACAAGTATTTTTTTTATAACCTTTGGAATATTTTATATTGATTCTGATATCTAAGATTACTTTTTTTTATTTTTATGCAGATGTACCTATGAATTACTTTTTTATTTATTGAAATCATTACTCAAATGTACGTCAAAATTAATTAAAATGATCATTAAAATAATTGTTTAAATAGTGGCAATGGCAAGTGTTATTTATTTCAGAGTTTTATTCAATGGATTAACATTTTTGTGCATACAACTTCCTGATGAATGCTTTAAAATGTAAATAAATGAGTTCATTTCGCTGATAAAAACAAAACAGTAACTACGAACTGAAATATTTTGCGAACACGTTGCACAATTCTGCTTGCTTCAACAGATTTGTTCTAAGACAGTAAGTTACCAAGAGAATTTCCATGAAAACTTGCGTGAGATTGAGAAAAATCGATAGTGATATACGTACCTGTGACTATTTGTACCTATGTAATGTAACTTTATGATACTATTTATATACTTAAATGATGTATATTATTATATGTATGTTTTGTAGGTTGCAAAGGAACAGGCGAGCATCTTGCAGGGGAGATAAATTGTCTCTGGCAAGCACTTAGGCAAAATGTTATATCCTTAGTCTATAGGTGGCGCCAGAGCCCACCTGCTACACCTGCTTACTGCACTTGATTTCGTAACCGAATCAGGATTTTCCTATAACTGGCTTACCTTTATTATTATAATTGTTCATCATATTGACACCCCACGTCAATTTGTCATGTTATAGCCATTTTATACAATTTGTCAAAGAATTGACAGTTGTGATTTGAATACACGGACAATTTAGAAGTCAATTTGCTTATCAATTAATATCCCCGACATTACAAGCTATCTATTTGAGCTGTGGCACGTTCATTAACTACTTAAGTACCTACTTACTTTAACACCAGTAAGTATCACATTAGGACAGAGGTCCCCAGAGAAGGCGTGTATCTTTGGGACCGAACTTATGTAACATTCTCTATCTCGAGTCTCGACTTTATATGTCTGTTTTATTTAACTTTTCACTTACTAAGTACATAGAATAAGTCTTCTAATGTACGTAGATACTTACACTTTGAGTCCTCTACGACATAAACCTAAAGGATATTTTACACGAGAAGAGTTTATCGCTCTTCGAGAACTCGAGCAGCGAGAATATCCATGCGAGTCTCGTAGACGAGAACGACGATCAGGTTAAGCTACGCTTGCCGCGGTTTGTCCGGGGAGGGATGACCATCTTTACATACCAAGACCGAAGAAGGTACGTTAAGCCGTTGGTCCCGGCTGTCATTCGTAGATCTTTGACAGTTATTACGGGTCGTCAGAAGCCCGAAAGTCTGACAATCAGTCTTACCAAGGGGTATCGTATTAACCATTAAGTGGGTTGTGGATATATAGGCAGTCGTAAAATACTGGTATTCAGCTGCATCCGGTAAGACTGGAAGCCGACCCCAACATAGTTGGGAAAAAGCTAGGTAGATGATGTTCACTGTTTACAAGCAAGAGATAAAAAAATCTCGCCTATGATTATGTCAACCGATACTCGAATCGTCAAGCTCGAATTTTGTCGAACTGCACACTAATCTGTATACTTTCGCAGGATATTGCTAATCCATTGCTTCATATTTTCGCAAAATTTCTCTGATCATCAACGTAAATAAAGCAATGAATGTTGTTGAACTGCCAAAATGAAAGCCATTCATAGTAAATTAGTGTATTACGCAACTAACCCGATGTGACTAGATTTTTAAAATTTTCATAGTCAGGACACTCTTCGTGTGAATGAGCCCTCACCCTGCACAGTCTGCATTAGTTTTTGCCCTGACTGATGTTTATGAATATGCATGCGACATTACCACAAGTGATGTAATTCGTTTAATCTACACGACGCAGCTCTGGCACTGAATATGCTAAATATGCTATGGAGGAGTCTTGCTCTGTTTTTTTTTACCTTACTTGGTAATAAGTATATATATCCTCATGTTTTTTGTTGATATTTCTGTAACCGATTTGAAAAAAAACGGATTATAAAGATAATTATGTTTTTATACTTCCTGCAAATAAACTCATTTAAAGTGATGAGGAAGTCTGTAGGAGAGACCTTAGCCCACCTGCCAGAAAAAATAAGGTCTTCTGAAAAAAAATACCGGAGTGTTGTGAAACCTAGCTGAGTAGGTACTCCAGACTACTCCAGAGTTCCTAAGTACCTACCTAGTGACATTTCATTTAAAAGTTTTATATTATAATTCGATTAATAAAAAAAAATTTGCGCGTACAGCACCGTACACGTGGTAGAAGTGAAACTTCTAAAAAAACCGGCCAAGTGCGATTCGGACTCGCACATGAGAGGTTCCGTGCCACCGTACAATATTTAATATTACATAGTACATATTTTAGAAAAAACAGGTTACTTGTATGGAGTGGTTACTTTATTTCATTTTTATTATTCGTTATTCAAATCAAATCTCAAATCGTTTATTGCAATCCATAATGTACAATTACAGGTCGTAAATAAAAAATAGAAACAATTATGGACTCTGTCGGGGACAGCAAATTTTTAAATAAGTAAGAGAAAGGAAGAGCTCTTTATTAATGTTCCTTGTTATAAAGTTAGAAATATTTTCTATCCTATTAACTATGTATTTATACTTCCATTCATAGCGGCAATGGAAATACACACTATGTGAAAATGTGAACTGTCTACCTATTACAGTTCAAAAGATACGGTCCGCTGACAGACAGACGGACGGACGGGCGGATAGTGGAGGCTTAGACCCGTTGGCACCCTTTGGGTACAGAACCCCAAATAAGATAAACGATGATTTAGTGCGAGAGACAGAGAGAGTAATATCTTTCTTCTCTCTCATGTAACAAGATGTACCTAAACGTGACGCATCCTTGAAATTTCACTCTCAATTCTGGTCCAATTATCGAATCGCTGCCTAACAAGTTTCACTTCAAAAACCGGCGTACTAAATATTGTACGAACGTAGGCACACGACACAAAACATTGTATGGCTGGCGTTGAAGATACCTAAGTAGGTATGTAACAAACAAATTCCATGCACAAATCGGGCCGAACGTTTCGGTATCAATTAATCGTATCAACAATTGAGCCAATGAAGCGGGTTCCTTTACATGAATACGGCACACAAAGCATTGCACTCAACAGCGGCGGCACATCGATTATTCATCAAGACCAGCATATAAGTATGTGACCAGCATCGTGACGCCAATGATTTAAAATTATAACAGAAATGGGGTCTATTCCGTAACAGAACATCGCCAGATGTATCGATCGACCTTAGTTGAGTTATTCTTAATCGCAAGAATGTGGCTGTTGTAGACGTAGCTTTATTTGCATAGCTCAGTCAGCCTAATAATGTTCACACTGCTAGGACACAGGCCTTCTCTCTGAGAGAGGCAGTGGGCTGGAATCCACCACGCGGGCCCAGTGCGGGTTGGTAGATGACACGTGTCTTCGAATTTTTGGTTCTAGGACATGCCGGTTTCTTCACTATGTTTTCTTTCATCATTTTGACAGCTTTAGCTTTATGTTATGTAGACAATTTAGTTATTACGGTAAACATGTTTTTAGTTTCTGGCTTCTAAGGGTTAAATTGGTTTAAAGAAAGTATCATACCCACCTATATCACAACAGAATGTGAGCCTTATTTTCCGTGAAAAACATTTTAACCCAGACTTTTTTAGAACAAGCCTAATATAAAATCCAGATTTTGTGGACACACTAAAAGTGTTAGTAGCTTATTTAGGCTGGGATTTGCCTAATATGATACCTTGGTAGACACTCTTTATAGGTAAGGTAGGTACGCGGTTCGGTGAAGAACGTAATTCTAAGATAAACTACGTTAGTACTATTAGTTATTCTGTGGATAAACTAAGTACCTATAATAAGTTATTACGTAGGTACCTAGGATATATTAGCTTGATATTAAAGTATTCAGGATATTTACAAACATAGTGGAATGCAAATAAATGATATGAACTATGAGAAATATTACAATTATAAAATAAGTTGTTGTAAACATAATCATGACCAGGAATGTAAACTATGTAAAGTATTGTATTTTACGCCTTTGTGTCCTTGCAATATTAATAATTATATTTCAATGCAACTGAAATATAATTATTAATATTGCATCTGTCACACATGAACACAATATTAAGGTTTTATTACGACAATGCGGATGCAACCAACTTCATCTGAATTAATTCTACGTAGTATTTATGTGAACAAAAAAAAAAAGAAATCTGTCAGAGACAATAATAAAATCACAACTTTGTGCAATTGCGGAAGTAATAAAATAAACGATTCATTTTATACTTCATAAAGATATTAATAAAACCGAGCAATCTTTTCATGCTTCAATATTTATAAACGGCGCCTACGTAGAGCTTTGTTATCTTTAGCTCGAGTATTCGTAAATCAAAGTTTACTATGTTTAGGCACGACGTTCATAAAGAAATTTTTATGCTCATAATAATTCCAATCGGACTATAAATTTTCTCAAGAAAAACAAGGTTTAAAGAAAAAATAAGAATTAACAATACCTTGTTAATAGTTCTCTTATTAAGTCTGAGAACTGAAGTCGTTTAATTCATTTAAATCATAGGATTTGATCTACATTGTCTTAGTCGCCAACGGCAAGTCTCGATGAAATAGTCCAATTTAAAAAAAAAAACCTTTTTAAAGTATCACAATTGGGGATACTTTATTCACATTACAATCTAGTAGTTAATTTAAATATAACTAAACCTGCTAAATGACTATAAAATTAAGAAATGGTCCAATAACGTCTATCTTTTTTTTCACTTTAAGTTAAGGGGAAGACTAGATTCTAGTGTTTTTTATTCCAGTTGAAGGTAGGTAGATTCCTATTCGATTGAAACACAGTTTTACATCTAAGTATTTTTACTGATGTCCCAATAGAAAATCTAATAACAGCTTATCTTCGATCCCTCCCACGTTATCTTAGATTGACACAGAGGATTCATCAAAATGAATTGAAAAAAAAATGTCAAATTAATTTATTTGCCAGAATGTAGGTTCACAACGATGTTCTCTTCACATTCTACCATTACATTATGGTGTGCAAATATTTAATTTTATTTTGCGCAATACTATTATTTTTGACGTGATAACGTCTTATAAATCGATGAACGCCGGCTGCACGCGCTAAAAAGCATGACTCATTGTCACGTTCCGCCTGAGCCGAGCGTGCAAGCGAGAGCGCGGAACAAGCGATAGAGAGACATGTTTTCTTATGATGTTATCACGTAAAATTATCGTCCGTACACCGACTTTCCAGACAACCAATTTTTTTTAAAGACAACTAAGTAATAAGAGCTCAAATGATCTATGGAAATATTATCACTTTGTCAGAGTTATTTTAGTCACAGACTATTGAACAGGTCATTTCCTTAATATTGACCACTAGGCAACTTGCGTAAAAAAACGCAGGTACCATAAATGCAGAAAATAATGTAGATACCTATGGTGATTTGCAATGAAGAAGCCTGTCATAGTCGTTATCGCTTGGCAACACACGGAAGCAAGGTGTAGTCAAAGCGATAGTCTTGCAATGCGCCCTACTTATGCACTGATGCGATCTTTACAACCCACACAATACCACGGAACCCAGTGATAAGCAAGCAGCTGTCATACAATGTCATTACTTGTACAAGACGTATTTACTTGCGTATTTGTACCACTTGTACAAGTTTAAACAAAGACATGACAGTCAAACGCGTGAAGTAAAGGGTCGTAGTAACACCCTTCTGTGATCAACATTGATAGTCAACACGCGTATTGTTGTAGTGTCGATCTTGTCAACTGCTATTGACATTCAATTGTTTGTATTTTGTTTACTAATATAGATAGGTAGACTAAAACCGACGATTGTCATTGTGAATTGACAGTATCTAACTCTTCACTGTATTGTGTTGATCGCGAAAACAATATCGGGTGCCTCAAAAAGGATTTTCCCTCTTGCAGTCAACAATTTCCCTAATAGCTACGATGATTTTACTTCGTCACAAAGAGATCAGCTTTCACGTGTAGCCACTCAGTAAGGTGCTAGAGGGGCTAACTGCCCTGGGTGCTCCAGATACTCAACCTAAGCTGGCTTTTGTAAAAATAAACAGAATAACCAGTATTGGTAAACATATCACTAGTCAGTCAGGATAGTGTTGTTCCCGTCCCTTAAGAGATTACCTTTTAAGACCCTACTCGTGTTGCCTAGAGTGTGCTTCATGCATAACAATTCCGGTCCTTAAACTTGGCAGCTGTAGTGTTGTAGGTATTAAAAGCTCATTAAGTAGTTCGACGTTTTACTTTTGACGTAAGGTTGAATCAATAAGAATCACAGGAATAAATTGGAAAAAAAGTTACGCCAAAAATAGAGCAGCACGTAATAAACAATGTAAATATCTAAGGTCCGGCGTTTCTAAATTTGCTGAAGATGTAACCAAGAATGGCCGCTCGAAATTGAATCAAATCGATATACAAGAACATTTATTTTAAGTGATGTTTGTTTTCGTCTAAATCTCAGAGCTAACTAGACTAAATGTTGTTATATATCGGTTTAATCAAATTTCGAGCCGCCATTGTTGTATATATCTTTGGCAAATTTAAATCTAGAACTAAGACTTTAGGTAATATCGGAAGATATATAACAATTCAAGTAGTTAGCTTAATCTGTTACCATAACCCACCAAAGTTTATAGAAGCGATACTTATTAATTAGCATATCCCTAGCTACAGATTCTGTTTCAAATTTAATTGAAGTTAGATCTTAATCTCCATCCGTCTAAAGCCTGTCTCTATCTGAATTAGAAATTGTTCTGATCGCGGAGTAGCCTATCTAGTGAACGTTTCACTTCCATAGTTCCCCCTGTTTATGAGCAGCGCGAGTGGGGAAATAAATGACGATCACATACTGAACACCCTACTTATGAGACGGGTACAAAGTGCCCCGTGTATCTTTACATGTTGACTGTTGTGGTAAAATAAGAAACTCGATGTAGGTATACCATGGATATATGAAAGAAAGGAGATATGCCCGGTGGTTGAAAATGTATCAGAACCCGATGTCGCTAAGTTGGCCCCACCACCGCGCCACTAAATGTAGTTCAGTAAAAGCAATAGATACAAAGTCACGCACACACGTCTTGCAATTCATAAATCAGAACGTACTTCACAATCAATTATAAACCTTAATTCATCCAACACAGCGTGCCACCGTACAACTTACTCACACAAAAACATTTGTCGCTATCGTTGTACTGTGCAAAAGCCACACAACAACACAACTACAAGGAAAAGTCAATCAATCTGCCTAGCCTTTTCCCAACTATGTTGGGGTCAGCTTCGAGTCTAACCAGATGCAGCTGAATACCAGTATTTCACATGGAGCGACTGCCTATCTGACCCCTTCACAATCCAGTAATTGGGCAACACACATTGGTAAGACTGGTTGTCAGACCAGGCTGGCCTGGGCTGGTTAGGCTACGGATTACCCGTAACGACCTATGAATATCCATCGGAACAAACGACGTAACGTGCTTTCCTAAGCACGGAGGGGTCTCGATATGTAATGGAAGGTCACCCATCCACGAACAGACCGCGGCAAGCGTAGCTTAACTTACGATCGACCTGTCCGGCTATTATTATTTAGCCACGTGTCCCTCACTAGAAGAAATATTAAACAAGCGTATCCTTTTACACATCATAAATTAGTTCACTGGCTAGGATTCGAACTGGAACTTCTTTTTCCTTTTCTTTTTTTGCTTTTATTTTGTGTTTGTTTTCTTTTTATGCGTCATGTTTACCGTTCTTTTTTTCTTTAACTTTCGCTTACCAATCAGCAGCCAACATCTGTGTTGGCAACTAGAACTGTATTGCCAAGACATGTAACAACCCAGTACCCGATCTTCCTTAGAGATTCATCTACTCTAATACGATGCTTTCCTAGACAATGTATTTTTACGACCGCAAACTTACACAATCCTATTAAAATCGACGGAACGTTAACAGGATAGATATTTTCGGATCACGTAACTTTTCGACGTTTATGTCAGTCCCGTACATTTTATTGGGGGAGCTATCAATCGGAGGATAGCAACTTTGTGTGGGAAGACAGGTCGGATAGTAAAACGATAAAAATAATAAAAACTGTTACAGTAGATAAAGTTACTTTGTTGGTTGGTTGGTTTTATACAAAGTTGCAATTGAATTGTTTTACGGTCTTATGACAGATTCCTATAATTTGCGGACCGTTATTAGTGGAATTAAGACTCGTGTATCTTTACCAATAATGAAGCAAAGACCTCATAGCTTTGCATAATAGACCCTACCATATGGAAGTCTAAAAATTAGCTTACGAATCAATTTACATAAGTACCCAGTTTGGCAATAAAAAATGCTCCCACAATTTAAGAAAACGATTCGATTTTATTTATTGTAGGAAGTGGAACCGAGCATTAATAATATTATCTTGAAAAGGAAACCAGCTGCGTAAGAAAATTGTCATTAAATACAAAAAAGAAGGATTAGGAAACCTGTTTTCATGAATTTGACTAAAACTATATTGCATGATTCACGTGTTTAGACCAAACAAACTTACCTATTTTTTTAATTTGAAGGTCTATGTTTTAAAATCTACATAAAAAAAAAACATTCCTTACCAAGTATCCCGATTATGTTGTCAATGAGAGCACCTTTATCGGAAAGAACTACCCTTTAACCCGTCGAAGCATTGCCGCATGAGTGACGCGGGACCTACTTCTCTCCAGACACCGATAGCCCGGCACACGAGGGAAATGTTCTCTGAGTTGTGACACGACGCAGACACCACGACACACGTCACACGACGTGTCGCCGACGTGACGTCATCTGCCACTAGACAAGGTGCCCACTCTATGAGAAAACAACTCGTAAAATATAATATCACCCGTACAGACATTCGATCGGTATTTGTAAACAAACTGTTTTAATGATCGCATCTCTCATAAGCACTAACGACTTCAATAACCTTAAGACTTTTATATCGTATATCATAACTTTCTCTAGCGAGTTTCCAAGAATTGTAATTAGCAACATGTATTGCGTGTTTGTCCCCGGCAACGTTGCCCAATGCTGACTGCCTTGTCCCATACTGTCACGGTACACGCCGAGTTTCCATAGATAATCAATAGTCTTAGACAATACACATAATATGCATCAGCGTATCAAATATCTCACTCGTAAATATGCATCGACTCTCATAAAGTTTGAGTGTACTTAGGTACATCAAAGGTTACGACTTTATTGAGAATACTCAATAAATACCCTTTATTTACTTCACCACAGTCGAGTTTTCATGAAACTAATAAAAACACTCGTTGCTCCACAACATTACGTCAACGACATTGCGATATAAAACGATGAAAGTAAAAAACGGGGTCTGAATGAAAAGCGGCGCCTGTTTTGGCCAAAGAAAGGTCACCCACAGACATTATAACTATTACAAGTAAAGCCACGTGAAACAACCGAAAATGTCTGTGGAACTGGAAACGTGAAAAACTGTGGGTATTCGAGAGTGCTCTCATTCCGCGCGGGTGTAATGTTTCAAGCGCACACCTCAAATATTAAACGAAACTGTAGCCGCGCCAGCGAGCTCATGCAAATTGATAATACATACTTAAACGTTTTAATTTCCTACTGTGAGGATTGACTGCAAGTGGAGATGATACTGGCTGGTTTTATAGCTACACAAATAGAACACAACATCGATAAAATAATTATTGAAGTGAAAACTTCTTTAGCGGCGTTGTACACTTTTTTTGTAATGGGTAAAAAATGTTAAACTCGCGTCAGGACATGGCGTCAGGTCACGTGACCTGATCGAAAATTCGTAAGACGGATGGAGAGTAGACAGCCGGCGCGGCGTAGGAGAGGAAGTATCCCCCTCTCTTTCTACGGCGCGGCGAAAATGTATGCCTGCTGTTTCGTTTAGGCGGCTCAGGGCGCTTGCGCGAATGTTCGTGTGTGTTTATGTTACAGCGTGCCACGCGCATCCATGGATGGTGACAGCTGATGGCTCGACCGTCTGTGTAGTGGCCACACTGCTATGCATTCGTAAAATTCGTGTATATAAAGTGTTTAAAATATGGAAATTGAACAAAGTGCATATCAAAAATGCACAACGTTAATATTCAAGTTTTCACTTCTGCCGGCACTCCCGGAGTGCAACCCGTCTTTTTTATGAATCAAGTTTGTTATGAACTCTTTGAGAACTCGTTTCGGTTTTTTTTTGTCACCGGAAAAACCTAGTTAAATTCTTAAACGACTCGACATTCTAAAACCGGAAGAATTTGCATCTATCAAGTCTACTATAGTAGTATATAAACATGACACCAAAAAAGGCGAACATCTTTTTTGTAGCAAATATATGGCGATCGGTCGTTGCTTTATTGTGGGCATAATGCATGCAATCATAAAATATGGCCACCGTTCAACTGACCACAAATAAAGAACGTTGTGGGTAAGAACTAGGCTGACTCAGATCTGATGACATTTACTTACTTTTCTCCTTAAAATAATGCGTGTTTTAGATATAGGTAACTTTGACTGTGGGTTTTAAGTACCACATGAATATATTATAATATGTCATCGACATATTTTGCAAATGATTCATAGTTTTGTAGTTTTTGCCTCTAATGTCAATATGTGTAATATAATATAAATACGTTTAGTAAAGAGTACTTACCAGGTACTTAGAACGTGAACAGCCATAAACGCAAATGTCACACGGTCGTAAACGTCTCCTTGTGAAAATAATATACTCTTCTAACACTACTATTTACAATATACGGTTCTTTAAAGATATTGCGGAAAATCCTCAAAAGAGACGATTATCCTCAAAGGTGTCCTGTCAAAGAAACTTATAGTCACTCACTAGAAAAATATACAATAGAGACAGTTACTAAAAATGTGTAAAATAAAGTGCTTTCGGTAAGGAAATGTCCACGAAACGTCCCTTTGGGCGCGACGACGAGCGATATATTATTCAGGGTGAAATTGAATTCATGGGCATCCTTTTAAAAGGTCATTGTAATCATCGTTGTGAACAACTTTTACTATGGGACTAAACCTAAAATCGTGAAAAAAAATCAGCTGTTCCTTCCTTTTATGTTCACATAACTCGTCAAAATGTAGGAAAGAGCTGATTTTTTTTCACGATTATTGGTTTGGTCCCATAGTAAAAGTTGTTCAAAATGATGATTACAATGACCCTTTAAAAGGATGCCCATGAATTCAATTTCACCCTGTAGAGAAGTAAATTTTGCCCGCGGCTTTACGCGCGTTGATGTCTTATCCCACGGTAACGCACTACGGGGATAAAAAGTATACTATGGCCTAACCCAGGTCATGATTTACCTTTTTTTTTTGTTTCCTGGGTGGAAAATCCTCATGAATGTCCTCCGCCCTGGGGTCTGTCAGACTCTTATTGACTAAAAACCACCCCGGTGTTCCATCTCACACCTACGCCGGGGGTCGCGGGAACGTATGATCCTTCCGCAACAGGTCATGATTTACTTTTTTTTTTTTAACTTGGAAAAATTTATGTAGGACTCCAACCCACTAAAACTCCACGGTGTCCTCCTCTGCCGCTTACGGCGGGAACACGGGCACGCGTTAGCAATCATCCGTGAACCCGCCGCGGCTGTCGGGTCGTCACCGGACCCTCCTCTGGGGAGTATTCCCCATCACCAGCGCACCAGAACACATAGCACGCCGTGACCACACCAGGGACTAAACCAGCACATGGGCGCCAGACGACCGCGTGTCTGGGCACCCTTGGTCCCTCTGCGACGGGTCAGGTCATTGGCCCCGCCGCCTGCCAATTTTCGGCCGCAGAGGATAGGGAGAGCGGCCAACGTCATACCAACACTCCTCTTCCTCTGCGGCCCCACCGCGTCCGCCATCAGACGGTGGCGAACCCGTCAAGGCCGCGGAAGGTAGGGAGAGCGGCGCACCGCAATACCGGCACTCCTCTCCCGCCGCGGCCTCCAACCCTCAGCTGCGATGCCTCCGATACGACATCGCGGCCCGCCTCAGCTGCGATGTCGCTCAAGCGGCACCGCAACCTACTTGTTGACCGCTACGTCGTCGGCTTACCGGCAAAAGCCCTGACGAGCGGCCCCTCCTCGGGTTCCTCTTCGCTTCACCGTGGGTGTCCAATCCACGGCTACTAAGCCCCCCCGCCTCGACAATGCGGGAACCCCCCGGGGGGAGGTCATGATTTACCTGTGTCAACCAAATATCATCGACATTAATTTAGCCTTTAGGGCGTGAAAAGGTAACAGACAGACAGACAGACCGACAGACAGATAGAGTTACTTTCGCATTTTTAATATTAGCAAGGATAGTTCAGAAGCGAGTAGTAAAATGGCAGATAATGTACCAGCACCCTAGTTACGTAACACTAACAATCTCAATCTGAATCATTTTGAAGGATATTGCTAATCCATTGCTCCATATGTTCGAAAAATGTGTCTGCTCAACACCGTAAATAACGCAATGAATGTTGTTGAACTGTCAACATGAAACCCATTGCTATTGATACGCATTTACCCCGAACAGGAACACATCAAAGGACAGATTAAGTAATTAAACCATCTCCTGATAGTCGCTGAGACGAAACCCGTGCAGGGAATTATGGAGGCCGTAGTACGACCACTGACATAATGTTTGGTGCTGCCAAAACCGAGTGCCGCAATATCTATACATATTTTAAATTCCATTCGCTTTATGTGTCTGTCTGTGTGACCACGTTGTTCGTCTAATGGCCGATTCCGATAATTTACGGACCGTGATTACTTAAAATTAGGACTTGTATCTTTACCAATAATGAAGCAAAGACCTCATATAGCTTTGCATAGTAGACCCTCCCATATGGAAGTAGCTATCACAGGTAAAATTTGCATACGAATCTATTTATATGCCCAGTTTGGCAATAAAAAATGCTATCGTTAGTTAGCAAAACGATCCGTTTTTGTTTATAAGAACCGAGGATAAACTACGCAACCAGTTTTAATTCGGTTGTCTTGTCACCATCATTTAGAGAATTTATTTCGGAAGTTTTATCTGTATAATAAATAAATATTAAACGTATTATATAATAAAGATCTCTCTATGTTTCTGTCAAGTCGTAAAAACCGTGCGAAGCAGGGGTAAGTCGCTAGTGGTTAATAAAATATGGGACAAAAAACTTGAGGTATTTTGGAGGAATATTATGTAATATGAGAGAAGAAATAAGGAGTACATAAACGAGACTTATGGGTAAATAAATAAAAGCTAAGAAAATGATAACGTTGAGAATTCTCTTGACATTTAGTTCAATGAAAATCACAACAGATTAAATATGTACAGACATATTTAATCTGTTGTAGTCGATTTTTATATAAATAAACCTCTTAGACATAGGTCTAAGAGGTTTATTTATATAAAAATCGAATTTATGTGAAACTAGCTTATGTCCGCGACTTCGACAGCGTGAAATTTCTTGTTTTCCCGACCCACCCCGTCGCATCGCATCGCATCGCATCGCATCGCATCGCATCGCATCGACTATCCGCGCTATTACTTCGTTTTCGCTTAGCGTTCTTTCTTACTTTTTTTTTCTTTTCTTTGCTCGGCCCCTATGAGTCTTAGCGTGATGTTAAATAGCCCATAGCCTTCCCCAGGAATTGGACTACCAATGCATGAATTTTTAAATCCGACAGGTAGTCCCAGAGATTAGGACGTTGAAACAAACAAACTTCAGCTTTATTATTAGTAAACTAAGTATAGATATTGTTAAATCGCCTTTACATTAAAGATTCGGTTGTTTTCATACGAAATAACGAAACGCGTGGGCGTCAATACATATTATTGAAAAGGAACCCAATAACCTCAAGTGTATTTATTTCACACTCTTATTGCTTTCATTTCTCCTCTGGCCCTTCGGCATTTCGCGCCTGTATTATGCAAGGTAATCCGATTTGGTCTGCGAGCTGAAGAAATATCAGATATCTTTTTTTTTTTTTTGTATAAATATGAATGGAGCCTGCCTTTTATAGATTGTTTGTACACTCTACAGGCTTATTCTTTGTACCTACCGCCATTTCTAAGGTTAATAGATTAGGTTGTTCAAACTTGACGGGATCAAATCATAAAGGGATTTTATTGATGTGGGTAAAAGCAATATGATTTTCGATCTCAACGTAATTTCCATTATTTTTTTAAAACATGACATGTAGTAGTAGTGTAGTAGAGAGCAGTGGTGGCCCAGTGGTAATGGCCGCGACTTACGAGTTGTAGGTCGTAGGTTCGAACCCAGACAGGCGCTTTACTTTGTGTAAATTATTTCATCACCACTGCTCTCATAACGGTGAAGGAAAACATCGTGAGGAAACCGGCATGTCCCAGAACCAAAAATTCGAAGACATGTGACATCTACCAACCCGCACTGGGCCCGCGTGGTGGATTACGGCCCACTCCCTCTCACAGAGAGGAGGCCTGTGTCCCAGCAGTGGGAACATTATAGGCTGATTATGTATGTATGTATGTTATGTATGTAGTAGGTTTAAAAAAAATGGAAAACACGCTTTGATTGTTCTCAAAAAATCGTATATTATAACTAGCAGACTGCGCAAACGTTGTTTTGCAAAAAAAAGAGCCTACGACCTGTTCTCAGGCCTACCAAAAATACACAAAAAAAAGACGGGTTGCACTCCGGGAGTGCCGGCAGAAGTGAAAACTTGAATATTAACGTTGAAATAAATCAATTATCAATTGAATTAATATAACTCATTTTTTTTCACTATTTCTGCATCACTTTTTTCATTAATAGATCTGCACTTTGTTCAATTTCCATATTTTAAACACTTTATATACACGAATTTTACGAATACACAGCAGTGTGGCTACTCAAAGACGGTCGGGCCATCAACTGTCCATCCATCCATCCATCCATCCACATCCACGTCAACGTCCACGTCCACGTCCACGTCCACGTCCACGTCCATCCATCCATCCATCCATCCATCCATCCATTGTCGTGTGTCACTTGGTTCACTTCGGTTAGCGCCACCGTAGAAAGAGAGGGGGGGGGGGGAAATCTCTCCTGACGGTCACGTGTCCTGACGCGAGTTTAACATTTTTTAACCATTACAAAAAGTTTGCAACGCCGCTAAAGAAGTTTTCACTTCAAAAAAAATTCATAAAAATCGGTCAAGCCGTTTCGGAGGAGTACGATAACAAACACTGTGACACGAGATTTTTATATATGTATGTGGTTCATCAATAAAACCAACTTATCACTAAATTAAAGTAGAAAAAAACTTTTTTACAAAAAAAACAACCGACTTCAAAAAAAAAAACACTACAAAGTGAAAAATAACTTTAATTTTGGAAGTCGGTGTCTTTGGTTCCGCATTTTCGTTTTTTGACACCGACTTCCGAAATTAAAGTTATTTTTCACTTTGTAGTGTTTTTTTTTTTGAAGTCGGTTGTTTTTTTTGTAAAAAAGTTTTTATTTCTCACTTTTTAGTTGTACCTACCCCACATAAATTCAATTAACACTATTGTATTGAAGAATTGAAGACATAACTCGAAGAATCATCAAAATTCGCATAGAAATGCCGGAGATGCAGTACGTTTATGCATATAACTTCGTACATAAGAATAATTATCTAATGTGTTATATACTAAAACCTTCCTGAAAGTATGCAGATTACACTAATGAAAGAATTATCAAAATCGGTTCAGTAGTTTTTGAGATAATCGCGGACATACAAACATACATACATACATACATACATACATACATACATACATACATACGGGTCGAATACAGAACCTCCTTTTTTAAAGTCGGTTAAAAAGTGATACCTTTTAGCCCAGGTAGGACGGGCGGGTTTTTCCCGCGGAGACTTTTTTGTGCACTAGTTTTTCAACTCACTGCTTAGCGCCGAACGTTGAAAATCCAAGTGTTTGCTTGACGCGCTGCGCTGGGAAGCGGTCTGTTGGATTCTCAATGCTAGGTTTAGTACCGAGAGTTCAAAATCCGGTGCTCGATAAAATCCCGCCGCGAAATTTTTACGTCTGTTCGTACGCGGACTTACAATATTAATCCTACTATCATTTACCATCATTACAGTAGACACCAAAAGCCTTCAAAAGGTTCATAATTTAGTTAATTACTACGTACAGACGCCAGCACATCAACCTACTACAATCTGTCAAATTTCTTTAATAGATTTTCAACTTTATCACTGAAACATAAGGTTCAAAGTTGATTGGGAAAATGTGACAGTTAGGTGTAGGTTGATGTGCTGGCGTCTGTACATCAAATAGGCTTATAACATGCACAGCGAGCTTTAATTCAATTGCGTCGAACAAAAGCGGGTTAATCGAATTAACATGTAAATACTCAGTTAGGTCAATACGAATTCATACAAACATGTAGGTACAGTCGAGGAATGGAAAGTTTAAACACTATTAGCTCAATTTGAAATGCACCGTGGCAAAAAAGTCTACTGTGCTTTCGTTGACTTGGAGAAGGCCTATGACAGTGTGGAGGGAAGAACAGTGGTCGACACTATGTATGTAAGGCGTAGACCGGCAGCCTAATTGCGGAACGCCAAATCGTCAAATGATTCTGATCAGTTGGCTTCATTTCTATCACAATTGGCTTCATTTTACGATTTTCGAATTGCGAAACTCTAGTTTCTGCGCAGGGCCTTAACGTTCATAATTGGTTTCATAATAAACTAGAGTTTCGCAATTCGAAAATCGGGGGGTCACTCAAGATGGGTTGACTATTTCAGACTTTTAATAATTATAAGTCCAAGTTTCCTCACGATGATTTCATTTACCGAAGTTGGTAACGTCAAAAATAATCTCAGAAAGTACTTACACATATGAATTGAAAAAGTCACATTGGTACTTACTATACTGCAAACATTATAGTTCCCACTACTGGTGTCATATAAAATAACATTAAAAAAAAGGACAAGACACAAATACGTATTACTAGACGAAAAAACAACATCTGCCAAAGACCACCACTTACCTACTACCAAACGGAAGGAAAACATGTTATATGAAGGAGCAGAGTTAGAGATCCACTCCTTTACTCTATAAAAAAAGCTTTAAGGTGAATGCGCAGTGGTAGACCGCGAAATTTAAATTTTCTTAGGTTTTTTTAAAATTTGTAGGTCAGTGTCAGGTTGTATCTCGATCAAAATATGATTCGCGACTATAATAGATATGTATTTATAGAATTATAGTCATTAGAATCATTAATATATATCTCTTTAAGTTAGATTTGTACCATAAACACTTTTCCATACGAGATTTGTTCTTAACGGTAGAACTCTAACTTAGAAAGATGTATTAATGATTGTAATGATTATAATTCTGTAAATACGTACCTGTTATAGTCGCGAATCATATTTTGATCAAGATACACCCTGACACTAACCTGAAAATTGCAAAAAACGTAAGAAAAATTGATTTTCGCGGGCTACAACTACGCATTCACCTTAAGTATAGCACCACATCTTGAAAGATTTCTCACCTATTTATAAAGTCAGTATACAGTAGTCTTTCATTTATTAATATGCTTCTACCTACTACATTAACATATTACTTATTTTTAAATACATAAAAACATTTAGGCACTAAATTGTATTTGAAACATTAGCAAATTAAAAATATTGTCAACTTGCTACTATTAACAATGTGTAGGTAATTGCTATCGACTTGGTATCAAGAAACGATAAGTAATGGCTATTAATTTGTGGTAACGGTACAGACGCCAGCACATCAAGCCACCCAAAACTGTCAAATTTTCTCAATCAACTTTGAACTTTATGATTTAGCGATAAAGTTGAAAATCTATTAAAGAAATTTGACAGATTGTACTAGCTTGATGTGCACTAACTTTTTCTTGTCACCCACATACCAACATTGTAAGAAAAATATTTGCGCATCTAGTAGCTTACTAGTTTATTTACGAGTACCTACCGTTCTTCATAAGTTCGTGTATCAAGTAAGGCTGGTTTTATAGTGACGCCGCTAGACGCGCCGTTGGGCAGCGCGCTGTTGAACAGCGCGCGTTCGCGTTCACCGAACGGCGCTGCTCAAGCGCGCGAATTTGAAACGCTACTACTACCCCAATACATATCCGAGCGCGCGCGCTCCGACGGCGCTGCTGAAACGCGTGACTATAAAATCAGCCTAAGTATTATGATTAACTTGAATTTCTCATGATAAATGAATTGTATTCTTTTTGAGAAATAAATGTAAAAAAAATGATCTGTTTCATGATACATTTTGGCCGAGTAGGTATTGAACTTTTGTATGAAACAGCTGATTTTTTTTTCGTGATTTCGGAATTGGTCCCATAGTGAAAGTTGTTCAGTTCGATGGTCTAAAGCACCTCTTAAAGTTCTTGCAGTTAATTTTTTTACACCTTATATTGTATATCATAACATATATTATATTTGTAATGTGCGTTTTGTTTGTGCAGATTAAACAATTTTTCTTTCTTTTCTTCTTATATGCATGCTATGGCAGAAATGAATGTATTAAATTTTTGTGATCATTTATTAAAAAGAACCAGGTTCTTAATAATTAATAACAGTCTAGCCTATAAGCCTAATAAGAAATTTTAATCTAATTTATTTTTTTACGTAATAATTATTTTTAAACGTAAAATAGTATTGATTATACTTTACACAAGTCCGTTTGAATCCACTTTCTTAGAGTCTGATATAATTACATTTTGTTCATCTATATAAATAAAAATCAATGTGTGTAGGTATGTTTGTCATCTATGCGTTCCGAAACCAAGGGCAGATTGTGATGAAACTTTGGTAGGGTGTTCTGGGGAAGCCCGTGAGGGTTTCTAATTATTAAAACATGGACAAAAAACAAAAAAAAATCTGGGTAAGTACCTACGAAGTTCCGCTATCTTTGATTTTTATTTTGACCTCAATATTAGCTTGAGCACGCTCGAGAACCTTGAAAACTATCTCTCTGACTCTTCCTATTATACAAAGGGTTAAAAAATTAACCCGACAAACTTTAAGAGGTGATTTAGACCATCGAACTGAACAATTTTCACTATGGGACCAACTCTGAATTCACGAAAAAAAATCAGCTGTTTTAGTCAAGTAGGTAGTGAACCTTTGTATTAAACAGCTGATTTTTTTTTCGTGATTACAGTATTGGTCCCATAGTGAAAGTTGTTGAGTTCGAAAGTCTAAAGCACCTCTTAAAGTTTGTCGGGTTAATTTTTTAACACCTTATATGTATACGTAGTAGTATATGTGTACAAGTACTCTGTTGCGAGCTCCTGTACTTATCTGTATTCCTGTTTTCCTAAAAGTTATAACATAAACTTCCTGCCGTGGGATTCATTTCAGTTAGAACCACATCAATCTTAATCAATAGTGTGTTTCTGAACTTCGAGTTTCGCCACAACAAAACTATTTTCCAAGATTTCCAATCCAACTATTCTGTTACAAAGATCGGTTTCCCGACTTTCGAGAAACATCATTCATCACCAATATGGCTATATCTACTTATTATCCTCCCCCTTAACATGACCAGAGGTAATAAACCAGTCTAACAGGTAGGTTTTATCTTTGGGTTACAATCTAACAAACATTTGAAGTCATTTTACACACACGAGTAGTGGATTTAGATTTAAAAAATATGACACCATAAAGGCGGAAATAGACCTATAACACGCCACGTTACGCGACATCAATGAAGCTTACTCATTGGCCACATTTTTCGCCTCGTTGAGCTATTTTCGTCATTTGGCCAATAAGCAAGCGTGATGGCGTTGGGTGTTACAAGTGTGCAGCGGCCTTAAATTACTACCTATTTTACCTAATAAGCATAAGCATAATCAGTCTATAACGTTCCCACTGCTGGGACACGGGCCTCTTGCCTGTGAGAGGGTATGGTCCGTAATCCACCACGAGGGCCCAGTGCGGGTTGCTACACGTCACACGTTTTCGAATATTTGGTTCCAGGACAAGCCGGTTTCCTCACGATGTTTTCCTTCTCCGTTTTGAGAGCAGTGGTGATGAAATAAATTACACAAAGTAATGCAGGCTGGCCTGGGTTTGAACCTACGACCTACAACTCGTAAGCCGGGGCCTTTACCACTGGGCCACCACGACGAGAACGACGACCATAAATCACTACCTAGGTTATTATTGTAATAACATCCCAAAAACAAACAATCACAATGACCGGCAGAGTATTCGGATGCAGGTCTTGCAGGTATTGGAGACAATTCGCGATCAAGAAGAGGTTACAATAATATTTATGTTTGTAAATAACATCACGCGGCTACACATCAAGCTATAAATTTCCAGTTCTAACTGACCTCGCATTGTATAGGTTTTTCGTACAATCAGAGTCAGCGTATACTGGTTATGTATAGCTTGATGTGTAGCTAGCTTTTTGTTAATAAATTTTCGTTACAAGAACAAAATGACGTAGGTATATCGAAATCATATGTAATAAGACGATGACAAGTGAAAAACAAGTTGCGAGTAATAATGATTGGGTATTATCCTCGTAGGAAAACGTCAAAAACCATTTTGGGAAAAAATAAGATGCCAAGTTTGACGTGGGTCAAAAAAAAAACCTTCTGAAAAGTTACATAAGTACCTAATACTTCGAGATACTTACAAAAAATCAAACATTACAAGTCGTTATTGTTTTGGACACAATACTTATGATACTGACAGGCGAAATGTGATTTAAATTGAGCTTAATCCTCAGAAATGAAAAGAAGTCAAAGTTCTTGAAGATAATTTCCTTTCCAAAACACCAGAAGAAAGCAAATCTTATACAAAGATCTGTCCTTTTTAGGGTTCCGTAGCCAAATGGCAAAAAACGGAACCCTTATGGATTCGTCATGTCTGTCTGTCTGTCTGTCTGTCCGTCCGTCCGTATGTCACAGCCACTTTTTTCCGAAACTATAAGAACTATACTGTTGAAACTTAGTAAGTAGATGTATTCTGTGAACCGCAGTAAGATTTTCACACAAAAATAGAAAAAAAACAATAAATTTTGGGGTTACTTATACTTACAACTGAAACTCCAAAAATTTTTTTTCATCAAACCTGTACGTGTGGGGTATCTATGGATAGGTCTTCAAAAATGATATTGAGATTTCTAATATCATTTTTTTCTGAACTGAATAGTTTGCGCGAGAGACACTTCCAAAGTGGTAAAATGTGTGTCCAACTTCTAAAATAAGAGAATGATAAAATTAAAAAAATATATATAATGTACATTACCATGTAAACTTCCACCGAAAATTGGTTTGAACGAGATCTAGTAAGTAGTTTTTTTTAATACGTCATAAATCTAAAACCGCAATTTACCTTTCACAAAGTTACAACGAACTACAAGAACTTTTATTTTATATTACTTGCTGCTACGGAACCCTTCATGGGCGAGTCCGACTCGCACTTGGCCGGTTTTTTATTATAGAAGACAACTTGAATGCAAAATTCCCCCAATACATTTTTATGGTATCGTGACGAGACAGCCCTGCAGTCGTTTACTGCACACAGACAACATCTAAATCAAATAAATAATTATCTTAAGGATTCCGCATCTCGTTGAGGCAAACATAAAGTTTGACAACAGACAAAAGGCACCAGACCGACTCGAGACAAAACTGAAACACGTCCTTTTTACGCACGAAGAATATAATATCTCGAGAAAAAATGAAAAACCTGACGCAAAAAAATACGTCTGTTCTTCCAAATTGTTTTGTTCCCAAAGTTGTTATTTCAATACTGTGGGAATACGTCTTATGAATTCTTCAGCACGATACTTAATTCCATCAGGAACTTCTCAAATAAACTCTTTCATATAAACAAACATGCCAATCGATGATTGATTGATTTGTTAAATAACATTAAAGTCAGAGTGAGTGACTGGAATGTCGAATATAGCATCGATAAGTGTTCGATCGTAAAGCTAATATTAGGTACAGCAGCTATGTTTGCTACTAATAGATCAAATAAAACTGGAACCGGCATTCGAGTTCGACGACTATAATCTCCTATCCAAGAATGAAAATAGATTATCGCATAACATGCCACTGGTTCTTCCGCAATGTACGAAGAGATTTTGTTTGCAAGCTAGATCTTATTTTAATGCTTCACAAAACAATAGAAAGAATAGAATACTCCTTATCATGTAGGTACACCATTAAAATTTTACAAACGGTGACACAATGGGCGGTCTTATCGCTAAAAGTGATCTTTTAAAGACAACCTATGCAGCTTTGGATGGATTTAGAGAGAAAGGAGATACTGCGAGCGGTGAATGCTTAGACGAAACCCGCACGGGTGCGGGATTCCGCGGTAATAGGTAGAGGTGGAAGACCGCGGTGATTTTAGCCGGTAAGAGCCCGGCATGCCCCTCTGTCAACCCTAAGATGGCGGAAGTCCATGAGGATTACCACCGCGCACCAAAAAAAAAGGTAGTCATGTTTGGAATTGTTGTTCTGCACAAAATATTATTATCTATGGTATTAGCCACTCCAATTTCAATATCCCCTAATGATGTCAATATGCACTTTGCGTGTCTACATTTGGGCACTTAAGGCTTATGATTAGTTGGATGACGACGCGCGACGGTTTATCATATTCCATCAAATTGAAGGTTTCATCGGCTCAATTAATTTGAGTAACTGGATGTTTGTCCCCCGTTAATTGAAATAATTGGATCGCGTTCGCCCCTCGCCGGGTTTGTCGCCGCTCGCAAACAATTACCTAATTAATATTATACGTAGATATGACTGGTGATAATCCAGGTTAATACAATTGATTGATTGTTTTCTGAAAAGGGATCCTGGGTGGTTTTATTTACAGCGTTCTCTGTGGTTCTATTATTGTGGATCCTTCGATTATTCAAAGGCAAGATGGCGTACAGTGGCGTGCATTGCTTTTCAGAATAGTAGGCAGGCACTAGGCCGCTTGGTCTAGTCTAGGCAGACAGAGGCGGTCACTAATCAGAAAAATAACAAAAGTATCTATTTTGAATGTTAAAATTATTTTATTACCCACCATGGGCCTTCTATGAACTTTGACAGCAACAAAAAATCTCCATTGGTCGAACACGAAACGAAAAGAAACTTTTTTTTATCACCACAAGTACCTATCTCAAAAAAAAATAATAAAGATATACATGATAATATAGGCAAAGAAAAATATGACTCATGTTCTCATAGCAAAAAGATTTATGATCAAGAGCATCAGTTTTATACCCATCTACTGCCACTTCAGATGACTGGTACGTAAACCTGCTAAACAGGTAAGTAAACCTGCAACTGTCAACCCAGCTAGAAGCTAAGAAACATTTTCATGAAGTATGAACCTACGACCTAAGATAAGTAAGATATGATGAACAATTTTAATAATAGAACACTAATTATCTATTGCCTATAAGATCCATCCATTACATTTTTTTTTTATGTAAACGTATTTGAAAGAGCCAATTACAGCAAAATAAAAATGTGAAAGACTACAAAGAAAGGTTGACCTTTTGTATCTTAACAGACTTTTTAACGATCAAAGTTAACAAGCCTGTAGCAGGCAAAAGCGCGAAAGTTACAAAGTTTTGAACATCTACTGTCAAAGTTTTGATAATAAAACGGGAATTCTCAGTAGGAAAATCCAGAAATAAATAATGGCGTTCAAGGTTTGTTCAAAGATTTGCGGTTCATATCCTAGGCAATATTTTTTAGATGTAGCCAATCTTCCGTCATGGGTTTTTTTTTTTTCTTTATTCACTCAAGTTTTGACATTGAGTGTGGGCGAGGTGTGGTTACTTAAGTTTGTCTATGTCACGCTTTGTGGTCCCTATTTGCCCATAGACACCGATTTCAAGGTTCCATTATGAAATAAATTCTGTTGGTCAAACTTTGCGGTAGGAAAATACGTAAAGCCATGAAATAAACTACGGAACTTAGATATCTATATAGATTATTTAAGATCCGCGACCAACACTTGTCTTTATATTTTATGGTGTTGCCAAAACATTTTCGCTGATATTTCAGCAGAAATCTAAAGCGTTCCCATTTCGTAGTAAAACGTTTTCTTGTTAACTGCATGCTGTTTCAGTTAAAGCGATAACTTCTGAACACATAAGTCGTGCCTTCACCTCCTCGAGAGTAGTTAAATGCAGCAAAGTCGGTCATTGGCCTGCTCTGACGTCAATGGTGATGTTGCACCTCTCTGCTTAGACGTACAGCAGATACTTAACGCTTTATAATATTTATCGATACTGAAATAATCGAGGACAGCGTACAATTAGGAACATAAAGGAATTGCGAGTTCTTTGATGTTTCGCTTTTGTTGATCTGATTTGTATTCTCAACTCCGTTGATGCGTGAATAGTATCAACAGTTTTTGTGTTCCGACTTCTGAAGTTGACTGTACCTGAGGTCAGTGGCACTGTAATCTGTATAGCAGTGTTTTGGTAGTTCTCTTAAATTGTAGACACAAGCAGAAACGGTAAATGTAGGCTAGTGTTGAATACGTGCCGACAGCATGTTTTATATTATGATTGTTGAGCGTGACGTAAAACACAAAAACATCTTTCACACCAACATACTTTGTAGCTGTATATGCGGCTATTAATGTCTAATCGCAATTGATTCTAATCACAGTCTCAAGATCTAGTCTAGTCATAAAATGTGAAGCGTTTAGATAAAGCTTGCCAGTCTTCTCTCTCAAAGACAAACGTATCTGATCTCTTAGATGTTTAATTGAACATTCAAAAAGTTTTATGCCTCAATAATACAGTTTCCAAATGGAGGCCTATTGTGTGAGTCACTTTATCTGAGGAGCCCCCCTCGGCCACAATAAAAGTGGGAAAGCTAAATTTTATTAGCACGAAGAGTGCCCCATTCTGTTCGACGTAAAACAATTTATTTGGCCCTTCGGCAAATAATTTTGTGGCGTCCTTGGCAGACTGGTGGCACTGTCGGTTATACGCATTTAACTGAGCTAAATGAGTTTGGAGAACAAGGGAGCTAATTCAATTAAGCCAAGTTGCGCGTTGTGCGGTGTTGTTTTCCTCGGCGACACAATGTTGAACTGTGTGTTCACTGTTCACTTGTTCCCCAGTGTATCGATATGATATGGGTCGCACCTACCCGTGTAATTCAACTGCAACGCAATTAAGTGTACACGTGTCCGGTTTCCTGGCATTTTACTGATACCGCGAAATAAATATGCAGAATATTGACATTGAAAATAAAAGCTAGAAATTCATTTCACTTTATTCGATTGTAAATCTGTCCATGGAAACAGAGATAGGTACTGCGTATTGAATATTTATTAGGAAACGCCAGGCAGTAAATCTTTTACACGTGAAGGGATGTTTTTGTTTTACTAACTTTATTTCCAACACCGAACATTTTCTTTGATTACCTAGTTAACTCCTCGTCTTAAAAAGTGGAATATACTTAGTACTAAATTAGTATCTAAAAGTAATATCTTTACATCAACTTTGCCCATTTCAAGCACAAAAGTACAGCAGATGAAACAGCCTAATTCAGGGTAATTGCGTATTAGCACACAATCAGTAGATTGCTACTGATATTGATACTGAACAACAATCATTACGTTATTTACGTTACTGAAGAGACTATTTTTCCGAACATTATGAAGCAATGAATTAGCAATACCCCTCAAAATAATTCAGATTAAGATTTATAGTCTATTAGTCGGTTACGTAATGAGGCTTCTGATTACATTTGCATTACAAGCACTACTTCGGAATAAGCATGTAAGTAGCAATTAATATTGCTACTGAACTGAGATATTAATGGCGTTGCGAAACAGTTATTAACTATTCAACCGACAGGTAATCCATTGTTTAATTTTTTCATACAACATTTCAAGAACGATCTCAAGACGGCTTTCCTGGAACCCTGACCTGACCCAACGTGTTTAATAAAATGGTGTTCAACTATTATTTATATGAACATGGGTTCAGTGGTTCAGTGTACGATAGCTCTATTTACATGCGATAAGTTATCACGACATAGTTATACAAACACAGAAGCACGTGTACGTCGGACGCGTATTCGTCAAAACGAAACGTCTCTCTGTCTGTCTGTCCGTTAATGCGCTTATAACTCGAAACACGAGAACCACTAATCCGATTTTTGTAATTTTTGTTTTGTTTTGTAGCTACGTAATCTGGCTAGATTTAGGTATCCAATATTATTCCACGCAAGTAACAGGGTTGTGGTGGTCAGATAGGCAGTTGCTCCATGTATACTAGTAGGTATTCAAGATTGGAAGCCGACACCAACATATGTAGTTGGGAAAAGGCTAGGCAGATTATGATGATTATTCCACGCAAGGCGAAGCTGTAAGCAAAGATATTTGGAACTTTATTAACTACCTACTGAATTATTATTAGGATTTGTATAGGTTTTGTTCATTTTTTAGGTAGGTATGCACATACATACCTACCTAAATAAATGAACAAAACCCAATCTTGCAAGTACCAACGACGTACCACGAACTAATACGCGCTACTTAGTGATGTAAGCCCCGACATCCAGCTTGCTCTCTAGCGGTCGAGAAACGTAAGCATGGCCGAATAATTCATGTCCTTGCTTTATGTTCGTTTGGCCTTTGGCCTACGCTTCGCAGCCCACCGCATCCTGTAGATTGATGTCAGCAGTTACGGAGTATATAAAAGAGGTTAAAGTGCAGGCAGTTAGTTATAACCTTATGAGTAGTTAGATACCATGTTTCATTGTATATAAATCTTTGGCTCTACTGAGCGTAGGTACCTAAAAACTGATCATGAGGTCCCGGGTTCGATTCTCAGGTCGGGCAAAGTGTTATTAGGATTTTCCATCAGGAATTTCCGAGTTAGTCCGGAGTATGGATTTGTACCTGGTTGGAGGCAATAGGCTCGCCCCCTGTTAATGTGACTTAAAAAACACAACTGGCGAAAAGTGGGTGAACTACAGGTACACCTCTGTCTAACCCTTGGAGAATTAAAAAAAAATGACTTGGGTAAAGTTTTTTTTTTCTTGGTTCCAAAATTAAATCTTTTTCTATGTGTAGTTAAAATACTCCCGGTGAAAAAAAAATTGAAAGGAATTCATGAACTAATCGACGAGGCGCGGCGGGATCAATGTCTGAAAGCCTGAACCTAGGTCTTTCATTCGCTATCGCTACAGTCAATCTGTCAATCTATGCACGACTGTTTCTGGCGGAAAAGATGAATTTCAGAATAAGAAATTCTGGTGTGTTGGTTTAAAAAAAATCTATAACAAGAAGCTATGTAAGATTATCAGAAATAAACAATATGACCTCAGCACATGTACGAGTATCAAGATAACGCCGTGAATACCAATAGCATACGAACAACCTCTAGTAAATAAATCATCATCATCATCATCATTTCAGCCGAAAGACGTCCACTGCTGGACATAGGCCTCCCCCAAGCACCTCCACTTCGACCGGTTTTGTGCTTCTCGCATCCAACGAGTTCCTGCGGCCTTCACAAGGTCGTCGGTCCACCTTGTGGGAGGCCTTCCAACGCTACGCCTTCCGGTACGCGGTCGCCACTCCAGAACCTTTCGGCCCCATCGGCCATCTGTTCTGCGAGCAATGTGCCCTGCCCACTGCCACTTAAGTTTGGCAATTCTTCGGGCTATGTCGGTTACCTTGGTTCTCCTGCGGATCTCTTCATTTCTGATTCGATCCCGCAGGGAAACTCCAAGCATAGCCCTCTCCATTGCCCTTTGAGTGACTTTCAGTAAATAAATATCAAATGACTATTGCATCTTTGTACTATAAATAATTGCGTCTTAGAATACTTTATTACGAATGCAATAATTGTTACTAACAT
Organism: Amphipoea oculea; assembly: GCA_945859645.1. Taxonomy (NCBI): domain Eukaryota; kingdom Metazoa; phylum Arthropoda; class Insecta; order Lepidoptera; family Noctuidae; genus Amphipoea; species Amphipoea oculea. The sequence goes on from OX243873.1 coordinate 14,248,162, forward strand.
AGTAACGAATGACTTAGTAACCAAAGGAGTAGCCAATAGCAAGGAGTTGAATGCAACCACTTTTAACGAATGTGCATTCATGATTTAATTGCCAAAAATGTATACAAATATGAGTTTATGGAAAAATTACTTTAAATCCTACACAATAAAGTTCAGTTTACGCTACAACTTTTTAAATAGAGCTGATCACTCTGAAATCAACTTAATTACCATTATAATAAACTTGATGTTTGTTTAACTTAAAATAATATTAAATTTGAAACAAGTTTGAATAGACTTTACAACTAACATGGCATTACGCTTCTATTTCCCAAAGGAGTAGCCAGTAGCAGAGGTGTAGAATGCAACCACATTTCTCTACTCGCACGGGTTTTTCTTCTTGACAAAACATCGAGATTTCTTTATTATAATTATGCAAGTTTAATATTGATGTTTTACTTGTAATACATAAAACCTTCCGGCATACATTCTATAAATCATGGTGAAACCCGCATCGAAACCGTTACACAGTTTACACTTTAGAAGTTTAGATGAACAACGCGGTCACACAGACACGAAAAGCGACTTTAATTTATAACATAGGGTCTAGCGACGCACCCTTGCTTCGCACGGTTTTTACGACTTTACAAAACATGGATATTTCTAAGTTTAATACTAATGTATTACTTTTTTTCACTGGGATATATTTTTATAAGAAAAAGAAGTCAAAAATATAGATATATACAACCTACTGGACAAACTTCTTATACTAAATTAACTTACAAATTACATATTAAAATTAAAATATTACTTGTACACATACAACTTCCGGAATAAATTCTCCAAATGATGTTCAAAACCGCCTCAAAATTCGTTGCGTAGTTAGAAGAACAACGCGGTCACACAGACACGAAAAGCTATAATATCTATGTAGATAAGTATTGTATATATATAGAAGTCCCATATAATAGTAATAGGGGCGATCGTGTGCCAAGGCAGCAGTTGAAAGTGACCCTGCTTGAAAAGCCCAATAACAGTAGGTATTCCCGACCGTACGAAACTTCGGACCCAGGCGCTGAATAGCCGCGCTTTCGACCATTACACTAACGAACATAGTAAGTACTCGTAGACTTTATAATTACACACAGGTCCGGAATAAGGGTCGATAACTCGATACTACCTTATTTTTGAACAATTTTGAACGTGTGAACGATCCCGATCAATGAAGACAACAATAGATTCATGGTCAAAAGAACACGTGACGTTTTCCAATAAACCAAACTTGGAATCCTGAAATTGTCTGCTTTCGGTCCGTTATTGAACCTTTAGCTTTAAGTCGGGAGATATTTTATTACGAAAGATTCATATTGGAATGGCCAATTGGAATTTTCTCGTAAATCAATAGTCTGGATACATTCAAACTAGAAGGTCTTTCCAATAATCCTTGAGGTTCTAGTCTCGGTGGGACGAATTCGTCCCTGTACTAGTGTGTGACGATATTATGCAGGTTGTAAGCACCTACTTACGGACGTGCTTCGATAGAGATCTGACCTGAAATTTTGTTAAATCGTGTGAAGTGGAGCGGGGTTACTGCTAATTGTTTTGAATGTCAAACCCTGAGATAGTTCGTTACAAGCCTTTATATTGTATACCTACCAACCATTTTATGAAACAAACTACTAAACCACTAAAATTAAAATAAAACACATAAAATTGCAAAAAAAAAAACTGTTTGTCTCTAACCGCAGAACAGGAAATAGTTTAACCCATATTATTTCGATTTGTTTAACGATTTCATTCCAATTACCTGTTATAGGTAGATAGGTACCTACCTGTTATATTAGGAAAACGTTCATAATAGGAAACAGGGAAGTGCTTCCGGTCATCCTGTAAACAGTTTAAATATACTTTAGTTAACTTTTACTACACGTTTCTACGTAGAAACTACTATAAGCAGATATAAATAAATTCTGAGATAAAAATACCTCGCAAGGAGTGCCAAGTAAATATGCATTAGACCGTTAGATTACAACCGCGTGTGCGCATACATTACCCTCCTTTTGTTTCGCTGTAATTGGATAAAATTAAATTTTTGTACACCATATGTAACGGTAGAATGTAAAGGGGCCATTATAGTTTTAAGTTCAAAGTCAAAGCATTTATTTCAAATAGGCACATAAAAGGCACTTTTGAACGTCACAAGGTCGTACATTGTAAACCTACATCCTAAAAAAATAATGAATTTAAACTTAAAATCCTGACAAATGTTAACCCTAAATGGACAAGAAAGCTGTATTTACAGTTACGTTCGAAAATATACAAACATATTTGCGAAAAAAAAAATCCTGTAGGTTTCGTGAAAATTAAGTACCCTTTTTTATTCTCCATAGTTATTTGTTCACAGATACAAAAACTTTAGTAGAAAAAGGGCAATCAGAAATTAGCTATTTGTACCTAAATACCCACCAGCTATAGTTAGACGTCTGTAGTCTGTACCTACATCGTTATGTAATGAATGAAGGAGTATAATTCTTTTAACCTTCAATTTATATCTTTTGCCTCCACCTTGTTAGTACCTTATGCTCCGTTTGAAATATTAACAACGTTATACTTTTATTACCTACATACGGCCTGTTATGTTGCTTGGTATCTCTTTATTTATTACGAGTCTACGTACAGGTTACGAGGTCAACACCCAAATGTAGGATTAAGATACCTTATGTTTTTTAGCCTGTAAAATATATTTTATTCTGGCTTCGAAACTTAGGAAGCAAAATTTTAATATCTTATTCAACGAAGACCATGTATGTTCGTGTATATTGCTGAATTTGCTGAACCAAACTATAATTATCATCATCTCAACACTGGTAAGCATATAGACCTCTCTTTTTTTGTGCCAATCCAAACGCTCCATATAAATATAACCTACGCTCAATCAATCAACTCAGCCTATCGAAGTCCACTGCTGGACATAAGCCTCTCTCATGCTGCGCCACAACACCCTGTCCTCCGCCTTCCGCATCCAGTCTGTCCCAGCCACTATTTTGAGTTCGTCTGTCCATCTAGCTGTATGGCCTCCCACACTACGCAGACTCCATAACCTGCATGAAAGTAAAAAAGAATGAAACTGAAAAAACACAGTCACTAATTACATAACGTGGTCAAAACAACGACTTTGAAAAACACTTTCAAGAAACAAGATACACCTACAATATTAGGTACGCAAATGTCCGCATACCTCGTCCATTCACCAGTTTAGAATTCCATCTGGTTAGCACTCGGAATCGCACTAGGAATTAATTCACATCACGCCATCTCCACGAGAGTGGTAATTACACAATCTAGACCAGCCGATTTATTCTGTAAAAATCTCTGTCAATCCCTAGTACCTATCCGGTGAAATGATAGCTCACTTCACCTGAGTGTTCACGGTGTAATATTTACAGAATAGACGGACAGGCTAATAAAAGGCTATCTCTCTCTAGGACTTTAGCTATTTCCAATGTTCTACTGTCTATTTATTTTAATGATATTAAATGATAAATGATATTATTGATTCAAAAAAACCCTTTTACACAAAATTTAATTATGTTTTTAAAACCAGATGACTTCGGTATTTCCCGACTGCTCTGAGAACAAAGACCTAAACAAACTGGAAGTTGTCTCTTGTATCTACGGTAGTAGTGAGATAAAGAACGTTTGTAAATATCCCCTCGTATTGTTCAAAAATAACATGTCTAACAATTAAAGTTGTTTGTAATCACCCGCCGACTAACGGTCCGAGAACTAACGGTAGCGTGTAACCGTAAAATCACTGCCCTACGTTCACACAGAGCAGTAAAAAAAATCAGAAACTGGCAAACGTTAATTATGTTTTGATTAACGTTCCACAATATTTCGCAAGTTAAACATGGATATAATGGGCCACAACAGAGCCACCATTAAACAACATGACAATATTTTTTAATAACCATATTTAGACATAATATAAAGCAAAGGTTACGCACGATATTGACGTAACATCAACAAAAAAATACAGCCATCCTGCTCTAAAGAATGACATAATAGGAAAATAATCTTGTTTTGCTGTAACAGCGTGGCTGTAAGCTTATTAAATGAGCGTCGTGTCGTTTTTCACCCCATTTAGCCGTACTGTGGGTTGTTTGACGTCACGGTTGTCTCCACTCCTGATCCTGATACCCTTATTTCAAGAATGTCTTTTTACGAATTTGGACTTTTTCGCGAAATTGGATTAATTGGACATCTGTAAACTTGACATGTCGATCCAATATCGTTATTTTCATCACCTAATTGCTTCTTTGTCAATCACTTTTTTACCGAGATATTTCGTATGAAGTATCATTTTTGCAAACTATACGCGAAAAATCGTCTCACAGATTTTATATTTAGTCACTAGTTCACAATGTATATAGCTTGGAACAATGTGTTAATCGATTGTTTGGCCGTAGATCATAAAAAATTATTACACACACACACACATCGATATTATACACACATCGGCTGCAAAAACTTATGTTAAAAGGAAACGCACATTATTCGATCATTATCACGATTTTAAGGTTCACACTTTGTAAACAATGACGAGACCTTGTGGTCGGTCAGTGTATAATCTGAGATTCACGGATAAACATGTTTTTTTTTTATTGGCTTGTAACGGCTGATTTTATTACATGCCAAAAATAATGTTGGTGCTCTTGGCGATGCAAAATATTAAAAAAAGAATTTTGTACTCGACTGACAGTACAAATAGGAAGTTCTTCCATTAAGGCGAAGGGTGGGCAGAAGTAGGTAATCCTGTTAGGAACACATTACCTAGGTATCCGTTTCAGTAGCAATCATAAATCTGTAAAACTGCTGAAAACTTTGCAAGAGGAAATGGATTTTTCCGTTGCGAAGTTTTCAGTAACTTCTTTCATTATCTACCATTATTATTTCTAACAATATTATAATAATTCGATGTTATATTCCTGCTAACTAAAGGATCACACCAAGTGGAAAGACACCCACCCTGCCTAAACACTAGATACCAAGCGTGCCTATAACATGTTTCCTTTGAACGTTCACAGTAGCGATCCTTAGATGTCTAAGTCATGATGACATATTTCTATTTTTAGAATTTTCCTATTTTTAGCAAAAGGTTTCAACGATTTATTTTTGGACTATGGAATAGCTTACGATGAACACAGAGTTATAAGTAACGAATGTGAATAGTCAATATAAATAGAGTTTTTGTATCGTGTTTTAGTTCATTTAACTTATTTTTGGTAGGTACAAAAATAGAGCGAACTGCAGTAATGACACATGAAGGTGGGTAATAAATATTATTTATGGTAAGCGGCTTCAGAGATAAAGAAATACCAATACTTACCTAGTTTTACACATCTCAATTAAATACCCATAAAATATTAAAAAGACATCTTATTAAAACGGAAATATTGACCTCATAATAGATCCAGTTATTTATGATCTTCTGATTCGTTTTAAAAAAGTTGAAAAGCGATTATCCGAAAAACTGCCATAATAAATTTATATAAAACATACAAACTGTCAGGTAGATAAACAAAATAATTTAGGTGAACGTTTTTCAAAGCATTATATGAACCTGTTAACCTTTAAGTTGATGTTTATATTGACCCAAAGACAAAGTGGCTTCTCTCCTTTACTCGAGTTAGTTTCTTTTCAGACAACTTTTATCGACATTGATTGCCCCGGAGAGACCTGTTTGAGTAACAAAGAAATTTATCTCCTCCCGAGACTTCAAAATTTACAGTAAAAAAGCTTCTTTGCTTCGAAAGTATGAAAATGATTTGTGTTTTTCATCTTCTTTTAAAACTACAATAGTATTTGCATAAGCGTAGTTTTCCATTCGCATGTAATCGATTTAAACTTGAACTCTGCAAACCTTTTAATTGAAATATTCAGCGTAACCTGTTTATGGTCAAAAATCACACTACCATCGTCAGATTAGTCTAAAGTTCTAAACTAAACCCGAGCTATAAGTACGAAAAAATACCATCTATTTTGATACAAACCATAAGTTCTCCTTGACGTGATGCGATGTTATGTTCCTAATGTCAGTTCAATCGCTTGCAAAGGTCACGGAATCTATGGGTACGTGTAATCGATAATCGTTAAATATGATAAACGTTGGCTGACGTTTTACTATAATTCAGCTAATGATTGCCACTTTGTGGTAGAACCTCGAACCCTGGCACGCAACAGTTATGTTTTCGTCATAATTTTCCTGCACTTAAGTTTTATGTGGGATCGCCTTTTTTTTCTATATGACGGTTAATAAAGATGTAGGCATCTTTATTAGCCGTCTTATGACGAACTACGTCTTATGATCGAAGTAAGGGGCAAAAAAAAAGAAAGCATTTTTGCTTTCTTATTTTTTTTTTGCCCCTTACTACAGTCTGATAAAAAAAACAATCAATAAGTATAAAAAAGTATTTTTGTGTTTGATGGTGGGGGTGTGTTTATGAATGTAATGTGTGTAACAATAAAGTTTGCCTAAGGTGCCAGAATCGTCTGCTACCTACCTACCTAAAGTGTGCTTTTTTATTTTCTAACTTATCGATGTTATCGTGGACGTACCAAGTCCTTTAAATGTATGACATTACATGCACGTTTAACGATATCGTAGACGGATATTTAAAACCGTCTTCATATATTTTTAACCGACTTCAAAAAAAGGAGGAGGTTATCAATTCGACTGTATTTTTTTTTTTTTTTTTTTTTTTTTTTTTTTATGTTTGTTACCTCATAACTTGCGACTGGGTGAACCGATTTTCATGATTCTTTTTTTATTTGAAAGCTGGTGCTTCCCGTGTGGTCCCATTGTCACCATTTCAATATCTGATGATGGGATCTTAGAGAAATCGAGGGCAACCCTCAAATTTTATAGGCTCACTTATTGTTTTTCGCATATTTCATGAAGTATCTTGTGTATTTGCGTATGGTTGTCACCATCTCAGGTAGCTGGGCTGATGATGGAAGGTACAACTCCTTAGCAGTAAAAAGTTACTCGAACAGGAAAGGACTGTTTTAGTAAATTGTTTTGATGTTTGATAGGGCATTTGCCACATTTGGTCTCATGATCATCAAATCATGATCTGATGCTGCAGTCAGGATAGTCTGCAGAGTACCTAACTCCTCGACAACTAACAGCAGATATATCGTGTTTAGTTTAGGCTCATTGAAAAGGGCTCGATGTGTGGATAAACGTACTGTTAATGAGGAACACCGAAGTACATAAAGACCTGATGCTGAAGCCAGGAGCATCAGAAAAAGTACCAACCTTGAAATTACAGCACCGTAGTCGTGTTTGGGCTCATTTTAAACAGGACTAAATTTTAAGTTCAATGTAATGTTGACATAAGTCTGGCCTGATGCTGCAGCCAGGATTATCAGCATCTAGTCTAAAAGCATCAGGTCAAGATTTGATGATGGGATCCTGGAGAAATCGAAGGAACTCTTCAAATATTATAGGCACACCTATAGCGATTTGGGTATTTTTTATAGTAACTCGTGCATTTGCTCTCGGAAAGCACTATTTGGTGAAGTGGAACTGATGATGAAGACCACAGATGGCCATCGGAAGTACTCAATAATATCTAAGTATTTCACGGGTTGCGATTCGATTACTTTAATATGGTTGCTAAGCAATTTATGCTCGTCACAATGTGAATGGTGATATGGAGCTGATGGTGGACCTGGAGAACTCCTCAACAATTAACTTCCCTGCATCGGGAAAAGCAATATTTTGTTTGTAAAAGGCGATAATCACTAGGCTATTGTAACTTAGATAAATTATAAGCAGACCCACTAAAAAGCGTGAAATAAAAACTTTTTAAGAAAAAAAAACCGACTTCCAAAAAAATACTACAAAGTGAAAAATAACTTTATTTCGGAAGTCGGTGGCAAAAAACTAAAATACAGATCCAAAGACACCGACTTCCGAAATAAAGTTATTTTTCACTTTGTAGTATTTTTTTGGAAGTCGGTTTTTTTTTCTTAAAAAGTTTTTTCACATACACATTTATTTCCTTGTGTTATCGTGATGCCGTGGACATCCACGACAATATCGTCACGACATAAATTATATAAACGCCCAATACTTAGGTATTGGGCGTTTATTATTAGTTTATTTATTATTATTGTATAATTTCGAAGTCATCGTCAATTTAGATGGATATCCAGAATACGGCGACTACCCACACCGAACTATGACGTCAGTAATTAATGCTTGTGGTTGTGATAACGCTGATGTATCCCATGGTTTACCGATCGATATTTTAATTGACTTAGAACCCACGCACGCATCCTACGGTGTGCAGTGCACTATTCATAATTCTGAGCTATTTTTAGTTCGTCTAAAACGTCCATTTGGATGCTATTTCGAGCGAGCCATTTGCAAGTCCATCCATGTTGAATATATGAATTAATTTACGGATGTTTCTTTAAATCAACAAATCAATAAAATTTAAGTGTCTGTTTGTAAAGTCAAAATAACATTTATTTTTATCTGTCTTTGTGTTTGTTCCGGCGTATCTCCGAAACGGCTAGACCAAATTATCTGATTTTATAAGGATTAACAAAGGCCGATTTGTTCCGATAGCACCTTCCTGTGGGACAATTTCCGACATCCTCGCGAGCGAAATCGCGGGCAGAAGCCAGTTCGTAATAAATCAGCATCTTAAAATAACAATTAAATAAGTTAAGTACCTATTAGGTAGGTACCCAGTTGAAAACATAACATTAACTTAAACTTTCGTCTAAAGCTAATTTTATTTGCACTTATAGCTAAGGAGGTAGTATACAGAATACGTACCTACCTATCATAAATACATACATCTGACAAATTCTTCAGCAATATAATAAAAAACTTTACCTACCTGAAGTTATTTAAATTATAAATGACAATATCTCGACAATCCATAAAAAAGGATTTAATGAACAACACCGTCTGCAAAACAAACCAACCGTTATCTCTCCACACCAAACAATATCCGAGATAACCCAACGATAAGCTAAATCTCTTACCACCTCACTATATTAGCTAAACAAATACCAACCCGAGGCACCGGAGCGATAATTACTTGACTTTAATTATTCGCGCCATTGCCCAATTAACCCACTATAACGGAGAGCTTTAGGAGTAGGTACCTAACTCTAATTTTTCCGGAATTAGGGCTGTCCAAAGGTGCTGTTGATACACCCACACGATCGACATCGCATCGATGCCTTGATCTTCGTCGATCGCATTGGGGAATAACGTATGGTGATCGATGATGAAAATAAGTTTTATTTCGGAAGTCGGTGTCAAAAAACGAAACAGCGAACCCATCGACACCGACTTCCGAAATTAAAGTTATTTTTCACTTTGTACTGTTTTTTTTTTTGAAGTCGGTTTTTTTTTTTTTTTTTTGTAAATAATATTTATCGTTATTAAATTGTAAAAGTAGCGGATTATCTATCTTGATCACTTTTATGACAGTAGGTACTGAAAATAGATACGTGGTCAATAGCTGAATTGATATCTATACAACTGCAGTGCACCGACCCGTTTCAAATGAATATTGAGTTTGAATTCACGCATGTTCCACTATTATTCGTATCCACACGAACCAACGAACCCCGAATGCACGTAAAATGCTTTATTAAACTAATAAGGGCAGTCTAAGCTCGAGATGCGAGGCGAAAGCATGAGATATTGCCCCACAGGCTATTGGGGCGATATTGCTCCCATGTACCGTCTAATAAAGAGATAACATCTTAAATATAGAGATAGCATATTATCTTGATAAATCATATGCAAGACTTCTGCTATGCTCTCTTGCATGTTTTAGGTATCTCAGCTACACGTAGAATAATAAAGTGATTTTCTCTACGTATTTCTTTCTGAATTTTGTTTCCTTACACTACAAAGGTTAACAGCGGAAATATTATAAATATTTTCTTGTTTTCTTTTACTTTGTTTCAGCGGCAGCCCTTGCTCGTGAAAAACATACCGGCATTTATATATCCATATATACATATATTATTTTATTCGTCCATAAAACCTTATGACGCTTCTACGTTGCTAATGGGTAAACCATGGTTTACTCACTCAAGCTTGAGATGACGATAACATAATCAGACGCATTCATTCATGGGGGCGAATGACCTTAAATTATTCCGTCGCATGTTTAATTATTTATTCATATGCAAATTGTATCGTAATTAATGTTACACGCCGATTATAAATCAAGCATTATCAGTATTTTATAATCTGATCTGAAATTTTAATGCATTTATAATAGAAAACAAAGGCGGCTAAACGTGCAACGATAAAAATACGTAATGAAAACGAAGTTTCACAAAAGTGCTACGCTGTGCTACGGAGAGCTACGAAATGCATAAATCTGTGAATCTGTTTTTAATTGCTTTTCTACTTTAATTTTGGCCATAAAATTCAACGTCTTTTTCAATTAGTGGACATTTTAAGGGGTTTCATATAATTTTATAGAGCTACGGCTATGCTACGAAGAGCTACGAAATGCATAAAATTTTTAAATGTTTTGAATTGCTGTTTGTATTTTAATTTCAACTATAAAATTCAAAGTCCTTTTCAATTAGTGGACATTTCAAAGGGGTTTCATATCATTTTATGGAGCTACGCTGTGATATGAACAGCTACGTGTAGGTTTAAAAGTTTTAACTTTTTTTTTGTCAACATACGCATGTAGTTTAATTTTGAATTATAAATACTGTATTAGTACTGTTTAGTTAAGTTGACATTTCAATGGGTTTAGTGACAGGTTCTCAGTAGCAAGATGATGGCGCCGGCCTGGCTGTGTCATGAAATATCAGTAAACATCTCCCTCCCCTAAGTACCCATTGCTAGCTCACTATATTGACACAGCAAAAAAGAGTTTACGTGGTGACACGTTTCGAGAAAAAAAAAAAACTTCGTTTTAAAAAGCTTTATCTTTCTTTAATGGATGGTTAAATAAAGGTTATTCTTATTTAAACGTTAAAATGTCATGTATTATGTAAATCTTGATTTTTACCTACATCTCCGAGAAGTCTAGTGTTAGGTTAACATCTTTTAAGTAAGTATGCACCTAAAAAGCACTGTTAATGGCAATTTAAAATAATTTCTTGTATAGTTCATTACCTATATTTATTTCGGGGCACAGGTCCACATCAAAGATGATTTGAGAAGAGTATCATAACGAGTCATAACGTCATTATTAGAGGCTCAAATACAAAGGGGTGCGAAATAGAAAGTAATTACTGCTCCCATGTCAAAGTTTCAAACCACGAGGTACACAGCCGTTCATAATAAGCACCAGACAGTAATAAATTATAGGACTGCTTACGAGGCAATATTTTAGCTTGATAAGCACTTAACTTACATGATATGAGCAATTTTATACACTTACCTAGTTATATTTTAGAGTAGGTATCTTTTAACGCAAAATGAGGGACCTTGTGGCTAAGTAATAACAGCCGCACGGGTCGATCGATCAGGTTAAGCTACGCTTGCGCGGTTGGTCCGTGGATGGGTGACCATCATTACATACCAAGACCCCTCCGTGCCTCGGAAAGCACGTTAAGCCGTTGGTCCCGGCTGTCATTCGTGGATCTTTGACAGTCGTTACGGGTCGTCAGAAGCCCGAAAGTCTGACAACCAGTCTTACCAAGGGGTTTCGTATTACCCAGTTACTGGGTTGTGGAGGTCAGATAGGCAGTCACTCCATGTAAAATACTGGTACTCAGCTGCATCCGGTTAGACTGGAGGTCGACCCCAACGTAGTTGGGAAAAGGCTAGGGAGATGATGGATCTTTTAAAGCAAAATTAGCCTATAATGTTCCCACTGCTGGGACACAGGCCTCCCTTCTGTGACAGGGAGTGGGTCACAATCCACCACGCGGTCCCAGTGCGGGTTGGTGGATGTCACATCATCATCATGTCTTCGAATTTTTGGTTTTAGGACATGCCGGTTTCCTCACGATATTTTCCTTCACAGTTTTTGAGAGCAGTTTTGATTAAATCAAATAAACAAGTAAAGTGACCTGGAGTTTGAACTCACGACCTACAACTCGTAAGTCGCGGCCGATACCATTGGGCCACCACTGCTCTGTTTTTTGACTTGCCCCCTTAATAATAAACGTTGTATAGCGTCTGTATAGTTACATAACATTTTGTCTTCTTCTTTCGAAAGTCAAATTACTGACGACTGAAAGAGAGAAATTGGTGTGCAACTATTCATCTGATATAATACGTGTATTAGTAAGGGGGATAAATTCTGAAAGTAATTTTAGGTTTCCGACAAACTAAGTAGGTAATATACCTGCGACTATACGATTCTAAACCAGCTTTAGTAGATATTATTTTCACAAAATATGTGAAAAGGTGGAAAAGTTTTAAACATTTCTACAATAAACAACCGTAAACTCTCTAGTTCATAAACAGCTTTAAACACAAAAGCTTTCACATATAACACTGGTGTCAAGGCTTAAGCATTAACAATAAGACAAATTGTCTATGAGAACCTCCCCTTTCAGCCGGCCTTTCATAACTCTCTCACAAACTATAAGGCTACCTTTCCATTGGAGCGGAGCGAGTAAGCGAAGAAGAGCGAGGGAGCAGATTATCCGAAACGGAATGCGCAAAACCGTGGTGCATGAGCGAAGAAGCTATCAAAGCAGAGAGTGAAGCTGAGACCTATACTTAAACGTTACTTAGCACGTGCTTTGGCTTAGACATGACTTGTAGTTTGACAGTTGTGCGACAGTGACAGGAATAACGCTTAGCCATAACCATAATCAGCCTATAATGTATACTGCTGGGACACAGGCCTCGACTCGGTGAGAGGAAGTGGGCCGTAATGCACTACGCGGGCCCAGCGCGGGTTATGCTCAGCCATAGTACGTGCTAACTAAGTAACATTTATAGATCACTGCCTGAGTGGACCCAGCTGTACGTTATGTACGCAGAGTTGTGTCCGCGGTTAATATACATAAATCAGTTGTCCGCTAAGGTGTTACGAAACGAGAATTTAATAGAATTCTATTGGTTAAAGTTTTCCTAGCTCTATTCTTCTCCGCTCCAGTGGACAGGCAGCCTAATAGGGCTTTGAGGCCCGCTCTCACGCGACACATACGTCTTGGTTACGCGGATGGTCGCTACAGAAATAGAACAATACGGTTCGACATTGTCAATGAACAGATATATGGGAACAAACCGATACGAGTTACAATAGTCGATACTTCGATAGTTACACATTCTTGACAGTAAATCTGTCTGGGTAGATATCTATAGTTTTATTCAACACATAATAACACATGAACAAAGTGTTTATTTTGTTTTTCTCTAAGTAAGTGGACTTGTGTAAAGCGCAATCAACACCATTCCAAGTTTTAAAATAATTATCTCGTAAAAAATAAGTTAGATTTAAATTGCTTATTAGTCTTATAGGCTAGACTTAGAATAGAATCTGGTTCTTTTTAATAAGGGATAAAAAAATAACAACAAATGTGAGAAAAGGTAGGTAGGTACATGAAGTTAACGTCACCAGTACTTATTTTTAATTAACATTAATTGTAGGGGTATGACGAAATTTTCAAGCTTCCGGAACATTAATTACTTAGCATCACTACAAAGTCCCCCCGCCGCGTCTGTTTGTCTGTCTGAGCGCGATAAACTCAAAAACCACCGAACGAATTTTCATAAGGAAGATTTTGATGTATGATGATGATGCTTTTGTGTAAAATATGACGATGATTGTTGAAGATGTCTGAAAAAATCATGCCGACTGGGAGCTTTATTGGCGTGCGCCGCGTAAACTAATAGAGTTATATAAAAACAAAGTTTATATGGGATATTTTCCGAATTCCATGCGGGCAAAAGCTAGTTATTTTTTTATAACTATAAATATAAACGCATTTTTTTTTACTAAATCGTGGGCTGCTCCGTTACCGTGGCTGTTTTGCTACACCTCGTTAATATGACTTCGACAATAGTCGGAAGTAGATGTCGTTTTGCAGTTATCTTTATTGAAATCACAACCCATTAAATATTCATCATTGTTGCGTTTGACGGAAAAAATATTTTAACGAGAAGCTCATTAAATGTATGTACAGTCAACAGCAAAAGTAGATGATGAAAATCAGAAATAACTTTTGGAGTCTAAACTGATCACGAATATATAGCAGCTGTACTAGTAGTAAATGTTTGGTATAATTTACAATCACATACTTTTGAATCACTTCGACGCCACACAGTTCTGACGCGAACTCCGTTTATTAGTACTTATTGAATTTCTGATTTTCATCATCTACTTTTGCTGTTGACTGTACCATCGAGGAAACTTGCATCCTATACACCGTCAGGGCTATTCTTGCTTGCGCAGCGCTCGGCCGCTATAGTAACGCTTGCTAACAGCTGATGTGGTCATCGTATGCACGGGATTTTTTTTTCAAATTGGGCAGATGTAAGTTTCCTCGATGGTACGTATATTTCGTCAGTTACATGGAAAACGCAATACTAGATAGGTACTCTAAGCGGTAACTACAGTGGGAGCCCTTTTATTTAAATCAAACTCCTATAGGATGATTTCATCAGCTATATTTTTAGAGTCTTTTCATATATCATCTTAAAACTAGCACTTCCTATTTTTCACGTCAAACCTAATCTAAATCATTGACAGTTGACACACGCTTGAACGTTCGAACAGCAGATGCCGTCAATTATGGCCGGCCTGCATTACAAAAGAGGTGCGAGGCTTCATAAGCAGCCTCTACAGTACCTACTCAACAACTAAGTAAGTACAAGTACCCATAAATAAAGTTATGAACTTTACTTAGTGTACAATAAGTAACAAATTACGATATTGTAGGTAGGTAAAGAAATCCAATTGCCATTGTTGGTTACGTAAGTACGTCGTTAGTATCATAATACACTTCGCACTATCGTATTTCTTATTGTGCCATTCAACTAAACTTATTATCTGATAAAACAAAAATCGTGCAACATTTATTAATTCTTTACCTAACTGTTTAATCAGCTGCTTAGAAAAGAAATCGCACGAGCGAAACTGTTAACCAAAATAATCAGTAGAAAGTAAAAATAAACATTACACTTGATAAAGTTAAAAATACCCTACCCTACTGACCGACCCACTAAGGCAAATTGCGTAAAAAGTTTCGAGTGCGGACTGCGTCCCGAAATACTTGGGCCGAGTTCCCGGGATCCCGGGTTCACAGACCGGGAAGCATGTGACAGCGGTCGGCAGACAGGCGGCTATGCGGTGCATGTAAATGAGCCGGCCACTTGCCCAGTACCAATGTGGACGTGATTTGGACCGATTTCAATGTTACCTTACACAAATAATGATTATGCTTTTCCACGTAATACCTACTCATCTGCGGAGTAATTGCGTAACACACTAACAGTAGAATGGGTTTCATTTTGACAGTTCAACAACATTCATTGCGTTATTTACGTTGTTGAGCAGTCAAATTTTTCGAACATATGAAGCAATGGATTAGAATTATACTTTAAAATGATTCGGATTGTGATTGATGATAGTGTGTTGCGCAATTAAGGTGCTGGATTAATTCATAGTCGAATGGCGTGGAAAATCGCTCGTAAAAACAATAATGTAAATAAAATACTCAAATATTAATGGTTTTTGTAACTTTCTAATCGGTTTGCAAAAACGGTGTAGATAACTATTCAAACTGCCGAATTTGTCTTTTACGATAAATTATCCTGAAGTCAATTTATTATCAGCGGTTTTTGAACAATCATTTATCAGACGGGATTCATTTATTTTGTTTTTCGAATTTAACTTGTAACTAGAAATTGTACTTAGTTTTTTATAAACATTATACCTATACTTTCTCTCGTAAGTCTAAAGAAATAATGTTACTCGAATACTATTACGGTAAAAAAAATGCGAGGTAATTGCGTAACAGTGGCAATAGACAGTTCAACAACATTCTTTGCGTTATTTACGTTGTTGAGCAGGCCCATTTTTCGAACATATGGAGCAATGGATTAGCAATATCCTTCAAAATTATACAGATTTTGATTGGTTCACTATTTCAGTTGAGACATTAAAACTTAAGTACATCGCAAAGAATGGAGATGTGTCATTATGTATGATAAAACAAGGATTTACGTAATTGCCACTTACTTGAATAATTATTATGTAGCAGATTCTTTACTTTGTTTGTAGGCCTTGCTAAGGTTATTAATAGCTTTAACAACCTTCTTCCGCAATCATGAGACTTTAATTATTCAGGTTCTGAGATTGACTGGAGCACAGTTTGGATGGTTTGGCCTCATAGATACTTAAGTAATTTTTTTTTACCTTGGGGACACTCAGACCTTGCTAAAATTTTACGCAACAAAGTGGAGCTCTCCAAAACAAAAACAGAAATGAGTCCCAAACTTTTTAGTTCCTTTGGCATACAATAGTTAATTAGGATACTGTGAATTGTCTGCAAAGTTCTGTCGAATTGAATTACTATTGTGCAACGATTGTTCAATTGATTCGATTTGTATCAGCGTTTTTTTTTTTTTGCCCTTTAAGCTCAATGTAAGCAACTGCTGTATGTGCAAAGGCATACATTTGCGTCAATTAGCTTAGGTACGCAAAGTTGATGTTACACAACAAGGCTGGAATTCTCTGGGCTAGCCGCCATTGGCATTATAATACTCAGGTCTACCATGCATGACCGTTGGAATAGTCGGAATACTACATACCTATATGTACCTACAACTTTTCGGTTTTATGTTTTACATAAGCATAGTAGTGTTAAAAAGATAGAATTTTATTATATTTATATTTTTATGATATATGCACAAAAATACACACTTTCGAAACATAACCTCGCATTTTATCAGTCCCAAAAACGCTAAGTGTAAAGTTCTCATAACATTAAGTAACGTACAGACGCCAGCAGATCAAGCTACCCGAAACTGTCAAATTTTCCCAATTAACTTTGAACCTTATGCTTTGGCGATAAAGTTGAAAATCTATTAAAGAAATTTGACAGCTTGTAGTAGCGTGATGTGCTGGCGTCTGTACTTATCTCAATTCTTTTAAAAGACATCTTTTCACACATATTACGAGGCCACTTAAAATGAGGTATTCCACTCAGACCACTAATTTGAACCGCACTTGGACGAACCGAAAAAAATCAACACAGAAACTTAAGAGTCGGCTAAGATCCTAATCGGAATGTCAATAACAGTATAAGTGCCCAGCACTCGACTCCAAGTATTCACCACTTTATGCTGAACTGACATCGCAATCTCACTATTTCCGTCCAAAACCAGACCCTAGGCTATCGTGGCGCGTCGGGCAGAGCAAAAAAAAAATAAAAGTAGGTAATGTCCTTTACTCTTATAACGAGGACTAATGTCGGTCGCCAATAGCTTTGCCGACAACACTAGAACCGAGTGGTAGTTTCATTATCCCGTATTCCCGCCTTTTACGCCGAGTTCGGGTTTTTCTGAAAGGATCCGACAGTTTTTCCTCACATTCGTCTCAATTGCTGTAATTAATTGCAGGATTTTGTTCGCAGCTGTTATTTACGAAGTGTAGACGACACCTACTTTTTTATTAAATCTTTATCAGGTGTCGTCCACTTGTACATCTAGTTTAGAGTATTAAAAATATTGGATTTACACATGAAATGCTTGATGGATAAGATTGGTTGGCATAGCCCTTGGTTATATCGGCGACAAAACTGTAAAAGTTTAATAACTAACATATAAATAATATAAAACCACTCCTGCATTCCCAGAAAGGTTAGGTGGAGGTACATACCCACCCACCTAGCTTATTATATAGATGTTGATGTGCCAACCGTAAATGAAAAGTGTGAAACAATACCTTATGTTACCGTGTCGTTGTTCCAGAATGCCAGCGCTCCGGCTGCTGGGGCGAAAATGGCTGGCAGCCTCAGACGATCTCGTGTTCCCCAGCATCTTCGAACTTCTCTTCAGATTTGTTTGGTATGTATCTAATGGCCCGTTTTACCATCAAAGTTCTAACTTCTAACTAAGGGCTGATTTTGCCAACGCCAGATAACTTTATCGGAGGAGTAATTTTGAATTTCTGACAGTTCTTCTATACAAAAACTGTCAGACGTCAATTTTATTCCACAAATAAAAAATATCGGTCGATTGAAAAATCAACCCTAAATATTTTTTTATTTATTTATCTAAGAGCTGAGTTTAGATACTCGTATTTTTTAAGACCTAAATATTGCATTATATTTTTTAGGACCTAAAAACATTAAGTATGGCTGAAAAACCCTAAAAAAAATCACAAATGCCATTTAAATCGAAGAAACAAAAACTTTTTTTCTTTATAAATGAAAGGGCTGGACTATTTGTTTTTTTAGCAATACAAACCAGCTATCAAGTGGTATTATTGACGACCTAATTGCATCGATAACATTTTTTAGGACCTAAAATTATTGCAACTGACTGACAAGCTCAAAAAAAAAAATGACAGCTATACTTACCATTAAATATCGAAGAAACAAAAACTTTTTTTTTAATGAAAGGGGTTTATTCAGCAACACCTGCCAGCCATCGAGTGGTATTTTTAAAGACCTAAATCTGCAAAAATTTAAGACTTAATTATTGAAAGAGCTTGACTGAACTAAGTACATAATTACGAAAAAGATGCGTAAATATAGCTAGGATGTTTTTTCTAAAATAATAGCAGGTTAATATTTGTCCTATTAATTGTTAGGTTTAACAATAAATTGATAACAATCCAATCATAGGTCCCTATGGACCTATGATTGGATTGACATGGACATTTCTTACTCTATAGTAAGTAATGTCCATGTTAGTTCAACAAAAAAAGTTTATTACAATTTCGAATCGGTCATAAAATTCCAAAAAAATGTCGAATGCATCGGTGGTGATTTTTTATCTTTTGAATGTAAATTAAAAATAACGCGGAAAACGAAATTGGTAAGCGATTAGATTTTATTTTTGTGTACTCTACATAAAATCGTCATATTTATTTTATTTTGTAGCTATAGTTAAAACAAACATAGGTAGTCAAGTGTATGCTCGACTCTCGAACAGAAGGTATGTAATATTAATAATATTTGGCAATAAAATTTGAGTGGTAGTTAATAAAACATCCGTAGTATCGAGTATGTAGCGATAATAAAATATAAACAGGCCACAAGACTCAATGATCGCGTGTAGTAAGTAGGTACCTACATCCAATGCCTACATCATACCTATTAAAAATTCATCAAGTTCTGAAAGTATCCATCTATATCGATATTCCTGGATTTATATTCCGGATTATCCTGTGTCAAATATTCCCAAGTAGGAGACCTTTTTATGTCCTTCCTTAGTTTCAATTTTGAGACCACCAATAAGTTCACATTTTTATGATCAGCACCTCACCTTACAAGTTTACTACTTATATACCTACTAGATATTTTTTTGTCAGTTGAAAGATATATCACAAAACAATAACTGGCATAGTGTCGATATAATTAGCCTAAAATAGAGCTGTTGTGGAACTTCTTCCGTTGACCAATAGTGTACCTGTTTGAAATGAAATTGTTTATTCTGTAAGAAGAATATCGGAGTCACTTTTTCACATATGAGGACATCTTGCACCGAAAAGTTACATCAGTGGCTCACTTTCACCTAGCCACCTAGTTAGTTAAAAATAAATCATACTGCACGAAGTAATCATCCACAGATCATTAGTTCTTGGTTAGGCTAATTTAAACTAAAATCGAAACTAACAAAAACGAAATAAACATTTATAGTAGGCGTTCTGCTTACGTCAATCACGGTAGGTCATAGAGCTTCAGTAACTTGATAAAACAAGAAGAGATGCAATATAGGCGATAAAACTGTTCCGCATAAAAACTTTGCCAATAAAAGGGATTCCCTCAAGTACTAACTGATAAATAAAGTTCGATAAAAGGGTCCGTATTACAGAAAATATAAAAACAATGAGTAGAAAGAAATTCTCAGAAATCTCCAAACCCAGCTAAACAAGAATAAATGGAAGGAAAACGCTGTAAATATCACGAAAAAAATTAATTTACTCTTCCCTCAGGTAAACTCGATAACAATGATGAACTTAATGAAGGTTTTGATTTACAAAGAGTAATTTTTCACCGAATTGAATTATCTGTTGAATTTTATTAGAACGTGATATAATTTAAGAAACCCGTCGTCTCGATGTTTTGATATAACATGGCAGCCAGACCTTCGGGTCTCGAACCTCACTTGTTGCGAACCACATTAATATGAATGAGCTTTCGCTCTCGATATTGGCTCGCAATTTCTCTGCAGTTCAGCCGACCTTCGAATCTCGGCCTGATTGCCCCGTAATGGATTTTAAATTGTCGCAACATCCATCGTTTAACTTCGCCTAACTTAGGTGTTTAATGAGGGTTCTCATCACTCGTTATTAAAAAAAAAAAAAAATTGTAGAAAAAAAAAAGAGGAAATGGTTACGATTGTTCAAACTTTAATGTAGGTCAAATGGCTTCAGTATTCGCGCCTTTGTAGTGTAGATTTATTTCTCCATATTCATTCGCATTTTGTAACAATGCAATTTGTTGTTTGACATTCCTATTAACAAGATAAAGTAAAGACGAGCATCACAGACGTCTGATGTAACATGTTACAGATACAGTGCGGTTTCCGCATCATTTGGTACGGTATGCCATTCATCAGAGATGCATTAGCATTTTTATTTACAAAATATTTCAGCTTGATTTAGGTCACAAACACTTTTTCATGTTTTGCGAGACGTCCAAACAATGCTCTTTGTAGTTTTATGTTTCAACAGCTGTAAGTAGGTAGCTGTCTTTGAAATCAGAATCATCTTTAAGATACAAAAAAGTATCTTGAAAACGGAAAACGTTTACAATAACCGCCTGGGATGTTTCGGGCTAGCAAATTACTGTTTAATTTGATTAATCCATTAATTTATAATTATTGGATGTATTAGTCCTAAACAGAATAGCGCTTCTTATTATTTATGCAGCGCCTGTTCAACAAACAGTTTCTCCCTAAACCGTTTGACAAGGGTCTAAGTCCGTACCCCGAAGGTTATAAACGAAAGCTAATTTACACCATTCCTTTTGTTCACAGGCTTGTTCTAATAGCACTGGTGGTGGAAGTCCTGTACCCAGTAACATGGCAGTGTCAGTCAGAAGGCTGGCAAGGCGGCGCGTTCGTCAGGCTATACCTCATCGCGACCCTGACGCTGCAAGCAGTACTTATGCTGATGTTGGCAGCACTGGCTCTGCAGTCAGCAAGGGGGACCATCACCGACATCGATGCTAGGAAGATGGTGTCGCCACTGCTTCTAATAAAGTAAGTTGTATTTTTTTATTAGGGAAATATACCTAATACATCTACACTTTACCTTTTCAGCCAATGAACCCTTTAGATAGTATAGCTCCTGACCTGAATCCCATTTTCTATGAAAAATGTCCTCAATAAACGTCGCTTATGCTACAATTAAAACAATTTATTTTAATTTCCATTTCAAACACGTTACTAAGCACAGAATTTTCCGAGATTTTCTTATTTCGTAGCAATAGAAAACTATTCGTGCATCTATAAAATAGATTCTAGAGATTGATTATAGTACATATTAAAATTAAATATGAGCCAACTTCCTTGTAATGCATATTATGTATAATAATTTTAAATAACAAAACGTTGATATAAAATTAAGCAAACACAAAACTCGTCTATTTGTTCCATGAGCCCTTGGTAACGAATAAAAGCGGTGCCTATCCGTGACTGAGAGCTCCCTAGAGAGCTTATGAGATCGCAAAATAAATAATACACAATCGATGAAAATGTTTACTTTTCTTTTTGTAGCAAGAAATCAAATAAAATCTCGTACCGAATAATCTGCTTATTTGTTGTTATACGCTTGTATATAAATAAACATACCTATGTTAGTTAATTTTCCATCATAAAATAAACAGTTGATGCTGTCTTGTTTACGATTTCAGGTCGGCATAGAAACGTTATAAATATAACCGTAAACACCCAACGTTCGTACATTTTCTCTCTTCACAAAACATGGTTAATATTACTTTCTCTGTTCAACGCAGCTGGTGCATTAGAAGTGGCAATAAGTTTCTAATCTGAGGCGCTAATAACCTACAATAGTTGAGCACACTCACGTCACCACTACTCTTAATCACTTACTAAGAATAAAACTCATACAAGTGTACACTTCCAGACAAAGAAAAGTGCTCGTCGAAGTCGTGAAAACTTTTATGAGCGAATTGCGCAGTTGCCATTAGACCCAAAAGTTTCAGAAGTAGGTAGGTATGTTTGCTACGTTCCGCAATTTTTTGTGCTCGCATCGTACACCTGTTGGCACACATTTCTATTTCCTGGCTAGATTTGATTCGGTAATTAAAATAGAACGTTAGAATTCATTAACAGTTGATTCACTAACGTTAGACATTCATAAAAGTCTACGTATGTATTTAAACCTCGTTTTCATTATGTAATTGCGAATGCGTGAATAATAATATTTACGGTTTTATTTCTTTATAAAGTGGGATGCTCGACATTTACAACCGTGCGTGGGCGTAATACCTATTCTTCACTTTTATGTAGTAAAACTTTACTATTATAGATGCCATTTTTAGCCTCTGAGAGTGTAGATATTTATAGGCAGTGTGCATAATAATGAATGAACATTATGTCCACACGCCGACAACAATGCGTACTAAATCAAATGATTTGTTTATGTTTGGTCTTCAATCTTGACCTACTATGCCTTTGTTTATATCTCGACGAATAACAGTTGAACTCTCTGAACTATTGTGAAAGAAATAGGTCCCGAACCGGAAACAACTTTGGTTAACTAGTTATTTGTAATTGATAAGAAGTTAATCAGGAACCCCTGTGAATTTGTTTGATAACTGACACCGGATATTTTTTATAGTTAATTATATTTGTAAACCACCGTCAAATTATTAAAGACTAGCGTATGCCCGCGACTTTGCCCGCGTGAAATTTCTTATTTCCCCGATCCACCACGTCGCATCGCATCGCTTGTCCTCGCTATTATCTACTCCGATTTCGCTTAGCGTTCTTCCTGACTTCTTTTCTTTTTGCTCGGCTCCTAAGGGTCATAGCTTATAGCCTTCCTCAAGAATTGGGCCATAAAATGCAAAAAGATTTTTCAAATCCGACTGGTAGTTTCAGAGATTAGCGCGTTCAAAAAAAACAAACTCTTCAGCTTTATTATTAGTCGTATTAATAGATTAGTTTAAATATCGATTTTATCATAAAGAGGCAATATTATAATTTCTCACCTAATGAATATTTCTATTATTGGACGTTTCAATATAAACTACCTTTGCACCTCCTAAGTATCTACTACCGTAAGGAAATAGTCCCCTTTGTGTCCACCTGTTTATGACCGCTCACAAAGGGGTTTGAAGATTTTTGTATGGAGGGTGGCCCTAACGTCGGCCGCCATTTTTTTTTTTTTCAGAATCGCGGTGCACAACGAAAGTTATATATTAGGTCCTTACATATGAAATTGGCGTTTTGTATGGAAGGAACAAAAAGTCGAATATTTTTTAATATAATATATTTAATTAATCAAAGTATGAACCATTGTTTTCAATGCACTTTTGCCATCTTATAGGTAGTTCATTGATCCCTTTACTAAAAAAACCAGTCGGACGGGAATCAATAAAATCTTTGAAGGCGATTTGGACTGCCCCATCGGAGTTGAATTTTTTCCCTTGCAAAAAGTTATCCAAATTGCGAAAAAAATGGTAATCTGTTGGAGCAAGGTCCGGGGAGTACGGAGGATGTCTAAGACATTCCAATTCAAGCTCTTCTAATTTGGTAGCCGTCTGTTTCTGTTCAGTCAATTCGTGAGGTACCCACCTTTCAAGCTTTTTAATCTTCCCAATTTGCTTCAAGTGAATTAAAACAGTTTTATCACTAACATCGAAGCCTGCAGCTAACTCGGACGTGGTTTGCGATGGGTCCGCTTCCACAATAGCCTTCAATTCTCCATTATCAACTTGGGTCTCAGGCCGTCCACGGGGCTTGTTCTGCAGGTCGAAATTTCCAGAACGAAAACGTTGGAACCAAAAACGAACTGTGTTTTCTTTTGCAACATGACCGCCATACACATCATTCACCCTTCGAGTCGTTTCCGCAGCACTAGTGCCACGGCGGAACTCGTACTCGTAAATAATGCGATATTTTAAATTTTCCATTTTGTAAAATGAGTGACGCAAACAGAAAAAACAGAAGAAAAAAAACAAATGAATGACGGTCATCGAAGCACAAATACATGAGTAAATAGCTGTACAAATTTGAATTTGGAATTCCTTACCAAAGAGGAGAAATTCGTGATTAAAGTGGCCAGTACGAAAAACGCCAATTTCATATGTAAGGACCTAATATTTAGATAGAGGACACTTATACAAACAAAAAATATAAGTCGAAAACAACAAGGATTTTTTTGTTTTTTTTTTTCCCTACAGGTAAGCATATTGAACTATTGCGGTAATAGAAACGTTATAAAACCTTTATGGAGAAGAAACAAATGAAGAATAGATATTTTTTTAATAAATAATTAAACACGGCAATTTATTGTTCCTTTTTTTAATCCCAGAGACTAATCTCACATTTAAGTCTTTTGTGTTTTCGTTTTTTTTTTTAGTATAGAAGTTTGACATTACACTTGTCAGATTAGTCTCTGGGATTAAAAAAACGAACTATAAATTGCCGTGTTTAATTATTTATTTTAAAATGTCTATTCTTCATTTGTTTCTTCTCCATAAAGGTTTCATAACGTTTCTATTACCTCAATAGTTCAATATGCTTACCTGGAAGGAAAAAAAAAACAAAAAAAAATCCTAGTTTTTTTCGACTTATATTTCGGTGAATAACTCCGAAACCTGACGCTTTAGAATATTATATGACATTTTTGTTTGTATAAGTGTCCTCTATCTAAATATATAACTTTTGTTGTGCACCGCGATTCTGAAAAAAAATCAAAATGGCGGCTGATTTTAGGGCCAAAACCTTTAAACCCCTTTAATTTTCTTAAGTTTAAGAAGTATTTTGCCATATTTTTATTTAAGTTCTAGCCTTTACTTTTTTTATTATTATGTGTGATCACTTATTTCCAAGGTTGCTGGTAAACCTGTAATTGGCGACTGTGTAAGACCGAGACTTTTGTGATTATAATATTTACGATAATGTACTCGTATATATAGAAGCTGTTGGTGTACCATAATAAATAAATAAAATAAATGTTTTATTGCAGAGTGCTGCTGGTATTTCCAGAAACGGCCCTAAACGTCATGGGTACTATGTGGATGTTCTGCGAAGTAATACAATGCTCCGTCGAGGACAAGTTCTCCAGCATAGTCATACAAAGTGAGTTAATATTTCACCCTCGCAGTGTAAATTAGAACACCCTTTGTGCGCTGCCTTTCAACGCGGCACAATGAACGGCTTTTAACGTCAAGATTGTACATTTTGTATGATTTATTCCCTTTTGTGAATGATTTAATTAATCATTATATGTTTCTAAGTGTTTCTTGTCGTCAATCAAGGCTGTGGTTTTGGGGTCTTGACAACTAAATAGACCCTTTTGATTAGACTGTATTAATAAAACAGCATACAATATAAAATCCAAATTGCACTAAAAACAATCTTGTGACTGACTGGATAGAAATCACAACAAAAGATCAACAACAAACTCTATCAATGAGAAATACCGCTTGAAATATAGTTTTTTCTTTGATGATTTTAATTAGCAGGTGCCTCTAGGTACTGCGACTGTCGCAGCTGATAAAGCTCTTCAAATACACGATTTCGAAAGCCTGATCAAGTGTAGGTATTCAAATTCAACGTCGGAATTAAAAACAGCCAATCACTGCACATGCATTTATTATTCAAATAAATTAAATTCAAAAGGCTTTCAAACCGATATTTACGAGTATTCAATCAGTCGCCTTTGAGAGTAGTGGTGGCCCAGTGGTAACGGCCGCGACTTACGAGTAGTAAGTTCTTAGGTTCAAACCCAGATAGGCGCTTTACTTTGCGTATATTATTTAATCACCACTGCTCTCAAAACGGTGAAGGAAAACATCGTGAGGAAACCGGCATCTACTAGAACCAAAAATTCGAAGACATGTGACATCTACCAACCCGCACTGTGCCCAAGTGGTGGATTACGGCCCACTCCCTCTCACTGAGAGGAGGCCTGTGTCCCAGTAGTGGGAACATTAGGTATAGGCTGATTATGCTAATCAGTCGCCTTATGCATGTTGGCAATCTATATTCAGTACGCGTCATCCTAAACACCTAATATTACGTATTATAGCCATGATGTTATATAATATGATTTAATTATGTCATTTCTTTCACAGGTATAGTCCTATTCAACTGGGTACAACTAGGCCTCACTGTGTTTGGTCTTTTCATGGTGTTTGATCCTCTGGGCTCAGTGAACTATGGTGACATGCAAGATACGCCCAACCAGGTCCGACATCATAGGAAGGTTACAGGACTGTGGTCCAGAAGATTCCGATGGGCCTTCTGCTGGTTGAAGAGAGATGAACATGGGAAGGAAGCTTTTCAACAAGTCGCAGGTAAATAATATGAATAAGTCTACACTAATAGTGCAGCTATGAGCTAATATAGGTAATAACTTTGCTAAATTATATATATTCAGTTAATTTTATGATCGAGTCTGAAACACACCTACCTACTCGTAAAAAGTAAAACCGTTAACAATAAGAAACAAGCCAATATATCATTGCCTATATCCCGTAAATGTCTACTAGTAAAGATTAGCGTCCAAATAGAAATTAAAATCAACTGTTCAGCTTCCTACTAACAACTACATTCGTTCTTGGTAAATCTATTGGCGACTCCAAAAAATTCTTACTAGCAAAGGATTTTACCTCTCGACCTCTTTACTCTTGAAATAGGTTTCTTCAGAAAAAGACCGGAGATGACCAATTCCTGCCCGGAAATGACATAGCAAAGAGCTATACAAATACATCATTATTATACTTAGAGACCGGAAACACTTCAAATGAAATCAGACGATATTCTGAGAAGATTCGTTTCTTAAAAGATAAAAGTTTCTTCGAAGGTTTATGACAAATACCTAAATAAGTTGTCGGTTGTCGTATGAATTAGCAAGAAGACTATTTAAAACTGAAAATAACCATTTCGCAGTTTAAATAAAACACATCTAGCATGCTTCTCGCGTAGCATGACCAAAGTAGAAAAGGAAAAGACTATAAAGAGAAAATCACTGTTTTTAGCATATATCAATGGTTTGTAGAAAGATTTCTACGGCGCGATGTCAAAAATGAAGAAATATATGTAGAAATAATTATGTCTATTCTTGATAGAGTAGAGATACAAGGTCATGCTATGCTGTGCTGATCGCAAACTGAGAAAGTAAGCAAAAGATACATCTTTATGTACACGTTTACCTTTCTCTTTCAGAAATCAACAGACACTTACATTATTTTGTATCAGCATTATCATTCCATTACATAATTATAATCCCGGGAACATATTTGGTTACGTGAAAGTAAACGCAATATGGGACCTTTTCGCCCTGCACAAGTGTTCCGCTCTGATTACGAAATCGCGCCCACAATAATGAACATTGCCATTTTAAGTACCTACCTTCCTGATTGTTTTCCAAAATTGAATTCGTATTTATAGAAACAATATATTAAATTGTTAACAGTAATATTGTTTTTTACAACTTCAAAAGCAACATTACCTTCATATATTAGTAGTATATTATTAGGACTTACCTGCAACGAATACTCTTAATACAAGATACTCTCTAATGCAACAAGTTACGGAAATACCATTGCCAAGTTTCGCTTTTAAATTCCAGCAAAAACCAATTTTTGCAAAGTACCCTAGTTGAAAGAAAAAGCGGTTGATTCAAACAGATACAGTTCCGCGCAATTTATCTGCATCAAATCGAGAAAACTTTACGAACCGCCCCATTAATTCAATCCTCAAGTTGTACATATTTTATTGTTTTCCTCGAAAATTTATAGGGTTGAAGTTTTACTTTTAAATGTGAATGATCGTAAGAATGCTTTCCGCGTGGTTATAGCCATACTCCAGGTTGGAAGACAAAGGTTTTACCTTCTCTCGAATTGGCACGAACTATGTTAGAATTGCTCATGCTGTTTAAAAGTAGGTTGTATTTAGGTTGTTAACTCCGGGTAGTTGTCCAGAGTTTCACCACTAGCAGAGGCTAGGTATTTCATTGAAACCTGCTAATCAAATCTCTTCTTTCCAGCTCTACTCAGCGCCCTATTCCGATCAACGGACCTGGTACCATCTGACGTGGTCGCTGGCTGCGTCCTCCTCAGGGTCCGGCAGAAGAGAGAGACAAGAGAAATGAGGAGGATCCAAATGCTGAACGACGAAGAACCAATATACACCACGGATGTGAACAAGATATTCTCCGAGACTCCTCCGTGGATGAACCTGGAGGATGCTTTGCATTACCTGAGGCTGTCCATAGCGGCGTATGGATGGCCTTATGTGTTGTATCAGCACTGCTTTACCGGTTTCTGTAAACTGGCGAGGCATCTGACTTGCTGTTGCTGTCGGTGAGTTCGTTTTGCTGATTCTTTGTTTAAAACTTTGCGTTGAGTTTTGTTTTTGTTTTCGGCGTAGACTTTGAGTTGATAGACAAAAGAGTGAGAAAATGTTATGGATTTTCGTAGTTGGTTTAAATGTTTTGTTTTTGTTCTTGAATTTTGAAGCCTTCCTTTTCCGTCTTTCATATTAGTATCATTACTACCTACACGTGTCCCTGTCACATTAAGCGAAATAATGACGCAACCATGCCTAACTAACCTAATTCCATGTACGCGTGACGATTCTTAAATATATAGCGTCGCTTTTCCGAAGAAAGTCCATTTTCTCATAACAAGGCGTTACGAATAGATCCACAATAAGGAAGAACATTAAGTTCAATCCTATTAATAAAGCTTCTATTCTAATACTTCCGTCATATAACAATACCCGCTTTGTACCTCGAGTTCATGCAATCTTGGACAATTGCTTGTCTCAACGCTATTATGGTAATCCTGCAGTGGTTTGTCTGTTCAAAGAAAAAGATAGTTGTTTTATGGAAATATCTTTTATAGTCTTCCTTGATTGATATCGGAGAGTTAGTGATATGAAACGTTTGCTTATAGGCAGGTAAGGTAATTTATTTTTTCATTTTGCCAAAATAAAGATAACATTGTTACATCTTCTAGAACGAAGTTTGATACGATGTTTGATTTACTATCGTTCAAAATAAAATGAGAATGTGCGAGTCGTGAATTATTTATGGAAACTTCACGTTAGTCATAGCACGAAACAATACGGTCTGATGTCATCGCTGATCATGCCTATTGATTTATTTCGGTAGCGATTCCAAGATATTGAGGTAGGTATCCCATATTCTTTTATAAGTTGGTACCTGCAACAAAACTAGCTCATGAAAATCATTACGATAATCAACATTTAGGAAGTCCTCTTTTGGTAGGTAAACGAATATAATAATATACCAGACTCTCTTAACTCTTCATACATAGATACCTATAATCAATGGATCATCCTTCGCGATAAATCTCTATTTAAATTAGCAACATTTATTGTTCTTATTATAACACCTAACAAAGAACTTACCGAGATGGATGGAGTTTTTCTATTAATTTACGAGTATTATCCAGGATTGCAAGTGATCCTGATAAATGGATCCTCATTTATCAACCACGTTGCAAAGCTTATCCACGATGTTCCAATAAATAATTACATTTCAACCTAATCCCGTCATCAGTAAAGTAACGTCGTCGTCATCACTTGACTTAGGTATTGCTGATGTCTTAATAGATTGATAATTTTGAAAACAAACACATCTAGTTAGTTAATAAAGTACTACTACCTACTTTTTTTAAAGTTAGATACATAACATAATCAGCCTATAATGTTCCCACTGCTGGGACACAGGCCTCCTCTCGGTGACAGGGAGTGGGCCGTAATCCACCAACCGGGCCCAGTGCGGGTTAAAGTTAACTTTTAATATGTTTAAGTACCTACTATCTTAGTATCTTGTCTACATTTTACAACTACGCAAGACCCCTCGATTATCTTTTATAGACCAATTTTACTGTTGTAAAATAATCGTAAATTTAGGATTCGTCTAATAACGTGAAAGAGATTAGTAGGTATAGATTTCGCAGTAAGATGGTTGAAGCCGTGATATAGTTATATCCCTAGGGACATAACTAAATACCGTAATATAGTTATACGAAAGCGGTTCATAACTGTCTTAGGTAATAGAAATATACCTCTCGCGTCCGGCCCTGGTTCAAGCCATGGTCCGGGGCGAGAGGGAGTGGGTGGCGGTCACCTCCTTCTGCGAAGCAGTCATGCTAGCGAAGGAGGTGGCTGAACGGCTGAGGGAGAGAGCCTCACACCCCAGCCGCCGCGGGAGACGCTCCGGGCGTCGGGAGCCGCGTGACGACTCCCGGCCACCGTAGGCGCGGGCCTGCGGACGGAGAGTAATGGGTAGCTCAACGTCCGATCAGGACCAGGCCCGTGCCGGACGGCGCGTACGTGTTCCACGCGCGCCTCAAAGAGATGTCAGCAGAAAGGAAGGGGCCTGCCAGGGCCGAAGCCTGCCGGGGGTGCGGGATTGTCCGAAAGGGTTACCGCTACCCCGGAACAGAAAGGGCTAAGGAAGGAACACGGATGGGTTTTAGTCAGTAAGAGTCTGACACTCCCTTCGCTCCACCCAGAGCGGGAGGGGTCATTTGATGATTTCCCATCCATAAAAAAAAAAAAAAAAAAAAAAAAGGTAATAGAAATATAAACTATGATACGAGCACTATCTGATCTAGAAATTTAACTATCTTACTAGACTAACCTAGTCAAATGATGCTATATCCCTAGGGACATAAAGTTATATCACGGCTTCAACCATCTTACTACGACAAAGATAGATACTATTAGCTACATAAAACTATTAAAGTTAAGCACACACGTGGCGTAACTAACGATAAACAAATTTGTAATAAAAAAAGGTCAAGTTCGTGTGACGGTAAAAGTAGCAAGACCTACCCGCCGACGCGGTCAAGTTCTACTTCATTTGCATAATGTTTTCAATAGCGTTTCCAAAGACAACAATATCTTTGTTGAAAAACAACAAGCATGTATTGTACTTCTGTTGCGGAAATGCTAATTTTAGCTCTCAGAATAACTTCGGGTTGGAAAAGCAAAAACTCGATGACATTTTCAAATTATTTTTAACGAGGGTCGAATATAGGGAAGCTTCCAAATTATTTCCTAATGACGAGACTACAACTTTTTTTGTCAGCATTATGTATATAATTACCATGCTATTATGTCATTTTTATGCGGCTTCGACATTACAATTTTCGATGCAATGCCGATCCTCCAGAAAATAACGTTGTAGGTAGGTTCTTAGAAAATTTACTGGTAGTATATCTTTGTTTTATATTATAAAAATATTCTTAACTAGCGACTCGCCCCTGCCTCGCACGATTTTTACGACTTGACACACACAATGAAGGTGAAGTTGCGTAGTTTAGAATAACAACGTGGTCACACAGACAGGCGCGAGAAGCAGCTTTTTTATAATACCTACGTAAAGAAAATAATTATATAGACCTTATTTACGTGGCCTCATATCAATAAGGTAGAATAATTTAAAAAATACATAGAGATGCTTTTTTTTTGAAGTGAAAACTTCTTTAGCGGCGTTGAGCACTTTTTGTAATGGGTAAAAAATGTTAAACTCGCGTCAGGGCATCGCGTCAGGACACGTGACCGTCAGGAGAGATTCCCTCCCCCCCCCCATCTGTTTCTACGGCGGCGGCGGCGGCGCCAACCGAAGTGAACCAAGTGAGACACGACAAAGATGGCCGAAGAAAATGACATTTGACGTACAAATGTTTGAAAAGTCAGTTTCGTAAACAATAGTACTTCGAGGAGCCGCAGTTGTATTTAATTTATTTTGAACTTCTGTTTAACCAATTTAGTTTATTATTATATACCTACCTACAATACAAAATAGAAGCGACGAAAAATATAACGAAGCACATTATAGCAACAAGAAATACTGTGGGACATTGCTGCTTTTGTGTGAAAACAATGCTTCCGTGTCGACCACGGAAGTTTACACCCTGCAGGGAGAGGCTCCAGTAGGGTGTGGCTGTGAAGCTATGTTGCAAAACATGCTCCACGTCCTATCCTGCCTTATTTGTCCTACCCAAATCATGCAGTCAAAGTGACCTCTGCGCTGCCACCGACGACAACGTGGAAGTGGCAATATTTTGAGCCAACAAGATCTAAAGTAAAAGAGAAGAAATGTAGGGAGTAGTTCATTAATAAAAAGCTTGTATACAAATATCAGTTTATTTTTATAATACTTGTACGCACCGGGACTTACAGCTTAGTACGGCTGTTATTCCAAATGCATACAGTGTGGCTAAGTTTGTAACAATTGAGCCTGGTATCTATGGTTACCTCACCCTACTGATTATAAACCTACAGCAACTACTTAACACCCTGGTTATCCTAACACCCTAACCTATCATACAAGCCTACGGGAGACCTAACGGGAACAGACAGAATTTGGGTAGGAATAGGGGCATTAGGGGTTTGTGTACGTCGTGCAATGTGTACACAGGAAATAGTTTTGTCATTGCCGGTCCCACAGACTCCTAGAACTGGTGATGGCTAAAGGTGTCTTGGCCATAGTGAGAGGAATTATGGAAGATGAATCAAACTCTACTCCAGCTTGATGACTAATTTATTCATTTACTAATTACTAATTTATGTGGAACGAATGTATGTCGCTCTTGATGCTGACGCTGGCGTATGTAACTCTTGCCTGTTCACGGCTGAACAATACTCTAAACTCTAATTTGGCTTCTAAAACATGTGCAAGCAGAACAACATTTTTAAAATGTTTGCTTTTCATTTGCCATCTGTGCCATCTCTTCTGTAGGCCGTTTCATTTTCTGCTATTCGTAGTGAAGCACCATCTTTACTAGTCCTATTGACCTGAAATACAAAACTAATGTTATAAATTCTTTCTCTTCATTATCTTATTTATACTGATTTAAATAATCAGTAGCGGCATCAAAATAACAGTCATTATTATTCTTATGGCAAGTTTTTTTTTTTGTTACAATGAGTTTTGTACAGGCAAACGAAGTTCTTCGTAAAATTGTAAATTGGATAGGCACCTAATTCGTAAATCATGCCAGGCTGCCCCTGTTTAGTGTTAGTGCGTGTGTCAGTGTTTTTATTTTCTATTATGGAGACCTCTCCCTGACCAATTCTTCCAAAAAATCTAAGGATTAGAAGCAAAAGCAAGCATAAGTATAAGAAATTGAGAATGTTTACAAAACATAACTTAGTTTGAACACATTTTAGCTGTAACAGTAGGTACACACCTTATCCTCCTCCAACCAATATTCAATTCTTTGCCCTTCATTGCAACTAGTCTTCGGTCTTAATTTCATTTATTTTAAATACAAAAAAAATATTCAAAAGTTTTTTAGTTTGACACATAGATACAATATCAAATTCATTCATTGAGATATTCATATTGTTTCCATGACGACCATGACGTTGTCGCGTCAAAACTGTTGAAACTGTAGACAATAAATTAGTTTTTCATACGTAATAATGTCTATGGACACAAATATTCGGTTCGTAGACAGATATTCTCGTATGCCGATTTAATGTGTTGGCCAATTTGTTGGATGACTTCATTATAATGGCAACATTTAGAAGTTGTAGTAGGACATTCTAGTTATAGAACGTTTATGAAGCGTTTATGAATACAAAATATTATCGAATGTTTTAAAGGCCTATTGAGCATTTTAACTAATAAATGGTTTAAACCTTCAATAGGTTTTTTTATGAAAAAGACCGAAAGTGTTTAAAATATGGAAATTGAACAAAGTGCATCTATTAATGAAAAAAGTGACGCAAAAATATTGAAAAAAAAATGAGTACCTAATATTAATTAAATTAATAATTGATTTATTTCAACGTTAATATTCAAGTTTTCACTTCTGCCGGCACTCCCGGAGTGCAACCCGTCTTTTTTTTAAACTATTCACAAAACTACCTTCCTCATTATCATGTGCCTGTACCTGCCTATCGACCCTCCGATGGGATGATCCTCCATTGTCTTGTGACATAGACTAATGTCCTCAGGTCTTTTCTGACATGAAATTAGAATTTTTCTGTCGCATATTTTTTTTACGCCAACATTATGGATACGATTTTTTTTTTCTAGCTTGCACAGTCCCACTCTTAGGCAAAGGCCTCCCTCCACTCCTTCCATCTTTCGCGAGTCCGCGCGTCCTCTTTCCAGTTTTGACGGAACCTATCCAGCTCGACCCGCCATCTCCTAGTGGCCTTCCGCGATACGATTACTAAAATAATTACTTCTGTCTGCAGTGTTATCTCTATCATACTCATAAACGAGATTGATACTTTCTAGAATAAAACCATGCATTGATTCTACTGAATCAACTATTATGAGTCATACGCAGAGTTGCAAATCATTTATCTTGGAGACTGGAGTAAACCTTGATCGCTTTAATTACGATTACTTACTTATTATTGATTACCTTATAATCTTAATAAAGATAAATAGGTCAGTAGGTAAATCTTATAAATAAATCAAAACGTATATAATACATACTTATAATATTAGTTAGATATATTGGAGTTTTGCTATTCTTACGATTGCAGAGATTATTTTGGAATACGTAGGTAAGGGTTTTATTGTTACTGCTAGGTCATTTTCATTACATTATCTATGGCAGTCACCTTTTTGGAGACTTTGAGGGCTATTTTAATCATTCTTTGGAGGGCTACAGAACTAAACATAATTCATACTAAACATGTCAGTTCTTAGTCAACTATAGCTGCCTACCGTGCTTACATTCAAACTGATGAGTGAAGAGCAAAGAGCATAGTCATTGGTGAAGAGCATTCATTATTCATAAATTAATCAAACCCTGGCATAACTTACTCGTAAAGAGACTCGAAGCTCAACCCGACAACACAAGACCAGCAACATATTACCATAACATAATATGTATAAATAAAGTGATCGTGTTATGGATTTTGCATTCGAAAAAACAGTTTCCGAGACCTTGACATATAAAAGTTTCAGAGCGCATTCAAAAAATTGAATTCACAAAGCTCTTTCAACATTGACTTCATTTGATGTCTGGACAAGGCCGGGTTTTATATTAATTAATAAAATCAAGTCTACACAATTTAACACAATTTTAGCCTCGATGAAGGAAGGTTTATTTTTCAACCGATTACGCAACGCTGTTCAGCAACTTTTGACACTAGGTAGGTAGGTAACTTTGGAAATGAAAAGACAACAAACTTGAGCACTCACTATCGAAGCTTTATAGTAATTGAATTAGAAAATGTATTTTCTTTCCAGGCTTCAATTGTTTAGGTTTTTTTGTCAGGGCAAGATTTCGTAAGTTTTTCCAGGCACCCGTTAAGGCTATACAAGCTTAAGCGCGTTGAGCCCTATTTCTTCTTTATAAGATTGGATTTTCAGTAGACTCAAGTTCAACCACTGATTGAGGTGACGGATGGTTAACTTTTGACAGCGTTATTTACTCTTCCTCTTGCCAAGTGATATATTTAGCCTTCTCCGAAATAAGTGTGACGTAGGAAAGAGTTTCAGTCTTACGTTAAAAGTACAGGGCTTATTTACAGTACTTATTAAGTAATTATAATAGCAAAAAAAGAAATCATAATTTACAAGTAATGCGCCATATCTTCCAAGCCGCACTGGGTCTACGTGGTGTTACGGCCAACTACCATTCCTAAAGAGTACCTAGGCCTCTGTCCCAGCAGTGG
The DNA here is from genome assembly GCA_945859645.1 of Amphipoea oculea. Classification (NCBI taxonomy): domain Eukaryota; kingdom Metazoa; phylum Arthropoda; class Insecta; order Lepidoptera; family Noctuidae; genus Amphipoea; species Amphipoea oculea. The sequence continues at coordinate 14,284,172 of OX243873.1, forward strand.
AAACATTATTGGCTGATTACCTATCATGTGCAGTTTCGCCAATTAGGGCCCTGTATACTGTTTATATACCTACTGACGTTAAACCGGAATTTTACCTAACAAAGTTTTCCCTATAGGTGTTATAAAAGACTTTATTTATTCACAGACCAAAGAACTCGATAGTGACCGATGACAACTGCTGCTTGTGCAACTTCGCAGGCGTCAAGTACATGTCCAACCTCGCCGCAGACGATATCATCTTCGCCTCATTCAACAACCGCGTCTTTGAAGTACGTACTCTTCGCTAACTGCTTTGCATTTTTCACACCTTTCAGAAGAAAGGTGTGAAAAATGCTCAAAAATCAGTAACCGGGAAAATGTCTATTTTCCCGGTTACTGATTTTTGAGCATTTTTTTGAGATTTTTATTTCAATATTATTTTTCAAAGTGTATGCCTGGCTATTGCTGTAGCCAGTTACTAGGTTGTGGAGGTTAAATAGGCAGTCGAACCATGTAAAATACTGGTAATAAGCTGCATCCGGTTAGACTGGAAGCCGACCACAACATAGTTTTGAAAATCCAGACAGATTATTATTTTTAAAAAAATTTGCACACGTCTTGGGAAAAATTACGCAAAATGTGCTTAAATAAATTGCTATAGATAGTACCTAACTCCAGAAAGGATTTAAAAGGTTGGCTCTCTAATAAATCTCAAAGGAATTAAATAAGGACTATTTTCTCGGTTGCCACGGCGAGCACTCACTGTCGGTAGCGCAACTATTAATTTATTTAACACTTTGCCTCTTAAAAGTAATTGCCTAAGTGTTGTTATTTTAATCGTCCGTGTCCCTGGACAGATTCTACAAAATCATTTTTAATGCATCTTAAATCATGATTTCAATGTAATCCACAACAAAAAAAATCAAAATTACGCAGCATAGACATGTCTGATTCTTAGAAATAGCAAGTTCTAAAAATATCTGTATTCATTTTGTGATTCATTCCGATTCTTACGCGACACACTGTCATCGATGACTCGGTGATGTGACCGTGCAGAAGTCATCTGACAAACGTGATGCACCTGGTGTGTTTCATTAAATAACATGAATATGAATAGGTCTAGTTTTTAGACACTATTACCTATAGGCCATTCCACAAATTTATATTTACTTAAACTAATGCTAAGTAGATGACCGTTTTATTTATCGTGGAGAAATGCTCATGCATTCTGCACTACCACGGGGAGATAGGTAAACATTTTCACAATATGATTTCTGTAGTGCAAAATACTCGTACCGACAGGCATTTGGTTAGACTGAAAGCAGAACCCAATATAATAATAATATTATATACCTAGTTGTGAAAAGGCTAAGCAGATGGTGATGGTTTCCGATGTGCATTTGTTTCAAAGGAATTTTGTTTTAACGTCTAGCTCCCATTCTGCGTGATAGCGGACCACGAGCGTGAAAGCATCGTGGTGGCAGTGAGGGGTTCTATCTCCCTGAGGGACATCTTCACAGACTTCACCGCTGGCTCAGAACGGTTCGAGGCTGAGGGTAAGTTTTAATGGATACAAAGTTTTGAAAACTGCTCCGGTTCGGATCGAATGAAATTAGTTTCATTATACGAGTTTAGAAACCAGCCTGAATTCGGATGGAATGCATTACACAAGCTTTTATGCAAATAAACCGATGACTAGGTAACCAAAAAACTGTACATCTGAGTACCTACTTAGCTGTTTTTTGGTGGCAGATTGGGTTTGTGCACTAAGCCCCTACCTACGTTTTCTGTCACAAAATACTGTGAATAAAAAGCCACGTTTTTCTTTCTTTCAGTCCCATGTGAAAAGCCGGTAAAGTTATGTAAAAAGTGAAAAAAGAAACCAAAATGCCTATCAAAATGTCCCTACAAATATGGCTAAACTATGGCTAGTTGCAGTAGGTATTTACAAAAAAAAGGCTAACTAATTAACTACCTATAATCCATCGTCATCGAGCACAGGCCTTTCGGAACCTTTGTTCTCCAAAACATAACATAATTTTATGCTCAACAGGTCTACCAGAAGACACAGCAGCTCACAAGGGCATGTCGATGGGCGCCGCTAAGATGCTAAAACGGCTGCTGCCCATACTCGACCGCGCCTTCGCACAGTTCCCGCATTATGACCTCGTTCTCACTGGTAATTAAACGCCGAAAGCTCTCAAGTCTGATAATTAGTCTTACTAGTATTAGGTACCCAGTAACTAGGTTGTGGAGGTCAGATAGGCAGTCGCTTCATGTAAAATACTGGTATTCAGCTGCATTCGGTTAGACTGAAAGCCGACCCCAACATAGTTGGGAAATGGCTAGGTAGATGATGACTCACTGGTAGTTAAACATTTAAGAAAGAACTCTATCAACTAATATTGTCCCGGAATTTGTTGCTGATGCAGCTAGTACTTAGGTACCTAAAGATTCGAAAGGCGATACTTTTTCATGCGATGAAAAGTTATCATTTAAAGTTATACTTACATTTTATTTAGTACGTAAGTAGTAAGTTACAGTTACAACTTACATACACGTGTTTGAAGCTTTTTTTACCTATAACAAATGACTAAAGAAACATTAGGTAGGTAGGTATGCAAAGAAATATAATGCTCTAAAATGTTTTTTTTATACCTTCCAGGTCACAGTCTAGGTGCAGGAGTAGCAGTATTAGTAGCTTTAAAATTAAGGCCGAGGTATCCACATCTCAAAGTGTTCGCGTTTTCAACACCAGGTGAGAATTAATTTCAGTCCAATTACTTACTAAATTGCGGTAATAAAACATAGGCACCCTAACGATCCTCAAATGTAATCAATCATAATTTTAGTAATTATAAGGGTCCCAAATAGGCGTTCGTTTTTAAAGGCAAATGCGACCACCATTAATTCCCCCGAAAACATAGTACGTTTTACCCCTTTCTCCCCCCGTACCTCGTTTTCCCAGAAACTAAAATACGTGGGTAGTTGAGTTTTGCGAAACATTTGCTTACCTACATCTTTTTTAATCTCCTGCACGCTTGTAGTCTTAAAAGCTTAAGTTATTACGGGTTCGGGTGGCTCATCTGTTGAAATATTATTCTAAGAGAAGGAAGATGCTTTTTATAATTAGTATAGGTACAAAGGCAGAGGGTGCACGGCGTTAATTACGGCACTTTGTCCATTATAGCACAGATAATATAAATACTCTAGGTACGTAATTATAGAATGTTTTAACAACATTATGGAACGGTGACCAAATTAATTGCATAGGCACATGTTTATATCACTGATCAGATAATTTTATCAAAATAAATCGCATTAAGTATTTACAATTACAATTTTGACGACCGCCTGAGATTCTACCACTTGTGTCACAGAACTCGTCACTAATCTGTTGTTCTCGGATTATTTTGGGGCTGACTCTAACAAGGCGGGCTACGAGCAATCAAAAAACTCCGCTGAAGAAAAGGTCTATAAACAACACGTAGCCGAAATTCGTTTACGAAAATTACTAACGTCCACAAACTCAGCAAACTATCACTAGCGAACGTTTTTTCCAGCCGGCCTAATAAGCCGTGAAGCGGCGCGGTTCACGGAGACGTTCGTGATGACGGTGGGCGTCGGCGACGACCTGGTCATGCGGCTGTCCGTGCACAGCATCGAGAATCTCAGGACCAAGATCATTCAGACGATACACGCCACTAAGTTGCCTAAGGTAATAAACTTCTCGTGAACAAAGCAACAAGACCACTATACATAGTCTAAACAGCTATATATAGTCTAAACAGCTTAGGGCCGATTTTTCAATCTTCAGACTTCCATTTTTTATCCTTCCTTTCTTTTATCTTCAGAATAAATATGGTGGTTTGACATATTTTCTATAGAAAAGCTGTCAAACCATCATGTTTATTCCTCAGATAAAAGTTATGTGACGATGGAAAAATCTGCCTTAGGTCACTTAGCCAGTTCTTAAGACGAAGTGGTTGAGACTTGAGAACAATTTGTCCAGTCACTTTAAAAATATTGAGTCTTTTCCACCCAGCACCAAAGCAAAAGGTGCACGAAATCACTAAATCAAAAATAATATTGGAGTGCTATTCTAAAGTTGGTGTTGGTACAATTAGCGTTATTCAACCACTTGGGTTGAATAACGCTAATTGTAAAAAATAGCCGGTGTATTGTAAAAAATTCATTGGGAAAACTCAGATGACGCGAGCTGTCATTCCACTTGATGCTAGGGATTGGCACTATAGACAGCTGTCCTTTAATTACTTACTAAGTTTTCACGGTGAGCTTTTTACACAACAGAAGGCCAATTTTCGTAATTTAAAACGTTCAAAATCTAGTAGCAGTCTCATCTCGGCGACAAAAAAATGTCAAAAACTTGTCAAAATGTAGGGAAATTACAAGTATTTTTTGACAGATTGAGACAGATCAGACTGTGAACGTTCTTAAAATTACGAAAATTGCCCCTCAGGTCTGCTGGTTCGGGTTGTCAAACACGAAAAGTAGACTGCTGCTGCGTCTCCTAATTTCAACTCTACACACCTAATTATTTAAGAAACTATCACCTCACGGCACCTTTTCCCCCCAGTACCGGATAATGCTGAACGGCTTCGGCTACGCGTTGTTCGGCGTGCCGGCGCGCGACCTGGAGTCCACGTGGCGGCGGCCGGAGCAGCTGGAGGCGCAGCACTCGGACGACTCGGCCGACGCGCTACTGGTCCATAGCGTGTCCACAGTGAGTGCTGTCAGTTACCATCTTTATACTAGCGTGTGGCTTGTGTGAGCTTCTTTTTGGCCTTTCGATTTGTTTCGTGTAGTGGTAAGGCTTTCTTTTTAGGGTTCCGTAGTCAACTAGGAACCCTTATAGTTTCGCCATGTCTGTCTGTCCGTCCGTCCGTCTGTCCGTCCTCGCTTAATCTCTGTGACCGTTAGCACTGGAAAGCTGAAATTTGGTACCAATATGTATATCAATCACGCCGACAAAGTGGTAAAATAAAAATTGGAAAAAAATGTTTTATTAGGGTAGCCCCCCTATATGTAAAGTGGGAAGTGATTTTTTTTTTAATTTCAACCCTAACGTGTGATATATTGTTGGAAAGGTATTTAAAAATGAATATGGGTTTACTAAAATCATTTTTTGATAATCTCAATAATTTCGGAAATATGTAATCGCTCCAAAAGTAAAAAACAATGTGTCCCCCCCCCCCCTCTAACTTTTGAACCATAAGTTTAGAAAATATGAAAAAAATCTGAAAAGTAGAACTTTATAAGGACTTTCTAGGAAAATTATTTTGAACTTGATAGAAACAACAGTTTTTGTACAAAAAAGACAAAAAGTTGTACAAAATCATTTCTGGACCAAGTTCGTAGTATAATCGTATATGCAAGCATTTTTTTTTTAACTTTATTTACATATTTTATTATCCTGAACGTATCTTTTTTCAAACAAAAAAGAATTATTAAAATCGGTTCTCGCAATCCAAAATTACCACCGAAAACTTCTGGCACGTCTATGTATTAATTAGTAACCCAATTCCCCGAGAGATGGCGCTGTAGGTACTTATTACATTGGGTCGGGTATTATCGAATTGTACGTGGGAACACTAATATTGTGACGGACGGGAAACTACGGAACCCTACACTGAGCGTGGCCCGACACGCTCTTGGCCGGTTTTTTTACTATTTATTTATGCGTTTTTATCTTAATTGGGACTGAGAGTTTTGGTTAGATCTGATTTTCATCTTGTGCCATATTATGACGGCTTAATGCCATTATGATTTCAGTGTAAGAGAGAGACAGAGCTATACATGACCGATAGCACCATCCTTTTTTCGCACTGGAATCATGACGACATTAATACCTCGTAATACGGCCCCTGATGTCCTTATTGCCAGTTTATCGTCGCACTTCCATGTCGACTTTTTACGGTCGTAAACTTTACTTTTTCATAAAATAAAGCTATAACTGAAAACTGTTCATGAAAAATGAAAACTTTATTCAACTTTTCAAACAAGTATGAAAACTAGATTTTTCATACAAAAATGGAAAAATTTCTGTAAATGTTCATACAAAAATAAAAACTGTCTGTAACCTGTAATACAAAAGTGAAAACTGGCTGATATACAATATTGAAAAACAGCTGTTTATGACTGAAAACTGGCAGGCAATTAATTTTTATGAAGTTTACATTTTTCAAAGGAAAAAGTAATTTAAAAAGTTTCTAACCGTTGTTTTTAAGTTACAGAAACCTTCAGTACATTATAATCCTTGCGTCTTAAATAACATTTTTTTTATCTATTTTAATAACCCTGGTAAGGAAAGAAACAAGTTTCGAACGGCGGCGTAATAGACGATAGCGCCATCTTCATTAAAAAAAAAACTCTAGACCAATCTGAAATACTAATTTTCATATTCTCAATTTATTCTAGATTTTATTCAATTATATCTCTTATCTATCTTCTTTCCATATTATAAATTATTACACAATCCTTCTGAAAATAATTATTTCTGTTTCAAAAATATAGTGCCAATCAAAAAGTACCTATATTTCAGATAAATATCAATTAACTTCGCGTGCATTCGCATTACATAACCATTTTTTTAAATTTATTTATTATTTTATTATATGGTTTGCATTGAGTGTGTTCGTGTGTTTTAATTTTTGGTTGCGGAATACATAATTATAATTTTAAACGACTTTTGTATTTGTTTGTATAGCACCTATTATTATTTAATCAATGTGCAATGTATTGAAATATTTTATGGATGTTTTATATTATTAAATGTTTGTTCAATTTAGAAATTAAAACATAATGAATAATTTAATTATTTATGTGTATTTGATATTTAATGTAGGTATGTATAAATCTGTTTCTTCTTTCAGTTTAATATTTTTATGTGTTTTATAAATATTTAGTTGTTAATTAACCATGTTAATACGATTAGTTGTAATAATAATAGGGTTAACAGAATTTTGTAGAAAATAGAATTATAGTATCTAAAGAATTCAAGGAGTAACAAAAAGTAACTTTAAGGTCGAAGATATAAAAAAAACCGAGTGTGCTTATGACCACACGACTGAAGTGAAACTTCAAACGTATTTGGCTATGAGAGGAAGAGAGAAAGAAAATGTGCGCGCGCACTGCTTTCTCTTGCTTATATCCCCACTCAACTCCCGTTCGCCTCGCCCGTAGCCCTTAGACATGGGTCGTACTTGCAAAATCGAGTACCAGGGCTTCCAAGTACGTCCACCTTAAGAAACCAGGGCCTAAAACCAGGGCTCGAGATACTTTCAAGTATTTTCTATCTGCATCGAAAACTGATCCATAACTTCATACAAATAAGAAGTACAATCGCGTAATCAAACAAAAGCCCTGTTGGAAGTAAAAAGTACTTGCATAGGAAATTGATCCGTGAATTCCTATACATAAGGAGCACAATCGCGTTTACAAATAAATACTTTTACAAACCATTAAAGTAAAAATACTTGCATACGAAATTGTTCCGTAGACTCTTACCACACCTCGGATACTCCATACAACGCTCGCAAAATAATTACCTATTACTACTACATAAACAAATGACGTTTGTATACGTGCAAATGTGTGCGTGAAATCTAGTAGCGTAAAAAAAAATGGCGCGGAAAGCAATTTGTGTCGGGGAACCGAACGACGTCGGCGGCGGCGGCGCTGCCCGAACGTGTGCATTATTATGAAGTGACCAAGTAGTTCAATTGTTTATTTATATAGACGGGTTCGTAATGAAATAAAAACACTAAAATAGTTTAGTTTAAATGACTTATCTGTAAATAATGGGTTATTAAATCGCATGTTATTAAAAATGCGAAATCATACAAACAGTTATATGTAAATACGAATTCGGAAAAGCATCACAATATCCAACCATCGTGATTAAAACTCAAATAAAACTTTTAAATCGCATAATTGTGTGTCAGCAATACAGCGCTGCGGTTCGCGAGCGCCCTTGCTAAAGAGTCGGCGACGAATACCTCGAAGTGCGGGGTGAGGTGCGGTATCTGATATGAGGGCGAGGAAGGGAGTGTCCTTTCTGTACGTAGTACTATTAAGTATTCTGTGCTCTTACTGATAAGGAGCATGATCGCATTTGCGAAAACAAACGCGGTTGTTGAACTATTTGAGTACCTACGTACTCGAGCGTCGAGGCACGACGGAGCGAGATACTTTCAAGTATTTTCTATCTGCATAGAAAACTGATCCATAACTTCATACAGATAAGAAATACAATCGCGTATTCAAAAGCCCCGTTGGAAGTAAAACTACTTGCATAGGAAATTGATCAATGACTTCGAATAAATAAGGAGCAAAATCGCGTTTACAAATAAATACTTGCAAACCATTAAAGTAAAAAAAAACTTTTTAAGAAAAAAAAAAATCGACTTCCAAAAAAAACTTTACAAAGTGAAAAATAACTTTAATTTCCGAAGTCGGTGTCTTTGGATCTTTATTTTAGTTTTTTGCCACCGACTTCCGAAATTAAAGATATTTTTCACTTTGTAGTGTTTTTTTGAAAGTCGGTTTTTTTTTTTCTTAAAAAGTTTTTATTTCACGCTTTTTAGTGGGTCTGCTTATAATTTATCTAAGTTACAATAGCCTAGTGATCATCGCCTTTTACAAACAAAATATTGCTTTTCCCGATACAGGGAAGTTAATTGTTGAGGAGTTCTCCAGATCCACCATCAGCTCCGTATCACCATTCACATTGTGACGAGCATAAATTGCTTAGCAACCATATTAAAGTAATCGAATCGCAACCCGTGAAATACTTAGATATTATTGAGTAGTTCCGGTGGCCATCTGTGGTCTTCATCATCAGTTCCACATCACCAAATAGTGCTTTCCGAGAGCAAATGCACGAGTTACTATAAAAAATACCCAAATCGCTATAGGTATAATATTTGAAGAGTTCCTTCGATTTCTCCAGGATCCCATCATCAAATCCTGCCCTGATGTTTTTAGACTAGATGCTGATAATCCTGGCTGCAGCATCAGGCCAGACTTGTCAACATTGCATTGAACTTAAAATTTAGTCCTGTTTAAAATGAGCCCAAACACGACTACGGTGCTGTAATTTCAAGGTTGGTACTTTTTCTAATGCTCCTGGCTTCAGCATCAGGTCTTTATGTACTTCGGTGTTCCTCATTAACAGTACGTTTATCCACACATCGAGCCCTTTTCAATGAGCCTTAACACGATATATCTGCTGTTAGTTGTCGAGGAGTTAGGTACTCTGCAGACTATCCTGACTGCAGCATCAGGTCATGACTTGATGATCATGAGACCAAATGTGGCAAATGCCCTATCAAACATCAAAACAATTGACTAAAACAGTCCTTGCCTGTTCGAGTAACTTCTTACTGTTAAGGAGTTGTAACTTCCATCATCAGCCCAGCTACCTGAGATGGTGACAACCATACGCAAATACACAAGATACTTCGTAAAATATGCGAAAAACAATAAGTGAGTGAAAACTGACGCGGTTGAGTACCTACGTATTTGAGCGAGTAGCCGTATAAGACACTTAATAGTCTTGCAAGTATTTTGAGTCGGTACCCGGTGTGCGTACTTGGAAGCAAACACCTGGTGTAAAAACCCGGTCGCATATTTATGCGACCGGGACCGGGTTTTTACACCAGGTATTTCCAGCTATTTTTTACGTACCTTCCCTACTCGCGATCACACGTTTTCGTAACGCATTCGCCAGTTTACTCCCCAAGTCAAGCGCGCCTAAAGAAGTTTCACTTCAAAAAGTCCAAAGTCTGAATTTACAACATCGACCGGCCGCTACCATTAATTAGGCATAAGACCACACAGCAGAGGAGAATCCAAGACAATAGAGTAGCCAATACATTTTAATTGGAACGGCCAACCGTAGACGGGAGAGGAGCATCTCCGACCATAGACCAAAAAAGTTTACAAGTATTTTACGACTTGACAAAAGTCATGTCTTTATTATAAGTTAGTTTGAGATTAATGTATTGTAAACCTTCCGGAGTCTCTAAATGATGGATGAAAACCAAATCAAAGTCCGTTGCGCAGTTTAGAAGAAGAACACGGCCACACAGACAGACACGAAAAGCGACTATGATAAGTATTGATATAGATAATAGATTGTAATACCCGTGTGTTATAGGAAGCAGCATTAGTTTCTCGTGACGTGTTCGCGCGGAGGTTCTCTTCAGCGAGACTGTTCACACCGGGGCGGATACTGCACATCGTGCGGCGCAAGCGCATGGGTATCGAGAAGTAAGTTAATTCGCACTTATTATTTCTTGCTTTATTTGTTTATGAAAGTAATGAGCAACTCTGTGTATGTAATAAAGCAAATATAGAAAACTGGAAACACAAGCGCACGCGCATAATGAACAAAGCTTCAGTTCTTTAATGGGACTACCCCTCTAGAGTAGGTACTTAATTTCACTTTGTATATTACACTTTTTTTATCCACTATAGTTTTGGCTAATTTTTATTCACACGTTTTCACCCATGTCTGACCAAAGTGATGAAGGAGACGAAGAAAGGTATTTTTTTATTTTATACATTTCTGTAGATATTTACAGCTCAATTCAAAGTATGAGTACCTAAAAAGAGCTTCAAAACAGATTTTTGTCTTTAATTTTACCTCATTTCGAAAGAAACCTTCCTAGAAAGATAACTAGTTATAAAAATCTCAATATGCAAACAGAAATAATGCGTCTATCGTTACTATATAACACTTTATTTAGTACTATAGTGCTAATTACCACTTTTCACTACTGCTTATTATGGCACTAAAATCAAAATGTCACAACTTTAAGGAAACTGTAAATATTAGTATTTCATACTTAGAAACGCATTCACACAACTAGTGACAAAAAAAATATATCTGATAAAAGAAATATATAAATAAAATATAATAGTGTTTTTCAATAACATTTTGAATACCATGATTTCGGTAGGTAACATTATTTTTTCCGTGTATTTGACGGGCCAAGTAAGCAGTCTAACATTGTCCCTAAATGCAGACCGATGACTCGTTTGCTATACGATTATAGCAAACCCCTTACAGTAGCCCAGATAACAAAAATAACTAATTCAATTCCAATATTACAGAAAAGTGCGCACAACAGAGCCTACGTACGAGATGCGATGGGCGTGCCCGGAAGACTTCATGGAGCTCCAAGTAATGCCGCGCATGCTACTCGACCATCTCCCGGAGAACGTGCACCGCACCATACGCACAGTCCTCGACGAAAGGCACCGCTATAGACTCACACATACTGTGTAAGTTAAGTAGGTAGAACTATGATGTGACATGTTATCTGTGGTATAATGTGTGTGATGGAAAATGACGTAGAAATGTAACACTCGTGGATATATTATCTGTGGTATAGAATGTGATGGAAAAGCAGACTTAGTAGACTTTGAGGAGTGGAAAGATGAGGTGTACCGTGTAAGAATATTATGGAGTCTGTGGAGTAATGAAGATAAAAGTGATGCTGTTTTGCTTCTGCGATGAAATTCAATCTTAAAACCTGCGGGGCAATTGCGTAACACATTATCAATCGGAATCGGTTTCATTTTGACAGTTCAACAAAGTTCATTGCGTTATTTACGTGTTGAGCAGAAACATTTTTCGAACTTATGAAGCTATGGATTAGCAATTTGCTTCAAAATGATTCAGATTCCGATTGATAATGTGTTACGCAATTAGGGTGCTGGATGATACACATGTACTTACGTAACCAGTTCGAATTCGCTATAAGCTCATGACAATTGTATGGTATCTGTAAATCGGGACAAAAAACACAAATATTTCAACGGGCTTGGCCCGTGAGACAAAAATAGAACACTGCATACTTGCATAGTAGCCAAATGTACTGTAAATGAGAACGTTTCTAAAATGAGCTAAAACGTTAGATATACCTACCTACTTCTTTAAACTCTTTCATGCTTATTACAAAACGAGTCAAGTCAAACCCTCCGCCCTAACCCTGCAGTTCCAAGTCTAAACCTTCGCGCTAGATTTTATATTTCAAACTTTATTTCGACTATGGTAAAGTTCTTGATGCATAAACTGTCAGGAAACCCGAGTCTAAGTAGTCAATGTTGTAATATGAACTTTAGCGCAGTCGGAATAAAGTTAAAAATACAAATCTGACGACTGACAAACATTCATGCTTAGGCTAAAGTTGAGAACTGCGGGGTAATTTCGTAACACATTAACAGTAGTAATGGCTTCCAATTTGACAGTTCAACAATATTCATTGCGTTATTTACGTTGTTGAGCAAACAATTTTTTCAAATATATGTCTTGCAATGTAGACGACTGAATCTTGTAATTTTGTAAAGAAAAAGAAATCGGCATGATTTGTGCTATAGCATTGGTTTCTTACTTTTATGTCGCATAGGATCAAACAGAACTCTGCCGTGTTATAGCCATTTCATACAACTGTCAAAGAATGATTTGTGTTGTGATTTGATTATACGAACAATGTAAATAGACAATCAATTTGCTAAACAATTAATTTCGCCGACTTTACCATCAAGGATATGCCTTTATTTTGACACGTAACTTGCCGACATGATATTGCCTGTTTAGGTAATAAGTTTTGTAGAAGTCATTGTTGATGAAAGTTTCAATAAAATAACAAATTCCAATGCACGAAGTTCTTGCAGTAGAGTTAATTAAGCAAATCAGATATTGGTTTTGTTTTTAATAGTGGTCAACTAGACTAATCACCTTCAGACCGACAAGCAGAATACCAATATTATTAAAGACATGACAAAATGCGAAGATAGGGAGTCCCTATCTTTCATATGAAAAGCCTAATTATGACAAGAAAAAACTACGACGTAACCATTATTAAAGCTAAGTTGTCCTCAAAATGAGCAACTTTAAAAGAAAACAATTCTACTGTATAGGCAAAGTTTGTTTACTAAGTATTTGTTATTTTATATCGTTTTGCTGAGCTACATGACATGACAATGTGATTATATTTTATCGTTCCTAAGCTTAGAGTTATACCTCACGGGGACGTCATGCTGGCGCAGCCAGGTCGCGTCGCCAACAATATGTATGGTTGGCTGCGTAACCAAGCGCACGCCAGGTGGGCCAACTACTATACAATATGTAACATAACTAACGCAGGACCTCATACACGCCAATTAGAGTACCTATTGAGTTAAAAGCATAATACAATGACCAAAACATTTTTTTAAAGCGCAAATATGCATTTAAAATTGAGTCTTATTGCCTTGAAATAAAAATTTAATTTTCTTTGCTACAATTGGCGGTCAGTATGGCAACATACATTTTTTTTTAAATACCTACATTAAAAGTTACTGAAATCGATTCAGTAGTCAATGATCGTTTATTCTGTTACACCTTGTAGCTGATTTGGTTGGGAGCGCGACCTGACGACGTCACCATGGCGTCCTGGTGAGGTATCGCTCTTAACGTGACTCAGACGCCTATCTCTATGAATCTTTTGTACATACATATTTAAAATTACTCAGAATTTCAATTTAATTGATATTAAATCAAATTGACAAAACCTGTGTCAAAAATTAACTTGTAGTTTAGTATAAGAACCTGTGAGAAGACTGTGATGATGTTAGTATGGAAATGTTAAAGTTAAGAGATGTGTGCACGTGCCGCAACGGTAGCTATATTATTTTGTACATAGTTTAGTATATAAGAATATTGTTTTTAGTTTCTGATGCACGGCTCTGACATATTTTTGTAACACGTTCAAGGCGTCCTAATTTCTTCTTCGGAGCGGCAGGGTTCGGCTGGATTCGGTACAGCCGACGGGCGAAACGTCCATTCGATTTTCTCGCCCGGCCTGTGCCGAATCATGCGGAATCAAAGCGACCTGAACATATTGTGTGTAGCTCCCCTTAGACATGTTTTGTGAAAGTCTAATAGATAGATCTGAAGTCTACTGTCAATTTTATGTCGACATAAGATTAGCTGTTGGCCAATCACAACAACTTACATAACCAGCATCAGCAAACAGCACTCAATTGCATTTGACTTTCAGAATGCGATGATAAGAATGGTAAGCAAATAAAATCAAGCATTTTTCTAATATCAATTTTGAACGCGGTGCAACATATGTCAGAGCCTTTAGGGAACCGTACCTCGTCCCAATGTATAACATATCAACGTTGAAAACATTTATTTTTTAATTACTCTGGGGCCACATAGTAAATTGTTAAAGTCATCATAGTTCTGTTGCGAAGAAGGGATGGCGCTATGCGTCTTGCATAGCTCTATCTCTTCCTTGCACTGGAAAATTATGGTTTTAACAACTCATTAAACGTGTGCCCTCTTCTTTGAAATTCTTTCAACTTGCTTAACGGCGTGACTCACGCAATATATTGATTTGCTCAAACACAAGCAATCCTATCAGTTCGAATAATATTATTAGATACTCTTTATTACTCTTTATTTGTATAAATTCTACTGCCAAAGCGTATGACAAAATGTTTAAGACACTTTAATTTTAACATGTAGGACGGTCGCGACAATTTCTTTGAGTCCATTGCGTTACCTGTACAGTATTATATTATCTGTGCCTAAACTCTATCTTGCCTATAAACGCAATGGATACAGAATATTGTCGTGGATATTTATTTACAATCACCTTTGGTTTCCCGAGCGGTGCTACTAACTAGATGCAGTCGAATGTTTTGTAGGTAACATAAAAAGTGACTCTCATCATCTGCCTAGCCTTATCCCAACTAAGTATGTTGGGGTTGGCTTCCAGTCTAACCGAATGCAGCTGAATACCAGTATTTTACATGGAGCGACTGCCTATCTGACCTCCCAACCCAGTTACTGGGTAAGACTGGTTGTCAGACTTTCGGGCTACTGACGACCCGTAAAGACTGTCAAAGATCCACTAATTTCAGTCGGGACCAACAACGGCTTAACGTGCTTTCCGAGGCACGGAGGGGGTCTTGGTATGTGAAATGGTCACCCATCCACAGACAAACCGCGGCAAGCGTAGCTTAACCTGATCGATCGACCCGTGCGGGTGTTATTCACTGCTTAATATTGAATGGCTTATACTATACACAAATTGCGTTTACGGGGGCCATTCAAAATGCTTACGTTTACGCTGACTACTTACTTTTTATAGCCGACAGATGGCAGCACCGCCGGCCAAAAACAAATTAAACTACATTACTCCTTTTACTTTAAATTGATTAATTAAGACTTGCGAAGCTACCATTAAGTACAATAACTAGACCGTAGAAGTAGCTTACAACGTTACCGAAGTCAATTATGTAATAAATTATCTACATTGCATAATAGTTAATATATTTAATGTAAGTACATTTAGGTATAAATTATAATCATTGCTTACACCAATGCTCTAACATCAGATACCTCGCCGTAAATATGGCGCATCAGGTTTTAAATAAAGTTCGAGTTTGTAAAGCGTCGTCGTCTCTATCACTCATAGCTATATAGACATATACTACAATGTATATAGATATACAGGGTGTATCATAAAACTAAACCATTTTCTCTATGGGACCAACATCGTAATCGCAAAAAATCATCAGCCCATTTGGGTCGAATAGGTACCGCAGTTTTTTACGGAACAGTTCATATTTTTTCGAGATTACGATGTTGGATCCATAGACAAAGTTGTTCGGTGTAATGGTCTGTACTGATAAATGCTGTATAGTAGACACTAATAGTGACACTCTCTTTCTTTAGAGAGTGTCACTATTAGTGTATGCTTTAGCATGTGCCATATTTGCGACCGGGTACTACACGTAGTAAATATTTATAAAAGATGTATTTTTGTAAACTCTTTGTTGATAATCATGTTGCCTTTAGTTACCAAGCGAACAAACTGTTGTATACCTACTTATATTGTTGCAACGTAAATTAGTATTTGTTATGTATTATATATTATAACCCTATATATGAAGAGTATCATTCTTTTTATACATATTTTTGTATTTGATATCATCGTACATAAAATCAATTGACTTGTGTTATTTTACATGCAGCCGTTTTGGTTTCTGTATTTTTTAAAGTTTATGAAAATGCATCTCCGTTGTTTATAATAAGTAGGCCGCATTGCAAATTAATTCTATCTTTGTAAGGTCCTACATTTATTCCATTTTAGAGTCTACTGTTTTGAATATTTCTTGTAAATACATACCTGAACCTCGGGAACAAAATTATTGTGACTTGATAAAAATATACTCTGACTTCACTTTTAGGTGATATTTTTTGTAAATAAAGCATTTACTTCGAATAATTTACATTCCAATTTGTATTCTGTAGCCCTCAGTCCGTCGCCGGAGTATCAATGTTACATGGATATGGTCGCTAAAGATGTGATTTTAAAGATATTTTTTTTTTGGTCATTATATATAAAATTTTGTAACGCGAATATTTATATAGAACAGAATTTATATTTTAGGTTGTAGTCTGTTATATTTGGACTTGGAATTTTGTGATTTGTGGCTATTCAAGTCTCAAAACAGAGCAATAAAATTATTCTTGCTCGTTTTGAAGACTTTTGAACCAAGGGATCGATAACAGCTCCGTTATTATTATTATTAAATCAAAATTATGAAGTACCTTTTCCAAATGTAGCCCACTTCCGTTTTGTTTATAGTTAATGTTTAATACTATAAATAAATATATTGTAATGTTATGATACGACAATCTCAAACACTATGTGACAAGTTGTTAGTAGATATAAATATTTTAATATTTACTTGAGTATGTTTGTATATAATGTTGTTTTAGCGTTCAGTACCGTAGATACGTTTTAATTCTTCTATTCTTTGTATTTTTATAGTTTACACAAATTGGTACTGAATCGCGAGTATGTTCAAGTATTAGAAGGACTGAGGTTCTTTTCACTTGTACCCTAAATTAGGGCTTTATAATCTCTTTCACCTTATGTAATAGATTGTAGCCAATGTCTTGTGTTGGGTTTTGTTTTAATTTATGAATAAAATCTATTTTAAGTATGATATTGTTTTATTAAAAACCCCTCATTGACTATTAACTTTGACTTAAAATAAAGCAGGATACTACAGTTACACAGTATGAAATATAAACTCGATAGCTATACCCCATAGGTTTAGGTAGTTAAATAAAGGTAAATAAAAAAACCACGTGACTTAGTTAACCGACTAAACGTAATACCAGTCTATTCAGTTGTAATGCTGCGTCACAGTTGTACTCTTCAATTTAGCAACTTTTTTAATGAATGATAACGTTGCTAAATTGAAGAATACAACTGTGACGTAGCATGACAACTGAATAGACTGGTATTACGTTTAGTCGGTTAACTAAGTCACAAGTGTTTTTTTTTGTTTACCTTTATTTAACTACCTAAACCTATGGAGTATAGATAGACAAGAGAACTTATCTTTAATACACCTTACTCAAAACCCTTAACAAAGCAAAACTTTTTTTTACTTAATTCTCTCAATAATTCATATAAGTTTGCTTGTCAACGGGTTTTTTAGTCTACTATTCTACGGATATAATAATGTTATTAATTTATATTAAAGTAACAAAAGTTAAACATAATAATATTTAATATATATTTTAAATACGATATACAAAAATACACTTAATTCATCAGTCAAGTCAAAAAAATTATCACAGCAATCGATTTAAATTCCTTTTTTTTTTTCAATAAACTTTAAATTGAAAAAAAACATATTAATATACGCATTTAAGCAATTTAGTATGATATTTGGTACAATATTGAAACTTAGTTCCTAGTTACGAATGATCATTACAAATAGTACAATTAATTGAGATCTACCTGTCTCGGGAGTATATTATTTTAGTTTATATCATCTGCACAGATTGCGTAGCTCTGTCATGGCTGCTTGAGATACTGTTGTTTTGTTCCTTTCCATCTTATATCTGCAACATTTTTTAAATATTCATCATCATCATTCCATCCGAAAGACGTCCACTGCTGGACAAAGGCCTCCTCCAAGCACCTTCACTTCGATCGGTTGTGTTTCTCGAAGCCAGCGGATTCCTGCTGCCTTCATCAGGTCATCGGTCCACCTAGCGGGAGACCTTGCAACGCTACTGTTTATTCAATACTAGCTGTGCCCCGCGGTTTCACCCGCATAAGTTTCGATCCCGTGGGAATATCGGGATAAAAACTATCCTATGTCCTTTCCTGGGACTCAAACTATCTCTATACCAAATTTCACACAAATCGGTTCAGTAGTTTAGGCGTGAAGAAAAGACAGACAGACAGACAGAGTTACTTTCGCATTTATAATATTACTTTGGATTTAGCTGTCGTAAATCTATGACGGTTTATCCAATACACACCAAAAGTTCGTTTTTTAAATCCAAGATACTAATCTGACATATAAGTCTTTTGTGTTTGCGTTTTTTAGTATAGAAGTTTGACATTAAACCTGTCAAATTAGTATCTGGGTTTAAAAAACGAAATTTAAGTATGTCTTGAAATTTTGTAACACGGATAATAAGGTATACTAACCAGAACCTACAATGTATGAATATAACAGTAGAAAAACCCACGATTATTCTTTAGAGAACCAGTTGATAGATTTCTCAATTCTAGGCTTGGTTTACTAAGATCAACTTAGTGTAACCTATCTTAAATCGCAGTGAACTAAAATATACAGGTAACATTTTCTCCTAGAGGTATAAGACCCTTTACACATTAAGCCGTCGCCGCCGCAGCCGCGGCATAATGTTTAAAGGCCGTAACAGGACAAAGGTTAACAAACATACCTGTTGAGGAAATCATGGGCAACATCTGGCCTATACATCGCCATATCTCGGAGGTACGCCTGGTCGTTGGTCAGAGTGCGCCTGTATGCAAGTTCACGCCACGCCTCGCCGCCGCGACCAGCCAATAGCACTAGGCCCTCCATGAAACTGGAATGCGAATTGTTAGTGATTAGAATGGTGTACACAATGGATGAAGGCATATCCTCCAGTGGATCAAAGTTCAGAACATCTACGATAGTTATGACTTAGCATAATCAGCCTATAACATTCCCACTGCTGGGACACAGACCTCCACTCTGTAAGAGGGAATGGGCCATAATCCACAACGCGGGCCCAGTGCGGGTTAGCGGATGTCACATGTCTTCGAATTTTTAGTGCCAGGAGATGCCGGTTTCCTCACGATGTTGGGAGTTATGACATGAGTTTGGAAAATATGTCTTCAGATCTGCTGTTCTATTGTGTCTAAAGTATCTACTGTCAACCTTGAGGAAACATTCCATGTTGTTGTTTTTAGGAATCTACAACATCACAAAATTGTCTGGCCTACTACTGTTATTTCAGTAACTAGTTCTACACCTTGTAAAATAACTTAAAAACAAACACGAATACAAGAGGTTTAAAAAACGGAGACAAAGCATGGGAACAAAATAAAGAGAGGGAAACAAACCAACTCACCTCAAATATTCACTAACAAGCCGATACAATTTCTCGGTGCTTCTATTCAATATAAGCCTCGTGGGCGAAGCGTTCAGCAGTGATATTTGTAGCGCTATTTGCTGCGCAAGCGCCGCCATTTCTCCCGCGAAGCCGGTACACCCACCCTGTAGGTATAGCTCGGCGGCGTCCATACAATGTATCAATGCTGTGTCTAGGAGGGACCTAGTTGACACGTTGTCGTGTATCTGCAGCCATGTCGGCGGCTGAAACGGCTTTTTGGATGTTGCCTGATAAAGAGAAAATGCCATAAGTTATGGAATCAGGCGTTACTTTACAAAACTTCTAACTCGGCAAAAAAAAAAACGAAATACCTGAGTTGTGCAGCTTAGTTGTTAAATAAAAATGCCTCTACTTTTCACTTTTAAATTACAGTCAATTTAAAGGTACATTTAGACCTATCTTGTGGTCCGAATCTAGTGAATTTTGAAGACACATCCCAGAATTTGTTTAGACACTTTCAAAGAAAAGGTTTCCTTTAAAGAAAAGGCCCTTTCCTTGTATAGTCATCGCTTTAAGTAATGCAAAAAAGAGGTAATTCTACTTCATAACATACCTTCGCAGCGTCCAAAGCCATTTTCTCCAAATCATCGATGAGGTTCAGCGCCTGTTTTCTCTTCACATTCGCAGCCTCTGCATACATATTGAAATGCAACGCAACCATTATGTAGGTATCCGTATCTCCTGGACAATGGTTCTTGAGGAAGTCAAGGAGTCCTTGCTTGAACTCGGCTATCTTGTCGCCTTGCTGGCCTAGCATGTAGTCGAACTGACCCAGGAGAAATTCGAACTGATGGTTATCGCGTAGAGCCTGGAAATTGAACCGTTTATATTGGAAGCTTATACAGCCAGATAGATGTATGACATAACCAGATGGATGTCAGTTGTTCAACTATGCGTTTGCTGGATAAAGAGAGACAGTTGACAAGGAATTTCGCCAAAGCTACGGCTAAAATTAAGAAGGCGTGTGTCACGGAGTGAGGTGCTTACTACACACATCAAAAGTGTCTAGGGATCAACATATATTTTTGCAATAACTTTTCTCCTGATTGATATTAATTAAAATTTTCTTTAAGGATTCATCAAATAAAGTGTTTTCGTTTGTCACAGTAACGATAAACCAAGTCACCTTTGCATTAATAAAGAAATTTGCCATTTTCCTAATAAAGGGATTTTTGACATTTGAACCACTAACACAAAAGTTCGAAAAAAAGACTGAAATAACAGTTTTCTTTAAAATTTTATTGGGTAACTTAAACAATTAATAATCCGTGTTTCTACCGCGAACACTAACAACACAAGAACATCGGTTTGGCATACTCAAAATGAGTTCATCCAAATCACGCTGTGGAATGGCCGCCCATGTTCGTTGCAACAACAAAAAAAGGTCTTCTTGCGACTGGATACCCTCCATATTCGGCAGAGCTCTTCTCTGTAGCATATCCCATGCATGCTCAATCGGGTTCAAGTCTGGCGACTGAGCAGGCCAGGGCAGGACATTGATGTTAGCTGCGGCGAGAGTCTGTCTTACAACTCTTGCGGTGTGCGGTCGTGCATTATCATGCATTAACTGAAATAAGGGACCGATCATTCGCTCACGCTCTGTCGTGCATCATTCGCTCACGCTCTGTCGTGCATATCGGTTCGGTGTCAACGTCTTAGTTATTTGTGCGGGAACTACCCCCTACTCTAACAAAAATGACCAAATGTGATAATTGCAATAAAGGAATAACCAGCAGATCGCCAGGACTGGAATGCAAGTCATGTGCTAAGACTGTGCATGCTAACAAAGCCTGCTCTGGTCTCACCGCGAAGCAATTGTCTGCACTTCGTAATGCGGACAACCTGGACTGGATATGTGAGGAATGCAACAACAACTCGCCTAACAGAAAATCATCCTTCTTCATTCCGGACGACGAAGATGAAGAAGAGGAAGTCGCGACCTCTAGCAGAAACATGGGTAACTGCAACATAGATAGCGACAAATTTCTGAAGGATATTACAGCCGAACTGAAAAAAGTCTTAAAGAACGAACTAAAACCAATCGAAGTATCAGTAAGCCTCTGCAGCAAAAAAGTAGACGAACTGACAAAAACTGTTGAAACCCAAAATAAGCAAATACAGGAGTTGGAGAAAAAGTACACCCACATTAGCAACGAAAAAACTCATCTTGAACTAGAAATAAGCTCACTTAAACAATATGTCCGTAATGTAGAGCAACAGCGTCTAGATAACGTGCTAGAAGTGATAGGAATCCCTAAAGCTCTAAATGAAGACCTTGGTTCGATATCTGTCAAGCTGGCTGAAACTCTCAACGTGGATAAATCACAGATACTAAATGTTAAACGTGTGGAAGATCGAAATGAACGTGAAGGAAACATCCAGGTGGAGTTGAAACAAGCAGAACAGGCACAGTCATGGGTACGTGCATCCAGAAAGGAAGAAGTTTTGCTTGAGCAAATTGTTTCGGAAGCCCCTGTGGAAATGTCCAAGTCAAAAGTGATCCTACGTCGTGCTCTTACCAAATCTAATAAATCGCTACTGTGGCTAGCCAAGCAAAAACTGCGTCCAGCATATAAATATGTCTGGTTCCAGGATGGAAAAGTGCTACTACGTAAAGAAGACAAAGACAAGCCTACAGTAGTTAGGAGCGAAATGGACATCGATCGACTTTCGACCACAACGCAGGCTGGACAACAAAATCAGTATCGGTAATAGTTTTAAAATAAGTTATCCCGGATCTCTCTCCCGATCACCACGAATTATTGGACTGTTCAAACATTAATGTTTTTAGTAAGCTTCTACCTTCTATTAGTAAAATTAATCTGAATATTGTTCACATAAATATTAGATCCATAATTAAAAATTTTGCTTGTGTAACACAATTAATTAGCTCATCCAACTTAACCATAGATGTCTTAATCTTAACAGAAGTTAATATAAATGAAAACACTGTTCATATGTACAACATTGATGGCTATGAAATGCACAATAAGTTGCGTAAAAACAGAAAAGGCGGCGGAATAATAATTTATGCCAGAGATGGCTACGTATTCACACCAATGAATCACTCGTTAATACACTGTGAATGTATTATTGGTCAAATCACTACACCTCACAACTATCACGCAAATATTTGTGCAATTTATAGACCACCAAGCGAAAGTAAACATCTATTCGTAAAAGAAATAAGCAGTATCTTATCCAACTCTTCTGTCAAATCATACGACACTTATTTTCTAGGAGACGTAAACATAGACCTAAAGACATACGACAACATTCGAGAATACTACGTAAGTAGCATGTCCGAGTGTGGTCTAACGAGCGCGATATCTGACTACACAAGAATTGAAACACGCGGAAATAACACTACGCGTAGCTGTATAGATCACATTTTTATAAGAACACGCTCGTTAGATCTGTACTCGGCCGCACTCGGAACTGTAATGGCTGATCACCGCATGTTAATACTGTCGTGCGTAGGGCTAGACCCAACACGAATACAGGTTGATACAAAAACAATACAACAAATTGATAATGTTAAAATTAAATCTTTACTTAGCAACTTAAAATGGAGCGAAATAGATGATATAGAGTGTCCAAACAAAATTTACGATTACATAAAAGATCAATTTCATAAATGTTACGAGGAATCAAAATATATCAGAAAAATTAATAAAAACAGTAAAAGAAACAAACAACCATGGATAAATAATAAAATTAATAACATGTGTAAAAAAAAGGACCAATTATTTATAAAATGGAAAAATGATTCAACGAATAAAATACTGCGATTGGAATATAATAAAATAAGAAACAGAACTCATAAAATCATCGAAAAATCTAGAAATAAACATTATTTGGAAGAAATAAATAATAACAAAAAGAACCCGAGGAAGCTATGGCAAATACTAAATACGTTGTCTGGTCGCAACAAAAAGTCGGTTGATGAAGCCATCTTGAGAGCCTTCAAAAATAATAATGTAGATATAAAAACAATAGCCGATAAGTTTGCCACAGAATTCAGAAATAGTGTTAAGAAGATCCTGCCCAAATGTAACAGTCGTCTTTTGAACGAATCGGAGTATATGTTTCCCCATAACACATCAATGCACTTCAGAAAAGCTACAAATAACAGTGTTAGTAAACTAATTAGAAACCTTAATACAAATAAAGCTCCAGGAGTAGATAACATTAGATGTATTGACATAAAATCCATATGTGACAAGATGACAGGCGCTATTGTCAAATTGATCAATTCTAGTGTCAAACAAGGAAAATACCCGGAAGTACTAAAAACTGGTATAGTGCGCCCAATACATAAAAAAGGCAGTTTTGCTGACTATGGAAATTATAGACCGATCACTATTCTACCTGTTATCGACAAAATAGTAGAAAAATATGTCTGTACCCAGATACAAGACTTTTATGTAAAACATGACGTGTTGTCCAGCACACAATATGGTTTTCAACCCAATAAGTCCACCTCACAACTGTTATCTAAATTCACAGATGAGGTCAACGAATCTCTTAATGATAAAAATAATGTAATTTTACTATTTATTGACTTCAGCAAGGCGTTCGATACGCTTAGACACGAAACGTTGTTGACAAAATTAGATAATTCTGGAGTTCGAGGGCCAATACTCAAATGGTGTGAGGACTATCTTAAGAACCGTAAATACAATGTCAAGATATGTAATGAAACCAGTGACAAATTTTACATTTTGAAACCTAAAGTTCCTTTCAAAATCCTACTCAACATGTATATTGCGTTAGCGGAATCAATTATAGCATACGGAATAACGAGTTATGGGCGAACATTTAAATCATATACTGAACGAATTTCCAAACTGCAAGTTAGACTTTTAAAACTCATCGTACCCAGAAAAATAAAACACCGATATAAAGATAACGTCATTGAACTATTTAAATACTGTAAGATTTTGCCAATACAGACTAGACTCAACATGGCCCTCTTGATTGAGCAATTTAATAATAAAAGCATTCAAGTACCGATATCACATAAAATAATCACACGAAGTATCACCAAAAATAAACTTATAGTACCTCAGGTTAGAAATTATTATGGCAGGCGAACAGTAAAATTTTTAATACCCACAATAAACAATGAAATACCAAAATCTGTAAAAGACGAAATAAACTCGAAAAACTATAAGCAAAAATACAAAAAGTACTATTACAACCATTTGCTTAACTTAGTTTAATAAAATAAATTTTAAATTTAAAACACTAATAATAATAAATAAAAACGAAGCAACCTGTATATAGGAATTTCTTTACGTTGACTAGAACCGGTATTCTAATTAGCGGCCCAGTAGCGAGCAAAACAAAACATTACATGTGACTCACGCACTTGCTAATAGATGTTTACGAAGGAAAGAAATACGTGTAATATTATTCGTGTACCTACATTATTTGCTTATATAATATAAGCAAATGGTGTGAGTAGATGAATGATAGATATATATTGAAGTAAATAACAGTTATACTGGCGTGGTACCTAATCATTAAGACTTCTTAATGATTGGGTATTATGTAAGTACGAGTATAAGTTTAAGTTTTCTTATAGCGAATGTGAGTACCAATACAAACCATTCCTGGTTTAATGGTACAAAACAAACAAATTTGTATTAAGACTGTATCAATAAATAAATAAATAAATAAAATAAATAATAATTTGCACTTGTAGAGGAACGATGACGTCTGATACAATCGTCTCAGCATAAATTTGAGCGTTGAGGTTGCCTCTGATCCAAATCAACTCAGTTCTTCCGCCGATCCAAATACCCGCCCATACCATGATGGTTCCACCACTATAAGGATGGACTTCCTGGCAGGATTTTAATCGCTGTTGGCGTCCAGGGGTTCTCCAGTGTCGTATACGTCTTGTATCCGGTCTCATACCAAAACGAGACTCATCAGAAAAGCACACGAAACGCCATTGTTCTTCTGCCCAATTTCTGTGTTCAAGAGCCCATTGATATCGAATCCTACGATTGTGCATTGCTATAGGTGGTACCCGTAGCGGTCTTCGGGAATGAAGGTTCACTTCATGCAAGCGGTTTCTGACTGTTTGGTCGCTAATTAAGTTCCCTGAAGAGTGATGAAGCCTCACGGCTAACATCATGGCGGTTATTGTTGGAGCTCTTCGAGTTAAGATTTGAATGTATCGGTCTTGTCTCCGTGTGGTGCAGCGATACCGTCCTCCATGGCGCTCAGCCACGGTACCAGTGCTTCGGTGCCGTGTCCAAAGTCGACTGATAACACTCTGACTTGTATTCAGAGCTAAAGCCACAGTACGTTGCCGGGAACCAGCTTCTATCATTCCCACGGCTCTGAGCATTTCTTCCCTGCTTAAATGACGTCGCCGCTCCATAATAACGTTGGTTTTAATCAGTAGTAGTGAAACAGTAGCACTAATAATGTCTTCAATGCGTTGTATGTTTTTATAGGGAAAATATTGACAGCTGATTTTCATCTTTTACTCGAATTTGATTCACAGTTCCTGATTCAAATTATGAAATGCACCAAAAAGGATCCATATAAATTTATAAAATCATAAATTTATTACAAAGCCACATCTCAATCTCAAGAAATCCGCATAAAAATGCTTGATCCCTAGACACTTTTGATGTGTGTATTTATTTCGTTTTAGTCTCATCATCATCAGCCTATAATGTTCCCACTGCTGGGACACAGGCCTCCTCTCTGTGAGAGGGAGTGGGCCGTAATCTACCACGCGGGCCCAGTGCGGGTTGGTAGGTGTCACATGTCTTTGAATTTTTCGTTCTAGGACATGCCGGTTTCCTCACGATGTTTTCCTTCACCGTTTTGAGAGCAGTGGTGATGAAATAATTTACACAAAGTAAAGCACCTGTCTGGGTTCGAACCTACGACCTACAACTCGCGGCCGATACCAATGGGCCACCATTGCTCTCCTCCGTTTTAGTCTATGGCGACCAAATGGCGACATTGTTTTTTTCCTATAATTTAGAACAGCTGTTTGGTAAAGCTGTTTTCCGTAGAACTCCGCACATTTCTGTTACTTGTTCTTTTCAGCTGGTACGCACGACGACATATCAAGCTGTACATTTCCAGTATAAGTTGTCTTGTCGTTGTACGAAAAGCCTATACAATGCGAGGTCAGGTAAAACTGGAAATGTATAGCTTAATATGACATCGTGTGTACGTTAGCCAAGTTAGTCTTATAGATTAAAGTTGCTTCCAACCATGTGTGTTTTCAGGCTATATTTTTGGAATACTAGATAACTAGTCACTTACCTGGAACACATAAGCACACTCAGTATACCGCGCAAGCCCCGTAAGCAGCCGCACCATAAGTCTCCACGAACGCGCCGCCAGCAGTCGCGCCGCCAGCGCCTGCGCAGACCGCAGCGTCGTGGCCACGCCCTCCGTGTCGCAAGCGCACGCGAAACACTCGTGTGCCACCACGAGGAGCTCTAGGCAGATTATGTTTACCTGAAAATGATTTAAAAAAATATTTAGCATGATAGGAGTCAGAGAAAAAGCCATACGCCGAACACAAAGAAATCTTTATATTCTACAGAAAAAAAATTGTTGGATAATTTAGTTGCAGTGAAATACTTAAATTTTGGGTTTTACAGATATTAATCAAACTTTAAAATCACTATTCAGCGAATCGATAAAATACCTACTGAAAAGCGCAAAACAATACATAAAACAAAAACAGGGTTCCGTTCTAACTTATTTAAGTTCTTTAAATTATCATAGTTACCTGTTTCGTAGACAACTTCGCTCCTTTGGTTATCTTCCTGATATTCGACTTGACCTCATACCGAACATGCACATTATTCTTATTGATCACATCAAACAAATTCCTTCTGCAATCTCTCGACATTTTGTTACTGTAGACTGTGTAAACGGTCGACACTGAATATACAGACTCAGTCTCAGCTGATAATATAGTTCCTTCTTCAGTCAAAACTGATTCGGCTTCATCACCTTCTACGTTTTGGTACTCTTCGTCTATCAAATTTTCAACATCGAGAGAACTGTCGTCTAACAAATTATCTGGTAATTTAGAAGTCCCAGTACATTTATATATTTTTTGGAAGGCCATTAGGTGATCCAAGATTAATTTGCCGATATGGCTGCAGGCGTCGGGTCGCATGTTGAGGAACATTTCGATGTCTGCGTTCAGTGCGTAGCCCCATAGAGTGTATTGGAAGTGCTCCTTTTGTCTAAATGTTGAGGTTTTCACTAGGTGGGGGGATATTATAGCTGCTACTATTTCTTTGCAGAGGTATTCGGCGACCTAAAATATAAAGAGTTCTTAGAAATACCATCATCGACCATTTGACCATCGTATTGAAAATGTGATACACCATATATTTTTAAACAAATGTTTTTTGAAGTAAAAACTTCTTTAGGAGCGTTAGGCATTTTTTGAGATGGGAAAAAACCATTGAACTCGCGCCACTGTTACCGTAATCGACACCGCTTCGGATGTGTTCGGCTGTCCTCGGGATGTACTCGGTTTTAATGTATATCCGATATATCAGTGAGTGATGGCAACACTGACCTCTATTATTACCACTGGACTGGCGGCTGTCAAAGTGCTTTTGTGCCTAATTGATAATCGCCATTTTGGCGCTGTTAGCCGTAGCGAGTGTCTGTGGTACTAAAACTAGTGATGTCGATATCAGCGAGCAAATATCGATATAATAAACGTATCATCATATTTACTACTAACAATTTACAAGGAATAATGAATAATAATAATGGAATAATGAATGTATCGAAAAGGTAAAACAAAACACGTTTTATATATTTAATTTATATTTTTCAAAGTCAAAGTCAAAGCATTTATTATAAATAGTTCCCTGAGAGATCCGCGGCGACGTAGATTATAAATGGCTCTGACAGCTCTCTTTGGCAAAATAAAGATGGATTCAATGTCAGCAGCTCGACCCCATAGTAAAATGCCGTACGACCATTGATATATAAAATCAATGCGTACGACATAATGCTGTGAAAGTAGCTAAAATAGACTAAACGCGCCGTTTCTACATCTGTTAACTGCCTTATCTTCCTAACAGCATAAGCGATTTTAATTACTGACGTGCCCAAATTATTTGACGGGTTAAGAAATTTCGTATACTTTGACCTGTAATTGACAAAGAGTAATTTTTCGTTGTTGCAAAAATTCTAACATCGATATACTTAAATATAATTTGTTTAATTAATACATCATAATGACTACTTAAAGTTTCAAACATCATTGTTTCCAAAAAATTAACGCGTAGTTCTGGAAACAAAGTATTTGATTTTGGTAGCAATTCTTTTATAACTTTTGCTGTGAGAACTGCCGGAAATATTTTTTCCACCGGCGGCTTCCCATTGGACTTTTTGCATGCTTGTCGAAAAAGTGATTCCACTAACAAACATATAGAAACGATGCTTTGTGATGGAATAGTTAGTCAACCTCTATTTTTTTGAATAATTAGTGCGATACCGTTTCGTCGATCAGATATGGCATCGGACGGTATTGATTCACAAGCGCTCAAACAATCAATACATGTAATTTTGTTCTTGATAGATCTAATCACAAAACCTGCTTTGTATCCCACACATTGCTTCGATGATTCGTTTACATTGTTTGGAACAGCCCAACCAAAATGTAATATATGTCAAAATTAGTTCTCTGGACACTCGCTAGTGGCCATAGTGGCGCTTCAATAGACACAAAAAAATTGCTGTCAAACGCTTGGAACAGCCTGTCCAGTGGTAATAATAGAGGTCAGTGGATGGCAAAGTATTCTGTTTGTGTTTTGTTTTCACTTCTGTCGGCACTCCCGGATTGCCACTGTTTTTTTTACAGTTTGTCAATGCTCTATTATTTATAAGGCTAGGCGCTGCTAGTCCGGTCAATGGGCGAGGTCTTATACTTAGAGACAGACAGATTCGTACAAATTATTAATAGTGAATTTTTACTGTGTGCAACGTACCTGTTTAGAAGGTATATTAAATGTCTTGAACACAAGATTAGCGAGGGACATTCTAGCTCGTCCACTCACTAAGTTGATAAAGTCAACGGCGCGGTTCTGATATTTCAATACCGATATGTAGTCCCATCCTATTTGTAGCGCAATACGGAAGTAGCTGGCAACCTGGACAAATAAATGTTTGGTCTGTTATAAGTATAAACAACTTAAAACTAAATAGTGATGATGAAAAAAAATAAAAGATGAGTTAAGAAGGACACTCATATTATTACTTTTCTACCGTTTTCTGATCAGAACAAATCTATTTAATGAAATGATATTTATTTTTGTAAATAGATCTTTTAAGACAATTTTACAAGTAGTCTTTTAAGTTAATATTTATAAACTAGATCGGCCAATATATTAAGGTATTACCTGCTTTGCAAGCGTGAGTCCACTCCTGACAGCCAGGGCGTCGAGTGCAGACAACCGGTCCGCTTCCTCGCGCGCCGCCAAGTGAGCGCTCTCCGGCACGTTTTCTTGTTTCTCCTGAATCACCACCAGCTCCTCGAAACTCGCGTCCGATATACCTGATACTGAAAATAGGCATGATAAAAATCTGCTAGAAAGTGAACATCACAAGAAAGTCGCATTTAAAAATAAAACAAACACTATTTTATTATCTGAAGGGCTAAGCAGAAATGTCTAATACAACCACATTTTGCCAGTAATGGTAGGCTTAAGTCCCATATTAGAGACGAGCCTTTTACCACTAGCAGAAATTCTGAGAATATCTTCTTAACGGGGAAAACTCAATAACAGTTTGCCCAACCCGTGAATCGGACCCAAGACTCCACCAGCAATCGAGCTTGCAACCACTAGGCCATCGAAACAAAATAAGCTATCCAAAGTACCTTCAAATAACTTACGTGACAATTTATGTTGCAATACAGGAGACGATATGACGAGTCTCAACTCTTGCGGTAATTCATACGGCGTGCACGATCCCTCTGCCAGCTTCAAACAAGTCCTCACTATTTGCACAGGACACGCAGGAGGCCTGTATCTATACTCTGGCGGATTTTTAAACAAGGCTGATAACCGAAATGCATCAACTAGAAGCTTCAACTCTAGTAAATGATTCATAACTCGTCTCCAACTGTCAATGGCTTCAGGCTCTTCGAGTAAAACCACGTTTTCTATATTACTAACATCCGACTCAATTTCTATTTCATCCAGCAAATTAGAAAATGGTTTCTCTGCGTTAGCCATACCGATCTTCTTCGAAATATTCGCGTCTTTCTGTCCGTTGATTATAAAATGCATCGTGCTTTGATAACTGTTGAGGAATATGCTGGTCTGTGACTCGCTTTTGAAGTATGCATCCCACATTAGGTGTTCGATCTCCTCGCGTCTTCGTCCGTATTCTAAATTCTCTTCGAACCAACTCATTATGATTCTGTAGGAGTAGAATTTTTGTGTCGTATCTGAGATGTTGTTTACGTGGGATACAAGGAATTCTGTAGCGTCTTTAAAGGTCACCGCTGCTTTTTTAAAGGCTTCACTACACTCCGCTATGAAGAGAGTAATAGCTTTATCATCAAGCATGTCGTCTTTTGCGAGAAGATTCTCGTACCTATGCGTCCATTCTGCTATTAAAATCCCATTGACAGGTACCCCAGAAAGCTTTGCGATTTTCAGAGCTACGTCATAGTTCCTACTAGCCGTATACATATCGACACATTCTTCTAAATAATGCTGAGAGTCGTCTTGAAGCATTTTGGATATATTCACTGCTAACGATGTCTCCATAGATATTTTCAGTATTTCATACAGCGTTGAAAAGTTTGGCGTAGACACTGGAAGGGAAAAAACATTTATCATCCCATTCTTCTTTCCTGCAAGTTAACAAGAAAAGAGAAAGCAATAGAATGTTCGTACGGCTCAGGCGCAAAACGTCTCTTTCGCAAAATGTCCCCTGGTCGTAAAACGTCTCTTTCGCAGAATGTCTCTTTCGTAAAATGTCTCTTTCGCAGAATGTCTCTTTCGCAGAATGTCTCTTTCGCAAAATGTCGCACCAGGAAATATCCTGGCGCGACATTTTGCGAAAGAGACATTCTGCTTTGAAAATCAAAATGTTATTCTTAATAAAGAATAACATTTTGATTTTCAAAACAAAAAATCATTTATTAAAATTATAGTGCAATTATGATGTTAAAATTTTGGTACTTAAAAATTTACTTAAGGATGTATTCCAAATAAAAAAAAATATTTTCATACAGTTAAAAATAATATTTTGGTAAAATTTAAACTTCAGTGATGGCAACATTTATAATAATATGTGAGGGTAGTTAGAATAAAACTTATAAATGTATGTGTCATTCGTTATTGCCGAGCTGTGTGTGTTTAGTGAATTTGAGTTTTAATATGGATCAAGAAATCGAATACATTCGTAATCAAAAAGGACATAGAACACTTATACATTGTGAGTATTTTCTTTTTATCAATAATGTTATGTTAATCATTTATGATAATGATTAATTTTTTTTATGCAATACTTGATAATAACTCAAGTAAATTATAATGCCAAAATTTATTTATTTGACATTTTAATATTAAATATATATTTTTTAATCATTTTAAAAATGGTATAAAAAATATTTTCATTTGCAATAAGTACTTAGTTAATGTTTAGTTACTATTAGTAATAGCTCCTATTATATTATCTGTGGATATGTTTACTAACAGTATTGATTCCTTTGATCTAAATTTTGAATGTGTGTAAAATGTTTGATATCTATTGATATTGTTTTTATTTGGAATACATACTTAAGTAAAGAAGAAGGGTCACGTCCCATAGAAAATTTACCCAGGCCCGACACAAAAGGAACGCATCTCAGTTATTTTGTTATATTAAATATAACAGAAATAAATTAACACTATTCTGAATATCAGTGGCTATCACCCATATATTGCCATTTGATTTTGGTAAGTCAAAATATTTTAAAATATTTTTTTTTAATGAATAGCATTTATAATATCCATTTAAAATGACGCCAATTTAGATAAATATACAAAAATATACAGCTGGAGGCCTTAATTTATTCAGGCATCCACAGGCAAGCCCGGTTAAGCAGACGATAACCTCAAAGTTAAACTCCGAGATGTCATTAAAAAAATATAAAATAAAATTGATATCTGTGCGTTTTTTAACCGACTTAAAAAAAGGAGGTTCTGTATTCGACCCGTATGTATGTATGTTTGTATGTCCGCGATTTTCTCAAAAACTAATGAATCAATTTTGATAATTCTTTCACTAATGTAATCTACATACTTTCAGGAAGGTTTTAGTATATAATGCATTAGGTAATTATTCTTATGTACGAAGTTATATGCATAAATGTACTGCATCTCCGGCATTTCTATGCGAATTTGGACGATTCTTCTAGTCAGTGTCTTCAATTCTTCAATGCACTAGTGTTAATTGGATTTGTGTGGGGTAGGTACAACTAAAAAGTAAAAAATAAAAACTTTTTTACAAAAAAACAACCAACTTGAAAAAAAAAAAACACTACAAAGTGATACTTACATGACTTTAATTTCGGAAGTCGGTGTCTAAAATCGAAAATGCGGAACCAACGACACCGACTTCCGAAATTAAAGTTATTTATCACTTTGTAGTGTTTTTTTTTTGAAGTCGGTTGTTTTTTTCTAAATTGTCGTATCGTCATTGAATTACATACAATTACGAATTTTGTAGGTAAATAGGTATTAAAAGAAAATTGTATATCGCCTGAACTATAACACAAGGCAATATTTTGGTGTTAGCCATTGATTTGGAATATAAAAAATATATATTTTAGCTATATTTAAAATGACAAAAAAACTGAGATATGTCTCATTCGTGTCGGGTCTGAGTCACAAATGACCGTTCTTCTTTAAGTACCAAAATTTTAACATCATAATTGCACTAATTTTAATAAATGATTTTTTGTTTTGTAAATCAAAATTTTATTCTTAAGTCCCTGGCGCGACATTTTGCGAAAGAGACATTCTGCGAAAGACACATTCTGCGAAAAAGACATTTTACGAAAGAGACATTCTGCGAAAGAGACGTTTTACGACCAGGGGACATTTTGAGAAAGAGACGTTTTGCGCCTAAGCCGTTCGTACCTGTGAATCCCTTTTCGAACTGATTAACAGCCAGACACTTCAGGAACTCCCTCTGATGATAAGCGCTATCAAAGTTATGACTCAGTGAAATCTTGACCAAAGACACAGAGATTCTTTGCAGGGCCTCTTTGGACAGTTGCCAGGGGGCGCCACTAGCACCAACGCTGTATTTACGCTGTGCGTGTTGTAGAAAACTCGTGAGGAGTTTCGTGGTTTCTGAGTCAAAATTGTGGTGGCGAATACAACGGTGGAGGAACGATGTGAATGAGGTCAAGGGACTCTCCTGGAAATATTAAAATTGTAGTGGTATAATATTATACCTTCTCTCGAAAACACAAAGAAAGAGGATTGAGATATCTTTATTTCCCAAGAATTATAATTTATTTACATAAGAAATATGAACCTTAACATGTATCATTTAATTTTTGATCAACTCACAGGAACAGATAAGAGCATCCATGAAAACTATATTTTTATGGACGAAAGTATGCTTTCGTCGAGGTTTTAACCGGTTCATACCGTGAACAACAGGTAATGGATTATGATCCATTACCTGTTGTTCACGGTATGAACCGGTTAAAACCTCTTCAAAATTACAATACATCCAGAACTCACCGGTAAAAATATCATCATAGCTTCATGTAGCGTGGTCACATAGCCCTCTAACAGACACAGCTCCGCGACTTTCTGGAACTGTTCCGAGGCTATATGCTGCTGCGTCATCAGCTGTTGCAGCACTCCTTGAGATCGGGCGCTTGGAGACAAGGAGGACAGGATCCATTGAGGCCATAGTACGTCTATGGCGTTTGGCTAGAAAGGAGAATTGAGTTTAAATAGGTAAGAATTTAAGAGGCTTATATTCAGCCAGCAGTCTTGGGTCGAGTTTATTATACTCTAGCTGTACAGAGATGTTTTGTAGCGTGGCCCAAATTAAAAAAAAAAATGGTGGAACTAAAGCGGCCATCTTGTTTTTTCTTATATGAGATTACATTCCGAGCACAGCAGCAATGTGGCGCAGCAATGTCGCGCAGCATTGCTGCCGTGCTCGGAATGTAATCTCATATGAACCCATAGAAAATGTATGAGGACCAGTAGAGCTGCGACCGCACTGCCGCGGCAGCACTGCTGCGTGCTGCCGAGATCGGAATCATACCTTCAATTTAAAACAGGCGAATGAAGCCGCGGGCAGAAGCCAGTGGTAATAAAGGATTTCTGCATAGTCAGTTCTATCTTCAGATCCGCCTGGCCGCATGACCAACAGACCAACGGCCTTATGTATAACACATGTTTTATTACTAAATTAATTCCAATGTCCAAAAAATAATCAGCAGTGTTCGCAAATTAAAGGATTTGACTGGAGTCTGGATTTGTGCCCGGTTTATAAAAGATAAGATACAGATAATATTTACTGCATAACTGTGTATATTTGTTGTTATTTTAAACATAACAGTTTTAGGCTGAATTGTCTACCCATGTCGGATATACTATAGTATAAAAAATAATTATAAATTACATTCAAACATAATTTATCCCAAAAAAAACTCATGCAGACTATAAAAAACATTAACAGTTTTTTTTTTGTACTAGCAGCGCCCCGCGGTTTCACCCGCATAAGTTTCCCGTGGGAATATCAGGATAAAAACTATCCTATGTCCTTTCCCGGGACTCAAACTATCTCTATACCAAATTTCATCTAAATCGGTTCAGCGGTTTAAGCGTGAAGGGGTAACAGACACTTACGCATTTATAATATTTGTATGGATTTTTATGACAATATGCTCGCCCCTCATTACATGGGACTTCAACAAAACTGGCGTTAAAATGTGGGTGAACTATGTAGGTACACCTCTGCCTAAGCCTTGAAGGAAAATAGGCGTGATGTTAAGTTAATTAAAGTGTTAAATTAAATACATTGCTACAAACCTCATAACAGCTAGCAATAAGTACAAGCAAGGGTTCCCTGCAGATATCAGCCGCCCTCAGCAAGGCCGCCGGCGGGTCCTCCGGGCCATGACACGCGGCCGCAACCTCCCACAGTTCGCGGCCCATGTATGCACTCGAAGGGAACTCGAAACTACCGCCCTGTGTCGGACTGGGAGTCTGTATGAGAACAGAACCCTATATGGAATGGCATAAGTTTCAAGAGATTAGAATTTAGATAGTTTTGGGAAGTGCAATGCGAAATTCGATAAGTGAAAGTGTGGAGGCCGCTGGCGGGTTCTCCGGGCCGTGACACGCGGTAGCTACCGCCAACAGCTCACGGCCTACGTATGCGCTAGAAGGGAACTCGAAACTACTGCCCTGTGTCGTGCTGGGACTCTGTATGAGTACAGAACCCTACATGGAATGACACAAGGCACCGGAGATTAGAATTTGGATAGTTTTTTGGAGGTTAATGGAGTTTGAAAAGCGTTTTATATGGAGTCCACAGGGCGTAAGATGTGCCACACAAAACAGTAGTGAATTGGTGCGAGCTAAGGGTGTTGATTCATTCACTGCACCACATTTTGGAAATAAAGTTATTATATAAACAGAATATCAGGAAAATAATATAAAAGTTAACTTACAATTTCCACCGAATTCATTCTCGACACTCTTCTTTGCCCATTAGTAATGGTAACCTTATTATCTTTTTCGACACCCTCGTCTACAGTTCGATGTAGCATAATATGTTTCAAATGCTCCGCATACGACCTCCTTTCAAACTCCTGAGATAACTGCAGCATCTGGCTGAGCGGGTAGCGGAACACGTCGCCGAAAAGAAGGAAGTTAAACCAGGAGTTCGTCTTCACAAACTCCCGTAACTGCAGTTCTGGTAATGGTAAGTTGTGCAATGTCGCGAACTTGACCATCGTCTGAGATTCGTACAGTACCACCGACATATCGACCTTTCCGTCCAACTTCTGCCTGTCTGCTAACCTGCTCAACGTAATTTCCTCCATGAGACGCAACATCTCTCTAGCAGCTTCGTCATTACTCTGGATCAGTTTCGACATGTATTCGTTTACAGTTTTATTCGCTTTTTCTTCAGGAAACCCTCTGTATTCCATCAAGTGATTCTTTATCATTTTAGCTGCAGAAATGTGTACTCTGCATCTTGTAGGATTGCAGCCTATCATTGCTATGAAAGACACCGTGCAGGCGGTCATAGCGCCGTCGAACCAGTTCTGCAAAGCTAAAGCATGGGCCTCACAGCATGCGCTCTTCACACTTTTGTCGTGCAAACGATTGTACGTCTGATACTGCTGCGATACGAACGCTTGACTTGCGTTACAAGGGCGGTACTGTTTCAAATAATATACATGATTCAACTTGGCAACATAGCCATATTTTTTCATAAGTTTCTCATCCGCGAAATCCGGCATCTCCATAGCTCTTTGGGATAAAGCTTTTATACTGGCAGCTTTAACATCTACGTCGCTTGACAGCAGACTGCCCAGACTGCGCCTGTCTGGCTTGTCAGACAGCAAGCTGTTCGTGCTCTGATTGACCAGTTGAAATTCAAATATTTTGGACACGTCTAAACCGCGGTAACCAGACAGCAACTGATATACGTTCACGTCTTTAGACTCATACGTCTGATTCACATCTGTATATTTCTTATAAACATTATACAAATGTGGAAGCTTGTCTTTGTATATCTTATTTGGCAATTTAAAGTCTTTGAACTGTAAAAAGTCCTCTTTGGAGAATATATCAAATAACTTTTTAGCATCTTCGAGAAGAATCATTCCTAGAACTAAGTGGGGATTAGAAGACACATAGTCGTCGATATTTTCGTTAGCAATTTGTACACAAGTGTTGTATACCGGAAGCACATGGCTTTGTCTGTCAGAAGTTTGTTCAATGCTCTTGAATAACAACCACAGCTCTATGCAGTCTTTCGCCTCCTTTTCCACGTCAGATAGGTCAGTATCTAATATATTGCCCTCTACACATATCGTCAGCACTTTATATAACTTGTGTTTGACGCAATACTTGGCTAGCTCCACGTAGAAGTGCTGTCGACTGATAGTGGAGCACGATTCAGTAAAAATGTCGTCAATGAGTTTCAAGTTCTGCGTGCGTGACAATCTTGATATAATTTGATACAAGTTGTTTCGCTCACTCTCATTCACAATGCCGTATGAGGACAGTGTGTCGTAAATGCATAGTTTGGTGTAAGCAAAACAGTTGCTTTTGGCAACATTTTCGATCATTTCGTTGGTGACTGACCATTTACGAAATATTTCGTCTAAGTTTTCTAAGACATGCGTATCGAAGCCCTTGGTGTCGACATTGAGGAGTTTCTTCACGAATCCGTCGTTGTTGAAGAAGATGTACCGCGCGTTCATATCACGAACTACTTCCGATGTCTGCACATTGATCCAGCGGACTAGGATCATGGCTTTGTTGTTCTCCACCAAATAGTTCCACATTTCAACAGGTGCTGAGAAGTCTAATAACGAAAATTCTGAAATAGAAATAAAAGTAGTAAGTTACAGAGACTAAAATTAATTTTGATTCTTATGTGTCTGTTATAAAGGTTCATAATGACGTGTAAGTATAAATCAATCAGCTTACAACACTGTGCTAACAGCATTAGTGTTAGATAGATAACTGATTTATTGATCTCAAATAACATTATCAAAACTAATAAATAACCAACATTAGCATCTATGTATAAACAATGTTATGTTATCAGTGCAAACTTAAGTTGTCCAGCAATAAGTTACAATGTAGCCCAATTCCTTTAAATGTTTACCTAAGTATATGGGCCATCTTAAACATGGGTCTTAACAGTGGTGGAAGCAAGTTAATAGTAGTATTAAGCCAACATGGGAGTTCCAGTGCCTTAGGCATCTTCTGGGCACGTTCGTTCCATCATAGACCTCATCCATCGCTTTCCATCAGGTGTGATCGAGGTCAAGAGCGTGCCCATTCAGCAATAAAAAAAAAATAAAAAATGGCCAGCTTTGACCAATAAGTTGGATCAACCAATGAATCACTGTGTGAATATTTAGTAAAAAGCGTGACACTAGCTAGAGGCTAGGTAAACATTTCATAAAGATCTGATTAGCAAGAACCCTGGGGCTCTAGCATGTTATCTTTTGTAATATTTTAATGAGTAAATATTTTAATGAGTAAAGTAAATAAGTACAGTATTGTGAATGTGCGTGTGTAAAGATGAGTAGCATCAAAGCATTTATTTAAATTAAACCATTTACGCAATTTTGGAATTGTCATGAATATATTTTTACAAAAATATTAGTTAATACATCATTAATGTTGAATTTAAGGCATTGACTGCCACTGCGGTCACCGGTGACCGAGATTTTCTAGTGTCTGTTGTCTGGCAGTCAATGTGTTAAATAAAATATTAAAAATTATTTACCTGCCCTATCATCTGTGCACTTGATGATCTCATGACTGTGTCAGTGAGCAAGTCTGCATGGCTGAATTTTGGGCAAAATTTGAACTTGTTTGAAGAACATTACTTACCAAAAGAATGAAAAAACAATGCAGTAGCAATTTTACTTTTCCATTGCTGTGAATACTTTTCTATCTTCTCAATAGTTAAGGCTTTGATTTCGCTCTCGTTGACAATGATTCTGTCTTTGCCGGTCCCAAAGACCTTGTTCTGCTTGAAGGTCCCATCACTCTCAAATGATTTCTCAAGATATCTTAGGAGATTCCAATGTCTCTTGAACACATGCCATTTTTCCTGTGTTTCACTATTCATGTCTTTCGACAGTTTCTCAAGATGTTCAACAATAAAATCTCGGTGTTCAATTTGGGCAGAGTCCTGCGCAAGGGTCATCAGGTGCAACTCAGGGCTTACCTTGACCTTGTTAAGAATGTGTAGAACTTTGAATATTTGTTTTCTTAATAATAGCTGAACCGTCCATGCTTTCACCTAAAACATTTGAGCAAATAATGATTAATTTTGTTGAACTGTATGTTTGGTGTTGGAATTTACAATATAAATATATAAAACAAAAAATATTGGGCAATGAGTATGTAACAGTAACAGTTCCAAATTATCATGATTAGATATTGCAATTTTAGTAGGCGTCTATTATTATTTGCAGACGCCAGACTATCAGTCTATTGTTGTAATTAATGTAATACAAATAAAAAGGTCATTCACCTCTGCCAGAAACCATTCTCTGGCAGTAGATTCATTCCATCCATTTTTCTCCTTGAGATAGGTGATCGCTAGCTCGATGTGTGTTCCCTTTGCAGCCGCCTCCCTGACCACATCCCTCGGTGACTTTTCTTTCCAACATGACCAAATAATTTTCTCATTTTGCGTTAATCCCTCCATATTTAGCACAACATTGAAGCACCGTTTAGATTGTTATTTTACAATATGATCGAACAATGAATAACAACCTTTGTACAAAACAAAAATATACCATTGATATAAAATCATAATTTCGTCATTTCAAAATGAATTTTATGTTCTGTAGGTTAGAGTTCAGATTTATTTTACATTTTACTGGAACAATAAATTAAAAATTTACTTCAGTTGAGCTGACAGTGACAGCTCGGTAGAGTTGCTATATTAAAAATAGCTATCAGGAAAAAAGGTTCTTCAATATATTTTACTACATATTTGTACCAGTATTTGTCACAATATTTTAAACTTTGTTACATACATTCCATAGAATTTATTATGAACATTTAACATAAAAAAATTAAAACAAAACATTGTTATGCTAATGTTGAACGGAAAATCTTATTCTATTTTTAACCGACTTCAAAAAAGGAGGTTCTGTATTCGACCCGTATGTTTGTATGTCCGCGATTTCCTCAAAAACTAATGAACCAATTTTGATAATTCTTTCACTAATGTGATCTAAATACTTTCAGGAAGGTTTCAGTATATAATACATTAGGTAATTATTCTTATGTACGAAGTTATATGCATAAATGTACTGCATCTCCGGCATTTCTATGCAAATAATTTTGATGATTCTTCTAGTCGGTGTCTTCAATTCTTCAATGCACTAGTGTTAATTGAATTTATGTGGGGTAGATACAACTAAAAAGTGAAAAATAAAAACTTTTTTACCAAAAAAAAAACCACCGGCTTCAAAAAAAAACACTACTACACTACTCTAGAGTCTGGCAAACGAAAGTAGAGACTGAAAAAGCGCGGCAAATTTAAAAAATATCAGTATAGCAACCCTAAAATTAGTATGACATACCTGGAATAACCTAATTTGATACTTTATAATAATTTGTTTTGATGAAAAACGGTATTATTTGTACACTACTGCTTGACTTAGAGACTTTTGAGCTAGAAAAATGCTCAACAAGATCACAACAACACGCCATCTTCACAGAGCATGTACAATTGTTTTGAAAAATTGAATTTGACATTTTGTCTAACATTGCCATATAAAAAGTCTGCAAATAATTCGAGTGTCTACTTTCGTTTGCCAGACTCTACCAGAAATTTATGGTTATTTGTGCCAATGTTACAGCTTCTAAATTATTATCAAAGACAATGTTTTGGAATCTGCAGTAGGATGCCAACAAGGTGACCCTCGGGCCTCGGGCCAGTCATTTTCAGTTTGGCTATTCATCCAATTATACGGAAACTAAATACATTAACGTTTGGTATTTAGACGATGGAACGCTAGGAGGTGATGTAGACAATGTTTTGAAAGATTTACAACTCCTCAAACAGGAATTTCAATCTATTGGCTTGGACCTTAACCCTTCAAAATGTGAACTTTGCCTGTCCGACGTTACCGACAGACAATTGACTTTAGATAAAAATGCAATAGGACCACAAATCAAAATTTTAGACAAAAGTTCAGTGCACCTCTTAGGTTCCCCAATTTTAGAAGACAGTTTTACTCCTTTCATCGACGAAAAAATTAAAAATTTCAATGAGATTTCGGACAGACTCTCCAAAAATAATTTACATTCGGCATTCACCCTGATTAGATACTGTTGTTTTGGCCCAAATTTTATGTATTTTCTACGCTCTGCCCCTTATGGAAGCAGTCACACCTCTTGGACAAAATTGACCAAATTATTCGCAGCACACTAACATCCATTCTAAATGTGGCCTTGGACGACCGAGCGTGGCTTCAAGCCACACTACCCATCCGTTTTGGTGGCCTCGGCATCCGCAAAATTACCAGTATTAGCTTACCGGCGTTCCTGTCTTCTGTCCACAGCACTAAAAAGTTGACCGGGAAAATTTTAGCTCCCTGCCTGGTTGACTGTGAAGTGCCGTGCTTGACCGACGCGGTGAACGCCTGGAAAGCGGCTTGCCCGGATATAGATCGGCCCGTAAACCCATCTTCCCAGAGACAGTGGGATGAGCCGCTCTGCAGGTTGGTACGAAATAATCTTATCAATACGTCCACCAATTCTGCTGAGCGTGGCCGCCTGCTGGCTGTGGGTGAGTGGGAGTCGGGGCTCTGGCTTCAAGCACTCCCGTCACCCAACATAGGCACTAAGCTGGGTGACACTACCTTTCGGCTCGCTACCTGTCTGCGTTTGGGCGCTCCTTGCGGGGCTCAGCATCGCTGTCAGTGCGGTGAAGCTGTCGACTGCCTTGGACACCATGGCCTATCCTGCAGTAGGAGCGCAGGCCGGATAGCACGGTACGCCAGCATTAATGACATCATCCGTCGTGCTCTTGTCACCGCCGGTGGAAAGAGACCAGACGGAATGACCATAATGCCCTGGAAGTTAGGCAGACCTTTGGTGTGGGATGCAACATGTGTCGACACCCTTGCGCCGTCCCATCTTCCTAACACGGTGGGCTGTGCTGGGGCGGCTGCAGCAGGTGCAGAAAACCTCAAACGGCGAAAATATTGCAACCTGATTGGTCGTAATATGTTCGATCCGTTTGGGGTTGAAACACTAGGGCCATGGGGTCCGAGTGCCCACTTGGTCTTTCGAGATATCGCCAAGCGGTTAGTCGACTCTTCAAGTGACCAGAGGGCTGGCCTATTTCTTGGCCAAAGAATTAGCATTGCCATACAACGTGGCAATGCAGCCAGCCTTTTGGGCACTGTTCCTGTTGACAGCGATGCAGACGAATTCTTTGATGCCCTATGATTATTTTTTCATATAATTGTACATATTATTATAGTTTATATGTTAGCTTATATTATATAAATATTTAATTTACTACAAAGTGATAAATAACTATAATTTCGGAAGTCGGTGTCAAAAAACGAAAATGCGGAACCAACGACACCGACTTTATCACTTTGTAGTATTTTTTTTGAAGGCGGTTGTTTTTGATAGTTTTGTTCCACAGAGTACTTTTTGATATTGTTTTTGTTGCCTAGCAACCAGCGTGCCCATGTAAGCAACTTTCACGAAATTCCTCAGTTTAATC
This sequence comes from Amphipoea oculea, assembly GCA_945859645.1. Lineage (NCBI taxonomy): Eukaryota > Metazoa > Arthropoda > Insecta > Lepidoptera > Noctuidae > Amphipoea > Amphipoea oculea. The sequence continues at coordinate 14,327,190 of OX243873.1, forward strand.
GGAGATAATTATCATAAAATTAATAATGGCAGAAGAGTTACAGAAGGTCCATTTGTACTATGATGATATTAACAAAATCCGAGTGATAGAAACAAAAATCCTAAAAGAAACCGAGGATCTAAAGGACACATGCAAGGATTATGACACAAGTGCGTACCGTATTTTACGTTAACTTAAGAACTACTGTGGTAACTATATTCAAAGGTTCAACAAATATTTGTATCTACCTACCTAAACTGTTTTTTGATTAATAAACAATAAAAAAAAACTGTAGGTATCTACAGGTACAGACGCCAGCACATCAACCTACCCGAAACTATCAGATTTTCCCAATCAACTTTGAACCTTATGGTTTGGTGATAAAGTTGAAAATCTATTAAAGAAATTTGACAGATTGTAGTAGGTTGATGTGCTGGCGTCTGTACTTACCATTATTTTAAGATTTTACGCTGTGTTATATATTTATAATAGACTAGTTAATAGGTTAGACGTTAGGTACAGACGCCAGCACATCAACCTACTACAATCTGTCAAATTTCTTTAATAGATTTTCAACTTTATTCACTGAAACATAAGGTTCAAAGTTGATTGGGAAAATGTGACAGTTAGGTGTAGGTTGATGTGCTGGCGTCTGTACTATAACCGAACAAACCCGGAAGATTTAAAACCGTGCACTAGAATGCACGGTTGAAATGAAAGCAGAGTGAAGTTATAAGTTTTTATGAAAGCACAAGTCCAATATCGAAGTCCGGACAGACCAAGCTGTCGAATCTCGATATTTGGATCCTTCCGCGCCAATCAGGCAGCAAAATGGATTACGAATAGGTATTATGGGCATGTGTGCATGCTGTCTGGCTGCAATCTTTATCGAAATAGGCTCTTCAGCAAACGTGTCATGTACGAGTCTCGTACCGAACCGGAGGATCAAGCAAGTCTGTGCCCAGATACTTTTTGATCTCTATTCTCATTTTCTACAGAAATTCAAGATTTCGGGAAGATAATCAACGCATTGCTAGAGGAGCTCAAGGAACTTGGTGATAACGTCGAGAAGAAAAAAATGGCTGCCATAGGTTCCATGAACCTATTAAAATCCACTTCGAAAGAAAGGGAGGCGGAGCAAGCTAAACTGCAAGTAATTACCTTTACCGTACCTAAACCGCGCTATTGGATTTTCAACACTCTGCTCAGCACCAACAGTTGTACCTAAATTCAACAACGTGCTTTTATGTTTTTTTTTTTAATGTATACAGAGGCCTAACACGGGTTTTGCTAGATTGCTTACCTACACATTACTTTATTTAAATAAAATTAGAATGAATTCATTTACCGTTCAATTTGGCCATAAATACGCAGTTTACTTAAAATTTTGGGAATTTTTGAAAAAACAATATTTAAATATGTGAAAAAAAATGGTACCTAAGACTTCGTGTAAGACAACCATGGCTGAAATGGTTCTAAATTGTCTGTACTATCTTCGCCGTCACCCTGTATATCTGCAGATAACATCTGCCGACACAAATATGGCATAATATTTTACCTGCAGATAAATATAGGCGGTTGCGAAGAGGCGCGTGCACGTACAGACGCCAGCACATCAACCTACCCAAAACTGTCAAATTTTCCCAATCAACTTTGAACCTTTATGTTTTAATGATAAAGTTGAAAATCTATTAAAGAAATTTGACAGATTGTAGTAGGTTTGTAGCGGTATCTACAACGCCACATGCGAACAACGCGTCATACTGACGTCACGCAAATCCTGCATCTCGCAAGCAGAGTTTACCACGCAACTAGCATATATACAACAGCCCGACATGAATCATTGGGCAGTTGCCCGCCAGACACAACACCCGTCTGGTCGGAGGATCCTCCCTTTTCTATGGAGGTTGAGTGAACTTTACACCCTGTTCCTCATACTTCTATACTGGTGACCCCGAACATGAACGTCAGCGCAGCCTTCGTGCACCTACTTCAGCGTGACGTCATCATCATCACTCCCGCAAGCTTTAGAGCGGCGAGTCACCCAGCCAGCCAGCACCCACGGCTTCAACGGGTATCCTGACCACCAGCATGCAGCGACCGCGCATACCTGGTCATCACCCTCAGCCTCATCAGCAACCTCGGCACAGCACACTGCACTTTCGGCCGGTCTACAAGCAGAGCCCTCAATAAGCCTCTCCTGGTCGACGCCAGCAGTCAGCCTCAATCCGGCGCTGTACCACATCCGACACACTGGAGCATAACGCAGCGCCACCCCGACTCACTGGGGACATCTTCGCAGACAGTTCCGACTCACCGTGAACTATGCGGCACCCGGTTCCGACTCACTGGAACCTCAGCTGGCCTGGCAAGCATCGCAAGATTCAAGACTCAGCCCACTATCGACCTCCGGTCTCCGGGGTGGAGTGATGTAGCGGTATCTACAACGCCACATGCGAACAACGCGTCATACTGACGTCACGCAAATCCTGCATCTCGCAAGCAGAGTTTACCACGCAACTAGCATATATACAACGGCCCGACATGACTCATTGGGCAGTTGCCCGCCAGACACAACACCCGTCTGGTCGGAGGATCCTCCCTTTTCTATGGAGGTTGAGTGAACTTTACACCCTGTTCCTCATACCTCTATAGGTTGATGTGCTGGCGTCTGTACATACATCAAATTCAAAATCAGAATCCTCTTCTGACGAGCTGTGTAGTAAATCCAGAAGCAATAAACGCGAACTCATTGTAACACTCTGTATAAACAATCCGCACCCAAAAATAAAGTCTACTCAGTTTGAAGGATTTCGCGTAAATGTATCGTCTCGTATAATATCGTATCTGCGTAGTGTATGATACTTTCAAATAATTCAGTTTTAATACGCAGATAAAATATCCTCGTCTCTGCGTAGTGTGACTCGCTTTATGCGTTCATTGACGAGCATTTTGTGCCTCGTATTTAGTTTTGTTTTCGTGGGGCACGGAAATAAGAAGCTGTATTTATTTTCAGGCAGAGGTTAACGACAAGTCCATGATACTGGAGCAGCTGGATAGTGAGTATGATGCACTTCAGATTTTAGAAGCCACACAAATGGAAACTATTGAATATTTGACGCAAATAAGATAATTTAAATTTTTATTATGATCAACTTATTTTTGTGTTTCGGTTTGTCCTTTCATATATCTATAGGTTTGTCTTTAGAACTGCACTAAATTGAAAAAAAAATTGTCTTCTATTGCAAAGATAATTAAGGAAAATGTGATTAAAAATAACGAATAATTTATTGACATGGTCTTTTCTTTTACCCTCCACAATGACACTTGTTTGGGTTCCGTACTCTAAAACGGAACCCTAAATAGACTCGCTTCGTTGTCCGTCTGTTGCCCGGGCCACACCAACGGGAAACGCCGATAATTATCGCGATGACGGGTGGGGGGCGTTAATCGTAGGTGCAGCCAATGAGCCACAACTTATCGCGATAATATCGGCGTTTCCCGTTTAGTGTGGCCACGGCATTAGTGCGCGGCCCCGGCATGTATGTGAAAACCCTTTTTTTCAGGAACGCGTGGCGGGATTGTATAGTTAAAATTGATATTAAAACTATCTACGGTCCCTTAGAGCTGTAACAAATATCAAATTCAACGCAATAAAAAAGTCATGCCGCATATCATGAGTTGACACCACGAAGTAAAAAAATCTCATGGTAGCTACTTCCCGTTGACCTAGCATCTGCTTATGCCCAGGCGCTCCATAATTTTACTCCCGACCAGCGCGGCGGCTCCAATTTAAAAAAGCAATGAGAACAATTTTAGTAGGTATTAATAAAATTATGGAGCTCTTGGGAATCAATGTATGGAGTGAAATTGTTTGTAGAACAATAGATTTGGAACTCCTGGGAATAAGCCTTTGTATATAATCACTTTTAATTTATAAAAAAATTAAATTTGTAGTTGGAAAATTGGCCGCCCGTGACGTATATCGATGTAAGGGTCAGTTCACACCGAGACGCGACGCGACGCTGCGCGCACACTTTAAAAGAGTGACTCAAAAATATACTTTATTTTTTACACCAAAAGGTACACATTGCATTGTGAGAGTTCAGAATACGTTGCGCTGCGCCTCGCGGAGTAGAGCGACGACGCAGCGGTACTTCGCCGGTACGCGCGGCGTGCGAGAGCGGTGCTGCGGCTGCGCCTCACGACGCAGCGCGACGCCGCGAGGTGCAGTGCGACGCCGCGAGGCGCAGCGCGACGCCGCGAGTCGCAGCCGAGGCTGCCGTGGCGACTTGTCTCTACTATTTCCGTCCAGACTTCGTGCAGAATTGATGCAGTACGGTCGAGTGATATTATAATGATCGACTGGGATCTTGTTATAATCGAACTTCTTGCAGAAGAGGAAGAAAAAATATTATTATTGTACTTATGTATGTTAATGAGGAATGTTAAATAAAGAGGTAGTATCTAGGTAGACTAAAGATTTGTTTTCAATTGTTAATTAAAAATGACGGACGTTAATATTCATTGTCTATCTACCTAGGTAATTGACCGTGTATTAATTATTATTACAAATATACGTCATTCTCATGCGCTTGCAAATGGTAGACTGCGGGAGGACGCGGGGCGGGGCGGGGCGGGAGCACGTAGCGAATGTAGACACGTCCCACTGCGCCGCGCGGCGTCAAGCTGCGCCGCGCGGCGTCGTGTTGCCAACGATTTTACGAAGCGCCTCGCGGCGCAGCGCGAAATCACTGGCCTCTTTACGGATCGTCGCGTCGCGTCGAGTCTCGGTGTGAACTGACCCTAAGAGAGAATATTTTCTCATAAGTTTAAATTCATAGGCCGTGTCACACGAGTTTAGTGAAGCTGCGGGCAGCCGGGGCTTAGCTTTAGGACGGAATCCTCAGAGCGCGAGTCCCACTCACACTTATCCCAGTTTTTTATATACCAAGTGGGTGATAAACGCATGAGCAACAAGTAATAAGTACGCATATTTGTCTCGATATTTGTTTACCGAATAACTATTATTTATAAAGAGGAAAGTAGTAGTAGGTGGAAATGGATTGAAGAAGAATCCATTATCGTGCTCGAACTCAAACAAATAAGAATTTACCCAACAAAATAAAACTAAGATTCAGTCGGTAAAAATGTAATTTTCATTGAAACACACAATTCAATTAACACAGTTCCTATAGTCAATCTGTAAATCATAGCTATTATTATTGTTATGGGGTTATCCGAATTCGCTTGTAATTCAATTAATTTCTACTATAGTAAGTCACAATTTCGAAATTATGCCAACTTAATCAAACTATGTAGGATTTAAGTTTATTTTACAATACCTGTGATTACAAAAATATAACTACTTATTACTACAGAGTAACACAGATAAATAATTGAAATATACATACATTCCCTTGATTCCAATTTTTTATTATCATTTAATTTTATGTAGGAACATGCCAATGTCATAATTTTACATTTACCAAACACCAATTATGTCCAAATCGAGCTGTCTTAACTAGAATCAAAGAGTCAATCTTTGAGATTTCAAGAGCCTATCTTGGATTATTAGTTAATTTATTATATTAGTCAAAGTACACATTTTAATCACGTCATAATTAAAAAAAGTCTGTTTATAAAATATTGAAAATGAATAAATAACAGTGGCACTAATACAAACATTGCGGTTTCCTGTGAGTTTTGTATACAAAGTCAATGCTACCATTAGGAAAACAAATGTGACATAAGTTTAACTACTCACAGAATCTTTGCAAATTTAATTATAAGGATACTATGTTCAAATACTCCTATCATCTATATTCAATTTTATTATCCTTCCCTCTGTGTCCCAAAACATGAAGTCAGTGACCTCTGCGCTGCCACAGACAACGCCGTGGAAGTGGCAAACTTTGGGAAAAGAAGATTTAGAAGAAGAAAATACAGTCGTGCCAGCGACACTAAGAAGAAGAGGTTTCATTACCATTAAAGGAGAACAAAAATGCCAGTCCTAGCAACGAAAACCAAGAAATCTTTACTCTGCAATATATTTAAAGTGGGATTCAAAATAATTAGATCGTACACATTAACTTCTGTAACTTACACTTACAGATTAGCTTACTTACTAGTTGCTATCGTCAACAATCAGTTCTGGAATTTATCATTAATTCTCTCCCTCTAAACAGTAAACTTACTACAATGTGTACCTTATATTGGAAATACGCCAATATTTCACTTATCAAGCTTCAATCAGTTTTATTTGTGTGCAAGTTGTACAATTGTAGTAAGTGTACGTTTCAATCACATTATCAATTGCAGCAAACTACCTACCAATTAATATATAAATGCTTGAAACTATTTTCAAAAGTGGCGCGAGTGGGTGAAGAGTCGGCCATGTTGAGTTGTGGAGGCCGCTGACATTATACTACGTCAACAACACTATGTGCATGCATAATTAAGGGGCTTACACGAGCTAAACGCAAAAAAACGGTAGTTTTCGAAACAATAAAAGTATATGATCGCCTACAGTAAACAAAATCAGAAAAATATATGATATTCTTCAGGATATTTTCTAGATAGATAGTGTTTTGAAAACACAATACAACTAATTTGGTACGATAGAAAAAAATCATGAACATACCTCTAAAAAACTTTCTTGTTACAATAAAAACCATACTAATATACATACAATCATTCTGATTTTTTGTCAGATTATTCTACAAGTAACATACTAAAATGATAGTGTTTTATTTTTTTATTTAAAACAATAGTTTTTTTGTAAATCGAATATTCATAGTTCCGAACATAAAAAGTGCGCATGTGTGCGTGAACGCCCGTGTAGCGACACTGCCGGCCGAGGCCTGATGCTATACGGACGTGTCGCTCTTTTCGCCGCACTATTTCCGTCAAGATTGTTATGTTTTTGTTAAGTTTTATTTGTAAATTCATTGTTTATTATTATTTGCATATCTTCTTTCCGTAAATATTTTTATTTCGTGTAAATATAAAATACTTTTAAGTTTGTTATGTATGGGTGCAAGGCGCGCGCCATCTATTGTACGGCGAGTCCCAACTCCCGGGCGTTTCACTTGTGTCTCCCGGCAGTGGTCCGCGTAACATAACAAAGTTAAAATAGGGTAATAATTTGTAAATAAATGGGAAATATAGTGAAACATTCCGTTAGGAGGACTACAAAACGTTCATATAAAACAAAAGCCGAACATAATATGAACGAAAGTAAAAAGTATGAGCATTTTATTTTTAACTGAATATTTTTATTTTTGCAATAAAACTATGAATTTTGGTAACATCTAAGAAAGTGCAGTCATTTTGCATAAGGTAAGTATTTTCGACTCCGCGTACATCTGTCACACCGGCGCATGTGGACGACGTGTAGATTTGTATTCAAGAGTCCCCGGGTTCGATTCCCAAGGTTACGAAATCGTACTTTCTTTTTAAATTTTATTTAAATGTATTTTGAATTTTTAAATAAATAGTGTTTTGAAAACATGATACAACTAATTTGGCACGATAGAAAAAAATCATGAAGATACCTCTAAAAACTTTCTTTTTACAATAGAAACCATACTAATATACATACAATCATTCTGATTTTTTGTCAGATCATTCTACAAGCAACATACCAAAATAATAGTGTTTTATTTTTTTAGTTCAAACAATAGTTTTATTGTAAATAGCATATTCATAGTTCCGAACATAATAAGTGCGCATGTGTACGTAAACGGTAAACCCCCGTGTAGGAATAATGCCGGCCGAGGCCTAATACTATACGGGCGTGTCGCTCTTTTCGCCGCATTATTTATATGTACATACATTCATTGTTTATTATTACTATTTGCATATCTTCTTTCTGTAAATATTTTTATTTCATGTAAATATAAAATACTTTTAAGTTAAAATAGCGTAATAATTTGCTATCAATTATATCATTTGTAAATATGGGAAATAAAGTGAAACATTCCCTTAGGAGGACTACAAAACGTTCATATAAAACAAACGCCGAACAAAGTAAGAGCATTTTATTATTACTGAATATTTTTTTTCACTATGAATTTTGGTAGTTTAAGAAAATGCACTTATTACGCATAAGCTCAGTTTTTTCGACGACATACGTAATCGTTACATTGGCTTATGTAGACGACGCGCAGGTTTGTGTTCGAGGGTCCCCGGGTTCGATTCCCAGTGATACGAAATCGATTTAATTTTATTTAAATGTATTTTGAATTTTTAAATATATTTTTATAAATAACTAAAAAAACGTCTACAATGTAATTATCTTTCACAGGAGAAAGAAAGTCGAAAATATCAACACAGAAGTTACTTCTAAATCTAATGCGTAAGTACCTACACGTTTTCTAAGCCATTGTAACAATAAAAAAAACCTAAATTTATTAACAGACCGCGACTTATTGATAATGTGCATAAAGAAATCACAGATTCATCCGAAAATTGCGATGAAAATTATCACAAGCAAGAGTTTAATTTTTATTGATTGTGTTTATAATAAATAGAAATCATAATAATTATGTATGAATGTTAGGTACGAGTACCTAATCCTTGAGGCCGTTTACACATCGTGCCGCAGCTGCAGCGGCATCGCCGCCGCCGCGGCGCCGCTGCATCAGTCACCCTTGGATTTGTATGAACATACGGCGCCGCACAGTGGTCTGAAAATCGAGCTCCATACTCATAGAAACTTAAAGTACGGAAATAAAAAAACAAAAATTGTAATGGGTCTAGTATACCTCCCTTTACGTAATATTAACGTATGGATGGTATCAGTCGCTCCACGCGTGAGAAAAAAAAGTTTTTTGTTTTTTTTTGTATGGGAGAAAAGAAAACACTTAATGTACATTTTTTTGAAACTGAATGGAACTGATAGGCTGGAGCTCACACGAGCTATTGTACCATACACGGCCATCAAGATGACATACAATTCATGCACCGTTGGGCGCTGCTTTGCACGTAGCAAATTTTTGAAATTTTGTGTTTTCGATATGTGATTTTTCAAATCTTTGACGTGAATAAATGAACTTGCCGATCGATTTACTTATACTATCGTTACTTTTAGCCTGCTTATGACCTTTATGATGACAACAATTAAAAATTATGTTGATTATAAGTACCTATACGTTTTTTTTTTAATTTCATTCCAAGAACTACTTAACTCATTTAATCACCGTTGTAGTGTATCTATTAAATAGATATGTAAACACTGTCTCATTCACACAAGCGGGGTAGCTGCTGTCAGTTATGTTATGTCATCTGTCAGTTACGAGGAATGGCGGGAAACAGACAAAGTGAAGCAGGCTATATACGATGGCGCTTGGTGTGGTAGTGAGCCAGTGAAGTGATATGTTTAACATAAGTACGGAATCAACAGGATTCTACAACCGTGATTATGGTTGAGTTATAATTAGATACTGCTTCAATCTGAGCCTCAATCAGAGCCTGTTCTTCCACGATGTTCGACTTGTTTTCGTTTGAAAACTTAAAATAAATTGGTCAGCAGAACATTGTGGAAGATGGCTTTGGATTCTCCCATACCTTTTCTTCGCCACAAACTAAGCGCAGAGGCACAAAAGAACACATAAACATACTGGAATCGTCTTCGTCTGCCATAGTTTGCTTATACAAACTTTGCCCTGAAGCACCATCAAAGCCATACTTGCTAGGGCATGCAAAACCGGAAAGTCATCAAAACCGGTTTTGAACATCGTTTTTTTGGGACCAAAACCGAAAACCGGAGCTAGGTCCGGTTTTAGCAAAAAAAATCGATTGTAGTATAATTTAAAAAGAAACACCATTTTTTTTAAATACCCACTAAGTCTACAAATAAAACAAATTGTATGATACATTTCTTTTTACCCGACTACGGCAAAGCCAAAGGAGGGTTATGACTTTAACAGGGCTATGTATGTATGTGAGTATGTTCATCTGTTCCCTCATAGCTCCTAATCTGCTTATCGGAACTCGACATATGAGGTATCGTTAGAACCGTCTTAATTGTCCGCTGAACATAGGCTACGTGACGTTGCACAAAACTCGATACGGCGCCCTCTAGTGGACAACAAGTAATGTGTTAAAAATTAAAATTGAGATAAATACGCCATGTTTGGTATCATTTGAAAGGGCTTCACTTGTACATTTCCAAAATATTGCTCAAATTTAAAGCGACGCTCTCTAGCGGACAAAAGTCATGTGTTAAATTTAACACCAAAATTGTTTAAATAAAAAAAAGTAAAAAAACTAAAACCCGACTACGACAAAAAAAAACGACGCTGAAAAAGTATGAAACAAGATTTTCATACTTTGAACAGAACAAAAAGAAAAACCGTAGTCACACGTTATAGGTACAGACGCCAGCACATCAACCTACCCGAAACTGTCACATTTTCCCAATCAACTTTGAACCTTATAATGTAGTGATAAAGTTGAAAATCGATTGAAGAAATTTGACAGATTGTAGTAGGTTGATGTGCTGGCGTCTGTACCAACCGAAACACTTTAATAACGTGTGACTACGGTTTTTCTTTTTGTTCTGTTCGAAGTATGAAAATCTTGTTTCATACTTATTCAGCGTCGTTTTTTTTGTCGTAGTCGGGTTTTAGTTTTTTTTACTTTTTTTTTTAATCCAAACCATAATAATTGTACAGATAACAATGAACTTATAATAGTATAAAGATTAATTAACTGAGATCAAATCAACAACAAGTAAGTTTTTGGTATCTTTGGTACCTATTAAGTCTGCTATCAAAAATAATATATTTTAAACATAGAAAACACAATCAGCATCTTCAAATATTAAACACAGCCACCCACAATAACCAAAAAAATCAACATGTTTGTAACTTTGAAGACGAACTACAAAATAACATTACTTCGAAAAAAATGTTGACAAAACCGGAGCTGAGCTCCGGTTTTGGCTCTCAAAACCGGTTTTCAAAAATCGTTAAATTTTGGCCGATTTCCGGTTTTGCGCAAAACCGGAAAACCGGTTTTGCATGCCCTAATACTTGCATATAATTGTTAACTCTTTGCCATCCAGCGAAGGTTCCACACGTAGGAATTTTCCAACCTTTGCACAGTTTTATCCAAAATTTAGCTTTACTTTTACCTCTCCTTCCGTGATGTAAAATGGTAACTTTTGGAGGGCAGCAGTCCTTCTTCGCCTCAAGGATGGCAGTATAAGAAGGACACAGTGGTACTCCTTCTTCTTTTGCACAAGATCTTAATGTTATATACTGCCACTTCGAAAGCTTCAATGAGGTCAAAATAAATAAAGCTTTATCAGCGGAATATATAGGCACAGTTTCCTTGGGCTTTAACAATTTATTTATCCTTGTAGCCTCTTTGCTCCGAGACTAGTTTAACGATATCTGCTATATTCTTGTCATGTGCTTTCAAACCGGTTGCATGAGCAAGGCTTTCAGTGCTATACGTTAGGAGGTCTTCCGCTCTCCTTCTCTTCTGTAGCGGGCTTAGCTCTTTAAATGGTTTTCTCGGCCTCACAACTGATGTTGATGTTCCAACACTGCACGTCTCCGGTGTGTAGGATGTTGATGCACCCTCATTTAAAACAAAGTCAGAACTGGAACGGGTTTGCTGCTCTACTGACACTACATAAGGGGTCATCTTTCCTTTCATGATCTCAGGCCATTTTATGTTCTCTTGCAGCCATGTCTCATACTTTGTTATGTATGTACGTCTCGTGCGATTACACGAGATCCATTTGTTCCTCAACGAACAAACATAAGTCTGACAGAATTGTTTCAATACCCTCTTTTCATTTTCTGACAAATCAATAGTATTCTCAAAAACTTCAAATAAAACATTGGGCTGTAAAAAACAATTGTTGTTTGTCACAAACATGACAATGTCCAAATTGGTATCACAACCTTCCATCACAGCACAATAAAAAAAATAACGTAATAAGTTAGCGCGCACAAGTACTGAGAGCTACTGATAAAAGTAAGCTCAAACGTCCTATTTTTATACAACTACCCTCATTATCGTTCGCTATTCTTTAATTAGGTTTTACAGACTTTAATATTACAGACAATAGAATTTTATTGTGACTAGGGCCCATTTGGCCCTGCTAGAGCTGGTTGATGCTCATGTCATTGGTATATAATTATAACTCAACCATAATCACGGTGATTAAATGAGTTAGTTCTTGGAATGAAATAAAAAAAAACGTATATAATCAATATAATTTTTAATTGTTGTCATCACAAAGGTCATAAGCAGGCTAAAACTAACGATAGTATAAGTAAATCGATCGGCAAGTTCATTTAACCTCGTCAAAGATTTGAAAAATCACGTATCGAAAATTCAAAATTTCAAAAATTTGCTACGTGCAAAGCGGCGCCGAACAGTGCATGAATTGTATGTCATCTTGATGGCCGTGTATCGTACAATAGCTCGTGTGAGCTCCAGCCTATCAGTTCCATTCAGTTTCAAAAAAATGTACATTAAGTGTTTTCTCCCATACAAAAAAAATAAAAAACTTTTTTTTCTCACGCGTGGAGCGACTGATACCATCCATACGTTAATATTACGTAAAGGGAGGTATACTAGACCCATTACAATTTTTGTTTTTTTATTTCCGAACTTTAAGTTTCTATGAGTATGGAGCTCGATTTTCAGACCACTGTGCGCCGCCCGCGGTGCCATACTATTATATTCTGTGGCGATGCCGCTGTATTGGTTTCTCTTGGATTTGTATGAGCCCTTGCGGCGCGCCGCCGCGGCGCCGTGTGTTCATACAAATCCAAGGGTGACTGATGCAGCGACGACGCGACGGCGGCGGTGCCGCTGCAGCTGCGGCATAATGTGTAAACGGCCTCAAAGATTAGGTACCTAACATTCATATATAACTATGATTCCTATTTATTATAAACAAAATCAATTTTAAATCTAATTTCTTGCTTTTGATCATTTTCATCGCAATTTTCAGATGAATCTGTTACCTATTTCATTATGCCCATTATCAATAAGTCGCGGTCTGTTAATAAAAACATTAGGTCAGAATTTTTTTTATTTTTGTAATAGCTTAGATAACGTGTAGGTACTTGCGCATTAGAAATACCTAACTTCCGTGTTAATATTTTCGACTTTCTTTCTCCTGCAGACTTTTTTTAGTTATTTATAAAAATATTTAATAGATATATTTAAAAATTCAAAATGACATTTAAATAGAAAATTCGATTTCGTAACCTTAGGAATCGAACCCGAGGACTCTCGAATACAAATCTACACGTCGTCCACATACGTCACTGTGACAGTTGTACGTGAAGTCGAAAATACGTACCTTAAGCGTAATGACTGCACTTTCTTAGATGTTTCCAAAATTCATAGTTTTAGAAAAAAAACACTGCAAAGTGATAACTTTTATTTCGGAAGTCGGTGTCGCTGGTTTCGCATTTTCGTTTTTTGACACCGACTTCCAAAATTATAGTTATTGATCACGCTGTAGTGCTTTTTTTGAAGTCGGTTGTTTTTTTTTTCTTTCTAATTGTACCTACCCCACAAAAATTCAATTAACACTAGTGCATTGAAGAATCATCAAAATTCGCATAGAAATGCCGGAGATGCAGTACATTTATGCATATTAACTTCGGACATACTACATAAGAATAATTACCTAATGAATATAGAATAACTACCTAATGAATATACTAAAACCTTCCTGGAAGTATGTAGATCACATTAGTGAAAGAATGATCAAAATTGGTTCATCAGTTTTTTAGAAAATCTACAAATATATACACAAACATACACACATACATACATTACATACATACATACGGGTCGAATACACAACCTCCTTTTTTGAAGTCGGTTAAAAATGTTTTAAATTTCATTGAATCAGTTTTATTTCAAAATCACCCACATCCTTAAGTTTTTCAAGTCACACTCAAAACGAATAAAATTTATTATGTTGTCACACATAACTACATAATTTGTTTGTTAGATCTTTAACTTATTTGCACATCGTTTCCGCGCCATCTATTAGAATACTAGGGCGTAATCTCACAAAACCGTTACTTCTAAATCTCATGTATGCTTTATGTCATAATTGTGATGGGCGTCGTCGTTAGATGGCGTTTGCGTCGATTTTGCATATGTGTGCATGCGTTTTTCAAGGACACTTAGCTCTAGTAAGCCTCTTAATTGCTATGTTTTGTCTGTACGTCTACTTGTCTACAAATTGAGTTATTCCAACACAACTATCTCTAAAGACACTGGCGAGTAATAAACACCGGGCCGAATTGAACCCGGGTAAGGCAATACCGACACGATATAATTCACGTTACACATCAAAAACGAGGGAGATTTTTGTAGCAAAACATTGCTCAGTATAAATGATAAATTATTACCAATTAATAAGTAGAATATGCTCAATGAACCCTTATGTGACATGACCTGTCTATTAATCATAATTTAAATTACAAAGTCTCCACCATACATTTCACAATACTATGCGTGGCTTGAACACTTTTGTCTATAATGTTTGAAGGTTTAGACACTTGAAGTCACTACTGAACTTGAGAGTGGATCATCGGTTTTTTGCCTTTTCGAGTCCTGTTGCTCCTCCTGGTTGTGCTCCTCTTCAGCGGCGCGTTTCTTGGCTCCCTCCGCTTTACTCGTGTGCTGCCCTACCTCACGGATGACTCCGTCTTTGAATCGTACAATAATAGCTGTCATATTGTCGCACCCGGTACCATCGCCCATCGTGCTCGGCGCCAGGCAGTGGTCGAACATCTGTGGAAAAATATTTTTAATTATATAGCTGAAACCCCCAAGTAAAGTAATTAATATCAATAGCTAATGCAAACAATACTAACCTCCTCGCAGATCTGCGACAATCTCTCGCGACCTTCGGTCAACCTCGGCAGAATGAAGTCACAGACATCTTGACTAGACATAAAGTTCCATATACCGTCACACGCCAGCACCATGAACTGATCCTTCTCTGCATCGATCGTTAACGTCTTTACATCGGGCAATGCCGTGATCATCTGTTCCTTAGCACCCAAGTCTTTATTCTGTTTGTAGGAGTGGTCGCCGATGGCACGGGATAGGTTGAGGCCACCGTTGATGCGGCCGTCATTCGAGACTTTTCCACCAGCTTTGGTGATTCTTTCAAGTTCAGGGGTATCCTCTGGTTTGTGGTCTATTGACATGTCTATGGCTTTGCCCTCTCTGCAAATGATGCAGCGTGAGTCTCCAGCATTCGCCACAAATAGCTCATTACCTAAAAACATATAATAAAATTTTCATTTCATAAAAATGATAGAACTTGTTTTAGAAAGCACAGAGTTCTAGCATGTATGTAACTCACCCCTGAGCAGTGCTACCACAGCTGTGCAGCCACTGTCGTTGCCAGGCTCCTCATTCATAGACATGTCCTCTCCATCTTCGTCACTTGATTCTGCCTCCAATTCATCGTCTTCTTCCTCCTCCCCATCTCCTGCAAAGAGTAGAAAATGGTGTCATTAACATTTGTTGCGTACAACGGCCGTCGGCGTTGTCGGTCGCCAACAAAATAACTAAAGAATAACCTCACGCATCTTTACTTGGGAACTAACCAAATGAGCAATCTACTCACCATCATTCGAAGACTCCTCGACACCATTAACATTTTCCTCATCAGACGAATTGACCTCTCCTCCCTCAAAGGTTTCGTCATTGGAGTCGCTCTCGTCGTCGTCTTCCTCGGCGGCCTGGCGCAGTAAGGACTCGTACACGGCGGCAGCGGCGCGCCTCATCTTCGCCTCTTTGGGCCTGCCCTTACCATCTGAACTTGATACAGCTGCTGCTTTTTCTGAAATAAAGAGAAAAATAATAAAATAAGCCTTGCATGACTGGTTAACGTTGTAAGTAAGTAACATTGTAAGTACGTAAGTTGTGCAACATTGATGTAGCAGAAAACGATTTTGGCAGCTGTTTTTTCGACTTTGGTTTATTACAAATTACTTGGCTGTAATACAACAGTAACATATGTTTGCTAAGCACCATTGTAACTGACTAGGGAAATCACAAAGGAAAAAAAATCGCACAAATTACCTTTCCCCTTTGGTGTGGCTGAACCATTGGATGACGTAATATTACTTTCCTCGCCATCAACTTGCTTGGAGTCAGTGACCTCTCCGTTGCACGCGTCAGAAGTAGCACCATTACCCGTAGCGACTGAGCTCTTGGCATCTGCACTCTGTTCTGGCTGAAGACAGTTATCTTCGGAACTGTCTGGGGCAGTAGAATTGGCTTTATCCACCTCCATAGCAACTGGCTCCTTAGCTTTCTCGGCAGGCTCACTGGTTGAGACCTGTGAAATATTAGTACTGGTTATCGCTGGATATGGAACTGGAGTTTTTTTTTTCTGGACTATCAACTATGTTGGTAGTCCTTATAATTGTACCTATTACAAAATAAGTTCTATCCTTAACTCGAGCCAGCAATTTATTGTAACTTGAACTTTATTCTAACCATAACAGAAATGAAGTCCTTATTACAAAAACTGACTTTAAAAGCATGCAGAGTCTAATACAATCTGGCTCAAAGGTTTGCTGTTATACTTGAACTAAAGTTAGAACTTGTTTTGTAAAAAGACAGTAATTGACTTGCAAAAGAAGGACACAAAACTCACTTCTCCATTGACATCCTTATCTTCGTTGGAGTTTGTGGAAGAGACACCTCCAGTGTCTTCATCTGCATTGCTGCCCTCTGCGGCTTCCTTTGTAGAAGACAAGCCATTCTTGCTGGATGAAGCCTCTAAACTTGGCAATCCGGAGCTTGTGCCAGCTGCAAATACTAAACCAGAACTGGAGCCTGATCCACCAGCACCTAATATTAAACAAAGTATGAAATTATAACTTTTGTTTTTTGTGTCAATAGACAACTTCAATCTTGCCTGAGCAGTTTGTAAGAAGTTCAGCTGTACTTTACGTGTGACAAATGGGCGAAAAAGGTCGTTAGGCCATAAGTACGCGTACTTTAGCAACTTCCAAAGTTTTCGTTAAAATGCTACCTTTTGTTCTCAACAGACCTGGAGACTTAATCAGCTTCTGGAGGGAGGTGGGCTGGTTGGAATTACTTGGAATAACCACCGACGGCCGCCATGGCCCACACGCAATGGTCCAATTGAAGGACTAAGTGCGGAAACCAAACCCATAACATTGAACATAGATGCTACCTTTAGCATTTTTCAATGTTAGGTTTTTTTCAGAATTCATCGAAATGGCATAATGAATAAATATCCATGTACCTGAACCTCCAGCTTCCTCAGTGTTCTTCTTGGCGCGAAGGCACGGCGACAAAGGCGTGGCGGTGTCACCGAGACGAGCACGATGAAGAGTGCTCAGTCTATTTTCGTATTTAGCCAATACTTCCTATAATTTTTATAATAATTAATATTTATTGTCAGTTTCAATAATATTTTTGTAGTTTGTCAGACCATGATCATAAATAAAATTCCAATGCTGAAAATGAGTCTCGATGATGTGTCTAGAGAAAATTTACATAATCACTAAGCATTCCAGACAGAATGGCGACTGCATGATAAGTGTGCATACACACGAGTGTCAACGGCAGCCGTCGCCACCCGTTGTCGACAATATGCCGCTCGTGTATTTGAGCACCATACTCAAATACACTTAGTGGGAAGCAGCAAGTAAATCATAATCTATTTAATTTACACATTGCCTATAAACACCTCTGGAAAAGTATCAAATAACTTCTCCCGGTCTGGGCGGGGCGGGAGGGTGTGTCAGACTTTTACTGACTAAAACCCACCCATGTAACCCGTGTTCATCCAATTGCCTGTGTCAGGGGCCATGGTAACTTTTTCGAACAACCCACAACCCTGACTATAAACACCTCTACAGATGTAACCCTGTAAAATGCTACTGTTCTTTTGCTACCTACTGAATACTACACATAAATCACAAAAGAAAAAGATCCTTTGTGTAAAAAAAAAAGATATAAAAAATCTAATCCTTAAAGTATAATAAATTCAAATAATTGTTTACCTGCAATGGGAGCTTTGCTTCTTGGAATAAGTTGTTCACATTGTCATCTTCATATTCTTCCTCATTATCACTGGGGCCTGGTGGATTTATTTCACCTAAAATTATTGACATAAAACAACATTTAAAAAAAAAACACATACTACCATGCTAGGCAAAATAAAATGTTCACAAAAATATGGTATGGTCTATGTTTTTGTGCATAGAGCATAAATCTAGGATAAGAGAACAACCAAAATGCCCAGTAAAAAAAAGGCAGTGTGCAACTGTATAGCACCAATCTTAAAATTTCACTTTAACCCTAAGGAATTGCATCAAATCTCATCAAATAAGAAAAACTGTTTTTTTGGGTAATACCTATATTATTTTCTAAATTTTATCATACCAATTCCTTCGAGTATTTTTATTAACTATTGGTTCATAAACAAATGGATACTTTCTATAATTGGAAACTTTTGATTGGTACTAAGTATGCAATTAGAAGGAATAAATAATAATAATAAATCACAACAATGCTCAAAATTTCAAAAACAATCATAGACAATAAAATAACACGACAATGGTGTATGTTTTGCAAGTGTATCTAATGGTGTAACTACACTAGTACACCCTTATTATAACCTAATGGAACAATGGAAGATATTTACTATGACACTAAACAAACAATTTAATTCACCAAAACAAAAGAGTAATGTATTTACAAATGAAGAACACTATTTTATGAGAAAACATTAATTATGCTTGTTGTAACATTATTAACTTAACCACACAATATACAGAATGATTTTTTTTAACGGTCCAAATTTTTACAGGCTGTTCTACTCATGAATATGAACAACTTTTACTATGGGACCAACTCCGAAATCACGAAAAAAAAATCAGCTGTTTCATACATTTTGGTCAAGTAGGTATTGAACTTTTGTATTAAAAAGCTGTTTTTTTTTCGTGATTTTAGGGTTGGTCCCATAGTGAAAGTTGTTCCTATTCATGGGTAGAACAGCCTGTAAAAATTCAGAACCGGTAAAAAAAAATCATCTGGTATTATATTCAAATAACAATAACTTATAATTTTAGAATTTCATGAAGTTGTAAATTCAGTGATTCTAAGTCATTGTGAAAACAATTCACCTATGACACATTATGCTATTCCAGCCAGACACACTTAAGTCAATCAATATTTTCAATTAGTATCACTATCTTATATTTACTATAAGATTGACACTGTTAATTTTATCAAAACTATAAACAAAACCTATAACTGCAGCTGTTTAGTTAGTAGACTATGGATATATTACCTAACCTCTAATTATTCAATGAAAACAAATCACTTATTTTTGTAGGTTATATTTGGCATCAGTATTTTTGTGAAAACATAAGAAATTGGAAAAAGTATAAATAGTTTTCATATGGTTCGAAATGATCAGCCATGCCTAAATATTATATTATTATTAATAAAGATTAAAGGATATAATAACTAAGCAACTCACCAGCTAGCTCTTTCAGAATGTCCATGACTTCTTTAGTGGCAATGGAAGCGTCAAATCCGAGGAAAGCATCTTCCAAAGCTTTTGTGAGCTCTCCACTTTTGTATGCATCTGTGTTTTTGATAAAATTTGGCAGATTTTGTGAACAATATGTGGCCACTTCAGCTCCCCCATGGCCATCATACACAGCAAACAGAGAAGTGTTTGTATCATACTCTAGGATTGTGTTGTGTGCATCCTAGAATAATAAAGGATGTATTATCACCAAATTATCAGTATTATTATAAATCTTTAACTGTGATGCTTTCTAAACTTAGAATACCGGATATAACAGATAAGGTTAGTATGTATGAATATATTCTAAAATCTAAAAGCTTTCTACATAATAAATACCTCTTTAATACTAAAGTTAAAATGACTCTTTCAAGCGTAGGCAACCCGAATAGAAAACCTAGGCCGTCTAAACTTTATCTACTACAAAAAATCTCTCAGTAAATAAGATCGTGCCATTGGACATTGGACATGGTAAAATGCCTCGACATTTTAACATAGCGCTAACCACGAACGGTTAATATCACAATGATAGGACTATATATTGATTGATAACTGATCCATCGGAGGTAGTGATTGTGATTGATTAGTAATAAATATCGGCATTTTCAAAGACTGAAATGTACTATCACGAACGAAACAATAAAGTACCTCTTGATTGACACGCCATCCCTGCATGGAGCTTGCGCCGCACTCAAGTTTATCGTTAGCTTCATCGCTGGACACTTTTTCCGTAACGGGTTCAGACAAATACGCACCCATGTTGGAATGTTATTAACATGAATTATAATTACATAAAATAAATAAATGAGGCGCGAAAACCTCCGAAAAAACGCACAGGCGGCAAGCTAACCAGAGTCAGTCAACCGCCGAGAATGGGGTTGCCAATAAAAATATTTCAACTCCACCAAACTAAGCTCATTTTTTTATGTGTTTTTATGTGGTTTTAAGGTGAACGCAGACTTGGCCGCACCGCAAGCGCCGTAGTCTTCGCTTTCGAATTCTTTATATGAAGTTCTATGCAACCTCGCACACCCACCCGCGTCGCAGTCGCCGCAGTCCCTGAAACAACCGAACTCCCCAAGCCGCAGCTGATGACGTCACCAACGCCGGGCCCGCCGGTATCGGACGCTGCGGCCGGCGCGGCGCGGGTGTCTTCATTCGCATTCATCATACTTAAATTAGAAACTGAATTAAAGAAATCCAGTGCGATGCGTGCGGCAACAGGAACGAATGCGGTGACTGCGGAACGGACAGGTGTGCGAGGCCATTAACAAAAGCGATGACTGCGGCGACTGCGGTGCGTGCGGTGCGGCCAAGTCTGCGTTCACCTTTAGTCTTAAAATAGTTTTGTACAAAAATTAAAAATGAATTTTATACTATATTAGTCTAAATTATACAAATTATTCGATTTACATTTCCATAATATTTATGCGAATCAGCGCCCGTGGCTGTATGCGAGTGTGACCAATCAGTGAACCAGGTGCAGATATTGAAATAATAATTTTAATACAAAAAATTGTAGATCCGAGCCTAGTTCGGCGGAGTTGAATGTGAATCGATCATCTCAAAAGACGTACCTAGGCATAGAGCAACACAGGCCACCGGCGGACCGGAGTACCTAGGTCATGTTTTTATAAATAGTCTTAATTTAATTTTTTATGGTTATTTTTTATGCGGCTGCCCAGACACGCCTACGTAAATATTCTAAATACCCGATTGGCTTACAGTACACCTCTTCTTTGAGGCAGCCACAATAAAAAAAATCTGTGGATTTAGATCCGGTGAACGTGAAGGCCACAAAATTAGCCCCAGACGCCCGCTCTGTTTGGGTCTGCACTATTTAAATATGCAAGAACAGGTACAGCATAATGCGCAGGCCAGCCTTTATTTTGTAACCCATAAGATTCCCTCAGCTGTTCGAGCATCTCTTCCAATAAATTAGGAAAATGTCCAATAAATTACCAGTCCAATCGGGTATTTAGAAGATTTACGTAGGCGTGTCAGGGCAGCCGCATCAAAAATAACTGAACGACTCTATACGAGACTGCTCAGAAGAGCATTTATCCGCAGATGTAGAGCCTGCATAAGCGTGGATGGCAAACAATTTGAACATTTATAATGAATAGATTAATCTCAAATAAAGTATTACTAATGTTAAATGTTGTTTTTTATTAAACCCTAATGGTCAGTTGCAATTGGATGTAAAAATGTTATTTAGTCAAATTTACTCCTTTACTACATTAATAGCAATAATTCACTATTTACATTAGATACAATAATAAATTATACCATTATAAAATATACTTGAAACCAACATTATTTTAAAATTATTGGTCACTAACGTTTTCATACATTTTATTATACCCAAGACATTTAATTAAACTTCGTCAAAAAATAATTATTTGAAAATTTTTCACTAAAAAATTAATTAAAGTTTTTTTTATTGCAGTAGCTAGACATACTATTTACTACCTATCTGTCAGCTTAGTTAGCGTATAATAACACAATAACAAAAAACCGATGGAATTCATTCATTTGTGGTCGTAGCGTACGATGTAAAATAAGGTAAAAATTTTCAGTTAAAAAAAAAAACATATCTTAACTTCTTAGGACATATTTGGTTTTGTATTTTTTTCTGAACGGCCATAAGGTCTGCTATAAGTCATTTCAAGGTTATCCATTAATTACCGGACACCCTGTATATTTATTTTTCTTCGATGTAGGTACAAATGTATGATAGTACATATTTTATATTGAAGGTATTTAATCATTATAAGCATGAAATAGATGTAGATGAACTCCTGACGCAAGAAGTTCCAAATAATAATAATAAGTATTATTAGCTTAATTGATGTTTGCATGCTAAACTAGCGTATTAAATGCTATGTCTCCATCTTATAATAAATACTTACATCTTAAGCAAATATTCTATTCTAAATTTATTAGAACAAATAGGTAATAATCTTCTACTGAACTTAATATTGACGACTTGCCCATATGTATAAACATATGGGCAAGTATAAACCAATAATGATAAAAGAGACTTGATTAATGAGGAAACGGTGTCTGATAGATAACAAATATATATGAATGTAAGCAAATAATGAGTATTGATAATTTATCTCTTATTATAAATAACTTAAATACGACGGTTGCACAATCATAGTAGAAGCGTGATAGTAGTAGGATGGATTCTTTATATGATCGCGCGCTGTCCCAAGTAGGTCAAGAAGGAAAATTTCAAATAAGATTTGATATTTTTTATAATGTTTTGCTTGGCGCATTGTGGTCCTTGGCATATAACAATATAATATTAGCACTCACGATTACTCCACATATATGCCAACTTCCTGAAAATCCTACTAATTTGAGTGAATATTTCTGGAAGTTGAAATACATTCCTACGTAAGATACACATTTTCATATAGTGAAATTATATTGAGTTATTAAAATTTATAGTTGTTGTGTACTTAACTTATTTATTTTTGCTCAATCGTGTTGCAATTTAGTGTTGAAGACGCATCTGGAAGAACAAAATTTAGTGACTGTTTAATATATACTAGCCAAGAAAACAATCATACTGAAGGTAATGCTTACTATAGCTATATGTGAGGTATTTTTAGAATATGTCATTTTTCATCTATCTAAACTAATATTAGAAAGAAAACAGATTTTATTTTTTGTAAGTGTTTTTGTTTGTTACGCTTTCACGGTAAAACAGCAAGACGGATAAATATTTTTGGATGATATTTGATATATTCAATTCAATTATTATTCAGTAACAATTCACGTTGCGTTCGAATATAATCCAGCATGAAACATTTACATTAACAACGTTATTAGATGTAGGTACAAATATACAAGAATACAAGCAAATCAATTTAAATAAGATAATATTATTTTACAAAAAAATGGGTAGACCATGACCTGGATTAGGACATAGGACTTTTTATCCCGATATTCTCACGGGATCGCGACTTATGCGGGTGAAACCGTGGGGTGCAGCTAGTTTTAATTAAAATGATCCACCTCGAAGACGATCCACTGACCGATATTTCGTTTTCAGGATGTAATAGCTATGATTACGACAAGACTTGGTTTGAAACAACAGTCCCATCCGATAACAACTGGGTGTGTGAAAATGAAGTATATGTGGCAAATATATTTGCGTACAGTAAAATCGGAGAAACCGTCGGTTCTTTTATTTTTGGGTGGTTTGGAGACGTGTAAGTAGACTTATAATAGTGATAAATGATTTTATTTATGTAGTTTTATTGTTTACTGATAAAGAAATATAAATAATACACAAATTTCCTATTGAATAAAAATCGTATTGACAACAAGGATAGCGCCTTATGTAGAGTGCATAAGATACCAGTTTAAGTT
Source organism: Amphipoea oculea (assembly GCA_945859645.1). Lineage (NCBI taxonomy): Eukaryota > Metazoa > Arthropoda > Insecta > Lepidoptera > Noctuidae > Amphipoea > Amphipoea oculea. Next base: position 14,351,146 of record OX243873.1, read on the forward strand.
GCGCGTTGCTAAAACGCTAGTGCCTGTGGGGTAATTATTGTGAAACCCACTATCAGTAGCAATGGGTTTCATTTTGACAGTTCAACAAGATTCATTGCGATATTTACGTTGTTGAGCAGATACATTTTTCTAACATTTGTGAGGCAATGGATTAGCAATATCCTTCAAAATGATTCAGATTTATATTGATATAGTGCGTTGCGCAATTAGGGTACTGGTCTTTGGCCTGCTTGCACCACAAATTACGTTTACGGCCTGGCCACGACCTCGCCGCTATCAGCGGCAGCTTAGCGCGGGGCGGCGAGCGGTAAAAACAAACATACCAACGCTAGACAACGCTTGCCGCGCTGCTTGCCGCTTAGCCAAAAGTCGTGGCCGGGCGGTTAGCGTTAAATAATCTGTTTCTGTCTATCATTTGAAGATGACAGAGATAGAATGAGGTTTTAAAAATGTTTAGTGATTTGTGGTGGAAGCGGGTCTTCCGCCCGGCTACGACTTTTGGATTAGCGGCAAGTGGCGCGGCAAACGGCGCGGTTTCTTTTGTCTAGCGTTGACGCCGCGAGCGGTGCGTCGTGGCATGGTTCATACATTTTTGTATATTTGTTTTTACTGTTCGCCGTCCCGCGCTAAGCTGCCGCTGATAGCGGTGAGTTCGTGGCCAGGCCGTAAAGAGATTGTTTTTTTTTTTTTTGGAATGTTTTATTATTGTGTCATTCCTTTCTTACGAATCTTACGTTTGCCTAGACAGTAAAATTGATAAATCAGTTGAACAAACTTTGATTTTCTTTTTTTTTCAGATACGGACGCAAACCTACCTATATAATATCTTTAGCTATGCTGATAATTGGTCGATTTATATCAGTAATAGCTAGTTCTTCGTTTGTATTATTTGCAATCGGGTGTATCATAGCTTCTTTACCATCATGGTCAGCCTCGCAGAGTACAGCTATTATATCCATGGAAATATCTTCTCCTAAACGACGAGCTGGTGTTGCAAAATTAAGATTAGTCTTCACTAGTTTTGGCTTGTGCTTAATGCCTTTGTTTTACTGGTGGTTAAGGAGTTGGAAAACTTTCATGATTTTCACAACAGCAACGCAGTTGCCTTATTTACTATTTTCTTGGTAACCAAAAATCTAACATTCTTTATCAAATTAAAGCATTAAAAAAATACTATTACTAAAGTAATTTTAATTTATAATTTCAGGAATCTAATTGAATCTCCACAGTGGCTTTGGGTAAACAGAGAATATAAAAAATGTATTCAAATACTTAAGCACATAGCATACGTAAACAAAACCAAGCTGAGTACCAGTGTGGAGAACGAAATATTGACAAGCGCACAAGATGTGGTAGCTAGCAAAACGGAAACCTTAGGACCATTAGCATTATTTTCTGGCTGGCGATTAGCTATCAATACTATCTTACAACTTTTATTATGGTAAATATACTGGGTGTCCCGTATAGGTATTATTCCGATCTCGGCAGCACGCAGCAGTGCTGCTGCGGCAGTGCGGGTTCCGCACTACTGGTCCTCATACATTTTCTACGTGTTTATACGTGATTACATTCCGAGCACGGCAGCAATGTGACGCAGCAATGTCGCGCAGCATTAACCCGTAGAAAATGTATGAGGACCAGTAGTGCTGCGACCGCACTGCCGCGGCAGCACTGCTGCGTGCTGCCGAGATCGGAATCATACCTTAAGTCGACGTCAAGCCGGAATTGGGTAATAGGCCAAGTCATAATAGTTATCAGAAAAATATTTAAATAAATCTAAGTTGTGTAATTTTAAAATTATTGGCATTTAAATGTCACTTTTTGCCCAACCAAATATTCAAAATTAATACTTTGCCAAACTTTTATTGACTGTACCTACTGCAGAAAAAAGTACTACTTATGCGAGTTTGGCAAAAAAGTTGGCGCATTTAATAAGTATTAAAAAAAAATGATTTAGTTAAATTTTTGAATTTCAAAGATTTTTTTAAATATATTTTTCTGATAACTATTATGACTTAGCCTATTACCCGATTCCGGCTCGACGCCGACTTACGGGACATCCTGTATATGAAAAGACTTAAGAACAGTGTAATCAGTAGGCATACCTACTTATAATGCTTGTTAATTCTAAGTAGGTACACTGTGTTTGTTTTTGCAGGGGCTGTGTTTCGATAAACTACACGGTGGTTTTATTAAGTTCCGCGGAAAAGTCCAGTGGAAATCCATTCTTGGACTTTGCTTGGCAATCTTTAGCTGAAATTCCCGGATTTTTCATAGCATCGTGGCTAGCAGATCGTATCGGCCGTCGATACACAGGAATGATTTCAACAGCGTTAACAACTTTAATCTGGATCGTATATGGTTTTCGTGATATTAGTAAGTATTATTTAATTTTCATCTATTCTAAAGATTAATTGAGAATTATGATTGAATAAAAATGATTTTTCTTTCGGACCAAATAATCCATAGTGTTAGTAACATAATATTATAACAACTTATTATCTAGTGTTAGCACCAATCATCCTCCGCACAAACTGCTTGGCAAATTGGGGAGCCGAATTTAAAATTGCATCATTTCAGGTAGTACAGATTGGCTTAAAAGTCCATGGGTGGGTACTTCCCTGGTTATTTCAAACAGATTTACTATAAGTGTTTCATATTACATAATTAATTTGCTAAATATGGAACTTTATCCAACATGCCTTAGACAAACAGGAATGTCTTTAGGCAATGTAGTGAGTGGTGGAGCAGGTGCGATTGCACCGTACATATTACATTTGGTGAGTTTTTATTATTTTGTATACAGGTATATGAAATAACAAAGAAATAAATTAAATTACATTTTAATGAGATCTATCATCTTTTTAGGGTCGTCGGTTTGATGTCCGTTACTCAAATGCTATATTGATTATCACGACTATACTTGGCGGAGTTTTAACGTCGTTCTTTTTGCCTGAAACTTTGAATGCAAAACTGCCAGAAACCTTAGAAGACGCCCAAACATTTGGCATACATAATCGAACTTATTACGTGTCCGTAAATATTAAAGATGATACAGTAGACTCTAACCTTCCTGTTATTTAAAAAGAAATTCGTGAAAAAATACCAAGAATAAACGTGACTGTGGTTATTGAAGCTTTTTTATCCTTTCATTTATCTTCTACCTGAATGAATTAGTATTGTATTTGGTTTGTACCTATGCACGTTTGAACGCACAAACTGGCTTCTATATCTATTGAGGTGGCAATAAGCATTGAAGGACATTTCAATGACGTCGGGTAGATTGGGTAAAAGCACAATATGAGCAAAAAAAACATTAAGTCTTTCAAAAATTAAGCTATTGAACGATAAACGAATGAGATGATAAAATACCTTATTTAAATCATCGGTAATGCAACAAAAAAAAAAAAAGTTCCGAATAATATAAAACAAAACGTACGTTTTCATATTTCCCGGCAAAACAAGTGGTAAAATTATGAAATAAAAATAATGTTGTTACCACTGTTACCAGGTTACAAAATAAGTTTGCCTGAAACTAAGCTCAGGTTTTTCAAGTATTCAAATATGAATAGTGATGTACCACCCGATTCGACTAAAGATTTACTTCTCTGCTACAAAATAAACTCTTTGTTAGTCTTTGGGTAAATTATAGATAATTACGGGATTTTGTGTTTGTGAATAAATTCTCTATTTATCAGTGATTATTGAATATGTAGTTAATTATGTGATAATGCTATCATAAGTCGAAATAATTCTAATTTCGATCAGAGTTGTAGTACGAGGTCTCGTATTTTCGTAAAACTCTTATTTTATTCCACATTCGCAAGTCTAGCTGGCTGCTAAAATGTCGGGCGACCACAAAACGTTGATAAAAGGCAGCCCGTCGCAGTACGTGAAGCTGAACGTGGGCGGAACGCTGTTTTACACAACTATCGGCACATTGACGAAGAGTGATAACATGCTGCGAACGATGTTCAGTGGCAGGATGGAAGTACTAACAGATTCCGAAGGTACGCTCAACTCGTTTAGATTGAACCTTGTTATCATATCACGCATTTACTTAACAATTTGATGTTCCTAATGGGCGTATTTGAAATAAATTTCGTTAAACTGATGTCCTTTTTGTTATAGGATGGATACTTATTGACCGCTGTGGAAAACATTTCGGCACCATACTAAATTACCTCCGCGATGGCACTGTGGCACTCCCTGATAGTTACCGTGAGATCATGGAACTGCTGGCAGAAGCCAAGTACTTCCTGATAGAAGAACTCACTGAATCTTGTCAACAGGCATTGGCTAAGAAAGAAAGAGAAGCAGAACCTATTTGTAGAGTTCCCCTGATAACTTCTCACAAAGAAGAACAACTGCTTATTATGTCAACATCTAAGGTAAATATGTATATCAAGTAATATACCTATTGGCTATTTTGTTAAAAGGCAGCCAGGCAGATAGTTCGCTTAACTGTCTTCGGAATAGTAATCAAGTATCTAATCTTGTTATACTCATTTCATTTAATGATTTTTAAACAATTTCCTGAACCAATTTTGGTCCTTCCTTTTTATACCTTTGTACTCATTGTTGTAATACAATCATATTATTACTGTTTCAGCCTGTTGTCAAACTCTTGATAAACAGACACAACAACAAATACTCATACACAAGCACATCAGATGATAACCTGTTGAAGAATATTGAGTTGTTTGACAAGCTCTCTCTGCGCTTCAGCGGGCGTGTGCTGTTCATAAAGGATGTGATTGGTTCAAATGAGATCTGTTGCTGGTCATTCTTTGGACATGGCAAGAAATGTGCTGAAGTCTGCTGCACTTCCATTGTGTATGCAACTGACAAGAAGCACACGAAAGTTGAATTCCCTGAAGCAAGGATTTATGAAGAGACATTGGGAATTTTACTGTATGAGAGCAGGAATGGACCTGATCAAGATTTAATACAGGCGACATCATCGCGCGGCGCTGTCGGCGGACTGTCCTGCACTAGCGACGAGGAGGAGGAGCGGTCTGGCTTAGCCCGACTCAGGTCCAATAAGCAGAATAATCAATCTTAGCGGTTACAGTCGGGCTTGGCGCGCCTTCGAAGCTCGAAACGGACTAATGTCTGATACCAGGCTGGCTTCTTTTTGCCATTTTGCTGGCTGCCCTGCTTTGGTCTGTAGACTTTACTGAGCTGTGTCCTTCAATATAGGTCAGCTTGACCACTTTTCCATGGCTCTCTTGATGGAGGAATAAAAATGGCATGAGGCATTTATGATTATAGTCAGATCATACTATGGACAACTTTCTGCTAACACTATGTGTCTTTGTGTCTGTTCTGTGTCTAGTGAATAAATTCTGCCAAAAGTTAAATAGAAGAAAACAACATTAAAGTGCTAAATATGATGCAGGACTTCTACATATCTGAGATTCATGATCCAATCTGTACTTTTAGTAGTGTATCTCTATTACAACAATGTGATTGATATCTATGTAGTATACAATTCATAAATGTATTTGATTAAATCTACAGTATTTGTTGTTCATGTGTAAATTTAGGTATAGTGAAAAATGCTGACATGCAATCAATGGATTGGTCATAATGCACCATTAAGAGCCTTTATTGGCAGGAGTGTTACTATGGGTGTCTTGAAGCATAAAATCTACATTAATTCAATGTTGCATGATATGTTTATACAAATGTAAAATAGTGTAATGTACTATCTAAGATTGTATGTGAAACAACGTGTACAAGCTTTGCAGTACATCTATGTCATACTAATATAATATAAAGTAATTTTACGCTTATTATTATCACACAACTTTCACAGCTCAAGTGATTTGCCAAATCAATGTTGTCTAGTATTAAAATCTTGTTCCTGAAGCATCTTTAGTGGATGAAGCTCATAATTTAATACCAACTTTGTTATTAAGATTATTTCCTCTTAGGTAATGACTAGAATCCTTGATGTCTATATTTAATCATTGGTGTCTGTTATTCAATATTCTTATTAATCAATACATTATTTATTAGATGACTGCATTGCACTACTATTAAGATCTTTGTCACTGGATTGCCAAATACTTGGTATATTGTAAATAAAGGCATAAATACATAATAAACTTTGATAGTCTTCAATTAGTAGAAATAAAGTTGTTCTATAATTATGATAAACTCTCACAGTTAGGGCTGATTTTTCAATTGACAGATAATTTTTATTTATAGAATAAAATTAAAGTGACAGATTTTGTATGGAAGAACTGTCAAAAATTCAAAATTATGCCTTGGATAAAATTATCTGGTGTGGGAAAAAATCAGCCCTCAATGTTGTAAGTCATGGCGTGTATGATTTTGCCAAATTCTATAGGTAATGCGAGTGTACTTGATTGAGAATTATAATTATTGTGAAAATAAAATGGTGTGGTATTAAGGTAGGTAGTTCAGATTATCTGCACAGTCTAGTCTGATATTTTATTGTTCCATTAGACTTTTTATAAAATGAGGAGAAATAGGTAATAGTGCATAGCAAATTACCGTCACTATAGGTGCTGCATTAGAAAAAAAAATGTGTAAAGCAGCACCTCAGAAGTACCTACTAAGATTTTTTACTAATGCGGTGTCCTGCGTGAGCGACGAATACGACGCGACGCGACGTAATGCGACGCGATGCTACACGCGACAAATGGACAACGGGAATACATTTTAATTATTCTTATTGAGTTCCGAATGGGGACAACGGGAACAGATGGAAAGTTCATATGTAGTTCGTGGTGTCGCGTCTGGTCGCTCTCAAAACAAGTACGCGTTACGTCGCGTATCGCCGCAGACTGTCATATAGGACGCAAGCAGGATATGCCGTTGAGTTGATCGCGTTCGTCGCGTTCGCAGCGTCGCGTCGCGTCGTATTCGTCGCTCACGTAGGACACGTGCATAATAAGATTCATTTAATTTTTACAAAATATTAGTGTCACCCAACAAAGACATTTCATTCATATATTTAGCGAAATAAGTATGATGAATAAAACCCCGCGTCGTAATAGAAAGCGACCGTCGCGTGAATACGCGATCGTCGCGTTCATGTCATTTTTGGAAAATCGGAAGCCGCGCTCTGTTGGCGCGAACACGCCGTCTTCTTTGTTAGTTAAGGGTCCCGCAGACAGGCGCAACGCAACAGCGCTACGAGATAAGTAGAACAATTTCTATGAGAAATTGATCTACTAGAATCGCGTCGCACCTGTCTGCCTTTATTCGCGCGACGATCGCTTTCTATTAGGACGCGGCCTATTAATTAGAGGCTAATATTAGGTAATATTGGTCATTGTACAGAATGAGTAAGGAGTCCCTCCTAGTTACATTGCAAGACTGGTTTCATTACTATAGAAGCCATTTGAGTGGAGAATCATGACTGTAAAATAAATAACACTTGTTATATCCTTACAAAATATAATATGCTCACTGTTTAGCTGTCTTCAATTGTTTTATTGGTTGTTATACGAATCCTGAATTTTGTGTATTCATTACCTATAATAGAGATGAGAGATGCAGAGGACAAGCAGTTAAACCATACAATGCGAGTGGCTGCTGTATTCATCAATTTAAAACTACAGCATAATAATTGTGCACTGATGATGCAGTGTCAATGGTCACTATTCTTTTTGGCAGGCCATAATATTCTCCTGAGATGTATAAGAGATTTGGGCGTTTGTCCACCGCCACTGGGACGCCACGTCACCGAGAGAGAAACGAGATTATTCGAGACGAACGTCCGCTTTTATAATTACTAAGGTCACGATAATATCGCCACGTTAGAAATTATGCACACATTGTGACGTCCCGGTGACGGCGATTGTGTGTCCACCGCAAGTGAACTCTGCATGATAGACGAACATAAGCCAGACGAACGCCGCCGCGTACCAAGTGTGTGTAGAAAATGTGTAATCAAATGTTTTGTAGTCACAATCGCTGGCAGAGTTCAAGTGGTCGTGACCAGCTACTCGAAAATTCGGCGACCGGGTTGACGGTGCTCGGGTGACGGATATGCGGTGGACACGCGGCCATTATATATCGCTACTGCGGCGTTGTCATCTTACTTTCGGTGAAGGCGACTGGGAACAAATGCCCTTACATTGTAAATTAATCTCCTTACACACCATTCATAGCGTATTTGTACACTTGGTAACCACAAGGAAAGCGCGCGTCGCTTTGCGAGATAAAAATACTAGAGATACCCGGCAACGCCGGTGTCGCCGATAGTATGTAGGAGCATTTAGAACGATTCTGGGGAGCAGCTAAAATTATTCCAGATGCACATAACATGATGCAATATTATAGAAGTTTTATTTAGATGTCAATATGAAGCATTTGTCTAGCAGTGGATGTTCCCTGCTAATGATATGATGACAATGCAGCCTAGCAGCATTATGTAGGTGGTAAGATGTCATTTACATAAAATATACATAATATTAGGACTAGTTAAATACTTTATTGAGTAGATATTAGATTTTTTTTGTAACATTCTAAACTGCATAATGGAATTCCTGTTGTTGAACAGTTATACTTTTTTAAATTGTCACATCCATTCACACCACACTTTACTGGTTTTGGAGGTTCCACCGGAGTTTTCCTTTCCAATGGGAATGGTACGCCAGGTGGCAATGTTAACGAGATGTCATTTTTATTGTTTTTGTAAACTATCATTGGTTCTAGCTTTCTAGTTGGTTTGCCTTTTGACATGTTCTTCAATTTAGATTCCTGCTTTTTAAGAAGTCTGTCCATTGTTTTCTTTTTATCTTTCTCTCTCTTTTCATCAGCCATCTGTTTACGTTTCTGTGACTTCAAGGCAGCTTTTTGAATGGCTTCTTCTGTCATAACTTTTTCTTTGTACCCTGAGGGCAGTGCAAGAAGTACTTCTCCTCCGGGACTAGTCTCTTTATCTGTACCTCGCTCGTACATGGCTCGTTGTCTTGCTGTCATCATTTTTGGATCTTTAGGTTTTATTTTTTTGAGCTCTTCATCAACCTGAAAAGATAAGTTGTAACAAATGTAATAATAGAAGTTCTTGAGAAGTAGTCATGTACTCAGAGACTTGCAATTAGTTTTACTTACTTCTTCTAGTTTGCCAGATTTTATAGCATCAAGCCATCTTTCTTCTTCGCTAGAAGTGCCGCTGTCCCTACCTTTCTTCTTTTTCTTTGATGACGACGCCTTAGGTGGAGTGCTCGACGACGAGCCCGGTATGGACCTCCGAGAGTCTGATGACGACTTCATGGTTTGTGCCTTTAGTAGATCTGCAGCAGAAGTACCCGGGACGTCGCGCCCTTTCACTTTAATTTTATACGGCTTGTCCAGCGCGTCTTCGAACGATACGTCGATTGACGATTCGCTCTCGTATTCATTTTCTAGTTTTCTCTTCTTATGTTTTTTGTGCTTATGCCTTTTATGTTTTTTCGGTGGCGGTGTGTCTATAAATTATCATTTTTATTAATACTTTGAGCGATTGGTAATGTCAACAAAACAAAGGTTAGATTATTTACCAATTACGATTTCATCCTCTGTGGTGCTCTGTTCACGCTGTCTGCGAACCATTTTTGGTTAATTTATTTATATTTCTGTTTTATTTTTGTCAGTTCTATTACCGAGCCCTTCTGAGTAGTTCTGAGCAGTTTCTATTTTGTTGAATTTACGAATTCGGAAATATACAACAAAACCACAAACAAAACGTTCATCTTTCTGTCAGCACCAGCAGTCAGATGCATGGTATGTTGGCAGAACTGCTTTGTTGTCAAAATTGACATAATGCTAGGTACACACGCAGCGACTTTAGTCGCCCAGTGACTCGTGCTGGCGATTTCAAAAATATCTATCCACAGTGAACTCCACACACAGCTATTGACAGCAGATTTATCGGAATGTGACTTGAAAAATAAAACCAATCTACGCGGGAATCAAGCATTTCAGCGAATCTATTCTGCTGTGCCGTAACGTAACTTCTTAGGTACCTACACCTAAAGTGCAACAAGGATCTTTTGGCGCTCACATGGGGCATGGCGAAGCGGGATTTTTTAAACATAGACAAAAATCTTGAGGTATTTATTTTATCATCTTGTTCATCTATATCTTCTAATGATATTATAAGTAAAAAAAAAAGAGGATAATTATCTTTCATAACTATTCTATACATCATATAAAACAAGGTCGCGTTTGAAGTCTGCTTCGGTGACCTCTTTGCTCTTCTAAATTATAGTTAATTAATGATTTAGATAACTTACACAAAGCAAGAAAGAAACCTCGATGTTCTGACATGTCACCATATACGTAGGTATTATTTAGTAGATTGCACTCGTGCGAAGCATCGCTAGTTCTAAATCGCTAGTTTTAAATAAATTGGGATAGTGACGGGAAAATGATGAAATATACTACTCAAAACAAAATAAGAGCCACTTGTGAATTTTAACATCCGGTCTGATTAAATTATTTTAAAGCGTTCTTAAACGATATATCTTTTGTATGGTATATCCTGAAGTATTAACAAACATAATGTGAGGATACCACTTGCATAATTCCTTGCATAGGTCCTTTGATACTTTTTTTTTGTAACCACTTGAATTTACCCTATTCTAATACGAGTACTTAATTCCTTTAAATTGTGGATTCTTTTTGGAACAGTCTTACATTTGCTAAGTTACAATGTGGATAAACATTTTGAAAGCGCTATGCCGAGGATCCGAAGACATATGGACCTGCAAACCGCAACTAGAGCCATCACATTGATCCAAAAGGGACATTCGTAGCGTTCTCTAGCTTTACAGCTTGACTTTTCAAGGCGAGCGATCCAGAATGCTTGGAATCGATTTCAAGAGACTGGGAGTGTAACGAGAAGACGGGTATCTGGCAGAAACCGAGCAACCACCTCGCAGGAAGACCGCTACGTACGTTTGACTGCACGAAGAGAGCGCGTCGTCACCAACCGCGCCTTACAAAATCGCTTACGCCAGGCGACCGGTACCCGTGTGAGTGACCAAATGATTAGAAATCGGTTACATGAAGACCAGCAGTTTTCTAGGAGACGCGTAGTGCGGATTCCATTGACTAGTGTACACCGTGCAAACCGATTATCATTCGGAAGGCTGCACCTGGACTGGGACATAAGTGAATGGAGCTCAGTATTGTTCACTGATGAGTGTAAAGTGAATTTTTTTAGTGATGATCGTCGTATTAGAGTATGGAGACGAGAAGGTGAGCGATTTTCGGACGTTTGTATCCATGAAAGTGACAGATTTGGGGGTCCCAATGTCATGGTATGGGGAGGAATCTCTCTATCAGGTCGAACCGAACTCGCAATACTCAGCGGAGGCACGGTAACGGCTGTGCGATAAATTGAGGTGATAATAAGACCTCATGTGATGCCATTTGCACAAAGAATTGGTGCAAGATTCACATTAATGCACGACAATGCCCGCGCTCATACAGCTAGAGCCACTAGGGAAGCCCTAGACGATGCTGGTATACGTGTCTTGCCGTGGTCTGCTAACAGTCCGGACCTTAACCCTATCGAAAACATGTGGGATTTGTTAAAAAGAAGTGTCCGGGACACAGATCAACCCTTACATAATGAACGACAGCTCATTAACGTGCTAAAGTCAAGCTGGGAACAAACGGAAGAGACAGTGCGACATCTGGTGGAGAGTGTACCATCCAGGCTTCAAGAACGTGTTCGAAAAAGAGAAGGACTCACACGATACTAAAGAAGTGCAAAAAATATAAAAAGCATTCGACATTTTTGTTTTAACCTCTTTTTTCATAAAAAGTATATTTTTGCTGAAATTGCATTTTTTACAAAAAACCTAATCAGATGTTCTTTTATCTATCAATAAATTTAATTTTAAGGTTTTTGCATTAAAAATTAGCTAGCTAATTCAATTTAATTATTTATCTACCCTCAAACCCAATACATTTATTAGAATACACAAAAAACATGGTGGCTCTTATTTTGTTTTGAGTAGTATATTTTAAAGTACCTATCTACCACGTTGTTTTATTATTTATCATGATATGGTAGTAAAATGTTCAAATAACTAATCGTTTGCGTTTTAACGTTAAGTCTTTATTATTTTCTGCAAAAGCGTGCTAATGGTCGGGTTTACTTCCGCAGAGCGTGTCAGCTATAACGTCAGACGTCGAGATACGTCCGGAGCGTAGTTCGAACTAAAGTGGTATGGTGCATTAGGTGCACAGCTTCCTTATATCTGAGATTGAGAATACGCTTTTAGTACTAATGGTGCAACGGACTAAGAAGTTCTCTAAGCTTTAATTGTCTGGAGGTGTTAAGGTTACAAATTGAATTAGTATGTACAGTCACGTCTAAAAGTATGTATACACTTGGCTTTATTCAATGGCGATTTTCAATCAGTCCTTTATTTTTGAATGAAATTTTATGTTATTACGAAAATAGTATTTTCGAACCCACAGGTTTATGTTAAGTGTCGTATTTCAACGTTGCATTCGTTGTTTCACGAAAAAATCGCAATTAAAAATTGCCAAGTGTACATACTTTTAGACGTGACTGTACCGGTTCGATATCCGTGACCGGTACGGATTTTAGTACCTATATCATAGGTGAGAAAGCTTATAGTCTTTTACAAATGAAGTGCAATATGTGAGGAAATTTAATAAACTCTCTATACTCAAACTTCTCCGTATTCTTCTCGTATCGACGGTATCATATCTTTATTAGATTAGGTAGGTATATGTATTGCACCTTTAGAGACGGGCGTGATTCATTTGTTTGTGCTTCCAACTTTGCATGCTACCTATAACTACGGTGTGCTACGTTAGCTCTCTCCTGTCGTGTCGCCGTGTCGGATTGCCGTCCCATCCGGCTATGCGAGAGAGGGAAGAGGGAGTGCACCTGTGTCTGCGTACTCACTTGTGCACTATAATATCTCCCGCATCGACGGCCAGTCTCCGTTGAGATTGGCCGTTATGGCCAAAATACGGTCTGTCTGGAGGACTGTACCATATATCTACAGTTGAGTAGATTTAAGTAGGTACCTAAGCCTGGGTGCAGTCGGTGTGACGCAGTTTCGTCAGGATAATTCCTGACGGAACTGCGAACTGGAACTGGAATGCTGTTAAAGCTATGCCTGACATGATGTTCGCGACTGTTAACGGACGGGCTGCTTGTTGGTAGTCGACCGGACCTGTCAGACTGTCGGTCGGTGAACTCTGACTTTGTTAATTTAATGTTATGAAAAGAAATAAAGCCTAATTTTATAGTTCATCCTTTTCAATAATGGCGCCCATACGCGCCTCCGAAGATACTGCCACCGAAGTACCTACACCAGCTAAAAATATTGTAACTTTATATCGGCGCGTGATATTTGATTATTGACATGGGTGGTGAATTGGTGATGCCTAGTACACTAGGCAGTGGTGGCCCAGTGGTAACAGCCTCTACTTAGGAGTTGTAGATTCGTAGGTTCGAACCCAGACAGGCGCTTTACTTTGTGTAAACTATTTCATCACTACCTACTACTCTCAAAAGGGTGAAGGAAAACATCGTGAGGAAACCGGCATGTCCTAGATCCAAAAATTCAAAGACATGTGACATCTACCAACCCGCACTGGGCTCGCGTGGTGGATTAATGCCCACTCCCTCTCACCGAGAGGAGGCCGGTGTCCCAGTAGTGGGTACATTATAGGCTGATTATGAGTAGGTACACTACTGCCATGACGAATCATTTAGCGTTTTATAAATAGTATTAAAAAAAATTCCCACAAAAATATTGTAATTAAATAAAAATATTAAGAAACAAAGCTGCTTCTGAAAATTAGATATTACTAGCTGCGCCCCCGCGGTTTCACCCGCGTAAATGTCGGCCCGTGGGAATGCTGGGATAAAAAGTAGCCTATAATTATGTTAATCCAGGGTGTCAGCTACCTCCAAACAAAATTTTATCAAAATTGGTCCAGCCGTTTGAGCGTGAAAAAGTAACAAACATATAAACACCCCCACACACTCACACACACCCCCACAAACTTTTGCCTTTATAATATTAACATTGGAGTTCTGTTATTTTCAGTTTTTCAAGCATTCTGTTCTTCCAATATCTCTTGGGTCGAGTTCGAGATGCCTACTTCGTGTTCACAAATGAAGAAGCTCCTCGTAGCACAATCGATGTGAGTCAGACGTCCGGTGTAGAACATTGAGCCGCACTGCTCACTCTCGTCCACTTCAGGTTGGTATTTGCCCCACCAGGCGTCGGGATCATTCAATGGTGTCCCTTGAAAACCAAATCAATATTTGAAGTAGGTAATTATAGAAATAACAAATCAACATTTAGCTTGCATCCTCATTACATGGGAGCTGCGCGCAGACGGAGATCAACACAATGATTTGTCTAGGTGAAAACATACTTCCATAAGTAGGTAGGTATCTACTAGTCTTTGACAAAAAGCAGGCTCAGAAAGGCCCAACTCTCGCAAGATTAGAGATAATGAAGAATAGGCATAGGGACAGTTATCTACTTATATGAAATGCAAAGAAAATTGCTAAATTCGTGCATTTTTTTAGTGCCTACTTGATTTAGTAATATTGCAAGAAATAAATGGAAGGCCGCGGATTTTATGTTGAGATTGTAAGACGGACACCTTACCTCTAACTGTCTGCCAGCCCCCGTACAATCTGTTATGGAAGCCCAGATGAAATATTCCTCTAAGGTAGTTCCCTCTGACTCTTTGTTTCGATGCGGACTCCGTTAACGACGCAAGGTAATCTCCTTCCATCCGATTGTTGACCATAGCCAAGTAGGTCTGTTCCGCGCGACACACGGCGTGTGCCTCCATCCAGTTCAATGGTGTGGTGTGCAGTTTGTAACATTTGCCAATATCGTTATTTAAAGTGTAATCTGTAAAAAAAGAAATTGTCAGGGGTCAATATTTTTTTTACCTAAAGCCTTTCCGTAGAATTATTTTATTTTTAGTACTGCTTTACTGCTGGACAAAGGCCTCCTTTTCTCCTTTCCACTCCTCTCTATCTTGAGCTAGTGTGGACCAATCCTGTGTGTAGGCAACAAGCTCGTCCCGCCATCTTCTGGTCTGCCTCGATGTTGAAGAATGTAGGAATGTAACTACTGGATAAATAACAAAATGCAATAGGTCATTCTAGTTCTTCACAGTTTGGTTCAGTGCAAAACTAAGTACCAAGATAAATACGTTGCACTTTAAACTTCGGCAATTACATTAATTATTCGGTTAGGCATTTTACAATTTAGTTACCTATTTGCCTGCTATTTCTCGCATACATTTTATCGATTAATTGTACTGCGCCCTTAACTTACAGAAACTTACCTAAATTAGGAATATCGCATTGATGGTTCCACTCTAGACATTGGAGACTCTTCTTGCAAATGAAGTGAAACTTAGAGTCACAATTGCCATCATCCATGTCGCCAGCCCGGAATAATACAGCACAATCCTGTTTACTGCGATAATCGTCCGGTTGACCTGGCTGCCACTTGGAGTACACTTCAGACATGGCCTTCCCTAGAAAAGTTACATGTAAAATTATAAAAACAAAAAAAATGAGTTTGGTTTTAGGTGCAGGTATAGGTAGGGTTGCCAACAATGTCAACCATATCTTCTGATAAAACAATGTTTGTACTTTATCATAATCAGTCTACATAATAATATAATGTTCACATTGCTGGGACACAGAGGCCTGTCGATGAGGAGTGGGCCGTAATCCATCAAGCGGCAGTGCGGGTTGGTAGAGATGCCGCATGTCTTAAATGTTTGGTTTCAGGACACGCCGATGTTTTCCTCCACCGTTTTGAGAGCAGTGGTGATGAAATAATTTTGAATGAAACATAACTAAACGGACAAAATAAGTACTGGAATTATATGCGTACCGTCGATGGTCTCAAATAGTCCTTCGACCAGTATGTCTGACATCCCCATAAATACCGCCATTATTTGCGGCCAGGTAGTGGTCCAAAACGCAGCCACAGCTTGAGCTTCATCGTTGTTATCTGGGTAGAACAAACTGGCTCCTTCCAGAGCACAGATTCGCTTCGCCTCAGCCCAAGTTTGTGCTGTCGTGTGCATCTTGTAGAAACTCTCTGTTGCTTCTATGTAAGTGTAGTCCTTCCGGAAAAACTTTTTATCTCTTTGTCCATCTACGAAAAAGAAATTAGTCACATCACAGCATATTGAATTTTATCACTCTGATCTTTTAATTTTTACTGCGCTTATTGAGTTTCAATAAATATACAAAACAGCGACTGTATTATATCGTATCCTGCATTGTTTTATGTCGTGTATCCAAATAACAGGCATCTAGCCGCGGGAGGGCCCTGGTGACCTGTTGTAATACAGGTTTTTATATAAACCTATCTCAGGCTCCAGTCTCTCAAAAAGTTAGCTCCTTGTTCGTGCACTACGTTCATAACTTGTGTAGAGAAAATAAACGTTTTATATTATATTATTATATATACTCACGTGAGAAATCCGACAAAAAGTACACAGTAAAAAAGACAAACAAAGTTTTAGAAAACATTGTTGTAACTACACGTCATGCGTCCTAACTCTTGCAACAAGTACGACAATATTGTTATGTGAGCGCTTATCAATGAAGTGAAGCTTATTAAATATAAATTCTGATCGTCTTACGAAGCTATCTTCGGAATGTTATATTCTTTCTGCAAACACTCGCAGTAACAAAAACTTTAAGTGTTTCCAGCGATTGTTTTTTATGAAGGTAGGTCAAAAAAAAAAATGTTTACTCTTAGTCCAAGAGGGTTATTCATTATGATTGAGTGCACTACGGTGCAACTTTTAATTTTTAGTCGAGTCGTGTCTCTTGAGTGACTAAGTTGCAAGTTTAAAGTGTGTTGTAGAAGTTTACGGTTAACTTTTTGAATTATTGTAGTTTTGTGCTTTTTATTGATTAACTGAAGGTGCTTAATTAAATACGAAATATCGTGAAATTTACATGTGGCCAAGTTTCCGTGCCGGTGAATGTAATAACAATTTACTTATCCACTTGACCCAAGTTGACTTCTAGTATCAACTAAAGATTATAATTAGTGCCGACGCACATCTGACGAGGCGCAGCGCAGCGCGGTTGTCAGTTTCAAACAAAAATCAACATTGCAAGCCTTAAAATAAAGTCGAAAATAAATAACCTGAGGCGCGCCTTTTTCCGCTTAGATACGCTCTCGAGCTAATAGAAGTTTATTTAATCTCAACTTTATTTCAACTTTCGCAAGGTCAATATTTGTTTGGCAGTGACGACCGCGCTGCGTTGCGCTTCGCCAGATGAGCGCCAGCCCTTATGTTAACTGGAATTCAGTCAACTCGCTAAGATAGCTCGCGAGAAAATAAATAATATTATCATTCTATACAATACAGACATTGAAAGATAATCCTCATCTACAGGGTGAAATTTAATAAACTAGCGAAATTTCGCAGACGTGATTGGTATCGATATTTAAACAAGCTAAAACGAATATAAATTAATATAAATATGTTCTTAGGGTTCCGTAGGTACCCCAAAAGGAAAAACGGAACCCTTATAAGATCACTTCGTTGTCCGTCTATCAAGACCCTTTTTCTCAGGAACGTGAGGAGTTATCAAGTTGAAATTTAATAAAATAATCAGGGCTGCAATCCCTTAAAGCAATAAAAAGAACCTAACTATTAAGTCAACGCAATCAAAAGATACTGGCGTTTATGTTCCGTTTATGCCGCATATATTGACACTCGCAAGGGAATCAAAAGCTATAGGGTACTTCCCGTTGACCTAGAATCATGAAATTTGGTAAGAAGCAATGACATGTAGCACAAGGAAAGGAAAAAATCCGAAAATCGTAAATTTGTAGTTACGTACCTACAAATTTACACGGAACCTTCGGTGCGCGAGTCCGACTCGCACTTGACCGGTTTTTTTTTTGAGGTCATCAACCACCGATAGTGTGTAGTCACTTAAAACATCAGTTTTTTTATGTGAACTTCACAGACGTGGTGGGCATATATCACAACACGATGAAACAGATTTTATCTACTCACACTTCATGTAACAACATTACCAGCGGGCGTTGACCCAAAAAATACCTTCAAATCTTTTATTTTTTACCAGCTGTGCCCCGCGGTTTCACCCGCTTAATTTGAGGAAAAACATACTAAAATATATTCCATTAGGTACTTTAAGAGTATTACTTAAGATTACTTAGTACATTAATTTAAGAAGATGTTTTAGGTACTAATTGAAAAAAAAAAATAGAATTTAACAAAATCAAAACATGTTAGTAACTTATTTATTTATACTTTTTTTACCCGACTGCGCGACGCAAAGGAGTGGTAATGTGTTTATCAGCCTATGCATGTATGTATGTATGTATGTATGTAAGTATGTATGTATGTATGTTTGTATGTTCCTTTGAAGCACTATACAGACCAAACGCCTGGGCCGATTTTTATGATTTACACGTCAATCGATTCCTCTTAGTCCGGCGAGTGTCACTAAAGACATGACGTTAATGAAAATTCAATATGGCGACTACTAGACGCCATATTGTGAAAATGAAAAAAATGAAAGTCAAGAAACTATGTCAAGTGGGGTATCGTTGGGTAGGTCTTTCAAAAATATCAGTGGTTTGGGAAGACCGTTTTTTGATTAAGTAAACCGTTCGTGACTTATCAAGCTTTAAAGTACCAATTTTCGTTAGAATCAAGTGTCCCCCCCCCTCTACCAACCAAACGCGGCAGTAGTACCTATATAAGTAAGTAAGTAGTGTGTAAGTTTAAAGGGAAACTATCACACTTAAGTGGGATTTACAACTCATAACTAAAAAGAATAAAATAAAAAAATAAAATTAAAAAAATCAAAAAACCCGACTGCAGTAAAAAACTTAAGTTAAAAAAAAACTGAAAAGCTAAAAACAAGACCATTTTAAATTAAATAAAAGTTGGAAGCAGGCGGGACACATACCATTTTTCTATTTTCAAACTCAAATGGGTCCCGCCTGCTTCCAACTTTTATTTAATTTAAAATGGTCTTGTTTTTAGCTTTTCAGTTTTTTTTAACTTAAGTTTTTTACTGCAGTCGGGTTTTTTGATTTTTTTTTTACACTTCGCAAATAATGCATTATTTTAGAACTTTGATTACCATAAAAAAGGTTATAGTGAGTCAACCTTAAAAGATAGACATATGCTGTCGCAGACTTTTTTTAGAACTTTTAAAGGGAAACAGTTCCGTCATGCATGATTTTTGCGTAACTTTAACCGTTTACGCAGCGTACGCAACGGAAGCTCTCAAAAACCGACTTCCAAAAACACAACAAAGTGAAAAATAACTTTAATTTCGGAAGTCGGTGTCTTTGGATCTGTATTTTAGTTTTTTGCCACCGACTTCCGAAATTAAAGTTATTTTTCACTTTGTTGTGTTTTTGGAAGTCGGTTTTTTTTTTCTTAAAAAGTTTTTATTTCACTCTTTTTAGTGGGTCTGCTTTTAATTTATCTAAGTTACAATAGCCTAGTACTCATCGCCTTTTACAAACAAAATATTGCTTTTACCGATGCAGGGAATTGTTGAGGAGTTCTCCAGGTGCACCATCAGCTCCATATCACCATTCAAATTGTGACGAGCATAAATTGCTTAGCAACCATATTAAAGTAATCGAATCGCAACCCGTGAAATACTTTGATATTATTGAGTAGTTCCGGTGGCCATCTGTGGTCTTCATAGTTAGTTCCACTTCACCAAATGGTGCTTTCCGAGAGCAAATGCACGAGTTACTATAAAAAATACCCAAATCGCTATAGGTGTGCCTATAATATTTGAAGAGTTCCTTCGATTTCTCCAGGATCCCATCATCAAATCCTGACCTGATGTTTTCAGACTAGATGCTGATAATACTGGCTGCAGCATCAGGCCAGACTTATGTCAATATTGCATTGAACTTAAAATTTAGTCCTGTTTAAAATGAGCCCAAACACGACTACGGTGCTGTAATTTCAAGGTTTGTACTTTTTCTGATGCTCCTAGCTTCAGCATCAGTCTCTATGTACTTCGATGTTCCTCATTAACAGTAGGTTTATCCACACATCGAGCCCTTTTCAATGACCCTAAACACGATATATTTGCTGTTAGTTGTCGAGGAGTTAGGTACTCTGCAGACTATCCTGACTGCAGCATCAGGTCATGACTTGATGATCATGAGACCAAATGTGGCAAATGCCCTATCAAACATCAAAACAATTTACTAAAACAGTCCTTGCCTGTTCGAGTAACTTCTTACTGTTAAGGAGTTGTACCTTCCATCATCAGCCCAGCTGCCTGAGATGGTGACACGCATACGCAAATACATAAGATACGAAAAACAATAAGTGAGCCTATAAAATTTGAGGGTTGCCCTCGATTTCTCTAAGATCCCATCATCAGATACTAACTTGGTGACAATGGGACCACCCCAGAACTATCTACTTTCGAACAAAAAAAGAATTTTGAAAATCCGTCGACAATTGGCGGAGTATTCGATGAACAAACATACAAAAAAAAAAAAGACGGGTTGCACTCCGGGAGTGCCGGCAGAAGTGAAAACTTGAATATTAACGTTGAAATAAATCAATTATTAATTTAAAAAGCTAACAATCTTAAAATAATAATATGTACAAGTATATAAAAAGGGAAAATCCAAAAACAACAACAACAACACCACCATCACCACCACCACCACCACCACCACCACCAGCACCAGCACCACCACCAACACCACCCTACCACCACCACCACCACCACCACCACCATCACCATCACCATCCCCATCCCCATCACCATCCCCATCCCCATCACCATCCCCATCCCCATCCACATCACCATCACCATCCATCCAGCCATCCATTATCGTGTCTCACTTGGTTCACTTCGGTTAACGCCGCCGTAGAAAGCGAGGGGGGGGGGGGAATCTCTCCTGACGGTCACGTGTCCTGACGCGATGCCCTGACGCGAGTTTCACATTTTTTACCCATTACAAAAAGTGTGCAACGCCGCTAAAGAACTTTACACTTCAAAAAAAAACATACAAACATCCGAACATAGTACCTCCTCCTTTTTGTGAAGTCGGTAAAAAGGAATAATTTTTCTTTTTATTTTTGATGTTATATAGCCTATAACCTTCATCGGAAAATGGACTATCCAACACAAAAATATTTTTTCAATTCGAACCAGATTAGCGCGTTCAAGTAAACAAACAAACTCTTCAGCTTTATAATATTATGTAGGTATAGATAGATAGATTTTGTCGTGTTTAGATATCGATACCACCACATCTGCGGAGTTTCACTAGCTATTTAATTTGACCTTGTATGTTTATCTATCTATTAGGCCGGCCGCATACGTGGAAAATGTAAGAACGTGTGCGCTAAAGAGAAGATTTTGTACGAAATGCGTGCATTCAGGGTCTCTGAATCAGGAAACCGGACGTATGAGGCCAGCCTTAGATAGTTGGATGGTTATATCTTTATATGTATACGAAGGTAATATAAACGATAGCAATCTCACATTACGGTACATTAAATTTTATGCCGTTTCATTTCACTTCGCTTTCCACTTCAATTAGCCAGGTGACCCGAGGGATGTTATGTGTTTGCGCTCACGTGGTCCACTGTACAGTATATGGAGGTCGAAGATTGTAGTAATGTGTACACTCTTTCAGTACCTACCTATAGTTAGTACCTACTTAGTCCTAAAGGATGCGAGAAGCACAGAACCGCGGTGCAATTGCGTAACACATTATCAATCGGAATCGGTTTCATTTTGACAGTTCAACAACATTAATTGCGTTATTTACGTGTTGAGCAGACAAATTTTTCGAACTTATGAAGCAATGGATTAGCAATTTGGTTCAAAATTATTCAGATTCCGATTGATAGTGTGTTACGCAATTAGGGTGCCGGTCTAAGTGGCGGTGCTTGCGTGGTGCTCCAGTAGTAGATGTTTTTTCGGCTGAAAGGATGATGATGATAGTTAATATAGTTTGAGCTGAAATAAAATTTAATTTTGAATATCGATGCAGTATTGCAAGCCTGACCGGAATATCTCGGTTTATCGGACGCATTTCGGCACCAAGGAAGCGCTGGAATTACCCAATTTAATTCCCTCAAGTCCATTCCATCATCCCACGACCAGACGTGCAGCGATGCGCCTCTGTGATTTGTTGGATATTTTGAAGCGTTTACACATTTATTATGCTTACTGGTAAGGGTCGAAACACATCTGACGGAATTTAGTTGCAGATCTTACGTCATCTAACGCCGGTACCTACTCATAATTGCATACAAACGTCTCTCACCGTACTGATCTCTCTTTCGTCATCTCTGACGTGCACGTGACTATAGACGTGCTGTTATAGAGTTATTATTACAGTTTACTTGCATCATTCCACTGCTGGGCATAGGCTTTTCCCAATGACTTCCAGCTCTTTCGATCCGGGGCTAAAGTGGACCACTGGTCGGTTGTTTTCTCTAGCTCGTCCTGCCATCTTCTACGGGGTGTGCCGCGATGCCTTCTGGCTGTGTCAGGACTCCACGTATTGGTTATTTTGGCCCACAGTTCATTGGGCATACGGCATTCGTGGCCAGCCCAGTTATTATTGTGTATGCTTATTTTTTGTAAAGCTAGGCGCCGGTAGTCTCGTTCAATCTCAGAAGATCTACTGGCCAGATCCATGATGGATCTAGCTAATGGTTGACTGCCAGACAACAGACACAATAGAAAATCTATTGTTGGCGGACACCGTGTGACCCCGGTGGCAGTCAATGACTTAATAGTTCCCAAGAGGTTGTTAGAGTTTACCTGTAATGCTTGATCGATATTGTACACTGCAGTGTTTGGTTTTATTGAAAACATTTTTTATAAGTTGCAGATATAACGATATTTTTTTAATCTTAATTTTTTTACTTAATTTTTCTATAACATACCTACATAATCTTACAATGACTTGATATTATATACCATTCTAACTTCAACTCTTCATTATTGATATATTTTGTGAATGTGAGAACGTTGACTCACAGATGTTTCGTTTTGTCGGTAATTTCCTATTTCCCATACCTATTTATAAAAGCCAGGGTAACCGTGGAGTTTCCTGGCAGCTCTTCTCCATAGGAAACGACCAATTGGAACCGTGCACGTAGCTTCTGACGTTTCATAAGAGCCCACGTAGGAATTTGATGTAGGCCATAGTTTAATTCTTCGTACAACGTATGTAATTGACGTACACTAATAACCGCACAACATCAGACGGAAAATCACAGAACATCATTTTGCCCCGAATAAAGTCAGTAGAAAAGCGTCGGAGTTCGTAGCACTTCGTAGCTTCAACTTACGAGTTACAATTTTTTTTTTAGAAATGGACGTTAAATGACAAGACAGTTCAGAACATGTGGGTACATTACTACAAGGGTCTATTGGCGCTCGAATGACGTTGACAGAGGGTGATGTTGGTATTAGTGAAATGAAAAGTATTAAAAAAAAAATAAGGTGGCGGCGGTAGCGATATAATATGAATTCGAATCGAGCTTTTCAATGAGGCACAGAGCCAGTATGATATGAGCGACAGAACCAAACCTCTACAAATAATATTTTTTTCTTTTAATCAGTTACATTTTATGTTTTTGTCATTGTGTGATTCTTTATGATATTTTTTTTGTGTTAAGAACATTGGTCGTCATGTTCCACACAGTTCGGTTTGGTATTCTTCATTCGATGCATAATTGAGAATCACGTTGTGCGGTCATTTATCCTGCAGCATGTTGTAACAGAGCCGGTGTTTTAGCATTAAATCCCACGTTACGTTTGTGTTAATCCAAAAAATACCCACATTTGCAACGTTGATTGCTGGAAGCCTACTGGCTACTGCATGTTGTATCGTGTGTCTGGTCTGGCTACAAAAATATAATATATCACCCCGTCGCGTCGGTCGCTTATGTCGTTGCTAATCTAACTAACTGACGTATCTGACATTTTGGACTAAGCCGAACTAACTGTAGTAGGGTAGTTCTTCGAGGTCCCTCAAAACGCGGTCACACGGTCTTAATTCGTAACCTATTAAACATACAGTCTTAGGACCAAATACAGATTAATCTTTATTTATATGTGTACATAATTTAAACATTAAACATCTAAAATTATTTATAACTTTTATTTAAAAAAATATCTAATGTCGAAAACGGGAGCAAAATCGGTGTTCTTCGCGCGTCACACTCTGTTCGCGCTTACGGAAAACTTTCATAACTTTTGTATTCAATTCATAAGCATATAATGTAATACATCAAATTAATTGTATTTAACTATGCATCATAATTATCAAAGAACATTAATTTTATCTCTTAAGTGACAATAGTTAATAGACTTTATGTCTCTGTCACAAGATTTTGTTAGTTTCGAGAGCGCGCAACAAAACTGCACCAATCTTCCAAGAGCGCCAGCTTGTCGCTACCCGTTTTAGCTGCGCGGATGCTCAGTAGTTTCCCGGCGTCAGTGGGCAAGACATGTACGTTCATCGCTTCTAAACAAAAAAAATACGAGGTGAGTTATTCTTTGAATATTTTCAAGTAGCCTTGGTCTAGAAACTTTCATGCACATATTTTGAAGGACAATGCTTATAATTTTCCAAATCATTTTGTATTAAGGAATAAGATAGATCTTCGAGATTATTCTCAAGTACTTTGTTTGTTTATTTACTTATAAGTTTAATCGTAATTCTCAAAAATGTGAAATTTTCGTAACCTTCGTGGCACAACTTTCGTGGTTATTTGTCCACAAAAGTTAGCTAGCGCACCATGAAAGTTATATATCTCCATTGAATGATAAATTTAAATTACTTGTGATGCTGCAAATGCATTTACTCGATTATCGCGAAGGTCAAAAAAGGTGTCATGTATTTGTATAAGTGTTTATGCATATATGTGTTTCAATTTTTTTCTTTTAACAACTCGTAGTAGGTATGTGTTTCTGTTTGTAGGTTTTCTCGTAGTCAATTTAACAATTTTTCCCATCCCAAACTGGACTGTTTTACCAATTGTATCCCTCTTGCTTAAAAAGTCCCAACGTCACCGTCATACTTTCTGATTGTCTTGTACTTTAATTACTCACAGCAGTCGTGTTAATTTTTTCTGGTTAATATTATTTTCAGATTACGTTCAAACCGAAACTATTGCACCGCAAAGTGCAAAGGAGCGACGGGAGAAAAAGCGTCTAGCAGAGATAAGAAGAAGAGGAAGAATAAAAAATGATACAGAGTTACACAATGCAGTAAAAATGAAGGCAAGAGAAAGGTACTACAAAAGAAAAGAAGAAGGAAATGTCATCCCAGTTAGTGAAATGAGTAGGAAGGAAAAGAGCCGTGAGAGAGCAAAACCGTATAAAAAGCCGACTTTATCGTCAAAGAATGAAAGAGCGGTAGAACGTTGCTTTTCAGGAAAATATGATCGAGTGCCCCGAATCTCCAAATTTGGTTCAAGATCCACTATGCTCTCCTAAATCACCAACCTAAGTTAATAATGAGTGATGAGAACTGATAATCTGAGCCCTGATTTACAACCATACGACAGGCTATCGTATCGAAAACCTGACATTTCGATAACCTGATTTGACTTGCCCTCAACAGCAAATAGCTGTTGGAAGAATAGCGGGCGTCTATTTGATTACAACTGACAAAATTTTCGGGTTTTGGACTTGTGAACAGCGCTTAGAAGACTCCTACGATAACAATGATTAATGTTCGATACGATACGGAAGCGTATCGAGTGTTTGTGAATTGCTATTCTGATCTCAAAACACTATAATTGTTTTCTCAAATACAAGTTGATTCATAAAAAATAAGTCTTTTATTTATTATTTATTTATATATACTTTATTGTACACCACAAAAAAAAAATATCGAACGCTAAAAATATACAATGGCAATTTATAAACTGGAAATTTGAGAAAAAATAAGGTTTGAAACTATATTTTGCTTGTAGAAAATACGTCTGTAACTTTCGTGCCGTCTTTCGTAACTTTCGTGGGCACAGAAATTTTAAAATAAAATATCTCTTTAGTTTATGCACCAATTTACATAAAATAAAAAAAATACGCATTGTTTTTATAGCATCTTAAATGTGTGTACATTTATTTGTAGATTATTCAAAAAAATAAATTCGCCATGAAAGTTACGCGGAGAATACTTTTTGAAGAACTACCCAGTAATTTGATAAGTACATTTTCCAAGTCGAATCTGATCTCACAAAGTAACGTATCTGTTAATATATGTATTATTAAAACAATAAACAATAGTAGTAATACTGTACTGTAAAATATGCTTCGAATCAGTTACGTCACTTAGATTAGCGACGATATGAGGAGTTTTTTACGACTTTCTTTAGTAAATCTTCAATACTTATATATAATATAAATTGAAGTGGCTTTTTGAGTCTTTCTGTGTGACCACGATGCGATCTCAACGTTTTTTTAGAGAATTTATTCCAGAAGGTTTATATGTTTTTTTTTTAAATATTAAACATACATAAAAGAAAGACATCGCCGCCGAGGTAGACCACGGCGAAGGTGGTGTGACGATCTAACAAGGTTTGCAGGGCCAACATGGCCAGAGATTTCTCAAGATAGGGAGGTTTGGAAGGAAAAAGGGGAGGCATTTGCCCAGGAATAGGACACAACATAGGTTAAAGAAAAAAAAAGACATCTCCAAATTTTCTCAAGTCCTTTAAACCGTGCGAAGCTGGGGCGGGTCGCTAGCAATTTATAAATAGAAATGGAGGACCGTGGACGAGCTCATTTGAAGATAAAGAACAAGTCCGAACGCCTCAAGTTATTGACAGGCATTCCAGGGTTGGCGCCCCACGAAGCTACCGACCTTCAGTAATCCCTGTACAATTGACCGATCTTTCTATCTATTAATAATATCCCATTGTTTATAACACGGTCTCGTTCAATGCCAACCAGTTATGCCAGCTCATTGGCTACGACGTGCGACAAAGGTCAACACAAGCGGACGTGTAATCGTAAGCACCTAATTTGACGGAAAACTTAAACAATCGCTTGTTTATGCTTATGTATCTTTTTGTATGTAGGTGTGTGTTCGGGCGATCGTGTTTTTTTTCGTTCAATGGCTTCTTGTCTCGCAAAAATGTACCTATAATGTGTCGATGTGGTCGGTGTACCTACTTGTTTATTAAAATGTGTTACTCTTTTGTGATTAATCTACACTGAAAAAATGCACTCCAATCAAGTGACTTTTTAGCTTGATTGACGATATCTTGTTTAGATTAATCAAAATCTTAGTTAAGTTGATCATCACGACATGATTGCAGCAATACTAGTTCAAATGATTGAACGCTGAAACAAGTTTCATGATTACCCTTAACATGGCATCATTGTAGAAGAGTTAAAACAACAAAGTAAGTTAGTTGTGTAAATCAAGCATTTTGATTCCTTCAATAAAGATCATTGAAACTTTATTATGTTGATTTGACTTGATAGCATCTATCATTGTAATTAATTGTATTAATCATACAACTTGATCAAATCTTGCCCTAAATGTTTGCGCTAAATAAGTTCCTTGGTTGTGTTTATCAAATACATCATACAAACACTAGTAGGTACACTGATCAAATAAAAGTAGTAGCTGTGATCATTGTGCTTGATAGGCTCAGATGCAAACAAGTTACTTAGTCAATCTAAACAAAATCTTGATTGTGGCAACTACTTTTTTTTCAGTGTAGAATCTAGATACAAAATACATCGATGGGTTGTGATAAGGTAGGTACACGTCTGTGATTTCAGTTTGTTGTGTTTAGATTGTTCGTTAATGTATTCCTGAACTGCTAAAACAGGTATTTACCATAAAAAAACGATCCCTATTTCCCATTACACAGGTAGTTTGAATTAAATAAACTTCAGGCAACTATCACAGAATACAAATGCTTACCTGCCTGTTTATCGCTGTATCTATTACCCTTTTCAATAAGAGGGCCGTTCCGAACTAAAAAGGTATTAGCAACGACGGCAAAGGTTT
This sequence comes from Amphipoea oculea, assembly GCA_945859645.1. NCBI lineage: Eukaryota > Metazoa > Arthropoda > Insecta > Lepidoptera > Noctuidae > Amphipoea > Amphipoea oculea. The sequence continues at coordinate 14,379,210 of OX243873.1, forward strand.
AACTGCAATCCCATCAAGGAAAGACGAATGAAACTGACTTTGTTTTTATACTTGTTCTTGCATTAAAAGTTGACCGTTTGCGGGCCGACCTTAAATTAATTATTAAATGTTTTCAAGTAATGCTTGGCTGTACAAGTTGAGTATTAATTACGGTCTAATAAACAACGGCGTCTCACCGTAATTTAATCAGTAAACTTTGTTAAATTATTTCTTTGTTTCTTTGAAAGAAGAAGGATTTTTTTTGCTCGAGATATTGTACAGGTTATGACAAAAGGTAAGGACAAACAAATAACTTTGTTGCTTGAACTGCAAACAAAAAATCTTCTTTGAAGTGTAAAATCAAAATTAAATTACGATTTCTGGCTCTAGGTATGTGCGAAAGTAGTAAAATCCTGACGGATAACTGTATGATGGCACCCTGCCAGTACGAACAGCGATTTCCACAGCCTGTGCGTGACTATGAAACGTGATTTCAATTAGATCTTTGGCACTATAGAGACTATGCCTCACTCGGTAGCAGTCACAAATTAACAAAGCGTAAATAGGCCGTCGGAAATAGACAAAAAAAGTGGCTAAATTCGCAAAGCGTGATGTAGTTCTGCATTTTTGGTATGTTGTATGGGTCTGTTAGGGTAGTGTAAATTCAAATTTGCAACTTCGAAAAACTTGTGGAAACTGAGAAAATCGAGAAAAACTTCGAAATTTTGGGACTTTTTTCACTATTTGCTCTCCAGGGCCAAAACTATGCATTTTTTTTGCGAACAATGTTCCGTACACTTATAAACTGTATTAAATTGCCTACAATTTGAGCCTAAATGCAGCTCTATTGACCGCAAAGGAGCCAAGCTATGGCACTTCAAAGATGAACAATTTTTCTTGAAAATTGAAATTTTCAGGTTTTCCACACTTATTTCGCAAAATATTGGCAAAACCACTTGCCCTACGAAGAAAAGTTACTGAAAATATTTTATAGTACATTTATTTAGCTTTTATTAGAGCCCAAAACGAAGTTGAGACTAGCAGTTCACTCACAATCTCAAAAAAACGAAAAGAAGGTAAAATGGGTTATAGAGGCAAAAGACTTAATGTATACAGGGTTATTGGAAATTAGACCGGAATCTTATAAGGGGCGATGGGGGACATCATTTGCAACAATATTGACCCCAAAAGTAATATAACCTCTCCGTCCATAGCAAAAAGATTTGTAAATCGTAGAACTCTTTCTTTTGTCTTTGTTGTGTGTGGATGTCGATTGATGGCGTTAAGTTCACTAATGTACCATTGAAGTTAACTTTAATGGTTAACATTTTTTAATTTTAAGTGGTTATTGCAGGGATAAGTTACATTTGTCTCGATTATTCCATTCCGAATATCAATAACATAAGCTGAGAGTACCTTCCCGCTGTGAAGGCGGTAACAGTGTAAGCAGTGTAAGCGTGTAATGCAAACACTTATGTAGTCGTTGATGGGGGATACCTCTTGCATACTGTTTTTGGCATCGTAACTCATTTGTACAGGCAATTATAGATGCCTCCGTCACATATACGTTGAACCGCTTTGGCAGGAACGTATCAGTGGTGTTTAACGGGTACCCGGAACGAGAGTGCCGATCGGAGCACAAAATCTGCCGAGTGATTCAGACGATATCTTGATTCTTCAACTGAAATTATTTTTGACTCCTCCACGATTATAGAAGTGCCCCAGGAAAAGATGATGTCGAACAATCGAAACAAAAAACGTGTCATTCAACATCTCTGCTCTGCATTATGTCTCGAAGGAATTGAAACGAAGACAGTGACGGATGATGCAGACCGCGATATTATTCTAATGGCGTTAGAGAAAACCAAGAGCCACGCCCATGTGATCGTAGTGGGAGGACGTAGACCTGCTTGTTCTCTGTGGGTTGGGTTCTAACATCCAGAACTTGCGCTTTCAGAAACGTGGACGTAACAGACATGAGGCCGGGTGCATTCAGTATACCACTAGCGCGTTTAACCAAGGAGAAGTTGAAATGCTCAATGGATTTAAACTGTTTATACACGCTTTTACTGGGTGTGATACCACGTCCGCCCTTTTCTGGCAAGGAAAACAGAAATTGTGGGGTCAATTTCAAAAGAGGCAAGACCTAGTAGACCAGAGGCGCAATTGCGTTACACGTTATCAATCGGAATCGGTTTCATTTTGACAGTTCAACAACATTCATTGCGTTATGTACGTGTTGAGCAGACACATTTTTCGAACTTATGAAGCAATGGATTAGCAATTTGCTTCAAAATGATACAGATTCCGATTGATAGTGTGTCACGCAATTAGGGTGCTGGCTACCATCTTCCTCCAAACAGATGCAACGCATGCGGATATTGCGGAAGCTGGCGTAAAGTGTCTGGTGGCTCTTTACGGAGGCGTTGCAGGTACTCAGACACTACAAGACCTGCGGTTCCAGTTGTTTGTGAAGACAGTGGCAAACGCAAAAGTGAATCTGGCACGTTTGCCCCCTACTACCGAGGCATCCTCTTTTCATGCGTTTCGCACCCACCACCAAGTGCAAAAATGGCTGGGGGTAGAAAAGGATCCCACCGAGTGGTGTTGGGAAATCAGCTCCCGCGGCCTAACCCCGACCACAGCAAACAAAGAGCCAGCTCCCGCACAGCTTCTAAAAATGATAGCCTGCAAATGCAAAAAGGGATGTAGAGGGGCATGTAGTTGTTTAAAAGCTGGGCTGAAATGTTCGGCTCTTTGTTTGAATGTCGTGTAATAACGTCGCGTTGATTTCTGACAAAGACAGCGACGATTCAGAGCAAGATGAAGGAAGACTTCTTCCTCAGAATGATGAAGAAAGACACGAAGAAGAAGAAGAACACGAGCGCATTCTTTTTCATCTTTCTTAAAATGAAAACCATCCTGATGAAAGGGAATCCCAACCAAAGAAAAAACGACGATTGACTAAGAACAGTTCTTAGTCAATCGTCGTTTTTTCGGTTTCATTTTTTGTTTTTTTTTTTTAAATTCGGTCATTGATTTTGTTTTGCCTAGAACTTAGATTCCAAATCAAACTTCGAGCGAGATTATTGCAAGTGACCTCCCACCAAAATTCCTGTCTAATTTCCAATAACCCTATATATATTTTAGTCTTTTGTCTCTATAACCCATTATACCTTCCATTCGTTTTTTTGAGATTGTGAGTGAACTGCTAGTCTCACAGACTTCGTTTTGGGCTCTAATAAAAGCTAAATAAATGTACTACAAAACATTTTCAGTAACTTTTCTTTGTAGGGCAAGTGGTTTTGCCAATATTTCGCGAAATAAGTGCGGAAAACCTGAAAATTTCAATTTTCAAGAAAAATTGGTTATCTTCGAAATGCCATAGCTTGGCTCCTTTAGGGTCAATAGAGATGCATTTAGGCTTAAATTGTAGGCAATTTAATACAGTTTATAAGTGTACGGAACATCGTTCGCAAAAAAATGCATAGTTTTGGCCCTGGAGAGCAAATAGTGAAAAAAGTCCCAAAATTTCGAAGTTTTTCTCGATTTTCTCAGTTTCCACAAGTTTTTCAAAGTTGCAAATTTGAATTTATACTACCCTAATAGACCCATACAACATACCAAAAATGCAGAACTACATCATGCTTTGCGAATTTAATGTCTTTATCCGACGGCCTAAAAACCTTTGGGTGAAAAACAAAATCCGGCCTATTTTTACATAGAAGGTCCCAGAGTAGGACGTGCTCCCATAAAAGTGCTGTGGACGTGTGTTGGTGGCCGTATGTTGGCTACTACCATCAAAACAAGGTACTACATAAAGTTTTTTTATGACGTATATAAATGTTGCACGCTGTTCTTCTCCATAGGTACCTACGCTTTGGAATGGGCAACTAGCTTCATCTTTCTGACTGACCGACTCCTTGACAATTCAAAAGTGCCCGTAATAGGCTAGTTTCCTAAAAAATTCAAATTAGTCCGTCAGTTAGATTATCGAAAAATAATGGACCCATATTTTTTCTTTTGTCAATCAAACAAAAAATGACAAAGATAAAGCGCGTCAACATTCGGGAGTGGGGGGTCGTGACGTCACGCCGTGCTATAAATTGTCGCACGGCGTGACGTCACGACCCCCAACACCCAAATTTTGACGCGCTTTATCTTTATCATTTTTTGTTTGATTGACAAAAGAAAAAATATGGGTCCATTATTTTTCGATAATCTAACTGACGGACTAATTAGAATTATAATTTTTTTACCCAGGAAACTACCCTATTGGTTTAATTGAAATAAATGATTTGAGTTTGAGTTACACCTTATCTTCCTACATGCATGCATTAAACCTATACACGGAAACCATGTCAAAATAATAATCTACAGTAGGTACAGAGCCTTTTTTGTTCTGTAATCTGAGCTAGTGTCAATACAAATCCATAAGAATATTTTGAGTGTCTTAGCCAATCCCTGTGTTGAGTTACAACAGGAATTTTTCGCTCTTCTACGAGTTACTCCATTTAATATACCTAGTCAAAAGAAGATCTCGAACCAGGTAGAGGGTGTAACAGATCACCAGGTACCATCTCTTTACCAAGCGGAAATTAAACTTTGCTGAAAGTTACGAGCTGGGAACATTTTGAAAGTGAGTAATAACTTAAGGATAGTGCTTCAAACATTTGGGTAGACTTGCGTCACTTTTTGTGATTTTTACGCAGAGGTTACCAGTGTGTAGCTTCTGAAATCCTTTTGCAAACCGCGTTATACAGGTACTTATGTATTTACATAATACAATGTATTTATGCATGACATAGAGCTTGTGTTTCTTTATTGAACATGTACATAGGTCCTGGTTTTTCTAGAAGATCCGTTTGTCTTTGTAGAGAATAATATTTCTATAACCATTTTTTCTTGAAAATGTTTTCTCAAGTGTCTTTCGGCTCCAAATCGTCGTATCGTATACCGTTACCGCAAAGTACACAATTATTATATTTATAACGACAAGAACGTCTCGGTGGTGTAATATCTTTTTCGTGCAACCCTTTGAGTTGATAATGGCGTCGTTTTATCATGGCGCTGCGTAACGTTTTAAATTAGTCCCACCTCCCCAATTCGGGTGGGCCCTGTTTATACGTCCTATAAACGTTAATGTTTAGCAACAACATGTAGGTACCTATTTGGCGGCTTAGGAAATATGTTGGTCGCTGGACATCAATCTCTAGGGATTTGTCGACTTACGGCGTGTCCTTATTAAGCTAGTTACAGTAAAGTGTAACGGACTAACTTATTGCCACAAATTTTTTCGTCGTAACTTGTACACATACGTGTCTAGCTGTAACAAGCGCGTCTAATTTGGGTCGCCCTGTATTTCCTTCACTAGTTTCTCAGAAATTGTTTTAAGTTGCTAATCCAAGCTTACGACGCTTGTTTGATCCTAAACCTAAGATATGTCTAACATGATCCAAACATGAAGAGCGGAAAGTCGGAAATGTGTTTCTAATTTATGTGTACGACGGGTCACCATAATCCAGTACGCTGCCAATTTTCTATGAAATACGAACGAGGGAAGAAAGATGCTAAGCAGAAAGAGTTTGTAATACATTTTTTACATTGTTAATGAAAAGGACTGTCCCTGGAGGACTGAGATGGTCCAAATCCTTAACTTTGTTAACATAAATGTATATTGGCTGGAAGAAAAATCTTGTTTGTTTTATTACGTTATAAAAATAAGAAGCTAAGCGCTGTACTGTTTGCCGACTGTCTGGGGAATGGAATAGTTATTGGGAGTCGTCAGTTTAGCAACTTTGGCATTTAAATTAACAAAGAACGTTCGGACAAATAGCAACTTTGAGAGTTTACAACGGGCAGTTTTGTGCTGATTTTAGATTGGAAGATACAAAGCGTTTAGAAGTTTTTGTTTATTAATAGGATGGGGTGAAAAGTCAATCAAAATATATAACGAAGTGGTTGTGATATTCATTCGGTAGATGTATACAATAAGCGTTTCTGTAATAGCATGTTTTATTTTTTTCATATTTTGATTTCACGTGTCAATATAGCAAATAGATACATCCTTAATTTGCTAGGGTTTGTGATCTAGTTCTCTGAAACATGAAGGCGATATCTCATACCGAAGCTTGACCAAATTTACGTCACCTAGGACACATAAAATAATATTAATATTGCCGCCGTAACACAATTGTTACGACAGAAATAAAATAAATACAATTATAACGGCCGGCAGCGGTCTTCGTGACTCGTGTCCGGGTTGTCCGACTGTCCGGACCGTTCGTAGTGTCCGGGTGAGATTCGATTATTGGATCACTCGTTAATTAACTCTTATGCATACAATCACGGTCCCGCTTGTTATGGATTTACTATTTACATAATCGATGGCTATATAGGTATCGGTGTGTTTTAATTCTGGGTTATGTAATCCCATGTATTTTAATTTGTTTTGTTAAATTAATTAAACGGTGTAAAGATGCGTTCAATAAGTTGGTAATTTTAAATTGGTACTAAATAAAATAATTGTAAAGAGTTTTTCAATAGGGACAAGGTATCTTTGACAGCCGATGGCGGCCATATTGGATTGTCTATTGGCGCGAATTTTTGACAGTTGAGTAACTAAATATTCAGCATATCAAGATGAGTCGCTATTTGAAATGATTATAGTGTATTATAAAAACGGCAGTTCAATTCGTCAACCATTTCGTTAGTTACGAGAAACTTATGCTGTTAACTTAAGCTGACAAGACCTTGGCCTCCAAGATCATGTGATTTGTGGGGTTATGTGAAATTACTGGTGTATGCGAATAAGCCAAGAACTGTCGAAGACCTAAAGAGTAATATACACGTATCATCAATGAGATAGAGGTATCGAGACATATTATCTAAAAAAAAATATGGAAAATTGGATCTCTCGTATTCACGATACGATATGAAGCCGACGTGGTCATCTAAATGATATTATGGTATTCCATTGTGTTTTAAATATCAAATCAAATATACCCGGTCCCTATTGTAAATCCCTGTATTTCAATAAATAAACTTTTATGAAAATTGTTATAGCAAGTGTGCTGACGTCTGAAAAAGAAGTAAAAACATCACCATACGCTCACTGAGCTAAGTAAAATACTCAAGTAAATGTGAAGGCGTTTGTCAGAATAATGGGTAATTAAAACGCTACTACTGGTTCGAGATGTAATACAATGACAACACAACAAACACACGCACAAACACCCCACACACACGTTCACAGACGCACACACATTTTGAAGACAACATCTCTAAAATCCCGGACACAAATTAGACGACACTCAAAATGATTTCATGTATTATAAATATATCTATACGTCACAAGAGCCTAACCCTCCAAAAGCAAGCGCCAAGAAAAGGCATATTCACGTTGCGTGCAGTCCATAATTTCCATAGTCATGCAAACCCCTACCGTAAACACATAGTCATTATAACGAACTCGAAGTCGCACGGACTCGCGAACTCGTACGAACTTCCTTTAATTAACCCTACACTGGCTTGGACGTACATATGTGTAATTAAAGCGCCAAGATATCTTGGTTTGAGTACTTCAGGCCCCGTACTGACGATAAGGTTGTTAAATTGGAACTAGTTAGCATTAGAGGGTTGAGTAATGACTTTTGAATTATGAATTTGTGATTGTTATTGTCTTGTGTAATTATTATGTTCGTAGATGAAGGTTTAATATTAATAGGTGTACTTACAAGATTGTAGGGGAGGTAAGTACCTATTACCTACTGTAATTAATTTAGATGATCTTCTTGATGTAACGTAATTATTCATGTTTTGTAGTTACATAATTATATTCTCTGAAAATGGCTCAGAAAGACCGTATCTTGAAACTTCTATACAAGGCAGAGATCACAATACGACATTGAATGAAAACATCGGCAATACAATTATTATTGCCGTAAATCCTAACATTAAAATAGAAAATAAAGTTTTTTTTTTTCGAACTAACAAAATAGTAGATAGTGATGGGCCGACTATGGGTGTTGCTAATCTTTGACTAGAATAGAATACTCTTTATTATGTACACCATATAAATTACAGACATAAATATAGAAACTTTTCAATGGGTGACACAATGGGCGGTCTTATCGCGATAAGACTAGCTATAAGTAGTATAGTTATTTGATTGAATTTCCGTATGCAGATTGGTAACGTCATTAGAAATTAGCAGTTTAATTTATTTTCGTCTCCATCTTGTATACTGTCTATAAAAGAAAGTGAAAATTGATATTACAAAGAATATAGAGAACTGTACCAAGTGCATAAATATAGCTAGATTCTTTGAAAACTCCAGATCTGAAATTCGAAAATACAAAGACAGATTTATGTTTTCTCTACATTCCGTAACTAAATCCCGATACTCAAAGACACGTACACATAATTAATCCCAGAAGACGGTAGATACATAACCATTACGAGGAATATCATCCTGATGGGTTAGTTAATAGAACGCGATTAATAACGTGTCGGTGCCTTGCGCCCGAAGTGTACACTGCATGCAGGTTGGAAGGAGGTTCTTTTGAATAGAATGGAGCTGGGTCGTATTCACTGGCAAGAAGTGTATAGCATTGTTACTTCTTCGAAGAGGTGCTAGTGTTGCTTCTTTTCAGACTCAAGGGTCTATTGCGGTGTAGCGGTGTACCAAAATAAAGGAAATAAATGTAGATTGGGAAAATTGAATGTTTTGTGCGTTCATAGTACCGTACCTAAATCGCATTTTAGCTTTTGGTACTTACATAATCTTAGGGTTACTAGTTTAACCAATTAAACAGCTCAAAAGATTAATTTCGTACAAAAAAACCTATCGTTTAAATAGGACTCAGGCCTTTATTCAAGCGGTTTGCCGCCTTCATGTAAAATATGGACACTTCTTAGACAATATTATCTACTTGATTCCTATCGATCCCAGCTGTTATGTTATTCCACAAACTACGTTAAGACGTCTAGCTATTCCTAGGCCTTGTGTCAGACTCGCTTAAGTAGTTCATGTCTAGGTTTTGATATTCTCTCGGGGGCATACAAGAGCCAAGGTAGTAATGTACTGGTTGTTTCAGCGCTAGACTAGAATAATTATAGGTAATGTACTAGTTCTGGACCCTAGTTAGCAAGTTACTATGGCAAGGTACCTGTTTTAGAATAGTTAAACATTTGTGATATTTATAAATTATGATTCATTATGTTCCGTGTTGTTCCACGCGGAAAAAGGGGTAACTAAAGGGTAAACGGATTGGTGAAAATTTTATTTTGAAAATGCAAATATATATTTTTCCTTCCAAGGTGCGCAAGTCGGACTTGCACTTTGATGTTTTTTAAGAAGGCTATGTTTAAGCTTCTCTTTAAAGTGTGACATAATGGAACTGTTTTGCTGTTTATTAGATTCAACATAAGCCCAGAAAAAGGTAACTAAGGGGTAAAAGATAACAAAGCAACAAACGGATTGGTGAAAATTTTATTTTGAAAATGCAAATATATTTTTCCTTCCAAGGTGCGCAAGTCCTACTTGCACTTTGATGTTTTTTAAGAAGGCCATGTTTAAGCTTCTCTTTAAAGTGTGGCATAATGGAACTGTTTTGCTTTTTATTAGATTCAACATAAGCCCAGGTTTGCACGGGCATGTTTTTCCCGCGGCGATGGTACTGCTTAGCACCGTGAGTTGAAAATGAAAAAGAGTGTGTGTTTTTGACGCGCTGGGATGCGCTCTATTGGATTCTCAGTGCTCATTGAATATTCTATGAGATATAAAACCCCACCGCGATACTTTTACATGTGGGCTAACTGGCGACATGTGGGTGTACCATAGGACACCTAAATTGCACGTGTGCAGTGAAAGTGACGCTTTTTGAAGCGTATTGTCAGATATTTTACACGTACCTTTGGACAAGCTGTACGCGGAAAGCCATCAATGCTCTTCGAGTCCAATACGTGCAACATTGCATTCAGGATGCTGCTGGGAATGTTTGCTGATGCGCGCACTGATGACTTCGCAGGGGTTAGACAGTCTCCTGAATGTCTCGAACAGTCCTGCGGGGCAATTGCGTAACACTTTATTAATCGGAATCGGTTTCATTTTGACAGTTCAACAACATTCATTGCGTTATTCACGTGTTGAGCAGACAAATTTTTCGAACTTATGAAGCAATGGATTAGCAATTGGCTTCGAAATGATTCTGATTCCGATTAATGTGTGTTACGCAATTAGGGTGCTGAATGTCATTGCGCGGAAGTTTGATTGCCCGTTCGTTCATTTTTTGTTCAACCTACATGTTTACCAACAAAGTTATTAAGTTTAATGTTTACTAACAATTATGGATTTTTAGAATTAAATTTAAATTATTATTCCTATGCTACACCACTGTAAATCTCCATCTAAGCTTTACTTGACCGCAAAAAGTACAAAAAACTACAAACAAGTGAGCATGATCGCTCTTGTAGTACATATTCACTCCATAGGATAGATATGTAAACTCGTGGGATTCTCATTTAATATTCTGGCGCCTGAGAGGCCATTTAAGCCGTCTGAGCCCGACTATCGATGTTAGGATTTAGTCGTTAGAACCTGTGGAAACTCTGATTATGATTCGCGACGGGAATTTCAATACATCTAGAAACCGAATTTAAATAAGTGCGTGTTCCTTTTTTGGGCTATTTTGTTTAAGGAAAAATTTCTCATTTTGTAAATATATTGTTAATTCTCCGGGTTACTTTGAGTTTGTGTTTAATACCTATAGACGTTTAGATTCCGTAAAACCTAAATTACTAATACCAAGGCACCTATGTGCCTAGTTAAAAACAATTCCATCCATTAAAGTCTTTATCCATTAATAAAGCAGGCTTTCGAACTCTTTCTCAAGGTTGCATAAAGTGGGAGACCAGCTCGGCATGTCAGGCAAATATCATATAATCAGCCTATGTTGTTCCCACTGCTGGGACACAGGCCTCCTCTCGGTGAGAGGGAATGGGCCGTAATTCACCACGCGGGCCCAGTGAGGGTTGGTAGATGTCCGGAAAATATACCCGACGCTGATGTTCTGCTGAATCCGTGATGTGGACGGGACGTCGAGCTGACGAGATAAATACTAACGCGGATTTTTATTATTGGTCCGGAAGTGTTATGTGCGGAGTGAATTTATATAAATAAATAAATAAAAATTAAATTCGTTTATTTCAGGCAAGTTTTTACACATACACCCATAGTTTCATAAATAAAAAAATGAAATTTGAAATAGATATTTTAATATTAAATAAGCAGACCCGCAATTTAAATGATGTATTCTACTGTAAAGTTTTGCATTGGGCAACGTTCTGGTTCGATGATGTTTTGATTTTGAAAAACGCATTCCGAAAAAGATCTTTAAGTATCTAATAAAAAAAACATTTTTCATACAACCCCATATATTGAAATTCCTATTTAATATCGTGTAATATTGTTTACGCCACGTAAGTATCAGAAGGATCACTAAATTCATACGATTAGGCGTTAAGTATTGCGTGTCGCCGCTCACGGATTATTAGGGAAACTCGTTCAAAATAAAATGGAAACCTATTTACCCGATTACGGCGAAGCGAAAAGGGTGAGCCACGTGTGAATGATTTAATATGTACGGAGTAATACAAATCATGATAAAATTGTATAAGGAAAATGTCTGCTACCCTCATTATTTTATGTCGTAAACAAGGACTGGTCAAGGGTAAACCAGACCGATGTATCTAATCGAAGTAGTTGATTAGCCATCTATATTTTAATACTAGCTGCATCTCGCGGTTTTACCTACATAAGTTACGATCCCGTAGGGATATCGGGGTAAAAAGTATCCTACGTGCTAATCAGGTCATGGTCTACCCATGTGCCGAATTTCATCTAAATCCGTCCGTCAGCTGTTTTAGCGTGAAAGCGTAACAAACAAACATACAAAAAATCAAATCCTTTCTCTTTACGATATATTATTATAAGTTTGGATTATAAATGCGAAAGTGGCTCTCACACCTTACGGCTGAATGGCTTCCGACGGCATATCATTAGACCATGACCTGGGTTAGGAGATAGGATACTCGTAGTAAGTCAAAAATTATCCCACGGAAACGAATAATTTCTGACCTCCACGTGGGCGAAGCCGCGAGCAAAAGTTTGTTTATATAAAATACAATTTATATTTAATTGAAAAAAAAAAAATACAATTTCTTTTACGAGCACTCGTTATATAAAACACAAATATATAATTTTGTTACTAGGCAGCGGGTTAGCAACAAAAAATAATCCATCTGACGGACTCATTTTGTGCGAGCCCAACATATCGAATGTTCACGCAAATGTCTGTGTTGAGTAAATAGAAATGAATTTATGAGGTAATAGTGAGAAGGCGTACTTACCTATATTGCGTGGAAGATTTACAAGTATAGCATTTTTTTTGTAACTCCCTATACACTGGAATATCTATACATAGTATAAACTAAAGCGGCTTTCGGTATCTATCTGTGTGACCGCGTTGTTCTATGCAACGGATTTTCAGGTGGTTTCAACATAATTTAGAGAATTTATTCCGGAAGGTGCTACATGCGTATAAAACACTAGCTTCAGCTTGCGACTTTGTACGCGTGAAATTTCTTGTTATAAAATAAAATATATCCTGTGTTACTAGGCAATGTTGAAGCTTCCAAGTACTGAAATAATTTTCGAAATTGGGCCAGTACTTCAGTAGTTCCGAAGATTACCCGTACAAACAAAATTATACAAACTAAAAAATTTTACGTCTTTATAATGTTATAAATTGAACTGCCCCGTTGGTCTCGTGGTCACAAGTACGACTGCTGAGGGTGGGGGGGTCCTGGATTCCCGGGGCGGGCAAAGTGTTATTGGGTTCACAGCCCGCTATGACAGTGAGAGAAGAGAGAGAGTACCTACACACACTTGTGCACTATAATATCTCCCGCGCCGAAGGCTAGTCTCCATTGAGATTAAATGAAACAAAAACAATTATTAGTTCCAAGGAGGAATTTGTCGCCGAATCTGCTTCCAATACTTTTTTTTTACATGTTTTCGTCTAGTTAACTCGGAGATTTAGACGAAAACAAACATTACGAGTACTTAAAATAAATGTTCATGTATATCGATTTTATTCAATTTTGAGCGGCCATTGTTGTTTACATCTTTGGCAAATTTAGCGCGGCCGGACCTTATTTATAGCAGTGTTCGTAATCTCAGATAATTTACATTCCATCGCCACTTTTACTTTAGTGAAATGTTAATTATGTTCCAAGTTGATTTTTCAGTGACCATTTTGTAACAAGAAGGTCCTAACAAGTGTTTGGTTGCAATAGAATTTGAACTTTGTTAAGTATGATAAATTCAGTTTGTTGTTCCATAACTTGAAAATTATCTCAATTTCCTGGCTCTAATATAGTAACTCGAATCTTTTATGTATTTTTAATCTATATACTTACATAAAACAAACTCGGGTTAGTTACACCATTTATAACTAAAGAACAGCTGGACCAATTTATAGTATCTTTGATTTTTTGGATTTGTCTCCGCCCCGAATAGCAGAATAACTATTAAAACATGGGAAAAATCCACGAATATAATGATGATAATTCATTTTCTCATACATTTGTTCTTATTTATTTTGAGGCGGTACAAAGTTTGCTGGGTCAGCTAGTATCAAATAAATTATTTTCGGCTAGTCCCATGCCAACCGCTAATCTTGACCTTCCAAAACAAATTACGTATCTAAATCTATATGTAATATTTAGCCGGTACTTTACCGGAACCATTTCGCACGACCAATTACTATCAAATGGCGACACTATCCGGACCTAGTACACATGTTGCCTTCAATGGCAAATTAACAGTATAAAGTAAAGGCAGCTCCTGCGACAAATAGCCGCCTTACTACCCTATTTGGCTATTTCCTTGGCTACTTTATCACCTGCTCTAATGGATGTTAAAGAGGCTTATTATTTATTCAGCTGCTGTTGTCCAATGTAAACTTGTACCTACACTTAGTGTGTGAAAGGGGTGAACTTTTTTTTTTCCATGTTATTTGGCTAAACTGCCTACATTTTTAAAGGGAATTAAGTGTAGTAGAGGCTTGCCGAAGTATGGGCACACGGTTTGCTAAAGATACTCTATTGCTGAAGCATGAGCAATAGGAGATTAAATTCAGAAAAAACCAACAATATACAGGGTGGCATCTCCATGGGAGCGGTGAATGCAGGGAGCGGTGAATGCTTATGCGAATCCCGCACCCCCGGCCGTAGGTAGAGGTGATACACCGCGGTGGTTTTAACCGGTAAGAGTCCGGCATGCATGCTCCTCTGTCACCCCCAAGAAACCTCTGTCACCACCGCGCAATAAAAAGAAAAGGGTGGCATCTCCATCGACGCACAACCTATTACCAAGGATTTGGTACATGATTCTAGACCAGGAGGGTCTCCCCCCTGACCAGACCCCCCTGGACTAGAATCATGTACTGAATCCATGGTATCAGGCATTGAAATTTTTCGTCAGTTATTTACTGAATCCATGCATGGTTATTTACCGGTAACAGGTTGTGCATCGTTGTAATAACAATACATATTATGATCGCGTTTCTTGTTTGTCTGTGTGACCGTGTTGTTCTTCTAAACTACGCAATGGATTTCGATGCAGTTTTCACCACCATTTAGAGAATTTATTCCGGATTGATTATGGTTTAAACTTACTGTAATAAAGAGATCTCGATGTTTTGTGAAGTCGTCGAAACCGAAGTCTAAGCGACTTCTCTTTATAAAAACTTTTTTACAAAAAAAAACAACCGACTTCAAAAAAAAACACTACAAAGTGAAAAATAACTTTAATTTCGGAAGTCGGTGTCGTTGGTTCCGGGTTTTTCGTTTTTTGACACCGACTTCCGAAATTAAAGTTATTTTTCACTTTGTAGTGTTTTTTTTTGAAGTCGGTTGTTTTTTTTGTAAAAAAGTTTTTATTTTTCACTTTTTAGTTGTACCTACCCCACACAAATTCAATTAACACTAGTGCATTGAAGAATTGAAGACACGACTCGAAGAATCATCAAAATTCCCATAGAAATGCCGGAGATGCAGTACATTTATGCATATAACTTCGTACATAAGAATATATACCTAATGTATTATATACTAAAACCTTCCTGAAAGTATGTAGATCACACTAATGAAAGAATTATCAAAATCGGTTCAGTAGTTTTTGAGATAATCGCGGACATATAAACATACATACATACATACATACGGGTCGAATACAGAACCTCCTTTTTTAAAGTCGGTTAAAAATGGGGGTCATTAGTTAATTTCGAAATATTATCTATAATTTACTGTCCACAATTTTAAATTTGATTGATAATAAAATTACCGAAACCTAATACTAAAATGGTTAATTTATGGTTCACACCAGTCATCGCACGTTCCATATATTTTTGCCACGAATTGAAAACCGCAAGCCAATTTCGCTGAATAAACTGAAACGTGGCGTATGAAAACTGTGAACCAAAGTCGTGTTTATAGGGAAAGTTACGAGGTATCTCGTACTCGTGTCGTTTAAGGCTGTGGTAACACGAACTCAGTATTTGTCGGTCGTGAGTGCTCGTGTCAGATATTTGCACAGTACGCACACGCCGCAGGCCGTCGCTATCTATTCCCTTTATCGAGTTATCTCTATGAAATATTCAAGGAAAGGAATATTTTGATAATGATTTCCTTTTTTTAGGGAATATACAGTCATCCACACATAAGTGGTAACGCTTGCAATACGAAAATCGCCCCTACTGCAACGACATAGAAGCACTGCCAATATCAATTGATTACCAGTAATGTGTCTCGTGATTGACTGTACGTTGTATACACAAAAAAAGGAATCCAACCTTCTCTCCTTTCGTGGTAGGTATAAAATACGTAAAACGATTTTCATTCCTGATTTTACAGGTAGGCTGTAGGCATCGCTAAATCTGTTTTGTCGCTGAAAACTTATCCTTCAGTAAGGTGCCTACGTGCCTTTATAAGTTAGCGGTAACTCTGAGAATAGGTTTCACGCATATTTGAGGTCAAAATTCGAGAATGTGAAGTTTACTGTAGATTGACTTTTATTAAAGGCAATCTACGGGACATTTCTCTGCTTCTTATTGAAAGAAAATTGCTTAGCTATAAGATATCATTTCTAATTTTAGTAGTCTTTATCGAGCAAAGTTTAGTAGTCAGCTTGAGCTCCGCATACTTTCAATCTGTCACTATGATACTCGTATATCAGACTTTTTGTATCACTAGCGCAATGCATACATAAAGCGCTTTAACATAACCTTTGCAGCAGCTGCATCATTCTTATGCATTCACACGTAGGTCTGCAAGTAGTAATGTCGTCGCATATGTCTGATAATTTAAATCTCACCACTGTAGACTCGCTGTAGGTAATCTAATTGCAAATTATTCACGGTAGCTGCGAGTGTCGGCTTGCGCGGGGTGAATCTCAAATTAACGCTGTATGGCACCGGACACATTCGTGTTGTTAGAGGGTGAAGATCAATCTTTTTTAGAGGAACAAGAATCATCTTAATTTTATAACCCCCAGGAGTACTATAACGAACGGCTGTCATTTGGTTCAAGCACCGCGCTTGAAAAGCCTAACGCCCTTTGTACACGGCATACGATTTCTTTACTTTAATCCACGCCGTCGAAAAAACGTGTCTGTCAGCAAGCTTCACCACTGACGACCGTGCCTACACACGCGACTTAAACCGTAGTTTTTCACGACGAGAAAAACGTGTACAAAGGGCCTTAAACTACAGTCTTCAAAAATGATTTAGAAAGTACCTAGTTGTTAGTTTCGGAGCCTCCATATCCTTTAAATGAGTGTACTTATAGGACTCCGTCCAGCAGTGGACGTCTTTCGGCAGAAATGATGATGAGTGTACTTATGACACGATGTATTAGGTATGTACCAGGTAATATTGTAGCCAGTTGAATTGAGCTTTTATAGAATAGTTTAGGTCAGTAAACGTGTGATCCATTTTAACAGAGGATGAAGACTCGCCCCCATTTGACAAATGACATTCTTTTGTTCATTCTTTCTCTCTTTGTTTAAGTATATCTTTTTGAAGAAGTTAGTCGATTTGTCACCATTATTTAAATCTAAACTTTACTCCATTTGGTCTTTGTTCGTGATATTTATACGGGCTACAGTCGCATCCATTGCAGTCGTTTTATTCCGAGTCTGAATAACAACACGCGTGCCAATTTTATTCTGCAGGTTTGTACAACTCCCCCTATGCTAAAAATGCGAAAGCTCTCCAAAGCTTATATTTTTGATGCCATTTAAAATTCTCAACAAATGAAAAAGTTAAATTTTCACGATTGTTGTTTCCTTATCCCATGAGAATATAAATTGTATGTATTTTCCATATTTTTGACAATATTATGTTTCTCTGGTTTATATTTATTGTGTCGATAATAAAATTTGAGTCGTAAACACGTGTGAGGCCTGGAAATATGAACAAGTAAATATTCGTTAACATGATATACGAGTAAAACGCACTCAATGATACGCGGATATCGATGTTTTATGCTCGCGATAACAAAGTTAAATTCAACAATGCGAGTTAAAAGGTAAATAAATGTTGCTTTCAACCGTATTATATACTAGATTAGCATGCCCGCGACTTCGTCCGGGTATAAAAAATATTCTATGACACTCGTCAATACTGTAGCTTCCCATTAGTGAAAGAAAAGTCTGAATCGGATCAGTAGTTCCAAAGACCCCCTACATACAAACACAAATTTTACGATTAGATAATATTTACATAATAATATTAACTATACAATGAGAACGAAATATCAAATTCGTAAAAAAATATGCAAATATGAATTGCTTCACATAATTTTCTGTCTTCATATCTCTACTGCATTTAAATTTCAAGCAGAAATAAATTAAGTTATTATTTTGAGATAAGCGCGCCCGCAGCCATTACGGCTTCTATATTAATTTTGATAGCTTTAAGAGAATTATGAATTTATTTAACAAGAATCTAATTCGCAAAATATGTGAAAGAACTTGGTAATATTTCACAGACAGGGACTAATTTTATTGTTTATGTATGGCAATTTATGACAATTGAATAACGTTCACAATCCTATGTAAAGGTTTTCGGCAACTTTCTCCGACTGCTATCTTTTAGGACAGAAGATCCTGGCAGCCTGCCTAATCGCATGACAAAGTGTTAGTGATCCGACTAGTAAAAAAGGCGAATCTATCTCTCTCATTCTAAATGATATCCTAGATACTGTAGGAAGGTTATTATGTTCTAACATTTTAATTATTTAGGTAGGTACAAAGAAAGATAACAAGTAGAAAATTTACGTCGGTTATTAAAAAAAAAGACGGGTTGCACTCCGGGAGTGCCGGCAGAAGTGAAAACTTGAATATTAACGTTGAAATAAATCAATTATTAATTGAATTAATATAACTCATTTTTTTTCACTATTTCTGCGTCCCTTTCACACGTCCCGTCACAGCAGTGTGTCCACGTCCACTTCGACTTCGACTTCGACTTCGACTTCGACTTCGACTTCGACTTTGACTTTGACTTTGACTTCGACTTTGACTTCGACTTTGACTTTGACTTTGACTTCGACTTCGACTTTTTTGACTTCGACTTTGACTTTGACTCCGACTTTGACTTTGACTTTGACTCCGACTTTGACTTTGACTTTGACTTTGACTCCGACTTTGACTTTGACTTCGACTTTGACTTCGACTTTGACTTCGACTTCGACTTCGACTTTGACTTCGACTTTGACTTCGACTTCGACTTCGACTTTGACTTCGACTCCGACTTCGACTTTGACTTCGACTCCGGCTTCGACTCCGACTTCGACTTCTACTTCGACTTTGACTTCGACTTCGACTTCGACTTCGACTTTGACTTCGACTTCGACTTCCAGTTCCACTTCCACTTCCGCTTCCACTTCCGCTTCCACTTTCACTTCCACTTCCACTCCATCCAATCCATCCATCCATTGTCGTGTGTCACTAAACTTGGTTCACTTCGGTTGGCGCCGCCGTAGAAAGAGAGGCGGGGGGGGGGGGGGGGGAATCTCTCCTGACGGTCACGTGTCCTGACGCGAGTTTAACATTTTTTACCCATTACAAAAAGTGTTCAACGCCGCTAAAGAAGTTTTCACTTCAAAAATTGCTGTTCCGTACATTTTGACCGCGTTATAGGTTTTGCACTTTTATAGGGAACAGCAGTTCTTTTTTTTATCAACCCACGAAAAATTTTTACACGGTGGGCTCCGGAATCATGTACTGAATCTATGATAACCGGTTGTGCTGTCAAGTAAAAATGAAATGCTGATCGACTTGAAAAAAAAAAAGACAGGTTGCACTCCGGGAGTGCCGGCAGAAGTGAAAACTTGAATATTAACGTTGAAATAAATCAATTATTAATTGAATTCATATAAATCATTTTTTTTCACTATGTCTGCGTCACTTTTTTCATTAATAGATGCACTTTGTTCAATTTCCATATTTTAAACACTATTATACACGAATTTTACGAATAAACAGCAGTGTAGGTACTACACAGAGTCTGTGTAGTACCTACACCGTCCGTGTCACAGACGGTCGAGCCATCAGCTGTCCATCCATCCATCCATACACCCACACCCACACCCACCCATCCATCCGTCCATCCATCCGTCCATCCATCCATCCATCGTCGTGTGTCACTTGGTTCACTTCGGTTGGCGCCGCCGTAGAAAGAGAGGGGGATACTTAGTAGTTAGGAGTAGTAGTTCTCCCCTGTGTAGTCTCTCCTAACGGTCACGTGTCCTGACGCGATGTCCTGACGCGAGTTTAACATTTTTTACCCATTACAAAAAAGTGTGCAACGCCGCTAAAGAAGTTTACACTTCAAAAAAAAAACTTGAAATTGAGAACGGCTGGACCGACTTTTTTGTTTTAAAATGTTCGTAATAGTCCAAATTAAGTATTTTAGGAAAAGAAAATATGAAAAAAATTCCCAGGAAATTGGAAAATTCAGTAAAAACTGGAATTGCTTTTTATGAGAGTTTTGTAGTTATTGGGACAAAACGTCTGTCGGGTGAGCTAAGTAGTTGCTTATAAAAGTTGAGTATCCAAGGATTTAGGTAATATTAAGGCATGAACAGAAATGTCTGTTCCAGTCCAACAATTCCCTTACTCCTAGTAATCCTAGTTCGCTTTACCGAATCATTTTAGTGTATAGAGTGGAGCTGACGACAAACGTCTCTGATACAATTTGGTTATGATAATCCCTCAAACGTACGCCCTTCGTGAGACCGGTGTGTCTGTTCTAACAGACACATGCCTATGAATATGTAGGCACAGCAAACTTGGCTACCTATGCCCGTATATTTTAATTAACACATGTGCTCCAGAAGGCGTGACAATTTTAAATGTCCGTGTGAAAAAAATGGATGGAGTTTTTGTAGTTGGTAAACGAATTTTGGAGCGCGAACAAGATGAAAAATTTGAGGATGCAATCTGGTAAAACAAATAAGTAATCTATTGCAAATTAAAAAACTTTCGGCAGGTTGTAGTAATTCCACGTGTGATATCACGTAAATTTAAGAAATGTTTTAGATTGTAACCTAACGTTCTTAGGATTATAGTACTGTAGAGGTCGGCTCTAAAGCAAACCTGGCTGGAAAGCCACACCTCTACAAGACTCGATGGTTATATTTGTATTAAGTTCCTTTCGAATATTCAAGCAGATGTCATATAAGAGTCTTAGGTTTGACGTATATAAAATAAGTCGATTATTATAATATTTTAAATAGGATAAAAGTATCTTAAAATATATCCTGATAAACGGTGGATGGGATTTTATTCCGTAGAATAGAGCCCCCTATTCTACATATGGTGGATTGCGCCGTGTTTCGCCGGATTTTCGCCAAGCTTGCGAAATAGATTTTTTTTTTCAGCACTCATAGAAATGGATATAAAAAAGCGATAAAATAATAGACAAGCAGCGAGACCTTTCGCATGCCAAGTGAGGGAAAGGATAGTGAGTATAAGAAAAGAGACGCGAAGGAACGTCGCCAGGAGAAAAAGCTAAGTGGCTATATGTATTTTTTAATATAAAAAGAGTAAGATGGCTCAAGTTTTTACGGGCACGGACGGTGTATGCCTGGAAGATTTTCTTAGGCGATTTGAAGTTGTTGCCGCCTATAATAAATGGCGTGAGAGCGACTGGGCGCTCATATTAATGGCATATCTAGAGGGTGCTGCCCTAGCAGTCCATAAATGGAAATATGAGGATGACATGTCATTTGAGGCTATATGTGATGTGTTATGGGAAGAGCTTCCATGCAGATGTCACAGAGACAAAAGAATTAAGAAGGTGCAAGTAGTCGAGATAGCACAAGATCTGTCTGAGGAAAGCAGACAAGAAAATATTGTAAATGTAGATAATGATGCTTCTGTATTATTTAGTGGAAGACAAGATGACCCGCTACAGAACGAGCAGTGCTGCCTAGATAGCAGCGTGGAAGTTGACGGTGATGGTGTTGAGAACGAGCGCAGCAGCGAGGTGTGCATCCCCGCAGAGGAGGAGAAGGAGCCGTTAGAAGTGTTCGAGAGGGAACACACGGATGAAAATAACAAATCGGGTCAGTTCTGTCCAATTATTAACGTAATTAGCAATGTTTCAGAGCCACAGAATGAGCACGATGATCGCGATGTGGGAATAAATAAAATTAACATCGCCGCTGATCATTTTGATGTGGATAATGTGTCGATCGATTCGTCCGAAATGAAGGAGAATGGTCATTTCGATTTTTCCAAAATAGAGAAGAAAGATCACTTCATCATCGACATGAATAATAATGATAAGATGATTAGTGATGAGTTAGTTGAGGATAATATGAACGTGGATGCGGTCAGAGATGAAGATGCAGCGTCGAACAACTCCGCACAGTTGATAAACTCATTTAGTTTTCCTACGGATGAGGTTGTAGTTCTTAGTTGTAGTGATTTTATATTACATTATGTAGATATCCCCAAAATAAATAAGGTTTTTTCGCAATGTGCTGCAAACAATAAAAGAAAAGCACGAAAGAAGAAAAGAATCCCATTGATTAAAAAAGCGAAAACTAAAATATTATTTCCAAAAAGTTTTTTAATAATTGATAATTTTATAAAAACATTTTTTGTAAAGAAACATCATTTTATAAAGAAGTTTTCAATTTTAAAATATAAATTCAGAAAAAGAAAGTTTAGAGATAGAAACCTTTTTAATTCAGATTATTTAATTAAAACTTTTTCTTATTAGTGTGTACCGTTAGCGGGCGAGCGTAACCATTTGTCACCGACCGGCGCGCACCCTTCAGGGGCGAGCGTAACCATTTGTCACCACCCGATTCACGCGGCTTCAACCTCTATTATTACTGTTAAATACGGTCTAATATCCTGTGCAACAGTTTGAGTCTATGGTCCGGTAGATAAACTAATCGACTAAATGATTCAAAACGAAAAATATGGGTTGGCAATATTTGAAAAAAAAAGTTAAAAATAGACTTTACGATTCTTAATGGCAGCTGCAGTGCGTGATGTTTTGTTATGATGCTATGTTGTTTATTTTAATAGTTTTTGTGTAAAATCGACGTTAAGTGGATGAATATTCGTTTATAACATATTATACGTCCTTGTAGATAATATTGTAGATAATATTTGCACGAAATAACATCACAATCAATCAATAATCTTTTTTTTTGGTCAAACAAAATTTTACGTAAGTACTTCAAGAAAATCTTATGATTTTATAATTATAGTGGTATATTTTTACAAGATATAGGTAGTTATCAGTTAATAAAGGTTTGTGTAGTATCCTAGTAACACTTTTTTAATTAGAAACAACTCAATATGACTAGGATTGGGCGATTACAGTCATAGCGTTGTAATAAGAATTGAACGGCTCGGCGCACTGAAATTTGAGTTTCAATATTATTAAAATGTAAGGTAGGACTTTCAAAAAAACGCTGTTGTTAGATTACTTGTCTATTCATAATGTAACTTGCAAAGTTTCGTGTAAATTCATATAGTAGTTTTATCAGAAATCGACATAACACGGAAACGAACACACTTTCAACCTATTTTCTGATGACGTCATTTGTTTATAAATACAATACTCGTAATACGAGTATTGTTTGCATTTTATATTATGGTCTGTTTATTCAAGAACCCAAAACAGTTTACATTAAGTGGCTTGAGCCCATATAAGCATCAGTAGACCATTTTTTGTGAGCAGGGTAATAAATCACGCGCTGAGCGGGTGACATCTGGTATTTGACAGGTCTTTTTTTGATATTACGTCACATGACGTCTCGCCCATGACCGGTTAATAGTTGTTGTTTTTTTTAATTGTCATGTATCTTGTCATGTAATGTAAATATGTCACTTGAATGTAAACATCATATTTTAATGCATTATTTTTGTTTGGATAATATGTTACAATTTATTAATATGTGTTCATTTGTGTGTTACATATGCTGTGAGAAAATACATCGGACGCGGCCGGGAGCGTGTGAGGTATCCGCACCTCCCAGAGGGCTATGAGGTGCGCCCTCACACCTGCAACGGGTCAAAGGGAGGCCTGAATAGATTGTCGATTTCAACGTGATTACAAGTAGGCCTAGGATATGTTTCGTACTCCAGTATTTAATGACGCGAGTGATAGGAGGATAGTTATTTTGAAAACTGTGGTCACTCCTATAGAAGGGGGAGTGACAGACACTCAGCATAAGTTGTCACCGACTTTGCTAACAGGGGTATAACCCTTGCAAAGTGTGTTTGGTTGACACTTTTGGTTCAACTTGTGTTTGAGGACACACAGTTTTATCAGCATTGACTGATATTTAATGATATTAGAATTTTAGAGAACGTAGTAGGAGTTTAAAGTTTTATTTCTGGAGTACGAGCATAATATATTAGATTTTTATTGAACCCTGGCCTCTTAAACTTTTCCCTCCCTCTGGCTCAATCCCGTCCGATGGAGTTAAAAGAATCTGATGCTAAGATCGTTTAATTCTCTTAAGCCTCTTCCAGGTCGATGTGAACTCTCACATCAAGTATTATTAATAATTAGGAGGCCGCGTCGCGCCTTTTACCGAGGTTTTGGCACGACGAGGTTTAAGCATGACGACGTTAGTTTGTATGGGTGCATATTGGCACATATAGATGTTAGCTTGCTTGACACTTAACGTAGTGTTGGATTCGCGATTCGTGCGTCCTGACTTAAGCTTACTCTTGCAAGAGACGGACCTCATCTTGTAAATTTCTTCCTCGGATTTAGGTAAACTTATAATAGGATAGGTAGATAGGGCTTGTAAATTCGAATGGTGTGAATAAAAGTCATGACCTATGCCCAGACTGTTATTCAAGGGTGGGCGTAGCTCATGTAGAGGTCGGCTCTAAAGCAAACCTGGCTGGAAAGCCACACCTCTACAAGACTCGATGGTTATATTTGTATTAAGTTCCTTTCGAATATTCAAGCAGATGTCATATAAGAGTCTTAGGTTTGACGTATATAAAATAAGTCGATTATTATAATATTTTAAATAGGATAAAAGTATCTTAAAATATATCCTGATAAACGGTGGATGGGATTTTATTCCGTAGAATAGAGCCCCCTATTCTACAGTACCTTTACCTAGATATTGTTTAGATACCTACCTAATAAAGATTTTAATTAGTTATAAGTTTGAAGTGTCTTTTACATAGGTTTACAAACTGTTCGGAACAACTTTCAAGGCATCACCAACTCATCATAGCAACTAATTTTATCAGCCAATTAAATCTGTTTACCCAGTATATCTTTACAACCGGAAAATATCGTCAAAATTATTTCACTGTTGTTTGTTTCTCATTAAAAAGTTGCCCAGTGTTTTTCAACTTGCTCAAAAACACGGTTTCAGCTAAGCTTTTACCGACGTTGCACTTCGTTCATTATTTACCATTCGAGAGGTGATTGAGTAACAAAGGAGGAATAATTCCTCACTCCGTATCCCGATAGGGAGGGGGGGGGAGGGGTTGACTTGTTAGGTAATTTTCTCAGCATAGGTATTTTCCGGGTGGGTAGTTGAACTCCGGTAGAAGTGCTGTGCAGGTGCCGTTTTTCGCAAAGTTCTGCAAAGTTTCATCGACACACGTTGCTTTGAGAAGTAATTGAGTAGTAAACATGCTGTCTGACTTTCTAACGAACGCTAGTTAAAACGTATCACGGACTCGTATAGTGTGAAAGTTTAAGAGTCTTTATAACATTGCGCTTTTCTGAGGTCGACGTGAACTGTCTGGCCCTGATTTCAGCACTGAAGGTGTATGATATCCCATATAGCTAGTCGAACAGCTATTGAAAGTGTACAGGGTAAAATGTTAAACCTTTGACACAGCTGTGGCAAAAGTCCTGGCAAACACGCTCTCCATACTGTGTTATTTTTCTAAACCATTGCCTTGCGCTTGCTTTAGAACGTGCGTTCGTTCATACATCACAACAATAACACCGAGCAACGTTTCGTGCGGCTGTATCTAAACGAACGTATTCAATTAGTAGTTTCGGCTTAAAACACTAACGAGCTAGCAGTCGGCAAGACAATTTGGTGCCATAGTTAGCGACGATCGCTCCCGCACGTGACGAGAGAAACTTTGTCGGTTCCACGGGGCCCTTAAATTGATTACCGACGCCCTTCTCCCGACCAATCCCTGTTAGAGTTTTCGATATGAATAATTGAAACTGTGATTGAGCTTAATTGTTATCAGATAATGAGATGTGTGGTAATTACCAATATGATGTCAGACCAAATATACTACATGGTAATTTTATTTTTTTCTTATGTCACCGAGCCGATATCGAATATTCTGCCAACGTCAACCAGACAGTAGACGGTATCTCGTAAGTTCGTATAATCCTATTCAATGACTATTTCATGAAATATCAATATAGGCTAACCCCCTTATTCATAAAACTTATCAAACCTATTTTAGTTAAAATGGGGTTTGTCTCTTTCTTACACACAGAAATGACAACGTGACAGATAAAGACAAACGTTCTATAAACCTATTTTAGCTAAAATAGAGATAAAATAGGATTATGAATAAGGGGGTTATTATTTATAATATAGGGTTATATGAACTTACGGGCGCGAATCATACATACTATATTTTAATCAACATACAACCTGACACTGACCCACAAGTTGCAAAAACGTAAGTATCTAAAATTAAATTTCGCGGGCGACCTTACCACCCCCTTAAAAAGGTCACTTTTGGCTTTTGGCAGTCTGCATCAATTTCTTTTTCCTTCGCCCTTCTCGGGCAGGCTAAGGTCTTGGACCATACCACCTCGTCTTCAGTGCTTATTGTCCTTCTTGACTAAAAGTAAGGCCAAAGCCTCGACTTAAGTTTCATCCTTCTTGTTCAAAAGTAAGTAAGGCCGAAGTCGCGTCTTCAGTTTCATCCTTCTTGTCCAAAAGTAAATAAGGCCACAGCCTAGTCCTTGGTAGTTTATACCTTGTTTTAAATTTATTTTAGGCCAGAGCCACCGTCTTCAGTATTCATTAGTCAAAATCATAATAATATGAAGCAAACTCTTTTGACATTACAACTTTGTTTTCCTTTTACTTTTGCCTCTCGACGACCAGCACTATTACCGACAGGATCATTGTCGTTGGGTATAACTTCTACCACTACTTATGTCCACAATCCTGTAGCTTTTACTTGACATACATTATGTGATTGTTCAAAGAGCTTTATTTAAATTGTGAGTTACCACGATAGCTATATTATTGTGACACAGTTGTTAGGCGTAAATGAAATGAGTCATAAACATTATGTAAATGACCGACCCATTTAACAGATATTCAATTTTATATTCGCGTGTCCTAAATAACGGAGTGCCTTTTCATTTTGAGTAGATCCTTTGTTATGAGAGGTGTTGGATTAGGGCCATTTTTTTCTAAAACATTACTACAGGCATTTGTTGAGTTTTCTGAGTCGGTTCTCATGTTCTGTTTAGCATCTGATCTTCTCTAGTTGTATACAATTTTAGTAAAAACATGGTACCTAGATACATGTAGATTAATCCTAGTTCATAACCTACTATTCTTAATACAAGATATTTTGTGAAAATTACAGGACACTAACAAACCCGTTTCACAGCGCACAGATGACTTGAAAAGCAAAAAAATGCGTCCAGAGTAAAGTTATAACACTTTATCATACTGGTACCTACATTCATTCAACAATGTGCAAGGCTCCGTACAAAACGTTAGTATATACAGTAACGTTTCAAGTTCACAGCTATGCAAATTTTATTTCATAAAAGCGGTGAGGAAAATTACGTAGATTGAACACTTCCGCCGAAGTTTGAGCTGAGCAGTAAATCGGGAGACTGTCTGTGTAACGACCTACTGGCGCATCCACACTTACACAACTAGCGTCAAGGCCAAGAAATTATATTCGGCGGTGGTTTCTGAACGTTCGTTGATGTGCGGTGAGATTCTAAATTCAAAATGACAAAATTTTTTGCATGGAATTAGTATTTACTGTAGTTTTTATGTTTTACATAATAATGTAATATGTAGGTAGTTTATAATACAGTGTGAAATACAGCCCTTTCACAGTTATTTTACCTCTGATTTTGCATCATTGTCCAAATCACAGTGATCAGTGATTTATATGGTGTACATAATAAAGAGTATTCTATTCCTTATTCTCATTCTAATAAGGTTGCTGTTGGGTTGCGGCCACTGAAACATTTGTTAAAATCATCAGTTTGAACGCAGCATAACACCTCTTCTAACTTTACATGCAGATTAGTAATTTTGTTTAGTACTAATTTTAGTATATGTAATAACCCCAAGTCGAGTGAAGGCGTTGTGAATTTATGAGGTAGATCAGCATCATGAGGACCTATTTTCTGGTAATGCTTGGGATACCTAGGTACTCCAACCGTTTAGCGGTTGGCCAAATTAAGAAGTCACTAGCAAGTGAATTTATCATAATCAGCCTATAATGTTCCCATTGCCTCCTCTCTGTAAGAGGAGGTGGGCCATAATTCACCACGCGGGCCAAGACCGGGTTGGTGGATAGAGGTGGTGGACTAGAGAATTAAACTTGTTTAATGCAAAGACTGATGTCTAATAAGACAATACTACCTTTTTTCAGGAAAAGCCTTTTGAGCCAATTAAGAATCGTCTCGAGAAATACGTACCTACCTACATTATTTTTTTTCACAATTTAAAACAGACATGGTCATTAACAAAGCTGTCATCCGTGACTGTTCCAGGCATTACAATAATCGCAAATTTTTGCCTGAATTGAATTTGTTCTTTATTTTCTTTCCTCAATTACAATTTACAAGAACTACCTGTTTCAGTTCACTGGAAACTTTCCGTGTAATGGTAATTTGAGGTCGATGACCTGCGTTCAATATGGGCTTTTTTGATGGTTATTATTAAGTTATGAAAATTGCCTACGAGCGTGTAACGAGCTCCGATAATCAAACGAGCTCGAGCTCCTGTGCTGTATATTTTCAATAGCAGCTTTATTTATTTACATGCAACACTTAATGAACTGCCGGGTTTTTCATTGATCCGAGTTTATTCAGAAAGAGTTTCGAACAGTAGGTACGATGTAAAGGCTTATTTTTGTGTTGACAGTTGCCCTAAATATAAGACGTTTCTTGCATGGAAGGCAGTTGCTTTGAATAACTTTGAAAGTAGACAATAATGGATAACGGAATACACAGCTTTCATTGTTCATTTTATTTATTCTCAGAAAACTTACAACTAGTAATTACATTTGAGTATGCAGTAACATAACCTATGTAGAAAATGTCCAATTAGGTACAAGTTTCCACAAATAAACATAATAAGTATAAAAGGGATAGATGACTTTTATATGGAGCCTGGCATACCTACTGTATCTACAGACATTTTGAAAAAAAAAAAAAAAAAAAAATGGTGGACAGGTTAGTAGGTATGCCACGGTGCTTCAAAGCATTTAATCTCCAGTTTCTCGTATTGGTCAAAATGCGCATCAGTCTAAAATTACAACTGTCACAGTAATTTACAAAACACAGATTAAACTCAAATTATAAATTAATCATAAAACTCTCACATCATAAAATAGAAAGAAAAATCAGTATTCCATTGAAAAAAAAAACTATGATTTCCACACTTAATCGAATAACCGGAGACAAAGATAAAGTTGTCGCCTGCTCGCTCAGTAAAAAGTTAAATTGCATGAACCCTCCCTCCGCCGGCACTGTGGCGCTCGAGAATTTGTTTGGACGAAGGCACGACCAACTACAATCGGGAAATCAGGATTAAAGTGGCGAATAGTTAGAGAAAATGTTGTTACGCGAATTATAAGTTCACTTGTGGTTCACAAAGGACGTGTAAAGGATGTTTACAGAGTTCAATGTGCTTTATTGTCTATGGTAAACTTTTTGTTTAGTTTAATATTACCTAACAAATTAATGAACACACATGGAGTTACGAAGTTTATAAATATAACATTCCCGATCATTAATTTATCGTTATAAATGATAAGGTATCTGTGTGTTTGGATATGCTGCCACACACATTTTCCTGAATCGACTTTTTATACAAATATCACTTATTTTACCGTTATCGTTAACGAATCGTTTGGCGACAGCCAAATTACCGGCTGAAAGGCTGAAACCCCCACACCATGCGATACGAGGTCACGACTCGCGTCCTTGTGCGGTTCAACTACAGTAATTTAAACAGTGAAAACAATTAGCTAGGACTACAGGCAAATTGTTAGATGTCAACAGAATGACACTGCATTGTTCGTGTTTGTGACGGCGCGGCGACGAGCCGCCAGCAAGGGATGGATGGATCAAGTTGAGCGGTGTTAATAAAGCACAGCGACTATAAATGGGCAGCATCCCTAAAAAAGTGTTTGTGAAATTCTGTTTTTCACGCATACCATACAAGGGAATAGATGTTTTGAAAGGTTTTTCTACGTAATTGAAAGATTGCCGCTAGGATAAAGCACCACTGTACGGATAACCTTTCTTTTTCCACAAGTGTTCACTAAAAATCACTTTATATCGAGTTCTTATCGTAACACCCTATCCAATATAAATTCACCATTACAGTGAGCTACTAGCTACTATCAGGCAAAGTTAGGGCTCTATCAGTTGTCTAAACTTTCCTCGGTCGGCTATTCTATTCTATATAAAGTATGTAAAATCTCACTTCTCACGGAACGACCAGGGTAAATGAACCGTGGAGTGTGTCTGTCTAGTATGAGATTTTATGAGGATGTAAAGTTCTTGCATTATTGGTCGCCACAGCCTGACATACCTAGCATGTTTTTAAAACTGTTTCCTAAAACTGGAGCATGGCCGGAAGGCCTCAATTATTTACCTCCGCTACTAGACATCGCATCGCTTCAATGTTAGTATTAGGTATTTGTAGTTCACCTACGTTGTTTAGTTTTTAATTTGCTTCATTAGTTCGGCGTAATCGCCGTAACAGTCGCACGGGTCGATTGATCAGGTTAAGCTACGCTTGCCGCGGTTGGTCCGTGGATGGGTGAACATCTTTACATACCAAGACCTCTCCGTGTCTCGGAAAGCACGTTAAGCCGTTGGTCCCGGCTGTCTTTCGTGGATCTTTGGCAGTCGCTACGGGACGTCAGAAGCCCGAAAGTCTGACAACCAGTCTTACCAGGGGTATCATTACCCAGTAACTGGGTTGTGGAGGTCAGATAGGCAGTCGCTCCATGTGAAATAATGGTATTCAGCTGCATCCGGTTAGACTGGTAGCCGACCCTAACTTAGTTGGGAAAAGGCTATGCAGATGATGGGGTCGGCGTAATCCAAAAAGTTTTGTGTATATATTGTTGATTTTCTACTATAAGGTCCTGTATGTCAAAGGTGAGACAGTTCTGGGGAACGTGGATAATGTTATAAGTGATAAGTAAAGGTGAGACAGTTCTGGGGAACGTGGATAATGTTATAAGTGATAAGTAAAGGTGAGACAGTTCTGGGGAACGTGGATAATGTTATAAGTGATAAGTAAATGTCACGAACGATACGTGCATATTACAATGAGCGTTAATGATTTGATGTAATAGAGAAAATGTTTGCGAAACACGTGAACTTATAACAAATTATAATGGCGCAAAAGGATGCACTTCAATTACAGTTGTTTATGTTCTTGTTTTATGACTGTGTGAAACGCCATACTTCATTGCAGCAATATTAGAATAAAAGGAATGTATATTGGTTAGAAACGACAATTTGGGAGCGTCCCTTTGTGTCGGAACGAAAAAAAACCGTATGGATTTTGCCGCAGCTGTCGGTATCGGCCGGCCAACCCGATGTAGGTTTAAAATTTAAGCAAAATTCCCGCATACATGAAACTGAACGGCTAGACACAATTCCACTGACGTTATCGTATTTTGCAGTAACACCCTCCCCCCACCACCCCCTCCCTGTGGCAAAGAGAATGCTTGTTTTATTCTCATGGTCTATACGTGATTGGCGGACATCGAATTTTTATTGTGAGCTAGGTATTGCAACATGACATACTCAAAGTATAGGAATTTACGAAATGCTTGTGTGCGAAATGGATAGTGGCGTGTATCGAGCAGGATATTTGATCGTTTTGTGAATTTATTCAACTGTAACGTGGACTCCTCTTTTATCCATTTTTATGCTTTTAGCTGTCGGATCGTTTCTTAGCACATATTTAGATACCACTTCAGCTCCGACTCGGCTCTCAAACTTGACGGAATTGATCACAAGCAATAAATACCCATCTATAGTATCCGTTTTTTGAGGCTTTTATTTTCAGTTTGGATTGCGTTTCATATTTATCAGCGCATTTTTTGTGGAATCAGCAAGTCAATTTTACAGTTTCTATTTTCCGTTTGCAGAGATTGGAAAACGTATGAGCACGTGCAATATTTACGCAATATTGAAATCTAAAAATAAAAATTGAATCCTGTACCGAAGTTCGTTGCTATTCGGATCTCAAATAATGTATTTGAATTTGATATTCATCATGTTGAAATTCTCATATTTTTAACGAGTTACCCACGAACTGAATTCCCATTTTCGATGGCGGTATCCACACGAACGCGTGCAGAATATTACTTTCATTTAGTATTTGTTTAATTCTGCATCGGGAATCCATATTTGAATTGTTACGTGTACAAATACCTATCTGTTTCTGTTCATCAAACTAGGATTACAAAATTTCAGGTCCCTTCATTAAATATTTAAATAAAATGATCATTATACATTCCACGATATTTGTGGGGTAGACAGGTACTCCATCTATCAAGTACCTAATACTTGAAAAAAGCAACAAAACTTTTTAAACACAGAGCCACTTGAAATGATCCGAGAGGGCCGGATGACAACGTTAAGTGGAGGCAAACTAAAAGGAAATAAAAATACGAGCGAAGCGTAACGAAGCTTAGTTAACCGAAGTGTCACCTCGATTCTCACCGGTGCTTACGGTACATCACCATAAATACACATTACACCATGCTCGGGTTACGTAACCACGTAACAGTGAAATATTCAAGTCGTGGATCCCTCTGAAATATGAGTATATTGTTCTATTCGGCCCACGATATTTGTATTGAGACCGTGTCGATTTGAATTCAAGTCTCGCGGCGCCCGTTCTCTGTCTAAATAACAATGTCAGTATCTTCTTCGCGTCTTAGATACATCTAATTTCTCAAGATTTTTGGCTAAAGTCCGCGCGGACAGAAGGAATAAAGGTTTATTTTTCCAAAATGTGCTTCGAAATTCAAATATTGTTTTGTCTACATCCAAAAACAAATTGGTTTAATTACGTTTCACCGACGATAATTACCTGCCCTACTACAATCGTGAACAATTACAAGTTTAATGTTATTCATCGACGTTATCCACCAGGCTTAACAGCGCAATAAATTAACAGAACAAAACCCAGGTGTCGGTACGTTTGAAGTTTAGAGCTCGAGGTGGGACGAGCGAGGGTTATCAATTAAATTGCGCACGTCGGCAGCTGCACCACAGCACTGTGATGGATGCCCTCTGCGTCCTCAACAACATCCATTCCTCTCGTTTATTACCTTATTTGTACCGACATGCAGTGTACTGCCATTTCTCTAATAGAAATGGGTGGCCATTTTCCAAGTGGACGTTGTTTGTAATGTTTTTGAAAGTACAGACGCCAGCACATCAACCTACTACAATCTGTCAAATTTCTTTAATAGATTTTCAACTTTATCACTGAAAAATAAGGTTCAAAGTTGATTGGGAAAATGTGACAGTTAGGTGTAGGTTGATGTGCTGGCGTCTGTACATTCAACCCCCTTTCTCGTTACGTTCATTCTGTTGGCAAAATGGTTTAAGTTAACTCGATTGTCTTGAAACTCTGATGATAACTAAGATATAAATACGTAACCACAGTGTGATTGTCTTAATTTTCGGTGCCCTGTCAGTTCACCAAAAATTAATTTACAAATTTTTACTTGACAAACAACGATTGGCAAAAACATGATTTGTCATTTCATCATTATACAACAACAAGTTTGCCAAATAATTCACTTTACAAAATAATCACCAGATAAACTTTTGTTTAATAACGTGTTATTTAACAAGCAATTCATTTTATCTCATAAAACAACGTTTGGAATAAAAACGTTTTACACATTGACTTATCATTACGCAATTTCCTAAAAATGAAACTCATTCTTTCATCGACTTGCGCTAATAGATAAAAAGAGATTATTTTAGTGGGCTACCCGGAACCGAACTAGTTAGATTAGGTTAATTATTTAAAAAAATGTTAGGTTAGGTTAAAACTGTGACCCCTACGCACGAGCCGAGCGAGCGAAGCGGGCGGTGCCGCGGCAGCGGTCGGCGAGTGCCAGAAACGACTAGATTATATAGAAAAAAATTACTTTTACACAAAATATGGGTGCCAGAAACGATTTGCGCTAATAGTAGAAAAAAAAGAGATTATTTTTAGTAGGCTACCCGGAACAGAACTAGTTACATTAGGATAATTATTTAAAAAAAATGGTTCGGTTAGGTTAGGTTAAAACTGTGACCCTCTACGCACGAGCCGAGCAAGCGAAGCGAGCGGTGCCGCGGTAGCGGCCGGCGAGTGCCAGAAACGACTAGATTATATAGACAAAAATACTTGCCTGAAATTTATTTGACCCAAATGGAGAATACCGTCATGATCACTTTGTGACTGGTTTAGAAAATCTTTACATAGTATAAAACAAAGTCACTCCCGCTGTCTGTAAGCTTAGATCTTTTAAACTACGCAACGGATTTTAATGCAGTTTTTAATGCAGTCGCTAGTGTATCATAAAATGATATTTTGTATAAACGTTATTTTTCCGAAAGAATCTAAATATTAAATGAAAAATGTATAAATGATTAAATATCATCCGTACCAT
The DNA here is from genome assembly GCA_945859645.1 of Amphipoea oculea. Classification (NCBI taxonomy): domain Eukaryota; kingdom Metazoa; phylum Arthropoda; class Insecta; order Lepidoptera; family Noctuidae; genus Amphipoea; species Amphipoea oculea. Next base: position 14,413,717 of record OX243873.1, read on the forward strand.
TTGTAAAGAGAAGCATTTGCCAAATAAATGTTTGTGAAGCGAGTGTTTATAAAATAAAACATTTGCGGAATGAGTTGTTTGTGAAATAAATAGTATACGAAACGTTGGTTGTAAACTAAAAATTTGTCAATGGAGTTTTGGTGAAACATTAGTGAACCTTAATTTTCGTTATTGCGTTTGGAAATGATACCTATTCAAGATAAAGATGCCAATTGCCGGGAGGATTCCTAATGTAACCTCAAATAGTAGATATATGTATACAAAGGCAGGTTGTGTATACAGGAAGTAATTGATAGTAAGTAACTGAAATCGGTAGTAATTTGTGGAACTGTTAGAACGTCACTGAAATAAATGGCTTTGTGCCCCCATACGTGATGTCATACCCGAAGCTATCAAGTCATGTTGTTGTATATTTGAATGTGAAGTGAAACTCGACACAAATTTCTAGCGGCGGACGGACAAACCACTCACAACTGAATGGCAGCACTCCACTTGCTATATTTTTTACGTAAATCAGGTCTCTATTATGTTCTACAGGAGTTAGTCGGGAAGCTTTCGGCTTTTATGTAGCCTGTCTACTTAGCCAAGTAGAATGCTTGTAGCTCTGTGGTTATTGCGTGCCATTTATTTATCTCTCAATAGGGTCCTAAACAAATACGTAATACATAAAATGCTTGGCAATTTTCCAAGCTTTTATTAGGTAAACTTGGGTTTACAATTCAGTGATTTGTTTGTAAATAATGGGGTTATCTTACAGCAAGGCAATAATACCAAAATCAATCTGCCTAGCCTTTTCCCAACTATATTGAGATCGGCTTCCAGTCTAACCGGATGCAGCTGAATAGACTGGTTGTCAGACTTTCGGGCTTCTGACGACCCGTAACAACTGTCAAAAATCCAAGAATGACAGCCGAGACCAACGGCGTTTATAACGTGCTTTCCGAGGCACGGAGAGGATAGTCACCCATCAACGGACTGACCGTGGCAAGCGTAGCTTAACCTGATCGATCGACCCGTGTGGCTGTTAATTCTTAGCCACACCCCGTTCAAGGCAATTATACCATTTAAATGAATTCCGCACATAGTTACGCACATAAGCTAAGTAGATACTATTAGTTATTCTGTGACAAATGAAAGCCCTACAATATTACCTACTGCATACCATACTTAGATTATTACAATTTAATAATCCACATAAATGACGAATCTAACCCTTTCTATCAATAAGCACTGTATTATTATTATCGTATTATACAATATTATTAATAAATTTACGGCAACAATATGCTTGCCGTAAAATATTTAACTGCCCAATAAAAACGACGATAAAAATCAATGCGTGTATTATGTAAGTCGTTTGCGTATAAAGGTAATGTGCAGACATATTTGGAATAATTTCGTGTAATTGTTAGCAATTTCACTAGACACGTCTACGTCCCTAGAGAGTTTTTACGAGACTGCGAACGATGTGGGTTTATCTGTAGACCGATTGCGTTTCTATATTGTATTTAAAACTATCTGCGCCCCGCGGTTTCACCCGCATAAGTTTCGATCCAGTGGGAATATCGGGATAAAAACTATCCTATGTCCTTCCCCGGGATGCAATCTATCTCTCTGCCAAATTTTATAGAAATCCGTTAAGTGGTTAAGGCGTGAAAAGGTAACATACAGACAGACAGAGTTACTTTCGAATTTATAATATTAGCATGGAAGTATGGATTGTTATTAAGTTTGTTGGAAACTTCTTGTGTATTTCCAATACCTATAGGTAATAATTGCTTATTAAACAAACTTTCCTAGGATTATTGATAAACTAATGTTTGTTTATTGTAGCAGGATTTTTGATTAAACGATTATTGGTTTTAGTTCGAGTGATTTACCTATACATACATATATATATAATATACCTACCGTAAATACATCAATGTACTTTACATTTATAATTAATTGGATAGCTTTGCACTAGCGACTATCATCTATACATATTTTAATAAAATAGTAACGAATATTTTTTGTCCGTTTGTCTGGATGTTTGTTCCGGATTTAGTTAAAAGGCACACAGATAGTTTATAACCTGGATTAACACAGAGGGTACTTCCCATGAGATATTTTCCTTTAAACACGCGGGTGAAACCGCAGGCAAAAGTTAGTTATATATAATATTGTCTATAAATATATCTAAGCCTATAAAGACAAATTCTAAAACTAGATGTTTCCTTAATATATCGTGTATTTCCTTACATTAGCTTCATGAAGATTTAAAACCTATGAAAACAATAGGCTACGTCGTATTATAGGTAGATACGAATTACGTATTACTTCCTACGAGCTACGGTCTTCTTCTTCTTCTTCTTAGCGTGTCGATGGCAAATACGATTATTATGAGCTCCTGTATAAATTTATAGAACATTATGATACACATATATAGATAACATAGATATTGTTATGACTAAGCGGATTAAACGGTAATGATGTTTGGCAAAATGGCCTTATTTTCATGAAAATGCCTTTTCTCTTCCTCTTGGAGATTTCTTTCTTTATGAATAAATCCGGCCATTTTTGTTTCGATAACTTTTTATTAGTAGTTACAGTTCAATCAATCAATCAACTCGGCCTATTTATTTATTTATATTCAAAAACAAGTAACAAGGACTCAAAAAAAAAAACACCACTATCGCAGTCCACTGTTGGACATAGGCCTCTCCCAGGCTGCGCCACAACACCCTGTCCTCCGCCATTCGCATCCAGTCTGTCCCAGCCACCTTCTTAGGTCCTTATTTCATCTAGCTTAGGGGCGTGCCATACTACGCTTGCCAATACGCGATGGTTAGCGTATGACCGCTATTTTAATACCTCATGTTACAATCCATATTGTGTCTGTTCATTTATAGAAATGTCAACGACCATTATATGAAAGTTTAAACACAAAATTACGATAGGCAGTACTGTGGGACCTCGACGACGTTTGGATTAAATCAAAATCCTTTTATATATTTGTTAGGATTATATTTTAAGTCTTTTTTATATTTTCATAATTCAATCCTTAAATATTCGACGTCAAAACCTACCACTCTTATCTGACATCTGTTTGAATGTTCGAAAGGAACTCGTTATAAATATATGCAGCGGCCTGACCCGCAAGGAGGTCAGTAACCCTCAAAGAAGTCTCTACCTATAATCATTGCTCAAATGCCACAGTCTAGTTGTCGGCTACTAAATTTTGATATACATACCAATGCCAGTCAATTAGTCACCATGATAAATGATCTGACGGTTTTTCCCATTCATACTTTATACTACGTTTTTTTTCCATCCCTTATACCTACGCCGCTTTTTTGAGTGGGGTTGAAAAACTATAGCACTAACTAGAACGTTTACATTAGTATGTAGTAGCAAAATAGTTTGCCCTTGGTCTCGTGGTCGCAAGCGTGTCTACTGAGCGTGGGGTCCGGGATTTGATTCCCAGGTCGGGCAAAGTATTATTTGGTTTTTCTATTAGGAATTTCTCAGCAACAGCCTGGAGTTTGGAAGTTGGTGGTGTGATACTCCGTGGTTGGGTTGGTTTTGCGCCTGATCTCTTACCGGTCGTGTCGGAATGGCGTCTCATCGGATTATGAGAGTGAGGAAAGAGTTAATGCACCTGTGTCTGCGCACACACTTGTGCGCTAAAATATCTCCCGCGTAGATAGCTAGTCTCCGTTGAGATTGGCCGCCATGGCCGAAAGTCGATCTGGAGGACTATTATTATTATTATTCATACTTTACTCTACTACTGAAGTATTTTCTCTAGAAGGTTTTCTACCCACTAAAATACATTTGGCGACAGTGACAAGTTACATACCTTTCCACCCATGGGAGTAAACTGTACAAATAATAATAATAATAATAATTTTATTTTCAGATAACATGATCCATTATGGTTAGTAACAAAATGAGCTTATAAACTATGTTAGTAGGTAAAGAATTTAAATAATAATAATAATATAAATCACAATTAAAAATACACAATTAAGAATATACAATTAAAAAATACATAATTAAAAATACACAATAAAAATTACACCAAAAAAAACGTACACCAAAAGGTTTTAAAGGCTATAGATATTGGATTACCACATTTTCGGCTCCTAATTAGCAAATAGGCCGACTAATACGCGCAGTACAATCCCAACTGCACACGAATGTACATTCACATTAACATTTGTACATGTACATTTTAAATATTTAACATTTGCGTCCTTCGCGCGGTTTTTACGACTGACAAAAAGCATCGAAATTTCTTCATTATTTGTAAGTTTAATATTATTGTTTTATAAAAATGTCGTTAACATGAGTATCTACCTATTGCAAATGTCAACTGGCAATTTCGGAAGCCCTTTGAACAAGTTTTTATTTACTCGTAGTTTCTCTTGTTAGCATGTTAAGGAGCGATTTTCGTATGATAATTTTGACGACTATTTCTTGCCTTATCAATTTGAATTTAAAATATTTAATGATCTCGTTTCGATGAGAATATAAATATTGCTAAAAGATAGCATTGTCTCTTTACGAGAGAACTCTTTACTGGTATCTTCTTGGGTTAGGAAAAAGTTTTAAGTGAAGACATACCTAGGTAGAGCATTTGTCCAAAGGCTTGTTTAAAAATGAACTTTAAGGCGGTACCCCGACCAAATAACCTTGAGCATTCGCGACAGAGACAGAGAGCGACACGACTTCCTCGTACGAAAGAGAGGCAGCGTACCCTGCGCACGCCCCTTTATTATAAAACTCGCAATTTTTTTGGAATTATTTTAATAAAACAAAATAGCGATCTTTTTAAATAAATTAAAACATGGATTATTTAGATTTTTAAATTATCTATCCATTGGTGAAATCCTCAAATTAATAGAACGTCAACTTTAGCAAAAGATGAATGCCTAAGGCATTAAGTCCGCCTTTGTACCTTTTTGTGCGGAAAGTTTAAATAAATAAATAAATGCAATCAATAATTTTAGTCACTTTTTGAAAAGGAGATTTTAAGTGTATTAGTAGCATATAAAAACAAATAATAACAAGCAATGTGATGATAGGATATCGAACATTAATAATGTGCTTTCAGATGTAGTTTATTTCTCATAATTCTTGAGTTAATAGCCTCTGAATAACGAAGAAAAACGTGGTTTTGGTCGGGGTACCGCCTTAATTATTCACATCAATCTTTCTTGAGACTGGAGCCTGCTCATTACAGTAACTTAGAATAATTTTCTTCCAACAATCGTGACATTACTACAATCCTACAAGGCTACAGCGGAACTGGGGCCCGTTCACTACACTTAGCTACATTTAACTACAGTTAACAAGTCCGATGTCGTTACGATCGCCGCGATAGCCGTCAGTGCCGGCTACTGCGATCAACTTAACATTGTACTTCGTAATTCGTAGAATCGTGCTGAAATATTTTTTTAATTTTATGTGTTTTCGTCCTTGCCTGAAAACTTAAAACTTTAATTGCATTAAATTGCAGTGAGTCGGAAAGGATTTGTTTTTATTAAGATAGGAACCTTGCTTACAAACTACAATTTAAAATAACAACAACAACTGCAAGATAATTAATACGGTTTTTCGTAGAATGCTGCAACGAACGGAGGTATTATATACCTACCTACATTTAGGTACGTGACTCAAATTACCTCAGAACAGTATATTAGTAAGGTAATAAAATTAGAATAGTTGGTTTTAATATGTGACTACTCTACTCTATCCACACCAAGAAGGACTCGTGCTTCGAAGAACACGCATACCGTCTGTCCCAGTTGACATATGAATGTCTATGAAATTCGACACGGTCGGTTGTCCAAAAGCCGGGAAATCTGAACGTTGTCTTAAATTGGGTAGTGGAGGTCGAATGGCAGTCGCTCCGTATAAAATATTGATATTCAGCCTCATCTAGTAGGTCTCGAAGCCGACCTCAACCTAGTTTGAAAAGGCACAAAGTAAGGCTAGGCGGATTATTTACTGCAAATCTCTGCTTGCACAAGGTAATAGAAACCGCAACTCTATACGATGTTAAAAATTAACGTCGCTTTTCGTGTCTGTCTGTGGTGACCTCCTTGTTCTTTGAAACTACGAAACGGACTTCTATGCGGTTACACCATAGATATCCGAGGTTACACCATCATTTAGATAATTTATTCCAGAAGATTAATATTAAGCTTACAAATAGTGAAGAAATCCCGATGTTTTTGTCAGTCGTAAAAACCGCGCGAAGGACCCGGACGCAACTGTTAAATAAAAAATTTAAATATTTAAAGTGTACAATTCGTGTGCAGTTTGGTTTGTACTGCGCGGATTAGTCGGCCTATTTGCTAATTGGGAGCCGAAACTGTGGTAATCCAATATAGCCTTTAAAACCGTTGTTGTCCGTTTTGTCTACAGTTTAACTACGATTAAACAAGTTATTTTAGGTATTTTATTACCTGAAAAAGGTTATTTTACGCCTTTGGTTTAAAAATTGGCTCCGTTAACCTTTTTTTCTGATATAAAGATCTTTTTTCAAATGTTGTCAAGAATGTATACTATAACTAGGTACTTTTCTTAACATTACCAAAGCTTGTCAGGAACGTTTCAGGGTAGGTATAGATACTTACATAAAAAGACGAAGCAGTAAACGTAGGTTTTTTAAGATATTCAGTTTGACTTTTATACATGTATTCTTTCAAAACGACATGACCGATAGTAGGCGTTTTTATACGAAATGTAAAGAAAAGCTCCTTGACATTGTATCTTAACCGTATGAGTAGGTACATTGTGTTCCGCCCCCTTTGATCTGGTTCTTATGTACAGACTACAACACACTACTACAATCTGTCAAATTTTTTAAAAGATTTTCAACTTTATCGCTCAAACATAAGGTTCAAAGTTAATTGGGAAAGTTGTACAGTTTCGGGTAGCTTGGTGTGCTGGCGTCTGTACAAAAATCATTGTTTTACTTACTTCCTTTAAAAGTGTGTGAAAGTAAACTTCCTTCCTGTAAAAGCATCAGAATGGAGAACCCTCATCTTTTATACAAAGTTATGAACACTTTGCTTCGATGTTAGCGAGTAGGCCCACCTACTCGCTAACATCGATACAAAACGTTCTAACAAACAACTATTGATAATAATATCTAATGCGCCTGCCACACACTCGACGAGTGGCATGGGAAGTAACGAGGAAAGGAGGCAGAGACATAGTGTGGCAATTGTTGCAACATTACTCGTCATGCCACACGTCATGCTCCTCGTCCTGCCCACTGATCCCTATTTTGTCGGTTTTTGCGCGCGAGTCAAAGGACCGGCAATACGAGTGCGAGTGGCTGGCCACATAATCGCGCGGTCGCAGTCCGCATAGAGCGCTCGCGCAAGACGCACGCGTATGCAAAATTGGAAATTATGTCGTCGCCAAGCGTGGAATGGTCAAATGAGATTAGATGTGATTCACCATCTCCGTTGGCGAGGACGACGACGACGATGTATATTTCTTTTTACTACATTAATATAATTAGCTATACTAAAAATGCATAGCGCGCACGCTGCCAGCCTGCCACCGTTTCAACGTCCATTGTCTCACCAAGGCAAATGACAGGTGAGGAGCGTCGCGATTAATTGCGCGAGTAGAGCAGTGTGTGGGCAGAGAGGGCAACATCGCGGCAAATCACGGCAGCGCGAGGAGCATAGCGATGAGCAGCGCAAGGAGCATAGTCTGGCAGGCGCATAATAACCAGTCTTACCAAGGGGTATCATATTATCCAGTAACTGGGTTGTGCAGGCGGTCGAATAGGTAGTAGCTTCATGTAATATACTGGTATTCAGCTGCATCCGGTGAGACTTGAAGCCGACCCCAACATAGTTGGGAAAGGGCTAGGCAGATTGATTGGTCTCACATGATACTAAACCAATCAGACCGTGATGATCGAATTAAGGTAAGTTCAGTTGCAAAACAAACCGAGTGTGCTTATGACCACACGACTGAAGTGAAACTTCAAACGTATTTGGCTATGAGAGGAAGAGAGAAAGAAAATGTGCGCGCGCACTTCTTTCTCTTGCTTTTATCCCCCACTCAACTCCCGTTCGCCTCGCCCGATCACACTTTTTATAACGCGTTCGCCAGCTTACTCCACAAGTCAGGCGTGCGTAAAGAAGTTTCACTTCAAAAAACTACCAAATAGGTATTAACAGTTAAAGAGTCGTTACTTACAGAAATAAATATTCATTTCAAAACGTTGTGCCGGCGCAAACTGTGCGTCTTGTCGCTGCAACAAAACACAGAGTTGAAGTTTTCACCTGCGACTAGACGCAAAGCTGTCGTTTGTATCTGCGACTAGACGCAAAGCTATCATATGCATCTGCATCTCGTTGCTGCGACTAGACGCAAAGCTATCGTGTGTGTCTGCCACCGGTCGTAATGACAGACATCATGCAGGAAGCGAACATTTTTCGGTCGTTTGTCGTATAGTGTGCGCTATGTATTATAATCCCTTTATAGGTAATAGGTAAGTACATCAACCGTAAGTCGTACTTAAACATGTGCAAAAAGTATCTGAGTGTTAGGTGGTAGGTGGTCTTAAAGCCGGCAATCCGGGATAATGCTAAATGTGAATTGTCCTCACGTTAGTCTAGTGGGTTCTTAGTATTTTGTTACTTTTAATGCGATACTTAACACCTGAGAGGTTCTTCAGTTAGCTCGTTGTTTGAGGGAGTATAAAAATGCATTTAATATTGAGTTTATTGTTTTTAACCCCGCCCCCCCCCCCCTCCCCCCGCAAAAACGACGGGGTGTTATAAGTTTTAAGTTTGACGTGTCGGGGTGTGTGTGTGTGTGTCTGTCTGTGGCATCGTAACTCCCGAGCGGATGAACCGATTTTGATTTTGTTTTTTTTTTTGTTTGAAAGGTGAATTAGTCGCGAGTGTTCTTAGCTATGTTTGAAGAAAATCGGTCCAAGATGGCCGCCGCCACAAAATGGCGGATTACATATTTTTTCACAATTCCCTCATGTACACTGTTTATAGTTTCTAATACCAGTAGGTACTTACAGTCTGGCCGTCGGGCGAACGTGTCCCTGACACCTGTCAATGCTACAATTCTAGTAGCTAATAAAGATCAAATTCGCAAAACACGTACTTATTCCTTTGTATGGAATTGACAGGTGTCAAGAATGCATTCTCTCGTCGGCCGCACTGTGAGTATATTAAACACTTGTAAGTAAGATAATATCAGATTTAGAAAATATGCAACAATATAGGGGCCCGTGGCTAATTAATAACATCAGGTTAAGCTACGCTTGTTGCGGTTGGTCTGTGGATGGGTGATCATCTTTACATAATGGGGGGAAGGTGAAATTTCACGCGAACGAAGTCGCGGGCAGAAGCTAGTGTTTTATAAAATTTTCGGAATAAACTTTTATCCTCAGATAAAAGTTATCTGACTATTGAAAAATCGTCATCATAATTTCAGCCGAAAGACGTCCACTGCTGGACATGGGCCTCCCCCAAGCACCTCCACTTCGACCGGTTCTGTGCTTCTCGCATCCAACGAGTACCTGCGGCTTTCACAAGGTTGAAAAATAAGCTCTAAATGATGTTGAAAACCGCAACGCAGTTTAAAAGAAAAACGTTGTCACACAGATAAACCCGAAAAGCAACTGTAATTTATGATATGTGTAGATGTAGAAGCTTTATTTCCTAATATGGAAAGGTTTCCCAGGTAGAAGATGAAAGCATTATGATATTTACACGGCCTTACTTTGTACCCAAACACATGATGTGCAATCCTTTGCTTAGTAGTATGTTATGATCCCCAAAGGAAGTAAAGGGGTAAGTAGTTTATTTGTAGTCGAGACAATGTGGCCGAAATACGTTCACTTATAATGCTTTTATTTTGTGCCTGAGAGCTAATATTTCACGCATTTAGTTTTTATTTATCTTTAATTCAGGTCCAAACTTATGTGTAACAAAATTATGGGTAATGTACAGACGCCTGCACATCAAGCTGCTACAATCTGTCAAATTTCTTTAATAGATTTTCAACGTTATTGCTAAAGCATAAGGTTCAAAGATGATTGGGAAAATATGACGGTTTCGGGTAGCTTGATGTGCTGGCGTCTGTAAAATGCTGTTTTAAATATTGCGCCAGGAATGGATGATGAAAATGAATAGTAGAGTGTCAAAGTAGATGGATGTATTTTGTGAAAAATGACATGCCAAGTCAAGTTGTAGGTCCTGGGTTCGAATCCAGACAGGCGCTTTACTTTGTGTAAATTATTTCATCACCACTGCCCTGAAAACCGTGAAGGAAAACATCGTGAGGAAACCGGCATCTCCCAGAACCAAAAATTCGAAGACATGTGACATCTACCAACCCGCACTGGGCCCGCATGGTGAATTACGGCCCACTCCCTTTCACTGAGAGGGGGCCTGTGTCCAAGCAGTGGGATCGTTATAGGCTGATTATGACATGCCAAGTACGGAATATGACACTTAGATGACGGCTAATAGAGATATAGGAATGAAACTTCTGCAACTTTCTGTGGCGACCCTCAATATTTTTTTTTATTTTTTATTGTTGAATGGGCCTGCTTTTGACCCCGATAACGCCTGATGGAAAGCGATGGAACTCCCACGCATCGACGAAGCGCAGCAGGCTGTTTGACGCCGGACTCCGGTGGGAGGGTGGTCGTAAACCAGGTGGACGTTAGCCCTACCACCGCAAGGTAAGAGTTGGCCAGTCAAATAACTTGTTGGGTGTGACCGTCCAGGATGCGCCGAGCACTCGGTTCAGTTTAGTAACTGGCGGAACAAACTGCGCCACACGAGGAGGCTTCTTCATGCATCCCAAAATTGTGACCGTTGTGACAGGACAGAAGAACTATGATGATTAAGTAAAGTTAAGCGGTTTATAAGGACTACGAAATATTACACAAGTTTCATAGTAACGTCATAATTATTTTAGGAAACCAATTATGAAATTTGTTCGTCTCCCACGCACCGCCCACGTACTTCAAACCTTTTATAATTTATAGTATATACTACCAGTACATTTATGTCTTTAGGGAATTTCTACATTAACTAAGAAAATACTTCACTTTACTAAAGCCTTTTAGTTTTATTTTTGTTTCTCTGTAGCAGTTTGCTGTCGTCGACAAGTTAGGTACAAAAAAAGGGTAATTCAACATTTATTTTTAAGCAAGCAATGAAAAGAAAATATTTAAGTAATTCTCAAGATATGGGAGTAATAAAACTTAAGACTTTTAGTTTACCCAAGGTTAAAATTTTATTAATAACGTCGTACAACGTTTCAAAAAATAATTTAATATTTTCGTGGTGAACTGTCACTCTGAAAATTTGTGCTTTTATGAATGCTTACAAAAATATGCTACTTATCTCTTTTGAAATAAGTATTATCTCCAAAGTGTTGGATATTAATCATGCAGACAATAAATGTATAAGTGTGTCGTAGCAAAAGGATTATTTAAGCAAGCGCAGTGCCCAGTGACTACGCCTGCTACGAGACGTAGCTGCGGCTATGCTTGCTACGACACGTAGCAACGGCTACGCCTACTACGAGATGTAGTAGCGGCTACGCCAGGCCAGCAACAATTAGCGGGATTGTCCGAAAGGGTTACCGCTACCCCGAAACATAAAGGGCTAAGGAAGGAACACGGGTGGGTTTTAGTCAGTAAGAGTCTGACACTCCTTTCCGCTCAACCCAGAGCGGGAGGGGTCATTGGATGATTTCCCACACTCAAAAAAAAAAGGCCAGTAACAGGACGTCGCTGTAGATGGTGTTCAGTTGTTTCTGCTTATCTCCATTGGAAACGGCGTGAGTTTTATGTGTGTGCGAGTCGTGTGCTCGATGGGATTTGACTTGGGCAAAATATTAAAGTTCCATACAAGCATTCACCCCCTTTTTAACACCTTTAGGGGATGAATTTTCATAAATCCTTCTTTAGCGCTCACTTTCGTTATACAATTAATTAACTTGTATAAGGAACTTGTGCAAAAATTCATGCTGCCTAGCCTTAGCGTTTTAGGCTGTTTGTTGTCCGTCAGTAAATGAATTCATTTAAGCTTTTTATTAAGGAGAAGATTATCAGACATTACCACACGTATTGTGGTATCATAAAGTTATTCTTCAATCAAAAGTAGAACTATTATTAACATCTGTGTTTGGTCAGTGCGTGCAGCTAATTGCACTGTTTTACAGTGGTACGGTCAGCATCAAAAGTTGATTAACACTTCAGTTTTTTTAATCTTAGTTATTGAGCAAAATATTTGTTCAAAATTGCAGCAGAAGAATTTTTTTTAGAATATATACCCTTTTCTACTATGTGAAAAGCTAAAAATCAGTTTATTGAAAAAAGTTGTTGTCAATTTAATAAAATGTAAAAATGATATTGTAAATCGACTTTTGATGCTGACTGTACACTATTCTTAGCTACGCTTGGATTAATAGTAAGGCGATATAAACTGGCACATAGTTCCTCGAAGGTGCCGTAAGAGGCAATTAGAGAATTCTATCAAGATTTTGTACCATAGCATTGCAAACCCATGATGATTAAAGCAATGTTTCTTAGATTTATCATAGGAATTGAAGGAACAATTATTTTAGTATTTTCATGACCTACACTGGCCGCCAAAAGTTAGTTCTCCTAAGTACTCCTAAGGGATTACTTGATTATAATCAAATCGAATTCGAATTCAAGTGAATTAGTCAATAAAAGCGTTGTAGCAATTCAACCATTTGAATCACTAGAATTTTAAATCATAATTTGGTGTGTCAAAGCTGAAGTGGAAAAATGTCAAATAACTTTTGGAGGCTACTGTATATCTAGTAAGAGAGAGCTTGGTGGTCTAGACGATGCTCTCAATAAACATCTGTGCTCTCATTTATCTAATAACCATTCATGTGTCTCGCTTCCCGCGTGACGTCCTCTAGAATGTCCCAGAACACTTTTTTTCTGCGCGCCACGGGGCGCCTCGCCACTTATTATAAGTAAACAAAACCCTTCACTCATAACGCTTTCCAAATGAAGTTGTATTAAGACCCTTAAGCTAATAAACTCAACATCTCAACTAGCTACTTGAGCTAAACAAAAACAGATGCTCAACTCTCCTAATTTCACCAGCCACGCTAATTTACTAATTACACAAGTAATTATTAAATTTAAATGTCTCGTATACTTGCGAACCCGCTCTTACAATGTTAGTTCCATTATCCACACATAGACGGCGAAGTATATAACTAATTTGCTCAATTACGACATTGCAAAAAGGTACATTTGTTTACGTTTAACGCCACTTTATTCGATTAATTTCGTGGGTAAAATCGTTGGTACTCTGTATTCGGGTAAAAGGCCCCCACCCCTGTGTATTCCTTTGCACGTTATTTTAAATTGATTATCCTTTACTTCGTTAATTGCTGATAGGTGGCATATCTAAAGGTTTAATATAAAGGTATGTCAAATTTAGTTTCGTCCAGTAGCCGTGATAATTTATAATTTAAAGTATAGTTTATTTGGGAAGGCCGTTAACTTGTGAGTGCTTAAATAATTAATGACTGTTTTCAATAGTAAACCCTCATTTTGCTAATAGCCCGCTGTTGATATAGGGCTGTCCCAAATTACGCCACATCATCCGGCTCGGCGCCCTCATGCATTACTTAGTTTTGGACAGACTGCCATGTTCAGATTTACTGATTTAATTCTCTGGAAATATGTGCACTGGACTACAATACACTTCTTCAAAACTCCTCACGATTTCTTTAACTGAATTGAATAAACTTTGTAGAAGGTTTAACCCTTCGAACGTAGATCTACGCGAGACACAATGGCTTTTTAATTGTGTCTGTAATTACGAAATTCAACGGGTTAATATAGATTTAATCAATATTTGCCAATTATATTCAACAGTAACATGCTACAAGTACCTTAGCATCAAAGCGCTGTTGTCGATCAGAATTCCTTGAAATGAACGATTATTTTTATTTAAAATTATACAATAAACAAAGGAACCGTAGTTGTTGAGAAAATAGAAATAATGCAACTAAATAACAACAAGGTTCGTCTTGGATAGCGCAGGAATCAGTAACACAAATACGTCTGGCTCTCAAGAAATGTAAACTCAAACTAAATATTGTTTCTTAGTATTAGATGTTGTTCCAACATTGCATGATCCATCTATATGTGCATTACTACCCTTTGTTTTGTTTTAGATAAACTTCTTTGTTGTGAATTTGTTTTGGTTAGCGCTTTGTTACTTAGAGGGCGTTTTATAGTTGTTTCTAGGTTCGTATTGCGCGAAATTGATATGCATGTATGATGTTGCAGCTCAGAATTCAATTTCAACTCAATCGTATGATTTTCCATTACTTGGACTGCTTCGTTGGTCTGAAAGCCGCAACCGCTACTGTTGGGCATGAGGTCCTGGGTTCGATTCCCGGGTCGGGCAAAGCGTTATTGGATTTTTCTACCTGGATGTTTTTAGTAGCAGCCCGGAGTTTGGATTTGTTCCCGGTTGTTGGCAGTAGGCTCGCCCCCTATTGCATATGACTATAACATAACTGGCGAAATGTGCGTGTACTATAATTACAACAATGCTTAACCCTTTGGGGAGTACACGCGTGATCTTATGTTATGTTTTACAAATAAATGTTATGAATTGCTATTGTAGTTGTAAAGTCCTGTGTAGTCAGGAAATACAACAACAGTGTCTTTGGCTTCGCCTTATTTAGTGTAATGTCAACAGTATACTTAAGGTAATAAATTGAGCAAAATATTTAAACAAAAAAAAAAAAAAAAAAATCTAAAGGCCAATTTCCGTAATTAAAAACGTTCAAAATCTAGTCGCAATCTCATCTCAGAGACAATCAATGTCAAAAACTTATCAAAAATGTAGGGAAATTAGAGGTATTTTTGACAGATTGAGACTGAGAAAGTTCTTAAAATTACGAGAATTGGCGCCCTGGTATTAAGGAAAGTATGGTTATATCTACTAAATCTATTTGAGATGCTCTGAGAGAGAACAAAGAAAGCTTGGTAGGGAAGGAAGCAATAGTACATACGGGTTGTTAACTTTTGGCGTTTTAGCATTAACTGTCCCTTGTAGACTCGTTCATTCAGGATCCCTTGAAGGTATACAACATTATTTTTAGTATATGCGAAACCCGAAACACGTGTCTAATATTTTAATGTAAAGAATCTATGTACAAAATTTCAAAACTGTATCATGAATAATCACCAAGTTATAAGCTTGTTATGTTACCTGTTTGTCCGTATGAAATCATGGGCACCGCGTGCCTAAACGTACCGCGCGGCGATTGTATTGTAATTAACGGGTGATAACATTTTCCATCACACTTGCAGGCTTTGGACTGTCGTAATGGTCAAGTGTAGGTAGTTATTATAATGTACTTTATTCGTAAATAAATGCAGCCGTAAGCTACGAATAAGTAATTACTTATTCGTAAGCCGTAAGTGATACAATGTAGTCAATGCGATTTGTTCAAAGTGGATGAAAAGTGTTAAACATCGCATTACTTAACCACAGCAGGCTGTAGGTAAAAATAATAACTTTCTACAATTAACCATCTTGGCGTGTTTAAAAATGTTAATCATCACGGCAAAGCATTGTGTTCTACGATACTCTGATTGCTCCTCGTACCGCCGCACTGCCAGGGACACGTTATCACTGTTATCGTTGTTTCTGTGTACTGGACGTTTGTGTATGAGAAAGTCATGGTTACACGACACTTTTTACATACGATAGGTAAGTATATACACGATCAACCGAAACACAACTCGGCGGCCCGCGGCCGCGCGCTCGCGATTATGCAGTTGGACCCACGCGACACGTGCGCGCCAACCAGTGGTACCCGGGTGACTGAGGTTGCTGCACCCCCGCCCCGGTCGCCCCGCTCGCTGTGCGTCCGCGCCGCGCCATTGTGCGCGTATGGTAGATAACTACCTACTTAGTCGCTCCTCGGGGCACAGTATAATATACTCGGGGTGTCCAACTATTAACCTTTTTTAAATATTTTTGGGCCAAAATATAACATGGGGTAAAAATTATTGGAATCGATTCAGTTACTTATTCTGAACAAACTATATTCAGGTTTCGCATATACTAAAAATAATGTTGTATAGGTATATGAGTGCTCACAAAACTATCGACGACTGAGTACGCATAGCTATATTATAATTTGACAAGTGGAAGGACCAGCACCCTAATTGCGTATCACACTATCAATCGGAATCAGAATCATTTCGAAGCCAATTGGTAATCCATTGCTTCATAAGTTCGAAAAATTTGTCTGCTCAACACGTAAATAACGCAATATATGTTGTTGAACTGTCAAAATGAAACCGATTCCGACTTATAAAGTGTTACGCAATTGCTCCGCAGATTAAAAAAGATTCCGATTCAGATTCCGAAGGCGGACCAAGTGGACTTGTTTGTGGATGTTGATGTCTCTGTAGGTAATGTAACCACTGCACAGACTAAGTGTGCGTACACACGAGCGACACGCGGCTCGTATTATAGAACCTCACTCAAGACTCGAGCATAACTTAAAACTATTTTCAACTAATCAAATGGCTTTTAAGTTATTTTAAGTAAGTAGTTTGAGTTTTGAGTGAGGTTCTGTAATACGGGCCTTAGGGTGATTACATATCAGCGAAAGCATAGCTACACGGCATGAAAATACACGAAACACACGCACGTTGGCAGGTCTCCCTTAAACTTGACCTATCCACTCAAGCGTAATATAAACAAACAAATAACATAAACAATTATTGAAAAAAAAAATCAAAGTTATTTAAAGTTACAAAACAAGCTGTGTAATGTACACTCTCCACTAGAAGAAGCAGTCATTAGTTTACTACCGGTCCATAGAATTTTTTTGTGTACGAGTCGTGTATAAGTGGTTAGGCGCTCCGTGGCGCGCTGGCAAAAAATGTTCGGGGACATTCAAGGAGAACGTCACGCGGGGAGCGGGACGCGTGAGTGGCTATAGCATGTTATAATAGCTAACGAATGAGGTAATTTATTTTCTTTACATGCTCCATAAAATATAAAGTATACTCGTTAGTTTGTTCACCGTTAGAAGTGGTTCGTTCGTATTCATCGTGACCTAAATATTATTAGGTGAATTTTTCATGATCTGGAAAGGTCTTAGCTAGTCGAATATGCCAGAGGTTAAATCAATCTATACGACTAATAATTAATTATCAATCTATTAAATGTCGGTTAAATGTTACTTACAGAAACGTTTGACGTCATAATTCTACTCTATAAACTGGGAAAAATAAGTCGTCACTTAACTAGACGGGTTATTTGCTGAACATTTTTGCTCGCAAAGTAACGTGAAAGAAAATGCTTTCTTTTTTATATTTGTAGAAGTTAGAAGTCAGTTTTTGTGACAGTTGTCTGGCCAAACAGCGACATCCTAGAAAAATATGAGCCCCCAATATTTCAGTCGGTTGCTACGAGTACAATAAGAAAAAACAAATGATACACGTCCACCGTCAAGGCTGTTGTTTTTATGCAAACACAATTTAACTTAAGTTTCTCATTATACAATGCTTGGATTAACTTTAAAAAACTTTGGTGTATGAATATCTACTAATACTTCTTTGTTATTGATGAAAATAGACTCCAATGATAAGCAACCATCCTTCACTCAAAGCCTCTAACTATATAAACAACTGATAAACGCCAAACACACAATGACTTTCATTTCTTCTCTTCAAAGGAAGTCGATAAGGCTGACAAAGGAAATAAACCCACATAGAACTCGTAGAAGCAACGGTCATTATCGCATGTTGTACACAAAAGCCGAATCTGAAGTGCCATCGGTACAAGACGGGGCGGCCACTCGTCGCGAGAGCAGTTAGCAAGAAGTTATCGCGGACCAGTTTAACTGGAGCACCCTCTGTCAGCAAGGTGCTACGTGCCTCGGATGCCCGCCAACTGCCGAGTACCTACTACAACTTACACTAAAATTATATCCAACTATTATCTCTTGGGTTAACGGGGCGTCGGCGTATAGGTTCGTATTACTTATGTATTTCGAATCCTTACCTACTTGTGGTATTTTTAATGAAAATATGAAAATGGCGATATTCTATCTAGGTGATAGTGTGTCGACTAGTCCCTTATTATCACTTCCGAATAAAGACAGAGGTTTATTTAGAAAGTTGCTTAAAGTTAAATAGTGATTAGCGATTGATTAACCATACATTTTGACGATTAAACGTCTCTTAACTTCAAGCAACGTTTGAAAATTAACCCCAATAAATGTAAAAGCCAATTTACAAAAGTGGGAAGGTACACAGTTATCAGCGATACGAGTTTATTTAGCAACTAACTAAAAATAAACCCAGCTTTTTCACCTTTTGCACCATACAAGAACATGCTAGACAGTTTAACCCGTAAATAAAATCCCGTCGCACTTTTCCCATCCGGTTTTTCATAGCGAAACTACGCTACATTTATTTGCCAACGCCGACCAAAAATAAAATAGTTACGAGAGCAACTAAATAGTAGGAAACTTGAAAGATACAAAAAGACCGCTACGCCGAGTTTCTTCCGGTTTTTTCACGCTAAAGAAAGAAGCTCTTTTTCCAAACTGTTGGTTTCGCGACTTTTATATTTTATTCCTAAGGGAATTAAAGCGTGATTTATATCTCCATTCACTTTAATGAAATATCAATTTGGCAGACGCTGGCTGTGAAAAGGTACTAACTACCTACTATTTTTGGTGTTGTGTTAGAACCTATACTCCGTTGGTTTAGGTAGTTAACGAAAAGTAAAAAAAAAACACGTGATTAATGGGTGCTAAACCTTTTGTTACAAATTTTAAAATCATTTTATTTATTGAACAGGGCTACAAGCATAAATACCGAAATTTTATCTAATACACACGCACTTTTAACGAAGTTATTTTATAATAAAATTAGGCATTTTAAAATGAAAACGTCAAACGTTTCACATGATAACCGGCAATTTTTTGAGTGAATTTATACAAAACAAAAGAAACCGACTAAACGTGATACCTGTCACTTCAGTTGTAATGCTACGTCACAGTTGTAATCTTCAATAAAGCAACGTTATCTAATTAATTGTATTTTTTTAAGGTTTAGAGAACCTTTCTTTTTGGGCTCTTTACAATAGACATATTACAAAATATGATATTATTATTATATTTGTAACTAAATAATTGCGCTTAATAAAGTTTAACACACTAATAAAAGAGAAAGCTATCGTAAAAATCAAAAATAAATTTAATTTGATTATAACGGATTCCTATTCTTAAACAAGAAAGTGTCATCCATAAAAAAAAAAACGATTTGTTTACCTTTAGCTAATTATCTAAACCAATGGGGTACCTACAACTACTTACATTGAATTAAACTGGAAGACATTTACTAGGCACGTACTGTTTCAACCTTTATCTATCATATTTCTCCGGACAGTAAAATCCGATTGATCATCAAAGCGATTATCACAGCAGGAATCCTCAAAAAATCGTTTATCGTGGCTTATAGCAAAGATTGTTGTTTAAATAATAGAAATCCTAACTTTAAAATTATAAACGCGAAAGTGAGTTTATTTGTTTGTGACGCGTTCACTCTAAAACAGTTGAATGGATTTGTAAGAAATTTTGCACATAGATAGACCATGACCTGGGCCAAGGACATAGGGTTCTTTTCATCCTGCATCGCAGACAAATACGCGGGCAACAGCTAGTATTAAATAAAAGCTCGTAACAACCGCCAAAATAAAATTCAGGAATAAATAGGTAAAGCTTCTTCCATCCAATCGGTTTACCAATACGAGTACCATTTACCTCCCACCATTCAATAAATCTGCAGAATATACAGTAAAACACGCTCCACATTTCTGCCCCCGATAGGAAAAAAGACGCATCTAACATTTTTTCCAGATTTGAGTTACATACATTGCCGGAATCAGAAAAAAAGGCGCATCTGCCTGTATTTTAATATTTTTCTAACTTCCTCCAGTAATTAATTTCCCAATCAACAGAAATTAATATCCCGTTTCATTCATTAAAACATTTATTTCTCCGTTTTTACTTTTTTTAGATACGTCTTTTTAACTTTCGGGGGCAGATTTATATAAAGGAAATTCCTTTGTCACACTTCAAGCAAGGATTGCGCTAACAACATCATCCTTTTAGCGTCTTGATAAAACACCACATTCGTGTTAGTGCTTTAAAATGACACCCTTCAAACATCAAACCTTGTTGGATACCCGGGTAATGAGGGCCAGACTCCGGCCAGATACTGCTTTGTCATTGGAATTGCTCTATCCGAACAAAATGGCGACGAAGTATTAAATTGTTCCAAGCCATCAGTCACCTGTCACCCGGATAGTAGTGCCATCAACCCCGCCTGGAGCCAAATTGAACTATTACAAGTTTTGGCGTGAACCTTCGTATTTACATGGCGAGAGAATTACTTAACATTAAACTACGCTCATTATGTAGAAGAGGTAATTTTTCGTCGCTAATTTATACGCAGTCGTTACAAGTTTACACACAATAAATATATTTTGTAAACGTTTAATTATAAACAAAACTGTTAACTAGAGCTTGTCACAAAAGGTAAAGATAAATATCAGGATTAATAAAAAAACTGTGGGCATTCTTGGCAGTATTAAAAGTAACAAATCTGCATTACGCTGAACACCAAAGCCAACAAAAACTAGTGCATTTAATTAAAATCATAAAAGGTTAACGGAAAACAAAAGGAACATTCTCTTTATATTCAGCTCCGCCATTCCCGGAGTAATGTCTCCTCGCGAGCCTCATGTACGGCTCTATTTGTTTGGGTAAAATAAAACTAATTAAAACTGCTGTGAGTGTTGTAACACGGAACAAACGCCGCGCCGTCCCGGTAAATACATGCTTCATAATTGAGTACCGGGTAATTATGGTGCGCAATACTAACGTGGACTTGATTTATTATCTTTCTTTGAATTTTACCACAACGGAGCACGTTTGTTTCACAGTGAAGGATTGCTTTTTCACTACCTTGAGGAAAGTATTGAATTCAACCCGCTCCATTCTTTACAAATTCGCTGCTAATTCAAGCCGCGAAAACTTGTATGAATAATAGTCTGCTAGTTGTGGAAAGGTTGAATCAATTTCAATTTTATTTTCACTTATACCATTCTTCATTACCATATCACAGAGGGAAAACTACGGGTCTATTTTTAGATATTACAGATTTATTTTTAGCAAAAATATGGATGTTATTCATCCCACGGGGTTAAATATACTTTACTCTGTAAACAAGATATATGAAACCCTTGTAACATAAAGTCATTTTAAGTAATGTGGGTTATGTCCACTTGCACACACTTGTGCACTATAATATCTCCCGCGCCGAAGGCTAGTCTCCGTTGAGATTGGCCACCGTGGCCGAAATACGGTCTGAAGGACTTTATTTTAATCGAGTAATTTACGGCAATTTTGTCAACGAAGTTTCGTTAGCATTTTTACCAAAGTGGCGTAATGTAAATAAGAATAAGCGCCTTCACTTTCCTTATTTGTGACTATGGTTTGTTTATCCCACAAAATACTTTTTGTTCGTGAGCTTAATATATTTTCACGTAATTTCGACGTCGGTGCAGATGTGACCTCAGCGCTTTGATGTCGGCGTCTCTTGCTTAGATTTCTTGACACACGAGAATTTCATTAAGAGAAGTACACACGCTGCGACTATGCCTGATAGTGGTTGTCTTCGTAATAAATTGTTGTTGTTCTAACAATATGAATTATGATCTTGACGAGGAAATTTCCTCGGTTACACATGAATCGTTTTTAATTTTCTTAGGGCTGATTTTTCTATCGCCACAGAACTTCTATTCGAGGAATAAAATTGACGTTTGACAGTTTTTGTATGAAATAACAGTCAAGATTTCAAAATTGTTCCTCGAATAAAATTATCAGATGATTGAAAAATCAGCCCTTAGAAATCCAAAAAAATTATGTGTGGGTTAGAATAATATTGATATTTAATTAGTTTTGCTATCTGAAATTGATTGAGGCAATGTTAGTCTTTATTAAAATTGCCTCAATCAATTTCAGATAGCAAAACTAAATAAATATCAAAAACCATAATGCCAATCAAATAAATGTCAACATACCCAATGCTGGCGTTTATTTGATTGGCGTTGCTTAAATTAACCTTTTCAATTAAGGTAATGGAGCGAACGAGTTCAAGTTTATTTTTTCCCTACAATTGGATAATCTTAATAACCTTATTCATTTGTCGCTTAGCTCTGTAATTAGGTGTGATATAAAAAAAACCGAGTGTGCTTATGACCACACGACTGAAGTGAAACTTCAAACGTATTTGGCTATGAGAGGAAGAGAAAAAGAAAATGAGCGCGCGCACTGCTTTCTCTTGCTTATATCCCCCACTCAACTCCCGTTCGCCTCGCCCGTAGCCCTTAGACATGGGTCGTACTTGCAAAATCGAGTACCAGGGCTTCCAAGTACGTCCACCTTAAGAAACCAGGGCCTAAAACCAGGGATCGAGATACTTTCAAGTATTTTCTATCTGCATCGAAAACTGATCCATAACTTCATACAAATAAGAAGTACAATCGCGTAATCAAACAAAAGCCCTGTTGGAAGTAAAAAGTACTTGCATAGGAAATTGATCCGTGAATTCCTATAAATAAGGAGCACAATCGCGTTTACAAATAAATACTTTTACAAACCATTAAAGTAAAAATACTTGCATACGAAATTGTTCCGTAGACTCTTACCACACCTCGGACACTCCATACAACGCTCGCAAAATAATTACCTATTACTACTACATAAACAAATGACGTTTGTATACGTGCAAATGTGTGCGTGAAATCTAGTAGCGTAAAAAAAAATGGCGCGGAAAGCAATTTGTGTCGGGGAACCGAACAACGTCGGCGGCGGCGCTGCCCGAACGTGTGCATTATTATGAAGTGACCAAGTAGTTCAATTGTTTATTTATATAGACGGGTTCGTAATGAAATAAAAACACTAAAATAGTTTAGTTTAAATGACTTTTCTGTAAATAATGGGTTATTAAATCGCATGTTATTAAAAATGCGAAATCATACAAACAGTATATGTAAATACGAATTCGGAAAAGCATCACAATATCCAACCATCGTGATTAAAACTCAAATAAAACTTTTAAATCGCATAATTGTGTGTCAGCAATACAGCGCTGCGGTTCGCGAGCGCCCTTGCTAAAGAGTCGGCGACGAATGCCTCGAAGTGCGGGGTGAGGTGCGGTATCTGATATGAGGGCGAGGAAGGGAGTGTCCTTTCTGTACGTAGTACTATTAAGTATTCTGTGCTCTTACTGATAAGGAGTATGATCGCATTTGCGAAAACAAACGCGGCTGTTGAACTATTTGAGTACCTACGTACTCGAGCGTCGAGGCACGACGGAGCGAGATACTTTAAGTATTTTCTATCTGCATAGAAAACTGATCCATAACTTCATACAGATAAGAAATACAATCGCGTATTCAAAAGACCCGTTGGAAGTAAAACTACTTGCATAGGAAATTGATCAATGACTTCGAATAAATAAGGAGCAAAATCGCGTTTACAAATAAATACTTGCCAACCATTAAAGTAAAAAAAACTTTTTAAGAAAAAAAAACCGACTTCCAAAAAAAACTTTACAAAGTGAAAAATAACTTTAATTTCGGAAGTCGGTGTCTTTGGATCTTTATTTTAGTTTTTTGCCACCGACTTCCGAAATTAAAGATATTTTTCACTTTGTAGTGTTTTTTTGAAAGTCGGTTTTTTTTTTTCTTAAAAAGTTTTTATTTCACGCTTTTTAGTGGGTCTGCTTATAATTTATCTAAGTTACAATAGCCTAGTGATCATCGCCTTTTACAAACAAAATATTGCTTTTCCCGATACAGGGAAGTTAATTGTTGAGGAGTTCTCCAGATCCACCATCAGCTCCGTATCACCATTCACATTGTGACGAGCAGAAATTGCTTAGCAACCATATTAAAGTAATCGAATCGCAACCCGTGAAATACTTAGATATTATTGAGTAGTTCCGGTGGCCATCTGTGGTCTTCATCATCAGTTCCACATCACCAAATAGTGCTTTCCGAGAGCAAATGCACGAGTTACTATAAAAAATACCCAAATCGCTATAGGTGTGCCTATAATATTTGAAGAGTTCCTTCGATTTCTCCAGGATCCCATCATCAAATCCTGCCCTGATGTTTTTAGACTAGATGCTGATAATCCTGGCTGCAGCATCAGGCCAGACTTGTCAACATTGCATTGAACTTAAAATTTAGTCCTGTTTAAAATGAGCCCAAACACGACTACGGTGCTGTAATTTCAAGGTTGGTACTTTTTCTAATGCTCCTGGCTTCAGCATCAGGTCTTTATGTACTTCGGTGTTCCTCATTAATAGTACGTTTATCCACACATCGAACCCTTTTCAATGAGCCTTAACACGATATATCTGCTGTTAGTTGTCGAGGAGTTAGGTACTCTGCAGACTATCCTGACTGCAGCATCAGGTCATGACTTGATGATCGTGAGACCAAATGTGACACTAAAACAGTCCTTGCCTGTTCGAGTAACTTCTTACTGTTAAGGAGTTGTAACTTCCATCATCAGCCCAGCTACCTGAGATGGTGACAACCATACGCAAATACACAAGATACTTCGTAAAATATGCGAAAAACAATAAGTGAGCCTATAAAATTTAAAGGTTGCCCTCGATTACTCTAAGATCCCATCATCAGATCCTAACTTGGTGACAGTGGGACCACCTCAAAACTATCTACTTTGGAACAAAAAAAGAATTTTGAAAATCCGTCAACAATTGGCGGAGTATTCGATGAACAAACATACAAAAAAAAAAAAAACATACAAACAGCCGAACATAGTACCTCCTCCTTTTTGTGAAGTCGGTAAAAAATACTTGCATACGAAATTGTTCCAAAAGGAGCATGATCGCATTTGCGAAAACTGACGCGGTTGAGTACCTACGTATTTGAGCGAGTAGCCGTATAAGATACTTAATAGTCTTGCAAGTATTTTGAGTCGGTACCCGGTGTGCGTACTTGGAAGCAAATACCTGGTGTAAAAACCCGTTCGCATATTTATGCGACCGGGACCGGGTTTTTACACCAGGTATTTCCAGCTATTTTTTACGTACCTTCCCTACTCGCGATCACACGTTTTCGTAACGCATTCGCCAGTTTACTCCCCAAGTCAAGCGCGCCTAAAGAAGTTTCACTTCAAAAACTTCATACGTATTTGGCTATGAGAGGAAGAGAGAAAGAAAACGTGCGCGCGCACTGCTTTGTCTTGCTTATATCCCCCACTCAACTGCCGTTCACCTCGCCCGATCACACTTTTCGTAACGCGTTCGCCAGTTTACTCCCCAAGTCAAGCGCGCGTAAAGAAGTTTCCCTTCAAAAATACTTGCATACGAAATTGTTCCGTAGACTCTTACTGATAAGGAGCATGATCGCATTTGCGAAAACTAACGCGGTTGAGTACCTACGTATTTCAGCGAGTAGCCGTATAAGATACTAAAATAGTCTTGCAAGTATTTTGAGTCGGTACCTGCTGTGCGTACTTGGAAGCAAATATCTGAAGGCAAATTCTCGTAATTGAAAACGTTCAAAATCTAGTCGCAGTCTCATCTCAGCGACAAACAAATGTCAAAAACTTGTCAAAATGTAGGGAAATTAGAGGTATTTTTGACAGATTGAGACTGAGATCAGACTGTGAACGTTCTTAAAATTACTAGAATTGCCCCTCTGGTGTAAAAACCCGGTCGCATATTTATGCGACCGGGACGGGTTTTTACACCAGGTATTTCCAGCTATTTTTTACGTACCTTCCCTACTCGCCCGATCACACGTTTTCGTAACGCATTCGCCAGTTTACTCCCCAAGTCAAGCGCGCCTAAAGAAGTTTCACTTCAAAAAAAAATACAACACGACAAAATAAAAGAATATAAATTCCAAGGACACGTTCGCCTTTTGGTTATGTAGAACAATAAAAACTTTAGCAGTTTGTCGAACACGCAAGTGTAAGCATGTTGTGTTTTAGCCGTTACGTCTATATTTGCATGTACGACATTGATGTTTGGCGTGTCCGGATTGCGTGGCCCCGGATGGCCGTCCTTGGCCGAGGGTGGTCGCCAGTCGACACCAAACTGTCATAACTCCAAAAAACAGACCCGGCTTTTTTATGACCGCTGTATAATGTGACTGTACCTTAATAATTAGCTTCGTGCATCTATTTGCTTTAATTAAGAGGGCTAAGCGGTCAAGGCCGTGACATACGGGGATGTCACCGTTAGTTCTTGTTTTGGAATATTTAAATACTTTATTTATGGTAACGCCGCGGGTAGCGAACTGCCAGACATTAGCATAGAAACGGGAGCTTTGTATTGACTTATTTAAGTTTATAGAATAGCATAATGGCACGTTGGGTAGTGGGTATAATTACCATTATTCTAATTTTGATTGAATTAAATACGTCTGTAAATGGTGTATAATTTTGTGATTGCATAATACATGTGGTATTTGGCGGTGGCGACCAAAAGGTAAAACTTTGGTGCTGGTTGAAAAGTTGTTATTAAACTGGCGGTAGAACACATTTAACTTAGGTGTAAACAGGGCTATAAATAGAGAACGTGCAAGCATGGTTAATACAAAGAGACTGGAATAATGTAATTTTATTTGTATTTCAACAGTTAGTTATTTGTTGTTGTTACACGTGGCACTTAGTTGTTGCCACAATTTTGCTAATACGAAATAAAACCTGGGTAGTACCGTACGGTTTATAGTGTGCTGTAATATTATTTGTTTGCCTTGCCGAGAACGAACTTATCCATCTTGCTCCTGTCGATGTGAAAGTTGGGTTCCCATAAGGATTGAAAAGCTTTTGTTGCAAACGGCAGAGAGAAAGGGAAGAAATACAACAAGAAAAATATATAAGTACTTACTTAGTACTAACTGATCAATCAAAACATCGACAGGTTCCAACGTTTCATCAATGATTTACATTTACTAACGTTGTTCTCGACTGCAAACATTAGCAAATGCGTCTGTTACATTAGTACATTCGATTCGTGAATTAATTACGTCCACATTACACGTCCGATCGCTGCGCCAGGACAATAATTATACGAATTAAATGGGAGCTGGCTCGAATTATTCTTCTATTTGGGGCGAGTGAGGAAGTTAACAAATTGTTGGGGCGAATTAGTGAGTCTGCGGGTTGTTAGATACCTTTGTCTAAGCATTGTGTGGAAACAATCGTTCCTTTTTTATTTATTTAACCTTAGTTTCTGTTGTTTCATTAGGTTTGGCTGTGTGTTTCAGGTTATCTGGTTGACTTAAGAAATTAACAGAATTGGTGGTTTAAGTTTTACCCGTAACTCCGACGTATCTTTTGTTAATTCAATTTTAAAATTCTCTAGCGGTCAGCCCCAGCACACACACACACACACACACACGGGTGAGCTTCACACGGGTGCAATTTTTTTCGAATTTCCAAAATTTTCTTTCTTACAAACCTTGTCCTGGCAATACTGAACACAACAAAAAAATAATTATCCAATTTGGTGCAGTCGTTCGGAAGTTATGCGCGTACATACATTTCGGCGAATAATTTTTATTTATATAGATAAAGATAAGTACCTATGGAAAGTCCTACATGCGGCATGAAGATTGGAAAAAAGCTGGTTTTGGTTTTTATCAATATTTCTTAGTATTAGTTACTTCTGATTGGCATTAAGGTGATCTATCTGATCCTGTAATCAAGAACATCTAGTAAGTTCGCTGTGCCTCAGGCCACTCGCATCTGCCTAGCTTTTTCACAACTACGTTGGGGTCGACATTCAGTCTCACCGGATGCAGCTGAATACCAGTATTTTACAAGAAGCGGCTGCCTATCTGACCTTCACAACCCAGTTACTGGGAAACACGATACCTCTTGGTAAGACTGGTTGTCAGACTTCCGGGCTTCTGACGACCCGTAACGACTGTCAAAGACCTATGAATGACAGCCGGGACCAACGGCTTAACGCGCTTTCCGAAACTCGTTGGGGTCTTAATTTCTAAAGATGGTCTTGATATGTCACCCATCTATGGACCAATCACAAAAAGCGTAGCTTATCCTCTCGCTATATCATCAATTATGTGTGCTGCTGTACAACCATCAGATACCTTATTAAATTGTACTGTACATAGATTAACTTTTTGTTGTACTTTGAGGGCGAAATTTTGATTAATTTATTATTATTCTGATCGATCGACACCTGCGGCTATTATTACTTAGCCACAAGCCCCTCCCAGGCCACTAAATAATTAAATCAAGGACTCAAAATAACGAATAATTGAGGCAAATAATTTAATTTTATTAATAGAAAACAAACAGCTCATTTATCCGACGTTCCTGTATACTTATCTCTTTTGTTGACTGTACATTCTTTCAGAAAATACTTATACTTACTAGCCCTGGCTTACTTCCAGCGCTGAAACTAATGAAGTGGCACGGACTTTATTAGCATAAGATATTATTATATTGCACACTTACATCGTTTCCACGAGCCATTCATTTAATTAATTTTAAGAGGCTCCAGACTTACGTATTGCCTTTTGCTTGGTCGAGTTATGTTCCCTGTTTATGTTCTTTTCAACTCGTTAAAATGATAGGTATATTAATAAGCTTTTGAGTGCATTAGTGTTGTGTAAGATTGAAGGTATAAGGTTCTTTGTAGAAATAAAAGAAAAGGAAAGCATGAAAATACGTTTTTTTGCAGTAAAATAAGAGAAAAAACACAAAAAGAAAGAATTGGGGGAGAATATGCGTCACGTCCACGTAAAAGGCACATGCTACTTTTATTATCGGTGACCAGCGATTTAGTGAGGTTTTGACATCTAACAAAACCCGAAATTTTGATAGACTTCCAAGAAAGCGATGCAGCATTGATAGAGTCGCTAAATCGCCTATTGGCGATGCTAAACGTATGTAGTGGCGTTTCTTAGTTGATTGATTATTAAAACAAAACAAAAGTAAGTAAATAGTATTTTTGGATCTTTCTATTGGATTGCTTAGTTAATAAGTTGTGTGGAGGTCGGAGCTGCCATGGGATAAAAATTGTCATTTTATTTCCGAATGAATTATCATTCGGAAATAAAATCACAATTTTAACACACATTAACACAACACAACACACCACACAACACATATTAATGTGTTTTGGTAAAAATAGGTATTTTTCAATAAAACATTTGAATTCATGTGAAGCTGCAACCTGACGTACGAAAATATATTTGTTTACATATTAAAAATAGTACTTATAAGTTGTTAAAAAATATTCTAGAAGCTATTTTTAGCGGTCTTAGAACGAACTTCACGATATTGAGCTGTTTCTAGTGGAACTTCTCGCAATTGAAAAAGCTTTCATAGCTATTTTTACTAGTCTATAAAATAAACATCAGTGGGAGAATAGAAAAGGTCCCAGTTGCTCTAGCTAATAATACAAAAGCTAAAACAAGGATAATATAATATATTCACAAGGTCTCGCTGAACTTAAAGAAAAAGTTTACGTTTAAGGAAGCTGATATAAAATGACGTAGTAAGCTGTAAAGTGAAATGATTCCGACTCTCCCTCGTTGATAGAAGTTTTATCTTTCGTGCATTCTCAGAGGCTTTGAGTATCAAAGCCCGATGGAAAAGATTGCTCTAATTTTAGATATGTCGAAGTATACTGAAACTTCATTCAAGTATCACGGCTGAAGTTTGCTATCTTGTCTCACTATGCAAAGATATGTTTTCTTTGAGTGATGAAAATGAATAGTAATGCGATATACATCCTATTACCTTTCATTTAAAGTAAATTATAGATTAATCTTGCTAATTGGTACAAACCTATTTGCGATAGTAACGATACCGTTAGGAAGCAATGATTACATTTAGGTAAGTTTATTTCAGCCATTTACGTTGTTTAATTAGTCAAATTGAAATTCAACATGAAGTAGTAAAAATCGAATCACTGTTCGTCAGTGGACTCGTCGCAACACTAGAAAAAACATTCACATCGGGTTTTGTTCCGTACGTGTTCAAATATCCAAACCGGCATGAATATTTTTGCTGAATTCTCGCAGTGACTCGTGCCGTCAAGGAGTTTTCGTAAATAAAATGGCTCACACACGAAAAGGCACAGTCTCACAGCCTCAATCTACTAATTGCATTACGGAATATTTAATTAATTTAATCTGCTCATGAGTAATAAATCCACGTAGGCTCTAATCTTATAAAGTTATTAACCCCGGAAGTATTCGTGAGCAAAATCAACACACCAAAAACGTTAACAAAGGTTGTGTATCCCTAGGATGTATGTTACGAAATGGCAACAGTGTAGAATTAGTTGGTCCGCGGTCGGCGAAACGTTAGATCGTGCAGGGGTATTAAATTAAAGGGATCTGCCGGAGCCTATTCGTCACGTTATGTCATATGAGGCCCGGGAGACTAGTAGCTTTGTTTTAGCTCTGGCGAGATTAAACCGTGTATTTGGCGAGATCGTGCGTAATACTGCCGTGTCGATAACCTTGCGTGTATGAGTTTTGATATTAGTACGAGACGACAAAATTGGTTGGAGCAGTTTGTTTCGGGGTTTTCGTTTATACTTTTATGAGTAAAGCTTGTCAGAGTTAAACGTGAATGCTCTGGGAAATAGTCACAAATGAGTTTACTTGTATCACTAACAAATGTTTACAACACGGATATCGGTTTACAATTATTTTGCTACTTAGCTTCACGGGGTTGACCGAGCTTAGGAGTTAATTATCGTGTAGCATGAGAACGATTAACATAAAACAGAATTCCACAGCTGCTATCATATGTCACCACATGGTCACCACAGACTTGTTGCTATTTAAGTATTTATTCACACTGCATAACCATAGAGTCAAGTTCAAAACAAATGAAATGTAATAACATCCTCTCAGGACTAAGACAACAAAGCGAATTTAAGTACCTAATTTACTTTTTATATACATATTTATGTTCCAAGTAAGTGCCGTTAATATTCATAAAGAAACTTTGTTAACTTAGTATTTTTACGACGACGCGCGAGGACACAAATGAATTATTACTTCCGAGGGGCTGTCGAGCTAATACGAGTGTAAAATTTTGTTTTAAACAAAATATTATGTGTGTGTATGCTGTATGTATGGCCTCATTTTACTAGTCCCTGTCATTTTCATGCTGAATGTCTAAATAAAACAATATTTATCTCCAAACTTTAACCCCCTTACTAATAAACGTATTATATCAGATGAATAGTTACACACCGATTTCTCTCTTTCAGTCGTCAGTAATTTGACTTTCGAAAGAACAAGACAAAGCGTTGTGTAACTATACAGACGCTATATAACGTTTATTAGTAAAGGAGTAAGTTTATAATGTACTCATAATTATGTCGATTTGACTAATGAAACGTCTAAAATCTTAATCAGCTTATGAGTGGTGTAATTTAAATTAAAAATAAAATTATGAAAATATACCGTTTTTATTCCTCGAATTTGAGCATGAATAACCACGTCCTTCAGTATCTGTATCCTTCGTTTAACCTGTCTTAATAAAATCACAATTTATACAAGCTGTTTAAGATTATTTATGGTTGACCGATTTCAATGGCGGGTCATAGAAATCGTCAGTTAAATTCGAATTTAAATGTCATTTACGCTACGTAATTCGGTAATTTGATGGTTTGATGCAGCTTTTAAACAATTCAACGTGATCCGCGTTGTGATTCGTATTTAATGCTCTGTTCATGGCATTTTGATAATTATTTTGTCCATGTAAAAATTTTACTTTGAATACCTCTGAATTCCGAACTTTTTCAAGTACCTCTGGAAGTTTATTTTCCATAACAGTACACCACACAATGTGTTTTTCGGAAGGAAGGCAGAGATGTATAACATAGCCACAGTAGTTTTGTTAAGTCACATGTAATTAAGGGCGAGCCTTTAGTCGTAATATCCATTTACAAATCCCGCCTTGAGAGAAAGTGTTAAAGAAAAAAGAAAGAAAATATATCCTTACTTATCGACTCTCCACGTGACC
This sequence comes from Amphipoea oculea, assembly GCA_945859645.1. Taxonomy (NCBI): domain Eukaryota; kingdom Metazoa; phylum Arthropoda; class Insecta; order Lepidoptera; family Noctuidae; genus Amphipoea; species Amphipoea oculea. The sequence goes on from OX243873.1 coordinate 14,445,886, forward strand.
AGAGGGCTGGCCTATTTCTTGGCCAAAGAATTACCATTGCCATACAACGTGGCAATGCTGCCAGCCTTTTGGGCACTGTTCCTGTTGACAGCGATGCGGACGAATTCTTTGATGCCGTATGATTATTTTGTTTATTTTTTCTTTTAATTGTACATATTATTATAGTTTATATGTTAGCTTATATTATGTAAATATCTATACAAATAATTAAGAAAGAAAATACATTTATTTAGCGCAGACTAAAAGACACACAGTTCGCCAGAGACAAAGATAAGTTAAAAAAAAAAAACAAATAAAAAGTGTAAAGTCCGATGTAAGGGTGCTCCTACACAGCAGTTATATAACGTTATACAACATTGTGTAACACGATAACATTTTCAACGAGATATAGATATTATAAATGTTATCGTGTTACACAATGTTGTATAACGTTATATAACTGCTGTGTGGGAGCACCCTAAGAAATTAGCAGGAAACTGGTAACTGGTTTTTCCTATCGGGATTTCCCAGTATCAGCTCGGAGTCTGGGTTTGTGCCCAGTTAATGGCAACAGGTTCGTCCTCTGTTACAAGGGACTTAAACATAACTGGCGTAGTATGGATGCATAGGTAAAGTCAACAAGAGAGATAAGTATGCAGGATCGTCGGATATAGTTGAAGTTTAATAAGAAACCGATGGATGTTGTCGACTGAAATTTAATTTAGAGAGAAAGAAAAAGTATTTATTGCGACTCGTACAGGAATATCACAAACTAAACTAAACACAGTAAAAAAATAAAAAAACCAAAAAGTAACAAAAAGAAAAAATAACCAGAAAGTCCTATACGAGGCCAAAACGCTCCTATCTCAGCATGGTGCTGCATGAATTTGATAAATGAGCTATTTGTTTTCTATTAATAAAATTGAATTTTATTCGGGAACATCCATCGGTTTCTTACTAAACTTCAACTATATCCGGCGATCCTGCATACTTATCTCTTTTGTTGACTGTAGAATAATGCCTTCCTTCAAGGATTACTGGCGTGATTTTATATTATTTTAAATCCAAGCTTCAGGCTGCTACTGCGAAAAACCCAATTAAACTTAAAGTTAATTTAATAACTTGAAATTAAGTTAGAAAAATCAATAACACATTATAAGACACTATTAAAACTTTATTTTATTTCTAAATCCATTAAACGAATGATACTCCTTGATTGATACTGATAGATCAGACAGCAGGTGATCCCTTGTTGTTCTTTCAAAGTATTCAACAAACTCGCTTCAGTTTGAGTAAAAACTCAATCCTCATATTTGAGGGTGTTGAAACTTTGTTATGAAAAATATCATTCATCTGTTTTGTTCAGTATAACGTGGGATGTTATTTTATTATTACGTTTCGATTATGTTATAAGCTTGCTTCGCTTTCTTTGTGAATGAAAAGGTTGTTATAGTACCAAGTTATTTTTGGGATGTAAGTTCAGACGTTGCGTTGTGAGGAGCAGATGTCTGCGGGTGACTCGCGTGGTTGATGTTGGAAAGCTGACCGTTTCAGTTCTAAGATATTTTCGTTTATGCTCACTAGTTCCTTCGCGTAGTTCCTTTGAAGGAACTACTGAGAATTTTTGTATCAGTAGCGCCTAACGAGTAAAGGTTTATACTCGCTAGAGAAGGTATCTATAGAATATTATTAAGACATACAAAACAAGATAATAACAAGCATTTTTATGTCAGGAACAGGATATAAACTATTATTGATTTTTTATGTTCTATGTGGAAAATATCTTCGAGTATTTAATTGAATAAATACCTACGCATCTGTTTACTGAAAGCTACAGAACTATTAGTTAAAATATTGGTAGATTTGTCTAGCACTTGTATTGAGCTAGATTAAATGAAAATATTTCCTAGAATCTCCTGCCTGGGTTTGTTAATCTTGGCCTATTCCTAGAACATGTTAATTAAATTAAATTCTAATTAGACTGTTAATGTTATTAATAACATTACCGTCTAATTACTACTAAAACCCTAATCTGCTTCACTTTACCTAATTTGCCACTTATACCGCCTTTACTACGGTGGCCAGGGGCTTAAAAATAAAATCAACAAACACATTACAATATTTTACCTTTATTTGTCCGTTCCATACAAATGGGATGTAATAAGCCCTGCACATTAGTATCCTGACCAATGGCGCGGCGGGAAAAATGTGCGGCTTCCATGGCATGCGTTACTCCTGACAAAGTGATGCCGCCAACAGCGACCTACTTTGTGACCCCCATTGTTTAATGTGGACATGTGTTTCTTTGTTTGTCGACTGTAAGCTACAATTTTTACTTAGTTCGGGAAAACAAACAGTTAAACACATTTCTCAATTATTAAGTAGTGAAAAAACACATGTAAACAATTACATTACTAAAGTTCTCTTATCTACATAATTACGCTCACGATATTATCCACATCTTTTGAAATATTACGTTATTTGTTCGCAAGCAAAACTTAAACGGAGAAAATTCCTTAATGACGCTAAGTTATGTGGCTTACAAATAAATATCTTTTATTGATTTTTATTTATAAGTGTAGTAGGGTGAGCGGGCCGTACACGACAGCCACCTTAGTTTCATTAGCTGTATCCAACTTCCCATTGAGAAATAAATTTACATTTGATAGATAGATAAAACGATTATTCAATGTAACAAAAGACACAATACAGGCATTAAAAAAACATCAAAAAAGGTGAAAAAAAACAAAGATTAAAAAGATAAATTGACCATAGACACCTCATATGACATTTATAATTTGCAACTTTCGTTTTACAGGATAACTTGACAACAAAATACAGATTTTTATTCTGAAATCGGTCAGTGTTTTTACCAAAACCGTAAGATTTATAATAAACATTTGTATGAATACATGAGCGTAGGCTTTAGTAATCCGGCAGTCAGGATTCCGAGATAAACTGTACGTTTTGAAGCCGTAAATCTGACAAGATTGATGATATCTCTGACCCCTGTACGCCTTCCTTCCGACAAGACATCGCACCCCGGTGTACAATAGCACCCCACAGACATTACCGGTGATTCGGTTAGTAATTGGAAGTGTTATCGTGATTTGTAAGGGAGATTAATAATTTTAAACTATATTTGTGTATCGGTAGTATTGAATGTTTATTTGTAAATACTTACTTTTTGAGGAAAGATGAAAAATTTTTTTTTGCGCTTCTGTCCTTCTGTAAGTACTGTTTGAATTTCTATTAAGTCTGACAGAGCAGAAGGTCAATTCCCGTAATAAAACGATAATCAATCTCAATAACTTGCAAAAATGTAGGGAAATTAGAGGTATTTTTGACAGATTGAGACCGAGATAAGACTGTGAACGTTCGAAAAATTACAAAAATTGCCCCTCAGATGCTTTGTACACCAGCTAGATGGAAAAAGGTAATTTCATATCATTATTATGTGAAAACATTCAGTTAATAAATAAAAAACGACACCCCTTCCTAAAAAAACCACTTAATTTCCCAAAGACGTCTTCAAATCCAATAACAAAAGCAATACACGGAATAAAGTACCCAATACGGCAGCTAATTCGACCGGACTTGTGAATAATTTGTTCTTTGTTCGGCTCATACGAACGATCGAGATATCAAACGAGTCACGTACACACGAGTGGGTGGCGGCGGTCACCCACAAACGCACATTGTACTGCGTGACAATGTACAGGAAGTACAGAAGACCTTTGAAATGGGGAACAAAAGACAATCTTTGTGTAGGGTGTGTGAAAGGAGTGAAGGAACCTCGTGCGTGCAAAGACGCTGAAAGAAATTGTTATTGATAAAGCATGATGTACGTGATAAAATCAGCCTGATGGACACTTATTTATTTATTTAAATTCTAGTGGATCCCCAATGGCAGGAAACGACTGCGCAGCAGGCCCAGAAAGAGATAGTGGGATGAGCTGGACTCCTTAAAGGATTGGCCAACAATCGCAGCAGAACGGGAAAAGTGGAAGGAGGGAAGGGAGGCCTTTACCCTGCAGTGGGACAACACAGGCTTATAATATAGTTTTTGCCTGCGGTTTTAGCCGCGTGGAAGTCGGAAATTATCCGTTACAAAGTATCCTGTCCATATCCTAACTCACGTCATGGTCTATCCATGTGACTATTTTCATCCAAATCCGTTTAGCCGTTTAGATGTGAAAAGGTAACAGACGGACGGACAGAGTTATTTTCACATTATACTTTCATATAACACACAGACAGAGGCGGACTTAATGTCATTGCATTTTCAACCAGTCAAACTTTAGGTGGTGCATACGAAATATTGAGGAATTAATATTTATTGTATAAGTACAAATAAATACACGCATATACTAAAACAAAATTGGGCCTGGATATTTACTACGTTAATTTTAGAGTACCACAGTTTCTAAAAAAACAAGTATTTCCGTTAGGTACTATGAACAGTCGGAGGCGGAAGGTATCGCAGATAATATGCTGTAGCAAACGGATTGATGACCACAATATACTGTCATTAGCTAAAATCAGAACTGAACAAATATTTTGTATATTAAGATAAGCATCATCCTGTAATGGAGAGCAGCAATGAGGAACAAAGCCTTTAAAACTACGCACTTAGAAGCCTTTGTATCAAGTGAGACTACGGCACGTTTGGATTTTAAGATTATATACCGTCTGATTCGTCGGCTGCTCGTAGCACGTAGACGGGCTACGGCGTAGCGCGTAGGCGGGTTTCGCCGTAGCGCGTGGGTGGCCATTCATCTACACGGATCTTGGCGTTATCATTGTTGTGCAAGTTTTGGGTGCTAAATACCAATATCTAATTTAATTATAAATTGTTCAACGCTATTACTAAAGTTGAATTGCTTTTGGTAATTTACATATGTCAGACTAAGTCTGGGCTAGGTTCTTCACGTTTGAAAAATTTCTTAATTGAAATATACTTAATTATTTTTCTAGACGATGTAGTTAGCTAATTTTATTTATAAACTACACCTACACGTTTACATAAAATGACTGAGTAAGTAAGTAAGTAGTAGTAGTAACATAACACATGTAAATAATATAAAAACAACTACCGCAATGAACTGAATCATGTTTTCGCTGCACTGTAATGTGTGACGTTTGTCTTCATACATATAACTTAAATAATTTTTAATAATTATTTAATATGAACCAATTATTTAATCTTAGTTAAATTTAATTTGTTTATCTGCTATTTTATTACCAGTTAATTTAGAAATATTTAATTTAATTAGATAATGTTGATTTCTTTGTTAAATTGCAAGATTTATGCTTTGTTATATATATTTTCATTCAAATTTTTTATTTAATTGTAAAAATAAAAATGCATTATAATATATATAAAATAGTGCATGTGGTGTTAGCCTGTAAGTGATTGGTGCACTTATAAATGTATATCGTGTATATTTTTTAAATTAAATGTATCGTCTACAAAATTGTAGCCTAACCTAAACAAATAAAAAATACCCTTATACAAATGACGTAACAAAAAACAGAAAATAAATAACACATTTGCATACATTTGGTGTTAACCAATTACGTTTAAAATCATGCAATCATAAGCTACGATTACTCGAGCTGATTGGACTCGAATTCATTTAATCCAATTGTGTGTGTGACTGTAAGGTTACAGTAACTACGTAAAAGCATTGTTTTACACTCATGTAATGAGTGAACCTGTAAACAAGTGGCGAGAGTTTTATTTATAGAGTTGTGTGATTTATTTTTTTGGTTTGGTAATTCGGAAAATCTTTTCGTCGGAAGAGGCTTATTACAGATTTGTGTTTAATAATATTAGTACTTTTTAATGCCCCTGTGCCCCCTCCCCCCTCCCTGCGCTGCCACCAAGGACATCGTGGAAGTGGCGAAGTTTTGGGAGTATTCCCGTTAGAGCACCTATTTTCAGAGCACCTTTTTTTAGAGCGCCAAAGGTATTCCCATTAGAGCACCAACCAACAATATTTGAAATACAGTCGTTCCAGCGACATGGAGAATGCCCCCCAGCTAGAAGGACAGATGACCTTAAAAGGTGGCCGGGACTGACTGGATACGGCAGGTGGAGAACCAGGTGTCGTGGTTGTGGCGCAGCTTGAGAGAGGCCTATGTCCAGCAGTGGACTGCTGGAGATCTCGATTCTCGTTCAGCTGCTAATCACCGAGTTGATTGATTACTACTCTTTAATATGAGCAAGATCTGCTATTACTATACATAAGATTTTGTCTGGACTTTAAAAGAGACTGTGACCTCTGAGTTTGTTTCGGCATTTCTTCTCAGAGTAGTCAGATAGGAAACGCCGACCTCATCTAGCTTTAAAACAATATGATTGACGTGTAAAAGTGTTTGTACAAATCTACTTACAGAAATAAAATAATTTATACCTACCTTTTCATATGACGTCATACCATAAGCAGAATCCTTTCTTTAGTAGGTATACGATACACCCACGAGTTCGGATAATTGAGATGCTATCGAATAGGGTTATTCATAGGAAATCTGTAATAACAGTTGCGGCTACTCGTAACAGAGAGTATTCGAGCGAAGATTGGTTAGGATACTGTGAACAATAGAATGTCTGTTCCTATATAGACAATGGGGTATGCGTCGCTTTCTAACCGACGACGCTCATCATTAGACTAACACTCACCTGAACCTGTGCTTTGATTACACGTTACAAGCTCAATTGTTGAAGAGCTTTAGACTGCTGATGACGTACTGGCAACAATGGGTTGTCTGGTCTTACGAACAATAGTTAGTTTCTACATAATGTCAGATCATTGACTATTGAGTATTTAATATACGTGCTTTTATTCTGCAAAAATCGTTTATGTTTCGAGATTTGTACCCCGAAGGAATGTATGAAAAAGTGTAACTATCCAATCACCTTAAGACCCTTTCTTACTGCATAGCTCAATTAAATTTCATAATTTGGAATTAGATTCAGAATAGCGTGCACATTGATTGTACGTTACAAATTCTCTCTCTTTCCTCTCCTTTATCGTAACACCTGGTGATGGGTGAACATTCCTTCGTCTTTATTCTCCATTTCGTCCTTTAACCTTTTGTATTTTCGAACGTGTATCCACGCGAAATACAATGGCTTTTTAATTGTTTCTGTAAATATGGCATCCAACCGATTAAATCATTTTAAAAGATTTCTTAGTCTCTTTTGAATAAGTCTATCTGAATCCAAATTCCTCTCGATCTCTACTCTCTTACTGTCTATGGATATACTATAGATCTGTAAACGGAAACATATCCTTAAACTGCCAAACTGTAATCATGATGAAAAGAAAAATCTCCTGTTTCATAGAAAAGTGCAATACGTACACGGTGAAAATGTATGGAACAGCAATTTTTTTGAAGTGAAACTTCTTTAGGCGCGCTTGACTTGGGGAGTAAACTGGCGAATGCGTTACGAAAACGTGTGATCGGGCGAGTAGGGAAGGTACGTAAAAAATAGCTGGAAATACCTGGTGTAAAAACCCGTCCCGGTCGCATAAATATGCGACCGGGTTTTTACACCAGAGGGGCAATTCTAGTAATTTTAAGAACGTTCACAGTCTGATCTCAGTCTCAATCTGTCAAAAATACCTCTAATTTCCCTACATTTTGACAAGTTTTTGACATTTGTTTGTCGCTGAGATGAGACTGCGACTAGATTTTGAACGTTTTCAATTACGAGAATTTGCCTTCAGATATTTGCTTCCAAGTACGCACAGCAGGTACCGACTCAAAATACTTGCAAGACTATTTTAGTATCTTATACGGCTACTCGCTGAAATACGTAGGTACTCAACCGCGTTAGTTTTCGCAAATGCGATCATGCTCCTTATCAGTAAGAGTCTACGGAACAATTTCGTATGCAAGTATTTTTGAAGGGAAACTTCTTTACGCGCGCTTGACTTGGGGAGTAAACTGGCGAACGCGTTACGAAAAGTGTGATCGGGCGAGGTGAACGGCAGTTGAGTGGGGGATATAAGCAAGACAAAGCAGTGCGCGCGCACGTTTTCTTTCTCTCTTCCTCTCATAGCCAAATACGTATGAAGTTTTTGAAGTGAAACTTCTTTAGGCGCGCTTGACTTGGGGAGTAAACTGGCGAATGCGTTACGAAAACGTGTGATCGCGAGTAGGGAAGGTACGTAAAAAATAGCTGGAAATACCTGGTGTAAAAACCCGGTCCCGGTCGCATAAATATGCGAACGGGTTTTTACACCAGGTATTTGCTTCCAAGTACGCACACCGGGTACCGACTCAAAATACTTGCAAGACTATTAAGTATCTTATACGGCTACTCGCTCAAATACGTAGGTACTCAACCGCGTCAGTTTTCGCAAATGCGATCATGCTCCTTTTGGAACAATTTCGTATGCAAGTATTTTTTACCGACTTCACAAAAAGGAGGAGGTACTATGTTCGGCTGTTTGTATGTTTTTTTTTTTTTGTATGTTTGTTCATCGAATACTCCGCCAATTGTTGACGGATTTTCAAAATTCTTTTTTTGTTCCAAAGTAGATAGTTTTGAGGTGGTCCCACTGTCACCAAGTTAGGATCTGATGATGGGATCTTAGAGTAATCGAGGGCAACCTTTAAATTTTATAGGCTCACTTATTGTTTTTCGCATATTTTACGAAGTATCTTGTGTATTTGCGTATGGTTGTCACCATCTCAGGTAGCTGGGCTGATGATGGAAGTTACAACTCCTTAACAGTAAGAAGTTACTCGAACAGGCAAGGACTGTTTTAGTGTCACATTTGGTCTCACGATCATCAAGTCATGACCTGATGCTGCAGTCAGGATAGTCTGCAGAGTACCTAACTCCTCGACAACTAACAGCAGATATATCGTGTTAAGGCTCATTGAAAAGGGTTCGATGTGTGGATAAACGTACTATTAATGAGGAACACCGAAGTACATAAAGACCTGATGCTGAAGCCAGGAGCATTAGAAAAAGTACCAACCTTGAAATTACAGCACCGTAGTCGTGTTTGGGCTCATTTTAAACAGGACTAAATTTTAAGTTCAATGCAATGTTGACAAGTCTGGCCTGATGCTGCAGCCAGGATTATCAGCATCTAGTCTAAAAACATCAGGGCAGGATTTGATGATGGGATCCTGGAGAAATCGAAGGAACTCTTCAAATATTATAGGCACACCTATAGCGATTTGGGTATTTTTTATAGTAACTCGTGCATTTGCTCTCGGAAAGCACTATTTGGTGATGTGGAACTGATGATGAAGACCACAGATGGCCACCGGAACTACTCAATAATATCTAAGTATTTCACGGGTTGCGATTCGATTACTTTAATATGGTTGCTAAGCAATTTCTGCTCGTCACAATGTGAATGGTGATACGGAGCTGATGGTGGATCTGGAGAACTCCTCAACAATTAACTTCCCTGTATCGGGAAAAGCAATATTTTGTTTGTAAAAGGCGATGATCACTAGGCTATTGTAACTTAGATAAATTATAAGCAGACCCACTAAAAAGCGTGAAATAAAAACTTTTTAAGAAAAAAAAAAAACCGACTTTCAAAAAAACACTACAAAGTGAAAAATATCTTTAATTTCGGAAGTCGGTGGCAAAAAACTAAAATAAAGATCCAAAGACACCGACTTCCGAAATTAAAGTTATTTTTCACTTTGTAAAGTTTTTTTTGGAAGTCGGTTTTTTTTTCTTAAAAAGTTTTTTTTACTTTAATGGTTTGCAAGTATTTATTTGTAAACGCGATTTTGCTCCTTATTTATTCGAAGTCATTGATCAATTTCCTATGCAAGTAGTTTTACTTCCAACGGGTCTTTTGAATACGCGATTGTATTTCTTATCTGTATGAAGTTATGGATCAGTTTTCTATGCAGATAGAAAATACTTAAAGTATCTCGCTCCGTCGTGCCTCGACGCTCGAGTACGTAGGTACTCAAATAGTTCAACAGCCGCGTTTGTTTTCGCAAATGCGATCATACTCCTTATCAGTAAGAGCACAGAATACTTAATAGTACTACGTACAGAAAGGACACTCCCTTCCTCGCCCTCATATCAGATACCGCACCTCACCCCGCACTTCGAGGCATTCGTCGCCGACTCTTTAGCAAGGGCGCTCGCGAACCGCAGCGCTGTTTTGCTGACACACAATTATGCGATTTAAAAGTTTTATTTGAGTTTTAATCACGATGGTTGGATATTGTGATGCTTTTCCGAATTCGTATTTACATATACTGTTTGTATGATTTCGCATTTTTAATAACATGCGATTTAATAACCCATTATTTACAGAAAAGTCATTTAAACTAAACTATTTTAGTGTTTTTATTTCATTACGAACCCGTCTATATAAATAAACAATTGAACTACTTGGTCACTTCATAATAATGCACACGTTCGGGCAGCGCCGCCGCCGACGTTGTTCGGTTCCCCGACACAAATTGCTTTCCGCGCCATTTTTTTTTTACGCTACTAGATTTCACGCACACATTTGCATGTATACAAACGTCATTTGTTTATGTAGTAGTAATAGGTAATTATTTTGCGAGCGTTGTATGGAGTGTCCGAGGTGTGGTAAGAGTCTACGGAACAATTTCGTATGCAAGTATTTTTACTTTAATGGTTTGTAAAAGTATTTATTTGTAAACGCGATTGTGCTCCTTATTTATAGGAATTCACGGATCAATTTCCTATGCAAGTACTTTTTACTTCCAACAGGGCTTTTGTTTGATTACGCGATTGTACTTCTTATTTGTATGAAGTTATGGATCAGTTTTCGATGCAGATAGAAAATACTTGAAAGTATCTCGATCCCTGGTTTTAGGCCCTGGTTTCTTAAGGTGGACGTACTTGGAAGCCCTGGTACTCGATTTTGCAAGTACGACCCATGTCTAAGGGCTACGGGCGAGGCGAACGGGAGTTGAGTGGGGGATATAAGCAAGAGAAAGCAGTGCGCGCGCTCATTTTCTTTTTCTCTTCCTCTCATAGCCAAATACGTTTGAAGTTTCACTTCAGTCGTGTGGTCATAAGCACACTCGGTTTTTTTTTAAATAACCGACAAAATATTTAACGTAAGATTACCATGGTTACAGTTAGCGCATAAATGTCCCTGCCTGTATACATATAAAGTTTGTTCAAACTTATGTTTCAAATTAATCTTACTTCAAGTTAAACAAATATCAACTTTATTTAAAAGTTTAAAAGTAATTAAGTTGATTTCAGAGTGACTAGCACTATTGAAAAAGTTATAAAAATGTTTGAAGTTATAGCGTAAACTGAACTTTATTGTGTAGGGTTTAAAGTTATTTTTCCATTACCTCATATTTGTTTACATTTTTGGCAAATAAATCGCCAATGCAGATTAGGTTCGAGCACCAGAGACTTTAGCAATATTTAGAAGGTAATATATTAACTATTGTGTGGCAGCCTAGATATTATGAATGGCCCTAATTGTTTGCTATCGTGCCTCGGCATCATTGTATGCCTAGGGTAGTATGTTATTAATCTGTATGCCAATAAGACCTGTGTGATATCTGCCGATATTCAGGCCAACCATCTGCTGGGAATTTCTGCTCGTCTGGTAATTAAGTCCATGACGTTTACATATTGTGATTTCAAGGCAGTTTTTTTAGGGCAATAAACAACCTCTATAATAAATAATGTTGGTTTCTTAGAATTATGGGCCTGTATTCTAAATGAAAAACTGTTCAATAATGTATAATGCCTCCAGTTGTGTATTTTAGAACAATAAATCTGTAATAATTATTTGATGTATAATTCCTGGCATTTCTCAATGCGTAATTAAAATGCTAATAAGTGGGCTAATTATGCGTTCTTTGAATTTGTTATACATTTTAATGAGCTTTTAGCGATTATTTAATGAAAATGAGCAAGTACTTTTCTTTGGGGAATTGTAAAATAGAAGAGCTACGTTATTTTTGATGCGCATTTGTCTATCTGATGGTTGTTTGTAAGAAAAATGCTCATGGACCATTTTTCTTCACTACATCTCTTTCCAATTATTCATATATTATATTCTTGGCTACTGTGTTTATACTAGCTGAAATCTATCTATAGGTGTATGTCTATCTTTTATCCGATGTACCTTTTTTTTTGTCGGGATGGAACCTTCAAAATGCACCCGACCTCCGGGGAGGGTCGGAAAGTGTGGGATTTTTACCTCACTAAAACCACCCCGGTGATCACCATCAGCACATAGGAGTGGTCCCGGTTCCTCTTAAAAGAATAATTCCAGAACCCACTTAATTACTACGTCGACTCTTCTCATTCATAAAAGTCACAACATACTGCATTCACTTTCAAGTAGGTAAGGTAAGTAGGTTAGTATGTACCGTCCTGTCGTAGATATAGTCAACCTCGTAAATGCTTTACTACTTTTGACAATAATCCTCAATTAATTGAAACTTCACTACAGTCAATTCTTAGTTATTTATCCTCTGATATTGCATAGCTGTCACAATCAAAGTGGTCAGTGATGAGCGTTGCTGCTGACAGAGGTAAAATAACTGGCAAAGGACTGCAGGGTTGAAATCATCTGACTAGCACAGACAAATTTACCTTATCATTTTATTACGTGCAATGAAGTCGGATAGTGACCGCCGAATGGGACAGACGTGTCGTGTCCCGCTTTTGGTTTTTACTTGATGCAATGTGCACACGTGGAGGACTTGGAGTTTGAAACTCGAATTTGAAATACGAACGCTGCAGCTCTTGTGGTTTGTAGTGGGTGCAAATTAAAACACCTTAAAAAGGTGGTAAAGTGGCATACGTGTGTTCCTGATCTTCAAGCCCGAGGTCTAGGCCTGCCGATCGAGGATCTTGGTGACGTCGACAATCTGGTGAGATCTTTCCATATTTATATTTCAGGGATCTCCATTGGAAGCTGTATCCGGCTGCGTTTTAGTTTGATAATTTGGACTTTTGAAGCCACGCGAATTTAACATCATTGTAAGCTATAAATAGCTAAGCTTTAGGGAAACGTTTGCAAATTATATGTACCTATATAGTCGGAGGTTGGGATAAACTAATACACTCTATTATTCTCGCCTAAAATACGGTATCGCTTTAGAATTCGTACTTCACGATTTCCTTAATTTAACATTGTACTAAATTATTGCATAGCTTGTAAGTCAAGTTTGTATACCCAAGCGCGTCAATTTGGACTCGAAGTTCAAAAAAAAGGTTAAGTAACAAAAAACACATTTCTATAGATTTCATAAGTGCGAAGTTCATAAATTTCACGCGGTCCGCTCGCCTGTCAGCTTTAGTGGTTCCCAAACCCAACACATGTACCGAGAAGGTCTTGAAATAACATAAAAACAAAAGGGTTTTTAAAATGGCAATTGTGCGTATGACAAAAGACGGGAACTGCTCGTTTACAGCAAATAAATTTATGGGTTTAACTTTTGATCACGCGTCTGTCCGTCAAGACCTCGCTTCATATGTTTTGGAGCATCGAGATGACGACAGAATTCACCTAGCACTTCTAAATAATATACAAGAATTTCGCCATAACAGCAATCTATCCCAGGAACAAAGGATAACAAAATACAGAACCACCCAGTTTAACAAGACGTTCTAGGGAGGGAGAGGACATTCTTATCACCGCGGCCGAGTTCTATCTTGTAAATTTGCACGTGCATACGGATACAAGAGACACACTTGTGTATTCACCTACCGGCGAACCAGTACCCGGCAACATACACATCCTCTACAAGGACCAGCACTATGATAGCTGGGTCACGGCCGACGGCGAACATTACAACAGCAACCTGATAGATCTAATACAAGAAACAAACAACGTCAAAACAACACAACATAACAAGCTTTTAGTTAACCAATACCACGTGAAGAGCAAGGTCAACCCACGAAACCCCAGTCTCAAACGAACAGCCCCCAATCAGCTAGCTCATTAACACAGTATGAACGACAAGCATTAATGTATACACAGTTATCAGACGTAGTCGCAGATGTTACTGGGCTCACAATACTTAGAAATCAGCCGTCTACCGCAATAAAAACTTGCCCAGACTTGCGTATTGCAACTTGGAACGTCCGTGGGGCCTCAAAACCGGCCAAAGAAGATAAAATAGACGCTGAACTTTCAATTAGGGGCATTCATGTAGCCTGCATACAAGGTATGAACTCTAGAGCATACAACTCTACCCACTACGCATGGCACCTCTATGGAACCGCAGGTCAAGCACACCGGGGACTTCTAATTAGAAAAGATACCCAAATTGAATTAGTTAACAGAAAAAAAGGATACAGACGCATCGAATGGTGATCGTACCGTGCATGATACATGGTTTGAAAATATCGGCACTTAACAAAGCCAACAGGTCAAAACTCAGAAGATATGAGCAAGTTATCATGAGAGACTTGATTAACCAATCTAGGAATAAACCAAGACAAAAGAAAATGCATGAAATCTTAGACGGAAAAACAGCAACCAAACGCGTCAAGAACCACAGGATGTGCTACATGCAGCAATGCAGTACAAGGCCAAATCCAGGAAAGTCGGCCGACCTATTTACACATGGAACGACAATTTAAAACAGGACATGAAGTACTTTGGCAAGGAAATCAACTTTTGGATGAATACAGCGGAAGACAGAAGTAAGATCAAGATTGCTGCTAGTAAGATTCACAAAAAAACCGGAAATGGAGAGTAGCGAAACATCCGACGATGACATGGAAAACAGCAACATCCAACACAACACAACAGAGCAACGACATACAAAAGAACCGAGAAAGCAGTAGAACCCCGCCAAAAGACTCAACGATGAAGCTCGACCTGAACCAGCCTGACGGCAAGGTCGTTAAAAGATGCCCATCCAAAGATATAATTACCTATCTCTCCACTAGTCCAATGCTTGCTCTAGGATGCATATCCGGTAGGCTCTTAAATCCTTACCTATCCTTCGGGCACGTCTTCCCTACCATTACCGCGCCCCCCGGTCTACTCCTTGATATGCAATGGTCGCTGTAGCACCATGAAAATGAGGCTACAGGAGCTAGTGCGAATCTTGGGGTTCATTCGATTAATCGAGTCTGGTTTAACCACGCTGGGATCGGTGCAATTCATTCATTCATTCATTCATTTTATTACGTGCAATGAAGTGTCATTCGACCTGAGGGTGGTAGAGCAATTACGACTTTGACTATACAAAATGTTGTTAACTAGTCTAGTAGGTCGATAATCGCTCGCTAGGTGTCGCCCGGATACCGCCCCGCTAATTAAACTGTCGCCTCCCGCACTAACTAACCTTCGATATAGCGTTCATTGATAAAGTCCGCATAACACGAATCACGATATAATTAGATGATTTAGTAGTGGAATGGTTATTGAATATCTGATTTTCGACTAACCCAAATTGCTTTATGAAGTCTAGTGTTAAAGTACAAATCAATTTGTTTGGCGAAATATATCTACCTATCTATCTACCTTATTTTTAGTACAATACAAACTAATGTACCTACTTATTCGTTCTAATCCTATTAATTAGAATGGAAATCACTTGATCACATGTATGTAAATACTATATCTATTCAATGAAGTATTTTCTCTAAAGAGGTTTGCGTAGGTTTTGCGTTGTGTACGTTTCATCTTTCAAGTTTTACTTATGATTTTATAAAACGTGGATGCAGTCCCCTATAAACTATAGATATACGAAAAACTGCAAGCAATATAAAACAAATCTCCTTTTCTGTCTGAGTAAAGTAAATGTCCAGGAAATTACTCACGGAAGTAGGTGCTTTAGAATTCTTTGCTAAA
This sequence comes from Amphipoea oculea, assembly GCA_945859645.1. NCBI lineage: Eukaryota > Metazoa > Arthropoda > Insecta > Lepidoptera > Noctuidae > Amphipoea > Amphipoea oculea. The sequence goes on from OX243873.1 coordinate 14,461,686, forward strand.
ATTGAAAATGTGGAAAACTCTCAGACATACGCTCGTGTCTGACTATTTGTACTGTACCTACAATCCTTTATTCTTTGTTTAATGGACTTCTAAGGAATGATAACCTTTTGATAAGAAAATTGGCATCAAAAAACTTTTCCTTAATTTTAATACTAGATATAAGTAAGTACTTACTTTTTTTACCACAAAAAAGATGTTTAAAATAAAATTAGCACCAAAGGGCTTTGAACAGAGGTTGAGGAAGAGATCACAGAAAGCGATAAGGCCGCCCATTGTACCTAGGTATATTTTTAGTGATCGATAATTTTTTTGTTTGTTATGTATTTTTATTGTACAATAAAGTATATATAAATAAATAAGTAAATGAGGTCCGTGGTATACCTACTGTCGGCCATTTTTTTTTTTTTTTTTTTCTAAATAGCGACCACGCATGTGTCCTATATAAATCGATAGTAGACATCAATTCACACAGAAAACAATAGGATCAAACAACGAAGTGTCACGTTCAAAGTTGATCCAGTTCATTTTTGACCTGACATCCATATTTTTTTAAATTGCTTACCATATTGTTGCATAGATGGCTGAAATAATCACTCTGAATTTTTAAAGTAATCATTTAAGTAACTTGCCAGGCTTTATGTAAAAATCTTCAATCCTTTTTTATAAGAGTCAACATACAATGTGGCTTCATTCAAGTATTATAAATAAATACAAAATAGGAACAGGTATTATAGCGTCTCAAAATAGATTTCCATTTTGCGTTCGTGTAACAGTACCAATTATAAAAAACAGTTAAAATGATATTTACGTAACTGTGACTACATTAAGTAGGCGAAAAGGTCACAGCCTCACAGGTCAATATGTGAGCTTTTTAAAAACTTAAAATGCCGTACTGACCTTTAACACTCGAGTTTAACTCGCGCTTGGCCGGACTTTTAATTAATCTTAGGAAATCTGAGTGAAGGAAAAAGAAGGGTAAAAATATGAACTAACCATTCAAATAATCTTCTTTTACAGAACATTTAACTCTTTTATTTTGTTGTCTATTTTATGGTAATCTTAGAGGCAAAGTATGGTGTTTGTGTTTGAAATTTCGTTTGCATTATTTATGTTTTGTTCATAACAACATTAAAGCGAAATGGACGTATTTAAATGTATGTAAATTTAACAGGTAATAATAATATTAACAACAAATAAATTTCTCCCTTTGTTTTATCAATATTATCAGTAGTATGTGGTTTGAACATATCCACCCGGAGGAATCATCTAAAAAACTCGCTTCTCTAATCAATAATTACGCCTAATGACCTATTATCCCAATTACTGGAATTTCCATTCAATTTATTCACAAAAATGTCTACTCTATAGGAAAAGTAAAACAGCGAATTTTCATTAATTGCCTAAGCATTCATTAGTCAAATTCTGAATCATTTATTGGTGTCCCAGTTTCCTGCTTTATCTAAGTAGCGATAGTACTTGGCGTACTTGCAAGTACATTGGTATTCGCCCCGCATTTCGCTGCGATTATTATGACCCGTCCGAGTTGCGGTCGTCTCTTGCCCCATATATTTTGCAGGACACTGGTACACTGGTGCATTAGAGCATAAGTCTGGTCTCACAGGATTTTGGTTAAACTCTACTAGTTCGTAGCTTGAATCTGTCAGGTCGGATTGAATTTATGTGAAAAGGATTGGTTAGGATTTGGTCTTGTATTTTTCGTAAAGTAAAAAATATGGTCGGCTAAAAATTACTTTGATTTATGTGGCGGATAATGCACATAACTCGTAATATAAAATAAAGTAAGACCAAGTTTAATGATATGATTTGTATTTCAACTTTTCTTTTACAAGCATCTTTGTAGCATACCTAACTACTTTTGAATTTGAAACCAGAAAGAATACAGTTAGTACCTACATTGTGCAAGAAATACTATAAGCAAAATCAAGCCTAAATTGTTCCCGCTACTAGGACCCAGGCCTCCTCTCGGTGAGAGGGAGTGGGCCGTAATACACCACGCGGGTCCAGTGTGGGTTGGTAGACGTGACATGTCTTCGAATTTTTGGTTCTAGGACACTCCAGTTTTCTCACGATGTTTTCCTTCACCGTTTTGACAGCAGTGGTGATTATATTATTCATATCAAGTGTCGTGACATGGATAATAACAACAGAAGAGGAAAAAACACCGTTATAATTACTGCATCTACTGTTTAATTCATTGGCCAACCCAAATACCGAAAACGACGCGTTTTTCCTACTTAAATCTCTCATTTACCCAACCCTTGTTACATAAAAAGTTCAGAGAAGATTTGTGTCGCATTCCTCACACATTATAATTAGGTATACATATACAGGTGGCACAGTAAACACACATGATCGGAATAACAACTAGGTAAACCTCAGCAAAGCTAAGTCCTGTGCCGCGGAAACACAAACTTGGAATACATTGTCTCATTAGGACGAGCCCATGTAATGAATAGTGTATGCAGCGCGGGCGCCGGGCTCCGGGCCCCGTGGACCGCGAGATATTGCATAATGACCAAACGAGACTATAGGGGCCCAACTGCAGATAATTCTCACTTGAATTTCGTATAATTTCGTGTAAAAATAAACGGGGAATGCTCTGCGCAAGTTACTTTTGTATTGTGACTGTAAGTTTGCATTATACGTGTGTTTATTAATTTATTACTAGCTGTGCCTGCGACTTCGTTCGAGTGCATGTCACATGACACACATGACAAATTGGATTTTATGGGTTTTCAGTTTTTTGCGCGAAACCCTAATTCTTTATCTAAAAAAAGTAGCCTCATTTACTCCATAATGAAGTTAGCCAGAACAAAGAGTTAGACAAAAATGTTAAAACTTTTTTTTTGTAATTTTGTTTTGTATAAATAAACAATAAAATAAAGTTAATAAACAGTAAAGGGTAATTTTCACCCCTGAATTGTTAATTTGATTTTTTCAGCGTTTTTTGCCTGTGGTACGGAACGATTTTACGTACCTGCTGAAAGTTTAGAGACTACCCCGTACATAATTTACTATTGTCATACCTAAGCTCCAGCCGATCCCTAATATGATTCACGTAACTAATTTGAAACGTTGTAGGTTTTCAAAGGAACGTGTAGGAGTGTCCTTACGTCGGTGTTTCTAGTAAAACGATCACTACATTATAAGTGGAACCAAAATCTTAATTAAATACAAAATCACTCAAACTAAGTAGGCAGTAACAGTATCTTGTACCTAATTCGATAATGAATTACCTAATTAGTCCAGGCGGGAGTTTTGAGTACATCAATTTACTTGGAAACCTAGTACTTTGTGCCTACGAGTAAATACTTAAGTTAAGGGAAGGTAAGGATTTTTATGAGAGAAAATTGTCTTAGGTAGTAATTTGTTTGTTTATGGCAATTAATTTTCCAACTCTCTTTGACTATGTATGTATTTATATTTGATTTTATTAATGTTTGTAATTCAATACAAAAATTAAGTGTGTTACTACAGGATAAATTTTTAACCAGTACGCAAACTGTAACAATGAATTCACTACATGATTCTGAACGCCCTTGCGACGAAATTTTTTGTCGGTTATTAAAAAAAAATTGCTTTGCCATACATTTTGACCGCGTAGATATTGCAGATTTCTATGAAACAGCTGTTTTTTTTGATAACTGACTAAATATTTCTAACCATGAATTTAGCACATGGTTCTAGACCCCCGCCCCCTCCCTCTCCCCCCTAGCCGAATTGCTTGAAACAAATTCATAGGTACTATATTCTTTAACTACTTTATATTCATCTTCTTTTATTCTTTATCTACCTTGCAAAGTAGCATCTTTATACAACTTCATATTTTATTTCACATTTCACGCTACAAAATAAGAGTGTCATTACACGGCTATCTGTTCATGCGGTATCGTCCTTTACAAGCAATCCAGACTCACCGCTTCATTAGTTCACAAAGGGTAGTTGTATGCAAGTGCGAGGTACGCTACCGTCGCGCCGTCTCAGTGGTCCCTAACAACTTTGCAGCTCAACGGTTATTGCCCTCTATTATTAGGTAGCATAGGAAAGGTGTTTGCTTAAACTGAATTTGTTGATAGGTATCGACTTTCGACGTTCTTGGGAAAATTGCTCTAGAAATATCAAGCGTGTATTTTGTAGACCCACTACTTATAGTTTTATACAAGCAAGTGTATGCCCTTGTCTTAACTTTATCATTGCGTGCAAACTTTGATTTGTAAATGTGTTTGAAACTAAAAGGTTTTGATACTAGAATTAATTTCCATTAAATAAATGTCTGCTAGATTGCATAATGCATTCTTATTATTTCTTTCGCAATTGAGAACGGTCGAGATACTGACAGCCTTGATTACTTTTTCACGTCGTTGGGCTGAAAGCTATTCTGTGAACTGATACTTAGGTATAAAACCTGTATTTTAGTCTCAATTAATAAATATATTTATTGAGGCACTTTTCTAAAAACGTATCAATAGTAATATCGTGATTAAAATAGGCGCTATTGTCTACAAACATATTTACATAGTGACCGTAAGTGCAATTAAATGAATTTCGAAATCGTTATCAAATTATGTTTTTATTTTTATATAAATGTTGCTCATCACATGGGAGCAACATCCAAGTGTTCGTTTTCCTACAATGCAATTACAATAGTAGCCAACCATTTTATTCCTGCCTTGCAAATTATTATCGATCTAGATGCAGACAAAATAAATTCGATTGTTTTATTGTCTTCGAGTGGATTCTGGCTCTTAAAAGCAAATTAAGGATCAGAAATGACAATGCTGTACTGACTCAGGTCATAATCGATTTAAATCGATGAAAAAAATCCTTAAAATATAAGTTAAAAACTGAACTTTGAAGAAATTAAAGGTTCAGTTTTCGACTTATATTTCGGCGAATAACTCCGAAATCTGACGCTTTAGGATATTATGTTACATTACATTTTTTGTTTGTATTAGTGTCCTCTATCTAAATATATAACTTTCGCTGTGCACCGCGATTCTGAAAAAAAAAAAAACAAAATGGCGGCAGACGTTAGGGCCACCCTCCATACAAAAATCTTCAAACCCCTTTCCTGAAAACAAAGTATGGTAGATTTATTTCACAAACTTAATATCTTCAGATCCTTATATTACAAGTCTTAGAAAACTACCACAAAGACACGTAAAGTAGGTACAGACTTTACTTGTCTACCGTAGGTACCTACACATACACAGTAGTTGTTGGACAGTAGGTACTACTACAGAGTAGTATCCTCACGACATAATTCTCTTATGAAATAACCAGAAATCATAATTTAAATTGTATTTTCTTATTTTCGTAAAACTATGGTATCAATAAAACTTTAATTTTGATAATACACATTTTAGGTATTATTTTAGACCAACTAAAGCAGGCGTAAACACACTTCATGTAATATTGGCTAAAAGGTAAATTTCACCTATGTGGAACGTACTACCTATACCGGGTCTACCGGGATTTTTACCGGGGTTTTATTATAAATCCATTAGTTTACACGGTTCACGACAGTAGCCGGCATGATTTTTCCCACATCTTCAACAATCATCGTCGTATTTAAACTAATTTACACTCAACCTTAATGAATTATACACCTACACCTTTCTCATAAATCACTCCGTCTATTGGTGAAAGCCGTATGAAAACCCGTTCGGTAGTTTTTGAGTTCATCGCGTTCAGACAGACAGACGCACTGATTATCTCCTACTTTGCAATGCGGTGAAAAGGAGACAGTTACAGGCTGATTATATATAATGTTATTTATTTATTTGAGTTGCCAAGCAGTTAATGAAAAAGTTTTTCGGTTTCTTATAAAAATGTTCTCTATTTTTAAAACGTTTTAGACCCGGTAGCTGGCATTCTCATTATTATAATTTCTTCTGGAAAAGTTCTTTCCTCCTAAAATGCTAAAAATAAATATGCAAGTTTTTCTTCATCGATTGGCTGCTTTTAATAATAAATGCAGTCAGACTTTTGAAACTATTATCCAATTGCCTACGTGAAGCCTTGGTAGGACTCGACAAAGTAATAAACTTTGATATGATTGCCTTATTAATGTCAATTTGTAGAGTTATTGCTCAAGGCCTTATGACTGTTGATAATAGCTTTCAATGGAGTGGTATTCATTAATCTATACTTTCTTGTCTTTATAACTTGGTCAACCTACGAGGCCTGAGTTCTATCCCATGGTTATAAAGTGTTTTTGTTTTCAGTAGCGGTCCGTGATTTGGAATATCTTGTCCTACAAATGGAAAAGTCTATCAATCTGTAAAACGGATTTGAACCCGTAATTGACGAATCTTATGTGCAATAGTACCTTCACTTTATTTATTTATTTTACTATTTATGTACACACATATAAAAATAGACACGAAAAAAACAGAACAGAAAAATAGGTACAAAGGTCCTTTGTGTGAAAAAAGTAGTAATCTATGATTAACTGCAGATTGTCTACGACTCCGTCTGCGAGTCAGGATGAAAAGTAGCATATGTCCTTACACAGGACGTGGTCTGCCTGTGTGCTAAATTTCATTTAAATCCGTTCAGCCGTTTAAGCGTGAAAACATAACAAACAAACAAACTCACTTTCGTATTCATAATGTTAATTAGGATTACGATTGTGATGTAGTACATACATGTCTAGGTATATAGTTATTACCCCAGAGTTTTTTGTCTTAGGAATCTATGTATTTATGTAAACCATAACTTCTATCATTGTACCCAGCCTTTTCCCAACTAGTTTGAAGTCGGCTTCCAGTCTAACCGGATGCAGCTGAATACTAGTATTTTACATGGAGCTACTGCCTATCTGACCTTCACAACCCAGTTACAGGTAACACGATACCCTTTGGTAAGACTGGTTGTCAGACGTTCGGCCTTCTGACGACCCGTAACGACTGTAAAAGATCCAAGAGTGACAGCCGGGACCAACGGTTTAACGTGCTTTCCGAGGCACGAAGGGGTCTCGGTATGTAAAGATGGTCACCCATCTACAGACCAACCGCGGCAAGCGTAGATTAGCCTGATCGATCGACCTGTGCGGCTGTTATTACTTAGCCACGAGCCCCTCATACCCTAACTTCTATAATACCGAATAAAACCTTTGTCCCCTCCCTCGTCTGCATAATCTTAACAATACTTCGAGAAGATTGGACAATAAAAACTTGAAATGGAAACCCATTACGTAGAACTTATCTTGAAAGCGGTCGAAAGGTCTTAAAAAGGCATACTACCTATTCAGAACACTAATGCCAATTTTTTGGGCACATAAGCTTTGACTTTTATGAGTACCTACGTACTGAATTATTGTACTTTGAAATTAGTTTTATTGTTTACTGGGGTTGTTTACAAAAGATTGTGTTAACGCAATAGGTACAAGATTTTCATTTTAACTATGTAACTTTTGGGCTAACCCCAAGCACTTTGTGGTAAAGTAAACATTGATAGGAAACCTGTACCTAATAGCCTTACTTAAATCGCCATTATGCGGGTAATCAATGTTCACTCCTGCTCCGTTAGAAGTAGGTACACAATGTTGTAGTTAGTACGTATCAGTATGATTATAAATTTTACTAACTTCGGGCCGCTTATTTAAAAAAACCGAGTGTGCTTATGAAACTTCAAACGTATTTGGCTATGAGAGGAAGAGCTGCACTCACACACACTGCTTTCTCTTGCTTATATCCCCCACTCAACTCCTGTTCACCTCGCCCGATCACACTTTTCGTAACGCTTACGTCACGCGTTCGCCAGCTTACTCCCCAAGTCAAGCGTGCGTAAAGAAGTTTCACTTCAAAAAGTAATCTTTTTAGTCTAAACGTTCTAAATTATTTGAGATCATTTTTGTCACAAAGCTAAAAATCACAAACTGCAAACTATCTGGCTTTTGTTTCAAAGCAAACAAAATTATGACGCCTGTTCGTTCGAAAACGGAGTTCAATTTTTGAAGTGAAAACTTCTTTAGCGGCGTTGAACACTTTTTGTAATGGGTAAAAAATGTTAAACTCGCGTCAGGGCATCGCGTCAGGACACGTGACCGTCAGGAGAGATTTCCCCCCCCCCCCCATCTCTTTCTACGGCGGCGCCAACCGAAGTGAACCAAGTGAGACACGACAAAGATGGCCGAAGAAAATGACATTTGACGTACAAATGTTTGAAAAGTCAGTTTCGTAAACAATAGTACTTCGAGGAGCCGCAGTTGTATTTAATTTATTTTGAACTTCTGTTTAACCAATTTAGTTTATTATTATATAGATAACTACCTACAATACAAAATAGAAGCGACGAAAAATATAACGAAGCACATTATAGCAACAAGAAATACTGTGGGACATTGCTGCTTTTGTGTGAAAACAATGCTTTCGTGTCGACCACGGAAGTTTACACCCTACAGGGAGATGCTCCAGTAGGGTGTGGCTGTGAAGCTATGTTGCAAAACATGCTCCACGTCCTATCCTGCCTTATTTGTCCTACCCAAAACATGCAGTCAAAGTGACCTCTGGGCTGCCACCGACGACAACGTGGAAGTGGCAATATTTTGAGCCAACAAGATCTAAAGTAAAAGAGAAGAAATTTAGGGAGTAGTTCATTAATAAAAAGCTTGTATACAAATATCAGTTTATTTTTATAATACTTGTACGCACCGGGACTTACAGCTTAGTACGGCTGTTATTCCAAATGCATACAGTGTGGCTAAGTTTGTAACAATTGAGCCTGGTATCTATGGTTACCTCACCCTACTGATTATAAACCTACAGCAACTACTTAACACCCTAGTTATCCTAACACCCTAACCTATCATACAAGCCTACGGGAGACCTACGGGAACATACAGAATTTGGGTAGGAATAGGGGTTTGTGTACGTCGTGCAATGTGTACACAGGAAATAGTTTTGTCATTGCCGGTCCCACAGACTCATAGAACTGGTGATGGCTAAAGGTGTCTTGGCCATAGTGAGAGGAATTAGGGAAGATGAATCAAAGTTTACTCCAGCTTGATGACTAATTTATTCATTTACTAATTACTAATTTATGTGGAACGAATGTATGTCGCTCTTGATGCTGACGCTGGCGTATGTAACTCTTGCCTGTTCACGGCTGAACAATACTCTAAACTCTAATTTGGCTTCTAAAACTTGTGCAAGCAGAACAACATTTTTAAAATGTTTGCTTTTCATTTGCCATCTGTGCCATCTCTTCTGTAGGCCGTTTCATTTTCTGCTATTCGTAGTGAAGCACCATCCTTACTAGTCCTATTGACCTGAAATACAAAACTAATGTTATAAATTCTTTCTCTTCATTATCTTATTTATACTGATTTAATTAATCAGTAGCGGCATCAAAATAACAGTCATTATTATTCTTATGGCGGGTTTTTTTTTTGTTACAATGAGTTTTGTACAGGCAAACGAAGTTCTTCGTAAAATTGTACAGTACCCGGCGATAAATATTGCACATCGACCTTTGGAAAGAAACAATCGGCTAATTTCGGCTTCGTAGTGCGTTATCTCTGTCGCACACTACCTATGTGACGTTAACTGACGTTTTGTCAGTCGTTGTTCAAGTGCGATAGAGTGCGGTCGCGTCCAGTTCAAAATATATGTCTAGAGTTGTTAACACCCCCAAATTTAAATAATTTAAAGTTGTACTATGGCATCTTTAGGAAAAATAGGGGAACCTTTTTATTTTACCCCAACCTAAAGCAATCATTTATAGAAAAATTGGTGTATTTTATACAAAGAATAAAAAGAATTATCAAAAGAAGCAAATCATAATTGTTTTAACAGCTCCTAATAGATACCGGACTGTTTGTATTTCGTGCGACAGAGATAACGCTCTACGAAGCCGAAATTAGCCGATTGTCTCTTTCCAAAGATCGATGTGCAATATTTATCGCCGGGTACTGTAAATTGGATAGGCACCTAATTCGTAAATCATGCCAGGCTACCCCTGTTTAGCGTTAGTGCTTGTGTCAGTGTTTTTATTTTCTATTATGGAGACCTCTCCCTGACCAATTCTTCCAAAAAATCTAAGGATTAGAAGCAAAAGCAAGCATAAGTATAAGAAATTGAGAATGTTTACAAAACATAACTTACTTTGAACACATTTTAGCTGTAACAGTAGGTACACACCTTATCCTCCTCCAACCAATATTCAATTCTTTGCCCTTTATTGCAACTAGTCTCCGGTCTTAATTTCATTTATTTTAAATACAAAAAAAAATATTCAAAAGTTTTTTAGTTTGACACATACAATATCAAATTCATTCATTGACATATTCATATTGTTTCCATGACGACCATGACGTTGTCGCGTCAAAACTGTTGAAACTGTAGACAATAAATTAGTTTTTCATACGTAATAATGTCTATGGACACAAATATTCGGTTCGTAGACAGATATTCTCGTATGCCGATAATTTGTTGGATGACTTCATTATAATGGCAACATTTAGAAGTTGTAGGACATTCTAGTTATAGAACGTTTATGAAGCGTTTATGAATACAAAATTTTATCGAATGTTTTAAAGGCCTATTGAGTATTTTAACTAATGAATGGTTTAAACCTTCAATAGGCTTTTTTTATGAATAAGACCGAAATTGTTTAAAATATGGAAATTGAACAAAGTGCATCTATTAATGAAAAAAGTGACGCAGAAATATTGAAAAAAAATGAGTAATATTAATTAAATTAATAAGTTTTCACTTCTGCCGGCACTCCCGGAGTGCAACCCGTCTTTTTTTTTTTTGTTTGTTTTCGATCAGTTTTCGTTGTTGCGGCTAGTCTATCTTCATAAAAAAGTAAGTTGATTTCCTACAAAATGTATGTGAAAAGATTTTTGCAATTTCTGAATTTTCTAGTATGCAAACCTCACTTGATCCGATAAAGTTTTTTTGATTCTTAAGGAACATATCAGAATTTGTGAATACAGATCAACATTTCTCAAAAAGTTAAGGACAGTCTCTTAAGACCGTTTTCCTGTAGCTACATCGGTTAAGGTACCTGCCCTTACTGCCCCATCTCAAAAGTCTATCCTGTATGTACAATATCCGTGTATGTACGAGTATGTAAAATATCCGGGCGTTAATATGGCACATCGACTCTTAGAGTATTACATAGATATAATGACAGAAACTACGCTTAATAAAGCCCAGTTTTTTCTAAAACTAGATTGGTTCTATTCACAACCACGTAGGATGTACAGACGCCAGCACATCAAGCTACTACAATATGTCAAATTTCTTTAATAGATTTTCAACTTTATCGCTAAAACATTAGGTTCAAGGTTGATTGGGAAAATTTGACAGTTTCGGGTATCTTGATGTACTGGCGTCTGTGCAAATACTAGTAAATTAAAATGCAGAAAGCAAACTCTGTTCCCTAAAAAATTATGGATAACCGTCTTGGTTTAAGTGCCACCAAGGTATAATGAGTCAGCATAAATATGTGATCACAGTAGATTAAATAGCGACCACTTTTACAGTTCATAAACTCTTGCCATTTGGACGTTAACGTGCATGAACCAGGAGAAATGTAAGAGACTGCACGTTAAACGCAGTTTATTAATCGTAAATACTGGATTGAGTGACAGATTGCCCAGCTGGTTGTAAAATATGGCGTGAAATACGATAACGCTTGGCTATTTTTTATGGCATGGAATAAAATATACTATAATTACTTACAGTGCTATATTTAGCTATTTTTGTGTGGAAAATATTTTACTGAAGCTTTATACGTATAGTTTTAACCTAATAATGAACACTTTTTTAAATGAGTGATTCTGTAACAACTTTTTACTCTAATGATGCACTCTTTAAAAATATAATTGAACCTCTTTTTAACTTTCTGGCTTTTTCTCACAGTTGGTCGGAGTGACTAAGCTAGGGTACCCCGACCAGATAGGTTAAGTTAGGTTGGAGCTGTGACCAACCACGCGCCAGCCGAGCGAGCGAAGCGAACGGTGCCGCGGTAGCGGCTAACGAGCACTACATCCGAGTTAGTCGCAGATACTTGAGTATTTAGTATTTTAGGATCCCAAAATAGAAATGATTTAAGGTTCACAAAAAGAGGCGCAATCATTATATTAGAGTGTTTAATAATATTTATAGGAGCACAAAACAGGAATTATTAGAAGTTCGATTAAATACCTGCCTTAATTAATTACACGTATGCAACGTGCCTTTAGTATCTACCTTCTTTCTTGATTAGGTCTGTACTATTGTGTTGATGCCTCACTAAGCAATAATACGATTGTATTAATCAAGTACAGCGCAGAATCTCTATGAGATAGGATTTGGCGGCTAATTTCGATTGATTCCTGGATTTCTCTAAGACGGCGATTAAGGTACGTTTGCGTATGCGATCATCGATTCGTGTGGTGATTACCTATGTATTGACATAATCACCTTTAGGTTACGAATCGCTCAAACAAACATTGGGTATATGCCTGTTTGTTTGACTGTTAATTGAAATATCAATTCAGATCTTGTTTCCAATCCAAATGTATAAATGAAAACTGAAAATCTGCACATTTCGCAAACCTTGCTAGTTTGACCTATAGTTTTGCTAAGATAATCAATTGCTGTTAAATATTTATGGCCAATATTTGGAAAATAAACAAACAGGCAAGGTCCAATAAGTTGCTCTTGATTGACTTTCGAAAACTGACCTAAAATTTGTTGATATTGGGTACAAATTGCCCAAGGGAAGACGAAATGAAAAAAAAAAAACAACGAATGCTGGTTGCCAAGAGTTATTTATTTTACGGACCCTACTCAGGTAGTTTAGAAATTTTTTATGTGGTCAAATATCAATCGGTAAGGGCCACTATTTGCTTTAGCCGTGGAGGGTTGAACAACGTCCGTGATTGATGCTGCTCGTTGGCCTGACTAGCAATTTTAGGGCAAGAAAAATTTATGTGTTTAGTTAGATACTATGTTATTCCGGACTAGGGTTCCTTGTTGATTTATGTGGCTAGGAAAAGGATCTCATAAATTAATGTGTGTGGTGGTGGTGTTTGTAAATACTTCTTTGGTTCCATGCAGTCACGTCTTTGAAATCAGCAATAGTGATTGCAATACCTTAGCAGTTTTGACATAGTTTGCTAATACTCAAAGTACAGAGCACATCAAGCTACTACAATCTATCAAAATGTGTATCTTTAATAGATTTTGAACTTTATCGCTAAAGCATTAGGTTCAAGGTTGATTGGAAAAATTTTACAGTTTCGGGGACCTACACAGAATAATCTAACGTTACCGTAGAAGCAGCTTTAGGATTAGTAGTAGTAGGCTTATTATAGGTCAAAGGCCTTTTAAATGACTAAACATATCCCGTAGGAGAGTGCTAACATGATACTGTAAACACAAACCAATCTGCGGGCGAATTGCGAACACTATCAGTAGCAATGAACAACATACATTGCGTTGCTTACGTGGTTCCGCCGACATATTTTTCGAACATAAGAAGTAATGGATTAGCAATATCCTTCAAAATGATTCAGATTAGGTTGCTGATTGATATTGATCACCTCGGGAAGGCTAATGTGTAGTAGGGGGAAGTTTATGAGATATTATGTTTTGTGTGGTCCCTAGCGACGGATTATGCATTTGAGCTGTTGTTTATGTCATCCACTAAACCCCGTCCTCGTCGCCACTGCTTAATAAAAGACATGCGCTCAGCAAGACAGTTATTTCGAGACTATCTCGACTGACTTATGAACACAACAGAAGCTATGTTTTCCTGTATACTTGCTAGCCAGTAGGTACCTACCACTGTAAAGGAAGCATAAAAGAAGAAAATAAAAACAATGTTGCTTCGTATTTTATTTATTGAAGATGTATGTAGGTACAATGTAACTTACAGAAGGGAGATTTAGAAGATATTTACAAGGTGTTAAGGTAACATTTAAAATTTAGTTAATACTTTTAAAATTTCAGTGACTAACCGTAAAATAATCTAAAAAAGTAACACTCAAAGTGAACTTAAGCTGAAAGAATTAAAAAGCGAAACATAGACATGTAATAATAGTTAACAATTTGTAGTCATATAAATTATATTTTTAGAGATTTTCAATGTTCCTAAATAATTTTATTAATAACTATAAAAATTATTGCCCTAATCAAAACTAACTACATCTTATGAACGTGCACAACATTTAACAGTGATTAAAGTTATCTAACAACTAGTGAATTATCTAAACAAATAAAGGTTCTTATTTATTTAAAAGATTTACTTAATATATATCTTATATTAAACTTAACTAGGTATATTATTGAAAATTTTGATATGTTTGATATTTTTGTTTTACGCAACTCGTTGTAATTCTTCAAGTACAGTCGCGTGCAAAAAGGGAAAAGGTATTTGTATACATTCAAATGAAACTTTGTCTACAACGTTGTATATTACGTAGGTGTGTAAATACGAGCATAAACACTGTTTTCAAAACTTTTAATGAGGGACATAGAAATTAATTAAATTACTGCAGTTGATGCCAGTTCTCTACACAATTATATTATTATGTGCTTTTAAATAAGATCGTTCACCAGGCGGGTTGAGAACGACATTGGCAATTAGTTTCGTTCGATATTTTCTCTTTGTACCTAATTATATTTTTGCATAACTGTACTTGAAGCAATTTCAACAAACTGCAATAAAATACGCAGCAAGTGCTTTATTAAATTCCATTGTAAATACATTAATTTAATTTTTAATAGTTTACTGAAATATCATTACGAATATTCTCGTAAATGCGCCAATAAAAGGGTCAATAAAAACATATAAATATTCGTTGATTCTGGATTTTGGAAGCAAATATTCTACTTAAAAATAATTTCACCCTTACACCGACTGCGCCTCGTTCCGACTCAACATTGCGGGTAGGTGTTCCGCCTTGCAAAGATCAAGTACCCTACTTTATAAGATATGAAACACTCAGATGTGTCGTTTTAAAATAGGATTTATTTAAAAATTTTCAAGTAAATAATTGTTACTTTTAAGAATTTTCCAGTAAAAATATTACTCGCATTTCATAATTATGGCTGAATCTCTTTTCCATGTTAATTTTCATTCAAGTCTACGATTTTCATTCAAATCGTAAACATTGAAATCGTATGTTGAAACGATCTTTATCACGCATATTATTCTCATTTAAAGTAAAGTATCATGTATCCGTATACGCCTAGCATTTATATTTTATCGCAGCGGTTCATCGATAGTGTTTTAATTAAACTGAGTTGACAATGATGTTTAGCTGTTGAAACCTTTGTTTTAAACTTTCGATTCGATATTCTTTTTTTTTCATGTGTGTGTGTGTTTCATGTGTTTAATGAAAAGCTATTTTTTTAGGAAAAAATGATGAATCTTGTTTTTTCTGATGTATTCAAAAGTATTTATCAGATGTTCATGTAGATTATTCATTTATTTTATTATAGTTTAATTCTAAACAGCCTTACCGAGTAGCTCACAAAAGGGGTTCGGATTTTGGTATGCTACGCCGTTTCGTAGCTCGTGTGCTACGGCGTAGCATGCATGCTACGACCGCGCGATCTCAACGCCTTCGGAATGTTTTGAAAAGGTAAGCTTCGCAATGGCTGATTATAATGTTCAATCTATACACTTTCATTATATATTTTTTCCGGATTTTAAAAATACATTCAATGGGTATAAGTGGTTTTGATCAATTTACTTTAATTCCTGCATGAAGAATAAGAATAGTTATTTGCTTCATATTTTTCCAATATAAAATGCATACGAAAATTTATACGTATATAAAATTTAAATAGATATACAAATATCTGGTTATCCAATAGGTTTTCATGCAAACGAAACATTATATTTTATGTTTCCTCATAATTTCGGGTAGTTTACATACAAATTACCCTTAATTATTAGGAAATGTAATGAAAAGAACAATATTATTTCTAAAGGCGTTATCGGCACGTATATATAGTTATATCGGGTACCATTTAGAAATGTAAACCCGGTGTTTCACATATTACAAGATACTTAAAGCTTTAAAAAGCTGTGTTCAGGGCTCGCCGTCTCGTGTATTACCTATGGACATTTTATGCTAAATAGGTATTACTTAGACTTATTCAACTAACTCTTCAGTCTTGGACGTTACACTTAAATAGAATACTTCTAAAACCCGCGTCGAATTTATTCTCTCCAAAACTTGTAAATTAAGTAGAGTCTGCGTGTTTAAACTATTCCATGGCGTAACTCAACACACACCAAAGACAAGTTATGATAACTACAAGCTATAGACACACAATTGTGGAATAATTCATTGATATCCATGTATACTCACGTATACCGACATTTTAATATCTCGACTACGATTTAATTTCATTGCTGAAGGTTATTTATTTGATATAGATTAAGTTTCTAAGATTTGGAAAAATCACATTCACTAATAAATGAAACACATTTAGGACAACGCACGACCAAAAGTTACGACACCTAAAGTAGTAAGCGAAAATTTACAACACTCATTCACTGGAACGTAATATTACATAGTTCAGTTACATTTAGTTCATATGACTTACACCTATATAAAATTCATTAATTCTAACAAATGAAATTATCACAAATATTTAAAAAATTCTCATTCTGTATAATAAACGCTGTATAATTAATACAATACTTAATTATATATAAAAATATATTGCTCAGGATTTCAGTGGGTCGGTCTATCAAATCAGTGCTTTAAAGTTGCCTGTGCAAAATCTATTTTTAATTTGTTTATAAAATGATAAAATTGTGAAACTAATTGAATGCCACATAACCATAACTTCACGTTGTTCCCCATTCTTTAGACGTTCCTTTCATTCAAACTTATTTTAGATTACAAACGACCGAAACAGAAACAAACACATTGCCTAGTATTGTTTTAAAATTTAAAATGCCTAATATAATAAAATGTTGCTAGGTATAAATAAAATATCTCTTCGGGTTTCTTATACTATGTTACGCTAGATGTATACATAAACGACTTTAAAAAATTTACTGACTAGTGATATGTATCATGATATGTATTTGATATGTTGATCACAACAAAGTAGTTCGGCCATCGCTGTGCGCTGATGGCCCTTATCCTAAGTTCTCTAATCCTCTGGCCAGCCGAGGTCTTCACCGATGAGGTCATAAAACCTCTGGTTGTGTTGGATGAAGAATTTCCTTAGCTTGGTGACGACTGCGGGGTCGACCCGCGGGTGCTTACGACCCTTCGTTTCTCGCAGACACTTGTCTGTTGTGTCGTTTCGGAGGCAATAAAAGCCTTTCGTTTCGTTGAAGTAGAAATTCTTTCTTCCTGTTGGGACAATACATGGAGATTTTCAATTATGGTTTTATATAAGAAGAAAACTTTAGCAGGGTTACTTTTAGATTTTTAAAGCCTGGTTTATGTTTAAACACTCGGGCTTTATTTGATGCATATTTTTACTAAATATCTGAACGTCGAAAATTTTTCAAATCATAATCAGGTAAGTAGATTTGTCTATTATTCTGTAACTGACGTATACTCTAAGGACGTTACATCAATCCACCAATTTAGGCGTCTATGGATAACCTGTAATATTAAACGATCACTTACCAATCTTATGTTCGAGCCCAAGGAACTTCTCGATGCGTCGGAGCTGCGGCACCGGATCTTCAATTAGCAGGTCACCGTTCACGACGAGTATCTGTTCCCGAGGGAACACCTCCAGCCACCGATG
This sequence comes from Amphipoea oculea, assembly GCA_945859645.1. Taxonomy (NCBI): domain Eukaryota; kingdom Metazoa; phylum Arthropoda; class Insecta; order Lepidoptera; family Noctuidae; genus Amphipoea; species Amphipoea oculea. The sequence goes on from OX243873.1 coordinate 14,479,439, forward strand.
GAGGTATGCGTGGTACAGGGATATGGCTATTGGCCTGTCAGGAATTGTCATGTTGAGTAATATTATGATAATTTAATTATTCAAGACCGAATTTAGCCTGGTGTACTGTGTTCAAGTCTGAGATCATTTAGGAATATAAAATATACAGGTTAAATTGAGAACCTTATATTTTAGTCGCTTAGAAATGCTGCTATGATTTACAGGAATGTAAAACAGAATAGAGTACTCTTTGTTATGTACACCATATAAATTACAGACATAAATATAGAAACATTACAATGAGTGACACAATGGGCAGAAAATGGGTGGGGATGTCCATATATAAAAAAATGTTAGATAGTCAAAAAATCAGATTTGGGATTTGTTATTTCAGGCTGTGCGGTTAAAAGTTCCAAATTACTTAAAAATTATTTTCCATACCTGTAAGCAATATTAATCGATCCATCAGGTGATATGGCCAAATGTTCGAAGGGCTTGGCGGCGTCGGGAACCGGGTGGGCAGCTATCTGAGGATGCGCGGGCGCCGAGGGCGTGGCGCGACTGCGCAGTTGAGTGTAGTCGGAGATCGCGCGTGTCACTGGCTCCCGGACTATGAGTAGTAACCGGACCGAGGAGTTCATAGCTCGGACACGTTCTGGTACCTTGATGGAAAATCAGCAAATTTTTGATTCCAGTATAACATGAGTTTCTATGAGATTTGACAAAAATATCGTGGTGAAGAAATACACACATCAAAAGTGTCTAGGGATCAAGCATTTTTATGCGGATTTCTTGAGATTGAGATGTGGCTTTGTAATAAATTTATGATTTTATAAATTTATATGGATCCTTTTTGGTGCATTTCATAATTTGAATCAGGAACTGTGAATCAAATTCGAGTAAAAGATGAAAATCAGCTTTCAATATTTTCCCTATAAAAACATACAACGCATTGAAGACATTATTAGTGCTACTGTTTCCCTACTACTGATTAAAACCAACGTTATTATGGAGCGGCGACGTCATTTAAACAGGGAAGAAATGCTCAGAGTCGTGGGAATGATAGAAGCTGGTTCCCGGCAACGTACTGTGGCTTTAGCTCTGAATACAAGTCAGAGTGTTATCAGTCGACTTTGGACACGTTACCGAAGCACTGGTACCGTGGCTGAGCGCCATGGAGGACGGTATCGCTGCACCACACGGAGACAAGACCGATACATTCAAATCTTAACTCGAAGAGCTCCAACAATAACCGCCATGATGTTAGCCGTGAGGCTTCATCACTCTTCAGGGAACTTAATTAGCGACCAAACAGTCAGAAACCGCTTGCATGAAGTGAACCTTCATTCCCGAAGACCGCTACGGGTACCACCTATAGCAATGCACAATCGTAGGATTCGATATCAATGGGCTCTTGAACACAGAAATTGGGCAGAAGAACAATGGCGTTTCGTGTGCTTTTCTGATGAGTCTCGTTTTGGTATGAGACCGGATACAAGACGTATACGACACTGGAGAACCCCTGGACGCCAACAGCGATTAAAATCCTGCCAGGAAGTCCATCCTTATAGTGGTGGAACCATCATGGTATGGGCGGGTATTTGGATCGGCGGAAGAACTGAGTTGATTTGGATCAGAGGCAACCTCAACGCTCAAATTTATGCTGAGACGATTGTATCAGACGTCATCGTTCCTCTACAAGTGCAAATCGGTCCCTTATTTCAGTTAATGCATGATAATGCACGACCGCACACCGCAAGAGTTGTAAGACAGACTCTCGCCGCAGCTAACATCAATGTCCTGCCCTGGCCTGCTCAGTCGCCAGACTTGAACCCGATTGAGCATGCATGGGATATGCTACAGAGAAGAGCTCTGCCGAATATGGAGGGTATCCAGTCGCAAGAAGACCTTTTTTTGTTGTTGCAACGAACATGGGCGGCCATTCCACAGCGTGATTTGGATGAACTCATTTTGAGTATGCCAAACCGATGTTCTTGTGTTGTTAGTGTTCGCGGTAGAAACACGGATTATTAATTGTTTAAGTTACCCAATAAAATTTTAAAGAAAACTGTTATTTCAGTCTTTTTTTCGAACTTTTGTGTTAGTGGTTCAAATGTCAAAAATCCCTTTATTAGGAAAATGGCAAATTTCTTTATTAATGCAAAGGTGACTTGGTTTATCGTTACTGTGACAAACGAAAACACTTTATTTGATGAATCCTTAAAGAAAATTTTAATTAATATCAATCAGGAGAAAAGTTATTGCAAAAATATATGTTGATCCCTAGACACTTTTGATGTGTGTAGGTCAAATTATATAAATTGTTTCGAATTTTGGAAAAAAACAAGTTAGAACCTACTTAGTTAGAATAGAATAGAATAGAATAGTTCGATCTATTTGTAGTCTTTATTTAATTACAAGGCAAGTTGGTATCATGCTATGCAAATTTTATAACTAGAAAAGGAGAGGCCTTTGCCTTTGCCTTGTAGTGGGACAATAATATTCTGTTTTTTTTTTTTTTTTTTTAATGCGAATCCATATGAAAGTCGTATTTTCACTTACCTCAGGAGTAACAAAATAACTCGGACTCTTTTCTATCGTGATCTGCCCTTTGAAGGAGAGCGGCATTTTACTCCGGTACCACTCCAGGCCCAACGCGTAGTTCTCGTCTCGGTCGAAGAAGTGAACCTCTCCTGACGCCTTCTGTACCATAGGGTGGAGGTACAGCATCTCTAGCAATGCCCGGGTACCGCATTTTCGGACGCCGATTATAAGAGCCTAAAAGACAATTTTATGATTACATTGGTCATTGGCACAGAGTAAAAATGTAACTAAATCATTTAAGAGTAAGTAATAAGTACCTACAGTAATAGGGGTTTATTTATAAACATTGCCCGCAGTTAAGAGGCGTTTTTATGTCAAAATGTATGGTTAAGTAGACGTTAATCATTACTTAACTTTAAGCAACATTTATAAATAAACCCCAAAGTAAATGGGTACTATGTCATACCCAATTTATTTTGTAGAAATTTATTCCTAAGACTAAACTCTTACTTTAATTAACATTTAATTATGGAACTTCTAGTTCTGAAAATATTTTATACGAAATATTTGAAAACTTCTTTAAATACTACGTTTACATACATACATATATAAGTAAGCAGTTTACAGTAAATACTTCAGAATACAGAGATAATAAATTAGCGACATCACCCAGCAATTATTCCAGCCCGCCTGCTAAGAATGGTGATCAGACACTCCCCAGGGGTCGCTCGTTGTCGGTCCATGGGGAAGGTCCATAATTGAAGATGTTTATTGGCTGGCATATACATGTTATATACATGTTTGTCTATAGCAGATATCTCTAGGCGGGGAACGAACCCTCGTGTATAAGTGGACCCCTAGGTTCGAACCCTAGGTCAGGCAATGTGTTCTTGGGTATTTCCATGTTGGATTCTAAGTAGCATGTGTGTGCAGTGGATTTGTGAGAAGTAATATAGTTGATTTATTTGATGTTGTTACTGTATACTAATATGATAATACTCAGTCTAAACCCTTCGCTAAGATTGCCACAACCTAACCCAGAACCAATTATAAGATCAGAATGGAAATCGCATCTTGGAAAAACATTTATTGTGAACCACATTTAGTTAGGCTGAAAGCCGACTCTAATCGAAATAAAGCCAGCCGGATGATAGTTATTATTAATGATTACTATACCTGTGGAAGTCTGCGTGCAGGTCTTGGTTGCCGTGGAGGTCGCAACCGCTTCCGCAGTGCCATCGGATGGTTGATCGTCCTAGTGTTACTCTCCTGGCTCTGCAGGATCTTACGGCCTTCGCTCGCGGCCGATGCCATGCTCGCCGCCTACGAGAAAATCAATACCATGAATGCCTACAATATATTTTTAAATAAATTAACGGCTAAAATATTTTGGGCTTCTAAAAATGTATCCTTTTTTTATAAATAAACCTGGAGAGGGAGTGGGCCGTAATCCACTACGCGGGCCCAGTGCGGGTTGGTAGATGTAAATTTTTGTTTCTAGGACATGCCGGTTTCCATACGATGTTTTCCTCCACCGTTTTGAGTGCAGTGGCGATGAAATAATTTACACAAAGTAAACGCCTGTCAGGGTTCGAACCTACGACCTATAACCTAAAGTGATATTATAATATTTTTTCCTGTTTAATGGCAAAATTCACACCTCTCTTACATGGATGGAATCTTGCAACATAATTGGAGGAATGAGGTTGGACTATAAACCATTGGCAACCCTTTGGACCCATTGGCAACCGTTAGTTACGGGGCTGATATTTATGTAAAGTAATTTACGCAAAGGGTGACAGTAAAAGAGGTCTATGACCCTCCTGGTGAAATTAGATTGCTTTAATGTACCATGATACCCATAATTGTTTGCTTAAAAATTGATAACGCAACCTGAGGTATCAGGTTGTGTAATAAAAAGGCAAGTATATCGCAGGAAATCACGAAAATATTTATGACTTTAGATATTATCAAGATTCTAGATGCCGCGTTCCAGAATATCATTACCGTAAAGACGAAAGGGCAAGGAACTCAGCGTTACCCTTTCGATATAATTTCGTATGTATTTTGCATATATTTTTTCGTGTAATAAAAGAAAAGTGAGACTATCAAGGAAAATAATATTTTCAAGACTGCCAATATTGTGATAGGATTAGCTTCCAGCCCGCCACTTCGTCCGCATGAAATGTCTTGTAACCCCCGACACCCCCGCCCCCGCCACCCCGTCGCATCGCATCGCCTGCCCGCGCTATAACTTCGTTTTCGCTAAGCGTTCTTTCTGACTTTTTGTTCGACGCCTAAAGGATCTAGCGTGATGTTAAATATCTGGCCGATAGTTCTAGATCAGGGTTTCTTAAACTTTTAGCAGTCACGGACCCCTTTCCAGAATTTAAAACCTCCACGGACCCCTGTCAAACAATATTTTAGGAAAAGAAAACAAACCTTGTAATATGTAATAATTATGTATTATATTAAAAATCACATTTATAACTCGACCTGCTCGCAGGCGCGGTCGCAGCCCAAGATTTGGGGGGGGGGGTCATCATGGGTGCCGAGGAATATTTTTAGGGAGGTACATCTTCTCGTTGGTCTAGTACTCGCAAGCGTTAGCGTTGGGTTCGATTCCTAGGTCGGGTACAGTGTTAAAGGGTTTTTCCATCAGAAATTTCTCAGAAGCAGGTTGAAGTCTGGATTTGTGCCCGGTTGGCGGCAGTAGGCTCGCCCTCTATGACATTTCACTTAATAACTGGCGAAATGTGGGTGTAAGCGAAGCGAGCTCGAAAATTTTAACACTCCGCCTCTGTTGATTAGGTGTTTTGTTTTATATTTTCAAGTAGAAATAGGAGTTACATTGTCGACTTATGCAGGCAAGCTCAAGCAGCTATCAGAACCTAAAATGCAAGAGCGAGCGAAGCGAGCTCGAAAATTTGGCACCCTCTCGGATAGGTTCGATTTTCTTTCGATCATTCCAAAAGGACTAGGAATTACTTGTTTTGTCGACTTTTGAAGAAAAGCTCAAGAATCAATGAAAATTGCAAGAACGAGCGTAGCGAGCCTGAAAATTTTAGCACCCCACCTTGAATAGTCTCTGTTTTCTTTTACACATCATACAAAAAGAGAACTTACTTTGTCGAATTATGACGAAAAGCTTCACTCGTTTTACACCAGTTTAGGTTTTCGATCTAGCCTTGCCTAAGCCTTTCAACTTTACGTACGAGCGGGGTGCCCAATATCCTGAATTTGCTTCGCTCGCTCTTGAATCCTTGATTCTATATTTTTATAACAGGCTTTTTAAAGGAAAATATTTATTAGGCGCCTTAAAAAACCCACTGTCATTTTATGGCTTTAAGTTTTTACTTCAGTCGGCAGTCCCCATGTCTGCCGATGTTCTTAATGTTTTTGAATATGTCAATCGGGGTTTTCGTGGCTCAAGTACAGTTTAAAGTTAGTAAGGCAAGTAAATCATTCAGACTCTCGACAGCTTGAATGATTTTGACTGTACTTATTAATTATAATTGAATTCGCTAGCCCGTCGCTCGACACTGCTTCATAGTTAAATAATTTCCTGATAAGTATGTTAAGGTTTAACTAAGCTACCGCGGACCCCTGACACATACGCCACGGACCCCCTGGGGGTCCGTGGACCCCACTTTAAGAAACCCTGTTCTAGATATTAGCGCGTTAAAACATACGTACAAATTCTTCAGCTTTATTTAGTAGTATAGATAAAGATATAGGTAACTCGATAACGCACTCAGCTGAACGCTGACTTTTTAAAAGTGCATAATGCTTATAGTACCTTTTACTTATATTCTTTTCTATCGTGCTTGTTATTGATTCTAAACTAGGTACTTGTTTTTCTGTTTTTATTGTAATTGGATCTATGTCTTATACTATACAATTGTTATCCTTCTGTTATAGATGTTGTTCTTCTATAAACAAATATGTATAGGGATATGATTTTAGGGTAGGTACAAACAGAAACTTTCTCCGAGAGTTCACAGACCGTTTTACCACTTGTCCCCATCTCGTATCCAAATTTCCTCTTGAAATCAAACCTGAAAACCTTACCCCATGCAAAAGTTATGATTAATGGATCTAACAACCCCATACACAATACCTCCATCAGTAGGTCATTGAGCTAGCTTGACATATTCAAGCTGCCAGTCAGGTGCTAGTACAATTACAACCGTACTGCTAAATGCTGGCCTAACAACTAACAAGGCTACGTATATTGGACACCTGAATAGGTTAAGTCAATTATGAGATACCAGTGTTTCTCGGGTTGCATAATTTGGGTATATATAGATATAAGATCTATTCAAATTCATGTTTCCAATTGATGCTAATTCCTTTCAAGCAAATATCAACTTTTATACAGTGTAAATAAAGTTGATTTCAGTGACTAGAACTATTGAAAAAGTTATAAAAATATTTGAAGTTGTAGCGTAAAATGAACTTTATTGTGTAGGAATTAAAGTTGTTTTTCCATAAACTCATATTTGTTTACATTTTTGGCAAATAAATTGCGAATGCAGCTTACATACTATCACGCCTGTATTTCCCGAAGGAGCGGGCGGGCACAGTCATTATGTTAAAAATATGTAGCAGCATCTACACCACCACATGTGAACTACGCATCATACTGACGTCACGCAAAACCCTGCATCGCGCAAGCAAAGATTACCGCGTGACTAACATAAATATACAACAGCCCGACATGAATCATCGTGTAGTTGCCCACCAGACACGACAAGCGTCTGGTCGGAGGATTCTCCCTTTTCTATGCAGGATGAGTGAATTTTACACCCTGTTCCTCATGCCTGCAAACTAATACAAATAGATACGTACTGTATAAACATTTTCAAATACACTGCAACGGATGTGCTATTAGAATAACATCTGAAAGCTGAAAAAGGCGCTGCCATTTTTCATGAAGCGATTCGTTGAATTTTGATCCCATGAGTTATTTTTCATAAATATTTTCTACTACTCCTAGTTTGTACTACTTCAAATACTGTTTCTGAAACCCAGATAAAAAATCAAAATATTAAAAATATAGGTACTACGCGAGAGTTGGAATGCAACTCCCAATTCAGCTTGAATCTGTGCCGCTCAATTTTGATCGCGAAGTTAATTTACTCGTGTCATTGGTATTGATAGATAGGCCGCTTTGCCGTCAATACGTCACGATTTCACTAAGAGCACAGTTATACTGAATACGGACGCGATTTCAACAGTTGAACGTTAGTCAATGTGTGGTACTCATCGAATTATCGTTAATGTATTCACTTTGTCTGTTTAATTGAAAACGTAGAGCGTTTAATCCTTTTGATGATTAAATAAGCAGTTTAATCATCGCCGAGGAAGCGTGCCTTTGTGGTAGTGTAGTACGATGTTGCTCCTTTAAACATGATTTATTTTTGAGAATACGGAGATAAAACTAAATATTTCAAAATTTTATGAATTTCCTGAAATAAAATTTCTGTGAATTATTCATGCAAGCTTTCATTTTAACCTTGTAGCGTATTGTATGTGATAAAAACGTACTCATGCTCCGTTTTTTTTTTTCCTTAAAACTTCGCATGACAAAAAATTTACATTTTCCCCTTCCGGCGTTGAGGCCCAAGGCTATATACCTACTGTAGGTTTATATCTATAGAATGTACTCTCTGCCTACTCGTTACTTCCACCTACTTGTTGATGTCGTAAAACTCGGTTACATTGTAAAACAAGGGTGCCATAAAAAGGGCGGTGGTATGTTATCTACGGAGAATGGCTCCGAGCATTAATTATGATTACGAGACGGAACAAAATGGGTGGATCCAGAAGATCAACAAAAAAGGAATTCTTTATTAAAAGTTGCTAATCCCACAATGACACAGTAACGCGACATTGCTCAACTGAACACTGTAACTTTTAATGAGTTTTGGATATAGTGAACAACAAAGTAATCTCGTCACCAGATCTGTTTGATCAGATGGTTGATCAGTAACTTTAATTAAGAAGTTTTTTGTAAGATTGTAGTCTTTTGCTACCTTACTATATACTTTCGAAAACATGGAAAAACTACAAATAATTTTTTGGGATGAATACTATGCTTTACCTTCACATTAAGAGAGAAGTCGATACATTGTTAAAGAAACAAGTTCTAGACTGCATTACTCGTAAGAGTTTACTTTTTTCCTAGCTCTATGCATGTACCTTCTGTATAACCTCTTTATGGGGTCAGGTAGGGTGCCCATGGGCTTGGCAACCACGCCTCGAGGCTTGGCGAGCCACGCACAGCGGAAGTCAGGCCGGCTTGAGGAAAGTAAGCCGCTTACCCGAAAGGGTTGCAAGCTTATACGTTCGATACGCTAAGCGTGTTCGCTCCTACGATTTATAGTACGAAGTTGCGGGCTTAAAGTACGAAGGGGCGTATTACAGTGTTCCGTCCTATCGGATGGATCTTGTACTATGGTGGATGTGAATATGTTATGGGTATTTAATGCTAAGCTTTTACTGAATCAAAAATGTTTGCGATAGGTAACCAAAGTTGTGTGCAATAATATTTTTGGCGTTACAAATATTAAATATTTAAATGCTGATTTTTATTGTCGACACCGTTTGTTGAAATTTAAACCCAGTGCATACGAGTGCGTATTAAAATATACATGAAAAGAAAACTTTTACCAACACAAAAATAAGTTAGAAAAATTATGTATAGGTATCGTGCGAAAGAGCAATTTATATGTTTATGGTCACTGCAGTACAGCTGGTATCAAGGCCAACATAGCCAGTGAGACGTGTGCACATTTGGATAGTATATTTCGTAATATTTTTATAGTTATGCATAAAAATAATAAAATAAAACCTTAACTTACTTTTTTTACAACCCTAAAAAAACACCTGATGTCCACGTCAGCACAGAGCGTTGTATCAACAGAACAGCTGTTCTGTGGGTACACGGCACGGGGAAGGTGAGGAACAGTGACAGCAGCGTGACGGAAACAAGCACCGCAGTGAGCTTGTGACGTCAGCACAGCGTGGTGTGTTCGTACCTGTATGCTGTAGAGCGCGCTATCATACAGCACGTGGAAGGTGAGGAATAGTGACAGCAGCGTGACGGAGAGCAGCGCCGCGGCGAGCTTGGGCCGCGACACGCCCACCACCAGCACGCAGTCTGCCAGCTCGCCCTCGGCCGGCCGGAACGACGACCGCGGCAACCATCTATGACACAATACTACAGTTACGAGTAGATATGCACCAGGCTAGTTCTGGGTTAGTTAATTAAGGACACAGTAAGTTTACATGTTGCAGCCACTTGGAGCTACAACAAAAAATATTAAGAATTGTATCAATGAAAAAAATGCTAATTAAATATTGTTCGAGTTTTTACTATCCAAGAAACTAATAAAATCGGAGAGCTCACTATAAAATAAAAGCAGAAGAATCCCATTTTAAAATTGAGTGCTTCTTGAAATTGAAAAAGTCGAGGGGTTCGGAAGTAAACGGGATTGTTATAAGGTTCACAAGGACACGCGTTATAAGTAAAAGAAATACAATACTCATGTAGTAAGGAGCTTAGGTATGGACAATGGACTCAATTCTAGACTAAAGCCAAGAATTTTCAAACAAAGAAACGCAATAGCAGCTTGGCCGGTACCTAATTGAATTCAGGTCGTCTAACATCGCAGTCGTGATCACGAAAGAAGTTGTCATGTTTTTTTTTAAATTGTAAAACAAATACTCCTTCTCAAAATTGCCTTGAGACAAAACTAATTAGGCATATAGATATGCAATTGTACGTGCTTTTGATACTTCTACCTTACCATACTGAGATGAGAATGCCAAGTGGGACGTGTGGTGTTACGCGAATCGATAGAATAAGATATGAGTATATACATATAAGACGAAGTTTGAAATTGACACCGGTGACTGAGAAATTGTGTTTAAATCGGTTGTCGTGGTATGGGCATGTGCTGCGGAGGAATGAGGTAAATGTCATCAGGAAAGTTTTGAGTTTGAATGTAGATGGGTATATGAGCAGGGGTTGACCACAGAAACGATGGATGGACTGTGTGAAAAATGATGTAGCTAGAAAGGGAGTGACTACCGAGATGGCGACTAATAGAGGGGAGAAATGGCGTGGGTATGGGAGAAAAATATATGTTCCGCTGACTCTAAATAAGTTAGGATTATGCCAGGAGAATAATTATAACCTACGTAATAACGAATAACTTTTAGATTTATTAAACATCTACATCATCATCATCCCCTGCTTAGCTTTTTCCCAACTATGTTTAGGTCGGCTTCCAGTCTAACCGGATGCAGCTGAGTACCAGTATTTTACATGGAGCGACTGCCTATCTGACCTCCATAATCCAGTTACTGGGTAATACGAAACCTCTTGGTAAGACTGGTTGTCAGACTTTCGGGCTTCTGACGGCCCGTAACGACTGTCAAAGATCTACGAATGACAGCCGGGACCAACGGCTTAACGTGCTTTCCTAGGCACGGATCAACCGCGGTAAGCATAGCTTAACCTGATCGATCGACCCGTGCGGCTGTTATAACTTAGCCATAAGCCCTTAAAGCCTGTTATTAAACATCTACATGTAATCATTAAAAGTTTTGCCTTCTGGTGTTAAAAAGTAATGTAATAAAATATACGTTTTTATCATCTAGATTGCTCTGTCTTTACGACTTTGATTAAACTAATAAAAACTTTTAAAAAATGCGTTGCCATCGTATTTCCAGTTTTAAACATTGTTGCATCGGTACATAAGATGTGTAAAATGTAACAAAAGCTTTGGCAAAGTAAACAGTTTCGTCGATATCCAGTCGGTCGTCGTAGATGCTACGAGTAAATGCCCCTCTGACTGCCAACTCTGAATGTGATGTGTTTGCGAATGAATGGAGTAAAATTATGCGTATATGTCTGGTGTTTTGTGAGAAAAAGTATGCAAGGGAGTCCACTGTTCCATGTTAGTATTAAATTAAATACAAGCAGGGGATCGAGGGGTGGTGGAGGGGTGGAGGGGGGGGGGGTAGAGAGGATCAGACCGGAATAACTCACATAATTATTGTCAATGTAATAATTTTCGTGGTGCGTGTTCCGACACACCATCTCGAGAAGTTCCTCAAGGAAGAGTTCTGGCCGAAGGGTGTTGTGTATCGCCGGTTTCGTGGCCGGCTACATGACACCAGCGAAACACGACGCCGACACTTCGTGTTTAGTTTAGTTACTTTCTTAGTGTGATAATAATGTTGTATCATGTATTTATAGTATTTTTAAGTTTTATTAATATTGTATTTTATGTGTTTTTATATGGGCCTTGATGCCTGAAATAAATGGATAAATAAATAAAAATAAAAAAATAATGGTTCCTATGTTAATTAATATAATTGGTGACGTAAAGTTTTAATTAACTAGAAATAAATAAATCAATACGAATGTTTCAAAATAATCCTCTTTTTTGTTTATAAAATATGTATTTTTACACGTGGTACTTTGTTAAATTTATCTTTGCGAGTGTGGGTTCATTCGTACAATTTGTCTCATTCCCACGCAAAAGCGTAGGTTTGATAAAAACCGACAAAGCTTATCGAAAGCAATATTTTTTGTACTGATAGATAATATAGATATTTTATTTACAAATTAACTCTTCTTTTTTCCAAGTTCTTGTCCTTACTTGGAATTATTTTTTGGAGAAACAAAGAGTGTTTTTCCTTTTATTTACTAATGGACGTCAACTGAAAGTAAATTTTAATTACGTCTTTCATCTAAGTGTTTTCGCAAATTGGTCTCGAAAAATAGTCAAACTAAATAAAATAAAAATATCACTCTGTCTATAGATGTCAACTTAAGCAGGTCTATCAGTGCTACATATAATTATTTATTTAGGGTACAAGTAAAGCCTTTTAGTACACAAACGTTTTTTTTTTGCCGTTAAAACTATGGCTTACTTGCCGTGTGTAGGTACGGTCGTCAATGTTGTATGGATCACTATGGAAGCTTGTTGACGGACACGTTTTTTCTACGGCACGGTTTATACGCCGTACCATAAAGATACCGTGCCGTGTATAAAGGGCCAAGTGCTAGATTATCACGAGGAAAATATTGGCAGAAAATTCTGAAGAATCAGGGCAATAGCGTAATAAGTATGTCAGGGAATAAATATGTTAAGCACCTTAAGGTTATCTTGTATTTGGATAATTGCACCTTATTGCTTTTCCGACGGCAATGACGTATCATTGCCATGACTTTGATAGTCTAAGATCCGAAGTAAGATCGAACTTCACCCATATGTTAATCGGTTGATTTTTTTTAAATCAAATATAATGTGTCCCTATTACACCTCCTGTTTATATCTGGCTATCTGGTAATAGGGACCTGGAAAAAGTAGGCAACCTAACTGTGACATGTTCTGTATGCTTACACAAATGGAAATGCATTTATTACAATACAAAATAATCTATAACAATAGTACTGTCAAATTATTGATTAATTAACGAATAAAGCAAGTTCATTTATTTATCTATCGAGATTTATTGTAATCGACGTCTTCTCAGTTCGTTGGCCGCATCCACACCAGTCTTGTTCTGTATGCTTATGCTTTTAATTGGATTCTAATTCTTGTTTGATAAACAAGTCAGTAAAATTTAATGGGTGAATATCCATCTTACTTCGGATCCTATAATTTGAATAAAAATAAAAGTTCAAAAAGGTAACAAATTCGCTCGCATCTCGGAAAGAAATTTGATTAAAAATTGCTTAAAATTATCGCTCCTTGACTGTACCTAAGAAGGGCTAACGTATAAAATACTTACAGAATATCGAGCGGCAGAGACTGCGAGCAACTCCTGTAGGTTGCCTCAGGGCGGTGCTTGGTCGGCAGCGCGTGACTCATCTGCGCGCGCGACTCCATGCGGCTCCCATAGTAAACTAACACATCCCCATCGCAATATTCTATGTCATTTCTAAAATACAAGCCATTTCTCAAATCACAGTTAGCTTTTCAATGTAGTGAACGCAGCCTGAAGGCTGTTTCTCATTTTTTCTTCGTAAATAGTTTTTCTAGAATCTGTAACAAAATATTTGGACTAAGCCCAGGTACGCACGGGCGCGTTTTTCCCGCAGCGGAGATTTTATCGCACACTGGATTTTCATCGCACTGCTTAGTGCCGAAAGTTGAAAATCCAACAGTATGTTTTTTTGACGCGCTGGGATGCGCTCTGTTCGATTCTCAATGCTCGGCTCAACACCAAGAGTTGAAAATTCAGTGCGCGATAAAACCCCACCGCGACATTTTTACGTCCACGCGAACGTGGGCAAAGGACGAAGATAGTGAAATTGATAATTTCACGTTCTTTCTTCTTTAAAATGGGAGGCCACAATACAGTGGTTTTGTTTGTCCCACAATTGCTAGTTTCTTGCGAGAATCGAACCCGCCGGGACCGTATCGCATAAGCCAATTTATTGCCGGCTAAATGTAAGTCCATTTATATTGCCTTTATCATTACACAAATCGTCCCACAATTCAAACATTACGTGTCTAAAATAAACACACAATAATACTCTGGAAATGGCTCATAATACTTTTCGAGTATTATGAGCTACAATAAATTACCGTGTAATGAACCTTAAGTAAGTAATGACATACCATATTACATGACCTTTGAAGCGCCTCCTACACCTGTAACAACAAACGGACCACGTGAAAATTATATCACAGGTTCTCTCACCATGTATAAATTAGCATTCAGTCGTACATAGAACACGAAGTACACGAATGTGGGTGGTCAGGAAATCACAGTTGCTCCCAAATTCACGGCGGGCCTGACCGGCACGAAACGTGCACCGTACGCTGTGGAGCTTTACGACTTGGCGGTAAAATAAGTTCATTTTACACGTTTTCACCTTTGTAGTGCCACACTATGGCGGCAGTACGGATTGCAGGTCGCCTAAATCTTAAGAATGGGCGTATATTTTGGTTGGAAGCACCTCTTCAACTTGGAATACGGATGGCCGAAGCCGTGTAGGAATAATAGATAAGATTGGAATATTTTATTACTTACTTCTTTGTTGTCAACCATGGTCAATGTTTGGTTTTGAATTTCCAAACAAGTTAAAATAGAAATGGAGTCGTAGAGTTTTAGGTATACATAATATACATTATTGAATTGCGTAACATTCCTTGTTTTGGCCTAGCAATCACATTAGGAAAAAAGTAGGTACTGCCTGTTACACTTTAGATTACCTCATTAAAGTATATAAGGTGTGTATTTACGTCACACCTCGGGTCAACAGTGTGTGTGTATTTATTTACTACTTAAAAATGTCGTACGTTGTCAAAATATAACTTCAACGCGTCACATATCGATTCTTCAATGAAAAAAAATTTGATGTTCTATATTTCTAACTTCACACAAACAAGCTAAAAATACCGGAGCTAACTGCTGCGATCCAATTCTTATAACAAAGCTGAATGGTTCGAGCCCTATTTGTACGCGGAGAGCCGAAACTATTTCGAGAATACTTTACAATTTGCACTGCTATAATTACAGACGACGGGTATTTCATACGCACCTAATACGCGGTTCTTGTGCCTAAATGGAGGGAAATATTTCACTGTATTTACCTTTTTACTAATGGGTTTAGTGGCGTGTAAGCTGTGTGGTTCATAAATCAGGCCGGTTATCGGCTCAAATGTGCTGGAGTGGCGTCATCGTGCTAACCACTCCATCACTCTCTTAATCGCGGTAGGCGATGGGATGGGCATGGTTCACCTATGTTTAATACCACATAAGTAGGGAATAGATACTATAGTTACTATCCCATCGAGTGTGATGCTTATGAGTACGGCACTTTGTAGTTAGGTGCTAAAACGTTTTATAATATATTTACTGTTTTCATTCATTTTTTCACGCGCCCACCGTTCCACTTGATCCTACAGACATGATCGTTATTGTTGTACAAACACAAACTTTGTATATGTTGGTAAAAGACAAACGCCTAATTGACACTGTATTAGAAATCAAAATTGCATAATTATCAGAAGAAAGGCTTTTTTAAAGCTCACCTCAACTCGCGTAGAAATGACTAGGTAAATTCATACAATCAAATTGCAAGTCCAAGTTTGAAATTGTCTAGTTCGTAGTACTTTCGACTCATATGCAGTAAAATACATATTTGATGAGAGATAGATAAACTTAGGAACGTTCGCACAACTCAATAATTGTACTAGTAGTTTCCTTGTTAATTCATCGGGTATTCAAATAGTAATTGAAGTTTCACCGTAGTTTCCAGTTTCAGCGAATGTAAACGAGCAGTAGATAGATAGGTTCAATATATTATGCGGAGTTTCCTGAGGAATTCGTTCCTAAATAATAGATGAAGAATAAAAATATGAAGTAAAAGATTCAAAGTAGAATTCAAGGAGAGAGTTACGACCTACATTAAAATTCATAGCGGCCACAAAAAACACTTTTTTGTTACCTACTAAAAGAAGTATTTCAGCAATTTGAAAATATTTTAATTATTTACGAATGAACAAAGAAGTTGTTTGTATAGGGTTTTTTTAATAAATTAAGTTTTAAGCTTCATTTAAAACGTTTCTCAAATATATAATTAAGTTTCGCAGTACCTTGAAATTCATGTTAGGTGTTGCTAAAACATATATTCTCCTGCCATTCCTGAAACACACACCTAAACAGGTATGAAAAAATGGTTGCGTCTTACCGTCGGTTTTGTGGCAACATAAGTCGCATTCCGGAAAGGTCAACGGGGAGATGGTTTAATGAAATTATCCGGCTGTGTGGGGTTCAAACGGCATGTAATGCATTTTTAGTGAAACTTGTTTATACCTGCGGGCGGGGCGGTGTCTGGGGTGCGGGGTGCGGGCTCCGGGGGCTGAAGGCCGGGTCAAGGCTTCAATGCACCGCCGTATATATTAATAACGTACGAGCCCACGATCGCGTCACCTTACTATTTCCGCGTGAAGGCCATTATTGGGTCAGATTGCTAAGTTTAACCCACAGCGGGGAGTCCAGCTATGAATAAGCCGACTGTGTAGCGAGATAACAGCAAACCGAGCTGAGCGTGGAGTTCACGCTGCTGTAAAGATGTGCGCTTACTAATGAGCAAAGTCATCAGTATCAGTTTCTGAATCAACGCGCAGCCTACTGAAAAGAGGTCAGAAATATGCAAGCAAAACTCACCTTTAAACATAACTTACAATGCCAAACCCTTCTCTCTATCAAAGGAGTCAAATTGATACCTTTGTTATCAATATTTAAGGTAAATAATAACAGAAAGCCAACCGTCTTAGATCATTTGAAATAAAATAAGACAAAGAGGATTACTTCCGCGGATAGACAGCAAAATGCCTGGCTTCTTACTTTTAAGACACTTCGAAAGAGGTTTACGTTTTATTAAATAAGAATTCGAGAGGGAAAAGGAAACAATTGAATTACAGTCTGGGGGACATAAATTATAACCACGCTCCTGTACGTTCCTGTAGTACAGTAATGTTAGCATAGGTACGACATTGAGATGGATGGGAGGTCGTCCATGTACTGTAATGGTGATTACACATTAGTGATGTACGCTCTCCTACCCCAATGCTGCCTAAGGCTAATGGATAGGTACCCACTACGGCTCAATACCATCAACAACATAGTACATACCGCGATGTTCCGTGTAAAATAAGAATGTTACCCTAATTAAAGTACGAAATTGGCTCGCAGAGGCTCGCTTTTTTACGAGCAATCATAAAACAGGCTTTTAGAGTACAACATAAAGTAACCTACCTACTCTGAATTTTTACGGGAGTCAGACGTTTTATTTGCGAAATTAAATTCACAGCTTCCGGATTTTACATCATGTCAAATGACGAATTACTTGGCAATTGAGGAAACCCGTTCCATTATTCACGTACTTGTTCAAGTTTCGGATGAGATAAGAAAGTCCGTAAACGGCGCTTCATATAGTGTTTTAAAATAGTTTACTTTTGAAGGAGAATTATTTTGGGAAGGTAAAAGAATCTTTGTGAGGAACTGGAACTTTGTATAAGATGTAGGTATATATATCTATAGTTAGTTTTTCGGAGTTTGCTGTATTTTTTAACGTTTGTACAAGGAAAGGACACTTTTTATTTTAGTACATCATTTATTCAATCGACGGCTGCGAGAATTGTAAAACATGGATATACATTTTCAAATTACGATTCTTTAATAAGTATTTAGCTGTAGGGAAATGTTGTAACACTTGTTAAAATAAAAATAGGAACAAATTGCGACGGAAAAAAACTTTTTTATGTAAAACAAAATGGTTAGATTTCACAATTACAAATGGAAATATTCGGGGGTATCGTAAAATAATTTTACATTTTATTGAACAATTTAAATTCCCGTTTCGAGCTACGCGGATTCGATAAAGGTCAGCCGAAATTAAATTAGAATTTAGACTCCATTTTTATTTACTATTTTTTCCCTTTGTTATGTTATAAGTATAACACCACCATTTTAATGTTATCATAGTTATTCTAGCCTTGCGTCTTTATTAAGACAGACGATTTATAATGTTATAAGATTAAATAGAGTTGGTAGGTAATTCTTATTATTTTTACGTGATTATCAAGGTAGGTAAGTAGGTACCTATTTCCTCGCTTGTTCGTCGTCATTAAGTAATAAATAATAATACATAGCCGTGAAACACAAACAATCACCTACCTACCTACCTATAAGTCGAGCACCGAGGCCGATAATGATCAATTGATAGATAGCTCTGGTTAGTGATTAATTGTATCTAGTACGGCGTTAAGGCCACATTTTAGACCTTGTGTTCAAAATACTTACTAGTTCCATGGTAAACTGCCGTTTCATTAAAGTTGGTATTACCGGCGTGCATTATTTCCATAATATGCAATATCGTGCTTCGTTCCTCGCAATTTTACCTTAAGGCCAAGTGTTGCAAAACGGTGCTTTAGAATAACAAGCCCCGTCCTTGTGAAGTTAATTTTTAAGGGTGTTTAGGAGAATGGGTAATAAAATTTCCATACTTATGAAGTAGCAACGATTACTGTACTTAAAGGTGTAATTTCGTGGGAATAAACGTATCTACAAACGTTGTGGGTGACGTGCGCCGAACGTTTGCATGTCACTTCACCTGTTATTCGCTGAATACAAGGTGAAGGTCTTTAAAATAAACTGTACAATTTCCATGAAATAGCTTGTTTTTACTTTAAATTCTGGTGAAACGTTAATGGTCTAGGTTAATAGTCCACATGTAGTAGCGGTCGTAAGTTGTATTTATGCAGCTATTGTATGACAACTATGAAACCCGCATAATCAGCCTATAAAGGTCCCACTTCTGGGACAAAGGCCTTCTCTCGGTGAGAGGGAGTGGGCCGTAATCCACCACGCAGGCCCAGTGCGGGTTGGTGGATGTCACATGTCTTCGAATGTTTGGTTTTAGCCGTTTTAGGACATGCCGGTTTCCTCACAATGTTATCCTTCACCGTTTTGAGAGCACTGGTGATGAAATAATTTACACAAAGTAAAACGCCTGTCTGGGTTCGAACCTACGACCTACTAAGCCACCAGACTCAACTAATAATAATTATTGGAAAAAAAAAAACATTGGAAACTACTAACAGACACCGTCCCCACGTGAATCGACGTAAGTTCTCGTATGTCACTCACACAGACAGTTACTACCGTTTAATTGGACAAAAACGTCGCAGTACCAACTTTCCGATATACACATAAGTGTTATATAGCAGACTATTGTGATAACTAACAAGCAACTTTCCTGTGTCGCCAGCAACGGCTTCAGATCCAAGCTATTGTGCACCAAAGGCCACGGAGTTCGGTGAATGAGCCCAAAAGGTCGCTCTCTATGTTGTATCTCTATTGAGAACACCTTTGTACAATAAATAGCCGCCTTCTGCCTTTTTTACTGGCAACACAAAGCAGGGGAAATCTTTAAGATACACTTATGTATGTTTCGGGTCGATTGGAATTTTTTGGGATAATAATGTCTGTAATTATTCACGCTTATTTGGGAAACTTTTAACCTTTTGAACGCCAGAGTATAAACGTATCGCCCGCCGTACCCCTGACGCCAGGAAACTTTAATGTAGTTTTAAATAATAGGGAAAAGAAACACAGAAAACTTAATTTAATATATTTATTTTGTTTTAAAAAAATTTCGTTTTCTTGTCGTCTATAGACGACGGTGGCGTGTTGGGCACGTTTTCATTTGTCGCTATACACGACCGTGGCGTTCAAAAGGTTAAATGACGTAGGTAATCTGTTCAATTCTCACGTACCAACTATAAATTATTCATCCAAGTCTCTTATTACACCCATTTGTAGTAATAGCTATCCTATCTTATCCCATTTTAGGATCGCTGGGCCCCAAAAAATTATACGACAAAGATTGGTTCGATCTGTAATACTTCGATATCCGTTGTTATAACAATCGAAGGATTTGTAATTGCATCGGGTCTCATAATACGTCGATAAAATCGTAAGTTATTCATAATGTGAGCAGAGTGGGAAGGTACTGCGGAACAACCGGAGGTTTGCGCATATTACCATAAAGTACGGAAGCTATAAAACGAAGCGTCTACTGAATTTAGTTCACGACTTCACGTCGATATCGTAATACAAGAAAATATGAAAATGAATAAAATGCCGTATAGCCCTGTTGAATAAATGAATAAATTAAGGCTTAATGGACGTTTTCATAAATTTTTCTAAAATATTTCATTTAATTACTGAAGTATGGGAACGAGAAAAAAAGTTATGGTTCGTTTTTAACCTGTTTAGTTTAATAGACAGCCCTGCTTGGGGATTTATGTGATTTCACACTTTGTGTACCTACCTACTTCACTGGTAGGTGTTTTAAGCCGAGGTACCTATAAAATCTAGGTTAGTATTAAAAATATGTGTTTAAAAGAGAATAATAAAATTTCTTTAATCACGTTCCATTACATTTTAGGGTTCCGTATCCAAACGGGTGCCAACGGAACCAGACAGTGAACAACGGAGTGGACGCCAAACAGCGGAGTCTTAGTAATAAGAATTACTAAGACTCCGCTGTTTGTCGTCCGTCCGTTTGTATGTCAGCGCGCTGCATCTCATGAACCGTAATATGTGGACAGTTAAAATTTTCACAGAGTGTGTATTTCTATTGCCACTATAACAAGAAATAATAAAAATAAAATAAAGTAAATAAAAATTAAAAGACCCTGTCCATACAAGAAAAGTGTTTTTTTCGGCGTTTTTTGCCATGGACTGAACCTTCCGTGTACCCAACTGGCACTTGGCCGGTTTTTATTTATTCAGGTTGAAATTGGAAAAGAAGCAATAAAATACTTAAAGGTATTCAAGAGTGAATAAACAGTTATTAGGCGCCAGTGATATAACTAGGAATGGCGGTAGGCAGACTTTTTATGAATGAATAATAAACTTTTTAATAAATTATTGGCAGGAATTTGAGTACTTTAGGCATTTTTTTTTATAAATATTTAACCAGAATAAAAAGGTTCCTTTCAAAATTAATTTCTGCCGACCGTAACCATTCTTTTGCTTGTTTAAAAAAGTATAATGAATAATTAAGTCAACAAAATAAAATGAAAAACCAGCAGAAAAAAATGGGGGCGCCTACAAATAACCGCAAACTGGGAAATTTTGAGAGTTTCAACAATCCGATAAGCCGATGGGAATTAAAAATATTACGTTACCTAAGTAACTTTTGGTTAGCAACATGCTTTGATTACGAAATGCGTGCAACATTATTATAAATGTTTATATCGAAATGCAAAGTTCGATAAATTTATAATCGATGTAAAGTAAATAAGCCTTCAATTCTGTCATAAAGTTGCCTTAATTATAAGGCAACTTTATGACAGAATTTTTGTAAGTAAACACGCTATTTATAGTCGACTAGATTCTGCATCGTCTTCCCGCGCTATTAGTTCGTTTTCGCGTTCTTTCTTACTTTTTTTTCCTTTTGCTCGGCTCCTAAGAGTCCTAGCGTGATGTTAAATAGCCTTTCTAAAGAATTGGGCTACCAAATGCAAAATGATTTTTTCAAATCCGACTGATGGTTCCAAAGCTTAGCGCGGGGCTGACAATGATCCTTCAAGAAAAATGTTGATAAAATCACAAAATCTTTCAGTTTCGTTCCTAGATATATCTAGTAGGAAAACAACGTATATATAATATCTACCTCAGTACAACCATTTAAATTCGTAAACACGTATCTACGTAGGAGTTCTTCCTACGTAGGCACGTGGATGTCAAACGTGGAAATGTGTGCAACGCTCCCGGATAAAGGCGATAACCAAGTGGAAACGGAGGCAGTTTCCACTTTGTTACCCGTTTTCTAACACAAAAATGTAATAATATGTAAATCGGTGTATAACATGTAAATATTTAAGTGGTTTTCGATGACATCGGCGAGAACGCACAAGACACAGGTACAGATAATCGGCTTTCCTTTTGTGCCTGGAAAAAAAGGAAATGTTTTTTCCATCGTACAGCTTGTAATATGTTTTTCAGAGGCGGAATTTTAACGCCCTGGGGATGTTTTTATGCTTAGACTCAGGGAAATTGGACAAATTGAATTTTGTGTTTTGTTTGAATATAATGCTTCTATATATCTACCTACACTTACGTTACTTCGTAAAAGTGGTTGCCTTTTATCCAAACTTCATAAATAATGTTCCCACTGCTGGGACACAAGCCCACTCTCTGTGATAGCCGGGTGTAAAGGGAGTGGACCGTAATCTAGCACACGGGCCCAGTGCGGGTTGGTAGGTCACTTGTCTTCGAATTTTTGGCTCTAGGACATGACGTTTTTCTCACGATGTTTTCCTTCACCGTTTTTGAGAGCAGTGGTGATGACATAATTTACACAAAGTAAAGCACCTGTCTGGGTTCGAACCTAAACCTACAAGTCGTAACTCTCAAACCTACCTAATATTTGCTAGTGTAAAGTATATCCTGTGTAAAGGCAATCTGCGTGTTCATATACTATAATGGTTGTTAGATATTCAGTTCTGTTTCCTTTTTGAAATAGGCAATCTTGCTGAGAATCTTTTATGCACAGCGCTTTTGCTGAGATAATTGCATGCATTGAATATGCACGTGTTTTATATTTAAAAGGATTTCTGCAGGTGAAAAATGGAGATAAATTGTATGACTATACCCACCTAACTAAAAGATTTATAAAGTTAAAATAGCACAAAGGCAGGTAAAAGTTAATTTGCTAGCCTTTGGTTTCTAACGATTGTTATTGTTCTCAGGGACTCGAGATTATTCTCATTAGATCGTAATTCATAGCTCATGAACTTCAATAACTATAATTTTTATTTTTATCAGCTATTTTTCTTCATATTATTTGGTACCAGCTTCTGCCCGCGTCTTCGTTCGCGTGGAAGTCGTATAACACCACAATATACCAAAAAATGCAACCCATCTTACTCGCTGATAATGTATATGTCTATAGGTGAAAGAGTTTTTAAAATCGGTTAAGTATATTTTGACTTTATCCATTAAAAACAAACATAAAAAAAAACATTTTTAAACTTTATAATATTAGTTTACACTAGGTATAACAATACAAGAACTTTCAATTTCCTAAGAGCTAGGTACGTAGGTACTGATTAAATACATGATAAATTGCTTCTTAGAGAACGATAAACGATTTCAAATAAAAATTGTTCTAAAATCCCCACAAGACCAGACAAAAATATGTTTCGTAAGAAAGACATTTGTTAGAAGAATTGCAATATTTGTGTCGACCAGCGCAGTTCAGATGTAACAAGCATTGGTTCACTCGCTCTCGGAGACAGCTCGCATCTGGGGCTATAACTCAAGTAGGACAACATTTGAGATCCCAACAGACACCGAGAGCCTTGACCCAAACCTTGTACGCGCGACAAAAATGATATGTATGAGTATACAGATAATATAAATATATCTGAAGGCCAATTCTCGTAATTTAAAACCTTCAAAGTCTAATCGCAGTCTCATCGCGGCGACAAACAAAGGTCAAAAACTTTTCAAAAATCGAATTGGAAATTAGAGGTATTTTTGACAGATTGAGACTGAGATTGTGAATGGTCTTAAAATTAAGAGAATTACCCCTCAGTATTTTGACAGCAGTCTTATTGCAAAGTGTATTTGACATGGCTCGTCGAGAGTGTCATGATTAGGGATCGGAATCGCGACGGTAATAAATTACATCAGCGGTATGTGTGCCAACGCCAAAACATTTCCGTATCATTACCGGGAATAATGTAGAATTGAAATCTCATCATTATCAGTCTTGTGATCTTGTTTTTTTCCAGAGCTCCCGATAATTGGTCATGATGGGTATAAAGGATACAATAACAGTAGGTAATACCTCTTTTTAACGTAAACAATAATTTTATCAGTGGCTGACCTATAAAATTAACGCTCATTGTCGAGATTAGGTACATTATGTTACCGCTATTTTTCATTAAAAAGCCGTTTCATTTTAAACTCATTTATAATGAAAAACAAGAGTAAGAGTATATACGAGCCCGATGAATCTAATAACAATGGAATTACTAATCAGAATTGGCAAATATGACGCGTGTATTTTGCCCTTTCATTCGAATTTTAGCTTCTCATGTGGTATTTGTTAGCTGAAAGAGAATCTTAATTTGCCTGTAAACATCACTCACGTAATTAAATGAAGCGTAATATGTAACATTAAATTTAAAACCTTTTTGCCAAAGAACAAAGTTTACTTTGCTAACCAGGAATTTCTGTTCCCTGTGACATCAACCGTTAATTATACAAAAATGCTTTGAACTTTTTTAAGATGAAATATCATCAAAGTAAAACTAAGGGCAAAAAATAAAGAGGGGTATCTACGTAACGACTTTTTATGCGAAAAATATAACGGCTATCGGGAGAAAAACAGAAAATAGGTTAATTTGTGAGAACAAAGGAAGCAAGACAAAACAAAATGAAAAGCGCACCTACACAACGTGCTCCCGATTTCTAGCAACGGAGAAAATTCAAAAGGAGACTGTTAAAAAGTGGTCTATGAACCAATAGCGATACTGTTACGATATTTCTGTGGGGATACCTCAACTATACCCTTGTGCAAAGTGGCATCAAAATCTGACCCGGCAGTTTTGAGAAATATAATATTTTAGAATAAATAATTTCATGATAACATTAAAAAGTGGTCTATGAACTAATAGCGATACTGTTACGATATTTCTGTGGGGATACCTCAACTATACCCTTGTGCAAAGTGGCATCAAAATCTGACCCGGCAGTTTTGAGAAATATAATATTTTAGAATAAATAATTTCATGATAACATTAAAAAGTGGTCTATGAACCAATAGCGATACTGTTACGATATTTCTGTGGGGATACCTCAACTATACCCTTGTGCAAAGTGGCATCAAAATCTGACCCGGCAGTTTTGAGAAATATAATATTTTAGAATACATCATTTCATGATAACGTTAAAAGTAGTCTATGAACCAATAGCGATACTGTTACCATATTTATGTGGGGATACCTCAACTATACCGTTGTGCAAAGTGGCATCAAAATCTGACCCGGCAGTTTTGAGAAATATAATATTTTTGAATACATAATTTCATGATAACATTTTTATTCAAAAAAATAAAAAAGTTGAGGGGACAAGTGACTTTGCCTATTAGAGAAACACATTAATAAAGTCAGAAATACCCGTTCAAACCTGACCTGGTGACATGGGAACACTTGGTAAAGTAAACACTTACAAACAAAAAAAGAATTTTGTAAATCAGTCCAGCCGACTTCGAGAAATCGGTGAATATAAATACTAAAATATGTAAAAAAGATTCCGACGAACTGAGAACCTCCTTCCTTTTTTGAAGTCGGATAAAAACAAAAAGAAAAACCTGAAATTCAGCACTGTCGAGGTGGTAAGTGCTTTGCTTAGCAGAAAACCACATTAATTAAGTAGTATAAAGTCAGAAATACCCGTTAAAACGTTTTTAAAATATAAAAATGTAGCAAGAAATGTGAATTTTAAAGTATTATTTTTCTCAAAACTTACCGGGTTAGATTTTGATGCCCCTTTGCACAAGGGTATAGTTGAGGTATTCCCACAGAAATACCTCTACAGTATCGCTATTGGATCATAGACCACTTCCCATACAAATTTTAACAGTCTCCTTTAATCTACTTGAACATAAGAATAACAGAATGTCCGCAAACAGAGTCGCGGGCAGACTAGTCAATAATGAAATAGTCAAATCTTTTTCATCCCTCAAGTGCTTTCCTACGCTCAACTCGGAACAAGTGAATTTCAATGAAGTGAAAAGAACACAAATCCACCTTTTTCTTTTTTTTCCACTTAATAAAGAAGTAGGCACTTCGAGCAAATTCTTCCTGCAGTAATTTTCCATCAGATTTTGTATCATTAAGTAAGTACATTAAGAACCGTGTTTTTTCTACTTTTTCTAGTTCGATAATTTATCATAATAATTTCGTACGTGAGAAATTGCAGTTTTCGCTTCGCATCGAAAAGTTGAGATCAAGATTATAAAGTTGGATATCCCGTGGAGCGACGATTCAAAAAGCATTAGTCAGAACGTCTGAGATAACACATTCTCTTTGAAAACTTGATCCTTTAGTGGAATTGAGAAATTATTTCGTTGGAGCAGTTTTTATGATAGTTGAAAGTTTTATTTTTATTTTATAAGGGGTTCGTTTTTATTATTATTATAATGATTTGTTGGAGTTGGGTGCTATGAGATATTTTTCGACTGGTTTTTATCTTGATATAATTTATATTACTGTAAAATCTAGCAGATGTAGCAATAGTAGGTAACGTACTGCAAAATGTGAATAGTTGAATGTCGTACAAAATGAATATAATCAGCCTATAATGTTCCCTCTAACTGGGAGGAGGCCACTGTCCCAGCAGTAGGAACATTATAGGCTGATTATGATGATGATAATAATGTTCCCACTGCTGGGATACAGGCCTCAACGCGGTGACAGAGAGTGTGCCGTAATCCGCCACGCGGGCCCAGTTCGGGTTGGTAGATGTCACAGGTCTTACAATTTTTGGTTCTAGGATATTCTGGTTTCCAAACGATATTTTTCCTTCACCGACTTGAGAGCAGTGGTAATGAAATAAATCACACAAAGTAAAGCACCTGTCTGGGTTCGAACTTACGACCTACACAACTCGTAAGTTTAACCGTTTTATAAGTTATACCGTTTTAAAACATTTTTTGTTTGATCATGAAATCGGAATTGATATGCATCATCAGAATGAATAAATAAATTGAATGTTCACTTAAACCAATGTTACATAAGAAAAAATAAATACTACGAACACCAGTTATGCCTTTACCGAGCGAATTGTTACTCAAGTTCTGGGAACATGAGCAATGCGCTGACAAAATAGCTTTACAGGAAAGCGTTAACCGATCGGATTACAGCGGTCAATATTTAACTGAACCAACTGTGATTATGAATTGAAAGCTTTTATTGTATAGTAACTTAATGAACAATAATTTATTAGCCTTACCGATTTATACCTAGGTGCGTGCATAAAACTTTTTGTTTATACTAAAGCTTCAGATTTTGTTTGTTTGAACACGCTAATCTCTGGAACTAATAGTCGGATTCGAAAAATTATTATTGCGTTTGATAGCCCAATTCTTGAGGAAGGCTATGAGCTATTTAGCATTACGCCATGATCCTTAGGAGTCGAGCAAAAAGAAAAAAAAAAGTCAGAAAGAACGCTAAGTTAAAACGAAGTAATAGCGCAGGCAAGCATTGCGATGCGATGAGATGGGTCTAGAGATCAAAAAATTCATGCGGACGAAGTCGTAGGCAGTAGCTATTAGCACAATATATTTTAAGCGTTGTTAGTTTTGAAAATGATGTGAAAACAAAATAGAAGAGAATGATTGTGTGAGAGATGATGTTACACGCATGGCGGTGAATATTGAGATAATACCTAAGTGCTCATATAGGCACATGAGCGACACGCGTCTACAACTGCATCTGTTAACACGCGTCATCAGCTGCCATCGACAACGTGTCGCTCGTGTGTGAGCACCGTACTCAACATGGACATTTTATCTAAGGCAGCCGCCGACGCATCTGCGACTGCCGCTGACACGCGTTTACGGCTGCAGTGGACTCCGTCGTCGACGCGTGTCGCTCGTGTGTATGCACACTAAGGAAGACAGTATGTGCCGCATCAATTGGCTTATAGGGTTGTAGGATAATGAATACCAAACCTTGCAGCAGCACAAACTGCAGTCAGTCTGATAAAAGCAAGGACCTAATTTTCAAATTTAAAGCTTATCTAAATAATGCAAGATTACTAGCTAGTCGGGTCTTGCGCCGCACTGCGTCGTTTCGCGGCAATCCGTTTTTATGCAGTTATCTTGAAAAATACCTATAGCGTGCAATAGTGCATAAAACCACGATTATTCCGTACTAGCTTTTGTCCGCGGCTTCACTCGCGTGGAGGTCGAAAGTTATCCCACGGGAACTTACGCACGGCTACACATCAAGCTGTACCTACATATCCAGTATAAGTTGACTTCTGATTGTATGATAAACCTATACAATGCGAGGTCAGTTAAAACTGGAAATTTCCTTTAGTTTTATTTGCTTTTGAATAATACACATACACTTAATTAACAAAAATAACAAAATTAAAACCTAACATAACTAAAACTATATTCAAACTAAAATATAGCGTCGAAAAATTAATCCGCATCGACTGGTAATGTACCCAAGAGACTGGCGGCATTACCACGTTGTATGGCAATGCTTAGCCTTTGGCCAAGGTAATAGCCAGCCCTTGGGTCACGGGAAGTGTCAACGAGCCGTTTTGCATTTCCTTAAAAAAGATCGTGAGCACTCGGACCCCACGGCCCGAGGGTTTCAACCCCAAACGGCTCGAAAATATAATTTAATATAAACTGGAAATGTATAGCATTATGAGTAGCCGTGTGTACTACCGGAGTGTAAAGTATCCTCCGAACCCAGGTCATCGTCTACCTGTGTGCCATTTCATTTCATCAAAATCCGTTCAACCGTTAAGGCGTGAAAAGGTAACAGACAGAAAGCATTAACTTTCGCATTTATAATATTTGTATGGATTTACTCAGATAGGTATTATACACTTTAGCAATATAGTTTGGTCACGTGACGTCTCGGCGCATTTGCTTTTTGCTGACTGATTCAAATGTCTAGACTGGTTGCGATACTTTTCATCACGGCATTTTAAATTGATTGGAACGTTGAATTAAATTGGAAAATGTCAAGCAATTTTCTGTGAGGTTCGTTTGGTTAGACAATGCGCATGCTAGAGTTAAAGTAGTTTGCGTCGTAGACCGAACGGTTTTGTCTTATGTCATAAGATTTTTGACTATGAGACGGTTTGATTGCGAGTGTATTCTTACGCCATTGTAGTTTTCATAAATCGATAGTCAGTCTGAAGACAGGCTTAATCCTACTTCCTATCCTACTCATCCTACTCACATCCTACTTCCTATCCTACTCTCCTCCTTCATCATACTATAACCGCGAAAGTTTGTGGAGATGGATGGATGTTTGTTACTCTTTCCCGTAAAAACTACTGAACGGATTTGAATGAAATTTGGCACACGTATAGTTTATAACCAGGATTAATACTCGTACAAAGAATACGTTTTATCCCGTTTCCCACGGGATCGAGACTTATGCGCGTGAAACCGCGGGGCGTAGCTAGTAATTTATAATTATAAATGAAGGGTTGTTGGCATGTAGTTTTATTTTTTTATTTTTTTGTTGAAAAGGTATCAAATTACCCTTCTAATATTATAAGCGGCTTCCAGAGAGTGCGGGGCAGTGGTCCAACTGCTCTGTCCAACTAGTTGGACCATGGGTCTTTACTAGGGGCAGTTGTCCAACTTTAAAAATAGTTGGACCACACCACCTTTTGTGAGTTCCGTGGTCCAATTCGTTAAAAATATAACTTGCCAACTTTAAAAACCTCAACTGCTACCTACCGGTTTACGGTTATATTGAACCTCTTTGCAGTAAAATAATAAAATTAAAGTCGGGTGACTATTTTTAAACATTTTTTTTTATGTTTTTAACTTTCAACGAAATTTATCTAAAGCATGACCTACAGTAATATCACCTGAAATCAGTTGTAGCTGAATTTCTCGTATATAACCATCATTCTCAATTTGGACTTTACGTCATTTGTGTGCGGTTTCACTTGATAAAGTTGTAAAATTTTCTAAAACATTTAATAGACGTAACATTGTAACATTTTTTTGCATTCATGCGCCGACTTATTTTTGCATGTGAGCTTTCTGAAATGTTATTAGTCCTATGCATCTGGCTAAATACGATTATAAGCTGAGAAAATTCATCAAAATTTCCGTTAATCCAATAACGCTCTATACCTATATTGAATCAGTTTGTTAGCTTTAACACCACTTTCTTCTTTTATGTAATCCCAGCCTTATACAAATTTATCACTCTGCAATAGTGGAAAAACTAAAGCGATTTGACGAACAATACCAAAGACAGGACATTTGGGTAGGCCGCATAAACTACTCATACTGCCAAACCATAATTAAAACGGAAACAATGACCCACATAGTCCTCACCTTCACAATAATTAAAATAATATAATACTTTACACAGTAAATGTACATGTCATTATTTAAGTAAATAGATTTTAGATTTAGTTTTTGAGATACCAAATTTTTTTGCTTTTCTCCGGTACCATACACACATAAAGATACAGTTGAGGTTTTTAGAGTTGGCAAGTTATATTTTTAATGAATTGGACCACGGAACTCACAAAAGGTGGTGTGGTCCAACTATTTTTAAAGTTGGACAAGTGCCCCTAGTAAAGACCCGTGGTCCAACTAGTTGGACAGAGCAGTTGGACCACTGCCCCGCACTGCTTCCAGACCCGTCTGGCAAGTAATTATAATGTTCCTATTTTTTTTTTTTTGTAAATTCAACCGGTTTATTTTTGTACGAAAAGGTATCTAATAACGTCCAAAATGTTGTATGTCAAGAGAAAAAGCCGCGATAACACAACCGAGCCAGGAGCCTTTATGTCAACAAAAATGAACGGGACCATGTTTTATAATTTATCGTCACCAGCCGACATTTTAGGACGAAACGCTAAAAATACAAGCTGAAATACTGACCCATTCGCTCCGTAACAGTTGAACATTCACAAAGGAACGAACGAACGAATGAAACGTGGGTTCGTAATGGAACCGGTCTTATTAAACATTGAATAATGATGTTGGGAAACAGCGGGAAAACAAGCTAGTCTAATAAAATACTACTTAGGCGGTAATATTGGTTACCAATAAACACGTAAGTACTGGTATGTTTTTTTTTTGTTAAAGCTTTTGTAAGTTGAATTTCTCCTCGAATTAGTTATTTATTATATTTGCATTTTGTTTAGAATTTATATTAAAATAATTATTCTTTTTTTTTCAGGTTTTGTAGGTTATACTAGCATACGTAGGTATCATTTATCTTCATTCTACTATGAATTTTACAACAAAATGTTTACAAATAAACTCTATTATGTTATATACACATGACGTCTCAGACATCTCCTTAACATTTTAAATAATTCAATATAGGTACGAGACGAAGAATCGGAGCAGACGTTTCTCAATTTATTTCAATCTGGCTGCGGGACTGAATTCACTCACCATTTTCAAAGGAGAAAGGCTTGAGAGAATTCCAAGTCCTGCATATTGGCACTGGTTTAACTGAAGTACGACCTACTTGCATGTGAATACCTATTTGTACAAAATATTTTAGATACGGATAAGGCGAAGCAAATGTGTTGAGAACCCCTGCATTTTAAATACAGAGATAGTTACGTTGTTTATTCATTTTAACAAGTTTTATGAACAAAAATAATTATAATCATTTGTACGTTGAGGTACCCAAAATCAGAAATAACTCTTTTTTGCTGTAACGTAGGCAACTTATCTACCTAGCCTTTTCCCAATTAAGTCGGGTTCGGCTTCCTATCTAACCGGAAGCAGCTGAATACCAGTGTTTTTACATGGAGCGACCGTCTATCTGACGTCAAAACCCAATACTCCAGGGACTTCGGTATTATTACCCGGTACTCCTGGTACCGGGTAATAAGATACCCCTTGGTAACACTGGTTGTCAGACTTTCGGGCTTCTGACTACCCGTAACGACTGTCCAGGATTTACAAATGACAGCCGGGACCAACGGTTTAACTTGCTTTCCGTGGCACGCAGTGGTCTCGATATGTAATGAATGGTCACCCCATCCACAGCAAGTGCACATCTTGGCAAGCGTAGCTTAACTTTTGATTGACCCATGCGGCTGTTATAATTTAACCACGACCCGTGTGACGTAGGCAACTAACCATAAAATAAATTGATCTTCCAGCAAGACATTAGTTGTGTCAAGGTCACAAGCCAAACAATACGTAAAACAACAAAGTTTTTCAAATCACCGAAAACAAAGTAAGTTACACGACAATATCGTAACATATCCGAAAATATTGGTGACACTTTCGCTTTGTTGTCGATTGCGTTCATTGTGATTGGCACGCAAACAAAACTATAAATTGACCTGTCAATTTTCTGGTGACTAAAAATTAGCAAAATATTGTATTTTCTAGTTTCTACCGAATTATGTTTCCCACGACTGCCCCGTTGGTCTAGTGGTTGGAAATGTTACTGTTATGTGGGGAAATGTGGGTGTAGTATAATATGTAAACTGCATTCGCAACTTATTTGCCAAAAATGTAAACAAACTGTAATCCCTACACAATAAAGTGCAGTTTACGCTACAAACTCAAACATTTTTATAACTTTTTCAATAATGCTAGTCACTGAAATTAACTTAATTCCCATTTCAATAAAGTTGATATTTGTTTAATTCGAAATAACCTCAATTTGAAACATAATTATATTTGAATATACTTTAAGTACTACACCCACAACAACACAACAACTAAGCCTAACCCTTTGGGGAAAAAAGACGCGACTCTGTATAATGTTTCACTTTTGGAACTTTGATTCAGGATTATAAGGTGAGATTATTTTTAGAGCAGTGAATTTAATTTATACTTAAACTAGCTTCTGCCTGATTAAAACGAGAAAAAAAAATCTGGGGCGTTACTAAGTTCGCAGAGTCAGCTAGTATCTATTTATATAAAAGAAAGTTGGGTTAGTTACACCATTTATAACTCAAGAACCATGGGATCGATTTTTATGATCTTTGGTTTGTTTGGATTTGTCTCCGCCTCGAATAGCAGAATAATTATTAAAACATAGGAAAAATTCACGAAAAAAAAAGAAAAATGAAGACAATTAATTTTCTCTATTGCGTTTATTGATTCTGAGGGGGTACGAAGTTTGTCGGGTCTGCTAGTTATAAATAAAAGACACTTTTCTTGTCTGCCTGCATGACCGCGTTGTTCTTCTAAACTTCGCATTGGATTTCGATGCTGTCTTCACCACCATTCAATAAAAGATATTTCGGCAGGTTTATGTTCTTTTAATACCATAAAGGGGCGCATAAAACCAGAAAAAAATAAGTTTCACCCGCGCCTCCTTTCCTACCTTACGTTTACTAAAGACATATCGATTTATGACGAGTCAAAAATCGCGCAAAGCTAGGGCGCGTCGCTAGCTATTCACTAGTCTAAAAAATAAATCCTCAAATAACTCCATAATGTTAAATCCCATACAGGACGTTATATACCTACCCGTTTCTTTTCATTTCTGGGATAAAACGTCGTATTCAAGCACTTTGCATTGTACATTATTCTTGAACAATAGGTGCGATGAATAACCGGTATAAGTAATATTTCTTTAGTATTCTCCGTACCTATTGTTATTGTCGATTTAATTAATGTGCTTTTGTTTCTGTATGTAACAAAAAAGAGCTTTGTTGTGTGCCCCTAGCTTAGAACTGGAATGGAAGTAGTACCCTGTGCGGTTGCGCTGTAACGGAAGACCTATTAATTACAGTGTTTTTGAAAATAATAATATTTGGTAGGGGAGCCCAGAGGGTTTTTGAGCAAGCATATTCAGGGCGAAAAGTTGATAACTGAGTAGGTGTGGCATGAGGAGAGAACACCGAAAGTATATTTAAAAAGTTTTTGATAGGAGCCCCGTGGTCAGGAGTTCACTTTCAGATTTCAAAAAAGGGCCAAAAATAAAGTGATCTTCAGAGGCGTTGATTTTGGCATGATCGGGTGTGGCCTAACCTATGCCTAATGACTTAAATAGGCAAATCTGATGAAGAAATTGTGGGCTTTCCCTAAATCTGACGACACTGAAAACTCAGATTTGGACAATTTTTTACCGACTTCACAAAAAGGAGGAGATACTATGTTCGGCTGATTGTATGTTTTTTTTTTTTTGTATATTTGTTCATCGAATACTCCGCCAATTGTCAACGGATTTTCAAAATTCTTTTTTTGTTCCAAAGTAGATAGATAGTTCTGAGGTGATCCCACTTTCACCAAGTTAGGATCTGATGGTGGGATCTTAGAGAAATCGAGGGCAACCCTCAAATTTTATAGGCTCACTTATTGTTTTTCGCATATTTTATGAAGTATCTTGTGTATTTGCGTATGGTTGTCACCATCTCAGGTAGCTGGGCTGATGATGGAAGGTACAACTCCTTAACATTAAGAAGTTACTCGAACAGGCAAGGACTGTTTTATTAAATTGTTTTGATGTTTGATAGGGCATTTGCCACATTTGGTCTCATGATGCAGTCAGGATAGTCTGCAGAGTACCTAACTCCTCGACAACCAACAGCAGATATATCGTGTTTAGGCACATTGAAAAGGGCTCGATGTGTGGATAAACGTACTGTTAATGAGGAACACCGAAGTACATAAAGACCTGATGCTGAAGCCAGGAGCATCAGAAAAAGTACCAACCTTGAAATTACAGCACCGCGTAGTCGTGTTTGGGCTCAATTTAAACAGGACTAAATTTTAAGTTCAATGCAATGTTGACATAAGTCTGGCCTGATGCTGCAGCCAGGATTATCAGCATCTAGTCTAAAAACATCAGGTCAGGATTTGATGATGGGATCCTGGAGAAATCGAAGGAACTCTTCAAATATTATAGGCACACCTATAGCGATTTGGGTATTTTTTATAGTAACTCGTGCATTTGCTCTCGGAAAGCACTATTTGGTGAAGTGGAACTGATGATGAAGACCACAGATGGCCACCGGAACTACTCAATAATATCTAAGTATTTCGCGGGTTGCGATTCGATTACTTTAATATGGTTGCTAAGCAATTTATGCTCGTCACAATGTGAATGGTGATATGGAGCTGATGGTGGACCTGGAGAACTCCTCAACAATTAACTTCACTGCATCGGGAAAAGCAATATTTTGTTTGTAAAAGGCGATGATCACTAGGCTATTGTAACTTAGATAAATTATAAGCAGACCCACTAAAAAGCGTGAAATAAAAACTTTTTAAGAAAAAAAAACCGACTTCCAAAAAAAAACTAAAAACTAAAATACAGATCCAAAGACACCGACTTCCGAAATTAAAGTTATTTTTCACTTTGTAGTGTTTTTTTGGAAGTCGGTTTTTTTTTTTCTTAAAAAGTTTTTATTAAAAGAATATTCAGGGCGAATAAAATTTATTCTGTGCAATAGTGTTTCATGTCCAGATAGTGAATATATTCTGACGGATTGATGGAGCCTTTTGGCATATGAGGAAATTTCATCAATTCAGAAAATTACCCAAAAGTGGCCATAATTTTGCATCTATCCTTAAATCAAGGAACGCAACAGCTTCGATTACTGCTTGAATTGGAAGGTGACAGGTTCGTGAAGATTTCTCGATATTCAGAAGCTTGAAAATACTAAACACTTGAACGTAATGATTAAAAGTTTAGTAGCAAAATTAAAACCGTCGGAGTATACCATAAACAAAGTTGATTATTTTAACATTTTACTATGTCACTAAGTAATTAGTGTTAGTTATTAGCTTCAATTCTATTAGCTTTATATCTAAGTGGACGAACTCGCTGGCAGAAGCTAGACATTTGCCCGCGACTTCGTCCGTTTAAATTTCTTGTTCCCTGTCCCACCCCGTCGTATCACATCACCTGCCCACGCCGTCACTTCGTTTTCGCTTATCGATCTTTCTGACTTTTTTTTCTTTTTGCTCGGCTCCTAAGGGTCATAAAGTGATGTTTAATAGCTTATTAGCCTTTCTCAAGAAATGAGCTATTAAATGGAAAAATATTTTTTTTAAATCCGGCCATTAGATCCAGAGATTAGCGTGTTCAAACAAACAAACTTTTCAGCTTTATTATTAGTAAGTATAGATAAAGTAGTCGGGTAATCAGGTTTTACTTCTTACGTTACCTAAAGCAGATATAAGCAGCGTCAGTTTTCTCTTTTAGACTAACTGTAATAATAATATGACTTCGGAATATGAGATTTTATGATATTATTAATATATAATTGATAGGATTTCATCTACAAAATCAAATTGTGAAAAAGTTGCTGATCATTTCTTAAACATGATCGTCTGTTTACCTTTCACTCCCGGACAAGGGAAAATCAGTCAGAAAAACACAACGGAAGTACTAAAATGTTGTCTTTAATTAACATAACATATTATTAGAATAGTGCATGGTGGCCCAGCGAGCTGTGGTGGCCCAGTAAGCAGTGGTGTCGATCCCAAAGAGGCGCTTAACTTTGTGTAAATTATTTCATCACCATTGCTCTCAAAACGGTGAAGGAAAACATCGTAAGGGAATCGGCATGTCCTAGAACCAAACATTCGAAGACATGTGATCTCTCCCAACCCGCACTGGGCCCGGATGGTGGATAACCTCACCGAGAGGAGGCATATTATAGGCTCATTATAACATAATACCTTTTTTCCACCTTTTTTCCCCGCATGGTTATGCAGAGGTGACCCACATTTCGCAAGTCATTTTTAAGTCCCAGTTCCTACAATTCTTCTGCACTACTTTTATTATCACTTTTTACCTCTCAAAACATCAGAAGCACGATGAACCCTAAAGGGTAGAATTACGGAAGCGTCGGTCCGTTAGGTTTTTAATTAAGTAAATGGGCGAAATGTTTCTCTGCTCATGATTAATACCGGTAAAGGTAACCCGAAAGTCGCGGCTGCACCGTACATATTTATTACTTGGCCACTGTTTGTAAATAAACGAGAAGCCGTATTCATCGTTAAACTGTTCGGAAAACGATCTGTAGGTATGTAGGAAACAGTGGTTGTATTAATATTGTAGTGTTGCTCTAGTTTGTAATGTAATGGAGGTGTTAATAATTCTAAATATACGGTGCCGCGTAGCGTAGTTCCCAGAATAAGTCTGCCATTGACGGCTTATTCTTTTCCATTTCATAAAACGTGACTAAAACCTGAAATAGCGTAATTATAATTAAACTCTTTCTGCGCGGTAATTATAGTTGTACAGACGCCATCACATCACGCTACTACTATTCGCCAAATTTCTTTAATAGATTTTCAACTTTATTGCTGCTAAAACATAAGGTTCAAAGTTGATTGGAAAAATTTGACAGTTTCGGGTAGCTTCATATGCTGACGTCTGTACATAATTCCTAGGATCCATTAATGTTGACGTTTGTTTTGACAACCTAACGTGCCCCGTAAACCTATTAGCGTATTAAAAATTACTTTGACATTATTTAATCTAGTTCATATGTTAGTGCTTTTGAATGTACCTTTACCCTGTTCAAGGCGTTTTGTCAAGGTCTGTACGCGGGGGGTCTGTGGGCCAGCTACACCAAAAGATCGCTAGATGTCTTACGCATCCAATACAACAATGTTTTTAGGATGCTGTTGAAACTGCCCCGTTTCTGTAGCGCATCGGAGATGTTTGCTCAGAACCGAACTGACGGCTTCCATG
Source organism: Amphipoea oculea (assembly GCA_945859645.1). Classification (NCBI taxonomy): domain Eukaryota; kingdom Metazoa; phylum Arthropoda; class Insecta; order Lepidoptera; family Noctuidae; genus Amphipoea; species Amphipoea oculea. Next base: position 14,516,944 of record OX243873.1, read on the forward strand.
CAGTGATTCGCAAAAAAGTCGCATCACTGATGCGTAGAACGCGGGACAGTGACAATAGCATCCTGTAAACAGTGGTGGAAAGTCCTTACTTCCCTTTTCTGAGGCGTTATGTTGGGAGAATGGTCAGGTAGTTAATTCTTTGCGTTATCGTTCTCTGCACATCCTGCCTCTGTCACCTATTATTGTTCACCTTAGTTTTCTTCTCCTTTTTTTGTGTACTACTAACACTAGTTATAAGATATTTTACTAACAAAATGGACTATATTGTTGTCCGAAGTAAATTAATAAATTAAATTTACATAATTTGGTACAAGACCCCAATAACAGGCGCCCTTAGTAAAAAAAACCGGCGCAATAGACCAGTCAATAAGTCAGAGCGAAAACATTTATAAATAAAATCGATTTCTATCTGAAAATAAAAGAAAAGTACACATAAATCGAAGCTTTCAACCTTGACCGAAGTCTAAACACGTGTTTGAGGTTAAGGTGAGGAAAAAGGCAGCGCCGGTGCCTGGACGGATGTGACGTACTAGTGAATAAATAACTAGCTTCCGTCCAACACCGCAGGTAGGTTCCTTCCTCCAGACTGACGATCAAGTCAGAATTGATTAAGGTTTCCGATGTTAAATGTTTTGGGTTCACCTATTATCGGACTTCGCTTGATGTGTAGCCGGTTGGTTTTGTGGCGAAACTTTTACGGCAATACAGCTCCGAATGATTGTGTTCAGTTTACGTTGCAGACGTGCTAAAATAGATGCCTACAAACCAACAAACTTTCGTTCACAAGGCTTTTAATCCTGCGAATTTCGGGTTCGAATCAGTTATGTACACCTGACTACCTTGGTTATGTAAACCCTTTCGTTCCAGAACAGTTACTAAAAATAATTACGCTTTAAACTAATATGAGAACAGGTCTAATTGACACATTCTGAAGGCGTTTCCACAACTATCAAAGTTATTTGAAATTTAAACTACTTTATTTTAGTTTTGGCTGTCGATAAAATACGTGACAGCGATATTCACTTAAAGAAGGATAGAATAAAGCTTTTGTTGTGTTAAATTAGTTGGTTTACTATACAAAAAAATAACAAGGAAAATCCTGAAAATCCCTGAAATGTGACAGGAAAACATGTGATTGTTTCGTTCAGAATCCAATTTATAGATGAGGAAACTCCACGTCTTGGTAATGAGCATTCATGCTGTATGTCTCAAAGCATTTGAATTACTTATATCGGCTTTCGTAAACGTTTAAAAAATATAAAATATTTACTCGGAGTAAACATCCTGCATGCTGTACAGATTGAGGATGGTCCATTTTTGTTCTTATAATTTACTAAGTGCCGATTTTTCAATCGTCAGTTGACTTTTATCGAAGTAATAAAAATGGTAGTTTGACAGCTTTTGAATAGAAATAATATGTCCAACCGGTACATTTATTCTTCAAATAAAAGCTATCGGACTAAATCTAAATATTTTGCCATTCAAATTTATATTTTCGTATTAAAACAAAAGATGTTTAACCTTTGTTGCATGTTCATGTTCTAATATAATTTAAAATTGTAATGTCCCTGGTTATTAAAACGAGCAGAAAAAAGAAAGCCAAGATGCACATTTAAGATTATTATAATGTGGTATTTGCATGCACAATATTATCAAATAACTAAGCCCCGTTGGTCTCGTGGTCGCAAGCGCGACTGCTGCGCGTGGGGTCCTGGGTTCGATACCCAGGTCGGGCAAAGTGTTTATTGAGTTTTTCCATTAGTAATTTCTTGGTAAACGCCCGGAGTTTGGAAGTTGGGGGTGTGATACACCCATGCCTCGGGAAGCACGTTAAGCCGTTGGTTCTTGCGCCTGATCTCTCTCCGGTCATGTGACTGTGAGAATGAGGGAAGAGGGAGTGCAACAGAGTCTGCGCGCACACTTGTGCACTATAATATCTCCCGCGCCGAAGGCTGGTCTCCGTTGAGATTGGCCGCCGTGGCCGAAATACGGTCTGGAGGACTTTATTTATTTTATTATCAAATATTTGAGCTTGAGCAATTTCTGTAGACAATGAAATATTCTACGAATGTCCACAGTACGGTATTTGATCATTCGAAACTCGTGATAGCATTAAATCTTCGATGTATAATTTAGAGAATTTAGTTTCGGTCCGGGCCATTCAACGTTTGTTCAAGTTTCGATGTCTATTGTTGGATTATGTTAGATAAAATTTGAATTATAAGGGTGTATTTATTTAACGTGTAATCTTTTAAAGCTTTTATTGCACATAAAAGTACTTGGGGGAGAACAGTAAATTGTTGGTTGTATAAGTATTTGTGACAATACGTAAGGACCTGATCCTGAGGGGCTTGTCGCAAGGGCAATCGATCAGGTTAAGCTACGCTTGCCATGCTTGGTACGTGGATAGGTGACCATCTTTACGTATCAAAACCCCACCGTGGCTTGGAAAGTACGTTGAGCAGTTGGTCCCGGCTGTCATTCGTGGATTTTGGCCGTCGTAACGGGTCGTCAGCAGCCCGGAAGTCTGACAACCAGTCTTACCAAGGGTTTCATATTATAATCCATTAATGGGGTTGTGGACGTCAGATAGGCAGTCGCTTCATGTAAAATACTAGTATTTAGCTGCACCCGGTTAGACTGGAAGCTAACCCCAACATAGTTGGGAAAAGGCTAGGCAGATGATGATGAGGTAAGGACCTGATCCGCCATCTCCAGATAGTACTATGAGTCTTTGTTCAACTGGACCCACTCGACCTGGACCCACGGGATCACTCGACTCAATCACATTAGTGTAGAAAAAACAAAAATAAACAGTGTTTCCATGAAATTTTCTGCCAAATAAGTTAACCGGAACTTATCAGATGATGGAGTTATATGCCTTAAAAGATTTACGTTCGTTACAGAGTAAACTCATGTTTATCGCGACGGCAACCCTAACATTTCAATCAAATATCATCGCAGTTGAGACGGGCGCTGCGCAGATGGAGCAATTTTGACCCTCGAGGTTTGGCAACTAGCAACCTGCAACTGCAGTACTTTTAAAGTTATTTCAACTCTGAAAGCTGCAACTCAATACCAACCTTATGATTACGGGAATAAAGACCACTGTGATTTAAACAGACGTGTCAAGTGAATTAACCCAACAGCAACCTTATTACAACGTCAATAACGATCACTGTGATTTTGAGGTAAGTTTATGACCTTTTTCAGGAAACTGCGCAGACGCAGATGTTGCTGTAACTGGCAACCGTTTATGGAAACCTTTCAAAAAGTTTTCAGTTGTTTAACTTAAGTTACCATGTATGCACAGCGCCTAAGTGGTCAAAACATCAAGCCTATTTCCGTATAAATGTTTACTGCTGAAGGCTGATGATGAAAAAAAGTGTACCTACCTACATATCTAACTCAAAAACTGTAGAACAAAGTATGTGAATTGTTTTTCCAAACGCGTTGTCGTAAATAAGTATTTAGAGAACAACGACTTGTAAATAAAAGTTGTTATATCAGACTAACTTAACACTAAGTAGGTGTGCGACTTACGAGTTGTAGGTCGTAGGTTCAAACCCGGACAGGCGCTTTACTTTGTGTAAATTATTTCTTCACCACTGCTCTCAAAACGGAGAAGGTAAACATCGTGAGGAAACCGACATGTCCTAGAACCAAAAATTCGAAGACATGTGACATCTGCCAACCCGCACTGAGCCCCCGTGGTGTATTACGGCCCACTCCCTCTCACCGAGAGGAGGCCTGTGTCCCAGCAGTGGGAACATTATAGGCTGATTATGTTATGTAAGTAGCTACTAGAAAGTATAAAAACTTATGCCTATGACTTTTATTATTCGTAGCCTATGAGGCATTAAAATTGCTGTCTATTTAATTAAACAATGTTTTAAGGGCTAATATTTGTGAGGCCCACTGGAAGCCATGTTTGTACTATGTTTGATCAATCGAATATGTAGTTATAATAAAGTAAATAATTAACATGAAAAGTTCCTTATGAATGTAGTTAAAAAAAAACAAACAAGAAGATAATAGATACTCAATGATAAGCTCCTTACTAAATGAAGAGAGCTGCCAAATGAAATACAAATACGTAGTACAAGTACTATACTTTCCACAAAATAAATAAAACTAAATATTTAGGCAACTTTAACTTTCTTCAAATTAAGTTACCCTGTACTAAAATCTAAATAGACTTTTTTTTAAATACAGATACATTTTTTAAATAATAAGGTGACGACTTACAAAGTAACTTTGACGTTCACTTGACAGGTCCTAAGTGGAGGATAAACAAAGGCTTTGCTACTTATTGGACGGAACCTTGCAATCTTCCCGCGGGCATAAATAAAACGGGTAATATGACACTAATTGCTACACGCTACGCTACTACGAAGTTGCTACGCCGTAGACCCCTTCGTAGACGCGCTTTGTAATTGTACTACACAAGGAACAGTTTTGCTTAACAATATTAAACATTTGATCATTTGTAACAAAGCACAATAATGTAACATTAATCTCATTTAATATTGCCATTGTAAGTTTAAGTGCTTTCTGGATAACATAACCATAAATATAAAGGCATTGTAATGGTTATCGTAATCTCTTATCAAAGATCAAAACTTGACATGTTTACTACCTGCACGACCTCACATGCTATAGGTACACATATATACTAACGACCACGAACGTTGACCTTCGACAAAAGTTATCTATCATTATTCAAATAAAAGTAACATCTTACCGTTTAGACAGCCGCCTGAAGATTTGCGAGCTTTAGTAGCACACTCACATGACACAACGTTTTGTTTGGTTCAATCACATTCGCGTAAACGTTCGTAGTGCGGTTGGTTTTAATCAAATAGTGATATCAGTTGTGACAGTTTATTAGTGTTTGTAACACAGCGAATTGTTGTGTGGGTTATCGGCAGCTGTCATGTGCTGGTGTAGGAGACGAGCGGGTCGCAGCGCGCGGCGGAGGCGACTGAGCCGGGCGGCGCGCGCCCGCGGGGCCGCCCGCCGGTCGATATACGCGGCAGAATAAACACGCCGTACTAGGACGCGAGTACCGCCGGTGTTGCCAGCCTCGACCGAGGGGTGCCGCCTCCAACGTTTGCCGCCGTTTGTATCTCGCTTCCGAGTATTCTTATGCCGGTCTCGTGAACGCGCGTCCTAATGAAATATGACGCCGATGTGTTCCATTCGAATATAGCTCCCAACGTCGGTAACGTCTTCCTCCTTGTTTTACACTTTCACGTTCGGCTTATCGGATCGCCGAAACCCGTCGATATGCAATAGTTATTCAGCGGCGGTCGCTGTATAATTTACATGTAACCTTCACTTATCTCTACGTTGAGACAGGACCATTTCCATAATAGAACCATCTGTAGTCAGACACGATCGCCCTGCAGTTTTGTCATAGAACTATCTCGGTACTTGTTATCTTTATGAGATATTGTAAACGAATGATGTGGGATAACCAATCAATATTTATACATAGACGCATATTATAGGTGTTCGATGAATATTAGGAATCAAATATGTAATTTCAGTTCTACATGTTAAATATTTTGTTCATTCACATTTTTTTAGAACCTGATACTCTTATATATGTATGCTAATATATCTCCAACATGATAATATTATCTATAGCATCTGTTATATCGGCAGAGGTTGTTCATATTCATGAATTCAGATTCGGTTTGCTAAGTAAACAGCGCTGCGAGGGAGACCGACTATCTGCCAAACGTAGCCTCCGTATTTAACGTGTGAAATATACTTTTTGTAAATGATATCTTTTATTTATAAAATACCCACAAAATTCTTCGCGATTGGAACCTGCCTTCTTGGAAGAGCTCAAAATGTTTTACAAACTACTCATTGACTTAATGGCTACAGTTCCGTAGGTACTAATCTGATTCAACAGTAATTAGCTAATCAACATTTTCTGATTGTATATCTTGTATTAAAAAAAGTTTGCTTAGAAATGTGACGTTTATTTAGTCATTTTGATCACATATTGTTATCTTATTAATGAAATAAATTTTTTCAAAAGCACCTATTTTCATCCCCGATTTATTTTTCTACAAATTGATATCCACGTGTTCAGTGACAAAAACGTTACAGACAAGCTGATTAAATATTGCCATTCTTATTTGAAGCCAGTTTGTTATATTAAAAGGCAACGTGTCTCGCTAAGCCCGTAAAGATTTACTTGTCCCACTGCAGATCCACCGTGAGCGGCAAACATACAAATAGAAAAGAAAATTGCATTATTTTTCTACGTTGCCACTGGCACCACTTATCTTTAAAATAATGCAATTTATTTCAACTGTCCTGAACACGAGTTGTATTCCTTTAACACTATGTATTTAAGTACTTATTTATTAAACATAGAGATGTGTGAAACCTACTAAAGATATTCATTTATCCTAACTCAATCGGACAAAGCTTCGGATCTAGGAAGCAATGTTTATAATTGACCTATTTAGCGGGAACAGGGTCAAAACATTCGCTTTCCCGTCGTGTTCGTACCCCAGCAGTAGTTAAAGTCCTTTTCAAATTTCCCGTAAGCACGCTTTTTATAGAGCATTTCTTTATGCCGCCATTCATCATGGTCATTCGGAGTCTACTTACTTATGTTTAAGTTATGTGTTAATAATAAAAATGTTCCGAGTGAAAAGTTCCGGCACGGTGAATATTGAAATGATCCTTTCGTGGAAGTTTGTGTATGAAACGAGAGAAATGAAAAGAAAAACAAGAGGTAAATTAATTACACGTGTGTTTCTGATGTAACAAATCCTTTTGGTTTAAAATACTCCAAAAAGAATATACGACTATATTCATCAACTCCTAAGAGAAATAAAAACTTTGAAATCTGAAACATCCTTCGAGCTGTGGTGTTTCAGTAACCTTTTAAAAGTTACAAGTGATTTAATTTACTGGAACGCAAAATATTGGCATAGGAAACATTCCAGTATAAAAGACCGGAGTAATTGAATTCCGCAAAAGTTACTTCAAAATAGGTCTATAAACATGAAGGACCTTTTATTTGAATACTTTCGAGTGTACTCAAATAGAGTTAAAACCACATCGCAGTATATTTGCATTGGTAGATACGCTCGTGGTCAAGACTGAGCTGTATCAACAAAAATGTTATTCAGAATAATAAAATAATAACCGGCCATGTTTTTAATTTCCCTAGACATAAAAGACTTTTTGATGTTGAACTCACATAAAAGTTATGATTTTAATAAAAACTGTAATTATATTTGAATTTGAAAATATGTGTAGCAGTTCGTGTTATAGAACAGTGATGGTCCCTTTGTTCAGTCCCACGCTCCGTTTGAGAGATTCGCTCGCCACTTGAGATATTATTTCATCTGCAAGGAAAAAGAAATGAAGACGATCTTGACAGACAAGTGGATAGGGAAAATTCTTTATATTTGGTTTCAGACATAAATAAGGACTTTGTATAGGAGTTTCAACCAACTTTCAAAATGAGATTCTCAAGTCGAATTAATAGGTGTTGTGTCCGATCTCTCTTAAATTTTTTTTTCATAATTATTTTTCATTGAGTAGGTTTTTAAACAGAGGAAAGTAAGAATTATTTCTTAAATTCAAATTACATTTTCATAAGGAAATTAAATGAAACCTCTACAATAATGTTTACTATCATTGATTCATTGACTTTTTCAGTTTAACGTTCATTTTCCTCAAGGAAGCGTGTCAGCAGATGGCCCAATTTCTAAAATCGGGACGTCTATAAGTTCAGACGGCGGCTGTAATATTGAAAACTTTAACCCGACTGTTACATACACAATTCATCAGCCTGCAGATAGTGGGCTACATTTAGACAGTTTTCTTTTTGTAGCACGAGCTATTTGAGGGACACATTGGAATGCTGATATTAAATAAAATTAAATAGTCTTACCTATGTTGCTTCATCTCTCACATTGTCACAACTTAAGCATAACCATAGCTCATGTCGTAAATAGATCGTTACTATTATCATCATTATCATCATCATGGTATCTGAAGCCCACGAATGAGCCTACACAGTAATGTTAGTTTAATTTAGTTTGCCAATCTCGCATGTTTCTCTATAACCACATAAATACTAAAATAACCCTAATTTGGCTTAAACCTTCAGGGTAATACAACCCTGAAGTTATAAACTTTTCGGGAAATTGAGAAAATTAATAACAGACAACTACTGACATTGTTTCATCGTCCTGTTTATAATTAAGGGGCGGCATCCGATGTCGGCACACAAAGACTTCCATTAAACCCAACATTTAACGTGATGGGGTAATTACAATAATTCGGTTGTGGATTTTCGCACGAACAGGTCGATTAATGAAACGATAATAATTAATTGTGGGTTTAAATTCATTATTATTTTAATTGAAATTTGAGTTTTGAAGAGTTGATTGATAATGGTGGAGCATGAGCAATGGTGGCCCAGTGGTAACGGCCGCGACTTACGAGTTGCAGGTTCGAACCCAGTCAGGCGCTTTACTTTGTGCAAATTATTTCATCACCACTGCTCTCAGAACGGTGAAGGAAAACACCGTGAGGAAACCAGCATGTCCTAGAATCAAAAATTCGAAGATATGTGAAATCTGCTAACCTGCACGTGGCCCGTGTGGTGGATTACGGCCCACTCCTTCTCACTGAGAGGAGGCCTGTGTCCCAGCAGTGGGAACATTATAGGCTGATTAGAAATCATGTTGTGGTTGATAATAATATGTTCAGAACTCAAGTCTTTGACATATTCGCTCATCTGAATGTATCACCTACCTATGTAGGTACCTACTTTAGGTAACTTTTAAAAACGATTACGGACACAATCATAGCGAAGATTTCTAACACAGAGCAGAGATCTTTAACTGTTGCCTGCACACCATACCTGTCGGTTATATGACAAAATACCTACAATTTACTCGTACTATAAAGTAGGTACATACTTGGCGTACTCTAACAAAGGCAAGAGAATAATTCAACTAAGAGAACTCAGAATAAGCAGGTAGCAAAATTCCAGACTGAACATTCCAAGACGAGGCGTATTTAGAACAAGACTCTCATTTACTCTATAATCCATCTTCATCTACTTACTTGCATAATTTAGTGGGGCAAGTGTTCACACTTAACGACCACGCTGGCTGGGGATGGCAGATGCTGGCGGGTGTTAGCCTAACTAATTGACAGTGGGTAAGAGGTGTTAGTCGGATAATAGGCTACAGTGTTTACACCGCGCGGAAAGCTTCTTTGAACCGAAAGTAGGTACCTATAGAAAGAACTCAGGGTTATAATGAAACATAGTTTTGGTTTACGTCCAGTGTTCTGCATAGTCCAGTTGGTATTTGGACGATGGAAACATGCAATTTTTCCCATATACCAATTGGTCTTTCAATTGGTCCATGGAGCACCGACGAATTTTTACATCTATAGCTTTAAAGCTTTTTGCGATGGTCCGACCAGATAAGCTCTTCTCTTAACACGAAAGTTCATGATGCGCTTCACTTGGCCAAGGATAGACAGAGATGGCGAAACATCGTCAGGGAAAAAATGTTTTCAAGGGAAGATCACGACCCTCAGTAATGAGGAGTACGACTTGAGGAGGAGGAGGAGCTTTAAAGTAGTCAATAGAATACAAATATGTGTGGAGATGTTACAATTTCGTAAGACACACTTGTACATAGGTAAGAGCGAATACGAAGACATGTGATATACAACAACCCGCACTGGGAGCGCATGGTGGATTAACACCCACTCCCTCTCACAGAAAAGAGGCTTGTGCACCAGCAGTGGAAATATTATAAGCTGATCATGTCATGACATCACACTAATATTATAAAGGCGAAAGTTTGTGTGTGTGTGTGTGTGTGTGTTTATATGTTTGTTACTTCTTCACGCTCAAACCGCTGAACCGATTTAGATGAAATTTGGTATAGAGATAGTTTGAGTCCCGGGAAAGGACATAGGCTACTTTTTATCCCGATATTCCCACGGGATCAACATTTACGCGGGTGAAACCGCGTGGCGCAGCTAGTACGTAATAATGCCAATAGCGGGAAAGCAAAATCAGGTATTCTATCCTCTGCTACAATTTTCTCATCACATCGAGTCTCGGAACATATAACCTACCTTTCATTCCAGTAGGTACTTATTTCAATAATGGTATTTGACCCGAACACAAAATCGAATATGCATGACTGAACCTCCATTTCTTTCCTACAAATCTCAACAACAAATTATGAATATTGGAGAAAATATAGGAAAATGAAATCACAAACTTTATACTTTCAAACTGTAACCGCAAGAATGATGAAGTTGCTGTTAGCAGGATGTAATAAGAAACGGTTGCCGATCGACGGTAAATTGTTTCCCGCCGAGATCAAAGGTATCTTTGTGTTATGTATGTTTTGAATTTTAATTAAGATTACTTCTTTAGGTTTCGCATTTTAATGGATGCTGTGAGTAGTTCCAATGCTATAAACTTTTTTTATTGATTTGTTGCAACTATATTTTTTACAGCACCATTTTTTTTAATCTTTTAATTTGTCTACTTTTTATTTGTTTGCTTTTCGAGAGCAGTGATGGCCCGGTGGTAGCGGTCGTGACCTAAGAGGAAATGCGCTCCGAGAGACTTTTGAAAAAGTCTAAGTAAAAAGTCATAAATCGAGGTTTGGCTCTCGCCTATTTCCTCCTCCAATAGTGGACTAATTTAAACGATATGTCATAAACTGAATAAGAAGGGTATGTACTGTGTCCCTATGTTTTTTCTTTTTTCATTGATAGTTGTCGGCCTCTGTTGACAGCGGTTTAAATCGGCATTTTTTGAGGGTTCTAGTGCTTATAAAAATAATAAAGTATCATCAAAATGGAAAACATAGGAACGTAGTAGTTAACATTTATTATTTTGTAACTTATCATTGCTTAATGGTCATTAACCAGAACGGAAACAGGTGAGAGCGTTTCTATGGAGAATAGACCACCCGCACTTCCTCTGTAAATTATTCCATCACCACTACTCTCAAAACGGCGAAGGAAAAACACCATGAGGAAACCGGCATGTCCTGCAACCAAAAATTCGAAGACATGTGACATCTACCAACCCGTTCTGGGCCCGCGTGGTGGATTACAGCCCACTCAAGAGAGAAGGCCTCCCAACCAGCAAAAAGTGGTTTTTATACTATCCTAGAACCATCATTTATCGAGGACTATATGAGACTTATATCCACATATAAGTCGCGAAAAGGGCCCACTTTATAAGTCTACTTTTACTTATAACGTATTTATATTAGACCGCTGAAATGCCATATACGCTTATATTGCTCCTGTAATTGAATTACGTCAATGCAAATACTCCTGTTAATCTCAATATAAGTAAGTTATAGTAAAAAAATAGATTAATACGCGCCTAGAAATGCTTCCATAAGCTCATATATTGTGAACAGTCGAAGTGTGTATCGGACATTGTTGTGCTCTGTAAAAAAAAAATTTTAACATCTTGAAGAGTCGTATATTTATATGAAATCAAAATTTATTAATGTCAACCATAGTAGATAAACAAAATGTTAGTCTTATAGCTTATTCGTATGGGAACATGAATTTTCTGTGAAATCTATCATGGTTTTGATAACAATTTTAAAGCGCCTCTTGAAATTTGCTTATTTACATTTTAGTATTAATTAATATTAAATTAATATTATGAAGGCAGCTGACATTTTCTTAGTAAGCATTTCCAAGTGTGAAATAGTGCTAAAATAAGTATTTTTAGCATTTCCAAGTGTGACATAGTACCAATATAAGTATATTGGTACTATGTTGGGTTATCTCAAAACCTAGGAAGATTCGCCATTGTTACCGATTAGGGTTCCGCAATGCCCAGATGAAAATCGATTGATATTTATAGATAAGTTAAAAAAACATTTTAAGGTTGGTTCTACGTGTTAGGTTAAACATTGACATTTATTTGACTTAATTTTATAACAGGTTGCCGACGATTTAAACAAGACTATGCCGATGTTCCTGGATATCGATCGGTTTTAACCAAAAAAAAAAAAAGATTTCCGATCTTTAAAGAACTTAAAATGGCCTTGGAATGTTACACATTTCTTGTTATCTGAGATCCCGGTTGTCACAGCATGGTGTCTATTAACACTAGAGATTTACATTTCACTAAGAATCAAGAACACATTAGATCATTGCTATACCAAGATTGGTTTTGGTGTGAGAATTTTTCTACTTACGCAATTTATGATCACTTCCCAAGAGACGAATGTGAAATATGTAACTAGTACCTAACTGAATATGTACCTAACTACGTAACACAATATTTATTATTACCTACTTCTATTTGAGTAAAAGTGAAAATCCCTATAGTTACCTATATTTAAACTAACTTACTTAGATATCAGTTGGAAAAGATTTAAGAATCTGATGTCTGGGCAATACTACACAAATGTTTATGGATCTCCTACAATAACACAATAGGTACGGGCACAGCCTTCTCTATTTTCTTTCAAGCCATGCTGTTAAATCAGGCAACGTTGTCGGTGAACAGATTGGGCAGTCCTGTGAGTATTGTGCTGTCGATTTGAGATGGTCCAAAAAGTACCATAAACTCCTAGTAAGACTTTTTAATTTGTCGTAGTTGTTACCATAGACGTATAGCTAGCATAGACATATAGCCATCTAAAGTAGTACTACAATTATCTTGTCCGGAACCCTCGCTAGAATTCGCGATACGGTCTTCACCAGTTAAATTAAAAAAATCGGTGCTCACTGCGGTTAACATTACTTTATATGTTTTTTTAACTTTTCTTTTATAAGATTCACTTTTTTTAAACCGCTTCCACTTATTTAAATCTATTTTTCAATATTTGTAGACAAAAACTATTGTGATCAAAATGGCTGATGTCAAATCCTACAATAGAATTTGCAAAACTATATAAAGCGTGTTTTCGCCTGTACTGGTCGTTACAAGCAAAAGTGGCTTCTTAAGAGTTTTAACCAGGATTGTTTGAGATTACTTAGACAATAAAACTACTGTGGAATGCCTATATAAATATGTCTAGGTTTAAAACAGCATACAATAAATCTAAAAAAAAATATATAGGTACAGAAAACATTTTATCCTACCGAGTGCTGTTATAATCTTGGTGATTTATTATTTTTAAAACGTGGATATGAAATTCATTTAACCAGTTACTTCTAAACTTATGTTAAACCAAACCAGATACATAAATGACTAACAGTAACTTTAATTTACACAATATATTAGCTTATATGAGGCTATAAGTAAAAATAGCAAGAGTAATTGCTCCTCAGTGCATATCTTCCTGGTACATGCTCCTACAGGAGTATTAAGATTTAAATAGCCCGCTGATGTTATCTTATAGGCGCATTTAAGTCTGACTTAACGGAGTAATTACTCTTGAGTGTAATTACTCTTATTTCATGCTTTTATAGGAGTCTTGATCTTATATTTGTCAGGAAATATGATCCTATATACGGATATAAGTACAAATTATAGGATACAACGTACTTGAGTAAAAACAGCATGTATTTATGCTGTTAAAAGCGTAGGAGCAACCACCAAAACCTTCATCGGAGCTTTATAAGTCCACGTAGCATTATAAAATCGCATTCCAGGACTATTTTGCTAGTTGGGCTGTATCCCATCCCAGCAGTGGGAACATTATACGCTGGTTATGTACTCTTTATTTGTACAATCAATACTTATCACAAGCTAGATATTTTTTTTTGTTAGCCTCTTTTGTGTCCCACTGCTGGGCAAAAGCTTCCCCTTTTTTCTTCCAAACCTCCCTATCTTGTACGATCTTTGGCCACGTTGGCCCTGCAAATGATATTAGATCGTCACACCACCTTCGCCATGGTCTACCTCGACGGCGATGTCCTGCCTCAGGCGTCCAGTTAGTGACGATCTTTGCCCATCTATTAATATTCTCACAGAATCGTGCCTTTGATTGGTATCAAAATAAGTTGCTTCACTGTTATTAAGTTCCGATGTGTGGGTGGATATCGAAATAGGGTCTCCGATTTCCAATATTAAAGCAACAAAATATTTTCATCGTAACTGCAACCTATAAATAAATCTGCAACAACCACGGCAACAACGTAACATTTTGTAGGTACACAGGAATTCATGAACATTCATGCATTCTCTTGAAACCTTTTATGTAAACGCAAACGCAAATAAATTAGCTAACTAAACTCCATAAACGTGATGGGTATCGAATTTTTAAACATGATAAGCCAAAAAAATAATTACCACAATAAAACAAAAAAGAGATATGATGTTCATTTTTTTTTGTGGTCAACGACCGTAGGTAGTAGTTACTTAAAATATCAGTTTAGAAATCAGACATACTTGTAGAAAAGTTTATCTCAGGGTGTGTATGTGGGTCTATTTAAATTGTTGGAACGCACGTTAATCAGTAAATAAAAGTATATAATTTTAAAAGTGTGTTCCAATAATTTAAACAGACCCAACATACACACCCTGAGATACATTTTTCTACAAGTTGCGTCCACACAGACGTGGTGGGTAGCTATATCTAAACACGACAAAAAAAAACTTTCTTAATTCATACTTCAAGTAACTACATTACCAGCGGTTGACCCCAAATAAAATAACATCTTGTTTTTTTTTTTTTTAATTTATCGTTCACATTATTAACACGTTTGTGGAGATCTGCTAGCTAATTTAATTTGACCTAGTAGACAAAAGAGCTGTTATCCATCCTTACCGGCAGTTCCTAGTAAAAGCTCATGATTTCCAGTTTAAAGTTCGAATAACAAACAAAGAAAGTTTATTACTGCGAATCGTAGCTCCGTGGAAATTATAATTTTAATAGAAATTATATTATAAATAAAATATAAACACAACCACGGGACCAGGTGTCTCTAATAAAAATAGACAGGATAACTGGTACTTACGAAACTAAACGCCTACTTAATTGATCTTCTGAACAAAAAAATCTCCTGGACCTAAGTAGCGCAAGCAATCAAATGGAGGCGCCTTGGCCTTGACCTGTCTGCCTCTACCTATCTACGATTTTCTAGCATAATATCTTACTTATAAACTAAAACAGAATAATTAACATTTCGAAGAATAATTAAATTTAGTATTTAGGGTAAGAAAATAAATCACTAAATAACGCTCCAATTCTTCTGCATAAATATAATTCAAACAGCAAAACCTTCAGCCGTGTGGTACTCAGTAAGTCAGTAGCACAACTTAGTTGGAAACAATTCCACAGAAAACCAGCCATCTGGCCACATTAGCCACGCTTAAAATAGTTGTTTGGCAAGTGTGCGTGCCTGCGTGACATCTCCCGTTAGCCTTACGTAACTCAGCTGCTATGAAAGCCTAACCGTGAAGATAACGTGACGAATGCCTATACCCTGCAAGCCGACCCAGCCATCCCCAAGGCCAGCCAAACATTCCTACAGCTATTAGCGAGGGACACGCATTTAATTTACGTAATTTTACGAAATTTTGATTGATATGCTAATATTAAGCCGCATTCACAAACCACGTTCCGTATATTTTTGGAGCAGAAATGCTAAGCAAATTAATTCGTACTAAGCGTCCGCGTCATTCTTGATTCATTACTACTTAATTGGCGACTGTTGAAGAAATAACTTAATATTTCGTATATTTAGCAAGTATTTCAAACTGCGTGGGTTTTCGGCATTTACTTAAGGGTAGACAGAAATAACTTTTCACGTCTATTGAAGACAAAATCTGGAAAATAAATCCGAATGTCTGAATGTTGTTTGTCACTGCGCTTAGTATCGCGTGTAGGCGACCGGTTGCCGCTAACTAATAATAAATTTAACGTGTTTTCGAGGTTAATACGATAGGTAGGTAGGTGTAAGGCATACACTGTAAGGTTTGTACTGTAACCTTGTTGCCGGACGGAGCTCATCATCGATGCATAAGTTCTGTGAATGCAATCGGGTCCCGCGACCTATTGCTGTTCTATTTCTGTCGAACACCCTTGAGACGCTCGATGCGTACATTTTCCTTGCTACATAATTTATTGTTCTGAAGTAAGGGTATGTATTACTAGAACCTATTGTTTCATGGTTGAGCTTTATCAATCACTCTGAATAAATAAATTATGAGACAGCTCAAGCACATTCTTCAACGTCACAGAGCTCGAACTCTTGATTATTTTAGACACACGAAATTAATTAATTTTGAGTTTTGTATAGGTTACAGTCGATAGTAACGAGGTACCTACATCAAGCCTTTGTCTAGTAGGTATATATAGTAGGTATTTACATAAAAGATTCTGTAGGTGTATTATTGATGATTAAATCGATAGAAATGAAGCGTTTTTAAACACACAATAATATTCTCGTTAGTTGGTACACAACCAAAATACCGTTTATGTTCGGTAGGAATTTTCCACCCTCGTGGAAAATTGTAATTCAGTAGAGTGAAGAGTCTGGGGATTTAGTGATTACATTCTGAACTTCAAACAAATTATAATTTGTTTTATGCACTCATGGGTTTATGTAATTATCTAATCGATAACTAGAACTTATATTACCTTTTAATTGCAATATTCTAGAAAATAACAAAATTAGCCAACAATAATATAGGTACTTATCCTTATCCTAAGGCGCGTCGCCCACACGACCTAGAGTCGAGGCGGCGACGAGGCGCGGGCGCACGTTTTGTATAGGAATAAGTATAGGTATGTCGCCTATACATACATACCTATATTTATTCTTACAGAAAACGTGCGCCCGCGTCTCGTCGCCGCCTCGACTCTAGCTCGTGTGGGCGACGCGCCTTACATATAATAAAACAAAGTCGCCGAAATGTCTGTACGCGCACAACTTCTGAATGACTGCAACAAATTGGATAATTCTTTTTTTTGTTGTGTTCGGTATTGTCAGGACAAGGTTTGTATGAAGGAAAATTCCGGTAATCGAAAAAAATTAGTATAATATATTTCTAGTAAATAACATCACGCCTGTAATCCCAAGGGTCAAGCAGAGATGTGCATATAGTAACACCCTCATTTCGCGAGTTATGTTTAAGTTACTTTTACATAAAGGGAGCAAGCCTATTGCCATCAACCGGGCAGCAATCCAGACTCTGGGCTGCTACTGAGAAATGCTCATGGAAAAAATCATTTACACTTTGCCCGACCCGGATTCGTTTACCAGAAACGAACCCAAGACTTCAAGCTCAGCAGTAGCACTTGCGATCACTATACCAACAAGGCAATCAATAAAATACTCCTTTTTTAGGGTTCCGTAGTCAACTAGGAACCCTTATAGTTTCGCCATGTCTGTCTGTCCGTCCGTCCGTCCGTCCGTCTGTCCGTCCTCGCTTAATCTCTGTGACCGTTAGCACTAGAAAGCTGAAATTTGGTACCAATATGTATATCAATCACGCCGACAAAGTGGTAAAATAAAAATTGGAAAAACCGAGTGTGCTTATGACCACACGACTGAAGTGAAACTTCAAACGTATTTGGCTATGAGAGGAAGAGAGAAAGAAAATGTGCGCGCGCACTGCTTTCTCTTGCTTATATCCCCCACTCAACTCCCGTTCGCCTCGCCCGTAGCCCTTAGACATGGGTCGTACTTGCAAAATCGAGTACCAGGGCTTCACAGTACGTCCACCTTAAGAAACCAGGGCTCGAGATACTTTCAAGTATTTTCTATCTGCATCGAAAACTGATCCATAACTTCATACAAATAAGAAGTACAATCGCGTAATCAAACAAAAGCCCTGTTGGAAGTAAAAAGTACTTGCATAGGAAATTGACCCGTGAATTCCTATAAATAAGGAGCACAATCGCGTTTACAAATAAATACTTTTACAAACCATTAAAGTAAAAATACTTGCATACGAAATTGTTCCGTAGACTCTTACCACACCTCGGACACTCCATACAACGCTCGCAAAATAATTACCTATTACTACTACATAAACAAATGACGTTTGTATACGTGCAAATGTGTGCGTGAAATCTAGTAGCGTAAAAAAAAAATGGCGCGGAAAGCAATTTGTGTCGGGGAACCGAACGACATCGGCGGCGGCGCTGCCCAAACGTGTGCATTATTATGAAGTGACCATGTAGTTCAATTGTTTATTTATATAGTCGGGTTCGTAATGAAATAAAAACACTAAAATAGTTTAGTTTAAATGACTTATCTGTAAATAATGGGTTATTAAATCGCATGTTATTAAAAATGCGAAATCATACAAACAGTATATGCAAATACGAATTCGGAAAAGCATCACAATATCCAACCATCGTGATTAAAACTGAAATAAAACTTTTAAATCGCATAATTGTGTGTCAGCAATACAGCGCTGCGGTTCGCGAGCGCCCTTGCTAAAGAGTCGGCGACGAATACCTCGAAGTGCGGGGTGAGGTGCGGTATCTGATATGATGGCGAGGAAGGGAGTGTCCTTTCTGTACGTAGTACTATTAAGTATTCTGTGCTCTTACTGATAAGGAGTATGATCGCATTTGCGAAAACAAACGCGGTTGTTGAACTATTTGAGTACCTACGTACTCGAGCGTCGGGGCAGGACGGAGCGAGATACTTTCAAGTATTTTCTATCTGCATAGAAAACTGATCCATAACTTCATACAGATAAGAAATACAATCGCGTATTCAAAAGCCCCGTTGGAAGTAAAACTACTTGCATAGGAAATTGATCAATGACTTCGAATAAATAAGGAGCAAAATCGCGTTTACAAATAAATACTTGCAAACCATTAAAGTAAAAAAAACTTTTTAAGAAAAAAAAACCGACTTCCAAAAAAAACTTTACAAAGTGAAAAATAACTTTAATTTCGGAAGTCGGTGTCTTTGGATCTTTATTTTAGTTTTTTGCTCAGAATAATAGTTATTATTCTGTGGTTTTTTGCCACCGACTTCCGAAATTAAAGATATTTTTCACTTTGTAGTGTTTTTTTGAAAGTCGGTTTTTTTTTCTTAAAAAGTTTTTATTTCACGCTTTTTAGTGGGTCTGCTTATAATTTATCTAAGTTACAATAGCCTAGTGATCATCGCCTTTTACAAACAAAATATTGCTTTTCCCGATACAGGGAAGTTAATTGTTGAGGAGTTCTCCAGATCCACCATCAGCTCCGTATCACCATTCACATTGTGACGAGCATAAATTGCTTAGCAACCATATTAAAGTAATCGAATCGCAACCCGTGAAATACTTAGATATTATTGAGTAGTTCCGGTGGCCATCTGTGGTCTTCATCATCAGTTCCACATCACCAAATAGTGCTTTCCGAGAGCAAATGCACGAGTTACTATAAAAAATACCCAAATCGCTATAGGTGTGCCTATAATATTTGAAGAGTTCCTTCGATTTCTCCAGGATCCCATCATCAAATCCTGCCCTGATGTTTTTAGACTAGATGCTGATAATCCTGGCTGCAGCATCAGGCTAGACTTGTCAACATTGCATTGAACTTAAGTCCTGTTTAAAATGAGCCCAAACACGACTACGGTGCTGTAATTTCAAGGTTGGTACTTTTTCTAATGCTCCTGGCTTCAGCATCAGGTCTTTATGTACTTCGGTGTTCCTCATTAACACTACGTTTATCCACACATCGAGCCCTTTTCAATGAGCCTTAACACGATATATCTGCTGTTAGTTGTCGAGGAGTTAGGTACTCTGCAGACTATCCTGACTGCAGCATCAGGTCATGGCTTGATGATCATGAGACCAAATGTGGCAAATGCCCTATCAAACATCAAACAATTGACTAAAACAGTCCTTGCCTGTTCGAGTAACTTCTTACTGTTAAGGAGTTGTAACTTCCATCATCAGCCCAGCTACCTGAGATGGTGACAACCATACGCAAATACACAAGATACTTCGTAAAATATGCGAAAAACAATAAGTGAGCCTATAAAATTTAAAGGTTGCCCTCGATTACTCTAAGATCCCATCATCAGAGCCTAACTTGGTGACAGTGGGACCACCTCAAAACTATCTACTTTGGAACAAAAAAAGAATTTTGAAAATCCGTCGACAATTGGCGGAGTATTCGATGAACATTTGAACAAACATACAAAAAAAAAACATACAAACAGCCGAACATAGTACCTCCTCCTTTTTGTGAAGTCGGTAAAAAATACTTGCATACGAAATTGTTCCAAAAGGAGCATGATCGCATTTGCGAAAACTAACGCGGTTGAGTACCTACTACGTATTTGAGCGAGTAGCCGTATAAGATACTTAATAGTCTTGCAAGTATTTTGAGTCGGTACCCGGTGTGCGTACTTGGAAGCAAATACCTGGTGTAAAAACCCGGTCGCATATTTATGCGACCGGGACCGGGTTTTTACACCAGGTGTTTCCAGCTATTTTTTACGTACCTTCCCTACTCGCGATCACACGTTTTCGTAACGCATTCGCCAGTTTACTCCCCAAGTCAAGCGCGCCTAAAGAAGTTTCACTTCAAAAATGTTTCATTAGGGTAGCCCCCCTATATGTAAAGTGGAAAGTATTTTTTTTTTTAAGTTCAACCCTAATGTGTGATATATTGTTGGAAAGGTATTTAAAAATGAATAGGGGTTTACTAAAATCATTTTTTGATAATGTCAATCATTTCGGAAATAATCGCTCCAAAAGTAAAAAACAATGTGTCCCCCCCCCCCTCTAACTTTTGAACCATAACTTTAGAAAATATGAAAAAAATCTGAAAAGTAGAACTTTATAAGGACTTTCTAGGAAAATTATTTTGAACTTGATAGAAACAACAGTTTTTGTACAAAAAAGACAAAAAGTTGTACAAAATCATTTCTGGACTAAGTTCGTAGTATAATCGTATATGCAAGCATTTTTTTTTAACTTCGTTTACATATTTTATTATCCTGAACGTATCTTTTTTCAAACAAAAAAAGAATTATTAAAATCGGTTCTCGCAATCCAAAATTACCACCGAAAACTTCTGGCACGTCTATGTATTAATTAGTAACCCAATTCCCCGAGAGATGGCGCTGTAGGTACTTATTACATTGGGTCGGGTATTATCGAATTGTACGTGGGAACACTTATTGTGACGGACGGGAAACTACGGAACCCTACACTGAGCGTGGCCCGACACGCTCTTGGCCGGTTTTGTTTTTTAATTATTCACAAATATGTGTGTAATTGACGAAGCGCAATGTTATTATATCTGCTATGATAGATCTTAATTAAACTTTTATCTGTTCACAGAACAGTTAAATATCTGTTGACAAACCGAACTCTCGGGTGACCCCTGACCCATAGTGGTCGCGATAAAAATACATAGGTATATCTAGAATAGATAGGTTTACGTCATTCATAAAAAAGTAAATGTACCAATGAATTTGATAAAAAGATAACGTACATATTGTTCCCCGAAGCGGTAGATAGAGGTGACGATTTTTTCATTGTTTTCAGTCTCTTAGCTAATATTCAAGACACGCTTTATAGTCGATACAACCTGCTCATAAAATTGGGTAATTACTATTCCGATGCATCTTATAAGTCCGTTGCGAATTGCAGTAATAAAATAAAAGTAAGCTACATAGAATCCACTCGGATACAATCATTTTCCCCAAGATTTATAAAACGTATCATTCCTAACGTAAAGTTGTTACACCCACCACCAAAGTAGCTATTAATCTTTTTACTATGATATCTAGAAGCACGTACAGAATTACGAGATGATGCTTTCAGCAAAATTTTATTTTCATGTTTTAACCCTTTTCTCTTCACGCACTCGTGAATAATTCATAGTTGAGTTCCGCACTTAAAGCGGCAATCTGTCGCCGAACCTCATAAAATGGTTGAGGTTTTGTGTGCGATACAAAAACGTCGGAAACTATGTATAAAATAAACACAGATACGTCGCGACGGTTAACGGTCGGCCGGCTATGTATTGACAGAGAGTTTTGACCGTTTATTTGCCCGTCCCCTTTCATAGTGCTGCCGGAGGGCTGTCCATTACACAAATATATTAGCTTTAGTGCACTGACATGTACGTAGATATCTATAAAGGCAGAAAAACACCATACACAGCTGACCGCAATCAAACTTTGCTATCAAAAGATAAAAGTTTTGTATCAGATTGATTGGGTACAGAAAACTGCTGCTGCCCATATTTTTAGCATAAAATTGCATGGTTGCATTTACGACTCGAGAGGAAAAGAGGTTCCTGATTCAGGACTCACGCTTTTTAAGGGAACTACATGACCTAAAGCGCGGTCACCGTCGGACTGCATAGAAAAGAAAGAGAAACGCGATGACACAACACTGGTAATTTACTGCAAAATATGAAGCCATTATCTATTTACAAAAAAACTATTGTTTGAACTAAAAAAACACTAGTGCTTTTGTATGTTGCTTCTAGAATAATCTGACAAAAAATCATAATGATCGTATGTACATTAGTATAGTTTTTATTGTACAAAGAAAGTTTTAGAGTCATCTTCATGATTTTTTTCTATTGTTTCAAATTACTAATTAATTTATTGTATTAATTACGTATTATGTTTTCAATACACTATCTACCTAGCAAAAATCCTGAAGAATATCATATATTTTTCTGATTTTGTTTACTGTAGTCGAACATAATTATAGATACTTTTATTGTTTCTAAAACTAGCGTTTTTTGCATTTAGGTCCTGTAAGCCCCTTAATGTTGGTATCTGCATTTTACAAAGATGCTGATAAGGGAGAATCATATCTGTTTACGAGATAGTTGGTATATACGGTTTTATGTATCCCAGAGACGGTAGCACTCGTTGCTTTAATTTACATAAATAGATTCTAGTGGATTTGAATATTTCATTCAAAACTAAAACCACGTTTGCATTACTTTTGCTTTGGGTTACGTACCTATGGAGGTTGAGTAAATATAGTACTATTATTATGATACTGCACTATATCTACACTATCTACATCTACACTATATTATTATTATATTATTAATATTATAAAGAGGAAAGATTTGTATTTTTGTATGTTACGAATAAACGTAAAAACTACTGGACCGATTTCAAAAATTCTTTTACCGTTAGAAAGCTACATTATCACTGAGTAACATAGGCTATATTTATTACTAAAAAAAATGAGGTATCCTTAGAAATTCCTACTAAAACCAACCCAAGGTGTAAAAAGAATAGCCATAAAATGTCTTTCATCGCATGCGCTGCGGAAAGTATTGATGATAAAACAAAAAAATGTTCTACAATATTATAGAACATATCAATATCTACAAAAAACTTTGCAATACCATATGTCCAACTATTGTAGTTATGTCACTATAACTACTTTTTTACATTTTAAAAGTTGATAGAAATGCCGATCAAAATCAGACCATGTTATCTATACCTTTGTATTAATTCTTATCCAAATAAATTAATTTATATACAAGACTGTTTCAATACCTGTTCATTACTTTTTTAATTATTGAAATCGGACATTCCATTCAATAGATATTACGAAATTAAAAACGTCAGTAGAAAAAAAAAATACACGCCGACGACGCGCCGCGCCGCGCGCCGGTGCGTGTTGCTCCACGCAGCCACAGAATACGACGTAGCGCAGCGATAAAATTCTCGTGTCCACAGTGTTTATTTTATTTTAACTACTACTATTGTTCGTGTAGGGTAGGGGTAGGGTAGGAGTAAGGTCGAGGTAGGGTAGGAGTAGGGAAGGGGTACGGTAGGAGTAGGATAGGAGTAGGGTTGGGGTAGGATAGGAGTAGGGATAGGGTAAGAGTAGGGTAAGGGTACGGTAGGAGTAGGGTAGGAGTCGAGAAGGGGTAGTGTACAAGTAAGGTAGGAGAAGGGTAGGGGTAGGATTAAGGTAGGAGTAAGGCAGGACACCACGCGAACGAAGTCGCGCCGGGGAGCTAGTCCTCTATATTTATAAAAGAGAGACGATTGTGCTTCAGTTGAAATGAAAATTACATTATGAAACAAGTTGCGCAATATAAGTCTCATGACATTAGTTTGACTGATAGTTTCACGTGTAAATAGCATAAAACTAATAATACAATTATTGTTTATTACTGACTAGAAGTAGGTACTCACAATCCATATAGTATTAGTAACAATGACTTAAAAACTATGTTAGTAAACTTTTATAAACTAAAACATGCACTAATGCATACACGATGAAATTATCTATTTCCACTATCAGTGAAAACTAATGTCATGAAACTAATTTATTGCGCAACTAGTTTCGCAATGTAAACTTCGGCTTTATAGGAGTGACCTCTTATATCATTTATCGGGGACGATTCTTTTTAGCACGTTCGCAGAATTTGTTTACTAAAATCCCAATCACATTCTGGGCTTGCGAAGGCACCATGAATATAGTTAAATGTTTTGGTTTCTAAATATAAGTAACTAAGTTTTTAATAATGAACTCGGTAAACAAGACGTTAGTTAAAATATTCATGCAAAACGTTCAACTACTATTTCAAACCTTTGCACAAAACACAAAGCATCATTAAAATTTGTAAATATTCCACACTGCGACCATAATTCATCTGTGATTTAATCAACTTTGCCCAGATGGGTTTAATTAAATTATTAATTATACTTTGAAATTTTTTATATAACATTTATTTAAGTTCTTGTCTATTGCAATATTTCCAGCTTCGGGCAAGTACGATTATTCGGGGTATAAACATGGATTTTTTTATTATTTACGAGATGAAATAAATGTAAAAAAAAATATGATGGCTATAAATTGATGATATACGATTTTCTCGTACGTTTGTATCTCGTTTAATGGAAAAAGGAACGGATAACGCTTCGCATGATTTCTTAAATTTGAATGTTGTAAAAAGTAGCCTTCTAAAGCTATGGAAATAATTCCAATTTTTTCTTGTTTGGGTTGTAAAGGAGTTTGAGACCTATTGAAGACCTATAACGATCGATGTTTATTGTCATAGAGGATTACTATAAACTTATTAAGACATAACATTTATAAAATGAATTAATTTTAATTTCAGTAAAGGTTATAAAAATATTATCAATTTTAGAATTTGCATTTACAAACACAATATCTACGTCTTTTGATCTTACATGGACTGAGGGCTAATTAATCAGAAACTAATTGATTAGAAAACCTTTGTAGAAACATAAGCTTACCTTATTTTTATTAAACAAAACCTGTTTTTAATAAGAACACACAACATACAATATTATGACGACATTACATAAAGCTGTCATAAGTTAAAGAAACCTTAGTACTTTGTGCCCGCGGCCGCCTCGCTCGAGGACGCTTCACGGCGACCCCGATACCCAACACTTTCTTTTATCCTCCATCTGACAGGTAACTTGGCTCAAACAAGGATATCCTGTATCTACTTTTAAGTCGATATGTTTGAAACACGGATTTTCGGGGAATATTTTTCCTGAGCCCTTGTTTTGGTTTAAGTGGTGTTATTTCTTTGTTATTTTCTTTGGTGCTTCGGGTTTGGTATTAAAAGAGGGACAATACAGGATGCTTCTGCTACGAAGATTTTATAAAAGCAACGCGTGTTTAAGAAAACCAATTACAAACACGAACAAACCTAGAGCCAATCCAATGTAATCTTATCTTAGCCAAGACCAAAATCAATGATTTGTTCGCGGAGGATAAGAAAAAAACGTATAAAACAAATTGGCAGGGGCTATGGGAAAGCGCGAAATGACGACATTTGCTGCGGGTCCATTTAGCGAGATGGTTTTATTATGAAAATCGGTCCGCGAGGGAATCGGCGACCGGCGCGGTAGTGGCGCCCACAGCGGGTACCTCTCGCCCTTTACCGACTACACCGAACAGAATACGACTTGAAATCAAAAACTTTTATTGACAATTTATTATTGCAAATTGAATATTTATTTGTCTGAATTTATTAAGATTTTTCTGATTGTAACTAATGCATGCTCTCTAGCTGTGCAACATAAACTTAGGTACCGTAAAATGAGGCTACTTTGCTCCGGTTTTTGCTCCAAATTTTGAAAAGTGTGACTGACGTAAAATGCTTCTTTGTTATGGCTTTTGAGAATATTTCCACAACTTATATAACATTCTGGCTCTAATATTTCAATGACAAAAATAGTTGTTTACTTTGATTTTCATTCATTTTTTTAATTTTAATAATGGAGCAATGTTACCCACCCTTTCGGAAACATTGCTCCTACATTTAACTTGTACTAAAACAGGCACATTTTTGAGACAGTGGCAAAGTTAAACTGCCTCAGCTGTTACTAATCTCCAAAAATAATAATAAGGAAGCAATTTTTTATTTCTCGTCTTATTGATATGGTTTGAACAAATTAAAGGAACTTTTCTATTTATATTTTATTATTTATCGGATGCGTTCAAAAATATTTCAATTTCCTTGGAGTTTTAGAGATTTGATCGAAATTAGAGATTTGGAGCATATTTAACTTCACGGAGCAAAGTAGCCTCATTTTACCGGTACTAACGTATTCTGTATCTATACATATTCCCTTTACGTGTATACCTACCTTATCTTGTTTATTTTATTGATTGAATATGAAAATATGCAATGGTCTTTATAAATGTTTAAAATACCGTAACTAATCTGTTAGACCAGTATACAAAAAAAAACATGAAAAAATGACTACAAACTTTTATCTATAATGTAAAGGCATAATATTCCATTTTCGGTGCGCGACCGAAAATTAATTAATTTAAGTAATCCTGACTTGCAGTTTTAAGCATTGTATTTAATCAACAATGTCAAACGAGTTTTTTTTTAATTAATTTCATAAGGCAATGTAACGAAACATGCCGTGCAACTGTCGAGAAAGAGGTTAATTAAGTGAAAATGGTTGTTTTTATTTGTTATAGTGGCCGAGTTGAAGCGCGTGTATTTGCTTAGGTGAAGTACTTAAGCTAATAGGCTTAATAACGTAGTTATTTATAGCTTTACTAGCTGCGCCCCGCGGTTTCACCCGCGTAACTTTCGATCCCGTGGGAATATCGGGATAAAAACTATCCTATGTCCTTTCCCGGGACTCAAACTATCTCTATACCAAATTTCATCGAAATCGGTTCAGTAGTTTAGGCGTGAAGAAAAGACAGACAGACAGACAGAGTTACTTTCGCATTTATAATATTAGTTTGGATGATTTAACTTAAAAGGATTTTGACCATAGTATTGTAGTATGGCCGGGAGTATTATAAAGTCAATGGCGCCGATACCCTTGTTAACAAACTACCTTGAAATTTCTTACTGACAGACGGCTCGATAAAATGACGGTAACAGAAATTAAATAAGTTAGAGATTTCAAATAAATTGTATGCCATGAATTTCGCTGTGTTTTCAGCCGATACTTTCTAACGTCTCAACTAATGTGTTTGTTTTTCCATTTGGTAATTTTTGTTCGCCCCTTTCTTGTTTTATTTCAGAGAAAAAAAAAATTAAATAGCTTTAATTAAGTTCTAAGACATGCCGGTTTCCTCACGATGTTGTTTCGTTTATTTTCGTTGGATCCCACTTTTGAATCCCGTTTTTTAGATATTAACGATGGATCCCGTTTGCTATTTCCGTTGAATTCCATGGTATAACAACATGTGTACATTTCAGAAGAAAAGTGATTTACCTTTATCAAACACTAGATTAGGTTAATTATTTTAAAAAAAATTGTTAGGTTAGGTTAGGTTAGAACTGTCAGAAACAACTAGATTATATAGAAAATGAGTTGTTTGTGAAATAAATAGTATACGAAACGTTGGTTGTAAACTAAAAATTTTTCAATGGAGTTTTGGTGAAACATTAGTGAACCCCTCATTTTATTATAATCAATTTTGTTGTAGAAAGTACCCGCATTCAGGTTTTTTTAAGCTAAGAATGCTTAAACTAATACTTTTCTGGATTTAACGACAATAAAACGTAATTATCTTGCATTTTTTAAATTCGGGATCCAACGGAAATACATAATAATGTTTTGCGGGATCCAACCCCAAAAATATTAAACTGGGATTCAAAAGCGGGATCCAACGGAAATAAATCTTTTCCTGCACCGTTTTGCGAGCAGTGGTGACGAAATTATTTACACAAAGTAAAGCGCCTGTCTGGGTTCGAACCTGCGGCCAACAACGCGTAAGTCGCGGTTATACTTCTGTTTCAATTTAAATCTCCGAAAAAATAAAAGGAGCATCATTGATTTGAACTGGTCCAAAATATTACTGCTAATTTTATTTTTTTCTGGTTCAATAGACATAAGTCTCTCGACTGCGTCACGGTGTAAAAGTTTGACGTATAGCAACGCTTCTCTGTATCGAAATACCTATTTAACTACATACCTTGATTGGCTACTTGAAAACGTACGGATCAATGGGCAGTGAAGTGTGGCCTTTATATAGAGGCGTCATAAAAGATTCCAAAACTTCAAAAGCCTGTGAATTTCCTCTCTAACCTAAACTTTTAGTTCGACCTACTTTTCATGAATTCTAGGCTCAATTTTAATATTTTTGCAGACGTTACGCCAGC
Source organism: Amphipoea oculea (assembly GCA_945859645.1). NCBI lineage: Eukaryota > Metazoa > Arthropoda > Insecta > Lepidoptera > Noctuidae > Amphipoea > Amphipoea oculea. The sequence goes on from OX243873.1 coordinate 14,545,479, forward strand.
AGCCTCTTCGTCTTAAAAACACTTTTACAACATTATTTTTAGTATATGCGAAACCTGAATATAGTTTGTTCAGATTTACCCCATGTTATATTTTGGCCCAAAAATATTTAAAAAAGGTTAATAGTTGGACACCCCGAGTATATTATACTGTGCCCCGAGGAGCGACTAAGTAGGTACCATACGCGCACAATGGCGCGGCGCGGACGCACAGCGAGCGGGGCGACCGGGGCGGGGGTGCAGCAACCTCAGTCACCCGGGTACCACTGGTTGGCGCGCACGTGTCGCGTGGGTCCAACTGCATAATCGCGAGCGCGCGGGCCGCCGAGTTGTGTTTCGGTTGATCGTGTACTTACCTATCGTATGGAAAAAGTGTCGTGTAACCATGACTTTCTCATACACAAACGTCCAGTACACAGAAACAACGATAACAGTGATAACGTATCCGTGGCAGTGCGGTGGTACGAGGAGAAATCAGAGTGCTTTGAACAGAACACAATGCTTTGCCGTGATGATTAACATTTTTAAACACGCCAAGATGGTTAATTGTAGAAAGTTATTATTTGTACCTACAGCCTGCTGTGGTTAAGTAATGCGATGTTTAACACTTTTCATCCACTTTGAACAAATCGCATTGACTACATTGTATCACTTACGGCTTACGAATAAGTAATTACTTATTCGTAGCTTACGGCTGCATTTATTTACGAATAAAGTACATTATAATAACTACCTACACTTGACCATTACGACAGTCCAAAGCCTGCAAGTGTGATGGAAAATGTTATCACCCGTTAATTACAATACAATCGCCGCGCGGTGCCCATGATTTCATACGGACAAACAGGTAACATAACAAGCTTATAACTTGGTGATTATTCATGATACAGTTTTGAAATTTTGTACATAGATTCTTTACATAAAAATACTAGACACGTGTTTCGGGTTTCGCATATACTAAAAATAATGTTGTATAATTAAAATGGCGATGTGAAATAAAATAGTGAGATGAAAATATTATTACCTACTACTTAGATGATAATTATCACGTAAAATATAAGTTGGTTAGTAGACAGAAATACCTTTGCCAAGTAAGTATTAGTCTAGACGGTAAGGATATTTTATTTCATACAAAATGGAAATTTTATGAACCTAACAACATGAATAAACAAAAATTCTCTAGGATAGAGATATACGAAATATTATTATGATAATACAAACTTTGTTACGCAAACGGAACGTAGAATAGATAGACGCAGGGGTACTCGCGAAATTGGTAGATTTATTCTGTATATTATAACATCTATAGAAATACTTAAATACTTAAATAAAATTTGAGTGTCTCTTTGTAATATTAAAATAACACGGTACATACCTATACCAAAACAACATTTTTTACAATTTTTGTCTGTCTGTCTGTTTGTTCCGGCTAATCTCTGAAACGGCTGGACCGATTTTGACGTAACTTTCACTGTCAGATAGCTGATGTAATAAGGAGTAACTAAGGCTACTTTAATTTTAGAAAAAGAATTAGGGTTCCGCGAAAAAAAAATTAAAACGTTTTCCGTCATGCACGCGAACGAAGTCGCGGGCACAGCTAGTAGAAAATAAATTAGATTTTATCCTGTGGTTTGATGAATTAATATGGAATTATGGAATGTTAGGAAAATAACAAAGCTAGAAGTTTGCATTACGGACAGCATGATTTAACGTCCTTTGTCGATTGATTGCGTTTAAGCTGAATATATTATTAGCGGAAATTACTACTAAGGCCGGAATAATACTATTTTATAAATGCTATCTGTGTGTATTAACAAACGTGATTTTTTTGCCGTTTTTTGAGATACTGGTACAGAACCCGTCGTGCGCGGGTCCGACTCGCACTTGGCCGGTTTTTTGTTTGTTAATTAAATATAACAGTTAAGTGGTAACGGCCGCGACTTAAGAGTTGTAGGTCGTAGGTTCGAACCCAGACAGGCGCTTTACTTTGTGTAAATTATTTCATCACCACTGCTCTCAAAACGGTGAAGGAAAATATCGTGAGGAAACCGGCATATCCCAGAACCAAAAATTCGAAGACATGTGTCATCTGCCAACCCGCACTGGGCCCGAGTGGTGGATTATGGCCCACTCTCTTTCACCGAGAGGAGACCTGTGTCCCAGCAGTGGGAACATTATAGGCTGATCATGATGATGAATTTCATGTATTTTATTTCATTCTTATGGTTAATTATATAGCATAATCAGCCAATAACGTTCCCGCTGCTGGGACACAGACCTCTCTATGAGAGGGAGTGGGCCGTAATCCACCATACAGGCCCAGTGCGGGTTGGTAGATGTCACATGTCTTCGAATTTTGTGTAATTCTATACAGGGTGTCCCTGGAAGTATGAATCAAAACAAATAGGGACGTGGGCAAGGTCATTTCCAACTTTAAAAAAAAAAAATATAAAAAAAAAATACAAAAAAAAACTAAAAAAAATACTAAAAAAAATATAGAAGAAAGATCGAATTCGTGAAAACTATCAGGGCTATCAATTTTTTTTTTTAGATAGCCCTGACAGTATTTTTTTATGATTATTCTCTTTGAACACTAAGCGAAGTGATTGAAAAAAAAATTAAATACGGTCATAACTTTTGAACCGTAAAAAAAATTCACTGAAATTCTCAGGGTTAAAAAGTTTGGAAATGACCTTGTCCACGCCTCTATTCGATTTGATCCATACTTCCAGGGACACCCTGTATAGCTTGAAATTGTATTAATCCGATTTACATAGTATTTTGTTCATTCAATATTAACGAACTAACTCCACAAGATAGGAGAACTAGTTCAGTTGTAAATGTACTGAGAAAGCGAATGCAAGCGGTGTGTGGTGGCGGGCGCGGCTAAACTCTTTGCATAAATCACTATACCGCATTGGAGCACTGCTAACTTTGTTCATTAATTGCCCACTGGTGCTAGGAATATTGCCAAGATTATATCATACCTATCCTAGATGGAAGGGACTTAATTACCTTATTAAGAAACCGCTCATACGTTACAAGTTCTAAGTAAATAGAATTCTTTTAGAGCTCGTGATCATATGGAAACTGTTGGAAAGTTTGTCTGTGTAGTTCCTTTTGTGTGCACATAATGTTCTAACATTCTACTACAAAATGTGGGTAGATACCCAACAAATTAATGTTTAGAGAAGAGGATCTTTGAGTGCTATGGAATAATGAACACTTAAAATAAAAAAAAGACGGATTGCACTCCGGGAGTGCCGGCAGAAGAGAAAACTTGAATATTAACGTTGTGCATTTTTGATATTTTTTTTCCATATTTTAAACACTTTATACACGAATTTTACGAATACACAGCAGTGTGGCCACTACACAGACGGTCGAGCCATCAGCTGTCATAGATGTGCGTGGCACGCTGTAACATAAACACATATGAACATTCGCGCAAGCGCCCTGCGCCGCCTAAACGAAACACCAGGCATACATTTTCGCCGCGCCGTAGAAAGAAAGGGGGATACTTCCTCTCCTACGCCGCGCCGGCTGTCTACTCTCCATCCGTCTTACGAATTTTCGATCAGGTCACGTGTCCTGACGCGATGTCCTGACGCGAGTTTAACATTTTTTACTCATTACAAAAAAAGTGTACAACGCCGCTAAAGAAGTTTTCACTTCAAAAATAAATAGTGGGAAAAGGGGGTGAAGAGCTTCAGGGAAGAGTTTTCAGAAATAAACGTTTTCATGTCCTCAACTTAACAACGTTGTTCAGTTTCTTGCAGGTTTATGAAATCGGTCTCAGTTCTAGAACATTACAATTTCAATTACGTAGTTCAGTGCACATGTATACTAATCGTGACACGTCTCCCAGCAGTGTCGTCGGTCTCATTACGTATCGGTGTGATGCGCGCCCGTTCGTCGCGAGCTTCCCGAGTGTCTCGTTAAACTCAACGCTCGCATGGAGACCGATTTCACACCGTCTAAACAATTTATACGCGTTGTTAATTTTTACACAAAAATCATACGCTAGGCAAGTAGATAGAAGGAGGTTTTAAATTTTGCCTTAAATTGGGACTTGCATTAACGAGGGTTTTCTGAAATGACGTTCACTAGCTTTCAGAAGTGTCAATGCGCCTATTTTTTCTTAGTCGTGACTAAATGATGCACGAATGATAAACATCATCATATATTTTATATTCATTGTCGAAAAGGAAGACCTCTTGTCAAAGTGGCGCCAACTGGTGGGGTAAATTTTTATCAAAACCCTCATTGGCATGGTCTCATCACGCTTTTAGAATTAACTACCTACATGCATGCTTTTATTTCAGTTTATATATAATTTACTAACGTATAATCTGTCAATTGGTTCTCGACCGACACAGAGAGAGACTCCTTACAGAAATGGGAAAATGATAGCCCCGACCGACCGGCGACCATTTAGGTCGCCGGTCGGTCAGGATCAAAGAAAGTGAAATTTTATTGACGTCCGAAAACGTTCGAACAAACATATCGTCGCTAATCTAACTAACTGACGTATCTGACATTTTGGACTAAGCCGACCTTTTTTTTAAGCTATTGCATAGCTTTAATCGCGGGCTATGAGCGCGGCGACCGAATCAAGAAATTCCGTAACGAAAATAAACCTAACACCCCCCCACTCCGACCGGCACAGCGGTGCGGCGTTGAAAGCCGTGCATCGTCTAACGTCGTTTCAGTTCGGCAGGCTTCGGCACGGTGTTTGTGTGCGTGCGACTAGACGTATGCGTGTAGACGTGGTGGTCACCACGCTCAAAAAGTGTAACTTGAATTAATATCAAAGAAAAAAAAATATTGCATAAATATTATAATTGCATAAGTTGATAATAAATGCTATGCAATAGCTTTACCGCGGCAGTCCCCGAGTGCCGCACGTATTTTTTTTACGGATGGGAAATCATCAAATGACTCCTCCCGTTCTGAGTGGAGCGGAAGGGAGTGTCAGACTCTTACTGACTAAAACCCATCCGTGTTCAAGGACTAAGCCGACCTAACTATATAATTTGATATATTTTCCAAGTCGAATCTGATATCTGATCATGTATTCCGAACAAAATAAAAAACAAATATCTCACTAAGTAACGTATCTGTTAAATATTTGTTATTAAAGCAATATTGACACGATAACAATACTAGTAGGTAATACTGTACTGTAAAATATGCTTCTAATCAGTTACGTCACTTAGTTAGATTAGCGACGATATGTCTCATAGGACCCTAATGGGGATTTCGGACGGATTTCATATATGTGATACGTGTCGTAAATAAATAATTTATTTATCAGCACTATGTGGTTTACAATGTACTACCTACCTTTTAACCGACTTCAAAAAGGAGGAGGTTCTCAATTTGACTGTATGTTGTTTTTTTATATTTATTTTTTGTATGTTTGTTACGCGATATCTCCGGCAATAGTAAATCGATCTCTTTTTTTAATGGATAGGGTATAATACCTTAGGGGTGGTCCCATGTATTTTTTTTTTTAAATTTGCTTTGGTAGTTTTTGAGTTAGCTTCAATAATACGTATTTTTATGATGATGTGGATGATAATGATGGCTTCCTGTCACTGATATTTACATAGCAAGTAGTGTTACAAAAAACAAACAACCGACTTCCAAAAAAGACACTACAAAGTGAAAATTAATTTTGGAATTCGGTGGCAATCAACGAAAATGCGAACCCAACGACACCGACTTCCGAAATTAAAGTTATTTTTCACTTTAAATTGTAGTGTCTTTTTTGGAAGTCGGTTGTCCTTTTGATATATTGGTTGATGTTACGAACACAGTTGAGTTTAGTGAGGGGTTCGTGGCTAAATAATAACAAACCGCAAGTGTCGATGGAAGGTTAAGCTAAGCCGATGGATGATTATGCATTAGATATCTAAATATTTACATAATAAGAATATTTAAGAATATCTAAATATTTAAATATTCTAAATATTTACCCCATGTTGCGGTACGAATGTAAAAATAATCTAACGGAATGGTTAAAATCACAAACGTACGACGAAATTGAACGTATATTAACCAGAATATGCTAATGAATAACCTGTACCCAAACATAACACACATCAGATAATCAATCATTAATATACACACACACACACACACACCCATACTCACACTCACACACCCCTACTCACACTCACACACCCAACACACACACATATTCAAACACTACACATACTTGAACATGCTACAACAATGTGTAACATCCTAAAGACTAAACTTTTTCTTTTCTTTTCCTTTTTACTATGTCTCAACATTGTAGATAGTAACCCATGGGAAGTTGCGAGGTAACCCCATCACAAGTATCCTTATAACTTACCGGGGCTGCCTCAATTTTGTGCTGTAGAACAATTGTATGAGAAACAATAAAAACTTTTTATTTTTTATTTAATTTTTTTTATTTATTTTTTTTATATCGATACCCCTCCGTGCCGTCGTTACGGATAGTCAGAAGCTCAAAAGTCTAACAACCAGTCTTACCAAGGGTTATCGTCTACCCAGTAACTGGGTTGTGGATGTCAGATAGGCAGTCGCTCCATATAAAATACTGGTATTCAGCTGCATCCGGTGAGACTAGAAGCTGATCCCAACATAGTAAAGAAAAGGCTACGACAGATTGATATTTTGTTAGGAACAAATTTGTTTCGTAGTTTGTGAAAAAATTAATTCACGCATTACGCAATAATAGCTTGCATGATGTTTAATTTTCAGATTCCAGTCTTATCAGCCAAAATAATGTATCTCAAAAATAAAACAACAAAGTTAGATATATTAATGTTATACCATCTCTCTCATCTAAGACCCAATCTTACAACGTTATACTAAGCTGTATTTTATTTACCTTTGTAGTCTAATTTTCTTTCATATACATACCACAAAAAAGAGACATCACAAAGAGCTTGACTGTAATAACCTTTTACAATTTCATAGACACTTATTTGCTATAAGAAACTCCATCTTATAGTCCTACCAATCTTCTACTCTATTTATTACTGCGGCAGTTAGGCACAAAATGTGCGCACATTACCTAGACAATTATGGCTATGACAAGATTGCCATAATTGTCTAGGTAATCTAGACAATTATGGCAATCTTTTGTAAAAATAATGGATGATGTGACACTTATCTTTAATTACCTTAGTTTACAACCGCGATAAAAAGAACAAGACATTGTTGACTTTTATGTATTTCTCGATGGAAACATGGCGACCTGTTGATACATTCTGTTTTTGACTTTGTATTTTGAATGGCAGATAGATTATGTTCATGTTTGTGCTTCACGTAGGATTACTCTCAGATGTAAGACTTTAAATACCCACAGTTTGCTTCAACAAAGCGAACAAACATGTTGTACTTAATCATCCATTCGTAACATCAAACATTAGACTTGGTTCAAAATTAAATTCATAACTTTGTAATTATTATTTTACGCATGAATAATGTTCCTTTTGACTACGTCCATGCCAGTTGAACAATACCCCAAACTCTTTGTCTATAACAAAACATTTTCATTTTTCTTCCGTTGCGGAGGCAGTAAAAAAGTTTGCAGCCATCTCAGGCACGATATCTACCAGCACCTTTACAAAAAGTTTAAAATATAAAACTCAACTCTGCGAGTATAAAATAGTAAAAAATATCTTCCGAGAATACCAACGGAGACTCGTTTGTTGAATTTAAATAATTTTATTCTTTGGTTTATTAAGCAAAGTTTTTTTTTTCTTTTCTTTTGCAGGTTAAGCAGTGTTCCAACTACGTTAGCAGCATGACAAATGGCAGTAAAATACTTCAAGCGACATATTACGAGACTCTAATATTAAATGCGACCCTACTGCCTGTCGTAATTAGTTCCACGATGTTATGTGCTTTGCAGCAGAAAGTCAGAAACATATGTATGATACGTCGGAACTCGATGCAATTACTCGTACGTAGGTTCTGAGAAGTAAGGAATGGTATAGGTTTTGTTAGTGATGCTATGTTCGTTGCAACACTTTGGATTAAAAATTAAAGACTGCAGTACCTACTGCATCATAACTTTTGAGGCTTGAAGAAAGTTTCATGAATTAATATGCGTAAGTGTCTCATTTCTTCCAGTTGACTTAAACATGGGCGGAATAATAACTTTTACTCTACAACTGATAAACTCTCAAACTCTGAAGAATAACTCAACAAACTTAGTTCTTAGAAAAGTTCTATCCTCAGATTTACCTGTGCACTTAACTCGAGAGGAGTTCATGGGATTATATTTCTTAATTGGATACTTACCTCTTTCAGTGCTCTTCATGCATAGCTTGAAGCAACTATTTACTGAAGTTGCATGTATTATGTGAGAGAAAAGTTCCCAGGTGTCACGTCCACGTAGGGCCAAAGTCGGTGAAACTTGCCGAAGTTCGTCGAAGTTTGCCGAAGCTGGCAATTCCCCAATCACTCGGTGTATCGCCTGATTGATATCTAATAAAATATTATTGCCTGACATTGTTTCTTTGTTATTCTTGTTCTGATATTGAGGGTATGTGACGTGCAAGTAAGTAGTAAGGGATATTTTTTACCGTTCCGTGTTTTCTTTACGACACTCGTTCGGGAATGGTTACCGCTACCCGACACGATTTGAAGGCAGCATAATTTAAGTTGCTTGTTACATTGTTTTGGAACTTAAGGTACCTTGCAGTGATAATCCTATGGCGAAATTTGTAACCACAAGCTGAAATACAAATTAGTTCAACTGTGCTAGTCTAAGGTTCCCGACATTTCTGCCCTTTTCTAGCTATATTTAAACTGACATTAATATATTAACATGAAAGCCAAAACATTGTAGCAAACAGACAATTACGCTTTCAAGTCAAACTAATATTCCATAGAGAATAATAACCCACTGATGCGAACTCGTAAGGAAGCTCTTAGTTCCCAGTATGTCCTCATACCGTTAACTTTGCTGTTACATAGAACCGACGTAAGTTCTCTCTAACTAAACCTTTACAATCTAAACTTACACTCAGCCTGTGGTGATTTCGACGAATGCAATGATAGTGATGCGCTTCGGCCTCGGATATACGATTAAACTAAGGCGCATCCGTACTTTAGTTAGACACTATTTCGGATATTGAAATTGGAGAAAAAATTTGAATTGAATTGGGAATTGGTTTTGAATTGGATATTGGAATTGGATTGATATTGAAATTGGATTGGTTTGGATATTGAAGTGGAGTCTTACTGGAATGATATTGCTGAAATGTTAAATTCATTAGTCATTACAGTTACAGTACTAATACATAGTATTTACATATTTAAAATAAATTATGTTCATTATTCCGGAAGGTACCTGCTTTTGAAAATAATAATAGAAACTCCAAACTTTCTTAGCACTTTCAATAATTTTGCAACCGCGATTTACCTTCAGTCTCAAGAGTTACTTGACGAATCCCTTTCATACTAAGTTATATCCGCTTTTCTATCCGCCAATTATGATGCAAATTGTTCGTATCCGCATCCGCGGCTCATCACTAATTTACCTACAACTGAATTTATTACGCTAACTTTCCTTTTCGATTCAGAACTATTCCTCCTTGCGATATTGCATTCGTCTAACCACGGTGTTATTATTATAATGCAACTTTCCTTTGTGGCATTCTACAAATTGTACTAACTCTGCAAAGTGCTAAATTGCACCTACGATTAAGTTCACTTTGCTGTGAAATCGTTTGTTTCTTTTGCGGCACCGACATTTATAACATAAGTTTTTTAAGCCACGCTGCTTTGTTTTGAACTGTTCTTGTGGTAGCTTTGTGCTAGTACTAGGTATAATGTTTATACTTCCGTATCTACATAGCAGTGCAGTACAGAGCAGTGGTGGCCCAGTGGTATCGGCCGCGACTTACGAGTTGAAGGTCGTAGGTTCGAACCCAGACAGGGGCTTTACTTTCTGTAAATTATTTCATCACCTCTGCTCTCAAAACGGTGAAGGAAAACATCGTGAGGAAACCGGCATGTCCTAGAACAAAAACTTCGAAGACATGTGACATCTACCAACCTGCACTGGGCCCACATGGTGGATTACGGCCCACTCCCTCTCACAGTGAGGAGGCCTGTGTCCCAGCAGTGGGAACATTATAGGCTGATAATGATGATGATGATGATCTACATAACACATCAATCAATATGCTTAGCCTTTTCCTAACCATGTTAGGCTCGGTTTCCAGTCTAACCGAAGGCAGCTGAATACAAGTGTTTTTCATGGAGCGACTGCTTATCTGAACTGTTTTCAATATATTATTTTATTATGAGCCTGTTATGTCTCACTGCAGGGCAAAGGCCTCCCTTCCGTCCCTCCATTTTCTCCTGTCTCTAGCTAAATCTGGTCAATCCTTTAGATAGGCGTCCAATTCGTCACGCCATCTCTTTCTGGACCTACCGCGTCGCCCTGTTATTAGGAATCCAGTCAGTATTTAAGAGCCTATACTACCTCAAATGGCTTAGCGTGATCCTCCGTTATGTCGAAAATACTGCACCATTAATTTTGAAATAAATATATGGTAAAGTTGAGGATTAATGTTAGGTCTTATGTTAGACGAAAACACGATTTCATAAAATTTTCTCGATAGAAAAAGAATCCAAAGTTACCTCTAACCCGAACAATAAACCGCTGGTATTCAAAAATACTTCAAATTAGATCATGAAACTTTGCATACTAACTGAACATACTTTAAAGCAGGTCTTATGTTATTTATTTTTTTATGATTACCATTATTTTCACTATAAAAAGCAAATACCTAAACTATTGGCGCTTCCTGCCGCCCAGCACCGCACTCTGTCTCGCTCTCACTCAGTCCGCGAGCAGTATCGTATGAGCGAGATAAAGAGTGAATTTTAGCTGAGGTAGTATTATAGGCTCTTAAGTATTTTTTAAGTTACACTCTCTTATGTTCTTGTTCTTACATTTAGATTATTATTATGTTGACATTGGTAATTGTGTGTTAGTACATAAGTAAATGAGTAATTTTTATTTTATTTTAAATGAGTGTCTGTGGTTTCGACACCACTAACTTTATTATTATTAGTATGCTCTCAAGTAAAATGTAGTGAACTGACCATCTTATTATAACATCCTATTGTAATGAAACCTATTTACGAATAAATTAGATTTGAACTCCACAACCCAGTTACTCCGTAACACGGATACATCTTGGTAAGACTGGCGGTCAGACTATTGGGCTTCTGACTACACGTAAGACCTAAGACTGACAGCCGCACGCTTTCCGGGGCACGGAGGGGTCTCGATATGCAATGTATGGTCACCCATCCGACCGCAGCAAGCATAGCTTAACCTTCGATCGTCCCGTGTGGCTTTTATCATTTAGCCACGAGCCCTTACCTACCTACATAACACATAATATAGTATGAAATGTATGGTAAGTACATTAATTATTGACCATGACAAGGCAAGGTCCCATTCAACGACCATACAGCCCGGTCGTTGGTCCCATTATAATTATGTTTTAGGTACAGTCAGCAACAAATTTGTTCAAAATTGCATCAGAAGTACAATTTTTAGAATATAAACACTTTGCTATTATGTGAAAAGCTAAAAAGCAGTTTATTGAAAAAAAAATGTTGTCAATTTAATAATATGTAAAAATTACAGTGTTAATCGACTTTTTTGCTGACCGTACTATTATTTAGGTAGGTACATATATTATATAGAAGCGATAAAATAAATGAGTTATTGAAATAATTAGCTCTATCACATCTGCTACGCATTGCATTTAATTAGTTTGATTGCGTCAAAACGTTTTTGCTCTCATTTGTGTCTACCTTGCAATTAATGACTTACCAACCAAAAATTACGAAAATAATTAGGTCTCTTCATAATTTAAGGTATTTTTATAACTTAATAAGTATTATTGTACCAATACTTATATACAGGGTGGCACGACGTTGTGATGCGCAACCTGTTACTATGGAGGTATTTTTATAACTTAATAAGTATTATTGTACCAATACTTATATACAGGGTGGCACGACGTTGTGATGCGCAACCTGTTACTATGGTATTCAGTACATGATTCTAAACGAAGCGTAGAAAATTGGCGCCAATTATAAAAAAAAACCGAGTGTGCTTATGACCACACGACTGAAGTGAAACTTCAAACGTATTTGGCTATGAGAGGAAGAGAGAAAGAAAATGTGCGCGCGCACTGCTTTCTCTTGCATATATCCCCCACTCAACTCCCGTTCGCCTCGCCCGTAGCCCGTAGACATGAGTCGTACTTGCAAAATCGAGTACCAGGGCTTCCAAGTACGTCCACCTTAAGAAACCAGGGCCTAAAACCAGGGCTCGAGATACTTTCAAGTATTTTCTATCTGCATCGAAAATTGATCCATAACTTCATACAAATAAGTACAATTACGTAATCAAACAAAAGCCCTGTTGGAAGTAAAAAGTACTTGCATAGGAAATTGACCCGTGAATTCCTATAAATAAGGAGCACAATCGCGTTTACAAATAAACACTTTTACAAACCATTAAAGTAGAAATCCTTGCATACGAAATTGTTCCGTAGACTCTTACCACACCTCGGACACTCCATACAACGCTCGCAAAATAGTTACCTATTACTACTACATAAACAAATGACGTTTGTGTATGTGCAAATGTGTGCGTGAAATCTAGTAGCGTAAAAAAAATGGCGCGGAAAGCAATTTGTGTCGGGGAACCGAACGACGACGGCGGCGGCGCTGCCCGCACGTGTGCATTATTATGAAGTGACCATGTAGTTCAATTGTTTATTTATATAGTCGGGTTCGTAATGAAATAAAAACACTAAAATAGTTTAGTTTAAATGACTTGTCCGTAAATAATCGGTTATTAAATCGCATGTTATTAAAAATGCGAAATCTTACAAACAGTTTATGTAAATACGAATTCGGAAAAGCATCACAATATCCAACCATCGTGATTAAAACTCAAATAAAACTTTTCGTGTCAGCAATACAGCGCTGCGGTTCGCGAGCGCCCTTGCTAAAGAGTCGGCGACGAATACCTCGAAGTGCGGGGTGAGGTGCGGTATCTGATATGAGGGCGAAGAAGGGAGTGTTCTTTCTGTACGTAGTACTATTAAGTATTCTGTGCTCTTACTGATAAGAGCATGATCGCATTTGCGAAAACAAACGCGGTTGTTGAACTATTTGAGTACCTACGTACTCGAGCGTCGAGGCACGACGGAGCGAAATACTTTCAACTATTTTCTATCTGTATAGAAAATTGATCCATAACTTCATACAGATAAGAAGTACAATCGCGTATTCAAAAGCCCCGTTGGAAGTAAAACTACTTGCATAGGAAATTGATCAATGACTTCCTATAAATAAGGAGCAAAATCGCGTTTACAAATAAATACTTGCAAACCATTAAAGTAAAAAATACTTGCATACGAAATTGTTCCGTAGACTCTTACTGATAAGGAGCATGATCGCATTTGCGAAAACTAACGCGGTTGAGTACCTACGTATTTGAGCGAGTAGCCGTATAAGGTACTTTATAGTCTTGCAAGTATTTTGAGTCGGTACCTGGTGTGCGTACTTGGAAGCAAAAACCTGGTCGAGTAAATACGTACCTTCCCTACTTGCCCGATCACACTTTTCGTAACGCTTACGTCACGCGTTCGCCAGCTTACTCTCCAAGTCAAGTGTGCGTAAAGAGGTTTCACGTAAATAATTTTGACACAACAAAAATCGAATTTGACAATCGCGACTCGTCGACACGTGGTACAGACGCCAGCACGTCAACCTACGCGAAACTGGCAAATTTTCCCAATCAACTTTGAACCTTATTCTTTAGTAATAAAGTTGAAAATCTATTAAAGAAATCTGACAGATTGTAGTAGGTTGATGTGCTGGCGTCTGTACTTATTTGCCCTAACCCCGTGTATTGTTTTTTAGAGCCGCAGGCGCGGAGGGGGCGGCCTTGGCGTGTTTTTTAAAGAATTTTTCACTTTTTGTATGGAAAATATGAAAAATGATTACCTACATGTTGAGTTTTAGGAGTTTATGGGTTTCATAAAGGGGGTCGAAATTTTCATTATTTTTGCGATAGGACGCACCATTTTCGAGATATAAGCAAAAGAAAAAAAACTTAATACGTATTTGGCTATGAGAGGAAGAGAGAAAGAAAACGTACGCGCGCACTGCTTTGTCTTGCTTATATCCCCCACTCAACTCCCGTTCACCTCACCCGATCACACTTTTCGTAACGCGTTCGCCAGTTTACTCCCCAAGTCAAGCGCGCGTAAAGTTTTCCTTCAAAAACATACAAACAGCCGAACATAGTACCTCCCCCTTTTTGTGAAGTCGGTAAAAATTACTTGCATACGAAACTGTTCCGTAGACTCTTACTGATAAGGAGCATGATCGCATTTGCGAAAACTAACGCGGTTGAGTACCTACGTATTTGAGCGAGTAGCCGTAATAGTCTTGCAAGTATTTGGTCGCATATTTATGCGACCGGGACCGGGTTTTTCCACCAGGTATTTCCAGCTATTTTTTACGTACCTTCCCTACTCGCGATCACACGTTTTCGTAACGCATTCGCCAGTTTACTCCCCAAGTCAAGCGCGCCTAAAGAAGTTTCACTTCAAAAAAAAAGCTGTTCATAAAAAATTGCAATAAGGTCAAACTGTATGGAACAGCTATTTTTAGGGTTCCATACCCAAAGGGTAAAAACGGGATCCTATTACTAAGACTCCACTGTCCGTCTGTCTGTCTGTCTGTCACCAGGCTGTATCTCATGAACCGTGATAGCCAGATAGTTAAAATTTTCACAGATGACGTACTTCTGTTGCTGCTATAAACAACAAATACTAAAAATAGAATAAAATAAATATTTAAGGGGGGCTCCCATACAACAAACGTGATGTTTTTACCGTTATTTGCTCGATATTAATAACGGCAACAGGTAGACGCTTGAAATATTCACAGAATATTTAGTTGTATATTCACTTTAAAAATAAATAACTAAAATAAATATTTAAGGATTCCCATACAACAGACGTGATTTTTTTGGATTTATTTTCGTTGGATCCCGCTTTTGAATCCCAGTTTAATATTTTTGGCGTTGGATCCCGCAAAACATTATTATGTATTTCCGTTGGATCCCGGATTTAAAAAATGCAAGATAATTACGTTTTATTGTCGTTGAATCCCGAAAAGTATTTCCGGTGGATCCCAAATGCTTAAAAAAAATCTGAATGCGGGTACTTTCAACAACAAAATTGTTTATAATAAAATGAGGGGTTCACTAATGTTTCACCAAAACTCCATTTACAAATTTTTAGTTTACAACCGACGTTTCGTATACTATTTATTTCACAAACAACTCATTTTCTATATAATCTAGTCGTTTCTGGCACTCGCCGGCCGCTGCCGCGGCAGCGCTCGCTTCGCTCGCTCGGCTCGTGCGTAGGGGTCACAGTTTTAACCTAACCTAAAATTTATTTTTAATAATTAATGTAATCTAGCGTTTAATAAAGGTAAATCACTTTTCTTCTGAGATGTACACATGTTGTTATAAAATGGGATTCAACGGAAATAGCAAACGGGATCCATCGTTAATACCTAAAAAATGGGATTCAAAAGTGGGATCCAACGAAAATAAACGTTTTTTTGCCGTTTTTTTCCTTGTGGTACGGAACCCTTCGTTTGCTAGTCCAACTCGCACTTAGCCGGTTTTTTTTTAATAACTGACGAAACATCAACGCTGTGGTGTTCAGAATCATGTGCTAAATTCATGGTTACAGTTTGTGCGCCGATGTCCTTGCCACCCTGTATTTAGGTTACATTCAGAAATAAACGTGATTGACAAGAGTAGAGTCAAAGCAAGTAGTTGATGTACACAAGTACAGTTCGACACAACTTAGATGTAGCATCGGCAAAATTCGTAAAACGTTCGTAATTCGCATTCGTAAATCTTTATTACTACTTTAGGAAAAATTGATAATTTTTTCCTAAAGTAGTAATAAAGATTGGTGATTTTGAAGACGCACTTTGTTCGGATGTGATCGGTTTTACAAATTTTGCCGATGCTATATCTAAGTTGTGTCGAACTGTAAGTAGGTAGGTACGGTCACCAAAAGAAATAAGTAATTAGGATCGTCGGATATAGTCGAAGTTTAATAAGAAACCGATTGATATTTTCCAATAAAATTTTATATAATGAATAGAAAACAAACAGTTCATCTATCAAATTAAATTTCATTCGAAAACATCCATCGGTTTCTTACTAAACTTCAACTATGTCTGACGACACAGGTTACTTGTCTCTTTTGGTGACTGTACACAAGTAAGTAGGTTAGTAAAATAAAATCAAACAAAACGTAATATAATTTAAAACTCTCCACAAAATTGCATTTTATGTGAAGCGGTTAGAGTAGACAGTTAACTCTTAATTCTTTGAGAAAAAGTGGTCACTGATAACATTGCTGGACGGAGCAAGATTTTTATTTCGCATGTCGTCAACCTTTTTAGAATTTACACGAAAATTATTCGGCACTAGGAGTGTTGAATTCATTAAAGCCGCTCAATGCACGGTGCGGCGTGTCCTGTCGCCCACCTAACCAAATACCTACTCCATTTTATGCAGAAAGGGCATTTTCATTACACTGGATAATGGATTTAATTACGATCCTACACAACAATGCTTTGAGGCTGACCATTTTTTTAGACAGCCTCTCACTACAAAGCAACGTTAGAAAGAGTAAAACAACGCCCCACCCTCTCTGATTACCTCGAAAGGAATAACGAACGCTCCAAGAAAACATGTTTTCTATTCCTTTGAATAATTTAAATAAAACGCCAACAGTACCTAAGTAGAGTTCGCATCAACGAAGGAAGCGCGACAAAATTGCTATCATATTTTTTAAATGATGATTTACTTAAAATTGCTCTTGTTTTATATTTTATCGCGCTTTATTTTCTCGAGTGGTGTGTAAAAGGTTCCTACGGGCAATTTGCACGAGCTATAAAGGTCGATGTAAGTGCTGGGAAGGCGGTGAATTTAACTTTAATAAGTTCGCATTGCGCCTCCGTGCACACTGGCGAGCGCATATAATTCTCATTAAAAATACACCAGTACGATACATATCGGGAATCTAAGTAGGCACGTGGACCATGTGCTTTATCGCAAATGGCCATAGAGACGGGAAACGATAGCGAACAAGAGGCGCCGCGAATTTTAAATAAATGAAATCCTATCCAGCTGAGAAGATTTTCATATCTGCCAATAAGTTTTCTCCTCCTCTTCGAAATATCTTTGGATTACGTACATTCCAACAATAGCTTTTAAATCTTTAGTGCCGAAGCTATCGCTGTTGCGACATGTTTTTGAAATCGAAAAATGTTTTGTTAAAGAAACTTTGGAGTACCTAGGTACGGTCAGCATCAAAAGTTGATTAACACTTCAGTTTTTTTAATCTTAGTTATTGAGCAAAATATTTGTTCAAAATTGCAGCAGCAGAATTTTTTTTTAGAATATATACTCTTGTCTATTATGTGAAAAGCTAAAAATCAGTTTATTGAAAAAGTTGTTGTCAATTTAATAACATGTAAAAATGATAGTGTTAATCGACTTTTGATGCTGACTGTACTTCTAATGCAAACTTAAGGATCTCAGTGAATACAAAGACATAGACAGATATATTTATTCGTAGGATACGGTACAAGGTAGGTAGGTAAAGGTATGTTTAGGACACATCCTTCACTAAAAGCGTCATTTTTTTTAACTTGGAGAAATGCTCATGCATTCTGCACTACCACGGGGAGATAATGCAGTTATGTGGGACTCTAACCCACTAAAACTCCACGGTGTCCTCCTCTGCCGCTTACGGTGGGGACACGGGCACGCGTTAGCACTCATCCGTGAGCCCGCCACAACAGCGGCATACGAATATTTGTAATTTTACACAGTCAATATGAACATTTTAAATTAAAACTTAATGTGATCAGATCAATAGAAAGACTTATCTACACATAACGTAAACAGGTGTTACAATACTTATTTAGTGTTTTTCACTGCTGACTAAGAAGTTAATTTTCTTTAATAGTTAACAACCGCATAAATTACTGCGGCATACAATGCACGCCGCACGCCGCCTCTATGCAAACATTTACCATTTTTATTTAAGCTTCGTCTACAACGGATTGAAACAGTGTTTGCTTTCAACTATCTTGAAAAAAGAAAGAAATTGCATGGGTCTGATACACATCGATAATCACACTAATATTATAAAGGGGAAAGTTTGTGAGTGTGTGTGTGTGAGGGTGTTTTTATATGTTTGTTACTTCTTCACGCTCAAACGGCTGGACCAATTTTGATAAAATTTTGTATGGAGGTAGCTGATACCCTGGATTAACATATAAGGTACTTTTTATCCCGATATTCCCATGGGATCGATACTTATGCGGGTGAAACCGCGGGGCGCAGCTAGTATAAAATATTTTTAGTAAGAGCTTTTTAAAAGATCTTGCGGAATATCTTTAGAAATGAATAGGTACTCCTATGTGACAGCAGCAAATACTACAGCAGAGATATGAAAATGGAAGGAATGCATTTGTCACAATGATTGGCATTTGATTTATTCTGTGTATTTTGCAACCGCCTTTAGAAAAAGTATTTTAAATACCTATACTAAAACCTGAACCTCCTCAGTACAGCCCCCCGTCTATTAAGCCCCCCTTATCTGTTAAATATTAAGTTTGGCAACAGTAGAAAAATTAATTGTGTCTCATTAGTGACAGTTGAGCTCGTAACTTTAACACCGTAGAGAATTAATGAAATTATTGAATTAAAGACGATTTTCTTATTGAGTAAAAACTCCTTCATATAACTTCAATGCATGGAATTATTATGTACTACGTACCGTAGTACATAATAATTCCATGCTTCAATGCACACTCTGCCGTCGTCTGTTAGAAAGAGGATTTCATAGACTGTTCAGTGAGAAACAAGCCAGAACCTCCGCTTTCCATGTAATATTCTGCAGTACCTATCTCAAGAAAGTTATTCCCACCTCTTCGGAACTCTTGAGCGCGTTATTCGTGAACTTTAGATCGACCTAGTATCCGCGTACATTACCTAAGCGATCCGTACCTTGATTTAGGTCAGATGTAACACGCCAGTTTAGCTTTATACTTTAAGTCTTGCAATTTTGGATGTACGACGTAAATTGTATGAAGGCCTGCGTTTTTTTCCCAATCAGCAATGCAATTTTTATTGCATCGTGAGTATTGATTGCAGTTCCGGTTCTGATGACCTTTTCTGTGATACTTAGGTACCTACGGTTCTTTTTTGTATTTTGGTACTGGCCATTCCTGGAAACTCGACCAACTCAAATTCAGCGCTCGGAAATCCGTCGTCGTCACTACGATGTAATCCTCCGTCATGTGTTCAGAAAGTGTCAATTTGCATACTGCGCATAAAAGCGGCATTCACTCTTGTCTGGCTTTTCTTCGACATTCATTACTGCTGTTGGCATAAATGTGTCTAACGACATACTCCATTTCTTTTTCAATGAATAGAATTTTGTTTAAACTTCAAAACTTTTCTTTCTTCTGCTGAAATACGCAGCTAAGTTTAATCCAGATTGCTTAATAACCTAATTCAGAAATAAAAAGTTAATTAATCAAGCAATTAACAGTATGAACTAAGGTTTACGAGGTTCGTTAAGTGAGTCGCTGGCACTCGGTCGATGTCAGGCGTTTTTACGTAAATGGTGCATTTCAAGGCTCGCTCGTTGCGAGCGCCTGCCATCTTGAAGCTGTGAAATATGACTTTAATTTCGTCTCTTGTGACCAAAACTTCACGTGTATTGCGCTCTGACAAGAAAATCTGATAGGTGTGAGAAATTGAAAAAAGTTCGCGAGAAACATTTTATTTTTCGCAAAAGCTGAGATTAGGTTTACGTGCACATTTGTAAATTCAAATTGAATTTGATATTTAATTCGTTTGGTCCCAAGGATATGTTTTTGTAGAATTTATTTGACTGCTCTGTTGAAAACACGCTCTCCTTTAAGACTAGGGTCTATTGAAGTTTAACGAAATCTTGATTTATCATATCGTTACGGGTTAGGTATTTCAAGTTCATTACTCTCTTTTCTTTTAAAATAGACAGTGATCTATATCACTGTCTGTCAATGTCAATTTATGTTATTTATTTCTTTCTGTAACACCTCACTGTGTGTTGTGCTCTAGCTATCATATTCTTGAAAACTTTGAAATTCTTGTCATGTCTAAATTAACTAAGTGGAATTCATTCTGTTGTTTTAAGAGTGTCATCAGTCAATCCTAGAAATTCTAACTACCTACCTAAGTTTAATTTACTAGAACAGAAAAAGTACATATTGTTGTCTATGAAATGCTTTTAATATCTACATTTCATTTGAAAAGCAATTTGCTTATCGTAGATATACATTATCACACATTTTTATCTGTCAGGCGCAAACTAGACAAACATTATTATAAATTCAATGACACAAAGAAATGGGTGAACCGTTGAAATAAAGAAAGCTTGAATTCTAAATAATTGATGGAGATTCTTTCGAAGCGTAAAAAAGCACTAAGTTTGTTTTTGTAGTACCTAGTGCTGTCGTCAAGCGTGAGTGATAAATTGATCAAAGTACTTTCTTATGTAGATACCTGCCCTTACTTAAAACTTTATTGTTCTTAAACAAGACGAGACCGATCTATAGTTATTTAAATTCAACAAATATTTCTTTGTTTATCCGATAGGTGCATGGATTATAATGACTCCTGAACCAGAAGTCCCCAATGCAGATGAACTGACAATGCACGAGTAGATTAGATTCGTCTAACTTTGACTGAATCCTGCTTCTCCATTAGGTACTATTGCTTCTTCCATCATTTACGAAACAATATCGATCCCCACATTTCTCTATTCCCCAAAGTGTCGCAGCATTTCACCATCAATAACCGTTACGTTCAAGATAATCTAGATATATTTGCAGTGATAATAATATGGCAGGAGTGGTGCAGCTGTAGTCACGTCGCGTTGCGCTGCAAAGCGCTTTAATATTGCATCGATGCCGACAACAGCTTGGACGGACGCCACCGGAATATACTCCGCAAATGTGGAAAACCTCGACGGTGTCAGATATTATTATGCCACATAAGATATTTTTAAAAATTCTTCTAAGAAAAGTCTAAAATTAAAACAAAACATCTGCTGCGCGAAAGCTGGGAAACTCGTAAAACAACTCCACTCCAACATACCCGAATTTACAGGTCACTTTTAGATGCCTATTTACTAAAAGTGGCTTTAAAGTTGTTCGACTATTTTATGTTTTTCTCAAAGGAATCCACAGCTTTATGCTACAACTCGACTGTATACTAACTTATTTATATTGAAGGCTGCAGGCGGGGGCTTTTTCAACCACTCTGGCAACTAACTCATAGGTATATACTGATCGGTAAAAAAGTTTTCTTTTACTAGCCCGTATTAACTCACTGCTGGGCAAAGGCAAGGCTACTCTCCTTTCATCTCAGCCGAAAAATCTTCTAATGCCTCTTGAAATTCACCTCCACTGCTCTCAAAACAGTGCTGGAAAATATAGTAAAGAAACCGGCACTGGGTCCTAGAACCAAAATTTCGAAGACATGTGAAATCCATCAAACCCACATTAGGCCCGCGTGGTGGATTACAGCTCACTACCTCTTGTGAGAGCCACCACGCGAGAGGAGGCCTCTGTTCCAGCAGTGGGAACTGTCTATGTGAATGTCCAGAGCTGCCAAGTACCAATTTTTGTTCAAAAAGTTCAGCTCATCCCGCCATCCAATATAGTCATCATCATCATCTGCCTAGACTTTTCCCAACTTTGTTGGGGTATACCGCCATCCAATAAAGTATAAAATTCTATATATATCTTACTCATGTAGGACAGAGTAGAAGACATGACAGTCACGTCGCGTTGCAGAACGGTTGCAATATGGCGGCAATGTTTAGATGACATCGACACCTGCTCTCTAGTACGCGAGGCACGGCGTCACTGCAATGAATAGATATATATAGATAGATCTGTGGAGAATTTAAAGTTTTTGAACTATGAAATACATAGTAGGTACCTAAAGACGCATCCGCATCCGCACCGGAGATACTTTTTGTATTGGGCAATAACAAATAACACAAAGTTATAACAAGGTTGCAAAATGTTGCTCTACGAAAAGTAACTTTGGTGTGTGGACCTTTAGTATTATGCCCTCTATTAATTTATTTAGGGTGGACGTGATACGTATTCTTCACACTATCACAATAATCCTACTAGTCCTACTAATATTATAAACGCGAAAACTTTGTGAGGATATAGAGAAAGATTTTTTTATCACCATCCAAATTTTTACAGGGTGTTCTACCCATGAATATGAACAACTCTTAATACACGAAAAAAAATCAGCTGTTTAATACAAAAGTTCAATACCTACTTGACGAAAATGTATGAAACAGCAGATTTTTTTTTTCGTGATTTCAGAGTTGGTCTCATAGTGAAAGTTGTTCATATTCATGGGTAGAACACCCTGTAAAAATTTGGATGGTGATAAAAAAATCTTCCTGTATATAGAATATATTTCCTCACAAACTTTCTTTCTTTATATATAGGATACGAAAAAATGTATTCTACGAATACCAATACGCACAAGTTTATTCAATATCCTCGCTGTTTCTGACAAGGGGAACGCTAAAATATGATTGCATCTGCCCACCTCTCTAACATCAACACCAAAGTTTATCACTAACTCGGCTCTGAGATCTTCGTTTCAGGCACACTCCATCATGATGTGAAGAACGTCTTCCACTTTCAGTGGGAACATTATAGACTGATTATGTTTGTATCATATTAAAAATGTATGGTATAATATATAGCTAGTCCCTAATCAACAAATGGATTGGCAACCACGCTACCGCGTATGTTATTACAACGTTCCAAATACCTGAACCAAAAACACACATTCGAGTGTATTTATACTGTGTGAACACTGGATAATGCAAAATGTGTAGTTATTTAATTGGATTTCAAGCTAATCATTGACAAACTAATTAATGGATGTCAACTGCAGATGAATTTAACAACGCTGTTTACATTGTATCGGCTTTATGTACCTACTATGTACCTATGTACTATTTATTCTACTGTAGTTGTTGCTAATAATGAGTGTCCGTATGTGACGTTTGTAATCATTGATGTAAGGTTCAATTTACAATGATGGCGCCCGCTTGTGATACAACACAAAACTTTTACTCATACTATAGATATTACAAATATTCACTTTTTGATTTTTAGGTAGACACGATTTTTTTCATATTCATAAGTATAATCAGCTTATACTGTTCCCACTGTTGGGACACAGGCCTTCTCTCGGTAAGAGAGAGTGGGCCGTAATCGACAACGCGGGCCCAGTGTGGGTTAGAAGATGTCACATGTCTTCGAATTTTAGGTTCTAAAACATGCCGTTTCCTCACGATGTTTTCCTTCACCGCTTTGAGAGCAGAATATGGTATTCTGACAATTAACTACATATCCTTCAGTGACGTAAAAATAAAGTCTTACTTGCGTTTTTATTACTTCTTTTACGCCAGCTACGAATGCTACGCAAGTTGCTACGACCTACGAAAATTACGCTACGTGGCCTACGCCGATGTAGCCCGATTGACACGATCATTTTTATAAAAACCATGCATTTTTATAAATTGCGAGTCGTAGCTCAAGTAAAGCTCTACAATATGACCAAATATTGTTAACAAAGCATTTTTTACTGCTACTAGATGTTGTAATTGACTGGCTCATTGGTCTAGTAGTCGCAGGAAGAGCTACTGCTAAACATAAGGTCCGGGTTCGATTCCTAGGTCAGGTAAAGTGATATTAGGAATTCTCTTTAGGAATTTCTCAGCAGCAGCCCTAGTCTGGACTTAAACATAACTGGCGAAATTTGGGTGTACTACAGGCATCTCTGCCTAATTCGTCGGTGATTACAGTCGTGATGCTGTATCACACTAATATTATAAAGGCGAAAGTTTGTGAGTGTCTGTGTGTGTGTTTATATGTTTGTTACTTCTTCACGCTCAAACGGCTGGACCACTTTTCATGAAATTTTGTATGGAGGTAGCTGACACCCTGGATTAACATATAGGCTACTTTTATCCCAATATCCCCACGGGATCGACATTTACGCGGGTGAAACTGCGAGGCACAGCTAGTTATACATAAAGATGTTATAAGGAACACGATGTTATAAGTCCTCGATATGACTTTAAACTGTCGTACATTTAGTATTGAACTAAATGTAGAACGCCACCTGTAGGCTATGGGATAAATACATCCAAATAGGCTCGGATGGAACAGTCGATATTAGTGCAGGATATCAACTCAGGGCGGCGGCTGATGAACATCTAGCACGTCAAAGGCGGCGCCCATGGACCCAGTCAGGCGGTCCACTGTACACCCACCAACTCGCACTAGACAAGCGCGGTGGGTTAATTTGTCTAAACCCCTACTCTCTCATGAAAGAGTAGGGAGGCCTTTGCCCTGCAGTGGGACGTCACAGGCTAATAATAAATAATAATAATAAGGAACACGCGGAATATCACAGAGCTAAAACTTTTGTAAGAAAATATACCTTCGTCGAAATATTTTATACCATTTTCATTTCTGAAGCAGACACAAAATAAACACAAGGTTTTAGTGTTGCATAAACACCTGAAACTTAATAAGGTGGCGCTACGTTCGTGACTTGCAACAAAGTGTATGTAAGTTTTTTCTCGTTAGTGGGTGCAAGTTTTCTTGTTAATCCCAACTAAGTTGTGCTAACTTAGATTATAGCATGTCGTATCGTTTATTCACATTAATACGGTAGCAGGGTGATATTAAAAACTAGTGGTACACTTTTTTATATTAGCTTTATCCTAGTAATTTCGTGGTTCATAATCTAAAACAAAATATTTTTTTAACGGTATGTAAAGACTGGTGGTCCCCTTTGTATGAGGAAAAGTCTGCAGCCCTGCAGTTGGACAAGATTAACCTTTTGTATAAAGTTAAGTAATTGCTATATATTTAGGAGGATAAAACGAATTTTAGATTGGAACTTATTAGTTTTAAGGGGAATATTGAAATTAGTCTTAGTGTGCATCACGTATGGTGTGCATACACACGCGGGACACGCATCCATAGAGTAAGTAATGTTCATTATATGTAAAAAGAGACGGGAGTCCCATAGAAAAAGATGAAAAACGTCGCTTGTATGAAACTTGTACTAAAACTGAATACCAACATAACAAAAATGACACAGACTATGCACAGACTGCAGATGTTAAAGCTAGAGAGCGATAGCCGCCATTATGTTTAGTACACGTTTCATAGTTTCTTTTTTTATTAGACAGTTGCGTCAGACTGCACGCGTCGACGACCGACGCAGCTGCAACCATCGACAACATGCCACCGATTTGAGCACCGTATTCAAATACATATATGAGCGGCACGTTGTCGACGACAGCCGTCAATGTCAAATACACTAGCGGTATATTGTCGATAGGACGGTTGCAGTTGCGTCTGTCGTTGACTCGTGTCGCTCGTGTATATAAGCACTTAGGGATCCGGAGTACCTACTTTTAACATCTAAATAGAAGAACTAAACTTACCTACCTTTCGTATTATAATCAAAGTAAATCACCAGAACAACGTTTTACTGCTGAAGTTGTAATTACATTAAGCGCTTGTGGTTAGAGAACACGTGAGTTCCATTACTGTAATTGCAGTGACACGTACCTAAACAGCACATCTCTTTAGTAAATATTGCAATACTGTAGGTATTGGTTTTTCAAGTGTAACCATGATTGAAGTATAATGATTCTGAACCCCAATGCGTTGGAATATTTTGTCGGTTATTAAAAAAAAATTGCTCCGTCATACATTTTGACCGCGTACCTATTGCAGTTTTCTAAAACAGCTGATTTTTTTTTTTGATAACCGATGAACATTTTCTACGCCAGGGGATCTAAAATCATGTACTGATTTCATGTTTACAGTTTGCGCACCGCTAAATTTTTTTTTTCTGTATATAAGTACCTACTTACCTACTTATGTTTTTAATCAAAAATGAAAACTTGATTTTGTTCCCTCGAATTCCAAGAAAGTATAGACACAAGACAGTAAAGTAACAGCCTAAAGCAGTTTACACAATCTTTCAAATGTCTTCTACTCAAATAACATGGGAATAAAGTACAGTCACGGGCATAATTGACTATGGATTATGGACAGCTCAGCAATAATATCTGACTTCATGATTCATCCATTAATATCTGTCGTCAAGATGACGGCATACATATCATATGTATAATGGACGGATGGATGACCCCTGTAACACAGGTTCCACCTAGCATGGGGGTTATTGATCAAATCTATGTGTACTTGTAAGTCCTACGCTGTAAATGCTTAAAAATGTAAATATGCTTAAAACAAAGCTTATTATTATTATATCTACAAGTGGCAGCACAAATAATATGTGACATCGAAGGAATACCAAAACTATCTTACGTGACAAGCGACGCTAAAATATAGGATGCTGCATCGGATCCAAAAATATGTGTCAAATACCTGCCTACTCAGTCAAATTCAGAAGAATGTGATACCTCGTTGTGATCAAAAATATCTGACGACGGACAAAATAACTCCATTAATTTCCGCCTATTTTGAGACGTTACAACACAATTAAGAACAGCAGCCTCAAAATGAATACAACTCGATTAACATTAAGTCTTTGTTGCATAATATTAAACGGTACGCCATCGCCGCCTCCGGTACCAATTCTAAATAGCGGGAGGGCTAGAAATTTCCATCCCTGAACGATGCAGCTAAGTATTTTGTCGTAGCGAAAACCACTAACTATGCGGAAATTCTCACTCCTCCACTATAAAACCCCATTTATACGACAACCACCAACGAAAGTTACTTTTAGTTCATACAATTTTCTAACCATATTCAAGCCCAAATGACGTGTAATTATGGAGATTTTTTTGTAACGAATAATAATGGAAACAGAATCACGTACTTATACACGAAATGTAAATTAAGATTCCTGCTCAGACGTCGTCACGTTTTCGTCAATTATTCAAAAAGTAATTTTTTGTACAGGAGCGTTTCATAATACTTACGTATTTCAGAAAATAGGTAGGTAGGTAGATGCTGTAGGTATGTAAAATATGTTGTGAAGGTATTTTTCATTTGAACTGCCAATGTAATGATCCCAGCGCAACACAGCGATTTTTAACAGTTCATTATGTGGGAAATTACTCTTTCTCGAGCTTGCTACGACACAAGTCTTTGTATGTAAGGCAGGTAATTACTTTAATTACTTGCCGACTATTGTGTGAACTCTACGTGATGGCAATTACTCGTTTCATTCAGGTGTACAAGAATTGTGATAGGTGCTTAGTAATTAAGATATTGGCATTTAGTAACGGTTTGTTATCGCAACACAATAAGTTGTCTGCCTTTGTTCGTTAATTTCACTGAAGTTATAAAAAAATAATAAATAATTATATGAATCGATGAAAACTCTTGAGCCCCGGGAGCATAAAATATTAAGGATGAGTCTACTTCAATTTTCTTATCAAAACAAATAGGTAGGTATATATGGGTTATTATAACGTTTCCTAGAACTCAATAGGTAGTTATTATTCTCAGTGGGCAATCCTCGAAATGATTGCTACAAAATTAAAATCTCATCTTTGAAATGTTATCTCAAAGTCATTGTTATCAAGTATATCTGCAAGTTTATGCTATCCCCGCGGAGAGGGTCTTGTCCGTTTAACCCTCATGAATTATTCAAGATGGCGCAGACCAAGATCTCGACTCGATATCCTTCGTGGAACATGACCGTTCTCGTAAAAATCGCAAACGTATCAAATAATATTGCGCCCATTAAATTAATACAAAGCAAACATGAGTTTTATTGGTCAAATATACAAAATTCGAATTTAACTAAGTATTATCTAATTAATTGTCTTCTTGTGTAAAAGTAATAGGAAAACAAAGTAAGAGGATACCTATGATAAGAATGTCGGTTTTGGTTCTCCCTCTCAGTTTTTGAGATGCAAATGTTTCAATTTTCTGGGGCCCTCTGTAGTTCGACTGTATCATCTGTAGGTAATTACTAACATATACCTAACTTACCTTGCCACAATGTGCTAATGTTGTTTTAACTAAGTACTTAATTAGTAGTTGTTTCAGATTAAAAAAAAAACATAGGCTGATTTTTCGACACTTTATTTAACTACTACGGCCAAAAAATATTTCCATGAAAAGGTAACGAAATCATAGATATACTAAAATTAAAACCACAACCTTGTAAGCTTCCATCTGTAACCTGTAGTTACATACGTCTACACTCTACGACAAGAGTATCTCTTGGCTGGCCAACTGTTCTTGGCTAGCTAACTGCTCCTGGCTCGCAGCACTCCTGGCAACACGCGACAGAGTCTCCTGGCTAGCCAACTGTTCTTGGCTAGCTAACTGTTCCTGGCTCGCAGCACTCCTGGCAACACGTGACAGAGTCTCCTGGCTGGCCAACTGTTCTTGGCTAGCTAACTGCTCCTGGCTCGCAGCACTCCTGGCAACACGCGACAGAGTCTCCTGGCTGGCCAACTGTTCTTGGCTAGCTAACTGCTCCTGGCTCATAGCACTCCTGGCAACACGCGACAGTGTCTCCTGGCTGGCCAACTGTTCTTGGCTAGCTAACTGTTCCTGGCTCATAGCACTCCTGGCAACACGTGACAGAGTCTCCTGGCTGGCCAACTGCTCTTGGCTGGCTAACTGCTCCTGGCTCGCAGCACTCCTGGCAGCACGCGACAGAGTCTCCTGGCTGGCCAACTGTTCTTGGCTAGCTAACTGTTCCTGGCTCGCAGCACTCCTGGCAACACGCGACAGAGTCTCCTGGCTGGCCAACTGTTCTTGGCTAGCTAACTGTTCCTGGCTCGCAGCACTCCTGGCAACACGCGACAGAGTCTCCTGGCTGGCCAACTGTTCTTGGCTAGCTAACTGTTCCTGGCTCGCAGCACTCCTGGCAACACGCGACAGAGTCTCCTGGCTGGCCAACTGTTCTTGGCTGGCTAACTGCTCCTGGCTCGCAGCACTCCTGGCAACACGCGACAGAGTCTCCTGGCTAGCTAACTGTTCTTGGCTAGCTAACTGTTCTTGGCTAGCTAACTGTTCCTGGCTCGCAGCACTTCTGGCAACACGCGACAGAGTCTCCTGACTGGCCAACTGTTCTTGGCTAGCTAACTGTTCCTGGCTCGCAGCACTCCTGGCAGCACGCGACAGAGTCTCCTGGCTGGCCAACTGTTCTTGGCTAGTTAGCTGTTCCTGGCTCGCAGCACTCCTGGCAGCACGCGACAGAGTCTCCTGGCTGGCCAACTGTTCTTGGCTAGCTAACTGTTCCTGGCTCGCAGCACTCCTGGCAACACGTGATAGAGTCTCCTGGCTGGCCAACTGTTCTTGGCTAGCTAACTGTTCCTGGCTCGCAGCACTCCTGGCAGCACGCGACAGAGTCTCCTGGCTGGCCAACTGTTCTTGGCTAGTTAGCTGTTCCTGGCTCGCAGCACTCCTGGCAGCACGCGACAGAGTCTCCTGGCTGGCCAACTGTTCTTGGCTAGCTAACTGTTCCTGGCTCGCAGCACTCCTGGCAGCACGCGACAGAGTCTCCTGGCTGGCCAACTGTTCTTGGCTAGTTAGCTGTTCCTGGCTCGCAGCACTCCTGGCAGCACGCGACAGAGTCTCCTGGCTGGCCAACTGTTCTTGGCTGGCTAACTGCTCCTGGCTCGCAGCACTCCTGGCAGCACGCGACAGAGTCTCCTGGCTGGCCTACTGTTCTTGGCTAGCTAACTGTTCCTGGCTCGCAGCACTCCTGGCAACACGCGACAGAGTCTCCTGGCTGGCCAAATGTTCTTGGCTAGCTAACTGTTCCTGGCTCGCAGCACTCCTGGCAACACGCGACAGAGTCTCCTGGCTGGCCAAATGTTCTTGGCTAGCTAACTGTTCCTGGCTCGCAGCACTCCTGGCAACACGCGACAGAGTCTCCTGGCTGGCCAAATGTTCTTGGCTAGCTAACTGTTCCTGGCTCGCAGCACTCCTGGCAACACGCGACAGAGTCTCCTGGCTGGCCAAATGTTCTTGGCTAGCTAACTGTTCCTGGCTCGCAGCACTCCTGGCAACACGCGACAGAGTTTCTTGGCTAGCTAACAGCTGTTCTTGGCTCGCGGTTATAAAGCTGATATCTCGGGTATTACGACGGTTATATCCGGGATGAGTTGGTCCTGAGTCCCTGCTGCCACCCTGGCGACTTCCACCTCCTTTTGAGGCTCTGGGAGTACTTAAACTACGTGCAGTTCTACTCGGAGAATATTCGAACGTTGGATGACATGTTGTCTCAGCAATAATCAACGCGGACACAACCGCTAATATAATTGCTAGTTTCACCATAACGAGTAGTGTTTCGCGTACCTTGTATTGAAATGATCACTCGATTTTGCGGCATTCAGTATTTATACCGGTGCATCGGGGTAATTAATGAGATACGAGATTAGATCTTTGGACAAAGGGAAGAACCTGGCGGATTATCTTTTGACCCGACATCCCGACCCCTTAGCTCGTGTAGCGTTTGCTGAGTGCATGATAAGTTGATAAAGATTATCGACAGAGTGAAGTCATCATTTCAATTTGTTTCTGAGCGTTGTTTAGTTTTTTGGAACATCTCTTATTACAACATCTCTATTATTTTAATGAAAATTTATGAAATCCATGTTGTATTTAAATGTGAGTAGATGACGAAAAGCTAAAAATATATTTACGTCTGAAAAAAAAAACTATTGTATGATCCCTTGTACGGTTATGATATTGATTCATGCCATAAGATTTCCATAGAACAATAGAAATCATATCATATTAGGTATCCATTAAGAGTAAGTGGAAACACAAGCGAAGTATAGTTTGCAATAATGCGATAACCTATGACAATTATGTAAGCATTTTGCGTATTGCTTACCTCAGATTACAACAATACTTTACCGGGCACACAATATATAATTTCCATTATAGGTACGTCAACTAGCTTCTGCCCACGACTTCGTCCGCGTGAAATTTTACCCTCCCCCATTCACCCTCTTATGGGTGAAATTTCGAAAACCCTTTCTTAGTGGATACCTACTCTTCACAAAGAACACTCCCTCCAAATTTCGTGTCCCTAGGTGCAGCAGTTTAGGCTGTACGTTGATATACTTACCAGTCAGTCAGGACTTTGTATTTTATATATTATATAGACGTGTGTTGTATTTGCAAATATATTTCTGAATGACCTTAGCTTCCTTGTGGTGTGCATGCGATTTCCATAACGATACCTGCTAATATCTTCTTTAAACTAGGTACAGGTGAGGTCTGCATTAGCTTGTATGCTGACAGAACACACGCACGCACGCGCATACATACACACACATAGGTTTAAAGTAGATTTTTTTGCGCATGCATACTGTTCAGATTGCTATCGGCATCACAAATAAGTTTTGTGTTTAAATGTGAATTGGAACCACACATTTGCACACTGTAAATTTATTTCTAGGGCCAATTAGGTAAGAGTTGTTTGCTATTGCGTTTAAATTACAAACGATAATTTTCCTGTTTATAACTGCAGAGCAAGGGTCACAGACATATATGACATAATAATAATATAATCCGCAGCTGATTCAAGCAATATGTTATATAAAAACAATTAAGAATAAATAAATTAACTTCTCAGATGACCCTATTTAATTAGAGATAACTACTTAGAATTAAGTTCTAAGAATCTAAGTCGTCGATAATAGAATAAAGTAAGATGCTTTTTCTACTATGTTAGGTAATCAAAATTAATCTTAACTTTTTAGAGATAAAACGTTTGTTTGTTAGTAAGTAAAAGGTAATCTCTGGCAGTACCAACTGATCCAATTACAAAAATTATTACACAGTTAAAAAGCAGAGTATCTACCATAGGAAATGTTTTATGTGTAAACAAGAAACTTCACGCGGGTGAAGTCGCGGGCAGAGCTAGTAATTTTATAGTGATTTTACTATTAACTCAAGACAAGGTATCGGATATTTACAAATACAAACCGACTGCGACTGCTAAGAAACGTTGAGCTTAAAATACAAAGCGTGGGAATCCGACTCTTAGACTCGATGCTACTTGAATTGGTGTGACTGAAGATGACTCTCAAGGACAGTCCGTCCTTCGTGACCTCTCCACGAACGAACAGTATCGAGACTTTCGTTTGGCGCGGTTTACTACGTGTAAGTATCAGTTTTATTTACGCATCGAAATATTTTTCTGACATATTTGACTTACCTACCTATGTATGTAGCTGAAATATCCTGAAATTCGTTCTTGTCTTCTGTAAAATGTAACGAAATTATGGAAAACGTCACATTTTTACATAGGTGACAATACTTTTTCACCTTTTTGTTGTTAAATTAAAAGTACCTAAAAATAACTCCGTAACTTTCTTATTTTGAGATTATAATAATAGATAGTGTACCTAGCGAGGGGATCATAACGGGACACTGCTCGCTAAGCAAACAGTTCCACACAATACTCATAACGGACAGTCCTCTATGCAGGACTTGCATGGAGGCTGAGGAAACCGTAGCGCATGTGTTCTTTGAATGCACAGGCATCACCCAGATTAGAACAGAAACTCTTGGGGCACCCAGATCTTATACAGATGTTCTTAACAGACCAAGAGATGTAATCAACTAAGTAAGAGAAGGGGGGGGGGGGTGTAAGGGGGTGAGCTGGTTGGAATAACCACCGACGGCTGCCATGGTCCACCTGATTTCACTTGAAGGACTAAATGAACACATAGTGTACCTAGCTATAACAAGAATACAATAAATATTTAGCAGTAACACTACATTTCCAGTCGTGCAACGAAAGCTAGTTTATTGTCAATGTATTTTAGGAATTTGTTTTTCAAAATGTACGCGGATTGAACCGATCTACAGGATCTATCTACCTATTATACAGGTACCAACCAAAAGATTATAAACTGTCACAAAACTTCAATACCTACCTACTTACTCTACCCAGATGTATGGGACTATTGATTATTTTTTCTCGTTTACGATGTTAGTCAAATGGAGAAAGATGTTCAGTTTTGATAGCGTGTATGCAATATCCATCAAGTTAGGTACTCTCGTGTTCCATAAGAACAAATCTCTTATGGAAAAGTGCTTATGGAACTAATCTAGCTTAAATAGATATATTAAAAATGTCCATGACTTTAATTCTGTAAATACATATTCAGTGGCGTAACTGTAGGGTGGCATTGGGGCAAAATGCCACAGGCCCCCAGCCAGAGGGGGCCCCTGGGGGCACAGGAGGATCCTAACATAAGTTTATAAATGCAAACTATTTTTGAAAGTTTGCAACAAAGGACATCATTCAGATTCCGAACATTTGTACCTTTTTCCCATTGTTTGTCTAATTTCTAAGAATATTTTTAAGTAGCTCTTGCGACCACTAGACCAACGAAGCAGTCAGGTGTTAAATTTTGTAGGGGAATATGACATCTACGCGGAAAAGTCGCGGGAGAAGTGCTAGTAAACAAAAAAAAACTATAACGTTGGTTGAGCTTCTTAACATTGAGGGAGGGCCCCATCCCTTGAATTTGCCACGGGCCTCAAACGATATAGTTACGCCACTGTACATATTATTATGGTCGCGAATCATAGTTTAATCAAGATACAACCTAACAGTGACCTGAAAATTGCAAAAAACGTAAGAAAAATTGAATTTCGTGGGCTACAATTGCGCATTCATCTTAAAACACGATACATTAAGGTCTTATTAGTTATGATGCAAATATAATAATAATAATAATAATTTAATTTCAAGCAACAAAGACTCATAGTGTTAGTAACAATATACTTACAAACTAAGTTAGTAATACACTAACAAAACACAGAAAACAGATTGCGACATCACTGCTGCACAATGACAGGCCCAGCCGAAACCCTGCAGCAGTGGTTCACAAACGCACAATCAAGCCTGCTCGCTATCATAGACAGGATGCTGTTGGCGCTGCCCCGTACCCTACGGACTAAGGATGCGCACCGCTTCCGCATCACGGTATAAAAACAGTCCACGCGAGCTTCAGCGAACATCCCTGACGCGCTACAGTACCGGGGCAACCCCATCAACACCCTGAATGCATTATTGTATTGGATGCGAAGGGCGCGCGGGGCATAATTATTTGTTGAAATTATAATATAATTATAACATGTACCTATAGTTACTTTGGTTATTAGGGTTTTGTATATACATATTTGATCACTAACAATAATAGTTACATAAAGTACCTATTATACCTAATTAAATCTCAGTATCATATACTATAACATAATTAACCTATAACATCTATAGTTACTTTGATTATTAGGTTTTCGTATACAGGATGTTACGGAAAGGGTATATCAATACAAACGGGTTGAAGAGTGTATCTGGTCTAGAATATCTGTACAAAATTTCAGCTCAAAAGCATTAACTTTGAAAAAGCTTAATATTTTTTTATTTCGACATCAC
The DNA here is from genome assembly GCA_945859645.1 of Amphipoea oculea. Taxonomy (NCBI): domain Eukaryota; kingdom Metazoa; phylum Arthropoda; class Insecta; order Lepidoptera; family Noctuidae; genus Amphipoea; species Amphipoea oculea. Next base: position 14,580,172 of record OX243873.1, read on the forward strand.
GGCGCTACACTGGCGCGCGGCGGCGTGATGTGCGTGTATTAGGCGCACAGATACACTACAGATAATGGATAATGACCCTCGTAGTGCGGTGACACGTTTGTTATGATTTCAATTTAATAAACTATCGAAATAAAAAAATATTAAGCATTTTCAAAGTTACTGCTTTTGAGCTGAAATTTTGTACAGAGATTCTAGACCAGATACACCCTTCAACCAGTTTGTATTGATATACCCTTTCTGTAACACCCTGTATACATATTTGATCAACTAACAATAATAGATACATAAAGTAATATACCTAATTAAATCTCAGTATCATATCTTAAGAATATTTATCAGTAAGTATATATAAGTATATGTATCATAAGTAGGTACCATACCTACTTATTTATCAAAAAAATATTTCAATAAATAGTTATCAACAAGTCATTTGTGTAGTTTGGATTTAAAGTGTTTTAGAGTTCTTTTGGTATATTGTTGAAGATTTTAATTGCTGCGATTAGCTAAGCTATTTTTATGGCATAATCTGCTTTGATGTGAACGAATTCTTAGTCGTTGGGTCTTGACAGGTACCTACATTTTGAAGGCAAGTCGCATGTTATAAAAAAAATGTAGAGTAGGTACTTCTTCACAAACACACCTTGCATTATGAGAAGGCCTTTAGTTTACTTTTTTTATAGAGAGGTCCGCTCTTAGGCATTTATTCTGTATTAAGAAAAGCATAATTTTATTAATATTTCCGAGTTCTCCCAAGAGTAGGAGCCTATACCTGAGTAAGTGCAACAGCACAAACTTACTGCTTACCGCGTATTCGGCTTTACCGCTGACCTCTATCATACTTGTTTAAAAGAGGTCAGTGGGCTTCAATCACATCTTAAACGTTTAAGAGAAAATACAAATTGGTTTAGTTTCTTGCAGACATGCTCTATATGTAATTTCCAGTTACAATTCCTCAATGTTCTTCTTGTGCTAGAAATGGGAAGAACATCAATAATGTAACGGCTGGAGATATAATTTAACCACAACCTGTCGCTTACCATTCTGAAGCACTGCCGCTGCTTGTTTGGGCTGTGGCCGTGCTCTGCGGTTGCAATCGTTACCTTTTTTTTGTTTATGTTGTGCTACTTAATGATAATACTGACAAAGGATTAACAAAGCAAAAACACAGTACTTACGGATTAGCGACGTAACTATAGAATACTGTTTTTTTTCTTTCATCCGCTGGTGCTCCTAAAACTACATGTACCCAAACTTAGAAACAAAATTATTAAATGAAAATGTCATCTGACCATCTGTCAACTGTCATAAAAATTGATTTGTTGTGTTGATTTTCAGGTAGCTGGCTGAAAAAACGCTAAATACAAATAGAAATGTGTAAAAACTAAACACAAATGAAACGAAAAACTTCTTAGTGTTATAATTTAAATTCGTTTATAAAAATGGGGGACGCACCAAACTTTTTGGGTGAGTATTATTTCAACAATGTCCTGATCGCTTAATACTTGGGTGTGGATGCGAACAACTACAAATTAAGAATGTTTACAGAAGACCATGAAATGCTTAAAGCGCTATACGACTTTGAGGCAACGTTGGCTAAAACCCTCAGCTTCACGGAAGGCGAGTTTTTCTTCCTTCAACAAAGTAACGCCAAACAGCGGAACTGGTGGCATGTCGTTAATAGAAAAGGTCAAGTTGGATTCGTGCCCTCGAATTACGTCGCCGGAGTCAAGGTAACAGGCTAAATTCATTACCATAATTATCACACTTCATAATTCAGTTACTAAAATCAGTGTATTGTTCTTATTTGTAACAGGTTGAGCCTGAGTTTTATCTTGCCTTCCTGAATGATTGCTTGAAAAGTATAAGTGAGAGTGGTGCAATGTCGCAGAAGCAAGATTTACTAGCCAAGTTGAGTGAGAAGAAGAAACAAATTCAGATAAGTTTAAAGCCTCATGGGAAGAAGGCACCAGCTCCAAAACCCCCGCCGCGGCTGGACGACTGCACTCCACCTAATGGTGTGTCACCATGTTTTGATTTGCGACCTGTAGTTTCACAGCAGCACATCTGTGAAGAGAGAGAATCTTCCCCATCACCTACTAAGCCTAATAATAATGTGCCTCAAGGTAAACATCTGAAAACAAATTACGTGCATGAAACAAATTGTGTGCATAAATCATGTTTATTCTAAATAATGTTTCATGGTATGTTTGGCTGTTTATGGCTGATTTAGAGGCTTAGTTCCTGTGTCAGTTTACTGCTGGTGGAAGTTTCTGTTTAGATACATTATGTTAATCTAGGTAGGTAAATAACAATTATTTATTTCCAGTTATAACAGAGGATGAAGAAGTCAAGAAGAAACCAACGGTTGGCAAGACATCGTCCAACCAAGTGTCTTCGGACACGGATAACCAGGATGACAGCCAGGATAGCAGTGAGAGCATCAAACCCAATGCCATTTATGAAATAGTGCAGGCAGTGCGGAAAGAAACACAGCTCAGCCATGACATGTCTAAAGTTGCAGTAGAAACTGTTCTAATTTCATTGAGAGTATGTTTTAAAAATGTTTTTCATATAATCATAAGTTGTTATTTAATTGACAAAAAAAATTGCCTGTTACATGATATAGTTAGGTACAGACGCCAGCACATCAACCTACTACAATCTGTCAAATTTCTTTAATAGATTTTCAACTTTATCACTGAAGCATAAGGTTCAAAGTTGATTGGGAAAATGTGACAGTTAGGTGTAGGTTGATGTGCTGGCGTCTGTACATATTTCCAAAAGGATTGAAAATATCATAATAATTTTTTTCAACCCTACAGTTTTTTGTACAGAAATTCTAAGGCATAAAGTAAATTTAGTACTAACATACATAAACTCATGCCTTTTTAGGCAGAAACTACAAAATGATTTGTGCTGCGATCCTTTTGCTACCTTATTTATGGTCAGTTTATAGTTTTAATTATTGCAGGCATGAACAAATTTTCACAATATTTTTCTATGATCTTAGGAGTTCCTGCCAGGCGGGGCAGCACGTTCGATCATCGACGCACTTCTCCGCGAGGCAAACAGCAACATAACATGTCCTAAGAACGCCATCGACGCAGCCCCAGACGCGTTGCGTATGATGACGGCACTGAACGCGTTGTCGAAGGCAGCCAACGACGCTCAGCAGAGAGGCTGGGCGTTACATGATGATGCGCACGACATACAGACGCAGCTGCTTGAACTGATCTCTGTCATGGTATGATACTTATATCATATCACCAGAACCCTGATTCACAACCATACGACAGGCTATCGTATCGAAAACCTGACATTTCGATAACCTGATTTGCCTTGCCCTTAACAGCAAATAGCTTTTGGAAGAATAGCAAGCGTCTATTTGATTTAAACTGACAAAATTTTCGGGTTTTGGACTTGTGAACAGCGTTTAGAAGACTCCTACGATAACAATGATTAATGTTCGATACAATACGGAAGCGTATCGAGTGTTTGTGAATAGCTATGCAAATCTCTTGCCCTTATCCCAATTTGGGGTTGGGACACATGGGGAACATAACTTCCATGCTTCTCTATTAGTCGTCATCTCGGTAGTCACCCCCTTTCTAGCCATATCATCCTTCAATAAAAGATGATATGGCTAATATATGACGGATGGACTGTGTGAAACACTTTCATAGTCCATCCATCCATCATTTGGTCTATATTAGTGAGGATATCTACCACTCCTGTTTTAACTCTTATGTGACGTGTTCCTTTCTCTGTCTAGTTTCTTGATTCCCAACATCTCCTCTCCATAGCTCTCTGACAATGTTCTAACATATTACTGTGGTATTTCGAGAGTGCCGTGGTTTCGAATCCATAATGACATTTCACTACCTTTTAATTTCTCAGGTTGCAAACTAATTATACAAATTTCTTATCTTACAGTCAAATGCTGACGTGAATATCTCGCAGCATGTGCTGAGCAGCCACAAGTATGCGTACGTGACTACACTTGTGCAGTACTACCAGATGGAAACCAGGTGGCCCCTGCGACAATTACTGCTGCAGGTAAATGATAAATGATTTTGTTTCTGTAAGTAGGTTTGTACAAAAACTTGTACACATTGACGTGTAAAAGTTAATATATTTTAAAAACTAGATGAGGTCGGCGTGTCCTATCTGACTACTATGAGAAGAACGGCCGACACAAACTCAGAGATCACAGTCATTGTCTTTTAAAGTCCAGACATAGTCTTGGTCAGATCATGTGAAGACCATCTAGATTGGTCTTTTGAGGTAATTTTTGATACTCTTTTTTTAATCAATAAAATGCTCATTTAACTAAACAGTAACCAATGAGAATCTAACAGCAAAGTCACATCATAAGGTTCTTCTAGCAGGTTTATAAAACTCACAATGTGACTTTTCGCAACATGGTTCATTGGGTCGCTTTTTAAATTCATTTGACGCTATGTTTCCAAGAATTTCGCAAGCCACATGTCAGCTGCTCATTGGACACGAATTTGTATGGCACGTAAACAATGGCCGTAAGAATTGAGTGTGTATAATGTTTACGATGGCAGTATGGCAGTCTTCCGGTGATGTTGCGTACATCGCGTATATAATAGTCGGAAGATTATTAAGATTGCTGACGTTGGAACTATACGCACAATAAACTTGTGTCTAATATGATGGTTCCGTGCCTGAAAGTCCGGGATGGTCCGTATGGTCGAACAAGTTATTTGGTATACAGGCAGCTAACTTGCAACTACTTTTAAACAATGGTGTGCTGAGTTAGTCAATTCTTTTTATACCGTTCTATTTAATTAAGGATGCCATAAGCTGAAAAAGTTATAACGCACAAAATAAAACTAAATATTGGCTGTGTAGTGGAAAGATGAATATTTTTGCCTATATACCAAATAGCTTGTTCGACCGTACAAGTCGTGCGCAAAAACGGGAAACTTCCCCTTTGGGGGATACATTTTCAAAAATCCTTCCTTAATCCTATGCTTGATGTGTCAGTGAATGAATTAATGAATTTAACATTTTAATTAAGTAGATTTGCCCGAATCATTATCATACTAAAAACGCGCCCAATGTATGACGAGTCAGAATAATGTAATGTTACTTTATTTCAGGCGTTCGGCGTAATGTGCGGCTTGGAGCGCACGGCACTGGCAACACTTGCTCTGTCGGCCCTCCCCGCGGAGATAGCGCGGGACATGCGCGACAATCCGCGCGCCGTCAGTCGACTGTCGCACTCTGCGCTCCTGTTGTCTATGGTACTATCCATGGGGGACAAACTGCCCATCACGCATTTTGGTTGGTATTCAAGTCCATGTTTATTTTAACTGCTTCGTTGATCTAGTGGTCGCAAGCGTTATTGTTGAGCAAGAGGTGTTATGTTCGATTTCCTGGTCGGCCAAAGCGTTATTAGATTTTTCTATGGGATTTCGGATTTGTACCCTGTTGATGGCAATAGGCTCGGCCCCTTATTACATGGAACTTAACGATAACTGGCGAAATGTGGGTGAACTATAGGTACACCTCTGCGTATTTAAGAGACTCGTGAAGGAACATTACTTGTTGTTGTGATCTTGTTTTCGTAGCTGCAATAATCTGTAGTCATCACATATTTTCGTTGTTTATCTATAATATAAAAATGAATCACTGAATGTGTTGCTAAGCGCATAACTTCAGAATGACTGCACCAAATAACAGAGTCGGAATTAATGTCATTATGCATTTTCTGCCGGTCGATCTTTGGACAAAAAATGGTTGGTGTAAATAGATATTATAGAGGTTGCTGTGAATGAATACTTGAATAGAACCGATTTCTAGTTTTAGAATCCCATCACAATTATTGTGTTTTATTAGGTTGACCAAATAATTGTAAAAATATGACTTATAGACATAAATATGCGTAGTGCATGGTGTCAAACTCACACAGAAACGCTTATAAAAATCTCTAATTCCGTTTTGCAGAACAACTTGGCGTCGACTTCGCAGTGTTCCTACTAGAGCTGATAGAAAATCCTCCAGAAACAGATGTGGATGAACAGATACCTGACCTGTTCCTGACTCTAGTACTCGCATACAACCTGCAGTTCGAAGACTCTTTCGATAACCTACTGCTGAACGCGTTGGAGACCAGAGATAATGCCAAGACGTTTTGTGAGAAAGCTCTTTTCCTTCTCAATCGTGAAGGTAATATTGACATCGTTATGTGATTTGTTGTCGTTCTTGTATAAGAATGAGGCACGCCAGAACTTCTTCCTTCTTTTAGATTGTTTCATCAAAGTCACACATCTTCGTCATCATAATCATTTCACCCGGGAATCACCCACTGCTGCACCCTCAACGTCACACATATTGTTATAAATATTAGTGTGCGAAAAAAACTTTTTTTCAGCAGTAGGGCGGCATTGCTGTCTTAATTATGTTTTGTTTACGCGTTTTTCCATTAATAAAATATTATGCAATGTCAGGCACGCCAAGTAAACCCGCGTGTTCGAGCAAATAGACATACTTTCTAAAATTCCCAAAGATAATTTAAATAATTTAAACCTCATACATTGCAGAGGACCCGGTCCACATCTTCGACCATGAGCCTGCGCCGGCGCACGCGGTTCTAAAGCTAGTGATGGACGTGTTCAGTCGCAAGAAGACGGCCGAGCACTTCTACACCAACGACGTCAAGGTTGCCATTGATATCATCGTGAGGCAGCTGGCTGACCTGTCACCTGGAGACGCGGTAACTAACAAACACTGCTGCAAGGATCTTTTGTCGCTTGAATAACGTTGAGACGGAGGCGCTGTTGGTAAACATTTGTGAAATTTATTAAAAACACAAGGGCTCGTTCAGATTTTGGCCGGGCGCCAAAAGATCCTTGTACTTACAGATATATACTTGAACATTAACATTCCATTGCCACTTACTCAATGTCTAATCATAAGTCAACAAGAACTCATATTGTAACGTCATACTATCAATCATCGATTAGGTCGTCGTAAGTGGTGGATAACTGCTTACGGTATAGTATTTTTATCTCACGAAGCGCGCTTTACTTGTTGTAAACAAGTGTACAAACACGTTGTGAATGTGTGTGTGAAGAAGAGTAGCGTCGGCACATAACACACACACACACTTCCGAATTCGCCATTACTTCGGACGGTACCGAGAACTCCTGCGAAAACACACACATTCACAGCGTGTTTCTACACTTGGTAACCACAAGTAAAGCGCGCGTTGCGTCTTGAGATAAAAATGCTGTAGGCCAATGCTCTATATTTCTTTTAGGAACCTCTAAAGGTACGACTCGCCATTCATTCATGCCGATAGCGTTCTAATAGAAGCTTCATATTTCTCCCACGTGGAATAAAACCAACATCTGTTTCCACAGCGGCGTCTCCAATACCTGCGGATCCTCCAAGGCATAATCCGCAACACAGACTACGGTGCCCACGTTCACCGGCGCGACGACCTGCTCCGATGCTTCGCGCGTATCTTCTGCGAGGAGGGAGAGTGCAGCCGCGAAGACCAGACCCTCGTGCGAGCCGTCTCCAACGAGTTCCCCCAATACTTCAAACCTTAAGACCTTAAGGTAACATCTGGCTTTGATGGTTACAGGTTGTCAGATCCTGAGAGAAAATATTCGAGAAGTTGATGGTTCTAGAAATTCGTGCTTCAGTTATTTTGTAACCTCGTTTCCAAGTGAACTTATTTTATTATTTGGATTTGTCTATGATCACTTTTGGAACAAAAGAGGTCATTGTAGTTTTCAATTTAGTTTTAAAATTCGAATCAAAGGTCTGGCAACCTTATGTAAGATAACGAGTCTCGGTTATAAATTAAACTGTGTTCAGATGTGAACTACATTTTGGGAGACGCTTGGATTGGCTGTGGTACTTGTTAGAGAAGATTCGTCGTGTTACTGTTGCGTTATACAGTATAGAACTTACTGATCATTACAGTGCTTCTCGTTTAGAATACTTACCAATATTGTTAGCGTTATTACTTTAAGGGTTCTATGCACTTGAGCAGAAAACGACAGCGAAAAATGGCTGCCTTTTAATATCTTCATGTTACTTTAGGCTCTTGAATGACAATCTCTGCCTAAAAGTAAAATTCCTAATACAGTGCTAAGCTAAATATGTTCTAGGTGTATTAAACCCTTTTCAACAAACGAGTGTTAAAGTATTCTTTGTACAGACGCCAGCACATCAACCTACTACAATCTGTCAAATTTCTTTAATAGATTTTCAACTTTATCACTAAAGCTTAAGGTTCAAAGTTGATTGGGAAATTTTGACAGTTTCGGGTAGGTTGATGTGCTGGCGTCTGTACTTATAAGTATTGATATTTACGTGTGGAGAAATAACTACCAGAAGAAAAAAAAACAGTTTAATGATGTCGAGTTGTATTTAAGAGATTCAAATCAAAATATATATACGTAAAAATGTTCATGTGAGTGTTACTTAGAAATCACTAAGTGAATTTTAACTTGCTTTGCAAATGTTTTATTCCACCTTTTTATTATCTTGTAGATTTATATTGTTGCACAATTAGAATATGTTTTGCATGGCAATTATATTTGCACATAACGAAACAATGCAATAGATAATAGAAAATATTTGAAAAAAAGTCTTTAAATGTATTCATATACTTTTTCAATATTAATAATTGTCAAAGTAATTTAAATTTCAAGATTATTGTCTTAGATTAGGACAAAATCACTTTAATTAAAATATTATACTTCATCTCATATTAATAAACAGTATTTACACTGCATTTATGCGTTATTTTGTCTACTATTAAACGTGTCATTACGTTACACAGTATTTATCTTAGGATGTAAGCAGTTTATTTTAATACACAAAATATACTCGGAGAGATTTTGAACTTGCTATAGCTCTGGCCTTATATAGAAGAAATATGTATTTAAAAAATGTCAAAACAGGAAATCTTAATTCACTATTTACTCAATTACTTAAATCTAATAAATTAAACAAATGATATTAAATTTAATATTTCTTGTAAAAAGTTTTGTAATACTAAACTAACAGAGCTATTGTTTAAATTAAAATGCAAGGTTATAGTTTCAAGAGAGACGTAGTATTGCCATTTATCACCAAAGATGATTGAATTCCTAGTACATTACGCTCGTTTAACAGTCAATTAAAAATGCTTTAAAGTATGTCCGATCCAAAAGTATGTGTGTATTTATTTTTACATTCCGCTACTTGAAGCATTCGTGAGCAATTTATCGGCCTAATGTGTGTGAAAATTTCAATGGATACTTGATTTATTAACTGTTATTATCTCTAATATTATTATTGTGTTGTGTTTGTCGCTAGATGCCAGATGATATTATTAAAATGTAATTACATAATTGATTATTTTCAATTATGGATTGTGCCAAGGCTTTTGCAATGTATACTCTTCTATTTCGTTACTCTAGGAATGAGTGCATTTCCATGTATTTAAAATAAATATTATGTTTATGCCATAAACCATCCTTATTTTAATTTATGTAATATGTATTTTTTTAGTATTAATATTTAATGGTATATAATATATTTTTACCATAACAACATTCAACTGGCACAATTTACCTTTGAGAAGCACACTATATTTTTTCGATCGAAATCAAAAAGGCTTTGATAGAATAATCATTGTAGTTTGTCACCGACTAGTTCAGATTAGGCCTAAATGTAAAATTACAATCCTACATACATTACATGCGTTCGTACTTATAAAAAAGAGCAATATTTTTCTAGTCAACAATCGTAAATGATATAAAAATGATATTAAATTAAATGTACTGGTAAATAAGATGTTGATTATATTGTAGATGCTGATTTCAGAATATTCACTTAACTCTAATAGATATTTTTGGGCTATCATTCTTATAATATGAAAATAAAAGAAACCGTTCATTATAAGACGGCCATAACTAATTTCTAACTAGAATATAGTTTTATAAGACTTCAAACAGCATGTCACACCTCTTGCACGAAATAAATTAAGGTGTGACCAGGAAAAGAAAAAGAAAATACTGTTTAATCGTCATCATCACCAACGAATAAGGTAGGTACCGATTTAAAAAAAAACCGGCGGCTCAACTAAATACAGTACTTATTATTCGGAGTACAAAATAATAAAATATACTATGTTCTGCCGTCAATATATTGTCTATTATTTATAAAGTTATGACTGTATTCTATCTCCTTGTTAAATGAGTTTCAACGTCGACCAACATTTCAGGGTGTCCGTATTAAAAACTATTACAAATAATATTATGTAGAACGTGTTATAAGTGCATGATAAAATCAAAGTAGGTATATTAATTTCTTAATCTATTGTAATTTATCGAAAATAGATTTCTTTTATCATAAAAAAATATGTAATTGGAAATGTTAAAAATGTTAATTATATAAGATTTACCGTATTATCTATTTCTATTGGGAAGTTATTACATAAACTTTGAACTATATTATGATGTTGGCCTAAATTAAATTTAGTATCTGATATACTATGAGCTTATTGTCGTTTCGGTTGAAAAATGCTCAAATCGAAGCCAAATTTTATTAGATTCTGATTATTATTTGTGCTGATCTTACGACTAATATGTAATTAAAGAACTTTTGTGAAATGTTATGTTAAATTAGTGATGTCAAAACATCTGTGCATATTATTTTTATGTTTTAATGTAAAAAAATTGATTCCGCACATTCCATAATATTTATCTCATAGGTAAGTATTTTCAATTATTTAAAATCTGATCCGATCTCTAAACTAAATACATTACGGTAAAAAAAATATTGCAGCTAAAATGTGACATCCCATAAGAATAATATGTGCAGGCCTTTTCATCGAATGTTCTACTGATTAATATCATTAACTTTTTAAATTTCATCAAAAATATTAAAGTAATTTTGGCAACATTGGTGGTTGTGTTACATGATCAAAAAACTCATGGCAGCTAAATCGCTTTTTTATTTGATTGTGTAACATTGTCTAGTCAGTTTGAAAAATGAAGTTTCATTATGTCTCGTTAGCTTTTTTGCGCAAATTAATTATCTATAATAAGCATTTATTCTTATTAAACGCTCTTTATTATTAATATTTAGAAGGAAGGTTGTCAATATACATAAATAAATGATGTTCAATCGTCTTTGATGTTTATTCTTTAGACAGCAATGTCAGATTAAAATATACTTATCCTCCCTATTTATGGTTAAGATGAGAAAAACAAAACATAAAGTCCGACAACCAGTCTTACTAAGGGGTATCATATTACTGCCCAATAACTGGGCTGTGCAGGTCAGATAGGCAGTCGCTCCATGTAAAATAGTGGTATTCAGCTGCATCCGGTTAGACTGGAAGCTGACTCCAATATAATTGGGGAAAGGTTGGCCAGATGATTATGAGAAAAAACAAAAGACAAGGATCGATTGAGTTTTCATCCGGTGTAGCTTGAAAATATTATAAGGTGCAGGTTGTCCAAGCCGAGCTTCTCCGTTTCCTATTTTTTAATACTTTCCTTTTCCTTAGTTACCTATCAGGCTTGTCAACTGCATGTTACAGGAACTGTAGTATAGCCGAATTCTGGGCCGAGTATTTAGATTGCTATCGGCAAGCTAAGAAGAATAAGACAAACTCAAACACACGGTTTCAAAACTAAGAATTATTTAAATGTGATTCCGTGAACGTAGCCTGCGAAATTTAAAATATCTTTGCAAAGACGGAATCACCTTAATCTGTCAAGCGCCGCTAATGAGACACAGTTGATTTTCTTTTGTTTCGTCGCCGATCGGCGAACCGCGCCGCTTGACCGGTTAAGGGTGATCGCACATCTGAAGGAAGATGCGTCGCATAACGCCAGAACAGACAAGTAGTGCGTTAGTGTGTCGAGCGTACCCACACGAACTAAACTACGTCATAATCAGCCTATACTGTTCCCACTAATGGGACATAGGCCTGAGAGGGAGTAGGCCGTAATCCACCACGCGGGCCTAGTAGTAGTGCGGGTTGGTAGATGTCACATGTCATCGACTTTTTGGTTCTAGGACATGCCGCTTTCGCCACGATGATTTCCTTCACCGTTTTGAAAACTGCGGTGGAGAAATAAATTACGCCTGCCTGGGTTCGAACCTGGAAAGTGGGGGGGGGGGTTACCACTGGGTCACCACTGCTAAACTACGTCTAACTTCCAGTTAGTCGCTCGACGCACTGACGCATCATCGGTATGTGTGTAAGGTTGAATGTTGTATTATCTACTTGTCCGTTCCGTCAGATGTGGGATCCATCCGTAATGCCAAAGAAGAGATTGACAAGTTCTTGAAATTTTCAATTCAAAAACCAGGCGAATGGAAGGACTAGGGATGAACAAATGAAACAACTCATAATTATTACAAGTATTTAATGTACCTTATGAATGCCGTATAAATATTTCAAAATGTAAAACAGTGATAAAATTCATATTTCAACCAATATAACTGTAATCAACGTAACTAAGTATGCGAAATTATATTTCAATATTCAAAATAATTACAATTGAAATAGTACGTATGAAACTTATCTACCATTCGCAACATATGAATACAACTGGAAATTATGTATTGTTACAATATCTTTAACTATAACATTAATAAGCAGGTACCATATTTAAATCTCTTAGTGCATTTTGAAATAAAAGGAAGCGTCGGACTTCATAGTGTTCAATGTTAAATAGGTAATAAACTTTGTCACTAATAGAACTGTTAACAAAAGCTGCCTCAACTGTACAATTGGGGATCATATAATAATATAAAAACTTGGCCCCAGCATTTGAAAGGGATCCACAAAAACTAGAATTATTTTAATTTGTAAATATCATTTGCAAAAATTATAGCAAATCCTGTAATTGAATACAAAAGGACCTACTTATGAATGCAGTCTTAGTACTGTTGTATATCCATCAAAGAATGATAAAGACATCGAATGCTTACATGGAATGCAATTTTATAAAATTGAATCCTTATATTATATTTTTATTATATAATTTAAAAGAAATGAACGCGTCGGTACCCCTCGTATAAAATTAACACGTTGAGCATTACCCTACAATTATTGATAAACATGCTACTTGTAATACGCAGTAATAATTGATTATAACAAACATATGACCACTTGACTTTACACCGAATTTGGCAACTTGGATGAACACTCGTCTTATACAAATTATCTATCATTATACATTATACATGTTAATGTTAACGGTGTCCAGCTTTTGAATTTTAAAATTTGTAGTTTTTATCAGAAATTGTATCTTATATTTTTAAATATGTATAAAAGAGAAAGATGTTTTCGAAATTCTAATAAGAACTCCAAAAATGCAGTGACCTCCAATCAAGTTACATTTAACACTTTATAGTGTATTCTGTTTCAAGTTTTATATGTACGTATGTTTTACTGATCGTTATAAATATTTTAATGGTATTTTTTTGCTACTACTCCATCACATTCTACAACTATCGAACACTCGCACATTACATTAAATTAGATTAAAATTTATATACAAGTTACATCTAATATATCTTAACTAATCAACCCTACGTAGGTTAGTTTGATACCAACAAAAATGTATCATGTGTATGGCCTCTGACTTTTTCATTTAAAAACAATAGATTTATATGGGTATTTTATTTTTGGTACTGATTATGTTTAGACAATCCGTTACATACTTGGTTTCGTTCCATACTTGCTTACACTGCAAGTACTGTCCTAACGCTAGTCGCTAATAATATAATTTCACCACAGAACAGCGAGTACAAAGTTGGAAAGAAAACGAACCTATTTCCGGCTTATTCGATACATTTCTTCATCATAGCAGAATACAAAATCCTCCACATACATTGCATTAACTTTATATTACTAACGTTCGTTAACTGCTTCCATTATTAGCGTATAATAGCTAGGTACTTATACAATGTTGTTTACATTAGCAAAGAAATGAAATAAACCCTAGATCCAATATCAGTCGAATTAATTTTGACTAAGACGGAATCAACTCACCCATATCTTTTTCATCTAAAGATTTAAAAAATGGAACAACGCACAACCCCAAGAACAATCATAAATAATGTCACCACAATAGAATTTGTAAACCTAAAGTTAACAAATTGAGCTAAATAATTATATTCTTTAATTGAATTAGTCGAATATAAACTTCACAAAACACAATAAGACCGTGTTTCAGAATAAATAGATATTTGTCTTTTATTGCGCAAAATTGTCTATCTTAAGGAAATTGGAAGAATTATTATATTATTCGATTTTATGCTTATGTTATACTACTAGTCCATAGTCATGGTGTTCTTTCGCGTCGAGCATAAAAACGAACTTACAAACTGTTTAAAAATGGTAGAAAATTGTTTGGTGACAAATCGCTGTTTTAATCTCAATCCACAAAGATACTTACTAGCTTTTCATTTTTTTTCCTTCACAACAGATCATTTTCAAACTAGATTTTCGTTTTCGCTGAGTTACGCACTGATGTCGCTATACTCTTCGAACTTAATTGGTGTGTCGAATCTTTACAGAAAGGACCCTGAAAATATTTGCTGTCCGTGAAAAATTGACGAGTGTGATGAATTTCAGTTTTTGTTGTTCTTACACAATACTGCATGTCTTGCGACTGGAGGCCTGTCCGCCGGTCGAGCGTGGAAATAATAATTTTATTGGCAGCCGCATTGCTAAATTATAATGTGAATGTTATTGCTTTATCGATATAATATTATGACAAATCTTTATATTGTAATTATTGCTTATTTCTTTGCTGCCCCCTTATTCACAAACACTCGATATGCTTCCGTATCGTATCGAACATTAATCATTGTTATCGTAAGAGTTTTCTCATCGCTGTTCACAAGTCCAAAACCCGAAAATTTAGTCAGTTTAAATCAAATAGACGCCCGCTATTCTTCCAACAGCTATTTGCTGTTGAGGGGAAGTCAAATCAGGTTATCGAAATGTCAGGTTTTCGATACGATAGCCTGTCGTGTGGTTGTGAATCAGGGCTCTGCCCCCTTATTCACAAACACTCGATATGCTTCCGTATCGTATCGAACATTAATCGTTGTTATAGTACGAGTCTTCTCAACGCTGTTCACAAGTCCAAAACCCGAAAATTTTGTCAGTTTAAATCAAATAGACGCCCGCTATTCTTCCAACACCTATTTGCTGTTGAGGGGAAGTCAAATCAGGTTATCGAAATGTCAGGTTTTCGATACGATAGCCTGTCGTATGGTTGTGAATCAGGGCTCTGATGTCGAACAGTCCTCATCAGCGACATCAACAACAAGACACGTCATCCCGCACAAAATACTTAGTTCACTTGCGTGTGTAAGCACCTCATATGTCAAGCTTAGGGACGTACAGAATTTATCTCAAATATTTCACAGTTCATTTAAAAAAAAGCGGTCTAGTTTTTGATATCGCTGATACACACACTCATCAATTTAAGAATTTGTCACCAAACTGTTGTGGATTACGTCTAAATTTCCTCCTGGTGCTTAGCTGGGGTGCTGCGCGGCCACCTTGCGCAGGCGGTAGCCGCCGGTGCCGCGCACGGTGTACAGCACCAAGATGGCCACCGCTACCACCGACATCCCGATAGCGTTGATCACGATGGCCTCGTTGTTCAGCGTCGCGTATACCTCGCTCCTGTACACCGCATGCCCCGGGTTAGTTGGTTGGAAATGTACACGGATAAAGAAATGTTAGGACTTGTCTGATTCCTGATGTCTTTACCGGCAGTCTCTACGCTGCGTTTAATTTAATTTCATTATAATTACAATTTAAAAAGAAACGGGTTAGATATTTTAAAAAAGTTGGGTAAGTATCAGTTATTTTACTTTAGACAGCCGGCTTTAGGAACCAGACAAAATAAAAAATAGAATTTATTCCACGATGGCACTCTTGCGCTTTAAATAGGGGTTAAAATTAGTTAAAGTGCCAACGCTAAATACCTAATTGACTCGAATTAAGTAGCTATTATTCAAAATCGCGAATTTAAAGATCATGCCATAGGAGTTGACGGCAGTTTTCTCCATGAACCCCAAAGTTCAACTTACCATATCGTTGATAAGATGGAGTTAAAAGGGATAAATATAACCAAATTTAGAGTTGACGCTACTGTGACTAGTATACAAGGTGATTGTTAAATATATTTTGCTCATTATTTTGGAGAAATATCGACGTAAATGTATTTTTTCCCAAAAAAATGTTAAATATGCCAAAGCACTTAGAAAGCGTATTAGGAAAGCATAAACGTAAAAAAAAGTAGCAGTTACGTCAATGTTTCTCCAAATGAGTGATATGTTCGGTTAGTAGATTAATTGGATCATGTCTAATAAATCAAGATCCGTACCGCAAAACAGGGCTACTTTGACTTCCAGGGTTACTTTGACAGATTTTGTAGCTACTTTGACAGAGCGCCAAAATCGGTTTTCACGTGTGCTCAGCAAGTGTGCGTGACCTCGAGTAATATTGCGCGAGGCGCGGGGTGTGGGGAACGCGTCATAGCGATGTGAACGGCCTTGTCAAAGTAACCCTGGAAGTCAAAGTAGCCCCGTTTTACTGTATATATTCGGTATATGTTATACCTAAGTGCCGGAAATCAGGACAATAAATAATCAGAAATATAAAAACTGTAGTAATTAAACAAAAGAAAGAAGGCTTAAACTAGAATGAATAAGTATCTACTTCCCGTTAGTAGAATAAAGCATAGGTAGTGGGTAACGCCTATTTCAATTCAATTTAAACAGATATTGAACAACAACCTTTATGTAACATTTACCACATAAATGTTACATAAAATGTAAGTGCAAGTAAAGCGGAATAATGGTGCAAAACCACAAGCATAAACATAGATGCAGTCACTTACAACAAGCACACTAAGCCAAATGCTTACATAACATAAAACTACCTGTTTATTAATGTTTACTGTTTCAGTCCTGTTTTTCTTACGAATTTTTTCCAACTTGTTTCGAACTCGAATCGAGGGCTTAATTATAGCTCCGTTCGAGTACGTAACTAATCGGTTAAAAATATATCTCACGAAAAATATAACTAAAGTATACTTATAAAATGAAAAGTCCATGAGTAACTTACATTTATTTTAATGCAATAAAAATACAGTGTTGATTCTTAAATTACGGAGTCATTTATTTTCCTATTTTATAGTAATTCTACATTTGCTAAAATTACCTAATGCCTACGTTATTTTGATCTGATACAGATCAAAGCTGATACAATAAAGCCTCGTTTCTGTAATCTGTGTATATTGATAAAAATCTCTTCGTTTAAATACTCTGTATGTGTACCTACCTATCTCTAATAATGTAGCAAGGAATATACGTTCGAAATAGGAGGTCGAGTATAAGTCAATAATGATATCAAAAATATATTTGTCTCACTTAACTTACCAGCCAATTGAACTTATGTACATATTTATATGAAAAAAAAAACTATAAAAATGCAAGTTGCAAATTCATTAAAAACAACTATTTTATCTATGTTTGTATACGATTTGTGTAATATATCTGTATGCAAAATGTTCGAATTTTTTTTATTTCAGAACCAATGATCAAACTAACATAACATTAAATAAGTTTTTACATGGCTAAACTAATTTTAAATCTCATTGTTATAACTTTTAATCTAAGTAATCATTGGCTCTGATATCTAATGTTGTAATAAATAGTGGTCTATATCTAAAGGTCTACTGAGGCCCTTATGTGTTGTCCGCGGGACTCTGGCGTGCGGAACTTGTTTCTCGACAAGATATACATGACGACGGCCAATATGGCGATGCAGGCGACTCCAATGGCGTTGATGATAATTCCCTCGTCTACCATGCCGCTGTACCTCTCCGCGCTGTGAATACGGACACTTACAAGCAACTGACACAACACAAGACAGAACATAAAACTAAAACAAAAGACAGTTCTAGGACTATAACATGCTGAAATGACATCGAGCACACGTGCAGCGTACATACACAAATTCATAGTGCAGTGCTTTGGGTGACGGAATTTATAAAACTGACACAACAGCCTAGCTACTCCAGTTAAACTGTTGTGATACTATTAATTTTTGCATAGGTTTTGGTCAGCTGTCACGTCACAAAAGCCAATTTTAAACTGGTTTAACTCTATCGACCCTATTTACAAAACAAGGTTTATCCATAGACCACCCATAGCCATTAACCATTTTTAAATTTCGAACTATCATCCGACAAAGTTAAAGTTTCTATTACAAAAACCCGAGTCTTAAGTTGTCAATATTTTGTCTTAGTGTTTTGAATAAAGTCCAAAATGCAGTAACTGGCTCGAAGGCTTAGGCTAAGTCTAAAGTTAGATTTCGTTTTGTAATAAGACGACAAAGGTTTGCTCTAAAATCAACTATAGTGCTACAAAAAAAAATGACCAAAGCGAAGAAACATGCCGAGATTTCTTGTACTTAAATAGACTGTCTACATACCCGAGGCTGAAGATTGCCTTCTCAGTAAGTCCAGTGAGGCAGGCGCAGACCCCAAGTACGAAGGTGAGGATTCCGAATGCTGCGTGGACAGGCACCAGAGAGGCACGGAAGCCAGCAGTTCCCTTATTGCAGATCAACAACAGCAGGAAGCTGAAGAAGCCGACAGCGTACTGTGGAAAGTATTTAGAAAATTCGTTAGATGTGATGTATTTTCTCTTCGTCAGAAATTGTTTCAGCTGAGATTCTAGTTGCGGGTATTGTAGGCCCGAATCGCCTTTATGTTACTTTAACTTGTAGGGATGCACCAGGTTTTATAGTTAATTTTAATAGGTAACTATTAAACTATATCTATCTATGACTAAACAGGTATAATTGTACATGTTTTACTGTTTCGGTGATTAATTTTATGAGCCAGACGTATCTGCCGATAATCTGTCTCCAGGTACCTAATGGGACTCCACAGATGATGATATTATGAGCTACACGATACGGCTACGGGCATCGTTAATATTCACAGCATCGCCTGCGTCCCTTGAAATCATGTATTTGATTGATACTTGAAAGATCAATAACTAGGTACAAGTTCCAGCTTAATATGATATTGAAATGTAGGCAACTTCTAAAAGGGTCTGAAGATGATACCTACCTATTTGTCTAATGTCACATGAGTTCATGCGAGCATTCTCGGTATTTCCGGTAGGTACTACCTACCGACTTATCGCTGAATTTGATATTTTAGATAGGTACGTAAAATCTCATAATAAATATTGAAATCGCTACCATAATTTGTCCCTTAAGGTGAATGAGCAGTGGTAGACGGCGAAATTCAAATTTTCTTACGTTTTTTGCAATTTGCAGGTCAGTGTCAGGTTATATCTTGATCAAAATAATTATGATTCGCGACTATAATAGATATGTATTTACAGAATTATAGTCATTAAAATCATTAAAATATCTCTTTAAGTTAGATTTGTACCATAAGCACTTTTTCATAAGAGATTTGTTCTTATGGTACAAATCTAACTTAGAAAGATGTATTAATGATTCTCATGATTATATACCTAATTCTGTAAATACTTACCTGTTATAGTCGCGAATCCTATTTTGATCAAGATACAACCTGACACTGACCTGAACATTGCAAAAAAAGTAAGAAAAATTGAATTTCCCGGGCTACAACTGCGCTTACCTTAACTTTAAATTATTTCGAAACGTGATCACAAGCCTCACGCCATAGTCGACAAAAACCATTCGGCGTAATTGAAGAGCTCTCAAAAAGCTTTTGATGCAGCTGAACTAATTAATTTGGACAAGCATTTGATCCGTAATTAGCTTATCGCATCCTGCCGTTAACGTCCCTAACGAGCCGGTTGCTTATCAGTCGATGAGCCTCACTTAGGCACTATCTTCACGCTCGTTTTTTGAGCAGAATTTGGCGATATCAGCTCCAAATTCATTTTGAACCTCGGCTTGACTTTATAATACTTACCTACAATGAATTTGCTTAATTCATATAATATCACACGCCTTTATTCCCCATGTGTTTAGTTCATTGTGCAAAGGCATCACTTGATGCAGTTCAAATAATTCTCAAAACTTTTCTCGGCTGAAAAATGGTGTATCTTGATAGAAGACGTTACCTGTAATCCAAACAGTCCCATAGCAACGAAGCCGATCCAGCTGTGTAGCGAGTAGAAGTTGTTGATCCCCTTCTTGTTGTGGTAGTCCAGCACGGCCAGGAATCCGATGACGATGCAGGGGAACGCCAGCGCGTGGAAGATGGCGTGCAGCAGCTTGACATAGATGCGCCTGAAGCAGCGGCAGATGCGGTACAGGAGCACGGCTGTGGACAACATGGTTTAGGTCGTTGAAAGAAGGAACTATATGATTGCCATGAAAGATGAGCTTAGATTATACATCTGACTGAAGAATTATTCGGCAGCTCTGGGCCGTTCTATCTGCTCTTAACAATGCAAGACACTTCGGTCTCTATCATCATCTGCTCATTTTACCCTCGCATGAATGATTGAGGGTTGATAATGGTACAATGGACTCATAGAACATGCGCGTAGCGTGGCAGTGAATATAGAACGGTGTGAACTTGGACACACTTTTCATACAACAAGAACTTGGTCTGAGGTGTAGAATTCTCGTCTGATTCTCGACTATTAGGCCAATTCATTCTGTGGGTGTAGTAAATGACCATTACGAGATTAATATCAGTATCAGCGCACGTAATCAGGATGATTAGAGTCAATGTTCTCCGCTTTGTTTTTATAATGTCTTATGTCTGTTCATACTTCATTGTATCATCGCCATTAAGGTTCATTTTAGCAGTAAACTACAGACTTCTTGTTTTTCTTTCTTTTAAATACTTACATAATATAATACTTTCAAAGAAATCCTATGATAGCAAAATGTCACTTGCTACGATCCTCAAGTTTATGTTTATAACGAGATCTTTTATAAAACGAGACATTGTTGGTCTATCTTCATATTGAACTCAAGCAAGCAGGCAACAATACGGCTTGCATAAAATCCGAGCTGATATTTTCAATACCGAGAATACTGTAATATCATCGGCTCTATACTTTTGTATCGTTTTATCGGTAAAATGCGCCCGGAGCCATACTTTTTCTTCCGTCTCGTCTCGGAAAAATGTGACTTTAAAAGCTTCTAGTAGGATAGGTAACAAATAGATGTTGACTTTTATGGCAATCTTTCATTATGATTTATGATTTCAGAGAGCAACCAACGAGGATGAATACTCCATAAAAATAAAATTAACAAGGCTTGTCTTGTTATCATTATTATTGTATTTAGCCAAGGACAATAAAGTAAGTGACGTCATTGGTGATGTTCTTCAGGAAGTTCAGGTGCGTAGTACTCGCAATCGGCGTGTGTACCCTATAATTGCGTAACACACCATCAATCTCAATCATTTTGGTGGATATTGCTAATCCATTGCTTCATATGTTCGGAAAATGTGTTTGCTCAACAATACAAACAACGGAATGAATGTTGTTAAACTGTCAAAATGAAACCCTGCATTGCTACTGATACAGTGTTACACAATTACCCCACAGATGTAGATATGTACAGTCAACAAAAGAGATAAGTATGCAGGATCGTCGGATATAGTTGAAGTTTAGTAAGAAACCGATGGATGTTCTCGAATAAAATTTATTTTTATTAATAGAAAACAAACAGCTCATTTATCAAATTAAATTTCAGTTGACAACATGCATTGGTTCCTTACTAAACTTCAACTATATCCGACGATCCTGCAAACTTATCTCTTTTGGTGACTGTACGTATACGAAGCAAAAGGATTATGTAAGGATAGTAGTAGGTGTTTGCCTACCCCCATGGGAAAAGACACGAGTTTATGCACAGATATAGATAACGCAAGTATCACGAACTGTATGAAAACCAAGCGTGCCATTTTTTTTTACTTCCTACTATGACGTCACATGCTCGCGCTCTCGCTCACGCTCACCCAGCCAGCAGTATACAGGACTGGGTGCGAAAGTGGCGGCTTACGATTTTTGAACGTAAGCTGGTGCGATTTTTGGCACGCGAAGTAGTTGCTCTTGCGTTATCTAGGTGTATCTATATCTGTGAGTTTATGTATGTAGTAAGAACTAATCTATAGGTACTTACAGAATCCGCTGAACGTGATAAATCCGGCCACCATAAGCGTAGGATGGAGGTTGAACTGCTTGTCGGGCAGATCATCGGCCCAGGCATAGCCCTCGCGGTAGTAGAACACCCAGAACACGGTCAAGGCCGACACGCCGATCAGCAGGATGGTGGCAAGCGTGATGACGAGCGCATACTCGCACCACTCGCACGCCCCCCTCTCATGATCGTCCGATTCGTACGAACGACTGCGTTGACTGGAAAAGAAAATGAGATTGTAGCATACGTCAGGCTAATAAAAGAACTTTGAGGACTTGCTTTTCGAGGGTTTTTAAAGCGACTTCTATTATAACCTGTGATTTTAAAAACAGCCATTATTCCTGTAAGTATTCCATTTTTGATATGGAGCAGAAAACTGCCCCTGATAAAATTATTGACGGTATATGGTTATACCCGTAGAACAAATCTGCTACGTTCATAATGCCGACGTTTTGCTACGAGCCGTCTTTGACGGATACTGCTACAAATAGGTAATTTTGTTTCACGTTAAAAGATTTTTTCTCGAATCCAATGACATTTCCTATCCTGTATTTCTTTCTAACTCCCATGGGAATTCGTTTGTAACCGAGATGAAAAGGCAAAATAAACGACACATCATTTTTTAAATTTCAACCTGGAAAAAACCCTTTTCTTAACGTAAAACAGCCAGTGGGTTTGTTATAGTCTGTAGGTATCTACTTTAATAGCTTTAATACAATTATTACTGAATATAATTTTTATACTGAAGCTCCATCCCGCAGTTTTACGAATTTACATACCACTGGGGTGGTAAACGTTATTAATAATTTAATTTCCATGCTGACCATCCGCACCAACTTTACCCCAAAATTAAACAAAGTTTCCAACCTTACCATCGCAAACAACCTGTCGTTTGCTTATCAGCATAAAAGTGTTTAATGTTTCAATTAATTCTAGCAACATCATCAGAACATCCTCTAAAACCAGATATGGATCGATAAACTTTTGATCTCAGTTCTCTAGTCTATTTTAGGAGAACAAAACCGCATGAGATAAAACGGACCGAATAAATGGACTCGCTATACGTTTCTGTCGGCGCTAACTCCGGCGTTATCAAAGATAGCCTGATCACACACGAGCAATGAAAGCCGTCTCATTGAATACTCCGCTAAGTTAAAGCAGGTTACTAGACAGGAAACCGCAGCTCCATTCATACTGAACTACTGAGCTAACTATCTACATAGGTATACCTACGCATATGCAAAGTTTACAGTGTCCTGTGGACCACACAAGGGTGTCGGATGGCGTGAGATCATTCGCGCGACAACGCCGGATGCGCGGCGCGTCATGCAACGATGGAGTATCGAGCTTTTACTAAATAAAACTTGCTACATATAATTTTAGTACATACGTCGTATATATTCCACCCTTTTCAATACAAGAAAATGTGATATATCTCCTTGCATCCGTCTTCGTAAAGTTGAAGAAAACAAGTAATAACTGTCCGAAGAAAACGTGTTGGCGCTGGGAAAATGTTACGATTTTTCATATCCTCGTGTAAACCTAGTGACATGGAGTTATTTCAAATTGTATCGTATGCACGCTGCGCTATTTTTCTTTCCACTAAGGAAATTGTTTTTCTAATAGAAACAGACGTAGAAATAACTTAGTTATCTACGTGTTGCTGTATTAACAGAAAGGCCGTAATGACGCAGGTGTTCATGATATAAATACTTTATACTTAGACCTTTCAGTTAGGTATAGGTCACTAAGCCTTTGCGTAGGCCTTTGGTGACCTCAACGATCATGGTTGTTGGGTGACCTATTTCTCTCAGACTTTTAAAATTAAAAATGATTCACTGGCTCATTCCGTACTTATGGGATGAAAGATAGTAGTGCCGATTATTTTGTTTACAAACTAAACTAAATAAGTTCAATGCATCTTTTTCTTTATATTTCATTCTGTCAAGCTCCGCTAATGAGACACAATTGATTTTCTATTGTTTGGTCACCGCTCGGTGTCCCGCGGTCCTTGACCGGTTAAGAAAAGGACAAGATTTTAATTTTATTTCTGTCAAAAAATGAATGAGCGCCTGACGTAAATTGACGTAATTTTAGTAGGCAAGTTTTTAATCATGTCTAAACTCGTATGGAGGGATCATGGCAGGCGCTGATTAATTTGACAGGACTAAACTAAAATTTATCTTCTGTCCTTTTCTTAATGAAATAGAAAGAAAAAGATGCACTGATCTTAAATTTAGTTTAGTTTCTGAACAGGGGAATCGGCACCACTATCTATAAAAAACTTATTAACGGTTCATTGCGCAGTCTCGTTGAGGTCAGCTGCTCTTTTGTTTAAATATATTGAACGTTGTCTTTGAACCATGGAATAAATCATCAATTTACCGGAACGTGAGCATGTTGACCGTGTATGTGTGATGTCAGGAACGAAGCTTACCTATTATAAAAATAAATGTCCATAACGGTGTTACAACAAGGTCAACAGGATTTAGGTAATAAAAATATGTAGGTGCCTATAAAAACGAACCTGTAGCAGGTGGCGATAAAGGATTAGCCCCAAGTGACAGGGTCGGCTTCAGTTCCAACCTTTATTTAGCTTGCCCTTGCATGCTAAAATTAAGTTGATTAAAAATGTTTGATGGAACCCTCGGAGGTAGCAAATTCCTTATATTCTTTTTCGCCTGCATTATATCTGAGCAATAGAATGGTTAAATTCCATTTTGCATAAAATTGAGATTGGGGAGCTCTAATATTTGTTCAATTTGGGTCGAATTGCCAGGTTCAAACAAAAAAGAAACTATAATTAATTTTGGATGGTAATAAAAGCTCCGACAAAAAAATAAGAATTGTCCTTACTCAAAATATTAAATCTACTGCCTAAAATACTAACTTTCCGACTACTTTTGACCAAATAAAAATGACGAAACGACCGAATGAGATACTGAAATCTTCGAAAAATAAACATGACTGTTTATTGCTATAATACTTTTCTACCAGCTTAAATTACGTTTTAATATATATATACCCAGGTAAAGGTATTTGTATTCTCATTCACTCGCTCTTGCATCCTATTTCTGTGTAAAGGGTTTAAAGTATCTAACCTAACCAAACCGAACCTCGGGGTGCCCTTCGCTCACTCTTGCATCCTAAGTCGACGTAGCCCCGCGTAAGTATATATTTAATTATTATTTTGATAAAACCTCTGTATGTCTGCAAAATACGGGAGTAAATTTGAATTTTGTGGGCTATCTTAGCGCTTAAGGAGTCAAAGCTCGATTGAATAGCGGTATTAAACCGTGGATAGTACACAGAATATCAACAATAAGATGATGTGTGCCAGTGTTACTCGTTCGTTGCCAGGTGAAAGTTGCGTAAAATGAAGAAGCGACCACTGCCCTACCTCGACGAAGGTACTTGTTCTGTAACTACCTATTTATGTTGGCATACGGTACTTGAGGCTTTGTCCGGACACACATTGGCTTACTGCCCAGCCTCCATAGTACTATGTCTAGGACACGACAAATGTGGAGTCTTGACTTGGCAGAACGCTCGGATTAACTTCATCGTAGGAGTACCTTAAGTTTGAATTCCCCTTTGTCAAATACAAACTATGTTACCTCGCCTCCCCCTCCTCTTTTCTTCTTTGTTATCCTTATGTTCTTCCTTTTCTTCTGTCACCCCTTGTAAAATTTCTACATTTATATCTGTTTTATATAGTGTACTAAAGAGCATTCTCTCTACTTATCTATCTTATTATCCGGATCGTTGAAACATGAAACAACAAAGTTCTTCCATTTGCGAAATAACAGGAACATTGTCGATACATCAGCTGTCGGCGATGGTTACGTGTGTACCTACCTACGTATGCAGCTCCATGTGCTTTGTAACACAATATGAGCTTTCTCTCTAAACGACTGCATTCAGAATAGAAACGTTATTGTAGAAACAAATGTGCTTATATAATTTAATCCAAAAGGCAATGACATGCACGTTCTGTTAGCTATGTAGGACCTGTTGGTAATTCAAACATGGTTGTTATTGATTACGAATAGGTAAATTATAAAACAGAACTTTCTTTGAGGAATTCTAGCAAGTGTGTTTGCAAACAGCAAAATCGCGTTTACTTCGATCCACAGTTCAGTGCAAAATGGAATGTCTATGTAAAATTATCGGCAGGTGATTTGCTACGGACGCAAAACGCAGTGCCCAGACTCGTGATAGGTCAGTCGAGAAAGTGGAGGAAATGCAGGTAGTCATGCTACCTTGCTGCCGCAGGCTTTTTACAAGCCAAGCTTTATACAGCTACGTCTTTATTTCGTAGTAAAAACATATAAAATACGTGACTTGAATGTTGGGATTTTGGGTGTCTTACTGCGTAGTATCGTTTAGGCTCTCGTTTGTGGCCGTAAATGAGGTTCGTCGTTTGGAGTACCTATCAATTTAGCTTTTTCGTACCACGAAAATGAAAAAAAATATGGAGCCACGTTCAGTGAAACGTTATCTTACCCGCTGTGCGAGGCTTTTTCACGAAATAGCCATTGAGAAACCGAGATAGCGCCAAGTGGAACCCTTTTATTAAAATTGCAACCAATTAAGGCGGAAATGACCAATCGTTTGGTCACGTCGGTGCAGCCCGTGCCGAGCAATCTTTGAGATAACTCGATTAACCTCGATCACGATCTGTGACCGCGTAACTTATAACTTCGGCTCCAGTCGGCTATAACCGAACATCTCGTAAAACCACACAATTACCGCAAGTTGCTATGATTACACAGAGTACCCGAACGAAAACCCACTAAACGTTGAATACGGTGCAATTAACTAACAATAGTCTTACTGACCAAAGCCAAATAGTTAAAAACAGCTAAATGCATTACATGACGATAACGGCAGGTTTTAAAACTCAACAGAACACATACGGTCTCAGAAATAATGGACACTTGTTTTTTTATTGTACAGCATTGCTTTCTCCGACTATTCAAGCAAGGTTCACACATAACTACAACAATTAGAATAGAATACTCTTTACAATGTACAGTTGTACACCATATAAATAAAACAAAAAAATAAGACAATACACAACAATAATAATGATGAAACAATTGATTGATTGTTGTAATTAAACAATTTGAGACGACATCTGATAACTGTGTTTGGCGATAAAGTTATGATTTCTATTTTAAAAAAACGTCGTAAGTACAAAACTAGTTACATTGATCTGGTGGAGCTACGTGATAACTCGTGCAGTGCGCCCGAGTGGAGAAATGTAGTAGTGCAGGGTCTAGAGTTGACGGGAAGGGGGGGGAGGTCGTTGACCCCACCGCCCGTGGTACTCCTGGCCTACATGGGAAACGAAGAGCACGATCGCTCTTACTATAACTGGTATTAAGATTGACATCAAAGATGAACATTCAGGAGAGAACAAAAGAAGCTCGTTACAATTTGCTTGCGCAGGGATCAAGTTCTCCGAGGAACATTTCACAACTTTGTTTTCATAATCCTTCTTCAGACAAATGTTTGCAAGATTACGTAACTGTTAAGAAGAACCGTTAAATTAACCACATTCATTCGGAAAGTTCTTGGAAGTTCGCCTCGCAGTCTCTAGTGTCCTTATCCAGTAATTAATTTGCCAGACGAATGTAGCCCTTAGCTCCATCTGTGAACTCTAGCGAGGTGTTCCTAAGAGCCACTTTCGATGCCACGCTCCATAAGTCATAACTCAAATTTACATTAATAAGCGAACGGAGAAATGGAAAATTGTAGAAATTGTACATTTATTAGTCGAACAAAGATTTCAGATTTCAAACTTTTCAGTTGAACTTTAGTCGAAATTAAAGTGTACGGCTATTACGAAATAATTAGCCCTTTGAACGCCAGAGTATAAACGTATCGCCCGCCGTACCCCTGACGCCAGGCAACTTTAATGTAGTTTTAAATAATAGGAAAAAGAAACACAGAAAACTTAATTTAGTAATATGTATTTTGTTTTAAAAAAATGTCGTTTTCTTGTCGTCTATAGACGACGGTGGCGTGTTGGGCACGTTTTCATTTGTCGGCTATACACGACCGTGGCGTTCAAAAGGATAAAGTTTAATGCAACGACTGGTGTCTAGTTTAAACGAAGGTAGGTATTAATTGCACAAGTCATGCTTGAGACAGCAGTTGATGGAATAACAATAATGCCTCATTGGTGTAGCGGTAACAAGCAGGTCGGACTATCTGGGCTATCCAAAAATTTGTTTTTTCATTATTGAAACTCCAGTAACAGATTAATGAGTGATTCTGATTATGTAAGAAAACTTGATCCCCCTACTTATTACATTAGGACCTTATACCTACCTACTGAAACTGATTATCAAAGGGTTCAAGACTTCCCCCCTTTGTTTCCTATTGAGGGGCTAAACTAACCTAACCAACATCATTAAAACTTTATTTTTTTTCTTTTTACACTATATTATAGTGGAAATCAGATTATAAAAAAAAAACTAAAGCTCAATAGCTAAGATTTCGTTTTTTTTTTAATCACAATTTAAATATCCATAAAGTATTATAGATATAAATTGTCATTTTTATCAATTGACCGCAATTTAAATTATATAAGTACATTACATTGACAATGAAAAGTATTTTACAATCTTTCAAACACAAAAAGTTGAATGGTCGTGCCCCTTTCAAAATTACAAAATAAACGAATGCCATACAAACTTGGTGGCTCGTTAAAGCCATGAACATTTCAATGGAGATGGACTCTGTTGACTGTAGAGACCAGTGGCCTACTTATTCACAACTGAGAGGGACTTGACGAGTGGTCATACAGCTAGCTAGAAGCGACTTTGACTTGACTTTGACTTTGCGACGATGAGTAACGTTGATTTAGCAGAAGTTAGGATAGATTTTCCCTTGTAAGATCACTCCAGCACCTACTTGATGTAATTATGTAAACCTTACTGCAATTCAAACACTGATTATTTATTTATTTATTTTATTTTTAGGAAAACTTACAGCTAAACAGATACCTACAGTAAGTAAAAGATCAAAAAAAAATAAGGCCAACCAATTACAAGTTTCCACGTGTAGCATATATATATATAAATAATAATATAATATAGTACATATCATTATATAACCATATGAAACAGACAATTGATAATAGACTATAAATATATAAGATAGAACAGAAAAAGATGCTATTTGCGCTCGAAGAAGCAATTAGATAAAATTTTCTTCAATTTAGCAACACTAGTATTGAAAATGTCGATATCAGCTTCCTGGCAGATTGCGCGTTGTAGGTAACTTAGGGATTAACTAATAATAAATTACTCCGAGAGTCACTATGGATAACTGATACGAATAAAAGACTTGCGACGAACGAATGTTCGTTGCGTAACAAATGTTCGCGCAACGAATGTTTGCAAGACAAATTCGTGAATGTTCGCGGTGAGTACGTTCCTTGAGCTACCTATTTCAAAACCATTCCATACAAATCTTTTGTTTCATATAATGGAGTCCACACACTATAAGTACCTAGCGGTTCTGTCACCTGAAACCGGAGACCCTAGCCGCTGTTTGACCCGCGTCACGCGGAGTGGTAAACGAAGTAACCGTGAAGCCGCCGACAAATTCCGTCTGTGTGTAGGCTGCTTTATCGTGCACGTAAGATTACGACATATTTTAAGTAGGTAGGTACCATACAATTGGTCTCTTTCGGACACAAGCCATTTGCGTATTTCTTTAATAAGTAATAACCAATCTTCCTTTGTTTAGTCAAAGTCTTTGAAACGACTAGATCAGTTTAGTGATTGCATTTTGCTTAATTTTTCGGTGATGCAAGTACCTACATATTAATTTGTAAATATTGAAATGTAATAGCTATTCGATTACCCAATAAAATATAGTGATTATTCGGGTATATATATTATGGCCTATTTATTCTATTCTTCCGGGTTGACAAACGGGTAAAACGCAATTAAAAAAAACTTTGAAACCATTCGAACTATTTTCAGCCATTTTCACCACTAGATTTCTGCGCAGGGAAACAACTTCAATACCCATTACCTCTGCAGAACAGTTATGTTCAAGAGACTAAATAAGGTGAAACACTGACCATAATATAAATAACAAATGTCTGTTAGTTTCTCACAAAAATATGTACCTAATTGCGTTTTTTTTATCCGTTTATGTCCGTGTAATACCGGTCGAATCTCACTACTTGTTTTCTCTTGGCATTGAAGCCGCGATATAAATCTTGACACTCGCATTACTGTCGCGGTAAACTAGAACAAGTTGTGTTTAAGTTATGTGTGTATGTGTCGTGTGCCTTAATAGGTACCTAAGCTTGCTTTTATCTGATAACTTTGGTTAAATTATGTGACTTAAATTACGATAAAGATTTATACTAGAAATAGATACTGTCAACGTCGTGTCTATTGTTTTGTAATGATTTAAATATTAATAACTATAGTTTCACCTGCATACGTCTCGATCCCGTGAGAATGTCGAGATAAAAAGTATTGTATGTCCTAATCCAAGTCACGTTCTACCCCTATGCCAAATTTCATCCAAATCCGTACAGCCGTTTTAGTGCAAAACCGTAAAAAACAAACATACAAAAAGTCAAATATTTTCTCAGCTAAGATATTTCCCGACTTTCCGTTTTTAAAAGGCCTGAACTTTTCTAAAATGGGGAGTGGAGGAAAACCAAGTGAATAAAATATTAACCTAAATTATGTTAACGTGTTTGATTTATGGGTTGCTAATATCGCATGCATTAGCGGCAATAATTCCTTCATGCATGAATATAAGAAAGCTTCCAATGACATTATGTGAAAAGAGGATTTCCCACAAGCAGTGGTCACAGGCTAGCTCGATATAACCCACTAACACTAATGCGCATTAAGATGCGCGTGCGCTTCAAAAGTACCCGTTAGTATCGGTTGAAAGTCTCTTTTCCCAGAACCACATTTACATCAACAATAATTATTGCTGTATCAATTCAAAAACGATTTTAATCAATCGATTTCTAATAATTAAAGCCACTTTTACATAAATATTGATGTTTAGAAAAATACCTACAAAATAGGAATGCACTATCTCCCCGTAGCGGCACATGAAAGCTGTCGCGAGAAACAGACGTAACTAGATTTCCTTTAGTGCTGAGTTAGAAAGTACTACAGGTATGTTACATACTTAGATTTTTATTAATCTTTAGTATGAAAAACTTAGGTTCTTGTAGGTACTAATGTGTTTAGTATAATCAGCCTATAATGTTCCCATTGCTAGGACACAGGCCTCCTCTCGGTGAGAGGGAGTGGGCCGTAATCCACAACGCGGACCCAGTGCGGGTTGGTAGATGATACATTTCTTCGAATTTTTCGTTCTAGGACATGCTGGTCTCCTGACGATGTTTTCCTTCAACGTTTTGAGAGAAGTGGTTATGAAGTAATTTACACAAAGTAAAGCGCCTGTCGGGATTCGAACCTACGACCTACAACTAGCAGGTCGCAGCCGGTACCATTGGGCCACCACTACTCCTTGTGTCATGTGTTTACTGATGTACCTACGTGTCAATCATATAAAAAATATGAATCCAAAATTAGGAAGACTCAATATTTTGTTTCAATAATCTCGCTCGTTAACAAAGAAAAAGAAAAACATGGATCGACTCTTACAAAGCAAAAATTAATTCACAATAAGAAACATTACAATTTATCAAAGCATTCTTATATGCAAAGATGAAATAAAAACATTATCCTGCACTTCCGTAAACACGAGCATGAAGAACCGTAATTATTTGTTAAACAATACTCGACTTAACTCAACTTATTTAATAACCTTTGTTGGCGGGAGTGTCCATCTCTCCAGCAGCTTTTGTTTCTATGCAGAGCTACGGAACGTTCAACACAAAAGCGTTCGTTCATTTGTTCGTTCTGCGGTTCGTTCCATTTAATGAGGAAGTGCTCTAGAAAAACTACGGTACAAATTATTGTTACGAAATGCCACCGTTCCGCCGTACGTAATTTGTACCGCTTACATAGTCGCATAAGCAATCTCCCCCATGTGAGATTTGTATTACGATCGAAGCCATTATAATAGGTACGCGGTACACAAATGACAGTGATTTGCTTGCTGAGGTTTCATAATGCTAGGATGCTCCGTATTAGCTATGCTTTTGTTTTCAATGTTATGGTTGAAGCCAATGACGTAGAAATGATGCCGATGAATCCAAGGCCACCATCGACCATGACCACTGAGAATTATTTTACGTTGAAAAACAGTTGTCTAAGGAAACCGAAATGTTGTCTTACAAAATAAAACCATGTTGTGTGCAAGTGAAACGATTCAAACACACGCCATACAAGCATCTCTGAGAGCTTTGCTTTTCTTCTTTATTCCCTTCCCATGAATAAGGGAATGGGGACGTGCAAACATGGATGTAGAGGACGTCGCATATTTACGACATGTTGTGCAGTCTCACAGTACCGCGGAGTAATAAAAATGGAGTGAATATGTGCGGCCAACTGTTATTTGGCGACTTTATAAAAAGCTGAATCATCTACTATTACTCGAGATATTTTCCCCGCTCTAGCCCGCATAGTGAATTTGCATAATTATCCCGATTTTTAATGCATTTTCCTTATTTCTCAGGCTATTTTGGTATTATAAGGTGACTACGATATTATACGTATTCTAAGAAGTGCCAAGTTTGAATAAACCACTACGCCACTCTGTCACTGATAGTTATTTCTTCAACCAAGGTTTACAGGCTGATAACATGAAACCAAGTATGATCCAGTGTGACCCCCGTTAGGTATTAGGTTAGTTTAGGAATCAGTTAGGCTTATTCATCACCACTACTCCCAAAACCGTGAAGAAAAACATCGTGAGGAAACCGGCATGTCCTAGAACCAAAAAATGGAAGACATTTTTGACATCTACCAACTCGCACTGGGCCTGCTTGGTAGATTATTATGAGCCCACTCCCTCTCAAAGAGAGGGGACCTGTGTCCCAGCAGTGGGAACATTATAGGCTGATTATGGATGTATGTAGGATTATTCAAGGGCACAGTTCGTACTCCATTATTACTATTCCGTGGTCGTGATCATCTGTCGCGCCGGGCTGTCGTCGTGGCTGCCGTTGCATGTGTAAAGCCATTTCAGCGCCATTATATGCAACACTCTGACCCACTTCTCACCTAGACATATCACGTACATCTGGCGCATTTCTAATTAATTACTATAATAGCGTGTGGTAGTGGTCGAAAATTGAGTGGAGCTATTAATGGAATTTAAATATTTAATTGTTAGTCGATGATGAATAAATGCTAGTCGTTACTTCTTTCTTTCTCGTAGACTCCAATTGTAATATAGATTTTAATACTTTAATTGCACCGTAAGTTTGTATAATCTTTTTCTACTATATTAACCGTTACCTCAAATATAAAATAAAAATTTTAGTACGCAGAGCAAAACAAGCCTTATTTTTGTTTTTTTTTTTTTATTTCCAGCTACGTAACGTTACACAGTTTAATTTCATATGTATTACCAATCTTATGAAATTGTTTTATTTGCAGAGGCCACCCATCATACCATTCACTTGCAGACATGTGTAACTTACGTCACGTCAAGATGCGCACACTTCATTACGAATATCTTAATTACAAAATTAAATCGTATTATGTTATAGTACTTGCCAGTTGCGCAAGCAACGGCGGCGACTGCTTCAATCGAAGCATGCACGAGAGTCGATAAACAATATTAATTGCGTGCGCGGTCGACCGGTAAATTGTGCTCACTTCAGCATCGATATCCTACGCTCTGGCGATCTAACACCTTATTATGCACACTAATGTTCGAAGTCCTACTTTACATCTTACAGCATTTTCATGCGTATGCGCACGAACTATGATTACCAATTAATGTTTCCTAATCACACTATCACATCACATCACGCTATCACACTAATATTATAAAGGCGAAAGTTTGTGTGTTTGTTTATATGTTTGTTACTTCTTCACGCTCAAACGGCTGGACCAATTTTGATAAAATTTTGTATGGAAGTAGCTGACACCCTGGATTAACATATAGGCTACTTTTTATCCCGATATTCCCACAGAATCGACATTTACGCGGGTGAAACCGCGGGGCGCAGCTAGTATACCTATATCTCACAAAATCACTTCCCGTATTTTATAGGTACCTACACAGTTACCTAATTTCAGAAGAACGTGATTTTAATCTACCGTGGAAGCAACTGAGTCCGCTAAGTTAGTAAGATGAAGTTCCTAGGCAAACTTCAAAGAACTTACCTACAAGTTTCAGTGTCCAAAGTTACCGTGCAGTTCCAACAATCAACTTAGCAGATAGACACAGAAATTCGGAATGTTTTCACTCAAATGTAAGGTGAATGTCTTAAAATATTTAGTTACGTACCGAAAAACTCCAGGGCGTATGATAAATTCGTGCTTCATTTTTGCGAACACGAGAGAGAGTGTAGTCAGACGAATCTTTTGTCTAAATCTGTATTATCTTTGATTGAATGAATGCGTTATCCGACACATTGTTTTGTTCACTTATCTTTCAAATGAGAGAATCGGACAGAGTTACGTCTAAAGTCCGCACGAACTGCAAACTTGATGTAGGTAACTTCGTGATGTTTTGGTAGCTTCTTGGCGCAAAAGTGTCAAATTCTGTGGTCCACTCCAACAAACTTCTTCTAATACGAAAAGACCAGCAAGAACGTTCGTATTTTCTCTAAACTTCTGTACTTTATCCGCAATACAACTAAGAATATGTTGCATTAGACGTATGAGCTTGCAAATGACATTGAAATAGCATATGCAGCAAACGGACTAGCGTGCACCTGTCACTTGTTATACTAGGTAGGTATGTAATTATTTCTAACGTGGAAGTACCTAAGAATAACGTTTTCCTCTTATTGATTAATATTTATTATAAAAACGTGCATTACAATCATGAAAATAAGTTTAACCTTGACGTGGATGAAGGTTTTTATAAGGTAAACACATATTTTGATCTTACATTTTCAAGAATAAGTTATACTGGACGATATCAAAATGAAGTCATACTTATTTTAGGTTGTTTTAGTAATACGATGCATTTCGTAAATTCCGTTGACAAATATAAATAAAATAGATATCTAAATAATTGAAAAGACGATAAACGAAAATGAGGTGACCATTTTCTCATACCTTTTTCATTGGGGAAAACAATGCCTTTATTTTCGTTGAGGAAAACAAGGAAACATTTTATTGGCACGATCCAATAATAAAGAATTTATCTCACAAAATTGAATGACAGATAGACGTGAATCAATTTATTTCAATTAATTCTTCAATTCATGTTTAGATCGGTGGCATTGAACTTTTCAACGGAGTCTCTATGTACCTACCTAATTAATGGTACTTATTGAGGTAAGGAATTTAATAATTGACTAAATGTTTTTTACAAATACGCCATATAACCATTATTACTGTCGTAAAAGGTAGTATTTGACTAATGCATTTATTATTAGTGCAATTAACTGAAATAGAACTTGCTGCAGTTGGTAGTGATTTCAGTTTAATGTTCGGAAATAGTCCGGACTTTGGGCTTATTCGTGGAAACTATATCTAAGTACCGGACCATTCCTTCCAGAGGCTAATGAGTAAAAAGCTTGCTAACATACCAAATGTCATTGTGTTCACAGACAATATTTATATGGCAGGAAATTATGTAAATGATATGCTAAGTACCTATGTAAGGTTCTATCAAAATTATGAATAATAAATACAACTTTCATTTGCTTAATAGAATTCTTTAACTTAGTATATAACACTATAATAGGTCTTTTATATTTTAATCGTATATCATCACCATAAATCATTTATTTACCTGAAATATGGTGGTACTCAAGATGTTAAATTAAATTATAGCACAGGACATATTTCACCTTCATTACGGGCATGCAAAATTATAGTTAATTTACAACAATTATTTGAATAAAATTAAAATTATTTGAATTATTACAATTTATAAGAAAATAATTACAATTATTGCAATCATTTAAATTACATTTATTAGAATTACAGTGATTTCAATTACTTAAATTATTATTAAAGACAACGTCACATGAAATAAGAGAAGAATTTCAATCAATAGGTAGGTATCTACTTACTTATATACGGTCAAATTAAATTACATAGCGAAACTCTGCAGACGTCATAGCCATCGATATCATAACATGTAAAAACAAAAAATAAATTAATTTAATGTTTATTTTTTGTGGCGTCATGGACCGCAGTTTGTGTAGGTAGTCACTTGAAATATTATTTCTTTTTTTTTTTTTTTGTAAATTTCGCAGACGTGTTGAGTGTGTAAACACGATCAAACGAAATAAAACAGATTTTCTCAACTCATACTTCAAGTAAAAACACAACCAGCGGACGTTGACCCCCCAAAAAATCCATCAAATCTTTTTTTTACCGTAATGAAACCTCTAGGAATATATGGACATTGATTATGAACATTAACCTTGTGCTCTAACGCTCTATAACCAATTGGAGCCATTTTTGGCCGAAAAGGGACTATTTCTGTACCCACCTACTGCAGTGTCACTTAGACCCCCGTCCGTCCCTTTTTTGCACAAAACCACGGAGAAACTTTTGTACAATTCTGCAAAGTCAACCATAAACAAGATACCTACGTAGACCGAACCGAATTACAGTCGGCCCAAACTTTTTCTATCCCCGTATTTCTCAGAGGCTCACAAGTTCCATAAAGTTACACATCAGTGCGTATCGATGGATTAGCTCTGTGGGAAGAACGGAAATTAAACGCACTACACTCTACAGCTACACGGCTTGATGAGCGTGTGAACGGAACGCACGCGGGGAATCGCAGCAAGCCTTTTAAACCGTCCGAGGTCAAGGTGCTGCAAACGTAATCAGTGAAATGAGCCTCTTAAGTTTTACTTTTTTTTACTGCATGTGAAAATTATCATAATGCCGCAAAACGTCAACCTTGACATTAAATATAAAATATTATATGCACTAGAAAGTTTAGAGATTTATCAAGCCGACACGCGAAACACTTTTTACTATGTATGCTACATGTAAATATAAAATAAAATACTTCACAGTTTAACTAGCCATTTTATGTGCAAATTAAAATGGAAATGCAGCGTAACCTCCATAAATAAAATGTGCAAGAAAACGGAATTCAAGCGCAGAAAAATGTTGAATATTTTGACTCTACGAGAATTTACCGATAAGGCATTCATGAATTCAAAAGTACAAAAAAAATAATTATAGGTCTACTTTTTAGCGTAAAACAAGTCTTCAAATAAACACGTTTTTCTGGCCCACATTACATTAATTCTTGTAACCCAAGTGAAGTATAACAGACAGTTTAGCGATGCGCCCAATAAATGGTAAAAAGTGGCCCACTGACCGTATGCTAACGGTAAAAGAAACTACGCCTGTTTTCACTATCGGTTTTGTGGTCAATCTTGCTTACCAATGCGAGAACCTGTTCATTTGTTAGCGTCTATAATGCAGGTGTCGGATGTCAAATTAAGCCACTTGGCTGCACAGACCAACTCGTACCATTCGTGTATTATTTCTGAACTCCCGTCGCTCTACATCAACCTACATCCAAGGCAGATAAAGGAAACGGTAAGGTATATTTATGGAGTACATTACCCCAATTTTCTATGCGATACCGGCTGCATATTATGAAGTAGCTCGCCTTTTACAACGTACAAGGACTAAAATATGACTGTGTCTAAACTCAAGTTTACATACATTTGTTTTACTTTTATCTTACTCAGTTTACATGGAATTCTTATACATTTTAGAGAAACCTAAAGGAGAAGATTTATTTTAGATATCAGAAAGCTATCGCTTTTAGCGATAAGACCGCCTATTGTGTCATGATCTTCATCATCAGCCTATACTTAGCAGTCCACTGCTGGACATAGGCCTCTCCTCTTGCACGCCATTCAACTCGATTTTCGACAACTCTCATCCTGCTGTTACCAGCTATCCGGCGAAGATCGTCGCTCTACCTAGCCTGAGGGCGTCCTACCTTACGTTTACTGAATCACGGTCTCCAATCATTATATAAAATGTCTGAAATTTAATTTGATAAATAAGCTGTTTGTTTTCTATTAATCAAATTTTATTTTATTCGAGAACATCCATCGGTTTCTTACTAAACATCAACTATATCCGACGATCCTGCATACTTATCTCTTTTGTTGACTGTACATGCATGCTACATCATATATGCAATTATGCTCCACCTCCTATCCTGCCCTTTGTACCCTAAAACGTGCAACCAAAGTGACCTCTGCGCTGCCACCGATAACTCCGTGGAAGTGGTGAAGTTTTGGGCCAACAAAATTTAAATAATTGTCGTGCCAGCAACACAAAGAAGAAGATGGTGTATATAATATATAATAAAGAGATGATGATGATGGTTTATATCTATCTATCTATCTAAAGCTCATGTCCCCAAAGATGACATAATTTATTTAAATTTAAATTTACATAAACGCCGAAAATTCGCAATGAATACTGTCACTAATGAATAATGATTCAAGCAAAACTAAACAGTTCTCATCGCGGGCTTTTGATTAGTCAACATAATCCCGGCTGGATGAAAAGCTAGTCAGTCGTCTAATTTGCTATTCAGGGACACGTGTGCGGATCAAAAGCCTGAATGCTGCACGTGTACTTTCATTACCAGCACATAGATAGTAGATACATAGTTCATGAACTAACTTTGTGTGGAATAGTTGTATAAAGTTTAGTTTGTACGTAGACTTTACGACCATTTGATGGGTCGGTTTGGAATTTATTGACTGATGAGTCTTGCTCTTCCCTTGAGGATTGAGGTAAGGATACTGTCGTTCGTCAGTAACGTTTCCATTTGGTAAGGACTCTCGTTTACTTCTCTCGTCTTCATGTCATGCCGTCGATATAGAGAAAGACGTCAATTTTTAAGTAGGATATCGATACGGATAGATGGAACAGCTCTGTCTAACTTACTAAGGATTTTTTTAATAGACTTCATGGATATTTAGCTGGAATGTTGAATTTAGATTTTATATTGTTATAGCTCGTGCTCGTAACATCGTGAGGAAACCGGCATGTCCTAGAACCAAAAATTCGAAGACATGTGACATCTACCAACCCGCACTGGGCCCGTGTAGTGGATTACGGCCCACTCCCTCTCACAGAGAGGAGGCCTGTGTCCCAGAAGTGGGAATAACTCCGGAGATATTGTTCGAGCCAGTATATAACCAGCATAGTATAATTACTCATGTTATTCAATTTTTTTTAGTACTTACCTAAGTACGCCGTACTACATAATAATGAGACACGTATGAATTCAACATGTGTTTATACAATCATTGTGGAAACAAAAAAAACATAACACAACAGCAATAGAATATTTTATCATAAGTAATAAGAAACCAAAGGAATTCCTGCGGAATCATTGATGTATAAAAACATGCCCTTATAAGCTTAATGTTTTTTTTTTTTTTTGATGGATCAACTTTAGCCTAGTACCTAATTTTTATAGGAGGTATTCATTGCATATTATTGCCCCATATGCTGGAGTGTCCTAAGTGCCCGTTCACATGTACCTTGGATGACCTAAAAAATGCCACTCATGCCGCAATCAACGTGGCCACCTACGGGGCCCAAAGTAAATAAAAACAAAAAAAAAAAACAACGAGGAAGAGTACCATCGAAACGAAAACAAGAAGAGATTCCGTAAATGGCTACCACTGAAAATGAGCCTTCAAAGAGACTGATGACTGAAAACCATAACAACGACTCTGAGCAAATAGATTAGTGATTGCAGTTGCAGCTGTTGTATGTTCTTGTATCAGACAGAAAGAATAAGTACCAAAGTAATTTTATTACAACCAGAAAATCTCGAAGGGCTTTATAGTACATTGCGATACGAGTGACTTATGTAGTCCATTATTGCACGGCTACGCGAGGGTGCTAAACGCCGTGCATTAATAGACTAGTCATACGTATCGTATACTATTTTATAACTCGTGTGATCTAAAGTCACGTTTTTTGTGTAAAATGGACTACTAAAGTCACAGACAAGCGTGACATAAGTGCGGATTTAGGTCACACATTGCTATAAAAGTTATTTCTATAAAGTACTTAGACAGGCCTAAAAGTTTCAACAATTTCCATTGATTGTAATTTTAACTTTTATAAACGCTTGCTCATATGCCTTGTGTAAAACATTTTGCACAGGTAGGTGTATTACGAACTGTTTCACACAATGGCGGTTATTAGCTTCACAGTGCGTACATACTGCGATCAATGTGCATTCTGTGCAAATTGACACATTTTGTGATTGTGTGAAAGTGCTATACAATAAGACCAATAAGCATGCCACTTCCATGTTACTTGGAATTGACAGGCAGTTACATTATACTATGAGAAGCTTGACTTATTGAATG
This sequence comes from Amphipoea oculea, assembly GCA_945859645.1. Lineage (NCBI taxonomy): Eukaryota > Metazoa > Arthropoda > Insecta > Lepidoptera > Noctuidae > Amphipoea > Amphipoea oculea. The sequence continues at coordinate 14,620,866 of OX243873.1, forward strand.
AGCAACTTACACTTTTGAATTATTTTTTTATTTACGTAACAACCTGTTCAAACAACTAAAGCTTGTCTAAAGCTCAGCCTTCATCAGCTCTTTCAATAAAAAGTTTTTATATCAAATTTTTTTAACAAAGATTTACACTTTACAATACTTATTACGTTATTAAATGTTTGTGCGTTTTTGAAGATCAAATGGTTCGTAGGTAATCTACTTATCTAGGTACTTCTTTTTCTTAAGCTTTATTTTTAGTCTACTCTACAAAGACTTGGCCTTTGCCCAGCAGTGGGCCACTGCCCCCCAAGTCTTTCAAGCTCTTTTCCCGAGCCACCTCCAACCAGCCACCTCACGGTACGCGTCCAGGTCATCTCGCCACCTCTTCCTTCTAAAACCGTTGCTTAGTGACAAAACTTCACTCTTTAGCAGGATAAGCAAACCATTAATAGCAAACATTAAATATGTTTTTTTATTTACTGCATTCGTAGTTATTGCAGTGGCTGTTCAGGACATTATAAAAATTTTACGACACCATGTGTCCAAAGCTTTAAAAATAAGACAAGACATTTTCACCGCCGACATTTCTGAAAAAGGCTATAAAGCTATAACAATTATTTGATTCAATTATGACATTAATTTCTTGGAGTACCTACTTAACACTCAGCGCCAAACCCTAAATGGGCGTTCTTTCAAGTTTTGACTAATTTGTTTTTTTGTACCGATTCCCAGACCATTTATACCATCCATCTAGCTGGGGGGCGTCCCGCACTACGCTTGCCGATACGCGGTCTCCACTCCAGGACTTGTCTGCTCCACCGGCCATCGTTCCTTCGACAGACATGGCCAGCCCACTGCCACTTCAGTTTGTTTACTCTGCAAGCTATGTCGGTAGGTAACTCAATTTGTGGACCAGCCTGACCGTCAGTGTCCACGTTTCAGCACCGTATGTCATGACGGGCAGAACGCACTGGTTGAAGACCTTAGTCATCAAACACTGTGGGATAGGCGACGAAAAGACTTGACGGAGTTTTCCACCAGTCGTGAATCATATTATAATTCATAAAAGGCAGGCAATTATTTCAGTTTTATTTGAACAGTTGCGTGACCAATGACAAGTTGTGACGTGTTAACTTACAATAAAAATATCAGCTGACAAACACATTAACTGAAAATAACTATGAAGCATCACTACACAGAGGTGATAATATCACGTCATAAACAGCTTATAACGTTGCCACTGCTGGGACACAGGCCTCTTCTCTTCGAGAGGGAGTGGGCTATAATCTATACGACGCGGGCCTAGTGCGGGTTGGTAGATGTCACATGCCTTAAAATTTTTGGTTCTAGTATATGCCGGTTTCCTCACAATATTTTCCTTCCCCGTTTTGAGAGCAGTAGTGATGAAATTACGTGCACAAAGTAAAGCGCCTATCTGGGTTCTAACCCATGACCTAGAACTGGTAAGTCGGGGTTGTCACAACTGGGCCATCACTGCTTAGTATGGGATAAAATTACTTAATTTTATAAAATAAAAATGCTAACTTAATACAACACCAGCTAGCGCGTTGTCAAAAGAGTAGGTACTTCCTATTTTTGTTTGTTAGTTTATTTTCCGAAATGCATTCATCCCACTTTCCCTAAAGTCCCTACACGACAAAAAGGATAAAATATACGTAGCTTCACTTATAGCACAGTGTATTACCTACTAGTTAAATGCAAAGGACCTGTAATAGGTCGCTAATCAACTCCTAACCTACTGCTCTAGAAGGCTAAGTAGGTACTCGTGACGCGATACACGGTTATTATGGAAAGAGCCATTAGCTTACAACCTACCTAAGGTTGTAAACTAATGGCTCTTTCCTGCCATATCAAAATTAAATTCCGATTTGTGAATTGCAGACGGAAAAGTCAAGAAATAAGGCAGTGCTTAACAAAAGCAAGATCTTCTCTAATGAATTTACATCAACTAACGTGATATTAAGTACCAACATCCGTCCAGTAAGTACTATTGCTTCTTTCTTTTTGGACTGGACAGACAGCCCTGCTAAGGCTAGCTGCCTGACTAATCTTAATTAATAATATCAGGACATGAGTTTTAACTTGTCGATAATGAATGGCTCATGAATAATAGAAAAATTATGATAAAATTAGAAGACAACATTGTTACGATTTGAGCAGTGGTGGGTTAGTGGTAACAGCCCCGACTTACGAGTTGTAGGTCGTGGGTTCGATCCCAGCCCGGCGCCTTACTTTGTGTAAATAATTTCATCGCCACTGCTCTCAAAACGGTGAAGGAAAACATCGTGTGGAAACCGCAATGTCCTAGTACCAACAATTCGAAGACGTGTGACATCTATCAACCCGCACCCTAATTGCGTAACACACTATCAATCGGAATTGGAATCATTTTGAAGCCAATTGCTAATCCATTGCTTCACAAGTTCGAAAAATTTGTCTGCTCAACACGTAAATAACGCAATGAATGTTGTTGAACTGTCAAAATGAAACTGATTCCGATTGATAAAGTGTTACGCAATTGCCCCGCCGTACTGGGCTCGCGTGGTAGATTATAGCCCACTCCCTTTCGAAGAAACGAGGCCTGTGTTCCAGCAGTGGGGACATTATAGGCTGATTATGCTATATTGTTACGATTTCATTAGGAATATTTTATGACACCATTTATGTCTGTTACATTTTCGAGAACATATAGAGCTACAAATTGAATTGACATACATGTTTGGACGATTTGCAGAACACGCTAACGGTGTCCATTAGCACGTGAGCAATAATTTCGAATGTAAATGAACAACTGCGTGTTCTGGGTGAATTAGATTGTTTCCTTACTGCCGTGCGATTCTGTAACCGTCTCACCGTGAAAAGTTAGGCGAAGTGAGTGTGGAGTGAGCTATCAGTGTCATCCCACCTGATACTAGGGATTGACCAAGCATACATTTACAATCATAATCGAGATTTTAATAATAGATTTTATGCTAAGTCTATTGATCATTTTATACATTTTCAAAGCTAGTATTTTAGTGGTCAAAACATTAATATTTCGTGGGGTTTTACAATAAAATAGCAAAACATAAACTTAGCCAGAAATTCAATGTTGTTTTTTTTTTTCTTTTTTTCCTAGACTGACTAGTCAATACAGCCTGAGGCGCGAGCGCGTCACGCAAGTGTTCACTTCACCCGAATCACGACATTAAATGTCGAGAATCGGGTGAAGTGAACACTTCACGCCGCGCTTGCGCGTTAGTCACTGTCATTAACACATAGAAGATTATTTTGATGTGGATTGCGTGAAGTGTTCACTTCACTCGATTCACGACATTTAATGTCGTGAATCGAGTGAAGTGAACACTTCACGCCGCGCTTGCGCGTTGGTCACTGTCATTATCACATTGTAGATTATTTTGATGTGGATTGCGTGAAGTGCTTGCGCGTTAGGCGCTGTCATTAATATTAAATTCAGTTTTTATTTATTTATTTCTATAATTGACGACCATGGTCGTAAGCCTGTTCGTAATCGAGTTCAGAAATTAGTTCCTATTTATTTCAACGCTTTTAGATATTATGTCTAAATCCAACCGTGTTTGTACATTTAAAAAGTCAGTTGTGTGCATTTTGTTTTCAACAATTAACCAGATTTTGTATTAACTAGTTACAGACTACTTATTTAACCTGTAACGCGTGCAAATATAACATTATTGTAGATAGATACTAAATAACTAAGATCCGTATTTTTCATGCACGGTCAAGCGGCGCGCGTCGCCCATGATTGGCGAGTGGCGACGAAACCGTAGCCAATGAGCGACGCGCGCGAAGTGATGTTGCCATGGTTACCGTGGAGTGAAATATGGAACATTCCGAATCGCACTGTAATCGATTACAACGTGCTTACACTTTGACCCCAATTATTCTGTATGGTATAAATTACCTATTATTCCCCGCATAATCTTACCATGCCGTACGGTTGTCAAGAGTGGTATTTTGACAGTTCAAACCGGTTTCGTTAAACTAACATGGCATTTTCGAAATTGTGTTTCCGGCTACAGTCGCCACCTTACCAAAGGATAAGAAATTCGTGGTGTAAAAAAACAAACAAATAAATACTATAATCTAACCGTGAGTAAATAATCAAGTGAAATAGTTTTGACTCTCAGCTGCCATAGTGGTGATTTATCTAAATGGGAACGCAAATTATTTATGTGAGAGTTGTGGGCGATGATGGCCTAATTCGGAATGATCCATATTTCACGCAGCGCACTGCGCATGCGTGTCGTCGTAGTCGTTTCGTTAGTATCAAGTGAACTTTTTTTTTGCTTTCATGCCATTGACGACCATGTACAACTCGTTTATAGAGAGTAGTATATTCCTTGGTGTAGAATGTACATAAGCCTGTACGTATTCGAGTACAGTGACAATAATTAGTTCCTAATTATTTAATGCTGTTAGAGATTTTAATGTCTAATGCCCGGTTTCTGAAGAATTCTTAAACGGAGTTTAAACTTTCAATAGTTGTTGATTCGACATAATTATCTATTTAAGCGAATTCCTTCCTTATGCTCGGTTTTTGAGGTTCTCAGATAAACCCTCGATAATAATTCACTCGACTTTTAAGCTAAATTCTTCCTTAATGACGTGTTCAGAAACACGATATCGAACCAATAATCACTATCGAATGGATAAACTCCGTTTAAAAACCTCAGAAACCGACCATAAATCCAACTGTTTTTGTACATCGAAAAAGTAAATTTAGTCAGCCTACATTTAAGATATAACATGAGAAATTGTGCTAAGCAAGTACCTATTCAGTGATTGGTGTAATGTTCGTATACATAAGTACATAATACGTAAAAGCACATATAGGTTTTTTTTATATCATCTCTAGGTAAATACCATAAATGCCATAAATATTTAGGCATATTATTAATCTAGTGACGATTGCTGTTAGGACACACAAATTGCATTATTCATGTATACGCATGTTTTGGGCTGTCTAATTTTAGTTTTGCTGTATACTGTTTACACACTGTGTCTACGTTTCTCAGCCAACTCTCCTGTCGCAGATCTGCTGAAAGAAATTACTAAGTAAATGATGAAAGCAGTTCCTCTATCTTTATGTAGTTTACTTTATTATGTATTTACTGTGTATATAAATAAATATATTACATTTTTTAATTAGTATCACATTAAAAAAAATTGCTAATACATTTTTTCTACTGAGTCGGCTGCTTCCTGAGATGCAACTTCTTAATGCCGGGAACGGAGGGACATTGGATGTGTGTCGGCTGCACCCCCACTGCAAAAAGCTGGAAATAATGGTAATAATTTGTTACTAAGTATTTGATTTATTTAATTCCTACACATCAGCACATCTGCAGCTAATGTATTTACTTTCAATAAGAATAGCGGTATGATTTATTAAGAACAGCGTCTGATCAAATAAAATCAATTGAATGGGCCAATATTATTACTATATATTTAGAGCACAACGAGTTTCTACATTTCTTAATTCCATGCTCCGTGCCTGTCTGTGTCCCAATTTATTTGTTCCCTATTGTGTTTATCAAAAATAGTGTGTGAAATAATGAATACTTGCCTCAGACCGCCACGCATGACACAGCCGGGAGCGATGTGATCAAATCAAATAGAGGCAGTGTTCTTTTATTGTCTTCTGTCCCTTTAATGACTTAGCAACTGCAGGGTCGATAAGGCTCATCTGCTGAAAGGTAGAATATATCAGATTAATAAAATTCACTTGCTTTTGTGTGCCTATACTTTTGTGTTTTTATTTTAAGTTATCCTATGTTGTCCCACAGCTGGGCACGGTCTCCCCCATACTTTTCCAGTTTTCCTTATGTTGTGCCTTCTTCGGCCAATTGGTCAGGAACGTGTCAGTGACGACGCCCGCCTTGTCTTCAGGCAACCTTTGTCATATTGAGTTGTTTCTAATTAAAAACGTGTTACTAGGATACTACATAAACCTTTATTGACTGATAACTACCTATATCTTGTAAAAATATACCACTATAATTGTAAAATCATAAGGTTTTCTTGAAGTACTTACGTAAAATTTTGTTTGACCAAAAAAAAAGGTTTATCGATTGATTGTGATGTTATTTCGTGCAAATATTATCTACAAGGACGTATAATATGTTATAAACGAATATTCATCCACTTAACGTCGATTTTACACAAAAACTATTAAAAGAAACAACGTAGCATCATAAAATCATAACAGTATGTTGATCTATGACTGCAGCTGCCATTAAGAATCGTAAAGTCTATTTTTAACTTTTTTTTTCCAATATTGCCAACCCATATTTTTCGTTTTGAAATTGGTGTACCAAGTGAATCTTGGTGTACCAAGGAATATACTACTCTCTATAAACGAGTTGTACATGGTCGTCAATGGCATGAAAGCAAAAAAAAAGTTCACTTGATACTAACGAAACGACTACGACGACACGCATGCGCAGTGCGCTGCGTGAAATATGGATCATTCCGAATTAGGCCATCATCGCCCACAACTCTCACATAAATAATTTGCGTTCCCATTTAGATAAATCACCACTATGGCAGCTGAGAGTCAAAACTATTTCACTTGATTATTTACTCACGGTTAGATTATAGTATTTATTTGTTTGTTTTTTTACACCACGAATTTCTTATCCTTTGGTAAGGTGGCGACTGTAGCAGGAAACACAATTTCGAAAATGCCATGTTAGTTTAACGAAACCGGTTTGAACTGTCAAAATACCACTCTTGACAACCGTACGGCATGGTAAGATTATGCGGGGAATAATAGGTAATTTATACCATACAGAATAATTGGGGTCAAAGTGTAAGCACGTTGTAATCGATTACAGTGCGATTCGGAATGTTCCATATTTCACTCCACGGTAACCATGGCAACATCACTTCGCGCGCGTCGCTCATTGGCTACGGTTTCGTCGCCACTCGCCAATCATGGGCGACGCGCGCCGCTTGACCGGTTAAGGTGAATGTGACATGGCAGACCGCGAAATTTAAATTTTCTTACGTTTTTTGCAATTTGCAGATCAGTGTCAGGTTGTATCTTGATCAAAATGTGATTTGCGACTATAATAGACATGTATTTACAGAATCATAGTCATTAGAATCATTAATATATCTCCTTATGTTAGATTTCTACCATAAACACTTTTCCATATGAGATTTGTTCTTAACGATAGAAATCTAACTTAAAAAGATGTAGATTAATGATGATTAATGATTGTAATTATTATTATTATTTTTGTGGTGTACAATAAAGTATATATAAATAAATAAATAATAATAATATTAATGTTTTGACCACTAAAATACTAGCTTTGAAATTATATAAAATGATCAATAGAATTAGCATAAAATCTATTATTAAAATCTCGATTATGATTGTAAATGTTTGCTTGGTCAATCCCTAGCATCAGTGGGATGACACTGACAGCTCACTTCACGCAAGTTTTCACGGTGAGATTTTTACAGAATCGACCGGCTGGTCTCAATATCATAGGTCGTAACCTTACTAAACGGTTTGATGGACAAATACACAAACTATTATTGGGAATTGAGAGAAAGACTTATAACTGGTGGAGGGGCTTTAATAACAATTCTAAGAAAAACATTTACCACGTTATCTTGTCCCTCTAATTAGCATCTATGCTAAGTGTATCAGCTTCCTTGTGACCATTGGAAAAGAAACTGTAATCAGCAACTAGTAAGGTACTTATGAAGTCAACTAAGCGTGATATGGTAAATATTGTCTTGTTTGAGTGTTTAGCGGTCATTGGGAAAACAATCCTTGATAGCGGACGTTGATGAGCAACTATGTTTCTTTTTCCTCATGTCGCTGGCACGACAGTTAATAAAATGTTGTGGGCCCAAAACTTCGCCACTTCTAAGGCGTTATTTGTGGCAGTGCAAAGGTCACTTTGGCTGCATGTTTTGAAGCACAAAGGGCAGGATAGGAGGTGGTGCATAGTTTATGACTCAGCTCCACATTCACACCCTGTCGCCATTCCGTCGAGATAGCCCCACTTAACTTGACTTACACCTTCCCACTTGGGTACGGAGACAGTTCAGGGACTTCCAAGTGGACCAAGCAACTTCGCATTATAAATTTAAGTTGTACGTCACGCCATTGAATCCGATACAGGCATTACATATTTGATTGAAATAAAGAGAAATAGGAATTAATTACAAACTGGTAGTTTTTTATAGGTATTGAGTGCTGTCATTTGTTATGTTTTATTTTAAGCGCTAACTATAAAATTAAGACGCTTATTACGATGAAAGGGAAGGACTATTGTTCACCAGGAACAATTACACTTCATTAGTAACTGGGAATATTTTATTGCGGGCTTGTTTTTCATAGTCTCCAATCAATGTCGATGATTTGAGCTTTAGGAAATAGTATAAAACCTAGCTAGATCTTAAAATAAGTCGAAGTTGTGTGTTACGAAAAACTGGAGACAACCAGTAATAGCTGAAATAGTTACTGGATTCTTCTTGTAAAGAAGTGGGTGCCTATATTGTCACCTTCGTGGCTTGTTGTGACTCAGGTGAAACTACACCATAACAATAATAATTTTAGCTGCTATTAATTTTTTTTTTAATTGTGAACTGTACTTATTTAGACAAAAATTGCTACCGAGTAAAAAATACAGTAGAGCAAAGGTCCATTAGGCGGTCTGTAAAGGAAATAGCAACTGTATGCAAAGCGGGTAAAAGAATTAGCATTGCTTGGACTAAGGATGGAAACTGCTAAATCGACAAATGCCCAGCACTTAAGTTTTGGGTGAACGGACCTACAATTTAGAAAAAAACCTAACTGCTCGATAAGTAGTACCTAAATCATCGTGTCCCATCGGTGATGAGCCACATTCCGACGTATAAGTTCAATACTACACGCGCAGTGGGACATCTGCTTAGTATTCCGAGCACCGGACGACACAAACACGGGAATCTTTCACCGACATACCTCCTTCGATGTTGAAGGGAATACGGTACCCATGGCGTTTTTGTAAGCTGTATGAGTAGCGCTACTGTTGGTGGTCTCAATTTCTTTATTGGTACCTAAATTTAAATGTACTTACATAGTACATGTTAAGAGTGTGTATATCTGCGTATTGCCTAGGGACAGGGCATCATGATTATTTACTTAAGTACTTAAAGCTAATGCTTGTTTTCAAATACCTTTTTCGTGCTTAATTAGGTTTTTAAGATTTCAGTGAGTGTTAGTTAAATGCCAACCGAAATAGCACATTTTATGCTAATGACCATTGTAGCTGCTTTTACGTAGGTACCCTTGGTTGCGAATATCAACAAAGAAAGCCCTGCTTGTGAGGAGTAGTGGTTAGTCTTTTTGAAATTAAACCTGCCAAAAAAACATATTGTAATCTATATTTTTAGTATTGTTCTCAAGTAAGTGACTTATGTCTTTATTGGGAATAAAGTTTCTTTAAACCGAAACCGAAAAACACCATGGAGTGTCTATGGAGTCTCTTGCGTGTTCTTCTCCATAGGAAGCTACTACGCTTTGGAATGGGCAACTAGCTTAATTTTTCTGACTGACCGGACGTCTTGACACTTCAAAAGTGCCTGTAATTGATTTAGGGCTGATTTTTCCAACGCCAGATAAGTTTATCCGAGGAACAATTTTGAATTTTTGACAGTTCTTCCATACAAAATCTGTCAGACGTCAATTTTATTCCACGAATAAAAATTATCTGTCGATTGAGAAATCAGGACTTGTTTAAAATAAATGCTTTAAGTTTACCTAAGGTTCACAGTATTACGTAAAAGCAAACTGCTGTCGAAATAATTACATTGGAAGTACTCAATAAGGACACCGTAAACTTTATTCTACCTGCATGCAATCAAGATGAATAAGCCTATTCCGAATAAATAATACACACTGATAGCAAAATACGACCAACGATTTATTATTTAATAAAATGATAGTAAGTTCTAACTAGTCCAAGTAGCAGGATGTTGATTTATTACTACGAGGTATTACGAAGATTTATAGGCTTGAAATGAGACTTTATTCAAATAGAAGCAATAATTGAAATGTCATGTAACTTAGGCAACATTACAACCCTTGGAAGGTTGACTGAATTCTGAGATACAGAATCCACAGACTGCAGATGACGGTAAATGTAATTTTGCAGTATTCAACTGCAAAATTACAGTCACTGATATAGCGATATCTGTGGCAGGTACCTATTATCCATCTAAGTAGGTAAATAGGTATATCCTTATCTGGTCTTGTCTTAAAAAGCAAAATATTAAATTCAAGGGACCGAGCGAAAAATCGGAAAATCTTTTTACATTTGCGTAAAAATATTATGATGAATCGAATTGATACGATACTTTATCTCCGCAAAAAATTCTTATGGCAAAGCAAAATCATGTATGTTATATGTATCACCTACATTTTAGGAGTGATCAATCAAAATAGCATAAGTGAGATATGCTATTTTGAAATATTTTGATTGCAACAAGAAAAACTTCCGAGATGTTGATAACACAAGGTCATGTTTCGCACACAGATTCTTACTGATAAAGAAGCAAGAACACAGCGTGACACTGATAATGAACGGCCTTCGAGATAACAGATGTGTTTGTAAAGGGTTTTAATTAAAAATGTTTAACGTTGCTACCATTATCTTTAATTTGGCAACGGCTGCTGTGATTTTCTAAGCAAAGGTATCCGATATAACGGTAAAATACAAACAAACTAGATACGACATTATCAATGGAGCAGCTTTTGAAAGATAAAACTAGCGTTTTAATACTTCATAAGTTGTTACTATCGCAGCAAAAGCAAGGCGATTATGTAAGTATCTCCATCTCGCTGAATATCACAGAAATATGAAAATATAAGTACAACCTACGACAATTTGCATCCTCCTTATGAATGAAGGAGACATTCTACAGTAAAACGCTTACGTTGCCAAAGAGGCTGGCATCGTTGGCCCAGATGCGTGGCGATAAAACGCCATCATCGTCCACTGTGAAAACCACAGGTGTAAACATGATTGTGCGAGCGCATACATCAGCGATTCGTGACAGATGTCTAAATTACGAAACTGTGCGATGTGGGAGGGAATCCTGCTATTGTTTGCAACCTGTCGATGTGGGCTAGGCGTCCTCGAACTTAACAAGTGCACTACTTTCTACGATACACATTAATATGTATCGTTTTAGTAGGTAGGCTGCAGGCACCTACTGCAGCTAAGTCTGTGTTTTTTTTTACAAGCTTCATCAAACAGTTATCTAATTAATAAATGCTGACGTTGCACTTAATTTAAGATAGAAAGAGTAGATAATGCATGGGTTTCGGTGACAAATAAACCTGTTTTTCTTTCTTTCAATGACGATAATGAGTACTTAATTGATTTTTCCTTAGTTCAATTAAAGGAAGAGGGAGGCAGTGTTTAGGAGTAGGTATGTAAGGATCGTAGTAGGTGGTGTTCTAGGTGTGTTGGGAAATGGGTACCATTAGATTTTTAACATTACGAAACACATGAAAAAGGTGCAAAAAGTTTACCTGAGATTTCTGTTTATAAAGACGTTTCATTTCTTTCCTTTCATGTACCCTACTAAATACCTACTAGGAGTGTTGGGCTTCAATTCGTTGGAGGTAAGACGTGGCTTTCAACAGCTCACACACAGTAGCCTGCAAAACTCTTATAGGACGCAACGACAGTCCCTAACTCCACGATCTTTTCTGTCGGCTATTTGTTCCCGAAAAATACATCGGACATCGCCAAAGCCGTCGACACAATCTGTTTGCACCGCCGTCATCTAAAACTGTCGCCAGAGCTGAGTCCCCAGTGTGTCGTACTTTAAGGATGCTCTGACCACCAATCCTGAATGTGATCAGCGGGGCAATTGCGTAACACTTTATCAATCGGAATCGGTTTCATTTTGACAGTTCAACTGTTGAGCAGATAAATTTTTTCGAACTTATGAAGCAATGGATTAGCAATTGGCTTCGAAATGATTCTGATTCCGATTGATAGTGTGTTACGCAATTAGGGTGCTATTTGCCGATGAATGGAGGAGAACATAGATATCCGAATTATGCGTGTATGTCTGATGTTTTGTGAGAAGAAGTATGCTAGGGTGTCCTCTATTATATGTATTTGAAATATTTTGTATACCATACCTGTTTAAATATCTATGTTAATTAATGCAATTGGTGTTACCGTTTTAATTAACAATAAACAATGAAACGATTGAATTATAACATCAAAACTAAAAAACAATTAAAATAAACATAAACATGAAACTACACCAATTCAAACTTAATCTCAACTCTGGAATTTCAAATTACTTTATGAATAACTTATCTCATACCCATATATATCTAAACTTATATATCGAAGCTATTAAATTAACTGGTCAAGCGGCGCGCGTCGCCGATCGCCGACGAAACAATAGAAAATCAATTGTGTCTCATTAGCGGAGCTTGACAGATTAAAATCCGATGACAGCTTCACAAAACAGAAGAAATATATGACCTTTTTATAAGATAGTAGGTACCTATATTGTGATTGAGACACTCAAGCATCATGATTACCTTTCTCTGGCCAACGCAATTTCCGGCAGAGATTGGACGGTATCAATGTTACCAAACAATACAATGTTTTATGATAACAGTGATGTAACGCAGTCACTGACCTCTCCAATTTGTCAACACTGATCTCTGGAATGATTGTGAGAGTAACCGCAAGGGTTCAGTGTATTGAGATTTATTGTTACTGTTATTTTCATTTGTATGCGTTTAACCTAACGCAGGGCTCAATTAATGTTATACTACTATTACGATAATATGACTATTACCTACGTTATTTTTTTTTTTCTTAATTAATTACCGCGGACTTGGTGGTCCGCGCCCTTTTTTATAATCTTTATTTTTTATAGTTTTTTTTTTTCTTATACTAGGGAACAGTTACATACTCCCACATCGGACACATCCATAAATTCGTTACTTACATTACTAACTTAAAACTACGTGAGTCCATCTTACTACAATTTTTTTTTTAATTAATATATGTATAGTCATTCCATGCACTTCATGCTGATGTACACTATAAGATAAATAATATGTAAATTAATTAAACAGGCATTACATTTAAGTTCTTGTTATTATTTCAATATTTTGGTTACTTAATCTATTAATTAATTAATTATACATCACATTACAGTTTATTACTTAAGTTAAACTAAGTAATAAACTATTACGCTATTAAGTGTTACCAATAACACTTAGAAAACACACCACACCACCTCACTTAGAAAGTCTGATGGAAAAACCCAAGTTTTTTCATCAGAATTTCTCAGTAGCAGCACGGAGTATGGACCAGTGCCCGGTTGATGGCAATAGGGTCGCCCCCTATACCTCACCAGGTACACCTCTACCTAACCCTTGGGGATTACAGGCGGTTTGTTACGTTTATATTACTACTAGCAGCGCTCCGCGGTTTCACCCGCTTAAGTTTCCCGTGGGAATATCGGGATAAAAACTACCCTATGTCCTTTCCCGGGACTCAAACTATCTCTATACCAAATTTCATCTAAATCGGTTCAGCGATTTAAGCGTGACGACGTAACAGACAGACAGACAGACATATTTTCGCATTTATAATATTAGTATGGATCACAGTAGGTACTATTAGTTTTTTGTGCTATTACTAGCTCTAACAAGATTCTTTCTACAAAGGAATTGTCTCTGCATCACCGAAAGGTTGACTGGGTGCTTGAAGTATTAAATAAATAAATGGTCCTATATTTTTCACATTTATTATGAAAGTTGATGTTAAATAGAGTAGCTTGAAGCACCATTTTCAAGGTATGTACAAATCTGCACTTACAAAATAAAATCACATGTCGCTAACTAACTTAGGGCTGATTTTTCAATAGTCTGATAACTTTTATCTGAGGAATCAATGAAATGAAAAGAAAATGTCTGTATAGACAATATGTCAAACTGTTATAATTATTCTTAAGATAAAAGTTATCGGACTATTGAAACCAAGATTTCTATGATTGAAACCGATGACCGTTGGGGTAAACGTGTTCTTGAGTGGAGACCACGAATCGGCAAACGTAGGGTTGGGTGCCCTCAGGCTAGATGGAGCGACGATCTTCGCATCTCAAGGTGGCTGGAAGCAGCTGGATGAGAGTTGCCGAAAATCGAGTTGAATGGCGTGCAATAGGAGAGGCCTATGTCCAGCAGTGGACTGCTACATGTTGATGATGATGACTATTAAAAAATTAGCCCTTAGTTATTTTTTTATGGTCTATCCATACTAATATTACCTATAAAAAGTGAAAGCGAAAGTGTGTCTGTCTGTCTGTTACCTCTTCACGCTTAAACAGCTAAACCTATTTAGGGTATAGACATAGTTTGAATCCCGGGAAAGGACATAGCGAGCCTTTTCAGGAAGAAGATCGTAACCGCCATTTTGCATATTTTACAGGAGAAGGTTTTTTTTAAACATTTTCAAAATATTTATAGCATCAATATGAAATTTATACTTAGTGTTTTAAGGGCACCTCCCTATTAATTCAAATGTTAAGATCTGGCGGTTAATATATATATATATAATCAGTTGATCTGGCTGTAAATATGAAAACAGTTTTTTGGGATTTTTGGCGCTTACGATGTTCTTCCTGAAAAGGCTCGATAGGATAGTTTTTATACCGATATTACCGACACTTATGCAGGTGAAAACGCAGGTCGCTGCTAGTCAAATATAAATACAAATCGCTATCGCCTATGCAATGTAGCCGCAGTCTTACAAACACGTTTAAACCCCAGATGCGATTGCCAAACACGCTCGCATCCTCTACGTCTATGTTCTAAGTTACGTTTCTTGTTTCTGCTGCGTCCTATGTATTTGTATTATATAGTTAGGGAGGGACGTGCTCACACATTCATTCTCGTTACGGGATAGGAAATTTAGATGTTTTGTTAGCAGTTCATTTTATCTAAACGTTTTGTTTAGCTAAGTTACGCGGTGGTACTGGTACGATGCCAATGTATTGATAGTTTGCAACAAATATAACTTAGACATTTAAACCAGTTCCATGTCCTGCATTTAAAATTTTTTTTCGTGATTTCATAGTTGGTCCCATAGTGAAAATTGATCATATTCATGGGTAGAACACCCTGTAATAATTTCGAGACTGTTCAATAAATCATCCAGTAATACATTGTTTGTCTAATAAAACCACTAAGTACCTATATGAGACACCTATTTCTTCAAAAAATGATGTTAAAATAAAAAAATCGCTTACTTTTCTTACTTTAAGACTTAACAATTTCCTAATATGTGCCTAAGTAACTGCTTAGTTCTCATGAAGCAACACTGGTTTCTAAGACCAATTTCTTAAGACAAATATTATCGAGTATCTAAGCTTATCTTTAAAGGAATTACGTAAACTAAACGACGAACTCGATAACAATTAAGTACACTTCGCATTTAAGAATTAGTTAACTAAGTCTTATCTAACAGAGTCTTGACTCGGTTAATTATTTAAGAAGCTTCATAATCTTAGACTTATGCTCGGTTCATATAAACAACAACTAATCGTTCTGCTCACCAATTGTAGCATTTTTAATTGCCAAACTGGGGCAGATTTGTAAGCTAGTTTTACCTGTGATAGCTACTTCTATATGGGAGGGTCTGCTATGCAAAGCTATGACATCTTTACTTCATTACCTACAAGAGTCTTAATTTTAACCAATAACGGTCCGTAAGGCGATTCGCAAACTGCACCGCATTACGCAGCGGGGTGCAGATAACGCACCCACGCGCGTGATTTTTTACATACAAATTCAATAAAAACGCACTCACGCACGTGGAATTCGTCTCCATATTCCGCACAGTGTGCCCATCGTCTAAATTGTAGGAATCATCTTTTAAGAGACGAAAATTAGATTTTAGCAGTTTAGATACCTACTAAAAAAACTAGTTTGAAAGGAATTATAATACGTTGGAACAATACCTAGCTGATAGACACATGTGGAAGGAAATCACGCAGCTGCTGCACTGACAAATAAGTTGGAATTAGGGCAGGAGGATGATGACAATGACAAAGGAAAGTTATCTTTATCTCTGCGGTTTTATTAAAAAGATGCCTAAGAACCTCATTCGCATAGTGTTGACAATTGAATCTACGCAAGTAACCGGACGTAGCTTAGCTAGTAGGTACCTGTGATATAAACAGCGGTTATTTCTTGGAAAGTGAAACTGGGAGCGCACTCCATGGCATTTACGTAATTACAGAACGCACAGGCCGTGGTGAGGCGACGTCACCATGGCAACGCTCTGATACCTCAGAAAAGTGAAACTAAGGACGACGACCTACACCATAAGGTGCCAGACCCATTAGCGAGAGATTTTACACCAATATACGGCCACTTTTCAAGTTAGCTTTTCTTCATTTTCCATTAACACTTAAATAGCGTAACATTGCATATGCATTTTATTCTTTAAATCGAGTGAATGACGTCGACGATACGACGTTGACGTTGGCGAACCTGTCTCATCTAAACAACGTTTATCTTTTTGCGTTATATCGCAAACTCTTAAAAATAATCTAAACTTCAACATTTTTCAATGTAAAATTACCGACTTCCGTCAAAATAAACTGAAGAAAAAACATAAGTAGCATTATAAGTATTTACGTAAGCAGCTCTTGATATTGAATATGATAAAATATCAGATAAAATTCGCAACTGAAGTCTTTCCTGTCAAATATCTGTTACAATTGACAAGCTAATCAATAGTTAACGCTTTTAAACGTAGTAGTTTTAAACAACACGCTTCAATTGAGTCTAGTCAAATTATAATGATTTAAAAATAAAGTGGCTTGAAGGCCATAGTTGCAGCTATGGCACAAAAAATATACAGCTTTATCTAAAGAAGAATAAGAAATCGAATGTTAAAACGTTCTAAAATAATGGCACATAATAATATGGTGTAATACTACGAGTATGTAGGAGTGAAAGATCGTAAAAATATACACTCTAAATTCTCTGTGGGCGTATTATAATGTTCTTTTTAGTATATTAGGTACTAGGGGTATGTAAACATTTCCCAAGTATTCCTAACGTTTTAGGTGCTCGCAAAGTCTAAAATATAGTCGCATAAAATGGTTTTGCGACCTTATGTGCGGTCTAGGTTAGTCATAAAAAACTTTACAACCTCGGGCTTATGAAAAATCTACCTGAATCCTTCGTCGTGGAAATCTCACGAGGTTTATGAGTTAGCCCTACCACTATACGTTTAGATACACCGTGACCCTTATTATGAGGGAACACGGCGATATCTCGTAACCATAAATTATGAAAATCGCTGAAATCTCGGATATTTTCCCGTGTCCTGTACTCTATTATTCATGAAAACCTGATGTCATGCAATTTAGATAAGCCGGCTTGGCCTTTGATGCCCTGGAGAAATTCAATTTGCACTTTTAAGCTCCGCGACTAACAAATCCACGCTATTTTCTCCTTGGGAAACCACTATTCAAAATTCTACCTTTTATAATAGTGGGCGACTCTGCAGCCTTGTTAAAGGCAAATGGATTCTGAGTGAAACTCAAAGGAGGGAAAACTTTAATATTTTTCAAAGCGTATTTTCCTCACTGACCTACTTATGTCAAGCAGAAAATCAAAACGTTACTTATTACAAAGACCTACGTACAATACGTAGGTGCACGAAAGTTTCTCTCCCTACTCATACGTTTAATATTATCGTTTATAGGACATGTTCAGTTGAATCGCCTCCGCTGAGATCAAGGGTCAATGGTAATTGAGTTTGTCGAGTGGCGACCCTCCCTCACAAGTCAATTTATATACCTTTGTACGTGCTATATTGGATTTCAAACACTATGTTCTGTCATTGTGTGTGTTCCAGCGCTCCGTGGGAGAGATGCTCGGTACTAAGTTAAGTAACAACTAGTTGCACATGTTTGTACATCAAAGTTCGGCGAACTACCCGTACGATCGCCCGAAACGGTTCGTACGGGACTTGGAACAATACATTCTGGATTAGGTACCTACTCTACATAGGTGCGCCTAATTGAAATGTTGTAAATAATAATTGTGCCTCCTTCGCCATTACGTGCGCATCACGACGATACCTTCAGCCACAGCTCCACGCGGCAGAACAGCTCCACCTGCCAATAGCTATTAGATTAGACATGCTCAGATTAGGTACGCTCGAAACGCTTTACAATATGTAGTACCGTTTGCATACCGCAGATATTGTCTGAGTTCTGTGTAAGCCCTGTAAACGTCGGGGATTAAGCCACTTAAGGACTACCAGTAATATTCCAACATTCCTCACTTTATGGCCAATTATAGTGGACACGTCTTAGTAAATCCGAAGCACGGGACGGTTGTGCAACAGTCCGCACACACTCGGCCGCAAATCATCGTACACGATTGTGCCTGCGATTAGATGCTGGCCTTTATCGCTGTCCAGGAATTAGCCAACCAGCGTGCAACACACTCGTGGTACACCGCGGATACACTGCCCTAATGTACCTAATCATCTCATATGAGGAAACAATAGGCCTATAATGAATCTGCCAAACAGGGAAATGAGCTTGTCATCCGACAGTAGACACATTCGTGATAGATTAATTTCAATCACGACTTTATATGTTTCCCTAGAAAGTCGAATGGAATGGTTGTCGATTTTATCGTGCAATAATGAATTTTGATTAGTTCTTATGAAAAGCGTGGGTTTATACTTACTTCTTAGTAAGTGCTAAGTCATTTTGCAGTAAAATTAAAGGTGCCTGTTATATGGCGCTTCATAAAGTCTTGCGCAGGTTTCATGACAGTAAAATATTAATGTTCTTAGTGTTATCAAGCAGCGTGCATTTCAAGCTGTGTGTGGCTACAGTCCAATCCCAAAGTAGTAAATCATTGTTCAAATTATACGCTCCGGGTGCTTGATGACTTGAATTTGCGTCATTTCTGCAAACAGTGATTAGATTCTACCTTTCAAGTAATTCACCGGAATTTGTTCATCATGACTATAGAATTCTAAAGTAAATAACAAGCTAAATTATACTACCTGCACGTTATTGTCTTTACTTATTTTTGTTCTCCTGGTCCGGTGTCATTATTACAAAAATCATAAACAAACTCCTTTTTTTATTAATACATGTAGGCCAAAATTAAATCGATTCTAATTTTATTCTGAGAAGTCTCGCAGTCCCATGACGTCCCACAGGACTTTGATCGTGGGTTGTCTCGTGTCCCGAGACTTTGAAACTGGCGAGGTTTCCCAAAGCCTATAAAGTAGACGCTGACACTATCCAAGAACAGGCTTGTACGAGTGCAGTGTAAGTTAGAAGTACCTAGTTGGGAATACCTAACGAAAAAACATGGAACAGTGCAAACAATTAAGTACCTATTAAGATTCGGGTTTAATTAGGTACCTAACAGACGACCTACTGGTAAACAAAAAAAAATCGAAATCGTTGCTCACAAGGCAAAATAACAATAATTCAATGAGTGCCGACTGCATTCTTCCTGCCTTCACCCGACCACCTTGAATGAACTCGATTGTTTAACAAGTACTCGAGTTGCATACCTGACTCGATTAGCAAAACTGATACAATAAAAATATTCAGATATTATCTACCTATTTGTAATTATTTGTATATTGTTTCAAAACAAATGCGATTCCTCGATGATGTAATGAGGAATTTTGTTTATCATCCAGGACAAAAGTAACAAGAGACACAAAAACCTATGAACTGTTTTATTTTTCTCATTATTTTTGAACACTAAAATTAAATGAGAATAACATAATTATAATCTTTTACTCATAAAAACAGGAGAGAGACGAAGCCATCAAGATGTTCATGAAACTATGAAATTCGTCGAAACATCATAAAATTATAGATACCTACATTATTGCCCTGCGAGCGAAGAACTAAAAGAACAATATTACATAATAATAATATTAACTCGAAGTAGTTAAACTAAGAGAAGTTTCGGTAAACAGAAGGCCTACGGAAGAGTTCCAATCTAACTATCCAACTAGCTCCGGGTAACAGGCCCAAATTAGATTTACACCAGCATCCAACTTGCTACTCAGAAAAACAATGTTGTGTATTTCACCTCCCGGGGAAATGAATGGCTACAATTTACGGGTATTGTGCTGTAAATTAAGGTACCGTTCTTTTTTAATGGAAAGCAATGAGCATAATAGCCTACGCGAGTAATGATACTAAAGTACTTCTATCACTCGATGGATAAGAAAAAGAAAAGTAATCAATTTGTTAATTTAACAGTGGTGATTCTAGGAAAACATCAAAATAATGGTCGACTAATTAGAATCTGGAATGCGGTGATTCTGCAGAGAAACAAAGTTGTCGACACGAGCTCACAGAATAAGCAAGCTGAAGTAGCAATGGGCTGGCCATATTGCCCGTAGAACCGATGACCGTTGGGGTAGATGTGTTCTTTTGTGGAGACCGCGAATCTGCAAACGTACGGTAGGACGCCCTCAGGCTGGTGGGGTGACGATCTTCGCTGGGTGGCTGATAGCAGCTGCATAAGAGTTGCCGAGAATCGAGCTGAATAACGTGCAATTGGAGAGGCCTATATGCAGAAGTAGACTGCTATAGGCTGATGATGATGATGACGATGAATGGACTAATAAACAATTAGGGTGTCCAGTAGGCGGAGTACCTCCTTATGAATTGGTGATCCATTTCTAAGTTTGTTGCATGAGATCACAAAGGAGGTTAGTGAATACATTCAGTAGTAAATATCAGTGTATATCCAGTATTGAAATGATCAGAAATCTCTACAGAATTGATAGGTTGCCAAACAGTTCGGATATCCACAAAGGTACCCGGTTTCCGTACCACAATGACATTGAATGCAATTGCGCAGTTAATTTACGTTGCATAGAAATCATGACTCGAATCAGCTGCATGATTATCATTAATAACACTCATCATGATTTTTTATCGTGGATCATTACATGCAGGAATGTTCTGAACCTACATCAACAACCGATAATAAGTGAGGACTAGTAGTGTCCTTTTTAATATTATAAGGTCCGTTTTGAACTTGTAAAACGAACCTATTACCCCGCCTTATGCTGAAAATACACTATCGCACACATCGCAATAGCATGATAGCCGAATACATGGTTAATATTACAAAAATAACGATTTTTTGTAACTAATTCAACATCATTCATTCACCAATCTGTCTACGTTTGTCCCATTCTGTAATTTATGGTGCAAAAGATTCGGTATGCTACCTAAAGTGACTCCATTTCTCATTTCACTGAAAATATCACTTTCATGTTAAATAATGCAAGGACAAGCCACAATAACACACAGCGAAACTGCAAAATTTGTCATTGTGCAACGTTATTGGATAACAGACATATATTATGACAAACACCTGTGCTCATAGTCAGTTTACATGCTATACGAATCTGAACATTTTTACACTCACTGTGCAAGAAAATTGGTTATTCGCAAAAGAAACCTTTTTTGTCTCGACCGTTGTATTGTTTCAAACTCACACGTTTAGAGAGGCAAAAAGTGTATAATTTGAAAATAGTTCCATTCAGACTTAAAGACGTGAAAAACCACCTCGATGCTGATAAGACAGGGTAACGCTTTCAATGATTCAGACTCTGCTTAAAACCGTGAGTAAATATTTGTTACCTGCACTACACACTGTGCTGCTGAGGAGTTTGTTGCGCCACTTCTTCATCCCAGCGAAAGCACTAGGAAGTGGTGAAGGGCGTAATTTTGACGTTCGAAAAGTGCTGATTCTCAGCCTAATTTGAATAAAAGACTTTCGATTTTGACTAGTCTCAAGCACAAAAATTTATGATTTATCTGGGTAGATAAATCATAAATTAAGGTTTTTTTATGAATATGAAGAAAAAGTGGCTACCACTCGCTGCCTGCGTTTAATTTAAAGTTAGCAAGAGAAAGAACCAATTTAATCCTAAATAAAAACGAATTCAACTGATACTCAACCACTTATTTTCAATATATCAAAAGGAATCTCTCACTTGCACGTCCCCAATCATGCCTGCCCACAAAATGAATTGATAAATCTAGGTCAATATCTAGTTCTTCACTTGTAATCTAACGCATCTATACAAAGATCGCTCTTGCAGTAGTAAGAAAATTGACGAACTGCTAGATTAGAGATGGAGACAGTTTGTTGGCTGTAAAACAATCATATATAACATAGTATCCTGCTATATTAGAGGCCTAAATAATATAACATATATCTAAAAAAATTGCGAATCTACGATATTTTCATTTCAATACAAAATGGCGAAATGATCGCAATACGGCCAGTATTAGTCTCATAGATGTTGAATTAATGGTTATGAATGAGACATTTAAAAAAACTGGTTAATAAAGGTTCAAAGTGGCAAAAAACATGCATTTGAAAAAATAAAATATGGTTTTAAACATACCCATCATATTTTTTTTTTATTTTTCGCCATCTACTATACAAAGTGTTAAAAAATTTACCCTAAAAACTTTAAGAGGTGCTTTAGACCATCGAACTGAACAACATTCACTATGGGACCAATTCTGAAATCACGAAAAAAAAAATGAGCTCCTTCATAAATTTTGGTCGAGTAGGTATTAAACTTTTGTATGAAACAGCTGTTTCTTTTTTCATGATTTCGGAGTGGGTCCCATAGTGAAAGTTGTTCAGTTCGATGGTCTAAAGCACTTCTTAAAGTTTTTAGGGTAATTTTTTTAACACCTTATATTTTTACAGGCAGTGGCTTCGAAAATACTATATTTGATATAAAAAAAGTTGGTAACTCTGGGTGACTGACCAGGACATATTAATAGAGATTATTTCTGTGCAATGTTTATTAGGTAAGTAGAGTTGCTGAAACAACCGCAAAGCATCGTATTTCACGCTCAGTTTCACGTGTCAGAGTTTTAGTACGAAACCGGTCGTTAGCGATAATTGGCCACGTGTGACCCAACCGTATTGTTGGGAGTTTTTATAAAACAATGAATATTTGTAGGTACTAGAACTGATTCTGATCGGGTATCGTAATGTTGGGCCGCATTGCTGAATAATATGTATTACGATGTTTGTGAAAAAATGTTTCAATGCAAGTCTTTTGGCGCCTATTTCATTTCACATAATCAGCCTATAATGTTTCCACTGCTGGGACACAGGCCTCCTCTTTTCGAGAGGGAGTGACTATAATCCGCGACGTGGGCCCAGTGTGGGATAAATAATCAGCCTATAATGTTCTCACATGCCGGCTTCTTCACGATCTTTTCCTTCACCGTTGAAGAGCAGTGGTGATGAAATAATTTAGACATTGTAAAGCTCCTGACTGGGTTCGAACCTTCGACATACAACTCGTAAGTCGCGGCCGTTGCCACTATACCACCGCTGCTCAACAGATACCTTTTAAGTACTGGAACTAAACTGGCGGAAAATTACTCGACAAGAGTTATTTGTCTAGCTAGATTCGTCTAGACGATTAATTACAATTAATGAAATAGATGACTTTTTAATCTTTATACGTGGTCTTACATTTAAAATCATGTCTGGGTATAACAACATTCAAAGTCTTTTCGTGAAAATTACAGACACAAAAACCAGAGCTATTTTCAGTGTATTCCCTTGGGAAAAATTCGTGTTGGTATACCGTACACTCGAGCATAGATATCTTACGTTTATCACTTACGCAAGATTCAAAAGTAATTATCTTCTAAAGTATTACGACTATATTTATTAATTTTATGGTGGTAGACTTTTCTCAAAGTAACAATTTGTTTTTCACGAGAAAAAAGGCTTTTGATGTTGCGTAACGATATTTATGCTCGTGACTGTACCGTAAACCAAAAATACATGGATTTTAATTCTTAAACTTTTAAACTAAAATTTTGTCTAAAAGGTTTGGAATTTGTTTATCAAATTCTAAGAAAATCTTTTCTACAAAGTTAAATCACAATGTCAAAACAAGTTAGCCGAGCCCGATTTGCATATCAATTAAAACAACACCTCGGTTGCAGAACTGGCCCTAGCAGCCTAACAACGAGCCTTTTACCCGATGATTGGCGAACCATTCCGCATTCTTGTCTCTCCGGCCGGCGCAAGCGCAAGCCCACGCTTCCCTTTACCAACTGTTTCATGTTTAAAATATTTCTAAACCTTTGCCCTTTAGGCTTTATGAAGGAAAATAAAATGAAGCTAACATTTTTTTAATTATGAGAAACGGTTGCAGAATGAAGTCACAGATTATAAGCTGCGTATTGAATTTCATAAGTATCGTTACGCGGTCCATTGCGTGTTTTATTTGAAACGATAATTATCAATTTATGTAATTGTTGCGTTGAGAATGAACTAAAATAATACTGACATGTAATATTTCAATTTATGTCTTGACTCTGAACTTATTTTTGTTTTTGTATTGTTTGTACTCGCGAAGTCGCGATGTGCTCTGTGAGCATCAAGGCCATCTTGATAGTAACTGATTTAATTATGATTTGATGAGATGTTTATGCAATTTATGTAAGAACTATAATCACAAACATATACCTCTTTGTAAAGGCATTGTTGCATCTCACCTGATTAGAAATATCGAAAGCCGTAGGGTATCTTTTTACAAACTCTTACCGAAGATTCCATTTCAATTAGAAATGTAAATTATAATAGATACAGAAACAGAACCTTCAAAAATATATATTTGAGTCATTACTACAGCAACGGAAGTGACAATAACCTTGTTACGAGTGTCGGCTCCCGATCGGAAGGTCATGGGTTCGAACCGAGTACAGTCGAGGGGCCAACATAACGATTTCAAACAAATTGTTCACTTTTTGCTCCGGTCTTTTCCGATTCTTTATTGACTACGCCCGCATCGAAGCTTTACGCTTAATTTAGGGGACTTTGAAAGGTTTGTTGATCGGACGAATTATAGGAAATTGGTCTCTCGGGAAAAATAAGACGGGAAAGGTGAAAACTTAGTTCAACTTGGGAAGGGTGAATAATCAAGGCAAAAACTGTCCTTCGGTCGCAATTTCACATCATTTTTCACACTATTCAAGTAATTTTTACTAATCAGCGGTGCAATTGCACGACACTTATAATGGCAATGCCTTTCATTTTGACAGTTCAATAACATTCATTGCGTTATATACACTGTTGAGCAGACGAATTTTTCAAAAAGCACGTATGAAGCAATGGATTAGCAAAATCCTTCAAAATCTTTTACATTGTGATAAAAGTGTGTTTCGCAAAGAGAGTGCTGGAGATTCTCAACGGAATTGTATCATAACCACCAACTTTACTCTTCTGGTTATTCAAATTCCAAAATCCGTCCAGTAGAACCCTCGTAAACAAAGGGCGGTGTCGTGTTTGGATTACTAAACATCCTGCAATCAAGGAAACAACTCGACAACTCAACTTGAGAGTTGCGAACGGGATACTCAATTACATAATTACTTCGGATTCACAGGATAAGTATAATAAATGAGGATGGCCCTTCAGTTGTTAGGACCGGCCCTTTCTTCGTTCTAAACAACAACTATTAAACTCGTAAAAAGTGCAATTTTTCGTAATTCTTAGATGAGGGCGGCTCTTTATTGCTAAAGTTTGGTAGTATCGCAAATAATTGAAAATAGAAAACACGAAATCGTACCTTGACACAAAGAAGTTTTACCTACTAATTTTCCTTTTTGGATAAGTTTTAGGCTATGAGGGTACCTATTTAGTTACAGTGGCCAGTGTGTCAAAATCAATCTGCCTAGCCTTTTCCCAACTATGTTGGGGTCAGCTTCGAGTCTAACCAGATGCAGCTGATTACCAATATTTTACATGGAGCGACTGCCTATCTGACTTCCACAACCTTGTTACTGGGTAATACGATACCCTTTGGTAAGGCTGGTTGTCAGACTTTCGGGCTTCTGAAAACCCGTAACGACTGTCAAAGATCCAGAAACGTGCTTTCCGAGGCACGGAGGGGTCTTATTATGTAAAAATGGTTAAGAGGCAAGCGTAGCTTAACTTGATCGATCTACCCGTGCGGCTGTTATTATTTAGCCACAAGGTGGCCAGTGAGTAAAGCAAACATTTTATCACGTAAAAATAAGTTTAAAAACTAAAACCCGACTACTGAAAAGGATGAAACGAGAAAGTACCTTCCCGTGGTCGCATGCCGCTGTACTAAGATACTTATAAGCTATGATAGCATGCGTCCCGTGGTCACATGCTACTGAAACCCGACTACTGAAAAGGATAAAACAAGAAAGTTCTTGTTTCTTTTTCAGTAGTCGGGTTTTAGTTTTTAAACTTATTTTTTTATAGAATTATTTTGGGTCTTCTTTCAGTAATAATGTTTATATTTTTGAAATGTGCTAAGCCCTTTCGTTTGATACCCAAAACGGCATGATAATTTTTTTTTTTTTTTTTAGTCCGTGTCTTTATGCCTGCTAGAGGGCGCCGTATTGAATTTAATGTGACGTCAAATAGCTTATAACCAGCAGACGATCAAGACGCTTCTAACGATACCTCATTTGTCCATTTATGACAAGGAGTTTAGAAGTTATGAGGGAACAGATGAACATACATACATAAATACCGGTCAAAATCATAACCGTCCTTTATGCTTCGCTGTAGTCGGGTAAAAATAGGAAACAATCTTTATAGTTTCGACACGCGTCACATCCCACCCCTACGTTACCGCTCTGCATAGTCAGGACCTTATATGGGTACATCAAATTTCCTAACCGTGGTCGCAAGGACGATATATTTATTCTAATTTATGTGTAGGTAACACTTCAGTCGTGTCCATTATAATAGCCGTATGACAAAATTCGAGCACATAACAATTAAGGTCACTTGCTGCGAATAACAAACTATTTTCGTTCGCATCAGATGCTGACATTAACACAAAAGTATGCAGAACTATTGTATGCTGTTTATATGTTTTTAAGTATAGACTGTTATTACATAATGATTATACGGGTATTGTTGATATAGAAGTAGGTGCTATTATTCAGAGTCCTAGAGAGACTATCTCGCGTAGAAAGCTACGAGATCGCACTAGCTGGAGTGTATGCAATGCATCTTCGCAAATTCTATAACTGTCTATGTCCTAGACTAGGCCTTCAGGTAGGGCCCTTTTGGAAAGCTATTACATAGTATCCTATTCGTATAATATCAAAAACCATAAAAGGCCTATATACTTTTACATTCCAATGGGCGCTGTAAATGTCGAGTAAGGGATTTTCGGGTTCACGGTTTGCAGCGTTAATAATAATATCCTCTGTGAAAACCTTATGTTTCTCCAAGGGCTGTAGGCAAAAGGCTCATAAAATAACTAGCAACTTGATGTTTCTCTTAAATCTTTAAAGCGAAGACTTCAAAAGTTTAAGTAGAAATTGCTCCAAATTTTTTATTGGATACGTCATCAAGGTTACCTTATCTCTGAAAAATCTCGGTGCAAGAGCCGTATTGTCTGTGTATGCAAACAGTTTACTTATCATCAATCTTACTCAGTCAGTATTCAGGCTGAAGGACTTACCTGAAACAGAAATATACATAAAATCAACAAACGCGCAATCTCAGCAGATGATACAAATACAAATGTTTACTTATAGAAGTTTCCATGTTAATACCACGCCTGTTCTAGTTTAAAGTCTGAACGCAGTACGGGACACTTTTGCTTTGAAACAAGACAATTATTGTTTGCACACCCGACGAAGTTTTGCGTCAAACAATGTTTCATATTACAAAACATTCAACAACTGTACTATGCTGCCTGTAACTTTACTGAAACCTCGACATTTCTGCTAAATGAACCAACATCTCGTGAACCAACATTTGTGCAAGAGAAACAGAGACAGTTTTTTTGAGAATGAATGCATATAATTGTTAACATCTTGATTAAGGTTACATGCGGCCTTAAACTTGTTTGTTGTAACTATTATCAAAGCTGGCATCGATGCACGTAAGGAATGCAATTGTTCAGAATTATCTGTGTTACTTTCTAGCTATTGTATTCAATAGGGAGGCATTTGTTATCATTTGCACGTATAAGATTTGAATGTACTTAACAAATAACAACATGTTTAGTCACGTCAAACAAGCGGTCAGCGGGTCAAGTGGATGCAGGAGCTTTTGTAAACTATACGTACGGTCTCTGCTTCAGTTGATATCTCTGACGCATTGTGAGGACGTTTGACTAGAGGAAGGTAATGCTTGTAACACAGTGTTGAAGGCGAGATCACTATAACATGGGTTATTCACTAGATAACCGCACAGGACGCCGGGGAGCCACAAGCGGTGCCATCAATCGGCACGAGCACGAGACCGCGACCGAGCCGACACTGGACAACTCGTTTTACAAAATTCGCAATTGGATTGAAAAAGTGCTAAATTGTACGACAATTACGACAGGCGAGGATGTAATTAAGCATTACGGGTGAACGTGTATCAGTCGGTGGGTTGGGCGCGCGACTGCGGCGGGCCTGCGCGGGCGCACACCTCGCCCGTGTCCGCCGCGCCAGCCCGTGGCGTGCAATCAATTTATGCAAATTACCGACGGGACGGTCTGCTCGCACGTCCAATTGACTATTAGCTATACCGGGAACGCTGCGAGATACAAACGACATTGATGCCTGTTATGGAGATAAATAATTTAACACGTTTAGAAATTCAGTTATTAAGTGCGCTGAACTCGGAGTGTGCCAACTAGGCGAAATTAATTTAGTTGTGGTAACAGCCAGACTTCTTTCACAACAGTGTTCGCAATTCGGCAACGGTTCCGCTTCACTGGATGTTTATAAATACGGCTAAAGGTGTTACACGGATTTACCTATACTTCAAACTAATTAGCAACTGATAACAGTTCCGCACTTTTCTGAGAAATGTCATGAAAACCTATTTTATTTTTTCATCTGCAGATTTAATGAGGGAGTTTATTGCGCCACTTCTTCTTCCTAGCGAAAGCATTAGGAAGTGGTGAAGGGCGGTCGCTTTGGGGGACTATCTTCTGTAATTTTGACCTTCGAAAAGTCCTGATTCTCTAGCCTAATTTGAACTT
Source organism: Amphipoea oculea (assembly GCA_945859645.1). Classification (NCBI taxonomy): domain Eukaryota; kingdom Metazoa; phylum Arthropoda; class Insecta; order Lepidoptera; family Noctuidae; genus Amphipoea; species Amphipoea oculea. The sequence goes on from OX243873.1 coordinate 14,650,001, forward strand.
AACATTTGATTTGAATGCCTCAGAGGCTCATCGTTTATAATTCCTGTTTACTAGGTACGTACTGAATAAATATTTGTAGAGTTGATAAAAACGCTGCAAAATTTTTCTAGCTGACAACAATTTTTCTATAGTAGGGCTTGTATCGAAACTGCGACGAATGATAATAATTTGCATCACAAAGGACCGAGAAGCTTTCAAACAAAATAAATAGACGTGAAATATTGTATTTAAATGAATGATCAATTGCTATGTCTGAACTCCGAATAAATAATTTAAATAATGCTAATAAGTTGTGTTGAACTGAGTGTCTAGTTTTATCTTACATCATGTATAATAAACGATAATTACTAAATATTGTCACTGTAATTGCATGGTATTTTTTTTTTTGGTCCCCGGTGGAAATCCTCGTGGACTTCTTCCATCGTGATGTTGACAGAGCACGTCGGACTCTTACCGGCTAAAACCACCGCGGTGTTCGACCTCTACCTATGGCCGGGGGTGCGGGATTCGCATATATAAGTATTCACCGCTCCCCCGACAGAATTGCATGGTATACCTGTAGGTACCTAAAGTTGATTCTAGTAACATTCAAAGTTAATTAAATCATTTATCATCCGATTCAAAATTGGCGAAGATTTAACTTGCCTTTTTCTAATTTCTTACTTGACATATTGTCAGCGTCCTCGTCACGTCCACCGGTCCACGTTATGTTATCACCATAACAGGGAAATAAAACGTAAGGAAATATATGAAAACGCTTTTAAATTTCCGTCGACACAACGTTGTAACTTGCACTTATTTCCATTCATTTTATGGACGTGGACGTTCACGATATTTTCGTCACGTTAGAAATGATAAAACCGCACTTTTAATTTGAAAAATCGGTGTGTCTTGTTTTGATGTTACATGGTCTCTCTCTCTACTGTTCATAGGATGATTGATTACCTATGTACAGTCAACAAAAGAGATAAGTATGCAGGATCGTCAGATATAGTTGAAGTTTAGTAAGAAACCGATGGATGCTGTCGACTGAAAAATTTGATAAATGAGCTTTTGTTTTCTATTAATAAAATTAAGTTTTATTCGAGAACATCCATCGGTTTCTTACTATACTTACTTCAACTATATCCGACGATCCTGCATACTTATCTCTTTTGTTGATTGTACATTAACAATCGTAAAATTAATCATATGTCGCGGGCCAAAAATGTCGGCTGTCAAGGGTGTACCTCCCCTATATTATGGTCAGTTCCCACCATGTGCCCTCAGTTTGATTTCTATAATCACACAATGAAATGATAAATTATATTTATGGACACTTATTAGATACTATTTTCACCCTTGTATTTTAGTTGCAAAGAAGTCTTCCCATTATCAATACTTTATACAGGGGTAAAATTTGTGAGTTTCTGTAAAGAGGGTCTTCGGAACTGGTGATCCGATTCCGAAAATTCTTACATAAATGGGGAGCTACAGTATTGCCGACTGTCATAGGATAAGTATATTATTTTATGTTAAAACAAGGAATTTCACACGGAAGAAGTCACGGATAAAAGCCAGTAAATAAACTTAATATTTTATTTCAGAGTCACCTGCACCGTGTAAAGTACAGACGCCAGCACATCAAGCTACTACAATCTGTCAAATTTCTTTAATAGATTTTCAACTTTATCGCTAAAGCCTAAGGTTCAAAGCTGATTGGTAAAATTTTACAGTTTCGGGTAGCTTGATGTGCTGGCGTCTGTATATAAAATTACAAATCCGTACTAATTACCAGTCACTCATGCTAAACTAAGTCGTGCTGACAACATAAGTAATTACTTTTACGTGCACTTTGCACATCAATTAGTAAAAGACTTTGTTCATAAACATAACAGATAGAGCCCAAATAAACATCGTTTATGAGAACAGTACGAGTACAATTCTTAAAGTAGGCCACAAACATATCAATTGATAACTCAAATAATGCGCGTACTAGAATAACAAAGGCTACCTATAGTTAACTACTATAGGTTGCCTGGGGTAGCTGCGCGGTGCGGGAGGGTGATAGTTGTCACAAGTTGACGAATTACTGAGCTCTCGCATCACACTTGACACCACACCCCTCCCGCACGCGCTGCTACCTTAGGCAACGTCTCAGTTAAGCGGTCGGCCTATAGTCTTAAGAATATGCAGAAAATGTTGACGAGCTTTTTAATCGAAATACATCACATAACATCACGCCTATAAACCCCGAGGGGTTAGGCTGAGGTGTACCTGAAGTGTACCCACATTTCGCCAGGTAATAGGGGGCGAGAAAATAAAAATCTATAAATAAAATAAATAAAAATATGTATACAGGGTCCAATTAAATTAGCTAGCGAAATTCCGCAGACATAATGGGTATGGTGATATCCAAACATAACCTATCAAACATAATAAAACCGAAAAAACCGGCCAAGTGCGAGTCGGACTCGCCCATGAAGGGTTCCGTAGCAGCAAGTAACATAATATAAAAGTTCTTGTAGTTCGTTATAACTTTGTGAAAGGTAAATTGCGGTTTTCGATTTATGACGTATTAAAAAAAAAACTACTTACTAGATCTCGTTCAAACCAATTTTCGGTGAAGTTTACATGGTAATGTACATTATATATATTTTTTTAATTTTATCATTCTCTTATTTTAGAAGTTAGAGGGGGGGGACACATATTTTACCACTTTGGAAGTGTCTCTCGCGCAAACTATTCAGTTCAGAAAAAAATGATATTAGAAACCTCAATATCATTTTTGAAGACCTATCCATAGATACCCCACACGTACAGGTTTGATGAAAAAAAATTTTTGTAGTTTCAGTTGTAAGTATGGGGAACCCCAAAATTTATTGTTTTTTTTCTATTTTTGTGTGAAAATCTTACTGCGGTTCACAGAATACATCTACTTACCAAGTTTCAACAGTATAGTTCTTATAGTTTCGGAAAAAAGTGTCTGTGACATACGGACGGACGGACAGACAGACATGACGAATCCATAAGGGTTCCGTTTTTTGCCATTTGGCTACGGAACCCTAAAAAGATGGGGTCATTAACCGCAATTAGTGTAGTCAATTGAAATATTAGTTTAAAAATCAGTATTTGTGAGTGTAAACTTCACAGAGTAGATACGTGATGGGTATCGATATCTAAACACAATAAAATAAAAGAAGACCTATGCTCTCAACTCTTACTTCAAGTACTTAACAATACTACCAGCAAGTCAGTAGTAAGTTGACCCCCTCAAACAAACATCAAATATTATTATTTTTTTATTTTGTCGTGTTTAAATATCGATAGGTACCCATCACGTTTGCAGAAATTCCCTAGCTAATTTAATTTGAACCTGTATATGAAATAGAAATCTCTATTACTATTCTCATTTTCTGAAGCAGTTTAGATAGCAAAATGTAGTTAAACTCTGCCTTTATCACCCTCAAATTTCACAAACGTTATATTTATATGTAAGTGTTACTATTAGGTACTTATGGTTAGCACACAAACAAGTAAAACCACAAAACTGCAAGTAAAACAACATTGTCATAAGAAAAGTGGCGAAAACCGACGACTAGTACTTTAGAATTAAGAGAAAGGTGACAAAGAAAGTGTTTGCCAGACATCTCCGATGTTATCACAAATAGAAAATCTGTCCATGGCATGATTAAGTGCTTTATTTCTAGTAAACTATGATAATTATATTCTATGTCATTTAATAAACATCCACTCACCATCCACTATTAAATTAAAGTCATCTATGAAATTGCTATAATCATTAGCTAGTCTGACAAGGAAAGATAAACACAGTATTTTTAGAAAGACGCTGCTACTCAACCTTTCTTAAAAGTCTTCTACATCATCCAATGTAATTAATTACCGATTTTGATTAAAGACAAATGCTCAGAACATTTATAAATAATTTATCGGATTACGTTACTGTCAGGTCGGTATTCATTTCTAAATTACGCTACAGTAAAACATCTCGAAAAAGCTTAATCAAATTCAAAATATTGCATAACGTATGAACTAAGTGTGCTCTTATGAAACTTAAAAAGTTACGTCAAAAGGTCATTGACACAAAAATATTTCCCCGCATGTGTGGATGGCAACTGGCAGACAGACGCACAGACAGACGGCAAGTAAAGTGGAGTGGTGTACTAATGAAGCGCAGCACCCGCCAATTAGCCGAGCTCGGCCATGCAACATGAGCTCAATATCCCTCAAACGCAGAATGAATTAAACGCCACACGCATTTAGATGCACTCTTCCTTTTAAATCATCTGGATTTTAATTTTTTTTTTTCCTTTACCTAAATTACAGGATTTTCAAGTAACGATGAGACCTCTATCTATAGTACCAATTACTGAAAAAAAAGTATCGAATAGATAATAATTTGATAGGGGTGCTTGTGCTTCGAACTGAAATGTTTTTTTTTTTATTAAATTAATAATCTATACTAATATTATAAAGAGGTAAAATTTGTTTGTAAGTTTGTATGTAGGGGGTATTCCTGGAACTACCAGTCGGATTTGAAAAATTCTTCTTGCATTTGATAGCCCAATTCATGAGAAAGGCTATAGGCTATTTAACATCACGCTATGACCCTTAGGAGCCGAGCAAAAAGAACGTTAAGTGATAGCGCGGGCGGGTGATGCGATACGACGGGGTGGCTCGGGGGAAACAAGAAGTTTCACGCGAACGAAATCGCGTGCTGAAGCTAGTCATCAATATTCTCAGACACCGAAATTAACATACAAGCATACAACTTTTGGCTTTCAGAGAACTTTCAGTGGGAGGAAGGTAAATAAGATAATTATTTACATGAATTATTAATAAGAAACACAGAAAGTTTAGAGCTGAATTTGGTATCTTGCTCAACAATATACTTGGGTACTAATTTTACAAGGCATATTACGAAATGAATTATCTGTATTTATGCAGTACATTCGCAGTTGGCGGTTACGCCATTTGTCTTTCCAGCTAACTTGTGTAACGTAATATTTATTGCTTGATCAAGAATGTGCGATCATGTGCTGCAACTGTCGTTTGAGTTTACTTGCACTGCTTTGCATCACAATAGGTTTGTTTTTATTATGAATCACACTAATATTATAAAGGCGAAAGTTTGTGAGTGTGTGTGTGTGTGTTTATATGTTTGTTACTTCTTCTGAACCGATTTAGATGAAAGGAGACTGTTAAAAAGTGGTCTATGAACCAATAGCGATACTGTTACGATATTTCTGTGGGGATACCTCAACTTTACCCTTGTGCAAAGTGGCATCAAAATCTGACCCGGCAGTTTTGAGAAATATAATATTTTAGAATACATAATTTCATGATAACATTAAAAAGTGGTTTATGAACCAATAGCTATACTGTCACGATATTTCTGTGGGGATATCTCAACTATACCCCTGTGCAAAGTGGCATCAAAATCTGACCCGGCAGTTTTGAGAAATATAATATTTTAGAATACATAATTTCATGATAACATTAAAAAAGTGGTTTATGAACCAATAGCGATACTGTTACGATATTTCTGTGGGGATATCTCAACTATACCCTTGTGCAAAGTGGCATCAAAATCTGACCCGGCAGTTTTGAGAAATATAATATTTTTTAGAATATATAACTTCATGATAACTTTAAAAAGTGGTCTATGAACCAATAGCGATACTGTTACGACATTTCTGTGGGGATATGTCAACTATACCCTTGTGCATAGTGGCATCAAAATCTGACCCCGGCAGTTTTGAGAAATATAATATTTTAGAATATATAATTTCATGATAACTTTAAAAAGTGGTATATGAACCAGTAGCGATACTGTTACGATATTTCTGTGGGGGATACCTCAACTAAACCCTTGTGCAAAGTGGCAACAAAATCTGACCCGGCGAACTTCGTACAGCCCCCAGCCGCTCTGCCCCCACTTTTTAAATCTCTGATATCTTCTAAGATATTCATTTTAATGATGCAATTTTGATCTACATGAAATGCACAACGTATCTAATGCATTTAATTGGATAAGGAATAATACTGTATTGTTTAAAATAGCTTGGTAAAGAACCCCTAATTTTTTGTAATATGTAAAAGATAAAAATGGTTACTGTGGGTTATCCTTAGGAGACAAACATATACCATCGTGGACTTTTTTATTAATATTTTTAAGATATACAATTCCGTAGTACATTAATTTGATATATCTCATAAGGTTTAGCCAGTGTTAGCAATGTAAGCGTACAAAAATATGTTTGTTGCGACATTACATTACAAATCTTTGAATTTCTCGGCTTTTCTCTACTATAATATGCATGTATTATACATATAAACCTTCCTCTTGAATTACTAGATCTATTGCTGAAAACTGCATTAAAATCCGTTGCGAAGGTTTAAAGATCTAAGCATACATAGGGACAGACAGCGGGAAGCGACTTTGTTTTATACTATGTAGTGATGTATAAGTTTTTTTTACATACGAGTACACCGTTTTTTCTGCTGCTACAAATAAAGTTCCTTCTTAATTTTCGTATTTTGGAGTAATTTTTGGTTTTAAGACATATCCTTCCTACATAAATATTTAAAAAATGCCTAAAAATCGGTAAGTACAAAAAAAAAGTTTAGGGGATAGGTGACTTTGCCTTGTAGAGAAACACATTAATAAAGTCAGAAATACCCGTTCAAACCTGACCTGGTGACAATGGGAATACTTGGCAAAGTATACCCGTTCAAACAAAAAAATTATTTTCTAAATCAGTCCAGCCGTCTTCGAGAAATCGGTGAATACAAACATTAAAAAATGTAAAAAGATTCCGACGAACTGAGAACCTCCTTCCTTTTTTGAAGTCGGTTAAAAACGAAAAAAAAAAACTGAAATTCAGCACTGTCGAGGTGGTAAGTGTCTTTGTTTAGCAGAAAACCACATTAATTAAGTAGTATAAAGTCAGAAATACCCGTTAAAACGTTTTTAACATATAAAAATGTAGCAAGAAATGTGAATTTTAAAGTATTATTTTTTCTCAAAACTGCCGGGTTAGATTTTGATGCCCCTTTGCACAAGGGTATAGTTGAGGTATTCCCACAGAAATACCTCTACAGTATCGCTATTGAATCATAGACCACTTCCCATACAAATTTTAACAGTCTCCTTTGGTATAGAGATAGTTTGAGTCTCGGGAAAGGACATAGGCTACTTTTTATCTCGATATTCTCACGGGATCGAAACTTATGCGGGTGAAACCGCGGGGCGCAGCTAGTATCTAATAATTTGTAATATTACCTAATACCTAGTAAGGTCCTTATATACCTATGATTGTACGTGAGGGTTAAAATTGGGGTTAGAATGATCCGACTCGAAGGACCATGGTCAACCCCAGCAGTTTAACCGTCCTAGGATTATCAACAAAGATCCAACGAACTTGCTCAGTCTTCAAGACTACAATGAACAAAACCCGTTTACTAAAACATCACACAAAGATTAATCGAAAACCAGTGTTTCGAAGAAAAATACGAAACTCATAATAAAAATATCTCTGATCATTGTTAATCGAATTTAATATGAGATTATAATAATATAAGTGTGTTACCACTTCCTTTTGTCAATAGTATCGATTCAACCGAAAATTTGTATTGATTTTTCAATAATAAGTAGAGTTTACATTGAGTTTGACATTTCTTAACACATACGAAGCTACAATTCGAAGATAATTCAATGCGGTGAGTGAGACAGTCAATGAATTACTTTTTTTGTATATCATTACATGACGTTCTGTTCTTCCTGAAAGGGTATTCCGAATAAGGTACCTACCTATAGATAGAGGGCACACCTACGTCACCAATTATGATTATAATTAATCCAATTTAATTAGAGGGCGCGCTGATCGCCAATGGGCCATTAACCTAGCATAAATCCAGACTCCGGTCTGCTATTGAGAATTTTACTAGGCCAACGAGCCAGTGAGTTTTTTGCATTTCATTAACAATCGACCTACTAATAACTTGCAATAGCTATCTCGAAGCAGGCAGATCGCTATCGGTTATTTCGTATATGATTAGTATTGTAACACTAAAACTTGAGTATGTATTAAACCTATTATACAAATCACTGGTATTATGACTTTAAGTAAGCAAGGAGATTGGTTATTTCATTTCTATATTTCAAGTACCGTGATGTACGAGTAAAGACAAAACAATGATAGAATTTCCTGTTCAATTCAGTTTATAAACTCGTTCAGTGTCACCTAATATACTTTTACGACAAATATTGCGAACATTAAAAAACTTTTTTACAAAAAAAAAAACAACCGTCTTCAAAAAAAACACTACAAAGTGATAAATAACTTTAATTTCGGAAGTCGGTGTCGTTGGTTCCGCATTTTCGATTTTTTACACCGACTTCCGAAATTAAAGTTATTTATCACTTTGTAGTGTTTTTTTTGAAGTCGGTTGTTTTTTTTTTTTGTAAAAAAGTTTTTATTTTTCACTTTTTAGTTGTACCTACCCCACAAAAAAGTAAACGAAAAGATCGTTAATATTGACAATGTAGGTAAATTTTTAGATTTTTGTTGATTTTTCAAAAACCGCTTGTCCGATTTCGATAAAATTTTCATGGGACCATTTGGAAAGTATACCCTTTCCAACAAAAAAAGAATTTTTCAAATCGGTTCGCAAGCGACGGAGTTATGCGCGAACAAACATAAAAAAAAAACTCCTCCTTTTTAGAAGTCTGTTAAAAAAAAAGCAAGTGGCAACAACATCTTATCACAAAATAAATTCAGGAAGAAATGTAATCGGAACACAAAAGATAAGTAATTTACGTTACGTTCACAACCAGACTCAAATAACATTGTCGTTGAGCCTAACCGCGTGCGATATTTTCCGAGTTTTCCGGCTTTTGCCGGCTGCCGGTGACGTCATACCGTCTGTCGGGCAGAGCTTTCCGGAAAACTCGCAGCCGCTGTCTGTCTAGCTTATCCTACAGACGTGTAGTGGAAAACGGGAACGAAAAGTTAAAGCTGTCAGATGCTGTTTCTCAGGATTATCATATTCCTTTCGAATGTGAAATGACTATTGCATGAGGTGGGTTGTATTTTGTAGTTAGTCAAATATTCAGCGATACACTTCAAGATTACAGGCATTAATAAGAAAATACCGAACAATAACAAGGATAAACATAAAATTCTATCCGTAAAAATGACGTTAACGACAGTTACAGATTAAATAAAATTCCATTTCCTCCCATGATAATAAAATGAACAAACCGTCAGCTTCTACTTTTCTAATATATTCAAACCCCGTTCTTTTATCATAAGAGCGACGGCTCGGCTAACAAAAAAGAAAACTGAAGCTGAAACCATCGCAGACGCCATTGTCAACGAGGAGGAAGATATTTGAATACGAAATATCGTAATATTCCTTCGCAGACTCGGAGTTTTATTTCTACTTGACAGACTCTCGTAGGCACGCCTTAATTGCACGACTACAGCACTACAGAACTGGAACAAAGGATCAGCTTCACGGATTTATCTTTTACAAGTCTATTTTAGAGCATTTGAGAGCCTCTTTAAAGTCGGCGAACTGTGAAACGTAATTATTTTTGCTGGAGCCCGCAGCCTGTTTGCTATTTAATCTAATGTTTTTAAAAAGTTCGCAGCACCGACTAATTTTACAGGCAGGTATAGGCTCTTCTTTTAGCTAAACTAACTAAACATTATGATGAAAATACGCATATTTTAGTGAAATAGTAAGATCAAAAACAAACACCCGCTTGGTTTCGAATAAAACAACAGTTTTCATAATTTCACCCCATTCCAGAGTTCTAACTAAAACATATTATAACACTAAAGCTTCCCCGAAAACAAGTTCCCAGGAAACATTCCAGTACTAAATTAAGGATAATTTCACTGCACAGTTACCTACGACTTGAAGTAAGCACGTCGAGTGGGTGGTCAGATTTATGAGAGGATACAATAGATTGCGCCAAGGTCTGCTGCAATGACAGATGTCCGTCTCAATATGCGAGTGGCTGAGAGTTGAGAATATTGTCGGTCGGTCGCTACTCAGAATTGTAGATACTATAGGTACCATAGCTACGATTTGTCTGAAGGGGAAAAGTACATCTGTTCTCGGTTAGGATAGAATTTCATTGAAGATGTTCGGTGAAAATGGGTGCGCAAGATTTAGGTACAATTTCTTGGGACAAAAAAATATTGATGTTATTTAGTGCAGGTCGTAGCACCACAGAATACTTAAAGTACTACGTACAGAAAGGCCACTCCCTTCCCCGCACTAACATCAGTTACCGCACCTCACCCCGCACTTCGGCGTATTCGTCGCAGTTCTTTAACAAGAGCGCTCGCAAACACAAGTACCTCACGCAACGTATACAAACGTCATTTTTTAATGTAGTAGTAGTAGGTACCTAATTATTTTGCGAGCGTTGTATGGAGTGTCCGGGGTGTGGTAGCACTTAAGATGAAGTACCTACGAGAAATCTAGGATCCCGTTGGCCTCATTTGGGTGCAGAACTCTTAAATCTGAAGGCGAGTTCCCGTATTTAAAAACGTTTAAAATCTAGTCGCGATCTCATCTCATCTTTTATTATCATATTTATTATCTCAGCGACAGTCAATGTCAAAAACTTGTCAAAAACGTAGAAAAATTAGAGGTATTTTTGTCATGTCAGATTGAAACTGAAAACTTCTGTTCTGTTAAACAAATACTTAGTTTAAGTTTATTAAATCGAATGCTTTAACATTATTTCATAGCCATAGCGCTCAGAGAGATCATCTTAGCTTAACATTTTAATATTTATATCTGTGTATTTTATAATAATTGTTGAAGAAAGTTGAAAGTTAACATAAATATGCTGGGAGAAAGTCCGCAATCCAATAAATACGTTTAAAGCTGATCGTTTGCTAAATCATTACAAATTGTAATGTAATATAGATTGTACAATACTGCCACGATTCTATGGGTATCTTCTTAAATTCGTGAGAGAGGCCGAATACTGGACCTCCCATGGACAAATTTTTGCAGTATGGAACCGGTAAATGATTTGGTGTGGTGCTTTAATTGATAGGTATGTTCGGTTCTTTTAAACAAAAACGAAACGTTTTATCAATGGTGTGACAACGGTACGGTCGGAGTTAGAACTTGTTGTGTTGTGCATCATAACGAGAGTCCAAGTCGATACACGTACACCGTTTGCGAGTACTACGCAAGTGACCTTTCTGAAAAACATCATCAATAAGGTCACTAACAGGGCAACAGGCAGCAGGCGGCAGGTCTAATAGTGTTGTACCTGCACTAAGTAGCATATGTCGATAAGATGGGGTTTGAAATTTCGCGACCTTCAGTCATTTGTAAGTAGAGTCGCAGTTTATTGAATCTTCATTTGGCAAACTGTTACACGTGCTATCTTTTGGGCAAGTTTCCTAAAATATAATATAATGTCTAGACGTTATACAGGGTGAATTTTCCAAGTGCGCATGGATGGCCAAATCCTAAACTATGAGGAATAGCGAAAAGTACTCAAAGGAGTCGCGGGCTCGATTTTGATGCGGGTGAATTTTTATTATAAATAGATTCGTAACCTAATTTTAACAGTGATAGGTTAGCTACTTCCATATGGGAGGGTCTACTATGCAAAGCTATATAATGAGATCTTTGTTTCATTATTGGTAAAGAGACAAGAGTCTTAATTTTAACCAATAACGGTCCGTAAATTATAGGAATCTATCATTGGTATGTATAGTCTACCTCTTAATTGCTTTATCACGTTAAGGTTGAATGTCACTTGCACCGTTGCACGTAAACGACAAGGTACAGCCCTTTCAAAGTTATTTTACCTTTGATTTCACATTACTGTCCAAATCACATTGATTTTTATTCGCATTCTAATAAGGTTGCTGTCGGGTAGCTGCCACTGACAAGTCTGTCAAAATCATTGTAATCTTTATTCTAGTTACAATAACGTTGCTATTAGGTTACTGCTGCCAGAGGTAAAAAAACTGTCAATGGACTCTATATTTCTCTATACGATAGTTAGACAGTACTATGAACCTTAGTGAAGTTTAAAATTTATGGGAATTCTTGTCAAAAGTGGTAAGCAATTATTAGGCCGACTATGTCTATGTGTTTATGTTTCCAACTAGTAAATTACACTGATTTACCACTGCGTTATTACAAAGTAATTATTTAAAAAAAATATACAAGGAAAGCCTTTCAGTATCCTGTAAGTAATGGCGCGTACGCGATATTATCTATACGATAGTTTGTCACCCGCAGCGGGAACATTATTATTGTGCAACTACCCTCCTTCACGTGACGACCACGGTCATTACCGTCCCCCTATCATTGGTGTCACTGAAAACGTGACAAGTACTCATTCACGTCATAGGATGTGTACATGCGGCAAATCAGCAATACCAATCTGTCCACACCATTCTGGCTACTACGATTTCAGAAATAAAGCCTAATATAGAATGCATGATTTAGAAACAACAAAGCGTGTTTTTTGACGCTTGTTAAAGAAGGTTATTAGCAATTTTGAGCATTATGCTATGGTGCGAAGATTGAAATTTGATTAATGTAGTGCTCAGTGGATGGTGCTTAAATTGATGCTTGACATTAAAAAGAAAGTTATGGTCTCATGCGCACGATTCGATATCATTAATATACCATGTATGTATGTAATCAATTTGAAGTGTATTCATGTACTAACAACAAGGATACTGTCTGAAAACAGAATTTCGAGACCTGTATAGATATGTAGGTACTTTATCTGCAAGTGCTAACTCTAAACTTCCCTAAAAATGCCGATTGGATGACTCGCTTGAAGGAATCCAACAAAAGCCTTTAATGTTTTTATTTTAAAAGTACTAAAACAAATCAGCTGTCAAGACTTCCGCAAATTAAACCTCATGAAGTGAAACGTTGGTTAATTCCCAATCCATTGAAATTAAACCTCCGGACACGCGGTTAAGCAAACAGGTGGTGAATCTGTTAAGCAATCGAATTGATTCCTAATTTGCTTCATTAATTATTCATTTGCATTTCATCCTCCTAACTGTTGACAAACAAATTCCTAAATGAGAGACATTGAATGTACACAGAGTTCTAGAATTTATAAACAAAACAACAAATTTTCTCTCTTACCACACGTATATAAGTAGTCAGATGTTGCCGCGATTATGGGTAACCAAATCCACTGTTAATTATTGCTAATCACACTATATATCCTACTAATATTATAAAGGCGAAAGTTTGTGAGTATGTTTGTTACTTCTGCACACAAAAACTACTGAACGGATTTGGATGAGATTTGGAACACAGATAGTTTATAACCAGGACTAACACATAGAATACTTTTCATCCCGATATTCCCACAGGATTGAAACTTATGCGGGTGAAACCGCGGGGCGCAGCTAGTAATACATAAAAACAATGTTAAAATTAAACTGACACAGTGATCGCATCTATCTCCTGTTAGATAATCTGCAATCTAATCACGCAAGAACTTCATTAAGTTAAGTCATTAACTAGTTAGTTATTTTACAGAAAATAAGACTTAAATAAATTACAACACGAATGCTGTAATAATAAAATTGATGAACAAACCCGTCAGTAGTCAATTACTACTAACAGTAAACTTTTACGACTTTTCTCGACGTAATCGAATAGCGACAAAATGGACATCCAAACCTCTAATTACACCTTTTATATTGAAGACGCACAGAAGGCGTTTTTACGATGAACGATCAAGTATGCGCGATAATAGTTGCAAGGCAGTGTTGCCATAAATCATAAGTGCTCATGAACAGATAAAGAGATAGGTTCACGTCTGGTAGCACCGCTGTTGACTTCCGCAATAAATCAGAGCAAATGTGTTGTCAGACTAGATCTCGCGGGCGGCGGCTGTTGCGGATACCGCCGCCTCTCCGGCCTGGCTGGTGTTATATAACCACTTCTAACTGCTAACTAACTCTGTTTTATTCCTGCATTGTTGTGGTCTTTTCCTAGAGGCGAGCAGTCGTCCTAGTTATGGATTCTTCGCTCCGTAACGGGAATGTAGGACTTAGGAGTCGTTGACATGATGTCAAAATCTGTACTAGCAAGTACAGATTTTGTATTTGCCCAGCTTGATACGATCGCTTTTAATCAAGGTTGTTATTTGAAATACATTACAAGATAGAGCTGTTATTTGAAATACATTACAAGATATAGCTGTTATTTGAAATACATTACAAGATATAAATCCACATTGTTAAGCAGAATAAAACTTTTTTTATATAAATAAATAAGTATGCATAGTAACTTAGCCCTTACTTCGTTCGACGAGAAAAACGGCTATACGTTAATCGGGGTACATACATGCAATACATTTAAGCCTTTTTCTTTCAATTACTTTCAGGGTCAGTTTACCTTCAGATGCAATTAAGAGCTGTTTTTTCTAGAAACATTTGTAAGAAACGTTATCTAAGCTTTATACAACAAGATAAAATATATTAATATGCTTTATAATACTAGTCTGCGAAACGTGTCATTAGTTATTAACAAGTTATTTATTTCATATGTCCTGTTTGAACGTAAAATTAAATGATTTTTTCTCTACACGTAAGTAATAAACGACAGTAATTTAAAAAAAAATAACATTGTGCTCTAGTTTGGAGGACTCAAAGATACGGTAAATTATGTACATTATCATCTATCCACCGAGTCTAATTATAGAGAACGTAACCAAATATTTGACGGTAGAGACAATATTTACACTAATATTATACCATGTATGAAGAAATATACCTACGTCACAACCGTATTGTTTTAAGTGCTTTAGGAATATTTTCATGAAGGTTATGACACAATAATGAAGCAAACTGAAAATACGTGTCGTTTAAGATTTCCCGTATAACTTTAGCGCATACTTAATTATAAAGCAATAGGTATTTCAAAGTGCGATAAGGCTTGCATATTAAAATATTTTGAAAGAATTGTCTAACAAGTAAAAAATAAGTAATTGTTATTGATAAACCACCTAAGTATAGCAACGATAAAATTGTACACACCACAATATTTTCAATTGTCAAGGCTCGGTATGCCCTGACAATAGAAATGATTAGTTACAACACGGACGATAAAACTTTGATAAATTCCACTAAAGTGTATAAATCGAACATATTATATTACACCTTACGTTATACACTTATACAGTTTACACCCATGTATACAGTGGTGTTACATCTCACGGTCTCGTGTGGCTGTCTCCCGTCTGTAATAAACAGCATCAATTTCATTCCATTTCCTGAGCGCGCTCCGGCTCCCTTCCCTGTGCGACCCACTCGGCGAATTATTGGATTTAATAAGATAACACTCGGAGAACGAATACACCCGTATCTGTGGCGATGGCATCGTTGCCCCACGGTTGTTATGTGGGTATTGTTGTCAAAAAGATCGACCAATTGGGGTGTTCTTATCAGACAATATCAGTCGTTTTAATAAAAGTTTGTGAACAGCTGTAGAGTGTTTTGTTGTATAAAGAAATAATATTAGAGCCTGGACCTAGTTATTTCATACTTACTTATAAAATATTGATGTAATAAATATCCCCAAGTCCCGTAAGAACATTAAACGGGCAATAAAGTCTATGGAAGACTCGATCTAACTTAGAAACCGTTACCGACTAGAAGCCATGAATACTTGGTGTCATCCACGTATCGATAAAAACATGGTCACATTAACGGCAGCCTTACTTGGCCGTGCTGCTGCTAGTAAATAAAGTGGTGTAATTGCGGACTTCCCGTGTTATTACCGTTCTCACAAAACGTATGGTCACCTTACCAATTATCCTGTCATGTCGGTGGTACCTACAGGTTTATAGTTTTATATAAACTTTCACTTCTTAAAGTTATTAGAGATAATTTAGATATAGCCTGCTTTACATGATTTAACAATTCATTAAATGTTCCCTTTAGCTAAACAGCCAATATTTTTTGTAGGTACAGACGCCAGCACATCAACCTACTACAATCTGTCAAATTTCTTTAATCGATTTTCAACTTTATCACTAAATTATAAGATTCAAAGTTGATTGGGAAAATGTGACAGTTTCGGGTAGGTTGATGTGCTGGCGTCTGTACCTAACGGCTAAACTTTTACTCGTGACTTGGTATAAAAATACACTTTTTTTTTTCTTTTTTTACCACCTGTTACAAGATTTAACTATGTGTATGTTGTTGTTTGTTGTATGTTTATTCGCTTTTTTCTCCTAACTACTTCAAAAATGTAAGTAAATCTATCTGGCGAACGGGTGTCGTAGAAAGTATTCAACTGTATTCTTTGTTTTCTTAATATCTTTGATATCGTCATCTATAGGCACTTTATAAGTGAATGTGTAATTAACTAATTACTCAGATTCGTAGAACCGACCCCACAATTAAATGATCTATTAATAGGAGTGTCTAGAAATATAGGACTCGCTTATCACTTACGCGCATGTACCTACTCGTAAAAACTCATTTAAGCATTGCGGTAAATAAAGATTTATGGTCAAAATAGCCATCGTAAATTGGTGGTATTGAATACAATAAACGGAAAAAGTAATATTAATCGCTCAAAAAGAAATAGAATTAACATAGGTTTATTATATTATTTCTAAAAACTCTGAATTTGTCCTTTGAGCCTTCAGTATGAAATATTTTTTTTTGTTGGGACTAATCAAGTAATCACTGTAGAACATATTTAAATTAATAAAAAATACATACTTTTGAGTCTTTCCTCGCGCCATTTCTTTTTATTTGAACTCACAAATTAAGAAATCACAGACGAAACAAATAAAAATCTTCGAAAATCACAAAACACCAACACAAAATCGTTCGAAAAAAATAAAATGTTCGAATAAAAAAATAAAAGTTCGAAAATTAAATATAAATTTTGGCGGCAATCTGTCACATGAGCATGTTTCCCGCGAGGTGCGTACGTCCACTCTCCGAGATCTCGACTCGGTCCGGACGCGGCAAGCGCCCTACTTCGGCGTAACCAGTCTTTCGCGTGAGACAGAGATCGTCAATTACAGAAATAAACATGTTAGAAAGAGACAAAAAGCTCGATTTTTAATTATTGCTTATTTTCTTTTATTACTATCGTTAATGACATTTATTGTTATTGCATTATAAAATCGTTCTTGTCGGTACAATTCCACCATGTGCTAATGATCTATACTCAACATACTAGTAACGCCATCTAGCGGATCAAAGCTGTACTAGGCTAACAATCAGCTGGCCACAACCATTCATACTCTCTACATAAATGTGTAGATCATGGATCACAGATGGCTGATGCAACGACAGTAAGCGCAATAGATGGCAGCATTTCTGACTAAAGAGGTAATGCAATCCTGCGCATGGAAATAGGCGAATGGGGTAAAATCACTGTCATGAAATAAAACACTTTTCTGGCAGTCAAGGTATAAGAACCTTGACTGCCAGAATTTTTTATTTAATAATTAGATGTAATACTGATATGCTATTCTGGTGATATTAATTTAATGCTAACCTAAATGTCTCTTTTATTTCCTGTTTAGTTTACCCAGTTCTACCCAGAAACAAAAAAACGCATCGTCGACTCAATGATATTTTTTACCGACTTCATTTACTGGGTGAATTGATCTACTTTGTACTTGTAGTCGCTCGTAGACTCAAGCTAAATAGCTACTCAATATGGACAAAACCTAGATGTAGCTGAGCCCACGATAACAAGAACTAGACAAAAATTTTGCAGAGGGGCAATTCTCGTAATTTTAAGAACGTTCACAGTCATCTCATTCTCAATCTGTCAAGAATACATACCTTTTTGATCTTAATTGTCGCTAAAATGAAATTGCGACTAGATTTTGAACATTTTCAATTAAATAGGTACGGGAATTGGCCTTCAGGTTTCTTCTCAATTGCAGTCTCGCTTTCTTTTCAATATTTTGTGTAAACACAAGTCTTCGATCTTACGAACCTTATGAATCGGATGTTTTTTGCGTAAACAACGCTCTGATGATCTTGTTTGGTAACAAAGTAGGATAACAGTCCTTTGTTCGGGAGCGATTTATCGGCGATTGACTTGGCACGTTCTGGAGAGAAAAATTTAATTGACACTTCTCCTAACCTTGGAATCGAACTCAGAGAAAAACGTCGAGTTTATCGTCGCTAGGTACTACTAATGCTCCAGAACCAAAAATTCGAAGACATGTGACATCTACCAACCAGCACTGGGCCCGCGTAGTAGATTACAGCCCACTCCCTTTTAAGAAGACCCTTCCCTCTAGAAGATAGGAGGCCTGTGCCCAACAGTGGGAACATTACAGGCTAATTATGTATGCTAAAGGTATGATTCCGATCTCGGCAGCACGCAGCAGTGCTGCCGCAGCACTACTGGTCCCCAACTTCCCATATATTCTCTACAATAGGTTTATATGAGATTACATTCTGAGCAAGGCAGCAATGCTGCTGTGCTCGGAATGTAATCTCATGTAAACCTATAGAAAATGCATGGCGACCAGTAATGACGCGGCAGCACTGCCGCATGCAGCGTTGTTCGGAATCATACCATAGCAACTCATGTAATACACGTAGCCAAAGAGCTAACATGCCAGGAAGAAGAATCACAGCGATTTAACACATAAGCGACCGTAGTAATCTAATTTAGCACCACACAACCCAGTCGGTCCCACCAGGCCAAAGGCTTATAACAATAACGTACATACAGCACTTGATCCTTGCCCCTAATCCTAAAAAGCCAATAATCTTATAATACACCTTTAGATGGTCTCCCTTTTCCCAGAGCTAAGCACTTAACCGAAGGGATTGGAGTTCGAGGAAAATCAATATCCGGTTATATTGGAGCTCTTTACTTATTTACCATTTCCCGATATTTCCGGTACTCGGGAAAATAAAATGTTTCTGAAACAACATGCAAAAAAACCTGGAAAATTAGATGTGTTCCGATTCCCGAACACCCTTTGAACGTTTGTATCGAAGTAAATACTTGGTATTACTTCATGTTTGTATCAGTTGTCTGTGTAACCATATTTTATTTATGCTTGCAGATGAAAGGGATCAATCAGAATGTTTTATTTGACTTGAAATATATGTTCCCATACATATGTAGAGATGTAATATTATTCACTTCTGACAACTTCAGCAGTTTGGTTTTTCAAGAATCAATGAACTTAATGAATGGTTATTACACCGTTTGATATCCGCGAGGTAATTGCGTAACATACTAACAGTAGAAATTGCTTTTATTTTGACAGTTCAAAAACATTCATTGCGTTATTTACGTTGTTGAGCAGACTTTTCGAGCATAATCATAAAGCAATGGATTAGCAATATAATAACCTTCAAAATGATTCAGATTACGAAATTAAGGTGCTGGGATCGGGTGCGCCAAAGTTCACCTAAATTTTCAACTCCGATAGTTGGAAATCCGAAAATGTTCTTCCTAACATTTTTCATCCTAACAATCACAATTCCTAACTACTCTGTCTCTAATGTTCATAATTCCGAATCATTCAACTTCACAATGTCAGTAGCGATAAACATCTATTATACTTTTATTTGTTTTCCTATATTTTCTCAACATAACCATCTTTTACACTATTATTCAAAGTCATATCTTTTTTGTTTAGATCGTCAACATAGGATGCAAAAGCGAGCGAAGGGCACCCCGAGGTTCGGTTTGGTTAGGTTACTTTAAACCCTTTACACAGAAACAGGGGCCCCGCGAGGGCCCCGCGAAGCGGGGCTCCGTCGACATAGGATGCAAGGGCGAGCGAAGGGCACCCCGAGGTTCGGTTTGGTTCGGTTACTTTAAACCCTTTACACAGAAATAGGGGCCCCGCGAAGCGGGGCTCCGTCGACATAGGATGCAAGGGCGAGCGAAGGGCACCCCGAGGTTCGGTTTGGTTAGGTTACTTTAAACCCTTTACACAGAAATAGCGGCCCCGCGAAGCGGGGCTCCGTCGACATAGGATGCAAGGGCGAGCGAAGGGCACCCCGAGGTTCGGTTTGGTTAGGTTACTTTAAACCCTTTACACAGAAATAGGGGCCCCGCGAAGCGGGGCTCCGTCGACATAGGATGCAAGGGCGAGCGAAGGGCACCCCGAGGTTCGGTTTGGTTAGGTTACTTTAAACCCTTTACACAGAAATAGGGGCCCCGCGAAGCGGGGCTCCGTCGACATAGGATGACATAGGATGAAAAAAAGTGTTTATCATATTAGACTAAATAGGTTTTACGTCTATTCAGTGGTATATCAAACGATTTTATATTAATTGTCTGTTATTCTTATAGAAATTAGTTACATTAAAATTATATCAATCGTTTATTATATTAACTGATCATTATATCAAATAAAATTATAGGTTCAGTTGTTATATCTTGTAAATATTAGAGGTTTTGTAATTATATCATATATTACTTACCCGTATAAACTCCCAGGCCATGAAAATATTATGGTAGTTATGTTTAGGGATAAAAGCGTTATGATAAAAAACAGTAGGAGTTTAAAATATTTACATTAACGATATTATGAATTACAATTTTCGGAAACATGAATGTTATGAACATCGCCGGTAGCACTACAAATAGTATGAATGAAAACTTTAGGATGAAAAATTTTAGGAAGAGTGATCATTCGGATTACAAATCGTTAGGAAGAACAATTTCGGGTAAAGAACTTTAGTTGAGCCAATATGGACCCGCTGGGATCGGTTTTCCAAGGTTTCCACTTAAGGAAGCGATATAGTCCAGGGGCACCCTTAACTTCTTAACATTGGCAATCGGCAACAGCTTTTCATTAATAGTGAACTGAACTACACTATCTGCCTGCAGTGGCTACCGCTGGTCGTAATTGTAAGGTACGTCAAAACGTATTTTAATGAAATGATTACGATGCCCTACATTTTTCAGAAGTACAACTGACCCCTCTGGACCACGTTTCCGTAGACGACTGAGACGCTTTTAAAATAATTTCAAGTGTCGAGAGGCATTCGTGTAAGAGGATACGCCTAGTTGCAGGTTGCGCTAATAACATAATTTTAAGATCATCAATCAGTTTCTTGGTTATTGTGATAATGGTAATGGACAAAGAGTAATTTAAAAAAAAACCGGTGAATTGATGTACCCGATCTACCACATTTAACAATACGTATTTTTATTAAAGACGTTTCTTGTATGAGGACCCCCTTTAATTTTTAACTTATTTTAATTTGTATTATTTTTTTGTTCTAGAGCGCGACCGGTCAGTGCTTGAAAAACATTTGAAATTTTCAAGTGTCTGCCTATTACGGATCAAAAGATACAGCGCTGTGATAGACGGACGGAAAACGGAGCCTAGTAATAGGGACCCGTTGGGGGTGCCAACGGGTCACCAGGCCATCTGTCTTGGGTGCGGCACCCTAAAAAATAAAACCTATTGGAAACGCCGGCCATTTCCAAAAACAAAGATTTCCAGCTGCTGAAAGGATTGATGTTAACAGTTTGCCTCCCTATAATGATAATAAAAAATAAATTGAGCATAGTGCTACGTGTTATTCCCAAATCAAGTCGCTAATTAAATTACTTACATGATTATAACGTAGTTCACAATTTCAACAATAAAAGTTGAACCTAGTCTAGGGTAACATAAAAGTCTACGAGGAATCTATAAAGACTCGTTACAATATAAGTGCGATAAAGGATAAAACGGCTTGTTTCGAGCATCCAGCAGTCATATTCTTTTGATGTCTTTTACAGACACTTCTGCACTAACGATTAAGATGATAGTTATTTTATTCACTCACACATTGAATATAGGAACATATTCCAGCCATGTAAGCTGAGCTATGCTCGAAAGTTTTAAGCTTACGAAGTACGACCGAGCTTGCTGAAGTTCTTCATCCGAACGGTTAGGGTCAGTTCACACCGCGACGCGACGCGACGCGCAGTTTTCAAGATAGCAATACAATTATAGACCTTATCTACTACACAAAAAGGTACACATCAGTGAGGAGGGCCGCGAGCTCGACATAGTAGACACACAGAATTATGTACTTTTTTGTGTAGCAGGTAAGGTCTATAATTGTATTGCTATCTTGAAAACTGCGCGAGCGTCGCGTCGCGGTGTGAACTGACCCTTAGTTGCAAGAAATAACTTTAGAACATACACCTTCAGTGTAATGTTTTGCCTTTGAAGGACCCTTAACTTGATTGAGTAAGGGAATTTAATCATTAGACCCTGGCGTGACTTTATCGCCTGTATTTCCCTAAGGGTTAGGCAAAAGGTGCACCTCTACTTAGTACCTACACCCACATTTCGCTAGTTATGTCTCAGACTAACAATCCTATATCATTTTTAGCTGATTTGAGTTAGGACAACTATATTTTTCTATTTGTGATTCTTTACATTTTGTTGCCTTTCAAAATGGTTATTTCGCACCTTCAGAATAGTAGTGACTTAACTCAAAAATCTAAGAAATCGTGTTACGATCATAGAGGGTCACTAAAAGGTACGCACTTTTAGGTGAATATTAAAGTAGCGACGTTTTTATGGTAGATTTTTTTAGAGGTCCAAATAACATAGAGGTACGACCGACATAACATAATCAGCCTATAATGTTCCCACTGCTGGGACACAGGCCTCCTCTCAGCGAGAGGGAATGGGCCGTAATCCACCACGTGGGCCCAGTGCGGGTTGGCAGATGTCACATGTCTTCGAATTTTTGGTTCTAGGACATGCCGGTTTCCTCACGATGTTTTCCTTCACCGTTTTAAGAGCAGTGGTGATGAAATAATTTACACAAAGTAAAGCGCCTGTCTGGGTTCGAACCTACGACCTACTCCTCGTAAGTCGCGGCCGTTACCACTTGGCCACCTTAGTGAAAAATGTAAAGATTCACAAATAGAAAAATGTAGTTGTCCTTATCCAAATCAGCAAAAAAATTTGAAAAATGAGATAGGACTTTTAGTCATGCGAGCGACGATCTGCCAGCCTATTGCCATCAACCGGGCACTTTACCCGACCCGGAAATCGAACCCAGGGTCTCATGCTCAGCAGTAGCGCTTACGACCTCTAGACGAATGAGACAGTCATTTCATATAAAAGTATTGAATACTCACACTTTAATTTTCTTCCCCTCCGCCTGGGATATGGTGGCGGGCGGCGGCGGCAGGTCGTCCATAGGCACCTCCTCGTTGGGTGGCGACGGCGGAGACTTGTCGAACTCTGCTATCGGCGCTAGCTCCGGCATGGGAGACACCGAGTTACTGTCCATAGCCGACAACTTTATGGGAGACACTTTGGCTATTTTTACGACCTTTTCACACCCCCGGAACACGGGAGGAGAAGTTCACTCGAATGTTCGGAAACGCCCGCAAAAGTAAACTAGGACCACTCGAAACGGATTTCAAATTAAAGTTTACAGTTCTGTATTTAATTAAGACCCACGGCACTAGTATGTGTTACTCCACACACGATACAGCCGCCAACTTTCCCGATAGAATGTCTGCAACTTTCGGGATTAGCTCCGGACGAACTTCGGGACCTGGAAGCGATTAAAGAGTTATTTATTATTGTACTTTCGTGTTCGTGCTCGTTCCACACAGAGTTGAAGTAAGTGACGATGTATTTATTAATACGGACGTCGTTGACCGGAAAGTTGGCTGAACGTAGAAATTTACCTAATAACGAAGCTTTATTCATTGGTGGAAGGAAATACTAGTTTAATTAGTTTTTTTTTTTTTATCATTATTCCTCTCAACCAAAGCACCTGCCATCTACACCACCCTTGGTTGACTGGTAGAGAAGGCCTAAGGCATTAAGTCCGCCTTTGTAAGTTTGTACCTTTTTTGTGTGCGAAAAGTTTAAATAAATAAGATAACATAATTTATTGCGTAAAACATGGTATACGTAGGTGTTATTAAAGCTTTGATCATACATGTTTTGCTTAAAAATTAAATTCAACGAATAAAAAAAATGTGAATTTACAAACATTAGAATTATTTATGTTCAAAAAAATCTTTAATATTATAAAAATTATTTTCATTCAGTCAGTTATATAATTTAATTTTGAATTACCTGCAATTTTTTTTTATGTTTATAAATACTGTATGGCTAGGGGAAAATGTAAGGGCATAATTTAATTCGGGCATTAGACCGGTAGTGAAGTGAGAAAGGAAGCGCGGAAGGCCAATGTCCCGCGCCCTACTGGCTATTATTCAACATTCGCCTGACGTGACGCCGCGGAAGGGACTGACACGATCCCCCACACCATGACGTTCCTGTTGTTTATACTAGTACCGGCTCGTTGACCACTACACGAAAGGGAACGGAAATAGATTCACACAAATATTATATGTTAATGTTACTACTTCTCGCGAGACGTACCATAATATTGTTTCAAGTCTTCAAAGTTTGTGTAGGTAACTTAAAATAGAGAAAATACTCGAATAAACGACGAAACTGTTGTCGCGGAGGTCAATGTTTTTCGGGATAAAAGATGGCGGTATTTGCGTAAGGGTACCTCTCAGCTCAGCTTCCTTTCAATTCGGCTTTAGTCTGTCTTTGGAAAATATACATAAGTAGGGACCTAAACAGACAGGTCAAAGTCGAAGTCAAAGCATTTATTTCACATAAGTACAATAAGGGCACTTTTGAACATCAAAATCTTATACACACATATACAGGTTGAAATTGAAAACATGCGACAAATCGAAATGGGAGATTATATTCATCATTATGAACAACTTTTACTATGGAACAAAACCTGAAATCGCGAAAAAAAAAATCAGATGTTCCCTACATTTTGACGAGTTATGCGATCATAAATGTAGGGAACAGCTGATTTTTTTTTTCGCGATTTCTAGTTTGGCCCCATAGTAAAAGTTGTTCATAATGATAAATACAATCCCCCATTTCGATTTGTCGCATGTTTTCAATTTCACCCTGTATCAATTTCCGTTCGTTAGTCTCGCAAAAACTCGAAAATGGCTCGATTGATTGTGATGAACCTTTGGTAAGTACCTAGTTGTTTGTGCGGCGGAGAAGGTTGCTAACCAAAAAAAATTAAAAAGGCATTGCAACGCATGCCCATTACATTAGCTAGTTTACAATAAAATAGAATTGATTCTAGTCGCTCCTTCCAAAAGGTTGTTTTCGTATGGAGAAGAATGGGGAAACTTCACCGTTACTCTTTTAAAATGTGAAATGTAGGTATGTACAGTCACCAAAAGAGATAAGTAACCAGGGTCGTCGGATACCTATACTTAGTTGAAGTTTGGTAAGAAACCGATGGGTGTTTTCGAATGAAAAGTAATTTGATATATGAACTGTTTGTTTTCTATTAATTACTTACATTAAATTTTATTGGAAAACATTCATCGGTTTCTTACTAAACTTCAACTATGTCCGACAACACTGGTTACTTATTTCCTTTGATGACCGTACGTAGCGTACTATCTCATCAATGTATTGTATAATAATAAGTATACAATATTACGTAGGTGAAGCTTGCCCACCAACTTATGTACTCAATCTTGAACTAATTGATTGTGCAATATCAATTGATTTTCATTTGATTGCTTCAGTTCTCTAGTAACATTACCTAACACTGCAGTGTGATGCACAATGCTTTAGTAATAAAACGTTAATTTAATTAGTAAGTATAATTAGCGTTCATATTTCCAGAAAGAAAAAAACAAAAGGTAGTTGCAAGCAAGTGTTACCTAAGATTAGTACGTGACTACTTTTATTTCATTACAAAAATCCGTAAGATTTACCCTTTAACAAAACTATAAAATGCGATGGTGTTTGAAAAGCTTATTTTCCTACAGAAAATAAATCGCTAATAGGCTCAGCGCCGAAAGTTGGAAATCTAACAGTGTGCTTTTATTACTTTACTGCGGCTCGCGGTTTCACCCGCGTAAATGTCGATCCCGTGAAAATATCGGGATAAAAAGTAGCCTATATGTTAATCCAGAGTGTCAGCTACGTCCATACAAAATTTTATCAAAATTGGTCCAGCCGTTTGAGCGTGAAGAAGTAACAAACATATAAACACATTCTCACACACACACACTCACAAACTTTCGCCTTTATAATATTAGTGTGATGGTGCCGATTCTCTTGTTCACAAAATAAACTAAATTGAAGTTCAGTGCATATTTTTCTTTCCATTTCATTAAGATAAAAACAGAAGAAAAATTTTGTTTGTTCATATTTTAGTGAGAAGTAGGTAGGTAGTCGTTAAAGTACACACCTATACATATTAATATTATAAAGAGGTAAAATTTGTATGTTTGCATGTAGAGGGTGATCACCGGAACAACATGTCAGATTTCAAAACATATTTTTTGCATTTGATAGCCCAATTCTTGAGGAAGGCTATAGACTATTTAACATCACGCTAGAGACCCTTAGGAGCTGAGCAAAAAGAATAAACGTCCGAAAGAAAGCTTAGCAAAAACGAAGGAATAGCACGGACAGGCGATGCGATGCGACGGGGTGGGAACAACAAATTTCAGACAAAGTAGCGGGCTGAAGCTAGTCAATAAATAAATCATTTTACAGCTTAGGTGTCGCGTAGTGGGGTGCCTGGGCAGCAAAAGAAGTAGAGGAAGACAGTTGAAGCGATGGGAAGATGATTTTAAGAAACAGGGGGCGAGAGGGACTAGGAGGCAGTCACCTCTTTCTGCGAAGCAGTCATGCTAGCGAAGGAGGTGGCGGGATGACTGAGGGAGAGAGCCTCACGTCCAGCCGCCGCGGGAGACGCTCCGGGCGTCGGGAGCCGCGTGACGACTCCCGGCCACCGTAGGCGCGGGCCTGCGGACGGAGAGTAATGGGTAGCTCACCGTCCGATCAGGACCAGGCCCGTGCCCGCCAGCGCGTACGTGTTCCACGCGCGCCTCAAACAGATGTCAGCAAAAAGGAAGGGGCCTGCCAGGGCCGAAGCCTGCCAGGGGTGCGGGATTGTCCGAAAGGGTTACCACTACCCCGGAACATAAAGGGCTAAGGAAGGAACACGGATGGGTTTTAGTCAGTAAGAGTCTGACACTCCCTTCCGTTCCACCCAGAGCGGGAGGGGTCATTTGATGATTCCCATCCATAAAAAAAAATAGTGTCGCGTAGTGTAAAATTAAAACAGGCATAACCGTTTTCCAACCAAATGAAGCCGCTGAACAACAAAGCTATCCTCCTTTCCATTTGGTTTCACATGTATGGCGTGTGACAGACAATTAGGTACAAGCTTCTGCGTTTGCACCGACCGTCTAATCAGCGTCACCATTGTGTAATTGTTCGTCCACTAAGGAAACACCGGCTCTTATAACTGCACATCTAGACTTAGACCAGACTTTCGCTTTCAGCGTGAGAATCGCCCAAGTTGTCGACATGTTCACGGGTTATAATCGCGAAAATGAAAGGAGTTCTTGTTGGAAGCAAACATGTTTTTTATTTTGTATAGTGATCTGATCTATAGTCTGGGAATGATTAATGTATCGCCTTTGCTTTTTTGGTGTAGGCTTTTATTTATAACCTAGCTTCATTATCAATACTGTGAAACTAGGTATGTGGCAATAACCTCGGGTTGAAAGCCCTTAGCTTTGCGAAAAAAAGGTCATTTTCACAATGCTGCAGTAACTGTATTGCCAGAGTGTCATCGATCAAGACACACAATCGTTTTAAATGACAACTGTCTGTACCTAACCTATTACTATTTTTATTATTCATATATACTTTATTGTTCACCATAAAAATACATCAATCAATCATTATCATCATTTCAATTTTATACCATGTAATCCAAACTATATAGATAATATTATAAATGTGAAAGTAACTGTGTCTCTCTCTGTCTGTCTGTAACTTATTCATGCCTTAAGGGCTAAACCGATTTAGATGTGGTTTATCTACGGATAGATCATGACTTAGGATAGGACATTTTATCTCGGTGCTTAGTACGTTCTCGTGACGCAGGCGAAGCCGGGAGAAAAATCTTAGTATCTATCTAATAATACAGAACCAATTAAAATATTTAAAATTGTCTTTACTACACTTTTATCTTGGATCTTACCTACTTTTATTTGAGAGAGCTCTGTCATAAAATCCCATACTTGGTGGATGGTTGTAGATATTTATTTATTTAAGATGCTTAGAATCTACGAACGGTACAACAATCAAACATTTCCTTATTGGCAGTATTACAAAAATGTAGGTACCTACTGACATTTTTATAGTAGAGCCGCCAAGTATTACCCTAAATATTTCAAAGGGAAAGCACCATACCTAATGTATTGACTGCTTATTAATAAATAATGTGAAGGAAATGTATTTTTGATTATTTTATTTCTTTCAATGCTGTAGTTGCAAGCTTGCAACATTCACTTAGCACTTTTGTAAATCTATCGAACATTTTCTGTTTCCTTTTTTGAGAAAAAGGACGACCGTAAATCAACGTTTCGCTCCTTTCTAAATATGCACAACATCACTCTTATTTCCCACAGGGGTATAGCCATAGCGTAATACTCAACCACCCATCTTTTTTTCGAAGTTCCATAAGACTGTGAAAGCCTTTTTTGAGGTGAGAAAGCAGTATCCTGCATAAAATCGTGAATCGATACTGAATTTCTTCGCATGTTACCCCAAATCATGCTCGCTACGAAAATATAGTATCAGAGATCGCACATTATTTACCCTCGTGTGTTCCCTCCGGGAATGGAGGGTTGCTTTGAGAGTACTAAGAACCCAACTTGTACAACACTGGATTGGAATCAAATTAGCCCTGATTCTGAACTACACGGGATCGTTTGTTGCCATTACTGATGAGTAGCTTCGACTGTTTAGTGTTTAATTTTCCGGGATACAAAGAGCCCTATGTTCGTTTCTTGTATAATGCAACCATCAGTATAATTCGACCGTTAAAGCATTCATACTGTCAGATTGAGCCACTTACTTTCCCATTTATTTTATTGGTAGAGAAAGATGTAAAACAGTGGTAAATTTTGCAACCTACGTTATTGACATTTGACATTATTTCATACATACATAGTCATACATTCTGACAGATTAATGGGCCGTCTCCATGAGCGACAGAATCGCGGCGATATCGTCTTGCCATTTCTATACAGTCTCTTAGAACGTGTCTCCACACGGCGAAGTCATCGCGGCGAAACTATCGCCGCGATTCTCTCGCTTGTGGAGACGGCCTCTTAGACAATTACCTACTTCCCCTTTTATTTATTCGATAAAGAAAGATGTAATGCAGTGCTGTCATTTGACATAATATTTATCTAAAATATAAGGTGATTATAAATATCAAATTTTGTAATAATTATACAACGGACAATACCAGAAGAATACGATGAAGTTTGGGAATATAATGAGCTGTTGAATCTCGTTTATAGATATTTTGCTAAGCTTTGTAGAATGCTACAACTTGCACCAAGCTAAATAAATAAATAAGTGGCAGCTATGTGACATTTAACGTTGTCCTGTTATGAAATACCCACGAAATACCCGGAGCAATTCCTACCTCAGACACGACACGATTCGGAGCAAGAATTCCCCGCCATTTCCTAGCATTTCAGGTAAATATACGATTACATAGACCAGTACATAGACGGCACGTACGCCTGTAAGTGCTCTCCAAGTCCTTGACGTTGTAAGTTCCAAAGCAACTGAAATTTCTCTCGCGAACGTTTTCAGCTAAGCACTACAATTTGGTGTTATTGTTCTGTAGCGACTTATCAAATTGAGATGAAACCAACCGTAAGCGACTCGGTTTCTGCTACAAAACAATGAAATATTGCTTTCTTCGTTGCAACTGTCTTTGTAGTTAAGTGCTCAGTTGTTATATTCAGTAGTAGTATGTTTTTGTGAATTTCTATTCGCGTAGAAGCACTCATTTAAACAAAGGATTTTTTGATTATTCTAACTTTTCAATTATTTTGTCGAGTATTTATTCGTACTAATCTCTCTAACTATTCTCGAAAAATCGTCGCATGGAAAGGGTATGGTTCTCCAATCAAGTTCACTATATAACTTTCAAAAAACAACAATAGAATAGAGAAAAGAGAGAGAGACTAGAGTAAAGAAAATATAATATTCACTTAAAAAAAAGGGCCTAAAGAAATGACTACGCCTTGGAGCAAGATAATGATGAGTGCGCCAAGTGTGTGCCGGACGAAGGAGTGTGGAGTAGTGCGAAGTTGTGCGAAGTATTGCGGACTAGTGCGGAGGCGCGCGGAGGAGTGCTCCCGAGTGGCGAGCCTCAAATGAGGCTACGGCTCTCGAGCACGTCGAAGGCAGCTACCGACTCCTTACCACCGTTTTATTACGGAAAAGGATGCAGGAAATTGTTTAGTTTTAACTTAGAGGTGTGGCTGCTTTTCTGTTAGTACCTAATGGATATATTTATCTATTCATAATTTATTTGTACGCCATACTAGGCTCTGATCCTTTGTTTTTATGTTATCCTGCATGCATTTTTATTCTTGTATTTGTGTACCTACACATGTTTGAGAAAATTAATATATCTTATCTTATCTGGACGCTGCCTGCGTGCAAATAAGATAAGATATATTAATTTATAGTAATAAGTTTAGTTTTATACTTTGGGTAGTTTGACGTATTTCGTGGTAGGCTGACTTCTCAACTACCTACATTGAACATCTTAGTGGCTCACAACCGGAAAAAAGGTCTCCTAAGCATGATACGGAATTAAAGATTACCTCGTATAACCATAATGCTTCATGATACGAGTATACCTACATACGAGACAAGCTACCAATTTACGACGCAGTTAATACTACTGCTACTATTGAATCCTCCAAATAATCTGAATTTATTTGCATCTGTACCGTGTGAGTCAAACTCAAACTCAAAGCATTTATTTCAATTAAACCATTTACAGGCACTTTTGAATTGTCAAGAAGTCAGTCAGTCAGAAAAAATGAAGCTAGTTGCCCATTCCAAAGCGTAGGTACCTATGGAGAAGAACGGGCAAGAAACTCCATGGACACTCTTTTAAATCAAAATAATGTGGTTACAAAGTCTTGGTTACATCATTCATGTTAAAAATTATACATGTGAGAACGATGCAGAACGTTAAAAGCGTCCATAATGAAAAGATGAGAAAAAAACAACAATTCAAATAATAAATTAAAATAAGCCATGGCAGCAAAGAGATGACCAGTCCCTACTGACGGCGCCCGTTCACGAACATGACGCATGCATCAGCACCATTCAGCTCAACCATTTTGAAGGGAGCTAAATGATCCAACACATGAGTATGCAAGTAAGCAACAAATGAGTATTGTGCAAACGTGACCGCAAGCCCGTTGTCGCTTTATATTGGACACGCTCGATCAGACAACATTGATTCATTTCGAAAAAAACTCAATGAAATAAACTACATCTCTGATACTCAATCATTTAAGGAAACTACTACTGGCAGTTATCCAATCGTAGGTCAGTGAAATAATAAAATTGGATGACGACACCCTTGACCAAACCAAAATGGGTGCTCCATTGCAGTAGATTAATACGCCTACTGGATAGGCCATTTCATCTGTCACTGAAGATTTCACGAGATAAAGAGCTTCCTAATGTTCTCAAATCACGCCTGCTTTTTTATCAGTCGTTATGCCAATAAAGTGGTTGAAATAAATTAAAATATTTGGACAACGATGCCTGAATTTAATTATAAAGTTATCTGAATAATCAATTACGATTACATTATCACCGATGAGTAACATAAATGTTAATTAAATATCACCAAATCCAATATCAACCAAAATTTATCAATAAATAATCAAATCTAATTAACACAACGCTTAATTAAATGCCAACTGTGAACATAGACTGGAAGTGCCACGAGCATATTGTGTTACTGGATCAAGGTCTTTAAAGTTAATAAAATAATTTGCTTAAAATATCACCGGAACAATGAACTACTAACCTCAACACCTGCGGGGCCCAGCACCTCTTTACAAACGGAACTATAAGTAATAAATGAGACTTTCCATGAAAATCGACTTCGCTGTTATATTATGTTTAAAGGCTTACTCGGCAAAAGCACTCAGAAAATCGATACCAGTTTTTCCCAAAACTATTCATCATATCCCATAATTCATCGATTAAGAACGAATGTGTGTTACCAACACAGCGGTGCAATTCGTCATCCTGATGGCTGCAGCTACTCCCGTTCCCGGGCTCATGTGCTAGATAAAACCGTGAGTTATGTGCTGGGGTATAAGGATAATAATTGAGTGGCAGTGAAGCGAGGAAGAGGACAATTTGTAGTGGCCTCAAATCAGTACGCTGGGGAAGGCTCTCCTACGCGACTAGATCCGTCCTACCTCGTGTAACTTCGCAATTTATTTGTGCAACACATCGCCATTTACTGTGCTATAACATGCGCTGTATCTGATACGAGCATCACGTATTTTAATTAAGCTCGATGATCTCAGAAGTTTTGCATTTTATGGGACAACGAAGGACCAAATGAGGGGGGCATAAATCCATTACATTTTGTCTATGCACTCAGCATACCTAATTACATATGCATATAAATCAGCGCGTATACAAAATATGACGCAAATCAATTAACGTCGTTCCGTTACACAAAGGAGGGGACAAAGGAAGCAACTAACAAATGTAAACAACGATTTGTAAAGTAATTCCCCCCTAGCTGTCATAAAAATGGGCCCACGGAAGTGACGGGGGTCGTCATTAAAGCGAGTGACGTAAAATTGTGACACTCCCGTGAGCGTGACATATCGTGACACAAGGGTGCACCGGGGACCGATGACAGTGACAATGTGACAAGTCATTTTGTTAATTAACCTGGGGGATTCGTTTAATTTATCCCTCTTTTAGTCTCTAATTATTGTATCATAGTTGTAATGAGCGCAAGATGTGAATTGTTGGAGACTGAATATCGAATGTGTACAAAATTAGGTCTGCTATATACGTTATTTTTTTTTGTATAACTTGTTGTTGTTTTAAACATTTTGAATAAGTTGTAAACTGTTTTAAGTATGTATTATACCGAAAGGGCAATTTAATAAGAACGTTCACAGTCTGATCTGTCTCAATCTGTCAAAAATACAACTAAAATCCCTACATTTTTGACAAGTTTTTGACATTGATTGTCGCTGAGATGAGATTGCGACTAGATTTTGATTGAACGTTTTTAATTACGGGAATTGGCCTTCAAATCAAACGCTCTTATAAACTGCTAATAAGTAGTTATACATAGATATGGAAGCATCCTGATAAAGTCGTTAAACAATGCCAAAAAAAACCGCAGATGCAGAATAATTCTAAAAACTATTCTTAAATTTTTAATTCGCACGAGAATAATTAAAACATGAATATTCAGCATCAAAAGCCATAATAATTCAACGAGTTCCCCAACACGTAAAGTGCGACGGAAAATGGCCATCAGAGTAAAAGGGCTCACTCCTACTCCCACTTGATTATATTCCACCGTAAGTACTTGATCCTGGGGTCCCACAACCATATATTACAAGCCAAACGAATATAAAGCATAATGACAATGTCGCAAAATACACTTTCCTTTGACAAGTCTTATTACGATACTTGTCTCGCCCGAAGTATGCTTACGAAGTTGCCAGGTTATTTTATACGGAATTAGATTTGTAAATTGAGAAATAAGGACGCTATTTATGTTAAACATTGCCGTATTGGAAGCAAATATTGCAGTTATTATTGAAATAAGGCGAAATGTTCTTGCCTTTTATGGGTATTCACGCTATTCTATTGAACGTGTCTCCAAAACACCGTCTATAATACGGAAATATTAAAGCCCCTAAATGTGAACGGCTCAAATGAGAGAATGTAGGCATAGAAGAGCCAATGTTAAACAAAGGATAATTGCTAAATATCTCACTGTGATCACTTAAGTGAAGTGAGTTTGAAGTGAGCTACTAAGGCTAGGCGCAAACGAGCCACCGGCCACAGCCACCGGTAGCCCACCGACAAGCAGTTTACATGATTTTTCATACGTTTTGTATGGATTTGTCGCACACGTGTGGCCAGTGGCGGCCACCTGCTACAGCAGTACTCAACACCGCAGCACGGAGCGACAGCCACCAGTGGTTGTGGCCAGTGGCTCGTGTGCGCTTACCCTAAGTGTCAATCCGTAGCTTATATTAGGTCCTTACATATGAAATTGGCGTTTTGTATGGAAGGAACAAAAAGTCGAATATATTTAATTAATCAAAGTATGAACCATTGTTTTCAATGCACTTTTGCCATCTTATAGGTAGTTCATTGATCCCTTTACTAAAAAAACCAGTCGGACGGGAATCAATAAAATCTTTGAAGGCGATTTGGACTGCCCCATCGGAGTTGAATTTTTTCCCTTGCAAAAAGTTATCCAAATTGCGAAAAAAATGGTAATCTGTTGGAGCAAGGTCCGGGGAGTACGGAGGATGTCTAAGACATTCCAATTCAAGCTCTTCTAATTTGGTAGCCGTCTGTTGCGCAGTGTGTGGTCTGGCGTTGTCGTGAAGCAGCAGTGGCGTGGAGCGATTGACCAGCCTTGGTTGTTTAGCCGCTAGCTTTTCCATCATGGTTTGTAATTGCTGACAATAGACATCAGCTGTAATAGTCTGGCCAGATTTGAGAAAACTGTAATGAACAATACCGGCACTAGTCCACCAAACGCTTACAAGTAACTTTTTTGGGGTTAATTTTCGCTTGGGGCAGGATTTGGCTGGCTGGCCAGGATCCAACCATTGCGCTGAGCGCTTCCGATTATCGTAAAGAATCCATTTTTCATCACAGGTAATGATTCGGTTTAAAATACCTTCATTGTTGTGCCGGTTCAGTAATGTAACGCAGCAGTCGACGCGCGTTTGCCGGTTTGCTTCAGTCAATTCGTGAGGTACCCACCTTTCAAGCTTTTTAATCTTCCCAATTTGCTTCAAGTGAATTAAAACAGTTTTATCACTAACATCGAAGCCTGCAGCTAACTCGGACGTAGTTTGCGATGGGTCCGCTTCCACAATAGCCTTCAATTCTCCATTATCAACTTGGGTCTCAGGCCGTCCACGGGGCTTGTTCTGCAGGTCGAAATTTCCAGAACGAAAACGTTGGAACCAAAAACGAACTGTGTTTTCTTTTGCAACATGACCGCCATACACATCATTCACCCTTCGAGTCGTTTCCGCAGCACTAGTGCCACGGCGGAACTCGTACTCGTAAATAATGCGATATTTTAAATTTTCCATTTTGTAAAATGAGTGACGCAAACAGAAAAAACAGAAGAAAAAAAACAAATGAATGACGGTCATCGAAGCACAAATACATGAGTAAATAGCTGTACAAATTTGAATTTGGAATTCCTTACCAAAGAGGAGAAATTCGTGATTAAAGTGGCCAGTACGAAAAACGCCAATTTCATATGTAAGGACCTAATATTATGATGGAATGACAGCTCACGTCAAGCTCACTTCCCCTAAGTTTTCATGGTGATGCCTATATTTACAGAATAAACCGATAGTTGATTCCGAAAGAATTTGTTCCTACATTTTTAAATCTTACATTTCCAAAAGAATTTTTTCGTAAACACTATCAAAATGCAATGACCACAGAAAGACAGGTTTATCGAAACATAAACTAATACTTAAGCTCTGTTCCAAGTTCGACCGTCTGCGGTCATTCCATCTATTTTAGTTTCCATCATTCAAAACTGAAGACTGATCCTGGACGGCGCTTCCTTAACGAAACATTCTAGTCTACTAACTTGACTCTTATTATGATGCAATAAAATCCAAAATTGAATAGCTAGGTTTCCTTTACTTATAGAACCCGCAACCACGGACGTTAACATCAAATAATTTTAACGTAAATATTTACGAGGGGGAGAGGGAGAGGGGGGTCATTGGCACAGCTGTGTGGTCCTTTTATGACTAATTGTTTGTTTATCCTCCTCACTATTTTAGTTTGGAAACTGTTTATAAGTATGAGAAAAAAATTATACGTTCCAACACTTAAGAAACTCGGAGCAAACGCTTAACAATAAAATAGTGATAGGAAATTTTGTATTTATTAATTAGTTATAACACAACACATAACATAACTCCTGTTTACCTCGTAGGGTTAAGCAGAGGTAAACCTGTGTACAGACGCCAGCACATAAAGCTACTACAATCTGTCAAATTTCTTTCAAATTTTTTTCGTGATTTCAGAGTTGGTCCCATAGTGAAAGTTGTTCAGTTCGATAGTCTAAAGCACCTCTTAAGTTTGTTGTGTTAACTTTGAAACACCTTATATGTATATTTCTTATTGTTTGGTTTAGAATACTATGTTACGTTACGTTATTATTTACATTTATGAAAACTTAAATTTCCTAGTGTACCTACATAAGATCTGACATTACAATATCTACAATTTAAAGCCAAAAAGAAATAAAGAAAGATAGAAAACTCACCAAAGAATATTTGGTATTCATCCTTGCATTTAACGTGGTATTTTACGAAGCAGCAGCATTTGTATAAGATGTGCCATGAATTGCATGTTTAAAACAAAAGGTTTTCCTCGAGTTAAAGAAACTCGGTTGTTCTTGAGCTGATCTTGAGACATGGTTGAGATAAACCGCACATTATTTTCATTTTGAACATAAAATTTTGGATAAGAATTTCACTCATAGATCGAGAAATTTTTGTGTGTGTTCGCACACAAAATTTTTGTGTGAGAACATTTGTGATGTCAAAATCTTTTAAACACACGATCATACTAAATTATATTCAAATATAGATGTTTTAAGATAGTTAAAAATACTATTAAAAACGAGAACTAAGTGAAACCATTAACAAAAATAACAAAATTAAAACCTAACTTAACTACACAAAAACTAAAATATAGCGTCGAAAAATTCATCCGCATCGCTGTCGACTGGTAATGTACCCAAGAGACTGGCGCCATTGCCACGTTGTATGGCAATGCTTAGCCTTTGGCCAAGGTAAAAGCCAGCCCTTGGGTCACGGGAAGTGAAACCTCATCAAAAACTACCCTACTTTCACATCATAATTTTCAGTCTCAACACATCAAAATTCCTATGTTTTTTCCTCTCAAGGAGAAAATGAATAAAACATTTTATACGTCCCTTAACGTGGAAATGTTAATTTAAACTAACCCACTTTCGCACAAAGCGTGCGAAACCAACAAAAGACTGTGAGGGTTGAATAAAGCCTATAATAGCATAGAGCCATTCAAGACGACCTTGTAGCAGCGGCGTAGCGGAGGTTTCCCTTGCTACGATATTCGTAGCAATGTGCTACGAAGACCCTAAAAATTATTTTTACTTATAACATTTATTTTCCTTTTTACTGTCAGTTAGAAGTATGTATGTTTTTTTATTTTATTTTGTACAAGTTGATAACATTATTTTATCATGTTAATTTAGGCCCTCAAGGGGATTTTTAAAATATCTATGCCCTTAATTTTCTCATGTCCGATTTTGCAGAATAAATTTAAGTTATCAATATTTCTTTGAAGTGGTGATCTCAATGTTTTTGTAACTCAATGAAAATACTATACACCATTCATAAATATCACTCAGTAGGAGCACAAAAGAATTACATACTTCTGAGTAAACAAGACAGACCGTTTGAAAACAACAGGAAATGCCCGGTGAATCTCGCGGATCAAACATTCTTTGTCTCTTAACATATCATCCATTTTTAATTTTAATAAACATCTGGGTATGGTATGGTATGACACATAGAGGAAATACCATTTTAGAAACTCGAGAATCGGTTCGTGAAATAATTTGTCTTGACTTTTCTCTTGGTCTTTATCGTTTGCTATGTTTACTGTCTTCAGTGATTTTTCCGTCCATAATCAGTGGGT
Organism: Amphipoea oculea; assembly: GCA_945859645.1. Lineage (NCBI taxonomy): Eukaryota > Metazoa > Arthropoda > Insecta > Lepidoptera > Noctuidae > Amphipoea > Amphipoea oculea. The sequence goes on from OX243873.1 coordinate 14,687,904, forward strand.
TATATTTTCATGGTTCATGACTACAATGAGTAATTATTTGTCATTTAATAATTTGAAAAAACTTGCAAAGTGGGCCAGCACTTGACCTCGATCTCGCCTGGTGGAAAGCGATGGATGAGGTCTATGATGAAACGAGCAAACCCAGAAGATGCCTATTCACTCTTGCTTTGAATACAAACGCTGGCTGAGAGTTCCACGCTTCGGCCGTGCGCATAATAAATGTGGAGGAGAAGCGCTGAGTACGACTATTAGGTACCTACTGCCTTGTTCAAGATTAACTTTTGCACATAGATAAAGTTTTGCTTTCATTTCTCGCTCTAAACACGTTTAGCGAGCGCATCGCATGCAAATTACTTTTAAATATCTATGAAACAGTTGCGAAGTGAGTTCAAAGCGCCGCTGGATTCTCTCCAAAACTTATTGGGTGTAGTATTGAATGCAAACTACACGGTACACCGATGCATTTCAACAGAGATTGCATCTCGCTTCAAGACGGAATACAAATCTGAGTAGAATAACAAAATCTTGTCGATGAACATTTAGGTGCTACTTGTGATTGCCGAAGTGCGTTCGATCGTGGGCCGAGAAAGTGATACGCGACCAGCATTGTTTTACTACACGGCAGAAACCGAGACAATCATATAAGTAGTAGATGTTTTCCTAGATACGAGTATGTCTCGGTGAGAGATAACGTCTGAATGCGGGCTCGCTTCTGACGTTCGCGATAATACTGCTGTGCCAGTTAACTACGTAAACAATGATTTTGAAGGCAACATAAATAATTATAATAAAGCGACGGCAAATTGTCGTTCGCCTCCTTTTGGGGCGCGTTTTCTTTTTAAATATTGAGATCATGAACTGATCTATACTTGAAACTGTACTTCCGGCAGACTCTAAGTGAAGGAACATAATTAAGCACACTGTCAATATGCAATTAAGTATCAGATATCAATTAGATATTCTTAAGTATATTATTCTAAGGAAACTATAAAACGAATGAACGTGATAACATCAACACATCAACCATGGAGTAGGAAGAAATGGAGCGCTTATGTGCGGGTGGACAACGCGGCGTCAATTCCAACAAAAGCAGTTGAAGACACTAAGGTGCTATTAAAATTTATGTTTTTATCCTCAATAAGGAAAACATCGTGAGGAAACCGGCGTATACTAGAACCAAAAATTCAAAGACATTTGACATCCGCCAACCCACACTACTAGGCCCGCATTGTGGATTACGGCCCACTCCCTCTCACAGAGAGGAGGCCTGTGATTTAGCACTCACCAGTGGGAACATTATAGGCCGAATATGGTTATAGTTATCCTTTATAAGTATGTTTTTCAATAAAATGTAATATGTTATTTAAACAACATTGCAATGACGTTTTATTATAATAAACGTCGTGTATATCCTGTGTTGATCCGTTATGAATGGCGTAACGTTTCTCCGGCTAACGTTATGGCGTGTAATAAAATTCAAATACGTGTGTCCCTACCACTTATATACAGTACCTACTTATGCACAGGGTTTAGGTAGATATAATAGGAGTTAGCACTCCATTTACTTTCGTATCCCGATGTTATAAATAAGAACATAATGATGCACAACAAAAGTAATCTAGTAAGTCTGTAACTGCATTCGGCTTGTTACTTGTGGCCGGTAGGTTCTATTAACATTTCCCTATATGCTTTAAGCTTAAATAAGTTAGTAATGTTTATGATCAGTCCAAGTTAATTTAAACTTGTAAAAGTAACTTATTAGTAGACTTGTATTGGGTCCTTGATTGGAATTGGAATTGGAAAACATCCCAGGTACGTAACCTGTTTAGGGAAATTTTAACTTTATAGGCTCAACTAGTCCCCAATAGTTGAAAAGAGTGTTAGGTACTAGAGTCAACAGTCTAACATTTTCTTATTGAAAGCAGATTAGAAAAAAAAGGAAGGTGCGTACCTATCTCCTAAAATAAGTTCTTTACAGATCATGCACCATTCACCAATCCGCACTGGGCCCGTGTGGTGGATAATGGCCCACTCCCTGTCACAGAGAGGAGGCCCGTGTCCCAGCAGTGGAATCATTATAGGATGATGATGTATATAGGTTATGTATCTCTTAAAATAATGTAGTGTTAGCAACTATATTTAAATATACCTGCTAAACTGGACACCGTGTCGGTATCAGTATGTACAACGCGTAGTAATTAATCATCAACGAGTTGTGTTATGGCTAATTTCACCCGTACTTTATGTTCTTTACCTCTGGAAAGTAACGCAGTCACAACGTCATGTAATGCGAAATAAGGAAAAGTAATAAAGGCCCGCTCTATCGCGACGAGTGTTTTGAATGTTGTTACAAGATTTGATTTAACCCGACACTTGTCACAGGTAGGGCTGCCATCCGTCCGGGTTTCCCCGAATTTGTCCTAGTTTGGTGGGTGTCCCGGGAGCATCCGGGCGGGGTTCCTTAAAAAGTGCCCGGTCAAACCCAGACACTTTCTGTGATAGGGGAAATCCGACTTTGAATGGTTTACAATAAATAAAGTTAAAAATTAACCGCGCGGCAAATATGTATACCCGTATGCTCGTGACAAATCATAATTTATGCTTTTGATTTACATTTTTTTTTTTTTAATTTTCATTGATTCCAAAAAGAAGAGTGTTCCTAATTATTTTTGTTACCAGAACACCTCTCACATAGAGAAGAGTGTTTAATTGACTAGTAAATTAAGCGGTTTTTTTTGTATTGTTGAGGTTGAAGTTGATATTCTATAAATAAGAAAAAAAATATGATACTTGACGATGTTTATATTTTATTGTAATTTTGTTTTCGAGGGAATCCGGGAATTATTTTTTATTTCACCCAAATGTCCGGGGTTTTTGAAGTTTTTATCCGGAGTCCATAATTTAGGTGATGGCAGCCCTCGTCACAGGGTTAATGTTCTAATAGGTTATATAGGAATGTTTGTGCGTTTCTTCTTTTATACTGTTTAAATTCCTACTTATCATTATATTATTAACTAGCTTCTGCCAGTGGCTTCGGCCGCGTGGATGCCGGAAATTATGCCACGGGAACGTGCTACCGGGACAAAAACTAGCTTATGTATCTTAGCGATAAGACCGCCCATTGTGTCAACCTTTGTAAAATGTCTATATTTATATCTGTAATTTATACATTATGGTTTAAAAACATAATAAAGAAAAAACTATTCTATTATTATGTCCTTCGTGAAAATCGTCAAAATTCGTTCAGTGTATGATTTCATGGGTCGGAAATGGTTCTGTCTGAAGATAGTGTATTAAAATTAGGCTGACAATCAGCATTACCTACTCAAACATCTGAAAATAAAATAAAGGTATTGTCCAATTAACGTCTATCCTTTATCTGAAAGATTGGCCGCCTTTTTAGTTACCTATGACTAAGTTCAAAAGTATACGTTGAAGCTAAAATTGTGCCGATCTTCCACAGGTAAGTCAGACACGGTCTGATGGAGTACCATCTAATATCAGTTTGCTTGTTCCATTAACCCTGCACGCAAGTTATAGTAAACCAGTTATTGTGCATCATTAATTATCTAATGTTATGTCACTTACTGCTACTGGATATAAAGTCAATTGCATCAGACTTGTACCCACCGAATAATAGAACAATCAAGATGAAATCAATCCATAGGTACTAATATTATAAATGCGAAAGTGTGTCTGTCTGTCTGTTACCTCTTCACGCTTAAACCGCTGAACCAATTTAGATGAAATTTGGTATAGAGATGGTTTGAGTCCCGGGAATAGACATAGGATAGTGTTTATCTCGATATTCCCACGGGATCGAAACTTATGCGGGTGTCACCGCGGGGCGCAGCTAGTACATGATTAAAGTACCTAGGAACCTAATTTTCCTATAAAAAAATAAGTAGCCGAGTGTAACTTCCGCTATGAAAAATAACGATTGGGTAACACTAACTTGGATTGTAAGGAGGTACTACCCTACTCTGCATTATAGGAAAGCAAATTCAGTACTATTAAACCGTAATATCATATGAACACGCGGTTTTCATCTAATAAAGCACGTTATTAATCGAATTTTCCGCTTGCCGGTACAAGAACAAGTCGTAAATGAGATCGGTAGGTTTCGGTTGCACCGCGGCGGGTAGGGACGGCGGGAGAGCAACATGGCGAGCGGGCGGATGCTGCGCGTACAGCCTCCGCCGCGGGCGTAGTACGCCGCGAACAAAGCGTCCCACCCTACTCGCTTCCTGCCTCCGTTTCAGCCTCTTCCGGTCAACTCGTCCGTAACACATTTTCATGTATGAAACAAGCACTCAATTGCATATTTATGATAGGAACATTCACTTTATAATTAAAGAATACTACTGATATCGACGTACAGTGATAGATAGCTGTGTATGAGTTTCAGGAGCGTATGTGCGCGTGTGTCGTCGAGAGCGCGGTCCGCGGGCTACTGGCGGCAGCCTCCGAGCGGGGGCGCGGGGGCGTGGGGGCGCGGGGCTGCGCGGGCCACGCTTTTCATTAAGGAGCCGAGCTACGCCGCCGTAGCAACGGTCGCCGCCCCGGCCACGGGAAAGCTTCCAGCCCTTGTGATTTATCTCAAAACCTCCAACTTACCGTCGGCGTTATGCTACGAACATTTGGGCTGCACTTTTATGCATTTAAGGCAATAAGATGAGATTTTTTAAATTCAAAAAACATAGGTACCTACCTACTTGTGTTTTAATTAATGAAAATACTTATTGGGTACAGGACCTACCGTCTCTGTGGAGGCATCTGAAACTTAGATAGATAACAATACTATACGTAGTACCTGGGTACTTATCACTTAAAATCAAACCCAAGTCCACAAATTCACCGATCGCTCTCCCTTGCAATTACAAATCATACGTAGGTATATCGGCTAGACCACTACCAACAGGCTACCTGCTTATATTCACATGAGGACTAGAGCTATGGCATCCTTCTGTATTCGTAAGTTCCGGAAATAATATTAATAGGTACCTATACGTATTTTAGTAGTTACGTTTAGGCAGGTAGGTAGGTACAATAGTTCTCTTCTGTAGGCGAGTTTTCATTGCATGCACCTTACCTACATAATAATACTTTCGTCATAAACTAGAAGGTGTCGATATTCCTGGGAATTTAAAGACCGTGTCAAGTCTCCAAAATTTTGTCCCAGGACTCGAGACTGCGTCGACACTGGAACTGCACTGATTTGTTGTGCCTTCTTCCCTCCCTGTGATGTTGCATTTGCCTTCAGGATTATGAGGAAAACGATAGGTCCGTCCAGAGGGGTTACCCTACTCTCTCATAGCAGGTAAATACTTAAAATACTATATAATACTTAGATAATATAGATACCTGAATGTACATAGTAATTCCATGCGAGTCAATCAGGCGAAAAGTGATGTGTGATGCGTTTTTACCCGACTACAGCAAAGCCAAATGAGGGTTATTATTTTAACAGCCTATGTACAGTATTCCCAAATTAATAATGCGCATGCAGATCTTCGCTAATTGTCCTATTCCCGGAAACACCCGAATCATTGAATCGTAAGAGCCCTAAACAATGCACTTCCTTACTCACTTAACCACTCTATATACATATCGTCTTCCGAGCGACGCTCGGGGAATACGACCGTTGCCGAACAGTGACGAAGATTTCTATGCGCATTATCACTTTGGGAGATCTGTATGTATGTTCATCTGTTCTCTTACAACTCCTAAACATCTGGTCGTGTTTTGATAAACGACGTATCGTTGGAAGCGTTATGTTGTTCTACGGGTTAAAAGCTATACAGGGTGGTTGGCACATCGACGCGCAAACTGTAACCACAATGATTTTTAGACTGTGCTGTAACCATGAATTCAGTACATGATTCTGAACTGAACCCACCTGCGTCGAAATTTTTCGTCGGTTATTAAAAAAAAAATATGCTGTTCCGTACATTTTGAATTTATGACCGCGGGCCGCGTAGGTACCTATTATAACCCTGTTTGTTTTTTTGTGAAATCTTTGTACCTAATAAATATTTTAAAATAAAGTAGGAAAGAAAACCAGGCATTGCCAAATATTAAGTTTGTATTATCAAAAAGAAAACTGCTCGTACGTTGGAACGGAATCTTCAATAATTTTCAAGCGATCTTAAAACCTCCGTGCTAACTAGATATTCTTCTGTATTGTTGGTGGTCGAAATACTTATTATAAAATGTTTTTGTAAAAATACAAAAGGCTGTTATTCAGCTATGTCGAATTTGAACTAGAGAAACTTCGCACGAACGAAGCTGTGTGTACTTCATAGTACGATCTTATGTACCCCGTGCCCTGGAAAGCACGTTAAGCCGTTTGTCCTGCGCTTAATCTCTCCGGTCGTGTCGGATTGCCGTCCCATCGGACTAGGAGAGCGAGGGAAGAGAGAGTGCAGTGTCTGCGCACATACTTGTGCACTATAATATCTCCCGCGCCGACGGCTTGTTTCTGTTGAGATTGACGGACATGACCGAAATACGGTCTGGAGGACTAGGACTACGAGTATATACATATACAATCTTATCATAACAAGAATAAAGATCGCCGTGATTTTGACAGTGATTCCGAAACTGGGGTAAAGAGACTGTAGTGGTTTGTTTGACCCATGGAATAAGTAAGTAGGTAATTTTAAAAACTCCTTGGCAAACCAAGGAGTTTTTAAATTGCTAAATGTGTAAGTGGTGCTGCCAGGTCAAAACCTGTCAGCGGGTTTGACAAACCTGGTGACGTTTTCCTTATTTATTTTCACAGAGTACTTTTTGATAGACTGTTTATTTTTATTATTTTCTTAAAATTGTATTGTTTTATATAATCATACAATAATAAATTATTATAAATTTCCACAAATACAATGAATGAACGGAAGGGGCTGGCTTTTTTATTTACTATTGCTAAAGAAATTCAAATTTCATTCACAAGTCCCGTGATATTTTTTACACTAAAAGATTATGCCGATATCATTTTCACGACCATGAAAAATATCCACGATGCTTTACTGAAACAAGAACCCCCCGAGAAATTTGTAGAAATCGTTAATTCGTTCCATACTGAATGGTTGGAAGCGGTTTTAGATGTAGAAACGTTTTCTAAAAGGATCAAGAACACTCCGCGTGAGGTTATCCTTAATGCACTCGATTACACCATGAATTGTACCCAACAGAGATATGACCACATTCTAGAGTATATTGACAAAATGCATTGTACTATGACGGAAGAGGAAAAACTGTTAATGCAAGAAAATCTTACAATCATAAAAGATATGCAACATACAGTTAATAGTGTTCTGCTTGAGAATCTACAATATATCCGTTTACAGGCGGATCAAACAGAATACCTTACTAGGATTCATGATGAAATAGAAGAACTTTTACACTGGCTGGACAGACTAGAGGATAGTTTAGCAATAGAATTATGTAATGTACTGGATTTTAAATTCCCTCTTGCACCAAGTAATCTTGCAAATACGTTAAAAAAAATTGTTGATGAAGTTGCCCAGGATACTGCTCCAGAAGCTCAGAGATTATCCGAAGAAAGCCATGTAAGTAATTTGATGAGTTCTTCAGCTCGACTGGACAATGAACTAGAAATAGAAAAAATTACTAAAAAAATTAGTGCTATAGAGATTCGTATAAATCGATTAGGTGCTGAAAACTCTCATGCACTGACGGCTCTGAAGCATAAATCCATGTATTTAGAAGATCGATTGCAATCGCTCGAAAATATTAGAATGTCAATAAATAAGCTTAGAAATTACTCTCGGGAACAAGACGATGAAAACTTAGATGAACATAGACCTATAACTTCGATGATCTTCAATCATTTGCTGCCTCATCAAGATCGTTGTCGTCTCGTGGAAAAGTTAAAGCTGCTATGGAAAAAAGCATTGACGGAAAAAGGACATGATCATGAATCGATTACAATTGACGAGATAGGAAATCACACCGTAGATACATTTGGGAGAAAAATTTACGCAATAAGAGATGACGTATTATATCAATTAAATGATCGTAATAAGCTAGTCCCTCTGAGTGACGACGAAAAACATATTTATTTTTATGACTCTTGCGAAAGATATTATTTAGATGATAGCAGACAGCGGGTGTATAAAAATCATGATGGAGCTAATGAATATATGCTAGATAAAGGCGGACTTCTTGTAAAATTTCGGGAAGAAAAAGACGGAGTTCGTCTCGGTCGATATTATGTTAACGAAGAAGGACGTCATATATATCGCGATGAAGATTCAAACGAAGAATACGAACACGACGGCTTAGATACTTTAGTAAGAATTCATGAGCAGCCTTTCTATTATGCACCATGTTTAAGCGAACCGATTACTATGGAAGAAAACAAATATCTTAAAAAAGAGGTCGGCGACGCTTTAAAGAAGTGCATAGCAGAAGTAGTTGCACACCAACCTACTGATCCTATAGCATACTTGGCAGATCTCTTGACAAAATATAGTGATAATATTAAAGCACATCAGAAACATGTTAAGGATGAGCAAGAAAGATTTGAACTGAGCCATGGAGTCTTGGGGTGAATCCTCGCAAATGACCCTCCCAACCCCCCAAAAAATTGTGTCAGTCCATGCGCCAAACACCCTGTATATTTATTAGTCATAAAAAATATAAAATATTGAAAAATGATCTGATCGACTATCTTTAATAATGTGCCCTAAAATGTTATAAGTAATACAAAATAAACTCTTAAAATTACTGTTATTAATTTAAAAAAAAACGGCCAAGTGCGAGTCGGCCTCGCGCACCGAGGGTTCCGCACAAACCTGTTTAAAATATTTTTACCCCGTAGATTTTGATTCCCTTGCGAGTGTCGAAAATTTGCGGAAATTTGCGGCATAAACAGCCGTTTATGCCGCAAATTTCAAAAAAATCAAACTTAGAAGTTTGATTTTTTCACAGCTTCAAGGGACAGTAGACATGTGTGTGTGTGTGTGGTGTGTGGATTTGATATAAATTCCAGCTTGATGCCTCTACGCGTTCCTGAGAAAAAGGGTCTTGACAGACAAACAGACGGACGGACAACAAAGTGATCCTATAAGTGTTCCGTTTTTTCCGAAAAAAAAAAAATATTATTTAAGTGTATTATTCTACTAGCCGCAAAGCTTTTACTTTTTATTGAAAGGTTTTTCTTAAACCTGTTATGTAAGGGTCCGAAGTGTAGAAAATTTTATGTAGAACATCTTCATTTGTGGCTGCTCTAGAGCATTTTCTAGCGTAATGAAGTCTGAATCGTTTATAGTCTTTGTTTCTTGATTCCGGCATCTTCGTAGAGCTGTCCAAGAGACAACACTGAATAATGACGCTTTCCCCGTGAATTAGGACTTTATGGTCGCATATAACACCACATATATTTATTATCATAATTATCGTTGTGCTGTATCGAAAGCAGACTGTCCGAATTTCATAGCATTAATCTGTAGGTCTTGCACCACAAATAGTGCATACAGCACCTGATGAAGTTTCTGAAAAAACTTGAGCCATTTTCCCGTCAACCATTGTTAAAAATAATGTATGTTTGATTTCAATACCTACCTTCACCATTTACCTATATTGCTTAAGCTTGGTGTAGGAGCATCTTTTTAAGCTATTTATTTTATTTTTAATTTCATTAACTACGCTTGTAGTTTCTCAGGTGTCTCTTTTGAAAATTCTATTAAAATGGGCTTACAAAATCTTACTGATGATGGAGCTGGGTTTTCCCAAACAGTGTCATTTGTATTAATATTTACAAGTTTCAGAGGCACTAATGAAGATATAAATAAATTTGTGTCAGAAATGAACTTCTCTCTTCAGCTAAGACTTGCTTGTATTCACTTTGTCCGCTTGAGCCATCACAGCTCCATTTAGTATAGGTACACCATCGATTTATAAAGTTCTTGCAATAGTGTGATCCAGCAGATCCTTACTACTTTTGCTATAGTAGATACTACTCTGTCAAAAAAGTACCTACCGGGAAAAGATCAATAATACATAAAATGTTAGTTATTCATCGAAATTTATTTTTTCGCCTTCAAAGTATGCTCCTTCAGAAACGATACACTTACGCCAACGAATAATCCAATCATCAAAACATTTTTTAAACGTTTTTTCCGGAATTCAGTTTAGTTCTCGCCGCGAGTGCCACGAAGTGGTAATTTGAGTTTAGGAAAAAGAAAGAAGTCGGCAGGAGCCATATCTGGTGAATAAGGTGGTTGCTCGATGGTACCTATTTGTTGAGTTTTTGGTCAAAAATTCGTTCACAATGATGGCCTTTTGCTTGCGCATTATCGTGGTGGTTGCTCTCTTAAACGCCGCATAACGCTCAAATAGTAATACTTTATTTACCGTTTGACCTTCCGGTAAGAATTCCGAGTGAACAACAATACCGCGATAGTCAAAGAAAACAGTCAACATGACTTCGACTATTGATCGACTTTAGCGTGTTTTTTTTTGGTTTCGGTTCAGTTGGGAGGCGCCACTCCGAAGCTTGTTGACTAGTTTACATGTCGAACTCATAAACCCACATCACGTCACCAGTAACAATGCGTTTCATGAATGTTGGGTCGGAATTGACTCTTTCTAGCATGTCTTCAGCGACTCTTCGATTGAGTTTTTGGAGAAAATTCAGATCTTTTGGGACTAGCCGAGCGGCTACATATTTCATACCCAAGTGATTATTTAAAATAAAATAATACGAATCGACTCATGAGACAGAGAAAGTTTAGCGTAAGTAGATTAATCGTTTTTTTTTTCCGACTAAAAAAGGAGGCGTTTTTTTTTTTGTAACTAGTTATCCGTCATATAATATATATAGACGGATTTACAAAATCCTTTTTTTTTCGAAAGAGGTTTATTCCGAAATGGTCTCATTTAACCGGTTGTATGCCGTAATTACAGACACAATTAAAAAGCCATTGTGTCTCGTGTAGATCTACGTTCCGGCATACGAAGGGTTAAATTTCATAAAGATCTGATGATGAGTTTCGGAGACAGACAACGGAACTCTTCAATAAATGCCAGCAAATCAACCGCGATTGCTGCTATCGCATACGTCATGCATTTTTTACGCAATCACACAACATAACATCACGCCTGTACCCTCTAAAGAGGTACGCAGATGTGTTCAATATACCACGGTACATCCACATCTCTGTCAAAGTTGTTATTGGAGTACCTACCTCTAGGTACTTGCAAGTAAGTTCGGGCATAACTTTTTTGTTCATGAATTGATTTAATTAACCGACTTCAAAAAAGGAGGTTCTTTACTCGACCCGCATATATGTAGGTATGTATACTTATAAGTATGTATGTTTGTATGTCCGCGATTTTCTCAAAAACTAAAGAACCAATTTTGATAATAATTCTTTCACTAATGTAATCTACATACTTTCAGGAAGGTTTTAGTATATAATACATTAGACAATTATTCTAATGTACGAAGTTATATGCATAGACTCCTTAGTCTATGCATATAACTTCGTACATAAGAAGTGCCTGAGCACACCTCCGAATCCCCCGATGTGAAAAAACACTACAAAGTAAAAAATAACTTTAATTTTGGAAGTCGGTGTCGTGGTCCCGCATTTTCGTTTTTTGACACCGACTTCCGAAATTAAAGTTATTTTTCACTTTGTAGTGTTTTTTTTTTCAAGTCGGTTGTTTTTTTTGTAAAAAAGTTTTTATTTTTCACTTTTTAGTTGTACCTACCTACCCCACAAAAATTCAATTAACACTAGTGCATTGAAGAATTGAAGACACGACTCGAAGAATCATCAAAATTCCCATAGAAATGCCGGAGATTCAGTACATTTATGCATTTAACTTCGTACATAAGAATAATTACCTACCTGATGTTTTATATAGGTAGGTACTAAAACCTTCCTGAAAGTATGTAGATCACACTACTGAAAGAATTATCAAAATCGGTTCAGCAGTTTTTGAGATAATCGCGGACATACAAACCTACATACATACATATGGGTCGAATACAGAACCTCCGTTTTTTAAAGTCGGTTAAAAATAGGTAATGATGCGAAACCGCAAAATGAATTCCGCTGCGAAACATGAATAGGTACCCCTACATTATGTCGCGATTCGAGTAGCGGAACATCATGAGAGTCAGTCAAATTGTAGCAATCGGAGCAAAATGTCGTCGCTTTTGGCTTAGTAAATACAGTATAGGTCTACTTCGGAGTTCGGGCCTTTTGTATTAGTTTGTCCGTATAATGAACATTCATTTTACAAAAAATAAAAGTTTCGCTTTATAAACTTCTCGACTGCCACAGATACGTGCGAAACAAACGCGGCACCGCAACAAAATAGCCGCCTTACCGCGGAGATGTAACCGGCTTCCGAGCAGATCGGCGAAAACACGTGAAAACGAGAGAGAATCATAATCATATGTACAGACGCCAGCACATCAACCTACTACAATCTGTCAAATTTCTTTAATAGATTTTCAATTTTATCACTAAAGTATAAGGTTCAAAGTTGATTGGGAAAATTTGACAGTTTCGGGTAGGTTGATGTGCTGGCGTCTGTACGTTAGGAGTGTTAGAACAGGCAGTTCCGCTTCTGTTTAGCTTGTCGTACAACGGACAAGTCATGGCGGAACTACTGCGGTTTCGCTGCTATGGTTTCGCGGCGGAGGTTTGATAATGTGCTTTAAACATAACTGGCGAAACTGGGCGTGCTACGCACCCCTGCCCAACCCTTCGGAGAATACAAGCGTGATGTTAGGAGGCCATAGGAACACATATTCTATCCATTAGCTGATTACCGAGGTTTAAAATATACAGCCTTGTCACAAACGGAAAATAGGTGGCTAAGAATAGGTTCCCGTTAATCCCGTTGGCACTCTTCGGTTGCCTGCATAAAGAAGCGGGTTTTCGGGCCCGACTTCCAGTACAGATCTCTGCAGGTTAATCTTCGGAAGGAAACGGTTACATGTTTTAACCTGTTTCTTTATGTGTGTCACCCGCACCGATCGGTACCGACTTGCCTCCGGGAACCCGCGTCTTTATATTTAGATACCCTAAATGTACCTACCTAAAATCTAACATATCAGAATTTTAGCTGAATGATATCATCCACACTTGTACTTGGCGAACTTGTACAGCTGCCAATGCTCTTGTGAGACGATAGCGTGACCTGTTATCGTTCCGGCAATTATTTGCTGCCTGGGCGCAGGGGTACAGCATTAATTTCCTAAGAAAGCGGTGAACGGTCACACTGACGGCTTTACAAAAACAGAGATTCTTGACACCTTGGTGAAAATCAGTCTACCAAAAAGTACTGTGGTGGAAATTACAGATTTTAATGACGGCCGTTTTATGACGACCCGTTTTCCTAGGAAACCAAAACTTTATGGATAAGCGTGTCACCACCGCCCATGAAAATACGGACGCTACCCCAGCTGCAGCACCCCAAACAAAACACAAGATCGCAGTACTGAGAATTTGAGACTAACGCTTATTGCAATTTTATAAATATCAATATTCATACATATTCGGTTGTCTGAGCCGGGAATCGGCCTAACTCAAATGCGGAAAAATAACATTCTGCGTTTTAGGACACCAAGCGATAGGGTCAATCATAAGACTTATGGATCAATTCTCTCTGTTTATTAGGAGTATATTTTAAAGAAATCAAAAACAAAACAAGATAAAACATTCGTTTTATTATCAAAATAAAATTATTTTATATCAATAAAATTTCACTTATTCTTATTTTTTTTACCAGCTGCTTGACCTTTCGCAGCCATTTTATCTTTGTTAGGATTTATTTGACCTATTTGTTTCTTCTTTTTATTAAGTTTGTTTTTTAATTTCTTAGAAGCTGCAACTGCAACTTGTTCTGTGATTTTGTCTTCATTTTTGCTTACGGCCTGTGTCTGTGGATTTGCACCTTGTTGGTTGCCTTTGTTCTTTTTATTCTTCCTTTTCTTTTTATTCGGACTTTGATTTGTTTGTACCGCGTCAGCTTTACTTTGAGCTGATTTAGGATTGCTGTTGTCGTTTACATTTTCAGGGGCATTCGCTGCATTCTTATTATTTTTGTTTTTCTTACTACCCGGACTTTGTGGAGTAGTGAGGTCACCTGAGTTTTTAGCAGTGCTGCTGCTTGTTGCAACAGCCATGACATTTTTATTATTTTTATTTTTGTTTTTCTTACTACCTGGACTTTGTGGAGTAGGATTATCTGACTTTTCATTATTGCTGCTATTTAATACCTTGGCATTTTTGTTTTTGTTTTTCTTACTACCCGGACTTTGGGGAGTAGTAGGAATTGCTGTTTTTTCAGTTGTGCTGTTGTTTGGTGCCTTTACATCATTAGAGTTTTCTACATTTTGCTTGTTTTTGTTTTTGCGTTTTTTCTTTTTCTTTTGATTGTTATTTTCGGTGGGCTGGGCAGTGTTAGCAACTTGTGGTTGACTTGCAGGTCTGAAAAGGAAATAAACAATTTGCTTATCCATACTAATATTATAAATTCGAAAGTAACTCTGTCCGTCTGTCTGTCTGTATGTTACCTTTTCACGCCTAAACCGCTGAACCGATTTTGATGAAATTTGGTATAGAGATAGCTTGAGTCCCGGGAAATGACATAGGATACTTTTTATCCCGATATTCCCACGGGATCGAGACTTATGCGGGTGAAACCACGGGGCGCAGCTAGTAGATAATACTGCAGTACAGTATAACCAGATAGATATATAAAAAAGAATAGGGCAATATTTCGACAAAGTCAACTCAGGATTTGATCTTAAATAATAGCAGAGGCTAAAGTGGGGATACCACTCTAGCCTCTGATATTATTTAAGATTGAGTTGATGATTATTATTTTAAGAACGAAAATAGCTTGAACACAAAGTATCACAATTTTACTTATAACATTTACTTTAAACCTCTGTAAGCTTACTTTGTCTGTGCATTAGGCTTGGCTTTCTTTTTCTGTGGCTGAGCACTGTCCGACGGAGCTGATCGTTTTACAGGTGACTGTTTCTTATTTTGTGTCTCTGCCTTTTCTTCTTCTTCTGACTGGGTATCTCCATTTTCTTTAGGTTCTTCTTGATTAGGATCAACTTCTTCTTCATCATCTTCGTCTTTAAATGGCTCCGGCTAAAACATTTAAATAAATATAACTTTTTGTATAGTTTTTTTGTTTTATGTTGGAAAAGCTTTTCCAACATAAAATTTGTGAAATATTACATGTATACTTACAATAACATTAGAAAACTTCTTGAACTTTGCCACAAAAAAGCCATCCATATTATGCGTGTGAGGGTAAAACCTTCTGGTCAGTTTCAATGACGGATGGAACCGATGGTGCCTGTACTTCACAAAACCTTCAGTGCCAAAGTCAAGACCTGTGGGCACCAACTTCACGTTCCTGCGCTTCAATGCATAGTTAACTACCCATTCATTTTCTTCAGGCAGAATTGAACAAGTTGAGTACACAATGTAGCCACCAGAGCTAGACTTTGCACTGCAACAGTCAATGGCAGCAAGTAAAAGTTGTCTCTGGATGTTGAAACACCTCTGAATATCTTTCTGATCTTTAGTCGTCTTAACACTGGGATCTTTAGCAATGACTCCTGTACCAGTACAAGGAGCATCCAGTAACACCCTATCAAAACCTTTCATTACGTCAGGGAACTCTCTACCATCATGGTTACAAATAACAGCATTCACTACACCCAACCTGTGGAAGTTACCTACTACAGCTTTTGTCCTTTCTTTATTAGCGTCATTAGCAAATAATGTACCCGTGTTCTTCATGATGGCTGCGATATGTGATGCCTTGCCACCTGGTGCTGCACACATGTCCAATATCCTCTCATTCTCTTGTGGTGCTAAAGCCATTACTGGCAGGAAACTTGAGGCACCTTGTAAGATATAGTGCCCTGCTAAGTATTCCGGAGTTGCACCAATTGGTACAGTAGAGCTATACACTACAAGACCTACTTTGCTCCATTTACCCACAGGGTCTAAATTCACTCCTCTGTTAATAAGAGCTTGGGCTAAATCTCGCCGTCTGGTTTTAAGGCTATTTGTTCTAATAGTAACAGGTCGCGCAACTTCACTAGCTTCCAGAAATTCGACCAACTCTTGCACAGGAAATATTTGCAGAAGTACTTCCATAAGAAATTCATTGTAACTGTAATAAGTGCAAAGATCTTTTAGAAGCAGATCAGTATATTCACAGCGGGATCTACCATCTTCCTTCAAGCGACTGAAATCTCCTAACACTATAACAACATCTTTGATTCTTTGAAGAACATCTTGGAGACTTGCTGGATTGTTTAGTTCCTCTTCAGATGGGAATGCAAATACATCTTGTTTGGCAATATTCAATTGCATCTCTTCATCAGCTAGCTTTTTGTCTACTTTCTGTTTTTTCTTTAATTTTATATTTGCCTTCTCTATGGGCAACATGTCATCATCGTCGTCATTGTCATCATCATCGCTGTCTTTACCTCCTCCACTGGAGTCAGAATCATATTCTAATTTGCCACCACTAGCTGAATCTTCATCTTCTGATGTTGCATCACCATTTTCATTATCTGAATCTTTAAATAAATCATCTAGAGTACCAACCTGAAAGCAATTTTCATATTAAATCTAGAATAGTAGTTATTTTAACACGTTGACTGGCAGACCACAGACACAATAGAAAATCTATTGTTGGCGATACACTGTGACCACCGTCAATGAATTTTTTTTTTTTTTTTATAGTCTGAGGAATGATGATGATGTGATAACCGCACCGTAGCCAGTGCGGTTTAAAATAAGATGTAGTGTCAAAAATTAAGAAGAGTATGCTTAGATGGTTTGGTCATGTTGATAGGATGAACAGAAACGCCACAACAAGGCAGGGAAACACCGGGAGGGGATGCCCAAGGAGGACATTAGTGACCTTATTAGTGATGTGTACTCCCAACCGGCATGTGTGTATGACCAGATGTATAAACATAAACAAGGCAAAACGAGTATGTACGGACCATAGCAGATGGCATTCTGTAGTTTCGGCCTCCATAAGATGAAAAACAAATTAAAGGATTAAATGCATGTATCCCAGCAGTGGGAACATTATAGGCTGATTATGATGACACAGAAGCTCATGCCATTTTTTATATATATGTATGTTTAGTGTATTTTATTATAATAGTTACAGATTTACAGTAATAAGACAATTAGGTTGAAAATTAACAACAAGAATTTGGTTTTCAGAAAAAAAATGTAAATAAACATATGCTATGATACCTTATACTTTTCTCCTCCAGCTTTCTTCTTTCCTGCGCTTTCATCATCAGAATCTTCTTCCATTTCTGACCCATCATCGTCCACCTCATCTTCATTGCCACTGTCATCATCTTCAGATTCCGAATCAACCTTTTTAGCTTTGCTTTTCTGTTCTTTTTTGTTTTTCTGTTTAGGTTTCAACCATTCCTTATTGTCATCAGTGTAACCTGTTATAAGTAAAAACATTTTGGTTTTAACTTATCAAGTTGTAACAGCTAATTTATGTGGATCATTATTCCTTTTTTTTTCAGTATTTAGGCAGGGCAAGTTTGGCACCAACAATAATTTAAAAACTCTTGTGCCATTTTGACGGCATCACGGTTTTTATTAAGAAAAAAGATGTATGATTTTTATATATGGCAACATGCAAGACATATTCTGAAAAGGGTAAAGAAGTAGTTTGGATTCTAAAGAATTCCTAAAAACAGTTGCTGTTTACAAAAAATCTGAAGTAAATGTTTACCAGGACCAGTTTCTTCATCAGAACTGTTCTCAGCGTCCTCATCTACCGCCACCTCTGTCTGTTTAGCTACATTCTTCTTTGCTTGTTTCAATGCTTTTTTCTTTTCCACTAGTTCTGCCTTCTTCTTTGCTCTTTTAGCTGCTCTTTGCTTCTGCCTGTGAGTAAGCTTCTTGTCTGGTGTGTCATCTTCTACTGCAATAAAAGCAAATGGTGTAACAATGAGAATTCTAGCAGTACCAGTTGATAGTAAAACCCACAAAAGTTAACTGGAGACTATGATCGGACGACGTAAGCAGGCAGTACTGAGGCGTTGATGTTAACTCTTGCAGGTTGTAGGACTTATAGGTACATATTCTCCATGCATTTACCACACATTAGGTGTAACTTGTGCCACAAAAAATGGTCTTAAAAAATAATTATTCATGTTCTGTTGTGATTCACCATTTCACACCCATTGACTTTTGTATATTAGACGGTAAATGAAATGTCCAGGTGAAGTTTTCACAAACCATTATAAGTAGCCCTAACATCATAACTAAGCAAACAAATAATTATAAACAAATAAACGATTTCATTTCATGAGTATACATAATATAATCTATTTGTGGAAGAACAGACAAAAGACAAATAGTATAAATTATAAACTAAAGGCATTCCTGGTATCGAAAAAAAACAATTAAGTATAAAAATTGATATGTAAATTTTATGCCCTTATTTCTGGGGCTAGTGGAAACAGATATTTAATTATATTTATGGTCATTTACTTACACAGTTCTTTTTTAAACACGGGATCAGGCTGCTTCCGAGATTTTCTGCCGGGTCCTTTTTTCACTTTTTTAGTTTCATCGAATTTTGCCTTACGCCCCATGATAAATTATTAGCCTATGTAAATACTTGTAACAATGCTTGGTTCTAATATCAGTCTTCCGCCACAAATCCTATTATTTGTTCAAAAACTATTGATTTCTAACTCTAGATCACCATGCACGTTTTAAAAGTAACCACACGTGTTCAAGAACGAAACAGGTTACCAGACAGTTGACAGAGTTCACACTTGACAGTGGTGACACTGACAGACAATAATGACAGTACATATCATACCAGAATTATAGGGTGGGACCATGCTGCCTAGAATGACATTCCATACATTTGATCGATTGATTAAGGCGAGGACAGACACACCAGTGCGTTAGGAAAGCACTGCTTAGTCTGTGCTTAGGATACTTGCATAAAGCACTGGATTTTCTGCATAAGTTGACATGGGACTATTTTAATCGCACCGATGGGTACCGACTTGTCTATGAGCAAGCAACCAAGCAACCTTAGACCTGAAAGGAAGGTGCTATGGATTAGGATGTACAGACGCCAGCACATCAACCTACACCTGTCACATTTTCCCAATCAACTTTGAACCTTATGATTCAGTGATAAAGTTGAAAATCTATTAAAGAAATTTGACAGATTGTAGTAGGTTGATGTGCTGGCGTCTGTACCACAGACTACATAGAGATACTAGACTATAGTCCGCGCGGAACTCTTTAGCCGCTGAGGTGGGGACAGGGGTGAGGCGGCGCTTCGCAACGCACGTAATGAGTAATGCACCCCCTCCCCTCCGTCCCACCGCTCACATACCTAAGGCGTGGCCAACTAGTTGCATCTTCGTCTCATTGCGTGGCGTCACTATCTGTCTCTCTCACTCATGGCAAACATGTCCACTATCCATCTCTCTCATCATTTTGCCGTAAAATTAAGAACCTACCAAGAGCTTGTGCGAATAAAAAACATTGTACAAACTGAGTAAAATGGGTTAGCAAAAATCGGGTTACTTGAGGTTTTTATTTTTTACTCGTTTTTTTTAGTATGAAACTAACAAGTATTGTACTATTTTACAATCCTGATTTAAATGCGCCAACTTTTAATGGCACTTGCCAAGGCACACTATAGTGTATTTGTTTAGGTAATTAACTAAAGGTAAACAAAAAAAACCACGTGCCGTGGTTAACCAACTAAACGTAATACCAGTCTATTCAGTTGTCATGCAACGTCACAGTTGCACTCTTCAATTTAGCAACGTTATAATTCGTTAATAATGTTGCTAAATTGAAGAGTACAACTGTGACATAGCATGACAAGTGAAGTGAGTGATATTACGTTTAGTCGGCTAACTAAGTCACGTGGTTTTTTTGTTTACCTTTAGTTACCTAAACAAATACACTATAGTACATTTTTTTTAAAGGAGGGCCTTACAATGTCGACAAATTTTGAAAATTTTAAATTCATACTTGACAGTGGTGACACTGACAGTAAAGTCTTAATTCTAAGAAACTTAGGGCAATTGTGTCATTATTTGTGACTGCGATTCTTAGAAATGTTATTTAGGGTTCCAAAGTTTAAATGAAGAAAAATAATAAAAATTAACCACAATAACCGAAAAATGGTTACAGTTTGACCAAATTTTTAGGTTTTTCTTAAATGCCCATAATTTTCAAACTGCATGGGATATTTTTCTGATTTTTCTCAAGATGTTTACAATCAATCCTGTCGCCCTGTTTCGGCTTGATGTTGAGTTCTGGGACACCCTGTATGTACGGCCGAAATTCAATAGCTTTCGAGATACTTATTTGAATTTTTTGGCCCACAATCGCGGTAGACCAGGAAACGTGGAAAGAGGGAAGGGAGGCCTTTGCCCTGCAGTGGGACATTACAGGCTTATAATAATAATAAAAAATAAAGGTTTTTCGATAGAATTCCAAATAAAAAAAAACTACATATTGAATGTGTACCATTCAAAATTATATTGTAGCTGGCACTTCAATATGAACATAAATTAAAAACAAAATAATTAAAATTATGAGCGATTTAAGAATAATATCTTACTATTATTTTTATTTCACGCTTCAAATGATTCACGACCAATTTTGCATCAAGCGAGCGCCCCCACCACCGTGAAAGGCGTGCAGATAGATACTGAATAACGTGGAAGTACGTCCGAAGGATCGTGCGTCGTGCGTGCTTGATCGTGTATATACTCGCTGATAGCAGCATTCACCATTAGAGCGTGTGTCGGAAGGTGATTGTACGTCAAAATAAATCGTGAAACACTTTTACGATTTATTGAAATTCAAATATTTCATGATATTATTCATTTGAGTATACTCTGCACGTTTATGATAATAATAAAAAATCATCCACAATCCACAACCTCTTCTTATTTTTTTCCCTCTCTTCTGCTGCTGCTGACAACATCTTCATAATTGATCAAACTGGTAGCATAATTTAAAATCAATAAAACACGTGCACGTGTTACAGCTGGTATGGGCCGTGTACGGTGTATAAGAGGCTACAATCAATCAATAAATCGTCAATCCGCCTAGAATCCGTCTTGTCGTGAGCAAGCATGTTCAAAATGCCTCTAACCTGGCCACGAACTCGCCGCAGCGGCGGGCTGTAAAAACAAATATACCAAAATGTATTCGAACAACAGTCAACGCTAGACAAAAGAAACCGCAAAACTCGTGGCCGAGCGGTAATGTATGCAGCTTTAATAAAATGCAAGGACGTTATAATAACGTCCTTGATAAAATGATACACACCATAATCTGTGGTTGTTGCTGGTGTAGCAACTAGTAGGTAACACTTGTCGAGAGGCTGCTAGCTTGCTACCGTCTTATAGCATAAAATATGCTCTAGGTCACAGAACACTATTACTCCTAGCGGCTCTATGTCCGTCTTCTATTCTATTTTTAAGGTTCTGGCTCCATCGATAACGTTCGCTGATTTTGCCAATGTCAAGGTATGAGAATGAGAAAGTATTGATCGTAAACTGTAACACAACTATTGATCAGTGTTTGTAGCGGTGGCATCCATGGATCCCCATGCTAAAAAAGGACAAAACATTTTTAGTTAGTAGATATTAGTAATCTGTGGTGCTACCTTACTAGCTGTCAGTGTCAATGCAATGTTGACATGACAGATATTAAATTCGCAAAAGCCGAACACGGAGTAAAATATTTTGCCGAAAAACATCAAAGGAATTCTTGTAAAATGCATTAAATTTATCATTCATAAAAGTTTTAGTAATTAAAAATAAATTTAGTACATAAAATGGTTTTATCAAAAAGCATTTTCAAATGTGGTCGTAAAGTTCTCTTTTCGAATCAAGGATTTTTCAAGTAAGTATTTATTGAACTTTATTAATTTATTAAGGTTCCAGTGAATTTAAGCACACTTCTAATTTTTTTATTACGTACATCTTAATTTTAAATATTTCATTACACTTCCTGTAGTTTTCAGGGTCATTACGTAAATAGACATAAAGACGAAAATGGATGTCAATGTCATGGCACTGATCACCAGAAACGAACCTTCTTTAGTATTCCTAAAAGTGCTCGAACCCGTGAATATCGAGGGCGACAACTTGTTGGGTGAGTTGTTCTTTACTAGATCGTGTTTGAAAATATTTATTAGCCAATAGCAGCACTCTGCGGTTTCACCCGCCGCGTAAGGCTCGGTCCCGTGGGCATATCGGGATAAAAAGTATACTGTTAATCCTAATTATAAACTGTGTGCCAATTTTCTTCCAAATCTGTTCAATGGTTCACGCATGATTGAGTAATAAACATCCAAACATCTTCACATTTGTAATATTAGTAGGATAAATCGCAACAGGTGATAAAATAAAAAGAACAACTTATTTGTGTATAATAAAAACAATACATATAAAGCGTTAAAGTCTTTTCTGATAGGTACATTCTTAACACTCCCTGTTGGCAATATAGTATAAAACTTTTTAAGTTCAGGAGGCCATGGGGTCAGTGGGTCGTCTTAGGGGCGG
Organism: Amphipoea oculea; assembly: GCA_945859645.1. Taxonomy (NCBI): domain Eukaryota; kingdom Metazoa; phylum Arthropoda; class Insecta; order Lepidoptera; family Noctuidae; genus Amphipoea; species Amphipoea oculea. The sequence continues at coordinate 14,710,537 of OX243873.1, forward strand.
CCGGCGGGTCCCAAAGTTTCGGCTTGTGAATGCCGTGAGTCAAAAGTCAAAATTATTACAAGAGGTGGTAGGATATGCTGGCAGGTCCAAAAAATGTTTCAAGATGCCGTGGGATCTGCCCTGACCTCCCGAATTAAAATAGTTTGTACAACTACTGGCGTGTTGTTATGGAAAATGTGATAAAAGTTCCCAGTGTTAATGTATTATCTTTAACTCCGCTCCTAAGATGACCTATTGACCAAGCAATTTGAAAAGCATTTGCATAATCACCCTCCTTTATAATTATTCACAGTTCAATGGCTAAACAATTATTTGCATAATTGTTAAAAGTTGATTGCCAGAAACATTTGATTATTAGAACAGGCATTGATTATTAGAACTTTGTAGGCATTGTGGCTAATTCAAGACTTCGAACCTTTCCCAGCCCCCTTGAAGCACAGTTTTTTTTCCTTTTTCTGTGTGGATTTTATAATTATTAATTATTTATTTTGGAATTTAATAATCCTGGATGCATTAGAGTGTTGTTTATTAGGCGATAAATTAACAATTTGTATTCTAAAGAAAACTGAGCTCCAAAACTAATATAGCTGACATGGCACAAAAGGCTGCCCAACTTAATTAAATGGAATTGGGCAGTAGACCTGTCAGCTGCATGCTGGACAAACTGGACACAAGCACAGAACTGGTGCACTGAGACAGTAAGACAGGGCAGGCCACATAGGAAATGACTGGACGAAATGGATAGCTTCAGTCAAAATTGGAAGGATTGGAGGGAGGCCTTTGCCCTGGCAGGGAACAATGCAGGCTAGAAATAAAAAAGAATCCAAGATCATTCATGTCATTCATTTTCTATTTTATATATTTTCAGGCACACAATGGAACAAATGTTTGAAGTTGTATCAGATGTTGATAACTACTACAATTTTCTCCCATGGTGTAAGAAATCCATAGTATTACATAAAACTCCTAAGAACCTTAAAGCAGATTTGATAATTGGTTTTCCACCAATAAATGAGTCTTACACCTCTAATGTGACCCTATTTAAACCACATTTAGTGAGAGCAGAATGTGTGGATGGCAAGCTCTTCCATCACATGTTAACCCTTTGGAGATTTAGTCCAGGGCTAAAAAGGGAACAGCAGTCCTGTGTAATAGATTTTCAAATTACTTTTGAATTCCGCTCCGCGTTCCACTCACATTTGTCAAATTTATTCTTTGACCAAGTTGCTCGACAAATGGAAGGAGCTTTCATCAAAGAAGTTGGCAGACGTTATGGACCAGCTTCTATGCAGCCTAGAAACTTGTTGGTTCATAGTGCTGACAAAAGTTGACAGAACTTGAATAGTCCCTAGTACAAATTGTGTAAATGTATTTATTGTGATTAAGTGTTTGTGTTTGTAATTATTGTGATTTTGATTAAATGATAACATTTATGAATGTTTTACAGAGAAGCTAAGCTTCCAATATTGTTACCGACAGAAAAAAATATAAACATAAGCATTGTTCAACAGTATTTTATTTACATTTGTCCACATTGTGATATAGTCACTGGTATTTTTGGTTTATTATTGGGTCCAGTGGGAACATTTTCTATTTTTCTCATTACCAGAAGTCCATCAATCACTCGTCCAAACACAACATGCTTATTATCTAAAAAGTTACACTTAGCACATGTTATAAAAAACTGGCAGCCATTAGTATCTTTACCACTGTTGGCCATTGATAATAATCCTGGGGAGTCATGTTTTAATACAAAATTTTCATCAGCAAATGTGCTGCCACCATAGATGCTCATGACACCAGTACCATCACCCTGAAAATAATAATAATTTTAGAAGGAGAACCTATACTACTTTTTAAACATGGTTAAATGTGAGCTCCCTGAAATAGGCGTACAACTTTTTTTACCCAATCAAGCAATTCGCAAATTAATTGGCATATTAGAATGAGATTAATCAATAAAATTATATTGTATAGTAGGCAATTTTTGCATTGAAATTTGCTTAACAATGTTACATTTTTAGTGACCCAAGTGAAGATGCTAAAATTATTTTTATTACACTGGAGCACGACAGCAAACAGCCATAAGAAGTTGGAAAAATTGAGGGATACTTTTGTTCAGCAGTACAATACCATGGGTGATATAAAAAATTTCTTACATTGACAAAATCTCCACCTTGGATCATGAAATCCTTTATAACTCTGTGGAATGTAGCACCTTTGTACCCAAGAGGTACACCATCTCTTCTATATTCTCCGGTGCAGAATTCTCTAAAATTTTCGCTTGTTTTTGGTACGACATCGGCAAACAATTCAAAAATCATTCTTCCTATTTCCTGAAGGAAATTCGAGAAAAGGTTAAATATTAATTATTTTAGCAGACATTCGTAGAGATATATCTCTATAGCTCACAACAAATTGATAAACTTACTGTTGTCCCAACAGTTATATCGAAAAATACAACAGGATTGTTTGGATTCCGAAGTTGAGACTGAATCTGATTCCAAGTTGGCATTTTTTTATGAGATTACTACTGTAATATTTTAAGAAAAAAATCACATTCGTTTCCAACAAGTCACAGATTTGATAGAGGTTTTAGAAATAGCTGTCTGTTAGTCAAAAGGTTTTATGTAAAGGTAAATAAACTAAGATTGGCGGTTCTCAGTTCTAAATCTAACCTATAAATTAAACGTCACAGTGACGGTTGTCAAATTTGTCGCAAATTCATTTTTTTTATATATTTTAATGGCCTGGTTGCTGGGACCTTTTAGCCAAAAATCAATTCACAATCCATCGGCACGGCAGATTATAAATAAAGTCCGTCTTACGAAGAAGTCCCGCAGCCACGTCGCCACTGGCAAACGACAGAACCATACATTTTTGTGTATTCATCTGCAATGGTAATGAGAAGAGTGTAAGCAACTGCTCTCCTCGATCTATAATGTTGTGTAATGTGTTGTCTGATTGCCTATTGTTATTGTTTTGGACAAGGCAACTAAGTGCACACACAGGAAGCTTTGCTGGACCTCCTCAATAAAAAGAGAAGTTTCGACTCTTTGCTTTGATCAATAATTGTAGCTTGTATATACGAGTATAGTACGCGCCACGAAAGATGAGACTTGACTTTTATCTTACACTTTATTATTTCGTAGTAAATATTACAAATATTATAATATTGTTAAGAATTTTTATATAAATGTCATCGATAAATCCCTAAGATATACACATTATGGGTAACTATTTCGTACACGACTTACCTGCGCATGTTAAGTCTTATCTTTCGTGACACGTATTATACTGTGATTTTTTTTTGTAGCCTTGTCCTTGTTGTAGTACAATACTAATCCTATTCCTAAGTGTTACGGCCCCGCCACCGCCAGATGGTGCACAGCAGGCCTTTCTATGGCCATGCCTGCGGAGCCATACCGCGAGTGTCCGCGAGCGTACCTACCACGTTTCCACATCGCGCCGCCAGGGGCGCCAGTACTCGTGACCGTCCTACGTCCTACCGTCCTCGGACGTCATAGTGTCGTCTCGCCTTCGCTTTGTGGACCATTTGCGGACGTCGATCAAGCTTCAGCTCAGATTATTTTATTTATATAAAGAAATTCAGAACCTTTATAACAACACTATGTTGTCCACAAACTTGACCATAGACCATTATGGTTTAATAGTTTGACAAAAAATTGACAACAGCTGACATTGACATGTGTTTCGGATATTCGAATCCACAGAGTACTTTTATTTCGAATCGGTGCATTGGTTGATGTTTTTGGTTGTTTGATAATTAGATTGTTTTGTTATTATCTAATAGATATCATTCAGTTGTATTTGTGAATACCTACCTAAATAAAATTATTATATAAGTATAAATTATGAAGTGACAAGTTAATTGAGAATTAATGGCAAAGCAATAATTTTATGAAGAGTTCTGAAGAAGTAAAGACTGGAAGCAAAATAACCTATATTCTGGAGGTACCAATTTGTTTCTGAATTTACTTTTTCGTAGTTACATAGAAAACGTTACAGGCTCAGAAGAAAGTTACTTTCGTTGTAAGTTGTAATGGAGGAGGAGGAACTGGCCGTTATGGATTACTACAAGGCTTTAGAGTGTGATAGAACTGCGACATATGATGAACTAAAGAATAGTTACAGACGTCTCATACTCTCTTCACACCCTGACAAGGAAAATCAAAATGAGGAGGCTTTTCTTCAAAACCACGATGACCAGGCTTTTCTTCGTATACAAAAGGCTTGGTCTGTTCTGAAGGATCCTCTGACTAGGAAGCAGTATGACGCGAAGCTTTCATGTTATGAACATAGTGAGTGTTTCCTGTATGATACCATTACTTTAACGGACATGGAAATTAACAGTGAAGGATTTTACACCTATCCATGCAGGTGTGGTGGTACTTATGTCTGTGAAATTAGTGATGAGGTTTTCCCAAATATTTTAGTTGGTTGTAATGAATGTTCTTTCTCCATCCAAGTTAACATTTTGCAGGACGCTATACCCCCCCAGGCGTAATAACAATAAAACTTCTATTGTGCCTTGTTCAGTGCTCTTCACCCGATTTATAAACCATAATGATAGTTTAGTTAGCAACAATACCACACAATTTAATTGTACTATTATTAAAGTGAATTGAAGAGTTGGCATTGAAGAATGCCTCAGTTCAGTTAAAAAAAAATTTCTGTTCCGGCTAATCTTCGAAACGACTGGACTGATTTTGATGAAATTTGGTGTGGGGATATTTTAAACCCTGGGAAAGGACATGGTACTTTTATCAACATTCTATGTGGGCGAAGCCGCAGGCGGTAGCTAATTTATAATATTTAACATGGTAATAAGACTAAACTGTACTACTACCAGATGTCAGCACTGTTTACGAATTGTAACTCCAAACTGTTGTTTAAAAGCTTCTTTAATTTGAGTCTGTGGTTGAGAAGTTTTGGAGAGGTGTCTCTGGTTTACACATTAGACTACTCTTCAAATAGGGTAATTTTTGCACACCACTCAAAGCTGCATTCTGATGGATCAATGATATGAACATATCATAAAAGGTTTGCCATTCTTCATATAATCCAGAAAATTTCCTTAGTTGAATCTGTGGTAATTTAACTTTAGTACTTACTTGATAGACTCAATTCATCAGATCTGTTGATTAATATTAGTTTAGTAATAAATGAGGAGAATGTTATGAGTAGTGTAATTGTTACCTCTATTAAGTTCTAACCTATGTTTACGTATTATTACACTACTGTTTGTTGTCCCTAAATAAATAAATAAATATAGTACATAATCAGTCCAATGGTTCTTGTAGTCTTACTAACTTGGCATAGAAAATACTTCTAAATATAATATATACGTAGGTACCTACCTAATATGTATTGAATATTATGTTTAAGCTGTATGTACCCTTCAATAACATTTTTGTAGATAATGCCCTATGTATTTATAATAATGTACATATATTATTGATAATTTATAAGCATGTATGTATTGTATAAAATATTACATTATGATTAATAGTAGTAATGTCTTTTACTATGTTTTATTGAATACACCTTTTGTACCAGAATTACATTTTCTAATGGAACACAATGTCAAATGGAATGTGTGTAGTGTCCCAAAGAGAAATTTTACAGTGGAGTGCATGCCACGTCACTCGCGCTCTAACCCACCATTACTCATTATGGGGTTAGAGGTATCATGAATGTGAAACTGAAAATTATGATTTTACAGAACTTGTACAATGACTGAAAAGCATTCTTATGTACCATAATAATTAAGTCATATCCTCCCAACCAATTTTCGGTCATGGAGCGGCAGCCAATCTCAACGGAGATTAGCCAAGTACGCAGGAGATATTTTAGTGCACTAGTGTGTGCGCAAACTCAGGTGCACTCTCTGTTACTTTACTCTCCTAGTCCGCTGGGACGGCAATCCAAGACGACTGGGGAGAGGGGAGTCGCAGGACCTGCGTTTTTACGTGCTTTCCGAGGCTCGAGTTTGTCACACCACCAAATTCCAAACTCAGATTCCTGCTGAGAAGTTCATAATAAAAAACCCCAAACCCAATAACACTGCAAGAAGTTAACAAGTTTGCCCTATGTCATTACTTTCTAGAATTCAATCTTTATTAGCGACACTATCGAATGGTGTAATAATAGTGTTTTTTTTTTTTCAAAATCAACGGTTTCGAATCCTGGCTAGAAATATTGATTTTTCAAAAATCCAATGATACAGTTTCAGTTTTCATCAAAATTTAGCCCGCGACTCCTTTGAGCACTTTTCGCTATTCCTCATAGTTTCGGATTTGGCCATCCACGCCCACTTGAAAAATTCACCCTGTATATCATACTATTAGTCATAATATTTAATTCAACAAAAATGCTGTTCCCTTGTGTAATTTGCCCCATAGAAGCCCCTTTTTCCTCAGTTTCCTCTATGCCAGGATTCAATATAAATATTTTTCTTTTCCGTAAGAGGTGTCTCGGTTGTTTGTAGTTTGTCGTCTCGCAAACTGATACCTATACGTTCTAGACAGTGTCGGTCGGTGTCGTGGCCGTGTCACTCAGGGAGTGCGCTCGCTTTGTTTCGCCACAATGGCTGCCTATACCCATACCTACTCCTTACATTTTTTTTGGACAGAATAACAACAAGTTGACATTCCCACTAGGTATGTAATCAGCTTTAGTTTGTGATGGTGGCTGTGCCAAAATGAGTCACAGGTACCTCGTACAGTAGGTATTTATTCTATTTATAAGCGGTCTATTTGTGTCCATTCAGTCTCTTGGAATGAAATGATGGAATCCAGTATTTTAATAATGCCATTTATTTCGTGGTTAGAGCTAGGCTAGTACATAAATACAAGGTTTGACGGAGTACAATGATTTATATTAAGGTTAACTCATAAAAAATGACTTAAATAAAATCTACATCTAAAGTAAAATTTTGTACAGGTTCAAGTAATAACATTACTTACTTAGTTTGGAAAATATTTCATGCGGAAATGAATTAGGTACATACTAGGTAGCAACATATCGATATTTTCGAGAGAATTCATTTAAATATTTTATACATTATAGAAGATCTAAGCTATCACATAATGTGAATTATAATTTCGTAATATTTTGCTTTTTACAAATACTTCATTGGCAAGATACTAATTTTAAAATAAAATAGGACATAAATTCATTGTAACATCTATAGAGAGTGAAGGGATAGAGAGATAATAAAATATTACCAGAGATATAATAAGCAATTTGCCATACTACTACGATAGCAAACAGTCCTATTTAATCAATCATATCGCCACCTCGTGCGATGTTCTTGAAACATTGCAGGGTGGTGATAACTTCTCGTAAACAGCAGTATAAAATAATTCACAAGCACTCATTGAGATTACGATCTTATTAGATTACCAATGGCAATGTGTTGACACACATTGAATCTTTAAATTATAGCCATACACAAAATATATACACATTGTGCACATGTTTGTACTTTAAAATTAGATTCACATAAATATGTAATTAAAGTCCAATATTGCAGTCACCGATCATACACACTCTGCAGAATGTTGGCTTGCCTATGTATTCATAAACAACCGTTACACCAATAACAATCAGCACAGTCTCACTTTGTTCACGCATCTGTCCATGAAATTTCTTTTCCTCTTCGTTTGTGTGGCAGCTTCTAAAGGCGTGGGCAAAGATAGTTGTGTGTGCATTTGTTCCTCGGCTTCTAAAATGCCTTCGCAGCTACGGCATCTACGTGAAGTTTTCTCTATTTCGTGACAGTCTAAGTTATCACTACTCTCAGATAACATTTCTGGTAGACTATAAAGTGATTTTTCAGGAGATGTGTTCTTAGAAGTATTACAAGTAGTAGGTAATTGTTCGCAGCTTTGTGAGGAGGCTAATAAAGATTTTCCCAAGGAGGATTGGCGATTTCTTCGTGGTCTGGAAAAAATAAGCACATATTTCAATTCTGTGTTGCGGTGAATTCGATACTTATAAATGGCGAAGCTTTCTTTGAGCTTGTAATTTCGTGTAATTTTAGATCAGACTACAAATAATTAGTAGATTTTACTGTTACTTGCACGTCACGAATATTATTGGGTCTTTTTACAAAAAGACCCAATAATATTCGATACACTTCTCAGCATTTCATAAAGATAAAATCAGTTCGTAAGTATTTATTTTTTGTTCGTTATTTACTTTTATGTTTGATCAGTATCTGTTAGAACATTTCAAATAAAATAATAACATACCTAACAGGCGGCAGTGTGTGTATGGGCGGTTCTAGTCAATCTGCTTTATCACTTCCTCTGCTCTCGCAGGAGGCCATACGCTGGTAGTTCGGAGGTCCTCGGCCAATGGTGGCAGTTCCGGGCGTTTGCGTGTCCCCACGACCTCTCAGTTGTCCGTCAAGCCGATTAGCGAGATTTGACTTTCCTCGGAGGAAGCTGGAAAGTTTCGATTGATTCATTAGCATTGGGAAAGTACGGATTTGATTTGATATTGCGTAATTTTGGATGGAGGAACTATAATATAATCATACAATAATTCTTGTCAAGTATTATACTCGTACAGTGCGTAAAAAAAAAAACTATATACCTTTCCACTTTATCAACACATGCATCCTGATAATCGTGTATCCATCTAACACCATTGAAGTGGCAAACTGCACGCATATCGTCTGGAAGCTCTTCAGCTTTCGGCCATTCAAAGTTGTCGATAATTGGTACAATATTGCACTGTGATTGCAACGCTGCCACTATCTCCTGTAAGACACATTTCGATTAAAACCTTGATATATTGATTTTTTCTATACACTTAAAAATATTGTGAGAATTAATCAATTTGGACAATAAGTAATTTCTCTGAAACCTTTGTTATCCTCGCTTAGCTTAAATTTTTTGGAAATTAAGATAAGTAGGTACGTTAAAATTATAAATACTAAATAAATTATTGATTCAAGCTACTGATATGTACAACTTTTCAAAATCGAAGGGAGGTTAGTACTTACTCTATGAACCCAGTCTTTTCTATCAGTATCTTTTTTACATCTGTCGAGTGCATTTGGCGTCAGAACCAGCAAAAAGTGTTTTGCCTGCCTTATGCTTTGCAGTAGATTGTTGTCGAACTTCCCAGCCTCTAACCGTTCTACATCTATAAACACTGTAAATCCTCGTAGCTGAAGATGGACTTTGAGTAAACTAGCCAGTTGCGATCCATTAGACCTCCGGTAACTAACGAATACATCCAGGTTCTTCTCCATATTTTCTTCACCCTTACTTAGCAAACTGCACTCGTATGCTGAAAACATAATTATAGTTTATTGTACTAACCCATTATAAATAACGTATTTATTAGTGGTGTGATTGTTTCTAAATCGTTCCATTTCAACTTGCTTTACAATGATATCGGCTAAATGATAAGAACCAAGTTCTTGCAATCACCAAATGGGGAATTTGAGCGAAATCAAATTGCAATTTCTGCTCAAACTAATAATTGGGTTCATCAGGTAGAATAGTGAAGATCTGATTTGATCATTTGACAACTTAACTGGTAAAATTAAAAAATAATATTAACATAGGTAAAATTTACATACCTCTAATAGCGTTTAATATTCTTAACCTATGTATACTATTCACAATTCGACACTCGTTCTCTAGTTGCTCATCACTTAGTCCTCGAATAGATTCCTTGTCAACACCAGCATTTAACATTGAATACGTATAAATAGTGTATTCGGGTCCTATACATTGCAGAAAGTCGTTTAGACTACTTGTGTCTCGAGAAGTGTAATCTGCCATTTTCTTTAGTTGCTGGAGTTCTCTAGTGAATCTGTAATAAATAAAAACACAATTAAAACGGGTACACGTTTTCTGGATACATTTGAGCCTTTAGCTGGTACCGTAGTAAAATAAATACCTTTTACGTTTGATTCCATTTTGCAAACCAATGTCTTCCTTGAGGTTTTCTTCACTTATTTGTAGTAACAAATCTCCATCAACTCTACTGTCGTAAAAGTTAGTCGCATATTCTGTGAAACCTATCTGCTTTACCCATTCTCGAACATCTTCTATGGACCAAAGAGGAACCTGCTGCGATAATTTATGTGGCACTTCTTCACCTATCAGTCGCAAAGCTTGTGCAGCATATTTAGACGCAACAGCATTCGGACAACTAGCCACCTTTTTCAACGATTCTACTGCCCCAATCTCTCTAAATATTTCCGTGTTTCCCTGTTGTTTCTTGATTCCAGCCTCCATGCAAAAATGGAAGGCGGCTAAATTTCTGGCTTCTTCTCTTTTCGAACTCAACACCGGCACTAACCTCTTTAGCCAGTTCTTGCTTTGTCCGTGAGCGTGTGCAAGATTTGATCGGGCGAATTCAGATGGGTTGTGGGATGTTACAAATGGTTCTACTAAATCTAAGGTGCCAGATTTAAGGACAGCGGCTTCTATTTCTTTATTAGCAACTAAAACGGCGATAGCTAAGCAAGCATAGTACTTGATGTTATCATCATTATGGAAAGCTAAAGGGAATAGCCACATCGGTACTTTTGTCTTAATCATTGCTTCCTGATTTTCGGCTCCACCGTACAAAGACAAATTAGCGAGTGCTGTTGCGCAATGCCTGAGTGTTTCCACATCATTTTTCCTACACTCAAACAAGACTGTCTCTAAACCTCCTAATTTAATTACATCGCCACACGTGCTTTCACTGTGTTTGAATAGATGTTCCAATATCCCTGTACCTATTCTTGAATGGTCTACTGAATTTGCGTGTTTTATACAAGCGCAAGCGACGGTAACAACTTTTTCAAGACCATTTTCTACCACATGAGCTCTATTTTCAGTCGTTAGACATTGTTCAAGGAGTTTTGCAGAAGAGAATTGTAATTCGGGATTATTATACTCCACACAATTGCTCATAAGTATGTCAAGTCCTCCGGATTCTCTTAGTGTGTTACACAGGGAATATCCCAGTTCGTGACCGTAAGTTGGCACCGCCCACGCTCTTCGTAACATTTCATTCAGTTTGTTGAAATGCATTGATGCATTTTTCATATCCATTTGGTTATTCTTTATGGATGCAATAAACGCGTTCATTCTAGATGAATACTTTTGGATCGCCATTTCGACATCTTTTTGGTTAGAATTTGTATTTAGCTTATCCAAATCTTCAAAAGTTAGATTTGTAAGATCTTCATCTCCCGGCTTAATTGTTCCATTTAACAATTGACTCATCTGAAATAACAAATTCATTACATTTTAACATTCATTTTTATTCAGTCATTTAAAATTATGATTATTATTGAATAGGGTTAATCGTTCACGCTCATGAATCATTTTAATAACAGCACGAGTAGGTGTTACGTGAATAATAGAACCCTTATTAATAAATTAACTGCAGGTGAAAAACACAAAAATTAAACCTGCTTATGCGCTTTCTTTTATGTCCAAGCAGAATCAAAACATGTTTGCATTTTAATTATATAAGTACTTTAGTACACATAAAAAGTGTCCCTTCCAGTTAAAGATAGCATGTCATGGAAGATATATTAAGAATTTAAATAAGCGCAATATAAATAAAATAATAACATACCTGAGAGGAAGTATGAAGTGTGGATTTGGTTGACAAGTTTTTGCTAGAAATCGTCATATTAGAGTGAGCAACGCTGGAGTGCTCCTTGTGACTAAACATCCCACTCGAGGTAACTGTTTGTCGTGCTTGTGCTGAAGCCATCGCCATTTTCTCCGCGCTGAAGGCCTCTGTCTGTAGTCTTGAACTCGAAGTTGTCATGTTATTTGCTTCCTGTGCTGTTACTTCACCCGCTTTCAACGATCTTTGCTCCTGGAATACACATTTGAACGTTATTTTCCACACTTATCACTAGCACTGATTTCGATAGAGTTTCATTAATGATGCAAAATAAAATATCTTAAGGTTTTGATTTCACGTTTGAGAGGACACTGGTGTTATCACTGAAATCACCAACAAACTTGTATAAACAACACACGATTCACAAAGTAAATATTTGATAGTTACGGCAATAGCGATACGCAATTTGGGTCTTGATCGCCGTTTTGAAGACATTATTGTTTTTTTAATAAAATTGCGACACGTTCGCCCCGGAATATGAAAACTACTTTTATATCGGACAGCGGCCCACGTCACTGCTCGGATTGTACGTACTAATAATTCCTTTTGGATATAGGCCAAACGTATGAAATTCGTGCGTTTTCTATGAGTTTTGAAGTTTGTGTACACACGTCACGTGTTTTGAAGGTCGTTTGAGAAAATTTCCGAGTAAATGTACTCTCACCAAAGGATTTTGTGGCTGCGGATGAAAGCGTGATAGGACGCCGCGGTGTACAGGCCACGGGGCGGACCCCCCTCCCGCAGACATTCTGATTCTATATTTAAAACCGTCTATTCGAGTACTCGTGCGCGCACGCGCAATAATTGACTTCCGCGTGTGCTCGCGCGCACGACGGTCAGGCACTGACTGAAAGAAGCGTGGTTCAGTAACTGCGGCGATAAGCGCCTGCAGATAAATGAGCTCACCGCTCCAGGCGATCCTCCGCGACGCAGCATCCTGCCAGTCCATGCGATAATTCGTGCAGCCATGGTACGCGACAAAACTATCGCGTGATTTTAAAAACATTTACATGTTGGATGTTATCGAAGCAAGGAACCCCACTATACTGCGCGCTTCGCCGTGGTGGAGGCGATTCTCTGTGATATCGATCGGCCGCATTCACGCGAGGTCACGTCCTTCGACGCGCCTTTTTGGCTCCGCAGACGATATTCCTAGACGGCCGAATGTGGCAGTCGTCTGACTATGTTTTGGAAACTATTTATTCACCTTTGATTGGTTGGTTTGGTTGTCATACTTTTAATTTTTAACTATATTTGCAATATAAAAAAATATACGATATATTGTAATATTACCGTTGTTTTACCCATAGGTTTTTAAAAAAAAATAGTTCACTTACTTGAAGGGATGCTGCGTTCTGTTCTGCAGTTAGACCTTCGGCCTGCAGTAACCGATGTGATGCACTAGCTGCGCTACGTTCCGCATATTGCATATCACCATGTTGTAGTCGACGCATTTTTGTACTGTTGGATGCAGATCTCGATGCACTATATCCATCAGCGACGACTCGAGTAGAAGTAGCAGAAGTCATACGCGCTGCACTGTACTTTAGTTCATTCGCTGCACTTGATCCAACTACAGCGCTATTGCCAGAGAGTAGAGATGGTTTCTCTGTTATAGGAGGTGGCGTGTCAGATTCCGGAAAAGTTACTAGAGGGCCTTCGCCAGAGAGCTCACCCATGTCACTCATATCGCCCATGTCATCCATTTCGCTGAGATCTCGAATCACGGGCAAATTCCGATCACCTAAGTCATCCTGATCCACTATGTTCTCCATTGAGCTTCTTAATCTGGAAATAGGATGATAATTTAAAATAATGTGGCACAGCAATCACAACAATATTTTCTTCACTTAATATAGCCAGCATTCGCGGTGCGAGAGCACGAAAAGGGTTGCGCGTAATCAGTAGTGTTGCTATTGTTTGTCGGCGTGTTACTGAAAACATAGAGTGGTGAAACAGCGGGTGGGAATTGGACGTGAGCCAAGGTCGCTCAGGTGAGCTCGCTCGTACAGGTTCGTGGGTAATGGCAAAAGTATCTTTAATGTTCTCAGGAAACCGTCTGTGTTAACACCTATTGACTAAACATAAAACAAATATTGGCACGTTATGAATTTTCTTATGTAAGTAATAGCGTAAAAATAATTCCTCCTAAATATTATTTTGATGCAAGCTGACTAACCTTTGGCCAAAATTTTTCGCTGCGGTGTTACTTAGCGTCTTCATCTCAGAAATAGAGCTTTTGAGTTCAGTAAGGTCGGACTTCATAGAGCTCGCTTTCCTTTCAGTGTTTGCCATGTGCGCGAGTCGCTGCGATGAACTTTGCAACCTTTGGCTCGACGAGGCGCTGCTTGAAGTCGTACTTGACACCATCTGAAAAAATAATACATTTATGATTGAGAAAAGGTATTCGGGCACTGGTTAATGATGTATATTCTAAAGTACTAAATATTAACCTTTTATTAGAGAATTACAACATTAATTCACATTTGCAATTGTGAAAATGTAAGGAGGCACAATCTTGCGTATTGTTCCTTACGACTCGTTATCGAGACTAGGACTGCAGAGGAGTTCAGTGCCAATGTTAGAGGAGATTGTTAGTTTGGGCGTCACACGTCTTGGCGCACCTACACGAACGAAGTAAATAAAGCCAGGGCTATACAAAATAGAAATACAGAAATAACAGGGGCATTTTAAAATTAGCACATGTATGAAAAATCAGCTCAATGTACATTGATAGTTTATTGTTAGGGGTCCTACATACTATAGGGTATAATACCCGTAATAGGCAATATTTTATTACGTATTATTTAAAAATAAAAAGCTATAAAAAGCTTACAAATCGTCGTCTATAAACTATTAGTCGGCTTATTATAGTACCATATTTTGGCATTGAATACTGTGATTGAGAAGCGAAAAAATGATTCAGCGCGTGTGGGCGGGCGGGATGCAACAAATCATGCCCTTGAACCTCGAGCGTACTTGATACCTACTCCCAATATTGTAGACCCGTTAGCGACGGTTGTCTTTAATAGCGTGGGAGATCGTGTTAATTCAGTTGCGAGTACAAAAAAATATTTGTGTATTCTTATATTGATTCAAGTTTTGGCAAGAAAACCATATTAGTTTTTTAGTGATCCGTGATAAAATCTGCTTAACACTTATGGTATCACTTCGTTTTTAACCGACATTAAAAAAAGGAGGAGGTTCTCAATTTGGATGTTTATATATGTATTTTGTATGTAAGTATGTTTATTTTATTTTATTTTTATTATTTTCGAAGGCTTACAGACTAATAGCACTATAATAACACAATATACAGGGTGTCCCTGGAAGTATGGAGCAAAAAAAAAATACTAAAAAAAATATTTAAAAAAAACTTAAAAAAAAGAGAAGAAAGATCGAATTCGTAAAAACTATCAGGGCTATCAATTTTTTTTTTTTTAGATAGCCCTGATAGTATTTTTTTATGATTAATTTCTTTGAACACTAAGCGAAGTGATTGAAAAAAAAAATTAAAATCGGTCATAACTTTTGAACCGTAAAAAAATTCACTGACATTCTCAGGGTTAAAAAGTTTGGAAATGACCTTGCCCACGCCCCTATTCGATTTGATCCATACTTCCAGGGACACCCTGTATAACTAAATAGCTAATTACCGAGTATTCCCGTTTGAGTACCTATTTTTAGAGCACCTAGGAGAGACCCTATCAATGGTAGAAAAAATATATACGATTTGAAATAGGTGCTCTAAAAATCGGTGCTCAAACGGGAATACTCCCAAAACGGAGTATTCCCGTTAATACAAAACACGAAACGAAAAACGAAGAAGAACGAAGTTATGCCCGAACAATAATTTGTTCGGGCATAACTTCGTCATAAATATTGCAAAATTCTTTTTTTAATGGATAAGTTATGCCTTAGGGGTGATCCCATATTATAAATTTTATTAACTTTGCGTGGGTAGTTTTTGCATTAGTTTTTGTAAAAAAGTTTACTATCACCGTTTAATTTAATTATATACCTCTAAAATGCATTCGTTTGAGTTTTCACTTTCTCAGATGTTTGTGATCTGTGTCTATATCCTATAATATAATTACAGCATAACCTCAGGGTGCTAAAAGTTAATAGAAAAGCTACATATTATTCTATTATTCGGTGAACGGTTGCTTACTAGAATGTACAGACGCCAGCACATCAACCTACTACAATCTGTCAAATTTCTTTAATAGATTTTCAACTTTATCACCAAAGCATAAAGTTCAAAGTTGATTGGGAAAATCTGTCAGTTTCGGGTAGGTTGATGTGCTGGCGTCTGTACAAGGTAAGGTAGAGCATTGCAGTGTCAGTGCGTTACGAATAGTGATGGTAAATTCCCGAGAATATTCTCCTAGCGAGAACTTAGCTTTTAATCTCTCGAGAATGTTCTTTTGAAAGCGAATATATTCGAGAAGTTAAGAATTTAAAAGTCTATTGTATCGATCGACTTTTGAGTCGAGTTTTGAGTGTGAGTTTTACGAAGTTGTCGTCAAAATAATCTATTCCACAACTAAAATTCTACTACTTTTAAATTATTTCAATTTTAAATTCTCCATGTTCCGAGAATATTCTCCGTCGAAAAGATTATTACAGAATATTCCCGATCGGATAACATTCTCCGTGAGAGAATATTCTCTCGACCCATCACTAGTTACGAATAAGTGCCGAATTCTTGTCACTGATTTATGAACTTTAATTGTTTATTTAATACTGACATGACATTAGTGGCATAGCTCTTATATAATAAGACAGGAGGCCCTTAGGGCGCATTGCAAAAATCGTAGCATGTCGTCCTACGTTACACGATGTCATTATGCTCTTTGGCACTGAGCCAGTTTACAGTCCAGTCAGTTCATGTTCACTCGCAGCTGATATCCGATCAGACTGTAGTTTTGTCGGTTTTTCTTTGATTCGTTCGACACGCTCCGAAATGTCAGCCATTCCCATCGTTTTTTATATCTGCATTTTGACTAACTTTACCATGTTCAAGCTTAAAACATCATAATCGCATCATTTATTTTATTTCTGCTAATTCCGAAACAAAGGCATAGGTACTAATTTTGTACAGCTTCGAAATAATTGCATTCTGATGACCTCGTCGTCATTTGTGCCGACAATAGAATGATAATACATCTCGCGGGCAAAGCGGAGTCTCATTTGCATTGAAAATTTTACTTTTCCCGTAACTCGCGTTGGGCGAATTCAAAATAAACATACACTGTTTTATAAACCGAGGCCGGGGCTAATATAACTCACTATCTATATTTAAACCTGAAATTGTGTTCAGAATAACACCATAAAATATTTCTCAAAAATGTTGTTTCTTGGAAGGAATTATAAAGAATTTTTTTCGTTCAGACGGCTAATAAAGCAACGTTATTTTTTAGATCGAAATAAATTTTTCATTGGCTGGTGTTGTTGGTAAAGCGATTCATCTAAACCGAATAATTTCTTCCTTTACTAAACCCCCAAATATGTAGGTAACTATGTAGGTACACATCTTGTAAATATCGCATTTGTTTTTTTCTAATTGCCCTCCTTTCACTTTATCTGTTTTATTATCTCAATAATTATTCGTAATTGGTGGTGAGCAAAGGTCAATTTATCCTCATCGTTAATTATTTAAATCTTATTTACTGAGATATGAATCATACATTTTTGAACTACATATTTGTTATGGTTCGTGAATAAAAAAAATGTTGCTTGTAATGAGAAAATCTTTAACTGGATAGCTTTACCGTAATGTAGGCCATAAGGTCATGTTATCACTACAGAAATAGAGTAGGCAACTCCAACCGCAAGTGATAATGCGAAATCATTATCTCAAATGTATAGAACAATATGTAGTTATTATTGTTTATAGTGACATACTAGCATTTAATTTTATTTAATAGTAATCCCGGCGATAAAGTAGATTAACTATATTTACCGTTTTTTTATTTTTAATACAAAGCATTTTTATATCCTAAAATCGGCTAACATCCGCTCCTGATATAGACCCTGACTAGAAGTTCCTATTGAACCTTTCTGCTATTGGCTTACCATAGATAGTGACCTTAAAAAATCTTGATAATGTTGCAATCTCTATGAACACTACAACACAACTAAAATCTGTTATTCATTTACGAAACGTTTTGAAAAATGTATTAAACTAACCTGTTGTGTCGAAGAGCTAGTAACCTGGGTGTTAAGACTCTGATTTTGTCGAGACATGAGATTGCCTTTCTTCATGTTTTCCATGACGGAAACCAAGTCCTTGGCACTGCCGTTCTGTTTTATATTGTTGCTCCCATCGAGCGTAAACTCTGGAATCTGTAACAAAGAAAACTTTGGTTAATATTTTTAATAAGACTGAGAGTGTAAGCCATTATGGTATTAACGATCAAGCAGTGTCGTATTAATATTTTTAAAGCGAGAAAATATTGCATGGTGGTCAGGAATTCATCCTTCCAGTATTACTTATATCAGTAGGTTAAAATGTCGATTCTTTTAAACCCAACCTAAAAGGTGTAGGTTTAGTGTGCCTAATGATTACAGATTGTTTTATTGCCATCGTAGGCCAACTTTATTGTTGTTCTTGGAACACAGTAACTACAGCGAATTCAGCACAAGGACACATCTAGTGCACTTATTGAACCCGTTGAATAAGGTCAAAGGACTCATTGACGGTGTAATGTAATATCAATGCGTGAGTCATTGGATAGTCCGGTAAGAGGGCAACGCTATTAATCAGAAACTCAGCTCACGAGTCTGATTGTCGAACGCAAAGACATGCTCGACGCATATTGATGGGGCCGCCTACGATACATCCGTGCCGTAGATTGTTTGGTTATGCCTACGATGTCAAAATATGTTAGTCAACAATTCCTACTCAACAATGGATATTTGATTAAGAGATTTTCAATACCCTTATATGGATTAGTTAAGTAATAAAGAGTATCCAAACATCATCATTAAGTACTGTAGATCTGTTTGTGGTTGTGTTTTCATAACGCAGCGCAGGTATCTTTAGATTGCGTAACATAAGAATTATTAGAATTGTAGCGTCATCTGCCATTTATAAACGCTATTCTAATTTATCATTCGCATAAACACAAGATTTAAATAATGATAACGTTGTTGATTGGCTGTGTGACACCGCGATGATTAACCTATCATGCGGAGAAACTGTTCGAGATTCGCATCGGATGACGCGCGCTGACGCGGACAGTGCTGATGTCATGGCCACGCCGGCCGGCGCGGCGTCATCATAACGTCTCACAGCTACTTGTTATTTACAATACCAAGTTACCAACCAACCTATTAAACACTCTATCAAAATTGGTATTACATATTAGGAAGTAAGGTGAATCTTAGAAGAAAAAAATATGTGTGCTTTACGACCGTTATGTTCCTCATAGAACTGATAAAATATTTTTATAATTTGTGTAAATTGATGTCGGATAAAAATAAGATCCTAGCCAAGAGAAAGAAAAAAAATTGCAGTAATCTAAATTATGTCATAGTTATTACGTATTTGCATTGATTATGTGCGTAAGTGCCGCCAGCTCCGCGCGTCTCGATGAGTAATGTCAATGCAAAAAAGAGGCTATTCAACTAAAGTATCAACAGGTCAATCGTGGTCCACGAATGACTCATATTTCGCAGAAATGTCGTCACAGTTCCAGAGATACATAATTTAACGTTTCTCTATGTAGATATCTGTTACGCAATTAGATCACTGATTTGAAGTGTCAATTTAGCGTCACAGGATATGATACAAGCAACATATTGTTATTAAACTACTACAAACGATATATAAATTAATTTTCATGCGTGTTGATAACGATAACGTTTTGATGATAACTAAAACTCGTATGCAATGCAGAGCTTTTACGATTGGTAAATAAAGATAAAAATCAATCTATATTGTACGATACTTATCTACAAAGGAAGCAACTTGTGAAAACTTGTACCAATTTTTTTTTGTAAATTCTGTATTTTTGGAAACCCTAATAGTGACAGTAAAGCCACAATTAGGGCTTCTAAAAATACGGATTAATTTTGGAAGCCCTAATTGTGACTGTTAAAGCTTTGAACACAATTACCCCTACACTACACTGGGCTGGTCAAAAAGAAATAAGCTTTGGCGCCCAAAATGATATTTCATATAGTACCTACCTACTTAAAAATACTGTTCATTATTATTGACAGTTTTATAATAGGAAAGCACGTGTTAAGGTGGTTGAAATTCTACGATTATTCAAATATTTTTTTTATTGGATTTATGATTTGGATTTCATCAGACTAAACTTTTTAACTAAGTACATACATAGGAGTTGGAAGCCGACCCTAAGTCGGTTTCCAATCTAACCCGATGAATGTTTGGACTTCATTTACGTATTTATTTATTTATTGAATGTTTATACAGAAACAAGCATTTCTTTCCTTACGAGGATCACCTAACCCTTACGCTAAAAACTGTCATATCGTACAGCTTTAATTTGTCAAAAAGTCGATTATAGTTGTACTGTATTTATTTGCCATGTTTTCCTGCGATGGCAAATGAATGGCAAAACTCAAACAGGAAATATATTTGTTTGTAAGAATGTTATTAAAGGAAATGTTTTCCTTCGTCATTCTAATGTACCTATACTTATCTATTGCTTATTGAAATCCATAGAGACATAATGGTAACTGAATACAGTTCCATCATAGACCTCATCCATCGCTTTCCATCAGGCGTGATCTGGGTTAAGAGCACCTGTGTAGCAATAAAAAAAAAATTGGCTGCACTTTGAAAATTACCTATCCACTGTCAACTTACTTGCTATTCTAATATTATATCTTCGAAAATGTCAAAAGGTAAACCATACAAAACAAGAATTATGCGTTAGCTTAAATGTACAAGGTTGATTGCAAACTAATACAGCTACGATGGTGTCATACTTTAAGCTTAGTTAAGCTGCGTTAGTTGAGCTTATTTTATATTGCTAAGTATTTAATGTTTAATGCATTTAGTTTGGACACACATAAAAATACTTCTACTATGGACTACTTAAAATATGTTAATTTGAACTACGGATCAACTTGACGTTTAGGAAAATATGGTACTGCTCATTACTTGCAAAAACAATACATATATCTAAACATAATCACAGCTGTATAAAACAAACGTATTGCTCTATCCTCGTAAACATTAAAGATAAGCAAAACGCAGGGCAGTCGTGAAACAAACAAAAGTCAATAGGTACACGACATAAATCGAAATTAATGAGCAGGAAAATAATACTGCAATGCCTATGCCCATCACGTCAGTGTACAGTGCTTATTTCTGAGAACAGCTTTCACGGTTAACTATTCTGCATTTTGAAATTGATTTTATTTTCTCGCCACTCCCGCTGCGTTGTACTTCGAAATTGCATCTTGTGTCTTGTTGTATTGATGTCAAATTCCTATGCTCGGTTGACCGTCCATTTATAATGCACCTTAATGTTCTGGCTAATGCCAGATGCAGCACATTGCAGTGACCGTTGCATGCCGATCAAGGAGCATTATTACCGAAGGTCAGTTTGGCATGCACAATCATTTTATATGTGGCATGATAGGGAAAACAAGAGAGCTTTATTACATAATAAACATTATGACTTTGCATGCAATTTGTATGCATACCTGAGCTAACTGTAAGCAGATTATAATCGGTCATCTGATTCCGATAGTGCCTTTAAAACCTAACGGTTACAGAACTTGCGAAATGCATTGTGTATTGTAATTTTACAGTATTACCTATAGGTATAACAGTTCTACTAAGTATTTTAGATAAATTCTTTACAGTAATGTACTCGGAACCTCAAGATAATATTTATATTACTTACAAATATAATTAAATCAAGTGCATTGCAATTAAGTTCACGTTAATAACTAACTAGTCCAAAGATTTACTTACTGAAATAAGACAGGTTTTGTTAGTATATTAGATGCCTACGTACCATATAGGTACTTTAATAGCCAAGTATATATTTCATAGATATGTTTATGCATAATGAATTTAACAACCAATCAAGATTTTAATGTATTCTTGCTAATTAGATGTAATTTATATGCATTTTTCTTTAAGCGCAAATAAATACTTGTAATTGCATAAGTATTTTAGCGAAACACCGTCAGAACAAACTAAGTGCATACCTACTTCGGTCATGGATTTGTTGTATCCGCTGATAGCCGTACAATGGTCCCAGTTTTAACAGAATACGAGTAGATCATAATGGCTTTACCTTGTACTGCGCCAACAACTAACACTTTAATAACGTTGACTTAAATTTTTGACAGTTAGATTCACATAATGGTAGAAACAAAACGAGATAAAGTTGGTCTTTATCAACGGAGAGCACTGTCGATCACTTATCGTCATCACAGTCGCGTGTCGTGTATACGAGCTGAACACGACCGTACGTGTCACTGTAGCGGCGGCTTCGGCGTGACTGCCGGCCGGCCGGCCGCAAACTTTAACTGGCGACCACAATGGGCTAATTAGAATGGGCGAGCCGAGTGAGGTGCGGGGTGGAGGGGCTACACCCACGGACCTTTGCATCCGCTTCACGGATAACTTTGATGAGAAACTTGGATCTTATCAATGTCTCCTTCCCTTATTGAAGATATCAAACTACAGTCTCTTACGCAAAATACTGAAAACACTTCGACATCATTGCACTGCTATCGAATGTTTCCAAAGTTGTTTGACAGTAAAATAAAATTGAAACAAAATATATAGGAAAATACAATGATAAATTGCGTAGGTAGGTAGCAAACTGATAGCATGAGGAAACCATAACTGGAAAAAAAAAAATGAAACATTTTTGGCAGCAATAAAATTTTTAGGTTATTGTGACATGCTGCAATGTATTAACATGCTTCTGAATTATAACATACGTACAATAGATTATGTTATAAAAAAGCTTCGCAAGGGAAGGGAGACCAGAGAACCACTTCTGTCGTCCGTCGTAATAAGTCAACGACCTTTCAATGTCAGCGAGATACTCGCACAGCGAATCATCAGCACAGATAATTAAGCGAATACATATTATATATCTGATTTCCTTTCAAATACCGATTTCATCTATTTGATGATGACTATTGATGGCAGACAAACAATAATTTATTATTTCACTGTCCATTTAAATGGAATCATTAAACTGAATCGCTATAACCTCAAATGGAGTTTAATGTCTTTCATTAAGCGATAATTTCAGTCTATCGAATTAACATCAATTTAGGTTCTCTTTGCGTTCATTTTGCTCCCACGCCGTACTACTTGAGATATATTCACCTATTGCTGTAACCTTAAAATTAGTAGCAAGTTGTATTAATGCTTATTAATTAGGGTCTGAAGAACTCTGTTCTGTGATTCATAAGGTCCAAGTAATAACACCAAAAAATATTTAAAAAAATCTTAAAATATTTTTTTTTAGTTTAAATTTTGCTTATGTATACTTGAGACAAAGGTTTTCTTCAAAAGAATTTTCCGTTCCGTCAACACAATTTCTTAAAGCAATAAACGTATGAATCACAATCCAACCAAATCGTTAAGCCTATATACGATTCGTCTCAGACCACTGTAGCAAATTCAATGTTTACTAAATTCGTGAGTAATGCCTTATTCATTTCTTCGGATTAGGTATTTTGAATTGCGGTTTAATCCGACTAGTACAAATTATAACTTAATATCTCCTTAGGATCGCGTTTAGTTGTTAATTAGCGCAATTTATGCCTCTTAAGTAGTAATATAAATGCAAATAGGTATAAAAGAGCAGCTCTACGTATGAACGCTAAATGTAGAGAAACATCTTAAAATGACAATGAACTGTAAAAGCTGAAATATTTCAGCAGTACGTTGGCTTCGAGACTGCGACAGTGGAAAATAAAGCGTCTGCCATATTTGTCAAGTATTATGAGTTGAGTAAACTATTATTAGTTTTCACGATTCGAAGAAAATACTTATCTTACTTGCCTAATTTAGTAAGCAAAGCAGTCATTTACCAAGAAAAGATCATATGAGAACAAAGAGAAGTGTTCAAATTTTGCAATTTTTTTTTTCACCTTTACGTTGCGGATGATTTTTTGATGCCCTATGATTCTTTCTCCTACCTCTTTTTATATACTTGCACATATTATTATCATTTTAAGACTGTTTGCTTTTAAATTTTGTAAATATTTACGTGTAATTAAAGAGAATATGTAATAAATTTTTCATATATCATCATCATCATCATTCTCCTTTCTTTATCCCAATTTATTTAGGGTTGGTGCAATATGCCTTTCTCTTCCATACTTGTAATAAGATTTTCATATATCTCTTTATGGAGAAAGCGCCAGCGTAACTCGCGCAATACAAATTTTCTTACGTTTTTTTTTTGCAATTTGCAGGTCAGTGTCAGGTTAATGATCATCATAATTATGTTGCCTAAATTTGTTTTATCAACCTGAATTTGAATTTGGCGGGATCCCTGAAACATCCCCTTTCAAAAATTTTGCCAGAAGGCTTCCAGTGAAATCGATTTATCCAAGTCTATTCATCTTATGTTATGCAACATCTTGGGTTGTCCTCCTGTAGAATGACTATTAGTAATTGACGATTTAATTAATATAACGATAACACGGAATAAATATGAGAAAACAACACCTACATTATGTGAATACTGCTTGACTCATATCAAGTCTTATGCAGTTCTACGTAGAACATAAGTAACTGTTTCACAGATATATGACTAAACAGTATGAGTAGTTTCATTCATAAATGATTTTTGTTTAGTGGTCACGGTTATGCACTATTTACGAGAACTTTATTGTCAAAGGAGGCGTGAAAAATTGTGTCATGTGAGATAACGTTTATTACGATTTCTTACAATTTGATAATAATATGATGACACATGTTTAATTTGGAGTGGTGACGAATATTCATTCATTAAACAATTCATTTTCATAAAAAAAACAGCCTCAGCAGTCATCTGTTTGTGAAATAATAGAATTAATTGATATTACGGTACGAATTGATTGATTCAAATATGACAGTTATGAGTTAGTCCATGTATACATATTATTGATGGATCAAATATCACAAACATTTATATCGTTATCATGAAAAGAATTCTTTATGCTGCTGTAAAAAACAAATGACATATTTTGGTCGTAACTAAATATAGGTAAGTATCTGACATACGTATAAGAAAAACCTGTGAACATTGATAAGATAATCTTTCAAGATAAATGGAAGATATAATTTTGGATAAATGATGAGCAGGTAACTAAAAATAGCTTCATAGCAAAACTCTTCTTAAGACAATATAACTAAAATGAATTAAGAATCAGTATAGTTCATTGCCTGTCTACTACTACTCTACTAGTCTTCCACGTTAGAAGCTTCAAAATCAAAATGGGTTTGTTACGATGTGAGCGATATTTAATTTCTTCTGCATTAATTATACGATTGACATAATAAGGTTCCAAGTCAACCGCTGAGTCATCAGTGGTTCACGTGGCCGCTTATCACTCTACATACATATTGTTATTACGGCACTTATGTATAGTAGATGTTACCTGCGCGCGCGCCGATTACAACCACAATGACTCACAGTACATCCTGTTCGCCATTGTGGGACTTTCACGAATATTAGCACTATTGGAAAGCTTTTGTGTATGAATTCAAATCGGAGTCACGCAATTATGTAGATCAAAATTATAATCGCTTTTTCTTTTATCTACGTTAATTTACCCAGTCACTAGGTTGCGGAGGTCAGATAGGCAGTCGCTCCATGTAAAATACTGAAATTCAGCTGCATCCGGTTAGACTGGAAGCCGACCCCAACATAGTTGTGAAAAGGCTAGGCAGATGATGATTAAAAATTAAGTAATGCACTCAGCTTTATTCAATCCTTATCTTATCTCTCATTATAGTATAATTGTATAAGTACACGGAATCAAACGTTTGTTTATTTATGTATTTGCCTAGGTATATCTACTTAATTTTGCATTCCAATGATTAGGTATACCTACTACAAATTCCATTGGTGATAAAATACCTATCTCCATTTAAAAGCACACATGACTTCACATGAGTCATAATGTAGTTTGGTCGGTCGATGATGATAAAGGATAACTATTTCTGCTAAGTATTTCACAAAAAAATGCTAGATGAAGTCATACAATCATTGATAATAATGTAACGCTCAGTGGCATCATCGTATGATATCTACTTATTTATGATAAGCAAGAAAACAGGATACTCCGTGTGTTTATATTGGGTCACTGTAAACTGTTATTGGGTGTTTCGTTTAAGAATCTCTCACAAGGAGAGTGTCAAACATGGGAATCATAGATTCCCATCACTTTTATATATATTGTAGGCCATGGTCCCCACAATAAATATATAAAGCGGCAATTCGCCATTCGTTTTTATTATTGAGAAATTTCAACTCAAAGTTCTACAATTATGTAACTTCAGTAGAAGGAACTATAAATATTAAAAAAAAAGTATCTCAACCGGGACTTGAACAACCATCCGGTCGCTCAGTAAGGCTGGTTTCACAGCTGTCCGGGAGACCCGTACGGGCCGACCGTACCTACACGGGAGACCCGTACGGGTAGTACCGGCAGTGCTCTGAAACGATGATTCAGTACGATACGGTTGCTAGCAGGAGACAGATGCGCTGTACGGGCTCAACCCGGAGCGGGTCGTGTACGGATCAAGCCGCGTCGCTGTGAAACGATGTTCTAGCGCCTAACATGTGCTCCCGCTCCGGGCGCCCGTACTGATAGCCCGTACGGGTCTCCCGGATAGCTGTGAAGCCAGCCTAAGCAACAGCATTACCACTACGCCACGGAACCATTGCTGCAACCGGTAAAAAGGTTCCTTCTACTTAAGTTACATATACAACTTCGAGTTGAAATTTCTCAATAATAAAAATGAATGGCATCTTGCCGCTTTATATATTTATTGAGGGGACCCTGCCCTACAATATATATAAAAGTGATGGGAATCTGTGATTCCCAAGTTTGACACTCCCCTTGTCAGTAGCAGCCCGGAGTCTGGATTTCTGCCCGGTTGATGGCAATAGGCTCGTCCCCTATTGCATGTGACTTAAACATAACTCTGCCTAACCCTTCGACGATTACAGCAGGCGTAGTGTTATGTAACTAAACATTTTGGAAGTTACTGTTCCACCATCAATAACAGTCAGTACCTAGGTGTTCCATCTCCGTTTCAGATTACGCGATATAAATAGAGAGATTAAGACAGGCTATGGCTAAGCAAAAACAACCGCACGGGTCGATCGATCAGGTTAAGCTACGCTAGCCGCGATTGGTCCATGGATAGGTGACCATCTTCACATACCAAAATCCCTCCGTGCTTCGGAAAGCACGTTAAGCCGTTGGTCTCGACTGTCATTCGTGGATCTTTGACAGTCGTTACGGGTCGTCAGAAGCCCGAAAGTCTGACAACCAGTCTTACCAAGGGTATCGTATTATCCAGTAACTGGATTGTGGAGGCTGACCTCCACTGCGACTGCTATCTAAATAGACAGTCGCTCCATGTAAAATACTGGTATTCAGCTGCATCTGGTTAGATTGGAAGCCGACCCCAACATAGTCGGGAAAAGGCAGGCAGATGATGATAGAGATTAAGACTCATTAGGTAAATTATTTGATATTTACTAAACGATACTTAAACACATTACTCATCATAACAAACAACTTTCCCAAAGAAACGATTTTTTTAAATCTAACAAGCTCATGACCCCAATCACTCCAATAGAACCGCGCACGCGGTAATTTCAGCTGAGGTATTACAAGCTCTTAAATGAATGAAAAAGACTAATGCATGGTAAAAGTGAAATAGTAAAAAGGGATTAGTAACTAAACCGGTCAAGCGGCGCGGTTCACCGATCGGCGACGAAACAATAGAAAATCAATCGTGTCTCATTAGCGGAGCTTGATAGATTAAACTACAGCTGATGGTGTATTATTCTTGGTAGGTCCCTGAATACATATTATATTGGGGTGATTGGAGTCAACCGCTTGGTAAATTAAAAAAAATCGTTTCTTTGGGAAAGTTGTTTGTTATGATGTGTACAATCATGTGTTTAAGTATCGGTCACTAATTAACAGTCACACCCCTTATGTTAGGTACAATCCGGCTGTCTTTTTCCAAGACAAACATAGCTAGCTGCAGATTCTCTATCTACCTCTTAAATATTTTATAGAGCTTCATCATACTCCCGCCCTTATCCCAATTTATTTGGGGTCGGCGATGTTGCGCCCCAAATAGCAACATGTATGGAAGAAATCTTCTTTGATAAATCTTTATTAGCCTTTATCTCTGACGTCACCCCCTTTCTAGCCATATATCATCTCTAATGCCTATAATCCATCCATCGTTTCTTTGTTATTCTCCTCCTCAAAAAACCATGAAATCTTGAATATTACGATTACAGTTCTTTGTACCTACTTGTGGCTACAATATGTACACAAGGAGTATCTGACGGTACCTAACTACAACTACCTACAGGTAGTATAGAAATAGGAACAGAGCCTAGAATGTCACTCCACGCACGATTTTAATCCCACATCAGCTTCGCTTATAAGATAACTTGTTGACTTAACTATTTAGACAACAAACAGCACTTGATTTACGGTCTGAGGTAATTATAAGCCCATGCTGATAATTATCTAGAATAAGGAAGAATGGCATTAGTGGAAACAAACGGATGTTGATTATATCGCGTTACGACATGCACTCATTCTTAGGAAACTTATGAAATTATTATCTTTTCTTTATCTTTTAGTATATTCATTGTGTTTCCATTAACGAGGTTAAGCAAAAACGAACAGAGAACCAAAGGTTTCCGGCAGAGAACCAAAGTTGTCGACATAGCTCACAGAATAAGCAAGCTGAAGTGGCAATGGGCGGGCCATATTAGCCATTGAACCGATGAGCGCTGGGGTAGACGTGTACTTGAGTGGAGACCGCGAATCGGTAAACGTAACGTGCGACGCCCTCAGGCTAAGTGGAGCGACGATCTTCGCAGGATGGCTGGTAGCAGCTGGATGAGAGTTGCCGAAAATCGAGTTGAATGGCGTGCAATAGGAGAGGCCCATGACCGGCAGTGGACTGCTATAGGCTGATGTTGATGATGATAATGATAACGAGGTTAACAATTCGTTAGCTAAATGAATGATACATATTTTGTTACTTTGTGCAATATTGTTGTCTGACCGTCAACTTTATAATGCCATAATAACTTCATTACCCATACTTATAACTTTATACGTTTTTCTGTTAGTATGGTCATGCAGGTAACATATTAAGCAAAAGTTTAATTTAATAGTTAAATTAAATCGCCATAACTAATTGAGGTAATGAACGTCGTCCTTGATTAACTTTCAATAATAAGTGATACTACTAAAACGTATGGCCATTGTTTCCTTAAAATACCCATAACTCTTCAGCAAATTACATTCGTGAAAGCAAGTAGGTACAGATTTGCAGGCAGTAAAGGATAATAAATTCCAAGGCTTCTTAAAAACAGTTTTTATAAGTATGTATAAGAGTTGCAAAGGCTTCTTGAACCATTTAACACCAGTGCATGCTCCAATTTCTGGTTTTATCCAAGTAAAGTATGTTTAAAATATGTAAATTATATGGCCTTTGTGGCGTGGCGGGCGCGAGCTCCACATGTGTTTGCTTAGTGACGCAGCGGCCGCAATACGTTACAGAGAGGTATGTTTCGCGAATAAATTATGTTACTCACCGATCCCACCGAACAAAAACTTGTTTAGTTGATATATTTAGCAGATTAGAACGACTCGCTAAGGACGTAACACGTTTTCAAACGATTATAAATAACTTAAAAGTACAAAATTTCCCTTGTTAATTCATGTTGTCAAGGTTTCATAGTCGGCAACGATAATGCGGGCATGCCTCAAAGCTACTGTTATCAATAACAGTGTTTCGTATTATAATATTGTTATTTTTATACGAATAGTTGTCGGTACCTATGTAGAGCCAGGCAATTAATATGCAAATTCGATTTTCGAATTCCACATGGTTGAAGTAACACTTTTAATAAAAATACAACATTAGCTTTAAATTACCCGCCACCTAATAATTACAAAGCAAAACATACCCATCGTGAACTCTTTGACGACTTTTCAGGGGAAAGAAGGGACTCTTCCGAACGTACCTGAAACATATATGAAAATAAAAATAAGAAAATAGTAAAACATTATACAAATGCCGATCTAATATTAAACAACAACATCGATGACCTGAAAATAAGGGAGCGGCTTGGAAAAATCTTGATGCTACTTTAAATTAAAAATAAATAAAATGAAACTCTATTTAGTTTTGTGACAAATAATAGGTTACATCACATAATTTTCTTTCAAAATAACTTTTAGCCACATTCACTTTTGTAATAACATAACACCAAAACATGTTAAATTATTATTTATGCCCACCTTGCAACCCCCCTTCACGAGGGGCTTCCGAACCGGGCGAACTTGCGAGGGAAAGTTGCGCGTTATATTTTTTTTGTATAGCCCCCCAGGGATTACTATCGCCCTTCCCGTTATTTTGGCAAAGTTTTGAATGGGGTGCGTGGATGGCGTAATCCTAAACCATAAGAAATAGCGAAATAATCAGAGTAGTCTCGACACCAATACTTATGAAAACTGAGAGGGTACCTATCATTAGTTTTTTTGAAAAATGTATTTTCCGGGCCAATAGTACGATCAGTGTTTTCTTTATCATTTGTAGATTACGTCATGAAGCAATTTTCAGCACCACTTATAATTATTTTTTTTCCAAAAAAGCAATCTTGTTCGCATTTTTGCGCGTAGATATCATGCTGTCGATGGCGAACTAGAATGTCTAGGCATAGAATTAATGTTATATCTATCCCTATATGCAGTTTTCCCTAGAGATTTTACTGGATACTAGGAAGTATTGTTGCACTTTACTTGTTGTCTGATATTGCATTCCGTAAGTATAACATAAACATGCATTCTATTGTCTAATCGATTACCTACCGATATCAGGGGTAAGTGCATTTGCTCATCTGTCGTGTCTTGTGACTCATCAAAATATTTCTGAATCGGTGACTCATAGTTCGTTTACCTGCTAATGTTTATATACTTGAGATGTCCTATACAGCTATAGATATATCAGATTTTCGATTTAGTATACATACTGGAGACAATTTGAAATGCCCTCAAATAATGTACCGTATTGTTCAGTACCGTTATTGATATTTCAAGAAGGTATTCCGAGAGCATGACGTATTAATGTTGGAAAGTTCATCCATAATTCAGGAATAAACTATAGATGAATTAAGGATGGGAAAGAAAACTTTTCTACGAAATGCTACTAATTGAAACACTAGTTAATTAATTAACTCCCGTTTAATAATTCCGAGACAGGTAATCAGAAAAGAAAGTACCTACTTAGGTATGGTTGAGAGTTCGAGACGCTACAGATTGATTGATACCTAGCTACCTCCCTCTTTTTTGAATTGCAGACGGGGTCACGGGCAATAGCCAGTATTAAATAAAAAGTTATTGTTCTATTTACAGCAACTGTCGAGTTTGCTTTTGAAATGTCATAATTTCCACTAATTGTAGGTGTCACCTCTGCGCGTTGATTAAATTAATTTATTTGTATCATTTTAGAGACAAACAACCCGCACATAGCCGTAATTTGTTATAGGTAGTAACATATATTGTGTTTTTTAAATGACTACTTTTGTTCTTTATTCTGACGTCTGAAAAGTTTATTGAAGGATGCCTTGAGCACAGAAACTTTTCGTGTTACATATTTGACTTTAAATAATCGAAATATACCTAGTAATGAAACGCCTCGCTTAGGTAAATACTTAATAAAAATATTATAATTCGTTTTGGGGACAAATATTTTGAAGTGTGCAGTGTAATGCCAAAAAAAGGATAAAAAAGTTCGAACCAGATTCGTTTCAATTCTACGGAAAATTATGCATCACGGTTGCGTAGTTCCTTATTTGGTTTTATACATACATATCTTCGACCCACGCAAATGCAGTGTTCCGTTTAATTTCGCGATAAATATTCTACCTACATGCTCTTAGAAGCGTATTTCATATCTTTTTTGGTTTAAATTCTGTAAAACCCGTGTTTGGTAACTACATGGCGAATTAAGTAGCGCTTTTTCAACTATCAGATAGGTCCAATTATTTTAGAAATAGAGCGGAGTTAATTTGTTAAAACATAAAACTTTGTGTAACCTGTTGCATAGCATGAGCTAAGTCATCAACGTCATATCAGGTTCACATTTCTTTGGAACCGTCTGAATTATTCCCTTAATGGGCAATGATTTCAAAGTATGAGCAATTTAATTCAGCTTAAGAGACAATGCGTAGGCACATTGCAGCTCATAAGTGCGTTGTAAACTCAATAAGTGTCGAGACAGCTGTAGGCGGCCGGAAAAGTCGACCGTCGAGTGTTAGTCGACTTCCTACTTAAGAGTGCTCGGTGTTCGGCGGAAACGCTATTTTTGGCGCCCACCGTCGCTTCCTCCGAGGAAAGTTCACTTGTTGAATGCAATCACTTTTGATCAAATCGAAACCTTCATCCTTCGTTTGTTAAATAGGTACTTAAGTCTGTATTCTGTAAATTTTAATATTGTAGCACTTTATGTCCATACAAAGACAGGAATTACTGCCTGCCGGAAAATTACGTTTGCCGCACAAATGACACTGATTACATTTTCTTACGCAGGAAGTAATACATCATTAATACTTAGTTGGAAATAGACTTTGTCTGTTATTATCGTTTATAAAGCAATTATTCTGCCCACACAGCGGTGACAAATCGATGTGATAAAACGAAATCCGTATAAAACGTCGTGTGCACCTATCTACCGACTATCGTGTGGACCCCGTTACTGTATGAAAACTTGACATTGTCATATGAGATGATTACTTCCTAAAACAAATAAACTACACAAAAAGCCAGGAAGATGATCCGCACATACCTTACCACATATTTGTACCCTTACGGATCCCGGTCTGCATTCCCTTCATTGTGTCCACGCCCATTATGGTGCGCGGGGAATGCACTGGGATTCTCCATTCACCGGAACACCCAGTTCAGGTGCAGCAAAAAGTTAAATTTTTGCAACAAAATATGTGTAAGGGACATTTGTTTTCGATGACGAGTAAAATTATTTCTTGATACTTCAACCATCAGTAAAATATTCAATAATCTAAGTGAGTAGTGTGAGTAACTATGTATACCTATTTGGTAAAATACACAATACAGGTTTTATTGTTCTCAGGTGAATCATCTTAAAACGTTACCTAAACCCGACAGCCGTTTTTATTTCAAAATCCGATTTTGGAAAGGATTAATTACATGGCCAAAATTTCATTTAATTATTGATGGGTAAATTGCTGTCACACCTACCTGTCTTTACTTTTGGAAGAATAACTATTACTAGGTTTTTACAGAAACCTTATTTCTAGTAAATAAATTCATAATTCATCACATGGTTATAATATAAAGTCGAGAATAAAACATTTTTAATTACTTTTATTAGTAACCTCTGTTTAAGAAACAATCGTCTTTGTTATCCCCAAGATTGGTATTGGCGAACTTGAAACGAGCACAGACACGTACGCGAAACACCTGAGACAGGTTAAATTAACTATAATATTTTTATTATGGCGTCATTTGATTCCTATCTCCAGTTGACAATGACAACCGTGGCCTATATAGAAGGCAATCAATTATAATTTTGTGCCATACACGGCGAGATTGCAGTTAATGTATAACCATAAAGTCGGAGGTCTGATGTGAATGCGCAGTTGACTCTTATCAGAGAGGGCGGTCATATAAAAGGAAACAACATTTAATAACGATTTAATTTCTTGTCATTACAACAACAAGGTTTACATTCATTTGTCCCACAAGTTTGACCAGATGTGGGAACGGTTTTACCCTCTGACCTGCTTGCGCGATGGAAGAATTTAGTCCTTAACAGCGCTGACTCTGAGTTCAATCTGACGATTCAGTGCATTTGTAGGTCACCGATATTGCACAGGGGACCTTGTGTAATAACCAGTATCTCGAACGTACGCGGATGCTGCGTGTGAACAAGAGCGAAGAGAAAATTAAGAAACCTTAATTTAGAACAGGAAATACGCAAATGTTTGCTTTTATACATAAATGTAGAGACTTGAATTCTGTGAGTTCACGTAAAGTGTTAGCATTCTTATTGTTCATGTGATGAATAGTGATACTTCTGGTAAACATATCAACGAAACCAACAATGGCCTGCTGCCATTACTGAGAATCCAGCCAAGGCCAAAATGTGAATATTTCTGAATTAGGTCGCCTAAGTGGAACGGCTTACACTTTAACTGAATCATAGGTTACGTGAAACATTATCATTCACATGATGATAAATATCTGTGTGCTCAGTTAATTTCTTTGTATTGCCGTTTGCCATGGAATTTGTTCCTACGTGGTTTAGATAATGCCGTTTTTTCTGAATGAATTAAATCACATGGTTAATAAAAACGGTTTTTATTAACCTTGTGAATTAATTCATAAAGGCCTTTACGGGGTCCAACTTAATCTATGTCTTGTACAAAAAAAAAAACAGTTTTATTGCGTCCTAATGCATAGAACTATAAGCAATGAAGCAACTTCTTTATGTTTATGTTTTTTTACTTAATTTATCTACATCCGGTGCACATTTAGGTCCAGATAACATCTAGCTTATTATACAAACATTTTATGCAATGTTTATGTAAATCCTAACGTGAAACTATAGATATTTATATAATTCTCATCTTGTAACTCTAATCAACAAATGTTTTAATTTGCTTCCAGTATCAATAACAATTTGAATAATTTTGAAGGATATTGCTAATTCATTGCTTCATTTGTGCGAAAAATTTGTCTGTTCAACAACGTAAGTAACGCAATGAATGTTGTTGAACTGTCAAAGTGAAAGCCATTGCTACTTATAGTGGGCTACGCAATTACCCCGCTGTCTACATAATTGTTTTTCTATTAATTATTGTTACACTGTGAAGTTATAATAAGTATTAAGTAAATATGATTTAGTGGTTATTAAAAATGCTTAGGTTAGGATTTTATCTATTTTATTGTTGAAATAATTTTAAACCATTCTTGAAATGACTACTGATTGTTTATCAATAGAAAGATAATGGTAAGATACAATCTAATTGGAAATACAGGTACAACACAATCTAAGTATTTGATCTTCATTGACTTTAATTTTATCATCATCTGCCTAGCCTTTCCCAACTATGTTGGGGTCGGCTTCCAGTCTAACCGGATGCAGCTGAATACCAGTATTCTTCATTGACTTTAATTTATCTAAATAATATGTACAAAATTACTGTAGAGTTAATACGTTGTTTGTTTACATCGCATTGTGTTATCTGTTACCATGTCGTTGAATGTTAACTTAACTTGATAAGTAAAGTGGAGTGTCTTACCTTCTTCGGAAAGAATATTTTCGGTTTTCCCGTGTATGTGGAGTATGAGGCCATGTTATCGACTTTCGTCACAACCATAATTTGGCCAAAAACACTAAATCCGGGACGAGCAAACACTACCCAAAATGAGTAATACGTAAGGAAAACGTATTTTTTCTTTTGTTTTCGAGAATTTTCGATGATCACGTGTTTTTCCGTGAGAGTGAATCTATAGTAACACTTTATGATTACAATTGTACGGTACGCATTAAGATCGTCACGAAAGTTTTTGTTCGAGTTGGTTCTCGTCGCAATAAACTTTTAATCCTTGGACGCGACGCGTCCACGTCACCGTCGTCGTCGCGACGGTCTGTCTCTTACGTTGCTACTGTATTCAAAATTCGATCGTATACACTATAAAACAACATTAAAATATTATTTGAAGCACTCATACAATATCGCTGTCACATCTTAACCTCGCCGCGATTCTTTACGAGCCACGTTGTACGGGAGGCCGCGCGCTGTTTCTTTTCAAACTGAATTTTCGTTGCGTTCACCAGTTGCTTTTATCAATTCATGCGTAGGCTCTCCCCCCGCTCTGCTCTTTGTCTCACTCGCACCTTCATGTTTAACGGATGCGTAGAGAGCGATAGCATAGCACGCCTCACACTACATATTACATAACCACGGCAATTGTATGTATAGAACATAATGCACGGCATACGTTACATAGGTATATGTGGTTATAGTACGTATATAGTGAAGTGACGCTTTGTATGGTTATACCACTAGTATTTGGATTTAGATTTTATATTATAGAGAAACAAGATGTTATGATGAAAATCACTTAAAGTATAGTTGGTAAGTATGTATTAGTTAGTGTTACCTATGCTAAACCGGATTGGAGAGACGTATGAAGAACCTAATAAAATGTAGGTATTAATAATTTTATATAC
Organism: Amphipoea oculea; assembly: GCA_945859645.1. Classification (NCBI taxonomy): domain Eukaryota; kingdom Metazoa; phylum Arthropoda; class Insecta; order Lepidoptera; family Noctuidae; genus Amphipoea; species Amphipoea oculea. The sequence goes on from OX243873.1 coordinate 14,746,724, forward strand.
GGTAACAATTGACCCGATTTCCTGACACGTAAAAATAACTTTTATTTGTTTGCATCAGGGTGGACAGGCTACATCCAAGCCATCCCGATTTTGCGCCTCTAACAGTAATTTTTAAAGATACAAAGAACTACCAACCGATTTTTTTAATAAATAAGCAAATGGTTTCCATAACATTCGTGCTGTTTCTAAAATTCTGGCTCTACATTATAATATTGTTATTTAATATTTTAGTCATTACATGAAATAAATAGTACACATATCTTCAGTCCCCGGGCCTGTGGCTTACTAATAGCAGCCGCACGGGTCGTACGATCAGTTTAAGCTACGCTTGCCGCGGTTGGTCCATGGATGGGTGACCATCTTTACATGCTTACCAAGGCCCCTCCGTGCCTCGGAAAGCACGATAGGCCGTTGGTCCCGGCTGTCATTCGTGGATTTATGACCGTTACGGGTCGTCAGAAGCTCGAAAGTCAACCAGTCTTCCCAAGGGGTTCGTATTACCCAGTAACTGCGTTGTGGAGGTCAGATAGGCAGTCGCTCCATGTAAAATATCGATACTTAGCTGCATCCGGTTAGACTGGAAGCTGACCCCAACATAGTAGGGATAAGGCTAGGCAGATGATGACATATTGTCTCAATAGTAGGCAATAATGAACAAATCACTGACACACAAGATCTTTGATAATTATTGCAGAGTGGCTTCATAAATTACTGCTGAGGACCCCTCGGCGCTGCCGCTGGGCGAGGCATAATGAACAAACGGACAAAGGAGAAGCACTTTACCATCTTAAAGGACGGACAAAGGAGAAGTAGGTAGCTACTTAAAAATCTTTCATGACGATTTGTAATGAACAACGGATATATAAGGATAAAATTGGCCCATCTTGAAACAGTTCACAAGTTCATCGAAATAAGGGGACATATTATTTTCAGCTGTCCTCCTTGCCATGAAGGATGAGGTGGGCATCATAGGTGGTACTCATTGGCGCCTGTGTAGAAATAGAAAGCAGTGACACATCAGAGGGGCGACGGCTGGCGAGACAACTGCCGCCGACTGGCGCCGTCCGTGCAAGGGGACATTATACATTTGGATTTATTTTGCAAATACGATGTATTTCACTGAAAGTGTGACTGCTGAGTCTATTATTGACGAAAATATATCAACGAGAACAACTAGTCAGCTTTCTGAACTTATTCACGTGTTCAAGAAATAAATGCAATACCTACGTAACTGAAAAAAAAATCTACTGAGGTTAAGTTAAGCAAAGAACAATATATATCTTCTGAAATATCAGTATTGAGAAAATAATCACATTGACTGAAACATAAAGTTAACAAAGTCTCAAGCGGCCTGATCACATAAGAATTGGCGAGCGATGATGGGATATCACATAACTACAATTTGTGAAAGCTGGTATGCTTTGGGATCAAAGAAGATTGACAACCAAAGCTTTAACCAGTCAACAGAGTGGAATACGTTATATTCAATATAAACAATATAGATTATGCATTTATGAAAGAAGACTAGAGGCGTCATTATATGCTTACTTGAACATATTACAAAATTTTGGTGATATTATATGAGCCTGAATACTAATATGTTTAATCACGATCCATTCATGATTTTGATAAGATTTAAAAATGAATGACGCAAACGAAACTTCAAAATAGATTAAATTTTGTGTTTAATTAGCTGTTGTTATTTCAACACAACACAGGCCACGCCGCACATCTGCGTTTGTTGTTGCCAAATGAACGCCAGAAAACTTAAAACTGTTTACTGTGAAACATTGCATTTATTTTTCGTTTGAAGTAGATGCCTACACGAATATGACCTAAAAATAAACTACTTCTATTTGCAGAAAGTACTTAATCGGTAACATAAAATTGCTTTATCTTTGGATGAAACATGCAAAACATGTTTTTATGAGCTGCCTAATTAGGTTAGACTAATAAGACAGCAGAATAATTTGTAACTTATCTTTTGTTTCTATCAGTAAGGTATAAATAGCAAAAGTAGCAATATTTTACATAGGCACCTTCTTCTAGAACGATACACAAGCATTACTCTACATTCAACCTACGTAGACTAGAGCAGGGATGGCGAACCTCTATAGGTACATCTTCGTGCCATTTTTTCCAAATAAATATTAAGTGCGGCCATAACGTGCTAACAAACAATCTTGGCTTAGTGAATGCTGGAAAAAATCTATATACTTTTGCATTATTATAATAATTTTTAATCTCTCTTGGCATTTCTCGGGACTCTGGGGTTCCAAAGGGCTTTTGAAGGTGTACGAGGGGCCGAAACTAAATCGTAGAGGCCCGTTAGACGTTTTTAGACACCAACCGACGATAATCTCTGTTCGCACTATGCAAGTGCGCCTAAGGACAACCCCTGCTTGGTGTAGGATTAATGTGAATATTAACAATTTTATATTTATTTTAATGAAATGACAAATCAGAGCGACTTCTGCTGTTGCTAACTATATGACTTGTGTAGGTACAGCAAAATTTCGGAAATTATACCGTGCCCAAATTATTTTGTTACGTGTCCCCAATGGCACGCGTGCCATTGGTTCGTCATCCCTGGACTAGAGGCTCTTGTAGAGAATAGTGAGACATATTTTAGACTTTAATGTCCATCATTCTACAATTCAGGCCTTTTTGTTTTTTTTTTCTCGCGGTGGAAATCCTTATGGACTTCCTCTATCGTGGGCGTGACAGAGGGGCATGCCGGACTCTTACCGGCTAAAACCACCGCGGTGTTCCACCTCTACCTATGGCCGGGGGTGCGGGATTCGCATAAGCATTCACCGCTCCATCTACAATTCAGGCCTAAGATTAATAAATGTGATAAACAGATAATATTACCTGAGGCATAACTTTGGTGCTGTACTTAATACAAAACGAATTCCCTCTCATACAACATGTCACTGTTTTCTTTAACTTCATGTTACACGAAATAAATACTTCTTTAACACAAACCTCCCGAATCACGTAGTAATACACACAGCACATTTGCGAACGACTGCATCAAATAATGCTACGGATTATTCTGTCGCTAAGTGAAACAAAGAATCCTGACGGCGTATTTAATAAAAATCAGCGCGAATCATTACTCGACCGACTTAATTCAGCCGTTTTGCAATTTTACTTCTATGTCTTATGCAATAAAAAGTAGTACATGACATGAAACATGTTTGTCTTTTAAGAAAAAGTACCATTTTGATATTGTTGCTGTTGCCCAATATAACAAATGACGGTCAAGCAAATGTTCTAAATATTTCTAGACAAACAACTGCCATCAATTTCGTAAAAGAGAGTTAAAGTTATAATTCAAGTTTCATTTAAACTTTCACTTAAATGGCTATAAACAATTTATTAAAAACATCTTGGGACAATTCAGGACGATGAACTTTATTGAGATGAATGTTTTGATTAATGATGTACTTCCAAATTTGTTTGGATTTTAATCACGCGTGTTTTTAGTTTATTCAAACGTTAGTCACGTCAGCTACACTTCCGAGTCGGGTCAACGCACTACCGGTCATAATATCTATTGCCCTTTGTGCATGCTTTTTGACACCCATCAATGTGCAACTTAATCATAATACACAAATCAAAAGTGCACGTAGTTCAATGACTGACGTAGTAGAACAATGAATATAAAGTTGGCATTTATTGAAGACATTGGGGATGGCACCGATTCAATTGAATATAGCTTAGAATTTTTTTTTTTTGGATGGAGCAACAGATTTTCAAAAGCCAGTTAGCTTTTAATTATAAAATAATCTTCATGCTTCAGAAAAATTTAGAGTTTAAATGGTCTCATCTCTAGGGTGAGATCATTGAAATTAACAGAAAATGTAGAGCTGCAATCACTATCAGCATTGACACTGTGAGAGATTCAGACATTTTTTTAGGTAGGTTCGCGTGTGAATAACTCGATATTTTTCCTTTTGAAAAACCCCTTTCGTCATTCTAGCTCGCGCCTACATATGAGAGACGGCAATTTAAACCACGTGTACCTAGAAGTTTCAACAAAAATTATTACTTGATTATTGTAGAACTGAAATTGATTCTTGATAATTGGACTCAGAATCACACATCAGACTGCAGAATTTACCTTATTGGATATGTTGGAAATGATGACTCGTTTATAGTTGATATTTCTAAGGTAGTAACGGTGTTGGTAATATTACACGGCATGCGGGTAGTCACACATTACACGCGCGACGCCATTTGCCTTACGACGTTGTTTACGTTTGAAGTCACGTTGCTGTTGAGATGCAGCACAAAGTGCACAAAGACAGTAAAGTTGTCCATCCGGAACAACTAGATTTGTTTAGTCAGATTAACACTTAATAATAGATTATAATAATCAGTATCTCGACCAATGAGGGCAGCTCTTGTGTTTTGAATGTTTATTTGATTGGACTACCTACATCAACCCTGTACAGGTCTAACTGTATAATCCATACTAATATTATAAATGCGAAAGTGTGTATGTCTGTCTGTTACCTCTTCACGTTTAAACCGCTGAACCGATTTAGATGAAATTTAGTATAGAGATAGTTTGAGCCCCGGGAAAGGACATAGGATAGTTTTTATTCCGATATTCCCACGAGATCGACACTTAGGTACCTATGCGGGTGAAACTGCGGGGCGCTGCTAGTCATTAATATCATCGTTACTATTACTAATACAATCTAGGTATACCCTTACCAACTACTTTCGCGCAAGGTACTCCGTATTTTCCATAGTTTCGTGACGAACTGTTGACGTCCATAGGTAATTAGGTACAGAGTTCATGCAAGCTGTCACGTTTTACTTCTACGAAAAATTAGGTTTTTATATTAAAAAGTAGGTAGGTACTTACTAATTACATTAATAGTAATTACATGAATAATACAAACGTATTCTAAACGTCTAATGTGACTGCGTAATTTGCTCTGGGCGATACGCAATCTCACGCAAAAATGATAGCAACAACATAAGCATACATGGTATCGCTTACATATGGGAAATCAGATACCGTACTGCGGACATTTATTAAGTCTTGGAGGCGCGTGGGAAACAACAGAAAATTGTAATCTTTTAGGTAAAGTAAATAACGTTGTAATCATAAGATAACATCACGCCTGTAAACCCTGAAGGGTTAGACAGAGGCACATACAGGGTGTTTGGTACCGACACAATTTTCTTAGGGATAGAAAGTGTCATAGTACCTATGCTAATTTTCACCCATAACACCCATCTTAAATGTCACAGTAGTTAATTGAGATAATAATGTTTATTTTAAATTACCGGTAATATTATCGTCACCGTTCGTCCGTGTCCTCGTTTTGGTTGTGGTTATTTTAGAGCGCACTAATTTTTGGTGTTATCTGCAATGTATATCTATGTGCAATTAGTTCTAGTTAATAACTTATGTGCTTCCAAAGTCGTAAAATTGTGTTAAGGAACGAAGAATTTCAATAAAAGGAATAATAAAGTTAATTTTTGGACACAGTTCGTAAAACACAAAATACAAAATATAAATTATTTTTCAAACAACTATAGTGTGTACCTCAGTAAAAAAAAAAAAAAAAAATCGGAAAGCAACTTCATTTTCTTAAAAATATGTGAAATATGTGAAGTTTCTATATTTATGTCTGTAATTTATATGGTGTACATAATAAAGAGTATTCTATTCTAAATTTGGAAAAACACCAAAAAATACATTAGAAGGTATAGGTGCGAGAAAGGTTACCTAATTTCGTTTTAGAAATTCTTTTCAACTGTTAATATCTGTAATGTGAATGGTTAAAAAAACACGTGACTTTAGATTGTGAACGCACTTACTGCTGACAGTTAAAGTGTTATCTTTAAAGCACGTGCCTCTAATGTCAACATAGATGGTGTTCGGTTTCGTCACGGGAAGTGCCGGGTAATCACCACATCTTACGAGCTATCTCCACAAGGAGAGTAACTACAACAATTTATGAAAATGTTTACAGAATCAATGAAAACGGACAAATTATCTTAGCATAATCAGCTGCTGGGACACAGGCCTCCTCTCGGTGAGGGGAAGTGGGCCGTAAATCCGTAATCCACCACTCGGGCCCAGTGCGGGTTGGTAGACGTCACATGTTTTCGAATTTTTGGTTCTAGGACATGCCGCTTTCTTTACAATGTTTTACTTCACCGTTTTGAGAGCAGTGGGTGATGAAATAATTTTCACAAAGTAAAGCTCCTGTCTTGATTCTAACCTACGACCTACAACTCGGAAGTCGCGGCCCATTTAGAAAGTGGTGCCACCACTGCTCTAAATTTACCTTAAACATTGATTAATTTGTCACGTACTCTTGGTTTTAGCGGCCTAAAACTTTCACTTCTTCGAATAACATTTTTTTAGAACAAGGCAAACAAGTCGACGTTGATTTAAATAGGCACGCGTCGTATACGTACACTGTACGTACCTAACATATTATATAAAGCTACTGCCTACTACCCAATAGCTATAAGCCCAGAAAGCGGTGCCGTGATGACCTGCCTGGACCCGTACCGGCGAGGGCTGGTTCGAGGTAGCGTGGGAAAAGAGATCTTGGAAGGGCTTGGTGGGGCCTTTGCCCAGCAGTGGCACAGTAACACTAAACAAAAAAGAAAGTTAATTAACTACTATTAGTGCAGAGTGGCTAGTTTAGGGTATCCTGATTTACCTTTACAAAACATTAAGTAGTTGGACTTATTTCCATATGGATTTCCGCGTATAATTATTATCTACTATACTACACTGAACTACTACTCCTAACTCCTACTACTACTACGAGTACTATACTGAATTCTAGACTAAGTATCTACATTATAAACTTATAAAGTTAAAACATAACATAGGAAAAAAAAAATTAGTACGACTCGGTGAAAGATTAATCATTGTGTTCTAGAAAAAAAGGATTAGGTACCAGTTCCAATAACTTCAAAGTTTACTGTTATGCGTAACTCGCTTTTTCACTTTTTTCTTAAGAAAAGGCGTGATTAATATTTATAATCATACAAACGATCGGACCAAGCAGTTTATGTAGGAAACAATAACAAAACTTCGCCCTTACTTAGTCGACATCTTCGCAGGTGTAGGTAGGTATGGAATATTGAATTACTTGCACGATTCAGCTTTACTACAAAACATTAGATGCTGACAATCATGAAACTTGTTTGACGCAGAGCATATTCATTAATTTAGACACGTTCAAAACTTCACATGTAAGACTCGGTACTTATTTGATACTCGGCACAATTTCAGCATGCTTAGGATTAGCCACCTACTTTACATTTTCTGCAAATAAAGTGGATCTCACATGTTACTTATATTGTTGCCTACTTTACCAAGCTTAGAAATAGATTGTGCTTACTATGATGAAAATAACATTAATATAATCAATAAGATAAGAGAGGGAGGTACCTAAAACCTAGTGTTTCAAAATAACGTCATTCCCCCACCATTTGGATTGGCAAAGTTCGACACAGCATAGGTGAATGCGTTCACACGAATGCCAAACGGAACCGGATCGAAATTGTGAAAACTTGATGACTAAATCTTGTATGGAATATCCCCAGGGCTCTATGTTGTAACAAAGTTCACTTCGCCTAACAGTTGTCAAAATATTTTTATAGTATGAAAGGTGTACTAAGTCAAAATATAGTCTATACAATAACTCTAGACTAGCTTTGTTAGTAAATATAGGCAGATTAAACCGCTGAGGTACAATATAGTTCAATGGATTAAACCAAAACAACCCGAACGGTTCCACGCCGCTATCTCATTGAATACACACCTGTGTTTGAGAACGGCTAATTGAATATTGATAGTAATTAATAGTAGACAAGGCGATTGCGTACCTGCTTGCATGGAACTGTAGCAATAAATAAGGTACCTAAGTATATTTTATTTAAAACTGGTGATACTCAATTTTACCCTGTCGAGAATAGGTGCAATCTAGGTAGGTGGCTCCGTATTTTTTAATTTTTCGAATGTAATCTATCTGTCTAAATAATATCTTTAAAATTCACTTAACTCGGTCTGAGTAAGTAGTTTAGTTACAATTCTAAATTGAATCATTTTGTTTGACATTGCTATAGCGTCCTTAGCGAATTGTAGGCGTCGACTTAAAGCCTAAATTGTACGTAAACATAATAGCAGTCGTTTTCCAATTGGGAACACAAGTAATTCTGTGTTGCTATTACACCGTGATATCAGAATTGTAATCCGACACACTTGTGCACAGCGTCTTTAAACTACGTTGGACAATAAGCTCTAGTGCAAATAAACTTGTCGACCGTATCGTTGGACAGGACATCCCAATAGAGTCGACGTAACGTTATTTGTTTAAGTTTAGTGTCGTCCCACGTTCAACTCAGGGCTAAATTAGAATATTATGGTTTTATTGTACCTAGCTCGTTCATTGTCTACTTTAATTTTTAAACTCTGCTCTCACTTTAGTAACAATCGTTCTAAAATAAAATTATGAGTAGTAAACTCTTCGAAAATAAAAGAAATACTGTCTGATCATGGATATCTCGTTTATTCCTAAATAAAAATAAAAACTAACGATAGATTTTCAAGTCCGAGTCAAAAATTTTATAAATATTTATGCTTTCTGTCAACGGCATCAACTTATTTGAAGTCTTCAATGTCCATAACTTGATCAATATTTTGCCTGAGTAAGCTGCAGGCTGCAGCCAGTACATTTAGTTAGTAGTAAGATAGCTTAGCTGTAAGGTCTTCGCAGTTAAAAATATGAAAATAAATCACTAATTGCAAAATATCAAACTCAAAGCATTTATTTCAATTAAACCAATTACAGGCACTTTTGAATTGTCAAGAAACCTATCTATCGTTCAGTTTTTGGGTTTTGTGTCTTTAAACTTATCTTTTCCTGCTTCTTTATCACAAAATCCTAAGGACAGTGCTATTTAATAAATAAATGTGCGACTTTAAATTATCGTAACTAATTATGAATGAGCATTATCACAATTTAGTGAATCATTAATAGTAAATTGAAGTGTATCCTTTTACTGTTTCAACCACAGATATTTTCAACAGCCTGGGCGAAATTTTCCTACTAGGTAGGTACATGGAGGATACCTATACAACATCTTTAGCCGTTATCTTTCCGTCGATGTTACGATAAAGAAAAAAATACCAAATCGGTCAATAGTCATAATACCGATTGTTTGTGAGTTAACTTTTCCGCGTATCGGGGGTATCGTAATAGAAATCTACAACATTTTTTGATAAAATATTTTAGTCTCTGTAGATAAATAGGTACTGGAAACAAAGCACTTCCTGGAAAATTGCAGGAAAAGGCAATTAGTATAGGTAGGTAGTACCTAGTACCTACTTACGGAGTTTGTGGCTAAATAATAACAAAGAAAAAATATCAAATCGGTCAATAGTCAAATACCGATTGTTTGTGAGTTAACTTTTCCGCGTATCGGTGGTATCGTAATAGAAATCTACAAACATTTTGATAAAATATTTTAGTTTCTATAGATAACTACTGGAAACACAGCACTTCCTGGAAAATTGGAGGAAATGGCAATCAGTAGTAGGTAGTACTTACGGGGCTTCTGGCTAAATACTCGTAATAACAGCCGCACGGGTCGATCAAAGGCTAAGACTCATGCCGCAGTCGGATCGTGGAGGGGTGACCATAGGCTAGCCTCACAAACAATAATAAATATTGTAAATGCAAAATGTACAAAAATATTGATCAATATAATGATGGTCCCGTACACTGCGCCATGTTATATTATTGAACAATATCGAAATACGGGCCGCACACTCACAATATTATTGACAATAATTATGTATTTTATTGACAATATTTTTGCGTGTGTCCGTAGCCATACAGTACTTATCGAGAACCTCCGTGCCTCTGAACGTATGTTAAGCCGCGTTGGTCCCAGCTGTTATTCGTAGATCTTCGACTGACAGAGTCGTTACGGGTAGTCAGAAGCCATAAGTATGACAACCAGTCTTACCAAGGGGTATAGTGTTACTCAGTAACTGGGTTGTGGAGGTCAGATAGGCAGTCGCTCCATGTGTGTGAGTGGGTGTGTGGTAGCTGATTCCGGTTAGACTGGAAGTCGCCCCAACATAATTGGGAAAAGGCAAGGCAGATTGGGGTAGGCAGTACTTTATGATGTGAATGTAATATAGGTGTCTATGTGAACATCTGAATAATGATGCCTTCAGGATCTTACAGAGAATTCTACAGTCTCACTCTCAACGCTCAACGCAGGAAGTTCACAACTTTCAGTCTATCATTCATACCCAATTTCTATTAATTTTGTAACATCGATATTACAAATGAATGAACAAATACACACATACTTTGTCACATGTTTTGGTTTCGTCAGACATATCGTAAAATGACAAATTGTATTATCTATCTATTTTGTATATTTATATACACATATCTAGGCATTTATAAGCCGTCAAGATAAAATTCTTGTGATACCAAAGTTTAAATAGATATTATCCTTTTGTCTATGATATCATCATATTGTTACGAGCTTGGGGTTCGTGACAATAAAAACTGCCGATTTAAAAACCAAAAAAAAACACTTTAATTAAAAACTCCAATTACAACTGTAAACACACTAATTACAAAACACAATCGCACTACAGATCACTTTAGTCGCACTTGAAGATCGCTTCGATGTTTTCGCTTGTATCGCTTATCCAAGACTGAATGCCGGCTCGCAGGCACACCGGCCTTATATAGGCCTCGGATAGTTCCAGAACCTTCTACCGTAGAAACATCTAGAATGTTCGAGTACATACCGAACCCGACGGACCAGACGTCGATAGTTCTGGAAAGTTCTATCATCGAAGTTTCTAGAAGGGACCCGAATAATTATAAGTTCTGCTACTCGATACTAGATGGCGCTAGTGGTAGCTAATGTCGCCATCAATTGTGGCGCGCAACACTGCCCCCTCCTAAGACATGCTCGTCCCGAGCATTATTGGCCCCATAATAACGCGCCAGTCGATCCACATGGACGATCTTAGGAGTACCTCTTGCACCTTTCTGTATCCGGTAGGTTACGTCATTGATCTTTGTCACAATCCGGTACGGTCCGTCCCATTTAGCTTGAAGCTTAGGAGATTTCCCTTTGCTGCGGACTGGATTGTGCAACCACACTAGTGATCCTTCGTCGAACCCTTTATTGTTCATTTTGCGGTCATAACGGGTTTTCATCTTCTCAGACATTTGCTGGCCCGATTGTCTGACGTGCTCATAGATGTCATTCATTTTGTTCCGCAAGTCATTCGCATAATCGGTTATACTGCGTGGGGCGTCAGGTGGTATTCCGGTGATCAGGTCTGCAGGCAACCGTAATTCTCTACCAAAGTTTGCGAAAGCTGGTGTCACCGATGTACTTTCGTGAACAGCACTTCGATATGACAACAAAAACGGTTGTATGTGCTTGTCCCAATCTCGTTGCCGATTTTCCACAACTTTCGCCAGGTATCTCTCCAATGTCTGATTAAATCGTTCCACCATTCCATCCGATTGTGGGTGGTAAGAAGTTGTTCTCGTTTTATGAGTACCCATAACTCGACAAGTTTCCTGGAATATTTGGGACTCAAAATTCCTTCCTTGATCACTGTGAATCTCTAAAGGTACTCCAAAACGGCAGAAGACTTCATGAACCAGTTTATCTGCAACTGTCGAAGCTTCTTGATTTGGAATGGCGAAGACTTCCGGCCACTTAGTGAAGTAATCCATTACAACCATGAAATACTTGTTACCACTTTCACTTTCCGGAAATGGTCCTGCAACATCCAGGGCTATCCTCTCCCATGGTGCACCAACATTGTATAATTTCAATGCACCTCTACTACGCGTCTGAGGTCCCTTTACAGCCGCACAACTTGTACATTTGCGACACCAGTCCTCGACATCGTCACGACAGTGGACCCAGTAAAACCGTTCTCGTATCTTCAGTAGGGTCCGTTTAACTCCCAAATGGCCTCCTGAACAACCATTATGGTACAGCTGTAGAACATCAGGTACTTTAGCTTTAGGGACAACCATTTGAAAATGACAGCTGTCTCCTCGAGCATTTTCCCATTTACGGCACAGGAGTCCTTCCTGAATCACCAAGCTGTCCCATTGGGCCCAATAGCTTTTTGTGATCGAACTCATCGCTGAGACGTCGCTCCACGTGGGCTTAGGTGCACCGGCCTTTATCCACTCGAGAATCGGCTTGAGGTCTGAATCTTCCTGCTGGGCACGTTGTAGGATTTCCTTCCACTCGTTGCTGAGGTCTGTCTTGAGCATCCTCACAGGTACGACTTCTTTACTTTCTTGCCTAGTACAATGCTTGCAGTCTTCAGGACAAGGTCTTCTTGACAATGCATCCGCGTTGCCATGAGATTTTCCGCTGCGATGTTCGACCACGAAGTCGTATTCCTGCAGTAGTTCAATCCATCTCGCAACTTGACCTTCTGGATTTTTGAACTGCAATAGCCATTTCAGTGCAGCATGGTCAGTTCGTAAGTGGAATTTCCGCCCCAGAAGATATTTGCTAAAATGCTGCAATGACTTTACCACAGCAAGCAATTCCCGTCTCGTGACACAATAGTTCCTTTCCGGCTTTGACAACGACTTGCTGAAGTACGCTATTACAACCTCTTGATCACCATTCCGTTGAGACAATACACCACCAAGTCCTATGTCACTTGCGTCTGTGTCAACTATAAATTCCTTGCCTGCATCAGGGTACCCCAAAATAGGTGTTTTGCACAGTCGGTCCTTTAACTCCTGGAATGCGATGTTGCAACTTTCATCCCAGCAGAAATGTCGCTTCTCCTCGGTTAGCTTGTGCAGGGGTTTGGCTATATCCGCAAAGTTCTTAACAAATCGCCGATAATAAGAGCACAAACCCAAAAATGCTCTGACCTGCGTCTTATCTTTTGGAACTGGCCAATCCTTGACAGCGGCGATTTTCTCTGGATCCGTGCGGATACCTTCTTCCGACACTACATACCCCAAAAAGCTAACTTGTCGTTTGAATAGTGAACACTTCTTCGGACTTAACTTGAGGTTGGCACTCTGGATCTTCATGAGCACGCGTTCCAGGTTTTGAAGATGTTCTTCAAACGTGCGGCCTACGATGATGATGTCATCCAAGTAGACCAGACAGGCATCGCCAATTAGCCCGGTAAGTACAAGTTCCATCAACCTTTCAAACGTTGCCGGAGCATTGCACAATCCAAACGGCATAACTTTAAATTGCCAAAGACCCTTTCCTGTCGAGAACGCAGTTTTCTCCTTGTCCTTTGGATCGATTTCAACTTGCCAGTAGCCACTTTTCAGGTCTAGCGTGCTAAACCACTTTACTCCAGTAAGCATGTCCAGCGTGTCATCAATTCTTGGCAAAGGATAGCTGTCCTTCTTCGTAACGTCGTTCAGACGACGATAGTCAACACAAAATCGCATGCTGCCGTCCTTCTTCCTTACCAGCACTACAGGTGAACACCATGGACTAGATGAAGGTTCAATAACACCATCCTTCACCATTCCTTCGATCATGGTTTCCACTTCCTTTTCACGTGCTACCGGCAATCTCCTTGGCCGCTGACGGATAGGCAATTCTTCTCCTGTGTTTATTTTGTGTTGAACTAAGCCAGTCTTCCCAATGTCAGCATCGTTTGACGAGAAAACACCGGCGTACTTGAGTAACATCTTCTTCGCCTTGACCATTTCATTTTGGGACAGAGCGCTGCGGCAGTCTTCTAAAAGTGTGGACACTTTCGTTTGTGCATCCTTATTGAGGGTCCCAGTCGATAGATATTGGCATCGACGTAACCAATCCACTTCCTCGCAAGTACCAACTAGTGTGCCTTTTTCTATAATCTGTTCCTGATCACAAAGGTTCAGCACACGTACCCCTGAGATGTCGGTGGCTCTGACCAAAGTTCGTGCCACTTTCCATGGAAGGTCATTGTCTACCCTTTCCACGAGTACACAACGATTAGTTTGCCCAGGATTCCGAGGAAGACTAACCGGCACAATCGTTTCTGATCTCGGCGGAAGAACAATCTTTTTAAAGCTGTACACATTCCCTGGTAATGCCCCTTCCATAAAAAGTTCCTCTTGTCCACATTTCAGAACACCTTGCTTGACGTCAATCTCGCAACAATTCTTCCTCATAAAGTCAAGGCCTAAGATGCAGTCGTCCATTATATCAGCCACGATGACATTATGCAGGTAGATTCTGTTGCCTAGCTTCAACTCCATCTTCTTCTCTCCATGGACGGGTATACGCTGACCGGTGGCTGTTACCAAATTAATGCGTTCTCGGTTGTATGCGGAGTCCCCAAGGAACCGACTTATAAGTTGGGAACTGACGACCGTACGAGAGGCTCCAGTATCTATGGTCAGCTTACACGGCGTTCCGTTGACCTCGCCCTTGATGATTAAGCTGTTCCCGTCATGGGTTTGAGTGATCGAAATCCTTGGGGCTCTTTGAGCATCAGCCAGCACCCGCCCCGCAGTCCTGGCTATTACTCGTTTCCCTGCTGCTGGTGCTGGGCGGTGCTGTTAGCCGCACTACCCTCTGGAGCTCGGTCTTCTCTTTCTTCAGTTCGCTTAGGGCAACTAGATCGAAGGTGGCCCCTTTCCCCACAGCCATAGCACCTAGGGCTGTATCCTTTGTTGCGGTCGCGAACTGTAGCCGCTGCAACCTCCCTGACGCGATGGGAACGATGATCCTGCCGCACAGCTTCCACCTCCAGTGCATGGGCCAAGGCGTCCTTAAGGGTCCCGTGGTGACCGAGCCTCACAGCAGCTCTAACTTCAAGGTCACGGATGCCGTCGATAAATACCTGCACCAGGTTCCCATCAATAAGCGCAGGTACAGACTGGTATGCTTTCCGAACCAGCTTCTCAACTTCAAGGGCCCACTGCTGCAGGTTTTCATTATTGCGTTGCACGCGATCCTTGAGCTGCGCACGAAACACGTGTTCCAGGTGAGCGTCGCCATACCGAGCCTCCAATGCCTCAAGGAGCTGCTCGTAAGTCACTTCCTTTCCAAGAGCTTCCAGCACAGTTAAGGCCTGATCGCGCAGGCCTAGGGTGAGGGCAGTCATGGCCTGACTCTTATTCCACCCGTTCGCCTTCATGACAGCCTCAAACTGAATTTTGTAGGCTGACCAGGAAGAAGTTCCGTCGAACGGTGGCACTTTAAATCCACGTAGCGAAGGTGTTGTAGCTACGGGAGCTGCGATTCCGTCCTCAAGTTTAAGGTAATCCAGCGTTTTCTTCACGTCAGCCATTACGGTTTTCTTCACGTCAGCCATCACGGTTTCCTTCACATCAGCCATCACGTTGTCTACCCGATTATTCACTTGGTCGATTCGGGTTTCAGCTTCCAACAGGCGGTTGTCGTGTTGAGCAACCTTATCCTTCATCTCCTTCATGTCTTTCCCGAAGGTAGCGTGAAGGTCCTTCAGAAGGAGCATCTGCTCTTCCTTGTCCCGCTGGAGCTGTTGTTCCAACCGACGAGCCTGTTCCTCCTGTCGGCGGGCCTGTTCCTCCTGACGGCGAGACTGTTCCTCTTGACGGCGGGCCTGTTCCTGCAGCATCATCATTAGAGCAGCAAAATCTGGTGCTGATGATGCTGGAGCAGCTGTGGACGGGCCGGCCTCCGTGATCGGTAGTTGTCCCTCCGACGTCTGTGGCGCTGCTCCACCGAATCGCCTCTGATCTGTTTCTTGCTGGCGTTGACTCCGGGTACGGATACCCTCCGTGTCGTCCTTCGGTAAAATCGGCATAATCCTTGCTTCTGACACCAATTGTTACGAGCTTGGGGTTCGTGACAATAAAAACTGCCGATTTAAAAACCAAAAAAAAACACTTTAATTAAAAACTCCAATTACAACTGTAAACACACTAATTACAAAACACAATCGCACTACAGATCACTTTAGTCGCACTTGAAGATCGCTTCGATGTTTTCGCTTGTATCGCTTATCCAAGACTGAATGCCGGCTCGCAGGCACACCGGCCTTATATAGGCCTCGGATAGTTCCAGAACCTTCTACCGTAGAAACATCTAGAATGTTCGAGTACATACCGAACCCGACGGACCAGACGTCGATAGTTCTGGAAAGTTCTATCATCGAAGTTTCTAGAAGGGACCCGAATAATTATAAGTTCTGCTACTCGATACTAGATGGCGCTAGTGGTAGCTAATGTCGCCATCAATTGTGGCGCGCAACAATATTAATATTCAGAATGCAAATTTTAGATTGTCGTTCAAAATGTATAACACATATAATTACTAAATACCTTTGGAGCTCTTTAAATGAATCACTGGAACGATGATTTCATTAGTCCTCACTATACAAGTTGATGTCAAGCGATCGAGCTCATTCATGAACGTAATGAAATTATGTTGTTGCGTAAAATATGGGTGTGTCATTGTGCTCTTTCTATTAAATGATCGTAAAAGACTTGTGAGTCGTTTATTACTACTTATTGCCATTAGGTAGGATCATTGTGATGTCAAAGTTTGATCATAGGTAAATATCGACGAGTGTAGAATACAACGATTATTCCTGTCTACACTAGTGTAGTCAATACAATTACATTAAATACTCTATTCATCAGGGTGTGATGAAATTAACTACTTAATTAAATCATTTTTATCCGACTTCATTATTGATGTAGAGCTTACGTTCGGAGTCTAGATTCCTCTTGGTATGTTATTAAACATTCAGTGATATTGCCAACAACTTTGTATCGTGTTTTGTTTAGAATCAAAGTTAAACCAATAACAATATTGTTTTGATCTACAACCACTCTTCACTAGTCAATACAAATTGCAGTAAATACTCTATTCATCAGGTGTGAGGAAATTAACTAATTAAATCATTTTTATTGATGTAGAGCTTACGATTGGAGTCAAGATATCTATTCGTCTTGCTATATTATTAAAAATTCAGTGCTATTGTCAACAACGTTGTATCTTTTTTTGTTCAGAACTAAAGTTAAACCAATAACAATATTGTTTTGATCTAAACCACTCTTCCTGTACTTGTGTGTGTATTTTCGCGTTCGTTTGTGATTGGTTGGTTTTAAAACCATGAACTGGCCACTTCTCGGTCTATTTCTAGAATATGCGCTCCGCTTTTAAATTGGCACCCATTGTCGTGGGAAAAGCTACATTTATATCTATCAAACTACGCTTGGATGTAGTTATATGCTTTCTGCCACCTACGCGCTTTGTAAATCATGATCTAATATGGAAATAACTGGTGACTTGTTTACTCACAAATTGCATCTTTTACCTGTTTGCTCTGTGACGATTTGCATGCTTCTTAGTATTTGAGTCACAGTACTAGCAATTATATCGAATGTGAACTCACCGTGTTATACTGAACTTTTAGGCTTACCTGAAATACAAAATGGAAGTTTATAAATTGTTATCCTGTGAACACATCGTTGCGGTATCACTATCGCATGATTCATGGTGTTACTCAAGTTTGAGGTTAAAACGAACGATGTTTGTATAGTTAGTAATATGCGAGAACATACGACATTGTTCACAAGATTAAACTGAATTACGACAGTTTAGCCAAATACCTTCTGGGTAATATTTTAATCCTTGTCAAATGACATTGAATAGATCAGTCATAAGACTATTCCTGTTCATTTGCGTGCGCAGTGGCTTTTGTTAGCAACAATCTAATCGCAGTTTGCAGTTGCAACATGGTTATACAAAAAGGGGTGAAATCATGGGTATAAATTTTCGCAAACTCAAATTATCTTACGTTTGCTGATAATTACATAAATTGGACTAATTAGGAGTATTGGGACACCAGTCTAATTGCTTAACTAATGCAACTAATTCAGAAGAAAGGATGCTGCTGCATAGGCAGATTGGAACTTTTCGCCATAGATAAAACCGTGTACCTAAATGACATATTTTTTAAAATAGATTTTTATTTTTTTTTGCTCATAGAGGGTTATGTAGTATTACCCACGACAGAGTATTTTCTAGGTACCTATCTAGTTGTCCTGCATTTAAGTAATGCCTAATAATAAACGTCTTCATTCGTAATGGGTTTTGATTAACGTTGGTGAGTGACTACGTCACAATTTAAAATTGTTTTGTGCCTAACTTTTAATATTGTTCTATTTTATTTGGTTTTAATTCGATTAATTGGTTCGATTCGTAATACTTACCTACCTACCATTGATTCATGACAAATCTATGTTAAGACATTGTGTCATGTGGGGTTTAATTAAGGTACGTACATACTTAGTAGTCCTAGAACATATTTATCTGTTTGCATTATTTTATAGTACCTTTATTTACGAATTTTATGATTATAGTGCGATCAATAAATATGCAAATCTATAAATCAACCCGCGGGTATACTAATCGGGGATTATCATGATTCTTATTCCGATTGGTGTTTGCTAGGTACCTATCTAACGGGCATTTATGTATAGACTGATTCGAGTATTATATTCCATTTTTATAAGTAGGTAAGAATGTTAACTTTGAGCTTTACACCGTAATGTCAAAACACCGGTGAAATTATGGGTTATCATGAGAGTCGTAATTTCAGCCGTAAGATGTTGAGACCGCTACCTTTACTTAGGCTTTGGTTTCTTAAGAAAGCTGTGAACGCTATAACCGCTGCCCAAATACAGATCGTTTTATGACGCCCTTATGTCAGATACAACGAGTCCTGGAGTGGAGACCGCGTACCGGAAAGCGTAGTGTGGGACGCCCCCCAGCTAGATGGACGGACGACCTAAAGAAGGTGGCTGGGGTAAACTGGATGCGGAAGGCGGAGGACAGGGTGCTGTGGCGCAGTCTGGGAGAGGTCTATGTCCAGCAGTGGACTGCGATAGGCTGAGTTGATTGATTGATGCCAGATACAAAACGGTAGAGGAAAACTTCGCGAGGAAACCGGCATGTCCTAGAAGCAAAAATTCGAAGACATGTGACATCTACCAACTCGCACTAGGCTCGCGTGGTTGATTACGGCCGCGCGGCCCACGCCTTCTTACAGCGAGGAGGCCTGTGTCCCAGGAACATTATAGGTAGGCTGGTCAGATACTGGTGAAAATAACAGATTTTCACGACAGCCGTTATATGACGGAACTGCTCTTCAAGGAAACTGCAGCTTAACTTGGAGCATAAAAGAGTAACGTAGGGCATTAGGGATATAAACCTACATTCATATAATTATCTTTGTTAGAAGCTACGGCTAGTTTTAAAAATAAACTGTTATAAAATCTATTTCGACATTGGTATTTAGGGCGGTTATACAAGCGGATTGTCTTGATTCCAGGAAATTGGTTAGGAAACTTTTTGCTAGAGACAGTTCGTTCAGTAGTTAGTTCAGTTCTGTTTTTCAAATTAATATCCAGATGCATTTTTAGATCAAAGAATATTTTAGTGGCTATGATTCTGTTTCATTCTGCACGTGTGTCTGCACGCACACTTGTGCATTATAATATCTCCCGCGCCGAAGGCTAGTACCGTTGAGATTGGCCACTGTGGCCAAAATACGGTCTGGAGGACTTTTATTTATGATTCTGTAAGGTATTGTGAAATGTATAGGTACAAGGTACAACATGTTCAGTTGCTTGCTTGTTCGTTTACTTGCTTGCTTTGTTGATTTTCTTATGGTTAGGTAACCTATCTTCGAATAAAATTAATTCACCTACCTACCTATTAGGCCTTTTGTCCACGGCACGGTTCCTTTACGGCACGGCGTATAAATCGTGCCGTAGAAAAAACGTGTCCATCAACAAGCTTTCATAGTGATCCATACAATACTGAAGACCTAGCCTACACACGGCGAATAAACCGTAGTATTTCACAGCAAGAAAAACGAGTGTGTACAAAGGGCCCTATAGTGAGGTTTTTTTTGTTACTGGAGAAAGATATTAAAACAATATGCACGAGATTTATGTATGAATCACAGGTTATTTTATTCATCATTCAATCAAATACTATTTCTGCAAAATAATGGCGTTAGCGGTAAGTTTATTCGCAAAAAATAAACACCTAAACGCAATTAGGTTGACCTACTTATTACGAAGCTGTTAAAGAAGGTTTTGAATTTTTAACTACCATAATTAGCAATTTTATGATAAAATTAGTAGATATCAAACCAAAAGGAAGGATTTGAGTTCCGCGGCGATTGTCTGTTCGGTTCCTTATGTGGTCATTCGACAATACGGCGCCGGCGCACAAAGGGTACCCTGTTTTCTATCTTAGTCTTTATGTTTTCAAGAAACATTGTTGCTGAGTTATTGGCCTGTAAACTAAGAATTGATATTAAATCTTTGTTCTTTATGTTACTTTGTTAAGAATTGTCTTTACCTATTGTCTATTATACTCGTAAGTGCATTACCTAATAAACACCATTATTGGTTTGTTTTCCTTAGACGCTTTAGAGTGGGTGTGTCGAAGCGTAGAGCCCTATCTGTCTGCTAGCTTATGTAGGAAAGTACCTATCAAAAGTATTGTGTCCTTGTTTACAATAATGCCGAGGCCCAGTCCTGAATGGATGACAAATATTTAGGTAGGTACACATTGACTTACCAGTGTAACTAAACAAACCAAAACCACATGACTACTTAAAAAATCCCATGTTGAAACTAGAAGCAGATCCCAACCAATACGAATAAAGCAAACTAAGCAAGTTATTTATCTTGAAGTTCCGTTGACTTTGGAAATAATAGGTGTATGACACATTGGAAAAAAATCATCTAAATCTACAATGTGTCTACAACAGTTTTCTTTTTCAATTCACTTATTTTTCCGTTTTCCGGCATAATCTAAAAAAACCGGAACTATACTAGGAACCACATATCTAATAGTAGGTACCTACCTGCTTGTGCAGTTATTTACCTATGATTAATGTATTATCAGTCTACAATTAGTGACTATAATTATGCAGGATGGCGTCATCACAACCTATTCAAATACAAGGAAATCGAATAATATCTATGATCTAGAATTCAATTTTCATTAGTCAATCAATAATGTACCTACTTTGTGCAATCTTGAAACGCCTGACAAATTATGTAAAGCAAAGTGTGGTTCGCGTGTGCTTTGTTGACGATAATGTGGCGGCGCTACAACAATAAAACCAATCGAAAAATAAATGCAGTAATACGTGTAGGTTTAGATACCAATCTACTTGTATATTGATAAAAATATCAATGATTAATCTAAGGAAATGTGCAATCGATAAACGGTTCTGGTTTTACGTGATCCTGATAAAAAATGGGTTCATAAAGTGCATAGGTAGGTACTTAATAAAATATTGTCACATTGATTTCAAGAACCAATGAATTTAATATCACTTTTGTCGTATGACTTCGACTACCTAGAACCTTGCTGAAAGTGTTCCTTTTCGATACAACATGACTCATTGTAAAACGCGACAAAATGTTTATCACTTAACAAAACAATCGAATCTATCCTCTTTCACTCTCTTGAAAAAAAAAAAAGATTCATGAACAATGAATTAAAACATTCCGACATATTTAGGTCGGCACGTGCTCTGGTAGAACCGCTAAACGAATTCGTAAGTCGGTTAATGCCCACGCTCTCCCGCAAACCGGACATGTCAGTCTTGCGCGGACGTAGGGAAATTGAATAAAGAGGAAATATGACACCGGCTACTTGCGACAGAATTCGAGTACCTAGGTTTATAGCGTGTGCTGCGCCGGCGACGACGCCGCCGGTCGCCAGGGGCAACGCACTTTGAGATGAATTCTCACAGCGCAATGACACAGAACAGTACAATGCTTAGTTTGATTTAGACAAATGATTGCTTTATGCCTGTCTTTGTAATTATGTTCTCCACCAATAAGGTATGTCAGAATGACGCAGCCAATGGACTAAGGAGGACTTAAGAGCTGACTGAACTTTTCACACAGTTTGACTTCTTCTTTTAGGTAATTGCCCTTTAGTAAAAGCCAGTAGAAGACGAAATTCGGTAGATCTGAATGTTATGGACCACAGTTTTTTATTCTTCTTAATTCATCACATTTTCCTAATATTGCAAATCTAAAATCAAACGCTTGATTAAGGTAGCCCCTTACACTATTTTCTCATTCACTGACATGACGCTATGTGCTCAAAGCCAGTTCCTACAAAGATTATTAACAATGAGGTAATTTTACCTAAAATCCTTTCTAAAAATGGTCACAAGTTCTCAAGTATGGTAAACCCCAGAAGGCCTCCAAGAAGCAGGAGGCCTATAGCACGTGCTTATCTGTTAATCCGGCACAGCTCAAGTGGAAACGTCGCTCTACTGCCGCCTTCCGTCTCACAACGATAATTGTCAAATTACGGAACGGTCAACGTACCGTTTCGGGACACAAAAATGTGGACACAGCAACCAAACTTTTCTTACAGAAGTCGTGAATTGTTAGCCGCATTTCTTACCAAATAATTTTATAGATAACTTATGAAAGTGTATATTTCTTGTTTGTAATTTATATATACCTATGTTTAATTGCGGAAAACTACTTTTTAGGTTTATTCTATGACCAAAATGTTTTACTTATGAGTAATTTTTCGCGACGCAAAATCCGATTTCCGCCTATAACCCGAAGCCCTAAAGTTGTTAGTCTAGACTTTTTTATTTATTCATGACAGATAGATATAGGTATAGGTACTTCAAATTTACAGTAGGTATAACTATAATCTAGTGAAGCAAATAAAGAAATAATTCTTGTTGCGATCACGATTACTTCGCTTTACGTATTGAGTTGAGACTCTGACGTGTGAATTTTATGTGCATAATATTATATGTATGTATACTTATTTTCATAAAAGTAGGGTTGTCGAGTTGTAGATTTATGTAGAGAATGAAATTGTACAATGTATGCGGTCCTATAGATTGCATGCACTTCCTAATTCTTAGGTTGAACTATTTAAAAACTTTCCGTCTAAAAATCTAGGCACAATTACAATTAGCCCTACTTGCAATTGCGTAACGCACTATCAGTAGCAATGGGTTTCATTTTGACTGTACAACAAAATTCATTGCGTTATTTACGTTGTTGAGCAGACACAGTTTTCGAACAGAAAAAGCAATGTATTAGCAATATCCTTTTAAATGATTCAGATTGAGGTTGGTAGTGTGTAACGCATTTAGGATGCTAGTTAAATGAATAAAAGTAGAGTTTGTAAACTCGGAGTTAAGTAATTAAAATTTTAACTCTTATGCGTTGCGCCACTAAAAAGTAACACCGGGTTAGTTAACCAGGCATTACTGTTTTTTGAGTTGGGAACATTGCAGTTTGCAGTTCAATCAACGAAACATAACACGGAATTGCAATGTCTTTGTGCCCTGATATGTATACGACCAAACGTGAATGACTGGAAATTTTATACCCATCTCTTTTACACTACATTACGATTTACGATACGTAATACTTTCTTGTCTTTAATTTTATAACATGACATTTAATTTTAATCGTATTGTATGTGACGTCAAATAAGACGTCAACGTCGACGTCGACGCGACGTAAACGTCAGATAAGAAAAACAGTGATTTAAGTTTTTGTTATAATTTGCACTTATTTTTACATGAGTTCATGAATAAAGTGCCTGCTGACATAGTACCAAATTTTCACTTACTACAATGTCAAAAAACATAAAATAAGTTTTCAGCAGTACCTCATAACGTTATTTTTTTTGGACTTAACTCTCCACACATCGGTGGGTCTAATATTTAAAAGTTTATCTCTAGGTTTTCCCCTAACTCTTAGTGGCGCAAGATAAATGATTGGATAAACCCTGAATCAGCTGTTAACTTAGAGTTATATAGGATAACCCAAGAACGAGCCAGTGGGCCTTAATAAACTAGTATAATTACTTAATCTATTAGCATCGTTACGTCAACGATTGACACCACATATTACGTTAATTATCACAATCACATCGCCATTCATTAATCTTGTAAACAAAACTGTGAAGTAACAATTAAGCAGGAGTCATGAATGACCGGCGGACGAGCTAATTCCGACGCATAGCTTTAAATAAGATTGACACAGTTTATTAAGATCATCAATGAAATGACCTCGACTCATTGTTATGTGTTAGAGGCAACCCTATTAATTTTAGACTCTCGATCGTTGAGACCACACGCGGTAAGGCGGTGAAAAGTCAACGCGATAATTGACTGTCAGTCTGTGTTTGTTTCCAATGGAACGCGTCATGTTATTCTTAGCTACTAGCCGTGCCCCGCGGTTTCAGACGCGTTAATTTGAGGAAAAAGCCTACTAAAGTATATTCCATTATTTTAAGAGTATTACTTAGAAGAAATGCGGTTGGTCGTTTCTCCATAGAAGCGCTCTAGCCTGTTTTCTTTCTGGTTAATGGCCATACAGAATTGATTTTTTACAGAATAATAAATATTAACTACTTGTATTCCCTATGTTTTCCTTTTTGATGATACATTATTTTTATAAAAATGCCGATTTAAACCGCTGTCAACAGACAGACGAAAACTATTAATGAAAAAAGAAAAACATAGGGACACAGTACAGTATATATTATCCTTATCCAGTTTATGAAATATTTTTCGACTCCGACCGCATGTCACGCTATGATCAGTAAGAATGGAACTATAGTTCTCATGACCGGCCGCCTTGCGTAGTTATTTTAAAACTATGATTATCTCCTAAGATATTTATTGAAACCAAATAATGTCAAGGGCAATTTTGTCCAAAATTAAAAACTTGTGATGCATAGCGTATTTGTTTGGATAAGGATTAATATCTTGTTTATAAAAACACTTTCGCAAATAATGCATTATTTTAGAATTTTGATTACCTTAAAAAAGGTTGGAAGGGCTACGACACAGCTTCTAGTTCACCCTCTACGATAGCGGTTACTATGAGGCTACGACGCGCCTTCTACGCGCCCCCTACTAAAGCGGCTACTACGCGGTTACGACGGAGCTTCAACGCGGTCTCTACGAATACGATTACTACGCGGTTACGACGCAGCTACGTTGTGCATTAATCTAACTACATTGATGAAATGCCCAGAGTGGACTCTAAATGGATTGATGATGATTTACCTTGAATTTTTTCTAGAATCCTTGCTTTATTGATATTAGTCTTATCCATCTTCAGGATGATAATCATATCAAACGTAAACATTAATGTTATGAGAGAATAAATAAAATCAAAATAAATATAACATACTTAACACCTTATCGGCAGTCCTTCAACAATCTCAAAATAGCACGTGTTGGTTAATTATTCATACCTATTTTATTTAAACAGGTAACCTTGAATTTTACGCAAATAATTTATACTTAGGTTACATTTTATGTAATTTCACTCTTTAAAAGTAGAAATGACTCTACATTGTCATGTATAGAATGCAATTGAGAAGCAAGAACAGCTTGAACAACTTACAGGATGGTTATTAAATATTTGATTATTAATACTTACCTATGTAATTTTATTTTAACTATCACACTGTAAACGCACATCGCATTAGTTTTATAACTTTTCTTTATAATATGTGGAAAATGTCGTGGGTTATACATTTAATCACTCTGTAGCTCATATTTTATGTAATTTTGTAATGTGTAACCGTTTATTTTCCCAAATAAATAAAATAAAATATCGTTACTATCGATTTCAGAGGCAAAACTTATAATTAAGTAATGATCCGCAAGACTAGAGTGAACAAGTAATATGATTGTTAATAATAATAATAAATTTTTATAAGCCTTTTACAAGGAGAGAAAAAGTGTTAACAATGCATAATCATAATTAGCCAATAATGTTCCCACTGGTAGGACACAGGCCTCCTCTCTGTGAGAAGGAGTGGGCCGTAATCCACTACGCGGACCCAGTGCGGGTTGGTAGATGTCACATGTCTTCGTCTTCGAATTTTTGGTTTTAGGACATGCCTTTCCTCACGATATTTTCCTTCGCCGTTCTGAGAGTAGTAGTGAGTGATTAAATAATTTACACAAAGTAAAGCGCCTATCAGGGTTCGAACTCAAGACGTATAACTCGTAAGTCGTGGTCGTTACCATTGGGCCACCACTGCTCTATAGTAAAAGTGCGCAGTGCTGCACACCCCCCACCCTATTGCAAGTTAAACAAATATCAACTTTATTTGAATGGCAATTAAGTTGATTTCAGAGTGACTAGCACTATTGAAAATGTTATAAAAATGTTTGAAGTTGTAGCGTAAACTGAAATTTATTGTGTAGGAATTAAATTTATTTTGCCATTAATGCATATTTGTTTACATTTATGGCATATAAATCGCGAACACCGATTAATTAACAATGCATTATCTACTTAAATAATTTACATCCTTATAGGAATTAGGTTAAGTACACACTTGTCTTGTGAAACTCCTGACACCCAAACTAAATAGGCATATCCTGTATCTCAGGGTCAGGTGTCAGCGTTCTTCCCTGCCAGCCACATTGTGAAGCCTAGCGTTTAGTTGCATGTTTCATGTATCTATGTTGGTGATCTTACTAATAAATACAATTTTAGTATTTTTTTGGAGAAAAACAATGTTGAATAAATAATTACTTTAAATTACCTATTTTATCTCTGCTATAATATGTGTGTGTGGAGAAGTGGGGGTGTGTTTGTGTGTGTGAGAGTGTATGCATGAGTGAGTTGATAGGTTGTATATCTAATTATCTAACGTTTTATATTGTAAATAACAAAACTAATGTAAAATTAGCTACAGTGCATAGTGCAAGTTTGCAATCGCCAGTTTTCATCGCATCGATTTTCTAACATCAAATGCCAAATGAAACGACAAGGCGATGATTGAAATGTGACACTTAATTTTGCCGCCAAACGCGTGTTAAATATCAAGTAGAGTTTTATCAGTCATTTAAGTATGTTATGTATTTTGTTTTATTCTATTACTAGCTGACCCGGCGAACTTTGTACCTCCTCAGAATCAATAAAAAATACAAAATGTATGAAAAAATGATTTGCCTTCATAATTTTTATTCGTGAATTTTTCCATGTTTCAATAGTTATTCTGCTATTCGGGGCGTAGACAAATCCAAAAAATCGAAGATCATAACAATCGGTCCAGCTGTTTTTGAGTTATAAACGGTGTAACTAACCCAACTTTGTTTTATTTATACAGGGTGAAATCTATACTTATAATAAATTTTAAATATGGGACCAAACCCGAAATCGTGAAAAAAAAAAATCTGCTGTTCCCTACATTTATGTTCGCGTAACTAGTCAAAATGTAGAACAGCTGATTTCTTTTTTCGCGATTTCATGTTTTGGTCCCATAGCAAAAGTTGTTCATAATGATGAGTACAATGACCCCTTAAGAGGAAAACGGTGATTAAAATTTCACCATGTATAGAAGAAGATATAGATTGTCTCAGAAACCTACTTCTCTATGTAGCTCTTAGTCAGGAAATAAGATGTTCGAGATCGTTGTACAGTCACGTGCACCAATATGTCATGTCTTGGCAATTTTCAGTCGCGATTTTTTCGTGAAATATCGAGTGCAACGTTGAAATACGACACTTAACATAAACTAACCTAACACTTAACATAACCTAACCTAATAACATAAAATTTCATTCAAAAATAAAGGAGAAAATCGCCTTTCAATAAAGCCAAGTGTATACATACTTATAGACGTGACTGTACATTATCTATCATCTGTCGTCGTACCTAATAATTCTTGCATTTATTTTTCCTTTCGTTCTAATACAAGCCGTTCGTTATAAGCTAATTTTTAACAAAATATTTTTTTATTTTTCTTATGTTACCTATCTATTAAACCTTAACTGATTAGTTGTTAAAAATGATGACAATTGTTTTCAATACATAGCTGGATTCGACGTCTCAAATATTGTACTGCATTCAAAATTTGAATTTAGAACATAATGTTGTGAAGGTGACTGCGCTACGAGTGTGTGACGTGTGTTAGTAAAAATATTGAGCATCATTTCGAACAAGGTATAGGTTTTTTTTTTTTTATTTGAAATGGGCTTGCTCTTGACTCTAGCCTAGGTCAAAGGTGACAGAGATAGGTATGAAAAAAGAAGCAGTTTATTAAAATCCAACATTTTCCTTAAGTTTGCCGTATGTCATTACTTCCCAGAATTTGATCCTTAGCTACTATCGAATGGTGTAATAATACAGTGTTTTTTTTTTTCAAAATCAACGGGTTCGATTTCTGGCTAGATATATTGATTTTTCAAAAATCCAACGATGCTGTTTTAGTTTTCATTAAAATCGAGCCCGTGACTCCTTTGAGTACTTTTCGCTATTTCTCATAGTTTCGGATTTGGCAATCCACGCCCACTTGAAAAAATCACCCTGTATACGTATAATATAGCTGAAAAGTTGGTTTGAACGCGCCAATCTCTGGAACTACTAGTCGGATTTGATAGATCAAGTCTTGAGGAAGGCTATAGGCTATTTAACATCACGCTACGAGTTTTCGGAGCCCCGCAAAAAGAAAAAAAAAAAAGCGTAGGAGCTCTCGATACCGCCCAAGACAATGGCGAAATCAGGAGAGTGGGTGTGTATGTTATGTGCTGACGCTACTCTTCTTTACGCACACATTCACAGCGTGTTTGTACTCATGGTTACCACAAGTAAAGCGCGCGTCGCTTCGTGAGATAAAAATACTATTTATCTTTGTATTATTTACCAGCGAAGTCTATTGCGCAAACTGAAATAATACAAACAATCCATCAATGACCCAATAAACACCTCGCTATAGTAATGATAATGAACTACGATGTATTCAACCTTAGCTGTCAGTGTCATGTCTTCAAAATATAAACATGATTAGCATTCCGACATACTTACCTACCTACTGACTGTGGAAACTCGTGACTGTGAACTTTACCTCTTATAGGTACAAAGGTATTGTGTAGGTACACAATACCTTTGTGGTATTTTCCGCATTTGCTTTTACTTACTGAAAAGTAAAAAACGTCTCATTTCATTTATTTTTAGTAACCCAAGTACCCAATAGGACTTACCTACTTACAAACTGAGAATATGGAACTTGCTTCTAACATAATAATAATAATATTGAGGTAAGCATCTTGAATTGAATATGACATGAACAAAAGTAGCAAATATTTACAAAATATACAAAATTTTAACGTCATGCTGACAACATTTCATTTTGGAAATCTTATCGAATAAATTCATAATTGATGTGAGAATTTTTTACATAGATACATAAAATAAGTTTTTCTGTTTTTTACATTTGTATGATTTTTTACCTAGCTATTGTAAAAATGAGGTTTTATTTATCATACTTCCGCAAAATGTTATCAATCCCTGTCAATTTTACAAAGAAATGGAACACGACATCAGTCGACCTATTCTGTAAAAATCTCACTGTGAGAACTTAGATGAAATGAACTTAAAGTGTGATGTCAATAGCATCAGGTATAATTGTACACACTTTGAATCAAAATTCTAGAGGTTTGAACGATATTGCGAATCCATTGCTTCATAAGTTTAAAAAATTCGTCCGTAACAAACGTAAATAGCGCAATGAACTTGGGTGAACTGTCAAAATTAAACCCATCATCATCATCTGCCTAGCTAACCCTCCTAACTATGTTGGGGTCGGCTTCCAGTCTAACCGAATGCAGCAGAATACCAGTATTTTACAAAAAATAAAAAGAAACCCATTGCGATAAATGGTAATTTTATGCGTGTTGCCCAATTACACCCCGGTGGAATGACACTCAATGACGCTCACCTCACCTAAGTTGTTTCGGTGTGAATTTTTATAGAATAGGTCGGCACTATCTAAGTTGGATAGGTATTATGGTATAAGCACTCATAATTGATTTTAATTGTGGCATACCTACCACAGAGTTCCAGCCTACACAAGGTCAACCATAAATTTTCATTATCCATTTAAATGTTCATTATATTGAGTCGGGCTCGTCGTGGGCGGTAATTATCTCGAAACTATTTCAATTGCTCGCCTATAAATATAGTTACTATCGAGATGATTCATAATCGCAAAAGCATGAAAAACTTTGCCCTACATCGGTTGGAAACGTTAACAGTTATTTATAAAATCACGAAATGAGAACGATAACTAAACGCGAACCATTTCAGCGGAACATCTGACGGAGAAATGTTACGATCACCTGAAGCATGCGATAGTTAGAAATAGCGCAGGCCAGCTCGTATTGTGAATTAATATTATTACAGTTGCTATCACATCACACTAATATTATAAAGGCGAAATTTTGTGTAAGTTTGTATGTTTGTTACTTCTTCACGCACAAACGACTGGACCAATTTTGATAAAATTTGGTATGGAGGTAGCTGACACCCTGGATTAACACATAGGATACTTTTATCCCGATATTCCTACTGGATCGACGCTTATGCGGGTGAAACCGCGGGGCGCAGCTAGTTAGATCTATTTTCGTCCTACATTATTTGGTTCAGCCAACGAGGTTAAAAACGGAAGTCATCGTTACAAAGCAAGTAAGCTGCGGTTTCTTAACGTCACAACATCACGCCTGTATACCCGAAGGGTTAGGTAGAGCCTACCTATAGCACACCCACATTTCGCCAGTTATGGTGTTAAGGGCGAGCCTATTGCCAACAATTAGGAACAACCCATTAACATTAACCGTATACAAGGTGAAATTTTAATCAACGTTTTCCTCTTAAGGGGTCATTGTACTCATCATTATGAACAACTTTTACTATGGGACCAAACATGAAACCGCGAAAAAAAAATTTGCCGTTCCCTACATTTTGACGAGTTCCGCGAACATAAATGTAGGGAACAGCTGATTTTTTTTTACGATTTCAGGTATGGTCCCATAGTACAAGTTGTTCATAATGATGAGTACAATGACCCCTTAAGAGGAAAACTGTGATTAAAATTTCATCCTGTATATGATATTCTCCATTTTGTGTCCAGGCAAATCACTGTCCATTCCAAGGTTGCCTGGTACTTCGAGATCGCCGAAAGCGATAAGGCGGGCAGCCTTGTTGTAAATTTTTTAGTGTTTGATAATTTTTTTTATTACAATAAACTTATATAAATAAATAAATAAAAACATTCTAGAAAACCCAGAAGAAAAAACCCAATAGGCAACCCGACCTCGGAATATAACCTAATCGCGTAAATTTTCGACCTATCAGTCGAAATCTGAATCATTTTGAAGCAAATTGCTAATCCATTGCTTCATAAGTTCGAAAAATGTGTCTGCTCAACACGTAAATAACGCAATGAATGTTGTGAATCAACGAGGCAGCTGAGGTTTCTTCTTGTATCTATTACATCTTGACGCTTTTCGTATGATTCAATTTGTGTTTGTTTACTATGTTAATGAATGATAATAATGTATGAGTCACAGATATTATGTACTATCATGCAATAAGGTTACCACAAAATGATGACGGAATGTTTATACATTTTTATTATCGAACTAAAAAAATAATAATGGGATCTCGCTCAGAGTTTGGATACGCTTTATCAACGGAATTACGTTTTTTATGTAGATATAGTCGAAATTACTTGAAATGAATCGTCACACTTTGAACTGGAAAGAGCAATGGCCAAATTCCTATAGAAGAAATTATAGTGAGAATGGTTTGTTTTCATATAGTAAACACCATCCTGTTTGAAAATGTTATCTGAATAGCCAAGATATTTTAAGGTCGTTAAAAATACTTTAGAGGTTAGAATCAACAAGTAAGTTGATTTTAATGCTAGGAAGATGGCATTCAGTTTTTAGGGATATCATTTATTTTTACCAGAGTACATTGCATAGATTTCTCTCAGAGAATTTTCGTAAATAATAGGGCTAGCGAAATTAATATAACAGAAAGAAATACATTACATTTCACAACAACAACAGTGCAAATGATCGCTGAGTGCCAATGAATGGCGCGCGTCGTTGACATATCGTTGCTAATCTAACTGACGTATCTGACATTTTGGACTAAGCCGACCTAACTATAGTAAATCGATACATTTTCCAAGTCGAATCTGATATCTGATCAAGTGATCACGAAGTGACGTATCTGTTAAAATATTTATTATTAAAACAATATTAACACGATAAAAATAGTAATAATATCAATATAAAGAATAGAATAGAGTTTATACAGGGTTATTTGAAAAACACCAACAACCTCTTAAGAGGTCATTGTACTCATCATTATAAACAACTTTTACTATGGGACCAAACCTAAAATCGCGAAAAAAAAATCAGCTGTTCCCTACATTTACGTTCGTAGAACTCGTCAAAATGTATGGAACAGCTGATTTTTTTTTCGCGATTTCAGGTTTGGTCCCATAGTAAAAGTTGTTCATAATGATGAGTACAATGACCTCTTAAGAGGTTGTTGGTGTTTTTCAAATAACCCTGTATAGAGCAAGCTACCCTCAATCATAGGTAACCCTCAATTGCAAATAGCTTGCCCTGTAAAATATGCTTCGAATCAGTTACGTCACTTAGTTAAATTAGCGACGATATGATATGACGTTCCATTGTACGTAGGTAATTGTTAATTTGACACTTAGGTATTTATTGAATTGAGTTACTTAACAAAAAACGTGAATAATTATAATCTTTGATTACTAAGTCATTTCATAAGCGAAATGAATCGTCAATTATAGGTGTGTTCGGAAAACATGTTCATTCTAAATAATTTCCAAATAAATAACTTAAACCAAAACAATGTGTAGGTATCTGTTTTTCCGGCTTCTTATGAAGTGTGTATATGTGTTTTATAACCTTAATAAATAACGGATATTTTCATTTATATTGCTTTCCTTGTCAGGTACGATTTGGCCATCCTCCATTGTTGTTGTTGTCAACAAGTAGGTTCCATTTTTTTATAAAGACCAATCATCGAAGTAGGTACGATGATTTATCTAAAACCAAAGCATTCACCATCTTACATAGAAGTCAATTTCGCTTATTTACAGTTCTTACTCATGAGTTTGTATATATTTATTTAGAACCCTTTTAGATATTATTTTTGTAGAGACTACTGATCGATGATTTTCAATTAGTATAGGTGCTTAGATAAATCACAACACCATCTGTTTTAAACAGTAACATTGACATAGCAGTTTCGTACATTAAAATTCTGTACACGTTGGTAAATATTCGTCTTTAGTGATTTACAAGTATGTCTCAGCGACGACAATATGTCACCTTGTGTCCCTTCACTCCGTTCAAAATTATCACAATTACGTAATGCGACAATTATTGCGATGATGATCACGTCTCTATCCGCGTGTTTCTGGCCAATGGCATGGTGACACGTCACGCTGGGTGATTCCTAGTTTATTCAGTATGTGTCTGACACTAATTACCAATTCAAACCGATCAGATATTGATGGTTTTTGTTGTTTAAATTAGAGTTACGATTACCTAGTTTATCTGTTTTTGACGACAGTCACTTAGAGGTGTCTTCGTCGTCAAGATATATCTTGGTACTTCTATACCTAAAGTAGATATACATTCTTTAAGTTCCATAAGACGAGTTATTTTTCCTTAACAAGGAAAACGTAAGTTTGCTAATCGCATACAGTGTCGCATAATTATAAACAAGGGACCCGCGCATATTTTAACGTCTTATATCAGTGGTTTTTTATGACCACATTTAGGCAAAAGTCTTCATTGGCACACATCAGTAACCGGTTCTTGGCAGTCAAGTCGCAGCGCACGGAGTCCTGTCCTCCGACTGCGAGACACAAGATATAAAGCCTGCGACCACATTATATTCGTACAACGTACATAATGAGTGTAAAACACATTGTGAATTGCATTAATAGCTGTTAATAATACATGTCATGTCGTCTGTTTATGACGAACATGATTATTGTATCTACATGGTTTTAGATTTAGACTATTGTATTACATTTACATACATTCGCGCACAATGCATACGTTCCTAGCGTTGCTGATCATTTAAAAAATCTGAGCCAAGTAAAAATGATTTAGAACTACCGCGATACCAATGTACGAGTATTACCGATTACGTTTGCGCATGGAGTTGGAGAAGCCTTTGAGTCGACTGTAAGCGTTATTTTTGTGGTTTGAGCAAAAGCAAATGTATATCTGCCTATTCTAAACTGAAATGCTCAACTTTATCCGACTAATGTTATTCTTATTAGTTTTATTATAATTGTCTGTTCAGCAGACATTGTCACGGACATGCCATGGTAAACAAGCGGTGAACAATGGAATAAAATGGTAGTCAAGCTAGAAAGTTGTTAGACCAGTCCTTACATTGTTATGATTTCATTGCTATACATTCTCTTTATCTATTATGAATATTTACTTAATACGTATGTAGTAGTAGTCGATTGTAACACCACTCGAGCAGACATATCTAGCATTTCACAGGAAATGCGTGCGTATAACTTACTGTAGGTACCTTCATATAAAACAGTAATTCCGTGTCTGATTGAGTAGTAACTGACTGATAGGAAAGAAACAGTTACTGAAAATATATAATACCGTCATGAATTTCGAAAATAATACAGGGTGAAATTGAAAACATGCAACAAATCGAAATGGGAGATTGTACTCATCATTATGAAGAGGTTTTACTATGGAACCAAACCTGAAATCGCGAAAAAAAAACATCTGTTCCCTACATTTATGTTTGCATAACTCGTGAAAATGTAGGGAACAGCTGATTTTTTTTAGCGATTTCAGGTTTGGTCCCATAGTAACAGTTGTTCATAATGATGAGTACAATCTCCCATTTCGATTTGTCGCATGTTTTCAAATTCAACCTGAATGTTTCTTAGAAGGAGGAATCTTAACACATAACCTCACGCCTTATTTCCCTATAGGGTTGGGCACATACAACCACATTTCTGAGTAGCAGCCCTTAGTCTGGATTTGTGCCGGGGTTCTGAGATTAGCCAAAATTCTACAATGTCTGAAGTTCCGCCTCTATAACTAGTGCGTTCTGCCCACCATGATGTATGGTGCTTAGACGTGGACGCCCACGCAGGAGGCTGTGTACAGGCTAAGAGTTGCATAGAGACCCATGAAGCGTTCCATGCTTGGCATCAGTCTAAATTATTTAGTTCCAAATACGTCAAAAACAAACTGTATTGATGACGAGTATATTATGGTAACAGTTTTCATAAAAAGTCGTGCTCGTAGTCATACACCAACTAGAACCGAAATTGTAATGAGCATGATTGTAGATGATGAAATTATCTATGATATCATCACATAGGACTTCCTATTATTTGTGTTACGTATCAACGAAATGTTTTAGACATGGTAAATAATCTAAAAGTGTGATTTAGTCATCGCTTTATTATTATTTGTCTAGCAGAACTCGTGTAACCGGTGATACAACAATATTACTGAATATTTACAAGAAGTTCTGGGAAAATTTAATCTAGAATTTACGTGTGTTCTAAAAAAGTTTCGTTAGTAATCTTTCTAATAACAAGACTCAGAAGTTCAGAACAGTAGGTATGATGATTCATTTTGAACTAAAACATTCTAATTTTCTTCATAATATTAACACTATTTTTAAATTGTTAGTAAACGTTACTAAGTAACAAAAGCCGCACGGGTCGATCGATCAAGTTAAGCAACGCTTACCGCGGTTGGTCCGTGGTTGGGTGACTATCTTTACATACAGAGACCTTCCGTGCCTCAGAATGGTCGTTAAGTCGTTGGTCGCGGCTGTCATTCGTGGATCTTTGACAGGAATCCCGAAACCAGTCCGTCAACCAGTCTTACCAAGGGGTAACGTATTACCCAGTAACTAGGTTGTGGAGGTCAGATAGGCAGTCGCTTCATGTAAAAATACTGGTATTCAGCTGCATCCAGTTACACTGTAAGCCCAATAGAAATGATGTTACTTTGTCATTTTTGTGCTGCTTCATTTTACCTTTCCTGCATTCGTGTTTCAGGAACCTAAAGAACGTACGAGCCCTTTCCCTATCCGAGAATCGATAGAGGCAACCGCTGAGGGATTTTACTAAGAAGATGTCAGCAGCAGGTCAGGTAATCACTTGTCCGTCTTGTAAATAATAATTTGTTATGGCTGTTCAGGTTCGAACCCAGACAGGCGCTTTACTTTGTGTAAATTATTTCATCACCTCTGCTCTCAAAACGGTGAAGGAAAACATCGTGAGGAAACCGGCATCCTAGAACTAAAAATTCGAAGACATGTGACATCTGCCAACCCGCACTGGGCCCGCGTGGTGGATTATGGCCCACTCCCTCTCACTGAGAGGAGGCCTGTGTCCCAGCAGTGGGAACATTATAGGCTGATTATGTATGGCTGTTCATTGTAATATTTGTTATGTCAACATTGAACGTTTATGGATGTGCTTACGGAACAACTTACGTACCTATTGATTCCATTTTAAGTTGATTTCCTTTCTAATTGAGACACTATCCCCGATTCGCAGCGTGATTGTCACATTTTGAGTGATTAGGTAACAGCAAAATATCCGAAGTTAATCGCCACGATTTAAAATATAATCTCGTTACAAAGTTTTTTTTTAAGATCACGTTCTGGGTGCGGCCATCTTTGTAACTGCATGCCAGTCTCAGCAGTGTATCACGTATGAATACTGATGTATTTACCGAAATTATGACGTCACGCATCATTGACCCGCCGTGCCTGCGTCTATCGAGATAGACGGACAAACGGATCTCTTGATAATAATGCCATAACAGATAGATTTGATACAAGCACATAGACTAAGGTTAGAAAAAGGCTAGGTGTATCAAAATAATAGGTAGGTGCCTAATCGGTGGAGAAATTCTCACCTGTTGTTGATACAGACGCCAGCACATCATGCTACCCGAAACTGTCAAATTTTCCCAATCAACTTTGAACCTTATACTATAGCGATATAGGTGAAAATCTGTTAAAGCAATTTGACAGATTGTAGTAGCTT
Source organism: Amphipoea oculea (assembly GCA_945859645.1). Lineage (NCBI taxonomy): Eukaryota > Metazoa > Arthropoda > Insecta > Lepidoptera > Noctuidae > Amphipoea > Amphipoea oculea. The sequence goes on from OX243873.1 coordinate 14,783,714, forward strand.
GATGTGGCCTCTAAAAGTTAGTTGACATTTTTCCACTTCAGGCCTTTTTTACATGTACCTGTACCCACATTTCGCCAGTCATGTTTAAGTCCCATGTAGGTAATGTCATGTCGAGCCTATTGTTGACTTTTAACTTGTTATTGACTTGTGTGAAAATTGGAATACCTACTAAGTACTGAAATCATTTGGTATGCAAGTAGATAAAGTAAAACTAAATGATAAACTGTCACAGTATATGATAATTAAATTACCTACCATTATCCTATTACCTCTATGCTATTAAGGAAAAATAATGCTAAATCACATTAATGTTATTGCATGACTATATCAAAAATATCAAATAATATTATCAAGTAGGTACATAATTATGTTTACACAAAAATCATTGTGGTAAAAATTAGGGTTACATTTAGTATAGAAAATTTTCTCTTACTCGTAAGTATCCCAATTTATTTGGAGTTGGCGTAACATGTCTTTTTCTTCCATACTAATACTCTATTCGTCGTCGTAGTCTCGGTAGTCACCCACTTTTTACTATGTATACTGTATTGTAGTATTTATTAAGTATAATTCAAACTTAGAAAACCTAGCGACCACTGCTTTGCACGGTTTTTATGATTTGACAAAATATGAAGATTTCTAAATTATATCTAAGTTAAATATTAATGTTTGATACTTACACATAAGCCTTTCGGAATACATTATTTAAATTATGGTGACTGAAAACCGCAACAAAATCCGTTGCGAAGTTTAAAAGAACAACGCGGTCACACAGAGAGACACGAAATGCGACTTCAATTTACAATAAATGTATATTATGTTTATTTATTTAAATCACAATTATTTGTTCTGGTGTAAAATAAACTGCCTTTCTTTCTATCTATTATGGAAATTGGTTAAACGTTCTAAATTGATAGACCATGATGTCAGCCTTATAATAATTATAATCGTAGCGTTTTTTTTTGCATTTACTTTCATGGTTTCGATGTTTTCTAAACTTTCACCGTCATCGCATTAGATTTCTTATGGGTTACTAGCTTTTGCCCGCGACTTCGTCCGCGTAAAATTTCACTCTCCCCCCATTCACCCTCTTAGGGGTGGAATTTCGACAAACCCTTTCTTAGTGGATACGTTTTCTTCACAAAGAACACACCCTCCAAATTTCATGTCTCTTGGACCAGCGGTTGAAGTTGTGCGTTGATATATCAGTCAGTCAGTCAGGACTTTGAATTTTATATATACTTATAGATATTCTTTTATTTTATTTTGTACAATTAAATGTGTTGCGGCCTGTGCCCGCATAGCAACGAGCGCGGCGCGCAGGCAGCGGGCCGACGTCATCCTCCGAAGTCTCCGCTGAGCCAATCAGTGCGCCGTTGTATCACGCCATACCGCAGCGGACCAATGGCGGCGCGCCACCACACACGACGGCGGGGGACCTCGCTCGAGCTCCGCGGCAGAAGGCCGGGGTCTTTTTCACTTGCTCCGACGCGGCACCACCGATCGGTCAACATACGCTTAATATTGTAACGGGTCCTAGAATTTCTGTAATCTTGTACACGTCAGTTTAAATTTAAAAGATCTAAATAAGTATTGGTTTGTTCTATAACAGTATTTCATTTAGTCTCCCTAACACACACCTAAGCATAGGCGTTAACAAGTGGCGACCGTGACAGGACTCGTTGCGTAAAATTTAAATTCATCGAATCATCGAGAAGCGGCGGAAGATCGAATCGTCGAGAAGCGTCGACGGAAAATTCGTCGCGTGGAGCAAGTGCCGCAGCCCGCCATCCATCCAGCCGGGCTGCGTAATCAAGAAGAAGGGGAGCGCGGACGAGCTGCTGTGTCCAGGGAGACTTCGGAGGGTGACGGCGGGTCAAACTCAACACGTCTGCCGAAGGTCTAGCCCAGGAGAGTAAGCCCTGATCCATTCATTTCCTTTCTTTAATCTTTTTCCTGTGTGCCCTTGCGCTGTGAACCAGTGCGCGGCTTGCTGTTCGAACGTCAAACGGGAAAAGGGCCATATCTTTTCCTAATTTGCAGGGTTAATTGCACGTGGGTTGAGCTGGCTTATGCTTCATGCTTGGCTAGGCGCTAAGCTGCAATTTTTCCACTCTAGTCGAATCATTTGTATGTTCGTGTGCACCTACCCGCTTAAGTTCATTTTCATAAATTTAATCCCACGTAACGCATAACCTCACTTTTGGCGATATTGTAAAACGCAAGCTAGCATTTTAAGCTGCACGCATTGTTCTTCCTACCCAATCCATATTCATGCACGCGTGTGAATTAAGTGCACGCAACCAAAGCTTGGTGAACCAGCCATCTTGCTGACTATTTCAGAGTTCCGGCCATACGGCAACTGTTCCGGTGCAGAGCCAACGCAGCCAACAGAGCGGATTCCCTCGACGCGCCGACTACATTAGCGGCTGCCCGCTACGACGCGGAAGTCGTACCTGGGACCGTGTTGGAGCAACGCCTAACATTGTCAGGTTCACTGCACATTTATCTATTCAGCTCATTGTATTTCATTGTTTTGTGTTTTGTATTGCGATAGACAATAGGTCTCGTTGATAGCAAAATGACCAGTGTAGATACCGACCTGAAGGTCAAAATTAAAGAGTTAATTAGAAAGCGTGGCACCATAAAGGGTAGATTAACAAAATTCATAGAGTATTTAGGTACTATGAAGAACTTGGAGCCTAAAGAGGTTGCCAGTGTCCAAGTTAAAGAAATTTCTTTGAGATTAGCCAAGTTTCAAGAATTATTTAAAACATTTGACGAATTACAGTCAGAAATTGAAATATGTTGCTCCGATGTAGATGAACAATTGGAAGAAAGAGAGGCAACAGAGTGTCAATTTTACTCTGCTCTCTCTGTAGCTCAAGAATTAATTGAGGCTACCCCATTACCAATAAATAAAACAAACAGTGTTGGAGAAAATAGTAATTGTTCTCATCAGCCAAGCTGTTGTTCTCATGCATTTAACGGAGTGAAATTGCCAACCATACACCTTCCAAAGTTTGATGGAAACTTGTTAACATGGCTAGAATTTAAAGATACATTTGATTCTATTATTCACAGCAATAAATCAATTCCAGAAATAAATAAATTTCACTATTTAAGGTCAGCTTTGGAAGGGAGTGCTAAGGGGATAATTAAATCAATAGAGTTTACCTCGAATAGCTACAAATTAGCATGGGATTTACTATGCGAGCGATACGATAATAAAAATATTCTCATAAACAATCATCTTAAAGCTTTAATTAGTGTTGAAAAGTGTAGTCGAGAATCCTACAAGGCGTTAAGGTACTTAATAGACCATATGTCAAAAAACTTGAGAGCACTGGAAGCTTTGGGTCAGCCGACTGATAAATGGGATGCACTTATTCTATTCATTCTAGCTTCAAAGTTAGATCCAGTGACTAATGCTAAATGGGAAGAGCATAGGTCTACGTTAGCCGATTACCATAGCTTAGAAAATTTCACAAGGTTTCTAAGAAATCGAGCCGATATTCTAGAAACAATGTATTTCGCAGGCATGGAAAATGCCGAGAAAAGGGACCGAAAGCCAAGCAGCAATAAAGAGCCTAAACCGAATAGGACTTTTGCTGCATTAGGAGATAAAGGTGGACCGTCCACGTGTCATGTCTGCAATAACAGTCACCATTTATCCGAGTGCTCCAAATTTAAGAATATGGACATAGGGGATAGGCTATCTGAAGTCACAAGATTAAAACTATGTAAAAATTGCCTTAAGAGCGGTCACAACTCATTTCAATGCAGGGCCAAGCTTACGTGTCGTGTATGCAAACGGAAACATCATTCACTAGTACACAATGACGAGTTTAAGACCAATAGGTCCACAGCAGGCGCTCCGGCCCTTGAGCCCTCTAGCTTACCGGTTTCTCTCTCAGCGGCCTCAGTAGGTCAAGTACTGCTAGGCACGGCTCTAGTAGACATAGTGCATCCGCAAACTGGGGAAATCTATCAGGCAAGAGCGTTACTAGACACAGGTAGTCAGATGTCCTTACTATCCAACAGCATGAAACAAAAGCTTGGGTTAATTTGTGACACTTCCCGTCCCACTCACGTTGCCGGAATAAATAATTCCATTTCAAAGGTTTCCGAAAGGGTAAACATTAAACTCAAGTCGCGCGTGACTAATTTCTGTATCTCGGTTAACTGTCTTGTCTTACCAAATATTATGGGTACGTTGCCCAACATGCAGGTAAACGTTAAGCAACTCGGTATACCAAAGGAAGTTAGTCTAGCGGATCCCACTTTCTATGAACCTTCGAAGATAGACATTCTGTTAGGTGCGGATGTATATTGGGCGATTGTGAATGCCAATCACATATATCTAGGCAAAAATAAACCAGCACTACAAGACACTAAACTAGGCTGGGTAGTGTCAGGCCCTACAGGGCAAGGTAGCCTAAAGTCCCTCACTGTAACTTGTAACTTTAGCCAAGACGCACAAGAGTGTCTAAAAAGATTCTGGGAAATCGAAGAGGGTTATGCTGAACACTATTCCCGTTCCCCCGATGAACATTTCTGTGAAGGGCATTTTGTTCAACATACCAAACGCCTGTCAAACGGAAGATTTTCTGTAGCAATGCCTCTAAAGGAAGACCCTGAGAGCGCGTTAGGCGACTCCTATGCAATAGCTAGGAAGCGGCTTACCCACTTAGAAACCAAATTAAATAAAAACCCCCAACTAAAGGAAGCTTACTCAGAGTTCATTAAGGAGTATAAGGAATTAGGTCACCTAACCGAAATTGCACAACCGCAGTTCGGGTACTACCTACCCCATCACTGTGTCATTCGGGAACATAGTGAAACCACCAAACTCAGAGTAGTCTTCGACGCATCTGCGAAGACTACTTCTGGAAAATCGCTGAATGAGATACAAGCAGTAGGTCCAGTCATTCAGAGTGACTTAATGTCCATATTACTACGTTTTCGAGAGCATAGGTTTGTTCTTACCGGAGACATTACTAAAATGTATAGGCAAATTCTAATTGATGAGTCACAACGTCATTTGCAATTAATACTATGGCGTTGTGAGAAGTCTCACAACATTGTAACGTACCAGTTAAATACAGTGACTTATGGTACAGCGTCAGCTCCCTTCCTTAGTACGAGGTGTCTTCAACAACTCGCGCTAGAATGTGATGACGAACTTATAAAGGAGGTTATGCTAACTGATTTCTACATAGACGACTTAAGCACTGGCTGCGCATCAGAAGAGCAGCTGACGCACATCCATAAGGGCACTACTAGAGTGTTAGAGTCGGCGGGTTTCAAGCTTAGAAAATTTCGTACAAATTGTCCGCAAATATTCAAGAAGGACCACTTTAGTACTGATGTTCTAGATCTGAGCAAGGAATCCGCTGTGCTAGGATTAAACTGGTCTCCAGTGAATGACACAATTCAATTTTCCACAAATATACCTATAGCTGCTCAGATAACTAAACGAACGATTATATCGATGACATGTAAAATATTTGATCCATTAGGACTACTGAGTGCGGCCATCATAAAGCCAAAAATTCTACTCCAAAGGCTATGGTGCGCCAAGTTAGACTGGGATGAGCCAGTACCAAATAATTTTGCTAAGGACTGGCTAAACTTTAGCAATAATTTATCATATCTGTATAACTTGCATCTACCTAGACACACTCTGTGTGAATTACCAGAGTATATTGAATTGCATTGTTTTGTAGATGCCTCACAGGCAGCCTATGGCGCCTGCGTTTATTTAAGGTCAAGGAGTAACAATGGTAGCTACACCTCACGCCTACTATGTGCCAAGGCCAGGGTAGCACCCCTTAAACCTATGACTATCCCTAGACTAGAATTATGTGGAGCGCTCCTCGGCGCTAGACTTAGTCATAAAGTAATTCAGTCCTTGAAAGGAAAAATAAATAAAAAATTAATATGGACCGACTCCACGGTAGTACTAGGATGGCTAAAAATGCAGCCAAACTCACTTAAAATGTTTGTTCGTAACAGAATAAATGAAATTCAGGAGTTAACAGCTGAATATCAATGGCGTCATGTGCGCACAAGTTTGAACCCTGCAGATATGGCATCAAGAGGAGTAGAACCTCACGTGCTGCAAGGTTCAACGCTTTGGTGGGAAGGCCCTCCCTTCTTAAAACAAGAAGACAGTGAGTGGTCTCCCAAGCTAGCTCCGTTAGAGGAAAAATCGCTGCCAGAAGTCAAACCACTTAACCCATACTCATGTGCGGCAAATAATAGTAATAGAGTAGATAATACAAAGCTTATAGATTTCAACAGGTTCTCTAATTTCCTACGGCTGAAAAGAACAGTTGCCTACGTGCTAAGATTTGTCCAGATAGGAAAAGGGCAGATAAATGCTAGTCCAACCTTATCGGTTGAAGAGTTGCAAAAGGCATGCACTCTTCTAATTAAACTCAGTCAACATGAGACTTTCTCTGAAGAAATCGAAATATTGAGCAAAGGGCTGCAGTTAAATAAAAATTCGAAAATATTGCCCCTTAATCCTTTTGTAGACTCGGAACGAGTGCTACGGGTGGGAGGCCGGCTAGAAAATTCGAGATTCAGCTATGATAAGAAGCACCCGATTCTTCTAGACGCTAAACATAGATTCACTAAGCTGTTAGTAAAATATGAACACTTGCGCTTGTTCCATGTTGGTCCCCAGGCACTGCTTGCAGCCATCCGTGAGGAATATTGGCCCTTGGGAGGGCGGACCCTTGCTCGCACGACCACCAGGCAGTGTGTTGTGTGTACGCGATTGAGAGGTAAACCTTTCGAACCAATTATGGGTGATTTGCCGGCCGTCAGAACGGATAATAGCTTCGCCTTCAGTTCTTGTGGGGTAGACTTTGCGGGCCCGTTTAAAATTTCGAGTCGTAAAGGCCGAGGGAACCGCATAGCTAAAAGTTATCTATGTCTGTTTGTGTGTCTCACCACTAAGGCGGTTCACCTAGAGTTGGTCAGCGACCTCACGTCTGAAGCATTCATTCTGTGTCTCCACCGGTTTGTAGCTAGGAGAGGTAAACCCTATGTCATATATTGTGATAACGGTCGTAATTTTCTAGGTGCATGCAATGAGCTGGGTAGGATGCTGCAGGAGGCCCAAGAATCTGTGTACAATTACACGGCGAACGAGGGAATCCGATTCGTGTTTGGACCTGCATATTCGCCCCATTTCGGAGGCATATGGGAGGCTGGTATAAAATCCTCTAAATATCATCTTAAACGAGTAGCTGGGGAGGCCTGTTTGACGTTCGAGGAGCTGGCGACACTATTCTCGCAGATTGAGGCCATACTCAATTCCCGTCCCCTCTCTCCCCTCTCGTCAGACCCTAATGACACCTCTCCACTAACCCCGGGGCTCTTTCTGGTGGGCAGGCCGTTGACCGCCGTCCCATCACCACCCATCACAGCACTGCGGCCCAACCGCTACAAATTAATTGAAAAAATCCGCCAACAGTTCTGGTCCAGGTGGCAGAAGGAGTTCCTGGCCGAGATGCAGCAACGGTCCCAGTGGAGGACCCAGCAGCGAGGCATTTGCCTCGGCGACCTCGTGCTCCTGCGGGAGGCAAACCTTCCGCCGCTCCAGTGGCGCCTGGGGCGTGTCACGCGCCTACACCCAGGCCCAGACGGGGTCAGCCGGGTGGCGGACGTCGCCACAACCAAAGGGACGGTCACTCGTGCCGTCCGCACGATGTGTCCCCTCTGGCGGGACATGTCATCCAGTTGAAGTCGAAGTCTTCAACGCCCGGGAGTATGTTGCGGCCTGTGCCCGCATAGCAACGAGCGCGGCGCGCAGGCAGCGGGCCGACGTCATCCTCCGAAGTCTCCGCTGAGCCAATCAGTGCGCCGTTGTATCACGCCATACCGCAGCGGACCAATGGCGGCGCGCCACCACACACGACGGCGGGGGACCTCGCTCGAGCTCCGCGGCAGAAGGCCGGGGTCTTTTTCACTTGCTCCGACGCGGCACCACCGATCGGTCAACATACGCTTAATATTGTAACGGGTCCTAGAATTTCTGTAATCTTGTACACGTCAGTTTAAATTTAAAAGATCTAAATAAGTATTGGTTTGTTCTATAACAGTATTTCATTTAGTCTCCCTAACACACACCTAAGCATAGGCGTTAACAAAATGTATACCTATTTTTAAGCTAATAAATACTTGCAGACACGATGAATTAGAGTGAAAGTCTAGATTAGAATCTTTCATTAACATCTGCGGATAAGCCTAATTTGATTTTATGGTTGATCTCAGTTTTCAACTGATTAACAATGGTTTTCTGGAGTGGGTCTAATGAGTTAATGCTTAGAAAGTAATTGAGGAAAAACTACTTAGAAAAGTAAGAAATCGGCATTCGAATTCATGAGAAAATTGCAAGAAGTCAATTGAATGTTTTGTCATTCAGGAAAATATGATTATCCTTCAGGCTGGCTTCCTAAAGGAGACAGGAAACGGTGGAAGAGAATTCCAAAGTGCACACAATTTTGTCTGAATTACAGTTTTAGGAATCCCCTCGACGAAATACATTTCAAAAGAATAGCTATTCACGTGCTTCCAAGATATTGCTTGGCACGCTCTCAATTTTAAATTTATTATAGCTGTTTAAAAAACTAAAGCCATCTTTTCTTGTATTTAGATATTGCGTGTCTGCCATTACACAATTTGTTTTATGCCGGGTCTAGTTAAATGCTCACTTGAATGGTGTAGGTCATGATTACGATAAGCATGCTAACCGGAAGGGAACTTATATGAACGGTACAGTGAAATATGTTTCAGTTCATATTTATTATATATAGTTATGGAATATTGTTTCATCACCACTGCTCTCAAAACGGTGAAGGAAAACATCGTGAGGAAACCGGCATGTCCTAGAACCAAAAATTCGAAGACATGTGACATCTACCAACCCGTTATACTGGGCCCGCGTGGTGGATTACAGCCTACTCCCTCTCACAGAGAGGAGGCCTGTGTCCCAGCAGTGGGAACATTATAGGTTCATTATTCGTAGTTATTCGATAGTTAAAACTTCATCGTTTTATCGTAACTTATTATTATTTTTAAAATTTATTTTATCAGGTTGATAGAACCAGCGGGGTAATTGCGTAACATACGATCAGTCGCAATAGCTTTGATTTTGACAGTTCTACAACATTCATTGCGTTATTCACGTTGTTGAGCAGACAAATTTTTCGAACACTGATGGTACTGGCGCGTGTGATCATTCGGTTCCCTGCAAAATGATTGAGCTGGATGGTGCTGATCCACGCGTCATGTTCGTGAACGGGCGCCGTCGGTTGAGACTGGTCATCTCTTAATTGCCAAGGCTTATTTTTAATCTTATTTTTTTGATTGTTTCTCCATTTGTGTTTTTTTTTTACATTGTTCTCACATATAGGATCAACAAGAATAATGTACCCAGGATTTTGTAATATTCTTGATTTAAAAGAGTGTCCATGGAGTTTCCTGCCCGTTCTTCTTCATAGAGATCTACGCTTTGGAATGGGCAACTAGCTTCAACTTTCTGACTAACTGACCGACTATTTAATTTTGACAATTCAAAAGTACCTGTACATGGTTTAATTGAAATACATGCTTTGAGTTTGAGTTTGAACATATGAAGCAATGGATTAGCAATACCCTTCAAAATGATTCAGATTGCGATTGATAGTGTGTTACGCAATTAGGGTGCCGGACGGTGTGATGTTATGTTTTATAAAGTTTATAGCACGCCCCTGCCTCGCACAGTTTATACTTACGGCTTGACAAATCAATCTTTGACAAAAAAAAATATCTCACGTGTGTAAACAAAGGTGAAATTTTAAGTTTCAGTAGATAGATTATTATGTAGGTTCTTTGTACTGCATTGAAGTCATTGTCTAAATCTAACTGTAGGAATTTCCGGACTATACGACATATGTATATTTGGAAAGATTGATTGCATTTAAACTGTTAAATAATTGTTTTGTTATAATACCAATCGTTGATACTGTGATATTGAGCGTATGGTTACTCTGTTCATTTTCCAGACTGGTAATTTCTTCTTTTAGTTCTGTATACCGGATGATTCTTTTACCGGTTCCAAATTTTTAAAGCGTGTTCTACCCATGAATATGAACAACTTTCACTATGGGACTAATTCTGAAATCACGAAAAAAAAAATCTGCTGTTTAATACCGAGGAAACCGGCATGTCCTAGAACCAAAAATTCGAAGACATGTGACATCTACCAACCCGCACTGGGCCCGCGTGGTGGATTACGGCCCACTCCCTCTCACAGAGAGGAGGCCTGTGTCCCAGCAGTGGGAACATTTATAGGCTGATTATGTATGTATTATGTATGTTTAATACCAAAGTTCAATACCTACTTGACCAAAATGAATGAAACAGCTGATTTTTTTTTTCGTGATTTCAGAGTTGGTCCCATAGTGAAAGTTGTTCATATTCATGGGTAGAACACCTCGTAAAATTTTGGAACCGATAAAAAAAAAACATCCTGTATTTCCTGATTTTATTATTATTAAGCGCCCGTATGTCCCACTGCAGGGTAAAGGGCCTCTTTACTCTATTTCCACGCCTTTCGAAGTTACAGCGACTTGGAACCTGTCTTCGTTGAAGGAGTCCAGCTCATCTCCCGTAACCTAATGTATTTTTTGAAACGACTCTCCATCAATATAAATTACCTTAGACTTTTCCCTACAACTTACACTTTTTCTGTATGGGGCTGTACATGTATTACGTAAGTATATTTTTTGCAATTATTAACCGGTCCAGCGGTGCGCGTCGCCCATCGGCGTCGAAACAATAGAAAATCAATTGTGTCTCATTAGCGGAGCTTGACAGATTAACCCCCCCCCCCCCCCCCCTCCATGCTTACGTAAGCGTTGGACATGCATTTTATTTCTTTTGCTCGGTTCTAAGCGAGTAAACGTATCCATTATTTCCGGGAATCCCTGAAAATGTGCTTTGTTTTCAAGCATAGACAAGTAGGGTTGTCATGTGTTTGAACCAAAATCGACGAAATTTTGTGGAAAATCCGAAAAAGTAAAAAAATTAATACTGCTGACGTAATCACCATCCAGACCCCCCATCCCCCTTGTCATCAAAAATAATCAAATACCCCTTCGCCAACATGTAGTGCTTACTTAATACTTAAATGGTCCCTATAGAAAATTCCAATTACCAGTAGCAATATGAGGAATAGAGGTTACTTAGTAGGTACTTATTTTCCTATGTCCTTCCTTTTTCTCCCGATACTTATTTTGTATCTTGTAATTGTGTTACCTACATACTACCTAATTATAGTGTATTAATGGTCGTGTTGATTAAAATGAGGTAGTTCAATCCAAGTTATCGCCCAAGGCTGTCTTTATTGTGTTAAATGATAAAGCAAATACCCTTGAGTGCCGCGAAGTGGTGTTTTTGTGTCGGACTAGTACCATCACACTATTTGATTAAAGCTTTTTTTAGTTTCAACTCTATTATAATTGCGGTAAAACACAGATTCAAATACGCTTCATTTTATTTACTCATCAATTATTTACTTTTATTTAAGTGTATATAAAAATAAATTTCGATCGTGCCTACTTCTATGTAGTTAATCGATACTTGCCTGTGTATATAAACAAGTTCTCCGGCTTAAAACTGAATCGGAAAATCGATAACTCGGCTTTAGACGTTTAGACAATTCATGTTGCCGACACAGGATATAAAACAAACATTTTACGACAGGTCAGTCGCGTTGGAATGGCGTATGCACTCCATGCACTTAAAGTAATGAAACCTACTTAAACGCACCTAGAAACCATCAAGTGACTGATATAAAAACGTAACGTTATTTTAAACTACCGTTTCTTTTTTTTTTAAATGGTGTGTCTGTAGTTGGTTGGTATTTAGATGAGTAATATGTAGGTATATATTATCACTAGCAAGTGAGTAAAGTAGGCATGCTAAATAACGATGATCGACTGCTAACAATCTTTATATGGAGATGATTTCATGTACAAGTTAAATATTGAATAGCTCAAAGTAAAATGAAAAAATAGAAGAGACTCTAGTTTGAAAGATTTGTTATCATTGAATGTTCAAAATGGGAACACCCAAATACTCCGAAATATTTTATTCCGAATTTCGATGTTCCGATTTTCAAAAGTCCGAATTTCATAATACCTAAGAATCATAATGTCTGTTATTAAAAATCACGAAATTTGTTTTACCGAAAGTCATAAATGCGACTTGTTTGTTTTCCGATTTTCATATATTCGAAGAATCAAATGCTCGATGGGTTCTCGGTCCGAAAAACGACATTCCGATTTTCAATACTCCGAATTATTTCCGTTACCGCACCCGAACTCAACGAACGCAATAGACGACATAGGATGCAAGAGCGAGCGAAGGGCACCCCGTGGGTTCGGTTTGGTTAGGTTACTTTAAACCCTTTACACAGAAATACAGCCCCGCGAAGCGGGGCTCCGTCGACCTAGGATGCAAGAGCGAGCGAAGGGCACCCTGAGGTTCGGTTTGGTTAGGTTACTTTAAATCCTTTACACAGAAATAGGGGCCCCGCGAAGCGGGGCTCCGTCGACATAGGATGCAAGAACGAGCGAAGGGCACCCCGAGGTTCGGTTTGGTTATTTTAAACCTTTTACACAGAAATAGGGGCTCTATTGTTGGTTTTGTGCCATCTATATTCTTACAATTGGAAATATGTGTTTATTTGTCTTGCTATTCCGTTTTACAAAGCGTTATTATAGAAAATAATAGAATAGAATACTCTTTATTATGTGCACCATAAAATCTAATTCGTTCGGAATTCTAATTAATCGGTATTTTAATAATCGGAATTCGTATTTTTGATGTTTCGAATTATCATTAAGTCGGACTTTTTGTTATTCGATCTATTGAAACTCGGTATTTTGAGAATAGTAATTATAAACGTTAGGGATATTGAAATTTCGGAATTATTAAAATAGGATGAATGATAAATCGGAGTTGTTATAAAAGGAATTTTGAACCATTCGGAATTAAGAAAATCGGTATTTTGAAATTCGTATTTCTGACTTTCGGAATAAAGTTTTTCGTATTAATGTAGTGTACCCGTTCAAAATAACATATCTTAATCTTTTCGGGATGCATGAAGAAGCCTCCTCGTGTAGCGCAGTTTGTTCCGCCAGTTACTCAACTGAACCGAGCGCTCGGCGCATTCTGGACAGTCACACCCAACACCTTATTTGACTGGCCAATTCTTCCCTTGCGGTGGTAGGGCTAACGTCCGCCTGGTTTGCGACCACCCTCCCACCTATGTCCGGCGTCAAGCAGCCTGCTGTGTTTCGTCGATGCGTGGGAGTTCCAGTGCCTCAGGCATATTCTGGGCACGCTCGTTCCATCATAGACCTCATCCATCGCTTTCCATCGGGCGTGATCGAGGTCAAGAGCGGACCCATTCAGGAATTTAAAAAAAAATCTTAGCTAATGCATAACTAGCTTCTCGTAGTCTTATAGCCATAAAACTATGCTAAGTCTATGCTACTACTCGTCACAAGTCTATACTTATAATGCTCTCATACAATTCATTAGTACACGATATTTCCTATTGTTTTCTGTGATTAGGAAACTGTGTTTTATATGTTGCGACGCAAAACTGGGACGAACACACACAAAGGTGTATCGTAGTAAGCGGAACGAACTATTGCAAGCACCAATGAAATCTTGCATTAACTCGGAACAGTCGAAGTTATTTCGGGAAATCGTCTGGACTCTCTCCAAAAAGTGGAGGGAGTAGAATCAAAATCACTCGGTCACTTTCCTCGTTGAGTCAATGACATGGGTGAGTAAGTATCAGGTCCAGAAACCCCGAATCTGTAAGACTAACGGGAACGCTTCACAGAACTACCTATATTTATATTTTTTTTTACTTCATGACTGGCATGTTTAATTTGACGCGGGACGAGGCGTGGGATTCGGGAAAAATCATATAGGCGGAATTGGTGAATCAATTCAGATAAATAACCCAGACAGAGTGGATAGAAGGCAGGCAGGGAACGTTTTGTGAATGTAAATAGAACATATGAGTCAGATTTTTGTTAGGGATATGCATCACATCTTATCCTACGTTAAGTCGTATGTCCTAAATGGTGTATTGCATTTTTTTTGTAGGTATCAACATATTCATGGAATCTTTAATATAATTGGAAGCTGATACATAGGACATCAAATTCGAGACATGAAGACGAAATGCAATATAACAAAGTCACACGTAAATGCAATACTAATATCATAAAGGCTGTGCACACAAGCAATCCACATGATAATGATAAAAAAATGGCAAGGGTTGCTACCAAAAGTATAAATAATAAAATAAAATCAAAACGAACAGTACACAGATGACATGTAACTTTTTGTTAATTTGAAGACAGAAGCAATGAAATAAACCTAATTATAATTCTTGACAGAGTATTTTTGTCAATCCGACGCAATTTAGTCCTTGCTTCGAACGAAGATGAAGGATTTACGAATCATTTCGTACAGTTTGATAAATGGTTTTTTATAATTAAAATCGGAGAATACTGGCATCGTGTGATCGTTTACATTAATATTTATTTCTACTGCGATTATCTTATTATGATAGTCCTTGATTTGTAGCTATAATATATGCACATTAGATCATCGCATAACCTGTTCAGTAACCTTTAAGTACAGAACACCAGCGTTAATGAAGTAAAAAGACGTTTTTAAAAATGGATAAGTTTAGAAAATCTTCGATTAGCACTAATATGTTCGTCTGTTGTATGTATTCGATTCAGGTAAAACGGATATAATAGATGTTCTGAGAATCCATTTTATGTCAAGCATTTATCAAATAACATTAATAATTTATATTATTATAATAGGTTGGGGAAAAAGTTTCTTCGCATTTTTTAAGAAAATTCAAAACATTTTTTAATATAGTTTATTTACATTTAACTAAAGTATGTAGGTACCATTTTGTTCGATAACTTTTTGCCTTCTTGTAGGTAGGGACATGATCCCATTGCTATAGAAATTTTGGGACTTCTGATCAAAATACCGCGACAAGTGGTTTTGGCAGTCCTCTCGTGATGTTAACCTGACACTGCCTAAAGAATTCTGAAGAGCCCGAAACAGATAGAAATCTGAAGGCGCAAGGTCAGAACTATACGGCGGATGCATTAACACCTCCCAGCCAAACTCTCTTAATTTTTGCTGAGTGGCTAAAGATGTGTGAGGTCTAGCGTTATCATGATAAAAAACCACACCCCTTCTGTTGATTAATTCCGGCCGCTTTCTCTCAACTTCTTGCTTTAATCTGATCAGTTGTTCGCAGTAGAGTTCAGAATCGATGGTCCTGCCTGGTGGTGACAGCTCATAATGAATAATGCCCTTCCAATCCCACCACACACACAGCATCACCTTGTTGCGAGTTAACCCGGGTTTCGCCACAGTCTGTGAAGCCTGACCGGCCTTTGACCACGACCTTTTTCGCACGTTCTTGTCGTATGTGATCCACTTTTCATCACCAGTTATCAGCTTCTTCAAAAATGGTTCGGTTTCATTACGTCGTAAAAAAGAATCACAAATGAGTACACGGTTCATTAGGTTTGTTTCAGCGAGCTCGTGAGGTACCCAAATATCGAGCTTTTTTGTGTACCCAGTTTTTTTCAAGCGCGCCAAAACTGTTTTGTGGTCAATTCCCAGTTCTTCAGCTACGTCTTAACTACTGATATGCCGATCTTGCTTCACTTTTTCGAAAATGGCATCCAGTTCATCCGTAATAGGGCGACCAGAGCGACGTGCATCTTTGACATCAAAATTTCCGGATTGAAAACGCTTAAACCAAATTTGTGCTACTCTCACAGACACTGCACTAGGTCCATAAACATCGCAAATTTTTTTCGCGGTTGGCGTTGCATATTTACCTTTTTTGTAGTAAAATTTTAAAATGTATCGAATTTCTTCATTAGATTCACCTATCTTGACAGTACGAAAAACAAATGAAAATCACACGTTTTCCTAATTTGAATTTGGAATAATGTTTTTTAAAATTTAAACTTTCAATGATACCAAAACCAGCCAGATACAAATAGTATAGCCAAAGAGATTTTATTACAAGTTCATACATACTTATAATGCGAAAAGACTTTTTCCCCAACCTAATATTTATTTATTTATTAATAACATTGAATGTCTACCTACTATTTATATTTCGCTATTTAATGCTATGCACAGCGATGTATTTTAATAAATGCTAGGTAAAAACTAGTTACTTTTCGACTCTTGAAAAGCTTTAGATAAGATGTGTACTTTGCTCAGCATTAAAAGAAAGATTGCATAGTTTTCCGTCTCAAGTATCACTTTTGTTGATTGATAAATACATGACACTCGTATGTCCAAGAAAACAACACACGCTTGAGAATTCCTTGAGATTTTCTTTTCATATTTACTTGCAAAACAATTTTTAAAGACGTTTTTGGAAATCTTTACTTGTTATTGAATCTGCACATCAAATATTAAAGCTATAAATTATACATAGCGATGTAAAACTGTTACATTTATACATCTTTGCATAAGTAATACACATTTTGGTAGGTAGGTACCGCTTACAATGAAATTTTGTATGTTGAAATACGACTCGCACAACCTGACCTAAAACACGTTCTGGGTCGCTTCAAAAACAAACCATTAGGAGGACGTTGTGAATTCCATATCATAGCAATTAGCTTATTTTTATACGAATAAATATGTTAGGTTGCATTCTCTAAATTATATAAACGACTATAAATCTGAAATATCAACGTAATACCGCGAGCTATTAAATTCTACCGACGTCTTCAGATAAAAACATCCTACATCTGTTTTATTGCCGCCAGTCAATACTCTTAAGATAATGCACGTAAACAGATACCGTTCGAGAGTTATCATGAGTACAACATTAGCTGATGTAAAGCAGAGCGACCTACGAGTCGGGCAGATTCGTTCCGCTACGATAAAGGGATTAGTTCGTCACGCCACACGGCATATGTAATATTCCTGTTGGTATACCTACGCGTTTTAGATATGAGGAAAACGTTTAACGCTTAGAACATGTCGATAAGTACCTGACCGAAGAATCGTTCCCTCGCAGCCGCCATACTCTCCGAGCGCGGTGAATTGGATCCCGAACTAGTGTCATTAGCTTGTTGCGTCTCGTACTCCTCCTGGCGGGGAGGCAGCCCGTCGGGGACGTCTCCGGCGGGTGCTGCTGCCTGCACCAGCGTCTCAGCTGGTGCTGCTTTCTCGGAGCCGTCTTCCGCCATCGTCACCACGTTCTGCACGGCTCCGTTGCCTTTGCCACCACCCACACCGTTACTCTTCTTGCTGATACTCTTAAGTCCTTTCGATTTCTTCTTGTTCTTCGGCTTCTTAGGCGGCTTGCCCACAGGGAAGCGTCCGCTGGCGCAGCACTGCACATTACCCATGACGGTGCGCGCGCATGTCGCGGTTTACTCGGTCGGCGGGAGTCGGCTCGGTCGGTCGGTCGTTCGAAGCGCGTCGGCGTCGGCGCCGACTCGCAGAATGAGTGCGGCGTAAGAGTCCCCGGCGTCGCGGCGCCGCCCACCCGCCCCGGAATTTTCGACGTACTTCAGAATCGCACTGACCACTGATTACGCGGATGCCGTCCGCGAAGGATCGCACCCGAAAGCCGAACCGCGAGCCGGCCGCGCTGGCGTCATCGTGCGCCCCTGCCTCCCGCGCGCCGCAAGGTCAAGGCGCGCTCATTGTTCCCGCTGGTGCTACTGGCTAGACGCGCGCCGCTCTGCTCAGATGCCCGACAACTATGCCTGGCGCCGCACCACCACCACCACCACTACACGCGACCCTCTCACAACTGCTATCGATCACGCGATGTTTATGTTTGGCTACCACGGGAACGGCACTGTACCTCGTCGATAGCGTCACGCCATTTGCACACCCCTGGCTTGCATATCGTTAACACCGAACGGTTGCGGTGAAAATAGTGTTGATTTTTGCACTTGGTACGTGTGGTGTAAGCACGAATGTTTAGTTACTAGTGTTGTTGTGGCGTGCAATGTTTTGTTATCGTGCGCGCGCGGAGCGGAGGCTGATAGCGCGAGAGGCGCACGTGTCGTGTCCGTCGCCTAGTAGCCGTAGTAAATAAAGCGCTGCTCGTAAACCACATGCGTCGAGGAAAACTGACGTTTACCGCGACAATGATACCTACCACGTTTGCGCAAATAATGTTGTAATACAATAATTATTATTTGTTTAGCTAACAGGATGTCCTGCCGCGATGCGGTTTATATTTAAGCCCTTATTAATAAACGTTGTATAGCGTCTGTATAGTTACACAACGCTCTGTCTTCTTCTTTTGAAAGTCAAATTATTGACGACTGAAAGAGAGAAATCGGTGTGTTACTATTCATCCTATATAATACGTTTATTAAGGGGGTTAGAGAATAGAGATTAGTTATTTAAAATTAGAATAAGTACCTACCACCTTGATCGAAGCTACCACCCTACTACTTAACAGCAAACTAGTCTAATGAGTGATTTTCTTTTTTATTATTACAAGCACAGATTACAAGCTTTTATTTAACTTGCACTGATGTACGGTATCCGTTATACAGGTGTACCTACAAAACAATATCAGTGCCTCAAGCGTTTAAAATTTCTATATACCTACTTTAAAATGTTTTAAAAACTTTTTTTTTATTTTCATTTTATTATGGTGATCAATGCGAAAATTGAGAAAATAGTTCACTACTGTAAGGGTACTTTGAATTAAATTAATCGAATCGGGGGCGTCGGCCACAGGTGCCTCGACCACTGGGGGCCTAAGCCACGGACCCACTAAAACTATCATAATGATTGGAAATCATGAAAATTATGTAAGGTACAACTTATTCTCCTGCTTAATGGACCGGTGATGATGACCCACCAAGGTGATGCATTTACATCACCTGGTGGGTTAGCTAACTCGTGTAGAATATCGCTAAGTATCTTCTACAAACCAAAATTAAAAGCCTTAGCTGTGATTTTCTTGCAACTTTTTCATTTCAGTCGCTTGACTTAGTAACGAACAAAGACAGTCGAATAAATATATAAACGCCTCGGCCATCTGTAACATAATCATGTAAATAGAACGGTTTGGGATGCTGTGTTGACGTGATGTCGCAATTTCACTGAGAAGATGCGGATGTAGAGCACAACAGGCAAGCTTTTAGCGAGTTTTTAACATGAATCGTGTTACACCGTCGCCGCCGGGTGAAAAATAATATTGTTTCGCTTGGCTGACGGTGGTTTTCGTTTTTTACTGGTTTTTTACCTATTT
Source organism: Amphipoea oculea (assembly GCA_945859645.1). Classification (NCBI taxonomy): domain Eukaryota; kingdom Metazoa; phylum Arthropoda; class Insecta; order Lepidoptera; family Noctuidae; genus Amphipoea; species Amphipoea oculea. The sequence continues at coordinate 14,803,092 of OX243873.1, forward strand.
GACATCATTCATTACTTAGTGTAACGTTAAAGTAGACTGAGTTACTTGCATTTTTATTTATAATCTATCACAAAACCAAATCATTTTTTCTGTCGGGTATCGAGAAGTTGATTGGGCTTTTTTTATTTAAATCACTGGTGGCATAGAAATATTATCTCTATAAAATCCATACTTTCATACTAATATTATAAATTCAAAAGTAACTCTGTCTGTCTGTCTGTACCTTTTCACGCCTAAACCGCTGAACCGATTTAGATGAAATTTGGTATAGAGATAGTTTGAGTCCCGGGAAAGGATATAGGATTAGTTTCTATCCCGATATTTACACGGGATCGACACTTATGCGGGTGAAACCGCGGGGCGCAGTTAGTATTTTATAAACGATGATTAAAGTTAAGTAACGCTTAAACGTCAAAAATGTATGGTTAGGCGATTCGCACACTGCACCGCATTACCACAGTATAAATATACAGTAAAACATCTTCATACAAACGTGCCGCTCTCGGTTTGAATGTGTGCGTGCGCGCCGCGCGCCATGTCGGCACGCGATTTCACGCACACGCTAGCATAATATTATGAGGGAATAAGGTGGCGGCAGTGCGGGCTGTGCAGCGCGACTGTGAGCACGCGCGTACGCTACATGACCTCTTGCGTTCGTCAACTCTCGCCGGCGGCGGCCATTTAAATTACGAGTATCATGACTTCAAAAAGGGGAAACAAATATTGTAGTGTTTTCGGGTGCCTCAATAATGATTTCGCAAACCCGGACTTATCATTCTTCATAGTTCCTACTCAACCAGAAATGTAAGTACCTACTTATACTTAAATATTATTAGAAAATGTGGTATTATATTGTTTATTTCACAGTTTATTTGCTTTAGCGTAGCCGAGTCGCATTTTTCCATATAAACGTATTCCCAAATTTACTTTCTGAATACTATGTTTAGAGCTAAAGTTTATTTTAAGAAGTCTAGTTTTACTATAAAACAGAGGATTGAGTTCGAAACATCGTTTAGGTAAACGTATTTGTCGCGTATAGATGTAATAAGGGCAATTTCACAATAATTAATATTGCAAATAAATATGCAAATTAATTACTATTGAAATTATTATTTTTTCTATTGTCTGATGTGTTGTTCAATCCAAATATGGTGTCTTATACACCCATTACAGGAATTACGGCAAAGATCGAAATTTACTCATGATCCCACCTGATGATTTTGTCGATAATGTAGAAAGGATGGAGCAGGTGTTTCGCAAAGCGTTCGAAAAGGACCACATCAACATTAAAATTGGCCGGTCAATTTACGATCAACTGAATGATATAGAATTTAAGATGCCCTGTCCATGCTTTCCCAAAAGCTTTTTACAAAAACTTTACATAAGAATGAGAATTTACTTTACATTAACAAATAATAATAAAGCGTTCCGGACGTGCAGAAACAGGAGAAAAATTTTCTCGGTATCAAATTTGTAACTTAGTATTATGTTATGTGAATAAAGGCTTTTTATTTTTACAAAATTTATAAATTGGTAAAATATTCAATCATAATATGCTTTTTTATTTCATAAATTTAGATCAAGTGCTGCTTGTTCGAAAATATTAACTAAAAGTAAAAGTGACAACCCTGGGGATCAACGCAAGAGTAGGCTAATAACTCGGCGGGCGGCCTTAGATAACTTACTGTATATTTATACTGTGGCATTACGCAGCGGGACGTAGATAACGTGCCCCCGCGCGTAATTTTTAACATAAAAACTCAATAAAAACGCGCTTCCGTGCGGGGAATTTGGCTTCATTTCACGCATCCCGCTGCGTTATGCGGTGCAGTGTGCCAATCGCCTTAAACAGTCGCTAATCACTACTTAACTTTAAGGAACGATAATGAATAAAGGGGTTTATGTCATCTTTTGGTCGGAGATTGTTCTGAATATTTAACATTTTCTTTTTTAGTCCATATGTAGGTACCGACGAGCACAAAGCAATGTTACAGTTTGGTGTGATAATGCACCGAGTTCCAGTTTCTCAACTCTCGCCATAATAAAGCATGTTGCGGCGCCGCACGCGCACACCAAAACACATGCTATTTACGATTCAGATATGGGACGCGATTTGACCGAGAGTGATAATGTTTATTTATTGTGAATATTAAAAATATGCCAGACACCTTGGAAGTGGTTTTATGAGCTTGAGATGAAAGAATGGCAAATATTTAAGACCTGGACGTCTAAAACTTTCTTCAAATATTTTATACGCACAGCGACGCAAAAACTAATGGATAGAGATCCATTAGTGCCATGCGTCGCTAGACCAGACCAAGAATAAGAGCGTTCTTGGTCCCGAATTAAAACAAACCGAAACACAAAACCGAAAAACGAAACTGTTACTTATTTTATTTCTGTAAATTGATTGTATAAAAACACTTTTACACGTCCAAATAAATAATAAGTAATATTTCAAAACTACCTATGGTTGGAATGCCCATACTTTTCATCCGATACCTACTTGATATTTTGAAAAAGGCAAATTTGAAGAACGTGGCTTAATAAAAATAATCAATTTTCACCGGACTCCTCTCTTCGAGTGGGAGTGGGCTATAATCTACCGCGCGGACCCAGTGCGGGTTGATTAATTCAATACATATTGCATTATGTAATTACAATGGTACAAAGAAATAAAACTAAGACTGATACACACATAATTCTGTTCAATAATTTTCTGTGTGGCATTTGAACCTTGTCGGTAATGGTCGTTATTCTCTTAACGATAGTAATGGACTGGAACGTCATGGTTTGCTTAAAAGCGTGGAATAAATAAAGAACACTCCCACCCGTTTGCCAGAATTTCATAGAACCATACACTTATACAGGCAATAACAAGGAATTCGTAGAAACTGTAAGTTTTTAGTTTACTGTTATTAGCTGAGGTGAATCCGACTGAGCTTCGAAGAGATTTAAGTATATTTTAGGTAACAGAATCATTCTATTTTATGACTATCTAAACTTATCTATTTTATTTAGTTTTAGAGTAATGGACTAAATTAATGAGCTTCGCCATAACAAAATCATTCAATTCAGAGTGAATACATAAATATCGGTTTGATTTCCACCAATGGGAATATTATACGCCGCTTATGAAAGCCGCACGTAAAAATTGAGAATTGCAATTATTGATGATTGTTTTGGGGACCCTTAAGAGGATATGCGGTCGCAGAGACTTTTTGAAAAAAGCCTAAGTAAAAAAGTCATAATTCGAGGTTTGGCTCTCGCCTAATATCTCCTCCAATATTGGACCAATTTAAAAGATATTTCATAAAAAGAATAAGAAGGATATATACTGTGTCCTTATGTTTTCCTTTTTGATGATACATTATTTTTATAAGCACTAGAACCCTCAAAAATGCTCAAAATTGCCGCTGTCAACAGAGGCCTATTGTACAAAGACAACTATTAATCAAAAAGTAAAACATAGGGAGGGACACAGTATATATCCTTCTTATTCTGTTTATGAAATATCTTTTAAATTAGTCCATTATTCGAGAAGAAAATAGGCGAGAGCGAAACCTCGAATTATGACTTTTTACTTAGGGTTTTTCAAAAAGTTTCTCCAACTGCATTTCCTCTTAAGATGCGCTGTAGATACAGGACTCGTCTCAGTTCGGCTAGAGATGCTCCCATGTTTTGTACTCCTAAGTACTGGCCTATTAAAAAAATTAAAAGAGTAATTATATCGTAATTAATATTCTAAACTCACCGTTTCTGCATCGCTTTCTTCAGTAGCCATAGCCACTCCTTTGTCCAAGTGGCGTTCAGCATTGTCCAGCTCCCTATCCAGTTCAGCGGATTCCAGTTCCAGTTGAGGAGATGACTGCAGTTCTTCAACTCCGGGCGACGGAGGATCACGATCGGTGTGCAGAATGTGGCGAGCAGGCATCTTCACCACCAGAGGTCTGAAGTTTAAACGGGATGATCCTGCAAAAAAAGGAGAGAGAATTTTGATCTTATCATAGTAATTTATAGACAATGCTTCCATTATGTTAAATGTTACTAATTATTGTTTAATTATACAGTTAGGTGAGAGAGGCGTATGTTCGTAATTTAATTGGTTAAGTCGATTGGTACTTTATAATTAATACCGGCTTTATAGACAATATTTAGAGTATAATCTGACTAGGTAGCCAGGACTCTATACTACCGAAGGTTCTGATTCAATTACATATGTGGTTTCTATAGGCGTTTAAAGATTACTTCTATAAAATGACGAATGGTCCACGCTTCATGATGTAATGATAATGGTATGATATTTGTAATAGTAATGACATGATATACAGGGTGTTACAGAAAGGGTATATCAATACAAACGGGTTGAAGAGTGTAACTGGTCTAGAATCTCTGTACAAAATTTCAGCTCAAAAGCAGTAACTTTGAAAATGCTTAATATTTTTTTATTTTGATAGTTTATTAAATTGAAATCATAACCGCACTACGAGGGTCATTATCCATTATCTGTAGTGTGTCTGTGCACCTAGTACACGCACATCACGCCGCCGCGCGCCAGTGCAGCGCCGTGATGTCGAAATAAAAAAATATTAAGCATTTTCAAAGTTAATGCTTTTGATCTGAAATTTTGTACAGAGATTCTAGACCAGATACACTCTTCAACCCGTTTGTATTGATATACCCTTTCCGTAACACCCTGTATAATCTAATGATACTAATTTATATTTTCCTTTTAATACAAACATATATTTTTAATTAACCCCTTACTGCATAGCATGACATATCTGGCATCAAGGGTTTTTGTCACCTCATTTAAATTTGGTACATTTTCTTTTCTTCTTGCAACTCTTAAATCAAAAACCGATATGACACGCTATGCAGTAAGGGGTTAAGTTGATGATTTAAAATTGTTATAATAGTAATTAGTAAATTGATCAAAATAAGTATAATAATAGTGATATAAATAATTTCAAATGTATGCATGCCGATTGGTAAAATGTGGCTGAGCTAAATGTAATCTTAAGAACTATTATGTACTACCCATAATTATTTGCAAAATAAAATTCTATTCTATTCTGTTCTTAATTCTGTTTATTTATTTATTTTATTATTTAAGTACACAGTTAAATGGATGCACATACGACATGTTAGTATTGAGTACAAAGGTACTGCTTTCATAACATAATCAGCGTATAACGTTCCCACTGCTGGGACACGGGCCTCCTCTCAGCGAGTGGTAGTACCTAGGTACCTACTGCTTATTTCTTAAGGAATTTTCTTAAAGATTTTCTTTCTGTTCGTCATTTTAACGATGAATAACCAATAAACTTCGCAGAATCCCTACCGGTAGATTATAATTATTATTATAGTAACTACATGCAGTCGATTTTATGTAGATGTTAAAGTAGTTTATGCTAATAGTTGCAGCTAATTTTATGAAGGAACTATTTGTTAGTAGGTACTTGCGCGTGCGCGTAAATTTTAGAAACATTAACATTCAACATATGTGACATTTAATAACTATAAACATTAACATAACTTAAACTTAATCTTTGCGATCGTAAACTACATTAAATAGAAGTTTACCGGCTTACAACTCTTTAAGATGATTTCGAAGAACGCTATAAAATAATATTCGTTTTAACTTAGGAGATCGTTAAGGCTGATTTATTTATTTATTTTAGACTTCAAGCACATAAATGAACAGAGGCGGACTTAATGCCATAGGAATGTTCTACCAGTCAACCTTTGGGTGATGCAAAGACAAAAATTGGTAGGTGCAATCATAAAAATTGAGGAATAAAAAATATTGGAAATATAAAGATACGCATAAACCTATTAAAACTATAAATATAATAAATACCTAATTACATATAAGCACAAAATTAAATAATAAAAAAAAAGTATTTTTTTAATATTTTAAAAGAGCTCTAAACATGTACCACATAAGTATGGAAGTTTTAATCTCTGTATTGACATAGTAAACAAGTTACGTAATCAATACGTAGCCTTGGTACGAATTTACAGAGAAGGTTAAAAATATTCTTATGTACCTAAATGTTATGTTAAGCTTCAAACCAACAATGATGTATGTCACGATTTCATAATGTAACGACTTTTGAACCTTTGAGTGGCAAATGTACTGTAACTGCGTTTTCAGTTGGAATGCAGATCATCTGAATGCACTCTTAAAGAAATGAATTAAAGAGTACATTACTTTTAAGTAGGTACTGTAGAGGCTGTCTATGAAGCCTTACCTCTTTTTGGGACAGACTGGGTATAATTGAGGGCGTGTACCTTTCGAACGCTCAAGCGTGTGTCAAATATTCTGTTAGTGTTTTTTTCTTTTCATATAGAAAGTGCTAGTTTTAAGATAATATTGCAAAGTCTCCTAATATTGTAGATGAAATCATATAGGAGTTTCATTTCATAAAGGGGCTCCCATCTTAGCTAGACCCCCCACAGTACCTAATTAAAAATCTTTCGCTCTGCATATCCAGGTGTTATTTGTTTTTCAGAAGAAATAAGTAACTAAAACCGTTTTTTCTCGAAGAAATTGGCTTGTTGTTGGGCAGGACTACAATGACTAGCTGCAATTTAACCCTATAAACCAGCTTGATACTAAGAACTTTAAACAGGGATTCAAGCACTTACCTTTGGAGTCATCTTTTTGTAATTTCTTCATTACTTCCCGTGCGCTATGCAGCGTCTGTGTTGCCGTAGAGTGAATAGGTCTTATGGACACACGCTGAAGCCCACTGCCGGGCAAAATCGATGTCATCACTTTTCGGGGCTCCTCTCTTTCAGGGCTCCTGTACTGAGTAATTAAACTCTCATCTTGATCTGCATCTATATCTATGAAGCATTCCTCAAACTGCTCAAAGTTCTCGAGATCCGAGTCTAGTTCGCTTCTAGATCCGTGAATTTTCGGTCTGTAAAACGAGTCTGAATTTCTTCTGTAATCGATCTGCTTCGGGTCTGGCGAAGAATAGCTTCGTATCACATACCCTCTTTGCATAGTCTGAGGCATTGCGACATCTGGATCGTTTTGAGGGGCTGGTGATGAGTAGCTTCTTGGCAGTAGGCTTCTGGTGCTCTGTGTCTTGCGCTGCTGCTGCTGCATCGTTCTAGTTGATATCAGGCTTTTACCGCGGCCTGCACTCTGTGCCTGCGGTGGCTCTTTACGCCGCATGGCGAAGTTTGTCGTCGCGTTTTATCAGCTCCTGTAACGTGTGGAACAGATTGGATCTCGGGACCAACTGACATATGGAATAGCACGGCTCCAGCTTGTAAGTTCACTTTGTGATCTATGGATATCGAATACCAGCTGATCGAATTACGGTATCGTGTAACAAGGCCGGGTGCAACCAGATGATATATCATATGGTAAGGAACGGTGAACACGACCGACTTACTGATACTTCTGTACACAGATGACAATTTAATGTGTAACAAGGCACTGGTTCACCTACGCTCTGATCTTCGATAAGATTCATAATTTAATCTCTGGTTCACGTTTCACGACCTGTTATTGCTGAGGTTAATTCAATCGCAAAATAAGGTATTGTCCACGTATCTGGTACCACACTTCCATGTATCGCAGTCATTTAACTGCCACTTATCTTCGGCACTTAACGCAATATAATAGTTTACTTTTGCGAGCACTGATTGTTTTCATACACGCGCACTTGTCTACAACGTCAGAGATATTCCTGTTTGCTTGATGAACAGTTTATTCTGTTTGCAATAAAATATATTCAAGTGCATGACGTGGGATAAACAGAATACTACTAAGCTTGATGTATTAAAAGTATACGAAGAGCCTTGCGTACGCGCATCGTGGGCGGACAACTTTCTCTTTTTAGGCCAAGCTCCATTGATATTAAAACATATCGAACACATACTCATTGCTAGTACTTACCTATAGCACTTACTCAAGTTAAATGACATCCTACCACAGCGACTTGCTATAACTAATATCATAGGTAGTCAGGATTTTGTAAAAAAAATCCTAATCCAATACCAACAGTGATTATAACGTGAAACAGAAAATCGATTGTTATACTGTACATACATAAAACAAAATTGTTAGCCTCTCCTTTGAAATATTACTGATTATAATTATGTAATGGCGAAGACATAACCCATGTTATTACGAGACACAGATAAACTTATAAAGCTCGCGACTCTACCAAAGAATGCAACGATTATGACCTAAGTACAGTAAAGTTATGCTATGTAGGTGGTTACCGTGTATGGAAGATAAGTAATAAAAATACAACTGACAATGTGTAAAATAATAACCAAGAGTTTAACGTCTTCTCATCCTTTGTATTTTTACTCATTCATCATTTGCACAATAATTCCAGGCAGCCAGCTCAGTAGCGGTCCGGAGTTTATGTCCGATTGATGGTAATAGACTCGCCCTTTTACTTATAATGGGACTTAAACATAACTGGAAAAATGTGGATACATACACTTCTGCCTCTTCGGAGAAAACAAGCGTAATGGTACAGACGCCAGCACATAAGCTACCCCAATCTGTCAAATTTCTTTGATAGATTTTCAACTTTACTACAAAGTAATAAGGTTCATATTCAATTGGGAAAGTTTGACAGATTGGTGTAGCTCAGTACTCATGAGTAAAATAATTCCAAAAACCATGCGGTGAGATCGACTCTCTTGCTTTGATTTGAAATCCCTTGTCTCCTTGATAAGATTATAAAAATAAAAATCTCAAGTAACGAATGTTGGAGAAAAAACAGCCAGGCTGAAGTAGGAGTGGATCGGACACGTCTCACGAATGCACCCGGAGAGATGGGCAAAGATCGTCATTCACTGGACACCTGAGGCAGGACATCGCTGTCGAGGTAGACCAAGGTGAAGATGGTGTGACGATCTAATATCATTCGCAGGGCCAACATGGCCCTGCGAATGATGTTGATGACGAATGGAGGTTTGGAAGAAAAACGGAGAGGCCTTTGCCCAGCAGTGGGACACAAAATAGTCTAACAAAAAAAAAATAGTCTTGGCCATCAACCAAAACTAAATAAATAAATCCCTAAGGATGTTTTTCCGTATATTTGCTTCGGTAACACTCGAGATAGGATAGGACATAAAAAAACAATGTCATAAACCTCGTTAAACAAAAGTTGCGCAACTTTGTTGCAGTCCCTTTTTTTTTTTTTTTTTTTTTTTTATAACGTGGAGGAATGCTCATGCATTCTGCACTACCACGGGGAGATAGTGCAGTTATGTGGGACTCCAACCCAGTAAAACTCCACGGTGTCCCCTCTGCCGCTTACGGCGGGAACACGGGCACGCGTTAGCACTCATCCGTGAACCCGCCGCGGCTGTCCGTCACCGGACCCTCCTCTGGGGATTATTCCCCATCACCGGCGCACCAGAACACACAACGTGATTTTGTGTTGCTTGTTTGCAATATGTTTCCAGTGAAACATGTGCGCCCAACCAAACTTTTTCTTAAACTCGATTTTAAGAAAAAGTTTGGTTTTAGCATCACTGCTAAACAGATTGCGTGGGAGTAGCAATGTAACAGCAGCGTCCTGAATTATGATAGCCTGTAAGTTGGACAGCCCACTGGTGCGGAATCTCACCCAGACGACAAGTCACTCTACGGAATCAGAATACCAGCGCTGCGGAAATTATTTTTTAAATATCGCAGCATTATGCTGAGATAGGAGCCTAGGTCTTTTTTTTGTTTATTTATTTTTTTGGTGATTTTTAATGTAACTTTGTTAGTTTTTGCAATGTTTACTATTTTTATTTCCTGGGAGTGTACCAAATGAAATATTTATTATTCTTTCTTTCACTCTTAAGACCTAATATGATGCAAGATTCTTGCCTGTGGCATCCAAAAGCAAAAAATTACTTGCACCGTCTAAACACTATTTAGACGGCGCAACTTTTATGAATGCTTCAACTTATGGTATGCCACAGGCAATTAAATCGCACCGTGTAAACCAGGCTTTAGTTATTAAACACTAACATAGTATTTAAGATCTTAATAAAAATAATATGTAATGGACTTGTGGCATAATCAGCTTATAATTTTCCCACTGCAGGGACACAGGCCTCCTCTCAGTGATAGCGAGTAGGCCGTTATCCACCACGCGGGCCCAGTGCGGGTTGGAGATGTCACATGCCTTCGAATTTTTGGTTCCAGGACATGCCGAATTCGGACAGTGATGATGAAATCATTTACACAAAGTAAAGCGCCTGTCTGGGTTCGAACCTACGACCTACAACTCGTAAGTCGCGGCCGTCAAATGGATCCGTGGTGATATGATTAAATAAATAAATTGTTAATATTATTGAGCTGGTAACCACAACTTTACTACCGCGCCATCTATACAAATCGATAGCAACGACAACACACGCTAACAATCACATTTACTGTGTAGTTATAGCGTCATTCGCTAGATGGAAATATGGTATCAAATGGCTTGAGAGTCATGCAACTTGACGCAATTAGATATCAAATTCAAGTTAGATAGCGCCACCGTCGCGTTATGATTTACGTAATTTGTCGGTACATTGTGTTTATCTAATTCAGACATGATATTATTAGGTCGTGTTGTCTGTCCATTCTACACTAATAGTAATATTTTCATATTTTTCACCTTTTTGCGCTGCTCTTGATGACTGTGTATAAGGATAACTTTGGACATCTACAACAATACATCAAATTATCTTCGAAGAGTCAGGAAAAGTTTAAATTACTGTTAGATACCTAAACGTTTCGTGGAAAGTAAAGAAGTAAAGTAGGTACTATCCAATTTTTTACTTCAACAAAAGTAAAAAAAGGCCCGTTCAGTTCCATTAGATATGTACTGCGCAGAGAGAAAGCTTAGGAGTCTAAACTAGTTGTATTAGTATGAGAGATGGAAGTAACTTGAACTAGTGCATGTCGATAAAAATCAAATAGATTGCGATTTATTGGCTCGCATGTATATTTTCAGTTATAAATTATAACAAAAATGTAGGATTTCTAAACTACTTAAAACTAGAATATTTTGCGGCTGACTGAATACAGAATAAGTATGCTAAAAGTGTTAATTAAAATTTAAAATTCAAATGCGTAATATCTTTTAGCGATATCCTGATAATGCAAATGTTAATGAAAGCTTTCACTTTCTCTAGAGCTAATTATTTATTTGGTTTTAGGTATTTTTAGACTTTAATCAGAGGGGCAGTTCTTGTAATTTCAAGAACATTCACAGTCTGATCTCAGTCTCAATCTGTCAAAAATACCTCTAAATTCCCTATATTTTGACAAGTTTTTGGCATTTGTTTGTCGTGTAGATAAGACTGCTACCAGATTTTGAACGTTTTGAATTACGAGAATCGGCCTTCTGATGTATAATCAGCCTTTAATATTCCCACTGGTGGTTAACAGGCCTCCTCTGTGTGAGAGGGAGTGGGTCAAAATCCACCACGCGGGCCCAGTGCCGGGTTGGTGGATGTAACGTCATGTCTTTAAATTTTTGGTTCTTGGACATGCCGGTTTCCTCACGATTTTTTCCTTTAATTGAATGCCTTAAATATTCTAGAGCTGTATAATATTGGTTAATTTGTTAAATCTGTTTTAAAAGATGCCTCTAAGGCCAGCACTAATTTCAGCTGATTTTCATTCGAAGGTTCTCAGGAGGGGATTTCCATCTCCGTGGAAACACGTATGCAGCTAATAAAGACCACCCTTTAAACCGGTTTGTTTTACTGGTTTCTCTTACAATCTGGCAGGATTCACAATAACTACTTATTTATTCAAAATTTCACTATGTTACAGAATCTGCATCGTCAAGTGCTGACACCGATTCAAGCCACCTTATTTACACAAGTACGCGGTTGCTAAATATTTTTATATGTCCATCGACAAATAAGCCTCCTTCCTTGCGGCATTCCTTACTTCGTGAGTTGTTGCTGTTATACAACTTTAGTTAGCATGCGCCCGCGCACGCTACGCCGCGTCTCGCACTGTTGGATCATCAGACATAACCGGTGTTCACGCGTTCTGAACAATTTTCACTTTTCGTTGCGTTTATAGAACTATTTACTTAAACAATCTGTTGTGCGGCGGTTTTAAATTTTGTGTGTGATATAAAACTTTGTGTTGGATCTCGTATAAGATTTTTGTGAGTATTTAATAAAAATAAATAAGTTTATTTATAATATCGACGTTTTACGTTTTTTGTTAGTAACTGTATGTTATGCTTAGGAACTTAATTCTCAATCAAATAAGCTGAGTAATTAGTGCTAAGTTCTGGGAAAACATTGACTTTATCCGAAGTCTTTATCTTTTATAGTAACGAAAGTTACTTCTTAGGGAAATATAGAACAATCAAAGGAACTGTTAGTGGAATTCCAAATTCCAATGATTCAGTTAATCAAAAATAATTATGGTGGAATCCGGGACCGCGGTCCGGGTCCCGAAAGCCCCACGACCCCCGAACATTGTAATAACACTAAGTAATAGAAAATAGGGATGCAGAGAGACTTTCCGAAGACCCAAAGAAATATCTGTCTAATTACTAATTAGGTACTCTTTTTAATTAACGGTAGACCGTGATTAATCGTTCGGAAGAGCACGTTTATTACAGACGGTATCAGTGCAAATTAATGGTTAATTCGTTGAACAATTTGTCCGAAAAAGTACAAGCCTCGGCAAGGATAATCGTTTACGTATTTAACTTCAAACATCCTTGCAAGAAGGATGTACCTAATTTTTTACAGCCAAGACTTGTCTATCGGATGTCTATGCTTGTCTACTTATGTTAATAAAACCTTGTCGAATAAGTACTCATTGAAAATGTACAGGCTTAAACTTCCTAGTATCGACCATTCAATATTCGGAATGTCTAGTTCTAAATATAATAAAAGATGAGTACCTAAGTACCTACGTACCTGGTAGAATGATTGATGATGATAGTTCAAAATGTAAGTACCTATCTATTATACATTTAGGTAGGTATCTACTTACTTTTGGCATAAATAATATGGAACATGGAAACTGCAGGGCAATTGCGTACTTAACACACTAACAGTACCAATCGCTTTAATTTTGACAGTTCAACAACATTCATTGCGTTATTTACGTTCTTGAGCAGACAACATTTTCGAACACATGAAGCTATGGATTAGCAATATGCTTCAAAATGATTCAGATTGTGATTGATAGTGTGTAGAGATCGACCCATTCGACTGTTTTTCGCAAAAACGTAGATCCTGTTTCATTTTTTTATCTCTTTTTATTTGCTTGTGTTGGTAGGTACTAATCTACGCACGCAAATAAACAGTAGGTATGTATAATGAGTTACAGACGCCAGCACATCAAGCTACCCGAAACTGTCAAATTTTCCCAATCAACCTTGAACCTTATGCTTTAGCGATAAAGTTGAAAATCTATTAAAGAAATTTGACAGATTTTAGTAGCTTGATGTGAGGCTGTACATACAAAAACAACGAATTATATTTAAAAAATTCTGTGTATGAAAAGAGGCCTTTGCCCTGCTGTGGGACAATAACAGACTGGTATTATTATTATTATTTTGTTGTGGTATAAAATTATTCAAAGGATCATGATTCCGGTACTAATTATTTAAAAAAAAAACGCTATAATGAATCAACGTAAGTATTAAGTACCTATAGTAGTATAGTAGCATTTAAGTAAAACGGGTTTTCCGCAGATTATCAAGTAGACGTTATTATACTGAACTTGAAACACTTGTAAGCACGGCAAGTAGGTAGATAAGTATCTACCTACTTAGACGTCTATATGACGTAGGTAGTGTTAATAACTTTAATGAATGGAGTGACCCAACTAGAAAGTTCATTGACGTTTTGTTTAAAGTCAAATCTGAGTTTTTTTTTTTTTTTTGCTAAAATTACATAGTCTAATGATATGAAATGATAGATCGTTATTCGTTATGCCTTTGAATATACTGACAAAAATATTAAAAAAATGGTTTTTCGTTTATAAATCAGCAGAATAACGTAATACACTAACTGTAACAATAGCTTTCATTTTGACTGTTCGACAACATACATTGCGTTATTAACGTTATTGAGCTGACAAATTAGAACATAGTATCAAGCAATGGATTAGCAATAGGTATTCTTCAAAATGATGTAAGATAATGCACCCTTATTTGTGAACCCCACGATAACTGCAGCGCAAATTATTACAACCCACACTATTTTTGTATGATTGTGATGATAGCACAGATATGGATACACCTACATAACGCAAGAGCAACTACTTCGCGTGCCAAAAATCGCACTAGCTTACGTTCAAAAATCGTAAGCCGCCACTTTCGCGCTCAGTCCTGTGTACTGCTGGCTGGGTGAGCGTGAGCGAGAGCGCGAGTATGTGGCGTCATAGTAGGTAGTCAAAAAATGGCACGCTTGGTTTTCATACAGTTCGTGATACTTGCGTTATCTAGGTCTATCTATATCTGTGGATGATAGAGTGTGGAGAGCTGCGGCACACGCACAATCAAAGAGAGGATAATGGCCCAGCAGTAAGTCGCGCTATGCTAAGGGTGGGTACACACGAGCGGCACGTGTCAACGACAGAGGCGACTGCAGCTGTCGACACGTCTACGGCTGCTGCACACTAAGTCGTATGGTTGTCAACCTAATTGTGTTTTAATGACGCACAGAATCGTAATTGATCTTAGACTGTAAGAATTCAATTAAAATAAAAAATCGTTCATTCAAATTAGGCTGACAATCAGCACTTTTTGGGTAACAGTCCCCTAAAACGCCCACCCTTCATTCAATGAACTCAGCCTATTGCAGTCCGCTGCTAGACATAGGCCTCTACCAGGCTGCGTCACAACACCCTGTCCTCCGCCTTCCGCATCCAGTCCGTCCTAGCCACTTTCTTTAGGTCGTCCATCCATCTAGCTGGAGAGCGTCCCACACTACGCTTGCCGATACGCGGTCTCCACTCAAGGATTCGTCTGCTCCACCGGCCATTGGTCCTTCGACAAACATGGCCAGCCCACTGCCCCTTCAGTTTGCTTACTCTGAAATCGATGTCGGTAACTCCGGTTCTTCCTTCCACCCTTCATTGATTCTATAATAATACTCGTAGTCGTCCAGGCCGAATTTCAGCCATGGCGATCAATCTCAGTGGAGAACAACCTTCGGCGCGGCAGATATACAAAAGTATGCGAAGTAATTAATAATAGCTACAAAATAAAACGAATAAGAAATTATAAATCATAAAATTGAATTATTTACCACGAATAATTTATGTCAGAAAACTGACATGTCCTAGAACCAAAAATTCGAAGACATGTCATACGCCAACCCGCACTGGCCCGCGTGATGGATTACGGCCCACTCCCTCTCACAGAGAGGAGGCCTGTGTCCCAGCAGTGGGAACATTATATAGTTTAGGTTGATTATGCATTTACTAGATATCGAATTGCTTTTGTTTTTCATATAATTTGCACATGGTAGAATTCTGTGTGATTTAAACTGAATGGGTGGGAAAAATAGTAAGAACTACAAAGAACAATGACCACAATTACGTACAAGTGACTCGCGTATACCTATCCACTATTGCAGTCTATTAAAATTAATTCTTGTGTTACCTAAGTAACCGGGTTTTTTATTCTATTATACAATGCTACGGTTGCTGCTAATTTTTTGAACTAATGGTTGACGTAATAAGAACATCCACCTACCTACCTACTACCTTCAATCGATTTTAAGCTACAAATACAGGATAACATTTAGCTGTAAGAAATGAGCAATATTCCTGACTGATTACAGTGATCGGAATAGGTAGAGCTATTTAGGTTCATTGACCGCAAACATTGATGTTAATATGGATATTCCATGGGATTCCGACTGATACTACGGGATTTTATTGAATTTCATTATTTTTGTCAATATGTATAAAAATGGTTTATGTAAGCCAATAAACGCATGAGCAACGTTGTAAATTTTACGTCAACAGCACGCTATAAAACTTTGATTTTCTGAGGAACAAATAATTTGTATGGTAATATGTTTTTGTACAACTTCAGAATAAAAATGTTTAAATGATTGTTGATTCTTGAATAAGAAATTGTTACGTGAAAACATATATGTGGTTTAATGAATCAAGTTTATCTATTTATTATACTATCCTTAACCGGTCAAGCGGCGCGGTTCGCCGATCGGCGACGAAACAATAGAAAATCAATTGTGTCTCATTAGCGGAGCTTGACAGATTAATCCCGTCCTTCTTATATTTACCCGTCAGAAAGGAAGTGTAATCTTTCATCAGTCCTGAAGGCGAGAATAGTTTTTTGTGATTTTACTACTTATAATCAAATCCCGGGACTCGGGGAATATCCATATTATTGTAACCTATGGCAAGTACGTAAAACAGCTCTACCTATTTCGATCTTTGCTGATTATAGTGGAAGATCGCTCTTCATTTGATTTTTCATGGCCCAATAGCTCTTCCAGGCATTTTCGGTGCGTCGTGCAACTTCTTTGTTTTGTCTGGCCTGGAAAGAGAATATCTGACCAAGATAGAGGTACTCATCGACATATTTAACCTCCCCACCCGCCACCGTAATCCTGCGATGCACGCCATTCGTTGTTCGTTATCAACCTGGTTTTTGACATTCATTTGAAGTCCGATTTCTAGGCTTGCCGTGCTGAGATCTTCTAGCATCATGTTTTACACTTACAACCGACATAATAAATCAATACTTAGTAGGTACTATTTATTGTTATACAATAATTTAACTACTGGTGTTATTCAGAACATCTTCGCACTTAGGTCCAGCATAAGCGCCTATGCCGCGTAGCCGTTACGTAGAAACGTAGACACTGCGTAGGCGCCACTAAGACGTCGCGTAAAAGCCGCGTTAACGTCTATGCGATACGCAAGAGACGCGCGAATGCATGGTTTAAAAAAATAAACAAGATGCGAAACAGTTGCAAACATTTTAAAAGCCTATTCAACCTGAACGCAGTCACTCATAAAATAATGCATAGTACACACTTGAATGGGCCATAAACGTTACGACTTACGATATTGTGGTCCAGCTGTTATTATAACCTAAGCCATTAAAATAACCATTTAACTGCCTTGTAATTAACATGGTGGGCACCCATTGTTATGATATCTGTACAATTGAAGTAGATAACTAAAATTAATTAAAAAAAATATTATAAAAAAGAAAAGCTACACCAACTTATATCTAAGTTCATAAACAAACTGAAATAAAGATCACCTACTTGTGCACTGGCTTGTAAAATAATCCATACTATTTCACATATATTATTATTTCGCATAAACCTACATGGGCATTTATGAAGCGTCAGAAGCCAGGTGCACGGTTCCAATTGGTCGTTTCGTATGGAGAAGAGCCGGCAAGAAACTCCGCGGTTACTCTTTGAAAAATAATTTAATAATGTTTTTTTATTACAGTAGGTATGGAGAGGATAGCGTAGGCCTGTCAACAAGTACCAGGTACAGGTACAGATCTAAAACCTAGAAGGCCTACAAAGTCCTCACATTTACAAAATATAAAAGAATCTATCAAAATGATAAATTAAATATAAAAACCAAATGATATGATTGCCATTACAACCACTAAAATAATGTTAAAGTTAGCTTTGTCTGTATATGTATAATGTCAAAAAATTAAAAGATTATGTCAAAGAAGTATGTAAAAAAACAATAAAAATAAACATCGTAATTTGGGAGCATTTACGTAGTTATGCTATTAATGAAGGTGCCGAAGAAGCCACATGTGTAGAAGGAATTATCGCTAAACTACCTTGTCTTCAACTTAGGTCATTATTCTTATAATTATGCTTTTTTGATAAGGACACGTTTGATGAGGTTTATGAACTTTCCATCGCTAAATTCTGTAACCGGCTTTGGCAACTTGTTATAAAAGCGGATGCTGTTTATAAGAAACGACTTGATAATTTTAATTTATAAGTAATACAATTTATACTACGTGTGTTTAAATTATGGAAATCGCTACTTATGAAAAGTCCTAAATTTTTGCGAACATACAAAATACTTTGTAAGATATAAAGAGAATGCAGAGTTAGTATATCAATTTCTTTGAATATGTTTCTAAGAGACTTGCGAGGACATATTTACCAACATAACTTCCTTATGTTTGCGACGAACCATTGCACGATAATCATACGACAAAGCTACACAGTTATTAGAACTTGGGGCGACAATTTCAAAATGCTCTCATTAGTTTACTCGAACTAATAATTCACGCATAATTTACGCATCTAACCATCACCGACTTCTTCGTGACTCAAGTTTTACGCAATCGTGTCAGGTATATAGGTACTTACGCAGAAGTGGGTTGACATGCATTACGGTGTCAGAAACTTCTGACGCACAGTAAAAATAATTTAACTTTTAACTAAATAGCTTATGGCTGCGGCTTCGCCCGCATGGATGCCGTGGTACCGGGACAAAAAGTAGCCAGCTAGTAGTATGTCCTTCAACAGGACGCCATCTATCTCCTTACAAAATTTTGTCGAAATCCGCTGAGTCGTTTAGGCGTAAAAAGCTAACATACAGACAGAGTTACTTTCGAATTTATAACATATACTTATATTAGTATGGATTATATCAGACAGCAGTGAATAATCTTTGCTGTTGAGAAATCGTCTCGTCTTCAAGCCCTTTACGAAATGCTGTGTTAAAAGTCAGAAAGTTATGTACCTAAAGTTGTGGGAATCGGGTTGCTGATTTCTTTTTATGCTTTATGTATACCTCTGCGTCAACGCGGCTATACTTTATAGTTTGAAGTCCGGTCAAGGTCCCTCATGAGCAAGAAAAACCTACCAACTTATTTATTAGTAGTAATTTAATATTAATTTTTTCGTGGCTGTCATAAAAAAACTGAACAACATGCTATGATGTTCGTACAGAGATTAGGTACCTACATACCTATGTACTTAGTTAAAATACCCAAAAACGAAAGTCTTGAAAAAGGAACTTCTGAGCGTGAGGTCCTGGGTTTCGATTCCTAGGTCGGCCAAAGTGTTATTGGGTTATTCTATCAGGAGTTTTTCAGTAGCAGCCCGGAGTCTGGATTTGTGACCGGTTGGTGGCAATAGGCTCGACCCCTATTACGCGGGGCTTACTGGAGAAATGTGGTTGTACTATAAGTAATACGCCTCTGCTAAACCCTTCGCGGATTACAGGTGTGGCCCAGCAAGTAAAAGCGGAGGCACTAGCCAGGTACTAAAGCTTGTTTTAAGTTTTTACCTTGATGCCGTGGGACCTATTGGCCTCGTGTTTCGAGTTGAGTAGAAACTGTTGCCCAATAACTACAAAGTCACACGGTTTTCCTAGCACAATAATTACTTGTGTGTAATAAAAATAATAATCATCTTCTTGGTCGCGTGCTTGAAGGCTTCGTGGCTTTATAATAGTAGAATAGAATAGAATAGAATACTCTTTATTATGTACACCATATAAATTACAGACATAAACATAGAAAACTTTACAATGGGTGACACAATGGGCGGTCTTATCGCTAAGAGCGATCTTTAATAATATTTCGTAATATTTTTTTTAATATTTTTAAATGTTTTTTATACTTTTTTTTATATTTTAAGAAATATTTAAGAATTTAATTAAATATGTAAATAGATAAATAAACGAAATAACAATAACATTTATTTCAGACAATGTCCATATTACACAACAGACACATTTTAAAAAACAACTAATTCACATCAAAAATAAACAAAACAAAAACAACGCACACAAAATAAACTCAGAGCGGTCGACAACAGTCAAACAGAGGTCCAGAAAGGAGGGTTACTTGGTCTGACGAACGGTTAGGTGACCGGCCGCAAGGTCGTTTCCCATATACCTTGCCCATCACCTTCCACTTTTCAAGGTGTCCAGATTAGTCTCATCTTGGTGACATTGGAGACTTTGTTGTCCTGCCAAATACGTGTCAGCTTACTCTTCAAAAATATAATACAAACATAACATGATAGTTTTCCAAGCGACTAATTGACAAGTTCCTTAAAAGACCTATGCGACATTTGCTTTGTACGTTGTGTATTTAATTTCATGACCACTGTGCTCAAAACGGTGAATGAAAACATTGTGAGGAAACCAGCATGTCCTAGAACCAAAAATTTAAAGACATGTGACATCCATAAATCAACACGCACTGGGTTAGCGTGGTCGATTATGGCCCACTCTCTCTCATAAAAGCGGCGGCCCAGCAGTATGAACATTACCTATATACTGATTATTATGTTTATCTATGAAAACCATTTAGGCCAAACCCCTTATCTAGCAAACTCCAATTTGGACTGTGTACTTACCCCCTTACTAATAAACGTATTATATCAGATGAATAGTTACACACCGATTTCTCTCTTTCAGTCGTCAGTAATTTGACTTTCGAAGGAACAAGACAAAGCGTTGTGTAACTATGTATATTTACATACTCATGTTTTTACAAATAAATTATCTTTAATCTTATCCGAAAACTACGTAATATTTTATAACTGCATGCGGCGCATGGCTAGAAAGCTACGAGGAAGTCGCTTTTCGTGTCTGTCTGTGTGACCGCATTTTTCTTCTAAACTACACAACGGATTTTGATGCAGTCTTCACTATCTTTTAGAGAATTTATTCCGGAAGTTTTAAGTTAATTCAATAGTATTTAACTTGCATACATACTTACATATATTAAAGAGATCTCGATTATTTGTCAAGTCGTAAAAACCGTGCGAAGCAGGGGCGTGCTAAACTAACCTTATAAAACATAACATAAAATCACACCGGCATCCTAATTGCGTAACACACTATGATCAATCACAATCTAAATCATTTTGAAGGATATTGCTAATCCATTGCTTCATATGTTCGAAAAATTTGTCTGCTCAACAACGTGAATAACGCAATGAATGTTGTTGAACTGTCAAAATTAAATCCATTCCTACTCTGTTATTGTTTACGCAATTACCCCCCTGTTTTACCCATAATTATACTTGCAGGTTAACGAGATACATAAGTACCTAAGCTATAGTATTTACGTCAGGTTACCCTAAGTATACTTTCTATAACTCTACTTTACGCAAGTCTTACCGTTAAGTTCGTAGGTAACTACTTCACGTGGCCATTGATGCAATTCGTCATAGGTAGTTTCTAGCATTGCAAAATGATAGTACTACTTGCCCCTAATATGGTACTCAGGAAGATATCAGTTCTTACATGCGACATTATCATCATTAAGGGCAGTATTGAAAAAATAAATAGCTTTCTCTTAAATCTATTTTTTTACTGTTGAGATGCTGATGACCATGATGCGGTTGACTTTCAGAGGGGCAATTCTCGTAATTTTAAGAACGTTCACAGTCTGATCTCAGTCTCAATCTGTCAAAAATACTTCTAATTTCCCTACATTTTGACAAGTTTTTGATATTTGTTTGTCGCCGAGATGAAACTGCAACTAGATTTTGAACGTTTTAAATTACGAGAATTGATCTTGAAAGTTAACCAGTCTTACCAAGGGGTATCATTATATTACCCAGTAACTAGGTTGTGGATCAGATGGTCAGATAGGCTAACGCTCTGATTAGATTGGAATCGACGTCATGCACACCGGTTCCGCTTGCGACCACTAGGTCAATGATAATAATAATAGTTGTGGCACCCTCATTGTTGTAGTCAACAATGAGGGTGCCTCTTACAATTACTAAAAAAATTAAATAAAATTGAAAGTCGTTGATTTGTAATGAATGAATTATAAAGTAACGCCAATTTGGTTAATTTTGTAATTTTATATTCGTGAATGTGAAACTGTCAATCTCATCATCATATATGCACTGACATCAAACTGTTAGGTATTGGTGTAAAAGTTCTTAGTCACGCACTCGAAATGATGAGAGACGCATTTCACTTATTGCATGAAAGTTGTAAATTGTTGATCATTGGCAGTATACACATAGTAGGTCAATTCGATTCAATCTTTATTGCATCCATAATGTCACATACAGGTGGTAAGTATAAAACTATAGAATCAATTATGGACCCTGTCGGACACAGCAAAATTTTTTATAAGTAGGAGAGAAGAAGAGCGCTTTTATGGTTTTCCTTATTATTAAATATTTTATCTGTTTTTATAACAAACGTATTTGTTTTATTTATTTATTCTCAGAATATCATTTGTGTAGGTCAATCTATTTATTATATTTTTTTTTGTGTTAGATATATTATATACGTGACTTATAAAAAAAACATGGCAGCTAAAAATAGTAATACATATTATTTGGCGGGAATTCTTGATGAGCGCTACATAACCTCAAACATAACTCAACATTGAGTTTTCCGAACAACAAAATTAAATATTCTATTTATTATAATATAAGTCAAACAATCTGCCTAGCCTTTTCCCAATTATGTTGGAATCGGCTTCCAGTTTAACCGGTTGCAGCGGCCCAGTTAAGGGGTTTTTTTTTTTTTATGGATGGGAAATCATCAAATGACCCCTCCCGCTCTGGGTGGAGCGAAGGGAGTGTCAGACTCTTACTGACTAACGGCCGAAATTAATATCTAATCCATGAGCCAAGATATAAATCGATCGTCGATATATACCAATCTATGGATCGATCTCCAACCCGCGTCCTAATATCGAAAAATGACGATCGTGCTGTCGCTCAATCCGCAGATATCTTGAAATCCTTTCCCTCTTCGTCATTCCGTTTTAAGAAAAAATTATAAAAATAGACATGGTTCGTTTGTTTGTAATAAAAAAAGCTAAGCATAAACAGGTTTTATAATTTTATTTTATGGATGTTTAATACATATATTTACCGAACGACGCAACAATTCTATTAATACGAAAAAAATTGTAATAAATTCAATACGTATTAGGTAAAAAGGAATGTCACGACACGGCTAAAGCCAGGACGCGTTTTATTGTCTATGCCGTGGTGCCCGAGTAGCAGCGTTGCCAATTTGTGAGAATTTTCCCAAACTGCGGGAAAACTCAACACCATTAGGTATTTTGTGGGGAGATCATAACATACATGTGAATATTTGATAGGTAATAATAATATTGTTCATTTTTGGTATAGAATGAAATATTTTTTTAAACTATTTACACGGACGAGAGGCGTAATTTCAGTCAGCAGTAAATTGACTGCTAATTTTGATAGCCTAAACCTAAAGGTAAACTCCTCATCATCCAGACTTTGCATGTAGTTCACCCTTTTAATTCTCCGCGCAGAAGCACGTTGACGTCTCATTTCTTCACCAGCGTCACTATCGGTATTATCCCAATCCGATAATTGAGCCAGAATTTCCATATCACTATCACTGGAGAATATTGACAGTGCCATTTTTCAAATGAAATCCGTGAAGTCAATCTTATATCCAAGGAAATTCTAAGATTAAGATTTGGATTGTTTACACCGATCAAAACAAACGTCAAATTCAACGGATAGGTTATTGACACACTCAAACTGTCATTTTCGAACAGAGGTCAATCTGTAATCTGTGATCCGTCCTCTCAAAGATAGATTGGTTGAAAAGATTGCAATTGCAATCCGCGGATCGTTTTTTGCTACACTTTACTACAAATCTGGATTGAATTTTCGATCTTTAATCTAGAGATATTGGATTAGATTGGTTATCTATTAATTTCGGCCGTAAAACCCATCCGTGTTCCTTCCTTAGCCCTTTATGTTCCGGGGTAGCGGTAACCCTTTCGGACAATCCCGCACCCCCGGCAGGAGTTAAGGGGTAACACGATACTCCTTGATAAGACTGGTTTGTCAGACTTTTGGGCTTCTAAGTACCCGTAAAGATTGTTTATTATAAAATAATTTTATTATTTTCCAGTTGCCAAAATGACTTCAGAAGTAAACGAATGGTACAAAGGGAGGAGCGTCTTAGTGACGGGTGCCCTCGGTTTGATGGGCAAGGTCCTAATAGAGAAGCTGCTGTACAGCGTGCCGGACTTAGGCTGCGTGTACGCACTGGTGCGGTCCAAGCGCGGCAAGTCACCGGAGACACGCATCGAAGAAATGTGGAAACTGCCTGTGAGTATTGCAATAGTCATCATGTTTGTTGAAAGAGTATATTGTAAGTACTTAATTGCGTGGATTTTTGACGTAATCGCATTATTTCGAAAACAAAAAAAATAAGGAATTGATAAGTAATTGTTGCTCTAAACCTTTGCTATTAGCCCTTCGTATGCCGTGGATCCACAGCTTTCAACCGGTTAAGAACGATTTATCATTTAATTTTTTTTTATAATTTTGCTTTTAAAGCCTGAAATCACCAATCCATCTTGAGCCAGCGTGGTGATCAGTGCTCATGTCCACTCTGTATGATAAGAAGCAAGGGCAAAGGCTTCTTATGGGTGGGATAATATTAGGCTGGTATTATTTATAATATTACTTATAAAATCCTATACTTCTAAAATTTCAGCTGTTCAAAAGAATAAGAGAGGAGAAGCCGCATGTTATGAAGAAACTGATCCCAGTGACCGGTGACATCATGTACGAGGAGCTAGGCATTAGCGGTTCTCACTTGAATGAAATCTACAATGAGGTAACTATCATACCGATTGATAATCGTATTTAGATCCAGGGGGCGATAAAGTGAGATTCTATCAGTGATATAACGGTGATGGAAAAGTAAAAAATGAAAAGGACTGACTTAAGCACACATATCAACTCGGAAAGGGATCGTCACCCTAGATCTTGAGGATCTTGGAGAGGGATCTTGATCTTGATCTTGGGGGGGGGGGGGGGCTTAGGGAATTTAACACGACTACCAAACAGAAACAACAGCCTTTTGAAAGTCGTTGTAGAATTACGAAACGCTTTGAAAGCAATTATCACTTGTACAGGCCCTTGGAGAAAAGTAAAACCAAATCGATTTTATAAAAATAGTTAAGTATATGTTGAAGAGGTAAGTGGCTTAGATATCCCTAACATATACGTACCTAAGTCCATTGGCACTTGCATATTAATAGAACTCACTAGAGTTTTCATATACTTAACTGAACATTGGCTGCTGACCGAATACCTAGGTACCGGTGTAGGTACAGTCAGCGAGATTAATTGTTAAGCTGATTGACACTGCGTCCATTTGCTGTGTTCCCTTTTCAAACAACTAATAAAGAATGAGAGTCGTGATTTGAATATAAGTTGCTAGACCATTTTCTAATTTATAATTACCCTGACTTTACCTAAACGTTCGTTTTAACAAAAGCACGTCCTAGCTACGTCGAAACGTTGCTGGCTTCTGCGAATACTATACAATTTCGTCTCGATCCGGAAACAACTGTGTCAAGGGCCTCAGCTTCTTGATCTTGGTTGAGGATAGTTCAAGGTTCCCCGCTTCGTTTACAAGAAACAAACAATTGACGTCGCAGTTATAGTATCAAAGTGTATGCGCGAAGCTCTTGACGTCACTAGTTTGACGAGATATTTTAATAATTATTCATAATTCTGACTGCCAGAACCCACACAATTCGATGTTTGTCGACCAAAAAACACTTGATAAACTGACACTAATTTATTAGGTATCTGTTTAGCACCTGTAGAACTAATTCTATCTTTTATAAGCATTTTATTCACAAGGCAAGTGCACCAATGTGGCCTCGCTTTTCAGGATAGACAAACAGGCGTAGAACAAACCATATCGTAATAACAAATGTACATAAAACCAGAAATACATACATATGTACACAGAGAAAGTGGTGTTCGATGTAAAGGAAAGCGCAACCATGTGTTTAAATCACTCTTGATTCTTGCGCGAGAAACCTGCCCAAGTGCCTATGGAGTAGCGAAGATCATAATCGTAACAACATATCAGCCTATAATGTTCCCACTGTTGGGACACAGGTACTCTTAGAGAGGGAGTGGGCTATAATCTACTACGCGGGCCCAGTGCGGGTTGGTAGATGTCACATGTCTTCGAATTTTTGCTTCTAGGACATGCGGGTTTCCTCATGATGTTTTCCTTCACCGTTTTGAGAGCAGTGGTGATGAAATTATTTACACAAAGTAAGGCGCCTGCCTGGGTTCGAACACACGACCTACAACTCGTAGGTCGGGGTCGGGATAACCGTAAAGGATTGCTCAAACAAACAATTTAATTTGTCAACACTTGTTAATGAGCGTGCCTTAAGTTATTTATAAATGTGTCATTTCATAATTTATTTTTCATAAAGTAATTTCTGTAGAAAGTTTCGAAGTATGAATGAAAAAATCGGTATCCCTATGTTTTCGAATTAAACATGAACAGAGTCACGGGATAAAGCTACTTCTATGTTATAATAGAAACAGACGATTGCATAACCAGTCCGGTTTTACCTTTATTATGTTTTATTGGTAACAAGTGTTACAGCTCGATTAAAATCTGCCACACTTTCTTACAGCATTGAATTATTATATCATCAAGTTTTATGCGCTGCTAACCCCATTCCACAATAATCGTTACTTGGAAAATCTCTATCTATACATACATAATTGTGATAACGTGTTATAAATCGATAAACGCCGGCTGCATGCACGAAATAGCATGATTCATTGTCACGTTCCGCCTGAGCCGAGCGTGCAAGCGAGAGCGCGGAACAAGCGATAGAGAGGCACGATCGGCTTAAGCGTTCGGCTTGTGACAACATCTATCTGATGTTTTCTTATGACATTATCACGTAAAATTATCGTCCATAAACCGACTTTACAGACAAACAATATTTTTTTTAAGTAGCTACGATGTATGTTCCGGATTGGTGCAGAAACTACTGAATAGACTGTTTACATTTTTGCATATTCCCTAAAGGTCTGATTATCGACTAGACGGGATCAAATTAAATTAGCTAACAAAACTCCGCAGACGTGATGTGTATCGATCGCGCCGTACGGGCCGCAGGCGCAACTAGTTCAATATTAAATTCTAAGCTTGTCGGTTTGATCAGCGCCGAGTAGGTAACAGTTTATTATTAATTTCTGTCTTTTACACCTTCGATTGAAGCCCCAAAAAAGCCCCAGCAGAGTACCTACTTCTGTCAAAATAAATATTTTTCAATTCTAGGTATCAATAGTATTCCACTTTGCGGCAAGCCTGCGACTGGAAGCCCCTCTAAAGGAAGGTCTGGAGATGAACACCAAAGGCACCCTAAGAGTACTGGACATGGCAAAGAATATGAAGAAGCTCGTCGCCTTCATACATCTGTCTACCGCTTTCTGTTATCCTGACTACGAAAGAATGGCCGAAAAGGTAAAATCTATGTCTGAAAACTTTCAAGCGAATATCAATTGTATTTTTTATTACTCGGGTATTAATTTAAAATTAATTAAATTAGTACAACATTGAAGCTTCCCCTCATCGCTGTGACCTACTAGAAAAAATATCTAATTATAAAAACCATAAATTGACTGACTGACAGAGAACCCATAGCCAAAATTGCTGGTTCTTTAAACATGAAATTTTTCACAAGAGTTCCTTATATGACAACGAAAGTAACCAGTACAGTAACCGCTATTGAAGGATCTTAGAAAATTCATCGCTTCGTGGAGTTAAATAAGGGATAAAAGTTTGTATGGAAGTTCGTAATTTTTGTCGATGGGAAATCCTTTAAGGCTTGTAATGTCATAAATCAAGATATTTAAATAACTGTACCGTCATGTCCTCAAAACCTTTCATGATGAATTTATGCCATGTATGCATGGAGCACCAATCGGTGAATAGTCCTCCCTATTTAAAGCGAATTTTTAATCTCTTCAGGTGTTCGATCCTCCAGCGGATCCACACGAGGTTCTTCGCGCAGCAGGCTGGCTAACGGAGCAGCAGCTCAACCTTCTGGCACCTTCCATCTACCAGAAGCATCCCAACTCCTACACATACTCCAAGCGGCTAGCAGAAGCGCTGGTCAGGGAGAGCTACCCGCAAATACCTGCCGTTGTTGTCCGACCTAGCATAGGTGAGGCAGAGCAACATTTTTATCCGATTAATTTATTTCGTAAAAATAAAATCACCAAAGAGGGAAAGGACAAATCCAGTGGTTGTTTTTTGTTTTAATGTACACATCATGAAATTCTTATTTATGTCAGTATCGAAAATGTAAAACAGAACGACGCTGATGCAATGCCCTATCTTCAGAACTCGATTCTTTTCGGTTGGAATCTTCGTCTTTGATATAAAACGATATGATGGAGATACTGGCTACAAACATACTTGCAATCTTTAAGCATAACCTTTTCCTATACGCTAAGAAAAAGACACTTCAAGATTTTAATATACAGATTATGATTCTAGTAACTCCATCGTATAAGGAGCCCACTCCTGGCTGGGTGGACAACCTGAACGGACCCATTGGCCTGATGGTGGGCGCCGGTAAGGGTGTCATCCGCTCCATGCACTGCTACGGACACTACCACGCCGAGGTCATTCCCGTCGACATCGCTATCAACAGCATCATCATCATTGCTTACAAGACTGGCAACGATACTCAGAGGTAACACTGTTACTTTTTTAATTGGTTTATTTTCCTCTACTTTGCCTTAATGGAGAATCAAACTTAAGCCCTATTTGCATGATGCAAAAAACTTGCCTGTGGCATACAATAAAGTTAAAGCAACGAATGACTGGCATCGT
Organism: Amphipoea oculea; assembly: GCA_945859645.1. NCBI lineage: Eukaryota > Metazoa > Arthropoda > Insecta > Lepidoptera > Noctuidae > Amphipoea > Amphipoea oculea. The sequence continues at coordinate 14,831,749 of OX243873.1, forward strand.
CTAAACACTGTTTATTAAAAGCCGCAAAAATTTCCTTGGGTGCGTGAGTCCAGCCAAAGACAACCGTTCCACGGAAAGATGTGATCTTTACAATGAGCAGCTTAAACCTCCTGATCTCTTTATAAAACCACTAGCTGCGCCCCGCGGTTTCACCCGTGTAAATGTCGATCCCGTGGGTATATCGGGATAAAAAGTAGCCTATATGTTAATCCGGGGTGTCAGCTACCTCCATACAAAATTTTATCAAAATTGGTCCAGCCGTTTGAGCGTGAAGAAGTAACAAACATATAAACACACACACACTCACTCACAAACTTTCGCCTTTATAATATTATATAGTGTGATCAGATTCTCTCATCTGGGCACAAGTTACCGTGGCCTACTTGGAAAACCTTAAATAGACTTCGTGCCCAAGTAGGCCGCAGCAAGGACAACCTCCAAAAGTGGGGGTTAATGGAAGGCTCAGACCCCCGTTGTGTATGCGGTGACTCTCCAAAGACAATGGCTCACCTCCCATCTTGCACCGCATGCCCTGTCACCTACACACGTGAGGACTTAAAGGCCGCGTCAGCGAATGGTATCCGCGTTGCTGAATTTCGGGACAAAAAAAATGAAGGAACTCCCATCGACACGCTAAGAAGAAGATGCTGCAACTTTTATTGTTGCTTCAATTTGTGGTATGCTATAGGCTACAAGCAATTCAACGCACCGTGCACCGTGTCAATCAAGGTTTTAGTATTCTGAAATGTATGTATGCTCCCTAATAGTGCATAACGTAGTAAGTACGCTCCTAAAGTACATTCGATCGAGTTGGTTGTCTGCTTTAAAAAGACCCTAGGACCCCCAACATTTCAATTCTAAAACACTTTGATTTACATATGTACACACAAACTAAAATATATATATACTATACACAAATGATAATAATAATAAAAAAAGACAGGAGTTCATTGGGCATCGAAAAATTCGTCCGCATCGCTGTCAATGGGATATGTGCCCAAAAGGCTTTGATTTAGCAGCTTGAAGTAGCCTACTGGATACCCCAGGTACAATTATTGTACAGCGTCGTAACTAAGATCCGAATAACTCAGTTCTTACTCGTCATTAATCTTTGAGTTCTTTATCTATTGCTTTATCATGACCAAGGCACTATAGTTACTAACTCATTTCCACCAACGTTAAAACTACAATTAAAATTAAGTTTACACTTTCTAACGTACTGACAAAAGACTGTCTTTCTTCTTCCGCTAAAACCATCAGAGTCATCCAAGACATCATATACCTAAAAGCCCCGCTGGTCTCGTGGTCGCAAGCGTGACTGCTGAGCGTGGGGTCCTGGGTTCGATTCCTGGGTCGGGCAAAGTGTTATTGAGTATTTCCATTAGGAATTTCTTAGTAACAGCCCAGAGTTTGGAAGTTGGCGGTGTGATACCCCCGAGCCTCGGAAAGCACGTTAAGCCGTTGGTCCGCCTGCTCTCTCTCCGGTCGTGTCGGATTGCCGTCCCATCGGACTGTGAGAATGAGGGAAGAGAGAGTACACCTGTGTCTGCGCACACACTTGTGCACTATAATATCTCCCGCGCCGAAGGCTAGTCTCCGTTGAGTTTGGCCGTGGCTGAAATACGGTCTGGAGGACTTTTTTTTACCTAAAAGAGACTTTTGCTTTTATTTCAGACAACCCGAGATCCCTGTATACAACATTACGACCGGAGACGACCGTAACACGACGTGGAAGCAAGTCCTGGACATCGGCAAAGCCACCGTGAGGAAGTTCCCCTTCGAGGGGCCGCTATGGTACCCAGACGGAAACATAAGGCACAACAAGTTCATACATGACTTATGTGTGTTCTTCTATCATATCATACCGGCTTACTTCATCGATTTTCTGATGTTCTTGTTTAGACAGAGGCGATTGTGAGTACTTAAGATTTGGTACTTTTTATACGTACGGTCGAACCAGCTATTTGGTATACAGGCAGCTAACTCGCAACTACTTTTAAATTTAATTAAATAGAGTGGTATAAAACAATTCTTTTATACCCCTCTATTTAATTAAGGATGCCATTAGCTGAAAAAGTTATAACGCACAAAATAAGACTAAATATTGGCTGTGTAGTGGAAAGATGAATATTTTTGCCTGTATACCAAAAAGCTTGTTCGACCGTACCTAGCCCGTGATGTGACGTCATGCGTGCTGGGCGAAATTTTACTGAGTTTTGTGGGAAGTAATGGGAGAGTGCCCCTGTTCCCCCCGTTCTCCCAGTATACTAATAGATTCCTCACCATACTACTGTAACTTCCGCGGCTGGGCAGAGCATTGTTTGGTATTTACCACTATTTTCTAGGAACCGAAAATTATTTCGATAAGTTATATAAAAGTTTCTACAAACATGTATAGATTATATATAATAATAACTCTTAACTTCATTTATTACTACTCCGCATTTATTATATAACACTTTGTACCTGTTTTTACGTAGGTGTTATTTACTGACCTACCTACCTGCCTACCATGCGTTACTATTGGTAAACTGTGTAAGGGTCAGCGCCATTGACCTCTTATTTACATGCGAGAAGTAACAATAAAATAAATAGTAGGTAGTTTGTTCCGTAGTTGGAATGACATGAATTTATCTCAAAATTTTGTAGTTGAAAAACATGGTGCCCCATACATTTCAACTGCAAATGTAAGTTTTTACGCACAGTGTTGAGTGATTCACCTTGTTATTTTTAGACCATAGACTATTTATAGGTTTTTCTGTAATCTATAAGTACAGAAAAAATCTCTGTAATTGTTAAAAAATGTTAGCCTATGCAGTTTTGGGCTCAAAAATGGTAAATTTTCTTCAATTTTCTCTAATAACTTTAGACCATTTTTTTACTTTAATATTATAAAAAAGAAATTATGATCCTCATAACAAGCCCGTTAATTCGATATGTCACATGGTACCATTTGCAAAACTGTTTTTTATTATTTTATCATTTGCCCCCAAAAGAAAAAATCTTTGATTTACGTTACATTTTTGGGTTACAGAAATTCATAATTATGTGTACCAAATTTTAACGTAATCGGTCCAGTAGATCCGGAGGGAATTGGCTGTGACCGACGAACAGAGAGACAGACAGACACACGAGTGATCTTAGAAGGATTCCGTTTCTTCATTCGGACGTACGGAACCCTAAAAACAACTTTTGTCATGATAATTATTATTATTATGTATGTATCTGCAAATTATGGATAAGTTTTATTTGTATGACTACCAAAGAGACTATAAACTGTACTTTATTTATTTATTTAATACTTCAAGCACATAAATGTACAGAGGCGAACTTAATGCCATAGGCATTTTCTACCGGTCAACCTTTGGGTTATACAGAGACGTCAATAGTAGGTGCAATCATGAAAATTGAGGAATAAATATTTTTAATAATTATAAAGATACGCAAAACCTATTAAAACTCGGAAATTATATTTTCGAGCCGTTTGGGGTTGAAACCCTCGGGCCGTGGGGTCCGAGTGCTCATGGTCTTTTTACAGAAATTTCAAAACGGCTGGTTGACACTTCCCGTGACCCAAGGGCTGGCTTTTACCTTGGCCAAAGGCTAAGCATTGCCATACAACGTGGCAATGCCGCCAGTCTCTTGGGTACATTACCAGTCGACAGCGATGCGGATGAATTTTTCGACGCTATATTTTAGTTTTTGTATAGTTTTAGTTAAGTTAGGTTTTAATTTTGTTATTTTTGTTAATTAAGTTTTTAAATTCAAATAAACAAAACTCAAACTTAAAACTATAATTATGTAATATATATCTAATTATACATATGTAAATACTTATATTTTAAATTCCTTTTCATGAATGTCGTGAGAAACATGCAGTAGAACCGCGGGGTAATTGCGTTACACACTATCAATAGCAATGGGTTTCATTTTGACAGTTCAACAACATTCATTGCGTTGTTTAAGTTGTTGAGAAGACACTTTTTTCGAACATATGAAGCAATGGATTAGCAATAACCATCAAAATGATTCAGATTGAGATTGATAGTCTGTTACGAAATTAGGGTGACGGTTTCTTATTTAATTAAATCCCAATCAAGAAAATGAATATTTGTGAACATTTTTTTATTTAAATCATAATGCGTTCTATTTCAGCATGGTACGCATCCAGAACAGAATAACAATTGGACTGGAAGTCCTCCAATACTTCACGACTCGGGAATGGTGGTTCGATACGAACAACTTCAAGTCCCTAGTTTTACTTCTGAACCCTGTTGACAAAGAGACTTTTCCAATGGACCTGACCATCATTGAGGATGAACCGTATATAGAAAGCTGCATGATCGGAGGAAAGCTGTACTGTTTAAAGGAGAAGTTGGAAAATTTACCCAAAGCCAGACTGCAGAATCACATGTAAGTTCGGTTTTTCTAAATTACTGATGTGACTAACGATTGGTACAGTAACAAAAGAGTAACAAAACAGACAAACATAATCATCTGCCTTCTACACTGTCAGTTCGTTCATTTTCATAATTTTGACTGGACGTGTATAATTAATAATACATGCACTTAATTATACAAAAGCTAATGCTAATTTGAATCCAGCCTGCAGCTCCTTAATATACTATAGGCAAATTAGTAACCGAATTCTGAAAATAATGGTGATCATTTAACTTCTTTTGTCACTTGGTCGTTTACCTATTTTTACAAAGTACACAACAAATGGTTTATTACTAACTAATAATTTGAATGTTTTTGTGTGTGTTTCACTTGAACACAAGACATAACAAATTATTGGAAATAATACTATTGAATGCAATTCATATTCTCAGCTCATTTTGCGTGTTTACTGTTTTATTCGACAGTCATCTTTGAAAATTATATATAGAGAAAAGCCAAAGTTTATCACAGACCTGCTTGACGACCAGGGCAATAATACGTTGACAAATCGTTTCATATATCATTTCATAAATATGCTAAGCGATCCTTAATTAAAGGAATAACCATGGGGTCCACAAGGAAGCGTACTGAGCCCTTGTTTTTTTGTTGTTATCTATTTAATTACAATATTGACGTTAATCTGTCAAGCTCCGCTAATGAGACACAATTGATTTTCTATTGTTTCGTCGCCGATCGGCGACGCGCGCCGCTTGACCGGTTAAGATTGAAACAATAAAAATATAATAATCATATGATTTGTTGGACAAACTTGTTTTTAATGTTAGGTAAGCAAGTAAACAGCGTTAGAACTCGAAATAATAACCCTGCTATTCCTGTTAAACTAACAATGCATTTTTTGTTCCCAGTCTGTACATACTGGATCGCCTGGTATCACTATTCTTCTACCTGGTGCTTCTGTATTGGATCGTGTCTTACTTCGAACCGGCGAGGGAAATACTTTCATACGGTGGCCCCGCTGTACGGTACTTACCTCTTGTAGGTAAGGCGGTTTTTAAAGACGCATAAAAATAAAGTAATGTATGTAGATAACCAGATTATATTTTAATTTTGGAGAAGGTTGATCCTTAAACTGGTGATTTATAATGTTATCGAGACTTATTTTTGTGACATTATTTTGTCAATTTCTACATTGTCACTTTTGTAAGTAGGTGCTTGGTGCTTTATTTTATAACACCTTTAAATAGACATATAGGTTAAAGTTTATACGTCCATATCACATTGATGTACCATAATGATTATATTTCGATAATTAGAATGTAAGTTCAACAGAACAATATATTTTGTACCTTTTTTAAGTATCTTGTATCTTATTTTGTTAAGTTTATTGTAAAATATGCAACATAATGATACATTTCTGTATTAATACTTGTACCAAATATACGTATTGAACGCCCACAAAATTTCATTAAAATAAACAGCCTCCACCGTAGGTCACTCAGAGTACCTACACCCAGGTCTTACATACGAAAGAACATACCAACATGAGTTTCGCTTCTATACGGTTTTATTATTCTATGCCACCACCTACATAAGGTTGTAATATAGATCGCTCTGAATCGATTAAACTGCTACTAACAGGTACAGGTAAGTTATCGACTTCGTGTTCACAAATGAAGAAGCTCCTCATATCGCAATTGGTGTTGACCAAACGACCGTTGAAGAACATTGAGCCGCACTCCCCATGACCATATCCGTCCGGTCGGTAATTGTCAAACCAAGCATCCCGCTCTACATTCATGCGTGTTCCTGGAAGAAAAGCAATATTTTTGAAAGTCTAGGTCAACAGCATTATGTGAATAATAGTGCCTAAGTCAAATGTCATGATGAAAAAATCGTCAATTTTATAGCCGCCTATTAGGATTTCCAAAACCGTGTAAATGATGAATGAGTTCATGACCCAGTAAGCACTTTTCTTTGGCTATATCTTGAATTAAAATTAACGACTACAATTTATCATGAAGTCAGAAAGTAAAAACACTTAAAAGCTGCATTATGGCAGCCCGGGACACTAATGTAAATCCCAGGCTGCCATAATCCGGCTTTTCAAAGCACTTCCGATTTACGTGATCACCTGCAAAATTCATGTTACGGCAGGCACAGGTTTATAGTGGTCCGACTACGGAAGGCACTCCCTTCCACCTCTCCTTTCAAAATACCTAAGGAACACACTCACGTACCTTGAACAGTCTGCCAGCCCTCGTTGAATCTGTTATGAAAGCCCAGGTGATAAATTCCTCTTTGATAGTTCTCTTTGACCCTTGGTTTAGGTGTAGATTCCGTTAACTTTACGAGGTAATCCGCTTCCAGCCGATTACTGATCACTGCCAGGTTGGATTGTTCTAGTTGGCACGTGGTATATGCTTCGGTCCAGTTCAATGGAGTTGTGTGGAGTTTGTAGCACTTGCCATTGTTCTTATTGTAACTGTAATCTGAAAATAGGGATCACTAAAATGTGTGTATGGGCCTGGAAATTGGCCTTGGGTCCGGAGCCCACAAAGCTAACCAATGCCCTTGTGGGTCACAGGTATGCGCGCTGTAACTAGGTACTCACTTTTACAGTCCATAACGGCATTGCAATTTGTACGCCAATTTGTCACATTCGTTTTTTTTTATTATGTCCACGGTACGCAAACACGATTTACTCGTATAGGGTAGGTATGTTGGAACTCCGCAATGGCTAGCCAGCTCCATTGGAAATAGAAAAGTTTATCTAATATGTCCCCTTACTCACAGTAATAAAAACGTACCTACCTAAGTTAGGCATTTCGCATTGATAGTTCCACTCTAGTGACTGAAGACTCTTCTTGCAAAGGAAGGGAATCTTTTTGTCACATTCGGTGTCATCCAGATATCCAAGTCCTTCAAGTAAAAATATATACACACAGTCCTGTCCATTACCTAAATTGTTCGGGTTACCTGGCTGCCAGTTGTTGTACACCTCAGAGATCGATTTACCTAGAAGTACGAAAATGTAGGTATCATAATTCATATTACAGGGTAAAAATCAACTGGTATGTTTATACTGATGATTAAGTTCATGATTAAGTTCGTTGATTATTTTAATTCACCAAAATTAAAATACAAAATTTTAGGGATTGTTACTTTTGATTTAAAAAGTAGGAACATGAGTTAGTTAACACTAGCGGCCCGCCTCAGCTTTGCATGGGTGCAATTTGTTTTTCGACTTTCCGAAATTTTCTTTGATATAAACCTTGTCCTACAACAAAAAAAGAATTAGGTACCTATCCAATTTGGTGTCATGCGGAAGTTATGTACGTATAGACATTTCGGCTACTATGTAATAAGGATAAAGCTTGAAACATGATACGTACCATCAACGGTCTGAAATATTCCTTCAACCAATAAGTCTGACAGCCCCAAAAACATATATCCGATTTTGGGTTTATTTTTTTTCCAAAACGATATGAAAGCGTTTGCATCATCGTCGTTGTCTGGGTGCCCTAAAGTGGCCCCTTCCAGAGCACACAGTCGCTTGGCATCAGCCCATGTCCGGTGTATTGTGTGGATCTTATAGAAACTCTTGGATGCTTCGATATAAGTGTAGTCCTTTCGGAAAAAGTGCTTAGCTCTTTGTCCGTCTATGAATAAATTAGAATAATGCAGATAAAGAAAGGTTACATTGCGAAAAAGTTAACCACTTTACCCTTATACCCCCTTTTTAAGTTTTCATAATACATTTTATTTAATTTAGGCTCTGTGCAGGTGAAAACCTTCTTTTGTCAATTTCTTATCTAACTGTGAGAAAGCTTGAAATAATTGAAACATTACGTAACTATAAAAGTACAGTTTTCAGTAAACCATTCGTGTCAGTCACAAAGGCCAATTCCCGTAATTAAAAACGTTCAAAATCTAGTCGCAATCTCATCTCTTGACAATAACATCAAAAACTTGTCAAAAATGTAAGGAAATGTGAGGTATTTTGGACAGATTTGAGACAGACCGGCGCTGTGAACGTTCTTAAAATTACGAGAATTGCCTCTCTGTTATTAGTTTCATCACCTTTGCGCTTTCGAAAATATAGTTTACTAGCTTTTGCCCGCGACTTCGTTTGCGATCTAGGATGAAAAGTAGCCTATATCCTTACCATGGTCATGATCTGTCTGTGAGCCAAATTTCATCCAAATCCGTTCAGCCGTTTTAGCGTGAAAGCGTAACAAACATACTCGTACTTATTTTCGCATTTATAATATTAGTCAGGATTTCGCCTTTGATTTACTCAAAATAAAATTTTAATATAATTTCAAGGATAACTGAAGACTAAAGTGTGGTTTTTAGATTTCTTGAAATGGTTTGCTAAATAGGTAATGGAAAAAATACATTACTGACTGGGTTTTTGTATCGAAAAGAGTGGACAAGCGACGTGCAAGTACACCATAATATACCTAATGATGTCGATGATATATTTAATGTTCAGAATCAATAGTGCTTTCTAGTAAAAAAATGATGAAACGTTAGTCTCGCGTAATTTTTTTGAAAACTTGTTGCGAATATTACTTATTTTCCATGAACATTTAATTTATTAAAAAAAAAAAACCTTTCAGACAAAGGCAAAGCCAAGAATTAATTTTCTTAAATCGCAAATGATTTTTCCCTTTCTCACAAATGATGGACAAAGCTGATAAAAACCGGTCGATGTCGTGCACGGCCCCTCAATATGAAACAAACTTTACTAACAATAACGAATAACACAATAGGTATTATAAATCATGGTCATAGACCATTTAGTTAGGTCTAACAATATCGTACTGCACTTAAAATGAGACAAATTTTCATTGTAAATGTACTTACACGAATCTGACACAAAGTTCACAATTAGAAAGAGTAACAAGATTTTCGAAAACATTTTGTGGAATGATACGACAGACAATTTGAACTGCGTCGGGTGAACAAACATAGGAGGATGTTTAGCAGATTCATCGACAGTCTTGTCTAACCAGTTCTACCATGCGACCTCATGAGCGACATCGGCGCATATTCGTGTTTTCGCTTCAGTGGCGACAGAGCGTATAAATATCCTTTTAGCAAATAGGTATATCAACCCTATTGTGAGCTATAGGTACAGGTGAATTTTCCAAGTGGGCGTGGATGGCTAAATTCTAAACTATGAGGAATAGCGAAAAGTACTCAAAGGAGTCGCGGGCTCGATTTTGATGAAAACTAAAACTGCATCATTGGATTTTTGAAAAATCAATATTTCTAGCCAGGAATCGAACCTGTTGATTTTGAAAAAAAAAACACACACTGTATTATTACACCATTCGATAGTGTCGCTAATAAGGATCGAATTCTGGGAAGTAATTATATACGGCAAACTTAAGGAAAATGTAGAATTTTAATAAACTTGTTCTTATTTTAAATTATTCATACCTTCTATATTACTATACCTTGTTCGAAATGATGCTCAATATTTTTAAGTATTAACACACCTTCAGCGTAGTCACCTTCACAACATTATGTTCTAAATTCAAATTTCTATTATGATCTTTGGAAAATATTCTAATGGAATCAATAATATCGTAATGCTGAATGCAGTACAATCCTTGAGACGTCGAATCCAGCTATGTATTGAAAACAATGGTCATCATTTTGAACAATTAATCAGTTAAGGTTTAGTAGGTAGGTAACATAACCCGGGCCCGGCTAAATAATAACAGCCGCACAGGTCAATCCATCAGGTTAAGCTACGCTTGCCGCGGTTGGTCTGTGGGTGGGTAACCATCTTTACATACCAAGACCCCTCCATGCCTCGGAAAGCACGTTAAGCCGTTGGTCCCAGCTGTCATTCCTGGATCTTTGACAGTCGTTACGGGTAGTCAGAAGCTCGAAGGTCTGACAACCAGTCTTACCAAGGGGAAGGGGTATCGTATTACCCAGTAACTTGGTTATGGAGGTCAGATAGGCAGTCGCTCCATGTAAAATACTGGTATTCAGCTGCATCCGGTTAGACTGGAAGCCGACCCCGTCATAGTTGGGAAAAGGCTAGGCAGATGATGATGAGGTATGTAACATAAGAAAAATAAAAAAAGTATTTTGTTAAAAATGAGCCCTTTCCTTTAGTTTGCCGTATGTCATTACTTCCCAGAATTTGATCTTTATTAGTGACACTATCAAATGGTGTAATAATACAGTGTGTTTTTTTTTCAAAATCAACAGGTTCGATTCCTGGCTAGAAATATTGATTTTTCCAAAAATCCAATGATGCAATTTTAGTTTTCATCAAAATCGAGCCCGCGACTCCTTTGAGTACTTTTTGCTAGTCCTCATAGTTTCGGATTTGGCCATCCACGCCCACTTGAAAAATTCATCCTGTATATTTGAGCCATGTGGGGCTGATATACTATGGGCCGTGGGGTCCGAGTGCTCATAGAGTATTTCGAAACATCGGCAAGTCGCTGGTTGAAAGTGTCAAATAATCAGCACTGCCATCCAACGTGGCAACGCTGGCAGCCTTTTGGGCACTTCTCCCGGACCACTGACAGCGATGCGGACGAATTTTTTTATGTCCAATGACCTCTTACCTTTTTTCTTTGATACATGCTTGTACAGACGCCAGCACATCAAGCTACTACAATCTGTCAATTTTCTTTAATAGATTTTCAACTTTATCGTTAAAGCGTAAGGTTCAAAGTTGATTAGGAAAATTTGACAGTTTCGGGTAGCTTGATGTGGTGGCGTCTGTACATAATATACCGGCTGACTTTTTTACCATGTGGACAAAAACGGGGTATAAAAGGTGAACGGAGTAGAAGCCTATGACAAAGTTTATTTGGATTATTCCACTTTGCCTAAAATTCTTATTTCATAAAAAAAAAACAGAAACATCAAAATAGGTTTTTGGTTTGTGTCAGGATGTTGGGATGTTGATTTTAATATTACAAGTCTAATATTTAATACACATTTCTCCAACGTCGTTATAACTTGCATTTTGCCAAAGGTACATTCTGCGACTGAACGAACGTACAAAATGAAAAACACGAGACCGGAATGCAATGAAATAGTGATGACAAAAAATTGTACCTATTTACCTATTTAATTAAATTATTATGCTGACCATGAGGTTTGATTCCTAGGTCGTGCAATGTGTCATGGAGTTTTCTATTAATAATTTCTCAGTAGCAGCCCGGAGTCTGGATTTGTGCCCGGTTTATGTCAATAGGCCCGTCACCTATTAAACATATTTTACCGAAAATAAAAATTATTTCACTGATTGAATATATCGTATAATTTTTTGGTAAATCAAAGAACATCTTTCATGTCGTACCCAAAAATTATATAATATAATTGGTGCCGGCCAGAAAAAAAAGGACTGTTATCTTATGGGAAATAATTTTACTGTTACAACGAAAGTGTACAATTAACTCCCCCGGCTGCTAATTGAAATTGAAAATGCCAAAAATCATATTTTTAGAAAATTGTTTTAAGAATAACATTTAAAAATACTGGAAATAGCATCCCGAACATGTTTAAACTATTTATCTTTTTATCGTTATCAAACAATTGACGGGCATCTCTGAATGTTTTTTTAAATGTTGTTGTCAGTCGGACATTAGCGTCACTTTGAAAAAGACTGAAACTCCTAGGAGAGATCCTACAATTTTGCTGTAGGTAACCAACCGGGTCAATAATGATTTCACCTAAGTACACATTGTGGAATGAAAATAAAGTGTTGAGTGTTGAAGATGTACAATAAATAATTCTGATCCGAAGAATAGGTCATTGATTTTTGAACTTAAGATGTTCGTCACTGTTGGCACTGAAACGTGGTCGCTCACAATGGGCCTTATTAGAAGGCTGAAAGTCACTCAAAGGGCAATGGAGAGGGCTATGCTTGGAGTTTCCCTGCGGGATCGAATCAGAAATGAAGAGATCCGCAGAAGAACCAAGGTAACCGACATAGCCCGAAGAATTGCCAAACTTAAGTGGCAGTGGGCAGGGCACATTGCTCGCAGAACAAATGGCCGATGGGGCCGAAAGGTTCTGGAGTGGCGACCGCGTACCGGAAGGCGTAGCGTTGGAAGGCCTCCCACAAGGTGGACCGACGACCTTGTGAAGGCCGCAGGAACTCGTTGCATGCGAGAAGCACAAAACCGGTCGAAGTAGAGGTGCTTGGGGGAGGCCTATGTCCAGCAGTGGACGTCTTTTGGCTGAAATGATGATGATGATGATGAAGATGTTCGTCCTAAAATGTAGCCGCACCATAAGGAAAATACAAATACCTACATACAATAAATATTAAGTCATTTGTTTATTTTAGATGTATATGCTAATTGATGAGGAAAACCTTTTCAAGAAATACAGTCGCGAAGTTATGTTAAAGTAAGATAAAAATATTACTGTTATAAATCGTCTTTATAATATAATATGTATAACAGCGCAGAATAACTTTTCTCAGAAGTGAAGAAGAAGAAGTTCGTTGTAGATACAGTACGACAGCGACTCCCCTGGTCCCGTGCCCTTACCTTGTTCGAACATGGGTTTTAGACGATAAAATGTTTCCTCCTCCGTGTGTGTAGATTGGCTGCGTCTGGAGGACTTTACCTTATACTCAATATATTTATTGCTTCCACATGTGAACTTAGGTGGTCGGTTTTACAGAAATGATCATCATCATGATCATGATCTTTTTGTGCGTACTGTTAGAGCATTATGTAGCCTAGCATGTATTTTTAAAAGGATATTTAAACAGTTACATATTGTAATAATACAACATTATATTTTATTTTGCAAGAATATCAATACACACATAGGTTGTAGGTAGACACAGGTACAGTCTCCGGCACGTAACTTGGCAAGAGTCGTTAGATGTGTTTTTCTTTTCTTTAAGTTTCTTGTAAACTGACATGTTTAAAAATAATGTGGAAATAACCATAGTATAATGACAAACAATAAAAGTGACCATTATCTTGTTGCACTAAGTGTAACCCCAATCTGTCAAATTTCTTTGATAGTTTTTCAACTTTACTACAAAGTAATAAGGTTCATATTCAATTGGGAAAATTTTACAGATTGGGGTAGCTTGATGTGCTGGCCTCTGGACATGCGCTTACTTTCCCACTACGCCAAAACCTTGCCACGTTGGATCAATCGGATAGGTGATTATTTCGGCGATAGCACCGATTGTACATGAAGGAAAATAAATGCGTTTCACTTCTACTGTTTTATTTATTTATGCCACCACCGACATAAGGTTGTAAGAAAGGCTGCCCCGAATCACTTAAACTGACGCTAGCAGGAATTATGTCGTCTAATTCGTGTTCACAAATAAAGAAGCTCTTCATTTCGCAGTTGGTGTTGACCAAAAGTCCGGTGTAAAACATTGAGCCGCACTCCTCGTTTTCTTCCGGCGCGTAATTGTCGAACCAGGCGTCAACTCCTAGATTTATCGGTGTTCCTGAAAAGAAAATCATCTATCAAAACCATCATAGGGTACCTACCTAACTGATAAAAACATAAGGTACAGCAAAACGAGGCCACTTTGACTTCCAGGGTTACTTTGACAGATTTTGGAGCTACTTTGACAGAGCGCCAAAATCGATTTTCACGTGTGCTCAGCAAGTGTGCGTGACCTCGAGTAATATTGCGCGAGGCGCGGGGTGTGGGGAACGCGTCATAGCGTTGTGATCGGCCTGGTCAAAGTAGCCCCGTTTTACTGTAGTCGTTTTTACTTCGATCTCTGGAAGTCAGGTTTTTTCATGTTTTTCTCCTTTACAAGGAACCCATGTGACGAAAACCATCGCGGGGAAAACAAGATAGCATTGAGATGGGATACCACGAGTCAACAACCTGCGTCTAATAATGGGCTATACAGGTTGAAAGGGTTCTGGCAAGGTGCTATATTTGGCGATTTGGGGGGTCGAGGCCTGTCGGGGGAGCGGTGAATGCTTATGCGAATCCCGCACCCCCGGCCATAGGTAGAGGTGGAACAACGCGGTGGTCTTAACCGGTAAGAGCCCAGCATGCCCCTCTGTCACCCCCACGATAGAAGAAGTCCATGAGGATATCCAAAGAGACAAAAAAGATGCTGTATTTGGATCTCTGAGCTACACCCATCACACACTGGTTCGGTTTATGACTTGTTTTGGTTGAGAAATCACTAGTGGTAGCAAAATGGACGACGAAAACATTCACTTAGACAATAAACACTACATTTTCTAACAGTTTCGTTATTGAAGGTTTTTCATACTACTTTCTAAGGCTTCCACCAATCTAAACACACTCACGTACCTTTAACTGTCGTCCAGCCTTGGTTTAATTTGTTATGAAAGCCGACGTGATATATTCCTCTTTGATACTTCCCTTTGACCCTTGGTTTCGGTGTGGACTCTATTAACTTCACAAGGTAATCCGCGTCCCGCTTATTATTGAGCACTGCCAGGGTGGATTGTTCTAGTTGGCACATTGCATATGCTTCGCTCCACTTCAATGAAGTTGTATGGAGCTTGTAGCACTTGCCAATATCTTTACTCAAAGTGTAATCTGAAATAATAAACGACATGTGTCTATTTTGATAATGGCAGATTTAATAAATATGCAATGGATTTTGTTAGGTAAGAATGTTTTTTTTTTATTTAACAGTAGGTTTTAATTTCATTTATTAAGGGGGCGCCGACCATAGTCGACCGCACAGTGGCGCCCTCATCGTTTTTTAGGTTATTTCTTTTATTTTAGAATGAAAATGCAGAAAATAAGCACGTTAAGTTGTGTTCCACAAGATTGTACGTTAATATTGTTGCAAACGGTAGTTTTACATTGTTTAGTTTTATTATAATCATTAAAACGGATAATAGTGGCCACTTTTATCCATTTTAAATGGTTTGTATTAAATGAATGTTGTAATATTATGAATTGTGACATTACTCGTACAACAAATCTATTTCTTTAACCACAATTGGGAAACTTAGTTAGGGTGCTCCCCCTCAGGAGCGTCCCCTAAAACCCCTATTACACTAAACGATATTTAGGGCCCAATATTTAGGTGATGTGTTTTTTTAATATAGGCTCTTCCTCCCTTTCTCTTATTTCACCACCCTGATTTAGGGCAAGGGTCCCTGAATATCATGCAGTGTAATATGGCTTTTACTTACAAAGATTCAAACCTACCTAAATTAGGTATATTGCAGTTATTGTTCCACTCTAGTGTCTTAAGTTTCTTCTTGCAAATGAAATAACTCTGTACTCCACATATGTAATCATTGATTTTGCCTTCTTTGTTCAGACTAACACAGTCCTCAATACCGCCATGATTGTTAGGCTCAGAGTGCATCCAGTTAGTGTACACCTCAGAAATTGGTTTTCCTGAAAATATGAAAATAGTGTTATTAAAAGCTCGGTAGACCGCGCGAAATGCGTAATTCTAATTAAAAAATCGTTCGAATTAACTTCAGGTTTACACCGCGCGTTCGGCCAGTCCCACTGAGCTCTTTTCAATTGGGGTACAAAAATTTTAACGAATTGGGCGTATGTGTCCGTAACGGTCTGACCGGTTATATCTTTGAAGAAATACTGTTAACGATTCCACGAGATTATTTAGCACACTAAACAGTATTTTTAGGGTACCGTTAATTTTTTTAGTTAAAACTGGACGACAACGCTAAACAAAAATGAGCTAATCAATAAATGTGTGGGTAGAAGGGCAAAATGAACAAGAATAAGCACTTAGTGGTCAAAACTGTCACTTGTGTGTCAAAAAACACCGAAATATTTAGGGATTTGTTGTGAAAATGTACCCATAAAACGTACAATAATAAAATATACGTACCGTCAACGGTCTCAAATACTCCTTCAACCAATAAGTCTGACAGCCCTATCCACACTGCTTTGATAATAGGCTTAGTTTTGTTCCAAAACGATAACACGGCCCTAGCTTCATCGTCGTTTTCTGGGTAAAAGAAATCGGCCGCTTCCAATGCACACACTCTCTTGGCTTCAATCCAACTCTTTGGTGTCACATGAAACTTATAGAAACTCTCGACTGCTTCTATATAATGGTAATCCTTTCGGAAAAACTTTTTAGCTCTTTGTCCATCTATAATAGATAAGTTAAATGTAGAAATTTATTGTTGAACAATTTGCTCTGCGAACTAGACACGTATCTAGTACATGTTTAAGGATTATATTTAAGATTTATTAAAATACATAGATTAGATACCGTCATGAGTAGGTGTGTAGTGAAATTGAAGACTACTTACATGAATCCGACACAGAGTTTACAATCAGAAAGAATAAAAGAGTTTTCAAAAACATTTTACCGTACGACTGACGACTTCAATCGCGCCAGGTAAACAAACTCAGGAGGATGTTTAGCAGATTCTTTAAAATTAAATCCTGTTCAACCAGTTCTATCTTGCGCGCTGCGACCATGTTAGCGAGGTTGGCGAATCGCGGTGTCTTCGCACAAACAAGAATGCTCTTTGGTTTTGGTTGTATTTTGGAAAAAAAAACGATTAAAGCTTAAAAGCTTTAATATTTTTTTTGCAAAAATTCTAGTTCAACACAGACTTGTAGTACTTAAATCTCAACTTGAAGGAGAAATTCCTAAACTATGATACATTAAATGGAGTAACAAACTTATTTTTCGGACTTTCGAACTTCGTTCGTCCGTAGATGTAGCCGCAGCATAAAGGTTTGGTCAAACTGAAGTGAATCCCCCGCGGGATGACGGGCAATATTCTCTTGCAACAATAGGCTAAATAGGCTAGTTGACGGTTTTCGAAAAATCAATTAGTACCTAATGTTCCTTGAGAGCAGTGATGGCCCAATATTAATGACCTAGGGTTCGAACCTAGGCAGGCGCTTTACTTTGTGTGGATTATTTCATCACCATTGCTCCACCATTGCACCGTTCTCAAAACGGTGAAGAAATATCGTGAGGAAACCGACATGTCCTAGAACCAAAAATTCTAAGACATGTGACATCTATCAACCCCGCACACTGGGCCCGCGTGGAGGATGTGTCCCAGTAGTGGGAACGTTATAGGCTGGTTATGAATGTCCTTTGTGGTTTATTTATCTAAAAATATGAATATTTCAGTGAAATATTTATTTATATAAACTTTATTGTATACCAGAAAATACATAACAAAAAATAAATATAACTAACTACAAAATATACAATTGGCGGCCTAATTAACATTAACAGAACTATTTTTATTTTTTTTATAACATTATTCTATTTTTAATATGGCAAGGAAAGCTGATGTCGATGATTCTGCCAATGTGAGAAGTGAATTGGAAACGCAGGTGTGCATTATTATAAGTTAGACGATAAAACGATAAAAATCTTCGATGCTACAGTTGAACTTAATGTAGATCTTGTGGGACTACTGACTAGTACTGGACAGAAACGAACAAAAAGATAACATTACATTATTATATTATAATTGTTAGAATATTAAAATATACCACATTCAAAATCGTGGATCTGGACAGTCATCGTTGCAGCGTGCAGCGTCATACAAACATCTCAACACTTCGATGTAGCGCCAGTCAATTCGACATCGTTGCAGAGAGGCCAGAACTGCCCATATTTCAATGGAGCCGAAGGCTTTCTCGTAGTCCATAAATGCCATACACAGCGGCTGATTATACTCCTCGGTCTTCTGTACAATTTTCCGAACAGTATGGGTGTGGTCTACGGTGCTGAAACCTTTTCGAAAACCGGCTTGCTATCTGGTGGCTGGAACTCGTAAAGTCTCCTGGCTAGACGGTTTGTGACGACACTCGAGAACAGTTTGTATACGTGGCTCAGAAGTGAGATGGGTCTGTAGTTCTTTAGCAAGGATTTGTCACCTTTTTTTAAGAACAGAACCACCGCACCTCTGCTCCACGCCTCAGGCGTTGTATCCTCTTGGATGACGGAGTTAAAGAGACTCGCTGGGTCTCTCAGGACTGGAGGAGGACGATCTGTCTGTGAGAGAACAAAAAAGGACATAGATAAAATGGGGCCGGAGTTGCCGACATAGCTTGCAGAGTCAGCAAACTGAAGTGGCAGTGGGCTGGCCATGTCTGTCGAAGGATCGATAGCCGGTGGAGCAGACGAGTCCTGGAGTGGAGACCGCGTATTGGCAAGCGTAGTGTGGGACGCCTCCCAGCTAGATGGACGGACGACCTAAAGAAGGTAGCTGGGGTAGACTGGATGCGGAAGGCGGCGGAGAGGGTGTTGTGGCGTAGTCTGGGAGAGGCCTATATCCAGCAGTGGACGCTGAGTTGATTGATTGAGACAGATCGTCCAGTGATCATCAAGGAAAAAAAAAGGAAAAAAAATGTTAGGAATAAATAAGGAAAAAAAATGTTTAATTTAAAGTTACAACTTTATTTTCAATAATATCTATGTTACATATGTACTTAGTTTATATAGGTATATTTAGTACGTAGCATAAACACTTAGTACAGTTGGTCTCGTTGGTTCCGCATTTTTGTGTTTTGACACCGACTTCCGTAATTAAAGTTATTTTTCACTTTGTAGTGTTTTATATTGAAGTCGGTTGTTTTTTTTTTTGTAAAAAAGTTTTTATTTTTTATTATTTTGTTTCGAAACTATGCACAATAATTATCACCCCTATTAATTTATCTCCATATACAAATTGCATACGCCACCCAGATCATTGTTACGAATCTATTGACCTTATTCATAAAAATCGGTTCAGTAGTTTAGGCGCTACGGCGGAACACACATAAATACAAACATACATAGACTGCTAAAATCATTACTCTTCCTTTTGGCTTTGCCGTAGTCGGGTAAAAATACATACATCCCATCACTACAAACTGTATGCTGGTGTCATTTGTGGTTTTTTTTTTTAATAAACTGTTTTATCGAACTGTACTTATCAACATTTTGTTTCCATGCGGTTCGTGGTGCTGATCAGTCAAGTGCCGTTGAACCAGTACCAGGGCCATTCCGCGCAATTAGGCCGACTTTTGTTTGGAAATGGTAAGGACATTTGGTGCGTGTTGATTGCAATAATAAATTAAATAAAGGTGTTATACTTTTTTAGATAGCGGCGCCATACGTAAAAACATGTAAGAAATGTCATATAAAGTAAAAAAAGAATGCAGCTATGATATTTAATTTATTATTAGCATATATTCGCCGTTACTGGATTTCCGCGGAATGACCCACCAGTGCTCTAAGTGGAATATTCATTTTTCTATTCCACCACCTACATAAGGCTGCAGCACTGAACCGGTTAAACTGTCGCTAACAGGTGAATTTATGTTATCTAGTTGGTGTTCACAAATGAAGAAGCTCCTCGTGTCGCAATCGGTGTTGATCAGACGTCCGGTGTAGAACATTGAGCCGCACTCCTCTTGGTCATTGCCATCTGGCTGGTAATTGTCGAACCAGACGTCAGCATCTACATGCATCGGTGTTCCTGAAAAAGAAAATGAACAATCACAACAATCGCATAGTAGCTGATAAATATTGGAATTCGTTTACTTATGTTTCTCTATTTCGCAAGGAATTCAAGTGGCTCCTGATCCACCTTCGTAGGAGCATTCGGAAACCTCAATATAAAATAAAAAAAACCGAGTGTGCTTATGACCACACGACTGAAGTGAAACTTCAAACGTATTTGGCTATGAGAGGAAGAGAGAAAGAAAATATGCACGCGCACTGCTTTCTCTTGCTTGTATCCCCCACTCAACTCCCGTTCGTCTCGCCCGATCACACTTTTCCTAACGCTTACGTCACGCGTTCGCCAGCTTACTCCCCAAGTCAAGCGTGCGTAAAGAAGTTTCACTTCAAAAAAAAAACAGTGGCACTCCGGGAGTGCCAACAGAAGTGAAAACTTGAACAATTACGTGTGTATTTTTATAAGCATAGTAATTTTATAAATATGTTTGAAGGTCATGCTTCCCAAAGAAAATGTACGGCGCGTTGATGTCTTTATAATGGCCAAAACTTAAAACAGAGGTGTTAGTAACGGTAACAGTGTCGCGAGTTCAATGGTTTTTTCCTATCTCAAATGTTGCCCAACGCGCCTGAATAAGTTTTCACTTCAAAATACATGTATGACGTACCTTTCACTGTCTGCCAGCCCTCGTTTAACCTGTTATGAAAGCCCAGGTGATAAATTCCTCTATGATATTTCCCTTTAAGCCTTGGTTTCGGCGTGGATTCCGCTAACTTCGCAAGGTAATCCGCTTCCCGTCTGTTACTGACCACTGCCAGGGTGGATTGTTCTACTTGGCAAATGGCATATGCTTCGGTCCAGTTCAATGGAGTAGTGTGAAGCTTGTAGCACTTGCCAGTATCCTTACTGAAAATGTAATCTGAAATAATTAATGTAATGTTACAGCAAACTCTCAAACTCAAAGCATTGATTTCAATTAAACCATATAGAGGCACTTTTGAATTGTCAAAATTAAATAGTCGGTCATTACGGCCGAAATTAATATCGAATCCATGAGCCAAGATATAAATCGATCGTCGATATATACCAATCTATGGATCGATCTCCAACCCGCGTCCTAATATCGAAAAATGACGATCCTGCTGACGCTCAATCCGCAGATATCTTGAAATCCTTTCCCTCTTCGTCATTCCGTTTTAAGAAAAATTTATAAAAATAGACATGGTTCGTTTGTTTGTAATAAAAAAAGCTAAGCATAAACAGATTTTATAATTTTATTTTATGGATGTTTAATACATATATTTACCGAACGACGTAACAATTCTATTAATACGAAAAAAATTTTAATAAATTCAATACGTATTAGGTAAAAAGGAATGTCACGACACGGCTAAAGCCAGGACGCGTTTTATTGTCTATGGCGTGGTGCCCGAGTAGCAGCGTTACCAATTTGTAAGAATTTTCCCAAACTGCGGGAAAACTCAACACCATTAGGTATTTTGTGGGGAGATCATAACATACATGTGAATATTTGATAGGTAATAATATTGTTCATTTTTGGTATAGAATGAAATAATTTTTTTAACTATTTACACGGACGAGAGGCGTAATTTCAGTCAGCAGTAAATTTACTGCTAATTTTGATAGCCTAAAGGTAAACTCCTCATCATCCAGACTTTGCATGTAGTTCACCCTTTTAATTCTCCGCGCAGAAGCACGTTGACGTCTCATTTCTTCACCAGCGTCACTATCGGTATTATCCCAATCCGATAATTGAGCCAGAATTTCCATATCACTATCACTGGAGAATATTGACAGTGCCATTTTTCAAATGAAATCCGTGAAGTCAATCTTATATCCAAGGAAATTCTAAGATTAAGATTTGGATTGTTTACACCATAGATATAGAATTCCGTAGATTGGTAATGTCAACAATCAAACGAGACCAAAAACCATTGATCTAAGTATGCGTAAAATGTAAGTGTGTGCGTAATACATATATCTATATTTTATTTTGTTTGTTACAATAAGTACTTAAATATAATCTATTTTTCTAAGATTATGCATTTGTATGAAGCTACCTATCTTAGCTGTCGATATCAACAAAAATTAGGCTATCGCATCACTAAAAAGTGAGGTTATAACTCCTTCGTATTTCTCTATTTGTTATTTCTTGAATACGGTGGTTTTAGGCATGCTAATTCATCTAAATCGTAAGTATAATAATGTTCTCATCATATTTTGCTTATAGCCGGCTTATTAGTGCATTGTTAATGCAGAAATAACGATTAAAACACATTGTAAACTTACTGGTGAAACGAGTAATCCTGGGGGTTTTTCTTTTTGGAAGATTCACATCCTGGTACTGCACAAGAAACCATCGTATTATGGTTATTTAATCACAGGTTATCACTCTAGTTCGCTTAAATAATTGCCGAAACGCTCACGTAAACAGTCACCGGGGCCGGTATGGGCCGGTAGCAAATACGTGTTTGGCCCTGTTAACAACGTCACTTTCTCTCTCTTTCTAACACAGCAAAGTTCCGTTAAAGCGGGAGCTCTCATTCACTCTCATGCCCAATCTACGGAATTCTATATCTATGGTTTACACCGATCAAAACAAACGTCAAATTCAACGGATAGGTTATTGACACACTCAAACTGTCATTTTCGAACAGAGGTCAATCTGTAATCTGTGATCCGTCCTCTCAAAGATCGATTGGTTGAAAAGATTGCAATTGCAATCCGCGGATCGTTTTTTGCTACACTTTACTACAAATCTGGATTGAATTTTCGATCTTTAATCTAGAGATATTGGATTAGATTGGTTATTAATTTCGGCCGTAGTCAGAAAGTTGATTTGTTGTTGTTGTTTTCCATCAGGCGTGATCGAGGTCAAGAGCCATTCAGCAATAAAAATAAAATATTAAAACAGTTGAAGCTAGTATTAAGTACATAATAGATACATATTAATATGTTTTATTGTAAGTACACCAACATTTGCATTTTATCTATCTGGCTATAATTGCTTGGAAAAATGTAATAGAACAATAACATTAAATAATTCCTGGTTCTTCAAAGAAACTCCGAGCACAGGCCCTTTCCTATCGAACAAACGAATTATTTTTTTTTGTATTGCCAAAATAAAAAATATTGTCATTCCTAGCAATTACAATTTACAAGCTAACCACTAAAATATATATACCTAAATAATATACAAGTATATAATAACAAATTAAAGAAAAAGGCAGGAGCTCATTGGGCATCAAAAAATTCGTCCGCATCGCTGTCAGTGGGATAAGTGCCCAAAAGGCTGGAGCATTAGGTACCACTTTTGATGGCAATGCTAGTTCTTTGAGCTAAAAATAGGCCAGCCCTCTTGGTCACGTGAAGAGTCAACCAACTGCTTGGCGATGTTCCGAAATATTCGATGAGCACTCGGACCCGGTTAGTGTTTCAACCCCAAACAGCTCGAACATATAGCTCCCAATAAGGTTGTTATATTTGCGCCGTTTGAGGTTTTCTGCCCCTGCAGCAGCCGCCTCAGCACAGCCCACCGTGCTAGGAAGATGGGATGGCGCGAGGGCGTCAACACATGTTGCATCCTACACCAAAGGCCTACCAAGGCATTATGGTCATTCCATCTGGCCTCTTCCCATCGTCAAATCATTCCCAGTGAGTTATTAAGCAATAAAGTTGCTCTGTCCGAAGCGTTGCTTACCTACAGAGATTCAAACCTACCTAAATTAGGCATATTGCACTGCTGGTTCCACTGTAGTGACTGGAGACTCTTCTTGCAAATGAAGTAAGACTTTATGTCACATAAGTAATCATTCATTTTGCCTTGTAGGTCAATATTCAAACAGTCCTCGTTTCCTCCAGCGTTGTCCGGCTGACCCTGGATAAACCAGTTGGTGTATACCTCAGAGATTGATTTCCCTAGAAATATGAAAAACGTGTGATTAATTATAAGTTGCATCGGGGCAGTTACGATGGGTATACTCCGATTGATGATAATTTCTATCAACCGCAGCGAAAGAAACAAAGGCGATAAAATGAAAACATTTTATAATTTGGTACTGTCAAACAAGCTATTTGGTATACAGGCAGCTAGCTTGCAACAGTTGCAACTACTTTTAAACAATGATTTGCTGAGTTAGTCAATTCTTTTATATCACTCTATTTAATTAAGGATGCCATAAGCTGAAAAAGTTATAACGCACAAAATAAAACTAAATATTGGCTGTGTAGTGGAAAGATGAATATTTTTGCCTGTATACCAAATAGCTTGATCGACCGTGCCTACAAAGACCGTACCTAATTACTATACCTATAAAATGTATACTAGACCTTGATCCCCAAGCTAGACGCCTGTCTTTAAAGTTGACCTACTGTAGGTTTGCTATTGGTATTGGGATGAAATGTTAGGAAAATTCGTCTACGGTTGCAATATTTGTAAACTAGCTGTTATCTTTTAACACCCCAACTATTTTTTTGGAAATATTTTCAATGTACAGAAACACCTCGTCTACAGATTTATTATATGTATATAGATATACATAGATATAGAAGATAGATATGCGAGCATCATGTATCTGTCAACATAATTAATTTATCCGTCATTGCTTAATATTTATTAGTTTATCTCTTGTAGTATAGTAATTTTATCATAGGCACATCGTCTTCACATAATTCATCATCTGCCTAGCCTTTTCCCAAGTATGTTGGGGTTGGCTTCCAGTCTAACCGGATGCAGCTGAATACCAGTATTTTCATCTTCGCATAATTATAATTATTGTATTCAAAATGTTCTTATCATTTTAAAAGAGTAACTATGGAACTTCTTGCCCATTTTTTCCACTCGTAACTACTTTTTGGAAGGGACACGTAAAATTTTTTTTTTTTTTTACTTTACAAACGTACGTTTGTAAAGTGCCTTCCGCTGCTTTGACAAAGAGTGTCAGAAGTCATAAAAATCTAGTGTGTTGAGTTATATGATTTTGCTTGACCGTGTGACCGTAACCAGTAAATCATATTTCTTGGGTATTTTACTTAAAGTTGCCGGTCCCTAGTTTATGTAAATGGAACGAATACAGAATAATTTTAAAGAAAAATAGCTGGCTATTTGTGGCACTAAAGGAATAAAATACGTACCGTCAACGGTCTCAAACACTCCTTCAACCAATATGTCTGATATTCCCACCCACAACCACATGATAGTAGGCTTAGTTTGGTTCCAAAACGATAACACTGCACTTGCTTCATTATCATTTTCAGCGTAAAAGAAAGTGGCTGCTTCCAGAGCACACACTCGCTTGGCCTCAGCCCAAGTCCGTGGTATCGTGTGGATCTTATAGAAATTCTCGACTGCTTCTATATAATGGTAATCCTTTCGGAAAAACTTTTTGGACTTTTGTCCATCTGTAAGGAGATAATGGTTCTTAGATAAATAAAAGTTTCCTTTATTATGCTACGGCTGTATTAGGCCAGTTTGCTTTTTTTTTAAATTTAATACAAACTTGTGACTCTCTTCTGGAATCATAGTGACAATTCTTAAAGGTTTTTACAACTTATTTATTGTGGTAAATAATCATGTTAGTAACCATGCCCTAAGTTCGAGGACATGTCTTCATAGAGGACTAGATTATTACGAATAAATACATTCTTATTCTGCCAGGATATCTATGTTGGATCTTTCCGTGAGAATGCACTTGAAAACGAAACAAGTTTGAGATAAAATATGTATACTTACATGAATCTGACACAAAGTTCACAAAAATAAATATTAACAAAGTTTTCGAAAACATTTTATGATAGGTAACGACATTCGTCTTGAACCGCAGTAGGCAAACTTAAAATAATATTATGTGAATATTGTGCAGATTCTCCGGCAGTAAATCTGGTTTATCCTGTTTTACCCTCCGGCCACATTAGCGGCATCAACGCTCGCGTTGTCGGGATCGCGACGTTGTTGTGTCAGTAAAGCGCGCATCAAAATGTTTTGTCGCGGCAAACTTCGCTCACCACAAAGCTTCGTTTCAAATCATCAGTTGTCACACAGACTTGGTGGGTCAGTAAGATGTGCGTGTAATTTTTTAGCAGCAACACCTGACGAATAACGTGGCCAAAAATAGTTGTTGATTTCTACATAGCCAGCTACTTACGAACTTTTTATCGCAACCATTAAACACGAATGTTCAGATATTTCTTCGGATTGCTGCTGTCCGACCTTTGCCAGTAAGTACTTCGGTTATAATCATTTTGCCTGGAAAGACAATGAATTGCAAGAACAAGTAAGCTAATCTATGTATTTTCTGAAACTTCAGCACAATGCTGGCAACAATATACGGTTCAGATGGGCTACTATTTTTTGTGCCAGTATTATTTATTATTGATTTAAACTTCATGCGTATTGGTGGACCTAATGCCACAAGAAATTCTCTGCCAGTCAACATTTCAGTAAAAAGGATAATTATTCTCTCTCTATATAATAGTAATCTGACGTTTGAAAAATCAGCCCATATAAGAGCATTATAAACTTATACTAAACTTCTCATGAAATAAAACGGCACTAGAAATGAGAACATGTATTTAATTAAGACATGGGGCCCGAGTGTGCGTCTCCTTTTTAATTAAGGAAATTTCTCGCCGGCTGGTCGACACTTCACGTGACCAGAGGGCTGGGTCGTTCTTTGGTCAAAGAATTGGCATTGCCATTCAACGTGGCACTGGGCACGTTTCCGGATGACAGCGTAGCGGACGAGTACTTCGACGCCTAAGTGTCCTTTGTTTTTGTATTTGTATAGTAATTTAGCTAGTCATTTAATTTAGTATCTAGTGAAAATAGTTAGTTATATTTAAACTTTATGTCATAAGAAGCTGCTTTAATATTAACAGAAATAAATAAATTATGACAACGTTAATTGGCGCATAAACATTAAAGTACTAAAGTTTTGCTTCTACAGTTTTATTATTCCACGCCACCACCTACATAAGGTTGTGAGTTAGATAAACTGACGCTGACAGGTGTAACAACGTTATCTACTTCGTGTTCACAAATGAAGAAGCTCTTCATGTCGCAATCAGTATTGACCAGTCGACCGTTGAAGAACATTGCTCCGCACTCCTCTTCTCCGTCCGGCTGGTAATTGTCAAACCAGGTTTCAACATCATATACTTTCAATGGTGTTCCTGGAAAAGAAGGACATCAAATAAATTTTCGTAGTTTATGAGCATAGGTAATAGCATCTTTTTTAAGGAATATCAGAATCAGAATATTTGTTCGTGAAACATAGGTATTTACATAAAGGTCTTTGATTATTAATAACATGGGCGCTATGTTTTGCCGTGAAGGCGTACAAATATTGTAGAAAATAAAAGCAAACAATAAACCAAAAACAACTAACAGAAAAAAAACAATACTTATTAAATAGGAAAGAGAAAAAAAAACTATTTTAAATTTAATTAAATATCTTAATAAAATCTACTATTAAAGATAGCCTAAAAAGAGAAACCGATTTCTTCTTAAAAAAAGGATTGCACACGAAATATTAAAAATTATCATTTATGAAATACTTCCGTTCACGTGCGTGTCGAAGTTTTCAAAAATATTACAAGTATCTACCTATATCATAAAGAAAACTAAATGAGACAATCGGTTTAATTTATTATGATTTGAAGCCGATGTCTGTCACGTCTATGATGTATTTACGAATGAAAACCACGTAAAAATTGACAATAATTGCAATTGATCGTTTCGGGAATCCTAAATAATTTAATTTGACCCTGTTTAGACGCATTTGTAAAATATAAACGATTACCCACCTACATGCTTAGAACTTGAACCTCTAAAAAGGCCACTTTGGCAGAATCATAAAAGGATAACATTATGAATCATAATAAAAGTCGTAAAATGGTCACAAACTGACAATTCATAATATTATTTGACATTAAGGTGAATGGGTAGTTGTAGCCCGCGAAATTCAATTTTTCTTACGTTTTTTGCAATTTTCAGGTCAGTGTCAGGTTGTATCTTGATCAAAATATGATTTGCGACTATAACCGGTATGTATTTACAGAATTATAATAATTAGAATCATTAATACATCTTTCTAAGTTAGATTTCTACCGTTAAGAACAAATCTCGTATGGAAAAGTGTTTGTTGTAGAAATCTAAGTTAAAGAGATATATTAATGATTCTAATGACTATGATTCTGTAAATACATGTTTATTATAGTCGCGAATCATATTTGGATCAAGATGCAACCTGACACTGATCTGCAAATTTGCAAAAAAACTTAAGAAAATTTAAATTTCGCGGTCTACCATGTCACATTCACCTTAAAGCAATTCATATTTTGTGGACCATTTTACGAATCTCCATACAAAACTGTCAAACAGATGAATTGCGTGATATGAAATTGTACGCAAATAATATTATGAAATGTCAGTTTGTGACCATTTTACGACTTTTATTATGATTCATAATGTTATCCTTGTATGATTCTGCCAATGTGACCTTTTTAGGTTCCCAGGTAGGCGTTTTTTATGATGTTATGATTTCATCTAATGTACCTTCTGATCTACAGTCTATAACTATACAGGTGCATAATATAAGTCATGGTCACCTTAGGAGATTTACACACTAACGTACCTTTAACTGTCTGCCAGCCCTCGCTGAATCTGTTATGAAAGCCCAGGTGATATATTCCTCTTTGGTATTTCCCCTTGACCCTTGGTTTCGGCGTGGATTCCGTTAACTGCACAAGGTAATCGGCTTCCAGCCGATTACAGATCACTGCCAGGTTAGATTGTTCTAGTTGGCACCTGTCATTTGCATCGGTCCACTTCAGTGGAGTTGTATGGAGTTTGTAGCACTTGCCAGTAGTCTTACTGAAAGTGTAATCTGAAATAATTAGATTTATTTATTATTCATAATCAGCCTATAATGTTCCCATTGCTGGGTCACAGGCCTCCTCTCAGTGAGAGGGAGTGGGCCCTAATCCACCACGCGGGCCCAGTGCGGGTTGGCGGATGTCACATGTCTTCGAATTTTTGATTCTAGGACATGGCGGTTTCCTCACGATGTTTCCTTCACCGTTTTGAGAGCAGTGGCGATGAAATAATTTACACAAAGTAAAGCGCCTGTCTGGGTTCGAACCTATGACCTACAACTCGTAAGTCGCGGCCGTTACCACTTGGCCACCACTGCTTTTAATTATTTATTATTGTAACACCTTAAATCTATCTTTATAGGTTGCCCAAATGCAATAGTTAATAAGTACACATGTAAATGTTATGTAACATTTAGAAAAAAATAAACTTCTATTTATGTAGGTACGTAATTTTGAGCAAGATGTAATTTAACAACATAAGTTATTTTGGGAGTCGATTTTTCATAGAAATAAATAGCCCTTTCCACAGCAAGCTGGGCTGCTTTCAATCCTTTTTTGTTGTATACATTCGTGACATAGATAAAAACCTACTTACCTAAATTAGGCATATCGCAGTGATGGTTCCACTCTAGCGATCGGAGGGTCTTCTTGCAAATAAAGAGAGCCTTGCTGTCACATCTATAATCATTCATATCTCCTACGACACCTAAGTGCGTACAGTCCTCATTACCGTTGGCATTATCCGGTTGACCCACCTGCCAATTGATGTATACCTCAGAACTCGGCCTTCCTAGAAATATGAAATTAATATATATTTAAAGCTATGTATTTGTAGGCCACTCCAAAGGGTTGGTTTAATTACTACTGTGGAATTTATTGTTATAAGTATTATTAATCGGTTAAAGGGCACTGAACGAGACACAAGTTTTAGTATTATTACGCCTATGGGCGATTAGTGTCTATTAACTAGGTACCGCAATGAAAATATGCTGGTTATTGGTAGTAAAACAAAGTATATATCTGCCAATTAAAAGTAAAAACCAAAAGGTAGCGAAAGCATAAACAAAAGGTATAAAAAGATATCAAAAAGAAGAAAAGACTTGCACAGTGTCCTTCAAATTACATCAAGACACTGACCTGTATTATTGTTTATTAGAGGTCAGTACATCAAGAACATAACAGAATAATTGTAGTATCTGACATTTCTAATTAAGTATATACCTATAGGATTTATTACTTTCATTGATTTATACCTAGTTACGTATACTAATCAAGCATGCCATACGATATAAAGTACCTACTTGATAAAATTCTTGAATGCCTAGAAAGCCCGTATATTTATGTCTTTGTCACATACATTATTTGAGATTCAGTAAATGTCCAGCAGGACGTCTTTCAGCTCCGGGCGTCGGGAGCCGCGGGCCTGCGGACGGAGAGTAATGGGTAGCTCACCGTCCGATCAGGACCAGGCCCGTGCCGGACGGCGCGTACGTGTTCCACGCGCGCCTCAAAGAGATGTCAGCATAAAGGAAGGGGCCTGCCAGGGCCGAAGCCTGCCGGGGGTGCGGGATTGTCCGAAAGGGTTACCGCTACCCCGGAACATAAAGGGCTAAGGAAGGAACACGGATGGGTTTTAGTCAGTAAGAGTCTGACACTCCCTTCGCTCCACCCAGGGCGGGAGGGGTCATTTGATGATTTCCCATCCATAAAAAAAAAAAAGGATGTCTTTCAGCTGAAATGTTGATGATGACAGCGGTATCATGTTAAAACAGCGGCGGTCTAACTGGTAGTTGAAAAATAAAAATTAATGTTTTGTTTGAGTCAAATTGTTGTCGAGTTAACATCAATTCTTCATTCGAACTTTCCTTCTTGAATGGAACTACAGAATATTAAAATATTATGTACGTACCGTCAACAGTCTCAAATCGTCCTTCAACTAACATGTCGGTCAGCGCCGTCCACAACCACGGGACATTAGGCCTAGTTTTTGCCCAAAATGATGTCACTGCGCGTAATTCTTTTTCGCTCTCTGGGTGCCAGAAAGTGGCCCCTTCCAGAACACACACTTGCTTTGCATCAGCCCAAGTAATTGGTACAGTGTGGATCTTGTAGAAACTTTCGGCAGCGTCTAAATAGGTGTAATCCTTCCGGAATTTTTTTTTATGTTTTTGTCCATCTGTGAATATAATAAAGAAATGTTAGCTTAACGAAAATAAATAGTCAAAGTTCATGTTCTTTTCGAGTCTCCATGGCTACTTTACTGACGTCATTTAAATTACTAAAACAAGCATACAAACAAAAATACAACAAACAAGTATGCAAAACTAAAACGACTATCAGTATTTTGTATTTAATTATAATAGATTTTTAAAACACTATATGGTAGTATATCTACTTATAATAATAATAATAATAATATAGTATACCTCAAACGTTCTTAATTGGAATAGTGTATAATAAAGATTCTATTTATCTATACTTACATGAATCTGCCACCAAGTTCACAACAAGAACGATAAACAAAGTTTTCAAAAACATTTTTTAGTATGATACGACTGGCGTCTTGAACCGCACCTGGCAAACACATAGGAGGATGTTTAGCAGATTTTCCGTCAGCCAATCTTGTTTAACCAGTTCTACCCTGCGGCCACTATGTTTAAACTAAATGACCGTACGCTCATTCTAGTCCCGCTCGGTCACATTCGCTTGTAAACGGACATAAAGCACTTGATCGTTGTTCTATCATTGTTCGTGCAGATTCTGTTAAATGTTCTTCTATTTCTATTCAATTATACTCAGCGGAATCCTCGCATTCGCTTTCTAGCAATACGTCTTGCCGAGCTTAGATCTTCGGGCGAACACAAATTTCCGTTCTAGTGCAGTATCGGAATTATTCCGATCTGTCACCCTACCTTGTGGTTAGGGGTACAGATCCTATGTACAGATCGGAAAAAAAAGTTTGATCTGACCCCCTGTTAGCAACGAGGGGACAGTTCGAAATTTATTCACTCCTATCTGTCCCCCCTATCAGTGATACGGGGAAACTTTTTGTTTCTGTTTGTCCCCCATAGAATTTAATATATTAATTCTTAAAAGTAATGCCACACATTATAAGCAACATTATCACACTAACATTATAAAGGCGAAAGATTGTGAGTGTGTGTGTTTATATGTTTGTTACTTCTTCACGCTCAAACGGCTGGACCAATTTTCATAAAATTTTGTATGGAGGTAGCTGACACCCTGGATTAACATATAGGCAACTTTTTATCCCGATGTTTCCACGGGATCGCCATTTACGCGGGTGAAACCGCGGGGCGCAGCTAGTATTATTATATAAATAATGTGTACAAAATATTGTAAAACATTTTTAAAGAGTAACGGTAGAGTTTCTTGCCCATTCTTCTCCATACAAAA
This sequence comes from Amphipoea oculea, assembly GCA_945859645.1. Classification (NCBI taxonomy): domain Eukaryota; kingdom Metazoa; phylum Arthropoda; class Insecta; order Lepidoptera; family Noctuidae; genus Amphipoea; species Amphipoea oculea. Next base: position 14,863,899 of record OX243873.1, read on the forward strand.
TTACCTTTTGGAAGGGGCGACTAGAATCAATTCTATTTTATTGTAATTTTTGACGTTCAAACGTGCCTTTTATGTGCCTATTTGAAATAAATGCTTTGACTTTGGTAAAAGGAAACTAATGCTTGGAGAGGTATGTAATGTCACAATTTTAATAAACGCCTCCAATTTGACTAGGTACTTACTAATTGGAGGAGTCTTATCACCGGTTTATTTTTTCGAATAAGTTGTTGTTTCGGATAAGTAACTTGTTTGTGATAATACTAGAGGCAGGGGCGTAAACGTAGATATCAGAGGTAAACTCTTGACAAATCGTAGATGGTATTTTACTGACGACGTAATCTGTAACGTCCGTTGACCTAAGTTTTAGATAAACCAATTCCAAGATTGCTCATAGAAGGAAACAGTCTCACTTTGCCCCAGTCTTAAGCAAACCCACTCCATAGACCTCCCGGATACCGCCACCGTGAACTCTAGAAGTAGGAATATTATCATGACGCTATTTAGAACAACACATCAAAAAAGAACAACATACAAAACACAACACGACGACACGACTCGACCCGACCCTTCAACACTAATTAATTGTCTTCACTTTTTTTTATCAATAACTTCAAAGACAAAACTGCTTCTATACTGGCAAGAGTACACTATGAGGACTTACCAACTGAACTTCGACAAACTTTACTACGACAAGATTTTAATTCGACACTACGGAACTCCGACAAGTCTTCATTTCGACAATACTTTAGTTCGAAATGCCTTAAGTCCGACACTACTGTACTCCGATAAAGCGTTTCTTCGACATGACTTAACTAGGAAACGATGCGACTTCGACGACGTGCTACTTCGACAACTATGGTAGTCCGACATGAGTCAATTTCGACATACTCTACTCCGGCATGCTGTACTTCGACAATATCAGATATTTCAGATATTTCGAGTTCTTTCATTTTCTGTGTTCCTTGGTTCTTTCTTTATTTAACTCTATAATAGTTTTAAAAATATTAATTTTCTTTCTATTTAAGAGCACTATACATTTTTTTTTAGTAGTAGTCGGTAGTCACCCCCTTTCTAGCCATATCATCTTTCACAAATTTAGTTGTTCCCTAATGTCGCAGAATAATTTCGAAGTAGCATCGTGTCTCAGATATATGACGTCTAAGTAAGATATTGTCGAAGTACAGCATGCCGGAGTAGAGTATGTCGAAATTGACTTATGTCGGACTACCATAGTTGTCGAAGTAGCACGTCGTCGAAGTCGCATCGTTTCCTAGTTAAGTCACGTCGAAGAAACGCTTTATCGGAGTACAGTAGTGTCGGACTTAAGGCATTTCGAACTAAAGTATTGTCGAAATGAAGACGTGTCGGAGTTCCGTAGTGTCGAATTAAAATCTTGTCGTAGTAAAGTTTGTCGAAGTTCAGTTGGTAAGTCCATTGATAGACATAGTTCCAATCGAGTGACTGGAGCCGCTTCTTGCAAAAGAAGGAATACTTTTTGTCACATGCGTAATCATCCAGGTATCCGGGTCCTTCTTTTAAATATATGTACACACAATCCTGTACACCACCAAAATTGTTCGGCTCTCCTGGCTGCCAGTTGTCGTAAACGTCAAGTCGTTTACCTTAAGAACGACATCCGAAGTTTCAGCCGAAGGTACGGGTGTGTTGTACTGCTTATCGCCTAGAGACATAAGATTGCTTCGGGGCTCGAACTAAGAATGAAAGACATGATTTGAAAGTTGTCCTTACTCCCGAGGAATTTTTGCCAGTGCAAAAAAATTACTTCATCGGGACATAAGTCCCTATTAATTAACTTTTTTATAATCTTATGAAACCTCGCACACTTGCCCGCGTCAAATCGTCCGAAGTGCAAGTGTGCGAGGTTTCATAAGATTTCATACACAGAACTCTAAAATTCGTTTCGTTCGATGCGTTCGACGCGTTCGGCTCGGATGAATGTGCTTTCACCTTTAGAGAGTAGACTCCGTGCGAGTATGAGTATTTCGGTGACAGAGGCATACACAGAAAGAGAGAGAAGCCCGTAGCCGAAAATGGGGCCCGTGGCTAAATAATAACAGCCGCACAGGTCGATCGATCAGGTTTTTTACGCTTGCCGTGGTTGGTCTGTGGATGGGTGACCATCTTTACATACCGAGACCCCTCCGTGCCTCAGAAAGCACGTTGAGCCGTTGTCCCGGCTGTCATTCGTGGATCTTTGACAGTCGTTACGGGTAGTCAGAATCCTGAAAGTCTGACAACTAATCTTACCAAGGGGTACCTATCGTATTACCCAATAACTGGGTTGTGGAGGTCAGATGGGCAGTCGCTCCATGTACAGTACTGGTATTCAGCTGCATCTGGTTAGACTGGAAGCCGACCTCAACATAGTTGGGAAAAGGCATACAAAGAAAAGACAGGAGTTTCGCTTCTTCGATCTTATTATTCTTTGCCAGCACTGACAAACGGTTGTAAAGCAAGCAGCGCTGAAAACTGCTGTGAACTGATAGCAGGAGAAATCATTTTATCTGGTTAGTTTTCACAAATGAAGAAGCTCGTCATATTGCAGTCGATATTGATCAGACGTCCGGTGTAGAACATTGAGCCGCATTGCCCCTGGCCTTCCGGCTGGTAGTTGTCGAACCAGACGTCATTATCCACATTTATCGGAATACCTAAAAAAAAAACAAAAAAAAACTCAAAGAAATTTTACACAGAAAACAGCAATTATTATAGGATTGTAGGGAAAGATGTTGCATCGGCTGTGATACCCCTTTGTGATAAAAATATCTGACATCAATTTGGCAGCATAAAAACAAGATTATAACGTTTCATGTTTTCTTCTATATCGCAATCAATGCCTCTCAAATTGCAAAATGTGACATCCCACTGGCAACATACTCGTATATATGTAATGACACAGTTTTTCTGGAGTCTTTTTGGAGCCGATGCGGCATGCTATGTTTTGGCGTCTCTCTTGTCAGATAGTTTTGGGATTCCTTCGATTTGTGTTGCCACTGTAGGTATATGCCATCCATAAATTATCGCTTATATATTTGCCGTCATCTTGACGACAGATTATTAGTATTATTATTAGATACGAGTATTCAGATGCATTTAGACTAGAAGCCGATCCCAACATAATTGAGAAAAGGCTAGGCAGATGATGATTTTGACGACAGATATGAATGAATCATGAAATCAGAGGGGCAATTCTCATAATTTTTGAACGTTCATAGTCTGATCTCAGTCTCAATCTTTCAAAAACACCTCTGATGTCCCTACATTTTTGACAAGTTTTTGACATTTGTTTGTCGCCGAGATGAGATTTCGACTGGATTTTGCACGTTTTAAATTACGAGAGTAATTGGACTTCAGATATTTAATAATAATAAGCTTTATTTATTTTAAGCATTTTTACATTTTTGAGCACTTATAGCGTAGGACTTACACAAGTACACAGAGATTTGATCAATAACCCCCATGCTAGGTGGAACCTGTGTTACAGGGGTCATCCATCCGTCCATTATACAGATTACAGGTAAGTAAGTAGTACCTACGCATTATTTAGGGGAGCAATTATGTGCTTATATCTAGTGTGACAAAGGTGTGGTGAGTGCGTGTGTAAGTGTGTGTGGGTGTGAGGGTGTGTATAGGGTGTGTGTGTGAGGGTGTGGGGGTGTGTTGGTCATGTATATTGCGATTTTAATAGGTCTTCTGTTTTACTGTAATCAAGAGTTAAAAGATATTATTCCCAAGCTGTCTATTGTATGCTTGTAACTGTACCTTAATTACCTACCTCAATTATAGTAGGTGGTCTATGTATTGTACAGTCAGCTTCAGAGAAAAGGAACCCCCTTTGGTAATGACATCAAGAAGTCTTGGGGTGGTTCCTTTTCTCTGACGCTGTGTGTACATGTAACAAAACCTTTCATTTTTATATGCGACTTTAGTCTTGACTAAAGTCGCATATAAAAATGAAAGGTTTTGTTTACCCAGTTTTTTATTTTTATTTTAAGACTAGTTCCAAGATGTTGAATGCCATGACCATAAATGAATTAAAATTGAAACCTATACGGTCAAAAGGTATCTGAAGAAACAAGTTCCTAGAGAAGTACGGAGGTTGTGATCGAAAGAACTACCTATGTATGTAAGATCTTGAAGGAATTTCATAGATTTCATGGAGATACACCCAATCACTTACCTTTAACTGTCTGCCAGCCTTTGTTAAGCATGTTATGAAAGCCCAGGTGATATATTCCTCTTTGGTAATTATCTATGAACCTTGATCTCGGCGTGGATTCCGTTAGCTTCATAAGGAACTTCGCTTCCAGACGGCTTTTGATCATTGCCAAGGAGGTTTGTTCTCTTTCGCACATGGCACTGGCCTCTGTCCATTTTAATGGAGTTGTGTGAAGCTTGTAGCACTTGCCAGTATCCTCACTGAACCTGTAATCTGAAGCAATAAATAATGTGTAAAAAAAAAATGGCAGATTTGATAAATATACAAATCAACGTGATAATAATTATGTCCGTCGACAGAAGCTTGGTCGGCAACAGGATGATAGGGCTCACCAAGCAAAGTTTACCGCAGCAAGCGCGCTGTGAGAATTACATATCTATACTTTTCTTACAGTAGGTACCAATGGGCATTGCATTGTACAGACGCCAGCACATCAAGTTAGGTACTACAATCTGTCAAATTTCTTTGATAGATTATTAACTTAGATTTTTAAGGCATTAGGTTCAAGGTTGATTGGGAAAATTTGTCAGATTCGGGTAGCTTGATGTGCTGGCGTCTGTGTCAAACTCAAACTCAAAGCATTTATTTCAATTAAAACAATTACAGGTACTTTTGAATTGTCAAAGGGTCGGTCAGTCAGAAAGATGAAGCTAGTTGCCCATTACAAAGCGTAGGTACCTATGGAGAAGAACGGGCAAGAAACTCCATGGACACTCTTTTAAATCAAAATAATATGGTTACAAAATCTTGGTTACATCATTCATGTTAAAAATTATACATGTGAGAACGATGCAGAACGTTAAAAGCGTCCAGAATGAAAAGATAAGAAAAAACAATAATTCAAATATTAAATAAAATAAAATAAGCCATGGCAGCAAAGAGATGACCAGTCCCTACTGACGGCGCCCGTTCACGAACATGACGCATGTATTAGCACCATTCAGCTCAACCATTTTGAAGGGAGCTAAAGTGTCTGTACGCCAATTTGATAGTTTATTTTGTTGTTTTATTAAACATAAAAAAGAAATCTCAAATCGTATACTGTTGTAGCATTCTACAACAGTATACGATTTTGGCATTATAGCAAACACAAGAAGACTGTAGGTATGTAGTGCGTCCGCATACTACAGATAATAACCTACCTAAATAAGGCATGTTGCATTTGTGGTTCCACTCAAGTAACTTGAGACTCTTCTTACAAGTGAAGATTAAGCTTTTGTTACAGTCGTCGTCATTCATGTAACCTTTTTTGTCAATGTGCACACAGTCCTCGTTGCCACCAGCATTGTTCGGCTCATTTTCCTCCCAGGTACTGTACACCTCAGCAATTCGCTTTCCTAAAAATAAGAAACATTGTATTATTATTAACTAGCTTCTGCCCGCGACTTCGTTCGCGTGAAATTTCTTATTCCCTCGACCCATCTCGTCGTATTGCATCACTTGCCCGCGTCTCCTGCTCTATCACTTCGTTTCCCCATAGCGCTTTTGCTCGGCTCCTAAGAGTCATAGCGTGACGTTAAATAGCCTATAGCCTTCCTCAAGAATTGGGCTATCAAATGCAAGAAGAATTTTTGAAATCCGACTGGTAGTTCCAAAGATTACCCCCTACATACAAACTTACAAACAAATTTTACCTCTTTATATATTAGTATAGATAGATAATAATAAAGCTGACGAGTTTGTTTCTTTGTTTGCATGAACGCGATAATCTCAGAAACTTCCAGTTGGATTTGAAAAATTAGTTTTGCATTTGATAGCCTAATTCTTGAGGAAGGCTATAGGCTATTTAACATCACTATAGGACCCCTTGGAGCTGGGCACAAACAAAAACGTTAGGAAGAACGCTAAGCGAAAACGAAGTAATAGTGCGGGCAGGAATTTCACGCGGACGAAGACGCGGGCAAAAGCTAGTACTTATATAAAAGGAGAAATTTATTGACTGACTTAAATATTAACGCACATCCAAAACTACTGGGCCTATGAATGTAAAATATTGTCTATGGCTTCGTTTTATTCTGTAGGCGAGCACAAAGAAGGGGTTTTGAAGAAATCAATCTTTAAAGATTGATTTTTTTTTTTTTTTTTTTTTTTTTCAATTTTATTATTTATTAAGAGTGGATCCAGTTTATATGAAAAATCTTATTCCTTTGATTTAGAAACTTGGCCCGAATACGTATCTAAATAAATAATAAAGATCGGATCGTAATGATTATTTTCGAAAACTAGGTATTAATATTTTTAGAGGAAAGTACGAAATACGACCGGTTCAGTGGTTAGGCCAAGAGAGAAAAGAGTTTACCTTATGTTGAGGTAACAAACAGACGGATATTCGGTATTTTTCAGATATTGGGTATTTCAGTGTCATTAGTATGTAATACTTAATTATACAGGGTCCCAACACAGCGCTCTCTACGTCTAACCAAAGATATCCAAGCAAAAAAAAACCGGCCAAGTGCGAGTCGGACTCGCCCATGAAGGGTTCCGTAGCAGCAAGTAACATAATATAAAAGTTCTTGTAGTTCGTTGTAACTTTGTGAAAGGTAAATTGCGGTTTTCGATTTATGACGTATTAAAAAAAAACTACTTACTAGATCTCGTTCAAACCAATTTTCGGTGGAAGTTTACATGGTAATGTACATTATATATATTTTTTTAATTTTATCATTCTCTTATTTTAGAAGTTAGAGGGGGGGGACACACATATTACCACTTTGGAAGTGTCTCTCGCGCAAACTTTTCAGTTCAGAAAAAAATGATATTAGAAACCTCAATATCATTTTTGAAGACCTATCCATAGATACCCCACACGTACAGGTTTGATAAAAAAAATTTTTGGAGTTTCAGTTGTAAGTATGGGGAACCCCAAAATTTATTGTTTTTTGTGTGAAAATCTTGCTGCCGTTCACAGAATACATCTACTTACCAAGTTTCAACAGTATAGTTCTTATAGTTTCGGAAAAAAGTGGCTGTGGACAGACAGACAGACAGACTTGACGAATCCATAAGGGTTCCGTTTTTTGCCATTTGGCTACGGAACCCTAAAAAAACACTGATTAAAGTGATTTTATTTTGACCTAAAATAATAAATAGCCGGCACATTAGTGTATTTTCGTTAGCTGATTATTTTTCTTGTAAGTTTAGTATCTAATGCGTTTTTCTATATATTTTTTTAACATTTTCCTTATTTTGGTGGTCTGAATGATTTCTAAAAGTTTGTCCATCTATTTTAATTGGACCTTATATACAAAATACTATAAATACAATACGTACCGTCAACTGTCTGATATATTCCTTCGGACAATATGTCTGACAGTCCCACGTACATCCAATTGATTTCAGGCTCAATTTTGTCCCAAAGCAACATCACTGCGTGTGCTTCATTATCGTTATCTGGGTGCCAGAAGATGGCTCCTTCAAGAGCACACACTCGCTTGGCTTCAGCCCATGTCTGTGGTATCGTGTGGATCTTATAGAAACTCTCTTCGGCTTCTATATAGGTGTAGTCACTTCGGAAAAAAGGTCCTTGTCCATCTATGAATAAAAAAAAAGTAAAAATGTCATGGTTTAGAACAGTCTAGCGAATATCTTTTGCAATTACAATAACATACGTAGGTACCTAGTTACTACCTCATTGATATTTATAGGTATCCATGTAAAAATACGAACGACTAAGTTAAAGCACTCGTGTTTTCACAGGATATGTATATTTTTACATTTAAATGATTTATTTCTCAATTTTTATTGTGCCTACCACTGTTTGTCCCCGCAAAGGTTGACTGGTAGAAAATGCCTTTGGCATTAAATCTGTTCTGTACAGTTGTAAATAAATAAATAGCCGTATCTACTAGATCATGCCTCTAGTGACACTTAAAACGAGACAAAACGTTGATTATAAATATACCTACTTACATGAATCCGACACTAAGTTCACAATAAGAAACATTAACAAAGTTTTAGAAAACATTGTATGCAACATACGTCTTGCTTGAACTGCGCTGGACAAACATACGAAGTAAGATGTTATGATTTTCCGCCAGCTTCTAAACCCAATTTAAAACTGTGGCCACACTATCGATCGAAATCGGCGAATGCGAATGTCCTTCGCAGCGCTGCCAAAAGTAGGGGAGACCGGCCTGGTTGATTTTTTTTTTTTCACTTATTGATTTATATTTCTGGTGTTTCATCATTTATATGCATATAATGAATTTTAAGTCATAGATTCGAACCTAGGCGCTTTACTTTGTGTAAATTATTTCATCACAGCTGCTCACAAAACGGTAAAAGAAAACATTGTGAAGAAACCGGCCGCGGCATGTCCTAAGATCAACTATGCTTATGCTATAGTTAAAGTTTTTGGCAGTTAACGTGCCACTAGTCGATATTATTCCATACAAATTTCGGAATAGTATTACTCCACTGTTTGACATTGTGCATCCAAAGTTAAACATGATATCGTTTTGTCTTATCATTAATTTTGTCTGTATGGAAACAGAATAGTAAAATAAAAACTCATTAAAAAGTTATGAGCCCAACAAAGATTCGTTTTCTTGCTATTTTTTTAACATAACTTTGGGTGTAAATAAGTAATAGAAGAACTGTAAAATCTTCAAAACAAAGTCGGTACCGACAAAGCTCAGTTATCGAAGTGTTCAGTAAACTTTATTTGTAACTACGATTTCACCGGCATAAGTTTCGATCCCTTGGGAATCGGATCGGGATAAAAACTACCCTATGTCCTTTCCCGGGACTCAAACTATCTCTATACAAAATTTTATCTAAATTGGTTCAGCAGTTTAAGCGTGAATCTGTTGACGTGGAGTTGCGGACACCAGCCCGTATTACCGGTAACAGACAGAAAGACAGACACACTTTCGCATTTACAATATTAGTATGGATTGATTTATGCAGTGGCTTTTTCATAAAACTCGATTTTCCAAAACACTTTTCGTATTTTTTTACGCGCCTTTTTGTTCGAAACGGTGTTTCTGTGCGTGAGAACTAGACGATAAGCGTGTAGATTAGTGTCTAACTGCTCATCACTGATACCTACTATCTCTGTCGGACACGAAGCCAGGTGAGACAGCGTGCTTTTTGGCCATGACCACCAGTGAGTTCGAGCTCTTGACTAGTTCCACCTTAATCTACCCCAATAGGCAACCATCCCTGATCTCATCTAACTGTATTTTTGTATACACAAAACACATATTAGTTCTCTGTTAAATATTTTGTGTTAATCTACATAACGAAAAATACACACGACAAGAATTTAATTTATATTTAAAATGTAGCAAATCATTATTATATACTCGTAAAGTAGTTATTTTATACATATTTATAAATAAATACACCAAATAGGTCAAAGTGGAGGTGCTTGGGGGGCCTATGTCCAGCAGTGGACGTCTTTCGGCTAAAATGATGATGATGACACCAAATAGAACGCCATGGTTTCCTACTTTCCTCCATTCGACTTTGCACGAATAATAAGGGCAGTATGTAAATTGATTGGTGCATATGAACATCGTCGATCATCGAACACAAAGTTTTTATAGTGACATTGCGAGTGCGACACCGAATGGTCGTCCGAAAATGTGGTCACACCATAAGTATACATAACCTGTTTACTATTTTATTTTATTTTTATTAACTAGTACGCATATAACGAGGAAAATATTAGTTGATAAACAACTTTGAACAGACTACATTGACATTGTAGCGCTATTTTCCGATAACATCGTGCTTAATAAAAAAAATGTAGCAAATAGGTTACGAAAATGGGTACTTGATTTTTTTTAATACTGTAATTTTTTTTAATCATCCTTGGCCTATTGGCTGAGGAGGAACTTTAAAAAACAACTCAATGTAATCTGTTGCCCCATCAATACCATTTCATATAGATCCAGAACTCTGGAACCAGTAAACGTTTAAAGGACCCTAACTTCGCCGCTTTGTAACCTACAACAAGTAGGCTCGATCTGAGGTAGAAATATTGTAAGTCGGCTGGAATTTGTGGGATAGTTAATATATGATTTTTGGTAGCTTCAAACTCTAAATCCCACCTAAATTACCAAACTCAAACTCAAAGCATTTATTTCAATTAAACCAATTATGGTTATTGGTGACAAACGCCACTTACATTCAGTCAAAAAAGTATCAGGAATGGATGATTTGTTTATGGTTCCAAATGCAATTTTTTGTTGTTAGATTGACACGACTGTTTTCCATTTTGGCGCGGAATTTAAGTTGCATCTGTCATTTAGATTAAATACAGTGCTGTTTTCTATATATATAAAATTCAAAGTCCTGACTGACTGATAGGTATATCAACGCACAGCTTTAACCGCTGGTCCAAGAGACATGAAAATTGGAGGGTGTGTTCTTTGTGATGAGTAGGTATCCACTAAGAAAGGGTTTTTCGAAATTCCACCACTAAGAGGGTGAATAGGGAGAGGGTGAAATTTTACGCGGACGAATTCGCGGGCAGAAGCTAGTATCTTATGTATATAAAGTCCTGACTGACTGATATATCAACGCACAGCCTAAGCTGCTGGTCCTAGAGACATGAAATTTTAAGGGTGTGTTTTTTGTGAAGAGTAGGTAATTAGGTATCCATTAAGAAAGGGTTTTTCGAAATTCTACCCCTAAGAGGGTGAATGGGGGAGGGTGAATGGGGGAGGGTGAAATTTCACGCGGACGAAGTCGCGTGCAGAAGCTAGTTAGTTAGATCATTAGTGTGTATTGCGAGTTTCATAATGGACAAAAACATCGAACAAAGAGTTTGTCTTAAATTTTGCATCGCCAATGGAATTTCGTGTTCGAAGTCACTGAAAATGTTACAGAAGGCTTACGGTGAATCGTTTTTGTCAAAAACACGTGCTTATGGGTGGTACAAAGCGTTCAAAAGCGGTTGAGGTACGCTGGAAGATTTGCCTCGCCCTGGTAGGCCATCAACGTCTTCAAAAGAAGTTAACATCGCAAAAGTGAAGGAAATATTGACTGAAAATCATTTAGTGACTTTTCCCGGTAATTTTTTGGCAGAGCCGCCCGTAAGACGAACCACTGACCGAGTAGTATACTACACGCTCATCGCTCTATCATCATCATAAATATGACGCACGCTCTTCAATCTATATGTCAATGAGCTGATCGAGGCGCTTAGCAGAAAGCGTGCCGGCTGTTACATTGACGATGTGTGTGTTAACAACATTAGTTACGCCGATGATATGGCGCTGCTGAGCGCCTCGGTTTGTGGGCTTAGGAGGTTGGCAACCATCTGTGAAAAGTATGCATTGGATCATGGATTGGTATACAACGTCACTAAAAGTGAAGTCATGGTCTTTGGTGTCAGCGGTCGATGTTCTGATACTATGCCCCCGGTAAAGTTGAATGGGGTATCGCTTAGTAGGGCATATAGGGTGAAATACTTGGGACATATCTTGACCGCTGACCTCAAAGATGATGATGATATTGAAAGAGAAAGAAGGGCGCTGTCGGTGAGAGCTAATATGATCGCTCGCAGGTTTGCACGTTGTTCTAGAATAGTTAAAAAAAACCCTATTTCGTGCATATTGTACATCGTTTTACACGTGCAGCCTGTGGGTAGATTACACTCAAAAATCGTACAGCGCCCTTCGCATTCAATATAATAATGCGTTCCGGGTGTTGATGGGGCTGTTCCGCTTCTGTAGCGCTTCAGGGATGTTTGCTGAAGCTCGTGTCGATTGCTTCTACGCTACGATACGAAAAAGATGCGCTTCCCTGGTGCGCCGGGTGCGGGCCAGCCCCAACATTATATTGCGGTGTATCGCGAGCAGACTGGACTGCTTATATGTGAATCGCTGCTGCAAGCTTTCCACATCAGTGTTGAGCTTGTAGCAGGGATTTGCATTAACCAGTATTGCAGTGTTAGGTTAAGTGTGTAGGTTAAATTTACTAACGTAGTTGTTAAGAGATATTGTTACTAACATTTTTTGAGTCCTTGTTACTTGTTTTTGAATATAAATAATAATAAGATATAAGTTAACTTGTAACAGTTAATAATATGCTAACAATCTTAAAATAATAATATGTACAAGTATATAAACATCACACATACACACGTAAGTACCATACCATACCTGAAATCACCTCTCTAGTCTCTACTCTGGAATTCGTACTCCGAGCCCCAAGATACAGACTAACTGTCTGCATGGTTTGGGGCTCACTAGTTAATAATATATTATAACCTAGCTGTAGGTAATATTTTAAGCTACTCATGTCGTCTTAACTTGCTGTTAACCAGTGAACCTGCTTACTGTATTGCCTGGACAATAAATATTTTCTATTCTATTCTATTTCTATTGACTACCGTGATGGCGACGCAGGTCATATCAGGCGAGAGTGATTATTTGGGTGGAGACAGAGGCATACAAAAAAAAGACAGGAGTTTTGCTTCTTCGGTATTTTTATTCTATGCGACTACTGACATAGGGCTGTATAGCAGGCTGAGTTGAAATAATTTTTAAATCTGGTTCGTTTTCACAAATGAAAAAGCTCCTTATATTGCAATCGATGTTGATCAGAAGTCCGGTGTAGAACATTGAACCGCACTGCTCACGGCCTTCGGGCTGGTAGTTGTCGAACCAGACATCGTCATCCACATCTATCGGAGTTCCTGAAAAAAATTCAAAGAAGTATTATACAGAGAGACTACTGAAATGAGATCGCTCTTAGCGATAAGACCGCCCATTGTGTCACCCATTGTACAGTTTCTATATTTACCTACGTCTGTAATTTATATGGTGTAGGTACATAATAAAGAGTGTTCTATTCTATTCTTATCTTAGACATTTAAATATATTTTTTTACTTTTACAGAAACCCTTGAAAATCTATCTACAGTCAACACAAGAGATATGTATGCAGGATCGTCGGATATAGTTGAAGTTTAGAAAGAAACCGATGAATGTTGTCAACTGAAATTTAATTTGATAAATGAGCTGTTTGTTTTCTATTAATAAAATAAAATTTTCTTCGAGAACATCCATCGGTTTCTTACTAAACTTCAACTATATCCGACGATCCTGCATATTTATCTCTTTTGTTGACTGTACTATCTGGAAGGAATTTCTCAGAGAATCCTATCTGTAAAGAGATGCACACAATCATCACGTACCTTTAACTGTCTGCCAGCCTTGGTTAAATATGTTATGAAAACCCAGATGATATATTCCTCTTTGATAATTTTCCATGAGGATTGGTTTAGGCGTGGATTCCGTTAACTTCACAAGAAAATACGCTTCCAGACGACTGTTGATCATTGCCAAGGAGGTTTGCTCTCTTTCGCATATGCCACAGGCCTCAGTCCACTTTAATGGAATTGTGTGGACCTTATAGCACTTGCCAGTATCCTCACTGAAACTGTAATCTGAAATGATAATTTTTTAATGATGTGTTAAAAATAATGACAGATTTGATAAAATAATTATGTCCATCGACAGAAACCTGGTCGGCAGCAGGGTGATGGGGCTTAACAGGCAAAGTTTACCTACCGCAGCCCATCGCCCTACGCCCATTTGACACTTTTTAGAGTTCCGTACCTAAAAATGTAAAACGGAACCCCTATAACTTTGTTGTCCGTCTGTCAAGACCCTTTTTCTTAGGAACGCGTGGAGTTGTCAAGTTGAAATTAATATCATAATTATACTCAGGGCTTTTAAGTCAACGAAATCAAAAGATACGGGCGTTTATGTTCCGTTTTGACACTCGCAAGGGAATCAAAACTATAGAACGTTGTTGGTACATCCCGTTGACCTAGAATCATGAAATTTGGCAAGAACCAATGTCATGTAGCACAAGTAAAGGAAAAAATCCGAAAACCGTAAATTTGTAGTTACATACCTATTACAGAACCCTCGGTGCGCGAGTCCGACTCGCACTTGACCGGTTTTTTTTTGTTATATTATTACTGCAGTAATAGTATACGATTTTGGAATTAAAGAAAACATAAGAAAACTGTAGGTATGAGAGAAGTGGTGGCCGTTTGTGACCGCTAAAGGTGACGGGGTCTGCATGAATTCATGCGGGCCAACACCTGGCCGAGGGAGCGTGACGAAATGCGCAAGCACTCCAGCACCCCGGCTAAAGGTAGCAGCAGGACACCGTGTGGTTTTAGTCAGTAAGAGTCTGACAGACCCCTCCACCCACCCCATCCAGGTGGTGGACATCCATGAGGATTTCCACACAATAAAAAAAGGTATGTAGTGCGTCCGCATACTACAGATAATAACCTACCTAAATTAGGCATGTTGCATTTGTGGTTCCACTCAAGTAACTTGAGACTCTTCTTACAAATGAAGTTATACAATCGGTCACACTCGCAATCATTCAATTTGCCTTCTTTGTCAATCTGCACACAGTCCTCTATACCACCAGCATTGTTCGGCTCATTAGGCGCCCAGTTGCTGTACACCTCAGTGACTGGCTTTCCTAAAAATAAGAAACACTATAAAAATTAGGGTTATTTTAAATTGGCTAGTAAACTTCGCAGTCGCGATGGGAATTGGTATCTAAACACGATAAAGTAATAAATAAAAACATTTGATGTATATTATGCTTCGTTTTATAATATAGGCGAGTTAGAAGGGGTTTTTGGAAATTCAATCTCTAAGAAGGTACTCGTAATTAATAGGGATTTTGTTTCTATGAAAAATCTTACTCCTTTGGTTAATAAACTTGAAACTTGGCACTCATACATAGAAGTAAAAAATAATAATGATTAACTTTATTACAGTTATTCATTATAATTGTTCCAAAATTAACCCTTATCGGGGGTTTCTGGAGTGGTATAATTTAAATGAAAGAATTTTAACGCGAGGTCTGAAGGGCAATTCTCGTAATTTTAAGAACGTTCACAGTCTGATCTCAGTCGCAATCTGCCAAAAAATAGCTCTAATTTCCCTACATTTTGACAAGTTTTTGACATTTGTTTGTCGCTGAGATGAGACTGCGACTAGATTTTGAACGTTTTAAATTACGAGAATTGGCCTTCAGATTAATGCGAAACTCAGTATCAGTACTTTTGACAGAAAGAAAAACAATATGGTTTTGGGTTTTTCAAAAATCCACTCTTTACGTGGCAAAAAGGGCTTGTTAAATTTTTAAAGGGGAGGATTTTCTTGCTTGATTAGCTCAAAATATGGAAATGAAGCAACCGATTTTTCAAAATTCCACCCCTGTGGGGATAAAAGTATCCAATTTATATGAAAAATATTATTCCTTTGATCTATTAACTTGGCCCGAATACTTATTTATCTAAGTTAATAATAAAGATCGTAATCATTATTTTCGAAAACTAGGGGTTGAAATTTTTAAAGGAAAGTACGAATCCCGCTCCGACGAAGTGTTTGTGGCACTTCGACTTTATTTTCTACTATACAGGGATATTTTTTTATCACCATCCAAAGTTTTACAGGGTGTTCTACCCATGAATATGAACAACTTTCACTATGGGACCAACTCTGAAATCACGAAAAAAAAATCAGCTGTTTCATACAAAAGTTCAATACCTACTTGACCAAAATGTATGAAACAGCCGAATTTTTTTTCGTGATTTCAGAGTTGGTCCCATAGTGAAAGTTGTTCATATTCATGGGTAGAACACCCTGTAAAAATTTGAATGGTGATAAAAAAATATCCCTGTTTAAAAAAACATTTCCTAACAAACTGTAAGGATTAAAAGTAGCGTATGTCCTTTTTCAGGTGCCAGGCTATGTCTTTGTCAAAAATCATTACGATCAGTTCAGTGGTTGAGCTAACTGTTGTTGTGAGACAAGAGTTCAACTCATGTTGAGGTATTTGTCATTAGAATGAAAAATATACCTACAAAATACTATAAAGGTACTAGTTCGTAGCCGACTGCAAACGACAGCAGCAGGCGACATGTCGCCGCTACACTACTGGTTTGTATGTAATACCTTCCGTAACTAATGACACACCGTCTGCCACGTATTTCATAGGATAACATACATAGAAACCAGTAATATCGCGGCGACATGTCGCCTGCTGCTGTCGTCTGCAGTCGGCAACGAACTTGTACCTTAACTATAATACGTACCGTCAACTGTCTCAAATACTCCTTCAACCAATATGTCTGACAGCCCCACGTACATCCACTTGAGTTTAGGCTTAATTTTGTCCCAAAGCGATATCACTGCTTGCGCTTCATCGACGTTGTCTGGGTGCCAGAAGATAGCTCCTTCCAGAGCACACACTCGCTTGGCCTCAGCCCATGCCAGTGGTACCGTGTGGATCTTATAGAAACTCTCTTCGGTTTCTATATAGGTGTAGTCACTTCGGAAAAACTTTTTAGCTCTTTGTCCATCTATGAAAGTAGGAAAGAAAAATTGATTTACGAAATGAATGTCAACGTTTAGAACCATCTATAGTCCGCGCGGAACTATAATAGTTGGCCGCGCCTTAGGTATGCGAGCGGTGGGACGGAGGGGCGGGGGCGCATTACTCAGTACGTGCGTTGCGAACCGCCGCCTCACCCCTGTCCCCACCTCAGCGGCCAACTAGTTCCGCGCGGATTAGACCGGCCGCAAACGTCCGGTTTCCTGATTCGGAATTCAGATTCGGAGACCCCGAATGCACGCATTTCATACAAAATGTTCTGCAATAATTGCATTCGGGGTCTCCGAATCTGAATTCCGAACCAGGAAACCGGACGTTTGCGGCCGGCCTTATAGCGAATATCTTTTGCGATTACAATAACATGCTGTATAAGATTGCCATCGACACGTTATGAAAAATAACATACATACCTAGTTACTACCACATTTTTATTTATAGGTATCCATGTGAAGGAATGAAGCGCTAAGTTAGGAAGCACTCGTGTCTTCACAGAATGTGTATGTCTTTATAAACTACTCAAAACAAAATAGGGCCCACCTCGAATCAGTCACTATTTTGGTAAAAA
This sequence comes from Amphipoea oculea, assembly GCA_945859645.1. NCBI lineage: Eukaryota > Metazoa > Arthropoda > Insecta > Lepidoptera > Noctuidae > Amphipoea > Amphipoea oculea. The sequence goes on from OX243873.1 coordinate 14,881,093, forward strand.
TAAAGTTATCGAAGTAGTTGTTGATAAAGTTATGCATTGAACCGTCAAGCTGACATGTTTAGGAGCCCTTATCAATGTTTATTTCGACAACATTCATATTGGTTTCAAGAGGGTAGCTAAAAAAGTGAAGTACTCGAAAAAAACATCGAATGCACAAATTCTCAGTCACTTAAGTTTTCAGTCTTAACTAAACACTGCTGTGGAGTACTCACGTTTTTAACAATTTTGTTTGGTTTCTGTGTTAGTTGTGATCACTATGCCTGGTTCTCGCCGACATATGGACATGGAGACCGCTGCAAGAGCAGTATCTTTGCTCCAAGAGGGACAGTCTCAGAGATCTGTGGCTATACACGTCGGTGTTTCGCGACGAGCAATCCGAAATGTTTGGGAACGATATCAGGAGACCGGAAGTGTAGCTAGGAGACCTGGCACAGGAAGAGTTAGAGCTACAACTGCCCAGGAAGACCGATATCTAAGGTTAACCGCACGACGGGAGCGTACTGTTACCGCTCGGACCTTACAAACTCGACTACGGCAATCCACAGGGACGAGAGTCAGCGACCAAACCATTCGGAATCGGCTTCACGAAGATGGACAACGCTCCAGAGTACGCGCTATTCGACTGAAACTGACGAGGGCTCGTCGTGCAGCACGCTTAAGGTACGCCCGGGAACATTTGGAATGGACCATGGATAACTGGAGGAATGTGCTTTTTACGGACGAGTCTAAAGTGAAGTTTTACAGTGATGACAGACGGATACGCGTGTGGAGAAGAGAAGGGGAACGTTTTTCTGAAACATGCGTCCATGGAACAGACCGATGGGGGGGTCCCAGTGTTATGGTATGGGGTGGAATTAGCTTACACGGCAAAACAGAGCTGGTAATTCTCAATGAAGGTACCGTAACCGCCGCTAGTTACATTGAGCGAGTAATCCGTCCACATGTCATCCCGTTTTCACAAAGAGTGGGCAATAATTTTGTCTTTATGCATGACAATGCTCGCGCACACACAGCCCGCACCACACAAAGAGCCCTCTCTGAAGCCAATGTCGCCGTTTTGCCATGGCCAGCCATGAGTCCCGACCTCAACCCAATAGAACATTTATGGGATCAACTCAAAAGAAACCTGAAAGAAAACTACAGTGATGTGAACAGCCAGCAGGAGCTCATTAACGCCCTGAAAGTCTGTTGGGAACAAATACCGCACACAAACGTGACTCACTTGATTGAAAGAGTACCAGATAGGCTCAGAGAGTGCATACGGAGCAGAGGAGGACCCACACGTTATTAAAAAATAACAAGCACCATATTTTTTTTCAGAAGACGTGTGCTTTACAAGATTATGTTTATCCTTTATTTTGTGTATTTTTTCCTAAAATCTGTTATTGGTGTTTTTATTAAAGGAAATAAACAAATGATTCCATTGTTTATGTTTACACTATTCCTGAATGCCCACTTGAAACTTGTACATTCATAAAAACTGAACAATTAGGTTCAATTTTAAGTTAAGGCAAAAAAACATGGTGGGCCCTATTTAGTTTTGAGTAGAGTATTTTAAATAGCTTCTGTCCGCGACTATGTCCGCATGGAATTTTTGGTTTCTCCGTCGTTAACGAATTAATAGAACGTTCTCTGTCTTTTTTCTTTCTGCACGGCTCCGAAGAGTCGTAGCGTGATGTTAAATAGCCTATAGAATTGAGATATCAAATGCAAAAAAAAATTTTAACTGATACTGACAGTTAGTTCCAGAGATTAGCGCTTTCAAACAAACAAACAAACTCTTCAGCTATATTATTACTCGTAGTAATATAGATTACCTCAACTTAAGATAGTTTAGGAACAATTTGTTCCTTATGGCTGTTTGGTAAGATGATGAGCCTCGACCAGGCGCTTTCATTTTTACCTATTTATTCTCAAAAATCAAAGTGACACTTCGCTTCGTCGCATTGACATTATGAACCTTAAAGACACAGTGATTGCAGTCGAAAGGGCTGTGGTAGAGAACCCCAGGTAACACTTCCCACCAGGCAAGATCGGAAGATTTTTCCTTTTCAATGATAATTACACCTTTCCGAACGAAGTCGCGGACACAGCCAGTAATTAATGCATAGCCGTAATAGATCATGCCTGTCATGACTTAAAAAAAAATGAGACTAAACTTTGGATATAAACATATTATACTTACATGAATCCAACACTAAGTTCACAATGAGAAAGATTAGCAAAGTTTTCGAAAACATTTTATGCGACAAACGGCTAGCTTGAACCGCGCCGGATAAAACTACGTAGTAGGATTTTATGATTGTCCGCCAGCTGCTAATTCGAAATTAACACTGCGGCCACACTCTCGATCGGCATCGACGAATGTTCGCGGTGTCATCGGGCGCGAATGTCCTTCGCGGCGCTGCCAAAAATAGGAGAGACCGGGGCTGGCTGACTAATTTTTCATATATTGGCTTATATTTTTCGTTGTTTTTTAAAATATATACAGGATATTTTTTTTAAGCGGTGCGCACATTTTCACAGAGTGTTCTACCCAAGAAAATGAACAACTTTCACTATGGGACGGACTCTGAAATCACGAAAAAAATATCTGCTGTTTCAAACAAAAGTTCAATACCTACTCGACCAAAATATACGAAACAGCAGATTTTTTTTTCGTGATTTCAGACTTGAACCCATAGTGAAAGTTGTTCATATTTGTGAGTAGAACATCCTGTGAAAATTTGCGCAATACATAAAAACATATTCTGTATAAATGACATTGAATTTGAAGTTGTCGCGCCAGAACGGGCGAGAGCAACGAAGACGAGCAAGAAAATCGATTGAGGCGAGCTGGAATGTAGGTACAATAAATAGAAGAGGAAGGGAACTAGTAGATGTTTTGAAAAGGCGAAAACTGAACATAGCGTAAGTGGAAGGGTGCGAAGGCTAGAGAGATAGGAGAAGCATATATTTAATTTTTATTGCTGTGGAAGCGATAGCAAATGCTGTGGATATAGTTTTGGACACCGAGTTCAAAAAATGTGTCGTGGATGTTAAAAGAGTAAGTGATAGAGTAAAAATAAGATGATAGAGTAATAGCTATTAAAGTGATTGTGGAGAGAAGTAGTATGGATGAAAAATACATGTTGCGTTGACCCCAAATAAATTGTGATAAGGGCAGGAGAATGATGATTAAAATTACTTTATTTGATAGCGACACTATTAGCGTAATAATATTTATCGTAATAATTGTTATTACTGGTTTTTACAGAACATGATATCTTAGTAGGTTGACTAAGATATCATGTTCTGTAAAAACCCCAGGACAGGGGTAGGTTGACCGCCATGGTCCGGGACGAGAGGGAGTGGGAGGCAGTCACCTCCTTCTGCGAAGCAGTCATGCTAGCGAAGGAGGTGGCGGAACGGCTGAGGGAGAGAGCCTCACGTCCCAGCCGCCGCGGGAGACGCTCCGGACGTCGGGAGCCGCGTGACGACTCCCGGCCACCGTAGGCGCGGGCCTGCGGACGGAGAGTAATGGGTAGCTCACCGTCCGTTCAGGACCAGGCCCGTGCCGGACGGCGCGTACGTGTTCCACGCGCGCCTCAAAGAGGTTTTAGCAAAAAGGAAGGGGCCTGCCAGGGCCGAAGCCTGCCGGGGGTGCGGGATTGTCCGAAAGGGTTACCGCTACCCCGGAACACAAAGGGCTAAGGAAGGAACACGGATGGGTTTTAGTCAGTAAGAATCTGACACTCCCTTCCGCTCTACCCAGAGCGGGAGGGGTCATTTGATGATTTCCCATCCATAAAAAAAGGGGTAGGTTGACCACAGGCCTAGTAGGGTAGGTCAACGAACACAGTAACTAATTAAGTAAGCAGTCATTATTTATTTATTTACATAATTATTACATTGCACCACTAGTTTATAAAGAAGGCATGATCAAATGAAACAATATTTCTGTTCAATAAGCCACGAAAAACTACCCAACTTAAACACATTGTAAAGTAAGAACGTTCAAGACAAAAAAAAAAAACTTTTTATAATTGGCAGTCCCAGTTTTTGCATCATTGTCTTTTTTTTCTATTTTCTTCAGGTATGTATATTTAAAGTTCTATAATGCATGTCAAACACTTTTGCCACCGCATAACGCTTATTTTGACATAAATAAATAAGTGTCAAGGTTTTCCTATACTTAAACCAACTTGCCCCGCAAACAGTTATTTGACGAGCCCCAAACGCCAGTTTACTCTTTGATGACCTGGCTAACCTAAACACTGCCTTCGATTTAAAAATATTTCTGTTTTATGTGCTCCCTCTCACAGAGAGGAGGCCTGTGTCCCAGGAGTGGGAACGTTATAGGCTGATTATGTGTTATGTGTATGTATATGGTCCACGAGCGTTAAGCAAACTTTTGTGTTACTAGAATCTGTTTTATATGGTCCACGAGCGTTAAGCTAAATTTTGTGTTACTAGAATCTGTTTTATATGGTCCACGAGCGTTAAGCAAACTGTTGTGTTACTAGAAAAGTAGTCTACCAGAAATCTATAGACTTCACAACAAAAGCTACCTATGCGAGAGTAAATTTCACTTTCGGGTATGATAAAACAAAAACATGACACTACAAATGAGATGTGTAATTAGTCGGGGCGGCGAGAGAATGCGTCCTTGACATTCATCAGTTTCATGCAAACGAAAACATGTTTTGAGAATTTGATCTCTCTATAATACACCCTATCCCAAAATTCAACGATAAGCGGGCACCAGAGGGTGGATCTGCTCATGACTACTCGAGAAAAAATAATGAAAAGAAAAACTCAATTTTTTTTGTAATTACAAAAAAAAACATTAAACCCTGCGAGAATTGACACTCCTGATATTTGTAACTACCATGACCACAATTTTTCAAATATTTCTGTTTTTTTTTTGTATCGGCAACCTAAGTAGCACTGTTATCCACCACAACCCTTAAAAATCCCAGAATGCCTGTGGTTTTTACACAAAAATGTAATTTTGTGTTCGGTGATCGACGATGTTCACTCGAACATCGTCGATCATCGAACATAATGTTTTTATATTAATATTGCAACACCGAATGTTCGTCCGCAAATGTAGCCAAAGCATGGGGATAACATAACCTGTTTAATATCTTATTTTATTTTTTATTAACTTGTATGATAAAAACGAGGAAAATATTAGTTGATGAACAACTTTGAACAGACTAAACACGTCAGAAACGATGACGGTACCTTGTCAATTTGTCAATATATCTATTGCAGCATGACCTCTGCAGTAATAAAATTGCAACGTATTCTTTTCTAATTCGTATAACTGGTTATCAATTTTTATTCTTATTTTGGCTCCACTATGGCTCCACAAAACCCGCGCGTGCGAAGCTTCACAATTTTATAGCTTTTACACGTCTTTATGTAAAACACTTTCCTAAAATTTCACACCACGCAAACGTCTAGTTTTTGAGAAAAAAAATCCTAAAGTTTTAGAAAATTCAATTTATTTTCTTACATTTTACCACAAATAATGTACGACTTCACTCTTAGGTTGTTCCGTCTTACGTTCAAAGTGACAACGAATTTTAATGGTTTTTTGTACATAAATATGCAAGTTTTTAAATATAATTCATTTTTAAATAGCTGCTTCCGCAATGAACTCAATTGTAACAAACAATGAACTGAAACGAAGCAAATAATAGATATAGTTAATTAAACTAGAGGCTGATTTTTCAATATTCAGATAACTTTTATCTGAGGAATAAATATAGCTGTTTGACAGTTTTTATGGAAATTATGTCAAACGTCATAAAATTTATTCTTCAGGTAAAAATTCGGAGACGCCGACCTCATCTGTACTCTATTTACTATGCATTAGACAGAAGTTAAAAAGGCTCTTTTAAGGGCACACTTTGTAATAAAAGTACAACAAACATTATTACAGTCAAGATTGATGTGGAGTTAAATATAATGAATTTAAATAACAGCAGTCACACTTAATTGCACTTATTTAACCTATTCTACCTTCTGAAATTACAAGGATTTCATTTAATATTATTTAGTTTTTACCGACTTCACAAAAAGGAGGAGGTACTATGTTCGGCTGTTTGTATGTTTTTTTTGTATGTTTGTTCATCGAATACTCCGCCAATAGTCGACGGATTTTCAAAATTCTTTTTTTGTTCGAAAGTAGATAGTTCTGAGGTGGTCCCATTGTCACCAAGTTAGGATCTGATGATGTTATCTTAGAGAAATCGAGGGCAACCCTCAAATTTTATAGGCTCACTTAATGGTTTTCGCATATTTTATGAAGTATCTTGTTTATTTGCGTATGGTTGTCACCATCTCAGGTAGCTGGGCTGATGATGGAAGGTACAACTCCTTAACAGTAAGAAGTTACTCAAACAGGCAAGGACTGTTTTAGTAAATTGTTTTGATGTTTGATAGGGCATTTGTCACATTTGGTCTCATGATCATCAAGTCATGACCTGATGCTGGCGTCAGGATAGTCTGCAGAGTACCTAACTCCTCGACAACTAACAGCAGATATATCGTGTTTAGGCTCATTGAAAAGGGCTCGGTGTGTGGATAAACGTACTGTTAATGAGGAACACCGAAGTACATAGAGACCTGATGCTGAAGCCAGGAGCATCAGAAAAAGTACAAACCTTGAAATAACAGCACCGTAGTCGTGTTTGGGCTCATTTTAAACAGGACTAAATTTTAAGTTCAATGCAATGTTGACATAAGTCTGGCCTGATGCTGCAGCCAGGATTATCAGCATCTAGTCTAAAAACATCAGGTCAGGATTTGATGATGGGATCCTGGAGAAATCGAAGGAACTCTTCAAATATTATAGGCACACCTATAGCGATTTGGGTATTTTTTATAGTAACTCGTGCACTTGCTCTCGGAAAGCACCATTTGGTGAAGTGGAACTGATAATGAAGACCACAGATGGACACCGGAACTACTCAATAATATCTAAGTATTTCACGGGTTGCGATTCGATTACTTTAATATGGTTGCTAAGCAATTTATGCTCGTCACTATGTGAATGGTGATATGGAGCTGATGGTGGACCTGGAGAACTCCTCAACAATTAACTTCCCTGCATCGAGAAAAGCAATAATTTGTCTGTAAAAGTCGATGAGCACTAAGCTATTGTAACTTAGATAAATTATAAGCAGGCCCACTAAAAAGCGTGAAATAAAAACTTAAAAAAAAAAAAAAAAAAACCGACTTCCAAAAAAACACTACAAAGTGAAAAATAACTTTAATTTCGGAAGTCGGTGGCAAAAAACTAAAATACAGATCCAAAGACACCGACTTCCGAAATTAAAGTTATTTTTCACTTTGTAGTGTTTTTTTGGAAGTCGGTTTTTTTTTCTTAAAAAGTTTTTTTAGATAAAATATTGTCGTGTCAATGTTTAAAATCTAAAAGAAGCAGGGGCGGACAGTACCGGGAACGTTTTTCATGTCACTATAAGTCTACCAAATCTTAAATGTTACCTATTCCCTTCATAAGTTGTGGCAGCACGTGTTTATTTTATCTTGTCGGTTTATATAAAGTACCAAATCTTAAATGTTACCTATTCCCTTCATAAGTTGTGGCAGAACGTGTTTATTTTATCTTGTCGGTTTATATAAAGTTGTTTTTAATAAACTGATTGTTACTAAAAATTGTTTAATTTCATGACCTATCCAAGCATCGTGACGAGTAGATAGATAGAATATGCTTTATTGTATGCCATACATTGTTACATACAAAAAAAGCACATACATTATTTATTAAACTTGTTTGAACTTAACTTGAAAATAAAAGGTTTCGTACTCCTGCTTCTGCGAGCCTCTTTTTTCCAACGTTATAATAAATGGAGTATAGTTTAAAAAAAAATATGATTGACGTGTAAAAGTGTTTGTACAAAACTAAGTAACTATAAAAAAAAAAACAACAATAAACACAGGCGTGTCATTCAAACGTTAAAGATTTATGACGATCTTTTGAGAGAAAAAAAGGGCTGATTTTTCAATCGACAGATAATTTTTATTCGTGGAATAAAAGTGACGTCTGACAGTCTTTGTATGGAAAAACTGTCAAAAGTTCAAAATTATTCCTCCGATAAAATTATCTGGCGTTCGAAAAATTTAGATGAGGTCGGCGTTAACTATAAGACCAGGTTTCCCCACGATGTTTTTCTTCATCGATGTCGGAAATGTCCAAGATAAACTCAGAAAGTACATAAGAATTGAAAAAATCACATTGGCACTACTTGTCCGGATTAAACCCACAACCTCGTGCGTAAGAGGCGAGGCCCCAACCACCGGCATAACAGGAAAATATAATTATTGGGGCATTTACAGACGTTGAAGTTAAGCCGGGTCCAGACATGTAACATTTGCCCGATCCTATCAACGTATCCGATCACCGTATCCGTTTCTGCGTATTGTATCAAGCCCCGTATCAAGTTGTGGACGCCTCCGATTTGCTCCGTATCCGTATCTTCACAATAGTCATGATCGCGTATCAAATTGCCCAGTTCAGTTTCTGCTCTTCTTCAGTTTCTTTTCTTTACAGGCCTCGATAAATTTAATAACATTTTCATTGTTCCAATTCATTGTTTTTACTTCACGGCAAGGACTGAAAATGATGCGCACGTGCAACGAGTGACGCGTCCAGACTGACCCACGTCCGTATCTGTATCACCTTTGATGATCGGACAAAAACCGATACGACATGGGACGGGCCGTATCATAACGGCGTATCGAGATCGCGTATCATGATACGCGTATCATTACCCGTCCACATATGCGATCATGATACGCGTCGACGATACGGATACGGTGATCGGATCGGGCAAATGATACATGTCTGGACCCGGCTTTAGAGTTGAAGTCAAATAGGGTCAATTCGCAAGGTCCATATTTATAGTTTTGCAGATGACCTTTCACTTCGGGACAAACCGATTTGCAAGAGATTGTTTACAAAAACAACACTCTAAACCTATTAAAGCGATATGAAGAAATTATATATATGCTTCACTTAATTTAAGCGGTCGTATAAAATTGTTGTCTGTCGCACACGCATATCAACAATGTTTTCTAAAACATTGTTAATATTTTTTGTAGTATACTTCTTATCGAATTTCACACGTGAGTATTGTATCGTTTATTTTATTTATGGTAACTAAACAATCGCTCGTATATCAGTATATTATTTCAGTTAAAATCGTCAGGTCAGTACAAAAATTTAAATAAATGTTATGACTATTTTCCTATTCGTAGATGGACAAAGATATAAAAAGTTTTTCCGTGAGGACTACAGTTATATAGAAACAACGGAGGGTTTCTATAAGATTCACTCGACACAACAGACTTGGGCTGAGGCCAAGCGAGTGTGCGCACTGGAAGGAGCTAGTTTTTTCTACCCGGACAACAAAGATGAAGCCAACGCTGTGATATCATTTTGGAAGAGTACCTCGCCTAATGTCCCATGGGCGTTTGTTGGGATGTCAGACATCTTATCTGAAGGAGTATTTGAGACCGTTGATGGTACGTTTCTAATTTTATTATGTTTCTAATGAACAAATGGATTTACTTTTTTATATTAATTCTGTATTCGTACCATTTGCCATGAACGCTGAGGACTGTTTTAAAATACATGCTTACCTAGAACAGTTTTCTAGGTAAGCAAAGCCATGCCAAGCCATGTATTAAATTTAATGTTCATGTAAACATACCAGTTAATTGGGCCTTCATCTTTTTAATCCTAACTAATATTATAAATGCCAAAGTGAGTTTGTTTGTTACCTTTTCACGCCTAAACCTCTGAATCAATCATCCTGAAATTTTGCATATACGTTGTCAGGTGTACAGAAACGGACTTTTCTCAAACATGCTTCGAAATTTGAGCATTATTTTGACAACTTTGTTCGAGATAAATGGAAATTGCTGTAATAGCCAAATACATGCGAGCAGCGGCCGGCAAAAGTTGTACGAAAATGCATATCTGTCGTGTTTTGCGGCCAAATAAATTACATAGTTAACTCATATCTGTCGTGTAATTTAAAAATGGAACGATCTTTTACTCCGAAACATCGCAACCAAGGAGGTAACTTGTCAAAGGTTTTATTTAAATTTCGAACTGGCTTGCAAATAGAAAGTTGTTTATTGAAAAAAAAAAAAAACAAATGAACACTTTAACGCGGGAAAAATTATTGTTGTTCGTTGTTCGTCATTGATTTTGAAAAGTAATTGTATTTGACAAAAAAGTTCTGCCTAGGTACTACTTAGTTTTAATTTCCGCGCATTATTTGAGAAAAGTACTATACAAGCCTTGGCCACAACTAGGCATTGATGGACTTACGTACGTGTGCCTCGGACCACATTTACACGTTCGTCCATCAATGCCTCTTTTACTGGCCGCTGCAGTAATGTACTATAGGGTACCTTTCATCCCGAAAAAAATTGCTGTTACCGAGGAAAACAACAATAACGTTATTATGATAATAGATGGCGCCACGTGTTTATTTAACTGTCACATTATTTAATTCTGAGGCGGTACTATGAATATATGGCGGTACAATAAGAAGTTCACCGGGTCAGCTAATGTAGATATATTTAATATTTCCAGGAAAATTTGCCTTTGAGGTGTATAACCAATGGCAGCGAGGTGATCCGAACGATTTGGGCGGTAACGAGGATTGTGTGCACCTAAACCTACAAGGAAACATTAATGACGTCCCATGTGATAGAAAGTCTTGCTTCATTTGCAAGAAGAGCCTCCTCTCACTAGATTGGAATTATCACTGCAATATGTCCAATTTAGGTATGTTTTATTCTCTGTATGTACTTACCTACGGATTTCCAAATGGTGCAATGGCAGTTTTCATTGCTAAAATTCTGTCTGTGAGCAGAATAGAGTTACCAACGATCATGAGAGTAAGGGTGCTTTCAATTTAGACGTTTCGTGTCGGACCGCTGCGGTGCTGAAGCGGTGCGTTTGTTGTATTGCGCACGGACGGTCGTTTGTTTTCATACAAAGTGCGCGGTGCGGGTTGTCGAGGGTTGGTGGTACCGACGCCGCACTGTTGCCCTTACAGTAGATATAGTACAGAAGGCACACACAATTACAGTTAACTTTCGAGTCACTTTTTGTGTTTCGGACTTTATTCTATCTTTCCTTTTCTTAACGCGGCTAGCGGTAGGAGTTGACTGGTAAGTAGAATGCGTTATGGCCCCTCCATGCGACTTTCTCTCTCTCTCTTTTTCTATTATATATGAGTGTGTGTGTGTGCGTGCTAGTATATCGTAAGGAACTTCGTTTCTGACGGGGGTCCCCCGACTTTTCCCGTTTTTGTATTAAGAACTTTATTTGATGGAACTGACAGCTCTGGTTACCTTGACGAAAAACCCGAGCGAGACGCGTGCTTCGTTTCAGAAAGTCACGCGACTATGCATGGTAGTTTAAACGTCTCCATACAAGTAAGTTGAAACAATCGGCGCGAGCGAATTCCGTTCCGCATCCCGCGCGGGATTCGCTTTACTTTGGCCAGAGCTGTAATTTTTTTTCTTAAAACGTTTAGTTTGTTTACTACGAGGATTCGGATAGTGACCGCCGAATGGGACAGACGTGTCGTGTCCCGCTTTTGGTTTTTACTTGACGCAATGTGCACAACACGTGGCGGACTCGGAGTTTGAAACTCGAATTTGAAATACGAACGCTGCAGCAATTGTGGTTTATAGTGGGTGCAAATTAAAATACCTTAAAAAGGTGTTGAAGTGGCATACGTGTGTTCCCTCTACAAGCCCGAGACCTAGGCCTGCCGACCGAGGATCTTGGTGACGTCGAAAATCTGGTGAGATCTTTCCATAATTATATTTCAGGGATCTCCATTGGAAGCTGTATCCGGCTGCGTTTTACTTTGATAATTTTGAATTTTGAAGCCACGCGAATTTAACATCATTGTAAGCTATAAATAGCTAAGCTTTAGGGAAACGTTTGCATATTAATTATAGTCTGAGGGTGGGATAAACTAATACACTCTATTATTCTAACTTAAAATACGGTATCGCTTTAGAATTCGTACTATACGATTTCCTTAATTTACCATTGTACTAAATTATTGCATAGCTTGTAAGTCAAGTTTGTATTCGCGTCAATTTGGACTCGAAGTTCAAAAAAAAAAAAGGTTAAGTAACAAAAAACACATTTCTAAAGATTTCATAAGTGCGAAGTTCATAAATTTACGCTCGCCTGTCAGCTTTAGTGATTCCCAAACCCAACACGTGTGCCGAGAAGGTCTCGAAATACCATAAAAACAAAAGGGTTTTTAAAATGGCAATTGTGCGTATGACAAAAGACGGGAACTGTTTGTTTAGAGCTATAGCCCATCAAATAAATAATTTAATGGGTTTAACTTTTGATCACGCGTCTGTCCGTCAAGACCTCGCTTCATATGTTTTGGAGCATCGAGATGACGACAGAATTCACCTAGCACTTCTAAATAATATACAAGAATTTCGCCATAACAGCAATCTATCCCAGGAACAAAGGATAACAAAATACATAACCACCCAGTTTAACAAGACGTTCTGGGGAGGAGAGGACATTCTAATCGCCGCGGCCGAGTTCTATCTTGTAAATTTGCACGTGCACACGGATACAAGAGACACACTTGTGTATTCACCTACCGGCGAACCAGTACCCGGCAACATACACATCCTCTACAAGGACCAGCACTACGATAGCTGGGTCACGACCGACGACGAACATTACAACAGCAACCTGATAGATCTCATACAAGAAACAAACAACGTCAAAACAACACAACATAACAAGCCTTTAGTTAACCAATACAACCCACGTGAAGAGCAAGGCCAACCGACGAAACCCCAGTCTCAAACGGAAAGCCCCCAATTAGCTAGCTCATTAACACAGTATGAACGGCAAGCATTAATGTATACACAGTTATCAGATGTAGTCGCAGATGTTACTGGGTTCACAATACTTAGAAATCAGCCGTCTACCGCAATAAAATATACTTGCCCAGACTTGCGTATTGCAACTTGGAACGTCCGTGGGGCCTCAAAACCGGCCAAAAAAGATAAAATAGATGCTGAACTTTCAATTAGGGGCATTCATGTAGCCTGCATACAAGAATCATTTATGAACTCTGGAACATTCAGCTCTACACACTACGCATGGCACCTCTATGGAACCGCAGGTAAAGCGCACCGGGGACTTGCGATTCTAATTAGAAAAGATACCCAAATTGAATTAGTTAACAGAAAAAGGGATACAGACGCGATGTCAGCTACTCTTAAGGTTGACAGGGGAAATGATAGGCCTGCTCATCTGTATATAATCAATTCTCACATCAACAGTTGTACATCTATAGCAAACAGATCCTTCACAGGCTTATTAAACTTGATCAGACAAAAACCAAGGAAATGTACTTTAATAATTCTTGGCGACTTTAACGCTCATATTGGTCGACATGATACACAAAGTTTCCAACGCAAAGGGCTGATCCAACAAAACCTACACCATGACCTTTCTAACTACAATGGGGAAATGTTAATGGATATAGCCAACAGGGAAAAACTTCAAATAGAAACGACAAAAGCGAGATCATCATGCAGGATAACATGGTCAAAGGGCACTCAGAAATCTCAATTGGATCACATCATAACGCCACATTCAACAAAAAAACTCTTCGAACATATTAAAGGCGAATGGGCCGCTAGGGGCACATCCGACCATAAAATAATCTGGGGTCTGCTAAGAATAAACAGAATTTCAAACAAAAAAGAAAACACAAAACACAATAATACACAAAGACAACAGCAAGCCGTGAAGGAAACAACAATTGCGGCCAAGGACTTCAACTATAAACAGTGCTATTACGCCGCCCTTAACAGTAAATTCACGAAAAAAAAAATCCAAGAATGCGTAACAAAAAAACTAAAAGACATAGGAATCAGCTCAACGGACGAAAACATCGAAATACCCTGGAATACCATAACGGAAATATTAAAGGCGGCTGCCCAGGAAACTCTGATTTTTCAGCCAGTTCTCTCCAGAGACCATCGACTAGCTCTTGCTAACCTACAAAAGGCGAAATTTTTACAAAGTAGGCAACCAGATAATCCAAATAGGCACAACCTAGTAAAAGAACGTCAGGCAACACTTCAAAAGGTCAAATATCAGGAAGAGCAAAAAGCATGCAGGACCTGCCTCAACGGTCTGGGGAAAAACCACCCTGCAAAACGCATGCAGATGTTATACTTTTTTTACGGCAGAAACAAACTTCAAACCAAACGTCGAAAAAAATCTACTTATATACCGTAACCAAATGGGAGCAAATATTAAAAAAATCCGAGGGCCATCTTATACCAATAGTTAATATAAAAAAGCCGATAACCGAAGTACAGTGTGATGGACCCACTGCGGATGACGTAATGGGAATCATTAATAAAATGCGGAACGGGACAGCTCCCGGAACTGACCAAGTGGTAATCGAGCTTTACAAAGCAATGCCCCAAATAATTCTAGAAGCCGTCACCAATCACATGAATAAAGCTTGGACACTAAACGAAGCACCTGACACGTGGCTGGAGACAGTACAGGTACCAATTCCAAAAAACAATAACCCTAAGGATGTGAATGAATATCGCCGCATATCGGTTTGCAATACGGGTTACAGAATTTACGCCTCCTACGTGCTTAAAAAACTAGATGAGATTATAACGGAATTAGGCAACTACCAAGCTGCTTTTTTAAATAATAGATCAACAGACGACCATATCTTTACGCTTAAAAGGACCTTAGACGAAGAATGGCGTGCAGGTAAAAGAATTTATGTACTCGCCCTCGACATAGAAAAGGCCTTTGACAACGTCGACCTCAATGTACTAAGGGATATCCTATTACAACGAACCAACAAATCGCTAACCAACAGGATAATCAAGGTATGCATGAATGAACGTACATGCATCAAATGGTGTGGCCAGCAAAGTAGTTGGATTATTAAGGGAAAGGGAGTTAAACAAGGTTGCCCTCTGTCCCCTCGCCTGTTTACACTGGTCATCGACGAAGTCCTTAGAACTCTCGAAGAGGAAACCCAATTAATAAAACTTGACCAGGATCGTGAAATCTCACTCCCCCTAGTACTATCATTTGCGGACGACCTTATCATCATTACAGATGACCTAAAAGGGTTAGAAGGTATCGTATACCATATTAAACCCCTACTAGATAGTGTAGGCCTCCAAATTAACGAAACAAAAACAAAAATACTAATTAGGGACCCCATAGCTACACAGATAACGACACACATAACCCTTAATGGAATAAATATAGCGACATGTGACGAAATAAAATACCTAGGTACATACATAACGTCTACATTAAGCAGAAAAAGAACTATAAAAAAACGTTGCGAACAGGCCATGAAAAACGCCAAATCGTTAATACCATTCATAAATAACTCAAATATGGACTGGAAATTAGCCAGACTTATGTATCGAATGGTGATCGTACCGTGCATGATACATGGTTTGAAAGTATCGGCACTTACCAAAGCCAACAGGTCAAGACTCAGAAGATACGAGCGAGTTATCATGAGAGACTTGATTAACCACTCTAGGAATAAACCAAGACAAAAGAAAATGCATGAAATCTTAGACGGAAAAACAGTAACCAAACGCATCAAGAACCACAGGATGTGCTACCTCGCACATGTCTACAGGCGCCGCAAACCACACCTGCTGCATGCAGCAATGCAGTACAAGGCCAAATCCAGGAAGGTCGGCCGACCTATTTACACATGGAACGACAATTTAAAACAGGACATGAAGTACTTTGACAAGGAAATCAACTTTTGGATGAATACAGCCGAAGACAGAAGTAAGATCAAGATTGCTGCTAGTGAGATTTACAAAAAACCGGAAACGGAGAGTAGCGAAACATCCGATGACGACATGGAAAACAGCAACATCCAACACAACACAACAGAGCAACGATACAAAAGAACCGAGAAAGCAGTAGAATCCCGCCAAAAGACTCAACGATGAAGCTCGACCTGAACCAGCCTGACGGCAAGGTCGTTAAAAGATGCCCATCCATAGATATAATTACCCGTCTTTCCACTAGTCCAATGCTTACTCTAGGATGCATATCCGGTAGGCTCTTAAATCCTTACCTATCCCTCGGGCACGTCTTCCCTACCATTACCGCGCCCCCCGGTCTATTCCTTGATATGCAATGGTCGCTGTAGCACCATGAAAATGAGGCTACAGGAGCTAGTGCGAATCTTGGGGTTCATTCGATTAATCGAGTCTGGTTTAACCACGCTGGGATCGGTGCAATTCATTCATTCATTCATTCATTCAAAACGTTTAGTTTGTTTACTACAATTTTAATCTTTTTTTTTAGATTATACTTTTGATGAGGATACTGGCAAATGTTACAAGCTGCACTCAACTCCATTGAACTGGATGGAGGCACACGCCGTGTGTCGCGCGGAACAATCCTACCTGGCTGTGATAAATAATCAGTTGGAAGCGGATTATCTTGCAAACTTAACGGAGTCCGCATCGAATCAAAGAGTCGGAGGAGACTACTTCAGAGGAGTATATCATATGGGCTTCCATAATAGATTACACGCAGGCTGGCAGACAGTTAAAGGTATGTGTGTGTTCAGCACTGAGTTCCACAGCCGAAGCCGCAGTCAAATAATAATTCAAAAAAAACTTTTTTAAAAACAAGCTTTTAGTTAAATGCGCTAAAAAGAATAGAATAAACTTTTCCTTTAAAACTTTAGTATATTTTATTCTTTTTAGCGCATTTAACTAAAAGCTTGTTTTAAAAAAATACTTTTAATTTATTTTTTACTTTTTAGTTATAGCTGGACAGGTTTTTTTTGGATTTTAGCTCGCATTCGTATTCTCAGCAAGACCTTTCATTTGATACTAATATTGTAGGAGTGCATGCCTCTCTGCTCGACAAAATTTTGACATATGACACACCAGCTGACTCGACGGGGTGTTGCGAATTACGTCATGATAATCAGAAATTTACTTTAACTTTCAGCATTCGAATTTATTAAGAAAACTGTGTTACCGCGCCTATTTTGTAAAATAAATTTGTGGCAAATATCTTTAACTATATGCTGAGGTCGGTAAAACCGCGTCATTCTACTGTGAAAGTTGTATAAAATAGATATTACTACACCTATCCAAAAGGTAGACACCTCAAAATCGCTGAAAATATGTACATAAACCATCTAATCTCTTGATGAAAATATGCAAAAGGGAAAAATAAAGATATTGTCATTCTCTCTGCATTCTTACTTTTACCATTTTTCATACATAAACTACATAAAAAACATGATCAAATCTTGATAAAAATTACTAAAAATTGTGTTGCGACGTGACACCTCTTAGTGCTGACCATCCACCCAATTTTCTTATTCCGATTCAAAAATGTCATAAAGCCAAATCGATAATCGGTATTTAAAAAAAAAAAAAAATTGTAGAGACTGAATAAAAACTCTTCGGTATATTTTATCATTAATTAATAGTTTTTGAAATATAATCATTTTAATAAGTACAAACACGTACAGTGTGGATAGGGGTGTAACTTTTTATGGTTTCCTACGTCCGAATGAAAAAAGGGAACCCTTGTAGGATCACTCGTGTGTCTGTCTATAGGTTTGTTACAATCGATTTGTTTCGAATCTACTAGACCGATTAAGTTGAAATTTGGTACACACATAAATTTCTGTGACTCAAATACGGACGTGTAACATGAATAAATTAATTATGAATATGGGGTCACTTTTTGGGGTCACATTAGATAAAAAAAATACCATTATTATAGTTTCAAACTCAAATGCGTCCCGCCTGCTTCCAAATTTTATTTTATTTAAAATGGGCTTGTTTTTAGCTTTTCAGTTAGTTTTAGTTGCAGTCGGGTTTTTTTAATTTTTCTAATTACTATTTTTTTATTTCCAGCTTTTTAGTTTACAAATGTGAAAGATGTGTTTCGCAGACGATTTAGTTCTTGATACGTGTTTTTTACGATTTGTCACTTTGAATTACTTTTAACCATATAAGTTGTATATATTTTTGTAATCACCTTTTAAAACCCTTTATTTTGAGACCCCACTCGATAGGTATTGAGAAAAAAAAATTATTGAAGGCATAATATGGCGCCAAAAATCCGCCATTTTGTTTTTTTTTTATTTTGATATGCCCAGTGTCACTCTCACAGTAAATACATAACCCTCCTTCTAGCGCAGTCGGGTAAATAGTAGATTGTTATACAAGGGTCGAAAGGAATCTATTCCCATACGAGGTATTTAGACTATAGTCCGAGTAGGAATTGTTGACTTTCACCCGTGTTAAACACTCTACTTTTCATTTCGAATATAAGGAAAGTAAAAAATAGTGGTCTTTCTAAAATATTTATTGATAATAATAACATGAATAATAGGTACCTATTTAAAATTAATTGAAATATTAGAACAATTTGTGTGCTATTTTAAATATGGAACACAACGCGTCACTGCCGCGGGCCGTCCCGCTTGATAGGTATTTTTTTCACACTGGCTGTTTATACACTCACAAGACCGCAACATTTTTCTTAATTATGTAAAAATTTTGTAGCTGACTACTTAACCAATTTAGTTCTATTTTTAAATTCATTCCCGACCTAGAGAGGGAAGCAATTACTATGAGTCTTTCCCGCCTTAAGGTGGGAAGCAACGTCTTCCACCCGCTATTCGGATCAAACAAATACTACTTTCCGAGTATGAGAAATGAAAAAGCTTTGCTTACTGTAAGTACCGTGTGATATATCAAATGAAAGGGTTTGTCGTGAGGGTCACAAACATATTTTTTAATAACAAAAAAAAAATATTTATTATTCTATTAAATAGAAACAATATATCTATAGTTCTGTGATTATTCTAGATTCCAAGAGATCCTATCAGACGTCTGGTCTTCAAATAATATAGCAAATCTCTCATTCTATACTGCGTACATACTTACATTTGGTCACAGTCAAAATATGTTCGGGACGTTATATTCAATTTAAAGTTGGTATTTTTAAATGTTATGCTTAAAACACTTGTTATAAGAAGTCGGTTAAAAATAAGATTTTTGGCATTTTAAATCTCAATAGTAAGAAATGCTAAAGATGTTATTCCCCATAAGAAAACAGTAGGACTTTTCTTTTCTGGCTGGCACTTTAATTTTTGAGTAACTAGGTACCTTATGAATGATGGGTTTATGAAAAACAAACTTATTTTTGCAGTGAATCAAATTAATGATGATGTACATTGTGCATGCGTGAATATTCAACCCTAACGGAACCTTTCATTGTGCGTGGTCCGACATAAACATGGAAAGTTTTTTTTAAATTTCGTTGGGAAACTACCACAAAAACAAACAATTACTATTACTCAAGTAAACTAATAGAAACAAAAACTAGCAAGCTCATAAAACTAACAACACATATTAAAATGTAAAGTGATTCCCAAACTTCTGCTCAGCCTACCTAAAAAATGTATACTGGGCATTCTGTAGCAAACTATTAGAAAAGTATCAAAAATAAATACTTAATTGTAAAATAAATAAAAATAATTTTATACGACGAGCGCATTCGAAGAAAAATTCAAATATAGAAACAATTCGGCGCGAAATTCAATAAATGACTATGGTCTAAGGTCCTCGAGTGTTATTGACTCAGTTCAATTGAATGTCCAAAAAACTATTAAAATTACATTAGAAAAGCATAAATCATTATTATAAACAATGCTTATTGTATTTAATGCTTAAAATAATTTTATTTTAATTTCTGAGTATCGATTTCCGATATTCGACATATTAATTACCCGAGTCAATCGAAATTTAAAAAAAAAATCGTTTTGCATAATCGCTTTCGTACATCATTACGATAAAAAAAACAATCATGGACGGCGATTTTGAACACAAATTGAGTAGTGGTAATGAATAATACGTGTTATTCGACCTGTGTTTCAATATTACGTTAAGATTTGGGCATTTTCGTGTTGTTAATAACATTTACAATAATATTTGTCACATTTTAAATCTTATCTACTTGTGTCTGTGTGATATTTGTGAAAAGTAAAAATGTAAACACGCACTATTGGCGCGAAACTTCGACATTAGATATCAAAATACTTCATTACCACTACTTATTTTAACTTGAACAATGGATGAATTCGTCAAATAATTAAATTATGTATTATTTACTGCCCCTGTGGTGGAGTTTGGATGTTCGAAATCCCCAATTTTTATGTTTTTTAGCCTCGACCACCACTGTCAACAAAATGGCGATTATCGCATTTACAGACTTGAATTTTATAAAGGTAAGGTAATAAGCTTGAGCGCTAAATATGAAATATTTAATGGCGTTAACATATGAGTTTTTTATCCAACTCTCTTAATTAACGCACATTCATAGGATTTGATGCGTAGCTTAATAAATATTTACATAATCAATGTAGGGTGTCGTATGTCGTAATTCTTGGGTCCTAAAGGGGTCATTACCGAGCCGGCGGAGGTTTGTGTGTTCGGGTCCTAAAGGGGGCGCTACCGAACTATACGGTTAAAAATAACAAGTCCGCCATCTTTAGATGTCAGCCATATAGGATTTAGAGTGACGTCACTTTATTTTTCGAGTTATTCTCAGCAAGCCTGCATTTGATATCCATATTGTAGGAGTGCATTAAAAATAACTAGTCCGCCATCTTGGGTGTTCCACCATGTTGGATTTAGAATGACGACACACAACTAATCATGCATTGTCATCCAAACTAAACGTGTAAACAAAATTTCAGCTCAATCGGTTGAAGATATCTGCTTCAAAATTGAGTTGCAAGAGTCCACCCGAACAAACATGATTACATGACATACATACATTGCAAGTTAAATAAATAATAAAAGCTTGTAAAAAAGCTCTGTTGCAGATCTAAATTAATTCGTTTTCTGGAACACACTTGTTGTACGTGCAGAGTTTGACCGGTTAAATAATTCAAAAATTTAGATATCCCAATTAATGTTCATGCACAATATTGTTTATGATATTGATCATAATATTGAGGCACCTATGTTATAAAGTTATGTCGTTGATTACTTACATTGTTTTCAATTATACAGGGTGAAATTAAATTCATGGGCATCCTTTTAAGGGGTCATTTTACTCATGACTAAACCTAAAATCGCGAAAAAAAAATCAGCTGTTCCTTGTATTTATGTTCACATAACTCGACAAAATGTAGGGAAGAGCTGATTTTTTTTTGCGATTTCAGGTTTGGTCCCATAGTAAAAGTTGTTCATAATGATGATTATAATGACCCCTTAAAAGGATGCCCATGAATTCAATTTCACCCTGTAGTTTCGTTTTCCAGGAACACCGATGACTGTAGATGCCAGCACCTGGTGGGACAGCCATCAGCCGGAAGGAGATGACCATGAACACTGCGGCTCTATGTTCTACACAGGACGTCTGAACATTGTCAACTGTGATACGAAGAGCTTCTTCATTTGTGAACATGAAGTTGGCAGCTCAAATCTAGCCCTAGAGGAAATTCAATAATCGAACAAATAACAAAACACACCGTATTAAAAAAAAATCACGTAACCTGCCCGCTAATGTCAAATTATACTTATGTCATGCAAACCAAACTTGAAGCAAACCCTTACATTCTAACGGTCTTATTCATAAAAAGTTATGGAACATCTAAAGGCTTGCTAAAGTCTCGTTGTCAAAAGTTGTTATTCATAAACGTATTTTAGCACTAAAACGTTCTTTAAACCTACTATTACAGGGTTGACGATTTTATGCCCTATTACGTAGGCTTGAAGCATAATTTCACCTGAGACTGATTAAGTGTAAAAACAACATTGTGACTACTGTATTCCTCACCATTTACATGACCACTAAGCATTTCATTTTAGTATGACTGTTTGAATTTAAAACTAAATCTAACCTGCCTGACATGTATAAGAAAAATACAATTTATCTGAATATATAACAATAATTTAATTTAATATCTATTTCATTTCTTTTTTTATTGTTTTGATAATATGGGTGTATGTGTAAAAAACTTGCCTGAAATAAATGTTTTTTTTTTTTTTTTTAAAATTATAAAGTTATGAAACCCATAACCTTACTATAACAGTATGTAAGGAAAAAATTACCGACTCTACATCAGCTGATCATTTGACGTATAAATTAAACATGTGTAAAAAGTCAGTTTCGTAAACAATCGTACTTCGAGGAGCTGCAGTTGTATTTAATTTATTTTGCAAATCGAAAAAACATTCATAAGATCAAAGTCAAGTTCATCATGGGGTGGGGGTGGGGGATCACCATGGGTGCCGAGGAATATTTTAATGGAAGTACATCTCCTCGCTGGTCTAGTGGTCGCAAGTGTTACTGCTGAGCATGAGGTCCTAGCTGGGTTCGATTCCTAGGTCGGGTAAAGTGTTTTCCATCAGACATTTCTCAGAAGCAGCCCGGAGTCTGGATTTTTGCCCGGTTGGCGGCAGTAGGCTCGCCCTCTATGACATTTCACTTAATAACTGACGAAATGTGGGTGTAAGTACTATAATGCAGGTACACCTTTGGGGATTAAAGGCGTCATAATATGTTAAGGTTCATTTACACCTCCAGTTCCACATTACTTATGCTATTCAGGGACGCAGCTTTTACATAGGGGGGTGTTACTTAAGTGCTGCCAAATTGGTCGTATGTATCAGAATTGTACGTCATGCAGGGTGGGGAGAGCGCGCGAAGCGAGCTCGAAAATTTTAACAACCAGCCTCTGTTTGTTTTATATTTTCAAGTAGAAATAAGAGTTACACTGTCGACTTATGCAGGCAACCTGCAGCAGCCATCAGAATCTGAAATGCAAGAGCGAGCAAAGCGAGCTCGAAAATTTTGCGCACTCTCGGATAGGTTCGATTTTCTTTCGATCATTCCAAAAGGACTAGGAATTACTTGCTTTGTCGACTTTTGAAGAAAAGCTCAAGAACCAATGTAAATTGCAAGAACGGGCGTAGCGAGCCTGAAAATATTAGCACCCCACCTTGAATAGTCTCCGTTTTCTTTTACCTATCATACAAAAAGAGAACTTACTTTATCGAATTATGACGAAAAGCTTAAACTCGTTTTACAGCAGTTTAGGTTTTGGAATCTGGCCTTACCTAAGCCTTTCAACCTTACGTACGAGCGGGGTGCTCAATATCCCGAGTTTGCTTCGCTCGCTCTTAAATCCTAGATTCTATATTATATTTTTATAACAGGCTTTTTAAAGGAAAATATTTTTTAGGCCCGTAGAAAACCCACCGTCATTTCATAGTTTTAAGTTTTCAGTTCAGTCGGCACTCGGCAGTCCTGGGTCTGCCGATGTTCTTAATGTTTTTGAATATGCCAATCGTGGTTTTCGTGGCTCAAGTACAGTTTTAAGTTAGTAAGGCAAGTAAATCATACAGACTCTCCACACCTTGAATGATTTTGGTGGGGGTCATGACCCCATGACCCCCACCCCCCTCTCGGACCGCGCATGCTAACTGTTTACTATTAACCACGGATTATTACCTCTGCGTGGTCTTTTCACGCGAGGTGAGTCACAATTGTACCAATAGTATGTAATGATGATCCAATAAAAAGGCCGATTGATATTTTACATGTGGGAAATTCCAACCGGCTAATTTGAGATGAAGCTATAAGAGATTAAATTTTCTGATGACCGTAAGGTTACCAAAAATTTTGCCATTTCAAGAGTCACGGTCGCGGTTTCACGAGAACCAATCTGACAAAATGTTCGAACTCTGCCAGGTGCGAACCCGCCACCTCGTGATCGCAGGTTTTAATGTGATTTTCGTTTTTTTTTTGTCAGCCTATACTTTCCCACTGCTGGGCAACGGCCTCCCCTAAATTCTTCCAGGAACTCTTTTCCCGCGCCACCTCGAACCAGCCCTCGTGGTACGCGTCCAGGTCATCTCGCCATCTCATTCTGGGCCGGCCTCGGCGGCGCCGTCCATGTTCAGGCACCCATTGAGATTTTTTAATTTAAAACGAAATTTCCAGAATCAAAAAGAACTCCTCGGACACGTTGTTATATTACCATAATAATAATAAAATATTGTTAGGCAATCATAAGTACCAAAAATGTCTATCATAATATTTATAAAGGCGCTCGATCACTGGGAGCATTCGCCTGTAATTAACCAATCCAAGATTCCACTGTAATTAACCAATCCAAGATTCCACTGTAACTGCTAGGGCTTTGCAAGTTGACTACTAGGAAATGTAGAGAGATAATTATTGAAACCAGCAGGATAGGTTAAGAAGTAAAACGACTAGGTCGCGGGTAAAGGTTACATTACAGGCGAATGCTCCCGGTGAGGGAACGCCATAAGTACCCATAAGAGAAAAGTTTACCAAGTACTTATTCATATTTGACGGCACAGCAAGTGGAGCCATCTAGTTTTGTTGGGAAAGTACTGGAGTCACCGAAGAGGTCGGATAAGACTGACACTGGCTGATTACTGTCACTTCAGCGGAGGTCGCATCAATTGTTGCGTGGCGTGTAATTATGGGCGTGTGTCTTTTGGAGACAGATGATGTCAGGGGAGCCGCTGTCGTACCGCGTCCACGACGAACTGCTATATTCCGGCACAATCCTGATGATATTGAGGCTGCTGAACTATTAGTACGATAACCTATCGCCGGGCCTCCTGGTTATCCTGGGCCGTTATATTCTTTATTTTGATAGATGTAAAGTACTTTGAAGGACGTCTATTGGCTAGGAGACAAAATTATAAAGAAAATAATTTAGTAATTAGTTACCGCTATTAATTTTGCAGAATCCATGATCCATAATACATTTTCATTGCACGAGAATCAGTTTAAAATTGTTTTAAAGGGGACTACAGGACCTAAACGCAAAAAACGCATGTTTTATAATGCCTAATATACAGGGTGAATTTTCAAAGTGGGCGTGGATGGCCAAATTCTAAACTATGAGGAATAGCGAAAAGTACTCAAACGAGTCGCGGGCTCGATTTTGATAAAAACTAAAACTGCGTCATTGGATTTTTGAAAAATCAATATTTCTAGCCAGGAATCGAAACTGTTGATTTTGAAAAAAAGAAACACACTATATTATTACACCATTCGATAGTGTCCCTAATAAGGATCAAATTCTGGGAAGTAATGACATACGGCATGATTTAGTTTTCATCAAAATCGAGCCCGCGACTCCTTTGAGTACTTTTCGCTATTCCTCAAAGTTTCGGATTTGGCCATCCACGCCCACTTGAAAAATTCACCCTGTATATGTCAATGCTAAAAGTAATATGATCGACTACCGTAAACAAAATCAGAAAAATATATGATATTCTTCAGGATATATGCCGGTTAGATAGTGTGTTGAAAACATAATACAACTAATTTGATATGATAGAAAAGAATTATGAAGATACCTCTAACAACTTTCTTTTCACAATAAAAACCATACTAATATACATACAATCATTCTGATTTTTGTCAGATTATTTTACAAGCAACATACTAAAGCACTAGTGTTTTATTTTTTTAGTCCAATTAACACATTTTTTGTAAATAGATAATTGCTTCATATTTTGTAATTTTCTATGCAGTCTGAAAGTGACCGCACTTCAGGTCATGTAGTCCTCTTAATGCTTGTTCGAACGCACTGCTAAAGGCATTAGAAAACCGGCCTAGTGCATGTCGGATTACGCCCAGTGAAGGCTCCGCAGTTGACATAAATATGTACGCATGCACAGTAAGCACCTAATGGTTTTATTTACCGCAAGTAAGTAGAATAAGTTTGTTATTCATAGTTTTTCTCTAAAAACTATTTAAAAAAAAAGATATTTCTGCGGTGAAACTGAAAATACAGGGTGAATTAAAAAAAATCAGCGGTTCCCAACATTTTGACGAGTTATGCGAACATAAATGTAGGGAACAGCTGATTTTTTTCGCGATTTCATATTAGGTCCCATAGTAAAAGTTGTTCATAATGATGAGTACAATGACTCCTTAAGAGGAAAATGGTGATTAAAATTTCAGCCTGTATATCATTTCTATATCAAAACTATTGACTTAAATAGCAAATTTTTCACCAAGATTCTAATCTTCATCGATATAGTGAAATAGTCTCCGAGTAAAATGACTGTGTGACATACGGACTGTCGGGACATTACAAAATTATAAGGGTTCCCTTTTTGCCATTTCGATACGAGACCCTAAAAAGCTCCGTTTAAGCAGTTTTTTTCCGCCGCGTTAGAAAAATGTCCATGCGAACTTGGGCTAATAGTTAGTTGCACCGCATATGGTTCAAAATTGGTCTCTTAATTTTTTGTAATATTTTGACCAACCTGCGCCCCGTACAATGTTGAGAGCATGGTAACCGCCCACTTTGTTAATATCAGAATAAACGTGCACAAACAAACCGAGAAACAGGTAAAACATCAAATTATGCGTTAACTAATGTAGGTAAATTGTTTATCGCCAAAACGTTTTGTTTTTAATTATAGAGTTCAGTCACCTCTACATCTTAGGCGCGTCATACAATATACATACATGCTGAATTTTTAAGATGCTTTTATAACTGATTCTTATAATAAAGTGTGCGTTGAAGTATGGAGATTACAGTTCAAAGAATCCAGCAAGGCTCGAGTTGAGGCATGCTGATCCCGTGCAGTGCTTACACGTGTGTGTTAGATAATTGTTTGTTGGATAATGGCATCTGTCACATTTACGAAGCATGGAATCGATGTTGAAATACCTTATTTGAATAGATATTATATCCGAGGAATAAAATTGAGGTTTGACAGTTTCAGTATGAAACAACTGTCAAAATTTCAAAATTATTCCTCGAATAAAATTATCAGATGATTGAAAAATCAGCCCTAGGTAATATTTAAAAATACTTGTAGTATATCTTAGATTTTATATTATAATTTTAATATAATAGGCTGTTTCAAAGCTATTGGCACAATACTGTAAAAAAAATATACTTGATATTTTTTTTGAATTAGGTATGTCTGATAATCACGAATCAGCTCTTATTAAATTGCTTAATTACTTTATAATGTTTTAAAACAATTTCACTACATAAGATTTGTTTATTTATAAAACCCCTCCCCTAAGTGCAAATGTAATTTTTAATGACACGCCAATAGATTCACCCCCTTATTCATAAAACTTATCAAACCTATTTTAGTTAAAATGGGGTTTGTCTCTTTCTTACACACAAAAATGACAACGTGACAGATAAAGACAAACGTTCTATAAACCTATTTTAGCTAAAATAGAGATAAAATAGGATTATGAATAAGGGGGTAAGTAACTAAAATTAACCAACTCGGTATAAACATAGACACACGTCTCAACTGGAAAAAGCACATAGAAACAGTCAAATCTAAATTTACCTACGCCTTGTTTCAACTTAAGTTGACCACGAGTTTGCGTATGCGTCGTATGCCGATAGTGCTGTTTCTGTATTTGTGACGAGTTTGCGTATGCGTAGTATGCCGATAGTGCTGTTTCTGTATTTGTGACGAGTTTGCGTATGCGTAGTATGCCGATAATGCTGTTTCTGTATTTGTGACGAGTTTGCGTATGCGTAGTATGCCGATAATGCTGTTTCTGTATTTGTGACGAGTTTGCGTATGCGTAGTATGCCGATAGTGCTGTTTCTGTATTTGTGACGAGGTTGCGTATGCGTAGTATGCCGATAATGCTGTTTCTGTATTTGTGACGAGTTTGCGTATGTGTAGTATGCCGATAGTGTTGTTTCTTTATTTCTTATTCCTTCCTTTCCTTTTCTTATTTCTTTGTTTCTGTCACAAATACAGAAACAGCACTATCGGCATACTACGCATACGCAAACTCGTGGCTAAGATATGGAGTGATGTTATAGGGAAACAGCGTCAACGCAACTGAAGTATTTATAATCCAAAAAAAATGTGTTAGAATACTAGCCCAAATTGACAATACCCAAAGCTGTAAATCATATTTTGTTAAATTTAAACTCCTAACTTTACATTCTATAATGTATATGACCTTTGCACATTTGTATTTAAAAAAAGAAACATTTTTCCAAAAACTAAAGATATCCATAACATAAACACGCGCCATAAAAATAGATTACATCTTCCATCCTCTCGGATCAAAATGCTTTACCATAGCCCATATTACATGGCAATAAAAATTTTCAACAAATTAGCGAAACAAAGAAAAGAAGAAAAATCTATATAAATAAAAACAAAAGGCCTGACTGACTGACTGACTGACTGACTGACTGACTGACTCATCAACGCCCAGCCCAAACCCATGGACCTAGAAAGCTGAAATTTTACACAATGGTTCCCTTTATAATGTAGACAAGGAATAAGGAAGGATTTTTCGAAATTCAACCCCTAAGGGAGTTAAATAGGGGATGAAAGTTTGTATGAAAGTCCGTCAGTTTTAAAGTTAGGATCTTCAAATTTTGTGTTTAGGCTGACGATTGAAAATTAATTTATACGTGTCTCAGCGTTTTTGATGATTCCACCCCCAAAGGGTTAAAAAGGGGGATGAAGTTTTGTATGAAAGTCCGCCAGTTCAAAAGTTAGGATCTTCAAATTTTGTATTTAGGCTAACGATTGAAAATTAATTTATACGTGTCTCAGCGTTTTTGATAATTTTACCCCTAAAGGGGGATGAACGACCTAACTGAGATATCGACGCACAGCCTAAACCGCTGGTCCTAGGGACATGAATTTTGGAGGTTGTGTTCTTTGTAAAGAGTAAGTATCCAGTAAGAAGGGGTTTTTTGAAATTCAGCCTTTAAGAGGGTGAAAAGGGGGGATTTTGTTTGTATGAAAAATCTTATTCCTTGAGTTAATAACCTTGAAACTTGACACGAATACTTACCTAAGTAAATTATGAAGTTTGGCATTTTTCGTTTTTCTAATATACCCCCTATTGGGGGGTGTCAAAATTTGTATGGAAGAATTTTATCGCGCTGTCCTATTAACTCAAAACTCAGTATTTATACTAAGGACTAAAAATAAAGAATAACGTGTATCAGGGTTTTTCGAAAATCTACCCCTAACTGTGTGAAAAGGGGTAATTAATTTTACAGGGGAGGATTTCACTGCGTGGCTTGATTAGTTCGAAAATTGGCATATATAATCTTTGAGTCAAGTTATGAACATATCTTAAACGATTTCTCATAATTCTACCCATGTAGGGGTGAAAAGCGGGATAACTGTTTATATGAAAAATCTTAATCATTTGGTTAATAAACTTGAAACTTGGCACGAATATTTATCTAAGTAAATTATGAAGGTTGGCAGTTTTTGTTTTCACAAACTACCCCCTAAAGGAGGATTGAGGCGGGGTGTGTCAAAATTTGTATGGAAGAATTTTAACGCATGGTGCGGTTACCTCGAAACTCGGTATTTATACTTAAGACCAAAAATAAAGAATAACGTCTATCAGGGTTTTCCGAAAATCTACCCCTAACGGGGTGAAAAGGGGTAGTTAATTATACAGGTGAGGATTTTAATGCGTGGCTTGATTAATTCAACAATTCGTATAAATAATCTTTGAGTCAAGTAATGAACACATCTCAAACAATTTTTTGAAATTCCACCCCTATGGGGGTGAAAAGGGGGAGTACAGTGTATATGAAAAATCTAACTCATTTGGTTAATAAACATGAAACTTGCCGCGAATACTTAAGTAAATTATGAAGTTTGGCATTTTTTGTTTTTCTAAACTACCCCCAGAGGGGGATTGGGGGCGTCAAAATTTGTATGGAAGAATTTTAACGCACAGTCCGATTACCTCGAAACTTGGTATTTATACTTAAGACCAAAAATAAAGAATAACGTTTATCAGGGTTTTCCGAAAATCTACCCCTAACGGGGTGAAAAGGGGTAGTTAATTATACAGGTGAGGATTTTAATGCGTGGCTTGATTAACTCAACAATTCGTATAAATAATCTTTGAGTCAAGTAATGAACACATCCCAAACAATTATTTGAAATTCCACCCCTATGGGGGTGAAAAGCGGGAGTACAGTGTATATGAAAAATGTTCCTCATTTGATTAATAAACATGAAACTTGGCACGAATACTTAAGTAAATTATGAAGTTTGGCATTTTTTGGTTTTCTAAACTACCTCCTAGAGGGGGATTGGGGGCGTCAAAATTTGTATGGAAGAATTTTAACGCGAAGTCCGATACTTAAGACCATAAATAAAGAATAACGTGTATCAGGGTTTTTCGAAAATCTACCCTTAACGGGGTGAAAAGGGGTAGTTAATTTTACAGGGTAGGATTTTACTGTGTGGTTTGATTAACTCGAAAATTGCCGATGTAGGTCACACGGCTGCCAAGCTAAAATGGAACTGGGCTGGTCACATCTGTCGCATGCCGGAGGAGCTATGGGCTAAAATAACCACACAATGGGTCCCAAACAGCAGCAAACGGCAACGCGGCAGGCCCAGAATGAGGTGGCGGGACGAACTCGACTCTTTCGACAAAGATTGGCGTATAACAGCACTGGATAGGGATAAGTGGAAGAAGGGAAGGGTGGCCTTTGCCCTGCAGTGGGACAGAAATGGCTGATAATAATAATAAAATCTTTGAGTCAAGTAATGAATTCCACCCCTGTGGGGGTGAAAAGCGGGGATACATTTTATATGAAAAATCTTATTTATTTGGTTAATAAACATGAAACTTGGCAATATTTTTGGGGCAGTAAATAATAACGATTGTCAGTTTTAGTTAAAAAAAAAACCCCTTACAGAGGATTTTGGGGGTGACAAAGTTGATAAGTTAGAAAAATATGTAACTCGCTATCGGATTAACTCGAAACTAGGTACTACCAAAACAAAAAATAAAACAAGTACTTATCTGTTTTAGGGTTTTTCAAAAATCGACTCCTACCAAGGTGGAAAAGGGCAAAAAAAGTTTAAGGGGTGGATATAACTGCTTGCTTCAATTAACTTGAAAATGGGTATGGGCCTTTGAGTCAAGATATGATCACGAACGATTTTTCAAAATTCCACCCCTGTTGGGGTGGAAAGTGGGGCTACAGTTTATTTGAAAAATCTGATTCCTTTGATCTATAAAAATTGGCCCGAATACTTATTTATCTAAATAAAGGATAAAGATCATACCTACATACATTTTCGAAATTTTTAGAGGTAAGTACGAATTTAACGCGGACGAAGTCGCGGGCAGAAGCTAGTATAAAAAAAACGCATACAGACATACTCTTATAATTATTATGTTTAAATTATTATCTCCTTTATTCAACTAAATACCTACATATAAATTAAATTATTAAATATTAGAATATAAAAAAAATATAAAAATATTAAAAAATATAAAATGAATTATTATTATTATGTTGCTGTGCCCTGACCGGGTTTCATGTTGGAACTTACATATATTGTAACAACTAAATGTACACATGAATGCAATAAAGAATTTGAATTTGAAAACTTTTTACGCCCGTTATAAAAAAAAACAATAGGTCTCGGCTAATAGGTACTTAATTTTATTACCACACGACTGCACCAAATAAACAAAGCAAATAAAAAACATACGTTTGCTTTCATTTTAGGTATAATGTTTATTTCCAGCATTTGATTCTTACTGAAAACGCTAACGCTGGTTAGGTACGTTTTATATCCTCCCTGGCTGAGGTCCCGTTGCAAAAATTCACCCTGTACATTATGATACGGGGGAATTTATGAGACAGGAGAGGCGACAACTTTGGAGCGATAACTCTCACTTTATAAGCCTCATTTTATTGTAAGAGTTCAGATAGTGTTCTGTCTGCTCCAAGAGACGCATGTCGTATTGTTACAACAATGTTTTCTAAAACTTCGTTAGTATTTCTTGTACTGTACTTTTTATCGGATTTCTCACGTGAGTACTTATTGTGTCGTAGATGTTTTTATCCATACTTACTTATAATATTATAAATTCGAAAGTAACTCTGTCTGTCTGTCTGTATGTTACCTTTTCACGCCTAAACCACAGAACCGACTTAGATGATATTTGGTATAGAGATAGTTTGAGTCCCGGGAAAGGACATAGGATAGTTTTTATCCCGATATTCCCACGGGATCGACACTTATGCGGGTGAAACCGCGGGGCGCAGCTAGTAATGTATATTTTTAACACTTTGAAAACCCTCACAAGTGCTATCTTATTATCTACTTATTGTGTTTACGATTATTATGTTTTGAGTCGACAAAGCTACGCAGTAAAATATTCCGCAAAAATATCTCCCCTTAGATGCCGCCAACACTCTAGGGTGGTAATTACAACTTTCTAACTCACACCGTATCACCCTTATAAACTTTATTCCCTCTTTTAACCGCAATAGGGTTGATTTTTCATCCTGAGGCTCGTGTTTCGTTGTAGAATTAAAGATGTGTTATATCCGATCTTTCAAGCTGCAGTATAATCTTTCCCAGCAAACTTAATGTCGCTTTTCAACTACATCCCATAAGACAAAAATTCTTTAAACATCACTAAATTCTTTACATTTTGTAAATATTTAAGGATGCCGCCACCGGTAGTTTACACCTTAGTACTTAAAATATTTACTTAGTCTTAGCGCTGAGTTTTCAATCGTCAGATAACTTTTATCTGGAGAATAAACGTGGCGGATGGCATTTTTTTGAAGTGAAAACTTCTTTAGCGGCGTTGAACACTTTTTGTAATGGGTAAAAAATGTTAAACTCGCGTCAGGGCATCGCGTCAGGACCCGTGACCGTCAGGAGAGATTCCCCCCCCCCATCTCTTTCTACGGCGCGGCGCGGCGGCGGCGCGAGTGAACCAAGTGAGACACGATAATGGATGGATAGATGGATGGATGGTGATGGCGATGGCGATGGTGATGGCGATGGTGATGGCGATGGCGATGGGGATGGCGATGGTGATGGCGATGGTGATGGCGATGATGATGGCGATTGCGATGGTGATGGCGATGGTGATGGTGATGTGATGTGATGGTGATGGTGGACGCGGACGCGGACGTGGATGGACAGCTGATGGCTCGACCGTCTGTGTAGTAGCTACACTGTTGTGTATTCGTAAAATTCGTGTATATATGGTGTTTCAAAAAATGGAAATTGAACGAAGTGCATCGATTAATGAAAAAAGTGACGCAGAAATAGTGAAAAATACTTAGTTATATTAATTCAATTAATAATTGATTTATTTCAACGTTAATATTCAAGTTTTCACTTCTGCCGGCACTCCCGGAGTGCAACCCGTCTTTTTTTTTTGTATTTGTACAGTAGTCCGCAAGTCAATGGATCTTTTCGTTGATTTACTCTTCAAAATGCAGACTTTGCGTTGTTTAATAATATTAGGCAGGTAGTAGCGTACCTATAAGGTTTTTATAAAAAAAAAAAAGAATTTAAATATATTTTTTTATATACATACCTATGTATATAAAAACACAACACCCTATTATGTAGCTATGTACCTACCTAGGTACATAGCTACATAATAGGTTGTATAGATAGAAGATATTAGTAGTGCTAAAAATGTTTATCGTTTTCAAATATGTCTATTTTCTGTATTGTAGATGGACAAAAGGATAAAAAGTTTTTCCGGAAGGACTACACTTATATAGAGTCACAAGAGAGTTTCTACAAGGTCCACACGACAGCACAGAGTTTTGCTGATGCCAAGCGAATGTGTGATCTGGAAGGAGCCAATATGTTTTACGCAAAAGACGAAGATGAAGCCAACGCTGTCATATCGTTTTGGAACAGAACCCAGCCTAACATACCGTGGGTGTTTGTGGGGCTGACGGACATAATGGCTGAAGGACTGTTTGAGACCGTTGATCGTACGTATACATACAAGGTGTAAAAAGGTGTCACCAAGCCAAAATCGACGCATTATAAAGTTATTCACTTTGCAAATTTTTTTGGGAACTAATTATAAACTACCTATATTTAATATTATTATGAGATTATTCATTTATACAATATACACATAGCTATTGATATAATCAAGTTGTCAAATAAATAATTACATCATCGAAAAATAACGTTTCCCAATGCAAAACTTTACTGCAGGGATCTTACTTACTACTCTAACTTAATTTCTTAAAAAAAATAGCTTATTTTTGCATGTTCCTTGTATTTTCCTCACATATTTTTTTATCATTTAATTTTGCTCTTCTTTTTGCGTGTAATTATTGTGAGCCTTTTCAGTATAGGAAAATATTTGCAACTACTACTGTCAACAATGTGTGAGTCTTGGCATCCATAATGGTCTTTCTAAACCCGTTTTAATTTTATTCTTTACCGTTTCAGTTTTCATCGAAATCGGCCCCTGCTTAAACCTAAATGAGAGTATAGATAGGAACATTTTTTTATAATTTTCAGGAAAGCCAATCACTGAGGTGTACAGTAAATGGCAGCTATATCAACCGGACAATTCTGGCGGTAATGAGAACTGCGTACACATGGACCTACTTGGCACCATGAATGATTACCTGTGTGACCCCAAGTCTTACTTTATTTGTAAGAAGAGTCTCCATACACTGAAATGGAATGATGACTGCAATATGCCTAATTTAGGTAGGTTAAAATATTTTGAAGGCAACGCATTGCTTGGTAAGCTCTGTTTTTTTTTTTTTTACTTACCTGAAAGACCTTCATATGTTTCCTACCAGAACAGAACAAAGAGTTTTTGACAGCCTACATAACAATATCACGTACAATATAATAAAACGCCAAAATTGTCAGCAGCTTAACGCTATTCACCAAGTGCGGCGCGTGCATTGTAAGGGGAGCACATGGGAAATCATCAAATGACCCCTCCCGCTCTGGGTGGAGCGGAAGGGAGTGTCAGACTCTTACTGACTAAAACCCATCCGTGTTCCTTCCTTAGCCCTTTATGTTCCGGGGTAGCGGTAACCCTTTCGGACAATCCCGCACCCCCGGCAGGCTTCGGCCCTGGCAGGCCCCTTCCTTTTTGCTGACATCTCTTTGAGGCGCGCGTGGAACACATACGCGCCGTCCGGCACGGGCCTGGTCCTGATCGGACGGTGAGCTACCCATTACTCTCCGTCCGCAGGCCCGCGCCTACGGTGGCCGGGAGTCGTCATGCGGCTTCTGACGCCCGGAGCGTCTCCCGCGGCGGCTGGGACGTGTGGCTCTCTCCCTCAGCCGTTCCGCGTAAGGGGAGCACCTGTGGGAGATTCTCACAAGAATAAAACTAAGAATTAACTACTGTTGTTGTTAAAATACATTTGCCGAACAGTATTTATATAAAAACAAATTTATTAATTCAAAATAAATTTAGTATCATGCATAAATATATGTATAATTAAATCTTTCATCATTAAATAGACACATATAACATATTTTATCATTTCAGATTACACTTTCAATAAGAATACTGGCAAGTGCTACAAGCTCCACACAACTCCACGGAACTGGATCGACGCATATGCAATGTGCCGAATAGAATATACCTCCCTAGCAATGATCAGCAATCAGATGGAAGCGAATTATCTTGGGGAGTTAACGAAATCCACACCAAAACCACAGATCAGTGAGCAATACCAAAGAGGAATATTTCACCTGGGCTTTCATAACAGATTTAACGAAGGCTGGAAGACAGTTAAAGGTACGTGAGTTCGTGGCTTAGCAACAGCGATCTCCCTCGGATGTTGAAAGAGGGGTTCCGCTGTAGAAGCACTAAACACAATACAGCAGCGATATGCGCTTTACAACTAAGTATTTTGTGGTCTACTTCATGTACAACCAGATGTGTCAAAACAACTGTTATTACGTTCTGACATCCTCGACTAAATAGACGAGAATGAACTTTGTTTAGTGCAATAATCAATCTTAACTTACCCGGTGGCTCTGACTGGAACTAACGAAATTACTATTAAAAGTGACTAAATGGCCGTTTGCACACTGCGGCGATAACGACACCGACTCGTCTATGTCATATCGTCAGCTCGGACGACAACGATATCGTCCGACGATATCGAGACGATACATAAAAAATACAAACATACAAAGTAGGCTTTTGGCTACTTTGCAGTATGTGTGTATTTTATGTTTTTTTTTGTAATGTGCGTCTTATTTGTGCAGAATAAACTATTTTTTTCTTTCTTTTTTTACTGTCTATATCGGTATGTGACACGATGTAACCAACAGCTTATTGTCATGCGGTATGTATGCCACAGCAGTCCCGAATAGTTGCGTTGCGCCAGCAAAAGCTTACATCGCCTGGCGCTTCCAAATTCGAGGCAATAAAGGAAGCAGGAAACAATAAAAAATAATTAAAACAATAACTCGGGCGACGCGACGCGGTGGTGAGCAACGGCCGTCCGGCGGCACCTGCCCATTCCACTCCCCGCGATCTGCTTCACCCCGCTTTGTATCGTCTGCCGATATCGGCACGACAATCAATGTCGACGACGATACCATTGACTACAACGACACAACGTGAAAGCGTTCAGTAGTAATTGTATGCAACTACCAGTACGATGATATCGTATCGTTACCGTCTAATGTGAAAACGGCCGATCTGTCTACAGTTGTGTCTGTATCCACGGACAGCGTCGCCGTCACCGAGCCAGATGAGCTTGCTGCTCTGTAGGTACACTACTCGCCGTGGATCTTTGTGTCTGTGAAGTTATCTGCGGGTAGCCTTTTTGGGTTAGTTTCATGGACAGTAGAAAGAGATCCCAGAAATCTCGGTAGTTGTTTAGATTATTGATTTATCAATCATTATTCCAGGATCATCAATAAATGTAGACACCTGGTTCGACAACTACCAGCCCGACGGAGTCCAGGAGTGCGGCTCAATGTTCTACACCGGTAGGCTGATCAACACAGATTGTAATACAAAGTGCATGTTCATTTGTGAACACGAACTAGACAGCTCGAATTCATACATAAAATCCAATATTAATAAAATTGTTTAATATTGAATTAACAAAGTACTTAATAAAGTAAATAAAATATTGTGTTTGCTTTTAATAATAAAGCCTTTATTACATAATATTTATAGGTATAGATAGTGCAAACTTGAAACAGTTTAAAAAACTGTTTGACCTGTTGACTCGGAAAAAAAGTTTTAGAATTGACTTTGACTCTACTGTGTAATTACTTGTTCACTTTACCATTTTATCCCCCACATGGGTGAGATACATCTGAATGAACGCCAAATTAGACCAGCTTGGCGAGTACTGGCTACCCTCGAGGCGACTGACCCCCAAACTGTTTTAATACTAATAAAACCGCAGAAACTAATGTTGGTAACACCAAGTGAAGCTACTTCGCGTGCTGGCAGTGAAGTTTTTGAAGGAAGGAACTTCCATAGAGTATAGGATACCTACTTCCCGCCATTATTATTTTCTCATGCCGCGAAACACGTTTGATTTTGTGGATTGTTATTATTTTCGGATGAATATACAGGATGAAATTGAAAACATGCGGCAAATCGAAATGGGAGATTGTACTCATCATTATGAACAACTTTTACTATGGGACCGAACCTGAAATCGTGAAAAAAAAATCAGCTGTTCCCTACATTTATGTTCGCATAACTCGTCATAATGTAGGGAGCAGCAGATTTTTTTTTTCGCGATTTCGGGTTTGGTCCCATAGTAAAAGTTGTTCATAATGATGAGTACAATCTCCCATTACGATTTGTCGCATGTTTTCAATTTCATCCTGTATGTTTGCATAAATAGCTAATACGTGTTTTAAACACCCTCCGCATAGAAATAGTTAATACTAATACGCACCAATTTTTAACCTCTTTAGAACTAAAAATAAGTGATCATCTGTAGAGTTCTGTTAGGTAATAGTATGGAATCGTATCATACAGCATTTAAAGCCCGTTCCCGCTAGGGTCCTGTATCATTCACCCGATAGAATACAGGTGACAGACAACAATTGACAACATTTCAAACCTGACACGACCTTAAAACAAAAATACTGTTTCTTTATTTTCGTATCCTGAGTTCAAATATATTTTTATTTTATTTTTTTATTTCTAAATTTCTGAGAAAAAAATAAAAATCAAAAAACAGGTGATGACGTCACATAAACGGCGGAATGAGGTAGTTACCTTTGCGCATTCCAATGTCTTTGATTGAAAACATTATATCAAACAAGACATGTCAAAGTGTAACTAGAAAACAACTAAAAAACTGAATTGAATTCAACAATATTTTTTCCTATCAACTCGACACGCTGCTTACTGTTAATATTATCAATTTTTGATTGATATTTCGCCAGTAAAATGGATCCCAATGAAAAATATACGCCAATAAAATGGATCCCAATGAAAAATATACGCCAATGACGGAACCAAAACAACGACTGAGACAAGTGACATCTAACAGTTTTTTTGACGGGTCACAACAAAGCAAAGGTAATATCGCCATTCTACCGTCATCTGGCACTTACGTCTTTTTAGAATACACCGAATTTCAAAGATAAAATTATGAATGAAAAGTACATAATTTCGAAAAACGAAAAAATATGGGTGCCCTAGATTTGAATTTACTTATAACGTAATAATACATGCAGGTTAAAAATATGAAATCTTGTCAATTGTACCTGTCGTGAAAATGGGACAAAAGGCTGTTTTTTTGCAATTTGCAGCACCCTAATTGCGTAACAAACTATCAATT
Organism: Amphipoea oculea; assembly: GCA_945859645.1. Taxonomy (NCBI): domain Eukaryota; kingdom Metazoa; phylum Arthropoda; class Insecta; order Lepidoptera; family Noctuidae; genus Amphipoea; species Amphipoea oculea. The sequence continues at coordinate 14,919,849 of OX243873.1, forward strand.
GCTTCATAAGTTCGAAAAATTTGTCTGCTCAACGCGTAAATAACGCAATGAATGTTGTTGAACTGTCAAAATGAAACCGATTCCGATTGATAAAGTGTTACGCAATTGTCCCGCAGATGTAGACTAGTTCAAAAAATATGGATAATGAAGCATGAGGCGGAGGTGGAAAATTTACAAAAAAATGTTAGTTAAATTATTGAAGAATAAAATCTACAAATCTCACAACCACCAATCACATAATCTTCATTTAGAAGCATCAAACAGTTTCGCGGCTTTGTTACCGTCTTGACGATTTCTTTGTGGTATGCTACGCTTTTAAAAGGATTAAAAAAATACTCTTTGAGTGCTGTGTTTAAAGACAATGTGTCATTGTATGGTGAGGTTTAAGATGGTAATATGGAAAAGATGATACTCATAGTGACAACTGTTTCAATAGAAAGCATATTATTCATATCGATCGCTACCTTGTGCTCGAGAAACAGCTGCATTAAAATTCATCATCATCATCTGCCTAGCCCTTTCCCAACTATGTTGGGGTCGGCTTCCAGTCTAGCCGGATGCAGCTGAATACCAGTATTTTACATAGAACGACTGCCTATCTGACCTCCGCAACCCAGATACTAAGTAATACGATACCCCTTTTGGTAAGACTGCTACATTAAAATTATATCTTCTATATATTTTACGACCAATTGGGTATTCCCAAACTAGTTACATACAACTTATGATAGAGATCTTCTGATTATATTTTTGGCATTAGGATTAATAAGACCTGCTTGTATAAACTACTTTTGTCAAAAATATTCAATGTTCAGTTACGTAGTACTTTAAGTATTCTTTGGTTCAGTTTTGACTTCGCTACGATTTTATTACCTTTAGAACAATCACTCGCACAACAATCACTGATCACATTCACAACATTGAGTTTGTGATTGTAGGTTTTTAGTCCTCATAAAAGCAAGCGGACTAATTAAGAGACGAGAGGCCACTAAAAACCAAATTTAATTAACTCTGTAACCTCGACTGATGAGTTGATATGAAATTATAAAAATACTAATAAAATATAGGTATCAACCATATTTTATAAAACTTATCTAAATATACCAACGTCTACAGATATATTGCTTACGCATGGTCCACTTTATGCAAATGATGTAAGTAGGTAGCCTGTCGGAGAATCTGCTATTTGCTGAGTATCCTCACATGCATGTTTGCGTGGCGCGGTTCAACACGCGTGTCTTAATATCTTTAATTAAGATGTTTTCGAAAACTTTGCTCATATTTCTTTTAGTGAACTTCTTGTTGGATTATTCATGTAAGTAATTATTTTAATAATAACGTTTTTTAAATAATCTAATCTTGATTGTGATTGCAGCTGATTCGCAATGAAGTTGGTAATATAAATACTTAAATAAAAACTGACTTATTTAGCCATGAACGCCTTAAGAGTGAGTGAAGTGAGTGTTCTTTTTCATTGTTTGAAATAAACTGCGTAATTATCATTTTTTTTTTAAATTAATAGATGGGCAAAGGGATAAAAAGTTTTTCCGAAAGGATTACACATACATAGATTCAACGGAGAGTTTCTATAAGATCCACACGTTACATAAGTCATGGACTGACGCCAAGCGAGTGTGCGCTCTGGAAGGAGCCAGTTTGTTCTATCCAGAAAACGAAAATGAGGCCCATGCTGTGATATCGTTTTGGAACTCTACCCAGCCCTTCTACAGTGTGTATGTGGGAATATCGGATTTAGTGGTTAAAGGAGTTTTTGAAACCATACACGGTAAGAATACTCTTATAATATTTTATTATTCTCCTCGTTCGCGGCTTTGTTCACATATAATCTCCAATCCCACGTTAGAGTTCAGGGATCGTGCCACAACCTCCTTTATCAGAATTATTTGAATCGTACTTCAGAGTATGAAAAAGATGGTGAGCTATATACAGGACGTATACTATCGGATAATACTATCTCCCACACAGAAGAATAAAATAAAACTGCTATAAGAGGTGCTGGTAGGCCCCCTGGAACTAAGTTTCGAAAATTCTATTAATCACTTTTACACTCGATCTCGGTTTTACAACATTAATACACAACATATTGGCTGTATGACAAACTTGTAGAAGCTATTCTTACAGCCTATAAGCCAGTTTTGTTTTATTTAATAGTAATCTTAGTGGTGTCAAATAAATGTCCTTATATACCTAAATATGTACACATTAGAAGTTACCTTACGTTTAATATTTAGAAAAATCTTCGCCTTCTAAAGAAACTTGGTATTTTGTCAAGTGTTATATCTAGAACGCAAAAATCTATTCACTAGTGAACTGCCGACCTATTCCTTAGTTTTGAATTACGAAGTTAATAAGAATAAAAACATTATAGGCTGATTATGTACGTAAGAATAAAAATAATTCAAATTTACACGAACTATTGCTTATGGAATACACTACATTGGTGTGCATGAAGCGTTCATGTGAATAAGAAGAAAAAGAAAACTCGCCGAATGTATAACGGTTTAAAATCGGTTAAAAATAAGTACAAAATTGTTGACCAAAACCGCTTTAGATAATAATTATCATGGATTTCAGGTCACCCCGTATCAGACGTGTACAACAACTGGGGTGCTGGTGAACCCAACGATGCCGGTGGTGTTGAGGATTGCGTCATCCTTAGAAGGGACGGCACCATGAACGATGACGAATGCTTTAAGAAGAACCCTTTTATATGCAAGAAGAGTCTCCTCTCCTTAGAATGGAACCAACAGTGCAACATACCTAATTTAGGTGGGTTAAATTGATAAGTATGATGTTTCCAAACATATGTTTTGTGACCTGCACCCACATTTTCGTGCCACTTACATTACAATCCGACGGATTTTGAAGAAAATTGCTAATTCATTGCCGCAGATCTTTAAAAAGTTAGTCTTCTCGTATACGTAAATCACGCAATTGAAGGGTTTAGAACAGAATAAGCCAGGATTGAATTAATAATAAGGTTATAGGCTAGGTTTTGTTTTTATAAAACCAAAATGGCGGGTTTTGACGACAAAAAAGGTCTTGAAAAATTTTTTTTACCATTACTATGTGGGGTATCAAAATAAAGGGCTTGATGAGACGATTCCAAAAATATAACACACTAAAAGGATTAAAACAAAAATAAAATGACAAAATCAACACCCGACTGCAACTAAGATTCAAAAGTAGCTCACTTTTCAAGCATTCTTATGCAGTTGGTGGCATCAAATATGAGATTTAACTAAAATAACATGACTACTGCTTTCAGGTTTTTATTTTTATTCTTAAAATCTAAACTCATGCATTTTCATCAAAATCACAATAGGTAGTATAATATCCTCAATGAAGCGTCAGCCCAAATCCAACATTCTAACGCCACAGTATAAACGCCGCAAAGTATTGTATAAGCGCCACAGCAACCAGTAATTTTGTTCGTCGACGATGTCTAAAACAATCACCAATCTTTGGTCGAAAAACTTTATTTTTTGGTCAATAATTTCATACGATTTTCTCAGTTGACGTTCCAAATTCAAATCACATTAATGACCAGCGGGTCATAATGAAATTCAGTAAAATACTAGAGCCTAGGACTTAAATGACTTGCTTTAGTTAGGTTTGCATGACATATAATTTGACGGTAGCGAGCACGGGTGTGAAATAGTAGATTGTACAACTAAGGCATAAAAGAAGCTATTTTACCCCGAGACGTTTATACCTATCCACGCGAGCCGCAGGCGAGGGTGGATAGTTAAGTCGAGGGGTAAAATGGCTCGTTTATGCCTGAGTTACACACCCTGCTTTTCACTTCGATTGCGAGAAAATGAAACAGGCATAAAGTATACAGTACATAATTAATCAAAAATGTTGCAAAGCATAGCTAATTCCCGCCACCACAGATAATACCGCCACGAAACTTTTTAAAAGTTTTTGTTTTAATTTCAACATTTGTCATTCGACTTGGGTACTTCATACTGCCAAATCATAAAAACGTTTCTTTGCGTTTTTAAATGATAAATGACAACTATTTTACCTGATTTTATTAAATTAACGATAGAAAACACGGAAGTGGTATAAATTAAAGAAAATGAAATAAATCACGACTTTAATCTGCGAAGTTTTATTGTGCGTGTGGCTGTTGAGCCTGATTACCTGCCTCAGAAAAAAAAAATTACTTTATGCACTAGAACATAAAAAGCGATTTTATGTCGCCTAAGCACAACATAAAGACGAACTTTTAGAGCATGAGAAGTGAAAAAGATTTTTTCACTTCTCATGCTCTAAAAGTCCGTCTTTTTTATGTTCTAGTGCATAAAGTAAAATTGTTTTCTAAGACTAAAGTAATCAGGCCCAACAGCCACACGCACAATAAAACTTCGCAGATTAAAGTCGTGATTTATTTCATTTTCTTTAATTTATACCACGTCCGTGTTTTCTATCGTTAATTTAATAAAATGAGGTAAAATAGTTGTCATTTATTATTTAAAAAGGCAAAGAAACGTTTTCATTTTTTGGCAGTATGAAGTGCCCAAGTTGAATGACAAATGTTGAAAATTAAAAAAAAAAAACTTTTAAAAAGTTTCGTGGCGGTATTATCTGTGGTGGTGGGAATTAGCTATGGATGCAACATTTTTGATTAATTATGTACTGTATACTTTATGCCTGTTTCATTTTCTCGCAATCGAAGTGAAAAGCAGAGTGTATAACTCAGGCATAAACGAGCTATTTTACCCCTCGACTTAACTATCCACCCTCGCCTGCGGCTCGGAAGGATATAAACGTCTCGGTTTAAAATAGCTTCTTTTATGCCTTAGTTGTAACAATCTACTATTAACTTCTCATGCTCTAAAAGTTCGTCTTTAGCTTAGGCGACATAAAATCGCTTTTTATGTTCTAGTGCATAAAGTATTTTTTTTTTCTAAGACTAAGGTAATCAGGCCCAACAGCCACACGCACAATAAAACTTTGCAGATTAAAGGTCACAGCTCATTAGAGCCACCCGGCACCCACCCCGCACCTGCTCGTCGCAGGGCGTCCACTCGTTGTCGACAGGTGGTCCACGGGTGGACGCCGCGTTATCACCAATAAACGTCGCGCGGTCAACCAGTGGACCCCGCGCGGTCAACGAGTGAACGCCGAGTGGTCAACGAGTGGACGTCGCTTGGTCCACGAATTTTCGAGTAGTCTGTTAACAATTGGCACTAGGTCTACACATGTGTTTCGTAATGTCAAATTTTACAAATCATTCGCGGGCAGCGCGCGGTCCACTCTGGACCCGCGCGTTGGCAAAGCGCAGTCAACACAAGGCAAGCATGCGAGCAGCGAATTGTCACCGAGTGGTCCACCCGCCGTCCGCGCGAGGAAGGCTTACGACCGAGGCGATCCGTTGACGCTACGGAGGTGATATAGTGAGCGCATACCCATATAAGTCCATATAAAGAATACTAGCCGCAGGAGGCGAGGCGGTGTGGAGTGGGTGCCGGGTGGCTCTAATGAGCTGTGACCTTTAAGTCGTGATTTATTTCATTTTCTTTAATTTATACCACTTCCGTGTTTTCTATCGTTAATTTAATAAAATCAGGTAAAATAGTTGTCATTATTTATTTAAAAACGCAAAGAAACGTGTTTATGACTTGGCAGTATGATGTTCCCAAGTCGAATGACAAATGATGAAAATTTAAAAAGTTTTTTGGCGGTGCTATCTGTGGTGGCGGGAATTAGCTATACTTTGCAACATTTTTATTAATTATGTACTGTATACTTTATGCCTATTTCATTTCCTCGCAATCGAAGTGAAAAGCAGAGTGTACAACTCAGGCATAAACAACAACAAGTTGTACAATCTACTATTACATTACTAACGTATCTATAACACGACCATGAGAGAGAGTATACATGTATTCAAGCGTCTCTAGTGGCGTATTTCTATAGGGGGACGGATCCGTGCTTCGCTTGTGGCCTTTAAGATGAAACTTTAAACTGTTTGGTTAATACATTCGTTCTAACAGCAATCAATGTTGTTGAATTTTCAAAGGCATTCCGTTTAAGCAGACGACAAGCTCATAGGTTGAACTGCAAGATGCCACTTTAAAACAAAAAGTCATTGTCATGTAGTGTGTTACGCATTTACCCCGGTATTTACTCGTGGTTGCAAAGAGCGGTTGTACTGGCAATTAAGAGCTATTCAACGTTCAACTATCCTACAAATTCCAGCCAACTTGCAACATTTCTACCTTAGTACGAGTCTACATAAAGTTTGATTGCATGCGATTTTTTCAAACATATGAAGCAATGGATTAGGAATTTGCCTCAAAATATTTCAGATTCTGAAAGAAACTGTGTTACGCAATTGAAGAGCTGGTAACGTTTAGTTGTTTGTTTTTTTTTACATCAGGAGCTATCTGAAGTGGGTATTCACGTGTTAACAGATTATATTGAGATTAAATTACTTTAAAATAGTTCCTCTTCAGCCAGCAGGTCATGGATGACTAAAAAAAAACTCTTTAGTATTTAAAAATATATTTACGTAGGTCGCCTCAATAACAGGAAACTCAGGTTTCTGTTTATGGTGACTAAATATTGTAAATGTGACCCCGAATATTCGTATCATATTCTTGCAAAATATGCATATTTTTGTGTATTATTTGTCTTGTGTTACTGGTATTTTTTTTAAACAGTACCTACCTATTATAATTAGAAATGAAACGGATATCTGACAACTTTTCGGTATTCAGCCAGCCGATATCCGACTATTCAGCTTACCCTATAAGCCAAATATCCGGTATCAGACAAAACAACTGACCATTTCTGCAGCAATGCTAATGTTAGTGAGAGCTCCCACTTTTTTCTTGCCTTTATTTATCGGCTTGAGTGGAGTGGAGATTCGCAAGAACAAACGTGCTCCGGGGAAGGAAGTAATCCAGTAAGTGCTCGTAGGGATTTTGACCATCTTCCGGGCTCTGGGATTGTTCTGAAAGCCGTGGGATACCTCTCCACTCCTCATGCACCTCAGGACATGTCGTCCCCTTGTCTTTCCGTCACTACGTGCTTGCGACAGTTTCCGGACATTATTGAATGTGCAAGTCGCCCCCAGCCATATAATCTGTGTATTTTATTTATAAACTATTTATTTTTATTATTATTAGTCAGGCAGGGGCCATAGTCTTCCCATAGTCCTAGATAACCAGTTCACTTTAGCCACCCAAAACCGTAATTCAATATATTTGTTTCCATATCTTGCAAGTCATATGACACCCGGGGTTGTCCTCGGGTGCACTTGTATACTGTATACAGGGATAATCGTCGGTTAGTGCCTCATTTCATCAAAAGCGTCTAACGGGCCTCTGCAAGTTGGCTTCGGTCCGTCGTCGTACGCCTTCCAAAGGTCCGGGACTCAAGGGTACCGAGATATGTCAGACAATTTAAAAGTAATATAATAATAATAATTTGCACGGTTGCTTGCAGGTAGAATACAATGACAGGTTATAAAGTCTCACCTTTACCAAAACAATGTATTTCTAGCAAATAAACGTTTGATTTGACAAGTTTTTGACATTGATTGTCGCTGAGACTAGATTTTGAACGTTTTTAACCCTACACTGCATTATTATTATTTTTTTTAGAAAAAATTCTTACTAGATCATATTTGTGGTCTAGAACACGGGAAGTACAGGTAAAATGAAAAATAAACAAAAATAGAAAATATTTTTTTTAAATTTAGTTCCATATGTGGCAAAATATGCAATGACCTACCTAAATTTATTATTATATTTACCGGTTTACTAAATGTTCCCGATCTTTTGGCTGAATTAAGTATAGCTGTACCGCGACAGAATACCATTAGATCTAGTCGCGAAACCGTTACCTTTGCCATAACTGCAAGTCGTACTAACCTTGGTAGCACCGCACCCATGAACCGTCTAATGGGTAAGTATAATAAAATCGCTACACGAACCAATAGCATCGACATCTACTCTAACTCATTGCGACAATTCCGATCGAAACTTCTAACCAGCTCGGAGTCTCGAGAAACCAGCTCGGAGTCTCGAGAAACCAGCTCTGAGTCTCGAGTCGTCTGTGCGACACGTGCAACCCATTAGTAATTGTATTTAAGTACTTCCTTCCCCTCCTTTACCAGCCTTCTTTTTGTTGTTTAATTATTATTGTATTTTCGATCCTATTTGTGAACACTGCTCATTTCAAATTTAATTTTTACTTTAGATTATAGCTTTTAAGTAATTCAACGTATTTCTGTGCTAGTGCTGTGTACTTCTGTAAGTGACGAATTCACAATTTCTAAAACTGTACGTGTTCTTAGTTTGTGTAACTCTTAGTGAGTAAGTCGTTGACAAAGTGCCATATTAACAAATAAATAAATAAATAAAAAATAAATAAATTTGCTAATCTAACTAGAGGTGAAACAGACGGAAGCAGTTTTTGTCCTTGTTTAAACAAAGTTCGACTCTGCATTTTTCGCACATAACAAACGACTTTCCTTTGCAGCCTGGATTCTTGCATCGCTGGCGCTTCTGTCCCCATATAGGAAAGTGCTCGACTCTATCACACCTGACGTCACGAGTAGGAAGAATCGCTGCATTGGCTCTCATTCTTTTTGTCTCTATCAGATCATTACTTGTAGAAGACGGCCAGCCTTTTTTCTTATTCATTGATGAACCACACATACAGAGGCTCTTTCCCACTTCAAACTTGAAGTCTTTCAACTTCAGCGGCGTAGCTCTTTGTCGCATCTCCCCAACTCTTCTGTGTAGCAACCAACTATTTCGCTACTTGGTTCAAATCAGAAAAAATATCAATTATATGGGTTGTCCCACATAAGGGACAGAATGCAGTGTAGGCTTAGTTACGGGAATTCGCATTCTGGTCATACACGCACGTCGAACCTTTCTGCAGAACATCACCATCATTATTGTATAACATGTATTACAGATTACGTTTACAACGAAGAGATCGGCAGATGCTACAAGTTCCACCAGAATCCCTCGAACTGGACCGATGCCTACTTCGTGTGCAGCTCAGAACAATCGTACCTAGCAGTGATCAACTCCCAGTTGGAAGCCGACTTTCTCGTGAGGCTAACGGAAACTAAAACGAAAAACAAGTCCTCAGGAAACTTCGTGGGTGGAGCGATTCATTTGGGCTTCCATAACAGACTCAATGACGGCTGGCAAACAGTGAAAGGTAAGAGACGATTTCTTTCCTGTAATACAAATCTCCCTGATAAATGTGGATATACTGACTATGATTAACTAGACCTGACTCAGGCCTCCTTTGATAAAGAAAATGGAGCCTTATCCACAACGCGGGCCCAAGGTGGCTTGTTGGATGTCACAGTCTTAGATTTTTTCTCAAATAATATACACAAACTTCCAAAAAACTTTCATCCCTTATTTAACCCCTGTAGGGAAGGAATTTTTCGTCAGTGCTCGTTAGTGTAGGTAATTTCGTTATATAAGGAAAATCATTCTGTGCAAAATTTCTGCTTGCTCAAGATAAATTATCGCTTCGAGATCCAGCGGTTTAGGCTGTGAATTGTTTTTCATTGAATTTAAGATTATTATTACTAGGGCCAAGGGGTCCGAGTGCCCACTTGGTTTTACGAGATATCGCCAAGCGCTTAGTCGACTCTTCATTTGACCAGAGGGCTGGCCTATTTCTTGGCCAAAGAATTAGCATTGCCATACAACGTGGCAATGCTGACAGCCTTTTGGGCACTGTTCCTGCTGACAGCGACGCGGACGAATTCTTTAATGCCCTATGACTATTTTGTTTACTTTTTCATATAATTGTACATATTATTATATTTTTATGTTAGCTTATGTTATGTAAATATCTATACAGAGAATTAAATAAATGCGATGATATAAAAAAATATTAAGTAGATAACTTATTTGTTTACAGGCACACCGCTTGATGACACCGGTTACGTCTCCTGGGGCCCCAACCAGCCAGACGGCGAAAACCGGGAGCGGTGCGGATCAATGTCCCTCGACGGGTTGCTAAACGATATCAGCTGTAACACAAAATGCTTATTTATCTGTGAACACGAAGTAGACACTCTCGCTTCGCAATTTGATGATCGATTTGGTAACACTGAAACAGTGTGATTACCTAATATTTTTTTACTAAAATGACTGTAAAGTCTCTTTAGGCTCATGTTAACCGATATATAATTATTGAACCGATTTCCCCCTATGTTACCCTTGCTACACATGCGTACCAGTTAGCGTTTCAAACAGTTCCTACCTAAGTTATACATATATCTATTATGTTAAATGTCTTTAGGTAAATTGATATAAAGTGCAGTTTAAATAATTATGTAATCAATTGATTAAATGTCGATGAACACGACCTTTTGGTTTTTACTTTTGATTGACATACATAAGTATATACCTACTTTGTATAACTACCAAGAACCAGCGCATTTTCATTACGGTAATTAATAATGTTTAACCGGCCAAGCGGCGTGCGTCGCCGATCGGCGACGAAACAATAGAAAATCTATTGTGTCTCATTAGCGGAGCTTGACACATTAAGAATACTATATTATGGCTTTACTGCTTTTTGTCGAGATTCATCATCAGAAAAGAGAATACTACTTGGTACTGTCAACCGCACATCAGTGGTGGCAATTTTTCATTGACAGCACCTTCATGTCGTAGCATTAAGCGTGATTTTCGTAGTACAAGTGTTGCCACTGACTTGGGGGCCGGTTGGTGCTCTTCCTAGACTTTTCCAATCGAGAGCTTACCTTATTGTCTGTGGTTGGCCCCCTGACACTAGGAAACTGGCTACATTTATTTATGAATCTCGCTAACTGACGTGTTTGGTCAATTTAAAGTTGTTTATCAACTAATGTTTCCTCGTATTAGCATACAAGTTAATAAAAAATCAAACAAGATAATAAGCAGGTTATGTTATGTTATCCTTATACTTTGGCGAAGTTTGGCTACACGAACATTCGATGTCGCAATATCACTTGATAAAATTTGAGTTCGATGATCATACTAATATGCACCAACGAAATCACATCCTGCACTTAGACGGCCCTACACTACACCTACAGTAAATTTGCGCAATATTATTGAATCAGCCCTTGCACTCAATCAAACGATTCGTTATTTAATTTTTATCAAGATTTGATCATGGTATTTATGTAGAAAATGGTAAAAATAAGAATGCAGAAAGAATGACAATATCTTAATTTTTCCTTATTGCATATTTTCAGCAAGAAATTAGGTTGTTTATGTACATATTTTCAGCGAATTGAAGTTGCCTATCTTTTGGATAGGTGTAGTAATACCTATTTTAAGCAACTTTCACAGTAGACTAACGTAGTTTGACCGACCTCAACATATTACAATTATAGATATTGCCCCAAACTTATTATATCAAATAAGCGTGGAAACATATTTTTTCTAATACATTCTAATGCTGAAAGTTGATGTAAATTACTGAAAATCATGACGTAATTCGCAAGACATCAGAAGACCAATTCTCGTAATTTAAAACGTCAAAATCTAGTCGCAGTCTCATCTCGGCCACAAACAAATGTCAAAAACTTGTCAAAATTGGAGAAATTAGAGGTATTTTTGACAGACTGAGACCAGACTGTGAATGTTCTTAAAATTACGAGAATTGCCCCTCAGCTGATTCGCTGTCACATGTGAAAATCTAGTCGAGAAGAGAGTTTTTGCCTGGCAAAAGTACAACATTGTAACGATTTTAATATACGAGTACTTCACTTTAAACAAATGTCTTTTATTTTCCTCGTAAGTATGGTATACAAAACTATGTAAGTATCACTCAGAAGAAAGTGCGATTCCCAACTCGTGTTTATTAAGGCCCTCGGTTGGGCTTTGGGCCTCAAACTACGCCCTCGTTAGTAATCGATCACTTTCTCCCTTCGGTGAACAATATTCTATTTTTTTATTTACTTCATTACTTCGTTAACAATACAAACAATTTTATACATTTTGTTCGAATTATATGTGTTAATTCGTGTTATCAACCTCGTGTTCACAAATGAACATGCTCTTCATATTACAATCTGTGTTAATCAAACGTCCGTTGAAGAACATTGAGCCGCACTCCTCATATTGGTTTCCGTCAGGCTGGTGGTTGTGAAACCAGACGTCAGCATCTACATTCATTGGTGTTCCTGAAAAAGATAATGATAAATCAAACAATGATCTAAACAGCAACCGAGATTACTGGGATCTCCTTCTACGGTCAAGGATATTCGCACAAAAAGGCTACCCGCAGATAACTTCACAGACACAAAGATCCGCGGCGAGTAGTGCTTATAGAGTAGCAAGCCAAATTTGAAAAGAAAAGGAGAGGTCAAAAGTGGTACTAAATTCCGAAGATTTTTAAACGCTAATGTGATGTACCTTATTAGAAAGCTTATTTATTAAGCTACTTGATTATAGTTAAATGTGATATTTTCAGGCCCCCGTTTTTGTAAAAAAAACTGAAAAATGTTTCAGTACAACGAAACGCTCGTAGCCTTTATTTATTAATTTCTATGGAATATAATTATTTTAAATGTGGCTAAAGTTTCTGTTTCTATTAAATGCTTTGAGATTTTATTATAATTTTAGCTGCAGCTCCATGAAATTTAGACAGAAAATATTAATTATCATGACAATGCAATATCAAAACGTGTTGAAAAAAGGTCAAATCTATAAATGTCAGAATGACGTTAAAATAAAAAAAACCATAACCACTGGTACAAGTCCGCGAGGCGGAGTGTTTTTATATGTAGAAAAATACGTCAACAAATGTATTAATGTTCTTAATTATAAAGTATAAGTATGTACATAGCCACTTATTTCTATGATAATTGACAATGAGAAATGACAATGACAATGTCAGTCAGCCGCGCTGACTGACATTGTTATTGTCACGTCATTTGCCACAGGGCTGCCAACAGTAAAATATAAATAATGTTTGTAGTTAGCGATGCAAGCATTTTATTTTTCAACACTTGATTTAAAAAAAAAAGTTAAATACCCAAAGACGTCAAAATAATTACCCTCTTTCAGCTCATAAAGCTCAGAAGGCTGTTTAAATTTTCAATTATTTTAGTACCACGCCCCATACATTTATTGAACGTCTCCTTTGACAGTTTCGGGTAGCTTGATATGCTGACGGGTGACCTCTGTAAAATATCGTTACAAAGACTCGCTTCCACCCTGTTCCGCGGTAATGTAAATTGAGCCTTAAGCTTTAGTTACTGCACTAGGTTAATTAAATTTTATCGTCCTATTAATTATGGATGTCAGAACGCATTCACTGTAGTTTTGACGTATATGGTTAAACACGAAGTCGACCACAAAGTAGTTGTAAAGCGCGTTTAACTGCTGAATTTGTTTAGTGTTTCGACTGTGAATCTCCTCTTAGAACATCCGAGGGAGATCGCTGTTGCTAAGCAACAAACTCACGTACACGCGGTTATAGCAATTAGCTGACCCCCCTAAAAATTACTCGATTTTGCACCCTCCTCTCATAACATTAAAGGTTATTCAATATGTATGAGTTAATCGGACTAACACTACTCGATGAACAGAAACAATAAATAATTTTGATACGCAAATTTGAGCTTTAAGATGTTGGTGTTAGATCATTTACTATGTATGGGTATTTGTTACGCAATTTTCATTTTTAATCAGCAAGACTTAAAGGTTAGGTTAATGTTGTGATAATTTGTGTCATTGCTACTAATACCTTATTTCATCTATCTTACTCAAGTTAATCTGGTGTCGTGGTTCATGCGTAAGGCTGAGACGTGCAAGATGCGAGTTCAAATCTAGTCTCATGTTTAATTTTGTTTTCAATATATAAATTGTTCGTTAAGTATTTCTTGCATTATTGTAAAGAACAAGCATATCAATTAAGTTGATAAACGATAAACGTTTCACCTTTTTCAATAAGTGGGTAGTTCGACTTCAATATGCGTATTCAACAAAAACTGCTATTGAAATGATTTTAGGAATATGGGGTAGAAGAATAAATTGAACAAGACATTCTATGCACAAATAGCAGTGAATACGCACGAACATTTTTATATTGCCTTACTAAGTTGCGAAAATCCACGCCTTTTTATTAATTATTATTATCGGTTTTGATAGTTTAATCGTCATGTCTCAGTTGAGTGATTATTTAAAATACAAAATATTGTATTTGCATAAGGAGAATGTTGGTATTAAAGCGATTGCTAGGAAACTTAATATAGCGGTAAGTGTATTCTTTTTTATACTTCCTTAATTCGTTAGTTGGCTTAAAAACGTGAGTATAGAATAATAGAAAATTAACTGTTTCATTATGAGATCATTTATAGGTCTAATGTGGTTTATCTAAAGGTATTTTTGCAAACTTATTCGAAAAATTATGATTACCGGGTTATTAAAATTATGCTTATTGTGTTGTTTCAGAGAAATACAGTCAGACTGTGGCTAAGACGTTTTGAAGAGACAGGGAATATTCAAAAGGATCGTCCTGAACCAAAACCTGCAATGTTACTCCTGTGTCAGAACATCATCAAGCAATTGTTAGAAGGCATACTGAACACCCATTTTTGCCTACTCAATGCAGTATAATGTTTCTGTTCAGACGGTCAGAAAACATTTGCATGTTGCTGGACTGAAACAATACAAGCCAGCACGTAAAATTTAACTGACTGCTGCACATCGCCAAGCAAGGGTCCGCTTTGCCCAAGAATATCTCAATTTTAATTGGGAAGATTATGTTGTCATATTTACCGACGAGAAGTCTTTGTCTATACCTTTTTTATAACTAAACATAACTACATACTTACAAAACAAATTGATATATAGTATACCTAGTAGGTAAAACATCAACGTATAATGCTATTTTATTTATTTCAACGATATTTAATGTGGTGATGTTATTGTTATGAAATAGAAATACATACCTATATATTTCTAAATATTATAACATGTTGATTCACTACATTAAACTCTGTGAAGTATGTGACAACGTTATTAGTAACTGTTATATCATTTACGTTATTCTTATAATAATTTTTTTTATAAAATAAAATCGTTTTTACCATCATTATCGTTTTTTTTTTATTTTCGTTCAGCTTTTTTTGTGTTGCTAAAGTTATAATTTATTATTTATAACTTAAAAAAAATACTATAAAACAAAATGCGCAGCAGAAAATATGTTGGTTTCGAACTCACAACCACGCTCTTGTCAGCTCACTGCAGCTACCACTAGACCACACGAACATGGCGATTGTCGTTGAAATTAGTAATAATATATTACAAGTTAGAACAATATTCAAGATCATACCTACCTTAACACTGCGTGTTAAATATCAAATTCGAATAACTGTTTTATTAATCGTAGACGTTGAACTGTTCTAGTTCGATAAGCTTATTGCTAACAAGCAGAAGGTTCAAATTCGTTTAATTTTTAAGGGGTCAGCTAATTGCTATAACAGACTGTACCTCTAACTGTCTGCCAGCCTTCGTTGAATCTGTTATAAAAGCCGAGGTGATATATTCCTCTTTGGTATTGTTTATTAATGCGTGGGTTCGACGTGGATTTTGTTAAATTCACAAGGTAATCCACTTCCATCCGATTGCTGATAACTGCCAGAAAGGTATATTCTATTCGGCACACCGCATATGCTTCAGCCCAGTTCAATGGAGTTGTGTGGAGCTTGTAGCACTTGCCAGAATCCTCATTGAAAGTATAATCTGAAATTATAAAGGAAACACTGTGCTTTATGGACCGGTGATTTTTTATAGTAGCAATTTTTTTTGGCTATTTTTCTTTCTAAACACCATTCCTAGCAAAACGTAGACAAAAATGCCATAAGTTAATTTTGGGATTGATGGGATAACGGTGGGGAAATTCACGTGGCGGATCTTAATTAGATTCCAAGCAATAATGCAAATCTAATCTGATAAAACCAAATAAGAGCAAGTAACAAAAAATATACAAAGAACGCGTTACTTAAAAAAAAATAACCTACCTAAATCAGGTATATTGCAGATAGAATTCCAGTCGAGTGACTCGAGACTCTTCTTACAAATGAAGTAAGACTTTGTTTCACATTGGACATCATTCATAGTGCGTAGTAAGTCCATGTGCACACAGTTCTCATTGCCGCCTAAATTCTCCGGCTGATTTCTGTACCATCTGCTGTAAACTTCAGAGATTGGCCTTCCTAAAAAGATAAATAGTGATTATGAAATAATGTTATCATTAAGTACCTACCCGTCTATGTAGTAGCGAAAAATACTCTAAACTTTTCTAATGCATATAGCTAAACAAAGCGAATACTTAATAAATATTATAAATCCGATTACGATATTCAAAATCTGCTTTGAATTTAATTAATATACATAAGCCAAATAACTTTATGAATACTACAGGGCTGCAAGGATATTTTGGCGCCTAAATTACATTGACAGGCGGCGCTGTTGGGCCTGTTGGTGCATAATCAATGTTCCCACTGCTAGAACACAGGCCTCCTCTCGGTGAGAGGGAATGGGCCGTAATCCACCACGCGGGCCCAGTGCGGGTTGGTAGTTGTTACATGTCTTCAACTTTTTGGCTCTTGTACATGCCGGTTTCCTTACGTTGTTTTCCTTACAGTGGTAAAGAAATAATTTACTTAAAGTAAAGCGCCTGTCTGGGTTCGAACCTACGATCTATAAGTCGTTAGTCGTAGCCGTTATCACTAGGCCAACACTGCTCTAACCGCACCGCTGCTGTTGGTAAACATTTGTGAAATTGTCTCAGAAATTGTATGGAATAACAAGATGGCGGGTAGTTTTCCGGTTCTGGCCAAGATCCATGTACATACATGTGTGTTGTATTTATATAAACTTATTTGTGAATATTTGCATAGAACCATTTATTAATGTAATTTGAATGTTCCAATATGATTATACAAAAATATATGGTACGAGTATGGTCTCGGGGCCGATTTCGATGAAAACTAAAACGATAAAGCAATTTATTTATTTATTAGCCTATCTACAATTGTTACACTGTTTATCCTAATAATACAAGCAATATGATACAAGCATAGTGTACAATATGATGCGATAGACACAGCATGAAAAAAAATAACTAAATTATAACAATAAAAAAAAATCACAATAACAGTGCAGAAATAACACTTTCAACAACAGTGGGTGGCTATAGAAATACAGTAAATACAAAGGTGACAGAAAAGAAAAGAAAAAAGTCAATATTGTGGTTAGTTTTGATGGACTTGACGCTTGAATTTTTGAAATGTTGTGGAAAAAATATCTATTGAATCATCGAAATTATTAAGAAGCCTGCAAATTCTGGGGATGGATTGGATCCTGATACAGTTTTGCGGAATGGAGGACGTGGTAGTTTTATAGGGTGACGCGGATAGTTGCGGGGTAGGTTAAAATAAATCTGTCAAGCTCCGCTAATGAGACACAATTGATTTTCCATTGTTTTGTCGCCGATCGGCGAATCGCGCCGCTTGACCGGTTAACCTTGCGTAACAACGGGGGGCAGTCTATTTTACACTGAAGTATTTTAAAAAGAAAAATTAAATCTATATTATCTCTTCGTTTTTCGAGTGAAGTCATGCTAAATTTTTGAAGACGTTTTGCGTAGCTCCGATTTTTTTTTGTCTAATCCCGCAGAATATGCAAGATGGTATAAACATCTTTTCTGGATCCTCTCCAACCTGAGAGTCATGAGTTGCGTAATGGGGACGCCATGCAACCGCGCAGTATTCCAATATAGTACGAACGAGACAGTTATAAAGATAAATCTTAGTTTTAACAAAACCTAGTGTCTTTGAAGCTTTTTTAATAATGTTGTCCATATGCGGAATAAATGTTAATTTGCGATCAAGAAGGACTCCCAAATCTCTGATCACATCAACTTTACTAAGGTACGTTCCATTCATGCTGTAATTGCAATTGTATCATATGCAATCAATTGCAATTGTATCATATGCAATCAATTGCAATTGTAAACTGTCCATTCCAAGGTTGCCTGGAAGAGATCGCAGAAAGCGATAAGGCCGCCCATTGTATATTTTGTAGTGTTTGATTTATTTTTTTATGTTATATAAATGTATTTTTGTGGTATACAATAAAGTATAATTATTCAGTATGGAAACCACATATATGCAATAAATTATACCACATACTTGTTATGACCTTTTCTGACGATATACAAAAAAATTAACGAAATCGGTCGCGAAAAAAAATCAGCTGTTCCCTACATTTTGACCAGTTATGCGAACATAAATGTAGGGAAATAATGGGTGCGCCAAAGTTCACCTAAATTTTCAACTCCGATAATTGGAAATCCGAAAATGTTCTTCCTAACATTTTTCATCCTAACAATCACAATTCCTAACTACTCTGTCTCTAATGTTCATAATTCCGAATCATTCAACTTCATAATGTCAGTAGCAATAAACATCTATTATACTTTTATTTGTTTTCCTATATTTTCTCAATATAACCATCTTTTACACTATTATTCAAAGTCATATCTTTTTTGTTTAGATCGTCAACATAGGATGCAAAAGCGAGCGAAGGGCACCCCGAGGTTCGGTTTGGTTAGGTTACTTTAAACCCTTTACACAGAAATAGGGGCCCCGCGAAGCGGGGCTCCGTCGACATAGGATCCAAGGGCGAGCGAAGGGCACCCCGAGGTTCGGTTTGGTTAGGTTACTTTAAACCCTTTACACAGAAATAGAGGCCCCGCGACGCGGGGCTCCGTCGACATAGGATCCAAGGACGAGCGAATGGCACCCCGAGGTTCGGTTTGGTTAGGTTACTTTAAACCCTTACACAGAAATAGGGGCCACGCGAAGCGGGGCTCCGTCGACATAGGATGACATAAGATGAAAAAAAAAGTGTTTATCATATTAGACTAAATAGGTTTTATGTCTATTGAGTGGTATATCAAACGATTTTATATTAATTGTCTGTTATTCTTATAGAATATGTTAATATTATATTAACTGATCATTATATCAAATAAAATTATAGGTTCAGTTGTTATATCTTGTAAATATTAGAGGTTTTGTAATTATATCATATATTACTTACCCGTATATACTCCCAGGCCATGAAACTATTATGGTAGTTATGTTTAGGGATAAAAGCGTTATGATAAAAAACAGTAGGAGTTTAAAATATTTACATTAACGATATTATTAATTACAATTTTCGGAAACATGAGTGTTATGAACATCGCCGGTAGCACTACAAATACATAGTATGAATGAAAACTTTAGGAGGAAAAATTTTAGGAAGAGTGATCATTCGGATTACAAATCGTTAGGAAGAACATTTTCGGGTAAAGAACTTTAGTTGAGCCAATATGGACCCGGAAATAATAAATAAATAATATTATCAATCGCGTCAATTGCATTTTGTAGAAAGTAATTATTTGGCGAATCAATGTGTATTAATCATGTAAACATTGACAATTGCAATTGATCGTTTCGGGGATCCTTTATGGACATTGATGAACAAGATGCCACACTTTTTTAGTTTTTTTTTTACGCTTTTTATTTTGAAAAACGTACGCATTCTAGTCTCAGTCTAAATCTGTCCAAAAAACCCCTAAAATACCTAAATTTTTAACAGTTGACAGGTTGTCAACAGTTTGTTTATGTTTGTCTGTTTGTTGACAGTTTTTGACAACGATTGATGTGATTGCGTCTTGAATTGTACCGTCTTTTTAAGTAAGATAATGACTGGCCTTCAGGTTCAAGTTCAGTTGAACTAAATGACGTATGCACTAAAAATTTCTGCCTAGTGCTATTTGGTAAAATGAATAATGGCGTGTAGTTATACGTACGGTCAACGGTCTCAAAAAATCCTTCAGCCATTATGTCCGTCAGCCCCACAAACACCCACGGTATGTTAGGCTGGGTTCTTTTCCAAAACGATATAACAGCGTTGGCTTCATCTTCATCTTCTGCGTAGAACAAACTGGCTCCTTCCAGAGTACACATTCGCTTGGCATCAGCAAAACTCTGTGCTGTCGTGTGGACCTTGTAGAAACTCCCTTCTGACTCTATATAAGTGTAGTCCTTCCGGAAAAACTTTTTATCCTTTTGTCCATCTAATAAGGAAAATAAACATATTTGAGAACGGTTAACATTTTTGTGACTACAAACATCTTCTGTTTAAATAACCTAGTAGGGCTCATTTTTGACCGGCTTTATAAAAAAGGTGGACTTTCTCAATTCATCTACTTAATTAATTTTTTTAATATAGGTACCTACAGGATTATTGTAAAAACACCAACAACCTCTTAAAAGATCATTGTACTCATCATTATGAACAACTTTTACTATAGGACCAAACCTGAAATCGCGAAAAAAGAATCAGCTGTTCCCTACATTTTGACGAGTTATACGAGCATAAATGTAGGGAACAGCTGATTTTTTTGTCTTCTGTTGTGTAAATAGTTAGGTGTCTATTTTAAAAAGACAATGTACTTTCTTGTGGTTAGACTCTCGCACAGCCAAAATCTCTAAAGAAATAGTTGATTTTGGAGTGTTGGTGTTTTTATTAACACGCCTTTTTATGAAGAACAATAAACACGGATTTTTCGAAAATCGACGTACTAGGTGTGAAATAGGACTTAGGAGCATAATTTATCTGGAAACATCGTATAATATAATAAAGGTTGTAGAGGGTAAATCTTATCTATTGCGCGGCTCGACCCGTTACTCAGCATAAATATTTTGTAGGTACAAAAAAAGTAAAGTAGGTAGTTTGATTTCTCAAATATCCAACCACAACGGATTATAAAGTTTTTAGGTCCGAATTTGACTAGCAGGAAAGTTGGCATAAATAATAAATGACGCAAATACAAAAATTTTTGGTTAATTTTTTAGAATTGTTCAAAAATCACCCTTGGAGGTCAAATAATTCATTTCGTAGGTTGGGCAGCAAGGCAGATGGTTATAATATCTTTTCTCTCTTGGTTTTAATATTACACAATATAAAATCACGCATGTAATCACCGAAGGGTTAGGCACAGGCCTATCTATAGTACACCCACCATTTGCCACTTATGTTTATGTCTGATGTAATAAGGGGCGAAGAGCGAGCCTAACAATATTGTTTAGAGGATAATGAAAATTTGGTAACAAAAAGTGGTCTGATTGAAACCGTATTATGGTGGGCACGACTTTAGGAGATTGTTACCATTCCAGTCCACAGGCCTAAATACAAAACCATAAAACACCTTTTTGATGGTGCCTGGTAGGTTATCAGGTTGACTTTTACTTATCAAGTAGTAATATTCAAATATTTTATTTGTTTTATTTTATTTTACCATTTATGTACACACATATATAAACAGACAAGAAAAAAACAGAACAGAAAAATAGGTAAAAAGGTGATGCTTATTTCATAAGAAATCTCTTCCAGCATACCTGCGATAGGACAAGAAATAAAGAGATGTAGGCAGCGTGTTAAAGAGTAAAGGAGACAAAAAAAATACATAAAATCTAAAAAACAAGTCACTTAATAAAACCAAGCAAATAATACAAGAATATACTTACATATACAAATAAACATACATACTTCTAAAATAAATAACACTAGAATGTAAATAAAATAATTAAAAATACATACACAACTATGATAGGGTGGAGAGATAGTGTTCTTTCACTCTTCTTTTAAAAACTGCAATATATATAATAATATTGTATGATCCCTTGCTAGACCATACATTAGTTTTAGATGAGGGATGAATGGAATAAAAGAAGGTAAGTACTAAAACACTACTGTATTGTCTCAAAGGTACTTAAAGGTAAAATGAGTTTAATGAACTTATGGTGTGGGAATGAAGTGAGTGACGCGGCCTTTGCACATGTTGGCTGTAACGAAGGACGCCTGGCTGACTTGATAGCCCAACGCGAACTGAACTAATTATCATGAGTTGAAATGAATGTGTGGCGTGAAATGCTGAATTGCAGAATGTGCGGTTGCACCGTACAAATATGTTGAGCTTTTTACGACCCAATACTCACGTGTGGAACCCGAGAAAAAGTACACTACAAGAAAGACTAACAAAGTTTCAGAATACATTGTTGTAATTATACGACACACGTCTTGTCTCTTGGAGTAGGTATGTGCGATATCGGTTGCTTATGTTCGTCTTATCACAGTTATTGTTATTAAATTTACATCTGTACAATAATAAGGAAAAATATTGGAATAAAACTTGGGAATACCAACCTACAACGATAATAACGGGATACTCCGAAGGTTATTGAAATCATTAACGGTGTTTTAGATCCAGAACAAAACAAGTTATCAATAACTTATTTATGAGATACTAGCAGCGCCCCGCGGTTTCACCCGCATAAGTGTCGATCCATATAAAAAGTATACATAATCAGCCTATAACGTTCCCACTGCTGGGACACAGGCTTCCTCTCTGTGAGAGGGAGTGGGCCGTAATCCACCACGCGGGCCCAGTGCGGGTTGGTGGATGTCACATGTCTTCGAATTTTTGGTTCTAGGACATGCCGGTTTCCTCACGATGTTTTCCTTCACCGTTTTGAGAGCAGTGGTGATGAAATAATTTACACAAAGTAAAGCGCCTGTCGGGGTTCGAACCTACGACCTACAACTTGTAAGTCGCCGCTGATACCACTGGGCCACCACTGCTATAAAAAGTATCCTATGTCCTAATCCAGGCCACGACCTGCCAAATTTCATCCAAATCCTTTGTGCCGTTTTATTTGATTCTCAATTGTTTCTTTTTTTATGTACCTAACCTATATTATAATGTGCCTTTTAGTCAGTTAGTTAGACATTATAGATTTAAGTACCTCTCTATCTAAACTGTGTCCTAAATGTAGATATACATGCACGGGCTTGGGTGAAATTTGTTTTCACTATTATGTTTTTAATAGTTTTTATAGTTAAACTTAGATTTATAAGCGCTCTAGACATTTGCCGCGTTCCGAGTTAGGAATGTAATCGATATAATCATAGAAATGTACTTTCATATATCTATGGATATAATCGATTTAAGCGTGCTTAAACCTAATTCGGTACGGGTTTAAGCACGCTCAAATAGATAATATCGATTACAGTCCTAACTCGGAATGCACCCATTATATCACAGTCGTTGTTCTTTAACTTCTATCTGTACAATAATAGTGATAAAATAATTACTTAGGTAAGTCCGAAGTTTTGTTTCCAAGATTATTTTTGAATTTGGGGAATTCCTATTTTTTTAACAGAGCTAAGATAACGTGACCTATAACATCACTCCTCAAACACGAGATGACGCGGGTTAGATTCAAGTAAATTTAACGATTGTTAATGGTCATTAACCATCGTCGATTTTACATGAATCAAAGTAGATATAACTAATAAGATGATTTTCGAGCCACTATTGAAGGTGTACATACTGTCGCATGAGCTTATTTGAGTAACGCGACCCTACTACGCCTTTATAAAGGCCTATTCAAACCTAAGCGGTATTCGCTGCCGCTGCTGTGGGTAGAGGTATACCGCGCGGGTTTTGCTCAGGTATTTAGTACCAAAATACTTTTTATCCTTTTGTCCATCTAATAAGGAAAATAAACATATTTGAGAATGGTTAACATTTTTGTGACTACAAACATCTTCTGTTTAAATAACCTGGTAGGGCCCATTTTTGACCGACTTTATAAAAAAGGTGGACTTACTCAATTCGTCTATTTAATTTTTTTTTAATATACCTAAAAAAACACCAAAAACCTCTTAAAAGATCATTGTACTCATCATTATGAACAATTTTTACTATAGGACCAAACCTGAAAACGCGAAAAAAAATCAGTTGTTCCCTACATTTTGACGAGTTATACGAATAAAATACAGGGTGATTGGAAGATGGGTGCAAAGCTTTAAGGCGAAGATAGTACAGACAATTTAGAACCATTTAAGCCATGGTTGTCTTAGACGAAGTCTTACCAAATATTTTTAACCAAATTTTTAAGTTTTTTTTCGGAAATTCTCAAAATTTTATGTAAACTGCATAATTATGGCCAAATTGAATGATAAATGAATTCATTTTTGAAGTGAAACTTCTTTAGGCGCGCTTGACTTGGGGAGTAAACTGGCGAATGCGTTACGAAAACGTGTGATCGGGCGAGTAGGGAAGGTACGTAAAAAATAGCTGGAAACACCTGGTGTAAAAACCCGGTCCCGGTCGCATAAATATGCGACCGGGTTTTTACACCAGGTATTTGCTTCCAAGTACGCACACCAGGTACCGACTCAAAATACTTGCAAGACTATTAAGTATCTTATACGGCTACTCGCCCAAATACGTAGGTACTCAACCGCGTTAGTTTTCGCAAATGCGATCATGCTCCTTATCAGTAAGAGTCTACGGAACAATTTCGTATGTAAGTATTTTTGAAGGGAAACTTCTTTACGCGCGCTTGACTTGGGGAGTAAACTGGCGAACGCGTTACGAAAAGTGTGATCGGGCGAGGTGAACGGCAGTTGAGTGGGGGATATAAGCAAGACAAAGCAGTGCGCGCGCACGTTTTCTTTCTCTCTTCCTCTCATAGCCAAATACCTCAGAATATCTGTATTCTGAGCCAAATACGTATGAAGTTTTTTTTTCTTTTGCTTATAACTCGAAAATGGTGCGTCCTATCGCAAAAATAATGAAAATTTCGACCCCCTTTATAAAACCCATAAACTCCTAAAACTCAACATGTAGGTAATCAATTTTCATATTTTCCATACAAAAAGTGAAAAATTCCTTAAAAAACACGCCAAGAACGCCCCGTCCGCGCCTGCGGCTCTAAAAAACAATACACGGGGTTAGGGCAAATAAGTACCTTGTCAAATTCGATTTTTGTTGTGTCAAAATTATTTACGTGAAACTTCTTCACTTGACTTTGAGAGTAAGCTGGCGAACGCGTGACGTAAGCGTTACGAAAAGTGTGATCGGGCGAGTAGGGAAGGTACGTATTTACTCGACCAGGTTTTTGCTTCCAAGTACGCACACCAGGTACCAACTCAAAATACTTGCAAGACTATAAAGTACCTTATACGGCTACTCGCTCAAATACGTAGGTACTCAACCGCGTTAGTTTTCGCAAATGCGATCATGCTCCTTATCAGTAAGAGTCTACGGAACAATTTCGTATGCAAGTATTTTTTACTTTAATGGTTTGCAAGTATTTATTTGTAAACGCGATTTTGCTCCTTATTTATAGGAAGACATTGATCAATTTCCTATGCAAGTAGTTTTACTTCCAACGGGGCTTTTGAATACGCGATTGTACTTCTTATCTGTATGAAGTTATGAATCAATTTTCTATGCAGATAGAAAATACTTGAAAGTATCTCGCCCTGTCGTGCCTCGACGCTCGAGTACGTAGGTACTCCAATAGTTCAACAACCGCGTTTGTTTTCGCAAATGCGATCATGCTCCTTATCAGTAAGAGCACATAATACTTAATAGTACTACGTACAGAAAGGACACTCCCTTCCTCGCCCTCATATCAGAAGGCCAATTCTACTAATTAATGTGCAATGTGAAAAACACGAGACTGGAATGCGATGACACTGTGAATAGACCAAAAAATGGCATTCTGCTAACCTTAAAATTCGGTTTGTTCACATTCCGGTCGCAATATCATCGCAGTCTAGTCTCATAGCAGTCAACTTTGTTCTCGTTTACAAAATTAAACATATTTTCATGTTGGTTCAATGTACGCAGACGTTATTGTGATACTTTAATTTTTAGCAGCCTTATTATCTGATTTTTTTTATGTATTTATTAGTTTGCTTGATTAAGTGCATACTCATAGTATTTTCATTTCTTGTTTGTTATTATATATCTTTGAAAATACAAAATCATTAAAATAAATAATCGGCTAGAAAGTTAACATGGAACGTATTTGTAAACGCTACGCGCAAGCGCGACGCAAATGATTAAAGATGTCAAAAAGAGACGTCATTATATTTTACATTTGAGTGAGTTTATATCGAACGTTAAGGAATGAGAAAGACTAAAACTAGAACCTTTTCTATTATGGCCCGCCAAATAACGCCTCGCCAATTGGAGCTCCTCCTAGATTTTCTGGAGGAGCACCAGTCATTGGCGTTGGGCAAGGTGAGAGGCAGGGAGGGCAATGCCCTGTCCAAAAGGCTTTGGAGACATTTGTTGTTTTGTAAATAAAACGCTGAGTATGAAACAAAATCTTATTTAATAATAATATGTGCAAAATGAAAAATTAAATTTTGTTTTCTTTTAGGGCTTTGTTGACGCTGCCGCGCCGTGCTCCATGCAAGCGATGCGCCACGGGCCATTGTGTTTATTACCTTTTTAAGTTACTTACTTAATAAACAATATTAATTATACTCAATCTTATTTATTGAACAATACCTATAAGGGGTTCGAGGCTAAGTAACAGCCACATGGGTCCATCGATCAAAGTTACGCATGTCACGCGCAGTCGGTCCGTGGATAAGTATCATCTGAATCCAACTGCTGGCACTTAGCTGAATCCAACTGGACGCCAACCTCAACATAGTTGGTACCTAATCAAAGAAAACATACATAAACTCACGCCATTTTCCCATGGGGTAAGCAGAAACTAAAGACAGATCTTTGCACATACTTTTTGCTTCGGCCACGTTCATACAGTCATACACGCACACTGGCTGCTAGAATATTTTTATGGGATGCATGTATTTCATCCATCCAGTCCTTCATTTTGCTTATCGCGGTAGGTATAGGCGAGTGACAGAGGCCTGTCTAAATATCGAGTATCGGATGACCATCACCATCGGTACATAAGCACTGTAATATTATATAGATAGGTACTATTACCGGGTACATAAGCACTGTAATAATATATTATATAGATAGGTACTATTACCGTGACATAAGTTCGACAGACAAGTTACCTACTCGACTTAGCAATGCATCACATTCACTAACACTCATACAACTAAGTACATAAATATTTATGTAATAAATAAATAATGTTGTATGGGTAAGGTACATTTAAATGATAAACTGATAAATCTTCGACTTGTGCATAAAAAGTAAGGTAAAAAGAAAGCACAAATGTCCAAAAACTGATAAAATGAATGGATAACCCGCAACAAATGAGTCAATTGATACTATGCAAGTACTAATATTGCTAACTCAAACATGTATATTTGATTCATTTGCTGCGCATCGGTGTCAGCACAACATACAAATGATAAGTCTGCCTATGTACATTTAAGTGCTTGAAGTATTAAATAAATAAATAATAATGATTGAGAAGCCCTAAACAATTTTAGAAAACCTTTATCAGTGTGTGGGTTGGTTCCTTCTTAATTTATTAAGTACCATGTCACAGTTTTAAAGAAAAAATAAAAAACCTCATATTTCTTTTAAACATTTTTTATTTATCCTTGTTATGAAAACTTGTAATAAACGAAACCAATACATGTACATAAGATGAAAAAATTAAGATTTCTTGTCATCATTGAACTTATTTTTTTAATGCATTTCTTTTTTTATTACAATTTAAATGTTAATGATGTTCTTCAATATTATACTTGTATGTTACATAGAACAAAAATTATATTGTACATTAGGTACTGTAAATAAACTTTATTCAAAATAACAAATAATTACAATACAATTTAACTATTATTGTACACAAAATTTTGTCAAAATCTGCTTTTTCTCAAAACTATCATTGTGTGGGTTTATTCCAATTTGCCTAAGTAGGTCGAAGTAATTTTATTAAGAAGTTTATTAAACAACACAGATTCAAAGACTTCTTAGATATTGAAAATAGAGTTATATCAACACGGAACCAAGTAATTCTTTGTAAAAATATAGGATTATGCCATTATTCATATTATGCAAACAAGAACCAACCCACTTGGTTCTACATAATTGATTAAAAATATTTTAAAAACAACCATATGGAATGAAACATTTTTTAGATTGTCGGGTTACCTGGGACGTGGATCTTGTTAGTTTATTGAACAGCAGTGTTACATGGGTTGATATCCTTGTCATAGAAGTGTTTTGTTCTGTTAAAATTGTCAGATCATTTTGATCTTTACAGGGTCGATAGAAGTTACATTTTTTAAAGCTTTCTATATCTCATCTTGATTTTGGCATGTGTGTGGATTGGTTGCTGTTTGCATAAGTAGCTCCTACTGACATAAAGTTACACTTAAAACAATAATTGTGTGAAACAACATTACTGCTATCAGTGTTATCAAAAATCTTATCATGGTCTAACATGTTAATATCGAGAACAGAAAATGATTCCTTAGTACTATTTACACTATATACGGACATTTAGGGCAATTAGATCGTATGACACGTTAGCTCCGATACCATATCACTTCACTGAACTTTTATCGGTTATATCTTTAATATTTTTGCAAGAGTTGCGAGTATGTCCGACTTCACGTTAATAAACTTTGCACAAAATAGCCATTTCCATTTTCCAGACGAGTTTTTGCTATTGTTTACACAGTCCGCAGGGGCTAAGCACTACTCATAGCGCTCGACGACGCAGTAGGTATGTCTGCCGGCGCACTCGTCGCGGAGGCCGAGCGAGATGCGAAAGCGCGCGCGGGCGGCGCGGGCGACACAGGCCGGGGCAGCGCTAGCGGCGCGGCCGTGCGCGTCTTTCTAGTTTTCTTTTCTACACTTCGGACAGTGACTCCTTTATGTTTAGCGCCTTCTCAACGAACATAGATCTAGGTTGTAAAAGGATCCACGGGTCAACGTTTCCATATGCGTCGATGAGACGTCGACGTTGTTGGCCGACGTAGCCAACAGGCTCTGAACCAATTGACGGTTCGATTCCACTTGAACCTTGGCGACCGGCGACCGCTTCCAGAAACGACGCAGCGTCCCTTCCGATAGAGGCGCGGACGTCGGATCGGAGACGCCGGCGCGCCTCTCATGGTGTTGTCATCGTTGCCTGCTACTTTTACGGCGCGGCGGCGAGGCAATATTGTTTCACAATAGTCAACTAAACACGAGGAAACACTATTTATTTACGTTACGATGTGCACTAAAGTTCGGAGTGTCCACTAAGAATCCGTTTCTTTGTAAATAGGTACTTTGAGTTCGCGTCGTATCGGTCGCGTTGAAGCGCCCGCGCCAGTTGTACTTTGTACGGTGAATCAAATGAAATAAAGTTTTGCGGCATATTGATACACTATTAATCGTTCACACATTATAAAACACAGAAAATTCGAGTGAAACACTGAGACAGTGCAAAACTCGAGCCGTTTGCGATCGTGATTTCAGCCGGACTGACGGTCGCGGAGAGGGATGCGGGGAGCGACATGTGACAGGCCTGGGCAGCGAGGGGCGCGCGCGGGAAGCGGGCGCGTGGATACACGTGCCACGTGTACAATATTTACACATATTTATTTTTTTGTTATTAGCTCAGAACAATAATAAATAATAATTGTCCCGAGGTTATTAGGTAGTTATTGACTTGACGAGCTAATAGAGGCCCGCTCTGACAGAATATGCGTCGCACCAAATAGGAACACGATATTAAAAAAAGCTATTTTATTCGAGGATTCGAGGATCCGATAAACGGCGAGTTTACCCCGCCGCGGGGCAATTACGACCATTACTTATATCTTAATTATTAAAAAAGTTACAAATCTGAAACACAGTGCAAGATAAAGTTTGAAATAGTATGCATGCTATTTAATTTTATACGCATACAACCACATAAAACTATACAGAAGCTAAAATTATTAGTCACAGTTCGGTCTACAAATAATCTCATGCTGGCGTCAGTTTTAACGTTTTTATATTTAGTGGAATACTCTAATGTTTTTAGATGTCATGGCGAAACTTTAGCAGAATACTCATTTGGTACATTTTTTTGTTTCGATCTAGTCGCAATCTCATTGCAGTAAACGTCACATTTGACTACTTTTTTTGGTTTAGTAGAATACCTTTTGTGACATTTTGGAACTTTTGAGGCACTGCGACTTGAATGTGAACGTTTTTTAGTTAGTAGAATTGGCCTTCAGATACCGCATCTCACCCCGCACTTCGAGGTATTCGTCGCCGACTTTTTAGCAAGGGCGCTCGCGAACTGCAGCGCTGTATTGCTGACACGAACACACAATTATGCGATTTAAAAGTTTTATTGAAGTGAAACTTCTTTAGGCGCGCTTGACTTGGGGAGTAAACTGGCGAATGCGTTACGAAAACGTGTGATCGCGAGTAGGGAAGGTACGTAAAAAATAGCTGGAAATACCTGGTGTAAAAACCCGGTCCCGGTCGCATAAATATGCGACCGGGTTTTTACACCAGGTATTTGCTTCCAAGTACGCACACCGGGTACCGACTCAAAATACTTGCAAGACTATTAAGTATCTTATACGGCTACTCGCTCAAATACGTAGGTACTCAACCGCGTTAGTTTTCGCAAATGCGATCATGCTCCTTTTGGAACAATTTCGTATGCAAGTATTTTTTACCGACTTCACAAAAAGGAGGAGGTACTATGTTCGGCTGTTTGTATGTTTTTTTTTTTTGTATGTTTGTTCATCGAATACTCCGCCAATTGTCAACGGATTTTCAAAATTCTTTTTTTGTTCCAAAGTAGATAGTTTTGAGGTGGTCCCACCTGTCACCAAGTTAGGATCTGATGATGGAATCTTAGAGTAATCGAGGGCAACCTTTAAATTTTATAGGCTCACTTATTGTTTTTCGCATATTTTACGAAGTATCTTGTGTATTTGCGTATGGTTGTCACCATCTCAGGTAGCTGGGCTGATGATGGAAGTTACAACTCCTTAACAGTAAGAAGTTACTCGAACAGGCAAGGGCTGTTTTAGTCAATTGTTTTGATGTTTGATAGGGCATTTGCCACATTTGGTCTCATGATCATCAAGTCATGACCTGATGCTGCAGTCAGGATAGTCTGCAGAGTACCTAACTCCTCGACAACTAACAGCAGATATATCGTGTTAAGGCTCATTGAAAAGGGCTCGATGTGTGGATAAACGTACTGTTAATGAGGAACACCGAAGTACATAAAGACCTGATGCTGAAGCCAGGAGCATTAGAAAAAGTACCAACCTTGAAATTACAGCACCGTAGTCGTGTTTGGGCTCATTTTAAACAGGACTAAATTTTAAGTTCAATGCAATGTTGACAAGTCTGGCCTGATGCTGCAGCCAGGATTATCAGCATCTAGTCTAAAAACATCAGGGCAGGATTTGATGATGGGATCCTGGAGAAATCGAAGGAACTCTTCAAATATTATAGGCACACCTATAGCGATTTGGGTATTTTTTATAGTAACTCGTGCATTTGCTCTCGGAAAGCACTATTTGGTGATGTGGAACTGATGATGAAGACCACAGATGGCCACCGGAACTACTCAATAATATCTAAGTATTTCACGGGTTGCGATTCGATTACTTTAATATGGTTGCTAAGCAATTTATGTTCGTCACAATGTGAATGGTGATACGGAGCTGATGGTGGATCTGGAGAACTCCTCAACAATTAACTTCCCTGTATCGGGAAAAGCAATATTTTGTTTGTAAAAGGCGATGATCACTAGGCTATTGTAACTTAGATAAATTATAAGCAGACCCACTAAAAAGCGTGAAATAAAAACTTTTTAAGAAAAAAAAACCGACTTTCAAAAAAACACTACAAAGTGAAAAATATCTTTAATTTCGGAAGTCGGTGGCAAAAAACTAAAATAAAGATCCAAAGACACCGACTTCCGAAATTAAAGTTATTTTTCACTTTGTAGTTTTTTTTGGAAGTAGGTTTTTTTTTTCTTAAAAAGTTTTTTTTACTTTAATGGTTTGCAAGTATTTATTTGTAAACGCGATTTTGCTCCTTATTTATTCGAAGTCATTGATCAATTTCCTATGCAAGTAGTTTTACTTCCAACGGGGCTTTTGAATACGCGATTGTATTTCTTATCTGTATGAAGTTATGGATCAGTTTTCTATGCAGATAGAAAATACTTGAAAGTATCTCGCTCCGTCGTGGCTCGACGCTCGAGTACGTAGGTACTCAAATAGTTCAACAACCGCGTTTGTTTTTCGCAAATGCGATCATACTCCTCATCAGTAAGAGCACAGAATACTTAATAGTACTACGTACAGAAAGGACACTCCCTTCCTCGCCCTCATATCAGATACCGCACCTCACCCCGCACTTCGAGGTATTCGTCGCCGACTCTTTAGCAAGGGCGCTCGCGAACCGCAGCGCTGTATTGCTGACACACAATTATGCGATTTAAAAGTTTTATTTGAGTTTTAATCACGATTACGAATTATTTACGAATTCGGCATCACAATATCCAAATATTGTGATGCTTTTCCGAATTCGTATTTACATATACTGTTTGTATGATTTCGCATTTTTAATAACATGCGATTTAATAATCCATTATTTACAGATAAGTCATTTAAACTAAACTATTTTAGTGTTTTTATTTCATTACGAACCCGACTATATAAATAAACAATTGAACTACATGGTCACTTCGTAATAATGCACACGTTCGGGCAGCGCCGCCGCCGACGTCGTTCGGTTCCCCGACATAAATTGCTTTCCGCGCCATTTTTTTTTACGCTACTAGATTTCACGCACACATTTGCACGTATACAAACGTCATTTGTTTATGTAGTAGTAATAGGTAATTATTTTGCGAGCGTTGTATGGAGTGTCCGAGGTGTGGTAAGAGTCTACGGAACAATTTCGTATGCAAGTATTTTTACTTTAATGGTTTGTAAAAGTATTTATTTGTAAACGCGATTGTGCTCCTTATTTATAGGAATTCACGGATCAATTTCCTATGCAAGTACTTTTTACTCCCAACAGGGCTTTTGTTTGATTACGCGATTGTACTTCTTATTTGTATGAAGTTATGGATCAGTTTTCGATGCAGATAGAAAATACTTGAAAGTATCTCGAGCCCTGGTTTTAGGCCCTGTTTTCTTAAGGTGGACGTACTTGGAAGCCCTGGTACTCGATTTTGCAAGTACGACCCATGTCTAAGGGCTACGGGCGAGGCGAACGGGAGTTGAGTGGGGGATATAAGAAAGAGAAAGCAGTGCGCGCGCACATTTTCTTTCTCTCTTCCTCTCATAGCCAAATACGTTTGAAGTTTCACTTCAGTCGTGTGGTCATAAGCACACTCGTTTTTTTATTTATTTAATTAAAGTAATGTGTAAGCAATCAAGCAAAACATGTTTTAGGCTTCTGTGTCATTAGACATTTTTTTTACAGACATTTAAAGATCAGAAAAAATAAAAAAATTGTACAATACGTCTTTTAAACCTTATTCAAAAAAAAAACGGAGGGTGCTTTTTTTGTTCAAACCTTTTTGAAGACATGCTTGATAATCGCTCTTTCTTTTGAGGTATCATTTATGCGGATATCTTACAAATTATTGAAATTAGGGCCTACAAACCAATTTGAGGGAGAATTTTTTTTATTTTAGGCAGACTAATTAAAACAACATTTGAATTAAAATTATTTATTTTTCATGTTCAAAATGACGGCCGTGATTCCTAATACAAGCACGGCCCCGTCTTCTAACTTCTGTAGTCGTTATTTTCAACATCATCTCCTGCTTCATTGTCTCAAACGCTGAATTTATTCTTTGTATCAATTCTTCTCTAGTGTTAATTTCTTTGTTGTTATACACCAGTTCCTTGGCCCGGCCCCACACGAAAAAGTCCAACAGGGTCAGATCTGGGGAGCGAGCGGGCCAAGGGATGGGTCCATCCCTGCCGATCCAGCTATCAGGAAAGCAATTGTTGAGGTGTTCCCTTACATTTAAAGTCCAATGCGCTGGACAGCCGTCTTGCTGAAAGATGACTGTTCGGTCTCTTTCGAAGATCGGGACACCTGATTCCTCTATCAGCAGTGGTAAATCAATTTGCAGAAATTGCAAATAATTTTCGCCATTCAATGGATCAGGCAAAAAGTGGGGCCCAATCAATGTTCTGCCAATTATTCCAGCCCATACATTCACAGAGAATTTCATCTGAAATGACACCTGCTTCTTAAAATGTGGATTGTTGTCTACGTCGGCCCATTCATGGATGTTGTGAAAGTTTGTAATACCTTCCCTTGAAAATTTACTTTCATCCGTCCACAAGATTGATTTCAGAAACCACGCATCTTCGATGTCTCTGTTGAGGAGGAAACGGCAGAACTGAATTCTTCTTTGAGGATCTTGCTCTACTAGACCTTGCACACTCCTGCCATGGAACGGATACTTATCATTTTGGTGCATTGTATGCCACACCTTCCATTGAGAAATGTTTAAATTTCGAGCTACTGCTCTAGTACTGGTAGTAGGATCCGCTTGAAATGCTGCTAAAATGTCTTCGTCGACGGCAGTTTCGTGTCTGCCCGGGTTGACTCCAGGTTCCACGCGGTGAAACCCATCTTGGGCAAGACGACGAAACGTGTTGTAAAACACTCGGACATTCGGTATCCTGCGATTCGGATAGCGCTCTTGATACATCCGTCGCGCCAAAGATCCATTGCCGTCTGTTCTACCGTACATAAATACGATATCCGCATATTCTTGATTGGAAAAAGTAGCCATAGTCACTTAACAATTAAGAAAAACGGCGTAGGAGCGCACTAAACGTCAACTCAACACAATTAAGTCAAAAATCAACACGTGCAGGAGCGCGAGGCTACGACTGGACACGGTGAAACAAAAAAGTTCAAAACTAACGCAAACAACACGTGCAGGAACGCAAAGGGCTACAACTGAACACGGTAAATTGTGAATCAACACGACAACGTCCACTCACAAGGGCAGTAGTTTGACTAATAAGTAAAAGATGTAACGGCTTCATCACAGACCGACTGACCCTGACTAAAGAAAAACGACTTTGTTGCCTCAGTAACTAAGACCATTTTGCTGTAAAAACCAACTCTTTATCGCTTTTTGCTATTCATTGGGCGTTCTACCTGGAAATGCCGTCGCACCGCGCTCGGTGGCCATTGTTTAGAGAATCCCCTCAATGGGTTCCCCTCAATTGGTTCCTGCATGTGCCAAAAATTCTTAGAATTGAACAATGTTATCATTTCGAGCACATAAAGTATTCTTTTAAGCAAAAATTTTGTGTTTTGTTAGACTGCCTAAAATTTAAAATTTCTCCCTCGATTTGGTTTATTAGGTCCTAATTTCAATAATTTGTAAGATATCCGCATAAATGATACCTCAAAAGAAAGAGCGATTATCAAGCATGTCTTCAAAAAGGTTTGAACAAAAAAAGCACCCTCCGTTTTTTTTTTTAATAAGGTTTAAAAGACGTATTGTACAAATTTTTTATTTTTTCTGAGGTTTAAATATCTGTAAAAAAAATGTCTAATGACACAGAAGCCTAAAACATGTTTTGCTTGGTTGCTTACACATTACTTTAATTAAATAAATAAAAAATTAATTCATTTATCATTCGATTTGGCCATAATTATGCAGTTTTCATTAAATTTTGAGAATTTCCGAAAAAAAACTTAAAAATTTGGTTAAAAAAATTTAAGACTTCGTCTAAGACAACCATGGCTTAAATGGTCCTAAATTGTCTATACTATCTTCACCTTAAAGCTTTGCACCCATCTTCCAATCACCCTGTATATCAACCATATTTTATAAAACTTATCTAAATATACCAACGTCTACAGATATATTGCGTACGCACGGCCCACTTTATGCAAATGATGTAGGTAGGTAGCCTGTCGGAGAATCTGCTATCTGCTGAGTATCCTCACATGCATGTTTGCGTGGCGCGGTTCAACACGCGTGTCTTAATATCGTTAATTAAGATGTTTTCGAAAACTTTGCTCATATTTCTTTTAGTGAACTTCTTGTCGGATTATTCATGTAAGTAATTATTTTGATAATAAGGTTTTTTAAATAATCTAATCTGGATTGTGATTGCAACTGATTCGAAATTAAGTTGCTAATATAAATAAATAAAAACTGACTTATTTAGCCATGAACATGTATTTTTCATTGTGTGAAATAAACTGCCTAATTATCATTTTTTTTTTAAATTAATAGATGGACAAAGGGATAAAAAGTTTTTCCGAAAGGACTACACGTACATAGATTCAACGGAGAGTTTCTATAAGATCCACACGTTACGTAGGTCATGGACTGACGCCAAGCGAGTGTGCGCTTTGGAAGGAGCCAGTTTGTTCTATCCAGAAAACGAAAATGAGGCCCATGCTGTGATATCGTTTTGGAACTCTACCCAGCCCTTCTACAGTGTGTATGTGGGAATATCGGATTTAGTGGTTAAAGGAGTTTTTGGAACCATACACGGTAAGAATACTCTTATAATATTTTATTATTCTCCTCGTTCGCGGCTTCGTTCACATATAATCTCCAATCCCACGTTAGAGTTCAGGGATCGTGCTACAACCTCCTTTATCAGAATTATTTGAATCGTACTTCAGAGTATGAAAGAGATGGAGAGCTATATATAGGACGTATACTATCGGATAATACTATCTCCCACACAGAAGAATAAAATAAAACTGCTATAAGAGGTGCTGGTAGGCCCCTGGAGCTAAGTTTCGAAAATTCTATTAATCACTTTTAGACTCGATCTCGGTTTTACAACATTAATACACAACATATTGGCTGTATGATAAACTTGTAGAAGCTATTCTTACAGCCTATAAGCCAGTTTTATTTTATTTAATAGTAATCTTAGTGGTGTCAATTAAATGTCCTTATATACCTAAATATGTACACATTAGAAGCTACCTTATGCTATATTTAGAAAAATCTTCGCCTTCTAAAGAAACTAGGTATTTTGTCAAGTTTTATATCTAGAACGCAAAAATCTACTCACTAGTGAACTGTCGACCTATTCCTTAGTTTTGAATTACGAAGTTAATAAGAATAAAAACATTATAGGCTGATTATGTACGTAAGAATAAAAATAATTAAAATTTACACGAACTATTGCTTGCTTTAGAATACACTACATTGGTGTGCATGAAGCGTTCATGTGAATAAGAACAAAAAGAAAACTCGCCGAATGTATAACGGTTTAAAATCGGTTAAAAATAAGTACAAAATTGTTGACCAAAATCGCTTTAGATAATAATTATCATGGTTTTCAGGTCACCCCGTATCAGACGTGTACGACAACTGGAGTGCTGGTGAACCCAACGATGAAGGTGGTTTTGAGGATTGCGTCATCCTTAGAAGGGACGGTACCATGAACGATCAGGATTGCGTAATTAAGAGCCCTTTTATATGCAAGAAGAGTCTCCTCTCTTTAGAATGGAACCAACAGTGCAACATACCTAATTTAGGTGGGTTACATTGATAAATATGATGTTTCCAAACATATATGTTTTGTGACCTGCACCCACATTTTCGTGCCACTTACAATTAAAATCCGACGGATTTTGAAGAAAATTGCTAATCCATTGCCGCAGATCTTTAAAAAGTTAGCCTTCTCGTATACGTAAATCACGCAATTGAAGGGTTTAGAACAGAACAAGCCAGGATTGAAGTAATAAGAAGGTAGGCTAGGTTTTGTTTTATAAAATCAAAATGGCGGATTTAGACGACAAAAAAGGTCTTGAAAAAATGTTTTTTTACCATTACTATGTAGGGTATAAAAATAAAGGGCTTGATGAGACGATTCCAAAAATATAACACACTAAAAGGATTAAAATAAAAATAAAATGACAAAATCAACACCCGACTGCCACTAAGATTCAAAAGTAGCTCACTTTTCAAGCATTCTTATGCAGTTGGTGGCATCAAATATGAGATTTAACTAAAATAACATGACTACTGCTTTCAGGTTTTTATTTTTATTCTTTAAATCATGCATTTTCATCAAAATCACAATAGGTAGTATAATATCCTCAATGAAGCGTCAGCCCAAACCCAACATTCTAACGCCACAGTATAAACGCCGCAAAGTATTGTATAAGCGCCACAGCAACCGGTAATTTTGTTCGTCGACGATGTCTAAAACCTATGAAGTAAGAATCTTTGGTCGGAAAACTTTTTTTTTTTGTCAATATTTTCATACGATTTTCTCAGTTGACGTTCCAAATTCAAATCACATTAATGACCAGCGTGTCATAAAATAAAATTCAGTAAAATACTAGAGCCTAGGACTTAAATAACTCGCGTTAAGTTAGGTTTGCATGACATATAATTTGACGTTAGCGAGCAGGGGTGTGAAAAAGGTTTTACATTACTAGCGCATCTATAACACGACCATGAGAGAGAGAGTTTACATGTATTTAAGCGCCTCTAGTGGCGTATTTCTATAGGGGGACGGACCCGTGTTTCGCTTGTGCCCTTTAAGATGAAACTTTAAACTGTTTGGTTATTGGTTAATACATTCGTTCTAACAGCAATCAATGTTGTTGAATTTTCAAAGGCATTCCGTTTAAGCAGACGACAACCTCATAGGTTGAACTGCGAGATGCCACTCTAAAACAAAAAGGCATTGTCATTGTAAGTGTGTTATGCATTTACCCCGGTATTTACTCGTGGTTGCAAAGAGCGGTTGTACTGGCAATTAAGAGCTATTCAACGTTCAACTATCCCACAAATTCCAGCCAACTTGCAACATTTCTACTTTAGTACGAGTCTACATAAAGTTTGATTGCATGCGAATTTTTCAAACATATGGATAAGGAATTTGCCTCAAAATATTTCAGATTCTGAAAGAAACTGTGTTACGCAATTGAAGAGCTGGTAACGTTTAGTTGTTTGTTTTTTTTTACATCAGGAGCTATCTGAAGTGGGTATTCACGTGTTAACAGATTATATTGAGATTAAATTACTTTAAAATAGTTCCTCTTCAGCCAGCAGATCATGGATGACTAAAAAAAAACTCTTTAGTATTTAAAAATATATTTACGTAGGTCGCCTCAATAACAGGAAAATTGATAACTTTCTGTTTATGATGACTAAATATTGTAAATGTGACCCCGAATATTCGTATCATATTCTTGCAAAATATGCATATTTTTGTGTATTATTTGTCTTGTGTTACTGGTTTCATCTTTAAACAGTACCTACCTATTATAATTAGAAATGAAACGGGTATCTGACAACTTTTCGGTATTCAGCCAGCCGATATCCGACTATTCAGCTTACCCTATAAGCCAAATATCCGGTATCAGACAAAACAACTGACCATTTCCGCAGCAATGCTAATGTTAGTCAGAGCTCCCACTTTTTTCTTGCCTTTATTTTATCGGCTTGAGTGGAGTGGAGATTCGCAAGAACAAACGTGCTCCGGGGAAGGAAGTAATCCAGTAAGTGCTCGTAGGGATTTTGACCATCTTCCGGGCTCTGGGATTGTTCTGAAAGCCGTGGGATACCTCTCCACTCCTCATGCACCTCAGGACATGTCGTCCCCTTGTCTTTCCGTCAATACGTGCTTGCGACAGTTTCCGGACATTATTGAATGTGCAAGTCACCCCCAGCCATATAATCTGTGTATTTTATTTATAAACTATTTATTTTTATTATTATTAGTCAGGCAGGGGCCATAGTCTTCCCATGGTCCTAGATAACCAGTTCACTTTATCCACCCAAAACCGTAATTCAATATATTTGTTTCCATGTCTTGCAAGTCTTATAACACCCGGGGTTGTCCTCGGGTGCACTTGTATACTGTATACAGGGATAATCGTCGGTTAGTGCCTCATTTCATCAAAAGCGTCTAACGGGCCTCTGCAAGTTGGCTTCGGTCCGTCGTCGTACGCCTTCCAAAGGTCCGGGACTCAAGGGTACGAGATATGTCAAACAATTTAAAAGTAATATAATAATAATAATTTGCACGGTTGCTTGCAGGTAGAATATATAGAGGTATGAGGAACAGGGTGTAAAGTTCACTCAACCTCCATAGAAAAGGGAGGATCCTCCGACCAGACGGGTGTTGTGTCTGGCGGGCAACTGCCCAATGATTCATGTCGGGCCGTTGTATATATGCTACTTGCGCGGTAAACTCTGCTTGCGCGATGCAGGATTTGCGTGATGTCAGTATGACGCGTTGTTCGCATGTTGTAGATACCGCTACAAATACAATGACAGGTTATAAAGTCTCACCTTTACCAAAACAATGTGTTTCTAGCAAATAAACGTTTCATTTGACAAGTTTTTGACATTGATTGTCGCTGAGACTAGATTTTGAACGTTTTTAATTACGGGAATTCGCATTCTGGTCATACACGCACGTCGAACCTTTCTGCAGAACATCACTACATCATCAACAACATGTATTACAGATTACGTTTACAACGAGGAGATCGGCAGATGCTACAAGTTCCACCAGAATCCCTCGAACTGGACCGACGCCTACTTCGTGTGCAACTCAGAACAATCGTACCTAGCAGTGATCAACTCCCAGTTGGAAGCCGACTTTCTTGTGAGGCTAACGGAAACTAAAACGAAAAACAAGTCCTCAGGAACCTTCGTAGGTGGAGCGATTCATTTGGGCTTCCATAACAGACTCAATGACGGCTGGCTAACAGTGAAAGGTAAGAGACGATTTCTTTCCTGTAATACAAATCTCCCTGATAAATGTGGTCATACTGACTATGCTTAACTAGACCTGACTCAGGCCTCCTTTGATAGAGAAAATGGAGCCTTATCCACAACGCGGGCCCAAGGTGGCTTGTTGGATGTCACAGTCTTAGATTTTTTCTCACATAATATACACAAACTTCCAAAAAACTTTCATCCCTTATGTAACCCCTGTAGGGAAGGAATTTTTCGTCAGTGCTTGTTAGTGTAGGTAATTTCGTTATATAAGGAAAATCATTCTGTGCAAAATTTCTGCTTGCTCAAGATAAATTATCGCTTCGAGATCCAGCGGTTTAGGCTGTGAATTGTTTTGCAGTGAATTTAAGATTATTATTAAACACTGGGGCCAAGGGGTCCGAGTGCCCACTTGGTTTCACGAGATATCGCCAAGCGGTTAGTCGACTCTTCACGTGACCAGAGGGCTGGCCTATTTCTTGGCCAAAGAATTAGCATTGCCATACAACGTGGCAATGCTGCCAGCCTTTTGGGCACTGTTCCTGTTGACAGCGATGCAGACGAATTCTTTGATGCCCTATGACTATTTTGTTTACTTTTTCGTATAATTGTACATATTATTATATTTTTATGTTAGCTTATATTATGTAAATATCTATACAGAGAATTAAATAAATGCGATGATATAAAAAAGTATATTATGTAGATAACTTATTTGTTTACAGGCACACCGCTTGATAACACCGGTTACGTCTCCTGGGGCCCCAACCAGCCAGACGGCGAAAACCGGGAGCGGTGCGGATCGATGTCCCTGGACGGGCTGCTAAACGATATCAGCTGTAACACAAAATGCTTATTTATCTGTGAATACGAAGTAGACACTCTCGCTTCGCAATAATTTGATGATAGACTTGGTAACACTAAAACAGTGTGATTAATATTGTTTTTACTAAAATGACTGTAAAGTCTTGTTAGGCCCATGTTAACCGATAAATTATTCAACCGATTTCCCCCTTAGTTACCCTTGCTACACATGCGTACAGTTCGACACAACTTAGATGTAGCATCGGCAAAATTCGTAAAACGTTCGTAATTCGTATTCGTAAATCTTTATTACTACTTTAGGAAAAATTTATCAATTTTCCTAAAGTAGTAATAAAGATTGGCGATTTTGAAGGCGCACTTAGTTCGGATGTGATCGGTTTTACGAATTTTGCCGATGCTACATCTAAGTTGTGTCGAACTGTACCAGTT
This sequence comes from Amphipoea oculea, assembly GCA_945859645.1. Classification (NCBI taxonomy): domain Eukaryota; kingdom Metazoa; phylum Arthropoda; class Insecta; order Lepidoptera; family Noctuidae; genus Amphipoea; species Amphipoea oculea. The sequence goes on from OX243873.1 coordinate 14,961,706, forward strand.
AGCGTTTCAAACAGTTCCTACCTATGTTATATATCTATTAAGTTAAATGTCTTTAGGTAAATTGATATAAAGTGCAGTTTAAATAATTATGTAATCAATTGATTAAATGTCGACACGACCTATAAAATGTAAGTAATACTTTAGAAATTAAATATGTTTGTGCAAGTCTTTTCTTCTTTTTGATATTTTACCTTTTTATACCTTTTGTTTATGCTTTCGCTACCTTTTGGTTTTTACTTTTGATTGACATATACATAAGTATATACTTTGTTTTACTACCAAGAACCAGCGCATTTTTATTTCGGTAGTTAATAATGTTTAACCGGTCAAGCGGCGTGCGTCGCCGATCGGCGACGAAACAATAGAAAATCAATTGAGTCTCATTAGCGGAGCTTGACAGATTAATAATACTGCAGATATATATTATGGCTTTACTGTTTTTTGTCGAGATTCATCATCAGAAAAGAGAATACTACTTGGCACTGTCAACCGCACATCAGTGGTAGCAATTTTTCATTGACAGCACCTTCATGTCGTAGCATTAAGCGTGATTTTCGTAGTACAAGTGTTGCCACTGACTTGGGGGCCAGTTGGTGCTGTTCCTAGACTTTTCCAATCGAGAGCTTACCTTATTGTCTGTGGTTGGCCCCCTGACACTAGGAAACTGGCTACATTTATTTATGAATCTCGCTAACTGACGTGTTTAGTCAATTTAAAGTTGTTTATCAACTAATGTTTCCTCGTATTAGCATACAAGTTAATAAAAAATCAAACAAGATAATAAGCAGGTTATGTTATGTTATCCTTATACTTTGGCGAAGTTTGGCTACATTTTCGGACGAACATTCGGTGTTGCAATATCACTTGATAAAATTGGAGTTCGATGATCATACTAATATGCAGTATGTACCAAGGAATTCACATCATGCACTTAGACGGCCCTACACCTACAATTTTGCGCAATATTATTGAATCAGCCCTGACACTCAATTAAACGATTCATTATTTAATTTTTATCTCGGCAAACGAGGAGAGAATCGGGATCCTGGTACTAATACCTGGATCCCGATTCTCTCCTCGTATTCAGTTAAAAAACAAAATGTTTTTTAAAATTAAATAACTGATAAGTTTCACCAGAAAACAATAAAATACTATTTTTGAAATATAAACTCAGTTTTTTAATATAACTGTAGGTAGGTACCTACGACGTGATTTTTTGTCTACAGTGACTGCACTGTAGACACAAAAATCACGTTAGGTCGTAAAAAATTGCACTGTACTGATTTTTGGAATTGTTGTTAGGATAGATACCAATAGTGTAAAACCAAGTTTACAGCTTCGAAAAATTGAAATAAAGATGAGATCAGCAGTGGGACAGATCTATTCCTATCCAATACCAACAGCTAATACCATTTGGTATTAGTTTATTTCCGAATTTGTTTCCTATTCCAAACGAGTACCACATTTTAAAACCAATACCAAAACAAGTTTGAAGAAATTAGGTACAGTCAGGTTCAGTAAAATTAAAATGCTTTGAGTGATTTTAAGTAATGTTTAATCAAGATTAGGGTTTGAATATAAATCACATATTGATTTTTTCTTTTATTTTGTCATTTTTAGAGATTTAGAGATATTAGATAATTTTATTTTACTATTCCAAGTCCAACAATTATAATATTATATACAAACAATCAAATAGTAGCAATTTTCAGTACTTATTAATTAACTGTGATACTTACCTAGTATGTATAAGTACCTATAGAGCGATGCTCGAGTATAAAATATCACAGACAATCGACTTATATATGGTGATGATATAATTGTGTATCTCAATAATAAATCACGTGAAAATTTGGCAAAAAATCGAATATGAATAGTTAAAGTACTGAAAATCTAACTAAGTTATAAAATATCACAAATAATCAACTTTTAATAATAATAAAATACCTATATGATTCATTTATTTTATTATTATTAAAAGATAAAATATGAATCATTTGAACTACTTATTTGTTAGTTTGGAAAGTTTTAGACTTTTAGCATTCAATTACGATAGTATAGTATGTAAATGTTAGAAAATAAAATAAAACTTTGTGTAGCCGAGTGTACAAAAAGTCACGTTTTGGTATTCGTTAGTAATAGATTTTTTATTTAAACAAATGTGGTACTCGTTGGGAATAGAAAATAAATTCGGAAATAAACTAATACCAAATGGTATTAGCTCTTGGTATTGGATGGGAATAGATCGTGGGACAGCACAGTATATTCATTCGTGGTTAATATTTTACAAGCAAGTTACAAAGAGTACAATAGAATATAAACAACCCGTAACTAAGCTTATTTAAATCAATGACAGCAATGTGTTACATATGATTATTTCTCGCAGGCCAGTATATACATATAAATATACGACCTCCAATACGCCCCCTTAATCTATTACACATGCATATCACTTCTGTACTCGGTACATAAAAATAAATCAAATACTAACACTTCTGTGTTTAACTGTACTAGCTGTATACAAAAGTATAGTACAAAAAACAGAAGAATAACAAAGAAAAGAATGCATAACGAAACTACATAGAAAATTATCTATTACCAAAACAACATAAAAATAAACATTTAACTACTCATCGCCCCCTTAATCGAATAATTTGATAGGGATAAATCCTTTAAAAATTCTCTTAACTTCGGGCTATGAACACTTTTAGTTAAAATGTCGGCTATCATATTATTAGTTGACATGTACTTTATCTCAATTTTGTTAGTAAGTACACACTCGCGAATAAAATGATATTTTATATCTATATGTTTCGTCCGATTATGCATCATTTTGTTACCTGCAATTTTATGCGCCGACTGATTGTCATTATAAATTACTACCGCTTTACTATCCACAGCCGTTAAACTATTTAGTAAACTCCGTAAATAGAGAGCTTCCTTCGAAGCTTGACTTAATCCTACGTACTCTGCTTCTGTACTTGACAAGGATACTGTCGCTTGCTTCCTACTCTCCCATGACACTATATTTTTACCTATTTTGAAAATTAATCCTGTGAAAGACTTTCTATCAAGTGCCCCTCCCCAATCTGCATCTACATAGCCTCGTAAGTCTAAATCTCCCGACTTCCTAAAAGTGAGACAAAGGTTAGACGTACCTTTTAAATACCTTAAGACCCGTTTCGCACATTTAAAATGTATTTCATCAAAGCATGAATTCAATTGTGAAAGTACACTTACCGCATGTGCTATGTCTGGTCGCGTATTACAGGCCAAATAAATTAGACAGCCTATTAAGCTTTGATACGGCAGATCGCTATGAGAATTTCATACCGACTTCCATTGGGGTTAAAACTGGCTTAGCGTCTGTCATGTTAAAGTCATTCAAAATATCCGAAATGAACTGTTGCTGATCTAGACAAATAACATCTTTGTCCCTCCTCAACCTCATGCCTAAAACATGCCTAGCCTGCCCTAAATCTTTCACTTTAAACTTGTCAAGCAAATTGTTTTTTAATTTCTGCTTTTCTTGTTCACTATTTCCAAAAATAAAAAGGTCATCTACGTAAATAACGACAATCAACTTCTTGTTGTTTTTAAACTGCTTTTGATACAAACACGGTTCTATTTTTGATTGTACAAAGTCTAAATTCAACATTTCTTTATCCAATTCCTTGAACCAAGCATTTGAAGCTTGTTTCAATCCATACAAAGAACGCTGCAATTTGCATACTTTGGTTTCTTGACCTTTGACTACTGCTCCTTTTGGTTGGAGCATGTAAATGTCCTCTTTAATTTTTCCGTATAAAAAGGCAGTCGTGACATCCCATTGTTCAATAAACCAACTGTATTCAACAGCTAGCGAGAACAACAATCTTAAAGTAGAGCTTCTTACTACAGGAGAATATGTCTCAGTATAATCTACACCACATACCTGTGTGAAGCCTTTTGCTACAAGTCTAGCCTTGTACTTTGTTACCTTGCCATCGCTATCTTTCTTGATTTTGAACACCCATTTGCATTGGATAGGCTTCTTATCAGCTGGAAGATCCACCAACGTCCAAGTCTGGTTCTCCTTCAGTGACATAAGTTCATTATCTATCGCTTTTTGCCATAAATCACCATCTGGTCTCGCCAACGCTTCATTAATAGTCAATGGATCACCATCAAGACTGTTCTCCTTGGCATACATAACATTGCATCCGTACCGGTCGACTTGTCTGCGTTCTCTTAAAGGATACCTCCTTTCTGATTCAGGTATTCTGACTTCTTCTTCAGTCAATACATCATCAGATACTCGCTCTGGTACTATAGGTTCAGGTCCTATGTCCTCCGATACTTTTACGTTCTCGTCTTCAGTATCACGATACATATCGTTGTGAGCCTCTAAATGTTCAGATCTGCTTGTAGATACGTTCGGTAAACTGGAAGGAACAGAATCTTTATTTAGGTTTATGATTACTTCCGACTTTTCTACGTTTTCCTTTTGGAGAAAGACGTTTTCCAGAAATTTCACATCTCTCGCAGTCGTCACTTCACCTGTCTTAGGATTCATCAGACGATAACCCTTCTGATTATCAGGATATCCAATAAAAATCATCGGTTCCGTCTTCATGTCCAGTTTCCGTCTCTTTTGCTTTGGCATCAATCTATATGCCAAACAACCAAAGATTTTCAGATGACTAACATCCACATCTTTTCCATTCCAAAGCTTTTCTGGTACCGCATTATTCAATGCTTTCGTAGGGCTTCTGTTATTTAAGTAAACAACAGTATTTACAGCCTCGGCCCAATACTTCTTGCTCAAGTTCGATTCTGACAGTAATGTTCTTGCCTTCTCTATTATAGTACGATTCGCTCTTCCTGCGACAGAATTATGTTCCGGCGTGTACGGTACAGTCGTCTGGTGTTTTATACCTGCAGACTTTAAAAATGATTTAAATTTACCATTACAATACTCCGCGCCGTTGTCAGATCTCAGACATTTAATCAATTTACTTGTCTCATTCTCAACTTCCGCTTTATATTCACGGAACTTATCTAATGTTTCGCTTTTGTTCCTCAAAAAATAAACATGAGTCTTTCTAGTATAATCGTCAATAAATAGAAGAATATACCTCGAACCACCGAACGATGGCTCCTCGATTGGTCCACAAACGTCGCTAAAAACCAATTGTAAGACCTCGTTCGCTCTCGTACCTTGCTTTTTAAAGGGACTTTTGCATGTCTTTCCTTCTATACTTGGAATACACGGCTCGCATAAATCGGTACTCTTAAATTCCATACCACTTACTAAAACTTTCATTTTATTCATATAATTACGCGATAAATGAGCTAATCTTTTGTGCCAAACGTTCGAAATATTTTCATTTTGTTTTGACAATGTCACATTCACGACGTTATTTTGATTTTCTGTCAACTCATAAATTCCGCCGATCTCTTGACATCTTGCAATAATTTGTTTTTTACTTTGAATCATGCAACCTTCTTTGTCAAAATTCATGCAATAATTTTTCTTGGTCAAATCGCTCACCGAAATTAGGTTCATGGATAAATCAGGAACATGTAAAACGTTTTCTAAAATTAATTTTCCGTTTTCGCTGACTTGTGGCTCAGCATTTCCTCGTCCTTTCACCAATAACTTCTCCCCGTTTGCTACTGCGATCTTCATGTTGTCGTTTACATGTGTGTAAGACAACAATTTGTTTTTATCATGGGTCATATGATTTGAGCACCCACTGTCTAAATACCAATTATCTTTGTTTATCGCCCCCTTTGTATTCAGGCAGATATTCGCGGTTTTTATCCGCTCCTTGCACTCGGACGCCTTGTGACCTTGCTTGTGGCACTTAAAACACTTATAGACGAACTTCTGCTTACGATCATTAGTTTTAGTGTTAGATCTAACATCGTTCTGTACTTTACGTGTTACTAAGGCTTTTTCGTACTCTGTGTTCAACTTACTCTGTCTACTTCCTTCTTGTAACAATTTCATTTTGATTTGCTCCAACGTGATTTCTTTTCCACTATTATCTACAGCCATAATGAGAGGGCTGTACTCAGCGGTCAATCCACCCAGCAAAATCGATATGATCCAATCATCAGGGATTGGAGCATCTATATCTGACAATTGTTGTGTCAGGAACGTAATTTTTGATATGTAGCTTTCCATAGAATCAAAATTCTCTAACTTACAGTTAAAAAGCTCTCGCTGAATATGTATACGTCTTCCCCAACCTTTGTCTTCATACGCTTTTCGTAAGCTATTCCAGGCTTCTTTCGCTGTCTTCGCATTGTAGACGTGGGTAAAGCACTCTGGTTCCAACAACAAGCATATTGTTGTTCGTGCCTGCCGGTCTACGTCAGCATTCACTACATCTGTAGAAATTACTTCCCACCAGTTCTTATTTTCTAAGTAATTTCGCACCAGGAATTTCCAATTTGAGTAGTCGGACGAATTTTTCAGCCTCTTAATACCACTTATGCCAACCTCAGCTGACATAATTGCGATTTCGTAAGTTTCACAAGCACACAAATAATATTTAAACCACTCAACTTATAAATAATGCTCTAGCATTTGTGCTTCTGGGATCTGGGCCCATAACCAATTGAAATAAAGATGAGATCAGCAGTGGGACAGCACAGTATATTCATTCGTGGTTAATATTTTACAAGCAAGTTACAAAGAGTACAATAGAATATAAACAACCCGTAACTAAGCTTATTTAAATCAATGACAGCAATGTGTTACATATGATTATTTCTCGCAGGCCAGTATATACATATAAATATACGACCTCCAATACGAAATACCTCTGCTAGCTGCTTGGTGCTCGAAAAACTTTGAAATGTTCGTACTTTCAGTTTTTTACTTATAAAATCTAGCTTCCTACGGAAAAGTCACCCAATACATTTTTAAAGTATAACCCCCTTATTCATAATCCTATTTTATCTCTATTTTAGCTAAAATAGGTTTATAGAACGTTTGTCTTTATCTGTCACGTTGTCATTTCTGTGTGTAAGAAAGAGACAAACCCCATTTTAACTAAAATAGGTTTGATAAGTTTTATGAATAAGGGGGTTAAACTATATCTCGAGTTTTATTGGACCTACAAAGCACACGGTATCTACAGTAAGCAGTTTTTTTTTTCTAATGTTTTTTAAATAGTGACCTCATATTCAAAATTCATTTATTTATGTTACACGTCTGTGTTTGAGTCACAGAAATAAAAAAAGAAAATTCATATGTGTACCAAAATTTCAAATTAATCGGTCCAGTAGATTCGAAGCAAATCGGATGTGACAGACCTACAGACATAGGGTTCCGTTTTTTCATTCGGACGTACGGAACCATAAAAAGTTACACCCCCTATCCACACTGTACGTGTATGTACTTATTGATATGATTAATTTCAAAAATAAATTAATTCATGAAAAATACACCGGTTTTTGAAGTGTAAACTTCTTTAGCGGCGTTGCACACTTTTTGTTATGGGGAAAAAATGTTAAACTCGCGTCAGGACATCGCGTCAGGACACGTGACCGTCAGGAGAGATTCCCCCCCCCCCCCCTCTTTCTACGGCGGCGCCAACCGAAGTGAACCAAGTGAGACACGATAATGGATGGATGGATGGACGGACGGTGACGGTGACGGTGACGGTGACGGTGACGGTGACGGTGACGGTGACGGTGTGACGGTGATGACGGTGACGGTGACGGTGACGGTGACGGTGACGGTGACGGTGACGGTGACGGTGACGGTGACGGTGTGACGGTGATGACGGTGACGGTGACGGTGACGGTGAAGGTGACGGTGACGGTGATGGTGACGGTGACGGTGACGGTGACGGTGACGGTGACGGTGACGGTGACGGTGACGGTGACGATGACGGTGACGGTGACAGTGACGGTGACGGTGACGGTGACGGTCACGGTGACGGTGACGGTGACGGTGACGGTGACGGTGACGGTGACGGTGACGGTGACGGTGACGGTGACGGTGACGGTGACGGTGACGGTGACGGTCACGGTCACGGTCACGGTCACGGTGACGGTGACGGTGACGGTGACGGTGACGGTGACGGTGACGGTGACGGTGACGGTGACGGTGACGGTGACGGTGACGGTGACGGTGACGGTGACGGTGACGGTGACGGTGACGGTGACGGTGACGGTGACGGTGACGTTGACGGTGACGGTGACGGGGACGGGGACGAGGACGGGGACGGGGACGGGGACGGTGACGTGGACGGGGACGGTGACGGTGACGGTAACGGTGACGGTGATGGTGGACGTGGATGTGGATGGATGGATGGACAGCTGATGGCTCGACCGTCTGTGTAGTAGCCACACTGCTGTGTATTCGTAAAATTCGTGTATATAAAGTGTTTAAAATATGGAAATTGAACAAAGTGCATCGATTAATGAAAAAAGTGACGCAGAAATAGTGAAAAAAAATTAGTTATATTAATTCAATTCATAATTGATTTATTTCAACGTTAATATTCAAGTTTTCACTTCTGCCGGCACTCCCGGAGTGCAACCCGTCTTTTTTTATTCGGTTTTTTTTTATATTTTAATTCCGGTTATCGATTAGTTTATGCAATTTTTTAATCGAAATAAGAAAATTGGGTGGATGGTCAGCACTAAGAAGTTTCACGTCGCAACACATTTTTTAGTAATTTTTAACATGATTTGATCATGGTATTTATGTAGTTCGAATGAAAAATGGTAAAAAGAAGAATGCAGAAAGAATGACAATATTTTTATTTTTTCCATTTGCATATTTTCAGCAAGAAATTAGGTTGTTTATGAGCTGACTCGCTGTCACATGTGAAAATCAAGTCGAGCAGAGAGGTTTTGCCTGGCAAGAGTACAACATTGAGTTAATAACTGTAACGATTTTAATATACGAGTACTTCACTTTAAACAAATTTACAATTTCATTTTCCTCGTAAGTATGGTATAAAAAACTATTTAAGTATCACTCAGAAGAAAGTGCGATTCCCAACTCGTGTTTATTAAGGCCCTCGGTTGGGCTTCGGGCCTCAAACTACGCCCTCGTTAGTAATCGATCACTTTCTCCCTTCGGTGAACAATATTCTATTTTTTTATTTACTTCATTACTTCGTTAACAACACAAACAATTTTATACATTTTGTTCGAATTATATGTGTTAATTCGTGTTATCAACCTCGTGTTCACAAATGAACATGCTCTTCATATTACAATCTGTGTTAATCAAACGTCCGTTGAAGAACATTGAGCCGCACTCCTCATATTGGTTTCCGTCAGGCTGGTGGTTGTCAAACCAGACGTCAGCATCTACATTCATTGGTGTTCCTGAAAAAGATAATGATAAATCAAACAATGATCTAAACAGCAACCGAGATTACTGGGATCTCCTTCTACGGTCAAGGATATTCGCACAAAAAGGCTACCCGCAGATAACTTCACAGACACAAAGATCCGCGGCGAGTAGTACTTATACAGGCTGTTACGGAAAGGGTATATCAATACAAACGGGTTGAAGAGTGTATCTGGTCTAGAATCTCTGTACAAAATTTCAGCTCAAAAGCATTAACTTTGAAAATGCATAATATTTTTTTATTTCGATATCAAGGCTCTGCACTGGCGCGCGACGGCGTGATGTGCGTGTACTAGGCGCACAGACACACTACAGCCGTGCGATTCTGTAACCGTCTCACCGTGAAAAGTTAGGCGAAGTGAGCGTGGAGTGAGCTATCAGTGTCATCCCACCTGATACTAGGGATTGACCAAGCATACATTTACAATCATAATCGAGATTTTAATAATAGATTTTATGCTAAGTCTATTGATCATTTTATATATTTTCAAAGCTAGTATTTTAGTGGTCAAAACATTAATATTTCGTGGGGTTTTACAATAAAATAGCAAAACATAAACTTAGCCAGAAACTCAATGTTGTTTTTTTTTTCTTTTTTTCCTAGACTGACTAGTCAATACAGCCTGAGGCGCGAGCGCGTCACGCAAGTGTTCACTTCACCCGAATCACGACATTAAATGTCGAGAATCGGGTGAAGTGAACACTTCACGCCGCGCTTGCGCGTTAGTCACTGTCATTATCACATAGAAGATTATTTTGATGTGGATTGCGTGAAGTGTTCACTTCACTCGATTCACGACATTTAATGTCGTGAATCGAGTGAAGTGAACACTTCACGCCGCGCTTGCGCGTTGGTCACTGTCATTATCACATTGTAGATTATTTTGATGTGGATTGCGTGAAGTGCTTGCGCGTTAGGCGCTGTCATTAATATTAAATTCAGTTTTTATTTATTTATTTCTATAATTGACGACCATGGTCGTAAGCCTGTTCGTAATCGAGTTCAGAAATTAGTTCCTATTTATTTCAACGCTTTTAGATATTATGTCTAAATCCAACCGTGTTTGTACATTTAAAAAGTCAGTTGTGTGCATTTTGTTTTCAACAATTAACCAGATTTTGTATTAACTAGTTACAGACTACTTATTTAACCTGTAACGCGTGCAAATATAACATTATTGTAGATAGATACTAACCCCCTTATTCATAAAACTTATCAAACCTATTTTAGTTAAAATGGGGTTTGTCTCTTTCTTACACACAGAAATGACAACGTGACAGATAAAGACAAACGTTCTATAAACCTATTTTAGCTAAAATAGAGATAAAATAGGATTATGAATAAGGGGGTAAATAACTAAGATCCGTATTTTTCATGCACGGTCAAGCGGCGCGCGTCGCCCATGATTGGCGAGTGGCGACGAAACCGTAGCCAATGAGCGACGCGCGCGAAGTGATGTTGCCATGGTTACCGTGGAGTGAAATATGGAACATTCCGAATCGCACTGTAATCGATTACAACGTGCTTACACTTTGACCCCAATTATTCTGTATGGTATAAATTACCTATTATTCCCCGCATAATCTTACCATGCCGTACGGTTGTCAAGAGTGGTATTTTGACAGTTCAAACCGGTTTCGTTAAACTAACATGGCATTTTCGAAATTGTGTTTCCGGCTACAGTCGCCACCTTACCAAAGGATAAGAAATTCGTGGTGTAAAAAAACAAACAAATAAATACTATAATCTAACCGTGAGTAAATAATCAAGTGAAATAGTTTTGACTCTCAGCTGCCATAGTGGTGATTTATCTAAATGGGAACGCAAATTATTTATGTGAGAGTTGTGGGCGATGATGGCCTAATTCGGAATGATCCATATATCACGCAGCGCACTGCGCATGCGTGCATGCGTGTCAAGCGTCGTAGTTGTTAGTATCAAGTGAACTTTTTTTTTGCTTTCATGCCATTGACGACCATGTACAACTCGTTTATAGAGAGTAGTATATTCCTTGATGTAGAATGTACATAAGCCTGTACGTATTCGAGTACAGTGACAATAATTAGTTCCTAATTATTTAATGCTGTTAGAGATTTTAATGTCTAATGCCCGGTTTCTGAAGAATTCTTAAACGGAGTTTAAACTTTCAATAGTTGTTGATTCGACATAATTATCTATTTAAGCGAATTCCTTCCTTATGCTCGGTTTTTGAGGTTCTCAGATAAACCCTCGATAATAATTCACTCGACTTTTAAGCTAAATTCTTCCTTAATGACGTGTTCAGAAACACGATATCGAACCAATAATCACTATCGAATGGATAAACTCCGTTTAAAAACCTCAGAAACCGACCATAAATCCAACTGTTTTTGTACATCGAAAAAGTAAATTTAGTCAGCCTACATTTAAGATATAACATGAGAAATTGTGCTAAGCAAGTACCTATTCAGTGATTGGTGTAATGTTCGTATACATAAGTACATAATACGTAAAAGCACATATAGGTTTTTTTTATATCATCTCTAGGTAAATACCATAAATGCCATAAATATTTAGGCATATTATTAATCTAGTGACGATTGCTGTTAGGACACACAAATTGCATTATTCATGTATGCATGTTTTGGGCTGTCTAATTTTAGTTTTGCTGTATACTGTTTACACACTGTGTCTACGTTTCTCAGCCAACTCTCCTGTCGCAGATCTGCTGAAAGAAATTACTAAGTAAATGATGAAAGCAGTTCCTCTATCTTTATGTAGTTTACTTTATTATGTATTTACTGTGTATATAAATAAATATATTACATTTTTTAATTAGTATCACATTAAAAAAAATTGCTAATACATTTTTTCTACTGAGTCGGCTGCTTCCTGAGATGCAACTTCTTAATGCCGGGAACGGAGGGACATTGGATGTGTGTCGGCTGCACCCCCACTGCAAAAAGCTGGAAATAATGGTAATAATTTGTTACAAGTATTTGATTTATTTAATTCCTACACATCAGCACATCTGCAGCTAATGTATTTACTTTCAATAAGAATAGCGGTATGATTTATTAAGAACAGCGTCTGATCAAATAAAATCAATTGAATGGGCCAATATTATTACTATATATTTAGAGCACAACGAGTTTCTACATTTCTTAATTCCATGCTCCGTGCCTGTCTGTGTCCCAATTTATTTGTTCCCTATTGTGTTTATCAAAAATAGTGTGTGAAATAATGAATACTTGCCTCAGACCGCCACGCATGACACAGCCGGGAGCGATGTGATCAAATCAAATAGAGGCAGTGTTCTTTTATTGTCTTCTGTCCCTTTAATGACTTAGCAACTGCAGGGTCGATAAGGCTCATCTGCTGAAAGGTAGAATATATCAGATTAATAAAATTCACTTGCTTTTGTGTGCCTATACTTTTGTGTTTTTATTTTAAGTTATCCTATGTTGTCCCACAGCTGGGCACGGTCTCCCCCATACTTTTCCAGTTTTCCTTATGTTGTGCCTTCTTCGGCCAATTGGTCAGGAACGTGTCAGTGACGACGCCCGCCTTGTCTTCAGGCAACCTTTGTCATATTGAGTTGTTTCTAATTAAAAACGTGTTACTAGGATACTACATAAACCTTTATTGACTGATAACTACCTATATCTTGTAAAAATATACCACTATAATTTTATTGTAAAATCATAAGGTTTTCTTGAAGTACTTACGTAAAATTTTGTTTGACCAAAAAAAAAAGGTTTATCGATTGATTGTGATGTTATTTCGTGCAAATATTATCTACAAGGACGTATAATATGTTATAAACGAATATTCATCCACTTAACGTCGATTTTACACAAAAACTATTAAAAGAAACAACGTAGCATCATAAAATCATAACAAAACAGCACGCACTGCAGCTGCCATTAAGAATCGTAAAGTCTATTTTTAACTTTTTTTTTCCAATATTGCCAACCCATATTTTTCGTTTTGAATCATTTAGTCGATTAGTTTATCTACCGGACCATAGACTCAAACTGTTGCACAGGATATTAGACCTTAATTTACAGTAATAATAGAGGTTGAAGCCGCGTGAATCGGGTGTCACCGATCGGTGACCGTGGGGCCTGACGGGTGCGCGCCGGTCGTCACCGATCGGTGACCGCGTAAATCTAGCGGTTTGTAATGTAATGATGCAAGCATTTTATTTTTCAACACTTGTTTAAAAAAAAAACGCCATAAGACATTAAAATAATTACCCTCTTTCAGCCTATAAAGCTCAGAAAGCTGTTTAAATTTTCAATTATTTTAGTACCAAGCCCCATACATCTATTGAACGTCTCTTTTATCAAAAAATTTTTGACAACACTGTTGGTTCTTTGTTTGAATTTAGTACTTAGGTCAGTGGGTCGTCATACTTTGAATTTTAAGTATTCTGTGATTAAAGCACACCCCGGACACTCCATACAACGCTCGCAAATTAATTACCTACTACCACTACATTGACAAATGACGTTTGTATACGTGTAAATGTGTGCGTGAAATCTAGTAGGGCTGGCTGGCAGTACTCGGCCAGTAGTGCGTAGGCGGCGGCGCTGCCCGAACGTATGCAACAATGGGGCGCCGCGCGCCGCGACATTAGGTACTCGCAGAAATCTAATTAATAACATTTCTATTGTACTACTTTTCAAGTCGAAGAACGAATAGAACGTGAAAGAAAGAGACATAACTAAGACAATAAAGAGAGAGAGCAATAATTTAATATTTGGTATGTTAATATTACGGAAGTTTTAATTGTTCTAAAACGAAGAAAACTTAGAAAATAAATGAATAATAGAGAAAATTATGAAAATAAATTATCACAACACTGGCTTAACTTGTTTGTCTGTAATATACTAGCTTTTATTTTTTATGGGTTTAAAGGCTATTTGAGTTGCTCTTCCTTACCTTCTTTCATGTTTCGGGAACCGAAAGAAACTCCTGTCTTTATCGTTCCTCGATGATGATAAGCATCCAAATAATGCACAATATCGTGATTAACACAAAATATAAAACTTTAAAAAAATAATGTGTTCGTATCAGCAGTAGGTAGGTACAGCGCTGCGGTTCTTGTGTATGCGAGCGCCATTGTTAAAGAGCAGGCGACGAACACATCGAAGTGCGGGGTGAGGTGCGGTAACTGATGTTAGTGCGGGGAAGGGAGTGGCCTTTCTGTACGCAGTACTTTAAGTATTCTGTGATTAAAGTTTGTCAGTGACTTTTCTATTTATCGATAGAAAAAAATGACTAACTAATATTCATCATCTGTGGTGAACATGTGCTGTCTACTGCTGTCTATGGGGCTTTCCGATACAAAATAAACTTTTTGTTTGCAGTTTCAAAATAAATAATTGTAAATAAACAAATGAAAGTTTTATCTTAGTACCTACTTTGAATTAGTTTTTCAGTGACAATGGCTAGCACGATATTATAATGGTGAATGTGATAGTAATATGACATAATGTTGGCATGTACCTATTGGTGAAAGTTTTTCTAATTTAAAAATGAATTCCTCTACCTACTCCACAGTTCCTGTGTTACTGTTCATAATTAGATTCACCACCGATCGGTGACGACCGGCGCGCACCCGTCAGGCCCCACGGTCACCGATCGGTGACACCCGATTCACGCGGCTTCAACCTCTATTATTACTGTAAATTAAGGTCTAATATCCTGTGCAACAGTTTGAGTCTATGGTCCGGTAGATAAACTAATCGACTAAATGATTCAAAACGAAAAATATGGGTTGGCAATATTGGAAAAAAAAAGTTAAAAATAGACTTTACGATTCTTAATGGCAGCTGCAGTGCGTGCTGTTTTGTTATGATTTTATGATGCTACGTTGTTTATTTTAATAGTTTTTGTGTAAAATCGACGTTAAGTGGATGAATATTCGTTTATAACATATTATACGTCCTTGTAGATAATATTTGCACGAAATAACATCACAATCAATCGATAAACCTTTTTTTTTTGGTCAAACAAAATTTTACGTAAGTACTTCAAGAAAACCTTATGATTTTACAATAAAATTATAGTGGTATATTTTTACAAGATATAGGTAGTTATCAGTCAATAAAGGTTTATGTAGTATCCTAGTAACACGTTTTTAATTAGAAACAACTCAATATGACAAAGGTTGCCTGAAGACAAGGCGGGCGTCGTCACTGACACGTTCCTGACCAATTGGCCGAAGAAGGCACAACATAAGGAAAACTGGAAAAGTATGGGGGAGACCGTGCCCAGCTGTGGGACAACATAGGATAACTTAAAATAAAAACACAAAAGTATAGGCACACAAAAGCAAGTGAATTTTATTAATCTGATATATTCTACCTTTCAGCAGATGAGCCTTATCGACCCTGCAGTTGCTAAGTCATTAAAGGGACAGAAGACAATAAAAGAACACTGCCTCTATTTGATTTGATCACATCGCTCCCGGCTGTGTCATGCGTGGCGGTCTGAGGCAAGTATTCATTATTTCACACACTATTTTTGATAAACACAATAGGGAACAAATAAATTGGGACACAGACAGGCACGGAGCATGGAATTAAGAAATGTAGAAACTCGTTGTGCTCTAAATATATAGTAATAATATTGGCCCATTCAATTGATTTTATTTGATCAGACGCTGTTCTTAATAAATCATACCGCTATTCTTATTGAAAGTAAATACATTAGCTGCAGATGTGCTGATGTGTAGGAATTAAATAAATCAAATACTTGTAACAAATTATTACCATTATTTCCAGCTTTTTGCAGTGGGGGTGCAGCCGACACACATCCAATGTCCCTCCGTTCCCGGCATTAAGAAGTTGCATCTCAGGAAGCAGCCGACTCAGTAGAAAAAATGTATTAGCAATTTTTTTTAATGTGATACTAATTAAAAAATGTAATATATTTATTTATATACAAAGTAAATACATAATAAAGTAAACTACATAAAGATAGAGGAACTGCTTTCATCTTTTACTTAGTAATTTCTTTCAGCAGATCTGCGACAGGAGAGTTGGCCGAGAAACGTAGACACAGTGTGTAAACAGTATACAGCAAAACTAAAATTAGACAGCCCAAAACATGCGTATACATGAATAATGCAATTTGTGTGTCCTAACAGCAATCGTCACTAGATTAATAATATGCCTAAATATTTATGGTATAAGGTTTGTATATTGTATGTGTAGTTTATCTAGAGATGATATAAAAAAAAACCTATATGTGCTTTTACGTATTATGTACTTATGAAAACGAACATTACACCAATCACTGAATACTTGCTTAGCACGATTTCTTATATTATATTATATTGTCTGAAATGTAGGCTGACTAAATTGACTTTTTCGATGTACAAAAACAGTTGGATTTAGACATTAAAATCTCTAACAGCATTAAATAATTAGGAACTAATTATTGTCACTGTACTCGAATACGTACAGGCTTATGTACATTCTACACCAAGGAATATACTACTCTCTATAAACGAGTTGTACATGGTCGTCAATGGCATGAAAGCAAAAAAAAAGTTCACTTGATACTAGACGAAACGACTACGACGACACGCATGCGCAGTGCGCTGCGTGAAATATGGATCATTCCGAATTAGGCCATCATCGCCCACAACTCTCACATAAATAATTTGCGTTCCCATTTAGATAAATCACCACTATGGCAGCTGAGAGTCAAAACTATTTCACTTGATTATTTATTCACGGTTAGATTATAGTATTTATTTGTTTGTTTTTTTACACCACGAATTTCTTATCCTTTGGTAAGGTGGCGACTGTAGCCGGAAGCACAATTTCGAAAATGCCACGTTAGTTTAACGAAACCGGTTTGAACTGTCAAAATACCACTCTTGACAACCGTACGGCATGGTAAGATTATGCGGGGAATAATAGGTAATTTATACCATACAGAATAATTGGGGTCAAAGTGTAAGCACGTTGTAATCGATTACAGTGCGATTCGGAATGTTCCATATTTCACTCCACGGTAACCATGGCAACATCACTTCGCGCGCGTCGCTCATTGGCTACGGTTTCGTCGCCACTCGCCAATCATGGGCGACGCGCGCCGCTTGACCGGTTAAGGTGAATGTGACATGGCAGACCGCGAAATTTAAATTTTCTTACGTTTTTTGCAATTTGCAGATCAGTGTCAGGTTGTATCTTGATCAAAATGTGATTTGCGACTATAATAGACATGTATTTACAGAATCATAGTCATTAGAATCATTAATATCATTGATGTATAAAAATAGGGAGATTAGGTACGCGCTCCTCGACGTGGACCGCATACATTGTGTTGCGGGAACACAATCGACCTTAGTCTCAATCGAACTGGCGTTTGTGTTGCACATGTGTAGCACATTAAGTAAAATTACCGTAATCGTCTAAATAAGCAGCAACGATGCCTTCCTGTGCTTTTAAAATGTGCACAAATAGTTCAAAAAACAAAAACAAGTTCCACGGGATTACTTTTCACTCGTAAGTACACCCAAAAATGTTAATTTGTTGAAAATTATAATAATATTTAGTGTTTGCTTCGTCATATGTCATTCATAATCGTAAACATTCGGCCAACATTCGGCGGCTAACGCGATTTCGCTTGCACAACAGTGCCAGCTCCTATCTCCGTCCTTGTCTATGTCAACGCAAGCGACAGTAGTTAGTTCTTATTGGTTATGGGTACGTAATAGTGACAATTATTGTTATCTCGTTCCCTCTACAGCCCGCGTAATATGTCTCTCTATTTCGGTTGTTGAGCACATGACGCACGACATCGGGAAATGTAGTTGTGTGAGTGTGTTTACATGTAAGTGTTTCTAGTCCGTTTAATGTTTACGTGAAGTTAGAGAGTGGCCTATCTTCGTATTTTTATACATCAATGATTAATATATCTCCTTATGTTAGATTTCTACCATAAACACTTTTCCATATGAGATTTGTTCTTAACGATAGAAATCTAACTTAAAAAGATGTAGATTAATGATGATTAATGATTGTAATTATTATTATTATTTTTGTGGTGTACAATAAAGTATATATAAATAAATAAATAATACCTAATAATATTAATGTTTTGACCACTAAAATACTAGCTTTGAAATTATATAAAATGATCAATAGAATTAGCATAAAATCTATTATTAAAATCTCGATTATGATTGTAAATGTTTGCTTGGTCAATCCCTAGCATCAGTGGGATGACACTGACAGCTCACTTCACGCAAGTTTTCACGGTGAGATTTTTACAGAATCGACCGGCAGATAATGGATAATGACCCTCGTAGTGCGGTGACACGTTTGTTATGATTTCAATTTAATAAACAATTAAAAAAAAAACCAGATACACTCTTCAACCCGTTTGTATTGATATACCCTTTCTGTAACACCCTGTAGAGTAGCAAGCCAAATTTGAAAAGAATGAAATTGAGCCTTAAGCTTTAGTTACTGCACTAGGTTAATTCATTTTATCGTCCTATTAATTATGGATGTCAGAACGCATTCACTGTAGTTTTGACGTATATGGTTAAACACGAAGTCGACCACAAAGTAGTTGTAAAGCGCGTTTAACTGCTGAATTTGTTTAGTGTTTCGACTGTGAATCTCCTCTTAGAACATCCGAGGGAGATCGCTGTTGCTAAGCAACAAACTCACGTACCTCTAACTGTCTGCCAGCCTTCGTTGAATCTGTTATAAAAGCCGAGGTGATATATTCCTCTTTGGTATTGTTTATTAATGCGTGGGTTCGACGTGGATTTTGTTAAATTCACAAGGTAATCCACTTCCATCCGATTGCTGATAACTGCCAGAAAGGTATATTCTATTCGGCACACCGCATATGCTTCAGCCCAGTTCAATGGAGTTGTGTGGAGCTTGTAGCACTTGCCAGAATCCTCATTGAAAGTATAATCTGAAATTATAAAGGAAACACTGTGCTTTATGGACCGGTGAGTTTTTATAGTAGGTAGCAATTTTTTTTTGGCTATTTTTTTTTTCTAAACATCTTTCCTAGTAAAACGTAGACAAAAATGCCATAAGTTAATTTTGGGATTGATGGGATAACGGTGGGGAAATTCACGTGGCGGATCTTAATTAGATTCCAAGCAATAATGCAAATCTAATCTGATAAAACCAAATAAGAGCAAGTAACAAAAAATATACAAAGAACGCGTTACTTAAAAAAAAATAACCTACCTAAATCAGGTATATTGCAGATAGAATTCCAGTCGAGTGACTCGAGACTCTTCTTACAAATGAAGTAAGACTTTGTTTCACATTGGACATCATTCATAGTGCGTAAGTAAGTCCATATGCACACAGTCCTCATTGCCGCCTAAATTCTCCGGCTGATTTCTGTACCATCTGCTGTAAACTTCAGAGATTGGCCTTCCTAAAAAGATAAATAGTGATTATGAAATAATGTTATCATTAAGTACCTACCCGTCTATGTAGTAGCGAAAAATACTCTAAACTTTTCTAATGCATATAGCTAAACAAAGCGAATACTTAATAAATATTATAAATCCGATTACGATATTCAAAATCTGCTTTGAATTTAATTAAAATACATAAGCTAAATAACTTTATGAATACAACAAGGTTGCAAGGATATTTTGGCGCCTAAATTACATTGACAGGCGGCGCTGTTGGGCCTGTTGGTGCATAATCAATGTTCCCACTGCTAGAACACAGGCCTCCTCTCGGTGAGAGGGAATGGGCCGTAATCCACCACGCGGGCCCAGTGCGGGTTGGTAGTTATCACATGTCTTCGAATTTTTGGCTCTTGGACATGCCGGTTTCCTTACGATGTTTTCCTTCACCGTTTCGAGAGCAGTGGTGAAGAAATAATTTACTTAAAGTATAGCGCCTGTCTGGGTTCGAACCTACGATCTACAAGTCGTAAGTCGCAGCCGTTATCACTAGGCCAACACTGCTCTAACCGCACCGCTGCTGTTGGTAAACATTTGTGAAATTGTCTCAGAAATTGTATGGAATAACAAGATGGCGGGTAGTTTTCCGATTCTGGCCAAGATCCATGTACATACATGTGTGTTGTATTTATATAAACTTATTTGTGAATATTTGCATAGAACCATTTATTAATGTAATTTGAATGTTCCAATATGATTATACAAAAATATATGGTACGAGTATGGTCTCGGGGCCGATTTCGATGAAAACTAAAACGATAAAGCAATTTATTTATTTATTAGCCTATCTACAATTGTTACACTGTTTATCCTAATAATACAAGCAATATGATACAAGCATAGTGTACAATATGATGCGATAGACACAGCATGAAAAAAATAACTAAATTATAACACTAAAAAAATTACAATAACAGTGCAGAAATAACACTTTCAACAACAGTGGGTGGCTATAGAAATACAGTAAATACAAAGGTGACAGAAAAGAAAAGAAAAAAGTCAATATTGTGGTTAGTTTTGATGGACTTGGCGCTTGAATTTTCGAAATGTTGTGGAAAAAATATCTATTGAATCATCGAAATTATTAAGAAGCCTGCAAATTCTGGGGATGGATTGGATCCTGATACAGTTTTGCGGAATGGAGGACGTAATAGTTTTATAGGGTGACGCGGATAGTTGCGGGGTAGGTTAAAATAAATCTGTCAAGCTCTGCTAATGAGACACAATTGATTTTCCATTGTTTCGTCGCCGATCGGCGAACCGCGCCGCTTGACCGGTTAAACTTGCGTAACAACGGGGGGCAGTCTATTTTACACTGAAGTGTTTTAAAAAGAAAAATAAATCTATATTATCTCTTCGTTTTTCGAGTGAAATCATGCTAAATTTTTGAAGACGATTTGCGTAGCTCCGAATTTTTTTGTCTAATCCCGCAGAATATGCAAGATGGTATAAACATCTTTTCTGGATCCTCTCCAACCTGAGAGTCATGAGTTGCGTAGTGGGGACGCCATGCAACCGCGCAGTATTCCAATATAGTACGAACGAGACAGTTAAAAAGATAAATCTTAGTTTTAACAAAACCTAGTGTCTTTGAAGCTTTTTTAATAATGTTGTCCATATGCGGAATAAATGTTAATTTGCGATCAAGAAGGACTCCCAAATCTCTGATCACATCAACTTTACTGAGGTACGTTCCATTTCAGAATCAGAATCAGAATCAGAATATTTATTTGTGAAACATAGGTATTTACATAAAGGTCTTTGGTTAATAACATGGGCGCTATGTTTTGCCGTGAAGGCGTACAAATATTGGAAAAAATAAAAGTAAACAATAAAACAAAAAACAAAAATAAAACTATCAGAAAAAAAAACAAAATTAAATAGGTAGGTACTTACAATAGAAAAAGAAAAAAAAAAACTATTTTAAATGTAATTAAATATCTTAATAAAATCTACTATTAACGATAGCCTAAATAGAGAAACAGATTACTTACAAAAAAAAAAAATTATTGCACACGAAATATTAAAAATTATCATTTACAAAATCTTCTACATTATAGTAACATTTTTCAATTAATAGTGAGCAGAGACTTTTCTTAAATTTTAATAGGGGTAAATTTTTTATACTATCAGGTATTTTATTATAAATTTTCGGAGCCATGCCAAAAAAACTCTTTTTCATTAAAGCGGTTCTGCATTTTCTGTCGCATAGTTTATTCATGTATTGAGAACGCATTGGAGTCTTTTTTACATCAGATAGTTTTTGAAACAGGTGTAAATTGATTTTAACAAACAAAGCAGTCTCGTAAATGTACATTGCTGGCATAGTCAGTAGTTTTAATGCTTTAAAGTGAGGTTTACAAGTTTCGGTACTTTTTAAGCCACACATTGACCGAATACAACGTTTTTGCGCTTTAAAAACAGTCTCTCTGTCAGTAGATTGCCCCCAAAAAATAATACCAAACCTCAGAACTGATGCAACTAATCCGTGATATGCTATTAAAAGTGTTTGTGTACTAACTTTTTTCGACAGCTGAAACAGTGCATATGCAGATTTATTTAATTTCAGACAAATTTCTTCGATATGGGGTTTCCATGTCAGTTTACTATCAAGCATTATACCTAAAAATTTAGACTTGTTTGTATCTTCTATTTGGCACTTATCATAAGTAACATGGACTGGAGGTTTTTCACACCTTTGATGAAAGTGCATTACTTTTGTTTTGGTTAAGTTAATCACTAGGTTATTGCTATTAAGCCAGTTAATTATTTTATTGAGACAATCATTTATATCATTCTCGTAATATACAGGATTATTACACTTTACAACAGCTGTACTGTCGTCGGCAAAAAGAACCATATTATGTGAAATGAGTATTGGGAGATCATTAATATATATTAAAAAAAGTAACGGCCCTAGCACGCTACCTTGAGGCACCCCGTATTTTATAGCTCTTGGTTGAGATGTGTAAATGGTTACTAAATTACTTTTTTGGCATAGTTGTGATATTTCTGTACACTGGGATCTATTATCCAGATATGACTCCAAAAGTTTTAAAATATTACCTCTGATTCCATAGCCATATAGTTTGTTTAACAAAATCTTATGATTGACGTAGTCAAACGCTTTCGTCATATCGGTATATATCGCACATACCGGAGCTCTTTCATCTACAGACGTCATAATATAAGAAAGGAGGTCGAACAATGCCATATTGATGTTAGTATTCTTTCTAAATCCCTTTTGTTCGTTGCAAAATAACTTATTTTTTTCAAAGTAATTATAAATAGAATTGTAAATTACTTTTTCGATAACTTTTGAAAAAATAGGAATTTTGGCTATGGGTCTATAATTTTTTACATCTGATTTATCATCTCTTTTAAATAAGGGCTTAATAATTACTTTTTTCAGACTATTAGGAAAAACACCATTTGTTATGCATACATTAATAATGTGCGTTAGTGGTGGTGCTATAATTTCTTTGACATATTTTACAACTTGAGTGGATACTCCATCATATCCGACAGTTTTTGTATTTTTAAGATTATTTATTATTTTTATTAGGTCAATAGGTAAAACTGGTTGCATATACAATGATTGTGAGGTTAAGTTGTTAAAAGTATTTTTAGTAGTCGAAATGACGTTACTGTTTCTATTTTTTTCAATTACATCTACAAAAAAGTTATTAAATTCGTTTGCGATATCCGTGGGATGTGTGATAATGGAATTACCTCTCTTTATGGACGGTATTAGATGTTGTGGTAGGCGAAATTTGGATTTATTGATTACTTGCCATGCAGCTTTTGATTTGTTTTGAGAAGTGTTAATGAAGTGATTATTTTGACTTTTCTGTGTTAGTCGTACAACTTTTTTGTAAATCGTAGTATAATTTTTAAAATCAAGTTTATTTTTACAGTCAGGTTTAAATCTATACGACCAAAGTAGTTTTCTCTGTTTTTGACTACAAATTTTTATTCCACGAGATATCCATTTGACTTTAGTATTCGTTTTTATCGTTACATATTTTTTTTGGAAAACATAGTTTATATAGCATCAAAAAATCATCTGCAAAAAAGTCATATGAGTCATTCACGTCATTAGTGCTATAAACTTGTGTGAAAGATAAATTGCTCAAATAATTTTTAAACTTCTTTAAATTTTCTGGGCATATGTCTTGGTTTTGAGTTTTCCAATATTTAAGTTTACACGATTTATTAATAGGTATACTTAGTATTTGAGATGTATGATCTGATAGAATTAGGTCTATTATTTGTGCTTTACAGTCTTTTCTATAGGTGTGTGCAAAGTTATCAATGCATGAGTTGCTGATTAATCTAGTAGGCTTGTGAAGGGCTAAGTTAAGATTAAATTGGGCAAGAAAATATTCAAATTCTAATGTAATTCCATTCATGCTGCAATTGCAATTGTATCATATGCAATCAATTGCAATTGTATCATATGCAATAAATTGCAATTGTAAACTGTCCATTCCAAGGTTGCCTGGAAGAGATCGCAGAAAGCGATAAGGCCGCCCATTGTATATTTTGTAGTGTTTGATTTATTTTTTTATCTATACATATAATAAAATCGTAGGAAAGTCAAAACGGTACATTGAATATTTTTTTAAAAGAATACTTGGGGCGTGATCTACAATCGATATCGAAGCTAAAAATATAGTTTTTAGATTAGAATTTTTGTCTGTTTGTCTGTTTGTCTGTATGTATGTCCGGGATAAACTCAAAAAGTACTGCATGGATTTACTTCAAATTTTGCATGAATATTACTATACGCATTCTGTGATAGCGTGTAATCTAACGACGCATATTTAAATGTTGTTTTTCAGTAAGCCATGCTATTATCTAGCTTTACACTATAAAAACTACGCCATTTAAGTAACTTGGGCAGAAAAAACATAGTTTAATGAATTTTAGTAGTATAAAGAAAATTTTGAAGCAGCGTCATCTATGAGATTTCATAAAAATCAAATCAAGTTACATGTTGACACTTTTTGGAAATTAATAATTTAAATTTGATCATGTTGGCGAGGTTAGTAGTTAGTTATTCTTAAAATTCATAGATGGCAATGTGCATTTTCTTCATAAAAGTTGTATCGTATAGTTCGTTTTGACAAATTCAAGTTCCAACAAAACCCTTAAAATCTTGAGCAGAGTTGAGGACGACAATTAAAAAAAAATGCGGTGTTAAGTATTACAAAAAAGTTATGTTTCTATTGGAGACGAAGTCGGAGTAACTGATGAACGCGTGCTGAACACCTGTCTCAGTTCACTTCAAGATGTGGTCATTTCTATCGGCGGCAATCCACTGATCGAATATGGGTTACCAGCTCCCCAATCATCACCGCATCAAGACCGTGTAAATCGGGAGTATAACGCTGAGACAAATTACGATCCGGGCGAAATGACCATGTCGCTTTGTTCTCTTCAGAGCAAAAACAAATTTATGACACCGTCCTTGAAAGCGTTGGGAAAAAACCAGGGTCAAATGTTTTTCTTGGAATGCGTCTGGTGGAACCGGAAAAACATTTGTTACCACTTGCATACTTGCAGAGGTCAGCAGGCAAGGCAAAATTGCTATTGCTGTAGCGTCGTCGGGAATCGCTGCCACACTGCTTCCGAGTGGCAAGACAGCACATGCCATGTTTAAAATTCCTATCGATTTAGAGAGCGCCGAAACGCCTGTTTGTGGTGTGTCACGTAACAGCGATAAGGGACACGTGATCAAGGATTGCTCTTTGATCGTATGGGATGAGTGTACGATGGCCAATAGGAAGGCAGTTGAGGCCGTGGACGGAACCCTGCAGGACATCCGCAGGAACGAACATTTGATGCGTCGTATCACAGCTGTTCTGTTCAGTGGCGATTTCCGGCAAACGCTTCCCGTGGTGACACGGGGATCGAGGGCTGACGAGGTGAATGCTTCGTTGAAACTATCTTCGTTGTGGTCACGAGTTCGTACGCTGCGCTTGACCATTAATATGAGAGCTCGGCTCGGCGGCAATGCACGTGCTCAAGAATTCTCCAATGTCCTTCTAAATCTTGGCGAAGGCACTCTACCAGAAGAGAAAGGTGGACAGGTGGTGCTTCCAGAGTCTCTCGTTAGAGTGGTATCCAGCTTAGAAGAACTCATTTGCTGTGTGTACGGGGACATCAGTCGTATACTGCACCTGCAGAATTCTTGGGTGTGTGAGCGGGCCATTTTGACGTCCAAAAATGATCAGGCTGCAGCAATTAACGAATGCATTCTCTCGGAAATTGAGGGGAATAAAGTGGTCTACACCTCGATAAACACTGTTGTCGAGCAAGATGACGCCACACATTATCCCGTGGAATTTCTGAACTCCCTGTCAGCAAGTGGACTTCCAGCGCATACCATCAAGCTGAAGGTCGGTGTCCCGATTATGCTTCTTCGGAACCTATCTCCTCTGAAGTTGTGTAACGGGACCCACCCTAAAGTCATTTCGCTCTACAGACACACCATTGAGGCGGAAATTCTTACGGGTTGTGGCGTTGGCGAGGCAGTATTTATACCACGCATTCCCCTCATACCTCATATCTTCCCGTTCCAGTTCAAGCGCGTACACTTCCCCGTGAGTGTTTGCTTCACGATAACCATCAATAGAGGCAGACACTGAGGGCAGCGGGTGTCGACCTCAGGACGAGTTGCTTCTCACACGGACAACTGTACGTCGCTTGCTCCCGCGTCACCAGTCCTGACTCTCTTTACATTTTGGCTCCTGGCAGCAAAACTACCAACGTTGTTTATAGGGAAGTGTTTTAAGGTATGATGCCTTTGTACGTATTTTTACTCTTTTGTGTCCTGGAATGTATTCCTGCATTGTTTTCTCTATTTCCTTCAGTCACATCCCCCACACCACACTGAACTCAGCAGGACTCCCATATAACTCTCTTCACTTGCTTCGCTTGCAAAAAAAACTTATATTTTAATGCTATTTTAAAAGTTGTTTACTTATAATGCTATAGCGACACTGGCATCTTAGGTATTTTTGGTGCTGTAGAGCCTTCAGGCAGACGACGTCGCGGGCAGCAGCTAGTGTTATATAAATGTATTTTTGTGGTATACAATAAAGTATAATTATTCAGTATGGAAACCACATTATGTTATGACCTTTTCTGACGATATACAAAAAAATTAACGAAATCGGTAGCGATAAAAAATCAGCTGTTCCCTACATTTTGACCAGTTATGCGAACATAAATGTAGGGAAATAATAAATAAATAATATTATCAATCGCGTCAATTGCATTTTGTAGAAAGTAATTATTTGGCGAATTAATGTATATTAATCATGTAAACATTGACAATTGCAATTGATCGTTTCGAAGATCCTTTATGGACATTGATGAACAAGATGCCACACTTTTTTAGTTTTTTTTTACGCTTTTTATTTTGAAAAACGATCGCATTCTAGTCTCAGTCTAAATCTGTCCAAAAAACCCCTAAAATACCAAAATTTTTAACAGTTGACAGGTTGTCAACAGTTTGTTTATGTTTGTCTGTTTGTTGACAGTTTTTGACAACGATTGATGTGATTGCGTCTTGAATTGTACCGTCTTTTTAAGTAAGATAATGACTGGCCTTCAGGTTCAAGTTCAGTTGAACTAAATGACGTATGCACTAAAAATTTCTGCCTAGTGCTATTTGGTAAAATGATTAATGGCGTGTAGTTATACGTACGGTCAACGGTCTCAAAAAATCCTTCAGCCATTATGTCCGTCAGCCCCACAAACACCCACGGTATGTTAGGCTGGGTTCTTTTCCAAAACGATATAACAGCGTTGGCTTCATCTTCATCTTCTGCGTAGAACAAACTGGCTCCTTCCAGAGTACACATTCGCTTGGCATCAGCAAAACTCTGTGCTGTCGTGTGGACCTTGTAGAAACTCCCTTCTGACTCTATATAAGTGTAGTCCTTCCGGAAAAACTTTTTATCCTTTTGTCCATCTAATTAGGAAAAGAAACATATTTGAGAACGGTTAACATTTTTGTGACTACAAACATCTTCTGTTTAAATAACCTAGTAGGGCTCATTTTTGACCGACTTTATAAAAAAGGTGGACTTTCTCAATTCATCTATTTAATTTTTTTTAATATACCTACAGGGTTATTGGAAAAACACCAACAACCTCTTAAAAGATCATTGTACTCGTCATTATGAACAACTTTTACTATAGGACCAAACCTGAAATCGCGAAAATAGAATCAGCTGTTCCCTACATTTTGACGAGTTATACGAGCATAAATGTAGGGAACAGCTGATTTTTTTGTCTTCTGTTGTGTAAATAGTTAGGTGTCTATTTTAAAAAGACAATGTACGTTCTTGTGGTTAGACTCTCGCACAGCCAAAATCTCTAAAGAAATAGTTGATTTTGGAGTGTTGGTGTTTTTATTAACACGCCTTTTTATGAAGAACAATAAACACGGATTTTTCGAAAATCGACGTACTAGGTGTGAAATAGGACTTAGGAGCATAATTTATCTGGAAACATCGTATAATATAATAAAGGTTGTAGAGGGTAAATCTTATCTATTGCGCGGCTCGACCCGTTACTCAGCATAAATATTTTGTAGGTACAAAAAATGTAAAGTAGGTAGTTTGATTTCTCAAATATCCAACCACAAGGGATTATAAAGTTTTTACTAGCAGGAAAGTTGGCATAAATAATAAATGACGCAAATACAAAAATTTTTGGTTTTAGAATTGTTCAAAACGCTTTGAGGTCAAATAATTCATTACGTAGGTTGGTGAGTGTGATGTACTATTAAATGTAGCACTCAACTCACTGGTAACACTGGGGCTGTCACTTACTTTAGCCGTTGGCGAGAGGACGTTCCCGGTGGGTGGTTGTGATACTTACTGATAATTCGGCCGTTTTATTCCTAAACCCTAAGCCCCTAATGGTAGATTACAGTGAACACCACATTGGCGACGAGTAAAAGCGCAGTAAGTAAAGTAATCGCTCAAATTACGAAAAAAAAAAAAAAAGACGAAATTAGTGACCATGATCTAAGCGAAAATCACTAAACGTGTTTGCTATACTTAATTTCGATTTACATTCATGTGTGTCTTTACTACCTACCTATCTATGCACAAGCTGCGTTGGTAACCAGCTGAGCCGAGAATGTGCCGCATAGATCGATGAAATGAGTCACTAAATACATCAATCAACTCGTAAATCAACTGGTTACGATATCTTAATTAATATATACTAAATACCCACATCAAATATGTATTGTTGACTGAATCCGTATGTAAATAGTATAATACCTTCGGAAAATATTATTCAATCAAATAATGAAATGTTCCAACGAAAATAATAATTTACCCACAAAATTTTACTTTTGTTTCGTATGCATCTTATGCTACTTATTACCTTCAATGTCTTGTTATGTACTTCAAATTATTGCTGTCTTCTTTTAATATTTGTGTGGGTCCATACTAGCTCTGCTCTTGAATGTCACCATTACACGTAGTGAAAATATTTCTCATTAAGTGGAATTTGTAGTAAATTTCATTTGAGTAAATAAAGATTTTCTAACTACAAATATCGTTTATATAAGTACCAGTTTTAACAAAAGTTCCACTTCGGTAAAATCGAAGTAAAGGGAACAATTATTATCTTACTATTAAAACTAGTGTTATAAAAAATGTTCCAACGGAAATTTCGTAATATATCAGTTTTAACAAAAGTTTCACTTCGACAAAATCGAAGTAAAGTAACTAGTGTCATAAAATCTGAAAAGGTTAATGATTGAACTAATTTTAGTGAAATCAAATGCATTTTGCACTGGCAATTGCAATCAACAAAAGAATTCATAGAATTCATTACAGCTTGACTAAACTTAAGAAATAATATTTTCAACAGCAACAGTAAAAAATAAAAAAAAATAAAAAATCGTAGCAGAAGCAAACTTCCAAAGATCTGCAGAACGGCATTCGAACAAGTTCAACAATAGCCAGAGCACAAGTGAAACAAGTTGAAAACGAAAACAATGTTATAATATTTGATATATTCGATAAATTATTGAATCTAATTCAAGTAAGCAGGCTGATACCTTCGGTTAGATTAGTCTTTAAAAACAGTGCCAGTTAACGCTTACCAATACAAATGTTCCATTGTTGTGTAGTTGGTCGATTGTAATAAAAATACCTACATAATGTTCTACTAATACCGCACACTCAGAGAGTAAGCGATCGTAAACCAGCTGATGGATTTAAATATGAACATTTTATGAGTAAATGGTAAATACCAACTGTTTATGTAAAATAATTTCATAGTATGTATGCTTCTTTAAATTTATCATTGCGACTTGACTTAATTATTCTGCTTAATATAATACAGCTTGATTGGATTTTTCTACGGCTTTCTGCTATTATAATGTTGAAAGACAAAAGAAAGAAAATACATTTATTTAGCACAAACTAAAAGACACACAATACACCAGATACATACATAAGATAAAAACAAAAATAAAAAATAAAGGTCAAATAAACATTATAAAGTCCGATGTAAAAAGAAAAAAAAAAAATAAGCAGGAAAGTGCGCCTCACAGCTCAGTTCAGCAAAAATGCCAGACAACTAGTGCCTGACGCTAGTTTTCAACTGGACCTGGCGTGTGAGGTGACGGATGTAAATCAGTTTTATACTGCAACGTCAAGTCTGTACACACACAACAACAAAAAATACTGCCTGTAAGCGTTAGCCAAGTCGGGAACGAATCACAGTGTATGCAATCAATGGGTGAAAACTCATCAAGTACATACATTGGATAACCGACCAGTGTTTGCAATCAATGGGTGAAAACTCATCAAGTACATACATTGGTATAAAACTATACTAGTTATGCAATCAATGGGTGAAAACTTATCAAATACATACATTGGTATAAAACTATACTAGTTATGCAATCAATGAGTGAAAACTCATCAAGTACATACATTGGTATAAAACTATACTAGTTATGCAATCAATGGGTGAAAACTCATCAAGTACATACATTGGTGTAACCGACCAGTATATGCAATCAATGGGTGAAAACTCATCAAGTACATACATTGGATAACCGACTAGTATATGCAATCAATGGGTGAAAACTCATCAAATACTGATACATTTGTATAACCGACCAGTATATGCAAATAACAAAATAAATCAGGGTTAGTCCCGATCCTATACTTTTAGTTTGCTTAGATGCAGAGTTACTTGTAATACGCAAACACATACAAGTACATAATTATATTAATATCCAAAATAGTATCTAACAACGTGTGAAACGTGTGTGTGTACAGACTTGAAAACGAAATGAATTTCGTTCCGTTACCACTAATGTTATAGTTCAAAAAATTTGTAATGATACTAAAAAATATAACGTTAAAAAATATATATATATTTGTGTGTGGTGAGGCACAAATAGTCAGCAGTTAGTGCTGACATCAAGTGTGAACTATCAAAATGATGCCAAAAATATGCTAATATTTAGCAGCGTGATAAAATAAGGTGGCGTGATAAAACAAGTTCGCGTGATAAATCGTTTCAAGTCCCTGCCTAAAACACTGCAGATGAAGGGCAAATAAAATAATACCTCTAACGTCTCGCAAATATATTTATTATTCACAACAAAGTTTGCCAAGTTTAATGATGTTCAATAAGATACCACAATTGATAAAATGACTCTTTCAGTTAGTCAGCCTAATAGCAAGTCCCCATTCCTTTGGAACCAAAGCTAAATAAGAAATTAGGCGGACTTATACATAACTGAACCTGTAAATAAACCATCTTCTTGGATTTTATTATTGTTATTAGTTATTCAGATAACAGAGATCCATTGGGTTAGTAACAATAGTCTTAACTTATGTTAGTACTTAACTAATAACACCGACGATTTCTCCGATGGTACCGGTTCTAAAGCCTGATGATGATATTCGTACTTGTTGGAATAATTAGATATGCGTACTGCCAATAAAGCATTATTACCTGAGATAATATCAATCAAAAGATCTCAGTGAGCTGATCATTTTCCGTTATGGTTATTGTCATGCTCACTTGTGTTGGATGTGATAAAAAGGACATGATGCCAGGTGCTTAAAAAAAAAAAAAAAAAAACGTATTATTAACAGAGCTCGAAGGCAACGTGTTTTACTAAACAAAAAAAAAAAAAAAAATGTTTATCTAAAAGCTATTTATTTTCTGGGTTACTAGCTTTCATCATCAAGCATTAAACCACTTGACAAATACATCAAAGCAATTGAGACATGTAGACTACCGGAAACCATCGAATAAATTCAAAAAAAAAAAAAAAAAAAAAATTAAAAAAAAAAAAAGACAAATCAAATCAAATTATTTATTTGCTAGAATGCAGGTTAGTATACAATAAGGTCGTGAAGAATTAAAGTTGAGCCATACATTCTGCCTAAGATTCGACATCCAAAAAAATGAATGAATACGATGCTTTAATTAATATCTAATAGATAAGAATATTTTAAACACAATTATCAGATAAAAATAAAATAACAGTTCAATACAATCAATAAATACATAATAGTCAAAATAAGACCAAAATGTCAAAATACACCTAAAATGTCAAAGTACAATATTTAAATCTTGAAAATATTCAAAATTCAATTGATTTAATTAAACAAATTTCAAGGTCTATAATAATCGGTCATTTAGAAAATAATTAATGGAGTAATACCATTTTTCCCCTAGAAAAGCTTAAGTTTGTGTTTGAAATATTGAAATGTGTCATTTTTAAATATTTCGGTAATTTATTAAACATGATTGGTCCCATTTTGTAGCCACCGACATTAAAAAGTTTTTATATTGGTTTCTCACGGGGCTTTTTCTGGTGTCCGAGACCTTGGTAAATAAGTTCGCATTTGTTTTAACAAATATTGCCATTTCCATAATAAACAATGACGGACTCTAGACGTTATATTTGACACGAAATCACGGTTTCGCACGCAAATCAAGTGATGAATCCTTAGATTACAAACATATAATTAATCTGTCAAGCTCCTGTTAATGAGACACAACTGATTTTCTATTGTTTCGTCGGCGATAGGCGACGCGCGGAGCTTGACCGGTTAAAAAGTCATTTAACTCATTTAAGAAAACAGGTACCTATCAGAAGCAGCTCATGAAGGGCAACGCCAACCAAGCACTGTCAACATGAAGGATAGGTTACGCACTAAGGTCTGGTGGCCGAAAATAATCAATGACGGCGAAATCTTTCCGTGATCATTAATAATATTATTGTAATCGATCCAAAGAGATTGAAATCATGGAATCTACCTGTACGCAAGACACAAATGGATTAACAGATCTCAAAAATAGCTACGAAATTCAAAACTTAGTGACAACACAATTCAACAAAAAATAAGGAAAAGGAAATAAAGAAGGAAGGAAAGGAAGGAAGGTAAATGGAAAGTTAAAGATAACGAAAATTCAGATATGGGAGTTTAGTATAAATGCTATTACTGTATTGTACTTAAAAATGTAAATGTGAGGACTTGGTAGGCCTGGTAGACTTTAGATCGGTAGACATTTTATTTCATCAAGTACCTGGTACCTACTTGTTGATAGGCCTACGCTGTCCTCATACCTATTGTAATTTGAAAACATTGTTAAAGCCAATTATTTTCAAAAGAGTAACCATGGAGTTTCTTGCCGGTTCTTCTCCATAGGAAACGACCATTTGGAACCGTGCACCTAGCTTCTGACGTTTCATAAGTTAACATCTAAATCACTTAATTAACTTATATAAAAAGGAAGAGATGTGATGTACTATTAAATGTAGCACTCAACTCACTGGTAACACTGGGGCTGTCACTTACTTTAGCCGTTGGCGAGAGGACGTTCCCGGTGGGTGGTTGTGATACTTACTGATAATTCGGCCGTTTTATTCCTAAACCCTAAGCCCCTAATGGTAGATTACAGTGAACACCACAGTGAGCAAGGCAGATGGTTACAAAATCTTTTCTCTCTTGGTTTTAATATTACACAATATAAAATCACGCATGTAATCACCGAAGGGTTAGGCATAGGCCTATCTATAGTACACCCACCATTTGCCACTTATGTTTATGTCTGATGTAATAAGGGGCGAAGAGCGAGCCTAACAATATTGTTTAGAGGAAAATGAAAATTTGGCAACAAAAAGTGGTCTGATTGAAACCGTATTATGGTGGGCACGACTTTAGGAGATTGTTACCATTCCAGTCCACAGGCCTAAATACAAAACCATAAAACACCTTTTTGATGGTGCCTGGTAGGTTATCAGGTTGACTTTTACTTATCAAGTAGTAATATTCAAATATTTTATTTGTTTTATTTTATTTTACCATTTATGTACACACATATATAAACAGACAAGAAAAAAACAGAACAGAAAAATAGGTAAAAAGGTGATGCTTATTTCATAAGAAATCTCTTCCAGCATACCTGCGATAGGACAAGAAATAAAGAGATGTAGACAGCGTGTTAAAGAGTAAAGGAGACAAAAAAAATACATAAAATCTAAAAAACAAGTCACTTAATAAAACCAAGCAAATAATACAAGAATATACTTACATATACAAATAAACATACATACTTCTAAAATAAATAACACTAGAATGTAAATAAAATAATTAAAAATACATACACAACTATGATAGGGTGGAGAGATAGTGTTCTTTCACTCTTCTTTTAAAAACTGCAATATATATAATAATATTGTATGATCCCTTGCTAGACCATACATTAGTTTTAGATGAGGGATGAATGGAATAAAAGAAGGTAAGTACTAAAACACTACTGTATTGTCTCAAAGGTACTTAAAGGTAAAATGAGTTTAATGAACTTATGGTGTGGGAATGAAGTGAGTGACGCGGCCTTTGCACATGTTGGCTGTAACGAAGGACGCCTGGCTGACTTGATAGCCCAACGCGAACTGAACTAATTATCATGAGTTGAAATGAATGTGTGGCGTGAAATGCTGAATGGCAGAATGTGCGGTTGCACCGTACAAATATGTTGAGCTTTTTACGACCCAATACTCACGTATTATGGAACCCGAGAAAGAGATCACCACAAGAAAGACTAACAAAGTTTTAGAATACATTGTTATACTATACGACCCGCGTTTTATAGCTTGGAGTAGGTATGTGCGACATCCCCCCCGGTGGGTTCCCGCATTGTCGAGGCGGGGGGGCCCAGTAGCCGTGGCATTGGACACCCACGGTGAAGCGAAGAGGAACCCGAGGAGGGGCCGCTCGTCAGGGCTTTTGCCGGTAAGCCGACGACGTAGCGGCTAACAAGTAGGTTGCGGTGCTGCTTGAGCGACATCGCAGCAGAGGCGGGCCGCGATGTCATATAGGAGGCATCGCGGCTGAGGGTTGGAGGCCGCGGCGGGAGAGGAGTGCCGGTATTGCGGTGCGCCGCTCTCCCTACCTTCCGCGGCCTTGACGGGGTCGCCACCGTCTGATGGCGGACGCGGTGGGGCCGCAGAGGAAGAGGAGTGTTGGTATGACGTTGGCCACTCTCCCTATCCTCTGCGGCCGAAAATTGGCAGGCGGCGGGGCCAATGACCTGACCCGTCGCAAGGGGACCAAGGGTGCCCAGACACGGGGTCGTCTAGCGCTCATGTGCTGGTTTGGTCCCTGGGGTGGTCACGGCGTGCTATGTGTTCTGGTGCGCCGGTGATGGGGAATACTCCCCAGAGGAGGGTCCGGTGACGGACAGCCGCGGCGGGTTCACGGATGAGTGCTAACGCGTGCCCGTGTTCCCGCTGTAAGCGGCAGAGGAGGACACCGTGGAGTTTTAGTGGGTTGGAGTCCCACATAACTGCACTATCTCCCCGTGGTAGTGCAGAATGCATGAGCATTTCTCCACGTTAAAAAAAAAAAAAGGGTATGTGCGACATCGGTTGTTTATAAAGTTCGTCTTATCACAGTTATTGTTATTACATTTACATCTGTACAATAATAAGGAAAAATATTGGAATGAAACTTGGGAATACCTACCTCATCCGTTGTTTATAAAGTTCGTCTTATCACAGTTATTGTTATTACATTTACATCTGTACAATAATAAGGAAAAATATTGGAATGAAACTTGGGAATACCTACCTCATCCGTTGTTTATAAAGTTCGTCTTATCACAGTTATTGTTATTACATTTACATCTGTACAATAATAAGGAAAAATATTGGAATGAAACTTGGGAATACCTACCTCATCCGTTGTTTATAAAGTTCGTCTTATGACAGTTATTGTTATTACATTTACATCTGTACAATAATAAGGAAAAATATTGGAATAAAACTTGAGTACTTACGTAACAAAGGATAGGCGCCCAGGCCATGCTCACCTGCGGAGCTTCGGCTTGCTAGTCGCCTCTGGCGATCAGCCTCAGCCGCTACGGCTCGCACGGGTACCTACGAGTACGCTTTGTTACAGCGGGCGGGGTTTCTCTCCCTTCACGCCTCCGGTTTTTACACCTATACACTCTAGGGTAGCAGCCAAAAAACTACGTGAAGTCGAGGGTGCCCCGATTCGGTTTTGGAACAGATTCGACCTATTCAAACCACGAAGTGTCCCCCAGTGGCGGCCAAAGAATTGGTGGACATCAGGAATAATCTAATTATTTTAACAAAAATTTTGAACAATCCAGCGATGGCACAGTTTCGACATATGAAAACGTCTACGACACAGTACTCACGTGAGAAATCCGATAAAAAGTACACGACAAGAACGACTACCAAAGATTTAGAATACATTGTTGTAATTATACGACACGAGTCTACTCTCGCAGCAGTATGACAACTATATGTGAAGGATTACAATGCAGTCCAGCTTATAAAAGTGTCTATCAACATAAACAGATACTTTTTATCACAGTTATTTTTATTAACAACTAGCTGACCCGGCGAACTTCATACCGGCTCAGAATCAAAAAAACCGATCCAAACAAAATCTATGAGAAAATCCTTTTCTTTTTCTTTGTGAATTTTCCCCATGTTTTAATAGTTATTCTGCTATTCGGGGTGGAGACAAATCCAACAAACTAAAGATCATGAAATCGGTCCCGTGGTTCTTGAGTTATAAATGGTGTTACTGACCCGACTTTCTTTTATATAAATAGATAATTTATAATTCACAATAATACAATTGTTAATAACAAGTATATTTAAATTTATAACTTTGTCTTGGACGTGCTGATAAGAGGTGCGTTTTTTTCTTTATTTTTAACAGACTTTTAAAAAAGGTTAAATGCATTCGGCACATTTTTTTTATTTACGTGAATATCTCGACCGTCCCAAGCCCGGTTCATTGATTAGGTAGTCATTAATTCGTCGAAATAAGTTTTTTTAATTCTAAGTACTAGCCCGTACCTTCCTCCATTCTATCCATTGGCCATGAAGGAACCCGGACCTCCTGTAGGGGACGTGACATCATGGTATACGGCTGATTTGCTATATAAAACTATCTTGGAAATTCAAATAGAGTAGACGGTTTATTGCTAAGTAACTGAAATTATAAAAACTACATTGTTATGGGACTTAAACATAACTGGCGAAATGTGGGTGTACTTTGATGTTACACCTCTGCCTAACCATTCGGGGAAAACACGCGTGATGTAATGTTATGTTGTACAGATTGAAAGAGCAGTAAAGGTTTTCATGAATAAAATACAGATTGCGAAGAAAAATAAAGATTTAATCCATTCTGTTTGATGGCTGAAATGCTGAATATCAAGTGCCACGATCAAAAATGAATATAGATAATTGTCAACTGTCACGACATGTCAATTGACTACAGATAATGAAAATGCAATGTTAATAATCGATTACAAGTGACACCTACATGTTGAATACCTCGATTAAATATTATTAGGCCAACAAGATCAAGCTACCCGAAACTGTCAAATTATCCCAGTCAACCTAGACAGGATTGGGAGCCCATCAAAGGGTTTTTTTAAATAAAAATAATTACTTAATTCTTGAGAATTTGACGAGAAATTGAGACGTGTTACCTCGAAATTGTGCCACACACTGGTCCTCATTTATTCTTTTTGTAATCTTATATCACTGTATTTTATTTAAAAAAAAAAACGCCTCAAACCACACAACGTCAACAAAATTACAAATTGAAAACGACACTCGTCACGACTCTAGTCTACTGTTCCGTGTTAATTTTAAATTAAATTGTATACAACATAATTATTGTCAATGTAACATTAATAGTTTCTATGTTAATTAATGTAACTGGTAGTGTACCGTTTTAATTAACTATATTTAAATAAAGAAATATAATATAAATATGTTATAGGGGAGACCGGGGCTGGTTGCCTATAGGGTCGGGCAGCCTAATTGCCAAAAAATCGTCAGGACGAGTAAGAATTTTGGGTAACCTAATCACACACGAGCATGTAGACGCGCGCCGTTTAGAAATGGTGACAGGTGGTGGCAGATGATGATGTATAAATATTTAAACACAAGATATATAGACCAAGAAGTCAAAAATTAGTCCACCAGCCCCGGCCTTCCCTACTATGGATAAAAGTTCAGTAACATAAACAGTGATAAGGCGTATCTACACGAGTCCATTACTCAATATATAAGCCTCACTTCAACGTAAGCATTCACTTAAGGTCGTGCCTGCGGCAAGAGTTAGTTAGTTAGGACACATGTCGCACGTAAAGTAACAACAATGTATTCCAAAACTTTATTTTTCTTTCTGGTTGTATACATTTTATTGGATTTCTCAAGTGAGTATTAAAGTGGTTGACGTTTTTGTACTTTCATTAAATATCGACCATCTCTTATCTATATTATCTCTAATGTAATGACTCATTAAAAACTATTTTCTATTTCATAGATGGAGACAATAATCAAGTGTCTTTCCGTAAAGACTACACTTATATAGAAGCTGTAGAGAGTTTCTACAAGGTCCACACGACAGCACAGAACTTTACTGATGCCAAGCGAATGTGTGCTCTGGAAGGAGCCAGTTTGTTCTACGCAGAAAACGAAGATGAAGCCAACGCTGTGATATCGTTTTGGAACAGAACCAATCCTAACATACCGTTTGTGTTTGTGGGGCTGTCGGATATGATGTCTGAAGGATTATTTGAGACCGTTGACCGTACGTATACCTACAAGGTGTTAAAGATACCACCAATTCGAAATAAATAATACGCACTATAAATATTCACTATGCAAAAAAAATTCTGTTGAAAGAATTTTTTTTTAAAGCATCGCTCGTTTTCGTATAAAAAAACGCAATGAAAAAGAGTGATAATAATATCTTGATTTACAATATCTCAACTTGGTCACACCAAATCGGTCCCCTGGTATGGCCCAGTACAGTACTTTTACAATGACTAATGTGAAGAATGCCTATGCCCAGCAGTGGGACAGTTTAGGCTAAAAAAAAAACAAAAATGTGTGACTCATGGCTACTATAAGGGTA
Organism: Amphipoea oculea; assembly: GCA_945859645.1. Lineage (NCBI taxonomy): Eukaryota > Metazoa > Arthropoda > Insecta > Lepidoptera > Noctuidae > Amphipoea > Amphipoea oculea. The sequence goes on from OX243873.1 coordinate 15,001,023, forward strand.
TTTTTACACCCGTCTCTTAATTATATTCTCTGCCGTTTTAGTTTTCATCGAAGTCAGAGACTCCATAATTTAATTATTGTTCGCTTCTCCTGTATAAATCTTAATGACAAAATAACGAAAACCAGTTTTGTTACATTATTTTCAAATCATATTTTTTTTTTTTAGAAAGGCCAATCACTGAGGTGTACAGCAGATGGCAGAGAAATCAACCGGACAATAGTGGCGGTAAAGAGGACTGTGTACATATGGTGCTACAAGGCACTATGAATGATTACCTATGTGACTCCAAGTCTTACTTTATTTGTAAGAAAAGTCTCCAGTCACTAGAGTGGAATTCTTACTGCAATATGCCTTATTTAGGTAGGTTACAATTTCTTTATGTGAGGTAACGCTTTGCTTAGTAAACTCCACTTTTTAAACTTACCTGAAAAACCGACATAGGACAATTTCAATTTTTCGGACGTGATAATTCATGTCGGCTGTTAAAAACTCCTGTTTTTAACAGCCGACATGAAATTATCACGTTAAATACAATGAAACTAATGAACTTATCAGCGGCTTAACGCTATTCACCAAGTGCGGCGCGTGCATTGTAAAGGGCTATGCACGGATGAGATATGTAAATATCTCAGAAGAATCAAGCTTAAAATGAACTAATGTTGTTCTCGTAGGCGGGCAAACGTGTGAGAGGTTAAAATACATTTGCCTAACAGTATTGATACATAAAAATGTATTAATTCAAAACACATTTTGTACTAAGCATAAATATGTATTTAAATTGTCCATCATCGAATAGACACATTACATATTTTATAATTTCAGATTACACTTTCAATAAAAATACTGGCAAGTGCTACAAGCTCCACACAACCCCAATGAACTGGGCCGAAGCATATGCAACGTGCCGAATAGAATATACCTCCCTGGCAGTGATCAGCAATCGAATGGAAGCAAATTACCTTGCGAATTTAACAAAATCCACGCCGAAATCATGCACCAATGATGAGCATTACCAAAGAGGAATATATCACGTGGGCTTTCATAACAGATTCAACGAAGGCTGGCAGACTGTTAGAGGTACGTGAGTTCGTGGCTGAGCAACAGCGATCTCCCTCCGACGTTGAAAGATGAGTTTCGTAGACAAAGCAGTAAATAAATACAGCAGCTACACCACGCTTTTCAACTTCTCTCACTGGCAGCAAACTAAACCTATTCCTTGGGATGTTCTACGAGTATTAAAAGTTGATGCCGTTCAGTTGCTCGAATTGGTTTATGTGAATTATGTTTAAGACCACTGCTACACTCCTTTTTAATTAATTTGTCAATGTACATTTTATAGAAAAGTTTGAAATTCTTAATAATACATAATAATAATTTAATTCCCACTTAAACATTTTATACCATAAAAGTAACCATTTTGTAGCGTTCCTACCCTCAACGAACCTTGATAATAGAAACCTCTAGCAAATCGACGGTTGGAAATAGCTGTGGCCTGTCGTTTCATGTCCATCGACAGCGCCGCCGTCACCGAGTCAGATGAGTTTTCTGCTCTGCAGATACAGTACTCGCCGCGGATCTTTGTGTCTGTGAACTTATCTGTGGGCAGCCTTTTTGTGTTAATTTCTTCGTCAGTGGAATTGGATCATTGATTTGATTTATCCAAAACTTTTCCAGGAACACCAATGAATGTAGATGCCGACGTCTGGTTCGACAACTACCAGCCTGGCAGAAACCATTATGCGGAGTGCGGCTCAATGTTCTTCAACGGACGTCTAATCAACACAGATTGTAATACGAAGAGCATGTTCATTTGCGAACACGAAGTAGATCGCTCGAACGAATTGTATTAACCTGTTAGTAGTTAGTACAAAGTAATAAAGTATGTAAAAAAATAAGTTTATTTTTATTTTTAGGGACAGTCTAAGATTATTCACAAAAGTAAAAATATTTATAGGTATTGGCACTATAAACTTACTAACCTTATTCCATTCTAATTAATAAGGTTAGTAAGTTTGAATTCTTTCATTCTTCAACCTACAATCCTTCCGCAACCCTCGACTGGTGCCAGCCCCCCACTGCGAGCCTCCTCGGGTCAGGGGGGGAGTGAGATGTTTGAATCCCCCCGCGACGTCTAAGAGGGGCGCGCGTGGAACAGTAGGTACGCGCCACCTCGGGTCCTGATGTGTAGGGGGCGAATTTTGACAGTTTGTTTCATACAAAAACTGTCAAACGTCAATTTTATTCCTCGAATAAAAGTTATATGGCGATGGAAAAATCAGCCCTAAGTTGAACATTAGTGGTTAACTGCCTGACATTTGCCATTGAAAATTTAATAAGCTTAGGGCTGTCCCATGTCGGAGCAGCAATACGCAAAAGTCACCACTCAGTGGATCCCAAATGGCAGGAACCGACTGCGCGGCAGGCCCAGAAAGAGATGGCGGGATGAGCTGGACTCCTTCTTAAAGGATTGGCCCACAATCGGGGTAGACCGGGAAACGTGGAAAGAGGGAAGGGAGGCCTTTGCCCTGCAGTGGGACAATACAGGCTTATAATAATAATAATAATAACCCCATCGCCGTATCTCTACGTTGACGTCGTGGTGGGGCTTGCGCGCTCCTTTCTCTAGGCCTGAGCCGGAAGAGTTCCCTTTGCTGGAACAGGTCTAGGGTGAGGAGCCAGACCAAGAGAGATACAGAAACCCGCAGGGCAGCATGTGGCGAGCTGTTGGGCAGTAGCGACCCCACGGACCCTATCTCCCGGGAGAAATCTTGTTCCTCACCTCTGGCTTGCCTTTATTGGCCGGCTGGAGTGAACAATGACGAGGAACAGAGCTTCCACCTCATTCTTGCCTTTGTTGGCCGGCTTGAGTGGAGATTCGCAAGAGCAAACGTGCTCGGAGGAAGTAAGTATTTCAGTAAGATGCTGGTAGGGATCTTGACCGTACTTCCGGGATTGTCCTGATAGCCGTGGAATACCTCTCCACTCCTCATAAGCACTTCAGGACATGTTGCCCCCTTGTCGCTACGTCACTATGTGCTAGCGACCGTTTCCGGGGGCCCATTATTGAGTGTGCAAGTCACCCCCTGCTATTTTATCCGTGTATATATAAAACATTGATTGGGCAGGGGTCATAGTTCTTCCATAGTTATTGGTAACCAGTCCACTTTAGCCACCCAAACCTATAGTCCAATTTTTTATTTTTTCATATCCTGCAATAGTCCTACACCAACCGGGGATTGTCCTTGGGTGCACTTGCATAGTGCGTACAGGGATAATCATCGGTTGGTGCCACATTTCATTAATATTTCCTAAGGGGCCTCTGCGGGTTGGGTTCGGCCCCTCGTACGCCTTCCAAAGGACCGGGACCCCACGGTCCCGAGATACGTAAAATCAAACAAAAATAATAATAATTAGGGCTGATTTTTCAATCATCTGATAACTGTTTTCGCGGGATAATTTTGAAATTTTGGCAGTTATTTTATACAAAAACTGCCAATCAACAAGTTTATTCCTCGAAATAAAAGTTGTTTGGCGATGGAAAATCAACCCTTAGTCTTTTTTCGTTCAGGAGAAGATTATTTACATTAAAGAAATGCACAACTCACTCACAACGATGCACTCTCTAAGAGTGCATCGTTGTTCAAAGTTGACTAACTGACGGTTGATTTAAATGATAAATGATTTATTTTCTGTAAGTACTCGTAGGTTTGTACAAACACTTTCACACGTCAATCATATTTTTTAAAGCTAGACGGTTATGTCAATAATCATTGCGCGCCGCTCTGATCGAACCACCACCACTATATCAGGCTTATTGGTAACAATAGTCCTGCCATTGATGACGGATCGATCCCAGTACAATGTGATATTACCATAGATATATGAAGGGATATTACCATTTTTGAGAACTGGGTCGGGCACATACTTGTAGTACCTACGGCACCTCCTTATTATTATTATAAAGAATATAACAGGGTGTTTGCTATCTCATGTTTAGTTACGTTTTATTACATTGTATAATCTATACAAGTTATAATAAATCTGTAGAATTGAAAATTCTGTACATTGAAAATATCAAAAAAATAAATGACAGGGGGTGTTACTAGACCGACACCGAACCCAAAAATGTGATTAAAAAATTTTTGGTCTGTCTGTCTGTCGGTCTGTCTGTCTGTCTGTCTGTCGGTCTGTCTGTCTGTGTCTGTCTGTCTGTCTGTCTGTTTGTTCAGGTATCACGCAAAAACTACCGGTTCGATTACGATGAAACTCGGTATAATTATTCTTTAATATCCTGGGCACCACACTGGGTATTTTTTATTCCGGAAAAGTATCTATCTATCTATCTATATAAATAAAAACAAAAGGCCTGACTGACTGACTGACTCATCAACGCCCAGCCCAAACCTTTGGACTTAGAAAGCTGAAATTATACACAATGGTTCCCTTTATAACGTAGACAAGGAATAAGGAAGGATTTTTTGAAATTCAACCCCTAAGGGAGTCAAATAGGGGATGAAAGTTTGTATGAAAGTCCCTCAGTTTTAAAGTTAGGATCTTCAAATTTTGTGTTTAGGCTGACGACTAAAAATTAAATCATACGTGTCTCAGCGTTTTTGATAGTTCCACCCCCACAGGGTTAAAAAAGGGGATGAAGTTGTGTATGAAAGTCCGTCAGTTTAAAAGTTAGGATCTTCAAATTTTGTATTTAGGCTAACAATTGAAAATTAATTTATACGTGTCTCAGCGTTTTTGATAATTTCTCCCCCAAAGGGGGATGAACGACCTGACTGAAATATCAACGCACAGTCTAAACCGCTGGTCTTAGGGACATAACATTTGGAGGGTGTGTTCTTTGTGAAGAGTAGGTATCGAATAAGAAGGGGTTTGTGGAAATTCATCCTTTAAGGGGGTGAAAAGGGGGGATTTTGTTTGTATGAAAAATCTTATCTCTTGATTAATAACCTTGAAACTTGGCACGAATACTTATCTAAGTAAATTATGAAGTTTGGAATTTTTCTTTTTCCTAAAATACCTCCTAAAGAGGTATTGGGGGGTGTCAAAATTTGTATGGAAGAATTTTAACGCCCTGTCCGAATAAAGTTAATACACACACACACACACAACATGTTTTAACTGATTTAATTCCCTTAAAAGATGTCATCACTAATATTAATTTTGAAGAAAAAAAAACAAATTGTAAAAAAAGAATGTTTATTTCAAGGTAGTCACAAAATTTCATTAATATAGGTATAGAATATATGTACCTAATTTATGGAGCCATGATCATCCCATCAGTTGTATGTTAGGATATTTTTGATCCAATTTATCTTTTAAAATACTAATACACCATAATCGCAATTTATTTGGAACGAATGTATATACATAATTCAGGAAGTCGAATTTTGTTAACAAACATGTCATATTTAAAAAGATATAGGCAACTATAGAGGGCCGTGCTGAATAAACTAAAATTCGTTTATTTTTTTAATTTAGCAAGTTGTACGAGAAACGCGGTACATATGTTACTTGCCAAACATGAATTACTTTTTAATCGTTTTTGGCTAAGGTTGTTTTGTCTTTTTTAGATATTTTCTTATTTCTTTTTTTTCAGCACGGCCCCCTATCTACATCTATATATTATTTGTTATTACGAATTCACAATATCTGTTACGGTACATAGAACGTGTTAATAAAGTACATTCCTTGAGTTTATGAAACTTTTTAATACGCTATTATTTTTCAAGTTACACGGGGGCCGTGCTGAAAACGTTTGGCTGGCACGGCTCCCTTTTTTTGCATATTTCTTGAAAAGTACAGAGGTACATTGAAAAAGAAACCGGTACATTTACTTCTAGAGGCGAGTACATTGCATTGGTGCACACCTAAATCGCAAATTCTGGGGGGCCGAGCGGGGCAAACGTACCTACATGATTAAACAATATGAAGATAAGGATTATGTCGGCTACTGGAGTACCTACTTCTAGCACTGTATCTTGGAGAATTGTGCCAAGTCCATCACCCAAAGTCCACACAGTTAGTTTGCTACGGTTTTCTTTTCGCAAATTGTTTCATAAAAAGTCTGATTGTTATAATTAATAATAACTTTATTCATTTTCATTTTTTCATTAAAATAAAGTTTGAAAAGTTACATCTTAAAGTAAAGTTGTGCTCATTATTCGTATATGTTTATTCGTATCAAGGTTCCTTTGTTAGTTATTATTATTATTTTTACATACTTTTTCAGTTAAAATTAAAATAGCATTGAAATATGTATTACATAAAGATATATTGAAAATGGTAAACTATAGCATAATATTATCAGTTAAACATTCATTTTCGCACCCTACTTATTCTTGGGCCAAACTCGAACTATCTACTTCGTGTTCACAAATGAAGAAGCTCCTCATATCGCAGTTGACGTTGATCAGACGACCAGTGTAGAACATTGAGCCGCACTCCTCGTGGTTGTCTCCTTCAGGCTGGTAGTTGTCCCACCAGATGTCAGCATCTACATTTATAGGTGTTCCTGGAAACAAAATCGTCTAACTAGATCAACGGAATTATATCTATAAATATAAAATTCAAAGTTCTGACTGACTGATACATCAACGCACAGCCTAAACTCTAAACCGCAGGTCCTAGAGACATAAAATTTGGAGAGTGTGTTCTTTGTGAATAGTAGGTATCCACTAAGAAAGGGTTTTTCGAAAATCCGCCCCTAAGACGGTGAATGGGGGAAGGGTGAAATTTCACGCGGACGAAGTCGCGGTACACACCAATGTGTAGATCGGTCTTGGACAGATATTGATCTGTCCACACACTAGTGCATTGGATCCAACACTACAACTTGCAGCCAATACAACCAAAGTGAGGCGCCGGCATGACATGCGGCAGATGTGTCCAGCCCAATTTTATTTAAGCGTGGTGGTACTCATTGGTTTAATCTAAACTAAGTTTTTTTCCCCAAACTGACATTTAGTTTTGTTTTATTTACCTAATTATACGTATGTGAATCTGTGACATCTCTTTTAATGTACCTATGTGTAACGGTAGACTCTGTCCCGCGCGCGCCTCTCTGTAGAGGAATAGTGGCCGTTTGCGGCCGCTGAGGGTGACGGTCTCCGCATGGATTCATGCGGGCCAACACCTGGCCGGGGGAGTGTGACAAAATGCGCAAGCACTCCAGCACCCCGGCTAAAGGTAGCAGCAGGACACCGTGTGGTTTTAGTCAGTAAGAGCCTGACAGACCCCTCCACCTACCCAGGGTGGTGGACATCCATGAGGATATCCACAAGATGAAAAAAAAAATTATGTAAAGTAGACTGCTACTACGGAACTACTCATTCAACATCCGAGAGAGATAGCACACCAGTACCTTTAACTGTCTGCCAGCCTTCTTTAAATCTGTTATGAAAGCCCACGTGATACAATCCCCTCTGATAGTTCCCGTTCACCCTTGGTTTCCGCGTGGATTGTATGAAATTCGGAAGGTAATTTGCTTCTAACAGATTGTTGATCACTGCCAGAGAGCATTCTTCTACTCTGCATATGTTATATGATTCAGTCCAGTTCAATGGCGTTGTGTGGAGCTTGTAGCACTTGCCAGTATCATTATTGAAAGTGTAATCTGAAAAAGAAGGGCGTCCAGTATTTGATTCTCATTGCAAATATGTAAAATACCTAATACCAAAATAAAACGAATATGAACAATGTGTGTGTTATGTGAATATAAAAGTATTTCTAGATATTAAATGCCAACTGGGGTCAAGTCGTAGATATTATTATTAGGTATAATTTTGCAGATATCCTATACTAACGAATATTATATTATAATGCGAAAGTAAGTTTGTTTGTTTGTTTGGGTACCTTTTCACGCCTAAACCACTGAACCGATCATCCTGAAATTTTGCATATACGTTGTCAGGTGTACAGAAACGGACATAGAGTACCTTTCATCCCGAAAAAAGTGCTGTTCCCGAAAAAAACTACAATAAAGTTATTATGATAATAGATGGCGCCACGTGTATTGTTGTTTTCCTCGGGGGGGATAGTCTCAGTTCGCTGTCCGTTCAGATATATACAACATACAGGTTAGGTTATCGTACGTTATCTCGTCCACTCACCCAGCCCGCAGCAGGCACACCGGGCGCCGGCGGAGGGCGGGCAACGCCCTCTTCCAACCCCCCTAAATAGGTTCTGGAGCGACGGACTCGAAGACGTCCGTCGCCCCCCACACATCAGGACCCGAGGTGGTGGCACGTAGTGTTCCACGCGCGCCCCTCTTAAACGTCGTGGGGGGAGTCAAACACCTCACTCCCCCCCTGACCCGACGAGTCCCGCAGTGGCGGGGGTTTCGGAAGTATGGTACGTTTCCGCGACCCCCGGCGAAGGTGCAAGATAGGACACCGGGGTGGTTTTTTGTCAGTGGGAGTCTGACAGACCCCGCCGCCCGCCCCAGGGCGGCAGACATCCATGAGGAATTGAGGATTTACCACCCCGGAAACAAAAAAAAAAAGATTATCGTACATTCCCGCGAATCCCGGCGTAGGTGCAGTGAGATGGTATACCGGGGTGTTCGGGCGGGATTTTCCACCCCGGAAACAAAAAAGAAAAAGGTTAGGTTAAGTTAGGTTAGGATTATTTTTTGCTTTGAAGTCCAATTGTTACAGTTTTGAGTTACTAATATTAATGATCATACATAAAACAAGTTTCATTTTAGTTTTAGTTTAGTTTTGCGCCACAGAGAAATCTAGGTTATCACACAATCGTCTTCTAATTACAACCAATAAAAATATAAAAATCCATACTATAGTATTATAAATGTGGAAGTGTATGTGTGTCTGTTTGTTTGTCCGTCTTTCACGACAAAACGGAGCGACGAATTGACGTGATTTTTTAAGTGGAGATAGTTGAAGGGATGGAGAGTGACATAGGCTACTTTTTGTTTCTTTATAACCCCTTCACTCCCCTAAAATGGGGGGTGGAAGTTTGTATGGAGCATTCCGCAATTTTCAAGGTAGAAAGCTAAAAATTGGTATGCGGACTATTTGTGACTAACAAAAAAGTCGTGCATCATTTTTTTTTTTTGGGAATCTGCCCCCAACCCCTCAAAAGAGGGGGTAGGTAAAGTTTTATATGGGACTTTTCGTAATTTTCAAGGTAGGAAGCTTAAAATCGGTACACAGACTCTTTGTTACCAACGAAAAACCCCTGCCTTATTTTTTTTCGGAAATCTTCCCCCAGCCCCTAAAATAGGGGATGGAAATTTGTGTGACACTCTCCGCAAAATTAGTACAGGTTCTATGATACAAACGAATAATAAAATAACTTAATTAAAACAATATTAAAACATTAAATCTAACCATAAATCAATCAGCTTTTGAGAAAAAAATCAACTTTCGAAACATAAATAAGTGTTACTCATGGATTCCGATAGATGGCGCTGATAGGTTTCTGAATCGCGCTGACGTTGTGTTCTAAATCAGGAAAGGGGAACCGTGTTACCCCGAATTTAACGCGAGCGAAGCTGCGGGCAAAAGCTAGTAATTTATACAGGGTGTCCCTGGAAGTATGGATCAAATCGAATAGGGACGTGGGCAAGGCCATATCCAAATGTTTTAGCAAAAAAAAAATACTAAAAGAAAATACAAAAAAAAAGAGAAGAAAGATCGAATTCGTGTAAACTATCAGGGCTATTAATTTTTTTTTCTTTTTAGATAGCCCTGATAGTATTTTTTTATGATTAATTTCTTTGAACTTAAGCGAAGTGATTGAAAAAAAAATTAAAATCGGTCATAACTTTTGAACCGTAAAAAAATTCACTGACATTCTCAGGGTTAAAAAGTTTGGAAATGACCTTGCCCACGCCCCTATTCGATTTGATCCTTACTTCCAGGGACACCCTGTATACCTACCTACAGTTGTAAAGGTCTAATTATATAGAGCAATTTATAGTCGTTAGGGGGGATAGTCTCAGTTCGCTGTCCGTTCGGAGATATACCTACAACCTTTAACATTCACATTTTTCTATGAATCATATTAGGTATTTGCTTTCATGTCGCATTTGTTCTTATTATTGTCATTGTGAGAGTGACACTGGGTTATCAAAATGGAAAAAAATGGCCGATTTTTGGCGTCATTTATGTCTTCAAAACATTTTTTTTTCTCGAAACTACTGCGGCCCCACCGCGTCCGCCATCAGACGGTGGCGACCCCGTCAAAGCCGCGGAAGGTAAAGAATTATTTTTATTGGTTGTAATTAGTTTTCGGGTACCAAAACGCTAACCTAACCTAACCTTTAAGACTGAGGCTACATTAGGCAGCAATTTGCGATGCGACTGGAAGACAGAAATGAGATAAACATGGTATGGCTGCATTATAAGCGAAAATCCGGCGTATATTCGGCGATGACGATGGCTACAGTACACATGCTATCAAATCATCCATCGCGGTTTACTATACGCATAATGTAGTCACACGCATAATTTAGTAGCACTATTGAACTAGTCGTGCAAGTGAGAAATTTTCTTCAATTTCGTTGGTATGTTTATGTAGCCGATGCCGTGATTACAGTAATCTTGTTCCTATCGCATAAAGAAATCAAAGATCGCTATTATTACGGTGTAGTACGGTGTAGCCATATACCTACGTGAGCATTCATTTATTTGTTTTTATCTCTCATGTGTCGCAAGTCGCGTCGCGGCCTAATGTAGCCTCAGCCTTAACGTTGAACAGTAAAACGGGGCTACTTTGACTTCCAGGGTTACTTTGAGCAGGCCGATCACAACACTATGACGCGTTCCCTACAACCCGCGCCTCGCGCAATATTACTCGAGGTCACGCACACTTGCTGAGCACACGTGAAAACCGATTTTGGCGCTCTGTCAAAGTAGCTACAAAATCTGTCAAAGTAACCCTGGAAGTCAAAGTAGCCCCGTTTTGCGGTATATCTCGGAACGGACAGTGTTCTACATAATTAGACCTTTACAACTGTATACCTATAAATTATTTTCAGAATAATCTCGTTTCTCGGTGACATCCCGGTGACGGCTGCAGTGGACATACGCATTATGAGATAAATGACAGAAAGATTATCATGCTCTCAATCTGAAGTTACTACTTTTAACACAGTCTAAGGCCATACTTATATGTAGGTTTCTAAGTTCACAGAGACCTCCCGAATAGGTAATGCTACATTTAACCCTACAACTAGATACTAATTCATCAAACCTACCTGGGTAGTGTGCTTATTTAATTACAACGTTTCCTGAAGTTTGCGCCTTGCGGAAAAATAAGGTGGTCCTGCGGTGATTGAAACCTACCTAAGTTAGGCATATTGCATTGATAGTTCCACTTTAGTGACTGCAGACTCTTCTTGCAAATGAAAGGATCCTTTATGTTGCATGGGCAATCATTGATGTAGCCTTGTTTGTGCAGGTTCACGCAGTTCTTTAAACCGACAAAATGGTTTCGTTCACCTGGCATCCAATTGTTGTAGACCTCAGACACTAGCTTACCTAGAAATATAAAATGAGTCGTTAAATTGTGATAAGGGCAAAATAAGTGTTGTGTCTTTCAAACTCAAACTCAAAGCATTTATTTCAATTAAACCATTACAGGCACTTTTGAATTGTCATAATTAAATAGTCGGTCAGTTAGTCAGAAAGTTGAAGCTAGTTGCCCATTCCAAAGCGTAGATCTCTATGGAGAAGAACGGGCAAGAAACTCCATGGACACTCTTTTAAATCAAGATATTACAAAATCCTGGGTACATTATTCATGTTGCTTCTACATATATGTGAGAACAATGTAAAAAAAACACACAAATGAAGAAACAATTCAAAAAATAAGATTAAAAATAAGCCTTGGCAGTTAAAAGATGACCAGTCCCAACCGACGGCGCCCGTTCACGAACATGACGCGTGGATCAGCACCATCCAGCTCAACCATTTTGTAGGGAGCCGAATGGTCGAATGGCCCAACACACGCGCCATCATCAGTGAGACATTTAAGTGAGCTTTGGATACTATAAGTATATCATGAATATTCCAGGCAGGGCAGTGTTGCTGGCAAAGTATAGATACAATATGTACACAAGTAGGTAATACTAAATTCACACACATTATTACATATAATACACACACACCCTTACACACACATTTTTACATTCTCCTGGTTAATTTTTATTTTATTTTGTAAGTGGCACTAAAAATTGGTATCCACAGATAAGTACATTAATTTCTGATCCATTTGTTTACACTTTCATCAGTTACATTTGGAAAATATACTCGAATAACAATCTACAGACCAAACTTACCGTCAATGGTCTCAAATACTCCTTTAACCATTCGTTCTGACATCCCCACATACGCTCGAATGTGAGTAGGTTGGGTAATATTCCAAAATGATATCACAGCGTGTGCCTCATCGTCGTTCTCTGGGTAAAACAAACTGGCTCCTTCCAGAGCACACATTCGCTTGGCGTCAGCCCAAGTCTGTTGTGTCGTGTGGATCTTATAGAAACCCTCCGTTGTTTCTATGTAAGTGTAGTCCTTCCGGAAAAACTTACTACCCTTATGTCCATCTAACAAAATAAAAATAGTAATCATTTGAAATTATACACTGACAGTCAGTGACTGACTTAATTGTTTTAACAGAAAAACAGCGATGGCAGAGTTTGGACATATGAAAACGTCTACGACACAGTACTCACATGAGAAATCCGAGAAAAAGTACACGACAAGAAAGACTACCAAAGATTTAGAATACATTGTTGTAATTATACGACACGAGTCTACTCTCGCAGCAGTATGACAACTATATGTGAAGGATTACAATGCAGTCAAACTTATAAAAGTGTCTATCAACATAAAGAGATACTTTTTATCACAGTTATTTTTATAACAACTAGCTGACGGCGAACTTCATACCGCCTCAGAATAAAAAAACCGATCCATACAAAATCTATGAGAAAGTATTTTTTTTTTCTTTGTGAATTTTACCCATGTTTTACTAGTTATTCTGCTATTCGGGGCGGAGACAAATGCAACAAACCAAAGATCATAAAATCGGTCCCGTGTTCTTGAGTTATAAATGGTGATACTAACCCGACTTTCTTTTATAATTATAAACAGATAATTCACCATAGCTAGGTAGTTCCATTATAATACAATTGTTAATAACAAGTATATTATTTAAGTTTACAACTTTGTCTTGGATGAGCTGATAAGCGTTTTTTTTCTTTATTTTTAATCGACATTGAAAAAAGGTTAAATGCATTCAGCGGGTTTTTTTTTTATTTAAGTACCTACGTGAATATCTCGACCGTCCCAAGCCCGATTCATTGATTAAGGTAGTCATTAATTCGCCGAGCTCTGTTTTTTTAATTCTAAGTACTAGCCCGTACCTACTGTCCCAGTGGGGGGACCTTCCTCCATTTTATCCATTGGCCATGAAAGGCGGTGAAACCCGGACCTCCTGTAGGGAACACGACATCATGGTATACGGCTGATTTGCTATACCTACTCGTATAAAACTATCTTGGAAATTCAAACAGAATAGACGGTTTATTGCTAAGTACCTAGGTAACTGAAATTATAAAAACTACATTGTTGTGGGACTTAAACAAACTGGCGAAATGTGGGTGTACTTTGATTATACACCTCTGCCTAAACATTCGGGGAAAACACGCGTGATGTACCTAATATTACGTTCTACAGATCAAGTTACCCGAAACTGTCAAATTTTCCCAATCAACCTTGAACCTAATGCTTTAGCGATAAAGTTGAAAATTTATTAAAGAAATTTGACAGATTGTAGTGGCTTGATGTGCTGGCGTCTGTACTTACCTATTAGGCAAAATGCTAATACTGCTAATGGATATGGAAAAGGAATGTTCCCAATTTACTGCCCGATCGTAGGCACATTGCTGTGATTTATGTGCGGATTTACGGATTGCTGGAGCAGCAAATTGGTGTTCAATGACATTGCATCAAACAAATATGATTCTGAGTTACTTCTTTCCAGTTTTTATGGTTGTCTCGCCATCTCGGTCTGCGGTGGCTCCAGTTCCTGGGCACTACTGTTTTTTGGAGTGTCCTTAGAGTTATAAGGGGCTGCACAAGCATTGTCACGAACGAACGAATGAATTAGTACGAATACTTGATGGTAATAAATTTTTCAAACAGTACAGAGCCCGCAGCGTTCCAGTAACCTAGCGACTTGAGTCCGCCAGTTCAGGGTACAATCAATCTGCAAGCCTTGGTCCTTCACGTCAGTACTAAAAGGAACGATCGTACCATTGAAGGGAACTGGCGGCAGGGTTCTACCATTTACCTTGCTAATACTACGGGAATTGCCAATGACGATAGCCTGACTCTTCGTAGGGTTTACAGCTAAGCCAAATCTATCAGACCAGTTTTTTATGGCTATCAAGTCCTTATTTAGTTTATCGATAGCGTCAGGTAATTCATCAACCCTCCCTTGACAGTACAACTGCAAGGCATCTGCATACAGATCTTCTTAGCGTGTCGATAGCAATCTAAATGTACTCGGCCCAGAATTCGGCCACTTGTTTGGCGCCATCACTAGCGTCCATCAGTTCCTGTAACGTGCAGCTGACAGGACACGCAGGGCACGATATTAAGTGTCCCATCGTTTGTGGAACAGCAGCACAGATATTGTATTACGATTTTGATGATTTGTAATAAACAGGTATATCCAAACCATTTATTCAGTTGTATTTTCCATGTTTATGTTGTTGTGTGAGATTTAAAATGTTGGATAATCTTGGATACGAAATAAAAGACAAAAGATATTTTTTATAATTTTATCTTGAGGTGTAAGTTTATTCGCATTTAACAATGTTTCATACAAATTTCCTCATTTTGTACACACCTTTCTTGGTTTTGTTTTTGTAGTTATTATCTTTTATAAAAGTTGTTTCTCTAAATTTTAACATTTCGTCATGTCTGTTCCCTATATCTAATTCGCTTCACCACTGATGTTAAATCATGTAACAAAAACAGAGGATTTACTAAGGCAAAGTATTAGGAGGAAAGTAAAATAGTTACTGCGGACTAATAGATTTAAGAAATAATAATTATACAAAATTATTGTGTTTCGATGAACACGGAATGGGCCCTTATCTCGTAATATCAGCCTTCCCATCGTTCGACGTGGCACTAAAGTGTTATAGAGTTGGGCGTTAGTGCCGCAGCGGGGCGGCGGTGCCACGCGCGCTGCAGCCGGACAGACCGGGTACGTATTACTAGACATTGCACACATCGCACTGGTATCAGTGGACTCCAAGCCAGTCCACAAGGCTGCCAGTTACACCTAATAAGAAAATTCGTTACTAAATAACAACTAAATCACTTTAAAATCAATTCAAAATGTACATTACTCATCTTATTCATGTAAACAAATCTAATCTGCTACAAAAAATTAGCAAATTTAAATACAAAGATCACCTAGTCCGTCTATTATAAAATTAATCACTTAAGTATTAGAAAAACACAATAGTGAGAGTGTATGTTGCGCTGCAAGCTGCAACTCACTTGTGATATCGTTTATTATGCCTTCTAGTGTACATTCAACGAATGAATAGCGAAACATATTGCGTTGACACATTAAAACTAAAAAATTGACTGTACATTTTATATTTAATATGTAAATATTTGTACATATTGCACTCTGAAGTAACAAAATTATTAAGAAACATCTGTCGAAACGAAGAATATATACGCAGAACAAAAATATCTCAGTAAATACAAATTCAAAGTAAATAGCAATCACAATGTTCGTAGCTCGTACACTATTCTAAGTCCCTATGGCTTACAAAGCTTACAAAAGATAAATACAGAGGTCATTTACAAAAAATATACTTCTACCCAAATAATATAAAAATAACAACAGCCATCTGTACTTTCTTAGATGAATAAAATTAAACGTACATATGTCAAACATATGACAATAGAATCTAAAGGTACCTATGTACAAAGTTTAATGGACACATAGTAGACTTTATCAAATCCACCATATTTATTTATTAGACTGGACGTGCCACGTTTGGTCACTACAATACTCAGTGCTTCCGAACAATATGAACTAAAGTATAGATCAAAAGGCATTGAAGAAGGGCAACAGCCGAACTCGGATCTCCGCCGTGTGTCGCGAACCGTCGCCGGTCCAGTCTCCCCGCCCACCCGTCTTTCACTCAGCCTGGTGCTGCCTATGCATGTCGTATCGTATCTCTTTCACATATAACATCTCGTCAAGCGATATAAACTTATTATCTTACTAATGTTCCATTATCAGCTAAAGACACAAATTATATTAGGGTATCTCATTACTTATTACTTTCTCATGTGAGATTATTACATACTTAATAAATCTATTACAATTTCGAAATTGAATAATATGTATCAAATACGACCGGCTGTGCACCGACAGAAGCCGAATTCTATGAAGCTATTTATGAAACTACGCGTCGAATGATGTATAACAATTACTTATCGAATGGCAGTTATATTTGTCACAAACTTGAGATGCGGGCTGCAGGCCGCACGCGCGCGTGGCCGCCGCGACGAGACCGCGCGGCCCGCTGCGGCCACGCACGCGCACACATCTGTTTTAAGGCAACGTATCGTAGCGTTAGATTTTAATGATTAATGTTCACTCCTATCATCTACGGTTCACAACAGAAACATTTATCAATAGAAATATCCGCTATATCACGCATACAAGATCGCACCATGCAGTTATTATACGTTTATAATGGCAGTGTGTTTGTTATCAATACGCCCCTATTCAGCAGAGACACTTAAGACACTCCAGTGACGTTTGTGCTTCGTTTGCTATTTTAGAAACGCCTAATGCTACAATAAAATTATACAATGTTTATCGAAAAGATCATTTATAAGCGGCCTAGCGCGCGGTCCGCGGTGCAAGCCCGATCGTCTCACGCTGATTTTATACGTATATTAAGAAATGCATTTCCAAAACTCCAAACACATGTATTATGTAAATATACAACACACTTAATGGCATGTAAAGAAGACACATTCAACACGCACCAAACAGACACTTACGTTACTTATTTATCGATTAAATGTAATGGATGAAGTGTCGCGAGTTGTGACGTGGAGCTGAACGTGTCACACGATACCGGTGTTCTACCTATGAACAAACATTGCGACAGACAGAAGGCTTCGAGACGGACACAGAACAGCATCAACTATGAAGGAAACGCGCCGTCGAAGTGAGCGAATGAATGAACGACGACCAGAACGGAAAACACGCTTAACGTATTCTTTAACAACGCTTACCGGTAATTGAGATCGATTAATTTAATGTTCTATATACTATGATTTTCCTCTCATCAACAATGTAGGTACACGATACAGGTAACGCGAAATAAGGCATTTCGTATGTGACATAACGCATTACGGGCAGTATGTTTTATATATCGAATAAGTAGTATTTATTGTATTTAATAATGTGTTCATATTTATTGCTACAACGAGGTTCTTACTGTATGTACTGACTTACTGACGGCAGACAGGTTCGGTTCGCGCTGCGTGCATGTCATCTATCAACATGTTTACACTTTAGTGCTTACACCAATATTGTTCCCATAGAATAAGCTCGGCCAAATCGATACTACTTCGCTATTACTTTTATATTGAAGCATTATAGAGGTAATTCAGCTGCCATTTTGTACTTTTTTATAATATACATACAATTAAAGGAATGTTGTATCTAAACAATAAAATAAATACTTACAAAGATTAATGTTTTAATTTTTAGGCTCTACCGTTTATTCCATACCTACGTTACAGCTGCCTTAGAACATGCACGCAATGTCAACACATAAGTAGAAATATACTATATACACAATGTTAGGACCATAACGAATAACTGGGATTGAGCCAAACCTGTCTCCGTTTACCTAAGCGTAATGTGACACAAGTAGACTATTTCACGTACGTCTAGCTATTTTATTGTACGATTATGAATGTAACCTTAAATTGCACTGACATTTCAATTATTACTGGCTTCAGTATCTAAGCTTTAATTAGTGTTAACAGTACGGTGTATTCGTTTAGATACTAAAGTCGTGTGATATTAGCCGTATGGTGAATGTACATCGTTTATTATTGCGGGCCGGGTGTCCATGTCAGTGAAAACACTAAACTGAGGAGAGGCTTGCACGTGTGAAAGCTATCGACGACATACAGTTTGTATTGTATTAAGACGCACTTATATCAGCCTACGGTAGATAATCAACATGTTATAAATGTAATCACAGCAATAAATTATAATTACTCATTTAGTCGAGGGACGCGGGCACAGGACGATGGAACATGAATCGGAACTAAATCGACAGGACACGATAACACGCCTCACATAAACTATATATAAACAAACATGTCGTAGATCACCACGAGGACGTGGACACAGCGGACGACTCCTCACAATATCATATAGTCAAAAGGTTAATCAACAAATAATTGTTAATTTTGGTAAATAAACATAACTATCAACTTTTCACCCAATAGAAACATCTCTTCATATATTACTTTGTCTCTAATAACTCTCGTACCGTACTAACGTACGTATGTGTAATTTAGGAGGTGTACTTATCGAACGAAGTCTTATCATACAGTCGTATCCGAGTGACCAACTCAGTATCCAGTCGTAAACGAAATAAATTCGGAGCCGCGGCAGCCGTCGGTCGAGCTCGACCGGCGACGGCGCGGGCCCGTAACGATCAACACTAATATATATTCTCCAAACGTTCAACAACACATATATTCACTAATCTCTCGCACACATCGTCGTCGGTCACCGAATACGTACGAAATCGGGTAGGGGTGTACCCTCTTAAGTGTTAAAATTCGTCCTTATAAATAGGTTGATCACGTCCGACGTCAGTGTCCGTGCACTTCACTAAAACTAGCCAGTCTATGAGCGTTCTCTCCTGAGGGCCGGGCGGTGCTGGAGGGCCGGGCCGCGGGCCGGGCCGGGCCGCTACCCGCGCGCGGCCGGCGGGCGGCGCGCGCGCTAGAGCGCCGCGTCGGTGGGCGGCGGCGCGGCCGCGGTAGACACGTCCGCCACGTCCCAGATCTCCTCGAGGAACGGCGGCAGCTTCCTGTTCTTCAGCTTCAGCGAGATGCACATGTTGGAGTTCTGCATGCCGAGCGTCCGCAACTCCGTCAGTATCCCCAGGATTTTGCCGAAGATCACGGCGCAGCGCGGCGACGCACTGTTCTGGTTCAGGATGTACACCCGCAGCGTGTTCAGGTAATATCGCTGGATCTCCTCCACCAATAAAGGTTGCTCGAGCCCGGGCCGATCTGAAATCAAACAAGTTCATGTTATTTTCTGTAAGTTACTACACAAAGGACCCAAATGGATCCCCATGAATCGGAAGAACGGTTGGAAATGGAAGAGAACGTTGTTTAATTCAGGTGACCATATTAGGACATTCTACTGTCCATTTCTCAAATAATGCCTTAGTCACCTTCTACACTCATGGTTTGATTTTTCTTAAGTCAATAAACTTTACTACAGATAATAATTAGATCGGGACCAATATGAAGCAGCTTACCTGAGAAAATGACGATGGCCGTAAGCAGCGCGTAGTGCACATTGTCCATCATCATGGAGTACATGCACCGACAGAAGTGCAAGAGGTCTTCGATGACGTAGGCCATACCCGCCTTGCGGTAGTTGTCGCGAGTGTACGCCTGGTTGTTGGCGAATAGCACGCTGTCAGTCGCCGCGTCGTATCGCCGAGCCACTCGAAGCATCATCACCTCACTTGAGCACGCCTGCAAGTTAGACAACGTTTGTGTTAGTGAGGTAAGAAGAATGAGTAAATCTGATATTTCGGAGACTATGTATTGTGAGAAGCAAATTTGAACTATGTGTATACTTAGTCATACCATAGTTTTGATAACGTGTTTAGTAGATCTTGATTCTAGATAAATATTTTGATTCTAACAACATAGTACGTAAATGGCAAGTTTGTTACCTTTAATAACGTGATCTGATCCGACTGCGAGATCTTGGCGAAGCCTGGTAGACCTTTTGCGAATTCTACGATGAGCTGAACTGTCAGGATCGTCATCTCGGTGATCTGGCGGAACGGCATATCCGACTCCTCTTCATCTTCGTCCGACTGCCAGGTCTGAAAGTGATAGATATCATTAACGATATAATAAAGTTTAAAATAAGAATGTTACTGAGGCTGTGTCAACAAAACTTCAACGTCTTTGAAACATAAAAACATAACTTAGTACTATGTTAGTTAGTACTAGTTTTAAAATGACGTTGTTATTACTCATAGCTCATACATAGCCATGGTTATTTAATTGCCAATTTGAACAGTAAAATTCTCATTTTATTATAATTTTGAAACAGTGATATAAATAAAAATGATTGTACAGCTAAAAGCTGCTCTCGTTTATCTTCGTATTTTTCGAAAGTGAAAAAGTACTCATAGCAGAAAAGTTCGGTTTTGTAGCTTTTAATTTTCCAAAACTACTAAACCAACGTTCCTTTTTGGCTCGAAAACAACGAGAGTCAGTTTCTAGGTGTAAGGATAATCAGTTTATAATGTTCCCACCTCTATGAGGCAGGTCTCCTCTCTATGAGGCTTTAATCCTTCGGATTTTTTGGTTCTAGGACATGCCGGTATCCTCGCGATGTTTTCCTTCACCGTTTTGAGATTCAGGATGTAAGGTAGGACATTCACAATCAACGTTAAACCATTAGTAAGTAAGTCATTGCCATGTCAGTTTTATAAAACTCACGACGATCATTCTAATTTATACTTTATAACAATATGAAATACGAGTTACATTGCAATGACTTACTAATGGTTTTACGTCATTCTTTAACAGTGAATGCGCTGGTGCAGGGCGTAAAGTAAGAATTATCAACAAGAAACAATTACCTGCGTGACCCTCTTGAGGTCCTCTTCTGAAGGTTGCTCGTAGCCTTCTTGGTACCACACGAGCCTCGCGATCAGCGACTTCTGGTTGGCAGTGAGGGGGGGCACGTTCTTCAGCCGGTTCTGTTCCATCAGCTTCTCGTTGAGGAACCGCGGCACGACCTCGTGCTGCAAACATTCCAGCTTCACATAGGAAACCGTCGGGTCATTATTTGCTTCGAATATTAAGTGTGGGGGGGGAGGCTACTTCTGAATTTGTTGTTCAAGACTTTGTGATGATTTTTTAGACTAGTGATTAACTGTTATAAGGAATGTGAGTATGGTTTAAGGAATGGATTAATTGATGATGAGATACTTTGTAATTTGCAAAATATCGTTGTTGTAGGATGTGTATGATTTTTTTTTCTTGTAAATTTATATGTGTAGTGTATCCTGATAAAGTCCTACGCTGCATGCATGAGGAGATCGTGATAATACAAGAAGCAAAAGACCGGGATAAGTTCATCCCGCGAACACAGTAACATTTTTCATTTGCATTTCAAATACAAGTTACTATTAGAAATTCATAAAACCCGACCGATGGTCTCACACAAATGTGAATAATAAAACAGAATTCCATTAATTTTGCTTTAATATTCAGAATGACTTAAAAGAAAAAGTAAGTGCGACAATATTCTTAATTTCAACTTTCAAGTAGCATTGTTACACGTCGGTAAAAGAAACTGTATTTTGAAAACTAAAGTGATTAATTTTCCAAATGTTGTACTGCTACTTTTTTTTTTAATCTATATTTTATTAATGGAGGTTTGTTTGTTCACCCGTTGTACTGCTACTTATAAATCAGTTGAGCCATACTTTCAATTACGCTGTAGTCAATTAATGAAGAGCAATAGTCACAATGAACTTACAATTCTTGCGGCCTCTGGGGGCGGAGGATCACATTGCATGATGGGAGGCATGTGATCGTCTACCGTCGTCGTACTGACGGGTAACTTGTCCTTTTCCCTCTGTGCCTTCTTCTCTTTCCGCTTCATCGCACACTGGTTCTCTGGCACCACACATTCGGGCCTCATGCCCACCGCAAGACATTTCTTCAACCGACATTCCTGACATTTTCTTCGCATATACATATCCATCTCGCATGCATGTCCGAATTTGCATATGTACACAGCATTTTTGGTTACACTCCGCCTGAAGAAACCTGGAAATTTTAAAACCGCTTTTTTTAGCATATTTCACAACATCTCCCAACACTATCTAAGAGTAGGTAGATTCAAACAATGAGCGGTGATGGTGCAGCATTTGCGAAACCAGTTTTTAACGATAACATAATGGAGCCATGAACGTTAAGGTCGCCTGAAAGGCGAGGGTCATTGACAGCAGCACGTATGCCGATTTTTATTCCAAAACAAACAAGATAGATAGCTCGCAAATGACTTGAATTGAACATAATTGGTATGGACAAGGTATGAACCTCTATAATATAGTCAGATTACGGGCGCGCTCTGGGTTTATTCAGCGGTCTGAGTTAAATAGGTATATTTATTCTCGGGTCGACAGTGAAGGTTGGCGGAGACACGGAGATGTCCGATAGGCGTCGGTGAGTCGTGAAGTAGACGCCCTGCAGACAGCTATTGTGACGACTAACTGTCTGTTACATGCACGCGCAGCTCATAACAACCTCGGCACAATGCGGCAATTTAAAGCTGAATTGGCACATTCGTGGGCGAGCCACAACTGCCACAAGGGCTATGTATATGTGAAACATCTAGGTTAGCAACGCACATGACCTAGTTATGCTAAAAGTGTTTCGAGAACGATTTTGTTGTTGCATTAATTAGCTGTATGTTTTGCAATCATCTAACTTTTACGCGAATGCTATATAATTCTATTAAATTAAGTCTCTTCTTTTGTTTTGCATAAGCTAAAATAATGAGTCATTCCGGTCTAATCCCTGAACCCCCCCCCCCCAATCCCCTGCTAGTTCTGTTTTAATCTCTGTCTTATCCACTATAAACTTTCTCATTTTTTCAGTCACGTGACATTCTCGACTCATTCAACAGAGCCATTCATACCTTTACACCCTTCACATGTGAGCGCGTTGTAATGGTACCCGGAGGCTCTGTCGCCGCAGACAAGGCACAGCTCCTCCTGCTGCCGCGGTGCTGGGCCTTTCTTCTGCCGCCTCGCTTCGCCATCTGTACTACAGCCGTTTACACTCGAAGCTGGTGACAACTCCTCACGACCTGAGAACAATACAAATCGAAATTTAGCTTCTGGGGTTAAATGCAACTGCGTAGTAATAAAGAGACTCGAGTCCGGTGGCGGTGCGGCGCCGTGTCGAGAGTTGAGAACATCTAAAATCGGACGCTATAAAATTTGCATACATTTCATGAACCATTTGTCGAGTCGGCGAGCAAATGAAGCTCGTTTTATTTTTCGTTTTTACATTCGGGGCGATGTTCCTTCGTCGAAGAGATGTTTTCGTAACGAAATACTCGCAAGTAATTTTCGGCAGTAGCGTGGACATTTCCTGCCCAAACAAAGGTGGCTAGAGCGGGGCCCGCATACAGATGAGGTCCAGTATTCAGTTTTGGTATTCGAGCGGCGCGGGAGCGGGGTGCGATGCGCGCTGGAAATGTAATCGGCAATTGTCAATCACGCAGTCGGAACTCCATAAAAAGTAACGATAGAATTGTTAATAATACCTCCTCAAGTTCGTGCAGTAGGTATGACTGTCGTCAGTGATAATAATCAGGCGATAAACCTATTCGCGACAGAATTCAGTTAGTTTTAAAAGTAGGCTGTGATGGCATTATTTACGAGCTTTCGTTTGCAATAAAAATGTAGGGAATTTTCTCGGATCCTCATCATCATCATTTCAGCCGAAATACCTCCACTGCTGGATATAGGCCTCCCCGAGCGATAAAAACTCGGACGTAATTCCTAAAATAAACATGAGTAAGTATAATACGGACATCCATTCCTTAAAATCGTAAACACTGCGCTGTTTGCTATGGGCGGATAAACAAACGACAATGATTAAGTCGGATGAACACCGCTCTTAAGATAGCGTATTAACCGGGGGTCCATTTAAGCCTCTCCTCATTAATTTTATTTACATTTTATGATGTCCATTAAGCGTCGCGGCCGTGGGTCGCTGGCCGCAGCCGCGTGTACCTGAGTTACGCAACCGGCCGAAATAGCCGCTGCCAAAAAACTAGTTCCATGTGGGATCGGAGCCAGCGGCATGCATCGCGGAACCATTGCCGATCTCAATGTGAGGAAAACAATCGCAAATGACCCGCAAACCTCGTATCACGGACATCATTAAAACTATTAAAAGCTTCAATGATATCGCTACTGATACTATTGCTAGTGTGTTACGCAATTACCCCTCCGCCCTCCGGTAACGTTGTAATAAAAATTAACGATAGGTTCGATTCACTCGCGTTTCATCCGATGCGTGCCAATTTTTCTATTACAATCTTTACGCTGATTACTGAAATTATGTATCGTGCAAGGCGGGCTGTAATAATTCACTCGATAAAAATGTCTCAATAAAGAGGTCAAGTGCGTCGTTTTATCGCGAAGTTACTTACATCGAAGTGAACACATGCAGCTACTGTTCAATTTACTACATCAGTATCTTGATCTTCACATTGCACTGACCTACGCAGTACGCACTATAATTATTATGCTACACTACATACTGGCCAAACATTTGTATTACTATTGTTTTTTTTCTCAATTCTTTGAAAGAAAGAAAATATGTTTCTTCGTTTGTCGCAGAGAAACAACACAAACGCAAAAAAAACAGGGGAATATATGCATCACATCTATCTTAGTTGATTTTTTATTATTGCTCTGTTAATTATTTTATACTTAAGTACCTACATCCTATCCTACTAATATTATAAACGGCGAAAGTTTGTGAGGATGGATGAATGGATGGATGTTTGTTACTCTTTCACGCAAGAACTACTGCACGGATTTGGATGTTTGGCACACAGATAGTCTATAACCAGGATTAACACAGGATATTCCCACGGGATTTATGAGTTTTCATCCCGATATACCCGCGGGATCGAAACTTATGCGGGTGACACTAGTTTATATTAAGTATAATAATAATTATATCTACTATCATAGAGTATTTTCTGTCTCTCTTTATTAGTAACGCTTACTTAAAATACTTGACCGAATGACCGTTGGCCGTAGTTGCACAAGATCTTGGCACTACATCAGAGGTAGGTGTGTTTCCGATGAAGATGGATTTTGTGAGTTGACGCAACGTCATGCCTGTTTGAGAATTAGACTGGTGAAAGCAAATAGCATAATCAATCAGCCTATAATGTTCCCACTGCTGGGATACAGGATACAGACCTCTCGGTAAGAGGCAGTGGGCTGTAATCTACCACGTGGGCCCAGCGCGGGATGGTAGAAGTCACACGCTGCGATTTTCGATAAAACTAAAACCATCGTAAAATTACTAATCTGGTTTTCTAAAGTTGCAAAGTATTTTTTAAATCTTTTCTTTATCGTCAACGTAATAATAATAGAAGTATCGTTTCTTTCAATCTTATTTCATACAGGAGTCGTCATAATTATTGACATTGTAGAAATGTAGACACAACTAAACTTCCATAATTAGTAGCACTATCAAAAAATCACTGTCCGTGAAAAAGAAAGCTAATCAAAAGTTGAATGCACGGATGACCGAGTCAGTGTGTTATGTTATTACGTCTCAGCTGTTCAGTGTGTTGCGCTCGCGCATTGGAAGGTCTAGTTCGTGGCAGTTCGGCGACGCTCGGGCGCGGTCGGACTTGCGAGCGAGAGGCTCTTGAGGAGCGACAAGTGGGGCGCGAGCGTCGACCGGGGGCAGCGTGCGGCCTTGACTCTTGCGTCCCCCCTTCCCCACTTCATCGCCACGCTCGCCGCGCAACCACATTATTTATGATAGCATCAGAGCTCGAAGCAAGCTCGCGATTCTCTTCAACTAATAATAACTCGTTTTTCCTCTCACGCCATTTCGTTTTTTCAAATCACCGACGACTTTAACAGGCCATGTTGCAAAGTGAGGCTTTGCGGTTTTATAAAACGTGAAACACCAATGTGAAGGAACTTTTCGCTGGTGGAAAGTACAAAAGTACAATTTGAAGCTATTGTAAGCTGACGCATATTGAGAGACGGCGACAGGCAATGATTAAACAATACGCAACTTTCACTGACCTCAGAAAACAGACAACGCAATCATTTCGCAGGCGGGCCGCGTAAGCGACTAGTGAAAGTTACCCAAAAGTAGGTATTGCACAAGCCTACATGGCACACGTAATTGAAATTCGGGTGCGGCGAAAGTAAGCTGCTCTATGTGTTGTGACATCACATTTAGGGCCTATTTGGCATTCATCAAATGCGTGCGGTGCACAAAGTTGTGTTCAAACGAAGTCCAGTGGCGCTCAACTAGGCAATAGGCAACGTCTTTTGTAATAAATTGCATGTGTACATGCTAGTTGATTGTACAATGTATGCCACTTATTAGGATTTATAAGGTTTTTAAGAGAAACGTGATACACGATAAGAATCGAAAAGCATTCCAATAATCGAAGTTGGCACGCGTGGTCTGATATAAGCAGCCAGTCGGGAGACAGAAAAACTGAAGCAGAAAAAGTGGTGTACACGTGATCGATGCATCGGCTGGGCGGAGACAGAGTCGCGATGTTACTTTCTACGATACTTTCTAGCAAGAGATGTGGGCCGGAGCCGGCGCAACTAGAGCGATCGGTTTCTCCGCGCGCCGGGAAAATCGGATTGAAATAGAAATCGCATCGCGGAGAAAATCGCCATTTTCGCGTCACTCTGCACGCCAGCGTGGAAACTTTGTAGATGAAATACATTACAATTAGTTTAGCAGTATGGTTCTTAACTATGAGTACCTAAGTAGAAACCCGAAATATCCATTTCATCACGAATATTGTTAGGAAAATGTGTGTAACAAAATGTAGAAGTGTGTTTCCCCGGTTTGGGTGACGTGATCTATATTTGAGGGGAATCAGGAAACGAGCGGCTGGTGTGCTGGGAGTGATCTTCAGCGAGGAGGGCGGACGTGTCGGGCGGACGCACGTGGAAGTGTTTACATCCGTCGAGATCGAGCAGAGCCCACTGCCGAGTGCACGCCATCCGGTGTAGTTAGTTAACTGCATGCTCGAAAATTCCTACTCACATTTTTTGTGAACCTCGCATTTCTGTAATTCACAAAATATGATTTTGGCAAGTAAAATGAACACTTATAATCAGTGCTGGCACTTCCTTATTACTTTTACACAGACAGTTTCTTTCTAGCCAACCTTGAATGGTGAAATCAAAGACGCAAATTGTTATTACGGCTTTTTCAAAATAACTTATTTTCATGAAGATTTTTCAGAAATTCTTGTCGGTCATTGTCTATTACATTACGACGATTGTATGTCGGTGGCAATGTAGGAATAGTAAGTGCAGACAGACGGAAGTTAGTTGGTAAAGCACCTAAAGATTCCTAAAGGTTTCGTCATCGCCCAAACTGAACCGTAAATTAGAAAGTGGTTGCCGGTTATCACGAACAACACACGGCACGAGGAGTACGTAATGGATATGCCACAACTCCCCAACAGATTGTTCCATTTATTGACAGAGTGCTGGTATATCGGGCCCTCTTGCTTCCCCATACCATACTTAATAGATAAAACTAGGTTTTTTGTCTCTGTCTACTCCCCAATTTAGTTGAGCACGCACCCACGCTCCGGCGCGCCTTTTCGAGTAAACATTGGAATGGGTAAATAGAAAAGGGAGGGAGATATAATTAGAATAAATGCTGCATGCTTTCAGAACTCAGAACAGTAATGAACTTTCAAACCTTTAGCATCGTCTGCTTGGTCTAGCATTATTCCTTTGAAACCATTGTCATGATAGTAAAGTGCGAGGTTCATAATTTCTAATGTGAATTTAAGAATGTAGGTAATTTAAACTGCATTTGCTGAAGCCGTCATTCAAGTCAATGGGTCAATCTCAATGCTTAGTACCTCTCACAAAAAAGTAGCCTCTGTTTTTACCGCGTCGTGGATACTTGTGAACTATGTTTTGTGACGCATTAGGGTCATCGCGCAACGGACCGTGACTCGTCGGTATCGCTGCCCTTGCCCTCCTCCCGCGCAGCCGACCTCGCGGCCACAGCGAGCAGCCGTTGACACCAACAGTTAAACCATCTCACACATCAACGATTTACTCCGTTTAACTAATCATAATTTACCTCAAACATTAACAATTAATTGAATTATTAACCTTATTTACTTAACATGTTTGCTGAAAAGTAGGCCAAGGCATGATAAACTCGGTGACGTAAAATAATCGACCGCATAGTAGTCGTCTAAGGGCTTAAATTATAAGGAGCCAGTGTACCAATTGGGTCAACGACTCTTTGTTCTTGATGCTGATAACTTATCTGACACAATGACATAACCCGCTCCATATTAATTGTTCAGACAAATATGGAGCGGGTTAAGTCATAAAAACACGGATTTGTATCAATATGAGAATCTATAACGTTCACGTGTCCGTATAAAATCATCCACTGATATTATTGTTCCTTGTTTGTTTATTACTAAATCAACCTCAACAACATTCTCTATGTAGGTCATTAACACTGAATTTCTGAGAAAATGGCGAGCGTAAACGAGGATAATAAAGTGACGGAATCGCAATGTAGGTCGAGTAGAGCATCGAGGAATATCGAGGCTGAAATAACAAAATGTTTGTCCCAGTTAAGTAACCGATGGTAGTAGCACATTCACATTTCATTGGTACGTTTATTTTTGGCAATATTTTGGCCGCAAAAAATATAATAATGGCGGCGCTCGCAGTCACAGACATCGACAATTAAGGCTCTTTCACACTGCAGTCAAGCTGCGGAAATGGACACTTAACTCACGAATTTGTACTTAAAGAGTGTCTTAAATTGGGTACTGTCGAGGTCACTGACCGTGTATCACTGGAGATAAGCCAACGCCGCGGCGCTTATCACCGACAAAGAACGTTTTTGTTTTCGTCGTATTTGACGCCATACGACCGCACTGATTAGATCAATCACGTAATCACGTTACATACCAATTCTCATTTCCAACCGCTTCTTATCTACCTAAATGTCGTCATTAGTGAACAAGTGCGCCCATTACACTCAAAAACCTGTCTTTTGGTGCAGTGATAACAATTTATAGTGAGTTTTGACCAGGTTCAAGGTAAATAATAGGAATTGTAACAAAATCGATTACTTTTCTAGATAAGATTACAGGTAGAGACAAATAAAATGATCGTTAAGGCTTGGTTGAACATGAACACGTGAGTGAATTGCTCTTCAAATCCAGCACCTGAGTTCGAAAAACTGTACATGATAATGTAATTTATTACTATAATATTTGCCCGCAAATTTCACGCAGACGAAGTTGCGGGCTAGTTATAAATATAAATGTATACTTATGATCACAACCACAACACCTCTAAATGTTAGCGTAAGTCGATATAGTTTCAAAGTGGTCATACCAGCAAGGCCTCAACCGCGTGACCAGATCTCAGTAACGAGCAAAAACTGTGATACAACATCATTGAGGCACTCATGGAAAAAAACCTCTGACAAGAATACTGGAAGAGGCACGAAACTGTACATTACATTAGTTATTTCAACTGTTTACATCATCATTTGGTACGCTAAATAGTTAGCACACGGAATGACGAAATTATGGCATTTCTAGGAACTACATATTATATTATTACCTATTATGAAAAAAAAAAGTCAGTTGAGATGAAATGCATTCCCACAAAAAGCTGTACACACTTCAAAGTACTTACTTTGAAGTGTGTACAGCTTTTTGTGGGACTGATAATACAACAGAAAGTGTACTAAATATTACAGCAGATATACAGTGAACGTAAATGTAGGACAAAATTAGCAATTTTCGTAAATTAAGACTGATGAAAGTGGCTCGCTACAATGTGGCGAGGTATTCGTACGTAAAAGTGATGAGACAGAAATAATCGTTTGTGGTGGCACATCTCGTGAACTGTGTCATGGGCTCGACCCACGCTCGACGGAAGGTCACCCGCCCTCCAAGACGGAGTCATTACTCAATAGTCTGCCGTTTACGACCGAAAGTCAACACAGAAAATTCCATGAGTCAACATCTCCGCCGGACGTGAGCCATTTTTGATACTACACTTTTTCCTTTACAAAAGGCTCCCGCAGACAGGTGCGACGCGACTCTTCTAGTAGAATTTATTTAATGAAAACTTTGTGGAAATTGTTCTACCAAAATCGCGTCGCATCGGCATCGTCGTCGTCGCGTCTCGTCGCGCCTGTCTGAGATAGCCTTAAGTCGTTAAGTATACGCACAGAATACTTAAAGTACTGCGTACAGAATGGACACTCCCTTCCCCGCACTAACATCAGTTACCACACCTCACCCCGCACTTCGGCGTATTGGTCGCCGGCTTTTTAACAAGAGCGCTCGCAAACACAAGTACCTCACGCACACATTCATACGTATACAAACGTCATTTTTTAATGTAGTAGTAGTAGGTAATTATTTTGCGAGGGTTGTATGGAGTGTCCGGGGTGTGGTATACGTGTGATTTTTTGCACAGTAACTACGTGAATAAAATTACACTATGCATCAAAGTAAATATGAAATGAATTATGAGCTTCAACAAAACCCTTTTCTAACCCCCATACGAATTTTTGTGAAAGGTACGCGCAAGTACGCGTTGGTAGCGGAGTAATAATAATCGGTGCTGTCAGTATGATGGATGGAGCCGCGATGACGAGGCGTGATGGATACCGAACCACCCCAGCCCTCCTCCCTCGCCCTCTTCATCCATTCAGCGCCGTTACCGCTGACGGCAAGAACCTGGACGGAACTGCTAATCACCTCTCTTATAAAATTAATCTACAAAACTAAGCGTGTTCCCTGTAAAGAGTACCTCCCTTTGTCTTGGTTCAAAAATGAGTAATGTTCTAACAGTTTCCACACGTCCGAGCCGAGAGCGAGAAAACCATTTTGACTCAGAAAATAAGATTGTAGTTAGACAAATTCGATTTATTTGAGTTCTTGCTCAGCTCGTAGGTACGAGTTCTAATCTTATCATTACGAACTTCAACGACTTTTGTTTATAGGATCCGATTTGAAGTGCAGTTCGAAGGATAATTTCTGATTAACAAATAATAAAATCATTAAAGCTTTGACAACACGTCTTCCTGACAACACTAACGGAACCTCCCATCAACGCGCACCTACGCCTCTCAAACCATGTGAGAAACACGGAAAATATTTATCTACCGTCATACTCATAAAATATTATTATGTAGTAGGTATAGTCTTATGAGCTCAGTGGAATTCATCATGTCGAACTAAAATAGCACTTGTCTAGGCGGCATTGTTAAAATTCGGCAAACGGCCAGGTAGGAAGGTCGACGACATTACAAACACCAAGTAATATTCGCAACCTATAAGTAGGTGCCCACAAACACTGCTGAAGGCTAGCTCAAGTATTTATATTCGCTCGATGCACTTATACAACGAGTAATTTGCTCTCCAACTATTTTATAATATCGTTTAGCACATGATTCTTTGACTGATAACATCCAAGTTACGTCCAAGTGTTCCTTTAATGAATAGAAAAAGAATAAATTATTATTTTTATTTTTGAACGATGTTTGCACGTTCCCACGTGCAAACATCGTTCAAAAACACTTGGTTATTTATTAATCCTATTAGAGACACTACAATGCAACTGGCGAGGTAACGAGCACCAATTGGAACTCCATATGAGGAGAAGTTTTATTATAGCAGCTACTGAAACAAAATACATTGTTAGCGCATTTGCAATCGCTGTCGGGTAGTGATAGCCAGTATAGTTAGCGAGAGCAAG
This sequence comes from Amphipoea oculea, assembly GCA_945859645.1. Classification (NCBI taxonomy): domain Eukaryota; kingdom Metazoa; phylum Arthropoda; class Insecta; order Lepidoptera; family Noctuidae; genus Amphipoea; species Amphipoea oculea. Next base: position 15,032,935 of record OX243873.1, read on the forward strand.
AGCATTCCTGTGGGCCGGCCCGACCGGTTCCACTCTGCCTCTTTATGGTTGGACCAGATATAAATAGATGCGCTGCAAACCATCCATCTTAATGCTACCATTTTTAAATGTTTTACACGAATAATATTCTACTCTCCATAGCTCAGTTACCAATATCAAGTTAGAATCTTTGGCTCCAACCTCTCCGATATAAACCCAAGCGACGTAACGAGGGATCAAGTACAAAACCTTGCCGATTTAAATTGGTCGATAGTTTGAATACAGGATACCATAGATATAAGCAGGATACGTTCGTGATTTATCATTTGAACGGGTCTTGTTCTCTCTGACATATTGTGTTGTTAGAGCAATTTATTCGTCTATAGACAACTACATATTATCAAGACAATAGGCCTTGTTAAGAGTTGACACGTTGACAGAGCCATAAAACAATCTAATCAATGCAGCAAGTAGTCAGATATGGAGTGACGGATTGCCTCTGGCTGGACAAATGCAAGAAAGCCGCGGCGGTTAGTTACAGATCTGTATCTGCAGACATTATTACTGGCATGCGAGTAGTTCATTGCCGACACAGCTTAGAAACATTTTCGATAAAATCTGCTAAGTAGTTAAACGGACGGGCAGTTGCTCTCACGAGCGTACTCGCGGTATTCACTTTCACTACGAATACCAATCTACCCTCTTCCACAAACGTTTCGCGAACGCGTTACATTCCTTGCGCTGCAGGTGACCCAATAACAGGCTCATGAGCTTGTCAACTCTGAGAGGACTCGACCGTTGCATAACGAACCACGTGGAGTGGGGAGCGTTGACCCCGGAAATCGCGGATGATAGACAAGCACTATCATATCACACAGACCAATGCACCTGTAGTGAAGATAAGCGTGATATTTGGGCGCACGATAACGTTGTTCGACAGCAAAGAACAAAGCCAACGTAAACACTTGAGCAATCAAACCAAAAGTCGAAATTCATCGTTCATTTAATCATTTTTAGGCCGTATATGCGAGATGGCCTTACTCAACCATCTCTACATTCCGTCCGCGCTGGAGTTATCCACTTTAGCCGTCGTTTGCCAATTCGTTGCATAAACGACCCACTAATGTCAAAGGAGGTCATTGTCGCATTACACGAACGTTCGCTCGCCTCGCAGGCGCAGGTTAAGCGCTAGTTGCAGGTTAGATAATTATATCGATTGAACTTCAGTCTCCTTCGGCGTGTCTGTGACCCCGATGTAAATAACTTGAGGCGTTTGTACTGTAAACAACTGACGCTGCTTGCGTCAATCGCTTGCACGGTGTAGCGATGCCCGTCTCGGCTCCCATTCCCATTGATGTACGCGTTTGACTTACTGCACCAGAACAAAAACTACCTAGGGAATGGAAAACTTAGAATACAAATCTATGACGCCACGAATTATTTTCGGTTGTGTTGTGAATCCGAACCGTCATCTAGTATTGTAAAATAAATGTAATGTAATGAGTAATGAATGACGTTCTTCTACATTGACGTAGCAAGCTGTTATTTTCCTTTTTTTATTTAAAGCTAAATTCTGGCAAAGGCCAATTCTAAAATAATGCCGCGATTTCTACAGATAAACTGCCATTCTAAATTAGCGAATTTACTAAGAATTTACGTTGATATTTATCTCAATCTTCCGCGTTTGAAAGACTGAAATTCTCTCTCATTTGTTTCAGATTCAAAGATAGCAGTCATGAAGGATATTTTATTGTAAAAACAAAGCAATGTTCTTGGTTATCTTTAACATTATAAAGTGACATCGCGGTCGTTATTGTTGAGTGGCGTTCAAGGTATAATTAGTAACTCGTATTTGTTCTGCGACCGTGAGTATTGAACGCATGTACAGACGCCAGCACATCAACCTACTACAATCTGTCAAATTTCTTTAATAGATTTTCAACTTTAATACTAAAACATAAGGTTCAAAGTTGATTGGGAAAATGTGACAGTTTCGGGTAGGTTGATGTGCTGGCGTCTGTACTATACCTACTATACTCTTAAATTGAATAAATAGCACAAGCTGGAATCATATAGGCGACGCGCGGCGAGGCCTATCTATTTTTCTTCATTTTAACCTTGAATACCGGCTGAATATAAAAAAAAAACAGTAAATTATATTCCACGATATATTTCTACTCGTGCAGCGCTTGCGCACAGCTAGTGTAACGACTATCTACAAAGTAAGGTGACCTAAATGATAAGATTATTTCAATACTCGCTACATAGGCACACATGTGCGTAGTGTGAGTGTGTGTGAATTTGCATCGGGTTCGCTCGTACAATGACATTGTCGACCTTGACTTCTGCTTCGTATATCAAACACACGCACACAGACATAGCGGTGCAAGGAATGAGTGCCCCACAAATATTATTAGTCTGAATAAAACATAGAGCGTTTACACACTGCTGAAAACACTCGAGCTGCAGGAAACGAGTGATGTTCAGACAAATCTAGGTTTTATGAACTTGGTAAGATAGATTGTTGATGGGTCATTTATTTAGCACCGAGCACCTTTACCTCATAGCTAATTTATACAATACTTCAGAATATAGGACGTGATAAAAAAGCTTTCAAGATGCATCTGGTGCATTATTAATTAAAAAAAATTGGGTGTTTATAGACTGCAATGTCCACGTCTGGTCGAATAGATACAGAACAGTTCAACACACGATAAGGCGCTCAGCGACCAAGGCCAGGCGAACTGAATTATCACAATTGCGTTATAAACGAATACTTATAAATACATGTGAAATCATAATAAATACTTGCACATACAATTTAATACTTCCATTTGTTATATTATGTACTTATTATGCACCATTGCTTGGCTTTTGATTCATTAAAAACCTGTCGTCATCGACCATGCTGAATAAAAATAAAATGGATGTCGTTTCGTTCTTAATTTAAATGCTCTAGTGATGCGCTACGTTACTCGTACATATCGATATAAGACTAGTTTTATTTAATATGAAAAGAATAAATACTATTTTCCAGCATTTGTGCTAAAAGAAAATAAATAATAATAAACAAATACATTTCTTATTAACATACTGGCAAAACAGGGCTACTCGGGAGTCGGGACACATTTTGACATATTTTCGCAAATATCTTATAACGCATAAAATGGTAGTGTTATTTTTTATGGGTCTCGGAGAACCCTTTACTTCTGCAGATATAAGTTTGAAGTAGCTACTTACAACACACAGAAACAAAACAAAAAAAAAAAATGATATCCCAAATATCGCTTATTGGGGGCTATTATGGGCAGCAATGAATAACGAATATTTAATGCATATGGGAACTATATTTTCTATCACCAAAATTTATATTTGTCATCAAGTTGTATCACCTAATAAATAGATCTATCGCCACGAAATATTTGTATCACCTAATAAATAGATCTATCGCCACGAAATATTTTCGTTCTCAGATAGCGGGGCTCCGTCGACATAGGATGCAAGAACGAGCGAAGGGCACCCCGAGGTTCGGTTTGGTTAGGTTACTAGAGCGAGCGAAGGGCACCCCTAGGTTCGGTTTGGTTAGGTCACTTGCATTGTTTGGTGACTACATTTTGGTGACAGATCTACTATTTGGAGGACAAACCCTATTATTTAAGAAACACAAAACTAATTAAATTGGTGATAGCTTAAATGATACCCAATGCATATTTGAGCCAAAACAGCCACTTTAAACAAGTCTATCGATACAGGGACACAGAATATCAAAAACCACACCATATTTTTTTTTTGGGATTGGTAGAATTTTACTAACCCAAATGGCCCCGTTTTACGGTATTGCGTGGTTTCGCGCTGGATGCACGAGGATGTTTTCATCCAACGCGATATCATTGTAAGACGGATGTCAAGCAATCCGATATTATTTAAAAAACGGTATTTACATTATTAAGGACGACGCTTCGTTTGGAATATAATTAGCGAGGATGTTATCCTTTTCTAATAGAAAGATGTATTATTTTATTGGTAGATCGATCTAAAAATATAATTTGACTTAGTTTGTGTTGACAAAAACAAAGAATGTATGTAACGCACAGCCTACAGGTCAAGAAAACATATTAATCACAAACAATATAACATTCAAATACCCGGTTCAGGCATCACACCTGACATGTGTCACTTTATTAAGGTATTTAGACGTGATCAAATTACCATATCACATTATTCAACGTCAAAAAATATTTTGTTTAATTCAGTTTATTTCCGCATTGTTAAAACAAACAACTCATATGTCAACGTACTGGTCATAAACCGGTTTTGACTTTTAATAGACATTTTAGCTACGTGTTTGAAACAATTACCCAAGTTTTACTGTGAGAACAAAGTTCGTTCGTCATCATAACAGGCCATCGCCCTCCACATAACGTAACAATTTTTTGAGTATACGTAAAAAAGAAAATTAAATAATAAAATGTGTTTCTAGATAAAACTGATAAACATACTGCATAGGTACCTAAACGATGTATGTGAGATTTAGGTATCAACTATCACCTCACTAAATACGTCATTTGTTTTTCTGCACTACGCGATTGTCAATTTATTCATTTAAGTTTGGAATTTTAAATCGTACGCATCGCAACCATAGCACTAAGCTGTTACTGTAACCACTCGCATGATGTCAAGGGTCCTTTACACTCACTTCCTATACTTTAATTTGCGTGTGGTTAGTCCAAAAGTACTTATTAAGGTGTAAAGCGGTGGCCTTTGCCGTGAATGTCGTGCAGAACGAGTCCTGAGATTCAACCTTTACGATACAACACATCTAGTGTCACGTAATCACGTAAGAACACATTTGATGCTTCGTGTTTACTGAAGCCAACGTCAGCGCCTTAAATTGCGGAACACACTATCTATCTCAATTTGAATAATTTTGAAGGATATTGCTAATCCATTGCTTCATAATAATTATATTATGTATGTAACATAATATTATGATCGAAAAAATTTACTGCTCAACAACGTAAATAACACAATGAATGTTGTTGAAGTGTCAAATTGAAAGCCATTGCTACTGATAATGTGTTACGCAATCACCCTCCCCCCCTGATGTAAACGGGCAAGTAGGTACGCTCATTTATCTTGGATATTTTTTTGACGGGCTAAAACACATCGGGAGTAAGGGACAACTGTCAAATCGAAGTAATAATGTAATTCTTAGGTTGGGCCCTAAACTAATCTTATGTCTGTAGGTGATACGATGTATTAATCCTCCGTAAGTTAGCCCGAAACTACGGATTTCGTGCTTAGGGAGTAGACTTCCTAAACCCTCAAAATCGCATCGGCTAAATCGCATAGACTGCTCCATTCGAAAGTTTTCACTTAAGACTTTCGTGTGGTCATAAGCACACCATCTTTTTAAATAAATTTTCTTTTACTAACCCCAATAATAGTACAAGTATAATGGGCCCTATTTTACTTGGTGGGCGAGGATGACTGTGCGTAAACGAGCATTTTATTCGACAGCTTTTTATAGTTCGCTATAACAAGAACAAGACCGAAACATTCACGTTATCAACGCTAGAAATCACTGCTATAAAATTAGTAAGGTATCATAAATCAAGTTAAATTTAGTAGGGTAAATTGCACGGTTGGTATGTGCTAATAAATTCAAATAACAGGTTTAACTTGTATGGAGCTGCAACAATACAAAGATCATCGCCCTACGTGCGTCTTTGATTGACAATGCTTAAAGATACGCATTTTAACTACACAATGATATAGCTATACTGCTTAGCCTGCTTGCTATACATTCTGTACACAATGACATGCAGAGATTTAGCGTGACCGTTATGATCACTCGATTTATATCGATATTCGTGAGATCCGGGATGTGTTCACAGTTAAACCGTCACATCACTACAACAATGCCAACTTTGTTAGAGTAAAACCAATGGATATAACAGATGGTATCGATTAAAGACATTTTAAATTGATTACATTGGAATGCTCATCTTTCAATTCGATTTCGTGCAATGAACTATCGATCTTCGATTTATAACGCAATGAAATAAAATTAACAATGGAAAACCTGTCCTATTTGGATCATGGCTATTCCGGGAGATATTGCCTGGAACTAAAAAAGTAGTTCTATAAGTAATATTTAATCGCCAGAAGTATTGTAAAATAGAAAAAGAAAATAATAAACGTTTGGATAAACCGACAGTTTTTGTACCCGTTCATAACGATGACATTAAAGAATGGTACGAACTCAACCATCCACAACTAATCTATGGTCATAAAAGTTCAACATAAAACACGAACTGAAACACAACTCACTATCTTTTGAATCGCGGCCTTAAACATATCAGAATATAAAGGTATAACTATAATAAAACGTTGGTTTACCAAGAAATTCAAACTCCAGTGATTTGTCTCAAGATACTCGATCTCAAAGATGGTTACAGCGGCCGCTTCGAGTTGAGATAATAGAAGTAACAAGCGACGCGATGGCAGCGCTTGCGCAGCCGAGCGAGACGCGCGCTCGACCGCATATCCGCCGCTATGCCTCTTCCTAGATTCACTTCATCGTCATTAGAAAAAAAAAACCTCTTTCTCTGTCTTTGTAATTCACTTTTCAACAGAAATAAATAGTCCCTTGGAAACCTAATTAGCTTTGTTAAATATCAGTTCAAATTCAACCAATAAGAACGTAGCTAGAGTTTGTTTGTTTTAACGCGCTAATCTCTGGAACTAACAGTCAGATTTGCAATTTAACATCATGCTTATGACCCTTAGGAACCGCGGGGCACAGCTACGCACACGACTTTTATTTATTTAAGAAAATACAGCCACATCACATTCACTAAACTTATGCTAGAAATAATATTAATAACTAAATAAAGGACTAAAATGTACACACGCCAGAACATCAAGCTACCCGAAACTGTCAAATTTTCCCAATCAACCTTGAACCTATATTAGCGATAAAGTTGAAAATCTATCAAAGAAATTGGACAGGTTGTAGTAGCTTGATGTTCTGGCGTCTGTACATGATAATTACTTCGTACATGGCACTGATTACAATATCTGGCTGCCTTGAAATTTAATATACTAAATTTATCGACTTTCGATGAATCAGACTATTAATAGGTCCTGTCTAACCAAAGCAACGTGGTTCGTCGCTAATAGGAAATACGTCCTTAAGAGCTTGAACACTAAAATTACGTGCTTGAGTTGAGGAAACGACTATCAGAACGGTCATTAGTACTCTTATACGTAATTACGGAGCACGTATCAACTCATGACATCAGAATGTTGAATAATCGTTGAATTAAACATTTAATTCTACATCAAAGGGCAAAGTTTTCCTTTTTTTTTACTAGCCTGCGCTGTCCCACTCCTGGGCAAAGGCCTCCCCCACTCCTCCCATTTTTCGCGAGCCCGCGCGTCCTCCCTCCAGTTTTGACGGAACCTATCCAGCTCGTCCCGCCATCTCCTACGTGGTTAGCCGCGACCCGTCAGATAATTTTTATCTGAAGAATTTTGACAATTTGACATATTTTTTATATACAAAAGCTGTCAAACCGCAATATTTATTCCTTAGATAGAAGTTATTTGGCTATTGAAAAATCAGCCCTAAGTAAGGCGACTACATGACCTAAAGCGCGGTCTTTGTTGGACTGCATAGAAAAGAAGAGAAGCGCGATGACACAACGCTATTCCAAAATATGAAGCAATTATCTATTTAAGAAAATCTATTATTTGGACTAAAAAGTTAAAACACTAGTGCTTTAATATGTTGCTTGTAGAATAATCTGACAAAAAATCATAATGATTGCATGTATATTAATTAGTATGGTTTTTATTGTAAAAAGAAAGTTTTTAGAGGTATCTTCATGACTTTTTTCTGTAGTATCAAATTAGTTGTATTATGTTTTCAACACACTATCTATCTAGCATATATCCTGAAGAATATTATACTTTTCTGATTTTGTTTACTGTAGTCGATCATATACTTTTATTGTTTCTAAAACTCGCGTTTTTTTGCGTTTAGGTCTTGTAGGCCCCTTAAGTTAAATAACCATACATTATTATTATTTATACCTAAATCACGAACTCTTCGGCATTATTATACTATCAAATTGAGAAAACTCATGTGACTTGATGTGACGCGGTCGGTTTTTTAATATTAACTGGGTGTCAATGAACTTCAAACAGATTGAACATGAACACCTAACTAGGTATTTAAAACTGACATTAAAAAAAACACTTATTATTAATAGCCCTAGAGTAATAATTCTCGTAATTTTAAGAACGTTCACAGTCTGAACTCATTCTCAATCTGTCAAAAATAACTCTAATTTCCCTACATTTTTGACAACTTTTTGTCATTTTTATCGCCGAGATGAGACTGCGACTAGATTTTCAACGTTTTAAATTACGAGAATTTGCGTTCAGTTCTCAGAGTTACGGCTTTTCTTTTCAATAGTCAGAAAACTTTCCTCTGAGGCATAAATATTGCGGTTTGACAGTTCTTGTATGGAAAATATGTCAAACTGTTATATTTATTCTACAGATAAGTTACCGGACCATTGAAAAATCAGCCCTAAGTCACATAATTACATTTAACCCACTCATAATTTGAGGGGTCCCTAACAATAAAATAGTCACGACGCTTTTAAAAGCCGCGTGCTTAGAAAATAGGGGGTCAGACAGACCATTAGATTATACAGTCAAAGGGTTGCCAAAAACGTTTTATTATTGAAAAATATATATGACCCTCGCTAATGTTAGAAGCAGCTGCCGAGTTTCAATATAGATTAATAATATTATTCTAACACTAAGCCCAGCTTAGTAGTTAAAAGCAACCGAGTTGATCGGATTTGTTTATGCTAATTCAAAGACCAATTATAAATGGACGGAAACCTACATTACGGTATACATAAAATATAAGCGTATGTTGAAGAATAACATCTTGTTACGTGACTGCTAATCGTTATATAACACGATTTATTTAAATCAGATGAAGTCATAAGTCATAGCTATCACTATGCTCCTCCAGCGGGTCGTTGACCCGCTTGATTAAGGAATCATCAATCATGCATAGCTCTACGAGAGGGTATCGCATTTCGCACATTGAAAACGTTTGCTCGCATCATATAAGTAATCGTTATAAATGGGATTTCGGTGTCATGTTCTGCAATAGCTACAATTGTTTTCTAGTGGTCTTATTGAAACCATTACACGTCATACAGTAAAGTGCCTACAAGTATCTGCTCTACCATCTAACATAGGTATTTGACTGAATAATAATGTGTTGTAAAACAAAAAGTATTAATCACATACCACTTCGTACCAGCCAACGAAGGCTGTACAAAATAAATCAGTTAAAAGATCTGTCGCACGTTCTTAAAAAAAAAATTTTTTTTTACTCCAGCTGTCAAATCGGCAAGGTCCCGCCGAGGTCCGTAACCCTTTCGTTGCGATAAAACAAACGATTATTGAAATTCAAATGGAGAAACAAATGATTTCCGGCTAAGTGAACTGGGTATATTTACTGGCATGAAATAATTAGTGCCGTGTACACTACACTGGCTGACTTCTCGACTATTTATATGCGACGACGTGTCAAAAAACGGCTGTGACCTTGGCGCCCCCACGCGGACGCCGCGATACATTCACCTCAGGTGAGGCCCGTGGGGTTCCACTGTACCTACGTTTATTTTGCAATATATTTCGTAACTATCGATGATATAAATCTTCCCCTGGCTGGAGGCTTTGAGTTTACTTAAGGCAACCACAGGATAGTCCGGTTAAGTAGTCACGACCTCTATAGGTCAACTACGAGATGCCATATAGGAAAAAAAAAAAAAATGATATAAATCATTCATTAACTGACAATCTGGACATTCCTCGGCCATTTCCTTACCACATCTATTCAAAGATTCCACAATTTCCACACAATTCTGCCATGTTTAATCATAACACCGAAGTGTGATTCCAGTTTGTAGTGTAACAGATAAACTATAAAATATTCCTCGCCTACCAAGGTGATCTGAATGGGATTCTTTTGGCCTTTCAAAACAGACAAAACACCAAATGATTCGGATCGCTTACTATAGAATTACAAGAGCGTTGATTGACCCAGTTAATTTCTTACAGATGAATAGGCATCAAGGTGTTAATGGAACCTTTTAGGCCATCTTGTTTTTTGACCATTTAACTTTATAGCGAGAAGATTTCATCATAAAAACTCCTTTGAAGTCAAATCTCTGCAAATAATTCAACAAAGGAATTCTTCAATAAGTGAGCGAAGATTGTGGATGTAAACAATAAATTATTACTTACTGAGATAAAAATGGTTGTATTGTTACTTAATGGATTTATTATAGTATACAAAAGTTACTTAGGTAGACACCCTAAAAGCTATTTTTAACCGACTTCAAAAAAGAAGGAGGTTCTCAATTTGGATGTTTAATATATTTTTTTCTCACTTTTTATTTGTACCTACCCCACACAAATTCATTTAACACTACTTGCTATGTAAATATCAGTGACAGGAAGTTATCAATAGAAAATAAGTGGAAAAAAATCGTATTATTGAAGCTAACTCAAAAACTACCCAAGCAAAGTTTATCAAATTTGGGACAACCTCTGAGGCATACCTCATCCATTAAAAAAAATATAAGTATATTTAAACATCCGGATCCGGAACCTCCTCTTTTTTTGAAGTCGGTTAATAAAATTGATAATGAAGTCATTCAAAGGATTCAAACAATTTCGACGGAATCTTTTCAATTGAAATCGGAATTTTACAGATGAATAGAGCTGATATTACGCCTAACTTTCACAGTTTTGAAATTAATAATTAAGTTGATAATATTTTTCGTATTTAATTAGTAATTTTGAAACATTACATAAACAAATAATTACTGAGCTTTAATTAATATTAGGCGATTTTACTTGAAAACTCAGTGTGTACATATTCAGTAAATTAAGTGCTTAGAAATTATAGTTCTTTACTGAAAAATTTGACAGTATGGCATTGACCTGATATTAGATTATTCTGAAAGAAAAGCGAGCTAGTTAGTTATTCTTGGTTTATAACCAAGCCTATTTTTTCTGAGCATGTAAAACTTGATGGATTGGCCGGCTAAGGCTATAATGACGAAGTACCTATAGCGTTATTATTCATCTAAATATAATTCAGTAACAACTGAATAATGAACGTAAGGAATAAATCTTTTCTCATGAAAAATATTACACAGCCAAAGCCAATTCGAACGTAGTAAGTACTTTATTTTTCAAGTAGGGTTTGACTAAGCGAGATCAAAATAAGTACGAAATGGAGTTAATAGAACGAGGAAAGATGTAAAAACAATCATCCCTAATAAAATGGCCCGCATACACGTCATTTGAAGTAAATGCGTCAATAAAACTGACTGTGAAGCCTCGGTTAATAGTAACATCACAGATAACTGTAGTATGCGGGCTGTTACCATATAAAATATCTCAGTACGCTGTATTAAGGGAAATAAGATATCTGGGACTGTCGGAGCAGATCGCAATGTTCCTTAAATAATTGTTTAACTTTAATTAAAAGGGTATGGATTCCCGACACACGAGGGTGACCATCTGGCTACAGACGACAGCAGTGTTACTACGAGCTACGTCTCGAAGTTTCAACATAGACAATACAGAGTTACAGGCCATCATAATTATGATGATAACATTATGATCTATACAACAACGAACAATTTTCAAAAAATTACCTAAGCTGTGAAAATGCCCGATGACATCAATATATACCAATTAACACGGACATGTACAAATAAGCAATGTTTTCGAGGAAGCGCATTGAGCAACTTTGCCAAACTCGGAAGAGACCCTGGCGAGCTCGAAATAGCAGAGCATACATTCTAATCTAACCACAAGTACCTTACAATACCTCGTGAGTAATGTGCCACAAACATTATTCAGGGTTCCACCTACAATCTCAAAAAAATCTTTTTTTTTTTTTTATTGAAAGGCAGAACTTATGAAAGTGCGCACACCGAAGTCAAAACAGTTTTGTCTTTGACTATCAAACTGTTTTGTCGCGGGTGTGTACGCCATCATTGTTTTCATAGAGCTATAGTCTGTCTAATGCTCGGTTCCTATAAACAAAAACGAATCGTTTCGCATTTTTATTGCCAAACTGGGTATACGCTAAATATATTTGTACGCTAAGTTTACCGGTGATAGCTACTTCCATATGGGAGGAGGGTCTACTATGCAAACCTGTGATGTCTTTGCTTCGTTATTGGTAAAGATATAAGAGTATTAATTCTAACCAATGACGGTCCTTAAATTATAGGAAGCGGCCATAAAGCATGGAATTAGTACGTACTATGTCTAAAGAGCCTTTGTCTCAAGTCTGCGCACAGCCTAAATTACCTCAAAATTATTGTCACTTCAATAAATGCATTACTCGATTGTCTAGAGAGCTGATTCTGAATAAATAATTATGAAACATTAGCAATTATCGAGATATGTACCACGTACGTGAAACTTGAATTTATCGCATGGCCGCGCATTGAAGAAAGTGGAAATCTGCAAGGGGTGACGATTTTACACTATCGCTAGTGTTTCACTAGGTAAAACTGAGTAATAGTTATTTTATCAGTGATGCTTACATTAATTTTAATTTCCACAGAGAATAATGACATAATAGGAATCTGAAATTATAGCTTTCCTTTTAACATCCAAAAGAAAATTCGCGTTGTTGATCAGAAAACGTTCAAAATCTAGTCGCAGTCTCATCTCGGCGACAATCAAAAACTTATCAAAATTTAGGGAAATGCGAGGTTTTTTTTTGACAGATTGAGAATGAGATCAGACTGTGAACGTTTTTCAAATTACGAGAATTGCCCCTCTAGATATATAATACAGGATGGCAAAGACATCGACGCGAAAACTTTTACCATGAATTCAGCACAGATTCTAGACCCCTAGCGTAGAAATTTACAAGAGTCATGTAAGTTCTGAATTAATGGTTACACTTTTCGAGTCGATGTCTGTAATAAAGGATCCCTGTATGGATTATAGGATCTCTCAATATAATGTTGGTTTATAGTTTAGAATCTACTTGACAAACAGGCTGCATAAAGTCGTTTACAGAGTATAAATGCGGCTGCAAAGTGCAATCGATTGACTTCACATTCAGAGATCACAATTGGATTTCCTTACCTTTTTTCTGTAACATCTTCACATATATAAGTAGTTAGTTAAAGTATATCATGTGCATACGTGCCTTGTCAGGCGATGCGATTTACCATCAGAAGTAGTCTTGAAACCGGTTGGACCGGCGCGACCGTGGTCGCTTCGTCGAACCTCCACTGCAACCAGCTCTCTTAAATTGTTTAATACAGTATTTCTTAGCAAATTGAAATAATTTCAACATTCACTCACTGAGCTGAGGTTCGAGATTCGCTCTTTATTAAGATATTTTCCGTGTAACCTGGTGCAAAGATCAACAAACTAAGTTGCTCTACGGTCGCAAGATTCCAAAGTATTTTTGTAACTAATATTAGAAGTAGATATCTCAAGGTTTTTTCAGAATATAAACTTTGTCGAGATATACGGACCCAAACTTGTGTTTTCAATGGTTGCATTCGCAGAATATTAAGTAGGTGTTTATTTAGTAAATTCTTATAAGAATGTGGACTTAGTTTTGTTTTGGAACATTCTTTTGTTGCTATTTTTGTAAATAGCTTCGTTACAAGAAAAGATTATTTTACTTGTTGGTTGAGTGAGAGGGTGCGGCCCTCTTTTCGTCCGCCCTTCCATTTGCCTCCCTCTACGATTGATGATAGATTAAGCATACTTATACAGTTCTAGGAATATTTTCTCTATGCTCGTGAATCCTTGAAGATTGTGTGTTTTGTAAAGTCATACTTCAAACAATTGTCACTTTATTAGTCATCACTAGATGCATCTGAGCACTATGACGCAAGATCTGTGCAATGTTATGTTTTTGAAACACGTGACTAATACAATTTGAGTTACGAGGTCAATTTTTGTAAATTATAGCCATCAAATATTAAAATCAGAGCAACGCGAAATCAGAACAGATTGTGAATCATACATATTGGTATTGCTGTGTGAAACTTCTACTAATATTGCAATCCGTACCATAAATAAAGGACGTAAGTAAAAACCTACCAATTTAGTGAGAATTAATTTTTTATTTTATGTGTCAAACTTTACAGAGATGCAACGCTTTATAATGAAACTTAGTAAGTATTTAATTTAGGTACGATAATAACAATACTAAGTGCATTTAATGCTGTGGCGTACCTTATCTAATATTCTATTTAAACGCTAATCAATTGAATTCTATTAGGAATATCGCAAAAAATCCAATTTCACATGCGACAAAGTAAATTTTCCATGGCAACCTTGAATTTGTACCTAGTCGCGATAACAACTACTCATACTAGTGCTGATCCTTCTACATGAGCCGTAGACGCTAATCAAAGACGTAAACTATTGTTTACTAAGAAACTATACTCATTAACGCATATTAGAAACCTTATGTGGGAAACTACAGACAAGTTTATTTATAAGTCTTTAATAACTCTTTAAAGTCGTATTTTTGGTGTCATTAGGTATTTAGGTAATAATGACTTCCTCATAAAATTAGCACATAATGCAGTGCACATGGATGTCACTGTTGCTAATTCGATACCTACGAATACGTATTAGGTACTGGCATAAATAGATACTCAAGTATTTTTAGCCGCGCGCCCACAGTCGATCATTCCTAGATTAGTCAGACGAACACTCGCACATTCAAATGTATTGTTATGGTGGTGTAATAAAATGCAATCAACATCGGTTATTTACTAGATTATTCATTGAAATACCTACTTCTTTAATAAACCTACCATCGCGTATTTTAAAATAAAGCGCGTCTAATTTGTTTCTTTTATAAAGCACTTCGACTCGGTAAAACGTATAAAATGCTCAGACGAGTAATCTAAATGCTATTTTAATACTACCTACAAAAACATGATAACCCCCTTCCATTCGTCGAACTGAATGTAGGTAAACAAAACGATTGTGATTGTTGTAAGGGCAAGGAGACATCGGCTCGTAGCGGCCGGTCAAGGTATCCGGGCCAAAGGTCGATGACAGTCGCAGCTAACTCGCGGCCGGCCGAGCACTACGCTTGCCGCCAAAAAATACGCAAACTGTTTTGCATGTTACATTACAATATTCACAACAAAAATAACCTAGTCTCTTATTTTTAACTTTTTTTTTTTCAAACTAACCTGATGACATCGACTCATTTTCTGATTTCGGTGTTGTCGGGGGCATTGGTAACGGCATTGACGGTAGGGGTTGTGTTTGCTGTGGCTGTTGCTGCTGTGGGGGCTGCTGCTGCTGCTCCATGGTGCAGGTGCCCAGCGACTGCGCCATGCTGTACGTGATGCCATCGTCGTAACCCCACAGCTCCAAGCCGCCGTACTCGGGCGACGCGAGCGATTCCGGGGACATAACCATAGCCGGCGGCAGGCCTAGCGCTGAAGACGACGTCACCTCAGACGAGCTCTCCTCGAGCATTCGCAGCGTCTGGAATCCTCCGTTGTTATACCAGCGGCGTCTCATGTCGGCGAGCGTGTCACACGCTCCGGTATCCACGAGCGCCGAGGGACATCCTCCGACGAAGGCTTTCACTTCACTTTTTCCTCGCACTAAACTATCTAAACGCGACTCTATGGACATGCACCACTCGTCTACGCAACGTTCAAACCGAAACGAATCGCTATCCACTGTCTCGACTTTCGTGCAATCCAATAGGACTCGGGAAGTCTCGTTCGAGCGGCGACAACTTTTTCTAGTCACAACACAATCCGAGCAACAGGTGAGAAGAGCACGCGAGTCCCACGAGTTCGTGCGGTGATGTGGAGACGGGGTTCACGCGTTGTTCGAGCAATAAAAACGAGTACGTTGCGCGCGCGCGACCGTCGTCAGCGGAGTACGTAGAGCGAGCGAACGAGCGACGCGGCCGCTCTCACTACTCACTGCCGCCACGGTCGGCGTGACGTCACGACCCCCGCGCCCCGCGCCGCACGTCGCCGGCCCCCGCGCGCAACCGTGGCACAGAAAGTCAAGCCACCGGCGACAAAATGTAGCGCGCCGATAAAACACCCTCAATTTATGAAGACTCGTTCTATCAAAACAACTTCGCTGTTTGTTACGCAACTTTTGAACTTGAGAAAGTTATTTGCGAAATCATCTAATGGTAAACATTTCTGATTTCCTGTTTATCTGTTAGTGTCGCTGGGTGGTTTGTTCATTTGGACATGTAGTTAGGTACCGACTCTACCTGCTATTGGAACCGAGCTGCCAACTGCAACTGCCGACAGCACGTGCAGCGACTGCATGCAATCGGGTAAGTTTACCAGCCGTTACCTTAGCCGTGGCTATCGGCAGCTGCAGTTGGCAGCTCGGTTCCAAATAGTACCTTTACCCTGCATTTATAATGAGTTCTACTGCACGATAGGTATATTATATGCGGCATAGTTATTTAAAACATAAATACTGAAGTAATTAAAGCAGATCTTATACTTACAATATTATAATGTCATGCTAATGTAGCTATGTAACCTCAAAGTCACTAAGTGCATTTTAAATGCTAGCACGTAGATGCTTCGTTCATTATCCATTTAGTTGTGTGATTATGACTACACTGTAACCACGTTTAGGTAGGTAGGTATTATATCTATACGGTTACATTCAGACAGTCGGCAGGTAGGTATGTTATTAATCATAATCATACTTACAAACCTAGACCTATTTTAGCAGATGCCCTTAATAGAGATAAACAGCGTAGGTACCTACACCGTTTGTTTTGCTAGAGGTAAGTGACACATTGACACGAATCACTCTGATGTCCTCCTCCGAAAAATGGAACGACGACCTAAATTGCAGCATTCAGGTTATCAGACTCTTGGGCCGTGCGAAGGTGTGGCGATCATTTTTACTATCTGCACAACCGCGGCGATAGCATTGGTTTGTTTAGATTACATTTCGTTGCGTGCTCCGCCGGCTCCGCGTGAACTGTGGCGTGTTTCCGTGCGAGCAGCGATGTATAACGATTTGTTTGGGTATCGTCACCGGCTAGATTAGATTAGAAGTAAGAATGACGAGTGAGCCATGATTGTAGCGAACGCTGTTTAGCGTCACAGCATCACGTGGCGCGGAGCGTTGACCCGCCATGTTTTGGAAATAAACCGCCATTGCCGTGCCCAACGTGTATCCGTCATGCAATAAAAAGAACTATTTATCTGCATATGCTATGTTGAAATTATTAATTTATTATTTTTGTTTAGCACCCATTTTGTACGCGAATACGTAGGTGTGAGACGATTTGTCTATTTCCCTTGGTGGTTTATTTTTAAAAAGATAGACGACTAAGCTGGCTGGAATATCTGAAATAGCTACCGCATTTTTGCTATGATTCAACAATCTGGTTCATAATGGACGATGAAATGATTATTCTACCATCCTCACTGCTTGAGGCGCTTCCACCAAATGGCATCTATTAAAACGAGGCAGTTTCTAAACTACATTTTAAAAATTATTTATTCGATGTATCACGTCTTATGATCACGTCCAATCAGAGTGATCGATCTATGTCGTAGATAACTCCTATTCACGTCATTCTATTGCTTACATTTTATTTCCTCTCCATAATGAATTATCTAAACTTATATCAAAGATCATCTTCACTAAATATGACAAGTACCTACCTAACAACAATGGTTCCCATATAGGTACCCACTATTTTATCTTTTTGCATCCGATTACTAAGCGTCTACTGTAGATTGCTAAATGACAAGCGATTTTGTTTGTAGCTGCTCTATCCGATTTGAAACATTTCGTCATGATTTTGTACAATTGGTTACAGCGATATAAATGAAAATATGCCTAAAAAAGAAGTTCTTTCATTTCTGTTTAGCAAGAAATCTGCTATTAAGTACCAGTAAGTTAACTTAAATGTGCTAGTTATGAGGTATAGCTGTATAAGGTGCTAAAGATAAGAATTTAATGAAGATTATATAAATGTGTATTTTGTAGCAAGCGACCCGGCGCACAATATTATCAGTATCATAAAATATAGCGAACAAAAAAAAAAGCCAGATCGGAAACCTGCGTTTCATCTTGGACGTATCGCTTTACCAAAACGAAAAACGAACGCACTCACTTACTTCGAGGTAGCCGGGGCAGCTTCATTTGGAAAACAAACAAAAATCACGAACGGCCGAAGTCTTTTTTCCTCGTCTGTACCGTGCAAAGTGTTTGTACAGTGGAGTCGAGTCGTGAGCTCCAATCGTGCGTGCAGTAAAATGCTCGAATGCTCGATTGGTTCCTGTACCCCCCCACCAGGTCGTCCTCTTTGCCGAATTGTAGCAACCTTGCCGACCAATTGGTACAGAACGTCGACCTATTTAAAAATAATTTAGATAGCACTGCTCTACGCGTAGAAAACGTGTTTTGACAACAAATAGAAAAGAAAAAAGATTCGAAGTTAATGAAACAGGACAGCTCCGATAGAGCTGTCGAACGTACTTCAACTTAGTAGAGACAGAGAAGTAAATACAGAATTAATACTTGGTACTCAGTCGGTAGGCAAACTATGAAACTGCCTCAACAATCTGCATACATTGTAAAACTTTGTAAACTTTTAATCCGCAACATATACGCCAAACGTTTTCCAAGCAGTGCTTTGGCACTGATGTGGCATTCCTGATCTAGCAGGGATTACTAGCCTCATTCCTTCATAATCTGCCTATAACGTTCCAACTGCTGGGACACAGGCCTCCTCTCGGTGAGAGCGAATGAGCCGTAATATAATTGGTAGATCTATGTCACATGTCTTCGAATTTTTGGTTCCAGGACATGTCGGTTTCCTCACGATGTTTACCTTCACCGTTTTTGAGAGCAGTGGTGATGAAATAAATTACAAAGTTGCTTGCGTGCTTGTCCAGTTGTCGTGATAATATTCGCAATAAGTTCGGTATTTATCTCAAAAATATCATTAAGTATGGTAACAAATGATATCCCAGAGAAACAAAGGAAATGAAAAGAGGAAGACCATTTCAAAGATGGGAAGACAACTTGAGAACTACTGCGGGAAGGACATGGAGGAGAAAAAGTCACGATCGTGAGCAATGGAAAAGCCTGGAGGAGGCAAGAGTGAAGCAATCTAGAGATTTCAGATGCCTAAACTTTTAATTTAAATAAATTGTTGAACTAGTTTTGAAGATTGCCAATAAAGGCTATTTGAAATTGAAATATTTCTGAATATTTCTCATTATTCATCGTGTTCCATTGTTTAAAGTCCAAGTTGGAAAGCTTGTTATTATCACTTCAATACCAATCGAGATTTAAGATAAAAGAGTAAATTTTATACTTCGCTAATTACATACTGGATACTTTTTCTTTTTGGATTCTTTACAATCGACGCTATTGATGATATTCTCATCAATAGCGTCGATTGTAAAGAATTGCAAAACCAAATAGGTATAGATTACGATACAGCTCTTTAGTTTCATCGACAGAAAAACTTGTATGGTCTGAAACGTATTCCAGCCGCGATTCGATACAGCCTTGTGTCTGTATTCCGGTACATAGCTCTGCTCTGCTGAGTGTTGCCATTTTTTGCTCTTAGCTTTTCCATTAAATGTAAATTAGAGATGAAATTGATCGATCTCGGTGCTGGCGTCAAGGTTACCAGAGATAACTACTTGTCACTTTGCGGTGACGTCATCTCCGCAGGTTTTGTCGTTAAAATTACCTGCTCAGTCGTTTAGTTTGTTTTCTTCAACACCTTTTACATCTTATTGGAATTCATTTTTAAATCTGTTATAATCAAAAGCTTTTATAGTTATCTCTTAAAATTGATCGCTAATGGCTAATACTTTTCTGGTAATCTTGTTGGCCCATTCAAGTTTTCAATGATATTCACCGAAATAAATAAAACTTTTGTTTTCTTTTATGTTCGGCTATCATTAGTTGGTATGCACGGATTTATAAAAGGCGGGTTTTACGTACCGAGGAATGATTAATATAGCCGAAAGTTGGCTATATGCCATCAAGCCTTTGTTGTGGCGTTCGCGAGAAAGATGGAAAACACCGAATATTAATTAAATATTTTTACTTACAACCTTCGCTTTCGGAACTTTGTGTAAAAATACTTACAATACAATACCTTTATTACTAACATCTATCACCAGCAGTTCTTAGTTGGTTCTTACCTGAAACAAAAATAAAAATAAATAAGTACAAAAGTCAATATTTTGTTTTTGAAAGGTAAAAAAGTCATAGTCTTTCTGGTTTATTCGCTGTGCCTTGTCCGTGTCTACTTGAAACTTATGCCATTTCGTGATCATAATAACAAGAAAGCTGATTTATCGAGTAAGATCTGCAAAGGATTCAGAATGTCTAAGTGTGGCTTTCTCGGTAGAGCGCACTTGAGGTAAACCAACGAGTTTGAGGAGCTGTCGACTGGTTGAGTTTTGTTCGAGTTATTGCACCATTTAGAGCCGGCTGGGTAGGCGTCGTTGTCGTGTTTTTACTAGCGATGTGCAGGCGCATAAAAAGTGGCCGCGGCGGAATGGTCCGAGCAAGCGCAATTAAGACCAAGGTCTCCGGGTTATCAAACCCGTGTCGGCGACTCGCGATGCCGGCCGCACCTCGCTGCGGTCGCAAAAAAAATGTAGCGAATAATGAAGTCGATGGTATTAAAAGATAATAGCAGGGTTAACACGCCGGCTGCATAGCTTTAACTGCCCACGTCGCACACTGGCAACGGCTGACCGGCCATTCGTTCAGCATTACCGCGACATAATAAGACGACAGCCGCACCTAGACATCTCATTCCTCTTCGGCTGCGTTATTACCTTTAATGTGGCCGGAATCGAGTATGCGGGCGCCGGCAATGCTAATGCGGAGCCATTCTGGAACAAGCTTCAATTTATGGCTGTTTATAAAGCAAAATAATACAGGAGTTTCCGAAGACGCGTAGTGGGTCAGTGAATGGTTCTGGCCGCGAGCCATGCTAGCTACTGGAGGAAGTCAAGGCTACGATGCGTCTATTGCATACGCAATGCTAAATCCTGTTCGTTGACTCCTATGCACTTGACAGCGACTGATGTCATTCGCACCAATGTGACCTGCTAAGGAACCATGTTACCGTTCCTCGCAGTCACACGAACACTTACATAATGCAACTTAGACAATGTTAACTGGCGTTAAGTAAACTTGGACTGTTTGTGAAAAGCCTTGGCTTTACTTTCGCTTGCATGCATTTCGCAGTGCGCTGCTCAAGTATTCGCATTCGAATGAGCCTAGAAACGTGTGGGACAGGGAAATAGAACCTTAAACTTGTTAGCAGAAGCTTCTCCTTTCAGTGTCAAGTGATTTAGTGTAAGTCGTTCTTGGTATACTGCGTCCATACTATCATTTACGTGATGTAACTATTGAGTCCGACTAGTGATATGAAATTGCGAGTTGGATCGAGACCTGCCGGTTTCCGACGCATTGTAGTCCCTGGGAATGGCCTACGAGGTATCGATGCGTGCATTGTGCCAATTACTGCTGGGGTGCTTAAACACAGAAATATCTAACTGTTATTTCTGATTACTCAGTACCTTTAACTATTTACGATCACGATTGCACAAAAATTTTCGAAGATTTATCAGATTGCTCTCTAGCTCGACTTCTGCCAACGCCGACGGTTGGTTTGTAATGGCAGCCAGTTAGCGTGAAAAGGATATTTCCAATTTGGAAATTCGTACAATATCCTGTTTTGACACCGCAGCATGCCTAAACGGATATTAATCATGATTAAAGTCAGCAAAATGTAATAATTGGGTCCGGCAGAGCTTTACGAGTTTATTTACGAGTTCTGCGCGAAAAGGTTTTTTTTTCGTAAAAACAAACTTAATGTGAAATACCGATGTTTGTTTTAGGTGTTTGTGTAGGCTTTATAACGAGTTTACGTAAACACCCGCTGTCAAGATATTAACGGTATTACACGGGCTACCAAAATTGAGGCTGTAAATTATAGAACAGTTTGTAAAGATGGAAGAAACCTTAAATTTCAATGTAGCCACCTTATTTATGTTGCTGGCAAAACACGAAGTTTATTCTTAGCGCTTTCGCTACTTGCTAAAAATTGCTAACACTTTGTAAAACAATACTGTAGACCTAGTTACTACGTTGAATCATCGGACCTTCATAGTAATATGACCCATTCTCTCCATTTCTGATAAAAGAACGCCAAATCAAGTACAATAGTGTTTACTGGAATCAAGCAGCAATTGGGTCACAGAAGCTACGATGCACCGGCGCGGCTGACCGTTGCTCGGTGCGCGTGCGTCGACTGCCGATGCAGGCGCACTCGTTGCGTAATGCATTGTCTTCGCTACTGGTAATATTAGGTGCGATGACACAACGATAACATGCATTTGGGTCGTTTTTGTTGCCAAGCGGGCTTATTTAGCAATTTGATAAAAATAACGCAGAGGTTCCAGCTGGGTCGCAAGAGTTTAAATTAGATAGCTCTGAAAATACTCCCATCAGAATTATCGTGGACAGCAATTATTCACGATCACAGCGGAACAATGAGATTGCAAAAGTTTTTTCTTTATTTTTAATTCTAGAAAAACTACCTATTTATTTCTCTGACATGAGCCGTGTCGACTGTCAGAGAAAACGTTGACTCCGTGTAAAGGAGGGGCCTATGCCAAAAAGCTCAAACTTGTGGGTTATAATAGTACCGGATTGACAGCCTTGTGTCGTCTTCAACTTCCTTGCCAACTTTGTAATTAGAAAAAAAAATATCACCACATTTAAATATTATATGACATGTGCGAAGTTTGATAATTTGCACGTTTGCTTTAATTACTTTGAGATCATAGTTCGTATTTAGACCATCCCACCACTCACCAGATGTCATGCAACTGTTCAACAGTGGCTCGGCCTCCAAAGCCAAAGTATTTTTCTATAACTTTGTTTCATTCAGTTACATCTTTTATCATCGGAAAGGGCGAATTACGCAATAAAATGTAATTCCGAGCAAATAAACTTCCGCGGTAATCTAACGAGGTTTAATTTGCGAAGGCAAAATAATTGCAGAGAGCTAGTCAGGCATCAGTCCTGAGCACCGCGAATAACATTGGTAGCAGCACAAATTGAAGGTAATTATATCTAATTGCGAGTCACGGTCATGGCCAATAAGCACCAATAAGCAATAACATGGGAAGGTAGAACGAAGGTCTGTCGTTGCCTCAGCTAAGTTATTAGGTATATCATCGTGTGCACATCTCGTATCGAGCACGCATTGTTTCTACTTTGTTCTCCACTCAGATGGATGGGTCGCCTTCCTCATAAATCCACGAAAAGCGATGACGACAATGTGCAAACAAGTATGAAATAAGATCTAATACATCTTTGATGTACTTACACTTCAAACGGATTCATAAGAGGCAGTATGCATTCACGGAATAGCTGCGCATTTGTTTTCAAGGAGCAACAGCATTTCATTCACCCGTGCAAGTAACTCTGAGTAATTTATGTAGCCAGCGTTGCGAATTCCATATAACCTATTAAGGCGATTGCCAACAAACGGTCTACCGATAGTCACCTATGAGAGCTTGCCCCAGTTGTGCTGGAACAACGCCAAGGCCTTGTCTAGTCATGGCTTTGGCTATTCGCAAACATCTCAATTCGTACGAGCTTCATATCTTAATTCCATAAATACAAACTGCAGAGAGGCGCCTCTAAGTGAGCTTCATAAATGATGTGATTTAAATATGGCCAGCGCCAACGCCAGTGCAATTTGAATAGCAAAACAAGTCGGGCTCGTTCTTGTTTATAAAAACTTGGAACGATACAGTTGTAGACGTAAAAAGAAAATTACAATAACACTATTTTCAGTCACGTATGAAGCCAAAGTAACGTTTATAGTTTTCAATAACTCAATCAGAACGTTGCTAACAACGCGAAAAATATCAAAATAGTGCATTTAGTTAGCGTGGTGTGTTGTGGCGTGAGTGCGCGCGGTGCCCGGGTCACGGGCACGTCCTGCCGTATTTATAGCATCGTAACTTGCACCAATGATCGGTGGACGGCAACAAAACCGGCTATATTACCGGCAGGCCTATTGTTCGTGCTAGGAATAAAAGTGGAATAGTCGCAAAGGCTTGCGTCGCCAATAAGTGCACATGTTTTAACTTCTCTTCTCGTTTGTATAGGTAAAGCAATAATACGTGAGCTTTACTGCCGCATTGCGTTGCATACAACTATGTTCTTGATATTTCCTATATCGCAGATGTTTTGTGTCATAACTGGGCTGTTTGCTCGCGACTGGGCGCGAAAATCTTGAGCAACGTTTTAATTGTAAGATTTATTAGTTCAGAAACGGCGAGATGTCGTCGAACTACAATTTATTGGTTGTGAACGTATAAGAGAGACTTGTAATTACGGACGACCATAAACAAGGCGCGATGGCGAAACCTTTTGCCTTTTAATTATTGAACAGAACCGACAATAGCTCAGCTCGAGAGCTGCCTGGCTGGCTGCTCGGGGTGCTGCCCTTTAATAAAGTCTTGTAAATCATTTTGCCAGACGCTTCATTCACCCAATACGAAATCAAGATAAAATTATTGTTGCCGTTTTAAACATTCAGCTGACGCAGAGAATTGTTGCATTTATTTACGCTCGACGCTCGTGTATCTTACCTCTGAAATGATTGTCGTTAACCTTTTTCCTTTGCAACATTTTCTACTGTAATATTAACGATATTAAATATTGTCAAGAGACGGCCCTCGAGGTATAAGTAAGTAGTACTTTTATCAACAACCGTTGGTTATTGTTGTGAATGAAATAGCATTTACTGCATGCACATGTTTGTAGTGGCCAATCAGACTAGCCTGTTACCTTTAATAGGTCTTTATTATCATACAGCAAAATAATAAATTGTTTCCCTCGTAGCAAGTTGTAGTCACACTCGCAGATCACGTCCAAGCCGTTGTGGACTTTTTATAGAAGCTTTTATACTTTACATTAACTCTGACATTTTAAACAGCGACCTATCGCCATAATTACTTGCCATAATGTCTCCTGTCTTTGTCTTGTCTTTGGTCTAAAGTCTTCCATCCTTGTCTAACGTCTAGCGTCTAAATAATTAGTCGGTGCTGTTAAATACTAACTCAGGTTACTCAGGTATTGCATTATAACTTTGATCGTTATAGTAGTCTTAATGCACCTGGGCCCAATGCATCCTTAATGCAGGAAACGTCATTTCATTCTTGTAAGTATAAATTATGTGTTATAAATTTCAAATGTTAGGCTGTAGGTACGGCAAATTAAATTACATTAAAGTTTTTGCAGTGAAACTGAAAATGTTTGTTGGTTTTCCAAGACGTGTGTGAGTTATAGTCTTGTCTGTAGACGTCGTTTTTAAACTATCAAGAACATATTTCATGTCATCAAAAGAGGCTATTTTTAACCTAATATTGTAAAATGGAAGCGAGGGTGGGACACCCCTCGACGGTGTATTTTCGTACTATTTGTATCAGTATCAAGTCATCTTTTTTGACAGCCATAAAAGCCAAGAACCATATTAATATGTGCCATAATCCCCAAGTCGTCTCAGGTTTGAACTGATGAAAAACATATTGCGTATATAAATAAACACAGACTTTCCTTTCTAAGAGAGACAAGGGTGCCAAATTATCTTACAATACCCAGTTGATGATCAATTGGAAGAACATATTCTCTGGTTTTGGCGAAAGTAAATCGTGAAATTATTTATCCAAGAATAGATTGAGTACCTAACGTTGGCAAGGAGCAGAAATACATTAGATTCCATCACATTGTCGGAAGCGCGCGGTCATCTATCTGCAACCATAGCACGACTACTTAAGAATAGCTACTTAAAATCATAGTTACGTAAATTACGAAGTATGTTTCCGAGTTTGTAAATCATTATCTTTACGTCCTTGTTGTTACTGAACGTGTCATTATTCTGTAACAGGAGTTGAGCTTGTTATATTGTCTCTAGCATCATACTTATTATCCGCAAAAAGAACCATTAAAACCTCGTTTTTGATTCTTTACAAATGACGTATAGGTTAACGAATCGTGGGTGGAACGCGACATAAGTATAATAAATCACTACAAGTAGGTAGGTATGCTTATTATAGGAACTGACTGTGTATTTTTGCACTCAAGTGTATGCATAAATCTGTTCTTGAGATGCAAACAAGCAGCATTTTTTCTTTTCAGTTTGGGAGTTAATTATTGAAAATGTGAATGAATGTCTCTGTTTATTTATTTTAGATTTAGTGCCTGCCGATGGTTTTAGTGTCCAAAAAGGTTTATCTTCATCAAAAAACAGTTTTTAAACCCAAACTCGAATAACAATGGCAGACACGAAGTTTCCAAAGTCGGCCGAATCGTGAAC
The DNA here is from genome assembly GCA_945859645.1 of Amphipoea oculea. Taxonomy (NCBI): domain Eukaryota; kingdom Metazoa; phylum Arthropoda; class Insecta; order Lepidoptera; family Noctuidae; genus Amphipoea; species Amphipoea oculea. The sequence goes on from OX243873.1 coordinate 15,059,432, forward strand.
AAAGTCAACATTAACACTATCTATGGAATGCAGCATAGACTACAGATGCTCGTGATGACGACACACTCATGTTCATGTCATTAACAAGTTGCTGTCCTTCGCCGCCGGCGCAGGCCTGGCCTTGAGTGCGATAACCAAGCGTTTGTCGATAGGCGAGACTCGGTTATGTAATGTTGCAAGTTGCAATATACATATATCTACTTAATAATACATTCAAGTATTTTAATTCCACCACATTAAGAGGAGGGTACGGCGACTGACTGATGGCTAAGTGGCTCAGTTATGAACATAAATTAATAAAAACTGCAAGCACCAATTGGAAGTAGAGCTACTTGCATATCTGAATGAATATCATTTGTGATTTAAATGTAATTTATGTGATTTTGTAACGTGCGGGTGTCTCATTAGGGATGATAAATTCAATGGACGGCGTGAAGGTCTTCATGTCAATTTACTACTATTTTTTCCAGAGTTTTTCTCAGAACTGAGCGATACATTAGGTGTCTTAAAAACATAAGCATAATCAGTCTATATAATGTTCCCATTGCTGGGACACAGGCCTCCTCTGTGAGAAGGAGTGGGCCGTAATCCACTACGCGGGTCCAGTGCGGACTATTGGATGTCACATGTCTTTGAATTTTAATTTTAGGACATGCCGGTTTCTAATTAATTAAGAGTGCAGCGTTTATTTAATGGCGGGACCGCCATAAGCGGGATTGGTCTATATTGGCGCAGGATCGAGTTGAGTGGAAAAAGAAAAGGGGGGCCTTTTATTACCCTGTAGTGGGACACACAGGCTTTTATTTATTGGATTATAATTGCTTTTTCTACCATAGATTGACATAAAATCGTAACGAGTAATAGACTTCACGGTCACAACAAGTTTTTGTTTGAACAAATTGCTTCAAGACCATGTTGCTACGTAATGGCATGAACTCTTTAGATTACTGCAGTCGATATAGCAACAATACAATGCAACTATTCCGATAATCTTGCGTGCCGTTATAACATCGATTTCTAGCATAAATAAAATAAAACAATCTTTATAGTGAGATAGAAGGTTATAGAAATACATTGAAGGACTCAAATGGTCATAGAGATAAAACTAATCTTTATACAATGTGCAGAATACTTACAGATGCCATATATAATATTCCTATAAAATAAAAGAACTATAATATTAAATAGTGTTTCAAAAATAACAAATAGACATTATAAGGATTTATTACCGTTGGATCCCGTTTTTGAATCCCATTTTAATATTTTTGGCGTTGGATCCCGCAAAACATTATTATGTATTTCCGTTGGATCCCGAATGCTTAAAAAAATATGAATGCGGGTACTTTCAACAACAAAATTGGTTATAATAAAATGAGGGGTTCACTAATGTTTCACCAAAACTCCATTGACAAATTTTTAGTTTACAACCAACGTTTCGTATACTATTTATTTCACAAACAACTCATTTTCTATATAATCTAGTCGTTTCTGGCACTCGCCGGCCGCTGCCGCGGCACCGCTCGCTTCGCTCGCTCGGCTCGTGCGTAGGGGTCACAGTTTTAACCTAACCTAACCTAACATTGTTTTTTTTTTTAATAATTAACCTAATCTAACTAGTTCGGTTCCGGGTAACCCACTAAAAATAATCTCTTTTTAGAGTTTGATAAAGGTAAATCACTTTTCTTCTGAAATGTACACATGTTGTTATAATATGGGATTCAACGGAAATAGCTAACGGGATCCATCGGTAATACCTAAAAAACGGGATCAAAAAACGGGATCCAACGGTAATAAACGCATTATAAGTACATCATTACTATCGGCATTATTTATGTCAACAAAACCTTTTAATATTTTATTAACTATACGGAGCGTCACATTGATATAAAATTGCCGCTGAAAAAAGTAAAAAACCTGGATTATTTGAAGTCACTACAGGTTTTGGACGAAGAACAGCAAGGACTAAATGATTTTACTAATCTCAGATGTCATGACATGATAAATCGTTAACACAAAATAGGCCATTCGCAGCAAATCGGATACCTAAGCAAATCTAGACAATTGCCCCAGTTCGGAGGAGGCACTTGGTAACGCGAGGGGATGAAACTAGGTCACTAGTATCATAAATTGCCTGCCAATGACAAGCCAGGTCGGATTCAAAACATAGTAAATGATGGTAGCATAAGTTTCTGTATCTACAAATAATAAATGGAAGTCGCTTTTCGTGTCTTCGACCGCGTTCATTAGATCATTTAGATAGTTGATTCCGGAAGGTTTATGGGTATATTACATTAATCATCATCATCATCTGCCTACCCTTTTCCCAACTGTGTTGGGTCGGCTTCCAGTCTAACCGGATGCAGCTGAATACCTTATATGGAGTGACTGCCTATCTGACCTCCACAACCCAGTTAGTGGGTAATACGATACCCCTTGGTAAGACTGGTGGCCAAGACTTTCGGGCTTCTGACTACCTGTAACGACTGTCAAAGATCTACGAAAGACAGCCGGGACCAACGGCTTAACGTGCTTTCTGAGGCACGGAGGAGTCTCGGTATGTAAAGATGGTCACCCATCTACAGACCAACCTTGGCAAGCATAGGTTAACCTGATCGATCGACCTGTGCGGCTGTTATTATTTAGCCACGGGCCCCTCTCGTATAATCACATTAATTATTACACATTTTTTTATCTGTATATTTCATCCAGCCGTAAAAAACCGTGCGAAGCAGGGGCGAGTCGCTAGTTTTCCTATAATAATGATATATTACACAAGGAAAATAAACATAGCACATAGATGCAGTCAAACTAGGCGAACAGTTTATGGTCTTTTGTTTCCAAGGCGTTTGTATTAAATATGGTCATAACTTAGAATATTACCGCGGAAGTCATTTTGAGGGTAAACAAATAGGTATTATTGTTCGTCCCCAAGAACGGAATATATTTGTAGAAGTTTTATGTTTGATAAGACGTGGTCTTAAATTCTCATTGCGTTTAAGGCTGTCTGATGAAGAAAGTTGTTTATAAGGTTTGCAAAACTAATAGGTACAAACTATTATATAATATTATAGAACTTTATACCTAGATATATTTACGTATAAACTGGTCGGTAAGTATAGGCAAGTCGTTACGTCATCGTAACAACCTACACAGGTTCAAAGTCTCATGAAACAGCTCAGCGTGAATAATATAAACGTAAAACGACATATTTAGGCGACTGCGACGATATTGAACTTCAGTGAAACCGGGCCAGAATTGTCGGGGCGACGCGCGACTCTTGCGCAGCCTTGACCCCGCGCATGCGCTGTGAGTCAGTGGTGTCGCGCCTGCGCCGTGCACTTCTCGTGCAGTGCCGTCACCGGGGGACAGTGGCCGACTTCCACTGTCCTCCTGATAAGCGCCCACGCAGTGACGTCACCAATAGAACTCGTAATCAACCGGACAAATGACCTGTTCACTGTTATACGGACGGTTGTACTATTACTCTAGTATTCCTTGAATTAGCTCGTTTTCCTATAGCTCGTCACCTATTTAGTAGTTGTAATATTCCGACGACACTTACCTATTAGTTGACTTACTGACACGCCATATTATGGGTCATCCATTATAATAATTGACTTAATCCTTATTAAATCAGATCATGTAAAAAATCTTCAGCGTTCGCTGCCTAACCAATGGACCTGACTGACCTAATGCGCAAGCCCATTACAAACAACCAATGTGAAATCACAGGGTAATTTCATGAGGTGTAAATTTAATGCTACTGAAGCTTCAATTAGGCCAACAAGCCGCTAAAAAGCGCATCCTGCTCGGGCCAGCAGCGGCAACTAGGCCGCGGATCGAGGCCAAGGCTCCTCAGGACACATTATTCTATCAAGCGCACTCCAGCTCGCCGCTATTTCTGGGCCTGCAGCGGCCTCCACTCTTATTTATGAACCTCTACCCTGACGTATTGCTCCATAGGAAATAAATATAAATCTCTTCCAAGATTTATCGCCACTTACACTTTAGTTCAAAACCTTTCACAAATAAACTACATAAAATGTCGTCTGACTGCGTAACGTTAAAAATATCCTTAAATGCAGACACTCAAGTAATGTCCCAAATTATCATGCCTTATCTACGAGGTCAACCTTGGAGTTCTTTAGGAGACTTGTTTACCGAATGTTAAACTGCCAAAAAATATAACCATACACATTGTATTGATGTCCCACTGATAAACGCCTCTATAATTTGGCAGAGTTATAATGGATCGATTTCTTCCGCGTCCACTTAAGGTCGAGATAATTCTTATCAAACACGACCTCAATAACAAGGAATAAAAACAAATGCATTTCATGTTATCGGTGAGACCTTCCCAATTTAGGCAGTGTAGATTGTGTTATCGTTTTAATCTGATATCATAGGCATAAAACTGTCCACTATTTTATTTATAAATATAGGTATGTTAGAACGTTATTAAAATACTATTTATAGTTAATATTTATAAACTTAAAGTTCGAGCACCTTTAGCCTATTTTTATGTGTCGGGTGAACTGTGACATTTTGACCCGATGCAATGATTAATATTTATACAGGGTGAAATTGAACACATGCGACAAACCGAAATGGGAGATTATACTCATCATTATGAACAACTTTTAGTATGGGACCAAACCTGAAATCGCGAAAAAAAAATCAGCTGTTCCCTACATTTATGTTCGCATAACTCGCCAAAATGTAGGGAACAGCTGATTTTTTTTTCGCGATTTCAGGTTTGGTCCCATAGTAAAAGTTGTTCATAATGACGAGTACAATCTCCCATTTCGATTTGTCGCATGTGTTCAATTTCACCCTGTAGAGCTGGAGATTTCACAATATGATAAAACTCCACTAAGGTACACTACCTACTTTGAACAAAAAGATACTATTTTAATACGAAACTTTGGACGAACAGTTTGCTATGTCCTTTCCTGTCAAATATAACCTTACTGAGATTACCTATACTGTTTATTTATGTATGTATTCTAATAACGTGATCAATCTTGCATGTTTTAAAATATTTTATTAAATCTCCAATATTTTATTGGTTTAATAGGTAACTGTTTATGTAACCGGATTTAAATAAATTAAAATATTAAGTAATTCAAAAGTTATAATCGCAGTGGTCGCAGTTAATTGAAACCTTATTTTTGATTTGCTGAAAAACATGGTCTATTCCCGTTTAAAAAACATCCAACATTTGAACAAAGCAGGAGAAGAGTAGAGCTTTTATCGATAAATGATAATCCCCTATAACCTATATCAATATAATCCTACCGTTATTCTACAACTGGGAAAATAATATCCTGAGAAACAGACCGTTAGGTAGTTTACCTAACACGCAAACAATCCGCTTGGATATTATTAAATAAAGATACAGATTAGCCATATCATGTATGTATACTTAATTCAGTAGATACGCAGCGGGGTCAGGGGTTCGCGCTAACGACAGCTCACACGGAATTTATATTTTACATTCGTGAAATGTCGACTTCCATGTAAAAGTTTAATGTTTATAACATGTGAATTATTTATATTTTTTAGAATTGTCTAGTTTAATGAGAATTTATTGTCAGATTAAGCGCGATGATTATTCTCTGTCGCAAACGATGGAGTATTTATTACCATTATGAACGAATTGCTGTCTTTGCTGTTAGTTGCGTAATTCCGTTGCACTATTTAACATAACAAGTCTAAATCGAGATAGTTGGGCAGTAGGCACACTAGTGACTATAGGTACAGTGAAGTGCACACTGCGACAACCTTGCGTTATCTGAGTCCAGTGCCCTTGGTCCACTTACCGCGCTATCTCGGGCACATCGTCGCCATCTGATAAACATGCTTGTTTGTTCGCCTGCTGTGCTGATCGTAATTCATATTTGCAGTCATGTTGTGATAATATTAAATGTATTCATGTATCTGGTTCGGAATGCAAAATAGATATTCGCATGGATGTTGCAACGTGTAGACTGTTGGAATATAAAATCCGGTGCACATAATGCAATAAAAGAATATATCATGTAGGTAGTAGGTACTTGTTTGACGATCAGCGAGGGAGTTGCGTAACACCACTAACAGTAGCAATGGCTTTCATTTTGACAGTTTAACAACATTCATTGCGTTGTTTACGTTGTTGAGCAGAAAATTTTTTGAACAGGTGAAGCATAAGGATTAGCAATAAACGCGGGCCCAGTGCGGGATGGTGGATGTTGCATGTCTTCGGATTTTCGTCGGTCGTTAATAAATATGTATATGTAATTCCTAAAATGCAGATTATAATAATGACTTTATACGGAAATAGGCGAACATAATTATAATTCAATAGGCAGTCACAAACGTTTTGTTTAAACACAAAAACCAATCAACTTCTACGTGATTCGATTTAGATTCCCAATGCGGTTTTTTGGTCGAGTCTGTCGAATCGACATAAGATATGACTGCCGAAATTTGCGAGTTACAAAAAACGTACAATGACTATCTAGCCGCAGATCAAATTATTATGTCTACTACTATTAGGGTTTTTCAGCATAATGACGGGGCGGCGCGTAGCGGTTACATAGAAGGTAGCCAACGGTTATTGTGCGCATTTCCTTAGCACATAAAGTCTAATTCCCCAAAAACAATTACGAGACGATGATTCAACGTAGAACAATGAAGCTTGAACATCAAAAGATTATCTGACAATGAGAAGTAACAATTAACGCGAAGGTTGCTCAAGTGTAGGCGACTGAGGAAGCGGAGTACCGTTTGATAATTTCAATCTGTCGGCCAACGTATCAAACCAATAGAGCCTTGAGCGTGTTATTATGACAAATTCGTTACCAAGTTCCTACTATGGCTGCATCTAAATGATCCCAGCGAACATTGTATTTTTAAGAATGATAAGTCGCATAATAAAATATTTGTTTCCTTGTGCGAATTTTAATAATGTCATCGATAAAGATAAGGCGACAGTACATGATAAATTAGGTACCTACCTACTAAATAAATACAGGTTAATTGATTGAATTAATGAAGCATAAAGCAAAATCTAAACCGCTTAGTCAAATAACTAACAGTTGGTTTATAGCATGTGTTGTAGAAATATAACACTCTGTAAATTGAATTCAGCATAAACAATATTAATTCCTGACTCATGCAAAATATATTTACAAATTCACTGTACAAAAATAATCTATCTGCATTTTCTAAATCCATCCACGGGATTAAAATTCATAGACTTGTAATCCCAACAGCAAAATTGGCCAGTATTGTGTGGAAACTCCATCAAACTTGTATGATTAATCGGCGAGTTGTGTCGTAAACAAGTGATAAAAATACACAGAGCCTGCAGAAGCTAGTGGAAACTGTGTTTTTATGCAAAGTTCATACGTTGCAGTGGACAATGTGACACCTGCGCCGCCGTAGCACCTGGATGGAATTTATAAATAGTTTCAGTTAGATCGCCCGTGACATGGACGCGGTTTTAGTTATGTTTTCGCTATTGGTTACTTTGTCCTTTGTTCTTCAAATGAACAGGACAGGGACATAAGAATAAATGCTTTGACAGAATCACAAATAGGATTGACGGTAGTCAAATCAGCCGTAACATATGATACAACCATTGGACCATCGTATAATCTTCTTACAAGTAATTCGTTGTTTACGAAAAGAGGTCCTTCTATTTTTACCAACTCTGTTTGAAAGTTAATGTTTTCTTATTGTTAACAATTTTATGAATGTTATTTACACAACAGGAATGTTCACAAAGTAAAAGTATGGTGAAAAGCTGAAATTGTCGAGTTGGTTACACTGCAATCGTTCGTCAAACTTTCTGGAAGTACACAATATGTATCAACTTTTGCTTTACATAATTTGCTCCTATTTCAGAATTTGTATATTTTTGAACCTTTTGATTAGATCATTTGACTTAAGATCATTATCTATTAATTTAATCATTATAAACCGCGAACTGGATTATTTTCATAATTAAATACAGGTTTACAGGCAAAGACAGGTATAACAGTTGACAGGTGTTTCTTTAATAGAAGTGACATTTGTATACGTGACGACAGTTGCATTTTATGACAAAAAAAGTTCATGATTATAGACAGGTACCGAGTTACCGACCAATACATTATCATTAATAACAAGTTTCGAACTGACAGCCAGTGTTAATATTATTCATAATAATTCATATTTATCTGCTCTGTCACTTATTTTGTTTTACTTAGTAGCGGTGTATTACACCGCGATGACCCTGATACTGCAAGTACAAAATACCTAAGTGCAGTCAATAATATTTATAACTCGCCGGTGTGATTAATGTCTAGTTAAGATGCAGAGTGTGGCAGTATGATGGACGGTCAGTCAGGGGTTGCCGACATTCGCCTATCGGTTAAGACTTTTCCACAATTCAATATGTTATCTCTCCGAGGTTACGATTGTTTACGCGTTCCATCTGTGTCACATATTGTTTTAAACACAGTTTTAGCTGCTACACGTTCTGTAACGTTTATTTTAATCATAAGATTGTTAGGTATAACAAAAAAAACCTATTAACCTTTGATAATCTTGACTGTGACTGTTTCTTGAAATTCATTAATTGAAGAGTCATGATTAATGTAATTTATTTCAGTTAACGAATTCTCAACCGTATTTTTAAAGTTTCATCATATTACTAGAAAGAGGTAACTTATTTTATATGTGCAAATATATTTTCCACTGAAAGCCAGATGTAGTTAGATTCTCAGTCTTCATTACGCAAACCCTCGTACAGAGTACAGACGTAATCCAAAATTATAACACCTGCGTCTGAGAGTATAACGGGCCATAATTACTAGAATTGATGCAATAACCACAGCTCCATAACGAATACATCGAATGAAACAAGCGCAAAACATATGTTTATGGCCGAACATTATTGAACGACTCCAGCAAGGGTGCGAAGGAAGCTAAAGAAACATCAATTAAGAAGGAGGCACGTTCAAGAATATCTTGCTAACAAGAAACACAATTATAGACATAAAACCAGATTATAAATCCAGGCATGGCTCGAAATCGTAGACGTTATTATCTATTTCCTTCGTGCAGAAGTAGAGATAGTTCGAAATGAATACAGATAGGCTAAAATAGAAGGTAATAAAACTAAGCTGCATATGATAGAAAATATGACTGCTACAATAAAGAGAAGAGTAAAAATGGAATTAAAGTTCAATTATGATTGACGTTAAAGAAAGCTTAAATATATTCTGCTGAGGATGGGATAGAGTGATTGAATAATTTCCTTATACTAATGGCTCTGATTCTGCTTCATTTTAAAGAGATAGAAAAGATACATCATAAAAACAACATAATAGATAGGTATCTACGTAAATAAAATAAAAAAAGCTTTCAAAATAACTAAAAACGTTCACAGGACTATTTCTGGGGTCAAAAGGTGAACCGATATTAAACTCAATAACAGTTTTACGACTGTGCCAGTGATAAAATAAGAAAACTATGCAATCAAAACGAAACAGTGGCTTGACTCCGTTTTGAAGACTCATATTGCTGCAATATAGTACATTTTACTGAGTATTTATCATTTATTATTAGTCTGGGCTCCTGACCTAAATACCTTTTGAACGAAACTGAAGAGGAATATTTTAGTCACCACGGAATAGAATTGCATTTGTTATTTAAAACTGCATTGCAATTCAAATGGCAATAATAATGAGCCCGCTAATAATTTCACATATAATTTTGGAACGAAAAGAGAAAATATGAGAATATATTACTTTTTGTTGGGCCTACTAATGGCGTAACATGGAAACCGAGTGCCAAAGAAAGTTGCCAAAACTCGCAAATAAGATGACTGACAAATGCTGACAATAGATTTTATGTGCCTAGTTGCTAGTTATTTTTAGCTGTAGCCTTTGAGAATAACTTTCTTTGTAAAGATTACCAAACCTGCAACTTCTACACCAACATTAGAAAAAATAAATTATATATGACGAAACATCAAACTTATAACCGTTTTACGGTCGTGTTCTACATTGTAAGCAAAATATGTTAGAAATGAGAACACAGTACCTACAGAACTGACCAAGTTTCACAAGTAATCGATGTAACGGTAAATATCTATAAAATAACGGGGGCAGAGCATCCAAATCTAGTAAGAAGTAACCACTCACATTGTATTGCGAAGCCATGTTACAACATAGACATTGGTAGGTTCATCTGAGAAGCGGTAATTGGTAGGCTAATGTTTGATACGGCAACGCTTTTGTTGGTTGTAACTGTACCCATGTTTGACGGCGGAAAGAATTTCGTTGTTTGCGTTTTGGAATGATACTTTGTGAATGAGAACCAACTTGTGGCAGTATGGGAAGATAAAGACAGCCATAAAATGGTTACTATAGGGAATAAAGACATGATTAGCAATAGAATTTGACTTTTATCCAAATTTAGTTTCTTGAGAAGATAACCAATAAGGTAAAACAGCACCCTAGAATGTACACCAAGAAAACTTATTTTACTGAGATGCCAACACACGGCATCACCTATACTTACATAATTTGTAAGAAAAACTGGTGACTATAATAAACTCCGTTACAAAGTGCAACATAATAAGAATTCAAGGAAACTCCGTAGAAATATTAGGAAGCAATGAGTTGTTATATATAAATACTGAGAAATTTGCTAAGAATTGGAGGTCTTACCAAGTTTGTTCATTAGCATAGCATATAAATGTACGTCAGTGTCGTCTTGAGTCACGACCACAAATTACATTGTCATACCTATGCAGAAAGTTCCAGATAATTCTGTTTGTTGTTCGCATGCGATATACCTATCTGCTACCTGTTTACTGTTATCTAAATTTATTTTGATTTGTAGCAAGAGAGAAAATATACTGTTTTATGTTTACGACTACGGTTTGGCACTCAATGTTTCTTTTGATTTATAAATTTTGTGACAGAGGTTTTGGGCTGGTACAAAAACAATTTCAAATAACGACAAAATGTTACGCTTGGTTAGTGATCTTAATCTTATTTAATTTGTGGAAGTAAATCTAGACTGTGTCACACTTCTAAAGTAATTTGTGGTACACAAAGAAAACAATAGTAAAAAAATGGCTGATCTTAACAGCGTAATGCAGTAAGTTGCGCAAGATCATGCTTACTGACCCAAACGGCGCGCAGCCCTCATCGTCTCGGTCGAACGCTACACGTGGCAGTGCCTACTCGGACGAATTGGACGGTCGTGATTTTAACTATTTCGACACTGCTACACAGCAGAATGAAGATTTATCTCAATGTTTGATATGGAAAGAAAACCCAATCAATATGGCAAACAGATTTAAAAGATTGTCAAACATTATCATCACTGTTTGACTTATTGGAGGACTTATTAATTCATTTATGTCTGTGTCAATGGGTGCTTTTAGAATACGTCTTCAAACAAAAACTCAATTGGACTTTGGTTACACCGCCAATAGAGTATTTTAAAAACGTTCAATTCAGTTCAGAACAAGTTAGGACAATGATCACACAAATCGAAGTGTTCAAGGAAGTAAAACTGCAGGATGCTTAACCGAGGGTCAGTGTTTATGGTGAAGGTTTGACTCATGACGTAACTGATGTTGATGGTTTATCTTAACGCAAGGTTTCGAGTGGTGTCACCTGTCATAAGCACATATACGAGTAATATCAAACACATTTTGAAGCTTTGTACGGAATGGGAGCGGTTTCAATACTCAGAATTCTTTGAATACTTTATTGGAGCGTGAATATATCCAAATGGTTGGATGCCAATGTTCCAAGGACTTCGCTGAAGATGCTGTGGTTACCTAATAGTATGATTCGATCCTTAAAGTATGCAAATAATTGTACTGTCATGGTGAACATTCATTTATTTGTAAAGATTTTTCTTAGAATGATGTGATTTCTTAGAGTGATATCTAAAAAATCATAGAAATAGACAATGACTATGCTGGGCAAAAAGTTAATAGGAAAATTGACTCCTGCAGGTACCGACGACATACGCAATAAATTTATATCTGTTCTCTACGCAAAGCCAATGAATAACACAATAATCTTTGTTTCTTGCTTTTTATCAATAACATTTTTACATTGCTTGATAGTGTTCAAATTGATATGCATTCCAGGCAGTCCGTATTATAAGGAATTCTTGATAACTTTCACTGTGACAGTATGATATCAAAAGTAAATACAGCTCATGACGCCAATACATCGAATGCTTTGCTTTGATTGTAATTGACAGCTATTAAAAAACGTCCGCAATGTATGTCAAATTAATGAAGCAAGCTATGATTTGGACTAAGTGGCGACAGATTTATGTTTTTGTACAGGATGTTAGCTGTTTATACATACATATACAGCGAGAGCTGCTATAAAAGCTTCCAAGTTTACAGCCGCGCAAAAAACTGCGACAGCCTCTTTTAATTATGATATTTTGTGTATTGTAGACTGCTTTACTAGTGATGTACCGTGTTCGGTGCACGTAAGCACATAATCATTATTTAGCAATTCCCTGCAGATAATACACGTTTCTAATTATGTACAGATATAATAATGTTTTCTACTGCACCCAGAGTTCCAGGCATGATTGAAGAGATAGCTCACAAGGGCAATGAATTTATAATACCCATTTTTTATCAAGTACATAATCCATTTCGCAGCAATGTAGGCAGATAGAAAATACATATCAATAATATATATGTGTAGATATGTAGTAATGTGACATTCGTGCTGTGTGTGTGTGTCTAGATATCGCGTCCGTTGCCCCCTAACAACTCGGTGACATTGGCGGAGCACAAATAAAGTGATAACCGCACATAAATAATAATGTAGATAGATATCTCGCATCTCTGTCTATAAACAACGTATGTCATCATTATTCATTCTGTTCGTCTATCTAATTTTCCCATGAACGAATTGAGCGATTCTGATTTACATTCGGATTGGGCGTGATTCAGAACATTCATTATTATAGTCTTATATTTCTATTCTACCTGGCACTGTCGCTTGATAAAAAATATTATAATGTTAAGGAAATTCGCTCAGTGATGTATGAATCGACCCAAACCAGTTTTTATGTTCGTGGTACCAATCCAATCGAATATTCTCGATTGGATAAATCTCACAATCCGCATAATATTCATGTCTCCACGGTTGGTGATCTTCAATTGTGAAGTATTGGGAATTCTATTTCGGAATTTGTCTAATAATCATTTTATTCGAGTTTGGAGTGAAAGATTCTCATTCAATTGAACGTTCAGTCTGTGGTCTGGTGCTTGTACATTTTAGAAGTAATGTACCTAAATTTAAGCTGCCATTCAAGCGAGAAAAAAGATAGGTTGTCGTTGTCTTGCGATAAAAACTTGCTGCTTCTAGACGAGGCCGTGGCTTTTCGATTATTAAAGGCAATCACAATCTGTATGTAGTACCTACCTACATACACATAAGTTACGGTACGTGTACATGGACGCGCTAAATAAATATTGTCAAGGTGCGAGATCAAACTGTTTGTTTTTCACCAATAAAAACGAGTGGGTGCGAACTTGAAAGACGAGATGATTGAAGAATGACTAACGTGCCTTATCCATGGTGGTGCAATGATCTCACAACATATCGCAACAAGAGAAAAACTAGCTTGCTTAAACATGTTCAATTTCGGTTATTATGACGCCACAGACGGTACATATAATAGAGCCACTTGGCTAATGTACGACATAACAAAAAACTCGGTAATATTTAGAGTTGCGATCATAGAACTCTGCTCAGAGGCTATTCATCTAAACACACCAAAATACAAAGTGACGTAATCTGTAAAGTTTAGTGAACGCTCGTGGCAGTACTGTGGCCGCGCGCACGTTGCCTCGATCTAAGTCGGTGTGCTCTCAAGGTCTGCGCGCGCGCTTGATCAAGGCCATCAGTGGCAGGAAGGTTCGCATCGTGGCTCAGCCTGTGATTGTTACGCTGTATTCGCTGTTAAGTTCAAACTTAACTTGTTGCCTATTATAAAATTCGTATTCATACTTCTCAACCGATTTCTTTGAACACGGCATTTTCTTTTTTTGTAGAGATTTTATTCTATTGATAATATTTTCTGCTTGTCCAATAACACGTTATTGGCAGTAATTTTAGTGGCTCGGTGGTTCTTGTTTCTCGTCTCACGTAGAATTGCGTCATTTAATACTCAAAGGACTGGGTTCGGATAAAATATTTAATCAAATGCCAACAGTGAACGGAGCGATGCCAAAAAACTGCATGGAATGTTGTTTACACTCTTTATGTTTGAGTGAGACTTTTCATATGAGTAAAGAATTATATCGATAGATGATTTGGACACACCAAATCATCTATCGATATAATTCTCAACTGGGAAAGAAATGTTTTTGGACAAACATCCTTTTTTTGAACACAACGGCTGTTATATTTTAAAAGTATTTTGTAACTATGTATTTTATTTATTTCGCGTTTGAATGTGGGAAGAACAATGACTTTCTGACTGAAGAAATCTATAGAATATCTCCAAAAACTTGAATAATAGGATCATCAACTTTTTTCGATTATGCCGCCAAATTGTTAACTTTTATTAAGAGTAATCAAGACTTATTGATGTTTGATTGAGTCTGATTGACTAACTATTATTTAAATAATATAATCACAAATCATGTCATGATTACAACTCCCAAATTAATTAAGTTCATTCAACCATTTCTGTGGTTTTATAACATAACATCTCCGTTTTTTTATATGATAGATTTACAGAAGCTCGTAGGCTAGTGGCTAATAATAAGAGCCGCACGGGTTTATCACAGGTTAAGCTACGCTTGCCGAGGACAGTCTGTGGATGTGTGACCATCTATTACATAGGTATCTTGACTATGGCTCGGAAACCTGGCAGTCATTTTTAGATCTTTAACAGTCGTTACGGGTAGTTAGAAGCCCGAAAGTCCGACAAACAGTCTTACCAAAAGGTGTTACCGCTGGGTAACACCCTGCCTATCTGATCTTCACAAGCCAAACACAAAAAAAAAACAAATCAAAGAACAAATCTCTTATGGAAAAGTGCTTATGGAACAAATCTAACTTAAAGAGATATATATTAATGATTCTAATGACTATAATTCTGTAAATACATATCTGTTATATTCACGAATCATATTTTGATCAAGATACAACCTGACACTGACCAGCAAATTGTAAAAAAACGTAAGAAAATTTGAATTTCGCGGTCTACCACTGCGCATTCACCTTAAGATAAATTATATATAGAAGCTGTTGGTGCACCTTAATAAATAAATAAATAGGGCTAGGCAGATGATGCTAATTTACAGAAGCTAGTTAGTTGAATAAAACATGTGATTAAAATAATCCAGCATAGTATTACAGTCATGGGAAGCGAGTCTGAGTTTTTGTAGCGTCAGAAACGTAATTATTGTCAGGTAGCAGGGCGATGGGGCCGCGATAATACAGCTTTTTGTCTTTATTTCCTCACTGGA
This sequence comes from Amphipoea oculea, assembly GCA_945859645.1. NCBI lineage: Eukaryota > Metazoa > Arthropoda > Insecta > Lepidoptera > Noctuidae > Amphipoea > Amphipoea oculea. Next base: position 15,074,943 of record OX243873.1, read on the forward strand.
ACTAAAATGGGAAATACCCGGTGATATGCCTTTGAATTTTTGGCTTTAGGTGTTTAAGACCAAGGTCATTCATTTATACCTAATTTTACGTTTAAGAATCCTATTTTTTGGCCAAAGAATCAGCATTGCCATACAACGTGGCAATGCTGCCAGCCTTTTGGGCACGTTTCCCGTTGACAGTGATGCGGACGAATTTTTTGACGCCCTTTGATTATTTTCCCTCCCTTTTTATATACTTGTACATATTATTATTTTAAGATTGTTAGTTTTTTAAATTACATGGTTTTCTATTGAAAAAAATAGAAATTTTACGTTTTGGAGATTTTTCGTAAAATTTTCTCTATCATCCATGATATCTCTATTCATAATCTCGAATATATTAGTAGTACAAAATGCGGTCTTATTTCAGTATTAAATAAATAAAGCTCCAATAAATTTTACACAATGTATGATTAAGGAAATTTCTATACAAATAATACCGATATTTCTTGCTTATCTCCGCAACGCCCACAAATTATGCCCGGTCGGGTCAAGCCTCATTTTTCCCCTTTCTTTCGGCCAACCTGGTGCCGAAAGCACTGATGTGCGATAAAATTGAAACGCCAATAAATACGAACGGAATGAGCCGTCATTATTTCTGCATTTACGCTACACGATGACCAAAAAAAGAGCGAAAAGAAATCGTACATGAATTATGAATGTAGGTAAGAGCCGGTTCGGAAAAACGGTATAAAAAAGTTGAATTTTCCAGACGGTATTGAAAAGTTCTTTTTTTCTTCTATTGTGTTCCCTATCTATTTATCTGTTAGATACATTTACTGTGAAGTAACTGGTAGTAAAGTTTCATATTTTTTGTTACCTTTATTCAGTTGGAAATAATAAGTTATTAGCTATTGCCCGCGACTTCGTCGATCCAGGATGAAAATGGTCCTTTGTCCTTCTCCAGGTCATGGTGTACCCATATGCAAAATTTCATCCAAATCCGTTCAGCCGTTTATAGCGTGAAAGCGTAACAAACAAACTTACTTTTGCATTTATAATAATAGTTAGGATTTATTTACTTACAACATAAAGAAGAAAATCCCTGGCTCCAAAAGAAACGGAATAATGAATTTAAAACGAATGAATAATTCTGATTACTCTTTTAAAGCTTTCATTAAATAGATGTTGCTGTAAAAGCTTATATTATTATAACATTTAATAAAACGTCTGTGCAATGGTCGAGTGAATATAAAATATTAGCACTCTACTTTGTGTATAAATCAACAGAGTTTTAAATTAATAATGTAAGAATTTGTTATGACACATTGTTGGCAATCTAGGATTAAATATATATTCAGTATTTTATACATCTCCCATGTTTTATGTTAAATCAGGTTTGAAAACAAAAATGTCTCGTGAACGACGCACGATATTTTACAAACTTGTTTCATTTTGGAACTCGTTATTTTCTTTGTAAACTGTAACCAAGAGGAGATTCGCGTGATTTAAGGGCGGCACTAACAAACTTAATTTTGGAAACTACACGAAAATCTTTTGCGGCAAATGTTCCAAAAACATTTGGGGTGTAACCCTGGTTCAAAGTAATTTATGTGTACTGTAATGGTACAATTATTTGCGAAGGGTTTTTATTTATTTTTTCCACTCGCGGCAAAGGCCCTACTCCACCTCTTTAAGTACCGTTCGGCTGTTATCTTCGCATTAAGTTACGAAACCGTTACTTCCCACCTCGGGTTAATATCGTTCAGGCATGTGAGCAAACACACAACTCCATAAAAAAAAAAAAAACTATTGCCTCTACTTGAGTAAACTGACCTACCATGCGATGGGAATTAAATTATACGGTAACATCGTTTTATATGGCAATACCAATTAAAATAATTCACGAAGTTATCGATAGACTGAGGGGTAATTGGCGTAACCAGTCATTATAAAATAGGGCATGGTAACACAAGTATTGGCTATAAAGACTTGTAATTTCATAAGGTTTTTTTTTTTTATTTTAGAACGGAGAGGAAATTAGTCAGCATTATTTCCTCTATAGCTCTTAGGAAGCATGACGCAATTTTCCTTTAACTGTAAAAAATAGCAGTCCTATAAGCCACAAGACATAAAAACGTATAAAAATATTTCAAAATTTTTTCCTGCTTCATATTGCATCACAAAGTGCGCTTGAACTTACATACATACAAACGTAATATATTAAGACGTTGTACCAGGGTATAAGAAGTGACAAGTTGATCGTCTGTCTCGACTTCGAGCAAAATAGTAATAAGTTTGCCTTAATCGACTAACTAAAGCGTCGGACAGAAGGCGTCGGTCGTCAGGCGGTCAGGCCGGCCTGACTGGGGCCATTACTAGGTCTGTGTGATTTCTATGTGGTCTCTAGTGCTTTCTTGACTGACGCGGTTTATAGAAAGTCAAACGTTACATGACTTCGCCCCACTTAGGCATGTGACGCGCGAAACTGAAGAACAAGCAAAGGCGATTAAGCAAACGGTTATATGTACCTATATTGAAAAATTGGACGGCATAATTTCCTTTCTGCATGTAAGCGATTCTGAACCAGACATTATCAGGTCGTAAGTGGAAGCATAGTAGCTGTACTCTGTAGTCAGGAAACGAAATGGTTAGGTACGCATCTTTCGGTATTTTTTTCGAATTCCGACTACGTAATGTCAACGCGGAAAAGAAAACGTATTTAAGAGGAGTTATTCCGGAATTGCTTTAACTAATCGTTTCGTTCATATTTTGTTTTGGACCTTGAAAAATAATTCCTTGTCTAATTTCAACATCCCAAAATCCCTGCAACAAATCTGACATATCAATTTGACATCCATCGCGGCCGCGGGTTATAAGCCGATTAACATTTTGGGCTTTCGGTCGACACACACCTTGTCTACCGGAGATTAAAACTGTATGTACCTGTGTGTATAGGTATGCGTTCCAAAATGAGTATTTATGATGCATATCAAATAACGAATACCGAGGTTTTTGTTGTACTAAAAACTTGTTGGTATGGAGTTCGTTGCAGGCGTCTTATCATCACCGAATACGTCGTCTAGAACGTTGTTTCGTCCATACAAAAACTGACAATACAAACAAAAGAAGAAGCACTACAGAAACAAAAGCCAAACAACCCTTATTTGCTGCCTTAAAAACTTAAAACACTCAACAAACAACCGACCCCGTTCAAAAAGAACATCAAGAAGTCCTCATACATTTTTAATAAACTCCACTGACGGCAATAAGTTAAACAGGACAGGATCCTCGGTTTCACGGTCACACTGTGAGACGGAGGGACCTTGAGGCTACAGTATGTGGTTAACGTTACCGTCCTCCTTACAAGTACACCTGATCAAACACATGGGCCGATAAGGGGACACTTGATGGGCCTCCACCGATAACGACGCCTTCCTGGATCTGAACACACTTGAACATAACACACTTCAGACGTTTGATTGTGAACAGACTGAAATCTTACATTAGTCTATCGTGCTAAGTACATATGGCGCATGTGTGGGTAAATATCGGTTATATTTGTACATAGTTACTAGCTACAGACGGTATGGCTTTTATATACTTTGCAGTATTGACATTTTTGCGATCAAGCTAAATTTCCTTAGAAGGAAGGACTTTAATGGCCACGGCATTCCTCCTCAGTGTAAGTGCATTGCTCGAATCGAAACCACATGTTGCAATAAAATGCCGTAAAAAACAAGTGTAACTCTTTCTTTCAGTCAAGGAACACGACAGAAATAAACATAAAACCGGGCGTGAAGGCAACAAACAGTTTTCGCGACAAGTGCAGCGCATTGAATACGTCTGGAGACCTTGGGTTATAAAGCAAACTGCAAGACTTGAGACTTGACTGCACTAGTGGTTCAGTAAAAATCAAAACATTGAAAGAGACGTCGTTTCATATGCAAATCGCTATTGATATGTGCATGCGAGACACACGGACGCTGCACATAGCTAACAGCGAACCGCTGCAGCGAAACACAATAACTTACATTTTACAGACGTTATATTCGCCGCACCGACAGAAACATGTAGGAGGAAAACTATAACTACAAAGGATAAAGATACGTCGTGCTTGAAGAAATAAAACTCGCTGGACAGATATGTAAGCATAAAATAATTTACGGCTTGAAGGGCTATAACGTATAGGCAAGGGTTTTTATGATATATTTTAAGCATCCAAGACATTTTATGACACCTCGGTTCCATAAGTTTGCTGAACTTGGAGCGCATGTGTTCTCGTCAGAACAGACTACTTTTTATAGCGGCTATTGTAAGTTATTGTGAGGCTGCTTAGTATGCGGCGAGTCTCCGAGCGCAAAACTGATACAATGTAGACAGGTAAATAGGTAGACACCGACTGAGATAAATGGACACCGGCTAGTCGCAACAACGCACACGTCTACCAAAAATGCTCGTAAATTTCAACTGCAAGTGAATACACGCTCATGATCTGTCCATCAAATGCCTTTAAAATGCGGTTATAAAATGAAGAAGATCGAATGGGTAATAAAGCGAGATTAATTTACTATTTCATGCTTTAACATGTGAACGTGAATAAACGCTACATGAGCCGGACGACTGACCACAGTATTCAACACGTCACCTAATGGTGGCGAAGGATCTAAATGCCTCTTTCCTTCAATTCAATGCGACCCAGGCGGAATTGATGTCCCATTATAAGCAAGTCAGGCAACTTGGCCATGGCCAAAATTTCAATAGCCCAGGGCGATTGAGCTGACCGGCACACGTGTAACTTTTTGTGCAAAACTCCTTGGAATTCTTTTAGTAAAACTTCAGAAAAGGTTCTGGGTTGAATATCTTATTATGCAACATTTTATAATAGGTTTCGGATTATTTTAAGTTTTTTAGCTGTAAAATTAGTAACGTGTTCGGAATTGTAGCCGTCATCAATCATCTTCGGATCGCGTGTTGCCATGTTTGTGGTGTAAGCTAATGAATCAGTTAGAGGATCAGTCAGTGACAGGTCCGGAGACGGAATGAATGAATCAAGCCAACGATAGTTAAAGTCGTAGTAAAAGCAGCGTGCAGAGCGGTCGCGTCGGCAACTTTCTACGCGACCTCGAAATGCTGCATTCACTTTCCTCACGACTCGACACCGGTTACGCAACCGACACCACGACCGACATATCGACGCAGCGCGCGCGCCGTCACCACCCGACCTGCGATGACTCCCAACATTTTCAACGCAAACACTAAAAGACACTCCACTCGACGCTCGACACCATCATTAACGAGCACCTGCTATCATCACTCCCTCCTTAACTTCCAAACAAACAGTTCATTACATCACATCGCGTAACAAAAGCCCCAAAAAAACGTGGAACCACTTCACAATGAAGGGACCTGGAAGAGTTATAAAATAAGTTCGCAATTTATTCGAAGGGCAAATAAAAACGCCAGGTGCCATGCCTCTTGTGTCCAAGGTCAGCGTTTCCTAGAGCTGCATATAGGTATTCTTTTTATTCGTTGCATGTCCCTTCGCCGGGACCGGCTAGCGTGCCCCAAACCAGTTTGATGCTGTTCTCCATTCCACTGGTAAGGCTGAGCGCCTATTACACTCCCAGTTTTTATTTCTCTGTTTTAATGAAACCTATGTAATTAAACTACGCTTTAATATTCCACAAGTATTTTAATTATTCTTCGGAATCCAAACGAAACCATACTTGCACATAGGAGAGCTACCTTTCTGCATAGTAACAAATAGGTCGTTGTTCAAACGAATTAAATAAACCAGTTCTTTAAATAATATGTTTTATAACAAGTTGTTGTATAACTTTCCATCAAATTCAGAACAAAACGCTCCAAATTGGTAGGTGGGCGTGGAGCCTTAGCCCGTAGCCGGTAAAATTGGTAAAGCAATAGGAACAAAACAATAGGCGGCCTGCGAATTTGGCTTTTTCTTAGAAGCCTTCGACAACTGCAAAGCGCGCCAGCAGGAAGTGGGGACGGACTAAGTTTATGTAACCTAATCACCTGCCGGGCTCGAGGCCAGGCTCGCTGGTTCAGAAAAAACCAAGGCCAAGCCAGACAGAATTCGAGTTTAATCCTAATATGTATCTAACCCTCCCTTACTTTAGTGCGTTCGTATACAGCAGGATGTTGCATAAGCTTTGTTGTTTTGTTATTCTCCGTATAGTCCGCATCGCATTTTAGATTAGTTTTTTGTGCAGACGCGGGCGTATTCTTCTCATTACATGAGACACACGAATTTGAGCGTTAATAAATAAAGCAGTAGAACTGTTTTTAAAGCAAGCCAGATCTCGAGCAGTGGAGGGACTAAAATATTCACATCGGAGTTAGTCGCGATGCTCAAAGTTTGCTGAGACCATCTAACTATTCTCATTCCCACGTCGCGCGTCGTCGCTACATATCTGTGAGATGCGCTTAATATCTTAAAAGTGTGAAAGTGCATCGTTTTTCATGTAACTTTCCCGATTCTAGAGCGTCTTATTTTGCTCTTTTCAGCGATGCGGGTGACTCGGCGCCAAGGGAAGGAAACTTTTACACTAAATGACCTGGATAGAAATTGAGTGCTTGGTAATGTAAACTTTTGGACGTGTGTGAAAACAACCACAGGGATTGGAAATGTTTTAGTTAGAAATGCTCTCAAACTTCACCTTAGTGGCGGAATGTGTTACGCAAATGGAACTCTGAACAAAATAAACCTTCAGTTTCCAGATTTGCGAGGTGTCATTGTAGATATTCAAAAACTCCCGAGTTGAATTGAGGCAAACATGTACAAAATGAGTTTTGACAAACGCATCCGTATGGGATGGTATCGTAGCGGCATTCGAAAGAAAAAAGCACACCGGGGGAATTCCATGGTGAGGTATTTTGTGGGTGAGCCGAAAAGGGCACCATCCCCATGGTTCTCCCCACGTGCATGGGGCGCCGTTGCCCCGGGCAACGTGCACTATCTTTGTATCAATGAACACGGCGAGCTCATAGAACGCAATCTCATAATAGAAAATGGACTTGAATAGACAATGTATAATTGTGTAGCTGTTGACATTATTTGAATGATTTGGGGCTCGAGTGAGATTTACTGTCAGCTGCGTATGCGTCTAAAATTATTATTTTGAAAGAAACAAACCATACAGGATACGAGTTGTGGCCATGCAGTCTTTTTATTTATTCAAGTGTTTAGTTTAATGACACATTAAGTCAGAATTTTATGTCTAAGGTTATTTAAGGCATCGTTAAACATGAAAGGCATAATTCTGTATATGTTTATGAATTCTGATTATATGTATGGGGCGGTGAAGTTTTTGTTAGAGACGATAAATGAGAGAGCTCAATAATTATGTTTACTAAAAACTTGTAAAACTGTAAATAAATATAATGTAAACTATTTACTGTATAGGTATTCAATATTATCCATGTGTCAGCTGTTGCTTATCGAGTTGCGTTGTAATAATCTTCTATACAATGGCAACATTTGCAATAAATCGTCCGCAATTATCGCCATATTCATTGCTCAAGACTTCCTTCACAGATAGATATGAGTAACGCAAAAATTAAGGTATACATTAAATATAGGACATTTTAAAGTCAACTTTTGGATAAAAGTCTTTAATAGTTTTAAAAGAAGATAGATTAGAAATCTAATCCAATATAGACGATTTAATACCATTTTTAGTAACGTCTACAGACACAGTGTATTACTGACCCTGTTGTAGGTACAATGAGAATGCCGCCTGCAGAACTTAATTAAAACAATTTTAATAGTTTTACTTTTGAAAACATCTGTTACAAAGGCACGTAGGTAGGTATTCGTACATAATATCGCGGCACAAACATAAGATATTTTACAGACGTGTCCAGACGCAGGTGCAAAATGCAACATTTTGTAAAATGACCTTTTCAGTATTAAATTAATATTACTATGTACCTACTAGAATGTATGCTGTTTGTATGTGGTTAAGTGTGCTCACTTTGATTCTTTGCATTAAATTTCTTTGTTTTAGCGACGTTTCCCTTAATTTTGTTGGTAGCAGAGTAAAATTAAATGGTGTGGGTTTGGACAGGCCTAAAACCGTAGTATGATGATGACGACTACTACAAAGATAGGTGTTTTTACAAGCTTTTATTTGACTTGCAATGTATGTATGTATGTAACAATGTTTGTTCGGGTGGAATCTTGCAACTCAATTTTGAAGCAGATATATCTTCAACCGATTGAGCTGAAATTTTGTATACACATTTAGTTTGGATGAAAATGCATGGTTAGCTGTGTGACGTCACTCTAAATCCAATATGGCGGACTTCTAAAGATGGCGGAGTAAGTTTTTTATGCTTTCCTACAATATGGGTATCAAATGAAAGGACTTGTTGAGAATACGAATGCGAGTTAAACCCCGTTGCTCCAATGCGTCTGAAGTTTTGATGTACTGGGGTTTCTTGAGGTCTCGATTATGATATTGAGGTTGAATTGTTCGAATCTGTAGCATCGGTTGAAGCATCCGTGGCCTTAACTAGGGTAAAATCATTAGAAGGTCTCCTTATTGAAGTGCTAGACTGTTCGAAATTAACCGGCAAACGACCTTGCAACAATAATGCGTTGAATGAGATGTGTTCATCTCATTCAACGACTGAGAAACATGTCTAGCGATAACTAAAAAGTAAAAAAAAAGTCAGAAGTAATAAACTTTTTAAAAACAAGCTTTTTTCATACTGAAGAGCGGTTTTGACCAAAGTGTGGCCATTACAAACGATTTTCAATCATAAATTACTTCTGCAGTTTTTATGTTGATCTGTTTTAATTGAATATAGCAATGTCATAAAAATACAACTTTTTAAAATTATGTTGTAAAATGCTTTTTCAAATAACAGTTTAGCAACCTTTTCATTTTAAATACTATTTATAGAATAGAATAGAATTCTCTTTATTATGAATTGTGTATTTTATATTATTGTTATTACTTATATTTTTCAGTCTTACCAAGGGTTTCGTATTACCCAGTAACTGGGTTGTGGAGGTCAGATAGGCAATCGCTCCATGTAAAATTCTAGTACTCAGCTGCATCCACATGACATGCATGACGAAAGGCTAGGCAGATGATGACTATTGATTTTATTTACTTAAAAGACATATTTATTTATATCTGCTTAGCCAAGATGACAGGGCACTAATAAATAACTAATGACTCTGTGATGCAATTACATATTGATTGGTTTTGAAAAAGTGTACCTGTGTAAAGTCAGGGAACTTCGCTGATACCTAAGCAAATTGACTATAAACGTAGATTGTCCGTAAATTCAAATCTCAATTGTCATTCACTGTCAGTTGTATAAAAACGCTATTATAACACGGCAAATTGACGTAGTACTAATTTGCTGCACTGGGGTCTACTCTCTATGTCCGTCAACGAAGATAACGTTCGAAAGTTTTTGACCCGTAAAAACAAGTGAAAAATTATTTTTTTCGGACTTGCATATACACATCGGGATTAGGGCCCACTGTCAAATCTTGTTGTCATTCATACTTAGTTCGGGCCCCGAACTAATCTTATACGGAGTAATAAACGCCAGTAACTAGCTGAAACCACAGTTATACTGTGCTGAAACGGCGCATTTCGTGTTTAGGGAGTAGAGACCCTCTGTCACGTTCCCCTACTGCACATTCTGTTCAAGTGTTACAAACAAACAGTGCTTTAATTAAGGTCGCTTTCAAGTACTTCAAGGGAAAAATGGAAAAGTCATAAAGATAATAATTCTATAGCAAAGGTTAATAAAGCTTTCTAAAAAGAATGATACCTGAGAAAGTTCCAACGATGTAGAAATTGTAAGAAAGCATGAATCAGGTATTTATGCTTCTGAGGAAGTTGTAAATGTTGTAGTATTAATCGTAATGAAGCTTAGGGATAATGGAGCGTTTGTAGTGTGCTATAACTTTTATGAACCAACTCTTGTGTATATTAAAACTGATCGTTCTTAAGTTTTATTTTAATGGGCAAGTTTGTGATCCTGGGAAGGTTGTGTTTTGAAGATCTTGTAGTTACAACTTGTCTTATACGGCTGGCCCGTTCGTCTCGTGGTAGCCCGCGTGCTGAACCTGGAGTCCTAGGTTCGATTCCCGGGTCGGACAAAGTGTTATTGGGTTTTCCATCAGGAAATTCTTAGTAACAGTCCGGAGTTTGGAAGTTGGCGGTTTAATATTCCCGTGCCTCGGAAAGCACGTAAAGCCGTTTGGTCCTGCGCCTGATCTCTCCCCGGTCGTGTCGGATTGCTGTCCCATCGGACTATGAGAGTAAAGGAACGGAACAAAGAATGCATCTGTGTTTACGCACACACTTGTGCACTATAATATCTCCTGCGTACCTACCTGGCCAATCTCCGTCGAGATTGGCCACCGTGACCGAAATCGGTCGGGGGGTTATTATTATATGGCTGGCAAATGTCAAGAGTTAGCTGTTTAGCAGCATGTTTTTAGTTGGAAATTAGTCTGTTACAAACGTCACTGATACCAAGAGTTTCACCTTTTGTTTGTTTAAAAGCTAACGTTTTTGGGATAGGTATAATATACCTAATATTATTATCATTACTCAATTATCATTACTTAATATATTTTCTGAAGTAGAACAATTAATTGAACTTCACCTAATTACCGAGCGTACCTATATGTATACAAAAACAGGACACTTTCAAGAACCAACCACTACTTTATCATTTCCATATGAAGCCAGTATTGAAAGTTTTTACTGGCACCGATATACGGACAAGACACAGAGTGAGTTTAATGTCGAACATCTACAATTATAATGCGCCCGCGCCGCCGACCATAATATTTTTCAAAAGATCTCCATGAGTCATGAATTATTTATTCCCCGCGTAGACACCATTACAATTATTTCTTTTCTACTTGAAGGAAACGACTTGTGAATAATAATAAGTATTGGAACATTTGAAATTGTAAAATGTAAGATAAGGTGGTCACGGCGAAATATTGTAAGTATACTTATTTATATCTTTACGTTGTATGTGTAAGGGTGTATTTTATATCTATTGGTATTGGATATTATATATCTAATTACTTGGACCTTCTTGGTCACATATACTTTTCTTTCAGTAAATAAACGAAAGAACAAGGAGTGTATTTCTTTCTCATGATCATCTGCCTAGCCTTCTCCCAACTATGTTTGGGTCGGCTTCCAGTCTAACTGGATGCAACTGAGTACCAGTATTTTGCATGGAGCAACTGACTATCTGACCTCCACAACTCAGTTACTGGGTAATACTACCCCGTGGTAAAACTGGTTGTCTGCCTAGACTCTCGAGTATATTTCTTTCTAATTTGGAAAATTTGTTGTACGTAAGTGATTATTAATACATCCATCCACGTAATTTCCTTTTGAAACAAACAGTAAAATCTGAAGTTTATCATTTTATTATTTTATGCATGCATACATTTGCGTACGCTTGACGAAAACACAAAGATAAGTGACCCAAATATAGTCGTCCATATTTAGGATGACAGATCCGTTAATTGCAACTGTAAAAGTTGACAAATTACATCTTTTGCGAGCACTTTGTGCATCAAAAGATCAAAGCGAGAGGCAATCAGTGTGGTCCTTTGAAAGACGAGCAAAATAAACAAAAAGGTCTTTCACGAGTCACGGATTGTGGTCGCGAAAGAGGTAAACGTAAACAGTGGGGTCATCGACCTGGGTTCAACTTGACACATTTTTGGTCGGCCCCAATTGTACGGGAGCGGCGACCTGCGCCGCCGCCTTGCGCAACGGGAAGCCGGTTGTGCTGTGCCAATCGACTTCGGGAATCGGAACCGAAATGGAACACGTTTCCTGTGACGTGTTCGGGATGAACCGTGGCTTGGGGTCTTAGTGTCACACGCTTTTAGTCCTGTTATGCAAATTCTCTTGGAAGCTGGGAGAGTTTTTTTGTAATATTATATTTTTAGGAGAATGTTGGTGCCTCATGAATAGGCATTATCAGTGTCTTCTTTGAGGCAAACTACAATGATGATGAATGATGTGCCTTATTTAATTTTAATCAATAAAATTGTCGTCATTGTCACCACTGACTTAAAAAAGCACTAAAAAGCAAAACTGTACGTGCATGAAAGTCTATAAATAATTAACGAGGCTTGTATAAACAAGTAATAACATATTTTTTGGCAACAACATTTACAGTGTTTTCTTAAATCAATTCATTTATTTGGCAAGTATGGTTCATGTTGATTTCTAACCAAAATAATCTTTTACGTTGTCAAAATGGTGCGATGCGTAATTTTTCGTTCATTATGTAGTTCGTGTCAATCACCCAAAAATTCCTTTGCCGACTACCTACATTTGATGACGCAGATAAGTTGTTTACTTGCATAAATAAGCTAAGAATGTGGTGAAATTACGAGAGCAGTGTCAAGAAACTGACTTAAAAACATTAATAATGTTTAACGATTTTCAATACCATGTGTTTTCAGTGCCTTTGTTGGGTAATTTTGACACATAAGAAACGGCTCATTAATGTTGAACAAGAAATCTGATGATCTACGAGTAGGTAACAATAAAATAACATCATAGAAATACACTTGTAAAGTAGTAAGCTATTAGATAAAAATGAGCCAATTTATTTACACGCCCATTGTAACAATACAAAGTTAACTGTGAAGATTCCGGTCGAACACCACAAACAAAAACTAGATACAGAAGAGTTAGGAACGGTCGAGTTGTAAGCGAAAGGAATCTATATCCCTTTGAGAAGATTCCGCTAATGTCACGAGGGGATGCACGAAAAAATGCAGGTAGGGCCCCGAGCAACGACCCCGGGGTTTTTGGGAGGTGACGTCATCGCCTTCTGCAGCCCGCTCAATAACACGAATGTGTACCGGCGTTACGTCACGCAGTTGTTCAGTTTTTTACAACCCAAGAACTTGCGGCTTTGTGGTTCCATATTCCATATCGCGAGATCACGACCGTGAGTCGCACTTTTGTTTCGAAATAAAAAACGCAATGAAAGGTAAGTCAAAGACTAAAATAATCTAGTGGCATCATTGCCCATTCTGCCCAAATGTCGAAACAAGGATAAGAGCATACAAAAATAAACAACACATTCGCGTTCTTGACGGCTCCCTAATATTCTGAGAATTCGACTAAGCACGCATGCGGATCCGACAGCAAAATGGATGTTATTTTTTGCTTTTCCAATGTGTAACTATACAATTTGCACTAGAGCCCCGGTGTCGATGACCTCTCGCCAGCTGTTTGACTATCGTGGTTTACAAAGCAAGGTAAGACGGGTTACTAAGGAATCGTACGCAGTACCGGTATACGCTTTTATACGAACCGTAACAAAAGAGCCGTGAATAATGACATCATTATTTTCTTATAATGAGTAGGTACCACAAACAATTGCAACCATGTAGCTAAACACTTCGCAGTTTCGGTTGTTCAAGAACATTCTGTTACCCCTTTACGACGCGACGTCGAAAAATTCTAACATTAGTAGAGGAAGATGTAAAAGTCTTAAGACTCGTACAGTCAGTTAACGAATGCCATTTGAATGTATACTTCTTATTTAGAAGGTGTTTTGAATGGAATATTAAACAGAACCGAGTCATGGGTATAATGTGTCGCTGCTGCTCTATAGCGTGGGTCATGAGGAAGCATAAATTTAGAGGAGTCGATAGCGGCGGCGTGGCTCCACAAACCCACAACAGCTGTAGACAAAACGCCACGCTCACCAACACATGCTCGCACCCCTGCAACACGCACACCACAGCACGCTGAACACGTATACGTAACGTAAACACACGCAGGTTTATGTACACCAGATGCCCCTACACCAAGCGAGACGGACATACTAATATACATCGTGTTAGAAGAGAACGCAACGTTGAGGGAGTGAGGTTCGCTTTGACAACATGCAGAGACGTCTAATTAAATGTAGTTGAAGGTCGAAAAAATAAGAGGATGTATGATACATTATGTCAAGCACTCGAATATGTGAGATGTAAAAAACAGTCGGACGCAGCTGTAGCGACTGACGACCGTGTGCATACGGACCGAACAGTAATGCCTTAAACAGCGAATGTTTCGTAGGAACCAACTAATAGAAAAATAAACAGAGCCGGTCCGAGCGAGGCCGTTGTTAATTAACATACAGATAGTTTAATAAAAGGCAGGAAACAGGCAGCGAGGGGAGTAAGCAATGAAGCGGTAAAAATAGAAGCGGGGGCGACAGAGACGCGCAGGAATCGATCCTACGAACAATGCGACGATACACCGCTTCATGCCAATCAATAATAGATGCTAGTAGCGTGCAACAGTTCCGTGTGTATGACGCTTATTATTTTGGATTATTGAAATTGCATCATTGATTTGTTACTTGAAATTTTGTTTTGCTTCCATCGTAAATTCATTTCATGCCATTCATTCAGCTCCCAAAAAATAATAGTCAGTTTCATATTTTATTTACTATGCATTGTAAATATAATTTACGATACAATTTTTTTTGCCAAACAAGCTATAAGTATCTAAATCAGTTTCCGTTAATGTATTATTTCGTTGATAATTTTCAATGTTTACGTAATTTATAACATTTTGCCGCGTTGTATCCTCAATACTATTTAGTATTTTGAGAGCATTCCAAATGAATTTAAACATGAAACATTTAAAACATGTTAAATTCTTAATTCCAATTGGATTTCTTATTTTTCATTAGGACCTGTACCGTCCATAAATCCAATCCCTTGCTTAAACATTGGCATTTTAAAATAAAAGCTCTCAAAGTCCATTTAAACAAAACCGAACACTGCAAGCAATCAATTTAAAATTTCAAAGGAAGTCCCAAATGGCCGGGCAGCGGTGGTGCAACCACGTTAATTAACAGAATGAATCGATGGTGAGTGCGGAAGTGGTCGGGGACACCCGTCCCGGTTATTTTAGCCACGGCGCGCAACCGCCGCGCACTTGCCGTAGGTCAGGCACAGGAACACGAGCAAGCCCTAAGTACTGGGGGAATATATAGGTCATACAGCAACATGAGACGAACCGTGACGCGTTGTACGGGTTCGCTGCAAATTGGGTAGTTTATCAGTCATGCGGCAATGTTGCGGCAGGTCTGGAGGTCATTCACTTTGATAAGGTTCACTGACGTAATTCAATTAGCTATATGCTCGCTGTTTTGATGTAGGTTATTTGTGGGTGTGCATATCGTCCAATTATATTATTGTATTGACTCATGTTTGTTTTCGTTTTAGAAGTGCATCCAAATTGCTGGAATTACTAAAGATAAACCATGTATACAGTGAGCTCTTTTACCAAGAACGATTCGACATCCATATTTACCGGTGGAATAAAATTGGTGTCACATTTTTGTTCTTATTGCGATTCCACGGTCTCTTGATTAAAGAAATATTTTTTTTCAGACCGCGTACACCGCAGTGGGAACACAGCAGGAGTCTACCGCAAGCCGTACACGAGCGCATCTCGACGCAGCCAGGCAAAACCACGTCTAGACGGCTCTGTATACAAACACTGCCATTATAGCCAGACCTGCAATATTAATTTACTTTCCTTTATTTAACAAGGTTGAATTAGCACCGGTGGGGTGTGGAGGATCAATTTACATTGGCCGACTGATGTTTATTGCGAATGCGTTTGCTGTTTTAATTTGTTTTAGGCTCTGCAAATCGCGTTTCTTGTCGGGTGGTCCTGATAAAAATTTGCAAGCGTGTGTCATTTTTTACTACCAAACTCATTATATACTCTGGCAAGTTTACTTTACGATGTCCTTTTAGCGTGTCGCGGTCGAGCTAGGCGTGAGTCAGCTCGTAGGTATTTAAGCAACCCTTTGTTATGGTCGCGCAGTGTAAACGACCAGTACAAAGGCAGTCGGGCGAGCCGCCCTTCAGCTGACTGAGACCTTGGCTGGATTTAGATGCGGTTCGACGGACTCCCCGACGACACTCGATTTAGTTTTCATGTCGATTTGGACCTTTTCTAGCGATTGGCACAGGAATGCAACACGCAATCTCGGATGGGCTTAATTTTTTTGTCTATTTAGAAAAAAGAATGTTCGGAATACTCGGGGCATTTCGAATTCTCGGTTCGGTTTTTTCGTAACCACAAGTATAAGGTCAGTGTCCGCTGTGGGACCTTGGCCGATTTTAAACGCAAGTTCGACGTTCGACGTCTGATCGGGCGCGCCTGTGTCGGCGGCGTGTGCGTTTTATAACTTTCCCCGGCTAGCGATAAAGTTCATGTTTGAACTTTGTTTCCTGATGATCCGTACAGTGTATAAATAAACGCACATCTGCCAGATGGTAGGTGAAGACGGTCATAAAATGTTTATGGAAATATTTAAACAGTGAACTGAGCTCTGGAAATTGAAAATCCAGCAATTATAGCTCATGATTCAGTGAAGAGTGAAACGAACTGAAGCTTATGAGTACTAAGGCAGAGCTAATGGTTGTTTTCAATTAGAAGCCAATCACGTTCCTTTATAGAAGAGCCATTAATCTTGTTTCTAATAACGTTTAAGACTATCCTCCACAACAGTGTAAACAGTTATTTTTTCCTTATTTAAATGTCGCTGGTCTATTTGTAAGCCGGCTTGGTATACCTGCTGTCTCGCCGGTAGACCTTGGCCGAATTTAGCCGGGGTCATCGCACTGCAGGTCGCTTTCTCCCGAGTGGCGCATGCGCGATGCAATCAGAGCCGTCTAGCTGAACTTGGTGCTATTGTGTTGAGTAACTTACGAGATAATAATTGTGTGACGTAATAACTATATTAGTCTTAGAATGAAAGGAAAGCGTACGATGTGTGCATCGAGTTGTAGGTACATGTACGGCTTCTTGTTGGGTGCTAGGGGAAACCCAGGTTGACACTTACCTACATGTATAAAGAAAACTGACTAAGGTGTTTTTAATTATTTTTGGCATTTTCTACCAGTCCACCGAGGGTGGTAATAGATTTGACAAAAAAATATATAAAAATTATATCATAATGAATTATTATAACTAAAATAGGTACTACACATACATACTATTTACCATAACATATAATTATGATATAGTAAATTCAAGGAATAGAGGTGTTGAAATGACTCTACCCTATTTATTTTGAAAATAACTCTGCATTTTTTAAATTAAAGGAGCTATTACCTACTATTCGAAATCTTCATATTTCTAAAAGTTGTGAGCAATCTCTGTTCTGGGCTTCGTCTTTGAAATAAAATATGTATTTAAAATGAGTCGTAAATCCAATATTACGTGGAAATTAATTAATATAAGGTATAATATGACCCCAGTAATTTCCAACTTTGATTTAAATTCACTACTGAGCAATTAATTTATACAATAGCGGAATAAACACAATTTGTTGCATTAAGTTCTCAATTGAAACGCAACTTGCATAATAATATCAAGCAATGTCATCTAAACACAATAATACGAGTCTAAATATTCGTAACTGTAGGCTATAAGTGTCAGATTTGCATATCAAATGGTCTAGATTTTATAGTTATGAAATTAGGCTGAGGTCGACAGCCAACTATTTACATATAATTATAATATCATAAGATATAATAATGCTATGGAATCAGCGCACTCCTGTATATTTATAGCAAGTTTTATAGGAAAATTATATCAAAGTTACTTACATTTTATTGTTAGCAAGATTGATTACTGGTTTGTAAATTACTGTGTTGATAAATTACATCGTGATTGTAATGGTAATTTATATAATTTTCATAAATCAATTGTAGTGTGATTAACACAATAATTATAGATACCTACTTATTTTAAGTTACTATCTTATAGCAGTTCGAATTCGAATACACTTATCGCAAAACGCACGTTATAGGTGACTCTGCACACTTGGAAAATGAGATCTAGACCGAAAAAAGTTTAACATTTTGTTTGACCGTCACGACTCATTTGTTTTTTTTATATGTTGTTATTTTTTTAAATTATGCCTGTTATTTAATACATAATTTAATCATTGGTTAAGATTTCTCTACGAATTCCAACGTTCTATGTTAAAAACATGTTCTCGATTTTTTATAACCCTAATAAACGCGTGTCCTTCTGTTAAGAGTATAAAATATTATTAGAGATTGTAAAAAACACAGGAAAAGCGAACACTTCCCTCACCATTACATCCGTGATTGGGATCGATTGACGCATTCGGAATATTGATATAGCTACCAACGATAGTGGTCGATATCTCAAAGGTAATGCGATACTTATTTAGCAATAGGCAGTCGAGATCGTTTCTCGAATACGATTAGTTGGCAATGAGCATTTGAACCTGACTCTTGCTGATGTTTTATATAGGCTTGTTTTGTTACCGTTTTCTGACGTGCAGCAATAAAGCTAAATTACATCGTAAACAGAAATAACGTTCCTTGAAAAAATAAACAGAATCGAGATAGTTTTCGCCCATTTCCTGCCTCTATTTCGGAATCAGGACTGTCGATTCACAATTTCAATTATTCCTCAAAATAATATACCAATTTCAAATAGAACTTACGAATACCAATTAAATAACTAGAAAAATAAGTTGTTGAGGACTATTCCAATTATGGCAAAACCATGGCTCCGTTTGCCTGGAAGTAATCAATCGCTAGCTAGACTTCTAATTAAATAATTCAGATCTCGTCATTCCACAATTTATTAGCACATAATAATAATTCGAAACACAGCAGTTGCTATGTAATAAATCAGCCGGGAATCACCTTGACCTTGCTAATAACGAAATTCATTAGATATACGATAAGCGCCCGATATATAGATGAAAATCTACTAAATCATTTTTCGGTCGTTTCTTCGGCACGATACTGTATTTTATGAACGCAAAAAAATTTAAGCCTTATTTTTTTTAACCGACTTCTAAAAAAGGAGGAGGTTCTCAATTCGAATGTTTGTATTTTTTTTTTTTTTTTTTTTTTTTTTTTTTTTATGTTTGTTCGCGCATAACTCCGTCGTTTGCCAACCGATTTGAAAAATTCTTTTTTTGTTAGAAAGGGTATACTTCCCAAATGGTCCCATGAAAATTTTATCGAAATCGGACAAGCGGTTTTTGAAAAATCAACAAAAACCTAAAAATTTATATACATTGTCTACATTAACGATCTTTTTGTTTACTTTTTTGTGGGGTAGGTACAACTAAAAAGTGAAAAATAAAAACTTTTTTACAAAAAAAACAACCGACTTCAAAAAAAACACTACAAAGTGATAAATAACTTTAATTTCGGAAGTCGGTGTCAAAAAACGAAAATGCGGAATCAACGACACCGACTTCCGAAATTAAAGTTATTTATCACTTTGTAGTGTTTTTTTTGAAGTCGGTTGTTTTTTTTGTAAAAAAGTTTTTGTAACTACGGCCTTATTGCGTGTATGATGGGATTGTCAACCTTGGACT
This sequence comes from Amphipoea oculea, assembly GCA_945859645.1. Classification (NCBI taxonomy): domain Eukaryota; kingdom Metazoa; phylum Arthropoda; class Insecta; order Lepidoptera; family Noctuidae; genus Amphipoea; species Amphipoea oculea. Next base: position 15,094,371 of record OX243873.1, read on the forward strand.
AGTCTGACCCAAAAATATCAACCTTGCCTCTGGTTACAAATACGTAATTGTACAAAATAGTCGCTATCCGGTCGTAAATTGTCAATATCATAAGTTTTATGGCTCAAAATGTGAGTGATTAATATATCTCTCATAATTATGTTCTGTTAACTGCTAATTGGAATCTTATTAAGAAAGTTTTACTATTAAATGAAATTAAAATTGACACCTGTGGTTTTTCAAGTTTTCAATTTTATAAGTACGTTTTATTAAATATTTTAAATTATTATATGTATAGAAGAACGTTTTTGAACTTTAAAAGACTCAGTCCCGAATTTATTTCGCCATTTCTTCTTTGGGGTATCGGAAATGTCGACTCCATCTGCCGTTTTTTTATGACTTGTGTCATGAAAAAAGCTGAAAGCCAAAAATAGTGATTCCGATATCCTATTTACAGAATAAACAATTTAATTTCATTTCATTCCATTTCACGTGATTAATTTTTAATGACGATGTTTGCAAAACACTTGAAAACCTTTCAACGAGCTAATCCAATATTAATTTGAAATTAAAACATAAACAAACGTATATGTTATTGAGATATCACAAGGGCCGCTTAGAGACGCTTTCCCTCATAAATTGAGCATATCGTTACGTTAAGCAAATAAGGTTATGGTGATTCCTTAATCCGTTGCTAAAAGCCCACGATGTTGGCAACGCCTGCCCTGTTAGGTACCGGCAATAAAACAAACTCAATCCATTAATCAAAGTTTACTTTGCGAAGTGGCTCGACCTTGGAAACGGATTCAAACACCCGAATTATTTATATATACGAGATTATTAAAAGTGTTCCCGAGAAGTGATCACACGAATAAGTGTTTACTTATATTTTGTTTTGAAGTGGGTTATTGTAGTTTGTGTTTTCTCAAAGTGGAATACAATAGCAAAATGAGACTGTTCAGTGTTTAAAACACAGTTAGTTTTAAATTTGCATTATTCATGAAATCTTGAGTAACTTTTAAATAAAGTGGTCTTAAATTACTTCATTTGAAGAATTATAAATCGTGTAACATTTACTTTGGTTCAACATTACCATATTATTCGTATTAGATCCCCATAGAGATTATTATGAAGTTACCGAGGCGATGTTTTGACACATGGAAACTTAAAAACGAACAAATCGAATACCATAGGATGTGATTTCGAAATGTCAAGGTTTAAAAACCCGTTCTATAGGAGGCGATATACCCATGGAGTTAAATGCTAATTCAAATTGGAATTTGATTCTAGTGTTATCATTAAAATGTTGAATTCGATTGAAGATGTTAATTTCGTGTACATAACATCATGCTTGTATGCCCCGAAGAGTTGGGCAGGCGTGAATCTATACTGCACCAACGTTTCGCCAGTTATGCTTAAGTCCCATGTAATAGGGGGCAAGCATATTGTCATCAGCTGGGCAGACACTTTGCCCGAACGAAAATCAAACCCAGGACCTCATTTTCAGCAGTAGCGCTTGCGACTACCAGACTTACGGCAGTTTCGTTTACGTTTGTAATAAATATACATGACTGCTGAGTAGAGGGGAACAGACCGTTCTGGGTGTGACTCCCAGGTCGTGAAAAATGTAACTGAGTTTTTCGAGTGTACTACGTGAGCTCGACAAATGGACGTGCGATTAACGCTTATGCGACAAAACTGTACTGCGACTCACCATAGTTCGAATGCACGCTTGTGCGACACACTGAAGATCGACATTACGCTAGTACGACATGAAGACACATTTGTATTCATAATCATATGTATATTATATGATGACCTTGATGGCTTAGTTAGTTACAAACTCTTGGTAATGTTCCCGGATTTGATTACGGGTTATAAAACTTGGGATAATAATAAAAGCTCCGACAAAAAAATAAGAATTGTCCTTACTAAAAATATTAAATCTACTGCCTAAAATACTAACTTTCCGACTACTTTGTCCGAATAAAAATGACGAAACGGCCGAATGAGATACTGAAATCTTCCAAAAATAAACATGACTGTTTATTGCTATAATACTTTTCTACCAGCTTAAATTACGTTTTGATATATACCTAGGTAAAGGTATTTGTATTCTCATTCGCTTGCTCTTGCATCCTATGTCGACGGAGCCCCGCTTCGCGGGGCTCCTATTTCTATGTAAAGGGTTTAAAGTAACCTAACCAAACCGAACCTCGGGGTGCCCTTGACAAAACCTCTGTTGTTTGTAACTTAGTAATTTTGTCGGAGGTTCAGTATTTTATTCGGAAGTTTAGTTTTGTTATTCGAAGATTCATTTTTTTTAGTCGGCCTCAGATCGCCGCTGGAGATTAATTTGTTTTTCGGAACCATTATTATTTCCCTAAAACTTGCTAGCACTTATAACGATATAATTCTTCAATTTCACCGTAGCCGTAGTAAGTACCTGGTTGTCTGAAATTAAAGGTTCAGTTTTCGACTTATATTTCGGCGATTCATTTTTATTTATGTAGATGTAGTTAATGCTTTCTTATTTTTCATTTAATATCTACAGAAGGCAGTATCGCATAATCGTTTGTCGCACTAAGGTAGTGTCAAACTACTGTAATACTGCACCAACGTACTGTCGAATCACAGTAGGTACTGTCGCACTTCCGTAGTGTCGCACTACCGTAGTGTCGAACTATTGTCGCGCAATCGTTTGTCACACTAGCGTGATGTCGATCTTCAGTGTGTCGCACAAGCGTGCATTCGAACTATGGTGAGTCGCAGTACAGTTTTGTCGCATAAGCGTTAATCGCACGTCCATTTGTCGAGCTCACGTAGTACACTCACACTCGAGTGTACTACGTGAGCTCGACAAATGGACGTGCGATTAACGCTTATGCGACAAAACTGTACTGCGACTCACCATAGTTCGAATGCACGCTTGTGCGACACACTGAAGATCGACATTACGCTAGTACGACATGAAGACACATTTGTATTCATAATCATATGTATATTATATGATGACCTTGATGGCTTAGTTAGTTACAAACTCTTGGTAATGTTCCCGGATTTGATTACGGGTTATAAAACTTGGGATAATAATAAAAGCTCCGACAAAAAAATAAGAATTGTCCTTACTAAAAATATTAAATCTACTGCCTAAAATACTAACTTTCCGACTACTTTGTCCGAATAAAAATGACGAAACGGCCGAATGAGATACTGAAATCTTCCAAAAATAAACATGACTGTTTATTGCTATAATACTTTTCTACCAGCTTAAATTACGTTTTGATATATACCTAGGTAAAGGTATTTGTATTCTCATTCGCTTGCTCTTGCATCCTATGTCGACGGAGCCCCGCTTCGCGGGGCTCCTATTTCTATGTAAAGGGTTTAAAGTAACCTAACCAAACCGAACCTCGGGGTGCCCTTGACAAAACCTATGTTGTTTGTAACTTAGTAATTTTGTCGGAGGTTCAGTATTTTATTCGGAAGTTTAGTTTTGTTATTCGAAGATTCATTTTTTTTAGTCGGCCTCAGATCGCCGCTGGAGATTAATTTGTTTTTCGGAACCATTATTATTTCCCTAAAACTTGCTAGCACTTATAACGATATAATTCTTCAATTTCACCGTAGCCGTAGTAAGTACCTGGTTGTCTGAAATTAAAGGTTCAGTTTTCGACTTATATTTCGGCGATTCATTTTTATTTATGTAGATGTAGTTAATGCTTTCTTATTTTTCATTTAATATCTACAGAAGGCAGTATCGCATAATCGTTTGTCGCACTAAGGTAGTGTCAAACTACTGTAATACTGCACCAACGTACTGTCGAATCACAGTAGGTACTGTCGCACTTCCGTAGTGTCGCACTACCGTAGTGTCGAACTATTGTCGCGCAATCGTTTGTCACACTAGCGTGATGTCGATCTTCAGTGTGTCGCACAAGCGTGCATTCGAACTATGGTGAGTCGCAGTACAGTTTTGTCGCATAAGCGTTAATCGCACGTCCATTTGTCGAGCTCACGTAGTACACTCTCTATCAAGAATTGGCTGCCTGGATTTTTTACCAAGGGGCTTGTGGCTAAGTAATAACAGCCGCACGGTTCAATCGAGCAGGTTAAGCTACGCTTGCCGCGGTTGGTCCGTGGATGGGTAGGATCTTTACATACCAAGACCCCTCCGTGCCTCGGAAACCACGTTAAGCCGTTGGCCCCGGCTGTCATTCGCGGATCTTTGACAGTCGTTACGGGTAGTCAGAAGCCCGAAACTCTGACAACCAGTCTTACCAAGGGGTCAGATAGGCAGTCGCTCCATTTGAAATACTGGTATTCAGCTGCATCCGGTCAGACTGGAAGCCGACCCCAACATGCTTGGGAAAAGGTTAGGCAGATGATGAGTGGTAATAGGCTCGCCTTCTAATAAATGTGGATGTACGCACGACATATCAAGCTATAGATTTTCAGTATAAGCAGACAGACATGACATTGTACGAAAAACCTATACATTGCGAGGTCAGCTAAAACTGGAAAATAGCTTGATATGTCGCCGTGAGTACTAAGACACTTCTGCCTACCGCCTCAAAAAATACAGGTGTGATGCTGTGTTACGTAATAAATAAACACTTGAGAAATGGAGAATCTTGATGTGTTTTTTTAGACTTAATCATGATTCATGACATTATTTGCTAATTATGTTAATGCCGCCATTTTTCATGTCTATCAGTTGCTATGTACATATTTTATTTTATTTGAGTTTCAAAGTCTTCGAGACCATACGCCAATTATAGCTAATTTATAAGAGTGACTTGTCTGCATGATTTCAGACATCGTTTCAATGGTTTGAGCACATAACTAACGTGTATACTCGCGTTTCTGTTTGGAAGACATATAGAAACAGCTTTTAAAACTAGTCCTTGTATGTATGTCTTAATTTTTTTTAAAAAAGGTTGACTTTTGACATCATCGTCATTGACAGCCTTGTTTCACAACTGCTGAGTATAGACCTCGTCCTTTTTGTGCCATGCTTGCCTGGTCTGTGCGAGTCTCTTAACGTCATAAACCTCCTTTACCATTGGCAGCCTTGTTTCACAACTGCTGAGTATAGACCTCCTCCCTTTTGTGCCATGCTTCCCTGGTCTGTGCGAGTCTCTTAACGTCATAACCCTCCTTCACCTTTGGCAGCCTTGTTTCACCGCTGCTTGTATACAGCATGTAACAAAAACCCTGTCCGATCCTTAAGGGTATTATTCGGCATCGTATTGCGAACACATATACGTAACCATTTAATGGATTTGAGATAATTATTTTTCCCCAGTGAATATAATTAAATTAAAATAAAAAATAAAATCTGACCGAAGGCAACACTGATCGCTCGACAAAGTTCACCTACAGTTTTGTGTCAAAGAAGCCGCCTGAGCGAGGCGGTTTGTATGATCCTTTGTCATGAACTCATGACCCCGCTTTGTCGCGTGCCGCCAAACAAATACCTGCCTACGTGTAGGTATCAGCTGATATTGTTTTGTGGGCATAGTGATTCGGATTTCAGACACAATCTCTGTATTTTGTGTTTCAGACTTTATTCTGTTTATCAAGAAATAATTAATTGAATTAAATGTAGCCCTAAAAAGGGCTTTTTTAAATGTGATGTGCTTTTGGCAATGTTGTACTAACCGACTGCAGGTATCAGCTTATTAAAACGTTCACTGGTTGTTCTTGCATACTTCGGCGATCGTGTTCCACATGTCCACCTCCAACACTAACACACATTCGACACCTTTTCACTAAATTTGCTTGAACGCTGCCTGTGGTATACACGCGGTTATGCAGGCGTTGGAACGCACGCTCCGACGGTACTGTCACACCAGAAGGCCAATTCTCGTAATTTAAAACGTTCAAAATCTAGTCGCAGTCTCATCTCAGCGACAAACAAATGTCAAAAACTTGTCAAAATGTAGGAAAATTCGAGGTATTTTTGACAGATTGAGACTGAGATCAGACTGTGAACGTTTTTAAAATTACGAGAATTGCCCCTCTGGTCTATTCGCGAAACGCACCTCATACGTTCTACGCGCAGCTGCAAAATTGCAGTCGGTTTTGCCTAAACACATCAACATATTAAAATATTCCTGATTGTAATACGACATTGTTCACGAAACGATAGCGTGTGATACGTACGGACGTCCGGTCGGAAGCTATCTCCACGAAAGACTGGCAAGAAGTAGCGCGCCGGTAGGCAACGAGTCGGCGAGATCAAAGAGTCGGCGACTAGTTGAAAGAGTGCCTACTACGCGGTAGCGTAGGGCGGTGTTCTTTGAAATAAAAATAGGTAAAAAGATTTTGCCGGTGGGTGGAGTGTTGTCAACTTATGAAAATTTGCCATATTCAGTGTTAAATTTCGCGTGGATTATAAAAATAAAAAATCAATAACTTTTGGTTTTTATGAGTTACATTTTTATTACCATTTTTTCTAGTACGTATGTTGAACCAGGAATACGCCTTTATTGGATCGGACAGGGTTTTTGTTACATATTGTATTGTGTAGAACTCCCTTTTGTGCCATGCTTCCCTGGTCTGTGCGAGTCTCTAGTCTACCTCCATATAGGTAATAATAAAGGCAGCAAGCATAAATATGCTTCATTTTTATGAAGGAAATTGAGTAGGTAGGTCCCTACTTAATTATAAATATGTACATTAATTTTGAAACGACACACAGTTTAGGTTTCCTTCAGTTAAGTAATACCTAACATTCCTTATAAATTCTGACGTTAGTCTATTGTCTTTTGTATAATTATCTACCTATTTCTATATAGACTTTAGTGTCCGTGGCCGGTGGATCAAAGAGCTGGCCACCGGAAACCAAAGAAGTCGAACGCATGACGTCATTTTAAACATCGCATGAGCAAAATATTAGATTTATCATACCGACCGTACATACTCATCATTTATCATAGATTAAATTAATTTATTATAGAATGAATATACTGCGCAGTGTCAGTGTCATGTAAGCTTGCGTGGGCGGGCGACTTCTTATTTTAAAAGTAGGCAGGTAGGTACATAGGTACTAACGTCATAACAACTAGCTTCATATTTTCTGACTGACTGACTTCTTTACAATTCAAAAGTGCCTGTAATTGAAATAAATGCTTTGAGTTTGACTATTTCAAATTATTTCAGAATAATAATAATTAACTTATATTGCAAAATTAAAAATCTTAAACACTATCACGATGTTAGAGCTATGAGAATCTTTTAAACGTATATTAATTAATGTGTTTTGTTACCAAAGTATTAATTAATATCCTTTCAGACTTCGAATCCAAGGTTATACAAGTCATTAACAGCATCTCAGATCGCATCTCAAAACACGAGAAGAAAATTAATTAGTATAATAAAAAGGAGAAAAAATAAGTTTGTTTCGAGTGCATACCAGGGTGATATGAAAAGAAAGAGATCTGTCTGAGACGGTTCGCTATTCTGTTTACCTTCATTACAGACACAAAAGCCGCTTTGTAGGAAAAAACTCTCCTTTAATTAAATAATAAGTATTTAATATACCTTACACCAAGCTGATTGTACCTACGTAGCTTTATAACTGCTAAGTCTTTACTCCAATGAATATTAATATCTACATTTTCGTAAGTAAATAGTCCAACGATTGTAACTTTTGACATTAATAAATATTTAATTATTCATTTACAAATGCTTAAAGTGTAACAACCTCTTTGTTGTGACTAATAAATTGCTAGGTATAGTATTGTGATAGCGTTGGTTTAAGTAGTTATGCAATTTAAATTAACATTTATGTGATTTTAAATGTAACTTAGGCAGCTATTTTTCTATACTCAATGACTGCATGTAAATATGTAATATGCAGGTAAGCTTAGATTTTATATTAAAATAGCTAACCTGGCAATGATGCGTTGCTTATTTATTTAAATAGTTATAACATATATACAATGTCATATTATTTAAATATGTATAATAGACATGAGAACCACGTCCCGCCAATGGATATTAAATCAATAACTTGGCATTATAGAGTCTCTCTGCCGTTATTTTTCTAATAGACACCAAAGGAGACTTACGCTGTCTGCTTATAAAACAAAATTATGCTCACCTTTAATAAAAATGGAATTTAGAAGCTCCACGAGCAAGTCTACTCATAAAGCCGCCCGCCGTCCGCCACCCAATCGGTTTTAATTGAGTTTTACAACGAGCCTTTATTTTTTAATCAAGAAAATTCTTACATCGCTAATTACTCAATTCATTGCTCGCACAAAAGGCTCGGTGTCTCATAAATTGCCACAATTCCTTCAATTAGAGATCGACGGATAGCGTCCGCGGACAATTTATATAGGAACAGCGACAGAGCATTAATCACAATAAGGTCGTTGCAATGGAGTGATGAGATCATTTCGCCGAGCGATAAAATTGACAGGATCTGAAGATGTAGGGTCAAGACCGACCATTTAAAGGACTAAGGAGTGAGACAGAAACGTTTTATTAGACTGGTATAAATTGCGAGGTGGATGAGTCAATGCAAGATATTTATTTATAAATCAATAATTTTATCTCTGGACGTTCGTTGGAACAAGTTGAATTGCGTTTAAGTCCAGAGTCATACATACATAGTATCAATCGGCGTGCGTGTATGACCAGATATACGAACGTAAACGAAGTAAAAGAGTTCTCATAGAATAACAAATCCATACTAATATTATAAATTCGAAAGTAACTCTGTCTGTCTGTCGGTCTGTCTGTTTGTCTATCTGTCTGTCTGTCTGTATGTTACCTTTTCACGCCTCAACCGCTGAACCGATTTAGATGAAATTTGGCATAGAGATAGTTTGAGTCCCGGGAAAGGACACAGGATACTTTTTAACCCGATATTCCCACGGGATCGAGACTTATGCGGGTGAAAACGCGGGGCGCAGTTAGTATAAAATATATTATTTAAGGCTCATATGAATGTAACACAAATCTCACATATAACTTCTTCCCTCTTCAAACTTGGAAATAATTGCAATTATAACACAAAGAAATCATCCATTCGTAGCTTCACGGTTGATCGGAGGCAGGGGAGGCAGACAGGACGGCTCATTAAGTTATCGACATTAATAATAATGTACTACCAATAGGTACTTTACTGTACCAAGTTCAGCCTTCTAAATTATTAGTTATAACGTAGAAGCGAGCTTGTTCGTGGATGATTAAATTTAACAATGATTAATTAACTCATCATGTTATTAATTTTATCATGATCGTCTGTAATGGTTCGCTCGTGGTTCGGTTTATAGGTTAATGGGAAAATGTTGATCTTGAGCAGGCTTTAAGGTAGACTGCGCCCAGAATATAAAATGGTGAATTTATTTATGTACCACCTTAAATTGTCTGTATGTTCAAATCTCAACTGTCATTCTTTGACATTTGTATGATATGGCTATAACTCGGCAAATTGATGTAGTCTTACGTTACTATTATTAGTTATTATGTGGTAGTGTGTCAATTTGATAAATTTAATTTCCCCGACTGTAATTACAACTTTAGCTTTGAATAGAATAAATTAACTACAGTGAATTGCTGTTTTATTTTTATTTATTGCTATTCTTTTCGACCCTCTAAAGGCAGAACCGCAAAATCTTTTTTAACACATCAACACCCTCCAAAGAACAAAATGCAGGGTGTAAGAGACATCGACGAGCACATTTTTACAATGAATTCAGTAAATGATTCTAAACCCACCTGCGTAGATATTTAAGTCGGTTATTAAAAATCAACTGTTCCATACATATATCTTTTAAAAGCTATGTATAAGTATCGATTTTAAGCCCGTCTTATTTCAGAAAATAGTAACACACTATAGGTAAAAGAAAAGCCTGTAATTAATGTTAATAAAACAGAGCGACCGTTGACTCCGCCTGTTAAAAGTCAGGTAAACTACCTTGACTTTTAACTCGGGCGGAGCCAACAGCCAACGAACAACATATTAGTATGCATGGAAGTATAAATATCACTGTATCACACTTTTTATTTTAAATATTCCATCTGAGGTTGTATTCAGCAGGTTTTTAGCCATTTGGCATTACAAGATGCACACTTTTACCTTTGCTATTTAAAAAACAAAATCTAGGTATCTTTAGATGCAAACTTCCACCTTTTAACTAGATTCGCGTACCTAAGACGAGTAAATGTTGAGTCTTAATACTTTTATTTTTATACTTAAATAAATTATGCGTTTTCGGCACAGATTAGGTATACAACTGTACATTGACTTGCGATGACATTTCCAAATGCTAACTAAAAGTTAAAATTCACACGCCATTTGCATTTTCATTGTGTAGTTTTGGCGGTCGTTATTATACCTAGCAACAATAGAATAGTTTCATGATAATTCTTATTATTCAGGTTTTTGGCATAAAATGTTCCAGAATTTGAAATAATTATTCACCTCTATTACTCGTCCTTGCTACACAAAAAATAACGTTTATTTTTTCTGAATTGCAAAATTTTTACTTCTTTTTTTGCGTTGGTCTTTTACTCAGTCTTCTTTACATACATAATTTAAAAAGCTAACAATCTTAAAATAATAATATGTACAAGTATATAAAAAGGGAGGAAAAATAATCAAAGGGCATCAAAAAATTCGTACTTCTTTTGAATAAAGAATCAAGTTTCGGGGAAAGAATTTAAATATACATAGAATAGCTAATTAATTAAACATTCCATCGGTACTTAATCTAGAGCGATGCTGCTGTATGAATCTAATTTAAAAACAAATCTTTAATCTTACCTTGTTTTAAATTAGGTAATTCAAGTTTCAAGTCAGAACATCGTTCTAAAATAAGTACCTACCAACTAGTATTATAACGATTCCCAAATAACTAGGTACCTATCAATTTTATAATCATTATTTTCAAATATTTTCAATTGAATGGACTAAAACAAGTTTTTCGATGCGGTACACGTGCCGTTCCCAGAGCGATTTATTGATTAAAATGCGACATGCTATGGTTGATGGCGCTGCTACTAATCAATATTAGGGTGGGTTTGTTGGGTGCAGTTCCGTTGGGATCAAAATTCATTAAATTATTTATGGGGATTCGTTATTAGGTAGAAAGCTGACAGTGTTAGTTGGCATATTAATATTATGATATTATTTTTTTTTGTAGTGGAGCGACCATTTCGGTAGTTTCGGTACCGAAGCTAGAAAACTCATAGGAATTCATAGACACTTTTTTTTCGAGATAAAAGTAAGAAATAAATTCTTCTTTTTTTTTGTTACCCTATACTGTCCCACTGCTAGATAAACACATAATTATGTCGTAAAATGTTGTCACACACATAGTAGAGTGCGTTTCAACAAATAGTTCCTATGTTCTAATGTCGGCTCCCCTGTCCTCCGCTAGGAATATATGTATTTTGTGCCCATGTCTGTCAAGATAGTAGATATGGGAAGACGATTCTGCGGTTTTTTTTAAGATTTATAAGGTGTCCGTGTTAGAATCATGCCCAAAACAGGAGTGGTAAAGAATAAGAAGTGGTATAAGTACATTGTTGCCAACATAACGGCATAGGAACTATTTGTTGAAACGCACTATTAAGGTACAGCAGCACGCCAGCACATCAAGTACCCAAAACTGTCAAATTTTCCCAATCAACTTTGACCCTAATACTTTAGCGATAAAGTTGAAAACCTATTAAAGAAATTTGACAGATTGCAGTAGCTTGATGTGCTGGCGTCTGTACATTTATTCCCATAAAGTGGTATGGTTAATCACCGAGCGTGAAGTGTAACGACCACTGTCAAATACAACAGCTATCTTATTTTAGTAAATAAATGTTCTTACACCATAGGTAGTGAGTTAAACCGTTACTGAGACATTTTGAGGCAGGCAAATACTGCCAGTTTCATTCGTACGAACATAACGACATAGGAGACAAGCGGCAATGACGAATTCGACATGCTGCCGAGAAAACTGAGTATAGCCTTCGTTAGATGCAAGTATGTTAGGGTGAGTTAAGTTTAACATGTCTGTTAGGTTAGCTTTGAGGTGATCAGACCATTATTTACAAGCGTCACGTCTATCCAACTAAGTAGGTAGTTCACCTATCGTGCTTTACGTTTTTTTGTGATTTGTGTCAGGATTGTCAGGATAGCCATTCAGAATCTCAAGAGCAGCTGACGAGCGTCACTTGTAGTGACACTGATGGTCGAAATTTGTGATTCTGATTACCTACATACCTACGTAAACAGTGCGCGCAGTAGGAACCTACTCCTACTGTAGAGGCCGTAATCTAACATGGTTTTAGCATGCAACCTCCGTGAGTTTTTTAAAAGTTGATGGCATAGTAACGAGACAAACTTTGATTTGAATTTAGAATAGAAGAAAACATGGCGCATATCATGCATGATAGGTATAAAATATAAAATGAAAAAACGTGCAACGATTCCCTAAATAAGTAGGTATTATTTAATTCCAAAGAAATGTTTTATTGATGTACCTCTCTCACTCTACGTACTAGAATCGCTTCGTAATACATAGGTAGGATACTGAATTGAATCCGAATTAATGAAAACTTTTTAAGATATGTTGGGCACACTGTACCTAACTTTGTGTTACTTAGTGGAAGTAGGTAACTAAGTAAGTAAGTCATTAACTTTTTTTGCGTAGTTTTAATAGTGAATTAGAAGAACAAATGTGAAACAGTTAAAAGTAAGTAATTTACCTAGTAAGACACGGATGCGAAAAGCAATTATAATAAAGTTATATTGTAATTAACTGTTTTAAACTAGTTTTGTTTAACAGATGCTCTAAAAGATATAGGATTATAGAAATACATTTTGTGCTTAGTATAAGGTCGTTTATTTCCACTTTATACAAGATAAATCAAGTGAATCATAAATTACAATAAGTATGTACAAAAGATAATTATGATCTAGATATTAAAACCATCAATACATTTAAACATGGTGCATCAATCAAGCATTTATAGGTATTTGCTGTCAAAGCTATTAACCATTTTATTATTGAAAGGTATTATTTTTTTTTAATCGAACGCATATGAAATTAATGATGTCAGTTCATATGTCTGACCAAACATAACTTTCGTAATTGGAACTGTATAAACAACACTATGGCAACACTACATAATATTTTAATTTTAATAACACATTGTTTTTCAACAACGCTTTTCTTTCGTGCCAGTATTTTCCCAAACAAAATAATAGGATAAGGATAATCGCTTAGTATTCTGCCAAAGAATGAGAAAAAAAAACAAACGTTTAGGTCGGAGCCAAATATTGATTCAAAACAAGACTATAAAAGACTATAGAGGATCAAAAGTCCTCAATATCTTAGTCCGTCCGTGCCGTGGTCAGCACATAAAAATTCCTAAGTACTTAGGTACCTACGTCTTATACATTACGTTTTTTTATTATTATTTTTACGAGTCAATGTCGTTTAGGACGAAAAGAACATTGTTGCACCATTAACGTGAACTTTTACCACGAGTTTATAGGTGTTAATTTTATTTCAATGCAGTGCGTGTTCGCTGTAGGCATTTTTGATTGAAACAAGAGAATAGATGGACGCCAGATTAAAATAATGAAATGAGCATAAAATTATTAAAACTTAAAACAATAGAATTGTATTTAAAGGCAATAGGTAGTAGCATCATAATTTATTTTACTAACCGGAACAGGTTTTGCAAAAAAGCTCTTTACTCTTTAGGTAAATTGATTCATTACAAGTTATTTTGTTTTTTCTATTAGGTAGGCACTAGATCGAATAGAAATACCTACACCCGATATTGCTGTCCATGTCGCAGCCAACGCTTCGGTCTCTCGGCTCGCACGCGGTTGATCACAGTTCTAACCTAACCTAACCCATTTGGTCGGGGTGCCCTGGTTTAGTTACTGCGACCAATTCGGCTCGCGCGTGATTGGTTACAGTTCCAACCTAAACTATAGCACAGAATAGTTAATAGTACTACGTAACTGTAGGTAACTATTTGAATATCATTCAGGTCGTTAGTTCCGCCGTTTAGTTAAAAGGCTAGGTGGTTAACTAAACGGCTAATTAAACCAGTTGGGTGCGACATTCATACGAAAGAAAGAATACTTTAGCAGGCATTGTAGCGCCATCTACCGGTTTACGCTGATATTAAAATTAGAGTTTAGAAACACAAACAAGTATTATTATGTGGGTATAGGTACTTATACTTACTTTTTTATTATTCAAATTTTAATGATCGTTTGGAACCATTATTTTTAGACAGTGCTTAGTCTGTTAATTAAAGTAATTGGCTGGTAATTCATGACTATTCAACATGCATAAATTAAATCCGTACCTACCTATCTAATATAAAATATTTAAACAAAAGGTACGAAAACTTCCGAATGAAATTGTTACTAGTTTGTTACGCCATACGCGAGTCCATTCCACGCTCCAATCCGCTGTTGTGTTGTGTTGTGTCACGGCAAGCCGCGGCGTCGAACGAACTCGAGAGCTCAGTCAAGAACGTTCGTTACCCCGCGCGTCACCCGTTTCATGTACCAGTGCCCCCATCTAGCGGTCAATGTCGGCATGACGTAGTGAAACGACTGAGTTCCAGCGTTTTGTAAGAGATGGCGTTAGTAGTATGATGTTGCGATAAAAACCGCGCGGTGTGTTTTTACTTTCTAATTATTATTTTTTACTAAAGTGGTGTAATAAAAAGTGGTTTGTGTGATATTATAATTTTAAAACAAAGCTTGTTATAAAAACGAAAGTCTGTAACCATAATCATTTTTAAATTCCTAAAAGTTAATTTTTTTGGTGTTTGTAGTTGTAGGTACCACCTATAGTTTTCTTTCGAGTTGATATCTGTCTGTTTCAGCCTATCTTGTGGAACATTAGACAAACAATGAATTCATACATTCAGCGGAATGATTGGTTTAATAGAGTAATTAGTGGGAGGGTCAGCACAAGCCTCATTTTCGAAATATCCACGCAATAAACCTAACCAAGTACCTACTTGTAAAATGACTTGCATGTACCGAAAATTTAACTATGTATTTGTTGACGACCAGCAACCAACCTTTTTATATCCATATTTGTTTTTTTTTTTTATTTAAAAATTTGCTTTTTGTCTGCTGTCACTGTGTGTGAAAAATATATGCCAAGAAAATTGTGGTCGTGTTTTTATTTTCAAAGCCATCCTCAACACTATTAGATTGACCTTTAAGTATTCAACCCGCAGCTGCTTTAAATTCTACAAAATGAAGTAACTCTACATAAAAAGTTGAGTAAGATTTACTGAATGCACTTGTGTTTGAAATTATAAAATGTTAGCCTCATTCACTATTCGACACACCTGTCACCAAGACGATGCAGATTCGCTATCGTGACTTGTCTAATAGTACTTTCGCCTAGGTACCAAGTCCAAACAAGCGAGCGCAATTACAGACGCAATGAGTTTGGCAAATGGCTGCTGCGACAACAAAGTGTAACGACTCTGTTGGCGGCAGCTTGGAATTAGCACCACTGAAAGTGATCTCATCAGTCCACTGACCATTACTCATTGGTGGCTAGCAATCAGACTAGCGATGGGCGTTGAATCAACGAACTAGTTGAATCAACGTTGATGTCTCTTCAACGGGATTAACGTTGACCATAAACAAATCAACTCGTTGAATTCGTCAACGAGTTACGAGACAACGACGTTTATGAATTCAACTCGTTTAACGAAACGAGAATATGAACTCAACGTTTTGTTATTTTCAACGTACGTAAATTGTATTTATATTTACAAAACTCCCGCTACGACGCGATAGTCATGACAATAATTTGAACTCTAAATAACGAATAAAAGATTTGATATTTATTTAGTAATTTGATCATTATTTTTAAAAGAAAGTAAACGATGACATTCAATTATCTACGCCTGAAATTTGTGTTTTATAGCAAATTAATCAGTCAGTCCTAAGCCTGAAAAAAGTATGAAGGGAAGATCATCTAGAAACCTAGGTAGGTAGTAGGTAAAGTCATCATAAAATGTTATCCAATTTCATTTGGTAAATTGCATCAAATTGTTCGTAAATTAACAGCGTACGTTAATAAAAGCGTTAAGGCGTTTATCGTTCATGCAAGTTGACGTTCGTAACACGTTAACTCGTTGACGAAATTAACTAGTTGATCAACTAGTTGACAAACGCAATTCAACGTTAACGTTTCGTTGACGGAAAAACCTTCAACGACCCATCGCTAAATCAGACTGGGTGTTGCTCTCACGTCTAACCGAAATAGACGTTTAGATCCGTTAACAAACAAATGACTGTATTTTGATATCGTTTTTGCATTCATCTTCATTGAGTGTTGTGCTTAGGTCTTCAGTGATAAATATAGTTTGAGCTGCATTGTTTGCTCTTTGTTTTCTTTTGTTATTTTCTTCAGATTTACTTTGTCTATCGTTGCTCTTTCTACATATTTTCGTCCTTCCAACAATTTGCAACATGTTACTAAACAATGCATGCTACGCTGAAGGTATAATCAAACTCAAAACATCAATTTTCAAAAGCAACACACCAAAAATGAAATGGAATCAGATGCATAACTTAATGACAAAATTGAATACACAATAGTTTTGAACATAGTTGCAACACGAGCTTTAGATAATGACGGTGTCATTAAAGTCATTAGCCGACATAAGTCGAGAGGGCCCGACATGCCCGCGAAATGCCTTGATAGCTGTGACAAAATTTAAATGAGGGCATTTTGCGGTGACGTCACACAACCGGTATTACCCGCAAGTACCACGAACCCTTTTACAAAGGTAATAGTGTTAAACATGTGTGGTCTCTTGATTATCTACTTGGTTACGATTATGCTAATGCTCTTTTTGGAAGTCTTTGAGTTCATTTTTGTTTTCATGTGACGAAATAACAGGTTTAATATATGTCACGTAATCTGTAGTTTCTAATAATCATGTGAAGTGAATTAGTTTTTAATTAATTGAAATAAGCTCTGCGTGGTCATTTCCTCTTTTCGGGTCTGTTTAATGACTCGATTTAACTTAATTATGGTTTGGTAGGCCTAATGCTAGTCCATCATTACTAATCATTCGTTCAATGTCTTTGGTCACGACATTTGGCCGAGCGTCCAAACAACAGTCAAATCGGTCAAGTGTATAAGTACTTTAAATGAAGGCAAGTAGGTAGGTACTTCTTTTTTAGAACAGCACGTAATTATAGTATAGCGTGACATTGTGATGAGGTTTGAAGATAAGGTCAGTTCACAATGGAGGGCGCGTCTGCTGCAACTATTGTGTCGCAGAATACCGCGCCCTCTGGCGGCGCGACGGCGCGTGACCGCCAAACAATGAGCCCCGAACCAATTAGTCACCTCCCGTAATTATGTGCGATTATATTAAGTGCCAAAATGGTCTGCTATAGGGTTAAAAATAGAAACCTTGTTGTAGGTTATGCTATAACCCAGGGTTTCTTAAAGTGGGGTCCACGGACCCCCAGGGGGTCCGTGGCGTATGTGTCAGGGGTCCGCGGTAGCTTAGTTAAACCTTAACATACTTATCAGGAAATTATTTAACTATGAAGCAGTGTCGAGCGATGGGCTAGCAAATTCAATTATAATTCATAAGTACAGTCAAAATCATTCAAGCTGTCGAGAGTCTGAATGATTTACTTGCCTTACTAACTTTAAACTGTACTTGAGCCACGAAAACCCCGATTGACATATTCAAAAACATTAAGAACATCGGCAGACATGGGGACTGCCGACTGAAGTAAAAACTTAAAGCCATAAAATGACAGTGGGTTTTTTAAGGCGCCTAATAAATATTTTCCTTTAAAAAGCCTGTTATAAAAATATAGAATCAAGGATTCAAGAGCGAGCGAAGCAAATTCGGGATATTGGGCACCCCGCTCGTACGTAAGGTTGAAAGGCTTAGGCAAGGCTAGATCGAAAACCTAAACTGGTGTAAAACGAGTGTAAGCTTTTCGTCATAATTCGACAAAGTAAGTTCTCTTTTTGTATGATGTGTAAAAGAAAACAGAGACTATTCAAGGTGGGGTGCTAAAATTTTCAGGCTCGCTACGCTCGTTCTTGCAATTTTCATTGGTTCTTGAGCTTTTCTTCAAAAGTCGACAAAACAAGTAATTCCTAGTCCTTTTGGAATGATCGAAAGAAAATCGAACCTATCCGAGAGGGTGCCAAATTTTCGAGCTCGCTTCGCTCGCTCTTGCATTTTAGGCTCAGAATACAGATTGTTCTGTATTCTGAGATTTTAGGTTCTGATAGCTGCTTGAGCTTGCCTGCATAAGTCGACAATGTAACTCCTATTTCTACTTGAAAATATAAAACAAAACACCTAATCAACAGAGGCGGAGTGTTACAATTTTCGAGCTCGCTTCGCTTACACCCACATTTCGCCAGTTATTAAGTGAAATGTCATAGAGGGCGAGCCTACTGCCGCCAACCGGGCACAAATCCAGACTTCAACCTGCTTCTGAGAAATTTCTGATGGAAAAACCCTTTAACACTGTACCCGACCTAGGAATCGAACCCAACGCTAACGCTTGCGAGTACTAGACCAACGAGAAGATGTACCTCCCTTAAAATATTCCTCGGCACCCAAGACGAAACCCCCCTCCTCCCCCCCAAATCTTGGGCTGCGACCGCGCCTGCGAGCAGGTCGAGTTATAAATGTGATTTTTAATATAATACATAATTATTACATAAACAAGGTTTGTTTTCTTTTCCTAAAATATTGTTTGACAGGGGTCCGTGGAGGTTTTAAATTCTGGAAAGGGGTCCGTGACTGCTAAGAGTTTAAGAAACCCTGCTATAACCTATTGTGCGATCAACGACAACATAAATGCCAAAGCAAGACTAAAAGACTTAATATAAAATGGAGACGTTAAAGCTTGAATTCATAAAATTGCGTAAAATATAATTGTCTGTCAATTTGTTTGAGTAAATTACAAAATTACGCATGCAGCAATCGCAGTAAGTGCAATTGGAAAGTAATATCAACTGAGTTTGCAGATGCCTAGTTTAAATAAGAAGGCGTACCTAGTGGCTAACCGCGACACTTTCTACTACGATTTCACTGCGTTTTGTGGCTTAGCATTAGATGCAAGTATAGCAATCTTTAACTCTATGCAACGTAAATCATTCTTCTTTGTTATTGACTTGACTATATTTTCGTAATGAGGTGGAGTAATATTGTTATCCATATTTATTATTGTGGTTTCATTATGAGCATCGTTATTATTAAATGTTGCGTTGATAGACACATTTTCTTCTACACGAAAATCTTGTCTTGTGTCTAACTTACCTTTCGTTGCTTCTTGCTTAAATGGAAATTACTATGGAAAATCCTTACCTGTAACAAAATAAATACCATTTTAATATTTTCTGGTTTCTCAGGGGTATCATAACAATTCATATAAAATTCATACATATTAATTCAAAATATTATGTTATTGTCCGCAGCAAAACACACATTACTGCACAACCAAAGCAGTACTTAGCCACAACCCAAGTACAGTCAGCTTCAAATACTGTTGAATTCTACATCGCAACAATAGTGTCCCTCAGCGAATAACTGCAGAGTGGCTGCACATAGCTCAATGATTCCCAAAGGAGGATTATAGCACTCTGGAATTGATTCTCTAGAATAGAATAGAAGTAAACAGTTCCTTGGAGAGCTCTATTGTGTTCCATGCTAACAATGGTTTGTGAGCTCCGAAGGACTTTTGCTCCTTTTTGTAGTGTTTGCAACCACAATTTATGGTTATGACAGATATTTTTGAGAATATAAAGGTGGAAATTTTAGTTTGAACTGTACTCGCAAGTTTTTGTGGATGCATTTTCATGCGATGGGACATGCGACACTTTCAGCCCTTTGTGATGTTGGCAGGACAGAATATTTTACACAAATATTATCCATTGAAATGAAACTGTTTATACGGATTATGTTGCATTATATCTGAGTTCTTTATGCTTTACGTTCATGGATATTCGGGCGATTTGCAGTGCGAGATAAAACCGATTCTGTTTCAGTCCAATGCGCAATGTTATTTTTAGGTTGTCGGAATATTTTGATTCAATGCTATAAACGTAACATTTTTAATTCCTAATTAAAATGTCATTTTGTCACCGGTTTTAAACTTAGACAATTTTGATAAGAATGCTATTAAAAAATAATATGTGGAAAAACCGATTACTCATTTAGTACACAGTTAAAATTATATTGTTGTTGCCAAAAAATTATGAACCTTAAAAAAAAAGAACAATACGTTCCGTTTCCAATTCGCACTAGTCGATAGATATTGGCAATCAATCAGCAATGTAAAGCGGTGATTGATTGGCACACCGCTATCGGTGATGGCGACTGATGGATGGTTCGACACATACTAAATAAAACTGGTGCATTTATCAATATTGGCTCGACATATAGTAATGTATGTAGGGCGAAAACATATTTCGTAAAATATTTTTGTTTCGGCAGAATCGGGAGATAGCACGTAAAATGCTCCCGTATGAAAAACCCTTATTGTCTCTTTTAAACTCGAGCTTTCAACCTAGTTGCCCACTTTTGGAAACTGTACCTTAATTGCGCACAACCACAATTACTAATCCATTGCTTCATATGTTTGAAAAATTCAACTGCTTAACAATGTAATAACGCAATGAATTTTGTTGAACTGTTAAAATGAAAGGCATTGCCATTGTAAGTGTGTTACGCGATTACCCCACTGGTCTCTCCCCAGTTGCTTTAAGTCTCGGTCACCTTCCCCACAGCTAAGACCATGCCAAAATTTACCGCTAAACTATATAATAATGCAAGCAGTGGCTGCTCCGTGGTAACGGCCACGGATTACGAGTTGTAGGTTCTAACCCAGACAGGCGCTTTACTTTTTATAGATTATTTCATCACCACTGCTCCCAAAACGGCGAAGGAAAACATCGTGAGGAAACTGGCATGTCCTAGAACCAAACATTCGGAGATATGTGACATCTACCAACCCGCACTGGGCCCGCGGTGGATAACGGCACACTCCCTCTCACTGAGAGGGTGTGACCCAGCAGTCGGAACATTATTGGCTGATTATGGTTATGATGCGATGCTATAGCTCCATGGAGGCGGATAAGAAATATGCTGTATTAAAACAATTTCCTATAGCAACTCGAAAACGGTTTCATATATATTTTTTATTTATCATGTATCAGTTGCCTGAATGATTTTCAACGGGATTACAAAATGTAAATAATTGTTTTTGGTATTATAAATTATAGCAGTACGTAGTTTCGAGACAACTGTGTTTAAATCAGTAGACTTGGAGATCAAAACTGAATATAAAGTCACTTTAACGGCGACCATTTAAATTTTTTGTTAGATTTAGAGTTCTGCGTGTTGGAGAGACCGAAATAAAAATAAGTGTTCATAATATGCTTATGGAAGGGTTATTTGTGGATGATGGCTGAAGCACAAATAAAGCAGAAAGCTATGAATTCAATATTGAAAAAGTTGAACGTGGCTTTTGAAAATCAGTGGGTTTCGATAAACTTAGATACTAAATTGCAGATGTTCGATAATCTAAAGTGCCAAACGGATGAAAATTGATTTCATCCGTTTGGCATTGCATTAAGGTATAATTGCTGCGATTTTATTGCCTTTGGTATTCCATAGGTTGAAGCAACAATTAAAATTGCACCATCTTAAACAGTGTTTAGACGATGCAAGTCATTTGTTGCTTCAATTATATTGCATGTCATAGACAAAAAACTTCCATCGTGCATCGCGCAGTCAGGCGCGACGCGACGGTACGATTCTGGTAGAACAATTTCCATGAAGTTTTTATAGATTTTGTTCTACTAGAGTCGCGTCGCGCTGTCGCTTCTCGCTTGTCTGCGGGAGCCTTTAATCAAGCCGATCTGTTCGTCTTTATTTGTCTATTTTATGATTTAATTTCTTGTTATTTTTTTTAACATCTACTGAATATTGTGTTTCTGCAGCTGCTCACTCTTGACCAGTATTTTGTTTCATTCACTTAGTTTGACCTATGACAACTGACGTCTTTCTGTCAAGTCAATTCAAATTTATTTTAACCTGTTTTTCATTCAATGGCACTTGGTTAAGAAAAAACGACGAGGCCTTGGTTAAACAAGACGAGCATAAAATTGAGTTGTCTCGCTTTGGCTGCGAAATATTACTTTAGATAATTTAATTTCATGAAAGAATATTTGATGGAAGAATATAACTAAGTAGATGGAATATAAAAAGCGATAATATAAAACATAGGCACCTGTCCTATCGCAAATAAGGAAGCGACTAGCTAGTCACTGCCTCGTTGGGGATTCTCTCGCTCAAGAAACATTATAAAATATTGTAGAGTCCAGTAAACGAGATAGTTACATAAATATTAACAGTTGATCGCTGACTGTTCACACGGATGGCGAGTACTCGTTTGTCGTAGCGATAAGAGCTATCGAAGACAGTACTCGCTTAGTGACACTAGCTTGACTGGCAGAACACCTGCTGAGAGACTTAGGAAGGCTTGGTACGGTCAGCATCAAAAGTCGATTAACAATTTCATTTTTACATGTTATTAAATTGACAACGATTTTTTTTAATAAACTGCTTTTTAGCTTTTCACATAATAGCAAAGAGTTTATATTCTACATTTTATTCTTTTGCTGCAATTTTGTACAAATATTTTGCTCAATAACTAAGATTAAGAAAACTGCTGTGTTAATCGACTTTTGATGCTGACCGTACATAGGCATACTAGAGAGTAATCGCACTCGTTGCTCGCCAATCGTTTTTGGTTGCTATCTCTAGAATCTCTACTCGCTTCTCAGTATTCGCCGGTGGTGGGGCAGGTACCTTAAGCTGTATTTAATTCAATATGCCGAAAGAACCCATAGCAGCATTGATTCATTTCAGGAGTATGTATTTTATGATAGCGAGGTCACTGTTTAAATTGGTCGTAGTTTTCATTAATTTCATATAAGTATCGAAAACACGAATGGAGACGCGAATATTGAAGAGGCTTTAAACAAATAAAATAATGTGATTTTATATGAATGCAGGTAATCGATACACGCTATAATAATACCAACAAAGAGAAAGTCCACGTACTAATGATAAACACGTGTAACATAGAGAGAGGTGAAGCCACAAAACTATCTGTCAAGCTCTCAACGATGTTTATGACTGTAATCCCAAAAAGACTCTTTTGCTAAATATAACAGGAACTTTAGATAGTTTAACACGGTTGTAAAACGATAAACGAATGACCTAAATTCTTCATGGTTAAAAAGTGCATTTTTGGGCTAATAATGCAAAAGTTATTATGGACGGAAATGTATTCAATTCACCTTGCATAACAGAAGGCCAATACCAGTATTTAAAAACGTTCAATGTAGTCTCAATTTTATCTCAGCGACAATCAATGTCAAAAACTTGTCAAAAATTAAAGATATTTTTGACAGATTTAGACTAAACTAAGAGACGGGAAGTGTCCTTCTGACTTTAGACAGTCGAGCACAAATAATTCAAGGCGGAAGTTACGCAGCCATGGGTACGATTTATACAGTAGTCAATTTACAACTGCTGCCAAGGGCCAAGGTACCGAAGCCCTTTAACCGTATAGTTCGGTAGCGCCCCCTTTAGGACCCGAACATACAAACCTCCGCCGGCTCGGTAATGACCCCTTTAGGACCCAAGAATTACGACATACGACGCCCTACATTGATTATGTAAATATTTATTAAGCTACCCATCAAATCTTATGAATGTGCGTTAATTAAGAGAGTTGGATAAAAAACTCATATGTTAACGCCATTAAATATTTCATATTTAGCGAGCAAGCTTATTACTTTACCTTTATAAAATTCAAGTCTGTAAATGCGATAATCGCCATTTTGTTGACAGTGGTGGTCGAGGCTAAAAAACATAAAAATTGGGGATTTCGAACATCCAAACTCCACCACAGGGGCAGTGAATAATACATAATTTAATTATTTGACGAATTCATCCATTGTTCAAGTTAAAATAAGTAGTGGTAATGAAGTTTTTTGATATCTAATGTCGAAGTTTCGCGCCAATTCGCGTGTTTACATTTTTACTTTTCACAAATATCACACAGACACAAGTAGATAAGATTTAAAATGTGACAAATATTATTGTAAATGTTATTAACAACACCAAAATGCCCAAATCCTAACGTAATATTGAAACACAGGTCGAATAACACGTATTATTCATTACCACTACTCAATTTGTGTTCAAAATCGCCGTCCATGATTGTTTTTTTTTATCGTAATGATGTGCGAAAGCGATTATGCAAAACGATTTTTTTTAAAATTTCGATTGACTCGGGTAATTAATATGTCAAATATCGGAAATCGATACTCAGAAATTGAAATAAAATTATTTTAAGCATTAAATACAAAAAGCATTGTTGTTTATAATAATGATTTATGCTTTTCTAATGTAATTTTCATAGTTTTTTGGACATTCAATTACTCGTAAGTCAATAACGAACTACTCGTAAGTCAATAACACTGAGGACCTTACCATAGTCATTTATTGAATTTCGCGCCGAATTGTTTCTATATTTGAATTTATCTTCGAATGCGCTCGCCGTATAAAATTATTTTTATTTATTTTACAATTAAGTATTTATTTTTGATACTTTTCTAATAGTTTGCTACAGAATGCCCAGTATACATTTTTTAGGAAGGCTGAGCAGAAGTTTGGGAATGATGATTATTACAAAATTGTATAAATTGCGTATTCCGCAATCACTTTACATTTTAATATGTGTTGTTAGTTTTATGAGCTTGGTAGTTTTTGTTTCTATTAGTTTACTTGAGTAATAGTAATTGTTTGTTTTTGTGGTAGTTTCCCAACGAAATTTAAAAAAAAAAAAACTTTTCATGTTTATGTCGGACCACGCACAGTGAAAGGTTCCGTTAGGGTTGAATATTCACGCATGCACAATGTACAGACGCCAGCACGTCAACCTACCCGAAACTGTCAGATTTTCCCAATCAACTGTGAACCTTATGCTTTAGTGATAAAGTTGAAAATCTATTAAAGAAATTTGACAGATTGTAGTAGGTTGATGTGCTGGCGTCTGTACATCATCATTAATTTGATCGACTGCAAAAATAAGTGTTTTTCATAAACCCATCATTCATAAGGTACCTACTCAAAAATTAAAGTGCCAGCCAGAAAAGAAAAGTCCTACTGTTTTCTTATGGGGAATAACATCTTGAACATTTCTTACTATTGAGATTGAAAATGCCAAAAATCTTATTTTTAACCGACTTCTTATAACAAGTGCATAACATTTAAAAATACCAACTTTAAATTGAATATAACGTCCCGAACCTATTTTGGCTGTGACCAAATGTAAGTATCTATGTACGCAGTATAGAATGAGAGATTTGCTATATTATTTGAAGACCAGACGTCTGATAGGATCTCTTGGAATCTAGAATAATCACAGAACTATATTTTGTAGTTTTTTTATTTTAGGCTGTGGTTTCAGATATACCTATTGTTTCTATTTAATAGAATAATAAATAACTTTTTTTCAGTTATTAAAAAATATGTTTGTGACCCTCACGACAAACTCTTTCATTTTGATATATCAGACGGTACTTACAGTAAGCAAAGCTTTTTCATTTCTCATACTCGGAAAGTAGTATTTGTTTGATCCGAATAGCGGGTGGAAGACGTTGCTTCCCACCTTAAGGCGGGAAAGACTCATAGTAATTGCTTCCCTCTCTAGGTCGGGAATGAATTTAAAAATAGAACTAAATTGGTTAAATAGTCAGCTACGAAATTTTTACATATTTAAGAAAAATGTTGCGGTCTTGTGAGTGTATAAACAGCCAGTGTGAAAAAAATACCTATCAAGCGGGACGGCCCGCGGCAGTGACGCGGTGTGTTCCATATTTAAAATTGCACACAAATTGTTCTAATATTTCAATTAATTTTAAATAGGTACCTATTATTCATGTTATTATTATCAATAAATATTTTAGAAAGACCACTATTTATTACTTTCCTTATATTCGAAATGAAAAGTAGAGTGTTGAAAGTCATCAATTCCTACTCGGACTATAGTCTAAATACCTCGTATGGGAATAGATTCTTTTTGACCCTTGTATAACAATCTACTATTTACCCGACTGCGCCAGAAGGAGGTTTATGTTTTTCGAGAGTATGTAAGTATGTATAATTGTTTGGCACGCTCTGCGACCTGAACGGCTCGATGGATTTTAGCTTGAGAGGTGTCGTTAGATTCGTATTTACTGTGAGAGTGACACTGGGCATATCAAAATAAAAAAAAAACAAAATGGCGGATTTTTGGCGCCTTCAATATTTTTTTTTTTCTCAGTACCTATCGAATGGGGTATCAAAATAAAGGGTTTTAAAAGGTGATTACAAAAAAATATATACAACTTATATGGTTAAAAGTATTTCAAAGTGACAAATCGTAAAAAACACGTATCAAGAACTAAATCGTCTGCGAAACACATCTTTCACATTTGTAAACTAAAAAGCTGGAAATAAAAAAAAGTAATTAGAAAAATTAAAAAACCCGACTGCATCCTTGTACAGACGCCAGCACATCAACCTACTACAATCTGTCAAATTTCTTTAATAGATTTTCAACTTTATTACTAAAGCATAAGGTTCAAAGTTGATTGGGAAAATGTGACAGTTTCGGGTAGGTTGATGTGCTGGCGTCTGTACTAAAACTAACTGAAAAGCTAAAAACAAGCCCATTTTAAATTAAATAAAATTTGCAAGCAGGCGGGACCCATTTGAGTTTGAAACTATAATAATGGTAGTTTTTTTTATCTAATGTGACCCCAAAAAGTGACCCCATATTCATAATTAATTTATTCATGTTACACGTCCGTATTTGAGTCACAGAAATTTATATGTGTACCAAATTTCAACTTAATCGGTCCAGTAGATTCGAAACAAATCGATTGTAACAAACCTATAGACAGACACACGAGTGATCCTATAAGGGTTCCGTTTTTTCATTCGGACGTAGGGAACCATAAAAAGTTACACCCCTATCCACACTGTACGTGTTTGTACTTATTAAAATGATTATATTTCAAAAAACTATTAATTCATGATAAAATATACCAAAGAGTTTTTATTCAGTCTCTACAATTTTTTTATTTTTTTTTAAATACCGATTATCGATTAGACTTTATGACATTTTTGAATCGGAATAAGAAAATTGGGTGGATGGTCAGCACTAAGAGGTGTCACGTCGCAACACAATTTTTCGTAATTTTTATCAAGATTTGATCATGTTTTTTATGTAGTTTGTGTATGAAAAATGGTAAAAGTAAGAATGCAGAGAGAATGACAATATCTTTATTTATCCCTTTTGCATATTTTCATCAAGAGATTAGATTGTTTATGTACATATTTTCAGCGATTTTGAGGTGTCTGACTTTTGGATAGGTGTAGTAATATATATTTTATACAACTTTCACAGTAGAATGACGCGGTTTTACCGACCTCAGCATATAGTTAAAGATATTTGCCACGAACTTATTTTACACAATAGGCGCGGTAACACAGTTTTCTTAATAAATTCGAATGCTGAAAGTTAAAGTAAATTTCTGATTATCATGACGTAATTCGCAACACCCCGTCGAGTCAGCTGGTGTGTCATATGTCAAAATTTTGTCGAGCAGAGAGGTTAAATTGGGCCGACCTCGATTACCCGTAGTCGTTAGCTCTTCTCTTTTATGGACACTTAAATTGCCATTATATAATAATGCAGTCTTTACATCATTCGTTATTTTTACGACTTAATTGCGTACTTACAATTGAGATGTTCTAAAATTTAAGGAACCTTGCTAATGATGCTGCTGAGATATCTGCAGGTCTTTTTATAGAGTTTCATTGCTGAGCAAAATCTTTTTTATCGTGTTTATGGTAAGCTATGTGAGTTATGGTACTATTTTATTGCAATCTTTTTGTAGTGGACCACGAAGGTTCTAAATAATATTAAAAGCTAAGGGCAAATATACACACGATATTTTTTACAAGTAGAAGAAATGCTTTTTATGAAGGCACTTTAAGGCTACGTTCCTACCAGAGATGAGCGAGAATGCGTAGCAAGGAATGTGTATAAAACTAACCAATAACAACGATAACTTAATTCAAGCTAAGAAAATGAAGCGATGTTATTGGCTTGTTTCACACACATCCCTCGCTACGCATCCTCGCACATCTCTGGTGGAAACGCAGCCTTAAAATGGTGACAGGATAATGTGAAAGTCAACTTAGTAGTAGGGATCAAAGAAAATCTAATTGTTGAGGTTCAAAGAAGAGCGAGCATATTGATCGCTTGGAAAGTAGAGCCTGAAAGCAGGCCAGAATTGACAGAACTAGAAACGAGAATGCGGTACACCAAACAACCACAGAGGAGAATCTAATAGCAGTACCAATCCAAATGGTCAAACACGTTATCAAAGAGCCCAATTCTTTCAGCTTCAAATGCTTTTCATTCAGCCAGATTACGTCACCTGCATTGTGATCGTTCTGTATCGCCTGCAAGCGGTCTGCTCGCCCTTGAATACGGATGAGCATTCAACTGCTATGCTCATATGTTATGTATGCACGCTGCAATCGCCCTCGCTTCGACCTATCTTGTCTTTGTCGATCTCGATTTACTTATTTTGTAATTTAATTGCAGCTGTACCGTGTATCTACGCCTTAACTCTTTTTTCTTTTAATTTGATATTTGAATTTTATTGATTCTATAAATCGATGTCTATGGAGGGTTAATGATTATTTGTTTGTGGTTATTATTTTGGGGGGCAATGGACTGGCTTTCAACGTCATGGTCAGTCTGACGCAATTGTCTAATAAAAAAAGAAACTATGAAACGTGTACTAAACATGATGGCGGCTATCGCTGTCTCGCTTTAACATATGCAGTCTGTGCATAGTCTGTGTCATTTTTGCTATGTTGGTATTCAGTTTTAGTACAAGTTTCATACAAGCGACGTTTATCATCTTTTTCTATGGGACTCCCGTCTCTTCTTACATATAATGCACATTACTTACTCTATGGTCATGGTATGTTATGGCTGTGTTTAACGATGCATCGCTGAAAGTGAGCTCGAATATAGTCTGCAGCTTCACTCTTTTGAATTGTTTTTTGTTCCTTTTTATTATAAAATGCTTGAATTTCTGACGTAAAATTAAATATTAAAGTACGATCGTCTATTTGTAAATTGAGTTAAGTTTCCATTTGAAGCAATAAAAAGTGACGATTGCAATCTGTGTTGAGTTACGGAGGGTTTCGTTTTTATTTTTTTAGACCAACATAAAAACCTATTGACACGATTGTACATCTTGTTTTCTTGTTGCAGTTTGTGCAGTTTTGATAGCAGAGTTATACTAATTTAAATTCATGGATTCCACGACGAAATACTGTTGTGCACAGTTTGTTGGCCGTTCTGTGACTAATATTGTTTTTCAATGGCCGCCATTCGCGTCATTCAGTCGGTTTTTTTAGAGAGTCATCAATGGTGAAATATTCAAAATCTCCTCTTTTTGAATATCAATGCATATTCGCGCGTTGTGTAACGTTGCTTGAAAAGAACCGTTTTGTGTTCCAGAAAATTATGTTGTTGATCGGAAATGGAATCGTGTATTTTACATAATGTTATAGACATATACTATCTATAAGGAAGAGATATTTAGATTAGGTACGTAGCAACATTTCATCCTCATCATTTTCCTGACCTTATCGGATAAGGTATCACTTGGTTTTTAAGGAGGTATCACTTGGTTTTTAAGGTGAGTAGGTACTTTTATTACTTACTAGCCTGCGGCTTTGCCCGCGTAGATAACGAAAATGATCCCACAGGAACGTGTCACCGGTACAAAAGTATCCTATGTCCTTCCCAAGAATGCACATCTATCTCCTTGCAATGCGATTTTATATCGAAATCCGTTCAGTGGTTTACGCGTGAAAAGGTAACATAGTGAGTTACAGTTAGCGCCACGAAAGATGAGACTTGACCCCGCCTCCCGCGCTCTTTCCGTCGACCCGATGACATCCAGTCACGTACCGCGCTCAGACCTCATACCGCTAAAGAGACCTAAAGCCCGGTTTCCACTGCGAGCGGAGCGGACCCATTAATTACTTCTTTTACCTCTCAAGAGAAAACTGCTTACATGTGTTTCCACCAACAAAGAGTCGAGCGGAAATGACCCAGCGGGCAAAAAGAGTAAAAATGAGCTCGCTCATTTCTAGAGAGAATTAGACGACTAAACTCTTTCTTGGTGGAAACGCAAACCTATTTCATAAAAACGAAGTCCGCTCCGCATAGCCATTTCCGGCTCATTACTCTTTCGCGGTGGAAACCGGGCTTAAAATCGTGTACTCAAACCACGTGGTGTGTCAAGTCTCATCTTTCGTGGCGCTAACTATACTTTCGAGTTTTTATAAAAAATGTTACTATGAGTATGTATATCTCAATTCCATTATTTCTATACGGTACCTTAGCTTTTTGTCCGACCTTTTCCAAGCTGAACTGTACCTAATATCCCCGAGGCCATTTTAGTGCAGTGCTGTTACACCAGGCCATGGCCTAAGGCGGAAGTAATTCGAGTAGCCAGTGAAACCTTCCAACTCATTCTATTTACTACAGCTCGTAACATACAAGCAATTATATACACTACTGCGACTACAGATGCGTGAAAATCGCCTGCAAGTAATCCTCCGTGAAATAAGTATGGGCCTATAGAACGTCCGTCAGATTTGCAATCAGAGTTTTTTTCTAAGTAGTTTATGTAGTTAGATCTATGAAATGTTTTTCGATACAGAAATTATTTATTAAAAGTTTCATTGTAAGATGAAATTGTTTTTCAATTATCATCAAAATAATATTCATTGCTGTCTACTGTTGCGTGGGGTCTCGCATCTCGCTTTATCCTTGGATCGGACATGTTGTTTTTACGTTTTTCCATTTGGAAATTTTCAGCAGTGCTTTGGAGTCTAGATAGATGACAGATTTCGATGCGTCTGGTAGATGGCAAGAGGCTCGCCCTTAAGGTGAATGGGTAGTAGTAGCCCGCGAAATTCAATTTTTCTTACGTTTTTTGCAATTTTCAGGTCAGTGTCAGGTTTTATCTTGATGAAAATTTGATTCGCGACTATAACAGGTACGTATTCACAGAATTATAATCATCAGAATCATTAATACATCTTTCTAAGTTAGATTTCTACCATCAACACTTTTCCATACGAGATTTGTTCTTAACGGTAGAAATCTAACTTAGAAAGATGTATTAATGATTCTAATTATTATAATTCTGTAAATACGTACCTGTTATTGTCGCGAATCATATTTTGATCAAGATACAACCTGACACTGACCTGAAAATTGCAAAAAACGTAAGAAAAATTGAATTTCGCAGGCTACAACTACCCATTCACCTTAACAGACATAAGAAATTTGGGTGTGTACACACACAAATGTGTGGGTTGTTTTTTGTGGGTGTGTTTGGGTGCACGTCTGCATACCATTTCACGGTTCACGGTGTGATATTAACTATTACACCTACTGGATATTTCATTAAGTCCTTTATGTCCGTACGTCGAATTCCTTAGAATATGGAGAATGAGCGTGGAGTATTTCATAAGCGCTTGTATTCTGATTATTGATTGCCACATTCCTAGCAATGTGGAACTGTATGGAGGAATTACATAAATTAATATTCCTGTTTGTTCTTTGTTCTTGTTTTATGACGTCATTGTATTATCTTCCTGTGCAGAGGTAGGGAGACGACCAAGATGCGTACCGCAAGGGTTGGATCGCGGTGCTCTAGAAAAGGATGCTTGGAAGGAGTTGGGGCCTTTGCTCAGCAGCAGTGGGATCACCGATATAGATATACCTAGATAACGCAAGTATCACGAACTGTATGAAAACTAAGCGTGCCACTTTTTGACTACCTACTATGACGTCACAAGCTCGCGTTCTCTCGCTCACGCTCACCCAGTCAGCAGTACGCAGGACTGAGCGCGAAAGTGGCGGCTTATGATTTTCGATCGTAAACTGGTGCGATTTTTGGCACGCGAAGTAGGTGCTCTTGCGTTATCTAGGTGTATCTATATCTGTGAGTGGGACAGTGTAAATTAAAAAATAATCCCTTTGTCAAGCATGATGTGATTAACATTGTACGTAAGTATACTACTTTCATAAAAACTTGAGGAAATAAGAAGGTTTTCGAAACAGGTTTTTTATTCGTTACATATCCAGGGACTTGATTATGAGTTTGACATCATCACGCAAGAAGAAAGCGTTTCTGTTCTACTGTGTCCAAATAAACATTTTTCTTTCTAAAAATCTTTATGATGATGATCTTTATTGATGAAGATGCAAAATGGTGCTACCATTTTGCATCTTCTAAATATGGGTAGGGAATATCGGCTTTCTTGAAAGTAGATTTAAGATGCCACGAAATATTAGATTCAGTTATGAGTCTTTGACTTAACAAAAGGATCTGTCTTGGCATATTGGGCGTATGGCAAATAAACCGGGTTACGACCGGGTCACAGCCGGGCTGTCCCGGATACACTGACCCGTATGGAAGAATAACAGGAAATTGTATTGAAATATATCAAACAATTATTCTTGTGTAAACTTCTAATTGATCTAATGTTTAATTAAAAATATTTGTATAAAAAGTTTTCAAGAAAAAAAATATGAACGCTATATTTTAAAGCAAGTCGTCGGAGCAGAGGTAAAATAATTGGAAAAATTCATCATCATCGTCAAAAAGTAAGAATACAAGAACCTTCGTATTTTTAAAGCAATTTTTCAGTTCAAGAAACTAACGCGATGAGATAATTTAAAAAGTCCTTTGAGTGAATAACTAAATAAGCAAAGAATCGTGCAAAGTCGCTAAAGCCTGCTCTTGTAAAGATTCAAGGTTATAAAATATGTCAAAGATTTCAATTCAATCTAAACTGAATTTAATAAAGTATCTGATTTTTTCGTATGAATATAAATTTTTTGCAAACCCAACAACTCCTAATCACATCTCTACCAAACATAAAGCCAAGACCACACTTGCTTCTCGGTACACTTGATTCCAAGAACAGTTCGATAGCGCAAAGCTGGGAGCACACGGCACGTGTATCATCCCTGTGGAACTGGGGCACGGAGGGAGGCTGGGCGCCCCACTTCGCAGGGTCACACCGCGACCTACCCCACGACCTGTTTGTTGCTGACTTTATCCGATACGTTAAGGATACGTTGACGTCACATTTCAGAGGTCTTTTTGGATCGTGGAAATGCTTTTAGTATGATATGGACTGACAGTTTGATATACCCTAAGTATTTACGAACATAGAATTTTATGCCGTGCGCAAAATACGCGTTTTGACGTGGAGTTGTGGACACCGGCCCGTATTACCTATTAAATTTTATGGCACAGTGAAAATAAGGGAGGTATCATAGGTACCTACATAAACAAATGATATCTATTTTATTTTATGAAATTGTTGTGATATTTTTTTTTTAAACATGCCAACCAGCTTGTCTCTCTGGTTGTGATAAAAGGATATGCGCATGTTTGAAAAGGTTTAAAACCATGATCACGACTAAAGTCAAAGCTATGTTGCTATTTCCTTAATATGCGCAACAATGTATAGTTGTCAGGTGGCCCTTCCTTCACCAGAAAAGAACTGGCCACCCACAATTCCCTTACCATTTCAAAAATACATCTTTATCTTTCCATTTTTAAACCTTTCGTTTACCATATTGTCCCTAACGATACTGGTTAGATAGTGGAGTTTAAAAAGAGAAATGTTTCTGTTAGCACGCTTAGCACGCAACGTTACGAGATAGTCACGATCGTCGCGTGTAGCTACCCTAATGGCCGTGCTAAGGTCGCTGCATACGAGACGCGATTTAAATGTGTGTAGACGAAGCTTAATGTGTTCGAAAATGTTAAGCGATATTTTAGATGTTTTATAAGGGAGTTTCTCTCAAAAATGTTGCAGTATTTTTAGATTAATTTAATGGCACTTTATTATTGGTATACTCGGATGCATGAATCCTTTGTGTTTGAAGGAGCATCCTGAAGCATTGCAGTAGATTAAAAGTTACATGTAACGGAACTAAGTATATAATAAATAAATAAACTTAAGGACGTCCGACGCACCACGGCCCACGGGCAGTCAGTTCCGGTAACAATTCTGTTTCCAAGCAAATATTTGACGACAGCTGTTCTTATAAGAATTGTGGCGAAACGACAGAAGACAGAAGTTAGATAAGTTTTGGAGTATCCCAAATTTAATCAAAGAAAGAAAGAAGAATATTTTATTTGGGACAAGCACAGGAAATACAGGAATTGACGGTAGCGTAGTAAAAGTAAACGGTCGAATTCTGGATACTTTTCTTTTACTTTAATTTTTTTTTTCAATTTTGAAATGACATGAAATTGTTTAGTAAGTAAGAATTATGTTTTCACTTTCATACGTCATTTTTGTTTACAGTCTCCTGTCCATTTACAAACTGGAGTTCTAACCTTGAGAAAAAATGCCTAAATAAATGTTTTTGTAGAACCATTTTCTTGCCTAATTTGCAAACAAACCTCTTTGTCCCGTGTTGTCGGACTTAGCAAGCAATTTGGCCAGAGTTAGCGCCATTAGGCCGCAGGTAGCATTCGTGACTATTAACGTAATGTGTGCCTTGTATCGTGTGTGTTCGCAACTTCCCTACCTAGGGTTAGGTACAGGCATTTACTTGAGACTATTGGCAGGTCGAGGGACCAAAGTTTTGTGGTAATTATGTCTCTATTTACGTAGCCAGATGCATGAGTTCTAGTTTTGATTTTTCTTAACCTTTTAACCGCTTACGTCGGATTAATCCGACAAATATTTTCGTGTCCATTCCGCCAGGGTCGTATATAAACGACCAAATAACACTGCTCGTTTAATCTGTATTATTATTACATCATCACAGCTCGTTTCATTAGTATTTTAATTTTTCGTTTTTTTTTCGGGCGCTGGGGGCACGACATCTCATATAAAGTCGGCCGGTTAAAAGGTTAATAATGTGTTCAACTAATAAACAGGTACTATATTAAAGACTGTTATCACTAAATCATTACCTAATTATCGTCTATTAAGATCAAAAAAAAATTAGTAATGACTCCTATGTAGATACATACATAATTATAAAATAGTAGATTGTACAACAAAGGCATAAAAGAAGCTATTTTACCCCGAGACGTTTATATCCACCCGAGCCGCAGGCGAGGGTGGATAGTTAAGTCGAGGGGTAAAATGGCTCGTTTATGCCTGAGTTATACACTCTGCTTTTCACTTCGATTGCGAGAAAATGAAACAGGCATAAAGTATACAATACATAATTAATCAAAAATGTTGCATCCATAGCTAATTCCCGCCAGCACAGATAATACCGCCACGAAGCTTTTTAAAAGTTTTTTTTTTAATTTTCAACATTTGTCATTCGACTTGGGTACCTACTTCATACTGCCAAAAAATTAAAACATTTCTTTGCCTTTAAATAATAAATGACAACTATTTTACCTGATTTTATTAAATTATAACGATAGAAAACACGGAAGTGGTATAAATTAAAGAAAATGAAATAAATCACGACTTTAATCTAGACTGTTGGGCCTGATTACTTTAGTCTTAGAAAAAAAAATTACTTTATGCACTAGAACATAAAAAGCGATTTTATGTCGCCCTATGCACAACATAAAGGCGGACTTTTAGAGCATGAGAAGTGAAAAATATTTTTTATTTCAAAAAAATATTTATGTATGGTTCACAAAAACAATTTTACAAGTAAAAAATTAACATTACAGAAAAAAGTGTACCGTTGGTGTCTGTACCTACTAATGAAAAAAATATTGTACCATAGACACTGTAAATTGAAGAAAGGTGATAGGTTGGATCTACTGTGTACCTTTGCGAAACCACAAAGGTAGAATGATCTATGGATCTTCCCATATCTATAATATACCATAGTAAAGATATCTGATACGCCAAAGGAATTTAATGATGCGTTGACCGACGACCTTTATCAATGGGTACCTCCTCGTGTTTTGCTAACGAAATATTCCTATCATATTAAATTATACGCTTTTTATAAGAAAAATAAAAGATCTTTATAAATTTTTTTTAGGTTTTTTATAGTCTTGTAGGTGAAGAGCCAATGACTTACATACTATAACATGTAATAAATAATATAGCTCTTTTTTTAAATTTATTGCTAAATGGGCCTGGTCTTGACCTCGATCACGCCTGATGGAAAGCAATAGATGAGGTCTAGTTTATTAACATTGACGTTATTTTAGCACTGGCAATGATGTAATTTTTATTCGCTCATATTAATAAATCTAAGTGTGATTTCCTAATGCTGGAGGCACACCAACGGGAAAAGCCGATAAATATCGCGATAAGTTGTGGCTGCACCTACGATTAACGCCCGTCATCGCGATAATAATCGGCGTTTCCCGTTTGGTGTGGCCCCAGCATAAGAAATACGACGTCTTGTGTTTTGCCAGTTTACGTTTCAATTTTGATATGCATACATACATTTCAAACGATTACTTATATCTACTCTTGTTTTTAAAAAAAACTTTTTGTAGGCCATACAAATTAAACCGCCCCGCACAGCTGTGATTTTAAGCGCCGCGAAAAATATAATTTATAACATGAAAACTTTTAATTCAGACAGAGTCCATAAGGTTAACAATTTTACTGATCTTCTAGTGTTAGTAGGTACACAGCTTGAGGTACCTATTAGATTCCCAATGCTGGGACACAGGCCTCCTCTCGGTCAGGGCACGCCACGATAGTGGCGATAAGACCCCTCTTTGAGGAGTGGCTAGAGAGGCGTCACGGCGTCCTCACCGGACACGGATGTTTTGGGAGGTTCCTGCACATCATCAGGCGGGAGGAGACGCCCGGGTGTCACCACTGCGAGGATCGCCCAAAGGACACGGTGGAGCATACGGTGGAGGTCTGCCCCGCATGGGCGGAGCACCGCCGTGCCCTCGTAGAGGCGATCGACAGCGGCGGCGACCTCTCGCGTCCGGCCCTGGTTCAAGCCATGGTCCGGGGCGAGAGGGAGTGGGAGGCGGTCACCTCCTTCTGCGAAGCAGTCATGCTAGCGAAGGAGGTGGCGGAACGGCTGAGGGAGAGAGCCTCACACCCCAGCCGCCGCGGGAGACGCTCCGGGCGTCGGGAGCCGCGTGACGACTCCCGGCCATCGTAGGCGCGAGCCTGCGGACGGAGAGTAATGGGTAGCTCACCGTCCGATCAGGACCAGGCCCGTGCCGGACGGCGCGTACGTGTTCCACACGCGCCTCAAAGAGATGTCAGCATAAAGGAAGGGGCCTGCCAGGGCCGAAGCCTGCCGGGGGTGCGGGATTGTCCGAAAGGGTTACCGCTACCCCGGAACATAAAGGGCTAAGGAAGGAACACGGATGGGTTTTAGTCAGTAAGAGTCTGACACTCCCTTCGCTCCACCCAGAGCGGGAGGGGTCATTTGATGATTTCCCATGCATAAAAAAAAAAAAAAACGAAAAAAAAAGGCCTCCTCTCGGTGATAGAGAGTGGGCCGTAATCCACCACGCGGGCCCAGTACTGGCTGGTAGATGTCACAATATCTTCGAATTTTAGGTTCTAGGACATGCTGGTTTTATAACGGCGTTTTCCTTCACCGTTTTGGGAGTGGTGTTGATGAATTTTCCTTCACCGTTTTGGGAGTGGTGGTGATGAAATATTTTACTCAAAGTAGAGAGCCTGTCTGGGTTCGAACCTATGACCTATAACTCGTATACACTGCTCTCATTTTAGTAGTACTTCTACATAAAGCTTTCTCACACGAAATTCTCACATTACAATTAATGTTGTCATGGTAAAGGTTCTGATATAGTTGACCTACTATCGCCATCTTGAATATAGGTTAAATGTTGATTCCTTCTGGATAAAGGGTCATAATAGCCAAGTAGCTTCGAGTCCTTTAACTGAATCGAATTCCCTATTTAGTAGACAAAACCGTGAAGCAATTAGAAATGTCCCCCAAACTCTCCATTTATTAACCGTCCAATTTGAAACTCCTTTGACAAGAGAAATATTCCGCTAACTTTTCCTGAATCCTTTAAATCGTGTAATCCAGGTTCTTATTGCATAAGTGCTTTCTTTTGTACTTTGGCTTCAAAATAAATTGGTACCCTGAAACCTTTTTATGATCTTCAGAATTTACGTACTCCTCTTTAATACCTAATTTGAAGTGCTTTAGACAAATTGGGAGTAACATTTAGCTAAGGTAAAAATCCCACACTCCCAGACCTCCCTCCCCGGAGGTCGGGTTGCCTTTTTAAGGTTTCCCAGCGAAAACAAAAAAAAAAGTTTTAGTATTTTTATCTTACCAAGCAACGCGCGCTTTACTTGTAGTTTACAAGTTTACAAACACGCCGTGAATATGTGTGTAAGCGCAGGAGCTCTCGATACCGTCCGACACAATGGCAATTTGGCGAAGTCGGAAGTGTGTGCGTGTGCTACTCGTGTTCACGCACACACTCACAGCGTGTTTGTACACTTGGTCAACACAAGTAAACCGCGCGTCGCTTCGTGAGATATTATGCGGGTTTCGAGATAACAGTTAGATGTAAGTGCAAGTGGTAATAGATTACTTAAAGCACCGAGAACTGGTCTTGCACTTGCCTGTGCATAACCAGTTTCTGAAAGCAGCGCAGAATCTAATGTTCGGTTAAGAATGTTATAGATACCATGCTACCTACCTTTCTTATGTATCTCTTCATTTATAGTTAAAATATCATTGATCCAGTGAATAATTGTTTGAGTAACCCATCTCGTACTAATGCGGTGAACTGGTGATATGTCAAAACATCGAGCTTACACATAAACATTTCGGAATAAATTTTCTAAATGATGGTGAAACCGGCATCAAAATTCATTGTGTGGTTAAAAAAAGTAAGAAAGAGATCACATAGTCAGACGCAAAATGCGACACTGTTTAATACTATGTACTGCTTACACTTGATTATTTTTAATTACTACAGTTTATTCAAAGCCGAAATGATCGTATTGTATTGTAGACTAGCTGCGCCCCGCTGTTTCATCTACATAAGTCTCGATCTCGTGGAAATATCGGGATAAAAAGTATCCTATGCCCTAATCCAGGTCATGGTCTACCCATGTGCCAAATTTTATCCAAATCCGTTCAGCCGTTTTAGCGTGAAAGCGTAATAAACAAAACCCAAAATCTTTTTTCTTTAGTTTCGATAATATCGGGCTGGTGTCCGCAGCTCTACGTTTGAGTATTTTGCGTTCCAAAATTCCTACGTCTAAATCAGATATTCGACTCACCATCAACTCATTTTGCATATGGTTTCTATAATGATAACTTCACCCACGTTTTACTAACACATATTATATCTATTGAAAGCGAAAACCTCTGCCTTGCTGATTACATCCATCATTCTGACTCCTGCATGAGAGATGTTATCGTTTATACAAACTAAGCTGAGAGTAATTTCATGCATCGGTGCCTATAAATAAACAATGCAATGCCTTTGTGTGAGTTACGATTGTCGCTCTATATACATACCTATATGTGTAACATTATTTTATGTACCACAAAAGGTACTGGCTAAGGTTGTCACAAGTAATTTGAAATAGTCTGGTTTATGTAAGTCAGTCGTGACTCGTGACCGCGTCTAGTTTTGGAATGGAGGAATATAAAAGTTATGGTAATTGTAGAATAACCAGCCAGGCCTCTATAGTTACCTGAATATTATTTCTGAATTGTGAGGTGGTTTTTATTTTTTTATTTACTTATCTAGGCAGCGACAAGCCACGAACAAAAAGTGGGTTAAAAAGTTTTTTCAGTACCTAAGTAGTTTTTGATAGTGAAGCTGTCAATTTTTATGTAAAGTTCTAGTCAGCATTGTTTTTTTTTATTGCAAAATAAGGACCTCATCCGTCGCCTAGTGGGAACGGGAAGTGATGGATGAGGTCTATGATGGAACGATTAAACCCAGAAGATGCCTATTCTCTTTTGGTTTGAAGGTTGACGGGTTATACGTGGAATCCCGGGAACACAGACGCTGGCAGAGAGTTCAACACTTTGGTTGTGCGCATAATAAATGGAGAAGCGCTAGATAAACAAAACGACAAATTGATAGATAATTGTGGACCCTGTAATTTTTTCGGATAAATATAGGCGCGCCATACATGTTTGCCTGAAAAAACTCTACAACTAAACTTATTATCTACTAGGTACCAAACAAGAACACAAAAAAACATCGTCAACCCTATGATTACCTACCTAGTACTATTGTTCGCGCATCAATTCTGCGCACGATCCCCTACAATGGAATTTGTCGGCGTCGTTTGTAACACGCGTGCGAGTCATTATTCGCGCTCAGACCTGCGCCTACGCGTCCGATCTCCACTTAACAACTATTTCCTTCAATTTATTGTTAAATTAAATTATTGAAGGATAAATTGAATTCTTGTGGTCATGTTTTAGGGATTGTTTGGTCACTTATCTGGTCGCATTCCTATTTGTTGGTCCCTGCATCACAAATAACTGAATACGTTGAGCCCTAAATGAATTTAAAACATCGTTCTGTTTCTGTCAATAGTTTGAAGATTCATAAGCATAATCCGCCTATAACGTTCTCACTTCTGGGACACCACAGGCCTCTTTTCTGTAAGAGCGAGTGGGCCGTAAACCAACACGCGGGCCCAGTGCGGGTTCGTAGATGTCACATGTCTTCATATTTTTGGTTCTAGGCCATGACGGTTTCCTCACGGTGTTTTCCTTCACCGTTTTGAGAGCAGTGGTTATGAAATTATTTACACAAAGTAAAGCGTCTGTCGGGCCACATTAGCACTCGGCCACCACTGCTTGTTTGAAGATGAAATAGACAGAATAATTACTTAAATATGTTTCGTGTTAAAAGGATCAGAGAGAGGCCTAAATGCTTAATCTTCTTCGGGAACGTTCAGAAAAACCTGTGTGCCTACAGGTTTTTCTGAATTTTCCCGCAACTTCTGATTAACATTCGTGCTTATCGATATCCGTAATAACAGTCTTAGTTATGTTTCTTGGTTTGACACTAAGGCTCTAGTCACACCGAGCTGGCAGCGAAGCGGCGAGTAGTTTCAGTGTCATATAATTTTAAACTTTATCTACACTACAAGAAGAGTCGTGACTCGTGAGCCGCCGCTGCGCGGGAGTCGTCGGAGAGCTCGCGGCGCCGCGGGCGGCCGCGCGCCCTTTTCAAGTTTCTCAAGCAATGCTATGTATTTATAGTAATGAAGATAAAGTTTAAAATTATATGACACTGAAACTGCTTGCCGCTTCGCTGCCATCTCGTTTTGACTTGAGCCTAAAACTAAACTGTTACACCTACACCATTTGGAAGCTGATACAGCATAAAAAATATGCAGAATGTTTTTACATAAAAGTAGGTGAGCCCCAGATTTATTCTTTAACCATGTGTGACCTATTTTCTTTGAAATAACCAAACTGCTTTTAGTTTTTCGCTAGCTTTTTGTGTTAGTTAAACACTATTAAGTTTTATGTTTAAAAGCCTGTGGGTGTAGGTGTACTTTTAGGTACCTATTTTTTTTTTTATTGTTAAATGGGCCCGCTCTTGACCCCGATCACGCCTGATGCAAAGCTTTTTATCCATTTAAATTAATAATAATATAATAATAATATATTCCACAACTATCACACAACGCCATCTAGTCCCAAGCTAAGCAGAGCTTGTGTTATGGGTACTAGACAACTGATAAACATACTTATATATTTCTAAATACATACATATTATAGATAGAATTACACCCAGACACAGAACAAATGATCGTGCTCATCACACAAACATTTGTCCTGGGTGGGAATCGAACCCACGACCTCCGGCATAGCAGTCAGGGTCACTAACCACTAGACCATCAGGCCTGTCAAATTATTTCAAAGGGAAAATGTTAATGGATAAAAAGCATATTGACCTTTTAATGATGTACACTTTTTCAAATAAATGAAGCTCTTAAAACTTTTGCCGCTTCTAATGATGCACACTTTTTTCAATTATCGAGCTTCTTTAACTTTTTGGCTTATCACAGTTGGTCGCAGTAACTAAGCTGCGATACCCCGAGCAAATGGGTTGGGTTAGAAACGTGACCAACCGCGCGCTAGCCAAAAAGAGGCGCTATCATTATGTTAAGGCGCAGATATACGACTTCTAATGATTTTAAATTCAACATCACGTCGACCGGACTGATTTCTTTGAAAAAAATAAATGTTATACTAGACCATTTGCTTCGTAATTTGATATGTGAATATTTGCAATTATATTTTTTTAATATAGTGTAATTAATTTGTAAAGTAATGTCTACCGCGGACATAAAAACGATAATCACGCAAACACTATCGGGTGTATTTTCATAAAACTTTCACCATCTAAAAGACAATTTAATTCCCCGAATTTTAGTATACGGTTTTTATTTGTTTGGTGTTTGAGAGTTTTTGTAAATAGATAATTGCTTCATATTTGCAATAAATTACCACGGTTGTGTCATCGCGCTTCTCTTTCTTTTCTATGCAGTCCGACAGTGACCGCGCTTTAGGTCGTGTAGTCGCCTTAAAGTGTTCATTAAGATTTTTAGGGGCGCAGAATGGGAATTATTAGAGGTTCGATTACCTAAATATTTTCCTTTTTAAAAAACGAGAGTAATTAATAAAAGTAATCATACTTATCACACTATCACACTAATATTATAAAGGCGAAAGTTTGTTTGTGTGTTTGTTACTTCTTCACGCTCAAACGATTGAACCAATTTTGATCAAATTTTGCATGGAGATAGCTGATACCCTGGATTTACAAATAAGCTACTTTTTACCCCGAAATTTCCACGGGATCGACACTTATGCGGGTGAAACCGCGGGGCGCAGCTAGTGCTGAAATAAAGAGAGCGGTAGTTGCAGGTCTTAGGTTCGAACTCGAACCCAGACAAGCTCTTTACTTTGTGTAAATTATTTTATCACCACTGCTCTCAAACGGTGACCATCAAAACATCGTGAGGAAACCGGCATGTCCAAGAAATAAAAATTCGAAGATATGTGACAACCAACCACTGGACCCGCGTGGTGGATTTCAGCCCACTCCCTCTTACTGAGAGAAGGTCTGTGTCCCAGCAGTGGGAGGATTATAGGTTGACAATGCTTATGCTGAATAGATTCACTTTCAGTTCAGTTTTTCCTTCAGTTCATTTTAGCTAATTCCTATGAATAAAACTCCGCCATTAAGTCGTAGTACTACTATACACTTCTGCGTAATTGACCTTGATATAATTAATGAAACAACATCTTAGAAAACACCTACTACTAATATCTATTATTAGGTCTACACGCTCGTATAGTCACGCTAGACTTCAAGGGACTTCAAACAGCTGTTTATTTGCATACGATAAAAAACAACCGACTTCAAAAAAACACTACAAAGTGATAAATAACTTTAATTTCGGAAGTCGGTGTCGTTGGTTTCGCATTTTCGTTTTTTGACACCGACTTCCGAAATTAAAGTTATTTATCACTTTGTAGTGTTTTTTTGAAGTCGGTTGTTTTTTTGTAAAAACTTTTTTATTTTTCACTGTTTAGTTGTTGTTGTGTGGGGTAGGTACCTACCCCACACAAATTCAATTAACACTAATGCATTGAAGAATTGAACACACCGACTAGAAGAATCATCAAAATTCGCATAGAAATGCCGGAGATGCAGTACATTTATGCATATAACTTCGTACATAAGAATAATTACCTAATGTTTTATATACTAAAACCTTCCTGAAAGTATGTAGATTACATTAGTGAAAGAGTTATCAAAATTGGTTAATGAGTTTTTAAGAAAATCGCGGACATACAAACATACATACAGACGGGTCGAATACAGAACCTTCTTTTTGAAGTCGGTTAAAAATGACTCGATGGTTTAAACCTGGGTCTAAAGATAAACCTTGGTTTGTAATGAGGCCGTTTGAGTTTTGAGTTTAAAA
Source organism: Amphipoea oculea (assembly GCA_945859645.1). Taxonomy (NCBI): domain Eukaryota; kingdom Metazoa; phylum Arthropoda; class Insecta; order Lepidoptera; family Noctuidae; genus Amphipoea; species Amphipoea oculea. The sequence continues at coordinate 15,138,495 of OX243873.1, forward strand.
ATTAAACCTCCGAAAAAACTGAAAAGCAAAAAATAAAAACCTTTTTTATTTTACCTTAATAAATAAGTTCTTAAACTAATGCAAGTATACCTAAGAAATTTTGAGTGGGCGCCAAACAAGCAACTTAATATCGTTGCGAGTGGTCGTGCGGAGAGCGCATTTTTTGTTTGGAATGTTAATATTTAGCGCTGGAGATTTCACGTTGCATTATTAATTTGATTTGGCTATTTCTATAAATTTAAGGTAATTTAGTGACCTTTGTTCATTGATTGTTTGGCGCCGACTCAACATTTTTAGGTATACTTGCATTAGTTTAAGAACTTATTTATTAAGGTAAAATAAAAAAGGTTTTTATTTTTTGCTTTTCAGTTTTTTCGGAGGTTTAATTTTTTTGTTAAAAAGTTTTTATTTTATAATTTTTTGAGGCTATAATTTACTTATTACTGCATGCTTAATTTTTGATTACTTTTAAAATGGCTACCTACCTTACTTTAGATATTAACTGTTATATAGTCCTACTTTAACTATTATTTTTTGTATAGTAAAATACTTAAAAAAACAGGCTTTATGTACCAACATAGATAGGCCTTTAATTTTAATTGTAATACACAGCTCAGCATTAAAATCTGTGAATGAACAACAAATCACCCCTATTTTCCTACCCTTAGGGTAGGATTTTTTTTTCCAAATTTACATGGGACCAACTTCGAGGTATGTTCTATCCATTAAAAAAAGAATAACCAAAATCGGACTAATCTGTAAAAAGTTATGCGTAGTCATACATTACAATCAGTGAGTGAACTATCAATCATCCCCTGTTTTCCTACCCTTAGGGTTGGATTTTTTTTTCCAAATTTATATGGGACCACCTTCGGGGTATATCCTTTCTAATCAAAAAAGAATTATCAAAATCAGACTGCTCTGTAAAAAGTTATGCGTGATCATACATAAAAAAAAAAAAAAAAAATATACGCGTCGAATTGATAACCTCCTCCGTTTTTTCGTCGGTTAAAAAATCTAAATAAAACCTCTTTGCAGACCCTACCAACCAACAACACCATTGATGACATTAACACAATGAAAGTACCAACGTACACGGTGCACGTCGCGTGTCATCCTCTCCACAAGGTCACCGCACACTATGACACATTCACACCGCACAATCGTCGACTCGTCGTGTACCTTCCATTCATCACTTTTTTCACAAAGTCACTGCGCAACAGAACCATAATGCCCTGCTGTCGTGATTTTCTCCTTGGTAGTTTCTAGTTGTAGTAGTGTCATCATGTGGTAAATTAAACAGAGATACTGCTCAGAGTTTTGGCACGCACGTTGGTTCTGGATCAAGTGTACCGATGTCATTACTCAGGATTAGGTTTGATCTTTAGATTGTTTCTGACAAGAAATATCTATGATATGTCACTGTTGAAAATAGTGCTGATGGCAGCACTATACAGGGTGTTACAGAAAGGGTATATCAATACAAACGGGTTGAAGAGTGTATCTGGTCTAGAATCTCTGTACAAAATTTCAGCTCAAAAGCATTAACTTTGAAAATGCTTAATATTTTTTTATTTCGACATCACGGCGCTGCACTGGCGCGCGGCGGCGTGATGTGCGTGTACTAGGCGCACAGACACACTACAGACACACTACAGACAGTGGATAATGACCCTCGTAGTGCGTTGATATGTTTGTTATGATTTCAATTTAATAAACTATCGAAATAAAAAAATATTAAGCATTTTCAAAGTTAATGCTTTTGAGCTGAAATTTTGTACAGAGATTCTAGACCAGATACACTCTTCAACCCGTTTGTATTGATATACCCTTTCTGTAACACCCTGTATAACGTATCTAAGTATTCTGTAAAAACCTCATCTTGAAAACTTAGGAGAAGTAAACTTGAAGTGAGCTATAAACAGTGTCAATTCCTATAATCAGGTGAAATGACAGTTTTCACGGTGAGACTTTTACATAGAAGAATAGACCGTCTGCTTCAGTCCCTAAAGTATGTTTTCGAAAGTAAAAAAAAAACAAAAGAAAAACAGTTCGTTGTTTCATAAACCCGTTTCACCCTGAACAATAAAGCGCTCTATAAAACAGCAGTAAAGCGAACTATAGAGTTGTAATCTCTGTTAACGAGCATTAGATTCGGTCGATATGTTAGCGTTACAAAGTAAAGATTGCGCCACACTAGGTTCACACAGGTTCAGACGCGCGATATCTGCGGCCTTGGCCCCCGCGCGATAAACAATGGTAATTATGACATCGCTGGCGAAAGCACGCTATTGATATAGACAGAAATGATACGGTTCATGTACTGTTGTCGAGGTTAATCATGTATTATGTACTGGAATAGCGGGGGGAAGTATTAAAGGTAAGTGGAGCAAGGACACAAACATAAGTCGGTCTTATGGGGTTGGATGGATGTGAAATCAACACGATAAGAAAGAAGATTGAGAAATAAGTACTGTGCAAGACTGTCTATGAAAGCAGTGGTGGCCCAGTGGTAACGAGTTGTAGGTCGCGGGTTCGAACCCAAGCAGGCACATATTACCTTGTAAATTATTTCATCACCACTATTCTCAAAACGCTGAAGGAAAACAACGAAGAAAAAATTTAAAACATCGAGGAACCATGTCATAGAACCGAAAATTCGAAGACAACCGCCAACTCGCAGTGGGCCCGCGTGGCACATTATGTTTTTGAGTGTTTTTTTTTTATTTGTTACTCCCTCTCACTCCCTCTCTTTCTCTCTCATACAGAGAGGAGGCCTGTGTCCTAGCAGTGTGAACAATATAGGCTGATTATGTATGCAAGACTGTCTGCTTGTTAAACTAAACATATTAAAAATCTTAAGTAATCTTTGAATACCTAATTACAGTTTGGTAGTGTAAATTAATGGTACAACTGACAAGTACCAAATTAGGATAATAAAGTTTCATAACAAAACAAAGGTACTTTTATAAAGTTTAATGAGGTCGTATGGCTTGAGGAATATTAATGGTAATTTAGGCTCAAGTTTTGGCAGAAAAACATCAACGTAGATTACAAAAGATTTTTTGGAAAGAGCTAGAAGAAAATATGCAGAGGAAAACAACCTCATAGGTCTGGTTTTCAGAAATGTAGTGACAAAGCAGCACCCTAATTGCGTAACCACTATCAATCACAACCTAAATAATTTTGAAGGATACCTATTGCTAATCCATTGCTTTAGGTATATGTTCGAAAAATCTGTCTGATCAACAACACAAATAGAGCAATGAATGTTGTTGAATTGTCAAAATGAATGCCATTGCCTCTTATTACTTATATTAGTATAGTGTGTTAGCAATTACCCCGCAGGTCCTGAGTTAAGTGTCTCAGTTGTGCAGTTTTATTGGGTACCTACACCTCATAGGAAAAAGTCAAAGGGTAGGTAATACTCCACTAATGAAATCCTATATCGAAATCTCTAACATCCATTGAAAATCTAAATAAACGTACAGACGCCAGCACATCAAGCTACCCGAAACTGTCAAATTTTCCCAATCAACTTTGAACCTTATAGTCTAGCAATAAAGTTGAAAATCTATTAAATAAATTTGACAGATTATAGTAGCTTGATGTGCTTGCGTCTGTACATCCACAGACTTCGATATCGAGATAGAATGGGATATTTCATTCTATTGAAGAGACAAACACGTTACATTGATTTTATTGTTCCTATAGTATTAAATTCTTACAAGATATTAGATTTGTGTATGAGATAATTCAAGAAATAGTGTCTAGCATCCTTACGTTATGCAATAAAACAACTCAATGAACCAAACTCGATGCCAACTTGGCAAACAGTACTATAACGTGAATGTTCTTAGTATTTTGACCTATTCCTCCGTACGTATTTACATAATAAATGTGTCATATTAATAATACATTTGATATAAGAGCTTTAGGGACAGTCATTTTATATAATATATGTAAGTATTTATCTGTGCAATCTGTGTCGAGTTCCGAGTAACGTTGATGTGATCATATGAGCTCATTTCACGTCTGATTTGTGTTCATTAGTTGAGCAAGATTTGCAGATTACATTTATTTTGAGTAGTGTTAAAATTATTTGGAATTTAACCCTTTTCTAATTAGGTATGATTTCAGCAATTACGATAATCGTTTAACCCACACTTTTTTCTGGGTATGTTGTTAATTTTTATCAACCGAGTTGGTATTCTTGATCAAGGTATAAACCACATTATTATGTAAAGTTTAAACCTAGGGCTTCGCACAACAGAAGGTCAATTCCCGTACTTATTAAAAAAAGTTCCTTTAGCGGCAATCTCATCTCAACGACAATCAATGTCAAGAACTTGTCATAAGTATAGGTAAATTCAAGGACCCTAAATAGACACACAAAAAATACAATACTAATAAACAAAATAAAAAAAAAAACAATAGACATACTAATTCAATGGGGGTAAATTAGAGGTATTTTTGACAGATTAGAACTGAAATTTGAATTTTCTAAAGGGAATTGCCCCTCTTAGGTTTTCTTGGGATGGTCCATAATTCCATAATATACCTACCTATCTAGGTAGGTACCCCAATTGCCAGTATTTTATTTATTAATATACTGCATCACCCTAATCACCTGCCATATATTCTAAGTTTTAATAATTAGGAACCCTCACGGGCGTCGCCAGAACAACCTACCACAGTTTCATCACAATCTGACCAATGGTTTCGGTACGCATAGAGGACAAACATACAAAAATTGATTTTTATTTATATACATAGATAGATAAACAGTCACATGTCTTAATCTATTAGCGTCCTGAAATTAGGTACCACAATTTACATTTCGTCGTAAATTCGCGTCAAATATAACTTCGTCGTAATCTAAGTTATGCTAAAATACTAACTTAGGTCACAAATATGAATAATTCATTAAGACTAATAGTCTGTCCATACGAATAGATAAAGTTTCATTTAAAAGTTGCAAATAAATCTATATTACTAACTAATAAATAACATTTGACTTCACTGGCGATTTTGTGATAAATGAGTTCTAATAATTTGGGAAATATCCTTGTTAGGAAGCTTTATAAAATTAGAGTTTGGATAAGCAGAGGTTACTTCGGGTGGGGTTTCCCAGGGTGGCTCATATTTCGATGTTTATACATGAAGTATCGAATTTCTTTGAGGATTGTATGTTGTGGGTCCACAAAATAATCTTGTCAAAACGTAGGTCGTCAAACGAATATTCACAACAACATAGAAGGAAGTTCATTCAAATTCAAATCAACAGTATTCCATACAACATTTTGTAATATGGGTCACACACATAAACGTAGAATGGTCTATTTAGATTTTACAAGCCAATTCAATTCAACGCAAAATCGGCAAGAACAAAACAAAATAATAAACCGTGAGTATTTCTTCAGCACGAATGTAATTTCAGTTGAACGACACACAAATAGGTGCGGCAAAGTATCGAAGATATAAATCAATGTTTTCCACGTTGAGAACTATTTTATGACCCTCCTATTTATTAAAATGCCTCATTTAGATGTTTTTCGAGTGCTCTTCCATTGTTTTACAAGTATAGAAAGGTCTCGCCCTCAAAGTATAATCGATACAGCAATAACAGACAGAAATCATTGAATTTACAATGAATGTCTGCAGAAAAATACTTCTCACGTATATTGAATGAAAACAAAAAGATGAAGTGCAATTTCAAGTACCTATGGGTAATACGTTTATTGTTTCGACGCCAACGTAAACTTGGGCGAGTTTTCTTAAGTGCAGAAAACAAAATTATCCGACAATCTAGTAAACTCTTTTGTTATAAATACTTCATAATCAGTCATTTTGTATCCACTGCTGGGACACTGGCCAGTGGCCGCCTCTCTGTGAGTGGCAGTGCGAGCTGATAGATGTCACATGTCTTTGAATTTTCGGTTCTAGGATATATGCCGGTTTCTTCACGATGTTTTCTTCACCGCGCACCGTTTTGAGAATAGTGCTGATGAAATAAATTACACAAAGTAAAGCGACTGCTTAGGTTCACACCCATGACCTCGACAACTAGTAATTCGGGGCCGATACAACTGGCCACCACTGCTCTCTAAATATATTTATATAATATTATACTTGTTGTTACTTAATTACTTTACTTATCTTAGAGTTCAGTGAACAGGCGAACATAAATACTGTAGATATAATTATATACACGGAGCATAAAACCCAGTGTTTAGATACTTGTGCATCGCCGAGAATGCTTAGTATAGACGCTGTAAAATAACAAAACTGAAATATTTTATCGACTGCGCGTAAAGCTCCGAGAAAGTTATGGCTATTGGCTTGTCTCGTTGGGCACCGGGCAGATTTTATTTCTTTATGTTTTATTGCTGGTTATTAGAGGAAATATACTTTTTGTTTGTATATAAACATTAGCTGTAAAGTTATGAGTGAAAAGTGTAAAGTTATTGTAGCTGTTAACTTATGAATGTTGTTTCATAAAAGGTTGAAGTAACTTTACTGAGAAAAACACAAATGCTAGCCTACGCAATGCATTTCGGTGTGTTCGTTTCAAAAATCAAATTAGAATTCTTTGAATATCTCGAATGCGCTCTCAAACGTCTTGTAAGATACTGTTCTTTATTTTTTATTTTATTTTTTGTGTTCGTTGGCTGCCGTGCGACCGGCATCGTTTACAAAATGAGCAAAACACTTCTACCAGTGATTATCGTAACTGACATTTTGTTTAATTCATTCTTAACTGATCATCTTGATTTATGTAAGTAGCTGTTTTTATTTGTATATTAAATCGTTTTGATCTAACGATTGAGCCTTGATTTTTTCTTGATTAGGAATATTAATTTCTTGTTTATTCCCTAATGCATATTCTAGATGTTTAAATTATGCTTATCTACGGGTAACTTTGGAAATCATCGTCCAGAATAACATTTTTTGCTTGCTTTGTCCTTTTAACTTTAAACATGAAAGTCGGTACGTAGCCGCAGGTATTAGCTTCTTTTTTATTGTGCAAGAAGCTCTCGTGGGACACAAATATCTTCGAATAAATCTTAACGAGAAAATAATGAGGGACACACGTTGCAACATGATGCTATATATATATTCTTCCTTAGTAATTTATTCTTAATAAGTTCTCGGAAATTTATCTCAGTTTTCATCGTCGGAATTAATAAAATGCGTGTGAATCATTAAATTAAGCTTTTTTCGTCTTCAGTAGATCTTAATGACAAATTAAATTCAAGTAGCCAAATCGGTCCATTTTTGTCGGAAACTGACGTCATAATGTTTATGGAGGATCGGTTATTCAGTACCGTGTTAACGACTCACGGATTTGCGGAATCACTTAAATCGAGTTAGAACCCCCCACGCACATTCTGACTCGATCTCGAAGTTACTGCGGTGAAAATCCTTTTTTGTTTTTGTCAAATCCGCAGATCCTTTTATTTTGTTTTTACAATCACGCCTAAAGTCGAGGCGGAGGTCGGGGAAGGTTAAAATATTTAAAAATATCCGCCGGGTTTTAGCATAGGTTTCGTTGTGAGTGTGAAGTGTGAGTGCGAGCTCTCCCGGCTTGTTGCTAATATGCGCAAGCCTCTAGACCTCATTACATACATCAATCCACGTCTGTTGTGTTCAGACATTCAAATAACGTGTTTTCCTAGGTTTGTTAGCGGAGGAGCGCGAACTCGGCCTGACCTCGAGGCTAATTTGACTTCGTATACGGGTAATGGAAAATCTCCGACTTGACGTTAACGATTTACCAACGCCCATAAGAGTCTCATTTTATTTGAATTGTTGCCGGTATGTTAATGGGGTTAGTGTCAGGGGAATTAGCATTTTGTGGCTTTCTCTCAGTTCGTAACGATTTTATTTCTGTGAGACACTTTTACGCTGGTAGGAAAACGAAAATATCTACATGACGGCATTGCTATCTAAATCACGCAATAGTCAGGTCGTTGCCCTCATTATCGCTTTGCACGATAACGTGGAACACGGAAAAAATCCCTCCTCATACTGATAAAGATGTCGACCAGTGTTGCGTGATCTATCGTGATCCCCATCAGTCTTGGATAATGAGGTCATTGAGGGGAAATGGTGTGTTACTTTAGAGGTCTAGTTAAAATGGGTAATGAATGTGTTAATAACACGAATAGCTTCAGTAAACAGAAGCATGTCCTTGGTCGCGGCTGGTCGCGGTTGGCGACGCGGGCGCGGGCGTTGAGGTCGCGAGAGGTCGAAATCTCTATTGTAAATATTTAAATTGAGAACCTGTAAAATTTTATTACTCGCCATTTTTAACAGTGTGCTACAGTAGCACTTACTGTGAAAAATATCGTCATCATTAAAATCTGTGACGAACATGCCTAAATTCGATGAATTATAGTGGATTTAAGATTAAAAAAAAAACAAAAAAAAAATCATCATGTTATTGTACCTATTTAGAATCAAATTTTGCCATGCATTGATAATTTAATACATAATTGAATGGAAAACTGTAGTTTACTTTCCCTGCAATTTTCCCATTCAACTTGACCGATAAGAACCTGCTTACACGCAATTTTTACTCCGTGATAAGGCCAATCTCTAAGCCCATATAACAAGTAGGTAAACGTATTTGTATTTCACTAGAGCATTATGAAATTCTCCGTCGTTGTCGTCATAATAAATTGCTTATCGTTACTAAAACTGTTATCATTTTCTTTCTAGTATCTCTTACAAATTGGGGACGTGGCATGCTAATTTGAGTCAATTCGAGTTGTACTGATGATCACTTGAAATACATACCTACTAGCCACCTACCTACTTACCTAAAATAACTGCTTTTTAATGATTTTTTGGGGTACATTTTCACAAGTGGCACTGTAAGCATAGGAAAAGAAGAGATTCTTCTCTGATTTGGACATCCAACGGACAGCGGAGTTGTGGAGTAATAGGGTCCTATTGGCACACGCTTTGGGTACGGAAAAAGGACGAAAGACCAAGACAAGGTTTGAGGACTAAAGAGCATTATTGCACAAGTATTATAAGGTACGTCACCATATTATTATTATAATCAAATACGTGATATTGGTGCTAGTTGGCAATAAGTACGTGTTTGTTAAGAAACATGGGTTCTCCCCCGACTGTGTTTAGAATTTCCCAGTCACCTCAAGAATAGTAAGTGCGCACTGTTTCTAATTATCAGCATTGGTAATCCCTCATATTAAGTCATTATTTTAATTAATTAAACATGTGAATATGCATTTGTTTATTTGTGATTTCAATGGATAGGAATGCGCATGATTTTATGTTAAACCCATAAATTATAATGGTGCGCATATGCAGGTACCTACAAGAAAAGTTAAGGCGTATCAGATTCGGTATGTTAATTTTACCTTTATGAGTTGATTTGTTACTCATTTACTTAGGATTTCAAACCCATATTTTAGGATTTTAACACAGGCAGCCCAAGAAAAGCCGCTTGTGTGGGCTCTGCCTAAGCTTGTACCAAGCAAGATAAATGATGACGTTACAATAAGCCCCTCAATATAAAATATGTTCCATCTTTCCTACGGAAATTATCATAACTATTCCGAGAATCCCATTTTTCATTGATATCGTCTCACTTTGGACATCTTATTCGGCTATAGGTACTAAAGTATCAAGAAAAATGGCCCTTTGAAATAAATCGTAGTTTTTCTCTATATAGCGTGTCATATGATCAGTGATACGCAAGATACCTTCGTTACTCTGTCATTTTGCACCAAAATGGACGATATACCAAAAACCTTTCCTTTTCGTTCCGAGATTAATATGCAGATATGGGAATCGGATAACAATTTACTGTCACAAACAAACTACGTCAATTTGCTGTTTTATGGCAATTTCATACAACTGTCAAAGATCGCGGACAATTGAAGTTAAGGCAATTTGATAAACAATTAATTTACCTGACCTTTACGTTTAGTTGAATTGATTCGGCTAATGCTTTTACAACAAAACTTTACAGATTCAGTACAAAGGGATCCATCAATTAATTGTTCTCAGTAAGTTTCTTTAACCTTTTAACCGCTTACGCCAAAATCCGACAAAAAATTTTCGTGTCCATTTAGCCAGAGTCGTATACTTACGACGAAATACACCGCTCGTTTAATCTGCTCTTTTATGTAATTACGCTGTATTCTATCAGGTATTTAATTTTAGTTTTTTGTTTTTTTTTTCGGGCGCTGGGGGCACGACAACTGATATGAAGTCGGGGGGTTAAAAGGTTAAATAAAATATTGGAATGGGTGTCCGTCCCCTCTACTCAGATTTGAAATTAAACTTAATGAGGACATACATAGACTGGATCCCGCGATCCTGAGAATTGAGACAGCAGCTACAATTTAGGTTAAGCTAAACTATATAGTATAAGTTAATAATTGAATTTAGGGAATTAGGACCCTTGTCCTTAGGAGCTCTTGTGTCGTTCAACCCGCTAAGATCGACTGTGACGACATAATTACATAGTTTTCGCTTCTAATTTAACCAAAGCCGATAAGAATACAGAGTGGCAGGGACATCGACGCCCTACCTGATACCATGGACTCAGTCACAAAATATACACCTAGATAACGCTAGAACAACTATTTCGCGTGCCAAAAATCGTAACAGCTTACGTACAAAAATCGTAAGCCGCCACTTTGGCGCTTAGTCCTGTGTACTGCTGGCTGGGTGAGCGTTAGTGCTGGCGCTAGGCCCAGGGGGTGGGGCAAGACGTGTGCCGCACGCGGTGGCGTCTTTGAATCGATTTGATTTTCCCATTACTAAATAGTGCTTGTGATATCATAGTAGGTACTTACTACTTATGAAAGAATGAATGAATTGCACCGATCCCAGCGTGGTTAAACCAGACTCGATTAATCGAATGAACCCCAAGATTCGCAGTAGCTCCTGTAGCCTCATTTTCATGGTGCTACAGCGACCATGTCAAAAAATGTCACGCTTGGTTTTTATACAGATCGTGATTCGTGATACTTGCGTTATCTATGTCTATCTATATCTGTGGATTCAGTAAATTATTCTGAACAACCCTGGGTAAAAATATTTTGTCAGTAATAAAAAAAAAAAATGCTGTCCAGTACACTTTGTCCGCGTAGGTATGTCACTTTTCCAAGAAACTGCAGATTTTTTTGATAGCCGTCGAAAAATTTGTGCGCTAGGGCGTCTACAATTTTTCGACGGCTATCAAAAAAACGACGGCGCGTACGTGTTCCACGCGCGCCTCAAGGAGATGTCGGCATAAAGGAAGGGGCCTGCCAGGGCCGAAACCTGCCGGGGGTGCGGGATTGTCCGAAAGGGTTACCGCTACCCCGGAACATAAAGGGCTAAGCAAGGAACACGGATGGGTTTTAGTCAGTAAGAGTCTGACACTCCCTTCGCTCCACCCAGAGCGGGAGGGGTCATTTGATGATTTCCCATCCATAAAAAAAAAAAAAAAAAAAGGGCGTCTAGAATCATGTGCTGCGTTCATGGTTACAATTCGCGCGTCGTTGTCCCGACCACCCTGTATAGAAAAAGATTCCTTTTACAGTTAATTCAATAACAGTAAAAGTGCACCACATTTCCTCTACTGCCCTAGCCTATCATTAACAGCTGAAGGTTGTTGGGAAATGGACTACACAAGTCCACATAGCTCTTTGTTACGCATGTAGGCCACTCATTCAATGCAGGATTACGGTTCTTCACTTAGTTCCCTGCTGTTACGTAATTACGTTCGGTCACATTATGAAAACTGGGTCGAGAGTTGACATTGTTTGTTAAGAAATGACATGTGTTTTATTATGTACAGGCGTAAATTTATGCTTGTGAGTATTCATGGGTAATAGGGAGTGACAATTAGTGTCAGTCTTGATTATATGCAAGCGCATTTAACCGAGATTACCAAGTAGTAAGTGTTTAGCATTTTGCGGGAAAAGATTGGAGGATTGTTATACAATCGATGCGCATTCTGTTACGATGGATTCAGTTAATAATTTTGAAGACCCCTGCGTTGAAACATTTCGTCGGTTAGAATCATTTGCTGAATTTATGGTTGCTGTTTGCGCCGGCATCGATGGCCCTGCCACCTTGTATGTGATGATAACCCTTAGTTAGTATGGTTAATATGGGCTTAACCTTCGCGGTAGAAGAGTCTTTGGGGACACTTGACAGACTGAGTAGTGGTGATAAGGGTTGGTATAATCTAATATACACTATAATTATAAAAAAGTTAGCGTTTATTGTTCGACGAGGTTACTCAACTTCATATAAGAGAAACGATACTAAAATTGATGTAAGAAGGAAGCTGTGGTCTTATGCTCTTGACAGTAATGACCTTTTGCGTGATTCTCTGGTGGTTTTTATTCTATTACGTTTTCGAGTGCGCGTTTCCTTCTTGAGCATACGTTTAGTGTGCCTACTTTTCGGAGTCTCTAAACTTTTCCAAGGTTAAAGATAATTTTAATCAGTTGTTTGTCTAAATAGCCTATCTTACCAAATTAACACGAGTAACGCGTGTAGTTGTAAATTAAATTGTTTTCCCAGTCTTCATTATCATACGCCTACTATTAAAATAATTTCGTTCAGACATTAGGTAGGTACTTATTCTAGAACTAATTTCATTTAAGAATGCCTAGTTATATCGAATTTGCTTGTTTTGTCTTTGTTTCATCATCTGAATTAATAAGTCTTTTGACCTAGCGTGATAGACATTACCAATGATGTAATTTGTTATGTATGTAAACTATGCTATGGAGACAAAAGGAAGAATATTTTATAAGCTCCTGTTGTCCCCATAAAGGGAAAGCGTCAAAAGGAAGGTTATTTTATAAGTTCCCGTTGTCTCCATAACGGGAAAGCGTCAATGGGGACAAAAGGAAGGATATTTTATGACTTCCCGTTGTCCCCATAACGTGAAAGCATCAATGGGGCAACGGGAAGGAAGTTTTAGGACTGCCCGAACGGGAACACACCCAAGGAAGGTCCTCTTTCAACACTGTCCTGAAATTTTACTGGCTGTTTACTAGCTAACTGATTCACACAACGAGTAATAATTTTTTCAACGGGCACCATTGTAGATCGTAACGCCACTAATCGTCATGCGAGATAGTAGACAAACGCGAGCAAAAAAAAAAACAAAAGACACTCACCTATCTTTCCATTAGGGCTGTAAGGCCCGTAGCTGCCCGATGACAGCGGCGAGGAGTACCCATTCGGCTGCGGCTGCACCGGCGGGCCGGGGGAAGGCGAGCCGGCGCCCGCGCCACCAGCCATCCAGTCGCGGACGTGGCCGTTGGCCTGGTGGCCGTTGTGGCTGACCCCCGGCTCGGCTTTGACCGCGCCCGGCAACACGCCGCGGTACGCCACCTCGTGCTTCAGGTCCATGCCGCTGCTACCGCATGCTGTTCCTCCGCCGCCGGCCCCGCCGCCCGCGCTCCACACTTCTAGAACAAAAGACACCTTGAGTTATTTCACTGTCGTTTGAAGTTGTAGCTTAACTTGAAAACCTACAAACCAACGTTTCTGCAGTAGATATAACCTAACACCTTAAAAAATAAATGTAAGCTTTGATCTTCAACTGTTGTAGGGTTCTAAAATTATAATAACCATGACATCCAAATAATATATTATGACTATTTTAGAAATACGAAAAAAACATTTTGTTTGTCTCATGCTTTTCTTGTATCATAAGGACGATGACAGTTCAAGCTTAAATAGCATTTAAACTCACAATCTTTATATCTACCAGTTATTATAACAGATATCATTTCCAGATCAATTAGCGATATTCCAAAGAAACGAACAAACATAGCGCTGCATCTTATCTTGCGTAGCGGTTGTATTTCAAGAGTATACAATCGAATGACCGAACGGGTCTAGTTCCCATGGCCGCTGTAATCTTTGATCTCATCACAGATAAACAAGCCGCGGTTTGGCAACAAAGGGATTTGAAGGTGAATAGAAAGTTCCGACGAACAGTAGACCTCTGATTGTTTGTTTAAGAGAGTACATAACTGCAGGCAGGAATTGTCGGAAGAAATTATTGCTGTCCTTTATTTTGAAGTTAAAGAAGAAAGAGATGGAAAAAGATGTAGCTGCCCAATCAGCTTGTACTAATTGACTGAAGTAAAGACTTCTCAGGAAATGCTAACCATAATAAGATGAAGTTGAGTTTTAGAGATGTGGATGGGGCACATTAGTTTGATAGCGCTTTTTTCCGTCTCTTGTACTCAGCCTAAAATAACAATGCCTACCAATAGTTTAGGTAACAAATGATAATATTCAAATAACTTGAGACCTCCTCAAACCGATTTTCAATAGGTTTCAGGCATGTTTCTGGTAGGTATGACTGAATCTTACGTAAATATCATTCAGATTTATTCTCGGTTAGAAAAAGTTGTTATTGCCAGATAGAAGTTTAAACATCAACAAATTGTATAAGTACTAACCTAATATTTGAAAATGTGAGTGAAATATTATGCTTTCTGCTTTAAATGTCCATATTAGTGGTCTATAAAGTTCTTGGTAAAATGGTATTCATTTCAACCCAGAGAGAAAGAAGCGGTATTATAGTTACCTACTATTAGTAATAATATTCGAATGGCACATGGAAGTATAATAATCATAAAATAACTTCTAATGTAGAACTAATAGCAACTGCAAAAAATAATGCACTTAACGTGAAAGCTATTGAAACATTCCTAGTTTTACTTCATATCATAAACGTTATAATATGTATTTTGAATCATAATTTTGCAGCACATCAAATGCAGTGTCAACGTACGGGTGCTTCGCTGCCCTCATAACGTTAATATAAATGAAATTACATTACTGAAAACTCAATCATCATCATCTTAATGAAAAAACTTGAATGAAATATGCAGAAAAGGTGTCACAGACATCTTTAGAAGTCGTCCAATTGAATGCTGTAGGCTGTAGGCGAATACTGCGGTACAATATTCTAGATGGGTGCTTGAAATAAGTTTTACCAAGAACTAATATTCTATCTTAAAGAAAAAGATAGTACTGAATGTAGTAAAAAGAAAGATAGTTTTCAACGAGGTAGGCCGAAGGACACCCCTCACTGTGAAAGACGAAAAAGTTATTGGATTGTGACGTAGGTGCAAATTGCTGTTTCCCTAGAAAAGGATGCTTGTAAGGATTTGGAAAAGGCCTTTGCTCAGCAGTGGGATAGTCTGGGCTAACATTAAAATTAAAAATGCTGTTGCTATGGTGTCGATTCTGTTGTTCACAAACTAAACTAAATTAAAGTTCAATGCATCTTTTGTTTCTATTTCATTAAGAAAAGCTTAGGACAGAAGATAAATAGTTTAGAATTAATCAATTTAAATTAATCAGCGCCTGACGTAATTTTACGTAATTTTAGTAGGCAAGTCTTTAATCACGTCTAAACTTGTATGGAGTAATGTGCGGCGCTGTCATTAATTTGACAGGACTAAACTAAAATAATAATAAATTCATCGTCGCATAATAATCCCTTGCCGTGCCGTGCCGACAGTGGCCGCAGGCGCTTAGTGAAATTACTAATGAATCTTCGAAATACTTAATGGATAGTAAAGAAACAGCATCAAAGTACATTGACCGACAATCGGGGTCATCTAAACTTGGACACTCTCTTCTAATGGGCACCTTTTACTCTGATTATTTCATAGCGAAGAAGAAAAGTTGTATGAAATTCTGTCCTTACCTACGTGTATTTATAGAATATCTACAGATATAAATAAAACTTGTATTAAAGACTAGTCTTATTAAATAATCTACCGGCTCAACTTATTCGAAAGGGGCGCCAAATAGTGAAACTATGTTTCAATGTTCTGAAAAAGGGATATTTTATATTTTAAGCTAGTGTTATGATAACTAAGACAACGTTTCATTAAAACTTTTTTTTTGTGTATGTTGGTACACAAAAAGAAAACAAATGATACTCGTTAAATGTGTTTCGTGCGCTAAGATCCCAAATCGTTTTCTTTGCATGTTTTTTGGAATTGGTTTTTCCTAAAGCCAATATTATCATCTTCTGCCCTTTATTGGTTTTTAATGTTCTTTGGAAAGGATGTTTGCTGTCATAAAATGCCTTACTCATCATTTGGACTGCTAGAGAAACTTAATTCTAATGACCCTGTCTAATAAACGCATGTAAACTCATTCTTTGTCACAATTACGGCTAGTTCTAATTACTCGCTCTGGCCAACACTGCACCGGTCCTTGGTCAGCGAGATTAAATTTCAGCAAACTAGATAGTAAATCTAGTTGGTGTATCAGGCGATCGCGGTAATAAACCGCAGCGTCCCGGGATTAACCAGGATCGCTCCGGGATGACGCCAATCCCGGGATGTTAACAATTGCTTGTGCATTGTGTAGATCGTAAAATGGATACATGGGTTTATTTATTTTTATTTATTTATTTATTTATTTATTTATTTATCCATTTATTTCAGGCATCAAGGCCCATAGGAAACACATAAAATACAATATTAATATAACTTAAAAATACTATAAATAAATACATCATTATAATTACAAACTAACTAAACACGAAGTGACGGCGTCGTGTTTCGCTGACTGGTGTCATGTAGCCGGCCACGAAACCGGCGGTACACAACACCCTTCGGCCAGAACTCTTCTTTGAGGAACTTCTCGAGATGGTGTGTGGTGTGTCGGTGTTATGGGTAGTATTTTGGTACTGGTGTTGTTCCGTTTTGTTTTCTCGAATTTCCTTAGCTTGTTTAACGTGACAACGACAAAGAAAGGGTTCATACCCCTTTTCAGTCGTCACAATGTGTGTATACGTCGTTCGTGTGTATGCATGTTCAGTGAAAGTGTCGAAACTGCTTGATCGATTTTGATAAATGAGGTGTCAGTCGAACATCTTTGTGATGTGGGTGCGGTCCGTTTTAGATAGTTTTAGTATCTACGGGAAATTTTATTTTTGAGAGAAACATTTTGTTTTTCTACTTAATTTTCCCGTAAATTTTAAACGATTTATGACTAGATTTTTCTTTGAAGTTTGTATTTTAAATTTGTGGTTAAAGTGCTTTTGTGTTCTCTATCATTTTGTATAACACAACGGAATATTTTCAGCTCTTTTAAAAGCAACAATAAAGAACCACTTTGCGGTGGCATAATTTGTTATAAGATTTATGTAAGTATCTTACTATGTGTCTAGTTTATGTATTTTTCATGAACATATCATCTAGATCATTTAAAATCACACATGTTTTCACATAATTCTAAAATGTTTATTCTTAATATCTTCTTCTATTATATAATTTGTTAGACACGTCATTTTGCTAATCTGTCTTTTTGCGAACCTGTCACTTTGTTAATCTGTCTTTTTACGATTCTGACCATTTGTAACAAAATACTAACGCCTGACAATTCGCTAATCTGTCATTTTGCGTTTCTGACGTTCTTCGCCCAAACCTAATACTGTTACTATTCATGACACGAACAGTTTTTCAGGTCATTGACACCACTTACTTCTCGAGTTAGCACCATAAATAATCCGATAGCCGTTTCGTATCAATCTGATAAGCGGTTTTGATTAGATTCAAAACAAATAAAAGTCATGACCTCATTAGAATATTACTTTTTATATTTTTTTGAGCTAGTAAAAGTAATTGTGATGGCTATAGGTATGGCAGGAAAAGACGTGCAGCATACATAACATAACATAATATCATAACCAGCCTATAATGTTCCCATTGCTGATACACAGGCCTCCTCTCTTCGTCTTCGAGAGGCAGTGGGCTGTATTCAATAACAGGGGCCAAGTGCGGGTTGGTAGATGTCACCAGTCTATGAATTTTTGGTTCTAGGGATATGCCGGTTTCCTTACGATGTTTGCCTTCACCGTTTTTAGAGCAATGGTGATGAAATAATATACACAAAGTAATGCGTCTGCTTGGGTTCGAACCCACGACCAACAACGTGTAAGTCGGGCCGTTATCACTGGGCTACCAATGCTCATTAAACACGTGCAGCGCTGACCTCAAATAAATCAGGATAAGAGCAGGAGGATGATGATGATATTATATTAGACTTAGTGTATCCGCAAATCGACTATAGTCCGGCGTTTCTAAATTTGCCAAAGATGTAAACAACAATGGCCGCTCGAAATTGAATAAAATCGATATACAAGAACATTTATTTGCTTTCGTTTAGTTAGCTCGGAGAACCTCCGAGCTAACAATCATTATTTAAAATAAATGTTTTTGATACCGATTTTATTCAATTTCGTGCGGCTATTGTTGTTTACATCTTTGGTAAATTTAGAAACGCCGGACCTTACCTACTAGTGGTCAGCGCCAGTGCTCACTCGTTAAATGTCTGAAACATGTCTGGCGCTGTTGAGTGGATATAAATTATGTTCACTTCCTTACCTATAGTTGTGTGTCAAAGAGCAATGTACTGTACTTCGGGCCATGATTTAATCCTATCGGTCCTCCACAAGATTATCTGAGTATGACCTTCTTGAAGACTAATCGGTTCAACCGAAACCAGGATTAACTTTGAATGAATCCGGATGTTGGGCCTTATTTGCTGCGACATAAACAATGTTTGTTTGTGTGTCTGTGGGGGGGTGTGTGTGTGATCTAAGTAAGGTTGTCCATATTTTATGGTCTCAACAATAAACTTTGTAACTTTAAACATTTTACGGCGAAACATAAAATGTGAATATGCAAAACATACGATTTCAGTGGAACAGCGGGCGCTGCGATGAGTGAAATATATAATAGATAAATGTTTTACGACGATGCCATAGGTTACTTAGCATTATTGCTGAATAGAGTGTTTTTTACCTAATTTTCAAGAAACTATATAACATAATCAGCCTATAATTTTCCCACTACTGGGATATAGGCCTCTTCTCTGTGAGAGGGAGTGGGCTGTAATCCACCACGCGGGCCCAGTACGGGTTGGCAGATGTCACAAATCTTCGAATTTTGGTTCTAGGACATGCCGGTTTCCTCACGATGTTTTCCTTCACGGTTTTTGGAAACAGTGTTGATGAAATAATTTACACGAAGTAAATCGCCTGTCAGGATTCGAACCTACGACCTCGACTCTGAAGTTGCGGCCGTTACCACTGGGCCACCACTGCCCTCAAACATTTTTTTTTTTGTTTTGCCATACGAGGACTAAACTTTCCTGTCTCAAAGGACTACAGTTTTGACACCGGTACGACTGTTGTACCAAAGGTCTGTGGACTCATTGAACTTAACTGTAAGATATCAATATCCTATAAGGTCAGAATTTCAAACTATGGCTATGGCTCTTTATTCTCTTGGGTATAACTAATTATACCCTAGAGAAAAAAGAGGTCGGTAGCAGTTGTCACTTGGAAAATACTGAGTACTTAGCCACAACTGGAAAATCATAAGACCCAACCCCATTTAATTGGGAAAAATACCAAATCAATCGTAGGTACTCAACAAACATTGATCATAAATTACCCCAAAACATGATGTCATATAACATAATAAAGGTAAAGAATACCATTGAATTGACAAAATTACTAACAAGACAAAGTAATATAACGTTACTTGTTCCATCACAGTTAGTGTCCTAATAATAAATAAATTATCTCCATAGCTATCCTTTAACATAATTGAATAAATCCACTCGTTTGTATTACAGTGGGATAATTACGTACCATACACACAATGGCAATAGATCGCAATGCATCATTTTGACATACATCGCTTCCATAGGTTTGAAAAATTCGTCTGAACAATAACGTAAATGACGCAATGAACGTGGCTGAACTGTCAGAGCGAAAGACATTGCGATCGATTGCCATATTATGCGTTAAGCAAATACCTCTCAGGTCTAAGCCAAGAAAATACGTTTGAGAAAAGGAAAATTCATTAGAAATGAAAATAATGCCTCCGTGGTGGAGATATCGCTGAATCATTCGGTTTTCCTTTCTCTGATGACGCAGCAAGAGGATAACCCACATCTTGGCAATTAAGGAATGTATGTGTTGGAATTAAGTGATAAGTTATGTTAGGTTAAGTCTTGATTTACCCTGGAAAATTGCGATTGGAATGATTCATTGAGGACATGGTTTGATTATGTACGAGTCGCATAGTGATACGTATAGGTAGGTATTTCACCAAGTTGCATAACGATTGTCTTTTGTTTTTAAGATCTTCAGTGTTTATGGATGGACGTGTGTCAGTAAAATCTCCAAAATAAAACGTATGAGGGTGCAGTGACTGGTTGCAGTGGGCACCGCAGCAGCGGCGCGGGCGCGGTTGCACAACGCGCTCGCAGAGAAAGCGGGTGACGTCACGACCTCGACACGCTCACCTACTTGCGCGCGCGCCGCCGCCGCCGCCGCGCGCCGCCTGCACCAACCCACTTCTGCCGATACCGGCCCAATGTCGCCGGGCTTTCTCTCACCGTGTACCTCTTCACGCCGACATAAACACAACGTAATCGTCATGTTACTATCCAATGCGTAATACCTCTCCATGGAAAACGATACGCAAATGTATTCTAAACACGGGAAAAATAAAAGTGTTAACACTGACACCGTTTCGGTGCGCAGCCGCATCTTTTTGCGCTCGTTTTTTCAGCAACAACGCAGCCAATGAAAGTTGATATTTTTAAATGTTATACTATAAATATCAGCGGGTATCTAAAGGCTGACCTGATATACCACTTTCGCTTCATCAGAGCGAATGCAAGTGTGCCGGTTTAGAAGGCAGCTTCATTAACGAAGTGCAGCCGCTAAAGCACGAGCAAAATTACCGTTTTGTTCAAGAATTTTTATTTAGCTCAAGCTCATTTATTTTTCGCTCTCATTCTTTATCGTTGGCTTCAAAGATAAAGTTTGTTAACGATAAGATTTGAGATGGAAAATGATTCATATAAATGCATTTTAGAGTAATAAAAGCAAGCACCAGCGGCGCCACTGTGATCATTAAACTAAATTGCATCCTGTGGCGCTGCACTCCCTAATTTTTCACAAATCGCATCTTCTCTTTCAATCTTCCCATTATTCGACAATTGGCACCGATTGGTGTCGGCACCACGGTGTGAGCTTTGTCTCATACTCGTAACATTCACGTTTTCGCCTCATCGCATCCTACCTTCACAGTTCAGACCCAACGAAGGATTCACTTTTACGACGTCAGCAATAAACTTTTATGACTCATTACGATAACGTTAGAATAAAATACGCGAAGAGCAATCGAAAGAATGTACCTAAGTGCCAGCTCGTTCCTTACTGGAATCGCTCGGTTCTGTATTTTCCTTTCAGAAAATATTCATCGCAAAGACTCGCTAGTCATCGCGATTGCGATCGTCTGATTTATGCGCGGTACTATACAAGAGAGCTGGAGCTCAGAAAATATTCTGTGAAATAAATCCGGTGCGGTTCGGTGGTTCACGCGGAGAACGCGCGTATAAAGTATCTTCGGTGCGGTCAGCGCATATACTATCGCATAAAAGTATTATGGAAAGAACGAGGACGTGCCGCGACGGCGTCCTGAGAACATTCCGGAACGCGTGCAGCTCGCTCTCGATGGCACTGATGTAGTGTCGCAGCCGGCGTGGCGCGCACCGACTATTTGACTCATGCAGGTTGTCGCAATATATATGCAAAGCTTTGTGGCCCTCGTTCGCTGCTGAGGCATTAAAGAATTGTCGATGACGCGGAAATAGAATTTACGAGTGTTGCGACCCCAGCAGCACCGTGTGATATATTGAGCGAGGTCACTGGCTCGCCAGTGGCGTGCTGTTGCTGTTGCGTCACTGTAGGTAGACTAATGGCCTTGTTATAATATACATTTATGTAGGCATAGCATATTTCTAGGTGGAGGGTTCGATAACCGTGCCCTGAGGTGGGAATAAACCGTTTGTGTTGTTCGCCGTAATTAGAGAGTCTGTTCGGCGCAGCGGACGACTGACGGGCTTCATGCATTATTGAGTTGAGCGCATGGTAGGCAGACACCGGGCTCAGGTGATTGCGAGCAAATTGTTATAGTTCCCACGGGACTTATAGCCGTGTTTGTGGGCTGTTTTACGTAATATTAATGAAATTTAAAGCGAGTACCGCGCAATATTTACTGCTTAGGAACGCTAAAAATGTAACGACATTTTTACACAGTTTTTAAGAAGAATTCGTGGCATGGCGGATAAAGTTCAGGTGAATTGGAAAAATTGCTCTTTCTGCGACATATATTTTAATTAAACGGACACCCATTTACCCACCGCCAGTCTCGTCGAGGAGAACTTTCATCACATAAAGAAGTTAAACGACATTCTCAACCAACCCACTTTATATTACGAATGCAGAACTCTTGTGCAATTGAACGAATCAAGGATCGGGACGTCTCTCTAACAAAACTGCATTTTCACTTTATTGTCTGCGAGAAATGAGAATTGCTTTTCAGCAATAGCTATAGAAAACAAGAAACGAATTTCTAGCAATAAAAATGCTAGAAAATAAGGTATCAAGTAACAATAAATATATAAATCTGTTCGCCTGATTCAAGATATTTGAGACTGCCAATATGGTACTGATATCCGCGAGGGAGTGCTTCAATAATGCGATTTCTAGACTTAGTCTGAATGTAAAGTCGTCGGATATTCCTGCCAGATGACAGTTCGTGTGTTTACTGCGTCTTTGCTGGAACACGAGACGATCCGGGCGGATGGGGAGAGATGAAAAGATTGCAGCATCCCGAGCGGGAAAATCACGTAGCTATTTTATCGGCGCATCGTACCGTCTCGATGGTCCGCCACACTACCGCTGCTTTTACGAAAAGGATTCCACTACATGTTGAGATTTTAAATATACAGAGTTAATATCTGACTGACAAGCTTTCAAGGCAAAGAATGAAGGAATTTTAAGTATAAACAGAGTTATGTAATAACAAACCATTTCAATGAAAACAAATTACATTAGCGAGAATAAATTCAAATACTATCAAGGCCGGGATTACTTATTCATAGACATAGTTTGGAAATAAATTGGACTCCCTACCTAGGTACAAGTAGTTACTGTACTAATTCCGGTTTTACGTCTTTGATCAAGATTAATTAGCAACCATTTTGGGACAAAAGACATGTTCGGTACTGACAAAGATTTACAGATGTTCACTAGTGTAACAAGCTCTTTTGTAACCTAATGCATCATGTCAATGTGCCAAAGGTATCAGATTATGTCTTAGTAGACATATTGTTCGATTTAGTTGCGTCAAACGTTGCCCAACATGACTCAATGGGCACAATTCTTTTATTAGTCCGTACCAACAAATATGGGCACAATTTATTACGAGGGGAACCAGTTTGATCATGTTTGACAGAGCTTCGTTAACCATTTCGAAAGTGGTAAATAGATAAACTAATAAGGAGCCTGTATGAAACTTTACACAATGTTACCTTTGTTCAATTACCGACAATGTTTGCAGAGGCGTATTAGAAGAAAACGTAGATGGTAGGATTAATATTAGTTCCATACTTACATACTATTGGCTTTGTACATAAAATGTATTTGAGAGTAGCTTTTGCGCGTGACTTCGTCTGCGATCTAGGATGAAAATTAGCCTTTGTCCTTCCCCGGGATCCCAGACTACCTATGTGTCAAATTTCATAACGTTCGGTTTAGTGGTTTAGGTGTGAACAGGTAGCAGACGGACAGAGAGATATAGTTAGAGTATATAGGTAGATTAATGGAGAAAAGAGTAACGAAATGACATAAGTAGAAAAAAAAGTAAATAATTCCCGAAACCAAGCGGACCTTGAAGACATTCAAATCATACTATGATTAATCTGCTTCAATCGATCCAGAAATAACAGCAACCCACTTATTACAAAAAAAAAGGTTTTTATTTTGATCCGGCAAATTGCTAATCTATCGCTTCATAAGTACGAAAAATTTGCCTGTTCAACAAATAACGCAATGAATGTTGTTGAACTGTCAAAATGAAACCGATTCCGATTGATAATGTGTTATGCAATTGCCCCGCAGGTTTAAACCAGCGAGCCAGTTATTTAACTGTTAGGTATACAAATGCAGTTCTTTAGGTGAAAATGGCTTAGTTCGGGGCTAATTTACATTTTAGTATTAAAAACTTTGGTTAGATCGAAATAAAGTTCGAAATACAAATACTGGCTCAAAGATATAGGCTAGAACTAAAGTTAGATTTTGTTTTGTAATAAGTTCGCTTGTATCTCCTTTAACATCAAGTTAGATTTATGAAAGACCCATCTAACCGTTATAGCATCCGTCTTAATTTGAGAAACATCTCAGGCGACTATATGAGGCTCCAAACTTCTCCATTATTTCCGTGATAAAAGGCTCCGACCTATTTCATTTTTACTTAAAGAAGACACGTGTCTTCATGAAATTCGCAGTTTCCACCGGAAAATAATAAGAACGAATGAACAAAAAAGGGGGAATTCGATATCAAGTATCACCTCCGATATTACTTATTCAAGTACGAATTGCTTTGTTTGCTTGTAACGAAACGTTAAAATCGTCGAGTGCGAGGAAGTGAGTGTCCATAAAGTTATTCCCTACATGTTTTGAATTGGAATCCTTTACATATATTTTCTTACTGAACATTTTATATTTATCGTTAGCTTCAATACACTATAATTCTACCATACCCATGTTAATGGCTGCTTGTGTGTCGTCGTACAATATACTTTTATTTTCTTTGTTCTCTAGTTACAGCGCGAAGATTAAAATCTGCATATCTTCGATGTTTGTATACTTTAAGATTATTGGTACTGATGCTGTACAAGATAAACTTGTGGACAGTTCTGCTAATAAAGGAACGCCATTTTGAGCTTAAAAGGTGTACGTAAACTATTCTTGGTGATGGGTTGTATTTCTTTGTAAATAAAGGCTGTGCGGAGGTCGTTATGCATGCCCGCGAAAGGGCAAATAAGCACGTAATATTTTTATTTTAGCGTCAGAAGTTGTTGGATATGTGGTGACTAGTGATGCTTTAGGTTGAAGTTATCGTTACCTTAAAATTAACTGCCAACAAGATGACATATAAAGATACAAATACAATATTGTCTGAACGAAAACGAAACTAATATTCCCAAAACATATTCGCATATCTTGCAACAGCAAAATTGCCAACGAAAACATTGTCACGTCCTCCTCAGATAGTTATTCTATTCCAAGGGAGCTCTGAGAATTTCTTGAACATTCTACAGTTCCATAATGGTAAAATGCATTGATAAAACCAAGGCTAATCAAAGTGCAAGGCTGAGGCAAGGGCGGAGGGACCTTGCGTCCTACGATACTGAGCTTTCATTTTGTTGTTTTCACACGCAAACTGTACAATTTACTGGTTTTTGTTGATTAAACTAGAATTTACTCGAATAACATACAACGATAGTGTATTTTTCCGTTTAATATTGTGCAATATTAAGACTACGATCTAGAAGAGAAAGGAATATGGTAGAATTGGTTTAGACGATGCTGATATAACAAATCTTGAAATAAAATATTCCTTGATTTTAATAACAGACTAACCAACAAAGAACACGTTACCATTGAGGAGTTAGCATGAGCCAGGAATAAAGTAGAAGTTTTTGTAAGTGCTTTAGAACTCCTGAAATTGGTTATATTTAACGAAAAAATTCACAGATAAAACAAATATATTATTTAATCATCTAATAAAACTTAATCTAGATGATATCATACGAATGAAGACGGTGGAAATTTAGACACCGAAACATCAAAATTCGCTCGCTCAAACGACAAAGTTATAAGTTCTAACATAAAGTTCCAATTGTTCATTGTTCGTACGTTCAAGTTAGACTGTTTGCATAATAGTTTTACTCCTATTTCATGTTCAGCTGCATTCCCTTTGAATATTATTGGAAACTCTTTAAATTTCTCTCAATAGAATATTTTTACGATGCTAAATTGCTTTCAGCTTTATTAGAGTTGTTTGCGAACGATATATTCGTATCTATTCAAGTGTTATTTTATTATTTATTGGTTCTTTAGTTTGGTAGTTTATTATGTGTAATGATAGGTATATAGTATTGTGCTAAACGTGCTTAAGCGATTCTATAAGTATAACACTAAGAAGTCAATAAAAAACTAAGTTGCCAGGCAAGTTATTTTGGCCTTGCGAATATGACAAACTACGTCTAATTTTTTTGCAGTTAACGCATGTCATATTCATAGAGCAGTGGTGGCCCAGTGGTAACGACCGCGACTTACGAGTTGTAGGTCGTAGGTTCGAACCCAGACAGGCGCTTTACTTTGTGTAAATTATTTCATCACCACTGCTCTCAAAACGGTGAAGGAAAACATCGTGAGGAAACCGGCATGTCCTAGAACCAAAAATTCGAAGACATGTGACATCTACCAACCCGCACTGGGCCCGCGTGGTGGATTATGGCCCACTCCCTCTCACAGAGAGGAGGCCTGTGTCCCAGCAGTGGGAACATTATAGGCTAATTATGTATGTATATGTTATGTATATTAATTATCAACAACAGAATTATTATATGTATATTTATGACAATAACGTCTCGTTCAAAAGACCTTGTATTTTCCTATAACTTATCTACCTACAGACATCTTTATACAATTAGTTTGCAAAATTATTACACAGGAGGATTGTTTTTCATGTAATAATAGCATTCAGCAAGGCTTTAATTTGAATAAAGGATAAGGCCGTGGGCAGAGAACACTTAAACAATTTGATTTTAATTATAAAAAAAATCTTTGACATCCCTTCTTTGGTTATGACGATCATGACTGTACAATAAGTCAACGACACCTAAATCGACTTTTAAAATAATGACGGTAAAAAGACTCGTAAAAGTCGCACTACACTACATTACTCATTTGTTTGCTGCTCTCAAAACGGTGAAGGAAAACATCGTGAGGAAACCGGCATGTCCTAGAACCAAAAATTCGAATACATGAGACATCTACCAACCCGTACTGGGCCCCCGTGGTGGATTACGGCCCCTTCCCTCTCACAGAGAGAAGGCCTGTGTCCCAGCAGTGGGAACATTATAGGCAGTAATATGAAAACCTATCAATTATTAAATAATTGATAGGTTAGGTATTGATTGATAGTTGAAAGTTTGCAGTTTCAAAACTATGTTTTCTTTGTCCCAAAAAAATGAATTTTTCAGATGCGTCACTACTGTTCTGAAGGTGCGGTATGTTTGGATCGTAATTACATGGGACTTATCTGGATGATGTCCTTTGTGCATCGTTTTATGGCCGCCATAAATAAACGCCCACTTCAGCACACACAAGATTTATTGCGTAGAAATTTAATTAAGAATTTGTTATGAGATATGACGGCTGCTGCGGCGACCCACACCAGTATAAAAATATCAACAATCAGGACATGCGCGAGTTTAAACTGTTATTTACGAAATTGTACGTAGCAAAAAAATAATAGATAAAGCTCCGACAAAAAAATAAGAATTGTCCTTACTCAAAATATTAAATCTACTGCCTAAAATACTAACTTTCCGACTACTTTTGTCCGAATAAAAATGACGAAACGACCGAATGAGATACCTACTGAAATATTCGAAAAATAAACATGACTGTTTATTGCTATAATTATTTTCTACCAGCTTAAATTACGTTTTAATATATAACTAGGTAAAGGTATTTGTATTCTTATTCGCCCGCTCTTGCATCCTATGTCGACGTAGCCCCGCGTATATATTTATAATTAATATGATACAAAACCTCTGTTGTCGGTAACTTAGTAATTTTGTCGGAGGTTCAGTATTTTATTCGGAAGTTTAGTTTTGTTATTCGAAGATCCATTTTTTTTAGTCGGCCACAGATCGCTGGAGATTAATTCGTTTTTCGGAACCATTATTATTAACCAAAAAAATATATGATTCTGAACCGAAGAGTTAATGCTTAAAAGAGCTTAGAAAATTTCAAGCCTGAATAATGTTCCAGCTACTGTATTTATATTTTCTGCCTATACATCAAGCTTAGTGCTCACCGTTCAATAAAGCCTCTTCAGTATGTCATTTTTTTGTGACATTTTTCAACTAAATAACTGTTTTCCTTTTACCGTATTCATAAATGTCAACTATTTATTATAGTTTCTGTATTTTAGAAACAGAAATATATCGTTTTAGATTTAAATAGATGGAAACACGTAAACTTATTTAGCGTGCTGCAGTGGTATTGCACTGAAAAACAGAGCGATAATACCCGTCTGTAAGCTGATCACATCCAAACGTGCAATTTATCTAGATACCTAGTGCACTAGATAGGTAGCAATATAGGTTCTTTAGTATCTCCATTCATTGTTTTAGCTTTGTACTGTCAGACAGCTAAATCTTAGTAAGAAGCGTAAGAAAATAAAGTATCGACTGTTTTATTTGTTCCGGTTTCCTATGTCTTACTATCAGTAGTTGGTTATTCAAAAATAGAGAGTGGATAACCAAGCATAGTTCTGCAATAGACCATTTAATGCCCCCTCTTTAAGAACAGGAAGAAATGGCTCTAACTCTGGGCCCTTCAAAATAAGTCATGTACAATCAAAACGATTAGTTTTCTACATAGACATAAGGCACATGGATCATGATAAGTTATTTGTTTGTGCTTCCTACCACGGGTTTCATTTCCGTATGTCTGAAAGTAGGCCGTAGAACGTATCAGCTGTGAGTCGTCCCGCGTTGTTTAAGTCAACAAAGAGAATCAGGTTAATGGTGCTTGCAGGCAATGCAAATTCGTATGTGCAGTTGTTAGATTTTGATAGCAGGATGGTTTTACTCTTGAGCATTGCCTGCAGGATTTCGTGTTGTTAAAACTATGCTGTTTGTTTTTGCAATGCCTGTCGATTCCTTTTACGAGGAAAGATAGCCATGTGGTACACAATACGACTAGTTGAGATTAAATAATTCTCAGAATTATGTATTACGAAGTAAATATAGAACAAAGTTTCCGACACAAAGAAATTGAACCGGTAACAGAAAACAACTCAATGTTACCTCACAAAACGTCAACGATTTTCACGAACCTTTTTCTAAACATCTACCAGCTACTAGCTTGATTTAATAAAAGAAAATACAGAAACATTCGTCCATTAATCAGGAGACACAAAACAGAAATGTTACCAACGTTAAAATTTATTGTACGGAACTGTAACGCTACCATTACGAACGAGTTATGGTATAAAGCAGATATTTTATAGTCAATCTCGCCAAATAAAACTGCTATAAACGTTTGTAATAAAGGAATATTTACAGAAATAACAATTCTATCGAACCGATATCAATAGATTATAGGAAATCCTTATCCAAATGTTTCCTTATTACTAGAAATAAAAGTAACTTGTTTCGATTTGAATATTTGGCTTGGATCACTTGCGTAACTTCTAAAACAACGGAACAACCATCAAGAGTTTATTGAACGAGTCGTTACCATAAAAAAGGGCCTTGTGGCTAAGTAATAACAGCCGCACGGGTCGATCGATCAGGTTAAGCTACGCTTGCCTCGGTTGGTCCGTAGATGGGTGACCATCTTTACATAACAAGACCCCTCCGTGCCTCTGGAAGCGCGTTAAGCTGTTGGTCCCGGCTGTCATTCGTCTGTCGTCACAGGCCCGAAAGTCTGACAACCAGTCTTACCAAGGGGTATCGTAATACCCAGTAACTGGGTTTTGGAGGTCAGATAGGCAGTCGCTTCGTGTAAAATACTGGTATTCACCTGCATCTGGATAGACTGAAAGCCGACCCCAAGATACTCGGGAAAAGGCTAGGCAGATGACATTATCATTAAAAAAAGATGTTAGATTGTCATTCAATTTGTTTCTTGATTAGTAGTTTTGGAGCACTGGATAGTGTAATGAATGAATGAATGAATGAAAATTGTGAATGCATCACTGGATTGTGGTTTGCTGCTATTGAGAGACGATTAATCGCTTCGAACTCTTGTGGCAGGTTCAAATCTACAACCATTGCCATATTTATAGTTTTATTACGGAAAACTAACGGGAAAATGTTTTGTAATCAAAGCTATTTTATCATGGATATTATTAATCCTACCACATGTATACTTAATTCAGTGTCGTTAGATAATTACAATGTCCGATTCATGCTAAAGTCTATTTTTATATTTTAAGTGCAAGTGTTTGCAAGCGGAATCGAAGATGTTATTGAATATTCAAAATGAGCCATCAAGTATTTGTATTCAATACGAAGAGTACAGGTAAATAACACAGCGCGTGCAATCGCCTCCATCCTTGAGGCTGCAAGAGGTCAACAACCGTAAGGCCTTCATACTCCACAAATAATAACGTAAATTGTAAAGTTGTTTTCTACAATAATTTACTATCAGAAACTGTTGTTATGTGTTTTTAAATAGATTGCCGGCCGTAACCCCTTTTCTGTTACTAAGCCCGATTTAGTGTGAAAACTAAAAGAAACAAACGTGTCAGTATTTTAGTTTAGTGGAACCTTGAAACCGAATACATGTTACGGATCAAATTGGTGCTCGCTACCGAAGCACCGACGCGGTTAAACGGACCCTGCTGCGAGGTCGGGATAGCACTAAAAAGAAACAAGAGAACGTGTATTCTCACGATACATAAACAAAGCGGAACGACCACCAGAACACATTTGGAATCTTTGCTTTCAGAACCTTGAAAACTATTTCCAACATGGACTGAACATTACACCTTTGGGATACATTTCATTGCAGTTGCAGCTGTTATTTCTAGTTGTCCAAATAGTCGTTATCGTCATCGCATCGGTTGTTTTGAAGGCTCTTAATGTGCAGAGAAGGGAGGGGAAGGAAGGGGAAGGGAGGAGGTCCTAGACGCAAAATAAGGCTGAGTGCGCGGCCGCCGAACGTTCTGTTGTGTCTGCCAGTCTGCCTGTATCGATCCGGCGCCCTCATTTCAGGCCTCGCCGGCTGCGCCCACAATAACGCAAATGTAGCAGCCGCTTCAGGAGCTATGTGTGCAGGCGATCGTAACAATGCACATTTTTGTGTTTGAGAGAACAAAAATATACTCTTTAGAACGTGGTTCAATTTCGGAACAAATTGCTTGCATGTTCCTACTAACAAACGGTGTGATGCGAATTGCGACGTGCTATAGAACCTTATACTGAATGGTGCATAAATAATGTTGTTCTAGTGAAACTGGGTATTTTGCACTGGCTCGTAACTGGTGTGGAGCTGTGGGGCGTCGCGCGTCGGCGTGTCGCTGTGAATATTGCTTATACGAGTGGCTTATGTACTTATATTGGTCTTAGGTTACATTTATATTATCTTTCTTCTATTTTCTTTTAAAGCTTTCTTTTAAATCGTACTTTACGTCGACTAAGTATTTTAGATTATCTTACTTAGGTACTGAAATTATAAATTTTCCGATTCTCGTACAGTAACATCGTATTTGTCAAGATATAACTATTGCACAAGTCCGAGAGCACTCAAGTCCTTCAGGTTTTCGATTTCCTCGACAACTGTGTTCTGTACCTCGGAATGGTATCCAATTTCCTGTGAAACCGTATTTATACTTTCGCAATTTTCAAAGATCCTTGTATGTGTAGGTACAATACTTGTAAAGCAACGTATCTATTTCATTGTCTGTTCATTCTTCTTTATTTTAATATATGTAAGTTGTGTAAGTACATATATAAGTATACAAAAAGTAGATATAAGATAATGGAACCAACTAAAGTTACCCGTTCCTTTTATTCCTCTTCTATTTGATATTATTATTTTAAATCCTTGGAAGGAAATACTTTACGAAATGCTCTCTAGAATACACATAAATTTTATATTCCATACAATTTGTGCAATCAAAGGGACAGATTTATCTCGACACATGTCTAGTTTCGACACCACATTGCAAAACTTAGGACAAAGTGAATGTAAAAACTAACTAGATGGTACTTCGTCGGTATCATATCTAATTCACGATTAGCCGAGTAGTTACGCGACGGACCCATGCATAATATTATGAGTATTACTAATAACGACTCGAGATTGCGACTGTCTTGTTTCATAAGCAATTTTGCAATTCCGGTGACAATATTGCGAAATTAAGGGCTCTAACACACGAGACTCTAAAGAACCATTTTTGAATGAGTAATGGAACTGACAGATGTCACACCAGCCGATCTATTCTGTGAAGTTAGGTGTTAATTGTGTCAACTCACTTCACCTAAGGTTTCATGGTGAGATTTTTACAGATGAATCAGTTGATATAGATAACGGTAGCCTTGTTAAATGTACTTGTAAGACACGCCCTTTACAAATAATTGCAATGCATCCATGATAATTATAACGACATCGGCACATATAGTAGTGCTGCTTAGCGGCAAATATAGGTACCTACTTATAGTGTCAGAACTCAAATAAAACTATCATCGATGTATTCAGGTTCACGTCATATAATTTTTATTGTTGACCATATACCTGCATACTAATTACTGATGATGCAATAAAACAATTGTATTAAAAATCTCCTGTTACATAGTTCTACGATTCAGCTGTCTCCTTTTCTTTGCTTACGTCAATACACAATTCAACTTCCTGGTCTTAATTGTGCAATTTCGATGTATTAAACACATTCAAGATTCATTGAATGCGGCGTCAATGCAGTCGGGTGTCCCGCATTTTTGATGAAGCCGCCATTTTGCCTTCGTGGTCTACATCGTTAAGCCGATGAAAGTACAAAGTCGATCGATATTGGACGCAGCACGTGTGTTCATGCCCTAGTGTAGGTGAAGTCCGGTTTTACTGCTTAACTTAGGCTTTAAGACTGACATTATTGGTAATTTAATTTATTAACGTCTAGCTTTGATTGTGTTTTGTCAAATGGATAGTTTATTGTGTTCGAACATATTTATTTTGTTCTTTTCCGCCCGTATTCTCTACATTGCATAACTTTGGTATTTCTTTGTGACGCAAATACTCCATTTTGAATAATTAACTTGTTTCGCGGTAGCACATTTGTTAATACAGCAAATTCTTTCGGTTTTGTAGGATTGTCGATGGCAATTGCATCATGGGACTTGCGTCTCTTAAAGTGTCAGTTACAGGATCAGCAAACGTTTGCAAAACGCCATAAATTATAAAGTTATATTCAGACAAACATGTTTCAATGTAATTCAATCATTTGAAAGCGCCGGAAGCAATACAATCACACATAAATCGCGAGGCTTCCTTCCGTCTGCAGCAGTTGATACATTATGTTCACCAGCAGTGTAACGGGTTCAATCTGTTGATTGGAACTCAGCACCACTATTTACATTACCCCTATAAATTCCAACCTCCTGTTTCGCAAAACAGAAACCATTTCCCTAATTGAATTTGTGTTGTTTTTGCTCTTGTGGAAAATTGGCTTTGTGCATTCAAAGCGGGCGAGCGTGAGAAAGTGCATAACTTGTTTACATAACCAACACGAATTTACACGGAGTTTCTTATTTAGAAAATGTGCTGGGATGTCTGCCATGAGTGGTTGATGCTCCGAGATGAATAGTGAGTGAAACATTACGTGCTCGTCTGTTTACTAGACAGTGTATAATTTGGTATCTTTGGTATCTAACAAATAAGGACTGCGATGTGGGATAATTTGAGTTTATGTTTGAGCGAGAAATTTAAAGAGAAACAGGCGTCAGATGCAAAGCTTTGTTTATTTTTGTTAAGATTGCCTTCTGTATGATTATTTATACGAAGTTCTCACGAAAAACTAATGGCATGATTGCTGGCTTAAATAATTTTGTCATAGAAAGCATTTAAACTAGCGAATAAATGGGAACTTACAATATAAAAGAAGAAGTATAGTTCTCCAGAACGTATTTCAGATATGGCACCCAATCTCAACGTTGACTAGCCTTCGGCGTGGGAGATGACAGAGACACAGGTGCACTCTCTCTTCCTTCTCTCTCATTGTCCGATGGGATGGCACGCAGTCCGACATGACCGGAGAGACATGAGGCGCAGAGAGAGAGAGCAACCTTAACGTGCTTTTCGAGAAGGAAGAAGAGGAAGACCGCGATAGAATTAAGTCAAGAGAACTCAATTTATACCGTCGTATATTTGTCGCAGGACAAAGCTGACAAGTTTAGAAGTTCACAATCCAGGGCAATGTGTGCTATAAGTGTGCCAAAAGTAATCACAGTTTCGTAATAACTTTGGGCCATTTCTCCCGAATGACCTATAAAACCGTGTGGGTATCCAACCATCCGATACAACGTTTTCCTTTGATTCCCAGATAGTGTAATGTCTTTGTCTATTATTTATATCTGTGGTAGAATTCCACAATTCTAGCTGTTTCCACAAAGTGGCTAGTAGATTAATATAACATTCTTGTTGAATGTATAGGCGCTTACGACTTCGTTTGAGTTTGTGTTGCTGTACTAACAACATTGTTGTATCTTAAGATATTCCGTAAAATTCCGTTTTTTTCCTAAGGGTTCATTAGAAAACCAGCGTCAGACAGCATGCTGTCTGGCATTAATGCTGAAATGAACCTTTTTGGCGCAGCCGTGAGGCACACACTATTGTTGTCTGAAACATTATTAAATTTTTTATTTTATTAATTTTGTATTTTGTGTTTCACGAACTGTGTCCAAATAAACATTTTTCTTTCTTTCTTTTTAAAAAACCTATATGCTACTGACTTCTGGTCAATACCCTTGACCATAAATCAGTAGCATCTAGGATTTTGCAATGAAACCGGGACTAGTCTGAAATTGTCAGTACTCAATGAGAAAACGCTGTTTTCAATGCCGGTTCCTTCAACATATACTGCAGTTTGGCTGATTAATTAAGCAGTTGTAATGTGGGAAGTATGAATTAAATCCTTGCATCATTCAACTCCTCGTGTAGGTAAATCCTCAAAATATGCACACGTACGACCTCAAGCTGACCACGATTCGTAGTTTTGCAGCGACATACATTAAACAATGTATTTTTATAGCAACGTTTTACGATTGCGACGGCCAGGGGTAAACAAAGGGCGTAGCTAGAGTTGCCAGTCTCCTTGGCGAGACGCGGGTCGCAGGGAGAACTTAGCAGGGCTGCCAAAAATAGGCTAGAATTCTTGTTGCATAAACGGTTATGTAAAAATGTGGTTATTTATTTTATGCTTTGATACTAGAAAGAGATGAAAACGTATATGCAGTCAGGTACTTAATTATAAATAATTAATTATTTAAAATTCTTAAATTTATTCATTTACTCTCTGGCAGACAACCTATGCCCTAAACTATACTACTACGGAAATAACTATACATGAAATTTTGCACTAGATTTCTTTATAAGTATAACAAAGGTAAGTAGTAAGGAAGGGATTTTGAAATATCATCCCAGAAAGAGGTTCAAAAGATGATGAACATGTGGAAGTTCGTAATTTTGCCGATGCAAAATCTCATCGCACTCGACTTGTTTTAATTTAAAAGAAAAAGTTGCGAAGCGGAATATAAAATTTTATCAGTTTTGGTAGTTTCAGTAGTTAATGATTGAATTGCATCTAAACCAAATTCTTTCATGTAATTGTTTCTAGAAAATTTTCTTTCAGTTATACTAAGGTAATTACCATTTGCATACATTATTGCACAACAGCAGTGCAGAGTTGAGAGCAGTGGTGGCCCATTGGTATCGGCCGCGACTTACGAGTTGTAGGTCGTAGGTTCGAACCCAGACAGGCGCTTTACTTTGCGTAAATTATTTCATCACCACTGCTCTCAAAACGGTGAAGGAAAACATCGTGAGGAAACCGGCATGTCCTAGAACCAAAAATTCAAAGACATGTGACATCTACCAACCCGCACTGGGCCCGCGTGGTAGATTACGGCCCACTCCCTCTCACAGAGAGGAGGCCTGTGTCCCAGCAGTGGGAACATTATAGGCTGATGATGATGATGATGATTGCACAACAATATGCAATTATGCACATCGTAGATCAAATCACACGGTCATAACTTTTCTCATGGATGTACTCAGGCCAAGAGATTTCGATTGCGTGGCAGCCCTACTTCAGACTATTTACGTTGACGAGGCTGGGCGAGGTGACCTACCCGTGACCCTTGACCCGCAGCCTGTGACCTACATCGGGAGCCAAATCGATACGCACCCCGCTGTATCTGTTGCCTTCGATAAGGACACACTTCATTAAAACTTTTGATTGCCTGCCGTCTGCCAGCTTAGTGATAAAACGGTAATGGATTTCGTTTTTACTTTTTTGACATTTCTATATTCGATGTAGCGAGACTAGCAAGTGGTGAATGTCGAATTAGGTCGGGAGCCGGGAGGAGTAAGGCGATTTTCTTAGAACGTTCGTCCATGCGATTTTTTGTCTGATGACGTATAAGATTGAGACTTTGACAGATTTTGGAAGTGTGTAAGTAGTGACAAGACGTAGCTGGCTCATTGCCTACGAGTATCATTAATTTCAACGTTTCTTGCAGTACTATCTTACGACCTGAATGAAAAGATACGCAGCTAACGTCATACGTATTTATTACCTTTTTTACTGCAGCCAAGGAGTTATGTTGTTACAGTTTTATGATTATTTACATTTTTTTGTTTCAAAAGCTGTTAATACTTTGACACCATTCCCAAATTAGGTTTGTTCGCGATACCACCATTAATTTAAGATGGCGGTGAATCACGCAATGTTATTCTTAAAGTTTATGAATAAGGATACAAACAAGGTATATATAAAGTAAAGTAAAGTAAATCATTTATTTCATAATCCAAAATTAAAATATGGAGGTATCGTTGGTCCCAAACTAGGCACTGCCAGTGTCTTGGGCACCATTACATAGGTACAACATTTTGATAATGTTAGACAAAATAAGTATAGTTAAGGTTGAGATTGGCTACAGCTAAGCTAGTTAGCCTCATCGGGACTACAAGACTAAATGTACAAACAAACATACCAACGTATATTTAAATTTCAAAACTTACAAGATTGATGAAATCCGCAAAAGCTACACTACGTGTTAACAATTTCAATGTATATTCCGCCGATCTCAACATTTAAGCAAATATTCCAATTCAACGTACACCTCTCATTTCCTGTTACAAATTCCCGAAGGTGAAATGGACCACCAACATTCTAAACTAAATATTTTTAGCAATAACTCATATGTGCTTACCCGACGAAATGCTACACTCTTGCACAATAAATCGCGATTTGTATGAGAAACACTTTGATACCTTCTGCAGCATGTTTTGTTAGAATTGTATGTAGTTGTTGTTATTTTCTTTGTTTGCTTATGAAGGGTTTTGTACTTTTTAGGGTTCCGTACCTAAAGGGAGTCAATGGAACCTATTACTAAGCATCCGCTGTCCGTCCTTGCGTTCGTCCGTCTGACTGTCAGTGGGCTGTATCTCATAAACAGTAATACGTAGACAGTTAAACTTTTCACAGAGTGTGTATGTCTACGGCCGCTATAACAAAAAATAAAAATTAAAGGGGTCTCCACCATACAATAAATATGTTTTTTTCAGCGTTTTTTGCCAGGTGGCACTTGGCACGTTACCGTTTTATTAAGATCCTGCTAGGTATACGTTATATGTCTTTTACCTACTGTTCTCTTTTTCACTTTTTGAACGTTAAAATTACATAAGACAGGCCCCGATAACGTCCGCCCTCCACCACTTCGAGTGCTTTAGCTGTTAACAAGAAGTGGCGCAACCAACTCCCTCCCTAGCACTGTCGCTTACTGTCGTTCTCGATTGAGCTAAACATCATCATCTGCCTAGACTTTTCCCAACTATGTTGGGGTCGGCTTCCAGTCTAACCGGATGAAGCTGAATACCAGTATTTTTCATGGAGCGACTGCCTATCTGACCTTCACAACCCAGTTACTGGGTAATAAGATACCTCTTAGTAAGACTGGTTAGACTTTCGGGCTTCTGACAACCGGTAACGACTGTCAAAGATCCATGAATGACAACTGGGAGCAACGGCTTAACATGCTTTCCGAGGCACAGAGAGATCTTGTTATGTAAGGATGGTAAACTATCCACGAAGCAACCGCGGCAAGCGTAGCTTAACCTGATCAATCGACCTGTGTGGCTGTCATTACTAGTCTAGTCATTGAGCAAAACACTAAGTACTATTAGTTATTCTGTGGCCAAACATAAGTTTAATTAGTTGTCTGATTTACCTAGTCACTTTACATTTTTAAGTGAGTCTTGGCACTTACTTTTAGATTTAATCGGAGCCATATTTTTTCGCATTTATGCACCGTAAACCTATTTGCAAAAACACCAAAAAAGGAAAATTTACTCCAACGTAAAACGAAAGGTGAACTTCATAAAATTTTCATAAAGTGCCTTTTTAGGGTTCCGTAGTCAACTAGGAACCCTTATAGTTTCGCCATGCCTGTCTGTCCGTCCGTCCGTCCGTCTGTCCGTCCTCGCTTAATCTCTGTGACCGTTAGCACTAGAAAGCTGAAATTTGGTACCAATATGTATATCAATCACGCCGACAAAGTGGTAAAATAAAAATTGGAAAAAAATGTTTTATTAGGGTAGCCCCCCTATATGTAAAGTGGCAAGTGATTTTTTTTTTAATTTCAACCCTAACGTGTGATATATTGTTGGAAAGGTATTTAAAAATGAATAGGGGTTTACTAAAATCATTTTTTGATAATGTCAATAATTTCGGAAATAATCGCTCCAAAAGTAAAAAACAATGTGTCCCCCCCCCTCTAACTTTTGAACCATAAGTTTAGAAAATATGAAAAAAATCTGAAAAGTAGAACTTTATAAGGACTTTCTAGGAAAATTATTTTGAACTTGATAGAAACAAAAGTTTTTGTACAAAAAAGACAAAAAGTTGTACAAAATCATTTCTGGACTAAGTTCGTAGTATAATCGTATATGCAAGCATGTTTTTTTAACATCGTTTACATATTTTATTATCCTGAACGAATCTTTTTTCCCCACAAAAAAGAATCATTAAAATCGGTTCTCGCAATCCAAAATTACCACCGAAACTTCTGGCACGTCTGTGTATTAATTAGTAACCCAATTCCCCGAGAGATGGCGCTGTAGGTACTTATTACATTGGGTCGGGTATTATCGAATTGTACGTGGGAACACTTATTGTGACGGACGGGAAACTACGGAACCCTACACTGAGCGTGGCCCACCACGCTCTTGGCCGGTTTTTTATTAAACACGCTGTATAAAGCCATATCGGGTTAAATTACTGTAGCCCTGCATCGCGATAACCCAATTTAATGCATGCACAAAGAATAAAAAGACTATTAAAGAAAAACGCTTTCATTATTTCATACAAAATGAAGTAATTATATAACTGTTGAATAAAAAAATGTCCTATTCATTAATAGCAATCAAATTATCAGGCAATTTATGTCCTCCTTTAATGTATTCCTTTACTGTTTTATGGCAATTAAATATTATGTTCACTTAAATTAAATGAATACTGCGTAGTAATAGGACCCTGAATGAGGTCATGGTAGAAAAATTACAAAAACAAAATTATGCTTTTAACCCTTCATCAGCATTTCTATAAATAACATTATTTGCTAGTCTTTGTTAGGTAAGTATTATTTACTTACTGATTATTCTGTGTCTGTTTGAGCATATTTAGCTGACGTCATCGATTTTTTTTATATGGCATCTCGCAGTTAAACCAAGGAGATTGTCGTCTGCTTTACCGGACTTGCCTGTGGTTGCTTCAATAAATTAAGGCCTCCTGCCAGGTATTTAAAACGTAAAAACTACCAACGTCATCGAACATCCTAATTGCCTTTTAAAGGTGACGTCCCATTTCAGAATAAGCGAAATCAAACCGACCATTCCAAGATATAACTAAATACCGTATCCTCTATCATCAAGTAATAGAGCAACATTAACAATCCCATCATCATCATAATGGGACCGTAATCAAGTCATTACAACTAATTTGCACTTACAATCATGTTCCCTTAATTTCCTTTGGATCGCGATCGCGACTAGGTGTAATTACGCTGTCTCTTCGAGCCATTAGAGGTTAATTCAGGGCAAGTTGTTCGATTTATATCCTTCGTCATTCGGTACACTGCAATGATGGCTGTTTAAATGACTTTAGTGTTACGAGAATAGATTTCTAAAGGGACTGATATAAAAGA
This sequence comes from Amphipoea oculea, assembly GCA_945859645.1. Lineage (NCBI taxonomy): Eukaryota > Metazoa > Arthropoda > Insecta > Lepidoptera > Noctuidae > Amphipoea > Amphipoea oculea. The sequence continues at coordinate 15,178,626 of OX243873.1, forward strand.
TTTTTCCGTGAATCATTGACAGTCGTTACGCGAATTCAAAAGCCCGAAAGTCACCAGTCTTACCTTAGGGTGTCGGATTACCCAGTAACTGGGTTGTGTAACATACTGCCATTGAGCTGCATCCGGTTAAACTGGACGCCGACCCGTGGATATTTGAGAAAAGGCTAGATAGTTAGGCAGATGATGACTGATATAAAAACTAATCGAATTTTATTACGTATAGTTTACTTCCAAGAAATTCAACTCTCATCGTACTTTCCGTAAAGCATATTACGAGTATGCTTCTTACTATAGCTTTTTTTTCCAAAATGTCACATTCTTGTTCCAAAATGGCGGGACTTTCTGCCTGACTCAGCGACGCGATAAGGTAAACGTACCAATAGTCGTCGGGTTTTGATATTCACTGACTTTGAAGAACTGCTGCGTGAGAAGTATTTCATTTATAATGAAACTTTTTGCATAACGCAATAGATAAATTGTCCGTTATTCTAAATAAGTTGTTAATTTTTGTAATTTTTAGTGATAATAAATACTTATTTAAGCAAATGTGAAAAAAGGGCGATTTGTACCAGTACTCGCCAGATTTGTACTATTACTCATCAAAAGGACCCAGTAGTTGTCAATTAATGATGCTAAAATGAACTTTCGGGCCTTGACCTAGAGTTCAAGATGATTACACATTAAAACATATTGTGATTGTCTTTCATATGAGTTGCAAGTCTAAGAAACAAAAGGTAGGTAGAAAAATAAATCGCAAGAAATTACTAAAGGTTGTGAGCTGTTAGCAAACTAGGTAGGTCAATTCTAATATATTTTAGCTTAAAAAATTAAGATATCCGAATCACAGAATCAGTTTTTATCAGAATAAAGGAGATCAGTCCGTTGTATATTAAGTGTCTAATGTATTTTTTTTTGGTGTGTATTTGCGCCGAATCTCTACAACCATTCCTTCAGCTGTTTTTTTAAGTTGAAAAATAAAGTTTTATACATTAAAAAAACCTGATTTTAGAACTATATGCAAAAAATAGTTATAGTAACACTCGCAGAGGTTTGTTGTCATAGTAGGTAATACTTGTTTATGGTCACCTTTCTTTGATTTTCGCCAATCGGTAGTTAATATTTCAGCCGCTTATAACTACGAGAATGCTTGGGTAATGATTGAGCATAAAATATATAGGTAATAATTGTACCGAAGCAGGATCTAATTTGTGTTTGACGTTACATCGCAAGTGCAGTGCGCCCGACCCTCCTTTTTACTATGCGTCGAAATTTCAATTCGCAAAAAAATGTTTAGCTACTAGGTGCCATTGTCAAGAATTGACACAGTACTACTAGGGCCTAAAGAGAATCAATAGAAGTATTGAAGTTGACAATAGCAAAATTATTTCAAATGTCTCATATTGGCCGTAAGTCCGGCCAAAAATTAAAAAATCTCAATAAAAGTAAGCTTGCTTCATAAGGAATTCAATAAGCCTCAAAAGCCTAGTACTGAGCAAATAATTGTATTTGCTCAGTACTAGGCTTTTGAGGCTTATTATTATTATTTTTCTGATACTGCCGTAGCTATTGAGCTACGGCAGTATCAGAAAACGATAGCAAATCTGCAGCAAGTAGAATACAAGTTAAAGATGTCTAATATCGACCGTAAATCTGCTTAGAACTGAAAAATATCACATACGGTGAAAGGTTGCTTTATATAAAACGCAATGAGCCTTCTTTTTTCGTGGGGAAATCCTCATGGATAACCTCCGTGTGGGAAGAACTGAGGGTTATGTCGGACTCCTACCGACTTAAACCCCACTGTTCCTTCTAGTACCATGAGTCCGGGACCCGGGAGATACTTGTACATTCGCCGCACCTCCGACTAGTATTAACCCAATCAAAAGCCAACGAAAGAAAGTTTTAGATCATAAGAAACACAAGAAGCCTACAAAATCTACTTATGAGCGAATTAAAAAGCTAGGGTAATACCTAAAATAATCGCCAATCGCCATGTTATTAATGGACGGCGCCCTGGCCTGTCATCGTGCAAGTATGTGTGAAGATTACGAGAACATTAGGAAGATTCAACGGCAGAAGACTTAGTAAGAAGACACCTCTTTATATGTGAGGATTTGATTGGAACTGTAATATCCACGCTCGATCTGAGTGAGGTACTGTTGTAAAACTAGCATCATTTAGCCAAGGCTTATTATAGCTCATTATTATATCTTTCCCAGTAAGGCAGTTTCGGTTAGAACTGAGAATACTTTTTATGGGCCGAGCGAGTGGAGCGCGTTTGCGATACAGCGTGCGAAGCGAGCCCTTCCTAGATACAAATAAGCATCGCACGATGAGCGCGCTTAATCAAAAGATGGGCTTACTTCTCATGCTGGTCTTAACAGCTTCTAAAACCAGCAAGCGAAGCGATCCCATCTTCAACACGAGTGAGCTGAACGCACTTACGCATGAAAAGTGCGAGCGAAGCGAGCTCTATTACGACTGAAGCGCGAGCACAGTTTCGTGCCGAGCTAGCGAAGCGAACCCAATGACGCGACGACTAAGTAGAGCACGCTTAAGTACTCAAGAAATGAGTGAGCGAAGCGAAAACAGCTTAAGAGAAACCCAGTTTTATCGTCAAATGTAGCCCAAACCTTATTACATGTTTGTAATACGCCAGCACATCAAGCTACCCGAAACTGTAAAATTTTCCCAATCAATTTTGAACCTTATGCTTTAGCGATAAAGTTGAAAATATTTACAATATGACGAGTTTAGAGGCACGTGTTAAGCGTGTCCCAGTAATCGTCAAAAAAGGACTTAAAATGACGAGATTTGGGTCAGTTAGGAATTTTTAGGTACCAATAGATGTCACGTTAAAAATAAAGTACTTTTATGATAAAAGTGTTCTAAATATCAAGTTATATCATTAGTAAATTAACTTAACTAATACCTCAAACAATCAGACTTAACACATACCCCACTGAAGGTTCGTAAATCAAAACACAAAACTACGTGCTGAGTTTGACACTTAGCAGCTAAACTTGCAAAAAAATGAAAAAATTGTGGGACACACTTTTTAAGTGAGATATCTCAGCCATCATTACAGTTAAAACTCAGTGTTTTATTTTAATTGTGCAATATGTTACCAAAAATATATTGCCATAAAAATGGGCCAGTTAAATGTTTAGTAGAAAAAGATATTGATGTTTTTAGACAATTTGACGACTTCTGGGTCACTGTCGACTTCACCCGCGTTTACCTTACCGAGAAGTCGTTTGGCTGGTTAGCGGTTCCCATTTTCCTTAATACATCTTTCTTGCAACGCTCGCACATCCGTGTTTTACGCTCGCTTAGATTCGCTAAAAAAAGCGTAATTAGCGAAAACTTAACAATGTAATTTAGAGCGGCGTTGAGTGCTGTAATTAAAATATTATCCGTAACATTATCTGGTACTTTGTTCAGTTTTTTGTTTGAAGTTAGTGCGTGTACGACTTTAAACTAGGTATAGTAAAAAATATGATTCGGAGAGATTAGCTAGAAGTACAAAAGTTGAGATAAAAATAGTACCATTTGTAATATTAATGGTACTTTATCTAACAGTTATATAAGTAGCCTGTGTTTTACAATAAAAATGTTGTCATTAACCCTTCGTATCGGCCGAGTACGTCGATCTACGCGAGACACAATGGCTTTTTAATTATTTCTGTAATTATGGCATTCAACCGGTTAAGGGTCATTTGTGAGGTCATATAAACAATTATTATCAGCTGTAAACAATAACAAAGCATTAAAGATCAAACGTGAATCGCCTCAATCAAGTAATGGAATTAACCTGATGAATAATTGATCTTCTATAAAAAGACTGCTATAACGGATTTCAATTGTTTGGTAGGTTTGATTGCACTGAATTGGCTTTTAAAATTACAAACTTAAAGTGTGCCAACTGATATTGGTTTTACAATGGAGTTTATAATAATTTTCTGCCATTATAAGTAATATTAAATGTGATCTAAGACAATCTATTCTTCGATGGCTCTTTCTATTTATACAATGACCAAAGCAATCTTTCACACTTTACTGAATTTGCTATCCAAGAAGCCGAATAGCGAATCATCATCTGCTTAGCCTTTTCCCAACTATGTTGGGGTCGGCTTCCAGTCTAACCGGATGCAGCTGAATACCAGTATTTTACATGGAGCGACTGCCTATCTGACCTCCACAACCCACTTATTGCGTAATACGATACCCCTAAACCGAATAGCAAATATCCTGCATAAATCCCAACTTAAAAGTGGTCGTCGTAAAGATAATTTACAATAATTGGATGAGTTCATTAAGTCAAAGCCATTACTAGAGCAAACACTAGCAAAGTCCTTAATTACTGAATTCCATTAAAAAGACGACCACAGACAAAGCAAAATAAATACGCAGCATGACAGGCAATTATAGCAAACTTTTTTACGGCTTGCTCTGAGCATAAATTTTTATTTTGAAAAAGGTACTTCACATTTTTTTTTTATGTAATGCAAAATATTCGTGGAGGGTTGTAGGAACTATGTTCCAAATTCCAAATTAGATTTTCTGGTTTCCTAACAATATCATCCGTAATATTTGGTGACACACATCGCAGTCTCCCGGCTGGGCCCGGGGCTGCGACCGGGTCATGGCCCCCGCCCCGTTTCTCTCCCGGCCCGCATCTGCACTTGAACTGGTTGGCGTACTTTCAGTTTCTCTCGCCCGGGACTCGGGAGCCTGACCTACCCGAAGATGTACGGTAAGACGCAAGCCGCGTAGGGATGGGTCTCACTAGAATGTAGGGGCCTTGTTGCGTAAGATAACAATGCGACAAAATATATTGATTGTGCATCAGTGCACAATCCGGGTGTTGAATAGTTATTTAGGCTTTGTGGCATTAAGTTGGCATTGCGTACCACGTTTTGTGTATGTAGTTTAAATAAATTTACTTATTATGTGGACATTACGGGGGTATTGTTTTTCTGCAAAAACGGCCAAATAGGGATATGATGTCAACGGATATATAGGTTTTTGGGGCTTTCAAAACAGCCACAAAACTAATTTTGAACACAATTTTCTTTAGCATGACAAAGGGTACAATCGGACGTACAAAATCTGAGAGATAGAACACACACGAGTTAGCATAAATAGAGAAAATATTACGAGCAATACAATACAAGAGCAATCAACAAGGACCTATGATGTGAGCCGTCACAAAAGCCACTAATGAGGAAGGTCCACGGTACAATGCGCTATTTCCTGACATTATCACATGCCTCTATTGTTGGACATAGGCTAGGCCTTGGCCAGTTGGCCCCTTGGGGCGTGAAGATATTCAAGATGTCATAATCGCCTTAACTGTGACATTATTGATGAGGTGGTGGTTAGATGTCCTGACATACTTTTGTGGTTCCTACGAAAGAACCCACAACATAACATCACGCCTGTAAACCCCCAAGGGTTAGGCAGAGGTGTACCAACAGGTGTAGTAGTTTCTGAAGAAGGAAATTGAGAGAAGACTCGTTACGTACGCTACGCGTAGCGTCCGTTTATGGCCCTATTGTATTCTTGAAGGTAATTTTTTCTCGGATCAGTCGCGTTAGAGCCGTTCTACCTAAAAGCACACTCAACGCTATAATAGCTTGTTATTAGGGCTACAAACGGACGCTACGCGTAGCGGACGTAACGCGACTCCCTCGAAATTGAGTAAAATTCTGAAGTCACTCCTTTCAATGGTATATTTGCCTAAATGTAAAACATGAAGTGCCAAGACAGAAAAAACGAATGTGCCATTTTTGCTCCCAAACACAAGAAAAACATCTTTGTTTTGTCTAAGCCTAAACTTTGGGTTAAGTGTTTCCACAATAGAAGCTTTTTGTAGAACAATGACATATTATGAACGAAGAAAATGTTCTTACATTAGTCAGACAAGAGTGACAAACGGTGTACCAAAAAATATGTTTAAGAAAAACAACTCTGGAATATACGAGTAATACAGGCTATTTATAAACGTACCGAGATTTGCCCCTTCTACAACATGGAATAAATTTGTTTCACACCGGAAAATTACATGTACCTACATTATGTCTGCGTAAAAGACGTCGAGTCTTTTAGAAACTCACATATTTTAGATAGAAAATGTTCATTCATGTTTACGTATTCACTCAATTATATTATTCAATTTCAATTATTATTATTCAACTATATTATTATATTTTATTCAATAATATATCGTGCCATAGTAGAGAGTGCCCTTTATCCACCATTTTTTTTTTTCTTTTAAGGTAATCATAAAGTATAACGGTTTGAGTCTATGGTAACCCAAAAAAAAAACATCTTGTTGTTGAAGACAAAACCAAACGTCACGTTTCGCGTTGTCTCGAATATAAACCGCCCTTCATTATGTCACGGAAAAGAAAACCAAGTAGGTATTAACTTACAGAGACGTCGACCTTATAGCAAGTCTTGTATCTTTATTCAAGTAACTGACAACGATTTATGCGATAACGATTTATGATTTATACACGCCCTAAAGTAAGCGGTAACATGAAAAAGGGTTTTATTTATGTGTAAAGAAGAAAAGTAAGAGACGCCGTTCTGGCTTTAAATATAGCATAAAATTTTTCATTATAAAGTGATAGGTAAATTAATAAAAACTTTTTAACAAAAAATTAAACCTCCGAAAAAACTGAAAAGCAAAAAATAATAAACTTGTTTAATTTAACCTTAATAAATAAGTTCTTTAACTAATGCAAGTATACCTAAGTAATTTAGAGTCGGCGCCAAACAAGCAAATTAATATCGTTGCGAGTGGTCGTGCGGAGAGCGCATTTTTTGTTTGAAATGTTAATGTTTATCGCTAGAGATTTCACGTTGCTTATTTCTTTAAATTTAAGGTAATTTAGTAATCTTTGTTCATTGATTGTTTGGCGCCGACTCAAAATTACTTAGGTATACTTGCATTAGTTAAAGAACTTATTTATTAAGGTTAAATTAAACAAGTTTATTATTTTTTGCTTTTCAGTTTTTTCGGAGGTTTAATTTTTTGTTAAAAAGTTTTTATTTTATAATTTTTTGAGGCTATAATTTACTAATTACCACATGCTTAATTTTTGATTACTTTTAAAATACCTACCTTACTTTAGACATTAACTGTTATATAATCCTACTTTAACTATTATTTTTTGTGTAATATAATACTAAATTATATAATGTAATACTTAAAAAAAACAGACTTTATATACCAACATAGATAGGCCTTTTATTTTAATTGTAATGCACAGCTCAGCATTAAAATCTGTAAATGAACAATAAATCACCCCTATTTTCCCACCCTTAGGGTAGCATTTTTTTTCCAAATTTACATGGGACCAACTTCGAGGTATGCCCTATCCAATAAAAAAAAAGTTATCAAAATCGGACTACTCTGTAAAAAGTTAAGCGTGGTCATACATTACAATCAGTGAGTGAACAATCAATCATCCCCTGTTTTCTTACCCTTAGGGTTGGAGTTTTTTTTCCAAATTTATATGGGACCAACTTCAGGGTATACCCTTTCTAATAAAAAAAGAATTATCAAAATCGGACTGCTCTGTAAAAAGTTATGCGTGATCATACATAAAAAAAAAAAAAAAAAAATATATACGCGTCGAATTGAGAACCTCCTCCGTTTTTTTTCGTCGGTTAAAAAACAAACATATGTTTCGCATTTGTCTAATTTAATACTAGGTGTAACCTTGGGACAAAAAATCATCGATATTCTTCATTTGAAATGACAAAACAAAGTCATCCAACTATCAATTTATAAGACGTTTTTGTTTTGAAAATGGAACATTTCGTTTCCTGCTCTCATGTCACTGTCGTTGAAATGCATCATTCTATTTTTGAGTAAGAGTCAAAGTGACTATAATAATAATAATATTCCACAACTATCACACAACGCCATCTAGTCCCAAGCTAAGCAGAGCTTGTGTTATGGGTACTAGACAACTGATAAACATACTTATATATTTCTAAATACATACATATTATAGATAAATTACACCCAGACACAGAACAAATGATCGTGCTCATCACACAAACATTTGTCCTGGGTGGGAATCGAACCCACGACCTCTGGCATAGCAGTCAGGGTCACTAACCACTAGACCATCAGGCCTGTCTATGGAATTTCTAGCTCTCGCATTTACTTGGCGAAAGAAGTGTTGATAACCTAAATATTAGGTCCTTACATATGAAATTGGCGTTTTGTATGGAAGGAACAAAAAGTCGAATATTTTTTAATATAATATATTTAATTAATCAAAGTATGAACCATTGTTTTCAATGCACTTTTGCCATCTTATAGGTAGTTCATTGATCCCTTTACTAAAAAAACCAGTCGGACGGGAATCAATAAAATCTTTGAAGGCGATTTGGACTGCCCCATCGGAGTTGAATTTTTTCCCTTGCAAAAAGTTATCCAAATTGCGAAAAAAATGGTAATCTGTTGGAGCAAGGTCCGGGGAGTACGGAGGATGTCTAAGACATTCCAATTCAAGCTCTTCTAATTTGGTAGCCGTCTGTTGCGCAGTGTGTGGTCTGGCGTTGTCGTGAAGCAGCAGTGGCGTGGAGCTTTTTAATCTTCCCAATTTGCTTCAAGTGAATTAAAACAGTTTTATCACTAACATCGAAGCCTGCAGCTAACTCGGACGTGGTTTGCGATGGGTCCGCTTCCACAATAGCCTTCAATTCTCCATTATCAACTTGGGTCTCAGGCCGTCCACGGGGCTTGTTCTGCAGGTCGAAATTTCCAGAACGAAAACGTTGGAACCAAAAACGAACTGTGTTTTCTTTTGCAACATGACCGCCATACACATCATTCACCCTTCGAGTCGTTTCCGCAGCACTAGTGCCACGGCGGAACTCGTACTCGTAAATAATGCGATATTTTAAATTTTCCATTTTGTAAAATGAGTGACGCAAACAGAAAAAACAGAAGAAAAAAAACAAATGAATGACGGTCATCGAAGCACAAATACATGAGTAAATAGCTGTACAAATTTGAATTTGGAATTCCTTACCAAAGAGGAGAAATTCGTGATTAAAGTGGCCAGTACGAAAAACGCCAATTTCATATGAATATATTATGTAGTTTCAAAAAACTAAAAAACACGTTTATCAATCTATTGAACTCGTCAAAACAAATCATAGTTATGAGCCCAAACTCGAGGGGTTTGCAAGTAGCCACTGAAGAGTTCTACTATCCTGGCCCCATCATTAGATCAGTTCCAAGATACGAAATTATAGTTTTGTCATCTAAACTACATATACGTACAAAGTTTCATTTCGTTACGACGATTAGAAGTAAGTTAAAATTTACTTCTAAGATTTTATTACACTGTTTTTAGTTAACTACAAGTGAAGTGTTAAAAAGAACGCTTCCGCCTATGCGTCGTTCTTAATAATCCACGCTTTCTTTAAGACCACATAATGATAATAATATTATCGCTTCGTCACGTTGTATAAAAGGTCGAACCAACTACAAATTTGTCAATATGTGACAGTACACGTGCACAACGTGCACGTTATAGATTTATTTATAACTAGTTCTTACCCCAGGCGCGGTCTGCGGGGACTTTTTTTACGGTGAAAAAATAATGTTGTTTGGCTTTCTGTTTGACTATGACTGGCTCAAAAACGAAGAGGTTTTTTTGTGTTTACATTTAAAACTTAATATCTAGAGCAGTTTTTTCCATGAACACATTTTAAGAAGACTTGATACACTACCGTTTTGCTCTGAAAACTTACTATTAAGTTTGACGTGTTATTGAATTTATTCTTAGACGGCGATTCGATATACATAAATGGACGAGAATATTGACAGTGTTTCAAGGATGCGTCACGTTCTGACACATTTCGTTACATGAGAGAGAAGAAACATATAACTCTCTCTGACTCTCACACTCTTATTCTTTTTTGTAAGAAGTTTCACTTCTATCACTTGTACGGTGATGCAGGGACAATCTTTTCAGTAGATACCTATCAGTACCAGGAGGGGCCCGTGGCTAAATTATAACAGCCGCACAGGTCGATCGATCAGGTTAAGCTACGCTTGCCGCGGTTGGTCTGTGGATGGGTGACCATCTTTACATACCGAGACCCCTCCGTGCCTCGGAAAGCACGTTAAGCCGTTGGTCCCGGCTGTCATTCTTGGATCTTTGACAGTCGTTACGGGTAGTCAGAAGCCCGAAAGTCTGATAACCAGTCTTACCAAGGGGTATCGTATTACCCAGTAACTGGGTTGTGGAGGTCAGATAGGCAGTCGCTCCATGTAAAATACTGGTATTCAGCTGCATCCGGTTAGACTGGAAGCCGACCCCAACATAGTTGGGAAAAGGCTAGGCAGATGATGAGATACCTATCAGTACCTATTTTCAATCGAACATCCGTTGTATATTTTTGTAGTTATGTACTTACGTACTTACTTCTTATAACTATTTTCGTGTAACTATCAAAACATGTCAGTCTGCCTAGGTACACACGGCTATATATCAAGCTATATATTTCCAGTATACGCTGACCTCGCATTGGTTCGATGTGCCGAACAATAAGGGGTCAGCTTTTACTGGTAAATTATAGCTTGATATGTCGCCGTGCGTACCTAATAAGAACAATATTGGCGCCACACTATGAATTGATCTTAGGGGTATTGATTTCATTACCAAGCTCATGTATCTGACTATTGACAGATCATGGCCACTGAGAATGATCGAGACAGGGATAATGTAACCATTTCTTTATATTATTAGGCTTGGTAGTACGTGGAAGAATATATACGTGTTTTTATTCAGTTAGTGTATAAAGCCCTTTCTACACACGCTTTCCTAGCCGTAGAAAACAACGATTCATTCGCCGTGTATGGGCACGGTTATCAGTGTTGTATGGATCACTATGGGAGCTTGTTGACGGACATTTTTTTTCGGGGTATTCCTCTAAACGCACCAACTTTGAAACGCACCAAAAGTATTCCTCGGTCGTATTCCTCAGTCGGTGTCGTTGGTTCCGCATTTTCGTTTTTAACCGACTTTAAAAAAGGAGGTTCTGTATTCGACCCGTATGTATAGTAAGGTTTCAATTACAAACTACAATGTGATCCGCCTTCGACTTATTATGTTGTGTTCAGTATTTTAGCCGAGTTAGAACTGAACCCGATATAAACTAATAAATCTGTGATAATTATATACAAGTCAAACATTTTGGCGGCTTGTTCTTTGACAATGGTAAGTATTCAATTAATATCATATTCTATTCTAATCATATTCAATTCTCTCGATATTTCAGATATATTTAAGCCAGAATCCCTTAAATTAATTATACTACTCCGTTCCACAACTGACAAATTTCTGTTTTGGCTCATACTAATGACTTACTTTCTCACTCAAAATAAAAAAAGACCTTGTTTGCGTAAGACTCACAAGTTGCAACTGAAGTAAAAAAATTATGAAAACAACTGACTTAACCTCGCAAGTCATAAAATTGGGTATACAAAAGGTGGCCACTTAGTAAAAAATAGACCTTTCTCTGTCATTGGTCAAATAGAAAAGGGGCGGATCGCCCTGTGGTCATCTCATGCAAGCAAAAATTTTTCTTAAATGGTCAACCGTAGCTTTTGCTGATAGTATGTATGTATGTATGTTTGTATGTCCGCGATTATCTCAAAAACGACTGAACCGATTTTTATAATTCTTTCATGAGTGTGATCTACATACTTTCAGGAAGGTTTTAGTATATAGGTAATACATTAGGTAATTATGCTTATGTACGAAGTTATATTCATAAATGTACTGCATCTCCGGCATTTCTATGCGAATTTTGATAATTCTTCGAGTCGTGTCTTCAATTCTTCAATGCACTAGTGTTATTTGTATTTGTGTGGGGTAGGTACAACTAAAAAGTGAAAAATAAAAACTTTTTTACAAAAAAAACAACCGACTTCAAAAAAAACACTACAAAGTGAAAAATAACTTTAATTTCGGAAGTCGGTGTTAAAAAACGAAAATGCTGAAGCAACGACACCGACTTCCGAAATTAAAGTTATTTTTCACTTTGTAGTGTTTTTTTTTGAAGTCGGTTGTTTTTTTTTTTGACACCGACTTCCGAAATTAAAGTTATTTATCACTTTGTAGTGTTTTTTTTTTGAAGTCGGTTGTTTTTTTTCTTTTTTAAAGTTTTTATTTTTCACTTTTTAGTTGTACCTACCCCACACAAATTCAAAACGCATTGAAGAATTGAAGACACTGACTAGAAGAATCATCAAAATTCGCATAGAAATGCCGGAGATGCAGTACATTTATGCATATAACTTCGTACATAGGAATAATTACCTAATGTATTATATACTAAAACCTTCCTTAAAGTATGCAGATCACAATAGTTAAAGAATTATCAAAAGTGGTCCATTAGTTTTTGAGAAAATCGTGGACATACAAACATAACAGAACCTCCTTTTTGATGTCGGTTAAAAAATAAAAAACCAAGTTATACCTATAAAAAAAGTAACAAATAAAAAATGAAACAGAAACCTCTATACGAGGCGAAAAGGCCTCTCCTATTGCATGCCATTCAACTCGATTTTCGACAACTCTCATCCAGCTGCTTTTTGAACGTTTTTAATTAGGTATCGGGAATTGGCCTTCTGGTCCAGAGTACATGATCGATTTACTGATTATAGCCGTATGTAGTTCTAAACAGTACATAGTTCTAATCTAACACAAGGTGACATTGTTTGTACAGCTGCGATTTGTATAACTTCATACCTACATATTACACTACTTATACATATTTATGTACCTATTTTCTGTAATCACTGAAAGAAAACTGCGAATGAAAATGAGACTTAACAAAAATTAGGTCGAAACCTACTTATCTTTTACTAGCCCGCGACTTCGTCCGCGTGAAATATCTGGTTCCCCCGATCTACCTCGTCGCATCGCATCGTCTGCGTGTTTCCGCTTAGCATTTTTTCAGACGTTTTTTTCATTTTGCTTGCGTGCCTAAAGCCTTCCTCAAGAATTGGGCTATCAAATTATTGTTTGTTCTTAATCCGGCCAGTTGTTCCAGATATTAGCGCGTTCAAACAAACAAAAAAACGAAACTCTTCAGCATTATAATTAGAATAGATTACAAAAAAAAAAAAATAAGTACCGAAAAAATATTTAGAATTAAAATCCTAAATTTTTATTTACTCTACGAGAAATATAATTAGGGATAGTATACCTTAGCTATCTGGCTACTAACAATTTTTTGGTACCATATTTAATTTAGATGTCCTTTAGAACATTTTGTTTCGGGTTTCGCAAACTGGCTTCTTAATTAAAAAGCTTTTAAGTTAATTCATTACGATGAAATTAAATCAGTGAGTGGACTCGAATGACAAACAAAAGACTTTAATTATTATTAAATTGCTTTTCCGTGTTCACATCACTCAGTTGCTGAATATCTAATCGAAATTATCATCTAATAAGCAAAATCAGCGTTACTCAGTCAGCGCTACTGCAATGGTGAGCATGAATGGTCCTGGGTTCGATTCACGGGTCGGACAGAGTATTTTATGGATTTTCTTCCATAAGGAATTTCTCAGTAGCAGCCCGGAGGCTGGATTGGTGCCCGGTTGATGGCTGGGGCTCTGTCTTGCATAGGGTCGCAGCATTATTCTGAGCGATAGCCGTTTTGCGTGGATGTGACGCATGTTTCCCTTACCTTCTTTCTTTTTTCGTGTTTATGTTCTTTTTTGCGTCAAGTTCACCGCAAATAAACGTATTTTCTTTCTTTCTTTCTTTCAATAGGCTCGCCCTTATTACATGGGACTTACACGTAACTGGCGAAATGTGGGCGTACTATATTATATACCTCTGCCTTTCACTTAGGGGATTACAGGCGCCATGTTATGTTGTAAGAAAGACGATGGCATAACTATATTTTTGTCGGCAATTATTCGGACCTTGGGCATCGTCCGACTAATATGAAAAGACTAGCAACGCCCCGAAGTTTTACCCACATTAGTGTCGATCCCGTGGGAATATCGGGATAAAAAGTAGCCTATTTGTTAATCCAGGGTGTCAGCTACCTCCATACCAAATTTTATCAAAATTGGTCCAGCCATTTGTGCGTGAAGAAGTAACAAACATATAAATACACACACACACTCACAAACTTTAGCTTTTATAATATTAGTGTGATAGTGTGACTAGCAGCGCCCCGCGGTTTCACCTGCATAAGTGCCGATCGCGTGGGAATATCAGGATAAAAAGTAAGTATGTGTTATTCTGATGTATAAGCTATATTACCGTAAAGTTTCATCAAAATCCGTTCAGTGGTTTTTGCGCAAAAGAGTAATAAACATCCATCCATCCTCACAAACTTTCGAGTTTATAATATTAGTAGGAAATGTAATGTGATATTCGTATTGTTCTTTCGCAATTTAAACCTAAGTTATGGCCTGAAGCTTTTTCACATTTAACATTAGGAACAAGATTTATTTCGATAGCATATAAAATTTACAAAGTGTCTCTCTGTGCGTAATCCTAAAAGATTGCAACAGAGCACCAGACGCAATACCAATGACCCACCCATTTCCTCTAGACACCTTATTTGAATGTGCCTGAATAGTGAATACCTTCTTAGGGTTCCGTACCCTAAGAATGCCAACGTACCCTATTACTAAGCCTTCACTGTCCGTCCGTCCGTCTGTCTGTCAGCGGGCTGTATCTCATGAACCGAAATAGTTAGACAGATGAAATTTTCACAGAGAGAGTGGGTATTTACTTTTTGGCGGTGGGTATTTCTACCGCTGCTATAACAACAATTACTAAAAAAAAAATTAAAGGGGGTCTCCACACAAGAAACGTCTGTTTCGCTTACGGTGGTTTTTTACCGACTTCACAAAAAGGAGGAGGTACTATGTTCGGGTGATTGTATGTTTCTTTTTTTGTATGTTTGTTGCCTTAGGGTACGGATGGCGCTGCAGGGTTCCACGCACGCACGAGGAAGTCCATGAGGATTTCCACCGCGAGAAAAAAAAAGGGTACGGAATCTTTCGTGTGCGAGTCCGACTGGGCCGGTTTTTTATAACTATACGAGTAAATCAGTATGTTTAATAGTTGAAGCACAACATATTCCATCTCGCGTAACTTGAGACCTGACACTACATTCATAAGGGTATTAGCACATGTCGTAGTGAGAAACGATTCCGTTTTCGCAGCGAACTTGCTAATGTGTCTCCGCGATAACATCGCGACACACAGCCACTTGGATAAATCACATAGATTGCTTCGAATTAATGGAAGCGCCTTTATTAGTCAACACTGTGATAAGAATATTTTACTTGTTTTACACGTTTTTATTACAGACAGATAGATTTTATCTCGGAGTTGGACTTACTTGTGTTTAACGTGACAAACAGGCTCGAGTTGAGATGGTGTGTGAATTTTGTTTGGTGTGTAAAACTATTTTGTTGTAGGTATCTTATCTAGATTATCTTTAGAAAAAGTAGAATGTAAAATAATACTGTTACTATGTAGGTATAGATAGCTTATGATGAAAAACATGTTTTGTGTATGGGAATGGAGACTATTTAAATTTATTTTATTTTCATCATTTGTTGTTATAACGGCAATAGAAATATGCACTCTGTGAAAATTTCAACTGTCTACCTATTACGGTTCATGAGATAGCCCGCTGACAGACGAATAGCGGTGGTTCAGTAATAGGGTCACGTTGGCACCTTTTGGGTACGGAACTCAAAAAAAAAAAAACGTTCTAATAGGTATATATGCGGAGATAATATGAAGGGATCAGGAGAAGAACCACTATTGTCACCTAATGAACAAACTGAGATACATATTACTAATTAAAAGATAAGATCTTAATAAAATAGTGTAATTTATACCTAAGGCACTTTAACTGTAATAGGTTTAATGGTATAGGGGGTAGGGGTAGGTATAGATGTCACAGTCGACCACTGACAACGGTTGTTTTTTTTTCCTGAACGGTCCGGACATTGTATGTTTTTTCCCTGTATCGATATTTTAAAAGCATGAAAGCTCGGAGACTATGGATGTTATTGCCCTGTTGTTTTTGACAGAACATAGCGACAGGTATAACCATTCAGATTGCATTGCCAGTTGAAAAAAAATTAAATATGTGACAAAAGTTGTTCTTCCCCTGACCCCTTCATATGGTAGTCCTTCTCCACAACTTCACCAGGATAGCAGAAACGTTTAGCAAAACCTACAACTGGGTGATAAAAAAAACGTGGGTACATAAAATATTCCGCAGCAGTTCACAACTGATTTTTAGCAACAATGTAAAATCAGATAAAGCTTAATAAATCAAAATTGTTACATAGTAGGCAATAGTACAAACACAAAACAATAGAGGAAGTAGACAAATAGATTTCGGCTCATTCAGGAAATGGGCTGGCCGAAACAAAACGGTCATTTAGTATTTTCTTTGTGTTAATTTCCAGGCGATTTCGTACGCATACATTTATTTCGAGGCTACTCTGTGCTACTGTACTACACCGCATTTGTTTTATGTAATGTTCATGAAGTGTTATAATGAGTTTGTTATCTCAGAACGAATCCCTTTGTTCAAATCCTACAATGGAAATGCGAAACATTTTGTCAAAAAATACTCGTTATTCAACTTTATTTTGTTTTACCTGCGCCTTCGTAGCAGGGTCTACAAGGGTCTACGAATTTCTTACGTTGCGAACGATGCCGATGCCGATGGCTACGCGATTTTTTGGCCATAATATCTTTCACAGGCGGTTGTATTTTTTGCTGACAATAATATTCGTTAAATATTTGTGTAAGTATCTGGTTCTGGAAATAAATAATTTAGCTGCATTGATGACAAAATCTTACAAAAACATCTCGGCTAGAGATTTACCTGCGGCGCGTCAGTCTTTTGTTTTTATATTCGATCTTTTCCTTTTTCTCCGCTAGAGCGCATCTTTAATAACAAGACAGTTAAAAAGATCCTGATAAAAGAAACATAAGACTTACATTTCTTAGTCAATCGACAAAACGATCGCACGACCCGTCGTTCAATAAACTTTGAATATTTCATCGCAATCAGAATTCACTTAGGTAGCTCATACTTCGAATAGAAGAACAGTATATTACTGAATGAAATTGGAAATCGAAGTTTAAACGAGCGATTGACGCACTACCCTGTCACAATGCATCGATTAAAATGCATAAATATCGACATTTTTCTACTGTATGTCGATTCTCGATTCGATCGTTCAAACCCGGTGGCCACCCAAGTTACATCAGCATATTTATCTCTTGAAGTACGATGTTAGCGTAAGTGCAGCGTAGGTAGCGCCGTGAACGGTTTGATTGAGCACACCTGGATGCGCTCTCAAAGTCAAACGCATAAGAAAATCAATGATTATGTATTTGTATTAGTTAAGGAACGGGTAAAATGCATTATATAATTTATTTTGTGGGTACTTTATGTTTATTTTGTTACTGACATCCGGTTGTTTGATAAATTGTGCGCATACGTAAGTGTCATTTAAATAAATGTATGTCAAACGTTGCGTGTGTTTTCATTGCTGGTATGTATTTGTATTATGTATTTTGGGTTTAGCATGATCAGTATATAACGTTCCTGCTGCTGGGACATAGGCCTCCTCTCTATGTATGGGAGGGAGCCGTAATCCACCACGCGGGCCCAGTGCGGATTGGTAGATGTCCTCGAATGTTTGGTTCTAGGACATGGCGGTTTCCGCACAATGTTTTCCTTCACCCTTTTGAAAGCAGTGGTGATGAAATAAAATGCACACAAAGTAAAGCATATGCCTGGGTTCGAACCCACGACCATACTCGTAAGTCGGGGCCGTTACCACTGACCACCACTGCTCGTAATTTGGGTTTCGTTTAAACTATTTCTTGATATTGGAAAACACATCGCGTGCAATTCGGTTTAGCAGTGCATGAGGTACGCGTCCGCAGACAGACTAGACTTGTCAATGGACAAGCTGTGATTTTCCCGTAGATATCAGTCATATCGTCCACTTTCATTTAATAACACAGCTACATCGTGTTTGTAAACGTTAAACATGTTGTTAATGAGACTCGTTGCGCTTGCGCAAACCAGTTTCTGATTTCTCTGCCGATGTAAATATAGGGCTGGGTATAACGCCTAGAAAAACATAGGTGTTCACAATTTGCGCCTGATTATTTAGAAATCTGTATGTATCACGTTTCTTGGAACTTTAAATGGAATAAAGTTTTATTTTAATATATTCATCATTTTATGTTAATTAGTTAAGTAAGTTCAGTTCGACCTACTCGTAGTTCCAATAATCTTAGAAAGTGATTAATATTCACAAAAGTTGAGAAAGGTCAGGACTACTACGTCATGCGGCTATTAGATAATATAAACTAAATATAGCTTACGAGTTGAACATTATATCATGGTAGTGACCCTAATGTATCTACTTATTTACTGAACACAAAACCAAGCCGAATGTGTTACCGCTTTACACGGATTAAATACTTATATTTAATGATCTTTGATAGCCTAACTTAAGAAAACGTGACAGCCCTATTTTGTGTCCCGGCGGCATGCGTCAAGATCGCGCATACATTCCGGACGTGGACGACGCGGCGGCGGCGGCACGGGCGGGAGCAGTACGGCGGCGCGCGGCGGCGCGGCTGTGGCGCGCATTTTCTCTCTGATCTATGCCCAAGCGCAGCTACCAGCCACTCCGGGAATGCATCGCACTGTAGCGGGTTTGCGCAATATATTAAGCAGATAACGCACCAATGTAGGGAGCGAGCTCAAACGTGACTAGTATACGCAAAAATAAAGAATGTCCTTATCTCGGCGTTTCGTTGTCGGAATCTACATAGTACACGGATTCGAAATTGCTTTTGCTCATCCCTAGCTGTTGTACAATAGGAATAAGTAGCTATTTATATCTAGAAGCACTATTATTCCATGCAGGGTTAACACAAACTCACAGATGCATCGGTAAATATGAAATTCTCTGGAATATTCTGTTTATAGATTCGTGTGGCCAGGAATTGTGAGAGATTGTGAACCAAAGTTAAACGAATGATTAATTCATGTTTAGGCATTGTTGCGCCATGTATTCTCATATCAATTTATATTATGCTATTTATAAAAAGTCGTTATGTGTCTCTTGACATTTGAAGATTTACCGATTCATTAAACTCTTTGATTTTTATATTGTTTATGTTAATTGGGGTCAAGGATGAGCCATGCATATATAAAACGGTGCCTGCGACGAAATAGGTCGACTACTTTTTTAACGAATTAATTTTTTGTTCGATTGAATTTATAAATAATGTTAATTTTATTAATGTTTCACCTCTAGTCTAGGGTATATCTCTCTAATACCAATTTTCCGCTTCAAAAACATATCTACAACAACATTCCGTTAAAAAAAAAACAATAGTTTAGGACATACACATTGCAAACATACGTACACATGTAAGTGTCGGAAGTATGTAGGCAGGCGCGTTGGCGAGCGATAACGCTATCTTAGTGGGTTAACAACCTAATGGCCAGCATTGGAATATCGTACAATCACGACCACTTATCATCTTGTCTTCTAAGGAAACCCTTCGGTTATGAAACTACGAATTTAACTTGGTTACAAGCAAATTGTGGAAATATTACTGATATATCTGATACCAGTTTTGCCTATTGCAGGCTATGGAATTGCTATAAGTGAGAGAAATAGGTGATTTTAGTGAATCTAATGTGTAATCCGTGAAGGAAAACATCGTGAGGAATCCGGCATGTCCTAGAATCAAAAATTCGAAGACGGGATAACCCACACTGGGCCCGCGTGGTAGTTTATAGCTCACTCCCTGTAGAAGAGAGGAGGCCTGTGTCCCAGCAGTGGGAACATTAAAGGCTGATTATGCAAGGTATAACCTGTAACCAGCTTAATAAGTTCCAATTTAGGAAATCAATTCTTGAGGTTATTTTATTTAGGAAATGCACAGCGGTGACCAGTGAAATCTTTAAGAGCCCATTGACCCAACAAGCTCCAGTTTACGATTTTTTGTTGTTGTTGGTATCGGCCGTACCTACCAAGTGATGCGGTAACCGGTTAATCCGGTCAAGAACCCTGTGTCGAGGAGATAAGGGCGTAAACAAAGTAGCATTCTGCGTGTCTCCGTGTCATTTATCGTTTTAAGTTCAGCTTACTTTGTAAAGACAATTTAAGCGTGACAATACATAGATAGCTATTCACTATCTTACATCGGCATAGTACTACTTACTATCTTTCTAGGTAAATAGTTACTAGTAACGTTACACAGATATATCAATAACACTTTGTGATTCCTATACTACTTGTGTTGGTTATGAGAAACATAGTCTATCTGAAAATTACAAATAACTGTGTATTATGTTACTTGTATTACCTAACTATATCTATTCGACTAAAGAAATATGCTCTATTAATTATGTACAAGACACACACAAAGCATTGCGTCGTTGCGTGATACCCAACAGTTTGCTCGACAAAGGTAAGAGTAAAGAAAATATATTAACTTTTTTAACGATTGTAAAATGTTTAACAATAAACGAATTTGTAAAAACCTCCTTCATTTGAATTAATTCTATGAATATTTATTTCTGTCGTGTGTTTTTGTGCCTTATTTATGGGTTTTTGTTTTAATAGATTTATTGGGTTTTCGACATGCTTTATGTTTTCCCTGTTCTATTTGAGCTCATTGACATGCTATTATTATTCGGCGATATAGGTTTTATTAAAAAATAACAATTATAAATGGCCAGTTATTTCATTGGGCTTATTCCCAGGCGGTCCATAATTTTATTCCAAATTAAAAAAGCAATGGGAACAATTTTAGTAGGTATTTTGATAAAATCATGGAGCTCTTGGGAATCAATGTATGGAGTGAAATTGTTTGACGAACAATAGATTTGGAGCACCTGGGAATAAGCCTATCATTGTTATAGAAAAAAATGCTATAGAAAAGACTATAGCTTTCTACCTGTGTCCTCCTGACAAGTGATCTTTCACAGCGATAACAATGATGGACAAGTCAAAAATGTATGGAACTGACTTATGACACCGAAAATTTTATGTCAATTCTGCCGATGTAAAAATGTCACCGTGAAAACTTATGTGAAGTGAGCTGTCAATAATAATAGTACTCGAGATCGTATTTCGGCCATGGCGGCTATTCTCAACGGAAACTACGGGCGATATTATAGTGCTCAAGTGTGTGCCCAGACACAGGAGCACTCTCTTTTCCCTGAGAATGATCTCATAGACCGATGGGACGGTACGCAATCCGGCGCAGGCGCAGGACCAACGGCCTCACTTCCAAACTCCGGGCTGTTAATAAGAAATTCCAAATAAAACAATAGCTGTCAATACCTCGTCTGTGCAATTTCAAAACCTGGGAACTGACATTTCTAAAAAAATCGGTGTTTTTGTATATTTGACTTACTAGATTTTCAAAACCTAGCAACTATGTAGATAATCTCCTAAATCAAATATACAAAAACAACGATTTTAAAAAAAATGTCAGTTGCTAGGTTTTGATATTGCACAGCCAACCTAGCATCAGGTGGAATGACAGCTCACTTCAAGCTCATTTTTTCACCTAAGTTTTGGCGGTAAGATTTTTACAGAATAGACCGACTGTTGATAGTTGTTGTCATAGAAATATAAAACGCTTTGAAAGCGATTGCAACTTGTCTACACCCTCTGGTTTATGTTACACAGTTTCTACTTTTGCAAAGCTTGGCTCCCAATATCTATGTATCAACAAAATTGAAATAAACCTCAGACAGGTGTTCAGATGTGCAATCTTCGTTGCGAATATAATAAGAGCACGTAGCTCGGGGTGCTCACGACTTGTTAGATTCATCGTTCCTACATAAATTCGGTCGTGAAAGTGTTTTGACATTTTGATTTACAGCTGGGAAATATCAAACGTGCCGCTTTATAATGTTCTAGGTGTGGTCAGATTTGAGGCTAAATTGTTTTTATTTACTTTAATGGTGTGTTGGCGAAATGTCTGGGTACTATGCATGTCAGGATTTTACTTACTTTGTCTTAATTAGAGTTAAACGTGGCTATTTTTTTTTACTGACACTCAGTGGCACTTAAATAAAAGTTCATTGTTCGATTTTTATCGTTTGGCATTAGCGCCTAGAGTTGAAAATCCAATAGTGCAATAATATTCAGGCGTTCATTTAGATGTTACTAGCTGCGCCCCGCGGTTTCACCCGCGTAAATGTCGATCCCTTCGGAATATCGGGATAAAAAGTAGCCTATATATAGATATAGGCTACTTTTTATCCCGATATTCCGATATTAAAATTTTGTATGGAGGTAGCTGACACCCTGGATATAGATCCAGGGTGTCAGCTACCTCCATACAAAATTTTATCAAAATTGGTCCAGCCGTTTGAGCGTGTAGAAGTAACAAACATATAGGGTGACATAGTGTGATGGTGTTAGTGAAAACGAGCTTGTTAGAACACCTTAGGCTTAGAAAACGTAGTTTATCAAACAATTATAGGCTGGGATCAAACATCTTTAAAGGAAGTGGGATAATGATTAGGTAACCTATATTTACAAACCTACATGTGATATATATAAATAGATTTCAATCACAGACAGGATATACGAGCGGAAGAGTCTTTATAAAGAACGCCTACACGAAATAAATTCACTCAGATATTTTTAACATGTTTCTGAAAAAACCGAATAATGCCGTGTAAATAACGGAAGAGTGGATTTCAGAGAACAAAAAAATTACGTGGGTTGAAGGAGAGAGATAAAAATAGGTATTTATATTTAATAAAAAAACCTTCGGCCTTCCATTTAACAATGATGTGTTCAAAAATGTTAAATAAATAGGCATATTGGTATAATTTAAATAAAATCCAGACACGTTAGTTAAAACTTAAAACATGTCCGCCCACGCGGCAACTGATTTTTAAATTAGCTAATTAATTTCGAGATATATATATAATGTGTTATATTGCCGTGTGATTTTTCAAGACGCTAAAGCTCATTATTATTCGAAAGTTTTTTATAGAAAATTTGAATTACACGGGTCTTTTAAACGACTTGGGTGCTATAAGTCTGTTTATGGATGAAAGATTGTTGGATATTAGTGTTAAGTAAAGCAATTAAAAACACTCCAGAAATAAAAAGTAAAAAGAGTGTAAATATTTTTTTTTTTTGATACTTTAAGTTGTTACGACTTATTCATAAAAGGTCCTGTAACAAAGCATTAATAAAGAAAGTCTCTAAATTCAGTCCTTGAAAAGTAGGCTTCGACTGATTTTGAATAAGATTAAGCCGAGCAAGTAAACAATACTATTTGAAGTCATCTTTCTTTCTCTGTTTTAATGACAATTAAAGATCCAAAATAATAACCACATTATGGCTGCATGCAGGGAACTACAATAATAGCCGCTATTGTCAGCTCAGCTCACTTCACCTAAGTTTTCACGCTGAGATTTTTACATCTTCTTCTTGGCGTGTCGTCCATACTAGTCCAAACTAATCACACTAATATTATAAAGGCGAAAGTTTGAGAGTGTGTGTGTGTGTGTGTGTGTTTATATGTTTGTTACTTCTTCACGCTCAAACGGCTGGACCAATTTTGATGAAATTTGGTATAGAGATAGCTTGAGTCCCGAGAAAGGACGTAGGATAGTTTTTACCCCGATATTCCCACGGGATCGAAACTTATGCGGGTAAAACCGTGGGGCGCAGCTAGTCACACTTCACACTATAATATTATAAAGGCGAAAGTTTGTGAGTGTGTGTGTGTTTATATGTTTGTTACCTCTTCACGCCTAAACCACTGAACCGATTTAGATGAAATTTGGTATAGAGATAGTTTGAGTCCCGGAAAAGGACATAGGATAGTTTTTATCCCGATATTCCCACGGGACCGACATTTACGCGGGTGAAACCGCGGGGCCCAGCTAGTATACATATATGTATGTTGAAGATGGATTGTCGAATCCGCTGTTTTACAATACCACAAGTGGTTTTACATAACGGATTTGTTTTGTAAAACAACTAGCGGTTTTGTAAAACATCGGATTCGACAATCCATCTGCGACATATACATAATCCCGCCTCATTCCCTTTTCAAAATCACATTTTGCACAAAAAGCAAGTCTTTCTCCAGTCCAGTATAATTTCCGACTTGCTCAGATATTCATCAACTGACAATGCATTTTATATTTTCCCTTTATTTCTAGATCAGGAGACAATGGAAAATATCGGTTACGTCGGCAAATCAGAATGAATAGAATATCTCAGTAAGGCGTTATTACAACGGCTTGTCATTTCACATCATGTCTGACTGACATAAGGGGCAGAATGATCTTTCTTTTGTCCGATACATTGTTAAAGAGGCCTAACGCGTCTTCAAGATGACTGGCGTTCTTAATAAATGGATAGCGATATTGCTATATGATTTTTGAAGTGAAAACTTCTTCAGCGCGTTGGGCATTTTTGAGATGGAAAAAAACCATTGAACTCGCGACACTGTTACCGTAACCGACACCTCTGCATATGTACCTATATACATAGATACACATGCTGCATGTTGGCATTTTTTTAAATGGGAAGAAACCATAGAACTCGTGACACTGTTACCGTTACCCTAACCGACATCAAATAAATATTTCGAAATATATCCTGACGATTAAAAAAATACACACGTAATTGTTCAAGTTGTCTCTGTCGGCACTCCCGGAGTGCAACTGTTTTTTTTTTTATTTAGATCTATCTTTACAAAAATTAAATGTTGTTTGTTGGTAAGCGCGTCACTTGACAACGGCTGGACAGATTTGGCTATTTTTTTTTTTTTATATTCGTAATAGTCCGAATCCGAATGAGGTTTTTTGGAAATAAAAATTGGAAAGTTGCCCTGAAAATTGGAAAAACTTTGTTTGTTTTTTTCTATGGGATTTTATTGTATGAACTTGAGTTCATGCAAAAAAATTCAAAACAGTCTTGAGACCGTATTGAAAGACAGGACAATGTTTGTCGGGTCAGCTAGTTTCAAATAAAAATATATTACATAATGTAACATAAGTTTTATGAGATAATAATCAAGATAATATTATCATGAAGATTCGATCCTTTCATTATTAAATATCACGGTTAATTATTATAATAAGCCGTATCAATATCAGTCCACCGGGTTAATTGATATGAACTCTTTAAAACACAAAGAGCACTTTTTTCAGCAAAATATGGTTATAATTATGATTCGCGTCTACATTACTGACCTAGGGCAGTAATGTATACGCGAAATCATAATTGACATCATATTCTGTAATTAAGGCTTGCGAAAGAGAAATAGATTATAATGTTGCGCCTACACTTCGGTCACAAAATATAACAGAAGAAGGTCGGCTCTATAAAACGAGTGAAAACAGATGCAAACAACCGCTTGTAAAGATTATTAAAACGTAACATGGAATGTAACAAACTTTGAAATAAAATTCGCCTAGTTGTTGAATTGTGTAACATTTCATGTTAAGTTACACCAATCTGTATCCGGCTTAGACGCGTAGGTATAGTATTTTTATGTCACGAAGCGACTTGCGCTTTACTTGTGGTAACCGAGTGTACAAAAACGCTGTGAATGTGTGCGTTTAGACGAGTAGCGTCAGCTCATAACACACACGCGCACCCACAGACACACACACACATCCGACTTCGCCATTGTTTCGGGCGGTACCGTATTACACACGGATTCACACTTGGTAACCACAAGTAAAGCGCGCGTCGCTTTGTGAGATAAAAATACTATTCTGAAGTGTGTTCATGTGTGCGTGCGTATTCGCTCGCTGTATGTAGCCGACCTTCTGTACCTATTTATTATATGGCGACAACCGCCCATACAATGTACGTATACTAAAATACGTACATATTACTTGTAGTTGTGTTAGCATCGATGCAAGGGGTGAGTCAGGGTGTTTACACATATCATTATTTCAATTATAATTACTGTAATTATACACCTAGAATGTAGGTTATCGTCGCCGAGTTATTTCGGTAGCTGAAATTGAAATTGCATTTCGATCGTTGTCCATTGATACCTATTGATAAATAATTTTATTATTTTGAGGAAGGAATGTTTTTAATACCTATTATGTTTACTGGTTTTTGTTTTGACAAAGGGAAATTTCAGCAAACAAACGGAGGTAAAACTACGTGGTTTGTGAATGCATGCACAGGAATACGTACAAAGTACATGGAGCATTATTTATACGATATTTTTTTCTACATTTATCTAAGTTAGTGCCTGTGCTAGAAATGTTACTGACCTAGTAATAACATACTTAGTGTTTTATGGCTCTATTCATAGCTTTATAGCCTCATAATATTAAGTAGATTCTTTCATAACTTCCGATACTAAAAACGACGAAAAATTGCTTTTAGGGTCAAAGCACGCACGATACTTTTACATAAATAAATGACTATGGAAGAAGTGGAGCGAGTCCTTTGCCTGGAATTGAAAAAGAGCAGGCCGGTAAAAAAAATCTGCCTGTGTTATCCCACTGCAGGACAAAGGTCTCCCCTCTCAGGCCCTCCTCATATTAGAGAAATGACATCTTTTACTGACAGACAGCTCAAGAAAAGGACGATAACAGAAAATAACTAAGCTAGAGATGACATAATATGTCAAATTAGATAATGCTTTGAACTTCGTCGTGTTTTAGTCTATGCCTTTTGATTTGTCAACGATATGTATGAAAGTTTTAGGTCAACTAAAATGAATAGCAATAATATAGTATACTAGCTGCTGCCCGCGACTTCGTCCGCGTGAAATCCTATCCTAAGTAAAAGTTTTTTTTTTTCTAAAATAAAAGTAGCGAAAGTTATTCGTTATTACATCAGGTCCTTATTACATCTGCCAGTGAAAGTCCCGTCAAAATCGGTCCAGCCGTTTCAGAGATTAGCCGGAACAAACAGACAGACAGACAAAAATGGTAAAAATGATATTTTGACATAAATTATGTAGGTACCTTGTATACATCCATATGCATTTAGTTAAAAGCGGTTATTTTATTATCAAAAACAGACACTCCAATTTTATTTATTTGTATAGATGTTTGTCCCTTTCTAGTTTTATTTGAGAGAAAAAGATGGAAATAGTCTTAACAGAGTCGGTACCATTGTTCGGCTCTATTTTGTTTTCGTGATTTTCCAGGCAGTTTAAAATAGGCTCGACACTCGTGGTCCAGAAATAGAGAGGTTCATACGAATACTGCCTTTTTTTCAAAGGCTTTTGTAATGGCGTGTTGTTTTTTACAAAAAGCTTTTATAAAGGTCTACATTTTAATACATTATGTAAGTATTTATGCTAAATCTTACCACTGGAGGCGTTTTCCGAGGCGAACAGCGGGGCGGCGTTGTAATCTGTAATAAATAACATTTCAAGGTTAGTTTCAAATTACATTCATAAATTCATATAGAAAAACAATATGAGTACTATTTTGAGTCTTATTTTTACTACAATATAATTTATAGTGTAGCCGTTGCAAGTTACAAACTTATTTAATCGGTTGAATGCCGTAATTAGAGACGCAATTAAAAAGACATTGTGTCTCGCTTGGATCCACGTTTAAGCATACGAAGGGTTAATCTCCAATCAGTTTTATGCAAAGAAAAACCTTACTGATTTAATTTTTTTGGAATGCGTCGTTGGTTAGTGGTCGCAAGCGCTACCCGCTGAGCATGAGGCAGGACCTCATGCTCAGCGGGGTAATTATTGCGTAACATACTGACAGTAGCAATGGCTTTCATTTTGACAATTCAACAGCATTCATTGCGTTATTTATGTTGTTGAGCAGACAAATTTTCGAACATATCAAGCAATGGATTGGCAACATCCTTGAAAATCATTCAAATTGTGAATGATTGTGTAGGGTGCCGGTTTCGATTCCCAGGTTGGGTAAAGTGTTGTTGGGTTTTTCCATTAGCCTGGAGTCTTGATTTCTGATGGCAATAAAGAGGCTCGCCCCCTATTACATGAGCCTTAAACATAACTGGCGAAATGTGGATGTAACTATGGGTACAAAAGGCCTGAAATTAAATGTCAGAATTGAAGGTTTTTGTTATGTCCTAGGGCTGATTTTTCCAACGCTAGATAATGTTTTTCCAAAGAATAGTTTCGAATTTTTGACAGTTCTACCATAAAAAATCTGTTAGACGTCAATTTTATTCTACGAATAAAAATTATCTGTCGATTGAAAAATCAGCGCTTAATGTAATATGACAAATTTTATGTAGAGCTATATGTTTTTGTTTCTGTTTGTTTACGAATTGAGTATGAAGAGAGTCGACAACCTACCTGTATGTATAATCTACATGACATTAGAGCATAATGTAAAAAATACCACCTAATATCCTCATCTGCCTAGCGTTTTCCCAACTATGTTGGGGTCGGCTTCCAGTATAACAGAATGCAGCTAAATATCAATATTTTTCATGGAGCGACTGCGTATCTAACCTCCACAACCCAGTTACTGGGTAACGATACCCCTTGCTACGACTGGTTGTCAGACTTTTGAGCTTCTGACGATCTGTAACGACTGTCAAAGATCCATAATGACAGCTGGACACAACGGCTTAAAACGTGAAAGTCATAAATAAAAAAAGATCGGTAATTGTTTTTTATTCGGCTCATCGATCTATCTATGTAGTTATTTTGTATCATGGTTTTGTGAAATATATTATTCTGTTTTACTTAGTTATCCGTGAGGTACCTGACTTAGGGACATTATATACTCTTATGTAACACCATGGGTTTCCCGATTCATGTACCTATCTTCGAGAAACATAAGAGGTGTAGAGTATTTTATATTCACGACAACAATACCACATTCTTCACACGGTGATTCACCTAAAATGTTCATGATTAGATAAACGGTTTTTCCTGAGGTTATTCTGTAAATGAACGAATAAAAATAAATGTTCTGTAATGAATACTTATAATTTTGTGAAAACACGCGAAAAATTTGCTGTACTAATGTAATTTTTCTTGCTATGTAGTATAATTACTCCAGAGGGTATAACTCTCTAAGTCCGTCAACGGAGATACGGGCCCGTTCGAAGGAAGTTGTTCCGTCAAATCGAGTGTCAAAATATACAATATTTCGGACGGGCTAATACATATCAGGAGTAGGGACAGCTGTCAAATCCTTCTTTCATATATCTATAGTCAAATCGTGTTCTCATTCATTCTTAGTTTGGGCCTCGAACTAATTATAAATATGGCCATAAGTGATAGGTATGGAGTAGGATTAGCAGGAATCATCCGTAACTTCGGCCGGATTTTCGGATATCGTGCTTAGGAAGTAGAACCCACTTTCCTTTGTTCACTATCTACGTTTAGTACAATATTTCGTTTAGTCTACTTAAATTTTTCATCAGAAGTTATTTTATATTTTTTACTCGAGGAATATTGAAATCTAGTTTACTGGTTATCAAGATTTCATTGCATTATTAACCTATAATGTTCCCACTGCTGGGACACAGGACTCCTCTCTTCGAGAGTGAGTGAGCTGTACACGCGACCCACGCGGGCCCAGTGCGGGTTGGTTAGGATTTCATTAGACGGCGTTTAAAATAATGCTCAAGTAATTAAAATAGATATGGAGTTAAAATAGAGTAGGTAGATTTTGTAATCAGCCTACCACGTTTATGTTCTAAAGGGAATTTCTATAACTAAAACCTTATATTCTCCATAAGCCCTTTTCCCCAACAGTCTTGCAGGAACATTTTGTTTAGCAGTGGGCGGTATGGGCTGAACACAAAGCCCTTTTTCATCATACATTCCTAACACACGAATTAATTCCTGAACGCAATAAGAAAGACATACCTTAAGGTGCCATTTGGCCTTTTCGAATTCCTTACTCGCTGTTTTGACACCCTCTTTTTTGCCAAGCAAAATCAATCTAAAAAAAAAATCAATCTAGCTACAGCAAGAAGTGCCAACAAACTAGTAGGTCGTGTTCAAGGAAAACACATCATAGATGTTGTGAAACAACTAGATAACACATAAGACAGTGTCATTGATGTCACGTGAGGAGAAAACCGTCTGTGGGCGTTAGCGGACGCCTGTGCGACCGGGTAAGCCCAGATTGAGGCGAAAAACATGAAAATTCTTATGAAGTTTTCGTGTCAACATTGTCAACCGTGTGGAGGTTGATGTTTACTAGGAATTTTTAAATTAGTCTGATCGCAAACAGCTTTTTGTTTACAATTTAACAGACTCATATTAAAAATTCTGTCATTGAAATGAGGAATAAGGTTGATTAGTTGAAATAACAAGAAATTCGAATGTAGACTTGTTTTTTTTGAAGAAGTAATTTATAAATTCTAATTTCTAGGTGAGCATAAATTCTAATTTCTAGGTGAACAGAGAGAGGTGGAAAGAGAGTAGGGAGGCCTTTGCCCTGCAGTGGGACGTCACAGGCTAATAATAATAATAATAATTTCTAGGAAATATCACCTACCATTTTTAATATGGCTGAGTTGATTGACCGACTATTTAATTCGTCGAAGTCCTCAACTAGCCCCATAATTACCGAAACACCAATTAATATTCAACGAAAGCTTTAATTTCAATCCAATTCCTTTTCAAACGACTTCGATCGATAGGAAACCCCAAACATAATTGAACGAAGAAGGAAGTTTCGACCGAAGGCCACGGGGTAAACGACACTCGTTCGAACGATTACACAACCACCGTCCATGTAACTTTGACCTCTATCCCCCTAACAGAACGTAAACAAAACAGTACGCCCGCGGGGGTTTTTATTTAATGGTCGCGGTGGACACCATTCAATTAGGGAATGCTGGTATGCAGTTTTTGTATTGTGTTGCGAAGGTCATTATGTATTATTATGGGAATTAAAAGCGATACGAAAGAACGAGTTTGCGTTAGGTATTAATAACACGATGATTTTAGGTTTTAGTCTCTGTTCTGAAGGGAAATTCTAGTTTTTCAAATTTGATTTCAGAATATAAAACTTTTCATTGAGCGTAGGTAACTGTTATGTATGAATCAGAAAGCAGACTCAAACCGGATGATTGAGCCTCTGATTTTATGAACATATATTCTAACAACGTGAAAGTTATAAATTATATCGATCGAGATCCATTTCCAATCAACAGGTAATCGCTTAATTTATTGTAGCTGCTCGATTTCTATAAATTGGATTCTAAGAAAGCCTATAAAAGCCTATTCTATATTCCAATTTACATCGAAAGGAACCTTCAAGAGTGTTGGGAAGGATTGACAGAAAACCTTAATTCTTCATTTATAAACTGGCACCTAAGAAAAAAAAAGAAAATAGAAATCCTCCTTCCCGAAGACAGTTTGACATTTGAGTCATTAGTTAGGTGAGGTGGCATGCCCTACGTTTCGATCATGTTCATTATGTTCAACCACCCCGAGGTCATTGACCACATAATTTGAATACATGCCAAGGTAGCTACATTAACGATCGGTAAATTGATTTGGTGACAGACAGGGAGACAGCCGAAATGGCGTTTCATGCATTGTGAATTTCATGACGCGAGTTATTTTTCAGTTTTAAA
Organism: Amphipoea oculea; assembly: GCA_945859645.1. Classification (NCBI taxonomy): domain Eukaryota; kingdom Metazoa; phylum Arthropoda; class Insecta; order Lepidoptera; family Noctuidae; genus Amphipoea; species Amphipoea oculea. Next base: position 15,210,286 of record OX243873.1, read on the forward strand.
AACAAGCAGGGTGTAAAGTACTAACAGTTTATTTATTTTTACTGTTTTCTTTGTGTCTTATTTAAAAGAAATTGGTGACTCTCTTAGATAAAGTTTAGATTTAGGGTCAGAACTGTATACATACGGAACTAAATTAAGTAGGTACAGACGCCAGGACATCAAACTACCCGAAACTGTCAAATTTTCCCAATCAACTTTGAACCTTACGTTTTGGCGACATAGTTGAAAATCTTGATGTGCTGGCGTCTGTACTTCTGTGTGTAAATTCTCGAAAATTTCGATGTTACAGTAACAACGCTTTAATTAAATATTTAATCAGAGCAGCGGGGTAATGCATAACACCCTTACAACATGTCTTTCGTTTTGACAATTCAACAACATTCACTGCGTTATTTTCGCTGTCGAACAGATGAATTTTCAGACATATGAAGCAATGGAATAGGAATTTCTTACAAAATGTGTGTTACGCAATTGGGGTGCAAGGAGGTTTGATCTGAATTGAAGCTGGCGTAGGGAAAATAGAATTGCTCTTACCTGGGAGTACTCACTCTACTTACGTATTTAAAGGAACTTTTCCACCCTGGTTAGCAAGGTGACATACATAACCGAATTTAAATAGTAGCACGTCAAATGTCAAATTGCCAACCTTTGGATCGTTATTTTGGCAAGTGGCAGTGTGTCAACGTTAAAAGGTGAGGTTTCCGTGTCAAAATTTCGTGTTTGAATAATTAAAACACGTCACATTGCTGAAGGAATGATGGCAACTGTGAGAAAGAGACAAAAGAATACCGGAATGTCTCCTTCCATTGTTTAATTCTTGTGTAATAAAAGTTTGACTTGACAGTTTCTAAAGCATCGTTAATCATCGTTGAATAATATTGAATAATACTATATAATAAAGCGAGTACCTACTTTTAGTTACTACACCTAAAATCAACTTGACTTTATATAAAAACATCAAAGTCACACCCAAGCTATTATAAGAAAGTATAATAAGCATTGATATTGAAAGGAGACTCGGTATCGAAGTGACATACTGATCGAGTACTCAGTTGTATGGCTGGATACTTTATGTATGTACTGCTGTCTACATCAGCCGCATGCAAATGTATTATGTATGCCTCACACACCCACACACCCATAAACACTGACACACTACACACATTCACACCATGTTTACCGAACATTATTCTAATACAGGTTTCGCACACACACATGCTTGTGCCCATGTGTGAGCAGGACCGCGGCCTCTTTGCGTATAACTATAAGTTATTGTACCCTCAAAATGTAGAGTCAAGTGAAAATAGCGATATTGTTATGTGTTCTTGTAATTTGTTAGTCATTATTTGAAGAATAGATAGAATTGTTGATTTGGGTTTATCGGTTTCAAAGCGAAAAAATATGTGGTTTCTTATGATGGACGAGGTTGTGTAATAATCCTTTTCTTTTCATTGGAAGTGGTAACAATATAATCCATCAAAAACTGTTAAAAAAATCGGCCAAGTACTTGTCGGACTCGCGCACCGAGGGTTCCGTACAAGCCTGTTTAAAATATTTTTATTATATGATGTAGGTAACTAATAATTTACGGTTTTCGCAATTTTCCCTTTATCTGTGCTATAAGACGTTGCTTCGTACCAAATTTCAAGATTCTGAGTTCACGGGAAGTACCCTGTAGGTTTTGATTCCCTTGCGAGTGTCGAAAATTTGCGGTATAAACGGCTGTATCTTTGGATTGCGTTGGCTTAGAAGTTTGATTTTTCACGGCTCCAAGGGACAGTAGACCTGAGTATTTGATATAAATTCCAGCTTGACACCTCCACGCGTTAAAAGGGTCTTGACAGACAGACAGACGGACGGACGGACGTACAACCGTACAACAAAGTGATCCTATAAGGGTTCCGTTTTTTCCTTTCGAGGTACGGAACCCTAAAAAGACGGACAGCTTGTCTATAAAAATAAACTTTGACAGTTTTATATGCAAACTCTACGAAGTTCAGTAATCACTATTACGTCATGCAATCTTTTTTACTTCAAGAAAAATAACTCCAAAGTCGAGTAGGTCGAATAAAGATATTTTCGCAAGGTGACTTCCCCTAGATACAGCACGAACTTGGCAATTCAATAAATCTCTCTGCACCCAGTCAGGTACCTACCCAGACCGACTCGACTGACGTTGGGACACTAAACCAAGAAATATGCGCGAAAATAAAATTTTATAGCATCTAGAAACAAAGGTGTCTTCAAGGCGTAGGTATATACATGCAATTTTATGTGCAATAACTCGAATATTTTGTTTTAATTTTATAACAACCATATAGCTTCTACTTTATCACGTATCTACCGTACCTACAAAGGCTAGTGGATTCGAATTCCGAATATCGTCGGTAATTCCCGAGTATTCCCGACCTATGTCACTTAGGAATGATCAGTGTATGCCCGACTGACCGTACTCGCGTCGTGCACAAATATACGATGCACGATGTATAAGTGCATGTATACACGACGCACACGCACAGCACGCGCCCCTATGTATTCATTACAACTCCCCGTCCCCACTTTACGAGTATGTAACAGGTTAGGGCTTGCGCGGATGAACCTAGGTTTTAAGTGATTGCGGAGTAATGGTGGGTTAGGCTTCACGTTTTTATGGTAGACGCGTTTGAAAGTTGCAATATTCGTTTTGAGTTTTAATTATGCTTGTCAGATAATAAAAATGAGAGATTTCACTTTAGCATTTGAAATGATGATGTCAAACCAGTTTTCGAAAATAAATTTAAAATCTAATTAAAGCAAAACCACAAAATGCAAACCATACTACAAGCAAAAGTAGTACACAACAATAATCTATTTGTCTAGACCAGGCAAATCCCCATGAAGCCCGCCTCAACAACTTAATAGCGCTCCGTCGAGCGTCGCTAACTCAATTTGAAACAAGCGCCCTTGGGATCTAGACAACCCTGGATGAAGGGGAAAGGGGGGGCAAGTCCTGACCACGCACAACCGCCAGCCGTTGCGTTCGCCGGCCTATATTTAGAGTTGCATTTCTCTGTGCATGTATGTGTATGTTTACTCAACGGCGAAACTACGTTTTTAGATTTAGTACTTCAGAAGCGTATGCGTGGTTCCTTCGATTTTGAAGCTCCATTTCAGTTGTTTGATGTAAGGATTGTGATGAATGGTGTTTTGTGGGGTTAACGGATTTTTGTGTAAATGTTACAGTTATTACAGATCAAATAGAAGACCACAAACAGGATTACCCACATCTAACATTCACATCGTTTAAGGCTGTATGTTTTGCAAACTTTGAAGTAGTTAGAGTATATATAACCCACATGATCTTCCACATTTGTTTGATTAATTTTCAAGTAAATGCGTAATAAAGTTAACGTTTCCCAATTTAGCAGAATTTCCCTCGGGATATTTAATTTATATGGGAACTTTATTCATGAATAATATTTGCATAATACCTACTGTCATTTGCGATAGTGCGAAAATACTTAATTGACACTAAGCTTTATTAAGGCAGGCAATCCTGGAACAAATTTTACAAAGGAAATTATTATGATGAAAAAGCTGAAATAAAATTAGCTCTATGGTCGTAATATCTTAAACAAAGTACGTTTGACAAAGGGTTCACTCTTTTAGTTACTTTTTGATAGAAAATAGATAAGTAGTTATTAAGATACCCTTTTTACTTGGGTAAAAGTGAAGACAAGCTTAAACGTCAAACAAAGTGTGGGTAACTGGGCACACTGATGTTAATCATTATTTTACGTAATATTAACCAACGTTTATAATTAGTGGGTAAACGTCAAAAATATTACAACATTGCCACAAATAAATCATAATATTAAAAACTTCGTCAAGCGGTTAGTCGACTCTTCACGTGACCAGAGGGCTGGCTTATTTCTCGGCCAAAGAATTAGCATTGCAATACAACGTGACAATGCTGCCAGCCTTTTGGGCACTGTTCCTGTTGACAGCGATGCGGACGAATTCTTTGATGCCCTATGATTATTTTACTTATTTTTTCATATAAATGTACATATTATTATAGTTTAGGTATATGTTAGCTTATATTATGTAAATATTTCCTGAAAAAAATAAAAAAAATACTTAAAAACTTTTATATAAATGACGCATAAGAACACAAATTGCTACTTTCTTGTCGTTCGTAGTCGCCTGCAATTGTAAGATAAATGGCTGTTGCAAGCATGTTATCAATTAAACACATGAATATTAACGTCGGCACGGAGACATGCTCCATTACCGATAAATGTGTGACATTATAGCTTGTATTACGTGGGACTCTACGTAAGTCTATTGTGGGCATACGTGCCTAAATCTAATGCGAATAATTAGTGGAATCGTGTCTTCATCTTCTTGAAAAATTACTAGGTGCGATTTCAGTACTTAAACTTGTAAAAGGATCTTTTGACGCGTGGCCAAAATCGGAACTAACGTCGCTGCGGTCAATACAATTTCACAAAATGTTTACCGACAGCGCCTAACTGTTAATGTCACTCAAGCGCCAAACGTTATTTGTGGCATTGTAGGTGCTAGTAGTCTATGGTAGGTGCATTTATATTGAAAAACCAATCATAATTTTAGCCCATTTCAACCTGGATCAGCCTATTGGTGGTGGCCTATTAGTTATTAAACCTCTTTAGAATATATTTTTTTTTACTTTTACTGAAAATACGAATATAGACAAGCACGACTAGAAAACAAACTGAAAATCTTAAATCTTATCGAAACCAGAGTAGAAAATGAAAGACTAAAACCTAGCACTACATAATTATGATGTATACATAGATATATTATTATGTGTACGTGTACCTGCAATAAATTATGTAGTTCGCCATGTTGTCACTTTCTGTCGGCTCGTATGATTATAGGTTCTCCGTAATATGAAGAATTTAAACGGTTGGTGATTTTCTGATTGCTAGGTTCAATTTTTATAACGACAACGCTACTAAGCGTGACATTGAACTACGAGGATGTATGTACGCCCATTTCCCTTCGAGGACCGACAACAGGTACTGTATCGAACGTTTCACTTTTAGCTTTGAGGCATCCCTAATTGTCATCCTATGACCCTTCGTGTCCTTTAAAGCAATAATAATTTGTTTTTCATAATCTGTATCTCTGAAATTGGAATTAGGAGCTAGTTATCCTTCATTATCTATCTTCTTAACCATATCTTTAATTAAGTTTTATTTATTTATTTATTTATTTGGGACAAACAAACAGCAACACATTATATATGCGCAAATAATATAAACAAAGATATAATATAAATGTGAAACTCACACCGTTATCCACAGCATATACACAATCACTAACAACATATTCTTTTGCAGTAACACCATGAACTAAGACTATTTTAGTATCAAATACTTTGTCAAAATCTTGGCTACGCACCTCTGCAATTAAATTCTCTGTCCAATTCTTGGCTAGTTGTTTATCTGGGCTAGTCTGTTATGTTATTTTTATGTCTTCGTATACACGATTTGGCCTAAATATACGATGATTTAGTGTTACCAGAACATCATACAAGTATTGTTAATTCTTTACAATCCTTACAAGTAGTATATCATCTATTACTAGAACAATTGACGCCTATTCTTTGTACTTTACCTAAACTAAGTACCACTTTATCCTTTTTTTTTTATGGATGGGAAATCATCAAATGACCCCTCCCGCTCTGGGTGGAGCGAAGGGAATGTCAGACTCTTACTGACTAAAACCCATCCGTGTTCCTTCCTTAGCCCTTTATGTTCCGGGGTAGCGGTAACCCTTTCGGACAATCCCGCACCCCCGGCAGGCTTCGGCCCTGGCAGGCCCCTTCCTTTATGCTGACATCTCTTTGAGGCGCGCGTGGAACACGTACGCGCCGTCCGGCACGGGCCTGGTCCTGATCTGGATCTGATCTTTATCCTAAGGCTGTTATCAATAATTATTATACATGGTGCAACACACATGCCACTAAAAGTCAGCGACTATTAAAATAACATGACCACATCGTCCACATAGACTTCACTCAAGCCGTCCTACCTACGCGAACGCCTTTATTTGAAAAGACCTGACGTTATGCGACACAAAAAACAAGTTGCGAGGGAAACACTAAGCAACATGTTATTAAGTATTGTAGCGAAAGCCATAACAACTATGTTACTGTCGCTACGACATTGAACTGTGAGCAACCAACGCCCATATCCCTTCTACACAGTACTAAAAATTGCATAGAAGACCTTTATGAAGAAAATGTACTCACTAGCAGTTTACGTACTTATGACAAATTGACCAAACTTAAGAAAATGAAGACAGCGAATGTTTAGAGGTTGATAGTTAAAAAGGTAATGATGGATAAAGAAACATAAGTCGAAATAAAAACAGTAGCAAAGGATATTAACACAGAATTACAAAAAAGTCTCGATACAACACAGGCCTCAATAAATCACGAGTATATAGATATAGCCAGATTAGTTGGACAACACATGTATGTTGAAAAATATGCGAGGATGATTAATTTAATCTTCAGACTTCATTTTAAACGGACTAAGTTAAATTAAGACAAAGAATGTTGCCAGAGAACTTCGCAATTTCAGTTTTCTTCATTATAACTTAGACTTTAATTAATGTCAGACTAAACAAGTTTTTTAACGGCTTTCAACTTTACATTTAAGATTAAAAGAATTAGAAAATCTGTTTCCAAGAGAACCATAGAACCAATAGTATTATGCCCAACTGAACAACAACACAGTGATATGTTTTATGGCATACTTACCAATAAGATGGTCTAACACCATGTACTTTGATGTTAAGATGCCCATGAACAATCTAAGGATCTACATGAGGCAGCATAGCATCCCACATGGTCAGACATAATGTCCTCGGGTACAATAGGTTCATGTTCCCGGTTATGCGGCTATCTGTAATGGCCGCTCGTCACCTCCCGAGGTGTCATCGCGTGTGTGGGTGTAACCGCAGCCCCCCTTCCCCCCCAAACCTTCGCTTCGCCCTCTGCCCTCAAGGCTCGAGAAGCCTATGCAACTTACTACCCAACGAGATGCTTTCAACGTGATTTATTTCAATAGATAAACATTGTACGAGATTCTAATTTGTAACTGTCAGTTGACCAGTGTCCGTCTGAAGACAAATTTTGTGGAGTCCAGTCATAAATTGTAATCTGCATAGTTTATTAGCTATGATCAGGGTACTCTATTTGCAGCTCGCTATTTATTATGAGGATAAATTTAATAAAATTTCCAATTATTAAACTTCGTCAACTATGTTCAAAGTTTTATTAAATGCAAATTCATTAAGACTGCTATATTTGATAGCGCAAACCTACACCACCGACGATAATAAATTACATGTTATGTTACAGCAATTTAATCAGTCCTCATACTTAAACTTAATCTATATGAAAAACATGGTGTATCAACACGCTGTCTGTGTTTACTGTTCTGATAAAAATAATACTAATTGCTTAATAGCGTCGGAGTGGAGAGCACACCACCGACTGTACGTGATCGGAACAATATCACGAGTGAAATCATATTTTCCAACAAGTTTCACTCGGGTCGAGCTTTCTGCGAAAGAGAAACCGAGCGCGGCGCAGCGGAAAATGAAGAAAAACTTCATGAAAAACGCGTTAAGGCAAGCGGCGTGACACCACGTCCTACACAATAACATAAATCGATAATAGGAAGCCCTCCGACTAGTTCAGCAGTGCGTGCGACCGACCTAATACACCCACTACGGCGACCGCATGCAATGCGGGCTAAATATACAGGGACCCGCTGCGTTCCTGCGTTGCAGCGCGCCGAACGGAACTTATGTCGCAACGACAACGTCCACAATTGCTTGTTCAGAGAAAATAACCGGTTTCACCAGCGCGGCGGGCGATTCGCGACCCTGTGCCGTCGGCATGCGGTGCTGTTTGGCGTGCAGTGGGCGCGGAAGAAGGCCGTTTCGCAAGTCAGCCGCCGCGGTAATAACACAGCTAGGTGCATTCTCGCTGCAATTTCGCTCTCGGTCGGGCTGTGTGTTTGTGGCGCGCTGAAGATCAGGGCTAACGATCGGCGTGCGTGCTCCGTCTCGGTCGCACCCGCTCCTCGGCGAGCGTGTCTCGCAAAAGAAACGCTACAACTTTATCTGACAGCGACGCGACGCGACGCCCGAGAGGCTTTTGTGCGTTTTCCATGTTTATGTTTATAGGAGAGCACGTACAAGGGGTGCTTTGAACGCCAGTTGCTTGCTGTTGCGTGGTTATAAATTCTGCGACGGTCTTGTTTTTATTTCAAAGCGTGTTTGTACCGAACGGTGCTATGGCGGCGTAGTTTTCGTGCAATAATCTTGTTAGACCATAAGATTTTATTATTAGCGTCGGTATTGGGTGTAGGTGTATCGATTGTGGGAAGAATGCAATAAATGGAATGCTGTGTCTATTAGCACGTATCATAAAGTCTTGGCTATTATCCTTTTTGTTGTAATCTGAGCAGGATGCGCGTAATACAATGAAGTGGTCCTCATAAACAATTTTAATGACATGAACTTAACTCCAATATTTTTGAAGTGTAAACTTCTTTAGCGGCGTTGCACACTTTTAGTAATGGGTAAAAAATGTTAAACTCGCGTCAGGACATCGCGTCAGGACACGTGACCGTCAGGAGAGATTTCCCCCCCCCTCTCTTTCTACGGCGGCGCCAACCGAAGTGAAGTGACACACGGACACAATGGATGGAAGGATGGATGGATGGATGGATGGATGGATGGAAGTGGAAGTGGAAGTGGAAGTCGAAGTGGAAGTCGAAGTGGAAGTCGAAGTGGAAGTCGAAGTGGAAGTGGAAGTCGAAGTGGAAGTCGAAGTGGAAGTCGAAGTGGAAGTGGAAGTCGAAGTCGAAGTGGAACTCGAAGTCGAAGTGGAAGTCGAAGTGGAAGTGGAAGTGGAAGTGGATGGATGGATGGATGGACAGCTGATGGCTTGACCGTCTGTGTAGTAGCCACACTGCTGTGTATTCGTAAAATTCGTGTATATAAAGTGTTTAAAATATGGAAATTGAACAAAGTGCATCTATTAATGAAAAAAGTGACGCAGAAATAGTGAAAAAAAATGAGTTATATTAATTAAATTAATAATTGATTTATTTCAACGTTAATATTCAAGTTTTCACTTCTGCCGGCACTCCCGGAGTGCAACCCGTCTTTTTTTATCATTACATCACACTTTATCATCAAAAACAGTTTTAAACTGACATAGGACTATATCCGAAAACCGTACAACTGAATAGGGGTAAGCTAATTTAGCTTCATTCAAATTCGATGACCACGGATTATCATACGAAAATAGATACGTTTTGGTCAACGTGACGTGTTCTAGTCGTGTTTTGACGATTTTATAACAATAATATTGTAGCGACACAATCAAAAGGTTTATATTACTAATTGATTAGAACATTCCTATCTATTTGTTTACAAAGATTAGGAAAGTGTGTTAAGTGAGACAACTAATACAACGCCTCCGCCATGTATACTGTGTTCACTGAAGCATGAGACAAAATGTAAACATCCACTCTTATGTCTTTATTTGTTATTGGATTGAGAGCTTAGACAATGTTCATTGAATAAAGTTATATTTAAAATATGCGCTGTTAAAATAGCTAATTAATTCTAATTACTGCAGTGAGGGAGTCAAAATATATGTCAATAAAACGTGTGCGTATTCATTTTACAGGGTGTTACGGAAAGGGTAATATCAATACAAACAGGTTGAAGAGTGTATCTGGTCTAGAATCTCTGTACAAAATTTCAGCTCAAAAGCATTAACTTTGAAAATGCTTAATATTTTTTTATTTCGACATCACGGCGCTGCACTGGCGCGCAGCGGCGTGATGTGCGTGTACTAGGCGCACAGACACACTACAGATAATGGATAATGACCCTCGTAGTGCGGTGACACGTTTGTTATGATTTCAATTTAATAAACTATCGAAATAAAAAAATATTAAGAATTTTCAAAGTTACTGCTTTTAAGCTGAAATTTTGTACAGAGATTCTAGACCAGATACACTCTTCAACCCGTTTGTATTGATATACCCTTTCCGTAACAGCCTGTAGAGTTGAACTGATATTTAACGTTTTGACTTACATTTGGTCTCCCATTGCAGTAATTAAGATATTGTGGATTTTGAATTTTGCATTTAACCCTTCGTATGCTTACACGTGGATCCACGCGAGACACAATGCCTTTTTAATTGTGTCTGTAATTACGGCATTCAGCCAGTTAAGATACATTTTCAACCAGTCATATAAAGAAATTTGATTGAAGTTTTTAACCGACTTCAAATACGAATACTTCTTTGTATCTCCCATAGTTACAATTTTATAGTTTCCAATGGCAGATCGTTACTCAAATTCCTCACTTGCTATTTAAATCTCCCTCACTTTAACGACAAGGGATGTCATTCAAGGCCCATATATTTTGCTCAGAGCAGTCCCTTAGGTTTTGTCGTGGAGAGAAAAACACCGGTCGTAATTACTCACATCTATTTTTATGAGTTTGTTGATGTGAAATAATGTTGTTCGCTCTTGTAGGCTTATTAGGTAGAAATGTGGTAAGGAATATGTACAAAATTCCGATGAACAAGTTGGGAACATCGAAGTGGAAAATTGGATTATGATGTTATTTGGACTCAGAACTGTGTAAGTTGGAAATGACATTTTATATGGAATTTAGGGAATGATCGAAGACGCATAAAGGACACGTGAATGAGTTCAAATGCTCGATCAAGAAAACGCAAAGGGGTAATTCAGTAGTAGGTGCTTGGATGAAGAAGAATTCGTACAAGAAGAATTTGCCATAATTAATGTCAAATATGAACCTAAATTGATTAACGTCCATACTATTAATCACAATTAGAATTTCCAGTAAGTTGTACTCACATAATTGCATAAAATGGCCGGTTGCCAAGAACAGGGCTAAATCAGAAATCGTACACTAGAAGTAGAGCAGAAATTGTTGATCGCTATGGAGTTATGAAATGTGCTGTAATTAAATGGGGATTCGATATTGTCTGTTTTTGTTAATGAAATGTCTTATTAAGAGCTTGTTTAGTTAACCGGTCAAGCGGCGCGGTTCGCCGATCGGCGACGAAACAATAGAAAATCAACTGTGTCGCACTAGCGGCGCTTGACAGATTAAAAGACCTTCATGGAAACTCAAAATTTTTTTCACTTTAGGTGTTATTTTACTTTTTATAACAGTATGATGATGGTGACTAACAAAATGAAGTAGTATGTACTTATGTACGATAGTTACTTTTTTGTGCGCATTGCGAGACTTTTCTACATAACCAGGTACATCGTGTCATGCATATCAATAGCACGTATGTTACACACTAGACGAGCATCCGGTACAAAGTCGACGCGTCCAAGCGTCATGTGTCAATTCAACTGCAAGAAAGCTTTGTATAATAAAATCTGGGGAGGTCGGCACAAATGAGATCTGAATTGACTTCGACGAAATTCGGGAAGGACACCATTTGGCGGTACGTTACGGCACGATGGCGTAACGGAACGAGTACTATATTTACTTTCGGGCACGTGTTCAGAACTGAATGGGCGAAGACCTTGCCCTTGAACCCGGGGGGAACGCACGCCGCCGCCCGCGGCACGCACCGCCCGCCCAAACGGCGACTGGCCGCGCCTCTGCCCATACCCCCGCACCGCACCGCCCCGCACCGCACACCTCGCCACCCAAACTGATCAATAGCCTACTTCCTATTTACATCGCTTCCTACCAACTTACACGAAAGAATCAATTTGTTCGACGGAAGGAACAGTTTACTTTTAAAAGAAACTTATTTTATGAGAGGATTAAATTAGAGACTTCGAAGAATCGCTAAACGTCAACTTTCTCCAATACTTATAATTACGAAGCTTTCTATGTCTTTAACGAAGTTATTACATAGAATACACAGGCATATTTTATGACATAATAATAACTAAGCAATTACAGTATCATTTCATGCATTTACTAGACAATTACGTGCTGCCATCCGAATTGTGTGTTCTTCATTGAATTCGCCGTAAACTTGCGGCTTCCCACGAGAATGATTACTTTTTGCATTTATTACTGGCATAAAAAATATAAACTATTTCCGTTTTAGTATAGTTAGCTTGGTGCAAATATACTTGGTCACGCGATCACGATAAGGTGAGGTATAATTATATGGTCAAGTTAGGGCCTTACCTACCTGACTGTAGCGTTTAGAAGCTGATGGTGACGTGTACTTAAAGTACTATAAGTTATATGGCATTCTTCTGATACAATGTTGCTCAGAATTGATGATGTGTGGTCTGGGCGAGGCATACAGACTACTTTGTATTAAGAATATGAATACAAGGCCTTACTGTGCGGTTGATTTCGGACGTTCAGCGTTTTACAGCACAACAAGCAATCCATCATGACGTGCAGCCGTCGACTATATCTGCTTTCTGGTCGTGATTATATTTTGTTTTTATTTTTCCTTGTTTATTAGAATTAATTGTTTTTGTATGCACGTGTTTCTGTGACAAATAAAACTGTTTTTGTTTTTCCGTGTGTACAATGTTTCTTGAAAGGAGTGTGTGAAAAGTGTTTATTATATCCTGCAGTAGAGCGTTTAACAGACCATGAGGTAGCCCAAGGTCTGAAAGGAATTGTATTAGTACAATGGATATCAACTATACTTTATGCTACTTAGGACCGAAGGACCAATACGATCAAAAGGACCACTGTGTATCCGTTGTATTTTGTCCTTTGTCTTTTTTCTACATTTATATCTGTAATTTATTTGGTGTACATAATAAAAAGTATTCTATCTAATCGTTCGTCAACATCATCTGCCTGCCATTTCCCAACTATGTTGGTCTCGGTTTCCAGTATAACCGGATTCAGCTGAATACCAGTAATTTACATGGAGAGACTGCTTCTATGACCCCCACAACACGGGTTACTTGGTAATACGATACTCGGTAAGACTGGTTGTCAGATTTTGGGCTGCTGACTACCCGTAACGGCTGTCACAGATCTATGAATAACAGCCGGGACCAACGGCTTAACGTGCTTTCCGAGGGACGGTCTCGGTATGTTATAGATGGACACCCATCTATGAACCGACTGCGGCAGGCGTAGCTTGACCTTCGACCGACCCTTGCGTCTGTTATCATTTAGCCACGAGTCCCTCTGATTATTCTATCCATCTATCTATCCGTTTTTCAACGTATTCCTTTAAGAGGAATGCGCTTAGGTCACCCGCGAAATTCATATATTATATACTGTCGTTTTTTGCAATTTGCATATCAGTGTCAGGTTGTATTGATATTACATGAAACAGTCATTCAATAAGGTTATATGAACTTAGAGAGTTCTATTGATGATTTTAATGATCATAATTCTGTAAATACGTACTTGTTATGGTCGCGAATCATATTTTATTCAACTCCAGCCGTCCGCCCCAACTTCGCACGGTTGCAATTTTTTTTCGAATTTTCTTTCATACGAACCTTGTCCTGGCAATACACAACAACAACAAAAAAAAAGAATTAACCATTTTGGTGCAGTCTGTTTTATACTATGTAAGAATACAAACTGACACTAACCTGCACATTGCAAAAAAAAAAACGTAACAATACTTGAATGGCGCATCCCCCTTAATTTTTTATGATATTCTAAACATATCAAAAGACCACCTCATCCATTTCCTTCCAACATGGACCAGTAGTTAAGTAGTGTAAAGTTACAGCATTACATAAAGGTGATATGTTCAGCAGTCGCGATCAATAGCTTACCGTCTAGTCTATTCATGACCATTGCAGCTATATCGAGGGAGGGAAACGGTTCGAATTGTGTTAACGAAGTTGTGTGTCTGTCTGTGTGTGAAAAAGTGGATGTTATTTTGTAATTAATACATATATCTTTTTAGTGCTTGTTTGTAAAAAGTATCTTTTGTATCATATTATACTCCTTTACTTTTATTGTCGGTGGTTTGCTTCAAGGACTTTTATTTATTTATTTAAACTTTTCGCACAAAAAGGTACAAAGGCGGACTTAATGCCTCAGGCATTCTCTACCAGTCAACCAAGGGTGGTGAACAGACTAGATGGCAAGTGCTTTGGTTAGGAGGAACAATGATAAAAAATAAACTATTAAAACTAGGTACACAAATACATAAATAGGTTCTATACACTTCTTTGTGCATTAAGAGTATCAAGTTTTATATAGTTCACAATTATATACATAACATCATGCCTGTTTTTCTCGCTGGGTTGGGCAGAGGTGCACCTAAAATAGTACACCCACATTTCGCCAGTTATGTTTAAGTCCCATGTAATGGGGGGCGAGTCTATTGCCATCACCCGGGCACAAATCCAGACTCCGGGCTGCTATTGAAAAATTCCTGATGGAAAAACGCAGTAACACTTTGTCCAACCTGGGATACGAACCCAGGACCTCGTGCTCAGCAGTACATAACATAATCAGCCTATAATGTTCCCACTGCTAGGACGCAGGCCTCCTCTCGGTAAGAGGGAATGGGCCGTAATCTACCACGCGGGCCCAGTGCGGATTGGTAGATGTCACATGTCTTCGAATTTTTGGTTCTAGGACATGCCGGTTTCCTCACGATGTTTTCCTTCACCGTTTTGAGAGCAGTGGTGATGAAATAATTTACAAAAAGTATAAAGCGCCTGTCTGGGTTCGAACCTACGACCTACAACTCGTATGTCGCAGTCGTGTCGTAAGTGCTCAGCAGTAGCGCTTGTGATCTCTAGACCAACCAGTTTCATTTCACAATTAATTATTTGCATGTAAGCTTTACAAAAGAGATGGAAAGTAGATCCGTTCACTTTCTATCTCTTTTGCCCAAAGACTTTTTGGATACTAGCAGTTACAGTATCAAACCATTCATTACTGTTCAGTACATTCTATCACATTTAAATTAAATTATATTATTTTTCTTTAAGCACGCTGTAGCGGTTTGTTTGCTGCACCGAACGACGTCATTACGTCAGCGCCGGCTGTCGCTGATAACCAGCGCTGGGGCTCTGTCTTGCATAGGGTCGCAGAATAATGCTGAGCGATAGCCGTTTTGCGTGGATGTGACGCATGTTTTCCCAACCTTTTTATTTTTTGTGTTTAAGTTCTTTTTTGCGTCATGTTTACCACAAATAAACGTAATTTCTTTCTTTATTTTCTTTCAAACGCTTTAGTCAGTTTATTATTATTTGCTTACAGACAATCCTTGTGTTCTATGTGATTTCCCATAGGCCTCAATGATGGACTTACATACAAACTTTCATCCCCTGTGTAACCCCTTCTTTAGTGCTCACTTCCGTTATTAAAAGGAACTCTTATGCAAAATTTCATGCTTTTAGTCCCAGCGGTATACGCTGTGCGTTGTTGTGTTCTGTGAATGAATGAATTTAATACTTTCATAAAGTAGAAGGCAGACGTTAACAAATCAGATTCCCTAAGTAAATTTACAAGTCAACCGTATTTTTTTTAATTTTGCAATTATGATTGCAACATTTGCGTGCGATCACAAATTGGATACCGTTTACAAAATGTCATAAATTATAATTATCATAATCACAATCATGACATTTAGGATTATAGAGGAACTGTCAAGTAAATAGGATAGCGATCAACAATGAATAACGTGATTACGATGCTAACTATTAAAATGAATCATTCTAAACATTATATTATAATATACTGGGAACAATTTATAGTTGTCACCACGATAATATTTACAACTTGGGAAGATAATAAGTAATATATCTGGTTTATATGGCTCCGATATATTCAGTCTGGACATGTAAGTGTCATGAGTTCATGACGCGAGAACATAAAATATTTATTGTGATGCAATCAACTATATATATTTTAATCATGGAAGCTTTTATTTCTATCGTCCACAAACTGATTTAAAAAAGCTGTGATTATTTTTAAACAGCGGAACAAAACTAACTCGGTCTTCCACGTGTCTAACACAATTAATATAATAGTTTTATCTACATTATCATTATATAGCAATTGGACTAAATAGGGCAATAATCAAGTGTTAATTACATATGTGGTCAATAAAAAATAATTACTAAACTCAAGCTTGTCCCATTAATTATATTTATGTACATTTAATAACAATTTTAAATATTTATCTTAGCTATAAAATGCTTCTTTTGTAATAACACATTTAAGTTTATTAAGCAACCAGCTTGTCGCATAACTATAAATTAGAGCGAACAAGATGTTAGAATCAGGTTAAGTCGCAAACTGGTCTCACCTTGGCAAGTTTTCACATCTGCCACTTGTCGCTCCGCTGGACAAATAGGCCGGCCAAGCTTGACCATTGTCAATCACGTTGCGCCTGCGCAATCTTCTTGGCCATTGTTTCACAAAATGGAATCGTTGGGAACCAAAAATTTCATTGTTTGCCTATCATGTGCTTGAATGCTGTTTCCGACGCCAAAGACCGGCCTCGTAATCCGATTACTGTATCAAAATAAGCTCGTTTTGCAACACAATTTCAAATGTCAAATGTGAAGAATAAAAAACGATTTTAATCGATGCTTACTCATAGTTATCTGTACGATCTTAATTATGATGATGGATTTAACGTATCTTCTAAACGATGATTGGTACGGTCACCAAAGGAGATAAGGAACCAGGGTCGTCGGATATGATTTAAATTTAGTAAGAAACCGATAGATGTTAAATTTAATTAATAGAAAACAAACAGTTAATTTTCATCGGTTTCGGTTTCAACTGTATCCGGCGACATTGGTTACTTATCTGTTTTGGTGACTGTACATCAACTGTTTTTTTTTTTTTTTTTTTTTTTTTTTTTTTTTTTTTTTTTTTTCCGTTAGCCTGTACTGTCCCACTGCTGGGCAAAGGCCTCCCCCATTTTCTTCCACTTTTCCTTGTGCTGTGCCTTCTCCGTCCAGTCGGTTAAGAATGAGTCTAAGTCGTCACGCCAGCGTTTCTTAGGCCTGCCTCGGTGACGACGCCCGTCTTCAGGCACCCACTGTGTGACGACTTTGGCCCATCTGTCTGGATGCATCCTATAAGTGTGACCCGCCCAGTCCCACTTCAGCCTCGCAGACTTGCCACCAACATCAGCGATACCTGTTTTGGAGCGTATTGTGGTGTTGCGAATTTGGTCAGTGAGTTTGATCTTTAAGATACTACGCTCCATCGCTCTTTGGCAAACCTTGAGTTTGGACTTCTGAGCCTCTGTCAAAGACCAAGTCTGAGCGCCATAGGTTAGGATAGGCAGGATGCACATGTCGACGAGTTTACGCTTTAGTGAAATAGGAAGGTCGCCCTTCATTAGCGACTTCATGGACCAGTAGCTCCTCCACGCATTTTCGACTCGACGGTCGATCTCTTTGTCCTGTCTGTTGTGGAAGGAAACTAGCTGGCCCAGGTAGATATATTCGTCGACATAATGTATTTCCTGCCCATCGACCTCGACCTTATAGTTGGTGGCATTGGTCATGACTTTAGTCTTTGATTGATTCATCGTCAGTCCAACCTCAAGGCTTGCAGTGCTCAGTTCTTGGAGCATTTGTTGCAGTCGATCTGCTGTAGATGCAAAAAGAACGATATCGTCTGCGAAACGAAGGTTTGACAACATTTTATCGCCGATTGGAATACCCCTCGTTGCCCATGTGTCTGCGAGTTTTTTGAATATCTCTTCAAGGGTGCTCGTAAATAGTTTAGGAGAGAGCGGATCACCCTGTTTTACCCCTTTGTCTATTTTGAATGCTGTGCCTATGGAATCCAATTTAACGTTGGCCGTGCTATTATTATAAATGATCTTTAGAAGATCTATGTAGGTTTCCTCTATATCTTGACTTCGTAAGGCTGAAAATATTGCGCTATGTTTAATGCTGTCAAAAGCCTTTGTGTAGTCTACGAAAGCCAGGTATAGAGGTTTTCGAAATTCTGTGTGTTTTTCTATTAACTGATTTAAAGTCTGAAGATGGTCTGTGGTAGAAAAACTTGAGCGAAATCCTGCTTGTTCCGGTGGTTGATGCGAGTCTAATTTTGCATCTATGCGATTGTGAATGACCTTGATGAATGCTTTATAAATATGTGAGACTAAGCTAATGGGCCTGTAGTTGTTTATATTGGACTTGTCTCCTTTCTTATGAAGAAGAACAATGTTTGAGTGGCACATCTGGGTTGGGAGTTTACCTGACTGTAAAATTGCATTAAATAGATTTGTGAGGTGGGGGAGCAGTGTGGCAGATCCTAGTTTCAAAGCTTCAGTTGTAACGCCATCTTCGCCAGGGCTCTTATCGTAGTGCATTGTTTTTAGTACTTTGTGTACTTCATATCCCGCTATGGGAGGGATATCCTCTTGACAACTGTATCTTTTTTCTGTTAGTAATTTTGAATTGTCTGAATAAATGTTTTAAGAATTAATTTTAATTGGAAATCAAATGCTTCCTTAGATTTGCCGGGGGTGTGGGATTGTCCGAAAGGGTTACCGCTACCCCGGAATATAAAGGGCTGAGGAAGGAACACGGATGGGTTTTAGCCAGTAAGAGTCTGACACTCCCTTCCGCTCCACCCAGAGCGGGAGGGGTCATTTGATGATTTCCCATCTATAAAAAAAAGCTTACTTAGATAATCGGAAAAGAACAAAAGTTGTGTTTAGTTCTAATTGTGCTTCAAAGAGATCTACATATCGCTCATTTGGAGAAACTTCGACGTAAATGTATTCTTTCCCAAAAAGTAGCAGTTACGTCGATGTTTGTCCAAATGAGCGATATGACGAAACGTAATTGATATTTAAAACTTACAAAATGAATTAATAAAGAAAGAATACCACAACCAACAAAATGTTACTTTACTTCTTTATTAGTTTGAATGCTACAGAATAATAAACTATCGGTTAAATGTTAATGGGACATTATTGTCACAATAGATACTAAAGGTCCCAGCCAGTAACCAAATATGGTGCAGATTATAACACTATGTGTAAAGATCATTGACTCATAATTATTATTCTCAACATCGAAGGCCGTATAGTGAAACGTCTATACTTCTATAGTTTGGAACATAACGCTCACCTTAGAAGCGATCTAAACAATTGAGAGGATATTATATAAAGAGCTCTGAATCACGATCCAGTTCCCAATTCCTAAGCTCCATTTATGTTTATTTTTTATTTCGGTCAACGGCCGCAGGCGGCCCCATTGTGCCCGCTCCATTGACATCGATTTCTAGGGTTAGATTTAAAACGGCCGAAATAAACCGCACGAATGTTTAGTGCTTTTACATTCATAGAAAAAAACTACATAATAGATGAGCCGTACTGGCTGTAGACAAAGCTTTGGTCGGTCTTTTTAATCGATTCCTCAAAAAACAGGCTATATCAGCTATCAACTCGCTAATCGTGAACGGTAGCGTAGTTCAGAACCGTAAACTCCAAGAATTGTTACGCTTTAAAAACCATTACAGTTTTAACACAAACGACTAAATTATTCTTACGAGCGTGCAGATTTCAAAACCCACGCTCGGACTACTTGTTTTTCAAGGCTTTTTTTATTATGAATCGAGCCGCGGCGTACAATCAGATATTCCTGGCAGCCGATCAGTAAAAACTACACAGATACTTAATGAGAACTTTAACCTCACTCTGCAGCAGATCCAGTTAACGTTAAAATTTAATTAATATTTATTTAAATACTCACATATACCTAATATAATAACAACTTTGAGGATGTTATTCAAACGTGTAACGAAACCAAAAAACCTATTTAAAAGATTTTGTTTTAAAACTTTCCGTCTATAAATTTTACGGTAAAAAATATGATACCCATTATATTAATAAAATGGCGGAGTCGACAGTATAGTCATCTTTCATTCTCAAGGTTGTATTATGGTGACATTATACTTAGCTTACTCGTGGATGTACTTACACGTACCCTCAGAATACAGAACAAGTACCTAATAACGAAAAATTGCTTTGTTGGCTTCCACTGAACGGTGTTAGCGTACCATGTAGTCTGACGCATAACTACGAGTGTAATCAAAAGATGTTTTCGACAAAAACGACGTGATCCGAATGAGCATAAGAAATTGTATGTACAAAATTCGATGGTCGCCAACAGTGGGAGGTCATCGAAATTTAGTGTAACCATTCATATATTTATAGTTAGGTCACGGGGCAGTGTTTGGTCTAGGCGTTCGTTGGTATCGAGCGTGTGTTGACCGGGCGATTCACCTTGAGACCGCACCTCGCTTCTTATAACCCCACCACGGCGAAATACCACTGGCCGGTTGTACACGTGTAGCAGTCTGCAGACAACGTAAACTGGCCGCGTACCACGTTTGGTACAATGCTCGAGACCGGTCCGCTTGCTGTGGGTGAGCGAGTTGTGGAATGCACGGACGGACCGAGACGCCGAGATTTGAAAGTGTGCTCCACCGCGTCGCCCGCGCCGCCTATCGACACACAAATATTTCCGATACCGACCCAATACTCTTTCAACAGTGAAATCCCCCAATTTTCAATTCACTACACCGTATTCAAACAGTGAAACTTATTATTAAAACTTCCAGAGCGTGAGCCGCCGTTTTTTCCACTGCGCTTAATGTTGGACCAAACAATTGTTTTGTAATTCAAAAGTGCCCGTAATCACACGCTGTGATCTTCATTTTATATTATTACTGTTGGTTGGTAATCAAATTATCATATTTAATACATAAACACACTGTAAGTCGCACGCGCAGCCAGCGAGCGAGTCAAGCAAAAAATTGGGTTTCGTTTGTATTAGAAAAATAATTATGATAATATTCTGTCAACATCTCTTTTAGCTTGGTCAACACTGCGGTTTTTTGGACGACAGTGTGTCATGTATGGTAAATTGATTCTTATACCATATTAATGTACCTAATGCGGAACCACACATATACAGGAAGATATCACCATCCAAATTTTTACATGGTGTTCTACCCATGAATATGAACAACTTTCACTATGGGACCAACTCTGAAATCACGAAAAAAAATCAGCTGTTTCATACAAAAGTTCAATACCTACTTGACCAAAATGTATGAAACAGCTGACTTTTTTTTCGTGATTTCAGAGTTGGTCCCATAGTGAAAGTTGTTCATATTCATGGATAGAACAACCTGTAAAAATTTGGATGGTGATAAAAAAATCTTCCTGTATATACTGTTACAAATCTGCCAAGCTTTCACATAGTTTTAATCCTATCTGACCCAAATAACATCAACAAATCGTTATAATAAAATAAACGAAAGGTTAACTTATTTTCATGTCTAATCAATCACAATTTCCACGTCGGATCGCATCAAATCGGATAGACAATCAAGCTTCCTTGTCGTTATCCAACTTTGTTTACCTCCTAGATAGTTCCTACGCACGTCATGATTGTTTGCTAAGAACTACTTACCTAGTTACACTACCAACTAGTCATCCTATTATAATTCTAACACAGCACGTTGAACCTTTTACGTAAATGTTGTGTGACGCAACAGACATAATAAGCGTACTTTGTGAGATGTTAAATACATAATAAAACTAACGATACTAAAATAAATGAATATTAAACCCGACTAGATCCAGGTGCAGCTAACTATTTAGTTTGTAGTCATATTTGTTTAAGATATAAAGTAGGTATAGACTGCCAAATAGCTTTGCAATTTAACTAAAATACGCTTCTGTTAATATAGGAAGCAATGGCGGATAATCCAGTTAACTGTGAATGATTAATTGCAACAAGCGTCACTGAACGTCAGACGATATCGGGACGAACAGCAATTAGCATCCACATGTAAACAACCATGAATCTAAATTCGATAAATAAATTAAAAATTCGCATCAAACGTCAGACATGTTTCCCGACCAGTAAACATAGAGCTCTGGTATTTCAATAATTCACCCCTCAGTCATCCTTGCATTAGTGTTTCAGGGGAGGCGTAGGAGGCCTAATGAAACTGGACACAGTTTTAGTAAATGTAGGTTCGTCCCAATTCTGTTTGGCGGCGTCAGTGCAATGAACACTGAATAAATGATGACACTAAACGCGCCTCGTAAATGTTACGGGTTCACTTCAATGATACAGTTACTTTGTAACTAAGTTATACAAGCTAATGATGCTAACTAAAAGTAAAAGTCGTGAATTATCCACAAAGTGTACCTTCATCGTGTACTTGAATGTTCTTAAGTGAAATTTTGTGGACCAGTTTCCCATACCAAGTCCGTGTTTAACTTTCTCACGAAAAGGGCTTTCCACTTCGCTTTTGGCTTTGTGGGCCTAGTAACACGAACTTAGGTTGTTAATTGGCACAATCATTCATAGAGAATTATCGGACAAAAAACACCACCGTAGGACTCTAACAAATGACCTCATCGCTTAAGGCATAGAAGGAACCAAATTCTTGTTCAAACGAAAAAAATGATCCAATCAAGCCCCAAATTGTAAAAAAACTTACTTTGTCTAATCCATCCTTACGGTTCGACAATGTCTTATGATTTCGACCATTAATATAAGTCGAACGGACGTCGACGTGGTGGCTTCGACTTTGTCACTCACTCCTACGCCCACGATATAGAGTTGAGGATCGACTGGCATAAAAACGCCCACTCAGGTGTGGCGTGTAACTATTTGTTTTCATCGTACCCACGACTCGGAAACCCCGATGTTTTAACGTGGCCGCCCCAATTCAAGTACCGAAATAACCGGGCTCTGTCCCAGATTTGTCCCCTGCTCCCTACGACGGACGTACGATACGCAATGCTCGATTGTTGTCCCAACTGTGTTGGTCAAATATCCCCCAGTGCATTGCTTTTACAATTGGATTCAAACTTTCCATTCCGCTTGAGCAATCGATCAAAACGAATAGATATGGTAGAGGGGAGATAGCTGTAAGTAAGTTATTAGGTTTTTAACCGGCTTCAAAAAAGTAGCTTCTGTATTCGACCCGGTATGTATGTACGTTTGTATGTCCGCGATTTTCTCAAAAACTAATAAAGAAATTTTGATAATTCTTTCATTAATGTGATCTACATACTTTCAGGAAGGTTTTAGTATATAAACATTAGGTAACTACTCTTATGTACGAAGTTATATGCATAAATGTACTGCATCTCCGGCATTTCTATGCGAATTTTGATGATTCTTTTAGTCAGTGTCTTCAATTCTTTTTAATTAATTCACCAGTTCTAATTAAATTTGTGTGGGGTAGGTACACAACAAAAACGTGAAAAATAAAAACTTTTTACAAAAAAAAAAAATCACCCGACTTAAAAAAAAAACTACAAAGTTACTTATAAATAACTTTAATTTCGGAAGTCGGTGTCAAACAAAAAACGAAAATGCGGAACCAACGACACCGAATTCCGAAATAAAAGTTATTTTTCAATTTGTAGTTTTTTTTTTTAAAGTCGGTTGTTATGTTTGTAGATATAAGTATTGAGGTCAGACAACTTAAAAAAAATAATTTTTTTTATCATGAATTTTATTTGGAGTCAAAATTTTTTCCTGGGAAATCGACAAGTTCGACTCAAAGGACCAAAAAAAAACCGAAACGATAAATCTTAAAATCGATTCGTGACATCGAATTAGTGATCAAATCGTGCTTGTATTCGGCGACATGCCTCGCATTCCCTTTGTTTCCCGTGCGACACGTGTCGGGCGTCGCGCGTCCGTCTGAGGCCCGTTATCGTTTAGCTCGCTATAAGTATGGGTGGTATAGTATCCGAATATCGGTGGCGTACGGGGTGAACGACCTCTCAGGCACCTGCAATCGGCCGCTGTTGACACAAGCAACTCACGATGGCCGTGACGATTCCAAGTGATAATGAGTGTCAGTGCAACGTACTTGAGATTTCAATGTGGCTAGGATAAACTCAACGATTACAGGCTCCTGCGCCTCAAATATTTGATCTGATGTTTGTAAGTATCGCTTGCTGTTCTTTGTGTTTAGTCTGTTAAACTCAGTTTTAAACTCAGTCATTGGGTGCTTATACCTACAAGGATAAAAGATAATTTCCTTATTATGACCCAACATACATATGTACTTATTTTTGTTTTTTTCAAATTTAGCTATACAAAATAAAAATTGTATATTATATTCTTTACTTTCATCATTATGGTCTTTAATTGCGATTAGTCGTTAATTACTTCGATAACAACTAATGAATTGTATATTATTATACAAAGTGGGGGACATCGAACATTAGAGGACGCTTGTTCGGGTGACAAAATAAAGGTCACAACTAATGTAGCGTCGCGATGAACATTTACACAAGGTCAATTCGCTATTTTTGCTATTAATTGTTTCATAGCAATGGGTATATTTCATTTCTAAGCGGAGAACATTATATTTTAGGAAGATTGAATTTAAAATTTTCGATCGAAGAGTAGAAAGATTATGTTACGGTACAGACGTGTATGAATTCACAATTGAGAGTTTATTACGCGATCCACAGTTTTCCCGCGCGGGGAATGAGGGCGCGGCCTTGTCCCGGTTCTCAGATTGGCACATTTTTATCTACTCTTTGAACTATAGCCAACGCCAGGCGACTTTCGATTTGATTGATAGAGTATACTGTACATAGTACGATATAAAAAGTAATATAATAAGTCATCAAACATTTAACAACATTCGAAACTATTGAGGTCATCTCTTTGTTGTACCTAAATCTACTGAAAATTTTAGTTTTTTCCTAAATTTTATGATTGCCTTAAATAGGTACGATAGTTTTAAGGTAACCAAATAAAAAAACACAAAGTATTCCAACTTAAATGAAGAAGTTATTGAATCTTATAAGAAAATCAAGAAATACAGAAACATTTGTTGAGCTCTCGAACTTGGAAAGAAACTGATGAAATGAAAACACCCATCAAAATAACAGCAAAACAAATATTCTGAAGTTATTTAAATCAGAAACACATAATACAATATACAACCCCGAGCTAAATAACGTTATTGCAGGATTGTTTCATTTCTAATTTGAAATAAGTTCAAGTTGGATTGTTGTAATTCTAAATTTTAATTGTAAATGAAACGGCTGTGAATTTCGAAAACTGATGTATTTTGGAGCCGCATTCCTATATTTAGGATTTTTATATCTACTAATACTGCTTTGCCTTTATCGTCCACTAGTTGACCTAGGTATCTCTTTGACTAATTGGAATCCAATAAGAATTTTAGATTTTCCAACTTTTTCTGTCCATAACATATTTTATTTTCTAGATCATTGTTATCATCAACAGTATCTTTCCTAGTCTTTGGAATCGAACTCAACAGCGCAGCGTTGTTATTTGTGCAAGCGATCCGTTTATCCAATGAAGGCATTAGTATAATTCTATTGCAATGGACTTGGCTTTACTAATTCAATTTGCAAAGCTAAGACTAAGCTATTTACGTTGCAAGTTGTTGACCTAAGTTCAACATTAGGTACTAAATCATCTATCTTAACTGAACCGTGGAATTCAATTCATTATGGCTATTTCTAAATCAGCTCAGCTTTGTGTATTGTGCCCTATCTTAACAATTTACCCACATTTGATTATGTTCAATAGGTATGTTAAGTATTGCGAAGTTCAATTAAATATTTGAAAGGTGCGTGTGTGCGGCGAGTTTTAAATACAGTTTCTATTTTAGAATAATTTCATGAGCATGATTTGTAAATATTCCGAATTATTTTTTTTATGAAATGGCGAATGAACTCCGTGAACTGATAAGAACTATTCTACATATACCAAACGTAATGTATACTTTTGAATCGCAAAGTAAGGATCTAACATTTATAAATAACAAGCTGGCCCAACATACGACAGACTTTGTACTATGTTTCCATAATTGATACAAGATTCCCATAGAAAATGCACTTTCAGTTTTCCCAAATTTTCCAATTTTCCCGGCAACTTTTCAATTTCTTTCCGTTAAAACCAGATTCAGACTACTTATTACGAACATTTTGAAATATTTTTTTTTTTTTTCAAATCGGTCCAGCCGGCCTGAAGTGATGTGCTTACCAACAAACAGCATTTCATTTTTATTATATAAGTACATAATTATATGAACTACTAAACTAGAATAACAATCAGTTAACGAAGAGAGAAAGCATCCTGTGGTGAATTTAAATATTTCTGTCATTGCAATGCTGAACACAGTAGCTCAACATTAACACGTGTATCCTGTGTCGCGATGACCGCTGTCGACTCTCTCAGTTTCACGCACTACGCTCAAATAACGCAGAATGCATTCAGTAACAACTGAATCACGAAGAATTAAATGCCATCATAATTGGCTACAATGAGCTCAATTGATATGAGGTGTTGCTGCGTGAGAAAACAAATCAGTCGGGCTCGACTGCAACTGACCCTTAACCCACAAACAACAACTTTCCAACTTGCATACTATTAATATTCAAAGTCGCTCTGCTATCACCTCTCACTGGCTACGCTACTTTATCCATCAGTCATAAGTCGCGATACCCACCTAGATACAGTTTGGGCTCAATTTTGACGACCCGCTTTCGCACTCAGCCAGAAATACAGTCGAGTCGGTGGTCCGCGCGCACACTGGCTTCTGTCTACTCATCCATCACTGCACATCCGCACGATACTGCGAGACTCACGATTTCACTGTCACAGCACGCGGCGGCCTGTGGCCAGCCGGAGTCACGGCACGCACCAGCACAGACGTTTCAATAGTACCGCGGCTACCGCTGCAGTGGTGTGGACGACACGAGCATCAGTCGACGCGCGAGGTGAAACCGCTGAGGACCGAAACTGCGGCGCGCGAGGTCGGCGCGACCTCCACGCTCGAGAGCGTGAGAGCCGGCAAAGCCTGAACGGTGGCAGGTGTGCTGCGCGAAGTGCAGCGTAATGCGGAGAGAGCTGTACGAGACGACGCGCGTGACTCGCCGCCGCCGACTGACGGGCGCGCCGCGACGAGCCTCGCTCACCACCACACGCGCACCCGCGCACACTCGCGCCGCGCCGACAGCCGACACCACACCGACACAGAGCCGAGCTACACCGACACGCCGCGCCGCCAACCCACCACACCAGATCCAAACATATTTTAAAGTTTCATACCCAATTTGACTTTAAAATCTCATCGGGCCCGTCCAAGACGCGAGCCAGTCTGTCAGCCTGAATATTAACCTGAACAAAAGCATTGCGGTGTCTCATTGGACGCATTGGTTGCGCAGTGAATGGACGGCGCGTGTAGAAACACCGAGAGCGCATGCGCCACGCACACTCCCTCGAGGCGCCTCTGTACTTACTAAAAATTCGAACAAGTGTGA
This sequence comes from Amphipoea oculea, assembly GCA_945859645.1. Classification (NCBI taxonomy): domain Eukaryota; kingdom Metazoa; phylum Arthropoda; class Insecta; order Lepidoptera; family Noctuidae; genus Amphipoea; species Amphipoea oculea. Next base: position 15,237,648 of record OX243873.1, read on the forward strand.
CTGTAGTTTAACGTGTCCGAAACGAGGCTGGGAAATTGAAAAACAAGCCTGTGAAACTTGGAAACGTGTAGACTTAAATACGGTGCTATGTATACTATTTCTAACATAGATACGATGAGTTCTAGGAAGGCGAGTTCAACTGACTTTATTGATAAAGCGTTTGAAGTAGAGATCAATGGTCAATTAGCGAAATCAGCTCCGGTTCAGTGTGCGCTGTGCACTTATACAACACATATCACTGCATTATGCAGCCTGTGCAGTCACAGTAAGGTCATCAAAATGCTGTAGATGTGATGCTACAAATTGCGCAAATAGATGTTCCAATGAACTCGTTTAATAATAGCGGGCGTAGTGAGGGCGTCACTGAAGAGAAATACTAGTCGAGTAGTCGCTACTCGACTCTATGTGAGACTGGCTCAAGGTTGCATTACACGTACGCTGGCGTTGTCATGGAACACTACTCACGGAAACACTGTCATAAGAATATTCAATGATGAGCTATTTATCTTTGACTTCTCTACATTTTAGAAAAAAGATTGTTATAATCAATCTACTCCTTTATTGGAATCACGTGTAGCTGCGTATTTATAACAAGAACGCAATGAATTTGAAGCAATTAAAAATGACACTGCAGAAATTAATGATACGACAAAAAGAGGAGCGGGCTCATCAACCGGGAGCCGTCACAGCACGTCAACTTTCAGCGAAAACAAATTTGTTCTCATATTGGAGTTGGCTTATGATTTTTTCGTACAAAATGGGAACTTTAAAATTTAACGTAACATACCCAAATGAAAATAAGTAACTGGAGTTGTCGTTTGAAGAACTTGAAAAGTAGCATAGACAATCAAAAGTTTAGAATAAACGTAGTAAATGTAAGTGGAGACAGTAGACATTTTACACATTTTACCAAAGAACACAAATTGAGGGTATAGTGCTCAAACCCAATAAGTACGAAATTCGAAACGGCGAAAAAAATTAAGAAACGGCTAAACGTGGTGACTTTATTGGGTATTGTATTAATAACCCAATAAAGTATTATATTAATATTGGGTATTGTATTAATAACCCAATAAAGTCACCACGTTTAGCCGTTTCTTAATTTTTTTCGCCGTTTCGAATTTCGTACTTATTGGGTTTGAGCACTATTAAGCTTTCAACATTGACATTAAATAGATATCAACAAAAGTTATGTATTAAAACGAAGTAGATTGAAGAAATATGGAATGATCTAACGTGGAAAATGTTTATAAGATAAATGAAAAAGATATGAAAGCAAAGAGATAACATGGACTACCGAATGATAAAAAATAAAAGGAAGGAAAAGCTACGTTAAGGAGATAAAGGAGGACGATAGTCATGTAAAATAAAAGCCATTACACCAATGTCAAACAAAAGGAGAACAACAAAACAAAACTCATAATTCCGGAAACTCATAAAAATTCATCTCTTATAAAAGATTGTCCGACACTATTTTTACAACAGACGAATCCATTCATTCTTACAAAAAGACAATTAAAATATTTTCATGTCGTGAAATTCAGCAAGTGGTTTGTAGTCAAAGAGCCACGTTTAAAGGCCAGACAAAGATGGGTCTGTTTGCGAGAGGTGGTCGCCCGGGATGCCAATCCTGACTTCCGCCGGCGCCCGATCATTGCCAGAAACACTTAAGGGGAAAAACTCGAGCGTAAAACGGTCCGAATTATATACCACGAAAAAATCTCCAACTTTTATAATTCTCTTTGTCTCTTCATTGATTGTTGGTATTAAGTTCTTCATTTAAAGACATTGCATCTTCATTTTGCATAATTTAGAAACAAGATACCTTCAATAACTTCTTAGCAAAAAAAACTTTTGCGAAGTGCAAAATTTGTTTTTTCCTTCGAGATAAAAATACGATCCAATACGGAGTAAAGTTGGAAATAAAAAGTAACGCGCGTAAAACTTTCAGTGACGGGATGCGCGGGCGCAATGCGTGAAATTCCAAGTCAGCTGATTAATTCTCCGCAGTGGCAGCAGCGTATACTTTTTCTTACTTTAATAAGCGTGACATTGCACATGGAAATATATTATTATTATAAGAATTGTTATGACACGCTGACTCAAGTAGATTAGTTGGCTTATAAATGTCATATAAATTATCAAGCGAAAATAAAATAATAATGTTTAGACTGCCAGTTACATAATTATAGTCAAATGAAAAAGTTAAAGCAAAGCTCGCCGACGTTAATACTTCTATGCATGAAGTAAAAACTCATCCAATCCCAAGAAAGAATGACGATAATAATGCAATAGAAATAATTTAATCAGGTGCATGTAAAATACAACGACAATGTAAAAGACAACATATAAAAATTCTGAACATCGTGGCCGTACTAATGGTTTGAAAACGTTTGATACATTATTATCAGATTGAATACAAAGCAAACGTGGTTTTTCTTCAGGTCTATTGCACAGCTCGATATCAAGAACAGAGGCTAAAACGGAACGCGGTCTGTGTGGTCTTCAGCAACAAACAACTTTTGATCACAATTGTGTACTTGCTTGATGGTTTATAGAACTTTGCGCTTTGAAAGATCCAAGCCGACGACGCTAACAAAAGCCTTCTGATTGGCTTGAACACATCATGGACCGGACAATGCGACATAAACGTTTGTATATTTCTGTCGGACGTCAAAGAAACATTTTCGCATTTCGTACGAACGTAAACGACGTAACAAACAGTCGTAACTATGTACAAACAAGCTATTTACACGTGCAACTTGAAAACTCGTAACCATAATAAGGTGTTTTCACGCGATTGTTCGCGACCGACCCTCGATGGAGGAAGTCTGCGGTACCCTTTGCAAAGATACCTTCGGACGATTGACCTCTGTTTTGCTAAGGCACAGGCTCCACTCGATTTAGAACATTGCAATGTTGTGTCAACGACCTACCGGAGGATGTCGGATGATTTGGACATTTTCATAAACGCGCTCATTAACCACCGTTTTGTAAATGACGCATAATTCGGTTCGATATCAAACAACCTTATTATCGTGTGTTCCGCCGTAATAATTAAAATTTGTGTAGGCATACGGTGGAACCCCATTCCCAAGCCTTATTCGATTTGAGATCACGCAAATTCCGTTTCAGTCATATTTTATTCATTTTACTGACAACTAAAATAACATTTAGATTTCTTGAGAAGATTTCTATCTTAATTAACCTTGAGATATTGCTAGAAAACATAAATAAACACAGTGGTTGTAATGTCAAGGAGGACGCCACCACCTTTACGAAAAGTCGTTATCAATTAAATAGTCAGCAGCAATTTGTCACAGCAGTCACCGTTGATGCAGACTAATAATAATAATTTAGTATAAAGGATGAATGGCAGAACTATACATAGTCTATACAAATTGCAGCTTGCCGGATCTGTCAGGTTGTAGTTGGCTTTTTTTAAACTTCGCAATTATCACCTGCAGAGGTCTGCTCTATAATGAGTGGCACATCCCCGGCGCTTGAGCACCCACGTGCCTCCCACACATGCACACCAATGTCAATTGTGCACGTAAATCAATGCGAACCATCAGAAAGCTCACTTCCATTGTATAATTACGAAGGAGTATGATTTATGTGTTGTTTTTTTAGCAGCTGTTGTTCAAAACCTTCATTATTCAGTATTTTTGTAAGTTTTGTTTGGCTTGGCTTTCAAGGTAAGTTCGATGACTTTGTTTTTCGAACAGATGACGTATTGTTAGAAAAGTTTGTTGAAGATAAATGCAATAACAATCATAAAGTAATTGATTATGAATCAATGATTAATGTCATGATATTAAGTGTTAAATGACAAAAAAATGGATAAGTTAAGCAACTTTAAAATTAGTGTATTAGCTTTACATGCTTGTTAGGTATTATCGAGTTTCGGTTGTAAGTGAACGTTCTGAAGTGTTTCTACAACAACGATTTCGAAGCATTTGAACTATGAAAGAGGAAATTACGAAAATTTGCTCTCAACAACCGTTAACAACCCAACTGACTGTGCATTGGGAATGTGGGTCCTGTTTCACATCTACGTGAATGTACTTTTATTATAGTCATTGTTGAAACCCTGATCATTGTTGTTTCAGAATAGAATCTTTAACCATTTACATACTTATTGGTTTTATTTATTTATTTTATCACTTATCACCATATTCCATATTTTACCTTTCGAAATTTTAAGATTTTATAAAAGTAGATAATGTTTGATAATACCTCATCTAAAAACAGTACAATAATTATAGTTGTAATAGCTACAATAGTAGTTATAAATGCGTCGGTAGTCTCGCGTATCGGTTGCGGGCGCAAGTAGGATTTCCTTTTTAGACCACACTCGTCCATCATTGGGTCAGTGTGCGAATACGAGCGATTGAAGAGCTGTCATACTTTCCTGCAACCGTGTGTATTTAATACTTTACGCACTTTACACAGTTGTAGGAAAGTTATTAAGGCTGTACCAATACTAAACTGTATAAATTTATGAGGTAAAGGTTTGGTCTTGCGTTTGTAACCAATGCATCCAACGATTTGTGTGTATCTTGTAGGATAGTGATAAATGCGATACAATATTGTGTTAAATTCAGCGTCAGCAACAGCCCTTTCAATATTTTCAGATACAATCCTATAATTTTATTATTTTAAAATATTTACATAAGTATTTTAAAAGCTAACAGCCTTAAAATTATAATATATTGGTACAGGTATATAAAAAAGGAAATAATCATAGGGAATCAAAAATTGCGTCCTCATCGTTGTTGAACTGAACTATATCGGACATATTTTAAGATACTACGAGTATCGAATCATGAAAATCTAGGTTTAGTTTGATTTAGATTGAAAGTAGGTACCGACGGAACTGAGCTTGAATACTAAATAGCATTCAAAGATAGACTAGTAGGAGCCTAACCAAAAACAATTATAATCTATTTAAGGGCAAAGCTACGAAAGTAAATTAAATTGCGATACCTATCGGTAAGTTACTGCCAAATAATTTTTAATTTAAATAACATGTCGAACCAAATAACCTTTAAATGCCACTTTTCATTGTTGTAGAGTCATTGGCTTAATGCAAAACTGATGCACTTGGCTGTATGTACACCCATACCTTTGCCAAATGTATATTTAGTGCAGAAACAAGTTTAGCTTAGTCGATTTTATAATGTCACTATTAATGTCCTCATCTCTATCAACGTCGAGATACGCGTGTATTTAATGTTACAATGTCAAAAGTGATCATAATAACAAATGTTAGCAAGAATCCAGATGTCTTGTTTGTATGTTAAATAGGCCAGGTAAATTAATGTACGAAAAGATAAAAAAATACTGTTGGAAATAGTTAGTATATACAAAATAACATTATAAAGTTATAGAGTCCTCAGTTGAAACTAAATCATCATAATTTCAGCCCCAAACCTTGCCACTTCGACTGGTTTTGTGCTTCTACGGATTCCTGCGTCCTTCACCAGGTCAACAGTTGAAACTAAATAACCAACGAAAAACCCTTTTCATTTCTAAGTAATAAACTAATTTTTATAATATGGCTCATACCGTAGTTCTACTATAAAACATTATCGTAGTACACATTTACAGTTGTTATTTAGTGTGAGTGAGTCGTCCACATTTCGAACGCGACCTAGAAAGGTGAACAAACGTCCGATATAGTTGAGTTCAACCCAAATTTTTGACCCGATTCGATGTAAAAACGCGGCGAGGCGGGCTAACGACCGCCTGACGTAACTTGGAATAGACAAATAAAACAAGACACGGAATGCAGCCAGTTTTTGAGCTTTCCTCTCGACGTAACGGGAATAAACTCGGTCGGAGTAAAGACATTCGAGAAACAACCATGACCCCACCAAATTGTGTTCCAGTTCTTGGCTATTATTATAAATACGTGTTCCGTAGTTCGTTGGCAACAGATAACGCGTTCTTCCAATCGTTTGTTTATATTCTATCAATTAACTAGGTTACGTTACATAGGTACCTACCTATCTACATTGTTATCGAAATTGACATATGCCTAAATGGCGTGGCTAGGTGCCAAAAAACCGAAATAAATGTGACAACTGGCGTTTGCCACGACTGAAATACCCTAATGTATTATAAATACGAGCCCAAGAATTGCTTGAAGCCTATTTAGATCAAGGTGTCGATTTCAATAAAAAATAACTAAAAATAATTACAATAGGCAGATGAAGGACACGCCCGACTAAACTTTTACAGGGTTCTAAAGCCCAATAAAAAAAGACGGGTTGCACTCCGGGAGTGCCGGCAGAAGTGAAAACTTGAATATTAACGTTGAAATAAATCAATTATTAATTTAATTAATATTACTCATTTTTTTTCAATATTTCTGCGTCACTTTTTTCATTAATAGATGCACTTTGTTCAATTTCCATATTTTAAACACTTTCGGTCTTATTCATAAAAAAAGCCTATTGAAGGTTTAAACTATTCATTAGTTAATGCTCAATAGGCCTATAAAATATTCGATAAAATTTTGTATTTTCATAAAAGCTTCATAAACGTTCTATAACTAGAATGTCCTACAACTTCTAAATGTTGCCATTATAATGAAGTCATCCAACAAATTGGCCAACACATTAAATCGGCATACGAGAATATCTGTCTCCGAAGAGGTCAGTGCTCCGAACCGAATATTTGTGTCCATAGACATTATTACGTATGAAAAACTAATTTATTGTCTACAGTTTCAACAGTTTTGACGCGACAACGTCATGGTCGTCATGGAAACAATATGAATATGTCAATGAATGAATTTGATATTGTATGTGTCAAACTAAAAAACTTTTGAATATTTTTTTTGTATTTAAAATAAATGAAATTAAGACCGGAGACTAGTTGCAATAAAGGGCAAAGAATTGAATATTGGTTGGAGGAGGATAAGGTGTGTACCTACTGTTACAGCTAAAATGTGTTCAAAGTAAGTTATGTTTTGTAAATATTCTCAATTTCTTATACTTATGCTTGCTTTTGCTTCTAATCCTTAGATTTTTTGGAAGAATTGATCAGGGAGAGGTCTCCATAATAGAAAATAAAAACACTGACACAAGCACTAACGCTAAACAGGGGCAGCCTGGCATGATTTACGAATTAGGTGCCTATCCAATTTACAATTTTACGAAGAACTTCGTTTGCCTGTACAAAACTCATTGCAACAAAAAAAAACCCGCCGTAAGAATAATAATGACTGTTATTTTGATGCCGCTACTGATTAATTAAATCAGTATAAATAAGATAATGAAGAGAAAGAATTTATAACATTAGTTTTGTATTTCAGGTCAATAGGACTAGTAAGGATGGTGCTTCACTACGAATAGCAGAAAATGAAACGGCCTACAGAAGAGATGGCACAGATGGCAAATGAAAAGCAAACATTTTAAAAATGTTGTTCTGCTTGCACAAGTTTTAGAAGCCAAATTAGAGTTTAGAGTATTGTTCAGCCGTGAACAGGCAAGAGTTACATACGCCAGCGTCAGCATCAAGAGCGACATACATTCGTTCCACATAAATTAGTAATTAGTAAATGAATAAATTAGTCATCAAGCTGGAGTAGAGTTTGATTCATCTTCCATAATTCCTCTCACTATGGCCAAGACACCTTTAGCCATCACCAGTTTTATGAGTCTGTGGGACCGGCAATGACAAAACTATTTCCTGTGTACACATTGCACGACGTACACAAACCCCTATTCCTACCCAAAGTCTGTCTGTTCCCGTAGGTCTCCCGTAGGTTTGTATGATAGGTTAGGGTGTTAAGTAGTTGCTGTAGGTTTATAATCAGTAGGGTGAGGTAACCATAGATACCAGGCTCAATTGTTACAAACTTAGCCACACTGTATGCATTTGGAATAACAGCCGTACTAAGCTGTAAGTCCCGGTGCGTACAAGTATTATAAAAATAAACTGATATTTGTATACAAGCTTTTTATTAATGAACTACTCGCGAAATTTCTTCTCTTTTTCTTCTTCGTGTCGCGGGCACGACTACTTTAGATCTTGTTGGCTCAAAATATTGCCACTTCCACGTTGTCGTCGGTGGCAGCGCAGAGGTCACTTTGACTGCATGTTTTGGGATAGGACGTGGAGCATGTTTTGCAACATAGCTTCACAGCCACACCCTACTGGAGCATCTCCCTGCAGGGTGTAAACTTCCGTGGTCGACACGGAAGCATTGTTTTCACACAAAAGCAGCAATGTCCCACAGTATTTCTTGTTGCTATAATGTGCTTCGTTATATTTTTCGTCGCTTCTATTTTGTATTGTAGGTAGGTATATAATAATAAACTAAATTTTTTAAACAGAAGTGCAAAATAAATTAAATACAACTGCGGCTCCTCGAAGTACTATTGTTTACGAAACTGACTTTTCAAACATTTGTACGTCAAATGTCATTTTCTTCGGCCATCTTTGTCGTGTCTCACTTGGTTCACTTCGGTTGGCGCCGCCGTAGAAAGAGATGGGGGGGGGGGGGAATCTCTCCTGACGGTCACGTGTCCTGACGCGATGCCCTGACGCGAATTTAACATTTTTTACCCATTACAAAAAGTGTTCAACGCCGCTAAAGAAGTTTTCACTTCAAAAAAAAAGAAAACGTTTCTTAGTAAACAAAATTACAAAAATCTTTATTTACCCAGAAAATAGCCACAGCTATGTTGCTTTTGTAATATAAAATTAATAATATAATACTCCTCGTACACAAAGTTTTATTTTAATAAATTATTATTCTTAGTACCCACAATCAACAAAATGATTAATGTTTCGCTCCTATTAAATAATTCTACCACAACAAAAACCATTTTTGATATCAAGGTAAGTATTTCGGTTACCTTAAAATGAATAGTGAACCGCTATTACATAAACAATTACTTACATCAATATTAAGTATGTCATTATTGAAAACAGTTTTGTATAAACAAAACACGAAATTATTAAGAAAGAAAGAAAAAACGTTTATTTGCGGTGAAAATAAAGCAAAAAAGAACATAAACACAAAAAAATAAAATAAAAAGGTAGGGGGAAACATGCGTCACGTCCACGCAAACAATCAACAATCGATTACAAAAATTAATCTGCCTAGCTTTTACTAACTGTATTCGGGTCGGCTTCCAATCTAACCGGATGCAGCTGAATACCAGAATTTTACATGGAGCGACTGCCTATCTGACCTTCACAACCAGTTACCTACTGGGTAACACGACACCCCTTGGTAAGACTGGTTGTCAGACTTTGGGCTTCTGACTACCCATAACGACAGTCGTGATACAGCCGGAATTAACGATTAGAAGGCACGGAGGGTCTCGATATGTAATGGATAGTCACCCATCCACGAACCGACCGCGGCGAGCGCAGCTTAACCTTTTAACCGCTTACGCCTGATTAATCTGACAAATAGTTTCGTGTCCATTTCGCCAGGGACCAAATACCACAGCTCGTTTAATCTGATTTTTTATTTAATTAGGCTGTATTCTATCAGGTAGGTCATAGATTTATAATAACGTCATTATAAATCTATGAGGTAGGTATTAATTTTTGTTTTTTTTTTTCGGGCGCTGGGGGCACGTCAACTGATATGAAGTCGGGCGGTTAAATTAAAAGGTTACCTTCGATCGACCCGTGTGGCTGTTATTCACGAGCCCCTCTACAATTATTACAACAAATAATATTTTCCCGATGGTCACCCATCCACGAACCGACCGCGGCAAGCATAGCTTAACCTTTTAACCGCTTACGCCGGATTAATCTGACCAATACATAGTTTCGTGTCCATTTCGCCAGGGTCGTATATTTACGACCAAATACCACAGCTCGTTTAATCTGCTGTTTTATTTAAAAACGCTGTATTCTATTAGGTATTTATTTTTAGATTTTTTTTTTTTTCGGGCGCTGGGGGCACGACAACTGATATGAAATCGGGCGGTTAAAAAACCTTTTAACCACCTTCGATCGACCCGTGTGGCTGTTATTATTTAGTCACGAGCTCCTCTACAATTATTACATGAAATAATATTTTCCCTTGGTCTAATTGGAACTACTCGAACTGTGCCGGATCAAGTAACCCATTCTTTTATTATTATAGGAAGAAACAAGGATAATTTCTACCTTGAACGTCAGAAAGTACTTCGAACTGCATTTGTTTTGCATTTTAATATCTTCAAAAGCAGTTATATCCTTATTAATTACAAAAGGTACGTAATATTTACCGCCGTTTCAATAGGTTGTTCAATGGATTATCATTAAAAAACCATAGCGATTCGGTTTATAACGATGGGATATTTAAATATGCAATTATGGTTGTGTAAAAGCACCGAAGCAGCTTACCGACCAACCATGGAGAATTCTATGGGATTATAAATAGGTTTAATGCGAGTGGAAGGAGCAAAGATCACATAATACGGGTGCTTTTTCATTGTGGAAATAATTTTAAATGAGTGGGGTTTTGCAGGACAAACGGAAAAATGACTCGTGTCTCTTATAATAGGTATACTCGTAATAATATAGGGAATTTGGTAATTATGAGGAGTTTACGAAAAGCAAACAAATTTCGTTCCTAAGTATGACTGGTTGTCAGACTTTTAGCCTTCTGACTGCCTGTAACGACTGTCAAAGATCTACGATTGTCAGCCAGGAATGTATAATACTGTTTCAATGTGTAGCTACAATTAAGTACTCGATGCGTAATATAATATGTCTTGGGGCTCTACATTTATTAAATATTGTGGAACAAATAATGTAGACAGATAAATTATTGCTTTCATTTTATTTTGTAAGTGAAAACAAAAGGTACTATACTATCCATAATTCCATACAATAAATTGTATACATACATACATGTAAATTCGAAAGTAACTCTGTCTCTCTGTATTTTACTTTTTCACGCCTAAACCACTGAACGGATTTAGATGAAAGGCAGAGAGATAGATTGCATTCCGGGGAAGAACATAGGATAGTTTTTGTCCCAAAAACCATCCTTTAAGGGGTTGAAAACGTTGGGGGTAGAAGTTTGTATGGGGAATCAATAACCGCTGAACCATAGAAATGTAAACTATGCGCTGAACCGATTTAGATGGGTATGGAGATAGTTTGAGTTGTGGGGAAGGATATAGAATAGTTTTTATCCCCGAAATTATCTCTTAAGGGTGTAAAAAGTGGGGGGGGGGAGATTTGTAAAGGAAATCAATAAAAAAGGACTATAATAATTTTATCGCGGGTGAAACCGCGGGGCACAGCTAGTTAAAAATAAACAGAACTTTTCCACAGATTACAACTTAGATTCGATGTATAGGTACTTATATGTTTTTGAGGCTGACTATGCCTACGTTTAGATTTAGAACAATGTATGTCCGTAGTGCATCAGAGTATTTTTTTTTATTCTTTTCGTGACCTGTTTTATATTTAATTTATGGGTGTCAGGGCCAGTATCAGATTGGTCCTTATGGAATTGGATACAATGCCGGATTAAAACTAGATAGTCCTTTCAATAACTGTAGTAATAATAGGTTAGTACGGTACGTATTTGTTCACAGCATTTGATCTATACCAGCTGAACTGATCCATACTAATACTAATATACTAATAATTATACTAATTACTAAAATTAATAATTTACTAATATTACTATATTACTTAATATTATAAATCCGAAAGTAACTCTGTCTGTCTGTATGTTGCCTTTTCACGCCTAAACCACTGAACCGATTTAGATGAAATTTGGTATAGAGATAGTATGAGTCCCGGGGAAGGACTTATAATAGTTTTATCCCGATCTTCCCACGGGATCGACACTTATGCGGGTGAAACCGCGGGGTGCAGCTAGTATGTAATAAAACAGTGTTCGATTTCTGGTTCAGGCAGAAGCTATTTCCATAAACAAAAATGCAGTTTAAAGCCGGATTCATATTACTGTGTTGTGTCGTGTCAGGACGCCTTCTGGCGCAGTGTTAGGCAATAAAAACTCGTTGAGATTTGACGTAGTCCTTTACAGATGCGTTTGATTGGTGTATCCCGAGTCACGACAGAACACGACACAGTAATGTGTCCATGGCTTTATTTTCTGTGCAGGACAGCCGATCGTATAGTTTAAGCTTGAGTAATTAAATAGTTAGAGGCACGTGTTATTTTATCTTTGGGCAGCAAATAGGTACCAAAACAATTTTTAGAAAGTAGATGATGCCAGAGGTTAGAGACCGGGAAATTGTAGGTATTTGCTTATTACCAAGGGTCGTAGTTAAATTCATTGTTTTATGACTTTCTAAATGTTTTGTTAGTTGTAATGTAAACAAAGATTATTGCCTGCGTTCTTTCATAAAAATACGCATTTCTTAAGTAACCTTTTTGATAGATTGAAGTTTGTAGTTTTGTGCGGACATGGTAAAAAAAAATGATATTGCAAAATTGCTAGAAGTAATGCAATAACTTTATTTATGTTAAGTCAATTTTCATTTCAAAATAGAATTATTATGTATCTATGCTAGCTCTATGTAAAGTAACAATAGTCCACTAAAGCCCTGAAACACAGGTTGGGATTAGCCTATTCAGGCAGGTCGCTATTGTATTCATTAGGCCTTAAACCAATATTTATATAAGTTATATACACTAGATTTATTTTAGGCATAGTTTAATATTTTCTTCATAATATTAATATGTAACATTGTAATGATGTAACTTCAATGTAATTTATAATGTGAACTTATGAATAAAAATTATTCTTCTTCTTATTTTTATCCGCACCAAATGTGTTTGTTACAATATCTTTTAATAAACAATAGCGTAGCGAGTAGGTACTGTTGTGAGGCCCAAAACGTGGGAAATGCTAGGAAGAAACTGACGTCACAGCGGTATACAAAAAGGCCTTGCTTGTGCCGACCTCGCCGACGAGGTCCCTCGCGACGTCCCCAAGTAAATACTTCCTCCCGACCCTTGCTCGATGCAGTGCCAGCCCGCGCCGTAGCTGAGCCTATAGCTTTAAATTCCCCACTGTGACCTCTGAGTTTGTTTCGGCCTTTCTTCTAAGAGTAGTTTGATAGGAAACGCCGATCTCATCAAGCTTAAATAATAAAAATCTGATCCAGCCTGTTCCATCTTACTGCCCTCTCCCCAATGACGCCAAAAACCGAGGTAAGTACCCCACAGGAACCCTTAGCGTGTAGTCGCTTAGAATACTAGATATTCGCCCCTGACTGGAGGCTTTGAGTTTACTTAAGGCAACCACAGGATAGTCCGGTTAAGTAGTCACGACCTCTCGAGGTCAACTACGAGATGCCATAATAAAAAAAAAAACATACAAAGTTAGTTCCTTTCCTATTCAAATCTGGTACAAGATAGTAGGCTAAGTAGACTTCAGTACCCGCTACCTTTGACAGTGGAATATAGTATTTTAATTTAAATACTTCCACAGCGGTCCACCGTCCATCTTCACAGTGACTAATGTCCAGTACGTCGTTGAGAAGGTTGAGATCATGGTTACTTTGACGACTTTGCCCCTAGCCTAGCCTAAATTCAAAGTTATTGATAATTTAATATTTACTCATAGTTTCGAAATAAAAAAGTAAAAAAAAATTACAACTTTGACATGTTCTAACTTCGGACTCCCCATAAAGAATAGTCTTTGGGAAGTACACTACCGAAGTAGCTCGTAATTTTAAAAACGTTCACAGCCTGATTTCAGTCTCAATCTGTCAAAAATACCTCTAATTTACCTACAATTATGACAAGCATTTGACATTTGTTTGTCGCCGAGATGAGACTGCGACTTGATTTTGAACGTTTTAAATTACGAGAATTGGCCTTCGGATCTCTTGTGCATAAACGAAAAACAAATTTTGGTATGATTTAACATTTTTAAACTAACACCACTGCCAGTATTATTATAAAGTAATTGGAAATAACCTGATATAATGCACAAAAGAATAGGTAACTAAAATTATTTCTTCATTCTTGTGACATTATTAAGAAAATACTCGTACTAATAATTTACACAAAGTGTAACGTAATACTGTTATTGACAAGGGTTTCAATGGGCATGAAGTGTGTGGAAAATCCTAGCGCAAAAATAACAAAAGAAGAAAGGAAAAATCTACTAATAGTCTTTAAATTCAAGACGATATGTCTAGCCCACGATTCACAGTCCGGATCACTTTTAAAAGTATTAGAGCTTTTAAAGTTATTTCAAGACTCAAAACGAAATATGTATACCTAAAACTTTATTAGTTTCAGTAGAAAATGTTTTTGGTTTCGTGCCTGAAAAAGTTAGGTACGTAAAGTACAAGTAGAATTTTCACATTCATTTAGTTCTAGGATAACTTCCAAAATACGCCCATTAAAACTTTAGTGACGTTACCAAAACAAAAGAGAGTTATAATGAGTTTCGCACGCGGCCCGAAACTCTTTGCTCTCGAAAACTTTCACGATGTTTTATCATACTTCAAAAAAACTCGAAAAAAATTCGGAAACGGGGAAAAGTCTCATTCAGCGAAATTAGTTCTGTTTGCTGTATTCAAGATTTTATTAAGTGCTGTTTCTTAGCTACTACGACTGTTAATTAGGAGTTTCAAGAGGATTGCGAGATGCGGTTTCGCAAAACATCGTTGTAGCTCCTTTCCGGTCTTAAGCAAATGGTTCTTTGACGAAAATCTTGCTGCTTATAGTATCATTAGGCTTCGTTATTAAAACCTCATTCCTTTTCAGATTGCAGAAGCAAATGTTATGAAACAAGGTTTGCAAGCAACAGAAAGGTGAAGGGAATACAAGAAAGTAATTAAAAACACTTCAAAAAATTCTTGGAAAAGACAATTTTCTAAATTATGTTGTTAGGTGTCCTATTGCCACCTAATAATAGATTCATTCAACACAATATTGAAATGTTTTCTGGACTAAAATTTAGGTAGTTCCTAGAACTTAGGACCGTTCTCTATCAGCAAACCGAATATTTACCATTAGGTTTACCTATTATTATGTTGGTTTTAGTATACAGGAAGCTTCTTTTAGCTAACTTTGTTTGTTTCTGAATTATTAGAATCTTTCAAACTGTTGTATAAGCTGTGTTTTTGTAGGTACTTATAAAACAAAACTATATAAAAGTATCCTGAAAATTAAAGTTACGATACCTAACGATACCTATTCTTGTAATAATCTAACATTATCGAGGAAAATCTTTTGTATGAATTGCTTACAATTTTTTACTTATAAACATCAAGAGCCAATTACCATCACTTCAGACATATTTTATTTCCTAATAAAGCTTTATAAACGTAAATATAACACCAAGTCTCTAAAGAAAAAATAAACGAAATGAAAAAAGGAAATCTTATGAAACTCTAACAAAAAGCAATTTTGTTTTGTCGTCCGTAATTCTTTGATTGAGCCACTTACTTTCTTTACGAATATTGTTGGAAGCTTTGATCCGTTTTTCTCAGGATAATGCCCTGTTTAACTACAGAATTGAGAATGTTATACGGTTTTTTTTTATTAAGTATAGGACGAAAATTCTAGGAAAATATTGTAGATGTTATTTAATGTTACAACAAAAAAGCTTTTTCGGTGATTCGGACTGCTTTAATTGTTTGACAAGGTAGCATAGCAACCTCAAACCTGGTCTATGAAATATGGAAATAGATTGACGTAATTTGGGAAGGCGACCGTTCAACTGAGCTTTCAACATTGTATGTAGGTATTGGTCTCGTAAATGGGAGGCGCTATGTTCAGCGTAAGAGGCTTTTGGGATCAATAGATTTGTTTGTGCTAAATATTCTTTGTTTCTTAGGATATTGAAGAATGTCTGTATTTAGGCACAACTTAATCCCTGTGCGTGAGAGCAGTGGTGGCCCAGTGGTTACGGCCGCGACTTACCGTAGGTTCGAACCCAGGCAAGCGCTTTACTTTGTGTAAATTATTTAATCACCACTGCTCTCAAAACGGTGAAGGAAAACATCGTGAGGAAAACCGGCATGTCCTAGAACCAAAAATTAGAAGACATGTGACATCTGCCAACCCGCACTGGGCCCGCGTGGTGGATTACGGCCCACTCCTTCTCACTGAGAGGAGGCCTATGTCCCAGCAGTGGAAATATTATAGGCTGATTATGTATGTATGTAATCCCTGTGCAAGTGAGGACCTTTTTCAAAGTGGGATCAGTTGACAAAGGAAAATTAATAAAATTAATTATTTAGTTAACTCATCCCGCGGGCTAAGTTCGAGCGGCCTCAGTTGACTAAAAATCCCAAATGGCTGCGTCAGTTAATGCTTTCCGCGTTGCTGAATTTTTGGCCAAACAAATTTAAGAAAAAGCTATAGGTACTTTTGCCATCGACACCCTTAGAACAAGGAGACCGCTGTATAGGACTTGGCAAGGCGTTCAAGCCTTGCCAAATCTTATATTTTATAGAAGTTATGCGATTTGAGAGTAGAGGTTGTCCAGTGGTAACGACCGCGACTTAAGTGTGGGTCGTAGGTTCGAACCCTGACAGGCGCTTTGCTTTGTGTAATTTACAAGAAGTAACTATGCCGAAATTATTAACATATTGGCGTACCTCATGCGGTCCTGCTCCAACATAAGTTTCGACTTCACAATGCAGGCTGTTTTCGGCCTGAAAACCCGGATTCGGAAATCGGAGCAAAAGTTCGAAACTTTTACTTCAACTTCAGCCATATTTTCTCAAATATCTATTCTACATAGATATTCACGTAGGAGGCTAATAAAACCTTCCCATTTTATACAACGGCAATCCTGTTTACCAATTCCTTACACGTTCTGTACAAATAATGATTTGATTTGTTTCCAAGAATCGGTCTTTGATACGCTAAAAGGAAAACAATTTCATTATAACATTTTGGGTAGCTGGTGTTATCGTAAAAGTTATTCGGAGAACTAATTCTGAATCGACTAATAAACCAAGCTATATTGAAAGTGCAAGCAGTAAGGAATTCATTCCTTCCACTTGCGAGTGGGCCACTGTGCGTGCAATAAACTAGTAGCGAAAAGGGCGTACATGGCGAACTTTGTCCTTGCAATTGCGACTGTATTAAGTTAAAACTAAAGTGCATTTTTTTTCTTTTCTTGGACGCGTTCAAGTCGTTTAGGTTATGTGTTCAAGTAACTATTTATAGAAGGACGAGTAGCAAAACCTGTGCGGCGGGATAGTGGGCATATTGAGAGAAGCGAACTTAGATTATTGCAACAAGTATCCAGTGTGAGTGATGCCTAAACTCGCGGTTGGTTTCGCTTGCTGGATGAAAGTAAAGGGCTACTTATTCCAATTTATTTCTAACTATTAAGTACCTACGAAGAAACCTTGTTGAAATATTAGCATCTTTATAAACATTTGCAAAAGGAGAACTGTTTAGTTCACGATTTTAGACAAATTGTAGACAGGTTTCTAAAGAAATCTGTTATTTTGTCTATTCTATCTGTCATTTTGTCTATTCGTCCGTCGACAAAACCCGTTTCTATGGTGGTCATGCTGGAAAGGAGGTCCCCCAAGGATCTCTTCAATGAATGATCAAAACGACTATTATAACGATAAACACCATGTTTATTGGTCGTATTGGTGATCGAAAAATCCAAAATCTTTCTATACCATATGTATAGCATACAGCAAAACATTTCATAATCCGCATGTTGTACTTACATTCTTAAAAGTAAATTATTCAGTCATTTTAATGGTAGCTGAAGCTCTTCCATGAAACGACCGTCCCTAATAGAGTAGCACTGCCTATAAATAAATTCATGATATGTCATACCGTAGATACCTGTATAATCAACTCTAGGAAATGTAGGTATGCCTAGTAATCAAATAGTACAATAGAGCCCCATTAAGATATGTTCGTTCATGAGTCGCGTTGTTCAAAGACTACTGGCCACCCAGGGCCTGATTCCTATTGTTTCCATTTTATGATCTATGAATATCTAGGCTCTATAAAATACAGGATCAGGTTTCGCATCAATGGAACAGCCCACATAATCCATATTTATTAATGGTTGAACAATGAATGGTAAGGAAGGAAGTGAAAACTGAGATGAAGGTTGATTGAGATTAAATAAAACTGCAAAAACTTTAAATGAACTGACATTAGGAGAGGAAGATTGTGATGGTGGTGAGATCAAACTTATACATAACAATTCAGAAACCCCCACTTTTTTGGATATCATATGATTTTGTTAGTATAAAATATACTCTTTGTCACTCAGACTATAATAACGAATCGATTGACACCTCATTCCTCTAAATCAGATGAGAAGTTTAGGCGCTACGGTGGAAAATACTTGTACGTAAATTCAAACAACTAACAGAACAACAACTTCTAAAAACATAACCCTTCCTGTTGACTTTGCCGTAGTTGAGTAAAATTAAAAGAGAGTTAGGCCCGAACTCCACTGAAGCGGAGCTGGGCGGAGCGGAGCGGAGACGTGCAGGAATCGACCAATCACAATGGTTGAAATCCTCATCGCGTCACTCGTCTCGTCTGTGATTGGACGATTCCTCCACGTCTCTGCTCCGCTCCGCACAGCTCCGCTTCAGTGGAGTCCGGGCCTTGGCTGCCTTTCCATCAGAGATGAGCGAGGATGGGTAGCGAGGGATGTGTGTAAAACTAACCAATAACAACGCTAATTTAATTCCAGCTTTAAAAATGAAGCGATCTTATTGGTTGGTTTCAAACACATCTTTCGCTACGCATTCTCGCTCATCTTTGATGGAAACGCAGCCTTAGCCAAGGATAGCGACATTCTGTAACTATACAATCCTCATTTACTTACAACCATTTATTGCCACTGCCGTAATAGAATTTGACAGGTTGACGTGAAGATAAACTATAGTTTCACTGGAAACTTCATTATGAGTATGTGAACTATGACATAAATAGGTACCTAACACACATGCAGAATGTTTTGACATCAAAATTTACACTTATCTGCTTCGTGCTATTATTGTGAACGTATCTAGTGCAAGCATTCACTTTGATAACAACTGGAAAGTCTTTCTAAGAAATCTGCTTTCCCTTTAGAGTTTAGACCTTATGTTTGTATTGAACACCTGCTTGTACTTTATTGATAAAATAGATAGATTTTGAAGGAGAATGCTTTACCAATTCCCTTTCACGTTTATCTCTGTTCCCATATCGTAGTCTGCGGCAGTAAACGTTTGTAGTCGAACAATCTATTGAATAAAAGCCTTATAAATATATTGGCAGCCGCTGTATATTCAGTAAATTTATGAGACACAGAATAATGTACCAGCTTATTGTTCTGACTATAATCCCTTACATATGAAACTAAACGCAAACTCTTTACAGACCCCAACAACGTCTTCCAGACCGAACGAATTTCGGCCATGGCGACCAGTCTCAACGGAGACCAGCGTTCGTCGCGGGAGATATTGTAACGCACAAGTGTGTGCGCAGACACAGGTGCAAATGACGTGCTTTCCGAGACACGGGGGTGTCGCACGCGCACCACCAACATCCAAACTCTGGGCTGTTGTTAAAAATCCCCAATGGAAAAACCCAGTAACACTTTGCCCAACCTGGGAATCGAACTCAGAGTGTTGGAGTATAGCAAAAACAAATCGATCCTGCTTCAACACTATCGTCTTTCTTTTTCTAACTTATAAATATTATTTTTTTCTATCCGAACCCGTCCTTACCACAGTACCACTTGACCGAAATTCTTCCTTTCGCATAATGACTGCACTACCCTTTAAACCATTTTAGACTTGTGTAGGATCACACGTAGGTTTTAAAATAGTGTCTGGGTGAAACCCGGACACTTTCTGTGTTAGGGGAAATACAGCATAAAGTAATGGTAAAAATATCCGTGCGCTCGTGGCAATATAATTTGCTTTAGATTTACTTTTTTTTTAATTTTCATTGATGCCAAATAGAAGAGCGTTACTAATTTTATTTTTGCTGCCAGAATGCCTCTCACATAAAGGAGAATGTATAATTGATTAGTAAATTAAGCGTTTCATTTTTGTATTGTTGAGGCTTAAGTCGATTTTCTATAAATAAAAAAAATAATAATATGATACTTATTGATGTTTTTATTTATTGTAGATTGTTGGCAATTAAAATCTTTAACAATTTACCCCCACGCATCAGAGTGTTGCCCACAAATAAATTCAGAAAAAATATATGACTGGCTTTTAGACAACTGTTTCTATTCAGTTAATGAATTTTTAAAATATACATTAGGTACTACATTTTATCAATAGGTACTTGCTTTGTGTGTGTATGTATGTATACCTACGGTCTATTGAAGTACTGTTTTTTTGTCATTTTTCATTCATAAATAATAAATATAATAAAATTGTGCTTATAAAACTTTACATTGTATAAAAATTATCCGAGGTCCGTAATTTAGGTAATGGCAGCTCTATACACACGTCTCACGTAATATTAGTAAACACACCTTCCAACAATGATATTTTAGAATACCTATCATTGCCTTCCAATATATAAATAAAAGGATAATAAACGTACTTATTATTGAAATTATTTTATTTTTTATTTGAAATGGGTTTGCTTTTGACTAATCTAGGTCAGAGGTGACAGAGACAAAGTCGACGATAGAGTGAGCTTACCTTGAAATGAAATATACTTAGAATTATTTGAAACCTTAGAACGGCCCCCCTTTAGCCCTAATACCCAAGACCCCATGCTCAGTAATCACGCTTGCGACCACGAGCCCAAACGGGGCAAAAATGTACGGTTCATACAAGAAATGATTAATTCTACGACACCTTCAGCAAATGATCCAGTACAACCAGTATTATATTTTTCAACATCGATTCAGACAAAATCTAAATAACTGAAAAAGGCAACATATAGTACTTATCTACTATCATTAATTGCTAACCATGGCCCTCTGAATGATCGCTGTACCAAACGGTCATTCGCTCTAACGTCATAATAGGTACTCATGCTAGGCAGACATACCTACTGGAAACTGATTCGCATTGACAGACAGAAGAACGTAATGCCCATCATCTTGACAACATAATTCCTTAGTCGCTAGTTAAAATCTAAAGTCAAAACATTATAAATAAAGTTAACACTAATTTATCTCGAAACTAACCTACTTCTATAATGACTGGTATATAACTACAAGTACTAATAATTACTGACCTGACAATACGCCTAGTTACGTTTCATGGAATCCATCTTGAATTAACATAAATGGTTTCGTCTCAAGGTGAGCGCTGATGTCAGTGGCCGCTGTAGGGCCAATCTCCTCAGATTTTGTTTATAGCACTTCCTATTATTATGTTTAAAAAAACTTGTATGAATGGGTTTGGGTCTCGGAATGGATCGTTAAAAATTCGGTAGCTGTAGTTTTTTTTTTTGCGGCTTGGTCCTTCGTTCTCTTTTTCTGCATTTTTATATATGGAAGATAACTATAATATTACAAATTCTTATATTATTTATGTTCATAGGTATTAATTTTAGTAATTGTAATTAAAAGCTATAATCATTTTTCACGTAAAGTAAAACTTCGAAAGCATATTTTAAAAACGCCAACATAAATTAAAACAACATAATTAATTACTCCACATCTACATTTCCAGCTGGCTCAATTTCGTGGATTATAATAAAGGATACGAAGGTTACAATACATTAGTGTTGGCGTAATTATTCAGTGCGAACGCACCGAACTATAGGCGCGGAGGTCGGCTGCGCCCGCGCAAGCCAATAGCCCACCGCTCTATAAAAATTAGTTCTACTTCACGGTTAACGCTACGTTATCGTACACACGAGTCTTTGTGTTCATGAATAAACATGATCTATTTTTTAATGTCCTTTAATGATTTAGTAGTTTAACATGTGATTTCATACGCTGCGTTACGATATTTATGAGGTCATGTTGTTTAAAGCTCACATTTTTTATCAGTGCCGACCATGGGGTATAAAAAAAGTCCTCCAGACCGAATTTCGGCCATGGTGACCAATCTCTACGGAGACTAGCCTTCGGCGCGAAAGATATTATAGTGCACAAGTGTGTGCGCAGACACAGATGCACTCTCTCTAATCTCTCTTCCTTTACTCTCCTTGTCTGATGGGACGGCAATCCGACACGACCGGAGAGACATCAGGCGCAGGACCACGTGCTTTCCGAGACACCTTCAACTTTCAAACTCCGGGTTGTAAAGGCTGATTTAGACAGGGTAAGTAACTGACTCCAAACTCGAGACAAGTCGGTGCTGACCCGATATTTACCTAGTGTAAATTGGCTTAGGAGTCAGTAGTACTGACTCCACTGACTCCAAATTCAATTTACAATAGGTAAATATCGGATCAGCACTGACTTGTTTCGAGTTTGGAGTCAGTTACTTACCCTGTTTCAATCACCCTTTACCACGAGCGAGCGAGCATTGTGTTATTCGGGTTTTCCATGGGGTATATTCAGAATACGAAGAGCGACGTTAATTTGTTGATGGTGTACCATTCCTACGCAAGTCTTACACAATTACT
Organism: Amphipoea oculea; assembly: GCA_945859645.1. NCBI lineage: Eukaryota > Metazoa > Arthropoda > Insecta > Lepidoptera > Noctuidae > Amphipoea > Amphipoea oculea. The sequence continues at coordinate 15,260,154 of OX243873.1, forward strand.
TCGCTGTAAATGACATCAACGTGTCTTTGAACACTCTACATCAGCCACAAACCTTTAGTAACCTCATTCAAATCAACTAGCTATAAAAATGGCGCGCGATGACAACCGATTGAGCTCCGATCTTATCTTTACGCGTGATTGAAAACAAAACCTTTATTTTGCTAAACGATCACGTTTCGAAAATCCTCCAGTAATATTATTATTGTAGAACTTGTTATTTGTCTTTCAAGCTACATTAATATTAATTTTCTCGGTCCTTCACATTATAAGTATTAATGAATATAAATCGATGAAAATTAATGATAATGTGATTTGTTCATTGTTGTCATATTGCACTTGGTGTCAGATATCAACGTACTGTAGACTGTAGGGCAACTTTTTAACAATAGTACCTACTGAATTAATAATAGCCGTTATTGGTTTGTTCTAGGGTAAAGACGTGGAGGCCATAACCCTATGTTCAGAAACAAAACAGTTACTTATAATAGGCTTATTTGAAGACATTATCGATATTATAATCGATGGCATTGTTTATGTAAGGTTGCCGGGGTGACGGCGCGGTGCGGCGCGGCGCGCGGTTGTCGGTACGGACGCCCGACAATTGCAATATCCGACGCGCTGTCTGTCGCGCCAATTGCGACTACCCACCAAATTGCTGCACCCAGAAAACGGCCGCCGAGAAAACTGTAACTATGACCTCATCCTATTGTCAATTGCACGTAGGAGTGACCGCTAAATGGATCTAACGTTACTAGCAATTAAGGACTCGCTGATGTATTATTATACTACGACAATGCGTGACCGAAGGCTATCAATTTCACTGGCAATTAAGAAAAACATTCAGAGCGCCAGCAAGGCCGGTCGTTGCCCCCGCGGACCCCACTGTTAGCCGCCTAAATTATGAACGAATCTGGTAAACGTAAACTAAACCAATAATCGTGATTACGTGGCCGTATCGTGCGACATTGAGGCGTTACCTCATATTCGTATGTGGACGACCTCTTTATCGGTCATCTTGGACGTTACATGCATTTATTATTTAAATTCAAAGTGTCTGTGACTAACAGCCCATAAAGTACGTGCTTCGCGAGGTAAGTAACAGACCAACTTTGACACTTAGTAGCCTAAATGTTTAGCTTGTTGCCCCGAGTGAAAATACTCGTAATAATAATTATAACTATAACGGGTTTACTCTTACTGCCATAAAAACGTATAAGTAACTTTATTATGTGTCCCACCTAACTTTTATTTTGGTCAAAAACAAAAGTTATACTTCTATGACTGAACGGTAAGGTTCGTGCTGCTAGCTATTTCGGGTGCTAAATGATAAGTCTGAACTAAGATTCAGAGTACGTTTATTCCGAAACTTTACGCTAATTAATGCTAATGATGGTAATGAGTGCTACAAGTATGCCGGTCGATCGCGCACTGACTCGCGTAGCTCACGCTTTCCGCTGGTGCGGCCGCGCGACCTACTTGAGTCAAAACTGCTGATGATGATGTGTTCGATGAGTATCGAACATGCTCCCGAGTGGAAGAAATGGGAAAGATGAGATGAGATGATTACACAATTAAGAGGGTTAGTAACACATAGGTGAACCAGTATTTGTTTATGCTAAATGAAGGTTAATACAATGCTGAATGTTCTTATCCTAAGTGATAGCTAATCTCTATCTAGATCTACCGTAAAGACCGATTGTCTTTTACTGATAGGTGACGTTGATTTGTCTCTTTTGTACCGTAAACTGGACCACCGTTTGGTCCCACAAACACTGGGCCCTTGCTCGGGCACGGGTGATTTACGCGCACTAGCACTAACACTCACACTGCTGGTAGGCGCCGCCCGCGGCGCGGCAGGCTCGCTTGGAGCCTGCGGGTCACGCGCGGGCGCGGGTGAGGCTTGCTTGCCTCGCCACCACAGGAACACCAGGAACGCTACGACGGCGACGACTGCTGCTAGCAATACGTATGATATGGCATAGTGATGTATATCATGCGTAGTTAATGTTCCTTCTTCTAAAGCTGCTTTCTTCATAGCGGCTATCTGATTGCCGAGACTTGTTAGTGTGTTGTTGATCTGTGCATCTTCTGTTGTTGTTTCGAGAAGCGGTAGCGTAATATTGACCAAATGATGGTGCTGTATTGGAGCTATGTTCGCTAATAATAGGTCAGGTTTTAAAGTCAGCTTGTTTTCCTGCTGATATGAATAAAGTGTTATGTCACGGCCCTTAGCTATGCATTCTTTATCGAGTTGAATGAGCCCGGCCTTGCTGACACGGCGCGTTCGGGTTTCATTGTCACATATGATTGTAAATGAATAGGTATCGCATGCGAAATACAAATAAGACGATAGGTCGTGTAATTGTAACCACATATTCTTGCAGGTTTCTTTCTTAGGCTGGCAGATACCTATTTGTTCGGTTTGACAGAACTTTTCTTCTAGACCCAGTCGCTTGACTGGACCTCGTAGCTGACAGATATAACTTTCATCCTGATAGGTGCAGGTTTGAAGATCGTCGTTCTTGACTTCGATATAGGAGTCCCTCATCAGATTAGTTGCTATGTAATCTGTGAGGGGAATAATGCTGATCATGTCCTTTCCCACCTGGAGAGGAACAGGTATTAAGCGGTACAGTTGGAAACTGTCTCTGCTAATGAGTGGCACGGAGATCTCAAACATGAAGTACTCTTTACTCATTCTCGCCTTGATCTTTAGGTGTTTGTAGATTTCATATAAATCGGCCTGGATGTTGTTGATAGGTAAAGTAAGTTCTTTTGATATTTGACCGGAAATGATTTGAAGTTCGTTGCTGAGCTGCTCTGGAGTAAGTAGATGCATGTTAATTTTACTATGATAAATATCCGCTAAGGTGTCGATTAATGTATCTTGGACACGCTTTAAGTTGTGTATCATGTTTGTCGTAGCCATGGCTGCGAGAGTGAATTCTTGTAACATTGATGTACTTTTACCTTGCAATTGTATCTGCTTAGTCGCTTGATCTAAGAGGTTTAGATGTCTATTTATGAGCTTATACTGAGTATCAATAGTCTTCTCAGTTCGTTTCAGAATATTATAGTCAGCTTCTACCACTGATGTTTGGTTTTTCCAAAGCTGTAATAGGTGCTTTTCGTTGCTATTTATAATTTCAATATCACGTTGGTATTTATCAGCGAAACTTTGGTCGAGTACTCCAAATAATGTATTGGCTATGGAGCCGACCGCGTTGACAAGGCCGCGTCGGGTTCTTGACCGAGTGCCGAAATGCTGATTTAGCAGCAGCTGATTGTGATATTGGAGCTCGTTGTAATCGTGCTGCACTTGTAATAAAATCATGTTACAATGGCTAGGCTCTTTGATTTGTTCACATGTCTGCTCTAGATATTTAATGAAGGTGTCCCCGGCTTTATCACCTTGCCAATAAGGTTGCATGTTGTAGTAGGACACAATTTTCCATTGATCCCGTATTAGATTTAATTTTCCTATTGGGTCGTAGTATAAGGATTGATTACCGCTAAATTGGGTAATGTGGTTCGATGCTTCGCTGCTGCTCCAAATGCTGATAAAAAATAATAGTGATAAAACGATGTTGACGAAATTACGATGCTTTCTCGTACTTGCTTTTGTTTCATCCTTTGTGATCTTGGGTTTGGCTTTTTTACTCTGCTCTTCAGCTTCCTTTTCTGCGTCCTCTTGCTCGATTGGTAAGACGGACAATTTGATAATAGGTCGCTTTATTAAACCGTTCTTCGTCTTTAATGTCACAACCCTTACAAACCCGTCCTTCCCTTGGTGTACCTCGACGACTCTCCCCACTGGCCATTTTCCAGAAGGAAAATTATCATCGTGGATGGTCACCATATTTCCGATCTTAATGTTGCTTTTTGGCTTTAGCCACTTGCTACGAACAGATAATTGGCTAAGATATTCAGTTTTCCACCTCCTCCAAAGGTCTTGGAAAATCTTGTTTATTAAGTGCCATCTAGTCCTAGCGTCACTGGCTGTTTCAATAACGGTTAGACCTGCTCTACCGGTTAGGAAGTGCGCGGGTGTTAAGAAATCTAAATCGTCTATGTCTTCAGATATCGGACATAGTGGTCTAGAGTTGAGACCCGCTTCTATTTGCGCTAAAATGGTGCTATATTCTTCATACGTCAATGCTTGGTCCGCTACAACTCGTTTGAGGTGTTGCTTTAGACTTCGTATTGATCGTTCCCATAATCCTCCCGCACTAGGCCAGGAAGGGCAATTCCAGTGCCATTCTATATCCATTTCCGCTATCTCACTATGAAATGAGTCACCGAAAACTTGTTTTAGCTGCTCGTACTCCTCCTGCATTACTTTGTTAGCTCCCACAAAGTTAGTGCCGTTGTCCGAGTACACATGTTTCGGGGCTCCTCGTCGCGCTGACATTCTCCTCAATGCTGCGATAAAGGAAGTGCTGGTCAAGTCCGACACCAATTCTATGTGCACGGCTTTCGTAACCATGCAGACGAACAAAGCCACGTATCCTTTCGTTGTTTTTATTCCACGCCCTTTATTTGCCTTCACAGATATGAAGCCCGTGTAGTCTACACCTGTGTGATAAAACGCTGGAGCTGGGTTGGTGCGGAAATCAGGTAGATCTCCCATAATCTGCTGTAGCTTCCTGGGTGCCTGTTTCCTACAAGTAACACATCTATGAAGTTGCGTTTTGATGGCTCGATTTCCTTTAATTATCCAATACTTTTGTCTAAGAAAGGACATAGTAAGTCGAGCTCCTCCGTGAAATGTGAGCTCATGGGCTTGCGCGATGAGAAGCTCAGTCAGTCGACTGTTGTATGGAATGATGATTGGATGCTTCATTTCTATGCTTATGTTGGCCTGCCTGAGTCTTCCCTTTGCTCTAAGGATCCCGTCCTGATCTAAGTATGGATTAAGGTTGAGTAGCTTGCTATCAGATTTTACTTCCTGGTTTTGCAATAAGCGTTCAATGTCTGTTTTGAATTCAGCGCGCTGTACGTTTTTTATTATTATAAGTTTTGCTGATCTAAGCTCGTGTAAAGTGAGATGCTTTGTTTTCTGTTTACTAACGACAGGTGTCAATGCCCGCCGTACCCAGGCTAAGATGCGTGTTGTTTTTGTAAACGAGCTGTAGCGATGTAATAGATCGTCGACTATGCTGCTATCCATGATAGGATTTTGAACAATGTTTACCTGCCTTTTTATCTCTTCGTTAGTAGTATACTTCGTTTGACCCGTAGGTTTGAAGTGCGATGAAGATAAGAAGGTCGGTCCTTGCCACCACAATTCGTGTTCTAGCAATTGTGAGGTCGTCAGGCCTCTACTAGCTGCATCCGCTGGGTTTTCTTTGGTGTTTACATAATGCCAAGTGTTTGGTGGCATAATGCTAGCAATTTTCTTCACCCTGTTCGCTACGAAAGGCTTCCAGCGCTCCGGGGATCCTTGAATCCAGCTAAGGGAAACCTTAGAATCGCTCCAGCCGTATATCTTCACGGCCAAGCTGTTGATGCTTTTGACGATTTTTGACATGAGTTTCGTAAGTAGTTCGGCCGCACATAATTCTAACCTAGGTAGCGATACAGCCTTGCTAGAGGGCACTAACCGCGTTTTTGCTGCTACTAGCACTACTGATGTAGAGTTATTTGATACGATTCGTGCGTATACTACACAGGCGAAGGCTTGAATTGATGCGTCACAAAACCCATGTAATTCTATGACGTCATGCTCTTTGCTTTGTAACCACCGAGGAATGTGGAACTGATTTAATAGATTTAAATCTCCCTTCAAATTGATCCATTCTTCTTTGGTTTTAATAGAAACTTCGTCGCTCCACTGGACCTCAGAATCTTGCCATACTTGCTGGAATAAAATTTTCATCTTTGTGGTTAGGGGCGCTAACCATCCCAAAGGGTCGAAAATCTTAGAGATTTCAGATAGAAGCATTCTTTTGGTCAGTTTTGCTGTTTGTGTGCTGTTTGAATCATATTTGAAGATGAATTCGTCCTCGGTTGAGTTCCATTGTAGCCCCAAAGTTTTTGGTGAGCTTTCAGTTTTAAATGTAAAGACTGCTGGCTGTTTGTCGGCAGTTTGCTCAACTGTTTCAAGCAATCTTTTATCGTTTGAGGACCACTTTCTTAGTGAAAATCCGCCGCTTTTTAGGCATGCGTTTACTTCCGTAATCCTCCGCTTTCCTTCTTTGATGCTATGCGCTCCCGATACCCAATCATCCATATAGAGCTCTTCCTGGATGCATTTAGCTGCTCTGGGATATTTTTGCTGCTCATCTGACGCTAATTTTCGCAGAGTCATCATTGTCAGGAATGGTGCTGCTTTAGTTCCATACGTTATGGTTGTTAATTTATAATTTCTTATAGGCTGATCCGGACTTTGTCGCCATACGATTTGTTGTAGGCTTTGGTCCTGCTCATCGACTAAAATCATACGGAAGCATTTCTCAATATCAGCTGTGAATGCGAAACGATATTGCCTCCACTTCAGGATAAGCTCTAACAGGTCTAACTGGAGGTTTGGACCCCTGTACATTAGATCGTTTAGGCTGTGGCCTAAAGTAGTTTTAGACGACGCGTTGAATACTACGCGCAACTTTGTTGTGCTAGATTCTGCTCTCAGTACCGCATGATGAGGAAGGAAACATTCTATTTCCGTCTTCTGTTTGCTGTTAGAAGTCGCTAACTTCATGTGTTGCAGCTGCTCATATTCGCGGATAAATTGCTTGTATTGCTTCGCTAGGTCTTCATTCTTGCTAAACTTACGTTCTACATTTTTCAATTGTGCTATCGCTATCTCTTTCGAAGATCCTAGCTTCTCTTCTAATTCTGGTTTCATGGGCAACCTTACTACATAACGACCGTTTTCTAGACGTTTCGTCGTAGTTTCATAAAAATCTAGGCATTCCTGATCTTCTACGGACATAGAATTCTGTTCTTGAATGTCTTCAATTGTCCAGAATTGTTGAATGTCTTCAACGTTATGCAAGATCACGTTGCATTGGAATGAGGTGCTTGTATTGCCACCGCACAGCAACCATCCTAAATGAGTTTGCTGCGCTAGCGGTTCCGAGGACGTTTGTCCGCGAATTAATCCTTCTAAAAGGATGTTGGCGTAGATTTCTGCTCCTAGGAGAAGATCCACCGGACGACTGATGTTATAATCTGGATCTGCTAAACAAAGATGTGCTGTATGTTGCCAAGATGGCTTAGCGAACGTTTCGTTTGGCAGATTTTTTATTAAGTTGTTCACTATGACAACATCAGTAGAAAACTTAAAATCGGTGTAAGTCGATTGACAAGCGATCGTTAGTTTTCCTTTGCAGTTGTTTTCACGTTCGCCTACTCCGAAAATAACCCCTTTACAAGATTTTCGCTTTAATCCTAGCTGCTGTGCTGCTTTCTCGCTGATCACGGAAATTTGTGAGCCCTGATCGATCAGTGCTCGCATGACGTGCTGGGTCCTGTCGGCTGCTGTGACTTTCACCAGCGCTGTGGCTAGCAAAATCTCCGATGTTACTTGCTGAGAAGCGTAGATGCTTTTGTTGTTTTCGCATTTTTGTTTCGCAATCTCGGTCAAGCTGTTAGACTTTGATTGTGTTGCGAAATAGTCATGCAAAGTCGTATGATGTTCGTCATTGCACTTATGACATCTTTTTGTCGAGTAGCATTTTGCGCCATTATGATCGTAAACACAATTTACGCAATAATTTAATTGGCTAATTATTTTTATTTTCTGCTCATTTGGTAATTCTGTAAATTTTTTGCAGCTTATTAAATTATGTTTTGCCGAACAATGAGGGCATTTATTTACTGACTCAGACACATGCATTGATTTCGCCATTTCCATTTTCTTGCTATTTTTAGATTCATTGCCCAATTTAAAATTATTTTTGCGATTAAAATTGGATGAACCATTGGATGATTGAGATGAAACTGCCTTAGGTGTCCCATCTTGACGTCGCCGAGATGACTCTAGGGCAGTGAACTTGTTCTCTAAGTAGTCCAAAAAGTCCCGAAGTACCGGAAGCTCTCGCGAATTCTTCAACGACTCTATATACTCGGAATAAGACTCACTATCCAATTTTTGTGCTAGTATATATACAAGAAGAGGATCCCATGTCGTAATATCTACGCCTAGATTTTTTATGGCGTGGAGGCTCTCTAAGGTGACATCATGAAGCCGTTTGATGGCTGTGTACGACTGCTGCGGTATATTGGCAAGATTGTAAAAGGAATTTACGTGGGACATAAATATCTGCTTTTTGTTGTTAAACCTGTGAGTTAAAATTTCCCAACAGGTGTTATAGTTGTCCGCGCTAATCGGGAGATGCTGGATCAAGCGCTCCGCTTCTCCTTTTACCTTGCTCTTCAGGAATTGCATCTTTTGTGCCTTTGATAGAGAAGGATTGTTGTGGATTGCTTCATCGAAAAGATCTTTGAAGGATACCCACTGCTGATAGTTCCCTGAGAACACAGGAATTTCCATCTTCGGTGTGGACTTGTCACGGTACGATGTTGCCCACATCTTAGAGCTGATAGCCTTTCTCAAGCCGTTATACGTACGTTCATGTTTAATGTAGCTTAATTCGTACGCCTCGTCGTCTTCTAACTCCATCATTAGTTCCCAATGGCTGTTGTCTACGGCTGTCCATCGAGTTTGTAATAATCGCAAGGCGTCTTCAAACTCCCATTTATCGGACAAGGATTCGACATCTATGCTTTCTACGGTTCTTGCGAATGCTTTGAAATTGATATGTTGCTTGCGCATCATATCATCTAGTTTGCTATAAATACCTTTAGACACCTCGGCACGAGCGCGCGCCGGGCTGGCGGATGCTGAGGATGGCTCGTGGTCCTGGTGCTGTAAGTGTTTGCCCCCGGAAGGACCTGCTGTTGCTGCTACTTGCTGATTAGAAGGGTTGTCTTCTAGATCAGAGAATCCTGGCGTCTTTGCTTGGTGACATAACGCGTCATAATATTCGGATATGGCGTCTTTTGCTGCTTTATAAGACTCCATTGTCCGCTCGAACTCCGAATTTACGAAGTACTTATGACCTCTATTTTCAAACGGCACAAGTTTTTCGTTGTTTAGCTGATACTCTCTCCAATACGACTCTAAAAGATCTAGTCTCTTTTTACAGTAGTCGATGGTCTTACGCTGTTTGCTATCCTTATTGAAATTAATAAGGACCTTGGCAATGCTCTCTGCTAATTCAGTTTGTTGGAAGTATAAAGTCTCCATTGTGCTGCTGTTAGACTTAAGCGAGACAGAAGATACGGAACGCTCTTACTTGAAAGCCGCCTTGTCCTACGGCTATTGCTGTTATGCTGCTGGCTCGCTGTTGTTGCTGCGCGGGTAGCTCCCCACGGTGGTTGTGAATCCCTATGAACTCACGCCTAATCTAGTTCGCGGCAACCCACGGGTTGCTGGTACGGTACAAGCACTTCGCGTTACGATTTATCGCGGTCGCGGAGTCCTTGACGGTTTCGAAGGACCAATATGAACGGTAAGGTTCGTGCTGCTAGCTATTTCGGGTGCTAAATGATAAGTCTGAACTAAGATTCAGAGTACGTTTATTCCGAAACTTTACGCTAATTAATGCTAATGATGGTAATGAGTGCTACAAGTATGCCGGTCGATCGCGCACTGACTCGCGTAGCTCACGCTTTCCGCTGGTGCGGCCGCGCGACCTACTTGAGTCAAAACTGCTGATGATGATGTGTTCGATGAGTATCGAACAATGACATAAGTTTTGTCTCCCCGTCGCGTGGCGCTGACGTCCTGCACCTATAGGTTGGAGTATTTCAGGAATTTCTGTAGACTCGACTGTCTTGCGGATATATATTGAAGACTCGTTTGATTTGTAAATGTAACTTATTTTTCCGGTTTAGAATTAATGTAATCTCAAGCGACATCAAGCAATGAAACAGTAGCTATATCTATAAAATTTCGAGAAAATGTAGATCATTCAATCAAATATTTTCGTAAGTTACTCGGCATAGAGACGACTTTAGGAATGTTACTTTAGACGACATAATATAACTAAAGACGAAAGCAATAATAAAGTGAGCGAAAACCTTTTCCCAACTATGTTAGGGTCGGCTTCCAGTCTAACCGGACACAGCTGAATACACTACAGACGTACACACATACATACATACTTTTACATGGAGCGGCTGCCTATCTAACCTCCATAACCCAGTTACTGGGTAACACCCCTTGGTAAGACTGATGGTAAGACTGTCAGACTTTCGGGCTCCTGACTACTTGTAACGACTGGATCTTCCAATGACAGCCGGGACCAACGGCTTAACGTGCTTTTCGAGGCACGGAAGGTCTCGATAGTGGATGGCCCATTCATGAACCGACCGTGGCAAGCGTAGCTTCAACTTCGATCGACCGGTGCAACTGATCATCTAAGCATAAACAGGGTGTTTGGAAGCTGAGTGCAAAGCTTTAAGGGAGTGATAGTTGACACCATTTACAGCATTTTGAGCCATACATGTCTTAGATGAAGTATGTTTTTTTTTATTTTTTCCCCTGTTAAAGTTGGTATCACCCCCTTATTAAGGCTTTGCATCCAGCTACCAAACACCCTATATATAAAGTATAATTTGAAAGAAGACGTTTTTCAGCCTACGTGTTCATAGATCAGTCACCCGAAATAACTGAAATGTTTATGTTTAGCGATCTTTACAACTTTCAGTGTCGTTTGTGATTTTATACGCCGTGAAACACATTTAACGTCTTGCGAGGAAATTTCTGGAACATTAGGTTTAACTGTATTTAACTAAGACCATTTATTGCTTCTAATAAACAAGCGTGGGGGGCCAGAGGTTATGGACCTGAATCTTCAGGTAATAGTACAAAGTCTCTGGGTTAAATCTGCGAATGAAAATACCCGAGAAGTACATGTTGTTTATAACCCACTCCAAAAAAAGGAGGAGGTTATCAATTCGGTTGTTTTTTTTTTTTGTTGGTTTCCTCAGAACTCCGTTATTTACAAGCCGATTTGCAAAAATTTCGGAAGTCGGTGGCAAACAACGAAAATGCGAACCCAACGACACCGACTTCCGACACTAAAGTTATTTTTCACGTTGCAGTTTTTCTTGGAAGTCAGTTGTTTTTTTTTTGTAAAAAAATAATTTCAAGCTGATTATTAGGTATAATTATAATCACATCCAATCAAGCAGAATACCACCAAAATAAGTAGATAATTAATAAAAATCAGTTCCACAATTTAAAAATCCTTCACAGCAATTACAGGAGCAGTTACCTATTCATTAAGAGTTAAGGCAAACCACCAAACTCTAAATTAATTAAAATGTTACCTTTGATCTTGATATAATTGTGGTCTACCGGATACAGCGAAGGATCAAACACGATTACTTGTCTTATTGAATTCAAATTGATTCGATTCCGAGTGGTTCTTGTTTATAGTACATTAGAACAAAGAGATTGGTATACAAGCAGCTAACTTACAACCAAAACTTAACCAAGTCTTATGATACCTTTTTTTGAAGTGAAAACTTCTTTAGCGGCGTTGAACACTTTTTGTACTGGGGAAAAAATGTTAAACTCGCGTCAGGACACGTGACCGTCAGGAGAGATTTCCCCCCCCCCCACCCCTCTTTCTACGGCGGCGCCAACCGAAGTGAACCAAGTGAGACACGATAATGGATGGGTGGATGGATAGATGGATGGACGGACGGACGGACGGACGGTGACGGTGACGGTGACGGTGATGGTGACGGTGTCGGTGACGGTGACGGTGACGGTGACGGTGTCGGTGACGGTGTCGGTGACGGTGACGGTGTCGGTGACGGTGACGGTGACGGCGACGGTGACGGTGTCGGTGACGGTGTCGGCGACGGTGACGGTGACGGTGACGGTGACGGTGACGGTGTGACGGTGATGACGGTGACGGAGACGGTGACTGTGTCGGTGACGGTGACGGTGACGGTGACGGTGACGGCGACGGCGACGGTGACGGTGACGATGTGACGGTGATGACGGTGACCGTGACGGTGACGGTGACGGTGACGGGTGACGGTGACGGTGACGGTGATGGTGATGGAGACGGTGACGGTAACGGTGTCGGTGACGGTGACGGTGACGGTGTCGATGACGGTGTCGATGACGGTGACGGCGACGGTGACGGTGACGGTGACGGTGACGGTGACGGTGACGGTGACGGTGACGGTGACGGTGACGGTGACGGTGACGGTGACGGTGACGGTGACGGTGACGGTGACGGTGACGGTGACGGTAACGGTGACGGTGATGGTGGACGTGGATGTGGATGGATGGATGGACAGCTGATGGCTCGACCGTCTGTGTAGCTACACTGCTGTGTATTCGTAAAATTCGTGAATATAAAGTGTTTCAAATATGGAAATTGAACAAAGTGCATCGATTTATAAAAAAAGTGATGCAGAAATAGTGGAAAAAAATTAGTTATATTAATTCAATTCATAATTGATTTATTTCAACGTTAATATTCATGTTTTCACTTCTGCCGGCACTCCCGGAGTGCAACCCGTCTTTTTTTTTTACGTGGAGTAATGCTCATGCATTTCTGCACTACCACGGGGAGATAGTGCAGTTATTCGGGACTCCAACCACTGACATATATTTACTGTGCTCCAACCCACTAAAACTCCACGGTGTCCTCCTCTGCCGCTTACGGCGGGAACACGGGCACGCGTTAGCACTCATTCGTGAACCCGCCGCGGCTGTCCGTCACCGGACCCTCCTCTGGGGAGTATTCCCCATCTCCGGCGCACCAGAACACATAGCACGCCGTGACCACCCCAGGGACCAAACCAGCACATGGGCGCCAGACGACCCCGTGTCTGGGCACCCTTGGTCCCCCTGCGACGGGTCAGGTCATTGGCCCCGCCGCCTGCCAATTTTCGGCCGCAGAGGATAGGGAGAGCGGCTAACGTCATACCAACACTCCTCTTCCTCTGCGGCCCCACCGCGTCCGCCATCAGACGGTGGCGACCCCGTCAAGGCCGCGGAAGGTAGGGAGAGCGGTGCACCGCAATACCGGCACTCCTCTCCAGCCGCGGCCTCCAACCCTCAGCCGCAATGCCTCCGATACGACATCGCGGCCCGCCTCAGCTGCGATGTCGCTCAAGCGGCACCGCAACCTACTCATTGGCCGCTACGTCGTCGGCTTACCGCCGGTTGGAGTCGCGTCACAACACGAACTTCAAGTCGTTCGTGGTGCGTGTTCCGACACACCATCTCGAGAAGTTCCTCAAGGAAGAGTTCTGGCCGAAGGGTGTTGTGTATCGCCGGTTTCGTGGCCGGCTACACGACACCAGTCAGCGAAACACGACGCCGACACCTCGTGTTTAGTTAGTTTAGTTAGTTTGTGATAATAATGTTGTATGTATTTATACTATTTTAAGTTATATTAATATTGTATTTTATGTGTTTTTATATGGGCCTTGATGCCTGAAATAAATGGATAAATAAATAAAAATAAATAAAATAAAAGCCCTGACGAGCGGCCCCTCCTCGGGTTCCTCTTCGGTTCACCGTGGGTGTCCAAGCCACGGCTACTGAGCCCCCCCGTCTCGACAATGCGGGAACCCACCGGGGGGAAGTCTTATGATACCTAATTTAAGTTTTACCTATGATAGGTTAATAAAGTGTCTTATGATAACTCACTCATATAGCGAGTACATACATTCTTTTACCTGTACGCCGTTCTTCGTCTAAGACCCCTTTAGACATAAAGATGTGGTCGTCTATAGATCTACTGTTTAAAAAGGCAGCTTGGTGGTTGCCCAATTCCGTTATTATATCGTATTTTTTATTTTAGTATGTATGAGGCGTAAGATTTCCCATATTGCAAACCGATATGCGACGATAGTCATTCGCATCTTTAGGGTTATTGTGTTTCTGAATTGGCACCTGCACGACCGTGCAGGTGCCAATTCAGAAACACAATAACCCTAAAGATCACACACACCCTGGCACCACGCACACACACGGCCTGGACACAGATCGAAGTGCCCGACACGTGGTTGGTGACCACCAACCACGTGTCGGGCACTTCGATCTGTGTCCAGGCTTTATACATGTGCTTGGTGACGGCTTCTTGTAATATATGGGGCATCGTTTTGTAAAGCTCGATTACTACTTGGTTAGTTCCGGGAGCTGTCCCACTCCGCCTTTTGTTATTGATTCTCATTACGTCATCCACAGTGGGTCCATTACATTGTACTTCGATTATCGGCTTTGTTATATTAACCGTTGGACAACATAAGACGGCCGTCAGCTTTTTTGCTCCGATTTGTTTATTGGTATATACGCAGCTCTTTTTCGACGTTTTCTTTGTAGTTTGTTTCTGTTTGTGTAAAAAAAAGTGCAGCATGCATTTTGTGGGGTGGCTTTTCCCCAGTCCATTATAGCAGGCCCTGCATGCTTTTGTTCTTCCTGATATTTAACCTCTTGAAGTGGTGCCTTACATTCTTTTACGCGATTATGCCTATTTGGTTTATCTGGTTGCCTACCTTATGGGAATTGTAAGTTACAAAGGCTATTCGATGATCTCTGGAGAGAACTGGCTGAAGAATCAGAGTTACCTGAGCAGCTGCTTTTAATACTTCCAGTATGGTATAATGATGTTTCCATCCTTTGAGTTCTTTCCTATCTATTTTTGTGTGATATTGCTATCGAGAGCGGCATAATATTATAGCACTGTTTATGTTTGAGATCCTTGGCCTCAATTGTTGTCTCTTTCGCGGCTTACTGTTGCCTTTGTGTAAATTGTTTGGTGTTTTCATTTTAGTTTAAAATTCGGTTTGTTCTTAGCAGCCCCCAGATTATTTTATGGTAGGAGGTGCCCCCTAGCGGCCCATTCTCTTTTAATAAGGTGAGAGAATTTTTCTGTTGCATGTGGCGTAATAATATGATCCAATTAGGATTTCGGAGATCTAATTGGGCTTTCTGAGATCTAATTGGGCTTTCTGAGATCTAATTGGGGTTTCTTAGATCTAATTGGGATTTCTAAGACCTAATTGGGATTCCTGAGATCTAATTGGGATTTCTGAGACCTAATTGGGATTTCTAAGATCTAATTGGGATTTCTAAAGGCCCTTTTACCATGTTATCCTGCATGATGATCTCGCTTTTGTTGTTTCTATTTGTAGATTTTCCCTGTTGGCTATATCTGTCACGGTTAATAGCTGAAGTACGGTTACACCTAGTTTTAGCTATCATAGTGCTGGTCCTTGTATAGGATGTGTATGTTACCGGGTACTGATTCGTTGGTAGATGAATACACCCGTGTGATTCTGGTATCTGTGTGCACATGCACATTTACGAGGTAGAACTCGGACGCGGCGATTAGGATATCATCTCCTCCCCAGAACGTGCGGTTATATATTTTGTTATCTTTTGTTCCTGAGAGAGATCTTCGGGGTAGATCTTCAGGCTAGTTTTTTTGTTTCATATGCATATATGACTTACAAGCTAGGAAATAGATACCTTGGTCAATGTAGTTTTGGGAATTCAGTACAATGTTACAATAATAGAAATTATGAAGTACGAAATCTAGAGCGATACCGTATTTTATGCAAGGATAATTTTTTATCCCGCCCTATTACATTTAATATAAAAACAATGTCCTATAACGATAGTATAAATTAGTGTTAAATTAAATCACAGTTGGATACAGCATCGAGAGCCAATTTCTGAAATATACGGAAAGATCTCACTAGATTGACCCGCAAAGGGCAATCTATGTCTCTCGACGTCACCAGGCTCCTCGTCCGGTAACCAGTCTAGGCCACCTAACCAGGCTGTTGATCAGGAACGCACGTATACCACTTTTGCACCGTTTTAAAGTATTTTAATTTGCGACACACAGAGACACATAAATGCTAGAGGAACACCGTTCAAATTCAAAGTCGTATTAAGCCACGTGTTGCGCACGTGGCGTCAAGCGAAAACAAAGGCGGGACGTCCATCGCCTTCGACAGTCAGTATTCGCATTTCAACATGACACCTTTAAAAAGTTTTTTAAAATTAAAAAGTTATGAAGCTCACAGCATTAGCAGTGCAGTGGAAAGATTAATATTTCTGCGGTTTCTGCCTGTAGACCTAATAATTTGTTTGACTGTAGGAACGTAAAGTGACGTGTTTGGTTCAGCCTCCGGATATTTAAAAGATGGGATACGTTTTCGATTTGAAATAAATACTTTTTATTTGCCTTTAGGCACGCAGTTGTATCCTCTGTTGCTTGGGGGCTTTTCATTTGATTATGGTTGAATAAAATTCTACTTAGAAATCAACATACCTTTTTACACACATCTAAAAAAATCGGCTGCTTACTAGAACATTTAGTTTGCTGAATAGAGAAGCTTCCACAGGTTAAGCCAGCACCCATTGCGTAACACAATAATCATAATTTGAATTGTTTTGAAGGATATTGCTAATCCATTGCTTCATATGTTTGAAAAATTCATCTGCTTAACAACGTAAATAACACAATGAATGTTGTTGAACTGTCAAAATGAAAACCATTGCTAATGGTAATGGGTTATGCAATATCTCCGCTGTTTAACGTAACGTGATTTTCCGAGATATTATAGTCATTTGAATCATGTGAACAAACAATTTGGTTTAACTTAGTAGTTAGTAGATTAGATTAGATTGACAGCCTCTCGTGGTAAGCTCGACTGCTGAGCAAAGGTCGGCTTTTTTTTTACTATAGCAAATTCTCATTTTCGGTTCGAAGTTTGGATTAGTGACTGACTAGTCATTGGATTTAAAGATGACTGGACAAATGTAGGTACAGTCCGATTCAAAGTTTATGGCAGCTCACCGACCGATCAGGACCAGGCCCGTGCCGGACGGCGCGTATGTGTCCCACGCGCGCCTCAAGAGATGTCAGCATAAAGGAAGGGGCTGTTAGGGCCGAAGCCTGCCGGGGGTGCTGGATTGTCCGAAAGGGTTACCGCTACCCCGGAACATAAAGGGCTAAGGAAGGAACACGGGTGGGCTTTATTCAGTAAGAGTCTGACACTCCCTTCCGCTCCACTCAGAGCGGGAGGGGTCATTTGATGATTTACCATCCACAAAAAAAAGCTAGGTACATGAGGTGAATCGCTGCGCAGTAACAAATTCACGTGTCAGCGGGGGTGAGTGAGGGGTGAGGTACTGCACAGCGAATAGCGCACTTCAGAGCCGCCATAAAGTTTGAATAGGGCTGTAGATAGAAATTTATTTATAATCCCGCTAATTCACTCTGATCCATTTATTTGCCAATTTTCGTCTCTTCCGAAGTAAAACATACTTTTGAACAAGACGAGTTTAATGTGTCAAAGTCCAAAAGTGATCAACGTTTTCGTAAGTTGATTGTGTCGAATTAATCTACTCGTTGACTAAACTAAGTACAAGCATGGAAACGTGTTTAATATAGGGTAAGAGACATTATGTCATGAGATTCAGGCCACACTGGACTACATACTTGTGTGCTAAGTTGGATCATTTATCTTCTATTGTTGCACGTTATTGCTAACAATTGCCTCAGCTAGATGGACGGACGACCTAAAGAAGGTGGCTGGGACGGACTGGATGCAGAACGCGGAGGACAGTGTGTTGTGGCGCAGCCTGGGAGAGGCCTATGACCAGCAGTGGACTGCCATAGGTTGAGTTGATTGATTGATTGCTAACAATAGTTCCATCTGGCCTAGTGACGTGACATCCTGGTCTAAGGTAAGACCGTCTTTGGTAATGGGTCCTTTCGTTGTAAAATCAGGTAAATGAATTGTTTATCAAATTTACTACCTGCCAACTTAAATAGTCCGTATCCGTATATACAAATCATAATAGTCATTCTTTGACAGTTGTATGAGTTGGCTATAACTCGGCAAATTTACATAGTGTGTCAATTATGTAGACAAGCAATTAATTTCGCTGACTGTACCTACTACCACTATTCGAGATTTCCATATTCGACAAATAAGTACAAAGGAGTTTATTTATTTTTCATAAACATTTAAAAGTGTTCAGTTATCTATTTTCCGGTTTTTATTCAATAAATTATTAAATGAAACATGCCTGCTTTGTAATTTACTAATGGGACAGTGTGGGAAGAAGAATGTGCGTGTCAAAGGAATATAATTGCGAGGCTCCCCTTTCATTATGGTTATCATTAGCGTTTTATGTTGGAAAAACTAATCGTGTTATGTCGCTAGTAATTTTCGTAATAAGTAGTTTACACTAAGTGCTTGGCCATATTTATTTAGATTTTAGTTCTCCAGTTACGATTTTTTTTCTTAATTAACTTAAGAAAAACATCGTGAGGAAATCTGGACTTATTAGTTAACTAGCTGCGCCCCGCGGTTTCACCCGCATAGTCTCGATCCCGTGGAAATATCGGGATAAAAAGTATCCTATATCCTTTCCTGGGACTCAAACTATCTCTATACCAAATTATCTAAATCGGTTCAGCGGTTTAGGCGTGAAAAGGTAACATACAGACAGACAGAGCTACTTTCGAATTTATAATATTATATAGTATGCAGGATATAAGTATGAAATCGCCAATCTGTCTTGAGTATGCGAGGTGATTAATGCTCATATATTCTCTTTATGCGAAGTAAAAGCCTTTGTCCTGTAGTGGGAGAATAATAGGCTGGTATTATTATTTACTAGCTGCGCCCCGCGGTTTCACCCGCGTAAATGTCGATCCCGTGAAAATATCGGGTTAAAAAGTAGCTTATGTTAATCCAGGGTATCAGCTACCTCCATACAAAATTTTATCAAAATTTGTCCAGCCGTTTGAGCGTGAAGAAGTAACAAACATATAAACACACACACACAAACTTTCGCCTTTATAATATTAGTTTGATTTAATTAGGGACTTTATAATCACAATGCGTATGACAGTCCCATTACACCCTAAATCCGTTTACGATATTACGTTTAGAAGTGCCAAAACACTAGTTTGGGTGACTTAAGTTTAATATTGCTGAGCAAATCTTTTCCATAAATATTTTTGTAGAAAACTGAACGTTTTACTTGACCTATATGCTAGTAAGAGGTTTTTGTTTGTAACTTAATGAGTAAATTTAATATTAAAAGGATCTTTGAAAGGTTTCTGTTGTTTTTCTTAGCTTTCAAAAGAAGTCTATTTTTATGTACACTTGGGAGCAAATAAATCGAACCACTTGCTTTTTTTTCACGTATAATGGTTATTATTTATGGTATTATGGAACGTATCAATTCGAAACATATATCGCTTAAGAGCTTATTTAATAACCTTTACAATGAGGGTAAATTATTGAATAATAACCGTATTTAATGATAAATTATTGGCTCTAAAAGAAAAACGGTAATTTTGATAGAAAATTGTAGGGTTAAAACAGTCCAGAAAATTTATCGAAATCAGGCGCGGGGGGTAATACAAGATATTAAGAATAAGTTTATACCATAATTTTCTTTTTAATTGTTTTTTTCTGGACTGTTTTAACCCTACAATTTTCTATCAAAATTACCGTTTTTCTTTCAGAGCCAGTAATTTATCATTATATAAGGTTATCATTCAATAATTTACTCTCAGTGTAAAGGTTATTAAATAAGCTCTTAGGCGATATATGTTTCGAATTGATACGTTCCATAATACCAAAAATAATAACCATTATACGCGAAAAAAGGAAGTGGCTCGATTTATTTGCTCCCAAGTGTATTTAGAAGAAACAATGCGTGGTTTAATAATGCAAGATTTTACATGCTCAAAGCTTAACTGTGCTATAATCACGTGTTTCATACTAAATCAACCTGTTATAATGTTCCTACTGCTATACTGGGAGTGGGCCGTAATCCACCACGCAGGCCCAATGTGGTGGATAATAGAGCGGTTTCACACCCAGCCTATTAAAATTTCTACGAAAAAGGTAAAATGGAGCGCCTTGAACGATCGAGTGAGTTTGGATAAATTAAAGTTTAATTTCATTTTTATTTTATAAAGAAGTTCCGAGTTTTACCTTGTTTTTAAAAATTGGGATTACAAAATTTCCTTGTTGAAAAATTATTAAAAACTTCCGAGCAGTTTTTTTGTTTTTAATTATTCGAACTTTGAATTTGTACCTAATAATAATTAATTTGTAACAAACAAAATACCATTTCAAAAATTAGACAATAACTTTGAATATACTAAGGCATCTATCTTTTATCTTTTTATTAATTTTACAAAGCCAAAACTCTGTTTAGTATTAAAATAGCGATAACAATCAAGGTGGGGTTTTATGTTAAAAGTTTATTACCGTGAAAACATTTAAGAGTCATTTGAATATTCCGTATTGTAATCAACTAATTAGGTACTATAGTCTGAGAGCAGTCTACTAGAAACTTTGCATTCACTATCTAGAATCGAATTCTAGAATACAATATTAAACTAACAAATTAGTGCAAAATAAAAAATAATGAAAAATCCTCAACTAATGTATAAGAATACTAGCTGCGCCCCGCGGTTTCACCCGCGTAAATGTCGATCCCGTGGGAATATCGGGATAAAAAGTAGCCTATATGTTAATCCAGGGTGTCAGCTACCTCCATACAAAATTTTATCAAAATTGGTTCAGCCGTTTGAGCGTGAAGAAGTAATAAATACAGAAACACATACACACACTCACAAACTCTCGCCTTTATAATATTAGTGTGAAGTGTGATTATTATTTTAAATGTCGTATTTCGCAGAAACACAACTAATGCCTTAGAGTGTTTATAATTACTTCTAATTCTTAGCCATAAATTAATCATCCAATGATTCTCAATAAAGACCAGACCGTTTGTCTCCCATTTTTATTACTACACCATGCTGTTTTAGTTGACCCACAATCATTAGAAATCGTCACACCGACCACATGTGTAGGCAATAGAATTAACTATTAAAATTATACTAGGTATAGTTAAACCACTCCAATCACTAGCATATTAATCAGGAACCGTCGCGTGCTCTGCACAGCGTGACTGCAAAAAAACCACATGTCATGACCGATGGCGACCATGATGAATGGCACATCAATATTCGAAGCGGATAGTGCCAGATTAACTGGCGGACTCATGCGACGTGACACTAGTCACAAACAGCGTGACACAGACAGACTTGTAACAATTAAAATGATATAAAACAAGACGGTGGACTTCGGGCTTAAAATATAAATTGACTTTTTCTGCAATCTGTAGTGCTATTCTGTAACAACCGCGCCGTGAAAACTTATGTGAAGTGAGTTTAAAGGGACTACATGACCTAAAGCGCAGTCACTGTCGGACTGCATAGGAAAGAAAGAGAAGCGCGATGATACAACGCTGGTAATTTATTGCAAAATATGAAGCAAGTATCTAATTACAAAAAATCTATTGTTTGGATAAAAAAATTAAAATAATATTGCTTTAGTATGTTGCTTGTAGAATGGTCTGACAAAAAATCATAATGATTGTATGTATATCAGTATGGTTTTATTGTAAAAAGAAAGTTTTTAGTGGTATCTTCATGAGTTTTTACTATCTTATCAAATTAGTTGTATTATGTTTTAACACACTATCTACCTAGCATATATCCTGAAGAATAACATATATTTTTCTGATTTTTTTTTACTATAGACGATCTTATGCTTTTATTGTTTCTAAAACTTGCGTTTTTTGCGTTTAGGTCCTGTAAGCCCCTTAAAGAGAGCTGTCAATCCTTAGCATCAGTCGGTATATTCTGTAAAAATCTCACCGTGGAAACTTAGGTGAAGTAAGCTGTCAATAGCGTCAATACCCTCGCATCAAGTGGAATGACAACTCACTTCAAACTCACTTCACCGAAGTTTTCAAGATGAGACTGTTACAGAATTGACCATCTGATGTTTTAGTTTGAACACGTATTGGTCGGCTGCAATTTCGATTCTTTTTGATGGATAGTGTTGTCGTTTACTTTGTTTTGTTGCATGTAGCACATACGGAACAAAAGGTAATGAAGATCCTGTTTGGAAATTAGCATCAAGATCAGGACATTACAAGAAATGGTCGCGAGATCCAAGACTCCTATACCTGGTAGGAAATCACATTGAGGTTGTTGTGTGTCTGGTATGCATACGAGTATTATAAATGAGATAGTTTGTAGTTTGTATAAATGTTTTTTAGTCAATCACACAAAAACTGTAGAACGAATGTGGATGAAATTTGGCACAAAGATAATTTTTAACCTGGAATAACACATAGGATACTTTTTATCTCGGTAGTTCATTTCAGATCTCCATGCGGGCGTAGCCACGGCTAGAAGCTATATAAAATAATGCGAAAACAATCTTAACTACTAAACACTCATGATTCAAATTCAAAAACTTTAATTCGAGCGAAGACTCATATAGGGTTATTGACATTGTTCTTATAACTAAGTGTTAGTAAACAACACGATACGACGGCACATGTAACACTGACAGCAGTGAATTATATACGGACATTCCACTCTGTCAGCAATCATTTTCAGAACCCTGTTGGGTCTGGCCATGACTCGAGCCTCCATCGATGCTGCGCGTTTGCGCATTATTGTGAATTATAAATATTATTATTATCATTATAAGCCACTGAACCAGGCGTTATTAAATTTTACAGATAGGTAGCCTGGGATCTGAAGAAGGACCTCCGATGAAATCACGGGCAACAGCTAGCATAGAATAAAGAGTCAGTCCATCCAGCTTCAAGCAGAAGCAATTGTGGCCCAGTGGCCCAGTGGTAACGGTCGCATCTTACGAGTTGTAGGTTCGAACAGGTGCTTTACTTAGTGTAAATTATTTCATCACCACTTGCACTGCTCTCAAAACAGTGAAGAAAAACATCGTGAGGAAACCGGCATGTCCTAGAACAAAAAATTCGAGGACATGTGACATCTACCAACCCGCACTGGGCCCGCGTCGTGGATTACGGCCCAATCCCTCTCCCGAGGCCTGGGCCATGTTCCAGCAATGGCAACATTATAGGCTGATTATGGTTATGCCACACCATCAAGCTTAATATTATCCTAAAGACATGTTTCACTTCCACGAAGAGAAGAGTTTCAGTAGTCTCTTCAATTGCTGAGACAACCATTGCAATACTCAAAAGTTTCACAGGTTTCAAAGTTTTCAGTTTCTATGATGATTTTGAAGCAAGAAACTTTCACTCTGCAGCTGCTTCGCATTTCGCAGAACTTGTGCAAACCGAGTTGAATTTAGTTTATCTTTTGCATTTTATAGAAACCAAGATGACAACGGAACTTTTCATCTATTGAGGAAATCGAAAGTCACAAGATAATTTCCACGACTGCGACTCTCAAATACTCTCAATGCGGTTGAAAACTTTTATAAAATAAAATGTTTTTTTTTACGAAATGGTTCAAAGTCGCGGGAAACACCTTTTTTTATTTTTTTATGGATGGGAAATCATCAAATGAACCCTCCCGCTCAGGGTGGAGCGGAAGGGAGTGTCAGACTTTTAATGACTAAAACCCATCCGTGTTCCTTCCTTAGTCCTTTATGTTCCGGGGTAGGGGCAACCCTTTCGGACAATCCCGCACCCCCGGCAGGCTTCGGCAAAGTCGCGGGAAACACCTGGATGAGGGGCGCACGGAACCAGGAAGTATGGCAGAAGAAACGGAAGGTCTATACCCAGCAGTGGGTGATTCCGGGCTCAAATTATGATGATGATGATGGTGCATCGGAATCCTAACTAATATTATAAATGCGAGAGTGAGTTTGTTTTTGTGTTTGTTTATTTGTTATGCTATCACCCTGAAAAGGCTGAACGGATTTTTATGAAATTTGTCACATGGGTAGACTATAACCCGGAGAAGGACAAAGGCTTCTCTTTATGCTAGATCGCACATGAAGTCGCGGGCAACAGAATAGAATAGAATACTTTTTATTATGTACACCATATAAATTACAGACATAAATACTCGTATAGAAACTTTACAATGGTTGACACAATGGGCGGTGGCGACAACTTGTATAAGCAACCAATTGTTTTTAGAGTTCTATTAGAGGTGGTCCATCTCTACTTAACTTTATTGATAGTTATCATTTACGAGCTGATAATTCAGCAGTTTCATTTAACAACCAAACATTGTAAATATTTGCAGATTATCTCTTGTATATTCCAATACAAAGACCGGTGTAATTAACGAGAACAATAAAATTGTAATCTTAACTTAGCGAGCCATATGGCTTTTAATATCTTTTCGAAAAATATCTTGAGGATATTTCGTATATTTTTGTTAGTAAAACACTTTAATGGGGTCATATTAAAACGTACGAAATTACAGAATTTCTAAAGCCCCATTTCCTCTTGGAGATGGAGAGGAAGGTCAAAGAAAAGATGGATGGATTATGTGAGGAATGATATGAAAGAAAAGGGAGTGAATAATAGCGTGGCTGGTGGTGGTGAATAGAAGATGTATAGATGATGATGAGGGGGATTTCCACTTGACTGCATTTCGTTGAAAGCGTCAAAGCAAAACAATTGAATGTTCAGCAGTCATATGACGTCAAATATTCATAATAAGAAGTTATAGTTTCCTCTAAAGTCATGAATTATTGTTTGTACGATCCTGAAGATACAATGGCAACATCACTATGTGCCTTACAGGCGTTGCACAGGGGGGGTTCCGGAATTGGCCTTCAAAGAGGAACCGGGACCACCCCTATGTGGTGATGGTGATCACCGGGGTAGTTTTAATGAGGTAAAAATCCCACACTCCCCGACCGCCCTCCCCGGAGGTCGGGTGCCTTTTGAAGGTTCCTCCGAAAACAGAAAAAAAACTTCGCAAACCAGATTGATGCACATCATCATCTCCCCAGCCTTTTTTCAACTATGTTGGGGTCGGCTTCCAGCCTAACGCAATGCAACTGATTACTAGTATTTTACAGGTAGGCAGTTCTACCTGACCTCCACAACCCAGTTATTACACCTTGATACTCCTTGGTAAGACTGGTGGTCAGACTTTTGGGCTTCTTACTACCCGTAACGATTGTCAAACAACGGTTTAACGTGCTTTTCTAGGCACGGAGGGGTCTCGATATGTGATGGATGGTCACCCATCCACGGACCGGCCTTTAAGCAAGATTGATATTTGCAGCATATTTAGGTACTTAGGTACAGCTACCAAGAAAGGTGGATGCTTAGTGCCCTTCTCAGTTTTTCTCAAACGGTAAACCACTCCCTTCATTAAAGATTTATTCAATATTTTTTATGAACATTAATTTAGAAGTTTTAAAATCCTCCTTTCAAGTAACCGTAATTAAATCTTATCAGAGAACTAAGTAAAGCTGGGAAAGTTATTTGCGAAGTTTTCATCAAATTATTATCTTTTTAATTAATGTCTTATTTATTAGAAGCAACTGTAGTTGCTTTTATTCTATCATGATGAAAAATTGAATTGAGAATTGAAAAAAAAACCTATCGTATTATACGTTGGTCTAGCGGTCGCACGCGCTACTGCTGATCACGTTGAGCCTGAGGTCCTCGGTTCGATTCCCGGTTCGAGAAAAGTGTTATTGGATTTTTCTATCAGGAATTTCTCAGAAGCAGCTCGGGATCTGGTTTTGTGCGCGGTTGATGGCAATAGGCACGCCCTCTATTACATAGGACATAAACTTATCTGGTGAAAAGTGGGTGTTCTACAAGGTACAGTCTGTTATAGCAATTAGCTGACCCCTTAAAAATTAAACGAATTTGAACCTTCTGATTGTTAGTAGTAAGCTTATCGAACTAGAACAGTTCAACGTCTACGATTAATAAAACAGTTATTCGAATTTGATATTTAACACGCAGTGTTAAGGTAGGTATGATCTTGAATATTGTTCTAACTTGTAATATATTATCGCTAATTCAACGACAATCACCATGTTCGTGTGGTCTAGTGGTAGCTGCAGTGAGCTGACAAGAGCGTGGTTGCGAGTTCGAAACCAACATATTTTCTGCTGCGCATTTTGTTTTATAATATTTTTTTTTAAGTTATAAATAATAAATTATAATTTAAGCAACAAAAAAAAAGCTGAACGAAAATAAAAAAACGATAATGATGGTAAAAACGATTTTATTTTATAAAAAAAAATATTATAAGAATAACGTAAATGATATAACAGTTACTAATAACGTTGTTACATACTTCACAGAGTTTAATGTAGTGAATCAACATGTTATAATATTTAGAAATATATAGATATGTATTTCTATTTCATAACAATAACATCACCACATTAAATATCGTTGAACTAAATAAAATAGCATTATACGTTGATGTTTTACCTACTAGGTATACTATATATCAATTTGTTTTGTAAGTATGTAGTTATGTTTAGTTATAAATAAGGTTTTGACAAAGACTTCTCGTCGGTAAATATGACAACATAATCTTCCCAATTAAAATTGAGATATTCTTGGGCAAAGCGGACCCTTGCTTGGCGATGTGCAGCAGTCAGTTAAATTTTACGTGCTGGCTTGTATTGTTTCAGTCCAGCAACATGCAAATGTTTTCTGACCGTTTGAACAGAAACATTATACTGCATTGAGTAGGCAAAAATGGGTGTTCAGTATGCCTTCTAACAATTGCTTGATGATGTTCTGACACAGGAGTAACATTGCAGGTTTTGGTTCAGGACGATCCTTTTGAATATTCCCTGTCTCTTCAAAACGTCTTAGCCACAGTCTGACTGTATTTCTCTGAAACAACACAATAAGCATAATTTTAATAACCCGGTAATCATAATTTTTCGAATAAGTTTGCAAAAATACCTTTAGATAAACCACATTAGACCTATAAATGATCTCATAATGAAACAGTTAATTTTCTATTATTCTATACTCACGTTTTTAAGCCAACTAACGAATTAAGGAAGTATAAAAAAGAATACACTTACCGCTATACCTATTAAGTTTCCTAGCAATCGCTTTAATACCAACATTCTCCTTATGCAAATACAATATTTTGTATTTTAAATAATCACTCAACTGAGACATGACGATTAAACTATCAAAACCGATAATAATAATTAATAAAAAGGCGTGGATTTTCGCAACTTAGTAAGGCAATATAAAAATGTTCGTGCGTATTCACTGCTATTTGTGCATAGAATGTCTTGTTCAATTTATTCTTCTACCCCATATTCCTAAAATCATTTCAATAGCAGTTTTTGTTGAATACGCATATTGACGTCGAACTACCCACTTATTGAAAAAGGTGAAACGTTTTTCGTTTATCAACTTAATTGATATGCTTGTTCTTTACAATAATGCAAGAAATACTTAACGAACAATTTATATATTGAAAACAAAATTAAACATGAGACTAGATTTGAACTCGCATCTTGCACGTCTCAGCCTTACGCATGAACCACGACACCAGATTAACTTGAGTAAGATAGATGAAATAAGGTATTAGTAGCAATGACACAAATTATCACAACATTAACCTAACCTTTAAGTCTTGCTGATTAAAAATGAAAATTGCGTAACAAATACCCATACATAGTAAATGACCTAACACCAACATCTTAAAGCTCAAATTTGCGTATCAAAATTATTTATTGTTTCTGTTCATCGAGTAGTGTTAGTCCGATTAACTCATACATATTGAATAACCTTTAATGTTATGAGAGGAGGGTGCAAAATCGAGTAATTTTTAGGGGGGTCAGCTAATTGCTATAACCGTTTGTACACCTCTGCCTAACCCTTCAATGATTACAGGCGTGATGTTATGTTATGTTACCGTAATATTAATGCTTTTGGTGTGAACGAGATAAATCAGGTTGTTAAGGAGTTGTAGATCATAATAAAAGGGGCCATGTTGCCATTATTATTGGCATTGCTTTAGGCTACAAATAGCCATAATGAGTTAGGGCCAATGCACAAATAATGGCACGCCATTTAGATCATCGCCTGCGACCACGATACGAAGTCATTTACTTAAGCACTCAATTTGCACGATCTACTAAAGTACACTGGGATTTTTTTAAATACGTTTTTAAGATCTGACTACTAAACCTGCTCAACGTGGTGCTTGAAAAGAGAATTCCAAAAGCAACTTTAAATAAAAGTGAAATCATAGAAATAAATTGGGTTTGAATAGGCATATAGCATATAACCTATGGCACTGAAACGCCTTGCCTTGCCTTGCCTTATTAGAATGCTAAAGGTCACCCAAAGTGCAATTAAAAATGCTATGCTTGGAGTTCCCCTACGTTATCGAATCAAAAATGATGAGATTCGCAGGAGAACCATGGTAACCGACATAACACGAAGAATTGCCAAATTTAAATGGCAGTGGGCACATTGCTCGCAGAACAGATAGCCGATGGGGCCAAAAGGTTCTAGAGTAGCGATCGAGTACCGGAAGACGTAGCGTTGGAAGGCCTCCCACAAGGTGGACCGATGATCTTGTAAAAGCTGCAGGAGTCCGTTGGATGCGGGAAGCAAAAAACAGGTCGAAGAGGTGATGCTAGGGAAAGGCCTATGTCCAGCAGCGGACGTCTTTCTGCTGAAATGAGGCCATATATGCTGAAAATAAGCATATAGGCAGCGGTGGCGGAAAAATTGTGTGGAAATCGATTGTCGTGGTATGCGCATGTAATGCGTAGGAAGAAAGCAAATGTCGTGAGGAAAGTTTTGAGAATGAATGAGGATGGCTATAAGAGTAGGGGAAGATCAAAAAAACGATGGATGGACTGTGTGAAAGACGATATGGCTAGAAACGGGGAGACTGCAGAAATGGCATCTAATAGAGAAGTTTCGAAGAATTAGACACGTTGCTGCGACACCAAATCAATTGGGATAAGCCTTATGGTCAGGAGAATGATGATCATGACGACGAGGCGTATCTCCTTAGAGCGACAAGTCGTGTATAACCTCACCCGTGGCACGGTTGTTGATATTATTTATTTTGTTAAAAATCTAAAAGTCCACAAAATATTCCATTTTTTTCTAAAAAAAACTTTTTTCCAAAAAAAGAAACAACCGACTTCCAAAAAGGCGTTAAAAAACGAAAATGTGGAACCAACGATACCGACTTCCGAAATTAAAGTTATTTTTCACATAAAAGTGTTGTTTTTTGGAAGTCAGTTGTTTTTTTTTTTTTTTTTTTAATGTTTTATTTTTCACTTTGTAGTTGCACCTACCCCACACAAATTCATTTAACACTACTTACTCTGTAAAATATCAGTGACAGGAACTTATTAAAACATCATCAATCAACTTACACTAAGTGGCAGAAAATCGTATTATTGAAGCTAACTCAAAAACTACGCAAGCAAAGATAATAAAATTTATATGGGACCACCCCTACCACCTACCATACCTTATCCATTAAAAAAATAATTCTGCAAATCCGTCTATTTAAGGAGTTATGCCCGAACATAAATAAAAAAAGAAATAAACATCCGAATTGAGAACCTCCTCCTTTTTTGAAGTCTGTTAAAAAGTGGGTATGTAAGGTACACCATATCCAATTATATAATATGTATAAAAAATATTATGAAAGCTCTATGTAATTATAAAACAGCGAACAATTAAAACTAGACTCGTCACAAAATCACAATTTTAAAGGTTGTTTCTATTAGCTCAAAATAATTGACACATTGTGTAAATATTACGTATATGTATGAGTAATATGGAAAATCGGCCGGTTATTACGTGTTAGAATAATATTTGCCTTGCTAGGGTGCGTGGGGAGTGTCACTGTGTAACATAGATATTAGACGTAGCTACGTAAGTAATTGTGGGTATCTATATGATGTCGTCATGCTAAGCAAATCTAAGACCCGATTTGAGTTTTTCCATAGTGCTTGAAGTTTTATTTGGCTGCTAGTTAATTTTCACACTCTTCTTAAGGCAAGTGCGACAGTGGCTTTCCACGCATCACGATTATGATCACGTACTTAGTGCGTTGTTGAGCTTCTGTCGCGGTTCTATGATAAATACAGATGATTTTTTTACTGGTTCCAAATTACAGGATGTTCTACTCATGAACATGAACAACTTCACTATGGGACCAACTCTGAAATCACGAAAGCTGTTCATCATGCTGCAGCTGATGATGCTGTCAGCTGTTTCATACATTTTCGTCAAGTGGGTATTGAGCTTTTGTATTAAACAGCTGATTTTTTTTTAGGTTTAATAATAACATCAACTTAAAACGCTTTTCAGAACAAATAAGACCAGTGGTGGCCCAGTGGTAACGGCCCGACTTACAAGTTATAGGTCGTGGGTTAAAACCCAGGCAGGCGCTTTACAAAACATAATCTGCCTATAATGTTGCCACTGCTGGGACACAGGCCTCCTCTCGGTGAGAGGGAGTGGGCCGTCATCCACCATGCGGGCCCAGTGCGGGTTGGCGGATGTCACATGTCTTCGAATTTTTGGTTCTATGACATGCCGGTTTCCTCACGATGTTTTCCTTCACCGTGTTGAGAGCACTGGTGATGAAATAATTTATACAAAGTAAAGCGCCTGTCTGGGTTCGAACCTACGACCCACAATTTACTTTATGTAAATAATGATTTTTTTCTCGTAGAGTGGACTGTGTCCCAGCAGTGGGACGATTATAAGCTGACTATGCTATGCTATTAGTTTTGTTCACACAGTCGTCTAGGTAATAAACTCCTGCAATTAGCACGATGGTAGTTAGGGAAACAGCTGTTCCATTATGTTTTTAAATTGTCACTACATGCATACATAATTACAAGAAAAAGGTGACAGACTGACAGCTTAGTTACAGGCAAACAAATGAATAAAAAAAGCGCAACAGTCATTTGTTTGAGCCCGAACAACGTGCTACACGCAATAATAATTTATCACCTTCAAACAACTGGTAATGGGAGGAAATCGGTAAGTGCAGTAATAAATAAAATAACGCATATAAGAAGCCCTTCCTTTTATATTGTATTTCTGGCCAAAAGACATTTATCTATATAATATATAGACAGATGTCTTTCGGCCAGAAATACTAATGAAGAATGACTGACTGATATATCAACTCACAGCCTAAACCGCTGGTCCGCGAGACATGAAATTTGGAGGGTGTGTTCTGAGTGAAGAGTAGGTGTCCACTAAGAAAGGGTTTTTCGAAGTTCCATCCTTAAGAGGGTGAATGGGGGGAGGGTGAAATTTCAAATGTGAAATGCGGACGAAGTCGCGGGCAGAAGCTAGTATTTATACATATAAACTAATAGTTTGTTTGTTTAATCGCGCTAATCTCTGGAACTACCAATGGGATTTGAAAAATTTGTTAGCCCAATGCTAGGAACCCTTAGGAGCCTGAGCAAGAACAAAAAGTCAGAAAGTACGATGAGCGAAAACTAAGTTAGGTATAACGCGGGCAAACGAAGTGATGCGACGCCGGGGTGGGTCGAGGAACAAGAAATTTCATGCGGACGTAGTCACGGGCAGAAGCTAGTAAGCTATAATGATAAAAAACCGGCCAAGTGCGAGTCGGACTCGCACACGAAGGGTTCCGTACCACCGTACAATATTTAACACTACATAATATAAAAAAATCACGTTTGTTGTATGGGAGCCCCCTTTAATTTATTTTATTTTTTTTAAAGTGAATATACAACTAAGTAGCTATTTTGTAAATATTTCAAGCGTCTACCAGTTGCCAAAAAAAAACATCACGTCTGTTGTATGGGAGCCCTCCTTAAATATTTATTTTATTTTGTTTTTAGTATTTGTTGTTATAGCGGCAACAGAAATAGGTGCATAATTTGTGAAAATTTCAACTGTCTAGCTATCACGGTTCTTGAGATACAGCCTGGTGACAGACAGACGGATGGACGGACAGACAGCGAAGTCTTAGTAATAGGGTTCCGTTTTCACCCTTTGGCTACGGAACCCTAAAAAGGCAAAACATTATTGAAGAGTAAGAAATAATTCGTCGGGTTTTTTAGCTGAATGAGCAGAAAAGAGAAATAAAGAAATCATGTCCCAAATGTAATTACATTACTTACTCTGTTTTTATCAAAACATGTTTTATTTAACTTGGCGCAGTGAATTACTTTTTGGGTACTTATACGAAAAATTCGAACCAAAAATTCTGGCTGATGTTCAAAATGCATCTTTTATTTAAGATATTTATCATTTTCTTGCGATCCTGTCATAGCTTTTTGACAAATGAAGCTTGTTCGGAATATTCAGGTCTCCGAGCCCCATCCGTCTTCCAAACTATCGTCAGATAAAGTTTTGCGATGTACGAGTAAGTCCTGGAGTTTTATTTTGTTTTGTTTTGGGTTTAGGTAAGGTACTGTCGTATGCAAAAAGAAAAATACATTATGACAGGCAAAAGCTATTTTTAACCGACTTCAAAAAGTAGGGTCTGTATTCGACCCGTATGTATGTATGTTGGTACCTATATCCGCGAATTTCTCAAAAACTAATGAACCAATATTGATCATTATTTTATTAATGTAACATACATAACACAATAGCTTGTATTCCTCGAAGGGTTACACAGAGGTGTACCTATAGTGCAACCACATTACGCCAAATATGTTTTAAGTCCCATGTAATGGGGGGCGACCCTATTGCCATCAACCCATCACAAATCCAGACTCCGGGCTGCTACTGAGAAACTCCAGATCGAAAAACCCAATAACACTCCACCCAACCCGGGAATCGAAGTCCGGACCTCATGCTCAGCAGTAGTGCTTGCAACCACTGGACCAATGAGGCAGTCGAGCGATTTTTCGTATAGTAAGGGAGCTATTGATTTGAATGTTGAATGGAACATTATCTAAACCAACCAAGTTTGTGTTCGTTACTGCCAGTAGGTACAACATAATATTTATAAAAGTTATATTTTTTTATCAGTCCTACATTTTAGCTTCCTGTTGTTTTTAGTAGGTAGATAATATAATTTGAATAAATAATCATCGTAGTTGCTTTGACCCTAATTAATAAGCTTATTCTTTTTTAACTTATATTCGAAGCTGTAAATAATTTGGAGAGTCACCTTCACAAGTCAAGTTTAAGTAAGTTTAACCTACGTACTTAAACTAATTATTTTCTTATTATGTATAGTACCTACATAAGTTTAGTTAAAAACGACATTGAATCAAAAGTACGTAACTTTATTTATTTTAGCATTAATGCATAATCAGCCTGCTAGGACTCAGGCGTCCTCTCGATGAGGAGTGGGCGGTAATCTACCCCTCGGGCCTACTGCGGGCTGGTAGATGTCACGTGCCTTCGAATTTTTAGTTCTAGGACATGCCGGTTTCTGCACGATATTTCCTTCACCGTTTTGAGAGTAGTGGTGATGAAATAATTTACACAAAGTAAAGCGACTGTCTGGGTTCGAACCTACGACCTCGGAATTCGCGGGCGTTACCACCACTATGAAGTTTATTAACAGTTCCAAATTTCCAATTCAGCATTGTGATTGAGGTCAATGAGTGCACTAATTTGCTTCGCCGCGCCGATTCGATTTAATATCGGCTCCTTGAAACGAAATTGAAATGAAATTCCAGTGACGGAGCAAAAAAAAAAATTGTTTATTCTGTAAATGGGATATCGGATTCATCTTTACACGCAAAATTATATAAGAAAAGCTAGATGAGGTCGGCGTTTCCTATTTGACTACTCTGAGAAGAAAGGCCAGAATAAATTCAGAGGTCACGTTCTCTTTTAAAGTCCAGACATAATCTTGGTCAGATCATGGGAAGACCATGCAGAATGATGTCTGAAAAGGTCTTTTGAGCCTTACAATCAAAGTACAGACGCCAGCACGTCAAGCTACCCGAAACTGTCAAATTTTCCCAATCAACTTTGAACCTTATATTTCAGCGATAAAGTTGAAAATCTATTAAAGAAATTTGACAGATTGTAGTAGCTTGATGTGCTGGAGTCTGTACCTAAATTGTATAAGCTCCGGAGCTTTTTAGTGTCAAAAGTCAGTAGAATAACATAATATCACGGTTGATATGCCCGAACGCTTAGGCAGAGGTTACCTCCATGTCAAGGCAGTAGAATATTCCCGAAAATGACACGAACATTTTATTTCTTTAAATAACCCGATATAAGCTCTAGCCTGCTATTTACACAGTAAACATGTTTTAGATTTTCAGCTGTAGGTATGTCTAAAGTCTCAGTTAGGTGTTGTGTAAAAGGTAATGGGTTTCTAGTGTTAAGGCGGTACCCCGACCAAATAACCTTGAGCATTTGCGACAGGGACAGAGAGCGACACGACTTCCTGGTACGAAAGGGATGCAGCGTACCCTGCGCACGCTCCTTTATCATAAAACTCGCAAAATTTTTGGAATTATTTTAATAAAAAAAGAATAGCGATCTTTTTAAATAAAATAAAACATGGAAAATTTTGATTTTTAAATTATCTATCCATTGGTGAAATCCTCAAATTAATAGAACGTCAACTTTAGCAAAAGATGAATGCAATAATTTTAGTCACTGTTTTAAAAGGAGATTTTAAATGTATTAGTAACATATAAAAAGAAATAATAACGGGCAGTGTGATGATAGGATATCGAACATTAATAATTTGTTTTCATATGTAGTTTATTTCTCATAATTGTTAAGTTAATAGCCTCTGAATAACGAAGAAAAACGCGGTTATGGTCAAGGTACCGCGTTAACTAAAAATAACGTAGCACCTAACAATATCTGTGACATTATTTACAGTTTTCAGCAAAAATAAAATAAACCAGTGAAACAAACTGAAAACAAAAAAAAATGTTAGACAAACAAATGAATAACTAGAAAAATATTTAACGCGTTCAACGGTTGAGCAAACAAGATTATTTCATTACGACAGCTTCCATGGGAATTTTGTTAACAGAGCCATTAAATTTTCCTCAAAAAACTTGTAAAAGGTTTTTCGCAAGGGTAAGTCCATTATGCCTAAACCAACTTGGTAGCAAATCAACCCTGTTACTATACCAACAGCGAGTTTCTGTTAGTGTCAACAAAATTACTCGACAAGTGTCATCGAGGCATCGAATCGCGCGGCAGCCATCACTGACTCGTTTTCGGGAGGTCATTGTGCGCAAGGGATGACGTCACGGATGACCTTGACGCGTTCGCGGCCCGCCCGCTAGCCGCACGTCGCGCCGCACGCATGAAAAATGTCGCTGTCAAAACGCGAGTGTTAACTGTGTGCCGCCGCCGCTTTAGTGTTCGGCCATTTTGTTTTTATTTTTTCGTTTTTTGTTTGTTTTTTTTTTCTCTTTGTTCAGCCTATCCTGTAACTAGTGATAAATGAGAGTTTGGTAGATTTGTTAGGTTCTATTTTAGCTGGTTAATGTAACGTATTTAATGTACATTAAATCTCTACGAGTACCTACTTGTTTGCACATGTATACGTTGCCGCAATGGTTACGTTACTTATTACATTAACACCACATAAGGCAAACAAAATACCGAATTTTCTATGCCCACGTTTTTAGGGTTCCGTAGCCAAATGGCAAAAAACGGAACCCTTATGGATTCGTCATGTCTGTCTGTCTGTCTGTCTGTCTGTCTGTCTGTCCGTCCGTCCGTATGTCACAGCCACTTTTTTCCGAAACTATAAGAACTATACTGTTGAAACTTGGTAAGTAGATGTATTCTGTGAACCGCTGTAAGATTTTCACACAAAAATAGAAAAAAAACAATAAATTTTGGGGTTCCCCATACTTACAACTGAAACTCCAGAAATTTTTTTTCATCAAACCTGTACGTGTGGGGTATCTATGGATAGGTCTTCAAAAATGATATTGAGGTTTCTAATATCATTTTTTTCTGAACTGAATAGTTTGCGCGAGAGACACTTCCAAAGTGGTAAAATGTGTGTCCCCCCCCCCTCTAACTTCTAAAATAAGAGAATGATAAAATTAAAAAAATATATATAATGTACATTACCATGTAAACTTCCACCGAAAATTGGTTTGAACGAGATCTAGTAAGTAGTTTTTTTTTAATACGTCATAAATCGAAAACCGCAATTTACCTTTCACAAAGTTACAACGAACTACAAGAACTTTTATATTATGTTACTTGCTGCTACGGAACCCTTCATGGGCGAGTCCGACTCGCACTTGGCCGGTTTTTTTCCCGAACGCTGAATGGAGGGCGTCAATTCACCTACCTACTTACATCTTCAATTGACATTTACAGGATGACAAGCAGATAACTTATTGTTCTGTTTTTTATATTTCAATCATAATGGTCCCAAATTGGTATGGATATGATGTATGTATTGTCATCAATCATCATCATTCATTTGCGAGGAGTATACTTATAAGGACAGGACGCAATTCGGGGACTACATAAGTGGACCCGTAATTAGGTTATACCTATTTGCTACTTCACCTGCCGCTTATGTGAAAAATATAGCTTTACTAGCTGCACCCCGCGGTTTCACCCGCATAAGTTTCGATCCCGTGGGAATATCGGGATAAAAACTATCCTATGTCCTTTTCCGGGACTCAAACTATCCCTATACCAAATTTCATCTAAATCGGTTCAGCGGTTTGAGCGTGAAGAAGTAACAAACATATAAACACACTCACACACACACACACACTCACAAACTTTCGCCTTTATAATATTAGTGTGATAGTGTGTTTACCATAGAGTCTTCAGGCACAAACACCTTGATGCGTATTGTACACACTGAGTAGGTTGCTTACCTGGCGGGGGAGCGTGGCCGAAGTGCTGGAGTACTTGGGCAAGTACTCAAAGGTAGTTGAAGGGTCTAAACCTGAGTAATCAGACAGACCCCTCCCCAAATCCATGAGGATTTCCAATAGCCAAAAGAAATGACTACCAACCTTACTTAGTTAATATCGTCGCACGACACATGCCATTCTCGTACGGCTCGTGTCAACACAAGATCAGAAAAAGTAATTATCTCTCGTCAAATACTTTGAGACTCAATCCTTCCATCATATGACGAGCCATCACCGCCTCTAGTCCCGGGGGAATTGTGATTAATTAGCAATTAGTGTAGTAAAGGCGGGGTGAATCAACTGTCTGACATTACGCGCCCTTGCGCCGTCCTCCTGTAAGTTAAACTTAGGGCTGCGTCGAACTTACTCTGCAGTTCAAAATTTAAAGTACAGTTTTGATGTGGTTTGTAAGATTAGGTAGTTTCGGTTGAGGTTTTGATTAGATTGTTGGTTGTAAGTGCTTCAGTATTTCTCTCTTCTACCTTTTTTTAAATTGTTTATGGATTGTAATCTTCTTAGCTATTAGTAAAACTGTAAGTTTCGTAGGCGTAAGTAAATATAATGTAATGAGTGGTCGTCCAGTGGAAAAGGCCGCGACTTACGAGTTGTAGGTCGTAGGTTCGAACCCAGTCACTTTACTTTGTGTAAATTATTTCATCACCACTGCTCTCAAAACGGTGAAGGAAAACATCGTGAGGAAACCGGCACGTCCAAGAACCAAGAATTCGAAGACATGTGACATCCACCAACCCGCACTGGGCCCGCGTGGTGGCCCACTCCCTCTAAGAGGAGGCCTGTGTCCCAGCAGTGGGAACATTATAGGCGATTGTGTGAAGTAAATGTAGACTAAAACTATGCAAACTATCTAGTTTGGTCCCTACACCACCACCTTACAGAAAATTGTTTTTTTTTTATTAGCACTTAAATACTGTGTTGACACACCCCTAGTCAACGTCATACTGAGCGGTCAACAGTGTTGTTCTTTATTTCTATATTGATAAATGTCAAAACTGCACGTTATTGAATCCGCACGCCTTTTATACTATAATTTTTTGGCACAAAATGTAATATTATAGCGAGTTTTAGTTCATTAAAACGAACATTTCCGGCACATAGTAACCATAGTAGACTTTTCACAGACAAAATTATGGCAAATGACTTATATAATTATTATTGAGATAGCAACCGTTTCCTATGAAAACATAACCAGTACTATTTTTCGACAGAGTGTAATCGAATTCCATATTAGGCTTTCGGCAATATGTGACAGTGTATTAATCATTTTCAGAACAACACATCTATGATGATGTGAGGTGTGTGGTATTATAGACACGTTATACTTCGTAATATATTACTTCGAGTCTCCAATCTGTACAAGAGAACGGCTGGACAGATTTGGTAAACGGCTGGAAAGATTTGGTACTTACCTAAATGTTCTTTTTTAAATGTCCGATCAAGTCCAGTTAAGGTTTTTAGGGAAAGTAAATTGAAAAAAATGCCCGAAAAGTTGGAAAGTTCAATTGTTTTTTCTATGGGATTTTTGT
The DNA here is from genome assembly GCA_945859645.1 of Amphipoea oculea. Taxonomy (NCBI): domain Eukaryota; kingdom Metazoa; phylum Arthropoda; class Insecta; order Lepidoptera; family Noctuidae; genus Amphipoea; species Amphipoea oculea. The sequence goes on from OX243873.1 coordinate 15,298,412, forward strand.
ATGAATTATTGTTTGGACAGGACATCGTTTGTCGAATCAGCAAGTTCGATAGTTTTTTCTATGGGATTTTTGTATGAATTATTGTGGACAGGACAATGTCTGCCGAATCAGCTAGTGTTTGATAAAAACATCCGTTACAATAGGTAAACTAAATATAAAACTCACCGTTTATCAAAGCAAATCCGTCGGAAGCGTTTGTAGATATCGTCAGAATAACACTGTATCTGTGGACAAGTAAACACAAAATAAATATTTGAAAGTGCTTTCCAAACAAAGCGGGCAGATGTTGTTGTTTCATTTGCTTTCTTTATCCTACATTTCATAGCTATTATGTTGAAATGTAATGATAACACCTTTATTTTTAATCGCTTTGAAACATAAAATAGGTACTCTTTATTATGTACACCATAAAAATCTTCTATATACCTAAATAATCGCCAAAATGTATGTATGCGCATAACTTCCGAACGACTGCAACAAATTGGATATTTTTTTTTTTTGTATTCGGTATTGCCAGGACAAGGTTTGTATGAAAAATTATGGAAATTCGAAAAAAAATTGCACATTTGCGAGCTGGGGCGGGTCGCTAACTCGCTACATAGATATACCTAAAAATATAGATGTTTTTTACATAGGTGACACAACGGGCGGTCTTATCGCTAAATGCGATATTTTACGGACAAGCTGCGAATGCATTAAAGGGAGACGGAGAGACATTACTGCAGGTAGTCAGTAGTGTACCATTTACATCTTCTTATACAGGGTGTTACAGAAAGGGTATATCAATACAAATGGGTTGAAGAGTGTATCTGGTCTAGAATCTCTGTACAAAATTTCAGCCCAAAAGCATTAACTTTGAAAATGCTTAATATTTTTTTATTTCGACATCACGGCGCTGCACTGGCGCGCGGCGGCGTGATGTGCTTGTACTAGGCGCACAGACACACTACAGATAATGGATAATGACCCTCGTAGTGCGGTGACACGTTTGTTTTGATTTCAATTTAATAAACTATCGAAATAAAAAAATATTAAGCAATTTCAAAGTTACTGCTTTTGAGCTGAAATTTTGTACAGAGATTCTAGACCAGAGCCCTGATTCACAACTATACGACAGGCTATCGTATCGAAAACCTGACATTTCGATAACCTAATTTGACTTCCCCTCAACAGCAAATAGCTGTTGGAAGAATAGCGGGCGTCTATTTGATTTAAACTGACAAAATTTTCGGGTTTTGGACTTGTGAACAGCGTTGAGAAGACTCCTACGATAACAATGATTAATGTTCGATACGATACGGAAGCATATCGAGTGTTTGTGAATAAGGGGGCTGATACACTCTTCAACCCGTTTGTATTGATATACCCTTTCCGTAACACCCTGTATGTAAAAATCTCGTGTCTGTTTGTTATCGAACTCCTCCAAAACGGCTTGACCGATTTTTATGAACTTTTTTGTGGCTATTATTAGGGTATTTTTTATTTGAATTTGAATGTGCGAATCACTACTGTCATACTTTGACAGGAAATGGCCATAACACGGCAAATTGACGCGGTGTGTCAACATGATTAACTCCTTATTTCCCTTACTGTATATAGGTATAATATATGTGTACATTACGAAAGAGTTTAATTGAAAGATCTTGCATCTAAGTGATTTGAATCGTTTTCAGCACTATACTGACAGTTACTGTGGACAACAGAAGTCTTTTATCCATAAATATCACCGTTTTTACAGTCCAATCTCAAATGCCGAAAGAAACTGCAATATACATCTTCAAAGTATGACATATCAGACGTTTACGAGATTTTAATTTACGACACACAAACTTATTTAAACGAATATTTACTGAAGTGGGTTTTATGCTCTAGGTGGCAAAATAAATTGTGGTTAAAACCTAATCGCCTTAGGACTTTATCTGTAAATCAAATAAATTGATGTACGAGTGTGGAAAGCAAAACATGGTAACTTTATGATGGTTTTTTTATTAAAACTTAGCGAGACCCGAAGAGAGCAGTGGTGGCCCAGTGGTAACAGACGCTGCTTACGAATTGTAGGTCGTAGGTTCGAACCCAGACAGGGGCTTTACTTTGTGTAAATTATTTCTTCACCAATGCTTTCAAAAACGGTGAAACAACACATCTTGAGGAAACCGGCATGTCCTAGAACCAAAAATTCGAAGACGTGTGACATCTACCAACCCGCACTGGGCCCGCGTGGTGGATTACGGTTCACTCCCTCTCACAGAGAGGAGGCCTTTGATTAGGCCTTTGGTTAGGCCTTTGGTTAGGCCTTTAGTTGGGAAAGGTCCCAGCACTGGGAACATTATAGGCTGATTTTGAGCCCCGAATGGTCAATTATAGGCGACAACTATAAGATTCGGAACGTAAGGTAGGACGCTCTCAACTTCGGTGGAGCGACGACCTTTGCAGGGTGGCTGGCAGCAGCTCGAATGAGAGCAGAGGTAGCAGAAACGAGCTGAATGGCGTGCAATTGGAGGGGCCTATGTCCAGCAGTGGATTGCTGTAGGCTTATGATAATGAATTAATGACGATACAATTCGGCAAAAGGCATTCGGCAAAAAGCAACAATAGGGTAGTTTCCTGGGTAAAAAAATAATAATTCTAATTAGTCCGTCAGTTAGATTATCGAAAAATAATGGACCCGTATTTTTTCTTTTGTCAATCAAACAAAAAATGACAAAGATAAAGCGCGTCAAAATTTGGGAGTGGGGGGTCGTGACGTCACGCCGTGCGACACTTTTTAGCACGGCGTGACGTCACGACCGCCCACTCCCAAATTTTGAGATAGGCAGTCGCTCCATTTAAAATACTGGTATTCAGATGCATCTGGTTAGACTGGAAGCCGACCCCAACATAGTTGAGAAAAGGCTAGGCAGACGATGAATCTATCATATAAATCAATATTACCAATGTGTCTGATTCCTGAAATTAAGGCTAATCCACCATATACTCGTATATTAGGAAAATTTATTGCGAATTAAAGGGATTAAATTACGATTCATGATGGTAATTCAAATTTCTTTGTAAGGATATAGCCTGCCTGTACATTGAACAATGTTACTACCTTCGATTTGCAGTTAATAGTAATGACTATGGTAGTTAGTACTATGTATTATCTTGCACAAAATACATTAAATTATCTAATAATTACTTATAGGTATAGGCGTGGGAGTATTCCGAGAAACATGCTTTACCTATATAGGAGTTATTTGGGTCTAATAATCTACTTAACCACATTCGCAATAAATATAGGTACCTATTGCATTGACCATTAAGCGTTTTAGGAAGTGGGAAATGTCACATATCTTCTAATTTTTGTTTCTAGGGTATACCGATTTCCTCTCGATGTTTTCCTTCAAGGTTTTGAGAGCAGCGGTGATGAAATTATTTACACACCGGCGCCTGCCTGGGTTCGAACCCACGATCTACGACTCGTAAGCCGGGGCCCTTACCACTAGGCCGCCACTGCTACCAAGGGTGTAGCATAGTTCAATTCATTCCGTTTTTAATGCCGCAAAGAAAGACACTTCTTGTTCCTCCTATGAGAGATTATGGTTGCTAAATCCACCAGACCACACCGCATCTTTACTAGGAAGCAACCTACAGAATAACGTAGGTACGGTCAGCATCAAAAGTTGATTAAAACTTCAGTTTTTTTAAATCTTAGTTATTGAGCAAAATATTTGATCAAAATTGCAGCAGAAGAATTTTTTTTAGAATATATACTCTTGTCTATTATGTGAAAAGCTAAAAATCAGTTTATTGAAAAAAGTTGTTGTCAATTTAATAACATGTAAAAATGATAGTGTTAATCGACTTTTGATGCTGACTGTACAGAGCAAGTTGGATTGATGAGACGTACCTATATGTATATTGAGCTATTAACTGTCAGTCAGACGTCGATCTTGAAGATTTCAAGAAAATAAACTGCTGAACTTATCTCTACTACCGAGCGCCAGACATAACATTAAATACTCTCTTTAACATTGAATTTATATAAATTGCGCGTAACAACTTAATTTATAGGACGTGAAATACGTTAAATCAGCCAGATCGCAGCAATTACCCCTTATTAGTACTTATATGTTAACAAGATGTTTGCTGTCCGTGGAATAATTAACTGTTATGTAATGTAACATAATTCTTTAGTAACGTAACATGTCGGATATAAAAGCAAACAATAATTGATTTGGTCGAGTATTCAACTGACTCAACAATTTAGTGGTAACAAAACCTTTATAAGCTAGCCTATTATTCTGTACAGGGTGGCCCTACATCGATTCGCAAACTGTAACCAATTCAGCACACGATTCTAGACCCAGCTATCCTGATTGGCCAATTAAATCAGTGCTGTTCCGAATCTTTTACTTTCCCTGCGATGCGGGCTAAAACGACCGTCTGCTGAATGAGACAGTCGTTTCGTACCTTTAAAGAAACAACTTTTCCCGTATGCGGAATTAAAATTTAAAAAAATCTATATAGGTACAGGGTGGTAATCTATCTTAAGGATTTAAAGTGGTTTCCCCTTCAGGGCCCATTGATTTTTTCCACCCTGTATATCTATATAAAGGACATGCTGTTCGTTAGTTAGCGCATCATTACATTTTTTTTTCTGGCCTGCGCTGTCCCACTCCTGGGCAAAGGCCTCCCTCCACTCCTTCCTCTTTCACGAGCCCGCGCGTCTTTCTTCCAGTTTTGACGGAACCCATCCAGCTCGTCTCGCCATCTCGTGCTATTTTTAATTTTTAAATGTTTCTAAAAGTCCGAATTTGGCTTTTATGGAATGTTTAATTGAAAAGGTTTCCCAAAAAAATAAAAATTCGAGAAAATCGGAACGTCCTTTTTTCTTTGGGATTTTTGACAACGTCTCTCAGGTCAGCTAGCGAGACACGAATATCTCACATTTCATGTCCGTATTGACTAATTAAAAAACACTTGTAGTACCTAAATGAACAAGACGCTCGATGTCTGAAGAATAATTAGCCAGTAAACGTAATACCATATTCTAAAGCAAGGCGACATGCCGAAAACAAAAGTAAGCGAAGTGTCTTTGTTATGCTAATTACGTTCGTGCCTTTCAATTTCGGTAGAGAATTAACGAGGTAAGTCGGTAACTCAGTCTACTTAGCGACGTATAAGAATTCAGTGAAAGAATGGAATTTTACAGGACAGGAGCAATAACTTCTTTGTTTTCTCTTTCAAGATTTATTTGGAAGCAATGTAATTATTTTATAATGTTGATTTTTTATTATGAATACAATAAACAATAATCACTATATACCTAACTCTGAAAATGTCGCAAATCCGACCCCCACGATACAGGCTAACGCCTCACCTTAGAGTTCACCGTTCAGTCTATCTTGTACAATCATCATCATGTGCCTAGCCTTTTCTCAACTATGTTAGGGTCGGCTTCCAGTCTAAGCGGATGCAGCTGAATACCAGTATTTTACATGGAATGACTGCCTATCTGACCCCCACAACCCAGTTACTGGGTAATGGTAAGACTGGTTGTGAGATTTTGAATCTATTTATTATTTATTTATTTAATACTTCAAGCACATAAATGTACATAGGCGGATTTAATGCCATAGGCATTTTCTACCAGTCAACCTTTGGGTGATGCAGAGACAAACAGTGGTAGGTGCAATAATGAAAATTGAGGAATAAAGATACGTATAAACCTATTAAAACTATGAATATACTCGTATACCTAATTACATCACATTAATCTACTCTTGTACAATATGATTATCACACTAATATTATAAAGGCGAAAGTTTGTGAGTGTGTGTATGTTTATATGTTTGTTACTTCCTCACGCTCATACGGCTAAACCAATTTTGATAAAATGTTATATGGAGGTAGCGGACACCTTGGATTAACATATAGGCTACTTTTTATCCCGATATTCCCACGGGATCGACATGTACGCGGGTGAAACCGCTGGGCGCAGCTAGTTGACTATAAAAGAAATGGCAGTAGCGTCCCTGTATACTTTGAAGGTTACTGCGATACGAATCAGCGGCACCTACTTTTTTTTTGTGGATGGGAAATCATCAAATGACTCCTCCCGCTCTGGATGGACCGGAAGGGAGTATCAGACTCTTACTGACTAAAACCCACCCGTGTTCCTTCAGTTGCCTTTGCGAGGGGCCATGCCTAATTCTTTCGGACAACCACTACTCAGACCAACATTGTCTACTCGTATTGAGCCACCCCAAGCACAAAACCGGTCGAAGTAGAGGTGCTTGGGGGAGGCCTATGTCCAGCAGTGGACGTCTTTCGGCTGAAATGATGATGATGATGATGATTGAGCCACTGACGCCTACGGTCTAGGGTACAACCCATATGTAGATTTAAATTATTCAGGTATCGATAGTACGAGTATACACTCAATAAGTTTTACTAAAATTTGAAAGAAAAAAAAAAAGACGGGTTGCACTCCGGGAGTGCCGGCAGAAGTGAAAACTTGAATATTAACGTTGAAATAAATCAATTATTAATTGAATTAATAAAACTAAGTTTTTTTCACTATTTCTGTGTCACTTTTTTCATTAATCGATGCACTTTGTTCAATTTCCATTTTTTGAAACACTTTATATACACGAATTTTACGAATACACAGCAGTGTGGCTACTACACAGACGGTCGAGCCATTAGCTGTCCATCCACGTCCGCGTCCGCGTCCGCGTCCGCGTCCGCGTCCACCATCACATCACATCACATCACCATCGCCATCGCCATCACCATTACCATCGCCATCGCCATCACCATCGCCATCACAATCGCCATCGCCATCACCATCACCATCCATCCATCCATCCATTATCGTGTCTCACTTTCACTTCGGTTGGCGCCGCCGTAGAAAGAAATGGGGGGGGGTCTGTCCTGACGGTCACGTGTCCTGACGCAATGCCCTGACGCGAGTTTAACATTTTTTACCCATTACAAAAAGTGTTCAACGCCGCTAAAGAAGTTTTCACTTCAAAAAAACTGGCTTATAAGTACCTTTCTGCAAAAATATGTAGGTATTCAAAATCTGTTTTAATTTTCTCAGCATAAGTTAAGTAAAACTCAAAGTTAATGCAAAGCCACTGTGAGCAAACACATTAGTGGATTGGAAAACTTTCTGAATTACGATTTATATCAGAGACATGTTCAAAACTGAAACTCAAAATGATAAAGTGTTTGTTCGTTTGTTTCATCACTTTCTCTTGCAACTTTCTGCGAAGATTTATAATCTGTTGAACAATATTTTGGCGCGCAGCAAAACAATTTTAATTATGAAATTCCTAAGAGACATTGTATCTTTTTGAACATTTTTATTCGCTTCTTCATTTATTTGTATTTTTATTGAATATATAGATAAATAAATAGAATATTTTTATTATTAGCCCACCATAAAAATTACATTATACTCGTAAGTGTAGAAATTTTACATGTGGTGACGGAACTGGAGGCGACCTTTTAAAAACCTTTGGATGGATTCAGGGAGAAGGAGAGACAATACTACATGTAGTCTATCTGCTATCTGGTACCTAGTGGAATATCTGCTTTGATAATAAAAAATATATTTTCTGTTTTCAAAAGATGAAAAAGTCTTAAGAGTTTCCATTTACGATTTCTTTTTTTTTTAAAGAGACGTCATATTATATGTACATACAATCACCACGGGGGTAGGGAGAAACTACATCACCTGCTACGATCCTTACATTACTCCCAAAATCATCATCATTATTATCATTTCAGCTGAAAGACGTCCACTGCTGGACATAGGCCTCCCCCAAGCACTTCCACTTCGACCGGTTTTGTGCGCTCTGCGATCGCCAACCCGCATGCCAAGCGTGGTTATTATGGCACCTCTCACCCCCGCCCCCCGCCTAAGAATGACTAGCATAAATAATACTCTCTAAATGATTACGTAAAATTATTTTTCTTTTAAAATTGTGTAAGTATTTGCCTTAACCGTCTAACGCCAATAAAATCCTTGAAAATATTAATTCAAGCCGCATTATTGTATAAAAACTGTGTTGTAGGTTAGCCAGAGTTTCGTTAATGTTGATTATATTTGAAGACACTAAGATGTCTCTGTTGAGAGGCGAAGTTTACGTACAAATTTGTTATGGTCGCGAATTATATTATAATCAACATAGAACCTGACACTAAGCTGCAAATTGCAAATAACGCATGAAAATTTGAATTTCGCTGCCTTAGCGTATTAGGTATAGGAGAAATTGCCTTAGGTATAGGAAAAATGGAAAAATTCTCTGTTTACGTCAAAGTCATATTTGGCTGAAAGATGTTATTATTACATGAACAGTATTGTATTAAAACAAGCAATACTGTAAAAACAAGTTTCAATAGACAGCCTGCAAAATCACTAGGGCGAAAAGCTCAGCAGTAAAATACGGACTGAATCATAAGTATTTTAGATAGATGACGCGTTCAGTTTTACATATGGAAATTAAAATCAGGGCATATGTTGCGAGCAATACAGCAAGATCATGCACATAAAGCTAACGATAATTTTGTATGGAACATTAGAATAGGACCCGGGGTGGTCTGACATTTATATCGTTTTCTCACACAAATTAGTCGCGCTAAACACTAATGTGAAATGGATAGGTAATCTTAAGAACATGAGTAATAACATTATAATTACTTAGCTCTAAAACCAGCCATTCAGTAATGTGCTAGCCTTCATAAAACAGCCGTAAAATAATGTACAACTTGGCAAGAAAATCACCAAAGCGAGAAACTTCGTCTTAATATGTACAGTCAAAAAAAGAGATAAGTATGCAGGATCGTCGGATATAGTTAAAGTTTAGTAAGAAACCGATGGATGTTCTCGAATAAAATTTAATTTTATTAATAGAAAACAAACAGCTCTTTTATTAAATTAAATTTCAGTCGATAACATCCATCGGTTTCTTACTAAACTTCAACTATATATATCCGACGACCATGCATACTTATCTCTTTTGTTGACTGTACATTACTAAGTACTAACAACAGCTTAGTTACATAAATCATAGGAAAGATTACATGCCCGCAGGACTTTATTTTTGACAAAATGCAGGGAACGGGTGATTTTTGGAACGGTAGGAGTTGACTGGTAGAAATCGTCACGTAAGGAAAAAGCGATACCTATGCCCCCTCCATGCGACTTTCTCTCTCTCTTTCTATTATATACGAATGTGTGTGCGCGTGCGAGTATCGCGTAAGGAACTTCATTCCAGCACCCTAATTGCGTAACACACTATTGAGCACAATCTGAGTCATTTTGAAGGATATTGCTAATCCATTGCTTCTTATGTTCGAAAAATTTGTCTGCTCAACAACGTAAATAACGCAATGAATGTTGTTGAACTGTCAAAATAAAGCCATTGCTTCTAAGAGTGTGTTACGTAATTACCCCGCTAATGGGTGTCCCCCGCTCGCACACGTTTTTTCAGGTTTGGTTACATTATACATAGTCAGTCCACTGCTGGACATAGGCCTCTCATGCTGCGCCACAACACCCGTCCTCCGGCTTCCGCATCCAGTCAGTCCCAGCCACATTTTGTGGTCGTCTGTCCATCTAGCTGGTGGGTGTCCTACACTACGCTTGCCGATCCGCGGTCTCCACTCCAGGACTCGTCTGATCCAATGGGCAGCGGGTTGCATAGTAAAGTTGTTAATAATTATGAGTAGGCAAATGTACAATGACCCTACTCAGGTCCAGTATCATTTTAATTGCAGCATAATCAGCCCATAATGTTCCCACTGCTAGGATACAGGCCTCAGGCTATAATCCACCACGCGGGCCCAGTGCGGGTTGGGTTGATGTCTTCGAATTTTTGGGTCTAGGACATGCCGGTTCCCTCACGATGTTTTTTTCCTTCACCGTTTAGAGAGCAGAGGTGATAAAATAATTTACACAAAGTAAGGCGCCTGCCTGGGTTCGAACCCACGACCTACAAGTAATTCGGGGTCACCACTGCTCCCTTTTAATTACACCTTGTAGATTTTAATAGCTACATTAGTCCTACGTCTCCGATTAAACATTCTGAAGACGAATAGGTACGTATAAAAAAGTTGCATAAGGTAATTTTCATCTCACGAAGAAAGCTCAAAGGAAAGTGAAGTATGCATTACATATGTACATATGTGCGATGTTAAGTATTTGGCTCGCTCGCGAATTGTAAAGTTTTATTGGAGTGCTCGCTCTAAATTTAAAGAGGGAAAGGGGAAACAAAGAGGTTAGTGTAGCAGCTAGTTGCAATGGCCGCCCGTGAATTGCGTGCTTGCTTGTTGCGTATTTAAAAACGTCTATTATGAATTTTCTGGTTTTGAATCCCGGGTCGGGAAATGAGTTATAGAGTTTTCTATTTGAAATTTCTCAGTCGCAGCCCAGTGTCAGGAAATGTGCCCGGTTCACGGCAATATGCTCACACCCTATTAATATACTAAAATAAGTATTTATTGCTGGTTCTACAATGTTTTTCAAACATTTTTCTTTAAATATCATGCTTATTTAAAATTAAATTCTGACAACCAGACCAAGACCAAGGGGTTTCGTATTACCAGGTGACTGGGTTGTGGAGGTCAGATAGGCAGTCGCTCCATGTAAAATACGGGTACTCAGCTGCATCTGGTTAGACTGGAAGCCGACCCCAAGTCCCAACATAGTTGGGTAAAGGCTAGGCATATGATGCCTTATTTAATTTTTTTTTTAACCGACGAAAAAACGGAGGAGGTTATTAATGTCGGCGTTCGGTGCACTCTTTTTAAACCGCTTGTCTTTCGACAAAGTCCTCCTCTAAATATTACCATCTCCATCTGTCTCTCGCTCTCTGAATCCACTCTGAACCAGCTTTTTTTATGTCATCTTCCCAACGTTATTACATGGACCCTGAACATAACTGAAAAAAAGTGGGACTGCCTGACTCTTCGAGTATTACAGGCGTGATGTTAAGTTATTATGAATTAATTTAACATTAAAACTGTTTTCTGATCCTATCGCTAAAATATTCAGTGAAATCAAACTACCTTTCCGGGTAATTTCGCGATTTTGGTGCTAATCATCCCAAGCGCTTGACCGTGACGACTCGCGGAAATGTCAGATAGATATACTTATCTACTTACTTGATTTTTAAGTGAATATTATAATCTAAACTAATACTATAAAGAGAATATATTTGATTTTTTGTATGCTTGTTAAAACGGCTGAACGGATTTGTATGAAATTTGCTTATGGGTAGACCATGACCTTGATTAGGAAATAAAATACTTTTTATTCCGATATTTCCACGGAATCGACACTTATGCTTATGGGTGAAACCGCAGGGTGCAGCTAGTGAATTATATAATAATATGAAAAGTACAATATTTAAAGAGAAGCTATAAAATCTTTCGCCTCCCCTACATCCTTTTCTTTTACTTTATTTAAAACAAAATATATTTTAAGCAAAAAATATAGACCCCAATAAAAGGTCCCAAAAATAACTGTGTAGATACGTATTCGTAGGTATTTTCATTTTACTCAATAGCAACGTATTGATATGTTATTAAGTCAACGTAAGCTTTATCTGTGTTAAGTCGTTGCTGAAAATACCGAAGTAATGAAGAAAACATCTCAAAGAATTCGCTTTCACTTTCCTACGTGAATAGAAACCCTGCAAAGTTCAACCAAGGTTTGTACAGTCGCGCGAGCAAGCTTCCAGTACTTTTTAGGGTTCCGTACCAACGGGACCCTGTCACTAAGAGCGGTTCTGCACTACGTCCAATCCGAATCCGAGAAATGCCGGTCCGAAGTGACCATAGTCCTATTTGTATGAGGGGTCGCGCACTAGATCCGAATTCTATCCGTCCGAATTTAGAACATTCCCAATCCGGATTGAAGTCGGATCGGATTGGATGTAGTGCAGAACCCCTCAAAGGGTCCACTGTCCGTCCGTCCATACGTCCGTCAGTTTGTCACAGGGCTATATTTTTTTTAAGTAACAGGTAGACACTTGAAATGTTCACAGAGTGTGTGCTACTGTGTCCGCTATAACATAACATAACAGAATCGGCCTTTATATGTTCCCACTGCTGGGACACGGGCCTCCTCATTTCGAGAAGGAGTAGGATCTACCACGCGTGCCCAGTGCGGGTTGATTTGGCCGCTATAAACAACAAGTAAAAAAATAAAAAATTAAAGGGAGTCCCATACAAGAAACTAAAGTGTTAAATAAATATGTAGTGTTCGATATTGTACGGTGGTTTCGAAGGTACGGCACCCTTCGTGACCGAGTTCGACTCACACGTGGCCGCTTTTTTTTTAGTTCCCTAGCTTGTTTTATATTAATTTCAATGTTGAGATTTCGCTCTTGCATTCTTGCCTTTTTGTCTTGCATAGTACTCGCTACGGTTAGATGCCCGTACTGGTTTCTTATCAGATTTTGTTTTAAAAGATTTTTTGCATCAATTATCTGGTTTGTTACTATGCCGTTTTTATTGATTGGATGTGTGGCGGTGACTTTGCTAGTTTTTGTCGTAGGCTTTTTGTTGTTGTGTTGATATTTCTGTATGTGTATGTGTGTGTGTGTGCTACATAATTTCTAATTAATTACGTCAGCTTGATAATGCTAATGCTTTGCTTAACGCCATGACTCTGCGGTTAGGGGTTTTTTTAGTTCTTGTAAACACAATAAAACTTTGCAAGCTGCTAGCTAGTTGTGCTAGTAAGCTGTTATCTAGTGTACGATTATAAGCCTTTGATTAAGGAAATAGTTCAACTGAAAAAAGTGATACTTACCTAGTATTTGCAAATCCAGTCCTGAACTTTGTGTATAGCAATAGAGTTTTTGTGCATTACATAATAGAACTGCAACCATGAATTCAGCCATGATTCTAGCCCCCTACTGTAGAAATTTATCATCGGTGATCAAAAAAAAAAATAGCTGTTTCACAAATTTTGTACCGCGTAGGTAAGTATTGCACTTTTCTACGAAACAGTAGGTATTTTTTTTTATCCGACAAAAAATGTCATCTGTTTTAGAATCATGTACAGACGCCAGCACATCAAGCTACTACAATCTGTCAGATTTCTTCAATAGATTTTCAACTTTATTGCTAAAACATAAGGTTCAAAGTTGATTGGAAAAATTTGACAGTTTCGGGTAGCTTGATGTGCTGGCGTCTGTACTTACTGATGCTATGGTAACCGGTTGCGCGTCGTTGTCCCTGCCACCCTGTATTCATATTGCATACAGACAAAACAATTATGTTTAAGGCACTTTGTAGAGCCTGTCATGGTAGATTTATCACTGATAGCGATATCACATTTGGCATAACAGGAAAGGAATAAAAATAACTGGGAAAAAATCAAAGATAACTCAGTAACAAACGTAGTATGCAAGGAAAACATCAAACAAAAAGCGTATAATATCGTACCTTCAACATAATGTTACGTTTTTCCGTAGATCTACCGATAGTCACAATCTCACGTATCTTCGTGTTTTACATGATATTCACTTGTTTCTGTGAATTCTGTGCGTCCCAGTTAGGGTTACCGTCCGTCAGGACTTGCCCGGACATGTCCTGTTTTTTGGGTCCCCGTCCGTACTGGTCATTTATGTGTTCTGGGTGTTTTCGATTAAGGGTATTATTTTTTTGTTGAAACTAAGACTAATTCTTAGAATACTTAAAAAAGAAAGATTAACAGTTAACAGCCCTGTGGTCTAGTGGCGATCTGACCGTGAGGTCCTGGGTTCAATTCCCAGGTCGGGCATAGTGTTAACGGGTTTTCCGTCAGGAAATACCTGAGTATTTCCTGACGGAAAACCCATTACATAATCAGCCTATAACGTTCCCACTGCTGGGACACAGGCCTCCTCTCTGTGAGAGGAAGTGGGCCGTAATCCACCACGCGGGCCCGGTGCGGGTTGGTAGATGTCACATGTCTTCGAATTTTTGGTTCTAGGACATGCCGGTTTCCTCACGATGTTTTCCTTCACCGTTTTGAGAGCAGTGGTGATGAAATAATTTACACAAAGTAAAGCGCCTGTCTGGGTTCGAACCTACGACCTACAACTTGTAAGTCGCGGCCGATACCACTGGGCCACCACTGCTCAGAAAACCCATTAACACTGAGTAACAGCTTGGAGTCAGGATCTGTGCCCGGTTTATGATTTAAAAAGAACTGGCGAAATGTCGGTGTACTACAGGTACACCTCTGCCTAACTCTTCGAGGATTAAAGTCGTGATGTTATGTGTGTTTTGTTTTCAAATTTCGAAATGGTAACCCTAGTCCCAGTTGACGGGTGAGGGCGCTGTAAGGGCGAGCGCCGGATGTGCGCAAGAGTCGATGCGATCTGCGGCGTGTTTCATTTAGTCACACCGAAACACGACACATAAGCTCCCTTTGATGTTATTTGATTTTCGTCTGACATTCGCTGAGGACTCGTAAATAAACTGTTGTTCAGCAACACGACTTGTTTGTGATGGGAAACTTGAGATGATCATGTATTTTTGTATTCTTATTGAGATAAGATTGCAGCGATATTTTGGTTACTTCAATGGTGTCAGTACAAGATCCTAATTAGCAGAAAAAGAAAATAAACGAGGTATTGTACGAAAAAATAATTAAAAAATTGAAGTGACTGTTTGTAATGTCAAATTAATAACTTTTTACTAAATATTTAAAAAAGTATCAGTACTAATAACAAAAAAAAAACATTTTATAAATGTTTGTTCCGGCTAACCTCCGAAACGGCTAGACCGATTTTGACGGGACTTTCACTGGCTCAAAGCTGATGTTATAAGGATTTATCAAGGCTAAGGCTTTAATTTTAGAAAAAGAATAAGGGTTCCACGCAAAAAATTAAAACCTATGAAACCCACATCCACGCGGGCGACACTGCAGGCAGAAGCTAGTAATTTATAAAAATAACTATAATCACTGATTGTGCTTATGTTTATAAATTACAGCGTCTGCATTATGGAGACTCCGACGTCAAGTAAAGACATAAAGAATGTTATTAGAATGCTTAGAAAATGGAAAATGTAAACTAAGTTACAAAACAAAGCACGGCCACGGCGCTAAGAAGTGACAACATCACAGTTCAACAAAGAAAAAATTTTATAAGTAGAAACTATAATCTTTACTATGAAATGTATTATCACAAATAATTCCCATTTTGCTTTCCTAAAAATATTTTTGAACACCAACGAAAATGAACATCTAATAATTTATATTTAGGATCCTAAAAATACTAAAAACAAAATAGCTGTCCTAACATAACACATTTGGTTATTTTGGGCTGGGTATCCTAGCTAAGTTACTGCGACCAATTCGGCTCGCGTGGTTGGTCACAGTTTTAACCTAACCTGTTTGGTCGGGGTATCCTAGCTTAGTTACTGCGCGACCCACTGAGATTTTTCCAGACATTTAAAACAAGGCTCATTTATATGAAAAAGTGTGCACCATTAGAAGCGCAAAGTTTTTAGAGGTTCATTAATTTAAAAGTGTCTTCATCTTTTGAAGGTCAATAAGTTTTAAGAGGATCAGTTAAATACTTCTCCTTTTACAATTTACTACTGCTTATATAAAATATTCGCTATTTTGTAAGTCTTTGTTTCGTCTTAGTCACTATAGTTACCAGCATCTTATTTATAAGTATTCTTCAAGCGAGTTAAGTACGGTTCAAGTTACCTAAAGTAAAACCGCCGATTTCGCTACTGGTTTTAATTTTCAGTACAAAAAAGAGATTATCTTTTGGTAAAAAATATCTAGGTGCCTGTGTCGGAAATTAAGGTTATTTCGTTTTTCTTGGTTGAACTGAAGCTTAAAATAATACTCTATTATTATTTACTGGTCATCATCATCATAATCAGCCTATAATGTTCCCACTACTGGGACACAGGTTTACTCTCAGCGGGGGGGGAGGGGTGGGCCAAAATCAACCACGCCGGCCCAGTGAGGGTTTGTAGATATTACATGTCTTCGAATTTTTGGTTCTTGGACATGCCGGTTTCCTCAAGACGTTTTCCTTAACCGTTTTACTTAACCGTTTACACAAAGTAAAGCGCCTGACTGGGTTCGAGCCTACGACCTGCAACTCGTAAGTCGCAGCCATTACCACTAGGCTACCACTGCTCTGCTGTGGTAGGTGCCTACAGTTAAGTATGACTAAGTTAAAGTATTGACAAATTCAGTACAAGCAGGCCATCTTTTGAAACTTTGTACTACGCTTGGTCAGCTCAACTCCAAAGTGCTACCACCAACAGGGACGTACGGTCATCTGCACGTCAAGAAAATGGGCAGAGCTTCATTTGCATCTAGTTATAAATGCGATAGGAAGCCATGTAAAAGTATCATGATGTGTAAAGTTCATTCATCCTCCATAGAAAAGGGAGGATCCTCCAACCATCCTCGTTGGTATCATGATAATTAGTCTTTCAATGATTGGTGATGCAGTGCTGTGGCGAGACAGTGCTTCTTTCCCTATACCATTTGTTCCACCTGCTAAGCATCTCCTGGACACGAGTTGCCTTGGGTAATTTGGGGACCCCGGTTGGCCGATGCAAGGAAAACCTATTCAGGTGAAGATTCATAGACGACTCCGCCTTGGAGTGCAAATGCTGTTCCACACACATAATACCGTGTCCTGCGTGTCCTGTCGACTGCACATTTCAGGAACTGATTGACGCTAGTGATGACGCCAAACACATAGCCAAATTTTGGGTTGAGTCCATTTACATTGCTATCGAAGAAGAAGAATGGCCCCTTTGTCTATAGTCGACCGTCAACAATGGCATTTGACGGTATTTGCAAGGCGTTTGTTCAGGAGTGGCTGAAATGGCATGGTGGAGAACTCGCTCTTATCTTTACCCTGGTATAATTGTCTGGCAAATTAAGAAGGCAACATATACCGAGCAGTTCACACCAAGGAAGACCAGAGGATAATTAAGTCATGTGTGTCGTGATCCTTAGCAGTGGGAGAATTACAAAGAAGATGATGAATGGCTTATGAAACTAAGATTCGATAGTCGACCTCGTAAACGCTTTGCCACTCTAAAGTTGAATGTCCCATCCAAGTCATAAAACGACAAGGTCCATTTGTCTAAAGGTGTATAGTTAGCGCCACGAAAGATGAGACTTGACCCCCCTCCCGCGCTCTTTCCGCCGCCCCTATGACGCCCGGTTCCGTCCCGCGCTCAGACCTCATACCGCTAAAGAGACCTTAAATCGTGTACTGCGCATGTCAAATCACGTGGTGTGTCAAGTCTCATCTTTTGTGGCACGCATTATACCAGAAAGGTGTGGTCAAATTTAAGGCAACATCCTTAAATTTGAGCACGCCTTACTGGTACACACCATCATACTGAACAACTTTCCCCATGGGACCATCATCGTAATCGCGAAAATACTAACAGCCATCCCATACATTTGGGTCAAGTAGGTATTATATGACAGTTAGATACTTTCAACCTCGATGAAGTTTCCATTTACTGGGAACTGTTGCCAAAAGTAGTAAAGCAATTACGAGTTCGAATATACATAGATTCAAATCCACTTCGCCATATTATTAGCAGGCAAAAGTACCTACATAAGTTTTGGGTTACACATGTAAATCAAAAACAAAATATATATCGAAGTTAATCGCAAAGGCGTGGGCTTCTTTGACTTTGTTTAACTTTAACATAAGCAAACAAATACTGGTATTGTTAAGTTTGCCTTTATGTAAATGTATTGTGACGACATGTAAACATGTTTTGAAGAAATTGATCCCTTGTGACTTAAGGGATTTCTATACCAATATGTGTTATGTACAATTGTTGGCAAGGTTATGTACATACCTATTTTGTGAGGATATTGAGTCCGATACGAAGTTTGATTAAAGTTGAAGAGTTTGACTTCGGGTCGTTATTTCGAGTTACAAATAAACATTATTAGGACGAACTTCAAAAAATGTTGAATATTTTTTTAATGTAATGCTACAGCCATATTTTCGCGTTAAACCGAAGCCGAAGGTTTCCGCTGTCGCGATATGTCTGGACAAGCACTTCGTCACATCACGAATCATTCATGCGAACTCGAATGCGAAACTGCGAAGTTTTTAATTTAACAATGTGGCCGATATAGTTCATCGTAGATCGAACACGAAGTTTTATCGCAATGACGCGACACTAATCTTTGCGCGACAATGTGGTCGTAGCATTAACGTCAAGTCATGTCATACTGTTTTTAAAGTAAACCGTCTTTATCATAGGTTCTCAACGTGGGCCATAACGCCCCCTCGTGAACGTTTGAGACTTTCAGGGGGGCAGTGAAGACCCAGAGAAAATGATATATCCTATCTTACGACTAGGTACGAGTATATTATATTACACATTTAAATATAATCGTGGCAATAGCTCGATGATAAAAATTGGGGGACTCTAGAAAAAATATTTTCTCAAAGTGGGCGGTATGCAAAATAAGGTTGAGAACATAAATAAGGTCTTTATGATTCGCTGCACTGTTTATAAGTTCTACACAACTAAAGGGTTTTCCCTTGAAGAGCCTCACAATACGTATTAGATACATACTAATGTGCAATACCATTGTGTTATATCATGTTGACGATCTAAATATAAACAAGAACACACGCACCGCGGTACGTACGGCCGTGATCTCTGCGCCCGCGTCGAGTTCCTCGAGGCATAATGATGGTACCACAGTTATCGATGGAAGCTAATAGAAATGGTATCAGAATTTGCACGAAAACCAGTGCAGCCAATGTGATCAACCTATCTATACATATAATAAAATAGTACCGAAGTCAATGAACAAACACATAACCCTCCTTTTGGGCTTCGCCGCCGTCGGGTAAAATGTAAAGTATTATCCGAACTTTAACATAACAAAAGGATAGATTTATTTTTGCAGCGATTTGAATTTGTTTGTTTTTTGTTGTGATTTTGTGTGTTTGTTTGTTTTATTGTTTATGTTTGTTTGTCATTTGTCAGTAACAAACTGCTATGTAAAACGTATTGTGTTTGATATCATTTTTGAAAATAGTTTCAGGAACACCTGTCAACTACAGCCCCGGATATAGTTCCCCTGATGTCTGAAGTCTCTAGTCCCTACCTTATATCTACCTCCCTACTACCTACTCCAGCGACAGGCTAATAGTGAACTGAGTGTGGTGTGCGCTGTCTATTAACTTATTCAGCTCCCTATGGCCGGCGCGGAGAGGTTGCGTGTCGCGACCGCCACCGCACATCAATCATCGACGCTCAAACCATTCTAGCGTGCCAACGTGCCAACACATCACACGCCCTCATATCCCACAACATTTTACATAAACCCCATATATTAAATTCCATTTGATGTAATGTCACGAGACGTTGCTCTACACTACAACATGAATAAATTACTCGCACACTGCACAATTTTCAGCTCGTATTAAACACATCAATCATTCCCAGCTTTTTGCAGCACAAAGGAGTAATCATAAAAATAAATTGAAGCTCGTTGTCTGAAACCAAAGTAAAAAGGATAGTTTGGGTAAAACACGGCTTTTATCAGTCCGAGACGGATGAAGTGCCCGGAGCAATGCGGGGCTCCTTATCCTGTGCTATGCTCCCTCCCCGCAGCCTCCCTGCGGTGCAAGTAGATAGAGCGTGCTTAAACCACGACAGCCGTAGGGTACAGCAAGAACAAAGGTGCACGGCCATGACCCTGTAATAGTCTCGGGCCACGCCTGCCCTTAATTACGTGCAATTTGTAGCTCTAGATTTCGTTTTTCGAACATTAAGCGTGTTTTGTTTTCTTCACAAATGACTTTAGCCACGTGTGCCAGTTTGGTTAGCTATTTCAGCAAAGAAATGCGTTTGTTTATGCGAGGAAACGTATGGAACTCGTATAAATCGTCCCGAAGCCGGCCGTAAAGTACGCGTTTATCTTAAACCTGCGTACCTAAGTAATTATATTGGGTATGGGCACATAACTGGACGAGTTTTAATAAGTCAATACATTAACGGGAATTTAATTGGGCGAGTTGGATGTTGTTTGTTGGTGTAGTCAGCTATAAGTTGTTAGAGCAATATTTATAGGGACTTTAGAACTCGCTAACTGCCCTATGAATTATTGGGTACGAATGCGGGTCCCGCCGGTGGAGGGCCGTCCTTTGAATTCTAGGACTGAAGAATGTCAGCGTCTAATTGAACTTGTGCTGGATAATTATAAGAATACTCACTAACTATGGTTACCATAATAGCGAAAAAGTGCGCTCAGAACAGAATACTTTTGCCCAACCCTTTAGAGAACAACCAAGGGCCTGCAAGGGTAATGGCAAATCTATAAAAGCGGCTGTTACTTCAGAAGATTTCCTCTTACCCTTTTATTGCCAAACCAAAGGAATAAGGAACAAGGGGTCGCAATCAATGTTGCGTGTCAATGGGCGATATACCTTGAAGGTCAAAATTGACAACTATTTAGTGTGGCTCGCAGGGGAAATCAGGGTGTATTCGCTTATCTCGCGTCATTAGGCAAGAGCCGTGATGCTGGCCTGAGGACAAGGGCACGGGATTCGGGGAGTCCGTAGGGAATGAGCCGAACTAGATGGTAAATCGATTTATTATAATTTTGGTGGTAAGTCAATGTATCCTGTATGGAGCACGCTTATTAAGATGACCACGTCGGAAAACATCCTTAATGGATTTTTAATTAGACTTGGGTTAAACAACTAAATTATAGGTTGCATGCATTGTTTATTTATTTGAACGGATATGAGCGCACTTAACGTTTGATAGTATCTGTTATATTTTTTACTAAGACGCAAGTTTTTCGTAGCAATCCCTCTCCAAGACCGCCGTTTTATATCTCCTTAGATTAAAGTGCGCATTTAAATTGAAAGGATACGTAAAATGTTGCCTTTTAAGGATTCCGCTGGAACAAAATACTCATCTATCCAATTCAATTACTAAAGAAAATACCAGTGATGGTGCAGCGAAAGTTCCACTTTCTTATTCAAATAACCCTTTGGCTGCGCGAGGAACAAAGCGGGCTATTCATTAAAATAATCCGGTGCAACTTGCGCAGTAACCGGGGGTTATAATAATACGATATACACTGCGCTCTTGCGAATTACTAAATGGAGACGCGGTGGTGTTATGCACCGAGCTATATAAAATTGCTTATATGTATCGTTGTTGTAGGTACATACGACTAAGGAGTTAAGTGTGCAGACAAATTAGGGACATCTTTGCAGATGACTGACATAGAAATTGTGTTGGTAAAACGTTTACGTTAATAAGCACAGAGCGTATGCAATTAATTAGGTATGCGCTGTGGGTATACGTTATGAACTCTACCAGAGACACACCGAATCTATCTAGTTTAAAAAAATTGTCGCAAATCATGAGAGGAAAATAGAGGTGATTCCTATTGGCATGATACGTTCATTCAGTTGCACAACAGCATTTTTTGAAGTTCCTTATCATACAATAGACTCTGCACACTTGGCGAATGAGAGCTAGACCAAAATAAAAGCCACACACACACGAAGGGTTCCCTACCACAAGGCTAAAAACGCCGAAAAACACGTTTCTTGTACGAAGACCCCTGTTTTTAACGTTATTTTATTTTTATTATTTTTTGTTGTAGCCGCAATAGAAATACACACTGTGAAAATATCAACTGTCTATCTATTACGGTTCATGAGATACTGCACGCTGACAGACAAACGAATGGACGGTCGTAAAGCGGAGGCTTAGTTAGAAATAGGGTCCCGTTAGCACCCTTTGCGTACGGAACCCTAAAAAGTGTAACATTTTGACCTTCACAACTCTTTTGTTACGTGACAAGTGTGCAAAAGCGAAAGGAAATTCGTTCTCACCGGGTGTCCCACGACTCACGACACCTCTCGTTTTTATTTTCACGACATCTCGTAGTTACCCTTACCTGTGTATTCATCTCTTTTGCTTACTGTACCAAGTTGCACAGAGTTCGAATATAATTTGTACAAGTGTTAAGTAATTAGGTAGACTGTTTAATAAACATTACCTATGACTGCTATCCGTTTGAAGTTTAATTACTTTATGTAACGTGTGTTGGGTACGACAGCGGCATCAAGTTAATTTTGAATTTCTTCTCTGATTAAGATTTCAGTTCCTTGAATATTGATGGTTTAATTATGTTAACTCGTGTGCATTATGCTGGTTGGCAGGTGGCTATGGATACTGTTTCCTTTTTCATAGATGCTAATCTTATTAGTACGGTGAAAGTTTTGAAATAATGATGCTTGAATACAACGTAACATTACGCCTTATTTTCCCAAACGGTTAGGTAGAGGTGTCCCCCATATTACAGCAATTGACATATGCATGAATATGTTTTTTCTCATCTTTTCATTATGGACGCTTTTAACGTTCTGCATCGTCCTCACATGTATAATTTTTAACATAAATTATGTAACCACGACTTTGTAACCACATTATTTTGATTTAACCGGTTGAATGCCGTAATTACAGACACAATTAAAAAGCCATTGTGTCTCGCGTGGATCTACGTTCCGGCATACGAAAGGTTAAAAGAGTGTCCATAGAGTTTCTTGCCCGTTTTTCTCCATAGGTACCTACGCTTTGGAATGGGCAACTAGCGTCATATTTTCTGACTGCCTGACTTCTTGACAATTCAAAAGTGCCTGTAAATGGTTTAATTGAAATAAATGCTTTGAGTTGAGTTGAGTTGAGTACGAAGTTTTTGACTACGTTGTATGTGTATACAGGGTTATTGGAAAAACACAAACAACCTCTTAAGAGGTCATTGTACTCATCATTATGAAAAACTTTTACTATGGGACCAAACTTAAAATCATGAAAAAAAAAATCAGCTGTTCCTTACATTTATTTCACCCGCATAAGTCTCGATTCCGTGGGAATATCGGGATAAAAAGTATCCTATGTCCTTTCCCGGGACTCAAACTATCTCTATACCAAATTTTATCTAAATCGGTTCCGCGGTTTAGGCGTGAAAAGGTAACATACAGACAGACAGACAGAGTTACTTTCGAATTTATAATATTACTAGCTGCGCCCCGCGGTTTCACCCGCATAAGTCTCGATCCCGTGGGAATATCGGGATAAAAAGTATCCTATGTCCTTTCCCGGGACTCAAACTATCTCTATACCAAATTTCATCTAAATAAGTTCAGCGGTTTAGGCGTAAAAAGGTAACATACAGACAGACAGAGTTATTTTCGAATTTATAATATTATACTAGCTGCGCCCCGCGGTTTTACCCGCATAAGTCTCGATCCCGTGGGAATATCGGAATAAAAGTACCCTATGTCCTTTCCTGGGACTCAAGCTATCTCTATGCCAAATTTCATCAAAATTGTTCCAGCCGTTTGAGCGTGAAGAAGTAACAAACTTATAAACACACACACACACACTCACTCACAAACTTTAGCCTTTATAATATTAGTGGGATATATGTATATAGTATGGATTCGTCAAAATGTAGGGAACAGCAAAATTTTTTCGCGATTTCAGGTTTGGTCCCATAACAAAAGTTGTTCATAATGATGAGTACAATGACCTCTTAAGAGGTTGTTGGTGTTTTTCCAATAACCCTGTATATTATGTTTTTTTTGCTTCTAGTAATGTGCGTTTTGTTTGTGCAGAATTAAAATTTTTCTTTCTTTCTTTCTTTACACCCACATTTCGCTAGTACTGCTGAAGTAATAAATAAAATAATAAAATAAAAATAAAAATCTTTTATTGACAGACTACAATAGGCCCACATTGTGTTAGTATCAAAAAATATCTTATAAACTATGTTAGTATATACCTACTTAGGAAACAAAAAGATAATAATATGAGCATAAATAAATAAATACCACAGATAGTTTCATCGAGCCCCGTGTAATACATGAAGCTCGATAAAACTACCCATGGTAGGCCCATCCAGCCTTTCAGCAAACATCCTTAAGATGCTGTTGGTGCTTCCTGAAGTGCTTGAATATTTTTCATAACTTTACTGAAAAGGAAAAACAAAATTTCCCATTGAAATAAGCTTCTTTTTATTTGATGTATACTAAAGGATTCAAAAAATATACTAAAAGAAAAAACCTGTGGAACTCAAAGAATATTGCAAGAGTTGTTGTCAGGTTCTTAATACTACGCTGAGGAAATTTCAGAGAGTGAAAAATTTCAGGATTTCAAACTTTATTTACAAACATTTCAAGATACTTCCGATTCCTTCACCATCGAATTCAAAAACACAGAGAATTGTAGAAGGTGATTTCTCCTAAAATTCTCTAAGCTATAAAAACACACTTTCAACCAAACCCAATTACATTTTCATACATAAACCTTTGTAACGAGTTGCACCCAATGTCATCAAGTCCCCGATCTTCCTTTATGCTTTTATAGCAGTTCCAACGTCCTTCAGGGAGGACCTCTAAAGCTTATGCTCTATCTTTGAAATTGAGATATCCACGCTTGGCTTCACTAAGTAAGTTTATAATAAAGACTTTGTGCGCTGGAAGGTGCCTGTCCAAGGGTTAGACATCCTAGGGGCTTTATAGTTATTTGAATGTATATTTTTAGTGTCGGAAGGTTACTTTGTGTTTAAATTTATGCAATTATATCAAACTTTTATTTTCTCTGAAAAAAAAAAAACACGGTAAGTACACGCTTCCACAAGCTTCGGTTATAGACTTCTTTTTTAGGATATTTTATGACTTCCCATTGTCCCCTTAACGTGAAAGCACCAATGGGGACAACGGGAAGGAAATTTTATGACTTCCCATTGTCCCCATAACGTGACAGCACCAATGGAGATAACGGGAAGGAAATTTTATGACTTCCCATTGTCCCCATAACGTGAATGCACCAATGGGGACAACGGGAATAGACCATATTTTTACCGACTCTTATAGTCTTTGAGAAAAATATAAAAAACCATTTTTAAACAACAATGTTTGGAGTGATCATAGATCAACAGTGATTTTTCCTAAACTTAGTCAGGAGAAAGTAAATTTTCTGGAATAAGTTTTTAGGTATTATAAACTTAATAAGGATTTTTTTTAATTCATTTTTCTTGCTGAATGAGCTGACTTAACCTCGATCACGCCTAATGGAAAGAGATGGATGAGGTCTATGATGGAACAAGCCTACCCGAAAGATACCTGTTCCCTCTTGCTTTAGGCAGACGGGTTCAAAATTCACTAACGATTTTGAAGTTTAAATAATCTCGCGTTCTTTTGACTAGTTCAAGAAGCTTTCTATATTTCAAGTAATCATTGCATCGGCATCGTGCAGTCGTGCATCTGATGCACTAGATATAAAATACAAAATTAAGAGATAGATTAAATAAAAACGCCATCATACACAACTATAGTTTATCTTCCACGTCTACCCATGTAGTTAAACTAACTACAGTCTACTTGGAAACTCGGTACAGTCGATAGGTAACGTCGCCAATAAAAGTGGATTTACAACTAAACACTATACGCACTAGTAAACAACAGGAAACACTAAAACAATAATTATATATTCCAAGCTGCAGTTATTTATGCATTGCTCGCTCATACTGAATTTACGTTTATTATTTAGAAAATTTTCTAATAATTTCATAAAGGGAGAAAGCTAATTTGTACTCGAATAGGTCGTAATTCAAATTTTAAGTTTTATGTATCTATTAATGTTTTATGGTCCTTCCAGAAATATGCACACAAGTGATTTAATTGAAATAATTGCATTGTGATCCACAAGAAAACGTATGTATTTTAATAAGTTTAAATTCTGACTTTCCCAGCAAACCACTTGTGAACAAGACTGTACCCCGACTCAGAGTATTTACCTTGAAGCAAAGAACAAACAAGTAAGCAAATAAGTTGGAAGACAATGCACAACACTAGCGGTGAGATGTGGTACAACACTAACTAGATACATTTGTGTGATTATGTGGCGGAGAACTTGCAGATACGAGACGACTGAATTTGTGCTTTGGGTTGAGAAATTCTGAAGAGATAGTTTTTGAATACCTATTGTACTTACTTAGGTATTTTAGAATGTTATTGAGACAGATGACAATAGATTTTCAAGGATAGATGATAAGCACCCTAATTGCGTAACACACTATCAATCGGAACAATCGGAATCTGAATCAATGAATGTTGTTGAACTGTCAAAATGAAACCGAGTCCGATTGATAATGTGTTACACAGTTGCCCCACAAGTGCCCGTTCCTAAAAAGAAGCTGGTATTGCCAATTTGGGTTTTCTGGCAAGTGGGACCCATATACAAAGACGGTGGTAGATGTTCCTGTTAAACGGTGCTGTAGATCAATTTTGTGATCCTAATACAGTTATATCCGGTGCGGGATTGTCCGAAAGGGTTACCGCTATCCCGGAACATAAAGGGCTAAGGAAGGAACACGGATGGGTTTTAGTCAGTAAGAGTCTGACACTCCCTTCGCTCCACCCAGAGCGGGAGGGGTCATTTGATGATTTACCATCCATAAAAAAAAAATACAGTTATATCCAGATACAAAATCTACATATGAGGTTATAAATATTTTTCAAGCACCGCGCGTCGCCTATTGGCGACGAAACAATAGAAAATCAATTGCGTCTCATTAGCGGAGCTCGACAGTTTAAAAGAGACTTTGCCCCTAGAGTTTGTAAAAGCACACATATCAACTCGGAAAGGGATCGTCACTGTATCAACTCGAGCCATTCAGTATTCTTTGTATGAAACTCCCTACTACAACGCATAATACTCGGAATCGTAACGTAATCGCCTCGCCTCGGGACAAGCTCACGAACCGCGGAGCGGTGCGTGGTCAACTTTCAGTTCCCGCGCTTACGTCTCTTCGTCCACCCTTGCCCCTCTCACCCCTCCCGCGGCCTGAATGCAGCACCATCAACCAGCGGTCGGCGTCGCCTAGCCGTCGCCGAGTCGACGTATCGAAGTTGCTGATCCGCTTTGTTTATGTGCTTACGTTAGGTTGACTCCTGTTTGACGGCGAGGTGAAAGGCGAAACGATGACGATCCCTTTCCGAGTTGATATGTGTGCTATGACCGTAATACGTAAATCGTTCAGCTTCCCTTTGCTTGCCCCAGAGCGGAGAAAATCCTTGACAATATCCCAACATAAATAAAGACTTCTTATAAATTACCCTAACAACAGAAATCATTTGCTTTGAAAACCTAACTTACGTAGAACGTAATCACTGCCTCTAATTTGTTTATTCTGGCATGAAATTATTATAATATTATTAAAGCAATATCAATTTAATTTATAGTTAACAAAGGGCTTTAATTTCCTTTGTTTTCTGAAAATACTTATGTAATCATTATAAATGATAAATCCTTGAAACACATAAATATTAAGCAAAATGTTAAATTATTATTATTATAAATGAATTAAGTGTGTTAAGAATAAGTTAGATTATAAGATACGTAAATGACAAGTCCTATCTATCTACTTACCTCTCTTTCTTTTGCTGTGCCCGACATTGTCCACGATTGTTTCTTCTGGCAAATATTTAGTACCTAAGTCTACATTGTGAAGAATTGAGTATTGAAATACAGGGTGGCGGCAGTACCAATCGGTTACCATGGATTCAGTATTCAGTACACAACATGTAAAAATTTGCTGGTCCATAAATTTTGACCACGTAGGTATAATTATTGTACTTTATAAAACAGCTGTTTTTTTTTTTGATATCCGACGAAAAATGTCTTCTCTAGGGGATCTAGAATAATGTGCTGAATTCATGGTTACAGCTTGGGGCGTCAATGCCCCGCCATCCTGTAATCTGTATACACCAGAGAACTAACAATAAGTGTCAAATTATGTATGTCCTTTTTTTTTTTTCTTGTCGGGGGGATATTTGCAAAAGGCACCCGACCTCCGGGGAGGGAGGTCGGGGAGTACGGCATTTTTACCTCACTAATACCACCCCGGTGATCACCATCAGCACATAGGGGCGATCCCGGTTCCTCTTAAAAGACCAATTCCGGAACCCCCCCGATCAAATTATGTCCTACTAGCAGCGCCCCGCGGTTTCACCCGCATAAGTGTCGATCCCGTGGGAATATCGGGATAAATCCTATGTCCTTTCCCGAGACTCAAACTGTCTCTAAACCAAATTTCATCTAAATCGGTTCAGCGGTTTAAGCGTGAAGAGGTAACAGACAGACAGACACACTTTCGCATTTATAATATTAACTAGTATGGATTTTGGAGAGCAGAAATCCTAATTAATTTTATAGGCTTAAAATATTCTAAAAATTACTTAGACAGCCCAGAATTAACAATCACAGAAGCTTGAAAACGTGCAACAAATTCTCGTTTACTTAAGTAAACAGGGCTTATCTATATGAGCTCGCTAAGCTCTATCTATCCCACTCTGAAACTCATAACTAGAAAACGTTTAACTTTACAGGATTAGACAATATTAAACCTTCGTTTAAACCGTTCAGTTTTACATTCGATAAGCCGCAAGGGATCTACCATCGTTTGACAGCTACACTTCGGAATACTTCGGGAAACATCGGAACTGCGCCCACATGCCGAAGTTAACCGATTGTAATTAAGAAGTGCTAGGTGAAATGCAAATTCAGTGCCGTGATAGTTTCAAGATAGTAACTTTTGACTGCCAAAGGGACGTGACTTCATTTGAAGTCGTGATTTAATATTCCATGAGAATTCTACTTAGTTAGAACTAGAATTTGACAGCAGTTTACGGTTGAATAGGGTGTTTTGGTCCTTTGTGCCTAGATTAAGTCTACGAGTACCAATCGCCAGACACTTAAAGGACAAATCTCGTCCAGAACCAACTTTTGCAAAAGATATTGTTGGAATAGGTGATCACAGTACGTTTTAACTTTACGAGTCACAAAAAAATGGACACCCTTGAACAACCTCCATGAGAAAGTGTGATCTATTCTTAACTCAAAGGTCTATGCCTTCTAAGAAAAGCCTGTAAATCTCCTCGCCGAAAACCAGCACGAGTTATTGCTAGAATAGGTACAATCAAGAGTAAGTTTTCTCTATACGAGTCACAAAACAAAATTGACACCCTTGAACAATCTTCACGAGAAAGTGTAATCTATTTATATAACACAAAGAACTATTTTTGCCTTTTCAGAAAAGCCTACTTACGTGTCCTCATTTCTATCCAAATACAACACCCACCCAGTACGACTATACCTGATTGTAATCCCCTATAAACCCACCCACGGCAACTTGCGGAACACTGTATTTTTAGCCAGACCTTTTAAACCTTTATAGCCCATAATTAGAGGAAGGTTGTTGACCCGTGGTAACCCATCTCAATAATAACCTGTTTTCCTCACGATCGTTTACAATTCTCTTGGGATGTTAATGTTACCGACTTTTAGATGTAGTGAATTTTCTGTGAAAAGTTACGTGTTTCATATTATGTATTTATATCTCCTTTGATACTTTGATATTCCAGGAAAAAGGTAAATAAAATAGAAAAGTTTTGATGAGAGAAAAAACTGTCGGGACTCAGACTTCCAGCTAAATAATCGTGCATTCTTTCAGAGAATCAATTGAAATTAAATTAAATTGTTTATTCTGTAAATCGGAATCACTTTTACAAGTAATATTAACAAGTAATATTATAACAATAATAAAAAAAATTGCAAGATGCAGTCGTCATTTCCTATCCGACTACTTACTCCTGAGAAAAAATGGCGGAACAAACTCAAGTGTCTAAGTCTCTTTTAAAATCCAGACATATGTGATCTTGGTGAATTCGTGAGAGGACCATGTAGATGCCTGAAATGGTCCTTTGAGGAAAGAACCACCACAGCAAAAAAAAAACCGTTCCAACCATTTTCACTGCGTAGGTATTACACTTTTCTATGTAACAGTTGTTTTTTTTTATATAATCGATGAAAAATTTCTACGCTAGGGCCATTTTTACCTTGCACCTTTTCAACAAAGTTTGGTTTTAATACAGCTTTTAAATCGTTTAATGGGTAAGTTTCAAATGACGCGTAAATATCGCTTAATTCTGGAAAATGGTAGCAGCGAACCTTTGATATTTTTTCATTTCAATGGGTATGACAAACGTACATCATTATTCAAACACGAAAACAAATTAACATTTACCTGAAAAAAAAATGACATAAACAAACAACAGCCTAAGAACAGAATGCGTACAAACAAAATAAAATGTGCACAAGATCATCGGGTCATCGCCCTCTAAGCATCATTTTAGTGTCGCCATGAGTCATTCAAATGCAGTTTTGAATTTATTCTTAGAAAATAAGAAATAGAACTGTGACTCACACGTCATTAGCCAAGGACTTGTGCGAACGTAATTCCGACGCATGCCCGAGACGACACGACACGTTATTTTCGACGCGAAATAGATTCACTGACGAAATAGAAACGTCTTTCTAAACAAAAAACGATGATGCAAAACTCATAAAATTCTTTCAAAACATTCCGTTCATTCGATTGCATTTTTCCGCTCAAACGTAAACGATTAAAATTCCGTTCGCATAGAAACAAAATACAGTAGAGCGAACAATAAATCTAACTCTGTCACAACCACAGACAAAAAAAAACAAAGCCCATTTTTATTCAAAAATATCGTAAATAATATCACAAAGCCGCAATTTTAAGTGTCGAATCCAGCATGGCTGAGCATTACGTAACAAATTATAACGGATATCCGAAATCGGCGTGTCCAACGAAGCGGAGGCAATGCGATCATCCGTGAATGTCAGGACGAAATTCGTGTTTGAATCGCCTGGGGACATCCGGACAAACACGTGATCTCTAGGACGTGAAATTTGAATGCTAGGGATGTGCCAAGTCTTGTCGATATAATTAAACAAATAAAACAAAAAGTACCTATCAGAGTTACGGAGTTAAAAGAGACACATTTTGAAATAGGGCAAAAGGAAATACCAATAATCGCCAAGCTTGTTGGTGATCGCATATCGGATATTGAGTCATTCCAGTTACCACGGGTAACGCTGTTACTGGCGTCAGCGTTGTCAGGTCAGTGAAATTCGCACTAATTTTCGAGTTTCGACTTCATGATTATGATACTAGCGTGCAGGATGAGTAATTTCATGTCTGGCTTTTTGTAAGCCCTTCGCTGTAATTTTATACCAAGCAAAGGCAGTAGGTAAGAAAGTACTTTAACCCTACAGTTAGTTAAGTTAGCATATGTACAGACGCCAGCACATCAACCTACTACAATCTGTCAAATTTCTTTAATAGATTTTCAACTTTATCACTTAATCATATGGTTCAAAGTTGATTGGGAAAATCTGACAGTTTCGGGTAGGTTGATGTGCTGGCGTCTGTACATGTGATGTGACCTATTAGAAGTTGATGAAATAATAGTAAATGTTACGTAATAAATCATGTTGATGTACCGCCGTGATCTCTAACCTAGACACGTGACACTCGTGGCTTAGATGCACATTACCGATATGGACATAACTTTCTCAATGCGTACTATGCAGATTTCTCTGTTCAGTTATTACTTTGTTAGATATAATTATAATTATGGAAGACATGGGTCGTGAAAACCAGCACTCATTTTTTTTATTGCAAGGAGTAAACTGTCGTTATGAGAACCTTAGTAACAGTCCAAGATAATTAGAACCCAGTTGCGGCCCAGACAGTCGCTTAACGCCTCCAGTCTAGCGTTCGCCTCAAAACGAGGTTTATCTTTATGTCTAGGTTTAAACCATGGAGCTATTTTTAAATTTCGAACTATAATCCGAAAGAGTTAAAGTTTTTATTACAAAAACTGACGTTAAGCCCGAATCTAAGATGTCAATTTTGCATTTAAAACTTTACTTTTGTCGGAATAAAGTTCAAAATACAGTAATTGTCTAGAAGGTTTATGGTAGGCCTAGTTTTGTAATATGACGGTATGTGTTTAAATCTGTCAAATATGTGTGAATGACTGACACTGTTGTCTCGTCAGCTATTACTATTAGATATTTATCGAAAAAATAACTTGAAGATAGTTTTCAGACAAGATTTGGTCGGAAAATCCAATAAAAACTACCTCCTATTACAGAACTTTGCTATCTCTAATGGTCATGTTTGACGTCAGTCGCTTCATGTCTCGGTTCCCGCTCGAGAAACTCGCTTTATCATGGATGAAGGACCTTGTTAGCAAACGGTAGATTAATTCCTTTCAGCAGAATTGTCCCGAGTAGTAGGCTGAGGAAATATTCCAGGATAAAGAGCGGTACCTATCTGTGGTAAATTCAGTTTAATCGAGTAGAACTGTTAGCCAGATTATATTCTTTTAGTTATTCAAGTCGTCTGAGCGGCATGTATTACGACCGCTGGGCAAGAGCCACCATATTATAATGGTGATGGTAGGTCCCAGGTGGGTTTTGCTCTGAAGTGTAACATGGGCTAAAAAAAAATTGTATTTCTAACATGAAGAAAAATGTTTGGTTTGGAAATTATGTTATGGTCGAAAAGTCCGCTGAATGTGGCTGACCACCGCAAACCAAAAGCCAATTACTAAGAGACACCGAAATCATAAGGACTTTGACCTGTTGCGGTTCTAATTGCTCGTGGCGAGGGCGGGTCTCCGACGTATGGATAATTCCCGATTTTTATAGAAAATCCAAGAGATTTTGCTCATCAACCAATATGAAGGAGCTTAAGCCTTCTTAGTGGTTATACACACGAGTGGCATGTGTCAACGGTGTAGGCAGCTGCACTCGACAACACGCGTTGACGGCCGCCGCCGACACGACTACGACTGCCATTGACAAAGTGTCACTCGTGTATTTGAATTGAACACTTTTAAGGCAGTACCCCGACCAAAACTGCGTTTTTCTTCGTTATTCAGAGGCTATTAACTCAATAATTATGAGAAATAAACTACATCTGAAAGTACATTATTAATGTTCGATATCATCATCACGTTGCCCGTTATTAATTCTGTGCCTCCTGTGATAAGTGATATAACTCGAGTTGTACCCTTTTTGTGATTTTCACATGAGCTTTATCAAAAAAAAAATACGTCTTTTTTGGTCTAACTCACGTTCTTCTATCTGCTATAGTTTCGGAGATAATTTTGTGCAAAGTGATACAACTATAGGGATTTTGGCTGTTTTAGGGATTTTGTTTTTGCTGTCCTGTAAAATGACGTTTTTTGACTTGTATCACTTATCACAGGAGGCACAGAATTATTTTTTATATGTTACTAATACATTTAAAATTTCCTTTTAAAAAAGTGACCAAAATTATTGATTGCATGCATCTTTTGCTAAAGTTGACGTTCTATTAATTTGAGGATTTCACCGATGGATAGAGAATTTAAAAATCTAAATAGTCAATGTTTTCATTTATTTAAAAAGATCGCTATTCTTTTTTTATTAAAATAATTCCAAAAATTTTGCGAGTTTTATGATAAAGGGGCGTGCGCAGGGTACGCTGCATCCCTTTCTTACGAGGAAGTCGTGTCGCTCTCTGTCCCTGTCGCGAATGCTCAAGGTTATTTGGTCGGGGTATCGCCTTAAGCTCTTTTTATATTGGTTGATGAGCAAAATTACCAGTTTATCTTACCATACGGATTTGATTAATTTAGCTACTCTTCTTTTCTCTTTTTGAGATGTAGGTCACAGTCGACCGCTCATCATTGGTAATAAGTTGACCTAGCGCTGACCGAGCGCAGCACAGAGTTTAAATAGACCAAGAGGCCAGCTTAATAATACTGGTTTTTTTACCCGATCGTGACATACTGTACGTCAAACAGCCCATGTGTTTTAAAGGTGTCTTAGAAAATAAACAAATCTTATGACGGCGTAATGAGGATCCTAATCTATATAAATAAAAGAAAGTCGGGTTTGTTACACCATTTATAACTCAAGAACATCTGGACCGTTTTTTATGATCTTTGATTTTTTGGAATTGTCTCCGCCCCGAATAGCAGAATAACTAATTAAAACACGGGCAAAATTCACAAAGAAAAAAAAAAGAAAAGATTTTATCATAGATTTCGTATGGATCGGCTTTTTTGATTCTGAGGCGGTACGAAGTTCGCCGGGTCAGTTAGTTTCTTATAAATGTATCCTCATTTTAAAGTAAATAGTTCATTACCTTAATCATCCCACACATCACGTTACAGATGAGCAAATATAAATTGGATTCACAATATGTTTTGCTTACAAATGTAATTAAAGTGTTTAATTCGAGATATACAGACGCCAGCACATCAACCTACTACAATCTGTCAAATTTATTTAATCGGTTTTCAACTTTATCACTAAAGCATAAGGTTCAAAGTTGATTGGGAAAATGTGACAGTTTCGGGTAGGTTGATGTGCTGGCGTCTGTACATAATTAAGATAACGATGCTAAATTGCTGTGTTTACAGATCGGAAAATTGCGGTATATTACGAAGTATGGATGGGCGGAGGTTTGGAGTTAACTGGGAGAATGTTCAGAAATGGTACTTCAACACGTGTCTAGGAACGAAGACAAGGTGCGTTTCAGTTGTAAATTCGTAGTAAGAAAAGTACTTGGAACGGTCTATTGGTTCTTCGAAGTTCTTTACTAATAAGTATTTAGTGCGAATGACTGTTTCGTTACATAAAAACACGTCTGAATTCTCCGAAGGAGGGGGGGGGGGACCCGAATTCCCTCAGTAAGGCGACTACACGACCTAAAGCGCGGTCACTGTCGGACTGCATAGAAAAGAAAGAGAAGCGCGATGACACAACCGTGGTAATTTATTGCAAATATGAAGCAATTATCTATTTACAAAAACTCTCAAACACCAAACAAATAACAACCGTATACTAAAATTCGGGGAATTAAATTGTCTTATACATGGTGAAAGTTTTATGAAAATACACCCGATAGTGTTTGCGTGATTATCGTTTTTATGTCCGCGGTAGACATTACTTTACAAATTAATTACACTATGTTAAAAAAATATAATTGCAAATATTCACATATCAAATTACGAAGCAAATGGTCTAGTATAACATTTATTTTTTTCAAAGAAATCAGTCCGGTCGATTAGACGTGATGTTGAATTTAAAATCATTAGAAGTCGTATATCTGCGCAGGACGAGGACTACAGGACCTAAACACAAAAAAACGCAAGTTTTATAATGCCTAAAAGTATACGATCGACTACAGAGTACAGACTTACAGTAAAAATATCAGAAAAAAAAAGTGATATTCTTCAGGATATAATATTATGGTAGTTAGATAATGTGTTGAAAACACAATACAACTAATTTGATACGATAGAAAAAAATCATGAAGATACCTCTAATAACTTTGTTTTTACAATAAAAACCATAATAAATAAAGACTTGCAGCTTTATTGCCAGGCAGGTGTTGACAACATATCAGATGCAATTGATGAGCTAAACCGGGATTTAGATGTCGATAAAGACTGGTCTAATCGATTCGGGGTGGCGGTTAACCCCACCAAGTGTCAGGCTATCTTAGTAGGCAGCCCCTACAGCACGAGGAAGCTGAATGGCTTAACTGTGCCACCTGTGATCTTCGACAACTCAGTCATCCCGTTTAGCTCTGATGTGAAGAATCTTGGTCTGCATGTCGACACTTGTCTTGACTGGCGAAAGCAGGTCACGACTGTTAGTCAGAAAGTCACCGGAACGTTGCGGTCGCTCTATCGATTGAAAAACCTTCTCCCTTCACACATAAAGGCAATGCTTGTACAGTCCCTAATATTTCCCATAATTGACTATGGTGATGTGTGTTACTATGACCTGAATGCAGATCTCCTCAATAAACTTGACCGTCTTCTCAATAACTGCATTCGATTCGTTTTCAATCTTCGTAAATATGACCATGATTCCGAGCACCGGCGGCTTTTAAAATGGTTACCCATTCGCCAGCGCAGAGAGTTGAGGGCGCTGACTACGTTGTTCTCTATTCTTGACAATCCCACTGCCCCTTCTTACATGACTTCTCAAATTCAATATTTATGCTCTGCCCATACTAAAAATCTTCGTTCAACCAACAATCGCCTTCTACGATGTCCTTCTCACCGTTCTGGTTTCATTCATTCTTCTTTCTTTGTCCAGGCGGTCTTTCTATGGAATGCGCTCCCTCTGAACATCAGGACGGCAACCAGTCGGTTATCTTTTAAAGTGAAGGCACGTGAACATATTCGGCAGAAGTTGGCCGTAACATCCCAGCGCTGATTTGCTGGATTCGTTTTCTCCTCTACCGATCATTTTTCCCCTGAGAGTTCATTTGGTTTATATGTATGTATGTATGTATCTGTGTATATATTGTATTTTATATTCATTTCCTAGCTAGTTCTCCTGTATGTTGCACCTGCCATGTTTTGTCTCTGCATCACCCTATGGTTGACTGGTAGAAAATGCCTCAGGCATTAAGTCCGCCTTTGTACAGTATTACTTTTTTTTACTTGTGCATAAAGTTTTAATAAAAATAAAATAAAATAATATACATATACAAATCATTCTGATTTTTACACGACTGCCCAAAAAGGAAAGTAATGTATTCAGGGTTGTTTGTCAGATTATTCTACATACAAGCAACATAGGTTTTAATTTTAAAGCACAAATTCTAAAGCACTAGTGTTTTAATTTTTTAGTTCAAACAATATATTTTTGTTAACAGATATTGCTTCATATTTTGCAATAAATTACCAGTGTTGTGTCATAAAAAAAATACATAGCGCTTCTCTTTCTTTTGTATGCAGTCCGACAGGGCCCGTGCACGCCACGTTTTTTTTAAACGCGCCGTTGACGTGTTTTCTATCGATACGCACGCGAGTCAGACGCTGCCTGTGGACCTTCTGTAGGATAAAAGCGCGCCCTGTCAACGCACGTTTCTAAAACGCGCATCAACGGCGCGTTTAAAAAACGTGGTGTGCACAGGCCCTTCGGTGATGTAGTCCCCTTAAGACGTATGTCAATTTGGAGTCAAAAGTAGTTACTGCTGTTAGTACTCTCACATTTTGCCAGTTATAAGTTCCATATATAAAAACTTTTTAACAAAAAATTAAACCTCCGAAAAAACTGAAAAGCAAAAAATAATAAACTTTTTTTATTTAACCTTAATAAATAAGTTCTTAAACTAATGCAAGTATACCTAAGTAATTTTGAGTCGGCGCCAAACAAGCAAATTAATTCGTTGCGAGTGGTCGTGCGGAGAGCGCATTTTTTGTTTGAAATGTTAATGTTTATCGCTATAGATTTCACGTTGCTTATTTCTTTAAATTTAAGGTAATTTAGTAATCTTTGTTCATTGATTGTTTGGCGCCGACTCAAAATTATTTAGGTATACTTGCATTAGTTTAAGAACTTATTTATTAAGGTTAAATAAAAAAAGTTTATTATTTTTTGCTTTTCAGTTTTTTCGGAGGTTTAATTTTTTGTTAAAAAGTTTTTATTTTATAATTTTTTGAGGCCATAATTTACTAATTACTACATGCTTAATGTTTGATTACTTTTAAAATACCTACCTTACTTTAGACATTAACTGTTATATACTCCTACTTTAACTATTATTTTTTGTGTAATATAATACTAAATAATATAATGTAATACTTAAAAATAACAGGCTTTATATACCAACATAGATAGGCCTTTTATTTTAATTGTAATACACAGCTCAGCATTAAAATCTGTGAATGAACAATAAGTCACCCCTATTTTCCCACCCTTAGGGTAGGTATTTTTTTTCCAAATTTACATGGGACCAACTTCGAAGTATGTCCTATCCAACAAAAGAATAATGATCAAAATCGGACTACTCTGTAAAAAGTTAAGCGTGGTCATACATTACAATCAGTGAGTGAACAATCAATCATCCCCTGTTTTCTAACCCTTAGGGTTGGAATTTTTTTTCCAAATTTATATGGGACCACCTTCAGGGTATACCCTTTCTAATAAAAAAAGAATTATCAAAATCGGACTGCTCTGTAAAAAGTTATGCGTGATCATACATAAAAAAAAAAAAAAAAAAAAAAAAAAAAATATACGCGTCGAATTGAGAACCTCCTCCGTTTTTTTTCGTCGGTTAAAAAAGGCTCGAGCCCGACAAATCCGCGCGGTACTTGCGTAACTCACATAAAATGACAATAGGGTAGTTTCCTGGGTAAAAAAATAATAATTCTAATTAGTCCGTCAGTTAGATTATCGAAAAATAATGGACCCATATTTTTTCTTTTGTCAATCAAACAAAAAATGACAAAGATAAAGCGCGTCAAAATTTGGGAGTGGGGGGTCGTGACGTCACGCCGTGCTAAAAATTGTCGCACGGCGTGACGTCACGACCCCCAACTCCCAAATTTTAACGCGCTTTATCTTTGTCATTTTTTGTTTGATTGACAAAAGAAAAAATATGGGTCCATTATTTTTCGATAATCTAACTGACGGACTAATTAGAATTTTTTAGGAAACTAGCCTATTGATCGCAATGGATTTCATAGTGACAGTTCACCCACGTTCAACGCGTTTTTTACGTTCGCGTTGTAGAGCAGACAAATTTTTCAAACCTATGAAGCATTATTAGCAAGATAGGTCTTAGGTAACAATATTCTTCAAAACTGACACAATGTAGTTGAAAGTGTGTTTCGTAATTTTATTAGTATGCTGGACTTCGAATTCGGTCCTGTAAATTTCTATTTCATGCATGGCATTATGGCTTTTTCCATTATATGCCGGATTAACATTAGGTACTTACTTGACTGCTCTACGCTTACTTGTAGGCACCTGACATCGAAAGTAATTTTCTACAGCATCTGCCAGACAGAACTTAATTTAATACACGAACGGGTTTCCAATACTTTGATGTCTTCATAACGTTAGCGTATTAAGATTTTACGCAATTACCTTCAGAGTTACGAGCATTTATTTTAATGGTTCTTGAATTGAAGATCGAAGCATCGCTGTGTAACTACAGAAGCTCCTTTTAACTCGTAAAAACAAATTCGCATCTAAAATCCGCCTTGTTACATTCTGATAAAATCCTCATTGATACAACAGGGGAGAGTCATGACCTCATGACCCTATACAGACTTTTTTTTTTCTCGCGGTGGAAATCCTCATTGACTTCCTCTATCGTAGGGTTAGGGGTAACTCGTCCACTTCAAAACTGGGACCAAGGACCAGTTCCACCTTTCTATTTTACTAGGGGTCAACTCGTCCCACCTCGAAACTGGGACCATGGGCCTAAGGGGGCAACTCGTCCCACTTCGAAACTGGGATCTGAGACCAATTCCACCTAGGGGGCAACTGGGCCCACGTTAGTTTAGGTATTGAGACGATTGCACTACTGAATATTCTCTAGGGGTTTGGTGGTCCCAATAAAGAGGGGTGACAGAGGGGCATGCCGGACTATTACCGGCTAAAACCACCGCGGTGTTCCACCTCTACCTATGGCCGGGGGTGCGGGATTCGCACAAGGACGAGCTCGTCGTCTGTGCGCTGGTCTGAAAGATATAGTATTGGTGTAAGAATGTTCTGCTAGTAATCTGCGTTTAAAGCTATATAGACTAAAAGTTTACGTTGCTCCCCATGCTAAAATTACCGTGGAATGCGGGATTCGCTTGCTATGGTGGTGATTATTGCAAATGACTGCATCACTGGTCTAGTGGTCGCTAGCACTACTGCTGAACATGAGGTCCTGGGTTCGATTCCGGGTCGGGCTCATTGTTTTTGGGTTCTTCCATCTGGAATTTCTCAGTAGCAGCCCAGAGTCTGGATTTGAGCCGGGTTAAGGGTCAGCTCACACCGCGACGCGACGCGGTGCGCAGTTTTCTAGATAGCAATACAATTATAGACCTTACCCACTACACAAAAAGGTACACAATTCTGTGTGTCTACTACGTCGAGCTACGCCGCGCGGCCCTCCTTACCGATGTGTACCTTTTTGTGTAGCAGATAAGGTCTATAATTGTAATGCTATCTTGATAACTGCGCGCCGCGTCGCTTCGTGGTGTGAGCTGACCCAAGGGTAATATGCTCGCTCCCTGTTACGTGGGACTTAAACATAACTGGCGAAATATGGATGTATTGCACTATGGGTGTACCTCTGCCTTACCTACCCTTCGAGGAATATAGGCGTGATGTTTAAATTGTAACTTTGACTGTTTAATGCAGAGGTTACCTGCTCACAAAGACGCCTTGGTCTAGAAGCAGATATTTAGAGATGAACTAATTACCGCACTTCGGGGGTTAATTAAGTATAAATAATTATATGATAACATAGTAACGAAGTCAAAACTGTACAGACGCCAGCACATCAAGCTACCCGAAACTATCAAATTTTCCCAATCGACTTCAAACCTTATGTTTCAGCAATAAAGTTGAAAACCTATTAAAGAAATTTGACAGATTGTAGTAGCTTGATGTGCTGGCGTTTCGTCTGTACATTGACTATTAAAAAAAAAAAAGCTACGAGGTGTGGGAATGAGTCTGATGCCGAAAACATACTTTTTTTGAATTTTTGTCCGTTTGCCTGGATCTTACTTATGTTCCGGATTGGCGCAAAAACGGCTGAACGGATTTGGATGAAAGGCACGCAGATAGAATATAACCTGAATTATCACATAGAGTACTTTTAATCTTGGTATTACGCTCCCGTGGGATATACCTACTATTATTGAGTAAGTATAGATAGCAAGTAACTTGATCTCTTATGATTTCTCTTCCTATTTTTATACCATCGTAAACATCCTTCATCAAATCATCCAGCTACACACTTGAAACTAAGCTGTAATGTCAAGTCATAAGGACTTATTTACATTATCAAAACCTTTTGCCGGGATCGTCAAAATTAATAACAAGAATAAATTTAATAATGAAAAACAAGGATGGGTAATGTTAAAATAATAGAACTTGACTGTTAGGGAGGGAGACATTATTTATCATCTGGTTTGGGAAAAAGTTTCTTATCCCAATTTGTTAGATAGGTAAGGGGATCCGACCGGAATGAACCTATTAACAGGAGGATTGTGCTGTTTATTCTTTTGATAAATCCCATTTGACATCTTTAAAGGGCACGAATACACCGCGAACATCCCCAAAGGATGAATCCCCCAGTATCTCCACTGCCTTTGCGTTGGCAAAGACCTACATACGATCTCGAAACGGTTCTTGATGCTGATGGCCAATAGGGCCAAGGCAATGAATGAGTCTGAGGGAATGGCTTTTTGCAATTACTGGTTGTGAATCAGAGGTGCACGTTTACATGCGAACCAAATGACCTGTTCTAACAATAACTAAAAGAGTGATGAAAATACAGTTAGGAGAAGTATCAATAATTCTCAGCTGAATGCTCAAACTTAAAACATTGCTTTCAATTAAACCATTTACAGGCACGTTTGAATTCTCAAGGGCTCGGTTATTCAGAAAGATGAAACATGAAACTATTAACACTGGCATCTGGGCAAGTTTGGGACAATGAGGCTTTTGTTATGAGCACAAAGGGAAACGCTGCTGTCCATGCAGTTTACTCAATCTAACAAGCCTTTCAGAGCTCGCATAGCAACAGTTCAGTTTCAATCAAATTCATACAACCATATTTTCCGACAGACTGTAAACCATGCATCCTTTGTTCAAACAATCCAACCAATAAACTTCCAAAGCATTCCATCGACGTCTCGACGAACCTATCAACGGATTCCATTAATTTCGATTGTATCAACTTCTGCATCGAACGTTATTAACGGCTAATTGAATAAAACAAACATTTAGTTCACTTTAATTGCAGGTGGAGTGTTGAGCGCCTGCGTGCGACCTGGTCACGGGAACTGGGTCACCCCTCCCCCGCAGCCTCAATGTGGCCTGATTTAACATCGCTCCCGAACATCACAGAAGGCTAACGTGCATTTTTACATGCATAATGACGTATGTCACCCCAGATGTGGTTAGGGTGAAACACTTTTAGAAAGCACAGGTTACATCAATGTGTTTGTCTTTTTTGAACTCGTAACATGTGTCATTTTGGAGGACATTAGCAACCAATCAGACATGATTCAAAATACCCAGATTGCTATGCTCTAATTTGGGACCAACCATACGCCTAATGTACCAGCTCAAGACAACTAAATCCTTCAAGCCGTTATTAGCTAGTAGAATTTATAGCAAAATAATACCTACACGTCTTTTCAGATTGCATCA
Organism: Amphipoea oculea; assembly: GCA_945859645.1. Lineage (NCBI taxonomy): Eukaryota > Metazoa > Arthropoda > Insecta > Lepidoptera > Noctuidae > Amphipoea > Amphipoea oculea. The sequence goes on from OX243873.1 coordinate 15,340,577, forward strand.
AATGACACACCCTTCCTTTGTCATTTACCACCGGAATACCATGTCTTTTTTCTCTCTGACAAAAATAAATGTCTATTGGACAAAATGAAGGGAAAAGAGAACTGTTCCCACGCAACTTGCGAGGATCAAGGAGGGTTACTTAATGACACTTACAGGCGGGAGAGGCTAACAATTTGTCTCTGTTTATGGACAGTATATCTTCTATAGTCTATAGCTTAGGTATATACATGTGTGTGTTGTTCTTGCTGGAGTCAACAAGCTTCCAATCGACGCCTATAGAGGCTCCCTTATGTACCCAATAGCCCACGTAGCTTCAGCATACATTGGAAGACGGACACCAAATTTGATTTAACGTGACCAATATTTGTAACTTAATCACTGCTTTGTAACCCCAAAAGCAAAACTTTTCTAATGCGAAGGCAGCCATTTTATGGATATCGGCATGAAGAAAGCCAGATTGCATTGTCGATTTACTTTATGCATCTAACGTTCTTTTCCTCATGCTCAAATTAAGCCTATTGAGCTATTCCAATTTCGTAATACAAGTAACCTACATCTTTTTGACAAGTTGTTCCAACATTGTGTATGACCAACATTGGCAGCTGTGTTCAATTGTCATAAATGTGGCTAACCTTCCACGCACAGCGTTTGGGATCGAACAGCTCAAACATGGGGGTCACGGCCGTTTTTGACGTGACCCAAATGTCATCAAAACATCGTGTTCATTAAAAAAAAGTTTCATAAGTTTTCTATACGTCATGTTTTTTTTTTAGTTTTCGATGACGTAAATAAGTTACCGCATGGGCGTTAGTTGGTTTTGGTTATAATAACTTTCAGTTGAGGTAGCTTAAGACGTAATTCGCGCGAGTACAATCGTACGATTTTTAAAGTTTTTCTTCTCAAAATTTGTTACTATTAATTCATCGACACAAAGTTACTAAGTACCCAGCTAAAAGTGATAATAATGTCAAAAAATATTCATGTCCGTTCTTCTTTTTAACGTGTCGATGGCAGAAATAACACGAAAAAATATAAACAGTTTTTTGAAATTAGTCCGGGGATAAAATTCAGCATCGCGAATACCGTTTGTTGACGCAGCCATTAGGTCCTGACGTGTGCAGCTGACAGTGAAAATTTGAAAGCAGTAGGAACTGCTAAAGGAACTATCTAGTCTCAGTAGTTCCTTCAGCTTTTGCAAAGGATCTACTGATCAAAAAGTTCTCAGTAGTTCCTTCAAAGGAACTGCTAAAGGAACTATCTAGTCTCAGTAGTTCCTTTAAAGGAACTACGAGAAGGAACTAGTGAGCACAAACGGACTTTTTCGGGGAAGGAAGAACGCTGTTCAAAAATATTGACGCTCTCCAGTTATTTATCCTATATTTACTATAATAAAAATAATATAGTAGTCCTGCGAAATATCCTAGGGACGGTATTTTGATAGCAAATACCATATTCGCATCCTTCCGGTGCTCGTGCGGATTCCGGCTGGATGTCGTGCTATACTTTTGTCTGACGCCTCCCATCCGCTGTCGACTCGATAGCGGTCCGCCCCCACACCGCCCCCGCTCCGCCTACCGTGTGACGCGGCCTTTATTGAGATGCTTGAAAAAATACTTGTTTTTCTAAGGTATCTTGTTATGAATAGTTTTACATTTACATATATTTCTGCTGACCTACTAATGTTAGCTGTACAAAAAATCCGCAGTCTTTGTTCGATTCAACCAAGCATACTTTTCTTTTTTTCGGTTTTTTGCTTCGCCTAATTATCTATTTTATCTCTGTCCATCTATATGCTAGTTTTTTTTGCTTCATTAGAATAATTATCATTTGTTTTCAAGCTACTGTGATCATGTTATTGCTTATTTTTTAGATGTTAGAGATGTAGTCTATGACTCTATGTTTCTATTTCAGTAAGTTTTTGTCAGTAAGCTTTTTGTTAGATAATAATCATATGAATCGTCTATTAGTCCCATATACAGATATAGATAGACCTAGATAACTCAAGTATCACGTTCTGTATGAAAACCAAGCGTGCCATTTTTTTGACTACCTACTATGACGTCACAAGCACTATTTAGTAATGGGAAAATCAAATCTCGCCCCACCCCCGGGGCCTAACGCCAGCGCTCACGCTCACCCAGCCAGCAGTACACAGGACTGAGCGCGAAAGGGGCGGCTTACGATTTTTGTACGTGAGCTGGTGCGATTTTTGCCAAGCGAAGTGGTTGCTCTTTCGTTATCTAGGTGTATCTACATATATCTGTGATTCCATGAGATTCAGTTTGTAGGTAATTTTAATAAGTTTTATTATTTTTGTATATAGGGACTTTTACTACTGCAATGCGTAAGTATGTCAGTCCCATCATACCCTAACGGCCGAGTCCAATTACCTATCTATCACCAGTTTCGGCATACTGGAGGTGGAAAAACGTATCTTTCTCTGGTTTTAACGTCCCAATAATCGATATCAGTAGCGATCTGTATGATTATATTATACAGACAGGTATAATTATACTGGCTACCATCAGTAGCTATCTGTCAATAGGTTATTGGGTTCGGCCGTAAATAAATAATAGTAAAATACACGCTGCTATGGATTACATTGGGCCATGACACTGAACAGACTCTTCGCATCATCAACATTTAGTTACAAACTAGAAGACTGGTGTAAACTCGACTGATAGAAATCGAGTATTGCTACTTAGTTTTTGTTCTTGCTTTCAGCAATTTTTTTTGGTAATACTTATAAATTTTGTAACACCATTTAAAATCCGGACAAAAACTGATTCTCAGTGAAACGAACAATGCCAACAGTAATTTTGTTTAAGAAGTTGAATCGTCCATTAGTCCCGTGAGATTCGGTTTGTAGGTCGTCTCATTAATTGTTGGGTCGTTTAAGTTGTTGCTGATCGCAGTCAATCAGGCGGCAAGACTCGGCCGTCATACAAAATTTACGAAGCTTTTGAACATGAACTTAATTGACGATTATTTTGCTAGTGTATTTTGTTTTGTCGGGTTTTAACATTCAATTGAAAAGTTACAAATAACTGTATTGTTGTATTTTATAGATGACCCGCGATTTTGATATCAGCATGGAGATGCCCAGGAAAAACAAATAGGAATAGCAAAAATATTCTGTCACTGGGGAATAGTATAATATTCTAACGGTGAAAGAATTTTTAACCGACGAAAAAACGGAGGAGGTTATCAATTCGACGCGTATATTTTTTTTTTTTTTTTTATGTATGATCACGCATAACTTTTTACAGAGCAGTCCGATTTTGATAGTTCTTTTTTGATTAGAAAGGATATACCCCGAAGGTGGTCCCATATAAATTTGGAAAAAAAAATCCAACCCTAAGGGTAGGAAAACAGGGGATGATTGATAGTTCACTCACTGATTGTAATGTATGACCACGCATAACTTTTTACAGATTAGTCCGATTTTGATAATTCTTTTTTTAATGGATAGAACATACCTCGAAGTTGGTCCCATGTAAATTTGGAAAAAAAAATCCTACCCTAAGGGTGGGAAAATAGGGGTGATTTGTTGTTCATTCACAGATTTTAATGCTGAGCTGTGTATTACAATTAAAATTAAAGGCCTATCTATGTTGGTATATAAAGCCTGTTTTTTTAAGTATTTTACTATACAAAAAATAATAGTTAAAGTAGGATTATATAACAGTTAATATCTAAAGTAAGGTAGGTAGCCATTTTAAAAGTAATCAAAAATTAAGCATGCAGTAATGAGTAAATTATAGCCTCAAAAAATTATAAAATTAAAACTTTTTAACAAAAAAATTAAACCTCCGAAAAAACTGAAAAGCAAAAAATAAAAACCTTTTTTATTTTACCTTAATAAATAAGTTCTTAAACTAATGCAAGTATACCTAAAAAATTTTGAGTCGGCGCCAAACAATCAATGAACAAAGATCACTAAATTACCTTAAATTTATAGAAATAGCCAAATCAAATTAATAATGTGTGCAACGTGAAAATCTCCAGCGCTAAATATTAACATTCCAAACAAAAAATGCGCTCTCCGCACGAACACTCGCAACGATATTAAGTTGCTTGTTTGGCGCCGACTCAAAATTAGTTAGGTATACTTGCATTAGTTTAAGAACTTATTTATTAAGGTAAAATAAAAAAGGTTTTTATTTTTTGCTTTTCAGTTTTTTCGGAGGTTTAATTTTTTTGTTAAAAAGTTTTATCGTATTCGGATCAGTATTTTTAGGGATTAACTTTTAGATACAAAAATTCTAACAACCTTTATGTTAGGTTATGTTATCTAACAACATGACCTCTTCATCAACTTAAATATAAGTAAAGAAGTATAAATGGAATACATAATTAGATATGTATTCCATAATATCCTCAGTGGAACTGCTACAGTAAACAATGGATGGTCTAGTTAAGTTACATGATGAACGCCACTGGCAAATAGATAGGGTGGTCGGATTTTGTGGTTACATAGGAATATAGGATAAAACTTCTAACTCTACCGAAAACATTCAGATTTCTTTTACGAGCCCCATGGGAGCCTCTCTAAAAGTAAGCACCAATTCTAGTTCCTTTCAACTTTGGTGGAAACAACACACAAAAAAGTTTCCGCTTAATTGCCTGTACACATAAAACCTATTTTAAACCGTAAAAAAAAAGTTGTCAGACCATAAATCATTGACAAATTGTTCGTAGTCAACATTTTTATTTTCATGTAGCAATCCTCGTTTACTCGATGTGGCGTGAAATGAAATTGTCGTAATGCGTAAAGTTGCAACTGGAATCCAATTTGTATCTTCCCATGAAAATTTGTGGAGAAAGTATAAAAATGCGTAGACACAAATGGTGATTGACAATGTCAATGGATTTTGCAATTAAAATTATTAACATTAGTAACGCGCCATCGAAAATATCTATACCTAAGTATATTGATTTAAACTCAGTGTTATTATTAAACGATAATTATATCCGTCGTCCGCGCAGACCTCAATCATCCTCATATCAGCGCTAGACTGACACGCTTCCCCCGTGCAGTTCGGCTGCACCCGAAATAGAGTTCGTGCATCTCCGTCTGCGCTCGGGCTCGATCGTTTATCTTTTTCAATCCGCTGTAACACAAACAAAAAGGTCAGAAGCCGACGACCTAGTTTCTGAGCGACGAATCCAAAGGTCACCCAGACATCAGCCCGGGAAGCATTGATAACGACTGGCAAGGCTGCACCGCATGCGAATGTTTGCGAGTTATGCAATAATGTGATTCAGTTCTAGCTGTGAGCACGCGAGCTAATGTCTATAGTCGCCTGGTCTAGTTGAATGATCTGCTGGCATTACTTTAGGCCGAACTGTCGGGCTGAATATGTTTAAATGATAGAAGGATTTGTAAGAGATTGTGTGCTCCTTTTGATGTGAATGTAGGTCTATTTCGTTTATCTCGTAGACATTAGGTAAGATCTATTGATTGATCTGGGCGTGGGTGCTAACGTAATGTATTAGCTGTGTATTACTAAACATGATGTAAAGAGTTTCCTTTATAGAATAACTAATACTTACAAACATAGAAACAATGATAACCATGAAAACGACGTATAAAATATTTGTTCTCAGCATTAAAAATAAATATTTACAAGAATTTACAAAGTAGGACTTAATTTGCGAGACGGCTTCAAGAAGACGCTTCTTCAAATGTCGCCAAAAGAAAACAAAACAAAATCGACATCTGGGTCACTCCCAACTTTCTAAAATAATGATATTACTTCGTCAAGTGACAGTCTACCTTAAAGTGATGCCCTCAATTGTGAATCACACAATGGTTCCTCCATTTTGATTAAAATGACGTTTATTTAATAAGTTACGAGCGACAACGCGTTTACGATTGTCCGCACTAAATTGATTTATATATTTCCAATCACAATGGAATATTGTCGAAATTAAATACTGATTCGTTTCGCAAATATTTCATTATTGGTGATGACGTGATGATGGCAATGGATACTGCGATAAATACTGTTACTGATGTTAATGCAATTGCAAAAATACTGGTGGACACCAAATAAGCTAAAATAAAACGTAACTAAAATTGTTGGATGAAGATAATAAGATATGTTTTACGACGAAGTCGATTTACGGCAAACTAAACTAGTCAAGCAACTCAATGAGGAAACTAGATTTTCACGGAATGATTTTATCTATGCAAGGATAGAAACCAACTTACTGTGTTCAACCACATCCTAGACAAAGCGGACGATGGCAATAAGCCGGGAAAACGGATAAGACAAGAACATAAACGTTGGGAAGAAGAAGATTACAATGACACTTGAGTAAATAGAGACACACGATGTCAGTATCCACTTTGAGACTGGTTCAAATACTCGGAATGATTTATCATGATCATCAAATGAAGAGCAAAACTTTCCATTCTTTAACAAAGACCTCATTTTGGAAGAAAGTGGGAAAAGAAGGCACGTAGGCTCTCAACTTAACTTAGGTACAGATGATAAAGACTAAGATACCATGGTTTTCTCGTTCATGATTGTTGCATAACGAGACTGAGGTGTCACCCAGATGATAAACAGCAACGTCTAGGTCATTAAAAGATCCATGTTTAGCAGTTAAGGTTATTGATAATTCAATGCTTTAAAATAGCTGACACTAAAGAACCTCCCTTCTATCATGGCGCTGTCTTAGATGGAGGAACAAGGGAGACTGTCCGTGCATGAGTTTAGTTTTCTCCAAAAAGAAAGAAGAATTCGGTTTTCAGCAAACACTAGATGAAACAGCAAGTAGAAGGTCTAAATTCTCATCCAAACAAAATGAAAAGACACTAACTTGTACCCAGCAATTTGTTTACATATTTAATGTTAATACTAGTTGAGAACTCCTTCGTTTAAAGTCGACGGAGTCCAGGCGACCTTAAATTGCTAATGTAAGAAACATGTCGTGCAAACTTGGTATCGCGAGACAGAATCTTCATACTAATTTAACACGTAGATTAAGTTCTTATTTAAAATGTTGTGGGTAACACCGTCTGGTACTTACATGGACTATATTATGTCGATCGTGGGTAAGTTTCAAGGCAGTTAATACCAGGTGCATCGATATTGCTTGAGCTGTGAACAGTAATAGCTTCGCAATATGTAGGATTATTTTAATGTAAAAGACGTGTGAAGATATCCTAACTTTAATACTACAAAATTGTGAAAGTGAGTTTGTTTGATTTGCTTACACTCTGAAACGGCTGAACGGATTTAGATGAAATTTTATACATGACGAGGGACCATAACCTGGATTAGGACATAGGATACATTATATTCCGGTTGTACGTTTCCGTGGGATAATTTCCTACCTCCATGCGGGCGAAGCCGCGGGCTAAAGCTAGTAAGCTATATTCCAGGGACACACGCAGGAACGATGAGAACATGGCCGCTTTTCTAATGTACATTTTCTTTAGGTATTTTTCTGTTGGTATTTTTTTAGCCGACTCTCAAACGGTAATAAAAATAAAAGCCTTTTTAGATCTGAGATGCTCTCTTTCGAAAATAGGCATAAATTAAATTCGTAGCAGTCTTCTAATACTCATCATAGATTGTGAACTTCAATAATATTTGTTCGACAATGACCTGGATATCAATCTCTTCCTACTTTTTAATCAAATCGGCGTCGGAAGGTCGATAAGACCTTGCATCTGTGTCATTCAAAATGTCATCTGGAGACTTGATCCAATGATGTCTCTATCCTAAAATATCGAAATAAAAACTCCACATGAAGAGTTCCGTACCAGAAGGCAAAAAACGCCGAAAAAGACAAGTAATATATTGTATGGAGACCGCCTTTCATCCATGGAGTTTCTTGCCCGTTCTTCTCCATAGAGATCTGCGCTTTGGAATGGGCAACTAGCTTCAACTTTCTGACTAACTGACCGACTACTTAATTTTGACAATTCAAAAGTGTCTGTAATGGTTCAATTGAAATAAATGGTTTGAGTTTAATTTTTATTAGCTTTATTTTGTTTTTATTATTTGTTGTTATAGCTTCAATAGAAATGCATACCTAGGGAAAATCTTAACTGTCCACCTATTGCGGTTCATGAGATACAGCCCGCTGACAGACAGGCGGAAAGACAGCGGAGGCTTAGTAATAGGTTCCGTTGGCATTTGGGTACGGAACCCTAAAAACCAAACACTGTTTTTGGTAACCAATTAAATGTATTTTGTTTTATTTAGTCGAATCAATAATGTTATAATCGATACTTTTTTGTAAATGTCAAAATAATGAAAATCTAATACAAATTTGTCATGGACCTGTTTTTGTAACAAGATATCGTGTTGAAGCTAATAAAGAATTGCCATATAAAAAAAGGACGATCCCAAAAATTTTAATTATTGATTAATGTTCTTATGCGTTTTGGATAAAAATAAATGTGGGATTTAACATAATCTTAAATCAGTAAAGATTTTATGAGGGTATTTGGATATTATCATCATAATAAAAATATTATCGTTAGGTATTAAGTATCACACGCTTTAAAATGGATGAACTCCTTGTTGAGACTTTTCGTAGGTTATAAAAAAAATTAGATGTTCCATACATTTTGACCGCTTACCTACCGGTATTGCACTTTTGTATGAAACAGCAGATAATTTTAAAAAAACCGACGAAAAATTTCAATACATGGGGGTCCAAAATCATGTAGGTACTGAATCCATGATGCGAGTAACAGGATGCATGCCGATGTCCCCGCCAATCTTTATAGCAGATAGTAGGACGCTACTTACGCATAGTCTCTTAGACTCTTATCGATGTCTAGGCAGTCTTGACATACACATGTTCCTTTCTGAGTATTTCCATGTTTCAGATCTAATTTTAGGGGGGGGGGGGGCGTTGCAATTTACAAAGACCGTTTTGCACGAGCAACCGTTTTACGTCCTGGATTCAAACAGCCTTCGTTGCAAAAACCAGGCTTCGAATTCCTTGTTGCGATTTTTTGTTTTAGGGCTATGGAAATACAGTCGAAATTGCAATGGTTCAATTCTATCTAAGTATCACACTGTCTTGTCCGTCTCGTCGTCTCTCGATCCGCGTTCGTTTTCTTTTACAAAACAGTCGTTCAAAAACGAAAACCTAGTAAACGCAATTCTATTCCATGTGGGATAAGTATCGTCCTTTAAGCCGTCTTCAAACCGTTTTCGTCGTCGGGAGAACGGTTGCGTTTAGTCCGTCAAAAATACGACAACGACGAACCACTTCTAATTTCCATCATGCACAGTAAACTTCGTATCACGGAACTCGTGATACGTAGATACGTGATAAGTACGGTACGGTGCATGCTCACATACGTGTAGGTACTCTACACGTGTGTGATCTGTCATCCGCCAGAGCTAACAAACCTTTGTTTCGCTGTCAGCCCGTCCCTTGTTCGCCAACTATTGTTCACTTGACAGCTTGATGAAGATCAGCCTCCAACAGTGTAGGCAGACAAGAATATTTAATTAGCTTGCAATCCTTCATTTTTTATACCTGAATCAATGTTTATTTTTATTAACGCTTTATTGTCTCGGTGCATTTGTAATCAGTTTTTTGCTGCATCTTAATCATTTTGTAAATATGTGATTTGTGTTGTAAATAAATTATAATCTCATTATTGGTGTTTTGAACTTGGTAAATAATTCTTTAAAAATATTGGTGAGGTAGCAAGTTCAGTTTAGGTATATTATGATAAGTCCGACTCGATTAGTATGACCGACTTTTGAATATAATAGAACGTGAGGACTTTGTAGGCCTTGTGACTATGGATTTTAGATCTGTGGACCATTTTTTGTTTAATTAAGTACATACTTGGTACTTGTTGAGAAGCCTACCCTGTCCTCCCATACCTACGGTAATTTTTAAAAGAGTAACCGTGGAGTTTCTTGCCGGCTCTTCTCCATAGGCAACGACCAATTGGAACCGTGCACCTAGCTTCTGACGTTTCATAAGTGCCCAAGTAGGTTTTTGTGAAATAAAAAAACCGACTTCCAAAAAACACTACAAAGTGAAAAATAACTTTAATTTCGGAAGTCGGTGTTTTTGGATCTGTATTTTAGTTTTTGCCACCGACTTCCGAAATTAAAGTTATTTTTCACATTGTAGTGTTTTTTTGGAAGTCGGTTTTTTTTTTGTTAAAAAGTTTTTATTTCACGCTTTTTAGTGGGTCTGCTTATAATTTATCTCAGTTACAATAGCCTAGTGTCAACTTTCTCATCGCCTTTTACAAAATATTGCTTTTCCCGATGCAGGGAAGTTAATTGTTGAAGAGTTCTCCTGGTCCACCATCAGCTCCATATCACCATTCACATTGTGACGAGCATAAATTGCTTAGCAACCATGTTAAAGTATCGAATCGCAACCCGTGAAATAGTACGGAGATTTTATTGAGTAGTTCCGGTGGCCATCTTTGGTCTTCATCATCAGTTCCACTTCACCAAATGGTGCTTTCCGAGAGCAAATGCACGAGTGTTACTATAAATAATTTCGAAAGAATTTTCTTTTAACTCCAAGCCGTTGAGGAGTTGTACCTTCCATCATCAGCTCATCCACCTGAGATGATGATTATCAAATGCAAATACTTAAACAGCTTTAGAAAATATATGAAAATGGTACTATGTGCCTATAAAATTTAAAGGTTGCCCTCGATTTCCCTGGGATCCCATCATCAGATCCTGACCTGATAATCATGCAACCACTTGGGAAGTATACCCTTTCAAACAAAAGAAAAATTTTCCAAATCGGTCCAGGCGTCTTTGAGAAATCGGGGAACATACATAAAAAAAAAAGATTCCGGCGAATTGAGAACCTCCTCCTTTTTTTGAAGTCGGTTAAAAATAATATATTGATTTGATTTGAATAAGTATACCTAATACTTTGATCATACTGAAAACGAGGATTTTTCTTTTTGAATTAAATTCTTACAGATTTTAAGTTTCGCAAGTTTAATCTGTCAAGCTCCGCTAATGAGACACAATTGGTTTTTGTATTGTTTCGTCTCCATTTCGTCAATGGGTGACCCGCGCTGCTTGACCGGTTAAAATAAAATGGAAAAGAAAAACATCACGTATCATACGCCCCGGAGGTTTAGGCATAGGTGTACTAGGACACCCACGTTTCACCATTTATGTTTCAGTCCCATATAATTGGGGGCGAACCTATTGCACTCAACCGGGCACAAATCCAGTCTCCGGGCTGCTGTTGGTAAATTATAGTTGGAAAAACCCAATAACACTTAGTCCGACCCGGGAATCTTATTAAAAATATGGGAAAAATTCAAGAAAATAAAAATATTATTAATTATCTCATATATTTTGTATGGAACGGCTTTTTTATGATATCTTGAGAATGGATTGTCTGATATCGATAGATGATTTGATTGTTGTGATTAGTACCATAGTCCAGACTGACAAAATTAAATCTGTTAAAATTATTATTTTATCTGTCAAACCCACAGATATAGATACACCTAGATAACGCAAGAGCAACTACTTCGCGTGCCCTAAGCCGCTACTTTCGCGCTCAGTCCTGCAGTAGTACTGCTGGCTGGATGAGCGTGAACGCCGCTGGTGCTAGGCCCCGGGGACGGGGCGAGACGGGTGCCGCACGCGGCGGCGTTTTTGAATCGATTTGATTTTCCCATTACTAGATAGGTAGTGCTTGTGACGTCATAGTAGGTAGTCAAAAAACGGCACGCTTGGTTTTCATACAGATCGTGATACTTGCGTTATCTAGGTCTATCTATCTGTGGTCAAACCTAAATATACCTTCAAGAGTGAATGACCACACCTCATTTTATTTTCTTAATCAGTTACAAAAGCACATAAAACTAAGGTAACAACTAACAGATGCCTGTAACTCAATTAACACTGCCATAGCAATTAGGTTGCTGAGCGGAAAGACCGTGTTTTTCTCCGTTCATTATAAGTACTGAAAGACTTAAAAATTTAGAACAGTAGATATCGTAATCTTGCAGAGTGAGCAAGCTAAATTGGCAGTTGGCTGGCCTTGTGTGTCGAAGGACCGATGGCCGGTGGAGCAGACGATTCCTGTCCATAAGCGTAGCGTAAGACGCCCCCCAGCTAGATGGATCGACGACCTTAAGAAGGTGGCTGGGAAAGACTGGATGTAGAAGGCGGAGGACAGGGTATTGTGCCGGAGCCCGGGAGAGGTCTCCAGCAGTGGATTACGATAGTCTGAGTTGATTGAAAAGTATTCAGCCGTAAATACAGCAAGAGACTGTCACTCAGATATAAGTGAAAGCTGAACTACTTTTCTAAAACTAGATGTACCATATTTACGGTTAATTACTGAACCAACATCTCTGGCTGTTCATAGCTAAATGATAACTGACGCATGTGTCGGAAGTTAAGCTACGCCTGCCGAATTCGGTCCGTGGATGGGTAACCATTCGTTAATTATCAAGTCCCTTCCGTGACTCGAAAAGCATGTTACACCATTGGTCCCGGTTGTCAAAGATCTTCTAATGACTCTAATGAGTCGTTACGGGTATTCAGAAGCTCGAAAATCTGACAGCCAGTCTTACAAAGGGTATCTAACCTATCGCATTTCCCAGTTGCTGGGATGTGGAGGTCAGACAGGCAGTGCGTCCATGTAAAATACTAGTATTCAGCTGCATCCGGTTTGACTAGAAGCCGACCCCAACATAGTTCGGAAAAGGCTACGCAGATGATGAGTGTACCTACATGATAAACCTATCTAGGTTGTGGAATATACGATCTTCGTGGAATAACCTATGACATTTTAAATTGCATGTGTATAATATACGAGTACCTCGGGCCAACGGTGCCAAGTTTATGGGCCCATCCTGTCACCACAGGCTTCAAATGATATGTCCATAATAAGTTCTCATAATATTCATGTTTTTATTCGTTTCCCATCTTGTTATAAGTAGACGTAACTATAAATTTAGAATGAGGACGTAAAACATGAATCTATTTATCGGAACGGATTGATTTTTTCAGTGCCAAGAGGTGTGAAACCGAATAACTTTACAAAAAAGTAGAGCAGTGATGGCCAAGTGGTAACGGCCGCGACTTACGAGGTGTAAGTCGTAGGTTCGAACCCAGACAGGCGCTTTACTTTGTGTAAATTATTTCATCACCACTGCTCTCAAAACGGTGAAGGAAAACATCGTGCGGAAACCGGCATGTCCTAGAACCAAAAATTCGAAGACATGTGACATCTGCCAACCCGCACTGGGCCCGCGTGGTGGATTACGGCCCATTACCTCTCACCGAGAGGAGGCCTGTGTCCCAGCAGTGGGAACATTATAGGCTGATTATGTTACAAAAATACACAAAAATAATTTAAAAAATTAAAAAGTACTGCAATAAGTACTAGATTATTCCACTCTACCCCACCAATCTGTGCCACCAGTGGGACAAAGTGGAATGTTCACAATTGTTTCGTCCACTGTCTCCCAATAATTGATTTTGTTGGGGAAAATTACACTCGTATTAACTTTTTCCCAATAGGGCTAAATCATAAACATTCCACTTTGTCCCATTGGTGAGGTAAAGTGGAATAATGCCAAATACTGCGATAGAATACAAAAGCAAATGAAATTTCATGTTTGGCTCTCGATAGACCCTTAGCACAGTCTATATGCAAATAATCTTTTTTCCGTTCAGTAAATCTACAAAATCGTGCCTCTGCCGCTTAGATAATGAATATAGATAAAATGGATACGTGAGCAACTCACTAATTAATCACACCAGGTTCGAGCCGCCCTCAGCTATTTCCTTAATTAAAATACTAGTTGATGTTTACTTAGTACCTACTAATTTGCTAATTTGTTTATGAGACATTAAAATCAAGTTACAATGTTTTTAGAACGCGTTAATTGGCGGATATATGATTATGCGTCATGTTCAATTAGTAATTAATATAATGTTACATAGTTTTAAGCACATGTCAGCGCAATGGGGAAATTAAAAGCATTTAGTATAAGCGTGAACGTTGAAGTGATTAGTTTAAAAAGTGCGAGGTCATATGTCATGAATGCTCCGTATATTATGAGTTCGTGATATTGCGGGTCACGATTTAAGCTGAAAGCGGAGCGGGGGGCGGTAAGAAGTCAGTAATTAGGTGCTCACCTACAATTCGGCCAATGAAATATCATATACATAGTATAATCAGTATATAACGTTCCCACTGCTGGGACATAGGACTTTTCTCTCTGAGAGAGAGTGCCATCCATCACGCGGGCCCAGTGCGGATTGGTAGATGTCACATATCTTAGATTTTTTGGCAAATAAAATAAGAAGAGCATTCTCGCAGTTGTTTTTCTATACAAAAATATTCATCTGGAGTAGGTTCCCTGAAATGTTTTATACTAAATAGTCATCAACATCTAGGCTAGCTTTTTCCAACCATGTTGGAGTCGGCTTCCAGTCGAACTGGATGCAGCTGAATACCAGTATTTTACATGGAGCGATTGACTATCTGACCTCCACAACCCAGTTACTTGGTACGACACCACTTGACAAGACTGGTTGTCAGGCTTTCGGGCTTCCGACTACCCGTAACGACTGTCAAAGATCTACTTACAACTCGACTCGATGGTCGGTTTGCGTGGATGTGACACATATTTACCCCAACTTGTTATTGTTTTCTTATTGTGTTCTTTATCTGCCTCATGTTTAGCGCTAATAAACGTATTTTGTTTTTTTTTTAACTGACAGCCAGGACCAGCCTCCACATGCTGTCCGAGGCACGGAGGGCTCCGCTATGTCTCATATTCAATAATAGTCGTACTGCTCACCTGTCTGTCACCGGGGTGAACCCGGCGCTCCTCTTGGCTCCCGTTATATTCTCCACTTTTCACTCTGCACTGAACCGCGGGCGAAATTTTAACTTACACTTAGGAAATTGACTGATAACTATATTAATACTACCACATTACTACTTATATTATTTTTCGATATACACGACTTTGAAACCGACGAATTTAGACCTGAAACAAAAAGAAGATTTTGTTAAAAATAATAAAAACAAATTCAGTCTAGGCACGATTCCATTTAGAAATGATAAAAATACAATTTCAAACTGACCACATAATAAAATAAAATGTGAACATTCAATGTCATGTGGGGTATTCTGCGGTTCCTTTTAATCAAGACGAATGCATATAGCGTCTATTTCGATGTCTCACCACGAAATATATTGAAACTGATGAAGACCACGAAACAATGGGTTCGACCGCGAATTCATATCAGTTCGCCGACAATAGCGAATAAGTCTTTCAGAGACGAAACGGTCAACAGATCCGAACGAATAATTCGTACCCTTGCCCTTGAGTACGAAATGCACGGTCATTATGAACTGTGAGCTCGGGTATCGAATGCAATCTCCGGAGACTTTCGGCTTAACGAAAATAAACTTTAATACCAACAAGATTTGGGTCGTAATTTGTTAACAAGGATACTTTGGACCTGCATTTGGCCGTCAAGTGGATATACCGATGCAATGAGTTAGCTAGACTGTCTGAATGTCACACCAATGATCGGCTCGACAGCGTCTGCTGCACCAATGCAATAAAAAAATAATTTATTTGCGTCTGAGTAAATAACATAATGGCGCGAACAAAATTTGGACTGAATAGCCACGGCAACTGGGGTCGCGTCGTAACAGCCGCTTTGTTCCAAATCGGATCACTTGGGAAACAGCCAGAAAAAGAAAAGCGCTGAATTCCAATTCAATTGTTTGCTTCCTAAAGAACGAAACTGCGAATACGCTCGAAAGTTACAAAAGAAAATGTATTGTTTCAACAAAAATCTTTAAAACGGTTCAAACAAAACGTAAGATCTAATAAAAAGTTGAGCTATAAATTATGTGAATTACATCGTTCATGCTGTAAATAAATTACACAATTTATAGAACCGTAGCAAACATCTCAACAAACAAATTATAGGTCGTATCGTGTCCATTCCAAATTGGAGCGTAGACTTTAATGATGCTAAATATTTTATTGAACTAATTTGCATAGATTTATCGTAAGCAATATATATTTCGATCGCCGTGTAAATGTGCAAAAAAAATCGAAAAACATGATATTGACATTACTTGTAAGGAGAGAACGGAGGGAACTAAGTGCTAGGTATCATCAATCACAAAAAACTTTAACTTTTGTGACATATCCGAATATGATCGATGAATTTTACCCATCTACGGAGAGGAAGTTTCAGTAAAAGCGTTTCTTTTTACACGCAAGAAGTTCTATGTACCTACTAAAAGTATTATAGATGATAATATCAATTACCGACCTACACTTACTGACAGTATTAAGCCGGAAGAATTTAATTTTGAATTGTGCATTTCCATAAATAAAGTCAATCAAATTTTATTGCAATCTCAAAAAGAGAGGAGGCCAGTGTCTCAGCCGCAGCAGTGGGAACATTATAGACTTATATAACTTAATGCATCCTGTAATTTAATGCTTAAACTTAATTATACACAAGCAAAGACTGAAAGGAAATTTAAAAAATCGTATGCACCATCTTCTAATCACGCACTGCGATATTATGAAACCTTGAACCGATAAAATTGGAAATCTTTTCGTAAAATTCTTCATACAATGCTGTGTTTTCATATACACTTTTAGTGGCATTTCATTCAGAAACTGCGATGGTGTTGGTATTTGTGTTTAAACACGAATTTGTTTTTGCTGTTGTGTGCGTCAAATGTGCTGAAGGTCGTCAATTGGGACGTGGTTCTAGCGAGGCATTGAACTATGAAATATAACCGGAAGACGGGGGCCGATGACTGATGAACGTTAATATGCGAATACTAGGGTTGTGACTTTCTGCTGCAAAGCTATTATCCTGCTTTATGACTGATACCTACACACTTGAATATTCATTGCACAAATTATTGTTTATGTTCCTTTACAAGTTTCTTATTTATTCTTGTTACTGTTATTATTTTTTTCATTAGTTTTATGTACCAACTGGTCGGAACACTTATCCTTTTTAACGACAATAATAACCTACCTACTTCATTAGGTCAATGGCAAAGTTTTTTCCACTTGGTAACAGTTAGCAACAACCCTAAACCGTTTGTGTCAAAGCTGACAAGAATTTGAATAAGTAAGTCATGATGTCAGCATTACACGTAATGTGAATCAAATCGGTAATAAAATACAATTGAATGGATGTCAGACATTCAAATTGCGACCTATTAAGGAACTTATCACCTTTATTTCTTCTTTCTTTTATTCGTGCAATCAACGCAAAACGTGCATCGTCCGAATAATGCCCGTCGGCTTGTTTATGATCAATAAAATCGATTTTTGTAATAGCTCATCCGTTTTTTGCAAATTCGAATCAGAAGCGGGTTCCCGAGTTCGTGATGTCCGATCGAAAAGAGACGTATCACTGATTTCTGACCGGATTGGGCAAAAACCCCGCTTTCCGAATATTTTGGGAACGTTGACCGCGAGATCTTTTATTTTTATTTAGTGTGAATTTATGTATGGAACGAAAAAAATTGTAGCTCACCTACCTCGGGCATGTTTTCGCAGAAATATGCCAGGTAGAATGCGAAGTCCAAGCGTTTCTCGCAGAAAGTGTTAAAAGCGCATTTTTCCACAAAGACCATGGAATGTAAAGAAATTTGTGCTCAGTTGTGACTTGTGACCAGTTTGTAGGAAAATTACCGATGGAAAAACTTCACCGTCTAGTGCTCGTAGACGCAGGTTTACACGTACGACTGCCTTTGTCGGTACCTTGGATAATTGGTTCGAAGAAACTGGCTTCTATGTGCTTAATGATTTGATAGATTAAGTGCCTCGGATTCTGATGCCGACTTTAATTCACAAAGTAAACGACGAGTATCTAAAAATAACTTAATAGCGTTTAATTCTGAAAACACTGAAAGTTAATTTATAAGATTAGATAATGTTACCTAGTTTCTCGTAATCTTCCAAGTTACCTTCGATTTCATTAGAAACAACCGCTATGAATCTATTCAATGCGCACGCGCGTGGAACAAGTCTGACTCAAAGTTTAGGTATAGCCTGCAAGCGGCGCGGTGCATTAGGTCAGTGAGTTACATTTTTGGTCGCTGCGTTCTTCAGGCGAGTAGGTAGTACGAGTGCAATTATTTTTTTGGACAGGACGAATATAAGTCAAATCTACAATTACAAAGCAGTATCACGTTTTGGTTGTTGCTTCGCAGCCTCAGTTGACGCAAGCCCACATTGTTTTAAGTATCAATACACCCGAAAAGTAACCTTGACTGTAAGTTAGAGGACGTCGTGAATGGTTTTTTAGCGTTGAAACTTTTTGTCGAATACAATATTGTCTCACAATGGGGCTGAGTTTAAAAGGAATACATTAGTTGAGCGGTCGATGGCTCCAACCGTAGCGAGCCTTCTCTTGTTTAGGTACGTACAAATTGGATACTGATACCCGCAATGCCTAAATACTAATGGGCTGTGGGGATCCAAGACAAAACCTTTACGGACATAGGAACTTGTTCATGTGAACATTCATGCGAACAGTAAATTACATTTAGGCTCCATCTGATTTTTCAAATCTAATTTGCAAACGGACCGTCGAAATTGTGTGCAGATTAATGTGGAGATCTCGCCTCCTAAATCAAATAACAATAGCGAACAATATAATAAGCGATAATTTAATACAAAGATGAGGGCGACGTCTTCGTGAGTTGAATTATTGCTACAAAATGTATAAATGGAGAGAAAATGACGCTACAACTTGTTTTTTTGTTTTATAAATAAATATCTTCTTGTCTAAAAACGTGTAAGTTTTTATAATAATTCTTTTCGTTAATTTAGGTATCCATATAATTAAAAGCAAACCTAAAGCTACGGTTTCCTAAAAGAGATGTAACCACCATTTATGCGGCCATAATATCCAAATACAGAGCGTTTTTCCATCATTATTGATAATACTGACGATAATTTCATAAGAAATTTAAGACAGATTTTCATGACGTCAGTTAATGACGTAAACGCTGTTCTGGGAAATTTTACTTTAAAATGTTACTACGGCGTAGATATTGCATTAATTCTACACTTTTAAGATTAAGTAAACAAACAGTGTAACTTGATTCAATTCAATTCAAAGCATTTATTTCAATTAAACCATGTACAGGCACTTTTTAATTGTCAAAATTAAATAGTCGGTCAGTTAGTCAGAAAGTTGAAGCTAGTTGCCCATTCCAAAACGTAGATCTCTATGGAGAAGAACGGGCAAGAAACTGCATGGACACTCTTTTAAATCAAGATACTACAAAATCCTGGGTACATTATTCTTGTTGCTTCTATATGTGAGAACAATTTAAAAAAACACACAAATGAAGAAACAATTAAAAAATAAGATTAATAATAAGCCTTACAGTCTAAACTGACGGCACCCGTTCAAAAACATGACGCGTGGTTTACCCTGTTGCTAAACCAGCTAGATTATGAAAGCTTTTGTATGTGCTTTCAAGACTAGGTACAATTTTATTTTGTAATCGAACATTCATCGATTCCATTCTAGAAAATAACTCCATTAAGATTTTGTTCTAAAAGTACCTAAATGAAATTCCGTATTTCAGGTTTTGACACTTTCTCCTGCGACCTTGACTTGCATTGACCGCAGAATCCAATCAAGTTATTCGCTTGAGATTGATACCATCCTTAGGTGCCTTTATTGGAAGACATTTGTCACTGTAATTAATCTTAGGTTCCTGGAATAGGGGGAATAGGTGAAGGATGTTTTGATGAAATTGTTGTGGGCAGACTTTATGAAGAAGCAAATAGTCTTGTTGGTAAAGTTCTAGAATATTAATATTGTTGGCACTCGGGGTTAACTTGGACCAATTCAAATTATGTTTATGGATAATTTAAGGCGCTGTAAGAAGCAAATTTTTTGGTAATTAACAATTAGTTGAATCAAATGACCATCAAAATAAATGTTATTTTGCAGATTTCATAAAATTAAAAAATAAATGCACGGCTCAATGGAAAAACTTTCAGGGACTTACTTCCTTAGTAGTTTAATTATTATTTTATTTACAACGACAACATTACTAACAAAAAGCCTTAATTACAATTTACAAGGTAACACTAAAATACATATATACGAGTACATTATATTCAGGTATATAATAAAAAATAAAAGAAAAAGGTAGGAGCTCATTAAGCCTCAAAAAATTTGTCCGCATCGCTGTTAATGGGATAAGTGCCCAAAAGACTGGCAGCATTACCACGTTGGATGGCAATGCTGATTCTTTAGGATAAAAATAGGCCAGCTCTGGTCACGTGAAGAGTCAACCAACCGCTTAACGATGTCCCGAAATATTCGATGAGCACTCGGACCCCAAGGACCTAGTGTTTCAACCCCAAACGGCTCAGACATATAGCTTCCAATAAGGTTGTTTTATTTTTGGGCCGTTTGAGGTTTTCAGCTCCTACAGTAGCCGCCCCAGCTCAGCCCACCGTGCTAGGAAGATGGAATGGCGCAAGAGTGTCGACACAGATTGCATCCCACACTAAAGGTCTACCCAACTACCAAGGCATTATGGTCATTCCATCTAAACTCTTCCCATCGTCGCGTGCCAAGCCATTGGGTTCTAAAACAGCTGGCACCCTCGGCGGTGACAAGGGCCCGACGGATGATCTCATTAATGCTGGCTTGCCGTGTCATCCGACCAGCGCTCTTGCTGCAGGATAGACCATGGTGTCCGAGGCAGTCAACTGCTTCACCGCATTGACAGTCATGTGGAGCTCCGCAAGGAGCGCCCGGACGCAAACATGTAGCTAGCTTCCTTATTTGATTGAATTGCGTTAACTGTGCGACAAAAAACTGAGCGTTTTACGGTATCCTAGAACAGCAGCGCCTTAAAACTGTCTACCTACATTTCTACTACAGATTAAGTATGAATTTCCCTTTTCTTTTCAAAATTGCCAACTTAACGTACCAGTCAATAAAATATACCTACAAACCGTCTTTATATGTATTTCCATTCTGCGTGACTACAAAATTTCTAATGAAATCGTACAGGAACTGAACTTAGTTTCTATAGCAATAAACCTTGAACCATGGCTTTGCGTTCTCTCCTTTGAAAGTTCACAACAATTCTTAACAAAGCAATCTATACTTATAAACTATAGAGGGTTTCCTATTATAACAGTTTGACGAAAATAGCTAACTTTTCAAGGTTTCCAATTTGAACGATTTTGGAGCGACAGTTGAGCGTTTGTGGCGCGACTGTTGCCGGCAACCTGTCACCCGAATTTAGAATTTAGGCCCGTAATCCACGACGCTACTCGAGATTAACACTGGTATTTCATAGTGGTTCGTATATAATGCAGCCAATCACAATACGTTAGTAAGTCGCGTCGACAATTGAAGTACTTGTACTGTGAGTTTACATTCTGATTACTCACTGGTGATTTGAGTTTGTAACACGTTAGTAACCGCGTCGTGGACAATGGGCCTAAGTCCTCTTAGACTCCACGAATTTCTCGCTAGAGTTGGCCCAACTAGGGTTTAGCATATGGTATTGTATCTTCAGTCGAAAGGGCTAGAAAGGAAATTGATTTAAGTCTATGTCTGAGATAAATTCGCTTGAATCTTTTTGTTTGCATTTACATAAGCGTTGGTTGGAATTAATTGTAGCTTGTATATAAATTGTTCTGCGCTATATTCATTGTTAAATGTTGTACGTTTCCTAGACTCTTTTAGCTTTCTATGTTATCACGAACAGTTTTTGTTGTGTTTGGTACATTCTGCGTTTCTTTAAATATGACAACTCTGTAAGCTACTTACCTCATTTGAGTAGGTATAAAATGCAGTTTTTTTTTTTTCACTACAATTGCTATGAATTTTATTGTTGTATTCCTCAAATTATGGCCAGTCTTTACATGCTTGTATGCATTATTTTAAGATGGTCAAACTTCTACAACGGTATCGTAAGGCAATAGGTACTGCCCTATTGCCATAAAATAGCGTTATAGAATTCTGACCACAGATATAGATAGACCTAGATAACGCAAGTATCACGAACTGTATGAAAACTAAGCGTGCCACTTTTTGACAACCTACTATGACGTCACAAGCTCGCGCTCTCTCGCTCACGCTCACCCAGCCAGCAGTACGCAGGACTGAGCGCGAAAGTGGCGGCTTATGATTTTCGAACGTAAGCTGGTGCGATTTTTGGCACGCGATAGTTGCTCTTGCGTTATCTAGGTGTATCTATATCTGTGAGTCTGACCCTTTAGTTTTACGCGTATTTCAAAGGTTGTTTGTTAGTGTGGGCTCGAAAAAGTAAATACATAACATGACAAGTAACTGTTATTACTTTTCATGTTTGTACCTACCAATGTCATTCCTCCACGTAGGTAAAGTTTATTACAGGAAAAAACTTGGTCTGTATTTGGATATAATTTTGTGGAAGTTTAGTGACGCCCACTGAGGGGTCGAAACTTGTGGCCTCGAGGTCATGCCCAGGGACGTTTCAGAAACATGCCGAATAAATACAACATAAATATTAATAGATGTGTATCTAATTATAGCTAGTTTGGTAGCTTTTCTTTTCCTGTGATAGAATAATATAGTTATTTAAGCAGTGGTATACGGTAGCAATCAATGCAGATATGGTCTGTTCCAAAAGTATTTCATGAAAATTTAAACAAATGGATCAGAAAACGTACCTCATCATCACCTGGCTAGCCTTTCCTCAACAATGTTAGGGTCGGCTTCCAGTCTAACCGGATGCAGCTGAATACTAGTATTTTACATGGAGCGACTGCCTATCTCACCTCCACAACCCAGTTGCTGGGTAATACGATACCCCTTGGTAAGACTGGTTGTCAGACTTTTAGGATTCTGACGACCCAAAACGACTGTCATCTACGGACATCCTCGGATGACAGCCGGGACCAACAGCTTAACGTTTTTTCCGAAACACAGAGGTGTTTTGGCATGTAAAGATGGTCACCTATAAACGGACCAACCGCGGCAAGCGATTGACACTTGCGGCTGTTATTACTTGACCACAAGCCCCTCCGCTCTTCCCCACACCCTGACCCCCCGTCCCCTCTCAGAAAATGTACCTGTGGCTGCCAATTTGTAGTGCCAGTTACAAATTGAGTGTTTTGATTTGATAACTTACTTAAACTCGAAATTTAAATTTTAAATCACCTTGAAGATCTTTTTCATTTGACAATTTGAGGTTAATTTTATAACCTCAATTTTCGTCGATTGTTTTTGAATACCTACGATTTAATAAATGTTATTTAAAAAAATATTGTTGAAAAAGTGGTGAAGTGGTGAAACTTGAAACCTTATATATACAGATGAATGTGTAATTCCCATTAGTGAGTTATTACACTGATTACATAAGACCTGAGGGGCAATTCTCGTAATTTTAAGAACGTTCACAGTCTGATCTCAGTCTCAATCTGTCAAAAATACCTCTAATTTCTCTACATTTTGACAAGTCTTTGACATTTGTTTGTCGCCGAGATGAAACTGAGACTAGATTTTGAAGGTTTTAAATTACGATAATTGGCCTTCTGGAGTCTAATTCCCGTACCTAATGTAAAACGTTGGAATTCTAGTCGCAGTCTCATCTCGGCGGCGAACAAATGTCAAAGAATTGGCAAAAATGAAGGTAAATTAAAGGTACTTTTGACAGATTGACACTGGGATCAGACTGAGAACGGTCTTAAAATTACGAGAATTGTCCCTCTGAACAAGTTGTTTACACTTTCATTAGACACTATTGGAACAGATTATGTTCTTTATTTTTTTTAGATAATGTCGTCGTGGACGTTGCCTACACTTAAAACCTTCATAGATATTTGTATGAATGAAGTATTTTTATTAAATACTTGTATTATATTGTAGGTAGGTGTGTCTTTGATATATCCAAAATGACTCAAAAGTTATTTTAAAGCGATTTTTGTTAAAGCAGACTGACAACTGATATTTGCTAACTATAGAGGAAAATCAGATTTTTTCACATTATTTTCAAATAATAAATATTTTCTAATAAAGTTGGTCTCTTGACCTTAACAACAATGGAATTATGAATTGCCATGCTTTATAATTATTGGTTTGGCTATGGCCGCTATAACTATAAATATTGTGACAGTTTTCAAGGTAAACGAGTTAATATTCAATACAACAAAATTATCATATTTATCGCCAATGTTATTTAAATATTTTAAAATGGTGGTTTTGTCGCTAAGGAGATTTAAAAAGATATAGGTAGATATTACAATCGTCTACGCCGAAAACAATATGTTGCCTTGCTGCGTCTTCATTTTCAGCCTTCAGTTTTCAGCTCGACCACTCTGTTCTCAGCTTTTAGGCACCGAATATGAGTGTGCCTGAAAATGATCTTCCAGTCCAGTTTTTGAAGGTGGTTTTTTTTTATATTTATTTTGTGATTAATTTAGCTGTAGAATCCTTAAAATTATTTGTATCTGTTATATATTACTAAGCTTATACAGTCCGTGCCTCAGGTCAAGTTATAAACAACATTTTATTGTCTGTTTAATCTTCTGTGCATGCCCCTTTTCGTGTATTTTAAAAGCTGTAAATCTGATATGTACCTATGTGCAAGGCAAGATGGGCTATAAAGTTAGTTTTATTGTGTCAGATCTAATGATAGCTTATAGGTACCTATTTTGTTTTTGGTCTTTTTTCCACCCGATACTGAACACGTATTACCCAGGTACTGGGTTGTGGAGGTCAGAGAGGCAGTTGATATATAAAATACTGGTATTCAACTGCATCTGGTTAGGCTGGAAGCCGATACCAACATAGAACTTGGGAAAAGGCTAGACAGAATAACTCTCCTCAAACATTCAACACTATTATTTTAAACAACTACCGAAATGACGATTAATTATGGGGTATTCCTCGAAACGCACCAAATGAAACGTCTATCGATATAATTGAATATGAATCCTTCATGCTCTCTTCTCTATGTTTCATCGTTGATGCATTTTGAGGAAAAAAATTATAATATTTTGATTAATATTTAATTATTTTTTTCGAGGAATACTTTTGGTGCGTTTCAAAGAATAAAAAATCAATGGAAGAAAAAGACATGTTTCGCCGACCCGAAATAAATTGAGTTATAGACAAGAGAATGATGATTTTAAACAACTTATATTATTGCTACATGTATTTCAGGTTACACTTCAGTTTCAGTAATTTAATTACGTTGAAAATAAATCGATCGTTAGCTTTTCGCATCATTGCTTTAACAATCCAAGCGTTTACTGTGATCAAATCGAACAAATTATTTAAAAGTTAATTCATTTGTAATCTGATTTTTAAATTATTATAAAACTAAATAAAATTAAGATCTGTTTCAGATCAAGTTTGGTCTAACAAAAAGTCTTACAGTTGATATAACTGCAAGACTTTTTGCTAAACCAAACTTGTTCTGTTGTTCGATAAATTGTTATTTCCGTAGTAAAAGGAATCAAATAATACAAAAATTGAGCCTCGTGTTCTGCCAACAGAAAACTTTAGAAATCAATCAAATAACCAGTAATCAACTTTTAATGATTTTCAATTTATTTGAAATATAAACAATAATTAATTAGTTAATTTAATTTTCGTGATCCACTGCAAATACACACAGTCGGATTATTCATCATGGACTAGTTAAATACACATTAATTGTCTGTGCCTATCTGGTGTAGAATGACCACCATGGGTTTTGGCGACGGACGCAGTATAGGTATTACATATTCCACGAATTTCAGCAGCGCAAATACTGCAGCTCTCGAAAATTCGGGATCGGGCTTTACAGATTTATGACACGTAAGGAATTATGTCGATAATATATTTTCGATTTACGTTACCTTCAAATGTGCTCGGAAACAAAGGAATTTAAAATGTATTTATTTACCTGTATTTCAGAATGTGTCAGTCGGTAAAAACAGCAGCATAAAGGCTGGTATATTCATTTTATTTGTCTGCTGCGTAATTGGAAAAGCTCTTTTAGTGAATAACGTTTCAGTTGTGTTCGAGTCTTGGCGTATTTAATTTTAATGCGTTTGCAATTATAATGATCACTACATTGAGTAGTTATGGCTGACTGAATTAGATGCTTAGGTAGAAATAGCAGTCTGTGTCATTTTTAACCGATTTCAAAGAAAGGACCAACAAAAAAACATTCAACTTCGAAAATAAAAAACCAAAGACACCGACTTCCGAAATTACAAAAAAGAAAACATTTTAATTTGAATCAAGCTGGTGCTCCAATAAGGCAGAAGCTTCCTCATTTTTTAGCGAAAATAGAAAGTAAGTAATAAAATAATGAATACGTGTAGCACCTAGCATGGATAGACAATTTACCGATCGAAAGTATATTGTATTCCTATTTACATACAAATAAAACTGAGACCGGCTCATTGAAAGTCCATATCATGCCTACTCATCTACCCCGACCGTAAAAAAATGAATAGACCCTAGGCAATAAGGCTATAAGAAAGTCTAGAATTTGTTACGCTGGACGGTTGAAACCTAATTTATTTTACTAGTAATAGTTTTTTATTTTTCGAGACAATGATACCACCTATAGATTTTTTTTTTTTTTTTCACAGAACTTTTGAAATAGGCACCCGTATTAAAAAAGTTCTTTGTTAACTCGAATTCGGAACTTCTTTCAGTTTAAATGAAATTTTCATTAATGCTAGCTATTAACCAGCTTACGAAGACCAATATGGAACAATGTGATCATAAATATATCGCTTCAGCAATTCATTACTTAAAGTTAAACAAGCGAATTGACGGTATTTGTTAAACGTGCCGTTTAACAAGGGCATTGCTCGAGGCTCGAGCTATGACGCGCTTCCTCGAAATAGCTCACGAGCTGCATCGAGCAATGACGTCACTGCACACGAGCTTTTATTACGCAAAATCACGGAATGAGCACAAAAGGCTCATTGTAATAACTTGACACATAGACAAGAGGGGCTCGTGGCTTAATAACTGTCGCACGGGTCCATCTTCAAGGTTATGCAACCCTCGCTGACGACAATCTGTGGATGGGTGACGCTCCACAAGTCCACAACATACCCAGACCTCGCCGTGGCTTTGAAAGCACGTTAAGCAGTTGGTCCCAGCTGTCATTCGTAGATATTTGACAGTCGTTACGGGTGGTCAGAAGCCCGAAAGACTGGCAACCAGTCTTGCCAAGGGGTATTGTGTTACTCAACAACTGGGTTGTGGAGGTCAGATAAGCAGTCGCTTCATGTTAAATACTGGTATTCGGTTGCTGCATCGGTTAGACTGGAAGCCGACCCCAACATTGTTGGGAAAAAGCTAGGCAGATTGATTGAGGCTGATGAAGTAATTTATGCGGCTAAAATGTGCGCGTGTAAACGGTGACTAACGGCAAGGTTGCACATTTCAGTTTCATTGAAACTTTATCCGTCTCAATACAAAACGAGTTCTAACTTTGACCCAAGTTCAAACCCTCGAGCCAGTTTTTGTATTTAGAACTTTATTCCGACTTTTCCTAAGTTCTTATAAAAATTGTCAACTTAGACGCGTGTTTTTAATTTTTTGTATTTAGAAGCTGAACTGTATCGGAATAACGTTCGAAATTAAAAATGGTTCGGTAGCTCTACTTATACCTTGTTTTGTAATAATGCCGTTTTTGTCTATATATTGTTCATAATAATTGCTTGTTTGCTAAGCCTGCATACACACGAGCGAATCGCGTCGACGACAGAGGCAACCGCAGCCGTGGACGCGTGTCCGCGACAGCCGTCGTCAACATTTCGCTCGTGTATTTGAGTACGGTGCTTCTGCCGTCGACGCGTGGCGGTCGTGTGTACGCTCACTAAGAGTGAACCTTGAATAAAAAGCTTCTAGTAAGTGGAAATTGAAATATAAAAAGTGTGTTATTGATTTCATTACTGACTTAACTTTAGAACGACAGCTGATTCATGTTTCATTAGTAGAATTTTCTTCTTCTTAGCGTATCGGTGGCAATCTATTTAGAGTCAGCCCAGAATTTGGCTACAGGCTTGGCACCTTCAGTAGAGTCCATCAGCTCTTGTAGCATACAGACAGCAGGACATGCTGGTCACGATATTTGTTTGTGGGACAGTAAAACCTTCAGTAAAGATTGAAACGGTGGCATAATTAAATAATTTCACGCTTAGGTACTTCACGATGCATGGAGGAGGTCCAACTGCAGTGGACGTCTTTCGGCTGATAATAACATGATGATAGTGACGTTTTTACAAACGTATATAACCCAGTGATCAATTTTACTTCAGCATACGTTGCATTTTAGGCATGCTACACACTTCGGGGGAAAAATTTAATAGATTATATATTTGGCGCCTGGCTGTGCCGAATCATGCCGATCAGAACAGGCACTCCTCATCAGCTAGTAATGTTCCCACTACTGGAACACAGGCCTCCTCTCTGTGAGGGGAAGTTAGCCGTAATCTACCACGCGGGCCCAGTGCGGGTTAGTAGATGTCAAATGTCTCCGATTTTTTTGTTCTAGGAGATGCCGGTTTCCTCACGATGTTTTCATTTTGACAGCAGTGTTGACGAAATTAAACACACAAAGTAAGCACCCCTGATTCTGACTATTATTGCTCTACATTCTGTACAATTTCTCTTTTATACGAATAGACCAAACTAAAGTAATAATACTTACACGTTTAATAACAATATTAGACCCAAACACATAATACCTATAGAGTGGGTACGCTCCAACAAAAACTACTTTCACAGACCAAATAGATTCTTTTAATAGACTCGTTCCTTTCATTGCCGTAACTAGATCGCAATCTTTTCATAAAGAAAAAGATTCAGTCGACAGTGAATACTCGTAATATCGAAGGCAATTTGTGGTACATTTCACACTGAAACCGGTTCATAAGAATACCCTCAAATTCATATCGGAAATAAAGGGAATGCACTTATTGGGCAAGTACAATGGTTGCATCTGAACTTGGCCCATATTCTCACGATGCGAAGGGCAGGCCACAAAAGAATGAATTTTGTGCATAAACGACATCAGTTTTACTGCCACACAAAAGCTTGCGATCGTGTGCACTGTGCACTACGTCCCATGTTCTTGGTTTTTTATTGTAATCGTACGCAGAGGGGAGAGTGCGGAGAAAGTCATTATGCAGTTCGAGTTTTTTATTATTATTATGATTTGTTTTGCTGCCTACGATTTTTTCTATGCGTATTCATTTCTAATCAACTACCTATCAAATCCTAATCAACAATTTGAAAAAAACTATTATATGTATATTATGTATTAATTAAACAACTCGACAAATTCTATTTATAGACGATTCCATGAACAATATTGGATCGAGTTAGATTTCATTATGACTTCCTTATATGTAATACACAACCTACGCAGGTTGAAACACTGTAGATAAAGTAAGTAATTGGATTTTCCATAAATACCTAACTCTTCTAATAACTTACTGTTAAAATACCACACGAATAATGTGCATACCTGACATACCAAGTACAGTAATTAATGCTTAATGATGATAATGAATTAAACATAGCGAGGATTCAAACATTCTACTGTGCAAGCATTAATTTACACAACACAACATGTACGCAAATTGGATAAACATTTGAAAAATTAAAATTGCCTGCTGGTGAATTGAATCATGCTCCCTTATACGATTCGCGTTGTGCCCAGACATGGTATCTGTGCACAGCGCTGTAGGCATGCAGTTATTGGCTAGTTTTCGTAACACAACCTATTACTATTGAATAACTTGCGACACGTTTTAATACTCTATCGACCGCTTGCAG
Organism: Amphipoea oculea; assembly: GCA_945859645.1. Lineage (NCBI taxonomy): Eukaryota > Metazoa > Arthropoda > Insecta > Lepidoptera > Noctuidae > Amphipoea > Amphipoea oculea. The sequence continues at coordinate 15,370,417 of OX243873.1, forward strand.
TTCTTAAACTGCAACTAAGTATATGCTGCACACTGTACAAACTGGTGCATTTGGCTCAACATAAACACTCAAACAATCAGCAGGCACAGTTACACAAACGTCTAAAGATATGCATGTACGATGTTGCTGAAACGCCGCGGTAAAAATCTGAGTTTATTTTAGAGAGTGTCCTCATTCCTGAGCGCGCTGCCCAGCGAAAGTAACCACTCACATGCGCTCACATTACCTAGATAATACTTACCAGATACCCTGCCTCGAGTCTCAGCACATAAACAAGCACAGGCTTACAACAACATCACTTGGTTCGTTCACACTTACCGTTTGTGAGCTTCGCGACGCCAGCCCGGTTTACAGCACCATCAGGAAATAAGTGTTTATAATGTAATAATAAACAATAACAGCAGAGCAGAGGCGAGGGAGATCGCCTGTTATTGACGTAATCGTAACGCAGTTTTAGGTTAAGTTTTTGATGATCGCGCGCGGTGTTCTGCGGCCTGTGATGCGAGCGGACGCGTCACGGCATGCGTTATCGAACAGGGATTTGGATAATTTTGGAGGGATTTGTTTTGAGGAAGAAAGAAGTATTTAGATGGTGTAAATGCAGTACTGTCGCGGGGCACGGAGCGTGCGCACTCGAGTCCAGGCGGGTACTGGCGGCGGCCGACAGGCGGCGCTGCGCTCGTCGCGTATTGATAAAAGCGCAAAGGGCGCGCGACGGACGGCCTGGGACGAGACTACGAGAGGATGCGATCGCGACACTGTACGGTGTAGCGGCAGCGCTTACCAACCTTGAACCCGCCACATCGAATATTAGATAATGTGGGATTAGATAAAATTATGCCATAACAACACGCGAACTGAGTGGAATGTCTACGTCTCTGTTTACATTACAGTGCGTTCGCGTCGGACAATTCATGTCGAATATAATGCGTTTGTTCTCCGCCACAAACACTGTATGGACGTTGGAGATTAATGAACTTGGCATTTGTATATTATTGGCTATTCACGGAGCACAAAATGAAATACACGACTGAATGTTGCATCTAACTGGCGGCCGTTTTCAGAATAAGCTCGGCAGAGAGCGCGCTTTATTTAGTTCTAAAGTTGCGAGACAAGATTGTAATATTGCTATCTATATAGCGTACAATCCTTTAACATACCATATGATAATTTTATGTACATTTTCGCAAGGATTTAGTGGGACTAGCTTGTTTATATGTATATCAGTAGATCGTGAGACGTCAATGACTTGCCGTTTGAATATTCATACGCATAGGTACAATATAATCTTTCATGGAGAACGTGACAGGAATTAATTATGATAACGACTGAATAAAACATCTCTAGAGAATTTTGTTAAATTTTTAATCTCTGTTAGCTATGTAATTATAATTTGCCTTTTAAGAGGTTTGGGACAAAAGATTTTTTAAATATTCTACATAGTTACCTACGTACTTATTATTTGCTGGTGCTCTAGGAATGTTCGTTAGGGATATTTCAAAAAACAACTTAGATTTCCCTTTAACATTCGCCAACCATTTTGAGATGGACCGACGAGCTAAAGAAGGTAGCTGGGCCTGGGACAAACTGGATGCAGACGGCGGAAAACAGGGTGTTGGGGCACAGCCTGGGAAAAGCCTTTGTCCAGGAGTGGACTGCGATAGACTGAGTTGATGAACCATTTTGAGAACTCACTTTTAGTGCCCGCCTACCTGTCGAAACACCCCACGCGTCGGAGTAGTTGAATGGGCGCAGTAAAATCATTGTTTTAACAATGGCAATAGAACAATGACACTGTTATGTACACACGGTGTACCGTTGACATTTCGAGCACTTTTTCTTATGTACATATGGTGTACCGTTGACACTTGAGGGGAAATATATTATTGAAACTCAAAAATCATTCTGTTCTTTGGCTCTAAAGTGTAAACATTTGCCCACCCTTTGCTACGTTGTAGCTTCAAGATTTATCAGCTCTACTTTCCCAGTGTCCATTTCCATAATGTACTCAGCGCATGTACCCTTATAATTCCTCCATTATCTCCACTTTATAACATTATAACTTGTAACAAAATCACTTATAAATCGGGACACTTGTTGCCAACACTGCTCAGTCGTTATGGGCAATCCGCGCGCTTGCGCTGCGTGACCAGCATCACTAACACTTTAGCACATCATTCGTTTCTCGTTACGTCAAAATGTATCTAATTGTCGTCAATAACTTGCATTTTAACGTTGTAGGAATTTTAAACATGTGTGGTAATAAGATCTTGGTTATTTTTGTTAAACTAGTATGGAAGAACCTAGAGTGAAGACGACAATTTTAGACATATAAAGATGGAAAGAAAAGTAGTTTATTCTGCACAAATAAAACGCACATTAAAAAAATACACACTAATTAATAGTACCTAGCCAAAAGTCCAGTAGGTATTTGACAAATAAACAGTTTTATATGCAGTTTTACATTATTTGTCTATTGCTTGCTGTCAGGGATGGTCCCAATATTAACACATGCCGCATATACATTGCTAGAGTCCTTTCACTGTTCATTCAAACAATCAACAATCATATTTCTCAATCAATCAATCAATATCTTTATTGTGGATCATAGGTAGGTACATAATACAGGTCTTAAATAATTAAATTGTGATCAGCTATGTCCGTGTTCTGGTTTGTTTTAGAAATCAATTCGATAGGTACCTAACCTACCCATCATGTCTGTAAAGTTTCGCTTGATAATTTATATTTTGACCTTGTATAATTATGTAAATCCTATCGAAGACGCTACTTTGTGAGTAAGAGTAGGTACCTAATAAGTTCGGCCAGTCTCATTGAGTTGTGATTGTACATAAATGCCACAGAGTATAGAAACTATACTCCGTGATATATATACCTATGCAGGTTGGTATCTACATCAGACGAGTACCTACTCACAAAGACGTTTAGAACTTCTATTGGAAATCAATAGGCTTAAATTCGTAGATATAAGAAATGTAATATGAGTGAAAATGTTATTCGAAAGACGGCTTAATATTCTCGTTTCTTCAAACCAACTTCTAATATGAGGTTTTCGTGAATATGCCATTCTCCATCTCCATATCAAGAATTTCAAAAAGGTCACTTGCCAACAAGATAGATAGCAGTGGCGAAGTCTGAAAGCCTGTGCGGATAGGCACCTACCTATTTTTATTGTAAGAGAATCCGAAGGGAATCGTGATAAATTAATATAACGACGCAGGATAGCCTAGTATTAGTGGTTCAGCAGCTTCAATATCATCAGGATTGTGCCGGAAAATAGCAGTTCGTCGTGGATGTATTACGATAGCGGCTTTCCTGACATCCTCTCCTGTTATTAGAAGGCAGCCGCCACGCAGTGATGGTTACGACGCTCAGCTAGAGTGACCGCACCCGCCAGTATCATTCTTATATGACCTTTTCGGTGATTCCAGTAACTTCGCAACAAAACGAGGCGGCGCCACTTGCTGCACCTTCAAGTAAATCTTTTGCCACCAGCTCCTGTGCGCTTCTGGTGAAATATGGTCAAATATTTGATCGATGTCAGTCAATGATAGGTCTGTTTGACCACACATTGACCTTATTGTTTTATTTTGGGTTGTACAGACGCCAGCACATCAAGCTACCCGAAACTAGCAAATTTTCCCAATCAACATTGAACCTTATAATTTAGCGAAAAAGTTGAAAATCTATTAAAGAAAAGCTTCATGTGCTGTACATGTCTGTACTTATTGACAAATATAAAATGATACGATCGAATTGATATCGCGTTCAAATACGGCAGTGTCCTGAATTTTGTTGGCAAAAGCGAATCAGAGTTGACTACCCATTTTCACGTTTTTAAATGCATTGCGTAAATAAAAGAGCGCTGTCAGACTTTCAACTTTCTATGCTAGGCCGAGCGTTGGAAAATTCACGCGAACACGCTTTTATTTAGGCATTAATTTAAACGTCGCCTAGTGTTAGTGAAAAAGGGCATCGGGGGTCTAAAGAGGGCGCTTTGGCAAAATCATAACAGGATAATAATAAGAAACATATCGCAAAATGGTCACAAACTGAAAATTCATAATATTATATGCGCACAATTCATCTGTTTGACAGTTTTGTATGGAGATTCGTAACTTCGTAGACTTCAACCCAGTATCAGTTTCCTAAGCCACGTTTAGTAGCGATTCATAAGTGCCACGCCACATTAACTCTGGCGCGGTTTACAGCGTTGGCATTATCAAAGTACTCCGAGAATACTTGCGGAAGCATTATACTTACCAAAAACACCATTTGACTCACAATACCACTTCGCTTGCACGTCATCCACTTCACCACACCCGAAATAGCTTGAAAATTATCATACTCGGTCTATTTTATGCTTAGTTACCATGCCCCAGTATTCACTCAAGACCTCAGATAGGTGCAATCAGGGAAAAAAGTCTATCAATGAACAATCAACTCAGCTTATCGCAGTCCACTGTTGGACATGGGCATCTCCCAAACCGCCTTAACGACCTTAAGTAGTAAAGGCCGGCTAATGAGACACAATTGATTTTATATTGTAATGTGTGGCCACTGGCCAGTGGTACGCGCCGGGCCGGAGCGTTTAAAGAAAAACGACGGAACAGATTTCGACGTTTGGCACTCAAGTAGACCACGACCTGGTTTAATACAAACTAGCTGTGCCCGCGACTTCGTTCGCGCGGATGTCGGAAAACAATAATGTGTCGCTTAGGAAAGATGTAGGTAATTGCCACTCCTTCATTGAAAAGGAAGAATTTCCGATCTTGCCTGGTAACGCTCCTCTTACCTGGGGTTCTCTACCACAGCCTTTTTGACTGCAGTCACTGCGTCTTCTCTACTTCTTCACTTTGATTTTTGAAAATAAATAAAAATTAAAGCGCCTGCTTGAGGCTGATTATACTTTAAATTGATTATATCTTTTGATAGAGTGTAGCGATTGCTATGAAACAAAAACTAATAACTGCTCCGAGTTCTACAACATATTTGAGTATAAAAATTAACCATATTGGTTTGGTACTTTTTACGTTGAACCTGTTCAAATTTTGTCACATCCAAACCGACAAACAGAAAAAAATTCAAAAATTTATGAAATGGCATCTGGATATCCTTTAACACCCCAACTATGTTTTTTGGAAATATATTCAATGTACAGAAACGCCTCGTCTACAGATTTATTATATGTATAGATAGAAGAAGAAGAATATATAGAAGAAGATAGATTATACTTTTTTATTCCGGTATTACCGAAACTCCTGAGGGATAACTTGCGACCTCCGCGTGAGCAAAAGCTAGTTCATTTATACGTTGTATATTATGTACCTATCTATAAGTATGTCTAGTTGAAAGTGCGAGTATGCCAGGCTAACGAGTAGGTCTTGCTTATCGCGCCACATCGCCTGGCCCACCGCACCGGACATTTGCATCGGCTAGCCTACCCCGTACCAAGGCATATTTGTAAATGAAACGATTTTAAGGCCTATTCAAACCTAAGCGGTATTCACTGCCGCTGTGGGTAGAGGTTCAAGTTCCGCCGCGGAGCCGCGGAACTTGATACTAAATACCTGAGCGAAACCCGCGAGGTATGTACCTCTACCCACAGCGGCAGCGAATACCGCTTAGGTTTGAATAGGCCTTTAATTGTCGTTCAAGACATCTGTACATAACAGGCTAGACGGAGTCACTTTCTATTCTGTCAAAAAAAGGAAAGTTAATTTTGGAGCTATTGTGATTTGCAAATGATGAAGTGGAGACAGGATGCAATGATGGATGAATTGACATGGCTCATAAAGAAAACATCGAAATGAATGACTTAATTGATGATATCAACCTGTTTGTCCATAATATTATGCAAAGCAAAGGCCTACTGTACTTACCTATACAGAGTTACAAAGATGGACCTAGTAATCACCAGAATACACGGGGCGTAGACAATTTCAGTCTAGGTTCCAACGAAATTTCAACCCTATTCTCAAATTCAAGATCTTCAAAATCACAAGGAAACTGGTGTTTAAAAAGTGTAACTTTGGGAATACTCCGGTAGATATAAAGACACTTCAAAAAGATAATTATGTAATTCAAAAAATTAAACCGCGGTTGTGGCAGAATCTCTGACGTCACGAATCTACTTATATCGTTACCCCCTTACTAATAAACGTTGTATAGCGTCTGTATACACAACGCTTTGTCTTCTTCTTTCGAAAATCAAATTACTGACGACAAAGAGAGAAATTGGTGTGTGACTTTCGACGACTGAAAGAGAGAAATCGGTATGCAAATTCATCAGATATAATACGTTTATTAGTAAGGGGGTTAGTATCTTCATATGCATCGATAGTAATCGACAAACTACCAATACAACTGCAATAACCTGCAATATGAATACATTGTAAACAGCTTAATATCATGTTTGGTATACAAAGGTCTTCTTACCAATTTCCATACTGGTCTGGCACAAAAAGTAGGAGGGTGTCAGATGGTTATCATTCCACACTTGTCGTATGTTTAATATGAAACGTGTAGCTAGTTGTAACAGGTATTACTAAGAATAAAAAGATTGTCAATTTCAACAATTTCGTTCACTACAGCATAATATAATCAGCCTATAATATTCTCACTGCTGGGACACACAGGCCTCCTCTCTCTCTGAGAGAGAGAGGGCCGTATTTCACCACGGGCCCAGTCCGGGTTGGTGGTTTCGTTCAATATACAAATCCAAAAATAAAGCGATTGAAGAAAGTGACTGTTTGAGATAAAATGTCACACATTTATTATACCGGGGCTACACCAACGGGGAATGCCGATAATTATCGCGATAAGTTGTGGCTGCACGTACGTTTAACGCCCATCATTGCGATAATCGACGGCGTTTTCCGTTGGTGTGGCCCGGGCATAAGTCAATATTTTTTTAAAGTATTTCAGGATATAATCAGCACGGCATCTTTAGTAGTAGTTTCATAAAGGTATTAGGAACAGGGCGTAAAGTTCACTCATCCACCATAGAAATGGGAGAATCCACCGACCAAACGGTTGTTTTGTCTGGTGGGCTACTGCCTGACGATTGATGTCGGGACATTGTAGATTGATGTCAGTATAATGTGTAGTTCGCATGTGGCGGTGTAGATGCCGCCACAGTGCAAACCTTTTGCTTACAATTTTTGGATCTTTTAGTTATCCAAAACTAGCTGCGCCTCGCTGTTTCACCCGCATAAGTTTCGATCCCGTGGGAATATTGGGATAAAAAGTAGCCTATATGTTAATCCAGGGTGTCAGCTACCTCCATACAAAACTTTATCAAAATTAGTGTAGCCGTGTGAGCGTGAAGAAGTAACAAACATATAAACATACACACTCACAAACTTTCGCCTTTATAATATTAGTGTGATGTGATAAAATGATTAATCAATAATTTTATTTTAAAGTAAATCTACTTTGGTAATCGCTATGCTTGGTCACGCATTCTAATTATGTGCCAATATTGGTGCTGATCACAGATACAGATAGACCTAGATAACGCTAGTATCATGATCTGTATGAAAACTAAGCGTGCCATTTTTTGACTACCTATTATGACGTCACAAGCACTATTTAGTGATGGGATAATCAAATCGATTCAAGGATGCCGCCGCGTACGGCATCCGTCTCGCCCCACACCCGGAGCCTAGCACCAGCGATCACGCTCACCCAGCCAGCAGTACCCAGCCTAGATTAGCATTAGCAGGACTGACCATGAAAGTGGCGGCTTATGATTTTTGTACGTAAGCTGGTGCGATTTTTGACACGCGAAGTAGTTGCGTTATCCAGGTGTATCGATATCTGTGGTGCTGATGCACATCACCACGACACAAGTACACAAAGTACATAGCCCTTTACTTGTATACACCCTCATTCCCGTCACAAATAAAGACTAACTTTAAGCTATCATAGATTAAAGTTCATATATTTTTAAATAAACCTGATCGGAGCTATTGTATAAGTATCCCTGGCCTTTAAAATTGTAATTTTATGCATGAAAAATAAAAGGATTACATTATAAGACGCAAATCACGTTAATTCGCAACAAACAAGATTGCTGTACACGCGTAAAAGCCATTTCTCATAAAGATTTACGAAGGCGTTATCACAGCTATTGACTACCAGTTCATTATACGAGTTAACTCGCTCATACACACACTGAATCCTGTTTACACGACTCATTAAAATTCCAACACGAAAGCACTAATCCCTTCTCACATTACTTAATCTCTGCTCCCTTGAACTTGACATTTTGAAAATCGTCCAAGAATCCATGTGAACGGTGTAAATAAAGAAACGCATCTATAAAAGCGATAGTGCAGGACCATTACCATTTGTTACACGTGTTGACTGCTCGTATATCCGCCGATACATATCTACTTTGCGGCACATGGCAAACGGAGTCGGAGTCGTGCCGGCCGAGACGCACCGACCTTGAGATGTTGCACTTCTATACTCCCTACCCTCTTTTCCCCCCTTCTCCCCCTTCCTCCTCATCCAACTCCCCCCCGCCTCTCTTATCCCCCTCTCCCCATTTAGCACCACGCTCACAGCGCTTTCCTAGGACTTACGATTGCCCTAACTTACGCTTACCTTGCTATATTTACAAGTTTTGTAATGGACATCTACTACGTTGTTGGCTGGGTGCTCTTTAAATTCAAAATGTTGCTCGTTCTTTTTATTTAGATTTAGTTTATAATGTTCTACAATAAATTTTTGTAAACACAATCAGATAAGTAATGTGTATTGAAAATAAATAAGTTGTTTATCAGCATTTATTAGTATTGTCGAATCAGACTTCATAATAAAAATAAGTAAGTATAATAATTTATCAAGATTTTAACAGCGCTGAATCATTGTAATTTCATTCCTTAATTATCTTCTTAAGGTCGGAGTAAATAATCGTGTTCAATAATTTGGGTACAGTCACAATGCCTTCGATATCGAACGGTTATTATTCATCTTCGAACCCGACCGTGATTTAACAAGATTATCAAGTGGATACTCAGTGGATCGTTGCACTTACCTACGCGAATTTATCAAATTGATGAGGGTCCAAACTCAGGGGCGATTCTGGGCTGACCGGGCCAGGCGTACAGCACTATCATTTTGAAAACATTAGCGTACAATGATTAATTATTATGAAAATGAAGGCCTGTAGGGTCAACGCGAACCCTTAATTTTATCGCCTCCCAGACTTTACAAGATTGAAATACTTTTTATTTTGACCGTTAGAGAATTGAAGTGGCCATCAGTCATGACAACTTTAAATAAATTATAGCATGTGCTTCGGTGCGAGATAAGATGCTTACGGTTAAGAAAGGTCTCGGATTTTCATCATTTTGAAGTGTTAATGCGGATTATGCTAAGTATGTTTAATACTTGTATACTTTGTTGCTATCAAGATGGAGGGTACAACCATACTTTTTACCGACTTCACAAAAAGGAGGAGGTACAGTCAGCATCAAAAGTCGATTAACACTATCATTTTTACATGTTATTAAGTTGACAACAACTTTTTTTCAATAAACTGATTTTTAGCTTTTCACATAACAGACAAGAGTATATATTCTAAAAAAAATTCTTCTGCTGCAATTTTAACAAATATTTTGCTCAATAACTAAGATTTAAAAAACTGAAGTGTTAATCAACTTTTGATGCTGACCGTACTATGTTCGGCTGTTTGTATGTTTTTTTTTATTTTTTTTATTTTGTATGTTTGTTCATCGAATACTCCGCCAATTGTCGATGGATTTTCAAAATTCTTTTTTGTTCGAAAGTACACACATCAAAAGTGTCTAGGGATCAAGCATTTTTATGCGGATTTCTTGAGATTGAGATGTGGCTTTGTAATAAATTTATGATTTTATAAATTTATATGGATCCTTTTTGGTGCATTTCATAATTTGAATCAGGAACTGTGAATCAAATTCGAGTAAAAGATGAAAATCAGCTGTCAATATTTTCCCTATAAAAACATACAACGCATTGAAGACATTATTAGTGCTACTGTTTCCCTACTACTGATTAAAACCAACGTTATTATGGAGCGGCGACGTCATTTAAGCAGGGAAGAAATGCTCAGAGCCGTGGGAATGATAGAAGCTGGTTCCCGGCAACGTACTGTGGCTTTAGCTCTGAATACAAGTCAGAGTGTTATCAGTCGACTTTGGACACGTTACCGAAGCACTGGTACCGTGGCTGAGCGCCATGGAGGACGGTATCGCTGCACCACACGGAGACAAGACCGATACATTCAAATCTTAACTCGAAGAGCTCCAACAATAACCGCCATGATGTTAGCCGTGAGGCTTCATCACTCTTCAGGGAACTTAATTAGCGACCAAACAGTCAGAAACCGCTTGCATGAAGTGAACCTTCATTCCCGAAGACCGCTACGGGTACCACCTATAGCAATGCACAATCGTAGGATTCGATATCAATGGGCTCTTGAACACAGAAATTGGGCAGATGAACAATGGCGTTTCGTGTGCTTTTCTGATGAGTCTCGTTTTGGTATGAGACCGGATACAAGACGTATACGACACTGGAGAACCCCTGGACGCCAACAGCGATTAAAATCCTGCCAGGAAGTCCATCCTTATAGTGGTGGAACCATCATGGTATGGGCGGGTATTTGGATCGGCGGAAGAACTGAGTTGATTTGGATCAGAGGCAACCTCAACGCTCAAATTTATGCTGAGACGATTGTATCAGACGTCATCGTTCCTCTACAAGTGCAAATCGGTCCCTTATTTCAGTTAATGCATGATAATGCACGACCGCACACCGCAAGAGTTGTAAGACAGACTCTCGCCGCAGCTAACATCAATGTCCTGCCCTGGCCTGCTCAGTCGCCAGACTTGAACCCGATTGAGCATGCATGGGATATGCTACAGAGAAGAGCTCTGCCGAATATGGAGGGTATCCAGTCGCAAGAAGACCTTTTTTTGTTGTTGCAACGAACATGGGCGGCCATTCCACAGCGTGATTTGGATGAACTCATTTTGAGTATGCCAAACCGATGTTCTTGTGTTGTTAGTGTTCGCGGTAGAAACACGGATTATTAATTGTTTAAGTTACCCAATAAAATTTTAAAGAAAACTGTTATTTCAGTCTTTTTTTCGAACTTTTGTGTTAGTGGTTCAAATGTCAAAAATCCCTTTATTAGGAAAATGGCAAATTTCTTTATTAATGCAAAGGTGACTTGGTTTATCGTTACTGTGACAAACGAAAACACTTTATTTGATGAATCCTTAAAGAAAATTTTAATTAATATCAATCAGGAGAAAAGTTATTGCAAAAATATATGTTGATCCCTAGACACTTTTGATGTGTGTAGATAGGTCTGAGGTGGTCCCATTGTAACCAAGTTAGGATCTGATGATGGGATCTTAGAGAAATCGAGGGCAACCCTCAAATTTTATAGGCTCACTTATTGTTTTTCGCATATTTTATTAAGTATCTTGTTTATTTGCGTATGGTTGTCACCATCTCAGGTAGCTGGGCTGATGATGGAAGGTACAACTCCTTAACAGTAAGAAGTTCCTCAAACAGGCAAGGACTGTTTTAGTAAATTGTTTTGATGTTTGATAGGGCATTTGTCACATTTGGTCTCATGATCATCAAGTCATAACCTGATGCTGCAGTCAGGATAGTCTGCAGAGTACCTAACTCCTCGACAACTAACAGCAGATATATCGTGTTTAGGCTCATTGAAAAGGGCTCGATGTGTGGATAAACGTACTGTTAATGAGGAATACCGAAGTACATAGAGACCTGATGCTGAAGCCAGGAGCATCAGAAAAAGTACAAACCTTGAAATAACAGCACCGTAGTCGTGTTTGGGCTCATTTTAAACAGGACTAAATTTTAAGTTCAATGCAATGTTGACATAAGTCTGGCCTGATGCTGCAGCCAGGATTATCAGCTTCTAGTCTAAAAACATCAGGTCAGGATTTGACGATGGGATCCTGGAGAAATCGAAGGAACTCTTCAAATATTATAGGCACACCTATAGCGATTTGGGTATTTTTTATAGTAACTCGTGCACTTGCTCTCGGAAAGCACCATTTGGTGAAGTGGAACTGATGATGAAGACCACAGATGGCCACCGGAACTACTCAATAATATCTAAGTATTTCACGGGTTGCGATTCGATTACTTTAATATGGTTGCTAAGCAATTCATGCTCGTCACAATGTGAATGGTGATATGGAGCTGATGGTGGACCTGGAGAACTCCTCAACAATTAACTTCCCTGCATCAGGAAAAGCAATATTTTGTTTGTAAAAGGCGATGATCACTAGGCTATTGTAACTTAGATAAATTATAAGCAGACCTACTAAAAAGCGTGAAATAAAAACTTTTTAAGAAAAAAAAAAACCGACTTCCAAAAGAAACACTACAAAGTGAAAAATAACTTTAATTTCGGAAGTCGGTGGCAAAAAACGTAAATACAAAAAACTTTTTAACAAAAAAATTAAACCTCCGATAAAACTGAAAAGCAAAAAATAAAAACCTTTTTTATTTTACCTTAATAAATAAGTTCTTAAACGAATGCAAGTATACCTAACTAATTTTGAGTCGGCGCCAAACAAGCAACTTAATATCGTTGCGAGTGGTCGTGCGGAGAGCGCACTTTTTGTTTGGAATGGTAATATTTAGCGCTGGAGATTTCACGTTGCATTATTAATTTGATTTGGCTATTTCTATAAGGTAATTTAGTGATCTTTGTTCATTGATTGTTTGGCGCCGACTCAAATTTTTTTAGGTATACTTGCATTAGTTTAAGAACTTATTTATTAAGGTAAAATAAAAAAGGTTTTTATTTTTTGCTTTTCAGTTTTTTCGGAGGTTAAATTTTTTTGTTAAAAAGTTTTTATTTTATAATTTTTTGAGGCTATAATTTACTTATTACTGCATGCTTAATTTTTGATTACTTTTAAAATGGCTACCTACCTTACTTTAGATATTAACTGTTATATAATCCTACTTTAACTATTATTTTTTGTATAGGTAGTAAAATACTTAAAAAAAACAGGCTTTATATACCAACATAGATAGGCCTTTAATTTTAATTGTAATACACAGCTCAGCATTAAAATCTGTGAATGAACAACAAATCACCCCTATTTTCCCACCCTTAGAGTAGGATTTTTTTTTTCCAAATTTACATTGGACCAACTTCGAGGTATGTTCTATCCATTAAAAAAAGAATTATCAAAATCGGACTAATCTGTAAAAAGTTATGCGTGGTCATACATTGCAATCAGTGAGTGAACTATCAATCATCCCCTGTTTTCCTACCCTTAGGGTTGGAATTTTTTTTCCAAATTTATATGGGACCACCTTCGGGGTATATCCTTTCTAATCAAAAAAGAATTATCAAAATCGGACTGCTCTGTAAAAAGTTATGCGTGATCATACATAAAACCACCTCCGTTTTTTCGTCGGTTAAAAACCAAAGACACCGACTTCCGAAATTAAAGTTATTTTTCACTTTGTAGTGTTTTTTTGTTTATTTTGGTTTGGTTGAAATATTAGTTCGGTCGGTTTCTATAGCTACATTACCAATAGTCTGAAGACTTGCGTCAATGCATAAGAAGAAAACCAGCGGCCACAATAATAGTAAAAACTTGTCTACCAAAATCATTGGCTAATTAAAAAATACCTATTTAAAGATAATTTTATCGTTCACAACCATAGTTAAATCTTCAATCGGGATTTCAAAATAAAAATTCTTATATTGAAAATATGAGATCCCTCGGTACCTCCCGTAGCCGTCTAGCGGAATGTCAGACAATTTGTCAGTCTGGCGGGCTGACCGACGAATAGTCTGCCCAATACTTTGGGCGTTATTGGCCTTTTATGTTTTATTTTTGGATACGTTTTGACGACTAATGGTCGGTCGGGTCTCGCCGATAAACATAAGATGTCGAAACCCACAGTTTTTAAGACTATACGGATACCGTCCCATGATAAACATGACACATCATAAATATGCTTTAGGTTCAAACTGAAATACGTTTTTTTTTGGCATTTTTCGTTCGCAACTTAATAAGAAAGCTCAGGTGGGTGGGTGGTGCTTCTATTAAGTTTGGCTTCGTCGTGTTTTTTTTTTTTAAATAAAGTATCTCATTTATTATGACTCTACATAAAAGACAAGACCTTTATACACTGAAAGTACTTATTAACCGTCTAAAATAACTACACTAACAACTTTGTAACTTTATCGAGCGTACACTAATTGAATATTCCATGTTACCAAGAATGTAGTCGAGTATTAAATTAATTGAGCACAATTTATTCGCTATTTAATGATATTTAAAGGTGTCGAAACCCGTCGGAAACAATATTTTATAGCTATAATGATGGACACTTGGAGAGAAAGATGGAAAGAGTCCAAGGCAAACCGTTTTGCGAGATTCGTCAAATATTCATGGAGCTGATACACCCCCCGTTACGTGTACTTTTAAAGGAGGATTTTATGAAGTTGTTTGGTTATGTAAGGGTCATGTTATGATGGTTTGTTGGTGCTTGCAGGAATATGCATCGAGTACATCGTCGCTAATGGCCGCTGATTGATATTTATGAGTTTGGATACGTTCGTACGTATCGCATGACACGGAGCCAGCTTCATGCTTCAATCAGCCAAGAATGACTTAACTACACTCATTACTTTAACTTACTGATTAATTTTAATGTAAGTGAGAATAATTGTATGCTATTCTTTATTGATTATAGTGATGATATTGCTGTAGCAAGAGAAGATACATAAGTATAGTTTTCTTTTATAACTAGCTTTTGCTAGCGGCTTCGCCCGCGTGGATGTCGGAAAATAACCCACGGGAACGTACTACCGGGATTAAAATTACATCTTTGTGGCAACCAATCCAAATGCGTTGGGCCGTTTTTGCGCCGATCCGGAACATACACCCTGATCAGACAAACGGACAATAATTCTAAAAACTATGTATATTTTCGGCATCAGACTCGTTCTCACACCTCGTAGCAATGATTGTTTTCTTAAATATTCAATGTACAGTTATACAGGGTGTTACGGAAAGGGTATATCAATACAAACGGGTTGAAGAGTGTATCTGGTCTAGAATCTCTGTACAAAATTTCAGCTCAAAAGCAGTAACTTTGAAAATGCTTAATATTTTTTTATATATAGTTTATTAAATTGAAATCATAACAAACGTGTCACTGCACTACGAGGGTCATTATCCATTATCTGTAGTGTGTCTGTGTGCCTAGTACATGCACATCACGCCGCCGCACGCCACGCCAGTGCAGCGCCGTGATGTCGAAATAAAAAAATACGAGTATTAAGCATTTTCAAAGTTAATGCTTTTGAGCTGAAATTTTGTACAGAGATTCTAGACCAGATACACTCTTCAACCCGTTTGTATTGATATACCCTTTCCGTAACACCCTGTATAATTATGTCCAGAATTCCCACACTAAATTAACTAACAAACTATTCAAATAAAAATATAATATTATTCTAACCTAGCTAAAACTAGTCTAAAAATTCCTCCGCGTCATGCCAGCTGGTAATGTACCCAAGAGACTGGCGGCATTTCCACGTCGTATAGCAATCCTTAGCCTCTAGCCAAGGTAATAGCTATAGCTCTTGGTTCACGGGAACTGTCAACCAGCCGTTTGGGGATTTCGTTGAACAAGCAATAAGCACTCGGACCCCACAGCCCGAGGGTTTAAACCCAAACGGCTCGAAAAAATAAATAAAGTATTTTTTTTTAACTTATTTTTTTAGTCTTTATTAAAGATTCAAATATTTACACAATTTGAAAAGCTAACAGTCTTAAAATAATAATATGTACAAGTATATAAAAAGGGAGGGGAAATAATCAAAGGGCTTCAAAAATTTTGTCCGCATCGCTGTCAACAGGAAATGTGCCCAAAAGGCTGGCAGCATTGCCACGTTGTATGGCAATGCTGATTCTTTGGCCAAAAAATAGGCCAGCCCTCTGGTCTCGTGAAGAGTCGACCAACCGCTTGGCGATGTCTCAAAATACTAAGTGGGCACTCGGGCCCCATGGCCCTAGTGTTTCAATCCCAAACGACTCAAACATATAAGTTCCAAAGAGATTGGAGTATTTGCGCCGTTTGAGGTTTTCCGCACCAGCGCTAGCACCGCACGCTGAGCCTGGAATATGGCATGGCGCAAGAGTATCGTCACACGTTGCGTCCCACACCAAAGGTCTACCCACCTTCCATAGTAATAAAGACATGCCGCCCGGTCTCTGCCATCGTCGCGTGGCAAGCCTAATACAACAAGGTTCTAATACAGCTGGAACGCCGACGGTGGCAAAAGCTCTCCGGATGATGTCGGGCAGGGAGCAGCGAGGCGGAAAGTAGTGTCGTCGAACAAAGTTCCTATGTTCAACGACGGTAATGTATGAAGCCAAAGACCCGACTCCCATTTATCTACAGCCAACAGGCGCGCACGCTTCGCAGTAGTACTTATAGCATGTATAGAATTGATTTTCTTCTTGACTCTCCTGAAAGTGGACAAAACCTTAGATTCATTGATTCGACAGATCGTGTAAGATCAACCTTAAGGTATTCCGAAGGTTTTTTAGTCAAATCGCACGAATTTACTCGCCCGGAATGGGTGAATCGTCACTTATAATTAATATTATTTTTTCTATAGGCGATTCGCACGAAGCAATATTAATTTGTGGGAGAATTGACAACTCCAGAAATATATATTAGGTAATTGGCACAGAAAAAATAATATTGTATGTGACTAATAAGCCATCACGAAGTAGGCCTGATTCGGCCTGAACAACAAGAGGTAAATAAGATGATTTATCAAGAAAAACAACCAATTAGACACATTCAAACGACAGATCAGAAAAAAAGTCTAAGAAAAACAGGTAGGGATGTTATAATATGTGTCTCATGATACCTTAATAAAATAACTTACGCTATAGGTATAATATTAATTTTGTATGTTTGATTTGTAACTCAATTAACTTCAGACATGTTTTATTTATCAAATATTTGAAGAAACCGCAATTCCTTATAAATAAAATCAATGAAACTCAATATTTTGTCCTCGATCCTCATCAATATTTTCTTCACGCTGTTCTCAATAACATCATTGAATTATTTAACTACGGATTCAATATATTTATTTCTCTAGTCTTGTTCTGTATAGTCAATGAAGTTTCAGGCATAAACAAATTCATTAAGTATGTTTCATGGATCCATTCTGTGAGCACTAAGGGTGAATTTCACCAATGAAAATGAACACGATCAGCATGTGCTGATGAAGCTTCTGAATGCGGTTTGGACATCCAAACCGCATTCAGAAGCTTTCACGGTCATCAATGTTGTGGAATATCGATACTTATAACTCTTGAACGCTGTTTAGATGTGCTGATCGCGTTCAGTTTCATTGGTGAAATTCTCAATTCTTTATTAAGTTTAATAATAATGTATATAGTTGGTAGAGAAATAATTATATTAGTCACAATTATGGACCCTGTCGGGCACAGCATAGGTAGTAGGAGAGAGGAGGAAGATCACTGGGTGTTTATTATGATAAATATTAATATTAGTTACGTAAGTTATAAAAAAAAAACTCACATTAACCACACTCACAATTTCAGTTGTTAGTTTAATTCGCCCTTAGTATCTTCTACCAGCAAATCTTTTAATTCTGCACTCGACTTCGATGACATTTCGATATTCATTCATGTAGATCTTCACCTTTTTCGTCGGATGTGTCTACCTACGATTCGTCAAGGTGAATTCGCTGAAAAGAGAGATCCCTGTTCAAGCTATAAATGAATATATTTGCATTATTTATTTACACATACCCAAGTCATGTTGTTGCTCATTTTCACATCAGTAGAACTATCTCACGACCTCAAAACAATTTAGATAAGAGAAGAATCACCTACAGTACCGACCTACTTACTTAACTATTGATAAATTTTTGACACGTACCATTTATAAAAAAATATTTTTAATTTAATTATTTTGGGGTTTATTTCAGTAAGTAATATTTATATTTTTGAAATGTGTTAATTAAACCCTTTCATTTAATATCCCAAAATATTTATTTTTAAATTCATTACTTTATGTCCTGTAGATAATTTAGTGTGTATCCACATAGCCTATAATCAGCGGACGGTCAAGACGCTTCTAACGACACCTCATTTGTCAAATTATTATAAGTACATACGTACAATACATACCGGTTAAAATCATATACCCTCCGTAGTCGGGTAAAAATAGATTGTTGGTAAAAATCTTTACTACCTCAACATTATCAAAATTCTTAAGGATAAGTAGTTACTGAAGGGAAATTCACGCTCTATATGTATCGCCCTTGTGGCCTAATGGATAAGGCATCGGCCTCCTAAGCCGGGGATTGTGGGTTCGAGTCCCACCAGGGGTACTCAACATTTTTATGCATCTTTATTTAGCTAAGTTAATTATGTCCTAGTTATGTTAATAATATATTCGATAAGATCATAAAAAGCATTGCATTTGCATTTTTGCTTTTAGGAGCATATAAAGATAACTAGCTTCTGCCCGCGACTTCGTCCGCGTGAAATTCCTTGCTCCCCCGACCCACCTCGTCGCATTGCATCGCCTGCCCGCGCTATTACTTCGTTTTAGCTTAATTTATGGTAATGCATAAGGCATTGCCAGGTAAATGTTGTAAAATAGAAGAAGATAACATTATTTATCTAATAATTATCACAGTTTTGCGTTCAATACGCTCTTCTGTAAACTCAAGATATTGTAGATAACCGTTTATACTTTATGGCCGTCAATTTTAACTGGTTGAATGCCGTAATTAGAGACACAATTAAAAAGCCATTTTGTCTCGCGTGGATCCACGTTTAAGCATACGAAGGGTTAAAGATTAGATTACAAATACCTAACTTATTAAATTTATCTGCATTGATAATTATGATTTTATGAATAATTATATTTTTAGCAAGTTAATAAGCTTTTTAGAAAGAAAATTTAAAACTTACATTAAACGTACACTTTGTAAACAAGCATAGATACTACTTATAAATTAGAAGATTATATCCAAGATAAGAACGCTTGGAAACATGCTGGTCCTGCTCCATAGGACAATCTAGAGACTAGACAAAATCAAACTGGTTGCTAATTTAATTTGATTTACATTCTGTAATTACTTTAACTCACGCCCTGACTTATTACTTGTTAATTTTTTTTTATAAAAATCATTTACTAGCTTCATTATCAGTAGCTGTTTGTAAATATGTGAGCACCATGTATTTATCAGATAGTGAATGTATATGTCATGGTTTCGTTTTTAATTCTTTTACCTATTGTGGTATAGTAATTTTATTTTAGGTGCATCGTCTTCACATATTATTATATAATAATTAATGTACCTATGCAAAATATTTTTAAACATTTTAAAAGAGTAACAGTGGAGTTTCATGCCCATTCTTCTCCATACGAAAACTACCTTTTGGAAGGGGTGACTAGAATCAATTCTATTTTAATGTAATTTTTGACGTTCAAAAGTGCCTTTTATGTGCCTATTTGAAATAAATGCTTTGACTTTGACTATGAAACGAAAGCCCGTTGAAATAATAACGCAATAAATTAAGGTATTTTACTTCGACTCTATGGGCTGCATAGATATCCGATGGGCTGCAACAAATTTACCCTGTAGTCTCATTATACGAACCATAAAATGTCCATCCAAAGCCGATGCTTCAATAGCGCTTCGTCAGGGATCCACCGAGGGACTTTAGATGTGAATAAGTAAGCTTTTTGAAGATGTAAACAAATGATGGTCGCAAAAGCGATTTTTTTTTAAACAAAATCCGAAATCGTCAGTTTGCGAGAGAATTTACCGCTTTCTAGCCTTTTCTCAACTATAGTTGGGAAAAGGCTTGGCAGATGATGATTGGGTTCGACTTCCAGTCTAACCGAATGCAGCTGAAGCCACTGTTTTACATGAAGCGACTGCCTATGAGACCTCAACAACCCAGCTCCTGGGTAACACGATATCCCTTGGTAAGACTGGTTGTCAGACTTTCGGGCTGCTGACAACCCGTAACGACATTCAAAGATCTACAAATGACAGCCAGGCCTAACATGCTTTCTAAATAAATCAATTTATAAAATAATATTTAGAAAATATTATTTTAGCAATAAAATAGCTGCATGATTCGTCCAACAAATTCGCCATTTATCAGCGCGCGCGCAGCCCGGTCGCACACTTGCAAGGGATCTTTAATTGCAGCTTGCAGTAGCGGTTGCCCACTAATTGCAATAGTCAGACCTCTGCGGGCTGTTGTTAATCGATGTCTATTTCATAATAACGTAATGTTAATAAATCTGGGTATTTACGCAGCTGGACGCGCGTTGATATGCAAATTATTTTAATAACAGGTTTCTGTGGCAAGCTGAAAATTAAATCGGAAATTAATTTGAAGTACCTATCAGATCAGCTGTATTTTATGCATTGCTTATGCAAAGATACCTAAAGCTTTAGTAGCTAGTAGTAGTTAATCTTATGTGGAAGAGATGTCACACAATGTAAGCATTAGTATTATCGGCGTTTAATGTTCCCACTACTGGGACACCGGCCTCCTCTCTGTGAGAGGGAGTGGGCCGTAACCCACCACGCGGGCCTAGTGCGAGTTGGTAAACGACATAAATGTCTTCGAATTTTTGGTTCTAAGACATGCCGATTTCCTCTCGTTGTTTTCTTTCACCGAGAGAGTGAATAAAAACATCTCCTTCATTGAGAGCAGTGGTGATGATATAATTTACGCAAAGTAAAGCGCCTGTCTGGATTCGAACCTACGACCTGCAAGTCGCGGCCGTTACCAATGTCAGACAATGTATGTACACTCACTCACAGTCTACGCACGGCCTATAACGCTGGGTCTGATGCGTAGCATCTGATGCAATGAGAGCATGAATATATGCACAAGATATTTGAAAATTCATAAATACTTGATGGAAGTACGCCACGTGCTTGTATGGAAGTACGCTATTTTTGCTGATGAAAGATTCCATAGAGCACACGAATTGGTTTTGTAATAAAAATAAAGCTTGTCAAGATCCACTTTGAAGAAAATCAAAAATCAAAGTCCAAAAGAAGGAGTCACTTATAATGGAGAGGAACTTAAGAGTTTTGGGGTAGGTACTTAATTGGCCAAGTCTCACAAATGAAGAAGAAAAAATCCTGATAACTAAGATCCTCAGGCTTGGCAAACGAAAACGGGGGATAGGCTATCCCTTTAAAAAATCGCCCTTATTATTATCTATTGTAATACGTAGTCACGTTAAAATACATAATACCAAAAAATGCAGTGTAAAATACTGGACGGGCAGTTCAGCCAGCCATAATTCACCAGGTACTGCATATTTTTAAGCCTTAAATTTGGTTCATGGTACACCAAATATTCCCAAAACTCCGAATTGTTCGGTGAGTACCTCTACGAACTATGAAGGCATAGTTTGCCCAAATTCCGAACTTTACGTCGCGAAAAATTTGAAGTGGAGTTTCCTAATAGCTGTAAATCACATTTGATGTCTGCTGTATTCATTGCCGTCATGTTATAATCATCTTTCGGCGCTAAACTGAGCGTTGAAAATCCAAAAGCGCGGTTTTATGATCTAGGCATTCATTTCGGTTGAAAACGGCGGATAATTGCGTAACACACTAAAGTCCTCCAGACCGTATTTCGACCACGGCAACAGACAAATTTTACGAACATCTGAAGCAATGGATTAGTAATTCCATCAAAATGATTCAGATTGTGACTAATCGTATGTTACGCAATAAGGGTGCAGGTTTTCAAATTCTAGGTCTCATTCAAATGGAGAGAACTGTTTAGGTATTTTTGTAGTAAGTAATATAGTTTCTCGTCGTACCTACCTAAGCGGACAGGTGAAGACTGCTGCCTAGCGTACTTACTGAATTCTATATTCCTAACGGCTTTTACGATTATCTAGTTACCATTCGAATTACTGCAGTAGGTAGTAGGAAAACATCAATCTATTTAATAACAGAATAAAAGCGTAATGGGAATAATATATTACGTACCTACGTTGACACGATAATTATGTAGGTACAGTCCAACAAAGAGATCGGTGTACAGGCGGCTAATTTGCAGTTACAGTCCTGCAAATTAGCCGGCCGTCGAGAGAATACGTTCTTGACACCTGTCAGTTTCATAGAAATGAATACGTGTCTTGCGAATTTGATCTTTATTAGCTACTAGAATTGACGCACTGGCAGGTGTCAGGAACGCATTCTCTCGTCGGCCGCAATGTAGTCCAGTTTTTTAAATCATCATTCCTGTTTTAAACTTAAAAAGTTACACACATAATACAAATCTGAAATCCATATTAATATAGTAAAATGCAATTTATGTTAGTTACCTTTTCACACAGGCCTAAACTACTGAACTGATCGTTATGAAGTTTCACCCTGGAGAAGGACATGGGGTACTTTTTACACTGGAAATTTTGTATTAATGGTTAAATGTAAAATACACGTCACATGAAATCGCTAGCAAAAGCTAGCAATTAATATTTTCGTCTGCATACCTAACTATTTGATTGACTGCTCATTTTCTCTACATATTGGTTTACAGCTACACGCTAATTGCAACTTGAAACACATTAAAACTCGTCTGTATAGACACAGTTAATTTCTTAAAAGATATAGTAACATTCCATTTAATGACTCCGTCATTCTGAAACTGTGTTCTGAAACCTCAGATTTTGTACTTTTTTATATTTTCAATATTGAGTTTCTAACTTCTAGTCATAGTTATCTATGCATCAACAGTGACATAATTTCTGATAGTGAGCTCTTCCATGGTTTTATAAAGTGCTGTTGTTTTGATTGTGTTGTAATTCGTATCCCTTATACTGTTGGGTACTTTATGCTAGCATATTGTTACGCGCCACACTTGATGGCGACATTAGCTACTACTAGCGCCATCTAGTATCGAGTAGCAGAACTAATAATTATTCGGGTCCCTTCTAGAAACTTCGATGCTAGAACTTTCCAGAACTATCGACGCCTGGTCGGTCGGTATCGGTATGTACTCGAACATTCTAGATGTTTCTACGGTAGAAGGTTCTGGAACTATCCGAGGCCTATATAAGGCTGGTGTGCCTGCGAGCCGGAATCAGTATTGGATAAGCGATACAAGCGATAACATCGAAGCGATCTTCAAGTGCGACTCTCAAGTGATTAGTAGTGCGATTGTGTTTTATAATTAGTGTGTTTAATTTGTAATTTGTGTTTTTAATTAAAGTGTCTATTTTTGGTTATTAAATCGGCAGTTTTTATTGTCACGAACCCCAAGCTCGTAACAATATATTATTATGTATATGTTGCCGCAGACTGGTTTAATTTACCATTCAGTTGACTGCCTAGCCTTTTAACTAAACGATGCCGTTCAACTAGCGGCCTGGCTGATATTCAGCCACGTCTAATACAACATTTAATTAACAGGCTGGCTGATGCTTAGGCCATTTATATAATAGGATGAATAATCAGTGTAACAGTTGTTATTTTAACATTAGGGAGGTTATGATGATCAATCAACTAATAATTATAGAAACTGTCTTGGAGACTTTTTTTTATTTCTTAAGAATCACAACTAAATTAATTATATTTTATAACAAAATCAATCAATTCTTCATCAGAGGGTCCTCCGTCAACATGGCATTAGGACCATCATCAAAAACTGGTTTAAAATCTTCATTTTCTTCCGACTGGTACATTTCTGCGCTAGGGTCACAAGCCAACGGTAACATATTTGTATTTGGTAATTCGCATTTAGTCCTTGAACAAGTGGCAGTTTTCCAGCCACAATGATTTTCACATAAATCAGTATCTTCTGTTAGTTTTTCAAGCAACCCTTTGCGTAAAACATTACTTATTACGGATTCCGCATAAATTGCCTGTAGTGGATCCATTTTGGATAGCTTTTTGGCCACATTCATCCCTGAAATGTCAAACTCTGATAGTTCCTCGCAGTTTGCTTTATGAGAATCTATGGAGACGTAGCTTGATGTAGCTTTCCTTTTATTTCTGTGTGATGACGTGGCCGTCGCAGTTGGAGCCGGATACCACTGAAAAAAAGTATCTCATTATTATTCTTCTAACGTTACAAATGATAAAGGTAACATAACATAATCAGCCTATAATGTTCCCACTGCTGGGACACAGGCCTCCCCTCAGTGAGAGGGAGTGGGCCGTAATCCACCAAGAAGGCCCAGAAAAAAAAATAAAAAAAAACACACAAAAAAGGTTGAATAATAAAGATATTTTGTTTTTACGTTTTTTTTAAACAAGAAAGTGTCATCTTTAGAGAACCCTTTGTACGATTTGTTTACCTTTAGTTAATTACCTAAACCAATGGAGGAGTATAGGAACCTAAATAAAAATTGGTACTTACCTGTAATTCAAAATGGCGAATGTTACAATAAAAAACTACCTACTCGCTAATATTACATTAATAAGTACCTAAATGCTACGAAATCCAACTTACCATACTATGTTCATCCTCCGATAAGCCAATGGCATCATCCTCATTGGTCAGGCTTTCATCCTCTAGATCTGCATCGTTCTTAGATATACCACGCCAGCTAGGTATTTCTTGGTCCTTTGTGAACAGCAAATTATCGAAGTACCAAAGGGAAGTTTTGTATACCTCATCTCCTCTTTTTCCACTGCGCTGGCTCTCTGCCATTTTCCTCAATTCCTTCCGAAACGAGCCTCTTAAACTCTGTATTCTCTTTACAACAAAATCTCGATTGGCACAGAGAAACCCTTTTTCCTTGCAAAAATCAATTAACTCATTGTAAGCTTCCTGTCTAAGTTGTTTATTTTTGTACTCCTCGCTTTTAATTTTCCACAAGCAAGGAAATGATTTGTATAGTGTAATTAATTCCACTACCGTATCCTTGCTCCACAAGCGCATGTCCACCATCTTGTATTGTACGTGATGTTTGCAAGCGACTGAACACAACGTTATGCGCGCGCTGCGTGTCGCCGCCGAGCGAGACTAAGTATGAGCACAGTCCCGCAGTCTTTTCCCTCCGGACTTCAACATCTCGCGCGCGCTCTTTCGCGCACGATTGTTGTTTCACATGTGACAGAGCAAGACGGCTCAGAGTGAATTGACGTAAAACTTCTACTACGTAGCTATTGATAAATAAAATAATATATCAATGTGCGTAGCTGATAATTTGAGGAGAAATTCAATTATACAAATGAAACTATATTGCCCCCAAATACTCTTTAATTAAACGAGTACTACCTACGTAGGTACCAATTGTCAAAACCTCTACTAAACTGTAGATGTAGATTTCTAAGCACACCTATTAAAAAATGTATCCTCTACGAAGGTTCTATAACATTAAAGAAAAACGTTCCCATGTCTTTTGTTAACGCGTCAAACCAAACACGTCAGTCAGCCGAATGAAAAAACGCAGTAAAAAATCATTCAAACGGCCTATCGATTGACCTGAATCCAGTCTCTTTGAGTCAGGGATGCACCCGTAGCAAGCACTCTTCATTGAGAACCCTCGAGTATCGCTTGCATCTGTCGTGGAAGCCCTGGTGACGTCAGCGACGATAAACCTCCACAACTTGACACTTTTTGTAGCCGGGATGTCGATTTTTGTTTCACTGCAGTATTTCTGAAAAATGTAGTAAGTATCAACAATCAGCCCATAAATAATCATGCGAAAATCGTCAAGAATTAATTTCATTGACTACAATTTTTGTTCCATAATATTGTATTAATATGGCTTTATATTTAAAATTTATGTAATTTGTTGTTCATAGAGTTCCTATTAGGTACTTATAAGTAAAAGATAACAGGTATAATTTAACAGTAGGTATGTCTATGGTAACAAATTGACAATGACAGTATAGTAGCAGTAAAGGCACTTTGGGCGATAGTCGTTATGGAACAAAGATTGTAGACAATACACTAATAATAAAAAAAAAACAGTGGCACTCCGGGAGTGTTGACAGAAGTCAAAACAAAACATAAACAGAATACTTTGCCATCACTCACTGACATATCGGACCGAGTACATCCCGAGGACAGCCAAACACAACATACGAAGCGGTGTCGGTTACGGTAACAGTGGCGCGAGTTCAATAGTTTTTTCCCATCTCAAAAAATGCCCTACGCGCCTAAAGAAGTTTTCACTTCAAAAACAAGCGAATGGAGAACCTCCTCCTTTTTCGAAGATGGTTAATGAATTCTTGTCGATGAATTTATTTAGACTAACGGCCGTTTCTTCATCAATAGTAACAGACTAACAGCCAAAGTAACGTCACAAAAGACAAAGTAACGGTTAGTTTCTTCACTATTTTAGCTGTTACTTGAATGAAGAAACACATTTGCCGTAGTATCAGTAAAGGTCAAGTAAAAGTCGATACTTTGACTGAAGACTTTAGTTGTTGATGAAGAAACTGGCCGTAAGAGTATTTCACGAAACGATTATCAAAGAGGAGTAGCCAGCTAACTTTGAAAATAGATTGTTATTATTTGTGGCTTTTTGTAGATCTATAAATTCCACAAGGAAGGGATGAAATGGGAGAAAATTTACAGCATTTTCATATCGCCCCTGTGGCCTAATGGATAAGGCATCGGCCTCCTAAGCCGGGGATTGTGGGTTCGAGTCCCACCAGGGGTACAATTATCTTTTTATTTCATGCTTACTTTATTTGATACCTGCTACAATTTTGAAATAGAAATAAAAATTAAAACATTTCATCGTACTACAAAGAATTATGATAATCATAAATTAAATAAATTAACTTTAGTTATTTTCATAAAGATTTATCTAAATATTTCTGACAAGGACATTTCTCTATTAGAAAAATAAGTAGGTACCTACTTAAGTATTTTGCTACTTATCTAGAAAATCAAAGCGAATCTCTTTATTGTTACGTATTTGATGTTTCGAAGTATTCATTAGAAATGAGAAGCAAAATTCAGTCCAAGAATTCGGGGATAAAGTTTTTCTTTTATAAATTAAATTCAGCTAAATAATAAGTACGTACAAAAACCTGTACCTGGCGTAAATAATACTTCCTTACTGTAATTTTGGTTTTACGTCTCATATAAGTAGGTAAGAAATCTATCTCCAAAATCTTCAAAACGACGATGATTCAAAGTACTTTTTTTGTAAGTACAACAAAAATCAAAAACCCCGTGAATCAGACTAATTCCTACTATAACATTTAATATTTAAACGTACGATCATTCATCTGACGTTTTCATGTTCTTTACGATTTAATATTAACAAAATCCCTTTCATCGTACTTTACGCACACTACCACACCCGCAGGTAGGTGGAGTACAATGTATGTATGTATAGGGTGTAATAAAATGTTTCTGCCTAAAGTTTAATGGCCGACCGCATCTACCGACGAGGTGCAGGTACATTGAGGCGTGCGTGTGCGTAACGCCGCGCGTGTGCGTACGCCGTCTGCGACCTTGGCGAGGGTCGTCTGAAGCCTGAAATTCTGACTGAATCGCAGCGTGCGGCGCACGGGGAGGGGCAGGGGGGCCAAAAGGAGATGGGCAGAGGTCGATATTCAAATTTTAATCACAGAACAATGCGACGCTTTAATTTTTTTTGATTGAATCCTTATTTTGATTTATTTGCGGTTGGAGCTTATTTGTCTGGAATTTTTGTATTTATTATTTGTACTGAATTTCAACGTCTAGTGACGACTGATAATATTTATTTTGAAGAATAGGGAATGTATTTTTATGTTTTTTTTCCCTGTATACTTACTTAAATTACAAGCTAACAACAACAAACATAGTAGAATTGTAACAATTTACATGTAGGTATACGTCTGTCTTCATAGATCGAATCCTCAAACAATCCTGATGGGACATTGCCAGTCTGCCACAACCGCAAGGCCATCTTGGCATGCGGAGTGATAATTTGAACATCCGATAACAACGTAATAAAGAGGGATGAATGCTGTTACGCATTTGCCTAACTTAGAGTAAGAAAGCTTAAATTACGATATCCAGAAAATATTATTTAGGAAGCAGGTACCTAAAAAGGTTTCCCTATTCTTATACTTATTTATTCAACGTACGCTTATCAAGAGCAGTGGTGGCCCAGAGGCCGCGACATACGAGTTGTAGGTCGTTGGTTTGAACCCAGGCAAGCGCTTTACTTCGTGTAGGTAAATTATTTCATCACCACTGCTCTCAAAACGGTGAAGGAAAACATCGTGAAGAAACCGGCATGTAATAGAACCAAAAAATCGAAGACATGTGACATCTATAAATCGCACTGGGCCCGCTTGCTGGATTATAACCCACTCCTTCTCACCGAGAGGAGGCCTGTGTCCCAGCAGTGGGAACATTATACGTTGATTATGATAAAGCTTAAACTGGGGCAGACTTGTACCCACATCATATACCTACCGTGAATATTTTGATGCAAAATAAAATACAATTTTCAAGTTCAATTTCACCAAACCTTGAGTCAATACAGCTCCAATATACAAACACACCGAATCATTCTAAATGCGTCCTTTGTAGACTGTAATGGAATACTCAAATTTCAATCACAAAACGGAGTTCCGTAAACAAATCCGAAACTCACAATCAAACGGTTTTCGATTAACGAAAAACAAGGAAAACGAGACCCTTCAAATACTACAAAGCCTTAAAAAAATATTTTTATACGAAAAACTTCACAAACAAGTACCTACATAAAAATAATATGCACACCAGAAATAAACGAGGAGAGTAACCAGTGGGGAAATAAACTAAAAATGGCAGCGCTTTTCATTTTGACAGTTCATCAACATTCATTGCGTTATTAAAGAAGCGGAGCAGATGAATTTTTCAATCATTTGAATTAATGGATTAGCAATTTCCTTCAAAAGCCTTCAGATTGTGATTGAAAGTGTGTTACGTAACTAGGGCTGGATGCCAGTAAGTAACTGATGCAAAGTACACACGCCAGCACTTCAAGCTGCTACAATCTGTCAAATTTCTTTAATAGATTTTCAACTTTATTGCTAAACTGTAAGGTTCAAAGTTGATTGGAAAAATTTTACAGTTTCGGATACCTTGATGTGTTGGCGTCTGTACCTAAGCCTTATACATACATTATTATTTCTAAAAACATTGAACTGTCTTCAAAGTAAAACCAGCAGGATCATGCAACTCACTGTAGGTACCTACTGGTTTCATAACTGTCCCCGTATTTTCACGACCCAACATTGGATTTAGATTAAATTGATTGGGTTGTGGCACCATATTGGATTCCAAGCCTTGGATCCTATGACTATTAAAGAGCTTAACACGAATCTAATGGTAATCCATTTATCTAAGCCTGTTCGGTGATTAAAGTGTTCAATGTTAGGATGCCAAACAGTTCTTTGTTACTAGACATTTAAAACGATCCTTAAAGAAGGTCGTTTCTATTTGCAAACTTTCCTAATTTAATTTCCCAGCCCAGCGTGAAATAAAATGGAATTTCATTTATTTTTTCGAGACCTACGGAACCCTCGTCAAAAATATTTACACATGGAAACTGAAATTCTATAGTTCGATCCAGACCAACCTCAAATTAATGTTTTTATAGCTGTCAAAGACTTTCGCTAACTCCACAGAAATGTAAATGTATCTATGGCTAACTCCATTAGCGCATAACATTAGGACATCACAATAGACATTCACTTCAGGACCTATATCAAACCCTTTCTGTCTGTCCCTTCAGCTTTTCGATGCATTTATCATTGTAACAACATTGTCTCTTCCAATTGTCTATACTTCTACTCCATTAACAACTCTAATTCAATTTGAATAAAGTTCCAATTTAAATGCAGAAGACTTCTACATCAAAATATTGGTCGAGTACTAGACTTAGGTTCGTTCGACCTCTGAGGACGGCCAACGAACGCCTATGACATTGGCCGGGACACGGGTAGGCCCCACACCCCCTAAAATATGCCTCTAACTTGCACTCCCTTAACGATCCACCCCCACGGAGGGGGTGAATTTCAGAAAAATCGTCGCTGGCAGACGCATTGTATGCGTCGAGTAAGGGTGGAGAATCAGGGCCCATTTAGCTGTATTTTACGTCAAACATAAACCTATGCTACTATAGTACCTGCCTAGTCCCTAGATTACTCGCGTTGGTGCTATCTTTTTTTATTTTTCGAACATTTTACACGAGCGATTAAAATATTCATCCACGATGATGATAAATGATATGATATGAGTTTTTATTTTACAAGGGAATGCCGTAAATGAATACTGTAAGGTCACTCAACCGTAATAATTCGTTACAAATATTAGGTTTATTTTTCATTCAAAAACCTTTGCTTTGCGACTTGTTCAAAGTGCTATCAGAATTTTACAATATTTTGATAGTTCGTTCATTCATTGATTTCTTAATGTACCTATCTACCTAATTCTCTTGTTTTCAATGGCGATCCCGCTTACAACTAATTCAATGGAGTCTATTTATTTTGTACTATCCTAAATCATGTCAACTCCCACTATGTATATATAAGCGGATAGAAGAAAGGTTTACGTGGGTGCAGAAAATATTGATAAATTCAGTTTTTTGGTGAAAATTTACTTTTATGGACAAATATCATTTTATATTCAATTTATTTGGGTAGTTGAGTTGGCTTGGCAGATAACGTCGGCTAGGTACTAAGCGTAGTTAGACCGACAGGCTAGTTCTGCTGGTAGACCCTTGTGACTTTTTATGTTGTGAAGGTTGAAAGTGTAAATAAAATAAGTCATTTAGGTACTTAAAATAGCCTACTTTTATTACTTACTAGCTGAACGCTTTCGTGTCCTAATTTTCTACTTTTCCGGGCAATATTTCTCTAAAACCTTATACAAGTACGGTCTATAAAAAAAAAACAAATATTTCCAGCTACTCTAAGGTGATGCGCTTACCAAAGAGTAGCATTTTTTTTTTGTATATATACCTACATACTTACCTGTATTAGTACCGCAAAAAGGAAGGACCACCCTTCTCCGCTAGTGGGTCTCGTTAAAAGGGATCATTCTTTTATTTAGGTACTAATTATCACCAGATAAATAGGTAGATAAGTAGGTGGTACCTAAGAATAATCATTAATCTAAAAAATGGTGAATAATTATTTCAATAATCTCTTACCACATAAGATGAGCCATGTTTTCAGCAGTGTGCGTTAAGATCTTAGGATAATTTGAGTTCACTCGATTACAATAAAAAAGTTATCAATAAAATAGTTAAAACTCATTCGTATAAGCGCTCTCTACCGGAGTTATGTAGAAGTAGATTCACTTCAACACCTAACGCCATCTATTGAAAATACTACGAAC
Organism: Amphipoea oculea; assembly: GCA_945859645.1. Lineage (NCBI taxonomy): Eukaryota > Metazoa > Arthropoda > Insecta > Lepidoptera > Noctuidae > Amphipoea > Amphipoea oculea. Next base: position 15,401,856 of record OX243873.1, read on the forward strand.
TTCTAAAGTTGCGCCACCATCGCCGCATTCGACAGTTTCCGTATCGCCTTCTAGATGGCCCGCATAACTACATTTAAAAAAAAATACAAAAAAGGCAAAGGTCTTTCGGGGACACTCCGCTCGTTCAACGACATCTGCGGGGTAAGTAAAGTTACAGCTATTCATGTTGGATTGGATAATGGAAAATTTCGATAGGCATCGAAAATCTAGTAGGTATTCTAGTGATTGCATCAAACCAACTTATTGCGTTGTTGGATGGGTACTTGATCCCTAGGCTCGATAGTCCGAGAAGCGATGACAGGCGACTAAGTTGCAGAGGGTGGAGAAGTCCAAGATCTTAAATCCTTGGACCAGTCTAATCAATACGGATCGGCACCAATTTTTATTACTGTACGAACCTACAGTACGTGACCCGAGGCGTCTACCGAAGGTATTTCTGCTTAGACGAGAAGCCAGACCCAACAAACGAACATGGAATAATAAATGGTGCTTACTTTAGTGTATTTGAACCCGGCACAGTATTATTAACAAAACCATTTTAGGTCATTAGTGCGGTGACCGTTATCGCTAAATGGATATGGGTTCTAAGGACATATAGTTTAGTCATCAGCTCGTCGCGTTGCCTTATTTGGGACTCCAAACAAAGAGCCGGATATAATGATAAAAACTGTGTCGAAAATGTCCAAGTCATGAACCTACGAAGGTTACCTTTAACTGCTAAAACCTACACATCACCTAAATATCGTGAATTGTAATAGTATACTACACGATATTTAAGGGTCGATATTTAGCTGAGAAGTGGTAACGGCCGCGACTTACGAGTTGTAGGTCATAGGTTCGAATCCAGACAGGCGCTTTACTTTGTGTAAATTATTTCATCACCACTGCTCTCAAAACGGTGAAGGAAAACATCGTGAGGAAACCGGCATGTCCTAGAACCAAAAATTCGAAGACATGTGACATCTGCCAACCCGCACTGGGCCCGTGTGGTGGATTAAGGCCCACTCCCTCTCACCGAGAGGAGGCCTGTGTCCCAGCAGTGGGAACCTTATAGGCTGATTATGTATTTAGCTGATATGTTTTTTCAATACTATAATAGGGACCCTCCTTCCCTTTTTAACCGACGAAAAAACGGAGGAGGTTATCAATTCGACGCGTATATTTTTTGTTTTTTTTTTTTTTTATGTATGATCACGCATAATTTTTTACAGAGCAGTCCGATTTTGATAATTCTTTTTCTATTGGAAAGGATATACCCCGAAGTTGGTCCCATATAAATTTAGAAAAAAAAATCCAACCCTAAGGGTAGGAAAACAGGGGATGATTGATTGTTCACTCACTGATTGTAATGTTTGACCACGCATAACTTTTTACAGAGTAGTCCGATTTTAATAATTCTTTTTCTATTGGAAAGGATATACCCCGAAGTTGGTCCCATGTAAATTTGGAAAAAAAAATCCTACCCTAAGGGTGGGAAAATAGGGGTGATTTATTGTTCAGATTTTAATGCTGAGCTGTGTATTACAATTAAAATAAAAGGCCTATCTATGTTGGTATATAAAGCCTGTTTTTTGAAAAGAATAATTAAAGTAGGATTATATAACAGTTAATATCTAAAGTAAGGTAGGTAGCTATTTTCAAAGTAGTCAAAAATTAAGCATGTAGTAATTAGTAAATTATAGCCTCAAAAAATTATAAAATAAAAACTTTTTAACAAAAAAATTAAACCTCCGAAAAAACTGAAAAGCAAAAAATAAAAACCTTTTTTATTTTACCTTAATAAATAAGTTCTTAAACTAATGCAAGTATACCTAAGAAATTTTGAGTCGGCGCGAAACAATCAATGAACAATGATCACTAAATTACCTTAAATTTAAAGAAATAACCAAATCAAATTAATAATGCAACGTGAAATCTCCAGCGATAAATATAATATTCCAAACAAAAAATGCGCTCTCTGCACGACCACTCGCAACGATATTAAGTTGCTTGTTTGGCGCCGACTCAAAATTACTTAGGTATACTTGCATTAGTTTAAGAACTTATTTATTAAGGTAAAATAAAAAAGGTTTTTATTTTTTGCTTTCAGTTTTTTCGGAGGTTTAATTTTTTTGTTAAAAAGTTTTTTTCTTATTACCTACAGTACCTACACCATCCCGATTTAGAGAAAGGGTACCTGAATATCACGTAGTGTAATAAGGCCTTAATCCAAACTACGTTTAAGTAACAGCTACCAAACACTATTATAAACCTTTTTGACCATCCACTTTACTTCATGCGAACGAAGTCGCAAGCAGAAACTAGTTAGAAGATAATGAGGAATATATCATTATCAGAATTATGATACTGAAGTCGTTATCTAGAAGTTGTAGGGTCGCCTCCTTGTTGCAGCGCGTGCGAGGCAGTAGCAAGTATCCTGCAGATGGTTGTATCTCGTGCGGATTGCCCTATCTAGAACAAATAGATTCATATTGTGATGGGTGTTGACTAACATAGTTCATAAGATTTTATTAGCACCATAGGTATCACACTAATATTATAAAGGCAAAAGCTTGTGAGTGTGTGTGTGTGTGTGTTTATATGTTTGTGACTTCTTCACGCTCTTACGGCTGGACCAATTTTGATAAAATTTTGTATGGAGGTAGCTGACACTCTGGATTAACATATAGGCTACTTTTTATCCCGATATCGACACATATGCGGGTGAAACCGCGGGGCGCAGCTAGTTTGAAATGAATTGATTAATAATAACTTAAATCACTATACAATCAAGTCTTAATTAGGCTTCAAGGATAGATCCTGATAATCTAACATTCGGACAATACCAACCCATGCAGTGAAGCGTACCGATTTTGGCAAAGTATTAAACACAGCTACAATTAGATGATACTTTATTATAACTATATTTATATGTATTATTTCAATGGCGGTACTTTTAAACATGCACTAGCTTCTGCTCGCGACTTCGTCCGCGTATTTTTTGTCTTTTAGCTCGGCTTCTTGGTCGTAGCTTTATGTTTCTTGCCCGTTCTTCTCTATGAGTAGGTACTTAGTTACTACGCTTTGTGTTTTGTTTTTGTGCTTCATCTTTCTGACTGACCGACCCCTTGACGATCCAAAAATGTAGTTGGTTTATTTGAAATATATACGTTGAGTTATAGTTAAATAGACCTTCCTCAAGAATTGGGCTATGAAATGCAAAAATCCGAGTGGTAGTTCCACAGATTGGCGTGTTCAAACAAACAGATTCTTCAGCTTTTTTATGATAAGTATTGATGTTTGCCAGAGGCTAACCATCAAACGCCCAATGGAACCACGGACGATTAACTTCAATGTAAACAACGTAGGTCGTTCAGTACACACTGCTATAACCACAGATATAGATACAACTAGATAACGCAAGAGCAACTACTTCGCGTGCCAAAAGTCGCACCAGCTTACGTTCGAAAATCATAAGCCGCCAGTTTCGCGCTCAGTCCTGCGTACTGTAATGCTATTCTGTAAAAATCTCACCGTGAATACTAAGGTGAAGTGAGCTTACCTACAGTGAGCTTAATAATGTCAATCCCTAGCATCAGGTGGAATGACAGCTTACTTTAAGCTCACATCACCTAAGTTATCACGGTGGTCTTTTTACAGAATAGCACCGCTGCTGGCTGGGTGAGCGTGAGCGAGAGAGCGCGAGCTTTGTGACGTCATAGTAGGTAGTCAAAAAGTGGCACGCTTAGTTTTCATACAGTTCGTGACACTTGCGTTATCTAGGTCTCTCTATATCTGTGGCTATAACAGTAGAATGTCCTTACTGCCTAATATTTTTAATAATGATTCATTTTTAGCATTAAATTGCCAAATGATCACGAAACAGGATATGAGTACACTTATTCGACTTAATTTTCTGGTCTGAAACGCTAGATATGATTACTCCATGAAACGGTTCATTTAACTGCTTCGCATTTATACTACTTCAAAAATTCGTATCTTGTCAAACGACACTTAATACACAAGTGCTAGAAAACAAGTGGGTTCGAATAAATTAACGCAATAGGCTGGTTGATCACGACCTTCCTGGCCTTAACCTTTGATTAACGTGGGCCCACTCCTAGCACAATCCAATTGCTATAACAATTAGGTAATTGTTATAGCAATTGGATTGTGCTAGGAGTGGGCCCACGAAAAATATAAAAAAAAAATATGTACAAATTATATGGTTATTTTATATAACTGAGGTCAGTTATAAAATAACCATATAATTTGTATATATTTTTGTAATCACCTTTTAAAATCCTTTATTTTGAAACCCCAATCGACAGGGCGTAAAAAAATTTTTTTTTGACGACAATATGTCGCCGAAAATAGGCCATTTTAATTTTTTTCAATTTTGATATACCCAGTGTCACTCTCACACATATTACGACGAAGCTAACGGTACCTCTCGAGGTGAAATCGTTCTAGCCGTTTAGGCTGCACAGCGTGCCAAAGAAATATACATACATACACTCGAAAAACATAACCCTCCTTTTGGCGCGGTCGGGTAAAAACTATAGCTGTCCTTCTAACTTACCAACGCAGTGCTGTGGAAGAACGAGACGTCTATTTCCTCTACTATTGTTGTAATTTGACTCACTGATACCTATAACCCGTCAGCTTTCAAAGCAAGAGTGCCAAACCTCATCCATCGCTTTCCGAGATCGTGATCAAGAGCCGTAATAAATTGTATACATTAGGATACATGTGAAATAGCGAGGGTGGTAAATGCCATGCATTAATAGACTACATTATAGCTCACACGTATCATAAACTATTTAACTCACGCTTTTCTGTGTAAAAATGGACTTAACTCACAGAAAAGCGTGACATGCGTTCAGGTTTAGGTCACATAGTGCTATATAATAAATAAATGGTATCTTCAAACTTAAAATACATTAAACATCATAATTCTTCGATGATTGTCGCCCAAAATATAGCGCAGGTATGCACCTCATGATCTACAGATTAAGGTATAGTGACGTAACAGCGGAGTGGCGTTTCGCAAACGAGCGTCGTCGGTGCGCGGACGCCACCCGGCTCCACCTTATGCAACACTTTCTTTGGGACAGACCCGATTACCCCTGCGTCATGTTAGTAATGTTCTGTATATTTAGGTCATCATTTAATAGCTGATTTAGTTAGAAAAAACAACTTTTTAAAGCTAACCCTTACAGTGGCGAAGGGTGAATTTATGACAGAGGTAAGCCGGAGCAAAAAAAAAATGCCAAAAAAAAATTCAATTATGAATTGACTATAGTGTGGTTATGTTCTGAATTTTCGAAGGGAAGCCGGTGGGAATCGAGTTATATGGTACCTTCGCCACTGAACCCTTATAAAGTTCACGATATAACTCGTGTACCTATGTATAATTCCGTTTCTTTTTCCAAGTTGCCTCCGACATTTCTGTATATTCTATGAAGATTCCTTGTCAATTGCGGCTTCATGACCTAAATCCTATAGCTGAGTACTTGATAGCGATGTGCAGGTGCAAATGTCTCAAGAACCTCTCTTTGTCCAGCTGTTACGACCATCTAAGGATTCACCAATACTGGACTGTCTAGTAAGACAGGTCATCAACAGTAGGTAAATCAAATTAAATCAAAAGTAGTTTATTCAAATTACTCTGAGAATCAGCACTTTTTAACCGACTTCTAAAAAAGGAGGAGGTTCTCAATTCGAATGTTTGTATTCTTTTTTTTTTTTTTTTTATGTTTGTTCGCGCATAACTCCGTCGTTTGCCAACCGATTTGAAAAATTCTTTTTTTGTTGGAAAGGGTTACTTCCCAAATGGTCCCATAAAAATTTTATCGAAATCGGACAAGCGGTTTTTTAAAAATCAACATAAATCTAAAAAAAATTATCTACATTGTCTACATTAACGATCTTTTTGTTAACTTTTTTGTGGGGTAGGTACAACTAAAAAGTGAAAAATAAAAACTTTTTTACAAAAAAAAACAACCGACTTCAAAAAAAACACTACAAAGTGATAAATAACTTTAATTTCGGAAGTCGGTGTCAAAAAACGAAAATGCGGAATCAACGACACCGACTTCCGAAATTAAAGTTATTTATCACTTTGTAGTGTTTTTTTGAAGTCGGTTGTTTTTTTTGTAAAAAAGTTTTTCTAACGTCAAAATTACATAAGACAGTTCCTCAAAACGCCTGCCCTTTATCACTTCCTAGTGCTTTCGCGCAGTGGCGTGCATTGGTTTTCAGAATAGGTAGGCACTAGGCCGGGCCTAGTCTAGACAAACGCAGTCACTAATCAGAAAAAAAAGTGAAGTCAAAAGTGTGGTTATTTGAGTAGGCATGCCTACTTAAGGGTGATAAATTGCGAAGGTCGAACGTCATGGTACCTATTACGCGTGAGACGTACGTATTTTTAATTTTGTCGTATTAACTTGAACGAGTAAAGACCAATCACAATGTACGAATAGTATGGGAGCCGAGTAGGCCGTCCGGCGACTGCCTACTGCCGCGCGTGTTTGTATGAAGATTTTGTTTTTTGTTAGGTATGATAATTTAGTGAGTTTCTTAATTGTAGGGCACACACACTAAAATAAAATTGACAGGCTTATGTTGATATATGTAGGCACTGCTTATATGCCTATATGCAATGCACGCCACTGCTTTCGCGGGGAAAAAGAAGACACGCAACAAACTCCCCAGCAGCACGTAGTAGATAGGTACTTTGACTTCTAACCACATAATAGTCTTACCATCAGAAACCAAACAAGCCAGTATTAGTAGTATGACTAAGGCAACATAAACATGTCTCAGACTCTCAGATTACAGTCCAGAAATGTGCAACATCCAGGTTCCATTAAGGTCAGTCATCACGGGTCTCGTGTTGTCAATCTTCTGCACCAATTTCATGTCATGAGTCATTTAGGTTCCTTCTTAATTCCTGAAAGTGATTATCTTGTTAAGGCATCAAGATTAAAGGCGGAAATTAGGGCTGCAGAAAGAAGATCACGGTAGTGATTGTAGTGTCCAATCAGTTTAATGACTGTAAGGACGTCCTGCTTCCACGTTTCGTCTGGAAAATTTAGAATGATGAACTGAAAATATAAATTGTGTCCCGTGGTCTTCTTGTTTCAAAGATTAGGCAACCTTTCATTAACTTTGGCTATAGTGAAGGCGATAAGTTTTCTAGTCTTTCACCGCTTGCACCGGTTGTGCAAAGACTGTTGGTAAGGAAGGTATCTTGATCCCATCCAATAAAGGATACATAATATACATCATCATACATCAGTAACTTTTCTTTTTTTGGTTATATTTTTAATTTTTTTTTGCTTGAGTACGTATAGTGTTTATTGTATTTGTTGGTATATTGGCGTGGCTAGTTAACCTATGGCAAATAATTTAATTTAAGGTTCTGTGTCCTGTAATGTTAATTACTTTGCATACATAGTATTGTATAAAATTAATTATTTTCTAACTGAACAGACAGCTGTGCTGCTGGGGAGTTTGTTCCGCTACTTCTTCTCCCCAGCGAAAGCAATAGGAAGTGGCGAAGGGCGGGCGTTTTGGGGGACTGTCTTTTGTAATTTTGACGTTCGAAAAGTGCTGATTCTCAGCCTAGTTTGAATAAATGACTTTTGATTTTGATAAGCTAAATAGACAGTTATTTATCCGATCTGATTTTCGTGAATGCAAAAAGTCTCAAAGTACCAGTAAAACAGACGGAGATGGAGTGAGAGAACATTTAAGAGATGCTTTATGTTTCACAAATTAATAATTCTTCAGGCAATTCTTCATCAATGAAACTGCAATACGCAACTATCAGCAACATAAAATCACAACAAACGCTTCAGATTTCACAGGGTTCCAAACAGGTTCTATTTCATACTTATTTATTTTATTTTATTTTACCATTTATGTACACACATATATAAACAGACAAGAAAAAACAGAACAGAAAAATAGGTACAAAGGTACAACTTACCTATTGTAGGCACTCTAAAATATTTCCTATTTCTACAATACCTCGATATTGCAACCTTTTTCAAACTAAATGTCGAGCCATAAGGAACTGGTCCCAAATGCCATGAATCTTCCTATCAACCGCATAAAGCTCATTGCACACGTATTGTGACGGATCCGCTACCTATATGGAATGCAATAGAGAGGTGATGACGTAACACGATCGTTAGCTACCCGCCGTGTGTACATAATCTTATGAAGAAACGTAGCATTTATGTAATCGATAACAGATGAACTCTATTCTGGTTGTTTGATAGAAATTAAGAGTTTGCAGCTAATTGGTTGTCTGTTATAACTGCTGATTGAACGGTATCTGGGAATTTAAAATTTCAGATCATAGTCGTCAGATTTATGTTGAAATAAATTTGGCCGCTTGCATTGACTCCTGAAAAACCAAGACGACTATTTTCTTTGTAAAAAAAAACTTGTTAGTAAAACGATACGACCTTTTTTATCTTTTCTTTTTTTATATCTTTTTTTATTGCTGAATGGGCCCGCTCTTGCCCGCTCGCCTGATGGAAAACTATGGATGAGATCTATGATGGAACGGGCGTACCTACTACGATATTTTTTCTTATAACACAAATACAATCAGAACAAGGAATATCTCATAGTTTTAGTTTCCGCTCGACATATCGGTCATTTGGAGAAACATCAACGTAAATATATTTTTTCCTAAAAATGAGTTAAATAATTATGACAAAGCACTTAGCGTATTTACGAGCACGTTAGGAAAGCAAAGAGTTAAAAAAAATAGCAGTTACGTCGATGTTTCTCCAAATGTGCGATATGTTTTTCAAGGTCTTGAAGAGCTAATTTTTCAATCGACAGGTAATTTTTATTCGTAGAATAAAATTTACGTCTGACAGTTTTTGTATGGAAGAACTGTCAAAAATTCAAAATTATTAGTCCGATAAAATTATCTGGCATTGGAAAAATCAGCCCTAAATTATATAACTGTATACAAAAAGATTTAAACATACTAAATCCTATCAAAGATCACCCAATAGGCCTTGAAATAGGAATTTAGGCCATTAACTCGTCTTTATGTAAATCTGCCAACATCTGCGGATGCTTGATACAGCACGTGTGTCAAGATGACCACTTTCAAGACAACCGGTATGATCACTATGGATCTAACATACCTACCTTACATCAGCATGACCTCCGCCTTTGAATAAAAAAAAACTTTGACCAAGACCGAAAATGTTGTCACAGTTCCTTTGTATTGTTAGCAATACAAAGACAGTTAACTCTTTAATTCATTATTTAATTTTCAAGTAGGTACTCATAGATGTGTATTTTCAGTAACTAATTGCTTGCTGCTCCCAGTTTTGAAGAGTCCGGAGTCCCATGAAAAATATTTGGTAGAAAAAAGCGAAAACAAACAGGTCAATGAAGATGATCAAAAGAGAAAAAATACAAACAGGGCTCTAAAAATAAAAAATAAATAGAATAGATAAGTAAATAGTTTATTGAGATAAATAAAGAGGACATGTTATTGTCTGTATGGTCTATAACTTTTACACAAATAATTATAACTGCAGACAAAGTTGAAACTAGGAACAACTATTTTGGAACCATAAGGCAAAAAAAAACGAATGAATTCCGAGGAAATTAATTATGACCAGTTTATTTTTTATAAGGATGGGTGTCACACATAGATAAGCAGGCTGTGCGGCGATGCCACAATAAAACCAGTTTGTTTACGAAACATAAAAATGTGTAATAATATTCTTTATACTAGGCATGCCTTTTAATTTCTGTCGTTTCCATATTTCCCGGCAATTTTGAATTTGGAACTGTTCTATATTCGAATGTGTTTAAATTTTGAATCTCAAAACAGTTGAAAGTATCAGGATTAATGCTATTGTTTAGTCACAGCGTCGATTGGAATCTGTCAGGTTACGTACGAAAATGAATCTTTCTAAGGAAAATGTTCGTGCAATAATTTTCTACAACTTTGGAAGAGGCCTGACACGGCTTCAGTGTTTTGAAGAGCTAACATCTGTGTTCAGTGATGAAGCCCCATGTCTGCGGACTGTCGAACGCTGGTATTTAGAATTCCAGCGTGGACATACTATTGTTAGTGACAAATCTCGCGAAAGACGCCCAAAATCCGCCTTCACTGAAGATAACATCATTGCTGTGAGACAACTAATTCTCGAAGATCGTCATGTGACATATCGGGAGATAGAGGCTCTATTAGGCATCTCAGGGACAACTATTCAGAAGATCTTGCATGAAGCGCTTGGTGTGAAAAAGCTAGTTTGCCGTTGGACACCGCATCTGCTTTCCGACGATCACAACGCGGCCCGCGTCAGATGGTGTAAGAAAACTCTGCAAAGGTTCAACCGAGGAGAGTCAAATTACGTCTACGACATCATCAGTGGTGACGAATCTTGGATCTATGCCTACGATCCTGATTCGAAACAACTATCTACAATCTGGGTCTTTCAAGTCGAGCCAAAGCCGACTAAAGTTGTTCGTTCTCGAAGCACTTCAAAGAAGATGGTGGCCACGTTCGTTGGAAAAACCGGCCATGTTGCGACTATTGCACTTGAAGATCGTAGAACGGTTAACGCAGAGTGGTATACCACAGTTTGTTTACCACAAGTCATCGCCGAACTTCGAAAATCTAACTCAAAGCGACGCATCATCCTGCACCACGACAACGCAAGCTCACACAGCGCTCGTCAAACGATTGAGTATTTGAAGCAGGAAAAAGTAGAAATTCTTGACCATCCTCCATTCAGTCCTGACCTAAGCCCTAACGATTTCTTTACATTTCCTAAAATTAAGAAAAGTCTTCGTGGTCAAAGGTTCCAGTCCGGTGAAGAAGCAGTAGACGCTTTCAAGTCAGCCATTTTGAACACCCCCACTTTAGAGTGGAATAAATGTTATAATAACTGGTTTGAGCGAATGGAAAAGTGTATTAAGCTACGTGGTGAATACTTTGAAAAACAATAAAAAGTACTATAAGGTTCTAGTTGTGTTTTTTTCTTCAAACGACAAAACTTAAAAGGCATGCCTCGTAATAAAGAGTTCGTCTATAAAACACTATCAAGCAAAAATCAACTGCAGAGCTGCAATACCAATTACATGCACATAAGGGTTTTTTTTTCGAAATGAAGGGCGAAATGCAGTGAAAATTGCATTTGTACCATAACATCAGTTGAATCATCTAGCAGATTGTAGTTAAATGGATTTTTAGAAAATATGAAAGGGAAAAGGGCACACATTTGACAAAACATACAACAAAGGCAAGACATCAAGGAAATGTGATATCAGGGCTTTACATGCCCAAAACATCTGATTTGAATCTTCTTTAAATATGCCGATGACATACTTGTATATTTAAATGTCTTTGGTTGAACCTATACTTTTGCTACACTTATGCTTTCATCAAAATATTTTAGTTCACGGAACTATTTCATATGTAACATATGCATAATTAGTAGATATTATTTTAAATCTGCTAACGCATATTATTATAGCCGTGTCTAGATTTGATATTAACATGATTTTCTTTTTCACTTTTATAACATGTTATTACGTATTAATCATCTCGATAAAAAGCAAAACACATTCCTGTCCTTCCCAGTCCTTTCCTTATTCGTGACACATTCTATAAGACTTTCACTTCCTCCTGATATCGGCTTCTGCATCGTTATTTAGTGAGCTACTTACTAAGGCTAATGCTCTAGGTATCACTGTTCTATCTTTGCCTGCTTGTCTGGCACATTTTGCATTGTCACCTTTCTCCTTATTATGTATGAGAAGGAAGCTGTTGGGTCTTGCTTTTGTGTTTGCTACTACTTTTGGGATTTCATTCATAGCTATTTATGATAGTGCTGAATTTTGTTAATTTATTATGGCAAAATAGTTACGTCGATGGCTTCCATTCTTCATTAATTATGAGCTCTAGATAGTAGATACGTTTGTCTTGTGTCAAAAACATGAGGGAAGGGGTTTGTTTATGTCATATTTACAATTGATTTGAACCTTTTACTATCATCTTCTTAGCATAGACAAAGAAAGAGATAGGTAAACATAGATTATCCATACTAAATATTATAAATTCGAAAGTAACTCTGTCTGTCTGTATGTTACATTTTCACGCCTAAACCGCTGAACCGATATAGATGAAATTTGGTATAGAGATAGTTTGAGTCCAAGGAAAGGACATAGGATACTTTTTATCCCGATATTCCCACGGGATCGAGACTTATGCGGGCGAAACCGCGGGGAGCAGCTAGTTTTATATAAAAAAAATCGTCAAGGTCACGCTTTTTTCTTTCATGTTATGTAATACCGCCTTACTTATATACAGATTATGACGCTTCTATATTAAGATTACCATCACTGAAAGACCAGTTTGCTTTATTTTTGATAAAACTCCATTATTTCAATAATGTAACACTCAATTGCATCATCACTTTTGAATAGAATGGATTGCCAACTCCAGTTATAATGTAATTAGTATCAATAAAATCCGTAAGTTGACATCTTTAATCTTTATTTAAGTGGGTTTTTGTGTTGTTAATTTTCGATGTTTGCGAAATGAACATACTGTAAGTACTATAAGTACTGTTTTTTGGATTTGATCAACTTGCTGTATTTTTATGTTTCTGTCTTGTATTCATTTAAGTTTTCGACACAATCTCTTCTTCTTAGTGTCTCGATGGCTATCTAAATGGACTTGGCCACAGATTTCGGCTACGTGTTTTGCGCCGTCACTAGCGTCCATCAGTTCTTGTAACGTGCAGCTGACAGGACTCCCAGGACATAATATTAAGTGCCCCATCGTTCGTGGAACAGCACCACATTTACATTCCAAGACGGATTCGTCTATGAATCTGTTGGAGTATAGCAAAAACAAATCGATCCTACTTCAACACTATCGTCTTTCTCATTCTAACTCATAAATATTATTTTAAGTATCCGAACCTGCCCTTACCACTTGAACGAAATCCTTACTTTCGCATAGTGACACTACTACTCTATTAGCCTTGTGTGGGATCACACGTCTCACATAATATTAGTAAACGCACCTTCCAATATATAAATAAAAGGATAATAAACATATTATTAAAATCCTTAGAACGGACTTTCCTTTGGTGTTCCTCCATTAACCCTAACAGGTTATGGGCCCAGAGCGCTAAGCCAGAGTGCGAATAAATAATATAAAGTGAAAGTGATTGGACACTAAATAATTAATAAAAAGTTATTTTAGTGCAAGTGTTTAAAAATGGATCTAAGATCTAAAAGGGACATCAAACAATTTGATGGAGAAAAGTACCTATAGTGTGTGGAAATTTCGAATTCGCAATCTATTAAGTGAACTCGGAGTTCTGAACGTTATCGACGATGAATCTCCGACAGAGAGAAGTGCTGAGTGGCTTAAAAGTAATGCATCAGCTAAGAATACGATGATAGAATGTTTGTCAGACTCATTACTTGGCCTGACTACAGAACAAGACACCGCAAAAACAAATTTTCGCGAAGCTTGATTCTATCTTTGAAAGAAAAAGCGTGGCGACGCAGCTGTCTCTTAGAAAAAGGTTGTTGAACTTGAAATTGGATAGTGATACCAAATTATTCAAATATTTGATGAAATTGTCACCGAACTTATGGCTGCAGGTGCGAAATTAGAGGAATCCGATAAAGTGACCCACCTTTTCATGACTCTACCGAACAGCTATAACAGCATCGTCACAGCAATCGAGACATTGACTGAAGACAATATAACTTTAGCTTTTGTAAAAACGAGATTATTAGATCATGAAATCAAATTAACAAGCGAAGGATATGATCTAAGTGTAAAAGTACTTCAGGCTGAAAGTTCTAGACCACCTTCAAATATTTCAAGAAATCGTCATCAACAAAAGCAAAAGTCAATAAAACCGTTCACGAACAATTTTAAACACAAGAAATGTAATCACTGTGGCAAAAAGGGACATTTTAAAAAGCATTGTTTACTTACAAAAGAGCTATTGAAAACAAAAGAACCAACAATAAAACGGTTCAGACGGTGACTTCAAAACCACAAAATGCTGGATTTGCTTTTATGACGGACAGTGATACAAATGACAGTAATGACGGGCAAAACAATATTACTTTTGTTTTGGATTCTGGAGCCTCAGATCATTTGATAAATCGAGAAGATTTGGCCCTAAACTTCATTGAGCTTGAAAAGCCTATGAATATTTCTGTAGCGAAAAATGGCACGTTTATAGAAGCGACAAAGAAAGGTGATCTCCCCGTTACCAGCAAGATGGGCGTACCAGGTATACTACAGGATGTACTTTTCTGTTCTGATATTCCCTACAACCTGCTATCGGTAAAGAAAATGCAGAATGCGGGAATGACTGTCGTTTTTGATAAAAACGGTAGTGTTGTTGTGTACAACGATGGTAAGCCGGTAATAAAGGGTGAGTCTTTGAACAAGCTAATCGGCATTAACTTTCTGCTGTCTAAACATGCTTTAAATAGCGAATGCTCATTAAATATAGTCGTAAATAATAATTATGAATTGTGGCATCAGAGGTTAGGCCATATAGGCAAATCAAAATTTATGGAAATAAAAAGAAAGAAATTATTTTCTGATATTGATAAAATTGATAATATTATGCCAAACGATAAATTGTGTGAGGCTTGTATTTATGGTAAACAATCATGCCTGCCATTTAACAAATCGAAAACAAAAGATTTGAAACTACCTCTATTTAAAGTGCACACAGATGTTTGTGGTCCTATAACTCCTTCGTCTATTGATGGCAAAAATTATTTTGTGATTTTTGTGGATGAATACATTCATTATTGTGCTACCTACTTGTTAGCTCGTAAATCAGATGTTTTTGTTACGTTTTGAGATTATGTAGCAAAAAGTGAAGCACGTTTTTGTTTGAGAATTGTTAACTTATATTGTGATAATGGAGGGGAATTTGTATCCAATGAAATGAAAGAGTTCTGTGCGAATAAAGGTATTAGTTACCACTTAACAGTGCCACATACTCCGGTTTTGAATGGTATTGCCGAACGTATGATAAGAACAATAACAGAACGAAGTCGTACAATGGTACAAGGGTCTAAATTAAATCAATCGTTCTGGGGTGAGGCTGTGTTAACTACTTATTTAATAAATATCAGCCCCACGAAAGCACTGTGGTTAGATAAAACACCTTATGAGTTATGGCATAATACTAAGCCGCAACTAAAGTATTTAAAAGTTTTTGGTTCAACTGTTTATTTTGTTAATAAAAGTAGAAAAACGAAATTTGATAAGAAATCATTAAAGGGAATTTTCGTTGGTTATGAACCAAATGGTTATAAGGTGTGGGATGTGGTAAATGAAAAGTTTGTGAGAGTCAGAGATGTGGTAATGGATGAGATTAATTTCTTATCAAATAGGCCAGTGCAACCTGCGCCCGAACGGATTATGGCTAGAAATAGCAATAACTCTGTGGTTGACAACTCTGTAAGAGATGTGGAAATGGATGAGATTAAATTCTTATCAAATAGGCCAGTGCAACCTGCGCCCGAACGGATTATGGCTAGAAATAGCAATAACTCTGTGGTTGACAACTCTGTAAGAGATGTGGAAATGGATGAGATTAAAATCTTATCAAATAGGCCAGTGCAACCTGCGCCCGAACGGATTATGGCTAGAAATAGCAATAACTCTGTTGTTGACAACTCTGACTCTGTACAACCTTTTGAAAAGAGGTGTGAATCTCATAAGGATCAATCAGATTGTATGAGTAAACAAACGGATGAAATACCTGTAAATAAATCTGTTCATGAAACAGGGGAGCACTTGAATCGGTCTTCATATCACAATGAAAATGAATTAACTTTATCTCAAAAACAATGATACATCACATAATTTGAGACGGAGTAATAGGGTCCAAAACATGCAAACTGTTTCTTATAATGAAAATGATGAAGACAGTATTTATGACAACTACTTGTTGTGTGCAGAATCTTTGATATTTCAAATTCCTCAATCATACACAGAAATTAAAACCAGGAATGATAAGCATCTATGGGAAAATGCTATCAAAGAGGAAATTAATTCACTTATTGAAAATGATACGTGGACTTTAGTACCAAAGCCAGATAATAGAAATATTATCGATTGTAAGTGGGTATTTACAGTTAAAAATGATGAGTTTGGAAAACCCTTGAAGTATAAAGCGAGATTAGTGGCTCGTGGATTTAGTCAGAAATATTTGATTGATTATAACGAGACGTTTGCACCTGTTGCAAGGATCGCAAATTTTAGACTAATATTAGCTTTAGCGAATCAATTTAATTTGCTGGTTCACCATATGGATGTAAAAACAGCATTTTTGAATGGGAAACTGAATGAGGAAATCTATATGAAAATTCCCGAGGGTATCCCGGCTGGAAGTAATATGGTTTGCAAATTAAATAAGTCATTATATGGATTGAAACTGTCTGCACGCTGTTGGTTCCAAATGTTTGAGCAAGCTTTGATAAAAAGGGGTTTTCAATACTCATCAGCGGACCGGTGCATTTACATTTTTAATGCAGGTCATGTTTTAAAGAATATTTATGTTTTACTTTATGTTGACGATCTTGTGATTTCAACTGCAGATATAAATACTATGAATAGTTTTAAAACATACATAATGAACACTTTTAAAATGGTAGACTTAAAAGAGATCAAATGTTTTCTGGGAATAAAAATAACCAAGTCAGAAAACATAGTTACTTTGGATCAGGAATTGTACATAAAAACAGTTCTTGAGAAGTTTAACATGAGTGACTGTAATTCTGTCACTACACCCCTTGAAAGTAAACTAGATTACGAAGCATTAAATTCGTGTGAAATTACAAGTGCCCCTTGTAGAAATGTTATTGGGTGTTTGATGTATATCATGCTGTGCACTCGACCTGACCTTAGTTTTTCTGTTAACATCTTGAGTCGATATGCAAGCAAAAAAACAACCATTCATTATGGTCACACTTAAAAGGGTCTTGCGTTATTTAAAGGGCACTACAAATCTCAAGTTAACATTTACACGAAATGATTACAAAAATATTCTATGTGTCTTTGTTGATTCTGACTGGGGTAGTAATACAATAGATAGAAAAAGTACTACGGGTTATTTGCTTAAATTATTTGATCAATGCACAATATGCTGGCAAACAAAAAGGCAGCATACAGTGGCAACATCATCCACTGAAGCAGAGTACATGGCTCTATATGAAGCAGTAAAAGAAACTCTGTGGTTAAAGTCATTAGTAACAAGTATTGGCATTGCGATACCAGATTCTATTTGTATTTTTGAGGATAATAATGGATGCATAAGCATCGCGAACAATCCTACTAGTCACAAAAGATCTAAACACATTGATATTAAGTATCATTTTTCTAGAGAACAGGTTGAGAAAAATGTGATTAAAATGGTTTATGTTTCTACAGATAACCAGCTGGCTGATATCCTGAAAAAATCATTACCCGCGGTGCGTTTCACCGAGATGAGAATAAAACTCGGGGTGTCGTTGTAATTATATTCAACGTGGATAAATAAAATGATAAGGATATGTTAATTATAAGAGCTTGGTTATAATATGTAGATGAATAACATTTATAGTATCCAGTAATAATGGATAAATTGATTGATAATGGTTTGATTAGGTTTTTCTGGGTTTCCCTAATCCTGCGCAACAAATGTTGGACCATGATGATTGTATTCCCAGACTGAGAGATAAATTGGAGGTGTGTGATTTTGTAATTGTATAAAGATGTTTGATATATGTTTGATATCTTATATCGTAATTAAAAGGAAAAGGATTTATTTTTGAGGGGGCGTGTTGGAGTATAGCAAAAACAAATCGATCCTACTTCAACACTATCGTCTTTCTCATTCTAACTCATAAATATTATTTTAAGTATCCGAACCTGCCCTTACCACTTGAACGAAATCCTTACTTTCGCATAGTGACACTACTACTCTATTAGCCTTGTGTGGGATCACACGTCTCACATAATATTAGTAAACGCACCTTCCAATATATAAATAAAAGGATAATAAACATATTATTAAAATCCTTAGAACGGACTTTCCTTTGGTGTTCCTCCATTAACCCTAACAGAATCTTCACCTGAACAGGTTTTCTTTGCTTCGGCCAAACTGGGTCCGGAGTTTGTTTAAAGACTTCCTGGTTGGGCTAAATATCTATTTCGGATGGGACCGAAACTTGCTGTAGAATTGGTGAAGGCGGGCGGTAACTCATGAGGTCATCAGGGTCCATTCTTGACTGATTTTCAGACATATTGTTAAGAAAACTTCAATATAAAGTTGATAACTGATTTATTATATCAAAATCACTTTCAAATAAACAACTGGCTAAATTAACTAATCACTTCATTAAATAAATAAATTAACTTTAACAATAAATTATAATTATGATTCAGGTGTGATCTGTATCACAATTTCGAGGTGTTGGCGCTGCGACTGCTTCAGTCCCAGTGACCCGAGCCGGCTAGCGCGCCGCCTTATAATAGCTCGCCCCCACCTCGCCTGACTCATAGAGTGGTACGATGATGTCACGTTGCACACGTGCGCCTTTCTAGGTGTTTTTATTACTCAACGCCGACACGGCCATTCTGCATAAAGGTCGCCCTCGACCTTAAAAAGAAAAAAAATGCGCAGTATATTAAGGTTCAACTAGTGTTTGAGGTGACTAGTTGCCTAACCAACGTAAAACTCTCATCCAAACATGTCTTTTTTTTTTTACCAGAATAAGGAGGCTCTTTTCCTCAACTTATGTTACATATCGCAAAGTAAGGAGGCCCCTGTCCTCAACTTACGCTACATATTGCAAAAGTAAGGAGGCCCCTGTCCTCAACTTACGCTACATATTGCAAAAGTAAGGAGGCCCCTGTCCTCAACTTACATTCGATACATATGGCAAAGTAAGGAGGCCCCTGTCCTCAACTTACGTTTGACACATATTGCAAAGTAAGGAGGCCCCTGTCCTCAACTTACGCTACATATTGCAAAAGTAAGGAGGCCCCTGTCCTCAACTTACATTCGATACATATGGCAAAGTAAGGAGGCCCCTGTCCTCAACTTACGTTCAATACATATCTCAAAAATAAGGAGGCCCCTGTCCTCAACTTATATTATAAACAGGTCATGCAATACTTGTTGTACAGTTCTGGAGTAATGAAGATTATTACCTTTACTACTGTAGACTTTCCTCCTGAAGTTGAGTCAAATCGTTAGGAGAGCTCAGCTGGTTCTCGATTGGCACTGGTATTGCAGTTAGTTCATCTTGCGCCGACATGGAGTCCTGATTGATGCTTTCATTTGGTTTAGGTGCAAGCCGTAGTTGATCATGAGCTACTTTCTTTGGCCGTCCACGTCCTGTTATTTTCTTAACTTGGTAACGATCGTTTGGCAATAGTTTCCAAATAACATAAGCATCCGGGTATTTTAGGTCAAGTCCGATTTGAGACCTAGGGTTAGTCTTGAATAGAACTATGTCGTCCTTTTGAAACCTTTTTACTTTGGCTTTACCCTGATCAAATCTTGCTTTGTCTTCTTTTCCTCGTGTATCAATTTTCTTTTGTATGTAACTGTCGAGTTGATTTCGACTTACAGTTCCTTGTTCCTCGTCAATCAAGGATACTAATTCTGGTGGTACGGCACATTGTCTGCCGGTCAGAGCCTTAATCGGACTAACATTCGTTGTTTTGTTTTTAGTACAATTAATTGCTAATTGAAGAGCTTCCAATCCTCTCTTCCAGTCCTGAGTTTCATAATTGCGAATGATTGTTAATCCATTTTTAACAACGGCCATCATCCGCTCCACCTGTCCGTTAGCCCGACTAACCCCTGGAGCTATGAAGTGCTGGTGGATGTTGTAACATTTACAAAATTCTTCAAATTCGGCTTTAAAAGCGGTATCCTGGTCACTTATGATTTGTCTTGGAGCTCCAAATAGAGACACAACACGTTTCAGTGCTTGCAGCATTGAGTTGGCCGTCTTATTAGTTGCATATGTTAAGGTCACAAACTTAGTGTAAGCGTCAATAATAACGACAACATATTCATGCTTGTTGTTCCTTCTGGTAAGATGACCAGTCATATCTATGTGGATGGTATCGAAGGGAACGGGTTTTTTCTCTATGGGGTACATTTCTACTTGTTTGGCTCCGGAAGGACCTTTACTAGTTTTGCATATAACGCAATTTTCTACAAATCTTCTTACAGTGGTAGACATCTCGGGAAACCAGTAATTTTCCCGAATCTTACTAAGAGTCTTCTCCCATCCAAAATGTTTTAGCGCAGTATGATAAGCATTGATAATGCTCCATTGGTATGATTTTGGAACCACTTTTTTCCACTTTTTACATCCAGGCTCTTTATCGTCATGACAGTGTTCCAAAACAAGATTACTCATGCGGTACTCACTCATTTCTTCATTTTGTTCCAACTTTTTTATAATTTGGGCTAATTCTGCATCACGCCTTTGCTCAATTTTTAACCACGTGTCAACATTTTGCGCCAAGTTAATGCACGCTATAGGATTGCGGCTGAAGAAATCTGCATGTTTCATTCGGTTTCCTTGACGATATTCTATCTTAAAGTCGTAGTTTTGGAGAAAGGACCACCATCTATGGATCCTGGGTAAGAGTTCATGTTTGCTAGACGACGATTTTATGGCGTTGCAGTCGGTAACGATTGTAAAAGATCTGCCGTAAAGATATTGTCTAAAGTGTTTTATCGCCCTTACCACGGCAAGCGTTTCCAGCTCGTATGAGTGGTAGTGGCTTTCAGGTTCAGTAGTTCTCATACTCATGTAAGCAATCACGTGCTGCCGACCTTCTTGTATTTGAATGAGGACGGCACCCAACCCAGAGCTACTAGCGTCTGTGTGGAGTTCGATAGGAAGTCCTTCTTGAAAAATAGTTAGAACTGGTGTTGAAGTCAATCGACGAATAATATCAAGTCTGACACTTTCACATTCTGCGGTCCATTGAAATTTGGCGTCCTTCTTTGTTAAGTTGTAAAGTGGTATTAAACGTTCAGAGAAGGATGGTATAAAGCGTCTGAAGTATCCAGCCAAGCCACAGAATTGACGTACCTGTTTTACGTTTGTGGGTACAGCAGACTTTTCTAAAGCCTCAACCTTCCTTGGGCTTGGTCGAACAGTACCTTTTGTGATCAGATTTCCGAGATACTCGATTGATATCTTGAAGAAAGAGCATTTCTTTGCGTTTACCGTAAATCCGGCCTCGGTTAACGCTGCCAAAACCTTGTCCAAGATCTGTAATCCTTCAGTGAATGTTTTACACTTTATCAACACATCATCCATATAGACCAAGATATTATCTAATAGAGGTCGTAATGCAGTTATTATTGCGCGTTGAAACACAGCTGGCGCGTTCATGAGCCCAAATGGCATTCTCATGTATTCGTATAGGCCATCAGGTGTAATAAAGGCAGTTTTCGGCACAGATTCTTTTTTAATTGGAATTTGGTAAAAACCCTGCGCCATATCTAAACTGATGAAATAGGTGGCGTCTGATAATCGGTCGATCTGATCGGAAATGATTGGAAGTGGAAACTTGATGGAGACAGTATTTTTGTTCAACTCTCGATAGTCGGTGCACATTCGATCATCCCCATTCTTTTTCTTAACGAGTATCACAGGGCTGGCAAATTCCGATGTACTTTCTCTAACGATTCCGTTAACCATTAACTCATTAATGATGTCCTTTAATTTTTGTCGTTCAGTTGGAGCCATTCGATAGGGTCTTCTAGATACTATTTTAGTAGGATCCTTTAACTGGATTTCCAAACTTCCCGTAGTCACTTGTTTTTTTGGAATGCCAGCAGCAAATGTCTCATTATATTTAAGTAGTACCTTTTTCAGTTCGCATATTTCATCTGCATTAGTCAAATCAGTGTCCAAATCGATGAAGGGGTCGATGGATGTATCGATATTTAAAATGGTTGACTGCCTCATCACGGTAGCGCCCTTCTCGGTAATAAGTACACTCAAACCTGTACCCTTCACTATTTCGGCTCCTATCAAAAGACCACAGGGCGTTTCGTGGTCTTCCACAATGTAAAAGGCAACTTCCACAAAAATGCCATTTATGTCACATGTTACGTTGATTTTTTGGCAGGACAGGATTGGGATACTTTCACTACCAATGCCTTTTAGCATTAACGCACAATCTTCACGTTTTCCAGGGATACTTTGACTTATGGAACGTCTTACTAAGGAACGTGCAGCACCACTATCATAGAATGCCGTAAATTTGTGACTATTAATATTAACAGCCATCGGTGTTAATATTTCGTCTTGTTCTCTGGCCAAATTAACCTTCTCAGCTTCATCTGCCATTTTCTTGAAGCAGTTCGACTCAATATGACCAATTTTGTCACAGTAATTACACTTGGGCTTTGGGCGTTCGGTGCGGTTCAAGGACTCGTTGGAATTAGTTGTACTCAACAACGGCTTAAGTCCATCCGACCGTGTCTTCTCATTGCCTTTGTCACAATGTGCTTGGATATGTCCAGGTTTCCCACATTTGAAACAAAGCATAGTATCATCTCTATTGTTTCTCAATCTTGGTCGTTTCGCAGGTGGTTCACCCTGTCGAGGTTCTCGCTGTTTGATTGTAGCTGCCACCGAAATTAATTCAGGAACTGAGGAACATTTACTAGACAACAGGCGTAATCGAAGGAACTCATTGTCTACGCAGCCAATTACGGCTTCTACAGCATCCTTGTCCTTGTCACCATTGATGACACGTTTCCAGAGATTCCAAGCTCTGGTAATGGATTCAGCTGGATGTGCCATATCAAATTTAAAACTTCGCAACTTCACTATATCGTTTGAGTATCGTGCTTCCGGTTCAAAAGTTTGTATTAACGCTTCTCGCATGTCTGACCATACTGGCGACTTTACTAACCATGTATCTCCAAGAGTTTTAGCACGACCCTGCAGTAAGCCAGCTATCTTTGTACATACTTCATAATCGGTCATTTGCCAGTGATTCTTTGCTCTGTCCACGTGTTCGCACCAATCCCGTACTGGTACATCACCATCAGGGTCAAAGGATGCAATATAAATTTCACTGAGTCTTGGACGTTTTGCTGGTGCCGCAGTTTGACTTAACAGACCAGCTAAAAACTCACGATTAGCCTGCATACTTGCTTGCTGCTGTCGTGTTAAATTTTCAATGATACCGGCCAATGCTGACAAGGCTTGGTTGGTGCCAAAGGTATTGGTACCTTCTTCTATGCGAGCAGATGGAGCTGAGGAAGCCCCGAGGTCCATCTCACTTCTGATTTCGGATGGGACCGAAACTTGCTGTAGAATTGGTGAAGGCGGGCGGTAACTCATGAGGTCATCAGGGTCCATTCTTGACTGATTTTCAGACATATTGTTAAGAAAACTTCAATATAAAGTTGATAACTGATTTATTATATCAAAATCACTTTCAAATAAACAACTGGCTAAATTAACTAATCACTTCATTAAATAAATAAATTAACTTTAACAATAAATTATAATTATGATTCAGGTGTGATCTGTATCACAATTTCGAGGTGTTGGCGCTGCGACTGCTTCAGTCCCAGTGACCCGAGCCGGCTAGCGCGCCGCCTTATAATAGCTCGCCCCCACCTCGCCTGACTCATAGAGTGGTACGATGATGTCACGTTGCACACGTGCGCCTTTCTAGGTGTTTTTATTACTCAACGCCGACATCTATTAGTATTGAAATGCAAAAATATGTAGAAACATGTTCTTAGTGCAAAAGCAAAGCATCATAAGTACATTAGTACCAACTCTTATTATAATAATTGAAGACTCTTTCAATAAGCAACAATCAGCTACCGAACTCAGTCATCAGCTACTACACGCTTATCCAAGAATATTTTAAATATTAATTATGAATGTTTTTCTTGGTAATATAATGTCATACTCGTAAGTTATTTGACACAACGTAACTCATTGCGCACACGCATGCATAAATAAACATTAAGTTGAGAACCGAAGTCGTTATAACAGATTATTTAATCAAAGTCATTTAATTATCTGTTACAACAGCATCTTAAAACGATCCATTCTTAATAGAATCAATAAAAAGTAAAAGTTGAAAGCAAACAACGAGCCAAAACGAAAGTGATTTAGGAAAAGAAAAACAAAAGTGATGTGGTCACGTCGTTTTAGTCAAAGCAAAGTATAATAGTGTTACGTTTTACATAACTAAGGGCCGGCCGACGACGGAGCGGTCAGTGGGCCAGTCCGTTAAACCGCGGACAATTTCCATTGACTCCTTTTCAACCTTATGCCCTTAGTAATAAAGTTGAAAAGTGGTTCACTACCTGTGTCCGCGATGGTACGGTGGCGGCAATCTTGGCCGACGCGGATCTGTGTCACTGGGTGCGCGAGCGCAGTTGGAGGGGCGCGGGCGCCACAATGCCGT
This sequence comes from Amphipoea oculea, assembly GCA_945859645.1. Lineage (NCBI taxonomy): Eukaryota > Metazoa > Arthropoda > Insecta > Lepidoptera > Noctuidae > Amphipoea > Amphipoea oculea. Next base: position 15,426,358 of record OX243873.1, read on the forward strand.
TAGATAATATTCTGACCTTTGCAATGTTTGACAACACTATGATATAAGCCACTTGCGCTGCACCCTTAAAATGTGAAGGTTATGCGAATTTTCGGTTATTTTTTTAATTAGAATAAATAAACATTGCCAAGTCGGTACACAGATGAAGACGTACTGTGTTACCCACTTACTGAGTTGTGGGGGTCAGATAGGCAGTCGATCCATGTAAGATACTGGTATTCAGCTGCATCCGGTTCGATTACAAGCTGACCCCAACATAGTTGGGAAAAGGCTAGGCAGATGATGATGTCCCTGCCAGCCTGTATAGGTAGCTCTGCCTATTACCTACCTATCTACATATGTTATTGACAAGTATGAGAATCCTTACTTACTTTTCTTTTATCAACAAGCCTTCCAACAAAATCAAGTCACATCACGTTCAGTTCACTCATTTACCTATCCCTATCTATCTGTAAATCAACCTTCGTCTCCGTCAAAGCCTTATTCCAATCACAAACAAATACCTTATGGGGAAGGTTTTGCTTTTTCAAATGATTGCAATACAAGCTATTTTGCCGATGAACTTCCACACAAACTGTATTCCTCTATTTTTCGTATCGCCGCCTAGCCGTAGCCAAGTCAACGTATCGGAACGTGTTTATGTTAGGTTGATGCCTGTTTAATGGCGAGGCGAAAGGCGATACGGTGACGATCCCTTTCCGAGTTGATATGTGTGCTATGAACTTTAGGGGATGAATTTTCAAAAACATTTCCTTAGCACCTTTTACTTTGGGCATATCTATACTAATATAATAAAGATGAAGGGGAATCTCTGGAACTTCCAGCCGGATATGAAAAAATCGGTTATAATCGGGTTATAGGTAAGCAATTTAACATCAAGCTGCGACCCATAGGAGCCGAGCAAAAAGAAAAAAAAGTCAGAAAGAACGCTAAGGGAAAACGTTCAATGACGCGGACTGGCTATGGGCCGGGGGAACTAGAAATTTCACACGGACGAAGTTGCTCTGTCTGTTACCTCTTCACGCTTAAACCGCTAAACCGATTTATATGAAATTTGGTATAGAGATAGTTTGAGTCCCGCGAAAGGCTATAGGATAGTTTTTATCCCGATATTCCCACGGGAAACTTATGCGGGTAAAACCGTGGGCCGCTGTTTGTATTATATACGGAACTCTTATTCAAAATTTCATGGTTGTCTATCAGTGAATGAATGAATTTAAGATTTTTTACTAAGTAGACTTTGCGTAACTTTGCTTAACTTATGACTATGACCAACTAAAGTAATGGACGAACGAAGGTACTATCAACTTTTAAATCTCCTTGCTTGTAACTGCCACTTTCAAAAAGCTTTGATAGTCAACATCAGTCTTGTTCACTAAAGTATCACCTTCATTTAACTGGACTGACGGTCGACAATTACTTTCACTTCTGCCAAGAACGGACGAATTGTTTCTAGCTGACAACTGCGTGTCAAACACATTTTCATTATTATATTCCTAGCCCTTTTTTAACTATGTAGACTTTGGTCCATTCTAAGCGGCTCAATGCAACTAAAATGGAGCCACTGTCAAATAATGTCATAAAATTAAATGTATTCAATTCTTCTACAAATACATTCTTATTTTCATCATCTGCCTAGCCTCTTCCCAACTATGTTGGGGTCGGCTTCCAGATTAACAGGTTGCAGCTGAATATCAATATTTAAAATGAAGCCACTGTAATAAAAGTATTAAATTCTTGTCCTTCGTATTTTATGACAAGTAGCAATGGATGATGGATGGTAATTTAAATTTATACCAACGTAAATTCGAACGTATCTAATGGTAACAAGATTTAGGTTCCAAAGCTCAGAGACCGACCACGGAGCATCAAAGGGGATTTCTCTCTGCCCGTAGTGAAGAGCGCGCTGAAGGATACCGCGGCGAGATGCGACGGCATGCAACGGGCTGCGACGTACTTGCACTGCTTCTCCCCCTCGATCGTATGATAGCGGTCTCGGACGCATGCCGTCGCGACGGGGAGAAGCAGTGCAAGTATCTAATAATTATTTAATCATAATTTAATTATAATTTAATTTAATTTTGGTAATTGGTTATCATCTAATTATACGTTTGTGTGTTGTGCTGTCTCTTGTTGTTTGTCAAGTGTGAGTGCATTTTTCAACTGCGTGGCGTGGTCGCTAAGAAAGCTCGAGGGGCCACCGGCCACGCCCCGAGTCATTCCGAGGGATGACGCGGGATGCTGCTGCATAATTATAGTAGTGCACCGGCACCGGCGGCCGCTGGTGGCATCGCAAATCATCAGTGTGCACTGGCCGGGCGCCAAATCGTCCTCGGTACTGTCCCCCGCCGTCCGCCGCCGGTGTGAGCAAAGGCCAACCTGCACCGCGCTCCGTCGCGGTGAGCAGATTTTTACGTACAAATTCAACTCTGCGCGCGGGAGCGCGGGAGTTGAATTTGTATGTAAAAGCCTTACGCGCCTTACGCGCTTCATAAAGCCAATATAATCAGTTGATTCTAGCAAAAAGTTCCGGAAAAAATAAAACCGACTTCAAAATATATTTATTGTTGGTTCTAAGAATATATGTGTCGTTAGTTCCAATAGCCCTAAATGGGATAGCATCCGTTTTTGAAGGATTTCCTCGAACATGTTGAAACAGGCTTCGCATTTTCATTGAACGTAGTTCTCATGTATGGCGTGACTTGAAACAATTGACGTCACAACCAAAGTTCCTTATAAATCCATGGCGACATAAATCTTGTGTAAACAAAAGAGGCTCTCTAGGAATTATTAACGTACTTGCTTACAGCCAAATTACTTCGTACGGTCAGCAGCAAAAGTCGATTAACACTTCAGTTTTTTCAATTTTAGTTATTGAGCAAAATATTTGTTCAAAATTGCAGCAGAAGAAAAAAAATTTAAATGACAGTGTTAATCGACTTTTGCTGCTGACTGTACTAGGAACCAACTGGAAAAGAATTGCCATTTGGTCGTCTGGTATCCACTTGCGTCTGATTTACGAAATAATCGAACTTAGGGCTGATTTTTCAATAGTCACTTTACTTTTATTTGAGGAATACATATCGCGGTTTAACAGCTTTTGTATAGAAAATATGTCAAGCTGATTCTTCGCATAAAAGCTATGCTGTTGGAAAATCAACTCTAGGTGTTACAAGTTTGATTATTCGTCGATTGTTTCGTTCTTGCGACAACCTGACAACAGTGGTACAGTACTTTCACAGGTATTTTACTTCTAACAGCAGTAACCCAACTACAATGGTATTGTAACGTGAATAAAGATCACTGTGATTTTGACAGACTGTCAGTGGCAACAACCCAACAGCAACCTTATTACAAATGAGAATAAAGATCACTCTCATTTTGACAGTGATGAAAAATAAGAGGTGAAACACATAAATCTACTACAGTCCATTCACAATAGATATCCTTAAGGCCTAGACAAGTGACGATCGCCTTCAAAGCGATTCGTATTTCTATGACTTTAAACCGGATTGACATAAAGTTCTAAGGGTGAATACTACCAAACTTTTATACCTATAATCATTGATATATATGTTACACTAGATCAGTAATTACCGCGCCAAGGCGTTGCCACTTGTCATACGGCCACAGCCGTATGCGTAGCTAATGTCACTTCAGTGCTCTGTGTGGCGCCAACCGAAGTGAACCAAGTGACACACGACAAAAATATCGCCAAAATGGGTAAATTCGTAGTGAAAGAGTGCGATTCAAGATCACAAAAACATAATAAATTAACCAGAATTACTTTCCACACGTAATTTAATTGTTTCTGTGTTTATATCAACGTAAAATAAATAAATTGCAGAATTTTGTAAATTAGGTTCAGTGTTACCACTAAAAACTTAGTTTTAGTTTCCCACATTTATGGGAGTTTTTGAATAATAAGAACGTTGCAGGGTGCCTAAAGATGCAGCACGCCGTGATAAACGGGTGGAAATAATCAGATTGCTGAGAAAAGCGAATAACTGAAAAAATAAACGATATTTAAAAAGAAAATGTCTTAATTATTGTCATTAGTTATAAACTTCTAATACACATCGAATAAGAAATACATAATTCAAATATTTTATAAATAATTTGGCCTAACGTTTTTTTTTAACGTCATTTATGGTTTAAAAAGTTGGGTAAAATTTTGCATGGGTAGGCAACCCCATCCCGCCATTGCATGTTTATATTGCGGTCTTTGTCTAATCTAAGTGACGGTATTATTCTTGCGACTTGTGTAAATGAGACAGATATATGTTTACTTTTAAATGTTTAGTGGTTTCAAAGCTACGTCGTCACGTTTAAATAGTGGTTACACTTTTTTGACACATTTTATTGAGGTTTGCTTCTCTAGTTATTTAACTCAATGCCTATAATAAGTCTTGTCCTGAGATGAAATTTTGAACTTTTCTCAGTTTTTCCAGACTACGAGTAGATCTGTCAGTCGTCAATTTTATTCCACGGATAAAAGATATCAGTAAGCCAATTCCCGTAATTAAAAACGTTTAAAATCTAGTCACAACTAATCTCCAGCGACATTCAATGTCAAAAATGTAGGGAATTTAGATGTATTTTTGACAGATTGAGACAGAACAGACTGTGAACGTTCTTTTATTTATTTACGAAAATTGCCCCTCTGACTTTGGTGAAATCAGCCCTTAGTCAATCCATTTCATTTTTGACTTTTCCATATCGTTATCGCTGATAGAACTCCAATTTGTCAACTCCTCCAGGCAATGTCTAAATGCTAAGTAGTAACCTAATTAACAGATGGCCTTATATTAATTATTTTATGACATCAATACATATATCTCATAAAATTATAACAAATTAATATTCACGATGCATTCGCTTTTTCGCTCATTAATTATTTTACATAACAGTTCAAGGTACGATTAAAAGTTCTAAAATTGTAATTCTCCTTGCATACGTCGTCAAGTTTAAACTAAGCATGGTTATACGTGACGCACATGTTACTAAGTAACACTGTATCCTTAATCATTTATGTTATTCATTATAGAACCAATGTAAATAAATTGTTTACAAGGTAACGTTTAGAAAGATAGATACTATCCATACTTTATCACAATCACACTAATATTATAAAGGCGAAAGTTTGTGAGTGTGTGTATATGTGTTTATATGTTTGTTACTTCTTCACGCTTGAACCGCTAAACCGATTTAGATGAAATTTGGTATAGAGATAGTTGGAGTCCCGGGAAAGGACATAGGATACTTTTTATCCCGATATTCCCACGGGATCGAGACTTATGCAGGTGAAACCGCGGGGCGCAGCTAGTAATATTATAAATTCGAAAGTAACTCTGTCTGCCTGTCTGTATGTTACCTTTTCACACCTAAACCGCGGAACCGATTTAGATGAAATTTGGTATAGAGATAGCTTGAGTCCCGGGAAAGGACATAGGATACTTTTTATCCCGATATTCCCACGGGATCGAGACTTATGTGGGTGAAATCGCGAGCCGCAGTTAGTAACTAATATATTGTATTTGATTAAAAATGACAGGTCAATCAAATTACTAAAGATTCATTTATTTTTAGCTTTTATTGAAATGACTAGCTTCTACCCGAGACTTTGTCCGCGTGAAATTTCTTGTTCCCCCGACCCAGCCCATCATATCGCATCGCGGTAGCGTTCTTAGCGTTCTTTCTATTTTTTTTTGCTCGGCTCCTATTGGTTTTAGCGTGATGCTAAGTAATAATAATAATAATAATATTCCACAACGATCACACAACGCCATCTAGTCCCAAGCTAAGCAAGCTTGTGTTATGGGTACTAGACAACTGATAAACATACTTATATATTTCTAAATACATACATATTATAGATAAATTACACCCAGACACAGAACAAATGATCGTGCTCATCACACAAACATTTGTCCTGGGTGGGAATCGAACCCACGACCTCCGGCATAGCAGTCAGGGTCACTAACCACTAGACCATCAGGCCTGTCTAAGTAGCCTTAGACATTCTCAAGAATTGGGCTATCAAACGCAAAAAGAATTTGTAAATCCGACTGGTAGTTCCAGACGTTAACGCGTTTAAACAAACAAGGAAACAAACTCACCAGATTTCTTATTAGTATAGATATAGGATACATAGATAAATATATAGATAAGATAGGAAGATTTAGATAGATATATTGTATTTTTTAAATAAAAACACGATTTCATTACAATCAAAACTGGGAAGCTAATCTAAATGAAAGGTCAATGATTTGAATATCGGAAGTTGTGAATCAAAGCTTGATGTTTTTAATTATGTCCGGTCTTTTTTTGCAGATCAAATCCATGAATATCAAATATTAAAAATAGATTGTATATATAGCTAAGGCCATCTATGTTTTTCGATCTGTTTCAATCATAACTGAAGGCAAATTCCAGTAATTAAAAACGTTCAAAATCTAGTCGCAATCTTATCTCAGCGAACAGAAAATAGAAACAATTAAAATCTATAAAAATTCATGCATACCTATAAACTTTGCAGGTTACGTTGCCAGGTCAACTGAGGAGAACTTTATTCGTTATACAGCCTAGCTTTAATGGTGCTGTTGTAACCTTGCCCTAACGTGCTGTGACTCTGTGAGGTGAGCTCACAAGAATACATAATATTATTAGTTTTGGTTATTTTTTGATGCGGTGTAACTCTTGTCAGGTTAGGAGTCAATGATCTCTCTCTCTGGAGACGTGATCCATGGATATTTATTGCAGGATTCCAAATTGCGCATACGCAGGCAGCTTTCCAGCCGGTGAAGAATCTTGCAGTCAAGTGCTTTCTCCCTACGACAACCGTGAGTATTTCACCCGCTGACTATTTGCAACTCATCCCTATTGTCCGACCACTCAAGATTAGGCAAACCGAAGTCGTAGCTCTTTATGGTGTCATTGTAAAAAGGCCTCGTTAACCGGCTAATGTTTTAGCCTTTTAGATTTCCAAGCTCAGTCACCTCCAGGAAGGTGAATTAGTTTCTCTTTATATTATTAGGCCTCCGTATTGTCGATTCCAGGAGAGGCACCTCGAGCGATTCGTCTCGCCGCCAGGACCTAGAGGATCGTCTGGGGCCTGGACGCGAGACCCGTTCCTCGAGCACAGCGAAGCCTCGTGTGGAGACGACTGCGGCCGGCATAGTCCGTCTAGCGTTAGCGCGCAGGCGGGACGGTTTTTTCTTTTACCTACTTTAACTTTTTATTATACCTTATTACGGTTCCCGTAGGAACCAGTTGATTGTCTGGGTCCGGTTTTCGATACTGGAAACCGGCCTGCATCATAATTTAATTTGTGGATCTCGGGTTCGTCATCCTACCCCGTCCGGAATAGTATTGGACACCTTCGTCGGCTCCGGGATCCGGGACTCACAAAGTCCCTGGCGCCCATTTAATAGATTTTAAATTAATAAATAACTGGAAAGATACTTTCTCCTTAGTTTTATAATAATAATTAACTTTTAACTTATACTCATCTCAAACGGAACAGTACAGGGTTTATCTCCAACCCCCCACGACCTTCGCTCTCTATATTTCCGGATTAGCTGGCTGGCAACAATTTGTTTAGTTTTTAGTTAACTTATTATAATGTTAAGGTTAGTTTACCAGTTTTTTTTTTAATAAACAGTGTTTGAGATAGTTGTTGTTTCATATTACCATACCCACTAGTTTGTCACTACAGATACAAAATCGTAATTGTAACAGTGGCCAATAATCTCCCTAGCCTTTTCCCAACTATGTTGGGGTCGGCTTCTCTTCTAACCAAATGCAGCTAAGTACCAGGATTTTAGATGGAGCGACTGCCTATCTGACCTCCACAACCCAGTTAAGTACTGGACTTTACCCTTGATAAGACTGGTTGTCAGTCTTCCAGGCTTCTGGCAACCTGTAACGACTGTCAATGATGCGCAAATGACAGCCGGGACGTGGTTTCCTAAGCACGGATGGGTTTCGTATGTAAAAATAGTCACCTATCCACGGACCAACCGTGACAAGCGTAGCTTAACCTGATCGATCGACCCGTGCAGCTGTTATTACTTAGCTACAAGCACCCATTAAGTTATCTATGTGACGGTTTTGGCCTAAAAGTCCACAAGTAGCAATACGTATAAGGAAGTTACTAGATTTTGCCGGTACCTACCATACAAATATGGAAATTGCCAACTGGCCCAAATTCGCAAAACCGCGTGTTTCTACTTCTCACCACACTATACTTATACGCCAATGCCAAACAGCCGAATATTGCCAGTTTATCTTTGAGGAGCAATTTCTTGTTTTTTTTTTTTTTGTTTAGCTTATAACGGCCCACTGCTGGGCAAAGGCATCTCTCTTTATTTAACTTATTAAACAAAAATAACATTTAACTTTTGTTTTGCAGAACTTTCAGTTTATAAAAAGAACTGGCTGAACAATAAGGTGATTCTGCATGATGAAAGAGTCCTTGTTCCAAATATTTTTTTTTTAGGATTGAAGTTGACAGGACAGGAGGGTTCTTTTTGTTCAACGCCGGCAAAGGAACTCAGTGAGATCTTTCTGAGTGAAGTCACCTTGGGAAGCCTATGCAAAGTTTCCAATAGCCTGACCTGGCCCTACCGACACCTTTCTCCACCGCCTTCAAGAAATTATTACCTACGTTCTTATTCTCGGTCGTAGGTACCCGAGGTCGCACGGACAAGCAATTGATACGTTCTAATTACTAACATTTGCTTGCGAGTCTTGGTTTCCGTTAGGGTAGGGTTATTGAGGTTAGTCAGCAGCTTTTAGTATAACCTGAGGGCACAGAATACTTAAAGTACTACGTACAGAAAGGACACTCCCTTCCCCGCATTAACATCAGTTACCGCACCTCACCCCGCACTTCGGCATGTTCGTCGCCCGTTCTTTAACAAGAGCGCTCGCAAACACAAGTACCTCACGCACACATTCATACGTATACAAACGTCATTTTTTAATGTAGTAGTAGTAGGTAATTATTTTGCGAGTGTTGTATGGAGTGTCCGGGGTGTGCTGAGGGGCAATTCTCGTAATTTTAACAACGTTCACAGTCTGATCTCAGTGTCAATCTGTCAAAAAGACCTCTAATTTCCCCACATTTTGACAAGTTTTTGACATTTGTTGGTCGCTGAGACAAGACTGCGACTAGATTTTGAACGTTTTAAATTACGGGAATTGACCCTCTGCTGAATGCCTCCATAACTGCGTTTCTAATAGCTAGCGAAGTCTTGAAAATTGCATAAATCAACCAAAAACCCTGCCTATGCCTAAAATAATAAAGAGAAAAGATAAGTTTTTTTTTAAATATTTCTTACGCTTTTACGCTATAATGGTTGAACGGATTTGGATGAAATTTGGCACATGAGTAGATCATGACCTTTTTTTTTATGGATGGGAAATCATCAAATGACCCCTCCCGCTCTGGGTGGAGCGGAAGGGAGTGTCAGACTCTTACTGACTAAAACCCATCAGTGTTCCTTCCTTAGCCCTTTATGTTCCGGGGTAGTGGTACCCCTTTCGGACAATCCCGCACCCCCGGCAGGCTTCGGCCCTGGCAGGCCCCTTCCTTTTTGCTGACATCTCTTTAAGGCGCGCGTGGAATACGTACGCGCCGTCCGGCACGGGCCTGGTCCTGATCGGACGGTGAGCTACCCATTACTCTCCGTCCGCAGGCCCGCGCCTACGGTGGCCGGGAGTCGTCATGCAGCTTCCGACGCCCGGAGCGTCTCCCGCGGCGGCTGGGACGTGTGGCTCTCTCCCTCAGCCGCTCCGCCACCTCCTCCGCTAGCATGACTGCTTCGCAGAAGGAGGTGACTGCCTCCCACTCCCTCTCGCCCCGGACCATGGCTTGAACCAGGGCCGGACGCGAGAGGTCGCCGCCGCTGCCAAAGTAGATCATGACCTGGATTAGGACATAGATCTCTTTATCCCCATATTCCCACAGGATCGTGACTTATACGGGTGAAACCGCGAGCACAGCTAGTGTGAAATAAATAAGTAGAAAAAGATAAATCAAGACAACATATTTAAGTTTACTGCTAGACATAGTCCCTGCCCAAGTTCCCATCACCTAAAATTTATACATCCAGCTTATCTGTAAGTTATTATATCTTCTTGGGCACTTTCTCCGAATACGAATTGCGTCACCACAAACCTAAACTTTATTTCCTTTTTTCTGATTAACATGGAGCACACGTACCATAACACAAACTAGAAAACTGTGACGTCATAGTATTCGATAAAGATTTCCATTATGTAAAGTAATTACAATGTTACACTAGATTAACATTCATTAAAAAATATCGTTAAATTTTAAATGATAAGTTTAGTTGTTCGGTTATTTCGTGGTGATCATTAGTCCTGCGCACGCGCTTAGTTGCGAAACTGCGGGTCCGCGGGTCAAACGTTCACGTTTCGGGTCGATGTAGTCGTAACCAGTGTAGAGTATATTTTATAAAATGTACAAGAAAATGCAGAAGACTAAGGTAAGAGTTCACCATTCAGCCGAAAGACGTCCACTGCTGGACATAGGCCTCCCCCAAGCACCTCCACTTCGACCGGTTCTGTGCTTCTCGCATCCAACAGGTTCCTGCGGCCTTCACAAGGTCGTCGGTCCACCTTGTGGGAGGCCTTCCAACGCTACGTCTTCCGTTACGCGGTCGCCACTCCAGAATCTTTTGGCCCCATCGGCCATCTGTTCTGCGAGCAATTTTCCCTACCCACTGCCACATAAGAGTTAGAATTAAAAAAATTAAGTAGTTTAGTTAGTTTAATTGCGTAACACACTATCAATCATAATATGAATTATTTTGAAGGATATTGCTATTGCTTCACATGTTCATGAAATGTATCTGCTCAACAACGTAAATAGCGCAATGAATATTGTTGAACTGTCAAAATGAATGCCATTCCTACTGTTAGTGTGTTACGCAATTACTCCGCTAGATATGAAACAATAAAAGTTGCGCCTATAGGCGGCGTAACTTTTATTAACAGTGCTTAAACGATGCAAATATTTAGGTACCTAATTAAATTTTATCTACACCCATGCTATAAATCCTCTATAAAAGTTTCTGAAACAGTTAGATTATTGCCATTATTAAAACAACCAGTGTCATAGTAACCATAATATCATCCAAACGAGTGTTATCATGTTGTACTAAATTTCACTAAGCAACTCGTTTTTAGGGTTCCGTAGCCAAATGGCAAAAAACGGAACCCTTATGGATTCGTCATGTCTGTCTGTCTGTCTGTCCGTCCGTCCGTATGTCACAGCCACTTTTTTCCGAAACTATAAGAACTATACTGTTGAAACTTGGTAAGTAGATGTATTCTGTGAACCGCAGTAAGATTTTCACACAAAAATAGAAAAAAAAAATAATAAATTTTGGGGTTCCCCATACTTACAACTGAAACTCCAAAAATTTTTTTTCATCAAACCTGTACGTGTGGGGTATCTATGGATAGGTCTTCAAAAATGATATTGAGGTTTCTAATATCATTTTTTTTTTAACTGAATAATTTGCGCGAGAGACACTTCCAAAGTGGTAAAATGTGTGTCCCCCCCCCCCTCTAACTTCTAAAATAAGAGAATGATAAAATTAAAAAAATATATATAATGTACAGTCTGTTATAGCAATTAGCTGACCCCTTAAAAATTAAACGAATTTGAACCTTCTGCTTGTTAGCAGTAAGCTTATCGAACTAGAACAGTTCAACGTCTACGATTAATAAAACAGTTATTCGAATTTGATATTTAACACGCAGTGTTAAGGTAGGTATGATCTTGAATATTGTTCTAGCTTGTAATATATTATTGCTAATTTCAACGACAATCACCATGTTCGTGTGGTCTAGTGGTAGCTGCAGTGAGCTGACAAGAGCGTGGTTGCGAGTTCGAAACCAACATGTTTTCTGCTGCGCATTTTGTTTTATAATATTTTTTTTTAAGTTATAAATAATAAATTATAACTTTAGCAACAAAAAAAAAGCTGAACGAAAATAAAAAAAACGATAATGATGGTAAAAACGATTTTATTTTATAAAAAAAATTATTATAAGAATAACGTAAATGATATAACAGTTACTAATAACGTTGTTACATACTTCACAGAGTTTAATGTAGTGAATCAACATGTTATAATATTTAGAAATATATAGGTATGTATTTCTATTTCATAACAATAACATCACCACATTAAATATCGTTGAACTAAATAAAATAGCATTATACGTTGATGTTTTACCTACTAGGTATACTATATATCAATTTGTTTTGTATGTAGTTATGTTTAGTTATAAATAAGGTTTTGACAAAAACTTCTCGTCGGTAAATATGACAACATAATCTTCCCAATTAAAATTGAGATATTCTTGGGCAAAGCGGACCCTTGCTTGGCGATGTGTAGCAGTCAGTTAAATTTTACGTGCTGGCTTGTATTGTTTCAGTCCAGCAACATGCAAATGTTTTCTGACCGTCTGAACAGAAACATTATACTGCATTGAGTAGGCAAAAATGGGTGTTCAGTATGCCTTCTAACAATTGCTTGATGATGTTTTGACACAGGAGTAACATTGCAGGTTTTGGTTCAGGACGATCCTTTTGAATATTCCCTGTCTCTTCAAAACGTCTTAGCCACAGTCTGACTGTATTTCTCTGAAACAACACAATAAGCATAATTTTAATAACCCGGTAATCATAATTTTTCGAATAAGTTTGCAAAAATACCTTTAGATAAACCACATTAGACCTATAAATGATCTCATAATGAAACAGTTAATTTTCTATTATTCTATACTCACGTTTTTAAGCCAACTAACGAATTAAGGAAGTATAAAAAAGAATACACTTACCGCTATATTAAGTTTCCTAGCAATCGCTTTAATACCAACATTCTCCTTATGCAAATACAATATTTTGTATTTTAAATAATCACTCAACTGAGACATGACGATTAAACTATCAAAACCGATAATAATAATTAATAAAAAGGCGTGGATTTTCGCAACTTAGTAAGGCAATATAAAAATGTTCGTGCGTATTCACTGCTATTTGTGCATAGAATGTCTTGTTCAATTTATTCTTCTACCCCATATTCCTAAAATCATTTCAATAGCAGTTTTTGTTGAATACTCATATTGACGTCGAACTACCCACTTATTGAAAAATGTGAAACGTTTATCGTTTATCAACTTAATTGATATGCTTGTTCTTTACAATAATGCAAGAAATACTTACGAACAATTTGTATATTGAAAACAAAATTAAACATGAGACTAGATTTGAACTCGCATCTTGCACGTCTCAGCCTTACGCATGAACCACGACACCAGATTAACTTGAGCAAGATAGATGAAATAAGGTATTAGTAGCAATGACACAAATTATCACAACATTAACCTAACCTTTAAGTCTTGCTGATTAAAAATGAAAATTGCGTAACAAATACCCATACATAGTAAATGACCTAACACCAACATCTTAAAGCTCAAATTTGCGTATCAAAATTATTTATTGTTTCTGTTCATCGAGTAGTGTTAGTCCGATTAACTCATACATATTGAATAACCTTTAATGTTATGAGAGGAGGGTGCAAAATCGAGTAATTTTTAGGGGGGTCAGCTAATTGCTATAACAGACTGTACATTACCATGTAAACTTCCACCGAAAATTGGTTTGAACGAGATCTAGTAAGTAGTTTTTTTGAAGTGAAAACTTCTTTAGCGGCGTTGCAGACTTTTTGTAATGGGTAAAAAATGTTAAACTCGCGTCAGGACACGTGACCGTCAGGAGAGATACCCCCCCCCCCCACCCCTCTCTTTCTACGGCGGCGCCAACCGAAGTGAACCAAGTGACACACGACTATGGATGGATGGATGGATGGATGGATGGTTGGATGGACGTGGACGTGGACGTGGACGTGGACGTGGACGTGGAAAGTGAAAAAAATGAGTTATATTAATTCAATTAATAATTGAATTATTACGTTAATATTCAAGTTTTCACTTCTGCCGGCACTCCCGGAGTGCAACCCGTCTTTTTTTTTTTTTTTTAATACGTCATAAATCGAAAACCGCAATTTACCTTTCACAAAGTTACAACGAACTACAAGAACTTTTATATTATGTTACTTGCTGCTACGGAACCCTTCATGGGCGAGTCCGACTCGCACTTGGCCGGTTTTTAAAAAAAGAACATTGTTTGATATTAGTATTGCAAAAAACTGTTTCAGAACCTTTTATAGAGGATTCATATCATGGGTGTAGATAAAGTATTGTATGCAACTGTGCATAATTAGGTATTAAAACACTCATGTGATACTATAATCACACTCGGCTACGCCTCATGTGATAAACCCACGTTTGTGTTTTAATACCCCTTATCATGCAACAGTTGCATAAATAACTATTACTGTATGCCACAGGCAAGAAACTTGCATCGTGTAAATGTGGCTTAAGAATATTATAGTCATGGTATATTTCCAACTAGTAACTCTGGAAAAGCATCAGCGATACACGGTCACTATAAAAGTCATATCATATGAACGTGTTCAAAGGTACTGGAAAACTCTCATTAGCAATTAATAAAAGACACGTCTCGTAATCAAGCCTTTCACTGAAAACATAACAATGTGTGATTATATTTTCTTCCAAAAACGATATAGATATTTCTGCGATTTTCCTCGTATTTGTGATTCGCGTCGCTAGCCTACTTGCCTTTCTTGGCTCCAATGTAATGTTACTCTGGCCAAGTCTGTCTGCTAGGTATTTTAATAACTGACATAAATACACGAGTTGTCTATATTAGGTACAACAAGCCACGTACTAGCTGACCGGACAGACGTTGTCCTGTTCAAATATCAATGAAGCATTTTCATGTTTTTCCGAATATATTTTTTTCGGGCCACTTTTCCAATATTTCCTCAAAAACCTTATTCGGACTATTACGAATATTTAAAAGAAAATTAAAAAAACAAATTAAGTTTCGTCGATTAGGGACTCGCCCACGAGAAACTTTTGTCTCAGCAACTAATTTGTCTCTCACATCAAGTCTACGGCTTTGTATGTAAGTGCGCCCATGTAGAGAGCGACGCGACAAAGACTGCACTTTTATAGACTACGAAGTTAGTGATGACGAACCGCGTTTAGTTTGATTAAAATATTATAGATACATAATCAGCCTATAACGTTCCCACTGCTGGGACACAGGCCTCCTCTCTGTGAGAGAGAGTGGGCCGTAATCCACCACGCGGGCCCAGTGCGGGTTGGTGGATTATAGATAAGTGGGTAGATATTGATGGAATATTTTTAATTAGGTAATGATGACGGAAATATTTTTGCACTAATATAAGACTTAGGTACTATCGAGGATTGATTTAGAGGACAAATTCAAAATCTAGTCGCAGTCTCATCTCGGCGACAAACAATTGTCAAAAATTTGTTAAAATGTAGGGAAATTAGAGGTATTTTTGACAGATTGAGACTGAGATCAGACTGTGAACGTTTTTAAAATTACGAGAATTGCCCCTCTGTTTTGATATGTTGTATGTTAGGTACGCTTTCTCGCTAAAACGGCTAAACGGATTTATATTAAATTTGGCACATAGGTTGAATAACCTGGAGAAGAATAAGCTACTTTCTTATATCTAATACAGATATATAAAATAATCTAAAATATTTAAGTACATCTTGCACATAAAATAATACATAAATAATAGATAAGCGAAATGTTTACTATATTATTCGTGACTTC
The DNA here is from genome assembly GCA_945859645.1 of Amphipoea oculea. Lineage (NCBI taxonomy): Eukaryota > Metazoa > Arthropoda > Insecta > Lepidoptera > Noctuidae > Amphipoea > Amphipoea oculea. The sequence continues at coordinate 15,442,139 of OX243873.1, forward strand.
CTGACTCTGATTATAATTAAGTAAGTTAAAAGTTACCCACAAAACAACTTAATTATCTCCAAAAACAGGGCTTCCCCTCTCCTACCCTTTTTGCTGTGCCCTACAGGGTCCATATGATCTAAATTATATAGTTACCACCTAAGTACACATTATGGTAAAGCAAAAAAGATATTGAGTATCTTACTAAGAAAAGGCTACTTTTCATCCTGGATCGTAGACAAAGTTGCAGGCAAAAGTAACATGAAAAACTACAAATTTAAATATTTCAGGTAAGTAACCTCTTTACATAATTTAAACCCAACTCTAACAATAATATTTGAACATCAACACACCTTTGCATAACACAATCAGTGTGTAGTACATACAATGCTACTATGCCGTCAAATCAGCTTGTTATCTGCGCCCTTTGTAACGGATGAATCAATAAAACTACATTTAATTAAACAGAATAAACGCGTGTGGCCTGTATAGGCATCAACTGGGGACTTGTCCTGGTTTAAAATGTTCTGCAAGACTTATTTTGTCAGCTGACTTCAAGTTTAGAAAAAAAAACAGCTTTACCAACAAACCATACTTCCATACTAATATTATAAATGTGAAAGTGTGTCTGTCTCTTACCTATTCACGCTTAAACCTCTGAAGAGATAGTTTGAGTCCAGGGAAAGGACATATGATAGTTTTTATCCTGATATTCCCACGGGAAACTTATGCGGGTGAAACAGCGGGGCGCTGCTAGTAAAATAATTATATGATTTACAAAAGGCATTTTAACAAAAGAAACTACTACAAACTCAATTTTAGTTTGCAATTGAGAAAGAAAGCCAAGAGGAAAATTGTTGTTTATAATACCTGAGGATAAAGATGGCAGCATCAGCTACTGAAGTCCTAGTGCCGAATTCGACATCATCAGCATCCATTTCCTGTCCTTATCCCAATTTATTCGGGGTCGGCGCAACATGTCTTTTTCTTCCATACTTCTCTATTAGTCGTCATCTCGGGAGTCACCCCCTTTCTAACCATAATTATCATCGTTCAAACAGTCCGTCCATCGTTTCCTTGGCCTTCTCTTCTTTTATAGCCATCGATGTTCATACTCAAAACTTTCCTCGCAATATTTTTTTTCTCATTCCTCCGTATCCCAGGCCCATACCACAACCGATTTCCACACAACTTTTCAGTTACTGGTACCATTTTCAGACGTTGGACTTTCATACTTTCAGACTCGTCCTAGTGCCGAATTGCGATCTTCAATTGTTTTACTACACATGTTGGATTCAGACGACTGGGACCGCTGTCAACTTCAAATTATCTTGTATTCTTGTGGCGGCCATACATGCTACGGTCCGCTGGAGAAGTCTACCTATGCAAGTGCGCCTGCGCAGGTAGATCGAGCGTGCATTAGAATAGACAATTGGCAATCGCTTTCAAACGGTTTTGTATTTGTACAACACTTTTCAACGCTATTGACGTAAACTTATCGTTTGTTTTATGTCAGTCTCATAAATTTTTAAATTTTTCATCATCGTTGTGGCTGATAGAATGTCACTGTGTCTAGGTCATCTGTTTAGGTCCTGAGATATACGCCATCTGCTCGACCAGCACAGGCACACATACACAAGAAGACCTCGCCGGTGGGCTGTAGCGTTTATGGTTGATATTACAAGTGAAAGTCTGCAAATAAATACAGTGTTGTTCAAATAAATCTTTGATTTCTTCATGTCCCCGTTAATGGCGAATAAAGATGCACCGACTTGTTTGTTGTGATGCAAAGTGAAAGTAAAAGCATCGTCCTAAAGGGAAAACGTTAATGTTCACATACATAATGCAAACTCCGAAACTTTATTATAGACTTTCGACACAGAGGACCGTATTCATTACTTGTGAATACTTGTAATAAACTGTCTTCAAACGACAGATTATGCAGGTGGACTTTCTCAATATCATTTCACTTCATGTCAAGTTTTACCTCAGCACATTTCAGGCATCCAGAATCTCTGGTGCAAAATGAGGTTCTTATGTGAAATTACTCTGTGTTTTCTACTAATCATAGACAAGCACTATATCTAGATTATATGTAACAGTTTAGTCACCTTGGAGCACCATAGTCCTTTGTAAACCAATGCAACAAGGAGTGTTTGTTGGCTAAGATAGTATAGAGGTATGAGGAACAGGGTGTAAAGTTCACTCATACTCTATAGAAAAGGGAGGATCCTCCGACCAGACGGGTGTTGTGTCTGGCGGGCAACTGCCCAATGATTCATGTCGGGCTGTTGTATATATGCTAGTTGCGCTGTAAACTCTGCTTGCGCGATGCAGGATTCGCGTGACGTCAGTATGACGCGTTGTTCGCATGTGGCGTTGTAGATACCGCTACATCACTCCCCCCCGGAGACCGGAGGTCGATAGTGGGCTGAGTCTTGTATCTTGCGATGCTTGCCAGGCCAGCTGAGGTTCCAGTGAGTCGGAACCGGTTGGCGCATAGTTCACGGTGAGTCGGAACTGTCTGCGAAGATGTCCCCAGTGAGTCGGGATGGCGCTGCGTTATGCTCCAGTGCGTCGGATGTGGTACAGCGCCGGGTTGAGGCTGACTGCTGGCGTCGACCAGGAGAGGCTTATTGAGGGCTCTGCTTGTAGACCGGCCGAAAGTGCAGTGTGCACTTTCGGCCGGCATGATATCCTTACAAATAAGATACCACGATACTAGGTCAGTGTTGCCTTGTCGAATACCTAATTCCTGAAACTGGCTATATACTGTGAGTATTTACAGAGTTTCAGGAATTTTCTATTTGCTTATATCGTATCTTCAAGCATATAAGAAGAAGCATAAGATCTTCTTAGCGTATCAACCGCAAAAAGTTCAAACATCTTTGGCCCAAAATTCAGCTGAGCGAACTGCGCTCACTGACGTATTCATCAATTTGCGCTCACTGACGTATTCAGCAATCGCACAGGTGACAGGGTGGAAACGGGGTCTAGGGTCCAGTGATCGGGTCCCGTGCTCCAACTGATGATCAGTACAGTCAATAACATTTTCAGTCAGGAGCCGGACGTAAAGCTCAAGTCGTATCCCGTAAGTAACCATGTTCACACCAAATTTAAATTCTCATTACTTAGTAAGAAGAGATAAATTACAACGATTATCAAAATAACTGTGTTTTGCGGAGAGCGGCGTGTACTTGTAAAATTATGTCTATTAGTTATGAAACACACTCTGCTAATAACACAGTGATTGTGTAACGTCTTCATGTTTTGCAGCTCATGCTACAATAAAGTAATAAGGCATTAGCCAAGCTAGCAGCTAGTTTTATTTCCTAAGCTGTTGCAGCTGTTGCTTATATTATCTCCTAAAAACATTGCAGATAATTGTTTCTTATTATTTTCTTAGTCGCGAAACCAAGATTCATCATTAATCTCTTGCCCTTAATACAATTTATTTGGGGATCGGTATTGAATGTCTTCTACCATACTTCTCTATTAGTCGTCATCTCATTAGTCACCCCCTTTCTAGCCATATCACCTTTACACAGTCCATTCATGGTTTCTGGTCTTCCTCTAATCTTATAGCAATCTGCATTCATAGTACGCTAAACTTTCCTTTAGATTATAGAATTTTCCTTTACATTTCCAAAACCATGATTCAGAAACATAAAATAAAAATAATGAAATCTTTGCTAATCTATAGACAGCTGACGAGGTTGTTTGTTTTTATTGTTTGAACGCACTAATCTCTGGAATTATCGGTTGGATTTGAACAACATTTTTTTGCATTTGGCATAATGGCTGGTTCTGCGCCTCATACTAAAATCACAAAGTGTTATCACTAGGATGTGACGAAACCGACGGTTGCTTGCAAAATTTCCGCTTCTAACAGGGGCACTTACATTAAAATTACATACAATTTTTCAAAACGCTCATAAAACATTAAGTACACCGAAAATTATTATCAAGGAAACTTTACCTCATCGGAGCATATTTAAAAACTACCAAATCTACTTTTAAATATTTTGATGGCAACATTTAATGAACGCCATGATTGGTCAACATAATAACAGCCTTATTATGAATTAATGTAATCTTTAATTAAATTCTTTCGCGTAGAAATCATGTTAGTAAATAATTCGGGCGTAGTTGCGCTTGCGCGGTGTTGGGCAACCCTGCGCAAGGGCATGTGTACTTGCCGTAGATAACGACCGACATTTAACGCTTTAGTTTTAAATTTTTGTACTTATACTTATAATTGTTAGATAAACAAGTTTTGTGACTATTTACAGTACGAAGGCGTAAATATGACTAATCGAGTTTTATAAGATACTGTCACCGGTATCGGTGCCAAAGACGACGCCGAAAACTGAACTTTTGACGTGACAACGTCTTATAATTCGATGGAGCCGGCTGCACGCACGAAAAAACATGACTCGCTCTGAGGCGTTCCATTTAACTTATGACGTTGTGACGTTCAACTATCGTCAGTAAACCGACTTTACAGACAACCGACTTTTTTTTTTAAATGTAACTGCCATTTAGAATATAGTTTATTTTTTTAGATGGAACTTCAATGCGAATTCCAAAGCCATGAGCAGCAGAGCAAAGTGGCCAAAAGAACCGAGAGGTCGATTTTGAAGAAAATTTGAAGTGCCTTTAAATGTTCTTAAAAATCTATCTATATATATCTAATCTATTTTTTCAATTTTTTATTACTTAATTGCATACATGTGATTAATATCGTTTATTTTCGTTGGATCCCACTTTTGAATCCCATTTTTTACTTATTAACGATGGATCGCGTTTGCTATTTCCGTTCTCTTGTGGATAATCACACTATGTAGGTATACAAAACCTCATTTGATTTATCGTACCTACTTGAAACCAAAACTTGAGTGTGTATAGTATATGTGTACACAAGTATTACTTAAACATAATGCGGCTTATTTAATTCACATTTTTTTTTTTTTTTTTTTTTTTTTTATTTGAAATGGGCTTGCTCTTGACTCTAGCCTAGGTCAAAGGTGACAGAGACAAAGTCGACGATGGAGCGAGCTTACCCAGAAGAAGCCTGTTCACTCTCACTTTAAAGAGATTCGGGTTGTATGCGCTCGGAAAAACAGACGCAGGTAGAGAGTTCCACTCTTTTGCTGTGCGCATTATAAACGACATTTGCATACGCTTAGTGCGAATTGGTGGAACAGCAACCAGGTAGGGATGGTAACTTGCAGTGCGCCTGGATGTCCGAGATGTGTCATTTCAGCCTAAAAACACACAGAATTACGTATGGGTAGTAAGTAGCACTGTAATTGCGTAATAAGTATTATTATTTACAATAATGCAGGTACTTACATGTAATTTATTGGTATATCCGCACATCGTTGTAATTGTTTGGTAATTAGTCAATATAAAACGTGGCTTGCGCTACGTTTAGAGTGTGCATTAAACAAAGTGAGAATATTGTGATAGCTAAATCTGAGTAAGTGATCTATCGGAGTATTGAAAAGAAAAATATGTTATTCGTTATTTTTAAAATAATTCTTCACAGGAAAATCGCGTAAAGGTAACCCGCGAAATTAAAATTATCTTACGTTTTTTGCAATTTGCAGGTCTGTATAAGGTTGTATGTTGATCTGAATGTGATTCGCGGCCAAAACAAATATGTATTTATTTATAGAATTATAATCATAAAAATCGTCAATACTACTCTGTAAGTTCATATTAACCTACGAATCGCCTACCCTACAAATTGCAAAACACGTAAGTAAAAAATTTCGCGGGCTACCGTAGCTCATACCCCTATCTAACCTGAAGCCATGATGAAAAATTCTCGACAAAGATTTCGTCCTAACCGAAGACATAGATTTATCACAAATATTACAGAAGAAAGGCAGGTAATTATTGAAGGAGACAAGCAGGATGATGACTTTTATTTCCCACGGTTTGGAAAGAACAAAGCCACACGAAAATAAACAGAACGGTGCTCATACTCAAACAGCAAAAATGTAGGCTGTAGATACAACCAAAAAAAGGCCTTTTTGCTCAGGCTTCTGGCCTGAATTCTTTTGATCGTAAACAAGTCTTCAAAGGAAAGCTTTGACCAGCCCTATGAGTAATGAAGAGATAATTTCTCATTAGTATGTTTAGTACAAACACGAGTATATCTCTTAATTTCCTAACTCATTAGTGTGATAGACTTCCAGGGAGCGTATTTACTTACCTCGTCATTCAGTTCCTTAGAAACGATATTTTTATCGACTTATGTTTTTTCCTAAAAGTAATAAGATAGGGGGTCCAAGCGAGTTCAAAAGCGTGCTGGGTTGACTATATCGTCAAAATCGCGGGAACTCCTGGATGAGGGACGCACGGAAACGGGAAGTATGACAGAAGAAAGGGGAGGCCCCAGCAGTGGGTTATTCTGGGCTGAAATGATGACGAATAACATACTTAGGTACGGAAAAAATGATAGCTAAAGTGATGACTAGGACACGTTCCTGACTGATTACCCAGAAAGGCAACAAGTGAGATGTGGAAGAAAAGGGATAATGTTTGTCCAACAGCTGAACTGTTCTATGTTGAAAAAAGGAAACATCCATACTATAATATAATAATAATAATATTATAAATTCGAAAGTAACTCTGTCTGTCTGTATGTTACCTTTTCACGCCTAAACCACTGAATGAATTTGGATAAAATTTGGAAGAGAGATAGATTGCATCCCGGGGAAGGACATATGATAGTTTTTATCCCGATATTCCCACGGGATCGACACTTATGCGGGTGAAACCGCGGGGCGCCGCTAGTAAATTCATATTTAAGCATTAATCTGTGATTGCTACTGATGGCGCCATACACGAGCCGAATTCTGGGTTAAGAGATCCATTTAGATTGCCATAGAAAATAAAGAATCTGTGAGTGCTGATTATAGGTGCAATAATTTAAAAACAAATCGCCATCTTTTCAAGCAGCTCAACATCTTGTATGAGGATAAATCGGTGGCATTTAAACTCGTAAGATAAATAATGCAATAAGCAGCCAAAGGTGTTTGGTAATCCAACGTGTTGCGAGCTTACGTTATGTCATAGTATCCACAGCTGATAGAAGTGTTGCTGCAAAGTGTTGTATTTTCCTGCTCTTGTTTGGGTTTAGTAAGGAAGATAATAGTGGATTTAGTAAAGACAATACTAAGAAAAGCCTTTAAACAACAACAAGAAATTGGGTATCGGAAAAGACAAAATTTAAAATCAAAGCATTTATTAAATGGACTTATGAATTGTCAAGGAGTCTGTCAGTTAGTGGATGCTTGTTACACGTTCTAAAACGTAGATCTCTAACTCTAAGGAGAAGAACCGGACAAGAAACGAAATATAAGACTTTATGTATACCTACCTATAGCCTGTCCATCCGTTGGAGTGTCCATACGCCTGCACTTCTGAGGATCTAAAAAACGCCACTGATGCCGCGATTGGCGTGGGCCTAATACTCATCTAACATAGTAAAATATTTTTAATTTTTCGAAAATATGAAGACCTAACTTGCCTTTTACTGTCTACGAACTTACTAGGTTACATTTCGGTACTAGGGCATTGTCGAAGTATGTAAAACAATAGTGCGTGTCCCCGTTAAAATATTATTTAATTCGTACATTGACCGACATGATAAAAAATTACAACCTACATAAAACTTACGACAAATATTTGCAAAAAAAATTATCTAAGTATCAGCGAGAACCAAATTCGTTTAATAAATACAACGGTAATTTATGTTCTATGCGGAAAAAAGTAGTCAAACCGCAAGTCACAGTTAAGGCCTATTTCTGCATGATTGTAAACACCTAACTGTTTTAGTAGTAGAGTTTTTTGCGAAACAACTGGTTCAGGGAAGTAACCATGATTCATTTTCTGAACTAATATTCGCTAAGCGCACGTATGAAGTGTCAAAAGAGGTGTCCCTCAGCAGACTAGCGATCTATGGAGCTATTAAAATTAATGCTGAACAAAAATTTTGAATTTTGGTCACAAAAACGTCATTAACCACATCATGCAAAAAAAAAACTTATAAACTAAGCCACACAAAACCGTAGTAAGGGTTTGACTGTGGTGTGGGGTGTGTGTGAGTTTCATTTTTCAGTTTTAAAATGAAATTGTGTACAAACCTGGAATTACAGGACTCAAGCTCGCGGGACGCGCACCAGAATACAGGTAGGCAGGTACAAGGTAAGTGTACGGCATGGCGCGGCTTTTCGGCGCATATTTGAGACATAAGACTTTTTTTTAGTACATGGAGGACTTACAGCTAATAAAAAAACAAACAAAAAAAAGACATTTCATGTCTTTGGAATGGCAATGCACCTACGATTGAACTTACTGCTAATTCTACAAATTTTTGACCACATTTCACCAGGAGCGCACAGGAGCTGGTGGCAAAAGATTTACTTGACGGTGCAGTAAGTGGCGCCGCCTCGTTATGTTGCAAAGTTACTGAAAGCACCTAAAAGGTCGGATAAGAGTGACACTGGCTGATTACCAATCTAGCAGAGCCTCGCATCGATAGTTTCGTGGCGGCTATCTTCTGTTGTAGGAGATGATGTCAGGATAGCCGCTGTCGTACCACGTCCATGAAGAACTGCTATATTCCGGCATAATCGTGATGAGATTGAAGCTGCTGAACCACTACTACGATGACCACTTCTGGTAAAGGCTATCCTGCGTCGTTAGGTATATGTATTTGTTCATAGGTATTCGAGAATTGTTTAAGTATGCGAAACCATGAACTACATGTGTACGTAGTCTCGGCTAGTTAGGAAGTGTTGAATAAAAGCATTCTACCGTTACTGAGTAAATATTTCAAGAACGTTGTTAATAATATAAGTATACCTGCCTCATTATAACCTAGGTTGTTAGCATTGCGACCAGAGTAAAAATACGTAGGTAGGTAAATGATAAATTATATTTATTTATACAAAAGTAAAAAAAAATATACTTTTACACGTCAAAAAAAACTTATGTTTCAAAACTAGATGAGTTCGGTGTTTCTTATCTGACAACTCTGAGAAGAAAGACAGAAACAAACTCAGAGGTCAGTCTCTTATAAAGACCAGACATAAACTACGAGTAGGTCAGGCCATATGAGGACCATGCAATTTCTGAGATGGTAGGTATGCCGAACATGGGGTAGGCAAGGTATAAATGGCTTTCGAAAATATTTTGGTTATCAAACTTGTACATTCTTTCTTCGAATTTCGTCGTACCAACCATACGTCTGTATCGTTAGTACGGCGAAATTATTCCAAGAATATTTGAGCAGTGCATGACTGGTACAGCAGATCTATTCTGTACAAATCTCAATGCGAAAATGTAAGGATCAATATAGTGTAAATGCATTCGTTGGAATGACTATGACAGCTCACTTCACCTAACACGATGAGCATTTTGCAGAATAGATCGTCTGTTTTCATTCCTTACCGTTTTGCAGTCCACTGTATTACAAAAGATTAAAAAAAAACTTTATACTTGTTTAGAATTACATCACGTCTATCGATTCGCGTTATAATTGTATTGAATAAGCAGCTCTATTTGTACAGAATAAATTGAAATACCCATTCTGCAAGTGCATGTAAATCATTTTTATTCGCAATTTCAAATGAATACCACAACCCTATCGGCCTGTTGTCTATTGGTCAACGACTTGATGGCAAATGACATATTGTCAATACTGGACATAATAATATCCGCAAGTTGACGACGTGTGACCAATCTTCACAAAAGACTTAACTACTCTTTGTGACAATTGAACAGGCACTATTTATCAAATGGACATTCTTGAGCAAAATAGTACTTAAGTATGCAGGCATTCGCTTAGACAATAGTGATATAACACAAGAAGTCCAATACCCGTAATTAAAAAACCGGCCAAGAGCGTGTCGGGCCACGCTCAGTGTAGGGTTCCGTAGTTTCCCGTCCGTCACAATAAGTGTTCCCACGTACAATTCTATAATACCCGACCCAATGTAATAAGTACCTACAGCGCCATCTCTCGGGGAATTAGGTTACTAATTAATACATAGACGTGCCAGAAGTTTTCGGTGGTAATTTTGGATTGCGAGAACCGATTTTAATAATTCTTTTTTTGTTTGAAAAAAGATACGGTCAGGATAATAAAATATGTAAACGAAGTTAAAAAAAATGCTTGCATATACGATTATACTACGAACTTAGTCCAGAAATGATTTTGTACAACTTTTTGTCTTTTTTGTACAAAAACTGTTGTTTCTATCAAGTTCAAAATAATTTTTCTAGAAAGTCCTTATAAAGTTCTACTTTTCAGATTTTTTTCATATTTTCTAAACTTATGGTACAAAAGTTAGAGGGGGGGGACACATTGCTTTTAACTTTTGGAGCGATTATTTCCGAAATTATTGACATTATCAAAAAATGATTTTAGTAAACCCCTATTCATTTTTAAATACCTTTCCAACAATATATCACACGTTAGGGTTGAAATTAAAAAAAAATCACTTCCCACTTTACCTACCCTAATAAATGGCTACCCTAATAAAACATTATTTTCCAATTTTTATTTTACCACTTTGTCGGCGTGATTGATATACATAATAGTACCAAATTTCAGCTTTCTATTGCTAACGGTCACAGAGATTAAGCGAGGACGGACAGACGGACGGACGGACAGACTGACTGACATGGCGAAACTATAAGGGTTCCTAGTTGACTACGGAACCCTAAAAAACGTTCAAAATGTAGTCGCAATCTAATCTCAGCGACAATCAATGTCAAAAACTTGTCAAAAATGCAGGGAAAGAGCTATTTTTGACAGATTGAGACTGAGATCAGACTGAGTGAACGTTCTTAAAATTACGAGAATTGCCCCTCTATTATTAAATTCGTGGTGGTACAGTACCTGGGTGTTCATGTGGCATTAACTTGGTATCGAGTATTAGAAAGAGAACTGTCACAAGGGCTTGTGTGAGAGAGACAACGATCTACATAATCGTAACATTTAAAAAAATCGATGTGTCATATATTATAATCATATTACAATGGCTACGTATTATCTCGCAAATCTCGATAAAGAATAAATAAAAAAAAGCAAGCTTAGCAATTTTCTTACGCTGCACAGGTGCATTTTCAGTGCGTATCAATCTCGAAAGGTTTCCTAATAACTCCAATCCGCAGACATACTGATTCATAACATCAATTATTATCAAACAGCTTTCTCAATAATCCTCACAATTTTCTTGCGGGAATAAGTGTCCTTTCACAGACATCGGAAAAAGGGCAATACAATACCAAAGTCGTTTATTTTCATCTTATTTTCTGCCATCAGAAAATGGATTATGATGCTTAATTAGAACGGCAATCGTTCTAATTAAGCATCATAATCCATTTTCTCGTCACGCTGATCAACGCCCTATTTCTATTTCAGTCCTTCCTTCTATTGCGACGTAATATTAATTTATTTTCCAACAACCTATTTAGGTATGGGTGTATAAAACATATGCCCACATTGCCCACGCCACGGCCCGTCGAGGGGGGCCCGGCCAAATTGGTGATGTCCGCTCTTTCTAATCAAATTGGGCACATGTACGGGCAAACTACGCGACTACGCGATACGTACTTAAGGTCACCGTTGAAAGTAACAAGCACTATGCTAATAATTGTGATATGCAGATACAAATTGCTGTGTTTCGACAGCTTCTCGTGATTAAATCTAAACTAGTAGATTTCTTACATGTGCTTGAAATAGTTATGATAATTTTTGAGTGGTATTTAATTTTATTGCCTTAGGATGTCCTTGATATTACTGTAATGGATATACAAAACGTCATGGCAGTCTTAAATGATAAATTATTGTAAATAAAAAAAAGTTTTTCAATGTTACCAATAAATTAAATTGTGTAGGTAATTCCGTTTATCCACCCCAAAAATCGATCCAATTGTGGATACTTGGAAACGCATGTCCGAGAATCCTCCCTAGGTCTAGTTGGATAAACGGAATTTAGAAGCTTAGGGTAAATTCTCGAACGTGTGGATCGAACGTAACGATTATAGGCTTAGGGTGGATAAACGAAATAACCGATTAAAACACCCAGTAAAACAAAATAAAAACGACTGTCATATCAATGACAAAAAACACGATTGTAAAACAAATTTCGATAATAAAGAAACAGACACGCCTGACATTCGCATACCTGCACGTGAACATGCGCAAATTATAGCAAAGGCATTAAATAACACAGAAAATATAACTATAGGAAGTAAATCATAACGGACTACAATGCATACCAAAGTTACATAACTGCTATACATGAAGTTATCAATTCAAATTTAACAAAGGAATATTGTGTTTTGCTGTTTATGAGAGGATTCTGATCAAGTGTCTGATACATATTTTTTTGTCATCATAATCATAATCAGCCTATATTGTTCCCACTGCTGGGACACAGGCCTCCTCTCTTCGAGAGGGAGTGGGCTATAATCTACCACGCGGGCCCAGTGCGGGTTGGTAGATGTCACATGTCTTCGATTTTTTGGGTCACGATGTTTTCCTTCACCGTTTTGAGAGCAGTGGTGATGGAAATAATTTACACAAAGTAAAGTGCCTGTCTGGGTTCGAACCTGCGACTTTCAACTCGTAAGTCGCGGCCATTACCACTGGGCCACCACTGCTCTCATTTTTTTTGTAGAATCCCATGAAAGCTGCTGTTATTAGTATCAGTGGAAATAACGACAACGAATGCAATAACTTCACATAAGATTTGTCAACAGAAGGGCAATTCTCGTACTCAGTCTCAATCTATCAAAAATACCTCTAATTTCTCTATATTTTTTGACAATATTTTGACATTGATTGTCGCTGAGATGAGATTCGCGACTAGATTTTGACCGATTAACCGGTCAAGTGGCGCGGTTCGCCGATCGGCGACGAAACAATAGAAAATCAATTAGTCTCATTAGCGGAGAATTAAAAGTTATTCGATCTTTAATTTTTATAAAATATATCTTGTCTAATCTCATAAAAGCTGCTGTAGTTGCTTGGTGGAATAACGTCAGCCAAAGTCAAATAACTTCAAGACGCAAGATTTGAGGACAGATTATTGGACTTAAAATAAATTGAGGGTTACATTTTTAATCGACGTATATATCTGTTCAGTGTCGATGCCGAGATATCTTTTCGTACATGCACATACATGTTTTCTTAAACTTACAACTCTCACTAATCCATTTAACTTTTATGAATACTTCAACGATAAACAGAATTTATCTACGTGCCATATTTGGCTTCTACAGCGACACATTTGGTGTGGCGTTGACGGCAAGCAATCAATGTCAACCGATTTCACTTACTGATGGATTTAGATGAAGAAAAAATAGTCACACCCCTTTAATTAACGGCACAAAAGAAAAAAGATAAAGATAATAACTACTTAATTGACTAATCAGCTGACATTGGTGTCGGTACGAAACAGATGGCCGACATGACGCAAGCGCATCGCGTTTTACGCACGAACGCGAATTCGGGCCAGTGCATGAGTCGAGGAAACTTCAAGTTACAGTACAACATAGTTGTAAGTAATGTATTCTATGATGATGTTGATAAGGAAAATCGAGGCCAAAACTAGCTTGATTCTTGAATGAAATACTCAGACAACAATTGATATACCTTTTCAGGTGCTAGTAACTTAAGAAACAGATTACAATCGGACATATGCAATAATAATGAATTAAATAATAACTGTATATTTAAACGAATTAATTTATATTAACTCAGGCATCTGTGTACGGATTTTAAAAATATAATTGTGTAATGCTACTCCAGTAACCCCGATACATATTTGTAAATATCGTATATTTAGTCTAAAATTTCCTCGTTTCTTCATCGAAGTTTTGATGCGAGTAGATTCCCTCGTACTGGCGCCAAAACTATGTAACAGTTGATGCTAAAGACAGATCTTTAGTGCTATAATCTTAAGCATACTTTGAAATTATCGAATTGATGGTATCGATGGTATCGCCGCGCGAATCCGCAATCATGTTTGAAAACACAAACAAAATTGGGGCAGTTGTTTTTGAGAACACTACAGATTTGCAAACATGGATCCTTTGTGTCGGAAGCACAACCTCTTTTATTAAGTGGGTTAAAAACAAGAGAGTTTGCTTTTGATTTGATTACGGGTCGGGTCAAGATCGATGTGAACTTTAAAAAGTAGCACACAGAACAGCTTTGACAGTTAACAAGACAGTATAAATTGTAAGACTTATTTTAATTAGAAACTTGTTAATAACGATGTTGTTAGTTAATAACGATGCAAATGGCCGTAGACTACTTAAGTTCTATCACGCGACTAGTTTTACGTAAAAATGTGGAGCTGGCTTAGCCGAGGTCAGGCAATGTTGCGATTTTAAACTTCATGCACGGGTTCAAAGTTTACACCTTTTGACCTCTTAATAGCAAAGGCTACTGTTACTTCTTATTGGTGTAACATTAGTACAGCATTACATAACCTACATAACATAAAATCACGTCCATATTCACCTATTAAGTAATGTTGGAGTTCCTTGTTACAATGGGCGAGTATAATTATTAGCATAAACCGGGCACCGTACCTGGGGGTCTACTCCCTAAGTCCGTCAACGAAGTAACGAGTCCGTCCGACAGTAGTCCGATACGTCGGACTGAACCCTACTCCCTAACGATTTCGGATTCATCAGTTTCAAACGGAATCATAGACAATATTCGTGAACGAAAGACGCATAGCAATAGAGTTGCGCTATTTTACCGGTCGATTACCGATTTACTTATTTTGTAGTTTTCTAGCTTATTAAACAAAAATTGATACTTTTGTCGTTAGAAAATTACCACATTTTTTAAAATAAAATTTTTATTATGTCTTTAAATATAGATTTTAATTATTTTTGCCATTTTGTCCGGAAACCAGCATCATCCTGTTGATACCTTTGCCTGTTTACTTTTGAAGAAAATTTTCAAATGAAACGTCAAAGTATAGCACGGATTTTTCTATGGCTATAGTAAGTACGATGTTGTTGCTACCACGGAATATAAAAAAACAGGCTGCTACGCAGTGCCATTCCGCCGTCCGTGCATCTAGCGAGTAGCGCACCTAGCTGCTAGCGAGTAGCGCAGCAAAAGCGACGCGGGCGACAGAGAGAGAGAACCCCGATCGCGAACGTATACGGACGTACAACGGCGATCCTCCGCGACTCTCAGTCGCAAAGCCATTTATATATTTTGTACACAGTGTGCTTTATTCATTGTATGTTAAAAAGCCCATTAAATGATTATTTAAAGAAGTGACTTTAAAAAAGTTCATAAACCTCGTTAGCGTGGAAGTTTTCTGTATTCTAATTAGCTTTTCATTCCATGGTTAATTGTGTAAAATGGCCCCAACCGCTGCAGCAACCCACGAGCAAATTGATGCCCTTCTTGATTTTATGGGTGAGAACCAAGAATTGGCTCGCGGATTATTGAAGAGTGCCGACGGGAGAGTTCGCTCAAAACGGCTATGGGAAAACCTGTGCAACTCCCATAACTCAATGGGAAGTTTCACTAAGTCCGTCGAGGAGCGGTAAAGGGTGAGGATCTAAAAGTAAACAAAAAATGGGTGGGACAAATTGGTAATACATCTCAATAAGTTGCAGAATCTTTAATATGTCCTTACCTTCATTCTTGGATCAACACCACTTCGGGGTAAGTGTCGAGGCAAAAGAGGTATTAAATCTGCACATAAGTCCCCGAATAATTCCCGAGTGAGCCTAGTTCCCGAGAGAGTAGTTCCCTATGAACTCAAAGTCGGGAATACTCGCCAACCTAAAGTTTTGGCGTAAATAAAATCAACGTTGCCTCCGCTCCTCCTGTAAAGCTTCTTCAATAATTAAAAAAGCAGCCATAGTTTGAAATTCTTTTATTTTAGTAACTTTCGTCGATAGCACGAGAACTATTTTGATGTCGTATCAACTGACATAGCTATCCGTCAAAACCAGTGTCATGTTCAAGTGTTCGGACGGGCAAACACACATCGGGAGTAGGGACAACAGTCAAATCGCGTTGTCATTCATTCTTCGCTCGGGCCCCGAACGAATCATCCGTCCGTAGGTCATAGGGAGTAGGAAACGCCCGTAACGAAGGCCGAAACGACGGACTTCGTGCTTAGGGAGTAGACCTGCAGAACCGAACCCAGAACGCCACGCTCGGCAGACACACTTGCGACCACTAGAACCACGAGGTAAACCCCCTGCTCGCGTAGCACGCAGACCACTTCTGTCTTCAGCTCTACAAAGGACAGACATACAAACAGGATGGCAGGGAAATCGACGCGTAAAATGTAACCATGAATTCAGCATATGATTGTTTTTTAATTACCGATGAAAAATTTTAAACAATTTCTGTCGTCAATTTTGTATGAATGACTATGAAAGCTTGTTGACAGACTCGTTTTTTCTACGGTGCGGTTAATACGCCGTGTGTAGGCACGGTTTATACGCCGTGTGTAGGCACGGTTTATACGCCGTGTGTAGGCACGGTTTATACGCAGTGTGTAGGCACGGTTTATACGCCATGTGTAGGCACGGTTTATACGCCGTGTGTAGGCACGGTTTATACGCCGTGTGTAACGTTCGTCAGTGTCATAAGGATCACTTAGGAAGCTTGTTGACAGGCAAGTTTTTTCTAAGAGGCGGTTAATACGCCGTACCGTAAAGAAACCGTGCCGTGTACAAACGGCCTTATCACTATTCAGACTATTAGAGTAGACATACAGTTTTCTTCTAAGAAAGACAAAACAGAATTTATCGACAGTTCGCGTCTGCGCGTGAATGCACCTGCAATCGAGACGTGTGCGCAGCGGCGCGTGCGACAATCATTTCTCTACTCTAATTCCTATTCGTTTTCTTTATAAATAACATTCCATTTCTTTTTGCAGTATAACATTCTTGTTAACGGTGCAAGTAGCTTTGCAAAGACAATTGTTTTGTGTACTTACCTACATATAACACGGTTTGCGTATGGATCGAGGAACCATGTCTCATAATTAAACGGGAGTAGGTATTATACCAATATTTAGTAGTAAATTAGCCGATTTTGTAGACCCGATCCTGAAATCTGTAGTAAAACCCTTAAAAATTACAAGCCGTTTAAGGTACTTAGCACATTAGAACTCGAAAACTAGCCGATGGATATATTAGGTATTTAAAAAAAAATATGATTAAGTAGTTTTGCGTTTGTGAATGCTTCACTAATGTAGGAAGAAAATCGTTGATTAGGACCACGTAAAGTAGTAATTTCTACATACATACTCAGCCTATAACGTTCCCACTGCTGGGACACAGGTCTCCTCTTTGCGAGAGGGGGTGAGCCGTAATCTACCACGCGGGCCCAGTGCGGGTTGGTAGATATCACATGGCTTCGAATTTTTGGTTCTAGGACACACCGGTTTCTCACGATGTTATCCTTCACCGTCTTGAGAGCTGTGGTGATGAGATAATTTACACAAAGTAAAGCCCCTGACTGACTTCGAACCTACGACCTGCAACTTGTAAGTCGCGGCCGTGACCACTGGGCCACCACTGCTCCTTTTTCTACGTAAAGTAAAATTTCTACGTAAAGTAGGAATAATCTTCATTTCATCACCTCTCCTAACTGTTTGATTTCAATTATCTGCAGAACACAGTAAGCTCATGATCATTAGAGTTGCTCAACTACAATTTCCTACCTTTCAACACAGAATTTCCCATATTTTCCTCGTCACTAAACATGTCATTTACATAAAATATAGCATGTGGAAACACACAGACAGACACAACATTCAAACACCGCTTCCTCATGTGTCTTCAAGTATAACTTCCAACTAGGTACCCACTACTTATAATAATAATGTTTTAACTTATTGCAATATTCAATGGTGTACGCAGAAAGGTGGTCAAGTAATGTTATACTAACAGCTAAATGAACAAGTTTCATCGCTACGCACCAGGATTTTCCTCGATCACTTTCACTGTTGGACTGTGTGCGTACGCGCAGGCCCGGTTGCAAAAGAATCCGCTTTATCTTACTTGATCGCTTGATGGTCAGATCGTATGGGGGTAGATATTTGTAATATCCGTCTATATGTAATATTTGTGTGTTGTTTGGGGAAACTATATTATCTATGACTAAATAGGTGTTTGAGTAAAATGGAATTTGGACTTTCTATTGAAAGATTGAATCGATGCGCAGTTTGTGTGCCATATTTGTGAAATTTAATTTCAGTTAGTTTCAGATTCAGAAAAATCAGGACATATTTCCTCGCGATGCCATATTTGAGTTTGAGTTTACATCCGTCCTTTTAGCTAAAAATACTGAAATTCCGGGATCATCAGCATTCAATCCCTCTCCCTTTACCAACTAGTTTTTATTTCCCGTTCTCGCGTATGCAAAGCAAACTTTCCATATAGGATACAGGTTCTGATTCGGGGTCAAAAGATCGCAACGCACTATTACTCATCCAGACTCATCATCTCCAAATAGATCCACTAATTTGAATAGGAACTAAAATTGAAACAATTCCTCGAACGGCAATCATTCTATGACAAATCGTTCTAACATTGCTACTCCTTACAAGATTAAGCAATTTAGACGTCCGATTCTAATAAAGATTACCTACAGTCCATCGATCTAGAAAATTCTACACGTTTCGCATGCGTGAGCGCAGCGCGAATGTCTAGAAACTTCGTGTTATGCAGTTTGTCATTAGAGCGTTCGTTCGTCAGGAGTGAATGATTTAGGAGGCGACACCTGTCTGGTTTATAAACGATGCATACTGTTCCTCAAAGTGAACTGTACACTTTTTTTCGAAAGGAGGATAATATTCTTGTTGTTCGTTCACCTCGAAAAGTAATGCATAATCAGCCTATAATGTTCCCACTGCTGGGATATAGGCCTCCTCTCGTTGACAGGGAGTAGGCCGTAAACCACCACGCAGGCCCAGTGCGGGTTGGTAGATATCACATGTCTTCGATTTTTTGGTTTTACGACATGCCGGTTTCCTTACGATATTTTCCTTCACCGTTTTGAGAGCAATGGTGTTGAATAATTTACACAAATTAAAATCCCTATCTGGGTACCTACGACCTACAACTCGTAAGTCGCGGTCGTTACCACTGGGCCACCAATGCTCAAAGTAAAGTACCTAATGAAGATCTGTAAAACGTACTGAGTAAATTTTAAATATTGATAGATCCCCTTGTAATTTCGTATAACATACGACAGACAGACGGACAGACAGCGAAGTCGTAGTAATAGGGTTCTGTTTTTACCCCTTGGGTACGGAACCCTAAAAACTAATGAACCTTGATTTTATAAGAAACCATAAGAGCTTTTTCTTCAGTCTGAATTTCCAGCAAGACATAGCTTCTTCTTCGTTCTGAATTTCCAGCAAGAAATGGCTTTTAGGACCTAGACAAGTGACAATCTCTTTAAAGCATTTCGTATTTCTACACCGACTTTCAACAGGATTTACATAAGCTCTTCGGTAGCTTTCCGACATCTAGATTTTTATCGTTAACGCTGATAGAATGTCACTATATCTAAGGCGCTCTGGTCTTATTTACGTGTCATTAACACAAGGCAGGTTTCAAGATTAATGATGATGATGATGCGATCCGACCGATTTCGGCCAGGGCGATTGCTTCAGCTCCGTTGTAGTTGCCGTTCGTGTGCTCGCATGTGGCTTATGTATCCAATCTTTTTTGCAAAGATGCGGACACGGAACAATGCGGGCATGTGAGCACACCATCGATATAATTATAACTGATCGCCGCAGGTGGTCGGGCTTTCAGTTGGTCACGCTTTGCATCAAGCTCTATGTGCCGCTGCAACTCAAAATTATGGACTTTGTTTTTAATCAAAGACCTTCTGTTGCGGCCTGTGCCCGCCTAGCAACCAGCGCGGCGCGCAGGCAGCGGGCCGACGTCATCCACCGACCATCTCCGCTGAGCCAATCGGAGCGCCGTTGCGACCAGCGGCAGGTATCACGCCATACCGCAGCGGACCAATGGCGGCGCGCCACCACACACGACGGCGGGGGGACCTCGCTCGGGCTCCGCGGTAGAAGGCCGGGGTCTCTGCACTTGCTCCGACGCGGCACCACCGATCGGTCAACATACGCTTAATATTGTAACGGGTCCTAGAATTTCTGTAATCTTGTACACGTCAGTTTAAATTTAAAAGATCTAAATAAGTATTGGTTTGTTCTATAACAGTATTTCATTTAGTCTCCCTAACACACACCTAAGCATAGGCGTCAACAAGTGGCGACCGTGACAGGACTCGTTGCGTAAAATTTAAATTCATCGAATCATCGAGAAGCGGCGGAAGATCGAATCGTCGAGAAGCGTCGACGGAAAATTCGTCGCGTGGAGCAAGTGCCGCAGCCCGCCATCCATCCAGCTGGGCTGCGTAATCAAGAAGAAGGGGAGCGCGGACGAGCTGCTGTGTCCAGGGAGACTTCGGAGGGTGACGGCGGGTCAAACTCAACACGTCTGCCGAAGGTCTAGCCCAGGAGAGTAAGCCCTGATCCATTCATTTCCTTTCTTTAATCTTTTTCCTGTGTGCCCTTGCGCTGTGAACCAGTGCGCGGCTTGCTGTTCGAACGTCAAACGGGAAAAGGGCCATATCTTTTCCTAATTTGCAGGGTTAATTGCACGTGGGTTGAGCTGGCTTATGCTTCATGCTTGGCTAGGCGCTAAGCTGCAATTTTTCCACTCTAGTCGAATCATTTGTATGTTCGTGTGCACCTACCCGCTTAAGTTCAGTTTCATAAATTTAATCCCACGTAACGCATAACCTCACTTTTGGCGATATTGTAAAACGCAAGCTAGCATTTTAAGCTGCACGCATTGTTTTTCCTACCCAATCCATATTCATGCACGCGTGTGAATTAAGTGCACGCAACCAAAGCTTGGTGAACCAGCCATCTTGCTGACTATTTCAGAGTTCCGGCCATACGGCAACTGTTCCGGTGCAGAACCAACGCAGCCAACACAGCGGATTCCCTCGACGCGCCGACTACATTAGCGGCGGCCGGCCGGCGGCCCGCTACGACGCGGAAGTCGTACCTGGGACCGTGTTGGAGCAACGCCTAACATTGTCAGGTTCACTGCACATTTATCTATTCAGCTCATTGTATTTCATTGTTTTGTGTTTTGTATTGCGATAGACAATAGGTCTCGTTGATAGCAAAATGACCAGTGTAGATACCGACCTGAAGGTCAAAATTAAAGAGTTAATTAGAAAGCGTGGCACCATAAAGGGTAGATTAACAAAATTCATAGAGTATTTAGGTACTATGAAGAACTTGGAGCCTAAAGAGGTTGCCAGTGTCCAAGTTAAAGAAATTTCTTTGAGATTAGCCAAGTTTCAAGAATTATTTAAAACATTTGACGAATTACAGTCAGAAATTGAAATATGTTGCTCCGATGTAGATGAACAATTGGAAGAAAGAGAGGCAACAGAGTGTCAATTTTACTCTGCTCTCTCTGTAGCTCAAGAATTAATTGAGGCTACCCCATTACCAATAAATAAAACAAACAGTGTTGGAGAAAATAGTAATTGTTCTCATCAGCCAAGCGGTTGTTCTCATGCATTTAACGGAGTGAAATTGCCAACCATACACCTTCCAAAGTTTGATGGAAACTTGTTAACATGGCTAGAATTTAAAGATACATTTGATTCTATTATTCACAGCAATAAATCAATTCCAGAAATAAATAAATTTCACTATTTAAGATCAGCTTTGGAAGGGAGTGCTAAGGGGATAATTAAATCAATAGAGTTTACCTCGAATAGCTACAAATTAGCATGGGATTTACTATGCGAGCGATATGATAATAAAAATATTCTCATAAACAATCATCTCAAAGCTTTAATTAGTGTTGAAAGGTGTAGTCGAGAATCATACAAGGCGTTAAGGTACTTAGTAGACCATATGTCAAAAAACTTGAGAGCGCTGGAAGCTTTGGGTCAGCCGACTGACAAATGGGATGCACTTATTCTATTCATTCTAGCTTCAAAGTTAGATCCGGTGACTAATACAAAATGGGAAGAGCATAGGTCTACGTTAGCCGATTACCATAGCTTAGAAAATTTCACAAGGTTTCTAAGAAATCGAGCCGATATTCTAGAAACAATGTATTTCGCAGGCATGGAAAATGCCGAGAAAAGGGACCGAAAGCCAAGCAGCAATAAAGAGCCTAAACCGAATAGGACTTTTGCTGCATTAGGAGATAAAGGTGGACCGTCCACGTGTCATGTCTGCAATAACAGTCACCATTTATCCGAGTGCTCCAAATTTAAGAATATGGACATAGGGGATAGGCTATCTGAAGTCACAAGATTAAAACTATGTAAAAATTGCCTTAAGAGCGGTCACAACTCATTCCAATGCAAGTCCAAGCTTACGTGTCGTGTATGCAAACGGAAACATCATTCACTAGTACACAATGACGAGTTTAAGACCAATAGGTCCACAGCAGACGCTCCGGCCCTTGAGCCCTCTAGCTTACCGGTTTCTCTCTCAGCGGCCTCAGTAGGTCAAGTACTGCTAGGCACGGCTCTAGTAGACATAGTGCATCCGCAAACTGGGGAAATCTATCAGGCAAGAGCGTTACTAGACACAGGTAGTCAGATGTCCTTACTATCCAACAGCATGAAACAAAAGCTCGGGTTAATTTGTGACACTTCCCGTCCCACTCACGTTGCCGGAATAAATAATTCCATTTCAAAGGTTTCCGAAAGGGTAAACATTAAACTCAAGTCGCGCGTGACTAATTTCTGTATCTCGGTTAACTGTCTTGTCTTACCAAATATTATGGGTACGTTGCCCAACATGCAGGTAAACGTTAAGCAACTCGGTATACCAAAGGAAGTTAGTCTAGCGGATCCCACTTTCTATGAACCTTCGAAGATAGACATTCTGTTAGGTGCGGATGTATATTGGGCGATTGTGAATGCCAATCACATATATCTAGGCAAAAATAAACCAGCACTACAAGACACTAAACTAGGCTGGGTAGTGTCAGGCCCTACAGGGCAAGGTAGCCTAAAGTCCCTCACTGTAACTTGTAACTTTAGCCAAGACGCACAAGAGTGTCTAAAAAGATTCTGGGAAATCGAAGAGGGTTATGCTGAACACTATTCCCGTTCCCCCGATGAACATTTCTGTGAAGGGCATTTTGTTCAACATACCAAACGCCTGTCAAACGGAAGATTTTCTGTAGCAATGCCTCTAAAGGAAGACCCTGAGAGCGCGTTAGGCGACTCCTATGCAATAGCTAGGAAGCGGCTTACCCACTTAGAAACCAAATTAAATAAAAACCCCCAACTAAAGGAAGCTTACTCAGAGTTCATTAAGGAGTATAAGGAATTAGGTCACCTAACCGAAATTGCACAACCGCAGTTCGGGTACTACCTACCCCATCACTGTGTCATTCGGGAACATAGTGAAACCACCAAACTCAGAGTAGTCTTCGACGCATCTGCGAAGACTACCTCTGGAAAATCGCTGAATGAGATACAAGCAGTAGGTCCAGTCATTCAGAGTGACTTAATGTCCATATTACTACGTTTTCGAGAGCATAGGTTTGTTCTTACCGGAGACATTACTAAAATGTATAGGCAAATTCTAATTGATGAGTCACAACGTCATTTGCAATTAATACTATGGCGTTGTGAGAAGTCTCACAACATTGTAACGTACCAGTTAAATACAGTGACTTATGGTACAGCGTCAGCTCCCTTCCTTAGTACGAGGTGTCTTCAACAACTCGCGCTAGAATGTGATGACGAACTTATAAAGGAGGTTATGCTAACTGATTTCTACATAGACGACTTAAGCACTGGCTGCGCATCAGAAGAGCAGCTGACGCACATCCATAAGGGTACTACTAGAGTGTTAGAGTCGGCGGGTTTCAAGCTTAGAAAATTTCGTACAAATTGTCCGCAAATATTCAAGAAGGACCACTTTAGTACTGATGTTCTAGATCTGAGCAAGGAATCCGCTGTGCTAGGATTAAACTGGTCTCCAGTGAATGATACAATTCAATTTTCCACAAATATACCTATAGCTGCTCAGATAACTAAACGAACGATTATATCGATGACATGTAAACTATTTGATCCATTAGGACTACTGAGTGCGGCCATCATAAAGCCAAAAATTCTACTCCAAAGGCTATGGTGCGCCAAGTTAGACTGGGATGAGCCAGTACCAAATCATTTTGCTAAGGACTGGCTAAACTTTAGCAATAATTTATCATATCTGTATAACTTGCATCTACCTAGACACACTCTGTGTGAATTACCAGAGTATATTGAATTGCATTGTTTTGTAGATGCCTCACAGGCAGCCTATGGCGCCTGCGTTTATTTAAGGTCAAGGAGTAACAATGGTAGCTACACCTTACGCCTACTATGTGCCAAGGCCAGGGTAGCACCCCTTAAACCTATGACTATCCCTAGACTAGAATTATGTGGAGCGCTCCTCGGCGCTAGACTTAGTCATAAAGTAATTCAGTCCTTGAAAGGAAAAATAAATAAAAAATTAATATGGACCGACTCCACAGTAGTACTAGGATGGCTAAAAATGCAGCCAAACTCACTTAAAATGTTTGTTCGTAACAGAATAAATGAAATTCAGGAGTTAACAGCTGAATATCAATGGCGTCATGTGCGCACAAGTTTGAACCCTGCAGATATGGCATCAAGAGGAGTAGAACCTCACGTGCTGCAAGGTTCAACGCTTTGGTGGGAAGGCCCTCCCTTCTTAAAACAAGAAGACAGTGAGTGGTCTCCCAAGCTAGCTCCGTTAGAGGAAAAATCGCTGCCAGAAGTCAAACCACTTAACCCATACTCATGTGCGGCAAATAATAGTAATAGAGTAGATAATACAAAGCTTATAGATTTCAACAGGTTCTCTAATTTCCTACGGCTGAAAAGAACAGTTGCCTACGTGCTAAGATTTGTCCAGATAGGAAAAGGGCAGATAAATGCTAGTCCAACCTTATCGGTTGAAGAGTTGCAAAAGGCATGCACTCTTCTAATTAAACTCAGTCAACATGAGACTTTCTCTGAAGAAATCGAAATATTGAGCAAAGGGCTGCAGTTAAATAAAAATTCGAAAATATTGCCCCTTAATCCTTTTGTAGACTCGGAACGAGTGCTACGGGTGGGAGGCCGGCTAGAAAATTCGAGATTCAGCTATGATAAGAAGCACCCGATTCTTCTAGACGCTAAACATAGATTCACTAAGCTGTTAGTAAAATATGAACACTTGCGCTTGTTCCATGTTGGTCCCCAGGCACTGCTTGCAGCCATCCGTGAGGAATATTGGCCCTTGGGAGGGCGAACCCTTGCTCGCACGACCACCAGGCAGTGTGTTGTGTGTACGCGATTGAGAGGTAAACCTTTCGAACCAATTATGGGTGATTTGCCGGCCGTCAGAACGGATAATAGCTTCGCCTTCAGTTCTTGTGGGGTAGACTTTGCGGGCCCGTTTAAAATTTCGAGTCGTAAAGGCCGAGGGAACCGCATAACTAAAAGTTATCTATGTCTGTTTGTGTGTCTCACCACTAAGGCGGTTCACCTAGAGTTGGTCAGCGACCTCACGTCTGAAGCATTCATTCTGTGTCTCCACCGGTTTGTAGCTAGGAGAGGTAAACCCTATGTCATATATTGTGATAACGGTCGTAATTTTCTAGGTGCATGCAATGAGCTGGGTAGGATGCTGCAGGAGGCCCAAGAATCTGTGTACAATTACACGGCGGACGAGGGAATCCGCTTCGTGTTTGGACCTGCATATTCGCCCCATTTCGGAGGCATATGGGAGGCTGGTATAAAATCCTCTAAATATCATCTTAAACGAGTAGCTGGGGAGGCCTGTTTGACGTTCGAGGAGCTGGCGACACTATTCTCGCAGATTGAGGCCATACTCAATTCCCGTCCCCTCTCTCCCCTCTCGTCCGACCCTAATGACCCCTCTCCACTAACCCCGGGGCACTTTCTGGTGGGCAGGCCGTTGACCGCCGTCCCATCACCACCCATCACGGCACTGCGGCCCAACCGCTACAAAGTAATTGAAAAAATCCGCCAACAGTTCTGGTCCAGGTGGCAGAAGGAGTTCCTGGCCGAGATGCAGCAACGGTCCCAGTGGAGGACCCAGCAGCGAGGCATTTGCCTCGGCGACCTCGTGCTCCTGCGGGAGGCAAACCTTCCGCCGCTCCAGTGGCGCCTGGGGCGCGTCACGCGCCTACACCCAGGCCCAGACGGGGTCAGCCGGGTGGCGGACGTCGCCACAACCAAAGGGACGGTCACTCGTGCCGTCCGCACGATGTGTCCCCTCTGGCGGGACATGTCATCCAGTTGAAGTCGAAGTCTTCAACGCCCGGGAGTATGTTGCGGCCTGTGCCCGCCTAGCAACCAGCGCGGCGCGCAGGCAGCGGGCCGACGTCATCCACCGACCATCTCCGCTGAGCCAATCGGAGCGCCGTTGCGACCAGCGGCAGGTATCACGCCATACCGCAGCGGACCAATGGCGGCGCGCCACCACACACGACGGCGGGGGGACCTCGCTCGGGCTCCGCGGTAGAAGGCCGGGGTCTCTGCACTTGCTCCGACGCGGCACCACCGATCGGTCAACATACGCTTAATATTGTAACGGGTCCTAGAATTTCTGTAATCTTGTACACGTCAGTTTAAATTTAAAAGATCTAAATAAGTATTGGTTTGTTCTATAACAGTATTTCATTTAGTCTCCCTAACACACACCTAAGCATAGGCGTCAACACCTTCACTCCATCCTTTGGTTTCAAGATTAACTAGGTACTTGCCTACAGCATTTTGGAAAGCCAGGAATGAGGCGAAAACCTTTAAACAAAAGTTGCGTAAGGAGGTCCAAGCTTGTCAATGGTAGAAACGTAGTTATAGACTGTCATCATCATTAAACAAAGGGCCTTCCAAAAGACGGTCAAAGGTGAAATTGCTATAATCACTACCTTGAAAGACGGTTTTTGTTATTATAGACCTTGCATTTGCATCGCCCTCGTGACATAATCCCTTTGTTGGTCTTTTGTTATTGGGTGACAACCAATCATGTGGCAACAATGATAGAAAGTGACCGACCTCGCCTTGGACATCTACAATACCAGAGACGCAGTCACAGGTACATTGCAACCCCAGTGATGTAACTAATAGGTGCGATGGGATTGTATTACATCTCCCTTGAAACCGGAACACATAAACGATGCCTGGTACCAAAAATAACATATCATCCTATATAGAGAAACCCAAACACCCGACTTGGAATCAAACCCAGGAACTCATGGTCAGCAGTAGCGCTTGCGACCACCAGACCAACGAAGCAGTCCAAAAATAATTAGCAGTAATTCCTCGGACGCGCTCCTTTATAAAGAGCTATCCCATCTACGCAATTATACGCAAAAAAACTGCGTCGCTTCTGAGGAGAGTGAGGGGTAGTCAAAACAGCATCCTGAAAACTAGCCGAGAGCTTTGACTCTCCGATTTTACAGCAGTTTGTGCGGAGGTTGATTTTTACTAACACTAGGCAATAAGTTATTATTTATACATATGTTACTAACACTATATGTATATTAGTGTCCGAAATAAAGCTATTCTATTCTGTTTCATGACGCAGACAAACAAGTGTATTGGGGCTTATGCATTGCCAAAAACCGTTTGATACCGACTGTCCTTGAGGAACCAAGTAAAGAGCGGCGATACACTTACTGCGACCAATCACTTTCATAACTCTTCATGCAATAGTGGCGCCCAAAATAGGACGATCATTTCTCCATAATGACCGCCGGTTGTACACTAATGAATCGGGCAGGCTGGCCTATCGTTCGCGCAATTTTCGTAATCCTATTACATAAAGGTGCCCGCGGTTAGTGTGCTGACAAAATATACTGTCATAACACTCTCCAATATGAGCTTGAAAATAATTGGACAAATATTGGAGGAGTTAACAAAAATACGAGCATCACAATGGTCTACCAGTTGAGAATGACATTAATGGTTGGTAAGCCAGGATAATCCTGGATGGGGATTAACCCAAAATTTTAAAAAATCAAAACAATAGCCTGTTAAAATTAAGAATAACAAAGAGTGCAATAGCGACAAATAAGGGACCAAAGGAAAAATAAAAGGGATCAACCCCTGAGTCCAACAGCTATTGAAGACCAACATACCTCGACCCAAACAAAAAAATTACATAATATTTAATCAGACGTTGACCTGTAACCATCAAAAGGATACATTAATTCTCAGAATCCAAAAAGCGGGTCTCGAAATACCGTTAGCTTGAATTGAGTGTCGATTGCAAAGATGACTCACGGCTGCGAGGAAGAAATAATCTTAATTCGTGTTTATCGTTATCGTTATTACAGGAAAGTTCAGGAAACTCGATTTTAATCTTACAAATTTTACCTTATTAGTTTCGCAGAAATAATTTTGAGCCATATACCACCATTCAAATATCCCGTCACAGATTGGACATGGCAAAGGAGTTGGTATGATGTACATTGTTTGGTTACCTAAAATTGAGCATCCAGCCAATCCAATCGTTTTCTGCAGATGTCGAAGCCACACATCGCTGAAGATAAAAAGTCGCTTCCGAGTAATGAAACGGCTTAAATCGTCGCTCATAATCAGCCTACAAATGTTCCCACTGCTGGGACACAAGCCTCCTCTCGGTGAGAGGGGCCGTAATCCACCACGCAAGCCCAGTGCGGGTTAGTAGATGCCACATGTCTTCAAACTTTTGGTTCTAGAACATGCCGGTTACCTCACGATGATTTCCTTCACCGTTTCAAGTGCAGTGGTGATAAAATAATTAACACAAAGTAAAACGCCTGTCTGGGTTCGAACCTGTTACCACTGGGCCACCACTGTCCCGCCAAGGGGGGATTGGCGCCGATGGTAAAAGTATCGCAAACAACGATGGTCATAAAATAATGTAACATGTGAATCAAATACGATTTCACAGACAAAGTCGACGAAACCATCATCCAAACTGCAGATAGCTATTCACACCCACTCCATACGCTTCCGTAGGTACCGTATCGATCATCAGGCAATGTTATCGCATAAGTCCTCTAAACGCTTCTCACGAGTCCAAAACCCGAAAATTTTGTCAGTATAAATTAAATAGAGGACCGCTATTCTTCCGACAGTTTGCTGTCGGGGACAAGGCAAATCAGCACCCTAATTGCGTAACACACTATCAATCGGAATCTGAATCATTTTGAAGCAAATTGCTAATCCATTGCTTCATAAGTTCGAAAAATTTGTCTGCTCAACACGTAAATAACGCAATGAATGTTGTTGAAATGTCAAAATGAAACCGATTCCGATTGATAATGTGTTACGCAATTGCCCCGCAGGTTATCGAAATGTGTCATTTTCAATACAATAGCCTGTCGGACGGTTGTGAATAGCTATGCTGGACCAGCCAAAGAACGAATGCAAGACGGATTCAAACACACCATCGCAATATATCTTGTGTAAGTTATCGATCGATGTTACAACGTGGATAGTTTTAAATACATATATAGATAGTGTATCTGTGGTTTTAAGTAACATCATCGATTACCAATTTAGCATATTGCTTAAATAATATGTTTTTCTCACGTTTTTTGCTATTAAATTTGGATAACTTGCACGCATATGTCGAAACGGTAAATAATTTAATGCATTCGACATAATATTTGTAACTGTATATAATGAATGCATATTTTACCGTAAGTACTTTAAGGATGATTGTTGACTTATCGTCCCAGAAAGAAGAGATTGTGCCTTTAACATTAAATGTCTTATTCTTTACTTGCTTTTGCCCGCGACATTGCCCGCATGAGGTCGGAAATTATACCACGGGAACGTACTTCCGGGATAAAAAGTATCCCATGTCCTACCTAGGTCATGGTCGATACGTGTGCTAGACATCCAAATCCGTTCAGCCGTAACGAGGTGAAAAGGTAACAGACGGGTAGACCAGACAGTGTTGCTTTTGCATTATACCATTTACAGGCAGTGTAAATGAGTAATATAAATGAGGAGCCCGTAGCTAAATAAAAACAGCCGCACAGATCGATCGATCAGGTTAATCTACGTTTGCCGCGGTTGTTCTGTGGATGGGCGACCATCTTTACATACAGAGACCCTTCCGTGGCTCGGAAAGCACGTTAAGCCGTTGGTCCCGGCTGTCATTTGTGAAT
Organism: Amphipoea oculea; assembly: GCA_945859645.1. Lineage (NCBI taxonomy): Eukaryota > Metazoa > Arthropoda > Insecta > Lepidoptera > Noctuidae > Amphipoea > Amphipoea oculea. The sequence continues at coordinate 15,472,418 of OX243873.1, forward strand.
CTTTGACAGTCGTTACGGGTAGTCAGAAGCCCGAAAATCTGACAACCAGTCTTACCAAGTGGTATCGTATTACCCAGTAACTGGTTTGTAGAGGTCAGATAGGCAGTCTCCATGTAAAATACTGGTATTCAGCTGCATCCGGTTAGACTGGAAGCCGACCCCAACATAGTTGGGAAAAGGCTAGGCAGATGATGATGATACCATTTACAGGCAGTGTTGGAATTGTAAAAATGTCGGAAATTGAAGTTGCCCATTTCAGAACGTAGATCTTTATGGAGAAGAACAAGCAAGAAACTCTAAGGAAACCCTTTTAAATTAAGTTATACAAAATATATATATTTATTCTTTTAGAAACTAACTATATACACTAGATACTAAAATAAATGACTAACTAACTTACAATACAAATATATAAAAATAAAAAAACTTAGTGTGCGTCCACACTGAATGCGTGGTGGCTGGGGCCTAAGGCGGGCGCAGCGAGCGGGGGCGTGCGGTGGCCACAGTGACGCGCGAGCTCATATAGCGGTTCGACATATTTCAGGGTTTGCAAACTATGGACGAGGATTTGATATTTTTACTAGACAGTTCGATCCTGAGATGGGAGGTGTTAAACACTAGATATGGTGTGCACGAAATAAATAAAAACAGAGAAGTATGTGGTGAATTATTTAATTTATATGAAGAACTGAGATTATACCATTCAAAAATCAATCAAATCAATGTACAGACGCGCATACGCCGAGCGATAAGACCGAACTAGTTTGTTACCCCCGCTACCCGCGCGTTATGTCGCTTGCTGACTAGGCCCGTAGTGCGGCCAGAACGCGCGGACGGGAACGTTTGAAAACTACGCGAGTTGTCTCGCTCAGTCCCGTCGCGCTAGGCTTCCGCCTTAGTCACTACACTATGGACGCAAAGGCGCGTTTCATATGTTTGATATTTCGCGCCCGTCGTCGCAACCGCGATAGGCTCGCAATGTGGACGCACACTTAGGCGTCGAAGTATTCATCCGCATCGCTGTCATCCGGAAACGTGCCCAGAAGACTGGCAGCATTGCCACGTTGAATGGCAATGCTAATTCTTTGGCCAAAATATATTGTTCTTGCTGCTTAAAAGTACGTCTTATTCGCGGTCCCTTTAAGACAAATCATAAGAGGTCCTATGAATACTTAAGATAATTGTAATAGTAACAGCACGTAGGATGATGTAATGTAACAATGTGCGCTCGGCGCCCGGAAGCTGGTCATAAGCGGATAACTAAATAATCGAGACTTCGATGATGCTACCAAGATTCCAACTTGCCACAGACCTCTTAATGCGATGCAAGTGCATTCAAATATCCAAGGTTTTTAAACTCGCAGAATGAAAATATTCAAATATGTTTCAGCAGAAACTTGTTACCTGTTAAATGTATACAAGATGGCATCGTAGTGCTGATTGTAACCATGAATTCAGCACATGATTAAAGGTTTCTTGACGTTATAAAAAAAAAACTGCTGTTACATAGAAAAGTGTACGCGGTCAAAATGTATGGAAAAAAAATTCAACAATGAATTCTGATCTCCCTGGGGCTCAAAATCATGTACTGACCCATGCTAACAGGTTGCGTGTCGATGTCCCTGCTAGCCTGTATGTCATGTATGGTACTGAACCAAAATGTGCTTAAGACCTTGTCCAGAAGAGGCGAATTCGCCGCGAAACGTTTCGCGCAAATTCATTCGCGCGTTAACGAGATACTACGCGCCAATACATCGCGTCCACAAATGTCGCGCGATTTCAAAATACGCGCGTAAATCGTGTGCAGTTCGCCAGACTCTCGACTCTGGGTCCAGTTGACGTGGAGAACTGGAGTTCGCGTGTCAACTGGATCCGTTCGAATTTAGCCGTGCATGTATCAAGGGTAAATTCGAACCCAAATGCTCGCGCGTTTCTACGCTCCTTCTGGACGCAACGGTCACGCGTAATACGCACGAGAGAATCGCGGCGAATTTGCCCTTTCTGAAGCTTTTTATTCCACGACTGTACGTTCAACGCAATTAAAACCTGATGTTTTCAACCTTGCTGACTAGCTAATATTTTTACCATGGCATTAAATATTTCCAAATAGATAGATTGACGCGGAAGGAAAGTAAACAATATTAAATATGAAAGTAAACGATTATTTGATTACGGTTGACATTTTACTGATAATCTGTATCTAAACAACATTTTACCCGACCTGGGTATCGAATCCAGGACATCAAGCTCAGCAGTAACGCTTGCAAAGTTGTGACTAGACCAACGAGCAGTGGCGTGCATTGGTTTTCAGAATAGGTAGGCACTAGGCCGGGTTTAGTCTAGACAAACGCGGTCACTAATCAGAAAAAAGGGGAGGTCAAAAGTGTGGTTATTTGAGTAGGCATACTTAAGGGTGATAAATTGCGAAGGTCGAACGTCATGGTATTACGTGTGAGACGTACGTATTTTTAATTTTGTCGTATTAACTTGATCGAGTAAAGACCAATGACAAAGTGCGAATAGTACGGGAGCCGAGAAGGCCGTCCGGCGACTGCCTACTGCTGCGCGTTTGTATGAAGATTTTCTTTTTTATTAGGTATGATAATTTAGTGAGTTTCTTAACTGTGGGGCACGCACACTAAAATGTAATAGACAGGCTTATGTTGATATATCGAGGTAGGCACTGCTTATATGCCTATATGCAATGCACGCCACTGCCAACGAGGCACAACCAAGTTTGCTCAAGAGTATTTCACTTTGCAAGGCGCAGTGGATACGTCTCAAAGACTGCGTCCAAATTATTTACTTTCATTAGTATAATAAGTAAAAAGTGTTCAAATCCTATGAAAAATAACAACGGAACATTGCTACGCCCCAGTTTGTTTGTGGATCATTTACATACATGTGTTACTTGACCACGTCACTGTGCAAATGGCCCAATATATTGTTAATAATATACAAACTTTCATTCAATAAATAAAAATCATGTCTGTATGTTTGTCCTCTATGGGTTCCGAAACCATTGGTCAGATTGTGATGAAATTTTGGTATGGTGTTCTGAGGACGCCCTTGATCGTTCCTAATTATTAAAACATGGGAAAAAATAACAAACAAATCTGAGGCGGTACAAACTTCGCCGGGTCAGCTAGTATTATATAAAATTGAAAGTCCTGACTGACTGATATATCAACGCACAGACTAAACCGCTGGTCCTAGAGACATGAAATTTGGAAGGTGTATTCTTTGTAAAGAGTAGGTATCCAATAAGAAAAGGTTTTTCAAAATTCCACAACTCCAGAAATCGAGAGCCGATTCCCGGCCACCGTAGGCGCGAGCTTGCGGACGGCGAGCAATGGGTAGCTCGCCGTCCGGTAAGGACCAGGCCGAGGTCGACGGCGCGTTTTGTTCTACGCGCGCCTCAAAGAGATGTCAGCACTGATTGATGGGGTCCGCTAGGGCCGATGCCTGCCAGGGTCGCGGTTTGTTCGAAAGAGTTACTGGAGCCCTGGCAAAGGTAACTGAAGGAACACGGGTGGGTTTTAGTCAGTAAAAGTCTGACACGCCCTCCCACTCCGCCCAGAACGGGAGAAGTTATTTGATAATTTCACCCAAAAAAGGAAAAATAAAAAGGCATTCAATCATTAAAGGCACAATCTCTTCTTTCTAGGGCAACAGTAACAAACACGCCAGGAAAATCTAACTATGAATAATAAACCTACCTACACATACACCAACTCACGCCTTCTTCCAAAGGGAGAAAATCCTATTTAAAAAAAAAAATTACACGTGTTTTACAAAATCCCTACGACTTGCCAGCATTACTCAGTAACAGCTCCTACTGATGGTAATTTTTTAATCAAAACATAAAGTTATATAATACAAGACCATTGTCATTCATCGCATACGGTAATGCCGGGGCCACACCAACGGGAAACGCCGATAATTATCGCGATAAGTTGTGGCTGCACCTACGATTAACGCCCGTCCGTCATCGCAATAATTATCGGCGTTTCCCGTTGGTGTGGCCCCGGCATAAGAATGGATAGGAGTGAAGTATCACTTTTCAAGAATGACTAATAATCACATCTCCCTACAAATAGAGGCCTTTAGAATGATAATAATAAAAAATAATTAATACTAAGGCAGTACCCACTCCTCGATACGGCTCGCATTGTGAGGAGGTTCCTGTCTCTGGAGCCCTAACCACCGGTAGCTTGGACCTTGCTCCCGACACCGGCGGACTACTATTTTTTTTATAAGTATTTTTAAATGTTTTTTATACCTATTTTTTATATTTTTTAAAATGTAATTAAATATGTATAAATAGATAAATAAACGAAATAAGAATAAATTCAGGGACTTCATTGAGATAGCCGTGCTGCTAGACACGGCTAGTATTGTTAGAAGGTTCCTCTCTCTGGAGCCCGGACCATATCTTGGTTCCTCTTCCCGATATCCGTGGGCTATTTTTTTAATATTTTAAAACGTTTTAATAACTTTACTAACTGTTGCCCGCGCCTTCTTCTGCGATCCAGGATGAAAAGTAGCCTATGTCCTTCCCCAGATCATGGACTATCTGTGCGCCAAATTTCATACAAATCCGTTCAGCCGTTTTAGCGTTTATAATAAAACAAACTCACTTTCGCATTTATAATACCCAATCAACTCAGCCTATCGCAGTCCACTGCTGGACATAGGCCTCTCTACACCCTGTCCTCCGCCTTCCGCATCCAGTCTGTTCCAGCCACCTTTTTAGGTCGTCGATTTATAATATTACTAGCTGCGCCCCGCGGTTTCGTCTGCGTAAATGTCGATACCGTGGGAATATCGGGACAAAAAGTAGCCTATATGTTAATCCAGGGTGTCAGCTACCTCCATACAAAATTTTATCAAAATTGGTCCAGCCGTTTGAGCGTGAAGAAGTAACAAACATATAAACACACACACACTTACGAACTTTCGCCTTTATAATATTAGTGTGATAGTGTGATTAGTGTGATAGTGTGATATGATGTGAAGTGTGATTTTGTATTTATGTATTAGGATAAGGATATTCTGATATTCAAAAATGTAATGAAATCAAAATCGTTTATTTGCATAAAATGTGTTAGGTACAAAAGATGTTACATACAATTTCAGTGCATAGACACATTCCGCCATGTGATGATGTCATGCGAATATTTAATAGACAGAGTATGTATGTTGTAATAGGCAAAAATAGAGAAATTAAAAAAAAAACAGTAAGTATTATTTTTAGGTTTTAGCGACGAAAAGTACAATTTGTTAAATTATTTAAACCTATTTAAATCGTGTTAAAACACTCTAGCACATCCTGACTTTCTATAAATATTTTAGAATAATCCTACACAATGACACTATTTTTCACACCTGCAGCAGAGAAAGGCAGACAATGCGCAAGAGCAGACAATATCTAAAAGATAACAAAGGAGTTTCAATTGAAGCTCTATCTTTTGTTATCTTTTTACTTTGGAACCTTTTTTCTCTCTACGGTCGTGTTGGATTGCCGTCCCATCGGACTATGAGAGCGAAGGAAGAGGGAGTGCACCTGTGTCTGCGAGCACACTTGTGCACTATAATATCTCCCGCGCCGAAGCACAGTATAAATATACAGTAAAACATCTTCATACAAACGTGCCGCTCTCAGTTTGAATGTGTGCGTGCGCGCCGCGCGCCATGTCGGCACGCGATTTCACGCACACGCTAGCATAATATATGAGGGAATAAGGTGGCGGCAGTGCGGGCTGTGCAGCGCGACTGTGAGCACGCGCGTACGCTACATGACCGCTTGCGTTCGTCAACTCTCGCCGGCGGCGGCCACTTAAATTACGAGTATCATGACTTCAAAAAGGGGAAACAAATATTGTAGGTAGTGTTTTCGGGTGCCTCAATAATGATTTCGCAAACCCGGACTTATCATTCTTCATAGTTCCTACTCAACCAGAAATGTAAGTACCTACTTATACTTCAATATTATTAGAAAATGTGGTATTGTATTGTTTATTTCACAGTTTATTTGCTTTATTAAGAGCGTAGCCGAGTCGCATTTTTCCATATAAATGTATTCCCAAATTTACTTTCTGAATACTATGTTTAGAGCTAAAGTTTATTTTAAGAAGTCTAGTTTTACTATAAAACAGAGGATTGAGTTCGAAACATCGTTTAGGTAAACGTATTTGTCGCGTATAGATGTAATAAGGGCAATTTAACAATAATTAATATTGCAAATTAATTACTGTTGGAATTATTATTTTTTCTATTGTCTGATGTGTTGTTCAATCCAAATATGGTGTCTTATACACCCATTACAGCAATTACGGCAAAGATCGAAATTTACTCATGATCCCGCCTAATGATTTTGTCGATGGAGGATGGAGCAGGTGTTTCGCAAAGCGTTCGAAAAGGACCACATCAGGGCCATTCCGCGCAATTAGGCCGACTTTTGTTTGGAAATGGTAAGGACATTTGGTGCGTGTTGATTGCAATAATAAATTAAATAAAGGTGTTATACTTTTTTAGATAGCGGCGCCATACGTAAAAACATGTAAGAAATGTCATATAAAGTAAAAAAAGAATGCAGCTATGATATTTAATTTATTATTAGCATATATTCGCCGTTACTGGATTTCCGCGGAATGACCCATCAACATTAAAATTGGCCGGTCAATTTACGATCAACTGAATGATATAGAATTTAAGGTCCATGCTTTCCCAAAAGCTTTTTACAAAAACTTTACATAAGAATGACAATTTACTTTACATTAACAAATAATAATAAAGCGTTCCGGACGTGCAGAAACAGGAGAAAAATTTTCTCGGTATCAAATTTGTAACTTAGTATTATAAATGTTATGTGAATAAAGGCTTTTTATTTTTACTAAATTTATAAATTGGTAAAATATTCAATCATAATATGCTTTTTTATTTCATAAATTTAGATCAAGTGCTGCTTGTTCGAAAATATTAACTAAAAGTAAAAGTGACAACCCTGGGGATCAACGCAAGAGTAGGCTAATAACTCGGCGGGCGGCCTTAGATAACTTACTGTATATTTATACTGTGGCCGAAGGCTCCATGACACCACCCCGACCCTTGCTTGAGCCAGCCCGCGCCGCTGAGCCTGTAGTATTAAATTCGCCCCTAAATATGTAATTTCGATCCAGCCTGTCGCTTGCTGCCCTCCCCCAGCGACGCCCTAAGCCGAGGTCCGTACCCCACAGGGGGTGCCCTTAGCGTGTAGTCGCTTAGTATATTAAGTTTTAAGCCCTGGCTAGAGGCCTTAATTATTGAGGCATTCACAGCAGGCAAGCCCGGTTAAGCAGACGACAACCTCATAGGTTGAACTGCGAGATGCAATTACCAAAAAAAAAAAGGCTCTGTGACATTGTCCGCCGCCTGTGGCCGAAATACGGTCTGGAGGACTTTATTTATTTTATTTTACTTTGGAACCTGTGAGCTTTGCTTTATTCTGTGGGAGAGCAAGTTTACGACCACGCGGACTCTACTCGGAATTAAGATAATAGCACAATATAAGTCCAAAATGATGTGTTAAGAGTTGTGTACATTTGTGTACAGAAAGATATTGAAAAAACTAAAAGGGATGATATTGAAAAAAAGGAGAATATTGCGTACGTTTCGTCGTAGCTAATACCAAATGTTGGTGACTGTTAATGGTAACAATAAAATTGCGTTAGGTTTTTTTTTCGATAATTAATTGTGCCAAAGATGATATGGTTAGAGGGGGTGACTACCGAGATGACGACTAATAGAAAAGTATGGAAGAAAAAGGACTCGTTGCGCCGACCCCAAATAAATTGGGATAAATTAAGAGAATGAAGATGATGATTATGAAAAAAAAACAGACCTTTATGATCATTATTGAAAGAGTTAACATCATAATAGTTGAAGTCCGGTAAATAGGACTGATTAAAAACAAAAACCTAACGATAATCCTGACCTAAGTTTAAGGACATGTAAAAATTACTGATTTAAAAAAATTAAGATTCAAACGATAATCCTGACCTTAGTTTAAGGATGCCTACAATGTTTCAAAGGTTGAAAGGGCTTCAATTTTGTATCATAAACTACTCATGTGTTGTAAGCGAGCATTATAAAAACTTGTGTAAGTACTGTTTTTACATTTATTAAATCTTGAGTATTTAATATTATGTAAGTAGGAACATTGTTGACATTGAAACACTTAAACGATTACGTGATATACATAATATTATGTATATAGGGAGGCCTTTGCCCAGGAGTGGGACAGCGCAGGCTAGATAAAAAAAAAATTATATTTGAAACAATTTCAGTCTTTGACCTAAACACATAAGTATTTAATGCATTACATAATTTAAATAATTATTAATACATTACAAGTTCTGTTGTTTTTTTTTAAAGGCCAGAAAACATGCAAAGCTTCGAAACGGTCGTTGCTTCGAAACTACATGGTCCTAAAAGCTCAGTCAATTATCTCTGAAAGAAAATCTTCAGTAATTAGACTGATATAATATACAAGGTAGAGACGAAAATACGACAATAAATTAAACTGCGTATATCTAATGCCGTCCCCAGTCTGCATACGAAAATTCAATCAAATACATATACAGGGTTATTGGAAAAACATTAACAACCTCTTAAGGGGTCATTGTACTCATCATTATATACAACTTTTGCTACGGGACCAAACCTGACATCGCGAAAAAAAAATCAGCTGTTCCCTACATTTATGTTCGTATAACTCGTCAAAATGTAGGGAACAGCTGATTTTTTTTTCTCGATTTCAGGGTTGGTCCCATAGGTAAAAGTTGTTCATAATGATGAGTATAATGACCTCTTAAGAGGTTGTTGTTGAGGATGTTTTTCCGATAACCCTGTATATCCAATAGTTTAGTCATTAGCTAGTCGCTTATCGGCAAACTTCAGTCGGCTCATTAGGTACTACTATTGAGTTTGTTTGAAAAAAAACTTTTAATTTAGACGTTAGGACTTATTTGACAGTACCAAAATACTCTTCTGCATTAGTATTACCAATATTTTCATTTATTGTCGTATTATTAAGTCCACATTGTATTTTTATATATTTTTTTTATTTAGCCTACGCGGTCCCACTGCTGAGCAAAGGCCTCCCCCAAATCCTTCCACGCGTCCTTTCCTGGAGCCACCTCGACCCAACCCCGGCGTTACGCGTCTAGGTCATCTCGCCACCTCATGTTGGGCCGGCCTATATACATTATATTATATTACAAATGATTTCCTTATGTTCTTTAAGTTTCATTCCGAAAAACACTACCAAAATCTAACGATAATGGGCCGAGCCCCTACTAAATTCGTTCATGTTAGAACAGTATCATCATGTAGCAAAAATGTTTCTGCTTTGGATCTTGGACACCAATCCTAACTTCCCACGTGGGTGTAACGACCCTGTAGACCAAATATTAAATATGATTCAACGGTTACAATAAACATTAGCACATAGCTCCGTCAGTCAAGGCTGAAGATCCTAGTCTCCAGACAATTCGAGCAAGTGGTAAGGTCAATCGTCATTTACTTCGCTGTTTCTTAGTGCGTTTGGCAAACGTTTTATGACAGAGAGGAAGCATTAGGTTTGCTCTGTGGCTGCCTTGAATTTTAATGTTACAGCAAATGTCTTTGTAATACAGAGTTAGGAGCCATTTGTCTCGGAGCTGCAGCGCTGCCATGCCTCTTTAATAGGCGGTATTGATCACTTAGCATCAGGATCGTATCTGGTTATGTTTGCAAAACAAGGGTTCCGTAAAAAAGGCTCTACATGATTTTTTTTATTGCAATTAACATACACAATGTTAAATGCAATTATAATAAAAAAATAAGTGCAATAACAAAACTACCCTAATCTTGTTGTCGATTGCACATTGACATTTAATATTCCAACGATACATTTAAGAAAAAGCAATTGTTTTTAACTGATAGCAGTTTTGGCAATGATCATAAAACCGAATGGTTTTTGCCTGTTTGACCTGTTAATCTTTCTAACGGATCTAACAGTCTACTAACACCTAGACATTTATAGGTACACTAGCTTCTGCCCGCGACTGCGTCCGCATGAAATTTCTCGTTCGAACTAGGTACCCCGTCGCATCGCATCGCCTGACTGCGTTATTACTTCGTTTTCGCTTTACGTTATTTCTGACATTTTTTTCTTTTTATTTGTCTCCTTAGGGTTCTAGCATAATGTTAAATAGCCTATAGCCTTCCTCCTCGGTTATCAAATGCAAAAATAATTTTCCAAGTCCGACTTGTAGTTCCAAAGATTAGCGCGCTCAAACAAACTCTTCAGTTTTATTATTAGTTAGAGGTTTGCTAGCTATGATTGGAAACGAAAGCAAGAGTGAGAATTTCACCAATCCGTTAGAAATTAAAATTAAATTAAGCCTCTCCAAAGTTAAACTAGGTTTGGTACGTTCGATCTCCATGTAAAACTGCTGACACAGTTAATGGCGCTTTTTACCTGTATTTGTCCTAGAAAAAAATGTCCGTTCTAAGAAGTCATGATGAAATGAAGCGAGCGATTCAAGCCCATACTAGTTTACCTTGTTTGTACAAGTACGTTACGTTTGTACCGTGGATCAGTGGATATTTGGAGCGATATGGGTCACATCGTAACTAAACGAGACTTGTTGACGCGTAATCGATGTTATGCAACTCGATTTTGAATACAACTGATTAGAATAGATAGTTCCGCTTACGCAGAATACATTTTCTTGAATCTTTTTGAGTGATCCGGTTCATTTCCATTTTAATATCCATTAAATGGATTTAAAGGTATTGATATTGTATTTATTTAAATTAGAGAACATTTTATCGAGCCTCTCATTACCATAGCATAATAATCCCATAAAACTAAGGGCTCCACTTGAAAGCCCGTATGGCAACACTAGAGGAAACATCCCACAAAGGGTAAGTATCCAGTTTCCTATAGGCGGGTTCTCGATCACGTTCCGCATTTTTAAGCTTATCTTTATTACACATTAAAGTTTTCTAACTTAATTCAGTAATATGCTTTAGTCGTAACATGAAAAATGTCTATAGATTAGATTACAAAAGTCTACAAAGACATTTTTGACGAAACTCGTGTTTTCGAGTCCCACAATCAGGACCACTTTAGTAAATCGTCACAATAATGGGTCAGGTAACGTCGTCGTAATGCATTTCGAAACATTGAAGAGAATACGTAGAATTCCACCGACAATGATACGACAAAAAATTGTATGACAAAGTTCATAGACTCCTCTCCCGTCTCATAAAGGATTAGGGCCCTCGCAGCGGGAAGCGGTAAGTGGAGGTGGTCCTTATCTGAGACTGTTTCAACAGCGCAGTCGACAGCGAAGTGGGGTACTGCCGCGCCACCACTTCGCGCTCCATCGCGACTGACGCAAGCCGCGCCCGCGCACACGACCGCTACTTTCAAACGAGCCATTTTCGATATTCAACTTTTAAAAATGTATTCTAATGAAGTGAGGTGAATCGACCAAAACTGTTCAGTGAATAACAAAGTGAAAAAAAATAAAACAAGTGTTTTGGAACAAATTTTTGTGAAGGATTTATTTTTGTTAAGGAGCAACCCTCTACAAATCCAAGGTAATTTTCGTTGTTTTGTTATTTTTGTTGTTTGTCCGTTCGTGTGTTGCGGCAACAGCAACGGTGTCGAGGCGACTTATTGCAAAGTGCAGTTTCGTTTTGCGGCTACCTATTTACAACATACGTCGTCGGAATGTCCGGTTGTAGACAGACTTTCTCGCGGTTGTTTCGCGAGCAGTTGAACTATATCAAAACAAACATTTGTAATAAACTGGCCGCTTTACTACCATTCAGGTATAATTTAGTATGATGGGCAAATAAAAGAAAATGTCTTTTTTTATGACCAAACCAGTATGGTAGCGCAATTACAGCCAGCGTTAGTATAGAAAATATAATTTAACAATAAGTACTAAGAAAATATTATCAAACAGTCATTACTTTATGTAATATTACATAGAAGTGCGCCTAATTGAATACTTACCTAATAGCTTGATTCACTTTAATAATTCTCAATTTGTCACGGGTACTGACGCGCTTTCTTGTATGAAATAACGTTTTATGACAAAAAAGTTATTTGGACTGTTGATTATGTAGATTGAAGTCCCAAGACTCCAAGAGTGTCACCTACTCTATGCTTAGTTTCACAAGTAGGGTGCGCAAATCTCCAATTTTGTCTTATGTGGCTATGGTTAAGCATCTTTTTGTTTTTCAAAATTACTTTAATCGTGGTATTTACTAGACTTACCGACTGTATTATGGTAAGAGTATTTTTTTTTCTTTAAATATAAAGAATTCTAATTATTGCACACTTTTCAAACCGAAAATATACGTATAAAAATTAAAATGGATCCTTTAAAAAAATGTGCTTAGTTTTACATCCAAATTTAGATTTTTGACTAATGACAATATGCATAAAAAAATTGTAATTTTAACTAAAAAACCAGCGCAACTCTATCTAAAATTAATCATGTATCAAGAGACATTATGAGCCATGTGTGGGAAAAAGCAATATTGATCAAATAAATCTTCTCATAATGTCTTCGTGTTAACATCGATTTTCCCAAGTTTTCCATAATTGATGACTAGGGAAAGTTTCTAATGCACATCACTACGGGCGCATCCTTATAAATCTAAAGATGCATCCAGACAGACAAGGCATGCGCCGCAAATGTTTTTTTTTATATGTAGGTACTCACTCAGGCTGAGGCATCTAACATATAAAAAAAATACTTGCAGCGCATGCCTCGCTCTGTCTGGATGCACCTTAATAAGTAGGTAGATGCTTATCAAAATGTATGTTTTGTTTAATCTTTAAATTTTCGAAATTGCAACACAAAAACAGATAAATGTTTAACTGTGCCAAATACTCTCCTAACTTTAGATTAAGTTAAAAACATTTCTGTATTTAGAAAATCTTTCTTCCGCTCTGTTGCTTTCAGCGAAAAAACTGTGTAATTATATTTTTTAAAGTGTCAAGTCATCAAGTCTTTTTTTTTTATTAAACTTACCTTCATCTTACAATCTAGAATCATTTTATTAGTGATGTCCGTTATTCGGTATTCGAGTGATAACACTAGAGATGTTCCTGATACGATTGGTGATATTCTCGTAATACGTAACATACGTGGAAACTAGATATGAAATCTAAGATCACGATGTGTAGTTTTATCCCATCAGTTAGATCATAGAGAAAGTAGGTGATGCTATGATCGTGTGAACAAATAGTAAAAACATTACAATTGATGCCATAGCGTTCTACTTTTAAAATGTTTTTTTTTTCTTCCAAGTGATATTCTTCATTAGCATACGTTTTGGATTCGCGCCTATGGATTTTAACGTGTAAGTTATCGTTGTAATTAAAATGTTATTATATAAATAATGCATGTTTTAAATGCTTTGTGATAAATTACTAATTTATACGAAAAAAATTGGTGAAGTTCATCAAAATAAAAAAATAATTTTAAACATTATTTCCTGTTAAAATACCATGTGGGTAAGTTACAACATTTGTTTGAGGTAAAAAATTTATAAGTTACTTTATTGGTGTTTTAAATATTTTGCAAGGTTGTTTTAAAACTATATAGCACAGTTGCAGAGCTGAGGCGACTCGGTAAGCGACTGTAAAGTGACTTTTAGACATCAAAATATGGTACTTGTGCATTCACCTAATGTATTACCCAAAATATACTTTACTACAGTATTTTTGCACCATTTAGATTTTTTCTACGTCGATTCAACGATATTACATGATCAATTTAAAAAATCTCGTATATTGAAATTTCTACGATGTTTAAAAATTCAGTGTTTTTCATTTACTATTTTACTTATTTTAAAGTGGAAACCTGGCTTTCTAAAAAGAGCAATATTTAAAAAACAAGAAATGCTAAATCAATATGTCACGGATTTATCGACAACAGTTGTCCCACCACTATTTTAACAAAACGACAATGAACTTTCACAGCATTGGTCCCAAGGAAAAACATGGTATTTGAAACTAAGAAAAAAAAAAACATAAATAATTAAGTAGGTATGCTGATAGCAGTACCACGTGGAGAAAAAATTCAATTGTACTCGTACAGATTTCGTTGCTAACATTGAGTAGTAAATAACTCGTATCAAATGTGTAGAATAGTTTATTTTTTATTTCTTTTTTCATTATCGTACTATAATTGCAGACGGTATATAATGTATGAAGCGTTTTCAAGCATTTTTCAATTCATTTCACAGATTGCGAAAGAAAACTATAAGTACAGTGTTTAACTAGTTTATTAAGAATCCAATTATAAATAAATAATAACGAATTAGAACAATGCAAAACTGTTAATTATCTTAAAAATGTAAGCACCCATTTACAATAAAACCGGTCAAGCATTTTCTCAAACTCCAAGCATTTATGTATTTCAAATAAACCAATTACAGGCACTTTGAATTGTCAAGGGGTCAGTCAGTCAGAAAGATGAAGTTAGTTCTGAATGATAAATTCACCTTTCTATATGTATAATGTTTATTTATTTATTAAAATCTCCCTTACAACTACTTATCCAATGCGACAGTTTGATCCTTTTACTAATCCTACAGAACTTATCATTTACAATGTTATCATCTGCCATTACAAAATGAATATAACCACCTGTAGGTTATTCAGTAGATTGTATAAATTATCGGTACAAAAAAGGTTATAAATCGACTTGAGAATTTGTTTACACCATCGGGAATCTCTATCTATTTATTGCCAGACAAAAAAGTATACGTAACTGACGTTATTTTATGTAACATACGTTTTTTTTTACTTTTTACGTTATTTTATCTATGGCCAGAGAAAAATACAACATCCCTTGGACGTCTATTTTAGTTGACTCGTCGTACCTGCTGAACAAAGGGTTTTTTGTGCAACATCTAAGGGTGGCACCGTAGCACGTGGTTACCTGCGATGTCCAATTTTGACTTTATACTATAGTATTTTTTGCCTTTGCCATATTTTTTTTTCTTAAGAATAATGGGAGGGTCCAAAGTCCAAAAAGAGCAAGAATCAACTTGTTGTAGAGAGTTTAGACAGAGAGCCTGTACTCTGCAGATCCATATGACGGTCAAAATCTCTATAATGGAGCTCATAAAACGACTCTGAAAAGCTCTAGAGATACTTAATGACTTCAGAAATTTTTATAGGTATGTGCGATTTCAAAAATAGCCCACAGAGAACCTCGGATTATATTATAGGTGTGGTTGAAAAATGCCATCATCTGTAATTTTATCTGCAAGTTGGTCAGTTGCATTAATGATTGATACCTTTAGGTATACTTAATCTTATTTTTATACTTTTCGTGTGGCTGGCACGACAGTTGTAAGCGACCGCGACGCAACTGCTGTAGGAAGAGGAACTTTTGATAAATAGAGTACTTGTTTTTTTATAGAATGTAAAATACTTTTTTTGGCCGTCAAATGACAACTTTTGTTTTTTGGTGTGTGCTGTCATCGTCGTTAAAAAGGCTATTATATTTTTTCTGCTATTTCGTAATTAAAGTTATTTTTATTAAACTTCCTCTAAAATCCCGTCATTTTTCTTTTCACTTCGAACCTAAGACCATTACAACAGGTATTCATATTTGTTTTGCCCAAAACTAAACCACTTCCACGGCGTTATCGCTGGCAGCGCAGAGGTCACTTTGGCTTCATGTTTTGGGGAACAGAGGGCAGGATAGGAGGTGGAGTATTGTGATACAACTCCACATCCACACCCTGCTGCCGTTAATTTTTATTGAATCACAAGCTTCCAAACACCAACTTGCATATTAATCTCCATTTTCGCCGTTCTAAAAGCTGATTTAGACAGGGTATGTAACTGACTCCAAACTCGAGACAAGTCAGTGCTGACCCGATATTTACCAACTGTAAATTGAATTTGGAGTTGTGTTTATAAATTGAATTTGGAGTCCGTACTACTGACTCCACTGACTCCAAATTCAATTTACACTAGGTGAATATTGGGTCAACACTGACTTGTCTCGAGTTTGGAGTCAGTTACTTACCCTGTAAGTGTGTTATTAACCCAACTCACGTATCGTAACCTTGCACTCACTGTTTTTCGCATTCCCAAATTCCCATGGAAATTGTTATTGTATCCTAGTCATTGCGCTACATATATTATATTATTATTCATTTTCTACGTCGGCAATTGGCACACCTGCTCCTCCAAATTAGTTCATGATTCGATATTTTTTCTATAATGTCCCACTGTTGGGCAAAGGTTTCCCTTATACTTTTCCAGTTTTCTTTATGTTGTGCCTTCTCCGACCAATCGGTCAGGAACGAGTCCAAATTGTTCTGCCAGACGTTTCTTAGGCATGCCTCGGTGACGACGCCCGTCTACCCCACGTTGTGACGATTCGATATTTAGTGATGTTTTTTTCTCATGGTACTAATCGTAAAATTACACTTATTAACTTAATTAGCAGTTTAAAAACACGTGCGTGAACTATTGCTAATAACGACATGTTTCTATGTTTTAATCTCAATCATGTTAGTTCCATGAATGTTAATTTAGAAGTACATATATTCATGGATGTTAAAATAATCATTACTATTAGCAATAAAATTTTACAAAATAAACCTATTTTTTGTTTAATTTTTCCATGTGGAATTAAATAGACATACAAAATATGTTATAAATGGACGTTCTGCCCACGACCACCTCATTACAGCATAATCAGATTAATCAGCCTATAAAGTTCCCACTGCTGGGACAGGCCTCCTCTCTGTGAGAGGGAGTGGGCCATAATCCACCGCACGGGCCCAGTGTGGCTACTGGCTTGATAGATGTCGCATATCTTTGAATTTTTTTGTTTAACATGCCGGTTTCCTCACGATGTTTTCCTTCACCGTTTTGACCACGTCATTAACCAAGTCACTATTTATAGAAGACTTTACTGTATTGTTTCGTTGTTCCATCTGACCGACTCATACTTACATAGCTGGAGTTGATGAAGCATGAAATTTAGCAAGTCAAACATCTTTTATGACGTGACGAAACGAATTGATCTCAGTTGGTACTTAGCCAAAACAAGGTCTCTTATTTCTGGCCAATACCAATTAAACAGTATTGATTGAACTTAATAACTTAGTACCGCATAAGGTTGCTGTTATAGTGCATTAATTATTTTAGTATAGGACCAAAACATGGTCGTGAAATGGCTGTATTAATTATCGAGCATAGATTAGAACCATCACGATTAAACCAGCTTTCAAACCAATAAATTCTCAATAGTATCGGATCATCCGTTTAGGAGTTATGATGCGCCACCGACAGACGGAAAGTCTTTCTCTTAGTCTCCTTTTTGATTGTGGGGCCGTTGAAAAAGAGTATTCGGTTCACTTGTTATAAATATTTTATAGCAAAACATTTCACGTACGTACCACAAATATACCATCACCATTATGGTTTGTAATGTCCCATACAATTAATGGAACAATACATCATGATCAGTGCCCGTGTCACGTCCTCTTGCATAAATTGTGATTGGTTAGTTAAGAACTAACACGCACACCTGACCGTTTCGAAAACTTTAACTTCGTAAATCAAGGTTGGTGTTGTGAATTCGAGAGAGATCG
Source organism: Amphipoea oculea (assembly GCA_945859645.1). NCBI lineage: Eukaryota > Metazoa > Arthropoda > Insecta > Lepidoptera > Noctuidae > Amphipoea > Amphipoea oculea. Next base: position 15,490,097 of record OX243873.1, read on the forward strand.
CCTTCGTTTTGCGCCAAATGTTTGTGGCATCTGTTGCGTGGATAAAAAATCCTTTTATGGCAAAGGAGGTGCGTTGTCGTTCACTTTTTCATTGGGAGTAGGTACGTAATGTTTACAGGGTTATATTTTTCCCTTGAGAACATAGCCTGCATAAAGTGGCTATTGATTTTGGAACAGATTGTCGTTTTCAGGTCGGTCAGTGTTATTGGGTTTTTTCATTAGAAATTTCTCAGAAGCAGTCAGGGTCTGGATTTATGCCCGGTTGATGGCAATAGTCTCGCCCCCTATTACATGGGACTTAAACATAACTAACGAAATGTTCGTGTACTCTAGGTACACCTCTGCCTAACCCTTCGGGGATTACAGGCGTGATGTTATGTGTATTGTAGTTTTGAAATTGTTCGAATATGGAAGAATAAAGCCTGATTAGGTGCGATTTAATTGCCTGTGGAATACCATATGTTGAAGCAACAATAGAAGTTGCTCCGTCTCACTGAACGATGTTTAGACGATGCGAGTCTTATGTTGCTTCAATTTTATTGTATGTCACAGGCGAGAAACTTTCATCGTGTATCTAAAAGTTTAGAAAGGGCTACACGCGTAGCAACAGGATGTGGGATGTGATAGACTAAAATATAAAAAAATAACTTTAAAACAATTATGTTCTTTAACGTGGACGAATTTCCTAAATATAAGTAAGTAATAGCAACTTATTCAATCAATTTTTAATTAATTGCATTGTTTTGGAATAACTTGAAAGTAAATCAATGAAACCGACATTTTACGTAATCTTTTCTATGTTATAAAAACTGCTGCATTGATTCATAGATATTCTTATTTAAAATTTAAAATCTTATGCAATTTCTTAAGGTGAATCAACTTTGGCGTAGAGTGTAGAACGGGTGGGTGTCAGGTAACTTTGGTCTGAACCAGCTGCCAGTTTGCATTGCAAAATTAGTCAAGGAAGCATAATCTACTAGCCTAAGGTTTCATTAGAGCTCTACTCTACCTCTTCAACCTCCTTATGAGATAAACGTTTTTAATATTATAATGCATCACATCACAGCTGTTTTCATTTCATTCTCTTTTTTATTTTATATTTATATTTTATATGACGGAGTCATTCGTTTGTCTTTGAGACAAACGAATGACGACGATAAATGAAAAATGGATGAATGAATGGACGAATGATGAATGATGATGTGATAATGATGTTTGATTGTGTGATGATGTTTTCTCTATGGTTTGACTATTCGGGACTCCAGCGCCAGGCAGCGTTCGACAGAGTCTAACCTGAGTTCGTGGGGATCGAGGAGAGCTATAGCTACAAGATAGGAGTGGAGCAGTGCTCTCTTGATCATTGGACATCGTACGAACAACACGTGCTCAATAACTGCCTCAAGTTCCGTATCTATGCAGTTGTGTCGTGCACGCCGACAGTTATTAAAATATGGCTCATGATAACGAGACAGACTTCCTTCTCCGTCCCTTACATATTTTGTAACAAAATGCCAAAACAGTTTATACCATTCATTGTTATTCACCATGTCATCTTACTTGTGTTACTTGCCAAGATCTTTTTACAAGTCATTCTTATTACTGACTATTCCGCCTTTTTTAACCAACGAAAAAAGGAGGAGGTTCTCAAGTCGACGGCTATATTTTTATTTGTATGTATGACCACGAATAACTTCTTATCTGATTTTGACGATCTACTAAAAGGACTATAGGTAATGGCCGATTCTTTATTGGTTAAAATTAAGACTTTTGTATCTTTACCAATAATGAAGCAAAGACTTTGAAGATTTGCATAGAAGACCCTCCCACAGGTAGGGAATGCAATCTCGCGAGATTGAGGATCGGACGAGATCTCGCGAGATTATGAAAATCAATCTCGCGAGATCTCGGCAATTTCGAGATCTCGCGAGATTGGTAGTTAAGAGTATCAATTTTTGCAAATAATTTCACTAATAAAATAGATATAGAACTCCCGGGACATTGAAAGAAAAAGAACCATAGGTATTTTGAAATCAACATTTATTTTTACGAAGTCAAAAAGATTAATTAACAAAAATAATAGAATTTGAGTTGAGATCAATCAAATCAATGGCTCATTTCGCCAAACTAAAAAGAGAAATAGAATATAAAGTGAAAACCAAATAAAAACAATCAAATTAGGAACATTAGCAACATCTCGCTATACAATTATTTACAAACTGTTTTGGAAGTAGCTTCTTAGAAAGCACAACGTATTTAAGGTATCGTCACCTAACCTACACCTTATTTCGCAGGCTAGATAGCCAGCCGCTGAGAATGCCCTTTCAGATTCCACACTTGTTGGTACTATAGTTGTGAGGCAGTTATCAGCGAACAGTTCGCGCGCTGCTGCGCGTCAAATAGGACGTTTTCATGCTCGAGTTCAATCTCGCGAGATCTCGCCCATTTTTAGGCCGAGATTAATCTCGCAGAAAAGGGCCGAGATCTCGCGAGATCGAGATCTCGCGAGAACGAGATTGCATTCCCTACCCACAGGCTACCATGGGTAAAATTAGCTTACGAATCTGTTCTAAAAATGGTACCATTGGTAAGCAAAACGATTGGTTTTTGTTTATAGGAACTAAGGCTTTGGAGATCAACAGGTCGCCACAATTCTCGTAGGTGTTGTGCCCTCTATATACATTCTCAGTAACTGCTTCGCAAGAAATATCAAGTTGTACAAATAAAGCAATCTGAGTAACATTTTAAAAGACTTGTTTATTTGCAACAGAGTGAACGTTAAAATTGCTCAATAACTAGCGAAATAAGATCACAATGTCCGTCTGTGTCTACCTGACACTATTTATTTAACGTCGGTGCGATAGTCCACTCCATTTTAGAATAGAGCCCGATTTTGGGCCACTTTTTGTCGAATTTGGGTCGAAATTTAATCCGAGTTACGGGGTGGCTTGCAAGTACCTAAATAGAAACAAATATCTTTAACTTCTTTATATTTTTACCAACATTTAATAATTTTGTATTTTTCACAGGTGATTGGTATTTTTAGGATACCGTATTACCAAGTAGTTGGGTTGTGGACGTTATCTGCCCTCCACAACCCACTGCTTTCCATGTATCTAAAATACCTACTGTTATTCAGCTGTATCAGGTTAGACTGGAAGCCGACCCCAACATAGTTGAGAAAAAAGCTAGGCAAATGATTTTAGGCAATTCCAACCTTTTCGTCTCGCCATAATCATAGCGCGTTGCAGTCTGCAGGTTGACTGGTACAAAATGCCTATGGCATTAAGTCCGCCTCTGTACATTTATGTGCTTGAAGTATTAAATAAATAAATAAATAAATATTAGGTCCTTACATATGAAATTGGCGTTTTGTATGGAAGGAACAAAAAGTCGAATATTTTTTAATATAATATATTTAATTAATCAAAGTATGAACCATTGTTTTCAATGCACTTTTGCCATCTTATAGGTAGTTCATTGATCCCTTTACTAAAAAAACCAGTCGGACGGGAATCAATAAAATCTTTGAAGGCGATTTGGACTGCCCCATCGGAGTTGAATTTTTTCCCTTGCAAAAAGTTATCCAAATTGCGAAAAAAAATGGTAATCTGTTGGAGCAAGGTCCGGGGAGTACGGAGGATGTCTAAGACATTCCAATTCAAGCTCTTCTAATTTGGTAGCCGTCTGTTGCGCAGTGTGTGGTCTGGCGTTGTCGTGAAGCAGCAGTGGCGTGGAGCGATTGACCAGCCTTGGTTGTTTAGCCGCTAGCTTTTCCATCATGGTTTGTAATTGCTGACAATAGACATCAGCTGTAATAGTCTGGCCAGATTTGAGAAAACTGTAATGAACAATACCGGCACTAGTCCACCAAACGCTTACAAGTAACTTTTTTGGGGTTAATTTTCGCTTGGGGCAGGATTTGGCTGGCTGGCCAGGATCCAACCATTGCGCTGAGCGCTTCCGATTATCGTAAAGAATCCATTTTTCATCACAGGTAATGATTCGGTTTAAAATACCTTCATTGTTGTGCCGGTTCAGTAATGTAACGCAGCAGTCGACGCGCGTTTGCCGGTTTGCTTCAGTCAATTCGTGAGGTACCCACCTTTCAAGCTTTTTAATCTTCCCAATTTGCTTCAAGTGAATTAAAACAGTTTTATCACTAACATCGAAGCCTGCAGCTAACTCGGACGTGGTTTGCGATGGGTCCGCTTCCACAATAGCCTTCAATTCTCCATTATCAACTTGGGTCTCAGGCCGTCCACGGGGCTTGTTCTGCAGGTCGAAATTTCCAGAACGAAAACGTTGGAACCAAAAACGAACTGTGTTTTCTTTTGCAACATGACCGCCATACACATCATTCACCCTTCGAGTCGTTTCCGCAGCACTAGTGCCACGGCGGAACTCGTACTCGTAAATAATGCGATATTTTAAATTTTCCATTTTGTAAAATGAGTGACGCAAACAGAAAAAACAGAAGAAAAAAACAAATGAATGACGGTCATCGAAGCACAAATACATGAGTAAATAGCTGTACAAATTTGAATTTGGAATTCCTTACCAAAGAGGAGAAATTCGTGATTAAAGTGGCCAGTACGAAAAACGCCAATTTCATATGTAAGGACCTAATATTTGTTAAAAGGCAAGAAAAATATAAATGCATGTTTAATATAACCCGAGAGTCCATTTTTGCTTAGCGTTTTTTTTTCCTTTTTTCTTTCTACTCGGCTCCTAAGGGTTCTAGCTTATAGCCTTTCTTAAGAATTGCGCTATAATATGCAAAAATATTTCTTAAAATCCGAGTGGTAGTCCCAGAGAGATTTGCGCTTTCAAACAAACAAACTATTCAACTTTATCGTTAAGTATTAGGATAATACTATCCTAACCTGTGTCTATACCATAATCTTTGCCATAATCTATACAGATTATGGCAAAGATTATGGCATAGACACAGGTTTCATAAATGGTATTTTATTTGACTAAAGTTCACAAAGCGATTGACCCCGTAGAAACTAGATTCTTGAGAACGTCATTGATTTTCGTATTACGTATAACTAGTCGTAGGTAGTGGAGGTAGGTAGGTATTTAAATAAGCCTTAGTTTTATAAATTTTTAAACGTGCCCGAATATTGTAAACAATATTCAAGTTATTGTCCTTGATCGATTAATTAATTTACTTCATTCATAACCTTTAAAATACTTTAAATAGAAAGACGGAAGGAGGGCCTTTGTCCTGCCGTGAAACGCAACAGGCATAACATCATCTGCCTAGCCTTTTTCCCAACTATGTTGGGGTCAGCTTCCAGTTTAACCAGATGCAGCTGAATATCAGTAGGTATATTACATGGAGCAACTCCCTATCTGACCTCCACAACCCAGATACTGGATAATACGATACCCCTTGGTAAGACTGGTTGTCAGACTTTCGGGCTTCTGACTACTTACCCGTAACTACTGTCAAATATCCACGAATGACAGCCGGAACCAACGGCCTTAACGTGCTTTCCGAGGCACGAATGGGTCTACATACAAAGATGGTCAACCATCCACGGACCAACCGCGGCAAGCGTAGCCTAACCTGATCGATTATTACTGTTGCTGGTGGCTGTTATTACTTAGCCACAAGCCCCTCAACACAACAGGCTCATAATAATAAATGAACTGCCATTCCATCTGAAACTAGGGATTGGCTCTATTGACAGCTCACTTCAAACTCACTTTATAGATAGTGCCATCCACGAAGACGTGCCCCACTCTTAAGGCGAATGGTTACGCCAAACTTCAAAGTAGACCTCTCTTTGAAGGCCTACTTCTCCCAAATGGATAGCCCAAATATATTTAAAAAAATATATGATATGTGACATATGTTTACAAATATAATTTAAGTTTGATTTTTTTAATATAACTGTTAGTTTTAACAATAAAAAATCATATCCATCCTCTTATTTTACGCAAGAATTTTCTTTCTACTTTCAAACGCCTGAAGCGATTTTGATGATTCTTTCACCAAATTATAGCAAATTTAATGGTTTATAAAAATTAAGTTTGTTTTTTTTGATAATTATTATTTAAGTGGGAAAAAATCAATAACACCATGGTTTTACCTATACGGGCGCGGGCAGCAGCCGCCCGGTCAGTCTCGCTGTATCGTTCGCACGGGGAGGCTGTGTCGCATGTCGGCTCGCTCCGATCTGCATTTTTGTGGCAAAGACTAAATAGCGCAGATAGTAAACTCGGACTGTTCGTTTACGCTTGGACGTTGATAGTAGTAGTGATAGTTTGTTTGCGAGTGGACGCTATATTATTGTCTATTGAATACTAATATAATAATAATATCAACAAAACCGTTTATTCAGTATACAGATCGTTTATTCACGTATACAGTTTATAAAAAAATACAATTACAAAAAAAAATTAAAACTAACTTATGACTAATACCGCTCTTAACAGTGGTAGTTTTTAGGGTTCCGTACCCAAAGGGTAAAAACGGGACCTTATTACTAAGACTCCTCTCTACGTCTGTTTGTCTGTCACCAGGCTGTATCTCACGAACCGTGATAGCCAGAAGAAGGGTTATGTTTTTCGAGAGTATATAATACTAGCTGCGCCCCGCGGTTTTACCCGCATAAGTCTCGATCCCGTGGGAATATCGAGATAAAAAGTACCCTATGTCCTTTTCCGGGACTCAAGCTATTTCTATACCAAATTTCATCAAAATTGGTCCAGCCGTTTGAGCGTGAAGAAGTAACAAACATATAAACACACACACACACACACTCACAAACTTTCGCCTTTTTAATATTATAGTGTGAAGTGTGATATACTCTCGAAAAACAATTATACGAGTACATACATAAACACATATTATGTATGTATGTATAATTGTTTGGCACGCTCTGCGGCCTGAACGGCTCGATGGATTTTAGCTTGAGAGGTGTCGTTAGATTCGTATGTACTGTGAGAGTGACACTGGGTATATCAAAATAAAAAATACAAAATGGCGGTTTTTTGGCGCAATATTATTTGTTCAAAAATTTTTTTTTCTCATAACCTATTGAGTGGGGTATCAAAATAAAAGGTTTTAAAAGGTGATTACAAAAATTTATACAACTTATAATATGGTAAAAACTAATTCAAAGTGACAAATCGTAAAAAAAACACCTACCAAGAACTAAATCGTCTGCGAAATCTTTCACATTTGTAAACTAAAAAGCAGGAAATAAAAAATTAAAAAACCCGACTACAAACTTATACTAAAACTAACTGAAAAGCTAAAAACAAGCCCATTCTAAATTAAATAAAAGTTGGAAGCAGGCGGGACCCATTTGAGTTTGAAACTATAATAATGGTATTCTTCTGGTAATCACGGTTCATGAGATACAGCCCGGTGACAGACAGACAGATGGACAGAGGAGTCTTAGTAATAAGGTCCCGTTTTTACCCTTTGGGTACGGAACCCTAAAAACGACCACTGTTAAAAGCGGTATTAGTCATAACTTATGACTAATACCGCTTTTAACAGTGGTAGTTTTTAGGGTTCCGAAAAAAACACAATTAAAAAAAAAACTTACTTATGACTCATAAGTAAGTTTTTTTTTTAATTGTGTTTTTTTATAATCTGTATACGTGAAAAAACGAACTGTATACTGCATAAACGTTTTTTATTGATAGATATTATTATTATTTTTTATTTGTCTCTAAGAAAGCAGTATTTTTACTGTACACACAATAGCATTCATACTCACAACATAAATATTGTACGTATTCTCGATCCATCTACACTCAGTAGGTAGCATTATAAAACTGCCTAAGACAAAATGCGTCCCACGCCGCATCTGCATGCACTGCGTACGAGTACGACACTCTTTGACATTGGGGAGGTAAGCGGGCGCGCGGGGTGAGGTACTGGGTTCGCCTATGCTCCGCCCAAACGCTCAAGGACATTCGAGGCTATAATCGCCTTAAATTCTTACTAATCGCTAGTGGTTATCACTAGTTAATTTTAATTCCGCTAATGTTTTAGTTTTTTGATACACACTAATTATCCACTAATAAGTAATTACTGAGTATCGACAAAACTAAAACACTAGAGGAATGTTGCACACTTGTAGGTAAGCGATTACGAAGAAGAGTGGGGCGCGTCTTTGTGGATGGCGCTACCTGTGCCTAAGTTTTTAGAGAATAGCACTACAGTAGGTACCTATGCTTTTCAATTTCGCAACATTATTACATTCCTTTTAATTGGAAAATACTGTAAGTATACAAGGTGCGACCGCGGCTAACCGCCGATTTAGCCAAACAAAATTAAATCTTAATATAAGGCAATAAGACTCAATTGTAAAGCTAGGGGCAACACCATTTCCTTAATAAAAATAGCTTTAAAAAGAATAAAGTTTTGGCCATTGTAATATGCTTTTAACGCAACGCAATACTCTATTTGGGGTGTATGAGGTCTTGCGTTAATTATGTTACATATTGTATAAACACATAATAGTGTGATTCTTTTCCGTTTTTTTGTCTTAGAACAGTAACAAGCGTGCCGTACTATGTAGTGGTACATTTAACAACGTGAAGTTACACCGTTAGGTAATATCGCTGCTTTATGTAACACTATTGTTTAATACATTTTAAAATGGCGGATTCTGCATTCGCATCCCAGACTATATAGCTTTACAGGTGTATCTTTTATTTTTAAATATCTTATTATGTAAGTTATCTCTTGTTATGTAAAATAATTGTAAGAATAATTTGTATTAATCTTTTTTAGGTTCTGAGATAAGCGTTACACATGCATAGTGATATTGACCCAAATAAAAACTAAGCACGTTTTGTGAATAATTAATTTTGATAGATAATTAATAAGCTATCGTAATAAAATCATGTGATAAAGCACTATGACGTCATCAAAAATTTCGATTATGTATAAGATTAATATAAAAAATATGAGTTAAAAGCTAACCCTTCGGGTTATGAACTATGATTTACGACATCATCTTGGAAGTAGTGAATTAACAGTTTCGATTAATAAAAAATAAAAAACAGTATACATAATATACACGTGTCTCTTATTTTCGATACAAAAGTTGTTAAATAAATCCACAAAGCCATAAATATTTATAACGGATTAGGGCTTCCGCAGACAGACAGGACGCGACGGTACGGCGCAATTCTGTAGAACAATTTTCGTAAAGTTTGCCTAGAAATTATTCTACAAGAGTCGCATCGCGCTGTCGCGTCGTGCTTGTCTGGTCGAGCCTTTACATGGTGTTATAATAATAGAGATGACAACTTTGCATAAATAAGATAAAATTATAATTCCCTTTGTTTTTCTAATGACTGATACTTTTAATAAGCCATTACACCTCTTTCGCACCTTTAGTGGGTACCAATTTATTTTTCGCAATCAAATTTTCATGGAATGCGGAAATTATACCACCACACCTGCCTGTATCTTTATGACTAGGTACTATACCTATTGAATAATTTAATGAAGTACTAAATTATAGGAACTGAGCATTTTTATCAAGTTGTTGGTACAGTCAACAAAAGAGATAAGTATGCAGGATCGTCGGATATAGTTGAAGTTTAGTGAGAAACCGATGGATGTTTTCAAATAAAATTTAATTTAATTAATAGAAAACAAAAAGTTCATTAGTCAAATTAAATTTCATTCGAAAACATCCATCGGTTTCTCACTAAACATCAACTATATCCGACTATCCTGCATACTTATCTCTTTTGTTGACTGTACATAAAAGATGAATCAATGACGATGCAGCATTATTAAGGGGGATGTATCAGGGTAGTCCGCGAAATTCAAATTTTCTTACGTTTTTTGCAATTTACAGGTCAGTTTCAGGTTGTATGTTGAACAAAATATGATTCGCGACCGTTACAATTAGGTACGTAGGTACCTACTCGTATTTACAGAATTATAATCAATAAAATCATCACTACTTAATTACCATCTTAGTTCACAAATAACTATTGATTGATATTTCATGTAAATAGTCTTTCAATAGGATTATATGAACTTTGCGAGCTACCCTGGCCCTTTCCCTTTAAGGAAAGAGCTTTGTGAAAATCGTAATTGAAAAGTTCTTTAAAATGTAATTATTCTCTCTGTCCATAACATAATTATGTTTTCTTAGATAGATAATAATATGTTATGATACGTTTTCACACAACCGTATAGTATTCAACTCATAATGTCTCTCGTCTCGCTACATTCAAAGAAATAATTTCAAAAATTGTAATTTACATTTTCCAGTCTCGCATTACTAAAAATAATTCTACATAATTATCCAAGGTCATATTTTAATATGTACTGATGTCCGATAATTATGAATGTTGAATGAATATTTCGGCAGTTCAATTTGATCTCTGGTGCGTGACATTTTTGCCGTTCCTTAGGGCGTTTGTTCACCGCCGGGGCGTTACCGAAAAACGAGATTATTCGAACCGAGCGTGACGTCCCGGTGACGGCTGCGACATCGGGCCGTCACATTCTTATTCCGAGTTCTAACTGTCACGCCAAACTACTTGAAATTGATGACGGCTTTTTTTTTATGGATGGGAAATCATCAAATGACCCCTCCCGCTCTGGGTGGAGCGGAAGGGAGTGTCAGACTCAAACTGACTAAAACCCATCCGTGTTCCTTCCTTAGCCCTCCATGTTCCGGGGCAGCGGTAACCATTTCGGACAATCCCGCACGGGGGCAGGCTTCGGCCCTGGCAGGCCCCTTCCTTTTTGCTGACATCTCTTTGAGGCGCACGTGGAACACGTACGCGCCGTCCGGCACGGGCCTGGTCCTGATCGGACGGTGAGATACCTATTACTCTCCGTCACACGCCGCGCCGCCGCCGTCGTCGCTGCGGTGGACAAGCGCACTTATTCGATTATCTGCATTTATTTGTTGAAAGAGGCCAACGTGTCATGACGTTATAATCGATGTGCGTCGAAGGTAAACAGGACACCACATTATGCCATACTATGAAGTATGGTGTGTAAACTACCCATTGATATTTCATTTATACGGAAGTCCATACAGTAGGAAGCAATTATTTATTTAATTTGCCATAAGTTTTCATATAAAGTTGTTAACAACATCGGTTTGTGCATTTTGAAAGGTACCGCCAATGAAGGACCTACGATGAGTAGGTATATAACGATACTACTCATTAATATTTCATTTATACGGAAATATGACGAATAGGAAGTAGTTAATTATTTAATTCTCCATAAGTTTTCATATAAAATCTTAATCAGGCGTCAACGTAAGTTTGTGCATTTATTTTGAAGGGTAACGCCTTTCGGTTTTTTTTTTGACGTCATAAAAAAGATACGTAAAAGTTTATCGCTGACAAAAGTACGTGTTTCCATGACATTTAGTTGACGTTTTAACACATTTTAAATGAATGTTGAAGTTTTCACCGTGTTTCACTGTAATTTATTATTTAAATGTCATCTTTGACACCTGCTTCGCTTTACCCTCTGAACTTTATTTCGCATGAGAAACAGTAAAATGATATTCTTAACTAGGTATCTAAGTAAATTAAAATCAAATGCATGTATGATCATTACTCTTGAGAACGGCTCGACCGACTTGACAGATTTTTTGTTGTTGTGTTCGTCGTAATTGTCAGGACAAAGATTGAAAGATTTTTTTTTTTGAAAATCCTCAGGAAAATTGTTTGGTATTTGTGTATAAACTCTCAATGAAAAACCCACCACCACCCAAACCACTCGAGATAGAGACAAGAAATTCATCCAAGGGGCACCCGGCACAAACAGCACCCTATTTGTGTAACACACTATCAATCGGAATCTGAATCATTTTGAAGCAAATTGCTAATCCATTGCTTCATAAGTTCGAAAAATTTGTCAGCTCAACACGTAAATAACGCAGTGAATGTTGTTGAACTGTCAAAATGATACCGATTCCGATTGATAATATGTTACGCAATTGCCCCGCAGTATCTAGTATACATTATTTTTAACCTAGCTAGGATAGTATTTGTAGTCTCCACACGTCCACACGTCTGCTTATTCCGATGCCGATGTCGCATCATTCATTCCATAAAGCAGCGAATTTATACACAAACACATTATAAAGTCGCTTTTCGTGGACCTGTCTGTGCGACCGAGTTGTCCTTCTAAACTACTCAACAGATTTTGATGCGGTTTTCACCATAATTTAGAAAATATATTCTGGAATATTTATATGTATCACTTAAACATTAATATCATAAGCAAATAATAAATAAATCTCGATGTTTTACAGTCGTAAAAACCGTGTGAAGGAAAGTCGGGCGACAAGTCGTAGTTTAAAATAAATACGTTTTCAGTTTTCATCCTTTTCGGGGCTTTTACTGAAATAATAACCAGCGATATTAAACGTATATGTATGTAGCAAAAATATAAATAACATGGTCCAATTTCACGCTTGCTCACTTTTCGATCGTCGTCAGATAAGCATGCGATGCAGAGATCGAAAACAATGACAGATCTCATTAAGATAGCCTATACATAAAAGTATGTACAATCACTTTTTCCATATACCACGCTACATACAATAACACGCTATTGAAATAAAACTATGTATGTAGGTATGTCATTTTAGAGATTATTGAGTGCAACGGCTATAAAATGGCGGATTTCTATACCGTTTTTAATAATCTGCGTTTCCTATACCTACAGTTTATAAATGTTTTAAACGTATGACAATAGTGTAGTTTGTGGTAGTTTTTTTTTTCATTCTAATGTGTTTAGTTATCTAGTAACTTAATCATAACATTAGTACTTAAAGGTTTTTCCGTTAACTTAAAACGCCCTTTAATAAGTAATAAAGATAAAACAAAGTTATTCATTGTTTGTACAAACTTTCCAAGTGGAATAAAACTATAAACAGAAATAATACGTACATAGGCTGGTTACAAAAGCTGCAGTCCTTGATTAAAAAAATAAAACACTTTTGTTAACTGCCTGTCCAGTGTAACTTGATACTTAAAAAGCGGCACTGATGAACGTCCACCATGTTTCAAATTCAGAGCATTTTTAGTTTCGTACTTCGTCACTAGCCAAGAAATACTGGCCACTCTGCGGAAATTCTGGTTTTTCTTGATTCGAAGTTCAAAAAAATTTTGCTGCGCATTCAATGTTGATAGTCAGGGTCAGGGGTATCAAACATACAGCCCTCTTATTTTTAACAAATTTCAAATTACTGCAATTTTTACTCGATATATTCGAGTAAACAATTGTAGTATTTTGAACCTTGTTAAAATAAGAAGGCTTTATATTCGATACTTATTTAGGAACTACGTGCTATAGCCGAGAGAGTATACCATATAATACCTGACAGCCCATTTGTAGGGACGCTCGTCACTTATTACAAAGTCGCTGTCTATAATGAAGCACCAACTTAGGATAAGAATATTGTTACAAATCTAATGGAAACCTGTCATCAGATAAAGAAAAGGAAAAATCTTAACAAGACACAAAATGTGAACAACCGGATAATACCAGTTTATGGCTTTAATTCGCCGTAAGTAAAAGTTCTTCCTAGAGATAAGTATGTACCGATTATTTATTTTAATTCATTCTAATGGATACCTACTCAAAGTGTTTGATTATTACCAATCCACAACCTTTATGATAAAGTCAAGGTCCAATCGGCAATAAGGGCTGTACCAGATGGTTGTTCAAACCAGTTGCCAATTATATTAAAAACGTACGTACCTACTCAAAGATATACCTAGTGTTACTTATTTGTTACTCGACTAACAATGTATTATACGAAAAAGCTCATACATAATGACTACCAAGAGGATTATTACATAAATACACAATTATTCTACTTATGTTTAATAAATGATGGTTTATGAGTAAACAAGCCTACCTTACTTGGCTTTACACAATAATAATGTTGAATAATTTCCATCATTTGAGGAGTCTTGATTGCCATAAGACATAATCACCAGTGCTCGTGGTCTAGGGTTGCCAATAGTCCAACTTTAGCCAGACATGTTTGACATTTCACAGTTGTCTGTCAAACATTTTAAATATCGAATGTGGACCGGATACCTAAGTTCAAGTTACTCGCTAACCAAATTGGCCTACAGTCTCGCATACCAGTTAGGTTTTTGGGCAAAATATTCGGCCTAATGTGATGTATCACATTAAGCCGAATATTTTACTAGTTAGGCTTGTACATATTCGAACTGTGCACCAGAAAATTCTATGCTCTCTAAGTAACACAGATTCAGGTATATATGTATAATATACCCACCCGCCTAATATGTTGCTACGTAAAGCCAAACCTTTCAGTGTTTTTTTTTTTAACTCACTCGATTTTTCTCAGCAAACATCAACCAGTCGGACTGTCGAACTGCAAGAAGATTAACGACCGATTCTTCTAATTTACAACCTCTTAAAAAAACATTTATTCCTAAAAATGTACTCAAAACAATTTAGCATTCATACGATGCTTCGTCCGTACATTATGTAATCATTGGCACTGGCAGTTTCAAATGCAAATCTCCCTTTAATATAATTAAGCTGTCGGGCCTACACTGGGTAGGTATTATTTCGATGAAGGTGCAAAACCTATTTATATCAAAGGCCGTGGAGTGAACGGCATAGCATGTGTTTGGTTTCCTGAATACGCAAATATTACGCGATTTAATTTGGCGTGTAAATTACTAAGTTATAGCTCAGACATTGATGATTCAGTATCTAATTATCCTGTGTTGTAATGATCGAGCATATGCTAGAATATTATTGTAGCATGTTTAACGATTTGTGTTGAAATAATAAAGAATCGTGTTCAATAATAAACGGCTTCAACTAGCTTTTGGCTTGCAAATCTTGCGATATCGTCGCGATGTTGATAAAATTTATACATGTAATTCAATTCTGGGTCCGATTCTCAAGTCGGGCAAAGTGTTACTGAGTTTTTTTACGAGAAATTTCTCAGTAAAGCCTGGAGTCTGGATTTGTGCGGTTTATGGCAATAGGCTAGTCCCCTATTAAGTAATGGGACTTAAACATAACCGGGTGTACATAGATAGAATATAGAATACTCTTTATTATGTACACCATATAAATTACAGATATAAATGTAGAATTTTTACAAAGGGTGACACAATGGTCGGTCTACACATACTAAGGTACTCCTCTGCTGAACCCTTTGGGGAATTACAGGCGTGATGTTATAATGTGATATATTAGAGCATTCATTACAAGTCTATAAATTATAATACAACGTGTTAAAATAATGATATCTCCGGCTATAACCACCTCTGTAATTTTAGCGTCACAATTTTCCTGTAACATTTTCTCGCATAAGTAGTTTCTTCGATCGTGGATCACCCGCGAAGTTGAAGATAGTATTTCATATATTTATTCATAAATAATTTACATTGTATTGAACTTTACATTTTAAATAGCATGCAGAAACAATACCTACATATAAAAGTCTAATTAGAATTGATGTGAAATGTTTAGTTCAAGAGTATATTAGTATTTTTAGTTAGTGTGCGCAGGTACATGGCCGACTTTATGTACCTAGTTAAATAATTAATCATCATGTCCATACTAGCATTATAGATTTAGAAAATGAACCGTTTAATATTAAAATACGATACTTTATTGAAAAAAACCTAAATTGCGTTAGAGTTAATTAGGAACATAAATTGCTGTAAATAACTACTCGTAATAAATACCTTATGTCCTTATAAGTTAACCTGTCCTCTCCGATAACTTGTTTAGGTACCCCGTGTTTAGTTAAACCATTTGATTAAATCTTCGAATTAAGAAACGGGTTTATCTATTTCGCAAACGCGACAAGTGGTCACGTAGGTCAGGTACATACCAATATCTGTGTAGCTATTTGTTAGAAAAACCATGTTCACTACAACATAATATAACCATTTATCATAAACATTTGCTGCTCCCACTCCTCTGGTAGGTAAGTACGTCAGATTAAATTGCTGTTTCTGCTTTCCTGACTATCAAAAAGAAGACTGTGCCCTTTGTACAAAGGGCCTCGTGGTCACGGCACGTTTTCTTTACGATACGGCGTATAAACCGCGCCGCAAAAAAACGTGCAGTCTGTCAACAAGCTTCCATAGCGATCCATACAATCAACACTGACGACGCGTGCCTACCCACGGCGCATAAACCGCCCGTAGAAAAGCATGTCTGTCAACTAGCTTCGATAGTAATCCATATAACACTGACGACTGTGCCTACATACGGCGAATAAGCTGTAGTTTTCACATCAAGAAAAACTAGTTGGATAGTTCAGGGTGCAATTATAGCACCTAGAACTCTAGATATAGGTACGGTCTGTTTCGTATGTAGTTTTTTTTTATTCACG
Source organism: Amphipoea oculea (assembly GCA_945859645.1). Taxonomy (NCBI): domain Eukaryota; kingdom Metazoa; phylum Arthropoda; class Insecta; order Lepidoptera; family Noctuidae; genus Amphipoea; species Amphipoea oculea. The sequence goes on from OX243873.1 coordinate 15,506,473, forward strand.
GCGTCGAACTAAGGGTAGGGCCTAAGGGTTGCCCCACCTCAATAAAAAAAGGTTTCATCGTTTTCGTTCGACATTCAAAAATCTAGATCTTATGTGGAGACCTCCTTTTAGCAGTGTACTGCGATTTACGAGTACTTCGTCCATTAGAAAGATAGATTGTGGTAAGTGCTGCAAAAGTGAGCGATTAGCGACCAAGTCACAGTGTTCGCGTTACATCACAACATTGCACCGACACCGTCGTACCACAGCGGCTTGCAATACCGCTTATTAACCCTCCCACCGGCACTATCTTCCTGGACATGACTAGACACAGCAAGTACCGCAAAAGCCATTTATTTTACATATACGCTAGTGATTGACTAAGGGCTGATTTTTTAATCGACCGATATTTGTTATTCGTGGAATTAAATTGAAGTCTGACAGTTTTTTTATGGAAGAACTGTCAGAAATTCAAAATTATTCCTCCGGTAAAGTTATCTAGCGTTGAAAAAATCAGCCCAGTTATACCTCTGTGGAGTTTATCTGGCCGTAAATATGGCACATCAGAAAATACAACTCTACCATTCCAAAAAATTGTAGAAAAAATTGCGTAGCAAAGAAATGACAGATATGGATGAATTACAATATTGTAGACTTTTCACCACAGCTTATATGTACGGCTTTTCCGTTACAATTGTGTGGCTAAGAGTTTTGTGGTACATGCATTTGTATAATCTACAAAAATTGTAATTGTGAAGTTTTGTGGTGTAGGCCATAGACGTAAGTGACGGAGACAATGCTCTACAAAGCCAAACAGTTTCTTAAACGAATGTGCCATTTTTACGACCAGGTACTCTATCAATACCAATACCCAGAAAACTGAAGAAAACTGAAGAAAACTATTATTTCTTTCTGCAAGTGACATAGCAGTGTTAATTAGTCACACATACGTAGCACTGTCCACATCTTTTGTCATACAAAAATACCAGGAAAGTCTAACAAAGAGGTGGCTAACTGTCTTATTGTTTTTGTGACAAACATAATAGTGCTTGTGAAATATGACGTTGCGATTTAAAAACGGAAAAGTTATGGAAAAAGAAACGGAAAGAACGAAGTTTTGAACACAAACGGTCAATGTCTCATCAAGCTGACTGGAACTCGACCTCGATTTGTCATAATATTGAATAACATCTCAAACAATTGACGATCAAGAAGCATTGAAGACACATTCTCAAATCTTGGGACACTTAATATTGAACGGAAACTGAACGTAGTTTAACGTACCAGCGAGTAACAAGCGGAAACGGTCGGTGAATCGAATGTGCTGTAACAAGAGTTATCGCAACGCTGGTTGCAGCAATCGACGGCACACATAACCGATGGCCGTAAGCTTGTAGCTGCAATGAAAGGCATCTGCCAGATATTACACATAAATTATTGATAAATACCTCATATACATACTTGTAGGAAGTAGATTGGTATCCAAACAGAGAATGAGTTCAGAATAGGTACATCTTGCGAAAAAAAAAATTTGGTACGAGCAATACGAGCATATCCAAAAGTTAATGACAAAATGATACTCATGTTGTCCAACACTTGGTAAATCCAATTGGAAAAATTCTTTTTAAAAAATTGCAACATCATCTAGAAAACGACCGCGACCCAGCTAAGAAAGGTATGAATGGCACCCATGAGTGAGTTTAACTTACATAACGTACGGTTAACAATGGACACAAATTCTCTAAGTTCGGGTCACTTCGGCTTCTTGGAAATCGCGTGCGCCGGTCGTAGGTCAAACAGGATGGCTTTCATTGCCGTGGGCGGAGAAATTACAATTCACATGGACATAAGTTAACAATTGTTAATTGTGTAAACGGTGGGCTAAATTATGAACCAAGGAACGTTTGAATACCAACATAATTGGTGAATGCTTTGCACGCATGACTTAGTCGAAACCCGACATCTTTGTCCGGTATTTCGATCGTGGTGAACACGTGCATTTCTAGAACTTTACCACTTTCATAAAAAATACTATGATAAAATCCAGTATTTTTAATACCTTCATACCGTGATTAATTTGTGTTGAGTAAATATTATTTTACACGGCATATTGTTCATATATCGTGGATAGAAAGCGACTGCAGCGTGCATGCGATGATGCGCGCGCGCTCACCGACACGCGACGCGCAGCAAGTGCATTGCTCTATCGCGATTAAGAATAATTGCCGCAAAACAAACAAAGATCACCGTCAATCATGTCAACAAACCACCGAATATTACCCGGGACAATAGAGTTTCGAAAGCAGACCCATTATTGACACAAATAATGACATCTCATTTGAACATAGTAAACAGACATAATAAAAATATTTGTCAACATAAATTTTAAAGTGAAAGTCTCATACTGTGCAACTAAAACCTGAGTTAATTAGAGCTCCGTGTTTATGAAAGTGAACTGAAAGTAACAACCATTTTATAATCCGGTTAGCCTCACAAGTGCGCTGTAAACATTCAAGATCACTATATAGAAAACATACTCAATACACAACCTACTTTGATGCATATATTTTAAAGATGAGGAAGAGTAATGGAGTTACTAAATAAGGAAAACCGAAAAGAAAATGATGATGTCCATATTTAGGAAAGGACACATGGAAATAGGGCTAGCGGAGCATAATAATCGCCTACAAATAGTGTTACGGAAGTGGTTGGTGAATGAGGAAAGCCCATCGGTGCGGAGCCTCGAGGCAGCCTCGTGTGCTCCATTTGCCTCGACTCAGCCACGACCCAGCCTTGGCGACGGCCTCGTTCCGCCGTCTGTCTGAGAGGTTAGAAAATTTTGGTGCAGACATTGCTGGAAAATATGCGAAAGGACATAATAAACTTGTAATGAAATCAACCGCTTTGTTTATTTAATCAAATCAAGTAATTTATTTGTATAAAATATGGTGTATGCAAGAGGTTTGACTTGTGTACATATACGAGTAAAATTCTTTGCTAAGACACATACCGCCATTTAGTGATGCCAAATATTTAGGGTTTATAGCCTTTATGACTATACTTACTATACCATAACAAATTACCTTTAGTTCTGCGTTTGCGCAATTTAATGAAGCAGTAGATACTACGTGATATATACATAATTGGATCATAGAAAAAAAAAGTAGACTGGCATCTGAGCACTTTGTCTAAAAGCGTGAGATTTGGCAATAACTAGAATATTATTAGATTTTTCGGCCTTCGACATAACTATCACTATATCTAATGTATACTGCAATACTTAACTGCCTGTAGATTACCTGTTAATGCCCTTGCGCATGCAATACTTGAGACTACTGTCAAAATCCTTCACGACATCAAGGTTCAGTAGCAAGGCTTTTTAATATAAAAAATTATTTTCGATAAAGGATGCGCGTGAGTTGCGAGAACATTCAAGTATCATTGTTAAACACAAAGTACCGCTTAATTTTTGCGATTTAAAATTTTTTGACAGCTTGGTAGACCCACCCACTGCGAAATTGTATAGTAATTAAGCGAGTAATTTTGTACACTCGGGTTCATAACCACGTCATTATTCTGACCAATCTCGATGAAAATTTCAGATTTTTTTAATTAGTTGATAATGTCATCGAGATTATCAGTGACCTTTTATTATCTTGCCAGGCCTTTTTATGGGCAAAATGGTATTTTGCATGCTCGGCAGGTAAAGCCAATGCTATCCATGCAGTTGAATTGTTGAAAATAATTAAGTATTAATACAAAAGTGACGGTTGACAGGGTAGAATGGAAGACGAAAAATGTATTGCACCGACCCCAAGTAACGTCAAGGTCAAGGCATCGAGGTCAAGGGCAGAAAGATGATGATGATTGATACAAAAGTTGATTAATTTTTTTTTTATTGCTGAATGCAATATTAAAAACTGCTCTTTCCCTCGATCACACCTGATGAAAAGCGACGTATGAGGTGTATGATGGATCGAAAATGTCTATAAATGGCAGTTTTCATTCATACTTTTGACATGTGACATCTGCCAACCCGCACTGGGCCCGCGTGGTGGATTACGGCCCACTCCCTCTCACCGAGAGGAGGCCTGTGTCCCAGCAGTGGGAACGTTGTAGACTGATTATGTATGTTATGTATTCATACTTTTGTTGCTGATTGTACTACGAACAACACAGTATAAGATGGTTGCGAGAACATTTGCCAATATGTCTGTAGCCGCGATTTTTAATACTCTCACGTAACAGATGATCTTTATACCTATTCATGCCAAATATTATGTAAAATATGACGTATATTTTGTGCAGTGTTGTGTCTTACGTGCTTGTTCGTGACATAGATGTATGACATCACTAAATTATTCTTTTGACTTTGTTTTATAGTAGGTAAGACTAGCGCCCTTGCTTCGCACGGGTGTAATGTTCCGATGTGGCGACACGTCAGAATAGCGAGTTTTCGGTGCTGTATGTTACATTATTACAAATATATTGACACTATACTCATTTCACCGTAAAAAAATTTTTACCGATCGTTATTTGTCGGATATCTTTCCAAATAATGATTACGGAGAGTTGAAAACCCTCGCTTCTGGAATGTAAAATGGACTTATGAATCTTTTTTTTCTTTCATCGGTATATCATGACTTTCAGTGTCTCATCATAAGCAAGCATACATTTTTGGACAGTATAAATCATAATGTATTTAAAATCTTATTGATTATGTACCTAAGTACTAATATGTTATTTTTCAAGATCTTTTTTTATATATTCTTTTTTTTTAATCAATTAAGTATACGTATAATTAACTAATAAGCTTACCATCATTGCCGTGACCTTTTGGATCTTCACTGAATACTTGGATTACTAAAACTTATTTATGTAAAATTGTAAATACATAATTACATATGTACCTTTGCAGGCCTTCAGTCTTTCTATGTGTAAATCAAATTAAGGTTGTATTTACATACATTAAAAGCTGACATTTACACCTAAATTTACAATTTTTAAAGGTTTCTTGTTAGGTAAGTTGACGTATGACTATTTATAAACTATGTTAAGCAAGTTCCTCCTGGACTGGACCCTATGACTAAAGCTCCGCTGTCCGTCCATCTGTCACAGGGCTTCATCTTTCGAACCGTAACAGGTAGACACTTGAAATTTTCACAAATTGCTATGACCGCTATAACAATCAATATTATAAAAATACAGGGTGTCCCTGGAAGTGTGGATCAAATCGAATAGGGGCGTGGGCAAGGTCATTTCAACAAACAGGTTCAGGTTCAGGTTTCAGGTTTGGTACCTGAAATCGCGAAAAAAAAATCAGCTGTTTCCTACATTTTGACGAGTTATGCGAACATAAATGTAGGGAACAGCTGATTTTTTTTCGCGATTTCTGGTTTGATCCCATAGTAAAAGTTGTTCATAATGTTGAGTACAATCTCCCATTTCGATTTGTCGCATGTTTTCAATTTCAACCTGTATATGTGTAAAGTTTTCTATATTTGTGTCTGTAATTTATATGGTGTACATAATAAAGAGTATTCTATTCTATTCTATGTATTTATGATCCGATGGAATACAATTAAAAATACATTTAAAAGCATAATAACTACTTTACGAAACATTTAAAACAATACAACTAGGTCCAAAATTATGTTATAGTCATTAAAATTCTGAACAGTCAAACACGCCAGTCGGCCAGTAGTTACGATTAGGACATTAGAAGCCTCGCCATTACAAACCACGTTCGTTAATATTGCGTGCGCATAATTAGAAACGCGTATTAAGAACATTGACAACCCTAGCCATTCTTTAGGAACGAGGTAACATCGCAGATGGCACTATGACCCTAATCTTACATAATTTAGTTATTAAACCTGTTATTATATTTGATAAGCTGCTGTTTGAAAACTGCCTAAGTGCGTTGTGACTTGTTAGGATTTTGAGTTTCAATTTGCTTGGTAGCTTGGTGCTTAGGTATTTTTTGTCTTTTTGGATTGGGCTAATCTACATATAGTATAGTAAGCCTAGAGGAGTCCATTGCCAAGAGACATGCTGAATTAAGAGACATACTCTAACAACATACAATAGAGTAAAAACAATTCAGAAAATCAGAATAAAGAGGCTTCATCATCTGCCTAACCTTTTCCCAACTATGTTGGGGTCGGCTTCCAAACTAACCGGATGCAGCTGAATACCAGTATGCTTCATGGTGCGATTGCCTATCTGACCACCACAACCCAGTTACTGGGCAATTCGACACCCCAGAATAAAAAAAAGAATATTGAGGATTTCGAATAAATAAAAAATCTATCAAACGACCCACCTGAGTAGTCGCCCGACTAGACATAAACATTGCAGATGCGTTGCTGACCCAGTGAAAAAAACTGAAATGTTTTATGTGTCTGTATCATCTGGCATCAAACCGGAATACAGGAACGATTGATGCCAGGCTGCAGAAATAGGTGTGGTGATTGTACTTCCTCGGAAAAGCTCTTCTTCATAGACCTCTACTACCTACTCTTTGTTTTATTGTGAAGTTATTATCAGTCATCAGCAGTCCACTGCTGGACGTAGACCTCTAATATTGCACGTCACGCAACTCTCAACCAGCAGCTGCTACCAGCCATCCTGCGAAGATCGTCTATTTTCGAGTAACAAATGATAAGAGAAAAAAAAAGATACACGTACCTAAATACCTTACGTATTACGATATGTATCCAAAGTACCTTCTGTATATTTATAATGACGTGTCAATAATCAATATTATGTTTATTTACTCACGTTAAGATTTGTTTAACCTCAATACTTTATCTTCTGAATCAATAAGGCGCTTAGTAATTAACAATAGCATTTAACTGTGTACTAAGTGGTAAGGAGTTCCAAATTGTTTGTACGAAACATTAACACATAGTAGAAGCTATTATGTTTAATCGTACACTCAAGTACGCGTGTCATTATGTACTTACAGTCCTATATAAAACTTTTGTAATAGGACCAACAGTCTCGTCCAAAAAGGCTCTCATATACATAGGTATTTGAGCCTTTCATTTTATGAAAAGTCTTTTTTTTTTTCAAAGAATTTTTCATAAAATTCTTGCACTATGGAAAAACACACCCTTTATTGTTGTAGTACTTACTTAAGATAAATTATACATAGAAGCTGTTGGTGTACTATATTAAATAAATAAATAAATATTGTTACGTGTTTGGGAAACATAACAATTGCAATCTACAAATTAAGAATCATCTGTGTACATATGTAAGTAATTATAAATAAAATAAATACTATGGTTAAAGAATCATCTTTTATATTTTGGACATTATTGACATCGGTGAAAAAAACATCGTGAAGAATTCTGAAATCGCCAAACTGTTTAGAGCAAGCGTGATGATCAACGCCCTTTTTTCTATATGAGAAGACGCCTTTGCCCAGCAGTGGGAGTGAGTGTATTTTTATATTATAGCCTATAGGACTATACTAACGGTTTACGGTACCTACGTTTATCAGCTCTAAACCATAATAATATGATATGCATAATGTGAGGAACTCGATACTGCGTTCTAAAACTCAAATTGCCGATGTAGGTCACACGGCTGCATCTGTCGCATGCCGGAGGAGCTGTGGGCTAAAGTAACCACACAATGGGTCCCAAACAGCAGCAAACGGCAACGCGGCAGGCCCAGAATGAGATGGCGGGACGAACTCGACTCTTTCCACAAGGATTGGCGTGTAACAGCACTGGATAGGGATAAGTGGAAGGAGGTAAGGGAGGCCTTTGCCCTGCAGTGGGACAGAAATGGCTGATAATAATAATGTGTGACCTATGCCTAGACCAATGCACCTTATTAAAAGTCAACAACCTCGACAGATTATCTTTTTAAGACAAGGCCGTCTACTTCTATCCGTATGAGTGCATTTGCACCGAAAATTAATAAATTCAAAGCAAAAACCAGTAAACCTCGCAAAGATTTACAACGTTATCATATCAATGCGATAATTTTTGTACTTAAATTTCAGTATACACTACACAGTATACTGACATTCGGTTGTCAATTTTGTAAACGGTTACTTGATTGAAGTAGGTATGAAGCGAATTTTACAGACTGGCGCAACACGAATCACCAAGGGGGATTTCACCAATGAATCAGAACGCGCTCAACGCATCTTAACCGAGTTCAAGAGCTGTCAGTGTCATCATTGTCTTGGAATATTGACACTGATAGCCCTTGAACGCAGTTTAAATATGCTGATCGCGTTCAGTTACATTGGTGAAATTGGCACTAAGTAGTGGTCTTCTGGCATAATATATTTGCGTTTTAGTGCTTCACGACCTGGTTGTTAAATCTTTGCATGGTCTAACACACAGGTTCTCAACCTTATTTTGCCCACCGCCCACTTTGAGATTATTTTATTTTTCTCGAACCTCCATTTTTTTTACTTACCATCTTCTGCGAATCTGAAACAGCTATTGTCGTATGATATATCATTTCTCTGGGTCTTCTACTGCCCGTGAAAGTCTCAAACGCCCACGAGGGGACGTTATCGCGCATATTGAGAACCTATGATCTAACACAATCTCGCAATTTGTGAACAAAAATAACTGCATTTATAATTTTACAACCATTTGGCAACTCCGTAAGAAATACGTAAATTGCGAAAGTGTCGCCGTCAAGTTTTATAGTCTACGATTATTTCAACCTGTGTCAAGGCTTAATAGCCTGACAATGACTTCTAACTTGTAATTAATCAAACATTTTACGCTGAAAAAATGTGAATGGTGTTAAAATCACAGTTACTGAAGTCATAATACCATTTGAAGACGGGTCAGGGTGAGAAAATGCCGAAAAGTGGTGTCGTTAGAGGTCAAGATGCGTTAAGTGTCTATTAGATTCAATGTCGGAAAGATAGGTAAGGTAAGACACGTAGGCTTTATTATATTAAAGTATAAGTATAGATGTCAACAAAACACATAGGTATGTCTATGTGAATATGGTAAGTAGGTAAGACTACCTTGTACAAAGTATACGGTGATCTCACTTTTACCTAGAAATAAATGCAATTTGTAGAAAGTTGACAGACTTGAATCTCATATTCTCAGCGAGTAATAATGCAAGTACCTAGGTAATACAAAATATTCAGAATACTTATAAAGATGATAACTGACGAAATGTGGGTGGGACTACAGGTACACCTCTGCCTAACCCTCCGGGGTTTACAGGCGTGATGTTGTGTTATGATAATACTTATAAAGATTGTACAGACACCAGCACATCAAGCTACCCGAAACTGTCAAATTTTCTTAATCAACTTTGAACCTTATGTCTTAGCGATAAAGTTGAAAATCTATTAAATAAATTTGATAGATACCACGTAATGTAACTATAAAATATACCAAATATATACCTATAATCGAAATAATGTCAATCAGTTTTTCCAATATGAAATCAATGCCTAACCGTTTTAATCGATTATGAATTTATGATAGACTGAAAATTGTTTTGTAAGTTCTACACAGACCGTAAAATTGGCAGGACAAAGATTGTCTCGACCTTGAGAAATCAAACATATTAGCAAATGAACAAAAGGGATTTCGTAAGCAGAAGACGATCAATATGGCTATACATGACCTGCTTCTCCCAATTTTGTCAAATATGGATAACAGAAATCCTGTATGTGCCATCTATATGGATCTAACTAAGGCTTTTGATTATGTGGATTATCCTATACTAATAGATAAACTCGAAAAATATGGTATCAGGGGAAATATACTTGACCTCATTCGATCTTACTTAACGGACAGAAAGCAATTTGTTGAAATCACACAAATATCTTCAAATACTAGTTACGAGAAAAAATATCGTTCTGATAGCGAGATAATAAAATACGGCGTTCCTCAGGGTAGCGTGCTAGGACCCCCCCTCTTTTTGCTCTACATAAATGACCTTCCAAGGCAAATAAAGCACCCCATGGTACTATTCGCCGATGATAGCACCGTAATTATTAAGTGTGATGATCCCAATACTTATGAAAAAGAAATAAATATGACATTAAATAGAATTATAACATGGTTTGACAACAATAATTTAATTATAAATTTAGAAAAGACTAAAATTATGCATTTTTATCAAAGAATACCAAATACAATCCTTGACATTAGCTATTTAGGGACTAAAATAGAATCAACTACTGCTACTAAATTTCTTGGTATTACTGTAGACAACAATTTGAGTTGGAGACCCCAGACAGACGAAATATGTAAAAAACTTAATAAATTTACCTATGCTCTCTATAAACTATCAAAAATAGTAAGCCTAGAATCTGTACTAACAGCCTATCATGGCTATGTTGCATCAACACTCAGATATGGCGTAATATACTGGGGCAATTCAGTTGATAGAGAACTCGTGTTTAGAGCCCAAAAAAGATGCGTAAGAGCTATGTGTGGCCTTAAATGCACAGACAGTTGTCAGCCGTTCTTTAGACGTCTAAAAATTCTTACCTTGCCATCGCTGTACATATACGAAACAAATATGTTCGTCAAATCTAACATTTCCTTATACAAAATAGCAACTAAAAGTTACTACAGAAAATTACGCGATAGGAATGGGTCGGAGCTCGAAGTGACTTATGGCAAAACTGCACTAATGAATAAAAGTACCTTCTGTATGGCCAAAAAAATTTTTAACAAACTACCTGAAAAAATTAAAACGTTAAAACTGGACAATTTCAAAAGAGAACTATTAAAAATATTGATAAATAAATGCTATTACTCACTACAGGAATATTTTGACGATAATTCTATGATTACTGCTTCAGAAAATTGTACATCACCTCACCTCCTTTGACGATTTAGAATTTTATTTGACATTAGCATTATTATGACATGTAACTTAATCTCTTTGACATATTATATTGTAATTGACTCTATTTCCAATTTGTATTGCTAAGCATGACCTATTAATATTGATTTGACTACTAATGTGAAAATGTGAAATTTTACGTAATTCTACCACTTTAATGTTATTTCAAAAGTTAAATTGTTTTAAAAGTAAAAAATTAGACAATGTTAATTAAATAGATACATTTGTACGCCTCTGGGCAAAACATAGAGGATCTACCTATCTGTAACATCTCGCACACTATTTGACCTATGTTTACAAATAAAGCATTCTGATTCTGATTCTGATGCATTCTAGAAAGAATGAATGTAAAATCAAATAGGTACTTACTTGCTATGATTTACTTGTTTTAAAAAAATCATCAATGATTCCATTTATGAGTTTTAAATCCACTTTGACCAGAGAGGCAATTCTCGTCATTTTAAGAACTTTCACAGTCTGATCTCAGTTTGAACCTGTCAAAAATACCTCTAATTTTAGAATTTTCAATTTCACAATTTTTCTTTTTCAATTTCACATTTTTGACCAGTTTTCGACATTGAGTGTCGCTGAGATGAGATTGCGAATACCTACATTTTGAACGTTTTAATTACGGGAATTGACCTTCAGAATTCTGCCATTCCGACAGCGTTTTGTTTCGTTCTCGTTGGTTGCGCAAAGTGCTTCCATAGCAGGCGTTAGGGCCAAAGCACAAACGCTACTTTTTGCATCGGCGATCGGCGATTTTGCGGCTGTATCGATGCTGCATCGCGCTTTGGCGACTCTCCGATGCTGGCGCAAATGCCAAATCGCTGCGACCGGCATCTGAATGTGTGCGGAGTGTAGCGTTCAGCCGCTGTATCGAGCTTCCGAAAAGCGACTGAATCGCCGCGTTTGGCGTTTTTAAGTGTGCGGTGTGGAATGCTTGGTCGCTGCATTTAGCTTCTAAAAAGCAGCTGAATCGCCGATCGCCGATGCAAAAAGTAGCGTGTGTGCTTTGGCTCTTAGTGCACAGAGAGAACGACAAGAGGTGAGGCATCGTTTGCAATGTGGCCTCTGTGGCCCATCGGAGTACCCACCCCCACCTGACTAAGTTGTACCTGCAGCGGCCCACCTGGCTACCAGTCAGTTAGGAGATGTCTAGGTTGGCCATGGCAGCTGTTGGTGGCCCACTGCAGGCTCAACCAGGCGCGGTCGCAGCCCAAGATTTTGGGGGGGGTCATCATGGGTGCCGAGGAATATTTTAAGGGAGGTACATCTCCTCATTGGTCTAGTGGTCTCAAGCGTTACTGCTGAGCATGAGGTCCTAGGTCGGGTAAAGTGTTAAAGGGTTTTCCGTCAGAAATTTCTCAGAAGCAGCGGGAGTCTGGATTTGTGTCCGGTTGGCGGCAGTAGGCACGCTCTCTATGACATTTCACTTAATAACTGGCGAAATGTGGGTGTAAGTACTATATGAAGGTACACCCCTGCCCAACCCTTTGGCGATTAAAGGCGTGATGATATGTTAAGGTTGATGTACATCTCCAGCGCCACATTATTCAGGGACGCAGGTTTTACATAGGGGGGGGGGGGGGGGGGTGTTACTTAAACGCTGCCAAATTGGTCGTATGTATTAGAAAGACAGACCGTGCAGGGTAGGGAGAGCGAGCGAAGCGAGCTCGAAAATTTTAACAACCCGCCTCTGTTTGATTAGGTTTTGTTTTATATTTTCAAGTAGAAATAAGAGTTACATTATCGACTTATGCAGGCAAGCTCAAGCAGCGGCCAGAATCTAAAATGCAAGAGCGAGCGAAGCGAGCTCGAAAATTTTGCATTTTTTTCGGATAGGTTCGATTTTCTTTCGATCTTTCCAAAAGGACTAGGAATTATTTGCTTTGTCGACTTTTGAAGAAAAGCTCAAGAACCAATGTAAATTGCAAGAACGAGCGTAGCGAGCCTGGAAATTTTAGCACCCCACCTTGAATAGTCTCTGTTTTCTTTTACCCATCATACAAAAAGTAAACTTACTTTATCGAATTATGACGAAAAGCTTAAACTCGTTTTACAGCAGTTTAGGTTTTGGAATCTGGCCTTTCAACCTTACGTACGAGCGGGGCGCCCAATATCCCGAGTTTGCTTCGCTCGCTCTTGAATCCTAGATTCTATATTTTTATAACACAGTCTTTTTAAAGGAAAATATTTTCAGGCGCGTTAAAAAAACCCTCTGTCATTTCATAGTTTTAAGTTTTTACTTCAGTCGGCAGTCCCCATGTCTGCCGATGTTCTTAATGTTTTTGAATATGCCAATCGGGGTTTTCGTGTCTCAAGTACAGTTTTAAGCTAGTAAGGCAAGTAAATCATTCAGACTCTTGACAGCTTGAATGATTTTGGGGGGGGTCATGACCCCCACGACCCCCCCCCTCGGACCGCGCATGGGCTCAACATATTCAGCTGGCGGCCTAGCGGGGTTGTGGGAGAAACTCGAACGTGTTTTAAGATTATATGTATTTAAAAAAAAAGACGGGTTGCACTCCGGGAGTGCCGGCAGAAGTGAAAACTTGAATATTAACGTTGAAATAAATCAATTATTAATTTAATTAATATTACTCATTTTTTTTCAATATTTCTGCGTCACTTTTTTCATTAATAGATGCACTTTGTTCAATTTCCATATTTTAAACACTTTCGGTCTTATTCATAAAAAAAGCCTATTGAAGGTTTAAACCATTCATTAGTTAAAATGCTCAATAGGCCTTTAAAACATTCGATAAAATTTTGTATTCATAAACGCTTCATAAACGTTCTATAACTAGAATGTCCTACAACTTCTAAATGTTGCCATTATAATGAAGTCATCCAACAAATTGGCCAACACATTAAATCGGCATACGAGAATATCTGTCTATGAACCGAATATTTGTGTCCATAGACATTATTACGTATGAAAAACTAATTTATTGTCTACAGTTTCAATAGTTTTGACGCGACAACGTCATGGTCGTCATGGAAACCAAAAAGTACTCTGTGAAACTGACTTTTCAAACATTTGTACGTCAAATGTCATTTTCTTCGGCCATCTTTGTCGTGTCTCACTTGGTTCAATTCGGTTGGCGCCGCCGTAGAAAGAGATGGGGGGGGGGGGGGGGGCGGGGAAATCTCTCCTGACGGTCACGTGTCCTGACGCGATGCCCTGACGCGAGTTTAACATTTTTTACCCATTACAAAAAGTGTTCAACGCCGCTAAAGAAGTTTTCACTTCAAAAAAAACTATGGGCCTGTAGACACATCCTTACTTTCTTAAAATATATAGGAAGAGTGTTACAAGGATCTGTAGACGCTTGAATCACATTGACAGGGGGTGCTGTTGGCACACATTTGTGTAAGTATAGAAAATGCAAGATGGCGGCGTCAGTTCCGATTTCGGCAACAACGCGCCGAAAGATTCTTGCACAACTATATTCTATAATTCTTCTTCTTTATGAAAACTGAACAAAATACATAATTATTTTATTTAACTACTGAAGGAAAACAAACACCGCTGCGCACGATTCATTTGACACATGACGTAAACTAAGTAAAGAGCCGTTGACCGGGCTGCACTTTCACAACACCGACTGCAATCTACTTCTATTAGTAGTTGCGAATATGTATTTACTTCTTACTTAAATACCTCATAATTTATAGAAAACAAGGTGCACGCACAGAATACTTAATAGTACTACGTAGTGCAGGAGAAAAGTATATCTTACGCTATTTATGTTGTTCCTTCATATATCTATGGTTGTTCCTGATGCAGCCTTAGTTTTTGTCGCTCTGTATGCATCCATACATTTTCTGATTTTATTAGAACCTTGGTATTTCGGATCAAATATATCCCAAACCATAACATTCTTTGCCACCGAATGCGCCTTAAATGCGGCAACTTTGAGTCGACTTATTTTCGCTGTGTTACAGACGTCTTAAGTCCCAAGTCTTTAAGTCCAATTCTGACTTGAAATACAATCTCCACCTTATTTTATATTTTTATATCCATTATTCTGACCAAAAAGTCGAGAGGTGACGCGGGACACCCGTTTGGAACGAGGTTTCTCTCGCTGTACAGGCGCAATTAAATAAATTAACAACGTGTCACTAAATGAAAATAAAAGTGGCGTGACGGTCAATATGTTACATTTTTTCGCTCTAACTCTCATTTGCCAAGTGTGCAGAGTATAACGTGCGATCAGGGACAAAATTCTCCAATTATTCTCGGCGTGAGATTCTAGACAATTTCCCGTAAATACAGATTACGCGTTCTAACAAAACCATTCACAAATGCAATCTCATCTCATCCCGCGTCTTCGACATAACCTTCTATGCAGCGTGTTTCGACTCACCTTCCATTGTGCCAAGGAGTAACAACCTCTTACATAACTAATTATGCAAACTATCTTCATCTGTGGGTACCTAAACTGTCCTTTACTATCCTTTCCTAATTACCGCTTAGTATGACCTCATTAGTAGAGAATGCAGTTGCTACGTCAGAGAACCGTAGGTACCTACTTAGGTACAAATGCCCACTGGTGAGCTCAATATTTTTGAATTATAATAATTTCAATATTCAGTTATTCCTTATTTTGGAAAAAGGCCTGCAGGTACATCTTCGAACCCCGAATTAACTTATTTTAATAACGACGACCGACGCGGTGAACGCCTGGAAAGCGGCTTGCCCGGATACAGATCGGCCCGTAAACCCATCTTCCCAGAGACAGTGGGATGAGCCGCTCTGCATGTTGGTACGGAATAATCTTATCAATACGTCCACCAATTCTGCTGAGCGTGCCCGCCTGCTGGCTGTGGGTGAGTGGGAGTCGGGGCTGTGGCTTCAAGCACTCCCGTCACCCAACATAGGCACTATGCTGGGTGACACTACCTTTCGGCTCGCTACCTGCCTGCGTTTGGGCGCTCCTTGCGGGGCTCCGCATCGCTGTCAGTGCGGTGAAGCTGTCGACTGCCTTGGACACCATGGCCTATCCTGTAGTAGGAGCGCAGGCCGGATAGCACGGCACGCCAGCATTAATGACATCATCCGTCGTGCTCTTGTCACCGCCGGAGTGCCAGCTGTTTTAGAACCCAACGGCCTGGCACGCGACGATGGAAAGAGACCAGACGGAATGACCATAATGCCCTGGAAGTTAGGCAGACCTTTGGTGTGGGATGCAACATGTGTCGACACCCTTGCGCCATCCCATCTTCCTAGCACGGTGGGCTGTGTGCAGAAAACCTCAAACGGCGAAAATATTGCAACCTGATTGGGACTTATATGTTCGAGCCGTTTGGGGTTGAAACACTAGGGCCATGGGGTCCGAGTGCCCACTTGGTATTTCGGGATATCGCCAAGCGGTTAGTTGACTCTTCACGTGACCAGAGGGCTGGCCTATATCTTGGTCAAAGAATTAGCATTGCCATACAACGTGGCAATGCTGCCAGCCTTTTGGGCACTGTTCCTGTTGACAGCGATGCGGATGAATTCTTTGATGCCCTATAATGATTGTTTATTTTTTTTTCATATAATTGTACATATTATTATAGTTTATATTTTAGCTTATATTATGTAAATATTTAATTTTTGGAGAAATAAATCGAATTCGACGTTTTAATAATACTATAATACTTAATAATATAATACTTAATACTATTTTAATACTATACTATACTAATATTATAAACGCGAAAGTTCGTGAGGATGTTTATACTCTTTCACGCAAAAACTACTGAACGGATTTTTATGAAACTTTACAGTACCTAATATAGCTCATAAATCAGAATAAGACATAGGATACTTTTTATCCCGATATTCCCACGGGATCGATACTTATGCGGGTAAAACCGCGGGGCGCAGCTAGTATTTTAATAATTCGATTCTAACACAATTTAGGAACTACTAACTAACATAACACCACGCTTGTATTCCTCGCAGGTGTAGACAGAGGTATACATATACCACACCCACATTTCGCCACTTATGTTTTAAGTCCCATGTAATAGGAGCCGAGCCTATTGCCATCAACCGGGCATAAAACCAGTCTTCTTGCTGCTACTGCGAAGGAAAACTCATTGACATTTTGCCTGACCCGGGAATCGAACCCAGGACCTCCTGCTCAGCAGTAGCGCAGTCATTTTAAGAACTGCAGGGTAATTGCGTAATACACTATCAGTAGCAAAGGGTTTCATTTTGACAGTTCAACAATATTCATTGCGTTATTCACGTTGTTGAGCAGACACATTTTTGAACATATGAAGCACTGGATTAGCAATGTCTTTCAAAATGACTCAGATTGAGATTGATAGTGTGTTACGTGTTTCCTAAAATGTTTCAAAATCAACCACATTTAAAGTATTGTGAAACCTAAAATCCTTTTGCGATATACTGACTGCGATTGGATCTGATAAATCAAAATTAGGTTTTGCTAACCAACTCTTACTAGCTCTCTCTGGTCATCTTTTAGCTACCACGGCGTATTTTAATTTAATATTCGTTTTTTTTCATCTTTTTTTTCCGGAAGCTTTTAACGTTCTGCATCGGTCTGACATGCATAATTTCAACATGAATGATGTAACCGATACTTAGTAACCCTATTTTGATTGAAAAGAGTGTCCGTCGAGTTTCTTGCCCGTTCTTCTCCATAGGTACCTACTGCGCTTTGGAATGGGCAACCAGCTTCAACTTTCCGAATGACCGACCCTTTGACAATTCAAAAATGCCTGTAATTGATTTATTTGAAATAAATGCTTTGAGTTTGAACCTTCATCGCTCTTATAGGAGAGAGGCCCGGATTTCACAAGCGATTATCATAATTTTCCTAACAGGTGTAAACGTGTATGACAAGGAAGCTACCATCGTAATCAGTACTTACCTACCTCGTAATCCATTATTGTTAATGTTTTGCAAAAGAATAATGTCATAGATGTTACCTATAATGTCATCGTTTGCACATTTTTCAAGTAATTCCATGTGATAATATTTCTTTTTAATTACATATATGTTTATATAACATGATGATGACTACCGGCGCAAGCTTTATAACACGTGTTTGGTTTTGAAAAACGTGTCGTTGAAACCATTATTTTGTCATAATAGAGTGGATGTTTTTCAAATACTTATTACAGCCAGGACCAACCTACTCGCTGAAACACATGTGACCCGGGCAATTCGTATCATCAACGAACTTCATGGCAAAACTGATGAGTTTACCTGTCATTTTGACAGGCCTGATGGTCTAGTGGTTAGTGACCCTGACTGCTATGCCGGAGGTCGTGGGTTCGATTCCCACCCAGGACAAATGTTTGTGTGATGAGCACGATCATTTGTTCTGTGTCTGGGTGTAATTTATCTATAATATGTATGTATTAAGAAATATATAAGTATGTTTATCACTTGTCTAGTAGCCATAACACAAGCTCTGCTTAGCTTGGGACTAGATGGCGTTGTGTGATAGTTGTGGAATATTATTATTATTATTTGAGTAAATTTGCTAGGACACTGTTTAGTCTAGGTAGCATATTATTGCGTTGAGTATTCTGTAAGTATATAAGATTTTGTTTTAAAGTTCCCATTACTTTTTTAGAAAATTGTTTTAGTTCTTTATATTATATTTAAATTGTAAATAAAAAGTTAGTCTAGATTTGTAAAATGACCACATTGGGTACATACACCTGTAATGATAGTTGTACATGAGAGATTTTAATGATTAAAAAAATAAATTATGTTCGGCGACGTTCGTTTGAATGCAAGATTTAGCGTTGATGTGTTTTGTCCGGGCGGGAAAATCTTTGTGGAAAACCTTTGTCTGGGAAAGTTGCATGGGAATACCCTGCTGCTAAAGCGAGACATTCCAAACAGTAGATTATGTCCTCAATAAATATGACCCTTTCCTTATGTACTGAGGAGATCCGCGAAGCAACGTTTTTGGCAAGGCTGGAGAAAACAAAAGCTTTTCTACCAACATCTACCTATTGTTATTGATAGCATAACCATTCCACAATTAATTATTATTACATTTGGTACTCCTGATTTATTTATTGAATACGTTAAGCACACAAAATATGTACAGAGGCGGACTTAACGCCATAGGCATTTTCTACCAATCAACCAAAGACAAACAGTGGTAGGTGCAATCATGAAAATTGAGTTATAAATATCAGTGAAGTTTGACCAACTTCAAAAGGACGAAACTACTTTAATGTCCCTAATGAACACGATTACTACAGTGTTGTTACAAACATCGTAAAAAAAACAAAACAGTAAAATTAACAGCTGATCGTTCCTTAATAAAAAACAAACGAAAAACAAACCTACATATTTAGATTGAACAAATCTAATATCAGAAGCAGAAAAAGGTTCACATAAAAGCAATTTCGCAAGAAATTTGCTTTCCGTAAACATATCGCAGTTCCGTCTGATAAAGTGTTAGTCGAACTTAGTCTTATATTCATAATAACAATTAGTTTTGAACACCTAAATATTGATGAACCCAAATTGATGTTACGGACCACCGACACACATTCAGTCTCATCTATTAACTTTTTTTGTATAATAAGACCGAGTTATGACCAGTCAACGTTTTATAAAGTTTTACACTATATAAATGAAGTGTTTATAAGTGAAAGGTAGCTGTACGGTCGGTCAAGGAGGTCCACGCCGATGGACTACATACATACTTATCAGATTTATGTTTTTTAATCAGATACAGAATAGTTATTACCGTAGGTTTGTGCTTAAGGAAAATTGAGAGGAAAATATGGTAATATTGTAAGAGATTTTTTCTATTCAAAGCTTTTATGTGAACCTTTTTCTGCTTATAATAGTATGCTCAATTTCACCATTATAGGTTTTTTTTCGTTTATTTTTTTCTTAAGGCTCAGCTGTTAATAATTAATCGTTTTATTTTTTACGATGTTTGTCAACAACACTGGACTACCCGGAATAACAGTGATCATTTGGGGCTTTAAATCTTTAGAGAGTGGCGTCCTGAAATAAATATGAAATTCATACAATACTCCTTGTTATAATACAATAGTCGTTGGTAGTACGAGTTTGATAGGCTAATATTAATGTTCAATAAAATTGAAGTTGATTCCTAATTGCATGTTAAACTAGCTGCGCCCCGCGCTTTCACCCGCATGAGTTTCGATCCCGTGGGAATATCGGGATAAAAACTATCCTATGTCTATTCCCGGGACTCAAACTATCTCTATACCAAATTTCATCTAAATGGGTTCAGTGGTTCAGGCGTGAAAAGGTAACATACAGACAGAGAGACAGACAGACAGAGTTACTTTCGAATTTATAATATTAGTAAGGATACGTTGCCCATAAAATGTGTAAAATTATATATTTTTGTAAAACGATTCCTAAATGTATGTTAGGTAAATACGTTGCCAATAAAATGTGTAAATATTTTTTATTGTTGTAAAACTACATGTTTACAATACCTACTTATAAGACAAGAACTCTTGTCTAAAGAAATTTCTAGAAGAAATGCATCGTATAGTAACTACTTGTTTATGCAAACACTCGTAAACTACAGTGCAAGGTTAATTCCTTATTAACAAGGAATTATACTTGCATCTATAACCCTTGTCGGTAGTAATAAATACAGGTTATACTAATACATAGAAGATACGAGGAGAATACGTCAATACAAATGAGTTAATGAAATGTATTCTCGTTTACCTTGTTATCGTACATTGATTTGTTGCCTCCATCATAATCAGCCTATAATTTTCCCACTGTTGGGATACAGGCTTCCTCTCGGTGAGAGGGAGTAGGCCGTAATTCACCACGCAGGCCCAGTGCATGTTGACAGATGTCACATGTCTTCGAAATTTTGGTTCTAGGACATGCCGGTTTCCTCACGATGTTATCCGTCACCGTTTCGAGAGCAGTGGTGATGAAATGACTGACACAAAGTAAAGCGCCAGTCTGCTGGGTTCGAACCTACGACTCGTAACTCGCGGCTGTTACCACTGGGCCACCACTGCGCATTTGCCTACCTATAACTATCAATTTGTAATGTCGCACTGCTGGCCAAAGGCTTCACTGTTCCTTTTCCACACACGTCCTACCTAACTGGTTCACAAAAATCCTAAACTTTGAAAAAGCTGGAGTAAGTTTCCTTTCGGAATGAGAAGCAGCTTTTGCCCTGGTGTTTGGCAAAACCAAAATCGTTTTTTTTTTTAAGATCTTTGTTGATCATCTTGATAGTGTAACCGGTGGGTTTCGAACTAAACTAGTACCTACTACACACGAGCTACACGCGTCACAACGTGCCGCTTGTGTAATTGAGTACGGTTCCAAAATACACGAGCGGCATGTTGTTGACGGCAGCCGCCGACGCGTAAACGTCGGGCGACGACGGGTGTTGACGGCAGCGGTCGACGCGTTTCGACGGATACAGTTACCTTTGTGGCCAACGCGTGTCGCTCGTGTGTATGAGCACTTACATAGTAGTTACGCCAGCTTTGGGGCATCCCCGTTCAAATATTAGGAGAGCTTCTACTTATAAGATTTTAATTCACCTCTGAATTACCTTAACGCGATACTAATACGTTAGTTAGTAGGTAGATTCAATAGCAACTATTAGTTCTTGACGCCTATTATATTGATCGAAACTAAGGTAAGGCCAGCGGATAAGGCCGTATCTAATAACCTAACTACCTTAGATTCTACGATCTAGATTTAGACAAAGATAAAACTTGCATAATATCTATTACCTACTAGTCCGGTATTTATTGCACAACATTGTAAAAAAAAAAACATCCAAAGATGATTGAATATCGTGAGCTTTTTCATTTTACCAGTGAGTCGGATTCACTTTTGTTTTTGTTAGCCTTTTTGTGTCCCACTGCTAGGCAAAGGCCTTTTTTTAACCGACTTCAAAAAAGGAAGAGGTTCTCAATTCGACTGCATGTTTTTTTTTTGTATCTTTGTTTCGCGATATCACCGGCAATTGTAAATCAATTTCTAAAATTATTTTTAATGGATAGGGTATGCCTCAGGGGTGGTCCCATATAAATTTTATTAACTTTGTTTGGGTTGTTTTTGAGTTAGCTTCAGTAATACGTATTTTTGCGACTTAGTTTATACTGATGATGTTATAATGACTTCCTGTTACTGATATTTACATAGCAAGTAGTGTTATATGAATTTTTGTGGGGTAAGTAGGTACAACTAAAAAGTGAAAAATAAAAACTTTTTAAATTAAATTAAAGTTATTTTTCACTTTGGAAATCGGTTGTTATTTTTTTGTAAAAAAGTTTTTCCTTCTAAATCTCTCTATTTTGTGCAAACTCTAGCCATGCAATTCTCGTATTTTTAGGAACGTTCGCATTCTAATTTCAGTCGCAATCTGTCAAAAATACCTCTAATATCCCGACATTTTTGACAAATTTTTGACATTTGATTGTCGCTGAGATGAGATTCCGACTAGATTTTGAACATTTTGAACTAAGAGAAATAGCCTGCAGACCATCACACCACCTTCGCCGCGGTCTACCTCGACTGTGATGTTTCCTCTCAGGCGTCCATTAGGCGACGATCTTTGACCATATCTCGCCGATTAACATACAGAAAAAAAAAACACTAGGACTAAATCATTACCACATTCATTTATGATATGCTATTTGCCCATGGTTATCGTCCTTTTAGTCCTTAGAAATACATTATGCTGGCGAACACGGCAGTGGCGAAGGGCGAAATTATGACAGAGGTAAGCCGGAGCAAAAAAAATGCCAAAAAAAATTCAATTACGAATTGACTATAGTGTGGTTATGTTCTGAACTTTCGAAGCTAAGCCGGTGGGAATCGTGTTGTATGGTACCTTCGCCACTGGAACACGATCTTCTTTCAAGTTCTGCCAATTACCTAATCACAATCATGCATATTTCATATACAGGGTGACTGGAAATTAGTGGCGGAGCCGTTAAGGGGAGGTAGTCTAGGGTTTTTCCGACAGATATCACTATGAGACCTACCGTCCTTACTTAACCCTTTCCAAGATATTCCTACTTAAAGAGATAGTAATAAATCCTAAAAAAAAGTGATTTTGGCCTACTTTTTTTTGTTTTGCAACAAAGATATTCTAAATAAGTAATATTAATTGTAAAATTTCCGCTACTGTCATTATTTTATGCAAAAACTGCTAAACAAAAAGTAGGAATATCTTGGAAAGGGTTAAGTAAGGACGGTAGGTCTCATAGTGATATCTGTCGGAATAACCCTAGACTACCTCCCCTTAACGGCTCCGCCACTAATTTCCAGTCACCCTGTATATTTATTTGATCAGTGGTTACCCAATGGTAACGGCCCCGACTTACGTGTCGTAGGTCTCGGGTTCGAAACCAGTCAGGCGCTTTACGTTTTGTAAATTATTTCTTCACCACTGCTCTCAAAACGGTGAAGGAAAACATCGTGAGGAAACCGGCATGTCCTAAACTAAAAATTCGAAGACATAATTATGACATCTGACAACCCGCATTGGGCCCGCGTGGTGGATTATGGCCTACTCCTTCTCATTGAGAGGAAGCCTGTGTCCCAGCAGTGAGATCATTATCTAGGTTGATAATGCATAAGCAGATAGTTAACCTGGATAACCACACTAAATATGTAGGAACGATGCTGTGTAATGTACTCTATTTTATTTCCACACTCGTCCTTCTCATAACCTGATTTGCTTAAGTAGGTACCTATACCTTGTAATATTATATTGCCTTATAGATGAGCACAAAGCAGCAACCACAGAGTCATCAGTTAAACTGACAGCTAGGACAATGATTATAAAAGATCATCATTATGAGACACTAGATGTTTTATGAATATGGTCAACGAATTGTGTGTCGTCACAGATCCTAGATTATTCAAGCCTTATTTGAATACTCTACATACATACATACCTACCAACTCAAGACTGACTATTTTTAGTGAGCTGTATGGACAACTAAGCACATGTTTACTTAAAGACCTGCTTTTAAACCCACAAAAATATTAAAAAAAAAAAAACTGTAGACTGAATGAGCCAAATCAAAGAAACCGAAATTTAAAATCTGTAGATCGAATCAGCCAAAATCAAAAGAGAACGGATTTTTTTTTAATGCAACATGTTTGCTCTTCATCAGGATCACTTAGTAGTTATATAAGGCTGGCTGGAGATTTGTACTTTCAAACAAACTGTTTGGTACCTATACAGGCAAAAATATTCATCTTTCCACTGCACTGCCAATATTTTAATTTTTTGCATAGGTACTTGCTTAATCTGTAAAAAAAATAATCCGTAATGTAAAATAATTAATAACTCAAATTTTGAATTCTTGAGACGTCGAATCCAGCTATGTATTGAAAAAAATGATAATTATTTTGAACATTTAATAGGTAATACCTAGGTAAGAACATAAGAAAAATAAAAAATAAATATTTTGTTAAAACTGAGCGCTTTTCTTTACTTTCCCGTATATTATTACTTCCCAGAATTTGATTCTTATTAGGGACACTATCGAATGGTGTAATAACACAGTGTGTGTTTTTGTTTTATCAAAATCAACAGGTTCGATTCTTGGCTAGAAATATTGATTTTTCAAAAATCCAATGATGCAGTTTTAGTTTTCATCAAAATCGAGCCCGTGACTCCTTTGAGTACTTTTCGCTATTCCTCATAGTTTCGGATTTGACCATCCACGCCCACTTGAAAAATTCACCCTGTATACCTACCTATATTATTATTTAAATGTACTTGCAAATTAGTTGCCTGTGTCATAATAAATAGCTTTTTCGACCGTACATAGGTAAAAACAAAGATTCATATCCAAATAGCACAACAACAATTGAAAATGAATAATTCTACGTTGAATCTGATAAGGTAAATTTCATAGTTGAATCACCATGTACTACATCAACATAGTCTCAACTCAGTGCGGCAATTAGTTTCGCATTTCACTTGCAGAACACCCTAAAAAGCCAGGCCATTCATTGAAATCGTAGAAGTCAAATGACCCCGAATTCTATTAATTGTATGAACTAGTAATATTAAAAGGTAAATTATCGGTTGTTGCAACGATTACGACTCAATGTCGCAACAAGTCTGGCAAAGAAAGTCAGCGGCCGTGAGGCGACCTCCGCAGAACAGATTATTCACGGTTTTTCTTAAAACACTAGAGTTCTTTTGTTTTCTTTTATTTTAGTTTAGATAACTGAAAGGTACAGCAATTTCGGTAAAATCTTTAATTAAAGTGAACCTGCATATTATATGGTTGTTGTTTTAATCACAATAATAAATGGAAGGTTACGTAAGTATCACATTTCCAAAAAGGGAATTTTCTCACATAGGTACCCATCTGCTTCCGCTAAAGCGCCAAATCTAACAAGAATGTTCTCGAACTAAATCTAATTTAGTTTTTCATGGACAAAATGTGTACTAAAATTCCTTAAAGTTGTATCTTCGAGTGAATAAAACGTTCCCATAAATAAAATAAAGTCAACACCTGAAATAGCTATGAGGCTCTGAAACTTCAGCTTTAGAATGACCGTTTGTTGTCAGACTGGGAACAATTACCAACTACATACGTACGTACGTACCTACGTTTGTTTTAGTGTGAACAACTTTTATTGTACTCAGTCCAAGTTACTAATAGCAGAAAGGATAAGATAAGGACATGAGTACCTCCATACTCGCCCGTACTGCATGCGGAGGTATGGAATATTGTTGAGTATGGAGGTACTTTGGATGACCATATCCTGATGACACAATCTCCTTTTATGAACATAATTATGGCCTTTTTGTTCAAACCACACAGTACCGCACTATGTTGAAACTTTTACCACCATTACGCCAAAGAGGCTGCTAACAGTTTTCTTACGGTTTATAACTGAGCATATCTTAAGATTCGCAAGTAACAAAGTACCTGCTGTGATGTAAACCACACTGTAATGAACATCTGTGCTTCAACCGCAGGTAATCACAGTTATTGCTGGTCCTTTAACAATCGCCGTAAATCATGATACCTACTTATATTCTTCTAAGACGTACCACTTTGAAGCCGTTAAACTGTGGTTAAAGGTCGTAACTTATAAACTGGACGTGTTGCAAAAAATATAACTCATTTCATTAATATCGACGAGTTTAACCGCTTTTAGAACGAGCTGTCTGTTACCGGCGACGTCTGATTTCAAAACCATCTGTATTGACCAATCAAGAAAATCATTTGCAATATTATAAACTTATTGATATTTAGAATACTGACTAGGTGTCCTTGGATCGCATCAAATCTGTTGTATAGCTTATTATGGAATATGCAAGGTCCCATACGTCCTTGCCAGGAGAGAACCTGGTACAAACCTATTTATTACGCTGCAAAATAGCATTGCTTAACTTTGGTTTGTAGGTATTGATGCCAGTGAAATTACAGGCCCATGAAACTTCTCTTCTTTGACTCCAAGATAAACTACTCTTACTCTTTGATGCAGGTCTTCAACTACTTTTCATCTGGTTGCATAATCAGATTAATCAGCCTATAATATCCCCACTGCTGAAACACACGCCTCCTCTCTCTGAGAAGGAGTGGGCCATAATACCCCTACGTCCCCTACGCGGGCCCAGTGCGAGTTAGTGGACCATTTGATTGGCCGTCGACGTAATGTATTTGCCATTTTTAACAGGAAACCAGGAAATACGACGTATGCGCAGGTTCTTAATTTCCTGACAATGAACTTCACTTACTCTACCCACTACCATAATCACACTAATACTCGTACTTATTATAAAGGCGAAAGTTTGTTAGTGTGTGTGTTTATATGTTTGTTACTTCTTCACGCTTAAACGGCTGGACAAATGTTGATAAAATTTTGTATGGAGGTAGCTGACACCCTAGATTAACATATAGGCTACTTTTTATCCCGATATCTCCACGGGATCGAAACTTATGCGGGTAAAACCGCGGGGCGTAGCTAGTATGCATATATTATTGTAGAAAGATCCTACATGTAGAGCTCCAAATAAACTTACAACTGCGACATCTAAAAACCTAATATGACATTTAATGTTTAGCTGTTTTCAGGGAGAAACGCCATACCTATTATTAACTTCGCAATGCATGAAACCGCAGCTCGCAGTCAGCTACGATGCGGTAATATAAAAGATCATTCAGAATTGAGAGACATTACATTAGTCTCAGTGTTTCGACCACAGCATTAAATGTATTGACGGTAATAGGTACCTACTCTTTTATGTCATGTAGGTAATTTGTGTGTAGGTACGCCTGTAGTGTCCTGTGTCCCATTCTTAAGACGAAAGCGTCAGGGTAGCCCGCCAAATTCAAATTTTCTTACATTTTTTTGCAATTTGCAGGTCAGAATCAGGTTGTATATTGATCTAAATATGATTCGCGGCCGTAACAACTATTTATTTATAGAATTACAAGCTGCGCCCCGCGGTTTCACCCGCGTAAATGTCGATCCCGTGGGAATATTGGGATAAAAATCTTAAGCTCCATACAAAATTTTATCAAAATTGGTCCAGCCGTTTGAGCGTGAAGAAGTAACAAACATAAACACACACACACAAACTCACAATCTTTCGCCTTTATGCTGGGGCCAGACTATCGCGATAATGCGAAGATTTGCGCGATAAGTTGATGCTCATTGGCTGGAACTACGATATAAGCCAATAAGAAACAACTTATCGCGATTTTCCCGTATAGTGTGGCCCCGGCATTATAATATTAGTGTGAAAATCATCAATACAGCTCTCTAAGTTCATATTACCCTATTGAATGACTATTTCATGAAGTCATGACATTTGAAACCAATTCTAACTTAAGGAGTAGTATTGCTGATTCTATTTATTATAATTCTGTAAAACCATATTTGTTACGGTCGCAAATCATATATTGTTCAACAAACAACCTGACACTTGACCTGTAAATTATTGCAAAAATGTAAGAATATTTTAATTTCGTGGGCTACCTAACCGCATCCCCCTTAAGCAAAGGTTTGTCACCTCCTTCTTGTCAGTACTTTTCACAATTTTACATTTCTTCAATTTCCAAGAAGACATCTGAGTATGGACTATTTACGTTGCGTAAAATAATATTAACTACTTACATATGGCACGCCCAGATCAACACTGCACTAAGTCAAAATAGCTCATTTTTCAGAATGGACGGAAAAACCATTATTTCTTGTTATGTCAAAGTTATTGCGAATATCCTGAATATTGCATGTGAAGAATCCAATGCGTATCAGTATTATATAAATACGCCAGTCTTCGTGGTTAGCGCGGAAAATTTTTGGCTATTCTATTAAATAAAAAACTCAATTTCAAGATTTTTCGACATAATACAGTGTTGGTGTGCGATATGTCCATGTATGAAATGTTTGTACCGGTGTCAAGAACACCAAATTCGTAATTTCCCATTATGTTTTATGACGAAGTGGTGCGTATCTAATTTTAAATACAATTTAGCAAAGAAATATAACAGCATAGATTACCATCCTATCTGTTAAAATTAACGGACGCGCATTTTGCGTTTCGCACCAACAATCAATCATCATTTTACAACATCAAGAAATAAATATAATCATGTCCTCGGTGCACCTATTTAGAATAATTAGTCATTTATATTGCATAATAAAGTCGTAAAGGCAATGCTAATTGCGACACACACTTACCAACCTAAACATTAAAAACCCTCATTAGACAATAGGATATGATATCTAATAAAGGAATTTAAATGCGTAGTCATAGCTCGTTATTTAATAACTTAAAGACACAATACATTATAATAAACTTAGACAGTAAATTCAATAACCAAGCACCATTAAACGACAGGTTTTTATATGAATGCAAATTCATACAACAATTTTGAAACGGGGGCAGAAAAACTTCCAATGATTGAAAACCAGCTAAGTACCTGTAACTAATTAGCCAGTTTTACCACGTTATATTGGACCTGTATTTAGAGCAATGATTATGAATCAGTTTAACGTTTAAATATCTTGTAATTGGGTATGAATATGTTAAAACCTGATAACTCGTGGCTTACTTATTTTAACTTCGCAGATCAAATAGTTAATCGGTTTTTCCCTACTTGAACCTTACAGGTTATAATTTTCTGCTTTACTCGGCAAATGTGTTAAAGAAAATGATGTCGGTAATTTTAAGTATAAGCCAAGCGAGCTTAAACATTTTGAAATTTCCATTACGTTTACCAAATTACTAAACCTAAATGAAACAAGCGTGTTTTGTTTAAAAATCTGTGAAAATCTCAATCTTACCTATTGCTCACTTTCAAGGTAAGAAATGTAGGTACGTTTATGCTAAAACAAAGATTTCCACCTAATAAATAAACACAAATGACAAACCAATATTTTTTCACGAATTTAAACAAAAGGGATTTATTTTTCTATGTTATCGACAGCTAACCCATTCAATGTGATGGAAATCGTTGTGCAAAACCACAATTTTGATTGAATGTTATTTATTAGTCATCGATGACTTACAATTGACCATTGAGTTAATGCAATTGACAATATCTAAAGATGTACAGTCAACAAAAGAGATAAGTATGCTGGATCGTCGGATATAGTTGAAGTTTAGTAAGAAACCGATGAATGTTGTCGACGAAATTTAATTTGATAAATGAGCTGTTTGTTTTCTATTAATATATTTTTTTTTTTAACTGTTAAGTACCTACTTCGACATGTTCATGTTGACATGTGATGCATCTTACGTTTTATCTTTATCTAACTCCCTGTCTCTTTGTTACAGATGGGTTGCAGACTAACAATAGTGGACGATGTCCTCAACAGATCCTTCTACAAACTCGGCCTGGTCGTCGGCAGACAGCCAGGCTACTTCATCATCATCCCCGTTCTCCTCACACTACTAATGATCACAGGCTACCAAAGAATACACTATGAAATGGACCCAGAATACCTGTTCTCCCCCGTCAGTGGACAAGGCAAATATGAGAGGAGAATAGTCGAAGAGAATTTCAAAGTCAACTATTCACATAGGTTTAATGTTGGAAGGATAACGCGGGCAGGTTGGTAAAACACACATATTTGGTTACTTGAGTCTTTGTTTTTTGTTGGTTTACCACAGGAACGTGAGTCTACAAGAAACCGGTCACATTAGTCGTTTTCGTTGACACGCCTTAAGCCTCATTTCGGTGTAATTATTTAGTGAAACGTTGAACTCCTACTCCCTCACAAAGCATTGGCATTGTGATTACCAACGTGTAAAATCTGCTTAAAGACTGGGGGGCTAACATCCTTAAATTATATTCGACGAGATTTTTTGTGCTAGAGTAGGTAGGTACGCTGACGAGTTTCAAACCAATTTCTCTATTTCCAGGACGATTCGGCAGAGTAATAATCGTAGCGAAAGACAACACCACGAATATGCTGCGAACAGAAGTATGGAAGGAGTTGCGACAGCTAGACGAGCTGGTACAGAATATGACAGTGACCATGCCGAACGGAGACACCTTCACTTATAAGGAAGAATGCGCGCGATGGGAGGGACAATGCTTCACCAACGACATTCTCAATTTGGACAAGATTATTGGCGAGGTAAGGAAAACTGACCATTTAAACCTCATGCATGATATCTAAACATCACAGCCTTCGATCAAAACAATAAAATTCTTCGCGATTCGCGATACTTAGGTAGGTACTTATGTCTACTGGAATGTTGATAGCCGCATGTTACAGGGAAACAATACCATTTTTAAACAAGCCTCGCAAAATCGCAAACAAAACGTTCAAGTCTACGAGAAATAGTTCGCCATAATAATGTGGCAGTCTCGTAATAAGGATCTAAACAGTCAGTCCCGTACCCCTGATAGAATTCTAGAAAATACTTATACTGTCATTGCATTTATACGAGTTGATTTATATTTGTTAGTCATATGTTGAATACGAATTCCACTGCTGGGACGCAGGTCTCCTCTCTGTGAAAGAGAGTGGGCAGTTATCAACCATGCGGGCCCAGTGCGGGTCGGTTGTCATAATTATGTCTTCGAATTTTCGGTTCTAGGACACGGTTTAAAGAGCAGGGGTCATGAAATATGTATATAAATTAGAATAGAATAGAATAGAATAGAATAGAATACTCTTTATTATGTATACCATATAAATTACAGACATAAATATAGAAAACTTTACAATTACGTGAAGTAAAGCGCCTGCTTGAGTTCGAATCCACGACCTATAACTCGCAAGTCGGGGCCAATACCAGTAATACCACAGACCACTGGGCCACAAGCCACAACTGCTCTTAGGGGCTGTCTCCACGAGAGAGAGAATCGCGGCGATATTATCGTCATGCCACGAATTTCTATATACTCTCTTAGAACGTGTCTCCACACAGCGATATCATGGTGGCCAAAATTTGATGGCACGGCGAGACTATCGCCGCGATTCTCGCTCGTGGAGTGGCCCCTTTAGGTAATCCCCTCAGTAGGTACACTTTTAATCAAATGACAAACTATTATCACCACGTTTTCCAATTTCCATTTAAATAAGTAGGTAAGTAAATGAAATTGTTTGCCGATAAAACAAACAACTTATTATGCTCTCTAGATGTGGCATTGTCTTCTTGACCAATATAAACACAAATAACAGTACATATTTACTTAAACAATAACGAGCGGTCAGTGCATAGTAGTTACCGGTTCACTATAACACGTAGAATTGTGTCAGGTGAAACTGAAACCGGCGTAAATGTCCCATATACATACGTAAACATCAACATCAAACTTTCGATTTCTTTGGAGGTGACTTTCTCTTTGAAGACGTTTCTTGAAAACAGGTTACTTACACTACTCACGTTAAAATGTTAAAACTTCTTACATTTAGGTAATTTACTTAAACTCTTACCTTCTTCCCATAAGGGTGGACAGAAACTACTGATCGCCACCTCCTACGATCCTTATCCTTACTTGACGTTACGGTAATTTGTACCAAAGTAGCATAAGTTGTGAGTGCAATCTTGCATAGCACAGTTAATGTAATAATGTAGGTTCCTACTTACCTAATATATGATTATTTTACATATTCACATTGTTACCTCCAGCACCCTAATTGCGTAACGCACTATCAATCCATTTTGAAAGATATTGCTAATCCATTACTTCATATGTTCGAAAAATGTGTCTGCTCAACAACGTAAATAACGCAATGAATGTTGTTGAACTGTCAAAATGAAACCCATTGCTACTGATAGTGTGTTACGCAATTAGGTAGGTACCCCGCTGTACCTACTGTAGGTACCTACTTAGTACTAAAGTGATTAAAAGTCGATTAAGACTTACACATCATCTAAATCGACACAGAATTATTTAGGTAATACATTGTATTTCAACATTTAATATAAAACCTAAGATTCTTTTAATTTTACTTAGATTCCGATTTTAAATAAATATTTCACTCAATAATTAAGAAACATAATAGGTATGTATAACTTCCTGCACGATCCCGGACTCCCGAAATCCGTAAAAAGCAGGTGGAATTGTGGGATTCCAAATTGACTAGAGATCTAGCAATAACGCGGAACGCCCTCGAGGTAGGTCATGTGGTCAAAGTATGAAGAAAATTGGATAATAGAAAAGCGTTTGACAATAATAATATTTACCTATGAATGTTTCGTAAACCAATTTCAATTTTATGCATATCGCAAAGAATAATAACTTTTACCACATAGCAACCCGTTTCCTACGAATAAATTAGGTACTTATTCGTAGTCCGTTTCTGTTCTCTTTCAATTTCAAATCAATTTCAATTGTGAAGTCCAAGACTTAACGTCAAAAATATCAGCTGTTTCATACATTTAGACATTGGCAT
This sequence comes from Amphipoea oculea, assembly GCA_945859645.1. Lineage (NCBI taxonomy): Eukaryota > Metazoa > Arthropoda > Insecta > Lepidoptera > Noctuidae > Amphipoea > Amphipoea oculea. The sequence continues at coordinate 15,539,186 of OX243873.1, forward strand.
TGCACTTTTGTATTTAAAAACCCGCGATAAATTTCAATTTCCCCTGCGTTGAAGTTTTTCGTCCAAAATCATGTACAGTCACCAAAAGAGATAAGTAACCAGTGTCGTCGGATATAGTTGAAGTTTAGATAGATGAACTGTTTTTTCCTATTAATTAAATTAAATTTTATTCAAAAACATCCATCGATTTCTTACTAAACTTCAACTATATCCGACTGTGACGTTGCAAAACTAATACTAGCGACACCTGTCGTGGAATAGCGATTGACATGGTGGTTTACGTTACGCAAAGACGGTTTTTTGTGTTTAGTAAATTAATTGCAGTTTAACAGTTAATTAAAACAAATAAACAAACATACATAATTCACCATATTTTTAATTAAAAACATAGTCGATTGTATTAAAGATAAAAATCGATAATAATCTTATATAGTCTGTGGAAGATTATTCGAGAAACTGTCAGATTGGTTTGGAAAAAACGGTGTTCCGTGTCCGGTCTTTTACGACCAAGAACACGAGCCTGGGGGCTGTTTGAGAGGGACTTTATATCCTGAGAGGAACGGGATGTGCCCAAATAACCCAATGGGGTTTTAGTATAAATTCCAGTAAGAGCAGAATCCTGTGAGTATTAAACCATTTGCTTTATTCTTGCTGGACAGCCTATAGCCCAGGTCTCTTGCATGTGTGTTCTGACACGAGGACGTTGTTACAGGTCTGGCTTGTTATGCTAGCCTTCATTTTGATTGGTGCTATGCGCAGCTAAATTGATGCCTGGATGTTGCGCCGTTGTGTGATGATTTGGAATTCATCAGAGCGCAGGCGGCTTTAAGGTTATCCCTTGCGGTGTGGTCATCCGACGTTCAGGAAGGCCTTACTTAGCCGGTTCCCGGTTATGAGGGAAGTACGCCACTCCAGGTAACGAAAGCGTCACCATCTCGTCCGTAGGCCGCGTTCGCGTGTGCTCACAGGAACCTCCTGTGAGCGAAGCCAAGGACCGACGATCCGTCAACTGACTGAGGTCAGAACTAACTGATTGGTATGAACTGACTGAGATCAAAACTGAGAGGTTATTGTGTAAGAGTATAATTTAACCCATGAGAGAGTTAGGCCTTTTGTAAAAAGGCTAGGTGTTAAGACCAGTTGTCGTAAGATATTGTGTCTCGGGTTTGCTTAGCATATTAGTTATTTTCCCCATATGAGCACAGTCCAAATTGGTCGACCCAATTGACGATAAGTTAGGGTTACAGTTGGCGCCCAACGGTATATAATTATTTAATTGTATAAGGTGAACAGATTGATAACGGTATCTCTCTCTCTCTCAGTTCTCTCAGTCCTTTCAGTTGGCGGATTCTCGTATTAGTTTAAGGCTAGTTTATAAGTTTTAAATATAAAGTGGTCAACGCACCACAATCTAACCATTTCTTTGTTGGACCGGTAAGGTGCAGAGTGTTGATAAAGGTCATTACCTTATTTGTATGTATGCCCAACTCACAAATTGAACAAGTTGCATTCTGTTAATTATTTTGGGACTATGTATGTACCAAATGTTTGTTTAGTGTTTGATGACTTAATATTACCTATATATTTGGAAGTTTTGTAACATACTAGTTTGCATTTGTGGTTTGTTTATTTATTGCAACACACAGGTACAAGTAATAATTATATAACTGGAAGATAATTATTTTACAATATAAAACATAACAGTTCTTGTTTATGATCATGTGTTTGTTTCAGTTCATGTTCAGATAAACTGTATTGCATTTGTATAGTGAAACATTGTATTATAACTCAACAAACCCAATATAAATTTCAGTAACAGTAATAAAATAATTTGGGGGTAAACTTAAAAATTGTAAAGTATCTATGACGCAGTTCTCAGTAGTGTTCTAGCGGTCTCTTCTTTGTTATAGAGGATTTCAGTAGTAAGATAATAACACTACAGGCAAGCTTCACTATTAGTATTTGGATTTGTGCGATACAGGGAGCTGAAATTTGTCGAAATTATTGAACAATAACATTCAACTTTCATTGAAACGAAACACTTGGAATTTTTATGACAACTGGTCGGTCACTTAGACGTTTAACGTTAAAACACTCATCATTAAACCCAGATTTATAATACAACCGGCATTCCATAAAACAGCATTGTTTATTATCGACGTTCGTTTTCATACATTGGAACTTAACCTATACAACACATTGACATTGGTGACATTTGACGTTTGACGTTTTGAAATATTACGGTGCGTTCGGAAACTCGTTATACACGATTTGCGTTTAGTTTTGTTACTGGTTTTGCGTTTAATTTTGCATTTACTATATCGAAATAATAACTTTACAAATTAAAAACAATAATTATAATAATAATGGATTTAGAGACAGTATATTGACATTCCCATCTTGAGAGCGAATTAACGTATGAGGTTGCGGTTTATGCATTACTTGCGTGCGACTCGTACATTTACTTTTAGTTATTATTTGCTGTTATATAAAAAAAATGTTACTGACACCATTACACAACTAGTGCTTTGGTAGCCGGAACTTTGAGAATTATGTATGTTCTTCTTGCTCACGGGATTCCTGAAACCGTAATTACCATTAATGAGGTTCAATTCACGGGATCAGAGTTTCATAGGCTACTATAGAAGTTTAACGTACCTCAAGTTCACTATGGGCGCACCACACACTAACATGGTGGAAAGGGACATTTAAACGGCAAAGTCAGTTGTTTCGTCTTATAAATGAAAAAATAGATTATTTATTTAGAATTTTTATTTTTTGGCAATTATTTTTTTTTACTTTATTCCAGAACATAAAATTGTACCAAATATTCTAAAAAACTGGATCAACAGTCAGTCACCAACCACCAGAACCGGTCGAAATGGGTAAATATAATTTTTTTTTTAAGTGTTTCTGATTATAACAAACTCAACACGTCAGACTCAACACTATTCAAGCCAGACAGGGATATATTCAGCCATAATTGATATAAATATATATTTTTTTTATATAATTTTTTTTTCTTAAAATATACATAGTTAAATGCCATAGTTTGCTGTTGGCAATGTTAATTTATATGATGTAGCAGTTTACAATATATTAGCCGTAGTCCGTGTTTTCACGTGTTGTTTTGAGGTCTATTCGAACAACGACGACGAGGCCTAACGTAACTATAATGCTGCACATGGTATTTACATTGTTTTGATTATTATATTAAATTATGAACGCGAGTTTAGGGTTTTGTTCAAAATTTATACGGGAATTATGCCGTTTTACATGCCATGCGTTTAGTAACAAACTTATTTTATGGCTTGGTCCATAACTTTTGTAATCAAGTTTGGTTGGTTTTCTTATGGAGCGGGTAGTAACTCCTAAAATAGGCCTTGACTGAAGCGGATAGTGACTTCTAAAATAAGCCTTCACGATATTTATAATCAATCTAGCTTGGTTGGTTTTTCTTATGGAGCGGGTAGTAACTCCTAAAATAGGCCTTGACTGAAGCGGATAGTGACTTCTAAAATAAGCCTTCACGATATTTATAATCAATTCTGCTTGGTTGGTTTTCTTATGGAGCGGGTAGTAACTCCTAAAATAGGCCTTGACTGAAGCGGATAGTGACTTCTAAAATAAGCCTTCACGATATTTATAATCAATCTGCTTGGTTGGTTTTCTTATGGAGCGGGTAGTAACTCCTAAAATAGGCCTTGACTGAAGCGGATAGTGACTTCTAAAATAAGCCTACACGTTGTTTATAGCCAAGTTTGCTTGGTTATATTTTTTTTATGAAGCGGATTGTGACTTCTAAAATAGGCCTTCACTAATGTTTTGTTTTGCCGAGAAAGCATTGTTGCTTCGGTGAGACTTTAGATAGCACTAGTGCTTATCTAGTTACGAGCGGCCGGTGACTCTTAAAATAAGCCAAACCACCATTATGTTTTCAGAAGTTTTATTTCTGGGAACGCTGTATACGTCTTGCCTGGTGAGTTATGCACATTGGTTGCCCTATATATGTATCAGCTCGCTGAACATATTCACCAGGAGGATCGTTTAGATTTGTATGAAACAATGCAGAGTTCCACTGGTATACAGACGGAATTCGGGAGTATGCAAGAGGTGGCTTCCTGCGATATGAATGCAGGTTGCTACAGGATTGAAAGAGAGGAAAATTTAGGGAAGTATGAAAGAATGGGGGGGTTATGCCCGGAATGTAGGAAGATTTGTAAGCAGAATAAGTTTCCTGGCAGTTTGGATTTTATAAGGTTGGTCATTTACTTACAGTAGGAGAAATTAAGGAAATTATTTATATTCCATCTTAAAAATTATTATATCTGTCGTTTCAGAATCATCAGATTATAAAGATTTGTACTCTTCCACTTAGCTTTCTATGAGAATTTGTTTACCCACTCCAGTGTTGTAACACCGAGGGCGGTGTTGGTTTTTGCGTACACAAAAACCTTATTGTGGGAAGAGGGGCATTGTGACGTTGCAAAACTAATACTAGCGACACCTGTCGTGGAATAGCGATTGACATGGTGGTTTACGTTACGCAAAGACGGTTTTTTGTGTTTAGTAAATTAATTGCAGTTTAACAGTTAATTAAAACAAATAAACAAACATACATAATTCACCATATTTTTAATTAAAAACATAGTCGATTGTATTAAAGATAAAAATCGATAATAATCTTATATAGTCTGTGGAAGATTATTCGAGAAACTGTCAGATTGGTTTGGAAAAAACGGTGTTCCGTGTCCGGTCTTTTACGACCAAGAACACGAGCCTGGGGGCTGTTTGAGAGGGACTTTATATCCTGAGAGGAACGGGATGTGCCCAAATAACCCAATGGGGTTTTAGTATAAATTCCAGTAAGAGCAGAATCCTGTGAGTATTAAACCATTTGCTTTATTCTTGCTGGACAGCCTATAGCCCAGGTCTCTTGCATGTGTGTTCTGACACGAGGACGTTGTTACAGGTCTGGCTTGTTATGCTAGCCTTCATTTTGATTGGTGCTATGCGCAGCTAAATTGATGCCTGGATGTTGCGCCGTTGTGTGATGATTTGGAATTCATCAGAGCGCAGGCGGCTTTAAGGTTATCCCTTGCGGTGTGGTCATCCGACGTTCAGGAAGGCCTTACTTAGCCGGTTCCCGGTTATGAGGGAAGTACGCCACTCCAGGTAACGAAAGCGTCACCATCTCGTCCGTAGGCCGCGTTCGCGTGTGCTCACAGGAACCTCCTGTGAGCGAAGCCAAGGACCGACGATCCGTCAACTGACTGAGGTCAGAACTAACTGATTGGTATGAACTGACTGAGATCAAAACTGAGAGGTTATTGTGTAAGAGTATAATTTAACCCATGAGAGAGTTAGGCCTTTTGTAAAAAGGCTAGGTGTTAAGACCAGTTGTCGTAAGATATTGTGTCTCGGGTTTGCTTAGCATATTAGTTATTTTCCCCATATGAGCACAGTCCAAATAGGTCGACACATGTACGTGAGCTAGTAAGGTTATTGATCTATTCCCTCGCGGACTCGCATAGCGACTCTGAGAAACTGCTATTTGTCTCATGCAGGTTTTCACCCATACCACTAGGTACGGAGACTAGTTGTGTGGGTGAATGCCATAGTAGCAGGGAAAGAGGCATTATTTTAGTGGCTCGCCACTTTGTTTGTATGTGTGCCTTAATTATGTATTAATTCCAATAAACTTGTATTGTGTAAGAAGGTACTTGTTTAATTGAATCTTTCCCTAGCAGAATATACCCTATAAATTTACTTTAGCACGGTGGTGAGTAGTATAGTTCAAATAGAAACCATCATCAGCTTGTTTCCAATTAATTTCTGTAAACTACGCACGGGCCAGTGTTACACGACGACCCTGGTTACTTATCTCCTTTGGTGACTGACTGTACCTACTGAATCCATGGGAGCTGGTTGTGCATCGATGTCTCTGCAACCTGGTAGGTAAAGAAGGCACCTAAGTAGGTATATTATAAAAATTCAATGATTTACATTGCACTCGAGATGCAAATGGAGAATAAAATATGTTTACTGCGACCATCACGTTGAAATAGAGTTTACAAGAACACGTCAATTTTATTTTATTTTATTCCAAATCAACAGAATTGAATAAAAAAATAGTAGGTACGGAGTCGAAAATCTTAAAAAAAAAAACAAAATACAACTTCCAGTTTTTATTTGCCACACAATACAATCAATCAATGGCGAACCATGTCAATGACATGGCCGCCATCAGGAAATTCGCGTCAATACCTACCATGGGTTTTTGACACCTGCTTAACATTCAATTCACACCGAATTGTCACATTGAGTCAAGTCAAGGCAAGTCAGAGTTCGTTCAGTCATCATAATCAGCCTATAATGTTTCCACTGCTGGGACACACTCATCTCTGTGATAGATAAAGGGGCCATAATCGACCACGCGGGCCCGGTGCGGGTTGGCGGATGTCACGTCTTCGAATTTTTGGTTCTAGGACATGCCGATTTCCTCACGATGTTTTCTTTCACCGTTTTGAGAGCAGTGATGATGAAATAATTTACACAAAGTAAAGTGCCTGATTAGTTTCGAACCCACGACCTACAACTCGGTAAGTCGCGGCCGTTGCCACTTAGCCACCACTGCTGAGTTCGGTCAGTGATTCAACACAATAAAATTAGATACACATTTCAAGTTTCAAATACAATGGTCAGTAACAGATAATATTACAGTTCCGATCATTCGTATTATGCGCTTTTAACCGCAGACCACACACTTAACTGTAACTATTTTGCATTGTTGACCATTAACGAGGAAAAACAACGAAATTTTACTTATATTACTGTGGGTGTGTGCTGCTGCACTGTTAATTTAGGTACTAGTACTTAATAGGTAGCTATCTAAATATTTCCCTGGATTCTGGTCTGGTTATCCCCTTAGTACTATAATAGCCGTGCTACTGGGGTCGTAGCTGCAGAGGCGCTGACGACCAATAATTAAGACACTCTAAGCTTTTTACAGCATTTATTGCATAAGAACCACCTCTTACAATAGCAAGTTATAAACTAAATATAAAAAACACTAGAAGAATATTTGACACTCGCTTGAAATATCGAATGGAACATACTTTAAAATATAACCAGCCAGTCTTGTAGAGCCGGCCTCTACATGAGCTACGCCCACCCTTGAATAACAGTCTGGGCATAGGTCATGACTTTTATTCACACCATTCGACTTTCCAAGCCCTATCTGCCTATCCTATCGAATGTCTACCTATGTCGGGATAGAATTTACACGATGAGGTCCGTCCCTTACAGGAGAAAGCTTAAGTCAGGACAAACGAAACGCGAATCCAACACCACGCTAGGTGTCAGGTAAGTTAACATTTACATGTGCCAACGTGCACTCAAACAAACTAACGCTGCCATGCTTAAGCCTCGTCGGGTCAAAACCCGACTAAAAGGCTCGACGCGGCCTCCTAATAAGAACAACTGATGTGAAAGTTCACATCGACCTGGAAGAGGCTTAAGAGAATTAACCGATCTTAGCATCAGATTCTTTTAACTCCATCGGACGGGATTGAGCCAGAGGGAGGGAAAAGTTTAAGAGGCCAGGGTTCATTGAAGAAAATTATCATATACTCCTACTCCAGCAAAGAATGTCAAATACCTATTTCGAAAATCAATTATTTAATATCAAAACTGTTGGTCCTCAAACACAAGTTGAACCGAAAGTGTCAACCAAACACACTTTGCAAGGGTTATACCCCTGTTAGCAAAGTCGGTGACAACTTATGCTGAGTGTCTGTCACCCCCCCTTCTATAGGAGTGACCACAGTTATAAGAGTGACTTTCCTCCCATAATTCGCGTCAAAATATGCTGGGGTAAGAGCAATCTATTTGATCCCTAAACAATGGAGCCGACGATTTATTCAAGCCTCCCTTTGGCCCGTTGCAGGTGTGAGGGCGCACCTCACAACCCTCTGGGAGGTGCGGGACCTCACACACTCCCGGCCGCGTCCGATGTTTTTTCTCACAGCATATGTAACACACAAATGGACACATATTAATAAATTGTAACAATCATACAAACAAAAATAATGCACTAAAATATGATGTTTACATTCAAGTGACATATTTACATTACATGACAAGATACATGACAATTAAAAAAAACAACAACTATTAACATACTAATATGAAAAGGTTTTAATTAAATAATCTGACTTAAAAAGATTTCTATCTCTGAACTTCCTTTTTCTGAATTTATATTTTAAAATCGAAAACTTTTTTATAAAATGATGCTTGTTTATAAAAAATGTTTTTATAAAATTATCAATGATTAAAAAACTTTTTTGAAATAATATTTTAGTTTTCGCTTTCTTAATAAATGGGATTCTTTTCTTCTTTCGTGCTTTTCTTTTATTGTTTGTAGCACATTGCGAAAAAAACTTCTTTAAATTAGGGACATCTACATGACATATTATACAATTACTACGATTACGAACTATAACTTCATCCGTAGGAAAACTAAATGAGTCTATTGATCGTACGGAGTCGTTCAACACCTCTGCATCTTCATCTCTGACTGCATCCAAGTTCATATCATCCTCAACTAACTCATCACTAATCATCTTATCATTATTATTCATGTCGATGATGAAGTGATCTTTCTTCTCTATTTTGGAAAAATCGGAATGGCCATCGTCCTTTATTTCGGAAAAATCGAAATGACCATTTTCCTTTATTTCGGACGAATCGATCGACACATTATCCACATCAAAATGATCAGCGGCGATGTTAATTTTATTTATTCCCACATCGCGATCATCGTGCTCATTCTGTGGCTCTGAAACATTGCTAATTACATTAATAATTGGACAGAACTGACCCGATTCGTTGTTTTCATCATTGTGTTCACTCTCGAACACTTCTATCGGCTCCTTCTCCTCCTCTGCGAGGATGCACACCTCGCTGCTGCGCTCGACACCATCTTCTCCATCACCTTCAACTTCCACGCTGCTTTCTAGGCAGCACTGCTCGTTCTGTAGCGGGTCATCTTGTCTTCCACTAAATAATATAGAAGCATCATTATCTAAATTTACAATATTTACAACATTTTCTTGTCTGCTTTCCTCAGACCGATCTTGTGCTATCTCGACTACTTGCACCTTATTAAATCTTTTGTCTCTGTGACATCTGCAAGGAAGCTCTTCCCATAACACATCACATATAGCCTCAAATGACATGTCATCCTCATATTTCCATTTATGGACTGCTAGGGCAGCACCCTCTAGATATGCCATTAATATGAGCGCCCAGTCGCTCTCACGCCATTTATTATAGGCGGCAACAACTTCAAATCGCCTAAGAAAATCTTCCAGGCATACACCGTCCGTGCCCGTAAAAACTTGAGCCATCTTACTCTTTTTATATTAAATAATACATATATCCACTTAGCTTTATATCCTCCTGGCGACGTTTCTTCGCATATAAAATATATACTCACAGTATACTTTGTGGCCTCACCACGCAATTTTTAATAATGCCTGAGCGTATGTATTGGGCTGAAAATAAAGTTTATTAGGCAGCAAATTTTGAGGTACGTGAAACTTGTGTAGTATTATTCGGCTCTACACACGCCATCCAACAAAAAAAAACGTTCGAAACGGGCGCCTCCACCAAAATATAATAGCCGTGCTACTGGGGTCGTAGCTGCAGAGGCGCTGACTACCAATAATTAAGACACTCTAAGCTTTTTACAGCATTTATTGCATAAGAACCACCTCTTACAATAGCAAGTTTTAAACTCAATATAAAAAACACTAGAAGAATATTTGACACTCGCTTGAAATATCGAATGGAACATACTTTAAAATATAACCAGCCAGTCTTGTAGAGCCGGCCTCTACAGTACCTATACTTAGTCTTTTCCCAGTCGCAAAAACGCAAGCCTTTAGTAATTTCCAAAACGCAAAAGCCAACATGTAGGTACGAGTGCAACTGAAAGTTCCCTAGTGTACCAAAAAATGTTTTCTCCTTGACGTATTTATATTGGACTAGTGCACATCTAAAGGCGCACTTCCAGAAATTTTACTTCAGGCACAAAATCATCTGCCAACAGGCACTACAAGCGTATAAGATCCAAGTTTATAGCTACAAAAAATCTGAAAGACAACGATTGCCATGCAACGTTTTTTTCGTAGCCCAAAATAATTTTCTCAAGTAACGAGGTAGATTATGTACAGTGTAACACATTCTTACTTACGTCATACCGTCATAATGTCTTCTCCTGGTCATAAAGAGAACAATGACAAATAGTACCATACGCAATTTTGTTACGGTATCGCTTTCGATTACTGCAATATTAGGCAAATACGCGCTTTAAGATTACACACATACTTTTGAGGCAATCTTTCTATTGTTATTAAAATTACAATAAAAACCACCACATTATAAAACACAATACAATTAGTCGGTTTCAAAGGCATAACAATATTCACAATGTGTCATCAGTCATTTATATTCTAAGCATCCTTCTCGAGAGATCTTATACACAAGGATTCGTTATGTCTCGCGGTGTAGTTAATGGAAATTCTTTGTACGTGTGATTAGACTAACGACACACCTTCACAAAACACGACTGTCCTTTGAGGAACTAGAAGAACCTTTACCTTTGCAATGAGAAGTACCTTTTAGCCTCTATTACCTTCGCAGAGAATCATTCTACATCCTAGCGCTTTTCCGGCGTACTGACAAGGTCGGCAAGGTAAAGGAACTATGCACCTACTCATGATCATCATAGCAAGCGCATGAAAACTACATTTATTTGTCCAGGTATTGATGAGTCGTTTTGTCCAGCGCTGATTGACTTCCGCAGTTATTAAACACACTATATGAGCCTATAGATATCTTCCATTATGTCGATGGCACGATTTCCATTTTCGCAGCCTGATATGTTTTCAACGTCATTGGCCAATGCTTTAGTTAATGTTCATTGGCATGTCTTGCGTGTAAAAGGATCTATTCTATAATATCTTGCCATAGCGCAGCGTAAAAGAAACCTCCTTAGGCAAACTGCGCAATTTTAAGGCGTGCGCCTAATGATAGCGTTTATTTGTATTTCGTACCACAGGTAGAGCGCGGCGAACTAAACCTGACGTTTCCCATAATGTTCAATCCTGTAACATGGGAGGCTCATGCGTTCCCGGTATTCTTCGGCGGCTCGAAGGTGGTGGATGACATCATCGTGTCCGTACCAGCTGTCCAGCTAGTCTGGTTTGTAAGAACGGACACTAAATTACAACTGGATGGAAGGTGAGAAATATTAAATGATTATTTTTTAATGTTTAATTAAAATTCATTGAAAACAAGAACGAACCACTAAATCCTAGCTAACAGTCGAAACGCAGATCGTGCGTAGACCAGAATTATCTTACAAGTAATAGAGGATATCCTCTAAAATAACTGTAATGTACCTACTCAGAATAGCCATGCATGCAATATAAGGAAGAGATGATTGTAGCAGTGATTATGTTTTGGAAGGAAACAATGAGCGTTTCTATAGTTCACTTCTTGGTAGTACTTATTATACTCATTCTGCTTCATTTAGATTTTTATGACTTGTTTTGAATTTCAATAGCATTACCTATACTTTGTGTAAACACACGGCGCTATAACTTAGATAATAGACTTCGATCTTGACACCGTTTAAGAAATCGTTTCGAATACGAAGCACTGCGTAATATTGGACAAGAATACGAATGGAAAGGCAGAGAGTTTAACAGATTGTGGGTCAATATTTCGAAAGGTATATAAGTTCCTGATACGTTTTTGAAGAAATACTGTCTTTAAGAGAACGGGCTGAAATCATGTTACATAAATGACTATTTCGATATATCTATCCTCTGTCTCTATGTCATCCTTAATGTATTTTAAATAGTGATTAAGATAAATTCTTCTTTGTGAATTACAGAGGTGCTGCATGGGAAGACGCCTTTCTGGACACAGTCGGCATAGCTGAAGACACCGGCCGCTTCAAACACATATCCGTCGCTCGATTCGCCTCACGTACTCTCGACCACGAACTAGAAAAGAACACGAGGACTGTCATACCATTCTTCAGTTCCACTTTCATTCTCATGGGGATATTCTCTATAGTAACTTGCATGATGGGCGACTGGGTTCGCTCGAAACCATGGCTGGGTTTGCTGGGCAACATCTCGGCTGTGATGGCCACGGCAGCAGCGTTCGGATGCGCCATATATTTAGGCATTTCCTTCATTGGTATTAATTTAGCTGCACCCTTCTTAATGATTGGTAAGTTTCTGCACAGTATGTTTTACCCTAATGATTTTATTGCCATCATTCCAAACAATTAGGGTCCTTTTTATCTTCAAGCCAAGCTTACGTACTTAGTGCTAACTGCTACGCACCCACGGCGTTGTGGAGGTTTTCTTTCACAATAAAATCTATAATCTTTCTCAGAAGGCCTACTCATTCGTTTTTATTAGAAAAGTGTGGTTTATTTCAGTCACGTTTTCCACCTATTGTTAACTTACACCACATTGTACCTCCTATTGTATCGACCACATAATATTATTACAACCACATGTTTTCAACAAGTCATCATAAGTTTGTTTTGCAATGTTTCAGGTATTGGAATCGACGATACTTTCGTGATGTTAGCAGCGTGGAGACGAGCCTCCCCGAAGCTCCCGGTGCCAGAACGGATGGCCATCATGCTGTCAGAAGCAGCGGTGTCCATCACGATCACTTCTGTTACGGATATGCTCTCGTTCTTCATCGGTATCTTCTCTCCATTCCCGTCGGTGCAAATATTCTGCATGTACTCCGGTAAGTTTAAAGTTTGATGAACTTCAGTTTTACTTATACAAAACAAAGCCATACTTAATCCACAATAAACTACTTATCAGTCAACTGCTAGATAAGAAATTCAACTACATCCTGTAGCTTGCATACTATGTAATTATGATCATCTGGACAGCAAAATTGATGACTACAATACGGTAACGCTGATGATGAGAAGATTCCATCACCGGAAAAGGCAACAATATACCATAATTTCTGTTCACATTCCAGGTCTCGCGGTTTGCTTCACTTTCGTGTGGCATCTGACATTCTTCGCCGGATGTGTAGCCATATCAGGCTACCGCGAGAAACAAAATCGACATACGATAACTTTAATGAAAGTTCTGCCGGAATCGAGGGCCAGGAAAGGTAAGACTGATTTAGGTATTACCACACCCCGGACACTCCATACAACGCTCGCAAAATAATTACCTACTACTACTACATTAAAAAATGACGTTTGTATACGTGTAAATGTGTGCGTGAGGTACTTGTGTTTGCGAGCGCTCTTGTTAAATAACTGCGACGAATACGCCGAAGTGCGGGGTGAGGTGCGGTAACTGATGTTAGTGCGGGGAAGGGAGTGTCATTTCTGTACGTAGTACTTTAAGTATTCTGTGGTATTACAGAGTGTTTCACGAACATATTTATAAAAAACTTCATGATAGCCACGCTATGTGTCAGGTTGGGTCATTTAGTCAAGTATTAGGACACACTATTGACTTCGCTCTGCTACTGAGAAATTTCATTGACTGTCCTGGGACACAGTATGACAGTACTAAGATCCAGAACCACCCGGACCCTAATGTTCTGTAGCTCTAGTCTGTAGTTGTAGAGAGTAGTTACATAGAGTATCTTTTATTCTATCCATACTTTTCGTGTCTGTGTGACCGCGTTGTTTCTTCTACACTACGCAACGGGTATTGATGCGGTAGTCACCAACATTTATAGAATTAATTCAAAGTTTAGGGTGTATATAAATTCATATAAAAAGGTGTATAATTCATTAATATATTAAAATTACATTTAATAAAAACAGCAGATTTTTGTCAAGTCGTAAAAGCCGTGCGAAGCAGGGGCGGGTCGCTAGTCTTCAATATTCTATACAAATAAATAAAACCATAACAAGCTTCGTTGGATTACTTTTCGCAAATTCCTCAATAACTTCGTTAGGTTGTAGACTACCAGATATCTCGGGACATATTATAATTGGCAACCAAACCGGTTAACCAGCTGTCTTCGGTCATTGTCGTACAAAGGGACGATGTTATTCATTTAAGCGAAGAGAAGCTGCGCTCCACACTACAAGTGGTTACTGGTAATGTACCTAGCGAGAATTTGTAAGAGAATGTTTATATTTGAAAAAAACTCCGTTCTCTTGTCCCCAAACAGCAGCTGAAGCGCATGGCTTCAACTGCTGTTTGGGGGAATTGTTCCCTACCATTCCAAAGGTCCTTCAAAAGAGTTATTTCTCCAATAAGTTTAGTTTAGGATAATATCAAGTTCGCTTTAAGATTTATCACGGAAGAACTCAGATGCTTTTAGGGTTGCTTGAGCCCCTCGGATCCGCCAATTACTGTAGTGTATATCTTATATATATAAAAATGAAACCCGTTTTCCGTTGTCACGACATAACATGAAAACGGCTGGACCGATTTCGATGAAATTCGGTATAGAGATAGTTTGAGTCCCGGGAAAGGACATAGGATAGTTTTTATCCCGATATTCCCACGGGATCGACATTTACGCGGGTGAAACCGCGGGGCGCAGCTAGTTTGTAATAAATACCAAAATACCAGCTTTTCACTTAATGTAAGTACATGAAAGTAGGTAGCAAAAAAGAAAAACCCATTTTAATTTTTTTTTTGTCTTTTGGTTTGTTCTAATTTTGATGGGATGGGTTACTTTTTATCGACATACCACGCGGGCGGAAGCTAGTTTTTTTTATGAAATAATATACTTAAACCGCTTTTATTTTCAGAAGAAAAATCATGGATGTACAGAATTTTCTGCAGCGGAGGTATTGACGCAGCCGATCCTGACAACCCAATAGACAACAAGGAACACGTCATCATGGCCTTCTTCCGCACCACCATGGCGGATTTACTGAACAATGGCTATGTGAAAGCCCTAGTTATCGTAGTTTTCATAGCATACCTGGCAGGAGCAGGGTACGGAGTGACCAACCTCAAAGAAGGTTTAGAAAGAAGGAAACTGTCCAAAGTGGATTCATACTCTGTAGAGTTCTTTGATCGTGAAGATCTGTATTACAGAGAATTCCCATATAGAATTCAGGTAAGAATATATATGTTACCTATTTAACTTAAATGAAAAAACATTAAAAAAATAAATTTCGATTCACATAAATAAACCAGGTATGTACTTACCTACCGATTGAATGCATATTTTGGGACTGCATTCTTAATTTTACATTCAGAAGCGCACACCTTCATCATCTTCTGCCTAGCCTTTTCCCTATGTTGGGATCTGCTTCCAGTCTAACCGGATGCAGCTGAATACCAGTATTTTTCATGGAGCGACTGCCTACCTGACCTCCACAACCCAGCGCACATCTTAATAGTAAATAAAAAACACTAGTGCTTTTTGACACCCCTTCGGCTTTTTGAGGCGCGGTAAGCCTTATGTAAGTCACTCAGTCCGACAGTGCGTCGTCGGACTGCGTGACTCACACCGTCTCGTCCTCTGAAGTGCTGGTGAAATACGAAGCTGAACAACACTCACCGCCGTCACCCCGTCCCATTTCAACCATAGAGAATTTTATTATGCCTTAAATTTTCGCTTGAATTTTTTTTCCATTTGCCCGCTGTGTCTTTTCTTTGAATTTTACGCATAGAGAATTATACCATAAACTGTTAGTCGTAGGTACCTATAGTAAACTAAACCATTTTCGTTTTTTCTAGGTGGTTATAAGTGGCGAGTACAATTATTCTGATCCAAAAGTACAAGATGAAGTGGAAGCTTTGACCAAGAGCTTGGAGAACACATCGTACATATCCAACTCCCTGTACACAGAGTCTTGGCTTCGAACCTTCGTCGACTACGTATCGAGAAACAACGACTACTTGAACATTACTATCGATAATGAGGATGAATTCATTCAGAATCTTAAAGAGGTTGGTACAATTTGGATTGAATTGGACAATTTGAATTATATGATTAGTCACGTCCCACACTTTCCTCTCGATCTGCCGTCTACGCACAAGGACTGGTCTGTTCCAACGAGTGCTGGTCTATCAATAGACAGGATTTTAATGTAGAATATTCTAGAAGATTTTAGTAATCCCTGATGACACCCTGATTTGTTTTACTTTTTTAAGCAGCGTTTATTATTCCTTTTTTCTTCTTTTTACAGTTGTGGCTGTTCCCAGCAAACCCATTCTCTCTAGACGTGAGATTCAACGAGGAAGGAAATCGAATTGTTTCGTCAAGATTCCTAGTTCAAGCAGTTAACATCAGCGGAACAAACCATGAAAAAGAAATGGTCAGAGCATTGAGAAACGTCGTTGCTCAGTCTTCTCTGAACGCCTCTGTATTTCATCCATATTTCGTATTTTTCGATCAGGTATATTTTATCAATATATTAAATTTTGATAGCATTTATTATGCCGATATAATTTCCAAGAATACCAATTAATATAAATCCTTTTTTTCATTTCAGTTCGAACTTGTGAGGCCAACATCTCTTCAGAATCTATGCTACGGTGCTCTTATGATGATGATCACGTCTTTTGTATTTATCCCTAACATCCTCTGCTCTTTGTGGGTGGCATTCAGTATAATATCCATTGAAATCGGTGTCGTTGGCTACATGGCTCTCTGGGACATCAACCTTGATTCCATATCCATGATAAACTTGATTATGTGCATCGGTTTTTCGGTTGACTTTACCGCACATATCTGTTATGCTTACATGGCGTCAAAAGCCAAACACCCTGACGAAAAAGTCAGCGAATGTCTGTACTCCCTCGGATTGCCCATAGTTCAAGGATCATTCAGTACTATTCTCGGAGTAATTGCTTTGCTCCTAGCTGACAGTTACATATTCTCCGTATTTTTCAAAATGGTGTTCATGGTCATATTCTTTGGAGCAATGCATGGCCTCTTCCTTCTTCCAGTCCTTTTGTCCCTATTCGGGCCTGGCTCTTGTACTAGAAGGAAAGACGATATCAAAATGGCAAAACTAGAAAAAAGCTTTCCCAATCCCTACTGTATACCACACCCACAGCTAGTTCTTAATGACCAAATATATAACGGCAAAAATTTAAACCCGAATGGTATTTACAAGATTTATGGCGATGACAAAGATCTTGGAATAGGCACATCAGGCGAGGACACAAGCGAAAGCAGTTCTAACCAGTCGCAACGCCGGCAAATAGGTGACGATGAGAGCGGCCAGAAGAAATACGACGTCGGGTGGAAGCGATCTAATTATTGCCAGAACTCAGCGAGCCAGTTTCAGCCATCCGGCGAATTAGATCTTTATGGCCACGATATGGATCGTAATTGGCAACGACAGCGCTATGAAGACAATCGCCGGGTTTTCGACAATTACCGGAAACCTCCGGCAGCGTTGAGGACGCGCGATGATGAGTGGGTATCATCAACGCGGAAAACGAGCGACGCAGGGCCGCGTCGTGAGGGCACGTACAGGGTGATGCGGGCCCACTCGCAGCACAACATCCACCGGGCGCGCGCTCCCAGACGCTCCAACTCACATCACAACTTAGAACATTTAGACTACGTCGCAGAAATGCGCTTTCCTTGACAGTGACCGTCTAACCTCTCTAAAATAATATTTAAAATAAATCAAGTGCTCAATTTATGGACCAAAGTATAAAGCTACCTTCGTAAAAAAAAGAAATCGGTAGTCTAATTTCCTAGAAAGTGAAGAACAATAAGTTGATGTATGAACGCTTTTTCTTGAAGGTGTCAAGTGTTTTTCGTGAGTGATAAAAACTGTTTATCATCAACGTGTAGTTAGAAATTTTAATGGAGCTTTGTATACAAGCCTTATGCCAAAATCAAAATAAGTAGTCTATTACAACAGTCTATCTACCGACTCCTTACAGGTGTTCAGTAAAAACTCAATTTATTTAATCATATGTACAGGGTGCTCACATTAATTCTATAGTACCTATACCATAATGGCACTATCTTCACAAACAAACACTACCATTTTTCCATCAAATATCAGCAGCCGCTTACGCCGACAACTGTATGGAGTAAGATGTATATAGACTGCTATAACATTGTCTTCTCTATGTAAGAATTATTTTCATGTGAATAAATAAAAAGCTCAGTAGTACACCAAAGTACGATCGGTTCAATAACGATATTATCTGTAAGTAAGTTATTGATTCGGGAGACAAAAAATATGTAATTATTATAATATTAGTAAATGTAACTATAAGTTTAATAAGTATTTCGAGATTTTGGTACAAGGCTGAATAAGGAGAGGTTATGATTGTTAATCGCTAATTGCCTAGTATAATATTGTGAAAGGCCGCCGAAAAGAAGTTGTTTAGTTAGATACATTTGTTATACGACATTGAATTGTAATAGTAAAGCATACAACCAAGTATACTTATTGCAATTCAATCTAATGTCACTCTCTCATTGTATATATCGGTAATAGATACCGTTACGGTAGGTGTACCTGATATTAGTACCGCAAACTTATCGCATCTACATTTCAATGAGCGCGTATCAAACTCAAGTCAAGGAGACAATGCCCGTTGCAATGGCGCTCGGTAAGTTTTCAGTACTTGTGCAGTAATCCATGAAACAGTACCTACAAACAAATGAGGGAGCAGCCTAAAACCTACAGAAGCGTTAAATGCATATCTACGCGTAAGTTTAATAAATACAAACATTTAAAGGAGCAATTGAAACATAAACTTTTTACAAAATAATTTATTACAACTTATCTAGTTCCTACAACTTATAAAATAAACTACTTCACCGATTCAGTCAGTACACGTGCTTTCGACAATCATACCTAATTTGGCAATCATAGGGTCTAAATAATATAAGACGTCTATTTAGTGTGATATAAAATTGGGATGGGTGATATAATAAAAGTGTGTAAATACGTGTGTAAGGCAGAGGCGCAACAAAAACTTTTTTTTTTTTCGAAAATGTTCAATTACCTAACATTTACTGAAAACCAAACCCAGATGCAACTTTCGATTGAAAAAGGATAATTACTGACTGAATACTGTTCAGAATTTATGAAAATATAAAATAGTAATTACACGGCCTTTCTTGACATAATTAAAAAAATATTTTCATCCAGTTTTTTAGGAAGGTCACGATCGCGAAACATTTTCCCAAAACAAAAGTTTATATTGTGCCAATTTATGAAACTTTTAAGTCTTGATGTTTATACAAATAAAGCTTTAACCATTACCTGTCTAAATGGGTTGCTGTAAATATTAGTTGTGATATTATATATTATCTCGATGCCATGTTCCATCCCTGTCTTACGTTTATGTTTATGCTATTCTACAACTAATATTTTACTCTATGGCTTACGAATAACTATGTTCTGTCTGTGAAGACATGTTCCGTCATTGCATTTGTGGTGATAACAGCAAGTGACTCTAGTGTTTGTTCCGTGTGTTGTGTAAGAATTTAATGTTTGTGATCGCTAGCGGTCGCTCATCATGACTGAATAATGTAAATATTACCTGTTTTACATTAAATAAAAAATAGTTTTATTAACTGTATTTTTTTTTAAATTCTGATATCCCTATCGCAAATTAGGTACCTACATGGTTTAACTAAAAGCTAATAGTACTAATAAAACGTAACTCGCATTCAACGAATAATATGCGACTTTCTAAAACATACAACAGTATCATATAGTCAAATCAACACAATACAAGTTACAACTGGATGTAAATATAAACATCAATGTTATAACATTATGAGAAATTACATAAGGCACTAATGTGGGTGGAAAAATCACGTGTTTTAATTTATGAAAAAATATGATATGAAAATATGTGATCAATCTCAGTAACATCACGACTAGATACGACCGGCTGTGGTAGGATGCAGTCTTATATTTGCGTTCATTTTACGCATTGATGCAATCAGTCAAACGAGCCAGTAAACTCGCAATTCACCACTTACCGTGAGCCATATCTAGCCAATACATATATCTCAACAACTCTACAGCACTGTAGAGCAATTATCTATGGAAATGCAGGCTTATCATACACAGATTTCAGCACCTCACTACAAAACAGAATCAAATCTTTGGGTTCAAACCTGTCACACATGTATTCTCGAATAAATGATAATTCCTTATTACTACGGTTCTGTTCCGTGGTGTTATTCCACTGGTCGTCTAACACTCTGTTCAGGAGAGTCTTGGCGTCTGATGGAGTGATCTTCTTCATTAACACATCAGTTATAGCACTGAATGGCAGTTTGTCAGTAATCTGCTGGATAGAAGAATCTTCTAAATGTTCGCTAAGTTGCTCCACAAAGTCTTGTCTCTGGAAAAATTTATAAAGAATGAATATTTTGCAGTGGCGGATTTACCAATAGGCTGAGTAGGCTGGAGCCTAGGGCGGCAGATTTTAGGGGCGGCAAATTTTGGGCGAACATTTTTTTAAATGCCTTACTGAAATTAAAACGATTAATATTATATACCAACCATGTTTTTTTTGGAAAGAATAAACAAAGCGAATGCTCAAATTCAGGCTTCTACCGTAGATTTTATCACAGTTGCCGATCTTTACAAATCTCTTTGCAAGTTTTTCGTAGCTGACGAACGAGAATATTTTAAGCATTTTGAAGAAAAGGCAAAGCAGTATACTAAAGACTTGGGGCATTACTGTAGACGTCGGTAGGGGCGGCAAAAAATAGCCTACTGGCAGCAAATATGTAGATCCGCCACTGATATTTTGTAAAAATGAGTTCACCTTACATTGGTTTCAACAATTAGAATAAATAAGACTACATTTTATCACACTCACTTTGATTTATGGCTGATTTTTCAATAGACAGGTACTTTTATCTCAAGAATAATTATGACAGTTTGACATATTTTCTATAGAAAAACTGTTAAACCGCAATACATATTCCTCAGAAGAGAAGAAAAAAGTTATGTGACTATTGAAATATCAAGCCTTATAGAAACATAAGATTAGAGGACGATCTAAATGCTTACCTCTGCTAAACATGATTTAACAATATCTGCAGTAGATTTACTGCCTGATTCGTCGGTCTGCACAACTGTATGCGCAGTTGGAGTGGTCTCAGTCTGTACAAACGTAACAGTGGTCGGCGTAGCAACTGTTTGTACTTCTGTCTCGACGCCAACATTTGTAAATGTTTGCGCTGCGCTGTCAACATAAGACTTCAAGTCCGGGTCAGGCAAAGGCTCGTTAAAAATAGCGTCATCTATTGTCACCATCACATCACAATGCGATTTTTCTACCCTCTTAGAAGCATAATCTGTTAAAACTTTCCTTGCCACCTTCACTTTAGGCGCTTTAATACATAACCTGTTCACTTCAAGTTCTGTCATCTTCGCCAAATCACCAACTGTTTCCACCTTCCCTACTAATTCTTTAACAAGCAATGACTTCATTGCAAATGAAGATAATTCACCAGCAATGTTGTCTATGGGGTCCTTACAATCTACTAAGTCTGGGCATATGGGATCAGAGTCATTTAATTCACTTGCTCTGACAATTTCAACAACAGGTGTTGCATCTAGTGACAATGGTTGAGTGTCATCAGGAGTACCAGGAGTACCAGAAGTACTAATCACTGTAGTGACTGTGAAACTTTCTACTGCTCTGTTCAACACGGTGTCTAATTTAAACGCATGGTCTAATCTTTTAGGTGATTTTAGAGGTGTGTGTTGGCGCAATTGTCTTTCAAGGCGTTTATGTGCCGAATTTTGTGGAGATCGAACACCTCCTGGTTCAATGTATTTCTGAACTGACACCGTCGTTGACACAGGAGGGTCGTGGAAACTCACTCGCTTTCTCTGAAAAAAAAATTCACGTTACCACAAATTCCTTCGTATTTTTTAAGATTTTTTTTCTTTCAGCTGTCAACAATAATACTCACTTTACTGGCTGGCGATATCGTAGCGTCGTCAGTAATCTCTACAAGTTTCCTCTTCAGTATGGGACCTGCTGGACTGCTATCAACCGCAGGCAGCGATCGCCTGAACTTGAGGAATTTGTCAATGTCTTCATCTTCACTGGGAGGCTCAATATTTTCACTTACAGAGTTGTATAAGATACGTAAGTTCCTTCTAGCAGGAGTACTGGACGTGCTATTCTTCTTGATTTCTTCTGCTTCAGCCTTTTCTTGATTTATAATAGCTTGGACTTTATCAGGGACGCAGCATAGTCCTAACATTTGCGCTGCTCGACCTCCTGCACGCACTTGAGGTCTATTCTTCTTGAGTGACAAAGAAGAGCTAGGACTAGTATTAGTCACGGTGACTTCAACTCTAGGCGGCGACTGATCCCTTTTATCAGGAGATACTTTGTCCTCAGTAAATACTTCAGGTGAGCCACATTTTTCAAACGGTTCTCCATCACTGCTCACTGGTGACGACAATGTTATCACCACATAGTCAACGCTAGTGTCAGGAGATGGTGGTTTCTTGGTTCTTTCAGGGCTCATATTTTTAATCGGCGATATCTCGAACGTGTTATTTAAGAAATCTTGTTTTCGTTTAGCGTCGTCTCCAAACGATGAAGGCGATGAAGCTCCGCTCTCTTTTTCTAACTCCACAACAGCTGAATCTGATAAAGTTATTGTTATATCTTCTGAAGGATTTACTGATTTTTCAATGATCGATTTATTTTTTGGCGAAAATTTTCTCTTTTTGTTATTACAAATTTCATCAGTAGTAATGTCTACTACAGTCAAACTTGTATCCATATTTTTATGTACCACATCCACCTCCATAAAGTTGTTAGGGTCGGTTGGTTGAGTATCAGCTTCAGCTATTTCTTGTGTTTCTGGTCCTACTTCAGTTTCATCACTGCTTATAGTCAATGGTGCCGGGACATCTTCACTTATTATAACGACTTCTGAAAGAGCTTCAATTATTTCGGTATCCATAGTTTCAGTTAGATCAGCTTGACTTTGTCCTTCTAAAGCAGTTTTATTCAATGGTAATTCACTATCATCTTTACCCTCTTGATTGGATTTTACCGATTCTAAAACGTCGACCATTACACACTCTAATATGCTTTGAGATTCATTAATTTTGTCAGCTTTATCCGGAAATAGCTTAATTTTTTGCAAACTTACGATGGGAACCCTCTTAGAAGCCTTCTTTGTTGATTTAACTGATATTGTAGTAATAGAGGAGTCTTGTGAGCTCTCAATAACATCGTCAGAGTATGGCAGATCTTCTGTAAATGAAGTCTGATCTTTTATTTCAGTATCTTGTCCTTGGCTATCATCAACTGTTAGTGAGGAGTTTGAACTAGAGCTATCAATGTCTTTGTTTTTTTCTTTTATTTTCTTATCAGTCTTGGCTTCAGATTTTGATTTGTTCAGCTTCTCTACTAAACTTTTTCTTCGATCTGTGCCGGCGGATTCTAAAGCTTTTCTGGTCAATCGTTTTTGTGTCTGCATTTTTAAATATGGGTGTCCCTCTACCATGTCTATTGCTAATTCCTTTTCGATCCTTGACTTTCTAACGGTCTTTTTAGCAGTTGACTTTCTTTCTTCTGTCCCTTTATTTTTTGATTCTTGTTGTGGCGTTGACGGCTCTATAGCATCGTTTTTGCTAGGACTTATTTCACTGGATTTGTCACCATTTTTGTTACTGGGGGTTTCCTCTTTTTTATCAGAACTTTTATCTTTGTTATCATTAGTGCTTAGATCTTCGATGTCATTTAATTTTTTCCTATCTTTGCTACATTCTTTAGGCTTATTGGCATTACACGTTTCGCCCTTCTTGTTATTAGAAACTTCATTTTTGTTGTCGTTAAAACTTTCGACCTTCTTTTCAGTACAACTTTCTACATTATTTTCAGTAGAACTTTCGGCATTCTTTTCAGCAGAACTTTCGACTTTCTCTTCAGCACAAGTTTTGACTTTCTTTTCAACAGAACTTTCGACTTTCCTTTCAGTAGAACTTTCGACTTTATTCTCCGGAGACCTTTCGACATTATTTTCAAAAGAACTTTCGACTTTCTGTTCATCTGTTATGTCATCATTTTTGTCAGTATCCATATTGTCATTTAAAAGCAAGTATGAAGGATTGTTTTTTACTATTTCGATGTCAATGTCTAGAACTTCTTTAGTTATATCAGTTTCATTTTTATTGTCACTTCCATCTTTCTGTAAATTTTCATTACTCTTAACCTTATTCACAACAGAAATGTTTACATTTTCAGGAACTTCATCATCATCATTCACCTCATCTTCATTAGGAACAGACTCTACTGGAGGACTAGCATCTTCTGCCGAGTCAGTTTTCGAAGGAGTTGTGTCACGATTGGATTGCATTGATTCACATTTAGATTTTAAATCTTGTAAAGATTGGCGACTCTTTTTAGCACCTGTAAGTAACTGCAGCTCATCAAACTTTTTCGGCTTTCTTTTAACTCGTGAGGGTCTATCTGCTGAAACCT
Organism: Amphipoea oculea; assembly: GCA_945859645.1. Taxonomy (NCBI): domain Eukaryota; kingdom Metazoa; phylum Arthropoda; class Insecta; order Lepidoptera; family Noctuidae; genus Amphipoea; species Amphipoea oculea. Next base: position 15,563,698 of record OX243873.1, read on the forward strand.
GTGGAGGTGCAGAATTTACGATATTAGCCGTATCATCGCTTTTAGACTGAGTTGGGGTCTTTATAATTGTCTCAGTCTTATTTAGATCTACAGATGCACTTTTATTTTCTTTTTGAACTCCTGAATTTTCTATTAAGTTTCTTACATTGCGAAATACGCGATCTTTCAAAGCCATACGAGGTGATTTAGTATTTTTAGGAGTAACAGTCTCAATTTTATTTACTTTTGTATCTGCAGGTAATATGCCTTTTGCAATAGTAGGATCTTTATTTATATTTTCGGCTAAGAAGTTTTCCAATATTTTAGGCACAACATTAGAGCTAGGTAAGCTTAAAAGCATTTCCGTAGCTGTTTCATTACTTCCTGACTTGCAAGATTTGCTTTCCGATTTACTGCTATTAGACGTGTCTTGCGAGTCCGTCTTCCATGAAACAAGTTTAAATTCATCTTGAGATTGTGATAAATCTTGATATAAAGCAGGAATATCTTCTCTTTTCCGTTGTAGTTTTTCTTTTTGGTTTTCTGTTAGTTTTTTAGGATTGAATTTCCAGTTTGATTTCACTACAACATACTCTTCTCCGTTTTCTACGACAGTATTCACGATGCTTGCTTCTTTTTTCTTTGTCCTTTTTGGAACTTCTTTAGTTTTCGGTGTTGTGAATTTATTTTTATCGGAAGTTTGATTGTTTTCTTTAGCCATTGTTTCGTTTTCAATATTATCTATTAAGGCTTTTATTTTTTTGAAAGTTTTATCAGTTTCATCAACTATTTTTGACTTCAATGTTCTCATAACGTAAAGGACTGTATTTTTAGTTAAAGGTTGTTGTGATAGAAATGAAGAACAATCTAATAATTCGTCAACAATAATTGGAATAAATCTTTGATATGTTTTAACTTGAATTAATGAATCAAATGACTTCAATAAACAATCAATGAAAGACAATATGTGGGAGGCCTGTAACAATAATTGAAGTGGTTGTTTAACATGTACATTGTTATTATTTTATACATCTATAGTAAAAATGTAGAAAGCATAATTATACTACATGACAATACTAACATCAGTCTGCTGCTTGCATTTTAATGTCATCACTTTCATCATTTTCTTCAAACAGAATAATATGTACCGTGCAGCAGTTTCATTAATATCTGTTACAATAATACTGATTGTAGCGACAACTACATCAACCAGTAAAGGAAATAGTTGTTCATAGTTGTGGTAATTATCAATACGACTGGTCACAATATGTAGCTGTTCCAATTCTTTTTCACACGCTGAACCTGCATAAAGATACATTGCAATGTAATATATTTAAACAGGGAATAAATTATTTTGAATTCTTTTTTGAGCAATATCATATTACTAAAGAATCATCAAACAACCGTCAAAGTAACTAGCTGAACCCAAGTTGCCTCATTGAGTAAAATACTATACAACACATATTATGGTAGATTCTAATTAGACTTAACATTAGAAAACGTCAAAGTGTTGTTAACAGAAACAAGAGTATTGCATTTTTGATCAAAATAATTATAAATATTTATAAAAACTAGTTAATTCACGTAAGTTATTAATTTCAAAATAAATGCAATAGTTTTGTTTTCTACAAGTTATTTCTGTCTCACTGATTTTACAATGATCAATAGATTGATGCTACAGTCACCAAGATTACAGCGAGTGGGTCTTGGGCCGAGTCTGAGCTTAGTTAGCTGTTGACAGGACTTTATGGATGCCTTTTCTAATCATTTGTTGCCCATACATAGAAAATCCTTTGTGTAGACACACCTGCCGAAAATAACGTCGCGGAATTCGGCGCAGAAATAAGCTTCAACGAATTCGGTTATTGTGATATCCATATCGAAAATTACTTGCCGCATGCAAAAAACGTCGTTGACAAAGTTCCGCCCGACTGATTTTTGAGCTTACGTCAAAAGACGTCAAAATTTCGGCCTGGTGCGTTGGCGGTCATTTAAAACCGATTGAAAACTTAAGCACGCCAAACTTCTACACATCATTTCGGCAGGGATGTCGAAACACTAATAGCCTGCGCAGACGACGGATTTTTGTCCGCGGCGATAGAACGTATGGAAATCTACGCAATAACGCACACGAAGGACAAGTAGACTGCTGGGATTTCAATACATTCTATCTTTGCGAACAAAAAAGTCCGCGGGCAAAAATACGTCGTCTGCGCAGGCTATTACCTAAATGCAAAAAAAAACCTGTAGGTACTTACAATTCTGTTCAGCCATTTTGTGCCTTAGCACGCAAAGTATGACACACAGTTTGAAATATATCGCAGAATGAGAAATATCTGTCCCATTAAAGAGGAATGTCGAAATAGCCTTCACAAAGACCTCATTATATTTCAGTTTTGGATGTAATAAGCCATACATTGTGTACCATGTCATGGCAGAAACATTTACCTGAGAATAATAAAGGAAGTTAAGATTTTTTCTGTACAAAACAATGAGTCTGTATGAAAACTTGATACAAAAAAATAAGTTTAAAAACTAAAACCCGACTACTGAAAAGGATGAAACAAGAAAGTACCTTCCCGTGGTTGCATGGCGCTGTACTAACATATAAGCTATGATAGCATGCGACCATGGGAAGGTACTTTCTTGTTTCATCTTGTTCAGTAGTCAGGTTTTAGTTTTTAAACTTATTTTTTATTTAATTATTTTGGGGCTTATATCAGTAATATTTATATTTTTGAAATGTGCTAATTAATTTCATTTGATACCCAACAGGGCATGATAAAAAAAGTATTTTTAGATCATGACTTTTTGTCCACTATGACTAGAGGGCGCCATATTCAATTAATTGTGACGTCACATAGCCTATAACCAGCAGACGATCAAGACACTTCCAACAATACCTCATTTATCCAATTATTACAAGGAGTTTAGAAGTTATGAGGGAACAGATGAAGATACATGCATGCATGCATACAAGGGTAGATTTTCGTTATTTATCATCATTTACAGGTGTTATTAATATTAATTATAATACGGCACCGCACCACAACCGCGGCACGTGTTACATCCCAACATATATTGTGTCAAACGAAATAACAAACGAATACTAATATACTATATTTTCAATGTAAGTGAATACATTGTAACAATCTACAAACTCAGGACCGAAACCCAAAAAAAAATTTGTGCGATGAATGATGAAATGATGATAAATAACGAAAATCTACCCACAAACATACATACATACCGGTCAAAATCATAGCGCTCCTTTTTGGTTCGCCATAGTTGAGTAAAAAGAAATAGAAGAATGTTAAAAATAAGTTATAAAAATACATAAAGCATTAAATCCACTTGTGTACTGTATTATTTTTACTTGTGCATAAAGTTTGAATAAACAAACAAGTTGTCTGTCTGTGTAATCGCTTATTTCTTCAAAACTGCACATTGGATTTTGATACAGTTTTCACCACCATTTAGAGAATTTATTCCGGAAGGTTTATGTGTATGAGACATTAAAATTTAACTTACAAATAGCATAGAAATCTCAATGTTTTGACATGTCGCAACCTTAGTGCATTGCACCCGTGTGAAGCATGGGCCGGGTCTCTAGTAATATAGGTAAGTTACAATATACGTACTTGAGTAAATTCATTTATTGATTGCAATGGCCACAGGATGGCTTCACACAAAACTTGTTCAGTGACATTTTGTGCCATAAATATTATTGACTCTGCAAGTGCAGTCCACAAAGTCAAAGATATGTCATTTGCAGTCAAGGTCTGTAAAAGAAGGCGTACAGCACAAGTGGGTTCAGAATATACTGGATCTAATACCACGTCTGTTACTCTTTTAAGTTTTGTAACCATCTCTTTAAAGCTGCAACTGCAAATACAATAAAAAATAATATAAACACGAGGAAAATGAAGATATAAATGTATGAGATAAATTTTGTTTGATGAATCAAGAAAACAGTGCTCAAATCTGATTATATTAGTGTAACTAAAAAACCGAAATAAATAAAACATAGCTACATACTCGAAGGAATAAAAATTACCTTTGATATGCAAGTTTCAATGAGGGGTCCAGTATAAGCGGTATAATATAGCATAGAGGACGATTTACATCCTTTTCTCTGGTCTTAAGCAGTTGTTTGATTCTTATATCTCCATCAAATAGTGATAGTATCAATGCATTGAGCACCATCTCAGAGTAAATGGCATTATTTTCACATTTCTGAAAAAAAAAACAAACATAAATGATAATTAAATAATTTAAATTATTATCAATACTTTCAACATTACTTAAGAAAAAATTAAATTACCTTCACCAAAAGTAATAATATGGATAACATTTCAGAGACCAGATCTTTTCTTATGTTGTTTTCAGGTAGTTCAGCAATGGTCATTAGAAATGATTTCCACAAACATGTCATTTGTTGATTTGTCAAACCACTATCAGGATTAGCTGACATCATAAAGGCTGAAGTCAAAGAGAAGACCCAATGGCTCCAGTTATCCACTAAATTCTTAGTGTTAATCAATTTGCCACTCAATTTAGGTAAATCAGTACAACCATCACAATTGACATGGCCAACCATTTCCACAAGAGCCTGTATACATTGTTTTTTCACTTTCATGGTAATTTGTCCAGGTATTACTGTTGGTTTATCTGCACTATTGGGATTGGGTTTTCCAAAACAGAAATGCAAAAATGAAGCCAAAAAAGGGTCAATGAACTTATCGATTTTGTTTTGAAACTTTTCTAGTAAACGCCACCAACATTTGAACTTAGCTAGTGCAGTTTCTTCATTTTTCGCATTATTTGATTTCAGTGGAATTATTAACAGCTTGATTCTTTTGGTAATATTACTTTCACTTGTTTCCGTGGAGAAACTATCAATGAGTACACTCCAACATTGGAATGCTTTACACCGGTTCACCACATCTATTTTGAATGCTGCCTCAACAACTGGCAGCATGGAATTTATAGGAGTTCCCACATTACCCAGTGGCTGTGTCACTTGATGCTTTAGAAGTCTGATGAATAGTATCCATATTCTGTGCCACACATCACTCCCTTTTTGTAAAAGAGTCTTCATGATAGCAGGGTACCTATAAATTAAATTGTTGTTAGAATAGAGTGAATAAAACTCCAATGTTCAAACAATTAACTTTCTAGTTGAGGCCAAACAGAAAATTAGTAAAGAGGATTGAAAACCTACAGCTATACTAGAAAACTAAAATTGTATATTGAAATGCAAAATTAAATTATAATTAGTAATAATTAGCTGACCCAACACATGTTGCCCTGTCCAAATTTCAATTGGCATAGAAAAAACACTTCCAGTTTTTCTCAAATTTTCCCATTCACTGGTCAAATTTTAATTTTTTTTTTTCCTTAATTACCTAAGGACTTCAAGACTATTAACAAAACAAATTGGTCGACTTTCTCAAGAGATGCACTTACCAATGAACAGCATTTAATTTTTTCTTTATATAGATCATATTTTTCAATTCAAAACAAACTGTATATTTATAATAATATTACAAAAACACAGTTTTTGTCCACTTACTTTTGTGTACTACAAATACTCTCCAGAATGTAGTGCCAATGTTGATTGTCAGTGTAGTCAACTGCAATGAGTTCTTCAGTCAAAAGTTCAAGTAATTCTACTGTCATTGGATGTTCTATGACTTCCAAATTCATACACGCAGGAATCACTCTTGAGAACCAAACTGATACACCTTCTTCCACAAACTGTCTCTTTTTTTCTGGTGGTAGTATTTTTAGTAATTTGTGCAGTAAAATGCATGCCTGGAAAAAATAGTTTCACAAATAAAATGAGTGACAAATTATTAGTAATGCACCTTCAAAGTTTTTATCCTGCAAATACATACCTCAAAAAGACTCAAAAATGTTGAAGTATGTATCAAAATATTGTGACACAAAGCAAGTATTTAGACAAATTTAGTTTTACACATACAACTGAACTACTGGATGACTTTCACTATAACCTCAAATCTCCCAACAAATACATATACATTATGTTTACACTTTAAATACAATTTATAATCAAGTTTGATCCAAGTAACAGAATAGGCTTTGCAGTTAAGTTGGCTATAGAAAAAAGACATCAATGTACTAAAAATTAAAAGTACAACTTGTCATAACAATACCTATTTAAGTAAGTACAACACTTATCAGTGTGTCATCACCATTCAACATGTACATACAAGTTTAAAGTTTGACATGAGTGAATAAGCATAATACCTTCAATCTAATTCCGATAGGTATCCTCATATTATGGCAGTACAGGTTGAAGATTTCCACTACTTCCTGATGCTGCTCTGAGGCTGCTATAAGTATGTCATTAGGGTATGATGACAGTGTGTCAAAGCATAACTGCTGCAGTAACTCCACCTTGCTCTGGAGAGCAGCTGTTTTTGTCATATATATCACAGCCAGGGCTGATGGCAACAAGTCCGGGTTAGGGTTATATCTACCCATCTGCAAAGTTGTTTACAAACATTACAATAACATTAGGTATGTGCATTAAGTCTATTGATAGTATGGATCTCAATTACCTGGACTCTGGATATAATAACAGAAATAATGTTCATGATAGTGGCAGTGTACCTCATATCCTCTCTCAAGTCGTGTACACATATTGCCAGTAACCTCTCAGTTTCCGTTACGCTTAGGTCTTCACCCTTCTCCAGAGTAAACAGTATTTTGGTGTAATTTTGATTTCTACTCGTGTGATTCTTTAACGTATAGTGCTCCAATCTGTCCAATGCCGTTTTCACGTCCGAACCAATGTTAATTTCGTCCGGCATTTCTAAAATAGGATTTCAATAAAGATTGCGCGAAGGAAGACTCTTTAAAACACAAATTAGTCACAAACAAAGCCTTATAATAGTTTAGATATTCACAGAAATGTATTCGTTGTTAGCAAAGCTGTTATACATGTACAGAGTTATACAAAAAGATATCGCCGTAGATAAGTACAAAACAAAACCGTGTCAATGTACACTGCTATTTTGTGGAAGTCTGTACCAGGAACTAAACAAACTTAATGAAATATCAAAAACAGAATAAGTACGTACTTGGTTACGTATATTATACGTTAAAATGCCCCAAAAATGCACGTTATCCAACAGAATGTTTCATGAACGAAATAAAACTAACACATTAAACATTTTGACGTTTAACGCATTTCTGGCGCGAAGTCCGACGGATAAATAAACTATTGCCATGTAAAATATCGTGTCATAGACTAAAATAAATTAAACTATGTTGGTCGGGTTAGACCTTTTGAGACCATTTCACTCATTCACTAAATGGTTCAGCATTTAACTAAATGATCTAAAAATTGGACATCGGAGGCTTAGACCGCAGGAATCCAAAGGCGTAACTACTAAGATTGTGCGGGGCACCACGGCCCGCGGTTTTTGGGGGCCCGCTCAGTGTAAGCCTCGGGAGGTTTGCCAAGTGAACAAGGCACCGGCCTCGGCCTCAGTCATCGCGTGGGCTTTAAAATAACATATCAAGCTAAGAAGAAAGTGCACCTTAATTCAAAAAGACATAGGTACCCCAACCCAATTCATCCTATAAATGGCCAAAAGAAAATCTAGCAAATCTGAGGCGAGGTGCAAAAATTTCCGAGCACGCTTCGTTCGCTCTTGAAGCCTAGGTTCTCTTGGTTTTTAAACTTTTCTACATAAGTCGACAAAGAAGCTCCTATTTCTGTATAATTGCTCTAAATAAAATGTGTCCTATCCGAGGTGGGTGTTACAATTTCGAGCTCGCTTTGCTCACTTTAGCATTCAGAGATCTCTTAGTGAGTCAATTGACTGCCAAACCTGTAGTAGCACATGTTAATTGTTAACCAGCGCTAGCGATCAAAGGTTTGTTCGATTATCATTTATGACCTCGAAAATTCCAAATAATACTCACAAATATAAGCCGAAGAGAGACAAACGTTGACAATTAGAGTTTCAAAAAGTACCTAATAACAATTAAGTTTGAAAATAAAATCACGCCACCGCCGCCGCCGCCGCCGGCGAGATGGCCGGTGACGAAGGCCCAATTTCTTCTTTGCACCAGGGCCTTTGATCAGAGGAGCAATTCTCGTAATTCACAAGAACGTTCACAATCAGAGCGCTGATTCACAACCATACGACAGGTTATCGTATCGAAAACCTGACATTTCGATAACCTGATTTGACTTGCCCTCAACAGCAAATAGCTGTTGAAGAATAGCGGGCGTCTATTTGATTTAAACTGACAAAATTTTCGGATTTTGGACTTGTGAACAGCGTTTAGAAGACTCCTACGATAACAATGATTAATGTTCGATACGATACGGAAGCGTATCGAGTGTTTGTGAATAGGTATGCTGAAGGCCAATTCCTGTAATTAAAAACATTTAGAATCTATGTAGTCGCAATCTCATCTCAGCGACAATCAATGTCAAAATCTTGTCAAAAATTTAGGGATATTAGATATATTTGACAGACTGAGACTGAGATCAGACTTTGAAAGTTCTTAAAATTACGAGAATTGCCCCTCTAATCTCAGTCTCAATCAGTCTGTCAAAAATACATCTAATTTCCTCCGTTTTTATCTACCGGAATTGGCCGTTTTATTTTGGCCACGCGTCAAAAGATCCTTTGCGATTCCCCACTCCTACGGGCGGGGCCCATGATGATGAAGGCCAGGCCAGTAATTGGCGCACGCTGGAGTTGCAGGTTTATTCGTATGGTAAACAAGTACACCTGGCAATTAATATGTACACGTGTCACGTACAGCCGCCAGCACATCAAGCTACTACAATCTGTCTTTTTTAAATAAATTTTTAACTTTATCGCTAAAGCGTTAGGTTCAAGGTTGATTGGGAAAATTTGTCAGTTTCGGGTAGCTTGATGTGCTGGCGTCTTTTTTATGTTCATTGAACCATGGGACACATTTTTGCCCGCTGGCCTTAACAACATGACACTATCTCTGCCAAGAGTGCCGACAGTCGTAGGTGGTACAGTCAACCGCACTTGTATGGTAACGGTTTGACAATAACAGCGCCTTTATTTCGTTGTAATTAGCTAGTTGGTTTTTTAGCTATTCTTAGCGCTTGGTACTCGTAATAATCGAGAGCTAACAATCAATTTATTTAACTCGCTTGGGAATGTTTTTTTTACCCAAATTTAATGACTGAAACTGATAACCAAATCGGCCTTCTATTAATTGACAAGTCGAATACTGAATGACACAGGATGACAAGTCAGCGCAGTGTAGGTATATATTCGCCTGGCGCCTATACCTAAATACTTAGACCGTATATAATGCTTACCAGCTAACTGAAGGCTATTGGCTTCCTAATAATTGGCTTAACGTTTAATGTGATTAGTCTCCTAGAGTGACAGCAAGCAATACCTCTCTAACACCTTGATTCTGAAACAAAAATTAGCACAAAAATTAGTTATCAACTGCAGTGGGGTGACTAAATTGTCAACTACATTAATTACAACACAATCACTTGACACAAGTTTAACTTTGACTGGTCATTGATTTTTGTTCTAGATAGGGTCGTCTGTCTCTCTGGCTTCAAATAAAATTGATCTAATGATATTTAAATTAAAACTAGGCACTTACTCTATGAGGAAACCTTGACATAGGTATCTACCTATTTTCATACCTTTATAATAATCATCTTTGCGCCGGTAGGAACGACATAGATAGGTACTTAGTGTGTTTATTCAATTATAAGCTTCGCTTTAATTCGAATTTCACTTTCCCTTCTTCATAATTAGTTAAAGTAAATTAATACCTAACAAGTAAACATCTAAGTAGGTACATAATAAGATGAATAAATCATTCACTCTCAAGTTCAACCATTGTTTAAATTGGCTACCTATCCTCTTTCATTATCCGCCCACAAGGAATTATTTTAATGCCTCATCATCACCCACTACTAATACCGACGTGGACTCGTCATCACACGTCTCTGGTGTATATATTTATTCATATAAGTAGCTATATATATGTTAAGACCAATATTGTACCAACACTTATCGCAAATAAATTGATTTGATTTGATTTATAACAAACTACTTATATTTTACTCACGATATTATTGTTAATCAAATAGTCATCATAAGCAACAGCACCATCAAGCAATAATCGACCTTGCTGGAAGCATATCAAATTAATGTTTATCATCTAGCCCTAGGTACTAGGTAGCAGACTATTTAACCAGCTTATCATTTTGAAATGGGTCTACTAAATCATACTACGTTAAAAACTGCTTTCAAAGTTTGCGTGTGAACCTCAGTTCGTTTACATTTCTAATATCTATTGCATCTTCTCTAGCGCTCGTTGCGGTGGCTCGCACACGCCTCGCCATTTGAAGACAAGTGCCGCGGCGTGCGCCCGCGCATATGTGCCTCGTAACTCTCCCGCCGATTGCATCGTTCGTTTGTCGAATGTCCACGCGATCCGTGCTGAGCATAACAAACAGTGTTTCCAAGCAAAGAATATAAATTACACACAACACCATATCTGGACGGTACGCGCGAACGTGTGTTGATAGTTATGTGTCCAAATGACTGGTGCTTCAGTGCGCAAAACATCCTAGAATCGTTGTGACTACTCACAACAGACAGTGTTTGTGTTCACCTCGTTGTAAGCAATGCCAGGACACGCAGGGAGCCCCTACTGGGCTGCAGTAGACTTCGACAGCGAAGGAGAAGAAGCCCAAACGCCTCCGAGTAATCACCGGGTGTATCTGGATCCTTGGGACAACGAGGCTTATGGGATGATGCAAGCAGAGCCTGCGGAATCGAGTCAGGGAGATAATTTCAATTCGTTTGCCGGCGAGCCAGTCAGTGCTAGTTTTTATTATGTGCCTACGAAAAACTATGATTCTGGAGAAGAGCCGCCGCTGCCGCCGCCAAGGTGGAAGAGATCGCCGCCTGAAGAAGTCATTGCTCCAGAGTACGCGATGTATGGGCGCAAGGCATCTCGAACAATCATCCCAGACTTTCCTCCTGATGCAGCGATATACGGCGAGAGACCAATAAGTGAGTACCAAGGAACATATTCACTCTGTGAGTACTCATGTAATAAACCAGTTGAATTAACATTAGCAAATGACCGATATCTGCTTTTAAATGTGGGTAGACGTTAATAATTAGGTACTTGTAACGATCACACGGATTAAAAATAAGGAATTCATTGATTTTCAAAAGAAATTTTTGGAGCCAACTTTCGTTTATGTGTAGCCTGTGTAGGTAGGTATATATTGAAGCTACTTAAGTTCATTAAAATATTTCTTAATTTGTAATAATTTCACATTGTGTAACAAATTAATTAAGTACCTACTTCATTAAAAATGTGTTCGTTAGCATTGAATTTGAAGTGCTCCATGGATATAACTAACCCGGTAAGAATCTACCAGCACCCTAATTACATAAGACAATATGAATCGCAATCTGAATCATTTTGAAGGATATTCCTAATCCATTGCTTCATATGTTCGATAAATTTGTCTGCTCAACACCGTGAACAACGCAATGAATGTTGTTGAACTGTCAAAATGAAAGCCATTCCTACTAATAGTGTGCTATGCAATTGCCCTGCAGATTAACGAAATTCAGTATGTAACCAGCACATTGACGTGTATTAATTAGTTATTTATGTTACGTTTTTCGGGACTTATGTTTCAAATCTGGAACCTATATAGAAACCGCAGATACAGTCAGCGAAGAAAGTTCAAAATTGTTTTACCTACTCATTTAATATGTAAGAATGTTTTCATTACTTACTCTTTTAAATAGGTATTCTATATATTGAAAGCATTATTTATATAGGATTTTGTTACAAACAAATAGAATAATTATTATCAAATATTCATTCGTAACTGAGTCGTGAAACTTTTGGCAGTGTCAACCTACTTAAGTATGTTTCTGGCTGTGCCTTAATTTTACATTACCATAATATTGTATCAATCCGTTATAATAAAAGTTGGATGATATTATGGTATGGGTGGCATAACAAATATTCCGATTATGAACTAGGTACCTACCTATTCAATGCGAAAGGATCTAAAACGTTACGCTCTTTCTCTATTGCGCGGTGACCAGAATATTACTGTTTTTTGAACAGTGTTTTAAAAACAGATTTAAGTATACGATGACCTAGATTACCAATTCATTTTATTTGTTTTTGCTGTTTTCTCTTCTCTTTATTTCGTATGGTCTTTTGCACGCCTGCATACACAGAAACTTAATCTGCTCCGTGCAAAACAGATAGTTACACACAAGAATCAAACTGCCGAAAGTCAGATTCTCAGATGCAGTACTGTCTAGCCCTCTAGCTAAACCTAAGGCTAGGTATTCGAAGTCTTAGCGAAGTCAAGTCTGTACGATGTTCGTGCACTTAGTTGCATCGTGCATGGCGACCCTACGAATTAGCGTTACGGGAAAAAGCTAGGCAAACGATGATAAAGCATTACGGGCTTTGGCAAAAAGGGTCCACCTTTTGGGCGAACGACGACCTAGTAAAGTTAATGTCTCGTGGGCAACTGGGAATCCGCTGGAAATATCGACCGCAGGACACACGCGTCACTCACTGTGGCGATTTTTAGGAGAGGCTAATGTCCACCTGTGGAAGTTTTTTTGACTGCTTTTTGGCTGATTCTGAAAATGAAGGTTGATTTTTGTCAATGTGTGGTTTGGCCAACTTTTCTTGGCTGGTTTCTGAGATCACTGTTTTATATAGTAACTTAGGTACCTAGGAAATCAACTATTTGGAGAAAAGCCCAGCTAGGTGACACCTTTTTTATTCCTATTAAAATGCAGTAACTTATTGTGTCCTACTACCTTGTACGTAACGTTTCTGTAATCAGTCAGACTTATCGTTTAACGTTTTCTTACTTAATCTTCACGCTTATTTTGAAATAGATCGATATTGTACCTACTGCGTGCATTCCAAGGGCTTGTTCTGTTAGCACCCACAGCTGAGTATAGGTCTCTTACATTTTTGTGCTGTTCTATTCGAGTCTTTGACCTAAGTATCTTCTGTTACTCTGCCAACATCCAGCTTTCGATCATAACGAACCATCACCATCAAATTAGCACGTGGGCAGTGGACTCCTCGGCACAGGTCTAGATACCTACTTGTTGGGTAGCGGAATTGCACGAGAAATTGGTGCGGTGCACCCTCTTGACATAATCATTTGTTACGACTTTACGATTACGAGACTACGAGTGACTTACGACGCGACGTACAAGAAAAGGCTCGGCTATTCTTCATGAATATGACAAAACTAACGAAAGACATTAATTGCAATTGTTGTTAAAAAAAACTGTTCTCCACATTCCAGGGGATCGCAGAAGGTCCATGTTCGTGGAAGAGCCGACGTACGTCCCACACCCGATGTTGTACGAGCCACTCTACGGAGGCGTGATACCGCCAGGGTATATGCCTCCGCCTCCCAGGACTCGAATGTCGCTCACACATCCTCCGGAATATGTGATGGCAGGTCTTGGATATACCAACAGTAGAAGACACTCCAGGTAAGGTGCTCACAGTGTTTTGACCAACCAAGGAATTTTTAGTTATAGTACGAAAATAAATAGAATTTTGATAGCTTAATTGCAATGGTTGCAGTGGTAGCAAGTCACTGTTGTGGTGCATAAACATTATGCTACAAATTTTACTCCAAAGATAAATAAATACCTACTTATTTCAATATTTTAAGCCTAGGGTTGATTACTTACACATGTATGGACATAATAAAAACAGATAACTACCTACCGCAGATTCAAATGGGGTGCATATCTAATATCCAGTTATATATGTATTGCATGCTCAAGGTAGCTGATTACTTCATTAATGCGAATGCAATTATGCTCTGAGCTCTCGAAAGTGCAACAAAAAGCTAAAAAAACGTGGAGACACATGTTCTATTCAATGAGAACTTTAATGTCTATTTACGTATCTAACCTATAGCAAAGCGAAGTTTCACGATCCTGACATTTTAGTCCGAGCGAATATCAGATCGAAGAAATGCATCTGGAATCTAGATTTGAGTTTGACCGTCCGACTATTTGTCCTGCTCATAAGCAAATAAGATTGAATAAACCAACCCAAATCTAGTATCAAGTCCATGAAGTTCAATTTTGAAAGATGCTATAGAATAATTAATTATGATACGCATAGATACAGTTCTGAGTTACTGACCCAGCAAGCTTGCGTTACCACTCGTCGATCAGCGGGATAACGAAGTGTAAAAATATTGTAAACAGGCAAAGAGCTCAGAGTTACGCGTTGTGGTCACGACATCGCGTCACTCCAGCCACTAGGCACCACGACAAAACACGAAGACGTTTTCACACTAATGAGATAAATAATAGACATGCACGGGTAACATCTGCGGATTTCTACACTTGTTGTACATACTGCACGTAATTACTATGTATAAAGCCAACAGTGGTGTGTGTAATCATAGCATATGCTCACACTCTCCTGGTAGTGAAACTGCCTAATAGCACCCAGTCAGAGCCGAGATAGTAAAATATAAGTATTGCTACACTATCTACGCCTCGAGCGGCCTCAAATTAGAGAGTAAGCTATTTAATTAATACCATCTTCTAACATAAACAGTAACTAGGTACATCATTAATTATAATTTGTTAAGTTAGGCCTTGCATTAAAGTGCAGTGTTTATTGAAAAATAATGGCGGCTCGTGTTTGCCACTTGCCATTTCAAATTGCATATCTGTGAATGGGAAGTTCGCGTTCCCAGCACTTAGGCGTGACTTTAGCTTCCACGGAAAGTTCAACGGCAAAAACGGCCATCGTTAGTAAAGGCAGTGTGAGGCGAGCGATTCTGTATTATAATAACAAGCATTGTACATCCGTCGTGTGAACGCGCACCAGTTTTTTGTTTCCTACAAATGAAAGTTGCACTTGTGAGAATGTAGCTCGGCTCACGTATGTGTTTGTAGGGAAACTTGTTCCCCTAACATTGACCTTAGTGGGCGCTATATTTACGTAATTACTCTTGGTGTTGCACCAATTACATTTTACATAACAATAAGGAACCGCTAACCTTGCATGATTGCAGCCGGCAGTTACGACTTGACTATCAATTTTTGAAACGATGTAACGATGGTGGTTTACCACTTGGTTGTTATGCTAATTTATGTAAAGTTGTAAACATAAACCAGTAGGTTTAGTCGGAAAAGGCATATTTGTTTTTAAAAGATAGGTTTGCTTATTCTTCATTTTGGCAGTCGATGTAGTTTCACTTTCCATTCCTGTGTTAGCCAACATATATTTTGTATGCACTGAGCTACTAGCTGATATCAACGATGTTGTATGTATGCGCTAGCTGTGCGTTTCCTTATTCGCCTCAACAATAATTAGATTTAAAGCAATTACGAAATAACTTCTGATAGGCAGCGACTATCGAATAATGTTGTACCGACAGGTAAAACCGGTAAAGAGTCTGTCAAAAAACATAGCTTACCTTTTAAAAACAACAGGCATTAGAGCAATTATTCGGGTAACACACCACTTTCTAGTCACGGATTACGTGAACGCAGCTTTGTGAGGTTTTAGCGGATAGCTAGAAAGTCAGTCATGCCACTCATGATGGGCGTATTCTTCATAATCGTCATAACGTGAAATAGTGCGAGGAGGTGACGGCGACGCTAGGAAATAGTCCGATAGTTATCTAATCCGCCTGTGATCGTGTATTGACACGGATGGGAGATTGCGTGCGTTACATTGATGTTGATTTTAACATTAATCCGTGATGTCCATTCGGTAGATGTTATCATTTCCGTTACCTACGGACAAAACGTAAACATGTCACATAGTTTTCACATTAAACCGATATGAAAGTGTGAGCTGCTCTGTAAGTAGGTATGCATTCTTAAGCAGCAATTTGCCACAGGAGCAGGACCTTGTTGCCAATGCTCTGTTTTGAGCTCTTTTTCCAAGACGACAAGAAAAGATCGCGGATGCAAATTCCAATGACGTTTAATAATTGTTTTTTCGACAGGATGACCGATGCCTACGAGCAATTTGCGTACGAGAGCCTATCTCCTGAATATGAAGACTGGGCGCGACCTTTTCCAAAGACCGCTCCGGATAACTTCCATTTATCCAGATACGGACACCTCCAGATTGACTACTCCTGCAGTTGGAACTCCCTCGACAGGCTTATTCGTAGCCAGCACCGAGGATAAATGGTAACTAAACAAAACAAAACTGACTGACGCCTGGGGCTGAATACAGATTCCGAAACGCATCGACAACTGTGTGCTTCATGCATGCATTCCTCAATGTGGGCAAACACAATTATAGTTAATAGGTAAAGTAATTCGTATGTTTCGGTCGCGGTGGAATCTTGCGCATTTTTGTGATCCAACTAAAAATGTAGAATAATTACGATGAAACTCGTGCGCTCGCTGTCAGACGGATGGAACGGATCGAAAGTTGGTTCCGGATTCTCTAAAAACTCCGAACGCATCCCTGCGCAAGCACATGATACTTTAAAACGAACATTTACGAATGTACCTAATCGTATGATCCCGTTACGCGTAATTTAATGTGTATCTTCCGCATTTCTGTCAATCATACGCTTGTGTTTGGTCCCTTACATTTATTTTAACTACCTACCAATTTAGCCAGTTGTATGACAATTACTCAATCTTACACAATTTTTATAGTTTAAGAATGTAACTTCCGCAATTTTCTCTATGCTTAAATCAAGATCAATTTTAATCTGTGTACTTAAGGTATGTAAGGTTGTGAGAGGCTGCTTGCTTACGTAAGCAGTTTTGGACAGAATGGTTTTAAACATTTAAGTAAGGTGCTAAATGATAATTATTATCGTTCTTCTAATCTTGAGAAACTAAATGCTAGCCAAAGATAATAAAGTATATGTTTATTTCATTTAAGTTTTAACTACTATTGTTGTGCTTTAGGTTAACTATCTATGAGGCTGAAACCAATAAAACATCTTACTTAGTGTACTATTAAGTACATAAGTAGATTCTTTATAATGTACCTAGGTAATTGTGTGTTCTTACTTTGTAATATTTTTAAGAAAAAACGTTGGAATTATAAATCATACCAAAATATCATTATGTTTTCATTTTAAATCACGTTAGTAATTCCCAACTTTTTCCTATTTACTTGAGCGAGTAAGTAGGAAAGTCTTTTAAGAAAATTCTTGTTATTACGTGCTTACCTCCCTCATTATAATAGAGCTAATATCGCGCTTTCTTACGGCACGAGCTGTCGTTTATGTTATATTGACAGCAATTTCTGTTTATTATACTATGGTGTGGTTAACTTTCAACATTTTCATTAGATCGAGAGCCTAGACTAGATAAGCTTGGCAATACATCCATCTCTCTACACTTTCACTGTTGGACAGCATTGAGCCTATTTGAACTGAATGGCTGTATTTGTATAACTTTCCTATGTTGTTTTTGTCTAGCTCTGTTGCGAGTCTCCACTGTTTTATAAGAATCGTTGTATTGCATGCCTACGAGTACGTGCTTCCACATGAGTAAAATTGCAGGCACATCTGCAGGTGTCCAACTCGGTAGATAATTAGTAGACAAAGAGAGTGACTATATGTATAGTCTTTGATAATAGACGAGTGACGTACCTTCCCAGATGATACTGGAGCTGTGTTCTAAGTGGCGTATGTTCCTACGTTTTCCCTAATTTAAAGTAATTTGTATTTATAATTCAATGTTACTTAATGAACTAAGTATAAATCGCATGTCCAAACAGTTTAGATGGCACACTGATATTTCGTGCGTAGGTCTAAGTACCTACTTATAATTACAGGGCATAAATTATTTCTAACCAAATAATGTGGCTAATAAAGCAATTCACGCTTCAGGGGAAGTAGGTAGGATTTAAACGACGATATGTAGGTCATCTCGTGATGTAACTTATGAATATGTAGGTACTACATAGTCATGTAGTTTTTTCATAATCGCATTCTTATTCGTTGTAACAGGTATCAGATAAAGCAACGGCTAAATTAGAAAGAGCCACCGTTGCACCGCTGCTAACATAATTGCTTTTTCGGTACGATTAATTATTGTGGCGAGACTATAATATGAAATAATTACTTACTGGTAATTTTTTGTTATGTAATGGTTTATTATATTTCATTTTGAAAGTTATATTAATATTTTTGGTAGTGTTCTATTGAAATACACTTGATTAAATTGTTGAATCATTTGCTCGAACATCAATAATCCTAGTGAGTGGAGTTCGCGCGGCTGAATTTTGGGCCAAATATGTTTGAACTTTTTGCTATCGATATTCTAAGAAGAATATTAAATAAGAATTGAAACTTCAATCACAGGTTGATATTATTACTTAATTATAAACAATGCATCAACACTTGACAAATACCTACATTGACTGTCATAACTCAAGGTAAGTAGGCGCCCAGGTACCTACTTGTTTAGTGTCCGTTCACTGATTCCATAACACGTCCTAAAGAATGATCTTGAAGATCAAAGCTGCACTGTAGGTACAGTGTAAGCCGTAGCAGAGGTGACAAAGGGGTGATGTTATCCCTACGACCTAGATACACGAGTGATTTTCATGCATTCGTCCCCATCCCATATTCCCAAAGTTTTGTCAAAATCTACCATATACTCAGATCTGGACACATAGGTACCATGCAATAAATTTAATTTTATGATGAGGAAGACTGACTCACCAAACTGTGAAGATTGTAGCGTCTGTGAGGATCTATATCATTTATTGCTGGAATGTGTCCGATTTGAATTTGCGAGAACATGTCTAGCAAATGCCTTTGAATTAAACAGACTGGATGTTGGCACATTCAACGTGATTCTTAGTCAACCCAATTCTAAGATAGCAAAGTGTCTGTTTGAATTAATGGCATTGAAGTAAATTGTTATATTTATAATTTTAGTATAAGCTATTGACAGTTAGATGTGGTTAGGGTACAATGGGACTGGTATGCACAATGTGTAAAAGTCCTTTAATAAACAAAAACAAAAAAAAAAAAACCACCATATAAAAATAAATTGCATCGTGAATATATTAAGAAAAATAACACATACCGCATATCATCATTCTCCTGCCCTTATTTGGGGTCGGATCAACATGTGTTTTTCTTCCAAACTTCTCTATTAGTCGTCCTTGCATTAGCCATAGCATCGTTTCTTTGGTCTTCCCCTAATTTTATAGCCATCTACATTCTTAGGTACCTACTCAAAACGTTCCTCCCGACATTTTCCTCATGCGTCCGCATCACCATGACACATAACATTTAAAAGAAAAAAAAATAGAGGACGAAACGTGCAGTTTATTACAAATTATAACTTAAACAATTAAGTACAAAAAATAAAATCTCTTCAACCTCCCTTTGACAAATTAAAAGTCTTGAAAGTCTTTATCGTTGTAAAGTTTCCTTTTCTTCGTTATATGGAACAGACCTTTTTTCTCTGAACTTTTCGCCTTAGGAGTTCGATCGTTCTTATCGTAATAAATTACTTGCAGACTGTTTGTGGTCTTCGGAGCCTTATTTTGTGAATATTGTATGGGAAATTTACTTGTTACATCCTGAACTGGGTCTGAGTCTATGGTATGATAATCTGTGTACGGGTCCCTAGTGGCTGAATAAGGTCTTTCAACTTGATTTTCGCATTGCGAAGGGTAACTGCTCTGCAAGTATTGCTTGAATTGACTCTGTTTCAATTTCTCCTCTAATTCCTCAAGTCGCTACAAAATAAGTGTTTATGTAAGTGAAAGCGTTTTATAATCTTATGTTATTGCTAACATTATCTACGATGATGTTATGTTTAAACGCAGTTTTAATGGCCAATGACGGGGGATACCGATATGTAATTATATCGCTACGAGCTAAAACCATGGTTTTTACGTTGCGGTAAGTTATACTTATAACTTATAATAAATGTCTGTATTATTTAAGTGTAGGGGAATGCCGGAAGCTACTGCCGTCTCCTCTCTCTTTAGATGCTCCATCACTTTAGAGAAATGGGTGGGGCGGTTTATAATTCACCGACTGTATGAAAGACGCCATAAAAGCATGGTTGTATACACTATCGATAATGATGCCGTACAACAGTGAATGAGGAAACGATTGATCCCGTCCCGTTTGATGATTGACCCGCGGAATAATTACGTAACACACTATCAGCAGCAAGCGTTATTTACGTTCTTGAGCAGACAAATTGAACTTAAGAAGCAATGGATTAGCGGAATGGATTTCCTTTAAAATTTTACAGATTTTGATTGAAAATGTGTTATGCGTTTGATTAGGTACACAAAAGTGAGCTAAGTCTTTGATTAACGCCACTGATGCGGCTATTGGGCACAACGCGGACACGTGATTAAGATACCCTACAGTACCGTCGACTCGAAAAGAGGATGTAATTTGATTGGCTGTTATTTTTTAGCCCTCTAATTACAGCACTGCAGTTAACGTGCTGAGTTTGACAGTATCTACTTAGGTATGTTTTAGGAACTCACAGAACTACAATAGCTAAGTACCCACATTCAGAACTGATGATCACCTACTTAGTCAGAATCTAAATATCTTTATTAATAATATAAGGACCTCCCATCTAGATATTAAAAGTTAAGTAACATAAGTCACTTATAGTTATACTAACCCGTCTATAAGCATCAATGTTCAGGTCAGTGCGTGCCGTCTCTCGCGCCAACTCTTCTTGCAACTGAGTCGCACGCGCAGCTTCGCGTTGTACTTTCTCTTCATACTCTAGGACTACCATGTTGATCTGGAACATTCATTACAGAGAAACAATCCTCATTCCATCATCATTCAGCAGGGAGGAGTTTACTGCTGGACAACCCTGGATTAGCTTGGGACAGTCAAAGCAGTAATATTAGGTAGACAGTTACTACAAGAACTAAGAAGCAGTGCAACTGCTAGGTAGGTACTACTTATCTATGGAAACTGCATCGTAAATATTCATGAAACCCGTATTATTTTGCAGCAATATATCTCTACGAGAGCTGCGGAGAAAGCGGTTTTCCATTCTACCTTCAATCTTACCTTCTAGGGGTGGACAGTAGAAGAAAGTAAGATTAAAGGTAAAAGATCCAAAACAAAGGCATAAAGTCGCTTCACTAAGGTGGGTAAAAAAAAACCAGATAATTTCCTTTTCAGTTTTAATCATCCGTGTCCTCAAAGCACAGTATCGTAAACGTGATTAGTTTGTAATTATACGAACCTTCTCTCTATGCTCGGCTTCCATTTCTCTCACCTTAGCCCTCAGCTCTTCGATGACGCACGTGAACTGCGCCACCTGAGCGTCGCATTCGTGCTGCATCTGTTGAACTAAATACTGGATTTAGTAGTTACAACTACAAAAATTGGTTCAATTGGCTACCTGTTTCAAGTTGGGATGTAGGTTGGTACACTCAGTAGGGCTGCCATACGTACCGGGACATGTCCAGTCCCGGTGTCCGGTAAATAAGTCGTTGGTCCCGGTTTCGAAGTTAGGGCGAGTTTATTTCCTTACCCATCCGAGGTGGGATGCAAATTTTTTCGAAAACTTTCGTTCTCGCTTTGCTCACTCTCGAACTTTATTAGGGTTTCTTAGGTACTTCTAATACTTTTCTACATAAGTCGTCAAAGTAATGACTACTTTCGTATGAATGGTCAAAAGAAAACCTAGCCTATCCAAGGTGATTCGATTTTCAACCTCGCTTCGCTCGCTGTTGCATCCTGAGTTTTTTTTAGAAAATCATCGTAATTTTAAGTTAGGTAGGTAAGTACTCAGAAAGACAAATTGCGCCAAAAAATTAAGATTTCAAAAACAAAACCCAACCCCTCCGGAAAAAATTCACACACCTCGTAAGATCTTGCCTACATCGTGCTGCCCCACCATTGAATATTCATCCAGTTTTTCATTATTAACCATGTTTTACCCTATTTGTATTCCAAATGTCCCGGTCGGCGGTTCAGCATGAATACAGGGTAGGTACCCTTTACGTACCTACATAATTAGATGACATGACATTCATTTTAATTCAACTCCTCATAATTAACTGGAAGGGGTGTTACACAATTCGGACTGGCTCATCATGTAGGCAATAATAAAATTGAGAATAACTACTGAACCCTTCGTAAGTATGTGGATAGTGGGTTAGTATTTGACGATAAATGATACCAACTTTCCCTTTTACTATCAGCCTTCAACTCTTCAATCTGTTTCTCGTAGGCACTTCGCAATTTCATCACATTTTCGTTCTGTTTCTGTAGAGTATTTTCTTTGTCCTGTAAAGCAAAGACTGATCCACTGAATTTAAAGTTCTACTTAGTTTGTTATTCTACAGGTCAGGGATGAGGCTAACCGAGCGTATTTTTCGCCGCTTCAAGTGCATCGTCTAATCTAGTCGAAAGAAAATTTCTCGATTAATTTTGAGCGACGTAAGTAAAGTAAATAACTGCTTATTTTATTTATAGGTATCTACCTATTGCTACGCTCGTCTGGCTGCTCAAAAATAGCGCATACCTACAAATGCCTACAATAATCCATAGAAATCAAGTACCTAGGTACAGTAAACCCTACACCAATATAGTAACAATAATTTGACACTTACATCACCTTTTTATTGTAGGTATAAGTAAGGGCGATTTTCGTAGTGCAAGTGTTACCACAAATGTGTGGATGACTGTACTACACTCTTGTATCTGAATCGGTAGAACCGTGCATGGAGAGTACCTAGGTACTGAAAATTTATCCATTACGTGGGTAAATAAAATTATGTTCTAGATGTTACGTGTGTACCTTTTCTATGTCGGCAATGTTAGTGTTTTTCATAGATATCTGTTCCTTCAATTTTTTTACGTCCCGCTTCAAATATACCAGCTGTGACACAGTCTCCTGGAGGTTCCCGATCATCTCCCGCGATGTCGACAAATGGTAGCGATGAGACTTCTCCATTTCACGAACTTCCTTCAATTCCACTTCCAACTTGGAATTAGCGTCACGTAATTTCTTGCACTCTTCATTTTCGTTTGTAAAATCCTATGTCATACATAGCATTGTTAGGTATTTTTAACCAAGAGAGGATTGTTAATTTATTTTTATATTAATTTATTAGTGTATGTGCTCACAATTTTACACCTTGATAAACTGTTCAGTATATTTTGGAGACGACCATCCAGAATAGTTTTTTCTTCTTCTTCTTGCTGACAATCCATTCCATTAAATATTATTCCGCTATAATCAAAATTACTATAGGTAATCCAAATGAAATATTATTAATTATTAAGTTGTTTGAAAAAGCCCGCTCGAACTTCTTTTACTTTTTATGGTAGGTGAATGAAAACTGGGCAAATGCACTGAACGGTGGCGGTCTTTGTTTGTTGTGGTAACAAATCAAATACACAAAAAAAAAATACTTTTGGATGGAAAATTATTAATTATATATTACGCATTAACAAAGACATAAAACCATTTTATTTTTGGTTTTTACTTATTCTTACCTTTTATTTTGTAATAAAACCAATACCTGGCTGAAGTGGTTAAAAAAATCTGTAATATTGCCATTACATTTGGAAGAAAAAAATTGTTTGCTTTTAATTTATTTTTTGGCCTTCAGAATATTTACTAACCAATTATATTTTCCTTAATAATTTTAGTTAGATTGGGCTTTCAACTTTAATAACTCAGCTTATATGTTTTAGTGTATTATACCAACTGTTATTCAGAAAATTTAAAAAATGGGGAACGTTATTTTTTTCTTTGTATTTTTGTATTCGTTGGTTTTCGTCTTGGCTATGGTTTACGTTCTTTGCCGTTTGTCAATGTCACTGTCAAGTGTTAGTGTCAAAGACTTGTCATAAAAATGTGTTTGGGAATGGTGTGTCAGCGTAGGTTATAATTTTTAAATAAAATAATATTCCAGTGTTTCACTAAAACTTGAAGATTTTGGTACTGTGATATATGTAATATTAATAATTCATCCGAAGTTATTTTGAGATTGCAGTTGTAATACCAATTTAGAAAATGGCTGCGGCATACGGAATACATTTGGGAAACCATTCGGCATCGTTAGCTTCTTATTCTAATGGTGCACCATTAATTATCGCCAATGATGCTGGGGACCGAGTGACTCCTGCTATTGTAGCACTAAACGGCACAGAATGGGAGATTGGACTACCAGCGAAATCTGGACAGGCGTCGTCCAAATCGATCATCAAGCACAACAAACGCCTCATGAACAATGACTTCAATGCAGATGACCTCGCGTACGTGGAATCATCCTCATCATGTCGCATCCAGAATGAAGACAAAGTAGTGTACGAGTTCGAAACAAGTGAAACTACTGTCTATTCTAACCCTGACACCATTGCTACTAAAATCTATGCTAAATTGTTTACTATTGCCAGCCATGCTATGAGTAACGAAGGAGATTTGAAGTTAGTACTGGCTGCACCATTGCATTGGACTACTACAAGTACAGAAAGGCTTGTGAAGTGTGCTGAGCTGGCCGGCTTCGATGTGCTACAAGTTATCAGCGAACCAGCAGCTGCACTCCTTGCCTATAACATTGAAGAAACAGTTGAGGATGTCAATGTCTTGGTTTATAGGCTAGGAGGATCCTCGTGTGACGTCTCTGTAGTAAAGGTGTCTGGTGGATTTATGACAGTTGAGAAGAATATCTATCGCTCAGACTTAGGAGGCCAGTGCCTTACAAAAGATTTGGCTGATTATATTGCGCAGGAGTTCAGACAAAAATGGAAATTAGATCCTCAAGAAAGTAGAAGAGCTATGGCAAAACTACTAGTTCATGCTGACAATTGTAAACATGTTCTGTCAACACTGAACTCTGCTCATGTGTTTATTGAATCACTGTTAGATGGTGTGGATTGGAGCCAGAATGTGTCTCGTGCAAGATTTGAAAATGTGATTTCATCAAAGATTAATGCGTATATGGAGCCTGCCCAACAAGTCATTGAAAGCTTTGGTGGACCAATTCACAAAATAGTTATTTGTGGTGGAAGTATGAAGATACCAAAACTTCAGTCTGCAATTGCAAATCTGATACCTGAAGCTGAAGTACTATCGGGGATAAGTCCAGATGAAGTGATTTCCGTTGGATGTGCCCGAGAAGCTGGCTTGCTGCTGGATATTCCAGAGTTTTCTCTGGGTGACTTAAACACAGAAGTTGAATTTTTAGGAAAAGATATCTATTTAAAGTATTTAGATCAAACAGTTCAACTCTTCAAAGAAGGAACTGCACCTTATGCTCAGAATGTTCAAAGTATTGATGCCGGAGATGTTAAAGATATCAGTTTTTCTTTGCATGAAAACCCTGAAAGTGAAGAGTTTGCCACTGAAACTTTCAATGTGGAAAGTTTGAATAAACCATTTACGTTAAAAGCCACATTACAGCAATCAAACGTCTTGTTACAAGTAGAATAAGATCTTTTTTATGTTGTAAAATAAATCTATGACCATCAATTATTATGTAGTTTATTTTATTTACTCCAATGAACTATAAGTGTTCAACTACGGATTTTATTAAATGAGAAATACAATATAAATACTCTGTCGCCAAAGAGTAAACTTTAGGTAGGTGTGGTAGCTGAGCTAGGCTTCCTAGTGACATGTCGAATTTGAGATGGGGCACCAAGGGAAGATAACTGTTGTAGCTAGAGGAAAACGGTCTCAGGAAACTGTCCGTAACTTTTTGCACAGAAAAATGTAAGTGATTTGCAAGAAAATCGGCAATTTGCACAAAATAAAAGTATGCGA
This sequence comes from Amphipoea oculea, assembly GCA_945859645.1. NCBI lineage: Eukaryota > Metazoa > Arthropoda > Insecta > Lepidoptera > Noctuidae > Amphipoea > Amphipoea oculea. Next base: position 15,589,509 of record OX243873.1, read on the forward strand.
CTACCTAACTGAGAATTGAGTACTAGAAATTCTCTTCTCAAAGCAGCTATAATTAAAACGCGTATTTCTTTATATTGTAGTGGCCAGTTTATCTATCCATCATAAAGGAGCAGGTAAGTAATTTATTAATGGTTTCATTTCCTACGAAATACACACATCAAAAGTGTCTAGGGATCAACATATATTTTTGCAATAACTTTTCTCCTGATTGATATTAATTAAAATTTTCTTTAAGGATTCATCAAATAAAGTGTTTTCGTTTGTCACAGTAACGATAAACCAAGTCACCTTTGCATTAATAAAGAAATTTGCCATTTTCCTAATAAAGGGATTTTTGACATTTGAACCACTAACACAAAAGTTCGAAAAAAAGACTGAAATAACAGTTCTTTAAAATTTTATTAGGTAACTTAAACAATTAATAATCCGTGTTTCTACCGCGAACACTAACAACACAAGAACATCGGTTTGGCATACTCAAAATGAGTTCATCCAAATCACGCTGTGGAATGGCCGCCCATGTTCGTTGCAACAACAAAAAAAGGTCTTCTTGCGACTGGATACCCTCCATATTCGGCAGAGCTCTTCTCTGTAGCATATCCCATGCATGCTCAATCGGGTTCAAGTCTGGCGACTGAGCAGGCCAGGGCAGGACATTGATGTTAGCTGCGGCGAGAGTCTGTCTTACAACTCTTGCGCTGTGCGGTCGTGCATTATCATGCATTAACTGAAATAAGGGACCGATTTGCACTTGTAGAGGAACGATGACGTCTGATACAATCGTCTCAGCATAAATTTGAGCGTTGAGGTTGCCTCTGATCCAAATCAACTCAGTTCTTCCGCCGATCCAAATACCCGCCCATACCATGATGGTTCCACCACTATAAGGATGGACTTCCTGGCAGGATTTTAATCGCTGTTGGCGTCCAGGGGTTCTCCAGTGTCGTATACGTCTTGTTGGTCTCATACCAAAACGAGACTCATCAGAAAAGCACACGAAACGCCATTGTTCTTCTGCCCAATTTCTGTGTTCAAGAGCCCATTGATATCGAATCCTACGATTGTGCATTGCTATAGGTGGTACCCGTAGCGGTCTTCGGGAATGAAGGTTCACTTCATGCAAGCGGTTTCGGACTGTTTGGTCGCTAATTAAGTTCCCTGAAGAGTGATGAAGCCTCACGGCTAACATCATGGCGGTTATTGTTGGAGCTCTTCGAGTTAAGATTTGAATGTATCGGTCTTGTCTCCGTGTGGTGCAGCGATACCGTCCTCCATGGCGCTCAGCCACGGTACCAGTGCTTCGGTAACGTGTCCAAAGTCGACTGATAACACTCTGACTTGTATTTAGAGCTAAAGCCACAGTACGTTGCCGGGAACCAGCTTCTATCATTCCCACGGCTCTGAGCATTTCTTCCCTGCTTAAATGACGTCGCCGCTCCATAATAACGTTGGTTTTAATCAGTAGTAGGGAAACAGTAGCACTAATAATGTCTTCAATGCGTTGCGTTGTATGTTTTTATAGGGAAAATATTGACAGCTGATTTTCATCTTTTACTCGAATTTGATTCACAGTTCCTGATTCAAATTATGAAATGCACCAAAAAGGATCCATACAAATTTATAAAATCATAAATGACATGGCCGGATTCTGCCCTCAAATCAATTCAGAATACATAAATATACAGTAATTATTAATATATGAAAATTACTTTTTAAATATACTAAAATTAATCGCAACAATTACATTTCTCTAGAGCAGGCGACAAAAAATGGCAAAAAAATATGTGTGTTAATTGATTTTTTTGGTTTTTAGCAATGCAATACAAATTGCATGTGCGTTTGGATACATGCATAAGACAAACATCGTATCTGTAGCATGCTTGAAGGTTACATTAAAATAAAAAAACACCCACGACTGCCAGAATCGTATTGCCAAAGTAAATACCTGTAGAAGTCAACGTTTTCACGATTATCGCAGACATTATTTTTCGAGTTACCATGGCCCGTGCGTCATGATGTTGATCAGGTTACGCATTATGCATCGACAATTATATTCAAGAGTGTGTATCCGAACGTCCTAGTTATTTTTTTCACGTCTGTCACCTGTCACTCAGTGCCCTGTACCACGGTAATGTTATCTAACAGTATTGTGACTAGGCCTTGTTCATGAAATAATTACCTACACCCGCGCGGTACGTAAACACGTGATAGGGCTGCCCACCTACAGTATTTTAATTTAATCAACCTACTTGAGTTTCTTTCTAGTTTTGTGATTGTAAATTCGAATCAAAACCTCTAACTACCTACTACACAATCTTACTTAATCTGTCAAGCTCCGCTAATGAGACACAATTGATTTTCTATTGTTTGTTCGCCGGTCGGTTGACCGCGGTCCTTGACCGGTGCCCGTTAAGCATCACGGTTACAGCTTCTTGGACCTCTTGTACGCCGCCATGATGAGTTCCCTTGAGGTGCGACTTTATCTTGAGGAATAGAAAAAAGTCGCAGGGAGCAATATCGGGTGGGTGAGGCAACGTTGGGATGCCTTTTTTTGCCAAAAACTCTTGCACAACGAACGAGGAATGGGCCGGTGCATTTTCGTGATGCAAGATCCAGCCATCCTTGGCGAGTTCAGGTCGCACATCAAAAACACGAGCCCGCAGCGCTTAGGCGACGATCAGACGTGATCAACATGCGCAAACGATCAACATTCGCGTCGGTACGAGAGAGATTCCACCGATTCACGCACTTCCTTGAACCGCTTCGCCCATTCAAACACACGCGTTTTTGACATGCTATCGTCTCCATAGACAACCTGCAATTTTCGGAGGATTTCCGAGGGTTTTTCGCCAGATTTCACTAAAAATTGAGTCACAACACGTTGCTTGTGTTGCATTTTCACTACGCCACTAAAAAAGTTACTTGCAAAAAATACGCATAAAACACAAACCATACGTGCTATCTACTTCAACTTTGAACTCTAATTAAAAGGAAGATCCCCCCTCTTTGAGAGATGATGACGAATGAAAAAGTGTTGCTAGTTTTTTAATTATAACTAAATTCCCGGAACTTAATTGCCACAGGAGACTTGGTGACTATGGGACCACTTCAGAAGTATCTCCTTTCGAACAAAAAAATAATTTTGAAAATCGGCGTATTACTCTCATAATCATTTTATTATGATATTTCGTCTAATTCAATACTATATGTAAGTAGCTAAGTACATAAGTAAGTAGATAGCCTTACTGCTTACAAAATCATCACACCGTCCGTTCATCACTGTGGCGCATTCGCGTCTGTTTGTTTACCGAAGGTATACCGAACTCGAGGTGCGTAGGTATGACTCGCGTTTCGACCGTTTGTATGAAGACAGAATACTGATATGATAACATTACCACGGTAATAGATGATATTACCTACTGTGACATTACCGTGCCTGTGCTCTGTGTAGTTTTGCGTTGACCTTAGCACGTATTACTGTATTCTGTTTATGTTACTCTGTTGGATATTTTAACTTGACCCCACGCTATCGTTTATCGGACTTTCGTTTACGCTTCTAACGTTAATATTCTGCTGTGCTTACTGGACTTTTTTGTTTACGATTTGGATTATTTTGATTCTGACGCTCGCGATGTCAAGGTGCCTGAATTGTAGTGTGGCCACTAATCGAATGCGAAGGCATATTGTAACCACTCTAACACCGCAGTTACAAAATACATGTCATGACAGGGAGCCATCTAAAAGCAGTCATGCTAGCGAAGGAGGTGGCGGGATGACTGAGAGAGAGAGCTTCACGTCCCAGCCGCCACGGGAGACACTCCGGGCGTCGGAAGCCGCGTGACGACTCCCGGCCACCGTAGGCGCGGGCCTGCGGACGGAGAGTAATGGGTAGCTCACCGTCCGATCAGGACCAGGCCCGTGCTGGACGGCGCGTACGGGTTCCACGCGCGCCTCGAAGAGATGTTGGCAAAAAGGAAGGGGCCTGCCAGGGCCGAAGCCTGCCGGGGTCGGTTCGATTGCGTTTCGGGTTACCGCTACCCCGGAACATAAATGGCTAAGGAAGGAACACGGATGGGTTTTAGTCATTAAGAGTCTGACAATCTCTTCCGCTCCACCCAGAGCGGGAGGGGTCATTTGATGATTTCCCATACATAAAAAAAAATGTCATGACGTTGTTATGGTATTTGGGCTGGGCCAGGCATCAAGCAAATATAACGGCACCAGCCTCATTCCTTGATAACATTTTGTTGATCTTTGAAAATTAATAGGCTTCAAACGCAAGAGTAGATAAAAACATTGAATGCCCATTCTTCTCCATACGAAAACTAGCTTTTGGAAGGGGCGACTAGAATCAATTCCGTTTTATTGTAATTTTTTACTTTAATGTGCCTATTTGAAATAAATGATTTGACTTTGACTTTGTGTCTTGTCTGAGTAATTGGAATGATTTTTTTCTAAAAATGTCTGTAAAACAAGTAGCTATACATTTTATAAGCAAGTGTCTATTCTAGCTACTTAATTAGATAGGTACTTAAATAAAAATTCAAGTGCTATTTTAGTGTTTTAATGCCAATCCAATTGTATAGTTTTTGCCAAGTCGCTATGAGGAAGTCATAATATCCAGAAATATCTGTAGACGACGAGCTCTTCGCTATCGCTGCCTGCCTACAACGATTGAATGGTCTAGCCAGAGACTATTACCAATACATCAATAATATGATTTCTAATAAGTTTTACTTGGTATTTTGATTTTTGGCTCTTTCGTCACTAGCTGACATAACGCGTTTAGATTTTCATACATTTTCATAGAATTAGATATTCACTGATATCGATGTGAATGAATGTCATGTCGGCTAGTGAAGAAACGGAATTTATATCCATTAATAATATTGTATTTCTCGTATTGTTTTATCTATAAAACTCGGAAAGATTGATCATTGCTATTCAAAATGTCTAGGCGCTTTTTTTGTATCCTATTTGTAGTGTCTCTCGCTTCTTCTCTGATCATAAAACTTAAACTATTATAAAGACATACCTGTAGGCTTTAATATGACGTACTTTAAGTCAGTGTACATGAACATTTTTTGTTAGGGCACAGCTCTCTAAAGATTCCGGCCGTGTCCTTTATTACAAAGCCACATCTCAATCTCAAGAAATCCGCATAAAAATGCTTGATCCCTAGACACTTTTGATGTGTGTATATGGGAAAATATTTTTGCGACTTCTGATGACTAGGCAGCATGGTCTCTGACCCTAGCCTATTCCAGAAGGAACAAAAGAAAAAAAAACTTGTCAATGTCATGCAACTGTCAAAACTATTATTTATTTTGAAATTTACAGGGAGAAAGCCAAAATTAAAATCAGAAAAAGTTCCTTTTCAAGTTTTTCAATTACAATTCTGTTTTTGGATATAAATTATGAATTTATTAATCTCAGTTTTTCTCTTAGCTTTAATATACGACATAGCATCAGTGGGGTCTATAAAAACAAATTATATTCGCCATCATTTAGGTTCACGCACACCTTACAGATTTAGAGCTAATAAGAATGATTCAAGAATAAAGTATCCAAGTAAGTTTAATCGAATTCAATAGCTTTCTTACTTACTAGTAGTTACTAGTATTTTGTGAAAGTCTGTCCTGCATTTATGTGTAAATATTTCGATTTCTGAACCAATACCCAACCTGTTAAAGCAACCCACTTTACAACCGGATTTTTTTAAAACACTGTTACGCCCATTTAAGTAATGATGCTTTAAATTAAAAAAGGAATTTTAATGCAACTGCATTTTTTGGGACTGTTCAAAAATGTGCATTCTATGGATTATTCCACTTTGCCCCACCGGCTGCCTGGAATGTCAAAAATTTTGCAGTGGAATCTGCCCCACTAAATCGAAATAGTGGGGCAGATTCCACTGCTTTAAAATCCTGTTGGATTCTGCCCCACTAGGGTTGGCGCCTTAGAATAAACGTACAAACATTTTATTTTCGCAAATTTCTATTGTTAAAATATAACTATGTACACTAAACTTTTAAAATCACAGATATTATGCGATTTTAAATTAAATTAAATATTTGTTTATTAATGGCAACTAGATTTGTTTTTAGTACTTTATTTAAGCTTAAAATCACAAACTGAGTATGATTTGTCCCCGTAAATAGAAAACGAAATGCTATTTATTTAACTATTCAAAATCATACATTAATTATCATTTGGTATGGCATAATACAGCCTTATGATTAACTTATAAATAAGAAACAACTTAACTATATACAAACAGCCACTAAACTACTTTGTACGATTCGTCCCCGTAAATAGAAAACGAAATGCTATTTATTCTAACTATTTATCTATTCAAAATCACACATTAGTTATCTTTTTTTTTTAGGAAATGTTTCTGCAATACAATCGTATTTTATTGTGTCAAAGATTTTTACAACTATATTATTTTCGTTGCTATGGAAAACAGATTAGACTAATTAAGATTAAATTCAATATAAGAAGTTTGCATTATGTAGGTACAATCTAGGCTCTATTTCTATCTAGGTTACGGGGCCGGCGTGAAATCGGCGTTTCTTTTTAAGTTTATTTCACTGGCTAGTAAACGCCTAATAACATTTATCACAACATGATTGTGTCAGCTGCTTCGCTTGATCCTAGGTTTCAGGGGCTACCTACATGAAATTGATATTTACCTAGAAACCATTGGCCAAACCAGAGTGTCATATTTGTCGCAATTCCCATTATTCCCAAGAATAAAAGTCGATCAGAACCTCAGTTATTGCTTCAATTGTCCAAAAAACATTCTTCCACGTCTTAGTATAGATGCTGTTACTCGTACGAATCCAATTGAAACGGAATGTTAGAAATACTTCGCGGCAGTGGATGCTGCATCGAGGTTTCTGTACGAAAACGCCACTATGTCAGTCCGACTCCTGGATCAGACCTCGAAACCTATCCTTCTGCAGAGAGGTGTGAGACAGGGAGACGTTATCTCTCCCAAACTGTTCACTGCTGCACTGGAGGATGTCTTCAAGGTTCTGAACTTAAACGGGGCTGGCATTAGCATCAATGGCGAGTACCTGTATAACTCACCTTCGTTTTGCGACGATATTGTAGTCATGGCTGAGACTATGGAGCACCTCAGTACAATGCTCGATGACCTCAGTAGAGCCTCCGAAAGAGTGGGTCTCAAAATGAACTATACTGATAAGAAATGCAAATGGCCAAATGCACGTCTATTGTGTAGGTAAATGACTGTTTGGTCATTCTTACTCCAATGCTGCATGTAACAAATGCTTGTAACAAATCGTGTAATTAATCTGCGATTTACATCCCTTATCCTTCCAGAGACAACTAGGAAATACAAAATTTGCGAAAATAAAATGTTTGTACGTTTATTCTAAGGCGCCAACCCTAGTGGGGCAGAATCCAACAGGATTTTAAAGCAGTGGAATCTGCCCCACTATTTCGATTTAGTGGGGCAGATTCCACTGCAAAATTTTTGACATTCCACTTTGCCCCACCAGTGGGGCGGCCGGTGGGGCAAAGTGGAATAATCCCATTCTATGTCAATTGAGTTTTCTGAGATCTAGCTAAGAATCTTACAATTTGAATTTCAGATTGCAAAGATACAAAAATATGGATGGTGACTCGTCACGGCACTAGATTACCAAGTCGCAAGGATATACATGCTGCTCCACAACTTGTAGAGTTAAAGTATGAAGTGTTACGGCAACACGAACATGGCAGAGGTTTGTAAATATACAGGGTGAATTTTCCAAGTGGGCTTGGATGGCCAAATTCTAAACTATGAGGAATAGCGAAAAGCACTCAAAGGAGTTGCGGGCTCGATTTTGATCGCAAATAAATTGATTTGATTTGATTTGATGAAAACTAAAACTGCATCATTAGATTTTTGAAAAATCAATATTTCTAGCCAGGAATCGAACCTGTTGATTTTGAAAAAAAAAATACACTGTATTATTACACCATTCGATAGTGTCCCTAATAAGGATCAAATTCTGGGAAGTAATGACATACGGCAAACTTAAGGAAAATGTTGAACCAACCACAACCTTCTCTAGTTTAAAAAAAATATTTAGTTGATGCGTAAAAGTGTTTGTTAAAACCAATTTCCAGAATAAATGTCATTTATTATTTTGACTTATTCAATTATGAATGAAGCTATTTTAAAGTTTTTACTAAAATATTACTCATGTCTGAAATTTCTGATGTATCTGTTACTCACTTTTATTACTAGTCACTGTATGGTACTTGATGCACATGCCTTAGATTTCATTCTATACTGATATTGTTGTACTAAATGAAACATTATCCATTGTATTTGGTGAATTACAGGGTAACTTAAAACATTTTATCAAATCATAGATGCCCGCAACTCCGTGTCTGCATACATACTAAAATAACAGTTACATTTTTATAAAACTATCCCCCCTCCCCCGATCCACCACGTCACTGTGGGCTGGATTTTGAGTTTCATAGAACTTCGTTTGCTTTTTTTGAAAGTCGGGTTTTTTTGACTGGAAATGGTTTCCTTTACCATTATTATACTTAATTATGAAGTATGGGATCATAAGAGTCAGTGTATCTATTTTTAAAACACAAAAGTTAAAAATAATGTATGGAGCTAGGGTAAAAATATCAAATATCTCCGGAACTGCACGTTTGGCCGTAATATCCTGACACATGATAATACCTCTATTTATTTGGGATTTTTTGGCATACTTCATATATCGGGCATAGATGCGGTTTTTTTTTTAAATTCGGAGAATATTTTAATTTTTTATGTTGTATTTTCTGATTGGATTCCAGGAGTAGGTGGGTAATGCTGGTCATAATAATTGAAAAACTTAATAAAATATATTTATCAAGACCGCTACCAACAAAAACAAGAATGTCCGCACAAAGAATTTAGACTCGAAAATTGTCAAAATTAAAATGACGTCGAATTGGTAATGATCTGAGATCTGACATGATCGGACATATGTAGATACCAGGTTTTATGTTTTAGTTAATTCGTGTACCTATTAGTTAACTCATGTACTCAATAGTTAATATTCAAAGGATAATATTGTCCAATAATGCTAATTTGTGTCATTAATTAATGAGTACACAAACTCCCAGTGATTTAAAAAACTTTTGAGTAATATTTACTATGGTTCTAAATTAATTAGCTAACGATCGACACCTTAATAGAGGATTTGTTTAGCAATTAGTAATAATCATAATCATAATCAGCCTATAACGTTCCCACTGCTGGGACACAGGCCTCCTCGGTTTGTTCTTAAAAAATATTATTAAATTAGGTATGATATCTTAGATAGGGTAATTATCAACAATTAGGTAATTAGGTACCCATTGTTTATTAATGATATCTTAAGTAGGGTAGTTAGCAACCATTAGTTAATTACCTTTTTTGAGGGTTGAGTATAATTTCAGACTGTTAGATATAGGTATGGAGAAATGTATGGAGCGAAATTAGTAATAAAATATATTATATTATAATATATTTTATTACTAATTTCGCTCCATACATTTTTTTTAACTTTTGTGTTTTAAAAATAGATACACTGACTCTTATGATCCCATACTTCATAATTAAGTATAATAATGGTAAAGGAAACCATTTCCAGTCAAAAAAACCCGACTTTCAAAAAAAGCAAACTTAGTTCTATGAAACTCAAAATCCAGCCCACAGTGCGTCGCATCGATCGGGCCCGCACGCGCTATCACTTTGTTTTCGCTGAGTGTTTTTTCTGACAGTTTTCTTTTTGCACGGCTCCTGGGGCGTACCGTGAAGTTACATACAGGGTGAAATTGAAAATCTGCTGTTCCCTACATTTATGTTCGCATAACTCGTCAAAATGTAGGGAACAGCTGATTTTTTTTTCGCGATTTCAGGTTTGGTCCCATAGTAAAACTTGTTCATAATAATGAGTACAATCTCCCATTTCGATTTGTCGCATGTTTTCAATTTCAACCTGTATAAAACCTTCCTCAAGAATTGGGCTAACAAACACAAAAATAATTTTTCAAATCTTAAATCCAAATAGTTCCAGAGATTAGCATGTTCAAACAAACAAACACTTCAGCTTTATTTTATTACTAGCTTCTGCCCGCGACTTCGTCCGCGTGAAATTTCACCCTCCCCCATTCACCCTCTTAGGGGTGGAATTTCGAAAAACCCTTTCTTAGTGGATACCTACTCTTCACTAAGAACACACCCTCCAAATTTCATGTCTCTAGGACCAGCGGTTTAGGCTGTGCGTTGATATATCAGTCAGTTAGTCAGGACTTTGAATTTTATATGTATAGGTAGTATAAATAATTTTTAATTTCCTGTTAACTTTCTACACTTTCAGGTCAATTAACAAATGAGCAATTAAACAATCTAAAAGACTGGAGAACAGATCTTGATGCTGACGAAGAAAGCTACTTGACATTGGAAGGTCGAGATGAAATGATACTTCTAGCTGAGAGGATGCAGAAAAGATTTCCCAATGCTATCAAACAGAGATATAGCAACAAGACATTCTTAGTAAGTTGAACTTCTGTCTTTGAAATAAATGTTTTCATCACACAAAATAATTGCATACTTTGGCGCCAGTTTGTAGGCGAAAAGATATACACTGTTGGCATATAAAACATGATTTAATCCAAGTTCATAAATTCACACACAATAAACACTAATATAGGGCAAAGTGTTATATGGTTTTTCTATCTGGAATTTCTCAGTAGCAGTCTAGATTTGTGCCGGGTTGATGGTAATAGGTTTGTTTCCTATAACATGTAATGGCGAAATATGGCTGTACTATAGGTACACCTCTGCCCAACCCTTCGCGAAAGAAGGTTTGATGTTATGTTATGTTTATAACCACAAAAGTAGTGAGCAGATAGGAAACGCCAACCTCATCTAGTTAAAAAAAATATGATTAACTTGTAAAAGGGCCCACTCCCTCTCACCGAGAGGAGGCCTGTGTCCCAGCAGTGGGAACATTATAGGCTGATTATGATGATGTAAAAGTGTTGTACAAACCAACTTACAGAAATGAAATCATTTTTCAATTAGCGGTATTGTGGGGTGCAACAGGAGCATATACCATTACTACATATACCATTTATAGGTCAAAATAAACCAATGGCTGGCATATAAACCAATTCCATACCTACTAAATGACATCATCAAAAAATGCCTGTAATTAAGAGGGAGCCTAGATACACTGCTAATAGTATTATCTCTACTAATCTTTCTTTTGTAATACATATTCCAGTTCCGCTACACAGCAACACAAAGGGCTCAGCAAAGCGCGAGATACTTCGCCAATGGCTTGTTCGAGAAAAAGGAATCACAAGACATCATATTTGCACCAGCCACAACAGTTGACCCAGTGTTACGAGTAATTTTTTTTTAAATTCATAAATATCCTTAATGATACAAATCTGATAATTAACAATCTCTCTGCGCTACAATACGCGGCGTACTGTACGGCGTATTCGCGGTCATAGGCGTATTATACGCATGTGGCCGCGAATGCATTGGTAAAATGATTGCAATGAGATGGCGATGCACGAAACAAATAAAATTTCGTTCGGCGGTAACGTTATGCGGCCATTATGTTTATAGGAATCTGTTCAAATAGAATTGCCGCGTTTCGCGTTGCCGTCACCTCGCACACACACACCTAAGGGCTCCAACTATAGATGTAAGGCCGGTTTAAAACCAATTAAACCAACCCGTTTAAAACGAAAAAAAAAACGTTTAAAACCGAAATAAACCATTTTTTTCGATTCGAAACCGTTGGTGTTGATGACGGTTTTTCTTAATTATAACTACCTACATTTTCTTGATTTTTCCGAGGTAGGGATAGATTGATATACTTAGCGGGTTTAGTTCTAGTTGGTCCGTCCGACCAAGCGTAGGTATAACCTACCCAAGTTATAAAAACTCTATTGATAAGTTAAAAACTCTGTGTTGGTAGATAAACTTTTTTTTTTGTTTTCAAACGATATAAATAATCAATTTGATTCGGTTTAAAACCAAACTCACACTCTCGCACTTTCATTGACGTCGTCACTCGTGACTCGACGCAACGTTGCCGCCAGCTCGCCTACCCTACACACACATGCACATACATAAACTGTCAAGACATAACGTTGTCTCTTTCATGCGCAAGTTAAACGGACGACGGCATTGTGTTAAGATGTCTTCTAATCTAGTATGTGGAATATAATAAATAAGTATAGGTAGGTATACCTACATACTTAAAGATTTCGTATAGTAGGTAATGTAGGTAGGGGGCCATTCAAGTATTACGTAAGCACTACAGGGGGGCAGGGGGTCTTTGCCTTGCTTATTTTCGATGACATGGGGGATGGGGGGGTCTGGATGGTGATTACGTCAGCAGTATTTATTTTACTTCGGATTTTCTATAAAATTTAGTCGATTTCGGCTTGAACACATATGGCAACCCTACTTGTCTATGCTTAAAAACGAAACGCATATATTTGCTGCTCATGAATCAATAAAGAAACCAGAGGTGTTTTGTGTGTTGTGCTGTCCCTTTGAACGGCCCCTAGGTACTTAGTATTGATTTTCTAAAAACTAGTTAAAACTAAACATGACGTCAGGTGACCAAAAATTGCCCACATTGAAGTGTAAAACACTGTTCTTTTATTTTTGTAGACGAGTTTTCAACCGTTTAAAACTATTTATTTGTGGTTTAAAACGGCAACATTTATGTTTAAAACGTTTTAAATCGGTTGTTTTACATCTATAGCTCCAAACACATAAACACGATACGACTTTGCGTCGTGCTACGACGAATATGATGGTATATGATTGTAGTAACTTTTCATTCAAACGTTAAAACGAGTATCGTGTTTATGTGTTGGAGCCCTAAAGTGCATGTTATACACGAGCGGCACGTTGCCTCTGCCGCTGGCAACGTGCAGCCCGTGTATATGAGCACTGACCTGTATTGCCGCCATCTTGAACTCTATTTGAAAATTAGACCGTTGAACTCTTAACTTTTAGCTTCTCTCTTCACTCAGTTGCAATTTTTCAGTTTTACAAACACTGTGACAGGTGGCTAACACAAGTTAAGAGAAATCCAGAAACTTACAAGGAGACCAAGTTGTTTAGTCATAGTCGTGAAATGAATCAGACGCTGGAGTCTATTTCTCGTAGACTGGGCCTCAATAGAGTACTGGAATTCGGTTTGTAAGACTATAACTGCTGCGCAATGTCGCTGAAGCTTGCTTTAGTTTGCTTGAGTGTCACAAACCTTCCATTCTTCGTTATTATTTCTGTTCTGGCTGTTTTTATTTTACCCTCCATCCACTTTACTAGTTGAGCAGTGCATGGTGTTGGGATCGTAGCGGCTGTAGTGTACTTCATCATCATCATCATCATCAGCCTATAATGTTCCCACTGCTGGGACACAGGCCTCCTCTCTGTGAGAGGGAGTGGGCCGTAATCCACCACGCGGGCCCAGTGCGGATTGGTAGATGTCACATGTCTTTGAATTTTTGGTTCTAGGACATGCCGGTTTCCTCACGATGTTTTCCTTCACCGTTTTGAGAGCAGTGGTGATGAAATAATTTACACAAAGTAAAGCACCTGTCTGGGTTCGAACCTACGACCTACAACTCGTAAGTCGCGGCCGATACCACTGGGCCACCACTGCTCTCACCATACCTACTACTAGTGTACTTATATCGATATAATCGATGTGTTGCGTTTTAGCAAATAACACACACGGCTGTATATTTTTTCTGTTCAGTGTTGTGGCTATTCAGGACCAACTTGTTGCAGGCGTATTCAAAATAACACAAATTTACACGCATAAACTAATCTACACAGGACTTTTTGTTTGTTTTACTTTCTTTTCATTTAATTTTGTTTTTTATTGTTTAATGTAGGTACGGGTCACAAACGCTCTCGCCTGTTTTCTTTCTGGTTCATGACCATAAATCAATGATTTTTTACAGAATAATAAATATTAACTACTTGTATGTCCCTGTTTTCCCTTTTGGTGATACATTATTTTTATAAGCACTAGAACCCTCATAAAATGCTGACTTAAACCGCTGTCAACAGAGGCCTAGTGTACAAATTTGACAACTCTTAATGAAAAAAGAAAAACATAGGGACACAGTATATATCCTTCATAATCAGTTTATGAAATATCTTTTAAATTGGTCCAACATTTTAGGAGGAAATAGACGAGAGCCATACCTCGAATTATGACTTTTTACTTCGGCTTTTTCAAAAGTCTCTTAATACTTTTTCTTTCTTCCTTTACATCTACAGGCATGTCTTGCCTTGCAATTTATCGCCGCAAACTAACTGGTTAAGCTTATCACCCCATCATACACAGACACTTTGCGGCCATCGGTATTAATAAACACCCTGCTCTGCCCAGCTAGGACATACCTTTATTGGTATTATAGAATTAATCCTGGCATTTACTATGTAGGTACGCAGTATTTTTCACGCTTAAATCATAAGGATCTTTTGAACAAAAATGTATTTACTAAAGCTAGCATTTTCATTTACAGAGACAGCGAATTTGATGTACAAGTACTGTGGATATGAAACTTCGTGGGATAAACACCACATATCACCCTGGTGTTACGGGTTTGATGAAAAAAGCATACAGGTAACTTCTGCACTCATAGCAAAACGTCGTTAAGCCACGGGCACATTACTGTGTCGTGTTGAGTCGTGACGCGAGATACATCCCCCAAACAACGAGCTTTGATTAGCTAACGCTGCGCCCAAAGGCGTCACGCCACGACACAACCGGAATCCGGCTAATTCATGCAAATAATATCATCATCATCATCATCAGCCTATAATGTTCCCACTGCTGGGACACAGGCCTCCTCTCTGTGAGAGGGAGTGGGCCGTAATCTACCACGCGGGCCCAGTGCGGGTTGGTAGATGTCACATGTCTTTGAATTTTTGGTTCTAGGACATGCCGGTTTCCTCACGATGTTTTCCTTCACCGAGAGCAGTGGTGATGAAATAATTTACACAAAGTAAAGCGCCTGTCTGGGTTCGAAACTACGACCTACAACTCGTAAGTCGCGGCCGATACCACTGGGCCACCACTGCTCTCCAAAAATAATATATACTGAAAATAATATATATAATAATATTAGGTCCTTACATATGAAATTGGCGTTTTGTATGGAAGGAACAAAAAGTCGAATATTTTTTAATATAATATATTTAATTAATCAAAGTATGAACCATTGTTTTCAATGCACTTTTGCCATCTTATAGGTAGTTCATTGATCCCTTTACTAAAAAAAACCGGCCAAGTGCGAGTCGGACTCGCGCACCGAGGGTTCCGTATAAAAATTTAAGTATTTCGAAATTTTTCCTTTATGTGTGCTATAAAACATTGCTTCATGCCTTTCAAGATTCTAGGTCGACTGGAAGGGGTCCATATTGGCTCAACTAAAGTTCTCTACCCGAAATTGTTCTTCCTAACGATTTGTAATCCGAATGATCACTCTTCCTAAAATTTTTCATCCTAAAGTTTTCATTCATACTATTTGTAGTGCTACCGGTGATGTTCATAACACTCATGTTTCCGAAAATTATAATTAATAATATCATTAATGTAAATATTTTAAACTCCTACTGTTTTTTATCATAACGCTTTTATCCCTAAACATAACTACCATAATATTTTCATGGCCTGGGAGTTTATACGGGTAAGTAATATATGATATAATTACAAAACCTCTAATATTTACAAGGTATAACAACTGAACCTATAATTTTATTTGATATAATGATCAGTTAATATAATAAACGATTGATATAATTTTAATGTAACTAATTTCTATAAGAGTAACAGACAGTTAATATAAAATCGTTTGATATACCACTCAATAGACATAAAACCTATTTAGTCTAATATGATAAACACTTTTTTTGTCATCCTATGTCATCCTATGTCGACGGAGCCCTAAACTAGTTCTTCCTATACGCGATAGGAGGTGCCCTTCGCTCGCCCTTGGATCTTATGTCGACGGAGCCCCGCTTCACGGGGCCCCTATTTCTGTGTAAAGGGTTTAAAGTAACCTAACCAAACCGAACCTCGGGGTGCCCTTCGCTCGCCCTTGCATCCTATGTCGACAGAGCCTCGCTTCGCGGGGCCCCTATTTCTGTGTAAAGGGTTTAAAGTAACCTAACCAAACCGAACCTCGGGGTGCCCTTCGCTCGCTTTTGCATCCTATGTTGACGATCTAAACAAAAAAGATATGACTTTGAATAATTGTGTAAAATATGGTTATGTTGAGAAAATATAGGAAAACAAATAAAAGTATAATAGATGTTTATTGCTACTGACATTATGAAGTTGAATGATTCGGCATTATGAACATTAGAGACAGAGTAGTTAGGAATTGTGATTGTTAGGATGAAAAATGTTAGGAAGAACATTTTCGGATTTCCAATTATCGGAGTTGAAAATTTAGGTGAACTTTGGCGCACCCGACTGGAAGTACCCTAGGTACTACTAGGTTTAGGTTTTGATTCCCTAGCGAGTAGTAGCGAGTTTGAAAATATGCGGCTTAAATTGCTGATTCTTTTGATTGCGTTGACATAGAAGGTTGATTTTGTTACAGCTTAAAGGTATTATAGACCTGAGTATTTGATATTAATTTCAATTTAATACCTCTACCCGTTCATGAGAAAAGAAGTAGTAATTTTAAAATTTTCAAAAATATTTTTTTTATAATGATGTAACTAAAAAATTTACGGTTTTCGCACTTTTTCCTTTATCTGTACTATAAGACGTTACTTCGTACCAAATTTCAAGATTCTAAGTTTACGGGAAGTACCCTGTAGGTTTTGATTCCCGTGCGAGTTTCGAAAATTTGCGATATAAACGGCTGTATCTTTTGATCGCTTTGGCTTAGAAGTTTGATTTTTTCACAGCTCCAAAGGACAGTAGACCTGAGTATTAGATATAAATTTCAGTTTCATACCTCCACGCGTTCCTGAGAAAAATGGTCTTGACAGACGGACGGACGGACGGACGGACGGACAACAAAGTGATCCTATAAGGGTTCCGTTTTTTCCTTTTGAGGTACGGAACCCTAAAAACCAGTCGGACGGGAATCAATAAAATCTTTGAAGGCGATTTGGACTGCCCCATCGGAGTTGAATTTTTTCCCTTGCAAAAAGTTATCCAAATTGCGAAAAAAATGGTAATCTGTTGGAGCAAGGTCCGGGGAGTACGGAGGATGTCTAAGACATTCCAATTCAAGCTCTTCTAATTTGGTAGCCGTCTGTTGCGCAGTGTGTGGTCTGGCGTTGTCGTGAAGCAGCAGTGGCGTGGAGCGATTGACCAGCCTTGGTTGTTTAGCCGCTAGCTTTTCCATCATGGTTTGTAATTGCTGACAATAGACATCAGCTGTAATAGTCTGGCCAGATTTGAGAAAACTGTAATGAACAATACCGGCACTAGTCCACCAAACGCTTACAAGTAACTTTTTTGGGGTTAATTTTCGCTTGGGGCAGGATTTGGCTGGCTGGCCAGGATCCAACCATTGCGCTGAGCGCTTCCGATTATCGTAAAGAATCCATTTTTCATCACAGGTAATGATTCGGTTTAAAATACCTTCATTGTTGTGCCGGTTCAGTAATGTAACGCAGCAGTCGACGCGCGTTTGCCGGTTTGCTTCAGTCAATTCGTGAGGTACCCACCTTTCAAGCTTTTTAATCTTCCCAATTTGCTTCAAGTGAATTAAAACAGTTTTATCACTAACATCGAAGCCTGCAGCTAACTCGGACGTGGTTTGCGATGGGTCCGCTTCCACAATAGCCTTCAATTCTCCATTATCAACTTGGGTCTCAGGCCGTCCACGGGGCTTGTTCTGCAGGTCGAAATTTCCAGAACGAAAACGTTGGAACCAAAAACGAACTGTGTTTTCTTTTGCAACATGACCGCCATACACATCATTCACCCTTCGAGTCGTTTCCGCAGCACTAGTGCCACGGCGGAACTCGTACTCGTAAATAATGCGATATTTTAAATTTTCCATTTTGTAAAATGAGTGACGCAAACAGAAAAAACAGAAGAAAAAAAACAAATGAATGAGGTTATCGAAGCACAAATACATGAGTAAATAGCTGTACAAATTTGAATTTGGAATTCCTTACCAAAGAGGAGAAATTCGTGATTAAAGTGGCCAGTACGAAAAACGCCAATTTCATATGTAAGGACCTAATATATACAAATAATATTAGGTCTACATATGAAATTGGCGTTTTTCGTACTGGCCACTTTAATCACGAATTTCTCCTCTTTGGTAAGGAATTCCAAATTCAAATTTGTACAGCTATTTACTCATGTATTTGTGCTTCGATGACCGTCATTCATTTGTTTTTTTTCTTCTGTTTTTTCTGTTTGCGTCACTCATTTTACAAAATGGAAAATTTAAAATATCGCATTATTTACGAGTACGAGTTCCGCCGTGGCACTAGTGCTGCGGAAACGACTCGAAGGGTGAATGATGTGTATGGCGGTCATGTTGCAAAAGAAAACACAGTTCGTTTTTGGTTCCAACGTTTTCGTTCTGGAAATTTCGACCTGCAGAACAAGCCCCGTGGACGGCCTGAGACCCAAGTTGATAATGGAGAATTGAAGGCTATTGTGGAAGCGGACCCATCGCAAACCACGTCCGAGTTAGCTGCAGGCTTCGATGTTGGAAAAGCTAGCGGCTAAACAACCAAGGCTGGTCAATCGCTCCACGCCACTGCTGCTTCACGACAACGCCAGACCACACACTGCGCAACAGACGGCTACCAAATTAGAAGAGCTTGAATTGGAATGTCTTAGACATCCTCCGTACTCCCCGGACCTTGCTCCAACAGATTACCATTTTTTTCGCAATTTGGATAACTTTTTGCAAGGGAAAAAATTCAACTCCGATGGGGCAGTCCAAATCGCCTTCAAAGATTTTATTGATTCCCGTCCGACTGGTTTTTTTAGTAAAGGGATCAATGAACTACCTATAAGATGGCAAAAGTGCATTGAAAACAATGGTTCATACTTCGATTAATTAAATATATTATATTAAAAAATATTCGACTTTTTGTTCCTTCCATACAAAACGCCAATTTCATATGTAAGGACCTAATATATACTGGGAAAATGTATACACAAAAAAAACCTCAAACCTCTAAAGAATTAGGAAAATAATGGCTTTTTCCTAATTCCATTAATCATTTATCATCAGAGGGGCAATTCTTGTAATTTTAAGAACGTTCACAGGCAGAGGGGTAATTCTCGTAATTTTAAGAACGTTCACAGTCTGATCTCACGTTTCAATCTGTCAAAAATACCTCTAATTTCCCTATATTTTGACAAGTTTTTGACGTTTGTTTGTCGCCGAGATGAGACTGCGACTAGATTTTGAACGTTTTAAATTACAAGAATTGACCTTCAGTAATCTTTTCAGTATAATTTCTGCTTATGACGATGACAGTAATAAGTTAAGTTTGAACATTGTTTATTTTTCAGGTGTTTGAGTATTACCATGATCTGAAAGCGTATTGGCTCGATGGCTATGGACACGAACTCACGTATCGCCAAGCATGCATGTTAATGAAAAACATGTTTGAATTACTTGGGTAAATAACTATTTATTTAATTCCCGAAACTCATAATTTTTGTATTTTATATTATTCACATTTTATGTAAATATTACACATTGAGCTTTAGGAAGAGGCAGTCACACGGTGTCAGTAACAAAGACACCTCTACAAAGTGGTTTTGGCATATTTACTACTAAGTGCTGCATTTCATTTAAGGTTTGTACTACTAAGTGCTGCATTTCATTTAAGGTTTGTACTACTAAGTGCTGCATTTCATTTAAGGTTTGAACTCAACTGAAATTAATAGATCTGTCTCAACACAGTTACTTACATGTTTGTGAACTGTGTTCGCAATTTACTTTCCAAAAATGTAAACTAATAGTTGTATTTCAAAAAACGACTTTAATATTACTAACTGTAAAATTGAGTTTGCTCTACAACAAAGCGAATTAAAACCACTTGAGAGCCGATAGACCGATTTCGTCTAGGCACACGACTCTCTACTGCGGGCCGTGGGACAAAGAAAATACAGCGGTTGTGATTGGCCGATACAACAATGTCAGGACGAATATTCCAAACATAGTGATATCCAAGTCAGTTTATCAACAATAAAATCGACGTTTATAAACTATGCTGATCGGGTGTTCACTGGGTGCAAATAAAACAGCAAACAAAGCAATCTGCTGTGAAATGCCTTGAACAAACAACGCTGTATTTTTTTGGAAACCAATTTTCCCTGTGAACTGCATTAATCCACTTTTCTTTCAGTTCCGGAATATTTTTAAATCTAAAATGTAAACAATAAGTAATTTTACTTTTGTACCATTATCATCGTAATTTTTATCGCCAATATTATCGACTTTGTTTTGGTGGTTTTGAAATTGTCACAACACTACAGAATTACTACAGATAGAAAGGGACAGACGTATTAATACCCTAGTGAGAGAAAGGGACTTTTCAAAAAGTCATCAACGCGGGTATACATGTTTGTGCCATTTTACGTAAACAACCAGTTTAGCTTGAGCCCTGCGATTATTAAATTATAAATATATTTTACTTACCGATGAAAGTTATGCTATCTTTTTTATAGCTGGATGTTCTAGACGATTTCCCACACCAAATACCCGCAATAGATACGGCACACATGATCAAATTGGGCGGCTTTTTTGGCACAGCTAAAAGCTTTTAAGCAAATTAAGATCAAATTAACAGAAGATCTTTGGGGAATGTCTATTAAAGTATGTACCTCCATAATTGAGACTATTGCGCCTTACTTAGCCTTAGTATTTAATTCGTGTGTTGATCAAGGAGTCTTCCCCGATTTAATGAAATACAGTAAGGTAATACCACTTTACAAATCCGGGGACAGTAAAGACACTAATAATTATAGACCCGTATCCGTGTTGCCGGTCTTCAGCAAGGGGTTTGAAAAGATAATGCTTAATCAAATGCTCAATCATTTTAACACGAACAAAATCCTTCACGATCAACAGTATGGTTTTACCAAAGGACGTTGTACGACCGACGCCGGTGTAACCTTATTAAAACACATTTTTAACGCGTGGGAAGAGGCCCAAGACGCCATAGGAATCTTTTGTGACCTCTCCAAGGCATTTGATTGCGTCGATCACGAAACCTTGCTTTTGAAACTTGAGCACTACGGACTTGGAAAACTTGCGCTCAGTTTAGTTAGTTCTTACTTAAATGATAGATAACAGCAAGTTCAAATAAATGGTGTCAATTCACACGGTTTAACTGTAAAAATGGGTGTGCCACAGGGCTCGATTTTGGGTCCTTTCCTCTTTTTAGTGTATATAAATGATCTACTCCATTTATTAAAAAATCAACCACAAATGGTGTTATTTGCTGATGACACTTCCTTAATTTTTAAGGTAAATAGACGTGCTACAAATTTTGACGACGTAAATAACGCCCTACTGCAGGTCCAAAATTGGTTCACTGCTAATAATTTAGTATTAAATGGGAAAAAAACTAAGTGCATAAGATTTTCTTTACCGAATGTCAAAGGTAGTGATTGTGAGATAATATTGAATCAAGAGAAACTTGAATTCGTCGATAGAACTGTTTTCCTAGGGATCACGCTCGACTCAAGGCTACAATGGGGTCCGCATTTAACATCTCTTGCAGGACGGCTAAGTTCAGCAGCTTATGCTGTGAGAAAAATCCGTCAATTTAGTGATGTAGATACCGCGAGACTGGTCTATTTTAGTTACTTCCATAGTATCATGTCTTACGGTATTTTGCTTTGGGGACGGGCTGCAGACATCGATTCTATTTTTATTCTGCAGAAAAGAGCTATCAGAGCCATTTATAATCTCCGCAGGCGCGATTCTCTAAGGGAACGGTTTAAAGAAATTAACATCATGACGGTACCTTGTCAATATATCTACGAAAATATCATGTATGTAAGGAAAAATTTACATCTTTTTAGTAAAAGAGGTGAAAGACATAATTATAGTACTAGAAATAGGGACCTATTAGTTCAACCAGGATTTAGACTAGCTAAAGTAGACTCATCTTTTATGGGGTACTGTTTAAAATGTTATAATAAAATACCTCCCCACATTCTTCAACTGAATGAGACAAAATTCAAGTCTTGTATTAAACGCACACTATGCAGACAGGCATATTATAAGTTAGGGGATTACATCGCTGATAAAAATGCCTGGCTCAATGCTGGTCCTGCTCCACAACCACAACTATTTGATTAACACTTAAAAATGCTGTTGGAGCTGATGAAGATTGTAAGTCTATCTTTGCATTGTATAAATTCAATCTCCTAGTATTGTATAATTGCATAGCACATGTTGAGTACTATGTACATACTATAAAGCTACCATTTACTGGGTACGTCTTTCATTGACTGAATGTGCCCTGGCGGCTGAGAGTATGTCATGCTCACTCAAATGTCTCGCTGATGGCGGCGCATGTGTTGGATCATTTAGCTCCCTTCAAAATGGTTGAGCTGAATGGTGCTAATACATGCGTCATGTTCGTGAACGGGCGCCGTCAGTAGGGACTGGTCATCTCTTTGCTGCCATGGCTTATTTTATTTTAATTTAATATTTGAATTGTTGTTTTTCTCATCTTTTCATTATGGACGCTTTTAACGTTCTGCATCGTTCTCACATGTATAATATTTAACGTTAATGATGTAACCAAGACTTTGTAACCATATTATTTTGATTTAAAAGAGTGTCCATGGAGTTTCCTGCCCGTTCTTCTCCATAGGTACCTACGCTTTGGAATGGGCAACTAGCTTCATCTTTCTGACTGACCGACCCCTTGACAATTCAAAAGTGCCTGTAATTGGTTTAATTGAAATAAATGCTTTGAGTTTGAGTTTTGAGTTTGACACACACAAGTAAATAAGCGTAACACTTTTGTGCTATCTTATTGCACACATGCGCAAAAGGGGCGGGCACTAGAAAGCATAGACACAGTCACTGAATGCACACATGCAACTCTAGCATCAACTAGGGAAGATGAGTTAATATAAATATATGATCGATAAAAATATCGATAGATATGAACTACAAAAAAGAGAAGTGTTTTTTGGGTTTTGGGTGTATTTTGTATTGTTTATTTTTTCTGCTTTCAATGTGGTATATTAAAAATCAATAAAACCAAATCACGTAAAAATATAATATATTTGTTTGCAAATGAAATTTAAGTAAATAAGTAGTTTCTTTAGTTTCTCTCTTACGTAAAATTAAAACTACGAGGGTCATTATCCATTATCTGTAGTGTGTCTGTGCGCCTAGTACACGCACATCACGCTGCCACGCGCCAGTGCAGCGCCGTGATGTCGAAATAAAAAAAATACTAAGCATTTTCAAAGTTAATGCTTTTGAGCTGAAATTTTGTACCGAGATTCTAGACCTGACCCGTTTGTATTGATATACCCTTTCTGTAACACCCTGTATACAGTGTGTCAGGTTAAACGAGGGACATACTTTAAGGGAGTGTAGTACCCATGAAAATGAACAATTTTTACTAAGAGACCAACACTGAAATCGAAAAAATAAAACCAGCCGCTCTATACATTTATCTTCGCATAACTAGACAAAATGTAGGGAACAGCTGTTTTTTTTCTTTTTCATATTTTTCAGTCCGCCCCATATTAAAAGTTGTTCATTTTCATGAGTATCTACTACACTCATGAGTATCTACTACACTTCCTTAAAGTATGTCCCTCGTTTGACCTGACACACTGTATATAGGATACATATTATATCGAGTCCGCGTCTTACTGGTCAGTTTCCCTCAGTCGTCACTTTATTCAATTCGCTAGTTTCGTTGATTAGTCAGTTTCACCGATTTACATAGGATATACATATAGATAGGCCTGATAGGACGATATACAAAATTACAAATAGGCTCCATAAAAAATCTTCAATCCCCTTTAAAAAAATAAAAAAGTACGAAAATACGTGTTCTACCATAAAAGATCTTGGAATTCCTATCTTTTGTTTTTATTATGAAGTAAACATGCATAATACTTTTGCACGTAGCTGTACTAATAATAGTTAACTTACGGTTTCATATAGGTATATCTTAATTTGAATGTAGGTACAGCCACTTAAAGGTACACACTTAAAGAGCAATTGTGTCTTTTCGCGGGCGACTTAAAACAATTCTCTTTAAAGTATACAGAACAAATTACAGTTTGGATTGACGGAAACCAATTATTTTCCCTGCCTGTTGCATCTATCCATTTATTTTTAATTTCTGGATCTTACGGGAAATTGAAATGAAATGTATTAATTTTTGTAAAATAGGTTCTATATATATTTTCGTATTTAGACAGACTAACAATATTTATCGATAGCCATATCTCAGCGCTATGCATCACTACCGTTGCTAGGCAATTTTCTTGTTATTTCAAAAATATTTCACAACGAAATATTTGTAAAATCCTTAAATAATATAATTAGTGCAGTGATTTTTTAATTACCGATGGTAGGACATGCCACTTGTCTTAAGGTTTGTTGTGATTGTTCTATTTTTGCAAATAAGGACGGAACAATTCTGCATTTTGTAAAAATACGAAATGACACTACACGTTTCGATACAAACATATGACTACGGCGCTTAGCCGTCGCGCACAACAACATACGGCCAGTTATGGCCTTTTATAGAGGTGACATGCGGCACGCCTCCATGCCATATCCCTCGATATCCGTGGTCGTGAGCTTGAGTCGCCCGTATGAGCAGTCAAGAGGTTGTATAGTCATTGCTCTACAACTACAAAATCTTATGACTCTTTTTCAATAGTACAGTTAACAGCAAAAGTAGATCTATGATGAAAATCAGAAATTCAATACTAATGAACGGAGTTCGCGTCAGAATTGTGTGGCGTCGAAGTGATTCAAAAGTATGTGATTGTAAATTATACCAAACATTTACTACTAGTACAGCTGCCATAATATGACGCGAACTCCGTTCATTAGTATTGAATTTCTGATTTTCATCATCTACTTTTGCTGTTGACTGTACTAGTCATTCTGAATTCCCCGATCTTCGGGAATTAGGGGCACCCACATTTCGTGTTATTCTGAAAACAAGTTAATTTAGATTGTATTTGTAAATAAAATGTTGTAAATAAAGTTCATATTTGTTGAAGTGGAAATAATATCAATTGGAATCAGAGATTTGAATAGGTTTTAGTTACTTCTTTTTTATTCCTTGTTTTCTAACTCACTATTTTATTCTACGCAGCAAAGGACGCGGGTACCAGTCAGTCTTCCTGTTCAGTCACTCCGGTGCCGTTCTGAAGATCCTGACGCATCTGAAGCTCTTTAGACCGCCGTCGCCGCTCAAAGGAGACCAGATTGTGGAGGACAGGGAGTGGAAACTGTCCGAAATAGACTGCTTTGCGGCTAACTTGGCGTTTGTGTTGTTCAAGTAAGTTACCGCAAAGTTACATATGAGTATAGTATGTTTTTCTCGCGAAGCGGCGCGCACTTCACTTGTGGTTACCAAGTGTACAAACACGCTGTGAATGTGTGAGTGAAGACAAATAGCGTCAGCATATAACACACACACACTTCCGATTTCGCCATTGTATCGGACGGTACCGAGAGCCCCTGCGCTTACATATAGGTACATTCACAGCGTGTCGTGGTCGTGTCGGATTGCCGACCCATTGGACTATGAGAGTGAGGGAAGAGGGTGTGCACCTTTGTCTGCGCATACACTTGTGCACTATAATATCTCCCGCGCCGAAGGCTAGACTTCGTTGACATTGGTGCCGATTCTCTTGTCACAAATGCCTCTAAACTAGACTAAAAATCACCAAAATTTAGTTTATTCCTGTCAAACGACGATTTCCCATTCTGAAATTGACTAAATTGACACAACTTAACTATATTTTAGTTAGACAGCATTAAGATGGCACTAATCGAATGACGATTATTTTTAATCGTCATTCGATTCGCGAGAGAATTTTTTTATGCAGAATAGCTGTAAGATTCTCATAGCAAAAAGTAAGGAATTTTAGTGATAGTTACTTTAGTTCAGTGTACAAGAGAATCGGCACCATTGGCCGCCGTGACCGAAATACGGTGTGGAGGACTTTTATTTTGTTTGTACACTTGGTAAACACATTGTAAAGCTCGCGTCGCGCCGTGAGATAAAAATACTGTAACGAATACCGCATAAATATTAAGGAACTGTTTCAATTGAGCTTTTTAATGAACCTATAAGTTCGTCACGATTTCCTGCATTTAACCCAGGACGAAATGTCAGCGGCTTTTACTGGCTGGTACTTTAGTTCGCACAGATCGATTAAGTACAGTTGGAAAAAAGTAAATCAGTGTGTACGATGCACAGTAAGTAAGTATACCTACACGTAACAAATGAGATCAAACCATTAAGGTGTAAAAGTAGCACTTAATCCAGATTTCTTAGCGTGCCAGTGAAATTCAGATTAATTGGCACTTGAGCGCGCTAATGTAGGCAACAAGTCATTATATAAATCTCAGACGAATAAAATAGGAGCGCAGTTTTATTATAGAATGTTTTAAAACTGTTGCGAAAATCTGTTATGAAGAAATAGGTTAACATTTTGTTTTAGTGTTTCGTTGTATTTGGATAAACAGAACACGACGTAATTGGTTTATGTTTGGCATCGAAATGTAATAGAAAGGAGTGCACTTTCGTGTTTTTCCATTCAGCAAGAGTGGTGTTTGGTTTAAGAAAACAGACCTTGGTCCAGCGTTGGGACTGTTTAAAACTGGTACAATATCCACACTTTTATCTGGGTCAACACATATCATATTAGGTACTAGCTTCTGCCCGCGACTTCGTCCGCGGGGAATTTTGTTGTTCCCCGACCCACCCCGTCGCATCGCATCGCCTATTGCTACGCTATTACCTACTTCATTTTCGCTTTGTGTTTTTCTATATATTTTTTTCTTTTTGTCCGGATCCTCCTAGCGTAAGTTAAATGGCCTTCCTCAAGAATTGGGCTATCAAATGCAAAATGATTTTTTTCAAATCCGACAGGTAGTTCCAGATATAAGCGCGTTCAAACAAACTCTTCAGTTTTATTATTAGTATCTATATCGATATAGATTATAATTATGGTCTGCGGGGCAATTGCGTAATACATTATCAATCGGAATCGGTTTCATTTTGACACTTCAACAACATTCATTGCGTTATTTACGTGTTGAGCAGACACATTTTTCGAATTTATGAAGCAATGGATTAGAAATTTGCTTCAAAATGATTTTTTTTTGAATGATGAGGGAGATTTAGGGGAATACATTATCCATGGCTACGTTTAAAAGGACGAGAAACATCACGTTTGTTTCCTAAGCCGTTGTAATAATCATTATCCATACTTTTCATCCCCAGGTGCAAGGACGGCGACCGCGTTTTGACTCTTCACCAAGAAAAAATAATTAAGCTACCTATGTGTGAACACGAACTATGTCCACTGGAGCATTTGAAGGAACATTTCCACGAAAGTATATTCAATTGCAACTACACCGATATGTGTAGTCTTGACTCCAATGTCGCTGCGAGCAAAGGAGGGAAAAAACGCCTATGAATTGTTCACATTGTTAGAAAGAAAATGGCACCAAAACAGTTTTATAAAATAGTACAGTCGACTGCACATCAGTGGTAACAATTTGACATGGACAGCGCCTTTATGGCGTAGCAGTAGGGGTGGTTTTCGTAGTGCATGCAAATGAAATCACTGTTGTGCGGTTGACTGTACATGTGCCACCTATTTTGCTTTAATAACCCCCTTACTAATAAACGTTGTATAGCGTCTTTAAAGCTACACAACGATTTGTCTTCTTCTTTCGAAAGTCATATTACTGACGAGTGAAAGAGAGAAATCGATGTGTAACTATTCATCCGATATAATACGTTTAATAGTAAGGGGGTAAGTAGGTATGGACCTAATATGAATGTTTTGGGTAAACAACCCAGAACTTTCACATTAGGTCCTAAAGAAGATGTTATGCAAATTGCTAAAACAAACACGCGATGCTGAAGCTATTACATACATTGTGTCATATTGCACAATTTTAATCATAATATGCTTTGTCATGTTATTCCCAGTACATTAAGTACATAATACATATATTTATGACGTCACTGTCCAGTGGAAATTGTAGGTACCAGTAAGTACCAGTGTTATTTTTTTGCTAGATTAAGTTATCGTTAAAACATCAGTATTATGACAGAAAAGGAACAACTAGGCAGTGATTACACTTTCCGACGTGGAATCGCCTTAATCTATCAAGCTCCGCTCCTGAGATACAATTGATTTTCTATCGTCACCGATCGGTAACGCGCGGGGCTTGACCGGTTAAGCCAGTTAGACAGTGCATTAACATTAAGCTCTTACTGACCGGCTCAAGCCGGTTCCGGTTCCGAATCGGTAACTGTGGTTACTTCCTTAACAAAAAAAATCGCAAAGACTAAAAACATTGCGACGAAAAGTTGCAAGTTCTTTGAATGAATTTAAAACATATACACTAAGCTTATGAAATTGTTATACGCATATGAATTGCTTGAAGTTGTTGTATTCAATAGTTTTACAATGAATGAAATGTTTACACTGTTATACATATAATATTTATCGAAATGTACAAACGACATTGTTGAATTCATAATAATAAACGCTACAAACGCTTTAAGTGTGTTTTTATTTGGTAGCGTTGGTGTTGTTTCAGCCTGTTTCAGCCAAGTTTGTCTAATTGAATATTAAAGTCGACCGTCCACTGTAAGGGTGTATTCACGTAATGGTAACCGGCGCCGATATGCCAACGTTTGTCAGCACTGACTAGCGCTGGTCGTCAACCCTGTTCGGCGCAGGAAGTTTTCATACTTTTTGCCAAATCAGCGCGAACCGTCGCCGATAAGTTCTTATCTGAATTAGTCGGCACTGGTTGCACGGAGAGGTTAGGTACTCACTTTACCTGCGCGGTTCATTTGTTTGCCAGTAATATGTCCGTGAGTAGCGTGGCCGTAGGTCGCAGTGGACGATCCCACCTACATCTTTGATCATACGAAGCGGTGCTACACAGCGGCGGTACACGGGCGTAACTTAGCGATGGGCTGCTGTGGAGCAGCGTCTTAAAGCCAACGCGCATCCTCATATACTGGATACGGGTACCTAGATGTAGATTAACAATAGTGTTCGTTTTGCCTCGAAGGGTACAAAAGCTTCTGCCAACCCTTACGAGGAATTCCAAAAGGTGCACTTGCCCGTGTTAGGTATCATCATTTAAGACCACATCTGTAGCTTGTATCTAAGTACAGATGCTAGCACATCAAGCTACCCGAAACTGTCAAATTTTCCCAATCAACTTTGAACCTTATACTTTAGCGATAAAGTTCAAAATCTATTAAAGAAATTTGACAGATTGTAGTAGCTTGATGTGCTGGCGTCTGTACCTAACAATTGGCTATTTGACAGTTTTCGAAAAGATATTTTTAAATATACGTAGGTTTATTTTATACCTCTTACAATTATTTTTTTCTTAAAAAAGCGTTGTTTATTCGAAAAAAAATGTTTTTTTTCATTCCGTATTTTGAAATTCGCGCGGAAACAGCCGATCACGTGACATTTATGGCAGTGACGTCACATTTCAATAAACTAAGTAAAGCTAACTACGACGCTTCAACTCTTAAACATATTTTGTGTGGAAAGTTTGCATAAAAAGTTGCATAAAAAGTATATTTTGTGTGGAAAATCAGCAAACTGCCAAGGATGATAAAACACAGTAACACACAACGTTTTATTTATTGTGATGTGACGACGTCATACGATGCTCGATCATGGCCGTTCGCGTTTCAGTTTTTGTAATCCACAGATAAAAAATCTCTAATTTATTTTTCAAAAATAAAATATTTACAATTTATTTTAATGCATAAAACCTATTGTATGATTATTGTGAACCTATATGCTACTATATCTAACATATTATATATTTTATCGTTACAACTGTCAAATAGCCAATTATGTGGTCTTGTTTAAATTTAAAAGAAGGTGTACCTACTTTATGCATAAATGACACTAATACTAATAATGAATCGGAGTCCTATCGCCTACATTCGCTTCAAATAAACTAGATCTGCCCACTTCCCACTTCAATTAAAGTTTGATCACTTGTAGGATGTTCATAAGCTAGTGTTCGGGGGAGTTACCTACGTAAAGTGAATTATTTTTTTTAACTGGTAGTTTATTCAATTATTTATGTTCCATTTGGACAGTGGCTAGACTCTTAGTTCGTAGTAGGTACCTACATTGGCACCTCCCATACGTACTTACATAAGTACCTACCTGAAAAAAGCCTTTTAAGGATTTAGGGTCGGGACACATTGATCGACGGCCTTTCGCACTTTGTCGATTGGAAAGGAGCACACATGCTCTCTTTTTCCACTTCTTGTATAGACAAAGTCGAACGCCATCGATCGCCGTTGGAGCGCATTCGTCGCGTCGATGCGAAAGGATGCGTACGTCGTTCCATACTTTGCTTTCTTTTTGTATGGAATGGACAAACCGTCGAACGCCGTCGATCAATGTGTCCCGACCCTTAATGGGAAACGGGTTGTCCAACACGACCCAAATCTCTGCTTAATATTCTATGACCGACTCTATAAAAAAATTGTTCTTTAAAAACACCTGTAAGAATTTAGTAAACAGCTGGGTTGACATCTATGTACTACGGGCACAGAAAGAGAATAAATGGAAGCGAAACGCACCGAATGCATTTTATATGCCTACAGTAAAGCTTCAATTTCAGAGTGGCAGGGCGTTTCAAAAATCGCTAGTCATGCGATACGCTACGCCGAGCCGTAGCAGCTCGTAACGTGAGCTGCAGAGTGCGTAGGGCTACGTGCTAGGCATAAGATTGTGCATAGGCAAAATGTACAACTTAGGGTGATAGAAAGGGAAAGAAAGAAAGGATGAAAAATATTTTATTTGGGACACGCACAGGAAATACCTACAAACAATAAAAAATCGAACATTAAAAACTTCATTAATGAAGAGGGTTCCCCGTAAAGACAAGTCGGGACCAATCGCAGTGTGTAAAATAGTCCCATGTTAACTTATGCGCTCACAAATATAAGAAACGGCTAAAACTTGTAGGTAACAGTTTCTTCCCTAAGATCAACCTGCAGCGATCTGTACAGTCGGGCCAGAAAACCCGCTTCTTTATGCAAGCACACTTTCCCATGATAGTTGGGTGGTCTTCTACTTAGCGTCTCGATGGCAATCTGAATGGACTCGGCCCAGAATTTGGCTACGTGTTTGGCGCCATCACTAGCGTCCATCCTGTAACGTGCAGCTGACAGGACACGTAGGACATGCATGATATTAAGTGTCCCATCGTTTGTGGAACAGCTCCAAAACACTCCAAGGCGGAGTCGTCTATGAATCTCCACCTTAGCAGGTTTTTCTTGCTACGGCCAACCCGGGTCCGGAGTTTATTTAGACTTCCAGTTGGGCGGTTGTAGCAGGGAGGTGGCAGACTTAGCTGTTTCATTCGGCGAACGCAAAAAGAAAAGCAAGTAGTACCTACCTACATTCACGAGTTTTACTTCTAGGTATACCTACGATTTTCTTATTCTATGATACTCGTAGGTGTGTAAGTACAAGAGAAAGTGATAACGGCTCGGTAACTTGGCGCCGAACTTCAATCAAACTTAAGGCGCTGTAGCTTTGATGGACTCCCTTATTCTCTAGGTTATTACTTGGAACTTCACTCCATCTTGATCGTGATCGAGACACGGATCATTGGTTTTGTAACAATTGGTTTATAAATAGAATCGGCGTGGGTATTCCCAGATTGTGTTTTAACTATAAATTTTATGTTGATTGAGTGCTGCGAGCAGGGCTCTGAACCGGTTTAAAACGAGCGGTTAATTTAGATTAAATACCGGTAAATATATCGTTCCTTCATTAACCGGTTAAACAAGTGAACTGTTCTTATGTAACCCAAAAGATAAAGGTTACCGGTTACAAATCTCAAACGGTTTTGACACCCAAATTAACCGGTTAATTCCGTAATTCGTAATTTTTTTTCGTCTACTTTTTAACGCTTCCAACAAGTTCTAGTGACAATGAGTTGACATCGCAAAATCCAGACCGTGCTCGCAAGAGTGGCGGGGGCCGGGGGGGGGGGTTCAAACTTGGTTTTAACCGGTTAATTTTCTCTATCAAAACCAAAATTCATGAAAAACCGGTTTGTCGCATAAACCGGTGAAAACCGGTAAAGTGCAACCTTTAACCTAAATCGATTTCGGTTTGGGGTCAATGACCATAACCGGTTAAGAATTTCAACCGGTTTCCGAGCCTTGGCTGCGAGCATTGATATCAGTATCTAATATACAGGGTTATTTGAAAAACACCAACAACCTCTTAAGAGGTCATTGTACTCATCATTATAAACAACTTTTACTATGGGACCAAACCTGAAATCGCGAAAAAAAAATCAGCTGTTCCCTACATTTATGTTCGTAGAACTCGTCAAAATGTATGGAACAGCTGATTTTTTTTTCGCGATTTCAGGTTTGGTCCCATAGTAAAAGTTGTTCATAATGATGAGTACAATGACCTCTTAAGAGGTTGTTGGTGTTTTTCAAATAACCCTGTATAAGTCAATGGCTGCGAGTGTTCGTTTGCTATCCGATACTGCACCTACCATTATTTATTTTTTTACTTACCTACCATACTAGATGTAGCTGTAGTGCGGGTATCATGGTTAGGTTTATAGATATTAATCTCACTTGCATACCCAAACCCGAAAACCTCTCGGTTTGTAGGTGACAGCTAAAGAGATGTGTACTCATGCCGTTATCGACTTTATGTTTCAGGATGGTGAAGTAGATTGTTGGTACAATACATTTTCGATCTCTCATCTATGTATCTAGGTTTATAGGTACCTAAATAGAAATCGATTGTCGTGCGTTAGTCTCGCAAAACCTCGAAAATTGCTCGACCGATTAAAAATATTGAAAAAGTTGGCGGGCAATTTGGAAAATTTTAAGTTGTACCACACCCCGGACACTCCATACAACGCTCGCAAAATAATTACCTACTACTACTACATTCAAAAATGACGTTTGTATACGTATGAATGTGTGCGTGAGGTTCTTGTGTTTGCGAGCGCTCTTGTTAAAGAACCGGAGACGAATATGCCGAAGTGCGGGGTGAGGTGCGGTAACTGATGTTAGTGCGGGGAAGGGAGTGTCCTTTCTGTACGCCGCGTAGTACTTTAAGTATTCTGTGGTTGTACCTTCAAAGGAAAGGATTTTCATAAGTGACGGACTGACGGTACAAAGTTAGAATGATGTGGGTAGGTAAATTTAAAATGTTAAAAGGACATCAAAGTGGAATTTTAGTACCTACTAGCTTCTGCCCGCGACTTCGTCCGCGTGAAATTCGTACTTTCCTCTAAAAGTTTTGAAAATGTATGTTGGTATAATCTTTATAATAATTAACTTAAATAAATATAATATATAATATAATATCAATTTTCGAGCTAATCAAGCCACGCAGTGAAATCCTCCCCTTTAAAAATAACTACCTCTTTTCATACAGTTAGGGGTAGATTTTCGAAAAACCCTGATACATGTTATTAATTATTTTTAGTCCTTAATATAAATACTGAGTTTCAAGTTAATCGGACAGGGCGTTAAAATTCTTCCATACAAATTGTAACACCCCCCATTACCTCTTTAGGGGGTATTTTAGAAAAACGAAAAATTCCAAATTTCATAATTTACTTAGATAAGTATTCGTGCCAAGTTTCAAGGTTATTAACTCAATAAATAAGATTTTTCATACAAACAAAATTCCCCCTTTTCACCCCCTTAAAGGTTGAATTTCCAAAAACCCCTTCTTATTCGATACCTACTCTGCACAAAGAACACAACCTCCAAAACTCATTTCCCTAGGACCAGCGGTTTAGACTGTGCGTTGATATTTCAGTCAGTTCGTTCATCCCCCTTTGGGGGAGAAATTATCAAAAACGCTGAGACACGTATAAATTAATTTTCAATCGTTAGCCTAAATACAAAATTTGAACACTCTAACTTTTAAACTGACGGACTTTCATACACAACTTCATCCCCCTTTTTAACCCTTTGGGGTTGGAATTATCAAAAACGCTGAGACACATATAAATTAATTTTTAGTCGTCAGCCTAAACACAAAATTTGAAGATCCTAACTTTAAAACTGACGGACTTTCATACAAACTTTCATCCCCTATTTAACTCCCTCAGGGGTTGAATTTAAAAAAATCCTTCCTAATTCCTTGTCTACATTATAAAGGGAACCATTGTGTAAAATTTCAAAATAAATACCTATAGCTACTTTAATTAATAAAAGTACCTACGCTTAATAATTTGTAATTTGAACGAATATTTAAACACTATAAGTATGTTTATGAGTTGTCTAGTACCCATAACACAAGCTCTGCTTAGCTTGGGACTAGATGGCGTTGTGTGATAGTTGTGGAATATTATTATTATTATTATTATTATTACTACCAAAACAACTAATACGTGGTCCTAACTTTAGCTACCTTACACTTAAAATCTAACCCCCTTATTCATAAAACTTATCAAACCTATTTTAGTTAAAATTGGGTTTGTCTCTTGCTTACACACAGAAATGACAACGTGACAGATAAAGACAAACGTTCTATAAACCTATTTTAGCTAAAATAGAGATAAAATAGGATTATGAATAAGGGGGTAAGTGACTATTTAAACTAAAATATTCTTATAGAATTATAACCAGAAATATATACAACTCACAACAAAAAAGAAATGAAAATAAAGCTGAAACGCCTGTGCAATACTATCTACCTATACCTACTTCACTTAAAAATAAATACTTATAACTACTTTAATTAATAAAAGTACCTACGCTTAATAATTTTTAATTTGAACGAATATTTAAACATTACCAAAACAACTCATACCTATTTTACAAAATAACAACAAAAGAAATTCAAATAAACTATTTAAAGACTATAAGTCGCGCTGATAAGCACGGTTTCTCAATATCAATTATTGTCTGTCAATAAGGTCGAACGCTCTGAACGCATCAACAGCCAAAATAATTCAAAATATATTGAATGAAGCTCGCCTCGCTCTCGGACCTCCCGCCTTTTTATACCCTACCGCCGCCCGCCGCGACCCGTGTCGAGCGCGGCAACCGTTACACAAAAATAATCCTTATAGCATGATTCAGTATTCACGATGGCGATGCGCGATGGCTTATTTCATGTATAAGTTTGGTGTTTCTATACCGATTTCTATGATTCTTTTTTTATTGAATAGGTAATAATGTTAACTTTTTTAAATTAGGGATGAGTGAGAGTATTATAAACGTAAGAGTTTAAAACAAATAGGTAATGCTCCGAACTGCTAAGCTATCAGGAGTTACACGTGTTATTGTGAGTCAACCATAAAAGATAGACATATGCTGTTGCGGGATATTTTTTAGACAATTTTATGTGGAATATTTCCGTCATACATGATTTCTATGTAACTTTAACCATTAAGGCTGCACACGCGACGGAAGCTTAAAAAATGGAGTAACTTCTCCCGTTTCCCCAACATTTCCTTTCACTACTCTGCTCCTATTGATTGTAGCGTGATGAAAAGTATACTATAACCTGCCCAGGAGTATGAAGAATAATTGTACCAAGTTTCGTTAAAATCCGTCCAGTAGTTTTTGTTTCTATAAGGAACATACAGACAGACAGACAGACAGACAGACAGACAAAAATTTTACTGATTGCATTTTTGGCATCAGTATCGATCACTAATCACCCCCTGATAGTTATTTTGAAAATATATTTCATGTACAGAATTGACCTCTCTACAGATTTATTATAAGTATAGATGCGACCCATGAGACGAAACCATCACATCGTCCGAACAGGCTGTAGGTATGTTAACGACGCCTTTACCGCTATAAAGAAAATTGTGCAACAAGCAACAATGTTGGTACTAAGGAGATGTGATAAAACTTCTTGAAAGGCTTTAGTGCCCACTTCCCTGTAAATAATAGTTTTCAGACAAATTATCAGCATAAAACATACCTACGTTACTGTTGAAACTTCACTGAAAGCTTCGCGAGTCATCGCTGAAGCGCTGAACAGGGCTCTAAATTGATGCGAGCTATTATGGCGCGAAATACAACATCCTTCTTACAAAATAATACTTAGGTAATATGCTCTCTCGGGAAATGTTACCGCTTTTAGCGCAGGACAGTTCCATAGATACAGTGGCGTACCGTTTGGGGCCCGTGGCAGATTCAAGGGATGGGGCCCTCCCTCAATATAAAGAAGCTCAACCAACGTTGTAGTTTTTTTTTTTTTTTACTAGTAGTTCTCCCGCGACTTCTTCCGCGTAGATTTCATATATTCCCCTACAAAATTTAAAACCTGACTGCTTCGTTGGTCTAGTGGTCGCAACGCAAGCGCTACTGCTGAGCATGAGGTCCTGTCCAAAAAATTATACAAGCAATGGGAAAAAGTTACAAAATGTTCGAAACCTGAATGATTTTCAAAAAAAGTGCTTTTATAAAATTAGGTATGTTAGGAGCCTACTGGTGCTCATGGCCCTCTCGGGCCTGGGGCCCCGTCTGGCTGGGGGCCCGTGGCATTTGACCCCAATGCCACCCTATAGTTTCGCCACTGCATAGATATAAAAAGTACTCTGTACGTGGCTGCTGTGATGTTGCTAAAGTTAGAGAAAAGCATAATACCTCCTTACCTTCGAATGGCTGCACGGGTCTGAAGAACAGGTAGATAGGTAGGTTCATCAGAGATTAGCTGAAATGAACCAAATTGTTTTTGTTTTTTTTTTTTACCCTGCTATTTTTCAAATCGTAATTCGTAGAGTAATCGTAATCGGCCTAAGTAATCAATCTTTGGCGGCTAAATATAAGGCAGGGAGGTTAGGTATGGTAATACCTAGTAGTAGGTACTTATTAGATTGACGGACAAACAGGTTTACGCCGTGGCTTCGTTTGAGAATTACAAATTGGAACGAACAAAACATTTCCCGTTTTTTACGTCAGCGTAGCACGGTCCGCCGATACAGACACAAAGCGGAAACCTTTTTCGACACGCTTTGAGCTTTGAGCAGGCGAAAATATTTTGTTTTGTTCCCAAACGTACCAAACGGTACCTACCTACCGTTGAACGATACAATTTATTACAGCAGCAAATTTTACTGGTAATTAATTCTTTCTCCTTTGTAGTGCAAGTTAATGACGAAATTCTTGGTAATCATTGCGAAAACAAATGTGATTTGTGTAGGTACGTTACAGTTAATGAAGCGAGATATCTTTGCGCTGCATCTTCATACAGCATCTTAGTAAGCGGAAATTGATGATATAGGTAGGTACATACATTGTGAAATGAACACGGTTTTCCCAGTATAAGTAGATATTTCTGTATTTACATTCTTGTGCACATACAAACTTGTTGATATTTTACTAACTACTCGTATTTAATTAGATAAGTAGGTAGGTATCTACTCAACGTAAAATCAAAGATTTCTTGAAGACAACCTTTTGGTTTCGAGCATAGAAATGTTATAATTTATGATTATATCTATGGTTTCGAGGCGCGAAGAGAACTAAATTGAAACTAGGCGATGCTCCAA
Source organism: Amphipoea oculea (assembly GCA_945859645.1). NCBI lineage: Eukaryota > Metazoa > Arthropoda > Insecta > Lepidoptera > Noctuidae > Amphipoea > Amphipoea oculea. The sequence continues at coordinate 15,627,339 of OX243873.1, forward strand.
AGATCATATGTCCATTCCGTTTCGTTAAAAAACCAGTACTTTTACGGTAACTGTCTAGAGATACTTTTAAACTTTACGAAGGACTACAACATAATCAGCCTAAAATGTTCCCACTGCTAAGACACAGGCCTCCTCTCAGTGAGAGGGAGTGGGCCGTAATCCACGTTGGCAGATGTCTTCAAATTTTTGGTTCTAGGACATGTCGGTTTCCTCACGATGTTTTCCTTCACCGTTTTGAGAGCAGTGGTGATGAAATAATTTACACAAAGTAAAGCACCGGAGTAAGCAAACTGAAGTGGCAGTGGGCTGGCCATGTCTGTCAAAGGACTGATGGCCGGTGGAGCAGACGAGTCCTGGAGTGGAGACCGCGTACCGGCAAGCGTAGTGTGGGACGCCCCCCCGCTAGATGGACGGACGATCTAAAGAAGGTGGCTGGGGTAGACTGGATGCGGAAGGCGGAGGACAGGGTGCTGTGGCGCAGTCTGGGAGAGGCCTATGTCCAGCAGTGGACTGCGATAGGCTGAGTTGATTGATTGAAAGCGCCTGTCTGGATTCGAACCTACGACCTACAACTCGTAAGTCACGGCCGTTACCACTTGGCCACCACTGCTCTCTTTACGACTAGGTACACTGATACATAAATCATTTGAGGTAAATCACATACTTTCAATATTAGATTTAAGTAATGTTTAAAATCACCACAAAGCTTAAATTGGAAATCATGACAATCGCTTCATTTGGCTTAGTAGTATAGTACCTAGGTACGTACCTATAACCAGAAAAAAACGAAGTACTTACTGTGACTACCTATAACGCAATGTGTCTCAGACTACGGAGTCTCAAATAATTTTTACAATTTTGTTCGTAACATTTTTTTCCCAGTTGTGGTTTTGATATTATTTCAGCAAAATCATAAATCCACTGTTATGTAGGTATTTCTACCATTCATCCGTTCGTTATTGAAAAGGCCGCGCTACATAAATAAGTAGCTAGGTATATGTATGTTTATACCTATTATCTGCCAGACTCCGTAGATTAATGTTCTTGAATACCACTAAGGACAAAGATATCTAATTTGTATATCTCTGAAGCTCGTTTTGATGATTTGTTACAATAACAACAATACTGAAACTTTATTCAGGTCATCCCTGTATTTAAATGTTTTGTAAATCCGCTCGTGAACAATGCGCTTTATTTTATGGGCCATTAAATGAATGCTGTACAAAAATGAGTAATGGTAATAATGTTAAAGATACTCTTTTATGAACGGGATTAAATTGTATGTCATCTACATACATCAAAAAATGAAATGCTGTTCGTTGATAAGCGCATCACTTGAGAACAGCTAGACAGATTTGGCTATTATTTGGTTTTAAAACGTTCGTAGTCAAATTAGGTTTTTATGGAAAGAAAATTTGGAATAAAATCCCAGAAACGTTTCAAATTCGGGAGAAACTGTACGTCCCTTTTTCTATGGGATTTTGTATGAATGATTGAAAATCGGATAGGACAATGTCTGGCGGCGGCGCGGCGGGTCAGCTAGTTTATTAAAAATAAATGGTTTATTTTGAACTCTTGTATCAATCGATCGATAATATCTCGTATTGAGCAGGTTGCAAATATTTTAAACATTAGACACGTGTGACATTTTAGAGAATACCGAAATAATTTTTGAATTTTGAAAGGACGAGATATGAGGAATTACAAATTTCTATAGAAAACTTATTTTTCTCATAACTCGTCTTTAAATCAATGTCCATTCAAAATATATTTGTGAACCTAGATATTCTGTAATCCAATCGGAATAAATACACACTACCTTAAGAATATGTTTGATTTACAAATTATTTTGGTATTAGGTACGTTTTTATGAACTACGCATGCTACGTCTAATCTCAGTCTCAATCTGTCAAAAATACCTAAATAAGTAATAATATTCCTAATTTCCGTAATATTTTTGACAAGTTTTTGACATTGAGTGTCGCTGAGATGAGATTGCGAATAGATTTTGAACTTTTTTAATTACAGGAATTGGCCTTCAGGTAGTAACGCGTTCAAACAAACAAACCAACTCTTCAGCTTTATTATTAGTAGATATAAGTAAAGATAATGGAATGGTATCAATTCGATGCTAACACGATTGGCGACGACGGAATATTAAATGTCTGAGCGCAAATTGTTTCAATTCAGAGACTAATTACATGAATATTATTATGCAAACGTTAATTGGGGGCTAGCGGCAACCACGTTCAGTTGCACAGCGCCTCTATCTAGATGTGTGTCGAGCTAAATTAGTTAGTTACTAGGTGTGTAGGTAGGTAGTCGGGTACCTACATATAGGTACTGTTAACTAAAGTTAGGATTTTAGTTTAGGAAGTATGCATATAAAAATGCTTGTATTATCTGTTCCGCCCGCGTGTAAATCAATAAATAGTAGTCTAAGTTTATTGTATTCCTTATTGTACAGCCGTTTCGGAGATTAGCCGGAACAAACAGACAAACAAAAATGTTAAAAATTGTTTTAGTGTTATAAGTATCTACTTTATTACATTCGTAAGCATTTAGTATAAATTTATTTGCGTTCAGATTAAAATTGCTTTTTGTGTCCATCTGCGTGACCGCAATGTTCTTCTAAATTTTGACGCGGTTTTCACCTTAGAATATTAATTCTATATAGGAGAATGTTTGACTAATTATACTGAAACACTAGCGTAGAAAACAACTGAGTCCTCTAAACTTATCAAGCACCGCACGATGACGCCGATGGATGACGGTGTTAGGTTCATTCGCAATTAATCGGCCGCGGATCCTGCATCGAACCTTTAAATTGTAAATTATTCACTAAGGGGATAAATTCGTGTCTTATGTCCCGGGCGTTTTATTGAATTCCGAGCGTAGTGGGGGAGGTACAAGACCAAAATACCTTTATCCCCGAGGAATACGTACTCTACTTTTTACACCATCTGTGAGATACTGCAAAGCAATTTTCATAATTTATATATTTTTGTATAAATATAAATCTTTGGTTGAGGTTCTAAATTCAAATGACATTATTAGCAATATTATTACCCGGCTCGACCCCAGAGCTACTCGTATAATGACATACTTTAGGTAGATTTGCATGACATTATATAATTAACTATAATTTGATATTATTTAGCCGGTGATGTGAAAACACTATCAGGAATGGCTATCATTGCCCAGTAAGTATAGCTATCTTTGATTATGATTTTGCCAGATTGTGCTATGTAAGTAATATTTAATTGACTATTGTCTATTCAAATACTTACGTCTCGCTCCTGAAAAATTCAACGAAGTCCGTCTGCTACTAACAACAGAGAAGATTTGGCGATATTGCAAATTCTGTTTTACATTTTCCAGAACTTCTCGTGTAGGTACCTACTCGTAATGAAATTTCTAGCTAAAATACGGCTGAAATAACCGTAACGAAAGAGCCGGCTATTTGGGCGGACACTCGCTGCGTCGCTGCGAATGCCGCGATCCTAAAATTACTATGTAGTATGAATGGCGGTCGTTCGGCGTGGTTCAGACAATAGCGTGTGCAGTTGGCACGCACGCGGCACAGTTATGGTGCCACGGTGTTGGCAGCGTCCCCGGCGGCGGCCCGGCTGCACGGGCACTGTGCCATGGACCCACAGTTCAACGGCACCGCACTAGCCCAGTTACATTGCAGGAACGATCAGCAATTGATTAAACTTCCGAGACAAGATTTATTACGCATACTTACCTATTTATCTCTTGGTTTGGCATGTGCATTTTAAATTGGACGTGCTAGTCATAGGTATGCCGAACGCTCCAGTTTAGAGACTTACATATCGAACTACAATGTAAACGACATACCAAAAAAATTCAAAAGATAAAAGCAGTTAGAATTTGTTAATACCTCCCTGTATGGTTCCTACCAGACTAAGTAGGAAGGGACGTAGAAGATTTCAGACAAAATTGAAATCTAACTAAAAACGCCCATCCAGACTTCGAATTACGAGACTACAGGATAACTGGAATAATCGTAGAGGAGAACAAAGGAATGCTGATATGAGTACTTCGACAAGAATATCACAAAATAACAATGATAATTTTACAGAGGGGTGTTAAAATTTACAGCCGAGATACCGTGTGCAGTGCTATAAAACCCGTTTTACATTGCAACTTATTGCATTGCATTGCGCATGCCTCATTGAGAATTCATAATCCAATATGACAGGTGGTGTAACCTATGCAGTGACATAGATTTGTCGAGTGTCGAGCGCCAACACCGAGTTATAGCGACGAGTGACAAGGACTAAGTATTAAATAATTCACGATAGGTAAGCGGAGACTACCTAAAGCATAGGTTCTCAACGTGGGCGATAACGCCCCCTTGGGTTGGGACTTGCGTTTGAGATTTTCAGGGGGCAGTAGAAGACCCAGAGAAATGATATATCCTATCTTACGACTATAATTATAATGTTACACGTTTAACCCTTTGAACGCCAACGACGCTTACAAGCGACAAACGTAATCGGCCGCTAGAACGCCAACGACGAGTTTAGGCGACAAATAGATGTGCCACTTTATAATCTAATATTATAGAAAATAGGTAAAAGGATTGTTTTTTTTTAATTTAGTCGTCTTCTCCTTTAACACTCGTATATGGAAAATCTATTTTAGTAGCAGTGATAAAGGTTTATCGATATTTGTGACTACCCCATCACTAGCATTTTGTAGGTATTTAATAGTAAATAAATGGCTCGGCGTAGAGAGCATACTTCCTATGAGCTGCGCTTGGCGTTCAAAGGGTTAAACATAATGGTAGCAATAGCTGTTTCTGATTTGCGACAGATGGTACGTAAGTAAATAAAATTGGGGGCGTTAAAAAAAAAATTAAAGCGAGTGTTGGGCAAAATAATGTTGAGGACCTGTGACCTACAGGAAAGGTTCTAGGAAATATGAGTTACGTCTAGGATACTTCATGTTCCCACTGCTGGTTAACATACCTCCTCTCTGTGAAAGGGAGTAGCCATAATCCACCACGCAGGTCCAGTGTGGATTGACAGATGACACATGTCTTCGAATTTATATATTGGTTTCCTCACGATGTTTTTCTTCATCGTTTTGAGAGCAGTGGTGATGAAATAATTTACACAAAGTAAAGCACCTGTCAGGGTTCGAACCTACAACTCGTAAGTCGCGGCCGTTACCACTGGGCCACCTGCTCTAAAAGTTTAGTTTGAAAGGCAAATCAACAATTACTTGTCTAATAAAGATTTAAGTACCTAAATATTGGAGCAAAGCGCCAATTCAAGCGAGATGAATTGTTGTAAAAGCGACAATTAATATTTCATAATTGAGTTCTAAAATTCGCAGCTACATACAATTTCTGTAACTTTAAAACAAGCGTTTTCTTTAATAATCCTTCCGCTGGAAAACAAAAGTTTATTTATCAATGTTAGAAAAGATTTGGAATCCGTATTGAAAGTGCGGCTATTATTTACAAAGAGTTTGTAACGATAGCTTAGAATTAGTTTTTAAATGACTGTGGGAATAAAAGGGCTGAGGACAGAGAATTCATACGATTCAAGTAGTTATACTTGTTTATTCTTCTTTAAACTAATAAAACTCTTAAAAACACATCTTTGTAAAAAAATCACGTCTTAACGTCTTCACTCCGTCATTCAAAAGCCAACTGTCATTCTCCTTTTTAAATACCTTCCATGTCATCCCAAGCATACGTCTTTGGCATACATCATCTGTCTCACTTACACCTTAGCTTTCAGCTCTTTCTTACAGTCATGCATACAACAGCGTTCCATTCCTACATTCGGCCGTCCTGCTCCTGTGTCTGTCCCCAGACACTCTTACCATACAGTACTCGCGTCTATTTATCTACTTAAAACAACTTAAACATCTTAGAATAGAACATAAAATAAACAACTTCTTAAATAAACTTAAACACCTTACACCTAATAATACAACATAAAAACCGAAATGAACAAGTTCTCTAAAACACCTGAAATCCAAACTTGCTCTTCTTATGTCTTTTGTTGTAATATCTATGCCTTTTCTGCTTAACTTTATTTTTCTTATCAGAATAGTCTTTCTTGTTTATCAACATAAATGGACTATTGTACTCAGATAATTTTTCCCTGGTAATTCCATCTTTAGTCCATTCGTCAACCTGGTTTTCTATGTAAGATAATCGTCGAGACCGTCGTGCTACGGGCACATTATATTTCAATACAATCCTCAGCTCCAGAGGCGCTTCCCTCACCTGGACTGGATGATAAGTTTCTATGCACTTGAGAGCTTCCCGCCTTACTAACGGATTACTGATATGCTCCAGCAAAACTTCCTTCTCATCTGTAATACAATTCACGTTATTTGGCTCCTCACTTTCATCTTTAAATATGGTCACACAACCTTCACTCGACCCACAGGTTGAAAAACTCTGGTCTATATTAACCGTCGTCATAGTCTTCTCTAAAGATTGCTCTTGCGAACGCCCAAGCCCCGTTAGCGTTAGACCACCGTCATTAAATTTTACACTGAACAATTTAGCGCACAGTTCTGCCGACATCAGATTAACGTCGCTACCAGAGTCAATAAGCGCGTTAGAATGGTGCTTTTCTGCCACTATCACCGTTTTTAGGGGTTTTCCCGCGTCTTTTCCATACTCTACATCTTTCCTTGAGACTTGCATTACTTCCGAATCTTTTGACGTTGACGGCTCCCTGACGTTTTCACCGCCGCAGTCAGTGTCATGGTTGCACATACACGAATCCCGGTTTGTCATGTCCGTCGCTGCGAACATTGCCGACCGCCGTTTTTCCGACATTGTCCGAGAACAGGCCTTCTCTTTCTCACTCGAACCACCTGGAGCCATGTGGTCATCGCCGCGCATTTTGCATTGCGTTGAAATATGACCGAACTCGTTACATTTAAAGCATTTAAGGCCTTTCTCTCTGTACGGGCACCGAATTGACTCGTGGTTCTTCTCGCCGCAACCATAACAACGCTTCATAAAATCTGACTTAGTCGACTGACACCCCAGGGTGTATTTTTTGTTTCTCGTGGTCGAGGTCATTTTTTCTTTCACACTTTCATATATTCTGAGTTTATCTTTCAGCTCAGAATATGTCGTGACCCCATATAACATCATTTTATTAATTTCTTCGTCTATGATGCCATCGACTATATATTTAATCGCAACGTAATCAGGAATCTTCCCCCTTTTTCCTAATTCCTTCATGATGAGCATGTAATCAATGCATTTCTCACCTCTTCTTTTCTTTCTTTCTGACATCATTTCGTGGACCGCTTTGCTGTCAAGTGTGTCCGGGAATTCTTTGAGGAGTGCCGTTTTTAATTCGTCCCATGTCTTGTACGGCCGCTCACTCCTGAGCCACAGTGCAGCCGTGCCGCTCAGAGCCCGTCTGGCGAAAATGAGCGTCTGTAACGGCTTCCACTGAAATATTTCTGCGTTTTCTTCAACATCTTGTGCCCATCTTGCCGCAGACTGTGTTTTGTCGTGCCCGTCGAATTTCGGCACCTGTTCTTCAGCATGAGCAAGCGTGTGTGCCTGAGTCGTGCTCTGACCCTGATCGATCTCATGATCCACCGCGTCGTCAAACTCGTTAGGGCCGCGACTTTTCCTTCGGTTTCCACCACCCATTTCTGTACTTTCAGGAAAAAAAATCGAGTGTCAATTTTTTCCGGTCGTCTTTTTTTTTTCTCTGTCAGACCCCTATCTATCCCGGACGAGCCCCCAAATTTGTGGGAATAAAAGGGCTGAGGACAGAGAATTCATACGATTCAAGTAGTTATACTTGTTTATTCTTCTTTAAACTAATAAAACTCTTAAAAACACATCTTTGTAAAAAAATCACGTCTTAACGTCTTCACTCCGTCATTCAAAAGCCAACTGTCATTCTCCTTTTTAAATACCTTCCATGTCATCCCAAGCATACGTCTTTGGCATACATCATCTGTCTCACTTACACCTTAGCTTTCAGCTCTTTCTTACAGTCATGCATACAACAGCGTTCCATTCCTACATGACTATGTTTGCGGATTTTAAGGTTTACGCAAGGAAAAATTACATTATTAAGTATATAGAAGTTGGCGCAGCACCTATACCTATAACTTGAAATTGATTTCGAATAGTTTCTTAGCTGAATGCAAGTTTTTTGGATTTATAGAAAGATTGTAAGAATTCTAAGCCTAGTAAATTTATGTCCGTTAAAATATGCAACATAATATCTCTAGGCCAATGACGTAAGTAGGTAGGTACTTAATAATGTGCAAAGTTAAAGTAAGTAGGCAACTTCTGGATTGCAGCTACCTAAGTATCCCAAATTATCTAAATATAAACATTTTCAGGGTTTAGGATCATGTGGTTGCGACTAAGGTTATTTTATTCACTCACGATTTTACTTCCGAATTTGTCGGTTGTTATTGCATGCCCATGAAATTGAGGTTTATTTATTTATATGTCGCAACCGGTCATTCGTTTGACTATTCGGAACGCCAGCGCCATCTGGCGGCGCTTGACAGAGTCTAGCCTGAGTTCGTGGGGGGTCGACAACAGCGCGACAGAACGATTGGAGCCCTCTTGGACATCGGACATCAAACGAACAACATGCGCTCAGAAACTGTCCCGCGTTCCGTATCTGGTTGTATCGTGTACCTATAGTGTGTGATTTGCTAGTGTGATTAAATTGTTCGTGAAATTATAATCTGATTTGAACTGCAAACCGTTTTTCTATTGCGCAATACCCAACACATACCCATAGTTCGCCCACAGTAGTTGAAATATGGCTGATAATAACGAGACACACATGCCTTCTCCGTTATCAGGCGTGGGATTCGTGTTGGTTTATGCGCAAAATCAGAACGCTTAAAGTGAAAGTAACCGCACGTTGACATTTGAAAAACAAAGTGTAAACATGCGAACGCTTATTAAATAATCGTGTGGATCTGTTCGAGCTGAACCCAGATAAACCAGATACGGATGCGCGATCGTAGTGCATGTTGTTTGGGCATAAGCTGTATGCAGAATACGTGACTCGCGTGTATCACCTACCGCCACGTTTGAAAAAAAAAAAACAAGCGGGTCCCTAACCGGCGCGGCGTTCGAATTCGTCGTATCCCGTTCCCGTAATTAGAACACGCGGTAGGACGCATGTGCAAACGTAACAGCACACACCACGACAGCTGATTTGTGTTTTGCTGAAAATTCACTGCGAGGTGGACAAAGGAGTAGCATCAACGTGGCTATCGTAAATAGCATCCCAAGGACGTGGCGTGGAGCTACCAGCGACGTGGAGTGGCTGAATCGAACCAAGCAGCCCCAGCGAAGCCCTTCGTGTGCTGCAAGTGGGAAACCAGGACATATCGCGGCCCGGCGCACGAGCAGTGGCGGCCAAGCAGTGCAAGCGGATGGTGGAGCAGGTGCTTGAACTGCTGCAAGCAGCAACGGCGAGTGGATGTTTGCGTCGTACAACTACCCCCAGACACGTTAGAAAATAAAGGTGAGCTGTATTGTTTTGTTTACGATTCTGGTGCTGAATGCTTGTTAGTAAAGGAGAGGTTAAGTGGCAAACGTGTTAATAACGTTGTTGTGTTGACTAGTATTGGTCAAACACGTGTATTCAGCACAGAATAATTCTTATGTAGTGTAACGATTAGCGAGCAATAACTTGAGATTTTATTACATTTCTACCCGACCCGACATTTACTTGCAAAGTAATATTATGATAGTATGTGATGCTATGTGGTGTGTAGTATGTGTAGTATGTGGTGTGTAGTATGTGGTGCTAAGAAGATGTGATCTACTCGTAAGTTGATACAGTTACTGACCAATTATTACCAAGGCTTAGAGGAATCTTTTCTTATCGATGATTGTTATTGTTTTTATTTCAATAACAATGTGGTCAGTATTGGCCGAGTGGAACAGGCACTGCTGTTGGTTTTTTTGGTTATAGGTTAACACACAAGGACGTGTACAAGCGGGATGGCAGCGTGAGACGGCGCTGCACTCGGTGGATCTCCTGTGCGAGTAATCGCTGAGCAAGGACGGTGCTTTCCGTGCAAGAAGTTTCACGTCTTCTGCCAAGGAGGCAGTGACAGCGAGTGGATATCTGTACCATTAAGCCAGCTACAGATCTGTTGTCTACCGAATCTGGTGAGCCGTTTTCATTTTGTTTTGACTCTGGTACTGAGTGCTTTCCTGGTAAACAATAGCAAAAATGGTTACAATGTTAGGTATAGCCCAATCTAGTATGCAATGCATTTTTTTTAAATACGCTCACGATAAGTTAAGAATGATGCCAGTAGGTTATGTACCAGTCGAAGTAGATGGTGATCACAGTGGTGATGAGCAAGCCTAAGTAGTGGTAACCACGCGAGTAGGGGTTCTCTATCGGCCGTAGTAAGGTTGTGTGTAGTCACAGGGGTGATGCACATGGATCCATGCGATGGATGTGTGATAGCAATGCGATTGCCGGTCGGCTAGAGAGCCGTGGCGTTAGAGTGGTTTACTCGTGTGTGGGTTCCCAGGTGTCTAAGGCTCTTAGTGAAAAAGTTTATTTTTAATTTGGATAACGATGGTACATGGCTCTGGTTGATGTTTTTTTTTTGCTATGATTGATTAAAGTTTGATTACATGGCTCTGGTAGAATCAAGCACGCTTATGAGGCTAAGGCACATGCTATGGCACAGGCCAAGGGATCAGAGTATTACTGAGGAATTTGAGGAAAGTCAAGTAATAGTCTTGTTGATGAAATAGAGCAGAGATTAAGTTGTGTGAGTTGTGTGGGGTTTCGTGAGAAACCATGAAGGTCAGGAGTGACCGAGCTATGTGATACTTTGCGGATATGTTTGTTTACAGATTAACACACGAGGACGTGTGCATCGCAGGATGGCCGTGTCGCAACCGGTCATTCGTTTGACTATTCGGAACGCCAGCGCCATCTGGCGGCGCTTGACAGAGTCTAGCCTGAGTTCGTGGGGGGTCGACAACAGCGCGACAGAACGATTGGAGCCCTCTTGGACATCGGACATCAAACGAACAACATGCGCTCAGAAACTGTCCCGCGTTCCGTATCTGGTTGTATCGTGTACCTATAGTGTGTGATTTGCTAGTGTGATTAAATTGTTCGTGAAATTATAATCTGATTTGAACTGCAAACCGTTTTTCTATTGCGCAATACCCAACACATACCCATAGTTCGCCCACAGTAGTTGAAATATGGCTGATAATAACGAGACACACATGCCTTCTCCGTTATATATATACTTTATTGAACACCAGAAAAAACATAACAAAAAAAACGATCATTTTTTTTGGCGTTAGGTAATGTTATTGTACACCGTGATGGGCTTCAGAAAGAAGGAGGGTGTCAGCAAGGTCAGTATTTCATTTCACTTAATTTATTTTTTATTTTTTTATAATAATATTCCACAACTATCACACAACGCCATCTAGTCCCAAGCTAAGCAGAGCTTGTGTTATGGGTACTAGACAACTGATAAACATACTTATATATTTCTAAATACATACATATTATAGATAAATTACACCCAGACACAGAACAAATGATCGTGCTCATCACACAAACATTTGTCCTGGGTGGGAATCGAACCCACATTGACCCGTTCACACGGCGATAAACAGTACCTACGATATTTGACTGGATAATTTTCGGTTCACTATACAGGGTCAATTTTAATTAAGTAGCTAGCGAAAATCCGTAAACATTATGGGTGTCGATATCCAAACATGACAATACAAAGAAAAAAAAATTATGTTTTTTATCGGGGTCAATGACCTCTGGTGGTGTAGTTGCTTGAAGTAGATAGTTGAGGAAATCTTTAATGTTTGTTTTATCTTGTTAATATATTATACCTACCTCTCACGTCTGTGAAGGTTATTACGTCTGTGGAGTTCCGTTAGCTAATTTAATTTGACCCTGTATAGTATTTTCATACTACATTTGCTTCTAACCGAATAGGATATTGATTTTTTTGCCGTAATATATCGTACCGAGCACGTAAAACAGCTACGAAAAATCTTTGCGCAATAAATTATGTTTCGAGTCATGATCAGTATCTAACCATTGGCCCAGCCATTACCATACTCCACTATCCTTGAAATGGACTCGTCTTTAATACTAATCCTATTCGGGCTGAAATATTAAAGGAGTGCGGCTGAATATCATTTACACAGAACGAGGCGTAAAGCGAATTTCCAAACAATATACTACATATTGAAATCTGAAATAAGCATTTTGAGTTTCAGCCAGTGACGTCTTTAATAGGTATTCCTATGATAACCAGTGCCAGTGTAATGTGCCCTTTGTACTTTGACTATAGAGTGGGGTTGTGTTCTGAAGGGAAGCCGGAATGAATGGGCTTCTATGGAACCTTCGCCACTGCTTTGTAGAGACACTGTATACAGTACGACTGGTCAAAAACGAGGAAGATAATATTTTAAATCAGAAACATAAAGGAAGGTATTTTGAGTAATCTATGAATGCAATATAAAGTGTGAGCTGGAACTCTGTATGTTTCTCGAGAACCTGGTTGATAGAGTGGAGATAGTCAGTAGTAGAAAGGCCGCGATGAAATCCCGCCTGTTCGGGGGGCTGATGTTTGTCGAGGGCTCCGGCTATTCTGTTTTCGATTGCTTTAATGAAAGCTTTGTACAGGTGTGAAACCAGACTGATAGGACGGTAATTGTTTATGTCTGTTTTGTCACCCTTTTTGTGGAGAACTACTTATTTCAATGGATAAAATAATAAGAGGGGCAATTCTCGTAATTCTAAGAACGTTCACATTCTGAAGGCCAATTCTCGTAATTTAAAACGTTCAAAATCTAGACGCAGTCTCATCTCGGCGACAAACAAATGTTAAAAACTTGTCCATATGAAGGGAAATTAGAGGCATTTTTGACCGATTGAGACTGAGATCAGACTGTGAATTAGGTACGAGGATTGCCCCTCAGATCCCAGTATCAATCTGTAAAAAATATCTTTAATTGTAATTTCTCTACATTTTGACAAGTCTTTGACATTTATTGTCGCTGAGATGAGATTACAACTAGATTTTGAATGTTTTTAATTACGGGAATTACCCTCTGGACTCGTCATTTAGGTACTACTTACCTACTTATTTGGAACGAGATGCGAATATTTAGATACTTTTCTTCAATAATTTATTTTGAGTGTGCGTTAGTCACTGCGGTGTATTCCAGACGGGAAGGTACCTTCTACATACACGTGTCTGGGATTTGTCGGTGACTCAACATTTTATGGCTCCTGCAGGTACAATTTATACACCAGGGTATCTAGTAAACAAACCACTACAGACACAGCAGGCGTGCTATGTTGAATGGCTGCTATCTGTAAGGCAAGGTTGAATTTGTTGCAGTAATTTCTTGGAATACCATTCTTTAGTCAATTGGGGTCTCTAGATCTCAAACCATGAAAGTCTAGCAATGAGTTCTTCCTATTGATTTTATGATAATCTATCGGTAGTGTCATCATATCCGTCCACACCATAAATAAAATTGATCTCATTGTTATTTGTTTACCTAGTTTTTAGTGTAATGTTTAATTATTGCAAATTATAAATTGTTAATTATTTATTTTATTCATTAGCACACATATGCATATAGTACTATGATCACATCACATCACACTAATAGATATTATAAAGGTGAAAGTTTGTGAGTGTGTGTGTTGTGTGTTGATATGTTTGTTACTTCTTCACGCTCAAACAGCTAGACCAATTTTGATAAAATTTGGGATGGATGTAGCTGACACCCTGGATTAACATATAGGCTACTTTTTATCCCAACATTCCCACGGGATCGACATTTACGGGGGTGAAACTGCGGGGCGCAGCTAGTATGTAATAATAGGCTAGTTTCCTAAAAAATTCTAATTAGTCCGTCAGTTAGATTATCGAAAAATAATGGACCCATATTTTTTCTTTTGTCAATCAAACAAAAAATGACAAAGATAAAGCGCGTCAAAATTTGGGAGTGGGGGGTCGTGACGTCACGCCGTGCTAAAAATTGTCGCACGGCGTGACGTCACGACCCCCAACTCCCAAATTTTGACGCGCTTTATCTTTGTCATTTTTTGTTTCATTGACAAAAGAAAAAATATGGGTCCATTATTTTTTGATAATCTAACTGAAGGACTAATTAGAATTATTATTTTTTTACCCAGGAAACTACCCTATTGTACTAATAACATGTCATCATGACTATTATTCCCTGAAGGGCTAACCCTTCTGGAAAAAGTAGGCCTTCTGCCTAAGCAGAAGTAAGCATAGCATAATCAGCATATAATGTACTCACTGCTGAGACACACTCACTCTCACAGAGGGCAGTGAGAGTGAGTCAGCCGTAATTTCCTACCACGCGGGCCCAGTGCGTATTGGTAGATGTCACATGTCTTCGAATTTTTTGTTCTAGGATCCCCACGACCCCCACGACCCTCACGATGTATTCCTTTACCGTTCTGAGAGAAGTGGTGATGAAATAATTTATACAAAGTAAAGCGCCTGTCTGGGGTTCGAAGCTATGACATACAACTCGTATGGCGCGGCTGTTACAATGGTTGCTAAAAATTAATAGATTTTTCCAAGCAGTTTCATAGAATAGTCTTTGTTGGGCTTGGCCCATTGTAGAGGCAACATTAGCTAGCACTAAATTTGAAGAATTTACGTTTTGATCCTTTGTGTTTATCCCTCGCAGCAATGACACCAATCCTAAACGAATTTCTACTGACCCAAATCTAAAACACATTTGGATTATTTGATTTCAAAGACGTTTGAACATCGTAAACCCAAAGATATAAAACATGAAACTGATGAAACAGAAACAATACCTCCTACGACCGTTTTTTAATGAATGAAAGGTCATGCAAGTTTACATATTATAGGTTACCTACTCTCTGTATATAAAATGTCTGTATATAAAAACCTACTAACCTAACCTACATTGTCCCAGTAGGTATGGTAGACGAATCCGTTATTGTACAATATTATTACAAAGGGAGAGAGGTAGAGGGGCCCGTGGCTAAATAATAACAGCCGCACAGGTCAATCGACCGGGTTAAGCTACGCTTGCCGCGGTTGGTCTGTGGATGGGTGAACATCTTTACATACCGAGGCTCCTCCGTGCCTCGGAAAGCACGTTAAGCCATTGGTCCCGACTGTCATTCGTGGATCTTTGACAGTCGTTAGGGGTAGTCAGAAGTCCGAAAGTCTGACAATCAGTCTTACCAAGTCGTATTAGCCAATAACTGGGGTGTGGCGGTCAGATGGGCAGTCGCTCCATGTAAAATAAGCCGACCCAACATAGTTGGGCTTGGGAAACGGCTAGGCAGATGATGAAATAAATACCCTTTGACTCGTTTCTACGTAAATGTATGTTATTATCTTCCAGACCAGATTACTTTTTGTTGGGGTGGTTTCCTTGATGTCATACATTGTTGATGATTGGTTTTATGAAAGTATATCATTCTTTCATGTTACCTACTTAGTTTAATCCAAACATAGATTTATAATAAATAAGGTACCTAACTAGGTAAGGTACTTAGTACATTTTATTTTGTAGTTTTTCCCAAACTTAGAACTCCCAACGGTCAACGTTTCCTATGATTTGGTCTCCATAGAGAGAAACCATTTAAAAATGTGTCATACAGATAAATAACCACTGCCAGGTTTAATCATGATTGTCGGGCCCTGGTAGACATAAATAACTATGAGCCTTTGAAAAATTTGTATTTCATTTTGGGTCTTCTTTGGACCCAAATGATAAAGGGTAACATTAAGATCGGTGACTGGTTACAACAGAGCAGCTACCTAAGTACCTACTCGCTCAAATGATTCCTTAAAGCTAATTAGTAACACTTAAGGGTTCACCTTTCTCCGGCTATTTTAGGTAACCTTGTTTTTCGGTGGTGATTAGGTGGGTACAGGTTCAGTCAATACCTGACCGAGTTGTAGGTACCAGTAGGTATATGAGCACACCTACGCAGCTACGTTCAACACCTCAGTGTTGAATTATTATACCACAAACCCAAGTTGTGGGATGATTTAAACACTGGGGTGGCCGTTTCGAAACTGTCTTGTATCCTTTGCCATTTAAAAAGTGCTGAGTCGTGCTGATTTTGAATTTTGAATCAAAGTAGCGTTCCGTAGTTATTACACTTTCACAAACCTTAGGCCCTTTCAATAACTATTATAATTGTTTACTGCTGCCCCGTTGGTCTCGTGGCCGCAAGTGCGACTGCATTTCCCGGGTCGGGCAAAGTGTTATTAGGTATGTTTTTCGATTGGAAACTTAGTAACAGCCCGGAATTTGGAAGTTGGCGGTGTAATACCGCTGTACCTCGGAAAGCATGTTAACCCGTGGCCCTGCGCCTGATCTCTCTCCGGTCGTGTCGGATTGCCGTCCCATCGGACAATGAGAGTGAGGGAAGAGAGAGTGCACCTGTGTCTGCGCACACACTTGTGCACTATAATATCTCCCGCGCCGACGGCTGGCCTCCGCTGAGATGGGTCGCCATGGTCGAAATACGGTCTGGAGGACTTTATCTCTCTCTAGCTGATACATAAAAAACATTCATTCATTCGGCTGTCATTCGTGGATCTTTGACAATCGTTACGGGTCGTCAGAAGCCCAAAGTCTACCAACCAGTCTCACCAAGGGGTATCGTATTACCCAATAACTTGGTTGTGGAGGGCAGATAGGTAGTCGCTTTGTGTAAAATACTGGTACTCAGCTGCATCCGGTTAGACTGGAAGCCGACCCCATCATAGTTGGGAAAAGGCTAGGCAGATGTGTGGAGCTGACACAAAAAATTAAGTAAATTGTTAAAAGTTCGTCGTTCCCTAGGCCTGGCTGTTAGTGATGGAAAACTTCGGAGCGTTTGTTTAACGGCGTGTCGCTGGTACACGTCATTGACTTTAACGACGCGTCCCGACATTTCATTACAGCATTACACGTACGTTTCAACTTTACTGTTAGATTTTAAGTGTAATCACAAACAAAGCTTCGTGATTTTATTTTATTATGCATACTCTCGTTCAGTTTACAGCTTTCTATTTTATTCGAAGTTCCATTAATATTCGTACAAAGCGAATTATGGGTGGAGTAAATCTTGATGATAGATTGGGGAATGATGAGATATGACAACTTTGCAGTTTAAAATAAGATATACATAGTAGAACGTCCTAGAGGGACGTAAGTCCTTACTTTGATCCCAAAAAAGTCACTGGTTGTTATTGACATCCCCCTAGGTAACTATGGGAAATAGGCTCGAGTTACTGTGTTCATGGATGTTTCTATCTATTTACATATAATTACGGTTGCTGAAAATACTTATTTTGTCAGTTGTCTATTACGTGCACGTGCTATACGTCACTTAACCATAATTTTCTTCAGTGACTACGACGTATCTGAACGCTTTCTAAGGGTTTCAGAATGCGAAGCCTTTCTGGTCGCAGTTGCTGAAATATCCCACTCTTGGTTCATCTTTTTTGAAATAGACAAATAATATTCTCAATTATATGATGATAAGTAGAATAGAAGTATGGAAGGGTCATGCCAAATAAATTAGAATAAGGGCAGGATAATGATGACAAAGATTGTAGATCATATAAGTCTGCTAGGATTTTTTTTTTCCGGATTTTGGATTTTTACCCGGTTATTGTGGGTATATGGTACACCTCTGCGGCTCTGACTACCCTTCATACATAGTCTTTATACAGCCTGCATACACTTTATACAGGCTTGAAGTTATATTGTGTTTGAGAAAAACTTAGTTAACCGAAGCAGTTCCAGTCAATCTTATCCCGTTAATTATTATATTTAGTTGTCATTGACACCTGTTTACAAGTATGTTATTATTTTACAACGTACATTATAGATATTAATAGCACGCGATATATCAAAGGCATTCCCTTGGCACAATAATTAATCTACTAAGTGCTTCCCACGGATCGATGGTAGCAGTTAACAGTGCTGAAAACATTTTTACGGTTATTTCGAACTACTGAGTGATTCAATCTTACGCCTCATAGGTATATTAAAATCGACGGAAAACTATCTCGCGAATTCTTCGTTTTTAGCGAAATTCTTTTATAGTCAGCATGTGGTTAGCACAACCATAAAATTGAGATCTGGTAAGCGTCAGCTGCTGATATATTACGTGTTAGTGATTAATGGCATCATTGTTACCGGTTTCTGGTGTAGATATAAGGAAATGTAGTTAGTAGATATAGCTGTCGACGATAGACTGCTTATAGGGATTTACTCGTTTTTTAACGAGCGGAGCAAGCAAAGCGTGGAATGATTATGCAGAGGCGTTAATCCCGTCTGCAGTGTAGTCGTGCCCGTGTGTCGGTAATACGCGCACACGCAATCCGTGATTCCCGTGTTATCGTATCGTCATCGTAGTGCTCGGTGCGACATCTCTACGATCTTATAGTCTGTGTTTATGTGTGACAGGTGTGTTGCTATAGCAAGGCCTTTTATTTCGTGGATACCAATCACATTTCGCGCGCATTTTTAATAGATCGCGGTGAAATTAAAAACGTGTTTGTGTTTTTTTTTTCTAATCAGTCGTTGTTTTGTGTTTTAGAACCGACGAAACAATGAATTTGAAGCTGAACAATGACGTCAAAGGATCGATCACAACGGAGAAATCATCAGAATCACTTGTGAAGGTAACGGACTGGAAAAGTTATAATCTAGTGAATAAATAAATTGGTGTTTTAACTAAAAGCTTTTAACAGGCAAGTATGTATAACTGTAGGTATGTTGTGCTAATGTATGTAAAGTAGAAGTTTTAACTTCGACATACCTAGTTGTTTTCGTTAAAGTTTAACTTAGCACTTGCTTTGGGACCGCAGCAAAGTTTTACATACATACTTCATACTTACCTACTTGGTAGTACCAAATAGGTACTACTATCATGGTTGACATTGCATGGAGTTTATTCACACTGTAAAAAATGATGAGCACAATAAAACTTAGATCATTAATTAATTTAATCCATTTTTTTCTAATGCTTGTTTTCGTTTTCGACGTCTAATTTAACATATCATACAAAAAATATTTACCTAATTAATTATTTTATAACGTAATCGTTAGGCACCAATACCTATAGCTTTCGAATTTTATTCGAAAGCTCTATCTGTATAGATACCTACTCAAAAATAGCTAAGAATTGAATAAGCATATCAGTGTGTAACATTCGCACCTGTTTTATTTTGCTTAACCAAATTGTTTCAAAGAAAGAGAGATATTTTCCCGCGCCGTGTTTACCGGTAAGTTACCTAATATCTCAATATCTTTTATCAGTTTTTCAAAAACACATTTTTTTGTCTTAAGTCTTTACCGATATCTTTCGGTAAAAGAAACAGAGGTTTAGGAGTAAAATATGTGTTAGCCATCGATCATTAATAAATTAGTGATCGATGGTGTTAGTTCAAGTTTGTAGGTATATACGTAGCATCTGTCCTACATTTTACTTATTATTTAGGGACATATTGTCATTTTTGGGCGCAATCCAAACTCCGGACTCTGATTGATAATGATCAAATATTGCGGGTATTATTTAAGTATCGAAATCAGCACCTTTATTGCGTAACAATCACAATCTGAATCATTTTGAATGATATTGCAAATCCATTACTGCATATGTTCTAAAACATTGAATGCTCAGCAAAAAGTAAATAACGCAATGAATGTTGTTGAACTGTCAAAATTAAAGCCCTTGCTACTCATAGTGTTTTAGGCAATTACCCCGCAGGCCGGTAATTAATTTGTATTCAGTAGCTAAATCATTAACATTTAGCTCTTGAATTCCCAAGTTTAACGCTTCAATGCCACCGAGTCTTATTAAAATTGTATTATTCCCTCGAAGATGTTTCTGCGAAGCACATCTCAGAGATATTTTAAAAAGACGTAACAGATGAATAATTTTCTTTCTACAAACTTCAATTAGAATATTTTTTTATCGTTAAACATCATCTAACTAAAAGAGTTTTCTTTTAATGACCTCGTAGGCAATGGTTTACTACATCAATAAACTTTACTAATTTTTTTATTACAAAAAGTTATAAATAACATGAGTCGCATTTATCATTTTGATTGTTTACGATTGATCTCACGCACACGGTCCAAAATATTCCGAATAGTTTCAAGTTTTTTTCCAGAATCTTATCGACGACTTCGCAGGAAGTCGAAATTAGTCAGGAAATCCCGAAGCGCCCTTTTGTGAAAACTCGTTCGCAGTTTATAAACTTTTCTTGTTAAAAGTCGTTCGAAATGGTGTATGAGTTTGACAGAAGAAACTATGTTGGTGATAGATAAAATTTCAATTTACGAAACATTGTTTATTTTATAAAGAGAGCCTGCGTCAGCGTCGAACAAGATATAAGCATTTACTCTCCCACAGCTCCCATAATTTCAGTGGAAATCAATAAACTCTAACAGATCAAGAAAAACGAACGAAGTAACAAATATCCTTTATAAATAATGCCATATTTATTTTCGCCAAAATATAGCCGCTTGAGTGAAAAGCGAATCAGAGGTAACATCAATATGGCGGGAGAAAAATGAGGATTTGTGGGGAACTCAGAAAAACGGCAACAGCGGGGTAAAGTGGGATAAAGGGGGTGAGTTGCCCGAGACTATCCTTTCGGACCCCGGGGGACTCCGTTAAGCCGTCTGTCCAAGTCCCCGTCAGCTGTGGCCGCGGGGTACTTTCAAAACCAGACAACACTAAATAATCTCCTTTGTGGCCACATTATTTATGACGGATCATTTATATTAAAACGTAAACTTTACGGAGAGATCAGAATAATTTGAATGATTATAATTATTTAGTTCCGCTGTCCATTCAATGGGGACAGCGTTAATGGGGACAACGGGAACGAAAAAAATCAGCTATTCCCTACATTTTGACGAGTTATGCGAACATAAATATAGGGAATAGCTGATTTTATTTCGCGATTTCAGGTTTGGTGTCTCATAGTAAAAAGTTGTTCATAATGATGAGTACAATCTCCCATTTCGATTTGTCGCATGGTTTCAATTTCAACGTGTAAAATAACGCGCGGACAGCCACCGTGCGTTATCATGCTTATTTAGCAATAAATCAGTAGTTGTATTGATGGAATGTAGAGTCTTTATAGTTTAGTAACACCAACTATTGATTACTATGCTGTATTGCGACATAAACAGTGTGGCCTTATGGTTACTGCAAAAATTACACAGGAGGACAAAAAAAGACAAAGTAGAAACCTGAATATATCACCTTGCTCTTCTTTTGCAGGATGAGCAGAACGCCAAGCGGTCTCAACGAGAGGTACGTTAGTACTACATATGCTAACATACACAGTGCTAACTATTAAAAACACAATTTTATTGTAGTACCTCATGCTAATAACAATTTAATAGAACCTAACCTAACAAGGGTACTTATACATACACACATCAAAAGTGTCTAGGGATCAACATATATTTTTGCAATAACTTTTCTCCTGATTGATATTAATTAAAATTTTCTTTAAGGATTCATCAAATAAAGTGTTTTCGTTTGTCACAGTAACGATAAACCAAGTCACCTTTGCATTAATAAAGAAATTCGCCATTTTCCTAATAAAGGGATTTTTGACATTTGAACCACTAACACAAAAGTTCGAAAAAAAGACTGAAATAACAGTTTTCTTTAAAATTTTATTGGGTAACTTAAACAATTAATAATCCGTGTTTCTACCGCGAACACTAACAACACAAGAACATCGGTTTGGCATACTCAAAATGAGTTCATCCAAATCACGCTGTGGAATGGCCGCCCATGTTCGTTGCAACAACAAAAAAAGGTCTTCTTGCGACTGGATACCCTCCATATTCGGCAGAGCTCTTCTCTGTAGCATATCCCATGCATGCTCAATCGGGTTCAAGTCTGGCGACTGAGCAGGCCAGGGCAGGACATTGATGTTAGCTGCGGCGAGAGTCTGTCTTACAACTCTTGCGGTGTGCGGTCGTGCATTATCATGCATTAACTGAAATAAGGGACCGATTTGCACTTGTAGAGGAACGATGACGTCTGATACAATCGTCTCAGCATAAATTTGAGCGTTGAGGTTGCCTCTGATCCAAATCAACTCAGTTCTTCCGCCGATCCAAATACCCGCCCATACCATGATGGTTCCACCACTATAAGGATGGACTTCCTGGCAGGATTTTAATCGCTGTTGGCGTCCAGGGGTTCTCCAGTGTCGTATACGTCTTGTATCCGGTCTCATACCAAAACGAGACTCATCAGAAAAGCACACGAAACGCCATTGTTCTTCTACCCAATTTCTGTGTTCAAGAGCCCATTGATATCGAATCCTACGATTGTGCATTGCTATAGGTGGTATCCGTAGCGGTCTTCGGGAATGAAGGTTCACTTCATGCAAGCGGTTTCTGACTGTTTGGTCGCTAATTATGTTCCCTGAAGAGTGATGAAGCCTCACGGCTAACATCATGGCGGTTATTGTTGGAGCTCTTCGAGTTAAGATTTGAATGTATCGGTCTTGTCTCCGTGTGGTGCAGCGATACCGTCCTCCATGGCGCTCAGCCACGGTACCAGTGCTTCGGTAACGTGTCCAAAGTCGACTGATAACACTCTGACTTGTATTTAGAGCTAAAGCCACAGTACGTTGCCGGGAACCAGCTTCTATCATTCCCACGGCTCTGAGCATTTCTTCCCTGCTTAAATGACGTCGCCGCTCCATAATAACGTTGGTTTTAATCAGTAGTAGGGAAACAGTAGCACTAATAATGTCTTCAATGCGTTGTATGTTTTTATAGGGAAAATATTGACAGCTGATTTTCATCTTTTACTCGAATTTGATTCACAGTTCCTGATTCAAATTATGAAATGCACCAAAAAGGATCCATATAAATTTATAAAATCATAAATTTATTACAAAGCCACATCTCAATCTCAAGAAATCCGCATAAAAATGCTTGATCCCTAGACACTTTTGATGTGTGTATTTCGAAGTTAACATCGCTTGAGACAACATACTGAACATAACTCGAAAACTCACTATTAATTTAGCTTTGATATAATAATACACGCAAGAACAACATGTTTTACATGACAGGCCTGATGGTCTAGTGGTTAGTGACCCTGACTGCTATGCCTGAGGTCGTGGGTTCGATTCCCACCCAGGACAAATGTTTGTGTGATGAGCACGATCATTTGTTCTGTGTCTGGGTGTAATTTATCTATAATATGTATGTATTTAGAAATATATAAGTATGTTTATCAGTTGTCTAGTACCCATAACACAAGCTCTGCTTAGCTTGGGACTAGATGGCGTTGTGTGATAGTTGTGGAATATATTATATTATTATTATTATATTACATCCATCCACATTTGGAGCACCTCAGCCCAACCCTTCGGTCGTCCTGAAGGACACTCTTCGGACGGAATAAAACCCGGTTGCCGTCTTTTTTTTCGATCGTCAATCTTTTTTTCGTCGTCTTTTTTTTCTTGCTCAATTCCCTATCCTGGACGAACCCCAAAAATATAGGCGTGATGTTGCTGTTGTGTGATTAAAAGAATCCTTCATGAATAAATATGAGACTTCTTGGAGACTCGACAGTCAATGCCCACCTTACTGACCGCCTCATCTTTTCATCAAGGCATGAGCTGTCTCGTACAGCTTGCGCTGACTGATAATCACAAGCAGCTTATAATGTTCCCGCTGACGGGACATAGGTCTTCAGGAGAAGGTTAGCAGGGACGCGGAAGCTGTTACCATGGATTACATGATCCTGAACCGGCGAAAATTTTCTACACAAAGAGCGTAGAAAATTTTCGTCCGTTTAAAAAAAAAAATCAGTTGTTTCATAGAAAAGTGCAATACCTACGCGTTCAAAATGTATGGAACGCCTATTTAAAAAAAAAAAATAATCTTCGAAAATTTTCAACGCAGTGGGGTTCAGAATCATTTGCTGAATTCATGGTTACAGTATGCGCGTTGATGTCCGTACTAACCTGTATAAGGAACTGCTAAAGGAACTAGTGAGCACAAAAACAAGACCTTACTGACAGTTGTCTGCCGCATGTAAAAAGCTCGAGATCTCAGAATAAAAATCAAGTACTTATATCTGAGTTCTCTACCTCATTTTGTCTATAGTTTATCCTAGTGAGCTTACTGACTCAACAATAACTGACGTTTATCGCTAGATTTAGCCTGAGGTTTTCCTCAGGCAACAGCTTCCAATTCACTTTTCACATTGGCAGAATAGTCGACATCGGCTTTACTTGCCATCATTAAAAATAGAATAGAATAGCAATAAACGTCAATTAGCTACCAAAAGTGTTTCTTTCATTCGATCAGCCGATAATAAGACAAACATCGGTGTTTGATGTTGCATTAACCGCCTCGTGTAGGCGCTGTCTCAATCTGCGGCTGATTGAATCAGGCTCCTGATTGATAGCTGATGCGGTTCTCACGGGACCCGTAGGTGCCCAGGGACGGACGCAATCTAATCACAACCCTAATATTGTTAGGTACGGGCTATATTGGCCGCATGTTTAGATTATACAGAGGTCGACTAAAAATAGATGACAGTTCTTGTCATATTTATTTTTCAAAAACAGAATACAATTATTCACTAAGGGCTGATTTTCCCAACGCTAGATAACTTTATCGGAGGAATAATTTTGAATTTTTGACAGTTCTTCCAGACAAAAACTGTCAGACGTCATTCAACAACTCAACTGTCATTCTACGAATAAAAATGATCGGTCGATTGAACAATCAGCCCTCAGAATGAGAAACACTGGTTGCATACAATAAACGTTCCTTGGAACAAGTATCGGAACGGTTTGTTTGAAGTTAGAAGTGAGACAATGTTGTTAGTCATTAACTTATCATTATGTTAGTAAAAAACTATCCTAAAATAGTTCGAGTTTAGAAGGTATTTAAAAAAAAAAATATTGATGTAGGTAGGTAATCTGCAAAAAATATTGAGACTACGTCATATTATGTGATAATGTAATTTACGTATCAAACCACAGTTTCTATCATTTTTGATTGTTGTTCAATTGTTTGCAAGGGTCCTTATATTAGAGTTGATGTGTAGGTACTCAAAGGCTTGGAACAATCTTTTCTTGTTGTACATTATAAACTTTAGTAGATATTATGAAGATAAACTAGAAATAGGAACTATGCTATGCAGGCCTCTAAAAAGAATCTAGTGTTTACTTGTGTGTCCTTAGCGTGAGCTTTTATCCTTAATTTCAACTAAAGATGGCTGCCAAAATAATAGTTAAAGAATTATTTTTCTCTTTTTTCAAGTTTAATGTTTTGTAATTACATAATATCTGTATAAGCTAACAGACATAAAATTATATTAATAACATGTATCTACATGTATATAAAAAATAAGCAAAACAGTCATAGGGCATCAAAAAATTCGTCCGCATCGCTGTCAACAGGAAAAGTGCCCAAAAGGCGCCCGCCTTTTGGGTACTTTTCCTAGCATTGCCACGTTGTATGGCGATGCTGATTCTTAAATTGATCTCTTAAAATTAGGCCAGCCCTTTGGTCGCGTGAAGTGTCGACCAGACGCTTGGCGATGTCTCGAAAAAACAAGTGGGCATTCGCCGAATTCGCTCGGACCCCCTGACCCTAGTGTTTCAACTCCCAACAACTTGACCATATACAAGTCCCAAGAAGATTGGAATATTTTTATTGAGGTTTTCGCAACTGCAGCAGCCGCCCCAGCACAGCCCGCCGTTTTTCTCTTAAATACAATTTATTTACTTAGTAGATGGTTTACATTTTATATCCCAAACATTATACAAACACAAGACAGTTTTTACAGCTTTTAGAAATGATTAACAACGCTCATGTTTGAGGCAGGTATTTCCTTAATCCCAGTGTCTATTGTTGGCGTTGACTAATCATAAATCCATCATGGAATCACTTTTGTTGATGTCTCGGGCCATTTCTATTTGATCAAGAACGATAAATATTTTCCACTCATTTAGAAACAATTTTAAACTTAACGTGACGTCAGAAGGGATAGAGTAAAAACATCCGGTAGCACTTAGCTCCAATGAATAGGTATAATTATTTCGTATTTTTCATTCTGTCCTTGCTTAAAATTCTTTCCAATTTGTCTTCTTCGCGTCTTTGTAAAGGAATCAGTCGTGCACGTAAATAAGCGAGCGAAAACTTTAAAAATTGTAGAGAGAAAACGTAGGGTTTGTGTTTCAGGTAGGTACATTATTACGTTCTTGTCTTTGTAGGTTATATACCTAATACCTATTTTGTCAATGACTCTCGTTTATATTTTTGTGAAAGATGATAGGTTAGAAAGGGATTGACTACCGGTATGATGACTATTAGTCGTCATCTCTGAAGAAAACGATATGATGCGCCGACTCTAAATACATTGGTATAAGGGCAAGAGAGAGATTATGATGCGCTGGCCTTTCTTTCCGGAACATCATGGCATGTATAGCTCTCTTGTGTTGTCATTCAAGTGACTAGGGATGCTAAGAGGACGGGCAGTGTCCCCTTCTTTTTAATAACGACAACATTTCAAGCAGCGCTCAACAGCGGTAATAAACATAAAAAGAAAATAAACATAACATAACATCAAGCTTGTATTCCCCAAAGGGTTAGACAGAGGGGTAACTATTCAGGGTGTTCTTCAGAACGTTGAACACACGAAAATGGCAGATAGGTGGGGCCGTCTGCTACCTACCCAGCCCAAAAAAAAATACCTAGGCCCCATAGTTTTTTTTTTTAATTTTTTTAGCCGATTTTACTATTTGCACCAAACAATAATTTTAGATGAATCTACCAATAGTCGAGACAAAAACAAAAAAAGTGTTGCCAGTTTCGTCTATCCTACATAAAGTTATAGGCCTTCAAAGTATGAATTTCGGTAATAAAAAAAAAAAGTATGGGGCCTGGGTAATTTTTTTTGGGCTGGGTATGTAGCAGACGACCCCATCTATCTGCCATTTTCGTGTGTTCAACGTTCTGCCGAACACCCTGTAGAACACCCAATCCAATAAGGGCGACCCTATTGCCTTTAACCAGGCACAAACCCAGACTCCGGGCTGCTCTGCTACTGAGAAATTAAATATTGCGATCTATATCCCTGAAAATAAGCCACCTATTCACTAGGTGACAATAATGTTCGCGGTCGCCCGTTACGTCGCACAAAATCGCAGGGACACGTGTCGCAGATCTCGCAGAACATTTCGTTTATGAGTTGTCAGACACGTCGAGCGAGGTTTTGCAGTGTTCGCGCCATATTGCATGCGACACGGTGGCGAGAGATTATTTTGTCGCATTGTGGAGACGAGCTTTCGTCCAGTCCATTTTTCCTTACTTAGATATCGTATTTGGTAAACAAATACGATACGGGTTTTCGCATCAATCGCAAACTTTTAAGTTAGGAAGAAACCATTTTGATCTTTGTAAAACACAATATTATACTGATGAATGGATAATTAATAAAAACATTAAAACTGCTTCTAATTTACAATTTAAACTCAAATCTCTAAATGAGAATTCCACATAAGGCACGCAATAAGTATTTGTATACCAAACAAGACAAGTTTAAGAGGGCGTCGACCATGTGCCGACCGCACAGTGGCGCCCTCATCGTTATTTTGGTTATTTCTTTTAGTTTAGAATGAAAATGCAGAAAATAAGCACGTTAAGTTGTGCTCCACAAGATTATACGTTAATATTATTACAAACGGTAGTCTTACATTGTTAAGTTTTATTATAATCACTAAAACGGATAATAGTCGCCACTTTTCTGCATTTGTAACACACCACGGTTCGCGACATCAATGAAGCTTACTCATTGGCCAAATTTTTCATCTCGTTGAGCTATTTTCGTCATTTGCCAATAAGTAGGTACCTAAGCGTGGGATGGCGTCGGGTGTTACAAGTGTGCTGCGGCCTTAACACATAAGAGATGCGGTTGCATTTTTTTTAATCGTTTTCTTTTACTTTTCTTCACTATCTCGGTTAATGCGATGGATTTGTACCTGTAACAGTGTCTTGTTATAGCTGTAATACTTGAAAATGCCACCATAAAATTTTACAGGAAGAGCGCCGCCGCACTGGCCGGTACATGGCAATTCTGGTGGGCATCTCCCTCTTCATCCTGGCGCTGTACCACGCCTGGGTCCGGCGCATCCCTATCGTGGCCAGCCTCGTCGTGCCAGCTCTCATCATGTTCGTGTACGTCGCCTGGATAATGTACACCGCCTCCAGGGAGAAGAACAGGGTAATTATTTATGGCTCACTAACGAGCTATGTTTGCCTGGTCATCGGATATGGTGCACCGTTGGGCTTATTTCTATGGTGACTGGAAATTACTAAGGCATTTAGCGCGATCCATGAATACGTTTTGATGCATTTTTGATAGAAGGTATAAAAGTACAAAAACCATAAGATAATATGTGCTGTCAATTTAGTTAGGCTTCAGAAATGAATAATAATAAAAAAAACAACTAAATGTTTGCTAAACGGTCTGTGTTTAACATTCCAATAATGGAATCAACAATGAAATTGAAAATGGAGCTGCAAACGTTAAAAACATTGTTTCGCAAGACTTTTACGCTCTTTACGACTTCAGTAAACAATATTGTGTAGGTACTGTATGATCGTGGAATCAACATTCAGGCACTGATATACAAACAAATGCATTAAGTTTTCTTAAATGCAACTTTATTTTTAATGAAGATTTTAATACGATCACTCTGAGATATTGAACATAATGGTTATCATATTAATAAATCTGTGTACGGTCAGTAACGAAAACATACCTTTCACATAACTTCTAAATCGATAGAATGAGACACAGCTTTTCAACATTTTGATAGATTGAATAGGTGATAAAACTGTCAGGGTTCGGGAGAGTTTTGTTACTAAATGTAACATTTAAATTACTTAGGCATTATTCTTTGTCTACAATTCCACAAGTCAAGGTAAACAATAAGCTTTTGTATTTGCTTTCAGTTATGCCAACTCAAAGAGTAAAGTAACTTGCCAACTACACAAACAATAGGCTTAATAAATCAATGAAGATTTCAACGATATTTCCCACTAAATAATCGGCGGAAATAATCATATTGCGAGTCGGATTTTCAGTCTGACCGGATGCGGCTGCAACTGATATTTTATACAAAGGAACTGCGATGGTACCGCAACCCAATTAGTGTTAATAAACCCGATATCATAAGGCTAGAGTGGTTGTCAGAATTTTAGATTTCTAACCAGCTTTGGCCAATATTATTTAATGACGACAAAACCAGCTATTTACCCAGTTACATTGGTAACATACCCCATAAACCTTTAGAGAATAGGTAGGAACAGAGCCCTAATTCACAACCTTACGACAGGCTATCGTATCGAAAACCTGACATTTCGATAACCTGATTTGACTTCCCCTCAACAGCAAATGGCTGTTGGATGAATAGCGGGCGTCTATTTGATTTAAACTGACAAAATTTTCGGGTTTTGGACTTGTGAACAGCGTTGAGAAGACTCCTACGATAACATTGATTAATGTTCGATACGATACGGAAGCATATCGAGTGTTTGTGAATAAGGGGGCAGATCGTCTTATTTAAAATTGCCCACCCCTCCACAGATTGTTGCATACCTACACATTTCAAATGTTTGTATATAAATTTTAGTGGGTGTGTGTGCATTTTTTAATTAGTCTATCTGTACCACTGAAATTACCAACTAGCATAATCAGCCTATAACGTTCCCACTGCTGGGACACAGGCCTCCTCTCTGTCAGAGGGATTGGGCCGTAATCCACCACGCGGGCCCGGTGCGGGTTGGTAGATGCCATATATCTTCGAATTTTTGGTTCTAGGACATGTCGGTTTCCTCACACTGTTTTCCTTCACCGTTTTGAAAGCAGTGGTGATGAAGTTATTTACACAAAGCGCCTGTCTGGGTTCGAACCTACGACGTCGAAACCCGTAGGTAAGTTGCGGTCGTTACCCACTACCACTACTACTCACTATTAACTAGCAAATGCGTTTATAGTCACACTGTTTCGAGTTGTGAACTGGGTTCAGGAGTATTGTAGAAACAATCTTGTCAAAATACTCCTTGCCTAATTGAAGTCACGAGAAATTGAAAAGAAGATGTGGTTATTTGTGCATAATGTAACGTTAAAGAGGCGTATTAATTGGAAAAAAATCTGAACCGGAATATCTCGGGTCCTAGTTGTTATAAAATGGTTTTCGCCGATTTCTTCTTAATCTTCTCATAATAAAACATAAAGAAGGCACTTTCAGACCACCAGGTTCCAAGTTTCCTCACGATGTTTTCCTTCACCGTAAGTCAGCAAAACTAATAGCTTGAGTGCATTGAAGGATTTCCCCAGTTCTATAAACCCGAGCTGTTTACAAAAGTTGGAAGCATTGGGTCACTCGGCAGCGGTACATTAATGTAAACAACATGTTTGCAAACAGACGTGGCGCAACATAACATATCTCTCGCGATCCCGAACATTTTGTCAAACGACAACTTTTGTACGACGAATTATTTATATTATTATGATTCATCATTTCTCGAGTCCCTGTTGTTGCTTGTTCAGACGAAGTTTTGATGTCTTTTTTGTAAAGGAACTCGTCATAAACTTCGGAGTACCGGATAAGGAATTGTGTTTATGAGTGTTGCATTAGGTTTTTTTTTGGAAAGCTATTAATTCTCCGGGGTGCGTCATTAGAGAAGTTAAAAATCGGTATTATTTTGGAGAAACCATTTTCCGAAACAAAACACCTATTCTAAGCTTTTTATAAAAGCTTCATGTGCTTATTTCTAAATAAAATACGGATTACTCAGGCCTAAAGTATATGCATTCGTAACGAAATGAATAAGTAGGATTTTGGTACCCAAATGAAAATTTCTAGCATGACGTAATTCACAAATCTGCAAAATAACAACATCAAAGTAGTACTAGAGGGCGAGGTAACGCGGCATGATCGGCAGTAAACGTTGTCTGAATCACCGCGAACGTGCGTTTATGCGCACGCAAACATCTGCGTTAGCGTTAGCCCCCGATTGATGCTGCTTTGCTTTGACAGCATGTTTATAAAATGTGATGCGAACGATTAAAATGCGAACCAGCCAGAGTCAAGAACATGATTATCACTGAACTAGATGCATTGCCTAATTAACGTTACCGGCTTCCTTTTTTTTACTAAGCGTTCTATTTTCTTTTTTAAATTTAGACTAAAAGTTTTATTCGGAAACGCCGTAAATCGTAAGTGATTGATTCTTACAACTTTTACGTCAGCCTGGTGCGTTCGTTTAAAAAAAATAAGTGTACGAGTAGAATTTTCTTACACATGCCGTCATGTTAAGACTATTCACGATCTTTCCTGTAAATTAGGTTAATACTAAAACAAGCTTACTCTGGAATTAATAACTTAACGAAACGGATGAAACAGTAATGTAAAACATGGTAAGTTCTGCTTCATCATAAACAGTTGAACATAAAAGTGTATTCCATAAATATTATACGACCCAATCGGGTGTATGTTATGAAGAAGATTTTATGTTCCTCCCGGTTTTGTCTACCGTGTAACGATAAACTCTTTTTCCTCGGTGCAACAGAAAATACTATGTATTAGTATAGCAGTATAGTATCGGGTTTTACGAACAAGAAAGTGCATAAATAATATATTATATCTAAGTTCCTTATTTATCTTTGTTCCTTGACTCCAGAAATATAAAGATTTATTTCCGTTGGATCCCGTTTTTGAATCCCATTTTAATATTTTTGGCGTTGGATCCCGCAAAACATTATTATGTATTTCCGTTGGATCCCGAATTTAAAAAATGCAAGATAATTACGTTTTATTGTCGTTGAATCCCGAAAAGTATTTCCGTTGGATCCAGAATGCTTAAAAAAATCTGAATGCGGGTACTTTCAACAACAAAATTGTTTATAATAAAATGAGGGGTTCACTAATGTTTCACCAAAACTCCATTGACAAATTAGTTTACAACCAACGTTTCGTATACTATTTATTTCACAAACAACTCATTTTCTATATAATCTAGTCGTTTCTGGCACTCGCCGGCCGCTGCCGCGGCACCGCTCGCTTCGGTCGCTCGGCTCGTGCGTAGGGGTCACAGTTTTAACCTAACCTAACCTAACATTGTTTTTTTTTTTAAATAATTAACCTAATCTAACTAGTTCGGTTCCGGGTACCCCACTAAAAATAATCTATTTTTATTGTTTGATAAAGGTAAATCACTTTTCTTCTGAAATGTACACATGTTGTTATAATAGATATGGGATTCAACGGAAATAGCAAACGGGATCCATCGTTAATACCTAAAAAATGGGATTCAAAAGTGGGATCCAACGACAATAAACGAATATAAATAGGGGGTTTATTATTACAGTTAGATGTCAAATCTATAATCATGGACAACTGCCCTTGCTGTCTTATTACCATAGAATGAGCTCGGTGGGATGGCTTTAGCTGTTCCAAGTGTGATAGTAGTACCTACATAGTGTGTATTCATCGGATTTATCGTTGCCTTTTGCAGAACTTTTAGGCAGACACAAATCAGCCTAAACATTCACAGCATCTGGTAACGTAGAGTACGTGCATTATGTATAATGTGCATGGATCTAAATGTAGTACAGACTGCCAATTCGGTCGTCAAACATATGACGAATTCAAAACTCTATGAGAAACTACAACATTCTGGAATGGTCTGAAGGCTTTGAAAGCTCTGTGTTTAGTCTGCATCTATAATAAAAATGCGGGGAGCATCGTAACTTGTAGCTAGTTCAATATATACCGACGTTTACAAGGCATTCATATATCCTTTTCACATACTTGAACTAGAGAAAATATTTAGAAAACTGTTTTAAATGCAGTAATTAACATACTTTTTATAGAACTACTGAAAACTTTCTGGTTTTTCAAATAAATTGGAATGTTCTTTTTATCTTAAACATCGTAATTCATCGTGTACGTGTATCGTACCTACTTGATTTATGTAACTTGTCTAAAATGTAAGAAATCATCTTTCTGTTAAAGTAAAGATTGTTTGAACAAAAACATGCGGTGTTAAAGAACTGCAAAATATTGTTAGTATCGATGGATGGTGTACGTCAAATTCCTCAAGGTTCACAATTATAACTGTTTCGTACTTCACCACTCAATATCCGCTCCGACAACATTTTGACAGCGATAGTAAAGTTTCGCAGACTCCATTGATGAGCTGAAAAGCGCAAAGTTTATTTACCATCTCAATGTGTTGTTTATGAAACTTAAATTTTAATTATAATAACTCAGCAAGGTTATGTTAACAAAGTCAAGAACGCCATTAAATTGGGTTGCTCTTCAAAAATAAATGCCAATAAATTTTGAATCAAACATTTACTGGCTTCAGTTCAGAAATGAAGAATGAAGAAGTACCTATGCATAAAATTGCTTTTGCGCAAATCTGCTTTTACCTACTGAAAATAATAGATCTTTGCCATAAATAATGTTTCTGGACGTGATACGCAATGGCTTAGGTACGTATTTATGAAAGCTTTATGTTTGGTATCAATATTTTTAGCGTAGATAAAAAAAGGACAAAAGAAAATATTGTACTTATTTGTATGTTTACTTACGTATGTATGGTAACGACGGAATCGACCTTTTTCCCCATGGAAATACATTCATAGACTTTATACATGTGTGCCGGCAAGCGTTGCAACCTCTTTTACATTTTGAAATGTTGTACGTTTCAAAATTCCATCATACGAGAATCTAAACAAACCACATAAATACAGAAATCTTTGGTCTGACCCACTAGTTCCATTGACCCAGTCCCAGGATGGGACAATCGGGTCTAGTAATGTTAGTAGTTTGATTCTCTAAATATCACTTTGTTATTCTAATACTTGTTCTCGCTTTCAAATAATTGTGACTAGTCACTTGATTGAGGTTCGGAGTCAAAGTCACAGAAGAGCCAGTGCAAGTTTGACTGTGAGTATTCAAATATCCAGGCCTCCCTCAAGGTTGACCGACAACCTTGTGAAGGCCGCAGGAACTCGCTGGATGCGGGAAGCACAGAACCGGTCGAAGTGGAGGTGCACGAGAAGGCCTATGTCTAGTAGTGGACGTCTTTCGGCTTAAGTGATGATGATGATGATTCAAATATCAAAGGAAACACCTCAAGTGAATCATCAAGCCCAAACACGTAACCCATCTAATAAAATATTACTTAAGCTACAAAATTTATTCTGGCAAAGACGAGCTACATAATGGCTAAAATAAAGTGCCCACAATCAGTTCCAACATAACAAATTCCCTGATAAATCACTGGGTTAGACGAACTTTATTATAAACGTGAGGGGAACGTCAAGTAACTCCCGGACGCTACGGGTCGTAACTAGTAAGTTACGGATCATGTACTGGCTTCGGGCCAGCATGAATACTGACCGCTACTAATCGTTTCCGCTCATCTGTAACCGGTGACCGTGCTGCTCAGTTAATGATTCTTGAATAGCTTTTTGAAAGTTCATGCCGTGCTTTATGCTCATACATACACGGGGCCGCCAAGAAAGCGGGTCGGTTTTACAAAATGCGATATCTTTTAAAATGTTTGAGCAATCCTTCTAAAATAAAAACTAAATTAGATTTTATTTAATTACAAATATAGGAAGAAGTAAAACCTTTTTATTTATTTCTGGTGATTGTATTAAAAACCATAAATAATGATTATAACAAAGACGATTTTTTAAATTTGAACATCTTTGTGACCATTGGTTTTAATTTTGTTGCTGGCAGTTCTTGTGTAGAAATTCATTATTCTGATCAAATTCAATTAAAAACATGCTACTTACCCCTGAATAGTGTACCAAAATTCAGACAGTGCTTGAAGACGGGCGCAGTCTGCGTTATACAGCGAGAACTGTTGGTGTGTCGCTATCAACCGTCCAAAGAGTGCTCTAGCGATTTGAAGAGTCTGTAGAGGAGAATATTCCTCAGCATCGGCTCAGAAATCTGGTGGAAAGCATGCCAAACCGTATAACATCTGTATTAACAGCTCTTGGTGGCAATGCAATATACTTAAATGTGTAAAAATTACCGTAGCACATTTCAAAATCTGTTGAAAAAGGGCCTTTTTAATTAACTTACTAATATTCAGAATAAACTTCATAATCTTGAACTTTTATGACATTGATTTAGGCACCATACAATTGTCTATAAGTAATACAGTCTTTATTTCATACAGCTAGGTCCAATATTATGGATGTTATTGAGGTTCATGTTACTGACCCGCTTTCTTTGCGGCCCAGGGTAGTTATGTGAAAAGCTACAGCTCTAAAATTCTAAGGTATTTTTTTAAACCATGTACCAACAAGCGTTATCAATGCTCGTGTCTTCTCTAGGTATATGAGAAGCGGTCTTTGCCCTGCAGTGGAACAGAAAGAACAGAAATAGGCTGGTATTATTGCAGTACTTCTGTCGTTACCATATCATAAACTTGACTTGCTCCCAAGTTGGTTGTGGTTGGCTCCTATTCTGATGAAATGCAAATCAGTGGGAAAGTTTTCAAGTGCTTTAAACTAGGGAGTTCTAGCATCAAGTTTTTATACCGCAGACACCAAAACTTGTTCGGGATGAAACAGCTCCTCAGACAATACGACCCGATTTTTCTCCTCCCTCAAGATTTCTTCTATTTAATGCAAAGCTGTTGTATATCTAGGACGAAGTAGAGATTCTATTGATTTTAGAAGTATTAAAGGACATCTGTCGATGGCAGTCGCAGCGGTTTACTGAAGCTCGGATTATATAAAAATCGTTTCGATATCATGAATGGTGGCGTGTCGAGATGTTGTGAATATTTGTTTTTCTTTTTATATTTTTACACATATTTGCTCTCGTTTCTGATAAGTAATGCGTAAATATTTTGGGAGGCATTGATTTTTAATGGTATCATGTATAGGTGCCAAATCAGAGGAAGGAAACAGCCATATCGATGTGTAGTTTCCATTTAGTCTCATTAGATATACCTACAGGGTAATTGCGTAACACAATATCTAGTAATGGCTTTCATTTTGACAGTTCATCAACATTCAATGCGTTATTTACGTTGTTGAACTGACAAATTTTTCAAACATATAAAGCAATGGATTAGCAATTTCCTTAAAAATTATTGAGATTGTGATTGATAGCGTGTTACGCAATTTGGGTGCCGTAGATGTAAGGCGTTGTAAAATAAAAGAAACATTTCCATAATCACTATACTTAGCTAATGGATTTATAACAGCAAGATCTTGTTAGTGCCGTAAAATAATTTTGTTGCCAATTCTCTTTATACAGGGTGAAATTGAACACATGCGACAAATCGAAATGGGAGATTATACTCATCATTATGAACAACTTTTACTATGGGACCAAACCTGAAATCGCGAAAAAAAATCAGCTGTTCCCTACATTTTGGCGAGTTATGCGAACATAAATGTAGGGAACAGCAGATTTTTTTTTCGCGATTTCAGGTTTGGTCCCATAGTAAAAGTTGTTCATAATGACGAGTACAATCTCCCATTTCGATTTGTCGCATGTGTTCAATTTCACCCTGTATAATACACAAATCCAGTAAATGCCCCGAAAGTTGAGGCACTTAATGGACGATTAAGGTAAAACTATTCTACTAGACCGGAAACTACATAAATCTCATTATACCTTCATTACGAACGTTTAACTAACAATTGGCCAGTGAACCGTAATCAATAAATAAGGAATGCGAGATTTAGCTTCATTAGCCGCGTATTTCGGTAGTTCGAGTAAATCTCGTAAATGGCACAATACTCATGAGATTTGTTTCACGTTCCGGCTTTACGACGCCTTTGTGGCTTGCGACATGCGAGCATACAGGGTGCAAGGGACATCGCCGCGCAAATCGCTCGCTTCAGCATAAGGTTCAAAGTTGATTGGGAATATTTGACAG
This sequence comes from Amphipoea oculea, assembly GCA_945859645.1. NCBI lineage: Eukaryota > Metazoa > Arthropoda > Insecta > Lepidoptera > Noctuidae > Amphipoea > Amphipoea oculea. Next base: position 15,664,408 of record OX243873.1, read on the forward strand.
TTTCGGGTAGCTTGATGTGCTGGCGTCTGTACATGATTCTACACCCCCCAGCGCCGAAATTTTTTCATCAGCTGTTCCATACATTTTGATGGTATAGGTATATCGTATAGGTACTTTTGTATTAAAATGTTGTTTTTTTTTAATAACCTGAAAGTTTTCGCGTCATTGACCTTTATACAGGGTGTTACGGAAAGGGTATATCAATACAAACGGGTTGAAGATTGTATCTGGTCTAGAATCTCTGTACAAAATTTCAGCTCAAAAGCTGACTTTGAAAATGCTTCTTATTTTTTTATTTCGATAGTTTATTAAATTGAAATCATAACAAACGTGTCACCGCACTACGAGGGTCATTATCCATTATCTGTAGTGTGTCTGTGCGCCTAGTACACGCAAATCACGCCGCCGCGCGCCAGTGCAGCGCCGTGATGTCGAAATAAAAAAATATTAAGCATTTTCAAGGTTAATGCTTTTGAGCTGAAATTTTGTACAGAGATTCTAGACCAGATACACTCTTCAACCCGTTTGTATTGATATACCCTTTCCGTAACTACCTGTATACTGGGTGAAAATACTGGGTATACTGAGTGGAAATACTGAGTATACTGGGTGGAAATGTTAGTTGTCAATATGACTATACTCCATTTGTTTAGGTAATTAAATAAAGGTAAACAAAAAAACCACGTGACTTAGTTAACCGACTAAACGTAATATCACTCACTTCACTTGTCATGCTATGTCAAAGTTGTACTCTTCAATTTAGCAACATTATTAGCGAATTATAAAGTTGCTAAATTGAAGAGTACAACTGTGACGTAGCATGACAACTGAATAGACTGGTATTACGTTTAGTTGGTTAACCACGGCACGTGGTTTTTTTTGTTTACCTTTATTTAATTACCTAAACAAATGGAGCATAGTATTGACAAACATTGAATTTTATAATTTTGTTCCTTTCTTACGCACTGTGTTTCATGATCAGATACTGTTATCAGGAGTTTATTTTATATTTTTGGCATCATAAAGCTTTCACCCTGTATGTTCTAACGAAGATACATTATAATATGAGGGCATGTGTATGTTGTATATTTACGTCTCAAACGAACTTGCTCGATGTTTGTTTGCTCTCAGTTCGACAATAGATTGTTCGTCAGCAATTGCCGCCACAATGTTACTCGTTGTGCTCTAAATATAAGCTGTAATGAATTTTCATTACAATTTATACAGCGTTCTGGTTGGCATTTATAATTATTTTACTGTAAATTTTGTGTGTACTCAATCTACATAAAGTTATTTCAAGCTGGGTTGTTAATTTTACATGTTCAAGAGGTTTTGTGTAGTGGAGTTTAAATATTATTCTGCTTCTGTAAATATCCGCATATGAAAAGGTATATATTTATTTTGGGCACGGCGCTTGCTCCAATACACTTCAGGCTTACCTACCTTTCTGTTTTAGAATAATATCAAATCATCGTGAGGAAACCGGCATGTTCTAGAACCAAAAAAATTGAAGACAAATTAAAAACATATACCAACTCGCACTGGGCCCGCGTGGTGGATTGTCCCAACATCAGTAGTGGGAACATTATAGGCTGATTATGGTGGCTCCAATCCAGATTCAAGTTTACCTACCTGTCTCTTCTAAAATAATATCAAAATTCTAATTGGCAGGCAAGGCGATCAAAGCAGAGATTACTCGGAAATATTTCCATAATCTTTCATCGTATTACTGTAGTAATTAAAATATCAACGTCAGTAGAAAAGCAGTAAAAGAACACTTTTACAGCATAATTACTCTCAGAACTCCGTAACAAGACCGATCTCTATCAGAAAATGGCTGCTTAATTATCTAAATTGTTTGTAATTTCAGTTTCGCTTGTTCGACGTGGAGATGGGGCAGGGCGAACTGGAGGACGCCGACGGCGATGTTGCCGTAACAGAACTGACGCAAAACAAAGTCGAGATCTCTGTTGTGTCTGGCATGGAGCCTTCCACCTCGAGCCCCGAGGACAACGCAGACTGGCAGACTGTAGAAATATCTACAGCCCTTATGAAAGGAGACAAGAATGAACGCACGGAAGTGGAACACAACCGACTACCCATCATACTAGTAAATGACAAACCACCGGAAGATTTAGACCAGAAATGGCTGAACATTGTTGAGTTGTCGAATAATGATAAACTGAAAGTTTTTCATACTCGAAGAAAGTATAAACGAAAATTCTGTAGGAGCAGAAGGCATGCTGCGTTTAAACGATCTTACTCGATCGGCTGAATTAGATTTTAAGGGTATATTGTGTACCTATCTCGTAGTTAAGTACTGTGATTGTTTATACTTATAAGTAAGCAAATGAACTGCCTAATACTATATAGTGGAATATTAAATCCGTTGGTAAGTAAACAAACGACTTTCTTGTTTAAACTTGAAGACCCAACATAGCCAATTTCCGATGGAATTGACAAGATATCAAATACCTACTATTGTAAATATTTGTAAAATAGTATGATATTTGTTTACATCTAGAAAATACTTAAAAAACTAATTTCTCTCTCAACAATAACCTGAAGGCCAATTCCCGTAATAAAAAACGTTCAAAATCTAGTCGCAATCTTATCTCAGCGACACTCAATGTCAAAAACTTGACAAAATGTAAGTAGGGAAATTAGAGGTATTTCTGACGGATTGAGACTGAGATCAAACTGTGAACGTTCTTAACATTACGAGAATTGCCCCTCTGTTGGCCTAGCAAGAACGCCCGGAGTAAACGTAACGCAAATTCGAACGAATTTAAAATTGAAAATACTTATTTCGAACATAATATTTAGGTAAGTACTTAGTTTTAAAACTTTATTCATATCTATAGACGATACTCATTGCTAAATTGCCAAAATGCTATTCAGGATGACTGGGATCGACGCGCAAATTGTAACCATGAATTCAGCACATGATTCGTTCGAGCGAGACCCCTTAGCGCAGAAATTTTCCGTCGGATATAAAAAACAAAGTCCGCTGTTACATAGAAAAGTGCAATAACTACCTATGCGGTCAAAATGTAAGCTATTTTTTTTAAAGAGTTAGCATTGCCATTCAACGTGGCAATGCTGCCAATCTTCTGGGCACGTTTTCGGATGACAGCGATGCGGACGAGTACTTCGATGCCTAAATATCCTTTTGTTTTTGTATTCACTATAGTTCGTTAGTCTTTTAATTTAGTACCTAGTGTTAATAGTTATTTACAGAATAAACAATTTTATTTGTATTATGAAATGGGTGCTTTTTTTTTATAACCGACGTAAAATTTCGCCGCAGAATGATATACTGAAACTATGGTAACTGATTGCGCATCAATGCCACGCCACTCTGTATAGGATAGTTCTATTTTTTTTTAAATAAGTTTAAAAACTCAAAACCCGACTACTGAAAAGGATGAAACAAGAAGTACCTTCCTGTGCTTCTTGTTACATCCTTTTGACTTTGACTTCAGTAGTCGGGTTTTAGTTTTTAAACATATTTTTTATTTTATTATTTTGGGGCTTATTTCAGTAATATTTATATTTTTGAAATGTGCTAATTAAAGCCCTTTTATTTGATACCTAAAACGGCATGATTAAAAAATATATTTTAGGTCATGACTTTTATACATACCTATATATACCGGTCAAAATCATAACCCTCCTTTTTGCTTCGCCGTAGTCGGGTAATTAAAAATCGTTCGAATTTACGTTACGTTTCCGAGGCATATTCGCGATAGTCCCTCGGGGTTAGGGTCTTCTTCTAACCAAAACCCCAGATTTTACGTAGGTTGCCCGTAAAAATGTCCGAGCAACATTACTCGGCTAACATTACTAGGGTAGTAATAACTAGGGTGTGTTGTAACGGCTAGGGCTTTGCAGGTAGGCTGCGCAGGCCGTTAAAAATAGGGTAGAGTAAAGAGAAACACTTAGGCAAGGTTCATACGTATAATCCTAAAAGTAGGAGTTTAAACTAGGTTGCAGGTAAGGTCACGCAGTTGTTCTGAGCACTAGCACGTGTAAGTTGGGAAAGGTACCGTGCTTGGCTCTCCGGGCCACAGAAGCTTGGACACCGGGAAGCAGGGCTTGCCAGCACGGTTCCAGAAAGCCGGTCAGGCCCTCAGTAGACCGCAGAGCGTGGCGCGGTCAGTGGGTCGTCTTAGGGGCGGATTTGGGGTGCACAGTATCTTGAGGGTCAGGGAATCGCTCCTGCTAGCTAAGCAAGCGGATGTTAAAATGTCCGTGTGTTGTTGGGAAATTAGTGTTATGCCATGATTCTAGTGAAATCGTGATGTAACTTGCAACTTACTAATTGTGAATTATCTAAATAATTCACAATTAGTAAGTTGCAAGTTACATCACGAGGAATAGTCGACTGATGCTAACATCACTCGACTATTCCTCGTTGAGACCCTCACAACGCTACAGTGTACACATTCCTACTTTGTGTTGTTATGAAGTAAATAATATGGAAATGATTAAAGAAAACCAAAACGTTTTTTTGTTGTAATCTCGACAATGTGTGCTGCACTGACTTCTCCCCGCGTAATCATCATCATCCACAGTCTGACTTCACCCACTATTGAGCAAAGCCCTCTCTTTCAATCCCCACGGTCCTGACTCCTGTGCCAGCCTTATCCAGGTTCTATCCGCGATGGTAACAATGTCGTCCAATAAACTTATCAGATTGCCCGTTCTCCCTGACTTGTAACTGGAATGTAATTTTACAATGAAAAAGTGTGCAGAGAAGCATACGACTCATTTGTCACTGAGATTCTCGCTCTTCAGTGAGCTTTTTCAGCTTTTTGTGCTGCACCTTCCAGTTATGACACAGAGTTATTAATGTTTATACCCACTGTTTTACGTTTTATTCATTGTGTTCGTGCACCCTAAAATACTCGTATTTAGGTACATATCCAATGCTTGTTTTATTTTGAAGATGGCATGAGATGGCACAGGACAGCACAAGCGGGTGTGCTAGTGAAGTGCTAATTTAATGATATTCAATAAAAATATGTACCTATGTTTAGGTTAAGGTATCTATTTATCTCTGGGCCTGCGTCACCTGATACATAGGCTGTTCCAAAAATTGTTAGTGAAATGAAAAATAGTTGGAATGTAAAAAATAATTATTTATAGCTTTTAAAAATATTCCCCTCCAACCCCAATGCACCTATGCATATTGCATTCGGGTGAACCAGCTTTCAAAATATTTAAAAAATGTATCTTGCGGGAGGTCGAAAAATAACCGCCGAAATTCTTCGATGGCCTCTTCTGCAGTGTTAAATTTTCGCCCACGAAGTTTTTTTTTGCAGTGGGAAATGAAAAAATTGCATGGAGCTAAATCTGGGCTGTACGGAGGATGGAGTAATATTTTTACCCCCGAAGTATTCAAATAGTCCATGATTCTAGCAGCTGTGTGAGCGAATGAGGTATCCATCCTGAAGCAAGCTTCCTAACTTTAAGGTGTTCATGCAGGATGGTGGAAACTGCCTGTGATCCAATCTTCAGTTCAGCCTGAATCTCTCGGTGTGTAATGTGTCTATTCTCCCGCAATAGCCACTCTACCCTGATGACGTTTTCATGAGTTACTGCAGTTGTAGGTCAGCCGGGTCAGAGGGTCTACTCCCTAAGTCCGTCAACGAAGTAACGAGCCCGTCCGACAGTAGTCCGATACGTCGGACTGAACCCTACTCCCTAACGGTTTCGGAGTCATCAGTTTCAAACGGAATCATAGACAATATTCGTGAACGAAAGACGCATAGCAATAGAGTTGCGCTATTTTACCGGTCGATTACCGATTTACTTATTTTGTAGTTTTCTAGCTTATTAAACAAAAGTTAATACTTTTGTCGTTAGAAAATTACCACATTTCTTAAAATATAAATTTTATTATGTCTTTAAATATAGATTTTAATTATTTTTGCCATGTTTGTCCGGAAACCAGCATCATCCTGTTAATACCTTTGCCTGTTTACTTTTTGAAGGAAATTTTCAAAGGAAACGTCAAAGTATAGCACGGACTTTTCTATGGCTATAGTAAGTACGATGTTGTGTTGCTACCAAGGAATATAAAAAAACAGGCTGCTACGCAGTACCATTCCGCCGCCCGTGCACCTAGCTCCTAGCGAGTAGCGCACCTAGCTGCTAGCGAGTAGCGCAGCAAAAGCGACGCGATCGAGGTTCTCTCTCTCTTGTCGCCACAAGAGAGAGAACCCCGATCGCGAACTTATACGGACGTACAACGGCGATCCTCCGCGACTCTCAGTCGCAAAGCCATTTTTATATTTTGTACACAGTGTGCTTCACTCATTTTATGTTAAAAAGCCCATTAAAATGATTATTTAAAGAAATTACTTTAAAAAAGTTCATAAACTTCGTTAGCGTGGAAGTTTTCTGTATTCTAATTAGCTTTTCATTCCATGGTTAATTGTGTAAAATGGCCCCAACCGCTGCAACAACTCACGAGCAAATTGAGGCCCTTCTTGATTTTATGGGTGAGAACCAAGAATTGGCTCGCGGATTATTGAAGGATGCCGACGGGAGAGTTTGCTCAAAACGGCTATGGGAAAACCTGTGCAACTCCCTTAACTCAATGGGAAGTTTCACTAAGTCCGTCGAGCAGCGGTAAAGGGTGAGGATCTAAAAGTAAACAAAAAATGGGTGGGACAAATTGGTAATACAGCTCAATAAGTTGCAGAATCTTTAATATGCCCTCACCTTCATTCTTGGATCAACACCACTTCGGGGTACCTATGTGTTGAGGCAAAAGAGGTATTAAATCCGCACATAAGTCCCCGAATAATTCCCGAGTGAGCCTAGTTCCCGAGAGAGTAGTTCCCTATGAACTCAAACTCGGGAATACTCGTCAACCTAAAATCAACGTTGCCTCCGCTCTTCCTGTAAAGCTTCTTCAATAATTAAAAACGCAGCCATAGTTTGAAATTATTTTATTTTAGTAACTTTCGTCGATAGCACGAGAGCTATTTTGATGTCGTAACAACTGACATAACTATCCGTCAAAACCAGTGTCATGGTCAACTGTTCGGACGGGCAAAAACACATCGGGAGTAGGGACAACAGTCAAATCGCGTTGTCATTCATTCTTCGCTCGGGCCCCGAACGAATCATCCGTCCGTAGGTCATAGGGAGTAGGAAACGCCCGTAACGAAGGCCGAAACGACGGACTTCGTGCTTAGGGAGTAGACCCCCAGGGGTCATCGTTCAGGTTCTCTTGACTACGTGAGCATTATATGACAGATTCACTTTTTAAAAAATATTTAAAAAAAGAACTACACATAGGTGGCCCATGATTTTCAGCAAAGAGATTTATTTGTATTCAAATTAGCCGTCAATTCAAAATAGTTTCTAGGAAAAAGAGATTGTATTTTTTCTGTACCTAACAAATTTCGGAACACCCCAGGTAAATCAATAAATTATACATTGGCATTTGTCCACTTTAGCCCTGGATCAAAAGAGCTGAAAGTCAACAAACAACAACAGCAAGTGGGATGATGCAGGCTAACAGTAACATTGGCATTGAGCAAATTCGTTTAATCACATCATGAATATATTTTTTTTCAAGTCGCAACCTATTTCCAGTTAGGTATTGAAGTGAAAGCAACATTTAATAAGCCGTTTATGGATTAATGTGGAAAAATTCGACTTTATTGAGTGTCAGGAAATGTCAGTGTCATAAAGTTAACCAGCATATGAACGTGGATAAAGCAAAAGCAGTATATTAATATATATGGATCCTCCTAGGAAAAAGGCCTGAGTCAATGTACAGACGCCAGCACATCAAGCTACTACAATCTGTCAAATTGCTTTAATAGATTTTCAACTATATCACAAAACATAAGGTTCAAAGTTGATTGGGAAAATTTGACAGATTCGGGTAACTTGATGTGCTGGCGTCTGTACCTACGCCTATCAGATTGTAATACTTTCAATGTGTGGGTAGATAGGTCAGACAGTATTATTTATTTTGATGATGACAAAATTTTAGACATTCCAATAAATAACGTAGTAAATAAAAAAGAGTATTGTTTGTATTTAATTCCAGCAGCGAATGAAATGCATATGGGATTACAGGCATTGCGGAGGCGTTTTCAATAAAACTGTTACATCCATCTATAAGGTTTTTCGAATTGAATTGTAGGTATGCGATGTAAATGATAAATAACCAGAGAGGAATAGACAAGCAATTATTTGTAGATTTTCACGTTTGCTTCGAATTGTGGGCCTAGAACGAACGCGTGGAGTAGGTAAATCTTATGATCCATTTTAAAATTGAAAATACCTGTTTCGCATACCTATAACATTTACTTCGTTTTAATTAAGACTTCATTCATATTTTTGAGAGAAAAGTACTAATTATGCTTATCGCAAAAATTTTAACCAAAATGATTTTCGATTAATAAATTACGTTACGTTTAAATCACGCGTTCGTGGTAGAACAAAACACATTTGCTCTATTGTAAATGTACCTACCTCCACGTTTACTTATAGAGCAAATGAAAGTCACGTAGGACCGCAAACATTTCCAATTCAAGTTAACAGCCGGTCATGGCTCTGCATCGGATAGTCGTACGCAATCCTTAATCGAATAGTTTCATTGGCTTGCCCTTGGTTAGATTACAATCAATTTGCCGAAGCAGCACGACGTGTACCACAGAGAGGCGTGGTCGTTAGAGCGCGCCAATTAAAGCCGCTGTACGGGTGGCCCCACGAGACTCGCTTTGAACCCGTTGACCCACGCAGTAAATAGACAACCACCGCATTGTATCTCGTAGAGCATAATGGCAGGTAATAGCTCTCCCGTTAAGAGGCCACTCCACGTATTTTTATTAGATAAGCCCCTGCGCCAGCCATTACGAAGGACATTTGTCCCAATCGTAAACAAGTGCATAATAAATCAATTGGGTTTGTTACCTTTCAACTTTGCCGGATTTTACGCCGATTCCGGTGATTGAGGTTAATTTAATAATCCTCGTAGCGTCATTAATCGTTTTGCTTATATTCCTGAAGTAAATATATGTATTAGATCACTCACATGACATTTTCCACTGAAAATGTCAACGGATTTGCAAATACTAGAACTAGATCAAATGTTAGGTATGTGTAAAGTGATAAGTCTACCATCAAAGTCTGTCAACAAGTTGTAAACAAGAATCAGTTTTCCAAACTACTGGCAAACCGATTGTGATGCCAGTCTGGCATCACAATCGGTTAGAGTCACAAAGAAAAGCTAAGACACGAGGAGCGGTCGTAATTTGGCCAATCAGAGGTAGCGAATCGTGGGCGCTCTGTTCGATGTTCAAATATCAAGAAACCACAGATATTTTGTTACTTATTTGAATTCCGAACATACTCCGACGGGATTTCACGTCGTGATCGTGATCGTTCGCTCAAATTCCCGCGGCTGTTCGACGAATATCAATGTTTTTTTTTCATATCGATTCAGGACCTAGCACAGGTATAAATTGAAAGCTGCTTTGTAAAAATAACACGTTGCGCGCCGTGTCTATTTATGAAGAACGAGAACAGCGTTTTTCTTTGAAATACCAATCATGAGGTAAATGAAAATGTTTGTTAAGATTTTTTGCATTTAGACTCACGTGGGTATTGAAAGTTATTCAATTCATTTCACCCACGTCTATTGAATTAAGTCGTAATTGGATTTTCTTTTTGTTTGGTTTACATTTCTCGTATACCTAGAACTTTTATTTATTCATACTTAAGCTTATTGGATTTTGTAATTTAGCCTTTATTAGTCCTGGATTTTGGCCTTCAAATGCCAAAACCACTTGAGTTTTTGTAGGTTCCACCACTTCCACATGAATAAAAGGTAAGATGACTGATTAACATTTGAAGCCTAGTCACAGTAATAATTATACTAATCCGTTCTCGATTATACATTCACCTCGCAAAACGGTTGTTAAAGATCTTGGGGTCGTCCAATTTGCATGAAATTGTTTCCAATATTACTTTATGTCATAACGGTCGGTTAGCCGTCAGTTGGTGTTAATGATTATTATAAACTAAAGTAGTTAGTCAATCTGGCTGAGACGTGAGCCGTGCTCATGTTAATTATAGACCCGATGGTAATTAATAAAATTTTATGATACATGGATGACTGTCGTGTCTTAAGTTTAGGTTAGGTAAGTACATTTAGGCGAATTCTTAAAATTTATGGACATGGTATCTTTACCAATAACGAAGCAAAGACCTCTAATGAAAGACCAATAATGAAGTACAGAGCTTTGCATAGTAGATCCTCCCATATGGACGTGGCTATATCACAGGTAAAATTAGCTTACGAATCTATGAATGTATGTGCCCAGTTTAAATTAAAAAATGCTACCTTATTGGAAAGCAAAACGATTCGTTTTTAACCGACTTCAAAAAAAGGAGGAGGTTATCAATTCGACTGTATTTTTTTTTTTTTTTTTTTTTTTATGTTTGTTACCTCATAACTTGCGACTGGGTGAACCGATTTTCATGATTATTTTTTTATTTGAAAGCTGGTGCTTCCCGTGTGGTCCCATTGTCACCATTTCAATATCTGATGATGGGATCTTAGAGAAATCGAGGGCAACCCTCAAATTTTATAGGCTCACTTATTGTTTTTCGCATATTTTATGAAGTATCTTGTGTATTTGCATATGGTTGTCACCATCTCAGGTAGCTGGGCTGATGATGGAAGGTACAACTCCTTAACAGTAAGAAGTTACTCGAACAGGAAAGGACTGTTTTAGTAAATTGTTTTGATGTTTGATAGGGCATTTGCCACATTTGGTCTCATGATCATCAAGTCATGATCTGATGCTGCAGTCAGGATAGTCTGCAGAGTACCTAACTCCTCGACAACTAACAGCAGATATATCGTGTTTAGGCTCATTGAAAAGGGCTCGATGTGTGGATAAACGTACTGTTAATGAGGAACACCGAAGTACATAAAGACCTGATGCTGAAGCCAGGAGCATCAGAAAAAGTACCAACCTTGAAATTACAGCACCGTAGTCGTGTTTGGGCTCATTTTAAACAGGACTAAAGGAGAATGGCAGAAGTTCATAGAACGCTGGCATTAAACTTTTTTAGTTTCCACAGAAATAAAAGTGGCATGGTTTGATAGGGAATATTATGAGCTTTTGTTAAAAAAAAAAATAAAAAAAAAAATAATTACTATGGGGTTAATGAGAAATCTTAATTTTTGTAAAAGTGAGTGCATTAATAATTGTACTTTAACAGGTTATTTTACCTCTATTTAATTACTATTTTAACGCATAAATGTTTATTGTATGCATAACATATTGCTAATTATGCTTTGTAATGACTTCAAAAATGATAAATAACTACTTGTTGAAGTTTGTTTAGTTCAATGATTTACCCACTGATCATAGACCTAATGACAGTTTCAAGTGTAGATACTCGGTCAGTTTTAATTAAGCTCAGTAGTCACAGAAAACTCAGGAGACTCTAGAGACTCACTTATCGGAATCTAAGCATATAGGTAATAGGAATAATAATAAACAATAAGAATAATAAAATAATAATCTAAGCATATAGGAAACGTCGAGGTCCAAGTCTAGCAACAGTCGTTCAGAAAGGTAGGAGTCTTCGAAATCCAAAAGCAAGCCAGGTCGTTGTAAAAATCCACGTAAAACTTTGGGCGCACAAAACATTCACACCAGCACAAAATAGTAGCACACCCCGGACACTCCATACAACGCTCGCAAAATAATTACCTACTGCCACTACATTGACAAATGACGTTTGTATACGTGTAAATGTGTGCGTGAAATTTAGTAGGGTTGGCTGGCAGTACTCGGCCAGCGGCGGCGCTGCCCGAACGTATGCAACAATGGGGCGCCGCGCGCCGCGACACTAGGTACTCACAGAAATCTAATTAATAACATTTCTATTGTACTACTTTTCAAGTCGAAGAACGAATAGAACGTGAAAGAAAGAGACATAACTAAGACAATAAAGAGAGAGAGAGCAATAATTCAATAGTTGGTATGTTAATATTACGGAAGTTTTAATTGTTCTAAAACGAAGAAAACTTGGAAAATAAATGAATAATAGAGAAAATTATGAAAATAATTTATCACAACACTGGCTTGTTTGTCTGTAATAGGTATACTAGCTTTTATTTTTTATGGGTTTAAAGGATATTTGAGTGTCTGTTCCTTACCTTCTTTCATGTTTCGGGAACCGAAAGAAACTCCTGTATTTATCGTTCCTCGATGAAGATAAGCATCCAAATAATGCACAATATACAACCATTCGTGATTAACACAAAATATAAAACTTTAAAAAAATAATGTTTTCGCGTCAGCAGTAGGTAGGTACAGCGCTGCGGTTCTTGTGTATGCGAGCGCCATTGTTAAAGAGCAGGCGACGAACACATCGAAGTGCGGGGTGAGGTGCGGTAACTGATGTTAGTGCGGGGAAGGGAGTGTCCTTTCTGTACGTAGTATTTTAAGTATTCTGTGATAGTAGCGAGCGAGCGAATGTGACTTGTGAAGTTTTGTGTGTCATCTTAGTCTATCAAAAAGTACTATGTGGTCATCTTCTAAAGAGTCATGTTTGTTTGTTTACCATGACAACACTGTCATATAGTATAACAAGTCCAAAAAGCCTTGTTTCCGGCTGCTCAACTTATTCATATTTAACGAGATTTAATCCCAATTCTCAATAATAAAGTTAATCTGTCTATCAATACATAAAAATAAGCGCTTTTTTTTTAAATAGCTTTGAATTCTGTACCTTTCTAAAATTAGCAATGCCAAAAACTGCCATCTCCTTTTAAGTTCAATGTAATGTTGACATAAGTCTGGCCTGATGCTGCAGCCAGGATTATCAGCATCTAGTCTAAAAGCATCAGGTCAAGATTTGATGATGGGATCCTGGAGAAATCGAAGGAACTCTTCAAATATTATAGGCACACCTATAGCGATTTGGGTATTTTTTATAGTAACTCGTGCATTTGCGCTCGGAAAGCACTATTTGGTGAAGTGGAACTGATGATGAAGACCACAGATGGCCATCGGAAGTAATCAATAATATCTAAGTGTTTCACGGGTTGCGATTCGATTACTTTAATATGGTTGCTAAGCAATTTATGCTCGTCACAATGTGAATGGTGATATGGAGCTGATGGTGGACCTGGAGAACTCCTCAACAATTAACTTCCCTGCATCGGGAAAAGCAATATTTTGTTTGTAAAAGGCGATAATCACTAGGCTATTGTAACTTAGATAAATTATAAGCAGACCCACTAAAAAGCGTGAAATAAAAACTTTTTAAGAAAAAAAAAACCGACTTCCAAAAAAACACTACAAAGTGAAAAATAACTTTATTTCCGAAGTCGGTGGCAAAAAACTAAAATACAGATCCAAAGACACCGACTTCCGAAATAAAGTTATTTTTCACTTTGTAGTGTTTTTTTGGAAGTTGATTTTTTTTTTCTTAAAAAGTTTTTGTTTATGGGAACCGAGCATTAGCTACCTCTTTGCTTACTGTTGGGAACCAAATAGCACGGGGACACCTCGGCGGTGGCACTGTCAACACTTTCGATTCAAACCAAGCGTGTCACTGTTTACTCGGACTGCTAATGAGTATAGGAACTGACAGCTTTGAATGGCGAAGGTGAGCGCGCAACGCACTTTTGGAGCCAAAAATTATACAGAATTTTTTAAATGTTCTTAAAAAATATATATTAACCGCGTAGGTATTGCACTTTTCTTTCTATAAAAGAGCGGATTTTTTTATAACCGCCGAAAGGGAACCACCCTTCAAAATCATGTACTGAATCCATGTTAACAGTTTATGCGACGATGTTCCTGCTACCCTGTATTAGCACCAGTGTCTCTCTAGCTAGACGCTGCCGGCGCGGCGATTCCTTGAACTGTGTTGAGAACAGTAGATGGGTTTGTGATGGGGATAGCGAGCCCCGAGAGGGCGACAAAGGCTACCTACGTATTGGTCTCGTGTTGCAGCACAGTTGGTTAAGGGGGAGCAGATATGGCGGACACTTTGTCGGCGTACGTATTATGTGCGGTGCCCATTGCCTATTCCCCAATGTGCTGAGGCTGGCCATGGACTGTGATAACTTCGCCTTCTCCATGAGAAGGTCCTCGCCTATAAACCGCTTTATCTTCTTAACTATCGGTACCTATCATTGGCTCTATCGCACATCACTTCTTTTTCGCACATGGAAAAAAAAAACAGCAACCAAATTATATTTTTCTTAATTTTAAGCGCCCTTTTGGAGGAGGTAATTAGCATAACACTAACGTAGTCCTTATTAGCATTGAATCAAATCTTCGTGTTTGTATAAAACCTTATCGTCCCACTTGAGATTAAATGAGATTTTATGTATGAACGTATCATACGCAGACATTATAATTATAATTCAAATATCTGTGTGGATCCCATTTCGCAATAATATTTATTTTATGCTCTGCACTGGCCCGTTGAATGAAATGAACGTGATTTTCCCGCCACAAAATGGAATGCATTACGAAAAATGAACGATGAATTTTGAAAAGGTATTAATAATTGTTGGGTCTGAGTTTAATAAATTGTGACAGAGAATTATAATTGATTGAATAAAATTATTTTTTATATGAATGACTAGCTGTGCCCGCGACTTCGTTCGCGTGGAGGTCGGATTGTCGGGTATCAATAATGTGTCGCTTAGAGAAGGTGTAGGTACTCGTACCTACCACTCCCCCATTGAAGAGGAAACATTTTGTTTTCTCTTTGTAACTTTTAATTTTTTTTGCGCGGAAAAATCGGTCCAGCCGTTTCGGAGATACGGCGGAACAAACAGACAGATTTTTTTTTAAATTGTTTTTGTTACAAGTACCGTGTATAGATACTTTCATTTGCATTTATTAAAAAGCTGTTATTTTGACATCAGAAATAGACACTATAATTTTATTTATTTGTATGTAAGTATGTATATAAATGTATATGTATTGTATGTATGTATGTATAGATAACAAACTAGCAGAAGGCCCACTTGATGATAAGTGATTGATTTACGGAACCAACTTTTACGGATATTTGCAATACCAAAAGCATCATATCAAGCAGATGCGTTGATACATTATATAAGACATTGCAAACTATAGTTTTGTATAATTTTGAAGCATTTTCAAAGTATGTCATGCTTAGTAAGTTGGATCATTCGGTTCCCTAAAAAATGGTTGAGCTCGATGGTGCTGATCTACGCGTCATGTTCGTGAACGGGCGCCGTCAGTTGAGACTTGTCATCTCTTAACTGCCAGGGTTAATTTTAAATCTTATTTTTTTGTAATTTTTTTTTAAATTGTTCTCACATATAGAAGCAACAAGAATAATGTAGGCAGGATTTTGTAATATCTTGATTTAAAAGAGTGTCCTTGGAGTTTCTTGTCCGTTCTTTTCCATAGAGATCTACGTTTTGGAATGGGCAACTAGCTTCAACTTTCTGACCGACTCTTTGGCAATTCAAAAGTGCCTGTATATGGTTTAATTGAATAAATGCTTTGAGTTTGATATCCCAAAGGAAAAGTTGAAATATCTTTTTTTGCTATATTATTATTATTTTTGATTGTACATAACTCGGGACCATGGGGTCCCGGTCCTTTGGAAGGCGTACGAGGGGCCGAAGCCAACTCGTAGAGGCCCCTTAGGAAATTTTAATGAAATTGGCACCAACCGACGATTATCCCTGTATGCACTGTGCAAGTGCACCCAAGGACAACCCCCGGTTGGTGTAGGACTATTGCAGAATATAGAAAAATAAAAAGTTGGGCTATGGGTTTGGGTGGCTAAAGTTATGCCATATTATTATTATGTTGGTGGTGCCCGTTGTATAGTTAGTAAACTATTCACTTCAAACAGGAAAACACACCTACGTTGTTTGATGGCAGAAATAGGTCCGGTGGTGTAGTACTTAGCTCATTCATAAAGAGCTGTACTACTAGGTACTATTCAATCTCAGTAAAAGACTAACCCAGAAAGCGGTAGGTACAGTCAGGGAAATATTTTTTTTAATTTGCAATTGCCAAAAAATTACAGTTGTGATTTTAATAAACTGACAATTTAAGTTGGCAGTTCGTTTGCTTAACAATTTATTATTCCTTGATGAGCCCTTGACTTTACTAACTACACAATATTTACAAGACAATATAGAGATTAAAATTTGTCTAATAATAGTATTAATCAGCTGTTCAGTAAGCGCTAGACTTGTAGTCCCAATTAGCTATTCAAGCGCCGACCGGTAAATGTCAAGTGCTGTTTTCCTGTTAGGAATGTCTTACTTATGCCATTGATTTTTGATTTTTCAAGGTCTTTATTACTAAAAAGGTTGTTACAATAGTGTTTATCATTACAATACTAATAACAATAGTAATATTATTACAATTGTGTTTTAGTCTTATTCTATTTGTACACAGATCGTGATTTATTTATGTTACATAGGCTATATTTCGCATTTACAAACATTGAAACATGTTTTTAATGACATATTTTGAATTGACATGAATTGACTTACTCGTATAATGAACATCATTTAACTACTAGGTGTGTGCAAGCCTTAGTATTTAATGTTTAAAACTATACTTATGCCATTAAAAAGTAAAACATTTAGCTTTATAAATAAATCCATACTAATATTAGAAACGCGAAAGCGTCTGTCTGTCTGTCTATTACCTCTTCACGCTTAAACCGCTGAACCGATTTATATGAAATTTGGCATAGAGATAGTTTGAGTCCCTGGAAAGGACATAGGTTTTGATCACGATATTCCCACGGGATCGAAACTTATGCGGGTGAAACCGCGGGGCACTGCTAGTTACTTATATTCCTTACTTATACTTCTATATCTATAGATATTTATTAGGCAGACATGCGCACTGCCACACTCGAGGTACAATTTCAAAACTTGTCTTTTTCTTTGAAAACTTCATGAAAATTGTTGTTCTGAACGCGAAGTGACGACGGCGTTGTTTTTCTACGGATTTTGATGCAGTTTTTTCATTTAGAGGTGTATGTGTATGAATAATATTATCAAACTTACATATCTAAATATAATAAAGAAAACTTGATGTTATGTGAAGTCGTGAAAACCGTACGAAGCAGGGGCGGGATGCTAGTTTACAATAATGCTTGTAAATGTTATATTTGCGCAGTTTGTTCTACGTAGACTCGTGAAGCCATCATGCGAATTATGCGAAGTCTCGCAAGGTGTTAGCCCGACGCTGAATATTCATCAAACTCTCAGATGCGTAAGCCGTAATTAACGTACGCAGATAACATACACCCACTTACTAACTAAGAAGTTCCACGACACTAATATTAAGTGAATTTATAGGAATCCCCGAAGGTATATCATCATTTGAATTTCTGATCCGAGTATGAAGGAGGTGGTAGGAGTAATTATGTTTTCATTTATTTTTAGGGAATTCGCAATAGTTTTGTTAGTGCTAAAGTCCACTATCTATCTTTCACTCGTCTATTTACATCAAAACCAATTTATAAATGAACTAGCTGCGCCCCGCGGTTTCACCCGCGTAAATGTCGATCCCGTGGGAATATCGGGATAAAAATTATCCTATGTGTTATTCTGATGTATAAGCTATGTTACTGTAAAGTCTCATCAAAATCCATTCATTAATTTTTGCGTGAAAGAGTAACAAACGTCCATCCATCCATCCATCCTCACAAACTTTCGCGTTTATAATATTAGTAGGAAGTAGCATAGTAGGATGGGATTAGTAGGATAGGATAGTAGGAAGTAGGATTTTGCCAGCGGCTTTGTGTACATAAGATTCGTGTCACATCGTTCCAAGTATCTAGAACACAAGCTCTGGACACGTTCGACATTTCCGACAGCTTACGAGTTGTGAAAAGAGAAACGAAGACGACTAAGTAATTATTACTTCCAAAGGGTCCGTAGCTAACAGCTACAAGTACATCATTAGTGAATCCTCAACGAAGAGAGGCCCTTCTAACAAACCGTTTGTCACTGTCGCTTGCTACGAGAAATGCTACGGCGTAGCTCGTAGCTGGAACACGTCAAATTATATTCCAATTTCCACTACAGTTAAATGTTAACTTAATTCAGTTATTCGGCACCCAATTAGGACAGGCTTCTAGTCTAAATACAAGAGCCACTCTAAAAGGGTAATTTACTTATGATGTTTAAAAAAATAATAACGTAAGTATAAAATCATATTTTAGTTGTTTACATTGCGGAGCAAAAATGTATACCTTTATTTTTGCTAGACTTTTAATTAAAAGACTTAAATTAAACTTTTAAATTGAAAGCTGTTTGTTACAATTTACAAGATTACACAGTGAACATAAATAATTTAGAAGAAACGAAGCGAAAACTCAGAAGGTAATTTAGTTTTCAGTTGGCTCCTGAAACTCACTGAGCTAAATAATTGTGTTGCAGACGGTGCAGCAGTGTCGTTCAAATTTATTACAAGCTTGTCGGTGCACGCAAAGAGCGCATCAGATTTCTGACTGACATGTTCATTAAGCCCCACCCCAGCGTCGCCGCTACAGCACTCATTACAGAGCACCCTCTATAAAGGAACAGAGAGGAAAATCCCCATCTGAATATTTGGGTCACTAGTTATACTTATGTTGCCGAAAATGAATTACTTACTCATTTTTTGCAAACCGCCTCTTAGAAATGTTTTTGAAGATCCGTTACGTTAAAATGGGATTCTTAATTGTTCCATGTTAGGATGTAATATAGGAGAACTGTTGAAACTAATGAAACCCATAGGTTTCATCAAGAGGTAGCGCTTTCATCGCGTAACAATGCCTGAAATAAGCTCGCCGCGTCATTACGCGACTAGATTGAATTTGGAGCTTATTTCCACTGAAAACAAATGGGGAAAGTACAAAACAGATGATCAAATAAGTATGAGTTGTTGCGGAAAGATGAGCAAACCCAGGAGCTCTGGTTTGTCACACTTTATTTATTATTCACACAGTCAAAATTGTGCTCTAAGCGAATTAATGAATCGCTCCAAAAGGTTCGGACTCTTAATCTGTTTGACTACGTACATAAAAAACCGTTCAGCAGTTTAATGATACTTATACATATTTGAGACCCTCGGGACTTTAATTTAAGATACTTTATTTGATGAGTAAAGGAGCGTGCCGTGCTTGTAGATTTACTCAAACGAGGATTATATTTCAATTACGCATAACGTATTATCGTATTAATTTGATCAGTTTAGTGATGTCATTTGTGCCGATACAACCGGTACGTATACGTACCTACGTTATAAACCGGAGTTCATTACTAGAATGAAGGTACATATTGGCTGACTGTTAATGAAGTCATCAAATACAACAAAACGTGCCTAAACAACGATGCCACAGACTGATAAACATGTTGAGAAACTACCAAATTACTTTACGTAATGAATTCAAGATCCAAAACGATGAGGCTTCAGAAAGCATAGGTCCTCAGATATAATAATTATAGATAGAAATTTAATTTAGTACCTAGGGTAAATAGTTGATCCGAACATAAATGTATGGATCCGCAGATTTTTTTACAATTTCATGGTCGATCCCATAGTAAAAGTTGTTTATAATTACGAGTACAATAACTCCTTTTAAGGATTAAAACGACCAAAATGTAACTGTGTATATGAAATAATAAAATAAAGAATTATATTATTTAATTGAAAGGAATTGCAATAGCACTTAAATTATTAAAAGGTCACATTCAATTTAACGACTTTTCGTACTATTTCTATTGAATTTGGTGTATAATAGAAAAAAAGGGTACAGGTTACTCCAAAATTGCATAAGTCTAAACCGTAATTACATGCACAATTATTATCCAAGAACCATGTACTCGTAGGACCGCAGAATTATTCTAGAAATGGTGCTATTTCTCATTTAGAAATTGCGTAGTTTTGATTAGAGTGTCTCGAATAAGATTCGCAAGTAATATTATTTCATCAAACAGCGGAGGGACACCAAGATTAACTTATTAGGGAGGCGGAGTAGCGGTGTGGGGTCTTCAAACCGACCTGTTTGCGCAGAGGTCTGCGGCCTACGGAATGGCGAAAAGTAATTATGTTGTTTCAATAAATGTTGGATGTATTTCTGTGTATATATAGCCTCAGAAAATTAATTTAAATATACGGTTTTTTTATTGCTGAATGACCTCGATCACGCCTGATGGAAAGCGATGGATGAGGTCTATGATGAGCGTACCCAGAAGATGCCTAAGACACTGGAACTCCCACGCATCGACGAAACACAGCAGGGTGTTTAACGCCGGTCGCCGATGGGCCTTATACAAAAGTTAATTATTAATTAAATATAATTGGCGAATAAAAAGAGTGACATGAGTCAAACAAAATAAGCTTAAAATATCGAGATACTAATACTTCCAAAGTCCTTGTCCGTCATAAAACAATAACTAACGAGTCAAAATTAATGTTCCCATTAAGATAAACGTTATTAATTGCCCCACTCCAACAGCCATTCGTAAATGTCTAGTATTTCGTTCGTCATTTCACAAAAACGCTGACATAAAATATTCGCCAGGACGTTTGTGAATTTCACATAGTAATCTTTTCAGCTGTAACGTGCGACAGCCAGTTACAGAATGATGAATACTTGCGTGTTGAGTACGTCGGCGGACGCGGCGGGTTATCTCTTTTAGCAAAGACTTTAATCAAGCCACAATGATCCTTATTGTGAGCATTGTATGGTTGATTGTAGTGTACGTGTATAGCTGGTGATATACCAGTGAAAAGTTGACGTAGACATTAGTCTCTGCGTGTAAACTGGCTTCGCCGCTAATGTATAACGTTCCCATACGTTTGTGTTAGCACCTTCATCAAACTAACAATAAATCATCCAGGTTAACAGGCTCAACACGTTAATGCTAAAGAAATATTATTCTTAAAAGATCCGTTTGTGCTTCAAATATTTTGATGCCTTTTCAATTGAAATAGGCAATTTCCAATTGCCGAAGACTTCTGAAAATTAATAAAGCAATCTTGAATTTCAAATAAACGAATTACGAGTCGTAGATTAAATTAGCTCGTTTCTAAATGTAATAAGAAGGAGCATTGAGTTAAGACTGTTGTTTTTGTTATTTCAACGTTCAAACTTGTGAAATTACAGGTGAGGTTTATCGAGTGCTTACAACTAAGCGGCCGATACTTTAAATCTGTAGTTTTATTTGAAATGGAACTCATTGTTTTTTTTTCTTTCTTTCTTATTTTTTTTTTATTACGGATTGCAGTTTATTTCACTACTTTTGTAAATATTTACATAGTATAAGCTAACATTTAAAATATAATAATATGTACATTTATATGAAAAAATAAGCAAAATAATCAGAGAACATAAAAAAATTCGTCCGCATCGCTGTCAACAGGAACAGTGCCCAAAAGGCTGGCAGCATTGCCACGTTGTGTGCTGATTCTTTGGGCAAGAAATAGATAGGCCAGCCCCCCTGTCACATGAAGAGTCGACTAACCGCTTGGCGATATCTCGAAAAACCAAGTGGGCACTCGGACCCCATGGCCCTAGTGTAGTGTTTCAACCCCAAAAGGAAATATAACTCTCAATCAGGTTGCAATATTTACGCCGTTTGCGGTTTTCTGCACCTGCAGCAGCCGCCCCAGCACAGCCCACCGTGCTAGGAAAATGGGATGGCGCAAGGGTGTCGACACATGTTGTATTCCACACCAAAGGGCTGCCTAACTTCCAGGGCATTATGGTCATTCCGTCTGGTCTCTTTCCATCGTCGCGTGGCAGGCCGTTGAGTTCTAAAACAGCTGGCACCCAACGGGTGACAAGAGCACGTCGGATGATGTCATTAATGCTGGCGTGCCGTGCTATCCAGCCTGCGCTCCTACTGCAGGATAGGCCATCTTCCACTAACTCATTGTTAATATGAAGTTTGCAATATCTTCCATAAGCTCTTTCAAAAGAAATAATAAATGTCATGTCATGCCATGCAAACTGCTCTGCGTCATTTGTGTCATTGTTCTGCGTGACAGATTCGCGAAATATGTAGATAATAATTATGGCATTTAAGTAAGTAATTACAAGAAGCCTTAGAAATAAGTGAACCTTTTAAGGTGTTATGCTTGGATCCTAAATATACAAATGAGCATTTAATAATATATTCTAAATAACATATTATAATCTGAGGTAAGAACATTGCTAATTATGATTAAATCAGCGACGCATCAGTTATGTACTATTACTCGTTAACGATGATCGCTTTCTCATTTAACAAACTGCCAATTTATATGCAATATATTAACTATCCAAAACTCGTTTATTATTTTATTCAGATACCAAACCAACTCATCTAAGCACTGTTGAAAAACCGAAAAGTAATTTAAATATTCAATTTTAAAAGCAAAAAAATCGTGTTCAAATTATCGCTGCTCTGAAGGAAATCAGGGCGGGATTACTTTTTCTAAAGGTTTTTTTTGCAGCGACTCGAGTAAAAATGTTGAGTGCTTATACGCGTTATCTGAGGGCAAAAGGTTCTATTGTCCACAAAGGATATGTTAGAGCTACTCGTGCGGTTAAGTCGGCGAGTTAATTTGGTAATGTGGAGAGTAAATCGTAGGCGTAGCTTGTAACCCGTAGGCTCTGTGTGCTGCTACCATAGATTGCCTAATGCCTTGTTTATTGTTTGTATGGCTCTAATTTTCATATTTAATATTTAATTATGATTAAGGATCAATTACTATTTTAGGCAAAGGCCTCCCCCAACTCCTTCCAGGAACTCTTTTCCCGCGTCACCTTGAACCACCGCGTCGCCTTTGCGGTACTTGTCCAGGTCATCTCGCCGTCTCTTTCTGGGCCGGACCCAGTGACGCAGTCCATGTTCTGACACCCATTGTGTGGAGACTGCCCAGCGGTCATCGCGCATGCGGCTGATGTGACCCGCCCAATCCCATTTCAGCCTGGCAGGCTCCTTTCCTACATCCAGTATGCCCGTTTTGGAACGCAGCGTGGTGTTCCGAATTCAGTCCTGTCTTTTTACACCCAGAATGCTGAGTTCCACCGCTCATTGGCAATCTCCAAGGCGGAACTTATTCGACTCGTTGAGCAACCAGGTCTGAGCACCGTAGGTTAGGACGGGCAGGATACATATGTCGATGAGTTTGCGCTTTAGGGAGATGGCAGATCACCCCTCATTAGCATCTTCATTTACCAGTAGCTTTTCTAGATGTTCTTAATTCGGCGATCGATGTGCCGTTCTTGCCTGTTTTCGGAAGAAAGTAGTTACTTTCTTCTTTGTGTATATCTACTTGGACCAGTTGGTACAAGTAGATATACACTCATCGACATAAATTATTTTCTGCCCATCTACCGTGACCCTACGCTTAGTGCTGTTGGTCATTACTTGGGTTTTAGTCCGATATATCGGAAATCCCACCCTGAAGATAGCCGTGCTCAGGTTTTGGAGCATGGTCTGGAGTTCTAGAGGTGTGGGGGCAAAAACGACGATATCGTTGGCAAATCGAAGGTTTGTTAGCCCCTTCTTGCCAACGACAATACCCTTGGTCTTTCATGAGCCTGCAGGTGACATAAATATCTCCTCAAGTGTACTCGTTAACAATTGGGAGAGAGCAGGTCACCTTTTTAAGAGTAAACGTATTTAAATTAAACCGAGACAGAATTAAGTTTTAAATATGATTATCACTAAACGGTCCCAAATGACACTTTTCACTAGTTTGCTGTCCAACTACTGAGCCAAACCCTCTATTTTAAATGACATTAAATTCTTATCGTCATCATCATCTGCCTAGCCTTTTCCCTTTGTTGGGGTCGGCTTACAGTCTAACTGCATGCAGCTAGATACACTAGTATTTTACATGGAGCGACTGCCTATCTGACATCCACAACCCAGTTACTGGGTAATTCGATACCTCTTGGTAAGACTGGTTGTCAGACTTTCCGTAATGACTGTCAAAGATCCACGAATGGCAGCCGGGACCAGCACGGAGGGATCTTGGTATGTGAACATGGTCACCCATCTACGGATCAACCGCGGCTAGCGTACCTTAACCTGATCAATCGACCCGTGCGACTGTTATTACTTATCCACAAGCCTCTCAGACATGAAATTGTTACCGTAGTCCTTGCAATAACAGCCATCTATTGTCACTGTCTTTACCTATCTAAATTTATCGCAGTCTTTAATATTTAGGTGCTCTATCCAATTCCCTAACAAACATAGCAGCTATATTAGGTAACATGAGTAATGTCTAAACAACGAAACTCGCAGTTAATCTTGAGCGATTTAATGCTATTACTAAATTTTGCCACAACTTGGTAACTATTGCATTAACAATACCGCAGTTTAAGTTTCTAATTGGTATCTTAATTACATAATCTGTCTTGACTCCGCAACTTTAGGCAAGTTGATCCCAGAATTACCGCGTCCGGTCAATGACCTTCACAGCTTAGACAAGAATCGCTGTACCTACTAAGTTATAAAAAGTTAAGATTTTTTTTAGGATTTCTGTGTAATTTCATGTATTTCTTTCTTTCTTGTAGTATGAAGTTTAAATGGGGATCCGTTGATATCAAGATCAGAATAGGAACAAAAGCATTTACAGATTTGGACAAATACCGTCATGATATGCTATGGATGCTATGCTATGCTAAACATGCTATGCTGTGCATGCTATGTTATGCATGCCATGTTATGCTAGCGACATAATATTATAAAAGAATAAGAAATAAACATATTTTTGAGATTTTAAGACCTATTTTACGTATGTTTTAACTTTCTAGTCGTAAGAAGTTTAAATGGGGACCCATTAGCACTAATTTGATATCGAGACCAGAATAGGAAATGTTGAGATTGTATGGCGAAATTAGAGATGGGATTTTACACGGTAAATTCCCGGTTATATTCTTGAGTAAATACCGGGTATTTGGTATGCATGCTATGCTATGCTATGCATGCTATGCTATACATGCTATGTATAAAAATAAATGATATTTATTTGTATTATTTGTTGCTATAGCAGATAGGAGGCAGTTATATTATTATTATTTATTGCGATTGTTTTTATAGTTATACAGATGTTAGTGTCCCAGCAGTGGGAACATTATAGGCTGATTATGTATGTAGTATGTTGTTATAGCGGCATTAGAAATACAAACTGTCTACCTATTAAGGTTTATGAGATACAGCCTGCTTACAGACAGACGGACGGACAGCGGAGGCTTAATAATTGGGTTCCGTTGACACCCTTAGGGTACAGAACCCTAACAACTATTTGTTTACCGACAGAAGTTGTCATAAAAGCATCAGTGATGGCTGACAAATAAATAACTAATTGTTAAATGTGGAATATACTTAGTTTGCTGCCCCAAAACTCTTGTCACTGCAACATTTTTGTTTGTAATATTCATCATCTTAATGTAATTATATTTCCTCCTTTCCTTTTCTTAATGAAAATCGTTGAACTGCAAAGCTATTGTAATTCTGTGTTTACAATGTAAGGCCGGCTAATTCCGGCCATGTTATGGAATCGTGACGCGAGTGTTTTGTGAAAAACCGCTTCTTATTCCGTATCGCATAGAAACACACGAAGCATTTATATTGTTCTAGCTGACCCGACGAACTTCAAATGGTGTAACAAACCCAACTTTATATAGATTTATATTTTTTATATTATTTTTGTTAGAGGGGCTTGTGGCTAAATAATAACAGACGCACGATCAATCAAAGGTTAAGTTAAGCTTGCCGCGGTCGGTACGTGGATGTGTGCTAAGCTGTTAGTCCCGACCATAACTGGGCTGTGTTGTAGAAGATCAGATGGGCTATTCTCATAATTTTAAGCACGTTCACAGTCTGATCTCAGTCTCAATCTGTCAAAAATATATCAAATTTCCCTATAATATTGACAAGTTTTTGACATTTCTTTGTCGCTGAGATGAGACTGCGACTAGATTTTGAACGTTTTAAATTACGAGAATTGGCCTTCAGATAGGTAGTCCCTCGATACTGGTATTCAGCTGCATCAGGTTAGATAGGAAGCTGACCCCAACGTAGTTGGAAAAAGCCTAGCTTTTTTGCGAATGAAGACTTTTTATACTATTCTTGTAATTTCTTCTAATCACGAACAATTTGAAGTTTTTCTCAACTGCTAATTAAAACTATGTAGTTAGGTTTTAGAAGCTATTACTCTCTCTGATGGCTAGGTTGTTGAGTAATATTTTCTCTATTTTTGTTTCGTGAAGTTGTGAACTCACTCGTAAGTTCCGAGTGTGGGTTAAGTGAGTTCACTTGCTTCGGTACTATGTGCACTTAGCTTTAACGTAGCTCCCGCTGAGTAACACTTACAGTATCACGTCTAAGAAATTAATAATACAATTATTTTAAACGACGACAAACAAACTGTCGTCATTAAAATAATTGTATTATTAACTTAGATATTATGTAAGTAGGTACATGTACACACAAACATACTTCACGCGCGTACACTTGATTTAATGACTAATTTAACTTATTTTGGTTTAAATATAAATAAATAAAAGTACATTAGATATAATGCTAAAACCAAGCTTCCACGTCGAAAATAATTGTGGGAAACCGTTTTAATTAACGAGTTTCGCTCTAAGAAACAATGTTTTAATTTTTATTAGATTTTCAGATTTCAAACAACTTTAGGTAGAGTTTAACTTAAATAATACATCATGAGCGACGGATATACGGATATTATAGTGGATAGTGGAGCAAAACCAGTTCCGTGCTAGGATAACCTGTGTTACAGACACTGGGGCCACTCCATCATCTCACTAGAAACATTAAACTTCCGCAGTAAAAAAAAAAAATTGAGTTACTAGATTATGTCGCGATTCGAGTCGCGAAATATCATGAGTGTCAGTTGAATTGTAGCAATCGGAGCAAAATGTCGTCGCTTTCGACTTAATAAATATTACTACTTCGGACCTCTTAGATCAGTTTTTCCATAAAATCGACATTCATTTAAAAAAAAATAAGTTTCGGTTTATAAACTTGTCGACTGCCACAGATGCGTGCGAACCTAACACGGCACCGCAACAAAATAGCGGGCTGAGCGCGGACGTGGAACTGGCTTCCGAGCAAATCAGCGAAATCATACGGTAAAGAGATAGAATTATAATAAAATCTATGCGTTAGAACAGACAGTTTCGCTGTTGTTTCGCTTGTCGTACAACGGGGGTCCATATTGGCTCAAATAAAGTTCTTTACCCGAAATTGTTCTTCCTAACGATTTGTAATCCGAATGATCTTCCTAAAATTTTTCGTCCTAAAGTTTTCATTCATACTATTTGTAGTGCTACCGGCGATGTTCATAACACTCATGTTTCCGAAAATTTTAATTCATAATATCATTAATGTAAATATTTTAAACTCCTACTGTTTTTTATCATAACGTTTTTATCCCTAAACATAACTACCATAATATTTTCATGGCCTGGGAGTTTATACGGGTAAGTTATATATGATATACTTAATTACAAAACCTCTAATATTTACAAGATATAACAACTGAACCTATAATTTTATTTGATATAATGATCAGTTAATATAATAAACGATTGATATAATTTTAATGTAACTAATTTCTATAAGAATAACAGACAATTAATATAAAATCGTTTGATATACCACTCAATAGACATAAAACCTATTTAGTCTAATATGATAAAAACTTTTTTTTTCATCCTATGTCATCCTATGTCGACGGAGCCCCGCTTCGCGGGGCCCCTATTTCTGTGTAAAGGGTTTAAAGTAACCTAACCAAACCGAACCTCGGGGTGCCCTTCGCTCGCCCTTGCATCCTATGTCGACGGAGCCCCGCTTCGCGGGGCCCCTATTTCTGTGTAAAGGGTTTAAAGTAACCTAACCAAACCGAACCTCGAGGTGCCCTTCGCTCGCCCTTGCATCCTATGTCGACCGAGCCCCGCTTCGCGGGGCCCCTATTTCTGTGTAAAGGGTTTAAAGTAACCTAACCAAACCGAACCTCGGGGTGCCCTTCGCTCGTTTTTGCATCCTATTTCGACGATCTAAACAAAAAAGATATGACTTTGAATAATAGTGTAAAAGATGGTTATGTTGAGAAAATATAGGAAAACTAATAATAAAAGTATAATAGATGTTTATTGCTACTGACATTATGAAGTTGAATGATTCGGAATTATGAACATTAGAGACAGAGTAGTTAGGAATTGTGATTGTTAGGATGAAAAATGTTAGGAAGAACATTTTCGGATTTCCAATTATCGGAGTTGAAAATTTAGGTGAACTTTGGCGCACCCGTACAACGGACAAGTCATGGCGGAAATATTACGGTTTTGCTGCTATGATTTCACCGCGGAGATGTAGTTCCCGCTTTAAAGTGCCCAAGTTTTTGTCACTGGGCAGTGACAAAAAACAAATAAAACAAATAAATCGCGGCAATACTATAAGGGATATCTACAGAAAATTGGAAACATATCCTTGTTTTTGCGTAGAAACTTTATTAAGGCACGTGTTACTTCATGTAATATAATTATGGTATAAAATTACATTTCATTATAACATCAAAGCGTAAGTCACAAAAAGAGTATGAGTACTTACTCTATAAGTACTCTTGTATACCTATAGGTACCTGTATTACTTTATTTGGCAAGTAAACGAATGTTTCCAATTGAATTGAAACGTTTTTAACGAGGTTTTTGAAAAACCAATACGAATACTATGCAATGAACGGATATCGTGTCGAAAGAAATTGGATGGGATTAATTCATGAATGGCAATTTTAATTCATCAAAGCTGTACGTAGCCATTCGAGGTCGGATTGAGCCGAAAACAATTACAAAATGGAGGTATCGTAATCGTATTTACGATTTAAACACGAGCCTCAACCCTCAAAATGCATGGTAACCAAGCAACAACGGTAACAATTAACAGAACGTTATATTGTGAAGATTGTATCACCTTTGTAGGTGGATAGACAGTTGAAATAACGGTGTAATTTGCACGAATTTCAAGCTTTTCAAAAATCAAATCAATGTTTACTTTACTATGTATCTTGGTTGGTAAAGCTTAAGAAGAATAAAAAGAATAATCAGTCTATACTGTTCCCTCTCCTGGGATACAGGCCTCCTCTTTGTGAGAGGGAGTGGGCAGTAATCTACTACGCGGGCCTATTATAGTTCGCGTCAAATAATTTTGCCGCTCTGAAGCTAGGCTTTCCAAACGCCGCGCATGCGCGCTGCTGTTTTATTCCTATGATAAAACTACTTTGCAGTGATTTGTTGCCTACTTCAAAGCGGCAAAGTTATTTGACGCGAACTATACGGTTGGTTGGTCACATGTCTTTGTATTTTTGATTCTAGGACATACCGCTTAGATGCAAAGCTTTAGACGCCACATTGAAATAAGCCTTTCTGCCCTCGACTGCGTCAGCGTGAAATTTCGTTGTTGTTTTTTTTTCTCAGTCCCTAACAGTCGTAGCGTGATGTTAAATAGCCTATAACATTCCTCAAGAATTGAGCTTCTCAACTTCAAAAAGATTTGTTCAAATCCAACGCGTAGTTCTAGATATAAGCGCGTTCAAATTAACAAAAAACAAACCCTTTCAGCTTTATTATTAGTAGATACATTGGGTCATACTTTAAAATTCCATTAGACTAAATTTTCCGCCACTTTTGTTTAGGACCAATCTGTAAGCCAGGGAGTGTATAATGCATTGTCCCTTTACGTTACCAAGTACGTTATCAAGTTACCTTCCCTTTGACTGCCCATTAACAAGTGGACCGTATGGCAGGCTCTATTTATTGCGCGGACACACATTATGGACGTCGCGTCGATGTAACTTGTCCTTTTATACAAACTATTATTCTTGTTAGACTACTTTTTCCTCAGACTTTGACGTCGGGTCAAAGTGGGTCGAAGTATACGGAAAAAGTCTTAGATGTGATTATCTTCTGCAGCTTTAGATAAGGTAAAAGGTAAAACAACAAATTGATGTACTATTTCTTTAACCAATAGGTAGAGACTTCGTTGATTTCCTGTTTCTACAATACGGAGTAGGTATGCCAAAATTCGCGATTATTTCACGATTAAAAGCAGACAGCAGTTTCGTACACACATAGATACTTACTTATATACGCATTTGTATAATTGTAATAAATCGATATTCAAGAGACAATGGGCCTAAGTTCGACTAAACTCTATCTTCGGTAATCTTCAACACCGCATTTTCTTTTAGAGAAGCCGTAGGCAGATCCGTTTCGAGAATTTTATTGTACTCACAATGAATACTAAACGTCTCCCGGATTAAAGTTAAAATTGCTGTTTTAAGAAAACACATTTGCATTCAATTGAGCTTAAAACTTTAAATCGGCGAATCAAATTACCACTTTAAGCTCCTCGGAATAAAGTGCACGTGGGTTGCGCAAGGAAGAGTCCTTTAGTCTATAAATCTTTTGATCGGTTTCCGCCGACTTTTCCCACAAATTGATTAAATCCTGTGAGGCGTTCGATCTCCGGGGCGCGTCGATCTCGCCGCGTGAAATCTTTTATGTGAAATGTTTTCTAAAACATGTCACTATCTCTTAGAACATTTTCCCTAAGTCAAGGGAAAAGTCGCTGACAGTAGGAGATAGGAGATAAGCGTCTCCCGCAGGATGCGATTATAAATCGTGCATAGATTGGCCGCTGTTTTGATAAATAATATCTATTATAAAGGCTTTGTGGTTATTTTCTGAGTATCTCTCGAAGATACTCAGACACGGTTAAACTGCGCTATTGTTGTGACGTACTTAAATGTTTTAAATTGACTGTCACTCAATGTTTGGGACGCAATATACTTACAACTTGTTTTTTTTTTTGGTTTGTATAACTATTATTGGTTTGAAGATAGGTATTATGTTAATATTCTATTTAAAATTAGAATTTCGACAAGACGTTTAAAAAAAATTACATATTTTGTTAACATGAACAGATTTATTTTGATGATGCTGGTTTACACAGCATAATAATAAACATCACTCCCAGTGGCTCAAAATTTAGTACCTATACGGCATAAGTAATCAATGTAGCTACGTAGCATAAACAACCGAAAAACTGAGTAACACTACCTACATCTGAAAAATTCAAAGCTTTTACCATCTCTATACAAAATAAAATATAACCAATACACTTCGTGCGGTTTCCACGCCTCATCTGTAAAGATTTATGCAGCTCTGGTTTTGCGCCAGCGCCATTTCTTCCCATGCATATAAACAGAGAAGAAAATTGTTTATTTCCTGTCTCGTCGGCTTTCGGGGGCTTTCGGAGGCTCTCGGCTTTATAATGCGCTGTCAACGGCGTTGGCTTCGCTCGGGAAGTTTGTATTCGTCAACTGTTTATCTTAGCCATTAGTTACTGCACAAAAACGTTCATTTTAAGTTTCTTTTGTTTGTTATTGTGATTGAAGATGGTTACATAATAATTGCGAATACTATAATTTGGTGTAAAAAATAATGATAATACCTAAATTTAGGTATATGTATTTTCGGTTGGAATATTAAACAAAAGTCTTAAGTTCTAAGTTGAGCTGCACGATTTTTGACAAATGCGAGCAATAACTGGACAGGTCTACTCAATATATGTGGTTCTTTCCTCAAAAGACCATTTCAGACACCAATCTACATGGTTTTCATATGATCTGACTAAGATTTTGTCTGGACTTTAAAAGAAACGTGACCTCTGAGTTTGTTTCGGCCTTTCTTCTCAGAATAGTCAGATAGGAAACGCCGACCACGTCTAGTTTAAAAAAATATGATTAACGTGTAAAAGTGTTTGTACAAACCTACGAGTACTTACAGAAAATAAATAATAATGTATCTTTGAAAAGATTGTAATCATAAAATAAAATGTTTTATAGCGTGTCTTCCTTATAGGTACCGACTATTTCATCATTGGAAACTTCTCGCCCGATAAAGAGCAATAGGCTCGCTCCAAATAGACCCAATACTTAGTCCCCTTACCACATATTAAATTATTACATTAGGTCCCACCTTACCTCACTCCTCCTCTGTAGAAGTACAACAATCCTGCTCGTTCAAAATATCCACGTTTGAGGCTAAATGTGATGAATAATAAGAATGTTACGCCCACAATCGAGTATTACCTATATTAACAATGTCATATTATATACCCGCATTATCAGACATGTAAGATAAAGGTTATTTACGTTAAAAAATAGACTTCAGATACGTGTAGTAATAAGCTCTAATCACTACTTTTTTCAGAAAGATTTATTTAAATTACAACACTCATCCAAGGCGACGTTATAAGTCACAATTATGGTCACAACGAGAGTGGAACTCTCTACCTGCGTCTGTTTTTCCGAGCGCATACAACCCGAATCTCTTCAAAGTGAGAGTGAACAGGCTTCTTCTGGGTAAGCTCGCTCCATCGTCGACTTTGTCTCTGTCACCTTTGACCTAGACTAGAGTCAAGAGCAAGTCCAGTTCAGATAATAATTTAAAAAAAACAATGTCTAAGTACACAAATTTACAAATAATAAAGTGACCCGTAAGCAAAATTACAAGGAAGTTTCTAATATCAGACCTCCCTCAATTATTATTTTGTGCCATTTGAATGAATTTCAACAATAGGCCAGAAAAACGGAAATACGCTTCCTTGGCATACAAAAGAAAGCTATCTGGTAGTCGTATAAACTACCCACCTATATGTAAATTAAAGCAATTTTCGATATGCGCATATAGTGGAGGTGATCACACGGGTGTCGCGCGGCGACAGCTTGACGGGTGTCGGGTGTCTCCGCAAGCGTGCAGCGAGCAGCAAGCGCAGACAACTTGCGTAATTGAGTTGTCTCGCCGGCCCCCTTACTTCGTTACTCAGAAACTTCCACTCCTGCTAATCCCACGTTCGGAACTCAATATACCGAGTAATACCTTTGGATTAAATACCTTGTGCTTAGATACTTAGGTTAATTTGAAGTTCACGTTTATTAATTACCGCTGTTAAAGCGTTCAACTTTCTTGTTCTAATCGTCGTGAAAGAGGAGCTTTGAAACATCAAGTGGGTATTACTTACAAGCTTTTGTTTGATACATTAGATTTTGGCTTAAGCTATAATTCTATATTGTAATATATTATACAATAAAATAGTAACGAAGTCAAAACTGTTCTTTGAATATATAAAAAAAAGAGGTGTGGGAACGAGTCTGATGCCGAAAATATACTTTTGAATATTTTTTGTCTGTTTGTCTGGATTTGCGTAAAAACGGCAGAACAGATTTGGATGTTTGGCAAACAGTTAGTTTATGACCCGTATTAACATATAGAGAGAGAGGCCTATGTCCAGCAGTGGACTGCGATAGGCTGAGTTGATTAACACATAGGGTACTTTTAATCCCGGTAATACGTTCCTGTGGGTTATTTTCCAACAAACACGCGTGCGCAGCCGCCGCAATAGCTAGTTCTGTTAATAATAGATGTTGATTTAAAAAATAATCTCACATTGTCGTATTTGTAAGTCCCTAGCTGCGCCCCGCGGTTTCACCCGCATAAGTCTCGATCCTGTGAAAATATCGGGATAAAAAGGAACCTATGTCCTAATTCAGGCCATGGTCTACCCATCATGTGCACCTGAATCCGTTCGGCCGTTTTAGCGTGAAAGCGTAACAAACAAACATAAAATCAAACCTTTTCTCTTTATGATATTATAAGTTAAGACAATAAAGTATAGAACTAAACAATTATTTAAGTACGTAATACTAACATATTCATTAACTCAAAATATTCATCTGCAAAATATTCACTATTTTAGCGATGTGACAGTTGCGGTAATTAATCATGGGTAATTAATCATAGGAGAGAGAACTTCAGGAGTAAGTAATTAGTGAGTAGGTTGAAATGGAGTGGTAGGCAATTAAATGTATATTTCTCTTTGTCCTAATTATATACTAAATGTTATGAATAAATACCCAAACGTGGAATATCTAACTCTGATACTGCATGTACCCAGAGTTGAGGAAAATCTCTGGAGATTATGGATTCATTAATAGCTTAATTAAAATTGAGTTCTTCTGTTCATCTCTTTATCTCTCAGTGATCTCATTCTTTTAAAATACTGACACACAAGCATGTGGGACTAATTTAATCTGTCAGTCACAAAAAATGAAGTCGACTCCTACTGTGAAGATTCTGCCCTCGCGTTTAAGAATAATCACACATCAGAGGGGCAATTCTCGTAATTTTAAGAACGTTCGCAGTCTGATCTCAGTCTCAATCTAAAAAATATCTCTTATTTCCCTACATTTTTGACATTGATTGTCGCTGAGATGAGATTGCAACAGATTTTCAACGTTTTCAATTACGGAAATTGGCCTTCAGTTAATACATGAAGTGGAACAACATTGCCATGTCATATAGAGCTGCCAATATAATCTCGTAGAAACTAATGTATCGAAATATTTTATTAAAACTATTTCGAAGTAATTTTCATGATTCAATAGAGGAATGAGGAACAATGTGGAAAACACCCTAATCCACCATAGAAAATGGAGAATTCTCCGACCAGACGGGTGTCGTACTGCCCGACGGTTGATGTCGGGTGTCTGTACCTATATATGCCAATCGCGCGAATAACGTGACGTTAGTTCGCATTTGGTGATGCTGCCACAATTGTAATAGTTTGTAAAAGAACAAATACCATAAATTACTAAGTAGATTGACAATCTTCGGTAACATTTGATCATAAAGATGGATCACTGATTGCGACATTAATTGTATATAGGATGGAATATACTTACCTAGGTAGACAGGGTGAATTTTCCAAGTGGGCGTGGATGGCCAAATTCTAAACTATGAGGAATAGCGAAAAGTACTCAAAGGAGTCGCGGGCTCGATTTTGATAAAAACTAAAATTGCGTCATTGGATTTTTGAAAAATCAATATTTCTAGCCAGGAATCGAACCTGTTGATTTTGAAAAAAAAAAACACACACACACTGTATTATTACACCATTCGATAGTGTCCCTAATAAGGATCAAATTCTGGGAAGTAATGACATACGGCAAACTTAAGGAAACTGTTGAATTTTAATAAACTGCTTATTTTTTCATACCTTGTTCGAAATGATGCTCAATATTTTTACACCCGAAACACTCGTAGCGCAGTCACCTTCACAAAATTATGTTCTAAATTCAAATTTTTTATTGCAGTACAATCCTTGAGACGTCGAATCCAGCTATGTATTCAAAAACAATTGTCATAATTTTGAACAATTAATCAGTTAAGGTTGAATAGGTAGGTAGCATAAGAAAATAAAAAAGTATTTTGATAAAAATGAGCTCTTTCCTTTAGTTTGCCGTATGTCATTACTTCCCAGAATTTGATCCTTATTAGCGACACTATCGAATGGTGTAATAATACAGCGTGTGTTTTTTTTTTTTTCAAAATGAACAGGGTCGATTCCTGGCCAGAAATATTGATTTTTCAAAAATCCAATGATGCAGTTTTAGTTTTCATTAAAATCGAGCCAGCGACTCCTTTGAGTACTTTTCGCTATTCCTCATAGTTTCGGATTTGGCCATCCACGCCCACTTGAAAAATTCACCCTGTATAACAACTTTCGGTGGATTCTGTAAAATCTCACAAAAAATTTAGGTGAAGTGAGCTTCAAGTGAGCTGCCATTCCAACTGGGACTAGGGATTGACTGCTCACTTCAAGCTTACTTTGAAATGTGTGAAAGGTTTACAGACTAGACCTGTAGGTACTTGTTTCTGTAGCACCAATCGTAAAGGTTAGGTAACTATGCTCAAACATATCATAATTTAAGTTTAGATAGAAATTGCATTTTGCAGACATGTAAGTACCTATTTAATAATTAAGGATTATTTTAGAGGTACTTTGAAACTTATGTTATCGTATTTGGGTTCTTCAGTTCTACGTGAAACAATTACCTACTCATAGAAGAAGAATCACGCCATTTCACATTTGCTAGGATCATAGATTCTTTTCTTATCCTTAAACACATTGGACCCACATTAACCTAAACAAGCATAATTTAACTGTCTGTTTGATATATCTTTCAGTTGATCGCTTGGTGTATCAGTATCCAAAAGTCATTTTTTTTTAAACTGTGCCTTTATATCTTTATAGGTACAATCTTAAATAGGTATACTTAAGTACCGTAAACAGTTTTTTAAGTTTTAGCAATTATTCTATTTTTAAGAATAAAACTCGTTACAACTTTCGTGGGTTATTTTCATTATTTTTATTGGTGTTCGGTTTATACTGGTTTGTGTATTCCTCAATAGGGCTGGTCCCTGAATGGGAGTGATAACTCGAGGGTGCAACAATACATGGCCAGCTGCCTAATCCTGGGGACCTTTGTACGAGGTTCATCGTCTTAAGGCGAGAGCCGCATGATCCATGGCCCTTTGGGACAGTCATTTTATGTCAAAATGACTAGAAAGTAGTCGCAGACGTGATGCTTAGGCGACTGTAGCTATACTAAAGGCTTTAGAGGGACGGCTTGAGAACCACAGCAATCCATTTCGTCGAATTTCGAAGCATCACTGAAGTGTTATAAGCTGGGTGCCTCGCTTCTTTTAGTAATATGTCAAGTCGCGCTTACTTAGCCCTTTACTAAGGACGGTGGCAGACTATTTCCCATTTTTGGGGTGATCAGGCCAGACCAGTCTGCACAGCCCAGCCTAGATCAATATCTATTTCTAATATATATTCTAATGTTGCAAGGAGTTTTGAAAACTTACTGTTTGTAACTATACAGAGTGAAATTGAACACATGCGACAAATCAAAATGGGAGATTGTACTCGTCATTATGAACAACTTTCACTATGAGACCAAACCTGAAATCGCGAAAAAAAAATCAGCTTTTCCCTACATTTTGGCGAGTTATGCGAACATAAATGTAGGGAATAGCTGATTTTTTTTTCGCGATTTCAGGTTTGGTCCCATAGTAAAAGTTGTTCAAAATGATGAGTATAATCTCCCATTTCGATTTGTCGCATGTGTTCAATTTCACCCTGTATGCAGAACATGTACTCGTATCTGTTTGCAACCAAATTTTAAATTGAACCTGCATGTTAGTTCGCGCCAGAAATGTAATAATGAAGTACAATAGGTATTTTTTAGGATATTTTGAAATACCTAACTTAAATTCAATCAACTCAGCTTATGGCAGTCCACAGCTGGACATAGGCCTCTCCCAGGCTGCGCCACATCACCCTGTCTTCCACCTTCCGCGACCTGTGTGTCTCAGCTCGTCGGTCCACTAGCTGCGGGATGTCCCGCTCGCAAATTATCCCACGTTATCACTGGGTTACGCACGCCGGATATGTAGTTAGTCATTATCATATTGAAATGTTTTTTAACGTACATATTTTTCAGTCAATTTTGTAGTTGACTGTTCGTTGTGATCCTTAACACTCGTATCTAAAATAAAAATGTTAGTTAATTCTGTGAGTTATTTCTTAATTATAGTGTTGTCATTAGTCGAAGTTCATTCCCAATATACAGTGTAAGTAAATTATTTCACACTTTTTTCTTCACCGAATGCAAACTGCCATATTCCTCGATGCGATCTGTGGGAACAGAAGCTTCTATAAAATACAGGTTGAACTTAAAAGTCCCACAACTAATTGATTAGCATTTGAAAATACTGATAGACCTGCTGAAAGTTGTAAGACTATTTTTGCATTGTATAAACTCAATCTCCTTTGTATAATATAATTGCATAGCACAGGTGTGAGTACTATGTATCGTATGCCTTTCAATGACTTGACTATAGTTACGAACTTATCTACTTTTAATTTTCAGCGCGGCAGTTGATATACCAACATGTAAATCAAATTGTAAGAATGGCTATTGTAAACATCCAGAAGAGTGCGTATGTAATGCTGGGTACACGAAACTTAAGGATACCTGTGTACCTGTGTGTGAAGGGGACTGTTTGCATGGTATCTGTGTCGCTCCGAACACGTGTCGATGCTACTCTGGATACAGATTATTGTACGACACATGCGTAAAAGAACAAACTACTACGAGAAGCAATGAAGACACAACGACGACAACAAAGGATCCATTTAACACGATGAAAACAAACAATTATTATTACAATCACACTGAAAATACAACAAGGCTAACGACGACTACTTCTGTGCCATATTTTGTGAACAGCAGCAGTTCTACAGAAAGAGTTGTTAGCAATGATGCGAATACAACTGTCACTTCTGGAGATCCGATGGAAAAGTCTTGGTAAGAATATTATCTTGTAACCAACTTTTCTTTCTTTCTTTTGTGTTTAAATCATAATTCATTGCAAAGCAAATTGATTGATTTTGGTTCTAATTGTACTCAAATCAGGTCATGCGGCCTATACGTACGTAATTTTTAGTTTTTCAATTGCAACAACTTTGCCTAACCTT
Source organism: Amphipoea oculea (assembly GCA_945859645.1). Classification (NCBI taxonomy): domain Eukaryota; kingdom Metazoa; phylum Arthropoda; class Insecta; order Lepidoptera; family Noctuidae; genus Amphipoea; species Amphipoea oculea. The sequence goes on from OX243873.1 coordinate 15,702,899, forward strand.
TTCCCAACTGAGTTAGGGTCGGCTACCATTCTATAAACCGGATGCAGCTGAATATCTGACCTCCACAACCCAGTTACTGTGTAACACGATATCCCGTGAGAGACTGGTTGTCAGACTTTTGGGCTTATGGGCTTAGACTACCCGTAACGACTGTCAAAGATTTAAGAATGACAGCCGGGACCAACGGCTTAACGTGTTGTCCGAGGCACGGAAGGATCTCGATATGTAATACATGGTCACCCAACCACGAACCTTCGACTTACTGATGAGGCTGTTATTATTTTCAGAGATACTAAAACTAAAATCGATTAATTTTTTGTCTTTAATTTTCAGGTTGCAACAACATGAAATGTGTATTTGGATACCGATTATTGTAATAGTAACGACTGGACTAATATTGCTACTCGTTTGGCAACGGACACCTATGAAGATTGTTAATTTCTTTAAGGGGAGGAGTTATAATGTTCAAGGCAAGTTTGTACGGACAGCGTCAGAGAAAAGGAACCCCCTTTGGTAATGACTCGTTACCAAAGGGGGTTCCTTTTCTCTGACGCTGTCTGTACCACGAGTAGGTATACAGGGTGGTGGGGCCATCATCGCGCAACCTGTACAATGGATTCAGTACATGATTCTGAACACCGACGTTAAAATTTTTAAATGAAACTGCAGATTTATTTTCGGATAACCGACGAAAAATTTCTACGCTAGGGGGTCTAGAATCATGTGCTGAATTGATGGTACAGTTTTCGCATCGATGACCTCGCCACCTTGTATACACAGGGGATTAAGTCAAGACTAGAAACAATAATAATAAAATAATAAAAATTTATTCAAAAATATAAGGACTAACGTTAAATACAGTTTTTCTTAAAACTATGTCAAGTTCACCGTGGTTTGTGCATGAACTAGGTAATCCTGTATTTCAGGCGATTGGAGGTAACATTAATTGATTAAATAATCACTAAATAATTATTAAAAAAACTAATTAAATAATCACATACTTATCATATTTATCTTATTGATACTTACATAAAAGAAATGTACCTAACGCGGGCTATCCTAGCGGAGGCGGAGGGTGTACAGGTTGCGCGGACGAAGGCGGAGATTAATTAAATACATATTAATATTATAATACATACATAATTAAATACATATATATTATTTCTTTTTATGTATTTACTGAAGAAAATAATAGTCCTATTAGTAATCTCTTTTTAGTATATTTTTTCCGCATTTGCGGATGCGGAGCGATCTTTCGTTACAACTCTAGTCAAGACTAATAATCCAAGTTCGACTCGGTAAAGAGTTAAGTGGTAGCAAATGTGATTTCTGACTCCTGCCTCGATTCGATCCTTTTATCTTAGGATTCTCTAAGATTGTCTGTGTTGTAACGTTATTACTACTGATTTGTCTTCGTTATTTATTTATTTCGATCACAATTTTTGTTTCAGGTGCTTTTCTTAAAAGAAATGGATCAAGATCGTTTGGAAGGTTAGAGTTCATTATTCCAGATGAGTGGGAAGCGCAGAGTTAACTAACAAGCTATGTTTTGGGTTGTATCTATGTAGGAAATAAGTATCTTTTTGTAATAAACGTTGCTGGATATAAAAGCATGTTTTAGGGTACCTCAAAAGTAAAAACGAAACCCTTATAAGATCCCTTTGTTGTCCGTCTGTCCAGACCCTTTTTCTCAGGAACGCGTGGAGTTATCATTAATATCAAATACTCAGGGCTGCAATCCCTTGAAGCAGTGAAAAAATCAAACTAGCAGTCAACGCAATCAAAAGATACGGGCGTTTACGTTTCGTTTATGCCGCATATTTTGACAATCGCAAGGGAATCAAAACCTATGGGGTACCTCCCGATGACCTAGAATCGTGAAATTACGGAAGCCGCGATGCGCGAGCCGAACTCGCACTTGACCGGTTTTTTTCTTCTTTTATTCTACCTTATTTTTAAAGCCAGGAAAATTTATACCGATTAAATTGATACGCATTCCCAGTAGAAAGGTTTTCCATGTCTTTTCGCATGTAATTACGGTAATGCTCTCTCGCGGTTTCTCATGATCAGATAAAATCGGATTGCAAAAGGTTCAGTAATATACCTATAATATAATAAATATTTGGTAACTTTGAACAAATAACAATGTACTTACGTATTATTATGTGTTAAAGTTACCAAATTAAAGGTTATGAATGTCATTTAAATGGTTTTCCTATTTTTGCTGTCAGAAAATAGGTACTTATTGCAATGATGGCAAGGCTCACACAATGATATTGCATAGAGTACCTATAGTATATAACTTCGTCATAATAGGTCTTTAGTCGAGGACACATTTCATAGCCATTATTCAAACTATCAAGGGTTGCCTATTTCAACATTAGGTAGGTACTAATTATTTTTTGTATTAATTAAATGATATTCTTAAGCTGCGTCTACGCTAGAGGAGCCGAGCACGAGCTAAGCACAAATTCGTGTAGTGTGGACCGACTTACGAGCATCGAACGAGCCTGCATGCCATGTGAATTCGCGCTCCGCTTGTGCTCCACTCGTGCTCGGCTCCCCTAGCGTAGACGCAGCTTTATAGTCTCCCTTCGTCCAATTGGGTGTCCAATCTTAACCTGCGTCTACACTAGGCGAGCCGAGCACGAGTGGAGCACAAGCGGAGCACGAATTCATGTGGCGAGGTGTGCTCGTTTGAGGCTCGTAAGTCGCTCCACACTACACGAAACATGTACTCGGCTCGTACTTGGCTCGCCTAGCGTAGACGCAGCTTTATAAAATGATTAGGTACACTTATCGACCAACTGATGTGCTAAGTTTCATACAAATTAGACTTTCACATCCGTAGTTATTGAAAAATTTATGCCGAATTAAAGATAATGTAATATACAAATCGCCATCAACTCGTCAATTCCCGAAGTTCTGCATGTTCTCAATTCGAAACAAATGCCACAGCCCCCCTCATAGCACCCCTCCCCTTAGCCATATAAATGATACCTCCTATTTATCAAAACGCCAGCAATAAGGAAGGCCCTGACGTTATCATATCGTTTGCGAATCTTTTCCTAAAAGAACCCGTGATAGATGAGATTCGTATCTTTGCTCCGGGGTAATTTACTTTATCTTGCAATAGTATTGGCATTCAAGATATTTATTACTAAATGTTGATATTTCTTATATCCATGTGGTCTCGGGTAATAATTCGTTTTTTAGTTTTATAAATGGATTGGTTTTTATAGCCTACTAGCTTTAGCCCGCAGCCTCGCCCGCGTGGAGGTCGGAAATTATCCCACGGAAACGTACTACCATACATTCGTATAAAAATAAATGTCCTAACGCAGATCATGGTAGATCTATCAGTGTGCCAACCTTCATCCAAATCCGTTCAACCGTTCAGGAGTGAAAAGGTCAAACAGAGTTATTTTCGCATTTATAATATTAGTATGCACTACATTCACTGGAATCTTATAAGTGAGACTGCAAAGACAGATCAGACAGTGGGTATTGATCATATGGATTTGGAAAGTAATCAGGTACATAGATAGATTAGACTGCCTTTGTCTTCCGTGCACTGTCGGGAATTTCCTTTCACACGTGTTGCGAGGTATGGTCACGAGTACCTACCTTCGCATAACTAAACGTAACATAATCATCTTAGAATGTGAGTCTAGTACGTACCTACAGTCAAACAAGCTATTTGGCGTACATACAAACAGCTAGCTTACTATGTTCTGAGCGTGCTGGGTAGTCAATGATTTTATATTACTCTCTTACGTAGTGGAACACAGGCCTCTTCTCTGTGAGAGGGAGTGGGCCGTAATCCACCACGCGGACCCAGTGTTGGTTGGTAATTGGTATAGATGTCACATAACTTCGAATTTTTGGTTCTAGGACATTCCGGTTTCCTTTATCGTTTTGAGTGAAGTGATGATGAAATAATGTACACAAAGTAAAGCGCCTGTCAGGGTCTGAACCCACGACTTACAACTCGTAAGTCGTGGCCGTTACCACAAGGCCACCACTGCACACAACTGCTCTTATGCAATGCTATGAGATTAAAAACACAATCAAAATAAGTTTGCTTGTATACCGACCAAATAGTTGATTGTACATAGTTGGATAATTTAGCGGTTATGTCATTATAAACGAGTTATAAACAGATCATTAGATCAACTGTTTTTTTTTTACAGTACAGTGAGACTAGGTTCTTTTGAAAATAGCCTGTAAAAACCTTCTTGGAATAGCGAACTGTAGAAATATGTACATAGAACCCTTTGAGGCTCTCTTCTAAGAACCTTTAAAGTCTTTAACGGAACATAACTCAATAAAAATTACCATGGTTGTTTCCTGGAAAGCCCAATTAATAAAGATCCTGCCGAGTGACTTGGCTAATGTGAGGAGTTTGTCCCGAAACGGGTGGTCGCCACCCAACACTGAAACATCGAAGACTGAAATCGAATAATTACATCTATCATACATTACTATACTACGTCACGACACAATACAGCTCAATCAGGGTTTGCGTAATTAGATAACACACTATTGACAGCCGTTGGAGTGTGTCAAGCATATTATTATGAAGCGTTTATTGACGTAGTAATTAACATTTTATTAGTAATAGCCAATGTGGGATCAAAGGATTTGTGTCAATCCGCACTATAAGTAAGTACAGATCATCAAGCTACTACAATCTGTTAAATTTCATTAATAGATTTTCAACTTTATCACTAAAACATATGGTTCAAAGTTGATCGGGAAAATTTGACAATTTCGGGTAGCTTGATGTGCTGGCGTCTGTACATGAATTACTAAAACTTCCTAGAAATCACTTGATCGTTAACAACGCTTTGATTTGGTAACACAGGAACACTTGATGTAGGACTCATTCAATTACAGTTCGCTGAAACTAAAAGCCTGTCTACACAATAGGTGAATGATCGTCAGAGAGTACCACTTGATCCCTTCCAAACAAACGATATAACCTGACAAGAGAAAGGACCGACGTTAGCACTCGTTCGCTATGCCAAGGGTACAGTAACCTCACGACAATAAGAAGTCAAGTATTTCCCCAAAGGTCACATCAAATTGAAACGTTACAATCTCATTAGATTCCGATTTAAAATGTTACAGTAATAATACTAACATTGCTGTAATTTCCACGTCAGATTCCATTCGAAGTTTTGCCAACTCACGTTTAAGCAATTTCAGAGATTTGTGCATTATCTCCACGGGCAATAACCAAGAGTTTGAAGTATCCTATTCAAGTTATTGAATTCTATAATCCTCATTCAAATCTATTCTCCCACTCGAGTGTTGGAACAGAATCTCTACACGGGAATTATTTCCAATGACACCCAAGGCGCAAAAAGGGAAAAAATGCTTCACATTTTTAATAACCTTCTGTATACGACCTTCGTAAAAAATTACGGCTCTATAGGTGTATTGTAAGCCATTTCAGGGAGTAATCCTGAGGTTTGTGTTGCCCCAGCCTGGGTCCCTTTTGTCTCGCTCGTAATGAATGTGGGCTACCCTGCGTACATTCAGAATATGGTTTTATTTATATGTGCCATTTGTCTTTTAAACGATGTCATTTCGCTAGTGGTTTTGATACGGTAAGATCGGTTAGAAATATAGTTTAAGTACGGTTATAATCCGACGGTTTTGTAAGTTGGTTCATTTCTTAGATCCGCGTTAAAGTGGGGCTGTATTTTCTCATTATAATCCGCTCTACTGAAGCGCGGCTTGGAACGCCTACGTTAAGAAGGCTGCAGATGTTCATTAGGTAACGACTGAGCGTGGGAATTTCACAACGATACAGAATATATAAAGAGGTTGCAGTAAGTAAAAAAAGTAGGTAAATTGTTCTCTTTATTGTAATCGGGAAAGTGAGCGAGTTCTACGACTACGAGTGCAAGAGTGTATGTGAGGAAATAAAGTAACCCAGCGTTTAACTCTTCCTTTGTAACGATAGTAAACCAAGTTGTAGTTTGTTTATCATCCAGTCGGGTACTATTGTAACGTAGGAGAGGAAACTTTGTTACCTACATAACGTATGCAAATAATGCTAAGGCCCCAGAGAGAGAGGGCAGTAAAGTCTGCTGTTAAACGTCATGAAACAGTAAAAATGGAACTCGACGGTGAGCAAAGAATCTTAAAAATTGTTTTAAAACCTCCATTATCATCGAAGTATATAATACTTACAGCAGCGTTTTGAACTCATATACGAAAATATGTAGTTGTTGTGAACATAACACAAGTGAGTTTGTGTAACACTTTGGCAAAAGTTAGTTTCCGTGCTTGACAGTTCGCTAGCTTACAAAGAACAAGCTTTATTCATAGTTGTTTTGAACGTAAATTTTCATATTTCAGGACCCGAATATATTTTTTCAGTATATTTTATGTACGTTGTGTAAGATATAAACTACTTATACATATACGTAGTAGATAGTGTCTTCAGATATGGGTACTAATCAAATAAGAAAGAATAATTTATTTGTTCAAAAATATACAGACACTTAAATAATATGGTGTTACACTATAATAGACTTTATTCTATACATGTGTGCGAGTTAACATTACATACAAATAACGGCAAAAAAATCACGTTTGTTGTATGGGAGCCCCCCTTAAATATTTATTTTATTCTGTTTTTAGTATTTGTTGTTATATCGGCAACAGAAATACATCATCTGTGAAAATTTCAACTGTCTAGCTATCACGGTTCATGAGATACAGCCTGGTGACAGACAGACAGTGGAGTCTTAGTAATAGGGTCCCGTTTCTACCCTTTGGGTGCGGAACCCCAAAAATACACCGAGGAGTAACAATGGATAGGAAATCAGAAAACTATATGACCAACAATAATCGAAGGTCAAATATTATCTAAAACAGGTCACTTCGTAACCTTACTAAGAAACTACAGTCTGATAAACTGGGCGAGCTGTTTTGATACTAAACTACCCGAGTTTACTTTAGTGAGTCGTAACCCTTAAGTCTTAAGGACTAAGCACACTTCGAACTAAAACTCCGATATCAGACAGGAATGTAAAGTATTGTATAATCAAAATGGGATATTAAATTAAAGGACTAACGAATACTGAATTATTAAGTTACTAGCTGTTTGATTACCTTGCTGGTTTAGTTGTCGCAAGCGATTGCTGAGGGGGTCCTGGATTCTATTTCCAGGACGGCCAAAGTGTAATTGAGCCTTTTCAAATAGGAAATTCTTGGTATTTGTGTCTACCCCTTCGAGGAGTACAAACGTGATGTCGTGTTATGTATTTGGTTCGCATGAACAATTCGTTGAACTCTTTACAACTTCTACGAATTTATGTGAAACTTACGTTGATGTTGAATTTAATCTTTTGATGATATCGCAATAAGTGAATGAGTAGTCTAGCCTATTAACAATTAAATTGTTGAGCCGTTTCTTGGGTCTTGTTATAGTTGTTATATTAAAGTTCGAGTAAATATTTTTTACTAGAAAAAGTTTGCATCCTGTTTTTCCTTGTAATGTCTTTATTTCCTAAGCGGAACTTCTTGTGCACAAAGGGTAAATATACAAAATATTGCATACAAGATAAAGAAACCGTTACTCAGAATTATGTATCTGCGCCGGTGATTGGTGCTTTCATGTAATTGGCAAATCATTCAAATAGGATTTGTGTCACACAAATACTTAAATACAAAATATCCATTGAACTTCATCGAGAAGAAGAAATTTCACGCGGACGAAGTCGCGGGCAGGAGCTACATAGTTTATTAATAAAGGTTAATTAAATAATGACTCTAATTACTGGTTCAGAAGCCTTAATAATGTCTAAACTATTTACGTGCGAATATTGCTAAATAAATCAAGTCTGACATACCTATAAATTGGTGAGTGACCGCAGTATTTTGTTTTAACAACTAGTGAACGCTGCTCTTCAATACCATAATTAATCCTTGCTTTAATGCATCCCGTCTTTGAGAAGAAGGTTTCATGTTCAGTGCAATAGATCAATATTAAATTAAGGCATCTCACGTACAAGTGCACGCTAGACTAATCTCCTAGCTCTATTGTTCTTTCATTAACGAGGCGCTTTACGGCACTGCAGCCGACAGAAGCGCCAGTGTCTAATTCCTTGCTAAGAACAACACTACCAATATCAAAACAGAATATTTTGCTATATTCTATACCTACTCTTCCAATAAAAAACCCGCAGTCCAGTTATAAAATTTTAATTAACAATAAAGGGGAATGAACATGATAAAGCCTGACGATGTTAAAAGCAATATTGCTCGACAAATGGATCACAAAACGTATATTGGTGGAAATAAAATTTATTGTTCAATAATTTTGTACATTTGTGACCCGGCGGCGATTACCGGTTGATGTTGGTGCCAGAGCAGACCCACCCCCGTCCTCTGTTGCCGAGCATTCAATTAGGATGAAGATAATCTGTTTGCATGAAGTTTCTTGTGATAAAGAAGTCTGACACTACGTAAGAAATAGTTGTAGAGCAAGAGTCTGTTGATGTTTAGTTTCGACTTACCAACTGAACTAGTTTCCTCTCTATGTACATTTTTTTCTTGGCTGAAAAGATCTGAGGGGCAATTCTCATAATTTTAAGAACGTTCACAGTCTGATCTCAGTCTCAATCTGTCAAAAATACCTCTAATTTTCTTACATTTTGACAAGTTTTTGACATTTTATTGTCGTCGAGATGGGACTGCGACTAGATTTTGAACGTTTTAAATTACGAGAATTGGCCGACTGATGTCTTTCCTAGGACTCTTTATTGTTACAATTCATGTTACATTCGTTTGTTTTCATATAAGTTCTATGTCAGTGTACCAAGAACCATTAACGTTATTAAACGTCCACGAAAATAATTTCCAAAATTTTTATATTTTCTGCGTTTCTTAGTAAATCTTTTATGTTCTGTAATCTTTTCAGCCGCCTTTTAACAGCCTGACTTTATATCACTTGTCGTGCCACAAGCGCCAGAAAAAAAAAAAAAACGAGGAATAAATACCGATGAAACGAGCTGTGATGATGTAATAATAATACAGATTAAACGAGCTTTGGTATTTGGTCGTATATGTACATATGACTCGGGCGGAATGGACACGAAAATATTTACCGGATTAATCCTTAATCATCGTTTCTTGATAATTAGGAAGTAATAAAGCTTTTCTGCTGTTAAATAAGTTACCTGTAAGTTTTCCGAACAGAATTAAATAAAAGGCTTGATAATTTTTGGAATTGGTCTACTGACACTCAAGTAGAGCAGACGTGTGTATAATTTTTAAGCAATATTATTTGTCATATGTCGTTAGAATATTTCCGAGTCATCTGTGACCTAGAAAGCGAATCGCACATTGTTCTGCTAAGTTAGTGATTTACTTTAGTGAACAACATTTAATTATGAGAAATATTTAAGACTTAAGTATGTCAAATAGTGAAAACAGCCCTCGGAGTATCCCACCACCAGGCAGCCCTGCCAGCAAATCTCAAATACCTGACCATGCGGCTGAAGGAAGAATTCAAGCGGTGGATACCAGGGACATTAGTAACTGGTTGATCTCAATTGAATCATGCCTGAATGAAGTATGTACCATTGCTCAGGAAGGAAAGCTGAACTCCGAGCAAAAGCTGAGGATCAATTCCCTATCGCGCAAGGTTGGACATGGCGTTTCACAAATGGCGGTTTACTACCAGGACTTGAAGCTAAAAGCGCAAGAAATACAAAACTCTAAACTGGTGTTAAAAGAAAAAAGCGACCTCACTGATTGCCTTGAAAATATCAGGAAAACCATTCAAGAAAACTGCGCTAAACCAACGATGGCACAAAATGTTTCGTTCGCTGACATGGTAAAAACCAATAAAAATAATTACTTGCGCCCCAATAATGTCAGTTCTATAGCAATTTATCCAGCGGATAAATTAAAATCCAGTGAGGACACTAAATCTCTTGTCCAAAAAATGATATGCCCTGAACAAATGAAATTGCACGTTAGAGGACTGCGCAAAACTAAAAACGGAGGCGTTATAATCAGCACGGAGACCAAAGACGACATAGAAAAACTTAAAAAGTCATCCCAGCTAAGTAGTTCTGGCCTGAAAGTGGAAGAGCCCCATAAGAGAAGACCAAGAATTGTGGTTATAGGAGTACCAACCGTTTTAAGTGATCAAGAAGTTTATGATTGCATCTATGAGCAGAATGTAGCCGAGAAGCTGCCTAGTTTGTCCCGTGACTCTTTTTTGGCCTCTATAAGTTTAAGTCACAAGTCAGGCAAAAAAGAAGGACCTACGTGCAACTTCATTCTTGAAGTTACTGCTAGCATAAGAAAGGCGCTTATAAATCAAACACGAGTGTTCATTAATTGGACTTCCTGCCCAGTGAGGGACTTCACAATTGTGACCAGGTGCTTTAAATGTCAACAGTATGGACATGCGGCAAAGACTTGTCGGGAGACTACCTATACGTGTGGACATTGTGGGGAACAGGGTCATCAGGCGAATGAGTGCACTAAACATGCTGAACCGGCACATTGTGCAACATGCTTGCGATTTAAAAAACCGAGCAACCACAAAACAGGCGATCAAGAATGCCCCGCAAAGAAAATAGCTGAGACAAGATACATCAATTCTATAGATTATAATGACGTCGCGTAAGACTGCCAATGCTTAATTATAAGCTTTTTTACTTTATGTTATTTAATTATTGTTATTTTGTCCTTTACTAGTTACAATCCGTAAAATTAATTTTAGTTTTTATTGGTTTTTACAATTTAGGTATGTTATAAGTAAACATGTAATCGTAACATTTTGTTGACACGGCAAATTTTTCTGTACGACAAAGTAAACGCGACCTTATTAAAAATGTAACATTGTAAAAATCATAACAGAATATGGTTGCAAAATATCTTGCGATGATGCAAAAAGTAGCATACTATTTTGCTCAATTTGAACATAATCATAATAATTAAAGTAGATAAATTATTTACTATTTTTAAGAATTTCAGATACCTAATATTTATGTATAAGCACTTGAGTGAGATACCTGAGACACAGGTTTATTCCTAGTTCAGGTAGAATCCAATCATTTCTTACCTACCTCTAGTTTAAGGCCCTATTTTGTAAATTTTTATGTACATCAATTATTTCAATAAACAATTTCAATTTCAATTTCAATTTTTGGAATATTTGTTGTTCATAAATTATTTTCACTACCTACCTTTTCAAATCATTGACTTCATCAATATCACAATAATGAGTAGGCATCGATATCTAATACTTATAGCAAATAGGTGTAAGGCTTGATGGGGATAAGAAAGCTGGAACTCGACGCAACCTAGGCATCATTCAGTGACACATAGGTTCCGATTAGATAAATGGATAATTATAACGATTTATTTTCGTTGGATCACACCCTTGAATCCCAGTTTAATATTTTTGGCGTTGGATCCCATAAAACATTATTATGTATTTTCATTGGATCCTTAAAATTTGGGATCCAATGAAAATACATAATAATGTTTTTTTAAATTAAAAATTATTATATTTTTAAAATTTGAAATGCAAGATATACGAGGAAACGGGCTTTGCTATAGCAACTAGAAGCTACAAAAATACATGGGAAAGTACCAATGTGGAGTGCTGAAAAAAGGTTTACCGTGCCTGCATTTATTTTGTGTTATTCTCTGCAAACTACCGATTTATTCACCGATCCACCGTTTGTAACACTTTAAAAACTTGCATAGCAACCATTTTGTCAGGCTTCACTATACAAAACTTTCAGCATACATGACGCCTTTTAGAAAGAAAAAAGAAAGAAAGAAAATGCGTTGAAACAAACTTTGCGTAGAAACTTTTCCTCTTGTACCATTTTATTTGTAGCTACTCATATTGTGCTTACTCATATAGGGAACATAAATCTCCTAAGGCATTTCCCCCTTTCGGGTGTGATTTAATACCGCTATCGGTATGTGGTTTTGGAAGGCATCTCACGCCGTCCTCTTGTTTGTTTGTTTGAGAACTTATTCTGATTACACTCGGATTCCGAACGCGACTCGATCACGCGTTCCTTAAGTTCTCGTACGATGGGAATAGGAAATTGTATTCGAATATCTGTGACACTATTTCAGTTCTTACTATTGGATCATAAATGATCCTTGGAATTGTATGACCTGTTTTGCTGACCTACATACGGATAAAGGTGTAAGGTAGTGTTACAATTACCCAGCTGATAGCTCAAAATCCATAGAGAGAAAGAGAGGAACGAGAATAAATAACATGCCATAGAATTCAGATTTTCTCTTTCAAGACATAATTATTTGTATATTTTTTTGCGTAGGTAACTAGATACTTTTAACGCGACTCCAATGATACCAAAGTTCCTTAATTACAAAAGCTGTAATGAGTTTTGGGAAAGTAATAAAAAATATAAAACGATATTACTTTTGCTTGCACAGAAAAAAAAACTGGAATCACGATGATACAGGAGAGGCGCTTCTTGTAATTTATTAGGGGTGCCTACGATTAGTTGCCTAAGGAAAGTGTCCACCCTTCCAAACAGTTTACTCGGTTAGGTAAATATTTATCTGGGTATACCAACTGTACATTGAGTACATGTGTCCTTTTTGGTTTTCGTTGCAACTCTATTTTCAGATCGTTTATTATTTACCTATCGAATTACAACTTCACGATTATTATGAAATAATTTCTTTTTTTTTCTCATATATATACCATACCTTTTCTACAATACTGGCCATACCTTTGCTATAAGTATACCTATACAAAGACGAAGCTCGTGCTAGCTACTTCGGAAGTGAGGCGAGAAGTTATGACTAAATAAAAGTTTAAGTATAGCATCGTTCTTCTTGATAACTCTATTCTGTAAAAAATTCAGCGTGAAAACTTAGTTGTCAATAGTGTCGATTCCTACTGCATCTGGTGGAATGTCAGCTCAAACTCAAACTCAAAGCATTTATTTCAATTAAACCATTACAGGCACTTTTGAATTGTCAAAATTAAGTAGTCGGTCAGTTAGTCAGAAAGTTGAAGCTAGTTGCCGATTCCAAAGCGTAGATCTCTATGGAGAAGAACGAGCAAGAAACTCCATGGACACTCTCTTTAAATCAAGATATTACAAAATCCTTGGTACATTATTCATGTTGCTTCTATATGTGAGAACAATGTAAAAAAAAAACACATAAATGAAGAAACAATAAAAGAAATAAGATTAAAAATAAGCCTTGGCAGTTAAGAGATGACCAGTCTCAACCGACGGCGCCCGTTCACGAACATGACGCATGGATCAGCACCATCCAACTCAACCATTTTGTAGGGAACCGAATGATCCAACGCACGTGCCACCATCAGTGAGACATTTAAGTGAGCATGACACATTCTCAACTGCCATGCTCTTTCAAGTCAACATCAAAAAATCATAATAAACGGATCCATGGTTCTTACATTTACAAAAATTGAAAAAATGCTTCTAAATTATACAAAACTATAAATTGCAATTTATTTAATAGATGAATAAAATTTTTAATACCAAACAGGAAAAGGTGTTTAGTATTGCAGCATTAAACATGATTGAATAAAATAAAAATAAATATTAAGATCGTAATGTCAGAAACACTAAAAAAGAAAAAATAAAGGGAAGCACCTCTTCCAAATATTGAAATTTTAACTAGTGAACTCAAGTGCCTGTGGAGCAGGACCAGCATTTAGCCAAGCATTTTTATCTGCGATATAATCATCCAACTTATAGTATGCTTGTCTACATAGTGTGCGTTTAATGCATGTTTTAAATTTCTTCTCATTTAGTTGAAGAATATCGAGTGGTATTTTATTATAACATTTTACACAGTAACCCATAAAAGAAGTTTTTACTTTAGACAGTCTGAAACGCGGTTGATCTAATTTGTTCCTATTTCTTGTGTTAAAATTATGCCTGTCACTTATCTTACTAAAAAGATGTAGATTTTTTCGAACGTACATAATATTTTCATATATATATTGACAAGGAACCGTCATGATGTTAATTTTTTTAAACAGTTCCCTTAGAGAGTCGTGTCTGCTCAGCTTGTATATGGCTCTGACAGCCCTCTTTTGCAGGATGAAGATAGAATCAATATCTGCAGCCCGTCCCCACAACAAAATACCGTAAGACATGATGCTATGAAAGTAACCAAAATAGACCAGTCTCGCGGTATCCACGTCTGTTAATTGGCGGATTTTCCAAACAGCATAAGCGGCTGAACGTAGCCGCCCTGCAAGAGATGTTAAGTGCGGACCCCACTGCAGCTTTGAGTCAAGCGTAATCCCCAGGAAAACCGTATTTTCGACGAATTCAAGTATTTCCTTATTCAATACAACGTGACACTCACTACTTCTAACATTTGGTAAAGCGAATCTAATGCATTTAGTTTTTTTTTCATCTCACTTCACTTAAGTAAGGAGAAGTGACTAGATTTTCTTTGTGCCCGATATTTATGGAACAGATACTCCATACTAAGCTTACCGTCGCATTGCAAGCTTTACAGCGGAAATATATTTTTTAAATAGAAATATGCCCTGAAAAAAACTTCACAGCTCTTACTGAAAATATTTCTATATTGCGATTCGATATTTCTGTTACAGCGTTTTTCTGTTCAATATATTAGAATAAGAACCAACTACACCGATGTATGTAGGTTTAGTATGTAATAACACACTAAACCCCAAACCCCTAAACTTGAACAAACAACTGTTCAAAATATTTCTTATTTCTTATAATTAACAAACTTACTTTTACCTAATATTGTTTAATAGCAACGGATCTCATTAGCTAAGTTCGACACTTCGGGAGTGAGGCGAGAAGTTATGACTAAATAAAAGTTTAAGTAAGTATAGCATCGTTCTTCTTGATAACTCTATTCTGCAAATAATTCAGCGTGAAAACTTAGCTGTCAATATTGTCGATTCCTACTGCATCTAGTGGAATGTCAGCTCACTTCACTTAAGTTTTCACGATAATTTGTTTACTTTAATAGATGGCCAAGGACTCTGCTAACAGCGTTTGAACACGGTAATAAGACCAACCTCGCATGCTTTTCCTAGAATTTTCATATTATACATGATCATAGCAACGTGGGTTGTTGCTGGTAGCCGCTTGTGCTCGGCGAATTGATAAAAAGAATTAAAAGTAAACATGGTAAAAATATCATTTATACAAATTTATTTTAAATTCAAGCTAACAGATGTGCAGAGGCGGACGTATTTGTCTTAAGCATTTTCTACAAGTCAACCAGAATTCTATCGATCCACAATTTATTATGCCTACAATGTGGAAAGCAAATAACTGAGCATGAATATGCAACGGCTGCCACAAATGCAATGATTCTATGTATTATCAACGGTAGTTATTTAGTTAAACGCGCTGCAATCAGACCTGTATACATGAAAATGTACATCGCTATATCATAGCAGTATCTGTTCCGTGTCTGTGGTCACGAAGGGTTACTTCCTCACTTGTTGAGCGCTATTTTTCGCCGAGCCGAGCAGGGCGTCTCCCCCCCTCGTCCCCCTCCCCGACGCCACACGAGCCTAATTTGCTATTCCCGGGCCTCCGGGCGCCTCACCCCCTGCATCTTCATACGACCACTTGCGGAAGATACCCTAATTCACTTGTTTCATCAAGTTCTATTTGACAACACCTTCACACAAGCGAGCGTTTAATTGTTTGTATAGGCTAACGACGAACTTTGATTTAACAAAACATTATGTAATTAAGTACATTTTCTACATTCTGCTGCTTGACCGCTAAATTGTGACAGATGATGCTCCTTGACGCTCCACTCTTAAATGTCTATGGTTCGGTCTTCACTGAAAACGTGACCTTTACCAGTATCTTCACATTTAGGAATTCAAGTAGGTGGAATTATAAAACAAACTTAAATTGTTAAGTCCCACATCTCCAAGTTGTCCTCATTTCGATCAAATAACCGAGACAGGTACTGATGGAGCTTTAGGGGAAAACATTATCCTAAGTAATTACCCAAATAAAACAAAAGAAAGTCGTGGTCTTGTAGTAATAAATATTTTATTTTTTCAACGTAAAGGAATATGGTGAGAGTAGGCATTTTTATTGTGAATTTTAAGTGGAGGTAGGTACTTTCTATTCTAGTTTAGGTTAGGAATATCGAACCTTCGTTGTTAGGGCTAGTTTTTAGATTTGGGAAAAAGGGATTTGGGGATTCTATGGGCATAACGAGTACCGGGCGGACCGAGGGACCAAAGAATACTAAGGTAAGGTATTAACTCTATATCAAAGGCCCCAACGGTCCCACGTGTCATTTGACCACTCTTTAGATTTCTATTGGATTCTGACATAATTTCCTATTGATAAAATGGAGTTATCATTTTGACAGCAGCGGGGTAATTGCGTAATTCAAATATCTTTTATCCGTGGCATAAAATTGACGTCTGACAGTTCTAGTGTGGAAAAACTGTCAAAAATTCAAAATTTATTCTCAGTAACAGACTTATTCTATGTGTAAAAGTTTGGTGGAATGCTCCCTAATAGTAGCATTTTGACAGTTCAACAACATTCATTGCGTTCTTTACGTTGTTGAGCAGACAAAGGAGAAGGGAAAGACTCCATAGTTTCCTGGGCCCAGGTGTTAACTCAATCAAACTAGCTTTATTTGAAAGTGGATATAATAACAAGGCCTCACTGAAAATTTGGTGAAATTGGGCTATCCAGGAATCAAGTTATATGAAATATAGTAAAAGTGAGGTTACATTATAACATTGTAGTTTTTTGATGTTATTTGCGACATATTTTTGAATGGTTTTGGTTGTATAATGGTTTTACGCATGGAGTGCAAGTAGAGAGCCTCCATGTGCGACGTGTTGAAGATCCTGACACGGATTGAGAACAGAAAATACGTGCACACTCATAACGAAAGAAAACGAACGAGTGCCGGTCACAGAGTACTTTTTGATAGGTGCCGGTTTTTTCTACCTGTCATCTGTCAGTCGGTGACCAGCACAGATTACTTTAGACTATACTGAGTGACCAGCGTTGCTAACAGAAGAAAAATTAATGGAACTCGATTCGCTTTGAATCGATTCCACGAAAAGATTGATAAGCATTTGTCACTCGATGTTCATACATATTCTGAGATTTTACCGATTTATTCAGTATCGATTACTTAGAATTCAGGCATGTACTTTATCGATTATTTGGTTTCACAACTTAATTTAATTTTTCTCGCTTCCTAGATAGAAACATGGTACTGTATTTTGTGATTTCCTTTAGAAAAATATAACGGTTTTTTTAATACCTATTTCAATTAGTTAACTGCTGGGCCCAGGATTTCCCCTCTCCTTTTTGGTACATATTTATTTATTTATTTATTAACCCAACATCACTATCATGACAGGAATTTCCTAATTCAATAGTGTGGCCATAGTTACAGTTTCATCATTTACCATAACATATTCTATACATCGTGGTTTTTGTCAACTCACTCAGAGAACAAGTAAAAATATCTATGCTGTCTGCTACGTCATTGGGTATACGCAAGGTACGCGTTATAGGGTTTTACTCATATGAGGCAATGGATTAGCAATATCCTTCAAAATGTTTCAGATTGCAATTGAAACTGTGTTACGCACTAGGGGTGCAGACATTCTGTTCTTTTTTGGTAATAATAATGGTACAAGCAATTTTTTACTAAGAAAAGTGTTTCTAAATGAACGATATTTAGGGCCCAAGGAACCCTAAACAGAAAATAAAATTGTTCACAAGCGTGAAAACGGTAGGCTCTTAACAAAGATATATATTTAATTTTTCTCTTTTTTTGACACAGGGCTTTTAACATATTGCGAAACCAGCGACACATGAAATTACTCGTGATGATTACGAAACAAATCTTACGGGATTACTTCTCGGTGCTTATTTATGTACCAATTATTTGAAAACATTTAATTTTACGGGTCTAATATATTACTACGTAATCAAAATCAGTTATTGATATAAAACCGTCGTATTCTGCCACCGATAGCAATTCGCGAAGGTACGATATGTTAGCATTCCTTATATTACTTCGTACGTATTTTCATCACGCGCACGCACTCATAGAAAATTTATTTCTTTTCTATTAAGACGGCCGTGCGTTTGGAACTTTGCAATAAAAATCCCATCTACTGATAACAATAGGAGGAGAGGCTGCGGCATATATTTGGAAAAACGTTTCATGTCGATGTAACGTCACATTCAAAATATGTTCGTCACCTTAAGGGCTATTTTTGATTGATCATTGCGCGATAGAATCTGCGTGACTCATATATTTCGTCGTAATTTCAGTACTGCAAAATGACATAATTACCCCTCTTCTTTTCATGTCAGACCACTTTAAGAATGGTACACTGACAAACTTTGACAATCTATCTACATATGCATATAACACAAAGTCGGGTTAATTACACCATTTATAACTCAAGAACGGCTGGACCGATTTTAATGGTCTTTTATTTGTTGGATTTGTCTTCGCGCCGAATAGCAGAATAGTTATTAAAACATGGGAAAAAATAATAAAAAAGAAATCTGAGCCGGTACGAAGTTCGTCGGGTCAGCTAGTTATATCATAAAACATAAAAATATTTCATAAAATGGCCAGGCCTTTCAAAAGTTCAGGTTCAGTTCAACTCGACATTAGTCAACGGTGTACGCTATTTTGATCTTTGTTATTAAGTTATTAAATAATAGTTTTCTATGCAATAGTCGGTTCAGTGCCGTAGCATCAAAAGATATTTATTATATGTCCTGCATCCTAATTGCATCCACTTTCAATCACAATCCGAGAGTTTTGAAGGATATTGCTAATCGATTGCTTCCTATGTTTGAAAAATGTATCTGCTTAACAACGTAAATAACGCAATGAGCGTGGGTGAACTGTCAAATTGAAACCCATTGCGATCAATTGTCATAATATGTGTATTATGCAATTACCCGGCTGACCTGATAAAAGATTTTTAAAATGACGAAGATACCTATATAATAGACTACCTTACACCCTCTTCACTCCCTTCACAATATCTCAGAGAGAAAGTTTGGGAAAACACGCAGAACACTTTATCCACTTACTGTAGGGGTTTCGGGCGGGCGCAGCAACAGGCTTGCCTATAGATAGGTACCTCTTCTACAGGTATTGTGTTAGATACTTAGGTACGCTTTTCCTCAATATGTGAAGCTGTAAAGTATTTTGTATACGTACAGAACTATTACAACATAATTTATATCCTGTATAAAAACGTATATTGTTAACTTTTAGTTTCTTTGCGATAGAGTCTGTTAGCCCTTTATCGTATTATCACGCGACGATCCTGATGTTTCGTTGATTGTATATTGATTGGCTGAATGTTATCATTTTGGCGCGATCGATACGCTTTATGGCAATAGAATTGCAATTTTGATTCGGCCTTTATCCAAATTGGTAACATGAACATTTATTTTTTAATATTTCAAAGGCTTTGTCTGTGCTTTTGAAAGTCCCATCAAACTTTTTCGAAATTCGTTTAATTAATGAGATTTCGTTTTTTAACTAAATAAATGTGGATGTAGAGCGGTATCGCAAACTATACTCCACCTTCTGTCCTGCCCTCTTTGTCCCTAAAACATGCAGTCAAAGTGACCTCAGCGTTGCCACCGATGACGTTCTGGAAGTGGCGAAGTATTGGGCCAATAAAATTTGAAATTCTGTCGTGCCAGCGACACGAAAAAAAAGAAACCAAATAAATAGGTGAAGGGTATATTTTCGACAGATTTCCGAAATATTCGTGTGTTGGGTCGGCTGAAGAGTGAAGGCACGAAGGCGTGTGGATGGCGGCCGGGCAGGCGGGCAGCGCCACAGCGCCACTCGTCCTGCGACCGTCTCGAGCCGCGCACGTCCCGCGCCTCACCACGCGCTGTCCGCACACGCACTCAAACATTGCGCTGTGAACTCACTGGAACTGAACCTAGTATGTGCTAAGTGAATTAACGATTGCCAATATGAAGGGTCGTCACCAGTTCAGGCGCAGATTCAGTCTGCAACCATCTTTTATGAAAGAGGATCATGAGGAGGAGCGGAGACCCCACAGGTGATCATATCATCACATATACCTTAATTATAATAAAATAAAAATGTAATAAATACTAAACTAAAACTAAGTAAGAATAAATCCTTCATCAAAAATATTCGTAGCTTTTATTAATTTCGTAGCACCGCCTACGAAGACGGGCGCGTCTCGTAGCACCTCGTAGCTGTTTTGTTTGGGTTTGCTACGTCAAGTTACAAAATATTATTATAATATTGCGCACCCAAATAAGAGCCAGAATTTTAAATTCTCGTAATTTTGAAAGAAGAGCACACAACCTTTTATATGAAATGTATCTAAATATATAAACCGTTTGATAAAAGTTAATGTATTCTATAACAGAGTATTTGTTAGCTCTTGTCACAGTTTGTTTAAGATAATCTAATGTATGTGTTTGCGTACTTTGTATCGCTGATAAAATATTAAAATAAGCGTCATGTTTTCGCGTAATATTAATGACTTTCTTATCATTTATCGTTTGCAAAATGCGTTACGTTCATACGACAAGCCACTTTCCGGGAACTCGTTATCTTAGAAAAGGGAAGGCAATTTTCAGCAATTTACCTTCGGCTCGACTTCATCTCTACAATGAATATTCTGATAAGATCGCGACGGTACAGAATGTGACTTTTTGTCACAAAAGAATTGAAAATATTTCGTTTTTAAAATATTTTCGGGAAAAATATTTTTATTGTTGTAAATGTAGCTTATTTCGAAACAAATCCAATTTTGTTATACACTGTTCAAGGATACACTATTTTCAATATTTATGTATATTTAAAATGTTTATCTATTGATAATAACATAGAAATGCAAACAAATATGAGAATCAGGGTTAGTTTATAAAATTACTAACTTTTGGTCGCGACTTCGTCTGCAATCCAGGATGAAAAGTAGCCTATGCCCCTCCCCAGGTCATGGTTTATCTGTGTCAAATTTCATCCAAAATACATTCAGCCGTTTTTGCGTGATTGAGTAACAAACATTCAAACTTTCACATTTGTAGTATTAAGGGCTGATTTTACCAAAGTCAGACATCTTTTATCCGTGGAATAAAATTGACGTCTGACAGGTCTAGTATGGAAAAACTTAAAAATTCAAAACTTATTCCCAGGATAAGACTTATTCTGGGCATTAAAGTTTGGTGAAATTCGCCGTAAGTAGGATAAGCTAAACTTTGATACTTTTTAAACAAATATTAAGCTTTATGTTGACTTTATTTTGGTAGGTTTTGTATTATCTCCGAGAAAAAAATGAGTACCTACCTATGCTTTTTAAAAGTAGGTATATATACATTACGCATTCCTAAATCAAAAAATGTATCCTGTGTTACGGAGCAGAAATACCCTTAAGAAACATTTCCGGTTACTATTTATACCAGGATAAGGAAATTGAAAAGGTAGGAATAACATAAAATGGATATTACGATGTTCTTTGTGTGTACATTGTAATAAAACATTTTATCTTATTTTCAGTGTAGAAAAATCGGAACAGGATAACTCCAAAAAGTTTTTAGTTCAAAGAATACCTTCATCTATCTATCTATATATATTATTATTATTATATAAAATTCAAAGTCCTGACTGACTGATATATCAATGCACAGCCTAAACCGTTGGTCCTAGAGACATGAAATTTGGAGGGTGTGTTCTTTGTGAAGAGTAGATATTAACTAAGAAAGGGTTTTTGAAATTCCACCCCTAAGACGGTTAATGGGGGGAGGGTGAAATTTCACGCGGACGAGGTCGCGGGCAGAAGCTAGTTAATTATAAGAATACTTACAAATAAAATATTGGAAACAAAATAGGCTCGTTCTGTTTCCGCACTGTGAACATAAATAATTATGTGATTGATATTTGACAATGCTTTGATATACTGAACTGCTGAAATGGATACTTTGGGGCACTGACTTATTAGTTTTCTGTCTTGTGCTTTACTGAATAAATATCAAACGTTTTAATAAAATGAAAATGTTTAAAAAAAAATAATGATTATGTACCTTCATAAAACACAGTCGTTAAAAATAACGTTTTATAAATTGTAGATGCTGCATAAGAAATCTTGATGCAGTAGGTCTGTACGCTTCTTCAAGATCTCAATTTAGCTTCAACGC
The DNA here is from genome assembly GCA_945859645.1 of Amphipoea oculea. Classification (NCBI taxonomy): domain Eukaryota; kingdom Metazoa; phylum Arthropoda; class Insecta; order Lepidoptera; family Noctuidae; genus Amphipoea; species Amphipoea oculea. The sequence continues at coordinate 15,725,137 of OX243873.1, forward strand.
CATAATACTTCTTTTATAGGTACTCGTACCTATCTCAGAAAAAAAATTAACATGTAACGGAAAAGCTGAACAGACGGAATATCTTTTCAACTTTTGAATACATCCGATAAGAAGAAAATCTTTAGACTGGAATAGACGGTTTCAGAATATCTAGAACCAGTTTTATTTTGTCTAATTTGAATAAATTTACGAACAAATCCTTGCGGTGCGCATTTTGCATCTGCATCGACTTAACAAGTCAATTTTATCGCATTCCAAGCCGGCATAACAAGATTTGTATCAATTTATTCAGTAGCCTCAAGTATTGCTTTATCTTAACAAAAAAAGTGCCTCTGCAAATTTATTTTATAGAATTTATCGTTGCTCTATTTGTCTCGAAAAAAGGGCGCAATTTAGAGCAAGTTATATTTGTAGTTTATTTTTATTAAGGGAGTATTCGAAGCCGTTTGACCTGGCTCGAACCTTTTGCAGTACAATACATGATGCGTCAGCGTTTTATACATGGAAACTATCCATTTTATGTGTGAATAAAACGCGGCGTCGACGACGCACCCCCTTTCAATACGCGTTAGTTTGACACCTACTCACTAAACCGACATTATAACATTTCCATACCTCACACTGACTGATATGGTGACTTAGATTACCATATTTCTTTGAACAAAATATACACGTAAGAAAATATGTTTGTTTGAAAATAATATTTTGTTATATAACGCCACCATCGTCCACAATAAAGAAAATGTCCACACTATACTGTTTACCGAATGTCACTCCATATCAGGCACGTTGTCTGTCCATTTTCCTTATCACGCATATAGCGCTGTATTTAGTACTTTCCTGCTTTTTCCTGGCTGAGCAGAGTTACGAGTCCTACTTATACGAGTATGTATAATGTGTGAGGGTGCTACTCAAATGTTGTAACATCTATCGGATTTAAAAACATGATAGTTGCGAAAGGGGTTTCTTGGCTGTCGGCTGACATAAAATAACCATTTATAAAAAGAAAGTAATTGAACCATGTTCTCGGTTATTGCCTGAGAGGTGTGGCGGAGCAATGGACGCCATAAATTATGAATATTATAGCCATTACTCGCCAGACGTATTTAAATCTCACAGGGTCGGTAAACCTGTTAAAGAATGGAATAATAAAGTATTAAATGTTTTCTATTGACGCGTAGGTTTCTGAAGCTGTAACTATTATACAACTTATTTAATGTTGTTTTGTTACTTTTCTGACCACAGGTCTCCTTGTTTATTTCCTGCAGGGGAAGGGAAGGCAGAACGGACCACTTAAGCAAGAACTAATCTAAAGAAAAACGATTCGCTTTAATCAACATTTTCGAGAGCAAAACTAATCAACAACATTTACTCTACGCTACTAATTAATTAGACTTAAATATATTAATAGATAATTAAAATATTAGATGATTTCTAAAAACTCAAATTGGTCTGTTTTGCCTCCACAATCGAGCTAAAACGGACCACACAGTAAGGCATAACGGACTGATAAAAAAAGCTATCAGAACATTTTGTTTACAGAGAAACACTACCTCATCATCATCTTCATCACAACCACCGCAAGCTCTTAGGGTACCGGGAGGAATAAATGAAACCTCGGTTTATAACGTATGTTCAATAATTGTTCCTAGAAATCATTCTACGTTATTTTATATCTTTTTCATTTGGCTTGTCAGACAATTCTGACACCTAATCACCTAATCTCTTCTAATCTTAAACTAACTTCATGTTTGTCTCGTATTTCATGCCAGTAACTTTTGACTGACTCGCGGAGGTTGCATGTAAGCACCAAATAGGCTATATATAGTCTCTACAGTACCCATAAACGCAAATCTGGACATGGTACCTATCCCCCACTTGATGTGTCGATGATGTCATTTTTATTTTTTATACCCTCTTTTATCACTCTTCTTTCTTGTATCCCCCTCTTCGAAGATAAGCTCCTTAAAAATATGGAAATTAAATTTTTTATCTTCAAAATTAACGCATTTCATTTCGAACAGTGGGTCACAATCGCATATGTGGCACCATTTACTTAATTTCCCGCATTTACCCTCCTTTCCACATCTTCATAAATCTTTCCAGCCCAGTAAACAGACTCCCCAATTATACGAACTCACTTGCTCACTCATTTAATTGGTAGATATTTATTTGTATTTCGCATTGAAAACAAGTGTAGGCACCTACACATATATCGAATAGACTATAGTTCATTGCGTCGTCAATTTCCAGAAATAGAACTACTATCAAAGCTGGAAATACTAGCCTTTATCACTATGTTTCATTTTATTGGACGCCGGAGTATTTCTATTTCTGTTCAATGTCACTTTGCATTGATTTATAACTTAATATAACAAAGCTTTTTTAGTTAGATTGTACAGAAAGCCACCGAACATTCCAGGCTTTATCAACTTACACTATCTTGGACGTGCGATAACTGATAACAATACACAATCATACATATGCGTAGATATACCTCCAATATATTATGTGCCTACATAAAGTACCATAGATAAATAAGATTTAAGCGAGCCCTTGTAATATTAATTTTAGCTTTTAATTTGACTTTAGCTTCGACGAAATGAGGTGTTATTTGTACATATACCAGCAAAGCTGCGAGCTGTGGTGGCCCAGTGGTATCGGCCGCGACTTACGAGTTGTAGGTCGTAGGTTCGAACCCAGACAGGCGCTTTACTTTGTTTAAAATTATTTCATCACCACTGCTCTCAAAACGGTGAAGGAAAATATCGTGAGGAAACCGGCACGTCCTAGAACCAAAAATTCAAAGACATGTGACATCTACCAACCCGCACTGGGCCCGCGTGGTGGATTACGGCCCACTCCCTCTCACAGAGAGGAGGCCTGTGTCCCAGCAGTGGGAACATTATAGGCTGATGATGATGATGATGATGATACCAGCAAAGGTTGACCTTTTGTGATCATAGTAGATGAGTACATATTTTTTCTGGAGGATTCGCAACATTAGCGATTTATGCTCGAAAAACTGAAATAAGAAGCTGTATTAGCAGCTATACCCACTGACACATGAATCAGTGATGCCTTGTTTGGGAGTTTGCAAACTAACCAGTAGTAAGTATATTCGTATAAGAAATTCTCCAAACAAAAATTGGAGAGAATATTTTGTGAATAACCTTTAAAAGAAAAGAAATGGTGTAAACTTCGGTGATACTTTGTGAGGTTACTCCCCAAGGCCGTGTTGGAGATGATAACGTTACTGCAACATACTACACCGCACATTGTCATTTCATGCATGAATTCAAAGATAAAACAGTTTTACGGTCGTTTGCACGTTTTTAAAGATGGCTGCATTATTTTAGAATACCTACCTAATTTCAATTTCTTTGAATAACTTCTATCAAACAAATTCAAATCTTTATTTCGAGCAAAGACTCATTTATATTGGGTTGGTAATATTTAGTCCTTAAACCTAAGTATTAGTAAATACTAAGGTGGATGACAAATCAACTCTACCGGCTTTTCTTGCCAAAGATTATATTTTTTGTATTCTTTTGAATGTTTGTCACAGTTTTTATGCGACATACCTTTTAAAAACTTTCAGTTTTTGCCACTGAAAGTTTCCCAAAATATTTTCCGTTACTACACACAGCACACAGTCATGTGCCACTGCTGCGCTAAAACGACTCTTGATTAAATTTCTTCTTAACAATATACAACTTTCTACTCTTGTGGAGCAATAATTTGATATAAGTAGGTATACCCTTCATAACAGAATAAGTTTTATGGATCATTATTCCGCAACATTACATAGTCTGGCTCTTATATTCTCAAACACGTATCTACACGAGTAAGTTTCTTCTTTCAATAAATTGCTCTTTGATACAACACATGGAGCACACACAAAAAAAAATGTTTTATGTGACGTATGTACAAATCGATTGTTCGAAGTCGATATTTCGAGTTGTAATAACTTCACTTGTTTTCATATATCTGCATCGTTCTCGGATTCGATAGACTGTATTTATAGCAGATTATGGCAGCTTATTTGATCAACGAACATTGTTTTAGCTAGTCATGTACTTTAATTAACTTCGATGTTTGTTGAATGGTTTATCCCTACCAGTGGAGATACATCAGTAGGGATATATGGAACAGGGGAAAATACTCGCTAATACTAGTTTACATAAATGCGTTTATTTTACTGGTGGATGTTTACATTACGAACTAATTTGCATTATTAGTATTGATCTTATAATACACAAAAGTGTTTACTATTGGAATAACTTTCAACTTGAACTTAAGTTATTATTTATTTCTAGAATAGAAGATGCACACCTCGAACCTATACTCTGCGTTTGCAGACTATAATCAGTTCCACACTACCATAATATGATAGAATTTATCCTATTGTGCTACCCCAATTTTTATTTCCCTTTGAAAACTGAGTGCTGCGGATTACTGCAGGCTATCTTTTTAAATTGACACATTGTGCAGGATTTCACATTGAATGCTTTAGTTGCGACGTGTCTGTCGGATGATCGTAACCCTTAGTTAACTACTCCAAATTGCGACTAGGGGACGCTTTTAAGTCCAAAGTCAGACATGAAACAAAATTGTACAAAAAATGTAAAAGACAAAAATGTTTTGCGCGTGCTTTAAAGTCGGGTGCTTCTGAAAAGGCTTTTTTCGAAACGTCACCGGAATGTCAAAGGGAAAACGTTGCGAAGAATACGTAGAGGAAAATCGTATGTCTATTTTTTTATTTGTTCATGCTTATAAATCAATGTGTGGCGTATCTCAGTAGATAATAATAAGCAAAGAATTCAGAAACGAAAATTAGACAATAAGTTTTGTTTCTGAATTCTTTATCATTTAGGTAATAAGATTGTGATCGTTCATTTAAAAATAGAAAGTATTACTTCATCTTACTGTCAAACTTCGTATAGACAAAATAGAAATAAGAATAGGAATAATCTAGCCCTGGGCCTTGGGTCGTCCTAACTTCACTTTTATAAGTCAGTACACGACTCTATTGAAAAAGTCACAATATGGCCGAAAGGGCCCATCTCATTCTTATTACGATCGCATAGTAACTTTCTTTAAATAGTGTCACTCTTTCTGATTTAACAAGTTCATTTACATAATCAATATCAATGAAATTTTAACAGATATTACCTAAAATTTTTATAATATGACTGAAACTAAAAATTTTATATGAATTGGTAATAACGATTAATTCATTATTTAACGTTGATGGCTCATCAACGTCGCGGTCGCTTGCAGTTTCCCGCCACAAAAACTTTCCCATTACAGGATCATAATAATTAAACAACTCTGATTTACTTTTTGCTGAAATATTTGTGGGACAATAATAAAATACTGCTGGTTTTGGAACACGTGTAAAATGTTTCTGTATTGCGTTTCTGGGCAATTACAATAATGCTACTTTATTTGTTTATTCAGATCGGTTTTTGGGTCTGCCAACGGGACCCTACATAGATATCCGAGAGATATGCCTTCACTGCATATTTGTTCAAGTTCAAGTGTCGCCACATTTTCCCCACTCCGGAAACTCCCACAAAAACAAAAGAAATAGATACGGCACACATGATCAAATTGGGCGGCTTTTTTGGCACACACACAAGAAAATAAGCGTAACACTTTTGTGCTATCTTATTGCACACATGCTCAAAAGGGGCGGGCACTAGAAAGTATAGACACAGTCACGGAATGCACACATGCAACTCTAGCATCAACTAGGGAAGATGGGTTAATATAAATATTTGATCGATAAAAATATCGATAGATATCAACTACAAAAAAGAGGAGTGTTTTTGGGTGTATTTTGTATTATTTATTTTTCCTGCTTTCAACGTGGTATATTAATAAAAAACCAATAAAACTAAATCACGTAATAATATAATATATTTGTTTGCAAATGACATTTAAGTAAATAAGTAGTTTCTTTAGTTTCTCTCTTACGTAAAATTAAAACTATTTACTATCGATCATAAAACAACAATTCAAATAACCTATTGAACATTTAATAAAAAAACGTTTATTAAAATAAACAGGTTCTTAATAATTAATTACAATCTAGCCTATAAGACGAACAAGCAATTTTAATCTAAATTTTTTACATAATAATTATTACCCGAATGCTGCGAAGCCCAAAAGGAGGGTTATTTTAACCTTTTAACCGCTTACGTCGGATTAATCCGACAAATATTTTCGTGTCCATTCCGCCAGAGTCGTATATATACGACCAAATAACACAGCTCGTTTAATCTGTATTATTATTACATCATCACAGCTCGTTTCATCGGTATTTATTGTTCGTTTTTTTTTTGTCGGGCGCTGGGGGCACGACAACTGATATAAAGTCTGATAAAAAGTTAAAAGGTTAAAACTTAGAATAGTGTTGATTATTGGTACTTTACAAAAGTCCGTTCCACTTCACTTCCACTTCTGTCTAACAAACTCGTATGCTTTAGGGGAATAAAAGTGCAATGTCATAGCAAATGATTTCAAGCCAGCAGTGTACTTAGCTTTTCCGACATGTCCCGCAGCTAGGCTGGTATTGTACATAATAATCAGGTCTCCAGAACTAACGTTCATATTTTCTATGTGTAAAGCTTGATCTTCGTTGATAAACCTTTTCTCCTTCAATGCATCTAAAATTTCCTTCATATCTTTTACTTTTTTTTTGTATTTTTGTCGTTTGCAGACGTTTGATGTGCATTTTTTGTGATTTAATAACAGTATCCTTTTTTTTTAACAATTGTTCAAATTTTTTATTTCGTGGTGTATCTGGCAGTTTTAAAACGTTATTGTCTGTAGAGGTACATGGTATAGGAGTGGTGGTTCTGTCAGATATGGATTCTTGTTGTGATGAAGGCTGTAAGTAATGAACAATAATGATAGATACAAATTTAAAACTAGAAAATACGTGTTGTACCATAAAATACCTTGGGATTCCTATCTTTTGTTTTTATTATGAAGTAAACATGCATAATACTTTTGCACGTGGCTGTACTAACAGTAGTTAACTTACGGTTTCGTATCTTAATTTGAGTGTAGGTACAGCCCTTTTAAAAAGGAAGTGTCTTTTCGCGGGCGACTTAAAACAATCCTTTTTAAAGTGTACAGAACAAATTACAGATTGGTTTGAGGGAAACCAATTATTTTCCCTGCCTGTTGCATCTATGTATCCATTTATTTTTAATTTCTGGATCTTTCGGGAAACTGAAAAAAATAATTATTAATTCTTGTAAAATTACAATTTATCGATTGCAATATCTCAGCGCTACGCATCACTAATGCATCATTTGACACGATCCATGTCAAATGACGTTGCTAGGCAATTTTCTCATGTCATCACAATAATATTTCACAACGAAATATTTGTAAAATTCTTAAATAATATAATTAGTGCAGTGATTTTTTACTTACCGGTGGTAGGACAAGCCGCTTGTCTTAAGGTTTGTTGTGACTGATCTATTTTTGCAAATAAGGACGGAACAATTCGGCATTTTGTAAAAATACGAAATGACACCACACGTTTCGATACAAACATATGACTACGGCGCTTACTGCCGTCGCGCAACTCGCGCATCTAACATACGCCCAGATTACAAGTTATGGCCATGGTATTATATAATTGTACCATGGTTATGGCCTTTTATAGAGGCGACGTGCGCCACGCCTCCATGCCATATCCCTCGATATCCGTGGGACCCTATTACTAAACCTTCGCTGTCTGCCCATCCGTCCGCTGTCCACCCGTTCGTCCGTCTATCCATCTGTCCGTCCGTCCGTCTGTCTGTCAGTGGGCTGTATCTCATGAACCGTAATAGGTAGACAGTTAAAAAGTTCACAAGTGTGTATTTCTATTGCCGATATAACATCATCATCATCTGCCTAGCCTTTTCCCAACTATGTTGGGGTCGACTTCCAATCTAACCGGATGCAACTGAATATCAGTATTTTACATGGAGCGACTGCCTATCTGACCTCCACAATCCGATATAACAAAAAATAAAAATAAAATAAAGTTAAAAATGAAAGGGCTTATGACTTGTGGTACGGCCGTTCGGAACCCTTCGTGTGCGAGTTCGACTCGCACTTGGCCGGTTTTTACCACTTCGGCGTAATGTATGTTGGGTTGGATGCCTTTACCATAGGCGAAAATACAAAAAAATGGCAGCCCTCCGAATATCGTATGAAAAATAGTCTTCTTCATTAAGTAGGTACCTACTGATATGTTACCAAAGTTATGAGTCAGTATTAAAAAAATAGTAACATTGACCAACATTCATGTACACGCTCATGTATGATCAAAATAAACTTCCAGGAGAGAGAAATTACCTAGTTACTTCTGTGTAAATTATTTACCTTTCTGAGAATAAAGACAATAGAGTTGTCTCTTTACAGAAAATATATCTAAGTAAATCATTTATATTCGCAACACAACATTTCGACTTTATATAGCTTCAAAATCTCTAGATAAAGCGAACTCGGTCATTGTTTTAGTCTAGCATTCCAAAGCAAATCTCCAGGATAACAGTAGCCCGGAGCGACCCAAATGAATGAAATGAACGATCTGTGAACCAAATAAATGTTGGACCTCTGAGAAGACGTGACAGGAAAGCTCATTACTAGAAACTGTCTGAGGTATTTTTACTTACTAGGTATATAGGACTGTACAACTTAACATAGATAATATAATAGGTAATATAATAATAAAAAAATCATCAAGTTAATTTATTTTTTGTTTTATCTGTTTAGATATGGATACCCGTCAGTCTGACGAGTTTCGCTAGCTCATTTAATTTGACCCTATATAGTGAGATCACAGGCTACACACCAGCATTTTTGGTCTATGGTAGGGAATTGATCGCGGACGGAACTCACTACCAGGATGCTGATGTAAAGGACATAGTTTATAAACCAAGGGACCATTACGCAGAGAACTTATGTGTCCTATCAAACATATTCGACAAATTACAGTCTAACGTAACTGGTACGCGACTGTTTTATTTTGTATATAAATAAAAACTATAGGTAGACATTTAGACAGCCTATTCTCAAAACCGCGGTAGGGCTATAAGTATTTTGTTTTTCTTACTCATTTTTAATACAGTTTTTGTTTTATATTCGTTCAATTTAGGGCTTAATATCTCCTTCATAATCGAAAATCAGTTTCACACTTGACAACAAAGAGTAAGGAGCCCCATTTCTCCCTGAGGGAGTCATGAAAGGTGATTAGAACGCTTATCCGATGGATGGACACCCGCGATAACACAACCTGGGCTCTGATAAAATCATTTCGCGAAAACTGTTGTTATTTATTAAACTTTGTCGGTAGGCCAAACTCGTTATAACTTGCTTAAATGGGGCTGGCTAGTGGAGACGCGTTCGCTTATGTTATTAGAAAGTAACGCAGACAGTGACTGGAAACAAAGACATCGTTAGGACGATTGTATTAAAGAAAATACTAAGTGATATAACATAGTACTCGTCAGTGTAGACTTGTAGAGCCATTGTCTACGAACATTATCATAATTAGATTGCCATCGATACACTAATAAAGAACATAATGACAACTTCCTTTGCCTCGCTGCACGATCTATACTTACGAGTCTAGCTCCCGTGGTGATAATTACCTAATTTGTAAGGTTAATTGCCCAGGGTGCGCTGTAAACGTCTCAGATACTTAATTCTGAACAAAAGGAAATTCATACTTTGGACGACTTATTACGAAGTCAACGAGTCTATTCAAAACTCCTAAAGCCACTCGAGCAATTTCAAAGGTTATCTAATTTAATTCAATGTAAAATTTACGTTGCGTCTGAATTTCAAGTTGCCAGTAGATCGTAATAAACCGACGTATCGATCGAGGCCAATCGCATAAACTGCCAAATATCTTGGTAGCGCTTCGCAGTGGTTTGTGTAACTCGGTCGGGAGTAAGCCGTAGTAATCCAACTATCACTGGATACATATCCATCACGCTACTACGCCTCAACTGGAACTAGACCTAACTCGGAGTGACCTACTATGTCAGACTTGATTCCTAGTAAGGGTTAAACATAGGTTCTAGCTTTTACGCGAGTTCGTAACCTAACCTATTATTTCATTGTGGATTTGCCCTTTAGGTATCATAAGTTAGTTACATACAGCAGTTAAATATTTTTACATGGCTATAATGAATGTCTAAATGAAATCGTACAAATATTGGAATTTCAAATCTATTCCAAATGCCTTCAAACTGATTTTATTGAAATTCTTCGCGACTAGTAAAAATACCTTAATATTAATATAGTGTCTAGTCGTTGTCTACGTATCTTTATTCAGTTATGCAAAAGAAATTTCGTGAGAAATGCCTATTTATTGGTTTTGACAAAATCCGAAATTCAATACTACTAGGGCAAAGTTGTAACTAAAGTTGAAACTAGTAGTGTTTCTCAGTTCTAGTAGTGATTTGTTTTTCGAAAAAACAGTCGGACATAGCGTCTGAATTTTCTTAGTAAGTACTCACGCTATCGTGACGTGAATTTCGTTGACTGCATTACCTACAGCTTTAACTTCACATACAAAAACACATCTAATAAATCAATGGCATATCGGCCACTGATAGGTAAACTTAACAAGGTGGGAAGTGACAATGCATACTAATATTATAAATGCGAAAGTGTGTCTATCTGTCTGTTACCTCTTTACCCTTAAACCGGTGAACCGATTTAGATGAAATTTCGTATAGAGATAGTTTGAGTCCCAGGAAAGGATATAGGATAGTTTTTATCCCGATCGAACGATCGACGGGATCGAAACATACGCGGGTGAAACCGCGGGGCGCTGCTAGTACGACAATAAATGAAAATTCGTGTATCCTATGACGTTCCCAGTCTGCTTACAGAAAATCTGTCAATAACAAAACACAACACAACACATTGTTATAACAATAGTTTAGTCACTACAGTTAGTCAAAGATTGGCAAAACTTATAGTCAGCCCATCACTACTATTTAGTTTGTTTGAATAAATCACTGTTCTATTTTGATGTTAGAATTTATTCGATAGTTTCAAAATACTCCCATGCATTAATATTATCTACCAGTGTTTTCATTTATTGTCGTATTGTCGTCTCCATCTTGTATAATCAATCATTCAATCATCGCTCACAGCCCTCGTTAAAGTCCTTGACTGATCAAATACTAAACATTTATCTAACAATTCCAAAATGTAGAATACACTGGGATGATAAAATTAAGTGAATAACTTAATCACTAGATTGTGATTTCGTTATAAAGCTATGTCAATGTCAGCGTGAGTTTGGAAATATTTGATTGCTACGTTTAAATAGAATTATTTCTTGTCAGAACAGATTTTCCTTTCTTTTGTATAAAGGTAGGTATGGTTAAAACGCTTCAGAAGCTTGCTGTATCATATTTGACACATTTTTCGTAAAACGTTTACGCCCACATCTGTGCCCACATCAACGTCTTTTGTCGCGACCCGCACTTATAGAACTTATTGAAGCGTTAATGAATGATCTTACGTAAAATTAAATATCATGGGCCAAAGTCAACACTTTGTTACTTTCAGTACCGAAGAAAAGATAGGGTCTTTAAACCTTATATTTTCTACTTTAACGATGAACTGACCTTAAGTAATGTTCTTTTAACTGTTCATTATCTTTTCGGTGTAGGCACGAACAATGTTTTTATTAAAACTTTAGTGCTATTATACAAAAGTTACAAGGGTATTGACCGCATACAATTTTACAGTAACTCTTTGAGATAAAGTTTTCAAACTGGCAAAAGTTCAAAAGTTGAATACAATTTATTTTATGTCTGTATGGCTTCCTCTGTACTTCCTAGCCAAGAGAAGCATTTACAACTGTTTCATTATTCCGGCCTTTGAACTTGGTAAAACTTTTCGAACCTGCATGAAAATATGATATATTTTAATGTAGCTTCAAAAAGTTTTAGACTGAACGCTTCGTTTAAATTAGGTATTATTCGTTAAAATAACAATGAGCTTAATTTGTTTTAGTCAAATGTTTCTCCAATGATTAAAACCTGCGGGACCAACATTATTGTGGAAACAAAAGAATCAGGTACCTTCATGCCTTCGTCGGTCGTATTCGCACAATTTGAGATAACATTGGTATCAGACCTGTATGGCGAGGGACGCTGGCGCTGGGAAATAAGGGACCCTTTCGTTTTAAGTGGATAATCAACAGATGTTATCGTTAGGCACCGGTTACGAGCTCAAATACGTTTTTATCCGTTATTAAACGCTAATGTATAACGAGATAAAAATATTTGGTTTTTTTACGTCCTTGTGCATATTTTCTTCAACTTTTTTTTGCCTAGTATCGTTTTCCCGGGATTAGGTACATGAAGAATGAAGTTAGCTTGTACCTATAATAAAAGCTTCTTGTGAACAATGGACTCCATGATGCTAATAAATTATAAGATACTCATTCTGTATTAGCAATACATCGTAGTAAACAGTTTCAACAATAATTACGTGTCAATCTTTCGTGATTCTGAAGTCTGTTTGAGATTACAAAGAATCTTTTGCGTAATGATCCGAATGTTTGAATAATAAAACGTTGCATTAAAACTGACAGCTGCTGGCTTGTCTTATTACTTTATGTAATTTTCCCAATTTTCCTTAATTGACTCCAGAAAGTTGTTGTAAAGATTATCGCAATCTTCATTTTCTTCTCTTGTATTTTGACAAAGCAATTAAGATATATTGTTATATAAACTAAATTGAATATTAATTGGTACTAAGATACCTACTTAAATTATACCTACTCTTACATCATCCGTCTGGCTCTCGTCACCGCCGGCCGACCGCTGGCACGCGACTATGGGAGGAGGCCAGATGGAATGACCATAATGCCTTGGTAATTGGGTAGGCCTTTGGTGGGGGATGCTACCTGTGTCGACACTCTCACGCCATTCCATCTTCCTAGCACGGTGGGCTGTGCTTGGGGCGGCTGCTGGTTATGCTTATAGGAGCTATATTATGTTTCAGCTATAATACATGCGTCATGTTCGTGAACGGGCGCCGTCAGTAGGGACTGGTCATCTCTTTGCTGCCATGGCTTATTTTAATTTAATATTTGAATTGTTTTTTTTTTTCTCGTCTTTTCATTATGACGCTTTTAACGTTCTGCATCATTCTCACATGTCTAATTTTTAACATGAATGATGTAACCAAGACTTTGTAAACATATTATTTTGATTTAAAAGAGCGTTCATGGAGTTTCTTGCCCGTTCTTCTCCATAGGTACCTACGCTTTGGAATGGGCAACTAGCTTCATCTTTCTGACTCACCGACCCTTTGTCAATTCAAAAGTGCCTGTAATTGGTTTAATTGAAATAAATGCTTTAAGCTTGAGTTTTGAGTTTCAGCCGTTTGGGGTTGAAACACTAGGGCCGTGGGTGGTACTCATAGCCAAGCGGTTGGTCAACTTTTCACGTGATCAGAGGGCTGGCCAATTTTTAGGTCAAAGGATCAGCATTGCCATTCAACGTGGCAACGCTGCCAGCCTTTTGGGAACTTTTCCCACTGACAGTGATGCGGACAAATGTTTTTATACCATATGAGCTCTTCCCCTTTTTTCCCTTTGTATACTTATACATAATATATATTAAACTGTATATTATATTTTAGATTACATATTACGAGTACTTAGTAAAAAATATCTACTCTGTAAATAATGAATCTAAAAGATTTTCAATTTAAATTCAAATTAAATTTTAAGTTAAATTATATATCACAGGTGTTACAAATGGTTCTGAACTCATTTGTAATATTATATTGTATTGTGTAGTATTATTGTTGTTTATCTTCAAGTTTATTGCTGGCGGTAACACGCTCGCGACAACCGCAAAGTTTGGATTTATGTAGAACTGAAGTAATTCGGTCTCGGAATTCATAAACTAATGTAACACGTGTTAGGAATCACGCCCCTTTGACAAGCAAATATCCTTTTCGGGATTTGTAGCACATCAATTACAGCCGTTAAAGGAAATTGTTCGGGTGTGAGTTTAAACAGAACTGTAATTAGGCATTCAAACAATTAGTAAGGTACGGCTTTAATGAATATTATTTTAATGAAGTGTTGTATTTCATGATTTAAAGTAATTAGTTAAATGGCCTCACATGTGCGTAAATAAGTTGTGTGCAAACATAAATAGACTCAATCGTATTTTTTAACGTCGGTGGAAATAGTTCTACAAGATATTGCAAGAAGGACCATGTATTGTATTAGATACACATAATAATAGTGAAACCCTTAAATGGTTTTATAAGAATCTGTTTTCGAGTTTGTTGCGCCGACCCCAAATAAATTGGGATGTGGGCGAGAGAATGATGAAGAATCTCTTGTTATATTGCAAAATAATCGCTAACGATTAATGCTAACTGCACTGTAGTTAATCACTAACAAATGATTTTAAAAATAGACGCAACACAAAAACGGCGCGTTAAACTGGTAATCCTGTAAAAGTGATACTTAACATTTTCCAGCGCGTTAATCGTATCCGATTCAGCGAGAGTGAAAATAATCGCCGAATCATTTTCATTCGAATTGAAAATACGGAGCTGTGTTTTTTCGTAATCGATTCGTTTATTTTATATTAGATTTGATTTGCAGCTTTCGATTTGAGTTAGATGCCTACTTACCAGCTGACTTCAAAAAAGGAAGTTATGCATACCTGCCTACTAGATAATTCGGTGGATGAAAAATCTGCCGTAAAAATATTGTCTTTTTACAAAACCATTAAAAGAATGATAAAATCTCAAATTGAAGTGCCTACTTTATCTATGTAGTAAAGTGAAGTACCTGGGTTCTGAAAATATTATGAGCTATCATAAATATACAGGCTGGTCCAAAAGTTGTGGATCAAACGAAATAGGGAGATGAAGGAGGTCATTTCCAACAAAAAATCTTTCTACAGCATGGTCATAATTCAATTGCCCTAAAAGTTATGAATATTTGTGTATACCGAGTTCTTTTACAATTAGACGAATTTAAAAAAAAAAGTGATATAAAACAATAAAACAAACGGTGTTGTATTAATACTAGATAATGTATCGACACTACAAAGTTCTATTAGGGCTCTGAGTATCAAAAGAGAACGGGCAATCTAGCCTACGAACCAATAACAACATGCGATATATCATTGGAAAGGTTTTTTCACGTACTTTAACTATTGTTCTGGTGGAAAGTCCCAAATCGCTGTGTGGAAAAAGTTATTGCACAATAAAGCCAGACTTGAGCAAAAGTTTTGTTTTTCAGCCTTTTATCATAAAATGGTATAACAACAAGCAATACCTTCTTTTATGTAGGTACAGGCAGGTAGCCAGTACCGACAAAAATATCAAACTGTGTCATTAAGTCAAAATCTACAACTGTGTACCACTGGTTTCTTGCGTTTTTCCATACCGCGTCGTTTTCCACCATTTTCATTTGTCATTATTATTATTTGACTACGACCTTTGGCTTTGTTTATCTCTTTTTATGATGTTTTAATCCTCGATAGAGGTTTTCGTGATTGTGTTCCGGGTTTAGAAGCTTGCGGTTATGAAGTTCATTTGCCACCAACAAAGGACAGAAATGACACTCAACTGTCTACCGAACAGGCCAACAAATAGAGACTTGTTACTTTGTGTCGTTGTAAACGCGACTTCAAGTTACTGCGTCAAGATTATTTTAATACAACACTACGGAATCTGTTTCCCGATTTTAAAATTGCAGGTGCCCTTATTTACTCTTTTCGTGAACCTGTGACTGATAATATAGACGCAGAAATGATATTAAATTCAATTAATCAAAGGATCAACATATCAAATATTTTATATAATTACGTAAATGACAAGAATCTTAATAGACAAAGAATCGCGTTTATGGCGATAGATGCAAACCAAGAATTAGATGACTTTCCTCGTTTGACACCAAGTAATTTAAAGCTTTTCACTCTGGGATCATATCAGCTTAAACTAGCCAAATCATATTGTGCAGAGCATTTTCACAATGGCCTATTATAATTGAAGTGAAAAGAGACAATTTAATTGGGGATTTGCAACGGTGCAATGTGCCTCAAAATGTCTGGTCGCTAAGAGGCCGTATACCTACAGTCTTGCCATGTAAGGGCAAAATATATTTATGTTACCTTTTGGTTATTAGAGACGTGATTGGTATTAGTGCTATAGCACAATATTATTGCACTTGCTTAATAGGGCGCCGGATAATAGGGAGTTGTGCCCATATAACCTCTATTGACTGGTATCTAGGTGTAGGAAGGCATGAGCCGTTTAATTCTCCAATTGGAGATTTAACTAGTATTATAATTGATGAAGATTGAAAAGGAGTTTTGTTATCTTACTGTAAAGCTTTAGTATTATCTGACTAATAAAAATTGTTTACAAAATAAAAAAACAACCAAAAAAAAAACAGTACAAAGTGATAAATAACTTTAATTTCTGAATTCGGTGTCGTTGGTGCCGCATTTTCGTTTTTTGACATCGACGTCCGAAATTAAAGTTATTTATCAATTTGTAGTGTTTTTTTTAAGTCGGTTGTTTTTTTTTTTATAAAAACGTTTTTATTTTTCACTTTTTAGTTGTACCTACCCCACAAAAATTCAATTAGGTAACATTAGTGCACTGAAGAATTGAAGAGACTGACTAGAAGAATCATCAAAATTCGCATAGAAATGCCGAAGATGCAGTACATTTATGCATATAACTTCGTAAATAAGAATAAATACCTAATGTTTTATATACTAAAACCTTTCTGAAAGTATGTAGATCACATTAGTGAAAGAATTATCAAAATTGGTTCATTCGTTTTTGAGAAAATCGTGGACATACAAACATACATACATACATACGGGTCGAATATAGAACCTCCTTTTTTGAAGTCGGTTAAAAATAATATACATATTTGATTTATTAATGTATTATTATAAGTGTGTGGGCGCGATGGAGTATTAATACTTTTGTTTTCCTTTTAAATCCTTTTACTTGTATCTATTGTCACTAATGACCGTCTCAAATGTTTCTTTAGCCAAGTTTAATATTATAAAACGTTTAAATTCATTGTTATTGATGATAAATCTCATAAATGATTTTTTTCCACTTTTTTGTTTTATTTTGTAGAGCAAGATCTTAGGTCCCCCAAAACATACTTAGTTTCTCAGAAATAAAATGTCTGGGATAAAGAAGTTTTAGTATGTAGGTATGTAGGTAGATACTTCGAGTTTAAGCATACCAGCACCTGTAGCATGAGAATAGTGAGCCTTGGCCAAAAGTATTAGGCACCCCTATAAAACACCTGCAAATAACAAAGTATAACAATAACAGAACTATCTGTTAAACAATACTCCACGCTATGGTCGTTGCTCCACGCAGTGTATTCAAACATAGATATGGTATTTTGAGGTGCCATAGAACACCTGGTACACAATTAATGTAACGGAAATGGAAATGGCATTTTTGCATTTTTGTGAATTAAGTCGAGCTTTGTTGCGCCATAACTTTGTCCACACAGCGATTTGAGACTTCCCGCCATAACATTAGTTGAAGTACATAAAAAAAACCTTTCCAATGATATATCGCATGTTGTTATTGGTTCATAGGCTGGCTTCCATACATTCTTGCCCGTCCTCCTTTCAAGAGCAATTTATTTTTTTCCATAAATTTTGTAACGTTACCAAAAATTATTTCTCACTTTAAAAGCGTTGGAAATTACCTCCTTTATCCCCCTACTTCGTTTGATCCACGACTTTTGGACCACCCTGTGTATGTATATGTTTACTCTTCTTAGATCACTACTTTTTACTCTATATAGTCCTTCTTATTGATTTCGATAACGGCGACCCTTTAAAATTATTATTATTCCCTAATATGACTCGCCAGACCGAATTTAGTTTTAAATACCTACTCGATCACAACTAATGCAATAGAGTTAAAGGTCTCTCTTTATGTACAGTCGCCAGCACATCAAGCTACTACAATCTGTCAAATTCCTTTAATAAATCTTCAACTTTATCACTAAAGTATAAGATTCAAAGTTGATTGGGAAAATTTGACAGTTTCTGTATGTACATGTTTGGCGTTTTTCGATTAGTGTATCGAGGCTTTTTTTTTAATTTTTACACTTTTGTAGAAAGTAGAGCGCCAGGCCCATGTTGACCACCATGCTTCCGTTTACTTTCTGCCATCTCAGAGCAGAAGACCACTTTGGGTAAACGGTGGTCCTCCATGCGAAGGACGTGACCACACCACCTGAGTTGACGCTGCATAAGTAAAGCCTCCATGCCATACATGTCAGAACGACGCAGGACCTCCGTATTAGGAACGCGGTTCTGATATTTAATTTTCAAGATGGATCTCAAACACCTTAGGTTAAATTTTTCAAGTTTCCTTATGCTTTTTACTCTATTTAAATATTAAACCCTCATGTTTTTTGACATTTAAAATGTTGGTAACTCGTAAACTTCCAAAAAATTGCGGTACTATTGGTATTTTCATGGAATTCAATCACTGGCGAAATAAAAAAGTCAGGCCATTCACCGCCGCCATTTACTTTGCAGAAAAAATATTAACGTAATATTTTATTCTCGATTGTATTTTCCTTTTTTTTGCACAAGCGCGGGTCAGTAACAAGAATTCTTTAGAATAAGAAAAAAAGAAGTCTATAATAGGACCTGCAATATTTTTTAGGGGAAAACCATTGTTGTATTTCTGAAAACACCTTTTCAGATTATTTTTATTGTTCTTTAAGTGCAAAAACTTCGGTGTTTTTCTTTTAAAAGGTTTTGTCTAGAACATGCCGGTTTCCTGACGATGTTTATTCCTTCGCCGTATTGAGAGAAGTGGTGATTAAATTATTTACACAAAGTAAAGCGCCTGTATGAGTTCGAACCTACGACCTACAACTCGGTAAGTCACGGCCGTTACCACTGGGCTATCACTGCTCTCAAATACATAAATAATACCAGCAACAAAACTTTCCTACGCCACATTTACTCATTGTAACAATGGACCAATAAAATTAATATGATGCCACCCGCTGCTGAATAAAGCGTTTCGATCGTAAAGTGCCAATAAGCACGTCCACGACACTAATGCCGTGCTCAGGGTAATTTACAGCAGCTCATCTACGATCGTGTCTCAAGCATTTTATTTATTTTTACGGCCTCAGTCAAGCGAAGCTATATGTACAAGCCACGCGATACTTGAGTATTACGGCAAAGAGTACAGACACGTAGACGTCTACTGAAATATTTTGTCACTAAATACTTAATGCTATCGTTGGGTACCACACTTCGACACGCGTAAAAAAATATACCTTTGAAATATAAAACTCGTTTAACGCGAAGTGAAACTACTTCAGTTCACACCATTCTTTGTCGCAGGTGTACCGTTTACCTGTCACAAGCAAAACGCGAACTTTCAAAACAGTTCGTAAACTTCGGATATTGAATTTTTTTGATAAGTCGACGGTTGACCGTGAGAATTTAGTACCTACTCGAGTTTTTGCAAAGGTTAGACAGAAGTCAGCCCGCATGAAAAATGAAACTTATAGCATACCTATAGGTAGAAGTTCTTTTTGTAGTTATACATAGGTAGGTAATGAGCCAGTTTTCGTTTCAAAATAACATTCGCTACTCTATATCAAATACACCTACACTTTAAGTCTCTGCCACTGCACACTAGGTAAAAAGATAATCAGCCAAAACCGCCCTTTCATCAATCGAATTCCGACAATTCCCTTGAACGATCCGGGCAACTTTATAATTGTTTTACAACCTTTGAAGCCAAGAAAAGTGATCTTTGAGAGCTCTACTAGGCAACGGTTGCGTGATCCTCTCCTATTTATTTATTTCTAGGCGTGTACACTATATTATTATGTGAGTATTTAGACGCTCTCCCAAAGTAATCGGTCCCTAAAGCTATTTAGTTAGCCGATTAGGCGTTCATACTTTTTGTATAGCAATTGGACCTACCTAGGTTGGTACCTATACAAATTTAATTGTACCTAATAAACACGCAAAAATAATATATTTACATTAACCACTTCTGCGAGTTTGCAATAATCTGTTAAGACTCTTGAATCTACAAAACATGTTTCGCACATCAATTGATTTTTGGTTGTATTTACAAAAAAAAAACCGACTTCCAAAAAAACACTACAAAGTGAAAAATAACTTTAATTTCGGAAGTCGGTGTCTTTGGATCTGTATTTTAGTTTTTTGCCACCGACTTCCGAAATTAAAGTTATTTTTCACTTTGTAGTGTTTTTTTGGAAGTCGGTTTTTTTTTTTGTTAAAAAGTTTTTATTTCACGCTTTTTAGTGGGTCTGCTTATAATTTATCTCATTTACAATAGCCTAGTGTCAACTTTCTCATCGCCATTTACAAAATATTGCTTTTACCGATGCCGGGAAGTTAATTGTTGAAGAGTTCTCCTGGTCCACCATCAGCTCCATATCACCATTCACATTGTGACGAGCATAAATTGCTTAGCAACCATGTTAAAGTATCGAATCGCAACCTGTGAAATAGTAGGTACGGAGATATTATTGAGTAGTTCCGGTGGCCATCTGTGGTCTTCATCATCAGTTCCACTTCACCAAATGGTGCTTTCCGAGAGCAAATGCACGAGTGTTACTATAAATAATTTTGAAAGAATTTTCTTTTAACTCCAAGCCGTTGAGGAGTTGTACCTTCCATCATCAGCTCATCCACTTGAGATGATGATTATCAGATGCAAATACTTAAATAACTTTAGAAAATATGTGAAAATGGTACTATGTGCCTATAAAATTTGAAGGTT
Organism: Amphipoea oculea; assembly: GCA_945859645.1. Taxonomy (NCBI): domain Eukaryota; kingdom Metazoa; phylum Arthropoda; class Insecta; order Lepidoptera; family Noctuidae; genus Amphipoea; species Amphipoea oculea. The sequence goes on from OX243873.1 coordinate 15,746,002, forward strand.
GCCCTCGATTTCCCTGGGATCCCATCATCAGATCCTGTCCTGATGATCATGCAACCACTTGGGAAGTATACCCTTTCAAACAAAAGAAAAAATTTCCAAATCGGTCCAGGCGTCTTCGAGAAATCGGGGAACATACATAAAAAAAAAAAAAAAAAGATTCCGACGAATTGAGAACCTCCTCCTTTTTTTGAAGTCGGTTAAAAAGGTTTTATAAGATAAAACTGAATAATACTCCACTTCTAATACTATAATATTCAATTTTCCTAACATGCTCTGCTTATTGTATCTCACATTTTAGTACCTACGTGGGTGTTTGTCGACGCTCTGGTTACTGAATCGACGCTCTGGTTACTGAAACTCGATGCTGCGGTCTTCCTAGGCTGAACACTGAACAAGTGAACATTCTACCTAACATCAACGTAACCATTTAGCAAAAGGTTACCATAGATATTAAAAAGTTTTTTGAAAAGGACATTCAGTAAACATTAATTTGGGGTTGCCCTTTTTCACAATACTATTTATTCTGTTCATTGATTTGTATATTTACTAACACGCTGGATCACTGTTGTCCGAAAATAAAGAATATAATATTATACTGGTTGGTTAAGAAGTCGTGGATCAAACGAAATAGGGAGATAAAGGAGGTCATTTCCAACGCTTTTAAAGTGAGAAATAATTTTTGGTAACGCTTAAAAATTTCGGGAAAAAAGTTAATTGCTCTTGAAATTTTGGTACCCAAAGCCGCAATAGTACTTTTGTAGTGCTGGTACATTATCTAGTAATAATACAACACCGTTTGTTTTATTGTTTTATATCAATTTTTTTTTTAATTAGTCTAATTTGTAAAAGAACTCGGTGTACAAAAATATTCATAACTTTTAGGGCAATTGAGTTTATAGCCTTGCTGTAAATATATTTTTTGTTGGAAATGACCTCCTTTATCTCCCCATTTCGTTTGATTCACGACTTTTTGACCACTTTGTATAATAGTAGTACCGTAGTATAAAGTTATGGTTTCCTAGAAGAGCGGTGGCCGCCACCTAGCGGCCGCAGTGACAGCTGCCACGAAATAATAAACGGCTGTAAACGGCTTTACGGTGTCAAAAACTCTCTGTAGGAAAAATACACCACACTGCTCCTGCGGTTGCGGAAAACCTCAAGCGGCGAAAATATAATAACTTTATCGGAAATAATATTTTCGACCCGTTTGGAGTTGAAACCCTCGGGCCGTGTGGCCCGAGTGCTCATGGTCTTTTTAAGGAAATTTCAAAACGGCTGGTTGATATAGCGCCGAAAAATTCATCCGCATCGCTGTCGACTGGTAACATACCCAAGAGACTGGCGGCATTACCACGTTGTATGGCAATGTTTAGCCTTTGGCCAAGGTAAAAGCCAGCCCTTGGGTCACGGGAAGTGTCAACCAGCCGTTTTGAAATTTCTTTAAAAAGACCATGAGTACTCGGACCCCACGGCCCGAGGGTTTCAACCCCAAACGGCTCGAAAATATAATTTCCGATAAGGTTATTATATTTTCGCCGCTTGAGGTTTTCCGCAGCCGCAGCAGCAGCGCCAGCACAGCATGCCGATCCAGGAAGGTGGGATGGCGCAAGAGTATCGACACAAGTTGCGTCCCACACTAAAGGCCTACCCACCTTCCAAGGAAATAGAGACATACCGTCCGGTCTCTTGCCATCGTCGCGTACCAAGCCATTGGGTTCTAATACAGCTGGAACGCCGACGGTAACAAGAGCTCGTCGGATGGCAAGACAGGCCGTGGTGTCCGAGGCTGTTTTCATTTTCGCCACAGTGACAGCGGCGATGAGGGGAACAGCAGGGAGTACCTAGTCGCAGGGAAGCTGCGAGGCGAAAAGTAGTGCATTTCTTAGAAAATCCTACTTACCTACAAGAGAGAGTGGGAGTAGACCTGAAATACAGACGTAATTTGATTTACATTTCAAAGAAAATAATAATTGCTGTACCATGTACGTTTCATCATTGAAAATGTGGATGTATTTCAGGGAAGTCCTGTAAAATAGGGAGTAAAATATACATCCAACCGCTAATATACTTCAAGAGCAAATTTCAATGACCTTTAGAACTGACGCAGTTTTGGAAAAATCTATACCTAACTTAGACTAGTTTTTCAGATTAATCAAAAATTATTCCAAACAATATCTCATTGAATTAGCTAGCATTTAGACAGGCCTGAGTACCCAATATCTTCACCCATTAAATAGGATTGGATAAACTTTATCCTGACAAATTGTAGGAGAAATAATAGGAACCAATCAGCTTTTAAGGAATTATGAATAATGGCGATTAGAAGGGTTATATTTTATTGAAAGGGATAGGATATTGAGGTCAATATCCTAACCCTTTATTAAACCTTTTAATATATCTGCACTGGGCCGCAAAGAAAGCGGGTCGGTAACAAAAACCCCAATAACATCCAAAATATTGGAGCTAGCTTTATGAAATAAAGACTGTATTATAGACAATTTTATAGTGCCTAAATCAATGTCATAAGAGTTTAAGATTATGAAGTTAATTTTGAATAAGAATAAGTTAATGCTATTTTCACTAGATTTCGTAAAATGTGCTACGGATAAAAAGAATCCTATTATAAACTACCTGTGTGCCAAATTTCATCCAAATGCGTTCATTAGTTTTTGCCTGAAAGCATAACAAACATCTATCCATCCTCACAAACTTTCGCGTTTATAATAATATTAGTAGGATGTAAATGAACTTTCCATAAACAACAACTTATTCCTAATTAATAAATATAATATCCTAACTTCGCTTAGCCGGACGATATACACAAACTTCGATCAGAAGTTCAGACCATGGAAATAAGCATTTTTCATTATGGACACATTAACGAATTCTTATTTTTTATTTTTTGTTAATTTTCATACAAACTAAATACCTTGACGTAAATCGCTCGATATGCATGCTTCTTTATCCGAATTGGCAACGATGACGTATTTTCATTCATAAGATTTGGCGGGCTGAAACTTGTCAAAACTGAGTTAAGACCCTTTCTTACTGAATAGCTCAATTAAATATCACTAAATGAAATAAAAATATCTTTGTAACGAAGTCTTATCAAGTACTACTTCCTGTGTTAGATTTAATTTGTAAAAGCTATAGAAGCGTTTGACAAAGTTTATGGATATCGTGAAGAACACGGTGTATAGTCGAAAAATTCCTCGGCATCACTGTCGACTGGTAATATACCAAATAAAGTTGAGCAATGTAAATGGAACTCAGAGTTACCCATGCACTACTCACTACTGTGGACTTATACATTCATTGTACACACATAATCAGATTCCACCATAACAATACAACGCAGTGGAGCTAAAAGTTAAGTTAAAACTCGCTATCATGGGTATCCTAGTTTCTACTTTATCTCGATACTTTGCAGAAACACAATTTAAATTCCAAATGGAGTTTGCGATGTGCCTCTATTCTATACATAAAAGTTATTCTGATAATAAAGTTATTGTACTTGTTTTAGACTTGGTATCCGTTAGCCAATTTGTGGAGAGAATGCTCAGGTACTTTTATTTTTTAATCGATAGATATAGAATTAACCTTTTCAATTATTAATAACTAGCGATCCTGCCCTTCTTCATACGGTTTCTACGGCTTAATAAAACATCGAGATTTAGTTATAATAATATGAAAGTTTAATATGAATATATCATAGTAGGTATCTAACAGAATATTCTCTAGATTATGACGAAAGCCGCATTAAAATCCATTGTGCAGTAAAGAAGAACTGAGTGGTCAATGCAAGTTTAATGGGTGCACATAAACGTCCCGGATATTTTATTCAAAAGATTTTTAACCCTCATCAGAATCCTTTGCGTAGTTTAGAGGAACGCACGCACGCACATAAAGAGGCTTTATTTTATAATTATCTATTGTATATAGACTTGCAATTTATAGTAGATAATATATTACTTGTGCAAGTGGTTTTATATTCATAACGTACTTTATAAAATCTAGGTAAAGTTCAACAACAGGTTAAATGGATTCAGATTCCTTGAGGTGAAAAACACTAATCGACAAAATGATTGCCTTTAAAAGTTGTAAATTATGGCTATTGTCGATTCTCAATAAGAAATCGTACTAAAGTTTATTTCATTCGAAGCGATCATGACATTGTTCCGTCCTCCCCGACTCTGTTTAGACGGAGGTGCGAACACAATGGCGCAATCAGCACGAGCGGAAACATTCTGATAATAATGAGCGATTTAAATGGGCGCCGCACCAGGGCTGGCAAAGGAAATAACTGCTCAACGTAGTTCTATTGTAAGTAGCGTCAAACTCGATCACAATGGGGGAAATAGCTTCAATACAGATAATTTTAACGATTATGAATAGGCTACGGAACTTTTACACGGCAGTTCCACTTGATCGCCTCTCATCAAGGCTATTTAGGCTTGTTGAGCGATTCTTAAATGGCACCCTGGGCAGCCAGGCCCCATACCACCTTGATTATTGGCAAATTTTTACCACTCTGTGTGCTATCGTCATGTATTTGGTGCTTCGTTCTTCAGCCTGTGAATAATCAGTTTCTCCAACTCTTTTAAAGGACCATCTCCTTGTTTCTATAAAACAAAATAAACATGTAAGCATTAAATCGGCAGATATGTTCCTCTGTAGGTACATCATTGTATCGGTCGTCCCACATACCTAAGAGGAAGAGTAAATCCAAGGAAGTGGGTCAATGCATTGCAGATTACAGGTTAGAAGCCACAATGTCTCTATGCTGCTCGAACATCGCTGCAAGCTCCGGACATACTGTTTATATACCTGACTTAATCCAAGTCTATAATTTTCCATGTACTTACCGATAAGTACTTGTCGCTATAATAGCTTGTCAATAACTAAAATTCAAACAGCACGTAGTACACGCCATTATTTATCGATTTGTTTCCCGATAAGCTGATGACACATCTAATTTATATTAATGATAGCAACACGTTGACACTGATATTCCAGATATCAAAATTCTGATAAAAATTCATAGATTATATGAAATTAGATAGAATTTTTCCGTTCAGAACATATTGTACAGCACTCCACTAATTACTAATGTTTACCCGATCTGTTTGTCAATTAGCTGTGCCATATGCGGCCAAGTTCCATTGATAAGGGGTCTAGTGCCCTTGCCAGTTATCGACACCTACATGAATGTATTAGCTAGACATGTCAATCGCAAGGTTATATCGAAGTACCCCGATATATCGTAAGCCTCAAACTTGATTTGCATGATTATCGCTCTGTTTGCAAAATGCGCCCCCACGCTGTTGTAAAATTTATGGCCCGATTTATTTCAATAGTTAAAATTAGGTCTAAATTCAGTGAACTGTTCGTGTAGGTAACAAAGTTCACTTGTGTTATTTTAATAGCACCCGTATAAACCGTTCGTGAAAGTGGATTTATATCAAATCTCATATTAACATAATATTGATATTCGAGGTAGTAAATAGCTTTTTATTTTCAGGACCGAGCGGACGGAGGACACGGTGTCGAGCAGTGGCAACCTCACTAACAACGCGGTTCGACACAAAATAGTAGTTTTAGGAGCTGCGAAAGTTGGCAAGTCGTCGCTCATATCACAGTTTCTATATAACACATTCTCACCAAAGTACAAGCGAACCATAGAGGAGATGCATCACGGGGACTTCAACGTGTCCGGAGTGAGACTGACACTGGATATATTAGATACGTCGGGGGCTTACGAGTTCCCTGCAATGAGGACGCTGTCCATGCAGTCCGCCGACGCCTTCATACTGGTGTACGACATCACTGATGCAAACAGCTTTACTGAAGTGAGGCTTTTGAGAGATCAGATCCACGAAACTAAAGATAGCACAGCCGTCCCCATTGTCGTAGTCGGCAATAAGGTGGACCTGGCGGAAACGGGCGCGCGGCAGGTAAGCGATTCTTTTATTCTTTCACAAAGGTGAATCATAATAACTAGAAATGAGGTTTCACCTCACGTGATATTTTCACGAACTCTTTTCTATGAGCAATTACAAGTATATACAACTGGTTCTTCGCCTCATGTTCTTACTTTTCGTTGTTAAATATTTGCCTCTCATGTTTGTTGACTGTTTGTTCTGACTTACACAGATAGGTGTGAGGAAGGTTAGATAACAAAGTGACGGTGAAGCGGATCAAGTGGGTGTCACGTATCACATAACCCGGAGGGATATGTTCAAAGTATTCCAAGAAATCTATAGGATAAAAACATATGTCATACGTACTACGTAAATACATGGGCAAATAAAGAATTTCGTTGGATAAATGTTTGTCTTTTTCAGGATTTGTTACAAAATGAATTTATAAATCAATAGTTCGCAATATAGGAGTTATAATTGAAAACCGTGTATCGCAATCGATAGCAAATAAAATACGATTACCGTCACAAATCTCTTAAACCGATCTGGAGCATTTGACTGCGCATTTACTATGAAGTCATCCCAACGTGTTGTGAGGAAAATTGAATTTCCGCGATGTCACAACTTGCAATATGTGGAGCGAAAGGTCGAAGGAAGCCCAACAGCCAACGTCGTTGTTCCGACAGTAACCGGATGTGACGAAATCGACTGCAATGCTTCTAACAATGTGATGAAATGCTTCCCATTTCATTAGGCATTTTCCTTAATGTATTATTATGGGAAGTTAGTTATTTTTTCCGACGTTATTATTATTAATGCACTTTCTGGTTTTCCTCAATAACTCAGTCTAAAAGACATTAAAGGAAAAACTGTGGGTGTTTATTATTTAAAGACACGCTGTCCGATAATTTTGGTGTGTCCCAAAATTACCAATTTTGTTTTTAAATGACGATAACTTTATTGACGTCAAGCAGTATTTACAACAAAGCGTTATGAACAATGTTATGTAGTAGCTGACTATTGCAAAGTGCCGGAACCAGAACATTAAGTAACAAACAATGCATTGTTTATGTTTCCAACAAGCAATTTATAACGTTTGCAAAGTGATTAAGCTAACATGAATCATGAAGTTTATATTTTATAACAGCTGTGAAACGGCAATTATAATGTAGAGTAACATATTATAGGCTTCTATTGCTTCTAAAGATAAGAGAACACCTAATACGTTCTCTTCAATGGTACGATCGTTCCTTTTGGTACTGACGTGAAGGACTTAGGCTTGCACATTGATTGTACCCTGAACTGGCGGACTCAAGTCGCTAGGATGAGCCAGAAGGTTACTGGAACGCTGCGGGCTCTGTACCGTTTGAAAAATTTATTACCATCAAGTACGAAGACAATGCTTGTGCAGTCCCTTATTTTCCCTATCATCGATTATGGTGATGTGTGCTACTATGACCTGAATGCAGATCTCCTCAACAAACTTGACCGTCTTCTCAATAACTGCATTCGATTCATTTTCAATCTGCGTAAATATGATCATGTTTCTGCGCATCGGTCGCTTCTAAAGTGGTTGCCCATACGCCAACGTAGAGAACTAAGGGCGCTGACAACCTTGTTCTCATTTCTTGATTCTCCGTCTTCCCCTGGTTATCTAACCCCCCATTTTCAGTACATTTGCGCCAACCACAATAGAAATCTACGCTCATCACACAATCGTCTTCTTCAATGTCCCACTCACCGCACAGACTTCATTCACTCTTCCTTCTTCGTTCAATCTATCTCTCTGTGGAATGCGCTCCCTCAGGAGATCAGGATGGCAACCAACCGATTATCCTTTAAAGTTAAGGTTCGCGAGCACATTCACAAGAAGCTGGCAGTATCATCACAACGGTAATATTTTCTCATTGTTTGTCTTATTTCTTTTTAGTTAGTTAGTAAGTATATTCATGTATTTATGTATATATATTTGTGCTTATATTTATATATAATTAGTTATATGTTATATTCATAGTTTTTTATAGGTTTATTCGTATCATTATATTTAAAATATTTATTCCTTAATTTTCATGATTGCACCTACCACTGTTTGTCTCTGCATCACCCAAAGGTTGACTGGTAGAAAATGCCTATGGCATTAAGTCCGCCTCTGTACATGTATGTGCTTGAAGTATTAAATAAATAATACGTTACTCAAAACGTGCACAACTCAATTTGTTGAAAGAAATTATATTATTTTTTAAGTGATGGTGTACAAAGACAACTTGTTCTATTTGAGACACAGACTATACAGGGTGTTACAGAAAGGGTATATCAATACAAACAGGTTGAAGAGTGTATCTGGTCTAGAATCTCTGTACAAAATTTCAGCTCAAAAGCAGTAACTTTGAAAATGTTTAATATTTTTTTATTTCGATAGTTTATTAAATTGAAATCATAATAAAAAACGTATCACCGCACTACGAGGGTCATTATCCATTATCTGTGATGTGTCTGTGCGCCTAGTACACGCACATCACGCTGCCGCGCGCCAGTGCAGCGCCGTGATGTCGAAATAAAAAAATATTAAGCACTTTCAAAGTTAATGCTTTTGAGCTGAAATTTTGTACAGAGATTCTAGACCAGATACACTCTTCAACCCGTTTGTATTGATATACCCTTTCTGTAACATGCTGTATACAGAGTTATTGGAAAAACACCAACAACCTCTTAAGAGGTCATTGTACTCATCATTATGAACAACTTTTACTATGGGACCAAACCAGAAATCGCGAAAAATAAATGTTCTGTTCCCTACATTTATGTTCGTTTAATTGGTCAAAATGTCGGCTGTTTTTTTTTTCACGATTTCAGGTTTGGTCCTATAGTAAAAGTTGTTCATAATGATGAGTACAATGACCTCTTAAGAGGTTGTTGGTGTTTTTCCAATAACTCTGTATAATAAATAGGAATCTCAAAGAAAAATCTCTCTTATGTTTTTGCGAAAAGAGAGCGGAAGAACAATGTCGCTCACCGAATCCTCATAAATGAACGGAAATTATAATTGATTACTTTCCCTAATCATAATAAAAAGGAAATGGAGAAATGAGGAAGTTTTATTATTGGTTTATGAAAAGTTTATTAGATACAACGTTATTAAAATAAGAAATATATTCATTATGCTGATAAAGCACAATGGGCGGCTTTATCGCTCTACTTTTGCATAATTATGCAAACAATTATGCAATGCTAAAACCGTTTAAAACCGTTCTTACCAAGTCATAATGATTTACTTCACAAATGTATAAATACGTCAAATCTCAAGAATAATTATATAGGTAATCTGCCTATAATGTTCCCACTGCTGGGACACAGGCCTCCTCTCTGTGAGAGGGAATGGGCCGTAAACCACCACGCGGCCCGAGTGCGTGTTGGTAGATGTAACATGTCTTTGAATTTTTAGTTCTAGGATATGCCGGTTTCCTCATGATGTTTTCCTTCACCGTTTTAAAAGCAGTGGTGATGAAATAATTTACACAAAGTAAAGCGCCTGTCATGGTTCGAACTTACGACTGTAAGTCAACAACATTATAATTAAAGCTACACAAAAGTTACTCAGACTAATAGGTATTTGATTAAGTTAGTAGGTAAGTACTCAAAGTACAAAATACGAAATAGTTGATTCATGTCGAGTATCTAATACCCTAGTGTTCTAGGGAACAAAGCAAAGTTCTGTCTGCACAGACCTAAAAAGTTTAACAAAAGTATTTCACTTTAGCCTCGGAGAACACGAAGCATCGTGATCTAATACAATGCCAATTATAAAATTGAACACCGTGTGCAATACTCAACATTTTCTAACAAAAGCTTTATTTTATTTTGTTCTCAGAATGATGTATTTAATATTCTCTACAGGTGCACGAGGTAATTATGTTGATTAAGAAATTCCACATTAAATAAACATCATAACATTGGTAAAAGTAATTAAATGTTGCGTTACGAACGAAATAGAATGTTCTCCGTTTCAGTTCGAACTCTCTGTCTGTCTAACACAATAGAGTTTATGGCCCAGTGTGTAATTTAATTTGTTAAAACTGTACCTACTGGAGCATTTATTGTCGGGCTCAGTACAAAGTACAGACACAATAGCTTCAACTTTCTCGCCAGTATTGTAATTGTAACTTTGTTGGTAACAACATGAAGTAGGGATTTTCATGGGCTGCTTTGCGAAGCTGACTTAATTTGATACAATATTTAACGTACAAACAGACTGACTGTGTTAAGTATTTATGTTAACACATTAGTTACCTACTAGCAACGGACAGTAGGTGGCGATTAACTAAAACCGCTTAGTTTTGCTATTGTCCGACGGGCTTTCAGATAAGAGAAATGTCTACGAAAATTGAATAGCTAGGACACTTCATCGATAACATAAACAATGTGACAATCGAGCATAATCGGCTTAATTTCGTATCAGCGAACTTCCAAAGTGTATTTGTAGTTAACTAGAACAGCGTATTACCGCGCTGGCTGCAGCATGTATATTTCATAAGCCGCGTGACGAAGTTAGTTGGTCGTACCGGAACACGTCTCGTACTGGCGCGATAGTGCTCGGAACATTGCGCACAATAGCCGCAGGCGTCCGTTGGCTCTCAATATCCGCACCGCCGCGCACTGTGCACTACCATAACCTTATTTTTATTGAAGAGAGACCGGACGCTCTAGTGGAGATTCGTTACCAACAGTCTTTGGTTTTATTATTTTTGGCGATTAGATATTGCAATAACTCTTCGCGTTGTTTCGTAGTTTATGATTCTGCCAAGTGTCATACCACTTTTGCTAAGTAAAAAAATTTCGTTTTTAAAACAGAAATATTTTATGAAGCTTAGGAATACCCGTGTAAAAGTCTTGTGTAAGATATTCTAATTCTCATTATTACTTACCAGACTCGAAAGTTGGGTATATCTCGCTTAGTTTCGGGACACATATTTGGAGAATACTTTAAACTTAACTCATAAAACAAAACTTAGCATAATAAATCTGCACGAAACTCATTTGGGTTAACTAAAACAGAAGTCAATTTCTCGACAAAGATATGCTAATTACTGATGACTTATTCGCAAAAGTTTGATGAGTTGTGGTTTTCACGAAAGTTCCACATATTAAAATGTTTTCATTCATTCAACTAGGAGTCCTTATTTCGTATTTTTTAAATCCTCATAGAAATCTAATCTAATAAAAAATAATCCAAAAGAATGTTGTTTACATATTATTACATTCCAAATGAATAGACTAATATTTTATGTCGGAAACAAACTTCCTTTTTAATTTGTATTAATATTACTTCAAAATGAGAAACGAATGGATGATATTTTCGTCTATTTTCGCAATTTCTGAGAGTCTATCTGAAACTGAAATTGTAGGCAAAGAGCCTCAGGAAATGTTGACGCAGTGGTATGAGGTCTTCAATATTTGCTTCATAGGTAAAATGCTTCTGTAAGATTCATAATTAATGATGACACAAGAATAACTACTGTTTTTTTCATCATTCAATACAAAAATAAAAACATGGCGAAAACAAATTGTATTGCCTGAAGCGTAAAGTTTTCTGTAATAACTTACACGAATGTACCCTCAGCTAACTAACTCTGTCAAATGAAGGGATCAGGTATTATCCTTAAGTTTCAACCAAACTTTTTTATTATAACTTTGATTTCTTTTACAGGTGGAATTTCACACAACAGAATCCGTGGTGACAGTGGACTGGGAGAACGGTTTCGTGGAGGCTTCGGCAAAAGACAACCTGAACGTGTCGCAGATTTTTAAGGAGTTGTTGGTTCAGGCGAAGGTGAAGTACAACCTGTCGCCTGCGCTGCGCCGGCGGCGGCGGCAGTCACTGCCCACGGGCCCCCAGGGTCCCCCGGGGTCCAGCCCCACCCCGCCCGCGAACGCACCGCACGTGCCGTCACCGGCGCAGCTCGCGCATCTCCAGCAGATCCGCGAGCGACACAGCAATAAACGCAACTCCTGCGTCATCTCTTAGGTCGACATGCGCGCGCGGTAGTTCGCGATATCACGGTATCACCGCTAGTTAAGGACCTCGGGTAACTTTCGAATTTTCTATACGTACCGATAAAACTATTTATATAAAACTCTAATTAAAGTGGACTTTGTATTAGATGTTCAAGAAAATTCGCTGTTATTGCTATTTTCTTCAGCCGGTCTCCTAAGTGATACACGTACTGTAATTTGTATAAATTTTAACGTTTCCATGGTAATTTTTTTTTATATTCTAAAGGCTTATACCCTGCTAATAAAACACACTTTTTGATGTGTGAAATCACAAATGATTCATAATATTATTGTAAGTTTATTGGATACAAAACTGGACAAGATCCCAAGTTGTAAGTTAGGTTCATTTTCAAACTTTACATTATTTCCCATGTGCCGTTTGTCATACCATGTGATGTGATGTTCACAAGCATACATCATCTGTCTCGTCCCCGCCCAGTTCATGGTTCCATCTATTTACGATTATGTTAGGCAATAAAAACATTTCTTACGTGATATACTTAGATCCATTAAGATTTGTCCATTCCTTCGTGATGTTACTACTTTATATATGTGTATAACTAGATAAGTAGTGGAAATAACGCCAACATACAAAATATACCTTTAGAGTTAAGGTTCTAGTGTATTACAGAGTGACAATGTAGGGAAAAGTGATAATGTAGAAGTGACGGGTATTCGTGACTGGTTTATTTATACTCTAGGCTTATAATAAAGTTATAATAACTTATAGGTAAGATAAGTACGAGTTGTGTGAGGAAGGCGCCACAAAACGACTGAGTGTTCTACAATATATCAAATCAAACAAAAGATAATAAGTGTTGGTATTGGATCTGTGTTCGATAATATTTGTGAGAGCTATGTATAAGGGGTGATCTCGATACACAAATTACTTCGGAAAGAATAATGACCTGACGAGGGTGTGTAACAACCCCGAATGTGGTAACAAAGGCTATCCGATTACTTGATAATGTAATAATAAGAATTGTCTATGTGTACCTAATACATTCCGTTTGCCAAAACAGTATTAATGAATTTGTGGATCTTATATCAATATCGTGTCTAATTGATAAAAACTTTCATTGTATCATCAAGTGTTTTAGAGTAACGTGACTTGTAAGTTGTAATTGTTTAAATTCTATACTATTTTCTGACTTCAACTGAGCGTTATATTGTAGAAATAACTTTTATCATAACTTTAACATTAAGACAAAAGTTTCGGACAGTTATTGTGTTAGTCTGGATGTAACATGTAACGAAATTCATTTTTCATTTGGAATTCTGAGAGTAAAATATTCGGATCTGAAATTGTACAACCATAGGTTTTTTTTTTTTTGGTACGAAAATATATCGAATTTGTATTATATACGAAAGAAAAATACAACTGTACCGGCAAAGTAATCACGATTCACGAAAAAACATAAAAGAACATTGAAATGTAAAATTATGTATGTTTTTTTAAATTGATTTATATATTTTGTATTTGTGTTTTATAGTAGGTATGTTATGATTCATAATTTTCATTTTTATATAATAGATACGCATTATGCATTCGGTTTGTTTATTTAAAGACTGTTTTATAAATTGACCATTTTAGCAAAGATCTGGAACTATTACTTCAACGTAAATTATATCTACAACGGTAGCATAAGGGCTGACAAAAATTTTACAATACTGAACTAACACCATATTTATAGGCTGATTATGATAAACTAATACCAGAAATTAAGCAATATCATCAAATAAAATAGAAGATTAAATAATGTTATTAAATTATTAAATACATTTGCCAGTTAAACCTGCAACCCTAACCACACCGCAATCTCTTGGAAGTAGAAGGTAATTCATTATTTACGTGACGCTTAATTTGGTTACTGTAATCCTTTAGAGCTGTAATTGTGGTCTTTTTGCTGTGGTTTGTATTATGTTTTTTGTTTAGGTTTTACTTCTTTCTTCTTTACTTTTTATGTGTAAGTACATTTAAGTAGTTGTTCCTCAAAAATAATTTTAATTCCACACTGATGGTTTCATAGGAACATTTAACATGATTACAACTCTACTTTAATATTTCAAATTATATGGATGTGCCTTTTTTAAAAGATTAGTCTTCTTAGTTAGTAGAAATCGTAGCTTTGTTTGAATGTATTTAAATATATTTATTACAAACTTTAATCCCAAATTCGCTTATAAAGATAAATGTGTTCGCTTCCTTCTATTGCGTTACAAATACGTACGTAGTTTTATTGTTAGTTTTTAGAAAAAAGATAAATCTATACATATTTATGATTAAATTTTAATAATATTGGATAACATTTAAAAAAATATGTGGTCTATCAATGTTTGTACTTTGACGTACTATTAACAGCGGTCTGCGCACTTATGGAAGTGAATACATAGCAACATATTATAATCTAAGAGATTTTTTATGATCCTTTGTATAAATATAATGAAACTGTTCGTGAAACTTAGCACAGAAGGATTTGACATGTGTAGTGTGTGTATAGATGTTAATTTTCCACTCAATTTAATAGTCACGTACTTATCTGTAGTAAATTAATTTAAATATTTCAAATACAAGTATTTACTTCATCATTTGTACCGATGTACCTAATGAAATTATCTCTGAATAAAAATAACTAACTTGTGAAACATTGTGATTTTATTTTCATTAATACTAATATTTTGCCTAAAAGAAGGTTCCAAACACATTTCATTGTACATGAAGCTTTTTGTGAAAATAAATAAAAATAAATACTGATTTCTTACTTTGATGGAAAATGTTGGGAAAATATACAAAGATTTGTCCAAAAGTACTAGGGAAGGCAGTTTAACTTAATAATTTAGTTTGTAAAGACAAAGTGAGACGATCGGGTCCAGAGTGCGTGACTAGAATGTCCTCTAAGAAAAATAATACAATTAATGGGCTTTTATTCTTCAAGCATTCCTTTCAAACTCTAATGTATAAAGTCAAGTACGGCTGAGGGTAACAAGACAAAGCGGCAAATTGAGAGTTTTAGCTTACGAACGTGGCAATGCAACTGTGTCGTATCATCGTGTGGATCTACGGCAGCGTTCGCAGTTAAGAACTTTCTACACTATTTCTGGAGTAATTGGTTTTACCTACTGGAATTTCATCTATCATTTATCGTTTTGTAGAACGTTGCTCAACACATTGTTGCGCAATGCTGCACATGTGTGGGACGAGTGCGTCGCGCGTGCGGGCGGCATGCGTGCGGCGTGGCGGCGGTACTCGGCGACCGCCTCGCGGCACTTGTTGCGCAGCGCGCGCGATCGATATCCCTCCCCCCGCCGCGCCCACCTGCCGCCACCTCACACCACCGCCACACAGACACTTTCCATTCAGCGCCGAAACCATCCTCACACCCTTTGTCACCAACCAATTCAACCAGGAGAAAAATCTCAACCACATTTCCATTTTAAAATTCATCTCGTTTCGTTTTTTTTTTCTTCATCAATAAAATAACAAGTTTTTATAAAGGAATTCAGCTATTTCCAGATTCTGTTAAGTGGCATTGTCAGGTTTAGGGATATCAATCATCCCCGCTGGGAGGCAATTCCGGTCGAGGAGCTTTCACTTTGCACAAATGAACAAAAGAGAAAAATTATTGAATTCGTTGGGAACGTGATACCTTCTATCTTCAAGTACCTATCAACAGGTGCTGAATTCCAGCTTATAGGAATTGTAACCATGTTTAGTTTGGTAATCTGAGCACATTTTACATGTCATGTTATAGTTTCAATCGCTTGCCATACCGTGTACAGTTCAGGGTACATATACCTCAATATATGTCTACGTAGTTTTAAATTACATATAGTGTAGTATGTATATATAACAGCTAATCGCCTCATTATGAAACTCCGCACGAACTGCGGTTCGCGTGTAATATCCGAACACATGTGCTACAGCCGATTAGCGCGCAAATCCGTAGCAAGGCGTAGCCGCGTAGCAGCGTAGGCCGCGTAGACCCGCGAACAATGCCTCCCACATTCCAAGTCATTAAACTCCACCGTTCGATACAAATGCTGATAACAAGTTCTACAGTAACAACAAAAGAGTTTTATCTTATTCAAAATATTGCACAAACACATAAATCTGGCATTTCACAATATTGTTGAGTATGACGCGCGTCTCCGCCGAGACTCTTTTCATAAACTTGTATGCATAATAAACAACGCGCTTTGGGGTGGACGACAATGCTCTATTCTGCGCTCCGCTTGCTTTTACCATCTCTGAAGATAATTTATCTTTGCCAAGAATACTCTTGTATTGTAACAAGCTAAATAAATTGGTTGATAGATTCAGTAAAACCGACGTCACCTTCACGAAGCGCTTTCAATCTTCAGAGCGCTTCTGCTAAGTTGAGTATTTCAATTGAAACAGTTAATTGTATAAATCTTATTCAAATGGCGATGGAGTTATAACATTCGCCTAAAATTTCTTTTACGTCTTATAAAACGTTTCGAAAAGGTCGTGAGGATTGTTTACAGCAAATATTATTCTGCAATACAAATCAAAGGAAATTAACGAACAGTCCCAAAAAGTAATAATATTAAGAGTTCTTTAGACGTACCCCAAAGTTTAGTATTGGAAAACACAAAATTTAATATTGAACAGGAACTGTGGTGTTTATTTACTAGGTTTTCTAATTAAATGACCCTTGTCAGCGGGGTTCCGCGGAAAGTTTTCACTTAAGTAAGTATCGGGTGACACAACACTAAAACGACGTAAACAGAGCCGCCGCCGCCAGTACAATTAATGTTGCCATCAATTCTAATATTGTGACGTTTATATTTTTGTTTAATAAAAATACGTGTAAGAAATATTTTATGAGACAGACTAATCCTGCACACGAATTTGTAGTTGAGTTTAACCGGTCGGTGCCTCCAAAGTTCACAGCTATAAAGTATTAAATCTAAGAAATACAATCCTTAACCTCCAATTTTTTTTTTAGAAAGTGAAGTCATAAAAATAACATATTCTTATGTCGGTGTATTTTATTAAACGACTTCAAAAAAGGAGGAGTTTTATATATATCTATTTTTTAATGTATAACTCCGTCTTATATAGATGGATTTACAAAATTCTTTTTTTAATAGATAATTATATACCTCAGGGGTGGTCATATAAATTTGCTTGGGTAGTTTTTGAGTTAACTTCAATAACACAATTTGTTTCCACTTAGTTTATACTGCTGATGCTTTAATAACTTCCTGTCGTAGTAGTGTTATATGAATTTTCGGAAGTCGGTGTCGTTGGTTCCACATTTTCGTTTTTTGACACCGACTTCCGAAATTAAAGTTAATTTTCATTTTGTAGTGTTTTTTTGTTTTGGAAGTCGGTTGTTTTTTTTTTTTGCAAAAGAAGTTTTATTTTTCACTTTATAGTTGTACCTACCATATAAGTTCATATAACACTATTTGCTATGTAAATATCAGTTTTCGACAAAAAGTTTGATATAAAGGATATCAAAACTTTTTACTAACTGAAAGAGCATATTACAGTATAGCAAAATTTATGAAAGAGGACAACTTTCCTCGTTTTTAAGGTAACAATGTTGTAATTTTGACATATTATTGTAATCTTTTAAATTTTTTATCTGGAATTGAAATTTTTAATGACAGTAATTCATAATTTTATTTACTAATTTATTTAATGACTACTTTGATTTTTATAATGAATAATGATGAAGTGTAACGATGTAACTGTAGCACGATACTATGTAGGAATTTATTTATTCGCCGTAGCAGTCTCATTGTACACAAATGTTTTATTTAAAAGTTGAAGTGTACATTACTCAAAGAGATCATCAACATTTTTTTCTTTTCTTTTTAATTAATAACCTTTTTACCCGCTTCGCTGAAACCGGTCGTTAGGTTCACCCTCAAAGAATTGTCTTCTTAACAATGACGGCAACTAATCTTTATTATTCTTTCCCTCGCAATTAATTTTAAATGCATAATAAAAGCAATAAGGCGCAAATTTTTTAACTAAATTAAATATTCCAGTCGCGTTTTCACGTCTTCAGGACAGTTAATTGCGTTTTTTAATTTATTTTTATTTAACCTTTAAAAATGTTGGTACAAGGGTATTCAAAGAAGGAAAGATCTTTACTAATATGAAAATTAAAAGGAAATTATCACTTTGGTACCTAAAAGATACTTCTATGTCAGCTGCGTATAAAAAGGTAGGTACGCTCTAAAGTTATCAATACGACATAGTTTCAAGAAACGTGCAACTTAAAGTTAGTAAAGGTTGCAATAAACTTGACCATTTCAGATATAGGTAGAAAACCTATATTTGTCAGTCTGAATTACGGGCTCATTCATATTTAGGTAAAAGGACGGCTTTCATTACGGCCGGTTTTAGTCGTCCAAGATGTTTATGGTAGGCTCTATGTCATAATTTAACTTGGGACCGTCATAAATGTCTAAATAGGTATGTGATTTACGATACGGTCTGATTAGAGTGCCTGTTGATATGGTCATAAGATGATAAGACTACATTTGTTAGAAGATAACAGGAGGTTTCATTATTGTAACTGCCGTAACTTACAAAGGGCGTATATTTTTGTGTATATTAATTTTATTTTCGAATCAATATTCCTTTTTGTTCCCCGCTTAAAAATTACATTGTTCTCTAAAGCTACTTATTAGTGGTTGTCGACTGATCGTTCAACTTCACACCGGCTGCTACTGACATAAAATGCACCACTTGGACGCTCTCCCTTCCTCCCTCACCGTCTACTTGAAACCTCCCCAGATATTAAATCCTGATAGCAAGCATTTCCTGTCACCTCACCTCAAAAGACGCTACTTTGCAAAATGTAATTTGCCCAGTAGGAGACGGAAAATTAATCTTACTTTCAATATTTTATATACTTTATACAGTTACTAGCAGCGCCCCGCGGTTTCACCCGCATATGTCTCGATCCCGTGAGAATATCGGGGTAAAAAGTATCCCATGTAAAGGAAAGGAAAGGTCCCGAGAAAGGTCCCGGGACTCAAACTATCTCTATACCAAACTTCATCTAAATCGGTTCAGCGGTTTAAGCGTGAAGAGGTAACAGACAGACAGACACACTTTCGCATTTATAATATTAATATGGATTAACATACCCGGCGTTACTGTCAGTGCCAGTAAGCTGTAAAATTTAAGGTACTCAGTAAAACCGAAAGACGATCCTCATACTTTATCCAAGAGACAGTACATTCATTTTGCTGTAAATCTAAACAAATCGTTATTGCGATACGTGGAAGACGCATTATCTCGAAACCTCTAATCCAGGAAGAAAATATATTACCTATGTTACTCTCCATGTGTATTTTCCAGATACTCTCGAAAATCTTAAAAAAATCAAGCTCTTGTTTCCTGATTGGCTAGCAAAAAGTTTTCCGCTCAACGAGAAAGCCTTATAGAGATCAAACGAGTATTAGTTCAATATATTGTTAGCCTTTGCTGTCTGGGGTAGACATGTACGATGGGACGTCAAAGCGTTTTCGTCACGCATGATGTGTTATTTGGAAGACGTGTTCTTGCATCCTGGCTTTGTAGGCGTAAATTGGTGCGACTTGAGACGCTGGCGTGATGCGTGTGCAATTTCGCAATGACTGCGTACGCTTTCTCGTACTTGTACAGTACAGACAGAGTTATATAGAGCAGAGGTATCTATATTGTTGATATCCTAAGGCTGCGCCTATGGCTGAGTGATAGTATGCTCTTCAATTACACACGTAACGTAGGTATTACAAGGTATATTGGTCAGTGAGATTCCAATCGGATTATACAGAATAGCACTACGTAGGTACCTTCGTTTACAGTTTAATTTATTATTGCTCTGTGTGCAGGGTGTACCCATTTATTTAGGTTGCTATTATTATACTGTAATTATCACAGGCACCGATTTTCGTACGTAATAATTAATGTGAATATTTTTAGGTCACGGGCCTTCTAAAACGGTGCTTTCGGAACTAAATTTGTAGCTAAATTATAGCAACAGAGAAGCTCGTTAATTCTATATTACAAATGATTTTCATATTAAATAACACATTAAATTACATGCAGTTTCGCATGACTGACTACAAATTAAAAATTTTCAAATTCAAAAATCATTTATTTCAATCCATTTAAGATCATAATGTTGTATACATTTGAAATAAAATTAAAATTTTAATCGCAATAAATGTATATAAAAATAATTCATTAAATAATATAAATTAAATTAATTAAAATCATAAAATAAAAGAAAAATTATTAATTGATTAATTAATGCCTCTGATTCATATTTGTTTATTTGTCATTACATTAATCATATAACAATGGTTAATGTACATTAAAACCTGTTCGCAAATATACAATCAATTAAACCAATCAACTTGTTATAATTTTTTATAATGAAAACAATATACAAGGAGCCAATTGACAATGTCAGTTACATCGTCAATTTTCACTTTGTTGAAAGTACTTTTCATGTGCCTATTGTTTTTTTTCAGCCGCACGGGTCGATCGATCAGATTAAGCTACGCTTGCCACGGTCGGTCCGCGGATGGGTGACCATTTTAACATACCAAGACCCCACCGTGCATCGGAAAGCACATTAAGCCGTTGGTCCCGACTGTCAATCGTGAATCTTTGACAGTCGTTACGGGTCGTCAGAAGCCCGAAAGTCTGACAACCAGTCTTACCAAGGGGTATCGAATTACCCAGTAACTGGGTTGTGGTGGTCAGATAGGCAGTTGCTCCATGTAAAATACTGATATTCAGCTGCATCCGGTTTGACTGGAAGCCGACCCCAACATAGTTGGGGAAAGGCTAGGCAGATGATGATGACCAATTAGTTATATACATCTTTGCATCGATTATCGATCGTAGGAACAATCTTCGATTAACTAAGACTGTCAAGTGAGGTGAAGCGGCAATTTTCCATTAGAAAGTAGCTGAATATAAATGCCTTTAATAAACCGCCCCGGTGTAATCATTGGTTTATTATTACTTTGTCTTTTTAGCCCAAATACATTATGCTCATGATTCAGAGGTGCGTCATATTCAGTTAAGTAAGTAGGTAGGTATACCTATTAGATTTGTCACACAGACATTGCTAATTTGACTAAGCGTTATTCGGTGACCGAATACCGACCTCACCACCTTTCAGCCCAAATAGCAGAAAAGCCGTGACTTATTAAACAACTAACAATACAATGAGATAAGCATCGAAACATTAGCGTCGCAATTATTTGCCTTATCCAGGCCAATCGCGTGAGGCATGCGAATAGGGTGTTAGGAGCCTGCCCAGCCCTCCTGACGCCGGCGGCGGTACTTATGCGGCATGTTATTAGGAGATTAGCCGTATGTAACACATGTGCCTGCAAAATCTACTCTTGAACCTCCAAGGTCGTTTCATAACCCTAACGCGTTGCTTATAGATTCGCGATATTGGAGATTCGTCTAGGCTGTAATTGCTTGTGTGTGTTTATCAACTTTTTATAGATATTCCTTTAAATGTGCATGGACAACGTGGTCGTTTATTTGTCAAAAAGGAATTGCCCTATAAACTGGAATAAAATAATATTATGTCTAATGGATAGGTCATCGCAGATTAATTTTAAGCGTAGAAAATAGTGTTCCACCCTTAATCGCTTTTTACGGGACTCATGGGTATTAGAAAAATCCTAGTTAGAAGTCACAAGGATGAGGTAAAGTAAGTATATGATTAAAACATATCGATTTATAGACAAAAAAATAAGTTACTGATTGCGAAATCTACTGATGATCGTGAGATCTACCTTAGTGTTATTTTAGTTGCAGAAATGTGTGTAGCAAATTCAAAAATATTCTTGTCAGATGGCAATAGATTCACGCTCTAATAACGTGCAACCCACACACATCGATGACAATATTAGTAGTGACTAATATTGTCATCGATGATATGTGGATGTTACACCCACTATACTCCTCTGCACCTCTGGGGTATACGTGGCGTGTATTTATATACTCGTACCTACCTAAAGGGACTAAGTTTACGAACGACTCCCATAAATCGTGTTAATCGTATTTCGAAACTATTTCACAGATGAGCGCTTCGAAAGGGTAATTTAAGGCGAAAACTGTTATCTACGAGCGTTGATTCTGAATTGCACAGTTTAAACCTCTATTATTAATTATAATTTTCCTCTTACATTTACTCATTACATTAACTCGCAAAAGCGAACTAGAAAGAACTCTTTATTGTGTAAATCTGGTTATGTGAGACTCCTACCGGCTTTTCAGTCAATATTGGCCGTCTTCAGGGGGTCTACTCCGAAGTGACACATACGATGATCGGAACGACCCGAACACACGGCCGAACCGAATATTGTTGTCCTACTACGAGGATGGTTCGGATTGGCTTAGCTCGGTCGGGACCATAGTCAATATTCGAAAAGAGTGTCGGACCGAACGAAAAGTAGTGCCAGAGGTGAACGTTTTATCGATATGTTTTTATTAGTCATTAATACTCATGTCGATATAATTGAACTGTTGAATTACAGAGTAAAATTATTTTTTATACCAAGAAAATAAAACTTTGCTTATAATTCAATATTTAGACCTAAGAACATCGTAATATTTCTCGAAAAACGATATATTTGTAGCTGGCATATAAATTGCTTAGCCGATTGTCAAAATAAAAAGAAAAAGTATAAAAGTCAAAGGATGACAAGTAAACAAACAAAGGGAGAGATTGTGATTTTTATTATTGCAAAATTGAGAAAAAGTACTTTAAACTCAAACCAAATCGCATCTGTCGCTATCGCTATAGCGATAATCGTATTTCGGTCGTTTCTCGTCAAGTGCTGACTGAGGTGTAAAGTGTTAAAGTCAAGTTATGAGATGTGTGTATACCTACAAAAACAATCTAAATTATATACTATAAACTACATTAATTATTCACTTTACGCGTGATAAAGTGGCTCTTGGGCTTATCGTTTTCTCATGTTCGTGTTTCGGAAGTTTGGAAATGAAAGTAATGGACAAACATTCTGCAAGAACAAGTCACCTTATCCAGACCGACAGCGGCACAAATTGATACTCTCCTCATCGGGATTTGGTTGCTCAAGGCAACTTAAGGAACATCGACAGTCGTACGCTGAATCGTCGACTGTGGGAAGAAATTTGCACCACGCTGAATGCTATATATTATTTTTAGTTTTACTTGTAATAAATTGAAGATTAGTCCTAGTGGTTTATTATTGTACAAATACATTTCATTACTTATTTTCTAATGATTGTATCAGTCTTTCCCTCTCTCTTTGTACTCTCCTCAAAGCATCCGTAACAAATCATCAGCAAATGTAGCAAGCTGATATGTCACCTGCCGGGAGTTCTCTGATTCAAAATCATCTTGGTGCGTCCACATCTGGCGAATGCGCCGCGAATGTGCAGCTCGCGAGCCGTTTGCGAGCTGCCCGCGAGCTGCGCGGGTGCAGTCACGGCAATGGTTTGGTGCGTCTCTTTAGCGCAACTCTTGCAAGGCTCGTATAAAGGCGTGCGCGCGGCGCGCGATCTGCGCGCACTCAATTCTCGCACGGCTTGAGGCGCGGGCGGAAGGAAGACGCGAGCCGCTAGCGCGCCGCCCGCGCGCTGTGGGCGTACGGCGCTTAGGTCGCGCGCGAACTGCGCGCGGGCGGAAGGAAGACGCGAGCCGCTAGCGCGCCGCTCGCGCGCTGTGGGCGTACGGCGCTTAGGTCGCGCGCGAACTGCGCGCGGGCGGAAGGAAGACGCGAGCCGCTAGCGCGCCGCCCGCGCGCTGTGGGCGTACGGCGCTTAGGTCGCGCGCGAACTGCGCGCGGGCGGAAGGAAGACGCGAGCCGCTAGCGCGCCGCCCGCGCGCTGTGGGCGTACGGCGCTTAGGTCGCGCGCGAACTGCGCGCGGGCGGAAGGAAGACGCGAGCCGCTAGCGCGCCGCCCGCGCGCTGTGAGCGTACGGCGCTTAGGTCGCGCGCGAACTGCGCGCGAGCGGCGCAGGAGCGGCGCTCGAACAAAAATGCACGCGCGCAGCTCGCGGGCAGCTCGCAAACGGCTTGCGAGCTGCACATTCGCGGCACATTCGCCAGATGTGGACGCACCCTTCGATTATTCTGCCTGCTCTATCTGCATCCTAGTGCACCTCCCTCGCTGACAAGAGACACCTCCATCAATATCCCAAATGTGCGTTCAATGGTGGAGCAAGCACGCTGTTTACATTTAAAAAAATCTAGAGCATAAACCTTAAAAAATGTAGGTTGGTACATTTTCCTTACACAAATCTTTTAATATCTTCCTAATGCGTGGTCCGATTTACATAAATCCAATTGGAATATTAGTTTTATACATAGCTCTATCATTTAAGACCAAATTTATTTCAATATCTACATAAACAAAAAAAACACATTTTCAAGTTACGTAATTATATATGACAATCCTTACGAGTACATATTCCAAAAAATGCCTTACAACCTTACTTTAATCAGTGTTATTTATTGGATTAGAATATGAAAACTAATAATGAAACTAAGCTAGATAAACTATGTAATTACAGACAGTAACAAACATAGAATTGTAATAATTCATTAAATTCGATAGGATTACGATACTCAAAAGGTAGCTATTTTGCTGTCGTGTATTTTGACATTAATTTCACGATGTAACTCTTATCAAACTCATATTATCGGGCAGTCTTTTCTCGTTCAGAGTAGGGTTTACGACTAGGGCTTTCAATACCGGTATTACGGGATCCCGTAATACCGTAATCACGGATATATTTTGGTCTTTTTTCAATACCGGTACTGACGAGCCAATACCGTGATTACGGTATGGTATTACAATCATTTTATAATTTTAATTATTGTGGTTTGTTGTAATAAGTAGCAGGAAGTTGTATTAAATAATATAAAGACAGTCTCAAAGAGACAGTGAGAATATGGCTGATATGAAGATAGAAGAACCTTCTTCTTCTTCTTCAAGTTGTGATAATGAAGACACATCCATACAAAAGCAATTAGAAAGGGAGATTTCTAAATTGCCTAAAAGTAAGGATGCTGCTTCGGCTGTAACCACAAGCACTGATTTTTACCGACTTCACAAAAAGGAGGAGGTACTATGTTCGGCTGTTTGTATGTTTTTTTTTTCACTTTTTTATTATTATTATCATCATTATTATTTTTATTTTGTATGTTTGTTCATCGAATACTCCGCCAATTGTCGATGGATTTTCAAAATTCTTTTTTTGTTCGAAAGTAGATAGTTCTGAGATGGTCCCATTGTCACCAAGTTAGGATCTGATGATAGGATCTTAGAGAAATCGAGGGCAACCCTCAAATTTTATAGGCTCACTTATTGTTTTTCGCATATTTTATGAAGTATCTTGTTTATTTGCGTATGGTTGTCACCATCTCAGGTAGCTGGGCTGATGATGGAAGGTACAACTCCTTAACAGTAAGAAGTTACTCAAACAGGCAAGGACTGTTTTAGTAAATTGTTTTGATGTTTGATAGGGCATTTGTCACATTTGGTCTCATGATCATCAAGTCATGACCTGATGCTGCAGTCAGGATAGTCTGCAGAGTACCTAACTCCTCGACAACTAACAGCAGATATATCGTGTTTAGGCTCATTGAAAAGGGCTCGATGTGTGGATAAACGTACTGTTAATGAGGAACACCGAAGTACATAGAGACCTGATGCTGAAGCCAGGAGCATCAGAAAAAGTACAAACCTTGAAATAACAGCACCGTAGTCGTGTTTGGGCTCATTTTAAACAGGACTAAATTTTAAGTTCAATGCAATGTTGACATAAGTCTAGCCTGATGCTGCAGCCAGGATTATCAGCTTCTAGTCTAAAAACATCAGGTCAGGATTTGATGATGAGATCCTGGAGAAATCGAAGGAACTCTTCAAATATTATAGGCACACCTATAGCGATTTGGGTATTTTTTATAGTAACTCGTGCACTTGCTCTCGGAAAGCACCATTTGGTGAAGTGGAGCTAATGATGAAGACCACAGATGGCCACCGGAACTACGCAATAATATCTAAGTATTTCACGGGTTGCGATTCGATTACTTTAATATGGTTGCTAAGCAATTCATGCTCGTCACAATGTGAATGGTGATATGGAGCTGATGGTGGACCTGGAGAACTCCTCAACAATTAACTTCCCTGCAATCGGAAAAGCAATATTTTGTTTGTAAAAGGCGATGATCACTAGGCTATTGTAACTTAGATAAATTATAAGCAGACCCACTAAAAAGCGTGAAATAAAAACTTTTTAAGAAAAAAAAAAACCGACTTCCAAAAAAACACTACAAAGTGAAAAATAACTTTAATTTCGGAAGTCGGTGGCAAAAAACTAAAATACAGATCCAAAGACACCGACTTCCGAAATTAAAGTTATTTTTCACTTTGTAGTGTTTTTTTGGAAGTCGGTTTTAGATCAATAATAAGAGTAGAGATGTGTGTCTTTGAAACTGCTGGGGGTGGACGTGAGATATTCTATCGGCGGCATACAAATATTTACTGTCTGTTGTACCGACAAGTGTTGAAGCAGAGCGTGCTTTTTTGTCAGCAGGCTATTTACGAGTATGTAACAGGCTAAGAAGTTCGCTTTCTGATTCGACCTTAAATGCACTTTCTTTTTTGCGATCACACTTTCAAAATAAAAAAAACGAAATAGTAGATTGTGCAACTAAGGCATAAAATTAGCTATTTTACCCCGAGACGTTTATATCCACGCGAGCCGCAGGCGAGGGTGGATAGTTAAGTCGAGGGGTAAAATGGCTCGTTTATGCCTGAGTTATACACTCTGCTTTTCACTTCGATTGCGAGAAATGAAACAGGCATAAAGTACACAGTACATAATTAATCAAAAATGTTGCAAAGCATAGCTAATTCCCGCCACCACAGATAATACCGCCACGAAACGTTTTAAAAGTTTTTTTTTTATTTCAACGTTTGTCATTCGACTTGGGTACTTCATACTGCCAAGTCATAAAAACGTTTCTATGCGTTTTTAAATAATAAATGACAACTATATTACCGGATTTTATTAAATTAACGATAGAAAACACGGAAGTGATATAAATTAAAGAAAATGAAATAAATCACGACTTTAATCTGCGAAGTTTTATTGTGCGTGTGGCTGTTGGGCCTGATTACCTTAGTCTCAGAAAAAAAAATTACTTTATGCACTAGAACATAAAAAGCGATTTTATGTCGCCTAAGCACAACATAAAGACGAATTTTTAGAGCATGAGAAGTGAAAATATCTTTTGATTAAAAATGTTTCAATATGATATGTTTGAGTTTAGATTTTTATTATTGTTTGTCTGCAAATATGCAAAATACTATTTGATTTATTTTGTTACTTGTTTAATTTTGGATTTTATGATTGTTTTTTTTTTATAAATATAATAGCGTTAGTAAAATTGTTGTGTAGGTTAGGGTTCAATTTGGTTTGGCGAGTAGTTGACTCAGGGAAACAAGCGTCTGTCTTTGATGGTGTTTATTGGCAACTAACTTAAGAAATATCCTTACATAATCTTTAATACGGTCGGCGGCTCGCTACTTACTACCTATAATTAAACGTGGACTGTATGTTTGTTTTTCACCTATTGAAATGAGCTTCAACATAAGCCGCCCACCAAAGGACTATATGAGTCCTTTCAAATGTACCATGAATGCGCAATTATCATTATACATGCAAAATTATAAAACACTAAATGATTGGACTATTCAGCGGCTGTATCTATTGGCAGTGGACAGAGTTTAGTCACCGTTCTCTTTACAATATTGTCACCGCTCTTGAC
Source organism: Amphipoea oculea (assembly GCA_945859645.1). NCBI lineage: Eukaryota > Metazoa > Arthropoda > Insecta > Lepidoptera > Noctuidae > Amphipoea > Amphipoea oculea. The sequence goes on from OX243873.1 coordinate 15,773,808, forward strand.
ACTATAAACTCTTGTACAGCCATCTGGTCCAGGATGTTTGCTTACTATACGTCCCAGTAACCACTTCCCTGGTGGAAGGTTCTCTTGCTTGATCAAAACAATATTACCGACTTCAAACTCCTTTCCTCGTTTGAGCCATTTTGGACGTTGTTGTAGTCTAGACAAATATTCTTGTTGCCATCTAGACCAAAAATCATGCAACAACTTTTGGACATATTGCCATCGAGATAACGTGTGCACCTTTAGGTTTTGTAAATTTGGGCTTGGTATGACAATGGGCGCCTCTCCAATTAAAAAATGCCCAGGTGTTAATGGCTCAATATTCGCATTATCCAAATCATCTTGTGGGCACAAAGGCCTCGAATTCAAGCAAGCCTCTATTTCACACAGCACTGTCGACATCTCCTCGAAAGTTAAATTGCTGGTTAGTATCCGTTTTAAATGATACTTCGTGGATTTTACTCCTGCCTCCCAGAGGCCGCCGAAGTTTGGGCTGTATGCAGGAATAAAATGCCATTGCGTGCCATCAGATGCAAGCGTGTCTGCGATTGCTCCAGAAAACTCCAAGCTTGCTTCCTTCCACATAGCTACCAGCTCCTTGTTTGCACCGATGAAGTTCCTCCCCTGGTCACTCCATAAATGTGCACACTTCCCTCTTCTCGCACAGAATCTTTTATATGCGCCGATGAACGCCTCTGACGTCATATCTCCTACTAACTCCAAATGAATAGCTTTGGTAGCCATGCATATGAAGATTGATATATACGCTTTGTGCACCTTGACTCCTCTTCCCTTACTCCAAAGAACTTGTAATGGTCCAGCAAAGTCGACACCAGAATGCAGAAATGGTCGGGCTGGTGTCACACGAACCTTTGGCAAATCACCCATTACGTGCGTTCTTGCAGTCGCATTCTGTTTGGCACATACCAAGCATCGGTGAACATATTGTTTGACTTGTCCTTTAGCTCGCGTTATCCAATACTTAGATCTTAAAAAGCTCAACATTAGTTGGATTCCTCCGTGTAGGGTTCTTGAGTGTGCGTCGGCAATTATCAAAGGAGTAAGTTTGTTTTTATGACCCAATATGATTGGATGCTTACTTTGATCCGCTATGTTAGCGTGTCTAAGGCGTCCGCCAACCCGAAGCATCTGTAACTCATCTAAGTACGGATCTAAAGTCTTCAATGAGCTAGTTCCCTTAACTTGTTTACCTCTTCTTAAAGATACAATTTCATCTGCATATTCTTCGCCTTGTACCATTTTTATGCATATGTTTAATGCACCTTCTAATTCTTCCGTTGTCAATGCAGTATCTATGTCTTCTTTTAATGTTTTTTGTTTTAAAAATCTCCTACAGAATGCAATACTTCTAATTAATTCCTTCAATGAATTGTATTTTTCAAATTGTTTCGTTAATCTTCTCAGTTCTTCTTCATTTTTGGTCATTGTAAAAGTTTGTATAGATGTCTTCTTTTCCAGCTCTGTAGATATGGTTTCTGGTTTGGTAAAATAAATATTTCCTTTTGAAAGCCATTCTGGCCCTTTCCACCATAAATCACATGTTTTCAACTCTGATACTAGTGCTCCTCTTGACGCTATATCAGCGGGGTTCTCTTGCGATTGTACGTGGTACCATTGTTCTTTTGGGACGTTACCAGTAATTTCAACCGTTCTATTGGCAACGAAAGTCTTCCATTTGCTAGGTTCCTTTTGTAGCCAAGCAATAACTATTGAGGAATCGGTCCAAGCAAAAACATTAGCTGATGGGATCTTCATTGCTGTTGAAATTTGTTTTAACAGTCTCGACACCAGAACAGCTCCACACAACTCAAGTCGTGGTAACGACACTGTCTTCAACGGAGCAACACGAGTTCTTGCTGCAATTAATGATGTTTTGACTGCACCATCCAAGTAGTGCACGCGACAGTACACAGCAGCTGCGTATGCTTTCATCGATGCATCACTAAAACCATGGAGTTGTATGCTGTCCTTCTTCAAATTGTATGTGCCCATCCATCGATCTATTTTAATTTCATTGACGTTGGCAATATCCTCACGTATGGTTTTCCACTCTTCTCTAACAGCTGGAGTGATTTCTTGATCCCAATCTACTTTAGTTTGCCATAACTTCTGAATCAATATTTTTGCTTGTACGATGCATGGCGCTATCCAACCCAGCGGGTCAAAGAGCTTTTGGACATCTGACAGTATACTTCGCTTCGAAACGATCGCAGGAAGAGGAACTAGGTTTAGTTGGTATTCAAATTGATCGCTGCCTAAGTTCCATTGTATGCCTAACGCCTTTACTGTACCATCTATATTTAAATCCATATGTGCATTGATAGATCTGTCCTCTGGGTCTATAGATTTTAAAAATTCTACGTTATTTGACGACCACTTTTTTAGCTGAAAACCGCCTCGTTGTAATAAATTCATCAAGTCTTTGCTTATTTGAATGGCTTGCTCTAAGTTGTCACATCCTGACATAACGTCATCAACATACAAATCTTCTTGTAACACTCTGGCAGCTTCAGGATAGCTGGCGCCTTCATCGGTAGCAAGTTGCATAAGTGTTTTTACCGCTAAGTATGGTGCTGACGTTGTACCGAAGGTGACAGTTAGGAGTCTTAAATCTTGAATGATTTCAGACGAATCATTTCGCCACAGTATTCTCTGGTAGTCAGTGTCTTCGTGAGCTACCAATATCATTCGGTACATTTTTTGTATGTCAGAAACAAAACATACTGCGTGAGTTCGCCATCTTACTATTAGGCTTCGCAAGTCATCTTGTAGAACGGGACCTGCCAGTAATTCGTCGTTTAGGGAAACTCCATTGTAACCTTTGCAGGAAGCGTCAAAAACGACTCGCGTCTTCGTGCTTTCTTTATCGGTCCTAACTACTGCGTGATGGGGTAAGTAGACAGATCTTTTTGTATTTATTTCATGTTGTGGTACCTCTTCTATGTGTTTTAAGCTTATGTATTCTTCAATAACCTTCTTGTATTCTTCTTTCAGGTCAGGATTTTTGTTCAGTCTTTTCTCCAGTTGCAGAAATCTGTTTAGTGCTATCTCTCTTGTCTTCCCATCGGGTGATTTTAAGTTGTCGTTTTTAAAGGGTAATTTAACTATGTAGCGTCCTTCATTGTTTCTTGCATGTGTTTTTTCATAAATTTCTTCGCATAATTGTTCCTCTTTAGTAAAATTTCTTTTTGTATCGGTTTCTAACTCCCACATAGTCTTCAAAAGTTCCTTCACATCGACTTGTTCACTTATCGCCATTAAACATTTTTCTTTTGTGTTAGTTTTTATGCTTATTTCACCAAATATTATCCAGCCGAGGTTGGTTCTCTGAGCCATGGGTGACCCCGGTGGACCTTTGATTAGACCATCTTGTAGTATCTTCGCATATACCTTGACGTCTAGAAGCAGATCGATGTTTCCTGATACTCCATACTTTGGGTCTGCTAAATCTAGATCTGCCAAGTGTGGCCATTTGCTTGTTGACCATGTATTTCCAGGTAATTGTATTGTCAAGTGCTTGGACATCACGTAGGCTTGTATAGGTAGTGCAAAATTTGATTCCCATCGTGATAAAACTTCTATTTTCACTTCATGCTTGACAGCGACCTTCATGGATTCCATTCCAGTAATTATACAATTAGTTACCTGTCTTTTAAGTTTTAATAGTTGTGCCGCTTTCTCACTTATAAAGCAGGCTTGTGATCCTGGATCTATGAGTGCCTTGAGCACAATGGTGTGTCCTTGTTCACTCTTTACTATCACCATTGCGGTTGCTAACATTCCTATATCTTTTCTGGCATTGTAATACGACGCAATCATTGTATTAACTTGCACCTTTTCTTCTACATCAGCTTGGGTTGATACTGTAGGCGTCGGTTGTATAGCTTCAGATGATGCCGAGGTATCAGTCTTCTTTGTTAGATGTATCAGAGTATGATGACGTCTTTTACACGTACGACAGGACATTGGAACACGGCATTTGAAGACCGAATGTCCTGATGCCAGGCAGTTAAAACAGAGCTTGTTATTTTTTACACAATCAAATCGTTCTGAAGGTGACATCTTAGCAAACGACTTGCAGTGAGACAGGGTATGATTCTCTTTACACATTATACAAGTGTTTTCCTTCTCATTAGTTGAAACATGGAATGTGCCGCGTTCTTTAGAAGGCTTTTCCCGCGTGGCTGACGTTGAAGAGGGTGTAATTAATTCTAATGCACGAAATTTGCCATCTAGGAATGTCTTCAACTCATTCCACGTAGGTAAATCCTCTGAATTGCCCTTGTAGGCGTACTCTTCCCAGTCCTTGTGTGACTCCGGGTCCAGCTTCTGTACGACCAGAAATATGATTATCGGATCCCAGGAGTCGGTGTTCACGTTGGAGTTTTTAAGATTGTCTAAAATTTCAGAAGTTGTGTCCAAAATTGACTTCAATTGACTGGCCGATTGAGTATTCGCCTTTTTTTGATAAACTAATCTCTTCAACATTAAGTTAACTATCAATCTTCTATTGCCGTAACGATTCTTCAATGTATCCCATGCTTGTAAATAGTTAGTTTCAGTTACTTGTATGTGTTTAAGTAGGGTTGCTGCTTCACCGCTGATGCTAGTCTTCAAATAATGCAATTTTTGAACGTTGCTTAGTGAATTGTTGTCATGCACTAACGAAACATATAAATCTTTAAATGCAGGCCAGTCTTCATATGTTCCAGAAAACGTAGGTATCGTTATACTTGGCAGTCTCACCTGTGTTTGTAGGTTATCTTCGGCTACGTTATCGATATTCATCGATTGCGATGATTTCGTTAATAGCTTTTCTAACATATCGCGTAATTCACCTAACAAACACAAATAAAGATCTTCGTAGATAAAAAACTCTTCATTCACGAAATACGACAACAAACTACGTTTATCTCTCGGTGTTATCCTCGCTAAGTCTTGATGCGCACCGTTGAACGTTTTCCAGTATTCTTCGAGGCACTGAATTCTAGATTGAATGTATCCTTTGGTCAAACGTTGCTTAGGGCATTTTCGTAAGTTTATTTGTGTTTTCTTTAGTAACTCTGCCGTATCTTCTAATATACCAAGTGCTTCGTCGGCCGTCTTTGACATATTTCACTGTGTATTATGTTAATCTTCAATATTGTACACAAATACGATGTAAAACTTGATGACAACGTTTTTTCTTGTTAAAATCACTGCTAATTACTTTGTTTACACTTAACGATTCACTCGCCGGCTTCTTATCTCTGATGGAATGTGGTTTTTTCTATATTAACTTTACTAATGATCCGGCTCGATTATGACCATTATGTTGTGTAGGTTAGGGTTCAATTTGGTTTGGCGAGTAGTTGACTCAGGGAAACAAGCGTCTGTCTTTGATGGTGTTTATTGGCAACTAACTTAAGAAATATCCTTACATAATCTTTAATACGGTCGGCGGCTCGCTACTTACTACCTATAATTAAACGTGGACTGTATGTTTGTTTTTCACCTATTGAAATGAGCTTCAACAAAAATGAAAACCTAATGATTGCTATAATAATAAATATAAGTATAGATCTCATTATTATTGCATATTCTAAGTTAATTGCGATATTACATTTAGTTTAAGTTTTGATTACGTTTATAAATTCTAGTCCTATAATCAATCAATACCAAATTGTTATGCTATTAAAAGAGAATAAAGACTGATTTGGAAACAAAAATACGTATTTAAATGGTTTTATTAATGCCCTAATTAAAGTTCTTATGAACCTTAGAAGAATCCCTTAGAAGGGATGACAGTCAAGTGCTAGTTTAATTTATTTAATAAAGCTTGAAAAACTTGAGTTCAATACCGTGATCACGTGATCACGGTATTGAAATTTCTAATACCGGTACTGATACCGGTATTGAAAAAATCCGGTATTTGAAAGCCCTATTTACGACACAACAAGCAGGGGGTCTACTCCGAAGTGGTAAATTGACTGTATCGTCGTCGTATCGGCCGAATGTTCGGTCATTTCCTACTACGAGTTCAATCTATTTGGTTCGGTCGGTTCCGATCCGACTGAACTTCATTCTGACACTTGTTGTGTCGTAAACCCTACTCTGAACGAGAAAAGAGTGACCGATAATATGAGTTTGATAGGAGTTACATTGTGAAATTAATGTCAAAATACACGACAGCAAAATAGCTACCTTTTGAGTATCGTAATCCTATCGAATTTAATGAATTATTACAATTCTATGTTTGTTACAGTCTGTAATTACATAGTTTATCTAGCTTAGTTTCATTATTAGTTTTCATATTCAAATCCAATAAATAACACTGATTAAAGTAAGGTTGTAAGGCATTTTTTGGAATATGTACTCGTAAGGATTGTCATATATATAATTACGTAACTAGAAAATGTGTTTTTTTGTTTATGTAGATATTGAAATAAATTTGGTCTCAAATGATAGAGCTATGTATAAAACTAATATTCCAATTGGATTTATGTAAATCGGACCACGCATTAGGAAGATACTAAAAGATTTGTGTAAGGAAAATGTACCAACCTACATTTTTTAAGGCTTATGCTCTAGATTTTTTTAAATGTAAACAGCGTGCTTGCTCCACCATTGAACGCACATTTGGGATAGTGAAGGGTTGATAGAGGCGTCTCTTGTCAGCGAGGGAGGTGCACTAGGATGCAGATAGAGCGGGCAGAATAATCGAAGGGTGCGTCCACATCTGGCGAATGTGCCGCGAATGTGCAGCTCGCAAGCCGTTTGCGAGCTGCTCGCGAGCTGCGTGCGTGCATTTTTGTTCGAGCGCCGCTCCTGCGCCGCTCGCGCGCAGTTCGCGCGCGACCTAAGCGCCGTACGCTCACAGCGCGCGGGCAGCGCGCTAGCGGTGTGCTAGCGGCTCGCGTCTTCCTTCCGCCCGCGCGCAGTTCGCACGCGACCTAAGCGCCGTACGCTCACAGCGCGCGGGCAGCGCGCTAGCGGCTCGCGTCTTCCTTCCGCCCGCGCCTCAAGCCGTGCGAGAATTGAGTGCGCGCAGATCGCGCGCCGCGCGCACGCCTTTTTTACCAGCCTTGCAAGAGTTGCGCTAAAGAGACGCACCAAACCATTGCCGTGACTGCACGCGCTCAGCTAGCGGGCAGCTCGCAAACGGCTCGCGAGCTGCACATTCGCGGCGCATTCGCCAGATGTGGACGCACCCTAACCCTGCTGTGTTTTGCATAATATGTTAACCCAAGATGATTTTGAATCAGAGAACTCCCGGCAGGTGACATATCAGCTTGCTACATTTGGTGATGATTTGTCACGGATGCTTTGAGGAGAGTACAAAGAGAGAGGGAAAGACTGATACAATCATTAGAAAATAAGTAATTAAATGTATTTGTACAATAATAAACCACTAGGACTAATCTTCAATTTATTACAAGTAAAACTAAAAATAATATATAGCATTCAGCGTGGTGCAAATTTCTTCCCATAGTCGACGATTCAGCGTAAGACTGTCGATGTTCCTCAAGTTGCCTTGAGCAACCAAATCCCGATGAGGAGAGCATCAATTTGTGCCGCTGTCGGTCTGGATAAGGTGACTTGTTCTTGCAGAATGTTTGTCCATTACTTTCATTTCCAAACTTCCGAAACACGAACATGAGAAAACTATAAGCCCAAGAGACACTTTATCACGCGTAAAGTGAATAATTAATGTAGTTTATAGTATATTTAGATTGTTTTTGTAGGTAAACACACATCTCATAACTTGACTTTAACACTTTACACCTCAGTCAGCACTTGACGAGAAACGACCGAAATACGATTATCGCTATAGCGATAGCGACAGATGCGATTTGGTTTGAGTTTAAAAGTACTTTTTCTCATTTTTGCAATAATAAAAATCACAATCTCTCCCCTTGTTTACTTGTCATCCTTTGACTTTCATCATTTTTTCTTTTTATTTTGACAATCGGCTAAGCAATTTATATGCCAGCTACAAATATATCGTTTTTTCGAGAAATATTACGATGTTCTTAGGTCTAAATATTGAATTATAAGCAAAGTTTTATTTTCTTGGTATAAAAAATAATTTTACTCTGTAATTCAACAGTTCAATTATATCGAAATGAGTATTAATGACTAATAAAAACATATCGATAAAACGTTCACCTCTGGCACTACTTTTCGTTCGGTCCGACACTCTTTTCGAATATTGACTATGGTCCCGACCGAGCTAAGCCAATCCGAACCATCTTCGTAGTAGGACAACAATATTCGGTTCGGCCGTGTGTCGGGTCATTCCGATCATCGTATGTGTCACTTCGGAGTAGACCCCCTGCACGCAGCCACTAGATTCTAAAAAAAAAAAACAGTTATTAAGCTTACCTACGCAAACTATTAAGATCCTGCCAGTACGGTAGCCTACATCTATAAATTATGAGAGGATAACAATAACACGCAACGGTTCTTTTCATAATATTTTTAATATTGGTTGTCTATACTAATATTATAAGACGTAAAATTTGTTTGTTTGTATGTAGAGGGTAATCTTTGGAACTACCTATCGGATTTGAAAAATGCTTTTTGCTTTTGATAGCCCAATTCTTGAGGAAGGCTACTTAACATCACGCTATGGCTCTTAGGAGCCGAGCAAAAAGAAAAAAATCGGAAAGAATGCTAAGTGAGAACGAAGTAGTGGCACAGGCGGGCGATGGAATGCGACGCGATGGGTCGGGGGCCGAAATCTCACGCGGACGAAGTCGCGGGCAGAAGCTAGTTACATATATAACGGAAGGTCTGACCTTTCCCATGTATTACAAGGTTGTGAAGAGTACACAGGTATAGATAAAACACTTTCAGTACATTTACGCCAACCACAATAGAAACCTACGTTCTTCACACAATCGTCTTCTTCAATGTCCCAGTCACCGCATAGACTCCATCCACTCTTCCTTCTTCGTTCAGTCTATCTCTTTGTAGAAAGCGCTCCATCAGGAGATCAGAATGGCAACCAACCGATTATCCTTTAAAGTTAAAGTTCGCGAGCATATTCACAAGAAGCTGGCAGTATTATCACAACAGTAATGTTTTCTCATTGTTTGTCTTATTGGTTTTTAGTGAATTCGTGTATTCAAATATATTTATTTGTACTTGTATTTAATTAAATATATGTATTATATTTATAATTTTAATAGGTTTTTGCGTCCCTTATAATTTTAAAAATATTACCTAAAATACCTTACCTTTATTTTTCCTAAATTTTTCAGAATAGCACCTACCACTGTTTGTCTCTGCATCACCCAAAGGTTAACTGGTAGAAAATGCCTATGGGATTAAGTCCGCTTCTGTACATTTGTGTGCTTATAGTATTAAATAAATAGATAGTAAATCAACCATTTCGCAACTTTGTTGGGGCAGGCATCCAGTTTGACCAGATGTAAATCCATCTGTATTTTTACAACTATTACCATCCCAAATTCCAGCAGGCATCAAAATTGTAACGGATAAATAGTCAACCAGCCTGAAATTATGAAACTGACAATCAATAAATGTAAAGATTCCAATTTTGTCAAAATAGATCATACGTACAAAGTATGACCGGAAGCGTCTCGTAATTCGATCGAACATAATCAACATCCCCAAAAACTCTCGAAAAACGGCTATAAAAAATATTGATAAATGTGTGACTTTTATAAACATACACATATAAAAGTCACGGTACCTAAATGTACAATGCCCTCTCACTTGTTGAGCGGCTGATAGGCCGCAATCGATAATCACTCCTGTCGCAAGGGACGATTGCGGTTAGCCATATTAGTTCACGTTTGCAGCTTTTCCAATTTAAGTGAAATGTTTTTAATAATGTTTCTAATGTTTATGCTATCTATAGATAAAGGCAATTCATACGAACTGCTGTTTCCAGTTTTGAAATTATATGAAGGAAATAACTCATGTTACAGACTGATTTTAAAGCGAAAGTTACTTTCAAAAGCACAAACGAACTTCATCTGTGCACCGTCTCGCTGAGTTACAACAAAGCACTCGGACCAACTGAACAACGCCGCAAGTATCTAAACGAGTTACTATTGTCGCTGTATTTATAAGGACTATGTTTTGTCACTTCGAAATAATTTATAGTTTATCGACAGCAATAAACAGCACAGGAGCTATATTATTAAAACTTCGCTGCGACAAGACGCTCACTCATAAATCTACAAACAGTATTATTGTACTGTCACTAAAACAGCCCGTAAATCGTTGAAGTGAATCATAACGAGAAAAAATATTCCAGAACAGAATGTAACGACCTAAAAAATCACTGGAACAAGAACTGCAATCTTAATTAGAAGCAATCTGGAAAGTTTAAAAAGCTATTCAAGTAGTCCTTCAGAAAAAAACGATTGCTTAAGAAAGAACAAGTTTTAATCTAGACAAGTCTTCAGGCTGAAAATCGGGTAGGCAATCTCACCGTTTTTCAAATCGAATTTTTTTTTCGAACAGCGTAAAGTATCACCATACCTGCCTGTAACAAATACTTTGAATATTAAGACCTTTTAATCAATTCTATCATATACTTACCCTATTACAAATAGGTTAGTAGCTTTTCTAATCGAGTACTCACCGAACAATCTCATTACTATAAGCAATCGGTAACTACATAAATATTCGTCTGCGCGTAATATTTATGAGTCACTACGAATAGAACAACAATGAATATCTGAATCGATATGAACAACACTCAGTATCACCAGCATGTAGGTAGATTTCCTGTTGTCACGAGTACTTCCCGCCAGTCGTTATCGGCTGTTAAGCTGACACGGGAAGTGAACTTGCTAGAATTGCCTCAACTTGCTTTAATATACGTCTGAACTCTGACTACTGTTCAACATCAGTTCGAGAACGGTACTGAAATTTGTAGCTGCGTTTTTAAAATATAATTTCAACTATAAAGTAGTTTAAGAACAAATTAATATTTCAGACTACCCACCTACCCAGGCGTGGAGTATTAAAAAAAAAATTGGTATAAAAACACAGGTTATAAGAAGCTTTGCGAAGGTAGTAAATTAAGAAATATATTCTTACAGATTACGACTTATGAAAAACATATTTTATAATGAAAGCTGCTTTTAAACACTTCTCATTTAAAAGAATATAATATTTTCTTTGTTGAAAAAGTATTAATATCTACAACAATGTACCAACATTAACCATGTACCTATTAAAACTAGATATAACTGATCTGACATTCAAGCAATGTATAAATACTTAGTACCTGGGTTCTCCTAATAGCCTAGTTAAGTCTTGAGAGATACACCTGCCGTACCTCACATTATACTCGTATCTGTCTACACAAATTAGGTTAATATCTCCGTGATCTCATTATACTGAAAGGCTAAACCCGATAATACGGCGTACGAAAACTAGGAGAAAATAATAGGATTAAATTCGCACGGGCGGTTACACCTAACAATAGAGTTTTTTCGATCCTGGGAACAATTTGTGGTTGGCTTATAGGCAGAGCACCGCAAATAGGCATATAAAAAAAGGTTGGTTGTACCGGCTGTACTAGCATTTGTCAACATTATTTTATAGACTAGCAACAATTGTTAAACTTTTTAATAAATTGACCTACATGCTGAGTTCGTATGGGTGATCATAAAAAAAATATAATAGCTACTATTATAACGCAGAAACATTGTAGCTAGCGTTTTCTTGTTAATTTTTGGAAACTACAGCAGTGTTCCGCAAAGTATGTACCGCGGCACACTGGTGTACCGTGGTCATTAAAAGGTTATGTTATAAAACTTATTTACAATAAAAACCAAAAAAGAGAACGCCTCAGGACAATCGACGAAGAAATAAGAGCAGCTTTGTCAACGATCACGCCAAATTTAGACCGTCTATGCTCGATTAAACAGGCTCATGTTTCGCCTTAAATACCTTTTCTGCAATTTAAACTTTAGGTTTGTTGACTAATAATAATAAATACCGTTTCTGCAATTTAAGCTTTAGGTTTGTTGACTAATAATAATAAATACCGTTTCTGCAATTTAAACTTTAGGTTTGTTGATTAATAAAAATAAACACCTTTTTTCTGCAATTTAAACTTTAGGTTTGTTGATTAATAATAAATATTGTTTCGATGATTAATAAATAAATGTTGATTAATATTACTTAAAAAATGATTTTTATTTGCGGTGTGCCTCCAAACACTTTCTCTTTCCTAGATGTACCTTGAACACAAAAAGATTACGGAACACTGAACTATATTGTGGCCATGGCCAACGAGAGAATGCGTACTTGACAATTATAAGTTTCATACAAAAGAATACGTGTTTAGCAAGTTTGATCTTTATTAGCTACTAGAATTGTCGCTAGAAAGTGTCAGGAACGCATTCACTCGACGGCCGCACTGTAAACGTAGAAATGTATTTGTGATTAAAATTATTTATTTTAGTTCTTAATAATTTGTCCCTTCGGTAGGTAACCGAAACTTGAGTAAAAATTGTCAAGATATTTTTATGATTAATTTTTATACCCACCCGTCAAAAATCCTCAGGGATTCTTTCCCCCTTATTCATAATCCTATTTTATCTCTATTTTAGCTAAAATAGGTTTATAGAACGTTTGTCTTTATCTGTCACGATGTCATTTCTGTGTGTAAGAAAGAGACAAACCCCATTTTAACTAAAATAGGTTTGATAAGTTTTATGAATAAGGGGGATAGTCTATAAAATATAATTTAAGTTTATCTACATACTGTTCTAATTGTATGTCTGTCTACCTATATTAATCTCTCAGTCTGATCGTCTAATTCAATTTAATTTTCTTATAAAATTCTATTTCGTCTGTTATTTGTAGATATGACCTGACATGTATGACCTACATATATGCACACGAGAAAACAAGAGAGCACTTTAATAAGACCACTTCACATTTTCAAATTAAAGTTTCGGGAACGAAACCCATTATATTTCAAGCGTCAAATTACCCTATAAAGTCGTAGCTAAGCTTTATGTGAACAATATCACCGCCGGTACCTACCTACCTCATTTCTAAACTAATATTATAAATAGAAAAGGTTTGATGTTTTGTATGCTTGTTTGTTACGCTTTCACGCTAAAATTTGGGCATATGGGTAGACCTGGAGAAGGATATAGGTATATTACTTTTCATTCTAAGTAGATTGCAGACAAAGTCGCGGGCAGCAGCTAGTGATTTATAAACAAAAACTTCTGAGAGTTTCCTTATTTAAAGATTTGCGGAGACAAAGTCAAGCGTTTTTCGCACCTAAAACAAAATTTATCTTTAAAATGTACTTATACGGCATTTCTCGAAACTTTTGTAAGTAAATTCAGTTTCGTCTTCCTTGCAAAGCGAGGTGGGATTAAGGTTATAAGAGAATGTTGTCAGACAATTTGCCCAAATATTGGTACATTGTTGCAAAGTTGTGTGCATATGTGCGAAATCTCTTGCTTGCAATTTATTGCTGTGTGTTAATACCTAGTATAGGTACAAATGCAAGATACATGCGCATTTCATGTAGATATGCAAATTGTACAAGTTCTCCACGTATGAATCATGTGTCTTATTCATGACGTCATCTACAGAGTCCGCCTGTTGCTTTTACTATATTATTGAGCTTTCCAAAATGAATGTTACCAATAACATTCATTTTGTAAAGCTCAATAATCAAATAACATAGCTGTTGAGGATGGCTATGAATGATGCTCATTAAAATGGAAACACGACCACGATTTTTTGGGCATATATTTTTCACAGAGTGACAGCAGTCAAACATAAGAATAAATCTAATAAAAAGAAAACATAAATATGAGTACAAAAAAGGTTGGTTGCTGGTCGTCAACAACAGCAACAGGTCAGAGGTCGGTTTAAAAGACAGTGATCACGTACTTCACAGCAAGGGCACAGTAAGGTTTTGGGGAGCCCCATTTACAGTCTCCCCAGAGATGCTACACAGGCGTTGCACAGAGGGGGATTCGGATCGGTCTTATAAGAGGTTACTTCCATGTGCAGATCACAAACTTCCCGATCTTATCCCCAAAGCCCAGCCGACTTTGAAATTTCCCCCCGTAAACAAACAAAAAAAAAGTCATTTAAATATAAAAGTACACATTGCACCGTTTATTTCTTCCTATAATTACAAACGGCTAGGTCCAACTAAACCTCCCAGCCCCGAAATATGAATAATTAGTTGCGATTTTAAAACTTAATCCGCTTACATCAGAGCGGACACCACATGATCCTTATTCGTCCGACCCTGTCGAGTTGAGTGAGCCGATTTTGTTTAATCGGACGGTATTAAATAAATACTGGGAGCGCCGAAAAAGGGTTATGCTCGATTGGTATAATGAAAACGTGTCAAGTATTCGGTCATCTATTACCTCGCTATGTAAACATTTTTCACGAGGATGATTTATTACCGCGGAGGCTGCAGCAAAAGCGAGCGTCGGTTAAGTCACAGTTCATTAGTCAAAGTGTTGTGATGTAATATTCTCACACATGTTTACCGTCAGCTGACGATACGCTGTATCGATGAGTACTCGTCCTGACCCGAGCTGCCAGCCCTGACGACTGACACTCGATTAACTATCTAGTTTTTTCTAATAATGCTAACGAGAAACCTTGTTTCGTCGTACCTACCATGCGTGATCCACCTTTGGTGATTGAATTTATAGCGATACCTTGTATAACATGTTCTGTACTAGAAGGAACAGTGGGGTTTTAGTCGGTAGGAGTCCGACATAACCCTCCGTTCTTCCCAGACGGAGGGTATCCATGAGGATTCCCCAAAAAAAAACAAAAAATAAGGTACACGTATTTAAAACATAATCATGGCATGGTACACGAACCAAACAAAACTAAAAGGTTTTATCGGAATAACAAGACAGTCTGTTACAGGCTCCGGTAATGAGAACATAAGATTATGTTATTAATACCTGTAATGGTGCCCTAACTCTGATCGCATGGATAAGAACGTTATAGGTACCTAATGATTAGACCATGTTCTAGCTAAACATCGTTATAATCTATTTTCCTCAGCTAAAACATAGTGTTGCATGAAAAGCATAGATAAAACATTGCTGCAAAACTTTTAATTTCCGGAACAATACGGGAACAAACCTACTTGCGCTACCAGTAGGTTATCGCAAAAAACATACACAGACTCTCTGAAACAGGCTAGCAAAAAGTCCATCAGAGCTCACAAAGCTGGCTAACTCGGATGTTTGGTAGAAACACTCTGGCGAGAGTGGGGCTCCGCCAGGAATTCTTTTCCACACGCCAAAAGGCTTAATGCAAAAAAGTTGTACCTATACCTACTTCTTTTGTACCCTGCCGATTCACGTTATACTGTTTTTTATTTGTCTCGAGCAAGCTACTGAAACGCGTTCTCTATTAAAAGTATCTGTTATTAGTCTATGACATTAGTTGATACAGAGGAAGCCGAAAATGTGAAAATGCTCGGAAAATGTGTCAAATTCAGCATATTTATTATTTCACGTCTAACAACATTCGGACACACTCTTTTCATTACAAGTGATTATCATTGTTTACGCCTTTGTTTTTATCTACACGTTAGATTTAATGTTCCATGAAATGTCAGCGTGGGTGGTGGATATTAAGACATTCGCATATACTTATTATGATGTTGAATTTAAAGTGTATTATGAAGTAAATTATTATTTTCATACAAATAAATTAAAAGGGTTATTACGTCTGTATTTTATGCCAAGTTGTCATATTCACCTATTTAATTTACAGCATGGGATGTATTACTCGTATGAAGTAGAAAAAACGTCGTAAACCTACATTCTCTTTATGCTGACATAAAAGGCTATATAGGGCTGCTGCGCTTGATGTACTAGACTATAACAAGAGACATAAAATATACTCCATTAATTTAACGATGCTCATTGAAAAATTTAAAGGAAACTTTACAGATGGATTGTTTGAACGTATTTTTTTTTATATTTTCGAACCCGGCCTGGCCTCATCTATCATCTATTTATAAAGTTGTTTCGCTTATCAATACAGACTAGTGACTGACTGACTTAGATACTGATTGATCGTTTGTCTGAGTGATAGACAGCCTAAATCACCAAAAATAGAAATTCGTTTTACCAACCTTGGTTTTAGGAGGACCCGTCTTCAGTTCATGTTTAGAGACAAATATGTTGTCTTAACCTAACACTACTAATATGAATAGATTTTCATCCTGAGATAACAATCTTAAACTAGTAAGAACTGATAAGAAAACCGGTTTCAGTGGGCGGGTGAACAGCCGCACCAATTAGATTATCCTCTTCTAGATTAACAGCAAGTAAAGTAAGTCTAAAAACTTTGAATTATTTTTCATGTTTAATTCCGAAAATTAACTCTACTGGCTAATCCTAATTTAAATACCCGTTTTAATTATTTGAGGTTCAGAGGTTGGAGGCTTTGACCCTGGTTATATAAACGAGATTTTTGTAACTATAAATCACTCTGTTTCACCATTGAAAAGTTTTTACGATTTTATTTATTTATAACGAAATAAGGCCTGTCATTTTCATTTATTCAACCCAAAGGGAGTATCGTTTGGATTGAATCGAGGCGTTTAAAAGATTATTACTTAAAATATATTTCTTGTCAAATGTTTCACTGGCTGTTGTTATTTTCTGACAACCAATTTCCCAACGGCTAACACAAGATTCCAAGGCATATTTACCGATCAAAAGCTCGATAAGCATTTAAAAAGAGGGTAAGAGACGAACAGCGTTCCATCAATATTGTTAGGATATCGTTCTGGTGCGGTGTCAGCGCAATTTATCAGGAAACGATTACCGCACCCAAGAGAAAATGTGTTATGTGTCAGTAGAAACAGAAACGCTAGAAAAGAGATGAAACGGCACGGAATGGAATTTAATCTTCTACCGCATTGCCGTAAAATAACTTTGCTGGGAATATGTTTCATTGACTAGGCACGCTTTGATATTATAATACTGTTGGGATGAATAGAGGTGGACCCTGTGATGCTCTTGATGAAGGCTTGTGGCCTGTGTGTAGATAAATAGGGTACATACAAAGAGGTTCGATATGTCTTGAAATGTATGGCAGGGTTGACAATGCTGTCCGAATTATGAGAAAAAAATAAAATGAAGCCATATACTGTGAAAAAATCACTCAAATATTTTGAACGCGTCGAGCTAGTGTATTAGCATTAAGAGTTTGCATTAATACATGAAAGCCATTTTCAAATATAATGGTAAAGAGAGAACTAATGGGCCATTACCTGTTATTTTTATTACACTGCGCTTTCAGCGCTATCTCTGAAGAACTATCGTTCGAAGTATACCTCAACTTAACGCGCGCTGTGTACGATGCACGCGAATAGTGCAAGCGTGGGTAACTATACCTAACTAAAGTTTTGTGATATAAATTGAGACCTAAGATTAAGCAGCCCTACGTTCACCTGTCATCTGATCGTTCCTTTACTGTGGCTGTATTTCATAAATGCTATTTCAAAACGTAGGTACCGTGTTTAATATGCTTAGCGCCAACATGATTATGTACGAGTAGCTATGATTTATCACAGTATTACTTACCTACTCGTCGGCAGTCCGCTCTGAAAGTTTTACTACATTATCCAGCGATGTGACGTAGATTTATCCACCCCTGTTGTTTCCAAGCATTGAAAACCTTATTAAAACATTAAAGATTTAGCTCTGTTTTCGCATGTGATAAGTACGGGGTTGAAACAGTTGGCATTTTGAAAAAGCAATATTAATTCTTATTAACCGTAATTAAAATAAACTTTCTTAAATTATTTATTTATTTATTTAATACTTCAAGCACATAAATGTACAGAGGCGGACTTAATGCCATAGGCACACAAATTAAGGAGGCAAGCTATGATATTATAATACTGCTTTGCTGAAGAGGTGAATGGTGGTGGACATTATCTGTATGCTACGATACATAACTCTTGAAGAAGGCTTACAATCGCTCTGTGAGGATTCTAGTGTCTGGATATAGTTTAGTTTCTGTACAAAGAGGTTCAATATCTCTTGACTTGTATGGCAAGGTCTAGGTAGGTGGTAGGTTGAATGTCACGTGAAAAAATATAAAGACCATTTATTTGTAAAAAACAAATTAAGATGAATAAATGAAATGAAGAAAAATAAAACTTTAATGGCCATCTTAACAAATGACCGCGTTGAGCCAGTATTTTTGTAAAAAATATCCAAAAAGAATGTAATAAACCAAATCATCTACAATTTGTTTACTTTGTAAAAACTTTTGTTTTTCTTATGGTTTGACTTTCTTTTTCTCATTCGTCATCTCCATAGTAGCATTGTGCTCATAGATATAAGAAAGATTGTGCTAAAGCTAACCTTCTACTAAAAAGTCAGGCTACATTGTATACTCATAAATCAATATTATTTACCTTCCTACGCAATATTGAATTAAATATTACTCTTACCTCTGGACGTAGGTACCAGGGTCAGATTCGTACCTACGAGTACTTATATAAAATGTATATATTGTAATATCTCATATTCATCGAATAACATATACACAGACACACAGTAGGTGCGGACTGGTCGGGTTAGAAATCATAACCAATATATTGTCGTACCTTAAGGCGCTTCCTCACTGGGAGCATTAACCTATAATGTAACAATTCAGATTCGAGCTTTACATCAGTGAGTGAGGAGAACCGAGCATTACAGTAGGAGCACCCGAAATACAATTTGCAACATGAATGCGAATATTATCGAATCTTGGATTGTTACATTACAGATGAATGCTCGGGTGAGGGAGCTCCTTTAGATACAGGGTATTATAATACGATAAAGTACGTTCCCTTTTGTTCGCAAAATATATATTCATTATTCGCAATAAGTTCATTTGATTCACAATACTCGTACAATGATCTCGTCTGCTGTTATTCTTATCTCGCAAATTTTCTACTTTTTTCAACCCTTGTAACAAAACCAGGCTGAATTGATGAGCTGTCTTTGATAATAATTATATTTTTTTGCCCTATAAAGTTCTTGAAGAGAGAAATATATTTCTGAATACTATTATACTATTGGTTGGTTGTTTTCTATGGAACCAAATAGCTTTAAGCAAGCAAACAAAAAACAAAATTCCTTGTTATTTTGAAACAATTATGGAAGGCGTTGGAATTTTCTTAATAAAACGGTAAGTAGGTAATCAAACTCCCATAATTATGAAGGTCACTGGTGTTCGTTTAAAATTCTAGTGTTGAAAATAATTTTCTAAGAAAACCTTGTTAACGTTCCTTCGCATCCGGCGCTGGTCCAGCGTAGACTTTGACGCAACGTGTCTGTAAACCAAATAAAAGGTATTTTGTCTTTACCCATATTTCATCATCATTTAATTTTCTCGAATTTGCTTTTGCTGGTCCAAAGCCCTTTATTGAATGCCATTCGTCCCTATTTTGCATCATTCTTACATTACGTTCACCAAACTTTTAAACTCAGTTCATCTTCCATGTTATCATTTTCCATGTTTCGTTTACAGTCTACCTATCAGCGACCCGGACAACTCCACCTTCCGATGTTGAAGATCTTATGTTCCAGACCAACTGCACCTTCCGACTCCAAATACAGGGTGAAATTTTAATCACCGTTTTCCTCTTGAGGGTTAAATACAAAGGTACCACGACTTCATTTTTTTTTTCTTTTAATTCCGAAACCATACACACTGATTCATTCCAACAAACTTCATTTGACAATCACACAAACGACCTAAAACTAAAGGGGCTTCCTTTTCATTTTTCCCTCGTGATCCTAAAACACTGGCCACGTAATAATAGAGGATACCCCAATGAAAAGCTTTTTGAAACAAAAATAGACATAGTTTTGACTAACGATACGTTTGAACAATGCTAACTAACGATGAAGCGCACTCGGCGTGGGACCGGTAGGTTCGGACGCACGCCTCGCCGCACCACCTACTCGTACCACGATTCTCGCTCGTCATCCGCTTTTATTTCTCTCTATTTTATATATTTTTTTTTTTACTAATTGTCGGAGAAGAATATATCTATTTCAGTAGATCGATGCTAATTTAGTTCAGCAAGGCAGAAGGTTTTGATAAATGAATAACTCTACTAGACTAGACACAGCAGATGGAAGTTGCTTTGAGATATGGACAAAGTTAACGCCAGTTTAGTCGCACACCACACGGCAAACATAGTGTTATTACAACAAACGATTTTACTACATAAACTCGTAGCAACATAATAGAATATGTTAGGTTAAAAAAGTTACATAGAGTGGCGATGAGGTTACCACATCACAACTGTTAAAATTATAAAATAAACAATAATATAAGATAAAAATAAAATAATGCAGTTTGCAAAAACTTGCACGAAACCGTAGTACAGTCAGCATCAAAAGTCGATTAACACTATCATTTTTAGATGTTATTAAATTGACAACAACTTTTTTCAATAAACTGATTTTTAACTTTTCACATAATAGACAAGAGTATATATTCTAAAAAAATTTCTTCTGTTGCAATTTTGAACAAATATTTTGATCAACAACTAAGATTAAAAAAACTGAAGTGTTAATCAACTTTTGATGCTGACCGTACTATTAAGTATTCTGTGACGAAACAAACCACTCTTGCTTGACAATATTAGTTTACTGACCTGAAAGCGGCAACGACGCGCACACGGCAGCTCCAGACAGGCAGTATAGGCCCGGGCTCGCCGCTGGCACAGTATAATTAAGTAAGCAGTGTTACGTCTCGGCAATGTCCTTGAAATAATTACCTACGGCCGCTCGGTATATGTATAAACGCGCACTAAGGTTGTCCACTGACTGTACTTTGTAAGTCCGGAAATTTTAATGATAGGAGAGCATTCTTTTTTAAAACCGTGATTGGTTGTAGGTAGTATGTCCTGTACATTAAAATGTTTTTCACTTATCCGGTAACTTGTGGTACAAGGTTTCTTTGCTAAATCATCTCGGCACATCAGCCGAAACCATTTTGATAGTCTAAAATAAAAATACATATTATCCATTTATTCGCGGGTTCAAATATAACATATATATATTATATTTTCTATTTATAGAAAAGTTACGTAAAACGGCCTATATAAAAGTATATAGGCGTCCGCGACGACATTTATATCTAAATGCTTAGGATAATTTATAAAATATAAAAAAGTTGTACCTATAAACAAATTATGATCATTTGTCTAGAGTAATTTAAGTAGATCGATATTTAATTGGCTTATCGTCAGGGCAATAGACCGAAATAGAAGGAGATTTCGCCTGACTTTTTATGTTAATAGAGTAATTCGGAGTCGTAACGTCTGAACTTCGAATCGAATTTTCGCCGGCCATGGGTCGTTGTCCTACTAGTATATATTCGTCAGTTGATATATCTGAGCTATGCATTTCCCTACATGATATTGTTTAATAATCAAACAAAAAGGAAAACCGCAGCTAGAGCGTTAAGTACTTGTTATTATTATTTTACTATATTCTTCCCGCGACTTCGTCCGCGTGAAATTTCTTGCTCCCCCAACCCACCCCGTTGTATTGCATCGCCTGCCCGCGCTATTACTTCGTTTTCGCTCAGCCTTCTTTCTGACTGTTTTTTTTGTTTCGCGGCTTTTATTTCTAGCGTGATGTTAAGTAGCCTTCCTCAACAATTGGGCAATCAAATGCAAAAATATTTTTTCAAATCCGACTGGTAGTCCCAGAGATTATCAAGTTCAAACAAAAAACAAACAAACTCTTCAGCTTTATTATTTGGTATAAAGTCCGGCCGCGCTAAATTTGCCAAAGATATAAATAACAATGGCCACTCGAAATTGAATGAAATTGATGTACAAGAACATTTATTTTAAGTAATGTTTATATTCGTGTAGTTAGCTCGGAGATTTAGACGAAATAAACATTACTTAAAATAAATGTTCTTGTACATCAATTTAATTAAATTTCGAGCGGCCATTGTTGTTTACATCTTTGGCAAATTTAGCGCAGCCGGACCTTAGATACATTGTGTAGGTATTTTCAAGGAACGTCATCTTGGCAATGAACGGAAATATTGCGTTCATTGGGATACGTAAATAATATTCGATGTGACTTTTGTTTATTTTATTTCTCGCAGGGTGTGCTTTTCACAACTTGAAGCACCATTTCCCAAACCCATTGTAACATTTTAACGACATCTTTTTTTCAGGTTTAATTATAACAAAAGAAGATGGTGCCTGGAAAAGACTGGATGTGGGTGGATGAGGGATGACCGATCTTGGAGAGAGCTTTGTTCAACACTTCAAAAGACAGATAATTATAATACATCAAAGGTAAATGAGACTGTGTGAAAACAAAGAGCTTTTCAGATGTCATTTTCAATATTATTATCATCTGTGTATTATTGTATTGCAGATATGACCTTTAGAAGAAAAATAAAAGAATTTTGCATGCTATGTTTGATCCTAGCTAAACATGTTTGTGCCATTATACCAGTAATTATATTTGAACACCATTGTATACCATTTTTTATACAAATAAATATGATTTATTATTCTCCGATTCATAATCAGCCTATAGTGTTCCCACTGCTGGGACACAGGCCTCCTCCAGGCTATAATCTACCACGCGGGCCCAGTGCGGGTTGGTAGATGACGTGGTTGATTCTCCGTGTAAAATACTGGTATTCAGTTGCATCCGGCTAGACTTAAAGCAGATTCCAACATAGTTGGGAAAAGGCTACGTAGTTTTTTTTTTAATAAGTATTTATAGTGTACGCAATAATCTTTTCGATCTTCTATCTATCTACATATCTATTATTTACTTTTTGTGTTAATTTTTCTTTAGGTATAAACGAATATTCGGACAAAGGGGTTTGAATATTTTTGTATGGAGGGTGGCCCTAAGGTCGGCCGCCATTTTGATTTTTTTTTCAGAATCGCGGTGCACAGCAAAAGTTATATATTTAGATAGAGGACACTTATACAAACAAAAAATGTTATGTAACATAATATCCTAAAGCGTCAGGTTTCGGAGTTATTCACCGAAATATAAGTCGAAAACAACAAGGATTTTTTTGTTTTTTTCCCCTACAGGTAACCATATTGAACTATTGAGGTAATAGAAACGTTATAAAACCTTTATGGAAAAGAAACAAATGAAGAATAGATATTTTTTTAATAAATAATTAAACACGGCAATTTATTGATCCTTTTTTTAATCCCAGAGACTAATCTGACATTTAAGTCTTTTGTGTTTTCGTTTTTTTTAGTACAGAAGTTTGACATAACACTTGTCAGATTAGTCTCTGGGATTAAAAAAACGAACTATAAATTGCCGTGTTTAATTATTTATTAAAAAAATGTCTATTCTTCATTTGTTTCTTCTCCATAAAGGTTTCATAACGTTTCTATTACCTCAATAGTTCAATATGCTTACCTGGAAGGAAAAAAACAACAAAAAAATCTTAGTAGTTTTCGACTTACATTTCGGTGAATAACTCCGAAACCTGACACTTTAGGATATTATGTTAATTACATTTTTTGTTTGTATAAGTGTCCTCTATCTAAATATATAACTTTTGTTGTGCACCGCGATTCTGAAAAAAAATCAAAATGGCGGTTGATTTTAGGGCCAAAACCTTCAAACCCCTTTGTCCTTTTTTTCACTATAGGTCCTCCGGCTTGAAATAAAACAGTAATCGAATTAATGAGTGATGTACCGCGTGGCGTGATGGCCAGTCTGCCTGGCTGGCCGTCCGTGATGCAATTAAAAAGTAGAACGTCAAAGAACACGCTAATAAAATTTCGCAAAATGTTCACAGTTGTATTTTGTTAGCGTTTGAAATTATTATGATTGTTTTGTTTGTTGAATGTTTGTGTTGGACTTGGAAAAATAAGGCTGAATTGAATTAGGTGACGCGAAATTATTTTAATTTATTTTCGGGCGATTGTTTGTCAAATATGAAAGGAAGTTTTGTTTTTTTTTTGTATTAAATATGAAACAAAACGACTAAAATTAATTTAGGAACTTTAAAAACAAATAAAGAGACCTCACAAATAAACAAGAAAAAGCCGCTTTGCAGCTATAGCTATGCGCTTTGAGAGCCTTTTGGTATAATCTTTGTTTTCTGTTTTTATAGTTTTAAGGCGTATTTATTTTGCTGTAATGCTAATAAACGCTTATTCTTTCTTAATATATTTCTGACTTCTTTTCTCTGACTGCCCATAACTGGCCCAAAGTAAAATAATGAGTTTGTTACCTAGTAACCTTAACAAACCTAACCCATTACCTACTAAAAATTTGTTAATGCAGAAGGCCAATTCTCGTAATTTAAATTGTTCAAAATCTAGTCGCAGTCTCATCTCGGCGACAAACAAATGTCAAAAACTTGTCAAAATGTAGAGAAATTATCTCAGTCTCAATCTGTCAAAAAATACTTCTATTTTTTGACAGATTGAGACTGAGATGCAAAATTTTAGGCATTCCACTTTGCCCCACCAGTGGGGCGGCTAGTGGGGCAAAGTGGAATAATCCGATAAAAAGGCCTACAAATCCTTAGAAATTCTTTCCACTATGAGTAAAAGAAATCGTCGTACGGTTACTAATGAGCACAATACCTTTTATATAGAGAGACTTCGAAATAGGCCAAACCCTAGAATGGAGAAGAAAATTAATGATACTTACTCGACGCCTATCCTCATCTCTAAAATATTTTATAATATTTATGACAGGAACCAGAACTTTCATATCATTAACGTGTGAGCTTCTTCTCGGTCGAGGAAATCTGAAAATTAATGAGTTTTCTTTTTTGTTTTGATTTAGTTAAATGTTTTTGAAAATCTTATTTCACCCACGCTTCTATCACGTGTGAGCAAAGGCTTTTGTTTTGCAAAATGAATACTGCGATAATAAAAAAGTGGCACTCCGGGAGTGCCGACAGAAGTGAAAACTTGAACAATTACGTGTGTATTTTTTGATATAAACAAAACACGAACAGAATACTTTTCCATCACTCACTGACAGTGACATATCGGATATACATTAAAACCGAGTACATTCCGACGACAGACGAAAACATCCGAAGCGGTGTCGGTTACGGTAACAGTGGCGCGAATTCAATGATTTTTTCCCATCTCATAAAATGTCCGAAGCGACTAATGAAGTTTTCACTTCAAAAAATATATCAAAGTCGGTTAATTGTGTAGGTAGCAGTCGAAGTATAGGCTTACTTGATCGCATATGTGCGTGTACTCGTTATTATCAAAGTTTATGGCAGGCTGATGGTCAGACATACACACGGCCCTTGGGTCTGATTCTGTACTCCACAGTGTATATGTTCAAGCAGGCGATGCCTGAAAATTGGGCCATTTATATACGCCTATACTTCGTAATATTATATTATGTAGTACGCACGGCTACACATCAAGCTATATAATTATAACCAGTATAAGCTGACTGTCTAATTCTGATGTGTCGCCGTGTGTACACGTTACCCAATTAATTACTCTTCAGGTGGCTGTGTAATTGGGACTTCATTATTTCTAGTTAAAGAGCCCTGTTTGTTATTCTGTAGCGATCGAGTAAACACAAACTGCATTACGCGGATAGTAAAATGGCTCACCGAGATAGTGTAATTTTACGAAGAAAGAAAAAACAATAGAACATCTACCCTATTTCTGACGCTGCAGCAAAACCACTTCAACCTAATTAAGCGTTGTTTGTGCTCACATTCGAAACAAATGACTGGTGCTTTCATAAAAAATATAGAACATCTAACGTCTTCCAAAAAGAACGTCATAGAAGAGAACTTGCATAGCTGTGTGTAGGTATAGGTGCTATCAACGAGAACGCTTCAGGAATTACCTAATTGAAAAAGTTCTCAACTTTTCCGTCACAATTACATTGTCAATTGAATTTCCGACGTTATTATGTTTGAAAGTGATCACATTCTTGCTGTATCCATGGTTATTATGTAAATTAGGAACTGACCGGTAGAATATGGTCAGGACATCGATCACGCTTGGCGGGTTGGTTATGCAACATTAACGATAAAGTGCTTTATTATCAAGTATCATCTTCCACACTCGTCCGTGGTTATGAGATATACGTTACAGTCACAGGCGTAAACGTTTTACGCACATCTGGGACGTTACTTGAGTAATCGGCTGTGGTTAATTAGGCAGGTACTTAGGTCTTGATTTCTTTCGATATTTTAACGACTGGTATGGGCTAAAATAGCGGTCTTCTAAATATTGATTAATAAAATTTGAACTTTTCCATCGAAGAAACCTTATCTACATCCACGGTTTCAGTTATAATAACATTAGCGTACAAAATCTCAACGTGTACATAATGTACATTTATAACTCAAGAACGGCCGGACCGATTTTTATGATCTTTGATTTTTTGGATTTGTCTCCGCCCCGAATAGCATAATAACTAATTAAAACATAGGAAAATTTTACGAAAAAAATATAATGAAGATAATTAATTTTCTCATAAATTTTACATATTTTATTGATTCTGAAGCGGTATGAAGTTCGCCGGGTCAGCTAGTTGTATATAATATTAACTCTGTTTAACTGAAAAAACAGAATTAAGAAACATAGTAACTTTATGCATACCTAGATACCTGTAAAATAAGGTTAAAAAAGAGAGATATCATCTCATCTTTTAATCCGTACAGGTCATTGCTACTAAAAACGCTTCGGAGAGCACAACTTTTTATAATATTATTGTCCAAACTCAATTTTGGAACAAATTAGTTTTTCCCAAGCTAACCCGATTCATCTGCAGTGGGTTGAAATCAACCAGTTTAACCTAAACCAATCTAATTATACCGAGATAACTGTCTAGGGTAAAATGGTACAACTTTGTCAAACAAAAACAAACTTGTGGGTAGGTATTAACGTGGGTTAAGATTTTCTGATAAATTTTTATTTGTAATTTTATGAAGCAATCTGGGTATTTAGTTCAATAAATGGAAGCAGGATCTTTACCTACCTACTTCAGAAAAATGGTTATTGGGGTTACAGTAAATCTTAATAAAACTGATATCGGAATCCCGAATAGCTGATCTATTCACGCTAGCTAGCTCGTGCAGACAAAGGAGACGAACCCTTCGGAGAACCCATCCTTCATTCTTTGCGATTATTATTTCCTTTGCGACTCGTTCACACGATACATCACATCCACTACTTATAGGCATGTCTCCAATAAATGTTACAATTGACGATGTGATCACGCGTAGTTTGGATGTCATATTATTTAATCTCTTAAGAATTCAGTTACTTAAATTGCGTTAGATACTCAAAACCCTTTAAGAAAGTGTTGGTGTGATTGATTGACTTTTAAGTATAATTTAACAAACGTAGTTTGTACCACATATTTCCCGCTTGCCTGAATAGGATTTCTTTTACATTCCCATGCCGAATAACAATAGCCAAGCGTGTATGGTGCAGGGCGGTGCCAAGATCCGTTCGTTCACAGTCGAACGGGCAGGCGGGCAGACGGGCCCTCCGCTTGTAGGTACGTCGAACTGAGCCGAGCAAGCCTCCCGATTCTATTGACCTTTACGTGCTTCCGTCTATGGCGAAATGAAATCGCGAGAGTTTAAGTTAATCTCAATGTGTTTTGTTCCTGTAGACGAACTATTTCGCTATTTCGCCCAAAACACAGGATTACCAAGTCTTAGCAATACAATTTTTATTTAAGCAAAACTCTACAAATATTCATGCCTTATAAATTTATAATTTTTGAATAAATATATTATTATTATTTCAAATATCATGATTTTCCACTGTGATTAAGAGGCCTATCTTGCCCAATTTGAAGATAATAATAATTATTTAATTTTCCAAGAAAATACTTTCATAGTTATTTTAAAGAAAAAACAACTTCAGATTTGTTTCGCCTCAGGAAAGACAACCATTATTCCCTTTATACAAACAAATCGTCCAATATCAAATTTGGCAACAGAACCAATTTTGCAAGCGACCCATTTTGCGACAACTTCTTGGTAAAACCCCAATGTTTGTTTTTATTAAGTTGTAGTCATTTATCGAAGTTCGGATTGACACACCCACAGTACAAAATTTCCTTTTTCGAGTATTTTGTCTGACTTTTTACACTTCTAAGAACTAGATGAAAATTGGGCGCCTTGACTCTTTTAACAGCTAAAACCCCAGGGCGTGTGGTACGCCGGGACTTTATGGTATTAGCGATCGAACGTTCCCCCGGTGCGCGGTGGTACGCCCCGGGGTTTTAGCTGTTGCGACGTTGGCTCCAATCTGTTACGGACTTTTATTTAAAAATGAAATGTAAATTGTAAACGTTGTAGTACTTGTACAATTGTACATGTATAATAGCAAAATATTTTTAGCTAATTGATCACTCGTAATGCTTTAATAAACTGTTTTCTTTTCTTTCACGTTTCAGTGAGGATTTTTGGTAGGCCGGAGGGTCAATTTGTAAGCGTGGATAAATCTGTAGCCTTCACCATGTATTATACAAAACAGAAACTCTTCAAGTATAAAGACGGTGATCAGTCAAGTTTTCGAGTTACATGACCGCGCAGTTTCCCGACGCAGATGACTTTGAGGGCTCTTAAATTTATATTACTTACGCGCTGATAAATGATCTCAACAAAGTTAATTATAATAACTTAGAATACAGGTACAAGTTAAACGTCTATCAAAAAATTTGAAACTCTTCTTAGCGCTCCACATAAAGGATAAGTTCTGGATACGTTTTCAATTACCGATCAATTTTGTTGCATCTGTTTTTGCTTTACTACGGCTAAAGCAAATGGTGGGGGGGGGGTTGACTTGAACTCTATGTTGGTAAGCGTGTGGTCTACTGACTTTACAGATTAATTTTTGTGTTAGTATATGTACCGTATGTTGATCGAAATTGATGGAACAGCAATTTTTTTGTTTAATAACGTAAGAAAAATTTCAAAGTATCATGTACTGAACCACGGTTACAGTTTGCGCGTCGATATGTCCCGTCATCCTGTATAGGATTTAAAAGAGTAGGTAGCTACCTACCTAGACAAACTTTTACAGATTATAATTATTCAAACTCATTCAAACATCAAAGCGTAGGAGGTACAGGAGAAGAACGGACAAGAAATTTTCTTTTTATTTTACAAAATTCTTACCTAAAATCTACCAAGAACAGTAAATAGTGGTAATTTAGCCACGAAAAGATATAAGACACACATAGACAGGTAGACTCGTTACGTCAGTTTAAATCAAGTAAAGAACTTATTGAACACTTCCTAAAGTTTAGTTGAAACTTCGGAAGGCGGACCCTGACGAAATCTGGGAATAATCACGCCAGTAACATAAAATCCACGTAAATACCGGGCACATGAAAAACCATTTGAACTGTTGAAGAATCTTGGTTATTTTGATCACTCGTAACGCTTTAATACACAGTTTTCTTTTCTTTCACCTTTCAGTGAGGATTTTTGGTAATTTGGAAGGTCTAATAGCTTTAACGGATGCGAGGGACATTACCCTTATTAACAAACGGAATGGTAAAACCAGTAATGTTTATATAAGTGCAGCGAAGAGGCTATAGGCTATACCTACGTTTGAAGATAAAAATGGTGAGTTAAGTTGGCGTATTGTTGCACAAAAACCGGACATAACTGATAATCCAGGGAATCAAACTAATAATACATACAAACGTTTATAACATAATCTGCGGCCGGAATACGTCCGCTACAGCACATTGGTCTGCCACGACCGCAGCCGCAGCATTGATTACTGGACTACCCGTATATTATACACGAATTAGGGAACACGGTATTCAAATATGTAATTTTAGAAGAGGTACTTTAATGCTCGGTTCCTATAAACAAAAACTAATCGTTTTGCGTACCAATAGTAAGCATTTTTATTGCCAAACTGGGCATATAAATAGATTCGTAAGCTAATTTTACCTGTGATAGCTACTGCCATGTGGGAGGGTCTACTATGCAAAGCTATGAGGTTTTTAATTCATTAATGGTAAAGATACAAGAGTCTTAATTTTAACCAATAACGGTCCGTAAAAGGATAGGAATCGACCATTAATATGGTATACAGGATGAAATTGAAAACATGCGACAAATCGAAATGGGAGATTGTACTCATCATTATGAATAACTTTTACTATGGGACCAAACCTGAAATCGCGAAAAAAAAATCAGCTGCTCCCTACATTTATGTTCGCATAACTCGTCAAAATTTAGGGAGCAGCAGATTTTTTTTTCGCGATTTCAGGTTTGGTCCCATAGTAAAAGTTGATCATAATGATGAGTTCAATCTCCCATTTCGATTTGTCGCATGTTTTCAATTTCATCCTGTATAGTTGATAAGCCCGCCTCTGTACATTTCCGTGCTTGTAGTCACACTTCACACTAATCACACTATCACACTAATATTATAAAGGCGAAAGTTTGTGAGTGTGTGTGTGTGTTTGTTAGTTCTTGACGCTCAAACCGCTGAACCGATTTAGATGAAATTTGGTATAGATATAGCTTGAGTCCCGGGAAAGGACATAGGATACTTTTTATCCCGATATTCCCACGGGATCGGGACTTATGCGGGTGAAACCGCGGGGCGCAGCTAGTTTTAAATAAATAAATTAACGATCCCTACTGCAGTACATGAATGATCTCGTTAAAGTGTTTGTGTAGGCTATTATGGGTAGAAAATAGGTCCCCCCGAAAGTGTCGTAAAAGGTAACCAAAGGATTATGTCAACAGATCGGTCATTGGCAACCTTACGATCATCATTCGAAGGGAACCGCAAACGGAACGAAAAAGGTAGATATTGTCATCGGAAAGGAATGATATAATAGTTATCTCTTCCCTATTTCGCCACAATGTTACTATTACAATATACTGGATAATCTATGTTGAACTTTCATTGTTCTGTGAACCTGAACCTCGCCAGTGGAAGTCTTACACGAGCAATTACTACCTATTAGTTGAAGACGAACATGGTTGGCTTATCGTACAAACTTGAGTTTTGACCCAGAACTTTCAACCGCTACCAATAATAAAATTAAATAATAATAATAACCAGCTTTAAACTGTCTTTGAACACAATTTTCATATTCCTTTCATAAAACATGAAAGAGTTTTGCGAAGTTTGAAGGGACATTAGTGTCGTTTCTTGAAGATTCCGCTCTTGGACTTGGCATTAAAAGTTGTTGCCTTCCTGCCGAACAACAAAGAGAGATAAGCTCAACCCAGGGGGTAATTCTTTTAAGAAGTTACTGATGTCTCCGTTCAGAGCGTGGGCTTGTTTCATTGAAAATTCAGGAACCTTCGAAATGTAATTTGCATGAGGAGCGACTTAAGTGTATTCCGATAGGAGTGGGACGATGTTTATTTGAAATACTTATCTATTGTCTTTCGTAAAGTGCCTTCAAGAACCTCCCACTATCAAAGTAGTAAATTTAACATTGATAGCAACACGAGCTCTCGTTAAATTTTTATTTGTACCAGTGATTTTCATGCCTACTCTGCTTACTCAACGACGTATATTCCATTTTAAAATAGAAACATTTCACCAAGTTCTGAATTGCTATAAGTATTTTTTTTTTAATCTTCCGTATCGGAGACACAAACTTTTCGAATTGCGGTTATGTGAAAATTCAAAGGCACGGTGTATAAAGACGTACAAGCTTTTGAAAAGTCAATCAGTATTTGTAGGCTGATTAGACAAGGGGCCGACTCGATGTGACACTGGCTTTCAGCGGCGAGCTACCGACCAACCGGGTGGGTAAATATTTGCTCGCCAGTGTAAATTTACGCCGGGCCACTCGCAACGCAGCAAATTGAACAGCAATTCGGCCGGACACGGAAATTATACCTAGTGATCAACAAATATTTTGATGCGACTTTACAGTTCAGTTGACTTTCATGGTAATTAATTAAACGGTAATTTGTTTACAGTTTTCCATTTGGTTAAAGGTACATTTTTATATTTCAGTGGAACACAAGTTATAATCTATCAGTTCGGTAGTATATTACTATGTGCGCTATGTTTAATGTAAATACACTATTCGATAAATAAGAACAAAATAAGTCCAACAGCAGGTAGGTCTAAAAACTAAATACCTACTTACTTACTACCAGAAGTAACAAAACATTAAAATTAAAGCCTTTTTAACTTGATTGATAAAGCTACCTACTCTAAAACTGTCTCTAAATAGGATAAACTTCATGCCTTAACAATTTTTAAGCCTTTATCTAAATAGAATTATTCTAATCACTCGAACAAAGTTATCGTTTGTTTACCGCTGAAGCCTGAATCATGAAAACATCCCTGAGAGATATTCAAATATTTTCTCAGGCGGCCATCTTGTGGAATATTTAAATAACACGAAGCGGAACAGCGCTCAAATCGAGTCTACAGTCGGAAAACCTTGCTGGCGTTCGTCTGTACTTCAGTCTGCTATCGCCTTGACTGTTTTCGTAACATATTAGTAGATGGCGCTAAGCGTCGCAAGTTTTCGCGAAAACCGAAGTTCAGTGTTGAAAATAAATAAAGCTGATTACCTACACCAACTTTGTTTATTTTGGTGTTGATGTTCACCTCTCATTTGTATTTTATAGATTACATAATTGATTACTTTCAAGAACTGACCATTTTCCGGTACGTAATTATTATATTACTCGACTACGGCGAGACCCAAACGGAAGATAGTGTTTCGTTTTTTCTATACATAGGGAAAATGGTTGGCTAGTATGATGGGTAAACTCACCCCTTTGTCGGCTGCAGGTGACTAAATCTGTATTTGTCTATATATGATCCAACGAAAGAATTTCCTTAAATTCAAAACCCCTAAAAATTGCCGGTCGACTTTTCCAAAGATAAACAAGCTTAGGCTGAGTGTACCAGTTGTATGTATAAAAGTAATTGTAATAGAGATATACCCATGCAAAAGGCGGACGTAACCGGTGCTAGGGGCAGCAACAAACAACTGGTGAATCGAAAGAGCCTTGCTCGCAGTCACGCAGCAACCTGCGTAACTCATTAACGGACGTCCTTGAGCTCCTTTTTTGGCGAAAATCACACGCAGACCTCCACTGCGGAAGTTTCATCAGCAGTGTGTCGAAGCCTTAAAGTTTGTTCAACGAATAAATGTCACCTCATATAAAAGTTACCGTAAAAAAGTTACTTTTGGTGCCACGAAATTGTTTGAACATCTACCTACAGATTAGGAAAAATGAATTCGTTTTATGAGACTCTATGCCATAGTCTAATATTAACGATTTTATTAATTACATGTTTCACGCCAAACCTTGGTCATATCGAACGCCTGGGGAGTAATAAAACCATGACCTACCCATCAGCTGTGTAAGCTAATGGATAATATAAAAATAGCACAGCAAATATTTGCATCTAGGCTTTGTATACCACCGTACAATTTCCATAGATATTAATATACTTACACACATCAAAAGTGTCTAGGGATCAACATATATTTTTGCAATAACTTTTCTCCTGATTGATATTAATTAAAATTTTCTTTAAGGATTCATCAAATAAAGTGTTTTCGTTTGTCACAGTAACGATAAACCAAGTCACCTTTGCATTAATAAAGAAATTTGCCATTTTCCTAATAAAGGGATTTTTGACATTTGAACCACTAACACAAAAGTTCGAAAAAAAGACTGAAATAACAGTTTTCTTTAAAATTTTATTGGGTAACTTAAACAATTAATAATCCGTGTTTCTACCGCGAACACTAACAACACAAGAACATCGGTTTGGCATACTCAAAATGAGTTCATCCAAATCACGCTGTGGAATGGCCGCCCATGTTCGTTGCAACAACAAAAAAAGGTCTTCTTGCGACTGGATACCCTCCATATTCGGCAGAGCTCTTCTCTGTAGCATATCCCATGCATGCTCAATCGGGTTCAAGTCTGGCGACTGAGCAGGCCAGGGCAGGACATTGATGTTAGCTGCGGCGAGAGTCTGTCTTACAACTCTTGCGGTGTGCGGTCGTGCATTATCATGCATTAACTGAAATAAGGGACCGATTTGCACTTGTAGAGGAACGATGACGTCTGATACAATCGTCTCAGCATAAATTTGAGCGTTGAGGTTGCCTCTGATCCAAATCAACTCAGTTCTTCCGCCGATCCAAATACCCGCCCATACCATGATGGTTCCACCACTATAAGGATGGACTTCCTGGCAGGATTTTAATCGCTGTTGGCGTCCAGGGGTTCTCCAGTGTCGTATACGTCTTGTATCCGGTCTCATACCAAAACGAGACTCATCAGAAAAGCACACGAAACGCCATTGTTCTTCTGCCCAATTTCTGTGTTCAAGAGCCCATTGATATCGAATCCTACGATTGTGCATTGCTATAGGTGGTACCCGTAGCGGTCTTCGGGAATGAAGGTTCACTTCATGCAAGCGGTTTCTGACTGTTTGGTCGCTAATTAAGTTCCCTGAAGAGTGATGAAGCCTCACGGCTAACATCATGGCGGTTATTGTTGGAGCTCTTCGAGTTAAGATTTGAATGTATCGGTCTTGTCTCCGTGTGGTGCAGCGATACCGTCCTCCATGGCGCTCAGCCACGGTACCAGTGCTTCGGTAACGTGTCCAAAGTCGACTGATAACACTCTGACTTGTATTCAGAGCTAAAGCCACAGTACGTTGCCGGGAACCAGCTTCTATCATTCCCACGGCTCTGAGCATTTCTTCCCTGCTTAAATGACGTCGCCGCTCCATAATAACGTTGGTTTTAATCAGTAGTAGGGAAACAGTAGCACTAATAATGTCTTCAATGCGTTGTATGTTTTTATAGGGAAAATATTGACAGCTGATTTTCATCTTTTACTCGAATTTGATTCACAGTTCCTGATTCAAATTATGAAATGCACCAAAAAGGATCCATATAAATTTATAAAATCATAAATTTATTACAAAGCCACATCTCAATCTCAAGAAATCCGCATAAAAATGCTTGATCCCTAGACACTTTTGATGTGTGTAGTTATTCTAATTATAGATAGTCGGTTATAAAGCTTGCAATATTCGTACATTATGATTTATTGCTCTGTCTGTTGTTTGCTATATTTGGACTTCATTCAAACGATTCGGGAACAATTGTATATTCCTAGGGAGGCGTGTGCTTCTAGGTTTTGGATAGGTATCAATAAGAAAAGAAGTGACAAGCGTACATTAACATGGACTCCTTCTAAGCCACAATTGCCAAATAATAAGCAATAACAACACATTTGTAAGGCTTGATTGACCGATTGACGGTAGTATGCTTCCGTGATTGCAGACATCCTAAATTGGTGATAGGTGGAGCATACCTATAGACTGATAAAAATTATAAGCAACAAAAACTACTAATAATCAGACTAAAATGGGAATCAATGGGTAATTTTACAATCGCTCAAGAAACCGCAAATGAATGTCATTAGTAGCTTTTAAAGCGATTGTTTAATGTGAATGTCGATAAAAGAAGATAATGTCATTACACAGGAACATGTGTATGCATAAAGGTTGCTCTTATTACAATCAATACAGACCAAACAATAGGACCTTTTCAAAGAAGCCTACTACCTACCTATCAAAACGCTTTATGAAGAAAAATTAAAAGATGTCGGACATTTAAAGACGTTAGCAATAATTGTAAAGGCGGCGTGTCATGCCGTGACATGGTGTGATTTTAGCGTGCTTGTCGTCAACTGTCGGAGCTTCTATTTGCCCCTTACCGTACATTGTTTTAAGCGCTTAAGTTTAATGCTTCTTCATAAAATATTCATTACACATAACATAATCAGCCTATAACGTTCCCACTGCTGGGACACAAGCCTCCTCTCTGTGAGAGGGAGTATTAATATTCATCACTCTAGCAAAACCATAATCTAGCATTGCGGGAGATGGGAAGCGGGGATGATGAAAGGTTTCTTTTTGACGAATCCAACTACCTACTAAAGGATGGCAGCAAAACATTCTAGCATATATTATTTTGTGTCTCTTGATTATTAAACGCCAATGTTGCCTGTACGCAGTGCATCATTTTTTTTACCATATTTTTTTTTTGTCAATGAATAGGTAAGCAATGAATGTCAACGTCACTGCTTGGAAGGGCTGATCCTGATTGATTCGCTTAGCTCTCATAAAAGTTATATTATAGGTGCCTTGTATGTATCTGTACAGGTCTTGGTCAATGCGTCATCAGACTATTTAAGAATTTAAGTGAAAGGTTTACTGAAGGTTTAGATAGTACTAAGTATCTTCTAAAATTAAACAAAATCAATAAGCTGATGTAAGCCTCGTGTCAGCGAGATGTCAGTGAGGCCACTACCATAGAATTTTAAAGTTCAATTTGGTGAATCAATGCGGGCCCGGCTGCCAGCGATACACGAAAGGTCTGCCTTTATTTACTTATGAAGAAATATGGCATTGGACGACGAAATATGAATTCGATGTACATGCATTTTGTTTGCGACGAGAAAAGTTCAAATATTAGATTTTTTTATCTACGGGTACTTTTAGCATTTGCTGCAACGAAAGATCATAATTTTGAGTTTTGCTTTTTTTTTATAATATAAAAATGTTATTGTAGAGAAGAAGGGACCTTTGGTACCTAGCTACCTACTCTACTTATTACCTCAGATGGCAGGCAAATCCAATTGCACTACATAGTGCTTACCAATCCTAAGTAGCCCAAGCCTAACTAACATAACATTTTCCACATACACACAAGTTATTCATCAGGTAATTTATGGGCAACATAGATCCAAGTTAGAAAATTCTGATGTAATTTGAGTAAACACGCGAAATGGTTCAAATACCAAGCATTGTCAAGGACGAAACAAGTGAAGGGGTTCAAGAGTTACGTCATAGACGTATGAGTAACACATTACTTTCCGGAAACGTGTATGGAAATCGTTGCCTGATTTTGTCCGCTTTTCCGCTTGACCATATTGAAATGACCGTGAATTTAGTAGACCACATGCGATCTATGTTCAGAATATTCTTTACAATATAAACAAGGTTTTATTGCGGATAGTATAAAGGATAAACCGTCACCGAAATCAAACACTTCTGAAAGAAGATCTGACCGTAGACTCCTTTAGATACTTTGACACTATCAATAGTCAAATCAGAGGCCCTAGCTCGTACGCGTGACGTAAACGTTTTTCAATGTTTGAATAGAAAATACAATTAAGTGTTCAATAGAGTTTTGTTTTATTTTATTTTTTTGCAACAGGCCCAATTAGTTTCACCCATAATAAATATGTTTAATTTGCTATACTTTTATGCCACGCGTATGTGCTAGGCTCACATAACTCTATTTACTTAAGCTATTACTAATAACCAATAGGTACACCTAATCAAAGGATACCCCTTCAACCTACTTCTTGAAACAAAGGACTGCATCGTATTGACATGCCGTGACCCACTTCCTTATGCGTGGAGACCGTGTCCTCACTCCATGAAAATAACGTCACTACCAACTTTATGGTAATGCAACATCGACTAACAAGTAAGTAGATACGTCTGCTTCCAAGATAGTATCATGGTAGCAACAATATTGATTTTCAGTTTGTTTGAAAAGATAAGTAGACCGTCCTCTTGCCTGCTTATTAAAGGCTTGTAATTATAAATTTTTCGGTAATTGGAGTGGCTTTTGGCTAAGTCAACCAACGCGCACTAGGACCTCGTGGTGGATTACGGCCCACTCCCTCTCACTAAGAGTAGGCCTGTGACCCAGTGGGAACATTATAGGCTGATTATGTTGTGGCTAAGTCATAACAGCCGCATGAGTTGATCGGTCAAGTTAAGCTACGCATGCCGCTGTTAGTCCGTGGGTGGGTGACCATCTTTGGATACCGAGACCCATATCTCGGAAAGCACGTTAAGCCGATGGTCCCGACTGTCATTCGTAGATCTTTGACAATCGTGAGGGGTCGTCAGAAGCTCGAAAGTCTGACAACCAATCTTACAAAGGGGTATGGTATTACACAGTAACTGGCTTGTGAAGGTCAGATAAGCAGTCGATCCATGTAAAATACCGGTATTCAGCTACATCCGTTTAGACTCAAAGCTGGCCTTAACATAATTGAAAAAATACTAGGCAGATGACAATGATGGAAGACGGGTCAACGTAACGGGATAGAGGTGCTCAGCAGCAGAAGTTTACGTGCTTAAACAGTACAAATTTAATTTAAGAGTAGCAAAACAGGGAATCTCCAGAACCAAACCTTGGATTAATAGTTTACTGGACACACATGGAACCAAACATCACAATAGGCAGAAAATTATAGAAATTTGCACAGAATTCTACAGCTCTCTTTATTCAGACAATTCAAAATTATTAACAGAAAATAGATACAGTTGTCAAGAGGATATCCCTCCCATAACGGGATATGAAGTAGACAAAGTACTAAAAACAATGCACTACGATAAGAGCCCTGGCGAAGATGGCGTTACAACTGAAGCTTTGTAACTACGATCTGCCGCACTACTCCCACACCTCACAAACCTATGTAATGCCATTTTACAGTCAGGTAAGCTCCCAACCCAGATGTGCCACTCAAACATTGTTCTTCTTCATAAGAAAGGAGACAAGTCCAATATAAACAACTACATGCCCATTAGCTTAGTCTCACATATTTATAAAGCATTCATCAAGGTCATTCACAATCGCATAGATGCAAAATTAGACTCGCATCAACCACCGGAACAAGCAGGATTTCGCTCAAGTTTTTCTACCACAGACCATCTTCAAACTTTAAATCAGTTAATAGAAGAACACACAGAATTTCGAAAACCTCTATACCTGGCTTTCGTAGACTACACAAAGGCTTTTGACAGCATTAAACACAGCGCAATATTTTCAGCCTTACGAAGTCAAGATATAGAGGAAACCTACATAGATCTTCTAAAGGTTATTTATAATAATAGCACGGCCAACGTTAAACTGGATTCCATAGGCACAACATTCAAAATAGACAAAGGGGTAAAACAGGGTGATCCGCTCTCTCCTAAACTATTTACGAGCACTTTGGAAGAGATATTCAAAAAACTCGCAGACACATGGGCAACGAAGGGTATTCCAATCGGCGATAAAATGCTGTCACACCTTCGTTTTGCAGACGATATCGTTCTTTTTGCATCTACAGCAGATCGACTGCAACAAATGCTCCAAGAACTGAGCAGTGCAAGCCTTGAGGTTGGACTGACGATGAATCAATCAAAGACTAAAGTCATGACCAATGCCACCAACTATAAGGTCGAGGTCGATGGGCAGGAAATACACTATGTCGACGAATATATCTACCTGGGCCAGCTAGTTTCCTTCCACAACAGACAGGACAAAGAGATCGACCGTCGAGTCGAAAATGCGTGGAGGAGCTACTGGTCCATGAAGGCGCTAATAAAGGGCGACCTTCCTATTTCACTAAAGCGTAAGCTCGTCGACATGTGTATCCTGCCTATCCTAACCTATGGCGCTCAGACTTGGTCTTTGACAGAGGCTCAGAAGTCCAAACTCAAGGGTTGCCAAAGAGCGATGGAGCGTAGTATCTTAAAGATTAAACTCACCGACCACATTCGCAACACCACAATACGCTCCAAGACAGGTATTGCTGGTGTTGGTGGCAAGTCTGCGAGGCTGAAGTGGGACTGGGCGGGTCACACTTATAGGATGCATCCAGACAGATGGGCCAAAGTCGTCACACAGTGGGTGCCTGAAGACGGGCGTCGTCACCGAGGCAGGCCTAAGAAACGCTGGCGTGACGACTTAGACTCATTCCTAACCGACTGGACGGAGAAAGCACAGCACAAGGAGAAGTGGAAGAAAATGGGGGAGGCCTTTGCTCAGCAGTGGGACAGTACAGGCTAACGGAAAAAAAAAAAAAAATATCTCTGTTAAATTTCAGGCTATGAACGGCCACTAAAGTAAGTCATGTGGCATAAGCACTTTTACTTATATAACCCACTGCTTGAATATTAATAATACAGCCTGGACAGCTTGGTCTGGAATGGTCTAGAACATAGGTTCTCAACGTGGGCGATAACGCCCCCTCGTGGGCGTTCGAGACTTTCAGGGGTTAACTATTGGGGGCAGTAGAAGACCCAGGGAAAATTATATATCCTCTCGTATGACTATAAAATATTATACGTTTAAACATAATCGTGGCAATAGCTGTTTCAGATTCGCGACAGACGACAAATAAAAAAAATTGGGGGGCTCTAGAAAACAATATTTTCAAAGTGGGCGGTGGGCCAAATAAGGTTGAAAACCTATGGTCTAGAAGCTTGACATTTTGCACAAGAGTTGATCATTTTTGCCGATGGGACCACCCATCGTGTACATGGCTCGTAGTTATATAATTTTGATCAGTGTCATAGTAGTAGATACCCTGTATGTACATGTATATGTTTAACTGTCTTATACTGAGCGGTATTTCTGCCCTTATTTCAAAAGGCATGATTGTGCAGTCGCTAAGAAAATGTGTGCAGAACAGCGTTCTTTTGTACCGGTATCTTCTAAAATATTTGAGTATAATGCTAAGAGGTAACACACAAAGCTTTCAATATCCCCTTATATGCTAATTTTCCAACACCTTGTTCCATATTATTGCTGGTACGGTCAGCATCAAAAGTCCATTAACACTGTCAAGCTTACACATCATCAAAATTGACACAAAATATTTCGATAAACTGCTTTTCAAAATTTTATATAATAGCTAAAAGTTATTATTGTTTAAATTTTACTTCTGTTCCGATTTTATTTTTTTATTTTGCTTCATAATTAAGATTTATAAAACTAAAGTGTTAATCGACTTTTGCTGCTGACTGTACGTGAGATACAAGGGAGATTGACACAAAGCCTTAACGATAAATATATTATTATGTAGGTATTGAGCGGTATATCCGTCCTTTTTTCAAAAGGCTTGATTGTAGAATAGAATAGAATACTCTTTATTATGTACACCATATAAATTACAGACATAAATAAAGAAACTTTACAATGGGTGACACAATGGGCGGTCTTATCGCTAAGAGCGATCTTTTAAAGACAACCTTTGGATGGAATAAAAAGGGGAAGGACAGACAAATACTGTAGGTAGTCTGTGGTAGAGTCGCTAAGAAAATGTCTACACAACAGCAATCTTTTGTGTCGGTATCATTTAGACTTACTACCGAGAGGTACCTAAGACTCGGTCATATCCCTTTATATTCTCATTTTGCAGCACCTTGTTCCATTATGTTGCTGGTACCTACATGAGTTCCAAGAGACGTTGACAAAAAACCCTAAAAGTTTAGTTATCGAAAAATTTAAGTCAGCATGACATGTATAACAATTAAAGAACTATTTCCAGTCAGTATTAACATAGTTGACTATGAGTTGATAGTATCACAGGCAAAACTATTTGTTTTGAATCCTAAGTATTGTAAAGTTTGCAATTCACTGCAGCTTAGTCACGCGATCTAACAGACTTGGTTATAAGTATCAGTATAACATATTGTTGGTTGCAACTACGAATCGTTTTGGTACGTAGAAAATAATCTTTATTTGCTGTGGAAGAGTATTAAAAGGTGTGGTTTATTTTTAAATGACAATAATTTATAGTCATATAGGGGTATTTCATGGATGTCTACCAAAGTCTCTTTGTATAAAGGTTTCCATAGTTTCATTCCTCATTTG
This sequence comes from Amphipoea oculea, assembly GCA_945859645.1. Classification (NCBI taxonomy): domain Eukaryota; kingdom Metazoa; phylum Arthropoda; class Insecta; order Lepidoptera; family Noctuidae; genus Amphipoea; species Amphipoea oculea. Next base: position 15,815,531 of record OX243873.1, read on the forward strand.
ATTTCGAGAGGGCGAATCCTTGTTGAGATCTGTAAATATTTAAAAAAATATATAAATATTAAAACATCCAAATATCAAATATTTATTTTAGCCTCAGAAATCTTACCAGCCAATGCTATGTATGGGCCTACCTACTATGTACCTAATAATCTTGTAAGACTAAGGAGACTAGTCTCCTCGGCACAGGGAATCCTAGGTGGAGGCTAGTGCTATTTAAACATTGTAAAATTTTTCGTGAAAAATAAAGTTTTTATTATTTTCATTTAGTCGACAAATGTCTAAACAAGTATTCTTTCTAATATGATCATTACAAATGTTTGTTTTTCAGAACGCGACACATAGCAAGGGCATATCTGAAAAAACCTAGTTACAAGCGGACAAAAATACTACTAGAAAATTATATTTAACTGACATTTAAAGCATTTGAAGCAGTGGTGGCCCAGTGGTATCGGCCGCGACTTACGAGTTGCAGGTCGTAGGTTCGAACCCTGACAAGCGCTTTACTTTGTGTAAATTTCATGACATGTGACATCTACTAACCCACACTGGGCCCGCGTGGCGGATTGCGGCCCACTCCCTCTCACGGAGAGGAGGCCTGTGTCCCAGCAGTGGGAACGTTATAGGCTGATTATGATGATGACATTTAAAGCCGGTCAATGCATTCCAGTTTGAAGCCAAATCCTCGTGTCGACCGCAGAAACAAGGTTGCGGTAATCCATACAAATGGAGAAAAAACAAAATGCCTACTCAGTACTCACGCTTCTTGAAATCATTTCATTTTTATGACCCACATGTTTCTTTTAATCGTAGTTGCCTAGTTTACATCGCGATAGATAACATAAATATTATATAATAATAATAAATTCTGCTGCCTCCATTAAATCAGCAGATAAATAACAAAAAATAAAATAGTTATTGTTCCATAGATAATTAAATACCAAACCTAATTGGCAGACAGAAATTTGCATAGGTCTCGAGTAAATCATTACGGCAAGGTGATAAACAGGAAAATTGTATAGATATTAGATATTTCAGAATTTATTCCAATTAATTTTTCATACTGCATGATCGAAAAATAATTTTCATAATAAGTCTTTGCAAAGTCCAAGTAGTATTTCCGGTTATACAAATTGGAAACTGAAATTAATTGAGAAACCTTGCTTTAATTAAGGTTATTATTATGATTATAAAAAGAATACAATCGACAGACGCCCAATCAGAACCCCAGTCGAGTTAATTGGGGGATTCAAAGCTGAAGGTGTTAATTGTCGCACATCTATCCGGTTCACACCGGTTAGCGGTAAGTCGCAGTGCTCTCGCGCATTGCCCGGGCGAGCGGCGGCGCGGCGGGCGGCGGCGGCGCGCACGCTGCTGCGATCTGGCACACACTCGCATGCCGGATTTATTTTGATCACCCGCTACCAACACCCAAATAATTACATTTTTTGAATACCAGACGACGTTACGCAAGTTCGATTGACACTGTTTAACGTCCTTGCAGCAGACGCTGTGACTAAATGCTGCACAATACCAATAAGTCACGTTAAATAAGTAATTCTGTTTCATTAAATTTTATAGGAACATAACCTAGGTAAAGCACAGTAATTATTGTGCTCGTAGAAAAGTAAAAGAGGGAAAAAGAATTATGACTTTATTTGCATTTGCAATAAACACGATAAGGTAAATAACTTCAACAAAGGGCGTGCAATTAAGCGATGTCGCTAACCTCGACTGAAAAACAATTCGATGTAGGGTATTAATAAATTCAACATTGACAAAGACCGCCAAAACACCTGGACGGCCGCCAGACGAGAAAAAACCGGCCTACGCGCCGCGCCACGTCGTGAAACAATGCCTGTGACGTGACAACCATCGACACGACCGAGCGACCGCTGAAATGTTCCGAAAAACAAGCGGAACTGAAAATTTGAAATCCAATTAGGTAGGGTCCAGCGAAATTATGCGAATACTGCTGATTGTTGTATTGTTCATCAGACACAATTAAAGTGTCAATACAATTCCTCGATTTTGTACAATCGTCAAGCTATTTGTGCAGCTCATAGATGACTAAGGATTTCCAGAATGCCCAGATTCAGCCACACGGTGAGTGGCTTGTTTTCTATTCTTCAAATTTATTACAAAAGTTAGTTTGACTCAATTAATTTACGCTGGAGCATATAGCAGTCTTTTCACCGGAAACATTTTAACAGGATGAGAAGCAGCATCTTTTCCCAGTTCATTAAAGGACACAGATTTTTCACTAAATTGATCCGTGGCACTTGTTCCTTTACTTTCTTCATCTGGATGAACAGATACATCTAAAATGGTCTCTAAAACATATTTGACATTTTTCCACTTCAGCTGTTATGCCACATTACGATTTAAAATAAAATAAAAAATATCAGGTAAGTAATTTTTTTTTTTTTGGCTGAATGGTCCCGCTCTTGACCTCGATCACGCCTGATGAAAAGCGGTGGATGAGGCCTACGATGGAATGAGTGTGCCCAGAAGATGCCTAAGGCACTGGAACTCCCACACAACGACGAAACACAGCAGGCTGCTTGACGCCGGACTCCGGAATCCAAAGGGATTATTTGATTATTTTTTATGATAAGTCATAAGTAGTTGAATTCGTCAACAAAAACGTTATTCAAACAATTTTGGAACTAGAATTTTAAATTATAATGTAAGTATATGTGTCACAGCTGAAGTGGAAAAATGTCAACTAACTTTTGGAGGCCACTGTGGACGTATGTGTTCATCCAGTTCCAGGTGAAGAAAGTGTAGGAACAAGTGCCAAAATAAAATCAAAATCTTAAAATCTCCTAATTAAGTCATCAAATAATAAATATCTGAACAGCTAATCTCAGGGATTGGAACCAGCTCAGCTAATTACAGGGATGTAAAGCAGCCCGTCAAAACGGCCGGAGTTTCGAATGTCCTTCAGTAGGAACAACGTCCGGAACTCCGGACGGCTATGTGACGACACCATAGTGTGGCGGGAAAACTGCTTCATGGCTATTTATATCGGGCATCGCGCTGAATCCTCTGCATGCCCAGTCGATCCCGGAAACGACATACATATCGACGTAAGAAAATTAGACACTTATCTGTATGTGCAATTGTGCAACGTAGGTAATGCCTGCAAAACCTTTAGAAAGCTAGCGTTATAAAAGAACAGCGGGGTAAATGCGGAACACAATAACGGTAGCAATAGTTTTCATTTTGACAGGTCAGCAACATTCATTGCATTATTTACGTTGTTGAGCATACAAATTTTTCGAACATATGAAGCAACGGATTAGCAATATTCTTCATTATGATTCCGATTGAGATTGATAGTGTGTTACCCAATTAAGCTGCAGGTATGTTATTCTCTCGTGTTGTTATCCTGAACCAAGTCGTTTTTATTTTGAACTCCCTGCCTCTGGTTAACACTGATAGTTGTCAATGGTGGCATACGCAATCTGGCTAAAAATCTCGAACCATGTCATAAACTACACCAAAACATCCCGAGTTATTGCACAGTGCGTGTAAAACACTGAAGACTCTCCTTAATTCTTTCTTTTTGGAACTGTCATTACTAAAATAACATAGTAATAGGTGTCTGAGAGCAATGGTGGCCCAGTGGTAACAGCCGCGACTTACGAGTTGTAGTTAGTGGGTTCGAACCCAAGCAGGCATTTTACTTTGTGTAAACTATTTCTTCAACACTGCTCTCAAAACGGTGAAGGAAATCATCGTGAGGAAACCGGCATGTCCTAGAAGAACCAAACATTTGAAGACATGTGACGTCCGCCAACCCGCACTGGGCCCGCGTGGTGGTTTGTGGCGCACTTGATCTCACAGAGAGGAGGCCTGTGTCCCAACAGTGGAAACATTATGGGCTGATTGTGATAGTCTGATAGGTGCCTATGTTTCTCTTCTATAAGTTCTCCAACATATTTAAACACAGCGACAGACTATGTTGAAGCAATACCTACTACAAACAAACGTCGGTGTCTTCGTCGCGAACCGTAAACAGGCCAGTCCTAAGTTTACGAGCGCCGTCACTTGGCATGCAAATCTATTTATTGTTAATTATGCATGTTATATAAACTGCTTATCAGCCAACCGTGAAACAAATGACTACCTTCATAGTGGTAATAATATTGATGGTGGACAAATTGTACTATTAGGCGGAATGAGGTGGTGTATGAGTTTGCGGCTTACCAATCATAGGGGAACTGTTATAAATGGTGTTTTATTCTGAGTAGGATATTATATTAATAATTCACATAATTTATCAGACTTACATATTATATCAAAAATCTAGAATAGAGAATATGTTTGTACGAATGTAAGGAAACATCGCGATTATTGGTCATTTCCTTTTGATTAAGTATATAACATTTACAGACAAAATGTATCTTATTTATCTCTTACCCTTTTTTATATATAATTTGCCCAGTGCTTGACATATTTGGTTTCGAGGAACAGTTAATAATATATTTCGATGAAATACTTTATTTAGATAAGGTGGGTTCTGAAAACCAACTATAAAACTAATTAAAAACTAATATTTAACACATTAAGATATTGTTATTGATCAAAAAATTAAAAGTTCATTAAAACAAATTATGTTATCTGTAAACCAAATCCAAGAATATTGCAATCATACTACTACCGTCATCATCATCATAACAAAAGTCGATTAACATTGTTAGGTACTTTTACTTCATCATTGAAATTAATACTAAATGACTTAGTAACTAAATTCTGAATATTTAATTGATTAACCACTCTAGGAACAAAGCAAAACAAAAGAAAATGCATGAAATCTTAGACGGAAAAACAGTAACCAAACGCATCAAGAATCACAGGATGTGCTACCTCGCACATGTCTACAGGCGCCGCAAACCACACCTGCTGCATGCAGCAATGCAGTACAAGGCCAAATCCAAGAAGGTCGGCCGACCTATTTACACATGGAACGACAATTTAAAACAGGACATGAAGTACTTTGACAAGGAAATCAAGTTTTGGATGGATACAGCGGAAGACAGAAATAAGATCAAGGTCGCTGCTGGTGAAATTTACAAAAAACCGGAAACGGATAGTAGCGAAACCTCTGACGATGACATTGAAAACAGCAACATCTAGCACAACACAGCAGAGCAGCAACATACAAAAGAACCGAGAAAGCAGTAGAACCATGCCAAAAGACTCAACTATGAAGCTCGACCTTAACCAACCTGGCGGCAAGGTCGTTAAAAGATGCCCATCCATAGATATAATTACCCATCTCTCCACTAGTCCAATGCTTGCTCTAGGATGCATATCCGGTAGGCTCTTAAATCCTTACCTATCCTTCGGGCACGTCTTCCCTACCATTACCGCGCCCCCCGGTCTATTCCTTGATATGCAATGGTCGCTGTAGCACCATGAACATGAGGCTACAGGAGCTAGTGCGAATCTTGGGGTTCATTCGATTAATCGAGTCTGGTTTAACCATGCTGGGATCGGTGCAATTCATTCATTCATTAGTTCATTTTTTTTTGAGTATGATTATGTTGCTCAATAACTACCGACCTCACCTATGAGCATTGGATTTTGAGCAAAGCCAAAAATCCAATGATCATAGTACGGTCAGCCCAAAGAGAAAACAAAAACCGGTCAAGTACGGGTTGAACTCGCGCACCGAGGGTTCCGTCCTAGGTATGTAAATAGTTTATCACGGGATTTTTTTATGTTACTACAAAACGGTTTTCAAATTTTTTCCTATACTTGTGCTACATGACATTACTTCTTGCCAAATTTCACGATTAACTCAATGGGAAGTATCGTAAAGTTTTAATTCCCTTGCGAGTGTCAAAATATTAATATGCGAAATATTAATATGAGTGTCAAAATATTAATATTAATAATATGCGGCATAAACGCCCTTATCTTTTGATTGCGTTGACTTAGAAGTTTGATTTATTCACTGCTTCAAGAGATTGCAGCCCTGAGTATTTTATATTAATTTCAACTTGATAACTCCACACGTTCCTGAGAAAAAGGTTCTTGACAGACGGACAACGAAGTGATGTTAACACCACTTAATGTGTAACATCACTTAATTGAGTGAGCAAATATGTTATAAATTTAGTGTCGTAAGTTCTAGATGCTTTTAAGAAAAATACAAAATCCTTTATATTAGAAACTGCAAAAAGATGACTTGTCTCATTGTAGCCAATACTATAATCCTTAGTTCGTGCACAAAATAGTCTGCAAGTACATATTATTCTACCCTAACTTCCGAACTGACATAAACATACGTGTAGTAAGTGGATCACACCGGAAAGTAGCGAGCACCGTTATCTAACAGCTAACAGCTAGGACGAAGGGAATCCGATCAAGTGCAAGTTTACACCGCGACTCGTGACACGCTCCACTGCCACTTGGATAGCTAGTACTGTACCTAATAGTAGCCTAGGTACAGGCCACGTTGTTTCGCAACACTATTTATTTGCCTACAATGATTTACATACACAAACACATAACATTTCATCACGACTGTAATCCCCAAAGAGTTAGGCCAAGGTATACTATATAGAACACCCACATTTCGACTTACATCTATATGTTTGTTACGAAAGGGGGCATATGGGTATGCGTTGTTTAGACAGAGGCGGCCTGTGGTGGCAGGCGCAGCGATGTTGCAGGCGACCACCCCTGATATTGCAGTGATCAACATCAGACGCTGTCGGCAATGCCTTGTTGACCTTCATAATTAACTCTTCTTGAAAGCCCTCGTATCGCACTCATACTTAATGAAACACCTGACAGTAGGCCAGTTCCACAACATGGTCGTGCGATGCAGGAAGTGCCTTTTGAACTAAACCGAACTGTAACGGCAGACATCGAAAACACACATATAACTTTCCTCTCCACCATCATACCATATATCTGCTTGTAGTCATCCTCATGTACGTATGTAACTCATCATCTCTCCTTTGTGCCAATGCTATGATGTATACTGATTGCATCGGTCTTACTAAATTACCCAATTCTAGAAATACAACGCTATTGCGTAGCAGACGAGAGACGTAAGCGTAAAAGACGTAAAGATATAGTTTGTCCACAAAATTCAACACAACATGCTTTATATCCAAATTTTACCTGTACCTCGGACCTCTCCTAAATAATAGATTAAACTCGAAAACAAAAATTTATTCTCTGAACTATACAAATAAAGAAAGTCCTCAAGGATGCTCGCCAAAGAATGTGTCTTACGAAAAAACAAAGACTTTAATAACTGTGTTAAAGTAAATATAGGTATAAAAATTTCAACTACGTTAAATATTTATCTTTGGAAACAAGTTAAGCTACTCAACAGATAAGTACTTTTGATTATTCATTAAATTTAAAAGACTATTTTAGCTCTTCTCGCCTGAAACACAGGATTACCTAGTTCAGGCACGTATATCTTAGGAATATAATTTACATTTAAGCAAAACTGTGCCTACTAATTTTTATGCCTTCTAATTTTTGAATAAATATATTATATTATAATAATGTCTGTCATTTCAAAGAACTAACTAATATAATACGAACATATACGTAAATTAAATTGAGATGAAACTTCATGGAAGCTGGAAGGAACAAGAAAAATTCACGAATATTATTATTTGTTCTCCTGTCCCGTGTGCCCTGTCCTGTCCTGTCATGTTATTTGTTTGTTTGTTGTCCTGCTCGCAAAGCATCGCGAGCACACATTTGATCGCAAAACATCTGTTCATTCACTCCCTGTTTAGTAGAATATAGTACCGTTACTATACCTAATACCCAGTTTTATTAATAAACGAACACTCCCATGCAGACTTGTGCAGTTCTGTATTCAACGTATTGGGATTATCACGAATAAATAATACAGAACAGGATTGTGCATATCCCGCGTTGGAGCTGTTCCAAACATGTCAGATAGTGTAAGGGCTCTACGTGATTATTAGGTATACAATGTTAATATATTCATGTTTTACATTTAGACGAATGATGAAATTGCAGCACGAGGTCTGCAACAAAAGTGAAGAAGCTGAAGAGAAGAAACGAGTTAGTTCACTAGACGTCCATTGAAGGATTTCTAAAGATCGCTGAAAGCTATAATGTTTAACAATGAAAAATGTTAACAAACAACATTGCGTTTTACAGATTAGATATAAACGTGGTATAATCCATGCGGCTCAAATGAGCTCGATAAAGCTTGATCGTTCTGAATGGCATTCGAATGAATTTACCGCCGGTACGCGGCGGCGTCTCCTTACGATTCACTCTATTTGTGTACCGCGACTGACGTTGCGATCAAATTAAATAAATCCTCAATGTTGCACGCAAACAAAGACCTGATGAGCACGGCCGAAAGCTTCCCTAGTTTACTGGTTTTACTCCAATGCTCCTCATGTGAATGCTCTCATCAAAATATCGTAACAATGAACAAGTACCTATTCGTACAGCAAGACTTGGCATGGCTTAGGCCCCCAGTGGTCGAGGCACCTGTGGCCGACGCCCCCGATTCGATTAATTTAATTCAAAGCAATTTTTGATCAAATGTACTGTCATGCACAAACATTTTTTCACCAAGTCTATTTTTAACTATACTGTAATTATTTCGCACGAGCCCTTGCGAAGGTCCTTCTCTCGTCATTGTGAGATTACACACTAAAATTTCTTATCTGTTGCACATTGCAATATTCAATAACTTGACTCTGATATGAAGGAGATAGACATTTTTGTGGACAAAAAGACGGACTTTTTATTGTTACCATTAACTGGTTTGGCTCAGTTAGTTGACGAGTTGGTTAAAGTTGAAAGATAAAATTTCCATATGGTAATTTATTATAAATGTATATTAACAACATTCTATAAACTTCTTGTTTTTTTGGATGTTTGTACCTAAATAATAAATATGCTTTTAATGGGGAAAAGGTGTGTAAGGATAAGGTTAAGTGGCGATCTATTCTCTATGCTATTTGATAGATAACTTTAGTTTAGCAAGGAAAAATACTTTATTATTATGGTGAAACGTTTTTCTCATTTACTGTACTAAGTGAAAAAGCACAAAAAAAGAAGATATTAAATTAATCGAATCGGGGGCGTCGGCCACAGGTGCCTCGACCACTGGGGGCGTAAGCCACGGACCCATACCAGCAGTACTTTTATTATTGTGGTATACTCCTGGTTTAATTTTTGAAACCCAAAGTGTATCTGGTAAGGGTTAGTAATATTTTTGCGTTAAAACTGTTATTTATACTGAGAAATATTACTCATAGAAGTCATAGATCAGTTCATATTCGGATATACGCGCTGTAGAAAACGATAAGTACAGGATTTGCTGCAGCCGAGAGATTGAAATAAGAATTATTTTTAAAATATAGCAGTCATAGCGTTGCTTGTGGTTTTATGCCCTTGGAAATTAATATCTTGTTAGCAGTTTATTCGCTTTTGTTACAGTCACTCCGAGTAGATTTGCGAAAGTCAAATGTTGTCTAACGATTGGGCACGGCAGGCTCTGTCACGCGAGCTCGACACGCCGACTACCCGCGTACAGCACTGAACATCGGCTTTATCAACAGTATACTTTGTTGTAATTACTCGTGTAAGTTTGATGTGTAAAATTAGTTATCACAAGTTAAGCACGTGGGTCAGCCACGTCACGGCCGACGTGTCCGGTCAGTGCTCAAATATGAATTAACTATTTAATAGTCGTAGCATATCGTCGCAGACGCCGATCGTTCGGCTCGTAGTCGGTTGCGTAGCAATAGTTTTTCTCGCGTCGCGCGTCAGTCGCGTCACAGGGTGAGATCGCGCGGAAGCGAAGGTTGCGCCCGTGACCGCGCCCGCCCGCCGCCGCCGCGGTATCGGCCACCCGCCGCAGTCGCGTAGTATAGCGCCGCGCTCGCTGATCCTCGGAGCTCGAGCCACGCGCGAAACCGCCCAGCGCCTGGAGCACGAGGACTGTGACTGTGCAGTGATGTGTGATCATGTGTAGCCGGCGAGTGAGTGCAGTGAGAGTATGCGCGCGAGGTGACGCCCGGCCCCGGCCGCGACCGTAGCCCGACATGTGGATACTGCTGGCGCCGCTGCTGGCGGTGGTGGCGCTCGCCGGAGGAGCTGCCTTCACGCCCGACAGGGACTTGCTAGAATGCGCGAGGTTCGTTTATGACGAATGCTATCAACAACTCTGATTAAACAACCACATACATACCACAAAATAAACAAAACTACGAAAAAATGTTATCATCAATCGCAAGTATTGCTGGGACCTAGAAATGAGCTACAAAAATTATTCTAATATGCTCGCAATTTATGACGTCTGCCCATTGTTAACGCAATACATAACGAATACAGAAACATTGTAATTAATTCACAAATAACTAATTTAATTACTTATGTGAGCGATTTGGAACGTAGTACGTTGAAGAATTTTCCTCTAATATGAAAATGGAAATGTTTGCACGGAAAGCTCAAAGTTTCATCCCAACTTTATTTCATGAGGGCTTTATTTATTACTCAAGTAAACTGAAGTATCCCAGAATAACGCAACATACAGTCACCTTGTTTGTCTAGTCTAGACTACATTTGTGAGTTTAAAATTAAACAAAGAGAAACATGATAAGAATCTATGACAAACTGAGATCAAGAACATTGCAATCCCTGGTTTCCTTCATAACAAATAATGATGTGATTATTCTGAAATATGGAGGTGATATGTCATAAATTAGCGACATCTAATTTAAGTGCAGCAAATCGCAACCGTCTACCAGGTTTGTCTCAGCCTGTCCTCCATATAAAACGAGATTCAGTGTTCCCATATAAATATCGGGTATATATACTTGTGTATAAATCTGGCAAGCGTGCGAGACGCTAGACGCGTGCGCGCGCGCCGGTGTCACCGCCACGGCCGCGTCGCTTGGCAAGGCTAGCTGGCCGCTAGGTAAACAGCAACACATCTCACTAATACACAGGTGGAAAGATCTGACTCCGTCAGAAACATGCCATTATCTGTCAATACCAGTGATTAAGTTTTGTCAAACAGCCAAATCAGTTAAGGAACCTTGGGTTTAAACTGTCTCGTCCTATTTTCTAATGCGTTTGACTAGACAAGGTTTAATAATAATCAAACATCTTCTATCTAGCCTGTATTGTGACACGGGTGGGCAAAGGCCTCCCTCTTCGTTTTCTATACATATGTATGCAATAGCAGAGGATGTGGGGACCTCTCAGACTATTGCAAGCCAGTTCTTTCGGTAGGAGTCAAGTTCATCCCTCTGTCTTGGTCTGCCGGGTTGTCGCCTAGCATTCAGCGAGGGAACCCATCGCACTGGTTCTTTTTTTTCCATACTTCTCATCTAAAGTGTGGTAGACATGATCTGCCCAATCTCACATAACACATTAGTTAATCAGATTTCCGAGTAAAATCTTCACAATCAAACATAGGTAGACGTAAAGAAATAGGTATGATTTATCATCATTAAACTAAGTAGTACATTAAAACATCTCATTATCACACTGGCGGAAATAAAAATGAAGTCCTCTAAGAATCATGTCAGTGCACAGAGAAAACAATGAAAACAAATTGTAATTGTTTTTTAATTGTCCTGCTTACTTTCCATTTTGATAAAACTAAAAATAATATGTTTTGCTTATTTACATGTACGTACACTTTATCGTTTAATGACAGAAGAACCTACATGTTATAATAATTCTGAGAAGTGTTGCTATTTGCTACAATGTCAATATTATCTTCACTGACACTGGTATATAAACGCAAAGATATAAAGAAAGAACAAGAAAGCAACAGAGAGGGTTTCCATCTTGCTTTCTTCCAAAAACAAACCATTTCCTTACAGACACTGAATAAGTCTGGTAAAATGTTTAAATTAATTGTATCTATGAGAATCACCTCACAATGAAAATAATTCTATTTTTATTGACTCAATATTAACAAAAATCACTGTGAGAATTTTAAATGTAAATTAATCCTTTTTTTTGTGGTCCATGTTTACATATGCGCTGAATCGCCACTGCTTTAGCAGTGCCACATTGCTATCAAAAAGTAACCAGTGAATCAAGAGTCAAAGTTCAAAAGTCTTACCTACATACCTAAGTTTTCTACAATCGATAAAAAACAATGATCAGCAGGTTCCCATTTCGAATATTGACTTTTTCCTGAAACACCTAGAAACCTAAATAAGACGGAAACTATCATATCTAGAACAAGGTTCAACTTGGGAGCTCTATTGCCTCACTTACAACTGCACCTTCTTTTACTTGGTATCTAGTATGAAACCTTCGTATCGTACATACTTTAAATTGGACCATGAACCATTTCGCCTGAGGGGAATGTCTAGTGTGCTAAATGGTCTCAGACGATCTTGTACCTATTAGTAAACATTTCAGGCTATTAATAAATAATATGTTTACTAAGGTAGCATAAAACTTACTATGCCTACAGCACACAAATAACATCCATGTTTTCAGAACAGCCTAAACTACATTCCTAGTGTAAAGTATTAAAAGCGATTCGATAATATTGAAAACTCTGAACGTGCCAAAAATAATTTCACCTAAACCTCCATCTGTCAACTGAAAGATTATCGGAATTTATAAAACAGCAGATATGCAAAAATTTTAACATTATGTATTTTTACTAGCCCTCACCACCTCTAAGCTAAAAACTGATCAGCCGGAATAAAAATGCCAATGAAAAAGTCAAAGCAACGGATGGCCCCCAGTAAATCCATCTTGGACATAATCAAGGAACCTCGGTGTCCAATGTATCTGAGAAATGGCGTTACATTTCACCCGAAGTAAACAGCATCATATACATCAAAGGTAATCCAGATAGCCAACCTTGTCGAAGAAGACACTAATGACCTATTGACAACAATAGCTTTTGGAGAGTGGCGCGCCAAAATTAAACCCGTTTATCACAGCTATTTGCGTCACTAATAACCCAAATATAACCCAAGTGCTCGGTTGTGGTAACTGTGACAACAGAAATAAACCCTTGCTCTGAATACCTCTTTGCAGCGGCTAGCATTGCGTCTGTCGAGCGTCGGCCACTGTACACACTCGTTCAACGCACACGCACTGTACCTATCGTAATGCACCGCGACACTATTGCCAATACGCAATATAAAATTAATATTGCATCGATTTGCATTAATATGCATTATGCGACTGGCAAAACGTGTTTATTTCGTGTAAATAGTGCTGTAAACAAATCGTTATCCATTCAACAAACTTTGATTATGACATAGCAGTTTTGTTTGTTCTATTATGAAAAGCCGTTTTATTTATAACATTGGAATATTTTGTATCAAACACTCGAGTTTTTTTGACATTAAGTGACCGTAAAACATAACACCGGACGTGACACGATGTAAATATATGTAATTTATTGTATCATGAGAGATGTATTTCGTGTAACATTTAATGAGGCATGTCAGAGATGCTATGTCTTTCACGCGGGCATAATTAACGACAAAATAAACTTATACCTAGCGCTTTCTACGATGGCAATGAAACTGTAATTAGTCCATCAGCTTGGCTTACATCTGTTGCGGTTGCTTTTAAAACCGTGGTCCTTCACATTCGCCTCACATTAAAGTTTCCGATGCCTCTTCCGGCGCCAAAGGCCAAAGTAAAAATAATTAATCGGCGCAGCATCAATTTGTAACTATGGGAAAATGTATTATTCCTACTAGATTATTTTTAACGAGTTATGCTGCATCAAAATCCGTATAAATAATCGACCAAATACTCATAAAAATAAATTGATAGAACGGAAAAAATTATGTTAATCAATGCGTAAGCTGAATATATTTTACTTCACGTATCGACTCCCGCTATAAGTAGATATAGCTAATCTTATTTTAGCTGCAAAATGAAATCTTTGAAAACGTTATTACTTAAAATATATCCCCAACAGACTTTTATTGCTATTGACAAAAAAAAATATTCAACTTGACAAAAACTCTACGTATATCTTTAGAGAATCGATGTGATACCTATAGACTATTTTCCAGTTTGTGATCGTGTAGGAACCTTTCTACTCAAAGGTTAACATCGGTTCTCCGAGCGATATGTAGGTTAGCCGCTACGGTTAGACGGCTCGATCGGCGCAGTTGCTGAGTGATTGGCCGTAGCGCTACTAAAAGCGAACAGAACAACGTTTGTTTAGCCTAAGGTAATGGTCCCGAGTTTAGGCGTTGGTGCATTTCGTTGGTATACGAGTAAAGTCGTGACGAGGGTTTCTTTTAAGAACTCAGCAAATCCCTTTGTCTTTTACCCTCAGACTCATGTTTATCTATTGTTTATTGGTTTTCACTATTACCTTTTTCAAGAATAAAGGTGATGTACACGACGGCAACAACTATCGAGGGAAACAGCTCGTCACATTATATGAAAGTATGGTAGAAAGTAATAGAGAAAAGACTGCGAGAGGAGAGTGAGATTACCCCGAACCAGTTTGGGTTTACCAGTCCAGGTTGAGGAACAATGGACGCCACTTTTGCACTCTGCCAATTGTGCGAGAAGTATAGACGTGCACACAAGAACTTACACATGGTGTTCATTGATCTGGAGAAAGCGTATGATAGGGTACCTCGGTAAGTGTTGCGGTGGGCCTTGAAAGAGAAAGGTTTGCCTGGGAAGTATCTAGAGTTAATTCGTGCTAGGTACTGTAGCACCTAGGCCACGGGGGGATCTATTCTATCAAATTATACTCTCTTTAGAGTTCACTAGGATATATTTCAGGAGTCCCTTTATCATATTATATAATTATCGACTTATATATTGGACGTCAAACCTACGACTCTCTATGACACATGCTTGGACGTTCGAATGGAACATACTTCAAATACAACCAGCCAGTCCTGTAAAGAGGCGTGGCTTTTCAACCAGCCTTGCTTTACATCCAGCCTCTACAGTACAGTCAATGTCGATTACCTTCGTCTGGTCGGCTGCTGGCAACACCGACGAGTTTGGCTTTAAGCCCTTATCTCTTCCTGATGATTAATAGGGACGCTCTGGCGTTACAGAAAGAGATGCATGCTGTTTACCGACGACATTGTTCTTGTCGGTGAAGATGGATCTGAGATCTAGAGCAGATTGGAAAAATAGCAACAGAAGCTAAAGAATGTTGGCTTGAAAATCAGCAGAACCAAAACCGAATCCGTTCTGCGATTTCAGCGATCTCTCCAGTACTTGTGCCATAACGCTAGGTAGCGCGTTTCTTCCTCATTCACTCATGCACAGCGATGGCGAAGTAGACCGGAATGTTAACAATGGACGGATGACTTGGCGGCAGGTCACGGGAACTATCTGCATCTCCCCCATTCCCCCTTAAACTTAAGGGGAAGATTTGTAAACCAATGGTTAGACTCGCTGTCTTGTATGGATCTGAATGTTGGGCCACAAAAATGATGAATGAAATGCAATTGCTTGCAGCTGAGATGAGAATGTTGAGAGTGATGTGTGATATTACGCGAACGGATAGAACAAGAAATGAGTAAGTTTAAAAGAGGAAGCTTGAAAGCGACACCGGTGACTGAAAAGTTCTGTGGAAATCGATTATCATGGTATGGGCATGTGATGCAGAGGCATGAGGAAAATTTCGTCAGGAAAGTTGTGAGTATGAATGTAGATAGCTATACGAGTAGGGAAAGACCAAAGAAACGATGGATGGGCTGTGTGAAAGATGATAAATGACAGTGGCGTAACTATACCGTTTAGGGCCCGTGGCAGATTCAAGTGATGGGGCCCTCCCTCAATATAAAGAAGCTCGTTGACTGACTGCTTCGTTGGTCTAGTGGTCGCAAGCGCTACTGCTGAGCATGAGGTCCTGTCCAAAAAATTATACAAACAATGGGAAAAAGATACAAAATGTTCGAAACCTGAATGATGTCCTTTGTTGCACATTTTCAAAAAAGTTGGCTTTTATGAACTTATGCTAGGAACCTACTGTGCTCATGGCCCTCTCGGGCCGGGGGCCCCCTCTGGCTGGAGGCCCGTGGAATTTGGCCCCAATGCCACCCTATAGTTTCGCCACTGATAAATGACTAGAAAGGGAGTGATTACCGAGATGACGACTAATGAAAATTATGGAAGAAAAAGACATGTTGCGCCGACCCCAAATAAATTGGGATAAGAGCAAGAGAATGATGATGACCACACCTTTAAGATTAATAACTATCATCACAGTACTATTGTATATTCTGTGCAATCGTCAAATGGTGCTATTAGCTGGCAGTAAAGAGACAAAAAATAAATGTGCATTTTTCCTAAATGGAAAATCTACCCTTCAATTTTCTCATATGTAAACGCTTAAGATACCTACCGAACGCACTTGATTTTCCCATAATACAAAACCACTATAAACCCAAAACTTTCACCATCACTTATTTCATTATATTTCTATTGATTGGCCGTACCTATTGTCACGTTAAGGTAGATGCATAATTTAACAATGTATTCAAAATGTGTATTATTCCAGCAAACGGTAGCGGTTGCTGAAATAACAGACCTTTGAAATCTAAAGAGTGACAAATAAGGTAGTCGTTTGCTTCTAAGAGCTGCTATTGTAACTGAAAATATTTCAATTATTCAATGTTACAATAGGTTAATGAATAAGTTTCATACCCTGAAAAGTCAAAATATCTTCTAAGATTTTCCGATATTTCCGGTTGTATCAGGTTATTGCTAAGATACTGTTACAATGAATGAACAAACGTTCGCGAGCTGAAGCGATGATGATGCTGCATCATTAATCACCATGCTTGACAAACTAATTAAGTAGTAATCATAGCATGTTATTATTAAAGCACATTAAGATGCCTATACACCTGGTAATATTGTACGGAGGGTGTATGACCAGCCCCCTTATTCACAAACACTCGATATGCTTCCGTATCGTATCGAACATTAATCATTGTTATCGTAGGAGTCTTCTCAACGCTGTTCACAAGTCCAAAACACGAAAATTTTGTCAGTCCAAATCAAATAGACGCCCGCTATTCTTCCAACAGCTATTTGCTGTTGAAGGGAAGTCAAATCAGGTTATCGAAATGTCAGGTTTTCGATACGATAGCCTGTCGTATGTTTGTGAATCAGGGCTCAGATGTATGAACGCAAACGATGAGAAATCCACCTGCTCGGTCCATACATACTCGTTGTATGTAAGGATCGTAGCAGGTGTAGTTCTATAGTCTCTGCCTACTCCCATGGGAGAAAAGCATGAGTTTATACATGCAGAAACTGGACTAATGAATATTGATGTAAAAAATCCAAATGGCCTAAAAAAACGATCTGTTATAGACTCACAAAATTAAATTAGGACATGTATGTAGTCCGTCAACCCCGTGCAGTGACATGAGCAACAATGTTGATATTTTTCCATCACGTGATAGGCTAGAGGGGCGGACTCCGGCAGACATCCTGGACGTTTGCCAAACCCGCGGCCGTCGCGACGTCTTCGTCCGACCGACACTTACAACACGAAATTATCAAACGAATACGTTCACCGCTGATGTTCACCAGATTCCATAAAATTCATGTTTCCGTACGATCCCAGTTATAGAACCTGATACATCTTAAATTGGATCTTACATTACTCTTTGACGACTTTAAACTGAGAGAGTCATGTTCGGGACATTCAGAATCCGCGAAATATTTTGGCTTGACACAAATATTATATTTACCGACTTCAAAAAAAGGAGGTTATCAATTCTACACGTATGTATGTAATATTATTGGAACTGCAATATATTCACATATGACAATCTATTAGGGCTTCCAAACAAATAATTATACAAAATTTTATAGATGTATGTATGTATGTTTGCCCACGCATTTCTCTGCAAGTATTAATCGGATCATGACCATTTTTTTTTTTCAACTTAGGGAACAGTGCAAGTTTCATCAAAATCGATTCAGTAATTTTCAAGATATGGACTAATACGTGTAAGTGTGACGTCCTGACTTATTGATACGAGCTACGGATGTAGTGTCAAAGGGAAAACATCTTAAATCCTTGGTCAAATTCTAGTGCAATATTTACACCAAAACTATTAACTACATATTACAAACTAATACCTATTCCAGTTTTTATTTAAAACTAAAAATTACGAAATAAAAAGTCCACTTCAAAAGGAAATTCACTCAAGATTATGAAATAACTTTAATTCCGGAAGTCGGTGGTAAAAAACTAAAATACAGATCCCAAGACACCGACTTCCGGAATTAAAGTTATTTTATTATTTTGAGTGAATTTCCTTTTACTATTATATAACTATTATAAGTCTATACGTGAGGATTTGTAATTGGCTTTCTGGTGACCATGGTTTTCTTTTTTGTTTGTTTTTATCAAGGCTCGGAAACCGGTTGAAATTCTTAACCGGTTATGGTCATTGACCCCAAACCGAAATCGATTTAGGTTAAAGGTTGCACTTTACCGGTTTTTACCGGTTTATGCGACAAACCGGTTTGTCATGAATTTTGGTTTTGATAGTGAAAATTAACCGGTTAAAACCAAGTTTGAACCCCCCCCCCGGCCCCCGCCACTCTCGCGGGCACGGTCTGGACGTTGCAATGTCAACTTATTGTCACTAAAACTTGTTGGAAGCGTTAAAAAGTAGACGAAAAAAAAATACGAATTACGGAATTAACCGGTTAATTTGGGTGTCAAAACCGTTTGAGCTTTGTAACCGGTAACCTTTATCTTTTGGGTTACATAAGAACAGTTCACTTGTTTAACCGGTTAATGAAGGAACGATATATTTACCGGTATTTAATCGAAATTAACCGCTCTTTTTAAACCGGTTCAGAGCCCTGGTTTTTATTAGCTGTAAGTCCTCCATGTACTAAAATAAATTAAAAAAAATAATAATAATTTTGAGTGAATTTTTGAATAATTGGTTTGACTGCATGTGTCTTGAAAACTGTCTTATGTTGCGGAGGTTCAAAGAGAAGATAAATAGATACCTATTGTCTACGTAAGTGCATGTAATAATACGTTGTTAAATTGTGTGCCGCCATTATTTCTTCCGCTTATAATATCTAACCCTAAATTTCGGGTAAGGTCATAAAATACACTGTCATCATGAATTCCATAAAAACTTCCGCATTGATTTGGCAATTAAAGTATCATATCTACGCCGTACATGAGGTATTATTTCCCTTCGAACTCTTTGTTGTAGAGGCCTGAAAAGTGGATGTACATGGTATGTTAACACAATGATGAGAAACCTTTTTAAGTATCTTTGTATTTAAAGAACCCATAATTTTTGCCAAAAGTACATGTCTATGACTAGTATTCTGCAAAGCATCCACTTGTTTATATATGTCCTCTGATTTTCTTTAACCAAGCAGTCGAGCCTACTGCTCTCTGGTTTGCCTGTTATTAACGTATTTTGACAAGATGTGAAGATTGTCTCCATATTTAGCATACCGCTTACCATCTTCTTGTCATTCTCTCTACATCGTCTTTTTCAACACTTATGAGAACGTGCATATTTTAGCAGGAATCAACAACTTTGACCGTTCCATCAATTTATGCGCTATGCACACCTAACTGATTCAGAAGAAAAGGTTAGATGACACATGCATCATAAATAACAAACAAATCATAGACAATCATGAGCCGAGAACCAAAAATAGAACCATTTAATAGTGAACATCTTTATAAATAGCCTGGTAATGGCTCCTAGCGCCG
Organism: Amphipoea oculea; assembly: GCA_945859645.1. NCBI lineage: Eukaryota > Metazoa > Arthropoda > Insecta > Lepidoptera > Noctuidae > Amphipoea > Amphipoea oculea. Next base: position 15,835,266 of record OX243873.1, read on the forward strand.
TAATGAGTCTGCTTTGAGATTCATCTACAGTACTGAACAAACTGAATCAATGTAAGTAATTGAAACGATTGAAACAAATTGTAATTCAGCTGGGTACTGGGTAGGTACGTGATTGTGTTTTGTTTTATTGTAACACTCTTTTGTATCAAAAGAAATAATGAGGTTGACGCTCTTTTAAAATTCTTTGCGTCTCTATATCTGTGGGCTAAGCACTTTGAAGATATTTGCGAGCATTCTTTGCGAGAATAATTCACGATGTAATAATAGAAACGTGCGTATTTTATGGACCGAAAATAGTCGTAAAAATAAAATCTTTTAGTATGGAAGCAACAACTCGACGGTTGTGAATAAATCTGATGGAGAAGAGAACAGAAGGATCCCATAATAAAAGTGTTCAAAGTCATCTTTCTATTGCAATTTATTTACAAATTAGTAGGTAGCTAATAAGGTGAAAAGAATTTTCCAAAAGACTTGTTACTTTTCGTTTAAAAACAGATCCAAACAACAGTTCCTCTGTATTTGTCTAACACATTTAGCAGGAGCCAAAGCGCTAATGTCCCAAACATTTCAACTGCGTATGGAAACAAACATTTGAAGGCACTAACTGTTTGCTTACTAATCTTTAGATTTACTTCAAAGGACAGGCTAATCCATCTGTGGGAATCGCAAAAGGCCACTAAATGATTATGTCAAGACGATGAGTAGCATTCTGTCTTATAATAAGGCCATCATTCAATCCTTGCCAGCAAAACTAACGCTCATTATAAAAATACATTCAATTAATTTTTTCTTAAAAAATTTCGCGTTCGATTCTTGGTTCCGGCAGTAGCTTTTTCAAAAAAAAAAAAAAATTGTTTTATTTCCCTCCAAAATCGAGGTCATAGTTCCTTTGAGCACTTTGCTCCGTCCGTAGTTTCGTATTTCACCCTGAAGTCCCATCCTGTATAAAGTGGTGCAACTCAGCTCACTGACTGATTTATAAGCTTTACTGCCATACTACATTTTGCTGGTTAATTTTCGCCATTAAATTTTCTATCAATAGGTACCTATTTTAGAAAGAAACCTCTTTTGAATCTTGCGTAAATTTATAGTATTAAATGCTCGTAACGGTTATTGTAAATATCATAAATTCTATATAATCTAACTTCTCTATATACATCAATGAAAAATTAAATCGATCTTCTCACTGTGAGTTGTGCCTACATGTATAATATTCGAACACAGTTGGAACAGGCGTTGATAGAGCAAGATAAATGATATCATTGATATTGGCGAGCCGTGCCATCCGTATTGCACTTCTACCTGACGAACCCTTACATCCGAGACAGTTGACAACAGCCCAACATCATGCACGTGGCATTTTACTCATTTTATCGTCACATAGTAGTCGAAGCACTTACAGACACATGAGATGTTCAGACGTGTACAGGAAGGAAATGTATTGGCACACCTATTTGCATTATTTACCTCTTTCCATACGTAACACATCATTTACGAAAAATTATACCTAATTAGTTGAATCTCAAATTTTACGAATCATCGAATTATAGGTATGATTCGTGAAATAAAGTTATGTTCTATTTTTCTACAAGAAAAATAATAGGTAAGTACCTAACTGATGTAGGTACACAGTTATGTAATAAATATATCTTATATTTAAGAAAATAATTTTAATATTATTTTTAAATATTATGCTCAGACTTTCAAATCCTTGTTTTCAATCTTTTAAAAATTAAATCTGACACATACTAACTTTCAAACTTAAGTACCTACTCTTAGAACAGTTCGCGTGACAAATATAAGCAAAAGTACAATGTATTATTGTTGAATACAAAAGAGTTGCACCGATGACCTAGAACGATATAAAATATACATAATAATTAACATTATTTTAATTCGTCTTACTTTGTTCCGGGTTGTGTTCTAAACATGCGAGTTTCATAAGTCACAGTACCTAATTACTTTCAGCCTAGTTGGTAGCTAATGGACACAAGGTTAATTTGAACTAATTTGAAGCCAGTGCAGTTTCATTGTAGTTTTTCAAGGAAACTCATTATTAAAAACGTCATAAAAATATGACTTTGGAATACTAATGAGCGCCATGAAATTATTTTTACAAATTAAATATTATGTAGAACAATGTTTATTTTATAACTTGCACAGAAACATAGAAATATTGTGCTTACAAATCTCGTTTTGTAAACTCCATTTCTTTATTCGATTACAATCACTCATCAATCATTTTATCCACTGGAAAGGTTTAATTAACTAACATTTCCGAAAGCTCTGAAAACGAAACGTCCCTGAAAATATGCTAAACAAAAAGTTTTTCGGATGTCCGTATTCTTATTATTATACTGTGGGTTTTCCATTAACTATAAAACAAAACAAAGAAATGACTCTCAAGAAATAACAAACGTTTCACTGAAAATATAAGTTCCCATACCCCACGTATCTAGGTAGCATATCCATACTAATATTATAAATTCGAAAGTAACTCTGTCTGTCTGTCTGTCTGTATGTTACCTTTTCACGCCTAAACCGCTGAACCGATTTAGATGAAATATAGCTATAGCTTGAGTCCCGGGAAAGGACATAGGATACTTTTTATCCCGATATTCCTACGGGATCGAGACTTATGCGGGTGAAACCGCGGGGCGCAGCTTGTTATTCATATACCAAACTGAAACTATAAATACCAAGAAATCTCATTGATCATAATCACACTATCACACTTCACATTAATATTATAAAGGCGAAAGTTTGTGAGTGTGTGTGTGTGTGTGTGTTTATATGTTTGTTACTTCTTCACGCCTAAACCACTGAACCGATTTAGATGAAATTTGGTATAAAGATAGTTGGAGTCCCGGAAAAGGACATAGGATAGTTTTTATCCCGATATTCCTACGGGATCGACATTCATGCGGGTGAAACCGCGGGGCGCAGCTAGTTGTTTATAAACAAATCACGAATCCAAGTATTAAGTATATTAATTTGAATATATTAAATTATATACAAACACTATATTGTACATCGCATCCGCGAACGTACTAGGTATGTACCTCCTATAACAGCCTTTATTAGGTCAAATATTCTGCGCCCACTGACGCTATAAACGGCATCTGCCACCAACAAATATTTTTTTTTTTTTACCACAAAACCCTATCACACGAGGCTATTTGTTTAATAAACCCGCTTGTTTATCTAGTGGTGGAAGGCGCGGCAGCCGACTGAGAGGTCGTAGTGTCAGTGCCCTGAAAAAGTGTTCTTAGGGATTTTTCACTGGTGTCTCCTATTCTAATTGATGCTCCAAGGACTGCCCTCGCTAATACGGGCGTTTTCAGTTTTCTCTTTTTGGGAGAGACCGGTGAATGCCTTATGTACGCTGCACACCGACAGAACGATATTCGCTTAAATATGTATATACCTACTATAGCATTAGACAGAAGTTAAAAAAGGCTCTTTTAGGGGCACACTTTGTAATAAAAGTACAACAAACATTATTACAGCCAAGATTGATGTCGAGTTAAATATAATCAATTTAAATAACAACACTCGCACGTAATTGTACTTATTTAACCTATCTACCTTCTGAAATTACAAGGCTTTCATTTAATATTATTTAGTTTTTGCATAAAATATTGTCATGTCAATGTTTAAAATCTAAAAGAAGCAGGGGCGGACAGTACTGGGAACGTTTTTCATGTCACTATAACTCTACCAAATCTAAAATGTTACCTATTACCTTCATAAGTTGTGGCAGCACATGTTTTTTTTTTTTGTTGGTTTATACAACGTGTAACGTTAAATGCGCAGAACCTGAAAATAGTTTGATGCGAATAACGAGCAGAATCAATTAAACCACTTTTTAATATAGGTCACATTAAAAAAAAAATCTTCATCAAAAACGTTGCCGTGTCTATTTATTAATAAGTCAAGCCATCACATGCGCAAACCCGCCAAAATAGGTAGGTAAACAAACACAAGTTGTTGTCGACCAACTAAAATTTTCCCATACGCGGGATAATAATAGCTCTTATTTCAATGCAAATTGCAAATACCTACGAATCTTCCATGAATAAGACAATTTGAAATAAACAATAATGATATCTATCTTATTTTAACATAAACTTAACCTAAGGGTTAGAAAGAGAAATGACGATCTGCACGGGGGCGGGGCGTGCGAAATACGTGACAGCGGCCGTGTTTACTTCAGTCTGAGCGGCGCATGCGTCACAGGTGTAATTGTTCTATCCCGTTACCCCGGCGAGGCGGCGCGTGCGCGTGAATTTCGCAACGTTTTTGTACACAAACATTCAATATTGTGAAATGGTGAGAATGTTGGCGCATTGTAATGACAACGTTAATTTGGCCAAAGCCTGGAAAAGTGTGATGGAAACATTTAAGTCACTGTTCAAAGATAACCTAAGTTTTTTAGGAGCGTAGATGGTAAATAATGCGCGGCGCAGCGCGCAGCGGCCCGGTGACGACTCCTCCCTCAATAGAGCGTCGTCGCAGACGCAGTAAACGATTAGAATTGCCAGTAAAACTAAAACAGCACATAAAACCTTTACAATTTTTTTAATGATTTTTTTTCTCTCTGAAATAGGTCAATTGAATTAATAATCAGTTGGGGTGTCTGAGGTTTTGCGCATTTAACGTTACACGTTGTATAAAGTTGTTTTTAATAAACTGATTGTTACTAAAAATTGTTACATTTCATGTACCCATCCAAGCATCGTGACGAGTAGATAGATAGAATATGCTTTATTGTATGCCACACATTGTTACTTACAAAAAAAAGTACATACATTATTTTTATTAAAATTGTTTGAACTTAACATGAAAATAAAAGGTTTCGTACTCCTGCTTCTGCAAGCCTCTTTTTTCTAATGTTATAATAAATGAAGTATAGGTATATTATTATTTGTATCTCTTCTGTTTCTGTTGTTGTTGTGTGTGTTTTCATCCTGTTATTTTGTTTTTGTATGTACTTCAAATCTAGTTTTAGGTTGTGAACTTGTGACATGTTATTGGTTTGGGCAATAAAAGTGGTAGCAATCAAAAAATCATATCAATCAATTCAGTCTATCGCAGTTCACTGCTGGACATAAGATCTGTCCCAGGCTGTGCCACAACACCCTGTCCTCCGCCTTCCGCATCCAGTCTCTCCCTAAGGTCGTCGGTCCACCTAACTGGGAGGCGTGGGAGTCTTACACTACGCTTGACCATACGTGATCTCCACGCAAAGAGTTGTCTGCTCCACCGGCTATCAGTCTTTCAACAAACAAGGCCAGCCCACTGCCACTTCAGCGTGCTTACTCTGCAAGCTATGTCGGAAATTAAGTTATATGGTACCACCTATGTCAATTGTTAAAACTACTAAAGAGTTCTCCTCCTAAACCTTCTTGTGAAAATGCCTAAACTGGCTGACGAACATTTCAAAGACCAATTAGGCCCATGCCCTTGTTAAAAATATCTAATACCGTCTCTTTAATCGCAAACACTTGTTATTTATGAATTGCATCGTCCACAAATAGGCTCAGCTTACCACCTGTATTGTCCATAATCCATTCATGCAACGTTACTGCTTACCTTCGTACATAATTGTATTACTGCTCTGCGATGCTCGCCATATGTTGAAATGAATTAACATTATTGAACTGCTAGTTATGATATGACCGGCAAATCATGTATTTTTAAGAACCCTCACATGATAAAATCCATTTCTCAATCTGTCAAAATTTTCATACCCGTAATTTTCATACATTTCATGTCCCTGATACGAGATTGCGACTAGATTTTGTAGGGTTTTTTTTACTATATAAGTATAGAAAATGGCCTTCTGGTTAACAAGCTCTAAGCAAGGTGTCGCATATTATTATATGTATATTACCGACCATCATACTGTTACGAGCTTGGGGTTCGTGACAATAAAAACTGCCGATTTAAAAACCAAAAATAGACACTTTATTTAAAAACACCAATTACAACTGTAAACACACTAATTACGAAACACAATCGCACTACAAATCACTCTAGTCGCACTTGAAGATCGCTTCGATGTTTTCGCTTGTATCGCTTATCCAACACTGAATGCCGCTCGCAGGCACACCGGCCTTATATAGGCCTCGGATAGTTCCAGAACCTTCTACCGTAGAAACATCCAGAATGTTCGAGTACATACCGAACCCGACGGACCAGACGTCGATAGTTCTGGAAAGTTCTATCATCGAAGTTTCTAGAAGGGACCCGAATAATTATAAGTTCTGCTACTCGATACTAGATGGCGCTAGTGGTAGCTAATGTCGCCATCAATTGTGGCGCGCAACACTGCCCCCTCCTAAGACATGCTCGTCCCGAGCATTATTGGCCCCATAATAACGCGCCAGTCGATCCACATGGACGATCTTAGGAGTACCTCTTGCACCTTTCTGTATCCGGTAGGTTACGTCATTGATCTTTGTCACAATCCGGTACGGTCCGTCCCATTTAGCTTGAAGCTTAGGAGATTTCCCTTTGCTGCGGACTGGATTGTGCAACCACACTAGTGATCCTTCGTCGAACCCTTTATTGTTCACTTTGCGGTCATAACGGGTTTTCATCTTCTCAGACATTTGCTGGCCCGATTGTCTGACATGCTCATAAATGTCATTCATTTTGTTCCGCAAGTCATTCGCATAATCGGTTATACTGCGTGGGGCATCAGGTGGTATTCCGGTGATCAGGTCTGCAGGCAGCCGTAATTCCCTTCCAAAGTTTGCGAAAGCTGGTGTCACCGATGTACTTTCGTGAACAGCACTTCGATATGACAGCAAAAACGGTTGTATGTGCTTGTCCCAATCTCGTTGCCGATTTTCCACAACTTTTGCCAGGTATCTCTCCAATGTCTGATTAAATCGTTCTACCATTCCATCCGATTGTGGGTGGTAAGAAGTTGTTCTCGTTTTATGTGTACCCATTACTCGGCAAGTTTCCTGGAATATTTGGGACTCAAAATTCCTTCCCTGATCACTGTGAATCTCCAAGGGTACTCCAAAACGGCAGAAGACTTCATGAACCAGTTTATCCGCAACTGTTGAAGCTTCTTGGTTTGGAATGGCGAAGACTTCCGGCCACTTAGTGAAGTAATCCATTACAACCATGAAATACTTGTTACCACTTTCACTTTCCGGGAATGGTCCCGCAACATCAAGGGCTATCCTCTCCCATGGTGCACCAACATTGTACAATTTCAATGCACCTCTACTACGTGTCTGAGGTCCCTTTACAGCCGCACAACTTGTACATTTGCGACACCAGTCCTCGACATCGTCACGACAGTGGACCCAGTAAAACCGTTCTCGTATCTTCAGTAGGGTCCGTTTAACTCCCAAATGGCCTCCTGAACAACCATTATGGTACAGCTGTAGAACATCAGGTACTTTAGCTTTAGGGACAACCATTTGAAAATGACAGCTGTCACCTCGAGCATTCTCCCATTTACGGCACAGGACTCCTTCCTGAATTACCAAGCTGTCCCATTGGGACCAATAGCTTTTTGTGATCGAACTCATCGCTGAGACGTCGCTCCACGTGGGCTTAGGTGCACCGGCCTTTATCCACTCGAGAATCGGCTTGAGGTCTGAATCTTCCTGCTGTGCACGTTGTAGGGTTTCCTTCCACTCGTTGCTGAGGTCTGTCTTGAGCCTTTAGGCGCGATTGGTCCAATTCGCGATTGGTCCAATGTTCAAAAATATGTCCAATTCGCAGTTGGTCCAAATCGCGATTGGTCCAATTCGCGATTGGTCCAATTCGCGATTGGTCCAATTCGCGATTGGTCCAATTCGCGATTGGTCCAATTCGCAGTTGGTCCAAAATGGACAATGGTTCCGAAATTATACAATATATATGTATATATACGATTTATATGATTCTTCGGTTTGCCGACGATATAGTAGTCATGGCTGAGACTATGGAGGACCTCAGTACAATGCTCGATGACCTCAGTAGAGCCTCTGAAAGAGTGGGTCTGAAAATGAACATGGACAAAACGAAGGTCATGTCAAATGCCCATGTAACACCCACTCTCATGAAGATCGGAGACGCTACACTCGAAGTCGTGGACGAGTATATTTACCTAGGACAAACTGTCCAGTTAGGTAGGTCCAACTTCGAGAAAGAGGTCAATCGTCGAATCCGACTTGGCTGGGCAGCGTTCGGGAAGCTACGCAATATCTTCTCGTCCCACATACCGCAGTGTCTCAAGACGAAATTCTTTGACCAGTGCGTGTTGCCAGTGATGACATATGGCACTGAAACGTGGTCGCTCACAATGGGCCTTATTAGAAGGCTGAAAGTCACCCAAAGGGCAATGGAGAGGGCTATGCTTGGAGTTTCCCTGCGGGATCGAATCAGAAATGAAGAGATCCGCAGGAGAACCAAGGTAACCGACATAGCCCGAAGAATTGCCAAACTTAAGTGGCAGTGGGCAGGGCACATTGCTCGCAGAACAGATGGCCGATGGGGCCGAAAGGTTCTGGAGTGGCGACCGCGTACCGGAAGGCGTAGCGTTGGAAGGCCTCCCACAAGGTGGACCGACGACCTTGTGAAGGCCGCAGGAACTCGTTGGATGCGAGAAGCACAAAACCGGTCGAAGTGGAGGTGCTTGGGGGAGGCCTATGTCCAGCAGTGGACGTCTTTCGGCTGAAATGATGATGATGATGATGATATATGATTCTATCAATGATAGTATTATAATAAATTTGCACACTGCTAGAGGATTCAGGTCTAGGCTATCGGTTGAGGAGAGGTGGTCAGGTTATATCTCACCTCCTCTACATGGATGACCTAAAACTCTTTGCCCCCAATAATTTGCAACTGATGGAACTATTGAAAGTAACTGAAACTTTCAGTAGCGTCGTCAGGATGGAATTTAGTGTAGACAAATGTGCAGTCATGCATGTAAAGAGAGGAGACATTGTGGATCCCTGGGAACCCAACTCTCGGATTCCACAAATCTTTGAGCTCTCTCTGCATCCGAAACCTATAAGTATTTGGGTATGTCGGAAGCGTTGGGAGCGCTTCTTTGGTCTCCTGAAAATAGTTCTTAATAATAGTCTTCTATCAGGCTGAAACAAGGTGCGCGCCTTCAACGGTTGGGTCATGCCGGTTTGATGTACTCTTTTGGCATATTCAAATAGACTCAGACCGAACCCGATGCCCTAATGGATAAGAGGGTCCGTACGCTACTGACTGCAAATCGAATGCAAAAGTGTGGAGGTCGAGGCTTTTTAAACGCTAATACCCACCACAATCGCGAGGTGTGCAGTCTCAGTGAATATATCCTAGAAACCGGCGTGGGGATGCATCGAGATGTGGCCGCGGTGGACAAGGGCCTCACCCCGCTCTCCTTGGCTAAAGAGAACTGGCGCAACTCTACTGGGTTGCAAGCACTACTGTGCTTGACATTAATGATCGCATGGAGGTATGGCAGAGTAAGGAGCTTCACGGGTGTTTTTTTCGGGCCCAAAATGGACCCGATGTAGATGTACTAGCGTCCGTAGCCTGGCTGCGTTTCGTTGAAGGTTTTGTCTTTGCAATTATGGACGAATTTATGATGATGAACAATTATCGGACTTTTATTGTCGGAGTTTAGTCCGATAATTGTTCATCATTTGACATCTATCGGGCATGACACCGGCCAGGGAAATCAATCAGACATATTATCTCCGGGTGCTCTCGTCTAGCTGACGGAGAGTACTTGCATAGACATAACTTTTTAGCCAGGATAATCCATCAACGACTTGCTCTGAAATACAGCCTTGTGGAATCTGAGGTGCCGCACTACAGGTATGTGCCCGACCCAGATCTCGAAAATGAAAATATCTCATTGTCCTGGGATCGATCCATCCTCACTGACAGGACTGTTGTTGCCAATAAGCCTGATATAGTGGTGGTGGATCGATCAGAGCGGCGCGCAATGATTGTTGACATAACCGTCCCGCATGATGAGAACCTCGTGAAAGCCGAGAAAGATAAACTAATCAAGTATCTTGATTTTGCTCGCGAGGTTGTCGACATGTGTGATGTGGACTCAGCGATCATTGTGCTGATAGTCGTGACAGTCAATGGGTTAATAGCCAAGAACCTTGACCAACACCTGAGGAGGTTCTCGTTGGGCAGCTGGATCAAGGGCTTGATTCAGAAAGCAGTACTTCTGGACACGGCCCACATTGTTAGGAGGTTCCTCTATCTGGAGCCCTGACAGCCGGGTAGCTTAAACCCTGTACATAAAAATGTGCTATTTTGTTTAATTTTGGAAATGCTTTATATTGGACCAACCGCGAATTGGACCAATCGCGAATTGGACCAATCGCGAATTGGACCAACCGCGAATTGGACCAATCGCGAATTGGACCAATCGCGAATTGGACCAATCGCGAAAAGGTGAATTGGACCAATCGCGAATTGGACCAATCGCGCCTAAAGGGTCTTGAGCATCTTCACAGGTACGACTTCTTTACCTTCTTGCCTAGTACAATGCTTGCAGTCTTCTTGACAATGCATCCGCGTTGCCATGAGATTTTCCGCTGCGATGTTCGACCACGAAGTCGTATTCCTGCAGAAGTTCAATCCATCTCGCAACTTGACCTTCTGGATTTTTGAACTGCAATAGCCATTTCAGTGCAGCATGGTCAGTTCGTAAGTGGAATTTCCGCCCCAGAAGATATTTGCTAAAATGTTGCAATGACTTTACCACAGCAAGCAATTCCCGTCTCGTGACACAATAGTTCCTCTCCGGCTTTGACAACGACTTGCTGAAGTACGCTATCACAACCTCTTGATCACCCTTTCGTTGAGACAACACACCGCCAAGTCCTATGTCACTTGCGTCTGTGTCAACTATAAATTCCTTGCCTGCATCAGGGTACCCCAAAATAGGTGTTTTGCACAATCGGTCCTTTAACTCCTGGAATGCGATGTCGCAACTTTCATCCCAGCAGAAATGTCGCTTCTCCTCGGTTAGCTTGTGCAGGGGTTTGGCTATATCCGCAAAGTTCTTAACAAATCGCCGATAATAAGAGCACAAACCCAAAAATGCTCTGACCTGCGTCTTATCTTTTGGAACTGGCCAATCCTTGACAGCGGCGATTTTCTCTGGATCCGTGCGGATACCTTCTTCCGATACTACATACCCCAAAAAGCTAACTTGTCGTTTGAATAGTGAACACTTCTTCGGACTTAACTTGAGGTTGGCACTCTGGATCTTCATGAGCACGCGTTCCAGGTTTTGAAGATGTTCTTCAAACGTACGGCCTACGATGATGATGTCATCCAAGTAGACCAGACAGGCATCGCCAATTAACCCGGTTAGTACAAGTTCCATCAGTCTTTCAAACGTTGCCGGAGCGTTGCACAATCCAAACGGCATAACTTTAAATTGCCAAAGACCCTTTCCTGTCGAGAATGCAGTTTTCTCCTTGTCCTTGGGATCAATTTCAACTTGCCAGTAGCCACTTTTCAGGTCCAGCGTGCTAAACCACTTTACTCCAGTAAGCATGTCCAGCGTGTCATCAATTCTTGGCAAAGGATAGCTGTCCTTCTTCGTAACGTCGTTTAGACGACGATAGTCAACACAAAATCGCATGCTGCCGTCTTTCTTCCTTACCAGCACTACAGGTGAACACCATGGACTAGATGAAGGTTCAATAACACCATCCTTCACCATTCCTTCAATCATGGTTTCCACTTCCTTTTCACGTGCTACCGGCAATCTCCTTGGCCGCTGACGGATAGGCAACTCTTCTCCTGTGTTTATTTTGTGTTGAACTAAGCCAGTCTTCCCGATGTCAGCATCGTTTGACGAGAAAACATCGGCGTACTTGAGTAACATCTTCTTAGCCTTGACCATTTCATTTTGGGACAGAGCGCTGCGGCAGTCTTCTAAAAGTGTGGACACTTTCGTTTGTACATCCTTGCTGAGGGTTCCAGTCGATAGATATTGACATCGTCGCAACCAATCCACTTCCTCGCAAGTACCAACAAGTGTGCCTTTTTCTATAATCTGTTCCTGATCACAAAGGTTCAGCACACGTACCCCTGAGATGTCGGTGGCTCTGACCAAAGTTCGTGCCACTTTCCATGGAAGGTCATTGTCTACCCTTTCCACGAGTACACAACGATTAGTTTGCCCAGGATTCCGAGGAAGACTAACCGGCACAATCGTTTCTGCTCTCGGCGGAAGAACAATCTTTTTAAGGCTGTACACATTCCCTGGTAACGCCCCTTCCATAAAAAGTTCCTCTTGTCCACATTTCAAAACACCTTGCTTGACGTCAATCTCGCAATAATTCTTCCTCATAAAGTCAAGGCCCAAGATGCAATCGTCCATTATATCAGCCACGATGACATTATGCAGGTAGATTCTGTTGCCTAGCTTCAACTCCATCTTCTTCTCTCCATGGACGGGTATACGCTGACCGGTGGCTGTTACCAAATTAATGCGTTCTCGGTTGTATGCGGAGTCCCCAAGGAACCGACTTATAAGTTGGGAACTGACGACCGTACGAGAGGCTCCAGTATCTATGGTCAGCTTACACGGCGTTCCGTTGACCTCGCCCTTGATGATTAAGCTGTTCCCGTCATGGGTTTGAGTGATCGAAATCCTTGGGGCTCTTTGAGCATCAGCCAGCACCCGCCCCGCAGTCCTGGCTATTACTCGTTTCCCTGCTGCTGGTGCTGGGCGGTGCTGTTAGCCGCACTACCCTCTGGAGCTCGGTCTTCTCTTTCTTCAGTTCGCTTAGGGCAACTAGATCGAAGGTGGCCCCTTTCCCCACAGCCATAGCACCTAGGGCTGTATCCTTTGTTGCGGTCGCGAACTGTAGCCGCTGCAACCTCCCTGACGCGATGGGAACGATGATCCTGCCGCACAGCTTCCACCTCCAGTGCATGGGCCAAGGCGTCCTTAAGGGTCCCGTGGTGACCGAGCCTCACAGCAGCTCTAACTTCAAGGTCACGGATGCCGTCGATAAATACCTGCACCAGGTTCCCATCAATAAGCGCAGGTACAGACTGGTATGCTTTCCGAACCAGCTTCTCAACTTCAAGGGCCCACTGCTGCAGGTTTTCATTATTGCGTTGCACGCGATCCTTGAGCTGCGCACGAAACACGTGTTCCAGGTGAGCGTCGCCATACCGAGCCTCCAATGCCTCAAGGAGCTGCTCGTAAGTCACTTCCTTTCCAAGAGCTTCCAGCACAGTTAAGGCCTGATCGCGCAGGCCTAGGGTGAGGGCAGTCATGGCCTGACTCTTATTCCACCCGTTCGCCTTCATGACAGCCTCAAACTGAATTTTGTAGGCCGACCAGGAAGAAGTTCCGTCGAACGGTGGCACCTTAAATCCACGTAGCGAAGGTGTTGTAGCTACGGGGGCTGCGATTCCATCCTCAAGTTTAAGGTAATCCAGCGTTTTCTTTACGTCAGCCATTACGGTTTTCTTCACGTCAGCCATCACGGTTTCCTTCACTTGGTCGATACGGGTTTCAACTTCCAACAGGCGGTTTTCATGTTGGGCAACCTTATCCTTCACCTCCTTCATGTCTTTCCCGAAGGCAGCGTGAAGGTCCTTCATAAGGAGCATCTGCTCTTCCTGGCGGCGCACCTGCTCCTCCTTATCCCGCTGGAGCTGTTCTTCCAACCGAAGAGCCTGTTCCTCCTGTCGGCGGGCCTGTTCCTCCTTGTCCCGCTGGAGCTGTTCTTCCAACCGACGAGCCTGTTCCTCCTGTCGGCGGGCCTGTTCCTCCTGACGGCGGGCCTGTTCCTCCTGACGGCGGGCCTGTTCCTCTTGACGGCGGGCCTGTTCCTCCTTGTCTCGTTGGAGCTGTTCTTCCAACCGACGAGCCTGTTCCTCCTGTCGGCGAGCCTGCTCCTGCAGCATCATCATTAGAGCAGCAAAATCTGATGCTGATGATGCTGAAGCAGCTGTGGACGGTCCGGCTTCCGTGATCGGTAGTTGGCCCTCCGACGTCTGTGGCGTTGCTCCACCGAATCGCCTCTGGTCCGTCTCTTGCTGGCGTTGACTCCGGGTACGGATACCCTCCGTGTCGTCCTTCGGTAGAATCGGCATGATTTTAATCCTTGCTTCTGACACCAATTGTTACGAGCTTGGGGTTCGTGACAATAAAAACTGCCGATTTAAAAACCAAAAATAGACACTTTATTTAAAAACACCAATTACAACTGTAAACACACTAATTACGAAACACAATCGCACTACAAATCACTCTAGTCGCACTTGAAGATCGCTTCGATGTTTTCGCTTGTATCGCTTATCCAACACTGAATGCCGCTCGCAGGCACACCGGCCTTATATAGGCCTCGGATAGTTCCAGAACCTTCTACCGTAGAAACATCCAGAATGTTCGAGTACATACCGAACCCGACGGACCAGACGTCGATAGTTCTGGAAAGTTCTATCATCGAAGTTTCTAGAAGGGACCCGAATAATTATAAGTTCTGCTACTCGATACTAGATGGCGCTAGTGGTAGCTAATGTCGCCATCAATTGTGGCGCGCAACAATACATTTCGGGTTTTTAGGCTAGAAATCTATCGACTGAAACTCATTTATGGTCACCATAAGAGGCATTGTCATCGTCAGTTTAGGTACGGGGCACACTAACACTAACTAACAATACCGATGGTGTTAATTAAACTTGTCAATCCAGTAAGTAATCTGATTATACCTACTTATATTTAACTGTCATCGCCAAGAAAAACTGCTTTTCCTTCAATTGCCTAGTTATCTTTACTAATATTAAAAGAAAATTTTCTTAACACTGTTGCGTTCAAGTCTACCTGATAAATTATCCCCTGAAAAAGATGAACGTGAAAAACCTTTGTAAATAAAAAAAACGCCATTGAATAAAGCGCGTGCAGCACCGTACAGGTGACAGAAGTGAAACTTCTTAAAAAATAAATAGGTATTAAGTGATTGCTACGCTGCGCTTGCTGCGGTTGGTCTGCGGATGGCTGACCATCTTTACATACCAAGACCCCTCCGTGCATCGAAAAGCACGTCAAGTCGTTGGTCCTGGCTGTCATTAGTGGATCTTTTACAGTCGTTACGGGTCGTCGAAGCACGAAAGTCTGACAACTAATCTTACCAAGGGGTTACCCACTAACTGGTATCGTGTTACCCACTAACTGGGTTGTGGAGGTCAGATAGTAGGTACAGTCGCTCCATGTAAAATACTGGTATTCAGCTGCATCCGGTTAGACTGGAAGCCGACCCTAACATAGTTGGGAAAAGGCTAGGCTGCAGATTGATTAATTTAGTGTGAGAGACTATCTTTCTTCTCCCTCATGTAACGAAATGTGCTTAAAAATTACCCGTCTTTGAAATTTCACTCTCATTCTCGTTCAATTATCTAATGAAGTTTCACTTCAAAAATAATGTTGTCACACAAAAATATATTATTATGTTTAATTTATAAATATATTAATGAATATTGACCCTAATTTGTTTACTGACCTAATTTGATCCTTAACTGTTTATAATAGACAATAGGGTGAAGTTTGATAGTGAGCTAGTGGCATTACCTATCTCCCCTGTATTTCTAGTAGTCTGTAGAACTGTGCACGCCTGCCTAGTATTTTGTAGGTACAGCTAGGCAATCCAACATTAAAGTCGTCACGTTTATCTACATTGAAGGCATCATTAACTGTCTATGAAAAAAATAAAGGCATTCATCGCCACATGATATGAACAGGATATTTGTCTAATTAATTACTATGGAACTTGTATCAGCCACAGCACAGAAGCGTCAAAGTGACAATTATAAGACATTAGATCCATTATTGGGATTAAGCTGTTGGCTAGGTGTGTGGAGGAATATTAGTAGATGAAAATTAACCATTGGTCGCTTAGATGGGTGCAGGATTTGCAGTTTATGATAAATGTGATAAGTAGCCCCGACAGACGTTGTCCTTTTAAATTTCATTTAAAACAAAAAATTATTACGCATATCCATCGTTCGAATCGTGACTCATGAGGTCTTGAGACCATACAAAAATCACATAGAAAAAAAGGACTTTCAGTAGGTATTACCCAAATTATCCCGTTTTCCTGGCAACTTTTCTAATTTTACTTTCCTTAAAAACTTTATTCGGATTATTAAGAACATAAAAAAATTAAAATCGGTCGAACCGTGCGCGATGGTGTTTGCAGTCTAAAACTGAGATTATTAAGTACCTACCCGAAGATTTACACCATTTTTCGGTACACAAACAAAACGTCTTCTACTTGAGCAATTTCTAACAAACCTTGAATAAATCTTCTCACCAACAGTTTTATTTTATACTAACTTCTGCTCACGACTTTACATAACATACACGACGAAATTTCTTGTTCCTCCAACTAACCCCGTCGCATCGCATCGCCCGCTCGCGCTTAGTTTTGCTCAGCGTTCTTTCCGACTTTTATGTTTTTGCTCGGTTCCTAAGGGTCCTTACTAGAGTTGCCACGAATAGTGATTTGGCCGAATACCGAATATTCGGCATCGCTACCGGCCGAAGCGCCGAATATTCGGCGGCCTAATATTCTGCACAAAGTACATGCTAGTCGAGTGCGTAAAGAATAATGCAACAGGTCGCGACCTGTCTCCAAAGTGTCTCCCGGGAGTAGCGTGTATAGTGAGAGGTTGTTTTCTGAATCTGGTATCGACGAAAAGCGTAATCGTTTGCTACCATCAAATGCTGAAAACTTGTTTTTATTCATCATAACTTGCCACTGATGAATTTTACCTATTAAAGTAGTTATTGTAATTTAATAATAAATACAAATCTTGATTAATATGATGTGTCTTTTTTATGATTTGGTATTCGGTATTCGGCTGAATAGTACCTATTATTCGGCCGAATACCGAATACCAAACAAAGTGGCCGAATAGACCGAATACCGAATAGTAGCCGAATATTCGTGGCATGTCTAGTAATTATTGTACACAGTTGCTAAAATGAGTGAATGTAATCGAATAAAGAAATGGAGTTTACTAGACGAGATTTGTAAGCACAATATTTCTGTCTGTATGCAAGTTATAAAATAAACTTTGTT
Source organism: Amphipoea oculea (assembly GCA_945859645.1). Lineage (NCBI taxonomy): Eukaryota > Metazoa > Arthropoda > Insecta > Lepidoptera > Noctuidae > Amphipoea > Amphipoea oculea. The sequence goes on from OX243873.1 coordinate 15,852,359, forward strand.
CTATATGTTTAGTAGTAAGTAGGTACATCTCTAATAATAAAACTGAAGAGTTTTTTTTTGTTTGAACGCGCTAATTTCGGGAACTATTGAAAAAAAAAAAATTTTAACCCGATTCTTGAGGAAGGCTATAGGCTACTTAATATCACGTAAGGACTAGACATGCCACGAATATTCGGCTACTATTCGGTATTCGGTCTATTCGGCCACTTTGTTTGGTATTCGGTATTCGGCCGAATAATAGGTACTATTCAGCCGAATACCGAATACCAAATCATAAAAAAGACACATCATATTAATCAAGATTTGTATTTATTATTAAATTACAATAACTACTTTAATAGGTAAAATTCATCAGTGGCAAGTTATGATGAATAAAAACAAGTTTTTCAGCATTTGATGGTAGCAAACGATTACGCTTTTCGTCGATACCAGATTCAGAAAACAACCTCTCACTATACACGCTACTCCCGGGAGACACTTTGGAGACAGGTCGCGACCTGTTGCATTATTCTTTACGCACTCGACTAGCATGTACTTTGTGCAGAATATTAGGCCGCCGAATATTCGGCGCTTCGGCCGGTAGCGATGCCGAATATTCGGTATTCGGCCAAATCACTATTCGTGGCAACTCTAATAATTACTTAACATGTCCGAAAGTCAAACAAAACGTCCCTGTAAATATGCAAAATAAAATGCTAAAAAAGGATAAATCCATATCATCAAAATCGGTTCAATAGTTTACCCGTTACCTACGACGTTCAAAACGGACTGACAGGCATACTCACTCTTGCATTAGTAAGGTTTCAGTACTTCAATTATACCTAGTGAACTTATATTTGTTCAGTTCTTAATTTAACTATTACTGAACTTGAAATATAAGATGGAGGATTATCTTTAACACACACGTGCCTCTACCTTTTAAGGTTTCGTACCTACAAAAAAGAAAGGACAAAAGGAAGTACATTTCAATGTGCCACAGACCTGAAAAGTTTGTCGTTTTTTAAATGACAATCTGAAGTACCTATCAACTGAGGCTATCACATTCCAATGCCTCTCCCGAGTTCACTACCACTACACCCGGTTCTTCACCTTCCGCATCCACTCTGTCCTAGCCTTTTTTTTCTCTAGGGAAATCATCATGTATACCCTCGTCTGAGCAGAAGAGATGGTTATGTCTAACTCCTACTGACTAAAACCCCACGGTACTGTAGAGACCTCTTTGAGAGATTCTGACCTCCTTGCGGGTCAGACCGCTGGTTATATTTGAACTATGTTCCATTTAAAGATTCAAGCATATGTCATATAGAGAGTCGTAGGTTTGACGTCTTAGATTTAAGTCGATAATTACATAATATCATAGAAAGACTAATAAAACATATCCCATGAAACTATAAAGGGATTTTATTGAATAATACACATACCCGGCGCCTCCACCATATATAAGAGTCTTGTTGACTCTAATGTATGACACCTAGGACTACCATGAGTCGGGCGCCCGGAAAATACTATCTGTATCTAGCCTGGGAAGGTCCCATAACATGGACTGTTAAAGAACTCTGCAAGCTGTGTCAGTGACACTGCAGACTCAGAGTAAACTTATCATAATACAATAAAAGCCGAAAAGCCGCTAAGCTGAAGTGGGACTGGGCTGCCCACGTCTGCCGTATGCCCAATAAGCTGTGGGCCAAAATAACCACCACGTGGAGCCCTGAAACAGGTAGGGCTTCGCGGCAGATCCCGTAGAAGATGGCGGGTCGAGCTGGACAAAACAAACGACCAGTGGTCCACTTTAGCCCTGGATCTAAAGAACTGGAAGTCATGGGGAGAGGCCTTTGCCCAGCAGTGGGATGATGCGGCCTAACAGTAACAGTAATTATAGTATAGGAGGTGCAAGGTAACGATTTCGGGTGTTTCAAATAATTACAAGTCCAAATCGTCTCAAGATGCCTTTCATCATCGTCAGTCTGTGATTAGCATAATCAGCCTATAATGTTCCCACTGCTGGGACACAGGCCTCCTCTCGGTGAGAGGAAGTGGGCCGTAATCCACCACGCGGGCCCAGTGCGGGTTGGTATTCTGTGATTACCAGTGAGGATTAAGTATCTACCTAATTACTTAAAAAGTACATTATGAAATGGAAAAGTCACGTTTGTTACTTGTTGGGTAGTAGCATTATGTTAGTTAAGCCCTTATACGTCCTCACTATGACATAAGTCGGAGTAGGTAGTAATGTTCTGCGATTTATGACACGTGTAACTTGTTTTTTATTTGTGGTTTTTCTCTACCATTTCATTATTTATGACAATACAAAAATTGTTTTCATCATAATGGTTTTTACCCGTATGTTTGGAAACCGCTTTATAGCCCGCTACGTACCTACCTAGGTATGTTATTTCGGGCTAGTTTTTTAATCGACAGATTATTTTTATTTATGGAATATTTACGTCTGACAGTTTTTGAAGTGAAACTTCTTTAGGCGCGCTTGACTTGGGGAGTAAACTGGCGAATGCGTTACGAAAACGTGTGATCGCGAGTAGGGAAGGTACGTAAAAAATAGCTGGAAATACCTCGTGTAAAAACCCGGTCCCGGTCGCATAAATATGCGACCGGGTTTTTACACCAGGTATTTGCTTCCAAGTACGCACACCAGGTACCGACTCAAAATGCAAGACTATTAAGTATCTTATACGGCTACTCGCTCAAATACGTAGGTACTCAACCGCGTTAGTTTTCGCAAATGCGATCATGCTCCTTATCAGTAAGAGTCTACGGAACAATTTCGTATGCAAGTATTTTTGATGGGAAACTTCTTTACGCGCGCTTGACTTGGGGAGTAAACTGGCGAACGCGTTACGAAAAGTGTGATCGGGCGAGGTGAACGGGAGTTGAGTGGGGGATATAAGCAAGACAAAGCAGTGCGCGCACACGTTTTCTTTCTCTCTTCCTCTCATAGCCAAATACGTATGAAGTTTTTTTTTTCTTTTGTTTATATCTCGAAAATGGTGCGTCCCATCGCAAAAATAATGAAAATTTCGACCCCCTTTATGAAACCCATAAACTCCTAAAACTCAACATGTAGGTAATAATTTTTCATATTTTCCATACAAAAAGTGAAAAATTCCTTAAAAAACACGCCAAGGTCACCCCCTCCGCGCCTGCGGCTCTAAAAAACAATACACGGGGTTAGGGCAAATAAGTACCACGTGTCGACGAGTCGCGATTGTCAAATTCGATTTTTGTTGTGTCAAAATTATTTACATGAAACTTCTTTACACTTGACTTGGAGAGTAAGCTGGCGAACGCGTGACGTAAGCGTTACGAAAAGTGTGATCGGGCGAGTAGGGAAGGTACGTATTTACTCGACCAGGTTTTTGCTTCCAAGTACACACACCAGGTACCGACTCAAAATACTTGCGAGACTATAAAGTAGGTACCTTATACGGCTACTCGCTCAAATACGTAGGTACTCAACCGCGTTAGTTTTCGCAAATGCGATCATGCTCCTTATCAGTAAGAGTCTACGGAACAATTTCGCATGCAAGTATTTTTTACTTTAATGGTTTGCAAGTATTTATTTGTAAACGCGGTTTTGCTCCTTATTTATAGGAAGTCATTGATCAATTTCCTATGCAAGTAGTTTTACTTCCAACGGGGCTTTTGAATACGCGATTGTACAGACGCCAGCACATCAACCTACTACAATCTGTCAAATTTCTTTAATAGATTTTCAACTTTATTACTGAAGAATAAGGTTCAAAGTTGATTGGGAAAATGTGACAGTTAGGTGTAGGTTGATGTGCTGGCGTCTGTACTTCTTATCTGTATGAAGTTATGGATCAATTTTCTATGCAGATAGAAAATACTTGAAAGTATCTCGCTCCGTCGTGCCTCGACGCTCGAGTACGTAGGTACTCAAATAGTTCAACAACCGCGTTTGTTTTCGCAAATGCGATCATGCTCCTTATCAGTAAGAGCACAGAATACTTAATAGTACTACGTACAGAAAGGACACTCCCTTCCTCGCCCTCATATCAGATACAGCACCTCACCCCGCACTTCGAGGTATTCGTCGCCGACTCTTTAGCAAGAGCGCTCGCTAACCGCAGCCACAGAATACTTAAAGTACTGCGTACAGAAAGGCCACTCCCTTCCCCGCACTAACATCAGTTACCGCACCTCACCCCGCACTTCGATGTGTTCGTCGCCTGCTCTTTAACAATGGCGCTCGCATACACAAGAACCGCAGCGCTGTACCTACCTACTGCTGACACGAACACATTATTTTTTTAAAGTTTTATATTTTGTGTTAATCACGATGTTGTATATTGTGCATTATTTGGATGCTTATATTCATCGAGAAACGATAAAGACAGGAATTTCTTTCGGTTCCCGAAACATGAAAGAAGGTAAGGAACAGCAACTCAAATATCCTTTAAACCCATAAAAAATAAAAGCTAGTATATTACAGACAAACAAGTTAAGCCAGTGTTGTGATAATTTATTTTCATAATTTTCTCTATTAATCATTTATTTTCCAAGTTTTCTTCGTTTTAGAACAATTAAAACTTCCGTAATATTAACATACCAAATTGCTCTCTCTCTTTATTGTCTTAGTTATGTCTCTTTCTTTCACGTTCTATTCGTTCTTCGACTTTAAAAGTAGTACAATAGAAATGTTATTAATTAGATTTCTGTGAGTACCTAAGTAGTGTCGCGGCGCGCGGCGCCCCATTGTTGCATACGTTCGGGCAGCGCCGCCGCCTACGCAATACTGCGCCAGCCAGCCCTACTAGATTTCACGCACACATTTACACGTATACAAACGTCATTTGTCAATGTAGTGGTAGTAGGTAATTATTTTGCGAGCGTTGTATGGAGTGTCCGGGGTGTGCCGCAGCGCTGTATTGCTGACACGAACACACAATTATGCGATTTAAAAGTTTTATTTGAGTTTTAATCACGACGGTTGGATACTGTGATGCTTTTCCGAATTCGTATTTACATAAACTGTTTGTAAGATTTCGCATTTTTAATAACATGCGATTTGATAACCGATTATTTACAGATAAGTCATTTAAACTAAACTATTTTAGTGTTTTTATTTCATTACGAACCCGACTATATAAATAAAAATAAACAATTGAACTACATGGTCACTTCATAATAATGCACACGTTCGGGCAGCGCCGCCGCCGCCGCCGTCGTCGTTCGGTTCCCCGACACAAATTGCTTACCGCGCCATTTTTTTTACGCTACTAGATTTCACGCACACATTTGCACGTATACAAACGTCATTTGTTTATGTAGTAGTACTAGGTAATTATTTTGCGAGCGTTGTATGGAGTGTCCGAGGTGTGGTAAGACTCTTACCACACCTCGGGCACTCCATACAACTCCGTAAGAGTCTACGGAACAATTTCGTATGCAAGTATTTTTACTTTAATGGTTTGTAAAAGTATTTATTTGTAAACGCGATTGTGCTCCTTATTTATAGGAATTCACGGGTCAATTTCCTATGCAAGTACTTTTTACTTCCAACAGGGCTTTTGTTTGATTACGCGATTGTACTTCTTATTTGTATGAAGTTATGGATCAATTTTCGATGCAGATAGAAAATACTTGAAAGTATCTTGAGCCCTGGTTTTAAGCCCTGGTTTCTTAAGGTGGACGTACTTGGAAGCCCTGATTCTCGATTTTGCAAGTACGACCCATGTCTACGGGCTACGGGCGAGGCGAACGGGAGTTGAGTTGGGGATATAAGCAAGAGAAATCAGTGCGCGCGCACATTTTTTTTCTCTCTTCCTCTCATAGCCAAATACGTTTGAAGTTTCACTTCAGTCGTGTGGTCATAAGCACACTCGTTTTTTTTGTATGGAAGAACTGTCAATCAAAATAGATCTGGCGTTGGAAAAATCAGTCCATAAAGTATTATTTCACGTAATAGATCCGTGTTGTAGACTTGTAGATAACTGATATAATTTAGGTGTCTAATTTATCGTAACTTTTTTTCAGCCAGATCCTGTACATGGACCAGCATGTATACGATATTCCAAAAGGCTACAACAGAAACATTCCACCCGGTAAGTCACAATTATTTTTATTGAATTAATACTACAGCACGCAAACAGACGAAAACATTTCCCGGTTTCCCGTTTAGGAAAAATAAAAATTCTTATGAAGAATCCGGAACTCAGAATAGTGTCTACCTAATAAGTAAAAGATTAGGAGCCTTAATACCTACGATTAATTAGGTGATAGTTTGCATAAGACTTATTCTACATGGCTGCGCTCATTGTCGGCGAAACCGTAAGGGGAGCCATGTAGGTACCTACAACCGTAAGGAGTTAAGTACCTAGGTATCTAAGTACCCTTGACATTGAATTTTTTGTTTTGAATTATCGGTCTAAGTATATGACGATCTATATTTAAAAACACTTAAATTTTATTTAAGGTTGGTCATATTTTTATAAAGTCACGCGTAGATAATAGCTCGTCCCTACTCGGCTATCCACTTTAGCACCGGACATTATTCAGCACAACCGCGCTGTTGCCGGTGCTGGCCGCAAAACCAATCATTAGTCAAGCCGTAGGTGATTGTCATACGTCAACGAACGCTGCTAATTATAACCCACCTCCTTACGAAGCAAATTATCAAACCTTATACTTAACTAGAAACATTATATTAAAATACTGACCGCCAATAAAAAATAAAACTAAAACAATAGATCCATTTTCAAAATCAAAGACAAAATAGAAAGGCCACTCCTGTTACTCACACTTAACTAATTTTATAATATTAAAATTTACCGAATCCGAATAATTATCATATTTTATAAGCGACTAGACAGTTCTGTGTCTAAAACAAAAGTACTAAAACTGAAATCCAGTAATCCTAATGCTTTTGCATCACGAACCTTCACGGACGTTCGTGAACCTACCTAGGTATAGATACCTACTTGCAACATCTAGGTGTATCGAACGACGTCGAATCTATTCAGAAATCAGAATAACATGTTGTATGTTATCTTCATAAAAGTCGCATCAATAAAAAGCAACAGAATATAGAACAACTTTATTTTCAGTTTCAGTAATTCTCTTACGGGGAGAATATTTCCACTAGATTTCATGATCCATTTCATGAGTTTCCAATAGGTACCTAACATTATTGAACAAGTTTATCCCGCTATTTAGCCGTGTTAACGTAGCAACTCAACACTAAATGTGACCGAGTTCAGGGCTCTAGCTGAGAATACTATAACGCAAAGAAACAGACAATACGAGCCACAAAGTGATAAAGTTGTCAAAACTAACAAATTATGTCATACTGCTTGATATTATATGATAGGCACTGTTGTTTGAGTACATCGTGCCCTGCTGTATTCACCTATGAATGCTTACATAAGGAAATATATAGGCTTTTTGATTAGGTAGATATTTTTAAATCTATTGAACGGCTTAAATATAGCTAAAGTCTAGTTCTAGTTACCTCTAAATGCAACTTCTACACTAATTAAAAACTGCTACATGTTAAGGGTCACGATCAGTTTCGAGGGCTAAGTTTGGTGGCCTACACGGCTTAGCTAATATTGCGGTTTTCGGCCGTGATATCTCCGCTGTCGACCGCCATAAAACCATTGATTAGGAGCTATTATTTTCAAACAATGTGTCATTATTTTAAGGAACGCAATGTATAAGTTTTCCATTGTTCTTCCAGACAAAAACACGACAGTATACGTAGGGGTGAATGTGAACCGGGTATCTGGAGTTGATGAAAATAAAGAGGTAAGTAAATTTAACATACTGTTCTTTGTATTCAGTACTTTTAGCATAACCGAATGGCTAAATATGTATTCCTGTCATTATTTCGCTTTCATTAGCACCATTTTCATTTTGTTATATTGTTGCTATGATCATTTATTTACTTATCTATAAACCGCTCCAATAGTCCGCATGGTCTCCGCAGGAGATAACGCTGGACGTTTTCCTGCAAGTGTCGTGGGCCGACAGCAGGCTACACGTGCCGCCCAATATGCCCTTCATCGACCTGCCGTGGGAGTTCCGCGCGCTCATCTGGACGCCAGACCTGTACATCTGGCAGCTCCAGACCATGAGGATACTCTCCGTCTTGCAGGAGATGGCGTCGCTGAGGCTATACTCAAACCGCACCGTCTCAGTCAGTATTGGGTTCGTCCATCACTTTATTATATTCTTTTACTATTTATTTACACTGCTCTCTGTTAGATCTTGAAACATAAACATACTCGTACGTCAAATTAACGTCCAAACATTATGATAATAAAACACTCGCCTTCAGTTTTACAGTTTTATCTAACGGAAACCCCGTTATTTATAAACTGTATTTAAATACATCTCGTATTTAACGCATGGTCAACAATAAGTCGTAAATTGTAGTCTTGATAAATGACGTCTATTTTGATATAAACATGATGAAGCCAAAAAGCGACACTTGTTCACGCATGGGTACATTGCTGCATTGCTACATACAGATAATATTGTATTATGATGAACTACAAGTTGTCATTGTAATTCAGCTGCATTTGGCTAGACTGGAAGCGACCCCAAAAGAATGGGGCTTGACTTTATACAAACTGTCTCAATCAAATAGGGGAACTGTCATAAGCTTGAACCTTCTAATGGGCGAGACATCAAATTAACCACGAATATAATTTTCTTTTACAGAGCGACAATAACTATCAAATGCGAGATGGACTTCGTTCTGTACCCTTTGGACGTTCAGAACTGCGCCATCGACTTTAGTAGTTGTAAGTACATTTTGATGATTTATGTTGAGTAACCTACCTCTGAGAGAATATCTTCAGAGGTACTCAACGTACTACATTATGTTGTAAGTAGGTACCTCGAAGACCATTCCATTGTTGGGGATTTCTCTTGACCTCTCTCTCTGAGTTTATTTCGGCCTTTTTCTCAAGAGTAGTCAGATAGGAAACGCCGACCTCATCTAGCTTATTTATTTTTTATAATATGACGTGTTAAAGTGATTCCGATATCCTATTTACAGAATGAAATGATTTACATTTCATTTCACTGAGAAAACGAAATATTTTCTAAATAACTCTTGGGAAGCGTCATGCCAGCTATACATACCTACATAGGTCATTTACATGAAACAATTAACCTAGTCGCAAAAAGTCTTCAAGAAACCCAGTGCGAGAAGTTTCAGAATCGTAAAATATGTTTTGATTTCTTGTGCTAGACAGAATTACCTACAACATGTTTTGTCTACACGCCAGTTATTCGACTTTGGATTCTTAAATGTTTTTTTATAGATTTTTGTCGGGATGACACTATAATCGTTAATGATTGCACATTTGCACTATTACAAGTACGATAATAAATACGGTGATTAAGTTGACTTTTGTTTAATTTGAGTGTTAATTTTTTCAGATAAATACACGACGCAGGATGTGCGTTTCGAGTGGCGAGAAGTGGCGCCGTGGCTGGGCATCGGCCCCGTGGGCAGCGAGCAGCGCAACCATTTCCGACTGCCCAAATATGTGGTCAGCTTCGTCACGGACAAAAGTAATCATATTCGCAATTTTGGTGAAGGTAAATGTATATTTATTGCTTTGCGCTTGTGTTTGCGCCTCGTAACTAACTATGTACCTATTAACGCTAACGCGCTGTTGCTATACGCTGGCATGCCGCCCGCACTGCTTGGCGCGGATGATCACAATGGATCGTTATTGAACAACGTTTTAAATACCTACAGAAAAATACCTCAACATCTCAAAAACTTTATATTGGTTACGACATCCGTGCCTCGCAACATATTCCTTTCTGTGAACGTCTGTCACGCACGATTTGTAAGTATTTTGGTGTTGTTAAGTGAATGTCAAATGTTCTTGATGTGATAAAAAGAGATTATCAACAAAATTCGAGCATATATTATCTAATGACAATTGATATCAGAGCAGAGCCACCCGAATAGCGATGTAGGCATTCAGAGTTGTTATACACATGCTCAGTGCTGCGTGCTGCTGAGCCCAACTAGTGGCTCTGAGGGCTAAGCTTCGGTAAGTGTAGAGATAGAAAACACTGTGTTTAGTAATGTTAGTAGATAGTAATTGTTAGATGTTAGGTAGGTAGGTACCTACTCACTTGCACTGACCACTAAACACGTAGGTTGGAACATATTAGGAGAGTTAAATGTCAATATGTTTCGCATCGTCAGGCGAGCATTCAGCGGCGCGGCTACAGATCAGGCTGTCTCGCGAGCTGCGGAGCTACCTGCTAGAGAGCTACCTGCCGTCGTCGCTATTCGTCATCATTTCGTGGGGCAGCTTCTGCGTGATCCCGGAGATCGTGCCGGGCCGCATGGTGCTGCTCGTCACCACGCTGCTCTCACTCGTCACTATGTTCGACACAGTCAGGTATGTACTTACAACCATGTTCTTTAAACACGATATATAGATAATGTTGGTGAAGCAACAGAAGTCCTTCATAAATCTTACCTATCCACTTCATTCTAAAAGCATCTTTTGTATGACAAAGCTTTGGAGATTCTCTACTGACGTGTTTTACTATAAAATCGTTGACAAGTACCTACTCAGGTATATTTAACGCGGAGGAGTAGGTACTTATACGAGTATATTCCTGAAGGCATCGTACTAAAGTAAAAAATTTAGGGTCGAATTACATTCCAGCACAAACTCGCCAGACGCGCTTGAGCTGAAGTGCATAGAGGTGTGGTTAATCTCGTGCACTATCTTCGTATTCCTGGCGCTGATGGAGTACTTCGTGGTGCTGTTCGGCATCCGCTACGACAAGAGCTGGAGCCGGCGGCGCGCCGACATGCGCCGCGCCGCCTCCGCCGCGCAGCTCGCGCCGCCGCCGCTACATATCAACCATTCGCAGGTCAGTCCCGACAGCTTGGGACGTAGAATCATTCCACCACAATACGGACCACTTGATTACTAAAAACCTACTACAACACACTAATAGTAAAAAAGTATTTAAAGAACACGACAATAAAGGGCCTGGGTTTGCCTCCACAGAGGCTGAGCACGCCGGTGACGGGCACGCCGCAGGGCGGAATGTTCTCGCCCACATTGAGCGTCGAGGAGGACGGCTTCAAACAACAGATGGAACACCAAACCATACAGAGGGTAATTACAACTACGCCTGAACTCGCTCCTAACATAGAATATCTACCGTAACTTCTAAGTACCCCAGTGAAGCATTACACTGCATGTAAAATACTTAACATACCTACCACGTATTATTTAGGTGCATTAATTTTTAAACTTAGGCCACCAATTTCTAGTCTGTCTCGGGAAGGAATTGGAGACAAAATAAGGTTGGGTGTGAAACAAGATCAGTCAGCAAGGTAAAATATGAATTTAAAGCAACAACACCGCACAGTGTGGCTATCGTAAAACGCTGCAAATGACACTATTATGTAATTACAACAATACCTAGTTTAGACAGTATTTCCCTTGCAAATCTGATGGTTGGTTAAATACATAATACCTAGCAGGCAAGCATAGTGCATGCCAGTGAAACAAACAACAACATTATTTTTAAGTACCTATTGGTGGTAATCTATTGGTGGTGGTATGATTCATATAGTACTTAGATATTAAAATCACCGCAGTAACCAGTAGTTAAAGATATTCGGCTAACTTAGTGAGCTAGTAAGAACATAAGTACCTAGGTAAAGGTATTAGAAAAAGCAAAATTAATTCGCACTGCTTAAAATCACTGTGTTATTATAACGGTAGGCGTAGCGGCGTAGGAATCTTGATGTCGGAGTACTTTAGAAATGGCTACGGAATACACTGTGTGTTAATAAATTGGATAACTACGTGTCGAAAAGATTACGCAGCAAGGCTATTGTGAGAATCCTTTATTTGTAATTTTGTAGGATTCGCCAATATTGGAGTCCATGCCGTCAGGGAACGGCGGGCCCAGCAGCTTCGTGACGCGGCTGCGGCAGACGGTGGACCGCGGCGTGATGTTCTGCGGCGCGCAGCACGGTGCGCTCGACAAGTTCGCGCTCATGGTGTTCCCTATGTGCTTCTGTCTCTTTACCATTATTTACTGGACCACATACCTCAGTGAGGCACACCGAGCCTCGCGACTCAAGTGAACGTGAAGTGAACCTTTAGCACCATAACATCACCAAGTTTGTGATCATAGTGCCTATGCAGACGATGTGACGTTATTGTACATATTAGACGAATTACTAGTCGAATTATAAATATAAAAGTTTGACCCTGTATTTGTAAGTTAAATACCTTCTAATTAATTAACAATGTTGAACATTTTAAGCGCGACGTTATGATATTTTTAAGGGTTTCTTCGTACGGGAATACGCACTGTTCAAGGTTCCAACGAAGTTTTTTTTTAGAAAGAATACGTTTGTTAATATAGTGTCCTTAAGTAAAAATAGAGCTGTAAATGTGCCTTGTAAGAATACGGTTTCAATTGAATAAGATTGAGTAGGTACTGTGACGCTAGTAAATTCTAAAACTTAGTAGATATCTTAGAAATGCTCAGAATATAGAAATCATTTCGAGAGATTTATAAGCGAATAGCATGAAATGAAAACAATAATATCGTTAAGTAGGTATGCGGGCAGCATGGGGACCACAGTTGAGCTCAATAGTACAAAAACTATTCTAAGAAAAATGCCTTTTCTGACTCGGGTGCCTTTTGCCTTGTTTTTCCAACAAATTTTATCGAAGATGATTTTCTTTATCTACTTACCTATACTCGAGATAAATTAACAAGCCTTTATGCAGTGAATATGTTGGGTAGGTAGGTACAGCTACCATGTACAAAATATTTGTTAATGGAGTGTTTCTATATTGCTTATCTATCGCGTCTCATAAGTAGTTATATTTTTGTCTGTTTCTATAATTATCCTTTGTTTTTGTTATAAATCTTAAACCCCTATTAGACTACACGATATTTAGGGCCCGATATTTAGGTGATGTGTTTTTTTAATAGGGGCTCTTCCTCCCTTTATCTTATTACACCATCCCGATTTAGGGAAAGGGTCCCTGAATATCGCGTAGTGTAATGAGGCTTATAGCCTTAACTTCGTGATTCTTATTATTATTTTTCTGAAAGCCATTTTCCGTATCAAATAGATCATGTTTGTAATTGATCCCAAACTCGTTAATGGCATTTAGACAAATGCCTACCAGTAGGTATGACATTGTAATATATTGTTATGTAAGTCTAGGAAGTAAATATATAATAACTAAGGCCTGATAATACCGATATCATAGAGATTGTAGTGCTCATTTAGTTTTATTAACTTATTATAAAATAGCTCGTAGGTGTCATCCTAAGATAATTTTATACCTTAGGTACACCTAGAAAATTAATTTTATGAAACAAACCGATCAATATTTTTTTATCGAAAAAAAGGAACCAATCAGGATGTTTATATTTTTTTACCCCATAAACAAATTAATACAAAATATTATTGAGGTTGAAACTTTTTTATAATAAGAGTTTTTTATCTATAAATGATATATTATGACTAGCTTAAACATCATTTTAAAAAGGTATGATAAAAATTGGTTCTTACCTATAAAAAGTCGCACACTGATAACTGAGGGACAAGTTCATTCTCTACTTTTCAACTTTTTAGTGTTCTAGGCTTTGTTTGTTTCACCTTGAACTTTGAAAGACGTGGTCTATCCCCAGGACAAGACTCAGACCGCACTTTGACTCCACTTTGCCAAATAAACGTCGCATACGAATGTGAAAATTATTCTACCGCGTTAATGTTTACATCCGAATGAAACGCTTGTTCACATTCGCTTATACGAATATGAACATGAACCCCAAAAGGATACGGTTTATATTCGTATGGAACGCTTACTACACTTAGTACGTGAATCTTGCCCTCAGAATACCTACACATTCAAACTATTTTGATTTTGATGTTAACGTAGGTACCTAATTACCTACCTACTGCCTACTGCTTACCAGGTGGTGTCACCCGCTAGCACAGTTGTCTGGCGAGTTAGCCTAATGAGTTCGCCGTAGTCTGTGGTTTGTTATCAAATAAACCGCAGTCAAATTAACAGAATAGGTACGACATTTTGAGATTCAGGTACCTACGGTTATCAGAAAAAGCAATTATTTCGTGGTCACTGATCAGTCACGAACAAAAACAAACTGACGTGCAATCAATTTCATTACCTATACCTATGTGACCAACAAAAAAGCAACCAATTTTTATCATTGGCAATAATTCATTCATTAAGTAAGCACGGTCAGCAACGATGAACGATGCTACTTTTACATTTTATCTAAAGTGGCACGAAATTATTCGATACACTGCCTTCCAGAATTTCATAGAGATAGGGTTGCAGCACACTTGTTCGGTCGGCGCATAATGCGGCACAGCCGGGCGGCAAAAGTAAATTATATTTTGCCGCCCGGTTGTGCCGAATCACGCCGACGCGAAAAAGTGCGTAGCACGCCTAATAGCGGTGAGTTTCAACTTGTATCCACCATTTAAATTATAGGTACATCTATTCCATGGAGGTTGTTGTGCTCCATGATCTATTCCGATTTTATCTTTTAGGTATTGTGCTCTGTAATTGATTTAAAAACTACTTATAGTTTTAATCGAAATCAGTTGCTGACTGTAATTACCTATGTACCGAACTTATAAAAAGATTTTATTTGTCCCATCTAGTCATGTGCGGTTATGATCTTAGATAATAATTTAAATTGTGTACGCCATTAACTCATTATAAGTTCACATTTTGCTCATTAAGAGATCATTATAATGTAGCACAAATCAGTTTTATGCACAAAATGCTTGATCAAATCATTTTTGTCACAATCCTGTTCTCATTGCGGTCATAATAAGTCATAGTTTAAGAACGAAGCATTGTGTGATAAATCAATAAGATGTAAGCATTATGTGGTCCGTTTGTCTTTTTATCGCCACGCATGTACGCACATGGTAAACGTTCCGATAGAACCCGACCCTTGGCTGATTTTGTTAGCTACTGTGCCATAAGGTGTTTGATCACTAATAATTTGGTGATATTGCAACTTATAAGTTACATTTTTAATTTTCCATCCCTTTAAAATAAGTATTTTAAAGTTAATTGAACTAAAAATGAATGCTATAATAGGCTAGTTTCCTAAAAAATTCTAATTAGTCCGTCAGTTAGATTATCGAAAAATAATGGACCCTTATTTTTTCTTTTGTCAATCAAACAAAAAATGACAAAGATAAAGCGCGTCAAAATTTGGGAGTGGGGGGTCGTGACGTCACGCCGTGCTAAAAAGTGTCGCACGGCGTGACGTCACGACCCCCCACTTCCAAATTTTGACGCGCTTTATCTTTGTCATTTTTTGTTTGATTGACAAAAGAAAAAATAAGGGTCCATTATTTTTCGATAATCTAACTGACGGACTAATTAGAATTATTATTTTTTTACCCAGGAAACTACCCTATTATATATAATAAATAATTATAAGGCTGTTCGTTAAATCTATGTTATTTCTATGAGCTTCGTAGATTCAGCATAATCAGCCTATACTGTTCCCACTGCTGGGACACAGGCCTCCTCTTCGTGAGACGGAATGGGCCGTAATCCACCACGGGCCCAGTGCGGGTTGGGATACGGATCCGGTAGGGAGCAATTATTTGTGCGTTGCGTGGCGGACAAAATATTAACTTCGAAACAAGTTCAATTTCATAGTATTAACATATATCATCTACTGAACAAAATTTGTGCCTTTTCAGTCATTTACTTGCCTAATTAAGACATAGGGTTAAATTACGCTTGTGATTCATATCTGTTACCTAAACGAAACTGTTAAAAGGCAGTATTAAAACCTTACAAATCTTAGGCAATAAATAATAATTAAGTGAATAAAGAAAATAATGAAATAAAAGACATTATTTTAAATCATTTCTTAGTTGTTTTATATTTATAACAATTTGATCCTGTGTATAACTTTGTACATAAATTACACTATGTACATATGTAATCTACATATGTATTCTACATAATAATTAACAATGATTGCTATTCATACCCATAGTAAGATGCTTCTTTGAATGCCCTGAGCATGTCATCAGAGTTCCTTCTTATTCTTCGTCCTATTGGCTCAAGATCGTCGTAACATTTTGGGAATACTCTTTCTATGATTTCAACAGCCTCTTTCATTTCTATTTGTCTGACAGCAAGGACGGAATATAATGCTTTGGTTTTCACACAATCCTGGAAAAAATAAAATCAAGAGTTAAAATACTATTTTATTTTTGCTTTTAATTACATAACTACCTACCAACAGACTAAAGTAGTTTTCAAACAATCTTAAGGTAAGTATATAAAACTAAAGCTTCGGCCAAACCTGCGCGACCAAAGCGATTGCGGACCGGGAGCGTCAGTCGCGCGGCAAACGCTACTCGTGTTTCTCTATGGCGCCTTGCACACCTACGCCGTACGCGATCACTAATCGCGCATTCACATTTGAAGCTTAAACTTTTAGCACTTGGTGGATAGTATGCTTACTCCGGGAGCAGCAAACACTGCGTTACCGTGCTTCGTGTGACAGATCTGGGCGCTACTGAAGGACACGAAGTTCGTAGCTAAATTCTGGTCTAACTTTTATTTATTAAACCTTAGAGATGAAAACCATGTAGTTTATAATAAAAATCAAAAATCATGTGCAACTAGCACTTTCTCAAGTTGGTGACAAAGCAAGAATGTTGAGTTTAAAATTACCTGATGAGCCTTCTTAATTTTGCCCCATGAAGCGTCACCCTGTGACCATGCGCTTGCAAAGGAGCAATGGGTGAGATTGGCAGCTCTTATCTCTGTGCAAGCCAGATGTTCCATGTTCTTGAAGTCCAGCTGATTCCGGCAGTAGTCAAACATATGGATCATCTCATGAGCAAGCACTCCTTGTACCATTCCTTGACGGGTTGACACATTTTGGCACACTACTATCTGTAACAAACATTATGTAGGACCTTTTATTTGTACAGTAGAAAAATAGAAGTAGAAAATAGTTTATTATCCAGGTAATACAGTTAGTAGGGATTACATAGGTAAAACTCAGGGTGAGACAACATGAGTAACTTAAAGTATTAGGTCAGTGAGCCCCCAACTTGACTGTTAGTCTGTATCTTAGGGCTCAGGATCTCTCGACGAGGTCGGCAAGCTCTTTGAGAGAGTGATTGCAGGCCGCCTCGTCGGACACCTAGTGAGGACGGGGCCGGATCTTGCGGATAGCCAGTTTGGCTTCGCAAGGGGCGCTCGACAGTGGACGCCATCATGCGCGTGAGAGCCCTCACGACGGGGGACGCGGTGACCCGGGGTGGGGTCGTCGTGGCGGTGTCACTCGACATCGCCAACGCGTTTAACACCCTGCCCTGGAGCTGTATTGGGGAGGCACTCCGGTATCATCGGGTGCCGACCTACCTCCGTCGAGTAGTTGGGGCGTATTTGACGGACAGAGCCGTCATCTACCCCGGTCGCAACGGGGAGTGGAACCGGCGAGAGATGTCGTGCGGTGTCCCACAGGGATCGGTTCTGGGGCCGCTCCTGTGGGACATCGGTTACGACTGGGTGCTGCGGGCCGACCTCCCTGATGGCGTCAGCGTGGTTTGCTACGCTGACGACACGCTGGTCCTGGCGCAAGGGAGGTCGTATCAGGCGGCGGCCGACGCGATGACACGCGGGGTTGCGATAGTCGTGGAAAGGATCCGGCGGTTGGGTCTCGAGGTGACATTGCACAAGTCCGAGGCCATGTCTTTCCATGGACCTCGGAACGGGCCACCAGCGGGATCCCAACTAACGGTGGGAGGGGTTCACATCGGCGTCGAGACAACGATGAAATACCTGGGTCTCGTCCTCGACAGCCGGTGGAACTTCGTCGAACACTTCCGACGTTTGGCCCCCAAACTGGAAAGGACCGGGGCCGCCTTCAAGCGGCTCCTGCCCAACCTGGGGGGGCCAAACACCTCCTGCCGGAGGCTTTACGCGGGGGTCGTGCGGCCCATGGCCCTATACGGGGCCCCGGTGTGGGCGCGTTCTCTGCGGCGGTGAGCCGCCCACTATCTGAACGCGCCCCAAAAGGTGGTAGCCGTAAGGCTGATCCGGGGGTACCGCACGATCTCGGGCGAGGCGGCAAGCCTCCTTGCCGGACTGCCGCCATGGGATCTGGAGGCGATAGTCCTCGCGCGCCTGTATGAGTGGCGCGCGGAGGCACTGAGCCGGGGGGAAACTCCGCTTCCGCGGCAAGTCGCGGCGGAGCGGACAGACCTCCGGCGCGATCTCATGGTGGCATGGAAGGAGCGACTTGCGCAACCCAGCGCAGGGCACGCCACGATAGTGGCGATAAGACCTCTCTTTGAGGAGTGGCTAGAGAGGCGTCACGGCGTCCTCACCTATCGCCTGACGCAGTTCCTCACCGGACACGGATGTTTTGGGAGGTTCCTGCACATCATCAGGCGGGAGGAGACGCCCGGGTGTCACCACTACGAGGATCGCCCAGAGGACACGGTGGAGCATACGGTGGAGGTCTGCCCCGCATGGGCGGAGCACCGCCGTGCCCTCGTAGAGGCGATCGACAGCGGCGGCGACCTCTCGCGTCCGGCCCTGGTTCAAGCCATGGTCCGGGGCGAGAGGGAGTGGGGGGCGGTCACCTCCTTCTGCGAAGCAGTCATGCTAGCGAAGGAGGTGGCGGAACGGCTGAGGGAGAGAGCCTCACACACCAGCCGCCGCGGGAGACGCTCCGGGCGTCGGGAGCCGCGTGACGACTCCCGGCCACCGTAGGCGCGGGCCTGCGGACGGAGAGTAATGGGTAGCTCACCGTCCGATCAGGACCAGGCCCGTGCCGGACGGCGCGTACGTGTTCCACGCGCGCCTCAAAGAGATGTCAGCATAAAGGAAGGGGCCTGCCAGGGCCGAAGCCTGCCGGGGGTGCGGGATTGTCCGAAAGGGTTACCGCTACCCCGGAACATAAAGGGCTAAAGAAGGAACACGGGTCGGTTTTAGTCAGTAAGAGTCTGACACTCCCTTCGCTCCACCCAGAGCGGGAGGGGTCATTTGATGATTTCCCATCCATAAAAAAAAAGGGCTCAAGATTTCATTTCCAGAGTGGAGATTAGTAAGTTGATTTCCCAAGTTTGTAGTGTATTTGTGTTGCATGTGTGTGTATGCATAGATAGCAGACTATTAAGTTTAATTATCAGGAGTCTAGAGTACATTAAAAATGATATTTCAACTTAATTTTTCTTTCTATATGGTTTTCATAGTTAGTAATTTTTCATGTCTTTCTTTTGCTATGCAATATATTGATTTTTTTTTCATTTTATTATATTCTCTTTTCATTGATATTGATTACTTAATTACATCCGCATATGCACAGTGTGGAACGCCTCCCAGCTAGATGGACCAATGACCTTAAGAAAGTGGCTGGGACAGACTGGATGCAGAAGGCAGAGGACAGGGAGTTGTGACTCAGCCTGGGAGAGGTCTATGTCCAGCAGTGGACTGTGATAGGCTGAGTTGATTGATTGACTCAATAATAAACATTTGTACACCCTCTGGCATAACATTCTCTTACTCTACTCTTTATAATTTTAGAAAATAGGTACAATAATAATGGTATGCACGGCTACACATCAAGCTATACATAACCAGTATAAGCTAACTTCTGATTGTACGAAGAACCTTTACAGTGCGAGGTCAGTAAAAACTGGAAATGTATAGCTTGATGTGTAGTTAAGATTTATTAGTTATAATGAAAATACTGAGAGAAAAGAAAGGTTACCTGATTCAGTTCTGGATCATAGCCCCCACTAACAGAGTAGTCACATACTTCACATGATATATGTCGCCGAATATCAATGGGACTGAAAACAAGAGTTGAAAGATATTTTTATAAATAACTAGAATTTTAATTGAATTGAAGGTGGGTATTTAAAATGACTATTTATTATTCAATTGTAAAGTCTAGTTGGAAACATGTTTTAATAATTAAGCACTTACCAACCAGAACTTTTAAGAGCTGCCATCATAACCTTAACAATTGAACCTAGAAACAAACAGAAAATATTAACATAAAAAAGTTTAACTCTAATTTGGTGCTGAATATTTTCAAACTAAAATATGAAAAAAAAATAAAATGGTTTATTATTTTAACAAGTAAACCTAAACAACTAGCGATTGGAGCCTTCTTATAATCAGATAAGCCTGCGTTAGGAGACTCCGCTCTTCGCTCTTTTATTATAATTTACTTTAATATGAGAGATGCTTACTGTTTTTAACGCATTCATAGACGTGCTGCTCGCACTTAAACTTGTCAATATTCTCTTTTCCTTCTTTCCCAATTAGAATATTACCCAATTTTGCTGAAAAAGTACCGCGCCTTTCAGGGTACAAATCGTAACCCCACGCCTCATCTTTCTTCGAGCCAGTGTCCGCTTGGCTTTTATTAGTATTCTCTGATGTAGCATTAGCTTCTGGAGCAGGGCTTTTATTATCTCCAGACATTTGTATACGATTACCAGCTGATTATTGTACAGAGTTAGGTTATATCCTCCTCTGTGTAAAAAGATCAATGAAAAGATGTTTTGTCTGATTTATAAAAGCACAGGTATATTTGTGCAAATATAATGATAATTGTTAAATCATAAAATTAGGTTTAAATAGTTAAATTTAGTGGAATTGCACAATACTCGTTTGAAAATCGTAATGTTATTCTATTCGACTTGACAGCAGGAAGACCATGACAGTATTGACAAGACAATGGACACTGACACTGACAGTGACAGCTTTTTTTCAATACTGTTACTAGGCATGGTCTTTTGAGTAAACTCCCATTTTTTTAACTGGTCGGTTTTTATTCTTGTATGTATGTACAGACGCCAGCACATCAACCTACTACAATCTCTCAAATTTCTTTAATAGATTTTCAACTTTATCACTAAAACATAAGGTTCAAAGTTGATTGGGAAAATGTGACAGGTGTAGGTTGATGTGCTGGCGTCTGTACTAAGCTTATGCCCGCGACTGCGATCGCATGGAAGTCGCGAAGAAGATTCCACAATGTACAGACGCCAGCACATCAACCTACTACAATCTGTCAAATTTCTTTAATAGATTTTCAACTTTATCACCAAACAACAAGGTTCAAAGTTGATTCGGAAAATCTGACAGTTTCGGGTAGGTTGATGTGCTGGCGTCTGTACTAAAATAACAGTCGCATTTTTATAAAACTTCCCTATCTGCCAAAACATATGACACTGGGAGCGGATCGATATGACCACGGGCGTCATATCATATCTAGGGCCGGCTCCACGAGCGAGAGAATCGCGGCGATAGTCTCGCCGTGCCATCAAATTTTCGCCGCGATGATATCGTCGTGTGGAGACACTTTCTAAGAGTGTATAGAAATACGTGGCACGACGATAATATCGCCGCGATTCTCTCGCTCGTGGAGACGGCCCTTAAACAGTTCTAATACATTTTCAGTGTTCTCTCCCGCATCTACTCATCTATCTTTCGCTCTGCACAAAAACCCTCTGGGCTCCCCAGACATAATGTTAACTTCCAAAATCATACTAAATAGGTAATTTTTAAAAACAAGGTATAGACTTGTACAAATAAATTACTTACTAATTTCATGGATACAGGTCAATTTTACAGTGCCAGGGTAGATTTTCGTTATTTATTTGGATTAGCGGCTATGTCGTCATCATTTCATCATTCATCGCACAAATTTTTTTGAAGTGAAAACTTCTTTAGCGGCGTTGCACACTTTTTGTAATGGGGAAAAAATGTTAAACTCGCGTCAGGACATCGCGTCAGGACACGTGACCGTCAGGAGAGATTTCCCCCCCCCTCTTTCTACGGCGGCGGCGCCAACCGAAGTGAACCAAGTGAGACACGATAATGGATGGATGGATGGATGGACGGACGGACGGACGGACGGACGGACGGACGGACGGACGGTGACGGTGACGGCGACGGACGGACGGTGACGGTGACGGTGTCGGTGACGGTGACGGTGACGGTGACGGTGTCGGTGACGGTGACGGTGACGGTGACGGTGACGGTGACGGTGAAGGTGAAGGTGACGGTGACGGTGACGGTGACGGTGTCCGTGACGGTGACGGTGACGGTGCCGGTGACGGTGACGGTGACGGTGACGGTGACGGTGACGGTGACGGGGACGGGGACGGTGACGGGGACGGTGACGGTGACGGTGATGGTGGACGTGGATGTGGATGGATGGATGGACAGCTGATGGCTCGACCATCTGTGTAGTAGCCACACTGCTGTGTATTCGTAAAATTCGTGTATATAAAGTGTTTTAAAATATGGAAATTGAACAAAGTGCATCGATTAATGAAAAAAATGACGCAGAAATAGTGAAAAAAAATTAGTTATATTAGGTCCTTACATATGAAATTGGCGTTTTTCGTACTGGCCACTTTAATCACGAATTTCTCCTCTTTGGTAAGGAATTCCAAATTCAAATTTGTACAGCTATTTACTCATGTATTTGTGCTTCGATGACCGTCATTCATTTGTTTTTTTTCTTCTGTTTTTTCTGTTTGCGTCACTCATTTTACAAAATGGAAAATTTAAAATATCGCATTATTTACGAGTACGAGTTCCGCCGTGGCACTAGTGCTGCGGAAACGACTCGAAGGGTGAATGATGTGTATGGCGGTCATGTTGCAAAAGAAAACACAGTTCGTTTTTGGTTCCAACGTTTTCGTTCTGGAAATTTCGACCTGCAGAACAAGCCCCGTGGACGGCCTGAGACCCAAGTTGATAATGGAGAATTGAAGGCTATTGTGGAAGCGGACCCATCGCAAACCACGTCCGAGTTAGCTGCAGGCTTCGATGTTAGTGATAAAACTGTTTTAATTCACTTGAAGCAAATTGGGAAGATTAAAAAGCTTGAAAGCACGACAACGCCAGACCACACACTGCGCAACAGACGGCTACCAAATTAGAAGAGCTTGAATTGGAATGTCTTAGACATCCTCCGTACTCCCCGGACCTTGCTCCAACAGATTACCATTTTTTTCGCAATTTGGATAACTTTTTGCAAGGGAAAAAATTCAACTCCGATGGGGCAGTCCAAATCGCCTTCAAAGATTTTATTGATTCCCGTCCGACTGGTTTTTTTAGTAAAGGGATCAATGAACTACCTATAAGATGGCAAAAGTGCATTGAAAACAATGGTTCATACTTTGATTAATTAAATATATTATATTAAAAAATATTCGACTTTTTGTTCCTTCCATACAAAACGCCAATTTCATATGTAAGGACCTAATATTAATTTAATTCATAATTGATTTATTTCAACGTTAATTAGAAACAACTCAATATGACTAGGATTGGGCGATTAGTCATTGCGTTGTAATAGGAAGTGAACGGCTCGGCGCACTGAAATTTGAGTTTCAATATTATTAAAATGTAAGGTAGGACTTTCAAAAAAACGCTGTTGTTAGATTACTTGTCTATTCATAATGTAACTTGCAAAGTTTCGTGTAAATTCATATAGTAGTTTTATCAGAAATCGACATAACACGGGAACGAACACACTTTCAACCTATTTTCTGATGACGTCATTTGTTTATAAATACAATACTCGTAATACGAGTATTGTTTGCATTTTATATTATGGTCTGTTTATTCAAAAACCCAAAACAGTTTACATTAAGTGGCTTGAGCCCATATAAGCATCACTAGACCATTTTTTGTGAGCAGGGTAATAAATCACGCGCTGAGCGGGTGACATCTGGAATTTGACAGTTTTTTTGATGTTACGTCATAATGACGTCTGGGTTTGAGCGGTATTCAAGTTTTCACTTCTGCCGGCACTCCCGGAGTGCAACCCGTCTTTTTTTTTCACTTACATTGGGTTTTTCACTTACATTGAAAATATAGTATATTGGTATTCGTTTGTTATTTCGTTTGACACAATATATGTTGGGATGTGACACGTGCCGCGGTTGTGGTGCGTTGCCGTATTATAAATAACACCTGTAAATGACGATAATTAATAACGAAAATCTACCCGCCAACCAATAGCGAACTTTTCCAAAAACACAAAAGAAACCAGTTTTCAATTTAACTTAGCTTTTATTTTTAATAAACATTTATTTATACTCTCATCCCATTCAATAAACACACTCTTTGATAGTTCAATTTTTTCGAAATCCAGCTCCATTTCACCTGAAATTACAAATAGGATAGATAACATATGGCAGCTGTTTTACACCAACAGTTATTTTGATAAATAAATTATCTGAACCATCATCATCTGCCTAGCCTTTTCCCAAATATGTTGGGGTCGGCTTCCAGTCTCACCAGATGCAGCTGAATACCAGTATTTTACATGGAACGACTGCCTATCTGATCTCCGTAACCAAGTGACTGGGTAATACCCCTTGGTAAGATTGGTTGTCACACTTTCGGGCTTCTTATGACTCGTAACGACTGTCAAAGATCCACGATTGATAGCCGGGACCAACGGCTTCTTAAAGTGCTTCTGAGGCACGAAGATAAAGATGGTCACCCTCCACGGACCATCCGCGGCAAGCGTAGCTTAACCTGATCGATTGAACCGTGCGGCTGTTATTACTTTGCTACAGGCCCCTCCATAAATAATTTATCTGAACCATGCTCACCTAATGTTTTTAAAAATCCGTTAAAGGTGTCTTCATTCCTTATAACACTTGCAATATAAACTTCTAGATCCTTATTCCTGGCACAGAAAGTTTGTATAACATTGGACAGGGGCTGTAGTATTGAAGGATCATAAACTATATCTGCCCCAATCAATATGTCTGGTACAATGCTTTCAGCTAAATCTTCAATTACATTCCAGTCCAGCATCATTACACCTAAAAAAACCGGTCAAGTGTGAGTTGGACTCGCGCAATGAGGGTTCCGTACTGTAGGCATGTAAATATTTTATCACTGATTTTTTTTTTTGCTATGTGCCTAACTACAAAACAATTATAGGATTTTTCCTTTGCTTGTGCTACATGACATTGCTTATTGCCATATTTCATCATTCTTGGTCACAGGAAGTACCCCTGTATTGATTCCAGAACATAAACACCCATATCTTTTGATTGCATTGACTTAGAAGTTTGATTTTTTCACTGCTTCAAAGGATTGCAGCCCTGAGTATTTGATATTAATTTCAACTTGATAACTCCACATGGTCCTGAGAAAAAAGGACTTGACTGACAGACAGGCAGAGGGACAACGAAGTGATCTTATAAGGGTTCAGCTGTTCCTTTTGAGGTACGGAACCCTAAAAATATTAAATAAAATTAAAAGTAGTTAGTTAATAAAAGTGAAAACTTTTTTAGGCACGTTGGGCATTTTTTGAGCTACATTCAGATGTGTTCGGCTGTCCTAGGATGTAGGTACTCAATTTTAATGTATTTCCTATATGTCAGTGAGTGATGGCAAAGTATTCTGTTTGTGCTTTGTTTATATGATGACTCAAAAAATACACATGTAATTGTTCAAGTTTTCACTTCCATCTGCACTCCCGGAGTGCCACTGTATTTTATTTCATACTGATTTTTATCGAGTATTTTAGGTAGATAATTTATCTATTTAAATACCTACCTAAAGATTTGCCCTGGGCTTTAAAGAAAGGGATATTTCCGTCCTCTTCCGTCGTCCTATTCATATGTGGGAAATTAATATGCATATTTTCACTTATTGTCTTCAATACATCATTATGGCAGTCAGTTAGCATCAAAGATTTGATATCACAAAACTTGCCAATAGTTATACCAGTGAAGCCCACACCGGAGCCCAGTTCCAAGATATTCTTATTTGAAAATATGTTTTGATTGCAGAGTGCCCAGTCTGATAACATTAATGCAGCCTGAAACAAACATATTTTACATTTATTTACACAAAAGAAGTTAATATTATAAGGGAAGGAAGTGCCCCATCTAGTGTAATAATAGTAAGTAGGTAATATAAGGAGGCATTTTATAAAGCTTTTAATTTTCCATTTTTGATGGAAATGCACCATGTAGTTTAATAATTAATTGTTATAATAATAGGGCCCGTGTGGTAGATTATGGTCTGGAAGAAAGGAGGTCTATGCCCCAGCAGTGGGAACATTTTATGCTGATTATGCTACAAAGAAAATCTAATTATTACCGAAAGTGACAAACCTATTTAAGTTTAAAATACCTCCCAAGTCTTCAACCCTGTTGTTCCGTTGACCACTATATTCCTGGTTTCTTTTATTGTAATAATATTATTTGTATCATTCCCTATCACATAATGTCGATAGCTAAACCCATCTACATTCACATAATTCATGCTCTTGCATAACTGTGAGTAGAAATCGTCATGGACCTCTTGACTTGGTTCCAAAGACTGAATTATTTTCTTTAGAAATAAACTGGCAAATTTACCACTTATTGGGTATTCTTGAATCAATTTACTATTAACAGTAGCATCCAAGAATGCCTGCTGCCAGTCCCAATCCATAGTTTTGATGTCTTCGCGCTGAAACAAATAACAAGATAATAACTCAAAAAAAATTAACTAAAAATAAGAATGAAGCACTCTGAAGGTGATGAGACTGACGTCATTGTGCTAAGTAAAATCTCTAGATGTTGTTGGGATACTTAGTTAAAAAGGTTTCCCAATCTAATCAAACTAATATTATAAAGATGAAGCACAGAGCATGTAAACTTTTATGTGAAAGTTTGCGAGTGTGTTTTTATGTTTATTACTTCTTCAGGCACAAACGGCTGGATCAATTTTGATAAAATTTGGTATGGAGGTAGCTGACACCCTGGATAAACACATAGGCTACTTTTTATCCCGATATTCCCACGGGATCGAAACTTATGCGGGTGAAACCGCAGGGCGCAGCTAGTTATTTACAAATATTGTTTTGTAGTGTTCATGCTCAAGCAATGTCTTTTCTTACCGTCAGGCAAAAATTAAGATTTCCTGTATAGAAATTTTGAGTAAGCTGTCTTAATAATGAAACATTTGGTTCAGCTTCAGTTGACATTCTTGTTCTTATTATTTTACAAACCAACTAGGAACCAAAATAACCTAATCTTTACACAAGGTTTGCAAAAAGTACTCTGTGGGTTTGCAATTTCACAATCACAAGTTTACCCACACCATTGTCATTTCATTACAGTCATATCTTATCTGTGATTACTGTCATAGGTGTCAGACACTGTGACAGTTCAGAACTTCAGACACGTAGAGGGAGTCTATTCTCTGTCTACGTTCAGACACAACAAAGCACAGACTATTTTTGGTGTAATGGTGTCAGTGTGTGATGAAATGACAGTGGTGTGCACAGAACACTATTACCCTGTGTGTACAACCTAGTAAAACCCCTGCCTCACCAAATCAGTGTATCTGTCTGTCCGCGGTTTAATTAGACTATTGGTACTAACCGCCCAGCCACGAGTTTTGGCTTAGCGGCAACATGCGCGGTCCGGGTCGTAGGGGTCATGACCCCCCAAAATCATTCAAGCTGTCGAGAGTCTGAATGATTTACTTGCCCAAAAACATTAAGAACATCGGCAGACATGGGGACTGCCGACTGAAGTAAAAACTTAAAACTACGAAATGACAGTGGGTTTTTTAACGCGCCTAAAATATTATTTTCCTTTAAAAAGCCTGTTATACAAATATAGAATCTAGGATTCAAGAGCGAGTGAAGTAAACACGTGATATTGGGCACCCCGCTCGTACGTAAGATTGAAAGGCTTAAAAACGAGTTTAAGCTTTTGGTCATAATTCGATAAATTAGTTCTCTTTTTGTATGATGGGTAAAAGAAAACAAAGACTATTCAAGGTGGGGTGCTAAAATTTTCAGGATCGCTACGCTCGTTCTTGCAATTTACATTGGTTCTTGAGCTTTTCTTCAAAAGTCGACAAAGCAAGTAATTGCTAGTCCTTTTGGAATGATCGAAAGAAAATCGAACCTATCGGAGTGTGCAAAATTTTTGACCTCGCTTCGCTCGCTCTTGCATTTCTTGCACTCTGATAGCGGCTTCAGCTTGCCTGTATAAGTCGACAATGTAAATCCTATTTCTACTTGAAAATATAAAACCAACACGACTTTAAGACGTCGTATCTCCGAAAATACTAAAATATGACTATAGTATTACTAGTAAGTAATGTTCAGCTTAAAAAGCCCTATCCAACGGTATATTACATAATACTATTGAAGAGTGGGCTCAGACCCCATACATTTGTTCCACTCTCCTTTAAATTTATTGTTAGGGCTGATTTTTCCAACGCCAGATAATTTTATCCAAGTAATAATTTTAAATTTTTGACAGTTCTTCCATACGAAATTTGCTAGACGTCGATTTTATTTCACGAATAAAAATTATTCGTCGATTGAAAAATCAGTCCTAATTAGAATAAACTGGTGATCCACAAGATTGGAAAAAGCTGACTCCACCGTTAGTATTTTAGTATTTCACATGGGTGATGTGAAGGCATGGCCAAGGCCAGATTAGTATCGCAATAGACCGCTCGTCGAGCGGTCTATTACAAATTAATTAAGTCGACAAGCCATCGAGCGGCGCTCGATGGTTAGTCGATTTGAAATGGTAAAACAGCTGTCGCAAATGCTGTCTGTCATGTCATGGTCATGTCAGTGTCAACTAATTCAAAATAACAGATAAAGTTACCATATTTTTCAAATATTTCCGAATCTGATCCGATATACTTATTACTTTAGGATCTGATCCTCTTCACCGTCAGAATTTCTAAATACTGAACAGACTCTTGCATTTGATGGACTATCTTATTACATATTGACATAATTATTGTGGTGACTCTTCCAAAAGCCACACAACAAGTTGAATTTATACATTGTGCTTGTTAGTGCTGCATTGTGCAGTTTGTACCTTTCTGCAGCGTTTTGTTCAGATAGTGGACATGGAAACTGCTCCTGCACCAAAGCTTAGAAAGCGGAAAGCTGTTGAATATGCTGAAGATAATATTGATGGTGACGATACTTCTCCCAAGAAAAAAGCCAAGACTGTAGCCAAATCCACAAAAGCTAAACCAGGGACGAGTTCGAAAAGTGTTAAAGACGTTGAATGTACTAAAAAGATACCGAAGAGTAAAGATACCAAGGTTTCAAAGAGCAAAGTAACCAAGGCGCCAGCACAAAACAATGAAGATATTAACCTGTTTGATAACATTGATAATATTACAAATGTATGGAATGAAGCCGAAATGTTGGCCCAAGTGGAGAGAATCCCCCTTCAATTAGCTCAAAATTTAATAGGACTTTTGACAGAAGGTTGCACTTTGCCATTTATTGCCAGATACAGAAAAACTGCTGTGGATAATTTGATGCCAGATCGGTAATTTCTATACTAACTTGATGTGAATTATACTTTTTATGTCATATTTAGTGCAAATAGGTGTATTTCCTTTCTTTTTTGTATTTATGCAGATTTTCAGAATATAATTTTATTCCTCTACGTTTTATTTACTAAATATACAAGATTTATTGTCTTCAAGAATCAAACATGCACATTAATTGTATGTTTGTTTCATTTAAATTTGACAACATTATATTAACAGACTCTTCAACAGTATCTGTAACATTTACTCATTACATAATATCAGTTCAATTGATTCTTAGCCTCCAGGAATTGCATGAGAGTTACGAAAACATAACTCACCTTAAGAAGAAAGTGAAGTCTGTTATTGATACTTTAAAGAAGTCTAAAAAGTTAACACCTGAAATTGAGAAAGGTATATTGAATGCCCGTAACTTGTCTGAACTTGATTTGATAGTAAGTTTTTAAATTTGTTTTCCTACCCATTCCATTAGCATTGATTCATGCTGGCTGGCGCAAGGTTGCCATTTACAGCTATAACTATCTACAACTAACAACAACAACAACTAACTAGCTATAACTTTAACTGTGTAACACACTCAATCACAATCTGGAACATTTTTAAGGATTTTGCTATTCCATTGCTTCATATGTTTGAAAACTTTATCTACTCAACAACATAAATAATGCAATAATTAATATTGTGGAACTGTGAAAATGAAAGCCATTGCTACTGTAAGTAAGTGTGTTACACGATTAACCCCGCTGCTTTCATTTACTTACATTGTTTTGTTTTTTTTTTTTTTTATTTAATTGCTCCGTCCCGGCACTGGCACCTGGCAACCCATTTCAGTAGAATAATATCAATTGGCTATTTGACAGTTTTCGAAAAGATATTTTTAAATATACGTAGGTTTATTTTATACCTCTTACAATTATTTTTTTCTTAAAAAAGCGTTGTTTATTCGAAAAAAAATGTTTTTTTCATTCCGTATTTTGAAATTCGCGCGGAAACAGCCGATCACGTGACATTTATGGCTGTGACGTCACATTTCAATAAACTAAGTAAAGCTAACTACGACGCTTCAACTCTTAAACATATTTTGTGTGGAAAGTTTGCATAAAAAGTATATTTTGTGTGGAAAATCAGCAAACTGCCAACGATGATAAAACACAGTAACACACAACGTTTTATTTATTGTGATGTGACGTCATACGATGCTCGATCATGGCCGTTCGCGTTTCAGTTTTTGTAATCCACAGATAAAAAATCTTTAATTTATTTTTCAAAAATAAAATATTTACAATTTATTTTAATGCATAAAACCTATTGTATGATTATTGTGAACCTATATGCTACTATATCTAACATATTATATATTTTATCGTTACAACTGTCAAATAGCCAATTGTGTCTCATTAGTGGGGATCAAGCGATTAATACACTTTCATTAACAATCTAGATTACGCCTCTGCGATGGTGAAAACTACTTCTGACAAAAAAAATATCCTAAAAGAAGAATAGATTTTAGTTTTTAAATCATTCTTTTATTTTAAACTAGCATCATCCCGTGGTTCCACCCACATAAGTTTCGATCTCTTAAGAATATCGGGATAAAAAGTTGGATTAACAAATGTTATCAAAATTGGTCCAGTCGTTTGAGCGTGAAGAAGTAACAAGCATATAAACACACACACTCACAAACTTCCGCCTTTATAATATTAGTGAGATATGCGAAATCATATTTCATGAAATTTTGTAAATATGACCATTTTAGTTAGACCAGTTAGTTTGCAGCTGTGCTCATCAGGAAAATGTAACAAGGGTTTTGTAATTAAAATAAAAAGAAGGAGTGGACATTGGGGTGACAGATTGACAGGGTTCTTGGGTTGAATCTAAGTTCAAACTAATAATTACCATTTTATAAACTTGTTGATTTTTGTTTTGTTTTAGTATGCACCACTAAAATCACATTCATTATCCCTTGCTGAAAGGGCCCGCAACCTTGGTTTGGAGCCACATGCAATAAGACTATTAAATGGAGAATACATTGACCTACACATGCTTTGTAGCAATAATGATGAATTGGGGACAGTTGATAAAGTAGAATCACATATTACTCATATAGTAGCAGATATAATGTACAAGGATACAAGGGTTTTGGAACAAATGAGGACCCTGTAAGTTGATTTAGATCTGAGATATGGAATGTGCTTGTCATCACTTGTAAAACAATTTTCTTATTAAATATAAAAAAATTTCAGTAAAGAAGAAACTAGGTTTACAATACAAAGTAGTAGGACTAAGAGTTCAACTAAAGAAAAAGTAGATGATAAGAAGAAAGTGGACAACAAATCAGACCCTGAGAATTATAAATTGTATTTTGACTGGAAGTGCCCCAGTCAGTTTGTGAAACCACATCAAACTTTAGCATTAAACAGAGGGGAAGACGAAAAAATACTTTCAGTAAAAGTAGTTATTCCTGACTGGTTTTATAATAAACTTGAAAGGTAAGCAATCATCACCTAATATTTTTTATTTATAAAAGAGCCTATACATATTGCTGCAATTTTATGGTTGTGTACAGTCAACAAAGTTTCTAGTTGACCACTTTTACCTGCATTAGTAGTAAGGCAGAAAAGTGATCAACCTCAAACTATGCTGACCGTACATAATTATGTATAGTGGTCACATGCGGGATTAATCTAAGCTCTTTCTTTTAGGTTTTGTGTATCTTTGTGGAAGAGTAATGTCTGGGTTCGCAAAGGTCTGGGTGACGCTTACAACCGCCTGATTAAGCCTTGGCTATCGAGACACGTAAGGTCCGACCTTACTGCCACTGCACAAAAGGAAGCAGTAAAAACATTTACTACAAATCTAGAAAAGTACCTCTTGACAGAACCTATCAAAAATAGAACCATTTTGGGCTTAGATCCAGGTTTTAGAGCTGGCTGCAAGGTATAATTTGTTGTACTAAAATTCTGAATTAATCTTGCCCAAAAGTGATGTTATTATAATTACTTACTTGTTTATTTATTTCAGGTTGGCATAATAAATTCGAATGGGCAGAAATTAGATGCGTGCACTATATACCCAGACTTGAGACAGCATAAAGCATTTGATCCAGCTGCCAAACAGCTAAAAGACTTAATTAATAAATACAAGTAAAGATGACTCTATTCGTTTATTGCCCGTGGTCCGACCGCGTAGTTCTACTAGTAGGACCACGGGCATTTTTCTTTTCGGTGGTTCTATCAATCGGACCATGGGCAAATCAAGTTCTATCAGTAGTACTAAGGGCAACTTTGTTTACCCGTGGTTCTATTAAGTGAGTAAACTTCTTTGCATGTAAAACTTGGAGTTACTAAATACCAAAATAAATGTTGGACATGCATTGGATAAGCTGCGATGATATATATTCGTCCACGTTTACTTACTCTTTGTCAAAAATCTTTTTTTTAGTTAAACCAGCTAACTCTTTTACTCTCACATTTTTAATCTCACATTTACACGTCCGTCCATCAATGCCTCTTTTGCTGGCTGCTGCAGTAATGTACTATTTTCTTTTTAGTGCAATAGGTAGCTACAAAAACATTTTTTAATAACTATTATTTTTTAGTCTTTTGTTACCAAAAGGCTAAAAAATAAAAATAATAGATATCCCGAGATTTACTTGTGACAATACGGGTGTAGATACTACCCAATAAATTATTAATGGGTAGTATCGCCCCTATTTTTTTTGTTTTAACATATCTCGGGACCATGGGGTCCCGGTCCTTTGGAAGGCGTACGAGGGGCCGAAGCCAACTCTCAGAGGCCCGTTAGACGTTTTCAATGAAATGAGGCACCAACCGATGATTGTCCCTATTCGCACTATGCAAAAAAACCGGCCAAGTGCGAGTCGGACTCGCGCACCGAGGGTTCCGTATAAAAATTTAAGGTTTTCGGAATTTTTCCTTTATGTGTGCTATAAAACATTGCTTCATGCCAAATTTCAAGATTCTAGGTCGACTGGAAGTACCCTTTAGGTTTTGATTCCCTTGCGAGTAGTTGCGAGTTTGAAAATATGCGGCTTAAATTGCCGTTTCTTTTGATTGCGTTGACATAGAAGTTTCATTTTGTTACAGCTTCAAGGTATTATAGACCTGATTATTTGATATTAATTTCAATTTAATACCTATACGCGTTCATGAGAAAAGAAGTAACTTTAAAATTTTCAAAAATATTTTTTATTATATGATGTAACTAAAAATTTACGGTTTTCGCAATTTTTCCTTTATCTGTACTATAAGACGTTACTTAGTACCAAATTTCAAGATTCTAAGTTCACGGGAAGTACCCTGTAGGTTTTGATTCCCGTGCGAGTTTCGAAAATTTGCAGAAATTTGCGGCATAAACGGCTGTATCTTTTGATTGCGTTGGCTTAGAAGTTTGATTTTTTCACAGCTTCAAGGGACAGTAGACCTGAGTAATTGATATAAATTTCACCTTCATACCTCCACGCGTTCCTGAGAAAAAGGGTCTTGACAGACGGACGGACGGACAGACGGACAACAAAGTGATCCTATAAGGGTTCCGTTTTTTCCTTTTGAGGTACGGAACCCTAAAAACTACAGGGTGTCCCTGGAAATATGAATCAAATCGAATAGGGGCGTGGGCGAGATCATTTCTAAACTTTACACCCTGAGAATGTCGGTGAATTTTTTTACGGTTCAAAAGTTATGACCAAGTTTTGTTATTTTCAATGACTTCGCAATTTCGCATAATGTTTAAAAAAGACTATCAGGGCTATCTAAAAAAAATAAATTGATAGCCCTGACAGTTTTTTCAAACATTATTTTACTAATAAAAGTGTGTTAAAATGTAAAAAACCTTATTCAATAAATTTTATTTTCACTTACACGTATTTTTTTTCCTTTGTAAAATAATGAAGGTAATACGGGCTGGTGTCCGCAACTCCACGTCAATGCGCGTATTTTGCGTAGCAAAATAATGTAACAGGTATAAGTACTACGTAAGTCTAAGTAGTACCATGGGCAAAAATATTTATCTTAGTTCTACTCGACCAGTAGAACCAGTGCCAATAAAATATGATAATTTTATAACGATGGTCCGATTGATAGAACCACCGAAAAGAAAAATGCCCGTGGTCCTACTAGTAGAACTACGCGGTCGAACCACGGGCAATAAACGACTCTATTTTGAAATTATGATACACAATAGTATATTAGTTTCGCTTCTTATTAATGTTTACTAATACTTATTGTTATTTACAGTGTAGAATTAATTGGTTTAGGAAATGGTACAGCTTGTCGCGAAACAGAGCTATGGCTGAAAAGTAATAATATATGTGATAATGTTCCTATTATTATAGTGCCTGAACAAGGCGCTTCTATTTACTCCATAAGCAAAGAGGCTCAAAAGGTATGTCCAGTTGTCATAGGTCTATATTTTTTCGCTGATTATTTCCTTTAATTATTTATGTAGTTCTTCTGCTCTTCAATTTCTATGAAAGTCGAAAACGGCTTCCAATCTTAACCGGATGCAGCTGAATACCAGTATTTTACATGGAGCGACTGCATGTCTGACCTCCACAACCCAGTTACTGGGTAAAAGATGGTAGTAGGTGGCCTACCCTCATGGGATGAAGGCGTGAGTTTATGTATGTGTATGCTATGTATCTAAATGATTATTTTGTTCATTAAAAATACTCAGGAACACCCAAATATGGACCCAAACCTGATATCAGCTTTATCAATTGCAAGAAGAGTATTAGATCCTTTGGGAGAGCTTATAAAAGTGAGTACCATTCATATCACAATCTGACAATCCTGCACCCTAATTGCTTAACACACTTTCAATCATAATCTCAATAATTTTGAATTATATTGCTAATCCATTGCTTCATTATGTTATATTTTGTCTGCTCAACAACGTGGATAACGCAATGAATGTTTTTGAACTGTCAAAATGAAAGCCATTGCTACTGATAGTGTGTTATGCAATTACACCGCTGTTTATGTCGCATGATTGTAATAAATATGCTTTCACTAATGAAATTTTTTTATTAGGTAGACCCCAAAAATTTGGGCGTTGGTATGTATCAACACGATATTCCTACGAAAATGCTTGAGACAGCATTGGATTGTGCTGTCGAAAAAGTAGTTAGTTTAGTTGGTGTTGACATAAATACAGCATCTCAAGCAATGTTAAGGTAATAAGCACTTATTGTTGTATGTAGTATCTTATTATTACTGTATGTTATTACCTACTTCTGAAGCTAGCCTGGAAGAGCGGTAACCACCACATAGCGTCTGCAATTTACGTGAATGAAGCCACTGTAACGTTATTTATTAACTTTTTGACCGCGTGCTCCTACCGCTCGTGTCGTATTTCTGCGACAGAGAACATGCATGATTTTTCCGTTTTATTTAAATTAGATTGGGGTGGTTAATTTAAGGCTGATTTAAAATAAAAAAACCTTTTGGCTATTTTTTAATCGATTATCGATACGATTGCTCCTCCTTATTTATTGCAGGTATTATTTTAACGATTAGTAGCCGCGCGCTAGGGGCACGGCAATTGATATTTAGCCAAGCTCTTAAAAGGTTAAAGTAAGTTGGTGCTTTTCCTAGAGAGTGTTTCTGACACCGTAATGTCAAACCCCGCTGCCCAAACATTTAAATCACTAGATTTGCCCTCACCGTACTTCGAGTGTACATACTGAGAAGAGTGAGCTCAAACATTCTTAAATAACTTTTCCATGACAGTTAATTCAAGTCGCTGCGTCAGTGTGTCCAGACGTGTCAAAACGAAACAGAAACGCGACAATCATTCGACGGGGTATGGCGAATCTAACGACTTAAATCTTAGCCGCTGCCAGCATTTTCATGACAGCCGTCACAGCGGCCGTTATGAGGCGGCCACCGCTCTTATAGGAAACCGTAACTTTAGTGTTGTCTTAATCTGTCGAGCTCCGCTAATGAGACACAATTGATTTTCTGGGTCAATCCGCGGAAATCCAGTAACGGCGAATATATGCTAATAATAAATTAAATATCATGGCTGCATTCTTTTTTTACTTTATATGACATTTCTTACATGTTTTTACGTATGGCGCCGCTATCTAAAAAAGTATAACACCTTTATTTAATTTATTATTGCAATCAACACGCACCAAATGTCCTTACCATTTGCAAATAAAAGTCGGCCTAATTGAGCGGAATGGCCCTTCTATTGTTTCGTCGCCAATTAGCGACGCGCGGTGCTTGATCGGTTAAATAGGGATTAATTTGTTCTCCCTCGTATTTTTCAGGCGTATATCAGGCCTAAATGATGGAAGAGCTAAAAAAATCATAGAATACCGTCAAGATAACAATGGTTTTGAAACAAGGGCCGAGATCCTGAAAGTACCAGGCATAGGAAAAATTACGTTCCAACAATGTGCTGGATTTTTGACGGTTTTGGGGAGTACTGAGCCCTTGGATACCACTATTATCCACCCAGAGAGTTATAAAATAGCTAAATCGTAAGTGTAATTTTATGTTATGCATACTATGTATTATAATTTATTAAGATTGTGCCAATGGGACTACCATTTATCAGTGATTATGCTTTGATTATGCTTTCAGGTTTGCAAAAACGATAGGAGTCAATTTAAAAGACCTCACGAAACCGCATTTCCCTCAATTAGTTGAAAGTAAAATTGTAACTATAAATATAACCCAAACTAGTGAAGAATTAAAGACTGATGCATGTACCTTGGAACTCATAATAAATGCATTTAAACAAAAGAAGTATGAAGACAACGTGATTACATTTTGTAAACCTGTTTATTCCCTTGCTGTGCAAAACTTGGATCAACTAAAAGACGGCACGACATTAACAGGTGAGTAAATAAAAATTCTAAGTGCATATCCAGATAAGGCTGTTTTAAGCGAGTATTACACAAATGCATATTGTATGCAACAGGGTGAATTTCTATAGTCTCATAATTACTTTACCTCTTTTAACAAAAACTCCCAGTAAATTAAAACTTCACTATAGTCTGGTCCAAAAGTATCTGATGAAAATGTAAACGAATGAATCAGAACACCACCACACACACACACACACCCACAACTCAATCACACGTGGGTGCCAATTTGTAGTGCTAGCATATTAAGTATTCTGTGGTGCTAGTGCCATTATTTAAATACGTAAAGATGTTTTTCATTTGATAATTAGGGTTAATTTTATAACCTCTATTATCGTCGATAATTTTTCAATTACTTAATCTATTGGAAGAAGTTGTCAGACATAAAGACCTAAAAACCTTCCAAAATACAGATAAATGTGTTACTAATTCGCTTTAGTGAGTGCTTGCGTAAGAGTTCAACCTGAACAAGGTTTGTTTACACTTTCACCAGATACTTTGGAACCGACCATAACTTCTAAATTGCTCTTAAAGCAAAAAACGACCTTGAAGTTTTTTGACGTGACAATATAAAACCTTAGGGTGATAAAGCAATTACGAGGTCGACTATACTATACGCGCTTGAATTCTTAACGCTTAACACCTTTCATTTTTTTCAAATAAAATTGTGTAATTTAATTTGTAAATGGAAAGGTTTTGTAAAGAAACGTTTTGTTGCAAAACTCGCGTGAACTAAGGTCATAAGAATATTTATAAGTATTATTAACATTTTAGGTGTTGTTCGCAATGTTGTACCCTTTGGATGTTTCGTCGACTGCGGTGTGGGAGACAACGGCCTTATCCACCGAAGCAATTTAGGAGGCAATCAGACGCCAAAATTGGGCGATAGAGTTGCTGTCACAGTGATTGGAGAGCCAAAACCGAAAAAAATACAATTAAGATTGGACAAAATCCTAGAGTGATACCAATAGGTAACTCTTTTTTGTAATATTCATTAACGTAGACTTGAATTGTTGATTATTATTAAGTGAGTAAATCGTATGGACCACAAATGAACGTTTTATTAATTAAGAAACAAACAATTATAGTAAGTAAAATTATAAAATTATTCGGCCTCCATCATGGCAGACTGTTTAGGATTGAGGCCATAAGTGTGAAAGACTGCTTTATTTACTATAGCGTCACATATCCCGGAGGTAACCCTGAAATTACAGAAAAAAATATTATCACAGATTCGGCAAAACGAACATTTATCCTTTTTAGGGTTCCGTACCAAAATGGTAAAAAGGAACCCTTATCACAGAATACTTTATAGTATGCCCTTATGGTGCGACTCAGTCTGTCTGTCTGTCCGTCTGTCACATTTGGAATAGCTTTAGATGACGTTTGCCTAACTATTGTGTAAACAAGAAAGAAATAAAAATTGTTTTTTTTTGCAACAGGGACTGAAAGGGCGTCTTAAAAATTCGAAGTGGGGCTACTAGAGCATGTGGGGTATCATATCGCACCTCCGATAAAATAGGGTTAAAACTCGAAAAAGTCGAATATTGCTTACAAAAATATATAAAAACAAACATATTTTTTGTAAGCTTTTCAAGTATGTATAATTTTCATCACGTAATTATAATAATAGTGTAAGAATAAAGACTGATTAATTAAAAAATCCGTGTTTGCTTTCGCATTTCTAAAAATCCAGGTTTTTCGAGTTGTAACCCTATTTTATCGGAGGTGCGATATGAAAGAGCGCAGTTTGCACATTCTCAAACATTGTTTCTTTTTTTTAGACCGCATAGTTTTCGACTTGATGAAAAATGTAAAAAAAAATACCGTTCCGGGGGGGAACGGTGTTTTTTTTTTTACATTTTTTTTTATCTCCGAAGTTTGCATAGCGAAAAATCTGAAATTATTCTATGTGATAGAAGTTTATATAAAGATTACAGAAAAAATAAAACGATGTCTCTAAATCACTTCAGAAATCATTAACAAAAGTTACATTAGTTCCACTATCGGCCAAGAGATGGCGCTGACCTAAAACTGCAATATTCTACACCGCAGTGTTAAAATTCTCTGACGAATATAGGCCTCGCTGATGAAAATTTAAAAACAAATGATGGTACGGAACCCTCGGTGCGCGAGTCCGACTCACTCTTGTTTTTTAACAGAGGCAGTCAAGGCGGGCCCGGGAGTCATGGACCGCTATATTAAAACCTCATAAAATGTTCTAAACTACTTAAAAGCACGCACTCCTTCATACCTTCGACTTAATTTTGCTGTTTTTTCACGATTTAACACTCTCATGACTTGTCCTATTACCGGTATTTCTTCCTTCGAGTAATACTCTATTTGACTTCGGAACATTTTACTGTGCATTGCGTCCCTAAAATTACACTTGAATTATTAGACTGAGAGGTGACAGGAATTTTCATAACGATCATGGATGCGGTTAGATTTACTTCAATGGGTTGTAGAGTAGTCCCCTAATGTGAATGATGACGGTATGCCTGCTCTCAGTGGTTGCAACGTCGAGTTATAGCGCTTACAAGAGGCTTCATTGTTGCGGAAATAAAAACGATCAGAGAAATGGTCAGTTTTAGTACATATTCAATAATTTCAAAGTATGGCGTCTCCGCAGATGAAACAAGTTGGTATGCCAGCTCTCAGTGGTGGTTGCATTTCAGAGCTATGATACGCGCAAGTCACAGCATAGTTGCGAA
Organism: Amphipoea oculea; assembly: GCA_945859645.1. Classification (NCBI taxonomy): domain Eukaryota; kingdom Metazoa; phylum Arthropoda; class Insecta; order Lepidoptera; family Noctuidae; genus Amphipoea; species Amphipoea oculea. The sequence goes on from OX243873.1 coordinate 15,892,378, forward strand.
AAAAAAAACGATACTTAAGAAAAATGTTCAGTTTTAGTAGATACCTATTCGAAGTATGGTGTCTCCACAAGTGAAATGAGTTGGTCTGCTGGGTCTCAGTATTTCAGAGCTTTGTTGTACGCAAGGCGCTTAATTATAGAAAGTAATCAATAAAATTAAATCGAACAAATCCAATTTTTATTAATTCAACTTACATACTTAATCCAATCATCTTTGGGTATCACAGATTAATAATTTTGTAGAATATAGCTAAGGCTTAGAGTTAAATATTTACTTACTTCTAACATTCTATATTATTTTAGTTGTTTCAGTAGTCACATTTAAAGTAAACCATAAAATAAAATAATAAATGCAGTTTTTTTATTAATTTAGTTACAACATAATCTAATCATCTTTAGGTAAAATCACAGATTAATATAGAATATTGCTAATATTCTTTACATATTTTTGAGTTTTTTTTTCATTAGGTTAGTAGTCAAGTCACATTAAAATCTATATTAAACCCCAAAATAAAGTATTAAATCCAGTTTTATTTTTATTTAGCTTACAATATAATCTGATAATTTTTGATTTCTGAAATCACATTTATTCATCATTATTTTTTTATTTTTAACTTATATTTCGTCATCTTCGGAATCTTCATCTTCGCTGCTTAGGCACGTAGGCGAGGACTCTGTAATGTGATAAAATAACTGTAAAGTTTGATAGAAAAAACATGATGATATGAAAGTTATTATATGTATAGGTTGAAAACATAAGAATCCCAACTCTTGTCTTGTATGTAAGTATAACTTATAAAATTTGAGATTTAGGCACCTACATTGTACGTAATATGCCATTAATAAGAATCTAATACATGCAAACGTTGAGTTTCCTAACGATTTTTACCTATACACCCGCAATTCAAACACAATGTAAATTGTTTGTGAAATAAATAAATAAATAAAATTGTATAAAACTTACCACTGACATCACCAGAAAAATTTTCATTTTCTGATTCTGTTACAGAGATACTCTATCTGGTAGTCGGTTCCCTGTATACCAGAGAGGAACATATTTGCCGTGTTCTTCTTTCCTTCCGTGTTCAGTTGACAATATATTTGATACGTATTTAGCTCTAAGTATCTGTTGAACCTATTCCCCTTCCTATTGTCGCCTATTGTCCCATTTTTTGACGTATTTTTAGGCTTTCTCCACAAATAAGTGTCTTGCATACCTACACAATGATTGCTCTGAAATACAACCACTGAGAGCCGGCAGACCAACTCGTATCATCTGTGGAGACACAATACTTCGAATAGGTACTAAAACTGATCATTTATCTTATCGTTTTTTTTTTTTTTGCAACAATGCAGTGACTTGCGCGTATCATAGCTCTGAAATGCAACCACTGAGAGCCGGCAGACCAACTTGTTTCATCTGCGGAGATGCCATACTTTGAAATTATTGAATATGACCATTTCTCTGATCGATTTTATTTCCGCAACAATGAAGCCTCTTGTAAGCGCTATAACTTTAAATTGCAACCACTGAGAGCAGGCAGACCTACGTCATTCACATTAGGGGACTACTCAGTACTCTACAAACCATAAAAGTAAATCTAACCGTACCTATCCATGATCGTTATGAAAAATACCGTCACCTCTTAGACTATGATATATCGGATTATCAGAAAGTAGACGGGGCCGGTAAATGTCATTGCTTTTTCCTGGCCCCGAATAAAAACTTTAGAATATTGAACATCATACCATAAAATTCCGTCTATAATCCTTAGAATATCCGGTAAAGTCATGCTGTTGCCACCCGAAGGCCGCTCAACAACCAAGTCGGTCAGGTCCGTAGATAATAAATCGTATGGTGGAGGCTGAAAATAATCGTGTGATTTTCATTTGGAGATCTGTTTCTTCTACTGATAAAAGTAGTCGCATAAGATGTTACCTGATCCCACATTTGTCTCAGAAGCATACTTGGATATCCGTCCCGCTGGCCTTTAGATGATATAGAGACGGTCATCGCCAAATACGATGGCTGTGGTTTTTCTAAGTCAAGCACATAAGGCGGCGAATCGTTAATTCCCTGTAAAACTCGACACGATTATTTCTTTTTCATAGTTCTGCTCTTTTTAAGGTACAATTCCAAATCGTATCTACTAACCGCGTGGAACGTTCCTTCTTCGGTTATAATAAACTCTTCATTGCATTTCTCAATTTTATTCCGTCTTAAAAGTTCATTTTGTTGGTAATGTTTTCGACTAGTCAAATCCAAAATTTCGCACGCCACTGTTGTCCTATTGGTATTTTTTTAAATGAGTGTAGCAATTAGTACCTATTCATAATTCAGTTAGAAATTTTCACCTCTGCGAAATGAGTTCACGTGCTGTCTTCACCAAATCCAAAGCCAGAAAGATCAAGTGCCATCAAGTTACCGTCACCATAGTAGATTTTCATGCTAACACACATCCGAGGGTAAGAAAATTGTGGCTCCAAACATATACTTTAAACAAAAGACAATAAGTAAACAAATCTTACGTGAAAGTGGCAGGCTCTTGAAGAGTGTAGACAGTCATCGTTATCCATTCTGCGCATTTTGGCTGAATCACGCCCCAACACGGAGTCATCACTACGTTTAGAATATTGGCTATTCTTTCCCTGCAATGTTTGCCAATACATTATTTCAAAGCGTTTTTTGCAAGCGCTACTGCTAAACATGAGGTCGGACAAAGTGTCATTGGGTTTATCCATCTGGATTTTTTCAGTAGCATCCCGGTCTCTGAATTTATGCCCGGTTGATGTCAATAGACTCGCTCCTTCTTACATGGGACTTGAAATATGGGTGTACTATAGGTCACTTCTGCCTAACCCTTCGGGGCATACAGGCGTGATGTTATGTTATGAGGAGCAGTGGAATGATATAATCCTGCTGTTGTCTTACTTAAGGTGTCATTAAAGAAAATAATGCCATTCTGTTCAACTTACGGTAGCCAGATGAACCTTATGACATGGTCAGTATCGTTGCAAATGCTTAGTATGTCTCTGGACAGGGAATGCGTCGGCATCATCGGTATAGTCAAGTGTTCCATTGACAAGTAAACCTGGAGAAAACATTTTTGTTAGTGTTTTCTCTTCGTAATATGGTAATTTGCCCAACGAAAATCCTTATTGGAAACTTACATTTTTCATTAATTTCGGGTCCACATAATAATTTCGATGCTACTTTATGTAAATAACATTAACGTTTTTTAAGAAAAACAGCTTCCAAATAGCCCATTTAATTAACATTTGGAACACATGACTGGTAAAACAAACTAGTATTTCTTACCACTTCGCTCCTGTGAGCCTCTCTGATGACCCTTTCGACATAATATGGAATATCCATCCTTGTCTCGATACAGTTAGGTAGACCTCCTTGTCCTGTCACCTTGAGTTTAACGGTATCATAACCAAATGAACACAAGAACACCATCTAGAAAATATAAAAATACAAATAGTCTCTTTGGCTTAGAAGTAGCATGACATAAATCCACGAATTCGTACAAGTATATATGAACTTAAAGAAATAGTCAGCTGTAGGTATGTACAGACTGTACAGTAATAATAATAATTATTTAATTTCTCACAAAAACTTGTTACATTTAGACAGATACACAGGGCAATTTAAAAATTTTCTTAGTTTTATAGTGAAGGCATCTATGTCTGAACTAGATAAAAATATCTGTATCTCAGACATCAGCGCTCTTCCTTAGGAAGACCATTACAATACTAGCTTAATTAGACATTGGTATATCATTACACAGAAAAAAAAAATTGAGTTTAAAATAAATAAGCAAAAGGGTATGTGGAGTGTTAACCTCTCAGTAAGGGTACAATCCCTTGCATGAGCTTACAAAGTAGGTATACAAATAATATTTGCAGTATCAAGCAGTCCTAACAGGCAACTGCTTACTGCAGGTCATTGAGGTCATACCTAGGCTTTGGCTACTTAGATTACTGTATTATTCTATATTTCTTTCTTGCCTCGTAATCGATCATTTCCATTGGCATGAACGCAAACGGTATAGCTAGTTTTCCGAGGGGCGGCACTTCTGCAAAGAAGAGTAAACACCGGATCACGGAATCAGGGGACACAGTGTTACCGCGAAGCAAACGCCAAGTTGTGAACACATCTGTAGGGTTGTAAAACCATACGATCTGAAATTAATTAATTTAATTATTTCGCCTATTGGGTAACCGGATCTAGTTACGCAAAGGCACTCTGTTGCTGAGCAGTGGTGGCCCAGAGGTAACGGCCCCGACGTACGAGTTGTAGGTCGTGAGGTTGAACCCAGCCTCGCGTTTTACGTTGTGTAAATAGTTTCATCACCACTGCTCTCAAAAAGGTGAAGGAAAACATCTTGAGGAAATCGGAATGCCCCAGAACCAAAAATTCGAAGACATGTGACATCTACCAACCCGCACTGGGCCCGCGTGGTAAGTAGATTAGAGCCCACTCCCTTTCGAGGAGAGGAGGCCTGTATCCCAGCAGTGGGAACGTTATAGGCTGATTTAGCTGACCCTGTTGCTGACTTAGATGATTGACATATTCTATTTCTCACGTGTGGCGCGAGAGGTTCTTACTTGCATCCAACTTCCTTTCCTCCTATTCTAGACTACTTTCTCTTTTCTGGGAAACCAGTATTTTAATGAAAGACCAGCTCACCCTTATGACTGGATCCAAATTATTAATAGGTACTCGACCACAGTCCAGTTGAGCCAGGTACTCGTATTCTACGGGACGGCGCAATGGCGTCAGTAAGCCCCTAGTGTTCAAAAAAGCATAAATATGCACGTATAGGAATAAAGTTCTTTTGTTTGGCATCGTCATTACATAGCAAAGTGTATTTAATCCTTTAATAGAGTACTTGAACTTCAAATACAGGAGGTTAGGATTTTCTGGCTGTAAAAAAATAATTAATAAAATCACTTTCTGACTAGTGCAGGGATAAAAATGTTATTTGAAGCTCAAAATAACAAGGAAGGACGAAAGAAAGGTAAAAAGTCCATTACCGAAACGATTCCACTAAGGGGATACAGTTCCACCAGCGGTCTGTGTATACAAGTATGCTTCATTTCGTACAAGGAGGTTCCAGTTTTAACCTCTATCATTTCACATTCGCATATCTTTTCTCTGCGAAGACTCCATGGGACCGGTGTCTGGTACACGCAGCCCATTACAAATACCAGTTCGACTTCGTCGTTCCGTATACATAAATCAGGAGCAAAAATGTTAACATTTATCGGAGTATTCGGTCGACAGTCCGCGAAAGCTTGGTTTAGCCTAGAAATTATACTTACTTAATTAGCATTTCTGGTGAAATTAAGGCCAGCCGCAAACGTCCGGTTTCTTGATTCAGAATTCAGTTTCGGAATTCAGATTCGGAGACCCCGAATGCACGCATCTCATACAAAATGTTCTCTTCAGCGCACACGTTCTTATATTTTCCGTTCGGAAAGCCTGACGGAATTCCGAAACGAACGTCAGGAATTATTTCCGAACTGAAAATATAAGAACGTGTGCGCTAAGGAGATTATTTTGTATGAAATGCCTGCACTCGGGTCTCCGAATCTGAATGTCGAATCAGGAAACCGGACGTATGCGGCCAGCCTGTCGATGTAATTAGATACCTAGTGTAAATTCCTACGTACTCTTCCACGTTGACGATATTCCAAACGCAGTGATTGCTCAAAATAACTGGGCATTTAGTTGATAGTGTGCGCTTTACCTGAAAAACGGTATGATAGACTGAATTTCATTATTTACATAGGTATAAAGTGGACATCATAGGGATTGGATTACCTCGACTCTTCCACTACCTCGTGTAATCTTGTTCCATGCGCTACACATTACCAGCACTTTGAGCCCCACATCCAGTTTTTATACAGGTTGGAATTTTCGAAGCGTACCTGGAGGGAAAGTACTCTAAAAACTGAAGACAGCAAATTTTATTCAAAGGAAACATTCCTTTATTTTTAAAAAGAAACAAAACTGCCTTTAAATATTTTTGTAAATATGCTTGCCACACCCGGGAATCGAAACGACTAAAATCCGAAAAAATAGCATTCTGTACTTTTACGGCACCAACCGATAGTGTCAATCATAAGGATCAAATCTCTCTAGCAAACATGGTAAATTAAATTAAACAAAAACCATGAAAATCTAAAACATATTTTATTCGAACGAAAAAAACGAGTAAATTAACTAATTAGTTGCTCGAAATGAGCTCCACTTTCTTGGATGCACAAATGGAATTATAATTTTGAGTAACTTTCAGTAGCGTGTTGTGGTGAATATTGAAAATTGTATTGTAATTGTATTGTTTTTTAGCTCGTTTACAGTTGTATAGGATTTTTGTAAATTTATTTTTTACATATCCCCATAGCAAAAATCTCAAGGTGTGAGATCTGGAGATCTTACAAGCCATCTGGGGGCCTAAAAAGTCCACTTTGGCAGAATCATAAAAGGATAACATTATGAATCATAATAAACGTCATAAAATGGTCACAAACTGACAATTCATAATGTTATTTAACATTAAAGCAATTCATATTTTGTGGACCATTTTACGAATCTCCATACAAAACTGTCAAACAGATGAATTGCGTGATACGAAATTGTACCCAAATAATATTATGAATTGTCAGTTTGTGACAATTTTACGACGTTTATTATGATTCATAATGTAATCCTTTTATGATTCTGCCAAAGTGGCATTTTTAGGCCCCCAGATTGATTGACCCTATATCGATTGGTGCCGTAAAAGTACAGGATGCTATTTTTTCGGATTTTAGTCGGTTCGATTCCCGGGTGTGGCAAGCGTATTTTCAAATATCATTAAATGCAGTTTTGCTTCTTTTTAAAAATAAAGGAATTTGGAGTAAAATTTGCTGTCTTCAGTATTTAGAGTACTTTTCCTCCAGGTACGCTTCGAAAATTCCAACCTATATGTGCATATGAATATTGCTCTAGATCTTCCGTCAAAATTTTCTGTTGATCAATTTTATTTACCCAACAAAATCTTACTTTTTCTTGCTTGGTAACCCAAGAGTTGGTAAGATTTTTGTTGGGCTACGTAACTATAGTTATACCTACGCATAAAATCATAATAATTATTTGGGTTGGGTGTAAAGTTTTTGGGTGTGTAACGGTTGATATAATAACAAAAAATCTAACGTTCACTTGACCTAATTTTTTTTAATATAATGATTAGAGCTAATGAATTGTTGATATAATTTCATTTTACCTAATTTCTTATGATATAATGAACTTTCCTATAATGCTCATTTGACATAATATTCATTTAGTATATTATTAATTTACTATAATATTCATAATCTCTAAGTAACTTTTAATATAATTTAAGTTTTTTTTTTCTTCGCTTTATACCCTATACACCTGCCACCCTCAACTATTGTTACCAGGAGAAACTGGATGCAATCTGGACTTTAGGCCACCCCGACTCGGACAGGTTAGGTTAGAAGGGGATGGCGGGTCGTGTGAGCGAGCGAAGCGAGCGAATAGACCCCGCCATCCCCTTCGTGGTTATTTTTTTATAAACCACCCAGAAGTAGGAGCCCCGGACTAAGCCCACCCTCGACCATGCATAGAATATTTTAAGGTTTGGTTTTGGTGCCATTTGAGTTAGGCTAGAACTGTGACCATTAAACATAAAAATTAGGCCAAAAGAACATTAGGTCAAATGAACGTTATACTATAAAAATAATATTATATATATTGAAAATTATATAAAATGAACGTTATACTAAATGTATTATATTAAAGGAAAATTATATGATATAAAACATTAGGTCATATGAGTTTGGGTTATTTGATATTATAGCATATGAAAATTATATTATATGAACGTTATTTCAAGTGAAATTAGTGCATTTGTTATTATACCAAACATTACACACCCATAGTTTTTGTAATAATGCATCGAATTGAGACGAAGAAGACTCGAAAGTTGACTGGTAGAAAATGCCTATGGCATTAAGTCCGCCTCTGTAAATTTCTGTGCATGCAGTATTAAATACATAACAATAATAATAAATAATTGTAATTGAGATACGCACCTTGATAGTAGGATAAATCCCGTCGTACCATATAATACAAATTCTCCTCTTTATCGGCTGTATCTCTTCAATTTCGCCATGTTCCGTACGGAAAAGGACGGTATACTTAATTGACAACTGTCGAGACCCTGCCCCATCGGGCGTCACCGTCATACGCACCTCACAGTGATTTGATGGGCTTAAACAGTTCTGAGTGTGGATAAAAATGTTGATTACTTATATATCGAAATATTAAGTCAGTTGCATGTGGGTTAAAGTCAACTTATACATGCATAAGTCAACAACAACAGCTTATATGTATAATGATGGTCTATGAACTCACGACTGAAGAATCGATTTCAAGTCTGTCACCGCTAAAATGATCTCCCATGCCATCTATGACGTGGTACAACTTAGACGTGTAAAAACAAGAACTACTGTTGTACAAAGTCACTGGGAACGTCAAGCTTTCTCCAACAACTATGTCGTGGAGATTATGTCTTCTTGGAAATATCTGTAACATTATATTTATCAGTGCAAGCAGTTCAGGTTTCGACACCAATAACATAAAATTTTATAAAATAATTAATACCTTTAAATCAGGTAATTCGGAAAATCCTGAAATGGCAATGAATACCTCTGATGGCTCTCCGGCTGGTCTATAAAAATATATTTTTGTATTCATTGAATCATAATACTACCTACTCCAAAGACTATATAACCACTTGACTGTGCATACAGTGCCCCGCCCGACACTCGAAAACTATTAGTGTTTTGTCGCCTATGTATAGGCTACGGTAATAGTAACCATTTTAATTGTGTCCAAGTGTTATACCTGTGTGCACGCTAAATTAATAATTTTATAACTTTTTATGCAATTATAATTATAACGCATCCAAATGCCTTCATGCGCGGTGAAGTGGTGTGGGAAACATTCCAAGACATCTAGTTACAAAAAGTATGGCATATTACTTTTCATCGGTAAGTAAACAGCACGAAAATAGTAGATTGTTATGCAAGGGTCGAAAGGAATCAATTCCTATACGAGGCATTTAGACGCCCGAGCGCAGCGAGGGCGGCTATAGCCCGAGTAGGAATTGATGACTTTCACCCGTGTTAAACACTCTACTTTTCATTTCGAATATAAGGAAAGTAAAAAGTAGTAGTTTTTCTAAAATATTTATTGACAACAATAACATGCAAAGTTTTTGAATTTCGGTACAGCTTACAGGGTTAGTATCCCGCCAAATAATACTACTTATTGTCTTTTTTATTTTATTAAATATGGAACACACCGCGTCATCGCCGCGGGCTGTCCCGCTTAATAGTTTTTTTTTTTAATTCACACTGGCTGTTTATACACTCACAAGACTGCAGCATTTTTCTTAATTTATGTAAAAAATTTCGTAGCTGACTACAGTTCTATTTTTAAAATTCATTCCCACCCTAAAGAGGGAAGTAATTACTATGAGTCTTTCCCGCCCTGTGGTGGGAAGCAGCGTCTTCCACCCGCTATTTGGATCAAACAAACACTACTTTCCGAGTATGAGAAATGAAAATTATTTTTGATTTAATTAGATTATAAGCCACCGCAGGGGTCTATTTAAAATAGAGGCTTGGTAAACGAGCACACGCTTGAGTCGCGCGTTGATGTTTTTTCGAAGTCTCGTTCTATCTATCTATCCCTTTCTTTCCCTTTGTATGTTTATCGTAAAAAATTGTGCTGTTACCTTTAATAGCTGAAAGTTGATATCGAAAATAATAAAATTAAAATGAATACAATTTTTATTCAATTCACATAGGTACTGTAATAAAATACCTATCTTCTTTTAACCGATTAAAAAAAATGGAGAAGGTTCTCACTTTCTCAGTTCGTCGGTATTTTTTTTATGTATCTTCCGGGATTTTTCTGTTTTCTCTGTCCCCGACCGGGACCGATCGGTCCAAGATAATTTTTATGTCGTCAGGCACCTGGGACCGATCGGTTCGGAACTTCGGATTCAAAAATATGTAGACTCTCGGTTATCATTAGGGTTCCGTAGTCAACTAGGAACCCTTATAGTTTCGCCATGTCTGTCTGTCCGTCCGTCCGTCCGTCTGTCCGTCCTCGCTTAATCTCTGTGACCGTTAGCACTAGAAAGCTGAAATGTGGTACCAATATGTATATCAATCACGCCGACAAAGTGGTAAAATAAAAATTGAAAAAAAATGTTTTATTAGGGTAGCCCAATTAAAAAAAAAATCACTTCCCACTTTACATATAGGGTATGTAAAGTGGGAAGTGAATTTTTTTTTAACTTCAACCCTAACGTGTGATATATTGTTGGAAAGGTATTTAAAAATGAATAGGGGTTTACTATAATCATTTTTTGATAATGTCAATAATTTCGGAAATAATCGCTCCAAAAGTAAAAAACAATGTGTGTAACTTTTGAACCATAAGTTTAGAAAATATGAAAAAAATCTGAAAAGTAGAACTTTATAAGGACTTTTTTTAAGGAAAATTATTTTGAACTTGATAGAAACAACAGTTTTTGTACAAAAAAGACAAAAAGTTGTACAAAATCATTTCTGGACTAAGTTCGTAGTATAATCGTATATGCAAGCATTTTTTTAACTTCGTTTACATATTTTATTATCCTGAACGTATCTTTTTTCAAACAAAAAAAGAATTATTAAAATCGGTTCTCGCAATCCAAAATTACCACCGAAAACTTCTGGCACGTCTATGTATTAATTAGTAATCCAATTCCCCGAGAGATGGCGTTGTAGGTACTTATTACATTGGGTCGGGTATTATAGAATTGTACGTGGGAACACTTATTGTGACGGACGGGAAACTACGGAACCCTACACTGAGCGTGGCCCGACACGCTCTTGGCCGGTTTTTTTAGAAAGAAAAATCAGGATCTTGAAACTTTATTTCGTAAAACATATCGCTCATTTGGAGAAACATAAACGTAAATGTATTTTTTCCCAAAAATGAGTTAAATATGCCAAAGCACTTAGAAAGCGGATTTACGTTTGAAAAGCAAAAACTAAAAAAAAAAGTAGCCGTTACGTTGATGTTTCTCCAAATGAGCGATAAATCAAATTAATTTATTTTAAAAATCAATAACAACAGGATACATGCTTTTTTGTAATTGATTGATTTTTATTAAATATTATGTCTATGATTTTAATTGAGTAGGTATTTTTCATAATGTTAAAACCCATTTTATCGGTATCGACTATTAACGAAGTAGAGCAGCCCTAACGATAGGCATACATATGTACCTACAAGAACAGACCAATTTGTAGCCACGCGTTCTTCCTCGTCCCGGCCCGCGGTAGTGAGTCGTGTGCTTCGAAGAAATTGGCCTATACGCTCTCTTGTGGTTATATTCTCTATGTACTACTCCAACCAAATAGTTAATTTGTCAAAAGCTTTTCACCTTCCATCGATCAAGCAAACACATGATAAAGTAATGACGGTTTCATAGACTTTATCAAGCATTTTGGGGAAGAACCACCAGTGATAGTAAACTGTCGCTTTGGGAGGCAGCACTATACATCCACATTCATCTGCACCCAACCAATCGACGCTACTTAAAACTCGTATGCTGGAAATAAAATAAAATTGACTGATGAGAATTCTATCATTATATTTTAAGAAGCGCTCATTATTTGCCAAAGCTGACTTTCCATATAATTATATACATATGTGGCTTTTGTGGATTTAGGCCTTAAAGTCCGTCCACTGTGTGTCGGTAGAATCAAGCGCTCAATGGCCCAAAATAGTGTAAAAAAAAAAAATTGTAGTATTAATACTTCACCAAATAAAAAGGATAAAGTCTTTCGAGAATTCTGAATGTTTTTTAAACGGTTAATGTTTTCGTGAAAAATGGATAGTAAAGATGAGTTTATACTAAACAAGCGCACATAGCGGCTCCATTAAATAGCTCCTTCGCGAACAGCGAATAGTCATCTCTAGATGGTCGTCACTCGCTGTTGTACCACGATCTCTATCCTAACTAATATTATAAATGCGGAAGTAAGTTTGTTTGTTACCTTTTCACGCCTAAACCACTGAACCGATCGTCCTGAAATTTTGCATATACGTTGTCAGGTGTACAGAAACGGACATAGGGTACCTTTCATCCCGAAAAAAGTGCTATTTCCGAGGAAAACAACAATAACGTTATTATGATGATAGATGGCGCCACGTGTCTTTCGAAACTTATGCTGGTGAAACTGCGGGGCGCTGCTAGTGAGTCCATATTTTTTATATTTGAGAAATATCAACGTACTGTATGTCCATCCTCGTCAGGTTGTGAAGGTATGAGGTGCAGTAGTTGGTGCATCCAGTGATGGTAGGGGGGAACTCGAGCAACGCGTGCATGCCCGGATGGTACCCGTGGGACATCACCTCCACTTGACTCAATTCCGCGTTACCCGTAAAGCTGATACGGGTCTGTTGGAAGTAAAAAAGTTTAACTACCTTCTCGTACTACTACCATCTCATAGTCTGTAATTCGATGCACTTCAATTATGATTAGAGAGGACTCGTAGGAAAAGGATAATTATTTACCATTCCTCAAAAAATGCGTCCTGTCTCAAAAAACACTGCTTAAGTGATTCTTCATTTGGAGCAGTGTTTTTTTTAAACAAACAAATCAACTAACTTTTTGTACTTTGTTTATCATGAGATCCCAAGCTTCACAGTAATCTCCGAAACTCTTTGGTTCTAAAGCCACCGATATTATCTGCCATCCACGGCCCGGAATAATTCCACAAATAGGCATTACTACGAAATTCCTGCAATAAAAGCACTTTTCTTGTCTCATAAGGCGCCCCGAACTCAAAACGCCTTATAATACAAAGGACTATGAACATTATTATTCGCACAAAAGCTAAGTTGGTTGTGTGTGATCAAAATTCATTTTCATTCCAAAAAAATTAGGTTCTCATTAGCTGCTCAGAGTCTGGGTTTGTGCCCGGTTGATAGCAATAGGCTCGCCGCCTATTACACGGGACTTTGGCGAAAAGGTATAGGAGGTACCTACAGCCCTGCCTAAACCTTTAGGATGGCGTAATTGGTGTGATGTTATGTTTATGTAAAATGTAGGTAATAACTTATCAATAAAGATTCTTACGTGCCATACGGAGGATCAAACTTAAAATGCATAGGAACTTCAAACTTGTTCGACAGCATGAAATTAGCGAACGTCGTTCTTGTCGGTACTGTTGGGGGTAGAATTACCTACACAACACCAAACTGCTTAGAAATTAACTGGGAATCTGATTACACGTTGCAATATTTAAAAGAGTGATTACTGCTGGTTACTAACGGGTGTAAGAAAGCCGAGAACACTTGTACTCCCCGTCAGTTTATTTTATTTTATTGAACCTTACCAGGGAACCTGGGTTTCGGAGATATTGAAGGTCAAAGTTCAAACTTTTTTCACGAAAACAAATAAGTGGACTTAACTTTATATACGCCTATAACCATCCTGTACCTGCAGCTGCATGCACCATCATCACAGTTTTATACTGTAATGCTGCCGTAATTTCAAACATACCTAAAATAGAATTTGCTTCCCAGCAATAATTTTTGCTCAATATTACCTACATAGTTTGATGAGCAGAAAGCATAGTTAACGGCTATGTGATGGATCTTTTTACACCCTGTGTAATAGACCGATCTACAGCCTAATTGCGGAACGCCAAATCGTCAAATGATTCTGATCAGTTGGCTTCATTTCTATCACAATTGGCTTCATTTTACGATTTTCGAATTGCGAAACTCTAGTTTCTGCGCAGGGCCTTAACGTTCATAAATGGTTTCATAATAAACTAGAGTTTCGCAATTCGAAAATCGTAAAATGAAGCCAATTGTGATAGAAATGAAGCCAACTGATCAGAATCATTTGACGATTTGGCGTTCCGCAATTGGCTATTTGACAGTTGTAACGATAAAATATATAATATGTTAGATATAGTAGCATATAGGTTCACAATAATCATACAATAGGTTTTATGCATTAAAATAAATTGTAAATATTTTATTTTTGAAAAATAAATTAGAGATTTTTTATCTGTGGATTACAAAAACTGAAACGCGAACGGCCATGATCGAGCATCGTATGACGTCACATCACAATAAATAAAACGTTGTGTGTTACTTTGTTTTATCATCGTTGGCAGTTTGCTGATTTTCCACACAAAATATACTTTTTATGCAACTTTTTATGCAAACTTTCCACACAAAATATGTTTAAGAGTTGAAGCGTCGTAGTTAGCTTTACTTAGTTTATTGAAATGTGACGTCACAGCCATAAATGTCACGTGATCGGCTGTTTCCGCGCGAATTTCAAAATACGGAATGAAAAAAAACATTTTTTTTCGAATAAACAACGCTTTTTTAAGAAAAAAATAATTGTAAGAGGTATAAAATAAACCTACGTATATTTAAAAATATCTTTTCGAAAACTGTCAAATAGCCAATTAGGCTGCTAGTTGTTTTATTAAGTAGGTATGTAAGAAGTGACTGTCACCTCAGTAGGACAATCCCATTCAGTCGTCCATTCGGTGCAAGGCAGCCACGTGTTCCCTGTACAAGGAATACGGAACAATGTATGTTTCAATTTTATTTCCTGAGTTCCTTTGTTGTATGTTTTGTACTGATAGTCCCCGCACATCAGGTACCCGTATACTTCGTTCTCGATCTTGGGCCTAGTAACATTTACACCAGATATTAACTTTTAGAAGGGACGTAGTCAGAAAAATACCTACATAATACGGCAGTATTGGTGCTTACCTGAATCTAACAGTAAATAGTCTTGATTCATTAGAAGGTATAATAGAAGCGATAGGGTCAATTAGAAATATGTTATCTGGATCTGAAAATATTACTTAGTCTTTCATAACGAAGTTCTTAAAACAATTTGAAAATCCATGGTGACCATAGGGTGGATATAATTTACAAGCCTAGTAGGTATATTCAGTTTGGCTTGAGACAAAACGTAAACAACATTTGACTACTCTTAATAAAAAGATATTATAAAAATATATCAAAATATTAATTTCTAACAACAAAAAAAAAATGTGATCTTCTTGTGTAACAAAAATATTTTAGATATACAGTATATCTATTGACCTAAGGCTGGCCGCATACGTCCGGTTTCCTGATTCGGTTTCCTGATCAGGAATTCAGATTCGGAGACCCTGAATGCACGCATTTCATAGTTCTTATATTAGGTCCTTACATATGAAATTGGCGTTTTGTATGGAAGGAACAAAAAGTCGAATATTTTTTAATATAATATATTTAATTAATCAAAGTATGAACCATTGTTTTCAATGCACTTTTGCCATCTTATAGGTAGTTCATTGATCCCTTTACTAAAAAAACCAGTCGGACGGGAATCAATAAAATCTTTGAAGGCGATTTGGACTGCCCCATCGGAGTTGAATTTTTTCCCTTGCAAAAAGTTATCCAAATTGCGAAAAAAATGGTAATCTGTTGGAGCAAGGTCCGGGGAGTACGGAGGATGTCTAAGACATTCCAATTCAAGCTCTTCTAATTTGGTAGCCGTCTGTTGCGCAGTGTGTGGTCTGGCGTTGTCGTGAAGCAGCAGTGGCGTGGAGCGATTGACCAGCCTTGGTTGTTTAGCCGCTAGCTTTTCCATCATGGTTTGTAATTGCTGACAATAGACATCAGCTCGGACGTGGTTTGCGATGGGTCCGCTTCCACAATAGCCTTCAATTCTCCATTATCAACTTGGGTCTCAGGCCGTCCACGGGGCTTGTTCTGCAGGTCGAAATTTCCAGAACGAAAACGTTGGAACCAAAAACGAACTGTGTTTTCTTTTGCAACATGACCGCCATACACATCATTCACCCTTCGAGTCGTTTCCGCAGCACTAGTGCCACGGCGGAACTCGTACTCGTAAATAATGCGATATTTTAAATTTTCCATTTTGTAAAATGAGTGACGCAAACAGAAAAAACAGAAGAAAAAAAACAAATGAATGACGGTCATCGAAGCACAAATACATGAGTAAATAGCTGTACAAATTTGAATTTGGAATTCCTTACCAAAGAGGAGAAATTCGTGATTAAAGTGGCCAGTACGAAAAACGCCAATTTCATATGTAAGGACCTAATATTTACCGGATGGAAATATTCCTGATCAGAAAAACGAATCAGGGAACCCGGCGTATGCGGCTGGCCTTATTGGTGCTGAAAATTCAGGTGCGTTGTAGGTACTCTCAACCGGCGTGCAGCGTATGAACGTAAGCGAAACAAAAGGAATAGTTACGTCAGGATCGTAGCAGGGGTGTTCTGTAATTTCTGCCTATCCCCATGGGAAGAAGGCGTGAGTATGTATGTAAGAATGGTAAGAAAAAAAAAATTAGACCTCGGTACCCTAAATATGTATCTTGTTCACCTGAGCAGAATCAAGTACGATTAGATACTCGAAAATGTTGATCGCATCAATGAATGTACTATGTAGGTACGATATACCAACGTTCATTGAATTTCAAACAGTAGTTGACGTGACGCTGTCGGTACTCAACGGGAGCAGTCGTTTATCATGCAAGCCTGCCTGCATTGCACGCGTAAGAGTGAGGCCACACGATGCGTTGACTCCTACATATTACATACAAATCACTATGCCATGTCACACATGTGCGTTGGGCTGCCGTGTGGCCACAGTAAATATACAGTAAGTTATCTAAGGCCGCCCACCGAGTTATTAGCCTACTCTTGCGTTGATCCCCAGGGTTGTCACTTTTACTTTTAGTTAATATTTTCGAACAAGCAGCACTTGATCTAAATTTATGAAATAAAAAGCATATTATGATTGAATATTTTACCAATTTATAAATTTAGTAAAAATAAAAAGCCTTTATTCACATAACATTTATTATACTAAGTTACAAATTTGATACCGAGAAAATTTTTCTCCTGTTTCTGCACGTCCGGAACGCTTTATTATTATTTGTTAATGTAAAGTAAATTCTCATTCTTATGTAAAGTTTTTGTAAAAAGGTTTTGGGAAAGCATGGACAGGGCATCTTAAATTCTATATCATTCAGTTGATCGTAAATTGACCGGCCAATTTTAATGTTGATGTGGTCCTTTTCGAACGCTTTGCGAAACACCTGCTCCATCCTTTCTACATTATCGACAAAATCATCAGGTGGGATCATGAGTAAATTTCGATCTTTGCCGTAATTCCTGTAATGGGTGTATCTAGATTCTACACTTAAATTACACGCTCGTTGATTAACGTCGACGTAATTATTTAAAAAATCGCAGTTCTTATGGTAATCAACACATTTTTTTAACAAAGTGCCACAAACAAAAAAGTGCATTTTTTTCCGGTAGCTCATGTTGTATTGGTACAGACGCCAGCACATCAACCTACTACAATCTGTCAAATTTCTTTAATAAATTTTCAACTTTATCACTGAAACATAAGGTTCAAAGTTGATTGGGAAAATGTGACAGTTAGGTGTAGGTTGATGTGCTGGCGTCTGTACATAGTCAGAACGTAAGATTTCCGACAAAATATTTTCATTTCCTTGTGTTTGATTGCTACTGGTAACTAACTTTAGCTCTAAACATAGTATTCAGAAAGTAAATTTGGGAATACATTTATATGGAAAAATGCGACTCGGCTACGCTCATAATAAAGCAAATAAACTGTGAAATAAACAATACAATACCACATTTTCTAATAATATTTAAGTATAAGTAGGTACTTACATTTCTGGTTGAGTAGGAACTATGAAGAATGATAAGTCCGGGTTTGCGAAATCATTATTGAGGCACCCGAAAACACTACAATATTTTTTTCCCCTTTTTGAAGTCATGATACTCGTAATTTAAGTGGCCGCCGCCGGCGAGAGTTGACGAACGCAAGCGGTCATGTAGCGTACGCGCGTGCTCACAGTCGCGCTGCACAGCCCGCACTGCCACCACCTTATTCCCTCATATACAGGGTGACTGGAAATTAGTGGCGGAGCCGTTAAGGGGAGGTAGTCTAGGGTTATTCCGACAGATATCACTATGAGACCTACCGTCCTTACTTAACCCTTTCCAAGATATTCCTACTTTTTGTTTAGCAGTTTTTGCATAAAATAATGACAGTAGCGGAAATTTTACAATTAATATTACTTATTTAGAATATCTTTGTTGCAAAACAAAAAAAAGTAGGCCAAAATCACTTTTTTTTAGGATTTATTACTATCTCTTTAAGTAGGAATATCTTGGAAAGGGTTAAGTAAGGACGGTAGGTCTCATAGTGATATCTGTCGGAAAAACCCTAGACTACCTCCCCTTAACGGCTCCGCCACTAATTTCCAGTCACCCTGTATTATGCTAGCGTGTGCGTGAAATCGCGTGCCGACATGGCGCGCGGCGCGCACGCACACATTCAAACCGAGAGCGGCACGTTTGTATGAAGATGTTTTACTGTATATTTTACTGTGGTGTGGCGTCGCACCGTAGGCGCGCCGCGGCCGCCGTGCTTGTGACCTGCGAGACGAGGCGGGGAGGGGTGATGCGCTGCGGCGCGCTCCACGGTAAACAGCGTTCTACTGCGGTGCCGCCGCACCGCCCGTGTGGCACCCTATAGCTCGAATTAATCGCGGTGCGGTGCCGCACCGCACCGTTAACGCATCGTGTGGCCTCGCTCTTAGACATAAGTGCAGTGTGACCTCTGGTGTTTTGTTATGTCATGTGTAGTGTCACTACAGTTCATACCTACAACCTCAACTTCCACATTAAAGACTAAAGGAAAGGTAATCTAACTAGTAGTTTTATAAAAAGAAAGTGACTGTAAGCAGACCTGGCATCCATTGAATATATCCATCTTGTTGTTCATGATTAGTAACACAAATAGTTTGCGATATATTCCTTGTGACATCCACAACACTTCCACTGCCGAAGTCGAGATATCTCTCAAAGACAGAAGCTGACGGTATATTGCTTAAACGGTTAAGACTATTCTCCATTAAATGGACGTAACGAGACTTTTGCTTCCAATTCTTTTCAAAGACATGCTCTTGAATACATAATAATGGATTTCCCGGTAATACTACCGTTGCAAACACGTTCAAGAATAAGGGTTCCTGGAATTAGGCGTTAACTGCATTGACAATACAATAATAGGCGCAAATTGGACTCATCACGAGTAAATTGCACCGTTTTATTCTACGAGTCACTCGGAGCTCACTTACTCCAGTCAACATGTAGCAGTTTAAACGGTCAGTGGGAAGTCTTAGGTTACCTACTTAGGTACATTATTTTGAGTAACTTCTCTATCGCGAAGTAGGTAGGTACCTACCTAGGCAAGACTTCATATAGGTATAGGCACCGCAGGCGGTACCTTAAAAAAAGTACTCTAATCTACTTTACCTGATTAAGGACCAAACAGACTAATTCCCCAGTATATATTCCAAGAGCAATACCAGTGAACATGACTGTGGTGGTGATATTCTCGCATGCTCTGATGAGACCGCAGTTACCTGTCGAAATCTAAAAGCAGAGTTTTTAATCGAAATATACAAGTTAAAATGGATTTTATATTAAATTAAATGATCTAGGTCCTACTTGAAAGCACCCCTGACCACAGGCTGGCATGTACCACTGGTATGTCGTGTCCACTGATGATTTGTTTACTATGTTGATCACCTCTTTTCTATGGTCCGATACATTTTTGCATATTCGAAACAATATTTTTCTTTTATCTAGTGATACTTTTGGACCTAAAATGAAAAGAAAAATTACTACGAAGTTTTCATACTCTTATCTACAGTGTTTTGTCTGCTTAATTAGATAAAGTTATGTAGATAGAAATGCATTGCCACTAGGTGCCTACATTACAGCAAAAATAAAGCTTACCATAGCATTTCCCAGTAACGGTGAGCCTATAAGTGTTGCCACCGGTGTCGTCTACAATGAAATATTCAGTAAACGACTGCCCGACAATGTTGGGCTTGAACACAATCTTGATTCGGGCACTGTCACCTGGATTCACAAAACTCGACGTAATGGACACTTTGAACACGCGGTCCACGCTGTTCAGAATATAAATGTTGGACACCCTGTATGTTAGGCTATTCTGAAATGAAATGGATGAATTAACTTGTAGGTGGTTGTAAGCAATGGTAAGAAACACAAGAGCGTCCGACGTGATTTCACACCTCGGCTGCTTGTTAGTTACCCGCGACGTCGTTTTCATTTTTGAACTAGGTAGTACCTAGTTCAAAAACGTGAAAGTACCTACCTAAGTAGTAAGTACTTTCACGTTTTGCTGCAGATATGCAGCAGTAGCTGATTTGTAACAATATTGTAAAATAAATAACAACTTATAGAACTGAAATGTCTATAGCGAATTTAGAAAGCATTTACTCCCGGACAAAGTACCTTCTTAACTTCAAAAAAGCATCTTTAATTCTTTAGTCCACTGAATTGGTGGTGTACCATATGTACTACCTCGTGTCTGCCACATTTCGCAACACGCCACACAACGAGCGTGCCCAGAAGATGCCTGTTCACTCTTGATTTGATTTGAAGGCAGATTTAAATAAATACATTACTTTCACTTACATACCTCACTAGTATTTTCAAATGAAATAGATTTTTCTACAACGGTGTCTACTGGTATACATCCGAAATTTACTAATTTCACTTCAGGAAGATTTTCGTCTAGAACATTCTCCAAATTCGGGTTGCATTGTACTGCGGTATTTGCCATTATTTTATAGACAATATTTTGTGAATAGAAAGTAAAACCAAACTTTCTTTTTGTTTTAAGTATTTTACAAAACACCAACGTCAGAAATTCTATTATTTTTAATTTCTATTATTTTTTTTTAAATTGCCGCTTTACAACTTTCCATAGAGCAGCAGAGCATCTAAATACAGTGTGCCCAGAATACACGCTAAAGGCAGCAGATCTCTGACAAGAGTAATCTATAGTTTTAGCAAATAAAGCACTGTTGGGTTAGTTGACAACTCTACTGGTAGTACTGGTGTGTGTTGGTTGTCTGTAATTTTCTTCGTCTCTATAAACCAAACTTTCAATATAAAAGTATTCTGTGGCGTTGACCCCTCATTAACTTTTTAGTCGATTAATGGGGGAGAGTTGCCATGTTGTACAGTAAAGTCCTAATGGGTCGACTACTCTATTTTCATGAACAAAAAAGTAACTGTCATTTACGGGTAAATATAAATTATTAGGTAGGTGTCTCAACTCAATCGAGTCTCAATAATCTCATTATTTTAATATTTTCTTCCCAAATGTGAATTTATAATGAACATAGAAACAAGCATTCAATGCATTGTTAGCTTCCTCTCGTATGTGACATAAGAAATTGGATTGCAGTAAATTTTATCTGGATCTGCCATAAAAACTTGTAACCAATAACCATAATAATTCTGGTTTGTGTAGTAACAGACTAACAGCCATTCGGACACATCCTTCAGAACGACTACTTCCTGCTCGAGATCAGAGATGCGTTTATTCTATGTTAACCCAAAGTATAGTGAAGAATAATCTAAAATGGAATCGGGGACTGACTGGCTCTGTGATATTCTGCAGCATGTTCAACTTGAACAGTTTTATTTACCAATCAGAGATCAGTTGCAGGTAAACAATAATTTATAATGCAATTATTTTACGCACATGCTAGTTACTTACAGTATATCCTGTGTACTTTAAGTTATAATCCTTATTAATACAATGTTGTGTAATTGTTTTGCATATTTTCAAACAAAACAACATGTCTTTGTTTTTAGATAACAAGACTAGCACATTTTGACTATGTGCATGCTGAAGACCTTGAAAAGCTTGGCATCAGTAAGCCTGGGGTGCGCAGGTTATTTGATGCTGTCAGGAAAAAAAAGTTGCAGCTATGGAACCGAAAGTTTTGGAACAAATTATTTGGTTCATCATCAAGCTCAGTTTCCAAGGAGAAAACTGACTTAGCAGTGAGAACACCACAGTCAGAATCAAGAACAACTTGTATTATACTGGAGAAGGATATTATGTGAGTTGCCTAATAGACTTCCATATCAGATTTATCATCTTAAAGAAAAACCCACTGTCTGGTTTTTCCACATCCTTTATTGCTTCTACTAAACATCAAGGAAATCTGCAACTTGTCGAAAAGTGACCTTCAATTGTCAATCCCAGTTATCAGGTATAATTTACCTGCTTCCTGGCCAGAATTGGTATTCACGATTTATAATTTTTTATAATGTGAAGATGAATAACTTATTAATTTTGGTTTTCACAATAAAAACAGTGTTTTCATTACTTTGAAATAAAAGTAAGAAATGGGCCTTGTTGTGCATTGTTATATAAATTAAATAAACAGGAAACCTAATGGCTCCACTTTTAGGACTTTTTCCTAGGCTCATTGAATATTAAATGAATATCTGAACAACAAATTTTAAATTAAGTACAAGTTTTAACAAATAATTACCTAAATAATATATAGTATAATTATATACTTAATAATTAGCCTATTAAAGCTTTCTTCAATGGTTTTACGCTGTGCTCGATAGGGCTCACCGTGATCATGTCTTCGTAAAACCTACCATGTAACTTCACATTGTGGAATGCAATAAATATATTTAGTATTACAATTGTTAAACAAGTAAAACCATCTACCAAGAAAGAGAAATTGTGCTTAGTGCGTGTGGTGTAAGACATCATTGTATCTGATACACAAACTTATTTGCAGATTACACAGCGAGTTAGGCAATGGGTCCTTTGGTGTTGTTAAACGTGGGGAATGGCGGGTGTCTGAACACCCATCTCAAACAGTTCCTGTAGCGGTTAAGGTGTTAAAGGCAGACGCATTCTCACAGCCAGGCATCTATGATGACTTCAGAAGAGAAGTAGAAGCCATGCACAGTTTGAAACACCCCAACCTTATCAAACTGCATGGTGTTGTGTTCCATCCTTTGATGATGGTTTGTGAACTGGCAGCTATGGGGGCTTTACTGGATTATATTGTGGCACAGAATGGCAAAGTTTCACTGAACTACATTTACAAGTGGTCAGAGCAAGTGGCTTCAGGCATGGCTCATTTGGAAAAGCATCGGTTCTTACACAGAGATCTAGCTTGCAGGAATATTTTACTGTCTACTTTGGAATTGGTGAGTGAATGTTGTCATTCAATTTTAATTAAGTTTGCATACTGTTATTGAAAGATGATATGGCTAGAAAGGGTGATGATATGACAACTAATAGAGAAGTATGGAACAAAGAGACATGTTGCCCCAACCCCAAATAAATTGGGGTAAGATCTAGAGGATACTTTAATTATTATTATGATTATGTTCAAATTGAGCAAAATAGAATGCTACTTTTTGCATCATCATAAGACATTTTTGCAACCATATTCTATTATGATTTTTGCAATGTTACATTTTTAATAAGGTTTTTGTGATGACTATTAATAGAATTCAGTCTAATTCTTGTGTTGTATGTTTACAATTTTCCATGGGATGGGCAGATGCCCATCCTGTGGTTATCATACTGCTATCTCCAATATTGTTGTAGGCATTGAGTGTATCAATGGTTTTAGGTGACAAGATGATTCACTATTGTTTGTTTTGTATATTATTCACTCTTTGAACTATGGGGTTGGCAGTAATAGTTGAGAAACTGTTATTATTTAAAATAATAAAGGAAAATAGTAAACATAACTAGCGAAATGTCAGTGTATTTTAGGTACTCCTCTGCCTATCCATATAGGCGTGATGTTATGTTATGAAATAATAAGCTTTAACAAACTTCGGCATTGTAATAACTTGTTCAAAAGTAGTGCAAAATCATAAACATTTTGTCCCATTCTTCTCATAGCAACTTTCTTCTTGTTAAGTTGACACTTGAAAGTACAGTCGCCAGCAAAATTGCATGGGTACCTTAGTGTCTATTTTCCCGTGAACGTTTGAATTCAAGTTTTCGAAAATTAACTAGATGGCGTTGGTTTCTTCACAACTATGACTAATTTACGAAACGTATTAGGAAGAAACGAAGGAATTACAAGGCTAATACATTTATCTAATTATTACATTACAATTACCAGCATACGTAGCTTAAATGATAAAAATAATAATAGAAACCGATAGGAATATATTTATTAAGCTAACGAGTGGGTATTGTAGAGACTTCTTTGAGGGTTACTGACCTCCTTGCGGGTCAGGCCGCTGCTTATATTTGTAAGAAGTTCCTTTCGAACATTCAAACAGATGACATAGGAGAGTCATAGGTTTGACGTCTATAAAATAAGTCGAATATTATAATTATTTGTAAATGGGATAAAAGTATCTTAAAATATATCCTAAACGAATAAAAAGGAATTTGATTTAATTCCTATAGTATTTTAATAATTAATTTAATATTCGAATTGGTAGGTAGTTAGTTAGCAACAGGAAAAAAGAGCAGATTCATCGCAGGTAAACAGGCTCGCCTTGTGGGCTCGCAAAAAAAGGCACTATAAAAAATTATAGAGGTTTATTTCTTACAGTTTATTATTCAAATTTAATAGTCAGTTTATTAAATATTATAGGTATAACATTATAATATTATGAAGTTATTGAGGCGATAGCTTAAGTATTCGTTTCCAAAATCGGAAAGAGGATTGAAGCTTATGTAACCTCAATAAAAACAAACCGGAGACCAGGTTATTTTATTACAAAGGTCAAACGGATTAAATGGATACTAAATAAGTAGGCTAAAAACTACAAAATTGCACAAAAACATATCAAATGGTTAGTAGGCAAAAAAAACTAAAGACTATGTTGTTTAAAAATAAAGTGTTCATAACTTTTTAAATTATTAAAAATACGTAAATTATAGTTTATACACACATAACCAGGTCTCCAGTCAATATAAATAATATTATCTAAGTATAATTATTTAGCTCGTAGCTACGTAACCACTTGTGTATCGCGTATTATTTCGACGCCACAAACATAAGCGTCCGTGTTCACTGGACTTAAAAGTTTTTTCATCTGTAAAGATGACATTACTCCAATCGAAGTTTATGTGATCCAAAGCGAACTGTAATCTTGCCCTTTTATGGTTTTCCGTGAGCAAGGGTTTCACAGCATGCCTCCGCGGCACAAGTTTTGACGCGGCTCCGTGTCAAAACTTGTGTCAAATAAACCAGCATAGTGGTTCGGCGGCAGAAATCCATTTTCTTCATACTGCCTTATCATGGTTTGATGCTGCAATGTGTTTTATAACTCGTGGTCTACCAGTTCTTTGATGGTGTTTCAAAGAACCCTCCTCTTCAAATCGTGGTACTCAAAGAACAACTGTTTTGCTCTGCAACAATAAAACAGAAATATATAATACCCAATAATGATTATTATGTAGTATAGTAACAAAAAAATAATGCAGTTTTTAATATAAAAGTGTAAAAATAAAACTACTTACGTTTACACCGGTCTCTGGCTATTTCTGACAAGTTTTTGGCTTGATTATTCAAAGCAATTATTTGAGCTCTTGTAACGAAATCAATATTATAACTCGTGCTCGTTTTGGTAAAATAAGTAATCCGCCTGATCATAAATAAAAACTGAACAAAAGGCACTCGAACGAGGTAATCGAAATTAACTTAGCGAACGATCCATTGAGCTGTCATAAATCTTCGATCTAAGTATTATTCATACCACCTACCAATTATTTATAAATCCATATTTAACCTACCCTCTCAAGTTTGAAAACTAAAACTTAGAAAATCAGATACCTACCTACTTATAAATTTATATTCAATTTTAACATAGTAGGTTAATAATTAGGATCAATTTTCTTTAAAAGAAACTATTAATTATAAATTGTTTGAATGTTTGAAGAGACAAAAAGAAACTGCAAAAATATTTTATCATATAAAGCAAAGCAACGCCATCTAATAACAGCATAATTCAATTTTGTTAGTCGTTAACTGGTTTTACGCTAGATGGCGTCATTTCTCGCTTCATACGATTTTGTTTCTGTACTACCCATGCACTTTTGCAGCCTACCGTACCTGGTGAAGTGAATGGTGTACTAGATAAAATAAAGGCTTGGATATTTATTTTGTCTTTTGCTATGCGAAATGATCGATAAATAATTGATTACAAGTTTTAGCATCTCATTGTTCATATATTATATCAGGTAAAAATAGGGGACTTCGGTCTGATGCGCGCCCTTCCGGACGCGGACGACTGCTACGTGATGAGCGAGGGGCGACGCGTGCCGTTCCCTTGGTGTGCGCCGGAATCGCTGCGCAGCCGGCAATTCTCACACGCTTCGGACGTCTGGATGTTCGCCGTTGCGCTCTGGGAGATGTACACCTTCGGGGAGGAACCTTGGATAGGTAACCGTAACAAATGCCTCACTAATATCTTCTCGTTTTACCGCTGTCTCGATGTCTCATTGGTAAGCGATGATGCGGTGCACGATGGTGCCCACAAGTAACCTGTCCTCTAAGTATACTTAGATGGGTTTAGATAAGGACTTCTTTATTGCCATTGTTTACATCTCGCTCACACACGTTCTTTATGAATGAAAGGCGAAGAATCACATTTCCAATATGTCTTCAAATTATAATTTTCATGCAAATTAACGACACCATTGTTCTACTGAACAATAAAAAAATTTATCAGTGTTAGTTGGCGAACATATTTTATTATTTACTAGCTGCGCCCCGCGGTTTCACCCGCATATGTGTCGATCCCGTGGGAATATCGGGATAAAAACTATCCTATGTCCTTCCCCGGGACTCAAACTATATACCAAATTTCATCTAAATCGGTTCAGTAGTTTAGGCGTGAAGAAAAGACAGACAGACAGAGTTACTTTCGCATTTATAATATTAGTTTGGATTTACTAGCAATAAAATTGGATGTGTTATTCATACATAGTGTACTTGACCTCCTTCAGGCTTAAACGGTTCAGAGATACTGCGGCTAATAATGCGCGAAGGTCAGAGGCTGTCGGCTCCGAACGCGTGTCCCCCGGACGTGTACATGTTGATGATGCAATGTTGGGACCTGAACCCTAAGGAGCGGCCCACGTTCGCCGGCATACAGCGGTACATCGAGACCAATAAGTTCGAAACTGCTATTGCTGCACTTAGGTAAGCAAATGTTGGAATTTTATGTGACCTTGCTGTTAGAAATCATTTTTATTGCCGAATCGAGGGTTGTTAGCGTGCTTGCCAAGTGTGAAGTCTTGGGTTAGATGCCTAGGTTAGGCAAAAGTGTTAGTCAGTTTTTATGCTAACACGCCACTCATTGGAATGATTTGTTTAAGTCATTAGTAAATACTGGTTCAGTTTATAATTTACCAAATTCTAAGTCGGTAAACTGTTGTCATAAAGAAAATTCGTGTCTATTAATTAACGTGATTAGAATTGTAACAATAACACTTTTTAATTGCCTCATCTAGTCATTGTATCGCGCTATCGGTTCTCACATAAACAGATGTCATATAAGAATAGATTGTTTACAAATTATAATTTCCCTGTGACAGTTACCGGCGGCCGAGTAAGATGACTATCGACGCGGGGGACCCTATCATATTGATAGACAAGCGACCCGAGCTGCACTGGTGGAAGGGACAGAACCAACGCACCTTAGAAGTTGGACTGTTTCCATGGTAAAAAGTCATTTAAAACCTAGAAATAAAAAGACTAGTAAGTAACAGCCAGGCGTAAGTGGGAGTGGGCCTATAGTTGCAAAACTTCTGAAAAATTCTGAATAATTCCGGAATACTTCTGGGAAAGTTTCTTTAAATCAGAATTATTCAAAATGAATTTAATTAAGATTTTTATTTTTTTTTTCCTGAAAATCGTATTTTGCATCGCTCGTCGATCGCCGCCGCGCTGCCCCTCTGTGCGCGCGCGGCACGCACGACTCGTGCTGTCGGGCGCGCCCGGCTGCAAGAGTCTTGCGTGCAGGCGATGGCGGTGCGAGGTGCGGTAAGAGGGGAGATGCTCCCTGGAGAAGTTTTCCCCCCGCGAGAAAGATTCGTACCCCGCAATCGAATGTTTCCGCCGAATATTTCGCCCGAATAATTGGGAAATATTCCCAAACTTTCGGAATACTTCCGAAGTATTCGACGGGAATGATTCGGAATTTTTCCCGCCAGCATCTATAAGTGGGCCGGACACGTCACCCGAATGCACCCGGAGAAACAGGCAAACATCGACACTCACTGGACGCCTGAGATCTGATAACGTTTGCAGGGCCAACATGGCCAGAGATCACACAAGACAGGGAGGTTTGGAAGGAAAAAGGGGAGGCCTTTGCCCAGCAGTGGGACACAATATAGGATTACAAAAAAAAAACTACTAATAGTAACTATTCTTTTTTCTTTCTTTTTAGCACCTTGGTAACAACAGCATTAAAAAGTAGTAAAAACAATCAGGCAGTTAAGAAATCTCAGGCATTGTCACCAGTACACAGAGGTAAGTGTATTTTGTTTTAATGATCTTTCTATTGGCAACAATGTGTAATAGAAAAATGTTTTGCTTCACTGGTATCCAATGTAAACAAACTATGCCTTTGTCATTGAGCTAGTTGAATTAGTGTGTGTAATCCCTTTTTCAGTAACGTCATACCAGAAAAAAATTATAAGTTGGTAGCGAAAAACCAAAAAAACATAAAATTCATGAAAGCAGGCCGAGTGTTAAAGTTAATGCAACATAACTTAGACAAAAAGGGATCACCAGATATTTAAGTAATTTAGCATATTATGCCTAGGTTCAGTGCAAACGGCCCTAAGTCACCAGAACATTGCCTAATTAATTCAAGCAGCTAAATTAAGCTCTAAATTAACATAATTAAATATAAAACGTTAACGTCTTCATTAGCCATATTAATAAACGCGTTCACTTTTATGAAACGTGCGCGTAATTGTAGCGTTCCTACACTTTTACTTTTGCGGAGGAAAGTAAAACTATTGCACAGTTGGTCTACGAAACATACCGCATGGCATAATTACGTATTGTTCGGCAACACCCAGTGGTAATTATAATCATCGTGTTACATTGCGTTTGAGGAATAACGACATGCTTGATATTTCATTGTTTACGAGAAAATTGGTAATGATTCATCACCTGCCTAGCATTTTTCCCAACTATGTGGTGGTCGGTTTCGGGTCTACGGATGCAGCTGAATGCCAGTATTTTACTTGGAGCGACTGCCTATCTGACCTCAACCCAGTTACGGGGTAGACTGATTGTCTACCCCGTAAGACTGATTGTCAGACTTTCGGGCTTCTGACCCGTAACGACTGTCAAAGATCCACGAATGAGAACCGGGACCAACGGCTTAACGTGCTTTCCGAGGCACGGAGAGGTCTCGGTATGTAAAGATGGTCACCTATCCACGGACCAAACTCGGCAAGCTTTCCTTAACCTGATCGATCGACCCGTGCGGCTGATATTGCTTAGCTACGAGTCCCCATAGGATATTGGTACTAATTTTGATAAATAATAATATAATTTTGATATTAGTAAAATATGAATGATCAACAGTAAACCTGAAGAATAGATCAGTGCTAAAAGGCTAGTCCATTTTTAAAACATTTTATAATACCTAACTACAGCTAGAGGGAGTGGACAAGAAGCGATGATGTTTTCTTTGAGGCTATACAACTCCAAACACTAATTGTTGGACTTGTGTAAAGGTTCTTATTTGATGAATTAAGTCCTGTACATTCTTGAAATTGAGTAGGTAGTTCAAGTATCAATATACAAATATTTATCTACCTGTGTGAACATGAACCACAATAATATGGTTATTAAAATTATTTATGCATACATCTTGCATTGCTCTAGGAATCGTATTATGCACATTGTAGGAGCATATTTATAAAGACTGCGACATAATATTGTCGTTTGAGACGCACTTGGCATTGAAAATCGTTAATCTATGACTAATAGAATGTTTATCACCTCTGAGTAATGAAGTCTGTACGTTTAGCACAAACATGTCGCACCTGGATTTATCATATAGTTTGTGAATATTGATTGTTAAAAACGTGTTATAGGTATGTTTGTTTCGTATCTTGAATTCTTGAGTCAACACAGTACATCAAATAAACGGAATTTTGATATTATTTTGACAGCGATACCGGGCACACCTACCGTGACCTACTGATATCCTTAACATGACATGAATCACAGAAGCATCGTCTTCAATGGCGTACACCGGCGGGGCAATTGCATAACACATTATCAATCGGAATCGGTTTCATTTTGACAGTTCAACAACATTCATTGCGTTATTTACGTGTTGAGCAGACGAATTTTTCGAACCTATGAAGCAATGGTTTAGCAATTTGCTTCAAAATTATTCAGATTCCGTTTGATATACTAACTCTACTTAATCTATGTAACACATTGAAATGTGAGCTTTATAGACGTTGGCAGGGACATCGACGCGCAAACTGTAGATTTTTTTTTTTTAATAGCCGACGAATATTTCAATGCAGGGGGGTTTAGAATGAGTGCCCAGCTTGGGCAGGGCTGCGCCGTGACCTCATCGCGGCAATAGGCGGGAGCGATCTCTCGCTCCCGGCCGTCGTTCAATCGATGGTCGAGAACGGGAGCGCATGGGACGGAGTTGCCTCCTTTTGCGAGGATGTCATGTCTGCAAAGGAGGCGGCCGAGCGGGAGAGAGAAGCCGCATCCTCTCTCCCCTCCCGCAGGAGACGCACCGGGCGCCCGAGAAGGGCGCAAAACGATCTGCGACCTCCATGAGAGGTGGCCTGCGGTCGGCGGACTAGGGGCGTCCGTCGTCCGACCAGACAGCCCCGAGTTGGCGCTGCAGTGTTCCACGCGCGCCTCTCGAGAGTGGGTGCGGTCATTACAGGAATGGGCGCACGGGGAGGTGGGACCCGCTGAGGAACAGCGGGTCGAGGTCTGTCGGGGGAGCGGTGAATGCTTATGCGAATCCCTCACCCCCGGCCATAGGTAGAGGTGGAACACCGCGGTGGTTTTAGCTGGTAAGAGTCCGGCATGCCCGTCTGTCACCCCCACGATAGAGGAAGTCCATGAGGATTTCCACCGAGAGAAAAAAAAACCGTGGTAACAGGTTGCGTCTTGATGTCCCTGTACCCTGTATCGTTTGCTATTAGTTACGTTCTTGGTGCATGAGTTATGACGGCCCGTCGACAATGCTTCGTCGAACTATGCTAACCTAATTTCTTAATTTTGGAAATGTTATTGTACGTTACAGATTTATATCGTAAAGTTCACATGTCAATAGCTTACTTTGAGTCGAGTTGCTATGCTATTGATTTATTTCAGTTTGCGATGGCGATAAACCATACATAAATTCTTTAATCTTCTTCACATTTCCAGCCCAATCGGCTTCCAATACATCTCTACCTACTAACGGCGTGTCTGAAGACATTGCTGTTGTCCTGCGCAAGCGCCGCACGATCGAGTCCACTCAGCCGCCGACGACGCGCGGTGGCAACACTGGCAGCAAACACTTCAACTATAACAAGCTCACCAACGATCGAGCTGCAACACTGGCCCAGGAACGGGCTAGATACACCAGAGAAGCACATTCTAAGAGTTTGAATCAAGGTAAGGGTGAGAAAAGGAAATAATTGTTTGTTTTAGATTCTTTAGTTCTATCATAGCCTTTGCCCTGTACTGGATCGAAAGGGTTCCATTAGAAAATTCATCCATTAGAAGCATTAGGCTTATCCTCCTATTACATCGGACTTGTACGTTTATAACATAAATGGCCTTTTGTCTGTCCTTCCCGTTTTTAATCCATCCAAAGGTTGTCTTTAAAAGATCGCTCTTAGCGATAAGACCGCCCATTGTGTCACCCATTGTAAAGTTTTCTATATTTATGTCTGTAATTTATATGGTGTACATAATAAAGAGTATTCTATTCTATTCTATGGCGTAATATGGGTGTACTATACACCTTTGCCGACCCTTTCGGGAATGCAAGCGTGATGTTATGTTTTTATAATAAATAATAATCATAATAATTTACAAGTGTAGTTAGATATTGTTTAGACAGTATGTAAAATATTTGTGTTACGCCTGATATGACGTCACGATGCGCTAACTGTAAGGTCAACTTGGCAGTTTATTGTGATACGTGACCGTGTTAAAGGTAATCGCTATAGATCACGGAGCTATACGTGGCGTATCTTTCGGATTACTCGCACTTTGTGTCAGTCTTGTAGAAGGTTTCATGGGAAAATATTGTGTTTGGTATTCGCAAATGGTAACCTTTGGTGGGCGGAGGCGTAAATCATATTGTTAGGGTAATCTGTGACTAAATATTATTGTAATTTTGATAAGCTTAATTTTGTGTTAACATATTATTTATTTATTTTAGTACATGGAGGACTTACAGCTAATAAAAACAAACAAAAAAGAAAACCATGGTCACCAGAAAGCCAATTACAAATCCTCACGTATATGCTATGCTATGTTATGCTATTGAAGGACGAATATGCAACGTATTTTGAAGTTTAAATAGACTGGCAAGTTTGTGTAGTCTGTATTGTCATGGGAAAGAAAGAATAAATATTTATTTGCTTCTTAATGATGTGCATATAAAAAGATAACTAATTACTAGGGCGACATAGAAACCTCGAGAAAAGAGTTGTGTTCTTTTTACCGACTTCACAAAAAGGAGGAGGTACTATGTTCGGCTGTTTGTATGTTTTTTTTTTTTATCATCATCATTATTATTTTTATTTTGTATGTTTGTTCATCGAATACTCCGCCAATTGTCGATGGATTTTCAAAATTCTTTTTTTGTTCGAAAGTAGATAGTTCTGAGGTGGTCCCATTGTCACCAAGTTAGGATCTGATGATGGGATCTTAGAGAAATCGAGGGCAACCCTCAAATTTTATAGGCTCACTTATTGTTTTTCGCATATTTTATGAAGTATCTTGTTTATTTGCGTATGGTTGTCACCATCTCAGGTAGCTGGGCTGATGATGGAAGGTACAACTCCTTAACAGTAAGAAGTTACTCAAACAGGCAAGGACTGTTTTAGTAAATTGTTTTGATGTTTGATAGGGCATTTGTCACATTTGGTCTCATGATCATCAAGTCATGACCTGATGCTGCAGTCAGGATACTCTGCAGAGTACCTAACTCCTCGACACTAACAGCAGATATATCGTGTTTAGGCTCATTGAAAAGGGCTCGATGTGTGGATAAACGTACTGTTAATGAGGAACACCGAAGTACATAGAGACCTGATGCTGAAGCCAGGAGCATCAGAAAAAGTACAAACCTTGAAATAACAGCACCGTAGTCGTGTTTGGGCTCATTTTAAACAGGACTAAATTTTAAGTTCAATGCAATGTTGACATAAGTCTGGCCTGATGCTGCAGCCAGGATTATCAGCTTCTAGTCTAAAAACATCAGGTCAGGATTTGATGATGAGATCCTGGAGAAATCGAAGGAACTCTTCAAATATTATAGGCACACCTATAGCGATTTGAGTATTTTTTATAGTAACTCGGAAAGCACCATTTGGTGAAGTGGTGCTGATGATGAAGACCACAGATGGCCACCGGAACTACTCAATAATATCTAAGTATTTCACGGGTTGCGATTCGATTACTTTAATATGGTTGCTAAGCAGTTCATGCTCGTCACAATGTGAATGGTGATATGGAGTTGATGGTGGACCTGGAGAACTCCTCAACAATTAACTTCCCTGCATCGGGAAAAGCAATATTTTGTTTGTAAAAGGCGATGATCACTAGGCTATTGTTTTGTAACTTAGATAAATTATAAGCAGACCCACTAAAAAGCGTGAAATAAAAACTTTTTAAGAAAAAAAAAACCGACTTCCAAAAAAACACTACAAAGTGAAAAATAACTTTAATTTCGGAAGTCGGTGGCAAAAAACTAAAATACAGATCCAAAGACACCGACTTCCGAAATTAAAGTTATTTTTCACTTTGTAGTGTTTTTTTGGAAGTCGGTTTTTTTTTTCTTAAAAAGTTTTTGTGTTAACGAAGGACATTTTGATTACCAAAATAAAAAAATAAGCTTTGGAAGTCTGCCTGCAGGCAGATACATAAACAATACCCCAATGGACCATCCCCATTCGAATAACATTATAGTTTATTATTTTTTGTTCTATTTCAGTAAAAGAAGACATACTAATTGATTTGGATCTCCCACCTGCCACAAGATTGAGTACACCTGTCAAAAAGTCTTCACCAAACGGTCAGAATCTCGTGTCCATACTCGATGAGCCAATAGATGTACCGGAACTTGGTAAGTGTGGAATACTTAATAAATATTTCCCACTCTACGACATAAAAAGTACTAGAATAGGAAAAAATAAACTGGGTCTACCTGTTTGGTCAGTTCAGCAGTCTTGTTGTTTTGTAATCTGTCAGCAAGTCTGCAGTGTCACATTACCCATTGGAATCGTGAATACATACATAATTAACTTATAATGTTCCCACATTTGGGACATACCTAGGTCTCCTCTCGGTGAGAGGGAGTGGGCTGTAATCCACACCGCGGGCCCAGTGCATGGTAGTCCAGCCCAGTGGCATCGTGTGACGAAGTGAATAAAAAGATTTCTAGATTATAGCATCGAAACTATTTAAAATATTTTTTTATTTGTCTTTCATAATATTTTTCTTTTTCGTTTTTACAGGACTCGACAGCGACTGGGGCGAGCAGAGCATAGAGAGTTTACCCGGACTATCTGCAAGCTACAGCATCAACAACTACTCAAATCTCTATGGCGCTAAGTCGTTAGATAATCTATCGAGTCCCGTCCACATGAGTACATCGCAGGCGGCCGCCACACAACCTGACCCCTTCGACACATCACAGTTCTGGCCTAGTAGCAATGCAACTAGATCTAATTACGAAATATCTCTTAACGAATCTAATATAAGCCAACAAACACAAGAATCTCACAGATACGCAAGTAACAACCACTCGGCGTCCACCAGTGCGGACGTTTCTTATCATTACAATAACACGCCATCAACAAGTACGGCTACAAACCATAATAATATTTACGGAAACCTACCATTGACTTACGCAATGAATAATACTCTCTCAATGGAAAGAAATGTGGTACCGAGTGTATCGGCATCACTAGCAAATATGTCGCTGGATGACAGAATTTCAGAATCTCTAAACCTTAGATCTAAAAGCAATAACAGTGATTACCCGTATAGTGACTCCCCTTACAATGCTCCGTCGACCTCAGCTGCACCTGCGAATAATGGAACAGGAGACAAAAAGTATAACGACATTCCTCTATACAAGAACTACGATATCACTCCAGTTCAACAGCAGTTTATATTAGAAACAAAAGATTATTACAAGAAGTTATCGACGCCTTTGAAAGCGAACACGAGCAATGATTACGAGAAGAACATCTACGTGCCCAAGTACGAGGAAGAAGGTGAAAAGTTACGGAACTTCAGTGATTGTGTGGAGAATTCTAAGAATTACTCCGCGTTCAAGTATCAGAATGTTGATTTTGGTAATTATTCGGATTATGGAATTTATGGCGGTAGCATCGCGTCGACGTCTCGCGGGCAGGCGCTGTATGACGAGGTGAACGACACGGCGAGTAACTTCTACAGTGAGATAGGTGAGCCGGCGGTCCGGAGCGTGTACGCAACGCAGCCGGTCTACTCCAACACTAATCTATACGACGAAGTTCACGAAGAGTCTGTCCCGCGGCCGCATCGCCCCGCACCGCCCTGCCCTACGAAGCCTAAATAATTATAGTATAGTTTAATAGCGTCCACAAATCAGTTTAGAAAAATGTTGCAAAGTAAACCTATGTTAAGTTACCATCCAATGATCTTCTTTGTGCCTTTTACAAAATTTTGACTGATTTACAGATTGACATTTCATAAGACTCGTTTAGAAGTTTCACCTATCACTTAATGATAGTATAGTTTCCTATTCATGTTTTAAATACACGGGCACAACGAAATTTTAATTTATTCTATCTGGTAAATTATATCAGATTTATAGTCTTCTGAAATGTCAATGTATATAAGACTGACGGCATTTCGAAATTATCCCCAAGAATATCGTGAGACGATCTGTCCTTCCTTGTTATTTTACTTTATGGGTTGAATTAATGTTTGTTGGTCCTGAAACCAGTTCCATTATCAGTGATTTGTATCTATTTCACCCACGTATTTATGTAAACTAATGACTCAATTTGTATTATCGACCCCAGTATGTAACTCGATATATAGATATAACAAATGATATTGTAACTATACTCTGTTCAGAATGATAATATAGCTGTAAGTATCTATTTAATGTAATATCAAAGCGATTTATATGTGGAGTGTTATTTTTATATGTACTTTATTTCGATAGTGCAAAATGTTAATATTGTATGGCGGACGCTAATAGAAAGATTTGTAGCTGTCATTTTACTATAAAGGCAGCTAAATATGTGCTATAAACAATGTTGATTATTCCACTGTTGAAAACATATCGACTCTAGTAGAATTTTTTAACTGTGCTAAAATGACAAAAAATAGTAGTTAATTTAATTTGCAAGCTACATAGTTTTAATTACATGCATGATAGCATTTCTAAGTAGGTAGATATTGACAGCATGCATCGTCCACTGGAATAAACATGGTTCTAGTATTTAAAGGACCCGGAGCGTTTTCAATTTTACAAAGTGTAATGTATCACTTATTTTATTAGTTTTAATATTTACCCTGAAAGCTTGTTCGATTTAATCTGTGGTCTAGTCTCACACCTGAGGGGCAGTTCTCGTAATTTTAATAATATTCACAGTCTGATCTCAGTCTCAATCTGTCAAAAATACTTCTAATTTCCATATGTTTTGACATTTGTTTGTCGCTGAGATGAGACTGCGACTGGATTTTGAACGTTTTAAATTACGAGAATCGGCCATCAGGTTTGTGATTGGTTGTTGATATTTTGGTCAACCAATCAAAACAGGGCACAATAGAGAAGTGTCAAAGTCATCATGATTACAGTTCGAAAAGAAATGGAACTTTACAGGACGTTTATCGCCATCCCTTTTATGCACTGGAACAATGACAGACTACTCTATACGGTCCCTGTTATCGTGAATTAATTGAGATGTTATAACCGATTAAATTAAATAAGCTTTTACAAACCGGGCCCTAGAGTGCTATTTATTTAGTTAGGTGATAGTCGGACAACATCACACGGTGCCTCACCGATAAGTACCTGCTAGTTTAGTTAGTTGGACAAAAGCTAAGTTACTGCGTCACTGGCACGTTTTTAAGTCATTTTTTGTAATTATTTATTTCGTCTTATTATTTGTAGTGATTTAAGCTTGCCTCTTATTGCCGGATCAAGGGACATTAATTTCCAAAAAAAAAATTAAGCATAATTTCCGCCTAAATGCAGCTATTAATTACTGTTTATATTCAAACTACAGCGAAAAAAATGTAGTAAGTAATCATTTGAGATAAATCAGTGTTAATGTTCTTGATGTCTTAAAACGACATTTAATTTATGATGAAAGTCTCATATTAAATATGAATGTAATGTTATTCTATGCTTGAGGTAACCGCCATCGTCATCGACATTTGGATTCGTAAAATGTCGTCAAATAAAAAAGTAAGTATTGTTCATAAGTACTACCGCCATGCTGGTACCGTACTTTATATTGTGTCTATTAGTGATACTCAAAGTTCATTGTCATGAAGATCCGGTGTACTAATTATTCGATGTTGATAAAAATGTAGATTTAAGCAAAACCTATGGCAAGCTTTACCCAAACTATTTTTTGTATTCCGCGTTGTAATTGGAGTTTAACACTTTCGTACATGTTGGAAGAAAACTTGAGTTTATATAATAATACTTCACTAACGTTTGTAACGTGAATAAGACACTGTAAGGGTGGGGACAGTCGAGCTTAACCCGTAATTACGTCGCTCAAAATGAGTCTCGCTCATGACTCATTTATGTCACGTGTTGCGGAAATAATGTAATTACTACTTCACTCAGCTGTCACCATCTACAGCCTTTGCTCTTAGCGTATGTCTGACTAAGCGTTAACTTCGCGTTGCATTGCATCGAGTTAACGCAGCATTACGCTGCGTCGACAAACGCCTACGCTAGACCAACGCCAGACGCGAAGGCATCCTAATATA
This sequence comes from Amphipoea oculea, assembly GCA_945859645.1. Taxonomy (NCBI): domain Eukaryota; kingdom Metazoa; phylum Arthropoda; class Insecta; order Lepidoptera; family Noctuidae; genus Amphipoea; species Amphipoea oculea. Next base: position 15,930,635 of record OX243873.1, read on the forward strand.
TTCTGTTGTCATAAAACTATGAACATATGATATATGATGATAGATATATGAACAGCAGCCGTGTGTATTATATCAGATATTAATCCGTCTGAGTGTGGAACCTGTATAAATGTACAGTCTTTGTAAATATGCTTCAGCATCATCTAAGTTTACTTGGGTGACACTAATAAAAGAACTTGTTGGCATCCTAAAAGATGGTTTTTATTTTGTGCGACCTTTTAGTTTTTTTTTTTTTATCTGAAGGCCATTTCTCGTAATCAAAAACGTTCAAAATCTAGTCGCAATCTCATCTCAGCGAAAATCAATGTCAAAAATGTAGGGAATTTAGAGGAATTTTCGACAGATTGAGACTGAGATTAGACTGTGAATGTTCTTAAAATTACGAGAATTGTCCCTTAGGTCCCATGTGACATAAGTAACGATTTTTGAATGACAGATGAGTTTTTGATTTTACCAAAATGATTGCCGTGTGTGGCAAGTGTAACTAAAGCGTTCCTAGGAAAGCGCTTCCGTCATCTGAAATGGTGCCCAAGATACAGGCTGTGCCTAGTTTGGGAACAACGATACCTCCATATTGTAATTTTGAATAAATTATTTTTGGCCGCCATGAAAATCTGTTTAGATTGTTGTCTGTATTAGGGTGTCAAAAAATGCTCTGTATTTGGACAACCGTTATTGTGTGACCGTTCACCGCTTTCTTAGGAAACCAAAGCTTTAGTGCTAGAGTCAATAGGTACATGAGCTTAGAACTGGATTTTCAGAGTATGGTAGGTACCTGTACCTACTATACTCTTATTCATGTTGACCTAGAAGCTAAGTACAGACGCCAGCACATCAAGCTATACTACAATCTGTCAAATTTCGTTAATAGATTTTCAACTTTATCGCTGAAGCATAAGGTTCAAGGTTGACTGGGAAAATTTTACAGTTTCGGGTAGGTAGCTTGACGTGCTGGTGCTGGCGTCTGTACCTCTATTTGTTTGGTTATTAAAATCATTGATTCACATAACAAGCTTGTAAAAAGCTTGCTTAAATTAATTTCGTAACAAAATCTCAGCCTCATTCCGTCCTTACCTACCTAATTAAGATACCTACTTTTACGCGACACGTATTTAACTAATTAACAACCATCCCACTTCTCTGAAAATTTTGTCACACGCTTTAAAGGTCACAATAATTATCTTGGTAATAAAAAGAGGACATCATCACTTGTTGAATTCACCAACGTTGTGGGAGACGTACCTACCCCAGTCCCCAACCTATTTTAAGCTTCGTAATTGGACCCGCTCGTAAGTAGCTATAGGCCTCATTATAACGGGCTACAAAGAAATTGTAGTCGTTATATTTTACAACAATTAAAATTAGGGAGAAGCTGATTGCGACTTACCTAGGTAGGCATAGAGTAAGTAATGTTCATTATATGTAGGTAGGTGCCCACTTAAAATAGCTAAATAGCTAATTATATGCGTCGAATGTAGGGACATTAAAAAAAAGACGGGTTGCACTCCGGGAGTGCCGGCAGAAGTGAAAACATGAATATTAACGTTGAAATAAATCAATTATGAATTGAATTAATATAACTAATTTTTTTCCACTATTTCTGCGTCACTTTTTTTATAAATCGATGCACTTTGTTCAATTTCCATATTTGAAACACTTTATATTCACGAATTTTACGAATACACAGCAGTGTAGCTACACAGACGGTCGAGCCATCAGCTGTCCATCCATCCATCCACATCCACGTCCACCATCACCGTCACCGTCACCGTCACCGTACCGACACCGTCACCGTCACCGTCACCGTCACCGTCACCGACACCGTCACCGTCACCGTCACCGTCACCGTCACCGTCACCGTCCGTCCGTCCGTCCATCCATCTATCCATCCACCCATCCATTATCGTGTCTCACTTGGTTCACTTCGGTTGGCGCCGCCGTAGAAAGAGGGGTGGGGGGGGGGGGGAATCTCTCCTGACGGTCACGTGTCCTGACGCGAGTTTAACATTTTTTCCCCAGTACAAAAAGTGTTCAACGCCGCTAAAGAAGTTTTCACTTCAAAAAAACAAACATTTTATCTCCGACGCCCTCGTCGGAGATAGATGTTTGATTATTTTTTTTAATAGATGTGTAAACATTTGTCCAAAATTTCGTAGGTAATTATCCTTCTAGGTTCTCATCTTAAAATCCAGTCTGCCTGCTGTTCTGTCTACTCTACATAGTCTCAAATACGATCTTAAACCTATACCTACCTGTACTTAATTAGTTTAAAGAAATAATGAGTTTATTTTAGTGTTTGCTAAACGTTAAAATAAACTCGTGATTTCGTGTTTGTCTACAAGCCTAAATTAATTATTCCGAAGTTCGCAAAAACGTTAATTAAAATAACAAAAATTCAGTGTTAAAAAGGCGTTAAAAGTCCTACACTCCTACTGTCCTACATTACATGGACCATGTTAAAAAATGATTTGAGTAAACCCATATTCATTTTTAAATACCTTTCCAACAATATATCACACGTTAGGGTTGAAATTAAAAAAAAAATCACTTCCCACTTTACATATAGAAGGGCTACCCAATAAAACATTTTTTTCCAATTTTTATTTTACCACTTTGTCGGCGTGATTGATATACATATTGGTACCAAATTTCAGCTTTCTAGTGCTAACGTCACAGAGATTAAGCGAGGACGGACAGACGGACGGACGGACGGACAGACAGACATGGCGAAACTATAAGGGTTCCTAGTTGACTACGGAACCCTAAAAAAATGACGTTTGTATACGTATGAATGTGTCGTGAGGTAGGTACTTGTGTTTGCGAGCGCTCTTGTTAAAGAACTGCGACGAATACGCCGAACTGCGGGGTGAGGTGCGGTAACTGATGTTAGTGCGGGGAAGGGAGTGGCCTTTCTGTACGTAGTACTTTAAGTATTCTGTGCTATAGGTATGACTGTTGACGCAAAACACGGTGGGTATCCTACATATATGCCATGTTATAGTTACGTTTTAATTTCATTACTTAAATAAATAAACCAAGGAGTAAGAGAGACGCAGCCTAGATTCCAAGAACTTCAGGTCACAACATCATTTTCGGGTCGGAACGATCTTTCAATATGTGAGTCCATAGACCTGCAGGCATTATCTTGTTCACTATGATCTAAATCTAATTTTTCAGTTCTTCAACGGTTGTAACGTGCAACAGTGATATTAATATGTAAATGAAGGTAATGCGGTTAGGTAATAGAACGCCAGGCATCTCTAATTTGATCTACTGATAATTCCAAAGAGACTATACCTACTAGTAGTAGGTATAGGAATTAACGAGCGGAGTAGGCTACTACGCTCGTTAATTGCAGCCTCTAAGCCCATCCTGCTAAGTAACAAGGGATTTGTTTGTTGACTGGTTTCAGCATTGATTATATTATTGCTGCCTAATTTAGAAGCTGAATATAAATAATATAGCAAATATGTTTATAATGTAGAATAAAATAGAATACTCTTTATTATGTACACCATATAAATTACAGACATAAATATAGAAACTTTACAATGGGTGACACAATGGGCGGTCTTATCTCTTGATGTACCTACCTAACTTTTGTCATTTGGTGACTATCAAGGGATGACAATCACAAAAGTTGTCCCTTTTGTGATTGTCATCCTTTCATTTCAGGTGGTGTGATAAACATATTATACCTGTATGACGTCATAAGTAAGTGGTCCACCACCACCGATTCCCTATACTTACGTCCTTTTAGAAGAACTCTTAATTTAATCATCCTCATCATCATCATTTCAGCCGAAAGACGTCCACTGCTGGACATAGACCTCCCCCAAGCACCGCCACTTCGACTGGTTCTCTGCTCCTCGCATCCAGCTAATTTAACCATAAATGCTGGATCAATAATTATAACTGTAGGTACCTACTGTTGTTGCCTAGTCAACGCTTTAAACGTAATAATGTATAGAGATAAAGACTTATACTTTACTTATACTTTCTACATTAAAGTAATAATGCTTCACGGTCCACAGAGAGCAATTTCATTAACTTTTGTCCCAAGTCCTCTAATGTCTTAGCAGTTATTAACTGTGCGGTCTGCGTCTGACGAACCCATGACCATGTAGAAGTATGTCGTCGAATTACGTATGCATGTCACAACAGCGTTGAAGCTGCTTTGTATATCTGTATTATCTCTGCTCTACTTATTATGTTGAAGACCAAGTTCGTCTGTTCGTCATACTATATATCTATCTACCTACCTACATATGTTGAACTGTAGATAGGTAGGTACACCTACATATGAAGTATTCATATGTAGATACGGTCTACCAACACCTATAGTTTCTAAAACTTGCAAGGTATGGACGTCTACATGAAGCAATCCATTTTATATTTAAATATGTATGAATAGATGCAGATATACGCTCATTAGCCTAACGTGTTGTCCTCTACTTTAGTATTTGCATATTCAGGATTCATTACATAACAGGTAACAGAAGACCTACGAGTAGCGACAAATACATGGCACATAAATGAATGATGTCTATTGTAGTGGTAGGAGTTAGAGCGACATTGGCGCGGCCCGAAGCCGTGTTATCGTAACTACGTCATTTACATGCAGGGTGGTGCCGATAACTTAGCGTGGGCGACTGCCGCCTCCTAACATGTTCGTATTTACTCAAACGTGATACTTCGATTTAAATGTACGCAGCTCTAAGTGCATAGCAAGCTAGCTAAGCTGGATCTAGACTGAAACCATATATAGTTACGTATAATAGTCGAAACAATCGAAAACTAGCTTTTTCATGAAAGCTCTATCGATAAAGCCTTAATTGTAGTTGGAGTGAAGTGGCTCAAATGTGAGGCTCGGAGAGTCCAGTGCTAATATCGCGTTATCTAATGATGATTGGTGTGTAACATCGCGTCGGTGCGTCGTTATGTAGGCGGCGAAGTGGCCACACGTGAATGGACGGGCGCAGGATCGATAGAGCGGAGTGCGCAGGCTCGCGCGCGGCACACAGCTGGCGGCTTCGCACCGCTACCGCTCGCTCGACCTGTGCCTCAGTGTCCACAGTGAGGGGGCTAAGTGTATCAGCTGTATCTCGAACATGTTCCAGTGTTATCGGCGGCTCTAAACGGTGCGTAGAACAACCATTAGAACATAGCTCTCACAACCCGCCCTTTCAGTTTACCTACATGTTTTCAGTCGCCGTCGCCATATCTGCATATTAACGGGAAACCTGTTACACGAGTTCACATAACAATTCATTAAGACTGTGAGTGTTTGTTTATAAACTAAAGGCTTGAGTGAATTCTTTTTAATGTGTTCCTAGATCATCTACTATTTTTGTTCTCCATGTTTAATTTTAGCTACCGCAATCGATAAAGTGTCATTCGAACCGAAGCAGCCCCTCGCTGCACTGTCAGTCATTCGGTAATTAATGAAATATTTGTTATAAAGCTATCTTATAACGATAATTGCAGTTAATGTTCAATAAATTCAGTAATAAAAATGGTATCAAGATACAATTCGCGTGGGAGGCAAAGGGCATGAGTGCCTACGTCAGTGGATCCGACATAACAAACTATAGAACGTTGTATCGACGGTCTGCGCAATTTTAGCTTTTATTCCTAGGAGCCTGGAGTTGATATCGAACAAATTGTTTGTGGAATTACATTTCTAAAGCCTAACTTATTCGTGGTAAACATAGAAGATGTTTTAGTCGCGTAGGTACACCTAAATTGGAATAGGAGCCATTAGCATTTAGAATTCTTCACATCAATAGGTAATGCTTACCTACTGATGTAAAGAAGTTAGTAGATATTCCATATCGAAGGCCATTTGTGATACTTTATTTATTTGAATGAAAATGTACCTAATGTAGCTTTTTTTATTCAGGTATCTTTTTCCTCGCAAGGGACATGTTTTTTTGGAAACTTTTTCTAATTAGTTATAGAAAGTGGGGGCAATAAAGCCTTTTTTTAACTTACTTGATTATTTAAAGTGTTGTTTAACGAGGCCCTTCAGCAATGAACTTTCAAAATGCAATGGTACGAGTTTTCAGAAGTTTAACACCTAGAATTAGATATAATATATGTAAGTATCCAATTCTTGTGACAAGGAAAAACTATTCGCCATAAACACTAATCAAAACTGGAAGGGTTTGCTTCCAGTAAAGGTCGATAAACAAATTGTATACCTAAACACAATATATGTAGATAGCTAGGTACAATTTGTACTAGATTGGTAATATCATTAATCATATAAATGTAAACATATAACAAAAGGCAGATACAGCGTCGTTAATGACTTCATGAACAATATGGATAATAGGAAAACATACAATATATTCATTTTCCAATTTTCACTCACATTTTCTGTACAATCGCCACATGCTACATAGGTGTAGGTAACTATCAGCCTTCAGAATAAGCCTGCAATCATATTAATATTCTACTCGATGCCTGCAACTCTTGATATCGATTTGAAAGATCTTATTAATAATTCTAGGTATAAATTATTTATACCTAGAAGCGTTTTCAGCGCCTTTCAGCGTTGAATCGGTGGCATATATTTAGAACTCGTGTAGTAGTGCCAATAAGAAAAATAATGTGGGGACATTTTAAATTGTAGAATAATAGTTATAAGAGTTAATTAGATAAAGGTATCTTAATAGTAGCTAGATAGGTATATTTAATAACGGTGGACCCGTTCAAGGAAAAACAAGTGCCGTGTGCGGTTTTAAAATATGAAAATTCCATGTGCTGTTACTGTTATCAACTTATCTTCCCGTTCTTCTTCTAATTGGTAGTTATGTTAACATCACATGTAGACTTGTAGAGGGGTAGAGGTTGTAGGCTACCTTCTTTTTTCTGTTTCATTTTAAATCTTCATATTAGTGAACATAATTTAGTTTGAAGGGGCTTCTCTGTTCAGTCTGATGATTTCATGGACAACCTGTTTGTATCCTTTTCTCTTACCTTTAGTTTAGATTAGGTTTAACATTTTCCCATTCTATTTCCACTTCAGGATACCGGTACATCATTTAACCTTTAGAAAGTCGCTAGTTACGTTTTCTACTAATTTCACGAAGGTTGTCTTTCTGATGGTCACAAGGATCAGGTACCTACTTATATTAGTTAGAGTGCTGGATCGTAAGAATCAGAATCAGGTTCTATGTTAATTGTATTCTAAAAAATAAGCAGAAAACTATACTTACCGACTGTAGTAAATTTTCAACAAACTATTTCCACTAGATAACTAGCTAGCTAACTATACATTTATTAAATACGCAAAAACAAAAGGATCCCTCGGAGATTTACAAAGAAGTATTTTTTCTGAAACTTTTTGAAGGAAACTCAGAAATAACACGTAGGTTTTACCTAAAAATTGTTTGCTCTATGTAGCTATTTAATAAAGATCTACACACATACACGTGATTTTACCTTTTGCTCTAGTTTCATTGGTTTAGTAAAGAGAGAATCCAGTCGTTCGTAATTGTACCTAAGTTGTTCAGGCGGCCTACGCGTGACCTTTCACATTACAATTTAATTCAACTTTTTCAATTCAATCTACCTGGGTTACTGCCGGAACCATGTAGGTAACTACTGTGTTTGTACTTTCATTTGGCTCTTAGAGTACTTAATGCACTTTCTGTAGTAGGTAGTAATTCATTTACCTCTCCTAGTTGTTTAAATATTGCTGATGTTAATGTTTTACAGCGCACGATCTTTTGCACATTCTTCGGCGTACTTTTCTATCCAGTATATTAATTTATATACGTGTAGTTTTATACAGGGTGAAATTGAATTCATGGGCATCCTTTTAAGGGGTCATTGTAATTATCATTATGAACAAGTTTTACTATGGGACTAAACCTAAAATCGCAAAAAAAATCAGCTCTTCCCTACATTCTGACGAGTCATGTGAACATAAATGTAAGGAACAGCTGATTTTTTTTTGCGATTTTAGGTTTAGTCCCATAGTAAAAGTTGTTCGTAATGATGAGTACAATGACCCCTTAAAAGGATGCCCATGAATTTAATTTCATCCAGTATACTCATATCTATTAAATAACCTACCTCCCTTTCAATAGGAAAATTTCCGGGAAAATACATACACCGGAAACGAGACATTTATAATGTAAATTGAATATGATACCTACATTGTCGGCTGAGAGCGAGAAATATCAGATTTCCATCAAACATATTATTCGTCTAGAAATCAAAAATATGTAGAAGGGTCGGGTCGGCAGCTCGCAGCCATTTTCTAATAACTAACTCAATAACTGGGCCACTATTGATGTGATCAAGTCATAACGTAATATCACTTTTAGGAGAAGCAAATACATGTTTCTATAAATAAATAGAAGCTGTAAGGTTGGACGGCGGTGGCACTCAGTGTATATTGCATTTGGCGTTTTCCGATAGTCCACGTCCGAAGCAATATAAGGTGGTTCTACGAATCGAGTTCTCTGTTTGCTTTTACGTTTCAACTTTGACTTTATAGTTTATTAAACTCCTTGAAATGGATCAATTGAAGTTATTGAATTGTAGCTTAGGTACATAAGGTTCCTGCAATACTCGGTGAAGTTAAACATTGACACAACGTTATTCAAGTTACTTGTTATTAAAACGGGATTTGTTTGTCTTCCATTCTAAGTAGCAACTTGAAGAGCTGCCAAATTTAGTCCAGTTTCCACAGCTCTTACCTTATCTACGGTTTCCTTTAGTTTCGGGCTATTTCAGGGAATGTACCTACTATATTTATCCAACCCTTCATCGATTTACCCAGTCAGAGGTACGGTCTATAAATAAAATTCAACGTCAATAATTACTCCTTGTTTTCGTAACATTACTAACATTGAATCTCTTATTGGAAAGGTATTTGTGTTCGTAATTATTTCGCAAACAAGACTCCTAAAACTTTAAACTTTGCAAGTCTTTCGGCTCATTTGTATAAATATACCTACTTTATTGTTCTTAAAATTAATTAACTTGGATTTTAACTCCCTTGCGACATAGCTGAGTATATTTAGAGACAACTCTATACATAACTTGACTGAACTAGCTTACCTTACAAAAATAACCTTTATCTATCTTTACTAATCCTAAAGCTGAAGAGTTTGTCTGTTTGAACGCGCTAATCTCTGAAACTACCAAATTCTTTTGCATTTGATAGCCCAGTTCTGGAGGAAGGCTATTTAAGGCATCAGGCTAGGGCCCTAAGGAGTACTCTTAAAAGAAACAAAGTCAGAAAGAACTCGAAGCAAAAACGAAGTACGTGCTGGCAGGCGATGCGATGCGACGGAATGAGCGGATGTGCGAAAGTCGCGGGCAAAAGCTACTTACTTTAAAAATAGAACTTCACAATACATGAATACACAGTACCTTCCAGGCTAGATACATAGTTATCTATAGGTAGGTAGCCCCTATTTAATTAGTTACCTGCAGGGTCGCCTGTCACTTGCATAGATCGGCAACACCGCCCACGTCCACATTGCAGCGTTCAATGGAAGCCACGCGTCGACTATAATTATTCGTAATTAAATCTCAAACAATGCTCTTTTCAATTAATTGTTGTATACACGCTGGCCGTAAATTATGTTGTTCGTTTGTGTACTGGTAACATTGTTAGTGGGATAATTTAGAAGCGTGTGTTTTATAGAGGGTGAAATTGAATTCATGGGCATCCTTTTAAGGGGTCATTGTAGGTACTCATCATTGTGAACAACTTTTACTATGGGACCAAACCTGAAATCGCGAAAAAAAATCAGCTCTTCCCTACATTTTGACGAGTTATGTGAACAATGCAAGGAACAGCTGATTTTTTTTTCGCGATTTTAGGTTTAGTCCCATAGTAAATGTTGTTCATAATGATGAAGGATGCCCATTGCCCATGAATTTAATTTCACCCTGTATAGTGTGCCAATAATGTAATTAAACAAACTCAGTCACAACACCCCACTAACTTAAACATATTGTATAAATGATTTGATGTTGTTTTTATGATAATTAGTTCACTCTTACACTTTCGCTGACGTCACGGCCAGAGGCGATTTTTTTCGTGTTGGATATGACGCTACGCCCACAGGCGGTTAATTTTACCTAGTCAAAACCGACAAACCGCCTATACCCGTGTAAATTTGCGTACATTACTATGAAGCGACGTGATCCAGTGTCGTATGGCACTCACTTAAACTTTTCTAGTGTCAAGGCAAAAATAAATATAAATATATTTTTTTTTACGGCTATCGGCGTGGTATTATTTTTTATATGAAAATTTTTAGTATCTTTTTCAGAATTTCAACTTCATCTCAGTGTCAGCGAAAGACGTTTTTTCAACAAAGTTTTTTTTGGTTTTACTATGGTATTTTATCTTGTGAAAATTAAGATAGGCTAATGAACTTGTGATGAACTAAGTATAGAATAATAGTATTGCTAAATGGTTTAAATTGACCCCCCAAACCCACTTTCAATTAGGCAAAATAAGTTACCAGCTACATTGTGAGGATTTTACCGCTCAGTCGTGTCTTTTGACTTGAGCCAGCACCCCCGCCCACGCCCCGAGCATACACCCACGCTGACCGACGTCGTAACTCAACACTGAATCGAGGAAACACATCCAAGTTGTAGCGATGTAAACACGCTTTGGTTATAAATCGGAAGCCAGGCAAATACGGAAAATCTAGATCATTTGAACGTAGAATATATTCTGCTGTCTGTTTAAACGATATAAGTAACCTATATCTACGGTTCTGCAACTATGACGTGGCATTGTATTGTTGATATTAGGTCCTCTCCTCAATAAAAGTATTGCATTTGGCTATGTTTACAAGTTTCAGGGTGTGATAAAAAAATATCAGGGGTGTTCTAACATGTTGTATCATCTACTACACACGGTACGGTACCTACGAACTTCCCAAAAGGAAACATTAATTCATTGCAATTTTCTCCCGAATTAGTTATTTATTTATAGTGTCACCATACAATTACCCAACATTCCTTTCTGTGACTCGTCCGATTGTGTATATTCGAAAATATATTTTTTTGGGGATGCAAATTCAAAATCAAGATATTATTACAAAAACCTATTTTTGAGATGATTTATATGTATTACTATGTCACAATGTCACTGCTACGCGGTGGTAAATTTTACGTTTAGTTTTTAATACTCATACAATTTACGGCGTTGATCATTCTCAGATACCGTCAAATCTTATTGTTTGGTAGAGATAGGATCTTCTATATTATGAGTTTACCGAAATTTAATCGAGTCGCGTCCTACCTTCTAAGCAATTGAAGTGCTACGCCAAACTGAGAACTTCGTAGCACCTTGCTACGAATTTCTTACGTGACATATTCGTTGATTGTATCGTAATTGTTTTGTTTTTCCAGTGTATATTTACAACTTCAATATGTTTTGTTTTTCAATTCATTTCAATCTTTATTGTTTTTTTAAGCAGTTAATTAATTATTCATTGCCGTCATTGATTAGAAAGGGATATAATGTTGTTTTGAAGATGAGAGCTAATGAATCTCTGTTATCATAGGTCACAGTTAGGTCACAGTACAGTAAATATACAGTACGTTATCTAAGGCCGCCCGTCGAGTTATTAGCCTACTCTTGCGTTGATCCCCAGGGTTGTCACTTTTACTTTTAGTTAATATTTTCGAACAAGCAGCACTTGATCTAAATTTATGAAATAAAAAAAAAAACAACCGACCTCAAAAAAAAAAACACTACAAAGTGAAAAATAACTTTAATTTCGGAAGTCGGTGTCGTTGGTTCAGTATTTTCGTTTTTTGACACCGACTTCCGAAATTAAAGTTATTTTTCACTTTGTAGTGTTTTTTTTTTTGAAGTCGGTTGTTTTTTTTTTTGTAAAAAAGTTTTTATTTTTCACTTTTTACTTGTACCTACCCCACACAAATTCAATTAACACTAGTGCATTGAAGAATTGAAGACACGACTCGAAGAATCATCAAAATTCACATAGAAATGCCGGAGAGGCAGTACATTTATGCATATAACTTCGTACATAAGAATAATTACCTAATGTATTATATACTAAAACCTTCCTGAAAGTATGCAGATTACACTAATGAAAGAATTATCAAAATCGGTTCAGTAGTTTTTGAGATAATCGCGGACATACAAACATACATACATACATACATACATACATACATACATACATACATACATACATACGGGTCGAATACAGAACCTCCTTTTTTAAAGTCGGTTAATAAAAAGTCGGTTAAAAAGCATATTATGATTGAATATTTTACCAATTTATAAATTAAACCGACTTCAAAAAAAAACACTACAAAGTGAAAAATAACTTTAATTTCGGAAGTCGGTGTCGTTGGTTCCGCATTTTCGTTTTTTGACACCGACTTCCGAAATTAAAGTTATTTTTCACTTTGTAGTGTTTTTTTTTGAAGTCGGTTGTTTTTTTTGTAAAAAAGTTTTTATTTTTCACTTTTTAGTTGTACCTATCCCACATAAATTCAATTAACACTAGTGCATTGAAGACACGACTCGAAGAATCATCAAAATTCCCATAGAAATGCCGGAGATGCAGTACATTTATGCATATAACTTCGTACATAAGAATAATTACCTAATGTTTTATATACTAAAACCTTCCTGAAAGTATGTAGATCACACTAATGAAAGAATTATCAAAATCGGTTCAGTAGTTTTCTAGATAACCGCGGACATACAAACATACATACATACATACATACATACATACATACATACATACATACGGGTCGAATACAGAACCTCCTTTTTTAAAGTCGGTTAAAAAGCCTTTATTCACATAACATTAATTATACTAAGTTACAAATTTGATACCGAGAAAATTTTTCTCCTGTTTCTGCACGTCCGGAACGCTTTATTATTATTTGTTAATGTAAAGTAAATTCTCATTCTTATGTAAAGTTTTTGTAAAAAGCTTTTGGGAAAGCATGGACAGGGCATCTTAAATTCTATATCATTCAGTTGATCGTAAATTGACCGGCCAATTTTAATGTTGATGTGGTCCTTTTCGAACGCTTTGCGAAACACCTGCTCCATCCTTTCTACATTATCGACAAAATCATCAGGTGGGATCATGAGTAAATTTCGATCTTTGCCGTAATTCCTGTAATGGGTGTATCTAGATTCTACACTTAAATTACACGCTCGTTGATTAACGTCGACGTAATTATTTAAAAAATCGCAGTTCTTATGGTAAGCAACACATTTTTTTAACAAAGCGCCACAAACATAAAAAAATGCATGTTTTTCCGGTAGCTCATGTTGTATTGGTACATAGTCAGAACGTAAGATTTCCGACAAAATATTTTCATATCCTTGTGTTTGATTGCTACTGGTAACTAACTTTAGCTCTAAACATAGTATTCAGAAAGTAAATTTGGGAATACATTTATATGGAAAAATGCGACTCGGCTACGCTCTTAATAAAGCAAATAAACTGTGAAATAAACAATACAATACCACATTTTCTAATAATATTTAAGTATAAGTAGGTACTTACATTTCTGGTTGAGTAGGAACTATGAAGAATGATAAGTCCGGGTTTGCGAAATCATTATTGAGGCACCCGAAAACACTACAATATTTTTTTCCCCTTTTTGAAGTCATCATGATACTCGTAATTTAAGTGGCCGCCGCCGGCGAGAGTTGACGAACGCAACCGGTCATGTAGCGTACGCGCGTGCTCACAGTCGCGCTGCACAGCCCGCACTGCCGCCACCTTATTCCCTCATATATTATGCTAGCGTGTGCGTGAAATCGCGTGCCGACACGGCGCGCGGCGCGCACGCACACATTCAAACCGAGAGCGGCACGTTTGTATGAAGATGTTCTACTGTATTATACTGTGGTTAGGTGATGAGCCGACTCGAGTAATTAATGTGTTTAGTCTCAAGCGCGACATTGTGATATCTGTTTATACTAAGCGTTAGTGGTGATTTTATTCCATAATTCTCTATTTCAAAATATTCTGTTGAAAAAAGCCGCTTAATAAATTCAAAAAAAGTTTTCGCCAATATAATGTTTTTGAGAACTTTACTTCGTTCTAAGTAATTCGATTTATTCCAAAATTTCCTGAATAAGTTACTTTGTTCTAATTCAATAAACAATACTGCAAACTCCAAAGTGGCAACCGGTGTTAGGAACGTTAATATAATACGCCTAGTCGCCTACGGTCCTGTGTTTCGTCCCTTTAGAATTATTTCGCCGGTCTGTGGTGAAAGATGTGGGTCGCGTAGCTCCAAACAAAGATATAAGGCATGAAGGCTTTATCTATCACACTGATTGTGGATTCGACCGCATATTTTGCCTTTGAGTTGATAGAAGATGGTGTTATATTTATAAGTAGATACTGGATAACTTTTTAAGTGGACGTCACTGTGTTTGTCTGTTTATGGCAGCTTTAGCAACCGATATATAGGACGTATGACAAGACCAGACAAGATAGAGTTAAGGTGACAGGCCTGATGGTCTAGTGGTTAGTGACCCTGACTGCTATGCCGGAGGTCGTGGGTTCGATTCCCACCCAGGACAAATGTTTGTGTGATGAGCACGATCATTTTGTTCTGTGTCTGGGTGTAATTTATCTATAATATGTATGTATTTAGAAATATATAAGTATGTTTATCAGTTGTCTAGTACCCATAACACAAGCTCTGCTTAGCTTGGGACTAGATGGCGTTGTGTGATAGTTGTGGAATATTATTATTATTATAAGGTGAAATTCAAATTTTCTTACGTTTTTTGCAATTTGCAGGTCAGTGACAAGTTGTATCTTGATCAAAATATGATTTGCGACTATAATAGACATGTATTTACAGAATTATAGTCATTAAACTCATTAAAATGTCTCTTTAAGTTAGATTTGTACCATAAGCACTTTTCCATAAGAGATTTGTGCTTATGGTACAAATCTAACTAAGAAAGATGTATTAATGATTCTAATGATTATAATTCTGTAAATAAGTACCTGTTATAGTCGCGAATCATATTTTGATCAAGATACAACCTGACACTGACCTGAAAATTGCAAAAAACGTAAGAAAATTTAAATTTTGCGGTCTACCACCGCGCATTCACCTTAATACTAGAAATCAACATCAAACAGTATTAAAACTGTGTTTAGGAATCTTGAAAAATAAAAACGATTTGTCTTATTTTACAAAAATCTGAATTGAATCGTGAATTACCGACTCCAAAAGGTACTCATAACAACTTCAAAAGTTAATAATCATCAAAACTTGCTACACTGCGTTATTGCAACTTGAAAGTCCACCAGTCCGATGTTGACGTAGTATCTACATACATCTACATCGTCTCGCCATCTTATAACAACGTAGGTACTATGTTGCTACCTAGCTATCACATACCTTTGAACTGCTACCGATCGAAGTTTATGCTCCTCACAATACAAACGACGCCGACGTACTGCGCAGGCAGACATGCAGTTTGTTTTCCTCTCCGATTACTGTTTTTGTAAGATCCCGCGATATTTTATCTGTAACTATATTATTATCCTCTTATAAATTATTTAATAGTTCGTCTTAATGTGTTTTTTGTAATCTTCTAAGCGAGGTGACGGTCGATGGCTACCTAAATTGTGATGTGTCAGCCCAGAACTACGGTCTAAATTGCTTTGTGTATTTTGGCAACGTCATCATGGACAGTTGTTCATTTTAGACAGTTGTCCGACCATTATAACTACCTACGGTACAAAGAGGATTTTACCCTAATCGCTTTACGTTGCTTGTCAGGGGAATGGTACGGGTAAGGCTTTTACTTTAGTCGTTACTTTATGTCCTTTGAGGACTAGGTACGGTCGAACAAGCTATTTGGTATACAGGCAAAAATATTCATCTTTCCACTACACAGCAAATATTTAGTTTTATTTTGTGCGTTATAGTTCTATTTCAGCTTATGGCATCCTTAATTAAATATAGTGGTATAAAAGAATTGACTAACTCAGCAAACCATCACACTAATATTATAAAGGCGAAAGTTTGTGAGTGTGTGTGTGTGTGTGTTTACATGTTTGTTATTTCTTTACGCTCAAACGGCTGGAACAATTTTGATGAAATTTGGTATAGAGATAGCTTGAGTCCCGGGAAAGGACATAGGGTACTTTTTATCCCGATATTCCCACGGGATCGAGACTTATGCGGGTAAAACCGCGGGGCGTAGCTAGTTGTTTATAGAAGTATGTAGTTGCAAGTTGCCTGCCTGTATACCAAATAGCTTGTTCGACCGTACAATAGTTTCTGCGTAAAGATGTATAAATAGGTCATTTACATAATATATTATAGTGTAAAGGATTTAGGTTGCTAGGTATCTACTAATGTACGGTGTACCGACGCTACATATACAGAATATCATTATCCTCAACCACTTAATACCCTTCCTAAATTCGCTGTGCTTAGTATTATCTTTTTATAAATACGAAGTTTCACACCAATTCCCCTCTTTTGAAAACATTTTCCGAACTTTTTGAGTACCTAGTACGTACCAAATAAGTCGTAAAAAGCACGCTCCGAATCTGGACCTATCATAATTTCTGAAGGAGAATAAAATGTATGATTAACCAAAGTATTCAACTATCTTATTTGCAGATGTAATGTTCCGCGTGTCCATACGACAGGCTTTTTGGGCGCTGGCGCTGCTCTGCACGCTGGCGCCCTCGCATGCCGATGGAAACATAGGTAAGTCATCTACAACTTATCGGCCTTTTCCAACTGTGTTGGGGTTAGCTTCTAGTCTAACCGGTCCCAATATTTTACACGGAGTGATTGCCTATCTCACCACCACAACCCAAGTCATCTAAAACTAAACAAATAAATACAATTGAAGTGTTTGTTTGTAATGTCAGAATAACAGCTTTTTACAAAATTTTTATTTTATGAAAGCATTAAATGATATACTTGTAACTACAAAAACAAACATTTTTTTTTTAATTTTGTCTGTCTGTTTGTTCCGGCTAATCTCCGAAATGGCTCGGGACTCAGATAGCTTATGTCATAAGGAGTAAACTTAGGCTACTTTTATTTTAGACTGGCTTCTGCCCGCGACTTCGTCCGCGTGAAATTTCAACCTCCTTTCATTCACCCTCTTAGGAGTGGAATTTCGAAAATCCCTTTCTTAGTGAATACCTACTCTTCACAAAGAACACACTCTCCAATTTTAATGTCTCTAGGACCAGCGGTTTAGGCTGTGCGTTGGTATATCAGTCAGTCAGGACTTTGAATTTTATATCTAAGTATAGAAAATCAAAATGTCACGCGAACGAAGTCACGACAGCAGATAGTCTAAAACTAAAGGAACCATAAGCTCATCAGCGTCATACATGTAGGTTCCTATAAAGGTCATTGGTTCCGCAGGGAATCCTCCTCAGACCGATTTGAATTACTCTGCTGACAGAACGATGCTTGAATTCCTACTATTCCAGTCAGATGATGCGTCCACCTCTTGATAATACCTATCGTAAAGGCTCACAATTTCACGACAAAATACTCATTCATGTGAAATACAATGTGCAGTCTAATCTCTCGATCTCTCTCTCTCTATCTAGATATCTACGGTGGTATGATAAAGCAGTACCTATGGCAGAACTACAGGGCAGTACCCATAAATAGCATCGCATTGTAGTAAAAATTCCGCTCCTGGTACAATCCCTTTACTTACCTAACTTGAATCGTACAACAAGGTACAAAGTGTACTATTCCAGCACTTTTAAGCTGGCGAAGCTTAAGCTTGATTAAACATCAAAGCAGACGTGAGGATCGCTTTGAGCGTTTGAATCTTAGATTTTCTTACAAACTCAACACTTTGTAGTCTTTTTACCCCGTATTGGTCTTTATTCTTGTAATTTTTTTTTCTAAGGATATGTGGCAGATGTTTGAAATGGAAATAGATTGTAATTTATTTACGATTCCGGTACGTAAAAAAATTTGAAAAATATTAAAAGTAGGTATCTGTACTTTTTTTTAAATGGATTAATTATAACTTATCATACCTACATAAAGGTAAAGGACAATAGGATAACTAAGCACCTAAACTTTTAAAGACTTAAAAATCAGCATTGAATTTATTTATGGGTTCAGTATTCTGTTTTCATCTCCTCCTATATCAGCATGAACTTTATAATTGTTTACGATCCGTTGTAGAAATATTAGCCAATCAGTAAGAGCTGCCACTATTCTGTGATTTGAATTTCCTTTAAAAAAAAGAAACGGAACCTAGACAAGGTTCTTGTAACTTAAAAATCTTTTGACAACACATTTCATTGTTCAGGTTGCTTATTCAGCGCATCATTATGCGTGGAGGGGGTGGAATGGTGCTACGACGGTAAGTAAACTTTATGATGGAAAAACTTTCCACAGTAATCTTTAAATATTTTTCTTCTCTTTAAATGTTTTAACTGAACAAATGCACTAGCTGCGGTGTGATTTTCAACATGTATATAGATGCTATAGCTCTGAAATACTATCCTATCATCAATAGTATTTTTGGAATAACATAATATTATTATGTTCTTCCATAGATACTGAAATATGTAATGTAGTAAGAGATGACAATTTTCTTCCATAGATTTCGCCTTTGGTAAATGTATACCGGTGTACGAAAAAGAAGTGGAGGAAGGATCACTTTATCAGTAAGTTACCTTTAACAGTCAGCTAGGTTTCTCATTCACTGAAGTAAAATCATTTACGCAACTCTATTTAAGTTGTGTAGGTAAATATTACTCTTTTCATCCATCTGTAGAATTTCTTGCTAAATCTCGTCAATTTTGGGTTAGATTCTTCTGTCCTTTGGCATTAAGACGATTGAGTCCATATTTTTTAGTTGTCTTGTTTGAAAAGCTATCAATTCCTTCAATCTTCATCCTCGCACAGGTATGACATGAGCTCGGAGCAGCTGCAATGGTTCGAGGGCGAGCTTCAGCGGCTGGCGACGCACGGCTACCGCTGGGAGCATGCGTACACGCAGTGTGTGCTGCAGGCCATGCTCTACACACTGCGCCAGGACCTGTTAGTTATGACACAATTTACTTAACATCAGTACTATATTGCACAAAGGAACCTTCCAATAATACGGGTGGTGACCGCGGTAGTCTGCACGTTGATCGAAGATTGGTGATCAAATAAAATCACAACTACGTACCCCTTTCGCAAAACATTCTACTTGGGACGACACGGTCACACATACCATGACATTCAATGGGGTACAACCATAGATATCCGATCCGTGGGTACATCAGTATTTGGAGATTTTCCTCCCTTCTCAATATTTTTCTATCTATCGAATCAAGCATTCTAATAGTGTTTTATCAAATGTGCAACTACTTTCGGGGTATGCGTGTGATTGCCAAGTGATTAAACATTTTCGATTAATTTTTCCAGTGACCCAGCTACTGTCAATACAAAAATATGTGACCATTTTGCTGATCCTAAATTAAGTACCGACACTGAAGAGAACCCTGAAGAAAATGCCGAAGAAGTAAGTTTTCTATTTAACTATTCACTGGTCTTGATCGATAAAACCGTTCTTAATAATCGTTGTAAAATACAGATTGAACCAGATGAGACAGCGTACGTGCGCTTTATGCCTAACTCACCGATCTCCGACTCAAACTTTGCCAATGAGGTGTATAATCCTCCATTGACACCTGATGATGACCCGACTCCCTACATACCCAAAGGTAAAAAAATAATAAACATTTTGATAGCTCTTTTCTTTGAATGCAATAAGTAATGAGATCTTCTTATTTTTTTATTGAAGATGACGAACAATCGGATGGCGAAACGACAAGTGATAAAATACGCGATTTGATGTTAATGGGTGGAAGCGAGGAATCTCCCATTATTTTACCATTTTCAGGATTCAGGGAACGCATTCTGGCTGAAAAAGAGCGAAAGCCAATCAACAACGCAAACCCTATGCCTAGGGTTGTTATCGATAAACAGAAAAAATCCGTGTCTGACATGCTTGGAGAAAATGAACCTAACATGGCGTACGCTGACGAAGAACGTGTGGGAGCTCATTTCCGCAAGTACAAAACTAAAGCACCACCATTCACTGCGGAATATATTACGAGCAATAGATTTTCTCCGCTAGATGAAGAAATCCGTTCCAATGCTTGGAAGAATTATAAACAGAGTTTTGCTGAGAAACACTTTCCCTTTGAATACGAGAATCCGGGTGAATTACCTGAACCAAGGGTCTATATAGATGAAGACGGAATAGATGAGTTTCCCATTGATGCTGGCAGTGGGGAGCTGGACCCTTATCATATCAAAGGTAATAAAGATATCTATTTGAAATATCTACTTTGTTATTCGATTTATTTATTTATGTTATTTTGTAACGCTGCAGATAATTCACCGGCACTAGACGCTAAACATTCAAAACAAATGGAGGAATACTTCATGAACTACTGGCGAGATGTAATTGATGCTAAACAAAAGCCGCAAGGCGCCCTTTACGCTGAAGGAGGGCCGCTCAGGGCAGACGAGTTGCAAGGTGAGTTACATGTATCGCATAACTTGAGAACTTAGAGTTACCTCCGTGTAAAGACGGCAATTTGTGTTGCTTTCTGCTTCGTTTGCATTGTAGGTACAACAGCAACATTATCTCACTCATTCTGTTGAAGTATTGACTAACTTTTTAATTAATTTCTCTTATTTGTAGTTCTCAGTTAACAAATGTATTATTTTAGTTCTTGGCTTTTTTTCACATAGGCCCCTTGATATCAAGAACTTCGACCCGTAAAAGTGATTCAATCCAGCCCGAGGGTGTTACATATGCCGACGATGTTTCAGGTGAAAGTCCCAAATTTTACCCCGAGGATATTCAAGATTTGCTTAATAACGAATGGGGCTTTAAGCGTAGGGAAAGAGACGATGTTAAAAAGCCTGGGCCACGCCTGGACGCAAAAACATTAAAGATTTTATACCACAATAAATCAGTGACAGGTTAGTGTCACAGCGGCCTGAGATAACTGTTTTAGATACCTATCGATGTTCCCTCGAATAGAGTCGGGCTACAGGCTAGAGCTGCATCTCAATTAAAGTATATTTTTTTACTAATCGCACTTCCTCGTCTTGTATAGAAAACTGCACTAAGTGTTTCCCTCAGCACATTTTAATTTATTGTGAGACACGAAGCATGGGCTGTAATAGTCCTGTGTATGAAATGTGTTGCCTATGTGTGATGGATGACATCTAAATATTTTGTTTTATGGCGTTTCATTTGTACTCTTCGATGTGTTGATTTTGGGCTATAGCCCACCCTGTGTGTCATTTATGCTGTCATTATTATGTCAGCTTCAATGTTTATAAATGTAATTATGTTTTATATCATATCTATGCATACTTTACCCCCATGATATTCAGTTTTATGCGCTTGACTATCTCTACAAGAAAATTTTATTAATTCCTTTAATACCTGCTTAAAGACCATAACCCAGTGTTTGTAAATCTTGTCTCTTTTGGATTCGATCTGCTATTTATTATTTTGGCAATTAATATTGTTGTACTGACTCAAGACTGTTCTTCACTCAATGAAAAACTATGCATGTTTCAAGTTCTATATCGGTGTTGTCTAAAATCGTTTGTAGTTTTATCGCTCTATTTGCAGCATCGGTCTGATTTTATGTTTCAGCACAAGGTGTGCAGCCCATAGAAAAAGATGAAAAGCCTGGTAACCATGATCACAATGATTATGACTATGATCCATCATACGCGTACGTCTTGTTCAAAAACAGGTGAGAACTTTCACGTTTCCAAAGTGTAAAACAGAAAATAAATGTTAAGGTACTTTCCCATTGATGTTATAATCGGTTTGCCTCAGGTTCCTAACTGACTGGGAGAAAGGCATCTCATTTATTTCAAGACTAGAAGAAATGCTTGGTTTAGAGAAAAACACTTTTACAAACCCCCGGTAACTTTAATAAAGTCTACTTTAAAATCTATAGTTTTAACTTTTTTATCTATTTATTTACATATCTATTGCTTAATGTGATTATAATATTAGAACAATACAACCTTTTGTTTCAGAGTCGATCCAAGTGAAGTTACCTTCAAAGTTGAGAAGAATAATAAAGGGTATGATGCTATGGCCGTAGCGCGTCACGTTGGTAAGATATTACAAGATGGGTCTACCGATCTTCCCGACTTCCTTCACCTGTAAGTCTGTAACTACTGACATATATCATATATTGCTAAATATTCCTTCCAGATGAAATTAAAGATGATTTGCGTCGTGAGACCGGAGCGCAAATTCTATCCACTGGCATCGGTGACAGAGTAAGCATTCAAATTTCAAACGATGCTTTGGGCACACAAATGAGCGTCTCAGTTCTCCCCACTTAATTTTGAATCTGTGATTGCAGAGCAAGCGTCCAGTGAGTCATCACTTGGACGCACCCGAGCCCATACTTGGCCTAGATCTGCCAGTACTGTCAGCTCTCATTGGGAGTCTGATGGTCCTGGTGGTAGGAGCTGTGATCTTCGCTGTGCTTTTGAAGCGAGATATGAGTAATAAGAGGAAGATGAACGGCCTATCTTCGGCAGCAGAGATCGATGCTGAAGCTACTAGGGATTATCAGGTAAGATAACTTTACAGTGTACCCAAACCTTTGCTATTAATTTTTATTACTCGTTCATTAAGCTCGTCACATTGCAGGAGTTGTGCCGAGCACGCATGTCGGGCAAGTGGACTGGCCAGCAGCCAGCCGCCGCTCCGACGCACCCCACCGAGGCGCCACAGCGCATCACCTCGCTCTCCAAGGAACCAACGGAAGGCAACTCTCCTTCAACTCGATCTAGCACTTCTTCATGGTAAGAAAGTCTTAAACATTTGGCTTACTTAGCTTAAAACGTCTTCAGATTTTCTTTGAAGCTGCTATAAATTATTTGTAATAAAAATAAGCTAGTAGTATTAAGGTGACTTAATAATGTGTCTTTATTTTATTTCAGGAGTGAGGAACCAGCTTTAACTAACATGGACATCTCTACCGGACACATTGTTTTGGTAAGCTGTAATAAAAATTTGTAGAAACAACGATTGCGAACATTTATTGCCGGAGTACTACCATAGTTGATACGAATAGAAAAAAAAACAAGAATGTAATCCAACTTCTTCAACAGGCTTACATGGAAGATCACCTGCGCAACAAGGACCGTTTGGAGCAAGAATGGCGCGCTCTGTGTGCGTACGAAGCAGAGCCCTGCGCCACCACCGCAGCCCTGAAGCAGGACAACACCGGCAAGAACCGCTATGCTGACGTGCTGCCCTACGACCACTCCAGGGTCACGCTCAACACGCTCTCCAACCATCTCGGATCTGACTACATCAATGCTTCGACTATCGTAAGTTAACTGTTTTATAATTATACTACTGTCTAAGAAGCCATAAAGCATAATAAATCAATATCAATACCATCTAAAGCATCACTAAAATGTTTTTAACATATCCAAATCTATGGACACTTTCTTCTTGCTTGAAAGGACATTGACAATGTTAACGCAAGAAATCAACAACAACTGATTCTTACCACAAAATAATTATTAATACACAACAAAGACACACACATAATAAAGAGTATTCTATTCTATTAATCTTAACTGTACTCAATTTCCTGTTGACAGCGATGTGGACGAATTTTTTAATGCCCTTTGATTATTTCCCCTCCTTTTTATAGTATACTAGTACATATTATTATTTTAAGACTGTTAGCTTTTCAAATTATGTAAACACTTTAATTAAATTATTATTCCCAGTTGGAATTTCATACATCTTTCCATATTTTGCTAGTCCATTAAAGTCTCCTCTCTTTGCAAAACTGATTCGGATGACCCCATTTGTTCTCCAGACGGACCACGATCCCCGCAACCCCGCGTACATTGCAGCCGCTGGCCCCATGGCCCACACGGCGCCGGACTTCTGGCAGATGGTGTGGGAGCAGGGCAGCGTCGTCATGGTCATGCTCACGCGCCTCACCGAGAACGGACAACAGCTCTGCCACCGCTACTGGCCTGAAGAGGGATCTGAACTTTACCATATCTATGAGGTGAGTTTCTGGAGGAATATTATTAGGACATAAAAAGTACCTATTTATTGCTTACTACTTCTGAACTCCTAATCCTTAAATTGACTAGTACTGGGAAGCTTTTGCTCAACAAGAACAGGAGGCAAAGATCATGTAAGATGATATGGAGATGTCACGTCATAATATGATAAACATTCCTAAAACACATTTTACTTAGATACAGGTTGGTAGATTCTAAAATCCCAAGATCTATGATTTATTACTGTTGCCGTGCACAGAAGGCAATAGAAATAAATACAACACTGCATTTTCCAGGTGCACCTGGTAAGCGAGCACATATGGTGCGACGACTACCTGGTGCGTAGCTTCTACCTGAAGAACCAACGCACCGGCGAGACCCGAACTGTCACGCAGTTCCACTTCCTCTCTTGGCCTGAGAACGGCGTGCCATCATCGACCAAGGCATTGTTGGAATTCAGGAGGTGAGCTTCTTATAGATACTTACGTATTATTACAATAGCCAAGTGATACGTTTACGCATTGATTGGGATTCTTGAAATTTTATGTTACTATAAAAAATATAAAGAAATGGTGAAAAGAAAAAGTTTTAAACTAAAGTGGCGGAATAGCTAACTTTTGAATGTAATGCCGAATTAAATGTAATGAATATACCCACGGATATCATACCGCAAGAAAAATAAAGCAAAAGCCAAATAAGTATTAAGTTCAATTTAAAAAAAAGTTTAATCTTTTTTTTTTTGTTACGTATTATAATATCTAAAGTTATTCTTACTATTTTCGATATAACTACGGTTAATTCACATTATGTTCATAACACATATTGGTCGACTGAACTACTGTTTTACTTACCTAATTTTGATTAAACTAAAACTAATCGCACTAACAAACGATTAATCTAAAGATTTTTTTAGATATTGGATAGTTCAACTATGTATGAAATACCTAATGGTTTTATAACATAACTTCAAAACCCTTTAAAGTTGCTTCTGGATCGTCTCCGGCGCTGCGGGAAGTGCAACCCCTCCGCCCTTACGTAACAAAAGATAGGCACCCATGCTCTCCTCCGCAGCTTCGGCTTGCTGGTCGCCTTCGGCGACAAGTCTCAGCCACTACGGCTCGCGCGGGTGCCTATGCTTTGTTACAGCGGGCGGGAGTTGCTCTCCCTTCGCGCTTCCGGTTTTTATATACAATCTAGGGGTAGCAGCCAAAAGACTACGTGAAGTCGGGGGTGCCCCGATTCGGTTTTGGAACAGATTCGACCTATTTAAATCATGCAGTGTTCATTAGTTATTACAAAAATCTGTGAAACGATCTTAGGTATTTTAAACAGTAGGTCTTCTGACCGTAGCTATCTCGAAAATAGTTAGAATAAGATAAGATAATTTATAATACGTAACCTTTCTTTTACTTTTTGATGCTAAACAACCAGTTCTTATTAGTTTTGCTATAACCTTTTTTTAATTTAAATAAATAGAAATATAGGAGTTTTTTGTAAAGGTCATGTTTCACAAGAATTTATTCAATAATTATTTTGGTTTCAGAAAAGTGAACAAGTCGTACAGAGGAAGATCATGCCCCATTGTGGTCCACTGCAGGTACAATCTAATTTAAACTGTTAAATACTCGTATATCGATAATTTAGGTTTCAGTAACCTAAATTATGGATTTATTTAATAGTGTACTTTGAACCACGGAATATATTTTCGATTAATGATCTTCAGTGACAAAGTTGATAAACCTGTAGGTAAATATATGATACGGTATAAGACACGGTAATTAATATTTAATCACGATCTTGATTCTAATCTGAACTAATTTAATTTATCTATACGAATATTAAAACTAAAGAGTTTTTTTGTTAGTTTGTTTGAACGCTCTAAGTTCTGGATATACCAGTCAGATTTGAAAAAATCTTTTTGCTTTGGATAGCGCCATTCTCGAGAAAGGCTCTAGGCTATTTAACATTACGCTAGGACTCTTAGGAGCCGACCAAATAGATACAAAGTCAGAAAAAACGCTATGCGAAAATGAAGTAATAGCGCGGACTGGCGATGCGATGCGACGGGGTGGGTCGAGGGAACAAGAAATTTCACGCGGACGAAGTCGCGGGCAGAAGCTAGTATGAGATAAGATCAATAGTTTGCATATCGCGTCCTTTATTCCTCACGTAATAATTTAATCGCGATATAATAACACCTATTATCAAAGAAATGTCAAAGATATTTTCGACTGACCGATTAGTGAGCATTATCAGGACACAAGAAATCAAAGTCAAGATACCTATTCAACTGATTTGATATTATTTTATTTCGATTGCTTTAATTTAGCATAAATACTTATAAAAAGTATAACAACGCTGAAGCATAATCTTCATTATTATGCTATGGTGATATTGAATGAGCCTTAGACGCGACTGGTCTCGACTGGTAAACTGCTCTTTGAAATCGGTTAAATAGGAAGTTATCGTCCTTCTCACTCACTGTATCTCACATTTTCCATATTGTTAGATCTCGGCGTACAACGCTATATTAGGCGACTTACATTGGTCTGAATGAAACCCTTGCATTCCAGTGATGGAGCCGGTCGCTCAGGCACTTATTGCCTCATCGATATGGTCCTGAACCGCATGGCTAAGGGCGCCAAGGAAATCGACATCGCGGCCACATTAGAGCACATCCGAGATCAACGCACTCGCACTGTCGCCACCAAGCAGCAGTTCGAGTTCGTGCTTATGGCCGTTGCTGAGGAGGTAGGCGTTTTATCCGATAAGACATTAATGTTATTCTTAGACCAACAATATACACAAGTTACTTTTTGTCACGTTTAAGCGCATTGGTGATCACAGATCAATACGTGTTAAGTTATTCTCCGAGATTATTATGTGGCTGATGCTGCCTATTCAGTATTATAATGAGAAGCGTGCCTCAGGGTTCGATATTCGGCCCTATTCAAAACGAAACAATTATTCTACAAGTCAAAGAGATTCAATTACAATAAAATTATTGTTTGAATGGTTATGTTCAAATGTAATATGTATTTTCTAAATAATATATTATTTTCAATTTAAAGGTCCACGCAATACTGAAAGCTTTGCCGGCGCACCTGCAACAACTGCAAGAGAAAAAAGACAAAGATAAGGAAAAGGAAAAAGATGGCAGTGACAAGGAAAAGGAGAAGCCTAACTAAACCGCGCACGCGACACGAACACACGAACACGTTACGTTATTTAACATATATTAAGTATTCTATCATTGTGGAATTGATGTATTTCTATCAACTCCGAGTTGAGAATTTCGCTACGCAAAACGAAATTATGAGCTAAGTAACATTCATGTTGTCATTATTGGTAGGTATGTACCTAATTTTGTTTTTATTTGTAACATTCGGCTGGTATATTAAACCCCAACAAGACATCTCCTGGACTGCATTATATAAAACTCACAATTGGAAATTCTTAACTTCGGATTGTCTTAACTTGATGATGATTACCGATGGAAATGCTGAAAAAAGATCATCTACGGCAAGAATAAAAACCGACTGTGTCTACATGAGGTGTACCGCTAATTATGGCATTTATTTTTTTAAAGCTTTTAATATTTTCACATGAGCCTATTTTAATTTATATATTTAGAAATTAAAGAACACACACTGAATTTTCTTTGTTTAGACAGTTGTGTTAGCTTTTTAATGGAGTGTTGGAGACATGGTCAATTGTTAGAATATCAATTCTAGTGGGTTTCATCTGTGTTGCGTACATTTTTATTTATTTCTACTTATAACTATGTATTTAATTACGATAATTTAATGAAATAGCTGATTTAAATGAACAGTGTTCTAATGTAAGCTACAAAATATCTTTTTTAACTGCGTTTATTAGTTTTTACTTTATGTTTTGTTAGATATATGTTATTGTCATGCATATAATGCGTATCCTGTGAATTGTTCTAGTCAGTTACAATGTTACTTAAGCCAGTTTATAGTGGGTTTCTATTTAATAAATGTTTATTTAACTTGTACTTAATTCGTTATTTTGACAATGGTCAGATGCCAACATTGATTAAATCTGTAGCGTTACTTTAAATAATTTAATTGATGTAGTTATTTTCAATTAATGTTGACAATTGTACGTGTAGTGGTACTGACCATAGTTAAAATATGTTTATCGTATTTACTTGCTTGCTTTCTGTTTAGTCATCGTGTCTAAAAGTTTTTAAGTCGTAATGTAAGTATATTGTTATATGTATAGATCTACATTTTGCAACTTATATACCTAATACTTATAACAACAAAGATAAGAGATCTATGTCTTTCCCAATCATATCCTGAATTAACGGAATACCTGAGAAAAATAATCAGATTTAAAAAATCAAAATAAAATATTTACTGAATGTAGCAGAAACCATAGATACATACTAATACGTGTTATGTACGAGATTTATATAAGATATTTATTGCATATTATGTGGAAAATGTAAAAAAAAATAAAAACCTACCCACGAAATTATGGATGTAGTACTAGATATAAGAGAAAATATATTTAACCGTATTTCTGTATGAAATTATATGTAGTTTTTATGTGAATGATTGAATAATGGATTTTGATTAAATTGTTTTAGGGAATAAGATATAAGTATCCTAATTTCCCAAACAAAAGATCCTCTCTTCTTATCGGCTGACTGTCCAGACGGTCTGCAAAATAGCTATTTAGACGCGGTTTTTGAGTATTCATCTGTTACCACATTACTTACCATACCACAAACGGTTTTGACATAAAGTTAAGAATAAACTTACCTAATCTGCATTCGCAATTTATTTGCAAAAAATGTAAACAAATATGAGTTCATAGAAAAATAACTTTAAATCCTATTGTTTCGGGTTGACATGATTCGGCACAGCCAGGCTACTTTGTCAAGGGTTTTGAAGGATATTGCTAATCCACTGCTTCATAACGGGTAAAAAGAGGGTCCTGACCCGTGCTTCACGACAATTTACTGCATAACAATTTAATGCAATTAAATGCAATAACGTCATCAGTTGGGGCACGGGACCCGATCACAGGACCGTAGTCTCCGTGCTTCACCCAGGTGGAGACACTAAGACAGAAAGACACTTAACGAAGCCGAGAGTCACTTGTACCCCCCGTCATAACATTGTAATCATTTTTATATCCTGGACCATATCTACCTGGGAACCTTTTACGGGGGATATTGGTGGTCAAAGTTCCAACTTTTACTGGTATTTTTTTTTAGGAAAACAAGTTTTTAATGTTATAACTCAACTTTATCACCCCATCGAACCCCGTTCCATGCACATATATGCACATGCGCATGTGTTACATTGCGCACTACCCCAAAAAGCAAAATTTCACACCAAAAATAAAAGTCGTTTTCCAGCAATTATTTTTGGGCAATGTTACTTAGTTTGCAGAATGCGCAGCTGACGGCTATGTGATGGGTCTTTTTACTCTCTGTACATAATCCATAACACCACCCATCGAGTATTTGTGGAAATATATTTTATGGCTATAAAGGCCGGTACCTACTGGAATACGAAGTTAAGCTGCTATTCTTGAATTGGTCGTAAGTATGATTCTAGCACTGGCTTCGGGCCAGAAAGTTTCCTAAATAGGTAGTACGTAGAAGTATGAGGTACTTATACGACGAGTGAGAGCGGTTTTAAAATGCTGAAATTACTACTTACCTAATCACAACATTATTTAATCTCAAACGTAGCTACCTATCTATTAAAATGATGGCATAAAGACTTGATTGCCAATAAATAACATTAAAATCCAGTAGTAGGAACATTATAGCCTCATTAATGATGAATCGATAATTGATACCCGTAAGTACCTAGGTATGTGAAACCTAGTGGGGTTTACCTGTCCACGCACACGTAAGTATTGGTCTAAACAAAAAACTGATTTTATCGTTTGAATAAATACTTTCATAATCTGGTTGATGGCTATGCTATGATAACACAATCAACGTGATTAGAATTCTTATTGCACGACTCCGTTCGAGAGTGCTTTACGATGGATTTTTTTTGTATCTTCTGCAAGTGTTTCTATTATTAGGTACCTATACTTCTGCTAGTACACAGAACCTACTTAATTTATATACCATTGTACAAATTGCTTTATTTCATAATAAGTAACTAACTATATACACTAGATACTAAAATAAATGACTAGGTAACTTACAATACAAATGTATAAAACTAAAAAAATAAAAAAACAAAGGACACTTAGGCGCGTCGCCCACACGAGCTAGAGTCGAGGCGGCGACAAGGCTATAGAAAACGTGCGTCCGCGCCTCGTCGCCGCCTCGACTCTAGCTCGTGTGGGCGACGCGCCTTAGGCGTCGAAGTATTCGTCCGCATCGCTGTCATACGGAAACGTGCCCAGAAGACTGGCAGCATTGTATAATTTGTAGATAAGTTAATGGAGATTAATTCTGTAGGTAGTTTTCAAAAATTGATTTAATGCAGTAGAAACGAAAAAGCATCAAAATATTTCTAAAAAAATCCTGTCTATCAAGTATAAAACCTGAAAACATTGTAGCTTGCGAAAAATGCAATTAATTGAGTAAATTTTTTTTATTGGTTTTTTTTTCACCCATAGGAGGAACCCTACTGAAAATGACTTTTTTATTCAAAGTAGTTCAATTATAATTCATAAAAAACGAACTAATATAATATATATGTCGCAGGGAAACAGGCGCGGTCGCAGCCCAAGATTTTGGGGGGGGTCATCATGGGTGCCGAGGAATATTTTAAGGGAGGTACATCTCCTCGTTGGTCTAGTTGTCGCAAGCGTTACTGCTGAGAATCAGGTCCTAGCTGGGTTCGATTCCTAGGTCGGGTAAAGTGTTAAAGGGTTTTTCCATCAGAAATTTTTCAGAAGCAGCTTGGAGTCTGGATTTTTGCCCGGTTGGCGGCAGTAGGCTCGCCCACTATTACATTTCACTTAATAACTGGCGAAATGTGAGTGTAAGTCATAGATATCCGAGTGTAAGTACTATTTGAAGGTACACCCCTGCCCAACCCTTTGGGGATTAAAGGCGTGATGATATGTTAAGGTTCATGTACATCTCCAGCTCCACCTTACTTATGCTATTCAGGGAGGCAGCTTTTACATAAGGGGTGTTACATAAATGCTGCCAAATTGGTCGTACGTATTAGAACGGTAGATTATGTAGGGTGGGGAGAGCGAGCGAAGCGAGCTCGAAAATTTTGACAATCCTCCTCCATTGATTAGGTTTTGTTTTATATTTTCAAGTAGAAATAGGTGTTACATTGTCGACTTATGCAGGCAAGCTCAAGCAGCTATCAGAACCTAAAACGCAAGAGCGAGCGAAGCGAGCTCGAAAATTTTGCACACTCTCGGATAGGTTCGATTTTCTTTCGATCATTCCAAAAGGACTAGGAATTACTTGCTTTATCGACTTTTAAAGAATAGCTCAAAAACCAATGCCAAGAACGAGCGTAGCGAGCCTGAAAAGTTTAGCACCCCACCTTGAATAGTCTCTGTTTTCTTTTACCCATCATACAAAAAGAGAACTTTATCGAATTATGACGAAAAGCTTAAACTCGTTTTACAGCAGTTTAGGTTTTGGAATTTGGCCTTTTTTTTTTTTTTTTTTACCTGGAGAAATGCTCATGCATTCTGCACTACCACGGTGTCCTCCTCTGCCGCTTACAGCGGGAACACGGGCACGCGTTAGCACTCATCCGTGAACCCGCCGCGGCTGTCCGTCACCGGACCCTCCTCTGGGGAGTATTCCCCATCACCGGCGCACCAGAACACATAGCACGCCGTGACCACCCCAGGGACCAAACCAGCACATGGGCGCCAGACGACCCCGTGTCTGGGCACCCTTGGTCCCCCTGCGACGGGTCAGGTCATTGGCCCCGCCGCCTGCCAATTTTCGGCCGCAGAGGATAGGGAGAGCGGCCAACGTCATACCAACACTCCTCTTCCTCTGCGGCCCCACCGCGTCCGCCATCAGACGGTGGCGACCCCGTCAAGGCCGCGGAAGGTAGGGAGAGCGGCGCACCACAATACCGGCACTCCTCTCCCGCCGCGGCCTCCAACCCTCAGCCGCGATGCCTCCGATACGACATCGCGGCCCGCCTCAGCTGCGATGTCGCTCAAGCGGCACCGCAACCTACTTGTTGGCCGCTACGTCGTCGGCTTACCGGCAAAAGCCCTGACGAGCGGCCCCTCCTCGGGTTCCACTTCGCTTCACCGTGGGTGTCCAAGCCACGGCTACTGAGCCCCCCCGCCTCGACAATGCGGGAACCCACCGGGGGGGTTGGAATTTGGCCTAACCTAACCTAAGCCTTTCAACCTTACGTACGAGCGGGGTGCCCAATATCACGCGTTTGCTTCGCTCGCTCTTGAATCCTGGATTCTATATTGAAGTGAAAACTTCTTTAGCGGCGTTGAACACTTTTTGTAATGGGTAAATAATGTTAAACTCGCGTCAGGGCATCGCGTCAGGACACGTGACCGTCAGACACGGACACGGACGCGGACGCGGACACGGACGCGGACGCGGACGTGGATGGACAGCTGATGGCTCGACCGTCTGTGTAGTAGCCACACTGCTGTGTATTCGTAAAATTCGTGTATATAAAGTGTTTAAAAAAATGGAAATTGAATAAGTGCATCGATTAATGAAAAAAGTGATGCAGAAATAGTGAAAAAAAACTTAGTTATATTAATTCAATTAATACTTGATTTATTTCAACGTTAATATTTAAGTTTTCACTTCTGCCGGCACTCCCGGAGTGCAAACCGTCTTTTTTTTTTATAACAGGCTTTTTAAAGGAAAATATTTATTAGGCGCATTAAAAAATCTACTGTCATTTCATGGTTTTAAGTTTTTACTTCAGTCGGCCGTCCCCATGTCTGCCGATGTTCTTTATGTTTTTGAATATGCCAATCAGGGTTTTCGTGGCTCAAGTACAGTTTTAAGTTAACTAGTAAGGCAAGTAAATCATTCAGACTCTCGACCGCGCTTGCAGGGAAATGAGGATATCAGGGATTTCACGAAATCCCTAGGGATATCACGAAATCCCGGTAGATGTCGAATATTCTTGTTTATTACGTCTTTTAACTAAAAGTATCTAGTGATATAAACAAAATACTAATATAAAGTCAGAGACATGTCATTTCACTAAACTAAATGTAGTGAAATAAAGAATACTGTTGATGAATAAAGTAATAAAACAAAATTACAAATTAAGTAGTGCATTTTTTTAGAAAATAAAGTTTTAATCAACTAAACATAAAAACAAAATTACAAATTAACTGGTGCATTTTTATTAGAAAATAAACTTTTAATCAACTAAACTATTATACCTTTTTCTATTATGTGGATTCGTTCATTAGGTACAAAAAAATAAATGTAAGTATTAAAAAAAAATTAATAGACTTCTAAAACTACGCGAGACTCAACAATTAAGACAACCACAAACTCCTGATGGAAAATGGAAAATCTTGTTATTTATTTAAACAAGGCAGTGATTTGTGGCACCTTGAATT
Organism: Amphipoea oculea; assembly: GCA_945859645.1. Lineage (NCBI taxonomy): Eukaryota > Metazoa > Arthropoda > Insecta > Lepidoptera > Noctuidae > Amphipoea > Amphipoea oculea. The sequence continues at coordinate 15,964,301 of OX243873.1, forward strand.
ACACAAAACATTTAGCTTCATGCAAATACATCTTTTGGTTTTGCACTGGACCTTTCATTTTTCACAATTACATTGTTTTAAAGCCTTGTCCTCCAAATATATAAATTCTTCCAGCTAATGCATGATTCGATTTTTATTCGGCAGTATCCGCTTTTCTGACATTTTACTAGATTTAGTTTAGTGAAACGACATATCACTGACGATCACTAGATAATTTTAGTAAGAAGACGTAATAAACAAGAATATTCGACATCTACCGGGATTCCGTAATATCCCTAGGGATTTCGTGAAATCCCTGATATCCTCATTTCCCTGCGACATATATATTCTATGGTTTTTTATACGATCAAATGAGCACTATGACTCGTGCACTTTTGGTTTTTCAATTGATTTTTTATTCCGAGCAGTTATACCATCTAATTTTTGGCCTCGCTATTTCCACCAAAAGGTTTAAAGATTTTGGACTAAATGCCTGCTACAAAATTAGTGAAAGGGGTAGGTAGTGGTTAGTTTTACATGGAACCGCGACATAACTGGCGAAATTAGGGTGTGCTACGTAATACTATTATGCCTCAAATCCTTCGGGGCGTAGGTAGATAGGCACAAGTGATCGCGACCGGCACATTCGCCATGTGGGTCTAAACGGTAGCGTTCATCACAGGGAAGTTATGTGTGGGGTTCCGCAGGGGTTCGTTGTATGTCCTGTCTTGAACCTCACCTACGATGTGGTCATACGTGTCACCAACGGGGAGTTCACCGTTGGCGTTAATGTCGATTGCTACGCGGATGACACCCGGTTTACTGGCGGGGATACCTTCGAATAGACCATCCAGTTTGCCGAGTTTGGTGTGGTAAAAGTCGTGACATCGATCCACGCATGCGCGGTCCGAGGGAGGGGTCGTGGGGGTCATGACCCCCCCCCCCCCCCAACAAATAATTCAGAGAATTCCATGTCGAGAATCTGAATGATTTACTTGCCTTACTAACTTAAAACTGTACTTGATCCACGTAAACCCCGATTGGCATATTCAAAAACATTAAGAACATCGGCAGACATGGGGACTGCCGACTGAAGTAAAAACTTAAAACTATGAAATGACAGTGGGTTTTTTAACGCGCCTAAAAATATTTTTATTTAATAAAAATATAGAATCTAGGATTCAAGAGCGAGTGAAGCAAATTCGGGATATTGGGCACCCCGCTCGTACGTAAAGTTGAAAAGCTTAGGTAAGGTTAGATTCCAAAACCTAAACTGCTTTGAAACGAGTTTAAGCTTTTCATCATAATTCGATAAAGTAAGTTCTCTTTTTGTATGATGGGTAAAAGAAAACAGAGGTTATTCAAGGTGGGGTGCTAAAATTTTTAAGCTCGCTACGCTCGTTCTTGCAATTTATAATTTTCTTGAGCTTTTCTTCAAAAGTCGACAAAGCAAGTAATTCCTCCCTGTCCTTTTGGAATGATCGAAAGAAAATTGAACCTATCCGAGAGTGTGCAAAATTTTCGAACTCGCTTCGCTCGCTCTTGCATTATAGATTCTGATAGCTGCTTGAGCTTGCCTGCATGTCGACAATGTAACTCCTATTTCTATTTGAAAATATAAAACAAAACTTAATCAAACAGGCGGGTTTTTAAAATTTTCGAGCTCGCTTCGCTCGCTCTCCCCACCCTGCACAATGTACCGATCATACGAGTACGACCAATTTGGCAACCTCCTATGTAAAAGCTGCGTCCCTGATAAGTAATGTGGAGCTGGAGATGTACATGAACCTTAACATATCATCACGCCTTTAATCCCCAAAGGGTTCGGCAGGGATGTACCTTCATAAAATACTTACACCCACATTTCGTCAGTTATTAAGTGAAATGTTGTGAAACTGAGGCGCTTTGGTTCCACAAACTGCCGCGGAAAAAGATTTACCTATCTCGTTAGTCAGAGTTGGAGATGCGCAAGTCCATATGGGTCGGTACATTAAGTATCTTGGACTAACTCTGGACGGTCAGTGGGGATTCGAAGAGCACTTCGAAGGATTCTAGAGGCCTATGCTATAGCCCCCCGAAATAAATAGCAATGGGCGACTTAAATCATAATGTTTTTCTCATGTCCCTTATACAACGTGTAACGTTAAATGCGCAAAACCTGAAAATAGTTTGATCAGAATAACGAGCAGAATCAATTGAACCACTTTTTAATATAGGTCACATTTTTCAAAAAATCTTCATTAAAAACGTTGCCGTGTCTATTTATTAATAGGTCAAGCCATCACATGCGCAAACCCGCCAAAATAGGTAAACAAACACAAATTGCTGTCGACCAATTTAAATTTTCTCATTCGCGGGGTAATAATAGCTCTTATTTCAATGCAAATACGAATTTCCATACAGTAAGTACCATGAATAAGACCATTTGAAGTAAACAATAATGCTACCTATCTTTTTTTTAACTTAAACTTAACCTAAGGGTTAGAAAGAGAAATGACGATCTGCACGGGGGCGGGGCGTGCGAAATACGTGACAGCGGCCGTGTTTACTTCAGTCTGAGCGGCGCCGGCACATGCGTCACAGGTGTAATTTGTTCTATCCCGTTACCCCGGCGAGGCGGCGCGTGCGCGCGAATTTCGCGACTATGGCGTTTTTGTACACAAACATTCAATAATGTGAAATGGTGAGAATGTTGGCGCGTTGTCATGACAAAGTTAATTACTGTAGGTAAAAAGCTATTTAGTCTAATGCTACTGCTCCATCTGCGTTAGCGTTAAAGTTAATGTCAATGGCCAACTACACGTTAATTAGGGTATTAAAAAAGCGCGTTGGCTACACTTAGGTTACAATGCCGTAAAGAGTGCACTAAAACCCTTTGATGTGTCCAAAAAACCGACACTCGAGTTATCGCTTAACGTTTAATGCCATTAATAATGCCATTTGTATAAAATGCCATTAAAACGTTGGCCACATCTACGTAACGCCTAAATTAACGTGTTAATTTGCGCGTTAAGACGCAGATGGAGCAGTAGCATAAAAATGTGGGTTGCCTAATGTTGTCAGTCCAAGCCTGGAAAAGTGTGATGGAAACATTTAAATCACTGTTCAATGATAACCTAAGTTTTTTAGGAGCGTAGATAGTAAATAATAATGTCAGCGCGGCGCGGCGGCGCAGCGGCCCGGTGACGATTCCTCCCTCGATAGAGCGTCGCCGCAGACGCAAGAAATTATTAGAATTGCCAGTAAAACTTAAACCGCACATAAAACCTTTAATAGTACATTATGATACATGTGTGCTATGTTGATCATTAAACTGGAGGCGGTATTATTCGCGCGAGCCGTAGGCGAGCGCGATAAGGAAGCCGAGAGTTTAATGATCAATGCACACGCGTATCATACGACGTTTTTCAACACACTTGCGAGGAAAAAAACAGGCTTGTATTGTTAAATATTAACTTGTATGGATAATGGCGGGCTGGGTTTGTTTTTCCGCGCGCCGCGCTAGCGTGGTGCGCGCGCAGGTTTACCCATAGAGTAAGTAATGGCGCGCGTTTATTTATTTAAAGGCAGAGACAAAACGTATGTCAAATTGTAGTTTAGTTAGTATGGAATTAGAAAGTACTATTGGCATACAGAAATACTTATACATTAATTCCGTGAGAATCCGCAATAGTGGTCTTTTCCGTTTGGTTCTGCGAGGGACCACGGACCATATTATTATAAGGTGCATCCAGACAGAGCGAGGCATGCGCCGCAAGTACTTTTTTGAAGTGTAAACTTCTTTATCGGCGTTGCACACTTTTTGTAATGGGTAAAAAATGTGAAACTCGCGTCAGGGCATCGCGTCAGGACACGTGACCGTCAGGAGAGATTCCCCCCCCCCCCTCGCTTTCTACGGCGGCGCCAACCGAAGTGAACCAAGTGAGACACGATAATGGATGGATGGATGGATGGATGGTGATGGTGATGGTGATGTGAATGGTGATGGGAATGTGGATGGGGATGGGAATGGGGATGGATGGTGATGGTGATGTGGATGGTGATGGGGATGAACATGGGGATGAGGATGGTGATGGTGCTGGTGGTGGTGGTGCTGGTAGTGGTGGTGCTGGTGGTGGTGGTGCTGGTGTTGGTGATGGTGGTGGTGGTGGTGGTGATGGTGGTGGTGATGGTGGTGGTGGTGGTGGTGGTGAAGCTGGTGCTGGTGGTGGTGGTGGTAGTGGTAGTGGTGTTGTTGTTGGTGGTGGTGTTGGTGTTGGCGGTGGTGGTGGTGGTGGTGGTGGTGGTGGTGCTGGTGGTGGTGGTGCTGGTGGTGGTGGTGGTGTTGGTGGTGGTGCATTTTCCCTTTTTATATACTTGTACATATTATTATTTTAAAATTGTTAGCTTTTTAAATTAATAATTGATTTATTTCAACGTTAATATTCAAGTTTTCACTTCTGCCGGCACTCCCGGAGTGCAACCCGTCTTTTTTTTGTATGTTAGATGCCTCAGCATGAGGCAACCGTACATATAAAAAAAATCATTTGCAACGCATGACTCGCTCTGTCTGGATGTACCCTAAGGTGAATGCGCAGTGGTAGACCGCGAAATTTTAATTTTCTTAAGTTTTTTGCAATTCGCAGGTCAGTATCAGGTTGTATCTTGATCAAAATGTATATATATATATATAATAGATATGTATTTACAGAATTATAGTCATTAGAATCATTAATATAATATACCTATTTAAGTCAGATTTGTTCCCTAAGAACTTATCCATAAGAGATTTGTTCTTATGGAACAAATCTAACTAAGAAAGATGTATTAATGATTCTAATGATTATAATTCTGTAAATACATACCTGTTATAGTCGCGAATCATATTTTGATCAAGATACAATCTGACACTGACCTGAAAATTGCAAAAAACGTTAGAAAAATTGAATTTCGCGGGCTACAACTGCGCATTCATCTTAAGGTAAATACATTTTAGTTCATTTTGGGACCAAAGACAATTCAGACTATTAAAAAAAAATGAAATATGGCTCGCGGATTCCTTTTGGCATGAAGTCTCTTTGAAGAGATTAAAAAAAAACGCACTTCTCCGACCTCCGACTAGTAAATTAAATAGTTATCTGTGGAAATAAAGCACAAGTACCGTAACGTAAAGAAATAGCACGCGTTTGTAATGCACTGCATTATGGTCCTAAAAGCGGTGCATTAAGAGCCATTTTACGAGCAAGTGTGTTGAAAAAAATGTTTAATGATTTTTATTTTCTCTGAAATAGGTCAATTGAATTAAAAATCAGTTGGGGTGTCTCAGGTTTTGCGCATTTAACGTTACACGTTGTATGGCCGTTCATCCTCTCTTAGTCACCTCTTATCCCTCCGTACTCCTTTTCCTAAGGCGCTCCACACACTGGCCGCGGTGAGCAGATAACGCGCCCGCGCGCGTGATTTTTTTACATACAAAAAATCACGCGCTCACGCGCGGGAGTTGAATTTGTATGTAAAAAATCACGCGCGGGCGCGTTATCTGCTCACCGCGCGCGGCAGAGCGCGGTGCAGTGTGTGAAGCGCCTTTTTCTATCAATAAGTACCTACTTTATTTACTTTGTACAAATAGCTTTCTGTTTATGCTGTATAAGAATGTATAGTCTCATGATGAGACTATACACTCATCTCTCATTCGTTACTTATAATATTTAAGTTGTAATTTTTCGTCATAGTAGTTAGGTCATTATTAGATATGGTATCACTGTTATGAATAGTGATTCTATAGATATCCGTCCTGTCCTAAATCCCGATAAAATTCGTTTCCATACATTGGATAAATGCACAAACCTCAGATCAATAACCCTAGCAATGTTGCCAACTAACTTACCTACTCCTCACATTCAGGTAATTTCATACTGATTGAGCGGGTTCAAGTTTAGTTTAGTTACTGCTTTGGATATTATTTATTTATCCCGAACGTGAACGGTATACACCAAAGCGACATTTTATCGACGTAAATCTTGTCTTCTTGTATCCTACATCCTACCTACTATGCGACATGCGTGTCGAAAATGGATCAGGAGAAATTTACCTATGTGATTAATTAACCTCCTTATTAGTAAATATACACCTACATAACTTTGTCAATGCCCTAGAATAAATTAAAATACGGGATTCACCTATTATTATAGATGTACGGCCGGTTTAAAACCAATTAAACCAACCCGTTTAAAACGAAAAAAACCGTTTAAAACCGAAATAAACCATTTTTTTTCGGTATAAAACGGTTGGTGTTGATGACTGTTTTTCTTAATTATAACTACCTACATTTTCTTGATTTTATCGAGGTAGGGATATGACGGAGTACCTACAGATGTGAAACAACCGATGCCGTTTTGAACCACAAATAAATCGTTTTAAACGGTTGAAAACTCGCCTACAAAAAATAAAAGAGTAAAGTAAAAAGTTAAAGGTAAGGTAAAGGTAAGTTAAAAGTTGTAAGTTTATTTGTATGTATGTAAGTATATTCTTGTATTATTTGTTTAGTTTTATTAAGTGAATTGTTTTTTAGGTTTTATGTATTTTTTTGTCTCCTTTACTCTTTAACAAGCTGTCTACATCTCTTTATTTCTTGTCCTATCGCAGGTATGCTGGAAGAGATTTCTTATGAAATAAGCATCACCTTTGTACCTATTTTTCTGTTCTGTTTTTTCTTGTCTGTTTATCATATGTGTGTACATAAATGGTAAAATAAATAAATAAAATAAATAAAAAAAACTGGTTCAAACGATTTTCAACCTTATTGACATTTCAAATTTGGTTTGCTTTTCCAACATTCTCTTTCGATACTGTTGCTTCTTCATTAAAAACCGGTATTTTGATAAATGTTAATAAGGTCGAAAATCGCCTGAACCTGTTTTTTTAACTTGCTATCGTTAGGCAAATATTTTCCGACCTTCACTTATTTTCCATAAATTCTTTTAAATCTTGGATAGATTAATTCTGGGAGAAGACCGACATGACGTTTCTTACGAGAGCGTTTCCCAAACGTCTTAGGCCTTGACCTATAACCACAGTCGAGTTATAAGAGGTAAAAACTATACACATTCTTAACAGCTAGTTCTACTCGTAAAAACTCGCAAAGTACATCTTCAGGTCACTCCATCCAGTCCGGAGGTAAGGTCTCAACATAACTAACAAAACAAGCCCAAACTCGACACACCTAGCTCAGCTCGTCTATTAGTTCCAGTAGCAGTCTTCGAAGTAGGTACACCTGCAGGTCACTCCATCAAGTCCGGAGGTAAGGTCTCAATATAACTAACAAAACGAGCCCAAACTCGGCACACCTAGCTCAGCTCGTCTATTAGTTCCAGTAGCAGTCTTCGAAGTACACCTTCAAGTCACTCCATCCAGTCCGGAGGTAAGGTCTCAACATAACTAACAAAACGAGCCCAAACTCGACACACCTAGCTCAGCTCGTCTATTAGTTCTAGTAGCAGTCTTCGAAGTTCACCTGCAGTAGTAGGTAATGTAGGTAGGTACTTTCTATTGATTTTCTATAAACTATTTAAAACTAAACATGACGTCAGGTTATTACCACTTTTAAAGAGATTAAGCTAGAGTGTCATTCATAATACCAGGAGATTAGATAGCTTGGGACTTCTATTGTGAAAAATATACAAATCATGACATTTTATCATTAATTAAGTGATAAAAGATGATGATCAAAGACTACAATAGCATAATGATGATGAAATAGTTGGCAACTCTTTTTTGGAATTTCATTTGTCAAGTTGACATTGCAAAAGTTCTGTGTTGTCTGGTCGGTAGCTAGGTACACAGAGTACTTTAGTACTTTTACTTGGCTAGGTTAGGTACATCGAAACGTACTCTGTGGTTAGGTAGTGACTTGACATTAGTGACATAGACTAAAGTATAATATATATTATATATTATATTGATCATGGACTTAATAATAAGTCCATGATATTGATTAGTGACAGTCAGTGTTGCCAACTTAGTGGATTTTCCACTAAATCTGGTGGTTTTGCCTTGCCTTTTAGCGGACAAATATTGATTTTAGTGGCTAGTGGATTTGTTTAGTGGAATTTAAGAATTTAGTATTTTTTTTCTTAATCATTGGAACGACGACTCGTATCGTTTTTGGAGTTTAATTTCATCGTGCAGCAACACTCTTTCATCTAGTGGGTAAAACAGCCAAAAGGACAAGCATCCAGGCCACAAACTCTTAAAAAAATGACAGTAAATTATTATTATCGGGGATTCCCCGACACCCCGACGGGGAATCCCTGTTCTCGCTCAAGTCTCAATTTTCGTTTGAGCTCAGTGAGTTGGTGTCGGTTTGTTTTGTTTCGTCACCGGCCGACGCCCAGCGTCCCCAGTTATAACCATGCCGAAACCACAATATTCACAAAAGTTTCGGGATTCTTGGCTTCAAGACCCACATTTAAAAGATTTCTTTCTTTCGCGACTTTCGCGATGAACAAAAATTTGCTAAAAATAAAGTTGGTGGAAAATTTAGCGATTTTCACACGTCTCACATAATAATAGTAAACACACCTTCCAATATATAAATAGAAGGATAATAAACATATTATTGAAATCCTTAGAACGGTCTTTCCTTTGGTGTTCCTCCATTAACCCTAACAGGTTAAACTGATGCGATTTTTGTTACTGGATTTCTGGTGGTTTTAGAGGTCGCTTCTGGTGGGTAGCTTCAAGCTTGATACTTCGTTGGCAACACTGGTGACAGTTCAAAACTTCAAAAAGTACTCTGGTGAGTGGTGACAGTGCGTGGTTAGATGTAAGGTGTTTTGTACCTGTTTTCGTAACTAAAAAACTATTATATTTAATAATAAATAAATAGTTTTATCTGCGTTTGTTGTAGTAATACATAGAAGGTACCTTTATATTTCTTCAGTAATCTCAGTAATTAGTAAGAAACTCAAGATGTTGAACGGCCGTGCTCTACATTTCGTGTTCAAAGTCGCCGACAGAACCCTGACTGCGAAATTCTACAGAGAAATCTTAGGAATGAAGGTAAGAAACTAGATTATTACATAGAAAATAATATTATGTCAACATGTTTTTTTAGAAAATGAGAAATCATGAAGTGTTACCAAATACTAGTTTCAAGATTAAAACTGTGACCAAGGTCAAACAGACTTAGATACTTGTACACTATTATAATGTTCTACCTCGCCGGCAATTTGTGACTCATTATTTGTAAATGCTGTAAACTAGAACTAAAACCTAAGCGTAGCTAATGATTGGACTCTTTCGCAGTCATTGTTTAGGCTAATGATCTAAAAAACCATTCTATGCCATTTTGAACCTGTTTCTTTAGGTTTGACTACCTGTGTTCTTACACAAGATTACTCTAATCCTTAGGATCTAGGCCCACAATAGTAAATCTACCACTTAGTTGCAGAACAGTCGCTGCCAAAACATGAACATTAATCATTTGTTCTACTAGTTTTCAATAATTGGAATCTTAAAAGTCAGCAAGATGGCAATTAAGAACAACATTTAAAAGGAGTATAATGTAACCTTAACACTATTATAATAAGAGCTACCGTCAAACAGGGTGAATAGGGATGCAGGGGTGAATAGGGACAAAACTTTAAAAGGGATTGTAACATTAAAATAATATTTCCTTTTTGTGTGTAGCTTTGTCCTTAAAACCCGGATTACATGCGCTGCCAACGTAGGGTATTATTGGCAAACACGCTCTACTGTTCATTTTTATTGTGAATAGAAATTAATTGAAATTTCTCATTTCATCTGTACTTACCTTCATTTAATCAGTCAGTTCAGTTTGTGTTTGTGGCCAAAAAGGACCCTAATGTGTTTACTGTAATTTAATTAACGATTATGATCCCTTATTGACAACAAACTATATTATTTCAACGTTAAAATCCATTTAAAAGTTTACTCAATCAATAAATAATATAAATCTTATTCTTTTTTATTGATCAAACAGATGGCTTATTCCCAGGAAGGAACTCCAAATCTATTGTTCTTCAAACAATTTCACTCCATACATTGATTCCCAAGAGCTCCATAATTTTATAAAATACCTACTAAAATTGTTTCCATTGCTTTTTTAATTTGGAGCCGCCGGGAATAAAATTATGGAGCGTCTGGGAATAAGCCAAACAGTCACTTCATGTTGTAGGGAATGTTTTATTTTATACACAAAAATTACAACACTACATACATAGTTGGATATTTATTTTAAGGAAAAAATAATTTTCCTTAAATAACCAAGTATGTTGTAGTGTTCAGACAAATTAATAATAATTATTAGCCTCTTAACGTGCCAGTGACTCATTCGTAAGTCTAGAACAATAAATAATGGATTGTGTCTCATTAGTGGGTGATCGATAAGTTAATGGCTACATCCAATTAAATTCACATAATTAACCCTTTCACAGTCCCTTGACACATATGGGTCATGGTGATTGTCTAATTATTGTGCCTGTTATGCCAGTGAACATGTTAAGTTCATGTCTTAATTGGGTTAAGGCTTGGTATGTAAACTCAAATATAATTAATATCATGTAAACTATAATATTATTATCTATAAGTACATAATAGGCTGATTTTATTATACTGGGGTTACTATGGTAGCTGTCCTGGTTGTTAATAAAAATACTTGTGTTTAGGTGTATTTGGGTTCCGGGATATGTAGATATATGAAACCAGAATAATTGAATTCAAATATTTATAAAAAATATTTTTATGACAAAATTATTTAAAAAAATCTTAATTTAATTATTAATTTCGTCACTTTGGTACGTACTTTAAGCATGCAGGAACTGAGAAACAGTTTTCAATTATATTCTTTGCAGGTCCTAAGACACGAGGAGTTCAGTGAGGGTTGTGAAGCTGCTTGCAATGGGTGAGTAATTGACAGCTTCAAAAATATATTTGAATAATATACAACATACAATTTAGATTGTTGTTAAATCCTCTGAAAAACATTAAGAAATTATGATTTTATTTCTAGGCCATACGCAAACAGATGGAGCAAAACTATGATTGGTTATGGACCAGAAGACTCACACTTTGTAGTGGAACTTACATACAACTACGGTATCACAAACTATGAAAAAGGCAATGACTTCATCGGCCTCACAGTCCAGTCCAGCGAGAGTCTCAAGAGGGCCGCTGCTAACAACTGGCCCGTAAAGGATCAAAATGGACTCAAATATGTTGAAGCTCCCGGTGGTTACAAGTTCTTCATTGTTGACAAACCACAGCCTGTTGACAGAGGTGAGTTCCAGTATTGAAACAATATAAATCAAATAATTGAGTACTTTACTATTTTTTTGTTCAGCAAAAAGTCTTTACTGACCCAACTAACCTATTTGGCAGGTAGAATCCTTGGAAAGATAAAATTATAAAAAATCTAAAACCATCAATCTCATTTTTTTGGAAAGGTTTTATCAACTCTGGAACTTTAAAATAATTAAAATCGAGGATTTAAGTTCCCATTGGAAAAGTTGACATAAATGGTGATTTTGTAAAAATCTATATGTAAAAATACATACATTACATTTATGGACATGTATTAGCTAGTGTTCTTTACCATACATACAATATGCGAATGATCGTCATTTACGATAATTATTGTGTATTGATAAGATAAAGTACTTATCTGCTGAAACATCACTGTCTGAGATGTTTTTTATCATGTGATGTTGTGATTGTTTTGTGGATAAACTAGGTACCAACAACCGACTTCTAGGTACCGAGTAACTATGCGTCGAGTGCAAATCATGTGATGGCCGCATGATTCAGAGAAACAGAAAGCTTCACGCCAATGGAAAACTGAAACGATCTCTGCCTGTAAAAATCATATTTTTATGGCCACACGATGAAGACACTTATTCCTATCCTAACGATCTCTTAATATTTTATTTGAAAAAAAAAAAAAAAATAAGTAGGTACAGACGCCAGCACATCAACCTACCCGAAACTGTCAGATTTTCCCAATCAACTTTGAATCTTATGCTTAAGTAATAAAGTTGAAAATCTATTAAAGAAATTTGACAGATTGTAGTAGGTTGATGTGCTGGCGTCTGTACCTGCACTTTTTAACACAGTCTTGAAATGTACCTACTGCACCTAAGCCTATACATTAACCATGACCAAATGGCGTGTCTAAAAGATGGCTTTCATTAAAATGGCTGCTACCTACCAACCATATGACACAATTAATGTAATATATTATGGTTTGTTGAATTAATACTATGCATCAACATAGTTTATAAGTATATTGTTGCTAACACTGAGTCTTGTTGCTCGAAATAAATTATTATTATTATCAACATGAAAATGCAATTTAAAATAGTAATAGTGAATGTTAATGATTCCAAAGATTTTAAAAAATTCCGACTGCTGTTCGCTGTACACAACAGCAATAGTACTTTACTGCAGCGGCCAGCCAAAGAGGCATTGATGGACGAACGTGTAAATGTGGGCTGAGGCGAAGCCGAAGCACACATACGTTTGTCCATCAATACCTAGTTGTGGCCAAGGCTTGTATAGTACCTACTTTTCTCAAATAATGCACGGAAATTAAAACTAAATAGTACCTAGGCAAAACTTGTTTGACAAATACAATTACTTTTCAAAATCAATGACGAAAACGAACAACAATAATTTATCCCGCGTTAAAGTGTTCATTTGTTTTTTTAATAAACACTTTTTATTTGCAAGCCATTTCGAAATATAAATGAAACCTTTGATAAGTTACCTCCTTGGTTGCCTGTTCGGAGTAAAAGATCGTCCCATTTTTAAATTACACGACATAATATATAAGTTTACTATGTTTGCCATTGAGTTAAATAACTAGAGAAGCAAACCACAATAAAATGAGTCAAAAAAGTGTAACCACTATTTAAACGCGACGACGCGACGCGACGTAGCTTTGAAACCACTAAACATTTAAAAGTAAACATATATCTGTCTCACTTACACAAGTCGCAAGAATAATACCGTCACTTAGATTAGACAAAGACCGCAATATAAACATGCAATGGCGGGATGGGGTTGCCTACCCATGCAAAATTTTACCCAACTTTTTAAGCCATAAATGACGTTCAAAAAAAACGTTAGGCCAAATTATTTATAAAATATTTGAATTATGTATTTCTTATTCGATGTGTATTAGAAGTTTATAACTAATGACAGTAATTAAGACATTTTCTTTTTAAATATTTTTTATTTATTCAGTTAGTCTCTTTTCTCAGCAATCTGATTATTTCCACCCATTTATCACGGCGTGCTGCATCTTTAGGCACCCTGCAACGTTGTTATTATTTAAAAAATATTTAAAATCACTTATTCCAATAAATTAAAAACTCCCATAAATGTGGGAAACTAAAACTAAGTTTTTAATGGTAACACTGAACCTAATTTACAAAATTCTGCATTTTATTTATTTTACGTTGATATAAACAAAGAAACAATAAAATTACGTGTGGAAAGTAATTCTGGTTAATTTATTATGTTTTTGTGATCTTGAATCGCACTCTTTCACTACGAATTTACCCATTTTGGCGATATTTTTGTCGTGTGTCACTTGGTTCACTTCGGTTGGCGCCAAACAGAGCACTGAAGTGACGTTAGCTACGCATACGGCTGTGGCCTTATGACAAGTGGCAACGCCTTGGCGCGGTATTTACTGATCTAGTGTAACATATATATCAATGATGTTTGCTATGTAATTTATTTGGCCGCTAAACCACGACAGATATGGATTTTCATACAACTTTTGCCGGCCGCTGCTCACATGTATTTGGCCAGTACAGCAATTTCGATTTACGTATCTCGAAGAAGGTTGTCCAAATACCTAATGCTCAAATTTCCAAGCATGTTTGAGAAAAAATTAATTTCCAGAAACGGTTGTCATAAGATTCTTGCATTCAAATAAATTACGAAAAGTTACCCACTTCCTCTCGAAGAGTGTAGGCCTGTGTCACAGCAGTGGGAACATTATAGCCTGATTATGCTTTATGCTTGTGCATAAGCTACACCAAATTAAACAGTAAACCAATTTTTTCCCGATGTTAATTAGCCTTCACAAGTTGCGTCCGGCGCACCTTGGGCCTTCAGCCCTATTTACCACTATGCTGGTGGTCTCATATTCGTACGACAGCATTATGTAGTTCGCGCCGATACGAAAGAAGAAGACCTATTAATTGTAAAAATTATCATCCACAGATCCAGTGGTTAAGGTGTCCCTTGCCAGCTCAAACTTGGAGAGGTCCATCGCATACTGGAGTGGTGTACTCAGTATGAAGATCTACGAGAAGACAACCAAGACAGTTACTTTTGGATTCGGCGACCAACAAGCTAAATTGGAATTAGTTGACATTGGTAAGAAACTAAGTACTTGTGTATTCATGTAGCAAACATGTTGTATTTTAGTACATACCATCTTAGGATACTACGTGTTTTCTTAGAATTAACAGCGGAACAAAAGATGATTAGTTATTTTTAAGAACCATACATAAGCGCGATGTTTGCATATTTGTTATTATGCATGTGACTGATGAAATCTAAATAATAATGCAATCTCATTCTCGACTAGCTGCTGCCTGCGGCTTCGCCCGCGTGGTTTTCGGAAATTATCCCACGGGAATTTGTTACCGAGACAGTAGCCTATGTTACTCCGTATAACATCAGCTATCTGCCAGTGAAAGTCCTTTCAAAATCGGTCCAGCCGTTTCGGAGATTAACAGACCGACAGACAAAATGATTAAAAATTGTTTTGAGGGTTCCGTACCTCAAAAGTAAAAACGGAACCCTTAAAATATCACTTCTTTGTCCGTCTGTCTGTCCGACTGTTGAGACTCCTTTTCTCAGGAACGCGTGAAGTTATCATATTGAAATAATTATCAAATACTGGTGCAATCCCTTGAAGCAGTGAAAAAATCAAATTTAAGTCTAACTCAACGCAATCAAAAGAAACGGGCGTTTATGTTCCATCACACACATGTGTATGATCTTGTGAATCATCATGACATTTGGCAAGAAACAATGTCATGTAGCACAAGTAAAGGAAAAATTTAAAAAAAATGTATTTTATTTTCTGCTCCCTAAAACCACAAGTTATAAGTTAAGTAAGCATACTAGGTAGATTACATTTTTTTATCATTATTATTTCATGATCCCCATCAGCCACAGTAATGCGCCACTTACCATTGAAAAGTATAATCATTTGTCTTTGATTCCCGCCATATTTCATTTCTGTACGCCGTAGGTATATTTTTCACACTAAATGGGCCATTACCTTTGTAGTTACATGCCTACAAATTTGTATAGAACCCTCGGTTTTCGAGCCTGACTCGCACTTGTTCGTTTTTTTTATAAGTACCGTATATACTTTCATATGCATTTATTAAAAAGCTATTATTTTTACATTACAAACAGACACTCTAATTTTATTTATTTGTATAGATGGTAAGCATGCTTCTGATAACCGTTTTTATTTGTGGTTATTCGTACTTCCATCCGAAGTGGAGGCTTTTTCAAATTTAGAAATTCTGTTTGTGTCGGCTTCTTACGTTATATGCCTTCGGGCAGTAGTTTTCCACGCGTATTGCGTCATCCGTGCATAATAAGTTGTATGCTAGGGTGCTCGCATAAAGAAGGGGGTTTTCGGGCCCGACTCCCGGCATAGGTCGCTGTAGGTTGATCTTTTGAAAGAAACTGTTTCATGTTTCAGCTGTTTCTTTAATTATGAGCACATAAGTTAACATGGGACTATTTCACCTGCACCGATCGACACACCGACTTGTCTTTGCCGGGAACCCGCTTCTTTATGCAAGCACGCTTATGCAGGAGTTGGTACAGAACACTACATCGCGACGCAATGCGTTTAAGAATCTCGGATGTATGAAACAAAGTCACATAGTCACGTGTACACATGTAATGATGAGAAAACATATTTTATCATGACAGTACCATGCGTTCCTTTGTTTGATAGACGCTATCTTCTGGTGTTTTATCAGACGGAACGTATACAACAGAAAGTGGGTACCTACCTACAAATCTATTAAGGACCTATTATCACTATCACGCCGCGTGAAAGCCGTGTGATACCTAGGTTTACATCTGACAAAGGAAAAGATTAAAAATCGACAAATAATTTTGACGATTCGCACTTGACGCTTACACATGCAGATTGATAAAATCTTACATGTGGAACGTAGTTGATACTCAAGTATCTACCTAGGAATATCTGATAACAGTGTTGACTATTTCTGTCGACTTTGTATGACGTAGTATTACGACATGCAAAGAAATTACATACCTGCCCATTCACTTATACAGGGTTAGTCGGATGGGCACCCTACCCATTCCCTTTACGTCTATAGTCCGCGCGGAACTAGTTGGCCGCTGAGGTGGGGACAGGGGTGAGGCGGCGGTTCGCAACGCACGTACTGAGTAATGCGCCCCCGCCCCTCCGTCCCACCGCTCGCATACCTAAGGCGCGGCCAACATGTAGTTCCGCGCGGACTATAGTTCTGTGTCAACGAGAAGCCGAAAACGGAGAAATAGATGCACAATTTTATAACTTTATTACCACCTTTACTTTTGAAAACTACCTGTAGCTGTGTTCTACTTTTTTTTGAGGTTCTATAGCAGAATTTTAAAGTCACATCGCGAATATTTTTGTCACGTCGTATTAAACTCTATATACGAATGTGCCTAAACTTTTTAATTTAAAATATCTGAAAACCGAACCCAAAACTTTATCATAAGTCAAAACTGGTTGTCCCACTTTTGGTTATACGACATGTATTTGGCCAGTTTTTTATTAATATCCAGATCAAGGACACCCTGTAAAAATAAACTGCGACTTTTTTTTGGGTGAGAAATTATCAAAAAACTTCTCCCGCTCTGGGCGGAGCGTCCCGGGCGTGTCACACTTTACTGGCTAGAACCCACCCGTGTTCCTCCAGTTGCTTGTGCCAGAGGCCACGTTATCTTTCGAACAACCCGCGATTCATTTGTAGAATGTACTTCATGCAGTTTATTTTTCATTTGCAGTTTGTTTATATTCAACGAGCTCTAAGAATAAAACATAACAACAGATTTCAAATACCTATACTAATGTACAATTTAATGCAATTCCAGGTGAGCCAGTGAACCGCGCAAAGGCGTATGGCCGCATCGCGTTCTCGGTCCCCTTCAAAGAGCTGGAATTCATCGACGTGAATGTTCAAAAAGCCAATGGCATTATTCTTACCCCGATCATATCGCTGGACACGCCAGGCAAGGCCACTGTTACAGTCATCATTATAGCGGACCCTGACGGCCATGAGATCTGCTTTGTGGACGACGAGAGTTTCCGACAGCTGTCCCAGGTCGACCCCGCCAGTGACGCAGACCTCGACAAGTTTATCAAATCAGACAAGTCGCGGGCGTAAATCTAACTTCTATTTCTTAGCTATCGGGCAAGGGTACTCATAATACTTTTACATTATTTTCTCTAGTACCTACTTAA
Organism: Amphipoea oculea; assembly: GCA_945859645.1. Lineage (NCBI taxonomy): Eukaryota > Metazoa > Arthropoda > Insecta > Lepidoptera > Noctuidae > Amphipoea > Amphipoea oculea. The sequence continues at coordinate 15,981,804 of OX243873.1, forward strand.
GTTATTCTCCGCTCAGCGTCACAATTTTATTGGTTCTAAGTATACTGTATGTATGCAAACACTCATCCTCATTGTTCTACATATCTATAGAAGTGTTGATAAATATGTTGTCATTGTACAAATTATATCGGCTTCATACAATGTAAGGCTGTATAATCATCATCTGTCCAAATTATTTATTATATTGAATTTTTATCTTTATGTGTAAGTATTAATGTTCATTTTACAGTGACAAGTATGTTGTAAATTGCCTCTTCATTTTTGTGATAAGCTTGTCTTAAAATAACCCTTCAGAGTAATTTAGCATTCCAAGTTGTTTTGTAAGTGTCAGTATTAAGTATTATTTGAAGTTGTTCAAACATTGTTGTAAAGTGATATGTTTATTGTATATTGTGTATGTTTATTATCTATTGTTGCGCTTACGTAAACAGCAATATGCTAACTAAGTAATAAGAATATATCATTTGAATTTCATGTATTTCTTATAATTTATCGATGACCTAGAATTTACAGTAATTTACGAGAATTTAGAGGAAGACAGAATGCTGTCTGAACTATTAAAGCATCGCATAAATCATAATGACAAATGGGAAATGCCGCTCCCAGGTACTTCTACAGGGTGTTACGGAAAGGGTATATCAATACAAACGGGTTGAAGAGTGTATCTGGTCTAGAATCTCTGTACAAAATTTCAACTCAAAAGTATTAACTTTGAAAATGCTTAATATTTTTTTATTTCGACATCACGGCGCTGCACTGGCGCGCGGCGGCGTGATGTGCGTGTACTAGGCGTACAGACACTACAGATAATGGATAATGACCCTCGTAGTGCGGTGACACGTTTGTTATGATTTCAATTTAATAAACTATCGAAATAAAAAAATATTAAGCATTTTCAAAGTTACTGCTTTTGAGCTGAAATTTTGTACAGAGATTCTAGACCAGATACACTCTTCAACCCGTTTGTATTGATATACCCTTTCCGTAACACCCGGTATATTTGCCGGAAAACGTTGAGTTCATAGACCCACGCCTTTTTTCACGAGAGTAGGCAGAAATTGCAGACCTTTATGTTAATTTGAGGAAATTAAAGACTAGATGTTACTAACTTCAGTTAATTCGTCTAGCGATAAGATAAGAAACACAATATAAAAAAGCTTCCCTTGGGTCAGTTCACTTCTCGAATATGACATGGTTTCATCAATTATCCGATCTCACGTCAAGAGTCCAGACTACCTTTACTATGTCTTCATTATGTTGGTTTCTCTTTGAGTATCTATTTGTACAAATACAGTGTAAACTCTATATAACGACCCTCAAGGGACTGTGCATATTTTGACGTTATAGAGAGTTGTCGTTAAATGGAGAGAAGAAAAATCTGTATTAGATAAAAAAGAAAAAGTTTATTTCAGACTTATTTGAACGCTATTGCGTATAGTCTATTATTTTTGTCTGACGTCTTTTGCTGCACCAGTAATTTTGTTGTATTTTTTAAATTATTTTATTCATATCTTGCGATATTTAAGTTTGTGAGCAACTAAGAATATGATAACGGATAGATAATCCATGACTCCTACTAACTACAGTCAACACGTGCAAGCAATCCCAATTTGTAAACAAAAGGACGGATTTCTTAGAAAGTTCGGTATGTATAATGCCGACAGTCGTGTTTATTACGGGCTAGGATAATAAAGCGACAAAAGAACGTACACAGCTGCGCAGTTTTTACTAATTTTGGCAACTTAAAAAGTACTTTTTATTTTAAATTCCTGTCGTTATTGAGAGTGAGTGTAACGCTATATAGAGTGTATCATTGTATGGGAAACAAGCTAAACCAACCAAAGCCGAGTGATGTTGACGCTTTAGGGAGTTTGTCGTTAAATCGAGTGACGTTACATGGAGTTTACACTGTATTCACGTATTTTGAAAAATACAAAACATACTCTATATACCTGAAAAGTTGATTTTATATTAGCGTACGGTCAGCTACAAAAGTATAAAAGGCTAAGAGTTAAGTTACTTGACTGTAAAGACGCTAATGTTTATACAAGTACCCCAGGTATAGTGCCAGCAATAAATCTCGAGCCTCTGGCTGTACTCGGCCGTAGATTATCGTTTGACGATTTTTTCTTCGTGGACCCTGCTTCAACAGGTTAATCCTTGTACCGGCCAGTCCTAATAACAGATTTCGCCACGTTTTAGACTAGGCGCAAACGAGCCACCGACTAGCAGTTCACATGTTTTGTATGGAATACGTCGCACACATGTAACCGGTGCCGGCCATGCTCTACAGCAGTACCCAGCACCGCAGCAAGAGACCGCCGGGGGTTGTGGCCGGTGGCTCGTGTGCGCTTACCCTTATAGCGTTTGTCCACCGCCACCGTCAACGTTATGTCAATGAGAAACACGATTATTCGGACCGAACGTGACGTCTCGTTGACGGTCGTGTGGTGGACACGCGGCCATAGTATATGTATGTAATCTGCGTTCACGATTTATTTGCCAAAAATGTAACCAAATATGAATTAATGGAAAAATAACTTTAATTCCTACACAATAAAGTTCAGTTTAGGCTACAACTTCAAACATTTTTATAACTTTTTCAATAGTACTGTCATTGAAATAAAGTTGATATTTATTTAACAAAAGAAATAGGGTGGGGGGGTGCAGCACGGCGCACTCTTACTATATCTCTACTTCGGCGACGTATTTCGTTCTCGTTGACGTACCGGTGGACAAACGGCCTTAGTCTTCTAAATTATCTCGGGATTTTATTGTACCATGTTCTAAACAATTTCTTTCATTTGTTTTCTCCACAGTCGCTGTCGCACGACGCGTGGTGCTTGAGCGTGCAGCTCGTGGCCTCGGGGCTATGCCCGTCTGCACAACGTTTGCTTTGGCAAGGCCTAATTTCATGGCTGTTACTCTAGGACGCACATAGCCATAAACATGCGTTGCACCAACCAGCTGCTGCCTAAATTCTGTCAGATGTATTTGATATTAAGGATAAACCGAGTTAAAAAATGTCTTAGTTAATTAAGCTGAGACTTAGCCGACTTTAGTGCAGACGGGCATTCAAAGCGTCTCTAAATGTTGATGTATCAGTGAAAAGATGCCCGTGTGCCTCAATGGGGAGCTGTTTATTTACTTCATCCGTTGAATAACTAAACAGCAGTCGAGTTGTCAAGTACTAGTTTTTACCCGCGGCTTTTCTCCCGCGTGGATGTTGGAAAATTTTCCACGGGAACGTACTATCGGGTACATCACATACTTTTGGAACAGAATATAGGTAGAAACATGGTAGATACTCCATTTGAGACCTATTCATTTCGTAATTCGCAGTAACAAAGTTTGCGATGTGGCGCGGAGTAGTGTAGCAAATTCCTTTAGGCGCGATTGGTCCAATTCGCGATTGGTCCAATGTTCAAAAATATGTCCAATTCGCAGTTGGTCCAATTCGCGATTGGTCCAATTCGCGATTGGTCCAATTCGCGATTGGTCCAATTCGCGATTGGTTAAATTCGCAGTTGGTCCAAAATGGACAATGTTTCCGAAATTATACAATATATATGTAATATGTATATTGTATACGATTTATAAGATTCTGTCAATGATAATATTATAATAAATTTGCACACTGCTAGAGGATTCAGGTCTAGGCTATCGGTTGAGGAGAGGTGGTCAGGTTATATCTCACCTCCTCTACATGGATGACCTAAAACTCTTTGCCCCCAATAATTTGCAACTTATGGAGCTATTGAAAGTAAGTGAAACTTTCAATAGCGCCGTCATGATGGAATTTAGTGTGGACAAATGTGCAGTCATGCATGTAAAGAGAGGAGAGATTGTGGATCCCTGGGAACCCAACTCTCGGATTCCACAAACCTTTGAGCTCTCTCCGCATCCGAAACCTATAAGTATTTGGGTATGTCGGAAGCGTTGGGAGCGCTTCTTTGGTCTCCTAAAAATCGTACTTAATAATAGTCTTCTATCAGGCTAAAACAAGGTGCGCGCCTTCAACGGTTGGGTCATGCCGGTTTGATGTAGTCTTTTGGCATATTCAAATAGACTCAGACCGAACCCGATGCCCTGGGTCCGTACGCTACTGACTGCAAATCGAATGCAAAAGTGTGGAGGTCGAGGCTTTTTAAACGCTAATACCCACCACAATCGCGAGGTGTGCAGTCTCAGTGAATATATCCTAGAAACCGGCGTGGGGATGCATCGAGATGTGGCCGGGGTGGACAAGGGCCTCACCCCGCTCTCCTTGGCTAAAGAGAACTGGCGCAACCCTACTGGGTTGCAAGCACTACTGTGCTTGACATTAATGATCGCATGGAGGTATGGCAGAGTAAGGAGCTTCACGGATGTTTTTTTCGGATGTAGATGTACTAGCGTCCGTAGCCTGGCTGCGTTTCGGTGAAGGTTTTGTCTTTGCAATTATGGACGAATTTATGATGATGAACAATTATCGGACTTCTATTGTCGGAGATTAGTCCGATAATTGTTCATCATTTGACATCTATCGGGCATGCCACCGGCCAGGGAAATCAATCAGACATATTATCTCCGGGTGCTCTCGTCTAGCTAACGGAGAGTACTTGCATAGACATAACCTTGTAGCCAGGATAATCCATCAACAACTTGCTCTGAAATACAGCCTTGTGGAATCTGAGGTGCCGCACTACAGGTATGTGCCCGACCCAGATCTCGAAAATGAAAATATCACATTGTACTGGGATCGATTCATCGTCACTGACAGGACTGTTGTTGCCAATAAGCCTGATATAGTGGTGGTGGATCGATCAGAGCGGCGCGCAATGATTGTTGACATAACCGTCCCGCATGATGAGAACCTCGTGAAAGCCGAGGAAGATAAACGAATCAAGTATCTTGATTTTGTTCGCGAGGTTGTCGACATGTGTGATGTGGACTCAGCGATCATTGTGCTGATAGTCGTGACAGCTAATGGGTTAATAGCCAAGAACCTTGACCAACACCTGAGGAGGTTCTCGTTGGGCAGCTGGATCAAGGGCTTGATTCAGAAAGCAGTACTTCTGGACACGGCCCACATTGTTTGGAGGTTCCTCTATCTGGAGCCCTGACCGCCGGGTAGCTTAAACCCTGTACATAAAAATGTGCTATTTTGTTTAATTTTGGAACTGCTTTATATTGGACCAACCGCGAATTGGACCAATCGCGAATTGGACCAATCGCGAATTGGACCAACCGCGAATTGGACCAATCGCGAATTGGACCAATCGCGAAAAGGTGAATTGGACCAATCGCGAATTGGACCAATCGCGCCTAAAGGAGCAAATTGTGTAGGAACATTTTATACTTTGATAACCCATTGTCACTGGCCATTTTGTATCTATCCACAGAAAAAAAAACGCCCCTGTACGCCAACTAAAGAAGATTAAATAAAACAAATGAAGAACATCCTAAGTAATTCTCACTAAACTATCCCAAAAATGTAATTGAGGTTATGCCATCGGAATCTCCAAGCTAAGCTAACATTCGGATCAAGCCATCGCCCACGTTCTCATGTCCAGCCCGAAAGTAGATTTGCGTGTTGCCGGCTACTTAGCGATAAACGGCTAGATATAAATCGCGAAGTGAATCGCGGTGAGCGGTTAGCGCGCCAAATGACTTGACCGTATCGATCAAATAGCTCTAGAATTTTATTGCGAAACGAAGGGATCGCGTGACGCGGGCCTCGCCTACATCCGCGAGAGAAGTCGTGAAGAGTCGGGAAGTCTTGCTTATCTGCACTCTGATAACAATCGATTTATCTAAACATAGATAATTATGTTAAAAGTACCTACCCTGCTTAGGGTTTTATATTGAGTAGTTACAAATAATAGTAGAATGAATAATGAAAATCTGCAAAAATACAGTCTTCGTAGTTCCTTAGAACAATTTTCTCTACCTCTAATACTTTCACATTTGTCCTTACTGACCCATCGAAACGGATCACCCTGTAAACTGACCATAGCTAACACTGTGCGCTGTAGAGGTAGCAGAGAGTCAGCTAAAAAAAAATAACGAATTATTCTAAGGATCCTCTTTGTTTTGCTTCTCGCATCTTAAAAATAGAAAATAAACCCTGAGTTGTACTTAAGTAAGCAAAACTTTTCAGGTAGGTAACATATTCATTTTTAAAGGTAACAGATAGGTACATAATTATGAAAAATCTAATTTTTCATCTTTTAAGATGACAGGAACACTTTGTAAGGAAGTTTTATTCCGTCTTTACACCATAAACAAGTTGAGATACCTGTATATGGTGTAAACGTGTACTTCTTTGTTTAAACATTTTGTTCACTGTTTTGTCAATTTATCAACAAGTGTTGTACAGACGCCAGCACATCAAGCTACTACAATCTGTCAAATTTCTTTAATAGATTTTCAACTGTATCACTAAAGCATAAGGTTCAAAGTTGATTGGGAATATTTGACAGTTTCGGGTAGCTTGATGTGCTGGCGTCTGTACATCTAGTCTTCACAACTTGTTTTAGTGGTAAACAATAAATGAAGACAGTAGACACAATACAACATGAAGAATACCTACCTACATATTATGATTTAGGTATACTTTCGAGAATAAACACGGAGTAACACCCACAATAGATACAGTACTTCTGCACAAGCAAGCAACCCAGTATTGTATCAATCACTCACAGAGTAATATCTAATGTTTACGACCATAATTGCCACGTAATTACTAACATGTCCGTCAGTGCGTCTACAAAACTGACAAGCGTCGTAAATAATAGCATCGCTGGGAAACGTCAATGCATTGTAAATTCTACGACAATTTATTATGGAGTACTTATACACAAGACTCATGACTGCGGCTGCAGGAAACTACGTTCAGCGTTTTGAAAAACAATGTAGGTTATTGTTTTAAATAAAATGAAAAAATCCAATTAAGTAAGTTCCTACTTAATTGTATGTAAAAATTAAAAAAAAAAATATTTGCATTGAAACTATCGAAGGTGTTTAAGAAATCATTTTTAGACGTTATTTTTTTTTACATTAACAAAACGAGCCTCGGACCCGGCAGGATATTTTTTTCAGTGATATGCATTTTCTATTCTACCTTTTATATGCACGGACATTTTCATCGAAAGCAAGAGCGAGTGAGGCGAGCTCGAAATTTTTTACAGCCTGTCTCGTATCTTCAGTTAGGTTTCTTTTGAAAATTCCTACGTAAACAGGATTTGCTTAGTCGACCTATGCAGAAAAGTTAAGAGCATTAGAAGAACTAAGAATGCAAGAGCGAGCGAAGCGGGCTTAAAAATTTTGCATCCTGTGACCCCGCCGCGGAAAGGTTCTTAGGGTCCCGAAATATTAGTTAGGTTTCTTTTGAACATTCATACATAACCAAAAATTCAAAGACCATGTGACATCTACCAACCTGCACTGGGCCTGCGTGGTGGATTACTGCCCACTCCCTCTCACAGAGAGGAGGCCTGTGACCCAGCAGTGAGAACATTAAAGGCAGATTAGCTATTTATACATAGGTATTCATAAAAGAGTGTCCATGGAGTTTCTTGCCCGTTCTTCTCCATAGGTACCTACGCTTTGAATTGGGCAACTAGCTTCATATTTTCTGACTGACCGACTTCTTGACAGTTCAAAAGTGCCTGTAAAAGGTTTAATTGAAATAAATGCTTTGAGTTTGATACATAAATAGGAGTTAATTTGTCTACTTATGCAGAAACCATGACAATGAAGAGAATATAGGATGCTAGAGCGAGCTCGAACATTTTAGCACACCAGCTTCTGGAGGTTAGCTTTTCATTTGACTAGTCATACAGTAATAGGACAATAGGATAGTTGACAACTTAGATATGTAGAAAAACCTGACAATATTAGGAGAATATTGACAAGAGCGAGCGCAACAAGCTCGAAAGGACCGAGTTCCTTTTTATTAGACTTATTTATGCAAAAAAGTTTGAGGAGTAAGAGAATGTCAGAGTGAAGCAACGTCGACATTTTTTCTTACAGATCATATTTTGTCTTTATTGGGATTTGATTAGACACAATGGGTGCCTGAAAGTGGACGGGTGGTGTCTCCAAAGAGGTGGCGAGGTAATCTGGACGCATACCATGAGTGTTGATTTGGGAAGGCGCAATAGAAGAGTAGGTACTGTAACACCTACACTACGGGGGGAACTATTTTACTGGACTGAAAACCTATTAGACTTTCATAGGATATTATTTAGGAGTAAGTATTTCATCATATATCCCATCTTATTCATCATATGTCAAACCTATGACTCTCTATATGACACATGCTTAAACGTTCGAATGGAATATGCCTTCAAATAATGTTCAAATATTACCGGTCTGTCTCGCAAGGAGGTCAGATTCTCTACATCAGCTACGCCCACCTTACAATAATAGTATTGGCATAGCCCAAGACTTTTATTCACACCATTCGAATATCCAAGCCCTACCTGCCTAACCTAACAGAAAATTACCTAACATCGGGGAACAAATTTACATGGTGAGGTCCGCCTCTTTGCAAGAGAAAGCTTAAGTCAGGACGAACGAAGCGCGAATCCAACACCACGTTAAGTGTCAGGCAAGTTCAGGCGCGGTCGCAGCCTAAGATTTGGGGGGGGGGGGGTCATCATGGGTGCCGAGAAATATTTTAATGGAGGTACATCTCGTTGGTCTAGTGGTCGCAAGCGTTACTGCTGAGCATGAGGTCCTAGCTGGGTTCGATTCCTAGGTCGGGTAAAGTGTTGAAGCGTTTTTCCATCATAAAATTCTCAGAAGCAGACTGGAGTCTGGATTTGTGCCCGGTTGGCGGCAGTAGGCTCGCCCTCTATGACATTTCACTAAATAACTGGTGAAATGTTTAAGTACTATGTATATGAAGGTATACCCCTGCCCAACCCTTTGGGGATTTAAGGCGTGATGATATGTTAAGGTTCATGTACATCTCCACATTGCTTATGATATTCAGGGACGCAGCTTTTGCATAGGGGGGGTGGGGGTGTTACTTAAATGCTGCCAAATTGGTCGTATGTATTAGAACGGTAGATTGTGCAGGGTGAGAGAGCGAGCGAAGCGAGCTCGAAAATTTTAACAAGCCGCCTCTGTTTGATTAGGTTTTGTTTCATATTTTCAAGTAGAAATAGGAGTTACATTGTCGACTTATGCAGGCAAGCTGAAGCAGCTATTAGAATCTAAAATGCAAGAGCGAGCTCGAAAATTTTGCACACTCTCAGATAGGTTCAATTTTCTTTCGATCATTCCAAAAGGATTAGGAATTACTTGCTTTGTCGATTTTTGAAGAAAAGCCCAAGAACCAATGTAAATTGCAAGAACGAACAGCGAGCCTGAAAATTTTAGCACTCCACGTTGAATAGTCTCTGTTTTCTTTTACCCATCATACGAAAAGAGAACTCATTTTATCGAATTATGACGAAAAGCTTAAACTCGATTTACAGCAGTTTAGGTTTTGGAATCTGGCCTTATCTAAGCTTTTCAATCTTACTTACGAGAGGGGGAAAGTAATTTTTAGGCGCGTTAAAAAACCCACTGTTATTTCATAGTATAATTAACTTTTTACTTCAGTCGGCAGTCCCATCTGTTAATGTTTTTGAATATGCCAATTGGGGTTTTCGTGGCTCAAGTACGGTTTCAAGTTAGTAAGGCAAGTAAATCATTCAGACTTGACAGCTTGAATGATTTGGGGGGGGGTCATGACCGTCACGACCCCCCCCCTCCCTCGGACCGCGCATGGGCAAGTTAACATTTAACTTGTGCCAATGTGCACCCATACAAACTAACGTCGTCATGCTTCAACCTCGTCGTGTCAAAACCCCGGTAAAAGACGCGACACGGCCTCCTAATAAGATAAGAACAATAATTGATGTGGGAGTTCACATCGACCTGGAAGAGGCTTAAGAAAATTAAAAGATCTTAGCATCAAACTCTTTAAAACTCCATCGGACAGTATTGAGCCAGAGGGAGGGAAAAGCTTAAGAAGCCAGGGTTCAACGAAGAAGTCTGACATATGCCCGTGTTATGAGTAGGTAACGTCACTATTGTGATGGAACATCACTACTCGACAAGCTGCCAAGATGGCGACCTAACCATGGCTAACTCTCATAGTTGTAATACATGAGAACATAATAAAACCCAGTATAATTGAAGTCCAGCATTCTCATTTACACCAACCAAACATGGTGTCAGAAGTGGGATTCGAACCCACGCCCTCAAAGAGGCGCACTCCAGAGGAAAACCTCAAAAACGTACTCCGTTCTCAAAAAAATTCTAACACCATTATTATCAGTCAATGCTGATGAAACTGTGGGTCCTCAATCATAAGCTGAACCAAATGTGTCAACCAAACACACTTTGTAAAGGCTATGCCCCGTTAGCAAAGTTGAGTTGTTGTTGTTGTTACCTGGAATTATGCAGGGAAGGCCTTTGTCCAGCAGCGGGACAATAAAAGCTAACAAAAAAACTATTATTGAAGCTAACTTGATGTCGTTACCTTGGTGTCGTTGATTCCGCATTTTCGTTTTTTGACACCGACTTCCGAAATTAAAGTTATTTATCACTTTGTAGTGTTTTTTTTGAAGTCGGTTGTTTTTTTTTGTAAAAAAGTTTTTATTTTTCACTTTTTAGTTGTACCTACCCCACAAAAAAGTAAACAAAAAGATCGTTAATGTAGACAATGTAGATAAATTTTTAGATTTTTGTTGATTTTTCAAAAACCGCTCATCCGATTTCGATAAAATTTTCATGGGACCATTTGGGAAGTATACCCTTTGTAACAAAAAAAGAATTTTTCAAATCGGTTGGCAAACGACGGAGTTATGCGCGAACAAACACAAAAAAAAAAAAAAAAAAAACATACAAACATTCGAATTGAGAACCTCCTCCTTTTTTAGAAGTCGGTTAAAAAAAACTATTATTGAAGCTAACTTTTCAAAAACTATTCAAACAAAGTTAATAACATTGACATTCGACTACCCCCCCGCACGCGTCTTCTACCAAATGAAAAATTAAAAAAAAAACACTACAAAGTGAAAAATAACTTTAATTTCGGAAGTCGGTGTCTTTGGATCTGTATTTTAGTTTTTTGCCACCGACTTCCGAAATTAAAGTTATTTTTCACTTTGTAGTGTTTTTTTGGAAGTCGGTTTTTTTTTTCTTAAAAAGTTTTTATTTCACGCTTTTTAGTGGGTCTGCTTATAATTTATCTAAGTTACAATAGCCTAGTGATCATCGCCTTTTACAAACAAAATATTGCTTTTCCCGATGCAGGGAAGTTAATTGTTGAGGAGTTCTCCAGGTCCACCATCAGCTCCATATCACCATTCACATTGTGACGAGGATGAATTGCTTAGCAACCATATTAAAGTAATCGAATCGCAACCCGTGAAATACTTAGATATTATTGAGTAGTTCCGGTGGCCATCTGTGGTCTTCATCATCAGTTCCACTTCACCATATGCTGCTTTCCGAGAGCAAGTGCACGAGTTACTATAAAAAATACCCAAATCGCTATAGGTGTGCCTATAATATTTGAAGAGTTCCTTCGATTTCTCCAGGATCCCATCATCAAATCCTGACCTGATGTTTTTAGACTAGAAGCTGATAATCCTGGCTGCAGCATCAGGCCAGACTTATGTCAACATTGCATTGAACTTAAAATTTAGTCCTGTTTAAAATGAGCCCAAACACGACTACGGTGCTGTTATTTCAAGGTTTGTACTTTTTCTGATGCTCCTGGCTTCAGCATCAGGTCTCTATGTACTTCGGTGTTCCTCATTAACAGTACGTTTATCCACACATCGAGCCCTTTTCAATGAGCCTAAACGCGATATATCTGCTGTTAGTTGTCGAGGAGTTAGGTACTATGCAGACTATCCTGACTGCAGCATCAGGTCATGACTTGATGATCATGAGACCAAATGTGACAAATGCCCTATCAAACATCAAAACAATTTACTAAAACAGTCCTTGCCTGTTTGAGTAACTTCTTACTGTTAAGGAGTTGTACCTTCCATCATCAGCCCAGCTACCTGAGATGGTGACAACCATACGCAAATAAACAAGATACTTCATAAAATATGCGAAAAACAATAAGTGAGCCTATAAAATTTGAGGGTTGCCCTCGATTTCTCTAAGATCCCATCATCAGATCCTAACTTGGTGACAATGGGACCACCTCAGAACTATCTACTTTCGAACAAAAAAAGAATTTTGAAAATCCATCGACAATTGGCGGAGTATTCGATGAACAAACATACAAAATAATAATAAAAAAAAAACATACAAACAGCCGAACATAGTACCTCCTCCTTTTTGTGAAGTCGGTAAAAATTACTTAAATCGACCCTGTAGGTACCTACCTACCTAATCACTAAGAAATCAGTGGTGTACTCACGACTACATATCAAACTATACATTTCCAGTTTTAGCTGACCACGCATTGCTTTTCGTACAATGAGAAGTCAACTTATACCTACTGGAAATGTATAGCGGATTATGTCGTCGTGCGTACCTACATGAAAAAAAAAAACCAGTCGAATACATGGCATTCTTCTTTTTTTTAAGTAGGTTAAGAGCATTAAGTTTAACCACGAGGAAGGAAGGAAAAAAACAGCAATTTTCTTATAGTATAGATCGTACCAATACGATAGGAAAGAAAATTAGAAAGTGTAGTTATGAATGTAATAACTAATAATACACCCACATTTCGCCGGTTCTGTTTAAGTTATAATGTAACAGGGGGCGAGCCTAATTCCATTAACCGGATACATATCTAGAATCTGAATAACACAATAGCAGCGGCCAACCTGGGAATCAAATTCAGATTCAGCAGTCGCGCTTGCGTCCAATATACTTACCTATCAACGAAGCAGCAGTCAGAAAGTTAGGAATATCTGGGTCAAGTAAAGTGTTAAAGTACCTACACATGATATACATAATCAGACTACTTCTTTATAACGTTTATACCGCTCGGACACAGGTCTCCTCTTGCTGAGAGGGAATAGGCCGTGATCCATCACGCGCGCCCAGTGCGGGCTGGTAATGTCAGATGTCTTCGAATTTTTGGTTCTAGGACATGCCGGTTTCCTCACGATGTTTTGCTTCACCGTTTTGAGATTAGTGCAAGGGAATACCTAATTATATAAAATGGAACTGGGCTGGACACATCTGCCGCATGTCAGATGAACAGTGGGCCAAACTTACGACCCAATGGGTCCCTCTTAATGGCAAACGACATCGTGGCAGGCCCAGACGGAGATGGCGGGATGAGCTGGACTCCTTCAACAAGAACTGGTCCTTAGCAGCTTTGAACAGAGAGAGGTGGAAAGAGAGTAGGGAGGCCTTTGCCCTGCAGTGGGACGTCACAGGCTAATAATAATAATTTAAAGTAACCAAATCCTGGTCGCACATCTACTTCAGTTTAAGGTCAGTTAACCATACATTTTTCTAGGTCTAAGTTAGCTGTAAGTTATTTACTCCGGATTTATTAATAAGAGGCTCAGAATTCAATAAAATCGCCGCTGAAAGGTTTCGGCCATTACAAACGCACAGTCTATTTTCTTAAATGTTTTCCTTTTTTCAGCTGAATTTTCTCAAAGATGTGAAGTTTTAAGGCTGCTCTATGTTAGCAATATGACCAAAACTATTGCGCTTGTATATTAGTTAAACTAAGGTTTACTGCATCAGTCTATCGTCTGAAACTTTGTCTTTCAAACCGTCGCGCGTCGTCGTCGTTCAGGTACCTACTTCTTAGAAATATAGGTACTTACATAGATTTTAATAAATGATAATAATTTAGATGTCGAAAGACTCATCTCTTTGCTCCTTCTGAAAATGGGCAATAATATACTTCCGTAGCATCGGAGCCCGGACGTAATCCACTTCCGATCTCGAAATCTGTGCGTTTATCGTACTGGCTCCAATTATTATCCGCGGCTCGGGCGGTATCACGTCGATAATAGATCCACGACCTGTCATAAATTTCATTGCAATCGAGGATCCGGCTGATCAATTTGGCTCGCTGGGCGGGCGGGGGCGGCGCTGGGGCGCGTGCGCGGGCCCGGGAGCGGCGGGCGCGGCCCGGCGGCGGCAGTGCGCGAGTCGTCGCCGCCTGCCGCGCCGCCGCCATGGCCGCGCCGCGCCGCGACCGCTGACCGCGAACAACCGCGCCCGACGGCCCCGCACACCACGCCACGCCGCGCTCCACACAGTATCGCCGCTCGTCGCCTGTGTCCTCGCCCGTAGTGCTGGGCCGCGCTCGTCCTGCGGAGTAGGCGCCGGGCCCGGGCGCCGTGCGCGCCTCGCCTCGCGCCCCGCGCGCCACCCGCCGCCGCCTGGTTCATGACGATACGTAGGTAACGTTGCCGACTACGAAAACAGTTGTCATAAAATCCTTGCGAACTCTGCTATACCTCAGGACGCAATTCCGATCCCTGCGACTATCTGGACTGAGTGTCGTATTCAACCCCGGAGTGCACCCGTAACCGACGGTCGTGTGTTGCGCAGCTGACTGCTCCGATGATCTATCGGTTAGTTTCATTTTTTTCTCATCTTAGTTTTAAAGTAGAGCATTCCTAGAGGTTTAAATATCATAAGCACAAATATTTTTCAAGTTGCTAGATAAGTTTTCAAGTTAGTGCTTAAGTAGCGGACCTTAGATGGGTGTTACATAATGGAATATCGGTCGATCTCGTCGAGCGAGCGCGCCACAGCCACTACGTTCCGGCACAAGAAACTGTTACGGAACGCTGATTTTCTTATACTTACACTGAGTCGCTGCCACTGTTTATACTCGTTGTTCATATTCTATTAGGTCTCTAATGCTTAGTAGGTACATAAATGAAACTAGCTTTGTCCCCGCAAAGTCAAATTGGAGGTTTAGTCTAGCAATAGAGGTTCAGGATCAAGTAGGTGGTTGTAATTATCGATTATGTCCTAGAATGTTAAGATGTTAGTCTTAGTGAATAGAGATACAGCTGCTTATTATTCCCAAGGCAGTCGAAGAGATGCACACAATGGAGACACACAGAGGTCGAGTTAGCGGTAATCAGTGTTAATTGAGTGGTAACTCGTCGCCCGGGGCCGGGTGTAGAGATGTGCGAAAGTGTCCATGGGAAGAGACGTCCCTCTCGTGCGGCGCGTGTCGCTGTGCGGGATCGTTGGCACGCCTCCCAGATGCGAGGTACCTACCACCACTTACTACCGTGTGTGCTATTGTTCCTTTCTTCTCTATATCATTAACTACACTCATACTGCTTCAATGTTTGCTGTCTGATGTATGGATGTAACGAGTACAAGCGAGGTTTTATTTTTCATTGTCAATCACTGGATGTTCGATGTGTATATATTCGGTCTCTGCATCCATAGGTACCTACTTATATGTCGCTAATTGGATCTTTATGTAAATTGCTTCAGTGTTTGAAGGTGGAAGCAATTAATGGACGGTAGTTGGCCCCGTCCAGGCTTGAAACTCATTTGTTTATGTGTGTACATTTAATGTGCTTTGTGCAATGTCTGAATGTTTTTTTGTTAGTTTAGGTACAGCTGATGGTATGACTGATTTATTAATAATTTAGCATTATTGAAATATGAAAATTCGTCACGCTACTTACATGGAACTTTTTAAAACTTAGAACTTTAAAAACTTGTAGGTGTAGCTGGTTTGAATGAATTGTATGAATGAACAATAAACCGATTCAAAACTTATTCAGCAGAAAACTCAAGTGGCGCATCTATCTGTTTTCAGACTTATTTCTGAAACATTGAGTGTAATTTACATTGGCAGTTAAAAGAAAGTGTTTATTAGAATTATTTACGGTTTCCCAGCTACGCGCCTGATTTACCCATACGTAAACATTGCGTGAATAAACATCAGTTCAATCTTGGCCCCGTAACCACCGCCAGTGGGCACTCGCATTAACGCAACGTATTTTGCAAATAACCAAACATTTTATTATCTGGTTAATAACATGCTCTTTTTACGACTCTCACTTAAGATTTCCGGTGATCAGCCACCAGAAACATTTTTGCTTCACGCCGTTTGAGTTTATAGGATTTTTTTCATGTATATGAATATCAAGCAGAGCCAAATAAAATTTGTTGTTGTATTATTAGAAATTTCTATTACATTATGATGATGATCATCAGTTTAGACTTTTTCAAATTATGTTTGGAACCACTGAATTGCATATACTTACATAAAATGTGGAGACGATAATACCACAATACTAATACATAGTAGTATTTTGAAACTATTAAATAAATTCTAACATCGAAATAAAAAAAGTGTTTTTTTTTCAAACAAACTAAATACTTAGTATTCATGCGCTGACTATGATTTTTGCCAATCTTTGACCAGGTATAGTGACTAAACTATCAGTCTATCACACAGAAGAAAACGGCTGGACCAATTTTGATAAATTTTGTATAGAGGTAGCTGACATCCTGGATTAACACATAGGATTATTTTTATCCCGATATTCCCACGGGATCGACACTTATCCGGGCAAAACCGCGGGCGCTGCTAGTTGAATAATATAATAATAATAATATTTGGTTGATTTTTTGTATGTAGACTGACTGGGAACTTCATTAGATATATCTACGAAGTTTTATTTATTGTCGTACTAGCAGGGCCCCGCGGTTTCACCCGCATAAGTTTTGATCCCTTGGGAATATCGGGATAAAAACTATCCGGTGTCCTTTCCCGGGACTCAAACTATCTCTATACCAAATTTCATCTAAATCGGTTCAGCGGATTAAGCGTGAAGAGGTAACAGGCAGACAGACACACTTTCGCATTTATAATATTAGTATGGATTGTCATCTCTAAGTACCTTTGTATATTTTTAAAGTTGTTATCTATTACGAATTTACGATACACAGGCTTATTTTTTTATCACCATCCAAATTTTTACATGGTGTTCTACCCATGAATATGAACAACTTTCACTATGGGACCAACTCTGAAATCACGAGAAAAAAATCAGCTGTTTCATACAAAAGTTCAATACCTACTTGACCAAAATGTATGAAACAGCTGATTTTTTTTTCGTGATTTCAGAGTTGGTTCCATAGTGAAAGTTGTTCATATTCACGGGTAGAACACCCTGTAAAAATTTGGATGGTGATAAAAAATAACCCTGTAGGTAGGTACTCGTACGTCTGTTTTCAGTCCCTCAAACAAAATAACTTTACGGTTCACCAAATAGCGACCTAAATGAATTTACACTGAAGGAATCCCTCAAAACTCCTGAGATCGTGATAAAATCCGCGGTATTTGTTCTCGCAATGCATCTTGATTTATGTACTTACTTACCTGTAGAAGTACATAGCTAATGAGGCGTGGATGCTCTTTCACTTTCTATTTCCACTCTACACAATATTTTTCATACTTAGGTTGGTTATAGGTATTTACTGATTATCGCTGTTAATTATATTAGACGGAAATAATTATAGCATGACCAATAGGTTTATCACAAATCTCTGCAAGAAGATACACTAGGCGAAAGTGGTTACAGTGCAGTGGTACTCAAACTTACGTCAAAAACAGATGGTCTCTCCATAATTCCACATTATCACTCAGTGTAGTGACCGTATGCGCCGACTTATTAAGGGGACTACATGACCTAAAACGCGGTCACTGTCGGACTGCATAGAAAAGAAAGAGAAGCGCGATGACACAACCCTGGTAATTTATTGCAAAATATGAAGCAATTATCTATTTACAAAAATCTATTGTTTTGACCAAAAATTTAAAACAGTAGTGCTTTAGTATGATGCTTGTAGAATAATCTGACAAAAAATTATAATGATTGTATGTACAGAGTGTTACAGAAAAGGTATATCAATACAATAGGGTTGAAGAGTGTATCTGGTCTAGAATCTCTGTACAAAATTTCAGGTCAAAAGCATTAACTTTGAAAATGCTTAATATTTTTTTATTTCGACATCACGGCGCTGCACTGGCGCGCGGCGGCGTGATGTGCGTGTACTAGGCGCACAGATACACTACAGATAATGGATAATGACCCTTGGAGTGCGGTGACACGTCTGTTATGATTTCAATTTAATAAACTATCGATAAAAAAAAAAAAAAAAAAAAATGAAAAAAAAAAAAATGAAATTAATTCTATACTATTCTATACTATTAGATGTATAATGTTTCCAACACACTATAATATCAACCTAGCATATATCCTGAAGAATATCATATATTTTTCTGATTTTGTTTACTGTAGTCGATCATATACTTACTTTTAGGCTTTTAATAAACTTGCGTTAAGGTCCTGTAAGCCCCTTAAAGTCTATCTGTTGCCGACGACTTCGTCTGCGGTCAGCAATGGCAGTCAGGATGAAAAGTAGCCTATGTCATTCCCCAGGTCCCAGGCTATCTATCTTTAAACTTCTTTCATAACGATCGGTTAGTAATTTATGCGTGAAAAGGTAGTATAATACAGATAGACACACAAAAAGAGTTACTTTCGCAATCATAATATTAGTATGGATTAAATAAACTTTCGAAAAACCAATACTTACTAAACACGGACTTTCAAAAATTCATGACAAGGAAGCTGAAATCCGCAACATTTCAGTGTGCTCTCCAGCAAATTGGCTTCAATAAAACAGGATTTTCACATGAGTCCCTAGTACTGCTTAATCGTTTCTGCTATATAGTGTAGGTACCTTCAGACATATATAGTTAGGTACTTAGGTACACAATGAATGTCGTCCCTTAAAAGAAAGAGCTAGAGACTGACGCAATTCCGACAGCTCCATATAAGGCGGGTTTTATTTAATGTGCAGCATTTACTACTGCCGAACCATATCCGTATGAAGAACGTGATTGCGATACAGACACTCCTATAGAAAATCATTGGCCAAACATAGACAACATGAAATCACTGCTAAAATTGTGGGTAGCCATTTGGCCATGGTGTCTGAACTGATCTAAGAAGCAAAATGCAAAAAAGATAAACAGCGGCAGCTACAAGGTAGCTACACCAGCTTTCAAAGGAAAATGATTCCTAGTCTTGAAGACGTAGCCTGGAAAATCTGCTCTTAAACCGCGTAATGAGTTACCTACTTTGCTATTCAAAATCGTAGATTTTCTAGATAACGCACTAATTGAACCTAGTAAGTACCTAGTAACCTAATAAGTACCTAGAAGTGAATATGCTTATTGCATACCTATAACATAGAATAGCTTTAGCTATGTACCGTAGAAATAAACAAGGCCATGGTTCCCAATGCTATGTAAACGTCAGATGAAGTCGTGAAAACTGTATGAAAATCAACGTTGTACTTAGTTATTATTCATACGGGGAGCCTCTCGCGTACGTCGTCGACCACTTATCTCACTTATCTAAAGGTGCTTAAGCCTCCCAAAATTCCCCTGTGACTCTAAAATTTACGACTTGAGGAGAGATTTAACGGACGCAGCGTTATCTGTTTTATCAGAAGATATTGTGAGTCAGTCGGCGTCTGTCGGTTGCTAAACAATAGCGAGTTGTCGAACGGTGCGAGTGGAGGCGCACCAAGTCGTCAGAGATCTATATTTATGTCAATCGTTTAACTCGATCGTGTATAAACAGTCAGTGCACATGTTTACATGATGGCTGAGGTGCCGCGGATTTGTGGGCACGTGTGTTTAGATGCGATCAATGAGCTCTATCACGGTGACGCACGATGCGCCACATTTATGATCTCAATTGTTGGATGAGGTTAGTGATATTTTTTTGTATACATATACATAATTCAATGAAACTTGAATGAGTTTGTTTGTAAAGGATACACATTCAAATGTATTGTATATGATTATTTTTTATTGATAACTGATTAAGTGCTTTAAACTTTACTAGCTACCCGTCTACTTTAGCACTCCTAGGACTCCTATAGAACTAAAACTGCAAATATACTTCGTTTTCAGCGGAAACTGAGGCAGTTAAATTCCCAAAGAATCCGAGCACAGACAATAAACTGCTAGTTGACCATAATAAAAACATACCGATATAACTTTTCAGAGAAACAATCAAATGAGTTTAGACGAGTTCGTGAATTCTCCGGCATGGCTTGTCAAGGTACATTACTTTGTTTCTATTGGCTTCATAATCCGTGAGTATAGGTGCATCAGGTAGGTACAGAATATAAGAAAGAAAGCAAGAGCTTGCATTAGACTACCTAACTAAAACAAATGATGATTCACGAAGCAATCAATATTGATCTTTCTGATCCTATGTGTGTCCGTTCATAGATGTCTTTTGTCCAGAAGAATAGAGGACAAGTCATAGAGTTGAGAAATTGGATAAAGGAAATTGAACAGTCACAATCATTATACGCATCTCTGCAATTAAAAGTAGATTTAGTTGCAAGAGCAGGTTAACTCAGCAGTAGCAGGTGTGATGCAAAATTGGCCACAAATATCAACCAATCTCGTCAATACTCGATAGGAATTCCCTTGAGGAAAAATATTTGCACAGCGGTGGCACCAAAAACAAGGTAACTCCTTAAAATTCCTACTGCGACAACTGCACACATTCAACCTGTCAGTAATGGAACAATATTTTAAACGTTGACTCATTAGTTTTATATCTGGCCACTAATGAGGTTGGATACAATTAGAGCACTTGAAGCACGCAAACATGACTCCCTGTCCGTTAGCTAAGTTTAGCCGGTGTCGTAAACACGCACTTGGCCATGGTTTATAATTTTTCCGCGTGTATGTACTAGGTACAAATCTAATTTGGTCACATACCGACATGCCCGACATGTGTAGGTATGTGCCCACTGTTAAATAAACACAGGTTTAATTATAGGAGTGAGGTATGAGCGGTGAAGGAATGCAGAAAAAATAGAGGAAAACTTGGGACATAATGTGAAGACAGCTTGGTTACTTTAGGCTCAAGATTTTTTTTGCGTTCAAGTGCATTCAATGCCTTTGAAACACACATTTTTTAATAAAGTATCAGAACGACAGTTCAGTTATCTATATTTATATGCCTGCTGCTTTACTCGCGACCTAGAGTTTGTTGGAAAAATCCTCAATGCCTAATCCTCTATAGTTTGATAATATTATTCCTACTTTCTCGTCCTACGATGTTAACTATCATCACCATCACAATATGCACAGTAGTTAGAGACACAGTTATAAAATAAATGCTGAAATGTATCTTGCTGATCCCGATGTAAAATTATGAACACCCTTTAGACTGGCTCTACTATACGTTTATTTCCAACTGACATTATTTACATGATAATAGCATTCAAGTTGCAGATTACTGTCGATTAGGTAAGGAAAATGTTATGTGCGAATACACCCAAGGTTCCGATTAATTGCTTGTAATTCCTCTAGTGTCATCATGATTAGCATGACTGCATTGTAGTTACACGATTATACATCTGTAGCTATGCTTAGTGCCTCGACTGACGAGCGCACGTACATAATTAAATGCAAGTGATCGATGCATTTATACATTTTAACGGTCTGATCTCATCAATCGAACGGTCGGGCTGTGGCGGACAGTATCGAGCTCGCGGCCGCACGGAGAAAGCTAGTTTCATTTGGCTATGAGTGTTTAGTTGGTCCTGGCTGAGTGATGGCGCTTGTCGGTCGCTTGTCTAACGAGTAGTGGTGTGCGGCGTGTGTTGGACAGGTGTCGGGGGCGCAGCGCGGGCGCGAGCGTCATGCGGCCCCGGCGGCAGACGCCCATGGAGGTCGGCTAGCGGCGCGCGCGCACCCCCCGCGCCCGCTCCCCCTGCTCCGCCCCACCGACGCCATGGAACTCGCTGACGTGCCTAGACACCGACCCCTCGCCTTCGATAAGGTTAGTATAAAACTTAAGAAGTTTTTAAGTAAATTATATTTGTCTTTAATATTATTCCAACCAAGCCTCACTTAGTACTTGCGCCAAATAACTTCACACATTCTTGTAACAACATGCTAAACGATACACGAAAGCAATACCGGTCTAAAATAACGGTAGTTACATATTCTGTACGAAGTGAGTAACACCAGTTGTTACATTATGCAGCGTGGAGGAGGGTAGGCAGTAGGCAGTGCTTTACCCCGTTTATATTTAACACAATCGTCGACAGGCGCCGCCGCCGGGCGCCGAGCATACTGCTGCTGTCTGAAAATCGATAGGGTTTGCTTCCGACGAAGCTGCTATTAGTCTGGCGCTCGCTACACGATACTGTTTATAAGATAACAGTCGTCGGTAGCCCTGACAGAAAAGATATAAGTGTACCTAAATAATAATTATACCTTTGAATGAATATGATAGATAAGTAGAGCCTATGATCAAAACCAAAGCAGGCCTTCTCGCTGTTGGTGCTATTTTAGACTCTATTACTAAAATACTTTCAATTAGATCAACAAGGCAAAATCATCAAAGTGCGAACGTGCAATATTTACAAACACTGATGCTTTAAGCACTTTCGGCAATATTCAGTCGGATGATCGGTTTATATCCTCTCGTAACGGAGAATATATAATATATCACGGAAACGTCAGCTGAAATGTTCTAAAAATAGGTATCAATTCAGTATTGTGGAACTGCGTTATTGGCAGCAAATATTTCCATTTCGGGCGATTTACCTGCGGAAAAAACAGAACATATAGGTATTATTTCCTTCTACTACTTAGTTGTACTCCAAAATGGACAGAAATGTGCTCATTTGTTACAACAATAGTAATTATTCGTGCTAATGACTTTGATTTACAAGCTAACTACGTGTAGGTATAGTCGATTGTAATAGAACCCCACACGCGCCATTACTCTTTGTCACGGCGTTCGGGACGTCCCTAACAATAGAGGGTTAAATAATAAACAACGGGGTGTTTCCAAGAATCGTATTATTCGTCGCTAGTACGGTTTCGACGAAGTGTTAAAGGCTTAGACTCCTTTCACCCCCCTTTTTAGGGTTCTGTAGTCAACTAGGAACCCTTATAGTTTCGCCATGTCTGTCTGTCCGTCCGTCCGTCCGTCCGTCCTCGCTTAATCTCTGTGACCGTTAGCACTAGAAAGCTGAAATTTGGTACCAATATGTATATCAATCACGCCGACAAAGTGGTAAAATAAAAATTGGAAAAAAATGTTTTATTAGGGTAGCCCCCCTATATGTAAAGTGGGAAGTGATTTTTTTTTTAATTTCAACCCTAACGTGTGATATATTGTTGGAAAGGTATTTAAAAATGAATAGGGGTTTACTAAAACCATTTTTTGATAATGTCAATAATTTCGGAAATAATCGCTCCAAAAGTAAAAAACAATGCGTGTCCCCCCCTCTAACTTTTGAACCATAAGTTTAGAAAATATGAAAAAAATCTGAAAAGTAGAACTTTATAAGGACTTTCTAGGAAAATTATTTTGAACTTGATAGAAACAATAGTTTTTGTACAAAAAAACAAAAAGTTGTACAAAATCATTTCTGGACTAATTTCGTAGTATAATCGTATATGCAAGCATTTTTTTTAACTTCGTTTACATATTTTATTATCCTGAACGTATTTTTTTTTTCAAACAAAAAAAGAATTATTAAAATCGGTTCTCGCAATCCAAAATGACCACCGAAAACTTCTGGCACGTCTATGTATTAATTAGTAACCCAATTCCCCAAGAGATGGCGCTGTAGGTACTTATTACATTGGGTCGGGTATTATCGAATTGTACGTGGGAACACTTATTGTGACGGACGGGAAACTACGGAACCCTACACTGAGCGTGGCCCGACACGCTCTTGGCCGGTTTTTAATAATCGGGGTGACCTGAGTGAAAAAGTTTTATGTATTTCATAATTGCTGTTTTAACTATGCTAGTATTTATTTGTTAATTGACATTCTTATGTGTTATTTGATCTTAGACATGGAATATGACAAGCAGGTTGAAATGAAATGCCATGTTGTCATGGTTCCAAATACAAAACATAGACGCTGAGACAAAAACATTTTATTTTCTTATTTCGTTTCACTTTTGGTGAGCGTTCGTTTTTATTAGGGATTTTGTTCTGGTGGGTGAAAATATTTTATTAATTGAACAAGACTCAGCGAAAATGCAAAAGGTTCGTGCCGCCCGCCCTCATCCTGCCCGCCCACGCGCCGAGCGCGCCGCCCTAACCCTTAATGCATTAGCGTAAAAATTTCACTCTATTTTTATGTCACTCCCTTCTTTTTTAATAGAAATTATTTTATAGGTAAAGACTTACATTAAAGTCACGAATGAAGTAAATGGGTTTGATTTGCAATCGTGCAAACTGCAAATCCCACTCCGATTTTTGTTTCCAGTTTGGGCAGTTCTGCATATGTTTATATCCGTAGTATAAAAGACAAAGTCTATCAATGTATCAGTGACACAGGTTTATTTTAAAGACCCTACTTATGTACTAAGTAAAGCGTTTCTACCTACGCGTAGGTATACGTACAAAACGTACGTCCCAAACAATCTGTAGGTGTAATGAATCGTACGTAAAACCGTGGCGAAGGTGGCCGAGGTGGCGACGAAGACGCTCGGGCTTGCGAGATGTGACCCCCCCCTACCCCCACCACACTAGCCGCTCCTCCTCGGCGCCGGGGAATCGATCGCGCCTGTGACGTCACCCACTTAGCCTTCCAGCTCCCATCTTCGAGGACGAACGGACAAATCAACGTCCACCCCCCCTCACACAGTGTTCCATAACAAATATTTTGCCAACTGATTGCCTATGTCCTTCGCTGAGATGATCCTATCAAACAAACACATATTCATTCCGGTATATACGAAAGGACAGAATTGTCTTCGATCTTGTGAAGATACAGTTTTCTTAATTCTTTTTACTTATGATTTGATCCCGCAATCTAGACACCTATGTATGACATCACATGGGTACATAATAGATGACATTAACGTGATGACACGTTCGAAGCCCGATGCTTACATAAGAACCCTGAGCAGTCAAACGTAAAATTTCCTTACTCGGCGTTTTACTTAGTGCGTCACCGTCGTGTGAAGAGTGTCTAGTTTTGAGTCATTTTATTTTGGTCAACAAGGCATTTTAATATAATTTTGAAAGGCACTACAATTTAATTATGGCGTCGATCCCGCACACCGCCTCTGTCATATTGTATGAGTTTTATATCATCTTTGGCACAAGTTTGATGCCCAGTGCCCAGGTATTTCTATGTTCAATTACTTGAAATGATCTTATGTCAGCCCCGGATATAACAACCTTATTAGCAACTCTCTGCTGTGTTTCAAGTCATCCAAATTGCCTAGTCACGTATTTTAAAACATTCATTGTATTTTTCCTGCCGTATCTCTTGCATCGTGAAATTATGTTGTAATAAAATCAATCTCGATAGGCAATAAGCGCTCTCGATCACATTAAATTGAGTTGAGCGTGGCTGCATTGGCTTTGTCCCCGATGGAGGCGCCCCTTGAGAGAGTCGAGGGCTCTCGGCTCCCGGGCGGCATTCACCGCAGGGTCAGCCACTTGCGACGTGGCTCTCGACGCCCCACAGACCAGCTCGAGTGCACGTTGACCTAAAAGGACGCGAATGGCGTCATCAACGAGCGACGCTTTAAATCTTGCAACAGATTTAGCTTTTGTTGCATAATCAATCTCATGAGTGGAGCCTATACCTAAGCTCTCCGATATACGAGTTAGTATGTACCTATGCTCATTTAAATTAGGAATGTTTCCAGTCAGTGCTAATCAGACAAATATTGTGTTTATTATCGCTCTCGTGTTAATAGTATTTATACAGTCTGCGCTGTTAGACTAGAATGAGTTACATAAATACCTACTTAGACAGCACTATATTGAAATTTGGGCGATTTTGGGATAGAAGATCAAAACAGTGCGGTAACAAAATTGAACCTCGTTGTAACAGTCGCACTTACGATTACGGCAAATTAACGGAACTTACTGCTCAAATTTCCATAGAGTATACAAAAGTTTCCGTCTAATGGCTACGGAACCCTACTCTATTATGAAACGTGTCTACACCAAGCACCCTCTTTTTTTTGTTTTTAAATTTACTGTAACTCACACAAAACATTGAATTGCAGATGGAAATGTTGATCAAAGAAATGCAAAGTACAGAAACGGGGATACCAGTCAGAAGTCAAAAACTTTTTCTCACTTTTATTCCGTCTGCCTTTATGGGTAAGATATATTTTTATATATTAAAATAATAGAACAAAATATGTACAGTCAACACAAGTATTCAGGATCGTTGGATATAGTTGAAGTTTAGTAAGAAACCGATGGATGTTCTCGAATAAAATTTAGTTTTATTAATAGAAAACCAACACCTCATTTATCAAGTTAAATTTCAGTCGACAACATCCATCGGTTTCTTACTAAACTTCAACTAAGTATATTCGACGATCCTGCATACTTAAGTATCTCTTTTGTTGACTGAACTTACGATATACCTACTACTTTACCTAATTAAATCCTTTAATTAGTTAATATCTTCCGTATGACCTTAGTAGCCAGCTTGAACACATTCTATATTGTTGCTTGTTAACTTTGCATCATTCAAATGATACCAAAATAAATTGGTCCATGTTCGCATTATGAAGCTGGCGTATAAGACATAGCGTGGCAATCAATTTGAACTATGACATGAATAACCGCTCTTAATTTCTGACAGCTGCCCAAGATAAAGGTTGTAAAGGTACAACCTATAGCAGTGTTCATAACATCAGATAATTTACATTCCATCCCCACTTAATCAGTTATCTACTTTAGTGAAATGTTTTTGAAGTTGATTTTTAATTGACCATTTATTACAAAAAGATCCTAATAAGTTTTTTTAAGTTCCAATGGAATTTAAACTTTGTTAACATTCAGTTTATTGTTCCATAATTTGAAAATTATCTCAAATTCTTAATTCAAATATACGAGTAGTTTGGGGACCACCGTGCATCGTCCAAATCATAGGTCCAAATAAACTGTATCACCACAAAAATAATGTGTTTACTTTATTTTTATATTCCTGTTCATAGTTAGGTACATATTATGCCTATTGTAGATAATTTGAATTGAGTTAAATTAATAATATTTTGTTTTTTCATTTCAGGTTATGATGTTGTCGAATGGTTAATGGATCGGTTTGATTTTGAAGATGGCACCAATGGTGAGTCTGAGTGTATCATCGTGGGCACCGGGCCTATGCTGGCCTGGGTGCGAAGGCGCACCCTGGTCGTAGACTCTAGTGATAACGAGCGAAAACACACAATGTTAGAGTCATGTATGTAAACAATAAATTACAAGCATGTTATATGTACTGCTGATGTTATTTGTTTACTTACATCGCCTTTTCTTGCTTCAAGGCCGCTCTCATGTTTGTTGGTGGACTGTTGGACTGTTGAGGGAACAGTGTCAGTTAAGAAAACTTACCAAATGTAGAATTGTAGAAGTATTTTGTAGCTGCATTTAAATGAGCCTGTCTCCTGTGTAAACAAGATAAGACTCTTTGGGTGTATTAAATTGGTAAGGCTTTCGTATTGACTAAACTGACATAACAAGGAGCGCCCTCTGTATCATGCTTTCATCACGCAGCTAACGCGCCTTTGATGTATTACACAGTTTTCATTGCATTCAGATAAAAATTAATTAACTTAACGTTCTCCAATTTACAGTTGAAGCAATAAATTTAGCGAATCAACTCTGCCAATACGGTTACTACTTTCCTGTCAACGATTTGAAAAACCTTGTCTTAAAGGATGATTCTTCTCTTTATAGATTTCAAGTAAGTTTATTGTGAAATATATAATCGAATGAATTGTTTTCAGTAATTAAAAATTACACCATGCTCACAGGAATAACAAAAATGAAAGTGTGTAGATGCCAAAACGTCAAGGATTAGCCATTTAGCCAGCAAACTTGCATATCTTGCAAGTCTTCATGGTATTGACAGCTAACTTGGTCAATTAACTGATTACCGAACGAGGTAACTAACGGAAATAAGTAACCATACTCATTTAGGAGTCTTATTCGAATGGGACAGTTAGACATAGTAAAATCCTTTTTTTTTCGATACCTTTCCTCTACGCATAATTTTAAACCTTCTTGTTCTCTGGCAGAGTCCGTACTACTGGCCATGGCAAGCGCCTCGTGTGGCCGGCAGCTCGAGCGCGCCGACCCTTGGCCCGGACAACGTGGAGTACGCCATCTACCTGGTGAAGCGTACACTACGCAACAAGCAGAGACATGGTCTCGAGGACTACGAGCAAGAAGCTCTCGCCAACCTCAAGAAGAACCTCGCCGCCAAATGGGATTTCATCAATATGCAGGCGGAGGAACAGGTGACTACTTTCTGATAAGCTTTTCACAAGTGCCAGATATACAAGTAGTTAATAATTAGTACCTACACATTACACAAGCACACTATATCGCTGCAAACGCGTTCAAATCGTACTATTACGTAACCTTTGGTGTATTTGATACCATAACCCACAGAATAGAGACTTTCTTATTCCGTGGTTAACCCAGTCAGTACCCAGTAGGCTTCTACATGAAACGAAATAAATAAGCGAAGTGTTCTCGTAAGTTCGATAATAACAACTATAAGTCCAGCGACACTACGGAAAAACGCGATGAATGTTCGGAGTACTTATGCCTGCAGTGCTCTTTAAATTACCAGCAACATTATATTGGGCCGAAACGGCAATCGCGAAACTACTATTTTCATTTTCTTCGTATTCAGGTTCGCCTAGCAAAGGAGAGGAAGAAAGGCGATAAGATAGTGAGTGACAGCCAGGAACGCGCGTACTGGCGCGTGGCGCGGCCGCCGCCCGGTGTGGTGAGCGCGCTCGAGCCGTGCCCTGTGCCTGTGCGCGCGCGCCACCACCGCGTCAAGAAGCGCTCCGTGTACCAGGTCACACGGGAGGTACGTGCACCTAACGGCTGCAAAGCGGAAATAATGAGTATAGAATCATTGATTTCTTGCTATTCCTTGCTTCCAACTCGTTAGCATCCGTTGCAACGTAGACATCTGTTACACTTTTTCTTGTAGCATCCCCACCTTCCGTATTTAGACGTGACTAAAATTCTTCTTATTAACTTTCTACTTCTAGATTGAACATCTAAAAGCGAGTCTGGACCGTACGAGAGTGAAGACTTCAATTGCCCTTGAGGCCTTCATCGCCTACTCGGAGACCTTCACTCCCTACGATCCCTGGCTCACCCAGCCGCAGCCCTCAAACCCTTGGGTCACCGACGACACCCTATTCTGGCAAATTAACCAGCCTCTGTGAGTTTAGTACTACGCCTGTACAAAGTAGGCACTACCTTACATGCCTGAATTCTTTATATTTCAGTATTTTACTACCTAAAAGTTGTACAAAATATACGAAACATAGAGAACTTTGATACGAAACTATCTTTCTAGAGAGTAAAGAACTTACCTAAAGTAGTGTGTAGTAGTAAACCTTCTTTTGTCATTGAATTATTTAAATAGGTGGCGGCATTGTTACGCTACCATATAATTTCGTTTTTCCCGGTTAGTGTGGAGGTGCCGGGTGAGAGGCGAGTGCAACGCTGGGCGGTGTCCATCGACGAGCTGGTGTCGGACCCCACGGGGCTACAGGAGTTCACCAGCTTCCTCCGTAAAGAGTACTCGCACGAGAACATCAGGTTCTGGCTCGCGGTCATGGACCTGCGACGAAGCAGTACCAAACAGATACCCAAGAAGCTTGAAGATATCTATGAGTACGTTTATTTTTGTGAAATTGTAGTTTCTTCTTATAATGTAAATAATCTTGAAGTTGGGTTAAAAAAAGCTCTTGTCACATTCATTGATTTGGCCAAAGCTTTTGTCACTGTCTCTGTGCCCAACTTACTAAACAAGGTGAAAAACTTGGCTGTGATGTGTCTACCTTCAAAACCCTTACCAGATTACATATCTATGAACACTTTCTAAAGGTTAAAATTGGAAATTATCTAAGTGTTGATCTATATAGTGTACTACAGGGAAGTGTAACCGGGCCTTTCCTCTTTCTTTCGCACATAAATGATCTCTAAAACCTACAGCTACCCCATGGTAACAACATATTTCTTGTTGATGACACAGTACTTCTTTTTATTACAGTACTACTTCTACCACGTTTTAATACAGTTGACTGATATCTTTCATTATTTGCACAGCATTGCTTTGATAAGTTCTGGCTTGAGTAAAATTCCACCCACAATAGACAGCCTAATATTGCCATTATTCAGTAATTCTCCAAATATAGACTTGCGAATTAGAAAATCATATTAATTCGCGGTTGATAACAATCACAGAATTCTACTGAAGGTAACAGAAATCACCGCTCCGTTGGGCTATGATCTCGTCTATCGAACTATTACTATGTATTTCCAAACTTTAGTGTATTTAAGTTGGCCGTAACGTTTGTCAGAGAGTTTCTGAAGCCGGGCGCGCCGTGCGAGATCAACATCGACGGCGCGACGGCTGAGCGCGTCACGGAGGGGCTGCGCAGCGGCTCGCGGTACGCGCTCGACCACGCCGCGGAACACGTGTATGGACTCCTGCTCAAGAAGGACTGCTACCCGCGTTTCGTGAGATCAGACCACTTTCAGCGGCTGCTGACTGAGGGCAGGAATGTGCACCAGAAGAAGGCTAAGTTAGTTGGGCTTGTTACAGACGAGGTTCAAAAGTGAGCACCAGTACTTGTAGTTAAATATTTAATTTCAAGATGTGCCGTCCACCTTTTACTAGGTCTCGCAGCATGCACGTTTTGGATTTCATTTATTAATTTTCTCACAACACATTTTATACATCTAACACCTTGAGTCCCATAACCATGCCTCATATTTTTTGGATTGACTTTGCGCCATGGGGTTATGTATTGGAAATTTTGCTGCGTAGATTTTTCAACTTTGGTGGTCAAGTGAAGAAGAAGCCGGGCACGTCGAGTGGCGGCGCGGCTCTGTCCCGGCGGCGCGGCTCGGATCGCTCGCTATCGGGCTCCGCGCACGAGCTGGCTGTGTGCGCCGCGCAGCCGCCGCGCCCGCCTGACCAGCCCAGCCACAGCCACTCGCAGTCCAACCTCTGCGACCTTACCACTTTCAGGTAACTCAACTATATGTACAGCAAAAATTGCTGATCAAAATAGAAAAGACAATAATTAGGAAACTAAATTCGTGTCAGAACTAGAAAGGTAAAAACAAGAGTTTTTAGGTGATTCTATCAATATATCAAAAGGCATGACGTTATACTACCTATAGTCTGAAAAAAAATAAACAATTCAATGAATAGGTACCTACTTACCTATTTACTTATTCATTGTAACTTTTCAAAAGCAATTGTGTCCAATCAGTGAACAGGACCCTATTACTGGCCTTCGCCGTCAGTCTGTCACAGGGCAGCTTTATGAGTAGAACCGTAAAGATGTAGCCAGGCGTGATCGGGGTCAAGAGTGCGCCTATTTAGCAATAAAAAAAATCTCACGGAATATGTGTAACGACGAATGCTATTGCAGCAAATAATAAGATTTTGATAGTACACGAGTCCGATCTCGATCGGCTAGTTTTATGTTGCTGCAAGGATCATTCACCTACAAAAAATATTTAATCATTACAGAGATCCTCTCGACGACGACACTGCCGACGTATTACCGTGGGAGTGTTCGTCCCGCGAGGTGGTGTACGGCAGTGCCAACAGGCGGCGGCAGGACTCGGCCGCGGACTCGGGCAGCTCGTCATCCGACGTGAGCGCCGCCGTGGTGAGCGAGCGCACGCGCCGCCTGCCGCAACAGAGCACGCTGGACGGCGGCCTGCGCGGCGCGCCGCCGCCCTTGCGCCGCCTGTCCGCCGTGGAGCCGCGCCACCTGGCGCCGCTGGCCTCGCCGCCGCACTCGCCGCGCCCGCCGCGCCCCGCGCCCCCGCCCGCGCCGCGCGCCATCGTGCCGCCGCCGCACCCCACGCCCACCATCAGCGTCAGCTCCGCGCCCGACGACGAGTCCACGTACTCGCCGCCCGGCACCGGCTCGCCCGAGGACACGACGCGCTCCCTTGCTCACTCGGACGAGCCTTCCTCGGTGTTCGCGTCGGCGGACGCGACGCCCACGGAGCCGATGCGGCCCGTGTGCAAGTTCGGCGAGGATCGACCTGCACCCTTTACGGAAGGGCTCGAGCCGAAGCCGCCCGACCCAGGTTGTGACAACTCGCAAGAGGAGACGCCGCATGAAACCGTGAGAATTCGGTCCGTGCTGGAGTCTGTCGACTGCGCGCCCTCGATGGAGTCCTACGACGACTCGTCCGCTTCCGGCGCCGTGTCTGACTCGAGGGATTCCGACCGAACGAAATCGTCCGAAGACGACGTCGTGTCGGTGCAACGTGTGCTGTCCCGAGAATCGTCAACGATAAAAGAAACCAGTCCGGCCTCAAGTAGAGATACGAGTAGCAAAATCGGCGATCTTCCGGAGAATACACCGGAGAGTGAGGATGCTGCAACGAGCTCTGTTCGAGAGGGCGAGCTGAAGAGCGCGAGGGAGTCGGAGCCGGCGCAGGCAGCCGAGCGCGAGGCGCCGGAGCCGTGCTGCTCGGCGGCGGTGGAGCCGGCGGCGCCCGCGAGCGCGGCGGGGCGGGCGCCCGTGGCGCCGCTCGCTGTGTGCGAGGACATCGGGGTCGACGACGACAACGTAGACAAAGTGCCTTCGGCGCCACTGCAAAGGGTCTCGGGAGATTCCAGGGCGGCGTCCGACACGGACGCGACGAAACATATTGCTCATAAAGACGAACTGACGTCGGTCTCTGAAACAAATATTGTTAAGCGTGATAGTAAAAGCGGCATCGTTGAGCGTAAGCAGCGGAACGACATATGTCCATGGGAGGACGAGTAAGTACTCGCGAGTTTAGTTAGTGCATCGTAGGCCGCCGTAGTTTGTGTATAGATGTTGTTGCGTTTCATGAGATAAGTCTCCAGCAAGCCATGCGTGTACCTTCGGTAAAATAATTGGTGGTGCATTTTGATAGACAAGTATTAAGACCAGGCACTCTAAAATAATTTCTACGCATGAGAGAGAGAGATGAGAGACCGGTTAGACCGCTATGGTGAAAGACGCTAACGTAGCCGTAATAAGGTTGAATACCGCGTGCGCTCTTTGATCGCGTTCGAGCTCGAAACTAAATGTCGTAAGTCTCAATTCTTATTTTGTTTATAACTAAAGTAATAATTGATCTAGAGAAAAAATATCTTGTGGCTGGATAGTAAACTATATTTTCTTACTGTTAACATTTATTTTAGACATAAAGGCCAAGCAATCTTGAAAAAAAAAGTAATAATCTTTAAAAAAGACATGATTTTTGAATAAAATATGAATCGAGCAAAAATGTTACAATTACGTAACTGTCTTGTACATGGAAAGAAAAAGATCCAATGAATCATATACTAAAGTTCCATTTTGATTGTATGTGTGACTGTTTCAGAATATTAATGCAAATTAACGTAAAATTTAGGGAGCCTCCTCTTAAGTATGTGTTGTGTTCTCTCCAGTTCGATGAAACCGTGATGTAGGTGTATTGTTAAGAGAGTGTCGCATCTAGACATGCTTCAGCATGATGTAGGACTTCTGCATGACAATTTCTGCTAAATTATAAAACTTTTGTTCACATGGTGAAATTATTTCCAAAATCACGCACAATTTTACTAGGGTTACGTTAATGTATCTAACTATAATTTTATTCGCTTTATGTTTGTTATGTTTTATTTACTTTATTTGTATATAGTGACAAGTATGTAGATATAAAATAAAATTAAATATTTTTTTATATCCACCATCATTTTAGTTTGTATTATTTTCTTACTAATCGGCACGCAGACACATTATATTATCGCCATTTTTGTTGTAATGCTGCTGTAGTAGTTGATCTTTTTATTTACCGTAACCAAATGACAATCCCTGATTTAAAATTATTCATCGTGCATTCATACTTTGGAAGACTTTCACTTACGACATTCAGAATATTCAAAAATATAAAATATGTTAATGTGTAATATCTCCAGAGTTACGACTAAGCAAGCTAAAGTTTAATTATAATAAGAAGTCACCCAAACTTCTAGTCAAATTAGTACAAAATCTGGTCGCAATTTCATAGATATAGTTACTTTGGAAAATGCATTTGTATACCTATCTTTAACAAAAAAAATGCAGCGCGTTTGTTTTGCTTGTGATTAAGCTAAGCCCGGTAGGCTTAGAGGGTTTCTTCGTGAGCTGATTGGATGCAATGCAGCATAGAAAAAGAATTAATTCACACTCCAAAGGCCTTTAAAATCGCATTCTCTATGCCATTTCATCCACGATTCTGTAGTACAATCCGGCTGGTTGAACGTATCATATCACCATCACTCCGAAAGCATTTGAAATCACGCTATTGTCTTTGGGTTTTGGGGCGTATGATACCCCCAGCTTCGCTCGATACCAAGTATTATTTCCCATTCTACGACAGCCAGTGATCCGTCAGGTAGGTAAAATGTGTTAACGTTGTTCTTTTTCTTTTTCAGGAATTCCTGCGAAAGTGATGCTCCATTTGTTAAAACTTACGCAACGCTCGGTTACTTATAATTTTGTAGGCGAATATCAACAATATTTTACGATGTCAGGGTTATAGGAAAAATAATATTTAATTTTTTAACTTAGACCCTATGTTTTAATTATCACAAACAACGTTAGGTCATTATTATGTAATTATATGAATATTTTAAAGTAAATGATCGTTAATTATTAGTAAAACAAAATGGGTTTTATTTGACATCACAACTTTTAAATATATATCTGAACAGCTCGCACTGAAAATTACTAAAATGTGCTTATTTCTTGAAGTTAACAAAGTTGGTTCAGATAAGAAAAATAAAGATTGAATCGCTCGTTATTATTATTTAGGTAATTGCTTTGGTACTTCGCTGCAGTCTGCATCAACGCTGAACTTGCAAATTCGACGTGACTTTCCCTCTTCGGGTGTCGTCAGCGGTTCGACTAAGGACAGCTTATCCTCATGATAGTAGCGACAACGACACTTCTGCAACATAGACAATATCATCCGCCTTCGTTTAGCTGCACAACATGGTAGAAGTTAATAATAAATAATAGTAGGAAATGAAATCGTCTTTTAGAATAACCTATTTTTAAATGGCTACTAGCAGTAGCTGGTAGTACCTTTAATTTTGTATAATTTAAAAAAACCCAGTACAAGCAAAAATTGTGAAGCATGTAGACAGAGTGGTCCATAATGCAGGGTGCCTCTGACATTGACGTGCAAACTGTTACCATTCAGCAAATGATTCTAAACAAAAAACATTTGTCAGTTCTCAAAAAAAATCTGCTGTTTTATTGAAAAGTGTGTGTGGCCTATGCGGTCAAAATGAATGGAACAATATTTTTATTTTAATAACCGACAAAAGTTTTTAACGCAGGGGGTCTAGAAATCCATGGACAGGTTGTCCCTGCCACCCTGTATATCGAGTGAGTGGTTGGTAAAATTAGGTACTGCCTCTAACCTAACTGTTACTAAACTTATACAGGAGATCTAGAGATTCTAAGGAACTATGATGATTTTAGAGTAAAAAAACTCCTTGAAAAGTGTATATTCCCAAGTCATATTATAAGAGCTCTTTTTTAAATCTTTGAGTCCATTTTTCTTGCCTCTAAAATCGACGAAATTGTTCTTTCTATCTCAGATTCTCCCATACCGACAAATGTCAAAGGGTGATGAGGTATGGCAGAGATCTATAAATCTATACAGCGTGCCACTTTTTAACGGCGACATTAATTTAACACGTAGATAACTAATACGGTTTCGCGTTTTCGTTTTATGTGCATATTTTAATTTTATTAAACGTCATTATTTATTTATTTTCTAAAATAGCATCTTTGAGCGCAGGAGTAATTTGCCGGGGTCACGGTCGTCACGGATCATTACATCGCATTAGGTGACTTGAAGCCTTGAAGGAAAGAGAGAGCTCTCTATGTCAACGAGCGGCGCTGACGGTAGCTTTCAAATTTGGTATTATTTTATGCTGTTATAATTTTTATGATTAGATACTGGCCACTAATGCCACTAGTCCTACCCGTGTGTTAAATTAATGTCGCCATTGTATACGCACGTTGTATAAATCTCAAACTACCCCAAGTATACCTACTGTTTAGTCTTATAGAATGTCTTTCTCTAGCCTTCTCAGATTTTTAAACGATACAGATGTAATTACGACATCGCCACCTTTGCAAATATGTAGTAGAACATCTGCAAGGAAATACCTGAATACCTCGAAGCATGCGTCAGAAAAAGTAACGTGATCAAATGCAGTGCCAATGTCAAGAAGGAAAATTGATATTATTTCAGATATCGTTTGAACTGACGTAAAGGTTTTTTTGTCCGTTGGAGAACGCTGTAGCTAAATGTAGAGCGAATGTAGTACTTACAGACAATCAGCTCAGCTGAAAAAATTGAGTTACGTTATTAGACATTATCATCATCATCAATCATGTCCATGAGGACATGAGTATTTTTCCCGTCTTAACCTATGGTGGACAAGACTTGGTCTTTGACTAATATCCAGAAGTTCAAACTCGAGGTCTGCCAACGAGCAATGGAGCGCAGTATAAGTAACGGATCGTGTTCGAAACACAATACTGCGCTCCAAAACAAAGATAGCTGACGTGGCTCAGAAGGCTGCCCAACTTAAATGGGACTAGGCAGGCCATGTCTGCCGAATGCCGGACAAACTGTGCGCCCAAATAGCACAGAACGGATGCCCTGAGACAATGAGGCCGGGTCGCGGCAGACCACGTAGTGGTGCGACGGGCTGGATAGTAATAGTAATAGAGTTTATTCATCAATAAAAATAATAATATAATGTAACATATTCGGTGAGCCACAAACTATGCGTCGTTCCATAGCTCCATCAAAACAGGAAGGAGGACGCGCGGGCTCGCGAAAGATGGAAGAAGTGGAGGGAGACCTTTGCCCAGGTTGGGACACCGTAAGCTAATAAAAAAAAAAATAGGCTGCCCCACTCTGTGAATCTTTTCCTACCTATTTGGCCTCGTTTATCAGGACCATAAACTGTGTAATGATTAAAGCTATCGTTCATATATACGAGGGGCGTTCAGTGTATTCTCGGTATCAGGGTAAT
Source organism: Amphipoea oculea (assembly GCA_945859645.1). NCBI lineage: Eukaryota > Metazoa > Arthropoda > Insecta > Lepidoptera > Noctuidae > Amphipoea > Amphipoea oculea. The sequence goes on from OX243873.1 coordinate 16,018,951, forward strand.
TTAACTAATTAATTAATTAATATAAAGGAAAAATCACATATTATAGTTGTAATCATTAGTTTGCTAGTTATCTTTAGTCAAAGACAAACGCGTAACGTGATGATAATGTTGAAGAAAATCGAGCACCGCGCTGTTATTAAATTCTAATTTGAAAAGAGACCTTCGTGGGAAACGATTTTTCAACAATGAAGAGCTCAAGGCGGCAATAAATGCGCATTTTTCAGAGAAAGAGGAAAGTTATTTTTTACAGGGTATTTATTGAAAAGTTAATTTCGAGATGTAATAAATGCATTGGGGTAATGGGGGATTAGGTACATTGATAAATAAAATATATTTTAATTGAATTTACGTCTTTTTTCATGCCGATACCGAGAATAGGTACATTGAACGCCCCTCGTATTTCTGCTACTAATGAATAATGAATTCAATAACAAATACATCAAGTCATTAACATAAAGTCGTATCCTATTAAGCGACTAATTGGATTAAGAGTAGATACCTCATTAGAGCAAACGAGGAAATCCGTATATAAGTACCTACTTATAAAAATAAAAAAACTGATATAATTGAACTTTGGTAGGTAGGAACAACACCGTAATACCGTAGTACTATTAAGTATTCTGTGGTAATACGTCACTCTTAATGATCTTGAAACTAGTGGATAGGTAGGTACCATTTCGCACATTTTCTTTGTGTTTCCCTCCTACTCATCGATAGTTTACGTGAACAGTCAATATAATCTGATAGGTAGATACTTCATGGAATTTCGTCCGACTTACCTTTAAGGTGGCTTTCTTATCTAAACCCTGAACTGTTACGTCAGCACTTATCTAAGTTCTGATATCTAACTAGAAGTTGAAGGAAGGTACTGCCAATAAAAGAAAAAAAAAGACGGGTTGCACTCCGGGAGTGCCGGCAGAAGTGAAAACTTGAATATTAACGTTGAAATAAATCAATTATTAATTTAATTAATATAACTCATTTTTTACAATATTTCTGCGTCACTTTTTTCATTAATAGATGCACTTTGTTCAATTTCCATATTTTAAACACTTTCGGTCTTATTCATAAAAAAAGCCTATTGAAGGTTTAAACCATTCATTAGTTAAAATGCTCAATAGGCCTTTAAAACATTCGATAAAATTTTGTATTCATAAACGCTTCATAAACGTTCTATAACTAGAATGTCCTACAACTTCTAAATGTTGCCATTATAATGAAGTCATCCAACAAATTGGCCAACACATTAAATTGGCATACGAGAATATCTGTCTACGAACCGAATATTTGTGTCCATAGACATTATTACGTATGAAATACTAATTTATTGTCTACAGTTTCAACAGTTTTGACGCGACAACGTCATGGTCGTCATGGAAACAATATGAATATGTCAATGAATGAATTTGATATTGTATGGGTCAAACTAAAAAACTTTTGAGTATTTTTTTTCTATTTAAAATAAATGAAATTAAGACCGGAGACTAGTTGCAATAAAGGGCAAAGAGGTATTGGAGGTATAAGAGGTATTGGTTGGAGGAGGATAAGGTGTGTACCTACTGTTACAGCTAAAATGTGTTCAAAGTAAGTTATGTTTTGTAAACATTCTCAATTTCTTATACTTATGCATAAAAACACTGACACAAGCACTAAAGCTAAACAGGGGCAGCCTGGCATGATTTACGAATTAGGTGCCTATCCAATTTACAATTTTACGAAGAACTTCGTTTGCCTGTACAAAACTCATTGTAACAAAAAAAAAACCCGCCATAAGAATAATAATGACTGTTATTTTGATAATGATATTTATAAGATAATGAAGAGAAAGAATTTATAACATTCGTTTTGTATTTCAGGTCAATAGGACTAGTAAAGATGGTGCTTCACTACGAATAGCAGAAAATGAAACGGCCTACAGAAGAGATGGCACAGATGGCAAATGAAAAGCAAACATTTTAAAAATGTTGTTCTGCTTGCACAAGTTTTAGAAGCCAAATTAGAGTTTAGAGTATTGTTCAGCCGTGAACAGGCCAGAGTTACATACGCCAGCGTCAGCATCAAGAGCGACATACATTTGTTCCACATAAATTAGTAATTAGTAAATGAATAAATTAGTCATCAAGCTGGAGTAGAGTTTGATTCATCTTCCATAATTCCTCTCACTATGGCCAAGACACCTTTAGCCATCATCAGTTCTATGAGTCTGTGGGACCGGCAATGACAAAACTATTTCCTGTGTACACATTGCACGACGTACACAAACCCCTATTCCTACCCAAATTCTGTCTGTTCCCGTAGGTCTCCCGTAGGCTTGTATGATAGGTTAGGGTGTTAGGATAACTAGGGTGTTAAGTAGTTGCTGTAGGTTTATAATCAGTAGGGTGAGGTAACCATAGATACCAGGCTCAATTGTTATAAACTTAGCCACACTGTATGCATTTGGAATAACAGCCGTACTAAGCTGTAAGTCCCGGTGCGTACAAGTATTATAAAAATAAACTGATATTTGTATACAAGCTTTTTATTAATGAACTACTCCCTAAATTTCTTCTCTTTTACTTTAGATCTTGTTGGCTCAAAATATTGCCACTTCCACGTTGTCGTCGGTGGCAGCGCAGAGGTCACTTTGACTGCATGTTTTGGGTAGGACAAATAAGGCAGGATAGGACGTGGAGCATGTTTTGCAACATAGCTTCACAGCCACACTCTACTGGAACATCTCCCTGCAGGGTGTAAACTTCCGTGGTCGACACGGAAGCATTGTTTTCACACAAAAGCAGCAATGTCCCACAGTATTTCTTGTTGCTATAATGTGCTTCGTTATATTTTTCGTCGCTTCTATTTTGTATTGTAGGTAGGTATATAATAATAAACTAAATTGGTTAAACAGAAGTTCAAAATAAATTAAATACAACTGCGGCTCCTCGAAGTACTATTGTTTACGAAAATGACTTTTCAAACATTTGTACGTCAAATGTCATTTTCTTCGGCCATCTTTGTCGTGTCTCACTTGGTTCACTTCGGTTGGCGCCGCCGTAGAAAGAGATGGGGGGGGGGGAAATCTCTCCTGACGGTCACGTGTCCTGACGCGATGCCCTGACGCGAGTTTAACATTTTTTACCCATTACAAAAAGTGTTCAACGCCGCTAAAGAAGTTTTCACTTCAAATATATGTACTTACCTATGTTGCGAGTTAATTAGGAACAATTTTGGAACCTGTTATGCGTGTAGGCTGAGAAGCCAAAACTTAGACAGAGTGGTCCATAATACTAAAATGGTCGAAATTACCACTGAAATATTTCCTGCGTAGGGCAAGTAAGATAGGTATTTCTCGCACAATACTTTAGGTACTTTTTTGTTGTCTGTAAATAGTTACTAACCCAAGATGAATGGCGTTAATTGCCGCCAGCATACTTACACAACCTTTGCCTCTTGAGCTCGTAGAAAACTAAGACTCTAAATAAGACTAGGTTCCATTCCTCAGGTTCCTGAAGTCCTTCACCAGCTGAGGTCGAGTGAAGTTGTGCTGTGCACTGTGCAGATGCCTGTAGCGATATTTTTCCCACTGAAGTGTTGGTAGCAGCATGTAGGCACATACGTAATTTATGAAGCTGACGTCAGCAATGCTACACTTGGGTTTTTTGTATCGATTGTATTTTTTTTCTGATTAGACAGCTGAAGAATGTAGGTAACTCGCACGGATTAACCCGATTTTTAAGATTCACTAAACAAACAAACAGACAGACGAATCACGCGCTGGCCATGAATCTTCATACCAGTTGTATGACGGGTCCCACATCCTGCGCGATGGGCCTCAGTGTGAGTCCTGCTTTAGGAAGAAAGAGAGCAACAACGTCCCCACATAACATACATACATAATCAGCCTATAATGTTCCCACTGCTGGGACACAGGCCTCCTCTCAGCGAGAGGGAATGGGCCGTAATCCACCACGCGGGCCCAGTGCGGGTTGGCAGATGTCACATGTCTTCGAATTTTTGGTTCTAGGACATGCCGGTTTCCTCTCGATGTTTTCCTTCACCGTTTTGAGAGCAGTGGTGATGAAATAATTTACACAAAGTAAAGCGCCTGTCTGGGTTCGAACCTACGACCTACTCCTCGTAAGTCGCGGCCGTTACCACTTGGCCACCACTGCTCTCTACAACGTCCCCAGTAGCTGTCTTTAGTACCTAGGTACCTTCGTGTGGAGGAACTCCTCCTGCCTAAAAACCACGATGACACATGACAACACGATTCAATGCTCTTAGGATGCAAACAGCAGTCAAAACGCACTTGAAGTTTGTAATCCTTTCCCTAAACTCAAAAATATTTTTGGAGACTGGAAATTCTGTTGCATTACAGCACATCATCATTCTTGTCTTACTTCTAAGTATGTCGGTATTTCTGCAAAGCCAGAGAACACCTAAGTACAAGCAAAAGTCTGCCTCAAGGCTAGTCATTAACATTATGCCATTATGAAAATAATTACTCCAAAACAGGTTTCATTCTAGGTCACACTACGTTTGAATTCAAAATAAAAAATGAAGTTATTTTTTATAACATTTTATTGTCTATACACAACTGCACAACACGACACTGAATGGTTCAGGTAAAAAATATAAATACTTACATCATCTGATTCGACCTCGTTAATACTGCTACGACATAATTTACGTGGTTATCCTAAAAAGGTGTATATTCGTAGATCTTAAACCTAAAGGGCCGTTTACACGTAACGGGGTTTAGCTGCGTAAACTGACTCGACGACACTATAACGTGCACAAACGTACAGCAAGACGTAGATAAACGATCCCTAAAACTTAACACTAGATGTTCTCGTAAAACTAATTCTCTCTCGTAAAAGATAATTAGTCGAAAACTTCGCGGCAGACGCCGTCGGCGCCCATTTTATAGCCAGGGGGACAGTTGGAAGGCACTGTGATCATGTTCCTCATGGTGACGCCGGCGAATTTCTGGGGCGGCTCTTCGACTGTGTTGCTGTCTCCGCCCGAGGTCTTGTCCTGGGCTTCTGCTGCAGCCACAGCGTTAGCCTTGGCCTCGGCGACCTCGTCAGGGAATACAATGCGGTCGGAGTCAGCCATTCTGTAATTATAGAAAATTGTCACATTAGAAAAGTAAGCTTTTTCAGAAGCTGGGCACGTTAAAAAGTGTAAGTATAGGTAGAGTCCAAACAAGATTATTTTTGTATCATATTATAAAAACCTTTTGGGTGGACGATTAGATTCGTCTAACAACGTTACGTTATAATGTGATAGGTACATTATTCAATGGAATCCGTCTAAAAAACAAAATAAAATGGGAGTGTACCTACCTAATTATGACAATTAAAATCGAAGAAAATGTGTTAATGCAACTGAAATAATTATAATGAGCTTTAGAGAGCTTTGTTTACCCAATAACCTGCCATTTAGCAATAACCAATGATAAAAGTTAGTATCTATATGAAAAAAAAAAAACGGCCAAGTGTAGGTATGTCAGACCACGCACAATGAAGGGTTCCGTAGTTGGAATGAATTTATCGCAAGAACAAACTTAACATTGTAGTTGATAATCATGTTCTCCCTTACATTGCAACTGCAAATATAAGGTGGCCGACTATTACTCGTAAACTTGTAAAGCCTACTTAGCTGTGATAGTTTTCCTTTTAACTTTGTTATATACACTACTACCGTGAATTCAGTAGCGTGCATTGCATATAGGCATATAAGCAGTGCCTACCTCGATATATCAACATAAGCCTGTCAATTACATTTTAGTGTGTGCCCCACAATTAAGAAACACACTAAATTATCATACCTAACAAAAAACAAAATCTTCATACAAACACGCGCGGCAGTAGGCAGTCGCCATACGGCCTACTCGGCTCCCGTACTATTCGCACATTTGTCATTGGTCTTTACTCGTTCAAGTTAATAAGACAAAATTGAAAATACGTGCGTGTCACGCGTAATACCATGACGTTCGACCTTCGCAATTTATCACCCTTAAGTGCCTATGCCTACTCAAATAACCACACTTTTTTTTCTGATTAGTGACCGCGTTTCCATCATTTCATTACCCGGCCTAGTGCCTACCTATTCAGTCTGAAAACCAATGCACGCCACTGCGTGAATTTTTTTCACATATCCAAAAACAACCATTTAATTGGCACGGGCACTTGACTCTAACAAAAATTAGAACTTTACAGCTTAATATTTCACAAACAGATCCCTCAATCGAAAAATGGTTTCACAGACCCGTAATATTTTTGAATGGCCTATCTGACGATACTTAACACCATGGGATAGACGAGAAAAAAAACATCCCCACTATGTGTAGGTACACGATGATTTTATTTTACCACTTTGTCGGCGTGATTAATATGTATATCTATGCCAAATTATAGCTTTCTAGTGCTAAGAGTCTCTGAGCTAAGCTGCGGACGGACGGACAGGCGGACATGAACAAGGGTTCCTTGTTGACTACGGAACCCTAAAAAAGTTAAAAAAGGAATACCTACATAATTTCATTGTAAGTGGCTGTCTGTATTTTGATTGTTAAAAGATGCTGCAGATAAGATATTATATCAATAGAACGTTCAATGCGGATACCAAAAGAACGATGTGTACCCGATTAGCAAAAAAAACGTGTCGTCACGACCTCTGTGCACGCTCGGGTTAGCCTGGCCTTGAAGGAGATCAAGAGCACTGAACTTACTATGATACTACAATCATCAGGAATGGCAAAAATGTTTAAATGGATTCGGAGCTAAGCATTGTGATTATGGTACTTATGAGAGCTCTACCTACCTACACCATAGAATACTTAATAGTACCTACTTCGTACTACAACGCAAAACATAATGTGGAAGTCAACTACTCTGGTTCTGAACGCAAGGTTAGATAAACACAATAGGTGAGGAGGAAACTACTCACGGTAAACACTAAAGATTATTTGGCCTACGTTTATAGTGGTTTATGTGCAAACAGAGCTCTGAATCCTGATCCTACTAAAAGCTTAATGTCAGCCTTGAAATGAAATTCCAAGAGCTGCGTTACCTACGAAGTCACTTTAAAATAATGTATAAATCCCTAATATTATCCCTATTGCAAAAATAAATATAAATGGGAATGCAATTTGTACTCACATTGTATAACTGGGATAGATAGGAAAATTCTGCGGTTGGTTCACACACACGTTCGCGTCTAGATGCAAGACAGGACTGATGCGGACAGCCGGCGGGCAACCAGTTTTATACACAGACTATTCCACAGGGCTTTATCAGACGTGCACACTTAATAACGCCGCGCGCCGTCCGCCATGATTCACTGATTATAGGGTCCCCTCAAAAATTCAACTTCTCCCTCGAAATGATCCGCTGTCGATATTTTTCCAACAACTGTCGATGACGGGGTCTTATCAATACCTATTTTATTACTTACTTCATAAGTCATAAATAACAGACCGGAATAAATTACTTATTGTTCATATTGTTGGTTTTCGTGACTAATCGTAATCAGTAAATGGCAGAAAACCTTTAGCTTGGGATAGATAGGTACCGAGTCTATCAAAAAGTACTCTGTGCGTGTCGATTACACGAAATACAAATGAAATGCTGTTCGTTGGTAAGCGCATCTCTTGACGTCAGAATCGAATTGGCTAATTTTTGTTTTAAAATTTTCCTAATAGTCCGAATCAGGTTGATATTCTTCTCTCTTTTGAACAGTCACATAATTTTCCTTACTTATAAAATCGAATGTTAGCGATAAATGATATCAAGATTAAAATCGCGCATAATCAAAATGGCAAAAATTTGCTCTAGATCGTCTGTCGCTTACACATTTTTTCCATTTTGTTTTATTTGGGACACGTCTCGATCGTCAAAAATTAGGCAAATCTGTAGGTACCTTAAGTAATAACTGCCCCTAAATAAGAAAAATCAGAAATAAGTAAAAATTTGCATGACTTCATAACTGAATAATGTATCTACTTAATCGTCTTTCCATACTAATTGATCATGGTTTTGTTCACCAGGAATACAGAACTAAAATTTTAATCTAGAAAGTCTGTTATAGATAGAAAGCTAACGTGGAAAGTGACTGAGCTTTGCCAACCTCAATGATAATGTCCTAAGCAGGTTTATTGTTGTTTTTCTTTTTCTTCAATCACGGGTAACCAGCTTCTCCGTAAACTGATCAAAATATATCGTAGGTAAGTAGGTCTCTGAGAAGTCCAAAAGCGGTGAACGACTATGTTTTAGAACATGATTTTCTACTCTTCATAAATATGTACAGACGCCTGTACATCAAACTACCCGAAACTGTCAAATTTTCCCAATCAACCTTGAATCTTATTTTGTAGCGATAAAGTTGAAAATCTATTGAAGAAATTTGACAGATTTTAGTAGCTTGATGTGCTGGCGTCCGTACTTACCTGCTTTTGCTAGATCGCTTTCCATGTGACTCTTTGATCTAGTGGTGCGCTCTGACTGCTGTGCTTGGGGGTCTTGGATTCAATCCCCAAGTCGGGCTAAGTGTTATAGTTAGAGTTCTTCCAGGAGTCTGGATCTGGGTTTGTACCTCGCTCCCTTTTACATGGGACTTAGGTAAACATAACTAGCAAAATGTTAGTGGGTAGGATTTAGGCGTGGTGTTATGTAGGGTATTATATAAAAATAAGTATACCTACGAGACAGTAAAATACGTAGGTGATACATATAAATACTGTAGCAGACGATGCAGTTAAAGTAAATCGCCAAACTATTGGAATTTCGATAACGAATCAATGAATTCCTTGAATTATGATGTTTACACGTAGGTAACTGATTGTACAGTGATATTTATAGTGAATAATACGGCTTAAAAATTTGAATGGGTGTGACAACAATTTTTTACGCAGTTTTGTGTTTATTCTAACGTGTAACATCCGGCGTTCTGCTAAATGGAATGTGCACATGGTTCCATGACGTACTTAGGAATTCGCAGTTTTTTATGCAATAAAATGTCGCCATTTTAAAATCAAGTTCACATAAAAACAAATTGTACAGAAGACAAGGACAAACTAAGCACGACTGCAAAATATCATGCTCTAGAGTATCTACACAAAGCTTATGAAAACGGATAAATTATAACGTCTGTTATTCTGAGCTCCCGATATTTAGCGATGCAAGTCCAAGGAATCAGCAGGGGATATCGGAAATAGGGGATCATTGCTTTGTAATAAAAATGAGATTTAAATGCCAATAACAATCAGGTTTAGCTACGCTTGCCGCGGCGCGGTTGGTCCGTGGATGGATGACCATCTTTCCTTTCCTTCTGTGCTTCGGAAAGCACGTTATACCGTTCTCATATATTTGACAGTCGTTACGGTTCGTCAGACAGAAGCCTGAAAGTCTGACAACCAGCCTTACCAAGGGGTATTGTAATACCCAGTACCTGGTTTATAGAGGTCAGATAGGCAGCCGCTCCGTGTAAAATACTGGTATTCAGCTGCATTCGGTTAGACTGGAAGCCGACGCGAACATAGTTGGATAAGTACCATAGATGTATGATATGAAAGTACAGTTCTATGGTAAGTACTTAAAGGTTAGGCAGATGATGAATGTGTAATATTGTGTAATAATCAAAGAGCGAAATTATGTATTTTGAATTATCAATAAATATTTTGAACTGTCATACTGATAACAAGGTTCTTTTTTTAACTTATCTAATAGCTGACTGGCTGTGGATGGTATTAATTTTGCAAATTGAACGATTTACGTCGCCTTACCTATAAATCCTTGGTCAGCATAAAGATAAAAATATTGATAAAGAAATCTCATCACTCAGTCGAATGGTATAATATTTCTCGCGCCGAAGGTTGGTCTCCGCTGAGATTGGTCGCTATGGCCGGAATCCGGTCTGGAGGACTTTATTATTTTTACTTTACTAAGGTAAATGTATAACAATATTAAGGCTCGAAAATCTAAAATCCTCGAAAACCTACTAAGCGAGCGAAAGTGATGCAATTACCTACTTTTGAAACGCAAAAGAAGAGTGATGGCTATAATGTGCGTGCGCTCGAATAAAACGACGTATGTGCCAAACCAAATTTACTCCTTTTTTTAACAAAATAAATAAATTAAATTTAAAACTACTTTGAATAAACTTTGGTATGATAATTCTCTATGTTTTAAAGTAAATTCCATTGAATAACTCTTATGCACTACGCCGTGATGCCGAAAAAAGTAAAAAAATAGATATAACGTTGCAATATTTTTGTATCGAGAAAAATTAATTGAATCGTTTATTCCTTTTACATGATACTAGAACCAAGAGTCAATAACATATACCAAAATGTTAAATCCCTATTCCACACACTTAACAAGTTACACGAAATAGAAAAACCACATGTTTTTCAATATATCACCTTAACAATGAACCTATACACAACAATGATAATAATTATGCCGAATGTATTACAGTGGGTAGTAGGTATCTATATTACAAATAAAGAATCTATAGTAGATAACTAATATAAATATCTATTACTTAATATCAATCTTGATTGTAAAAATTGTAATTAATTACTTAATTGTAAAAAGTAAAAAATTAATGTTGTCACACTAATATTATAAAGGCGAAAGTTTGTGAGTGTGTGTGTGTGTGTGTGTTTATATGTTTGTTACTTCTTCACGCCTAAACCACTGAACCGATTTAGATGAAATTTGGTATAGAGATAGTTTGAGTCCCGGAAAAGGACATAGGATAGTTTTTATCCCGATATTCCCACGGGATCGACATTTACGCGGGTGGAACCGCGGGGCGCAGCTAGTCTGAAATAAATGAATTGAACCGAATCAATAATTGAGTAGGGTTCTAAATGTTCCAATATTACCACTATTAAGTATGTTTGTAGAAGTGGATTGTCAGAAAAAAACAAAGGTGCAAATTAAGTATTTATTCTGAAAATGTTAAATTCGTGTACACTCTTGTCATCTTGAAAATAGATCTAGTTTTAATTAAAAAACTTCCCGGCACACTCCGTCGCTCGCCATCTTCTGGCCCTCTGGGCAGTTGTCCGGGACTACTATAACATTCGGCAATGACAATGATTGTGGTAAAGGTGATTTGTTGGAAGAGTTGCTAGACTTTTGAATCAGAGCAGTGGCGGCGTATTGAGGCAGCGAATTCACACAGCTCTGGAAAGATATACAGGGTCCCATTAAAACCGATGGACAAATTTTAACATAGCGCTCAGTACGTCTAACCAAAGATATGCAAATAAAAAAAACACTAATTGAAGTGATTTTATTTTGAACTAAAATAATAAATTGTGACCTAAAATAATCATATTAGGTCCTTACATATGAAATTGGCGTTTTTCGTACTGGCCACTTTAATCACGAATTTCTCCTCTTTGGTAAGGAATTCCAAATTCAAATTTGTACAGCTATTTACTCATGTATTTGTGCTTCGATGACCGTCATTCATTTGTTTTTTTTCTTCTGTTTTTTCTGTTTGCGTCACTCATTTTACAAAATGGAAAATTTAAAATATCGCATTATTTACGAGTACGAGTTCCGCCGTGGCACTAGTGCTGCGGAAACGACTCGAAGGGTGAATGATGTGTATGGCGGTCATGTTGCAAAAGAAAACACAGTTCGTTTTTGGTTCCAACGTTTTCGTTCTGGAAATTTCGACCTGCAGAACAAGCCCCGTGGACGGCCTGAGACCCAAGTTGATAATGGAGAATTGAAGGCTATTGTGGAAGCGGACCCATCGCAAACCACGTCCGAGTTAGCTGCAGGCTTCGATGTTAGTGATAAAACTGTTTTAATTCACTTGAAGCAAATTGGGAAGATTAAAAAGCTTGAAAGGTGGGTACCTCACGAATTGACTGAAGCAAACCGGCAAACGCGCGTCGACTGCTGCGTTACATTACTGAACCGGCACAACAATGAAGGTATTTTAAACCGAATCATTACCTGTGATGAAAAATGGATTCTTTACGATAATCGGAAGCGCTCAGCGCAATGGTTGGATCCTGGCCAGCCAGCCAAATCCTGCCCCAAGCGAAAATTAACCCCAAAAAAGTTACTTGTAAGCGTTTGGTGGACTAGTGCCGGTATTGTTCATTACAGTTTTCTCAAATCTGGCCAGACTATTACAGCTGATGTCTATTGTCAGCAATTACAAACCATGATGGAAAAGCTAGCGGCTAAACAACCAAGGCTGGTCAATCGCTCCACGCCACTGCTGCTTCACGACAACGCCAGACCACACACTGCGCAACAGACGGCTACCAAATTAGAAGAGCTTGAATTGGAATGTCTTAGACATCCTCCGTACTCCCCGGACCTTGCTCCAACAGATTACCATTTTTTTCGCAATTTGGATAACTTTTTGCAAGGGAAAAAATTCAACTCCGATGGGGCAGTCCAAATCGCCTTCAAAGATTTTATTGATTCCCGTCCGACTGGTTTTTTTAGTAAAGGGATCAATGAACTACCTATTATAAGATGGCAAAAGTGCATTGAAAACAATGGTTCATACTTTGATTAATTAAATATTTTATATTAAAAAATATTCGACTTTTTGTTCCTTCCATACAAAACGCCAATTTCATATGTAAGGACCTAATTAGTGTAATTTTCGTTAGCTGATAAATTTTTCTTGTGAGTATCTAATGCGTTTTTCTTATAATTTTTTTTTAGCATCGTCCATAATTTGGTGGTCTGAATGATTTCTAAAAGTTTGTCCACCTATTTTAATGGGACCTTATACACTTTTATTAAGGTATACAGGGTGTAAGTGTCAGTGGGTTGTCTTAGGGCCATAACAGTATATTCATCAGTAACCAAAACAATTGGCGGGAAATAGCCCGGTCAAAATAGACATTCAAGGTTACATTAATTCGGTTACACAACTTTTTAATTTTTTTGCATCGCTATAAGTATCTCCGAAATGGTGATTCTTAGGAAAAAGTGTACAAACAATTTTTTTAGATAATTGCATGATGAACAATTTTGTCTCACCTATTTTTATGATAACGTTAAGTTTAGCTGAAAAATGCGAAAAACCGTTTTTTGCAACATTTGACTTTTAATATTTTTTTTTTTTGCACACGTCGGATCGATGGGGGCTTTTGACAATTTATTTGTAATGGTGTTCCTAACATTTATACCAATTTTCAGCTTTATGCGAATTAATGTAGCCTTACCCCTATTTTTGAAGCTAACTTGACCGGACTAAAAGGTTTTAGCTGCTTGGTGAATTGGACTTGTATTCAGTCCTGGATTTGTCAATAGGCCGTATACGCCGCGGCCTAGGGGCGGCAGCGTCCTAGGGGCGGCAGATTTCAGAGGACGTTCACTCGATTTCAGAGGATAAAAGTCAAACAAATTCACTGGTTTTCTTTACTCATGGTTTTTTATACTAATACGTTAAATCCCCATAGAAACTCATTCCTATCGAAAATTATCAATCCTAGGTACCTACTGTCTGTTATTGTACCTATTTTATTTATATTACTGCGCGCGAGTGATGGATGAGAGTGGCGGGCGGGCGGCAGTGGCTCAACGTAACCACCTCCGCTTCCCACCCGCACTCACCGATTTTGCTATTAAAAAGTCCCTTGTTTCTTTTTTACGCTCTTTCTTAATGACTAATTTATTTCTTTATTTAACTTTAGTGCCTTCCTTACCTACTACAAATGGAAAATTATTATTTTAGAAAGGTACATTGGGGGCAGAAATATAGTGAAAAAAAAAAATATATATATATAAATCCGGCACTGCTTGGATTAAAACCTCAATGGGCGAACTGCTGACACATCACGTAGTCATGACAATAAAAAACAATGTTTGGAATACTTTCAAGCTTGACAAGACCACAAGACTTCTAAAACGACATGAACATCAACTGTCAAAAATTTTAAAGAAGTCTCGGGAATTTATAATAAACTTAAAAACATTAGTATCTACAATATGGTTCATGTTCCTGTATTACTCGTTTAGTGTAGTTGAAATGCTTAGAAGTGTTAGTTTGGAAAAAGTAAGTAGAGATATCAGATTTAAACACTTACACCAACAACCAATATAATGAACGTGACACAGACGAACTTTTGATCTACCATCTTGGTTGAATTTTTTGAATAATTTTGAATCAAGTGTTCCCCGTTTGCTTCGCTACAGATAAATGCTACAGAAGTAGTGTCAAATGCAAGAAATACTACACTCAGGCATAATTCACCAGAGTAAGTACCCATTGTTGTTCAAATTAATTGATCTTCTAAAAATAATTAACACACATAAACTATCATTATGGTTGTTAGTGTTATTTGGAATAAATAGCAGTTTTCCTTACCCCTCGCCCACCATGTGTCATCGAAGGAAATTACCTATAATGATAAGAAACCACTTGTGTAGAATACTTATTGATATTGAGTGTCAATAATAAGGAAAATCTGCAGGTTACGAATTAAAGGAAAATGTACCTACTTGCTTTTCCTCTTTGTATAAGAAGAAGAAGAAGATAAACGATAAGGTCTACTTACTTAGTAGTCATTGTGTGATAAATAAACTAAGCACCGGTTTTATGAAAAAAAAAAATCAAGCAATAGTGTCTAGCATTTTTAAGGAAAACACAAATTGCCTTCGATTTGACGCAATAAATACTTAATAATTTAATTAACCTCAGAAATAAAGCACAAACCAATTGTATTCAAAATGTGTTTATTGTAAGTGTAACAATCAGAGCACCAAAACTATTAGCTACCAAACTTATTGTCGAGATAATCACCTAATTTCAAAACTTATTGTGGCCTTCTTCATCTTTTCCCACCGTTCGCGCGTTCGCTTCCCGACATCTCCCAATGCCAAAACACCCCCCGCACGCCATCCGTCCGGTCAGTGTAGCCACATATAATATAATACTCTACGTAGTGTAGCCAGCCTTTTACTTCCGTTTTATTATTTATGTTATTAAAACCTTACAATAAGTACTAACTTGATTGAACACGTTGAGGTAATATGTGCTACATATTACCTCAATGATTGAACAGGGCTAGTTTATGATTATAGCATGTTAACAATTATCACGAACACTACCTACCTACAAGAAATTATGCGAGTTCTCGGTTTTTATTTTCTTCGGTTGATGAATTTTATACTTTACTAGCTGGGCCCCGCGGTTTCACCCACGTAAATATCGATCCCGTGGGAATATCGAGATAAAAAGTAGCCTATGTGTTAATCCAGGGTGTCAGCTACCTCCGTGCAAATTTTTTTCAAAATTGTTCCAGCCGTTTGAGCGTGAAGAAGTAACAAACATATAAGTACACCCTTACACAATTTATACTTAATATTTAGTGTGACCAGCGGCCCGCCCCAGCTTCGCAAGGGTGCAATTTTTTTTTCGAATTTCCGAAATTTTCTTTCATACAAACCTTTTCCAAGCAATACCGAACACAAAAAAGTGGCTGTGACATACGGACGGACAGACAGACAGACATGACGAATCCATAAGGGTTCCGTTTTTTGCCATTTGGCTACGGAACCCTAAAAAAAGAAATATCTAATTTGGTGCAGTCATTCGGAAGTTATGCGCGTACAGGCATTTCGGCGACTTTGTTTTATGTATACTATGTAAGGATGGTTACAACTCGTCTTTGGACAGCCATAAGTAGGTAAATTAATGACGAGACAGGTTAGTACCTAGCTCGTCAGTTTGAAATTTAAGTAATTTAATTTTCCCTAGCATTGTTACACGCCACAGAAGAAGATTCACGCCAGCAAGGAGCATATTCGAAAAATATTGTATTACTATCAAGCCGAAACTATTCAAGAGCAGTTCACTGTCCGATCTGACCCCGTATTCAAGCGATTTCAGTGAGTGATCCTGTTTGTTAGTATTACCATGATTTCTTTTGAGTTGATTTTTAAACTACCTAGTTTAAAAGTTAGGTACCTAAGTAACTAGGTAAATAAGGAAGGAAAATAATAATATATCTACCTTTTCTGCAACTATGTTTTACCTACCTACATAATGTAAAGGAGACGCAATCAAAATTGTAATTAACGCCTATTAACACACTTGTGATTGGGTATCATTTAAGCTATCACCAATTTAATTAGTTTTGTGTTTCTTAAATAATAGGGTTTGTCCTCCAAATAGTAGATCTGTCACCAAAATGTAGTCACCAAACAATGCAAGTGACCTAACCAAACCGAACCTCGGGGTGCCCTTCGCTCGCTCTTGCATCCTATGTCGACGGAGCCCCGCTTCGCGGGGCCCCTATTTCTGTGTAAAGGGTTTAAAGTAACCTAACCAAACCGAACCTCGGGGTGCCCTTCGCTCGTTCTTGCATCCTATGTCGACGGAGCCCCGCTATCTGAGAACGAAAATATTTCGTGGCGATAGATCTATTTATTAGGTGATACAAATATTTCGTGGCGATAGATCTATTTATTAGGTGATACAACTTGATGACAAATATAAATTTTGGTGATAGAAAATATAGTTCCCCTTGTGATTTATCGAACTGTATAGGTAATATAGAGTTCTTGTCATTTACGTTAAAGTACCTCATGTTTAAACAGAAAATATTAACGTGTCAATCTGTTTCTAATAAGTATTTCAATGAAAACATTTGTGGTATAGTGGGGTGTACAGAATTTTGGGGAATTATGAAAGGTCTTTGAAAGTAAGGACCCCTTGAGTAGATGAATTTCTCGGGAATATAACCTATGCCGAGAGTCAACCAGTGATTTCCTGATTTAACATATTTAGAGAAACATCGACGTAAATGTATTTTCCCAAAAATGAGTTAGATATGACAAAGAAAATACTTAGAAAGCGTATTTACGTTAGGAGAAACAAAGACGTAAAAAAAGTAAAGTAGCAGTTACGTCGATGTTTCTCCAAATGAAAATTATTATAAAAAAAAAATATTTAAAAATATTACTATTAAGTATATTATTATTAAAATTAATAAGTATTATTATAATTATTAAAAACATAAGCTTGTAGTAAAAAAAAAAACAAAAGCTATAAGCAAGCAAGCAACCAAGAGAGGAAGCTTGTCGTAATGTTTCACCAATATTCTAATTTTCAGCATTAGACTACTTTAAGAAAAGAGTAAAAGAAGAAAAGAAACGAAAAGAATCACATTACAATAGTTCTGGTGACGCTGACACAAAACATCGTAGAAAACATACCGAACCATTAATGTCGTGGAACTTTAAAGGAAAGTAAGTAAATAATCATGGAGTTCCCTTTCACGTATTATAACCCGTCAGACTACAAAGCAAGAGCGAATAGGCATCTTCTGGGCTTGCTTGTTCCATTATAGACCTCATCCATCGCTTTCCACCAGGCGAGATCGAGGTCAAAAAGTGGCCCATTTTGCAATAAAAGTAATATATAAGAAATTAAAATGGCAACAATAACAAGCCAAATATAAATTCAATAATTTTATTACTACATTACTTTTAAGTAGGTATAGGATAATCATTTTTTCTTTCATATATCATTCAAAACTATATCACCAGAAAGCCGAAAAAGAAATCCGAAATGTCTCCTGAATCTTATGCGAGCAAGTTTGCCGTCGAGTACATAAACGGTTTTCAGAAAGACAGTGACCCGAACCGTTCGTCTTGTGCTGACAATTCCAGGTAAACAACGCTTATAAAAACATATCTATACTATTTAGGTATTGCACTGATGAATCAGGAGTTTCCGTTCGAAACAGCAAAAAGTGAATATCTAACAAAGCTCTTTCTTCATTTCTTTTCCAGTATTGATAGCACTAACCAATTGGGCCTTCAGAAAGGAGCTGCTTTTCCTTTCAAGTCGACTCCTAGCGGTAACCTGAAAGTTCAGTCAAATCAAGTAAATGACCCGTTATCTTTTTTGATGTTGTTAGTTTTTATGGTTATTTAATGTTTGTTTTGATTTCATAGGTAGTGTTTCAATCATCCACGGTTGGTGTATTACTAGCGGATCCCACTCAAGCTAAAGTGAAGGTAAAATTTGAAGGCAAAGCAGCAGGCGAACCAGATGATGAAACGTCACAAAATTATGTTAGTATCCGCTCACCTTAAATTGCCGCTAATTGCTTTTAAAAACTTACATCTAGATAATCTATTGCTTTTTTTGGTGTTAAGGACCACGATATAGATTCTGAACCACAACTACAATTTAAAACTAAAGAAACAACCAACACGAATATTCAAGTAAAAAGTACTTTAGCCGATCGGACAGGGAAACCGAAATCGCCATGTGCTAGAGACGATAAAGGCAAAGACTTGGGCAGTCTCGGGTACGCGGTGAAAGAGCCCATAGACTGGATGCGAGTGCAGCTTCCTAAGAAACAAGATCTATATCAAGAGTTTTATCGCAGAATTCATAATTACATGTAAGGCTCAACTTATTTCAATCTTAAAAGTTCGTTATCTATGTCTACAAAGTCAAGAAAAATCCCCAATTCTATGAACCTGGACACCCCCGGTTATCATCAACCAATTTTGTCAATGTCATATCTACGACGTAATACATGATGGCTGTGCACCGTGTGCATACAATATTCCTTACTGCGATTGTGTACATATTTAATCAGATAAAGCTACTCGTAAAGTACTTTAACTAATGCTTTAGTGATTTTAGGTATTTGGTACTTAACAGCAACTAGTGCCAAGTGCCAAGCCCTGTTTGGTTCAATAAAGATTATTATTTCCAGAAACACTGACACCATTATACATATCGGCGATGAGGAGTTTCACTGCCACTACATAGTGTTACAAGTTTACTCTTCTTTCTTTGACATGAACCCACACAGAGAAATTGAGCTGCCTACTGTAAGAAAAATATTTATAATATTTTTCATAATACCTTCTTACATTATCTTGAAATTTGTTTTAAATTATAATTATATATTATAAGTATTGTCAAATTACAGGCCAACGTTTCACCTGGAGCTTTTCAGACCATCTACGAATGGATGATATTTAATGGAAATGAAAGTAACAAACTGCTAAAGAGAGAGAATATCTTAGATTTATTTTACGCTGCACAGTATCTGGCTATTAAAGGTAATTTGGTCAAAGAACTCCGTTAGTTGATGCTAACATCAATTACAATACAGACAAATTCACCGCAAACCAATTCTTCGACAGATCTAGAAGACCAATGTTGGTCTTTTATTGTGAATGAGGCCCTCTTTACTGAAGACACAGCATTCGCTTTATTCAGGGAAGCAAGGAAAAAGGGAATGACGCCTGTGATGGATTTAATGGTAAACAAGTTTATAGCAAAACCATTTCATATGAAACAATTGAGTCAATGTCTAATATTATTTCTAGGTCCCTCGTGTGATGAAGTTTTTCCTACCTTTAGTCGCGTCGAAAGACTTTATCGATTTGGAAACAGACGAGTTAATGGTATTTCTGAAATCAAACTACATATCTGTTACAAGGTATGCCATTTTCTTCTGTAATTAGATTAACTGCTGTAACAAACCATATTCGCAACACCACACTGCGCTCCAAAACAGATTACTGACGTTAGTCAAAAAGCCGCTAAACTGAAGTGGGACTGGGCTGGCCACGTCTGCCGTATGACCAATGAGCTGTGGGCCAACAACATAACCACTATGTGGAGCCTGACACAGGCGTAGCGGCAGACCCCGTAGAAGATGGTGGGATGAGCTAGATAAAATTAACGACCAGTGGTCCACTATAGCCCTGGATCTAAAGAGCTGGAAGTTATGGGGAGGAGCCTTTGCCCAGCAGTGGGATGATGCAGGCTAACTTTTACTTTCTAGTCTATTTCACCATTGCCATCTTCGTCGTTTTAATTTTCAACATTAGCAATAGAAGACTCTATCTTAAAACAATACAACAACAATGATCGTTATTAAGTAAACATTATATTTATTTATTCATTTAGATCCGCAGTTACTTTATGTATCTATACGATAAGATACATAATATAATTGAAAGGATCGTGATGTATTTGTGTTAATTAAAAGAAATATTTATGACGTAGATACATGCATTGTGTGGGCTTCGGTAGTTTTCCGATTTGCATCATTATAATTACCCGCCTGACATCTGATATCCGCTAACTAACATCTACAGATTCTTAGCATGCTCTGACGTATTAAGATCACTTTGCACGGACGACCCGACCCGGAACCGTGTGGGTGGAGTGTAGGCAGCTGTAAAGCTCTATGTAGCACAGTTCGGGGTATGAGCCGTATGACCCTTCTGGGAACCGGCGCGACCCGTCCGGGTTTCGTTTTCGTGTACGAACGCTTATACCCTACATATACCCTAAAGATTACATTTTAACAATTTATGATGTCTACATTCTGACGACATTTCTACACAAAACCTCCATTTTAAGCACTGATCTTTGAAATTCAAAAACGATCTATCTAACGTGTTAAACTGCACGTCCGCACCTAGATTGAGATACTTGGTTTATTCCGTTAACGATTCAATCAAGTTTTTACTATGACTGCAATTTACCCACGATAGATAGGTGCCACTTTTTCCCAAGAAGCAAGACCTGCTCCTAATAGACTCCAGTCCTGACACTTCTGACTATATTGGGTCAACCTATTACCGGTTTAGCCTTGAGAAAATTGCACAAACTAAAGCCATTTCGTTTTCTTCCAAGTTTTCCCATCATGATCAATTAGTACCTCCTGTTAACACTCAATTTGTTTTAGTATCACCTTTGAATGTTTCTAGATCACTTTTCTAACCGACACGATAATCAGATATAGTTAGTATACATGACGAATGTGAGGAACCTAAAACACAAACATACTACATATAGGTATTCCAATGTACCTACACTACCACAATATTCTTCTCCTTTTCTCGTGTATTTTAAACACTAGGTCTTTTGACCGAAGTTATCCCGAAAATAGAATAACTTTAGATATTATAATACGTAACCATACAAACATAGCATGGTAGAAATATTAGCTAGATGCCAAGGTTGGTAGCGAATGAGTGATGTTGTCTGCCCAAGGTACATACTCGTACATACGTACCTACTTGAGTGTCACCACACTGGATTGTAAAAATTACTTGCTCATTTAATTGCTGATTATCAGCTTTCAAAATCATAACACCAAACCTGTTTGCTTTTGCCATTGTAATCAACCTTCATTGCATTTATAATGTCAATCCACTCACTGGTCTCTTTAATCCAGTATGCTACGGTGAAAGTGCTCCGGCTTTGTGAGTTTACTTTTACTTGTACCCAAATCCCTTTATTGATACCTATTATATATTTATCTATTGTTAGTAATGTGTTACCATCGAAACTATTTAACATAAACCATTGAGATTCGATATATTTGCCTGTTCCATCTACTTAGCAATGCAGTTTCTTTGAGTTTTTTAGCAGTATACCTACTTAGCATTATCTTGCTTATAATACGCTATCAACCGCGTTGCGGGCGGAAATTATCGCACGGACACCTAATACCGGTATAAAAGTACCCTGAGTCCTAACCCAGGTCATGGTCTATCCGTATGCCAAATCCGTTTATCCGTCCAGGCCGAAATAGGCTACATAACAGACAGAGTTCCCATTTATAAAGTTGAAATTGACTATACATAAGCTCATCTTCTTCAGCGAGATAGAGGTCCTGATGGCTGGCGTGCGATGGCTCTACGGTGACTGGAAATCCCGCCAGAAGTTTGCAGTGGAAGTGATGCGCTGCGTGCGGTTCGGCCTCATCTCGCCGTGGCAGCTCGTGGACATCAAACGTAACCCCGACAACGCAGAGATACTGGAGATCGTCAACGAGGCTGAAGTACAGCAGATGGTTGATGATGGACTTGCGTGAGTTAGCTCTCATGTCAAAAAAATTATGTAGTATAGACCCTTAGTAGAAGTAGTACATGACCAATGAGCACTAAAATTATCTGAGATTCGGGTTAAAAAGTTTGAGTTTGGATGGCTATAGAAATAGAGGAGGATCAAGAAAACGATTCGACGGTTTATGACGACTGTGGGCGAATTGACCACAATTGTTGGTTCAATGTTTACAAAACTCGATGTGCTAAAACTATACTGTCATAAAATTAACTATAATTAAATGCAAGTAAATTCCATGAAACATGTGAGATCAATATAAGTATTTCGTATGCTGACGCGGACGTTACCACTTTATGTGATTCCCCATAGGATACAGACATAATTCATATACCTACCTTTTGTGTAGGTACCTACACATATTTTTGCCATATTCATGTGAATAACATCAAGCAACAATTACTTCAGTAGCAGTTCTATTGATTCGTGACGTTAAATTTTAAATATATAACTGAATAATACTGTTATTGCATTTCATAGGTACTCTTCCACAGCACAGCAAACATTCATCATTCATTCTATTATTCACCTAAATCATCAAGAATCAATCATTTACAAAGCAGTGTGAAATATTACTTAGGTATTTTACCGTAGTGTAGTAACCATAGAAATATCTATGGTAGTAACAAACCGCCAAGGTAGTAGAGGAATTTCTTTGTGAGAAAACAATTTCACACTTCGTTCCAAACTATGCGTTCCGTTTAACTTTATCTAAATATCTACTATTACTTTTTTTAGCTTATGTTGTCCCACTGCTGGGCAAAGGCCGGGATTGCTCCTTTTCACTCCTCTCTAGGACCAATTCTGTCCGTAAATAATATTTACAGACAGGATTGGTCCACACAAGCTCAAGACATCAATATTTTTATAAGTATGTATATTATTTCGTTTATTTATCTATTTACACATAAATTATATTTTTAAATATTAGAATATAAAAGAAATATAAAAACATTTAAAAATATAAAAAATAGTAGCCCACCGGTATCGAGAACAGGGTCCAAGCTACCAGCGGTCAGGGCTCCAGAGAGAGGAACCTCCTGACAATGCGAGCCGTGTCCAGAAGTATCTACTGCTTTCTGAATCAAGCCCTTGATCCAGCTGCCCAACGAGAGCCTGCTCAGGTGTTGGTCGAGGCTCTTGGCTATCAATCCATTGGCTGTAACGACTATCGGCACAATGATTGCTGAGTCAACATCCCACATGTCGACAACCTCGCGAGCCAAGTCAAGATACTTGATTTGTTTATCTTTCTCAGCTTTCACGAGATTCTCATAATGCGGAACGCTTATGTCAACAATCATTGCGCGCCGCTCTAATCGATCCATCACCACTATATCAGGCTTACTGGCAACAATAGTCCTGTCAGTGATGATGGATCGATCCCAGTACAATGTGATATTTCCATTTTCAAGAACTGGGTCGGGCACATACCTGTAGTACGGCACCTCCGATTCCACATGGCTGTATATTATTATTATTATATCGCCTCATCTGTTAGGCAAGCTTGTTAAGTTCGGTAACAATAGAAAAAGTAAGGCACGGTTGTTTCAAACGTTTCAAACGATTATGTAGGTATCTACTCGTTATTATTTGACGTACATACGTCAAGGCCGTAATTTTGTAAATTGTAATTTGAAACAACGCTTTTTTTGGTTTGGCGATAGCGCCATTTTTGACGTAGGTACCTATACGCGTGCGTCAAGTGGACGTGAAACAACCCTACCGTATTTTATCTCTGTCATTAATAGTGACAGTTAAGTACATTTAAATATATCTACTAAATACGTTTTAAAATAACCTTTCTGATCCACAGTTATGTAATAATAAGATATTGGTATGGCAACAATTCTAAGAACTATTACCACTGGATCGATGTCCTCGGGCTGTCGGAACCCGCTGAGAGAAACTGGATTGGCGAGGAAAAGGTGCAACATGATTACTTGTAGAAATTATTGAGACAAAACTAATGACAAAAGACATGTGTACATTTGCTAAGTAGTTTGTTGGTCGTTCACCTGTGCAAAGCTATCATCAAGTGGTATAATATAGGAGGATAATAAACAACAAATATTAGAATAATACGTAGATATATTATATATTTCATCGTACAAAACATTATGACCTCATAGCTAAAACGGTCTTGAAATTATTAATAGGTAGTAAATGATGCATTCTAAAATGTTATTTTGTTGTAGAATCATGTAACGTACAAGGACTTCCTGAATTATTTGGAACAGTTCATGGTCCCCAAAGACCAGATGTACCAACAGATGGCCATGATGCAACCGCCCAGGAGGAAGGATGATAACATACCGGGTACACAGTTACACACAAAATCCGTAGGAGATATTAGTATTTGCATATATGGTGTCCTCATGGCTAACTAGGCTGTATCTCAGTGTTTAGGACCCGTTGTAGTATCCTGAATAGTTGTGTACTTATCGCCACTGCTTCCTTGGTCTAGTGGTCGCAAGTGCGATTGCTGAGCGTGGGTTCCTAGGTCCGATGTTCCAGTCTGGCAGTGTTTTAGGGTTTTCCATCAGAGAAACCAACCGGAGGATTGTGCTCTGTTGTTGTTTTTGGCAATAGGCTCGCCTTCTATTACTTGGTTAAATGTGGTTGTATACTATGTACCTATGTGGGTATTACACTTCTATCTACCCGGTAACGCATGACTATATAGGATGAAATTGAATAGGTGCGCCAAATTAAAATATCTAAATCCACGTGTTACAAAGTAAATTTAGAGCATGCAACTAGATTTGGCACGTCCTCGCGCGCCTTTTTTAAACGACTTTAAAAAGGAAGAAGTCATCCGGTCGGCATCCGAACTCGTAAGTCAGAGCCGTTACCACTGGACCACCTCTGCTCTAGCCAGAATAATCGATACCTGACGAAATTGTTAGAAAAAATAACAACAGATTGTTTCAGACTGACTTTCTTTTCAAAGCCGCCTAAGTTTTCTGCATCAGCAAATACACAATAGAAGTATTTGTTATAATAAGTTTTTATACTGGGGAGCAGTACACTTACTAGTTGGAGGTCGTAGGTTCGAACCCAGACAGGCGCGGGAGAAGGCCTGTGACCCAGCAGTAGGAACATTACTTATAGACTGATTATGCTTATGCTTAGTATTTATATCATCAGGCAGTATGCGAGGCATGGATAGCGAGAAAATGGAAATGCGGAGACCTAAAATGGACTTCCCACTACCAGCCACTCTGAGAGGACTTACTGGTGACAAAACTAAATCCTTCCCGACGATGAGTGAATTTTTTGAGCATCAAAGAAAGGTGTGAAGTTAATTATTATTAATAAAACCAACAAAAGCTTTATACAGGGTGTAAGGGACATCGACACGCAACAGCTGATTTTATTTAATAATTGCTGAAAATTTTCTACTCTAGTGGGTCTAGTATCTTGATTTTGATGAATTCATGGTAACAGATTGCGCCTGTAAGGGTTAAGCAGGCCTCTGCCTGATGATATGTTACCTGTTGTTATTTACTTACAAATTTTATTGCAGTCTCAAGAAGGCCAGCCATCAGTGTGTCCGTCGGCTAGATCGCCAACATCGCTGGACCAGGACACGTCCATGCAGATACCCACCATGACTGAACCCAGAATAAGAGCGCCCGAACTAACTTGTAAACACCAAATGCAATTCGAGGTATTCATCATCTGCCTAGCCTTTTCCCAACTAAGTTGGGGTCGGCTTCCAGTCTAACCGGATGCAGCTGAATACCAGTATTTTACATGAAGCGACTGCCTATCTGACCTCCACAACCCAGTTACTGGGTAATACGATACCCCTTGGTAAGACTGGTTGTCAGACTTTCGGGCTTCTGACTACCCGTACCGACTGTCAAAGATCCATGAATGACAGCCGGGACCAACGGCTTAATGTGCTTTTCGAGGCACGGAGGGGTCTCGGTATGTATAGATGGTCACCCATCCACAGACCAACCACGGCAAGCGTAGCTTAACCTGATCAATTGACCTGTGCGGCTGTTATTATTTAGCCAGGGGCCCCTTGAGGTATTATCATCATCATTCTCTTGCCCTTATCCCAATTTATTTGTGATCGTGTCTTGTCTTCCTGTATGAATGTCCTGCTCAATGTCTTCTTCTTCCATAGGTACTTCTCTATTAGTCGTCATCTCAGTTGTCACCCCCCTTTCTATCCA
This sequence comes from Amphipoea oculea, assembly GCA_945859645.1. Taxonomy (NCBI): domain Eukaryota; kingdom Metazoa; phylum Arthropoda; class Insecta; order Lepidoptera; family Noctuidae; genus Amphipoea; species Amphipoea oculea. The sequence goes on from OX243873.1 coordinate 16,045,014, forward strand.
AATCATCTTACACACAGTTTCTTTGTTCACAGTTCTTCCTTTCATTCATCGTTTCTTTGGTCTTCCCCTAGCCTTACCTATAGCCATCTTCTTTCTTACTCAAAACTTCGATATTTTCCTCATTAGAATTTGAGGTATTTTTAGTGAAATCAATGATAGATAAAGAATACTTTTTTAGGATTTACTAATGATAAGCATAAAATATATTGTCATAACGAAATTCAGCATAATGATCAATACGCATAATATTATTAGGCATTGCTATAAATACTGTTGACATAATAATAATGTAGCATAGTTTTATAAAGCATAATATTATAAACGTATATTGATATTTACAAATAATGTTCTTTGGAATAAACATAATAAACCCTATTAAATAACTCCTAACGGTTGCAGACACTATTTCGCATTATTGATTATTTTTAAGTAAGTATTTTTAAGCAAGTATTTTTTTCTATATGATCTAGTCGTTTCTGGCACTCGTCGTGGCCGCTGTTTGAGCCTAACCTAACCGAACCATTTTTTTTTAAATAATTCCCTAATCTAACTAGTTATTGAAAATTTGTGATACGTTTTTTGTCAAATGACCTAGGACACCCTTTTTATTATTTATGGCTCATGATGACATACGAGCAACGCGGGCCACCTGCGGACCGGAGCGCCGCCCGGTGGCCTATGCATGGCTCATGATTGTTAGACGAATAAATATTATGCCTTAAAAATGTATGCAACTCCAAATTATGCCAAAACAAATTAGACAAAATGATAGTTATGCTAACCTTTCCACTATGCCAAATAATTATTATGAAACAGTATGCTAATAAAAGTTATGCGAAAACGTTATGCCAAACTATATTATGCCTTAAAATTTTATGCCAAGAGGGCAATACCTTTTTTTTGAACGTAATTATTAATTTTTTGTTTTTTATAAACGATTATAGGAACAAAGGAAACAACTAGAGATGCAAAAGCAAAAATTGGAGCTGGCTCAGCAACAACGCCGTAAACAGATCCAGCATATTCACATGTGCACCATTGAACGAGAGCATGTAACATTTAAGATCATAGCACACATATCAACTCGGAAAGGGATCGTCACCGTATCAACTCGAGCCATTCAGTATTCTTTGTATGAAACTCCCTACTGTAACGCACACTAATCGGAATAATAACGTAATTGCCTCGCCTCGGGGCAAGCTCACTTGCAGTTCCCGTTCTTACGACTCGTCGACCCCGCACTTACGTCTCTCCGAACCCGAGCTTACGTTTTTTCGTCCACCCATGCCCCTCTAACCCCTTCCGCGTCCTGCCCCAAGCACCATCAACCAGCGGTCGACGTATCGGAGCTGCTGATCCGCTTTGGTTACGTGCGGACAATAGGTTGACGCCTGTTTGATGGCGAGGCGAAAGGCGATAGGTACGGTGACGATCCCTTTCCGAGTTGATATGTGTGCTATGACCTTTATTCTATTTTTTTTACAACTTCGATTTCTTTTATCTTTTTTTTTTTATTTAGTGCTATAAAAGAGTTAAAACAAAATTACAAATAATTTAAAGAGTAGGGGACCAAAGCTCAGAACTCATCCACAAATCCCGTTAATTCTCTAACAAATGAATTATTGTAATTTCTACTGTTGTTAAAATATGTACAAAGCAACAATCAGACATAATGTAAAGAATAGAGTAGTACTTTTTGACAGGCGTAACAATTTGTAAGATACTTTATGACTAAATAATTCACATTTGCCATCAGCCCTCATCTAAGGACGAACATAATATGTACGATCCACCAGAGAAGGATTCTGCTGAAGACCTGAACACAACCAACAGTGAGTCTAGCAGCACGGTGGAGACCAGCCTGACTGAAAAAGTATGTGAATTAAGCATTTTGGCAGCAAATTCGTAATGACGGAGCTTGCAGCCGAGAAGCACGGTGTTTAATGAAGCTGCTAATGTAATACCTCCACTGCAAGCTACGCCACTCCGAATTTACGTTGAAGAATTTAATTTGGAGTGGCGTAGCTTCGCGCATTAAAATCTATATACCTAAATAGATTTTAATAAGTAATCTTTCTGATCGAAGTCGAGACCAAAAAGGATCATTATGATAAATTGTGTTGAATACAATAATTTGAACACAATATGTAATAATCTCCCATTCAGTTTTCAGAATTTTGTTTATAAAACATTGCATTCGAATGCACCTACGCGATATCAATAAAGATTAAAATAAAATCTGTATTTACTATCGATTCTCTATGAATTCTTAACCGGTCAAGCGGCGCGGTTCGCCGATCGGCGATGAAAACATAGAAAATCAATTGTGTCTCATTAGCGGAGCTTGACAGATTATTGGATATCTGCGTACCTACAGTAGATACATTACGATACTTGCACGAACGCTCGGGCGCTAAGCGCCGTGTATCGTATTAGTACATTCAGTTATTATATAATGTATTTGAGCAAAGTAAATAAAATATAAAAGAATTATAAAATTCTATCGATTCGTATTCTAAAAAATCTCAACCATTTATGCAAAGGTGGGTCAGCTAATTGCTATGACTGACTGTACGTTGTGATACATGTGTGCTATGTTGATGATTGCACGGTGCACCCGAGGTAGGCGAGCGTGATAAGGAAAGGAAGCCGAGTGTGTAATGATCAATGCACACGCGTTTCATACGAGGTTTTTCAACACACTTGCGAGGAAAAATAACCGACTTGTATTGTTATTAACTTTTATGGAAAATGGCGCGATGGTTTTGTTTTCCGCGGGCCGCAAGTGTAAGTAAAGGCACTGGCAAAACCTCTAAGCTGCTTATATAAAAAAATATAATAAACAACACAAAATAATGTTTAGACTGATCATAAGTGTTGCCGTATGTCAAATGGTACTTTAGTCAGTATGGAATTAGAAAGTACTATTGGCATAGAGAAATATACATTAGTTCAGTGAGAATCCGCAATAATAGAACGCCAGTCAGGGTCTTTTCCATTTGGTTCCGGGAGGAACAACGGACAATTTAAGGTAAATAAGTTTTAATTCATTTTGGGGCCAAGAGCAATACCAACTATTTAAAAAAAAGTGAAATATGACCCGCGAATTCCTTTTGGCAAGAAGTCTCTTTGATAAGATTAAAAAAAGCGGCCAAGTGCGAGTCGGACTCGCCCATGAAGGGTTCCGTAGCAGCAAGTAACATAATATAAAAGTTCTTGTAGTTCGTTGTAACTTTGTGAAAGGTAAATTGCGGTTTTCGATTTATGACGTATTAAAAAAAAACTACTTACTAGATCTCGTTCAAACCAATTTTCGGTGGAAGTTTACATGGTAATGTACATTATATATATTTTTTTAATTTTATCATTCTGTTATTTTAGAAGTTAGAGGGGGGGGACACACATTTTACCACTTTGGAAGTGTCTCTCGCGCAAACTATTCAGTTCAGAAAAAAATGATATTAGAAACCTCAATATCATTTTTGAAGACCTATCCATAGATACCCCACACGTACAGGTTTGATGAAAAAAAAAATTTTGTAGTTTCAGTTGTAACTATGGGGAACCCCAAAATTTATTGTTTTTTTTTCTATTTTTGTGTGAAAATCTTACTGCGGTTCACAGAATACATCTACTTACCAAGTTTCAACAGTATAGTTCTTATAGTTTCGGAAAAAAGTGGCTGTGACATACGGACGGACGAACAGACAGACAGACATGACGAATCCATAAGGGTTCCGTTTTTTGCCATTTGGCTACGGAACCCTAAAAAGCGCATATCTCCGACTAGCAAATAATTATCTGTGGCGTTACCGCACTAGTGCGATAACATAAAGTAAACAGCACGCGTGTTTAATACACTGCATTATTGACCTAAAAGCGGTTCATTAAGAGCCACTTTACGAGCAAGTGTGTTGAAAATATATTTTAATCGTAGGGCATAATTGTTTGCAAAACCATCAACTTCGGATCAGTTACATTCACGTAAATATTTATTACAGATAGTTAATTGATTTCCGCAGAATCAGTACGCAATGAGAAGATCAGAGAAGAGGCACAGTGTGGCAGCCTCGTACCTGGCTGCAGCCACTGCTGCTTTGTCGGGACCTAGAAGGCAGGTTCCATAGTTTTTGTGTTTATTTATAATCTCCTTACAAGGAAAGTTTTAAAAAGGAGGAAAGCAAGATTGCAGTCGGAGATAACATAAAAATTCAAACCTATGTTTTAAATCATTTATGCGCTAATGTATTTTGACGGCATGTGTCCTGAACTAAAAATATCTGTAACATCCTTCATATCGACATTTTATGCAAATGAAAATACTTACCTACTTCAAAACATACAATATCCAAACTGAACGATATTACCCGACTAGAAACTAGCAATTCAGGTGTGTTGCATCCCACAGTCCCATCACATCAGGCCATCGGACGCAAGCTGCGCCAAACACGTCCCGGTCAGAGGCGATGCCACGGAACATCGCACCGATGGCGCAGAACAACTTCGGAAGCCCACAGATATCGCTCTTCAACCAGTCCAAGGAGTCCCTAGCCAAGATGAACATGTGAGCCTAGTTAAAAATGTAAAGTAATTTTTTGCCGTATACACGGTACATAGGATATTCATATATTTAAGAATAGGTCCACATACTGACGTATTTTAAGGTGATATGTCGACGCGTCGGCGGCTGCTTAATTTGTTTTCTCAATTAACTCATAGATCAATAGGGACAGACTCCCTAAGAATCAGTAACGTAAGCATACACGTGCCAACGGTTTCATGTATGCAACTGAAAAGGGTGGTCTTGAGTATGTTATGTGTTCTTAATTCATTCCCCATATAGGTGCTATCAGAATTGTTTCAGTTAAGTGTACCTTTACATCCAAGTAAATATATTGCTATGATTTCAATTTCAGGAACAAGTTATCTACGTCCATACTGGGCCCATCAAATAAGAACTACATCGCTGAAGGGTCCTTATTCAACTGGGACAGGGAGACCGTCTTAGTTTTCGGTGGAATTGATCTCCTCACCCCATATGGATTCGGAGGAAACACTGGAAAATATATTTATAGGTGAGATCGTCGATTCACCAATTTGCCGTCTAATATCCATACACGTCAAGTTAACTAAGATAATGATGATGCTGGATAAGGAACTGCAGATCTTTATATATGTATATTTTTTTTTTAAGTAGCCTGCACTGTCCCACTCCTGGGCAAAGGCCATTCTGATCTTTATATTGCTGAAACATTTTAGATCACCTACTTCGGTCTCGTCTTATTATAACTAACCTTTCTAATAAATGCACGACACTTCATCTCGTACGGGGTGAAAATTATTTTCCCATAACATACATTTGTCCTATTATTCATAACAGTCGATTCAACATCGTTTTAGGTTCGACCCAGTGACCAACGTATGGGACTATGTGGGAGATCTGCCGGAGCCAAGACATCACCACTCGGTTGGCTTTCTGAGGGGCCGGGTTTATCTTGTCGGTAAGGAATTATTTCTTTAAGCCCTGTTGCTACAACCTTATTATAGCTGCAAGTTTATAGGACAATTTGACATTAAAATTAAAGCTACCACCTAATAATACAATTATTATTTGTTGTAGTGTAATTGTGATAATTATCTGTTGATAATTGCATTTTTTAAGCTGGGAGGTAAAGATGTCTTCTTTCAACGCCACTTTTTCAGCTTCTTCCATTATGCTCTTTATTCAAATGCTTTACCATTTATTTGTCTACAAGGAGGTGCAGATCCCCGCGACGATGACATCCGGGGCAAGTCAGCGGTAGTGTCCACTGTATGGAGCTTCGAGCCTGTATCACGCTCCTGGTACAGCGAGAGCGGTCTCATGACGCCCCGGAAGAACTTCGGACTGGTTGTGCATCGAATGGCCATGTATGCCATCGGTGGGCTAGATAAGAAGGGCAGGTATGTATCTTGTAGTTGGAAGATTGATAGGTGACACTTAGAAACAGTTTGATTGATCTCATCAAAATAGTTTATAGTTTAGGTTCACACTATTAAAAAAATAAGTTTAAAAACTAAAACCCGACTACTGAAAAGGATGAAAAAAGAAAGTACTTACCTTCCCGTGGTCGCATGCTACCATAGCTTATAATATGTTAGTACAGCGGCATGCGACCACGGGAAGGTACTTTCTTGTTTCATCCTTTTCAGTAGTCGGGTTTTAGTTTTTTAAAATTATTTTTTATTTAATTTTGGGCTTTATTTCAGTAAAATTTATATTTTTGAAATGTGCTAATTAAGCCCTCTCATTAGATACCCAACACGGCATGATTAATAAAAAATTTTTTTTTAGATCATGTCTTTATGTCCGCTAGACGGCACCATATTCAATTTATTGTGACGTCACATAGCCTATAACCAGCGGACTATCAAGACGCTTCTAACGATACCTCATTTGTCCAATTATGACAAGATGTTTAGAAGTTATGAGGGAACAGATGGACATACATACATACTTACATACATACCGGTCAAAATCATAACCCTCCTTTTTGCTTCGCCGTAGTCGGGTAATAATATCTATGAGGTAAAAGGCAGAGAAGTCGCTATGTAACAGCCAAGTGTTGGAAAGAGAGCAGATACTATGCGACCGATTATCCTGGGTACTACAGCTTGATCTACCAACTACGTTCTTCTTTTAGGGTTCTCCGTTCAGTGGAAAAGTTCGATCCTAAGACGGGTTCATGGAGTGAGGTGCGTTCGATGAGCGTGTGTCGCATGGCCGTGGCTTGTGCGAAGTACCGCGAATACATCTGGGTGGCTGGTGGCATGACCGGCGAGAAGAAGAAGCCCGTCTGCAAGATAGTCGAGTGCTACAATTCTAAGACTAATGAGTGAGCTATGATGTCTACACCTATTTATAGCTACTTAACATAACATAATCAGCCTATAATGTTTCCACTGCTGGGACACGGGCCTCCTCTCTGTGAGAGGGAGTGGGCCGTAATCCACCACGCGCGCCCAGTGCGGGTTGGTAGATGTCACATGTCTTCGAATTTTTGGTTCTAGGTCATGCCGGTTTCCTCACGATGTTTTCCTTCACCGTTTTGAGAGCAGTGGTGATGAAATAATTTACGCAAAGTAAAGCGCCTGTCTGGGTACGAACCTATCACTTGGCCACCACTGCCCTCAATAGCTACTTGAAAGCTAGATAAATATATGAATCGAGAAAAGATTTTAATTGCTCCAAAACTGCTCCTCTTTCATCCGCAGGTGTACGTATAGGTCACGCTAATATTATTTTTTCCCGCTTCTTTTACGTTTTTAGAACTTAAAATGGAAAACGTAACCTATATTTTTTTTTAATAGAAGACTGGACTGAAGACCTATAGTGCAAATGGCTAGACTCTTGCAATTTACGAAATTCTGAATTTCTTAAATACGACTCCCCAGATCTGGCATTCATCCAAGATGAACTGATAATTGTATTTCTATCATAATATGAATAAATGCAGGTGGACAGAAATACACAGTCTGCGGTTCCCCAGATGTTTCTCCACGATGTTTGCAATGAACGATAAATTGTACATTGTCGGCGGAGCTGGCAAAGTTTCGGATAAGGTAAGTTGGTGTTTAGAAAGCAAATATTATAGGAGTACAATATTTGTAGTAATTAAAGTTACAGTGGATTTCATTAATAACGACCTCGGTTATAACGACTTTTTGGTTATAGCGACGTCAAACATACGACCCTTGAATTTAAAGCATACTTTCGTAACAAATTCTTCCGGTAATAGCGACTTCGGATATACCGGCAATTTCGGGTATAGCGACTTGTTTTTGTGAATCATTTATAACAGATTCCTAGAAATCCCTTGCGGATATTGCGACTGAGTCGGTCAACGACGATACAGCCCAGGTCCGTAGGAGTCGGCAAAGTCACAAAGACTCATTCATATTGTTTACATTCACAGATGGTCAAGCAAATGCTTTGTTTGTATGTAGGACTGCTTAGCACATGTACGAAGTTAAACTTATGAATACACCTTAGAGCGTGCACAAAAAACTAAACTTAAACAGTGCACTATAACACGTTTTTTCAATAACACCCGTGTATAACATAAATTAAATAAATGATAGGTAAATACATATGTACATGGCTTTTTATTATTTCGGATATAGAGACCTCCGGATATAACGACGATATTAAAGTGGTCCCTCCGCCGTCGTTATAACCGAAATTCAATGTATTTCATAATTTTGAGTTCATTTCTTTTTGAAGTCCATTTAATTTTTTTTTTAATTCGTAATTTTTAGTTTTGAATAAAAACTGGAATATTTGTTTGTAATAAGTAGGTAATAACTTTGTTGTAAATATTGCATTAGAATTTGACCAAGGTTTTGAGATGTTTTTTTCCCGTTGACACTACACCCGTAGATCGTATCAACAAGCTAGGCCGTCACACTTACACGTATTAGTCCATACTTATCTTGAAAATTACTGAATCGATTTTGATGAAACTTGCACTGTTTCCTAAGTTGAATTAAACGTAAACCAATAAAAAATATGGTCACGATCCGATTAATAGTTGCGGAGAAATGCGTGGACAAACATACATACATCTATGAAATTTTTTATATTTGTTTGGAAGCCCTAATAGATTGTCATATGTGAACATATTTCAGTTCCAGTAATATTACATACATACGTGTCAAATTGATAACCTCCTTTTTTTTGAAGTCTGTAAAAATGCTAATGCTTTCTACTCTAGAGGTGACAAAGGAATGGTTTCCAGTGGATTTGCAGGAGCATCAAACCTGAATTCAGATTTAAGTGATGATTAAGCACTGCCTGCTGGCTTCAAAAGAAATGAAACAGAAATACCAAAGGTTTCTCCACGAGGAGGAAAAAGCAGTATAATTATTAATGAACCTCGATCATTTTTAGGAAAAGACAGTAAGCAGCGTGGGTGCGATAGATGTGTGGGACTGGAAACTGCGCAAGTGGAAGCAAGAGACGGAGATGTCGATGCCCAGACATGGACACGCACTGGCCTATCTCGGCACACAGCTCATCATCATTGGTACGTACTCTTTGTTATCAAAAGCCTGTAGAAGTGTGGGCGCTATGCATATATCTTATAGTCAAGTGAAGCCACAACGGAGAGAAGGCGGATTTGTGATCTGATAACATCGGTTACAATATAGAACCGTATGAAAAGAGACAGTCCTGGAAATATTTAATAAAAACGAGATTGAAATAAAATTGCTGATGAAGACAAGCCAAGTCTAAGACACTTGTTACAAACTGCTCTAAACAAATGTTAAAATCGTCTAAATGGCTGTTCATCTTCATCACACTTATCATTTTTTCGACCAGTTTTTACTTTAATGATGATCGATGGATGGCGTCATTAGCAGGCCATTAGCGATAATAGACTCATTACAATCAGCAAAACATAACGATCAATAAATAGTACTCGAGAAAATTGGTGCCTTTTTGTTGATATAGAGATTAAAAAATTTCGAAATTTAAGCTGCATGTATATATCCGGCAAAAAAAATCTATCCGTTCCATTATTTCCGCATTTGCGTAATAATTATGTAATACCTAAGCAAATATTTTTTGAAATTAAGATTCATAGCAGGTAAAACATATTTCTATAAACATGACTAGTTGTTAGAAAGAAATAACTAGGTCAGATATGATTATTAGAACTGCTAGAAAAGTGGTGACAAAGCGGTAGAGTTGTTTGCAAATTCGATTATTGAAAGTAAACTATACGTAAGTACATTTTTCCTTGTCTACTTAAGTATGTAGGTAATATTTCTGAATTATGTTATCAGCATTTTTGGTTTAAAATATGTATAATCGGTCAATTGATAAACTGCATTAGATGCAATCTTAAAATGCGTCTTAAAATAATGTTATCATGCAAAGCTCGATATGCCAAAAAGTTTCGAACAAAAAAAAGTATGGTAGAGGGTACCCAATATTTATGTGTCAACTAAAAACACGGTAATCTCTTTACGAGGTTCTACTTTATTTTATGCTAGCTCCATTGATGGATACTTCGTCTCGTTGATATGATTTCCTTTTCCCCTCGACCCACCCCGTTGCATCGCATCGCCCTTCGGGACTAATACTTCGTTTTCGCTTAGCGTTCATTCCGACTTTTTTACTTTTTGCTCGGCTCATAAGGGTCGTGATTTTAAATAGCCTATAGCCTGAATGCTCAAAACGGTCTACCAAGCGGAGTGTGTGGGCATAATACAAGCGGCTTATGCCATAGTAGCCAGGAGAGTTACGGACACCCATATTCGCATACTCTCTAACAGCACCTCAGTCCTCCAATCCCTAGGGAGAAATGCATCACATCGAACCTAATACTGTCACAATGCGCTTGAACGGGTAACTGTATCGAACCGCAATACAGTGAAACTACAATGGATAAAAGGACACAGTGGATGGCAAGAAAACAACGCAGCTGACGAGCTGACCAGAAGGGCATCCAGCACGTCAGTGTATGGACCGAAACCTCTCGTGCCCATCCCCTTTAACCAACTACGCAGGTGGCTACGAAAGCACACCCACACACAAGCAGAGAGCTGGTGGACCTCATTACCGGGCTGCAGGCGGTCCATGAAAGCCACGCCATTATTAGATGGCAAGCTAACCAGACGTTTGCTACGCCTGGACAGGAAAGGCCTGCGCCTGGTAACGGGGACCATCACGGGACACTGCTCGCTAAACAAACACTTCCACATAATAGGCATAACGGACAGTCCCCTGTGCAGGGCTTGCATGGAAGCTGAGGAAACCGTTGCGCATGTGCGCTTTGAGTGTACAGGCGTTACCCAGATTAGGTCAGAAACCCTCGGGACACCTAGATCTTACACAGATGTTCTCAACAGGCCGGGAGACTTAAACAACTTCTGGAGGAAGATGGGCTGGTTGGATTAACCACCGACGGCCGCCATGGCACACAATGGTCCACTTGAAGGACTAAGTACGGAAACCAAACCCGTAACATAGAACATAGCCTATAGCCTTCCTCAAGAAATGGGCTAACAAATGACAAAAGATTTTTCAAATCCGACTGTTTCAGAGATTAGCGGATTCAAACAAACTCTCAGCTTTATCTCTTCTGGGCACGCTCGTTCCATCATAGACCTCAGTTATCGCTTTCCATCGGGCATGATCGAGGCCAAGAGTGGGCCCATTTAGCAATAAAAAATATATATATATTAAATTAGTTGGAGATAAAACATTGTCGTGATCTAGTTTTGACTGTTTTAACTAGAAGATACTTTCTAGAATGATAATAAACTCAAAAGAAATGTCTTCCACTTCTAAGCACTAGGTTGTCTTAGTAAATAAATTCTGACGAACTGTAACCATAATCCTATAATAATTCGTTAGTAGTTTGTTAAGCCATGATTATCTATGAGCCAGGGGTTGAAGACATGTGCTGGGAACTTTATTGCGCCACTTCTTTTGCCCAGCGCAAGCACTAGGAAGTGGTGAAGGGCGGGCGTTTTGGGGTACTGTGTTATGCAATTTTCACGTTCGAAAAGTGCTGATTGTCAGCCTAATTTGAATAAATGATTTTGATTTGATTTGTGAGTCATGTCAAATTTAGGTAGCAGCTATTAGAACTACCTAGTAAATGCACTAACTTAGTCAGCTAATTGATTGGTTTCTAATACAGGAATCGCGTCATCTGTTAGTTATGAAACCAAAAAAGTGACGCAGCCCATTCATAGAAGAGACAAAACTATTTACTTATTAATATTTGCTAACGTATGATATTCCTAAGTGTATATGCATGAAGTTGGTAAAGCTTAAATAAAAGTTGACGTCAAAAAAAAAACCGCAATAACGGCAAACACGTTTCTCTCACTGGCTGAGGACTTGGGGAGTCACCCTGCGAAGAAGCGTATGATGTTAGCTATCTAGTATGTTAGCTAGCTAGTATGTTAGGTTCATTAATGTCTGAAGATACATTTAATAGCCTTTTTTTCCTGTTAAATGGAGGTTTTACTTTAACCAGACTCATCGGTGGTTTATAAACACGATGTGAAAAATATCCAAAGTTAACTCTTTGTATATTTACCCCGGCTATTCCGAGAAAACTTTGAAAATATCTACAGCTTTACTGTAGGAAGGTATCTTGATATTTATCTCTCGGGTATTTGAGCTCATTTAGCTTGGGCTATTTTTAACCTACCTACTCAGTCTGCTATCAGATATTATTGTACATCTATAAATATTTCTGCATAAGAAGTTGCGCCTCAGACTCACGATAAACAGACCAAAAATAGTTTTCGAGAAATGTGGATTCCAAACTGTAGATCGATTCTTATATTGTAAATCACGTTTGCAGAATACCATGTAATTCTTCGGAAATTGCGCAGTTTACATTCGGGAAAAAGTTTTAAATTTTCTGAGCTTGGGGCAAATAAATGAGATGATGGCAATAACCGCACCAGTCACGTATGTAGACCGTGATGTAGGGCAATCCACCCTTGATCAGTCTAATTAACATAAAATCGAATCGTCTGAATGGACTGGCCTGAATGCATATCCATCATGCCAACAATGCGCCGGCCTAGAGTTGGCGAGTGGATTTCAAAATAACATGTAAGGCTAAAAAGTTAGCGCGGTCTGAGGGGCTTCGCGAGTCCAAAATTTATACAGTTTTCCTCAAATCATGAAAACATTTTAGCTAATTCTTATGAATGGTCAAAAACAGGGACTGATAAACAACTTTGATCCTCCCATGTGCCCTGCCAGAAATAAATCCTGGATCCGCCCTTGACCGTGATCACTAATCTATAGAGAACTGCGCGAAATAGAAGCGCGAACAATCATCAATACCTAAGCTGCTCGACCAAGGCAGATCTTAAAGAATAGTGTACGTGCAGGCAGTCTTCTCGTGGTTAGGGCGCTGCTGACCCTCAGAGGCCTAAGTCCTTTTTCATGGAAAACATAGATCTCATTTATTAGAGCGCAAGAGTCATGGATACAGAGCAGTTAGAATTACTGTTATATACTCCGAGATATTGTATCTATGGGAAATCTCTCCGGGAAACTCCATACTGCTTTATTTTTTTAATGTATTTCTGATGCCTCAGGTGGCGTGACAACTATCTACATGCGAGCCTTGAACAATGTGGAATCTTTCTGTTGTGAGCGCGGTGCGTGGATCCGCGGCGTGGCCACGCTGCCGTCACCACTGTCGGGACACGGCGCCGTGACGCTGCCGCCCGCCTCGCTCATGTGACGACACCAGGACATTTCGGTAAGTGGTGTTCTTGTCTAGATATACATCGGATATCTCGTGACAGATATTTGCCCAAAGGATATCTTGTATCTAGAGTGCTATTTTATGAACGTGGCATTGTATATTCTTCAGTAAACAACGAAACACTTGTAGTCAACAATAATACATTCTTGTTAGATATTTCATATCGCCAAGTTTGAATTGGAGCATGTTAACGCCCCAAATATTTAAATGTTGAACTTAGTGACAGTCACTCTATCATTATTATATGCAATCTACCAAATTATAAAGCATTTACAGAAAATTCCTTCTGACCTCTGTTGGAAGTAAGTAAACTGGTATATGTATGTATATGCATAACCCATAACTTTTTATACCAGGTGGGCATCCTCGTCGGCCGGGGTCACTCCAGCTCGACGAGATCTAAATTGTGAAAGCTTTGTGACGTGAATAATGTTTGCCGTGGACTATGTAGGATACTTTAAGTGCACTGTAACTGTAGCTTGTAGTTTGCGAGAAAATTGTCAGTTATCTGTGGCGTATCTTAGTCAGTGTCTTGTGAATGTTAGCTGAGAAAAATTTTTGTCGCGTTAAATTATTAATTAAAAGTTTGTTCAATCACTTTGTGACATTAAATACTCGGCTCATTACTGTAATTACTTGTTTTTGTTACCTCGCATAAATTAATAAAGGTTTATTTAATCCAAGTAAAACCTGGATTGAATATAATAATATAAGTTTTATTTAAGTACCGTTTATAAAATATAATCTCTTAATCTATCTATCCTCTCTAAAATTAGATCAATTATAATGTCAACGAATCGTTATTATCAATACAATGAATGGTTCGCTCATACATTTCTTCGATTGTTTGGCCACATGTATCACAGTGTAACTCCATACAGCCGACCTTCTGCATAGCGATGGACATTGTAGGTTGCTCGGAGAGATGGAGATGGAGATCTATATCCCGAATTTCCTTCATTACCCCAAGCTGCCCTACTCCACTCATTCAAGGCTATCAAAAGCGATGAAATTCCATACAGGTTACGCTGTGGTTGTCATTATTCTGAAGGTTAGTCCCAGACTTCCCTGCAAACACCAAGCAGGTCGCGCTCGAAGCCCTCATCACACGGAGGATATCTCATGAAGAACAGCACGTTGTTGACTGGTACGAAGCGACTTGGCTTGATGTGTCGTATGACTTCCTGAAATGAGAAACTTTCATTAGTATTTGTGAAAATAATAACTACTAAGACCAAAGACATTAAATTATAATTTACAACGTATCTTAATTCTCTTTGACTAAGACAGTATCTTCTGAATATGACATTTCATTCTCCCGTAATCTACTTGATGATTAAAATTGGCAATGTTATCGTGGATTTAGGTACTTATAGATGTCACATTTATATGGAAAGGGGATTTGTGTGATAAAAGACATCGTTGCTAAGTGTAAACGAAACAAACAAAACAAGTTGACAAAGACTAAAATGTTGATCAAACAACAGCACGTATGGAAAATATAATGTAAGGCCATCCGTTCAAGGAATTGATTGAAGGTAATTGACAAGATATCTATAGTCTGAATGAGATAGTACCTAAGGGACAAGGTATCCACTGTTCTGTTATCAAAAATGTCACAAGATATGGATAAAGCTGTTGAATAATGATTCTATTATCTGTTAGAAGTACTAATAATAAAAATAGCATGTCTGTGAAGACATGTAATAAAACGGAAAAAACGATTCCTGCTGAAATAACGTTGTTCCAGCAGGAAAATTCTAAATGAATAATCGGAGAGAGAAATATTTTGCATGGGCAGAGAGCTTATAATTATTTGTGCAAAAACGTGCGCTGAATATATAATAATTTGTGCGTCTTCAAGTTTTCGAGATATTGCATTTCAACAACGTTACTCCGGCAGGAATCGTTTTTTCCGTTTTTTTCCAAAATGATAAAGCGCACGATTTGTTTATGTGGCGCACATTCATAGCAGATTACGCACCAATTAAACGTTCCACTCACATCACTCTAGGAGCCACTTTCCTGCTGGAGTAACAATTCTGTGACGGTCATTGGGTCAAATACGTTTGTTAAGTCAATGTGTCAGTAGCTGGTGCACTGGATTTCACACCGTACTGTGATCACCAATCTTCCAGCAATATCACTAAGCCATACTACTGCCATAATGTTGACGAAGTTCATAGAATTCGTAGACTCTTGGGCATCAAGGGAATCCGCAACAGAATCCACCCTCTTAACAATGTCATCGAACTGAGATCACCACACACAACATTAACGTATTCTGCTGTATGAGGTCTTAAAGGGGAGTTTAAAACCCATAAAGTTCCTTGAGGTTTGGAGGCAGTCTACGTTGGAGTGGAGTTCAGCTAAAGATTTAATATTAATGAAACCTGTACTCACAATTGGCATGCCATCGATTTCAGTAGAAATATTGTCACTGCCGTTAGTCATGTCGTCGTCCGTGTGAACTATGTTCCTCGGGTGTATATGTTTGGCGTAACCAACAGCACATATAACAGACAATACTACTAATAACAGAAACTTCGCCATTGTTTATTTTAATTTTTTGTAATTTGGACGTGTTTGCTATCAAACGTTGTGAATTTGTTTGGTGCTCGCTATACTTTTGCTGCCTTTTAAACGCTGTATTGTTATCTTTGGGCTCATCGTCTTACGTCACAGATGCGCAAGAGTCAAGCTGGCTGGCTCGCTGTTTGTTTAGACTCGACGCAGGAGTAAACAGTCGATCCCCCTGTTCAATTCTGCATTATACGTCACATAGCGAGCTTCCCAAGTCACACTTATTCTTCGGTTTACGCAAGTGACGTCAGTCAGAGGAAGGATAATTCCAATATTTAACACGAAATTACGTGCAGTTTCTCATGTTCAAGAATATTTATTGTAAATATTGGTAGTAATGGAACAGACATACTCTTAAGGAATGATGCAACTTTAGACCCACTTGCTTCCATTTGAGTGCCATTGAGTTGAATTTCCTTTGTGATAATGTTTAGAGTGAGTTTTACGAAACCAGCACGTGTAAGGCATGTTGCAAGAATATTGCTATATTAATTAACCGACCTTTTGTTTTTTCAGTAAAAATACCTATAACTTAACGAACATAAAATCAAACGGTGCGCCTAACCTCGTTAATAGATCACCAGAATGAGGGCTCCTATAAAGTCATTAACGCTATCATAAAATAACCTACCTTTTAAGCACAAGATAATAAGGCTAATTGTTTTTACTTTAAAGTAATGCCCTACATAATAGTGTACCTATGATCATAACGCATTATATTAAGTAGATGATAACATGGTAGCCTGATTGCAATTAATCCTCACGGTCACTTGCTTCATTCAAGAGTCGGTAAAAGCATCTGATCCGAATTCTATGAAAAGTGAATTTTAGGCAGAAAAGGACTATATTATTTCAAGGATTTGACAATAGGATTGGTGACAAGTATCCTATGTTTGCCAAGTTTCGTTTTCTCTTAGGGCGAATTTGACCAAACTTGAATGCGTAATATACGTCTTATACTGCGGATAAAAGATATCTAATTTCGATAAAATCAGCCCTAGGTAGTAGAGTGATTAGAGTCTTAAGGGGTGATTTTTCCAATGCCAGGGCCCTATACCACAAAACTTTACAATTACTATTTACAAGTTACAATTCACAAATTGTAACTTGTAAATCTTACAAGAGTCTACCACAAAACTCTAAGCCACATTTTTGTAACGGAAAAACCTAAAAAAATATGTAAGTTGTAGGGATTTGTAGATTGTAACTATACATAAGTATTTGTAATTTCTGTGATACGTCATTTTTCTACAATTTAACAGTTTTGTAGAATTGTAGACTTGAAGTTTTTGTATCGGCCCCAGATAATTTTATCCTAAGAATAATTTTGTTTTTTCGGCAGTTTTTGTACACAAAAACTGTATAAAACATTATTTCACGGATAAAACATATCGGACGTTGGAAACATCAGCCCTTAACTAATCAGCTTAGCAGCTAAGTCCCTTCTTGTAAAGTGGTATAATTAAATAGGCTTCTCACTAGAACTCATTAAAAATTATTAATCCTTTATTGTTATCAGATACTAATTTATATCTAGTTAAAATGCAGCACGTGAATCTAATCAAATAAATATTGCGCAGAATGACAATATGAGGATCGTAATTTGATGCGAATTCATTGAAGGAAACTTGTAACTTGTAAACACTAGAAATGTTCGAGGAAGGAACTGTATATTTTTGTATTATTCTAAGAATAAGAATCACGCCATTATTGTTTTACTAACGGACAAAGTAAATAAAATAAAGGAAACACTTTTCGCACTTACTAACTACGTATTAAATGAATGGATGACGGATCGATGTCTTGAAGAATGAATGACAACCCTGATTGGCCAGTATTTGACGGTGTAACAGAGTTTTTTAACCGACTTCAAAAAGGAGGATGTTCTCATTCTCAATTCGACTGTATATTGTTGTTTTTTTTTGTATGTTACGCGATATCTCTAGCAATTGTAAATCGATTTCAAAAATTATTTTTTAATAGGATATCTCAGAAGTCATAATCAGCCTATAATGTTCCCACTGCTGGGATACAGGCCTTCTCTCTGTGAGAGGGACGAGCCGAAATCCACCACACGGGCCCAGTGCGGGTTGGTAGATGTGACATGTCTTCGAAGATCGATCTCAGAAGTAGTCCCATATAAATTTTATTAACTTTGCTTGCGTAGTTTTTGAGTTAATAATATGTATGTATTTTTGCCACATAGTTTATATTATATTTATATTGATGATGTTAAAATGATTTCCTATCACTGATATTTACATAGCAAGTAGTGTTATACGAATTTGTGTGGCGTAAGTACAACTTAAAAGTGAAAAATAACAACTTTTTTACAAAAAAAAAAAATCGACTTCCAAAAAAGACACTACAAAGTAAAAAATAACAAATTTCGGAAGTCGGTGGCAAACAACGAACATGTGAACCCAACGACACCGTCTTCCGAAATCAAAATTATTTTTCACCTTGTAGTGTTTTTTTCGGAAGTCGGTTCAAAAATCAATCAAAAAGGAAGTCGGTTATTTTTATTAATGATTGGTCGGTGTACGCCTCTTGGCATAACATAGCGACCTATGAACTTTAATTTAAGAACTGTATTCACTACCTATGTTACACAAATTAAAAATGATTATGATTATTATGATTATGTCTTTTTAGTATACCTACGTGAGTTATTTATTTGTTAGATAAATCTACCATTGAAGAATAATATGCAGATGTGGTTCATGATGATGACGCGATAACGTTTTATCTTTGATCGATGCATTCCAATTCAAAATGTCCTTTTTTAATAAGATTATCTTGTTTTTCTTTCATTCTGGATTACAGTTTTGTGATGCTTATTTTCCAAGTATTGACATACTGAAAGTCACATTGAATCAAGTTTACCTTTTCTAAAACCAGTTACTCCTCAGACGATTTTGCTAGCCGATAAAAGCATTGGAATTAAGATACATATATTATATTATGTTTATGTAGCGATTTCTGACAAATCGAGTATTCCGTTTTCTATTTCTCAAAATATGTAGAACCATAGATATATTTTGAGCAAAGAAGCGATGGATGGACTGTGTGAATGATGATATGGTTAGAAAGGGGGTGATTACCTAGATGACGACTAATAGAGAAATTTGGAAGAAAAATACATGTTGCGCCGACCACAAATAAATTGGAGTACCTAAGGGCAGGATGATGATGATGATAATATTCCTAAAAAACACAAAACAAATATTAAATGCTTAAGCAAAGGCTGTATTTAACGGTAAAAGTGATGTTGTTCCTATGGCACGTCGTAGTGCTGCCAATGTGTCTCGTTGGTGCTGGTGACGTGCCTGCGAGTGATGCACTGCAAGTTCGAGCCCAGGACTTCGTTCGGGGGACATTTCGGTGTGTCTGGTGGCAAAACACATAGCATACATATAAAAGCTGACCAGGGTATCGACGCAAACACCCCATGCTCAGCAGTCACGCATGCCACCACTGCTGCACTGGGCCAATGGTATATATAGACCATAGAAATATAAAATAAAAAAACTTATATCTATGGTAGGTAGCAATAGACCAGGGATGGACAACCTTTGAAAAATTGCGGGCCAAACCATAGATCACTAAAAAAGTAGATACATAAGAGGTAGATAATAGACGAGTGAGTTGCGATAAAATTGTGACTTACAACATCTTGTTATACATTGCTTGTAGACATCGCAATCTTATATGAAAAAAGTGCGCAAAACAAGAAGTGGACAAAATCTGTCATGAAAGTACGTTCTTTCGCGTTAAGTTTGAATCTACCTGGAAGAATGCTAGTCTTTCTCTCTTATTGCCGTGAAAGATTTAATATCCTTTTTTCACACGCGATTTGAATATATTTTGCGGACCGGATCAAAAGCTGGATCGGGCCTATATGGTATAGATCGTATAGAAGTGATGAGGAAAATATCGTTCGAAACGGGAGATTGAAATTTGTATTAGAACGAAGTCACTATGGCAACAGTATTGTAAGCTATGTATTATGTAAAAGTGGTTGATCTGTAAAAATAATAAAATACATCTCGGAATTAAACCCGCATGACCCTACATTCGTAGCCGCACCTGCGACACAGTAATATAATATACAGTAAGTTATCTAAAGCCGCCCGCCGAGTTATTAGCCTACTCTTGCGTTGATCCCCAGGGTTGTCACTTTTACTTTTAGTTAATATTTTCGAACAAGCAGCACTTGATCTAAATTTATGAAATAAAAAGCATATTATGATTGAATATTTTACCAATTTATAAATTTAGTAAAAAATAAAAAGCCTTTATTCACATAACATTTATTATACTAAGTTACAAATTTGATACCGAGAAAAATTTTCTCCTGTTTCTGCACGTCCGGAACGCTTTATTATTATTTGTTAATGTAAAGTAAATTCTCATTCTTATGTAAAGTTTTTGTAAAAAGCTTTTGGGAAAGCATGGACAGGGCATCTTAAATTCTATATCATTCAGTTGATCGTAAATTTACCGGCCAATTTTAATGTTGATGTGGTCCTTTTCGAACGCTTTGCGAAACACCTGCTCCATCCTTTCTACATTATCGACAAAATCATCAGGTGGGATCATGAGTAAATTTCGATCTTTGCCGTAATTCCTGTAATGGGTGTATCTAGATTCTATACTTAATTTATTTATTTATTTAATTTAATTTAATTAAAACGGTTTATAACCAATTACAACGCTCGTTGATTAACGTCGACGTAATTATTTAAAAAATCGCAGTTCTTATGGTAATCAACACATTTTTTTAACAAAGCGCCACAAACATAAAAAAATGCATTTTTTTCCGGTAGCTCATGTTGTATTGGTACATAGTCAGAACGTAAGATTTCCGACAAAATATTTTCATTTCCTTGTGTTTGATTGCTACTGGTCAGATGTTTGTCGATTACTGAGGCACTTGTTTCGAAATGTTTGTGATTTTTCAAACTAATCAAAAATTCTGTGATATCTTCAGAACAATTACCATCTATTGGAGGCTTTGTAATATTTGTAAAATAAATCTTTCTATATGCAGATATGAATTGCCTACTGGTTGGCTCTGTAGCCATCCCGTTTTTTGACCGAATTTTTCCAAAAAAATTTTCAATAACATCTTGATAAGGCGTCTTGTCAATAAATATTCAAACCCTTCTTGTTTAAGATCATCAAACAACTGTAATATAGATTTGATAGTAATATGAAAACCATCAATAAACTTGACTGTTTTCGTAACGTCGCTACCGTTTTATGGATTATATAACTTTAATGTTTGAAAAAGTATTAACATTTTATTAAAAAATTCTATTTGATTGTCATTTCCGCAAAACGCATTTTTGTAAGCATAGCTATGATAACGCCGGCGAGAGTTGACGAACGCAAGCGGTCATGAAGCGTACGCGCGTGCTCACAGTCGCGCTGCACAGCCCGCACTGCCACCACCTTATTCCCTCATATATTATGCTAGCGTGTGCGTGAAATCGCGTGCCGACATGGCGCGCGGCGCGCACGCACACATTCAAACCGAGAGCGGCACGTTTGTATGAAGATGTTCTACTGTATGTTTACTGTGCCTGCGACGACTAATGAGGTATTTTATATAATGTAGATAGGTATCATATTATGTATAGTCAGCATGAAAAGTTCAACAATCACTACTTACTTAGTGCCAATGGACACTGACTTGAAAATACTATATTAATGAATAAAAAGCTGCTGATTATTAAGTATTTTACTTTTAGTTGAAGTGGTCAGGAAATCAAATCTAACGAGTTGAATCTACAGTACCCATAACAATGCCCTACTTATGATATCCTAAACTACAGTATGACGTGTAATAGTCAGGGTAAGACATAAACGAAATAAAAACAACATTTTCCAAGAAATCATTACCTTATACAGGGTGTTACGGAAAGGGTATATCAATACAAACGGGTTGAAGAGTGTGTCTGGTCTAGAATCTCTGTACAAAGTTTCAGCTCAAAAGCAGTAACTTTGAAAATGCTTAATATTTTTTTATTTCGATAGTTTATTAAATTGAAATCATAAAAAACGTGTCACCGCACTACGAGGGTCATTATCTATTATCTGTAGTGTGTCTGTGCGCCTAGTACACGCACATCACGCCGCCGCGCGCCAGTGCAGCGCCGTGATGTCGAAATAAAAAAATATTAAGCATTTTCAAAGTTAATGCTTTTGAGCTGAAATTTTGTACAGAGATTCTAGACCAGATACACTCTTCAACCCGTTTGTATTGATATACCCTTTCCGTAACACCCTGTATAATATGATAGAAGATTCAAGAGTTTTGTTTATGTTAGAACAAAAGAAAATGCTTATCAATTGATATAGAATCTATCGTAAAACTTATTCACTACTAGAATTATTGCCGCGCGTTGCTTTTATGCGCTACTAGCAGCTCCCCGTGGTTTCACCCGCATAAGTTTCGATCCCGTGGGAATATCGGGATAAAAACAATCCTATGTCCTTTCCCGGGACTCAAACTATCTCTATTTTTGACGTTCAAAGGTGCCTTTTATGTGCCTATTTGAAATAAATGCTTTGACTTTGACTTTCTATAACAAATTACATCTAAATCGGTTCAGCGATTTAAGCGTGAAGAGGTAACAGACGGACAGACACACTTTCGCATTTATAATATTAGTACCTCTTATGGATTGACGTAAAACTACTTGCTATATCGTTAGGATATAATTATTATTATAATGATTTGAGTTTGAGAGTTTAAGCCGTAACATAGCATCAATAAATACAATTTCAGACAGAAAAATAAAACAAACATTTGACGTTCACTCATTATTTACTGGGTTCAGTCATTTGATTTTGAAATAGGATTAATTAACTAAATACAATATTATGGTTTTTGAATACAATCACATGTTAGCTTTTATAAACGCATTATGGTTGAACTGTTCCACGTCCTCTCTGTAAGCCGCTCCTGACGTCACCGGCGGTGACTGTTCAGCGTATGATCCGGTCAGTGTTCCACGAACCAAGTTTGGAGAACAGCGCATAAGTATCGGTATAGCACAGTCATTAGCCTTGCTGGCCGGGAAGACAGCCGTCACTTGACCTAATCTCTGCGCCACACCAGGCGCCAGATGTGTCGACACCTGGTAGGACGGAGACCTCACTGAACTACGCGCGAGAGGCACAGGCATCGTCGGCAGGAGGTTTTTCAGCATCGCGTCATTAGTCAAGTCTTCAAGAAAATCTCTTTTCGAACGAGTGATCCGCAAGTTTGGTGGCATCAGTTCTGAGTTCTCAGGGTTTAACACGTCAATATCGAAGTCACCACGAGTATCCAGAGACGGCATCGTTTCATGGATGTGTGTTGCGTAAACTGGCGGCAATATGTGAACCGGAGGCACGGGGTTCATAGCTGCAGATATGCTGGTGTGTACAAACGGATACAAACCATCCTCTTGCGAACCTGCATTCAGCTCTTCATCTACTTCGTAGGTATCTGGATCAGTGTCATAAGATGTTCGTAGATTGTATTTGTCATTCCAAACCATTTCCGATGGCACGTTCTGGTTGATGAAGCCGTATTCCAGGGGCAGTGCAGCTTGAATGCCATGATCAAAATATGAAGTCTTTGGTAAGGGATTCAAAACAGCTAAGTCATCTGATGCAGAAGTGGGTAATCTGATGAAATCATTACCCTCACGGTATACACTTGCCTCGTCGTTTGAATTAGTGTTGACCACTAAAGGTCTCAGGAACACGGATTCAGGAGCTAGTTGCGGGTTCAGGTTACGTGTTGCGCGGACTAGTTCATTGTAATCGACACTGTCATAGTTCGAGAAAAACGGATTCTCGTAAGTTACGGGAGCAGTCTGAATAAAGCCGAAGCTCACACAAATTATTACACACGTACTTAACATCGTTATTAGTCACCGAATAATGTTCTAACAAAACTTTTATTTAAAATGTTTTGAAATAATTCAGCGCGATGAACTGAGAACGTCAATACGAAGATCAGCAAAATTTTGAAGTCATTAACAATTGAATGTGTGGTTTCCTGTTACAACTTCTAAATATATTTGAATTTAGTTTATTGTCGTGTTGCAATATTATTTCAATGCAATTGCAGTCTGACGTACCTACATACCTAATGATGTTTATTGAGGTGAAGCCACAAAGTTGATTAATTTTTATGATCGACCTGGCAATCAAGCCCGGGGTCCTGGGTTCGATTGCCAGTTCGTCGATCGACGTTCCACAGTCGCAATTGTGTGTTGGCAATATAATATCACTAAGTAGGTATAACATGGGATTTAAAGATACATAGCTGGTGGGGTGTACGCTACACCTCTATCTATCCCTTTGGGGGACACAAGCATGGTATACAATAAAATTAGTTATCATTAAGATCTACATAAAAATATATGAACCTTTTGTAGGTTCTTTAAGATATAAACAACTAGAAATTATTTTCACGCCAACTGTTTTAGATAGATAGTTTAAATTACACAAGAAAGTTGAAGAAAATGCTTTATTCTTTTTGTGATGTTCTATAAACATAAGTACAAAATTTGTAATAAATAATTAAATAAGTTAACATGGTCCATTATTTTCGATTGCCGATGCTCTCAAGTCTATGTTACATTTTGTTTTCTAGGGCGATTGAATTTTTCGGCTTTACAATCGTAGGTGATCGCAGAACGTTGCTGCTTCTTATGTCGTTCGTCTTCTTGATGTCACGCTTGTTGTGGTTGCCGAAGTCCTCCTCCATTCTATAAGAGGGGGAGCTGTAAGAGGGGGAGCTGTAAGATGAGTGGGCCTTAGCCAGGCTGCCCGACACCACAGACGGCGAGCAACTCAGCAGCAAGGGGATACTACACCCTCCGATATTTGCGTTGGGGAACACGCCAACTGCACCAGTTGGACCAGCGGAACTCGACAATCCTGACCCATAAGCCGCTCTTGCGGATTCCTGTGCAGACTTCCAGCGGAACGTGTGATCTGATCCAAGACTTTCCATCGCGTCTCTCATGTTTGGGTGGAAGTTGGAATTCATACCCATACCGCCCATCTCGTGCATTTGTGAGTGCGTCATCGAATTCTGATGAAATCTCGAAGGGTGGTGGAGATGAGCTGGGACGTGGCTCGCCATCTCAAACTCATGAGAGACACCCATTTTGCTCGGATTCTGATGTTCAGCCATGTGAGAGTTTCTCAAATGATCCATGGTATGCTCGGGAATGATATCATGTTCATGTGCTTTTGCATGAGCCATTTGAAACTCGTTGTCAAAATCTTGAGCAGCTCTCATTGAAGACAGATGATCCAAATGTGTGTTTTCATGTGCCCAGTGTGCGTTGTGCATTTGCTGCAGATGACGCAATTGTTCTTGCGCTGCTTTCATCTCTGGTACAGTTTCTATAGATGACAACACTTTGTGCTGCATCTCTTGCTGCTTTTGATGTTCTAGGATGGAGGTGTGGTCCACAGATTTGGCCAACATAATATCTTCATTGTGTTCACCTAAATTATGGAAATGAGTGTGCTTTACTTTCTCTGCAGATTTAGGGATGCTATCAAGGTGTTTACTTTCAACGGCTTCCTTCGGTTTCATATCCCAGTTTTCAGCAAGGTGTTCTTTCTGCTCCGGTTTTTTATTTTCAGCAGCTTTCGCTAGTTTCATTAAATGTTCTTTGAGCAAATCTTCTTTTTCAATTTTTTCTTGATCTAAATGATCCGCTGACTTTGCAAAAAAATCGATCATACCGTCATCAGCTCTTTTTTCCGGTTTCGCATGATGTTCAATTTTGTCTTCAATAACTATATCTTGTACGCTTTTTTTATGTTTACTCGAGGCGTCTGAAGTCAAGGGTTTAATTATGGTGCTTGTTGTGATAGGAGTCACAGGAATATTTTCTGACGTTTTAAAGGCTACATCCAATTTGGTTTCTGTTCCTTCTGCTCTCATGAATGGTACCGGCATTATGCGATGCTCAGATTGGCCTGGTAGCATGTCCATATTAATTTCAGACCGTTTTTCTTGATGATTGTCAACAATATTCTCTTTGTTTAATAAATCTTTGTTTTCGTTGTGTACATTAAATTCTTCTAATTTGGCTTCAGCACTTTTTTCATGTTCATGAATTTTGTGGTTTTCGCTTATCAAAGGTTCGTGGTTTTTAAAGTTGTCTAAATGAACTTCAATCATTTCAGAAGGAGCAGTATTCATGTCATCTTCAGTATTTAGTTCCACTGCAGCATTGTTTTCACTAAAATGTTCAGTTGTTTCCTTGTTCAGGATCATTTCATTTGCGGCTTTTTTTTCTTGGTGATGAGTTTCTAAAGCCTCATTCTGAGCAAGACGTAAATTATTGGCTTCAGATAACACTGCATGCGAATGAATATTTTCTTCATTTTTTTTATCAGCTACTGAGGATGCTGCCTCTGATTGATCCAAAAGTAACGTACTGTCTTGGTTGCTGGCAGCTTTGAAACTATCCTCGATATTTCGTGCTATCTCAACATTTTTCTGGATATTTTCGATGGCTTCTTTCCACTGTGCCATTCTCTCTTCTTCTGTTTTTGCTATCGTGACGTGAACATCATGCATCTCCTCTGCATTCCGTGTAGTTGTAGCGTGTAAACTCATCGATTCTAAAGTTCCAAAATTTTCATGGATATGTTTCAGGGCTTGTCTAGCTACTTCAATATCTTCATGTAGTTCAGTGTCAGGTTGCGATTCATTGACCATGTCAGTCTTCGTTTCCATTTTCTTAAGATCTCTTTGCAAATTCTCTACAGCTTCCTTCGCCATCTTAATGCTATGTTTCACATCATCTTCGGCGGTATGACTCTCAGAACCTTCATGGGCAGACCCTGTCACTGAAGTAATGAGTTTATCATCTTCATTACACAATTTAACCTTGACTTGTCGGCCACATTTTTCATTGGAGTCGGCTTGAGCTTTTTCTTCATCAGAATCACGATACACTTGGTACCCATATTTTTTCTTCACAATCAATGGCTTTTTTAATGTGAAGCTTCTTCCCGTGGGCGTTGAAACTCCAGCGTCGATTTGTAGTTCACTATTTGGGACTCCATTATTTAAAATGGAGCTGGTGCTGATCTCCGACGGTGACTTCCTTTCTATCTTCAGTGGGTCTGGTAAGCTTGATTTTGTTTGAAGGTGCCAATCTTGAGTACGGGCCGTGTTCTCGAAGCCGTCCCCGGGTAAAGCGGGGGCCGCGATGGCCAGAGCTACCAGAGCAGATACCACTACGAGTGTCTTCTTCATGTCTGATGCCACGATTGATGGTGGGATCAAAATGTTTGGTTAATTTATACTAATTTACCGTCAAAAGATTCGTTTGATCGAACGTAAAAGAAAACAAAACGTGCTTATAGTAACTGGCTCACATATGCTGAGACAACGTCTTCCGGTTCGAAACGTTTACGCTAAACACGAATTATATTTCGAGAACCAGTCACCTAGCAACTGAGCTATCGATTTACAATTATGTTTTATTTAGTTAAATGGTGTCAAAATAGATAAGTAAACCGAAGGTGCAAGAATTCTAAAGCTCACATTACAAAACTTATTTTGACACTAAGAATAAAAACCGACCAAGTGCGTGTCAGATCACGCACAATGAAGGGTTTCGTAGTTGGAATGAATTTATCCCAAGAACAAACTTAATATTGTAGTTGAAAAACATGTTCTCCCATACATTCCTACTGAAAATCTAAGTTTGTAAGCATAATATTGAGAGATTTACCATGTTGTTTTAAGACCACAAACTTCTTATAGGTTTTCCTGTAATGTATAAGTATAGAACTAATATCTGCATTTTTTTCAAAATTTTAGGCTCAGTAGTTTCGGAGATAAGGTGGGGGGAACGGTAAAATTTCTTAAATAACTTTAATATAATTTACTTTAAAATTATGAAAAAATATATTTGAGATCCTCACAGTAAGCCCTTTCATTTGACATGCCATACGGTACAGCTTGCGAAACTTTTTTTTTTAATTTTCTATTTGCCCCCAAAATTGACCCCCCATATTCAAAATTCATTTATTTACATTACACGTCTGTGTTTGGGTCACAGAGATTCATAAAATATGTGTACCAAATTTCAACTTAATCGGTCCATTAGATTCGAAGCAAATTGGCTGTGACAGACTGACGGACAGACACACAAGTGATCCTATAAGGTTTCCGTTTTTTCCTTTTGAGGTACGGAACCCTAAAAATTATGATAAATGGGGTTTAAATCGTGTGTCAGTATGGGTCTGAGACACTTCTGTATTATCAAACTTAATCCCTAACAGGGTAAAGCAATTGTCGCACTTTTTCAAAACGCATATAAAAACTGTACAAACATACATATTTACATAGGTTTCTGTACAAAGTTCGAGCTGTCCAATGAATCTTAATAACAACTATGAACCAACCAATTGACCGCTCGATTACCTACGGACCTACAACTTGTAAGTCGCGGCCGTTACCACTGGGCCACCAATGCTCTCATGTACTTCATAAAACAATTTTAAAAGACAATAGTAAGCAGTTGGTCTGTGGATGGGTGACCATCTTTATATACTGAGACCCCTCCATGCCTCGGAAAGCACGTTAAGACGTTGGTCCCGGCTATCATTCGTGGATCTTTGACAGTCGTTACGGGTAGTCAGAAGCCCGAAAGTCTGACAACCAGTCTTACCAAGGGGTATTGTATTACCCAGTAATTGGGTTGTGTAGGTCAGATAGACAGTCGCTCCATGTAAAATACAGGTATTCAGCTGCATCCGGTTAGATTGGAAGCCGACCCCAACATAGTTGAGAAAAGGCTAGGCAGATGATGAATAGTAAATACAGTCAAATTTTTTTTGTGGAGATAGTCGAAAATGGGTGTGCTATTTTTAATGTCCGCTAGGTATCCACGCTTAATAATATGTTTATTCTGTACCCTAGGTGCGTTTACAAACACTTATCTCCTATAATATTTATGTAGATTTAATTTTATAAAGTAGGCCATAGAAATAGATATCTGTTCCGTGTGGAAATCGAACCCATAATAGATCACTGCAGCCACTGCGCCACAACCTGTTATATATAAGTCATAGAGATTGACATTTTTTTAACCGACTTCAAAAAAGGAGGTTCTGTATTCGACCCGTATGTATGTATGTATGTTTGTATGTCCGCGATTATCTCAAAAACTAATGAACCGATTTCGATAATTCTTTCACTAATGTGATCGACATACTTTCAGAAAGGTTTTAGTATATAATACATTAGGTAATTATTGTTATGTACGAAGATATATGCATAAATGTACTGCATCTCCGGCATTTCTATGCGATTTTTTATGATTCTTCTAGTCGGTGTCTTTAATTCTTCAATGCACTAGTGTTAATTGAATTTGTGTGGGGTAGGTACAACTAAAAAGTAAAAAAATAAAAACTTTTTTACAAAAAAAACAACCGACTTCAAAAAAAAAAACTACAAAATGAAAAATAACTTTAATTTCGGAAGTCGGTGTCAAAAAACGAAAATGCGGAACAAACGACACCGACTTCCAAAATTAAAGTTATTTTTCATTTTGTAGTGTTTTTTTTTGTACAAACGTAGCAATAATACCTACCACTCTATAACTGTCCCACAGCTGCAAGGCAAAAGCATCCTCTACTAACAGAGAGGGCATGAGTATTGATCACCAAGCTTGCTCAAGAAGTGTGGCGATTTCAGACTTACATTATGTTTTATTTTTTTTTATTAATGTTCAAAAAGTATATCGAGTTTAAATGATAAAATACTAAAAACCACAGAAGCCTTTGTTGGCTTATATATGGCTAGTAAAGTGGATATTATAAGTCCAGGTTTCCTCGCGATGGTTCCTCGGTGAAGGAACTGATGTCAATGCTGAGAAAGATACACTTACAAAGTACTAGCTCCTGCCCGCGGGTTCGCCCGCGTGGTTGTCAGAAATTATCCCACGGAAACATGCTACCAGGACAAAAAGTAGCCTTTGTCCATCCCCAGGATGCCATCTATCTCCTTGCCAAATTTTATCGAAATCCGGATAAGGACAGAGTTACTTACGAATTTGTAATATTATTAGGATAATTATGGATTTATGAATTGAAAAAGTAACATTAGCACTTGCCCGGATTTGAATCCACACATGCACAAGGTATGGGAGGCGAGGTTTAACCACTGTGCCATCACAACATTACTGGTACATTACATTATTATTAAAACATGAAGTTAGTAAGTATTCTTCGTTGAGGCACGCAGATTTCTCAAAAAAACTTGAAGGATTTATTTCAACGTACAGGCACTTTTGAATTGTCAAAATTAAATAGTCGGTCAGTTAGTCAGAAAGTTGAAGCTAGTTGCCCATTCCAAAACGTAGATCTCTATGAAGAAGAACGGGCAAGAAACTCCATGGACACTTTTAAATCAAGATATTACAAAATTTAAAAGTATAGTAGGTACACCAGCATTTTGCCAGTTTTGTTCAAGTCCGATCTGTGTAAGGCCAGCCTATTGCCAATAACCGGACACAAATCCAAAATCCAGGTGGCTAGGTACTGAGAAATTTTTCATGGAGAAACCCAATCACGAATCCCCAATCTGTAAATCAAACCCTCGTTCAACTGTCGCGCTTACGAGATCAAAGCTGGATCGTTTTCTTACAATAAACTTATTTGTCTCAATTTTACTAGACTGGTAAAATGTTTTCATTGTATTTCGTGTAAGTATAGTAAATAATTTAGCATAGCATAAGCAGCCTATAATGTCCCCTCTGCTGGGAATCATAACAAAACAAGCCCCGTAAATGTATGACTGAGGAAGGATAAAATCAGGAATAAAATGATCCGGGAAATAACCGAAATTACCGACATAGCTTGCAGAGTAAGCAATCCGAAGTGGCAGCGGGCTGGCCATGTTTGTCGAAGGACCGATGGCCGGTTCCCACATCATAAAGACAACACTACGCGGATCTAGAAAATGATGTCTATGGCACAACAAGTAGCTATTTGGTCTGATTTTTGAAAACCACGATAACTCCTCTCCACAGGACTTACTTATTAACCGATGTTATTACCTAGCATTTAAGTAAACGTGTACCTATTCCTTCGCTGCCACTTGGATACTGTACAGTGTGTTGTGACATAAATACACATTCTACAAGAACTGGATCTGGTTTCATTTATATAAACAAGGGCGCCATAACGCGCCTAAATTGAGATGAGAAGATGAGTCCTGGAGTGGAGACCGCGTATTACCCAGATAGGTGGACCAACGACCTTAAAAAGGTGGGTAGTAAACATGTATTGTCATAACTTGCATGCTCTGTATGTATACTCATGTTTCCACAAATAAAAAATCTTGAATCTCGGAACGCAGCCTGGGAGAGTTAATGAAATGTATGACCAGCAGTTTTAAAACCATGGTTTGGCATCGTGTTCCACCATGCGAGCCTTGAAGTCACCAAAGTACTTAAGCCATACAAGTCGAGCAAATTCTTGTCAGTCCTATCTGTAATCCTATCTGAAAACCTGATAAAAGAAATCTTCTACGTATCAAGACATCAATTTTAGAGACAAATATTGACTTTCGAGTAGATTAAATGATTTTCATGATTCTGATTATCAGCAATCTTCAGTAATATTACGACAAACATTTTATGTTCACGTACGACACAATAAGCATGATTTTGCTTAACTAACTTGTACCCGCGACTTCACACCGAGATCATTAAATTTATTGCATATACAGCCTTTTACGTTCCAACTGCTGGGACACAGGCCTCCTCTCTTGAGAGGGAGTGAGCCGTACTTAATCCGCCACGCGGGCCCAGAGCGAGTTGGTAGATTTTAACTCCATAATTCCTACACCTCATCCGGAGTCTGTAAAGCTAGGGATAGCTACTGCTACTCTAATCTAGTAAAATTATTAATTTTTACTATTTAAAGGACCACCTAAACAGTTTTTTTTTTCATTCCCCAACTTCTAAGCAAACTCATACACAACTGTCATAGTAACAAATCTATAAAACCTTCTTTGATTTGGCTTATCATTAAATACAGCAAGGACACACTCTTATCTAAATGTGAAATATATACAGGGTATTACAGAAAGGGTATATCAATACAAACGGGTTGAAGAGTGTATCTCGTCTAGAATCTCTGTACAAAATTTCAGCTCAAAAGCAGTAACTTTGAAAATGCTTAATATTTTTTTATTTCGATAGTTTATAAAATTGAAATCATAAAAAACGTGTCACCGCACTACGACGGTCATTATCCATTATCTGTAGTGTGTCTGTGCGCCTAGTACACGCACATCACGCCGCCGCGCGCCAGTGCAGCGCCGTGATGTCGAAATAAAAAAATATTAAGCATTTTCAAAGTTAATGCTTTTGAGCCGAAATTTTGTACAGAGATTCTAGACCAGATACACTCTTCAACCCGTTTGTATTGATATACCCTATCCGTAACACCCTGTATATTGATCGGAGACTATACTTACCTAATTATTTGTTACGGTGCGGCGCGGTGATTTGGTAACCATGAACAGCGGGGGCCTTCAATTTGACAGTTCAACAACATTCATTGCGTTATCTACGTTGTTGAACAGACGAATTTTTCGAATATATGAAGCAATCGATTAGCAATATCCTTCAAAATTATTCATATTGTGACTGATAGTGTGTTACGCAATTAGGGTACAGGTTTTAATGTCGTGGTTCATCATAAAATTAACTTTTATGACAAGACAGACAATTTTTATACGTATATTATATGTATTTATAATTTTGCTAATACTGCAGTTCTGTGCAGTCTCTACGTAACGTAATGACGAATATGCAATTTTAAATTCTCCGATTCGCGCACGTTGTACTTGTATGTTATTTTGTAATAATTAACAAATTATTACGTCATACATGTAGTATGCAGCTATGCACCGTTATTTCCGTGTTGAAAAAAAATAAGTACTTAATTGTATTCTTCAGTTATTATGGCCAAGATTGTCACACAAAAAATCATGCCTTTTTGGGCCACACATAATCTAAAAACATAAACGATAACTGATTTTCTTTTAATGAAATCTGTGCCACTATGCCATTTGGATTATAATCATTTTGTTTCGATTATTATTTACCTAATGTCGCACAAAGATATTTTGCAGCTGTGTGCTGTGTAAGAAAGTAGTGCAATTTTATACATTACCTAATTGAAAAAAATATGGAGCGATCATAATGTTTGGTACCTAATACTGTGTCAACACATACGTAGCCTAACAACAACCCAATTTAATATGAATAATCGTAGCTCGTAGGCCGTAGCCTTTAGCGGTACTACGATGCTACGACTGTCTTCGAGTGTCTACGAATCTACGAGCTACGATAACTTAATTGAAAACCAAAATTTGCTGTTTGCATTATTTGGATGCAGGTTTTATTAGATTGATGTTTGAAGATAAAAACATCATTTCATTCTCCTGCCTCTTATCCCAATTTATTTGGGGTCGGTGCAACATGTCTTTTTCTTCCATACTTCTCTATTAGTCGTCAAACTCAAAGCATTTATTTCAATTAAACCATGTACAGTCACGTCTAAAAGTATGTAGATACTTGGCAATTTTCAATTGCGATTTTTCGTGATATAACGAATGCAGCGTTGAAGTACGACACTTAACATAAACCTATGGGTTCGAAAATACTATTTTCGTAATATCATAAAATTTCATTCAAAAATAAAGGAGAAAATCGCCTTTGAATGAAGCCAAGTGTATACATACTTTTAGACGTGACTGTAAGAAAGAAAGAAAGAAAAAGTATTTATTGTGACTCGTACAGGAAGATCACCAACTAAACTAAACACAGTAAAAATAAAAACCAAGTTATATAAAAAAATAAAATAAAGTAACAAAAAGAAAAATGAGACAGAAACTCCTATACGAGGCCAAAAGGCTCCTATCTCAGCATGATGCTGCGACATTTAAAAAATAAATGTCGCAGCGCTGGTATTCTGATAGGGCCCGCCGCTGTGATGTCACGGCACTGTACAGGCACTTTTGAATTGTCAAAATTAAATAGTCGGTCAGTTAGTCAGAAAGTTGAAGCTAGTTGCCCATTCCAAAGCGTAGATCTCTATGGAGAAGAACGTCATCTCGATAGTCATCCCCTTTCAAACCATTGATTGGAGAAAAATAAAATAAATAGTTAATTTATGAAAACGTCAGAAAATCACAAAACAAATTGAACTGATTCTTTCAGTGACAGGAAACGTACAGCTTAAACAACTCTAGAAGCATGAAATTATGCGCAAGAGTTCCTTACAGGACAAAGGAAGAACTTTTGAAAATACGTCTCTGAAAGGGTCTGTAGGGGATGGTAGTTTATATGGAAAATCGTAATCTTTGCCGATGGGAAATACCATCGGACACGGCTTGTATGTACCTACTCAATACATAGATTCATTATATCGCTCATTTGGAGAAACATCGACGTAACTGCTATTTTGCTTTTTTTTACGTCTTTGTTTCTCCTGGCGTAAACACATTTTCTAAGTGCTTTGTCATATTTTACTCATTTTTGGAAAAATTACATTTACGTCGATGTTTCTCCAGGTGAGCAATATGTTTACCCCCTTACTAATAAACGTTGCAGGTATAGCGTCTGTATAGTTACAAGCTTTGTCTTAATATTTCGAAAGTCAAATTACTGACGACTGGAAGAGAGAAATCGGTGTGTAATTATTAATCCATACTCGTACTAACACTATAAATGCGAAAGTGTGTTTGTCTGTCTGTTACCTCTTCACGCTTAAACCTCTGAACCGATTTAGATGAAATTTGGTACCTATAGAGATAGTTGGTTCGGGAAAGGACATAGGATAGTTTTTATTCCGATATTCCCACGGGATCGAAACCGCGGGGCACTGCTCGTCTGATATAATACGTTGATTAATAAGGGGAATATATATATATACTAGCTCGGCATTAAAAACTAGAACATCGGAAAAATTATTTTACACACAGCAATATATTTTTTTGTATATAATTTATAATGATAATAAAGGTTTAATCAGGATTAAAACATTTACCTATGTCTAGAACTATTCACGAAGCGACACTCGCACTAGATTCGGAACAGGATAATCCTTGGAAATGACATGACGGTTACCTTGATGTAACTCTGGGTAATCTTCCGAGACCTTATAATGACTGACGGCACGTACTGTATCCAACCAAATGGTGTTCCTCTTCTTTCTGGAATTACTTTGGTTGATACAAGCTGCTTCGGATTCAGACGAAGGCGTTTCTATAGCTTCTTTCAGGCCACTGACAGAAAGTGGGACTTCACTGCTTGGAGTGAGTAGTTCCTCAAACAGGCTAGTAGAAGCAAGTCCATTAGATGGAAGATCAGAAACCGTTGTGGTAAGATCCATTTGTGCTAAATTGACGGTGCTGGAAACCTGATCAGCATCTGTGTTCATCGTCGGGTCTTCACTGTGAAAACTCAGAGGTTGACTGACAGTTGTTCTGGTAGAGACGTCCGTGGAAGGAGATACTAACGATAATGGTTCTTCATGAGTCAACGGGCTCTTTCCATCCAGAATATATATCCCTTCTGAATTTATAGAAGCAATATATTCAGTGTTGTGTGATGAAGATTCCTTTGTGTTTTCTATCGGTGCCATGAGGACAGAACCGATTACAATTATAAGTATGAACGTTATCTTCATTTTAATATAATTTACGTACTTTATGAGATTATGAATTATAAACATCGATAATGCGCTTATTTATATAATACATAAACATTTACTTTAGAGAAAGCCTTCCATAGCTGCATTTTATACTAACACAAACGTGTCTTTTTGTAATGCGTCATTTGTCTTGTCTCCTAGTACATGAATTAGGCACATTGAGCATTGGATCTGACGCCTATGATACAGTCAGTTCTGACGTAGCTAATTAATATCTTCCAATAACACCCATCTATTTTTAACCGACTTCAAAAAAGGAGGATCTGTATTCGACCCGTATGTATGGATGTATGTTTGTATGTCCGCGATTTTCTCAAAAACTAACAAACCAATTTTGATATTTCATTCATTAATATGATCTACATACTTTCAGGAAGGTTTTAGTATATAATACATTATGTAATTATTCTCATGTACGAAGATATATACATAAATGTACTGCATCTCCGGCATTTCTATGCGAATTTTGATAATAGGCTAGTTTCCTAAAAAATTCTAATTAGTCCGTCAGTTAGATTATCGAAAAATAATGGACCCATATTTTTTCTTTTGTCAATCAAACAAAAAATGACAAAGATAAAGCGCGTCAAAATTGGTCGTGACGTCACGCCGTGCGACAATTTTTAGCACGCGTGACGTCACGACCAATTTTGACGCGCTTTATCTTTGTCATTTTTTTTATTTTTGATTGACAAAAGAAAAAATATGGGTCCATTATTTTTCGATAATCTAACTGACGGACTAATTAGAATTATTATTTTTTTACCCAGGAAACTACCCTATTCTTCTAGTCGGTGTCTTCAATTCTTCAATGCACTAGTGTTAATTGAATTTGTGTGGGGTAGGTACAACTAAAAAGTGAAAAATAAAAACTTTTTTACAAAAAAAACAACCGACTTCAAAAAAAAAACTACAAAATGATAAATAACTTTAATTTCGGAAGTCGGTGTCAAAAACGAAAATGCGGAATCAACGACACCGACTATCGTATCGGCCCCGACTTATGAGTTGTAGGTCGTGAGTTCGAACCCAGGTAGGCACTTTACTGTGTGTAAATTATTTCATCGCCACTGCTCTCAAAACGGTGAAGGAAAACATCGTGAGGAAACCGGCATGTCTTAAAATCAACAATTCGAAGACATGCGACATCTACCAACCCGCACTGGGCACGCGTGGTTGATTTCGGCCCGTCCCTCTCACAGAGAGGAGGCCTCCCAAGTAGCAAATAATTGTCTTAAAAAGGTATTGTAGATATCTTGAAGACAAGTTGACGAATTCCAGTTGTTGTCTTAGCTAAAACTATTATGTCCCTCAAGATATCTTCTAGATACCCGCGTGGTGGATTATAGCCCACTCCCTCTCACAGAGAGGAGGCCTGTGTCCCATCTGTTGGAACATTATAGGCGTATTATGCTTATTTTACTATAAATAAACGAAAATATAAGAACAGTGGGCACCCAGTGAAGATTTATGAATTGTTGATCGTCATTTCGAACCCAGAGTCCTAGACAGGTCTCCACTGTACATTGTGGAATTTATATCATCAATGGTGTCCTTTAAACAAACATACTAAGACATGTAACGTCTAACAACCCACATTGGGCTTGCATGGTGGA
Organism: Amphipoea oculea; assembly: GCA_945859645.1. Classification (NCBI taxonomy): domain Eukaryota; kingdom Metazoa; phylum Arthropoda; class Insecta; order Lepidoptera; family Noctuidae; genus Amphipoea; species Amphipoea oculea. Next base: position 16,082,287 of record OX243873.1, read on the forward strand.
TCACGGCCCACTCCTCACATAGTTTAAGCCTGATTCCCAGGTAACGAACATTTTGTTGGTATGTAAGTATTTAGAAACCAGGCTTGCCAGGCTAGGTTTTATTATGAGAGTTTATGAGTGTAATAGGCTTCAACATACCCATAGGTCTGTAGAACACCACAACCCTTTCCTATTCGGAATGCAATAACAATTCAAGCCTCCCAACATGTATGTTTTCTTTATGTTTAGTGTGTATGTTGAGTGTGTAGTGTAGGTATGGTTACGTGTCATGATGTGGTGTGGGTGGACATTTAATAATGCTAAAACAAAATATTGAGGTACTTTAACTTTTTATTGAAACAGTGTTACATTATGTTATAACTAGCTTACTCTAATACACTATAAAATTCACTATTGATGCGCGGCGTGATTGGGTTCATGGTTTACGTGCTCTTGTGTTAGCAGCCCTTCGTGTTTGTCATGTGCTTCATGCTGCACGGGTTCATCCACCAGCCGGTACGAGTCAGCCGTAGTGGCAACAGCAGCACCGTATGCAGGGGCGGCGTGATATTGAGACTCCGCCAGGTGTCCCGGAACTATATTAGGCGAGCAGCTGAACAGTAAGGGCACGCTGCAGCGTCCGACGTTAGCGTTGGGGAATACGCCAAGCGCAGTCCCGGATGTCCCCTGGTTCAGCACCCGCCCACCCGCACCAGACAGAACAGGAGACACACCAGCTAGACCAGCAGCCCCATATCCTCCCAGCCTCGCCATGGGCACATGCCCCTGCATGACCTGGTCCATATCGGAGAAGCCCAACAACTCAGACTCCGGCTGTTCGTCTACGGAGCGGTAGCGCGGCGCGTATCCGTATTGCGGTACACCATATCCTTGGTAAGATGGAGCGGAGAAGATTGGCACGGAGCTGACGGGATACTGTATGGCGCCGGCAGAGGCACACGGAGACACATACGATTCGTGGTACGGCGCCCGTCGCTCCCGAAGGAACTCTTCTATTTGTTGTATTTGTTGCTTGTTCACGTACCGCGGCTGTTCCCCTTCAGAGTACGTAGGAGCTCCTGCGACCGACAGGGCGACGAAGGCAAATACACCAGAAAATAATATCGACTTCATGGTGACTGTGTGCTGTGCCGTGACCACTGAGACACTAATATTTATACATAAGCTGCAATTGACTTTTTGATCAAATATTATTACTTAGGTTGCATCTATACAGATATACTAAACAAGTACTTGACCGAGATATTTCTGCAAACTCAGATGCTTGATCTCGCCAAAGTACAACCAATTAGGCCACTCTAATCATAATATGATGTACTAGGTAATTACACCTAAATATTATACTTACGAATTACAATCAATAAGTAAAGTTTGGTTTAGGTACATCAATGAATGCGTAAGTACGCCACGCGTTATTGAAAGATAGAATACAACCATACATTCAAAAACCAACACACTCATGCATTTTCTTACTTTTGGCAAAACTTAGGGGTAAAGTGCCTAAATTATTTTCAACAAGCACTTTGACAAATGCTATGAGGGATGTGTGGTGTTACACGAATGGATAGAATAAGAAATGAGTACATTAGGAAGTTTGAAAGTGGCACCGGTAGCTGAAAAGTTGTGTGGAAATCGGTTGTCATGGTAGGGGCATGTGTTACTGAGGAATGAGGAAAATGTCGTGAGGAGAGTTTTCTTCTTCTTCGTAGCGTGTCGATAGCAATCTAAATGGACTGGGCCCAATCCCAACTCGAGTCCCAACTGAACCAAAGAAACGATGGATGGAATGTGTGATTGATGATATGGTTAGAAAGGGGGTGACTACCGAGATGACGACTAATAGAGAAGTATGGAAGAAAAAAACATTTTGCGCCGACCACAAATAAATTGGGATAAGGGCAGGAGAATAATGACACTGACAGCGACTTCGTCCACAATCCTCGTTGTTCCTTATCCCAGGAGTGGTGACTTCTAGCCGACATGTTGGGTTGTGTGGACCTTAAGTAAACAGTAAAGTTTATAACTAAAACTTTATCTAAAAATATACAAAAAATAAAAAGAGTTTTATTTTGCACCAACTTTACTCCAGGCATCAGATAGTTCAAAGTAAAGTAATTACCTACATAATATTTGTATATTACTTAATAAAAAAACTTTACCTATTTCTTAATTGATATTTTTAAACTTGTTTGCTACTTGCTACCAAACGGACCTCGACGGTCATATTTTTTTTTATAAACGGGCCTCTTTCAAATTAATTTGAGATACCTGCCCTATCTCGTAGCAATTTCGAAAAAATATTTATATGATTCCTTGTGTTATTGCGAGCGAGCCGATACTACAGACGAAGAATCGAGCCTACGATACGCAAATAATAAAACCGACCGCTCGGCTACTGGAGCCATTACTTTTGGTTCATCATCAACTTTATTTCAGCCGAAAGACATCCACTGCTAGACATTGGCCTCCCCAATGCATCAGCACTTCGGACGGTTTTGTGCTTCTCGCATCCAGTGGATTCCTGTGGCTTCCAAAAGGTCATCGGTCCATCTCATGGGAGGCCGTCCAACGCTACGTCTACGTGGTCCATTTAGAACTAAATAAATATCGATTTATAAAATATTTAGTTACATAATAGGAATACAATACACGTAACACCGCGCCTGTATTTCTCAAAGGGGTGAATAGTACACCCAGATTTCGCCAGCTGTTTTGAATGAAGTTTTCCTCTGTTCGCAAGAGTCCAACTTTCTCAGGAGTCCAACTTTTATAACATCCATACAAGTTTTCGCACGAGTCCAACTTTTATTTTTTATGCAGTTGCCCATTCAGAAGCGAAGTAGGTTTCTATGGAGAAGACGGGGCAGGAAACTTCACGGACATTCTTTTGAATCAAAATATTGTTACCAAAATAAAACAAATAAATATTGGTTAAGTAGGTAGGTACATCATTCATGTTGAAATTAAACATTCACGAACATGATGTAAGGATCAGCACCATTCATCTCAACCAGGTTTCAGACTGGCTATAGTGGACTTATCTTTTATGGGGTAAGAACCATCTACTGTTTAAAATGTTACAATAAATTACCTGGCCACATATTACATCAAGACATTCCTAATGGAAAACGCCAATAACAATGCATGATGAAGTATTAAGCCTACAAAATTAAATTCCAGAAATTGTCGTGCTATCGCGACACGAAGAAGTAATCTTTAGGCGGATTGTCGGTCTAACGAAAAATATTCTTAAATATAATCATTAACTCCACGCGTTCCTGAGAAAAAGGGGTCTTGACAGACGGACAACGAACTGATCTTATGAGTGTTCTGTTTTTCCTTCTGACGTACGGAACCCAAAAAACTGCAAGGTGACGCTGATTATTAAGATTACCAAACCCAGACTTTATTAACACATTATATAAAGTATTACATCGCGCTTGTATTTCCCGAGGTGTAGGCAGAAGTCTGTGGGTAAAGTAAGTTCATTCATCCGTAAAGTTTTACCATAGTCGTTCTACCCATCCCGTCAGATATTGCAAGCGTAATTATGTATTCATGATAAATAACATTCATCAGCTAGGAAGTTCCAAGGTACACATTCCGGATTGCATACCAGCATTTCATATTAATCACGTACGGTTGCGGTTGCCGCGACATCAAATATTGTGGCGTTAACAAAACTCGTACTCAGTATTTTTTTAAGTATAACAATTAAATAAGTGAATTAGCATGCTCGCCCTACATTTTAAGTGTGCCAGTTACAACATATTCACGCTTCCACTTAAGATTCGTGGTAAGCACGATTTGAAAGTTCCATTACTACGTAAGGTATTCCGAATACCTTACCGTAATCGTTTCGCCAAAATAAAATGTAGGTATCCTACCCACACAAAACCTTCGCGTAGAAAGAAGGAACGAGCTAAGACTACAATAGTATACTGGCTACGCATCTGTTGATGCTGGGTCAGTTGCATGTTGGTGGTTTCAATTCATCAAGCCCATTTCCTTACGATCGTCGGTGCTCCATGGACCAATTGGAATTTGACCAATTGGTCTATGGGGAAAATGACATGTTTCCATCGTGATGATGTTTTCCTTCACTGTAATACAACCATACCTGCTACCTAGATCTATTCTGAAATCTCGCCAAGAAAACTGAGGCAAAATGAGCAGTCAATAGTGTCATTCCATAGCATCAGGTGGAAGGCAGCTCGCTTCACTTAAGTTTTGACGGTGAATTTTTTACAGAATACGACAACTGTTCTTGACAGTTTCTTAGAGACCACAATGTTCATTGCTCATCGGTAGGCTTAGGGTACCTCTAGGAGTTGATCTGTTAATGGATTTCAGATAGGGTTTGCCGTTACTTACTTACGTATTCCATGATTTTACCTGGACAGTTCTCTACGAGCACGCATTGTTTGGAATACTCGTCCCTGACGAAACCCGCTGAACATCGACATCCGACGCGGCAGTCCCACGTTGATGGGCACATGTCTATAATTTTATAATTTGTCTATTCTTAGGGAAAATAGTAGTACTAAATGGTGTTGTAGATTTCTCTTAATTAAATACTTAAATCGCTTAGATCGATATGCCATGGTTTACCTGTGGCTAACATCCTTAGGTTAACACAGGTGGGAGGACACCTCCACCCGCACAAAGAGAACTCTTCATGATCCCGCAAACACGTTGAAGTCCTGAACAACATCACACTTCTTGTACAAAATACTAACAAAACGCTAGCCGTTAACATGGACGTAGTTATCAACAAACAAGTTACCTACGAGTTATCGCTAGATTGTTATTGATTTATGTTTATGTGTTTATGAAATAATAAAAAAAAACTGAAGTGGTTATTTGTCAGATGACGCTCGTCCAATCCCATAAAGGATAAAGCGATCATGATAAAACAGTTTTTTATTCCATGAAATGTGACTTGGATTTTTCAACCAAACGCGCGAGGATTAAGGCAAAGGCATACTTATAGTAACTACACCCACGTTTGGGCACTTGCGTTCCCATTGAGGGACCACATTTGAATTTTGAGCTTTTGAATGCGTCAGCCTTTAGTATAAGTTATCAAACAATTGTAAATTCAGCCTTTAATTTGTAAAAGTAGCCACTCAAAAGTTACAATCGATTAAAGGTGGTCCCTCAGTCGTGACTCACAGGCATCCCTATCTCAAAACCTAGTGAAAATTTGCAACTGCTATAAATTACTACTCTTATTAAAAGATTTGTAAAACTAATTTATTTGAATATCAACCCTTCCTGTTCAAGGAATAAAAAGAACTAGCATGCGGAAGGTGGTCCCTCAACCGATCACCATATGTTCACCTTGAGTGGAGACCACAATTGAATTTGAAATTTACATATGGGTCTAGCGTTAGTAAAAGTAATTGAACGATTGTATATCCAACCTTTAGTTTGTAAAAGAAGCCATTCAAAAGTTACACTCGAATTAAGGTGGTCCCTCAATTGAAACGTTAATCATAAGAAAAATCAATTTACGTAGCATTCGGAGGTTAAATAGACGAATGCTACAGTCTATCCTTTAGTAAATTTTTTTTACTAACGATTACTTTACTAAACAGTATCAAAAAATGTACCGTTTTATTTTAAATAATAATCAAATAGCTGGGAAGAAATACTAAGATAGAGGTGACCACACAGCAGGGTTTTTCTAGTGACTGTTGATAATAATTTTAATAAAAATAAAATCTCCGCGTCGCGTACCTACGTGAACATACTTAAAAAAACATTGGTTCAATGACTAGTAACTTAAGCCGCAAATAATTAAAAAAATCCGGATAAGTCGGACTCGTGCAACGAGTATTCCGTACAAATTTGTAGGTATGTAAATAGTTTATCACAGTTTTTTTTTAAATATTTGATGTAAAAACCCTTTTACAAAAAAAACAACCGACTTCAAAAAAAACACTACAAAGTGATAAATAACTTTAATTTCGGAAGTCGGTGTCGTTGGTTCTGCATTTACATTTTTTGACACCGACTTCCGAAATTAAAGTTATTTATCACTTTGTAGTGTATTTTTCTGAAGTCGGTTGTTTTTTTTTTGTAAAAAAGTTTTTATTTTTCACTTTTTAGTTGTACCTACCCCACACAAATTCAATAAGCACTAGTGCACGGAAGAATTGAAGACACCGACTAGAAGAACAATCAAAATTCGCATAGAAATGCTGCATTTATGCATATAACTTCGTACATAAGAATAATTACCTAATGTATTATATGTATACTAAAACCTTCCTGAAAGTATGTAGATCACTTTAATGAAAGAATGATCAAAATCGGTTTTAGTTTTTGAGAAAATCGCGGATATACAAACATGCATACATACATACGGGTCGAATACAGAACCTCCTTTTTTGAAGTCGGTTAAAAAGTTCAGATTTACATTTTCAGTGCAGGGTAAAATTTTGTTTCTTTTTTTTTATTATCATAAGCATTATTTTCTTTGTGTTTTTATTTAGCTATGTGATATCAAATATTAATAAAAATTTATATCAACAAACACTCACTAGTTTTTACTTAATAAACAATCCTGCTGTGTGGTCACCTCTATCTTGGTATTTCTTCCCAGGAATTTTATTATTATTTGAAATAAAACGGTACATTTTTTGATATTGTTCAGAAAAGTAATCCTTAGTAAAAAAATACTACTAAAGGATAGACTGTAGCATTCGTCTATTTAACTTCCGAATGCTACGTAAATAGATATTTCTTATGATAAACGTTTCAATTGAGGTACCACCTTAATTCGATTGTAACTTTTGAATGGCTTCTTTTACAAACTAAAGGTTGAATATACAATCGTTCAAGTACTTTTACTAACGCTAGACCCATATTTAAATTTCAAATTCCCTTGTGGTCTCCACTCAAGGTGAACATATGGTGATCGGTTGAGGGACCACCTTCCGCATGCTAGTTCTTTTTATTCCTTGAACAGGAAGGGTTGATATTCAAATAAATTAGTTTTACAAATCTTTTACTAAGAGTAGTAATTTATAGCAGTTGCAAATTTTAACTAGGTTTTGAGATAGGGATGCCTGTGAGTCACGACTGAGGGACCACCTTTAATCGATTGTAACTTTTGAGTGGCTACTTTTACAAATTAAAGGCTGAATTTACAATTATTTGAGAACTTTTACTAAAGGCTGACGCATTCAAAAGTTAAAAATTAAAATGTGGTCCCTCAATGGGAACGCAAGTCATTTGGGCCCAGTTATGTTCATGTAATACGGGACGAGTCTATTGCCATCAACCGGGCACAAATCCAGACTCCGGGCTGCTGAGAAATTCTAGATGCAAAACCCCTATAACACTTTGCCCGACCCGGGAATCGAACCTGGCGCTCAACAGTAGCGCTTGCGACCACTAAACCAGCGAGTCAGTATTATAAATGACAGTCTATAGATAGATATTTGGTCTAACCTGTGAAATATGGAAAGAGTGGAAAAAGGCCGCTTTGCCCAGCAGTGCGACAACGTGAAAGGATCGTTCTTGCATTTGGTAATCTCATTGAGGCAGTTGATCAGCGATTGGCACACAATTTTGTTTAGCCTGTACTGATGTTATAAACCTTTTGGATAAGCAATCCACGATATAGGGAGAGGTCATTGTGCGGGGTAACTTTTAAAAAGAAGAGTTATTTTCAGTTGCGCATTTTTGCCTTCTATAAAGCCGAGACTGCCGAGAGTCACTTGTTCTTCCAGTTTTAATATTTTTGTACTAGATCATACCTGGGGAACTTCTGGATATGAAGATACTTAAAGAAGGTTAAAATTCCAAAGTTTTTTTTTGACGTTTCTTTACGAAAACAAGTTTTAAATATTGTTATAACTTAGCTTTAATTACTTCCACGGTCACTGTTCCGTTGCATGCACCCATAGAAATGTAAAAACTTCTTTCATACTCGTATATCTATGCATGCACCCATAAGCGCAATGTTTTACGTGCGTTATACAGGGTGAAATTGAAAACATGCGACAAATCGAAATGGGAGATTGTACTCATCATTATGAACAACTTTTACTATGGGACCAAACCTGAAATCGTGAAAACAAAATCAGCGGTTCCCTACATATATGTTCGTTTATCTCGTCAAAATGTGGGGAACAGCTGATTTTTTTTTCGCGATTGCTGCTTTGGTCCCTTAGTAAAAGTTGTTCATAATGATGAGTACAATCTCCCATTTCGGTTTGTCGCATGGGTACATTGCGTACAGCATACATTATAATTTATAAGCATTGTAAACTTTTACACCAAAAATAATTAAGTACTTAAGTCGTCAGCAATTATTTTTGCACAAAGTTTGATGTAGGTAGGTACATATTGCGTAGATGCGGCTTCTTGATGGGTCTTTTTAGACCATGTATACTTACCTAGACACTTATTCATCAATATCTACTGTTCATCCCTTTATCAAAAAGAAGCGTGAAGATATACCTACTAAATTAATAGCGTGCATTTGCATACAAATTCATTGCAATAACCTTGGACGTATGGTCGGTAAAATATGTGTGGACGTGACAATAAGAAATAACTGAAGATGTCCGCTTTTACAAGGAATGATTTGTCATCATTGTTTGTAACAATGAAGCATTTCTCAACCGCATAATTCACCTACATTTTATAAATAAACAATTTATTGTACTGGACTAATACACGACTGCGTAGTTATGTTTTCTTCTCCGCTAGATTTTCAATAACAGCAAGGCGTTGCTGGCCTTCCTTGAGGAGCTGGAGTTACCACCCGTACCTACGCAAAATACGCGCTTTGACCTTTGACGTAGAGTTGCGGACACCAACCCGTAAGTACCTATTAGATAGGTATTATAGGCACCCATTTCATCTGCCTAGCCTTGTCTCAACTATGTTGGGGTCGGCTTCCAGTCTAACCGGATGCAGCTGAATACCAGTATTTTACATAGAGCGTGGTTGTCAGATATTCGGGCTTCTGACTACTCGTAACGACTGTAAAAGACCACGAATGACAGCCGGGACCAACGGCTTAATGTGCTTTCCGAGGCACGGAGGGGTCTCGGTATGTGAAGATGGTCACCCATCCAAAGACCAACCGCGGCAAGCGTAGCTTAATCTGATCGATCGACCTGTGCGGCTGTTATTATTTAGCCACGGGCTCCTCTATTAGATACCTATTTGTTTTCTACATTGATTATGATACATTATTATGCCTTTGCGTTCCTTTGTAAACAAAGATGAGAAGAGAGAAAATGAGAAGGCATTTAAAGTAGGCTGTTTTTGAAAATTGGTTAACGAAACACGAGTTTTGGGCATAGGCACGAAGTATGGCCCACTGATGTTTAGTGGAGGTTGTCTCTCACCCTATTAAATGGCGATCCAATAATTACAGCTTTAAAGTACAGCAAAGCCTACCTTCTTAGTAAATTCCTAATCAATTAATGGTGAGATGCCAATTACAATAGATAATTTTATTGGTAGGTAGCTACCTAACTTATAGAAACATTCCTGAAACTAATTTTCAGTAAACAATGGAAAAATATATACTTACCTCTGCTAATAGATAAATACATGTACCTACATGATGTTAAAGTTTTATCTAAGAATTAATCAAAGATAGAGCAGGCATCCTTATCGCCATCATCAAACGAGATAACCAAACTCTTGGAATAAGAAAACTGTACGTGCTATACCTATGTGAAATGGACACGATCTTCATTGCAGCATGATTCATTTTTCCACCACTTGTCTCCCATTACTTTAATTAGTATAAAATGAATCTGTCTATCCTAAACGCCACCAGTTATCAACGTTAAGCATAACAATAATACATTACTTGTTATAATAAAGTTCAATAATGCACGTGAAAAGCACTGCTGTCATTGCTGCATTAGTCGTCACCTGTGTGAGCGGCTATCCAAACCTATGGCATAGCAACCAGCTCAATCCGGTCCACGGCCTCTACGTGAAGCCTTCGCTTGATGGAACCACTGGAGATCTGTTCGTCGCAGCCACAGAAGAAAGCGGAGCTAAGACGCAGTGGGCGGTAGATAAGCCGATCAACTTTTTGCCAGTTTCAGCTGCTCAGCCACAAACCACTGCGATTCCAATGGCCTATTCTTCAGGATACCCAACAGCACACGACGAAAGTGCAACTCAAAAGCGTGCTGTAATGCCCAGTTCGATCCCAAGTGCACCAGTTCAGTACGCCTACGCTATGCCCGTTCCATCAACCACTCAGGCTGAAGGTAGTCAGGTTGCTTCGTACCCATACGCTTATACAATTCCTTCAAGTCCGACTGAAACTCCTAAGTGTGAGCATCAGGCTAGTGCTTCACAATACCCCTACCAATTTCCATTCCAAATGTTTTATCCGCAAATGACGTCTGCTTACACCAACGCAATGAGCATACTCAAAGATGCAGGCCTTAGTGAGGATTCTGCCAGTTCAGTTATGTCCCAGGCTGCACCAATGTGGTCCCCTGCTTCCTACGCTTATCCTATGTATGTGATGGTAGACCCCAATGCGTGGAACCAAAACCAAGCTACCACTACTCCAACTCCTGCATCAACATCATCAAACACGCAATCGGAAGAAAAAACTCAAGCATAAAGAGTTGAATTTTAGACTAAAACTGTAAACTTATAGCTATTTATTTTTTTATGTAATAAAATGTGAAATTAATTGTTTTTCTTATTTTATCGAAAGGTTACTGTTTCCTGACAATCCTGACTCCTAATTACTTACGTGTACCTACATAGTCCCTTACTTCCGTAATAAGGGTAAGGACGTTGCTCTTGCTAATTTGGTGTCGTGGTCTAAGGCTGCGTTTCCACCAGAGATGAGCGAGGATGCATAGCGAGAGATGTGTGTAAAACTAACCAATACCAACGCAAACTTAGTTCAAGCTATAAAAATGAAGCGATGTTATTGCTTGGTTTCACACACATCCCTCGCTACGCATCCTCGCTCATCTCTTGTGGAAACGCAGCCTCAGCCTGGAGTTAGGGCCTATTTACACGACGTTTTTTACACGCTGTGAAATATAACGTCGGATGCAAAGGCCCTATGTGTAATAAGAAATTGTGAATCCCTATACAGGTGACCAGTAAAATAATAAAATAAACAATGAACTAAAGACTTTAGTATACTATTCTTAATTATAATATCGCTCATCCAATAGAACAATGACGTACCTTTTTTTTTATCGATGGGAAATCATCAAATGACCCTCCCGGGAGGGTAGAGGAAGGGAGTGTCAGACTCTTACTGACTAAAACCCATCCGTGTTCCTTCCTTAGCCCTTTATGTTCCGGGGTAGCGGTAACCCTTTCGGACAATCCCGCACCCCCCCGGCAGGAACAATGACGTACCTAATTACCTACGTTTTAGCTATTTTTCAGGAGAACGTTTTAAAATTTCGAAATTAAAAATATGATATATTTCCAATGATTATGATAAAATCTTTTAATATTTTTATGTATGTTACTTTAGTACTATCAATAATAATTTGTAATAACTGCATGAAAAAACTCAAGAAAACTATTAAAAAATTTCAAATAAAACAAGCCTGACGTACACTTATGCCATTTTATAAATAAAATATAACAATTATGATATAAACTAGGTTTTCAAATGGGAATAAATCATGAATTTAAACAACAAATTATTCAATTTAGTTTTATTTTTATAAATCAGTTTACTTTTTATGAACGTAATAATAAGAAGTAGGTACTTATCATTTTTTTTTTTTAAATGAGTTACAAAAAACGAAAGTAGTTTTTATGATAGATAATGTAAGATACAAACACTAAAAAAACTAAAATAACCGTAGCATAATCTTTAAAAAGCATAAAAATCGGTAGGAATTTATAGAGATGACAAATCCACGAATCAGTCGAGTAGCGAATCTGCCGAACTAACTAATCTGTCCAATCCAAGAATCTGTCCAGTACCGAACAAAGGGATTAATCAATCATTGTGATATTATTTTAGGGTAGTTCTTCGAAATTTGATTCTTCGACTGATCCATATGGCCAAATTTTAATTTCATTTTCAGTTCTGTAACACATGCTCATATGAAAATAGACATACCAAAGAACATATGTTTGTATGAGGGGCTCGTTTTTATAAAGTAGTTTTCAAGATATCGACGTTCGAATATTTTGTGCCCAGATGAATCAGAAACAGAAAAAAAAGTAATAAATACACCGTTAGTTTTGATTGATAATTCTAAACAATAATTATTTATTCTTAACTAAGACTAAGACATATCAAAAGTGTCATATTTAGAACAGTTTTATACTCCTGTCACTTTTTAATTATTCAAAAGGTTATAGCTAAATAAATGATAGTAAATAAGACTAGAACTACTGACTTGTACACGGTCAAACATTGGACATTATAATGCAACAAAAGCACTCCTTTCGTGCTGGAAAGGGGAAATCGAATTTATTTCATTAGTCATATGGGGGTTTTGACCATACGAATCAGGCACAGTTGAATCAGGTTTTTGCCTATAATCATGCATAACTCATCATACATATAGACTTCATTATTGTCATTTTTATACACGATTCCATAACCTAAAAGCATCACACGAAACACAGATTGAAGTTTTAAAACAATAAAATAAATGTTATAAAGTAGGCATTGTAATCATAATGCCACCTGAACCAAACACAGGTGAATCAGATATTTTCCTTCGTAACACCGGGATCTAAGCCAACCAGCCGCAGGTCCACCTTCTAGCTCGTCCGTTGCACGACTGCCACGACTGTCTTCCCCCCGCGCGGGAAGCCAGACTCTCATTATTATTACCTGACCAAGTACGGTCAAGTGAAGGTTACGCCACATTAATCAGTATTATACGCCGGACACTCCTTATTTACTTATTTACAAACAAAATAACGTAGTTATAACCAATACACATTTTTTTTGTAAGAGGACAACTCATTTCCTTTCGATATAATTATAATTTATATTGATGTATCAAAGGGAAAATGCGACATCGACCATTTTGTACCGGAAAATGGCAAACGGACGCGTTATATGAATCAGAAGAACACACTTCAAATATTTTTATTTTGTACCTAGACAGCAAGTATTTAAAAAATATAATTTGTCCTAGTGAGGCATAAAGCTAAACTGTACAAAAAAAAAATTTACATGCTGTTTTGTTAGTTGGTTACAGAAATATACCCATAGACATCGAAAATTTTGTCCCTGAAGAACTACCCTTTATCACAATGATTGCCTAATCTACCAGCTCTGGTAAAAAAAAAGCCAATTAATTAAGTCGATGTTTCCGTGTAACCTTTTGAAAAATACGGCATTTCCCTAACGACAGTCACTCACTCTGTCGAAAACCACCGTAACTACAATTCTGTCGTTTTTGTCATAATATAGAACTTTCGAAACGTGTACTTATGACATTCAAAACTCATTTTCGACGTTTTCGTAATTACGTCGTTGTTCTATTGGATGAACGATATATTACTAAAAATAAATTCTGAATTGTAATTTCTGTGGTAACAAACTTTGAATAATAAGCGATAAGGCCGCCCATTGTATATTTTGTAGTGTTTAATGTGTTTATTTCATGTTATGTATTTTTGTGGTGTACAATAAAGTATATATAAATAAATAATAAATAAATAAATAATGAATTTTCTGAATTTTCTAGTAAAATTAATTTCTTTTTTGTCTCTGGACACCCACTCACCTACAGGTGTTGTGGTTTGGAGTTGTTGGTAACTCTGTCCTAGAACTGTCAGATTGACAGCGAAGCACCATGCTTTTGTAACTACGACGATGAATTAAAACTAAATATAACGTCGTAAATAGTAAAAAAAGCCAGTGAAGTGGTATTATTGATAAGCCAAGAATTAACTAAATAAGACAAAATGGTTTCCAAGAAAAAGAAGAAGGTATGTAAACATATTTCATAAGGTCACAACACGTGTTTTTATTATTGGGTATAACCAACAAAATCTCGGTTTTCCGCAGTATTCATCCGGAGAAGGAGCACAGTTTATGACCAGGAAGGCTGCCCTAAAGAAACTACAGTTGTCTCTCAAAGATTTCAGACGTATTTGCATATTGAAAGGTATTTACCCAAGGGAACCTCGCAATCGTAAGAGGGCTCAGAAAGGTGCAGGCGGCATCAAAACATTGTACCACACAAAGGACATTAAGTTCTTACTACACGAACCTATAATATGGAAGCTAAGGGAATTAAAAGTAAGTACTTCAACACCCATTACTTTGTGCAACATTATGATTATGTATGATTGTAAATTCTTAACCAAATGTAATATTCCTCTTTTAGGTGTACCAACAAAAAATTCGTCGCGCAAGGGCTATGAGAGAGTACAGAAACATGAAAAAGTTCTTGCGGGACTATCCAGATATAAACATAGATCACATTGTCAAGGAAAGATATCCTACATTTGTAGATGCATTAAGAGACCTGGATGACTGCCTCACTTTATGTTTCTTGTTCAGCACTTTCCCGTCCCTAAAGAAAGTACCCAGAGATCAGTCAATGCTTTGCAGGAGACTGACGGTTGAGTTCATGCATGCAGTCATAGCTGCAAAAGCACTCCGTAAAGTATTTGTGTCCGTCAAAGGCTACTATTATCAAGTTGAACTAGAAGGACAGACCATCACATGGATTGTGCCACATCATTTCTCATTCCAGGTTTTTACTGTTTATTACTTTATTCAAATACTAACTTTTGCCTGCAGCATCACCCATATGTTGGTCGTAAATTGTCCCACAGGAACAAGCTACCCGGATAAAAAGTATCCTATGAGTTCATTCAGGTTATAAAGCTATCTGTATGCAAAATTTCATCTGAATCCACTATGCCCTTTTTTGTGTGATTGAGTAACAAACATCTAAACATAATAACTTTTACATTTATATTATTAGTAGGATTTTGTCATCTTTTTCTTCAACATTTTTATAACACAATCTCTTTTTCTACAGCCTCAAAACAAGGATGAGGTAGATTTCAAGATCATGTCAACATTTGTGGAATTCTACACAATGATGCTGGGCTTTGTCAATTTCAAGCTGTATCACTCTCTTAACTTGGTCTACCCACCTAAATTGACAGCAGCATTCACAGCTGATGACAAAGAGCTTATAGATGAGCATGCCTATGTGGCTGAGAGGATAGCAGCCATGAACTTGTCTCTAGCCAGAGTAGCAGGCTCCAATGATGCTGAAGAATTGCCAGAAATTGACATCTTCAATACTGAAGATGAGGATCCTCAGAAGTTAGAGGAAGCAAAACTCGAAGCAGAGAAGGTCCAGAAACTGAAGACAATGTTCAAAGGCCTCAAATTCTTCATTAACAGGGAGGTGCCCAGAGAGCCATTAGTTTTTATCATCCGCTGCTTCGGTGGTGAAGTATCCTGGGACAAGGATCACTTTGTTGGAGCCACATTTGATGAGTCAGATGAGAGCATTGCATACCACATTGTTGACAGACCCACTATGGACAAACAGTATCTCTCTCGTTACTATGTGCAGCCTCAGTGGGTGTTTGACAGTGTCAATGCTAGAACACTGCTGCCTATCAATCAATATTTAATGGGAGCTGTTCTACCACCTCATCTTTCACCATTTGTTGATAAAATTAAAGATCAAGTTTATATTCCTCCTGAAGAGAAGGCTCTCAATGATCCAAACTTCAAACCTTTGGGTAAGTTTTTATCTAAAACATAATTATTTATTCTTGAACTCATTCAAACAATTTGGAAAAAGTATTGTTTTTTTACAATTTAGTTTTTTTTTGTACAATATAATCAAACATTTTATTTTTATGCACCAGATGATGACCAATCTGGCACTGACATTGAAGAGGCCAGCGATGAGGATAAAGAAGATGAGGAAGAGGCGGATTCTGAGGAGGATGGTGATGCTGAAGCAGCTCTAGCCAAACAGTACCAACAGGAGGTAGAGGAAGACTCCGACTCTGGTGAGGATGATGGTGTGGACCCAGAGAAAAAGAAACTGGCTAAAGAAAAGGTAAAAGTAAAATTTCTTGTAAATGAATTAAGTCACTCATTTTAGTTTGCAGATAATATATTTTTCCTGAAAATAAAATAGGTTGTTGAATTTCAATTTTTCATTCATATTTTTTCGTTATTGCAGAAAAAAGCAATGGCTGTGACTGCTGGTGTGCCCCATAAAGAGCATCCCTATCAAAAGGAGATAGAAGACAAACAAGCATTCAGGCTGAGAGAGAAGCTTGTTCGCAAGAAGCACAGGAACCTTTACAAGAGCATGAAGGCTGGACAGGAGAAACGCAAGAAGGAAATATGGTTGCTAAGGAAGAAGAGGCGTCTTCATGACGAGAAAGCAAAGGAGGACAAGAAAGTAGAAAAACGCAAACAAAGAGACCAAGCTTTGGAAGCTTCTGCTTAAATCATAAATAAAAACTTTATTTCAAAATAATTGTTTATTTTATTTCTGTATTGTGCTAATTAATTTACAGTATAAATATTTACATCACAATATAAAAAAATTTGAAGACATTCCCTTCAAATAACAATGAAACAAGACAATCATAATAATATAAGGTCATTTAGAAGCAACAAAATTACTTTGGTACTATTACATATGGCTTATCGTTATCACGCTAAGTTTTATATAATTTGAGTACCAACTTAGATATGAAGTACCAGACATATTGAATTAAAATAAATCTAGTTCTCTATAATGTAAATAAACTTTTTTCTACATAAATATGCTATATCGCACGAACTTGAGCAGATCAATGTGTCTATTTTGTTGTGGATTCCAACCACAGGAATAAATTTCCATTCATAGAGTACCCTATTGTTTAGAATTTAATCATTCCAATCTTGTATTAACTCTGTAAAAAAAACTTTTACAAAGTACAAACATAGCTGAGTGAATGATTGTCGCATTGAAACCCGCATCGCATTATATTGGATTGTGGACACCAGGTATGAATGGACCGAAAACAAGAAATTAAAAACATCCTAATTAGAATCACTGTCGGATTCACCTTCAGCATCGCTGTCCTCAAGCTCAGGCATCGGGAAGCGCAGGATCGCTGCTATTCCGGTCAGCTGGTCTAATTCTGTGGAAAAATATACAGACAAATTGAGTAAGCAAAATTATATAATAAACTACTCTATCGAGCTCCTCGTGAATGGGGGACCAGATAAAAATAGTTATTTGATTCTAACCGTCGTTACGATAGATACTGAAACGGCGTCAATTATTTATCATCATTATTATGATTTACACTTACGTTCTCCAGATACGTGCATGCTAGAGAAAATCCTCACTTCGCCGCCATTATCCCGAACTGAATCAACGATGGCGACATAATCTTTCCGTTGTTGTATATCTTGACACCTGAAAAACAGAGAAACTTGGTTTTATTAAAATCACAGCAGTAGTAGTGAAAATCGCGGGAATCAATTAGGTACGAACAACGCAGGAGATTTCGTTGTGACGATGCTCGTGGGAGGCCTGTCTTTCGGCTGAGATTATAATGATGATGAAATTAAACATTCTGTAGTCAAATATGTAGTTCAAGGACTTTTGGAGGCTCTGCATACTTCATATTTGCCTGGCAAATTAAACAAACAAACATTGGGAAATTAACAAGAAATTACCTGAACAATTTATCAGAAATCATAAGGATCTCGATAGCTTGGGCATCGTTCGCACATTCAATGTGCTTCTTCCCATAGAAAGCTTTAGCAGGTTCCAGTTGCAGCATTGTGTAAAAACTCTCCAACAGCTTCACCTCACTGGCAGCTTTTGTGTCTGAGATCTTGGCCATCACCGCTGGCTCTTGTAATACCTCTGTAATCATTAATATTTTAATAAATTAATAGAAGAATAATACATTGCAATAAAACATTAATGTCATCTAATAACCAGCAGAGAACAATTAACTTTACCACAAAACTTTTGTAACTATTCAATTCTGCTAATTATTATGTAAATAAATAAGTAGGCGCAGTTCGAGACCGGCCGCGTCGGCGTCGTTAAGTTTTCGTGAAAACGTTTGGTCACAGCTGTAACCTAACCTAGTGAGAGGAGTTCCCTGAACAATCCTTAGTCGGGGTTAGCACTTTGCCAGCCACCGTTAGGTACGCCAAGCTTGCTCTATCCCAACTTATGGAGAACGCCACATTCACATCAACCTAATCTGGCTTAACAATGACAGTTCCAATCCAGTTACAAATTCAACTCGCGTTTTTATTGTATTTGTATGTAAAAAATCACGCGCGGGGGCGCGTTATCTGCTCACCGCGACGGAGCGCGGTGCAGTCTGTGGAGCGCCTAACCCAGTGAAGCAAGCACAGTTTCGTGACAAGCGAGCGAAGCAAGCCTATAGATGACACGACTACGCAGAGCAACTTGTTCAAGCAATTAGCTGAATGAACAAGTGAAGCGAGCCCATAGAAGACACGACTACGCAGAGCAGCTTGTTTAAGCAATGAGCGAGGGAAGCGAACGCATAGACACGACTACACAGAGCAGCTTGTTCAAGCAATGAGCTGAATGAGCGAGCGAAGTGAGCTCCTTACTTGACTTCTGGGGGACAAGAAAAGCGAGTGCAAAGTAAGCACCCTCTTAAAGCACGGCTCAATCGTGTCAAAAATGGGCTAGCTTCGCTCGCTGGTCTTAAGAGCTTGCTCATAGTGTAAACGCGCTCTGCTCATTCATGTCAAGAGAGGGCTCGCTTCGCTCTCTCGTCTGGAGGGTAAGCGCATTATACTCATGCCCAGCCAACCAATATCTGCTGCGATATACTTTCTTCGCGTACTCAGATCGAGCGTGGATATAACAGATCCAATCAAACCCTCACCTATATAGAGGACGAGGAGTCCCCTTACTTAGTCTTCTGCCATCGAAACCTATGTTCTCTTAACGTTCACGCACACTTGAACGACGACACGTCGCCGCCAATTGATAACAGGATGATTTTCGATGATTTTGTAGTTTTCCGTTGCTACCCTAGCTTTTGTATTCGCTCATTACTAGACTAGCTAAGCATTGTGTTCCTTATGATGGAAACTTTCTTCGATTGTCGCTTTTTCACAATTCCGAGCAGATTTAGAGCCGATATTGGACGAAATCTTTATTTTTTATTTCTTACGGTTTCCGATACTGTCGTGGCCATTGTATTTGCTCGGCACTGGATTTACTAGACTCATTTCATTTCTTATGAAGTAAGTTTTCACCATTTGTGATATTTTTCAATTCTGAGCAGATTTATGGCCGTTATGAGATATCTAAAATCATTTTGCTATTGTCAACTGCATATGCATTTTAACCCTATTTCTGTTGTTTCTCTTTAGGTCCTGTTAGTGCTTTATCAACTCTTGACAACGTCAGAATCACCGTTCTAGCTAAACGCGTTTTGGCGCTATACGAATTCGAAGTCCAACACATAGTGAAAAAAATTTAAAAAATCAAAAAACCCGACTGCGGTAAAAACCTTAAGTTAAAAAAAACTGAAAAGCTAAAAACAAGCCCATTTTAAATTAAATAAAAGTTGGAAGCAGGCGGGACCCATTTGAGTTTGAAAATAGAAAAATGGTAGGGGTCCCGCCTGCTTCCAACTTTTATTTAATTTAAAATGGGCTTGTTTTTAGCTTTTCAGTTTTTTTTAACTTAAGGTTTTTACCGCAGTCGGGTTTTTTGATTTTTTAAAGAAGAACGGTCATTTGTGACTCAGACCCGACACGAAAGAGACATATCTCAGTTTTTTTGTTATTTTAAATATAGCTAAAATATATATTTTTTATATTCCAAATCAATGGCTAACACCAAAATATTGCCTTGTGTTTTTGTTCAGGCGATATACAATTTTCTTTTAATAGCTATTTACCTACAAAATTCGTAATTGTATGTAGGTAATTCAATGATGATACAACAATTTAGAAAAAAACAACCGACTTCAAAAAAAAAAAAACACTACAAAGTGATAAATAACTTTAATTTCGGAAGTCGGTGTCGTTGGTTCCGCATTTTCGTTTTTAGACACCGACTTCCGAAATTAAAGTTATATATCACTTTGTAGTGTTTTTTTTTTTCAAGTTGGTTGTTTTTTTGTAAAAAAGTTTTTATTTTTTACTTTTTAGTTGTACCTACCCCACACAAATCCAATTAACACTAGTGCATTGAAGAATTGAAGACACTGACTAGAAGAATCGTCCAAATTCGCATTATAGAAATGCCGGAGATGCAGTACATTTATGCATATAACTCCGTACGTAAGAATAATTACCTAATGCATTATATACTAAAACCTTCCTGAAAGTATGTAGATTACATTAGTAAAAGAATTATCAAAATTGATTCATTAGTTTTTGAGAAAATCGCAGACATACAAACATACATACGGGTCGAATACAGAACCTCCTTTTTTGAAGTCGGTTAAAAAACGCACAGCTCTCAACACAGAAAGCCAATTTTAGTTTATATTTTTTTAATGACATCTCGCAGTTTAACTTTGAGGTTATCGTCTGCTTAATCGGGCTTGCCTGTGGATGCCTCAATAAATTAAGCCTCCAGCTGTCTATTTTTGTATTTTTATCTAAATTGGCGTCATTTTAAATGGATATAATTGCTATTCATTAAAAAAAAAATATTTTAAAATATTTTGCCTTAACAAAATCAAATGGCAATACATGGGTGATAGCCACTGATATTCAGAATAGTGTTAATTTTTTTCTGTTATATTTAATATAACAAAATAACTGAGATGCCTTCCTTTTGTGTCGGGCCTGGGTAAATTTTCTATGGGACGTGACCCTTCTTCTTTAATTTTTTTATTTTATTCTTTTTAGTTATGAGTTGTAAATCCCACTTAAGTGTGATAGTTTCCCTTTAAACTTCGTAATATATAGGTACTACTGCCGCGTTTAGTTGGTAGGGGGGGGACACTTGATTCTAACGAAAATTGGTACTTTAAAGCTTGATAAGTCACGAACGGTTTACTTAATCAAAAAACGGTCTTCCCAAACCACTGATATTTTTGAAAGACCTATCCAACGATACCCCACTTGACATAGTTTCTTGACTTTCATTTTTTTCATTTTCACAATGTGGCGTCTAGTAGTCGCCATATTGAATTTTCATTAACGTCATGTCTTTAGTGACACTCGCCGGACTAATAGGAATCGATTGACGTGTGAATCATAAAAATCGGTCCAGGCGTTTGGTCTGTATAGTGCTTCAAAGGAACATACAAACATACATACATACTTACATACATACATACATACATAGGCTGATAAACACATTACCACTCCTTTGCGTCGCGCAGTTGGGTAAAAATAGAGGGTCGCGCGCATGCGCCTGCACTAGCGATGTGACGTCATATGGAAATTATATCCAGCTTCAAAATTAGTACAAATATCTCAATATCTTTAGAATATTCAACCATTACTCTAGCATTCAAAGTCTTGTAGTTATTATTAGCAGTTGAAATCTTTGCACAGGGAAGTGGGACCCGCTGAGGGACAGCGGGTCGAGGCCTGTCGGGGGAGCGGTAAATGCTGTTGCGAATCCCGCACCCCCGGCCATAGGTAGAGGTGGAACACCGCAGTGGTTTTAGCCGGTAAGAGTCTGGCATGCCCCTCTGTCACCCCCACGATAGAGGAAGTGCATGAGGATTTCCACCGGGAGAAAAAAAAATGATGTTTTCATCAAAAGGTATTATATTCAGGCAATGTTTATAGAGGTCAAGATTTGAGAAATAATAACAATGACGCCTGGCACCAACTAGCAGTATGGAATAGACAGAGACTTTTAGCTGATGAAACATTTTGTAACATAATATTATGACATAAACATCCTTGGAAAACTTAACTATGTCCTAATATTTTGTAATAATTATTATGACTCATTGCTTCCATGGAATCTCTCTGTATTCTGAGCATGGAATCAAAGGATTACCCCTTTGGGACAGGAGTTGGACTATAAATTAAACTGAAAATTAAAATTATACAAACCCTTTAAAGAATGTTTGAATCCTGATGAAGCTTTGACCAATAAGAACTTGCTTTTATTATCAATGAGGAGTTTATTGTCAGTTTTAACTGCTTGCTGCATCATGTACTCAAAGAACTGGTCTTTAACAAATCCTGGTGATGCAATAATGACACACTTCACGATGCTGAAGTCTATATGTCTCAGGATACCTTGCATCACAGCTTCATAGAACCTATTTAGGCCCTGTAATAGAAAAATGTGACTAATTAAATTAATATAACTAAATATGTAACTACTAGCAGCGCCCCGCGGTTTCACCCACATAAGTGTTGATCCCGTAGGAATATTGGGATGAAAAGTATCCTATGTCCTTTCAAAGGACTCAAACTATCTCTATACCAAATTTCATCTAAATCGGTTCAGCGGTTTAAGTGCGAAGAGGTAACAGACAGACACACTGTTGCATTTAGTATGGATTGTGTATTGTGATTTTCAATGAAGAATATAAAATATAATCAACCAACCTACATAACTAAACTTATGTATTTTAAACCACTGCTGCTGGCATAGGCTTATAATAGTTAAACTATACTTAGCCATCTTTATACATCCTGCTTACAAAATATACTTTCATTTTCTTAGAGGTATGAGGAACAGGGTGTAAAGTTCACCCATCCTCTATAGAAAAGGGAGGATCCTCAGACCAAACGGGTGTTGTGTCTGGACTCATGTCGGGCTGTTGTATGATAGTTGCATAGTAAGCTCGGCTTGTGCAATTCAGGATTTTGCACGACGTCAGTATGATGTGAGGTTCACATGTGGCAGTATAGATGCCGCTACACATTCATAGGCCAGGGAATTCGACAAAATAACTAAAGGCAACAATTATTGCTGTAACATCAACAAAAACATACCTTATCATGTTGTTGCACAAATCCTTTTCGTTTCCTAGGTATAGTGATATCAATTTTAGATCTCACTAGTGTCATGGAGGGTGTGATGAGACAAACGTGTGCCAAACCTTCCTGCATTACAACAGCACCTACATCAGCATTGGCGGCTGGGTCACAAGCCTGGTCCACCCTCTCTAAAGCCACTGAATCCCATAATGGCTTTTGTAGAATGAACTTTCTATTTAGTTCTAAATCTAACGTGTGATAGGCACCCATCTGAAAACATTTTAGCAGTTTTCAATACAGGGAAGTTAAAAGTTAAAGATATATATTATTTTTTAGTCTGAACAAAATAACAACATTTAACTTTTAGATTCTTAATACTTTTATTATAGTTTGTAAGGGAAAACAAAGAGATATTAAAAATAAAACCATTATATATTTACCTTTACATACTGATTCTCCACAATATTGCGGCCCTTCAGTCTCAGTACACATGCTTGTGTATCAAAATCAATAGTCTCCACGGTGATAGTGAGTGTGGTCCTCACTCTGCTGCTAGTTGACGAGCCTGTTGAAGACTCGGTCTGAACCTTTCGCACTGTGGACGCCGTCACCGCATCGGCTACCGCGACGAGATTGAATGCGTGCCACATGTCCTCAGGCTCCTCGGGGATGAGGCCGATACTCCTTAAAAATAATCGGAAGATGAATAGAAATTAACTCCTATTCACTGATACTCTGATAGTTTTTAGCAATATGCTATAATATTGCAACTTACCCGCAGCCATCCCTTTCGATATTTTTGTGAACCAGCTTCATCTTCCTTGTATTATTGTTGATTAATTCACATTATTTATTCACAGATATAACGAAAGTATAATCTTTCTTCTGAGTGCATCGGCTCGATGATGAACGCACGGAACACACAGCAACAGCAGCAGGCAGCCAGAAATTGGATTCGGTTCACCTTCACAGACTACAATAGACAACTTTGATGACATTTCTGTGATTGTCAAAAACGTCAAATTTTGATTAACATGTTTTTAACTCGACTTAGAATAGTGGTCTTTCTGCTCAACTGCGGAAAATATTATAGCAATTTGTATGAAGCATCTCTCGTTCTCCGCAGGGTTCACCTAAAGGTGAACGCAGACTTGGCCGCACCGCACGCACCGCAGTCGCCGCAGTCATCGCTTTTGTTAATGGCCTCGCACACCTGTCCGTTCCGCAGTCACCGCATTCGTTCCTGTTGCCGCACGCATCGCACTGGATTTCTTTAATTCAGTTTCTAATTGAAGTATGATGAATGCGAATGAAGACACCCGCGCCGCGCTGGCCGCAGCGTCCGATACCGGCGGGCCGGCGTTGGTGACGTCATCAGCTGCGGCTTGGGGAGTTCGGCCGCTTTAGGTACTGCGGCGACTGCGACGCGGGTGGGTGTGCGAGATTTTATGCAGCGACTGCGGCGCGTGCGGTGCGGCCAAGTCGGCGTTCACCTTAAGTATACATCATGGGATAGGAATATAGGATGTTCTACATAGTGTATACAGACCACAGTGGTACAGACGACAGCACATCAAGCTACTACAATTTGTCAAACTTTTATCGCTAAGACATTAGGTTGATTGGGAAAATTTGACAGTTTCGGGTAGCTTGATTTGCTGGCATCTGTACAACGCAACGTCTAAATCCAGTTATAGGAAAAATGCTGTCGAGAATGTCATCGAATAAAAGAAAAAGTAAAATATTAGGTCCTTACATATGAAATTGGCGTTTTTCGTACTGGCCACTTTAATCACGAATTTCTCCTCTTTGGTAAGGAATTCCAAATTCAAATTTGTACAGCTATTTACTCATGTATTTGTGCTTCGATGACCGTCATTCATTTGTTTTTTTTCTTCTGTTTTTTCTGTTTGCGTCACTCATTTTACAAAATGGAAAATTTAAAATATCGCATTATTTACGAGTACGAGTTCCGCCGTGGCACTAGTGCTGCGGAAACGACTCGAAGGGTGAATGATGTGTATGGCGGTCATGTTGCAAAAGAAAACACAGTTCGTTTTTGGTTCCAACGTTTTCGTTCTGGAAATTTCGACCTGCAGAACAAGCCCCGTGGACGGCCTGAGACCCAAGTTGATAATGGAGAATTGAAGGCTATTGTGGAAGCGGACCCATCGCAAACCACGTCCGAGTTAGCTGCAGGCTTCGATGTGATGGAAAAGCTAGTGGCTAAACAACCAAGGCTGGTCAATCGCTCCACGCCACTGCTGCTTCACGACAACGCCAGACCACACACTGCGCAACAGACGGCTACCAAATTAGAAGAGCTTGAATTGGAATGTCTTAGACATCCTCCGTACTCCCCGGACCTTGCTCCAACAGATTACCATTTTTTTCGCAATTTGGATAACTTTTTGCAAGGGAAAAAATTCAACTCCGATGGGGCAGTCCAAATCGCCTTCAAAGATTTTATTGATTCCCGTCCGACTGGTTTTTTTAGTAAAGGGATCAATGAACTACCTATAAGATGGCAAAAGTGCATTGAAAACAATGGTTCATACTTTGATTAATTAAATATATTATATTAAAAAATATTCGACTTTTTGTTCCTTCCATACAAAACGCCAATTTCATATGTAAGGACCTAATATATAAAAAAATAGTTTAAAAGTTTGTGACAGTAAGAAACTAAACGTAGCTAACGTTAATCTCTTCATCCTGTGTTCAAAATGGTTACGAATGAGCAAACTAAACGTAACTTTGAAGTTTTGAACGAAGGGGAGGACGGATGAGTTTATTGTATTGCATTTGCATTGGTTTAATTTGTTTTCTGTTAGCCGACAGCCTGTTTCATTTTTATGTGCTTTCTACAAACAGTGTGAATACTTTAAATGTTGGTGTTTGAAATATGACATTCGTCCATTAGATATTAATTAGATAATGTGTGTGTAGTGGCAGTGATAACGTCAACGGTCAAGCTCAGCTGGTCCCGTCCGACGAGCGGTAAAAATCTCGCGAGTTTTTCTTTACCTTACACAGGTAGCACTTTTCGTGCTCCATTTCTTCAAGGTATGCCGTTATATTTTTTCTAGATAACACGCTTGCTTAGATACACTAAACGTAAGAATAAAAATAACACGTAGACCATAAATGTATATTTTCAAATTAGTGTTATTTATTTAAACACGTGTTAATATTTCCACGGTGCTTATTTTATAATAACGATAGGGTTTTTATACACACGATCGCGAAATTTTGTTTATCTTTATTTACAACGACGCACTGGCCGTGATCCAGATTACGTGTCGTCTTATTGCGCGGGAACTCGCGATATTTTTAGTATATTAGTCGCACGATGATTTAGAATGCGTCGTGTAACTAACATTACTATAAAGAAATCCGTTTTTCAGTAAAAATAATGTAGCTTGACTCTGAAGTGTCAGTTTATTGTGTTATAAGTGATTAAAAAAATGAGTGAGACCCAAGAGACCCTGCCGCCGGACTCGGCAACTGCTCCCCCTGCACCACCGTCATCCACGTCTTCAGAAAATGCATCACTTGCCAGCACAGCAACCTCCCCTGTCACCAAGCCAGCTGACTCCACAAGACCAACTTCTTTGCCCAAACCATCCGGCTTGAAGCCACCCTCCAAGATTGGACGGCTGTGCTCCAACTCTGCGCCCAAACCTGCCGTGCCCATCTCTCCTAGAACTGGTGAGTGTTAATATTATAACTCCTTAGTACACAAACCTTTCTCTTATTAATACTGCTATAACCCTTCTTACCTAATGATGATGTCACGACTGCCCCTTACAAAGTGATTATTAATTATCCTGAAGACACAGTAAGCACATTGTTTTGCTGTATTAACAAACTGCAATTGACAAGATTTCTAGTCCTGGTACATTTTATATTATAATTGGTAATTTGCCTGTTCGCCTAATTTATTTTCTGTATTTAAGCATTGTTAAATGTTTCATAAATCATACATTTAAGGCAGAGTTTTAAAGTAATGGTTTGATGAGTTGTCAATTAAAATTTGGCTCTAGGTATTGATTGGACTGACAATCCTATTATGTCTAATAATGTTCAAAAGAGACACAAGGCCACTGGGGAATGGCTAATTAAATGCCAATGGGCTCACATCCTGTTTGAGTTGAACTTCATATTTGAGAAGTAATAATCTGGAGAATGGTTGTTTTATAAATATTGAGTGTTGATGAAGTGGTTTGAATGCTCATGTATTTGCTGTTCATGTTGCAATGTGCCTGCCCCAGTTACTGCAGGCGCAATATCACGATAATACGGCGCAGTGTGAAGTGCGCGTGTGTAGATTATATTGAGCTATTTAAAACTGGCCTTTGTGGAAGACCAATCATGTAGTTGGAATTGTTATGCAGGGAAAGGTGATTTTTTTCATCTTTTTTTTATCGATATTACTTTTGACGACGTTTTGCCTGCGGCCGAGAGATGAACCGCCAAACAAAAACACCTAAGTACGTTTTTTTTTCCTTATTTTAAATTACTATCTTCAAGCTAAATTTGCTACCTACAGTTTACGTCAGTTATGATTCGTTTCAGTACTGTAAACGACTTCGAAAAACGGTGTTTCCCGTTTATAGGTACGAGAAAGTCTGATACATATGGCTCTTCAATTTGTTTACTTACAATGATATCATCCAATCCTAAAGATACAAAAAAGTCGTATCTTTTCATATCCTAATCCATGGATTATACTCACTTACATCACTGTTATTGCATCAGACAAAAATTTAGTAAAATAAAATTAATGTACGAAAAGATAAGGAAAGTACACGGCACATTGTTCAATCGAATAATAAGTGTTGCATTAGGTCATCATCGCTTATTATATCGATGAGAAGCAATGTGACCTCAGCTCTCCCAGTATCATCGGATAATCACGAAGAGACATCAAAAATATGCGACCTTGAGCAAAATGAAGCGAAACCAGTTTTCTAAATAGTTATTTACAGTCCGTGGCGCGCATCGCTTTATCGATTAACGACTCAAATTAATATACATCGATTCATCAATCAATTCTAAATTAAGTTGAAATGTTTGTTTCAAATTAAAAATAGAACTTGAAAATAGGTATCAAATTCTTCGGTTGAAAGTGAAAATGTTGTTCATTAGTTATATTGTTTAGTATTTTTTCTCATGCTAAGATATAGTTGTCGGTTGTCGGCGAGTTTCACCGGTGCGCGGTGTTATGTCCGAAGTCCGATGGTCGATTGGCGACGGCTCGTGAAGTCGTGACTGCGCGCCACCAATCGTCGTTGTCCGATTCGTAGTAGTAATCACCGTTTTCACTTCAAGGTGCATGAGTAAGCTTTTAAAATTCTCTACCTACCAAGAGCATCTTAGGCCTTTGGGCCTTTTCTCTGATAATACAAAAGTACTTACCAAGTAATGACGTTAGTTTCCACTAAGAAACTAATCTATAAAGTCGATGTCTGTAAAAAGTTCTGTTAATTTAAATTGAGCAATTCAATGCCTATCCTACACTAATGACGAAGCAAAAGGTTAATGAATAAAATGCACTTTAATGGTTCTGAATTGAAGGTAATCAATTGGAACGTAAGCAGAAATGAGAATGACGCAGTTTTCAATGCTGTCAGGGTTTAGTTCCGGCTACTGCTAAACTACACAGGATTTCAATTTACAATCACATAGTTGGCATTCTTTTATTAGGTAAAAAATACGCACTAATCAATAACTATTATACTCTACCATCCAGCTGCGCTGCTTGGTGGTAATAAAAGGCAAATTTTGACACAGATACACAGCCTTTATTGGTCCCACTGCTGGGACACAGGCCTCCTTTCTTCGAGAGGGAGTGGGCTCGTAATCTACCACGCGGGCCCAGTACGGGTTGATCACATGTCTTCATATTTTCGGTTCTAGGACACGTCGGTTTCCTGACGATGTTTTTCTTCGCTGTTTTAAGAGCAGTGATGATGAAATTATTTACACAATAGTAAAGCGTCTGCCTGGGTTCGAACCCACGAACTACAACTCGTAATATGGGAGTACAACCACTGGGCCGCCACTGCTCTCACACAGAAGTTAAAAAAATATCAATTAAATGAATTACACCATGTTCTCGCCAAAACCAAGCAACCAAGTAAAAGTAACAAGAGACTTTTAATTCTTTGTTATCTGATAGCACATTTCAACACTAACCGTGACACACTTTAAAACAACTGACTGCTTGGCCGTTAGTCATATGTCAGTCTACTCTCACAAAAAAAAAACATGATCCAGTTTTTTAAAAGTTAACGTCTAATGTTTATTGTTTTTACGATGCTGCCGACAACACAATTCCAACTAGACAGTGGCAAAAAATATTCCTGTTATAGCATTACCGGTTCTTAATACGACCTTCACAGTTTACTGTTAAAATATACTTACTGCTGTACCTAGTAACGGTCCCTGTTACTTTTATTGCAGCTAGAAGGAAGCTGATAACCACAATTATATTGTCTTACACCGACTAGGCAGTGTAAAAACTAATTGTTATTATTCTTAATGAATGACTGCCTGGTTAAAAACTTCCATAAAACCAATTTCATTGAAATTACGATGAGCTACGAACCGGCTGAAGTAAAATAATTCGTAAGTTGCCGATAAACGAAGAGTACACAAAAACAATAATTAAGTGCTGAGCAATTTCCTTTTAATAGTGTTCGTGTCAAGGATGGCCGTTTCATCAGCAGAACAGTTAACGAATGTTATAGCATCGCGGCAGAGAATAGCGTTTCCATGTTCAGTTTGTTTGGGTCTTACAATTCGTCTTCCATTGTCCGTGTAGTTCACTTTCACCGAGGCGTGACGCGCGCTTGCGCTGCGCTACCACGACTCTTCATCTGGTGCTTTGATACCATATTTCGAAAAGAGAAATGCTTGTAGAAGAGATCTCCTAATATGGAAGAGACAAGAATACAGGAATTACTTTTGACATCCAAAAACTATTGACAAGCCAAAAATCGAAACGATTTTAACTCCTGATTAATTCAATTTACCCTAACAACAAAAATACAAATAACTCCTTAAAAAATTACCCAATATGGAACTAAGCATTAATTTATTCATCGTGTCCAAGTTTTAAAGATGAAATACGAACCAAGCCAAGGTTAAAAGCAATGTTAAAGGTAAAATTTGCTCAGCCCCAAGAGGTTACTTTCAAACCTCCGGCCCGTTACCTGTGTGACCTTATTTGTCACCCGCAGTTACAGTAACGACTTACATTTACGAGTTTAGCTGCCAATTTGCTATTTTAATTGCCTATTTAGATTAGCAATTCCACTTACCAGACACTATAAATTAAATGTAAGGAAATGATGCTAATTAGGATAAGTCTTAACTCATGATGGAATTTGGTGGCACACATCAGACGAGTCAAAAGGAAATGCATTCATAAAGGTTCAAGTGCACACAAAGTTACAGCTTTGAAACCTCCTAGAAATTGGAATTATGAGATTTGTATGCTTGAAATAAGGAATAATATGTGTGATTATTTCTATAAGTGCTTTAGAGCACTCTGCCTCAGCTTCTTACTATTCAGCACCAGTCCTAATAGTTAATAGGGCTACTAACCGCTGCAATAGTTAGTCCTGACGATGGGCTATCTTCCATTCCAATCATTACTTATGCACTGTCGCAGCCTTTTGATCGTTAACTCCATAAATGGCCTCAAGAAGTGATAATCTATTTGAAGTTGGTCTTTGTGCCGTTTGAAGTCCTCCCACTCTACTACTACGGAAAGTAGAACTCGTTGTGGAAGTAATGATGCCATAACGTGTGCGAATGGGCCTCTTCAAAATTCAAATACACTATGAAATTGTCACTTCTAGAGTTGGCTCTTTATTCAGAGTTAAACTTGTTTGTGCTTGGGTTATCATTCACTTATCTAAAACCGACTCGCAATATACTATAAGAACTGCGGGGTAATTAATTGTGTACTATCAGCAATGGCTTTCATTTTGACAGTTCAACAAAATTAATTGTGTTTTTTACGTTGTTGAGCAGACAATTTTTTCCAACATATACAGCAATGGATTAGCAAAATGATTCAGATTGAGATTTTGTGTTACGCAATTAGGATGCTGTTAACATTATTTATATGCTCAGTTAAGGTTAGTAGGCCACTATCTAATCTTGACAGCGCTTCAAAATAAACTCGCATTGGCTTCTGAGATAGCATTGGAACACCAACATTTGGGCAAAGTTAACGATTGCTACAGTGGCAGTAAGTTTTTCAGTAATGCTTTCTAAAGTCAGCCTATTATTATTTGGCGTCGCATCAATCAATTGTGATGACTGACAGTTCGGCGCCAGAGCCACCATTTACGTCACCATGTCGGTGGCGGAAAATGCGCCATGGAAATACTTTTTTCTTCGCAAAATATTGCCTATTTATGACTTCCTATTCGGCTTCGACTGGTGCCTCATCACAAGTTATTCATTCAGCTGAAATATATATAATAATAATCTTTATATTTCTCTCCTCACAAAGGTTCACATAGTTAATAAACATATTTTATTTCAATACACGAACCAAAAACTATATTCTGCGAGGCACGAAATGCGGAAAGCCTTTCCAAAACCTTTATTTTGTCTGTGTGTAATCCACAATAAACTGTAAAAGAAACCCATGCCGATAGCCAATACTGACGGTCTAAGTATTTTACCATCCATCGTTAGGCAGCGCTTATTATCCGTTACAATTAGCATCCGTACGGATGCCGTAATCAAGTTCCATAAGCCGATGCCGCTTTGATCGTAACCGACCGACGTATATTCCATTATGGTTCATACCGCTTTATTTACATTCCTAGCAAACTGGCACGCATACACAATCGAATATCAAGATCGTTAGTTGGTTTATAATTAAATTATCTATTGACCGGTCTTCGGTTGCGGTGCGTGCCTGCGATCAAAACAATATTATTGTAGCTGCAAGTGGTCTGCCTTGAGCGTAAACATTCTAGGATTGGAACGTTTAGTCTGACATTTCCACAAAATGTCAGCTTGTGCACTTAGGACTATCACATTATTAACGACTTGGTATTGCAAACCAATAAAATGATATGCAATAAAAACTTCGTCCTACGTCAATGTTTGCTAAACCAGATGCAAGCAGAAGATAACAAAACACAATTCTTCTGCAGTTAGTGCAGATGTGTTGATGTTGTGTGATGTGCTCTCATGCAGTAATATAAATAGATAATTATATTGCCTAATTTTCCATCCCTAATACACACAATTTTTCGCACTTCGAAACAACCAACTCTTCAAAACACTGAAAAGTGCCAGAATCAGAATTTAGAGATCTGAATGGAACCAAATGAAAAGCTAGATTTAATCAATTTGAATACTGGTTTTATCCTGATCTGATCCCCAGGTCGCTCAAGAATTTTCTCGTATTGTCATCATGATAACTCATAATTCTGCGAACAATGTAATTTATTAAGCAATTATAACTTAATTACGAAAATAGGATAATAAGCAATTTAATGAGTTTGTTTTGTTTGATTACAATTGAGATGAAGCTGATTTTGCACTGAAATAACAATGCTCTCGTGACAGTGACATAATTAGTTGCGATTGCCCAATGTTTTATGAGAACAACTGAATATATACACACATCAAAAGTGTCTAGGGATCAACATATATTTTTGCAATAACTTTTCTCCTGATTGATATTAATTAAAATTTTCTTTAAGGATTCATCAAATAAAGTGTTTTCGTTTGTCACAGTAACGATAAACCAAGTCACCTTTGCATTAATAAAGAAATTTGCCATTTTCCTAATAAAGGGATTTTTGACATTTGAACCACTAACACAAAAGTTCGAAAAAAAGACTGAAATAACAGTTTTCTTTAAAATTTTATTGGGTAACTTAAACAATTAATAATCCGTGTTTCTACCGCGAACACTAACAACACAAGAACATCGGTTTGGCATACTCAAAATGAGTTCATCCAAATCACGCTGTGGAATGGCCGCCCATGTTCGTTGCAACAACAAAAAAAGGTCTTCTTGCGACTGGATACCCTCCATATTCGGCAGAGCTCTTCTCTGTAGCATATCCCATGCATGCTCAATCGGGTTCAAGTCTGGCGACTGAGCAGGCCAGGGCAGGACATTGATGTTAGCTGCGGCGAGAGTCTGTCTTACAACTCTTGCGGTGTGCGGTCGTGCATTATCATGCATTAACTGAAATAAGGGACCGATTTGCACTTGTAGAGGAACGATGACGTCTGATACAATCGTCTCAGCATAAATTTGAGCGTTGAGGTTGCCTCTGATCCAAATCAACTCAGTTCTTCCGCCGATCCAAATACCCGCCCATACCATGATGGTTCCACCACTATAAGGATGGACTTCCTGGCAGGATTTTAATCGCTGTTGTCATCCAGGGGTTCTCCAGTGTCGTATACGTCTTGTATCCGGTCTCATACCAAAACGAGACTCATCAGAAAAGCACACGAAACGCCATTGTTCTTCTGCCCAATTTCTGTGTTCAAGAGCCCATTGATATCGAATCCTACGATTGTGCATTGCTATAGGTGGTACCCGTAGCGGTCTTCGGGAATGAAGGTTCACTTCATGCAAGCGGTTTCTGACTGTTTGGTCGCTAATTAAGTTCCCTGAAGACTGATGAAGCCTCACGGCTAACATCATGGCGGTTATTGTTGGAGCTCTTCGAGTTAAGATTTGAATGTATCGGTCTTGTCTCCGTGTGGTGCAGCGATACCGTCCTCCATGGCGCTCAGCCACGGTACCAGTGCTTCGGTAACGTGTCCAAAGTCGACTGATAACACTCTGACTTGTATTCAGAGCTAAAGCCACAGTACGTTGCCGGGAACCAACTTCTATCATTCCCACGGCTCTGAGCATTTCTTCCCTGCTTAAATGACGTCGCCGCTCCATAATAACGTTGGTTTTAATCAGTAGTAGGGAAACAGTAGCACTAATAATGTCTTCAATGCGTTGTATGTTTTTATAGGGAAAATATTGACAGCTGATTTTCATCTTTTACTCGAATTTGATTCACGGTTCCTGATTCAAATTATGAAATGCACCAAAAAGGATCCATATAAATTTATAAAATCATAAATTTATTACAAAGCCACATCTCAATCTCAAGAAATACGCATAAAAATGCTTGATCCCTAGACACTTTTGATGTGTGTATTAAATACTGCACAATCGAACTCTACCGGGAAATATTACGGCCGTTCGATTTTAACGTTGCCGCGTTGCAACAACGTCGCGTCATTGATCAGGAAACAATTTCTTTTGAAATAATTTTTGTACGGTAATTCTGCTATAATTTTCATAACTAGACATCGGTATTCTTAGAAAACCAGATGCTGTGATTCTTTAAAAAAACTGAAGCATATACAAAACACTTCAGAAAGATAATTTATTCTCGTTCAAACTTCAATCAAAGCATAGAAAATTGTGACATTAGTTGATCTTAGCTATTCAAGGTCGCCGTTGCATTATTCATGACCGCCAGTGATATCATACTCAATCCTACATAATATTCAATGTACAATTGAGTACATCCACTTGCTCAGATTAGTCAGCAAATGTTAGAAAGTAAATTACTGCAGCCAACCATGAAGAATTGGAAATGTTTGGCTTTGAAATCTCTATTTTATTCAAACTTTTGTAACTCGTAATTGGATATCCGTCGCCAGCTTCCTATGCTAAATCTCTCTAGGTAATAAAATGGTCTAGTGAATGATATCGTACGTCTAAACATTTCTCAATTCTTTGCAATCGACACTGGTCGTTATTTAACTGGTGTAAGCCAATTCTGCGTAAGAGTTGGCAACATCCTGGTGTTTCACTGAGCAGCGGGTGTTGCCCGCAGGTGATACGATATTCCTGTAACTCGAGTATGTTGAAACCATTACTGGAAAGTGTTCCGGTCTGGCGGATGTCGTCAGCGACGCGCAGGCGCAGGTGTGGAAAATCATCACAACAATAACTATAAATTCAGATTCTACGTGTCTTTATGCGCATAATTTCATTGTTTTTGCCGTCAGCGGCGGCTGTATAGAATTTTCATGAGAATGAACATACAAGATAGATTCTAGAATATCCAGAGTTACATGTCTTTGTTTTGAAAAGAAGGTCGGTGACAATTCGGTTGACAAATCCGACTTAGTTGTGAATTTCATTAACGGAAAAAATATTAAAGCATGTTGGATCCTATTGGCCAAATGTTATTGGTGACCCCAACAGCCAAAATATTAACTTCTACGTTATAAATTTACTTATTGTTACTTACTATGAGGCCGAAAAGTTGAACAAAGAATTTACATCTTGTATTGTAATAGGCACGAAACTTTCACCATTACCACAAAATTGTAAGCTACATAGAGGCAGATCTCTGTCAAAAGCCAAATAAGTACCATAAAGATTTTTTCTTAATCACCTGTTATGCATGTCAATTGCGTAGCTCTGGAGGTCGGTTACCAGCAGGTAATACCCATTTGCCTGGAAAACCGGGATTTCCCCATGTGCCTATAGCTAAACGGTAATTTGTAATTCAAGTCACATTCAACTGGCGCCATACGCGGTACACCTCACCTCACCGTTCATCGCTATACTAATTCGATTTAATTTGCTAATAAGGAAATTTATTTTTTTAATACGGTCTCTCAAAAACAACAAAACAGTGCTATTTCAAGACTTAAATATATTTTTTATTTAGCCAAGGTTTTTGTACGTGACTTGGTGGAACAGGATATCGACGGAGGTTATACTCCAGTGCGCGACGACGTGCCAAACCAATTTACTGTAAACAGTCCCACGGTAATACGACACCTAATTTTTCATTAGCGCCTGGGAATTTAATAATGTTCAGTCAAAAGTAGAATTGATATAATTTTTTACCAAGTCGCCGACATTTAGAATTCACAGAGTCCCGCCTAACTGAACGATAAATCAAATCGTTAAGGCGTTTTAAGAGTGATCCCTTGTTTTCGTTTCATAAAAAATCTTTAGCAAAATTCTGGATCTTGCAATGCAAGAAAAAATAAATGATTTTCTGGGTTCAGTCTGTTCCTTTGTTGGTTTATTTTCAATGTTCTACTTCTCGATCATAGTCGTAGCATGTTCGTTTTAGAAATGTCATACAAACTCGAAAGTTTCAATGGGTTTCAATGTTTAACGTCTGTTCAGGTAGCACGACGACCTTTTCGCAGTTTGTTATGCCGACGCACTTTTCAACAGCGGGTTATAAATTAATCCTCGCAGGGCAAGGAACACGAGAGCTACGTGCCATACGTGCCTTCCGCTGTAAACTCGCTCCATCAGCCATAGCTCGCGGATTGTTTGGATTCCAATCTATCGGTCAAAGCCCCTCTTTTAAGTCAATAATTAACCACACAATATTGACTCTCACATAACAGTTTGGTGCTTTGCTCAATATTTTGCACGGAGCAGAGCTGCACATTCTGTCTTAAAATATCCGTTTCGTACGTGCAGATAGTTTTTATCGTGTTTTCTGTTTTTGTCAGGCCTCGTGTGTTCATTAGCAAGACATAAGTAAACACATTCTGTTGTAACCGTTTAGTTCGTTGAACGTCTAGGAAATGTCTGGTGTTCCGTGTTAGACAATTTGGACAGTAAAAATGTCCAATGATTTGTTTTGCATGATCAAAAAAACAATCGACGTATCTAAATGCATAATCTTGGATCACATAAACGGGGCTATCAAATTCTTATTGTCTTAAAAAGCTGAATGACAACATTTTCGCGGCATGCCAAAGTGTGTCGACTGTGTCGAGAGATGTTCACAAGTTTGTGCACAGCTAACTCAAAAGTCCCCGCGTGCCTCAAGGGGCAAATATCTCGGCCTCCTAAACCCTGAGTCAGCGTTGCCTCACGTCAGTTCGTGCCTCCGGGACGTCGGGTAAAATTACCGACTTCCTTTCAGAAATATCAATTTGTTTTTTGTGATAAATTGACTGTCCCGCGGTTAAACCCGCACGGGACATTCACTTCTCAGATTTAGCTAACGTTGTGTAAGCAGTTTTTAAATTGTTTGTGGACAGAATATATCAATGAGATAAAAGTTAGCCAGACAAGAGTTTGCGTAACGTAATAAGATTTTACAGAATAACAGAAGTGTTCAATGCATAGGTAGTAGGTACGCGTGATTGGAATTCTCAGTCGAACTATGGTGAAAGGAAGCTCAAACATTATTGTCTACTGTTGCATAAGCTTACTGACCGCTCTAAGACATGACTGTTCCATAATTCTTATTTTATGGCTGTTCTTTCTGCCTTGTTTAATAGTATAGGTACTTGCGACTGTAAATTATTTTAATGTTAGGTCATACGTAGGCCAGTGTAGTGAAAGGTACTTGGGCTGTGTTTACTAAATTGTAACGATCAATTGTCTCTTCGGATAGGTGTCTCGCAACCACAAAAGACTAAAACGTTTCCATGAGGATGCGGTGACGTGTGTGAATCAGTCGACCTCCGGTCGCTCGCTTTCTTTGACCTATTAGAAATCGTGGCTCGTTCAACCTTCATGTTCCTTACCGTCACGATGGCCGTTTAGTTTTATATGAATGTCGCTTCTTACATCCCTTTCAGTTTCGAAGTGGCTGTCTGAGGTTATCTATTAGAGGATAATGTAACAAAGCGATCAAGTAAAATGTTGTTTAGATAGAGCATTCCCTGTTCTAGTGCGTGGCAGATGAGTAAGAATTCGCAGCACGCGTCTTATCGTCCTCAGTAATACATGCGTTATCTTATCACTATTTATAGAAAAGACAAATAATTTCATTGTTCCTTTTATTACATTGCCCAGGCGCAGATAAAGTTAAATGAGTAACAGTTAGGGCTATATTGTTCTAAAATGAAAATGGATTTTCAACTCTAACCCAGTTCACCTTTCAGAGAGGGCCAAAAAATCTCGGCGAATCTCGGCAATCTTGGGGTGGAAGTGTCAAAAGGCGTTATGTTAAAATAGAAAATCTTTCTCGAGTACCAAGTCACGGACAGAAGTGTCGACGAATTTGGGGTTGACCCTTCCCACACGATACCTTCAGCCGTTTACAGTTTTGTTCACATATCTACGCCCATCTCTACAGACACGATATTGGCTATTAGAGGTACTGTCTTATGTTCTCAAGCCAATCCAATCCATTGCAAATGTCCTTATCGTAATTATTATTTATTTATTTCATAGGTATGTCAGTCTACCATAACCTGGGAAAATCATTCATTATCATTAAGCGCAGTTTTCCAATTTAATTCTAATTTTACAGGGTGGCAGGGACATCGACGCGCAGCCTGTGCCCATGGATTCAGTACATGATTCTGAACCCCCTGGGTGGAAATTATTCGACGATTATTTAAGTAAAAAATTGCTGTTCAAAACATTTTGACACCAAGTAGGTATTGCACTTTTCTATGAAACAGCAGATTTTTTTTTGGATAACTGACGAAAAGTGTCTGGGTTCTAGAATCATATGCTGAATTCATGCGCATGCATTACAGTGCGCGCGTCGATGTGATGCCACCCTGTAATTCTCTTCAGCTTAACCTACGACCTACTGTAACATAGTCCTGAACGTGACAAATGAATACAAAATCAAGGACTTGATCGGTCCGTGAAAAAAGACTCAATATAATTATACTGAGGTTGAAACAGCAAGGGAATAAAATAATAATATTTCAAAAATAATAAATTGGAATTCGAACCTATATAATTAAAAATACGTTCCTATCGAAAAGCTTATATCGAGTAAAACCACAAAAATTCCAACTGCAATCGTAGTTAAGCTGGTTTTTATAAAAGATGCTTTTTTAACCGACTTCAAAAAAGGAGGAGGTTCTCAATTCGGATGTTTATATTTTTTTTTTCCTTTTTATACATGACCTTGATGAGGAAGTTTGATAAATAATAATCATGTTTAAGGAATAAGAGCTACCTTCGTCTAAATTAACTTTTAGCTGAAAGTGCTGAAACTGACCTTTGCCGCATACCTTTCGACAGTAATCACATACATACATAACATAACATAATCAGCCTATAATGTTCCCACTGCTGGGACACAGGCCTCCTCTCAGCGAGAGGGAATGGGCCGTAATCCACCACGCGGGCCCAGTGCGGGTTGGCAGATGTCACATGTCTTCGAATTTTTGGTTCTAGACAGTAATCACATTTTATAAAAAATTCTTTCATCACGACCAGTTGAGTTACCAAAAGGTACCTACCTACCCGAAACTAAAAACGAGAGCCCGACACTGTACCCCTAAAAAACTCAAAACCTAACTTGAGCCCCATATGTGTCTCCATTAGATAGTTCTACGCTAACCCAAAACACTACTATCCCTAATGAAAATCATCGAAAAATTTCAACCTATATCATGAATATGTTACTTAACCATCAGTCTATTTTATCTTAACTGTTTTCGAACCTAACCCAACTACGTCAGAGTCAGAGTGCCCTGGATTGAGCTGGAGTGGTTCAGAATATTAAAGCGTTCTTTAGAGTTGTTGTTGCGTGATGTGGGCTTTCGTTTCGGCTATTGTCAGTCATGAGCTTACCTTTTCATAACGACTATCGGAAAGGCTACAACTCCTGCCCGTCCAGATGGGGTCCTCGGTCCTCCAAGTCCCCGCGGCCCAAATATTTCTGTCTCTAATAATTATTTTTCTTTAGTACTCCCTTACCTGTACAGAGCAGTACTTAAGCAGCCGCAATTACCCGGAATAGCAGAAGTAACGTGAATTTAGTATTTGATGCGTTCGCCCGGCCGCGGCCTGGGGGTAGCGGGTGGGCGCCGCGCGCCGCCGCCGGGAAAACAAAAACAAAGTAACGTAGAGATAGGTATGAGCGAGGGCGGCGGCGGCGGCGGCGCGGTGTAGGCCGGCGCCGACCGACAGTGCACGCTCGACGACCGACCCCGACGCGTGTGAACACTACAACCGCGCATCTGCAACGCGCAGGATCGCCGAACTTCGAATCGCTATCACTTCGCATCCCAGACTTCCACCTAGGACAGCCAGAAGTATCGAAGATTTTTCTCAAAGATTATTGTGGAACCAAGATGCCCGTTGAAACCAAAATTAGCTTTTCCGGTGAGTCTAGATTCTTCAGTAACGTTACCTTTAATATTTAGGTGAACTGAACATAGGCCAAAAGTTCAGTACAACTTATATAATAATCCCATTAAACCAGTTTGAAGCCATTGATGACTTAGTAATATTCATGATTTCGCTATTGTATTTTTATTTAGAATTTTAATGTTATTATTATAGCGAATATTTGATAACAAATTAAATCTATGATATCATACACTGATTAAGTACCTGCTTAATCATACTATATTTAACGATTCGATGTAACTTGTCCATGCACAACTGGGAAAACATAGATAGCAATTTCAACTTGAAATGTTTCATGCAAATATCTTGACGATGCGATGTGCGCATTAATTTTATGCAATTTTAAATTCCTTGTATACTCTAGGCTGTTATGTTAGAATCATGAAC
This sequence comes from Amphipoea oculea, assembly GCA_945859645.1. Lineage (NCBI taxonomy): Eukaryota > Metazoa > Arthropoda > Insecta > Lepidoptera > Noctuidae > Amphipoea > Amphipoea oculea. The sequence goes on from OX243873.1 coordinate 16,122,756, forward strand.
CGCCGGCACGCTAATAGGAAGGTGCTAAATGGTAGAAGCTATAATAATAGAACCATTCTAAGTAGCCACAGAGTCCCCAGATAGTAATAAATAGATTTTCGCTGCTAAATGAACCAAATGGATCTTCAAATTTATTAATTATGAAGATACATTTGGTTTATTTTAATCACTAAAACAGTTCCTGAATACATAATATCCAAATCCACTACACAACTTAAAAATGTTAAGATGTCTTGCAAACTATTGGCGCAAAATGGCGTTAAATGTTTTGCAAATTATAATTGTACTGTAATGATGATTATAATAACAGTCACTCAAAAACTAAAGATGCTCCAAAACTTAGCTACACAATGAAGAATTATAATGGCTTGCTTATTTGAATAAAAACTGTTTGTCAAGCAACACCCAATTAGAGATTAAATAGACTACGAAATGACATCGGTGCGCGGTGTTCGGTCATAATCATAGTGATAATATTTGAGTGATGCTCTAAGCTAGCATAATATATCGAAGACCTTGTAAACCAAACATTATCGAATTTGTGGTTAAGGTGTCGTCTAGACGTGGATTTTAGAATCCAAACAAGTGACAAGACTCTTCAACTGTAGAACGTGTTGCAGTCAAAACAATGTGGTTTTCATATTTAGATTTAAACAAACTCGTGCTTCGTGACTCTAGCATGATCTCATGGATTTATTGTCACGTAGCTGTTATTCTCACTGCTGTCCTCATGTACTAGTGGCATATTAAGGTCTAAATTCATATTTAGAGAAACCACTTTAGGAAATAGTGTTAATGTTGACATTTGCATGCTCATTATTACTGTACTATATGCCCATCCTTAAACTTTTGTCTTATTTTGCTGTCAACTTTCTCGATTTCTCTAGCATCCTTGTTAGAGTGGTCTTAATAATTCATTTAATTTCATTTGATTCAACACTGGCTTATATCTAGATGTTTTTTGTTTCTGTTTGTAGGTTTAATAGTAACATTTTATTCTGACTATACTGAAAACTGAACGGCAGTAAACATATATTTTAATGTATCTAGTGTTGATTTGAAAGATATATTATCTATTCTAGAGAGACTTGAAGAGGTCGTCTACAAAAATGAGCATCTAAAATAAAAATATTTTATTCATGAATTAGAGGAAGATTTATCCCAGAGAACGATACCACGAAATAATAAGGTACTCAGTCTAGAATTGTTAAACGCTCATTTGCCTAATGAGCATCCTTAGCTCCCAGTTTTATGACACAGCGTAGATACGACAATTGCGTAATGGTTAAAACATTTTTGGGCTTAAACTGTGTGGTTTAAAGGCGTGTCCGTTTGCCTCCCTAACCGTGCCCCCCTGGACTTGTCCTTGCAACCCCCCAGTCGAGCTGTGAAACCCTGCCTAGTAAACTTCTTGACAATTTACATTTTTAACTCGAGGTTTGTTTCTTATTCAGTTATTTTGTCGATTTGTTCAAGCAAATTAGTTATTGTGTTTTCACTTTGTACACGGACCGTATTCGTTGCACTTGAATAAAAACTGGTTCTAATGACTGTTACCTTTTATTCAATCAATGTTGGTGGTCGGCATTAATTTCCTAAGCGTGCGTTTATTGTTAGAAGTTTACCATGACCGCTGGTCCAATGCACTTATACTTGTTAGTCACTTAATGATTTTACTATTGCAGTGTCGCACGCACTTAACCTTGTTTGGCTAACTAGTTGACATGCCACATTGCAAACCATACTTGCATCCTGGCCTCGTCGTAGCCACATACAAATCATATCAGCGAAATCGCTGTGCGCTGAAGCACTGCACACTGGGTCAATAGCAACATGATACAATTCTATGATGTGTTTATATAATTGTTGAAACTATTTGTTTCAGAACAGGAAAAAGGATGTGTTAATAACACGTAATGCGTTACGCGTTCATTTATCAAATTACTTCTCATCCTACAAAAAAAATATCAGGTGTCATGCTCTCCTTTGTTACTCAAATTCAAAGCCAAAACGTGCAAAATGGTGTATTATATCCTATTCATGGCGTTTCAGTATATCTACCTTACAACCTTGTTAATAGTTGCGTAACAGTTTTGTTTCTTCATCATTTTGTATTCTGTAGCGTGACACACGTCATGTTCCTCGTTATTAACACAAGCTACACTACCTTACCTTAGTCAATGTGGCTATTGGCCATTAGAACATTACCTAAGCCCATAGTGCGGTAAAAATCTTACCAAGATACCAAGGCCATCCTTACCTTAACGGACTAAAAATACTAAAGCTACGATATGTGTAATAATCAATGTTAATTAGTTCGAAGTATTTGTTATTCCACAGCAATGCCAGCAACAATATCAGTCATGTTTTACCAGTAATAAGAATTATTTATCGTACAGCCATCGTCGTAATGAATACAAAATTATACTTTCTGTAGTTACTTGTCTTGTTATAAATTCTCTTCATAGTTGTTGATCTTTCCAAGAATCTTCCTCATTTCGCGAATCCCCATTTCGGTGCGCAGGTCACGTTCCATATCTTTGCGGCGATAACATGTCTCTGTCATGTTGTCAACATTAAGGTAAACGAAGTGCCTGCTGCCCTGTCAACTTCCTGTCTTTTATCCTTATCGGAGATGTGCTCTTCGAGTCGGAATTGCTCAATTACACAGCTAGCATTGTTGTCGGTCAACCGTGGCGAAACTACGGAGCAGGTGTGACCTGCACTTTGCGAGATTTCCTTGCATTACGGATAAACGTATCATCATCTTGCATCCACGGACTAGAATGTTCAAGGCTGTAGATATTTTCCTTATATTGTCTTCAACATATAATCCTTTAATGTATTGTTTTTGTTGTAGCTATAAATCAACCTGTACAGGTGCTGCCTTGAACCACGGATTCAATTTCGCGTCGATAGCGATTCTTCTCGAGCGTATCAGACCGAGCCAAACATGTCTCGGTAATCAATCGTCACTCAGCGGCTTGTCTTACATGATATTTTTATTTTGAAATTGAGATGTATGCTTAATCGCGAACGGAGGTATCACGCCCCCGCCATGCCGCTAATAATGAATAATTGCCTGCTTGTGTTATGTCACGTAATTACGTGATCCAGAACCATGTCCTCCGTCTAAATCTATGTTGCGAAAGATACGGCAGGATATCCCGTTTTTACTATGTCATCGTTACCATGACCATGTGGACGGATAACTCTTATTGTTTGTGACGGGATGCATCTCACGTGGCTTCTTTTCTGTGAATCTGGTGGTACATCTTTTGACGTAATTTATAGTTCATTATTTTAAATTACCTCTGTCGGAGCGCTCGTCAATCACTTGACCAATTTTTTTGTTGTCAGCGGCGCCACTTGATATGATTAAGAAACATTACTTAGTCAGCCGATTTTTATTACTGTTGTGTGACTTGTTACGTAATTTCCTCGGACTTCGACATTGATTGATAAAGTTAGCACGAAACTGTTACAATTCTGAGGAAATTTAATTAATTATTAAGTTTCAATAGTACCTGAAATAATTGATAGTACGTTTAGGCACGTTTTTCTTTTTCGCTTTGGAAGAACGTCCAGTTTTATTAATTATCTTACTAACTGAACTATCAGTCAGGTATCAGCTCACTCATAAATAAACGGAATCACGCGACAGCAACTTGCACAAACGCGCTTAAAATGAATCGTGTGCCTCACTGAAGTCTAAACAAGACTGCAAAACATGTTTTTGCGCAGCACAATACGTAAAGGCTGAGATCATACGATTTGTATTGTGATGTATATTCGCTAGTTGACACTGTTTTTAGAGAATACTTGTCGTAAACGTCACCACCTAGTTGTTACTACGCCACATATAAACTTAATGGCTCTTCTTTTTATAACCCATTAGTGACTTAACGAACAAAATTTAAACATCTTCCAAATATTCAATAAATGGGTAGTCTTCAAGTTTTTTAAATAGCAGTTATATTTGGAGATTGGCCAAATATGGCTCTACATTTCTAGATAATGTTTAACAGTATAGCACTTTTATAGAGTAGGTCGGAGACGTTTGGCTTATTTATAGTCGCTGATATCGGCGCCTGCCTGTCTAGACCATCCCGATTACTTGGGGATTTCCTGTGATCCCTCTGTTCGTGCAATTGCATTTCTCCATTGGGTATACAGTAGATATTTCTTCTTTCATCCAATAGGATGAAAGAAGAAATATCTACTGTCTAGCCTGTAATTCATATTTTAGTAAGCAGAGCTTTCCAATTGGGTTAACTTTCTCGGCTTAACGAGTCATAAGTTTTGCTTAACAGCCGATAACCTAATAGCTACGAACTGGAGCACTTTATCTTCGCAGATTTATTGCTCTTCCGGCTCTATCCTCATGAGTCATGGCTCATGGGCCGATTTTCTTATCTAGGGATTGTTTAGATGACAGCGAAGTTAGGAAATCGGCTTTGGGCTTGATTAGAATATAATAGATCGAGTCTATACTAACACTGACGATGATTGAGTATGACGAAGATGAAAGAACGCATTGCAATTCTTACAAAATTCAAAAAGCGGATACTTGAAGTAGATAAAAAGCTAAGTCTAAAATTGCGTTTCATATTTAAGTCCATAGGTATTTTCGTCCCTTTGATACACTAATCATTTTATTATTCAACCAGACTACTGAAGGACAGACTTAACGGTCCAAGTATCGTGAATATGAATTGTAACCCATTCAGCTATCCGTTGTGTCTACCTATTTGTAATTTTGTAGCACAAAAATAATAAACATTTAGTTGTTGAAGCGTTACTTTATTAATGAGAATATTAGCAATACATGACGCATTGCAAGACTTTGGAAAAATAACAATAATAATGTTGTAAGTACTTCAAGGTTTCATTAAGAATAAATTACTTCATGACAAGTATTAATACAATGTTTACTTATAGCCATTCGTATGCGAGTCATTAACGCCTCTCTGCTGTACTTCATAGACATTTCTCTGATTTTAAAGAAGCAGAGGCGTCTTGTTAAATATTCTATCAATCGTTTAACACACAAGTTCACCTTAGCACGAATTAACAGCCATGTTAGGAACGACAACGCCTCCATAAGTTATTGTCAATATTGGACCAAGTATGAAATTCATATCGACCGTATCGGAGCGTGCATTGTACATAATAGTTCCTCATTTATTCTTTTGACCGATTCTACTGAACTATCTAATAATTATTTATGATCAGTGTTGTTTGTTCTATCTTTTGTTTGCTCTTCTTTATCGGTGATAACTCTGTGACTGTCAGATTCTTTGTCCTGTTTCTTATCTTCATTATTTGAACATTTTGAACCTATAACCAATTGCTTTAAATTATTGAATCTTTCTAATAATGGATAGGGAATGTCAGAGAGCAGTGGTGGCCAAGTGGTAACGGCCGCGACTTGCGAGGTGTAGGTCGTAGGTTCGAACCCAGACAGGCGCTTTACTTTGTGTAAATTATTTCATCACCACTGCTCTCAAAAACGGTGAAGGAAAACATCGTGAGGAAACCGGCATGTCCTAGAACCAAAAATTCGAAGATATGTGACATCTGCCAACCCGCACTGGGCCCGCGTGGTGGATTACGGCCCACGCCCTCTCACCGAGAGGAGGCCTGTGTCCCAGCAGTGGGAACGTTAAAGGCTGATTATGTTGTAATGTCAGAAAAAACTATAAGAGACAAATACATCAATGCTTAATTATTTTTGTCGCATCGAAACATGTTTGCTTTACTTTTTTTTTTTCGTTACATAATTCGTCACAGACACACATGTATCAGTGTTGGTATGGTGATTTTTGTAATCTATATCTATTCATAGTGTAGGCGGGTGTTCATGTAGACACGACTGTGTAAATTGCTCTATTGACAAAGCACTTACGTCAGTAGAGTGTTTGAGACGCCCTCAAGTTCAAGGTAAGTACCAAGTGTTTGTGACTTCCAATTTGCACTCTCTTGTGATGTTCTTCTCAATGAAAACTTGCGTTTTGTATTTATCAGTAAAATTTGATCTTATCAATAAATTCACCATATTGATTCTCTACTTGACACGTTACTTCTATATGCGACTTTGTGTATACAGATGGCAACCGAGGTTTCAATTCCATGTATCCATACTTCGAGCATGTAGTAACACCGCTGATTCACCTTGTTTACCTGTAGTACACATGTGCTAACGACGCTTTAGCCATGGCTAAAGGGTTTGCCCCAGAATCTGCTCCGACAAGATATAGTTATGTACACAAAAGTCGATGTCATCATCATTCCATCCGCGTGGTTTAAACATTGACACGCGGGCGACTGTTTTGCATAGTTACTATTAGTTACCAAAATATTAGAAATTAGCACTTGTATGTTAACAGAAAGCATTAGGTTATGTTAATTTGATGATAAATCCAACGTGTAAGGTATAGCATCGCGTGATATTCAAACCTGAATATCAGTTTCTTAATGGATATGTTTTCCAGCATACTGTGTAGTAAGTAAAGATAATTTTAGTAATTTCCACGCCCTGCAAGCTGTACGTTATTTGATGCATTTATCATGGGCCGAGATAGGCATCGGTATATCTGCAGCCGTGAGAACTTCGTGACTAGGCCCACACCTAACTGTTTTGCTTCTAGTAATGCCAATGCCAGTTGTATTACAGGCATCAAGCGTAATAATGATATTAACCGTTTCAAATGGTGGATACCATTTCAATATAAATTATGTATTCAGAGTACCTTGTATTAACTTTTAGTTGTCACGTTAAATTCGGATGCTCATCATATTAATATAAGAAAAATATATAATATGTATTTGCTTAGTAACATTAAAATTTACAAACGTGTTTGTTATTCTAGGCGATTCTGGTAGCATTTGAAATTCAAATCTTTTATCAATGGCTATGATGGCATCTTCTCCGTTAGTTCTATTGTTGTAAATTCCTAAATTGTTGCTCAGGTCGTGACTTTTGTCATTGACAACCAGTTCTCCAACCGTGTTTGTTTCCTTATTCTCAATCTTTTGGCAACAACTTGTTTAAGGTAAACTGCACTTATTATGTGTTACCATATCAGATAAGACCTAATTCTCTTCGCAAACAATTCCTAGCTTACTCACGTTCAGAATTTCATTAAGAAGTTTTCGCATCAAGTACCACTTACCTACTACTATTTCAAAACAAAAGTGTTCTCCACCGTTATTGAAAAACAATTGATATTTTCCATCTCGTATCTGGAGCAACAATGATTTGATGAAACTACATAACAATAAGCCGATTCTTGAGTACAACTTTCTACGTATATTAAGTTTTCGTATGGAGCGAAAGGCTCGATCTTCACTGCCGGATTGGTATTCCTTACACTCCACTTACTGCTTCTTTCGGATTAATTATCATCATTTAGCGTGTGTGACGATCCGCAATTAGCATGCCAGGTGTGGTGTTGTGCGGCTCATTACGAGCCATTATCGTAGCGGGAGCGAACGTGTCCTGATTGTAGATCGAATTTCATTCCATATGCGCTCCTATTATAGGAATCCTATAGGGCGGTGGTCTCGATCGATCTTTAATACTACATTATTCATTGTAATGGGACTAATTATTTGTAATGGCGATGTTGATCTATTAAATAGATAACTCCTACAAACGAGCCACGTTCCGTTTAAGCTAATCAACCATGACAGTCGCATTCTATGTAAACACTAGTTTTGCATTCAATTTACTCTATATCTATGCAACTATCTGCTAACTGACCCACTTTGATTTGATACAACTAGGCGTCCGTTATCTAGCCGCAGATATCGCGAATACCTGAGCGATCTTATTGATAGCATTGGCATCTCCATCATTGCCAATTACTAAGATTAAAACAATGGTTAATAAATCGTGGAAGAGTTTCGGGTGGTAGTAAACATCAGAGCGGTGAGTGACATAACTTATCTGTTATTTTGGTCAGATGTTAAATTGGAGTCCTCTTTTTAATTCGTGAAATACTACTGCTTTTGGGTTAAAATATGCCGTATATGGTATGATCAGTCTTTATTGTCATTTGCCAGTGAATACAAATTGGCGTTTCGCGTCTTTCTGTTTACGCGGCCTGTTGAGGTAGGACCAACATTGTCCCCATACCTGCTGGTGACTCATGTATACGCCATCATTTTTTCTCATAAAGCCTCGCAGCCAATAAATATTTCAGTTATGATAATGTCTCCACAATTAATTGCTTAAAATATGAGGTCGATGATTCATTGGTGTTTATTGACATCGCTATTGATACGATCTTGTTGCCATTTCTCACCGTTGCGTTATACATAGCGCGGATCGCGGCAGCCGTCTGTCCGCCAACTCGGTCGCACTGAGTATTTCCGTTTCAAAGTTTAGTGAACCATATCTAATTTAGTTCTTAAATAACATAACTGAAATGATAATAATAATTTTGAAATTTATTTCCCTTGATTTTTAAATCAAAGAAAAGGTTTTCACTTGCGATAAGAGAAACGTAGGAAATGAGAATACGGAGTGATATCCGATCATCACGCAACAAGTGGCTATTATACCGTGCGTGAGATATAAGCATGAGTAAATGCATTATTTTATCAATGAATTGACTTCGGTTACTCCGGTATCGTTGTAAAAGTTGGTGCAATTTCAAGACTACGATGCAGATCGCTATTCTCGTGTAGGTAGATCTTAATTATCGTGAAATCTTTTAACGAAGCCAGATTCACATGTCCTATTAACTAAACTAAGTAATTGCCATTGAGAATTGCATCTGTCCTGCAGCAGCTCGTTGCTTCGTTGCATCAATTGCGCGGCCGGCTCTCATGTTGACCGCAAAATTGTCCTTAATTGACGAATTAGTGACTATTCGGCGGGAAAGTGTGATACCTAGTACACATAGCTCGATTAATTGGAACACTTGATGCTAACTACATTTTAATTTGCGGCCCGAACTGAAGAGTGAACTAAAAACATGTAATAAAAGTAATTTAAGTAAATGGTTATTCAAGTGTTTGTAATTTAGACTAGGTATACAGTGTCTACCATCAGTTTTGTTTTCAACAAAATGTTATTTGTGTCGGACGTATTAGGTGGTTCTTATTTCAATTTAAAATTAACTCTATAGATTATTTGAAAGGCTCGTGGCTAAATAATGACAGCCGCACGGGTCGATCGAACGTTAAGCTACGATTGCTGAGGCCGGTCCGTGGATTGGTGACCGTCCATTACATCATAATTATAGCCTCGGAAAGCACGTTAACCGACGTTCCCGGCTGTCATTTGTAGATCTTTGACAGTCATTACGGGTAATCAGAAGCACGAAAGTCTTACAACCTGTCTTACTAAGGGGTATCGTATTACCCAGTTACAGGTCAGGTAGGCAGTCGCTACATGTAAAATACTACCAGTATTTTACGTAGTGACTGCCTACCTGACCGCATCCGGTTAAACTGGAAGCCGACCCTAACATAATTGGGCAAAGCATACATAGAAACTCTTGCTTTCACACTCCAGTCATGTGGTTAAATAATTGTATGTAGCCTTTGTAGGTACCCATGTAACGCCTTGAATTTTATTTACCCAGTCACCGCACATTATACGAAGGCACAACACAACATATGTACATACATTGGTACAATACCTACAAGAAATTAAATAAATATTTAATTTCTAATCTACTTGTTTTTTTATCTTGCGCACGAGTACATCCACTTGAACTTGACCACAAAAACCAATGTCGTACCAAAAAGTTTTTCGTCGCACTGCGTTACCGAGTAGGTAATCCGTGGTATGCTAATAAAATGGATAAATAAAGACTGCTTATTATAGCAGTTACATCATATTTTTGAACCGAAGTAATCGCAGCACGGATGTTAATGTCGATAGTACATATTGTTGAGTATTTTCCACGATCTGACAGTACAGAATCACGAAAATTTCTAAAAGAAAGACAATCACATCAGCGAATATGTCAAGAAGCTTTTCAAAACAGAAACAGCCAACTAAAATCCAGTTCTAAGTGGAAAACATTTTTCGCGGCCTTTTTTCGACAAGCTTTTGAAATTTTAAAATTGTTTCTTTATTAGCCTCACCCTCAGGCAGTGCCCCACTTTGGTCGGTCGAAATATTGCCGATATGGTCTGAAATCACAAGAAGTACATAACTCGCGGAGTTCAAAGATCGCATTAGTGCTGCAAAGACCGGTTGCCAGAAGCGCCTTGGTAACCCGTTTTCCGTACCCGACTCCGTATGTTGCGTGGAATAATAAACACTAACCCCCTTATTCATAAAACTTATCAAACCTATTTTAGTTAAAATGGGGTTTGTCTCTTTCTTACACACAGAAATGACAACGTGACAGATAAAGACAAACGTTCTATAAACCTATTTTAGCTAAAATAGAGATAAAATAGGATTATGAATAAGGGGGTATATGGCAGCATGTCCTTTTCTATACCTCAAAAATGTAGAAATACCGCAAAGGCACTTGGAACTGGAATCCCCCGAAAGGTTTTAAAGCTAATCAATCTGTCATAAACCTACGCTTCGGTGACGACACAAAAGTGTGGTAAAAGGGTCATGATCATGATGTAATAGGGATAAGTCTGGTTGAGCTGACAAGGTTTACGCATTAATAAACAATTCATAAGCGTCAACGGGAAATTTTCTAGTTCCCACTAGAAAATTTTCTGTTGAAGTTGAATCGTTTTCAGAAGCGTTGTTCGAAGTGCTTGAAATTTCTCAATAGAGTGACATAAAAGTTGTAACTGTTGGTGATATAAGCATGATAATTTAAGCGGTATACATGATTCATAGAAGGGGAATATTCAGAACTAGATTATGTCGCCCCCGCGATGAGGTATAGCGGGAGAACACGAACATTAGCGTGGGATCAAACTTTGTCACATAATAGCACCTGCTGAGATACCATTGTATTAATAATATGGTTGTTTTTAAAAACGCTATCGAAAGGTTATCTCTCGTTGTTTATTGCATGAACATTAATTTTGTCTTTTATATCGCAACTGTTTCTTACCTACTACAGAACAGTTCGTCCTTGCCACGATCGAACCACAAGCTCATTGTCAAAGTATGGAATGTATTCAATAGCAATGACAAATGTACCTCTTTACATGACAAAAGGAGTCCGTCATTTGTCCGACAAACATGAAAAAATCCTTCTTGTTATGTTAATGCCGCCAATTAAATTTAATGTGGCCACGAAATTGGACAAATAGCATAAACACAATGTTTCCGCATCAACACCAATGATATGGAAACGAGACGATATTTTTTACAATTGCGAATATTTTTCAATATTGTGTTATCGCGATGAACACGTTGTATGAGTCGTCAAGCCACAAAAGTGGTTAAATACGTCCTTCCGAAGGTCATGGATGATAAATCACTTGTTTTTATTGTTATTGTATACGTCTACAAGTTAACAACGCAATAAACCGTATTGCCATCAAGAAAAACACGCAAATCTATAAGTTATACTTAGATAGACTGAAACCGTTCGCAGTAATAATGGGAAAACTTGCAACTGCGAATATAATCGAAGGAACCCCTCGTCGCAGCCTATTAAAGAGTTCATCATTTATTAGTGTCTGCAGTGCACTGTGCTCTAGCTTTAATTTGTCCCAGACAAGTTTCATTTGAATTCATTATGACACGATGTTTTATTATAGCCATACGTATGGTTAGAAAATTAGTGTCATTAGATGATTTGATCGCATGTTTAATACGACCAATTAAATGCAATATAAACCTACGCGGAAAAGCTTCGGGGTTTACGGAACAGATGCGTGATGATGATTGCATACTATGCATATTTTAATTATAGCATGCAGTTTGATTGATCACTATTATTGATTATATCGTAATCGGTGCCAATTGCTGCAAATTATAGTTCACACGGCAGTTTATTTGCAAAAGTTTATATCCAATTGTATTTATTTACCTTTACGAACGATAAATTGACTATTCTGTTGTCGTCACTGTCTTAATTACGATGTCGTTTACATTTTAGTACGTAGACGACATAATGCATGTCTATTGAAAATAGTTCACTTTCTAAGCGTGCTTTACTTGCTCGTGTAGTGTTAGGAGATGAGCCACTTGTCACACCACTCGGTTATGATGTAAAGCCCACGCGTGTCCACAAGGCCGCTCCGCTGCGCAATTGCCTCTGATGATTAATCAGGCTTCGGACGATCAGTGCCGGACATACGCTACTACCAGTCGGCCGGCTTCACACGTGTCTAAGCATAGCTCGGATTAGTGCAAGTTAAGTGTTGTGACACCATCGGCATCGATCCAACGTAATATATAGGAAAATATTACTTGTCAACTCTTCTTCTATTGGACCATTTAAATATTCAAACAACTTGATGGCGTTATATATTTCATACTTCTGTTTCATCAATACTACTAATTGAGCATAACAAATCGAAACAGTAATAAATATTCTTGAGTAAAAACTTTGAATTTATAACATTATCATCACCCACCACAGTTTGTGAGCCTACTCAAATGTGTGGACGTAGATACCAGCTGTGCCTTGTGTTTATAATCTACAGTGGGTGTTTCACACGCTCCTTAGTTATGTGGATTTATCAAACTCTGCCTAAATGTCGCAAACCATCTCTATATCATTAAACATATAAAAATACCATCGTTTTCTTGTGATCATGTCGAGTGCAATGTACATACTCATGTAAACTAATTCTACCATCTGCCTCAAGATAATTCTATATCATCTCTGTATTTTTTGTCGGCATGTTTTTATTTTTTGCTTTATGTGTCTTTGTTTTTTGTTGTCGTAGACGGCAGTTCCACGGACACGCTGAGGAAGCTCAGTGACGACTCTTCGAGAAAACATTTATCAGGTGAGTTCCAGCATGTCCAAGGTTAAAGCTATTATGAAAACTGTTCTATTTATGATTGCATGAGAGCGCAGAAGGCGTGCATGGTCCATGCTTCCCGTGTATGAAGTTCAAGCACGCACAATACACGATATCATCACCTCTCATTATCGTTCTATCTGTACATAGTTTTAATGTCACTTATTCATAATTTCACTCTTCTCTCTCGACGAAATGGGGCAGATTTAATTGAAGCTGAGGAGGACGAAGTTTCTAGCAGTCTGCCGGAGAGACCGCGATCACACCGCAAGGCATCTAGTAAGTTGGTCATAAACTCATAACTAATAACAGTAGAGTAACTGTGAGGTGGAGGCATGCTCTGTTAATAATGTATATAGTAACATGGTGATGGTTCTTAGCGCTAGGGGCGGCACTACCACAATACATGCTGTTATAATCAGCCTATAATGTTCCCACTGCTGGGACGCAGGCCTCCTCTCTTCGAGAGGGAGTGGGCTATAACAAACAAACACATGCTGTAAGGAGATATAAATAGATGTAATTCGGTTTGACACAACATAACCATAGGGCAATCTAATTTCGTAACAGTACAACATTATAACGATTTGATGTCTGAATTCAGACTTACATTCCACCCGAACAGAATTCAGGTTCAGTGCATGACAAAGAGGAGTAAAATATTAATACCTAGGGTAGAATGGAATGATGACAGCTAATATTGATTAGTTACTAATGAATTAATAAAGCTAGCGCCGTGTGCGATGCACTCGTAACACGTCGGGACTCGGGTTAATCAGCCATTAACAATGTCGGTTTCCGCGTTTGAAATGCTTCGCGTTTCGATCGCATTGCATCAATTGCGTGTCAACAAGTAGAGGCGCTCGCCTACGATCAATTAGTGACATTGTTTTACAATCGATTCATAATTCTTATCTTTTGTTTAGCCTTTTTTCCGTAACGAATTTAGTCTCACAATTTGCAGACAAAGAAACAGCAATTAATTACATAATGAGGAGACTAACTAATAACTTTGGTGGTTTAGAAATAGACACAACTTGACATTTTAAAATTGATTAATATAGTTCAGTTTTGTTCCGTAAGTATCCACTTGTTATAATTGCAACAAATAGGTATATAAATTGACACGACCAAGTTTATTGAGACGCTGAATTTTCGCCAGTATCTAATTACAGAAACGTTGCACGTTATAATTACATAATTACTAGTAAACAATATGCAGTACCATAATGAGTATAATAAACCGTATCTTGCTTGTGTACTCAGATGCATGTAATCCAATTATTAAGTAATAGATGTCAAAATTCTCATGAGCTAAACTGTTACGAAACGTAGTGCGACGTGTGAAGTAGGAACAGTAGGAGCACCTTGTCTAATAGTTAGAGGCTAATGTGTATGTGTGTGTCGCTTGTGTGTATCGCAGCCAGCAGCACGTACAGTGTCACCTCCATGGACGCGCTGTGGGAGAAGCACCCGCGCCGCCTCAGCGAGGCTGGCCTCAGGAGGTCATCAGGTAACTAGCACGGTATCTCTTACCAAAATTATTGCTCCACGACAATACGTGACATTCCCATGCCTATCTGTTAATTAATCTGCGTTACAATTCGTGTACAATTTTTACATTAGGTACGTCTCAACTCACGATGCCGTGGAAATAATTTTGGTTCCGTATCTTATGTTTCACTTAGATTATTCATAGCAATCAATCCATGCACCATAGACTGCACCCATCACATGCTCTATAAATGTTCGAGTATTTTGATTTCTTGTGCTTGCCACGGTGTTTGCGCAGATTTTTGATTGTTGAAAGCATGAGCTTTTGTTATTGGATTTCTATTGCAGCGCGTAGTGGTGTCCGAAGTCAACTGCAGTTTGTTCAGAGTTTCAAACGAAACGAAAGTCCGCAATGTTGATGTAAGATATGCAAACAAGTTAGCGAGTCACCCCGGTGTCCATGCACTTGCATACAACGGTACATATTGAGCTCATATGCCCGATATGTGTGTTTGGAATAGTGAATAGGGCCATGCATATTCAAAAGGCTATATATTTCAATCCTCGTTAGACATCAACTTTCATCTACTGTATTTTCTCTAGTAATCACAAAGGATTATGTGATTCTTACAGAATTTCTATGTAACAAGTCTTGGGGTTTTCAGGAAAAATGTAATCATCTATGCCTCCATATTAACATATTGGTGTATTATTTCAGATCATAGTGTTATATTAACAGAGGATACTGATAGCTTTATAATTGGCGAACGAGTTTGGGTGGGTGGTACCAAACCTGGCCAGATCGCATATATCGGCGAGACACAGTTCGCTCCCGGCGACTGGGCCGGCATCGTGCTTGATGAACCTATTGGTATGATTACTATAATGTCAGTAACTTTTAAAATGCTCTGCATTTGTACCTTGTTCTAACTGGTGATAACTTTTGTAGGTAAAAACGACGGCTCTGTAGCGGGGGTCCGCTATTTCCAGTGTCCCGAAAAGCGTGGCGTATTCTCTCGACTTACTCGCTTGACCCGCGTGCCCTTTATCACACATGCTCCTCACGATGCATCACCGATCTCAGACGCAGGCAGCGTCTTCGAACGCCCGCCATCCGGCACCAGGCAAAGACGCGCACTCTCACCAAACGGCAGCATACGCAGCATCGTCAGCAGCAAGATGAGTGAGTAATAGTCAGCCATCATGTGTGTTCCTGGACAACTAAATAAGGCTAGAAGAATGAATCCATGTTTTCTTCCATAGATGCATCAATATCGACAACGACCAACGGAGATGTCCGTGTGGGAGACCGTGTCATCGTATCTAGCAGTCGCGGCAGTAAAGCTGGTACATTGCGTTATGTTGGTGTTACCGATTTTGCCACTGGTGTCTGGGCGGGTGTAGAACTCGACGATCCTCTTGGAAAAAATGATGGCTCAGTAGATGGAAAGAGGTATAGTATCCAAACCAATTAAGAGTGTAGTCAAAAGTCCCGAGTCTCGTATCCATAAATCATACCGATATCGATTCCTCTTTCAGGTATTTCGAATGTTCACCTCGCTTCGGCTTGTTCGCGCCCGTCTCGAAAGTCTCACGGTCACCATCGAACCGCAAGCCAGGCGCGTGCGCTATCCACAACAACGGACGTGCGACTCCTCTGCGGCGCTCCAACTCGCGGGAATCGCTGACGTCACTGGGCACGTCTATCGCGTCTTCCCGCGTGGGGGTGAGGCTCGGGGTGACGTCGCTGGGCGCTCAGGTAGGCTAGCCCCGCGCGCGATCGGCTGAACCTCGTTCACCGCGATCCCCGCCGCCCCCGGCCCGTGCACGCCCGCACCGCAGCGCGCCAAGTCTGCTCGACAAGACGCTGCTCGTCAAGCACGTCGAAAACGACCGCTGCGCCATCATCGCTTTGCCGAAGCCGCGAGTCTATTACGATATAGTATTTCGATCGAACGATAAGAGTAAGGAGCTCAACCCTCGACGTTGGGCTAGCGAGACACTGCCTAAGTCTTGGCGATGCTCAGAGAGCGTGCTGAGCTTCGACAGTCGGTCAGAGCGGTCACGGCGCAGCGATTCGAGCGGCAGCAGCGCCAGCGGCTCGGTGGCGCGGAGTGCGCGGGGCGGGGGCGGCGAGGTGGTGCGGTGGGGGGGTCGGCCGGCCGCCGTGACTCGGGCCAGCCGCGGGGTCGCCTCAGCTACAAGTACCGACATATTCGTGGAGATGCCGCCGCCGCGCACTCACTTTTCAGGCTTCGGGAAAAGTTACCATTTCTCTTGCGTGTCACCCTTTCAGTTCACGTACCCCTACGTGGTGTATATTTGAATTTAATGGTACAGAAATTACGATTTCACTCTTTGACGCTGTATCGATTCTTGGCTTGTCAATTTTGATTGATCGTTTGATAGCTTCTTTTAGTTGTGATATTTTGGTGTTGGGCGAGAAAACTACAAATAAACCAAGATCCAATGCACACTATGCGAAGAATCTAATAGCCCTACAGCTAGTCGCATGACATGCAATGTGCAAGTTAATTGTATAAATTGCACTGTTATGCAACGAGCAGCAGTCACCGTCACGAAGGGGACTGGTCTCTATGCACTATGTTCAATTTCAAGTACAATCTGTACAAGTTATTAAATAGATACAGCTAACCTTCAGGCTTGTACTCTTCCATAATACAGTACATGAAAACAATTTACGTGAACGAGTCTGGCTGGTCAACGTAATGACATGCAAAAGTGATGGTATCTATTCATCTAGAAATTGCTTATTTTTGCATGACAATTGGTTTGAGTTTATTTAATGGTCTGTAGCTGGCACTCCTTGGTTTGGCCCTTGTGTTAATTATATTTTTATCTTTTTGTTTTTATTTTGTTTTCGATTCACTAATTAGTAAGTACTTAAGTTCTATTATTGTAACTTGATTCTGTTATTTTCTATTCTTTTTTTAAATCTTAATAGTAGTGAATCGAAGACACGTTTGGACGTAGTGATTCATCTCATTTGGCTTTTAGTATGCCCATATTTAGTTCCATATAGTTTTCAAGAGACTGCAATAGTCATATCGTACTGTCTAAAAATATGTTTTCGGACTGTGATATTATTTTTAAGACTCCTTTTGGGACTGTACTATACGACAAAAATAAGTGTTGTGTGAATTAACAATATTGTTTGGCATATACATTGTTATCATTAACCCATTTTGCGATAGGTGCCTTTTATTTAGCGAAGGCTTGGAGCCTGTCAAGGGCTTGACTGCTTGGCGCTCCATTAAAAGACTTATGTATCCAAAGAATTCGTATATTAAGTGCATCTTATACATTCCACTTATACTAGTGGTTCGGTCCTTACTCAGTAGAAACTTTTCTATTACATCTACTAATTCTAAAATTTCGAATATAGTCACGATACCTACTTATCACTTAAATATAAAAAATAATCAATATACATATTTTATACATTAGCACCTCATTAGTAGATTTCGTATATCTCTTTTTCATTACCTACTTCATTAGTTTTTAGAGCTTTTTATAATTTGCTAATACGACAGTTGGTGTGTCACAGTCACACACCATCTATCGTGTTGTGTTGTTTCACTCTATGGTGTATCAGAGGAACCAATGGACTGGCATTAAATGCCATTGAAACTCATCAAGGTTTCAGCTGTACTGATAGATGTAATTCGTACTGATATGGTCAAGTGGGACAAACGCGGTCTTGCAATTCCGCACTCATTGAAAGCTAATTAATTTTTGTAAGGCTACTGACAAACAGCCTAATTCGTAGCAAATTATTTGGAAAGGCTACGCTGATTGTCCGAATTGCCGAACCGATCTCGTCATCTACCAGTACAGTGATGTACACCATGCAGTGAGTTGAGTGCGTTAACGCGTGTTGTTTTCCCTCATGTTTGTTGCGTATTGGCACTGTCACTAACGGCACGGCGGCAGCGTGTCGGTGGTCCGCGAGCTTCCTCCACCCCGGTATCCGCGAAGAACGCCCTGCAGGTACAGTACCCCACCATCGCCGCGCGGTAGGCTGGCTACGCGCGCGCCACACATGTGCCAAACGTCACAACTTACACAAACCACTAAGGACCAAAGTGTACAGCCGTCCTTAGTGGTGTTCTGAAGTTCAGTACACGTGTGGCGTCAGTGTGTTCCAACTGCGCCGGCGGCGACACGGGGCTTCCTTTGTTTTGAACGTTCAAAATATTGAGCAACTTAATTTTAAGATTGTTTCTTTCATACTAATGAAAACGACAACGAATGTACGTAATAGTAATTTATTTGTGTTTTTGACGTTGATTTGTATACTTACAAACTAAACTTTTAACAATTAATTATGTTAGTGTCCCAAGCCGTCCTGTTCCCAACAGGGTCAATGTAGTAATTCATAAGAGACAATATTTGTCAATTATAGCGCACTTCTGAGTACAAAACACACTTATTTTAATGATGATCATGTTCCGACAATACACCTGCAGATAGCAATACAAATATTGTAATATTAGATAGCTATGTCAGAATTTCAGCCCTTTTCATAATAGCAAAGCTGTGATACTTTTTTTATTTAAAAGAAAAATCATGAAGATATCGAGTTACATTTATGTTTTAGATGCATTTCATTGTTTACATTTTTTTTCTTAGTTTTTAATACTGACCAGTGCCTGTAAGTAATGATGATATTCATAAATATAAAGACTCATTTGAACACAAGCATTCCATTGCTACTAAGATAGGTTTTCACTTTTAATAATAATATATTGTTGTTATAACTAGTAATTAAAATCTATACTATTAGAGTAACAAAAACTTAGGTATAGTTTCTAAATGTAAAACCTTGTAAAACGTAATTTTGTGAGAAGGGAATAGTGATTAATAAACTTTAGTTTTAATAAACTGTACTACTTTCTCTGTGTATTATTGTCCTACCTTCATTATCCCTCTTTTTATGGTGATAATAAATAATTAAGATTTACCTAACTGTTGTTTTATTGCATCTTTAACGCTGTACAATAGCTTGTGAAGGCATGTGCGAATTACCGGATGGTTTGTGTGAAATATGAAACAACTTGTAACTGTAACACTTTCACTCTTGTGGCTGCTTTGCTTCCTAAAATGGCGGTCTACCCTCTAAGCCTGTCAACGAAGATACGAGCACATCCAAAAGTAGTTGATCCATCAAAACAAATCCTAACTAATAGTATAAATGCGAAAGTTTGTTTGTTACCTTTTCACGCCTAAACCACTGAACTGGTCATCTAGAAAATTTGCTTATACATTATCAGGAGCACAGAAACGGACATAGGGTAGGTACCTTTCATCCCGAAAAAATTTATTGTTCCCGAGGAAAACACCAATTACGTTATTATGATAATAGATGACGCCACGTGTATTGTTGTTTTCCTCGGGAAAAGCACTTTTTTCGGGATGATAGGTACCCTATGTCCGTTTCTGTACATCTGACAACGTATATGCAAAATTTCAGGACGATCGGTTAAGTGGTTTAGGCGTGAAAAGGTAACAAACAAACTTACTTTCGCATTTATAATATTTTATAGTTAGGATAGGATTTCACGCGGACGAAGTCTCGGGCAGCAGCTAGTAACAAATAAAACATATAGGTAGGGCGAAAACACATCGGGATTAGGGACAACTATCAAACCGCGTTGTCATTAAATTTCTTCGAGCCCCGAACTAATCTTATATCCGTAAGCAATACGGAGTAGGAATCGCCCGTAATTTCGGCTGAAATAACGGATTTCGTGCTTAGGGAGTAGACCACTTGCCCCTGAGTCGACGGTGCCCTTGACTGAGTAATAGTGGTAATTTGATATTCAGTCGATACGAGATTGTTATGGAGCTCGACATAACTGAATGGTGTTGCGGGCCAACACTCGTAAATTATTCCGTTTGATGGCTTTACTTTTATTATTTATTGTTGCACGCCCCCAGTCATAAAAGTGAAACCTCTAAAGGTTTTTGTAAATCATGCGTAAGTACCTATAATAAAAGTAAAACTTACGTGTTGATTTCTATCGTTCTGTGTGTATTTAAATTCCTAAGAACTTATCAATTCAGTGCGCTAGTCGATACTAGAAATTCGCGATAAAGTCGCCTATCTCGATTAAGTATATGATGTTCATAACAATTTCATCATATAATTTTCTTAGTATAATAGTTTTACAAGCAAAGTTGTTAATTTGTTATCTTGATGACAGTGTAAGGTAAATAAAATTGCTAATCTAAGATTTTTATCAAAGTACTTTATCAAAAGCGAAAATTAAGGAAAAATTTAAAAATCATAAAGTTAAAGTAGGTACCTTAATATAAATTCCTTAACCGATTGAATGCCGTAATTACAGACACAATTAAAAAGCCATTGTGTCTCGCGTGGATCCACGTTAAAGCATACGAAGGGTCTTCTTATAGGAAGACTTGAGAATATTTCAAAACTTATTACTTAAATAAAACTTTGTTTTCTGCCAATTCTTGAAGATGTCAACGCCCACATCATTTTTAATAGCACTGTCAGATGGCCGATTAGGTATAGCAAGTTGTTTCATATTGCTGGCAAGTCCACACGATATGCATGAATGGAGGTGTGCCTATTAGAATATCTTTGTATGTAAATATGGGTGCGGGTATTCTCTATGTAAATCTGGTTTGGTATATTATCTGATTATTGACGCTTGTTCTACAAGGGTGTAGATCCGTTATATTACCTATAGCAGTCTATTTTAGGTAATAATAGGCTGGTTATTTATTTTAAGTATTATCTTTTTACTAAATTGCAGTTTTCGTCATATATTTTGTGCAAGACACAGTTTAAGCAGAGTTCTAGACAAACATTTTTCTTTTGTCTGACTATGTCTGGTACTTAACAAATTCGTCTAATTAATTAGGTAATTACCTACTTTACTGTATGGTCGTTGTTTACCACCTACAGCTCGTAGTAAGTTTCGAATTCATATTCCAAGACGGTCTCTCTCGGGAGACTCCTAAACTAGCTAACCAATTTGAAAGCTTGCTCACAAGTTGAATGTCCAAATTATCCCTTTAGTCATGCATAAATCTCTCTCATGACACGAGTTCGATGACCCAACCAAATCCACTACCTACAAACAGAAATATGAAAATAAAAATATTTCTAATACCTACTATCCATCTTCGATTCACTCCAACACAAAGAGTACCTATGTATTCAGAGTACCGTGGATTTAATATTAAAACATTTTGAACCCCATTACTTCCATAGGCAGCTACTATATTATGTAGTCCGCTATTTACCATAGGCACTCCTAGATGACGGACGAAACAACATTAATATTACATGCCTAGGCTCCTCGTACCAGATCCTAACATAATAAATCTATCTCTCGGGACTACATGAGCTCATATTATTAAGGTCATCTGTTACTTCAAACTAATTTCATAATTTGTAGCGAGTACACAAATAGATTGCTCGATATTACAGCTGAATGCTACCTATAAATATTTCTGGGACGGCTATAATGTCATATCTAATTACATACCCAACTTTAGGTGTTGCAGCAGTGTCCTTAATGGGTATCAACCGTATGCATATTCATTTCGTTGAATCAACGTAGGAATGCTAAATTAACGAAACGCGTACTTTAGCCACCTCGTTCCGCATATATGCCAAACGCCTTATGTGGAGATAGCATCTGCTCGAGTGAAGCTCGTATTCGGAAATTGCGAAGTCGTTTCCAGACAGTCCCAGTCGTTGGAACATTTCCGCAATCGATAACTCTATTTTCTCCCATGCGGGTGGTCCCTACTTTATGTGCTTGAACGCGCCATATATCTACTGAGCTAGTGCCTACGTGATCTATGCCAGTAAAGTATATTCCTAATCATTGTTTATTATTCTCGCATGAAATTCAACTAAGAATTACACTCTTTGCCCTAACATTATGCAAATAGCATAACTACTATACAGGGTGTTACAGAAAGGGTATATCAATACAAACGGGTTGAAGAGTGTACCTGGTCTAGAATCTCTGTACAAAATTTCAGCTCAAAAGCAGTAACTTTTAAAATGCTTAATATTTTTTTATTTCGATAGTTTATTAAATTGAAATCATAACAAACGTGTCACCGCACTACGAGGGTCATTATCCATTATCTGTAGTGTGTCTGTGCGCCTAGTACACGCACATCACGCTGCCACGCGCCAGTGCAGCGCCGTGATGTCGAAATAAAAAAATATTAAGCATTTTCAAAGTTAATGTTTTTGAGCTGAAATTTTGTACAGAGATTCTAGACCAGATACACTCTTCAACCCGTTTGTATTGATATACCCTTTCTGTAACACCCTGTATAAGTAGCCAGAGGAGCCTACACGAAGAAATATCGTAAATACCAATTTAGCAAATGATAGTCTCATAAATTACAGTTATTCATACTAATTAGACAAGGAGTGGACATGACATGACTACATGCTGCCTACGTGGTGTTAAGTCATGCCAGATCTCCGTCACCGTCACCCACAGCCTCTGGAGAATACCTAACACCTCGCAGACCTTGGAAAGGGACTGACGCAATTGTTTAAGGCGCTTACATGAGCTAAACGCAAAAAAACGGTAGTTTTCGAAACAATAAAAGTAGGTATATGATCGCCTACAGTAAACAAAATCAGAAAAATATATGATGTTCTTCAGGATATTTGCTAGATAGATAGTGTTTTGAAAACACAATACAACTAATTTGGTACGATAGAAAAAAATCATGAACATACCTCTAAAAAACTTTCTTTTTACAATAAAAACCATACTAATATACATACAATCATTCTGATTTTTTGTCAGATTATTCTACAAGTAACATACTAAAATGATAGTGTTTTATTTTTTTATTTAAAACAATAGTTTTTTTGTAAATCGAATATTCATAGTTCCGAACATAAAAAGTGCGCATGTGTGCGTGAACGCCCGTGTAGCGACACTGCCGGCCGAGGCCTGATGCTATACGGACGTGTCGCTCTTTTCGCCGCACTATTTCCGTCAAGATTGTTATGTTTTTGTTATGTTTTTGTTAAGTTTTATTTGTAAATTCATTGTTTATTATTATTTGCATATCTTCTTTCCGTAAATATTTTTATTTCGTGTAAATATAAAATACTTTTAAGTTTGTTATGTATGGGTGCAAGGCGCGCGCCATCTATTGTACGGCGAGTCCCAACTCCCGGGCGTTTCACTTGTGTCTCCCGGCAGTGGTCCGCGTAACATAACAAAGTTAAAATAGGGTAATAATTTGTAAATAAATGGGAAATATAGTGAAACATTCCGTTAGAGGACTACAAAACGTTCATATAAAACAAAAGCCGAACATAATATGAACGAAAGTAAAAAGTATGAGCATTTTATTTTTAACTGAATATTTTTATTTTTGCAATAAAACTATGAATTTTGGTAACATCTAAGAAAGTGCAGTCATTTTGCATAAGGTAAGTATTTTCGACTCCGCGTACATCTGTCACACCGGCGCATGTGGACGACGTGTAGATTTGTATTCGAGAGTCCCCGGGTTCGATTCCCAAGGTTACGAAATCGTACTTTCTTTTTAAATTTTATTTAAATGTATTTTGAATTTTTAGATAAATAGTGTTTTGAAAACATGATACAACTAATTTGGTACGATAGAAAAAAATCATGAAGATACCTCTAAAAACTTTCTTTTTACAATAGAAACCATACTAATATAGGTACATACAATCATTCTGATTTTTTGTCAGATCATTCTACAAGCAACATACCAAAATAATAATGTTTTATTTTTTTAGTTCAAACAATAGTTTTATTGTAAATAGCATATTCATAGTTCCGAACATAATGAGTGCGCATGTGTACGTAAACGGTAAACCCCCGTGTAGGAATAATGCCGGCCGAGGCCTGATACTATACGGGCGTGTCGCTCTTTTCGCCGCATTATTTATATGTACATACATTCATTGTTTATTATTACTATTTGCATATCTTCTTTCTCTAAATATTTTTATTTCATGTAAATATAAAATACTTTTAAGTTAAAATAGCGTAATAATTTGCTATCAATTATATCATTTGTAAATATGGGAAATAAAGTGAAACATTCCCTTAGGAGGACTACAAAACGTTCATATAAAACAAACGCCGAACAAAGTAAGAGCATTTTATTATTACTGAATATTTTTTTTCACTATGAATTTTGGTAGTTTAAGAAAATGCACTTATTACGCATAAGCTCAGTTTTTTCGACGACATACTCAATCGTTACATTGGCTTATGTAGACGACGCGCAGGTTTGTGTTCGAGGGTCCCCGGGTTCGATTCCCAGTGATACGAAATCGATTTAATTTTATTTAAATGTATTTTGAATTTTTAAATATATTTTTATAAATAACTAAAAAAACGTCTACAATGTAATTATCTTTCACAGGAGAAAGAAAGTCGAAAATATCAACGCAGAAGTTACTTCTAATGCGTAAGTACCTACACGTTTTCTAAGCCATTGTAACAATAAAAAAAACCTAAATTTATTAACAGACCGCGACTTATTGATAATGTGCATAAAGAAATCACAGATTCATCCGAAAATTGCGATGAAAATTATCACAAGCAAGAGTTTAATTTTTATTGATTGTGTTTATAATAAATAGAAATCATAATAATTATGTATGAATGTTAGGTACGAGTACCTAATCCTTGAGGCCGTTTACACATCTTTTGATTTTTGAGTTTTGATAAGATCTATCAAAACTCGCCGCCGCACAGTGGTCTGAAAATCGAGCTCCATACTCATAGAAACTTAAAGTACGAAAATAAAAAAACAAAAATTGTAATGGGTCTAGTACACCTCCCTTTACGTAATATTAACGTATGGATGGTATCAGTCGCTCCACGCGTGAGAAAAAAAAGTTTTTTGTTTTTTTTTTTTTATGGGAGAAAAGAAAACAATGTACATTTTTTTGAAACTGAATGGAACTGATAGGCTGGAGCTCACACGAGCTATTGTACCATACACGGCCATCAAGATGACATACAATTCATGCACCGTTGGGCGCCGCTTTGCACGTAGCAAATTTTTGAAATTTTGTGTTTTCGATATGTGATTTTTCAAATCTTTGACGTGAATAAATGAACTTGCCGATCGATTTACTTATACTATCGTTACTTTTAGCCTGCTTATGACCTTTATGATGACAACAATTAAAAATTATGTTGATTATAAGTACCTATACGTTTTTTTTTTAATTTCATTCCAAGAACTACTTAACTCATTTAATCACCGTTGTAGTATATCTATTAAATAGATATGTAAACACTGTATCATTCACACAAGCGGGGTAGCTGCTGTCAGTTATGTTATGTCATCTGTCAGTTACGAGGAATGGCGGGAAACAGACAAAGTGAAGCAGGCTATATACGATGGCGCTTGGTGTGGTAGTGAGCCAGTGAAGTGATATGTTTAACGTAAGTACGGAATCAACAGGATTCTACAACCGTGATTATGGTTGAGTTATAATTAGATACTGCTTCAATCTGAGCCTCAATCAGAGCCTGTTCTTCCACGATGTTCAACTTGTTTTCGTTTGAAAACTTAAAATAAATTGGTCAGCAGAACATTGTGGAAGATGGCTTTGGATTCTCCCATACCTTTTCTTCGCCACAAACTAAGCGCAGAGGCACAAAAGAACACATAAACATACTGGAATCGTCTTCGTCTGCCATAGTTTGCTTATACAAACTTTGCCCTGAAGCACCATCAAAGCCATACTTGCATATAATTGTTAACTCTTTGCCATCCAGCGAAGGTTCCACACGTAGGAATTTTCCAAGCTTTGCACAGTTTTATCCAAAATTTAGCTTTACTTTTACCTCTCCTTCCGTGATGTACAATGGTAACTTTTGGAGGGCAGCAGTCCTTCTTCGCCTCAAGGATGGCAGTATAAGAAGGACACAGTGGTACTCCTTCTTCTTTTGCACAAGATCTTAATGTTATATACTGCCACTTCGAAAGCTTCAATGAGGTCAAAATAAATAAAGCTTTATCAGCGGAATATATAGGCACAGTTTCCTTGGGCTTTAACAATTTATCCTTGTAGCCTCTTTGCTCCGAGACTAGTTTAACGATATCTGCTATATTCTTGTCATGTGCTTTCAAACCGGTTGCATGAGCAAGGCTTTCAGTGCTATACGTTAGGAGGTCTTCCGCTCTCCTTCTCTTCTGTAGCGGGCTTAGCTCTTTAAATGATTTTCTCGGCCTCACAACTGATGTTGATGTTCCAACACTGCACGTCTCCGGTGTGTAGGATGTTGATGCACCCTCATTTAAAACAAAGTCAGAACTGGAACGGGTTTGCTGCTCTACTGACACTAAATAAGGGGTCATCTTTCCTTTCATGATCTCAGGCCATTTTATGTTCTCTTGCAGCCATGTCTCATACTTTGTTATGTATGTACGTCTCGTGCGATTACACGAGATCCATTTGTTCCTCAACGAACAAACATAAGTCTGACAGAATAGTTTCAATACCCTCTTTTCATTTTCTGACAAATCAATAGTATTCTCAAAAACTTCAAATAAAACATTGGGCTGTAAAAAACAATTGTTGTTTGTCACAAACATGACAATGTCCAAATTGGTATCACAACCTTCCATCACAGCACAATAAAAAAAATGACGTAATAAGTTAGCGCGCACAAGTACTGAGAGCTACTGATAAAAGTAAGCTCAAACGTCCTATTTTTATACAACTACCCTCATTATCGTTCGCTATTCTTTAATTAGGTTTTACAGACTTTAATATTACAGACAATAGAATTTTATTGTGACTAGGGCCCATTTGGCCCTGCTAGAGCTGGTTGATGCTCATGTCATTGGTATATAATTATAACTCAACCATAATCACGGTGATTAAATGAGTTAGTTCTTGGAATGAAATAAAAAAAAACGTATATCAATATAATTTTTAATTGTTGTCATCACAAAGGTCATAAGCAGGCTAAAACTAACGATAGTATAAGTAAATCGATCGGCAAGTTCATTTAACCTCGTCAAAGATTTGAAAAATCACGTATCGAAAATTCAAAATTTCAAAAATTTGCTACGTGCAAAGCGGCGCCGAACGGTGCATGAATTGTATGTCATCTTGATGGCCGTGTATCGTACAATAGCTCGTGTGAGCTCCAGCCTATCAGTTCCATTCAGTTTCAAAAAAATGTACATTAAGTGTTTTCTCCCATACAAAAAAAATAAAAAACTTTTTTTTCTCACGCGTGGAGCGACTGATACCATCCATACGTTAATATTACGTAAAGGGAGGTATACCTGACCCATTACAATTTTTGTTTTTTTATTTCCGAACTTTAAGTTTCTATGAGTATGGAGCTCGATTTTCAGACCACTGTGCGCCGCCCGCGGTGCCATACTATTATATTCTGTGGCGATGCCGCTGTATTGGTTTCTCTTGGATTTGTATGAGCCCTTGCGGCGCGCCGCCGCGGCGCCGTGTGTTCATACAAATCCAAGGGTGACTGATGCAGCGACGACGCGACGGCGGTGCCGCTGCAGCTGCGGCATAATGTGTAAACGGCCTGAAAGATTAGGTACCTAACATTCATATATAACTATGATTCCTATTTATTATAAACAAAATCAATTTTAAATTTAATTTCTTGCTTTTGATCATTTTCATCGCAATTTTCAGATGAATCTGTTACCTATTTCATTATGCCCATTATCAATAAGTCGCGGTCTGTTAATAAAAACATTAGGTCAGAATTTTTTTTATTTTTGTAATAGCTTAGATAACGTGTAGGTACTTGCGCATTAGAAATACCTAACTTCCGTGTTAATATTTTCGACTTTCTTTCTCCTGCAGACTTTTTTTAGTTATTTATAAAAATATTCAATAGATATATTTAAAAATTCAAAATGACATTTAAATAGAAAATTCGATTTCGTAACCTTAGGAATCGAACCCGGGGACTCTCGAATACAAATCTACACGTCGTCCACATACGTCACTGTGACAGTTGTACGTGAAGTCGAAAATACGTACCTTAAGCGTAATGACTGCACTTTCTTAGATGTTTCCAAAATTCATAGTTTTAGAAAAAAAACACTGCAAAGTGATAACTTTTATTTCGGAAGTCGGTGTCGCTGGTTCCGCATTTTCGTTTTTTGACACCGACTTCCGAAATTATAGTTATTTATCACGCTGTAGTGCTTTTTTTGAAGTCGGTTGTTTTTTTTTTTCTTTCTAATTGTACCTACCCCACAAAAATTCAATTAACACTAGTGCATTGAAGAATCATCAAAATTCGCATAGAAATGCCGGAGATGCAGTACATTTATGCATATTAACTTCGGACATACTACATAAGAATAATTACCTAATGAACCTAATGAATATAGAATAACTACCTAATGAATATACTAAAACCTTCCTGGAAGTATGTAGATCACATTAGTGAAAGAATGATCAAAATTGGTTCATCAGTTTTTTAGAAAATCTACAAATATATACACAAACATACACACATACATACATTACATACATACATACGGGTCGAATACACAACCTCCTTTTTTGAAGTCGGTTAAAAATGTTTTAAATTTCATTGAATCAGTTTTATTTCAAAATCACCCACATCCTTAAGTTTTTCAAGTCACACTCAAAACGAATAAAATTTATTATGTTGTCACACATAACTACATAATTTGTGTTAGATCTTTAACTTATTTGCACATCGTTTCCGCGCCATCTATTAGAATACTAGGGCGTAATCTCACAAAACCGTTACTTCTAAATCTCATGTATGCTTTATGTCATAATTGTGATGGGCGTCGTCGTTAGATGGCGTTTGCGTCGATTTTGCATATGTGTGCATGCGTTTTTCAAGGACACTTAGCTCTAGTAAGCCTCTTAATATTCTAGAATAAGTCTGTCACTGTGTGAGTGAGAGCACAAAAATAGGTTTTGCACGCATACAAAACAAATAACTTAATCCAAGTTAGGCGAGGGTTGGGCTTTCTTGGAAAGAATAAAGATGACAGCCAAAGTTAATGGTGCGAAGTTTTGCACAACAGTAACTGGTTTATAATATGAATGAGGATTTAGTTTATCGCAGTTTGCAGGCAGACTGTGCTTGTTCAGAGATACAATGGGGAAGGATTAGATACCTCCCTGCGCAGACACTTTCCCCCCTTTGTAACTTGTGTAGGCAGATAACACAGCTGTAAGCCATTTTAAGCAATGTATGGTGGATCAATGGCACGGCGTAATTAACCCTTTGACCGCCATGTAAAATTTCATCTATCTTGCCCCCAACGCCGCTACCGTATTACAAATCATTTATCGTATGATTGGCTAGTGATGTGTAACACGTAAAATATACAGTAGTAAATATAGTTTAAAAATCAAGTACTTGTTAAGCATTTTACTATCAACCATTTGGACGTCTTAGTCGTGGTCGGCGACTGTGCCCAATTTTTGGTGACGCTTTAAGACGTCATTGGCGGTCAAAAGGTTAATATAATATTGCGAGTTTTTCTTCATAAAAAGACAATAATAAGTAATGTATTGAAGTGGTAATTAAATTATTGAACGTGCCGTCGTCAAGGCCGCACTTTGTTTTGTTCGCATATAAAACGCAGCAATACAAGAATATAGGTACATAGGATATTGATATCATGAATCAAATAAGTGCAAATGATTGTTGTTCTTATAAGTTCGATAACTTATCAGTATTACGGAAAGTATAGTAGTGTATGATCGGTGATATTATCAAGTTATTTATTTATAGGTTTGGGTTGGGTCAGTCTACTACGCTAGCGTAGGTAAAATTAATTATGCGTTTCAATTGTATGTGTAAAGCACAGATAAAGTAAGGCTGTTATTTGTTAATGACCTACCCCAGCCGTTATCTACCTAGCTAGAGTATTCTATTAGGTAGGTACCTATGTGACTAAGTTTAGTCGCTCTGAGTCTGAGTACTTTATCCTTACATAGTATAAACAAAGTCGCCGAAATGTCTGTACGCGCTTAACTTCCGAATGACTGCACCAAATTGGATAATTCTTTTTTTTATATGTTCGGTATTGCCAGAACAAGGTTTATAAGAAAGAAAATTCTAAAAAATAAATTGCACCCGTGCGAAGCAGGGGCGGGCCGCTATAGTTAGGTTAAAACTATACATAAGTAGGAACAAAACTAAAACATTTAAAAACACTGGCATTTTCTATTAGGTACTTAAATGGCCGATCTATCTAGTTATACTCGTAGGTACAATAGCTAGACTTCTAGGTTTGGCATTACTTCGCAATAATGTCTGGCTGTCAAAGACATTAAAATTATATGTACAATATCTTAAATCTCTTTGCTGGCTGTAGAAGATAATTAACAATCATAACTACTACAACGATAACGAATTTCAGAGATATTTTTAATTTTAACTCGTATACATTTTGGATTTGGTTACATACAATACAATCCTACGAGACGCTGACTCCGAAGCGGATAACGTACTTAGTTGCTGAAATGAGTACCTACAGAATATTTCCCTATTGTGTGTAGACTGTAGAACAGGAGCACTAACAGGAGGCTCACGAAAAATTCTTCTGATTATTAGGATAGCTCCGATTTTACAAAAGTAATAAAATACGAGAGGTTGATTCAGAATCAAAATTGAAATGAGGCGACCCTTCAACTGTAAATGAAGGTACCAGAAACTGGAGTGGAAAATTAGATATTGCACCCCGGAGGCATTGTTACGTTAGGGAAATAGGGACGGTCCCTTGCGCCTCCCGACAAAGTTATAACAATGTAGATGGAGTACATAGGTACCTACTTCGCACGAGTCATATTGATTAAGTAGCTAGAATAGAACGGGTGCTGCTCTGAGGTATTCAAATGCATATAAATTCTGACTAATCATAAACAACTTAGTAATTGTTCATACGATTTGTGGTTTAGAAAATAAATCAATAACTTACGACCTATAAATAATATAGGTACGCTTTTGCTACGGCACTTAAATAGGTATTGCGTGTATTAAAAAAGAATAACATGTTACATTATGGCCCTATGGCTTTTCCCTTCTACCCTTCGCCATTAGGTACTCTATACCTATTTATTTGTGCATGCATGTGTGTAATGGCAGTCGGGTGTTGTTTTTCAGCAGCCTGCCTTCTGTAGGTATAAAAATTTTATATTTTTGTAGATAATGCCTTTGAATTTGAATATTTAGTCAAAAGGACAAGTTGCTTTAATCTATGGCTGATTTTATGAAGAAACCGTGGAGGTAAGTTGGATGTAACTGATCATTATTATACAGGGTGGCAAGGATATCGACGTGCAAACTGTAACCACGAATTCAGCACGTCATTCTAGACCCCCTAGCGTAGAAATTTTTCGTCGGTTATAAAAAAAAACAGTTTTTGAAGTGAAAACTTCTTTAGCGGCGTTGAACACTTTTTGTAATGGGTAAAAAATGTTAAATTCGCGTCAGGGCATCGCGTCAGGACACGTGACCGTCAGGAGAGATCCCCCCCCCCCCTCTCTTTCTACGGCGGCGCCAACCGAAGTGAACCAAGTTTAGTGACACACGACAATGGATGGATGGATGGATGGAGTGGAAGTGGATGTGGATGTGGAAGCGGAAGTGGAAGCGGAAGTGGAAGTCGAAGTCGAAGTCGAAGTCGGGGTCGAAGTCAAAGTCAGAGTCAAAGTCAATGTCAAAGTCAAATTCAAAGTCAAAGTGGAAGTGGAAGTCAAATTCAAAGTGGAAGTGAAGTGGAAGTCAAAGTCAAAGTGGAAGTGGATGTGGACGTGGACACACTGCTGCGTATTCGTAACATTCGTGTATATAAAGTGTTTAAAATATGGAAATTGAGCAAAGTGCATCTATTAATGAAAAAAGGGACGCAGAAATAGTGAAAAAAAAAATGAGATATTAATTCAATTAATAATTAACAAAAATAACAAAATTAAAACCTAACTTAACTAAAACTATACAAAAACTAAAATATAGCGTCGAAAAATTCATCCGCATCGCTGTCGACTGGTAATGTACCCAAGAGACTGGCGGCATTGCCACGTTGTATGGCAATGCTTAGCCTTTGGCCAAGGTAAAAGCCAGCCCTTGGGTCACGTAAAGTGTAATAATTGATTTATTTCAACGTTAATATTCAAGTTTTCACTTCTGCCGGCACTCCCGGAGTGCAACCCGTCTTTTTTTTTTATAGAAAAGTGCACCTACGAGCTACGCGGTCAAAATGTATGGAACAGCTAATTCAAAAAAAAAATAAACGACGAAACATTTCCACACAGGGGTTCAGAATCATGTACTGAATCCATGGTATTCTGGTTTCCCTGTATGTACCATCGCGGACACTGGCGGTGGACCACTTTTCAACCTTATAACCAAGGGCGTAAGAGTGAAAAGTGGTCGACCGCCTTTTTCTGCGGCTGTACCTATAATTACTTATTCAGTTAGAACGCTATAAAGCCTGCTATTTGTTATGTCACAACCCCTGTAACACTTCTTCAGGTTGGGTGACAACCAACCACTGTATTGGTCTTCAAAACTTTATGATCGGAAAACAAATGCTTTGGGGGCAGATGGCCGGTAGGTCAAGCAGAGCTAGTACCTATAAAATGTTGTGAAATATACCCTGCAGTAAATTGCTGTATTGTAACCACATCTTTTTTGTTTTTTCAGATGAATTGAATTATTATTTGTTACGAATATAGATGCCGTTTTTTCCTGAGAAGAATAATACCCCTGATCTGTCACCGCCAGAAGTGGGCCATGATGAAGAAAACCGCTGTTTATTATTTTATAAGTTCGAAGAATATATTTATTTGTAAACAACTTATAATAGGTACCTATTATTCGGTCTTGAATGTATTTTGCGGTCTTACCTACTAAAGGTTATTTTTGTTGTATTCGTTTGTACCTACTCATTGATTTACTTGCTGTATTGTGGAACATGATCTTTTCTAGTTCAATAATAAATTCTGAAATATTGTACATTAGGTAGGTACCATTTCTTTTATAAGTAACTTTAGGGGCACCAAAATAATGAATTATTCTAATAATAGGAGCTTCTCCGAGAGAAGCAGCAGCACTTAGAACGGCTGATGCGAGAGAGGGAGTTGGAACGAGCAGAGATGGCCAAGATATCGCTGCAGGCTGACCGCGCCGAGAGCGCCCTCTCACAACTCAAGAAGGAGGCCACACAGGTATTAATACCTCCTTAGATGAATGCTCTTTTGTTTTATGGTTTGTGCTTAGTCTTACTTAGGTACCTACTAGCCTTTACAAGGCATGGCTGCCAATAGATGGATTGGGGTTAAGGACTTTGGCCCCTATTCTTAACGATACTCGAGCATTTTATTCATCAAAGCTTGTAGATAATTAGGTACCTACGATAGCTCTCAGAAATGTTATGAAACAGAATTTACTTATATCTTCAAACGAAATTAGAATACAGTGTGTCTTTGAGAAAGGATCAAGATTATAGGTCGCTGTCGTAAATTGATGCTGTTAGACCACGTACGCGCGGACATAAAAATATCGCGGCGGGAGTTTATCGCGCAAGATTTTCAACTCTCGCTCGGCGCCAAGAGTAGGTAGTGCGAATGTGCGATGATAATATCTATAGTGCGCAAAAAAATCGCCTTTGGGAAAACGCGCTCGTGCCTACCTGGGCTTACGGTAAAAGAAAACGTTTCATATAATAATGGCGACTAATTAAGTATTTGTATATTTATTGATGATAACTATAAAACGAACGAGCACTTAAATAATTATGTAGAAAACAACTCAATTATGAAATAAGTAAACAAAAAATAACATAACCAACAAAAAAATAATGAAACGACCATCGAACCCAACAACGGTCAGGTTTTTACGAAGATCAATAAACTCGCAGAAACAGCACTTATGATTCTTATTACAGCAATAACTTTGGAAATAGGAGGAAAAGCCAAGGGGTACTTCAAATATTTCCTGCCCTTTTCTACGAACCTCTTTGCCTCTTCAGCTGACTTTGAATAAAAAGATCGAGTAGGGAGCATATTGCCTTCTCTTTGAGAACATTACACTTTCCTTTCATGATATCTAGATAGACTGGCATCTTTTCAAACGGTTTACATACGACTCTTGATGGTCTGAACGCGAAACCCTACTTTCAGACCCTTTTAAATATTCCCTAAGATTATAGATTGATATTTAAGTTAAGATTTTAAGTCAAATGTTACGCTAAAGTCAAAGCCGAATCATTTATTTCAAACTAGCAGCGCCCCGCCGTTTCACCCGCATAAGTGTCGATCCCGTGGGTATATCGGGATAAAAACAGTTACGGAGTAGTTTTTACTCAAACTATCTCTATACTTACCAAATTTCATCTAAATCGATTCAGCATATTAAGCGTGATGAGGTAACAGACAGACAGACACACTTTCGCATTTATAATACTAGTATGAATAGGCTCATAAAAGGCACTTTTGAACATCAAAATTTACAAGTATGATTGATTGTAGTTTCGTAAAGAGAATGTGCAAAAAACTCAATAGTTACTCTTTTAAAATGTTTTATAATATTTTGGATACTTCCATTAATTATATAAACAGGTATTAAGTAAGTAGGTATATGAGAAGACGATGAACTTAGAAAAAATACCATAAGTACTACAATAGATAGACACAGTGATCAACAAAAGTGACAAAACATGGGTAGATAGTTAACATTCATAAAAACATAACTCATAAACTCATAAGGCACAAATTGATGAAACGTTGCATTTTTTTATTTTTAAGTTTAGGTAGTATTGATTTTATTATTTTCTGTTTCAGGCGACTTCTGAAAACAGTAAGCTAAAAGCGGAGCTGGACAAGATCAACAAGCTGTTGGAGGATGAGAAGCAGAAGGTTGAAGATCTCATGTTCAGAACAGAAGAAGAGAACATTAATAGAGAAGATTATAATGTAAGTTAGATCATAAACTTGAACTAATGGTTTGACGACTTGGTTCAACAGGTTCATCAATTAATTGTATGTATATTTTGTTACAGAAATATAAAGAAGCGATGGAGGTAAGATTAAGTGCACCTACTTATTAATCTACGAAAAGATTTCAGCTCAAAAAACGCTTTTATTTGATCATTCACAGCTACTGTAATCTAAATAATCCAGTATAAAAAAATCATCCTAAAATTTTGGTTTCATCTTGTTTTTCGTATGTTCAGCAAGAGAAAGCAGTTCGCGAGCATCGTATTCGTGACCTCGAAGCCGAGTTAGACCTCCAGTCGGCGCGTGCAGAAGCCACGGCCACCGCGCTGCGAATGATGGAGGACCAGCGCGCCGCAGACACCGTCGCCGCCACCGAACAGCACCGCGAGGAACTGGCGGCTGCGCATAGTGAGTAGTTCTAGAAGTAGGAGACATGTCTAGCTATACTATAGCTAAAACAACGTCTCACGCAAGGCTAGACTATATCTTGGGTGGGACGTTGTAGTTACTCTGATTTATCTTCCTCGTCTAAATTTTATTGAATATCAATGCATAAAAGCTATAATTAGCTATGACTGTTAAATCGCTGCAGGCTGCTGCTTATCATCCTTTAAAGTTTGTGCTGTTGTTTTCCTCAAGGAGCCTATAATACTTGTGTAATCTGTGGTTTTCAAATCCACCTTACCTTATTTCAGCATTATCGTCGGAGCTGCAGAAACTATTAGATGAAGCTTACGCTCTCCTTAAAGAAAAAGAAAGCGAAAAAGATTCATTAGGCAAGAGCATGTCGGAGGAACTGAGTCGACTAAAGACTGATTCTGAGAAAGCATTAAACGAAGCCAAAACAAAAATGACCATCGCGCAGACTGAATACGAAACACAAGTGTCTGTGTTGACTGCGAAACTGCAATTAGCGGAATCAAAGTTAGAAACTGAAAAACAGAATTTAGAAAGATTAAATAAGGAAAACAGCCAAATTATTATAGACCTAAACACTAAGTTAACTCAGCTGCAAGCTGCCGTAGATGATAAAACGTTAGAATTAAATAAAGGTAATTATTATTTTAAAAGTAATAACATTGTCCGTTAATACAAAATATTTGTTTACCTGTCTTAAATTAAAACTTGAATACTATTTTTCAGTTGTTGGCGTGAGTAAAGAACATGAAGTTAATCTTAACAAAGAAATCACGAAACTAAAAATGGAACTGAGTGCTAAAATACTAGATTTAGAGCAACTAGAGGACTCTAAGAGGAAAAACGAAACAGTATTGAAATCGTTACAGGATGAATTGGGCCGTGTTAAAGATGAATACAATAGCAAAGTCAATGAATATGAAACTATGTTAAGTGAAGTCTCGCAACAACACGAAAAGAATAAAACAGAAATGTTAGGATTACAGCAAAGTTTGTCTGCGAAGACCAAGGAGTATGAGAAACTACTCGCAGAACTAAGTACATCCACAAGTTCTTCAGAGCAACTTGTCAGTGAATATAAACAGACTATTCACGAAAGAGATAAGGAAATAATAAAACTCAAAGACGACTTTGAGCAAACAACTGCTAATTTCAATATTAAGCATAGCAAAATCGCTGAAGAACATAAAAAAGAAATTGATGATCGTAATACTAAAATAGAACAGCTCATAAAAGAGATTGAAAGTCACAAAGTAACCTTAGATCAAAGTAAAGTGGAATTCGAAGCTCTGAATTCTCAATTCATAATAAACGTGGACGAATTGAAACTTCTAAAAGAAGAGAACGAAAAACTGAAGCAGTCCATCAACGAGTTAACACAAAGCAACAACGATCTTAAAGCAAAGATGTCAGCAATGGAACTGGAAGTTGGTGAATACAAGCGCCAGTATGATAGCGCCAATGAGAAGTGTGCTGAGCTACAAAGGGCTAAGGAAAAAATTGAGTCGGAATATATGAATTTGACTGGTCAGACGACAGATTCCAATGAGCAATTCAATAAGTTAACGCAGCACCTGAAGGAAACTGAAAAAGAACTGCAAGACTTAAAGGACAAGCACAGAGAAGTTGTGAACAATCATGCGCGAGCAGAACAAGAGTTGAAACAAAAACTGTTCAAGATTCAAGAAGACTTTTCTGTTGAACGCGGACAGTTGGTGGTATCAGTAAATGAAAACGTAGAAAAACTTAAGGAAGCAGATAGTAAAGTAAAAGAATTTGAAACTCAAAGTGCTGAAATTAATAACCGTTTGAGAAATCTCCAAACTGATAATGATAAACTTCTTGATGAAAACTCAATACTAAAGAATGAAATAGAAGCTTTTAAAATAAAAGAGCATGAGCAGAATAGTGAACATGACTCTATTTGTAAAAAACTTGAAATTGAAATTGATAGGTATAAAGAAGAAGTATCCATTTTAAAAGCAGACGGTGCAACATCGGAAGTGAAACTTATGGAAAAAGTAGATCAACTGACAGAGGCGCAAAATGACCTGAATAATAAACT
This sequence comes from Amphipoea oculea, assembly GCA_945859645.1. Taxonomy (NCBI): domain Eukaryota; kingdom Metazoa; phylum Arthropoda; class Insecta; order Lepidoptera; family Noctuidae; genus Amphipoea; species Amphipoea oculea. The sequence goes on from OX243873.1 coordinate 16,160,678, forward strand.
CGAAGAAGCAAGAAAACATGAAGATAGTTTACAAAAAATATTAGATGATATGACTGCCCAATTAAATAATCAAAAATCCCAATTCGAAAAAGAAATATCTCAACTACAAAATAATTTAACAACTGCTTGCGAAGAAGCCAATAAGTTGAAGACCGAAGAAACCCGTCTAAAAGAAGCATTGGAAGAAAAACAGAACAATGTTAAAGACCTCACATTGAAATTAGAAATGCTTGAAGTAGATTTCAAGTCTAATGTAGAAATTGTTACAGAAAAAGATCGCCAAATAGCACAGGTTAATGAAGAATTACATAAAGCCACAGAAAGTAAAAAGCAATTAGAAGAGAAATTAAGTGGAGTTGCCTTAGAATCCTCCACACTGAAACAACAATATGAAAGCCTTATAGCTAACTCTTCGGCGGAAGGATCTGTACTAAAAGAACAGCTAGGTCAGCTAGAAGTACTGAAAACAGAAATGTCTGTTTTAGTTCAGGAAAAGACTTCGTTAGAATCGAAGTATAGTGAAACATTAGCGGAATTAACAAACCTTAAGAAAAACTTTGAAGATGCCTTAAACAAAGTTAACGAAAACTTAACTATTAACAACGACTTGAAAAAATCGTTAGAAGAAAAGGATAGCCTACTGAAATCTCAAAACGAAAAATATGAGACTGATTCACAAAAACTGTCTAAGCTAGAAACAGATGTAGCTCAGTTAAAACAAGAAGTTTCCAGCAAAGATATTATAATCCAAGAGAAAGAATCACAGCTTACGAAGATGAATGATGCCTTACAGTTAGGTTCTAGCGAAACACAGCAACTAGTGGCCCAACTTCAACTCGAAAATACAAAATTAAATGAAACATATAAAACCGAAGTAGAATCTCTTAACACTGCCACAAAAACGTTACAGGCTCAAATAACGGAGAAAGATAAAGAACTCGAAGAACTCAAGCAGTCGAAGGAAAAGCTAACAGAATTACAAAAACTGGTAGATAAGTCTGAACAGGACATCAAGCAGTTAACGAACATCAATGAAGCCCAAAAGATGAACTATGAAGATTTGAACAGACAGTTACAAACTCAGTTTGATGAATATAAGAAGGAAAGCAAGCGCGCAAGACATGACTACAAAAAATCATTACTTGATTATGATAAAGAATTAAAAGAAACCAAAGACAATGTGACAGCAGAAATTGAAAAACAAAACCAATTGCAACAAAAACTAACAGAAGCTGAAAATAAAATATTAGAATTGACACAGAAATTGGAATTAGTAGTTGTTCAGCAGAGTAGTGACGTAGAAAAAGATAAGCAGCTAGAGAAATTGTCGGTAGAACTACAACTAGCTAAACAGTCTTCTGCAGATACTGTAGCAAAGAGTGAGACTTTAGTCAAAAACCTTAAAGCTGATATTGAACATAAGGTGAAAGACTTGAGACTGAAGGAAGACTTGATAGGTAAATTACAAGAAGAAGTAAAGGTAAGAAAAGTTCAAACGGACAACTTGTTTTTATGAGAAATTATATTCGTAATCTTACATTTTTGTTTTCAACTTTTCAGAGCCACAAAGCCAAAGTAGAAATAGCGGAGCGCGAAAAGCTTCTTCTGCAAAAGGAGATGGCTGTAAAGGGTCAAGATATTCGAGATAAAAATGACAACAATGCTACAGGTGTATTAGGACAAGGCGATTCTGTGACTGAAAAGTAAGTCAAAGACATCTCTCATCTATACATGTTATATAACAAAGTAGATTTTCGAGTCCGTCTGTGTGACCGCCTAGATCTTCTAAGCAAAACCTAGGATTTTGATGCAGTTTTCATCATCATTTTTATTCCGGAAGGTTTATGTATATTATTCATTAATATTTAACTTATAGCACCGAAATCTCGATGTTTCAACATGTCGCCTTTGTAGCCGTGCAAAGCAGAGGTGGCTCGCTTGTTCATCACATCACACTAATATTATAAAGGCGAAAGTTTGTGAGTGTGTTGTGTGTGTTTATATGTTTGTTACTTCTTCGCGCTGAAACGGCTAGACCAATTTTGATAAAATTTTGTATGGCGGTAGCTGACACCCTGGATTAACATATAGGCTACTTTTTATCCCAATATTCCCACGGGATCGACATTTACGCGGGTGAAACCGCGAGGCGCAGCTAGTAATAAATAAAAAATAACCCAACCATATGAAATAAATTGGCCTAGGGAATATTTTTATTGCAGTAGACTATTTTTCTACTTCATTAAAAGTTTAGATGTTAATGTTGAATAATATGTTTACAGGGTGACGGACGAGAAGGAAATGATTGACGGCCAAGTGAGCTTCCTCAACTCAGTCATAGTGGACATGCAGCGCAAGAATGAGCAGCTAATGGCGCGAGTGCAGGCGCTCGAAGGTGGCTCAGTAGCCAGTGAACCACCTCTATTGTAAGTAGATTCATCATCCTTCTTGTCTTTTCCCAACTACACTGCTACGAGAACATTTCTGCGCCCGAATAACGTTGACAAAACGAAAACGTTGACGTTGGTAAACACTTGTGCAATTGTTATGGGAAATGTCATTTGAAATTGTATTCAAAATACAAAATGACGGCGTTAGTTTTGGCCATGCGCCAAAATAGCCTAGTACCGCTATACATATTTGACGCGTAGGTATTGCACTTTTTGCTCGACACATTTCAACGAATCTGTATAGTTAGCGCCACGAAGGATGAGACTTGATCCCACTCTGACCTCGAAAAAAAAATCTGGTGTTTCATACATTTTGGTCAAGTAGGGATTGAACTTTTGTATGAAACAGCTGATTTTTTTTTCGTGATTTCAGAGTTGGTCCCATAGTGAAAGTTGTTCATATTCATGGGTAGAACACCCTGTAAAAATTTGGATGGTGATAAAAAAATAAGACTGTATAGCTCCGTTTTTTTTTTTTTGATTAGCACAATTTTGACTTTAGCTCTTTTTTATACATACTGTACAGGGGGCCCTGTACAGTCGACTGCACGTTGGTATTACGGAGTTTCAATAGAATACGGACTGGGATGGTTACCACGTGCGGTCGCCTGACCATGTGTATAATAAAGAAATATAATTATAATTTGTTTGGCGCAGTAACGGTCGCAAGGCACGAGCGGTAGCCCCGCGGTTGTTCTGCGACATCTGTGACGTGTTCGACGCACACGACACGGAGGACTGCCCCAAGCAGGCGGGCGAGCCCGACGCGCCGCCGCCGCCGGCCACCCGCCGCGCAGCGCCGCCGCCCAGACCCTACTGCGATATTTGTGAAGGTAAATATGAGTCGTTCTACTGGAGGATCCAACAACTTTCTTACCTAAATATGAAGTCACCAGTGAAAAGATTTAAGGGACAATTTCCGTATTTTTATGAACGTTCGCATTCTAATCTGTCTCAAACTATCAAAAATACCTCTTAATTTTACCTAAATTTTTGACGAGATTTTGTAATATATTGTCGTTGATAGTCTCTGAGATGAGATTGTGACTAGAATTTGAACGTTTTTTAAGTACTGTGGTAGCTACGCTACGGGGGTCGTAGCCGCAGAGGTGCTGACCACAAATAATTAAGACACGTTAAGCTTTGCACAGCATTTATTGCTTAAGATCCATATCTTACAATAGCAAGTTTTAAACTCAATATAAAAAACACCAGCAGAATATTTGACACTCGCTTGAAAGATCGAATGGAACATACTTTAAAATATAACCAGCCAGTCTTGTAGAGGTGAGGCTTTCCAGCCAGCCTTGCTTTAGACCCGGCCTCTACAGTACCTACCAGAGTTGACCTTCTGACCTTTTTGGGGTTGGTTATCAAAAGCTGAATAGAAAAGTCGAGAAATATAGAAATGGTTGGGCCTGATGAAGAATGATCATTGCACTGTTCTGACTTTGGATGAAAAACAACCAACATTTTACCTGCCTACCTAGGAAGGTAATGTTTTTATTCAATCCAAACTCGTAATTGCTGTACCTACTACCCTAAGGTTAAATGTCACTTGCGCAGTTGCGCATCATTAAGCTCTATTTTTACTTAAACACCAATGTAAAAGATAGATAGTCTTTTCCATTGATGTATAAAATAAGGGAAATTATGTCATTCATAATCGTAAACATTCGGCGACTAACGCGATTTCGCTTGCACAACAGCGTCGGCTCCTATCCTTGCCCAGTCTATGTCAGCGCAAGTAGCATGGGTACGTAACAGTGAATAATATTGCTATCTCATTCCCGCTACCGTCCGCGTAATATGTCTCTCTATTTCGGTTGTTGAGCACATGACGCACGACATCGGGAAATATAGTTGTGTGGGTGTGTTTACATGTAAGTGTTTCTAGTCCATTTAATGTTTACGTGATGTTAGAGAGTGGCCTATCTTCCTAATTTTAATACATCAATGCTGCAATGGTCTTATCCTTAGTAAAGTTTTATTTACTGGGAGTTTATGTCAAAAGTGCCAAAGCAATTACGAAGTCTATATTAAATGATGATGATTACTCATTACTAATATTATTTTTCTAATCCCTTGTTTTTTTGTTTCCAGTATTTGGCCACGCAACAGAGAACTGTGATGAAGAGGAAACATTCTAATTTGCCTATTTATTGACGGATTAGTTTTAATGTTACCGTTATTGTTGTTACATGTTTTAGTTGGCTATTATTTATTATTGTTTACCATAGGCATGGTATATCTGTTTTATAGTTAATATCTTAGGAAAATGTTTGTAAATAAGTACCCTTGATCTTTTATATTATAAGAGAATCATTGCATGTTATATTTTTTCTTAATTAGGTGAATGGTAATCAACTTTTCGTATGCATTATCTGGTCATAATGCATATTGAGAAATGATCTTTTATGGCACAAATTGGTCTTACATCACAATCATGATTCTTCGATAACTCTATTGCAACCTATTTTAATTTATTTTTAAAATAATTAGATGAACACCAAAATATACCTAAAAGTTTTATAACAATAAATTAAATTGAATTAATATTCTATGTTTTGTTTCTGTGACAATGAAACCCCTGATCCCAACAGCAGCAGTTATGGAGCCAATAATGTAGTAAGTAAATAACTCGCAAATAAAGCTACATGATACTTGAATATGTTACCGGAAAACCCGATTTCAGGACAAACTAGTTTAGCCTAGGCTAAACTAGTTCTTCCTATACGCGATAGGGGGTGCCCTTCGCTCGCCCTTGGATCTTATGTCGACGGAGCCCCGCTTCGCGGGGCCCCTATTTCTGTGTAAAGGGTTTAAAGTAACCTAACCAAACCGAATCTCGGGGTGCCCTTCGCTCGCCCTTGCATCCTATGTCGACGGAACTAGTTTAGCCTAGGCTAAACTAGTTTGTCCTGAAATCGGGTTTGGCCGGTAACAAATACACCATTATCACATATTATGACATTTCCTACAGCTGCCAATAGTAAGTCCTAGGTTCAATCAAACAATCTTTAAAATCTGAAGATAGGTTTGGGATCCAAAGGGCTTGTGGCTAAAGCTGCATCAACATTTAAAATAAGAATAGCAATCTGAAGTCACACAGTTATTGATTCCAAACCTGCCGTATTCTTATAGTACTCTGTGTTCCAAACTGTTCAATATAGCCTAAACTTTAATTGGAACTTGGTATCCTTATAGATGTGGTGGTGACGGGACTGGTGAGATGAAACATAATTTTTGACATAGGATGTGTATTTGCTGAAAATTAACAACAAAACAAAATAAAAAATCTAAATTATCAATATTAGGACATAACTTTCTACTTCCATGTGACAAATTATCATTATTTATTAATATGTCAATAAATAGTCAATCTTATTTGATTATTTTATATGTAAGATTATGCAGTGCGGTGGATAGTGAAACCAGTTTGAATAATTATGTTATCTGACCGATTTCTTGCTAATGAGCCACCTTCGAGCGCTTCCACTCTTTTCTGGTGGATAGTTGGTTCAGTTAAAATTGATCAGATCAGTTTGAATTTTCTGGATATTTACATCAAGTTGAATGTCTCATTTGGACCTTAGAAGACCTAGTAATAGGTACCTACTGATACACTAGAATTACTAGGTAGCACATTAAAAAAAAAAGACGGGTTGCACTCCGGGAGTGCCGGCAGAAGTGAAAACTTGAATATTAATGTTGAAATAAATCAATTATTAATTGAATTAATATAACTAATTTTTTTTCACTATTTCTACGTCCCTTTTTTCATTAATAGATGCACTTTGTTCAATTTCCATATTTTAAACACTTTATATACACGAATGTTACGAATACACAGCAGTGTGTCCACATCCACTTCCACTTCCACTTTGACTTTGACTTTGACTTTGACTTCCACTTCCACTTCCGCTTCCACTTCTGCTTCCACTTCTAATTCCACTTCCACTTCCACTCCATCAATCCATCCATCCATCCATTGTCGTGTGTCACTAAACTTGGTTCACTTCGGTTGGCGCCGCCGTAGAAAGAGAGGGGGTGGGGGGGGGGAAATCTCTCCTGACGGTCACGTGTCCTGACGCGAATTTAATATTTTTTACCCATTACAAAAAGTGTTCAACGCCGCTAAAGAAGTTTTCACTTCAATAATTTGCCCCTGTTAACACTGCTTAGTGCATGACGACTTTGCTATAAGCCCTAAAATAAAAGTATGATCCAACTGATCCAAGTCTCGAATTGCAAATGCATCCCTAATCTCTTGGCTAGAATAGTGAAAGGCATGGATAACAGATTTAAGAAAACAGCAATTCAGTTTCCAATAATTCCTTTATTAAAATATTACTTAATCATATTCTTAATCTAAAGTATTCATAGTTATTTAGTCTAATCCTTCCTTCTTCTCTTTGATGGCTTCCTGAAAAAGATTTTTTTCACTTTAAAAAACAAAATGTATTCAAATATTTTTTTACTTATCATTAAAATACCAGTTAAAAAACCTCCAAGGGAAATCAATAAAAATTATAACCTTTTGCTCAGAGCACAGACATCTGGGCTAACAGGCTTAGAATATCAGGCAACTTTATGTCAATAGGCTTGCTCCCAGGAATTTCTTTGGCTTTACCTTTCTGGAGCACAGGCATGCCATTATGGTTGAATGTAAAATGTGGAATTTAAAAAGAAAAATAAAATAAATAATATACAATACATTATATGTTCTAGAACTAAAAATTCAAAGATATGTGACATCTACCTACCCGCACCGGACCAGAGTGGTGGATTATAGCCCACTCCCTCTCATAGCCTGTGTCACAGCAGTGGGAACAATATTGGTTGCTTATGCTTATACAATAATACTGTGCAAAATATGTTGTATTTACCTTAAATCGTTCTTCAAACAGTGACAGTTCAGAGGTTAGGTCAGTGATAGCATTCATAAAAGCTTCTTGAGGAGTGTAATCAGAAGTTGTCTGGATGCGCAGCACAAACTTGTGCTCTAAAGGGTGAGGCACCTTGTAACCGGCAAATAGCACTTTCGGGTCCTTCAGCAGCTGGCTGCAAATTATACATTCACGAACATAAATATGAAATTCACACAAGAAAACTAAGTTTCACACAGGCAAGGTAATTAAGGACAATACGTACTGCCTTATCATGTTCCCGAGTGTGTGATCTTCTTTATTTACTGTAAATATAGCTGCGTTGGTCACCTTAGTATCTTCTTCTTTCTGTACCCTGAAAATTAGGAAAGGCGTTTAATGTAAACATAACATGGGAAGCTACTATTTATGTCGTGTGGGCTAAATAGGTACTTACTTTTTCTCTCCATCATATAAAAGGAATGATTCGAATGTTGGTGGTGCGTTCATTTTAATTACTTAACTCTGCTTACTTTTGTTTAAAATAACTAAAAACAAGTATTGCTATGTATCCGTATCGTATTTTGACCACTAAACCACTTTGTCAGTTTGGCTGGCTTGGCAGTTGGCGTTGGGCTTTGACAAATGACAATGACAACCAAAAAGTGACACTTAGCCATAGAGAAATTGGCTAAGGAAATTGGTGATAAAATTTTGCATAGTGCGGTGCGCCGCTCTGCCAAGAATAAAGGCGGATACAGACATTGCGAGGCATCCGCTGCGCACACCTCGCAACACACGCTTCGGTACTAATTTGCCTCGAGTAACGAGTAGCCTCACCACGAATATGAACGTCCACACATTGCGAAACATGCGATGAGCGTCGTGCGCTGCGCATGCCTCGCAGTGTCTGTATCCAGCTTAAGATGTGCTGTCTGTACTTCATGTACAGACGCCAGCACATCAACCTACTACAATATGTCAAATTTCTTTAATAGATTTTCAACTTTATCACTGAAACATAATAAAGCAAGTAATAAAGTTGAAAATTTATTAAAGAAATCTGACAGATTGTAGTAGGTTGATGTGCTGGCGTCTGTACTTGGCACGCTCCGTATGGGATTTCCCCTATGTGGCCAAGTTTTTTTTACGGATGAGCTTTACGTTGCCTGATATCTTTTTATCCTTTTAAAATAGTGGCGCACCGTAGCAGCCTTGTGAAAAAAGTTCCTCATATTCGTATCGGCACGGCTCAGCTACGTTTTGTTGGGGTAGAATTTCAAGTAGCAGTAAAAGCGGTTTTTTTTAATTGCAAGTTTTACCACTGACGTGCCTCAATATCCCGATCATAATCTTCTCTTGGCAGTTTATTAAGTTATAGAGCAGATACCTAATAAAACAATTATATTGGTGCCGGCCGATTCCCTTGTTCACAAAGTAAACTAAATTTAAGTCCAGTGCACCTTTTTTTTTTTTAACTGTGGGAGGGATTCACATCGGCGTCGAGACAACGATGAAATATCTGGGTCTCGTCCTCGACAGCCGGTGGAACTTTGTCGAACACTTCCGACGTTTAGCCCCCAAACTGGAAAGGACCGGGGCCGCCTTAAAGCGGCTCTTGCCCAACCTGAGGGGGCCAAACACCTCCTGCCGGAGGCTTTACGCGGGGGTCGTGCGGTCCATGGCCCTATACGGGGCCCCGGTGTGGGGGATATGATGACCATTCGTCGCTATCCTTAATAGGTCACATTCACTAATACGTCACCTTGTGCATCTGGTCAGTTTCTTAACTCGTTTCATGCTGTATTTCGACTCATTCCCAACTCGTCCGACAACGTACAGTCAGCGTTAAAAATGTCGGGATGAACAGACTGTTCACAATGATCTCAACACCTAAAAAGTTAAACTTTATTTTGTTTGGATACTGTGTTCATTCTAAAACATTCCTTGTGTCATTGGGTTAGTTTAATGTTCATAACTTTTAAGTTGAGAATCATAATTTTTAAGTTGAGTTTTTTTTTTCTTTACTTATTGTCTTTCTAGTAAAAATTCAAACAAGATTGTGCGAGTACTACCTAATTTATAATAAAATTTTGTTTTACTGAAAATGTTTGTTTTTGTGCTTAATTGTACATATCCATCGGACGAGTTGGGAATGAGTCGAAATACAGCATGAAACGAGTTAAGAAACTGACCAGATGCACAAGGTGACGTATTAGTGAATGTGATCTATTAAGAGTAAACTAAACGCGAGCTCGAACTCACTCGTGGTCATGGCCAAAATCACGCTGTCTAACTTGGCTTCGTGTCTGACGGAGCTAGTATCAGTGATGAGCAGTTAGACGCTAATCTACACGCACAACATCTAGTTCTCACGCACAGAAACACCGTTCCGAACTGATAGGCGCATAAAAATATTTGAAAAGTGCTTTGGAAAATCGAGTTCTATGAAAAATCTATTACATAAATCAATCACAAATAAAGTTTTTTGAACTCTTCGATAACTGAGCTTTGTCGGTACGGATTTAATTTTTAATATTTTTCAGTTCTTTTATTACTTATTTACACCCAAAGTTACGTTAAAAATAGCAAGAAATACGAATCTTTGTTGGCTCATAACTTTTTAATGACTTGTTATTTTACAATTCTGCTTCCGTACAGACACAATTAATAATTAGACAAAACGATACAATGTTTAACTTTGGATGTACAATGTCAAACAGTGGAGTAATACTCTCCCGAAATTTGTATGGAAAAAATATCGAATAGTGGCACCTTAAGGATAGCGACGAAATGGCCAATGTGACGAATGGTCATCATATCCGGTGTGGGCGCGTTCTCTGCGGCGGCGAGCCGCCCACTATCTGAACGCGCCCCAAAATGTGGTAGCCGTAAGGCTGATCCGGGGGTACCGCACGATCTCAGGCGAGGCGGCAAGCCTCCTTGCCGGACTGCCGCCATGGGATCTGGAGGCGATAGTCCTCGCGCGCCTGTGTGAGTGGCGCGCGGAGACACTACGCCGAGGGGAAACTGCTTCCGCGGCAAGTCGCGGCGGAGCGGACAGATCTCCGGCGCGATCTCATGGTGGCATGGAAGGAGCGACTTTCGCAACCCAGCGCAGGGCACGCCACGATAGTGGCGATAAGACCCCTCTTTGAGGAGTGGCTAGAGAGGCGTCACGGCGTCCTCACCTATCGCCTGACGCAGGTCCTCACCGGACACGGATGTTTTGGGAGGTTCCTGCACATCATCAGGCGGGAGGAGACGCCCGGGTGTCACCATTGCGAGGATCGCCTAGAGGACACGGTGGAGCATACGCTGGAGATCTGCCCCGCATGGGCGGAGCACCGCCGTGCCCTCGTAGAGGCGATTGGCAGCGGCGGCGACCTCTCGCGTCCGGCCCTGGTTCAAGCCATGGTCCGGGGCAAGAGGGAGTGGGAGACAGTCACCTCCTTCTGCGAAGCAGTCATGCTAGCGAAGGAGGTGGCGGGACGGCTGAGGGAGAGAGCCACACGTCCCAGCCGCCGCGGGAGACGCTCCGGGCGTTGGGAGCCGCATGACGACGGCCACCGTAGGCGCGGGCCTGTGGACGGAGAGTAATGGGTAGCTCACCGTCCGATCAGGACCGGGCCCGTGCCGGACGGCGCGTACGTGTTCCACGCGCGCCTCAAAGAGATGTCAGCAAAAAGGAAGGGGCCTGCCAGGGGTGCGGGATTGTCCGAAAGGGTTACCGCTACCCCGGAACATAAAGGGCTAAGGAAGGAACACGGATGGGTTTTAGTCAGTAAGAGTCTGACACTCCCTTCCGCTCCACCCAGAGCGGGAGGGGTCATTTGATGATTTCCCATCCATAAAAAAAGTACATCTTTTTATTTATATTTCACGGACGAAATTTAGTTTAGTTTGTGAACAACAGAATCGGCACCATTGAACACAAAGGTTTAAATCGCGAATTCGCGAGATTTGGTTCGGTCGTTTTGCGTTCGAGTTATTTGGCGAGATGACCCATATAATCATAATAAAACAGATCAATACATAGATACTTTTTCATATAACGTAACATCACGACTGTATTCTCCGAAAGGTTAGCTGCTATCAAAAAGTACTCTGTGGTTAGCTGTGATATTCCCCGCGTGTAGGTACCTACAGTTCAACCACATTTCGCCAGTTATGTTATGTTTGCGTCCTATGTAATAGGGGGCGAGCATATTGCCATCAATCGGACACAAATCCAGCCTCCGGAATGGAAAAACTCAAGAACACTGTCCGATCCGGGAATCGAACCCAAGACCTCATGGTCAGCAATAGCGCTTGCGGTCACTAAACCAACAAGGCAGTCTCTAGTTAGTACAACATTTAATAATAAAATGCGTAAGTAGATTCTGTTTCTGTCTGTCTGTTGCCTTTTCACGCCTCAATTAAAGTCAATTAATTAAACAACATGTACAGCAGAAAACACCGTTTATTTTATAATTATGAGAGAATTTCAGATTGATAACCTACATACTGAATATAATATGACTATAAAACCATTCTAACTTGAATTTTACATGTGTGTCCAGAACCTCACTGTTAATATTCGTAATACAAGATTTTGTAATTGTAACAATGATTGTAGGTAGGCATTCAGTGTTCCTTTACAAGAAGATTACGAGACAACTTTGTCATAGGGAATACAACTTTAATATAAATTCTGAAATACTTATATAGGTACAAGAAACATCCGTAAAACGGTACTAAACTATTTTAACATTTTTGTCTAAACTAAATTATGAAAAGTAACATGATTTAAAATAAATTATAAACTCTAATACAATATTATAATAATGTTTCACATCATTCAACGCCAAGCAACATCAAAGAGTCAGAAAGAATAAAGCACAATTGTGGAAATTTGATAATTACGAACATTTAACTACAAATTGAAGTCTAGCGACTCTACTGATAAACAATATTGTAGAATATTAGTTCGAGTGAGTACCCCGTCAGAGGGCGTGACGTTGTTCCGCATCATGACATGAGGGCACCTCTAGTAATGTGGCCTCTCTACCGGCAGATAGCAAAAGATAATACTGGCACTAAGAAAATGGCAGCTCCTTGTGCTACAAGTGAAGAAAGTGTTATTGCTTGCACGATATAAGCGGATCATGACATTGTCGCTTATTCGTTGAGTACTCTATACGATGACTGTGAAAATACTTAATAATTACTTTAGCTGAAAATATATTTAATTAAGTAACTAACTTGTTACCTACTTTGCGTGGCTAGGACTTGCCGGTAGAGACTTGGCCTGACAAGGTACCCCATCATTTATTTGAATATCTAATGATTTTCAGGAAGATTATTCACATGACACAGACGATATACAAATCTGTCCTTCAATAATTAACATTAGTAACTATTAAGGAAAAATGATGAAGACATGAGGCGATAGAAATTGTAAGTTTGCATTCGTCACTGGGATCTTAAAATTACATTTCAAAATGTTCGTTGTTTCACAATTACTCTTACCAAGCATTACTTTGATTCGTGAAGTGTTGATTTATTTTATAAACAGAGCTACGGATTTCCATGAATTAGATTCAAGACGCATCTATTGTTTAATGCCGGTTAACTGTTAGTTAACTGTGATACATTTACATACTTATACATTCAAGATTGAAGAATACAAGTTTAATCAAACATCATTAATTTAAAATAACATAAAATAGTTGAATAAGCTTAATAAACAGCACTGCAATCATTTTTGGATTACGTTTAACACTTACTAGCTATCGTCTGTTATGTAATAAAACGCTATGAGAATTGACACATAAGTATATAAACTATACTAATTGTGTACGTATGCATACAAAATTAGCAATCCAATCAACATTATGCATACTATTGATTATGAAAATATCTATGCTTTACGATAACATTGAGTTTTGTTAGATCGTACAGTCGGACGCGCCGCGCCTGGAGCGGGCGCGTCCCGCCGGTGGGCGCGTACTTGAACACGAGAACATCACTTATGTACACTAGTAACAGAAATACAATTGCAATATTACCATTGATATTATTAGAATAATAGAGATTATTAAAAGCTGACTAGAAGTTCGGTTATACCTACTCTAACGATTTATTTTATACAAATTAGGATTGGATGCGAAGTGTTTCGCAGGTCGCGCGGCGTGTGCGAAACGCTTCGCGGTCCGAGCGCGCTCCGCGGTCTCGTGACTTGTGCGAACTGTTCCCGGAGTGCGGACTGCGGCGCGCGCACAGAACTACCATTAACGTTAGATTGGTGTCAGCTCAGGTACTCGGCCTCGCTTCGAGACCTATTAATATAATACTTATGCTAAGATACGATGAGGTTAGATGCAACTAGCTGGTGTCAGCGCGATGTGGGACACGGGCGCAGGCGCGACGGGCGCGGCGTCGGCGCGGAAGACAAGCGACACAATTGACTGACTACTGGAGAAACGCGGCTGACCTCCATGACTTTATAATGAAGCTACTCAGAGAAAAGGTATCACCTAATTTCTCTACTGTTACGAAGGCAACTAGATGAAATCCTACTCTTAAGGATAAAAATCTAATTATGCTATAAATGTTAAAATTAACATTGCTTCATGTTCTTAAATATTGAACTGCAGACGAGTGCGGGCGCGCGAGGCGGGCGGGACACACGCGGGTATTAGTACCGTTATCCACTCGCGCGCCGCTCCGAGACACGTTATAACAATATGCCATAATATCATACGACTACATAATAATCCTTCTTCACGACAATCGTTTAATTATAACGTTATTTTCTTATAGGAAAATGCTAATACATGTTGGTGCTCAAATTTTCGAGTGACTCTCTACAATTTATTATTACAAACCGAAAATACTGCTCAATAACTATTATTATATTGCTGAAGACTGTACTTCAAATTTATTAAAAAAGTTACCCTAGCTAAAACGGCTACTTTATGTATTACTGTACAACGAAGAGCGTCTTAAAAGGTATTAAATTAAACTTTATATTCACTCAACTTTAAATTTCATCGAAAAGCGCCAAAAATTTCAATGAGTCGTTTATACTATGTATTATTTGAAAAGTTCAAAGTACTCTTACTGTTTAATAAAAGTTACATTCACAATAACAATTCATTATTATTATAAAGTTAACTAAACAACAACTGCATCTACTATCACACATTCGAAAGTTTTAAACAATTTTACAATTGTAATCGAACTTTATTATTGCTACGGCGACGGCACGCCGGCGCGATATGCAGCGTGCGCGTGCGGCGCCGCGGCGTGACGTCACGCGCGTGGCGACACGCTGGCTCCGCACGCCAGCACGACCCGCGAGGCGGCGCGGAGGCTATTCATCTAATGGTGAGGTAGAACCTAACGATATCGCACCTACCCGCACACCCTCGCATACTGATGTCGCAGCCCAACACTGACGTCTCCTCGCAACATTGCCACACCTTGTTACGGGTGCACGGGCATTACACTCCACCATTCCCTCTAATCTATCAACGAGGTTAAACTATTCAAGATTATACAGAAATCATTTATTGTTTACATGAAAGAGAGATCTGTCAAATCTTTGTATCACTTTACTTATAAATACAAACTATACTCACATTATGGCGTCTAAGCAACCATATTGTAAGTATTAAAAAAAACAATGTTTAATATTTATTCCAGCTTTCACTAGCAGATATTTAGATACTATAAAATATATAGTAAGGAATATTATAGTGGAAACCGAGATTTATAAGATTCTAAATACTGTTATGCGTGTAGATACTAGTTATATAATGTACGTATAACTAACATATGTATATTCATTGATTATTGCGCACTAAATTATTATTTAGTTTATTTTTCATAAATAAATATTAGTTTTTTGTGTGATCGCTATGAAAACCGATTTTAGAGCCAGCGGTTATGGTGTAGTTACGGCCAATATATTTTTACTAACGACGATAATATCAAACATTAATTTGTTCCTATGACGTATCTCAGATGATAAGTAATTGAATATATGTAGTTTGAACCTTACAGACGAACTTCTAACAACAAATAAGAGGTGTTTATACGTGTTGATGATTCGCTCTGTTGTAGAATGTTGATTGTTGCCAGGCGGGATGCAGGCACCGAAATATGCGCGGCGATTTTTCTTTGCATGACGGTCCTGAAAACTTTAAATCGTACACTTTATTCAAAATAAGACATAGCTCTACTAAATATCGAATTTATCTTAACAACAGTGAGCCACATCTCAGGAGTGCGTCCAAGAAGTGAAAAAAATAATCGTAATCTGCCTTCGCGATTTATTTGGCAAAAATATAAACAAATATGAGTTTATGGAAAAATCACTTTCATTCCTACACAATAATGTTCAGTTTACGCTACAACTTCAAACATTTTTATAACTTTTTCAATAGCGCTATAGTCACTCTGAAATCAACTTAAATACCATTAAAATAAAGTTGATATTTGTTTAACTTGAAATAACATCAATTTGAAACATAAGTTTGAATAGAATTTTTCTCACGCCAATTTCCCATGGGAATAGGCAGAAACCACCACTTGCTATGATCCTTACACATTCCTTTGTGTGCAAGTTACCGGCTTCATAGTTCAACCACACTCCTGGAGTGTCGCACACTGTTACAACGTAATTTATTACACTAAACACCTAAATTATTTCTACAAATATTGTGGATATAAAATATGAATGATTATTCCGTGTCTGTGGCTGATGTTAACCGAAACTATCTTACAAAATGGTAAGAAACGACCTGAAACATTTTCATAATCTGGAGGTCTTTAAAATCGTAATTCCGGGGATCTTTCATATTACATATAAAAATAATTACATATTCATATTGAAAGTTTATAAAGCAAAAGAAGCAGTGATAGCTGTCACAATTTTGGTAGGGACCTTTAGATTATAATGTTGATTAAATGAATAAAAATGTAGATACCTAGGTATGTGTGTATAATGGCTCTCGAATAATTTGCATTGTATAACACCTAAATAAATAAATTGAAATGAAGTGAAGTGAACCAACCTATCGATAGAATAGATAAAATATTAGAATGAAAAACCTAGGTAGGAGTAAAAATATGAAACAATACAAGGTGCGAAAATATAAAGAAGTGCTTGGATTATAAAATAGAATAAAAGTAGATAAAATACTTGTTAAAAATAAACAAATAAGCGGTCAGGCAATTCAGGATATACATTTTTTTGTTTTGTTTTGGGATATACATAAGTTGAAAAAAAATAGTGGTGTCATATTTCTAGTAGTGTTGTCAGTTCTGTTTCCTAATAATAATTGCAGATTTTTCTAGGGCGTCGTTATATCCTGAACTAATAGCAAATATTTAACTTACAGCAAATTTCAACGCTCAATATTCCGTGTAGCAAAATATAAATAATTAATTCTATAGTATACGAGTACAATGTTTATCCTATTCAAATATTATTATGCAACCGACTCATGCAAATTTCAAACCCCAATTTCTATAATGTACTTTTGAATTTGTCTCGAATAAGATGTAGATCGATTTGATCGGCGTCTAGTTAATAAAGCATGGCTTTATCGAATGATAAATCTACTCAAGTCTCGATTCTAACTAGGGATGCGGTCTAATCGTATAAGCCCAGTTAAATGTTGCGCATCAAACCTGCCCCCGTTCACCCGTTTAGAAGAATGTGTTATACACGTAGCCAGTCGCAATGAGGCCGAGCACGAGCAGACACAGCATTATCATTATCTTCTTCTGCACAGTGGACAAACACAACACGCATTAGTGGCTAGCGGTGACAGCGAGCGGCGAGGCTGCGCAGAGCACAGTCCGGCCGCTCGCCGCGCACTTACAAATTACCTTTGAGCATTTGGCGATCGATGTATGAGAGTGGCCGCTCAAACCACAAAGCTGGACAGGTAGCCCACGATGACGATGCCCAGTATGAGCAGGCACACTAGGATCATGATCTTCTTCTGTAGGCGGCGAATGTCGAGTGACGAGTGGTGAGCATGCAACAGTACGCTTTATACGTGTCTCGCGACATCGGCCCGCCCGACCACTCGGGCCAGACACTTCAAACTCTTAATACAATTATTACCATGATTATGACTAAAAATACTGGAATAGTGTAGTCATAGGCTCCGTTTTGATACAGTAAGGTGGGTGCGTCATTTGCCTTGCATAAAGATTTAAATCAGGTGTCAAAATAAAAAAAATAAAATCGAAATAATAAATATAAATGTAATTTTCGAAATTATAAACATATTTACAACATGAGTAGTTTTACGATTATAGAATTAATAAACAACTTTGTAACACGCCCTTAGCTGGAGGGGCGTCCATCTACTACATTAAGATATTTTTAAGAAATAAAACATAACTTCTATTAAGGTCTCAACATAATTAAGTAATTAATCATCAATAATAATGAAAATGGCATTAAATTATATTTCACAGTCTTTTGATTAAATAAATAAGTGCGCAAGCTAAGTCGACGTGAAGTATAAAGGTGAAGTTGAGCTAGAACATAAATTTTATACTTTCAACTAAAAGAATATTTAATCACAGTTAATATATTGTGCTATTCTTTAATAATATATAACATACTAATACACACAAAAGTATATAGTATGCTATCCGTTTAATTTGTGAAAATATCATCAAAATGCTATTATTAAATGCAATAAGTGATATACAGTAGCCGGCGATAAATATTGCACATCGACCTTTGGAAAGAAACAATCGGCTAATTTCGGCTTCGTAGTGCGTTATCTCTGTCGCACACTACCTATGTGACGTTAACTGACGTTTTGTCAGTCGTTGTTCAAGTGCGATAGAGTGCGGTCGCGTCCAGTTCAAAATATATATCTAGAGTTGTTAACACCATTTAAATAATTTAAAGTTGTACTATGGCATCTTTAGGAAAAATAGGGGAACCTTTTTATTTTACCCCAACCTAAAGCAATCATTTATAGAAAAATTGGTGTATTTTATACAAAGAATAAAAAGAATTATCAAAAGAAGCAAATCATAATAGGGTAGTTTCCTGGGTAAAAAAATAATAATTCTAATTAAATTTGGGAGTGGGGGGTCGTGACGTCACGCCGTGCTAAAAATTGTCGCACGGCGTGACGTCACGACCCCCAACTCCCAAATTTTGACGCGCTTTATTTTTGTCATTTTTTGTTTGATTGACAAAAGAAAAAATATGGGTCCATTATTTTTCGATAATCTAACTGACGGACTAATTAGAATTTTTTAGGAAACTAGCCTATTGTTTTAACAGCTCCTAATAGATACCGGACTGTTTGTATTTCGTGCGACAGAGATAACGCTCTACGAAGCCCAAATTAGCCGATTGTCTCTTTCCAAAGATCGATGTGCAATATTTATCGCCGGGTACTGTAAGTAAAATAATAATCAGGTGCCATATTCATTGTCTTAATCCTCTGGAAAAAACATTCCAGTCAAACCAAACACAAAACAACTCAAATATAAAATGAACTAAACAAAAATTATATTTGATTGCAAAAATCCAATGAGAGCGTTCTGCATTACAAATTTAACAATGAACAGCGGGGTACGTAACACACTATCAGTAGCAATGTCATTTTGACAGTTCAACAACATTCATTGCGTTATTTACGTTGCTGAGCAGATACATTTTTAGAGCATGTGAAGCAATGAATTAGCAATATCCTTCAAAATGATTCAGATTGAGATTGATAGTGTGTTACGCAATTAGAGTGCAGATCAGCTAAATAAACACTTTAAAAGTATTATATCATAGTCCGCGCGGAACTAGTTGGCCGCTGAGGTTTGGTCAGGGGTGGGCGGCGGTTCGCAACGCACGTACTGAGTAACCCCTCAAGCGTCAAGTGTACATAAGAGAAAGTGCTTGAAACGTCAACAGTACACCAAATGTACACAACAGTGTCATTGTTCTATTGTCATCGTTAAAACAATGATTTACTGCGCCCATTCTACTGCACCGACACGTGGGGTGTTCCGACAGGTAGGCGGGCAAACGTGTAAGAGGGTAATGGGCCCCCGCCCCTCCACTCATATAACTAAGTCGCGACCAACTAGTTCCGCGCGGACTATAGCGACAAATTATCAAGTAATATTCACCAACTATAGTGTCAGGCCGATAGTAAAATGAAGCCTCAAAGAAATACTAGGATGTACTTATGTACAAAGTATGAGAACTTAAACTAGGTAAAATACTGGTCACTATATCTTTGTGTTGACTGATTGTGAACTAAGGCCGATATCTAAAAACGTTACTTAGCGCGTGCTTTGACAGGTTCCCGTCTCTGTCTTGCACTTGTAGATTGACAGTTCTGCGACAGTGACGGGTATAACGCCAAGCCAAAGTTCATGCTAAGTAACATTTCTAGATCTCGGCCTAAAACAGCTATAATGTAGCGCTGTCCTTGGTTCCTGTTCTTGTACCATTATAAATATTATCAAAACTTTTTTTTCTCAACTCACAATATCTATTTGCGAATATAATTTTAATGTGTTTGATATAATTAATAAAGATTGAAATTTTATTTATAAGATATAAACTGCGAGCAAATGGCTAACAATAAATAAAGAAAAGCTAATATAATATTTATCAACAATCGGCATTAAATAAACTTTAATAAAGTAGTTAACAAACCGCGTAAAGCTATTAAATATATTATTTAGTATTATAAATGTTATTTCAGTTAATACTAATAAGGAAGATTAAGATAAACATCTGTGTACTCCAATAATAGTGCCCTGTATAATAATTGTGATGTTTCGACTAACAAATTTAAGAGTTGAGTTGTATATTATATACAGCCATTAATATTAAATATGTTTATATGATATAAGACAGCCTGGTAATACCAGTAAAGCTAATATTAATATTAAATAACTTACAATTCTAAAGCACAATCTATCTTATTGCACTTTACACATATTGTCTTCGAACTTCTACCGTGACGGTAAAACAATTAGTTATATTCCTGTTTGGTTATCAAATTATACAACGTTGCTAAAGTATTCAACAAAAAGGCTGCGTTATAAAAAAAATATTTTGAAATAACGCCTTGCAGATGGCGCTGCGTACGATTGTCCCTAATGATTTACCATTTAGTTTCTGAAAATCATTGAAAGGTTACAATTTGCTATGTATACCAGCTACATAGAGACTAGGATACACTCTTTATGGAAATTGTTGAAAAAGCAGTTTATATTAGGCAATACCATGTGGCGCCGACCCCAAATAAATTGGGTTAAGGGCAAGAGAATGATGATCAAGATCAAATATCATAACACAGCCTTTTTAAAAAAACCTTAAAGCACAATGCACTTGCTACATCCATGCATGTCTAATGAGATTAATAACAACAATATTTGCCGTATTAAAATAATCAAGCAATTACATCCAGATATATATCGTGTTAAATGTAGCTACAGTCTACATTTAATTCAATGGTATACAGACGAATATCAATGTTGGGTGTTTGTGGTCACAAACCAACTGAATTCATTCACAGTCCATGGGGGCCGACGGCGATGACGTCACAAGCCGGTAGTCTTCACACGAAGTTTAACTCAGCACAATCGCGAGCACTATTATTAATATAACCAGCGTAACAGACAGGCATATTATGATGAAGATTTTTTTCTGCAATGATAAAGGAAAAACAAAAAGAAAATAAAAAACGCTGCTTTGGAAATATTGAAGTACAATCGACAACTTCGACTAACGTAAAACTAGGTGAATATAGTTGCAGGGTGGAATAGAATTCTAACTTGCCAATTTCAATATGACAAATATCCTTCCTTGCAATCCTATTCACCTACCCGGTGTTCGGTTTTACCGGTTCATAACTTAGGTCACTTTATTTAATTTTAATTTTTATTACAATTAAAACTAATATGTCGATCATACTTTTTTTTTGATATAAGGGTTGTCATTCTACATTATTTCAATAGTTTTAAATCATGCATTAAATAATGACACATTGCTGAAATTGATGCCGATATATTTACAGATGCTCGCTTATATTTTAACTTTAGATGTTTGTCAAAGCAGCCAACCCAACCCTGGATCCATACCTTAACTAGGTTTGCTTAGAAAAAATCCCTCTTACCATTAAGAATTCGCAAGAAAACACTAGCCGAGGTATGACGTGAGACGCACAATTTATATCAACACCGTAATCATAGGTACTTCACTAAGATAACGGTAAGTAATATAATCAGCGTAACAGACAGGCATGTTATGATGAACATTTTTTTCTGCAATGTAAAGGAAAACAACAAGAAAATATACGATACGCCATCACCAAAACATCCAAGGCCGGATACGGGACCATTCTAATCTTGAAATACCACAAAAAAAAATGGTTATCGACTAGGGATTTACGCCTTGAAGGGCTCAAAATCCTCCGGGAGGGACATAAGCCTGTATACGACCTTGTTCACAACACCAGCAGTCTATTAAATAAAGTAAAGCTGCGAACTAGATTTATGCAATGCAAGCTTCCTTCGTTCCGTTATGTAACATTTCATGCGGCCTAAATGCATGTTAATATCGGTGTTTTTACACAAGAAAATGTTCACGACACATTATGAGTTCATGTCAACAGGTTGTAAAAGTTCTAGGCGACATAAATGATGGATTTGTCTATGAATACATAACTTAAAACATTAATTTATAAAGGAACGAGAGAAACTTCTGTTTAAACAGAACATACAGCATAGGTATTCCATTAAAATATTGTGGAAATGTATTTACACTGAAAGCTTTTTTAAATGATACTATTTATATGGTATAATTTAAGTAAAATAGAGGCCTAATACCGTGCAGTGACTCTCACAAACAATTCTGAGTGCTTTGTTATGTCATGATTCACAT
Source organism: Amphipoea oculea (assembly GCA_945859645.1). NCBI lineage: Eukaryota > Metazoa > Arthropoda > Insecta > Lepidoptera > Noctuidae > Amphipoea > Amphipoea oculea. Next base: position 16,182,922 of record OX243873.1, read on the forward strand.
GCAAACTCGGTATGGTACTCAGATATTTACATCATTCACAAAAGCCAAGGCAAAAACAAACTAAGACGTATTTTGACAGATTTGTTAAGCCTATTTAGAATGGGATGATATTGTACTGGGAGTGTTTATACTCGTTCTTTGCTGGTCCAATAGTTTGAATACTTTTGATTAAAATGTTTTACAAGGATTTTGGAATGGTTAATGTTCTGTGTGGCCTAAAAACAGGGGGGGAAGCACAAAACTTGCTTTAATTTTTTTTAGAGAATGTCATTCGTTCATGCAACATGCGTTTTGATAAGATACACTTTTAGCAGAATTCTTCTAGAGCATAATTCCTGCTAATTTTAATTGAAGATGGAAATGAAAATTATGTTATTATAAAAAGAAGTTTTCCATGGTTGACAGTCGATACAACGTTTTAGATGTGTCGAAAATTGTTGTTGGTTTGAGAATAGCCTAGGTTAAGTAGCGCCTCACCCCAGAGATCCGTATAGCGGTAGAAACGTTGTAAGGTTTCGTAGTTTAGTAACAGGAGCCGGCTGAGCCGTGGTTTAGTTGGTATGTGATGCATTACCTTCCGCGCCTTGGCCGCGTACTCGCCGGCCTTGCGTATCTCGACGCGGCCGTAGTCGACGTAGTCGGTGGCTTGCGTCACATGGTACTCGATGCGATCTATCAGCTCGCCCTGTTGTGCTAAGGGTACGGCGCGGGGAGGGGAGGGACACAACGTACCGCGGCTGACACCGACGGACGATTGGTTCATACGATTTTATGGAAATCCCCAGAGTCAATATCGTGTTACAGGAGCCGACCAAAGCGCTGCAGTGAAACGTTAATAGATAGTTAGAGAGTATTATTATTATTAATATTAAAACCCTTTGATTAGCCACAGTATAAATCCTTATAGACGAAGTTAAATAAATGTTTTAAACTAGAAGCACAAACGGACATGTGTTACAATGTTTATGATATTCAGTGTTAACCTAGTTATTGCACGGTATGTTATATTGTAAGTTTATGACAGTTATTGTTTATGATACACCAAACACTCGTTATATAATAACATTTTTAAGAGGTTAGTAACATTTAAGTGCATTATTAGATTACAGTTATTATATAACAACGACCACCATATACAAAAGGCAAATTACGCACACACCAATGAAGTCATAGATTAGTGACACATAGAGTCAAGTACAAGGTTAGGTTAAGAAGCCCACTTCAACCGTATGTTAGTCGAGCCGTATGAACACAACAGTCAAAGCATATAGTGTAGACACAAGAATGGAAGGAATGAAGACACAAACACAAGTGTGAACCAATCACCGTATCATCAATAACAAAATGCAGGGTTCAACGAATCAAATGATCACAACGAAACAAAACAGGGCGATGTAGGATTAGGGACGAGGGGCGGACAGACGGATAGGGAGAAACAAAACAAAAATAGATTAGTAAGAATGAATCGTCATTGAAATGATCACTCACCCGTCGAGCTTTGCTCTGATATTTTAGGGCCTTCTTAGTGTCTTGTGTGGCAGTTTGGACATAGTCCACAGCGTGCTCTACATGATACTCAATGCGGTCGATCATCTCTCCCTGTATCCATACGAACAAGTTTAGTATGTTTTCTACTAGGATACTACTACGGAACTACTCGCTACATACCACATGTTCGTCAACAGGTAACTTTCAAGACTCAAGAGTCATTTTGAATTTGTGTTCGTACATTTTTAATGCGATTGTAGCAAGCGATTTCATACCTTTTACAGGCCAGAATATTGCCTATTTTAGTACACGAAATCCATCGAAGAATTTCCAATAAAAGTCAGACGGCCAGTCTGATGTTAGTCACCATACATTGACGAGACATTGACACAAACAGCAGAAAATCGAGTCTGTCGTGCTTATGTCAGCAATCGCTTGAACAGTTGGTAAGGTAGGACATTCACAATCGACGTAAATCCGTTAGTAAGTCATTGCAATGTAACTAACTCTTATCTCGGTAAGATAAAGAATAAATTACAATGATTACCGGGAGTTTCATCAAACTTACGGCAATCATTCTAATTTATACTTTATAACAATGAGATTAGGGTTACATAGCAATGACATACTAATAGTTTTACGTCATTTAAATTGGATCGTGAATGCACTGCTTAAGTTAGTAAGGCATAGCGTAAGTGTGACCTGGCTTTCGACTAGCATCGCCATGTCCATGAACATGTCGTGCAGCTCGCGGATGGATGTCTCCAACTTGATGATGTCGGCATGCCGCGCCTCGATGTCGGCCAGCGTCTGCTTAGCCTGCTGGGTCTCCATTATTATCTGGAAAATGTTGAAAAGCATTTTAAGAATAGAAGAGCATTTTAAGAATAGGGTAAGTAAGTTTTGTTACTTATTTTGTTCAGTGTAATGATTATTCATGAATTATAATTCGGTATTAGCCTATTTGCGAGCAGGCCAAATACTTGCAGGCTAAAGGCCTCGGTTCCTTCTTTCCACTCTTTTCAAAGTCCCGATCATCCCGCCATCTATTTCAGAGTCTGCCGAGGACACGTTTTTCCTGCCATTTGGCATTCACTGCGTGGGTGGTTTTTACTCAATCAGTGCAATAATTAGTTAGGTAACCTTTGTCATAATTGGAAGATTGGGATCTAGAAGGAAGCTTTAATTAACTCGAGACTGGCATCATAAATATTAATGTCGCTGGCGAAAGATGATATCGATATTAGTCATAACTCATAAAATATAAATTACTGTGTTCACCGTCTACGCTCGTGGTACGAACTTTGGCTCGTGCATCCGAAGAAATACCCGTTTGAAAGGTCTTTGTTGTCTGGGTCCCTAAATAACTAAATTCTAAACGATTCCCTCATCGAGACATGAAAATCCTAGTGACTCTATTACTATAAATATCAGTATTTATATAAATTATCATCCGCGTAGCTGAACACACGAGTATCTAACGTTTTTCAGCCAAAACATTTTACTGCAATGCACGCTATCGATTGTATAATTACACTAGTCGGAGGACACCACACTACTAATAATTATGCAGTTACGGCTAAATGTTAGCAACATAATTATAAAATATAGGAGCTAATTAATAATATCAATTCCGCCTTGAAATAATAGACTAAACTTCCATGAACCCAGTAAACAATTTGAGGAAATATCGAGTAGTTTATCGAGTACTGTCAGTTTTATTTATCGATTGTGAATTATAAATAGATTCTCATAAACATAGTCGTACATTAAGTGACGTAACAATAGTGCCAGTAACGCCCCTCAATACTGAGGATGACTGGGACGACCGTAAGTTATTGAACTACGCTACAACATCCGCAACAGAAATACTTGAAGAAATGGATGACTATCGTATTCATATGCAATGATACAGCGATTTGTTATATAAATTGTAAACTGTTACCTGAGCAGGCCCGGTAATATACGCATACCTTTACCTCGTAGCAATTTTACTTGACATTCCAACTTGCGCTTGTATCCAGAGGATTTGGTCTTACGGTAATACCGGCGTGCGTAATTGTTGGGCTTGGATGGCGCGCTAGCTTTCGCAATACAATCATAGGAGATGTTTCCGAGTAAGCTTTTAATAGTCTTTTCGGAACCGTAGTCTAACAAAGTGGTAATTTCGTCCAACATGTTTAGATAATGTGCGTGATAATGTCACACCTTCGTAGTGCCTGAACCCAATAACATTCTGTTAGTGTGCCGCACTGGCTTGGCAACGCCGCGTATCTCCCGCAGGAAATTTGTCAAGATTTGATTTAGTGCTGCAACTTGGCTCCAGTTACAATGGTAATCCTTAAGGGGTTAGTAGGTTCGAAAGTTTGGAACGTGGATCGTGAGTTACAGAACTTTGTGGAAAATATGAAAACATCGGAAAAACGAAACACACTTTTGTGTTTCTTGACACCAAGAAAAGTTTTTTTAAGTTAGTTTATTACCGCCAGGCGTAAGGTTCCTTCACGTTATATTTTATGATTATTTTCGGTATAGCACTTGGACAGAACAAAATAGCTTTTGGGTGACTTCTCTAAATAAATGGGTCCTTTTAGTAGATTGGAGTACCATTGCGAAGTCGAGCACAGGTTCAAAGAGCTTGTTTTACGTATGGAAACCCTGAAAACCCCTAAGCATCTGGAAGGTGTGATAGGAATAGTAAGTGTACTGACCCCCTGCGTGAATACTGCGGAGTTGCCCTGCTCCAGCATCTCCTCGAGCTCGTCGTCGGTGGTGGCGCGGCCGGTGATCTCCAGCTGCCGCTGTATCCTGCTCTTGCAGCGGTCCCGGTAGTCCGTCTGCGTGCGGTTGTACTCCGTCATCACTTCCACGAACTTGCGCGACAGCGTCGAGTGCTGCGTCTTTCTTATCCTCAAATCCGCTGACGATTTATTCGAGTGCTCTTCCTGCTCGATGTTCTGCTCTATGTCTGTGAATCATTTGAGGCAGAATAAACAGCTGAACGCCAACTAGCGCCGCAAATAAAATTAAGACAAAGAAAAGCACTAACGCTAAGTTGCAGCTCACTTACGTTTTAACTTTCCTCTGACTTTGTTGGCAGTTTTCTTAACGTCAGCCATGAGATCTTCCAGTTCATGCTTTGTTTCTGTAAAATAAAATAGGCTTTATTCAGAAAACGTCGGTCTGTTCAGTTTAAAATGTTGCTGGTTGTTCATGCATAATTCAACTCGCTCTCTCAGCAATAATAACATAATTTTGACTGCGAACTGCGTCGTGTGGGCGGCCGCTCTAATTGTCTGTCCACTAATCGAATTCGCCAAAACGATCGATAGTTTTATATAACATAACGGCCATTGGTTTTGCATGGATTGAATAAAAAATAATTTTGAATACATTCTGGACAGCATACAATTTGTATTTTATTTATATAGAATAGACTTGGAAGTTATGTTACTCTATGCAGCTGTGGAAGAGATCAATGTTGTACCTACACTATTTTACAGAAGTCGCTTATACTGTTAATGAATAAGTTGTCCAGGAAACGTGTTAATAAACTGACTAATGGTGGTTCTGTCGATCAATCATAATTATAATTTAATAACCACCAAGAACCAATCAGCTTAAATCTTTAGTTTGTTGATTATATATTTTCAAAGCAAGTACTTTATGGCTTAGTTTACTTATTGCCCGACTACCTGCTGTACACGGTCCCAAGAGTCAACCATATAAAGTTGTACTAAAAATAATCAATACAGAGACGGCGGCGACCTAAAATCTTGTACGAGCAGTTATTTGGATATCAATCAAAGTCGTTGTTCCTACGTGACATTTGTACGTGAGCACGTCTGTTCAAGAGGTTAATCGGATTAATAATAAGCCGGCATTCCCGTCTAATAGCTGCTTAGAGGAGAGGAGCAATACAATTAGCAGTATAGTTGATGGGATAAGTGAACGATCTGTACCGTATTGGAAACATTATGAGATAACGACGGGATGTTTTGCAGCTACGACTGTCTGTGAAAACATTTGACTTTGAACGCTTCTTTTGTTCATTTTAAAGACTCAGATTTGTTCAACCAATTAGTTAAACGCTTCTTAAAACGTTTAAATCGTTCTAATTTAAATATTTCCAGACGCTTATTTTTAAAGTTAAACCTTTCCTCGACCATATATCATGTACGTTTCATGAAATATCTCTCGGTATCGGGAGCGATTTCCTCAGACATCACCATAACGACTTTTCCTGTGTATCGCGTCCCGGAAATTGCACTTCCTGATCGAGTGAGGGAATGAATATATACCCCAAACTGTAGCTAATCGATAAATGTAAAACAATAGTTGTAGGTGTTGATAATTTTGCACGTTTTCATACGGTGACCGAACAGTTCCCTTGGGCGTAGGATTTAGCACAACTCGCTGCCAATTTGCATTTATAAACTATTTGGTGTGCATATTCGAAAACGCGCGAATAAATTGTGCATAGCTGTGACTAACTGAATATTCAGTTAGCTTTGAGTTAAATTTTGAATTTCCAGGAGATAACTGAATAAACATCATATACAAATTGTCGCGTGTAGAGACACTTTTACGACAATGTTGTTTCAGAGCGGAATCCCTTGCGGGGTATTATCACCTGCCGGTGCCTAGCATTATGTTCAGAAAGTTAACGCTTGAGCTCGAATCCCTTTCAAGCTCGAAATCCGGGTCATTATGGCTGTATTTAGGCACTTTAGTGAATATTAAAGTTCGTGTGCACTGTGGGTCTATTTCTAGCTTAAAAAAAGAGCAGTCACTAACGAATAGGAATTAGACATTTTAATAGGAATTTTTGTATAAATTACTGTGTTACATTTTTACGTGAAATGATTGTAGTTGAAATAAGGAAAAAGACATTTCAAGGAAAATGTAAATGAGAAACGGCGGCTGAGAAGCTAAGATAACTTCGATCCAGAAATAGGTACAACCTAAGTGCGGAAAAGGGAGCCCCATCATCATCATCATCATAGGTACAACCTAAGTTTCCGCGGTTTTACAAGAATATTTATGTAAAAATAAACGAGGCTTGTACAATATTATGCCTACCTAGTTACCTAAGTTAGAAAGTGCTCACCGCAAGATACGAAAACCCATTTCATGCTGAGCGCAAAAAATATCTCTAAAATTCCTTTTCATTGAAGAAAGAATTCCATTGAAATAATTTACCTGGCCCGTCCCGTGTAGACAACGCAAAAAATACTTCTAAAAGAAAATCCAATTTTTCCTATCGTCGATTCATTTTGAAGTTGATCCTTTCTATAGACCTTTTGGGAAATATTTAATAGATTCTCTCTTTCAAAATATCTAGGCAGGTTAACATAATGTTACTTGTTATTTCAATCTGTTTTCTCTAGTTAGAATAGTGAGATACTTTAGTAATAAATATATTACTCAGTTACTTCTAATTAACATTGGTCTGAGAATCACACACTTAAAAGAAACACTAAACAGAACTCGCCTGCTACGTATCATCCTGGGAGAATCGTAAATGTCGTTAGAAAGAATTGTTACTGATGTAATTGTAAGTTGGTAACATGTAATTACTGTAACACATAAATGTATAATGTAGACCCTGTATAATAATAACATTTTCACATCGTGTAATTATTCCAACCAGATTGCGTTATTGTAACTCAGCTCCTTCAGGGTTCGTGGACGTGTTAGGTATGTCGTAATTAAAAGTGTCGGAAAATGTAAAGGTTCGTTAACGCGATAAAGCACGGCGGGCGACGTTCAACATGTATCACCTGCAGCTAAGCGTGTCTCGTTCACACCAGATCGATTTCATTCACTGAGCACACAGCTCATTCATAGCCACACCATCAATCGTGACTTGTTTGCCTCTTTCGTTCGGCGACAAGTTCATTTTCCATCAACTTTCATATAAAATGTTTGTTATTTCCTGTAATGTGTGTTACGAAGCAACTTTTACCAGTAAGATTTATTGCGGCATTAGCATATTTACTTTTGTTATGAATATGATATTGCATGAATATTTTAATATTTCGAAATGGATGTAGATAAAAGGGCACACAGCCTCACACAGGCTGCCGCCAGAGCTCTCATGATGCGAAATAAATGGAGCAACATACGCTCTCACGGGAATCTCGGAAATGTTCAGGCAAGGCATTCTTAGACTTTTGTGGCGCTACATGTTGCCATGGTTTACGTAGTTCACGCTACCTACTTTAGAATAAAATGAAATCCAAACACGTTAATTATAAAAAGGCAACTGTAGTAAAACGTCCACTTCGTACAAAGTTAAACAATTAACGCATGAATAAGTTTGGAGTGAAACGGACTCGTAACTAACTTTCAAAGGTACAAATTGGATTGTTTTATTACAATAAACGTATAAACTGTTATCGTGAGCTTGTTCGATATTAACGACACACATACATAGATTTTAATCATTTAGGCGGCCAAAATTATTTTTGGGGTTATTTTAGTTCTAAGTTCAATTAAAATAAAGAAAAGGTATATATTTATAAAAACATACATATATTTGTCAGGTTATAAAGAACAGCAATATATAACAGAGCTATATTCACTAAAAAATACAAATGAATGGAAACAGAATTTAACAAGTTTTCTTTAAATATAAAATTACATTAAAATTCGGTATCTTCAGGTCCAGATGTCTCTACTGACTCTGTGTTTGGGTCAGCAGGTAATAAAAGTTTAACCGTTTCAGCTAGAAATGCGTTACGTGAAGGTTTTCTTATTTGTCTCAAGCAACTAATGAAGGGATCTGAACTTAACAAAAGCCTATAATATACATCTAAGTTACATTCTTCCCTAGAAAACTTTCTGGCAAAGTTTAGCCGGTACGATCGGAAATGCTTGTTCCGGGCTCCTGCAGCTTCTTCTCATAGCTGACCAATTGGAAGCAGCGAACTTTTTATGATTTGGCTTCCATGTACCAATATCTTGTGCATCGTAGGCGTCATTGGGTGCCAACCATACTGTTCTACGTACAATTTTGCTGTGTCGTACGCATACTTATTATATTTTTCAGCATCAATTTTATGGCCACTAGAAATAGTCTCTAAAATAACCTTGAATCTGTAAATCAGTTCAAAGTTAATACCTGTGATGTCTGAAGCCAATTCGGGGTTTTCAAAAAACCTCCGGCTTGTGTTGCCATCATTGGTGTTGCCAAAGTTGGTCAAATCTTAAGTGCTTGCAGAGGCGTCAATTGAGGTACCTCATCATTGTCGGTAACTCTACTGTAGGCTTTTCTATATTTACTAGCCCGTGTTGGTGAGTTCGTAATATCTTTGAGCACTTTCGAGGCAGTCCTATGTCCCGTTGTCTGCAACACAGATGTAGCAGCGTGAACAATAACTTCATCACCTACGGAGGCCCTTATTTCTTCCGTTTTTCTTCTTTTACTACGCTCACTTAGTTCTCCAAAAGAGTTGGGTGGTCGACCTTGCGAAGAGGCTGATTCAATGGGAATCTCGAATGTTCCCTCTAACCATGATTGGTTTATTTTCAGGAAAACATCTTGGTGTTTATTTGCCTTTGCCCATCGTTGCTTAATTTGTGATTTTACATAAGAAAATCTTTTTTTTTAAGTCTTCTTTAGCCTCTTTGTTGTGCCCATAGCGCATAAGGAGAAAATTCTCATAATAGTCAAGTTTTTCATTTAAAGTTGGTAAATTTTGACTCTGTAGTTGGTCAAATATGTATTGACGAGTCACTATTTTAGTACCCGAGGTAGTAGGTAGATCTGAAATAAATAAAAAACAATTTTAATACAAAATATCGCACACTCAATATTTCCTATATTTGACAAAGAGCCTTTCAAAAGGGCTTAGTTCAAAAAAGCGCGATTTTGCGCGGCTATTTCTTATGGAATTAGTTAGTTACATATATGAACTATATAGTATAATGAAAATTATTACAGGGACGGACTCATAAGTACATTAAAAAGGCACTCGAATATAAATATATCTAAAAAAATAAATTTTGGACTGAGTGATGTTTGTCGTGTTAAAAATGAATGACAGAGAATGTTAATTAAATTTTTCTGTAACGAAAACAAATTGTTCTTACCTGTATTATCGCAATCCATCACAGTTAAAACGAAAATATTAGCTTGAAATGAATAATGCACTTTGGAAAGTTATAAGTTTAGGAGAGCGCCGAGACCCGACATGTACACACTTGTTCACTATCGAATTCCGACTGATCAAAGTCGACTCCCGCGCTTCATAGGCGGGGGGGAAGGGATGTTATATTATACATAGATATGTTGACTCACCAATTGTATAGATACCTTACCATTATATTGATTTTTAAAAAAATATTTTTGGCCGTCTAAATCATTAAAATCTATGTATGTGCGACAGCAACGATGGCTTATTCGGGGCTATTTAGGTCGGGTCAATGGCTAATCGCGGCTATTCGTGACGCTCCTGCTGAGGGTCCCTTGTTGTCGAGTGAGCTCGTATAATAAAGGTCATAATATAACACCTAAAAAAATATTGCAGAAAAGAACTTTCATATTCTTCTTTTGAAATAAAGTACACCTTAACCCTTCCCAAAATATATTCAAAAGAGAAAATTATGAGCTTTATTAAAATTTTCTAACTATAAAGTATAAACCTTTTGCGCTTAGAATGGAAGGAACACGGAGGAATGTTTAATAATTAAAGCTGAAAATATGAACAGGGTAGAAACAGGTATTTGAAGGCGAGCCAACGTCACCGGAATAAAACTCGAAGTAATCTCGCGTCAAAATTAACAGTGCTATCGCTAATAATTCATTTGGCTACCATAAATAGGCTAACTAGCACGAACACATTTTAGAATCAAAACTATGTACTTCAGCTATTTGTTGGAATAATAAATGAAACATTTCGAGCGAACGTTTGATTAAAAACTAATTTGTACGCTACACGCATACGATAGCATTGAAAACTCAACAGGAAACAGGATAAAAAAATAAGCGTAGATATCGAACGTTTTTTTGATATCCAGTCATCCTATGTAGGTGTACTATTTATGTTATATGACGTAGACATTATCAAAAAAAGCAATGTCACGTCTCCAGAATAAAGGCAGCTTCACTTAATCTGAAGTATCCCCATGAAAGCAGACAGACAGACCGCCCCCACGTCTACGTAAATGCCACCAACTTCGCCCTTTCATTTAGTGTGTGGGTATTCTGCGAGCTAACTTGGAGACCTACCCACGCCCTACTAACAGCAATACCGATAAACATGGCGTAGTCCACGGACAAAACATATTTATATATACTTAGACACTTTCAGAAGTCGTGGGTTTTTCACAGACTCAATTATTGAGATTCATTTAAGGAGTGGGAATCCTCCCACTCCTATACGGAGGCTAAATAGAAATTCCATGACACGAATAGATACACATTTTATGTTGGAAATTGGATCATGTGAAAACAACAAAAATGGAATTTCTTTTGTTCCTTGCCATAAAACACAGCATAACGACATAAAAGCATGTATTCACGCTCTTCTAGATATTACACGCTCACTACGGACCGGCTAGCGGTTTGGCAACCCGTCATGACTTAATGACAGTTAATAAGACCCTAAAGAGCTGTCATTACGACCACTTATTACTTCATTTATTCCAGCTGGATAATCTCAGCTTCAACAATCAGCACGCTACTTCCCAAAGTTTTAAGTAGGAGCTTGAATTCCAGACAGGATCCGACGTACACTAATAACGTTAAACAGAGTTCCTAATTGGGCTACCAAGCAACGATGTAGGCAATTTAATATCCCATATGGTCGTCCGTCGTAACGACTACGAAGAGGGCTACAAAGCTCTTTGTAGGAAGGAGGAAGAATCTACCATGATGCCTATTATCTGCCGCAAATTAGTGTTGCTTTTCAGCTTTTTCTATAGGATGGCTACGCATCTGATCCTCTAATATTGCAGATGTGCATAGGCGGCGGTGACCGTTGAACATCATGTGCAACAACATACAAGTGTTGTTATAAAACTTACTTTCATCTGATTGCGGTGCTGATAGGATGGCACTGTGCTTCTTCTTCACTTCTTCCACGTTCGCCTGAATCTTGTCTATCATCTCTCGTATCTCTTCAACCTGAACGGAAAATAATTGCCATTAGGTACATTCATCTGAAGTTAATAATTGCTGGCATCAAGAGAAATTGGCTTTTCTCGTTTACGGAAGCCGAAGTTTTCTTTATTCATTACCATACAAACTTAATTATTTTTCTCCCTGCCAAACATACATAATGAACTTCGGAACAGCATGAATTTTCAGTAATACGATTGACCCTCGTGTCTTTTATTATTTTTATTAAATAATATTGTAAACAGAAATATTTGTTTATTTGTAGTTCCCATGAATGTTTATGATTAGATTTCAAATCAAGCTGATAAGTGATAACTTATCCGACTGATATAAAATGTTCTCAATCTGACAGACCACACGAAAGAAATTTACGTATATTGGAAAAATTACACTTAGTAAAAGACTAATCTCTGTATGTTTTTTTTTTTAAACAATGCATTTAAAGTTAGTTAAAAATGTCTAAATTGTGAGTTTTTAACAACTGTTTGTTTTTATTGAGTTCGAAACCATCGCTTAACTTTTATAATTATCAGGTATGTTTTTCCTTTAGAAGTGAATAATTGTATTCTTATTGAGTAAAATAAAAAATCTTAAACCGTAACTATGGGAGACCTTAACAATGGTCAGGAAAAATCACGCAAGGCAGAAAAGAAAGAAAAATTACGAGAGAAATGCGCTCACAAAAATTTCATTTATACTTTTCGCACCTTTTATGAAGCGTTTTGTCGCAGCTCATTAATTCTTTAGCTTCGCCTGACCAGCCATCTTTTGGCACAAAGTTAATTACTCATCAAGTTGGAGCGATGGGGCTATTTTTTCCGAAGCAGTGTAGTTCGCCGTTTATCTCTGTATCAGGCTAAAGAACGTCTCGAAGTCTAGCCGAGGCGGCGCGGCGTTGGTTCTGCTGGCAGCAAGCCAGCTGATACACCCTGACCTAACCTACTATAGCTACTATTCTGGTTAGATATGTTTTATATATCACAAAACTTTGAAGGAGTTGAAGAAATTATGCTAAGGGGTAGGAACAGGACTTTGCGGGTCGCCATTATGGTTATATTACTATCCTAGGAAGTCTAGAAGAAATTCAAACCTTGTTCAAAAGGTATCTGACATCAAAATTGATTATGCCTATAAAAATAAAACAAGCAATAAACGGACGTTTAAATCAATTGTTGTTAGACTTTAGGCAATAATACTCAATTAAGATTTGAGGTCAAGGTTTGATGGAAATTTTATTTGTGTCTCAAACCATGTTTATTTTCTATTTGCAAGAGGAAAAGTCCACAATTATTAAGAAAAATAATTTTGTTGTCAGACGGAAAATATACAAGCCCTCCGTAATTAGCTGACCTACATTACCTCGCGCCTCTTTCCGTTGTCATTAATTAAGAATAAAAGGTGAATGCAATGAAAAAGAATACTTAATACAAGTTGGTCTCATTTTGAGACCTTTGCACAAACAACAACATTAAAGTAAAAAAAGAAAACAAGGTCTAAACAAAGTCTAGGCTGGTGTTAACTAATTGGTTAAGATAGCTTTTCGGGCCCTGTCCAGCGTTAAATTTGCCTCAGGGGAGATTACTGGCTAAAGTCCAACCGCAGAACAAACGCTCTCGCTAAGTTAAACTGCATTCAGTTTAAAAGAAAATTATTTCCCACTAAGTACTAAATAAACGAATTGAGGTTAACCAGACTAGTCATCGTGTAAACATTTTATCAAGATTCAATCAGTAAACACAATAGGCAGCACTGAATCACCGGAACAGGCTGATAACTGAATCAAAAGAATACATAATTAAGCGAAAACTGAACGAAGGGAAAATCGTTTAATGTTTCAAAAGTATTTTGCCTTGCCGCATGTCATGTCCAATTGTTAAATCAGTTTGCAGTCTTAAAAGGTATTGGGTGTGAATTCTTCGCGTATAAATTTTTTATCGAGCTCTGAGACTATGACGCTGCATTGGCAATCTCTCTTTTATTACTGGGATTTGAAAACCAAACACATGACGACTACGGCGAAGCAAAAAGAAAAGGAGGGTTATGATCTTGTTTGATAATACGTAACACTAATAATATGTGTTCAACCTAATTGTATCGGTCATTGAATCGGGCACAATGATAACTCAAAGTACGGTTCAGGGTCGGGAATGCGGTTGAGTCGATAGGAGGACGTCCGTGCCCGGGTCGTGCGACACTTCACATCATGACTCACCAATTAATCAGATTAGCCCGATAACCGATATCGTCCGGCGGCCAGCCGATAGCAAACTTAACGATTAGTCTGCGATACCATTGTAATGTTTAATAAACGTTACTCAGATTCTAACTATACCCGTCTAGACAAGCTATGTACCCATTAAATCTGACGGCGCTATAAATTGATAGAATCTTACATTGTATTCATGAAAATGAGGGACTGAGACATGAAAATTCAATTACGAAGACGGGTCATAAGTGTTCAACAATAAATGTCGAACTAGCACAAATAAATAACAAACAGGACTACAACTATTCGCTGCCAGGATTTGAATACAATAAGTTTGATCTCATTACTATAATCCGTTTCGTTATTACGACTCCACTTTCTACTTTCGATCCGATGGGTAGAGTAAAAAATGTCGCTGCCGCCACCGAAGTAAAAACGTGATCCATTAATTCTGCGAGGGTCGTAACTGTTAGAAATACGTATGTAAGCTGAAATGGAGTTGCAAATGGGGCCACAGCGTAGGCTCCAGCTTACTTTGGTATTAATATAAGGCATGTTACTCATTACACTGCTAGTGTATGTCATTTAGCAAAACTACCAACTGTTTTAGTCGTAATTACACAAACTTCATGTTGGATGCTGCACGTTATATTCACTTTACACTAGATTTTGGTATTTAACTTTAACGAAATTTAATTATGTTACCTACTGAAGTGTAATTCTTTTACTAAGTATAATTTTAGATGTCTACTTTATGGGTATTTGTACGCCGTCAACGGCAAAACATTTTTATTTAAAACACCTATTTTTAAACCTACCTATTTTACAAATAAATACTTTAACATTGACTATCTATCTATACAGAACTACACCAACTACACGTACCACTTCTACCAGTACTAGAGACTAGATCCTCTAGATTTAAAAAAATCCTGCGAAATTGAGGCAATCTTCAATTTGGGTTAAGTTAAAGCAACTACAATACCATGACAATACGAAATTCAAAGTTCCGCTTCACAGTACATTACGCTCCTTTCTCAACATAATCAATGAATTTTATCGAAGCTATTGCTGGAGGAACGCAATGGAACGTGAACGGAAACTCGGTGCTTAGTGTTCTCAACATAAAAACCTTTGTTTGATGTTTTGGCTAAACGAAGTTCCGTGTCATGGTCAGGCAACGTTTCTTTATGTTTGACCTTATCGAACTTTAAATTGTTTCATAAGAAGTATATGTCGCTTCTTTACAAGAGCAACGTGACATCTCATAAAAACACGTTTTTTTTTTATTATTTGATATTGAAAACCGCGATGTCGAATTTTTTTTTTTTTTAATTACCGCAACAATTTAATGGTTTTCCTAGAGTAAAATTATCAATATTTTAGTATTTATCAACGCTTAAATGTTTAACATTGCTCTCCTGTATAGTTGTGGTTTAAAAAATATCACGTTATTCTTGTAAAGAGGCGATGTGTGCTTTACAATATCAAGATATTATGGTTTTGGTTTAAGAGGAGGCTCCCTAAATTAAACGTTAATTTGCTTTAATGTTCTGAAACAGTCACACATACAATCAAAATGGAACTTTAGTATATGATTCATTGGATCATTTTCTTTCCATGTACAAGACAGTTACGTAATTGTAACATTTTCGCTCGATTCATATTTTATTCAAAAATCATGTCTTTTTTAAAGATTATTACTTTTTTTTTTCAACATTGCTTGGTCTTTATGTCTAAAATAAATGTTAACAGTAAGAAAATATAGTTTACTATCCAGCCACAAGATATTTTTTCTCTAGATCAATTATTACTTTAGTTATAAACAAAATAAGAATTGAGACTTACGACATTTAGTTTCGAGCTCGAACGCGATCAAAGAGCGCACGCGGTATTCAACCTTATTACGGCTACGTTAGCGTCTTTCACCATGGCGGTCTAACCGGTCTCTTATCTCTCTCTCTCATGCGTAGAAATTATTTTAGAGTGATGATTGTAGTCTGAGGAATTGCAGCTGCGGCGTAATAAACACGTCATGTATTAATTAATACTGGACCACGGACATTCCGGACAGCCTATAAGAAACGTATGTGTGGTAATGACGTTATCAAGTTAAGTGCACACCCCCCGTCGCGACAACCATCGTTCCACAACGAGCGACATGTGAGCACATCTCTCATTCACACATAATAACATGTAAATGAATCGCACGATTATGATGAATACCAAGCGCAGCCTGAATATTTATGACACATTTGTGTTTTGTTGTGAATTAAATGAAAACGCGTGAAGAATTCACGTCACGAATGAAAACTGGCGACGACTCGTATTTTTTTTTATTGTATTTTGTATCAGAGAGAAAAGTTAAGGACGGGAAGGAAAATTAGATATCTCGCTGGGGCAGTCTACCGCCTCATTGTACGACGCCCCGGCAAAGCATTTATATAAAGATCGTACGGACGTTTATCGGCACCATAGATCTTATATTTATAATATTAGGGGGTTCATAATATTGTAGAAAGCCAAATTCATTTGGTATTCTGATATTTTTTATTCTGCGAGAAATTGAAAAGCTCACATTCGAAATTAAATTTGAATTTCGGAAGATAGAAGTTAAAAATGTCGCCAACAACAATATGGAAAAGAAACAGTTTTATCACATTCGACCATGTTCTAAGCGGTGAATTACTAACGTCTTTATTTTTCAATGTACAGGCCTCCACAATACTGTATAGAATTCTACAACAGGTCTCGTTCCCACCATTTAATATAAGTAGTCGTACGATAATATCGATTGCAGTAATCGTTCACCCCTTTGTGAAGCTTAAATGTGGGAGTTTGCGGAAAATTACCTGACTGCTTAGAGTGCCTAGCGATTACCTACCAATTAGCTGCAGGCATGACCTATTAACAGTATTAGGTAAGCCCCAATATTATAGTAGCAGTAATTAGTATTCAGTATAATGTGCTAAGGAGATCAACTTTGACTTGATAATCTAGAAAAAACCGGCTAAACTCATTTTTATTATAGTATTTTAATAGTGCCATTGTATTTTGTTGTTGACAACTTCGACATTACATTACATAACACCAGTTAATACACAATTGAAGTCATTGTAAGCACTGATTTATGCGTTCAAGAAATGACCCTGTATTGTACCTAATAAACATACTCAGATATTCATAGTAGTAGATATCTCTCTTTTATTTTTGCTGTATATTCGGAATATTTATAGGGAAGAAAATCATACATACATACATCATAAACGTAATGTCTATTTTTGTTATATTATAACAAGACTCATATGAATAATAAAATACTTGCTAACTTACTAACTGAATAATGAACCGTTTAAGTACTTATATCTTTTTCAAGTCGCTATTTTCCAAGCAAGCAATTAATAAAACCTTGAACATTTGATTGACGAGGGCAATGAGCCTGAATGAAACTAATCAATTCAAATATTTCAAAACCTAATACAAGTTTAAGTACATACTATCAAATTCCGATTTAATTGAGATCATATTGTATTCATTTTATTTGGGTCGCGTGCCATAGTTCTTAAAATAAACAGTAGTAGTATAAACAGTATAATGAATAATCAATCAAAGACAAATCATTGAATATTGTATTAATGGTGTTTGTGTTAGGTACTGGTTTTTATGAGTTTCGGACACTCGAAAATATTCATAAAATGTACAGCCATATTTAATAAAAAATGTTCAGGGTTGCTAGGCTGAAAGTCACTTCGTAAAAGTTATGGAATTCATGGGGTGACCATTTTTCATTATATTCTATTCAATTTATTGCAATTAGATGGGCGTTAACCTCTCGTAAAGGGAGTTTTAATGCCCATAGTGAACACGTTAGGCACGCCGGTTTAGCTACCAATATACGACCCAGTATTATTTTTGCATAAATATACATAATGTAGACACACAGCCGCCCCACAGATTTATAATGCTGTAGAAATTTTATTTATAAAGGTAGCTGTGCTCCAAAGCGGGTCATGTTTGCGGGCACCGCCGGATTAACTCGGATTATGTAAGCGACGTCAGTACAGTCACAGTTCAACGAAGCTATACGAATTAAACCCCCACCTTATACCAACCCTTAAGAAATACTTCAGAGAAACGGAGAAAAGTTTTTTCTACGTAGCAACGTAATAACAAGACAAAAGCTCTGGTTCCGAAAAATAAGCAACTTTTATGAGTGTGCTGTAAGTAGGTACTAACTTTGTTGTAACTTTCACAAGCTTCGCTACTTATAAATTCTGGGAGGTAACTAAAACAGATTTGTTATTATGTAAGTAAAAGAAGTCGATTAATAAGTAGGTACATGGTATAGTTGAATATGCGTTGTATTCAGAAGGCCAATTCTCGTAATTTAAAACGTTCAAAATCTAGTCGCAGTCTCATCTCAGCGACAAACAAATGTCAAAAACTTGTCAAAATGTAGGGAAATTTGAGGTATTTTTGACAGATTGAGACTGAGATCAGACTGTGAACGTTCTTAAAAATTACGAGAATTGCCCCTCTGATTCGTAGCGCTACGGCTACGACAGCTACGCTACGCCTAGTGGCCGAATGCTCGGAAAAGTCGCCCGGAAATGAGCTAGTACGCTTATAAATAGTAAGTAAAATAAGTATCCACAAGGTGCAGTAGTGCAAATATGTGTAATATTCTGGTTCGTAGCGCTACGGCTACGCTACGCCAAATGCTCAGAAAAGTCGCCCGGAAATGAGGGGGTTATAATAACGCCTATTATTATATCGTTTTAGAAATAAATAAGAAAGTACAACAGATTTTGTATCATATAATAAAAAAAATAAGTACCTACACGGTATAGTACAAGCAATATGCGTAGTATTCGGGTAGCGCTACGGCTACGACGGCAAAGCCGAATGCTCGGAAAAGTCTACCGGAAATGGTTATAACGCAAACAATATGTTTTGGAAATAAATACGTAAAACACATTTGCTGCAATGTAACTAAATTAAGTACCTATAATGTATAAAAGTGCAACATGCGTAGTATTCGTGTTCGTAGCGCTACGCTACGCGGAAATTTCGGAAAAGCCGGTCGGAAATGAGCTGGTAATAATGCTTATAACAATGTTTCGGAAATAATACGTCATTCCACAGCATAACCTATTTTATTATTATTACTTTCTATGACAATGTCTCGATGTTTTCTATTGATTCCTAGGATGTGTGTGACGTCACCCGCCCTTGTACTCGAATGTCTGTAACGTGTCCTTATAGGCGCCACTTAGTAACAGCTTTTCGTGCTCCCCGTAGGACCAAATAGATCAGGTGTCATAAATCCACAGTCGTACGACTGAGGATCTAACTCACTAAGATCTTTATAGTCACCTAAAGCTTCTCACCTACAAAAAGATAAGTAGGGGTGATGAACGTTTGTGTTAATTAACTTTTAATGACTTTAAATGATAGGTACTGTTCAGTTTACACGGATGGATAGGCGGTAGGTTACATTATATTTTATAAATAGATTGTTATGACCGCATGTCCATTTATCTTGAAAGCGTGCATTTACGCTTTACGCAATCCCAACCACAAAATGCTGCCTACGTAAATGTAGATTGTTTTGTGGGCCTTTAAAATGACGTGCAAACCTGACTGTACAGTTGTGTATAATTTAGGAATATAAACTCCCAGGATTCCCCGTTGTGCATTTTCCTTATTTTACAAAACCACAAACCACATTTCAAAAACAATAACATTAATTCGTTATTAAGACAAAAAAATGTCGTCGTGCGGGAATCGAGCTCGAATTTCACAAAAAGCTGACACTAGGCCAATGCACCAGTTGGCTCGCTTGCGTATTATGTCATTGATATACTGTGACAAAATACTACGGACTTTCCTTGTTTCTGACAATGCAGGCGATAATTCCCGAGGGAGCTCGTGAATTGCTCAATTTTTATTAAGAACGGAAGAGAATTATTGATACAAGCGATAATTCCCCAGAGGGATTTTGGAATTAGCTCGCTGGTAAAGTGTAACATTAAACCATGTTTGGATATTATGGTGAACTGTGAATTTACTGTTATTACTGTCAAATAATGTCCTGAGCTGGTTTCTGTTTTAGGTAAAGAAGAGTCTGTACAAAAACTTATTCAAATCACATATGGAAGAGTTTTGGGCTTATTTAGTTCACAAGGAATTGCATTTGTCTCTAATTATGCTGTATAACCGTGTAAACTTTAACCTCAATAAGCGTAGCGCCAATCTAAATCGATGCAGTCATATTCATGAGTAGGTACACGAGTCACGTCACTACAAGTCACTGACTTTTTTTAAAGGGAAAAATACAGTGACTAATCCACCCATGAAGCATTAATCAATATCAATGATTAATGGGCTGTGTCCACGGTCTTTAAAAAATAACTGAGTGGGACGGATAACACGAAACAATTTATTATGCAAAGCCTCGTCCTCTTCAACGAAAAAAGCTTTTAACATCTCGTTTGAACAAAAATACTTTCTACTTTGGAGAAATTGTAAACGTAAATAACCAAAATACAAATTAAATCCTATCTATGAATCGATTAAAATTGGATTTCGCATTCACCGTTCAATAACACCAATTAAACACTCGACTGGGCCTTAGGCAACCGTGAAAGTACGCCTTTTGCATGTTCCCCCGTATTTCAGGACTCCGTACTTACAATAAACACTACGAAAAACGGTAAGGGCGAGTAAATTGTAAGAAAGCTTTAATTTACTTGGAATTGGTTCAAGTAATTAGCATTGCGAATTGATAATGCAAATAGGTTTAGAACATAGTAGGGGCATAAAAACTATAATGTCGTTGTTAGGTACCATAAAGTAAGTTTATTGACGTTTCACAGTACACTTACATGCTGCAGGCCACGCTACGGACACGCGAATGCGTTTATCTCGCATGCCATGGGTTTCATTTCACACCGTTTATGTATGTGCAGTAAGTACCTACCTATTTATAACTTTTTTCAATATTTATAGACTTAGGTTTGGCATAGCAGCACATACAAAGCTAGTAAATAAGTAATCGTTAACTGGCTTTATCCTGGCACAAAAGAATTCGGAGAATCTCACGGCTGTCTGACGGACATTGTTCTTCTCTGAAGCACGAAATACCACAGATGAGGGTAAACATAATTAAATACCTATGACGACACGCAATAACGTAATACACACTAGTAAAACAAACAGAACAACGCTTACGTGCACGACGCGAAAACAATAGAGAGAGGAACACGCTGAAACTTTTGTACAACTATGCTGATTGGAAAACTCGGGCAGACAGAATAGCCGCGTGTCAGTGGAGCTTGCAAAATGGAATTGCTGTTCTTTCTATGAAAGCATCAAAGGTATGGAATGTTACAATCTCCCTATATACAAGAAAATAATTCTTATAACAGCAGAATATTTAATCCACTTCACTAGAGCCAAATCCGGCGATAAATCTCACAATGAAAAAGGACTGTTTTTCTTTCTAGACTTTATAACATATTGGCATTCCCTTCGACGTCAAAGAGAATAGTTCTGTAATGAGGAGGTTAAAGAAATTCCTTAATGGCAATGTAAGCAGCAGATGCTGAGGAAATGAGTCATACTATCACGAGTTCATTATGCGCTGATTACCGGAGCGCTAGAAGCGACAAAACTGACGCGTCCGTGTATCTCTGCCGTAATGAAGTCACGTATGATTCATATTCCTTAAGACTGAATATCTCCTAATACATAACAACGACTATTTTACGTCTAGTCGAGATATGTTCGATATTGAGTTGCGAAAAAATTCATAACATCCTTGGCTTCCTATGACATCATGATGTCATTGACCAGCTGCCTAGAAACTGGTTTTATGAACTCCTTT
Organism: Amphipoea oculea; assembly: GCA_945859645.1. NCBI lineage: Eukaryota > Metazoa > Arthropoda > Insecta > Lepidoptera > Noctuidae > Amphipoea > Amphipoea oculea. The sequence goes on from OX243873.1 coordinate 16,204,630, forward strand.
ATTATCTATGCACGTAAATAAGTATTATATAAAGGCATATATAAATAGCTTATGTTCTTTAAGAACCGGAATACTAAGAGTTTATTATTAACAATTTAAAGACTGCATGTTTCTTAGAATTTAATAAGTACAAATAAGAGTAGTTATCCCTGTCCGTTTGAACAATAAAAAAAATCGGCTGAGTAACTAAGTTAGCTGCAGAATTTACACTACAGCTGTAATTAACAAAGCCTTCAGAATATAATGTTGGCTACTAAACAGCCAGTTGTAGAGCAGCTGTCCGGGTTTTAATTAAAGTCTATTAAGGTTGATAACGCGTTGATGGAGTGAAAACAAAAGATTTCTTACCTCACTGAAGAATTCATCCATAAAGCCTCCTTCGACGGCAACGTTGACGTCGTCGGGCCCGACATCGTCATCGTCGCTTTGCGCCTGCACAGAAGAAAAAGAAATATTAGCATAGGTTCAAAAAAATGCATCTGCGAAGTTTACAGATTTACGAAAACTTCAGGACTTCAAAGGGTTCTATACGAAAAGAAAAAAGACAAAAAAAGAATATATGAATCTCTATGTATGAATCTATCTTTCACAATACGACATTCAGTGCTCAGTAACAATTTAATTAAATATGAGCGAAGTCTCATAATATAATTAATCGTTATTATATAAAGACGTTAGTTAATTATAATTACACTTTAGCAGTTGTGGAGTAAGAAGAAATAATGAATGGCTCGGTGTCGTGGACGGCCGACACTCCATTTATCCACGTTGCACTTGTAACTCAAGCTGACGTGAGGAGTGGCGCAACTTGTTACACTTCTCAGGACTTTTACACTTTGCGTTCTTAGCTTAAGATTTTCAATTTTATAAAACGGTAGAAAACACGAGTATCTTTTTCGGTTCTTATATCCACTTTTTATATTGGAAATGGTAAAATGAGTCGCATTATTTATTCATAATTATTTAACGACTATTTATCTATAGCGAAATCAAATAACGTGAGATGATAAATGATAATATAGTATGATTAATAAGGTTTCCTTCATTATACTTTGACACTAGTGATTATCCTTATTCATGACCGATGGTGACATTCACACGTGTACATAATAATATAATTATTCAGTACAATACGCTAGAAACAGGACTGTCGCCTTTCCTATAAATTAATAATGAGATCAACACGACTCCACAAAAGACATTACGTATTATACGTCGCTAATGAAATTGTGTATGAATCGCTGAAATACAAAACCAAAGGAATAATAAATGAACGAGGGGGCAAAATGTGGTTGTTTTAGCAAGTCGTGACGTAAGCAGGGTCGACATCGGACGTACACGAAAAGCAAAATAGAATCCACTTAGTTGAGGCGAGCTAGCCATTATTCAATTTATACGGACAGTCCGTGGATCCAGTACCCACAAAGGCCTACCGTTGCGAGTTGAGATTTCACGGGGACGATGCAACTAGGGAGGCCAACGTCACTCAATTTATATTATTATCTCTGAACCTAATTATTATGTCAACTCAAAATATCTGGAGGAATGCGTTTATCAATCGATATAATCACTTGTAGAACACAAAACAACGTGCGATTAAGACCATTTCTTTCAGCGAAGCGTTGTTTAGTTATCTTTTGACCAAAATATAATTTGCCCGTTTTATAACAACAAAGCGTGAATGGAGGTGGCTCGTTGGCGGTCAGAGTCAGGGGTCAGGCCGTGCTGCGTCGCTGTCAATATAGGTCAGTGTAACACGGACCAAACCGTGTCGAACTGTCGACGACAACATATTTATTTAGACAAGCTTAACGACAATGGCTGCCATTAGGACACCTCATTACCAGCTTTTAATAGAAGTTTCCAATACAAGGACAAAAAAAGCACTTTCAAGTTATTTTCAGGTAGGTAAAAAATTATACCTATCCGAAAATAACTTGTATGTGTTGTAAAGTCGTTAACACAGTTGATCCAGTCAAATTAATTTTATAATATTGCTTTGAATTAGTTCGTAAAATGTACTGCTAAGTTTATATATTCAGATAATGTCCTACTTAATGAAAGCGAGACTAAGTTTAGACGGAGAAAGGGAAATGAGATTTTGGATTCATAATCTTTTCCCAGCTGAGAGTACCACTATTCATTTTTATAAAACTGGAATATTGACTATCACTAAAGTCAGTTTTTTATAAATGGTTCGATATGATACTTCTCCCTCTCGTTCTTATATTGCTGTGCTGCTAAAAATTGCCGTTGGTATTTTTTACTACTATTTTTAGCAGTAATGTAAGAACGAGGCCTCTTAACATTTAACCTCTTATCAGAAGAAGCATTTACAGGATGTATTTATAATAGTTTGACCTTATGACATCGGCACGGGGTACGGTGTCAACACGTGTGAGGCGTAACTCGGCGTAATAATTGACACCTCGTCGGCTCTCGCGACGCCTACGAACGGCCCGTAGGTAACCCGTACATACGCATACGAGCATAAAAAGGATTCGAATTTACGATACAAAACGTAATTGTACACATTTGTACCGCTCGTTATTCGAGCAGTTATCCTGATTTAATAGCGCAGGAAACGGCCAATTGTTTACAGTCATTATGAGCCCTCCCGACACGGGCGTACGCTGGCAAATCACATTTGCAACTCTTTTCATGATTACTTTACCATTATTTGATTATACAACCAAAGGGGGGCCCGTGGCTAAATAATAACAGCCGCACAGGTCGATCGATCAGGTTAAGCTACGCTTACTGCGGTTGGTCTGTGGATGGGTGACCATCTATACATACCGATTGCCGAGACCCTTCCGTGCCTCGGAAAGCATGTTAAGCCGTTGGTCCCGGCTGTGATTTGTGGGTCTTTGACAGTCGTTACGGGTAGTCAGAAGCCCGAAAGTCTGACAACCAGTCTTACCATGGGGTATCGTATTACCCAGTAACTGGGTTATGGAGGTCAGATAGGCAGTCGCTCCATGTAAAATACTGGTATTCAGCTGCATCCGGTGATGATATTTGATTACACAACCAAAAACGGAAAGCTCCTTGGTTTTTTTTTATTTTTACTGTGTTTAGTTTAGTTTGTGATCTTCCTGTGCGAGTCACAATAAATACTTTTTCTTTCTTTCTCCTTTTTTGAAGTCGGTTAATAAAAGTGAAGTAACGCCACGAATGGTCATTCTTAGATATTTGACAGTCATTACGGGTAGTCAAACGAAATCCAAAAGTTTGAAAACCAGTCTTACCAAGGGGCATCGTGTAACCCAGTAACTGGGTTGTAGAGGTCAGATAGGCAGTCTGCATCCGGTTGGACTGGAAGCGGACCCAAACATAATTATGTAGTTGAGAAAAGGCTTAGGCAGATTAATTGACAAACAAAATAATAAATAAGTTGGACTGTAAAATGAACGGTACCACAATAATGTTGTATATTCATAGATATCAAAATGTTAGTTTACATTTTATCTACATGACAACTTGTCGTAACTTAATGAATCATTATCATACTCTTGTTTTTAAGATTAGATAAAGAATTGAATTCAAGGTTTGACGATTCTTATTATCTTCTCTCGGATGGGAACAACCATTATTATGATTTAAAAAAATCATAACAAGTATTTTAAAACATCATCCCGCCGAGTTTTAATGTAAGATTATGTCCAGGTTTCAGAGTAGTCATGAACAAAGCTGGTAATTATAATTGAGTTATGAAACTATAGACAATTCTGTAGAATTTCTCAATATTAGATAGAACAGAGGTAGAGCGGACTGATTTACAATTTGTTGAAGATCGTATCCCAGTCGCGTAGTAACAGTATTACAGAAATCAGGCAGAGAGTTAATTTCGAGCGAACCGACAGACGCGGTCATGGTCGCCACCGGCTCAGACAAAGGGCTCCGGATGACCGCCTTAGTTACTTATATAAGTAGCTATAAACTGCTTAGAGCAAACCGAACAAGGTATGACATTTGGTCGATATTTTTATCGCCTTTCAGTATACAGGGTGATTGAAAACATAAAAAGAACTAAGTATCTTCCTGTAATCCCAAAAAAAAAATACGCATTCTTAAAGTACCAGAAGAAAATTCATGTACCTACCGGAGAGAATGCTCGAATTTTATAAAATTCTATTAAATAATCTGTAGCAATTTGCTGGCACAACATTACAATGAAAACCACAATTCCGAATGTTCTGTTAAATGGCCGCACACGGCCACACGAGTCTTGTACTATTTTCGTGGCATGGAGTGTGAGGCAGCGAATTGGGAGTCTCGTCACGTATTTCAATCGAACCAGATCTGATAACGTCAGCTGTATTGGCTTCCTAGCATAGGTCGGTCTGGCGCCGATTTTATTTTTTGTAGCCACAATATTATTTTTTCATTCACTCTAACTTTTCCTGTTGCTTTCATTTATTATAAAAAAAGTTTGCTCTTCGGAACAAAAAAGTTATTTTCACAAATAAAATGCCATGGTATCCAAGGTATCCTTAGCATATTCTTGAGTAAAAAAATTTTTTTTAAAAGCTTTTACATATCATTTTGGAAGATATTTAGAAATCTAGAATAAGATAAATAATATGCCTCGTGACTTGAATAGTTTTGAATTTATTACAGACTAGCAGCGCCCCGCGGTTTCACCCGAATAAGGTTTCGATCGCGTGGGAATATCGGGAAAAAAACTATCCTATGTCCTTTCCCGAGACTCAAACTATCTCTATACCAAATTTCATCTAAATCGGTTCAGCGGTTTAAGCGTGAAGAGGTAACAGACACACATTTTCGCATTTATAATATTAGTAGGTATGGACTAGCTGACCCGGCGAACTTCGTACCGCCTCAGAATCAAAAAAGCCGATCCAAACAAAATGTATGAGAAAAACTTTTTTTTTTGTGAATTTTCCCCTTGTTTAATTAGTTATTCTGCTATTCGGGGCGGAGACAAATCCAACAAACCAAAGATCATAAAAATCGGCCATGTGGTTCTTGAGTTATAGTCAAACCTGGATAAGCGAGAGTTCAAGGGAGCACAATGTCATTCTCGCTTATAGAGGTTTCTCACTAACCCGAGTTTCTCGCTAATGCAGGTATATGGGTAGCGTTTCTCTCTTACAGGGGTACGCAGCAATAACAAGTCACAGCAAGTACGAATGTAGTAAATATGTAATATTATAAAATTATTAATACAAAAACAATGGTAGGAAGTTCCACGAAAGTTAAGAATGAGTCATAAAATAGCATAAATATGTTAAATTTGTAAATAAAGCTCGACTGTCGCTTATAGAGGTATAGATAAGTAGCAGTCTCACTTACGGAGGTCTATGAGGGAAAAACGACTCTCTCTTACAGAGGTTTCTCAATCTCGCTAATAGAGGTTTTGGGAGCTTAAAATGACGGGTCCTGGCTATTACTCTCACTTATAGAGTTTTCTCACTAATCCAGTTCTCACTTATCCAGGTTTGACTGTAAATGGTGTAACTAACCCCAAAAATAGAAGATAAAGATAATGGACTACTTCGATAGAGATATCTATCATAGAATTTTCTTTTACAAGATAAACTTGAGTATTTGTATAAAAAAATTTTTTGAGTAGTTATATCAATATCTAGCTTTCAAAGTATCAGTTCAAGATTTCTTTGCTTGTTTATTAATTTATTTGAATATTGCGTAAGTACTCGCCTACCGCTTATTCTAAAAAATTTTCGTACTTAGGTACGTTATTAAAATTAATCCAGCCAGTAAGTAAGCCAGTAAAAGAATTAAAGCACGAAATAAACTAGGTACCTACTGATTAAAGCTGCGTTCGTATAAAATACATTTAATTAAATACTAGCCGCACCCTGCGGTTTCACCCGCATAAGTTTCGATTCCGTAGGAATATCGGGAAAAAAATATCCTATGTATTATTCTGATGTATAAGCCATGTTACTGTAAAATTTCATCGAAATCCCTTCAGTAGTTTTTGCGTGAAAGAGTAACAAACATCCATCCGTCGTCACAAACTTTCGCCTTTATAATATTAAGTGCGACTAGCTTCGCTACGCGGCTTTACCCGCATAACTGTCGATCCCGTGGGAATATTGGGATAAAAACTATGCTATGTCCTTACCCGGGACTCAAACTATCTCTATACCAAATTTCATCTAAATCGGTTCAGCGGTTTACGCGTGAAGAGGTAACAGACAAACAGACACACTTTCGCATTTATAATTAACCGACTTCAAAAAAAGGAGGAGGTTCTCAATTCGTCGGAATCTTTTTTTTTTTTTTTTTATGTATGTTCCCCGGTTTCTCGAAGACGCCTGGACCGATTTGGAAATTTTTTCTTTTGTTTGAAAGGGTATACTTCCCAAGTGGTTGCATGATCATCAGGTCAGGATCTGATGATGGGATCCCGGGGAAATCGAGGGCAACCTTCAAATTTTATAGGCACATAGTAGCATTTTCATATATTTTCTAAAGCTGTTTAAGTATTTGCATCTGATAATCATCATCTCAGGTGGATGAGCTGATGATGGAAGGTACAACTCCTCAACGGCTTGGAGTTAAAAGAAAATTCTTTCAAAATTATTTATAGTAACACTCGTGCATTTGCTCTCGGAAAGCACCATTTGGTGAAGTGGAACTGATGATGAAGACCATAGATGGCCACCGGAGCTACTCAATAATATCTCCGTACTATTTCACGGGTTGCGATTCGATACTTTAACATGGTTGCTAAGCAATTTATGCTCGTCACAATGTGAATGGTGATATGGAGCTGATGGTGGACCAGGAGAACTCTTCAACAATTAACTTCCCTGCATCGGTAAAAGCAATATTTTGTAAAAGGCGATGAGAAAGTTGACACTAGGCTATTGTAACTGAGATAAATTATAAGCAGACCCACTAAAAAGCGTGAAATAAAAACTTTTTAACAAAAAAAAAACCGATTTCCAAAAAAAACTTTAATTTCGGAAGTCGGTGGCAAAAAACTAAAATACAGATCCAAAGACACCGACTTCCGAAATTAAAGTTTTTTTCACTTTGTAGTGTTTTTTTTGGAAGTCGGTTTTAATATTAGGTCCTTACATATGAAATTGGCGTTTTGTATGGAAGGAACAAAAAGTCGAATATTTTTTAATATAATATATTTAATTAATCAAAGTATGAACCATTGTTTTCAATGCACTTTTGCCATCTTATAGGTAGTTCATTGATCCCTTTACTAAAAAAACCAGTCGGACGGGAATCAATAAAATCTTTGAAGGCGATTTGGACTGCCCCATCGGAGTTGAATTTTTTCCCTTGCAAAAAGTTATCCAAATTGCGAAAAAAATGGTAATCTGTTGGAGCAAGGTCCGGGGAGTACGGAGGATGTCTAAGACATTCCAATTCAAGCTCTTCTAATTTGGTAGCCGTCTGTTGCGCAGTGTGTGGTCTGGCGTTGTCGTGCTTTCAAGCTTTTTAATCTTCCCAATTTGCTTCAAGTGAATTAAAACAGTTTTATCACTAACATCGAAGCCTGCAGCTAACTCGGACGTGGTTTGCGATGGGTCCGCTTCCACAATAGCCTTCAATTCTCCATTATCAACTTGGGTCTCAGGCCGTCCACGGGGCTTGTTCTGCAGGTCGAAATTTCCAGAACGAAAACGTTGGAACCAAAAACGAACTGTGTTTTCTTTTGCAACATGACCGCCATACACATCATTCACCCTTCGAGTCGTTTCCGCAGCACTAGTGCCACGGCGGAACTCGTACTCGTAAATAATGCGATATTTTAAATTTTCCATTTTGTAAAATGAGTGACGCAAACAGAAAAAACAGAAGAAAAAAAACAAATGAATGACGGTCATCGAAGCACAAATACATGAGTAAATAGCTGTACAAATTTGAATTTGGAATTCCTTACCAAAGAGGAGAAATTCGTGATTAAAGTGGCCAGTACGAAAAACGCCAATTTCATATGTAAGGACCTAATATTATATATAGTATGGATTCAGCAAAATCGTACAACCCAGAAACCAGAACAAATTCTGTTCCTACATCACGTTTGGGTTAAATATTTAAAAGTTTAATCAGTTAATTGTGGTTGTTCGCGTTTAAAATTTTAATACCAGGAGCCCAAAACGTATTTCAATTTAATTGCAGGGGCAACGCAGCGTTTTTAGTTAACCCTGTATACCGGGTTTTGGATTAAACCGTCCTAATTGGTTTTAATTGGTTGGTCAACCTTTTCGGGAAACAGATTGATAATGATTTTTCATTTCTCATACTCGGAAAGTAGTGTTTGTTTAATCGGAATAGCGGGTGGAAGACGCTGCTTGAACCTTTGGGCGGGAAAGACTCATAGTAATTGCTTCCCTCTCTAGGGCGGGAATGAACTTTAAAAATAGAACTAAAGGTTTGATAGACAGCTACGAAATTTTTTATATAATTAAGAAAAATGCTGCGGTCTAGTGAGTGTTTAATTAAAAACAGCCAGTGTGAATAAAGAAAAAAATACCTATTGAGCGGGTGACACGGTGTGTTCAATATTTAAAATTTAAAATAGTAGATTGTACAACTAAGGCATAAAATTAGCTATTTTACCCCGAGACGTTTATATCCACGCGAGCCGCAGGCGAGGGTGGATAGTTAAGTCGAGGGGTAAAATGGCTCGTTTATGCCTGAGTTATACACTCTGCTTTTCACTTCGATTGCGAGAAAATGAAACAGGCATAAAGTACAGAGTACATAATTAATCAAAAATGTTGCAAAGCATAGCTAATTCCCGCCACCACAGATAATACCGCCACGAAACTTTTTAAAAGTTTTTTTTTTTTATTTCATCATTTGTCATTCGTCATAAAAACGTTTCTTTGTGTTTTTAAATAATAAATGACAACTATTTTACCGGATTTTATTAAATTAACGATAGAAAACACGGAAGTGATATAAATTAAAGAAAATAAATAAATCACGACTTTAATCTGCGAAGTTTTATTGTGCGTGTGGCTGTTGGGCCTGATTACCTTAGTCTCAGAAAAAAAAATTACTTTATGCACTAGAACATAAAAAGCGATTTTATGTCGCCTAAGCACGACATAAAGACGAACTTTTAGAGCATGAGAAGTGAAAAAGACTATTATTATTATAGTATAATTTGGCGGGATACTAACTCTGTAAGCTGTACCGAAATTCAAAAACTTGATTTTATAGACTAATATTTGATTCAAAATGAGTTCAAGCGATTCTGAAATGTTGACCCCAAATTCGGTTAAACGGTTAAAGACGAGGCAAATACAGTAATCGAAAAACTTTTGCTAGAAATTTCAAAAAAAAGATAAGTACTTAAATACATACAATGATTTTATGAAGTAGCGAGCAGACAAGAAAATATAAATATATTAGAAAAACTAATATTTTTTTTTTCCTCACATACGAAATGAAAAGTAGAGTGTTTAACACAGGTGAAAGTCATCAATTCCTTTCGACCCTTGTATAACAATCTACTATTCAAATCATCCTTGCGCATACAGTTTGCGTTGCGAACCTAAACTCGAGCTGAATTACGCAATCTTGGCCTTCACCCCTCCAACAAAAGTACCCTGCCGCCTCCCTCGTCTAGACTACACCTCAAGTATAATCCTACTTTTCTGAAAATTTTTAAGTAGATACGGTACCTAATTTATATTAGCTACGGTGGTGTTATCGCAAGTTTTTTATTTAATACTATCAGGTAAGGAAATCTCTTAAATATAAATTAAAGAAAAGACCAAGTTCGTTCATAAGATAGATCTAAAAGATATTTATAAAGTTCCTACCAATAAAGCGCAGAGAAATTAAATGAAATAGCAAAGTTAGCACACTCCGGAATCAATATTTCAATGACCTTCAACAGACGTTATAGCAATCCGAAAAGCAATGCACAGCAGATTTTCATTGTCATGATAATTGGGAATTTAACGCTGTTGCAAATATTTCTCTCGTGTTACTTTTAGTTTATTTCTGGAACGCGAAAAACTCCAACGTATGTAACAAGATAAAAACAATCCTGGTAGTACGAGTCGTCAAGGGGATTATTTAGATCTGGGTCAATTGGAGGCGGCATCCCTAAATCTCAGCACATAATTACGGGCGCAGAACGCGTGGTGTGGTATCTAGATCGCTCGTCACCACTTACAACTTTTTGACCCGGCCTATTTGTGCCCCCCTTCACCATCTCGACAATGCAATTATTTTTTAGTTACACTGTACGTATAAACGCAACAAGTATTCTCAAAAACTGGCATCCGCTAAAATCTGCTTTGACTGATATAACGATCACAAAGTTCACATGCATACCTACATTATTTAGTTAACCACACAGATAGCGTTATCTAAAATTAAATGTACTTTAAACATTTGTGTTACACTGCGAACTTTCCTTTTAAAGCATACGTTTAACGTTCTACTGTAAAAACATCTATATATTCTATACTCTTGGGAAATGCCCATCATTTACCAAGTCTGTCTGAAGATTATTACTGAGAAGGACTTAATTCCAGCGGCCTGGGCGGATAGACTTGCCCTGAGGCAACTGAGAATTGCGGTATTAACAAGTTTTTCCACTTGAAACAGTCTCGGAACATGGAGCGGCATCCCCAACCACTCAGTTCACGACAGTCGGATGTCGGATACACTTATATCTTCTTTGAACACTAATTTGCACTACTTGACATAGTTTTATTGACTTGATTCATGCAGTTTTTTGTTTCAATTCATATTGTCGCGGGCAGTAAACGGGGTCAGTCTGCTCAGTGTGCTCGTTCTAAGAAACGCCATTGTGTGTTCAGATAAGATATTATTGATTAATCTAGTCTAGACAAAAAAGACTACGAGATTCCACTGAAATACTTTCCTATTCGAATCAATGTGAAACGATCTTATAATAGGTCCAGCAGGGTCAGTGATCTAGGTTTCATTTCAAGTAATGATCTAGAACAGTGTTGCCAAAACGAGACGGTTCAATGAGCTATAACACTTTATATTGCCCCATACTGCGGACTATAAAGTCCCTTTATAAGAGAAATGTTATCTAAGTGCAGATTTATTGCTCTGTATATCTACCTGGTTCTATAACATGAAGTTCAACATTAAATGATTACCTTGGCATTATTACTTTGCCAACTGTTTGACATTGGTTTTCGATTCGAGTAGAAAGCAATTTAAGGAATCGGAAACTCATGCCATTACCGTCTTGATTCTTTACTTTGATGACTAGATAGATATACAAATTACTGTTTTCAGGGAAACTTCACACACCTGTAGAAATTACTGTTTTATAAGAAAAAATTAAGTGAAGCAAGGATAACGGCCGCGACTTACGAGTTAAAGGTCGTAGGTTCAAACCCAGACAGGCGCTTTAGGCGCTCCATACACTGCACCGCGCTCCGTCGCGGTGAGCCGCCGCGACGGAGCGCGGTACAGTGTGTGGAGCGCCTTACTTTGTGTAAATTATTTTATCACCGCTGCTCTCAAAACGTTGAAGGAAAACATCGTGAGGAAACCGGCATGTCTTAGAACCACAAATTCGAAGACATGTGACATCTACCAACCCGCACTGGGTTCGCGTGGTAGGTTACAGCACAGCCCTCTCCCTCTCACAGAGAGGAGGCCTGTGTCCCAGCAGTGGGAACATTATAGGCTGATTATGTATGTTATGTAAGAAATTAAGGTATTCAATTAACTGATGCTGAAGTGTTGTAATTATTAAAAGTTCAAAGGATAAACTTCAACATTCCCAGCAGTAAAATAAAAAATCACATACGGTCAGCATAAAAAAATCTGGCTTAATTAAAATCATGTTTACACAGCCCGCTTCAAATATCAATTAAAATGTTAAGCGTGTTTATTGGCAAGATTGAATGGTGTGACCTATATTGTACAAGGTCAAAAATCAAAAGCCGAGGTTCTACGTGGCTCACGACTTTACAGGCGGTTGGTCATAAAGCCCGACGAGGGGTGCCCTTGTACCCCACCGCTGATGCTGTTTATTTACGACCTCTACGCCATATCTGGGATTATTCCCAAAGCTGTTCTTCTGCGGATAAATACTTAAAGTCGAAATTTCAGAGTTGTTTTTCTCTTCGTGATAGTCAGATGATCAGATCATAAAGCTAATGCTCTTTACATTACGTCATAATTTTGAGCAACTAGTTACTTAGTGGATTATGTGATAATGGCTGCAACGGATGTAACGTACGAGTAATATTTTATTTTTGTTGCAAGAGCCATTCTGTATAACACAACTTATGTGCGTACTCTGTATATGCAGTAAGCGGCACGACAAAAATTGCTGTTCCTACAAAAGCCGTGTAATAAAAACTTCACTGCAATGACGAACAAGCGGGACGTCGTCGTAGCCCAATAAAAATGTTGAGCTGAAATGCAAGCAAGCGTGTGAGCACTGTGAGCGACAACAATAGGCACCACGACGTGCATTGACGGTAGCGGGAGAAGGCGAGGAGCGTTGCGGACTTGCGGCAGACCTTACGTAACCACCCCAGTTCGCCCCTGCCGCACCCTGCCTTGACACTTCCGAGAGCGCTCGTCACTTGGTCGCATGTGTTTCGTTTGCAACTGTTATCGAAATGTATTTGCACAAATATGGTGCCGTCCAAAATGTTAAATGTTACTAGAAAACTCGTCTAGTTTCATCTAGCTAGATATTTATTATTCTGTTGTTCTCGTCGTTTTACCGAGTTTTACGTCAAAGAAACGGTGGACGGAAGTTACTCGCCTTTTCATTCGGTTTTTTGTTTGTCCTCGTAAGATAAGCCGGAAAATGGTTAATATTTTCCATAGTCAACAACCGACCAACTAAGAATTGAGCAGCTACATGATTGGGTTTGTTTATCCTTCAAGAAAGGCCTTTAAGCCAATAAACATTTTTGGACGGTCGGTTGGTATCCATGTAGATGAAGAGCTCTACATATTACGACGGATTGCGATAAAGGTTAGCCCCGCGGGATACCCAATAAAGATAAGAGAACTAAAAAAAAGAAAAGAAACTGAATAATATAAATGGTCGTCAGGATATCACGTAGCTCGATTGGAAACATTATCCGAGTTGCGTATCACTAGCGAAAAATGAGCCGGGAGGCTCTGCAGTCGCACGTCTTATGGATCCTCAAAAGTTACTCGACCCACATATTGAACAGCCTTTGTTGGAAAACGCTGCGTCACTGACCGTATCTAACAACGCCAACTATCCGAAACATGTCTGAAATATTTACCACAACATTTACTAATGAATAGTTGTATTTTATTGTAACTTCTCCTTTTGATTTGGCGGTTCGAACTGATTGTTTCATTTAGCTGTCCCAGGTTTATTTTACTTGGGTCCAAAAAACTGAAAGCATAATGAAAAACATGAATATATATATCCCAACGTGATCTCATGAGTTTTATTCATATTGACAAAGTTTTTGACAATGCCGTAATCCAGGTCGCTCTAGTCTGGATGTCGCTTTCATTTGTTTCTAATAAAATAACGTTTTTAGATCAAATTCTTTTCACCGAAAATGTGTTTAGTTGAGATTTCAGCCCAAGGATAGCAATCGTCGCATTTAGAAAAGTTTTAATTCATTTAGTTTTTAATTTAGCTATGCCCACATTACTAGTAATCTTATAAGAAAGTAAAGCTTTAAACAGGTAGTTAGTAGTTGTAGATTTTTAGTTTTATGTTCATCGACACCCATGATGATGCATGATGCACCAGCAATAAATTTTCCGGATTTTATTGTTGACGTTTGAAGAAGTTTAGTTTTAATCTCATCCTTCCCTTATATTTTTTCAATGTAACTTTACCAATGTATCCAGGCATTTCTTAAGGAAACTAAAAGCATAGAATAGCAAGAACATATTGACTATTCCTCGAAAGTAGTATTTTTAGTTCAAAGTAATCGCAGCAATATTAGTCACGGGCTCAGCCGTGAGATAATTTGCACGATAACAGTCAAACAGGCGGCCTTGTTTCAGCATTCAACCCATGTTACGACGACACGGTCCCCCAACATCCCCCAGGCGAGGTCGCACTGTTTACACTAAATTACCAGAGAAATCCCATCACACAGCTTATCGTAGTGTGCCGAACTGTTCCGGAGTACATGTTATTGTAACTGTTTTAACAAGGGTCATAAAGCCCGTGTGTCAAAATATTAATTAATCGTGTTTTACGTCAATGTTTGCTGGAACTGTTAAGCCTTGTACGGACTAAGCGTTCCAATGTACGCGTAGTCGGTTACGCGTACACAGGAACGGTCCGTACCTGCAGACCTGCTGCTGACTACGCGTACATTGGAACGCTTAGTCCGTAAAAGGCTTCAATATCGTATAATACAGCCGCTATTTACAATAGTTTTTGAATGCCATAATAATACTATTGTCTTAAAACTGTCAAGGATGTTGTTTTATAGAAAATGATAGGATGCATGTTGCATTGTTTCTTGTGTCGTTCCATTATGGATAGCATTGAGACATCTGTGTTTATAGTACTCCGGCTAGTTAGTTGAAAAACACGTTTGAATAGAATGACAACTGTTATTAATACCAACAATTAATTCCGCGACTAAAACCCAGAAACAAAAGTAGCGTTTGTCTGGCTCGACACATCTATGAGAGTCCAAGCCATTCCTGCAAAACAGTGTGACTTTGTTGTAGAAGCTGAAAGTGACTGAAAATTGTAAGTTTTCTCTCCATATAGGATGTTCTTTTAAGCATACTTGCTGAACATTACACACATGTACTTTTTCTGGCGCATGTTTAAGAAAAAATAACCTTCGTTATTATTATATGACCACCATTTAAGGATCTCGGCATAGAATTGGCCACTCTCACTGCGGGTATTGTTAAAGGAAATTAAAATTATGAGATTTCCCAAAATTTTCCATGCCAAGACAATGAGCAGAAGCATCATCTTTTTAGGTTTGCCAATCGTGATAAAGCCGTATCTCATTATGATTTTCAGCAATGGAAATGTAAGGGCTGATAATGATTTCTAGCGAGTTTTTTTTTTTTTTTTTAATATTTTAACACCTATTCGATTTTCTTTTTTAACAAACTTCTAATATTTTAAGAACACATTACATGTCGTGTGTCCCACAATCAAATATTCCGATTCCAATTAAAAAATCCAGCCAGGACGTTTTGCTCGAATCGTTTATCGGTATGCACCGTTTGAGTTATGTCTCGACTGCGGAACGAGCTGTTCCAAAACCGGAGCACAGGAAATGCATAACGTAGCGCCAGACGTATTATAGGCACTCGCAGCCGCACGCTAGTTTGGTTTCCGATGTATCGAGACAGTTGTGATATCGCAAATTCAATTTACTGAACACTGCATTGTAGTATGTTCAGCATATGGTTCTTTATCTTTATTTAGACTAAGAATTTATGTATTTACTGACCATTTTAGTAGTGATTCAACAGAATCAGAAAAATCAATAATATTTGCCCAATAAAACCCGTTTCTGATAGGAAATCGAAATTTAACAAATTATTCAAAAACCCGACGACGACGGCGCGATGGTCTCTCAGTATCAATAAATCTGAATAGGATAATTTGGCATAAAGTCCCAGCGACCTCAAACAGCTCGCCGAGTGGAGGCTTTATTTGGAAAGTCGCCAGGAACATTAACACAAATAATATGTCGTAGACTAGGCTCTGGCGGAGCACGCTACGCAGAACAACATTGTGTGTGCATCGATTGCAAAAACCGCTACAACAGTAAAAGCGAATTGAATATCACAATTTTCGATCACGGAAAACTACGAGCGAAGCGTACAGTCGACAGAACAGCACTTTTTAAATCTATGACTAGCTTCTGCCCGCGACTTCGTCCGCGTGAAATTCGTATTTTCCTCCAAAAATTTCGCAAATGTATTTAGGGATAATATTTATCATTTATTTTGATAAATAAGTATTCGGGCCAATTTTTAAGTTTATAGATCAAAGGAAACAGATTTTTCAAATAAACTGTATCCCCGCTTTTCACCCACAGGGGTGGAATTATGAAAAATCGTTCGTGATGTGTTCATAACTTGACTCAAAGACCCATACCCATTTTCGTGTTAATGGAAGCAAGCAGTAATATCCACCCCTTAAACTTTATTACTTACTCTTTTCCACCTTGGTAGCAGTCGATTTTTGAAAAACCCTAAAACACATAAGTACTTGTTTTATTTTAGTAGTACCGAGTTCCGAGTTAATCCGGCAGCGGGTTACATATTTTTCTAACCTATCAACTTTGTCACCCAGTAAATCCTCTGTAAGGGATTATTTAATAAACTAAAAGTGACATTATTTATTACTTACTGACCCAAATATTGCCAACTTTCATGTTTATTAACCAAACAATAAGATTTTTCATATAAACTGTATCCCCGCTTTTCACCACAGGAGTGGAATTTCGCAAAATCGTTTGGGATGTGTTCATTACTTGACTCAAAGATTATTTATACGAATTGTTGAGTTAATCAAACCACGCATTAAAATCCTCCCCTATATAATTAGCTACCCCTTTTCACCCCGTTAGGGGTAGATTTTCGGAAAACCCTGATACACGCTATTCTTTATTTTTTTGGTCTTAAGTATAAATACCGAGTTTCGAGGTAATCGGACCACGCTTTAAAATTCTTCCATACAAATGTTGACACCCCCCAATACCTCTTTAGATAAGTATTCGTGCTAAGTTTCAAGGTTATTAAGTCAAGGAATAAGATTTTTCATACAAGCAAAGTCCCCCCTTTTCACCCCCTTAAAGGTTGAATTTCCAAAAACCCCTTCCTACTCTTCACAAAGAACACACCATCCAAAATTTATGTCCCTAGGACTAGCGGTTTAGGCTGTGCGTTGATATCTCAGTCAGGTCGTTCATCCCCCTTTGGGGGTGAAATTATCAAAAACACTGAGACACGTATAAATTAATTTTCAATCGTCAGCCTAAACACAAAATTTGAAGATCCTAACTTTAAAACTGACGGACTTTCATACAAACTTTTATCCCCTATTTAACTCCCTTAGGGGTTGAATTTCGAAAAATCCTTCTTTTTTCCTTGTCTACATTATAAAGGGAACCATTATGTACAATTTCAGCTTTCTAGGTCCAAGGGTTTGGGCTCAGCGTTGATGAGTCAGACAGGCCTTTTGTTTTTATTTATAGATAGATTTTATCGGATTTTTGTTCATTTATCAAGGAAATTGGTCGTCATTTCGTCGAAGTACCCAAATGTATAATTATTGGAAGCGCATGATATTTCGAAGATTTATATTGTTTCTGAAAATCTGATAGTGCCTTATTGTTGAAGTCTAGGTTTTCGAAAAGGTTGCTATTCAAAAGAAGACTCATTCATTCAGACGCCATATGAGACGTATGCTAAAAATAGAAGCGACGCATAACGTGAATCAGCTGTTGCAAGTGCATGTGACGTGAACGCCTCAACTAAATCAATAGAACCTTAGTTCCACACGCATATTTTGCTTGGCTTTCAAGGATTGTTATGTTGCAAATATTATCTTCTTCTTATGCCGGGGCCACACTATACGGGAAAATCGCGATAAGTTGTTTCTTATTGGCTGACATCGTAGGTCCAGCCAATGTGCATCAACTTATCGCGCAAATCTTCGCGTTATCGCGATAGTCTGGCCCCAGCACTACTACCCTTGTCCCAGGTTATTTGGGGACGGCGCAAAAGGTTTTTGAGTTGTAATATTATGTGTAACAAAAGTTCAAGTTTTTAGTTCTTCATCTTAGCGTGTCGATGGCAATCTAAATTGAACCAGCCCAAAAAGCGCCATTAATAGCGTCCATAAATATAAGTTTCAAGCACGGGCAGGCAACAGGGCACGCAGAGCACGAGACATCAGGAGCTCAATCGATTGTGAAACAGCACCGCATTTGCACTCCAGGGAGGAGTCGTCTATGAATGTTCACCTAAACAGGTTTTCCTTGCTTCGACCTGTGGCCGGAGTCTGTTTAGATTTTCAGATTAGTCAAGGCAATCATGTCCAGGTGGGAGATTTGGGATTGAATGGGACGGGTAAGGAAGCACTATCTCGTGACAGCTTTAGTCTTTCTTGAGATCGTTCACTCGTTTCGAGGCTGATGCGGCTTGTTTTTATAATGGAGTAAAATTAACTGACACTACTTGAAACATCCTAAATGAATGAGAAAAAAAAAGGAAGAAACTGGCGTACTGTACTTAGTCTGTTAAATTAGGGTCTCAAGCAAAACAATTATACAAACAATCTAATTGGATTACGGCTAGCTAAGCCCCCGCAGCCTTGAGAAATCTGACTTACAAGATTTGAAATAGGCACACATTTCTTTTTCAAGGCCTTTGATTTTCGCGTGAACAAGGTAATTACCTTGTTAGTTGATAATTAGTATGTTTGCAACTGTGTTATGTGTACGATCAGAGATGCGAATGCCATGATTGATGATCCAAATCTGATGGCTGTTGTGTTGGTATGAGTCAAGTTTAGTGAAGGCCGCGTGCCGGATGCCGCCCTCGTCAGCTGATAACAGCGCCAGCTAACGTATTCAACTGCTCAGTGACATAAACTACAGTCCACGAATTTGGATAACACTTGTTTATCATACAAATATTTGTATGACATACTGGTGGGAGACCTGGCAAAGTAGTTTAATCTGTCAGTGCACGCAATGTGGACGTCAGTCACGTCACGACACAACACAAATAAGCAATAGTCGACAGCTTGTTGCAAGAAAATTCCCCATTACTTTGATATCCGTCTTCCTTATGTTGTACTCAGAATTAGATCGAAGAACGCCTTTGCCGAAGTTTTTGCGGTTACCATACTCTACGTAATCGTAAAACCTTTAGCAAAATATATGTAGTTAACAACCGTATCAGTTTGGAATATAAATAAAGTTTGATAAAATGATGACGACACTTTTGTAGCAGCACTATTGTGAATACATTTGAATATCCAATGCCCGCGTGAATATTTTTCTAAAACGGGAGGTGTCTTTACCTGGAAGAAAGGTTTCACATGTCGGCTTTATAGAAGTGCATTGGCCGTACTTAAAGGCAAAAGCTTTGAGCTTTGCAATACGTTCTTAGTATCGACAGTAGAACAAATATTTGTTTGCTATTTCCTATATTTACGGCACTAGACGCATGCTCTTCTATTGGCGAGTTTGAGCCCAACTTGGAAGCAAAAGTTAGATCGATAGGAATCGCAAGTTGAGGGTTCTTAGTTGATGACTGTTGGATAGGACTTTGCGTTGTCTGCTTACTCTTGGCTCTTTCTCATTGATTTTGCCGGTACAGGCTATGGGCTGAGAGGTGAAGAAGAAGGTTGAGAAGAGTTTTTCCCGGCAGTTCCACAAAATAGGTTGGAAAAGCGATGAACAGTGCTTCCGTACTCGTATCTTTTAGGACTGAAATATTTAGATACTTAAATCCACACGTAACATGTTCTTGCCTTTCATCCTTCAGATCGTAAGCCCATAATTAAATTCGATATGGATTTTTGAAACTTTTTTTTCGTCATTTGGATTAACGAAGTGATTCACCGCATTTTCAAGCCATGTCAAAGATTCAGGACATGGAAGAGTAAAAAAACTATCCAGAGCTAGACTGGAGATTCTGGATTCTATGACGTAAATAATAAAAGATGTCTACCTCCTTAGTGACGCCAAAGAAACCTGAATCTTAAAAGACCATTACAATATTAAACAATCTATCAACATTCTTATTTTTTAAAGCAACATCCAAATGAATTCATGTTAATTGTAGGTATAGAGATGATGTCATTTAAATCTAGTATGTCTCACTTCAATACCTAATTATTTTCATTTACAATGTACATTTTAAATACCTAAGTATTTGATAAGCTTGGCTTCCTTTTAACTTTGTACATATTAAAATATGGGAAAACATTAATATTTGGTTTCCCAAATAAAACAATACAGACGGTAAGGAAAAATTACTCGAAGATACTTTACATAAGTACTGTTGAAAAATTGCTCAGTTTTGTAGATTACTAGGTAAAGGATGAAACATGTTATTTGGTGATCTAGCTAGCAATGTTAGTTTTTAACACATTGTACTTGTGTCTCAATAATAAATGGGATTATGATTAACAAATAATATAATTATGTAGTTTTTTTTTTTTGAGGTCAAGCACAATGGTCCACCCATTGTGCGTAACCTCAAAAAAAAAAACTAGGACTAAGTGCGGAAACCAAACCCCATAACCAACAAAGAGGTTTTCAGGTGATGAAAAATGTGTAAACATGCATCTTTGAGGAAAATTTTCCCATTGAAAGTGGCAGGTTGTCTTTTTCAGAGTTACTAAACTGTTTGATTACAGAAATAATTGTCTGTTAATACAGAAATCATTTTAGTCAGCAGGTTTAAAGGTCTATATTCGTAGAACCTTGCAGATTCTAAAATTTATTACATGTTGCTTAATACTTTTTACTCCGGTAGCAGAAATGATTGTCCAGATTATTTTTCAGTGTCTTTTATTAGATACATAGCACTAAGAATGATAATAGATCTATATTCTATGCAGCAACCTAGTAAAATGTTTGTAAAGTTGAGTGGGCAGATAACCTTTCCAATGAGGTTATCCAACTATGAATCTTGCTAAATTATTGATCAAAAAACAATAGAAAATGCAGATAAAGTAGGCAGTTGGTAAAACTGCGGAACGCAACAAATTGTCTCGCTTCAATGACAGCTATCATTCAGCGGTGTCAAGTCCGGGGTGGGGCGACAAGAATAAAGAACACCATTGGAAGTAGAACCCTGGAAAGTGATTCCCTGGATCTGTGGGAACCAAGACCAAGGTCTTGATCGTAGATGACTGATATGACACACGATTTCAATGCTGTTTCTTTATGAATTCGAGGTCATCACTAAAGCCTTTGGTTATAGTAGCGCTGAGAAACGAAGGAAAACTAACTTACCGCTTGGAGCGCCGCTAACCTATCCTTCGTCATCCTTTACAGAGAATCACACACCAAGTAAACGTTTTATCTCGTTACACAATCCCATTCACAGATATTTTTCTAACAAACGTCACTAAACTAAAGGACACGAACACTACGTTCACTTCACTCAAAAAATCGATACACACGAAACGAACAAAACTTCACTACCTGTCTCATGTACTATGTGAAATTTTGCAAAGTTGTAGATGGCGCAAATGTTCGATACAGTATGTGACGTCAACAGAGCTGTCGGTAAAGCAGCGATGGCGCTAATTTTCAGTTGATGGTATTTTAATTTGTTGAATTTATAATAGAACAGTAAATATAATATAATTTCACACAGCAAAGTATTTTAATTGCAAAAAAAGGTTTAATCTTTTATTAAAACCTATTAGACTGTAGTTTGATACGAGATACAAATTTTAAAAAGTCTCACAACTGACTACTGGAGTCATTGCGCCTGTCGTTGTCAAAGAAATCTTCCGCTTAGTCAAGTGACGCCATTGTGAGCCGTAACGACTTTTAGCTGCAACGAGTTTAATCTCAATTTTCTTATACAATCTTGGTAATAAGTGCATAGATTTTGTGTAATTTGATTCTATACTTCAAACGCTTCTAATCTTATATTATATTTATGTTGTTACTTGCGTAGTTTTAGTGTAATTGGTGTTAATGTTCGGTACTATTGAGCTAAATTCCTGTGAGCCTAGTTGAGCGCCATTCGGTGAAAAGTTAAAGCAAATTTAAGTTGTCAGTTTCATAGGGCCAGTGAGTTTGTTTAATTCCTCGCCAAGTGTTCGTTTTCAATTTATCCTAGAATACCAAAACAGTGCATGGAACATCAAAGAATCTAATTATTTGCGCCAAACTTATATACATCTAATGTCACGAAGTCTTTGTCAGTTCTTTGCTAATTTTGAACTTTTCTGTTGCTTTTCAGAATTAGAAGCATAAAAACAATAAAAATGGCAGATGATATGCCCACATTCAAATGCGTGCTGGTCGGCGATGGTGGTACTGGCAAAACTACATTTGTCAAGCGACATTTGACTGGAGAGTTCGAGAAAAAATATGTTGCTACACTTGGCGTCGAAGTGCACCCCTTGGTATTCCACACAAATCGTGGTCCCATCAGATTTAACGTATGGGATACAGCTGGTCAAGAGAAATTTGGTGGACTAAGAGATGGCTACTATATCCAAGGTCAATGTGCCATCATCATGTTCGACGTAACCTCTCGTGTCACCTACAAAAATGTACCGAACTGGCATAGAGATTTAGTTCGTGTTTGTGAAGGCATTCCTATTGTTTTGTGTGGCAACAAAGTAGACATCAAGGACAGGAAAGTCAAAGCAAAAACAATTGTGTTCCACAGGAAAAAGAACTTACAGGTGAGGCCACATTGCCACCCATTTTACCATGTTGCATACAAAGTGCACAATAAAAACAACTGACTAATGCTGCAGTGCAGTACTTGAGCATTTATCTAATTCCATTTTTTTTTTCAGTACTATGACATCTCAGCCAAGTCTAACTACAACTTCGAAAAACCTTTCTTGTGGCTAGCTAGGAAATTGATTGGCGATGGTAACCTGGAGTTTGTTGCGATGCCTGCTCTCCTGCCCCCTGAAGTTACAATGGACCCACAATGGCAGAACCAAATCGAAAAGGATCTCAAAGAAGCCCAAGACACTGCGCTGCCAGAGGAAGATGAAGACTTGTAAAAATAGCAATAGCTAAAGTAAAATTTCAGTGCATCTGCATTGATTGTGCAATGTGTACACAATGTATCAATTTTAAATTTCATTCCATAAGTTCAAGTGATCAAGGAGTTGGTATAAATTTTGACACTAACTTGTTAATTGTTCATAATTTCTGTATTTGCTTTAATTAATTAATCTACGTTAAAAGGAATTTTACGATATATTTGTTTTTTATTGTAAAGGCACTTGAATTAGAATGTCATATTGCTGGACTACAATTTGTATTAGTCACATCCCTGTATCAATGAGGCATCTTGTCCAAAGAGCTGAACCTGTTATTTATTAAGTGTATAGGAAACACTAATCCTACACAAATGTGTTAGCCAGCATGCTGTGTAATGTAAATTCCTGATGGTACATACATTTACTATAATTAATGCAAAACTGTTTTATCAGTGGCATGTACATAACCAGTGAGTATTGTATTTTGATTTGTACGCATGACTGACAATATTACACTGTAAAATTGTGGTGATAATTTTTGAAATAAACTTTGAAAAAGACATTTTGTTTTTCACTCAATCCTGAACTTTTAGATTAGCAAAGATGTTTCAATCTCAAGAAAAACATTATGTAATAATGTGTGACTCATGTATGTAGAAACTGATTTATATATATTGATGATGAGTTAACATAATCTCAGCCGGTACCTAGCGATTGTCGTATTTACAAAATCCTTTCACTTACGACCAACAACAGCAGTCTGGAACAAACGACACAATATATTCAACAATAAAATAACACCATACCAAAAGGTAATCATGACTACTGTCGTGGCTCGTTGGGGTAGGCAAAGGTTAGTATGGTTTGCCGATGATTCTGGATTTCTATCATTAAGATTTGTTATTCAATTAGCTCTTCATGTCTAGCTGCAAGTCCAATTTATCGTTACGCGAATAATTCCCAAAAAAAAAACCGGCCACGTGTGTAGTCGGGCCACGCACAATGAAGGGTTCCGTACCTATCATTGATATATTATACAGGGTGTTACAGAAAGGGTATATCAATACAAACGGGTTGAAGAGTGTATCTCTTCTAGAATCTCTGTACAAAATTTCAGCTCAAAAGCAGTAACTTTGAAAATGCTTAATATTTTTTTATTTCGATAGTTTATAAAATTAAATCATAAAAAACGTGTCACCGCACTACGAGGGTCATTATCCATTATCTGTAGTGTGTCTGTGCGCCTAATACACGCACATCACGCCGCCGCGCTCCAGTGCAGCGCCGTGATGTCGAAATAAAATAATATTAAGCATTTTCAAAGTTAATGCTTTTGAGCTGAAATTTTGTACAGAGATTCTAGACCAGATACACTCTTCAACCCGTTTGTATTGATATACCCTTTCCGTAACACCCTGTATATCAATGGTACCTATATATAATGTACTCTGTGGTTCCGTAGTTGGTTGAATAAATGTAAGATCATACAACGATATACCTCACGTTTAATTCTCCAACTTATAATCGAAAAAAAAAATTGTATGTGTTATACCTATTTACAAAATAATTACTTAGGTAAGTTTTGTGAGACCTTCCTTGCCAAATTTCATTATTCTAGGTCTACGGAAAGTACCCTACAGGTTTTGATTTATTTGCGCGTATCAAAATATGTCGCATGAATGGCCGTATCTTTTATTGCTGTTAATAAATTGAAGCTTGATTTTTTTTAGAGCTCCAAGGGACCTTAGAGTATTTGATATTGATTCCAACTTGTTAGCTCCACGCGTTCATGAGAAAAAGGGCCTTGATAGACAGACGGACGGTGACCCTATAAGGGTTCCATGTTTTCTTTTTGATGTCCATAAAACAAGTGCGATCTCTATCCGATTGACATGAGGCTGTTGGATCAAAGGCTCGATATCTGTATGAAATGGATGGATATTCATCTCCCTGGGACACGCTTTCTGCCGTTATTATTTGCACACCAGGCAGAAAATCACTTACCAGTTTATGCATAGAATAGTATACTCTATATATTCGCCGGAGTACGTAGGAGTGTTTTTTGTCGACGGCTTATCGACAGGAACTAGTTTCGTAGAAAAGCGGTTCCGTCATATTTTTATCGGAAATCATGAAAAATTGTCATTTTCACCTGTGGGTGTCAAAAACGCTCTGTCATTGGAATTTTGGACATTACGGCCGCATGTGGCTGTTTTACCGTTGCATTACTGGCTTTACGTTACTGTTGATGAGCCGTGAATGGTAACGTGCACCATATGCTGTTACGTCATTATGTATGCAGATAAAGACTGGTTTGGCATTTCTACAAATATGTACTACAAAAAAAATCAAAAGGTATTAGATTTTTAATTTATTGAACTTTACATTGGTAAATGCATACAATAATAATTTGAACTACAATCCTAAGCTTAACATTTTAAATCTAACAAAATTTACTTCTTGGAAGATGCCTTTTCTCGGGCCTTCTTGCCTTCCAAGAGCTTCAGCCTCTCTTCCTCAGACAAGTTGTTATTGATTTTGGTAATAACGCCAGTACCGAGCGTCATATCCCCTAAACGCAAAGTAAATCTTTGACCAGTTTCACAAACCATGGGCTTCAGAAGACGCAAGCGCAACCTGAAAAAGAGCAATAATTTATGTTCGAAACCTTTTATAATCATTTAATTAAAAAGTAAAACTTTTACATGTATTTGGTATGAGTATGTCCGTAACTCCACGTCTAAGCGCGTATTTCGAGTGCAGGTGGGAAAAGATGGTTATTTAAAATGCTCAGAAATACTTACGAAGCATCTTCACCAGGCATAATCATCTCTTTATCAGGAATAACTACTTGTGAGGCGCAGTCCCATGTCATAGAAAACATTTGTAATTGAATGAAGGAGGTGAATGGTTTTGACCGACCACCCTCTTCTTTGCTCAGGATGTAGACAGCAGCTTCAACATTGTCATGGGCTTTAACCGTGCCTGGCTTAGCCATAACCATGCCACGCCTTATCTGTTCTCGTTTTACTGAACGGACGAGAGCTCCCAACTGATCACCAGCCTGGGCCTCATCTAAAGTCTTGTGGAACATCTCAACACCTGTGACTGTAGTCTTCATAATTTTACCATGACCAACAATTTCACATTCTGTACCCTTCTTTAGGACACCTGTAATTAGATAATGGTTATATCAAAATCAAAGTTAAGTTGTGAAGCTGGATTAACATATTATCTATTTTGTTTATGCCTCATGTTTAAATTGATACAAACCTCTGTGCAAACGACCAGTGACCACAGTACCACGTCCAGGGATAGAGTGTACAGACTCAACTGGCAAGAGGAATGGCTTGTCTAATTCACGAACAGGTGTTGGGATAAAGGCATCAACTTCCTTCAAGAGCTCTGAAATAGCTTCTGCACCAATTTCAGGACTCTTACCCTCCAAGGCACACAAGGCTGAACCTGTAAAAAAGAATTTAGGCATATTATGCTTTATATGCTAAATTTTTAACAGTCTGTCCCAGGAGCAGATTTTGGTAATGTTTTTAAATAAAACATTGACTATTGTTTACCTTTAATCACAGGTATTTTATCACCATCATATCCCATCTCAGACATAAGCTCTCTTATTTCCATTTCTACAAGCTCCACCATTTCCTGGTCAGCAGCATCCACTTTGTTGATGAACACAACTACGTGTTGGATGCCAATCTGTTTGGCAAGTATCAAGTGCTCTCGTGTCTGTGGCATGACACCGTCTGTTGCTGCAACTACAAGTATGGCACCATCCATTTGGGCTGTTCCTGTGATCATGTTCTGGAAAACAAATTGGTTTTTGCTGTATTTAATGTTTTCTCATTTTTTTTATTATGATTATGCTAATGTTAAAAGTTGGAAAATTATAAGAGTTACACAGAAATACAGAGTGCACAGAGAAACATTTGTGTTTGGCCCAGTTAAAAAGATGCTTGTGTCTTGTTTTTTTTTTCCTTCAATGGCAACCGAGCCGATGTTAACTATTCTGCCAGTGTGATGTTTGTGTCTCAGTTAATTTGATTTGATTGAAGTGATAACATTATTAGTATTACCTTGATGTAATCCGCATGTCCTGGACAGTCTGTGTGGCCATAATGCCTGGATTCCGTTTGGTACTCAACATGGGCAACATTAATGGTAATACCACGAGCTTTCTCTTCTGGCGCATTGTCAATATCTGCGTAACCTTTCTTCTGGGCAAGGTTGACATCTGCTAATACTGTAAGGAGAAAAGGGGAAATTAATTTACAATTAAGTACAAAAGAATCAGTTGAAACTTTAAGCTAACACAAATTCAATTTGACAAGTATATTCACTCTCCAAATAAAAGGAGAGAATACATGTCATAATGATTAATTTGTCAATTGCTTGTTGTTATAAGTATTCAGAAACACAAGATACTACACATGCAAATTTTTCTGTAACCTACTAGTCGTAGGTTGATTATTTGAAAAATGTGAATGTGATTGATTTTTAACCATTGCCAAGTTCATCTTACGAAGACAAACTTTTTACAATCACTAGCCTGAACTAGTTTAAATTAAGGTCATAAAACTAGAGAACTTGGCACACAATAATACCTTTAGTGATGGCTGCTGTAAGTGTAGTCTTTCCATGGTCAACATGTCCAATAGTACCAACATTACAATGGGGTTTTGTTCGCTCGAATACTTGTTTCTCTGCATAGTTCCTTCTGAGGATAATACTCAATGGTGTCAAGCCAGGCAGCCCAGTGCTCCTAACGTGTGAGCAATTATTCTGTTTGAGAAGTAATTTTACAGCTGAAACAAAAAAAAAATTAAAATATTATACTGCATTTCAGTAGGTAATCAATAACTTAACCTCAAAATATTTTAGTTTATTTTTAAACAGTTTGGCTACATAATAAGTTGATATGATTCTTGACAAAAAAAATGATATGATCATGATATAACTGCGTTGAACTAACACTAAGTGTCGGTACAACCTAGTTTTACATAATCCTTCAATAAGTGTGGTCTAATCACAATGGATTAATAAATTAAAATGGAAAAAATACTTTGTAGCTCATCCGAAGCTGAAACTGATAATAAATAATAAAAAGAAGGCCACAGGGAGGCTTAATTTTAATGAACTCCAGCACAAATAAATATATCTAATAAAGCTTGAAGTACCTGGGTTAACCAAACTTTTTGCGAATGATATGCTAGCCATTCTTGAATATTATCTACAGCAGATGCTGCAGGTATAATGAAAAACTATTCACTCAAATTGTGATTATTAGTATTCCAAAACGAATTTTATTCGTTTAATAGGCGCACGCCGAAGTTCTTGATTTCCTAATCAATTTTCTTCTTTTTGACTTGACGTGACAGCCAAAGCCAAGTTCGGCAAGATCTAAAATGTCTATGCTCTTGAAAAATTAGGAATTTTGTCTATGAATATAACTAGAGTAGAGCCGCAACCTAGCCAAGGACGTTATAACCAAACCAAGTCGGCCAAGTTGTTTTAGTAATATATCTAGCTATATCTTTGTCCGCCTAGGTTTAAGATTAAGAATAATTATTTTCCATCCAAGTAATTTAGGCCCTGCGTTAATGTTGATAAATCATCTACCGTCTTTTTTATGTATAGAAGATTTTTAGGTTTTAGCCCAACCAGTAAATTAAGTTATACACATACTAACATGTAAAATCATGTTTCTTGTACTGTTTTACATAGCTGAAGCCGTTTGGTCTAAGACCACACCCCGGACACTCCATACAACGCTCGCAAAATAATTACCTACTACTACTACATTAAAAAATGACGTTTGTATACGTATGAATATGTGCGTGAGGTACTTGTGTTTGCGAGCGCTCTTGTTAAAGAGCCGCCGGCGAGTATTCTGTGCTAAGACTAAGGCTGAGAGATTGTTGCACATGCCAAAAAATGAGCTGATGGACTTGGGTGGGTTCCGGGTTTACAGCGAAATCTAGCTGCTACTTCTATAGGTGAAGTGGAGTCATGCAATAATTTTACTAAACCCGAAATCGAACATCCATGTATCTACTATACCTACCTACACAGAGCATAACATACATGTACTATATTCGGTGCTATTCGTTATCGTTACGTAATTGTCCCACAAAGTCACTTAGTGTTTTGGAGGTATACCTCTGCTCCCGAAGACAGAGTCTCTCTTCCACTTCCTGAGACATAGGCTCTGGCTCATAAATAAATAATAGGTATCTACGGTTCTGACAGACACGAGGCCGAATTAACACTTGGCTCAATTGAAAAGGGAATTGATGAGTTCATGTTAGAAAATTTTATTTGCTTAACAAGATGCTGCTAACAAATCCTTAATATAATGCCTTGTCATGATGGATTTCAGCAGCTCAAATCAATTATCTAACGGGCATGATTATTCGCATATTTTCTCATGAGAATTTCTTTTTTTTTTCTCTTTTTATTTAACAATGTAAAAAAATACTATGTTAAGATAGAATTTAATGTCTTTGGATGCTGCGAACGTTCCTAAAAATTAGTAAAATTACCCGCCAGATCTCCGGTTACGCGCTCACTATATAAGGGTAGAGGACTGAATAACAGTTGCGTAAGTTCTCATACAATAAAAACTCCTGCTTCACGCTTCAGATGTGTACACACGGCTAAACATCAAGCAAGCTATACATTTCCAGTTTTAACAGTGTACCTGTACAATCAGAAGTCAGCTTATACCAGAGCCCTGATTCACCACAATACGACAGGCTATCGTATCGAAAACCTGACATTTCGATAACCTTGACTTCCCCTCAACAGCAAATAGCTGTTGGAAGAATAGCGGGCGTCTATTTGATTTAAACTGACAAAATTTTCGGGTTTTGGACTTATGAACAGCGTTGAGAAGACTCGTCCGATAACAATGATTAAAATGTTCGATACGATACGGAAGCAATTCGAGTGTTTGTGAATAAGGGGGCAGTTAGTATAGCTTGACGTGTAGCCGTGCGTATAACTCGTAGACAGAGAATAGTCTCTGTCTACGGTAGGTATAACTGAACTGTCAAATATCTTTTTTATCACATTTATTCAAAAAGAGCCAGTGTAGGTATTCTTCGTAAACAGGGACCAAAATAGCTCTTTAATCCCTAACGCGCGAGCCAAATTAAAAAGGAAAAAGTTTGTGAAAAAATAAAAAAACGCGCGAAAAGCATGCCTTCGTTCGTAATTGTTTACTCAAATTAGGATTTTACTTAGTTTCATAAAAAAATAGTATGTCTTCCTCAAGTAATTGTATCTAAATAAATAAACGTATTTTAGATACTATTCTTCTTCATAAGTTGCACTTACTTATTTTTTCATAGAGGGTGATAAAAAGTAGTGTCCACCTCGGGAGCAACACTATTTTAAGCTCGACGTAGTACTTTGAATCCCTCGCTCACTCTCGCCTTCAAAATAGTTGTTTGCTCCCTTTGCAATCTACTATTATTGGTAGACTATGCGTTATAACTCCGGTATACGTCGTGTGTAAATATTTATTAGTAAGGCTGTCCCTTATTAATAAACGTATTATATTCATCTGATATCAGATCACACACCGATTTCTCTCTTTCAGTCGTCAGTAATTTGAATTTCGAAAGAAGACAAAGCGTTGTGTAACTAACTATATAAACTCTATACAACGTTGAAAATGAAACAATAAAAAGAGCTTAGGAGCTTAAATCAAAACTTTATTTCTAAGTGCTACAGTTATGCTGTACTTAGGAGGTATAACGTAACTTAGATATACTTTATAAATTAGAAATCAAAGTCACTACTTGGTGTATCTATCCTGATACTGAACTCTCTCTCTGACTGCTGAGTTGCCTTCTCGGGTACGTAAGTTGCAGAAGTGTCTAAAAAACATACAAGCAAATTGTTAGGTACAGTGAACGTTGAAGTGATACTTATACGTTTAAAATTCAAATAGATTTTTACCATTATCGATAGATTCTGCTTCCGTACTTCCTACTTGAACGGCCATAGAGTTAGATGGCTTATCGACGGATTCCTCAGTGTTTATATTTTGCAGCTCGCTGTTCCTCGGCATAGCGTTATTATTTTCAGCAGGTACATTACGCTCATTTACGCTAGCGGGATTCTTCAGAATGTGACTTTTTTGTCTCTTAGCCCTTTTCGGAGTCCCCAGCATGATAACGTTATTATTATTTTTACTTCTATACTCATTATCATCATTCACGGTAATAATCATTTCATCTTCGTCGGAATCAGAGCTCTCAATAGGAAAATCGATGTTAAACTTCCTTTTAAACTGTCTTTGATATTTCTTGACGTCGTGTTTCTTAATTTTCTTAGGACTTTTAATAGTTCCCTTATGTCTAGCTACGAAGCTGAATCGCGCCAAACGAATATCAAGTGGTATTTTTTCGGCCTCTTTTGCCTGTGCCATGGCTGCTTTAAGGCGACTGTTGTACTTTTTGTTTTTCAGCAAATGTTTTGACATGTCTTTATTAGAACAAAATGGCATTAACTGGTCAGGAGCAATCCACGCTCGAGTAGCTTCCATGTTATCAAAAAATACAACATTGTAATGAGTCTGAAAAGTGAAATGACAATTCTTTTTTATCACCTTAAAAGTAATGCTTGTCGGTTATCATCCTGTAGTAGGTAGTCTACTGGTAGACATAGTCCTCTCCAATCGTACACCATTCAGAATCTGAGAATTTCGATCGTCCACCTTACGCTTCACCTAGCTACTACCCAACTAATCATGTTGTTAATGAGGAATCTGTAAGAAAATTATAGAACTTTACGGGTATATCAGAGAAGCCATCGAGCCAGTAGTACTGCTCGGTGTCGGGACAGTCATCCACCATTGCAGGCCACCATGGCCAGCCAGCTAGGCGGGCCCACACCAGCGACCCTGCTGCATACTCGCTATGTATCAAGTCCTCCTCATCATGCAGACGCAAAGGAGCTTCAGGAACAGAGCAACTGGCGAACTCTTTGTCTGCAAAAGAAAAAAAAGTGTTTATCGTCTTATCAATATCTACTATCCTTAGCTACTAACACATCAAAACACATTATGCCATAAAATAAGTTTATCACGGCAAATATAATCTACAAAAAAATTCCAATAGAGAGAGTTAGGGAACTCCCTCTGAAACCTCTTTAAAATAAAGCTACATAATATTGCTTATTATTAGACCGTTTCTTATTAATTGTAAGTTTGCATGCAATTTTTTTAGTTATTTTGGATTTACTCATAAAAATTCACATAATATATTATTGTCAATTATTTTCTATTTGCAATGCTTATTACGATTAAATATTTTTATTTAAGTCGAAAAATCATAATTTGATTTATAACAATAGAAATTCAACTGTGTCTCATTACAGTTCAGCTATTAATAATAAACTAGTATTATTTGCCGAAACATGCAAGATCGTTATATTTAAAGCAAATAAATATATGTACTTTCATAGTGTTTTAATGGTGCCAACCTGCATTCATCCAACAAAACCACTTCTTAGGCAGTTCCTGCCTGTCGAGGACATCGTGCAGGTAGCGCCAGCGATCACAGTCATCACATTGTGCCCACAGACCGGCTGTGCGGCGTTTCTGCAGCCAAAGCAGTTTCTGCATGTGAGACATCTCGGCTGGCGGCTGGCTGAGTACGTCCTTGTATGAGCTACCAAAATAATGTGTATTAGGATTCATAATATTATATTGATCGTAAAAAGTTTTGGCTATATGGGAATCAGGATCAGGTGTATTTTTTTTGTTCCTCAACTTGGTTCTTATTGAGTTAAGTAGACGTAGTAGGAATATAGGTAACTATTATTGTGAACGGCCCTAAGTCCAGCAGAAGACTAAAGTAGGCTGAATAAATTGTTTTCGAAAGAATTTCATATTGTTACCTAACCTACGCAAATGGAACC
The DNA here is from genome assembly GCA_945859645.1 of Amphipoea oculea. Taxonomy (NCBI): domain Eukaryota; kingdom Metazoa; phylum Arthropoda; class Insecta; order Lepidoptera; family Noctuidae; genus Amphipoea; species Amphipoea oculea. The sequence goes on from OX243873.1 coordinate 16,237,256, forward strand.
TAAAATTTGCCTGTGTAGGTATTGCGAATTTGTTACCTGCTTATCTGCGAAGATGGAGTGAAGTCAACATTTTCGGCAAAAGTAAGTTTCTTTGGGTTTTGCCCGTGGGGAGGCATTTTATTTTCGGGCTGTAAAAAAGTTGTATTACTTTTTCTGTTACAAATTTTTATAGAAGGTATAAAGAAAATCTTTTTGTAATTATTCGAATTACTACGGGTAGTAAGAAAAACATAAAGTATATTTTGTGAAAATTAATTAGTAAATACATGGAATCATGGAACCGTCATCGCGTCGCAGTGGAACATAATTTTTGTTAAAATTTTGGAATATGACTTGTTTCACCGACAGAAGTAAAATGTTAAACTATCTACATTACAACAAAACAATACTTACAGAAGGTTGGCGCGCTTCTTCGTTAGGCTCAGAAGCCTTTTCTTTCGGTAAATCACCACTTTGCATGGTCGATGATGGAAGAAAAATACGTCAATTTTAATTATTTTTATTGCCACAGCTTTTATAATTTTCGCGCTAAAATATACAGTATTCTATTTTTGGAAAATTTTGTCTGGATACGGGTCTTTTGCCTTAGAAGTTTGTATTTGTCTATGTATTTAAAAACAAAATACTATGCTTTTATGAATTATCAAGCATTTTAATGATTACCTAAATAATACTAAATTGATTTAAAAAATAATTGTTTAGTTGTGTCGAGTTAGGCAGATTGTTTTTTGATAAAAAAATAAACTTATGCCATTCAAAAATAAAAATATTGAGTCATGTCAAGTACTTTATAATTAAAATCATTTGTTTATCGAATTTTAAATAACTAAAAATAAATCCATCTTAAAAAGCACATTGTGATAAGTTTCTTTCCAATTTTATTTATATCATAAGTAAGACTCTTTTAAATAAATATTTTAGCGGAAGTGCGCATCCGAAAAATCGGCTGGCTGCCGGTCGGTCGCCATATTTGTGGCGAGCTAAAAAGGATTTCGTTCTTCAAAGTTTTCGTCGTTGTCGACGAAAGGGAGTAGTTATACTCCCTTTTTTGTGTTCAAAGTTACATATTTGTCTATTACCGCGTGGTAAAGGTTATTTGTATAGGAAAATATATTTTTCTTTGTTTTGTATTATAAACATGGCTTTCTAAAATGTCGGCCTTGCACGTAATATCGTTATCTCCTTGCGGAGTCTCCCGCTCAGCTGTTTGTGTGGATGTTGGAGGAATCCAGAATGGACAAGAAATCTATAAATCGATCTTCTCAGCCTCAGTCGAGGGCATCAGCCATCGACTGTAAGAAAAATACTGGTGAGTGCCGTAGATCTAAATAAACTAGGTTTTGCAGTGTGTGGGTGGTGTGATGACTGTGATGATGATGATGCCTATTTTGTTTTTATAATCACGTGATTCATTTCATAATGGTTGCGCTAAAAAAATATTCATGAAGGCACGTTGTAGATGTTGTAGGTAATAAGCGCCATCTCTGTGTGCTTGATAGCCGATAGGCGATACGTATTTGTTGATAATGTTATGTCATTGTCGTCGTTGCTATTTTTTTGTTGTGTGTAGACACTGAAAAAAAAAAACTACAACTACTCCTTGTTTTTAGATTTGACGCAGAGGCCTTGGCCACGTAATAATAAGAAACGTGAAGGACCTGGAAGTGCTCCCAAAAATGAACCTGGCAGGAAGAATGTGCCGGCACAGCGTGGTAGGGGACAGGTTGACAGGAGACCCCGTGCTCGTGGTCCCGCCGGTTACCTTGTGGGTGGAACGACGTGCCCCAGGTAGGAACATCATTTTATTTCACCATCTCAGGGGTGGTAACGGTTACCTATTAAAATGGTATAGGAAAGGTCTTTACAGCTATTATCTATACTAATTCTATATTCTTTGCTAATAATAAAGCTGAAGAGTTTGTTTGTTGGAATGCGTTAATCTCTGCTCTATCAGTCGGATTTGAAAAATGCATTTGGTACTCCCATTCTTGAGGAAGGGTATAGGCTACTTAACATCACACTAGGACTCTCAGGAGTTGAGCAAAAACAAAAAAGTGAGAAAGAATGCTGAGCGATAACAAAGTAATAGCGCAGGCATGCAATGTGATGAAATGGGGTGGGTCGGAGGAACTAGGAATTTCATGCAGACAAAGTCGCAGGCAAAAGCTACTGATGTATAATTTGCTAAATCTTTAATGTTTGATTGAATCTACCCGCCTTGATTTAATCCATCAATGCACCTAATTATGAAAAACAAAATTATTCATTTGCTGGCCATAAGTTAATGATAAGCTGTTTAATCATTGTTATCATACCATTCTAATAGTTTTAATAAACATTCAATTACAGGTTAGAAGGGGATGATGAGCCAGAAATTGGCTCAGTTTTTGTGCCCGGAAGCAAGAAGCGAAACTTGAACCATTTGCTGAACTTTATGTATCCCACACGTGGGGTACCGGAGCATAGGGGTCCCCAGCTGCGGCGTCCAGGCCAGCTGTACCGAGGTCAAAACCGGCATGAACATGATCTCTATCTGAGGGCTTAGTAAGTTTACATACACTTTACTAATGACCCTATTGAACACAGATTCAAAAGTTCCCAGCTGCTGATTTACCAGACTTGTTTTTTCGATGAACAAGTAAGTTTTATCAATTAAAGTGGCTTTTATTTTAGGTTATCTAACCTTAAGAACATGAGCAACTAAATTGCACAGTATTGCCTAATTATTGGCAATTATGGTTAATGATCACATCTCTATCACATAAATAATCTAATACTTAGCTGAATGCACCTCAATTAGAAGCTGCTGCTAAAACCTTATGCAGTATATCAGTTATTCTTCTTTATGTTACAGTTGCCAATTTGTGGTGAAGGAAGATGGAGATTATAAGCCAAACCTGTTGGACCCCGATATCCCAATAAAGTGGGAGCATATTGAAGAAATAGTAAGTAGATTATTATAGTGAAGTAACTAAATAAAGTAATTAAGGTGAATGGGTAGTTGTAGCCCGCGAAATTCAATTTTTCTTACGTTTTTTGCAATTTTCAGGTCAGTGTCAGGTTGTATCTTGATCAAAATATGATTCGCGACTATAACCGGTACGTATATACAGAATTATAATAATTAGAATCATTAATACATCTTTCTAAGTTAGATTTCTACCGTTAAGAACAAATCTCGCATGGAAAAGTGTTAATGGTAGAAATCTAACTTAAAGAGATATATTAATGATTCTAATGACTATGATTCTGTAAAATACATGTCTATTATAGTCGCGAATCATATTTGGATCAAGATACAACCTGACACTGATCTGCAAATTGCAAAAAACTTAAGAAAATTTAAATTTCGTGGTCTACCATGGCACATTCACCTTAAAAATTCAGGTTTCTAATGGTACATCCATATAGTATAAACTTGTAAATGGGCAACTAATGAACTATTGACACAAATGACAATGCATTAATTTTATTATCACACCAATTTATTCTTTTATAACTTGTGTCATACTGTCAAGGCTCGGAAACCGGTTGAAATTCTTAACCGGTTATGGTCATTGACCCCAAACCGAAATTGATTTAGGTTAAAGGTTGCACTTTACCGGTTTTTACCGGTTTATGCGACAAACCGGTTTTTCATGAATTTTGGTTTTGATAGTGAAAATTAACCGGTTAAAACCAAGTTTGAACCCCCCCCCGGCCCCCGCCACTCTCGCGGGCACGGTCTGGACGTTGCGATGTCAACTCATTGTCACTAGAACTTGTTGGAAGCGTTAAAAAGTAGACGAAAAAAATTTACGAATTACGGAATTAACCGGTTAATTTGGTTGTCAAAACCGTTTGAGCTTTGTAACCGGTAACCTTTATCTTTTGGGTTACATAAGAACAGTTCACTTGTTTAACCGGTTAATGAAGGAACGATATATTTACCGGTATTTAATCGAAATTAACCGCTCTTTTTAAACCGGTTCAGAGCCCTGCATACTGTACTAGTATACAGATTACGTATTTATGCTTCATTCTTCTTGTATTATGATTAAAAAAAAAAATAACCGCCTATTATTGTTCCACTGCAGGGCAAAGGCTTCTCATACTCAGAATTAATTAACAATAATCATGCTCTTCAGGTGGTTAGAGGCACTGGTCGCTCTGAGTGCCCAATATGCCTGGGCCCTCCGGCGGCAGGTCGCGCGGACTTGTGCGGCCACGTGTACTGCTGGGCTTGCGTCCTGCACTATGCTGCGACGCACGAGAAGCAGCCGCCGCCGTGCCCTGTGTGTACTACACCATTGCATGTCAAAGATATGAAGCCCACGAGGATTGTGCAGTGGGGGTCACCTGCTGAGGAGGTAAAATAATGTTCCATTGTTAATTAACTGATAATAACAGCATACAACTTGATTCAAACATTATAATGGTGGAACATAAGGTGAGTTGCTGCGCAGTAACAAATTCACGTGTCAGTGGGGAGACTGGTGAGGTACTGCGCAGCGACTGGCGCACTTCACAGCTTCCATAAAGTTTTAACTGAATATTATTATGCTGCATTTTCTGAGGCGTAACATTCAATATTGTTATTCTAGGTAACAATGCGACTTGTGCGTCGTCTACGGGGTTCCACAACGGTAGAAGTGGCGCCGCCGCGCGGACAAGTGACAGAGGCACTGCCTTCCATCTTGCCTCTCGAGAATATCAACGATTCACCCTATTGCAAGATGTTTTCTGCCACTAAGCAACAGGTATAACGTCTTATCAAGTGTTTGAATTAATTAAACTAGTAAGTGAGGTTCCATATTAAAATCAACATAATTATAATAATTCCAGGTCCATGAAATTTTGAAAAGGGAGAGGGATGAAATAGAAAAACAAATATTGGCAGAGATTGATACAACTGAAATAGTTTTCTTGGAACAAGCTCTAGAAATGCTCAAGTTTAAGGAGGAACACATTAATGATAGGTGTAATGTACCAAAGGTTACTGTAAAGGATGAAATTGAAGATGCAGTTCCTACTGTGTATGAGAAGCAGGAAGTAAAGCAGAATAAACTAGACTGGTTTGACGTAAATGACGAGGGGGGAGCTGCTTGTGTTGACATAATGCCCAAGAAGGAAGATGTTGCAGGAAATGAAAATGCAGCTGCTGCTGTGTATGATAAACAGGAAGAAAACCACAATAAACCAGACTGGTTTGACGGACGTGATGAAAGAGGAGCTGCATGTGTTGATATTATTCATAATAATATGGAGGGACTGAATCTGAATGCAGTTGATTCCAATTTGAATCCAAATGCACCAGCATTTGAACTTGACGATATGCAGCCAGTAGAATTTCCATTGACCGAATTTCTACCTCAAGAAGCTAAACAAATTGAGGATAATGCTGTTACAGACATTGACAAACTCAATCAATCAAAATACTTTTATTTCTATCAAGCTGAAGATGGTCAGCAAGTATTTTTGAACAGTTTGAATGTACGTATTCTGAATGCATCATGGGGTGCATTAGCAGCTGCTCCACAAGTTATACACGGTCGCGTATTACACCGTGAAACTTTCTCACTCAGTGAACAAGTAAGACAACATATTGACAAGACTGATAACATGTTATTAACTACATGCAGCTATGATTCAACTTGCATTTTGTTTCCAGACTAGAAAACACATGCCGTGTACTGCGCATTTGCCTCTCTTCTGTGCGTATGATGTGGTTGAACTGGAGTTACAGCCACCATTTGTCACTCCTTCAGCATTGCAAAGTTTCACAGGTAATTGATTTAAAATAGAAGTGTCAGAATTCTAGTGATATTTTTCAGTATGTAGCGGCGTCTACAACGCCACATGCGAACTACGCGTCATACTGACGTCACGCAAATCGCAAGCGGAGTATACCGCGCAACTAGCATATATACAACGGCCCGACATGAATCATCGGGCAGTTGCCCGCCAGACACAACACCCGTCTGAGTGGAGGATGCTTCCTTTTCTATGGAGGATGAGTGAACTTTACACTGTCTCTCATACCTCTATAAGTTCATAGTGGAATACGTACGAATGTATTCTAAACACAATCTAATAAGTAATAATTATATGTATCTCGATTTCAGGTGAATTGGAACGTCGTGCTCAGACGCGCGCTCGTCAGGAACGTGACGAAAGACGCCGTGAACGCGCTTACCGCCGCGCTATGGAGGGTCCTCCTAAACCTGACTTTTTCTCTGAAGTAGTATTCCCTCCGGCTGCGCCTTCGTTTTCCAGCCCGCCACTAGATCCTGGGCCTTTGACCTCATTTTTAAACTCCAGCCCTTCCACCAGCGTCGGATCCCCGGCTCCAGGACCATCTTTTGCAAAGGTAAATTTTTTTATTCAAACAGCTATAGCATGAAGATAAATAAGTATAATAATGTAAAGGGTGTCTCAGTAAGAGTGCACTTTTTAAAATTGGAATATTTTTTTTTTCATGCAAGTTGCAACTCTGAAATTTGACAGCTGTCACCTCTGTTTATTCCGATTATTAAAAATGGAGCGCTTTTCGAAAGAACAGCGCGTTATAATTATGAAAACTCATTACAAAAATGGGGAAAGTTACGCTGAAACCGCTCGCAAACTTCGCCAAATTTTCAGCCGAGAAAGGGCACCTACTGTGTCAACCATTCGACTCGAATTTGGGACTCAGAAAATCCTCATGCAATCCATGAGAAACAAATGCACCCACAACGAGTAACTTTCTGGTGCGGATTTTGGTCAGGCGGCGTGATTGGACCTTACTTTTTTGAAAATGAGGCCGAAATTGCAGTGACTGTGAACGGCATTCGTTACAGGAATATGATAACGGACTTCTTGTGGCCTCAACTGGACGGCATGAATCTGGACAACATGTGGTTTCAGCAGGACGGCGCAACCTGCCACACCGCGCATGAAACAATCGACTTGTTGCAGCAACGATTTCCAGAACACATTATCTCAAGAAATTCTGATGTCAACTGGCCACCAAGATCGTGCGATTTAACGCCGTGTGATTTTTTTCTTTGTGGTTTTGTGAAATCTCGGGTTTATGCGAATAAACCCGAAACAATTCCTGAGCTCAAATCGGAAATCCAACGCGTCATCGGTGAGATACAGCCACATTTCTGTGCAAAAGTCGTGGAAAATTTCATGAAAAGAGTAATGGCCTGTCATCGGAGCCGTGGGGGTCATTTGCCGGATATTTTATTCCATACTTAATCGGAACATGTCTTCTTTACAATACAATAAAAATATCACAACTCTGTCATAAAATACTTGCTTTTATTTTAAAATGAAAAAGTGCACTCTTACTGAGACACCCTTTACCTGTTACCGGCCAAACCCGATTTCAGGACAAACTAGTTTAGCCTAGGCTAAACTAGTTCCGTCGACATAGGATGCAAGGGCGAGCGAAGGGCACCCCGAGGTTCGGTTTGGTTAGGTTACTTTAAACCCTTTACACAGAAATAGGGGCCCCGCGAAGCGGGGCTCCGTCGACATAAGATCCAAGGGCGAGCGAAGGGCACCCCCTATCGCGTATAGGAAGAACTAGTTTAGCCTAGGCTAAACTAGTTTGTCCTGAAATCGGGTTTGGCCGGTAACATACCTAAATTGTTGTTTTATTGAACAGATGGCGAGCACCAGTGGCACCTGGCGTGTGCGCAGGGTAGCGGAGGCCCCGGTCGCGCCGCCCGCCGACGACGAGGTGTCCGCGCCGCGCTCGCTCGTACTCAGTGACGCAATAGAAGCCGCTCTACATGCCGCCTCCTCGCCTTCTGGCAAGAAAAACAAGAAATCCAAGCAGAAGGTTCTATTCACCACTGGGATGCAGCGCACCGCTTAATTTGCAATGTGATTTTATGTAGTTACTACCTTGTTAACTAATTTAATTTTGTTACCGACTTGATTCTTAGTTTGCTAATGCAAAAAAAAAAAAGAAAAAAGAAATTTATTATGTACTATATTTTGCTTTTAGTAAATTGTAAACGAATTTTACGAGTCATACATTGAGGGCAAAAATGACTTGCTAATTGTTTATTATGATTATCTATAAGGGGGGTTTCGGACTAGGCGTATTAGGCTCAACGTAGATGAACGCTCCATAGTGTGTTAGTCTGTAGGCTGCCAGAGCGTATGTCTTCGCGTTACTCGCGCGCGTACCATATTCCGCGTTAGACAGCTCTATGTACGTGGTGTGGCCGTTAATCGCTGGGTTTCGCGCTTCAATAAACCGAAGGCTCATATTCAGACAAACCAGTAGGTCCATCACTATCAATATCAGTAAGCGTAAGCGCTAGTCTGAAACAGCTCTAAGAACAATTTGATTACCTTATGTTAATGTGGGAAGAAAATTTTATTACTAGGGCATTCAAAGGATTATGCTATATTATATTTTATTACTAGCAGCTTGTTCTCCATGTAATGGCAAGATAAGCTTTGCCCAACATTGTATTGACAAGATTTTTGGTGAAATAAAATTTAACACTGACCTCGCATGTTTTAATTTATGAACTTTTAGGGTTCCCTACAAAAAAGGAATGTGCGTGTGCATTAATGCCAAACAAGACTTGTAAACCTACGCCAGTCTATCACAGGGCTGCATCTAGTCCTTCCACAACTACATAGTATGGCATCATTGTCAAAAAATATAAAAAATCCACCGCCAGCAACTATCCTATCTTTATCCCATAGTAAAAAAACGTGGATCCTGCGCGTGTTTTCTCGAAACATTACATACAACAAAAACATCGAAACAGGCGTGTGACTAAATGTGTGTACGCAAACACGATGTTTTTAGGGTTCCGTACCCAAAGGGTAAAAACGAGACCCTATTAAGTAAGACTCCACTGTCCGTCTGTCTGTCTGTCATCAGGCTGTATCTTATGAACCGTGATAGCTAGACAGTTGAAATTTTCACAGATGATGTATTTCTGTTGCCGCTATAACGACAATTAGTACTATAAACAGAATAGTGATTTATTTTATACAGTATGTCCGGTAATTAATGGATAACCATGAAATGGCTTATAGCAGACCTTATGGCCGTTCAGAAAAAAATACAAAACCAAATATGTCCTAAGTTGTACCTATACCTAAGATATGTTTTTTTTTTTAAAGACTGCAGGTTGATACCTTATTTTACATTATTGGACGCTACGACTACAAATGAATGAATTCCATCGGTTTTTTGTTGTTGTATTGTTATATGCTAACTATGCCGACAGATAGGCAGTAAATAGTATGTCTATCTACTGCAATAAAAAACATAATTAATTTTTCTGTAAAAAAAATTGAAAAAAAAAAATTTTTGACAAAGTTTAAAACCAAATAATTTTTTATTATAAGTTCCTGAGGAGTTAATCCGGCCCTGCATCCAGAACGCTCCGCGTGTCGTCGTGAGCGAGAGCATACTGAGTAATGAAATGCACCCCTGAGTGTTAACTCAAGCCAGGAGCTAGGCCAGCCGTAGAGCCCAACTAATCCAGCTCACTGGCCCAGCGTCCAGCTGGATAGCTGACACTGACAGATCTGACAGTCACAAATGTCAAATGTCATCAGTGGACATCGTCTTACTCTAGCGCACGTTGAATGAATCCAATCAGAGAATTTAATCGTATTGTTGTGAAGTGTATATTTACTATTGTAAATGGGATTTGTTTAAGTTTATGCATCTTTTTCAATAAATTTAACATTTGGTCTTCAAATATTATGACGTCTAGAAGAAAAGATTACATGTTCGAGCCGTTTAAGGTTACTGAAGTTAAATGTCGGGGTTTTGAAAGTCCCAGACCTCGTAGCGGACACAGGATAGCTTGTGATGATGCCAATATCTATTGTTTTGGTGGTTATAATCCCTCGTTACCCCTGACCAATATTCAAAGGGATAATCCGACATGGACGCCGGCGCGGCCACTGTTTAAAGAACTTTGGAGTTTTTCGATAGCTAGTCGAAAATGGAAGCAACACAGAGTAATTGAAAATATGCCGGAAGAATTAGCGTCAAACGCTATGTGTATGAATGGCAAATATCTAATGGTCTGTAAACAATATTTTGATTTAATATGTCCATTTTGAGTCATATTGTGCTAAGATTTGCATTTCGTTTTAGATATTCGGAGGCACAGGTGCGCCCTTTGGCAACAAGTGTAGCAACGACGTAATCGTGTGGCGAACGTGTAATGAGGATGCTAGGCTGCAGATCTTAGATGTGACTGGTACCAGACCTCCTGGACAGTATGGTCAAGCTATATTGTGCCATGATGGATGTTTTTATACAGTTGGTGGTACCAACGGATTTGCATATAACTGTGATATTTATAGGTATTTATTTCCTCATATTAATAGTTTTATAAATTGATCTGTGTAAAAAAAAAAACAGTTTGTATTGCTATATAAAAACAAAAATTATTTGGTTTATTCTACAGGTTAGATCTGCGAACACTAGTCTGGGAGCCACTGTTTGTTGGTACAGGTCGAGAAGGTGAGCCATTAGGCAGATACAGACATGAAATTGCACGTGTTGGTAATAAACTGTACATAATTGGAGGCGGAACAGGGGAGTGGGCATTTGAACTTATGGAGATACCTATGTTTGATTTTGAAAATAATACTTGGTCAATTTTAACTCCAAAAGCAGATGATAGTGGGAAAGATACTATTGCACCTCTGCCGAGAAAGTGCCATAGTGCAGTACAGATTGAGTCTCCGGATGGCCCGCAAGTATTTGTGGCAGGAGGTTCAGATGGAAATTCAGTCTTCGAAGATATTTGGAGGTTAAATATCTCAGATTTACAATGGACTATGATGCAGAAGACAGTGTTACCGCATCCTCTTTATTTTCATTCATCGGCAGTTACATCATCTGGGTGTATGTATGTTTTTGGTGGTATTGAACCGAAGGAGGATGCAACTAGTAGAAATAATATACTGTATAAGGTGTGGTTATGTCTGCCAAAATTGAGTGAAATGTGTTGGGAAGCGTTATTGCATTTTCATCCGAACTTAGATCAAGTAGACAGTAGATCATTATTAAATATTGGGATTCCAGGTCACTTTGTACAGAGATTAAATATGCAGTGAAGATGTTTGAATGTTTTTGCTGTAAGCAATATTGTGTTCTATTTATATAATATTTGTGCATTAATGAATTTGTTTTTCTGCAGCTGAACATTTTTGATGACAAATATAACTTAATCATTTGTATTATAATTTTAAAATTTGTTTCATTTGTCTGAACGTTCATGAAATGTGTGAGTTATAATTCCTTTATTTCATTATAATACATATAAATTATATTTTTAAATATTAGAATATATATAAAAAAATATAAAAACATTTAAAAATATAAAAAATAGTAGCCCACCGGTATCGGTGACAGGTATGAGTTATAATTATTATTAGTACACACATTTGATGACACTACCAAACTCGGATCTCATAGTCCCGAGGGGCAATACCCGTATTTTTAAAAACATTCACATTTAATCTCAGTCTCAATTTGTCAAAAAAAAAGAACCTTTAATTTCCCTACATTTTTGACAAGTTTCTGCCATTGATTGTCGCTGAGATGAGATTGTGAGTGCAAATATATTTTGAACATATTTGATTACGGGAATTAGTGCTCAGGTTCTACGGGTCTGTTACCATTTCGAAATTTGAAAAGGCCTGACATAAAGCCATTAGCAAATGTCCAGATTTTACTTCTATTTCTATTCTATTTTTGAGGTTCTGGCTCCATCGATAACGTTCGATGATTTTGCCAATGTCAAGGTAAGTATGAGAATGAGAAAGTATTGACCGTAAACTGTAACACAACTATTGATCAGTGTTTGTAGCGGTGGCATCCATGGATCCCCATGCTAAAAAAGGACAAAACATTTTTAGTTAGTAGATGCAAAACGTCACAAGATAAATGTTAGAACATTCAATAGAAATAAAATAAGTAAAGAAATATAAACTATAACTGGATTTTATTAATGCTAATGAATTTATAAAGGATTTTAATTGCAGGGGTATGGGCTAAAGATAGTAGGAAAGGGATGTTAATTGGGCGAGGAACATCAGAAGGTAGTATGTCGTAAAGGGGAGTGGTTAAACGAGGACAGGAGAAAAACAAGTGTTCCAAAGTACCCTCCTCCAGACCACATTCACTCATTCATTACTTATTCATTGAATGTTGTAAAAAATCTTAATAAGTCAAAAGCTCGGACATATCCGCACAAATCCGGCCGTTTGGTAACCCTATGTGACAGCCATCCGTTACGGCCGGTGTAACACACCACTCAAATTCCTGTCGGATAAACTCTATAACACTGCCTGACCAGCATAGCTATTCACAAACACTCGATACGCTTCCGTATCGTATCGAACATTAATCATCGTTATCGTAGGAATCTTCTAAACGCTGTTCACAAGTCCAAAACCCGAAAATTTTGTCAGTTTAAATCAAATAGACGCCCGCTATTCTTCCAACAGCTATTTGCTGTTGAGGGCAGGTCAAATCAGGTTATCGAAATGTCAGGTTTTCGATACGACGGGGTGCGGGATTTTCCGAAAGTGTTACCGCTACCCCGGAACATAAAGGGCTAAGGAAGGAACACGGATGGGGTTTTAGTCAGTAAGAGTCTGACACTCCCTTCCGCTCCACCCAGAGCGGGAGGGTCATTTGATGATTTCCCATCCATAAAAAAAAAGGTTTTCGATACGATAGCCTGTCGTATGGTTGTGAATCAGGGCTCTGGGAATCGACCCCCAACATTCAGTAGCGCTTGCTGTATAAACGAGGCAGTCAAAACCGAACTACTATCACTACTAGGCAGTAAAATAACTAACATAAGTAACATTTTTTGGCGGGACCGATAGTGTATACGTGGCACATAACGTCGACCGTCCGAAAGCGATAATGGACGTCAGATCTTGTACTATTATTCTGTGGTGAGATTCCCAGTACCTAGGTCAGATTCAATGTACGTCATTTTCCAGCTAGGACATTTTCCAACTAGGTCAGATTTTCAGTTAGTACCTAATGGTTTCTAGTAGGTACACTTACCTACTCACATTTGCTACATAAGGGGCCGTCTCCACAAGCGACAGAATCGCGGCGATATTATCGTCGTGTCATGTATTTCTATACACTCTCTTACAACGTGTCTCGACACGGCGATATCATCGAGGCGAAAATTTGATGGCACGGCGAGACTCTCGCCGCGATTCTCTCGCTCGTGGAGACGGTCCCAGACGTGCAACCGCCACTCAGGCGCTGCCCAAACGTAGGACACTGTAAAACGCTGTTTTTTCTCGTACAGTTAGGCGTATTAGTACATATTACAAGCCACAAAAAATAGTGTAGGTAGGTAGGTATTGTTAAATTTTAATGTTCACAGAAAAGACATTTTCAAAAATGTTTCATAAAATAAAATAGTTATGAGTCATCATCTGCCTAGCTTTTTCCCAACTATGTTGGGGTCGGCTTCCAGTCTAACCAGATGCAGCAGAATACCAGTATTTTACATAGAGCGACTGTCTTATCTGACCTCCGCAACCCAGTTACTGGGTAATACGATATCCCTTTGCAAAACTGGTTGTCATACTTTCGAGATTCTGACTACCCGTAACGACTGTCAAAGATCCACGAATGACTGCTCAACGTGCTTTCCGAGGCACGGCGGGGTCTCGGTATGTAAAGATGGCCACCCATCCACCAGACCAACCGCAGCAAGCGTAGCTTAACCTAATCGATCGACCTGTGCGGCTGTTATTATTTAGCCACGGGCCCCTCTATGAAAATAAAATAGTATCATGATTAAACAATCATCAAACAAAACTCAGAATATTTTTCGTCGTATAATTCTCAAAATGTTGTTGAGCGTAAATACGAGTATATCTAAGTATCATATTTTTATGTATTTGTTTTCCAACCCCACATTCGCGCGTAGTTTGGGCGTGGGTCGTAGTAGACGATCTTGTCTACACTTTCATATAAAGCGAAGCCATGTAGGTACATGTGCTTTTTTTTATTTGGTGCGCGGTGGGAATCCTCATGGACTTCCTCCATCGTGGGGGTGACAGAGGGGCATGTCGGACTCTTAGGTACCGGATAAAACCACACCGCGGTGTTCCACCTCTGCCTATGGCCGGGGTTGCGGGATTCGTATAAGCATTCACCGCTCAGGTACATGTGCCTAGCTTAGCCGTGGGCAGGGGCTGCTTTGGAACGGCGCCTTTATTAGTCAAAAATATGTATAGCTAGCTCAGGAAATACCTATTTTAATGCTATTAAGGTAGGTACTGTCAGCGATAAAAGTCGGTTGTTATCTAAATAGACATAAAGTTATTCTATAGGTACATGTATTTAAGCATTTCAAATATTAGCTAATAGTTATATAATATTCTTCTACTTTTTCTTTTGTTCCGATGTAAATTAAATATTTACTTCAATTATTAAGATTAAAAAAACTGAAGTGTTATTAGAGTTTTGTCGCTGACAGTACGTCTCTCCTATATCTATGCGTAGATTCAATGTAAGGCTTAATGAATGCACCAGCTAGGTGGCGCTGAACCACCGGGTGTCTTAGAACAATAGTTAATCAATCGCTGTCTAATTAGTCGTCGACGCGTAGTTATTAAATTGAGAGCCGTTTATAAATTATTGTTATGTACGAAGATATATACATAAATGTACTGCATCTCCGGCATTTATAATTATGCGAATTTTGATAATTCTTCTAGTCGGTGTCTTTAATTCTTCAATGCACTAGTGTTAATTGAATTTGGGTGGGGTAGGTACAACTAAAAAGTGAAAAATAAAAACTTTTTTACAAAAAACAAAAAACGAAAATGCGGAATCAGCGACACCGACTTCCGAAATTAAAGTTATTTATTATTTTGTAGTGTTTTTTTTTTGAAGTCGGTTGTTTTTATTCTATACAGAAGACGTTGATTTCGTATATAATATAATCATAATATTTTAGTACCTAGTTTATTACCAACTACCAAGCCTACGTCCAGTGACGGATTAAGACTACTTGATGCCCTAAGCAATCCACGCCTGTGGGCCCCCCTATCCGTATGTCAACTAGAATCGGTCTTTAAACCTTTACCGCCTAAAAAAATTAGTTTTTTGTAAAATAAGATGATGAGATGTACCGTTTATTTTCGTTGGATCCCACTTTTGAATCCCATTTTTTAGGTATTAACGATGGATCCCGTTTGCTATTTCCGTTGAATCCCATGTTATAACAACATGTGTACATTTCAGAAGAAAATTGATTTACCTTTATCAAACACTAGCTTCTGCCCGCGACTTCGTTCGCGTGGAAGTCGTAAGACACCACAATATTGTAAAGTAACAGCCGCATTTTATAAAACATCCCTGTACACTTGTACGTTTGTAGTTTTGGTCTCAGCAGCCAAAATATAATAGAGTTAGGACTGATGACACGGTAGCAAGCGACATATACTTAAACTTATAAACTAAAATGATAAATTTTTGTTTAATAACGTGTTATTTAACAAGCAATTCATTTTTTATTCATTTTATCTCATAAAACAACGTTTGGAATAAAAACGTTTTACATATTGACTTATCATTACGCAATTTCCTAAAAATGAAACTCATTCTTTCATCGACTTGCGCTAATAGAAAAAAAGAGATTATTTTTAGTGGGTTACCCGGAATCGAACTAGTTAGATTAGGTTAATTATTAAAAAAAAAACAATGTTAGGTTAGGTTAAAACTGCGACCCTTACGCACAAGCCGAGCGAGCGAAGCGAGCGGTGCCGCGGCAGCGGCCGGCGAGTGCCAGAAACGACTAGATGACTAGAAAATGAGTTGTTTGTGAAATAAATAGTATACGAAACGTTGGTTGTAAACTAAAAATTTTTCAACGGAGTTTTGGTGAAACATTAGTGAACCCCTCATTTTATTATAAACAATTTTGTTGTTGAAAGTACCCGCATTCAGATTTTTTTAAGCATTCGGGATCCAACGGAAAATCTTTTCGGGATTAAACGACAGTAAAACGTCTTGCATTTTTTAAATTCGGGATCCAACGGAAATACATAATAATGTTTTGCGGGATCCAACGCCAAAAATATTAAACTGGGATTCAAAAGCGGGACCCAACGAAAATAAATCGCCAGGCGGGGGGCCCGCGGGAAGGGGTGGTTTGTGATTGGCTGATCGCAATTCCGGTACATTCGAATTGTCGAATGCACTAGCGGGCAGCAAGTGGGCAAGCGGGAGCGGGGTTATGACTAGGTCGGGAGTGTGGAACGTAAGATAGAAACACGCTTGTACGATAAGACTACACACAGAAAGCATGGCTAATAGAAATCTCTATTCCTAGACAGCACGTTTCGCCGAAAACTTTGGTTTTCTGGCTTAGATTCAGAAAAAAAAGGAAATTAATGCAGAAATGTGAAAAAATGTAGGGTAGATCTAAAAAAACCAAAATTTAGTAATTTAATAAATATTAATAGTTTCTTCTCCAGAGGCACTATCTGTGAACCGAGGTATCTGGAAACAGTGGTTTCATGAACAAAGTTTCCGGCAAGAAGTGCTATCTGTGAACAGAGATTTCTGTCAACAGTGCGTCCTATGGACCGAGATATCTACGAACAAAGTTTTCTATCAACAAAGTTTTCGGCGAAACGTGCTGTCTAGGAGTAGAGAGGTCGGACTCTATGTCAACTTAAAACGCGCGAATTTTCAAATTAGTCCTAGAAACTTTTTTTGGTGTGGTTTTTGGTGACGTGGAAGTGAGACGTGATGCCCTAAGGACGGATTTTTTTTTGTGCTTCTTCTGGTGCCCCCTCAGACGTGATGCCCTAGGCAATTGCTTAATTTGATGGTTAATCCGTCACTGCCTACGTCCATCAACAATGTAGTTCACCCTAACTGAAGTTTGACAGTGTGAGCGGGATAGAGGGATAGATGGTGCGGGGAAGTGGGGGCAAAATATTAGGTCCTTACATATGAAATTGGCGTTTTTCGTACTGGCCACTTTAATCACGAATTTCTCCTCTTTGGTAAGGAATTCCAAATTCAAATTTGTACAGCTATTTACTCATGTATTAGGTCCTTACATATGAAATTGGCGTTTTTCGTACTGGCCACTTTAATCACGAATTTCTCCTCTTTGGTAAGGAATTCCAAATTCAAATTTGTACAGCTATTTACTCATGTATTTGTGCTTCGATGACCGTCATTCATTTGTTTTTTTTCTTCTGTTTTTTCTGTTTGCGTCACTCATTTTACAAAATGGAAAATTTAAAATATCGCATTATTTACGAGTACGAGTTCCGCCGTGGCACTAGTGCTGCGGAAACGACTCGAAGGGTGAATGATGTGTATGGCGGTCATGTTGCAAAAGAAAACACAGTTCGTTTTTGGTTCCAACGTTTTCGTTCTGGAAATTTCGACCTGCAGAACAAGCCCCGTGGACGGCCTGAGACCCAAGTTGATAATGGAGAATTGAAGGCTATTGTGGAAGCGGACCCATCGCAAACCACGTCCGAGTTAGCTGCAGGCTTCGATGTTAGTGATAAAACTGTTTTAATTCACTTGAAGCAAATTGGGAAGATTAAAAAGCTTGAAAGGTGGGTACCTCACGAATTGACTGAAGCAAACCGGCAAACGCGCGTCGACTGCTGCGTTACATTACTGAACCGGCACAACAATGAAGGTATTTTAAACCGAATCATTACCTGTGATGAAAAATGGATTCTTTACGATAATCGGAAGCGCTCAGCGCAATGGTTGGATCCTGGCCAGCCAGCCAAATCCTGCCCCAAGCGAAAATTAACCCCAAAAAAGTTACTTGTAAGCGTTTGGTGGACTAGTGCCGGTATTGTTCATTACAGTTTTCTCAAATCTGGCCAGACTATTACAGCTGATGTCTATTGTCAGCAATTACAAACCATGATGGAAAAGCTAGCGGCTAAACAACCAAGGCTGGTCAATCGCTCCACGCCACTGCTGCTTCACGACAACGCCAGACCACACACTGCGCAACAGACGGCTACCAAATTAGAAGAGCTTGAATTGGAATGTCTTAGACATCCTCCGTACTCCCCGGACCTTGCTCCAACAGATTACCATTTTTTTCGCAATTTGGATAACTTTTTGCAAGGGAAAAAATTCAACTCCGATGGGGCAGTCCAAATCGCCTTCAAAGATTTTATTGATTCCCGTCCGACTGGTTTTTTTAGTAAAGGGATCAATGAACTACCTATAAGATGGCAAAAGTGCATTGAAAACAATGGTTCATACTTTGATTAATTAAATATATTATATTAAAAAATATTCGACTTTTTGTTCCTTCCATACAAAACGCCAATTTCATATGTAAGGACCTAATATTTGTGCTTCGATGACCGTCATTCATTTGTTTTTTTTCTTCTGTTTTTTCTGTTTGCGTCACTCATTTTACAAAATGGAAAATTTAAAATATCGCATTATTTACGAGTACGAGTTCCGCCGTGGCACTAGTGCTGCGGAAACGACTCGAAGGGTGAATGATGTGTATGGCGGTCATGTTGCAAAAGAAAACACAGTTCGTTTTTGGTTCCAACGTTTTCGTTCTGGAAATTTCGACCTGCAGAACAAGCCCCGTGGACGGCCTGAGACCCAAGTTGATAATGGAGAATTGAAGGCTATTGTGGAAGCGGACCCATCGCAAACCACGTCCGAGTTAGCTGCAGGCTTCGATGTGATGGAAAAGCTAGCGGCTAAACAACCAAGGCTGGTCAATCGCTCCACGCCACTGCTGCTTCACGACAACGCCAGACCACACACTGCGCAACAGACGGCTACCAAATTAGAAGAGCTTGAATTGGAATGTGTTAGACATCCTCCGTACTCCCCGGACCTTGCTCCAACAGATTACCATTTTTTTCGCAATTTGGATAACTTTTTGCAAGGGAAAAAATTCAACTCCGATGGGGCAGTCCAAATCGCCTTCAAAGATTTTATTGATTCCCGTCCGACTGGTTTTTTTAGTAAAGGGATCAATGAACTACCTATAAGATGGCAAAAGTGCATTGAAAACAATGGTTCATACTTTGATTAATTAAATATATTATATTAAAAAATATTCGACTTTTTGTTCCTTCCATACAAAACGCCAATTTCATATGTAAGGACCTAATATAAATTTCAGCTGAAGTATTACAAGCCCTTATTTAACTACCACGACCACAATTTTTCAAATATTTCTGTTTTTTTTTTTTTTTTTTTTTTTTGTCTCGACAACCTAAGTAGCACTGCTATCCACCACAATAGTAACCGGAAACACGTACGAATGAGGCCAATTAAGTGTTCATAAAAGCTTGTGAAAAGCCCGATTTCGTTGGCTCAAGTCAAGCCCGGCCGACAGAAGTTCCTAAACGGACTTGTGCAGCACTCGCCCAGAAGGAAAATTCTCGTAATTTAAAACGTTCAAAATGTAGTCGCAGTCTCATCTCGGCGACAAACAAATGTCAAAAACTTGTCAAAATGTAGGGAAATTCGAGGTATTTTTGACAGATTGAGACAGATCAGACTGTGAACGTTCTTAAAATTACGAGAATTGCCCCTCAAATTTTCCCGTTGTGTAATTTTACCCCCTTATTCATAATCCTATTTTATCTCTATTTTAGCTAAAATAAGTTTATAGAACGTTTGTCTTTATCTGTCACGTTGTCATTTCTGTGTGTAAGAAAGAGACAAACCCCATTTTAACTAAAATAGGTTTGATAAGTTTCATGAATAAGGGGGTATGTTTCTAGTCGAGGCTCAGTTAGTTACTTAGGTAATTAGAACATTAACAGTTTTATTTTACGACAAGCGGCTGCTAATTAACACTATGTTGCGCTGTACTTCTTTATAGAGAGAATGTAGAGATTGTAGAGTCGTAACGATGGTTCAGAGTCCATTAAATTAAATGAGCTATAACATAGTCTCGATGTCGCATGAGCAACGTGAACCTGACTCCCATTTCAAGGGCAGGTGGTGGCTGTCGCGACTCGCAACAAGTGCTACGCGCGTCGGCGTAGGGCGTCGGGACGCCGTTCGTCGTCGCCGCGGTTTCGCGCCAATTCGCGCCCGCAGTGATGGGAAGCACGCCTCACGGGCGGGACACGCTCGCCTCGTCCGCGTACGCTCGTGATCCGAATGCGGATAACTGTTAATAGTTTCCAACTCAACATTTAACACTTGGGTCCTAGAAAATTTACACGTCGCTTCTCGTCAGCTCACCTGGACAGCAATATGATTATTTTTTGTTTAAAACCAAAGGAAGTAGCGGCAATCATGCTGCTTCCGGATGCATTCCCGAAAAGTGTAAAATTTCTCAACAATACAACAATTGTGCGCTCATTTTTAATCGGAAGTGGTAGTAAATGTTATACTCGAGGTGGACAGTAGTAAGCGATGACGGACACCACTGAGGACATGGTGCCGGAGGTATCGACGGTGGCGTCGGCACCTCACCGGACACCTACCCCTGAACTTCATGCGACGTACACCACGTTTGAAATCTTGGTGGCATTGGTGGCGGTCGTGGGGAACGCTATGGTGATCTATGTGTTCCACCGCGAACGCAGACTGCGACGACGCACTAACTATTACATTGTGTCTTTGGCAGTGGCAGACTTTTTGGTTGGTCTACTTGGAATACCGTTCGCGATCCTGGCGTCGGTCGGCCAACCACGGAACCTCCACGCGTGTTTGTTCACGGTGTCGTTGTTAGTGATGCTGTGCACTATTAGTATCTTTTGTTTGGTGGGAGTTTCCGTGGACCGCTATTGGGCAATCCTGCATCCGATGTGCTACTCGAGGAATGTGCGCACAAGAACAGCTATTAGTGAGTACCTCAAAGTTATCTATATTAAGTACCTTAAAGTTATCTAGGTTCGTTGAAGGCAAAAAAGGTAGGTTTCATGCTCTGTCCATTTATGACAGTTTATTACATCGGTATGATGTCAAAATTGCCACCGTGTTGCGGTGGTCACATTATTGCATCTTTTATTGCTAACTACTTGATGACCATTGCTTTAACACAATGGCAATCAATCCATACTAGAGCATAGGACGTAATACTTGTTTAATGTATTATCAATTTATATGATACTTATTTGTCATCAAAGAATTTTCCGATAGTTAGCTAGGATAAAAGACGAAAGAGGAACTATCGATAATTACGATTCCTAATCGTTTTTCCTAGTTTTCTACATACATAAGTACAGTACGTTTTTTAATCCCAGAGACTAATCTCACATGTAAGTCTTTTGTGTTTTCGTTTTTTTTAGTATACAGGGCGTCCCACGGATATGCCACATAGAGGGAAAGTACCTTGAATTTTGTAGATGGAACATTTTACTGAAAGAAGACATTATTTGAATTTAAAAAACAATTTGATGTGCATTAGATATTTAAATAATTACGTGGTTGAACCGAATCGAACCCGTTACACGAGAAAAATAATAATAAAAAGCTTTATCATACCGATCGAAAGGCTTCATCATAAGGATTATTTTTTGCTAAATACGAGTAACATAGTGTCAAAAATAAAAGAAAGACCATGAATTTTAACATTTTATGTGAAATTTTGTTCAGAAAAATGAAAAGCTGACATTGCCGTAAGGACATACAACTGACATTATCATAAGTACGCATCATTTCCCTATTATAATTTAAGTGCACGATAAAGAGATACATAATAGGGTAGTTTCCTGGGTAAAAAAATAATAATTCTAATTAGTCCGTCAGTTAGATTATCGAAAAATAATGGACCCTTATTTTTTCTTTTGTCAATCAAACAAAAAATGACAAAGATAAAGCGCGTCAAAATTTGGGAGTGGGGGGTCGTGACGTCACGCCGTGCTAAAAAGTGTCGCACGGCGTGACGTTACGCGGAAACTTAACGGGCGATATCTTCATCATTTTTTATATAATTGACAAAAGAAAAAATAAGGGTCCAATATTTTTTGATAATCTAACTGACGGACTAATTAGAATTTTTTAGGAAACTAGCCTATTAGTACCTAGGTACCTGTTATGCAACAAATCGAGGAACAACAGGAAGGGACTCATTTTGAACATTTGATATAAATTGATTAATTTTGAATTAAAAATATTATAATTCATGGTCTTCCTTTTATTTTGATTATTTTTCTCGTGTAACGGGTTCGATTCCCGGTTCAACCATGTAATTATTTAAATATTTATGAATGCAGTTTAAATTGTTTTTTAAATTCAATTTTGTCTCCATTCAGTAAAATGTTCCATCTACAATATTCAAGGTACTTTCCCTCCATGTGGCATATCCGTGAGACGCCCTGTAGAAATTTGACATTACACGAACGGTGTAGGTGTACCTGAAGCTTACGAATTTCATGAATGAGCATTTATTTATATTACAGCACGTTTAACGTTATTTACGCAACGCAACAGCGATGGTTTCTGTAACATTTACCTTAGTTTAACTAAGACTTTAGACTGATGTTTACATTAACCAATTGATTAATGAACGAGCGTAACTATACTTATGTTTAAATTAAATGGGGAAGAGAATTCATGGTAAAGTTATGAATGAGCTAAGATAGTAGATGTACCTACTACGCAGGTATAAGTACCTAGATGACTAACAAAGGAACATAGGAATTGTATTAAAACGTCATAATCGCTATAGGGAAGTGTAAGCCGACACTTGAACATTAAAGTTTACACGAATACGAAGGAACGTTTTCAGATTTGTGTAATTTCAGTTTACCTAAGGTCGTCTGTTACTGAAGCGGGTTTCAAATATACGCAGATCAATGTACATTGCCATAAAAATATTTAAGCCAAATTATAATAAACAAGAACATTGTTATTTTCAACTTTTTTAGGTCGCTGAAAATCGTTTTTACGAAGCAAACAACTTTGTTTTTTTCACGGTTGTCCAAGTAACAATGATTTGGATCATAAAGAAAACAAGAAAAGGCTTCCTATGGCGAAGTTAAAAACACTTTTTATGGTAGGTACTTTATATTACAATCGTGACGTTCAATGAATTTAGGTGACTGTGACTCTAATAAACAAAATCATTGTAAGGTTTCTCTTCTTTGGTTTCGATTTGATTAGATTGGTAACCTATAATATACAATAGGACTACACATCCCTATTTCATGGTGTAGTTTGATAGAAAAGCATTCTGATATTGTCACAGCTTACAATTAAATGGAAAAAGGACAAATGAGAAGGAAGAAAAAGAAGATCATTTTTAAGATCAGATAATAGTGCTATTGATGGTTTTCAAAAGATTAGCCATCAGCCTTTAGCCATAGAACCTTGTTATTTTGTTCCGGGTTGGAAAATCCTCATGGATGTCCTCCGCCTTGGGGCGGGCGGAGGAGTCTATCAGACTCTTAGTGACCAAAACCACGCCGGCGTTACTTTCCCACACTTGGACCGGGAATCATGGGAACTTGTGCAACCTTAAATTTTTGCTTTTAGTTTACGGAACATACCACCACATCAACGGTTTGGGTCACAGGTCTCTTCTGTATGAGAGGGAGAGGGACATACCTATTATATCCACCAGGCGGGCCCAGTGCGGTTTGATACCACAGCATCTTTAAAACCGTAGAACTAAGAGCATGTAGAAGAAGCATCTCTAAATATATTTACCTACACAAAGTGTACGATTTTCATTGCATATTCTAATACTTTGAACAAAGTGAATACTGTGAATTTATTATAAAACTAAGTATACATTTAATAAATTACCTCAAAGGTGTGGCGCTTCACTCACTACGCAATTGCGATATTGTTTATTAATATGTTTGTAAAATATTACATATAAAGAAACGATCTAATACTAAAAAATATAAGAGTAAGGATAAATAGGAAAACAATATAGGTAAGCAAATTACAGAGAAAATTGTAGATATTATCGCTTTTGTGAAACTTATTTATTTATACTCAAGACTGAACACTTTCCTTACGACAACCGTTCGACTCAGCTACCTACATCGATTAAATCATGAGTTCCATTCATAAGTTTTATAAGAGCGAGAATAATAAAAGTATCTCTGTATTCTGTTTACATACTTATATGTTTTCCTATTTATCCTTACTCTTATAATTTTTCAGTATTAGGTCGTTTCTTTATAATATTTTACAAGCATGTTAGTAAACAATATCGATGTCGCAATTGACAACATTTCAAACCTGACATGACCTTAAAACAAAAATACTATTTCTTTATTTTCGTATCCTGAGTTCAAATATATTTTTATTTTATTTTTTTATTTCTAAATTTCTGAGAAAAAAAATCAAAATCAAAAAACACGTGATGACGTCACATAAACGGCGGAATGAGGTAGTTACCTTTGCGCATTCCAATGTCTTTGATTGAAAACATTATATCAAACAAGACATGTCAATGTCACCTAAGAAGTGTAACTAGAAAACGGCTAAAAAACTGAATTGAATTCAACAATATTTTTTCCTATCAACTCGACACGCCGCTTACTGTTAATATTATCAATTTTTGATTGATATTTCGCCAATAAAATGGATCCCAATGAAAAATATACGCCAATGACGGAACCAAAACAACGACTGAGACAAGTGACATCTAACAGTTTTTTTGACGGGTCACAATAAAGCAAAGGTAATATCGCCATTCTACCGTCATCTGGCACTTACGTCTTTTTAGAATACACCGAATTTCAAAGTTAAAATTATGAATGAAAAGTACATAATTTCGAAAAACGAAAAAATATGGGTGCCCTAGATTTGAATTTACTTTTATATAACGTAATAATAAATGCAGGTTAAAAATATGAAATGTTGTCAATTACGCAGGTAGTGAGTGAAGCCACACCTTTTAGTTGATGTATTAAGTACTTAGTTTTTATAATAAATTATAAATACATTTTGAGTTTTCCAAAACAAATAAGTATTTGTCTATACTAATATTATAAAGAGGTAAAATTTGTTTGTAAGTTTGTATGTAGGGGGTAATCTCTAGAACTACCAGTCGGATTTGAAAAATTCTTTTTACATTTGATAGCCCAATTGACAACATTTCAAACCTGACACGACCTTAAAACAAAAATACTATTTCTTTATTTTCGTATGCTGAGTTCAAATATATTTTTATTTTATTTTTTTATTTCTAAATTTCTGAGAAAAAAAATAAAAATCAAAAAACATGTGATGACGTCACATAAACGGCGGAATGAGGTAGTTACCTTTGCGCATTCCAATGTCTTTGATTAAAAACATTATATCAAACAAAACATGTCAATGTCACCTAAGAAGTGTAACTAGAAAACAACTAAAAAACTGAATTGAATTCAACAATATTTTTTCCTATCAACTCGACACGCTACTTACTGTTAATATTATCAATTTTTGATTGATATTTCGCCAATAAAATGGATCCCAATGAAAAATATACGCCAATGACGGAACCAAAACAACGACTGAGACAAGTGACATCTAACAGTTTTTTTGACGGTTCACAATAAAGCAAAGGTAATATCGCCATTCTACCGTCATCTGGCACTTACGTCTTTTTAGAATACACCGAATTTCAAAGTTAAAATTATGAATGAAAAGTACATAATTTCGAAAAACGAAAAAATATGGGTGCCCTAGATTTGAATTTACTTTTATATAACGTCGTAATAATACATGCATGTTAAAAATATGAAATGTTGTCAATTCTCGAGGAATGCTATAGGCTATTTAACATCACGCTATTCTTTTAGGAGCCGAGCGAAAAGAATAAAAAGTCAGAAAGAACGCTAAGCGAAAGCGAAGTGATAGCGCGGGTAGGTGATGCGATGCGACGGGGATGGTCGGGGGAACAAGAAATTTCACGCGAACGAAGTCGCGGACAGAGGCTAGTTATCAATATTGTGGTACATAATCGCTAATGTTTCGACCAAAAACCTATTAAAATCACGTGATATCACGAATTTTCTTATCAACCCCCTCCTCTAGGTATGTATCGTTCAGTTAGGGCTTATCATTTAAACAACTGTCTACAATGGCGGTACTTAATAATTAATTTATTTGCACCTATCATCAATACTAATGTACTACAGCCTTCGTTACGATCTCTTGTGGTCAGTATCAGGTTATATTTGAACAAGTGCGTTGGTCGCACGATCTTTGCGGTTTCTCTCTTGCTTCTTTTCCTCATTTTCCAAGTATTACTTCGATTGAGGAATGTGCTTTATTATACCCGATAATCTGATTATTATCATTCTCTTACCCTTATCCCAATTTATGGCGTCTTCTTCCATACTTTTCTATTATTCGTCGTTACCTCAGTAGCACTTTCTAGCCATATTATCTTTCAAATAGTCCATCGAGCTTTTCTTTAACCGATAATCTGATCTCAACGTAAATATTTTCATTAATTACCGAAAGAAACCAAAGACGTTAATCGCGGGATGGATTAAGATCCGTAGGGAATAAAAGCGATCCAGTCTTGAATATTTAATCGTGGAGAAGTGTTTTTTTTGGGAAGAATCGAAAAGCGTTTCTTTCAAAAAACGTTACTCCAAAAAAGCTTGCGAATAACTAAGAACGTAGCGGATGTTGAGAGAGACCAATATCTAACATTAAAAAATGTAGTGATAGGCTCTACCATCCTACCACATTTACTATTGGACATGGCCTACGGACCTAGTAGCAGCAGTAGGTTTTAGTCAGTAGGAGTCCGATATAACCGTCCATCATCTCCAGAATTAGGGTTTCCATGAGGATTTCTTGACTTAAAAGCGGGGCTCTTGAAAATCCCCGTGGATAAACTGTCTTAAAAAATCTTTATAATTATTTAACAAGCACTCATCAGGTTGACAGGCAAAGCATACCATATCAGACATGTCACAGATTGCTATTAGCATGCAGAATTTGTCCACCCATGATCGTATGTGTTGCGCGTTTCTATGGAATGATAAGTAAGAATTTACGAACAGATTCACATCGTTCGTCACCGAGTCATAATGGTCTCAAAATTGAGGTGCTTTATATTCAGTGTGCCTATAACATAATAATAAACATTATTTCTGTCGTTCTATCAAATTACATATTGTATTACAAGGGCGCTATGTGTTTGTAATGAATCATTCCGGACATTTATCACGAATATATCTTCTACTTGCTGACCCGAAGAACTTCGTACCGTCTCAGAATCAACAAGAACGAATGTATGAGAAAATGAATTATTTTCATTATTATTTTTTTCATGAACTTTTCCCATGTTTTTATAGCTATTCGGGACGGAGACAAATCCAACAAATCAAAGATCATAAAAATCGGTCCAGCCGTTCTTGAGTTATAAACGGTTTAACTAACCCGACTTTGTTTTCTTTGTAAAAAGGAAGATCGTTAGAAATCAGTCTGTACAATCATTTTAGCTTGGTAGCTTATCGTCATCGGCGTAGGCTTTCTCTAGTCTAGTATGTATCTACTTCTTATAAGTTTAGGCTTTCAGTCTATCTGATTGAAGTTATCTTATCGTTCAAACCGTAATGGTATTAAGATTATATTTATTGTAGGTGTTCCTTAGGCCACAAACACTCTCTCGATAAAACAACATGTATTTATTAGCGCCTGCAGTAGTAGGCTTTTAAATAAGCTGTCCATTTTATCGTTGAAATTCCGGGTGGATTAGTTTGTTACCGGATTATTCCGACAAATATTTTCGTGTCCATGACGCCGGGTTCGTATATTTACGACCAAATACCACAGCTCGTTTAATCTGCTTTTTTATTTAATTACACTGTATTCTATCAGGTATTTATTTTTCGTTTTTGTTTTCGTGCGCTGGGGTCACGACATCTGATATGAAGTCGGGCAGTTAAAAGGTCAAATGACATTCATCAACAGAAAACTAACAGCCATAAATTAGAATAAGCAATTCAAACTTTTGATAGTTTTCATGAAGTTCTGAATAAATATTCAAAGTTAGTTTTTATTTTCTACGCGAGTGGTTTTTGTACAAACAAGATATTTGTTGAACACACTCCATGTCCAAACGTACCTAATTCATAAAGTATATTAGCATGTTATTATTCATAGGTCCCTCTCCATGTTTACTATCCATCCACAGCATGTTAAAAGACTCCTTACACACCTCCTGCGAAATATGTATGTTTAGGTTAAGGTATTTGTATATGGGCCTGTGTTGCCTAAAATAATATTCTTCAGCCTCATTTTGCTTGCTCATTGCACGTCAGAATATTTTCACACGAAGTCATAGAAATAATGACATTGAATAAGTTACATTAGTTCTAGCCAGGTTTTGAAACTCCTGAATAACTCCGGCCCCGATTGTCCTTATGTATGATTATCCTTGTCATAAAGCAGTCATGAAGTAAATGGTAGCCTTGTTAGTTATGAGTTATTATCAGCAGCCGTTGAAGCCTTTGGAATAATTGTTTCACTTTCAAACACACATCATAACGCTTTGAAATGTGTCTGCCACTAATTAATATTTATGGGCTCTTAAATCGGTTCAGTCAGGGTGCGGAGAAGATCTTAGGTTCTCCTTTATGTTTTTGGCCTTAGCAATTCCTGTTGTATAGTGGGCGTCAGCTTTGCTTGAAAAGAGGTAGTTTTCATTACTCATAGATTTGCCAGGTCCCGGTTAGGTGTCTACACAACAAAGCCGGCCCGCCTCATTTAAAATAAAAGAGGCCGCGACAGCTTCTAATATTTTCCAGTATGATGTTCTCAGGAGTAAGAAACTACGAGTACTTAACTTCATTCTTAGCTTCAATTGATGCGACTGTTTATACGTCGTAAGTGCTTTGTAAGAACTCGTAATGTGGATGTGTGTTTCTGACGTAAAATGTCAGGAAGACGAAATTTATGTTCCCTCATAAAAATCACATTTTTGTCACCAATATAATATCCAGAGGTCTCGTAGTATTTGTCGTTGGGCGCCATAACTCCCAGTTCAGAAGATTGATGGGAAACCATCAATGGTTTGTTTGTCTCGTTTATTATACCTACCTTAAATTAGTGGTGTGCCGATATTTTGTTGAGTTTCGACGTTGCAGTAAAATGATTTGAGAGATTTATGCAAAACTCATCATGATGAAGTAGGAAAATTGGTTCATTAGAATTATCATCTGAAAATTCATAGTGCTCTAGAAACCACATGAATGATTTGCACCAATCCCAACGAGGTTTGACCAGATTCGATTAATCGAATGAACCCCAATATTCGCACTAGCCCCTGTAGCCTCATGTTTCATGGTGTAACAGAGGCCATTGCATATCAGTAGACCAGTGGGCACTGTAATGGTAGGGAAGACGTGCCCATAGGATAGGAAAGGATTTAAGAGCCGTACCGGATATGCATCCTAGAGTAGGCATTGGTCTAGTGGAGAGATGGGTGATATTTATCTGTTGCTCTAAAATCCACAGGGCATTTTTTGTTCATGCGGTTTCTGCAAAATTTTAGTTTATTTTGTGATAAAAAGTTCCCTCATATTCTATTATATGCCCTATTGACTATTATTATTTTGGTCGTCCAATCACAGAAGCTATCATGTAATTTGACAACAGCTTTTATGATAAGACAATTGATTGGACTTTCATAAAGCAAGTGAATTATAATTTCGAACCGAAAGACCAAAGGACAGTTAATTAGGTAAAGGAAACGAAATCCTTATTTCAAAATAAGCCCGAGACACAATAAATCGCTTTTATTGTCCTCAAATAATGACAGTCGTCATAACATCTTATCATGACCTTGAACAGAATTTTCCACCCCTTAATGACTTTTAATAATAGCGATGTATCTTCCAAGAAACTAGATACTTTGATAGGGCTCGGTGTGGGGCTGTGGCTAATAACGATGTAATCTAACCAAGTGACGATCAACTCACACGATCCGACATTTTTGGTGTAACGTGATCTTAACCCTGACGATGATACCAACCGATATGAACTTGATCGTTTACACTTTATGGCTGCTTCTTCAGTAATAACCATTTTCTTAATTGGAAATGTTATGTGTACTATAATTTTGCTTCAGCAGCTATGTCGGCTTACTTCATTAATGAATAGTTTTGGAACATGATTGTTTATTTTTATATTCTGCAATAATGTATGAAAGTGTTCCCTTGCAGTGTAGTTTTTTCTTTCACATTAAACGTAAAGTGATGTCTTAATTTTTCTTCAATGTTTACTATTTCAACTGGTCAGCAAACGTCCATAGAATATCTAAGTAGAGATTATCAATTGTGAAATAAACCAGTGTACCTATGTTTATGAATTCTTGTTACGTACAAGATAAATGAATATACAGAAATAATACAAAGAGTCCTCGTATATTTCGGTAATGTTATTTGCAGTCACTTCTCATTCTAGAATGAAAGCTAAATAAACACTGGCATAATATATAGGTATTACACCTGTCCTTTGGGAAATTTATGCTTTACAGGTGTGATGCGAGTTGCGCGCTGAAAGTTTCTTAATATTTCGAAAAAAAGTATCGAAAGATTTACCTAGAAAAGAAGAAAATTGACCAATGATTTTCAGTGTTGGTCAAAACTAGGCGAAGTAGACTTAGTTTGTGTACAAAGTAGCTCAGGCGATGCTAGTATCTCAGAAATGATCTCAACGTCTCGGCGACAATGCTCAGGAAATCGTTCATCGTGATATCTAGCAGGAAGAGCGCGCTTTGTAGGAGGCGCGCATTGTCCGCGAGCTGGAGTACTGTGGCGTACGTGGACGCAAGTACGCTCAACTAACTCACGAGTCCATGACCACTCATGACATAATCCGCGATTGTTTTATAACACTATAATGACTGTATTCCGACACACATTAATCTTCGTTAATTTTACTAGGACGCCTTAATGTCAAATTACAATCGTGGTAAGAAAATATCAATAACACGATAGGACACATGTATACGATGTCTGCAACCTTTCATTACACAATTCGTTCACGGACTTTCACCCCAGTGTTATGTCGAGGGGCGACAGACTGGCGCCAGCCAGTCTACATGGCGGCCAAGCGACCTCATCTCCCGAGCTGCGGCAGTCGCGCGCCGGGACCCGCCCTTTACGCTGTACCATGGATATTATCCACGGGATATTTGTTTACGTCTTTATTATCAATGTTTGTGTAGTTGCAAGAGGAGGAGGACACGGAGGATCACACGGAGGGTCACACGGCGGGTCACACGGAGGGTCGCACAGTTATGGACACGGTGCACACGGTCATCATGTCACCGCGAGTCATGCTCACTACTCGTACCATCCTCCCCAGAACGTCCACTTCACGTGCCGCACGTGTTCCTCCACGCAACTGTACCCTGTGTATAGGCCCATGCCACCAACCTATGTGTACACCTACAAAGACTCCGGCAGCAGGTACAGCGACATACTCACTGGCCTCTCTCTGTACAACTTAGGACGTTCCACTAACATGGGGTGGTCCCACACGCATCAGTACAACTCTCGTCCAGATGAAACTTGTTCTCTACAAATCATCGAACGGTCGCACTTCGAAGAGACGCAGTTTCCGTGTTTTATGATATCTTCATTTATTGAGTCAACGACGACGGATAATTCTCGTCCGGTTGACATAGCGTCGCCAAAGATTGATGTGAAGCCGTTTGTAAAGGACTCGGGGCCAGCATTACAAGTGACAGATGAGCAAGAGTGCGTGTTATGGCATAATTTAACGATGCATAAAGAGAGAAACCATGTTCCTTGTGCTTTGTTGAAGGAATACGCGAGCACGGTGCGGCAGTCGGGCGTCCCCACGTACATTTGGATGCCGACGCTGCTGGGAACTATCATAGCTTTGTACTTGTGCTGTGCGTGTTGTTGCAAGGACAAGGAAAAGGAAAAGGAGAGTGTTAAGGAAGAAGCTCCACTTAATGAGCTGCGTGTGCCAGGATACTGTTCTAATTACTAAATTGAATATTTTAAATTAGTGGCGTTTTTGCAATTTCAGCGGCTTCGTTGTACGACTGCTATGTTCGTACCTACTAATTATCATACGCCAGTGTACATTGTCTTGTGAAATTTGCCATCATATTGTATTCAAAATGTTCACTGTATGTCTGTAGGAAAATACTATGTATGTAAGTTATATTAGGTAGTCTGAATCCTCATATCCTTCATAGGTAGATTATTTAATTAACACGCGTCATTTT
The DNA here is from genome assembly GCA_945859645.1 of Amphipoea oculea. NCBI lineage: Eukaryota > Metazoa > Arthropoda > Insecta > Lepidoptera > Noctuidae > Amphipoea > Amphipoea oculea. Next base: position 16,269,427 of record OX243873.1, read on the forward strand.
GTACTCTGAGAAAAATATTTTAATGCTGTTCGATTGATATCTTTTTGTTACATAAGCTTTCATCTCATTAATTCGTCATTAAATAATCCTGCCAAGTGCCTGTCTTATGATTAGTTGTAAAGCGTTGTGTTGTTGTTTTTCAAAAAATAAAAATTACATAAAACTTCGGTGAGTCTACTAATTTGTCTTTTTGTTAATATCCTCTTTTTAATTTCACAATCACTACTTAGGCATTCTTAAAAACCAAGCATCCATAATCTGTTTTGAAATCAGGCTGTGCGCACACTGAATCCAGACAGATTTTTGCTCAGTGAATACAATAACGTCGCGCAGGCTCACAAATTCTCATTGTCTTTATATTATCAAAATTTACTAAAAAAAGTTTAACGAAAGAATTAACATTCACAAAAGCATTTCCTAAATTGTTCTCAAAATCCTGAAAACGTGTTTATAACCAGTTTACAACGAAACTCGTTCACAGTTTTATTTATCAATTTGGTACGACACTTACAAATAAACTACCGTACGTCGAATCGACGTACACTTCAAACAGAATTAAGAGCTATATGTCATGGTAATTTAAAGTACATAACAGAGCGTTTTATAGCCGATAAATGAATGACCGGAAGAGTGTAAATCTGCCATGAAATGTGTGTTGCTACAACACTTTAAGTCAAAATCTGCATCATTTTGAAGGATATTGCTAAGCCATTGCTCTTTTGAGCGAAAAATGTGTCTGTTCAACAACGCAAATAACGCAATGAATGTTGTTGAACTGTCAAAATGAAGGCTATTGCTACTGTTATTGTGTTACGCAATCACCCTGCAGATCTCTAATAAAATAGGGCCTCAAATTGTTTAGGTCTGAATGATGGGGTCATTCAGACCTAAATAATTTACCTACAGCCGCAAAATCTGGGCCGAATAAAACAGAATATGTTTAGGTTTGCTATCATCTTGTGTAAACTGTAAGTAAAATAAAGAGTGTGTGGATGGATTGGGATCGGTTAACTATTCTGTAATAGGATTCAAATGTCAGTCATGTAGGGTAGCCAATTCGGATGTAGGTATACATTTTTTTAATCCCCATTCTGATTTGACGCCAAGTTTTGCAGATGTTTGATGTACTCGTACCTATATTATTTAGTTAAAATGTGGCAAATGCGTTATGCATAGTTATAAGACCATGACTACCCAATACTTTCAGTAATGTTCTCCTGAAGTTCTTAAACGAATTTAAAAACGACCCAATTTCTCTATCAAATCATCAATACCATTTTGATCACTGAGGATTTCGCGACACATCCTGACTTTTACCTGTGGGATTATCTAAAGGGATGTGTCGCAGTCAATCTTCAATATGAAAAGCAGAATATTTGTGACTTTTTTACTGGGATACGCACAGAAATCTTAATAATAAGATTTCTGTGGGGATACGTAATAAATTATGCAAATATTCAAAAACAGGATGAAAAACGATTGTATTTTTAAATATGAAAAAGGAGGAGATTAGGCAGATCTTATTTACCGTATAGAATTGCCAAACCTGACTACGATAGTTATTGAAAGAATTCTGGTAATTTTCGTTTGTAATAAAAATAAGCTTCCGAATTGACCACCCTGTATAACAAGAATGTGGTGCCAGGAAGATTCGGTTGTACCTACGTATTACAACTGTCAGCGTATGAAAATGAAGGTTTACCTACTAGTCATTTTACAAGGACTTAATAAATAAATAATCTTATGATTTTTCTGTTCACATTTTACTTTTTAGTACGGTACTCAGTAAGTTTTTGAAATACTTCTACATTCAAGACACGTGAATCGTCTTTTTCTTTCTTTAAATCCTCATCCCACTGCATGGACAGAATCAGGTTCAATAAAATAGATAGTTAGCACGATAAAATGAGTAGATCTCCCCATGTTTATGAAAGTAATCATGCTCACTGTCGGACGTCGTGTGTCGGTAGTTTCTGTCAACATTCAGTATTCCATTCGGTATTGATTTACTTTGACCACGATTTATAGTTGGGATTCCGCATTATGCTGTGTCCAAAATCGGTTTCTTATTACGAAATCATATTTTTTGTTTACGTAACATTACGCCAGTACACTCATTGCGTAATACACTTTCAATTACAACCTGAATCATTTTGAAAGATATTGCTAATCCATTGCTTCATATGTTCGAAAAATTGTCTGTTAAACAACGTAAATAATGCAATGAATGTTAGTGTACTGTTACCCCTTAAGTACTAATAAACATATTATATGTATATTATATTTCTCTCTTTCAGTCGTCAGTAATTTGACTTTCGAAAGAAGAAGACAAAGCGTTGTGTATACAGACGCTATACAACGTTTATTAGTAAGGGAGTTAGTGTGTTACGCAATTACCCCGTTGTTGGCACCGAAGGTTATGCAGAGGCCCTGTCACGAAACTGGCAGAGGGAGAGAGAACCTTTTATCTTCTTCTTAGCGTATCCACGGCACAAATTTTAAATACGTTTGTCCAAAATTCAGCAATGGAATCTCCGCTCACCGACGCAGTCATAAGGTCCTCAAGGGCACAGGGAACAGGGCTGCGGCGCAAGATGAGTTTGAGGCTCATGTACCTAATAGGAGGAGAGCATCTTTAAGATAGGTAGATCAAACACATCCTACTTACCTACCAATCCAATTTATAAAATATGGCCATTCGATAGATTATTCATTGATTCGTGACTCAATTAGCGTGCAATCGCAAAATAAACATACTATTAAAACTATGTCACAGTAAAATTAATCATTGAAATACATAAACTTGTCGACGTAATTATCAAAAGCCGAACTCCATTTTTATTTCGGTTTAAAAATAGCTACTTGCTTTTGATTTTATTCATTAAAATAGCCTATTGACCATTACTTGAGCTGTAAAGGTTCAAACTACATGAAAAATAACACCAAATGTATTGAAACTGAAAAATTAGAAGTCATTTTCAGTGAGACACATGTCAGTATCCAATGTACGAGGTTCATGTTGCATAAAAATAACAAGTAACTCGAGATACGATAATTTAGTCAGCGTTATTGATTCCACGATGAAAATGTTTCGATACATGAAATTGTACGACATACAACGTCCACTGCTACGCAGAATGTGCACGGATAGCTTAGCTAGTTATAGATACGCCTCACCCGTCTGCTCTGGATTAAGCTAAGTACAGTATATATGGCTTCATTCTAGCAACTAGATATCGTTTGAGCTCAGCGGTCTGTGCCCACCGGATGAGCAATTACGCATTGGACGGAATCATCATTATCATTTCAGCCGAAAGACGTCCACTGCTGGACATAGGCCTCCCGCAAGCACCTCCACTTCGACCGGTTTTGTGCTTCTCGCATTCAACGAGTTCCTGCGGCCTTCACAAGGTTATCGGTCCACCTTGTGGGAGGCCTTCCAACGCTACGTTTTCCGGTACGCTGTCGCCACCCCAGAACCTTTTGGCCCCATCGGCCATCTGTTCTGCGAGCAATGTGCCCTGCCCACTGTCACTTAAGTTTGGCAATTCTTCGGGCTATGTCGGTTACCTTGGTTCTCCTGCGGATCTCTTTATTTCTGATTCGTTCACGCAGAGAAACATGGACAAAACGAAGGTCATATCGAATGCCCATGTAACACCCACTCTCATGAAGATCGGAGACGCCACACTCGAAGTCGTGGACGAGTATGTTTACCTAGGACAAACTGTCCAGTTAGCTAGGTCCAACTTCGAGAAAGAGGTCAATCGTCGAATCCGACTCGGCTGGGCAGCGTTAGGGAAGCTACGCAATATCTTCTCGTCCCACATACCGTAGTGTCTCAAGACGACACTCTTTGGACAATAAATAAATAATAATAATAAATAATGATTTTATTTCGGAACAAAGAATCCATACGGTGAGTAACATAAGATTAAAACAACTTATTATCTAGTAAGCACCAATCACCCCCCGTACAAACTACTTTACAATTGGAGACTTGAAACTCTCCACTACAGTTCTCAAGATGCAGTTGCGACCGTCTGTCACTCTCCTTAGTAGTAAAGCTGTTTTCTTGCGCGCAATCTTATGAAATCCGTTGGTACGAGCATCCGCGAACATTCCGATGCGCTACAGTATAAAAGTCGCCTCCAAATCGGCAGTACGTATATCGCGTATTTCATTTAATTTTTTTTTCAGCAGTACGAAACCTGAGTATTACTCGTATGTTTAGTATTAGAAAAGTTTCTCATGCCCCGAAACTAAAAGTCTACGCGGTTCATTTGTTTGCCAGCCACGAACTCTTGCGTAGCGTGGCTGTGGGTCGCAGTCGCAGCGGACGATTCCGCCTACATTTTCTTTCATACAAAGCGAAGCCTAGTACACGTGTGTAGTTTAGCCGTTGGCTGCTGTGCTTTATTGTGTTTTAAGAAAATATTTCTTCCTACGATCGATGAAGGAACCTTTGTCGTTATCTATACCTTGTTATAGTTTCTTACCCAAACGTTCAAAGTATTATGTCGCGAGAATCATTAAACATATTCAGTTTCACGTAAAACGTAGGTACAGAAAGATTAGGACTGCAGATTATTATAGCATGAGTACCTACTCATCTCTCAAAATAAATAATATGACAGATAACTCACGTGGGTGAATTCATTGATGCTTTCTCCTAAGCATTAGATATGTAAATAAATGCATCGATGAAAAATTGCTGCTTCCTTGACCCATTACGAGCTTTGTTTTGATATGTTTCTGGAAAAGATGTTTATACCAACCGAATCCCGTTATTTCATAGAAAAATATATTTTTAGAAAAGTATTCTTCTTATTTACCTATTGGAAGGTTAAAAGTGATTTAAAGGGCGTCAAAAATAAGGAAAAGCGGACATTCATGTTCTCTTTCCATAAATAATCTTCAGAATATTTTGAAGCACTTTGTGCGCTTCAAGTGGACATAAATTCACAACAAGGATGTTCTACTGAGTCACATGCTATATTAATAAAAAAGGTGACTTTGACGACAATCCGTCAAGGAAAGTGTTTGCTTTGCGTTCAGAGAACAAGGAATATTCAAAACTAGTTGCGTCCCGCAGTTTCACCCGCGTAAGTCTTGATCTCGTGGGAATATTGGGAAAAAAGGATTCTATGTTCTAATCCAGGTCATGGTCTACCCATGTGCCAAAATTTCATCCAAATCCGTTCAGCCGTTTTACCGTGAAAGGGTAACAATTAACAAACAACCAAATATGCAAAAAAATCTCTGTTTTTACATAACATACGATCACGCCTGTCTCCACAAAGGGTTAGGTTATTTACGTTTGCCAGTTATGTTTCCGTAAAGCGAGCCTCTTGGTATCAACCATAAATTCATACTTAATTGTTTATAATCTTCACCCTAGGTCCTAGTTTCTTTCTTACAACGTTGTTTGCCCAACCTGCTGAATTTCATACAAAGCCTCAATCCTCCATCCAATTAAAGTATTTTTAATCTTACGAAGGGACGCGCACTTTATTTGTGGTAACCACGTGTTCAAACACGCTGTGAATGAGTGCGTGAAGACGAGTAGCGTCAGTACATAATAAACTCACACATACACATACCCACGAACACACACACTTCCGAATGTACCTGTGTCTCGGACGGCGTCGAGAGTTCCTGCGCTTACACACACATTCAGAGCGCGTTTGTACACGTGGTTACCATATGTAAAGCGCGCGTCACTTCGTGACAGACCAAGAGAGCGCCTGAAAATCCGGGTTTAGAAAAGATGCATTCTGGCCGAAAAATATATGATCTTATTGTATAATTCGTCATAACAGAAAGTGTGTAATGGTTTAACGGGATCGTAAAGAAGGTACATAAATAACTGAATAAGTATACCTAGTATTATAAACATTTTAAATCATTTTGTTTTGACATTACATTCCTTTGCGCGTGAGCAAAATCAATGCAACGCATTAAATGGATTAGTTTACATGTCCAGTTTGAATAAAGATCCATTATTTTAGAAAGAAAGAAAAGGTTTCTTAAAGGAATAAGTACGTTTTTATTTGGTTTTTATGCTAGCGTTTTGCACGGAGCTCTTGACGATATGTCACCGTTTACGAAGGTTTGCTTCGATTCGGGAGTTTTCAGTCGATTTTCTTTGCTTTTCATTTTGCTTGGAAATCGATTTTTTAATAAGCTTTTTTTTTACTGCTATTTTGCGTCTAGATTCTCTTAGAATTCTACTTTTTGGTACAGAATTCATTTCCTTCGTTTTGGAATCAAGACATGAATGCTATAATATTTCATTGATTTGTATCCTATAGTTATATAATATTTTCAGTAGGTACCTATAGATGCCTACTATTTTTACATTCGTTTGTTTTTACATTGTCTTCATTCGCCTACAGATTTTGTAGAACACTCAATGGATTAATTTTTTCGACGGAAGTTGGCCCGTCGTTTCACGCTCGACTTAACTAAAAAAATACTTTTTAGATAATTCTTTCATAATTTGACTAAGTGGGTCTTCCGGCTTGTTATCGGACTGTGGGATTGATACCTACTAATTATATTTGTGTAAAACTCGTGGAAAAAACAAATAATAACAATATATAAATAGGTAACAATAGCAATATTTGCCCCCAATGCGTTAGATATTGGACATATACCTACTAATTTTAACTATTACCTGCATAATGGAAAATAAAGAGGAATGTTATTCATTTAAATACAATAAATAGATCAAAGTGAAACAATAATACATTAATTACAATAATAATAAGTAATAACCATGCATAATTAAAAAAACCGCATAGGTATATAACATTTATTTAAAAAAAAAGACGGGTTGCACTCCGGGAGTGCCGGCAGAAGTGAAAACTTGAATATTAACGTTGAAATAAATCAATTATTAATTGAATTAATATAACTCATTTTTTTTCACTATTTCTGCGTCCCTTTTTTCATTAATAGATGCACTTTGTTCAATTTCCATATTTTAAACACTTTATATACACGAATGTTACGAATACGCAGCAGTGTGTCCACGTCCACTTCCACTTCCACTTTGACTTTGACTTTGACTTTGACTTCGACTTCGACTTCGACTTCGACTTCGACTTCGACTTTGACTTCGACTTTGACTTTGACTTTGACTTCGACTTCGACCCCGACTCCAACTTCGACTTCGACTTCGACTTCGACTCCGACTTCGACTTCCACTTCCACTTCTACTTCCACTTCTACTTCCGCTTCCACTTCCACTTCCGCTTCCACTTCCACGTCCACTTCCACTTCCACTTCCACTCCATCCATCCATCCATCCATCCATTGTCGTGTGTCACTAAACTTGGTTCACTTCGGTTGGCGCCGCCGTAGAAAGAGGGGGGGGGGGGGGAAATCTCTCCTGACGGTCACGTGTCCTGACGCGATGCCCTGACGCGAATTTAACATTTTTTACCCATTACAAAAAGTGTTCAACGCCGCTAATAGTAGATTGTACAACTAAGGCATAAAATAAGCTATTTTACCCCGAGACGTTTATATCCACCCGAGCCGCAGGCGAGGGTGGATAGTTAAGTCGAGGGTTAAAATGGCTCGTTTATGCCTGAGTTATACACTCTGCTTTTCACTTCGATTGCGAGAAAATGAAACAGGCATAAAGTATACAGTACCTACATAATTAATCAAAAATGTTGCATCCATAGCTAATTCCCGCCACCGCAGATAATACGGCCACGAAACTTTTTGAAAGTTTTTTTCTTTTAAGGGGTTAGAAGATTTTTGTATGGAGGGTGGCCCTAAGGTCGGTCGCCATTTTGATTTTTTTTCAGAATCGCGGTGCACAACAAAAGTTATATATTTAGATAGAGGACGCTTATACAAACAAAAAATGTTATATAAAATAATATCCTAAAGCGTCAGGTTTCGGAGTTATTCACCGAAATATAATTCAAAACAACAAGGATTTTTTTGTTTTTTTTTTCCCTCCAGGTAAGCATATTGAACTATTGAGGTAATATAAACGTTATGAAACCTTTATGGAGAACAAACAAATGAAGAATAGACATTTTTTAAATAAATAATTAAAAACGGCTATTTATAGTTCGTTTTTTAATCCCAGAGACTAATCTGACATTTAAGTCTTTTGTGTTTTCGTTTTTTTTTAGTATAGAAGTTTGACATTACACTTGTCAGATTAGTCTCTGGGATTAAAAAACGAACTATAAATTGCCGTGCTTAATTATTTATTTAAAAAATGTCTATTCTTCATTTGTTTCTTCTCCATAAAGGTTTCATAACGTTTCTATTACCTCAATAGTTCAATATGCTTACCTGGAGGGAAAAAAAAACAAAAAAATCCTTGTTGTTTTCGACTTATATTTCGGTGAATAACTCCGAAACCTGACGCTTTAGGATATTATGTTATGTAACATTTTTTGTTTGTATAAGTGTCCTCTATCTAAATATATAACTTTTGTTGTGCACCGCGATTCTGAAAAAAAATCAAAATGGCGGCTGATTTTAGGGCCAAAACCTTCAAACCCCTTTCAACATTTGTCATTCGACTTGGGTACTTCATACTGCCAAAAAATGAAAACGTTTCTTTGCCTTTTTAAATAATAAATGACAACTATTTTACCTGATCTTATTAAATTAACGATAGAAAACACGGAAGTGGTATAAATTAAAGAAAATTAAATAGATCACGACTTTAATCTGCGAAGTTTTATTGTGCGTGTGGCTGTTGGGCCTGATTACTTTAGTCTTAGAAAAAAATTTTACTTTATGCACTAGAACATAAAAAGCGATTTTATGTCGCCTAAGCACAACATAAAGACGGACTTTTAGAGCATGAGAAGTGAAAAGAAGTTTTCACTTAAAAAATGTAGGTACTAAATAACTTGTTACTTATTCATAGAAAACCAATTAACAATATTACAATTGAATCAAAAAGATTTCACTTCAACATCAGTTAATTCTAAATATAACAAGGCAGGCCGAATTTCTTGAAAAAAAGTGCCAAAGCCATATTTTTTTATTATGAAAAAGAAACACACATTTTGACAGTAACTGGCCAGTTCGTTTTTTGGACAATTTAAAGCATTTTATGCTTAAACCTTTTTGTTTAATGAAAAGGACTCGTGATTTATGGTATGAGCATTTCGTGTTCCGATGCTTTTCCGATGAGTCGGCTCACAATACAGACGCGTGTAAACGATATATCAATGTATGGTTCCTCGGTAGCCAAACAGTGATTAATATGGCGTGCTCGATCTGACGCCACTATCGTTGTAATATTATATAGTAACCTATGTTGTTTGGCAGACACTACTAATTACCCATTATCGCCGTATCAGCTGTAGTCACCGTAATCCTTGGGCGGATTGATAAAGCCTTTTAATATTGAATCAAAATAGTCATACTTTTGACGGTATCAACCTTTTTGGCTTAACTAACTCGTGAAACGTACGATAACCACAATCTGACGATTAACTGTTTTCCCCGTTCTACTACATCATTTATGGCGATTGTTTCACTGATCTATCTGCTTTGTAACTAGGGTATTTGAAACGACTTGAGAGTACTGGTTATCTTTTGTGAAAACGTAAGGTTTGTTAAAAAACGTTTCGTTCTCAATGAGGCATTAATGCTCGCTACATACATACACACGAGCGACACGCGTCAACGGCAGATGTAACTGCAGCCGCCGACAACATGCAGCTCGTGTACTTAAGCACCGTACTTAATAAATACACGAGCGGCACGTTGTCGACGGCCGTCGACGAGTGTCGACGGCTGCAGTTACTCCTATCATTGTTCGGATATTGTCTGGTTAGGTAAATTTTTAACAATAACTTTTAATAAAGTGAAATACAACGCCACCTACAAAAAAGCTGTAAACGTATTTTTTCCAAGTGTAGTAAACTCCTGTTATTAAAAAAGAGCTAGTTAAAAAGAAACCTGTTCTTATTTATATTCCTATTTCCTAGTCTTACTACAAGAGTTTATTAATGGCAGCTAAAGGAACCAGCGGTCTACAAACTGACAGTTATAGCTAAATTGTCCTCGTGTTTCTTAATTAGCTTCTTCTAATTAGCGTAAATCTGTTAGAAGACGTTTCTCAGTTGCGCTCAACTAACTACAGTGAAGTTGATAGGTAGAGGAATGGTATTAGGATCTTCGGTATTATTTAAAATCGAAAAAAGAACATTAATAAATTTATTAGGGATTATTTATATATTTTGGTACGAATCTATTTATAATAATAATTAAAGCGGCGCGCAATGACTATTGACATAACCGTCCCGCATGATGGGAACCTCATCAAAGCCGAGAAAGATAAACAAATCAAGTATTTCGACTTGGCTCGCGAGGTTGTCGACATGTGGGATGTGGACTCAGCGATCATTCTGCGTGGTAACAGCCAATGGATTAATAGCCAAGAACCTGGACCAAAACCTGAGGAGGCTCTCTTTGGGCAACTGGATCAAGGGCTTGATTCAGAAAGCGGTACTTCTAGACACGACCCGCATTGTTAGGAGGTTCCTCTCTCTGGAGCCCTGACCTAGTAGCTTGGACCCTGTTCCCGATACTGGTTTGCTACTATTTTTTATATTTTTAAATGTTTGTATGATTGTTGCATTTGTATGTACTTACATTAATGAAATAAAGGAAATATTATTTATTAGTAAGAACTGTACTACGAGTATTAATATTGTATTTGTACTTGTACTTATAGTAATTGTACAATTACTAGCTAAGCTTAGTTGAAAATCAATTACGGCTTCCTTATTTTGTCTGTTTGCTTCTAGTTTTTGAGAATTGAGTTTTTCTAAGAATATTAATTTAGTTGAACGTCAATCGGATGTTTTTATTTTCTTTATTAGTATTAAGACCAGATAATAATATTAAAATATCAATACAAACGCAGGTTTGTATTATAAACGATAAACATATTTTCACATTTCAGAAAACTCTGAAAAATAAGAAAGAGTATCAAGCTATTTCCATTGGAATGGGTACAATAACATTTTATACATGAAGTGTATTATGAATTTATAGGTATATAAATGGAAGTATTGCAGTTCACTGAATAACTAAACGATGTTGGAATCAAGCCAAGTGCATAAATGTTTTTTCCAAGAACCAAGATGCGTTCCAGTATATGTCGTGTACCCTAATTTAATTTATTACTATAAATTTAAATAGGGCGAGTGGTTACAAAACGATGATTTATTTATATTTTCCACACTAATATTATAAAGGCGAAAATTTGTGAGCGTGTTTGTATGTTTGTTACTTCCTCACGCACAAACGGCTGTACCAATTTTGATAAAATTTGGTATGGAGGTAGCTGACACCCTGGATCAACACACGATATTCCCACGGGATTGAAACTTACGCGGGTAAAACCGCAGGGCGCAGTTAGTACATTAATAAACATAACATATCATCACGCCTTTAATCCCCGAAGGCCAAGGCAGAGGTGTACCTATAATATACCAACATTTCGCCGGTTATGTTTTAGTCCCATGTAATAGAGGGCGAGCCTATTGCGATCAACCGCGGCGGGCACTAATCCAGACTCCGGGCAGCTACTGACAAATTCCAAATGGGAAAACCTAATCACACTTTGGCCGACTCGAGAATTGGATCCAGGACCTAAGTGATTATGTAACGCGACCTTTTACGAGATAGATATGTTGCAGATGTATTGTGGAATCCGCTGTTTTACAAAACAACTCCGTCATGTAAAACAACTGAACAACGTTCAGCGGTTTTCCATAATTACTGAACTTGAATACGCAGAATTGCATAAACGTTTTGCATTTATCAATGCAGCGGGTTAACGATTAGCGGTTTTGTAAAACAGCGTGAAGATAATAGTTAATAATTTTGGGTTGTCCGCAACCCCACGTACGTAACCCCACGGGTGGGAAAAACGATTATTCGATCCACTAAACATCGTGAAATGAAACGTTAGATTGTAGATTTTAGTTCTAAATTTTGTCGCTCGTGGCTGTGTGTCGTAACAACAATAATGGCGTCCGAAACAGAAATAAATAATACGAGGAAAAGTGACCTTACCTCAAGTGAAAACAGTGATTTTAAAAGTTATCACAGTTTTATGGAATACGCTCATTGAGACTGCAATTAAGCCATTTTGCATTACGTCTAAACGTCGGTAGCAGTTTTGTAAAACTTAGCACAATGACAATCGGCTGCTGCTGAACGTTGTTCAGTTGTTTTACATAAGGGAGCTGTTTTGTAAAACAGCGGATTCTACGAGTACAATACATGGCCGTCCGGGTGATGACCTCACTCAAATCTAGCTTCCGGACTGCTACTCAAGCTACTGCTAATGAATTAATATGAGTCTACAATCAAACAAGTCTGTAAAGCGAGAGGATATACGCATACATAGGTTTCTAGCCCGTAATAGTGTTGTTTTGATCAAAGACAATCACCCTGTGTGCGCTTTTTTTTTACAATTTCTAATGTGACGATTATTGTGGACGTCCACGGTACCACGGTAACACAGGGAAGTACAATGTATGCAAATATATGAAGACGCTTTACTTTTACCTACTTTTTAATTTTACACGATAACGTTATAACATGTACATATTTCCATACATTTTATGGACGTGGGAAATTTAAACAGCGTACAATCACTGACGTCAACGTCAAGATTTCACCAAAAAAGTAAACATGATATACCTTCTGAGTGAAAGATGACTAATATGCTGTCAGTACCAAAGGGTAGTGAAAAAATAACAAATGGCTGCGATAAGCTCAAAAGATACATAATGAGGAGCAAGCCCTAGTTCTCTCTTCAATGCCAAGTTTTTACGTCAAAAGCTGTCTTTCGCACACAATCCGCTTGTCATCATATTGTATCCGATTTTTTTATAGATAAATGTGACGAAATCCTTCATTTTTCTGTGCCCTGGCCTTGTACAGAGAGAGTTTCGAAATAAACAGAACTGTGATTCAGTAAATAACAAAACGTGTCCATTTTTGTGATGGCTAGATTTTGGCACAGAGTTTGTTTTTAAGCAACTGTGTCTCTTTAATTCTGGGGAAAAGGGTTAGGTACTCTTTTTTTAAAGACAAAAGAGATGATAGCAGGTGGCGTTCTATTATTTCTGCCTATCGCCAAAGGAAGAAGGCGAGACTTTATCTATGTACCTATCTAAAAAGAATCCATACTAGTAGTATTATAAATGCGAAAGTGTATCTTTCTGTCTGTCTGTTACCTCTTCACGCTTAAACCGCTGAACCGATTTAGTTGAAATTTACTATAGAGATAGTTTGAGTCCCGTGAAAGGACATAGGATAGTTTTTATCCCGATATTCCCACGGGAAACTTATGCGGGAGAAACCGCGGGGCGCTGCTAGTATCTTATAATTTCTTTTGTATCTATTATTAAAGAATAAGAGACTAACCACACTTATTCAGCACTGTTCATCTTTTGTCCTTAGAAAACAACGATTTTGTATGGAGATGCGTACGCATCCGTTCAGCTTTCCGCGTCTATTCAGTTTCCATACAAAATCGTTGTTTTCTATGGACAAAAGATGAACAGTGCTGAATAAGTGTGGTTAGTTCCTAAATAATGAGGAATTCATGTTAAGGACCACATATATACCTACACATATCATTTATTAAGCGTATACAATTCGAGGTGTGTTTATTCGGACTGCCACAAACTTTATTGCCACCATATAAAATATGACTGCTGGCACGAGGAAGCTTTTTAACTAAATAGGTGTTGATTAAATAATTCAGTTCTTCAACAAAGTAAAACATAAAATGATTATTCCTTTGAAATCATAAACGATTAGCTTATTAAAAAAAGAAATGAAAACCTTTGATGAGTTTGCCACTGAAATGAACTGTATTGTTTAATTTACATTTTGGTCATAAACAAGGAGTTGTTGTTGTTTTTCAGTGTTTTTTTTTGGTGTTGTTTACATAGAAATAAAAAAATATCCTACTGAATTAATCAACGCTTACCGCAACCGTTTGGCGAAAAAAGTCTATCTCCTATTGTGCCTTGTTATCTTGTTTTCCGTTAGTATAAGTGAGGCGTGAAATATCCAACGAAGTCAGTACTAGCTTGTGCCCGCGACTTCGTCTGCGTGGACTTCAGATTTGGGTCCAGAGTGAAAAATGTAGAAGCTAGTTTTATCATAAAATTGATAACAGTCGTTAAGCCGATTTACCGGGATAAAAAGTATTCTATGTGTTTATTCAGGTTATAAACTATCGGTGTGCCAAATTTCATCCAAATCTGTTCAGCCGTTTTTGCGTGATTGACTAACAAACATACAAACTTTCACATTTATAATTATTATAGTAGGATTACCTACCAATCACGTGTTTGTCGCCATTTTCCCTAAATTTTGATGATGTCTCCTAGGAGGTCTTATGTATGACATCAGTGGTATTGAATGGGTGATTAATTTTACAACTTTGAACTGGCGCCGTCAAAACCGCGGCAACATTGACCTTAGGAAGGCAGTTAATAGTTCTTGTTTTAATAGGTTTATCTTATAGGCCTAAAGTTCATAAATATTTTGTTATGTATGCTTTGCAAACTTTAGGGAATAGACAAATAGGTTCGCAAAGTAGGCTAACGAAGTTGTGTAACGAAGTATTGTACGATCTGACTAGAGGAAAAATCCATTAAATCGACTTAGTTATAAAACCATTGAGATTTCAGTAAAAAAATACCCCTTCATTTGCATTGGAATACAATCAAGGGTGGGCGTCGAGGGTCTATTTTTTATTTTCCCCTTTTTTTTAGTGAACTTTCGCCTATTTCCCGTGGGCTTAAGGGCCTAAGCGATGTAAACGACGAAACGAAGAAAAACAAAATAAATACAAATTGTAAAAAAAAAAAAACTAAATACAAAACACGGTTATTAGTTACTAGACAATGTCGCTGCTGTAAAAATATTAGGAAAAAAGAAGAAAAAGCAGAAGAGTGTATTAAATTCAGAGTACCTATATTTTATCTAACGCTGTACTACGTCAAATGTAACGATCCCTACATCAGACCATTTGCTTCGCCCACGTTATTATTTACTTGTTCAATGTGTCTCTAAGCAAACGTCCTCTTTTCGGTTACCCACTATACCTATAATAACTGATGGGAATGACAGAAGGATCAACTTTCTAATTTATTGGTCTTAGTCAACCGCATCTCAATAAGATATAACCCAGAACCCTTAAGTATGTTCAGTTGGAGTCACATTTCGAAGAGTATGTAAAGTTTACAAGATACATGTAAAGTGTCGACTTACTTGGCCCGCGCTATCTCTTTGGGGACTTAACCGGAATATTCTGTAAATGACTTCTCAACTTTTTTGATCTTCAAATGCGGAATAGTTTGTTGCTACGCGATAACTACTTATGGCTATAACTACTTATAACTTTATAGGATAGAATAAAGTCAAACAAAAATGTGTGAAAACGCAAGTCGAGCCAGGATTTTCATCTATGTGAAATTACCTCTTAATTTTTTTGATCTTCAAATGCGGAATAGTTCGTTGCTAAGCGATAACTATGGCGAGTTAACCATAAATTCAAATAAAAATGTGTGAAAACGCAAGTCGAATTAAGACAGCCAGGATTTTCATCTGTGTGATTATTAATTATATAACATTACGCCTTATTATCCCGAAGGATTAAGCAGAGGTGTACCAGTAGTACACCCAAATTTTGCCAGTTATGTAACATTGGGTAAACATATTGCCATCAACGGGGCACAAATCCAGGCTCCGGGCTGCTACTGAGAAAATGTATAAATTAAATTATATAATTCCAGATGTAAAAACTCAATCACACTTAGCCCGAGCTGGCAATCGGATCCAGGACCTAAGTGATTATGTAACGACCTTATACGAGATAGATATATATGACAGTTATATCGCAAGTAACATGGCATACATCGAGAATGTAAAAAATTGCAAATTGGCGTAGACTTATCATATCGCGGCTTCACATGGCACGCAAAATTGTAATCACTTAGTGGTGAGTGTACAATTATTGTTATGGTTTACCTACAGCTATTGTACAACAATGGTGTAGCTACAATTTAAAGTTTATTATTTCTATGCAATTTCATAGAAATGTCAAGTTCAACAGCGATTACATGATTGTACTACAGTATAGCCTGTTAAAAAAGTATCTGATAAATATATAAACAATAGTTAATTAATTCGATTACATTTAATTATAATTAAATGTAATCGAATTGTTTGTAGGTCGTGGGTTCGCACCCAGATAGGCACTTTACTTTTACTTTTGCTGTGCCAATTAAGCACATCTAATACAAGGTGGCGCAAAATTAATCATCTAATTTTGTTTTTGAATAACTTTTTAAATAAATAAAAAAAAATATTTTGAGTGATGGAAATCTTATCGGACCTTTACAATTTTTTCTGTTAAGTGGAAAGATGATATCCGTCAAGTGGCTGCCGCCAGTGTTCATACACATTTGTGCCTGTTTTGTCGCATTTTCCATGACTTTCTGCAAGATTTCCGGTGATAACTGTTCGCATTCCTGTCGAATATTCTCCTTAAGGGCTGCGATTGTCTGAGGCTAATTGGCATAAACCCGCTACTTCAAGTAGCCCAAAAAAAGAAGTCTGGGATGGTTAAATCGGGCGATCTTGCTGGCCATGCCAAATAGCCAAAATGGGAGATTATGCGCGACCAGGAAATGCTTCATTCACAACACCCAATAAGTACCTTGTAGAGTATAGCGCTCCATTGCTTGTCTGTATACTGCAGTTGTCTAGTTCACAAATGTCAAATATGATTCACATACGATGCCATTTGCAAAAATTATATAACATCTTCCGATAGCTTCCGATAGGGTGATTCATTTTGCACCACCTTGTAATAATATTGAATTGTTACTTAGCCCTCTTTCTCTCTCCTAATTTTGCTGTGCCCGACAGAGTCCATATAGATCTTTTACTTTGTAATACCATCTATGTAATACATATGGAATGCAATAAAGAATTGAGTATTGAGTAAACCATTTCATCACCACTGCTCTCAAAACGGTGAAGGAAAACA
This sequence comes from Amphipoea oculea, assembly GCA_945859645.1. Taxonomy (NCBI): domain Eukaryota; kingdom Metazoa; phylum Arthropoda; class Insecta; order Lepidoptera; family Noctuidae; genus Amphipoea; species Amphipoea oculea. Next base: position 16,286,516 of record OX243873.1, read on the forward strand.
TCGTGATGAAACCGGCATATCCTAGAACCAAAAAATCGAAGACATGTAACATCCACCAGCCCGTACTGGACCGGCGCGGCGTGGCCTCTTTTCTGTGATAGGGAGTGGGCCGAAACCCGCCACACGGGCTCAATGCGTGTTGTAGATGTAATTATATTTTGTATCGGCTTAAAAACAAACGCAGAACGGATAGTGTTTGATGGTAACTAATAAAATAGGTCCGACCCTTGTCGGTATATTGCGAATTCCACTAGTCTATCGGTTAGGTACTTCGTTTGTTTACTTTCTGCGCAATTCGTGGAACTGAATACTCAATATATAGGTACTTGTTTTTGTAGTACCGGGTGTATCTACTCCAAAAACAAGTACCGGTTTATACAATGTATTTATAAAAGCTTCCAACGAAAAGATTTCCTTGTGATTGGCATTTGCGTGGTCTTATTAAATTGACGGAAAATGTTTTATGATACGAAAAAAAACAAGTGCGAGTCGAACTCGCGCACCGAGGGCTCCGTACTTTGTAGGCATGTAAATAGTTTTAAAATTATTTTTTTTGTAATGTAACAAATTTACGGTTTTCGGATTTTTTCCTTTTATTTGTGCTACATGACATTGCTTCTTGCCAAATTTCATGAATGTAGGTCAACGAGAAGTACCCTATAGGTTTTGGTTTCGGGACATAAACGCCCGTATCTTTTGATTGCGTTGACTTAGAAGTTTGATTTTTTCACTTATTCAAGGGATTGCAGTCTTAAGTATTTGACATTAATTTCACCTTGATAACTTTACGCGTTCCTGAGAAATAGGGTCTTGACTGACGGACAACGAAGTGATCTTATAAGATTCCGTTTACCTTTTGAGTTACGGAACCCTAAAAATGGGACAAAAAGTACCTGACTTAAACGAATCTTCTTTCAAACCATAAGGGTCACCGTTAGAGATAAAAATAACATATTGTTTGTGTAATAATAGATTGCCATGCTCAAATGATAAATGGTAGGATGTCGACCATAGTCATGACACTAATTACATTTTAGGGGGAACCGTAATTTAATTAAAGCCTACGTGGGTATTCTGTTTGCTTTTGATCCTTTATTAATTCAGACAGTTTCAATTAACCATCTCTTAATATTATTTTTATTAGGGTGCGTCCACATTTGGCGAATGTGCCGCGAATGTGCAGCTTGCAAACGGCTCGCGAGCTGCACATTCGCGGCACATTCGCCAGATGTGGACGCACCCTTAAATTTTATGTTAGTCTTAGTTTGGATTTTTTTTTAATTTATTTATACCTACTTTATTACAAATAACAAAAACATATATTATGTTGAGTAAGAGTGGTAACAAAATAGTAGTAAAACTGAAAGCACGTAGCACCATAAAATTTTGCTACGAGCTTTACTTTTTTCGTAGCATCACTGCTACGGCGCTACGCCGCTTTAAAGTCATGTTCTTTTTGGTACTGCCGTTTATGTATACCTAACTGAATATTTTTATTTGGTGGTGAATTATTGGTATTTCCTGAAAATATGTGTTTATATTTTCGTTATCATCCTAAATCAGCGTGAGAGTTAACAGTATGCCCAGATGTGGTAAGATCATGTTAAAACCTAATGCGTCATATCATGTGTCCTTGTAGTATGAAAATACTTGTTTGTTTATTAAAATATACCCCTTTACCTTGGTAGGTAAAACGGGAATATATGTAGAGATGTCAGCTACGGCCTTACACATAATTTCGCGGTAAACCCGAGCTTGATCTCCTTAGAATTAGATGAATTTTATCCCACATCTCTCTGTTATACATAATATAATACTAAGAAAAGTTCAATGGAGATCTGACAAACAATTGACTTGAAAATTTTATGACGAGCTACTGTAGATATAGAAAAACGTCCACGGATACATTAGGTCAGTTAGTATTAATACTATTAATAATAATACTTTTATAGCGGACCGCGCTGTTCGGATTCCTCGTTTTAGTTTTATTCAATTTCGAGCGGCCATTGTTGTTTACATATTTGGCAAATTTAGATGCTAAAAGTTTACTTGGAAGTCGGAAAGAAGTAATAAAAATTTTTCCAAATATACATACCTTACACTACGGAAAGCAGCTATATTAAACACATGTCGCATAGTTCGGAAATTCCTACAATTAGATTTAGACAATCATTTCAATGCAGTACAAAACACCTAATCTACTCAAACTTAAATTCTCACCTTGGTTTACACCCGTGAGTTTTATAAAAATACTAGGTTCTAGGTAGGTAATTTAAAAACAAAATAATCACACTAATATTATAAAGGCGAAAGTTCGTGTGTGTGTGTTTATAATTATGTTTGTTACTTTTTCACGCTCAAACGGCTGGACCAATTTTGATAAAATTTTGTATGGAGGTAGCTGATACCTTGGATTAACATATAGGCTACTTTTTATCCCGATATTCCCACGGGATCGACATTTACGCGGGTGAAACTGCGAGGCGGAGTTAGTAATAATATAAAACGTATATCTCTACACAAGGTATGAACTTAATGCTAGACTTTGACAGTTTTTTTATTTATTTTTTTATTGCTAAATGGGCCCTCTCTGGACCCCGATCACGCCTGATGGAAAGAGACTAACCTAACTTTGTGAGAGACTGGAGCCTGACCCAGTAATGGTGAAAACAATGGGGAACGTGACCGCCATCCAATGCCAAGCGCGAAATGTTAATTAATGTCCTTCAGAAGTGGGTACCTAACTTTTAATTAAAACTGATGTTGGGAAACTTGCTACAAATGGGTTATGTTTATTACTATTACTTATAACTTGGCAGGCCGTGAATTGAGGGAGCTAAATAAGACTGAAAATGTCAAATGAAAGTGCCTTTGTAAACCTTGAGGCACCCTGTCTAGCCACGTACACTCGTACAGTAATGTGCTATGGGCGAACACAGTGTTGATTTAGTCAGCGGGTGTCTGATATAGGACACAGATGCTAGGGCACAGATGCTAGGGCACAGATGCTAGGGCACAGATGCTGGGGCACAGATTCTAAGGCACAGATGGATGAAACATAACAATGTCTCAAATAAATAAGTTTCGCAATAGCCACCTAGTTCAAGCTGCTACTTTCTTCGTAACATCGTTAGGCGGATCACAAATAGAACGCGCCACGTGACGAGCGCAGATGACGTACCCGCGCGCGTGGGTTTTAACCGACTTCAAAAGGAGGTTCTGTATTCGACCCGTATGTATGTAGGTATGTTTGTATGTCCGCGATTTTCTCAAAAATATGATATCTCTTTCATTAATGTGATCTACATACTTTCAGGAAGGTTTTAGTATATAACACATTAGGTAATTTTTATTCTTATTTAAGAAGTTATATATGCATAATTTATGTACTGCATCTCCTGCATTTCTATCCGAATTTTGATGATTCTTCTAGTCGGTGGCTTCAATTCTTTAATGTACTAGTGTTAATTGCATTTGTGGGTAGGCACAACAAAATGTGAAAAATAAAAACTTTTTTACAAAAAAAAAAAAACAACCGACATCAAAAAAAAAAGTCGTTGTCTAAAACGAAAATGCGGAACCAACGACGCCGACTTCCGAAATTAAAGTTATTTATCAATTTATAGTTTTTTATACATACAAATTCAGTGAAAACGTGGGGAATTTGGCTCCATTTTCCGCGCCCCGTCGCGTGGCGCGTTGTACTGTGTGCTCCGCCTCAATATCTAATATCAATTTTCTTAAGTAAACGGAACTTTTTCGCCCTCTACACACATTAAACACATACCCAATCATTAGTGTGAAACCATTTAAGCAGAAACAAGTAAGTGCACTTTAAAATGCTTTTACTTGGCTTTGTCGCACGTTACTCGGCAATAATAACAAAGATCGTAAACAAACGAAATGAAGCTCTAGAGAACGAATAGGGGCAAATAATAATTATCTTTAGATCGGTGTTTTTCGGCGAAGTTTTCTTTTTTTTTTTGGGTTAAAAATAAGAAATCGTTACTATGCTTTATAAACAACGTTGTAAGAGCATTGGAAGACCCACTCAATTACATAACATAACATCACGTGTGCAATCCTGAAAGGGCTAGGCAGAGGTGTACCGATTTTACAGCTACATTTCACAGGTTATGTAGTTTAATGCCATCAACCGGACACTATTACAAACTCTGGGCTGCTACTGAAAGATTCCTGATGTAAAAATCCTATAACACTTTGTGTCACCTGGGAATCGAATCCAGGAACTGATGCTCAGCAGTAGCGATTGCGACCACTAGACCAACGAGTCAGTCCACCTATTCACAATCAGCCTATTCATCATCATCATCATCATCATTTCAGCCAAAAGACGTCCACTGCTGGACATAGGCCTCCCCCAAGCACCTCCACTTCGACCGGTTTTGTGCTTCTCGCATCCAACGAGTTCCTGCGGCCTTCACAAGGTCGTCGGTCCACCTTGTGGGAGGCCTTCCAACGCTACGCCTTCCGGTACGCGGTCGCCACTCCAGAACCTTTCGGCCCCATCGGCCATCTGTTCTGCGAGCAATGTGCCCTACCCACTGCCACTTAAGTTTGGCAATTCTTCGGGCTATGTCGGTTACCTTGGTTCTCCTGCGGATCTCTTCATTTCTGATTCGATCCCGCAGGGAAACTCCAAGCATAGCCCTCTCCATTGCCCTTTGGGTGACTTTCAGCCTTCTAATAAGGCCCATTGTGAGCGACCACGTTTCAGTGCCATATGTCATCACTCCGCCTATTACGTCCCGGAAATGACCTTGCCCACGTCCCTATTCGATTTGATCCATACTTCCAGGGACACCCTGTATAAATGGATGGATTAAAATGAAGATACTTACTTATAGCTGTTGTACTTAGGTACTAATTCCTATTTGTATTTTTTTAGGTCAAGCTGTCAACAACACACAGTTTGATGTTAGTCTTCACACGTTTTCAATTCCAATGCGAGTGATACACAGACACGAATGTGAATTGAATTGCTTATTAATGACTTGTTTTCTACCTTATATGGATATATTCACGCCAAACGCGTAAGTATCCTAATCGTTAATCTTTGTCTAAGTGGACATTTTCGTGCTGTTACGTCGTTTTAGCGTTCGCCATAACAATTTTGGCAGATTAAAGTAACATTTGTAACATGTGAGCAAAGAATTTCAAATGACGCGTTGATATTCGAGGCACGTTTTCTCCGGAGTATCTAAATAAGGACAATTTGTAGGTTACGTAACTACGTAATTGCTACATAATGTGACTACGTAATTGCATTACTTCCACTAGGTACACATTTGTTTTCAGAAGGTAACCATAGGTCGAGCCGGTAAAGCAAATCAAGAAATGGACCTAGTCACTGAAAATCGTGTAATTCTTAGATATATTTCAGCTCCTTGCTGAAAGTCTACTAATTAAAATCTTGAATTCATTATTTACTGACAGAAAACGCACTGCCCTAACCGCTGGGTGTACAATCATGAAATTTTGCACAAGAGTGAGCATATATGTATAACATAAGCGAGCACTAAGGAAGGATTTTCGAAAATTAGATTTTTAAATAGAGGATGAAAGTGTACATAATTAATAAGTTCGCGCTTCTTGGGGCGCACGTCTTGTCGTCTATAATTTTATAGTATTTTTATTTTGCAAACTTTGCCCAAAGAAAGAAGATTATCGATGAGTTGGTAGAGAATTTAAAACAAGGAAGCAATTTCTTTGAATCTCTCGATGGCCTTCACTAATGAGTAAGAAAAAGTGTCGACATTTTAAAAATGGATAACTAAAACAAGTCCTGACTTATTATATCACTTCCTACTTATCGGGAGCATTAGGTAATGAGAGTAAGATTACTATGCAAAAATTTATTGGTCACGCCAGCCCAATATTTAAAAAAAACGACAGGAACTTTGACCTTCAATATCTCCGTAACCAGAAGGTTCCCAGGAATGGTCCAGTACAAAGCATGAACATAAAACTGAAAAAAAAAACAAGTGACTCTCGACTTAGTTAAGAATATTTATAAAATCGTTGTAGGTAACAGCTATTTATTTATTTATTTATCTACTTACATGTACCATTACCGGATATAACCCAATTTATCCTAACCTTCAATAAGGAATTATGTTACGTGTGCTCATGTTGTTTAAATATCTAAATTCTATGACGTTCATCAAAGATCAATATAAATAATTAATCAATCAAATCAATGTATTTGTAGTTGAATCCAGACAAACGGAATGTTTAACATCGCGATGATTGATGCTACATTCTGACGAAGTAAACATAACGCATCTGCCGTGCGATTCTGTAACCGTCTCACCGTGAAAAGTTAGGCGAAGTGAGCGTGGAGTGAGCTATCAGTGTCATCCCACCTGATACTAGGGATTGACCAAGCATACATTTACAATCATAATCGAGATTTTAATAATAGATTTTATGCTAAGTCTATTGATCATTTTATATATTTTCAAAGCTAGTATTTTAGTGGTCAAAACATTAATATTTCGTGGGGTTTTACAATAAAATAGCAAAACAGAAACTTAGCCAGAAACTCAATGTTGTTTTTTTTTTTCTTTTTTTCCTAGACTGACTAGTCAATACAGCCTGAGGCGCGAGCGCGTCACGCAAGTGTTCACTTCACCCGAATCACGACATTAAATGTCGAGAATCGGGTGAAGTGAACACTTCACGCCGCGCTTGCGCGTTAGTCACTGTCATTATCACATAGAAGATTATTTTGATGTGGATTGCGTGAAGTGTTCACTTCACTCGATTCACGACATTTAATGTCGTGAATCGAGTGAAGTGAACACTTCACGCCGCGCTTGCGCGTTGGTCACTGTCATTATCACATTGTAGATTATTTTGATGTGGATTGCGTGAAGTGCTTGCGCGTTAGGCGCTGTCATTAATATTAAATTCAGTTTTTATTTATTTATTTCTATAATTGACGACCATGGTCGTAAGCCTGTTCGTAATCGAGTTCAGAAATTAGTTCCTATTTATTTCAACGCTTTTAGATATTATGTCTAAATCCAACCGTGTTTGTACATTTAAAAAGTCAGTTGTGTGCATTTTGTTTTCAACAATTAACCAGATTTTGTATTAACTAGTTACAGACTACTTATTTAACCTGTAACGCGTGCAAATATAACATTATTGTAGATAGATACTAAATAACTAAGATCCGTATTTTTCATGCACGGTCAAGCGGCGCGCGTCGCCCATGATTGGCAAGTGGCGACGAAACCGTAGCCAATGAGCGACGCGCGCGAAGTGATGTTGCCATGGTTACCGTGGAGTGAAATATGGAACATTCCGAATCGCACTGTAATCGATTACAACGTGCTTACACTTTGACCCCAATTATTCTGTATGGTATAAATTACCTATTATTCCCCGCATAATCTTACCATGCCGTACGGTTGTCAAGAGTGGTATTTTGACAGTTCAAACCGGTTTCGTTAAACTAACATGGCATTTTCGAAATTGTGTTTCCGGCTACAGTCGCCACCTTACCAAAGGATAAGAAATTCGTGGTGTAAAAAAACAAACAAATAAATACTATAATCTAACCGTGAGTAAATAATCAAGTGAAATAGTTTTGACTCTCAGCTGCCATAGTGGTGATTTATCTAAATGGGAACGCAAATTATTTATGTGAGAGTTGTGGGCGATGATGGCCTAATTCGGAATGATCCATATATCACGCAGCGCACTGCGCATGCGTGCATGCGTGTCAAGCGTCGTAGTTGTTAGTATCAAGTGAACTTTTTTTTTGCTTTCATGCCATTGACGACCATGTACAACTCGTTTATAGAGAGTAGTATATTCCTTGATGTAGAATGTACATAAGCCTGTACGTATTCGAGTACAGTGACAATAATTAGTTCCTAATTATTTAATGCTGTTAGAGATTTTAATGTCTAATGCCCGGTTTCTGAAGAATTCTTAATCAATAGTTGTTGATTCGACATAATTATCTATTTAAGCGAATTCCTTCCTTATGCTCGGTTTTTGAGGTTCTCAGATAAACCCTCGATAATAATTCACTCGACTTTTAAGCTAAATTCTTCCTTAATGACGTGTTCAGAAACACGATATCGAACCAATAATCACTATCGAATGGATAAACTCCGTTTAAAAACCTCAGAAACCGACCATAAATCCAACTGTTTTTGTACATCGAAAAAGTAAATTTAGTCAGCCTACATTTAAGATATAACATGAGAAATTGTGCTAAGCAAGTAGGTACCTATTCAGTGATTGGTGTAATGTTCGTATACATAAGTACATAATACGTAAAAGCACATATAGGTTTTTATTATATCATCTCTAGGTAAATACCATAAATGCCATAAATATTTAGGCATATTATTAATCTAGTGACGATTGCTGTTAGGACACACAAATTGCATTATTCATGTATACGCATGTTTTGGGCTGTCTAATTTTAGTTTTGCTGTATACTGTTTACACACTGTGTCTACGTTTCTCAGCCAACTCTCCTGTCGCAGATCTGCTGAAAGAAATTACTAAGTAAATGATGAAAGCAGTTCCTCTATCTTTATGTAGTTTACTTTATTATGTATTTACTGTGTATATAAATAAATATATTACATTTTTTAATTAGTATCACATTAAAAAAAATTGCTAATACATTTTTTCTACTGAGTCGGCTGCTTCCTGAGATGCAACTTCTTAATGCCGGGAACGGAGGGACATTGGATGTGTGTCGGCTGCACCCCCACTGCAAAAAGCTGGAAATAATGGTAATAATTTGTTACTAAGTATTTGATTTATTTAATTCCTACACATCAGCACATCTGCAGCTAATGTATTTACTTTCAATAAGAATAGCGGTATGATTTATTAAGAACAGCGTCTGATCAAATAAAATCAATTGAATGGGCCAACATTATTACTATATATTTAGAGCACAACGAGTTTCTACATTTCTTAATTCCATGCTCCGTGCCTGTCTGTGTCCCAATTTATTTGTTCCCTATTGTGTTTATCAAAAATAGTGTGTGAAATAATGAATACTTGCCTCAGACCGCCACGCATGACACAGCCGGGAGCGATGTGATCAAATCAAATAGAGGCAGTGTTCTTTTATTGTCTTCTGTCCCTTTAATGACTTAGCAACTGCAGGGTCGATAAGGCTCATCTGCTGAAAGGTAGAATATATCAGATTAGTAAAATTCACTTGCTTTTGTGTGCCTATACTTTTGTGTTTTTATTTTAAGTTATCCTATGTTGTCCCACAGCTGGGCACGGTCTCCCCCATACTTTTCCAGTTTTCCTTATGTTGTGCCTTCTTCGGCCAATTGGTCAGGAACGTGTCAGTGACGACGCCCGCCTTGTCTTCAGGCAACCTTTGTCATATTGAGTTGTTTCTAATTAAAAACGTGTTACTAGGATACTACATAAACCTTTATTGACTGATAACTACCTATATCTTGTAAAAATATACCACTATAATTGTAAAATCATAAGGTTTTCTTGAAGTACTTACGTAAAATTTTGTTTGACCAAAAAAAAAGGTTTATCGATTGATTGTGATGTTATTTCGTGCAAATATTATCTACAAGGACGTATAATATGTTATAAACGAATATTCATCCACTTAACGTCGATTTTACACAAAAACTATTAAAAGAAACAACGTAGCATCATAAAATCATAACAAAACAGCACGCACTGCAGCTGCCATTAAGAATCGTAAAGTCTATTTTTAACTTTTTTTTTTCCAATATTGCCAACCCATATTTTTCGTTTTGAATCATTTAGTCGATTAGTTTATCTACCGGACCATAGACTCAAACTGTTGCACAGGATATTAGACCTTAATTTACAGTAATAATAGAGGTTGAAGCCGCGTGAATCGGGTGTCACCGATCGGTGACCGTGGGGCCTGACGGGTGCGCGCCGGTCGTCACCGATCGGTGGTGAATCTAATTATGAACAGTAACACAGGAACTGTGGAGTAGGTAGAGGAATTCATTTTTAAATTAGAAAAACTTTCACCAATAGGTACATGCCAACATTATGTCATATTACTATCACATTCACCATTATAATATCGTGCTAGCCATTGTCACTGAAAAACTAATTCAAAGTAGGTACTAAGATAAAACTTTCATTTGTTTATTTACAATTATTTATTTTGAAACTGCAGACAAAAAGTTTATTTTGTATCGGAAAGCCCCATAGACAGCAGTAGACAGCACATGTTCACCACAGATGATGAATATTAGTTAGTCATTTTTTTCTATCGATAAATAGAAAAGTCACTGACAAACTTTAATCACAGAATACTTAAAATTCAAAGTATGACGACCCACTGACCTAAGTACTAAATTCAAACAAAGAACCAACGGTGTTGTCAAAAATTTTTTGATAAAAGAGACGTTCAATAGATGTATGGGGCTTGGTACTAAAATAATTGAAAATTTAAACAGCTTTCTGAGCTTTATAGGCTGAAAGAGGGTAATTATTTTAATGTCTTATGGCGTTTTTTTTTAAACAAGTGTTGAAAAATAAAATGCTTGCATCATTACATTACAAACCGCTAGATTTACGCGGTCACCGATCGGTGACGACCGGCGCGCACCCGTCAGGCCCCACGGTCACCGATCGGTGACACCCGATTCACGCGGCTTCAACCTCTATTATTACTGTAAATTAAGGTCTAATATCCTGTGCAACAGTTTGAGTCTATGGTCCGGTAGATAAACTAATCGACTAAATGATTCAAAACGAAAAATATGGGTTGGCAATATTGGAAAAAAAAAGTTAAAAATAGACTTTACGATTCTTAATGGCAGCTGCAGTGCGCGCTGTTTTGTTATGATTTTATGATGCTACGTTGTTTCTTTTAATAGTTTTTGTGTAAAATCGACGTTAAGTGGATGAATATTCGTTTATAACATATTATACGTCCTTGTAGATAATATTTGCACGAAATAACATCACAATCAATCGATAAACCTTTTTTTTTGGTCAAACAAAATTTTACGTAAGTACTTCAAGAAAACCTTATGATTTTACAATTATAGTGGTATATTTTTACAAGATATAGGTAGTTATCAGTCAATAAAGGTTTATGTAGTATCCTAGTAACACGTTTTTAATTAGAAACAACTCAATATGACAAAGGTTGCCTGAAGACAAGGCGGGCGTCGTCACTGACACGTTCCTGACCAATTGGCCGAAGAAGGCACAACATAAGGAAAACTGGAAAAGTATGGGGGAGACCGTGCCCAGCTGTGGGACAACATAGGATAACTTAAAATAAAAACACAAAAGTATAGGCACACAAAAGCAAGTGAATTTTATTAATCTGATATATTCTACCTTTCAGCAGATGAGCCTTATCGACCCTGCAGTTGCTAAGTCATTAAAGGGACAGAACACAATAAAAGAACACTGCCTCTATTTGATTTGATCACATCGCTCCCGGCTGTGTCATGCGTGGCGGTCTGAGGCAAGTATTCATTATTTCACACACTATTTTTGATAAACACAATAGGGAACAAATAAATTGGGACACAGACAGGCACGGAGCATGGAATTAAGAAATGTAGAAACTCGTTGTGCTCTAAATATATAGTAATAATGTTGGCCCATTCAATTGATTTTATTTGATCAGACGCTGTTCTTAATAAATCATACCGCTATTCTTATTGAAAGTAAATACATTAGCTGCAGATGTGCTGATGTGTAGGAATTAAATAAATCAAATACTTAGTAACAAATTATTACCATTATTTCCAGCTTTTTGCAGTGGGGGTGCAGCCGACACACATCCAATGTCCCTCCGTTCCCGGCATTAAGAAGTTGCATCTCAGGAAGCAGCCGACTCAGTAGAAAAAATGTATTAGCAATTTTTTTTAATGTGATACTAATTAAAAAATGTAATATATTTATTTATATACACAGTAAATACATAATAAAGTAAACTACATAAAGATAGAGGAACTGCTTTCATCATTTACTTAGTAATTTCTTTCAGCAGATCTGCGACAGGAGAGTTGGCTGAGAAACGTAGACACAGTGTGTAAACAGTATACAGCAAAACTAAAATTAGACAGCCCAAAACATGCGTATACATGAATAATGCAATTTGTGTGTCCTAACAGCAATCGTCACTAGATTAATAATATGCCTAAATATTTTCCCTCTTATTCATAAAACTTATCAAACCTATTTTAGTTGAAATGGGGTTTGTCTCTTTCTTACACACAGAAATGACAATGTGACAGATAAAGACAAACGTTCTATAAACCTATTTTAGCTAAAATAGAGATAAAATAGGATTATGAATAAGGGGGTTATGGTATAATGTTTGTATATTGTACGTGTAGTTTATCTAGAGATGATATAAAAAAAAACCTATATGTGTTTTTACGTATTATGTACTTATGAAAACGAACATTACACCAATCACTGAATACTTGCTTAGCACGATTTCTTATATTATATTATATTGTCTGAAATGTAGGCTGACTAAATTGACTTTTTCGATGTACAAAAACAGTTGGATTTAGACATTAAAATCTCTAACAGCATTAAATAATTAGGAACTAATTATTGTCACTGTACTCGAATACGTACAGGCTTATGTACATTCTACACCAAGGAATATACTACTCTCTATAAACGAGTTGTACATGGTCGTCAATGGCATGAAAGCAAAAAAAAAGTTCACTTGATACTAACGAAACGACTACGACGACACGCATGCGCAGTGCGCTGCGTGAAATATGGATCATTCCGAATTAGGCCATCATCGCCCACAACTCTCACATAAATAATTTGCGTTCCCATTTAGATAAATCACCACTATGGCAGCTGAGAGTCAAAACTATTTCACTTGATTATTTATTCACGGTTAGATTATAGTATTTATTTGTTTGTTTTTTTACACCACGAATTTCTTATCCTTTGGTAAGGTGGCGACTGTAGCCGGAAGCACAATTTCGAAAATGCCACGTTAGTTTAACGAAACCGGTTTGAACTGTCAAAATACCACTCTTGACAACCGTACGGCATGGTAAGATTATGCGGGGAATAATAGGTAATTTATACCATACAGAATAATTGGGGTCAAAGTGTAAGCACGTTGTAATCGATTACAGTGCGATTCGGAATGTTCCATATTTCACTCCACGGTAACCATGGCAACATCACTTCGCGCGCGTCGCTCATTGGCTACGGTTTCGTCGCCACTCGCCAATCATGGGCGACGCGCGCCGCTTGACCGGTTAAGGTGAATGTGACATGGCAGACCGCGAAATTTAAATTTTCTTACGTTTTTTGCAATTTGCAGATCAGTGTCAGGTTGTATCTTGATCAAAATGTGATTTGCGACTATAATAGACATGTATTTACAGAATCATAGTCATTAGAATCATTAATATATCTCCTTATGTTAGATTTCTACCATAAACACTTTTCCATATGAGATTTGTTCTTAAGGTGAATGCGTAGTTGTAGCCCGCGAAATTCAATTTTTCTTACGTTTTTTGCAGTTTTCAGGTCAGTGTCAGGTTGTATCTTGATGAAAATTTGATTCGCGACTATAACAGGTACGTATTCACAGAATTATAATCATCAGAATCATTAATACATCTGTTTAAGTTAGATTTCTACCACCAACACTTTTCCATACGAGATTTGTTCTTAACGGTAGAAATCTAACTTAGAAAGATGTATTAATGATTCTAATTATTATAATTCTGTAAATACGTACCTGTTATTGTCGCGAATCATATTTTGATCAAGATACAACCTGACACTGACCTGAAAATTGCAAAAAACGTAAGAAAAATTGAATTTCGCGGGCTACAACTACCCATTCGCCTTAACGATAGAAATCTAACTTAAAAAGATGTAGATTAATGATGATTAATGATTGTAATTATTATTATTATTTTTGTGGTGTACAATAAAGTATATATAAATAAATAAATAATAATAATATTAATGTTTTGACCACTAAAATACTAGCTTTGAAATTATATAAAATGATCAATAGAATTAGCATAAAATCTATTATTAAAATCTCGATTATGATTGTAAATGTTTGCTTGGTCAATCCCTAGCATCAGTGGGATGACACTGACAGCTCACTTCACGCAAGTTTTCACGGTGAGATTTTTACAGAATCGACCGGCTGGTTATATTGAACACGGCTTTCATCTCCAAAGTTAGTAACAAAGTAACCTTAGCTTACGTTTATTTTGGATATTTATGCATGCTGACTGCCTTGTTGGTCTAATTATTAGTATTAATCATTTTATTTCAGAACTAGCATCTGCCCGCGACTTCGTCCGCGTGAAATTTCACCCTCCTCCCACGTGGAATTTCGAAAAACCCTTTCTTAGTGGATAGCTACTCTTCACAAAGAACACACCCTCCAAACATGTCTCTAGGACCAGCGGCTTACGCTGTGCGTTGATGTATCAGTCAGTCAGGACTTTGAATTTTATATACAGGATGCCCGGTAATTAATGGATAACCTCTTAAGGGGTCATTGTACTTATCATTATGAACAACTGTTATTATGGGACCAAACCTAAAATCGCGAAAAAAGAATCGGCTGTTTCCTACATTTTGACGAGTTATGCGAACATAAATGTAGGGTAGGGAACAGCTGATTTTTTTCGCGATTTCTTTTTTGGTCTCGTAGTAAAAGTTGTTCATATAAATAAGTACAAATGATCCCTTAAGAGGTTATCCATTAATTACCGGACAGCCTGTATATTGATAAATTTACATTCCATACATTGTTAGTAAATAGTACATAAAACTATGTTAGTAGATTTATTTATTAGTAATCCAGTCAATTCCAGTGCCTCACAACCGTCACAAGCCCTACTACTGCTGAGCATGAGGTCCTGGGTTCGAATCCCAGGTCGGCCAAAGTGTTATTGGAAACAGAAACTGCAAGACATAGACGACTATTTTTTTTTTTAAATCAACATATTTTATTTTCATAAACCTACATGGGAACTTATGTAACGTCAGAAGCTCATTGGCGTATATAGGGGGGGGCCGGGTGGGCACGGCCCACCCTAGACTGGTCTCAGGCCCACCCTAGGATGTTTGGGGACCTATTCGAAATTTTAAGCTGGATACTTACATAATACAACTACACACAAAAGCAATCAAATAAATAATCTACCACCAAGACCTACACAATCTTATTATAACCTACATAATACATTACATTTAGTTACTTTTGTTATCACGAAAATAATTAAATCTTCTAGATAATAAGCAACGAAATAAGCTGGAGTATTATTGTGATTAGACGGCCCGGAGGCAAACGCATTGGCAATCGGCCATACAGGCCACGCGGCAGGGGTTGCGCAGGTCTCGAGGTGCCTTTGCACAAATCTGAGGCCCTCTGATGCATGGGCCTCGGAACAAGCCACCACGCGATTTACACATAGTGGTAGGAGGCGTCCGCATCGGACTTGTTCTCGACAGCCGGTGGGACTTCATGCCGCACATTCAGCGGCTGGTCCCCAGGTTGATGAGCGTCGCAGCTGCTCTTGCGCGACTGCTACCCAATTTGGGGGGGGGGGGGGTACTGCCGGAGACTGTACATGGGGATTGTGCGGTCCATGGCTCTGTATGGGCCGCCCGTATGGGTGGACACTCTGACGGCCCGCAACGTTGCAATATTGCGAAGGCCGCAAAGAGCGATGGCTGTTAGGGTGATAAGAGGATACCGTACGATCTCCTACGAGGCAGCAACTCTCCTGGCTGGATCAACGCCCTGGGATCTGGACGCAAAAATCCTTGCGTCCCTATATCGCTGCGGAAGGAGCTTTGTGCGTGGTCAGCCTCCGGTTCCTCGGGAATTCGAGCCACGAAGGACTGAGCTCCGTCAGATCCTAGTGGCTGAATGCAAGGGAGCGACTTGCGCAACCCAGGTGGGAGTTCGCCACAATAGTGGCGGTAAGGCCTATTATGGAAGAATGGCTGGAGAGGTAGCATGGCGCCCTGAGTTTCCGGCTGACGTAGGTGCTTACTGCGTCGCATAGGTCGGGAGCGGACACCTGCTTGTCATCACTGTGTGGACTGCCACGAGGATACGGCGCAACATACGTTGGAGGAGTACAGCTTGGGCCCAACAGCGCTGTGCCCTTGTCACGACACTTGGTGTGGGTGATCTGCCATTTTCGGCGGTGGTTCAGTCCATGGTCGGAAGCTAGAACGCGTGGGATGCTGTGGCCTCTTTTTGCGAGGTGATGCATGCAAAGGAAGCGGCGGAGAAGTAGAGCGAGCATACCTCTCATTCCACTCGCACCAGAAGAGCAGCCGGGCGTCGAAGGGCGCTTAACGATTTCCGGCCACCATAAGAACCTGCAGGCGGCGAAATTGGGGCCATGTCGTCGCTCGAGCAGTCGGGCTCAAAGAAGTGGCACGCAATATGCGCGCCTTATGTAATGGAAGGACGTGCGGTCGTGGGATCGCCCGCACTTGGGGGTGGGGCCCGCTAGGCATGGCGGGCTGATACCAGTCGGGGGTGCGGCGAATGCACAAGTACTCCCGGGCCACCGACTTATGGTAGTAAAAGGAACAGTGGGGTTTTAGTCGGTAGGAGTCCGATATAACCCTCGCGTTCTTCCCAGACGGAGGGTATCCATGAGGTTGTCCCCACAAAAAAAAAAAGGTTAGGTAGGGGCCAGACCCCCCCTAGAAAAAATCCCTAGATACGCCAATGCAGAAGCTAGGCGAAAGATTCCAATTAGCCGTTTCCTACACAGAAGAGCCGGCAAGAAACTCCACGATTTACCAGGAAAACATATTTGTTTGATATAGAAAGAATAGATCGAATCGAAACTCTTTTCTAGTCGAGTCCCAAGTTTCGCATCTGTGGCTGTTACATTAGGTTTACTTACCAGAAAACTTTTACAAGTGCCATTGTCGAAGTTTGGAGCACGTGCTGCAAGCTGCGCCGGTTTTATTGCTCGTATTGGCAGAATAGTTTTGATATTAATTTTTTTTCCCGACAAGCATGTCGGGAAAAGAATTAATACCAAAACTATTCACACCAAACTACAATCTATATACGTAGTAACGTATAGATTGTTTTTATGCAGTTTCAGTAAAGCTAATCTTAGTGCTATTATTGTCTAGGACTCTTTTTTAATTTTTGCAAAGTTATACAGTATTGCAAAGGGGAGAAAGAGAAAATTTAGGATAGCCACATTACTTGCGAGTATGTTGTGTGCCTTTCAGGTTTAACCTTTAAACATAGAGTTCAAAAGAGTTTAGCGAACTTTCCTTAATTTAATTCTAAATTTAGAATTCGCACACCGAATTTATACAGCAAATGCGAGATTTGGTAGCAGAATATTCCCCAATCTGTGTTTTAGTAAATTCTTTGGGAATAATGTGCCATAGCGGTGACGAAGGACAAGGGATAGACAGCCGGAGATGATAAATTATGTTTTCTGTAGAAGAAACTGTCTAGTAACTTAATGTTATTCGTGCGTGTTATAAAAGTGACAGTTTATGAACCTAGCCATTGAAGTGTTCTGTAGATAAGAACCGGTGACATTCGCTCGATTTATAAAAATTTAACGAAAATTGAGTTTTCTTAATTTCGTTTATCTTGGGAATTGGGATAAGATGGCTTCTACTATTATATGTCCTTAATTTAAGTTCAGTTACATAGCTAAAGCTATACAGGCTGGCGTGGCTATACATGCTTGAAGCACATGATTCAAGACAAAAAAAAACCGAGTGTGCTTATCCACACCACACGACTGAAGTGAAACTTCAAACGTATTTGGCTATGAGAGGAAGAGAGAAAGAAAATGTGCGCGCGCACTGCTTTCTCTTGCTTATATCCCCCACTCAACTCCCGTTCGCCTCGCCCGATCACACTTTTCGTAACACTTACGTCACGCGTTTGCCAGCTTACTCCCCAAGTCAAGCGCGCGTAAAGAGGTTTCACTTCAAAAACAGCTTTTACATAGAAAAGTTGCACGCGGTACCACAGAACAGATAAAAGAAGTCGCGGTACCTACGCGGTTAAAATGTATGGAACGGCAATTTTTTTTATAACAGTCATAATACAGGGGATATTTTCATCGCACGGGGTTCAGAATCATGTACTGAATCCATAGGTCAATTCTACTAATTAACCTGCTAAGTGCACGTCGATCCCGCGTGCGGTCCCTGCCACCTTGTACAGTATTCTATCCAACTTCAATGCGGTCTGCATTGAAGTGGGAGTAACGGGAGCCACATACTTCACTCCGATTGATCTAAGTCCTGTACAAATCGAACTACCCACAGTAACGAGAGCCACGTACTGCAATCCGATTGATCTAAGTCCTGTACAAATCGAACTACCCACAGTAACGAGAGCCACGTACTGCAATCCGATTGATCTAAGTTCTGTACAAATCGAACTACCCACAGTAACGAGAGCGACGTACTTCAATCCGATTGATCTAAGTCCTGTACAAATCGAACTACCCACAGTAACGAGAGCTACATTCTTCAATCCGATTGATCTAAGTCCTGTACAAATCGAACTACCCACAGTAACGAGAGCTACATTCTTCAATCCGATTGATCTAAGTCCTGTACAAATCGAACTACCCACAGTAACGAGAGCCACATACTTCAATCCGTTTGATCTAAGTCCTGTTCAGATCGAACTACCCACAGTAGCAAGAGCCACATACTTCAATCCGATTGATCTAAGTCCTGTTCAGATCGAACTACCCACAGTAACGAGAGCCACATACTTCAATCCGTTTGATCTAAGTCCTGTTCAGATCGAACTACCCACAGTAACGAGAGCCACATACTTCAATCCGTTTGATCTAAGTCCTGTTCAGATCGAACTACCCACAGTAACGAAAGCCACAGACTTCAATCCGACTGATCTAAGTCCTGTTCAGATCGAACTACCCACAGTAACGAGAGCCACATACTTCAATCCGTTTGATCTAAGTCCTGTTCAGATCGAACTACCCACAGTAACGAGAGCCACATACTTCAATCCGTTTGATCTAAGTCCTGTTCAGATCGAACTACCCACAGTAACGAGAGCCACATACTTCAATCCGTTTGATCTAAGTCCTGTTCAGATCGAACTACCCACAGTAGCAAGAGCCACATACTTCAATCCGATTGATCGAAGTCCTGTACAAATCGAACTACCCACATAAACGTGGAGCTCGTATTTGGTTACGAGTCGAGAGTGATACCCAACAGACTGCTGTTCGATACCGATACCAGTTTAATTTGCGGTATACAGGTAAGCAGAGTAATGTTGGTTCGATCCAATCAATTACGCTAGACCCCTGGCTGTGACCCTGTTACCCTTTTGGGGTCAACAAATCGATAATTGCGCTACTATTACTGGGCTTCGAAGGCTTTTGCACTTTCTCGTTATTGCTTCTGATTAGGTTGAGTTCAAATGGCTAACCTTGTATGTTTAGGAAAGTAAATACCCATGTGAGGCTACGAGCTGCCTGCTTCGTAAAACTGTTGACGTTGTAACAAAATCAGCTGGTATAATAAGTATTGGTAAGTATATTATAATGCTGCTGTACATTTACCCCTTATTCATAATCCTATTTTATCTCTATTTTAGCTAAAATAGGTTTATAGAACGTTTGTCTTTATCTGTCACGTTGTCATTTCTGTGTGTAAGAAAGAGACAAACCCCATTTTAACTAAAATAGGTTTGATAAGTT
Organism: Amphipoea oculea; assembly: GCA_945859645.1. Classification (NCBI taxonomy): domain Eukaryota; kingdom Metazoa; phylum Arthropoda; class Insecta; order Lepidoptera; family Noctuidae; genus Amphipoea; species Amphipoea oculea. The sequence continues at coordinate 16,306,270 of OX243873.1, forward strand.
TTATGAATAAGGGGGAATAGTTATTTATGCAACTGTTTTAATACCTAATTATGTACAGTTGCATACAATATTTTATCTACACCCATGATATGAATCCTCTATAAAAGGTTCTAAAACAGTTTTTTGCAATACTAATATGGAACAAAAATGGCGGCCGTCTGGATACAACCTGAATTCGAATAACCTATAAGATCTTTTTTTAAATTACTGCGCTGTGGTAGTGAAACGCGCGTGCATGACAATGTTCTTTTTTTTAAAACGAGTTGCATAATGAAATTTAGTACAACATAATAACACTCGTTTGGATGATATTATGGTTACTATGACACTAGTTAATGACACTCGCTTGGATGATATTATGGTTACTAGTTGTTTTAATGTTGGCAATAAGCTAACTGCTTCAGAAACTTTTATAGAGGATTTATAGCATGGGTGTAGATAAAATGTTATACGAAATCTAGCTCAGAAGCTACGGATGATGGGGTTTATTTTATAAACGATGATTAAAGTTATGCGACGTTTAAACGCCAAACATGTATGGTTACACAGTCGCTAATCACTGCTTCACTTTTTCTTCTTCTTCGTGTCGCTGGCACGACTGTATTTTTTATAATCTTGTTATCCCAAAACTTTGCCACTTCCACGGTGAACTTAACTTTAAGCAACGTTTATGAATAAAGGGGTTATTTAGGGCATTTTTTAAAAATCAAAACCCATGATAAGCGCGTAAATAAAATCAAGAATGAAGATTAGGTTCATTTAAAGTTATTTCTCATGAATGGACCTAGCTCTGCACTTAAAGTGACACACAGGGTAAAGTATATTACGTACATACATATATATATAAAACTAGGGCGCAAATCCTAGGAAAGCTCTCTATTTTCACACAAATACTCTCCTCGTTCGTTGCCCGTTGCACTTTAAAGCACTTTAGAGGAGACTAGTCGCCATCCATCAAGCAAACCCATGATTAATGACACCATTCCGATTTCCGTTGTAGTGCTTTATTTCTTTCACAGTAAATGGATAAGTCAATCACTTCATATGTGATAGAGAAGACCCTTGCTTCGTCAACTTCAAAATTACATTTTACTAAGTAAAGGTTCCTGCAATTCACTAAAATTCTAAACTTACAACATTCGCACACTGAACTGGTAATAGTCGCCATAAAAATAAAAGTTCTGCTGTTTTTGGTTCTGTATCCGCAAAGGGCCACCCACAATCTTTACGATGCCTCGTAGCATCGTTACGTAAATTCGTAGCAATCTAGAAACATACTTCGTAGCGCTCCACTACGATCACATGTAGCAAGCCTTTAGAATAATTCGTAGAAAACCTTCGTAATAATCTGGAGCGCTCCGTTACAAAAAGTTTTGTAGAAAGAAACTTTTTGATAATTCGTAGCGAACCTTAATGCTATTTCGCAGCAACTCATTACCTACGATAATTCGTAGCATACCTCAATGATCTTTCGTAGCAAACCTTCGTGATAATTCGTAGCACTCAGGTACGACCTTGTAATAAACCCTTTATGGTAATTCGTAGCACTTTCGTAGCGTTTTCTGTTACGACCATTGTAGAGAGCCTTCATGTCCGTAGTAGTTTGTTGCGGTCACATTCTCCATTCTACAAAATGCATTGCAACTGTGTCATTAAACTTGCGGTCGAGTGAAACGGAAAGCTATTTCAGATTCATTAGTCAGAGATTTTGTTCTATTTATTGAGACAGTGTAGTCGATTGTTTGATTTCTATTTGTTTTATCCTTTATTTTACGAAGCTAATCGATAATATATCAGTTAAGAGACTCTGTCTGCCTCACAAGGATTACCAATTCTTATTCCAAATAGTGCCAACTTTAGTGACTGTAGCACTACAGTTTTCTGAACTGGTTTATGTATGCGTTATACATTAAACACGATAATTGCCGGAATAGCGCGAAATATCGTACTACGTTTAGCGGAATCAGCCCTTCTCAAACATGTTCAATTAACACAATGAATTATTCATATCAGTTTATGTAATTAATATGTAGCAAGGCGCCATATCCCTTACGGTAAGCTATGTAAACAAGTGGAATACCTAGGTAGTTTGACATCAGTTTGGGAACAAATATTGTAATTGTTGCCTGTATACTGTCCTGAAATCATACAATTTAAGCGAGTGGCACGTTTTCACAATTCACTGCGGGTTTGTTAGTTTAGGGATAGTGCTTAGTTTATCAGAATTTTAGGATTTATCGAGGAATGTGGCATAAATTTTGAGCAGAAGTTATTTGTTTTAGTTACTCTCAACAAAGTTCTAAAATCGTTTAAAGGTTAACGCCTCCGCTCGCCTTAAACTGATCCCATATAACGTTAGCTTAGGACTGCGTCCAATCTCATATGTTGTAGCTCAGCAGCGCAATGAAGTAAAAGAGAAAATAAACTAAATTCAATTTTAATTAAGTACGTAGTATATACTCGTAGTTTTTTATCAGTTACTAGCGGCCCGCCCTAACTTCGCACGGGTGCAATTTTTTTTTCGGATTTCCGAAATTTTCTTTCATACAAACCTTGTCCTGGCAATACCGAACATAACAAAAAAAATACTAACTATCCAATTAGGTGCAGTCGTCCGGAAGTTATGCGTGTACAGACATTTTGGCGACTTTGTTTTATACTATGTAAGGATAAGGATTAGTTACTTACCTAATACTTACATTGTATGGGTTATAGGTAAATGGGAAAGTCATGTATAAAATGGAAATGTTAGGGGCCTAGGTGTTTATTACTCAATCTCACTGCCCAGGCTCAGAGATTTAACAAAATTTAGTACCTATAGAGGTAGAATATACGAGTATCCAGGATTAACACATAGTGTACGTAACATCCCGTAAACCAAGCAGTAAATCATGTAGAACACGCGAGGTCGCGGGAGATACGGCTTTTATACACCTTCTTTTTCACAATTATTTTACAGACTTGTGGAAATTCCATTATTTATTACTGTTGTGAAATGAACACGCCTTTTTCAGTACTAATATTTCTGAATTTATATTCTTGCACACATACAAATTAGGTATTTGTATAAACTACTAGCGGCCCGCCCCAGCTTTTTACGGGTGCAATTTTTTTTCGAATTTCCGAAATTGTCTTTCATACAAACCTTGTCCTACCGAACACAACAAAAAATCCAAAACGTTGTTGCAATACCGAACACAACAAAAAAGACATCCAATTTGGCGCAGTCATTCGGAAGTTATGCGCGTACAGACATTTCGGCGATTCATATATAGATATAGGAGATTCAATAAGGTACTCAATATAATTAGTTCCACTTATTGCCGCGGGACTTCTTTCGTGAGACGAACTCTACGCTGATACAAAAATCATTTGAGGCAAATCACATACTTTCAATTTTATACTTACCCGGGTTACTAATAAATGTTGCGTCTGTATAGTTACACAACGCTTCTTTCGAAAGTCAAATTACTGACGACTGAAAGAGAGAAATCTGATCTAATACGTTTATTAGTAAGGGGGTTAGTATTTAAAATCACTACAAATCTTTTTAATATTTGGAAATCATGGCATAACTGACAGGATTTAAAAAATCTAAATCGTATTTCCTGTCAACATAGGAAATAAATTTTTTACTCACTCCTAATGAGTAAGGTTCTCCCCCATTACAAGGATAACGCAATGACTAATATCTAACGAAATAGTGACCAAACAGTATCACGCACTAATCTAGGTGATACTCGTAATTTCAATCAAAATGCCACAGGATAACGAATAGTCGTCACGTTCAAAGCTCAAGGTCGCGGTAGGTGAACCCTTTCATTTCCGCAGTTTGATGAACTGGCAATAAATAACTAGGCTGTGACAGAAGGCGTTACCTCTTTCAACAGTTATTGTGTCTTTGTGTTGCTTTAGCGAAAAGTGGTGTCTACCCTCATCGATGTTGGTAGTACTGCGAAATGATTAGGAACATTGCTTTTTAAAAGTATATCCATACTGACAATAAAGCTGAAGAGTTTGTTTGTGTGTTTGAACACTTTGAACGCGCTAATCTCTGGAAACGGTCGGATTAGAAAAAATATTTTTGCATTTGATAGCCCAATTCTTGAGGAAGGCTACTTAACATCACGCTAGAACCCTTAGGAGCCGAGTAAACACCAAAAAGTCAGAAAGAACGCGATGCAATGCGACGGGGTTGGTCGGGGAACAAGATATTTCATGCGGACGAAGTCGCTGGCAGAAGCTAGTGTACTAATGTTTGTATTATGACATACATATTATTTACGTATGTTCCACCGTCGCGTCGGCTAAACTGCTCATCCGACTTTGATGAATGAGACGTCAATCGATTTGCTTTTATGGTCCGGGTGGCATAGGTTACATTTTATACGAATAAAATTAATAATATAAACATGAAAAAAAAAAACCAAATCGTCAACTAAAAAGGTATAAACAAGACATGATAACAAAATAAAATGGGTTTTCGTACATCCGGAGTCACACGTAATGTACGGTTTTATATGACGTATATTTTTTGTCGTTTGACTGCCCCGTTGGCGTCGTGGTTGCAAGCGCGATTGCTGAGCGTGGGTTCCTGGATTCGATTCCCGGGTCGGATCAAGTGTTATTGGGTTTCCCATTAGGAATTTCTTAGTAACAGCCCGGAGTTTGTAAGTTGGCGGTTTAATACCCTCGTGCCAGGGAAAGCACGTGAAGATGTTGGTCCTGCGCCTGATCTCTCCCCGGTCGTGTCGGATTGCCGTCCCATCGGACTATGAAAGTAAAGGAACAGAGAGTGCAGCTGTGTTTACGCACGCACTTGTGCACTATAATTGTCTATAATATCTCCTACGTACCTAGCTAATCTCCTTTGAGATTGTACACCGTGACCGAAATCGGTCGGGAGGCTATTATTATTATTTTTGGTCTGATGATGTTTGTGTATCACACATAAAAACACAGAAATATAATCTCAAACCTAGAATAATGACTTTATCACTCTTATTTCTTAGGAGAAAATCCTTAATTATAATATTTTTTTTATTTCCTGGATCACATCTAAATCTAAGCTAAGGCTGATCAGATTTTCCGAATTTTCCGAGACCTTTTAATTTCTGACATGATTTTTCTCATTCTATTTAATTGCGTGCTAATTTAGATTACAAAGTCGACACCTTATTTTGTCTTTAGAACTTTATCTTGGCCGCCATTTTTACGAATCCGTGACCTTTCCACCCGCGCAGGGTCGCTGAGGTCAAACAAATCACAATCTTTACGGCGTCACTCGTTGACCACTACTTTTCTTGATTCTTTCTTAGATCCCACTTAAACTAGTGATGTGTATAGCTCCATTGAGTCCCAGATATCTTTTGAAAATGAAAATTGATCACGTAGGCGGAAAATTGAAGTTGTGACGTTGTAATCTTGAATTAACTCATGCGTACCTTTGTGATTTGATTTTATGAATCATTAATATGGAGTTGACCTGGAAAGGGACCTTTAAACTTGAAGTGGAGGGACTTCTTCGAAGGGCGTTTGTTTTTGATAAAAAAGAAGGTAATTCAAGGACGAGTGCCAAGAACAACAAGTGTAGTTGATGATACGGGATGCGGTCAAATTTTTCATTTTCGTGACAGACTTTGATTGTTATTATGAACGAATTTCCTTGTTTTAATCATAAGTTCAGAGCTCTTTTGTTTATCCTTCGTATTCAATTCAAGACAATTACGTAAACATAATTAAAAACAGTATTACGCGTGATACGGAGGGTTCAAATTGCTAATTTTCAAGGAAATTACTCCCTGAGCCCTTAATTTGATTTGTAACATCCCTCTTCAGTTTCACTTGTATCTACGTTGAACTTTGCGAGTGATACTAATTTCCCAGACGAGTGCACGGAATGATTGCATTTCCTAGCCACGAGCTTGATGCTTTACCCCAAATACACAGGCATTCTTGCAAGTCTGAAGCTAGCAATCAATTTGCTAGCTACGGAAAGAATTGTAAGAATGTTTAGAAGAGTTTAAAAAACAGCTACAAAATACTACATTGAATTTTAGTTTAGCTAAAGGAAACTGTGTACATAAACGAAATTTAATATTTCCGATTGAACTCGTAAAACTATTTGTGTTTAGCATGCGGTGTACGACAGCCACACATGGTTGACAAGGCTTTCCCGTCACCTTGGTCTGACGTTGAGCGACGTGAAGTTTAATCAGTTGGTGGGCTGGCGCTCCGGCCGCGAGAGGGTTAGAAACATTAATTACAAATTGAGAGTACGACTTACTGTTTATCACGGCGAAGTTACTTAGGAGGTTTGAAATAGTTATGTAGTTGGAGGGCGAAGATTGCCCGGAGGTATTGTCCTAGTGTAGGAAGTACGTACTAATTCCTTTCGGTGTGAGGTGATGTCGACAAACGAGTTGATATTCAAAATGAAAGAATAGATCAGGATTTGAATCAGTGGGGCAATTGCGTAACACATTAAGGACACAAGGAGGATGGGAGGATTAAGGTTGACTGGTAGAAAATGCCAATGGCATTAAGTCCGCCTCTGTACATTTATGTGCTTGAAGTATTAAATAAATAAATAATAAATAGATAATTATCAATCGGAATCGGTTTTATTTTGACAGTTCAACAACATTCATTGCGTTATTTACGTGTTGAGCAGACAAATTTTTGAACTTATGAAGCAATGGATTAGCAATTTGCTTCAAAATGATTCAGATTCTGATAGATAGTGTGTTACGCAATTAGGGTGCGAGTTTTGACCTTGAACAAAAAGATTTAGATTCAAAATTAAGCTATACTGAGCTACATGCCTTAATTTTGAATATCTACAATCAAAAATACACAAATCTTTTTGTTGATGATCCTGTCATGCTGGTACCTGCCCTGATACTCGCTCGGGACAGGACAGACTCAAATTGATCTTAATTTTTAACCACCTTTCTATTAAATACGTTCGATGGCATAGTCAGCTTTCCTGGATACTTATTCAACTTTCAAATCCCTATAGGGGACTCAGTATTGCCAGGATTTGTACTTAAAAACTTATTTTATAAGGCCAAGCGTAGTAAGTTCTACAATTTATTACTTATCTATCCTAGATTATCGTGCGTAATGCGTCATTGCTTGCCTAAATATAGTTTTCAGTCACGATAGCAAACGACTAATGTTTTTTTAATGACGACTAGTTAAGTAGTCGATAGTGTTTCTGCGCACTTCAATTTCGGTAGTGGTCAGTGGACAAATTATTATTATTACCCAGGGATGTACCTTACAAGCGTTGAGGGGGGTTCCGGGACCACCCCTATGTGCTGATGGTGCTCATCGGAGTGGTTTTAGTGAGGTAAAAATCCCTTTTCTGTGGAGGATGAGTGAACTTTACACTCTGTTCCTCATACCTCCATAGAACTAATAAGATTCGTGTCGCCGAAACTGTGTTGAGCACAAAACTTATGTCACGGACCACCTTAAAAGCCGTCCGTCTCTATATGAAAATTACGTCGTAGTGCGAGTAAATGGTGACACGCTTTGTTAGTACGGAAAGTGTTGACAATACCAACCTCTAGCAGCGGGTGCCGAAGCATCGCCAAGCTCTGTTATCTACCTTACCTTTTACCAAGTACATTGGGGTCAGCTTGGTGTCCAGTTTTATCGAATGCAGCTAATTACCAGTGTTTTACATGAAGTGACTGCCCAACTGACCTCCACAATCCAATTATTGGGTAACAAGATATTTCGTAAGAGTTGTCAGATTTTCAGGCTTCTGAATACCCGTAACGATAGTCAAAGATATAAATCACAGCCGGTACCAACGGCTTAACGTGCTTTCCGAGGCACGCAGGGGTTTTGGTTTTGGTATGAAAGGATTTGGTCACCCGCACGCACCGACCGCGGCAAGCGTGGTTTAACCTTGATCGATCGAACTTAGCGGCTGTTATTTTGCCACGAGCCCCTGTGCTGTGGCTTCTACTAATACACGTTACGGTCAGTTGAAGCCATGAATCTAGAGGCTGTAAATGGTCAGATCGAACTGAAGATAGAACGTACCGTATATGGTAGCCTTCAATGCAATTGTAATAATAAACAGAGGAAAGCAACGTTTGTCTTCAAAGGGGCGACAAGCAATCTGCTAGTGTTTGAACACTGTTCCACACGTCACCCCTCGCTGGAACAGGAAGACGGAAAATAAACATAGATTATGTTTTCTCTGGTCTAGTGTTAATAAAACTGGCTGTGTTTATCTGGACTAGTATCAGAAAAGGGATTTAAGAGTTTTAGCAGACAGAGAGCAGTGGCCCCGACTAACGAGTTGGTCGGTGGGTTCGAACCCAGGCAGGCGCTTTATGTTGTGCGCTGTATATTATGGAGGTAAATAGTTAAATCAAAAAAACTGGGAATTAAATAATTTCATCACCACTGCTCTCAAAACGGTGAAGGAAAACATCGTGAAGAAACCGGCATGTCCTAGAACCCAAAAAATTCGATAGCATGTGACCTCTACCGTGCCGCATGGTAGATTACAGCCCACTCCCTCTCGAAGAGAGGAGGCCTGTGTCTCAGCAGCGGGAACATTATAGGCTGATTATGCTAGCAAACATGCTACTTTTAGCATTAGTGATCAGCGAATTAGTTACGTTCGGAAGCTCGAAACAACGACTGAACGCTATGCACTGAACATATTCGGATCCTGGCAGCCGCTTAAACTTGATGCAGCTGATAAAGTTACAAAATGCAAGTGCGAGCCGGTCTCGCACACGAAGGGTTCAGTAACACACCAGTTTTTTGACAGACAGATGGATAGCGGAGCCGTAGTAATAGGGTCCCGTAATCCCGCTAGCACCCTTTGTGTACGGTAGCTACGATAAAAAGTAGAAACTGTGTCTACTAACGACCTCATCAATCTAGTATACCTACAGCTGATTTTACCTACAGAAGTTTTCACATTGTGATTTTAATGGTCTAAATCTAAAATAGAACTCCTAACACCCCTAACTCGGGTGACCTTTTCAATTCGGCTTATACGCGAAAACATTGTTGTTATTCTATAATCTCCTTCCATATTTTGTGTCCACATTGTACTATACAAAGCTGGAACATACAAATTGCTGTAATACATTTTATAGCGGACAATGAAACAGATTAGCATCACTGACGTGACCGTGGCCTTTTTCCAAGTATTTAATCCATTAATTCATCACTTACATATAATATATTATGTAAGTATAGGGACTGTACGTTTTTTTTTTAAGTGAAAACTTCTTTAGCGGCGTTGAACACTTTTTGTAATGGGTAAAAAATGTTAAACTCGCGTCAGAGCATCGCGTCAGGACACGTGACCGTCAGGAGAGATTTCCCCCCCCCCCCCCATCTCTTTCTACGGCGGCGCCAACCGAAGTGAACTTAGAGAGACACGACGGACACGACAAAGATGGCCGAAGAAAATGACATTTGACGTACAAATGTTTGAAAAGTCAGTTTCGTAAACAATAGTACTTCGAGGAGCCGCAGTTGTATTTAATTTATTTTGAACTTTTGTTTAACCAATTTAGTTTATTATTATATACCTACCTACAATACAAAATAGAAGCGACGAAAAATATAACGAAGCACATTATAGCAACAAGAAATACTGTGGGACATTGCTGCTTTTGTGTGAAAACAATGCTTCCGTGTCGACCACGGAAGTTTACACCCTGCAGGGAGATGCTCCAGTAGGGTGTGGCTGTGAAGCTATGTTGCAAAACATGCTCCACGTCCTATCCTGCCTTATTTGTCCTACCCAAAACATGCAGTCAAAGTGACCTCTGCGCTGCCACCGACGACAACGTGGAAGTGGCAATATTTTGAGCCAACAAGATCTAAAGTAAAAGAGAAGAAATTTAGGGAGTAGTTCATTAATAAAAAGCTTGTATACAAATATCAGTTTATTTTTATAATACTTGTACGCACCGGGACTTACAGCTTAGTACGGCTGTTATTCCAAATGCATACAGTGTGGCTAAGTTTGTAACAATTGAGCCTGGTATCTATGGTTACCTCACCCTACTGATTATAAACCTACAGCAACTACTTACCACCCTAGTTATCCTAACACCCTAACCTATCATACAAGCCTACGGGAGACCTACGGGAACAGACAGAATTTGGGTAGGAATAGGGGTTTGTGTACGTCGTGCAATGTGTACACAGGAAATAGTTTTGTCATTGCCGGTCCCACAGACTCATAGAACTGGTGATGGCTAAAGGTGTCTTGGCCATAGTGAGAGGAATTATGGAAGATGAATCAAACTCTACTCCAGCTTGATGACTAATTTATTCATTTACTAATTACTAATTTATGTGGAACGAATGTATGTCGCTCTTGATGCTGACGCTGGCGTATGTAACTCTTGCCTGTTCACGCCTGAACAATACTCTAAACTCTAATTTGGCTTCTAAAACTTGTGCAAGCAGAACAACATTTTTAAAATGTTTGCTTTTCATTTGCCATCTGTGCCATCTCTTCTGTAGGCCGTTTCATTTTCTGCTATTCGTAGTGAAGCACCATCCTTACTAGTCCTATTGACCTGAAATACAAAACTGATGTTATAAATTCTTTCTCTTCATTATCTTATTTATACTGATTTAATTAATCAGTAGCGGCATAAAAATAACAGTCATTATTATTCTTATGGCGGGTTTTTTTTTTGTTACAATGAGTTTTGTACAGGCAAACGAAGTTCTTCGTAAAATTGTTAATTGGATATGCACCTAATTCGTAAATCATGCCAGGCTGCCCCTGTTTAGCGTTAGTGCTTGTGTCAGTGTATTTATTTTCTATTATGGAGACCTCTCCCTGACCAATTCTTCCAAAAAATCTAAGGATTAGAAGCAAAAGCAAGCATAAGTATAAGAAATTGAGAATGTTTACAAAACATAACTTACTTTGAACACATTTTAGCTGTAACAGTAGGTACACACCTTATCCTCCTTCAACCAATATTCAATTCTTTGCCCTTTATTGCAACTAGTCTCCGGTCTTAATTTCATTTATTTTAAATACAAAAAAAATATTCAAAAATTTTTTATATTTGACACATACAATATCAAATTCATTCATTGACATATTCATATTGTTTCCATGACGACCATGACGTTGTCGCGTCAAAACTGTTGAAACTGTAGACAATAAATTAGTTTTTCATACGTAATAATGTCTATGGACACAAATATTCGGTTCGTAGACAGATATTCTCGTATGCCGATTTAATGTGTTGGCCAATTTGTTGGATGACTTCATTATAATGGCAACATTTAGAAGTTGTAGGACATTCTAGTTATAGAACGTTTATGAAGCGTTTATGAATACAAAATTTTATCGAATGTTTTAAAGGCCTATTGAGCATTTTAACTAATGAATGGTTTAAACCTTCAATAAACTTTTTTTATAATTAAGACCGAAAGTGCTTAAAATATGGAAATTGAACAAAGTGCATCTATTAATGAAAAAAGTGACGCAGAAATATTGAAAAAAAAATGAGTAATATTAATTAAATTAATAATTGATTTATTTCAACGTTAATATTCAAGTTTTCACTTCTGCCGGCACTCCCGGAGTGCAACCCGTCTTTTTTTGAAGTGAAAACTTCTTTAGCGGCGTTGCACACTTTTTGTAATGGGGAAAAAATGTTAAACTCGCGTCAGGACACGTGACCGTCAGGAGAGATTCCCCCCCCCCCCCCTCTTTCTACGGCGGCGCCAACCGAAGTGAAACAACTGAGACACGATAATGGATGGATAGATGGACGGACGGACGGACGGACGGACGGTGACGGTGACGGTGACGGTGACAGTGACGGTGACGGTGACGGTGGGTGACGGTGATGGTGACGGTGACGGTGACGGTGACGGTGACGGTGACGGTGACGGTGACGGTGACGGTGACGGTCACGGTGACGGTGACGCTGACGGTGACGGTGACGGTGACGGTGACGGTGACGGTGACGGTGACGGTGACGGTGACGGTGACGGTGACGGTGACGGTGACGGTGGGTGACGGTGATGGTGACGGTGACGGTGACGGGGACGGTGACGGTGACGGTGACGGTGACGGTGACGGGGACGGGGACGGTGACGGTGACGGGGACGGTGGCGGTGATGGTGAACGTGGATGTGGATGGATGGATGGACAGCTGATGGCTCGACCGTCTGTGTACTAGCCACACTGCTGTGTATTCGTAAAATTCGTGTATATAAAGCGTTTACAATATGGAAATTGAACAAAGTGAATCTATTAATGAAAAAAGTGACGCAGAAATAGTGAAAAAAAATTAGTTGTATTAATTCAATTCATAATTGATTTATTTCAACGTTAATATTCAAGTTTTCACTTCTGCCGGCACTCCCGGAGTGCAACCCGTCTTTTTTGTTAGAATATCTGCCTTGCCACTGCTGTCTGAATAAGGCATTATTTATTGAATAATCGAAATGAACGTTTAAAAAATATGGATTCATTTTTATGTTGTCTGTAATACTTATCTATGCTAGGTATGTTTTATTTAAAAGGTTTGGGAATGTGTTATCTTTCTTTCATCTTAAAGAAAATATTCCAACATATACCACCATAATATTATCATCCTGATGTACCTACTAGCGTAAAACTAAAAAAAGCGGTCGCTAAAGAGCAATTTACATCATAATATTATTCTTTGACAAAAGTTTCGTCGTCTGAGGATTTGACGCTGGTTTTCGCCGCCAAAATGAAAACACGAACACACTGATAATAAAAAGCTTCTACTTACAATGAGTACCTACCTGTAACTTTAAAAAGAAATCTTGCTAACAAGAAAAGTTTTATAGATACATCTAATGAAAATGTGGATATTAAAAACTGCGGGATCACGTATAAGTTTATAAATTTTAATTATTACACAACTAGAGAATTTAAATGTGTGAAAGTTGGTTATTGTAGTTAGAAAGGGATTGACTATAATAGAGGAAGAATGGAAGAAAAAGACACGTTGCGCCTACCTAAAATAAATTGCGTTAAGGGCAAGAGAATGACTACTTTTGAATTTAAATCTGTTAGTTAACATCTACTGCTACTGGTAACATAGAGCACCTACTCGTATCATGCATAGGCAGCCTATAATGTCCTCACTTCTGGGACGCACGTCTCCTCTCGGTGAGAGGGAGTGGGCCGTAAACTGCCACGCGGGCCCACTGCGGGTTGGTAGATATCACATGTCTTCGAATTTTCTGCTTCTAGGACATGCCGGTTTCCTCACGATGTTTTCCTTCACCGTATTAAGAGCAGTGGTGATGAAATAATTGACACAAAGTAAAGCGGTTATCTGGGTTAGAATCTACGACCTACAACTCGTACACCTATTATGTGGCACAGCATATTGACAGCGTCTCATAAATGGGAATTAGCGACTGCTACATGTTGCTCTTATTAGACGTAAAGGCGTTGTTGGTCATCCCTTATAAAGATATTGTATACTTAATTAATTTATTTTACGACGTCTTGTTGGTGGGAGTTCTCTTTATTCTTGCCTGGGTTTACTTAGGAATTAAATGTTAAATGTCCATTTAACCCCGTGATTGCTAGCGTAAAGTAAAACTGACAAGTTTTGTGGATTTTTGAAGCTGCTGCAAAAGCAGCAGCATACGATTTTTATGTTTGTCTTCATTACAGTAGTGGATTGCATTAGGCTGAGTTGATCGATTGGAATTAAACAGCTCGTAGCCATAATTAACTGTTACAATGTTCAGAGGCTTATAGACCACTATACCGGATGATTTTTTTTACCGGTTCCTAATTTTTACAGCGTGTTCTTCCCATGAATATGAACAACTTTCACTATGGGACCAGCTCTGAAATCACGAAAAAGAAATCAGCTGATTAATACAAAAGTTCAATACCTACTTGACCAAAATGTATGAAACAGCTGATTTTTTTTTTCGTGATTTCAGAGTTGGTCCCATAGTGAAAGTTGTTCATATTCATAGGTAGAACACCTTGTAAAAATTTGGAACCGGAAAAAAACATCCTGTGTATAAAAAAAAAAAACTTTTATTGTCAGGCATCGTAGGCCCATAGCGTGTTAGTCTTACAAGTAACTAGACTACTACATACCACTAGACACTACACTACTACACTACACTACTACGACGACGACTACACGACTACTACACGACGACTACTACGACTACACGACGACGAGTATATAGATTTACCCTCTAGTCTATGCTAATGCTACCCACACTGGGCCCGCATGGTGGATTATGGTCCACTCCCTCTCACCGAGAGGAGGCCTGTGTCCCAGCAGTGGGAAAATTATAGGCTGATTATGCTATCCTAATGCTCCTTAGAGCGCCTAGCGACAGTAATTCCTTTGATGTTTGTGCTTAAAAGTACCTTACCCGCTTTCAGGAAAACAGGCATGTAAACTGGTATGCTTTATAGACATAAATTACACAGCAGAAGCAGTAGCTGGCATAATACTGTCGCATGTCGGTGAGCAATGTCCTCGCTAACGTTGATTAATTGTGCGCCGCCTCCAGCCGCGGAGCGACGGCGACGTGATGGCTCTGATGGCTCCCCGATGCGCTGCCAACAGTTATAATTACGAGAATTGTGCTTAGCAATCAATAGTTAACTATGCATGTGTTAAGTGGGTAGAAATTCAGTAAGTACACAGACAAATAGACAGCTAAAATCAAAATAGGAAAATAAGTAAGTACATATTTCTTACGGCCAGTTTCTTCATCAACAACTAAAGTAATCAGTCAAAGTATTGACTTTTACTTGACCTTTACTGATACTACGGCAAATGTGTTTCTTCATTGTTAAAATAGTAAAGAAACAAATAACCGTTACTGTTGCTTTTGTGACGTTACTTTGGCTGTTACTATTGATAGAAACTGGCCGTTAGAAGTTAACTGTTCAGTAGGGTATTCAAAAGTTTTGTCATAAAACTATGTTATAAATGTTTTGAAAATCAAGAAAGGCTGCAATTATAAATTAGAATGCAGAGAATTTGGACCATCCATTAACTACATAAATCAAGATGTTTGTATTAAGTTCATGATAAAATTTTAAAAGAGTTTCACGTCCAAACAACGAATGATTGATGATGCTAAATGAAGCTGGTGCGAAAATTAAATACCTACACCTTTCATCAGAATAATTGTGTTAATATTTACCGACCAATTTTTTTGTAAAATAGGTACATGCAAAACAAGGACAAAAGTTAATTCAAGCCGATAACATGATGAATATAATAATAAAAAACGATCAACATCTGTCAGTTGAAAAGCTTTTCATTCAATCAACGTCACTTGTTCAGCTTATCACCGAGCTTATCGCCCCATAGGTATGTAGTACCTAGGTACCTACCTACTGGTGTTACGTAAACAAGTGGGGTTTTATTACAATTTTATTTTGTACAGGTCATTAGCTTAACAAGAGGATTTCAGGGGATATATTGATATTGTTATCGAGAGCGTCCTTTATATTTGTGTTAGCGAAATGTCCGAAAACAATCGATTTGTTGTGTTTGTTTTTTATTCTTTTTTGGATTCACTTTATGTAGGTACCTACCTACAAAAAATAATAATAGTTAAGCACTGTTTTATATTAGCTGTTCACGTAGTTTAAGTAGCAATTCAGAAGGCTATGATTCGAATGCAGGAAGCCACGCAAATTCTCGTTTAATATTAAACTCCAGGGCCAGGGTAACAAACTTCTACCACATTAAAAAATCCTTTACTTTTAAAATCACTGATGAAAACTGGATAGCAATGAATATTCAAACACATGTTGCTCTTATATTCTTAAAGGCGTACCAATTGGTTGTATTTACGAACGTAAATACTAGTATATATAATAAATACATTAAAAGATGGATAAGTGCCGTGCCTTTCGACAGAGTATATCGAATCGAATAGGTATTAAATACATAAGCGTTTAGATATCTACTTATCTAGATCACTCACGAGACTCATCTTTACATGCAATTTACAGTTTATATTACTATAGATAAACATACTATAATACTTACTAGTAGCGAGCGGCATTTACTTCTTCCTGTTCTGTCCGTCAGAGTCTGGTACCGCAGTCATATAGTATGTTTATTTCACTCGGTGCCGCCCAAGACAATGGCGAAGTCTGAAGTGTGTGTTATGTGCTGACGCTATTTGTCCGGTTGCAAACACGCTGTGAAGACGCGTTCACGCACACAATAACAACGTATTTGCACCCTTGGTTACCACATGTAAAGCGCGCGTCGCTTCGTGAGAGAAAAATACTTTTATCTAGTAAACATTGATGCAATTAAATTAGGCTTGGTCAAATAGTGTCCAACATCACACATAGAAGCGGAAAAGTTATTTTGGACAAAGGCCAAGACACGATTTTTGGCAAAGGTTATGAGGGGTCAACAAGTTGATAGCTTATCACAACGTGATATTTGACATTGACGTTAGTCACGTGATATTTTTAGCTTTATTTTATAAAAGTAGACATAAATTATGTTCAGTACCTAGATTCTGTATAAAATTATTTTGTCTATGGATAAACGAAATGTCATGACTTAAGGTGAATGTGCAGTGGTAGCCCGCGAAATTCATATTTTCTTACGTCTTTTGCAATTTGCTGGTCAGTGTCACGTTGTATGTTGAACAAAATGTGATTCGCGACCGTAACAAGTATGTAAGTATGTATTTACAAAATTATAATCATTAAAATCATCAATATAACCCTCTAAGTTCATATAAGTAAAAAATAGACAACATAATAAGTACACTGACCTTCAAATTGCAAAACACGTAAATAAAAATAGTTTCCCCGTGTATTCCCAAACAGCTGTATCTATTAACAACATAATAATCTTTTCTAAGTATACTAAGTAATGAATCACACTACTGAGAAG
This sequence comes from Amphipoea oculea, assembly GCA_945859645.1. NCBI lineage: Eukaryota > Metazoa > Arthropoda > Insecta > Lepidoptera > Noctuidae > Amphipoea > Amphipoea oculea. The sequence continues at coordinate 16,323,198 of OX243873.1, forward strand.
CAATTACTGTTATCTGCAAACACGACCGAGAAAATGGGACAAGTGAAGATGTTGTTTATTTTCGAACAAAAATAATAATAGGTCGAAAAATATTGTTGATAATACGTGCCCGATGAGAACGCACCCTGATTATTTTGTTTGGGCCATGTCACTTAAACATAATTGATAAATAAAGGACAAATACTTGTCTCATATTCCTCATCTATCTATAGTATGTATATTAGCTGCACCCTGCGGTTTCACCCTCATAAGTTTCGATGCCGTGGAAATATCGGGATAAAAAGTATCCTATGTGTTAATCTTGGTTATAAACTATCTGCGTGCCAAATTCCATCCAATTCCGTTTAGTAGTTTTTGGGTGAAAGAGTAACAAATATCCATCCAAATCCTCACACAAACTTTCACGTTTATTACAGGGTTATTGGAAAAACACCAACAAACTCTTAAGAATTTTTTTCGCGATTTCAGGTTTGGTCCCATAGTAAAAGTTGTTTATAATGATGTGTACAATGACCTCTTAAGAGGTTGTTGGTGTTTTTCCAATAACCCTGTAATATTATAGTAGGATTAAATAAAAATGAAATACTGTTCTTTGATAAGCGCATCACTTGAGAATGGCTAAACTGATTTGGCAATTTTTGTTTTGAAATATTCGTAATAGTCCGAATAAGATTTTTATGGAATGAAAAATTGGAAACGTTTTCCCGAAAATATACAAATTCTAGAAAAAATGAACGTCCTTTTTATATGGGATTTTCGTATGAATGATTGAAAATTGGATATGACGTCTGTCGGGTCAGCTACTATGAGATAAATCCTAAGGAATTAGAGATTTGTATTAATGTCATTACAACCCTCTGGTGCTGCGACCAACAATTAAACTCTGGTAGTGGTGTCAGATGACGATACTATTCCATGTGTTATTAGTTAGTCTATGTTATATGTACAAGGTGTTAAAAAATTAACCCGACAAAGTGCTTTAGACCATCGGAACTGAACAACTTTCACTATGGGACCAACTCTGAAATCACGAAAAAAACAGCTGTTTCATACAAAAGTTCAATACCTATTTGAGTTTGAAACTATAATAATGGTATGGGCCCCGCCTGCTTCCAACTTTTATTTAATTTAAAATGGGCTTGTTTTTAGCTTTTCAGTTAGTTTTAGTATAAGGTTGCAGTCGGGTTTTTTAAATTTTTTAATTACTTTTTTATTTTTGAAAGGTCTAAGTTCACTAGTAAACCGCCATCCATACTAATATTATGAATGCGAACGTAGTTCTGTCTGTAAGTCTGCCAACTTTTTACGCCTCTGCTGAATGGATTCAGATGTTTGCACACGGATAGACCATGATACTTTCATCAATGTAGTAGGTACGTTCTCGTGGGATAATTTCCAACCTCCACGTGGTCGATGCCACGGGCAAACGCTAGTTAACACATTAAAAGGACACTGAACGAGACACAATAGATGTTTTATTTTTATTACGTCGAGGGGCGGGAAGTGGCCCGCAAAGTGGTCAAATATATTTGATCTTTTAGGATCGTGCATGTACGGCCGGATGTATAAACGTAAGCGAAGCAAAACGAGTATGTAAAGGTGCATCCAGACAGAGCGAGGCATGCGCCGCAAATGCCCCTACCCCTTTTGCTGTGCCCTACAGGGTCCATAATGATCTAAATTATATAGTTACCACCTAAGTACACATTATGGTAAAGCAATAAAGATATTGAGTATTGAGTATGATTTTTTTAACTGACTTCAAAAAAGGAGGTTCTGTATTCGACCCGTATGTATGTATGTTTGTATGTCCGTGATTTTCTCAAAAATCAATGAACCAATTTTGATAATTCTTTCACTAATGTAATCTACATACTTTCAGGAAGGTTTTAGTATATCAAACATTAGGTAATTATTCTTATGTGCGACGTTATGTACATAAATGTACTCTATCTCCGTCATTTCTACGCGAATTTTGATGATTCTTCTAGTTGGTGTCTTCAATTCTTCAATTGTTGACGTCGTTGGAATTAAAACGAGCATGCTAAATTTACGCTTAATCATTATTATGATTAGAAAAATTATGCTTAAAAAAATATGCGTAAGCTGTTATGCGTAATTATATTATGCGAAAATATAATTATGCCAAACAAAATTATGCTAAATTATATTAGGTCTTAAAATTTTATGCAAATGGATAGGGAACCATATTCTCCGCGCGGTAGCACGTTTCTATTGAATTTGTATATAAAAAAATCACGCGCCACGTTATCTGCGTCCCGTCGCGTGGCGCGTTGTGGTGTGTGATCCGCCTAAGGGCGTCATACAACTAATGTTAAGCCACGGATACATTACTGTTTTGGCTTAACATGGTGTGTGTCGTGTTGTTTTATGACTCGGGATACACCAGTCAAACGAATCTGTTCAGAACCACGTCAAATCATAACGAGTTTTGATTGGCTAACATTGTATCCGAAAGAGTCACGACTCGACACAACACAGTAATATGAATCCGGCTTTACCATTTCAAAATTTAAATAGTCCTGATAAGAAGCCGGACATTTGCAAAAAAGTCAAGATATTTTACTTTTGAATATTATTATATTTTTTACTATTTAGATTTTTTCATTTCCTAAAAAGACAAGGCCCGACCTGGGTGCTTACTCTTGAATTTAATTCCGATAGATCGACATTAGAATTGTGACGTTTCGTACTTTTGAGTTCGGTTTAATTAAACTAAAACTTAAAATTGGGTGTCCATTTTGGTGAACTAAGTGGAAATTAGGGCCGGGCTCCAAAATCAATCATCCAATTTTACCTTTTAGTTTAATTAAACCGAACTCAAAAATACGAAACGTCATAATAATTCTAATGTCGATCTATCGGAATTAAATTCAAGAGTAAGCACCCAGGTCCGGACGGGGAGCCAAAATACTTGACATGTCCGGACAATTCCGGTTGGTTGTTAACTCTACGTACAACTACTGATATTGTCTAAATGATAGTGAAACATAATTTACGTTACTTACACATTGTATGTATATTAGCAAGTCCTATTATGCAGATTATGGGAACTGGAACCCCATGCTTAGTTAACTAATTCTATGAATATTATAACCAACTAGCTGTGCCCGCGACTTCGCGCACATAACGGAAAACGTTTTAATTTTTTTGCGCGGAACCCTAATTCTTTTTCTAAAATAAAAGTAGCCTAAGTTACTCCTTATTACATCAGCTATCTGCCAGTGAAAGTCTCGTCAAAATCGGCCTAGCCGTTTCAGAGATTAGCCGGAAGAAACAGACAAAAATTGTAAAAAAATGTTATTTTGGTATATGTACCGTGTATACATCCATATGCATTTAGTAAAAAGAGGTTATTTTAATATTACAAACAGACACTCCAATTTTATTTATTTGTAGATATAGATATATGTTTGGAACTTTGGACTATGAAAAAAACGCCTAGTGTTTCATTCAGTCTGGTCAGGGTGGGATACAGGTCTTATTTAGAAAATTTGATGGTAAACCGATGGGTTCGTGTAAATGTGAAAATGTCGTGATGGCCCGGTCGGTAAAAGGCCTCGCCTCTCTTGCACGAGGATGTGGGTTCAAATCCCAGCAAGTACCAAGGTGACCTTTTCAATTAGAAAGAAAGAAATAAAAAAAGTTTTTATGGACACAGTTCGTGAAACAAAAAATACAAAATAAATTCATATGTACTTTCTGAGTTTATCTTGGATATTACTGATATCGGTAAAGGAAAAACATGGTAAGGAAACCTGTCCATCTACTTCTTCTAAGTCCGAAATCATGGTGATCAATGTTCGTGCTTTCTTTGTATGACAAGAGACCTTTGCCTTGCAGTGGGACAGTAATAGACTGGTTTTATAACCGTGTAACCCCCGGTTACCATGGGGGTTTACATTATGAGGTTTATTTATAAACGTTACTTAAAATTAAGTAATGATTGGCGACTGTTAACCATACATTCTTGTCTTTTAAACGTCACTTAACCCGTTGAATGCCGTAATTACAAACACAATTAAAAAGCCATTGTGTCTCGCGTGGATATACGAAGGGTTAAAGGTTGATTTAGACAGGGTAAGTAACTGACTCCAAACTCGAGACAAGTCAGTGCTGACCCGACATTTACCTAGTGTAAATTGACTTTGGAGTCAGTGGAGTCAGTACTACTGACTCCATGTTCAATTTACACTAGGTACTTAAATATCGGGTCAGCGCTGACTTGTCTCGAGTTTGGAGTCAGTTACTTACCCTGTCTAAATCAGCCTACTTCAAGCAACGTTTATAAAGAGGTATATTTTTAAATAAATACTTACCATATTTTCTGTAGTATACATTCAAAGGCTACCGCGATCGCGTTGTTGCTGTAAATTTATCAAGAAACGTGCAGCAGTTATCAATTCAGCTCATCGAAGAGGCCATGGTTGACTTATTTTTAGTACTTACTTCAAGGCTTTTTTTCTAGGGCTGTCTCGCAGATTTACAGCTAGTATCGCATTAATTGTCGACAATGGCACACCATCCATCTTGGGCCACGTGGCCTGTTACCTGATTACCTTATGACTGCGTCAGTGTGTGCAGTTCGCGTAGCTGAAGTTTCGGTCGTATTTAGTCAAAATTCAGCTTTAAAAAAATGGCTCGAAAATTCATATCCATGCGTACTAATATTATAAATGCGAAAGTGTGTCTGTCTGTCTGTTATCTCTTCACGCTTAAACCGCTGAACCGATTAAGATGAAATTTGGTATAGAGATAGTTTGAGTCCCGAGAAAGGATACTTTTATCCCGACTTATTCCCACGGGATCGACACTTGGGCGGGTAAAACCGCGGGACACTGCTAGTATTTAATATGTTTCTAATTAAGTATACAGGGTGTTACAGAAAGGGTATATCAATATAAACGGGTTGAAGAGTGTATCTGGTCTAGAAACTCTGTACAAAATTTCAGCTCAAAAGCATTAACTTTGAAAATGCTTAATATTTTTTTATTTCGACATCACGGCGCTGCACTGGCGCGCGGCGGCGTGATGTGCGTGTACTAGGCGCACAGACACACTACTGATAATGGATAATGACCTTCGTAGTGCGGTGACACGTTTTTTATGATTTCAATTTAATAAACTATCGAAATAAAAAAATATTACTCATTTTCAAAGTTACTGCTTTTGAGCTGAAATTTTGTACAGAGACTCTAGACCAGATACACTCTTCAACCTGTTTGTATTGATATACCCTTTCTGTAACACCCTGTATGACTTTGTTGTCATCGATACGCTAAGAAGAAGACCTACCTACTTATTCAGTCAAATTAGGGCGTTAAGTCTGGTTGTAAGTGATCGGCAGGGACCAGTACAAAGGCGATCCTTGCCAGTACGTTTAATACTTTATAAAAGGGACAATATATTGTGCGCTGGAGCGGTGAAGGTTGGACATCTAATACTCGCATTGTGAACTACGAAGGGCTGACCATCCGTGAGCGCTGTTTGTTACATATTTTCTAAGAATGGTTGACAATGTTATGTAATCCGAAATATTCATATATCTAGGTACATAGAATAGAAATTGATTTGACCTTCTGTATAAATATGAAAAGGGTTTAGACTAAACTTGGCTTGTTGAGATGTTATTACAGTCTACTAAATAATTTTAGGGGTGTTAGCAATAAGGGGACTAAACCTACATCCACACAGACTGACTCGATTTTGTGTGAATTGCACAACTGCCTGAAGATTTAGGCTGCGCACACTTATGGTTTGCTGATGGATGGCTAGACATGGATTTCAAATACCAAGATACAGCCGAAATCTTTCCCTGGACGTCACGATTGGTTGCCGTTTGCAGGCAACACAATTAGATTGAGGAAAACGCAGTCATTCATAAATATACGGAAACCGGTCAGGCGTTAATAATGAAATGGTAAACCCACTAGACCGGTCAGATACACCTACAAGCTAAAACGTGAGATAGGACACAATAAGCGCATCTTCGGATATTTTATCCTTTATTGAGCTACTCGTATAAAAAAATAAAAAATTACCGACGTACAATCGATCGCATGTCAATGTCAGTGAAACAGTTTGACCTTGAGCGGGGAGGACCAGGAGGCCAGCTTATAGAGTTACTGGTTTTTTTACCTCTGATGTGCGGCCTACTGTACAGACGCCAGCACATCAAGCTACCCGAAACTGTCAAATTTTCCCAATCAACTTTGAACCTTACGCTTTAGCGATAAAGTTGAAAATTTATTAAAGGACAGATTGTTATCTAAGAGAGGATAGTTTGATGTGCTGGCGTCTGTACAATCGGGCTCTAGGCTGGCCTGCTACTGAGGTTTACTTAGAAAAACCTAATCTCACTTTGCCCAACCTGCATAGCTATTCACAACCATACGACAGGCTATCGTATTGAAAACCTGACATTTCGATAACCTGATTTGTCTTGCCCTCAACAGCAAATAGCTGTTGGAAGAATAGCGGGTGTCTATTTGATTTAAACTGACAAAATTTTCGGGTTTTGGACTTATGAACAGCATTTAGAAGACTCCTACGATAGCAATGATTAATGTTCGATACGATACGGAAGCGTATCGAGTATTTGTGAATAGCTATGCAGGGGTTCGAACACTATAAACCTAAGAGACCAAGCTCATCCGACGCGTCTAGGACCGCTAGGTGGAGGTAGTCAAAATCAATAAAATCTATGTAAGTATATTGAAATGTCAATTATATAACACCACGTAGGTAGACACATTATTTTAGTAGTCATCATAGGATACAAATGTAGCCTGAGCTATAATGATGAAACCTTTTACAAGTTAGATTTCACCATATAGTAATAATCTGTACCAAAGTGATATTGTGAAACTGTCAATTCTGCTCTCAACCATATAAGCTTACTTCGCAAGACGGAGTGGTAAAGTGCAAAATGTGTTCAAACTTTAAAAGAAAGAAACAAAGGAAAGAATATAATGAAAGAAAAAAATAATAAAATAAATCGTAGGTATAATGAAAAAATGAACAGATGAACATACTGTATACATACCGTACAGTCAAAATCATAACCCTCCTTTTTGCTTCGCCGTAGTCGGGTAAAAATTAAATTTCATTCGAGAACATCCATCGGTTTCTTACTAAACTTCAACTATATCCGAGGACACTCTTTTGTTGACCGTACATACGTAATAGGTATGTATTGCGCATTTGAAGGTATATCAGAAGGCCAACTCTCGTAATTGAAAACGTTCAAAATCTAGTTGCAAGCGCATCTCAGCGACAATCAATGTCAAAAATTTAGGAAATGTAGATGTATTTTTGACAGATTGCGACTATACGATCAGACTGTGAACGTTCTTAAAATTACGAGAATTACCCCTATGCCGTCAGAGTACGCTAATTATATCTACTGTGTCCTTATCCAATATAATGCAAAACAATCGCAAATAGAACCTATAGACTTGCGAAGGTAATTTCCTCCGTTCAATAATTGTTTTTCATCGCTCACGGTTACTCCATTTATCTTCAATGCCGTTCGTTTCAAGCCTAATGATCGTGAATCGTGGTAGAAATTAGTCATAATATTTTGTTTTTAAAACTAACAAGTGGTAAACTTACGATTTTGCACACTAATCACATATTTCTTAATATTACATAAAGATGTTTCAAATTGATGTTTTTTCAAGTTAAACAAATATCAACTTTATTGAAATTTAAATTAAGTTGATTTCAGGGTATCTATTGAAAAAGTTATAAAAATGTTTGAAGGTGTAACGTAAAATGCACTTTATTGTGTAGGAATTAAAGTTACTTTTCCATAAACTCATATTACTTATTTGTTTACATTTTTGGCAAATAAGTCGCGAATGCAGTTTACATACATGCATAACCTGATGCCTTCTTTCCATGGGAGTAGGCAGAAACTTCAGAAGCCATCTGCTACGATCCTTACATACTCCTTTTGCTTCGTTTACGTTCATACCAACAACTGGTCATAGACGCACCCGCACGCCGCCGGTTGCGAGTATGTACAGACGCCAGCACATAAAGCTACCCCAATCTGTCAACTTTCTTTGATAGATTTTTAACTTTAATACAAAGCAATAAGGTTCATATTCAATTGAGAAAATTTGACAGATTGGGGTAGCTTGATGTGCTGGCCTCTGTACTACGCAAGTTACTTTACTCTTTGACTACGCACAACTGACGTTTCTGAAGAACATCACCAATAATGTTTCCTAATATAAATATTAAAATTTTAATAATATAACTGTAGTAACGTGTCATGCAGTGGTGGTCCAGCCAGTGATAACGGCTCCGACTAACCCAGTCAGGCGCTTTTCTTTGTGTAAATAATTTCATCACCACTGCACTCAAAACGGTGAAGAAAAACATCGTGAGGAAACCGGCATTTGTCTTAGAACCAAAAATTAGAAGACATCTACCAACCCGCACTGGGCACGCGTGGTAGATTACAATCCCACTCCCTCTCGAAGAGAGAATGCCTGTGTCCCAGTGTGGGAGATTTATTAAGTAACTAGTATGTATACCTAGTTAAGCCACCATTTCATATAATCAAACAACCTGGGTAAGGAACCCAGGCTCCTGAACTCTGAAACTTTGCCTTCAGTCACACGACTTAGGGGTTTATTTATAATCGACTAGCAGCGCCCCGCGATTTCACCCGCGTAAGTTTCTATCCCGTGGGAATAACGGGATAAAAACTATCCTATGTCCTTTCCGGTACTCAAACTATCTCTATACCAAATTTCATTTAAATCGGTTCAGTGGTTTAAGCGAAAAGGTAACATACAGACAGACAGACAGAGTTACTTTGGAATTTCTAATATTAATAATAAAAATATGGATGATTAAAGTGACGTTTAAACGTCAAAAATGTATGGTTAAACAGTCGCTAACCACTATTTAACTTTAAGCAACGTTTATGAAGAAAGGGGTTTGGGGTACAACGCAGCTTAGTGATTGCAAGTACTAAAAAGTACCATTAAGATAATACTTATTTACTTTTATGTTCTTATATAATACTTAGGTAGGTATCTAAAGTTTGTAAGCACGTGTAAAGACTATCTGCTGATATTATTTATTTACATAATAAAATAAGAAAAACTCGTGACTGCAAAATAATAAACCTGTTATATCTGCGACGTTATCATCGTTTAATTTTAATGAATGTGATGAGTATATTTATTAGGTACCTGCTGTACATACATTATACAGCAAGTTTATGATGCTTAGCAATATAAAATTACTATTAATCTGTTTATCGTTATATACCCCTAGCTTCTGTCCGTGGCTTCGTCCGCGTGAAACTTTTTCACTCGACTCACCCCGTCGTTGTATCGCATCGCTTGCCCGCGTTATTACTTTGTTTTGCTTAACGTTCTTTCTTAGGGTCAGCGCAGACAGAACGGAGCGCAGCGGAGGGGATTTTATTAACGCACTTGAAAATAAACTTTAAATTATTACAATAAAGTGCATAAATGCTTGAACCCGTATCTTCGAGGACGCGCGAGCATTTTTTGTCGGGTTCAAGCATTTATGCACTTTATTGTAATAATTTTAAAGTTTATTATCAAATGCGTTAATAAAATCCTCTCCGCTGCGCTCCGTTCTGTCTGCGCTGACCCTTACTGTTTTTCTTTTTGATCGGCTCCTAAGAGTCGTAGCGTGATGTTAAATAGCCTTATAGCCTTCTTCAAGGATTGGGCTATCAAATACTAAAATATTTTTTCAAATTCTAAGGGTAGTTCCTGAGTTTAGCGCGTTCAAGCAAACAAACAAACTCTTCAGCTTTATTATTAGTATAGATTATAACTGTAAGTAGGTATGTTACCCAAATTAATACAGTTATGACTTTTAATTATACGTATAAAACTTCGGTTAATGACTAACTAACCAACAAACGCACAGTCTGAATAACTGCAGATATAAACGTAAAGGCTCCTACACACTACGCTGGCGGCAGAGCCAGCGGGTTTTTTCCGAGCGGGTATGCCGCTGGCACCATCAGGTGGCCGCAGAGCATCATTTTAGTTGTGCAGCTCGTTTGTGCGGCAAGCCCCGGCGGCTCAAATACCCGCCGGGAATGCCGCCGGGCTTGTTGGCGGCATGCCCGCCGGCATAGTGTGTAGGAGCCTTAATATTTGAAAGACAAACGACCGTTTTCACCAATAGTACACGACACTCGTTGGATTTTAATTGCTCGGCTCAGCACCGAGTGTTGAAAATCCAACACTCTTGCATTTAAGTGTTGCCCAATATCAGTGAAAACAGGGAAAGTAATTTTTTTACAACTAATGTTTTATAGGAAACTAAAGTTGCAACACTGATTCAGCAACATTTCGTATTGCAGGAAATATTGTTTAGTCAAGCTTTGGTTTCGAGAACGGTCACGCTATAACGGTTGTCCAAATACAGAGCGTTCTTTGACACCATAATGTCAAATACTTGTCTAAACCAAGGGCTATCGTATTACCCAGTAACTGGGTTGTGGAGGTCAGATAGGCAGTCGCTCCATTTAAAATACTGGTATTCAGCTGCATATGGTTAGACTGGAAGTCGACTCCAAGATAGATTGGGAAAAGGCTAGGCAGATGAATGTCAAATACTTGTGAAAATTTCAGTCTTACCAAGGGGTATCGTATTACCCAGTAACTGGGTTGTGGAGGTCAGATAGGCAGTCGCTCCATGTAAAATACTGGTATTCAGCTGCATGCTGTTAGACTGGAATACGACTCCAACATGATGACTGTCAAATACTTGTCAAAATTCCAGTCTTACCAAGGGGTATCGTATTACCCAGTAACTGGGTTGTGGAGGTCAGATACACAGTCGCTCCTTGTAAAATACTGCTATACAGCCTAAACAGATGCAGCTGATGCATCTGTTTAGGCTGGAAGCTAACTCCAACATAGTTTTGAAAAGGCTAGGCAAATGAATGTCAAATACTGATGAAAATGACAGATTGACAGCCGATAAATTATGACGGAACCACTTTCCTAGAAAACCATAGTTTTTAGTTCCTCAACTGTTGTTTCTTAGGAATTGGTGCTTCAGAATGCAGAGTTGCACTAAGCAAAATCTTCTGGTAATCATTTCAAGGGTAATTTTTTTCTAAATAGTTACCATGTTTCGTATAAATGCAATGTAATGTATGTGTATGGAAAGGCAAAATTGACTAAGCGACATAATATATTGAAGTTAGCCTTATGTCGCTAAGTCTTTACCTTTCAAACGTCGAATTATATTATCTATAACTAACTGCACCCCGCGGTTTCTCCCGCATAAGTCTCGATCCCGTAGGAATATTGGGATAAAAAGTATCCTATGTCCTTTCCCGGGACTCAAGCTATCTCTATCTATACCAAATTTCATCTAAATCTGCTCAGCGGTTTAGGCGTGAAAAGGTAACATACAGACAGACAGAGTTACTTTCGAATTAATAATATTATTAGTATGGATACGTAACGTACTCGTAAATGTTAGATTCTCGTAGGGTTTTTTTTTTTTTCAAAACAATAGTGCAGCTGTGTTAATACAAACATGGAGAAGACACGGTTCGTTGGGCCGCTCTGTCGCAGTCTGTAAAACCAGCTAGTTAAACACCACGTAAAAAGTATAAATAATGAGCTAATTCACTGTTTTACGAGGAGTAGGTACTTACATCAAAACTGCATAGTCGTCAGACTTTGATGGTCATTTCGCAAAAAATAAAGAACCTCCTGGCTACTTAATTATTGTTTTAAATAGCATAATAGGTAGCATAATAAGCGTATAATGTTCCCATTGCTGGGACACAGGCCTCTCGGTGATGGGAGTGGGTACCCCGGGCCCAGTGCGGATTGGTAGATGTCACGTTTTCGAATTTTTGGTTCTAGGACATGCTGTTTTTTTTACGATGTTTTTCTATACCGTTATTGTTTGTTTTAAATTAATCACAATAAAAATAGTTTTAAAAGTCACTCCTTTAAATGGAACTTATAAACAAGTAATAATTAGCAAGTTTTCATTCATAAATCTCTTCCGTAACTTTGATAAAAATAGTTTTAAAAGTCACTACTCTAAATGGAACAAGTAATATTTTCATTCATAAATCTCTTCCGTAACTTTGGATAGTACAGTGGCTGCCTGTAAACAAAACTAAATAGTTAGTTTATTTTGTTTTTGAAACGTATATCATCTTGGATCATCGTTGTGAAAGTCTTTGCCAGTGACCTTGTCTCGATAGGTATTTGGAATACCCCATTGAATAAATATTCATTTACCTACAAGGAAAATACTTCTTTGAGGAAATTCTGATTTCCTACCTAAACTTGTCTTATTTTTACAAAGCGAAGTGTTATTTAATATGTAGATATTAAATATATTTTACATATCTCGGGACCCTGCGTAGCGTACCAGGGGCCGAAGCCAAATCGCAGAGGCCCCTTTGACAATTTTAAATGATAAGTTAACGTATTACTTAATAAATTGTACGTATACAGTATACGCTCGTTCTATCATAGACCTCATCAATCGCTTTCCATCAGGCGTGATCGAGGTCAAGAGCGAGCCCATTCAGTAATAAAAAAATGCACTATGCAAGTGCCACCGAGGACGATCCCCGGTTGGTACAGGACTGTTGCAGAACATGCGAACAACATAAATTGGGCTATGGGTTTGGGTTGGCTATAGTGGGTCGATAACCTTGAACTATGGAAGGACTATGTCTCCTGCCTGACCGCTGATAGTATACCTAATAATCGCAGATAATATGGGATTAATAAAATGCCAGGGAGTTAATATATTATTTAGTATTATGATTCATAATATTTAATATTATTGTCAGTTCAGATGCCATGCTGCACCTATTGTGTGCGTTGTTTAGATTATTTATGCTCCATTGTTTGTTTTTATGTTGTCACCACTGGTCACTAGGTAAGTATCTATTGGTTAAAAATAATATGGGAGCTTATTCAACTTGAATTTGTCAAAGGGAATCAGCGTTTAGAAGCGTTGTCGTCTTCAATTACCTAGGTACCTAATGCAAAAAAGAGTAAACAAAATGATGATTTTGGACGCAAGAAATGTTTTCAAACATTGGAAAGTGAATCCCAAATATTTGTCATGTTCATTAACATTCCGAAAACATTTTCATTCACTTCTGTACGATGTAAAGGTATAAAAGAATTTAAACTAATTGTTAACATTCCGACCTTCACGAACCAGATAACACGGTCTTATTGTGCCAATTCTGAACCAAGTAATCACCATTACATTAAATAGAAAATGTAACACTTTTGAAAAACATAATTTAATGTCTACGACATAACTGTAACAAGTTTGTAAACAATATAAGAATAAATTATACTCAACGTTATCAACACTACACAAATAAATACACCAGTAAAATACTTGCTAGTAAAAGTCTTAAGTTTTGTTCACGGGAAAACACTGCACTTCCACTCATACGGACATTGATAAAATAAAGAATTCTTTCACATTCCGCTAGATAGTTGGTCATTCCTTCTCTGCTGTACATGACCAGTCTGCAGTCCGCGTTCTTGGTAACGTACAGTCGCATGCGAGTGATGGGGTCCAGCACCGTCGTCCCTCGCCAGTCTTTGATCTCGTGCTGAGAGGTCTCCGGAGGCAGGATGTCCGCATCACGACTCCTGGCCTTCTCGCTCCACAGGCTCACGTCGACACCGTCCTCCGTCATCTTCCTCGTGTTGTAGTCATGAATATAGTTGATGAGAAACGCATGAGCGATGTCACAATATATAGCAACGGTCTCCACCAACTCGACATCTTCTATTCTGAGCCAGCATTGGTCGGCGCGGTCGTTCCTGTTCGGCATTTCGAAAGGGATGGGGAATACGTAGGGTTTCACATCTTTCGCGGCCACTTCGGAGCACAACACGAGTGCTTGCAACAGAGTGGCGCCGATGACTTCGGGTAACATTTTAAATGTGCTGCTGTGACGACGTCATGATTGTAACTAAACGACATCGTGACGGCTCGGTGTCGCTGCAAAGCGTTGCAGAACGGCTAGCTGCCTTCATAAACGTGATTACAGGTTAAAAAACGATTATTAGATTGCAATTTACAACTCATTGTTGTGGGAACGAAATCCACGTGATTGAATGGTTGGCATAAGTTGAAACAATTCAACATAGTTATTTGTAATTGTTCTGCTCGTATTATCAATATAAGTACGGTGTTTCCGCAGTTAATATGTATTAATAAGTATACGAAGGGTTTGTTCCTTTACGACCAATTCCGGTGCTTATAAAGAATGTGGACAGGAATGATTGTTACTATTATGGTTGGTTGGCATTGGACTATGTGTAATAAGTAATAACTTTTAGACCCATAATTATTTGCAGTCTACCTACATATTAAATATTGTTTTATGAAATCGTATACAATACACCAAACAAAAAAAAATCTGGAAATATAAATGTATGCATTTCCGATGCATTAAATCTCCATGAAGCCCATATTCAGCAGGGGACGATTATGGACTCCTTATAGATCTAAATGACGCGTGACGCTTCGTGCCCACGCCATTTTAGTCGGTGCTGCAATGTTTCTCTGCAGTGCAAGTGGCTTGAGTGAGGCAGGATGGTGCAATTAGTTTCAGTTTTATGTAGTAATGACCCAATGTCCCCCCGTAGAGTGCGGGCCCGGGCGGCGCGGCGGCGGCGGCGGCGGTCAAGAGATCGAACCACAGCAGTTGCATTATTGGAGTCAACTCACACGTACTTAGCACACGTACTTAGTACTTAGATCAAAATATGATTTGCGACTATAATAGACATGGTATTTACAGAATTATAGTCATTAGAATCATTAATATATCTCTTTAAGTTAGATTTCTACCACAAACACTTTTCCATACGAGATTAATTTGTTTATAGCGGTACAAATCTAACTTAGTAAGATGTATTAATGATTCTAATTATTATAATTCTGTAAATACGTACCTGTTATAGTCGCGAATCATATTTTGATCAAGATACAACCTGACACTCGCCTGAAAATTGCAAAAAACGTAGGAAAAATTTAATTTTGCGGCGTACAACTACGCATTCACCTTAAGTAGTAATGTAGCAAGCTATTCTAGCAAACTTATGGCGAAAGCGTTATTCATGGGTAGACCGCGAAATTATAATTTTCTTCAGGTCAGTATTAGATCGTTGTTGATCTAAATATGATTCGCACCCGTTCAAAAACATTTCCTACTACCAGACATTTTTTGGAATGCAGTGACACGTAATCGGCTTGTGTGCGTAAACGGGAAAACAAACGTAATATAGGTATGAGAATAATATTCATTTCTGTTAATTGAATACAGAAGTGACAAAGTTCAGTCAATCAGGAAAAGATATCTTAAAAATTATACTAATGATGGGCTGTTGTTGTTGTAAAATGTCTAGAATTTTGTTTCAATAGAACAGAACGGAAAACTGGAAATAACTCTTATGACGCCATTATTAACTTCCGAAGTTTCCTTTAGGTGGTTGTGACAAGGGGTACTAGAAATAACTGAAGACCTGAAAACGGGTCCTAGTTGGGCAAATTCTAATATCGTGAAAAAATGTCAGCTGTTGCCTACATTTGGCCGAGATAAGCGAACCCACGTGTGGAGCATCTGACTGTTGTTCGCGGTATCAGGTTTGATCCCATAGTAAAAGCTGTTCATAATGATGAGTACATACCTCTATCAGCCTGTAATGTTCCTCCTGTTGGGACACAGGCCTGCTCTCTGTGAGAGGGAGTGGGCCGTAATCCACCACGCCAGCCCAGTGCAGGTTGGTACATGACATATGTCTTTGAATTTTTTGTTTCTAGGACATGCCTTCACGCATTTTCCTTCACCTTTTTGAGGAGAGTAGTGGTGATGAAATACACAAAGTAAAGCACCTGTCAGTGTTCGAACCCACGAGATACAACTCGAAAGTCGCGGCCGATACCACTGGGCCACCACTGCTCTATTTGCTCTAATGCTGAGTACAGACGCCAGCACATCAAGCTACTACAATCTGTCAAATTTCTTTATTAGATTTTCAACTTTATCGCTATAGCGTTAGGTTCAAGGTTGATTGGGAAAATTTGATAGTTTCGGGTAGCTTGATGTACTGGCGTCTGTACAATGACTTTTCAGGTTTTCACTTATTTCAATTACACCTTGTAGGTATACTGATGTGATGACGACTGCCTTACACCTGTGTTGTTTGTTACTACCTAGCTACTTATTCGTGCTGTCATTTCTGAATCAATGTTTCTTGGTCTTTGCTTATGCATGTAGACATCATCAAGTTCGCTTCATATTAGGTACTTACTTGTTACTGTGGCGTTATTATTAGAATCCCACAAGTATTTAGTTTTCAGTCGTGATCTCATCATCTGCCTAGCCTTTTGATAACTAAGTTGGGGTCGGCTTCCAGTCTAACCGGATGCAGCTGAATACCAGTATTTTACATGGAGCGACTGCATATCCAGTAGCACCTGTTTTAAAGCACTTTTGCAACTAAGTAATAATAACATATGTTAACATAGACTTAGCAAATTAATAAAAAATGTATTTACCCATTGCGTATGGGTTCTAGGTGCAGTTATTTACATTTTTGTCAGTTGTTTTTTACAGCATCTATTAATCATGGAAATGATTAGGAGTCTCTTATCACATACCGCGAACTACCTGGCTCACTCGTTAGAGTCTGCGTCACTGTCTGTGCAAGTGTGCATGAGTCACATTGACGTCTGAGACGAACCAGTTTCTCAGTAGCAGGTAAGTTTCGTACGAAACGTTGGTTGACCTTAAAAAATCGGAGTTATCTGTGGTAAAATCTAATGTATTTTGACATAATGACCATTAATTTAGGTACTCTCATGAACTGTACATCTGTACCTAAATGTTATCCCAATTATCAAACTAGTAAGGCACTTTTTCAATTCATTATGGACTTCCCATTGCGTAATCGCATTGAGTACCACATAACAAAAACAAATATTAAACCGGTCCCGTATTAAACTAAATTCTGCTTAATTGCCTGTTGTGCACACTTATCTGGCCAAATGTAAGAATTAGTTTGATGTTTACTTCACCTCTACCCTTCTCTTATCTGTTGTCTGCGTGGGTGAAAGAGACGGCAATTGAGGTTCCCTGAATAGTCATTTACGTCATACACGCACACATTGATGCGCGAACTTGTTTAAAATAAAACCAATCAACGAGCATGGGATCAAACGTGTCTGAGCTCTGGCATGTATACGTCATGCAAAATGGCCAACAGAATATTTCTGTTGTGCCTTTTAGTTTCGGTACTAACTGTGAGTTATATAGAAGGGAGAGGCGGTTCAAGAGGCGGCAGCAGAGGCAGTAGCAGCAGGAGCAGCGGCGGTGGAAGGAGCTGGGGAAGCAGCTCCTCATCCTTCGGCAAGAGCTGGGGGTCAAGCTCAAGCTCAAGCTGGAGTAAACCAAGTTCATCGTCATCGAGTCACTGGGGAAGCTCATCGTCACACAGCTACCCCTCGTCCTCATCGGGTCTCTCGGGATCATCAGGATCTCACAGCTATCCTTCATCATCGTCAGGATTATCAGGATCATCGGGATGGAATTCTGGTTCCTCAAGATACCCTTCATCATCATCAGGGCTGTCCGGCTCTGGATCTAGCTCTTACAATAAGCCTTCGTCATCTTCAGGATCGTGGTGGAATTTTGGATCGTCTAGTTACCCGTCGTCCTCATCAGGACTGTCTGGATCTGGATCAAGCTCTTACAATAAACCTTCGTCATCTTCAGGATCCTCGTGGAGTTCTGGATCGTCTAGTTACCCCTCGTCATCATCAGGACTGTCTGGATCTGGATCAAGTTCATCACACGGCTATCCCTCATCTTCCACTGGACTTTCTGGATCAGGTAGTAAAATCCCATCATGGGGATCTGGATCATCGGGGTCTCATGGTTACCCGTCAAGTTCTTCAGGAATGTCTGGCTCTGGATCTAGCTACAAACCATCATCTGGCTCCGGTACTCATACTTATCCATTTGGAACCGGACTGTCGGGATCTCACTCAAACAACAATAATAATTATAAGCCGACCCACACGTACAATACGAACAGTGGAACTTCAGTTCATCATACGACACATTATTACCATAACACGGTACCATACGCCGTGCCAACGTACTACACCGCACCACAGTACGTTTACATCCATGAGTACAGGAACTCCAACAGTCGCTATGGAGACTTACTGACAGGCTTGTCTTTGTACAATCTTGGTCGATCACATAGTCACTATCACGACCATTACTACTATGATGACTACTACAGGCGCAGGTACGACAACCCGAGCTCTTCTTCATACAGGCAAGAAGACAGACCCCAAGACCAAGCTAACTGCATATTGAAAGTGAAAGAAAACGGACGAGTTGAAGTGTTAAAAATTCCTTGTGAAATCGTGTCGACTTTCACCCAAGGAAGCAAAAAGTTGGCTCCATCACAACAAACTCAAGTGAACAAAACAGTGTGTACGACAACCACTACAACTATTAACAAAACCGTGTCCTCGCCAGCAACGCCTGTGGTGCCAGTGCTATCAGTGTTACCAGCCGTGGCAGTTAATGGTTCTTCAATTAACTCTACGGTGACAGCTAACAAAACTGGGCAAGTAAACGGACATGATTCTAGCATATTGATTATGAACGGTGCAGTACCAGTAAATGGTGCCTCAGTGCCAGGTATGAACCTTACGGTGCCAAATGCTAATGTCTCGTCTGCTAACACTACCGTGACTACTACTACGTTACCAGTCAATGGTTCATCAGCCAATATTACGAGGACTGTGACAACAATCAATGCAACTACAGTAAACGTCACGGTATGTACTACAAACTCCTCACTTGTCGATCCTTTGACCGTGCAAGGGCCTCAAGTAAATGCTAAAAACATGGAATGTATCGTAGAGATCCAAACAAGAGATGGTTTCTTGAGTAATGCTGTTGATTGTAGCACTCTAATAGCGTATGCGAAAATGCCTGAACCAAAGAAAGACACGGGAATACTACCTGAAAGAGCTAAACTGAAGTCATGGTTGGCTAATCCGCCTTGGTGGATGTCCTTATTTATAGCTGTGTAATTTAAGTACAAAACGTATATTGTTATTTTAGAATTGTATCTTAGTTTGATGTGTTACGCAAGAATCTATGTACTTGGTTTTGCTGTTACTGAGTCGATAATGTTGTTATTAAACTCACACACACTACGCATAAAGTCTAGATATACTTAAAACATAATTATTTGTGTGTGCAAACTTTTAACTTTGATATTGTATTTTTATAGATCTGTTTTTTGTGTTCAAATGAATAATTTAGTTGGTTAAGTACTCTATGATGTGCCATTTGCTGCATTTATGTATCTACCTATCATAATATTTTATAAGGAAACTTTCTTTATGTTAATAAAGATGTTCATATAATAGTGTTTGCCTTTCACTTCAATCTCTTTGTTACGAATATTTTCTCAAAATACTCATTACCTGCCAAGTTTAGTTATAATAATACGTATGGGCTAGTTCTATTATTTCGTTAACAAGTATAATTTCCTATTATAAATATAAATGTACTCATAGAATACAAGGATAAATCACAAGTGTAATTATAAATGTAGCTACAGATGAAAAACAGAACAATTTATTTCTGTTGAATAAGTATCTCACATGTATACAATTATTATTCATTTATTAATTGACTTAGTTCATTTGTGTGGGCTACTAAGTTCTACGCATTAAGATAATTAACGCGTAACGTTTGAATACTGATAAAATGCTTTGAATGTACATGACATTGATATCGCCTGTGCTCGATTTTTTTTTTATATTCCCAAGAATGTAAACAAGAGCTCTTTTAATGAAGATTATATTAAGTATCCTAGCTGTTCCTGGCGACTTCGTCTGCTTAAATTTTTTTAATAAAAATATCCAGGATGAAAAGTGTCCCTTATCCTTCTCCAGGTCACAGGGAACCTATCAGTTAAATTTCATATCAATCGGTTCTGTGGAGTGAATAGGTGACAGACGGATAAACAGAGTTACTTTTGCATTCAAAATATTTTGTTATATGGATATGGATTAATATGATTTTTAGGGTTCCGTACCTCAAAAGGAAAAACGGAACCCTTATAAGATCACTTCGTTGTCCGTCTGTCTGTCCGTCAGTCAATACCCTTTTTACCCGACTACGGCGAAGCAAAAAGGACGGTTATGATTTTGACCGGTATGTACCTATGTATATATGTTCATCTGTTTCCTCATAACTTCTAAACTGCTTGTCATAATTTGACAAATGAGAGCGTCTTGACCGTCCGCTAGTTATAGGCTATGTGACGTTACATTAAATTGAATATGGCGCCCTCTAGCGGAAATAAAGCTATGGCCCAAAAAAAAAATGTTAGTCATGCTGTGTTGGGTATCAAATTAAAGGGCTTAATTAGCACATTTCAATAATATAAATATTACTGAAATAAGCCCCAAAACTATTAAATAAAAATAAGTTTAAAAACTACAACCCGACTACTGAAAAGGATGAAACAAGAAAGTACCTTCCCGTGGTCGCATGCAGCTGTTTATAATTACACTAGCTTCAGCCCGCGACTTCGTTCGCGTACTTCTTGTTTCCCCCGAGCCACCCCGTCGTATCGCATCACCCGCCCGCGCTATCACTTAACGTTCTTTTTGACTTTTTTTCTTTTTGCTCGGCTCCTAAGGGTCATAGCGTGATGTTAAATAGCCTATAGCCTTCCTCAAGAAATGGGCTATCAAATGCAAGAAGAATTTTTCAAATCCGACTGGTAGTTCCAGAGATTACCCCCTACATACAAACTTACAAACTTACAAACATACAAACTTACAAATTTTACCTCTTTATAATATTAGTATAGATATAAGCTATGGTAAGTAGCATGCGACCACGGGAAGGTACTTTCTTGTTGCATCCTTTTCAGTAGTCGGGTTTTAGTTTTTAAACGTATTTTTTCTCAGGAACTCGTTGAGTTTTCAAGTTGAAATTAATATCAATATTCAGGGCTGCAATCCGTTGAAGCATTGAAAAAATCATACTTCTAAGTCAACGCAATCAAAGGATACGGGAGTTTATGTCCTGAAATCAAAACCTATAGGGTAGGTACTTTCTGTTGACCTAGAATCATTAAATTTGGCGAGAAGCAATGTCATGTAGCACAAGTAAAGGAATAAAAAAAAAACATACCTACAAATTTGTACGTACGGAGCCCTCGGTGCGCGCGTCCGACTTGCACTTGAGCGGTTTTGCTGTAACCTCGAACTCGACATTTTATCCCAAAAGTGAAATACCGCAGCATTTTGATAAATAATAAAAGATTTATTAATAATAATGTGTTATATGAAGAAAAATATGTTTTTAATAAGTTCTAACATTATTTCTGTCCAATAAAAGGGGCATTCGCACTATTTATCTGCATTCTGATACAACGATAGTTTGGGTCACCTTGGAAGCAAATATCTAGTTTTAAACATTCGCATCAGCGTCTTTAATTCAAATTTAATTGGATGTGAATGCCCGATGTCCGCGTTGTCCTTGTACAGATGATTGTTTTTATACTGTGGTCACGTGTAGGACGTCTGCGTTTCAGTAACATGTGCAGTCTGCCGTGGAATGAAGGCTAAGTGCTGAAAAACAACAGTTGTCGAATTGTCATCAGTTGGTCGATATTCATAGTATAGTAAGTATAGTGTTATCAGCCTATATGTTCGCTCTGCTGGGAGCCAGGCCTCCTCTCGGTGAGAGTGGGCCATAATCCACCACGCGGGCCCAGTTCTTGATGGTAGATGTTACATGTCTTCAAATTTTTGGTTCTAGGACATGCCGGTTTCCACAAGATTTTTTACTTCACCGTTTTAAGAGAAGTGGTGATGAAATTATTTACACAAAGTGAAGCGCTACCGATCTATCGAAACATCTTACTCTAAGACTATTGCATAAATCTAGAAATTTCCTTGCTTTGGGTACATGAGTAGACTCTTTTTATTAACGACTATGTTGTGTTCTTATGTGTTAGATCCTTAGCTCCCACTTGGGTAACCAGCGATTGCTTTCAGACCAAAACAAGTTTTCTCAACTTAGGTAATACTGATGGACGGTTTATTATTATCCCTTAGTATCTCTTCAGGACTTTCACTTGAAGGTCAGGCTTAGGAGTAATACTAAAGAAGATTAAAGCGCTTAGTACTTTACTTAGTTACTGGTTTAAAGCCTATGATTAGTGGGACCCTACATTAAGACAATATGGTTGAACCAATACAAAGGGACAGGTACCTATTTATTATCGTCTCTACTTTCCTTAAGTCAATCATTTTTGCTATGTTTTTTTCTCATTCATATTCAAAATCAATCAATCTGATCGTAAGTCGCGGCCCTTACCAATGGGCCAACACTGCTCCAACACGCAGTTATTCATAATTTCCTGTGATGGGTTATTATTACATTCCAATTGTACTCGTTGTATAAATGACAGAAAAATCAGGTTACTCGTGGAAGTAGCGCTGCGAAATGTCCCGAGATTCAGTTGTAATGGATTGTCAATTATATCTAGTTGGTCGGTAAATTTTCGCGCTGTCATCTATACTATTATTATAAAGACGTAAATTGTATGAGGAGGTAATCTCCTGAACTTCCAGTCGGAGTTGAAAAAATATTTTTGCATTTGTAGCCTAATTTTTGAGGAAGGCTATTATATAGGCTATACAGGGTGTTACGGAAAGGGTATATCAATACAAACGGGTTGAAGAGTGTTTCTGGTCTAGAATCTCTGTACAAAATTTCAGTTCAAAAGCAGTAACTTTGATAATGCTTAATATTTTTTTATTTCGATACTTTATTAAATTGAAACGTGTCACCGCACTACGAGGGTCATTATCCATTATCTGTATTGTGTATGTGCGCCTAGTACACGCACATTACGCCGCCGCACGCCGAAATAAAAAATATTAAGCATTTTCAAAATTAATGCTTTTGAGCTGAAATTTTGTACAGAGATTCTAGACCAGATACACTCTTCAACCCGTTTGTATTGATATAACCTTTCCGTAACACTCTGTATAACATTAAGGTGAGATCCTAAGCCGAGCAAAACATAAAAATTTCAGAAAGAACGCTAAGCGAAAACGAATTCGCCTTTGTACAGTTTTTTACTTGTGCATAAAGTTTTAATAAATAAATAAATTACTAGCGCGGGCAGGCGATGCGATGCGATTCGATGAGAAACATCAAGTTTAACGCAAACGACATTGCGCGCAGAAGCCCACAACGTGCTTCAAACATAAATATGTAAACTGCATACTTCTGTCTGTTTTGAGGCGAAATTCAGGTTAGCAGTAAGATATAAGCGATGAAATACCTTCTACGAAGGCAGAAAAAATCATTGCCTATATTTATTTTTAGGAATGCCAGATGTTTACGAGAATCAGTTTTAACAGGTTTCAGACATGTTTGATATAATACATGACTGAATAATCAAAACATAGCAGTTGAGTAGGTAGGCGCCTAGCTATTCTGTTTTTTCTGTTCTACTTATGATGTACTAATGGCTAAGTATTTTCTGACAGTCAACAGTCTGTCTGCTTGCAGCGCGCCTAAGCTAAGCTCGGGTGCAATCTACTAATGTGGTGACTTGTCAATACATTGAGATTTCTGGGCTAAGAAGTTAAATATTGATTAATTATACACATAAATCTTTCAGAATAAGGTCTCTAAATGATAGCTAAAACCTCATCCAAATCCATTGCGTAGTTTAGAAATATGCGGTCACACGAAAAGCGACTTTGTTTTATATACTATATATTGATAGTGATGTAATTAAATGTACCTGTGTACTTTTGGTGTACGTAAGGTCTATCTTTAGAAAAATCAATTGCCGTGCCTTAGTCTCGCAACAACTCTAAAATGGCTCGACCGATTGTAATGAAAATTTTTTAAGTTGATGTGCGCGCGGCCGAGAAGACGGATCGTAACAAAAAAAAAAAACGCATTTAGGCATTAGTTAGTTATAAATAAAATGCTCGAGATTTGCAATCAAGATACCAATCTTTAAAAGCTCCTCAAAATTCTTTGTGCTTACCTACATAGAAGGCGAGGCAAAAGTGGGACGTGTTAAGTGTGTAGGTATCTTATATTATCTCCGTGAAGTATCTCTCCATGTTAAATCTCGCGTATCAGATTAAATTATTGCTAAAATCTACATTTTTTTATCCTTTCTTGGAGATTTATGGTATCATGATATAATAATGTAACCTAGCAATAAAATCCAGGCAACCGGATTGTTAATAAACCATCACTCGCAATATTCCGACAGGCGCCTGTCTTGAAACCTTTCTCATTCGATGATTCGACTAAAATGCTTTTGAAATGGACTATTCCGATGATTTGCTCCTATCTTGAGAAGCCTTTTCGCTCCATTACCCTGGTCTGTTAATTTATCAATTTCTTTTGAACGTGCTGACCTGACAAAACGAGTCTTATTCGGAGCTTATCAGAAAAGTTTGGTCGTGGCAGTTTTTGGTTATTGATAGTGACCTTAAGTTTTTATGAACCGTTCTCATGCCTGTTACACCTTATTATATATAGTGTTCCTTAGCCATTACTGTCCTTTTAACGCCACACCTAACGTTTTCATGGATTGTTTTAGGACATGCTAACAACCTACACTTGCAACCAACACTTGGCTTAAAAAAAAAACCCTATATTATGTAGAAACCTCAGCGGATTTACTAACACTGCAATGTCTGCGCACCTATGTTTTCGACTTAAAATTATTATACCTACTGTTATCAGGTGGCCCCATTAGTAGGCTGAAAGTCGTCCAAAGTGTAATGGAAAGGGCTATGCTTAGAGTTTCTCTCCGTGATTGAATGAGGATTTCCGTAAGAGAACCAAAGTAATCGACATATCCCGAAGAATTACGAACCATTGCTCGCAGACCAGATTACCAGAAGTGGGCCGATGACCTGGTGAAGGTGCAGGAATCGGCTGGATTCGAGAAGCACGGAACTGGTCAAAGTGGTGATGCTTGGGGGAGGCTTATGTCCGGCAGTGGACGTCTTTCGGCAGAAATGACGATAATGCATATTACAAAGATACAATAATAAAAGCAAGGTTTTTTTTTATTAATAAGCAGTCTAATAATGATTTCAAGAAATAAACTCTATCGTCGTAGCATAACAAGGAAAAACTTATTTACAACGTAAAAAAACTAGATTTAATCTCGCTAGGTACATGATTATGAATATAGATTATGATTATGTTGATCAGAATTTATCATGATCGTAGTTATGTTCACATAATATATCTATAATACCATACTTGTTACTGCAAAAAAATATGATTGGCGTCTAGCTTAATAAAAACTAGAAATACGGCTTAGATCTACTGAGGTCTTGCAGTGGGTATTGCGTATAGATAAGTTTAGCGGATCTAGCAAATTCACAGCATACCTACAACGTGTGTTGAACTTCTGTCTGTATATGAATGTCTGAATTAAGGCTCTGAATGATTGTAAGCTCGAAGGATCCTTACGATTCAAAGGCTAATTTTCAACTAGTCTTAAATTCAGGCTATTGAAGTCAATACGTTATTTATTTGTTTATTAATAACCAACATATATCTATAGCTTAAATATTGACAGCTCAGCGAGTTGATCTATGCCTTCAGTTTTCTTCTTTCCGCATAAAAAACGTTGGTTAGACAATGCTAGAGATTTTAGTAAACTTTATCTAGTCTTAATTGCTCAGACATGTGAACCATACAATAACTTAACTTTTCAACCAGTTATTTTATTAACGGCGCCTTTTCCCGTTTCAGGTATAATCTCAGTGTGCTGGGTGTCGGGCGCCGGAGTGGGTCTCCTGCCACTCTTCGGCTGGCATGCCGGCAACAACATGCCCGGCTGCTACTTCGTCGAGGTCATGGACTACAACTACCTGCTCTTCCTCTACTTCGCCACTATTGTGACGCCCAGTGTACTGCTCGCGGCCTTCTATGCTCACATCTACCGCGTTGTTGTTAAACAGGTAATTTAAGTATTAACATTTAAGTCGGAAATACATCGTGTATCAGAAAATGTGTGGCTTATTTAAGGGTGTGGATGAATGAAACTGAACTACTTTCTTCATAGGACCAGTATCGTAATGGCGAAAAAATAATCAGCTGTCCTATGCAAAATATCAAAACTACTCGACCCAAATGGTTCTTCTTGATAAGGGATAGTGACTGTGGCGAAATTATCTAAATTATAAGTTTTTAAATACAGCATAGAGACATGAATATTAATAGAACATCAACTAAATGATAAAGAAATGAATAAGAACTCCTTATTTCGTGCTAGAGTTAACCAGAAGGCATTGACAATGGAGATAGTGGCTTTCATTTTAATCACGAGTACATTACGAGTTTATCACGAGTATATTTTCTTAAAATTATTCGAATTATTAGATGACCTTCGGTTCAGAAAGTATTGGCATTTTGCCTAAGTACTTGAAATGATATTGGTTACTATTCTTAGCAATTTAAAACAAAATATGTTTTCTACATTTCCAGCTAAGCGAGGTGATGACAGTGGATGGCTGTCGGGGGCGTATCCCCGGGGGTGGCACCATGCTAAGGGTGCTAGGAGCCGCCCAGAAGCGAGAAGTCAAAGCAACACAGAATCTCGCCATCATAGTATTCTTCTTCATCATTTGCTGGATCCCACTATACACTGTAAATGCGATCAAAGCCTTCATGCCTGACCTGGACATTCCAAACCCCCTCACATATGTCTGCATTATAGTCTCCCACTTAAACTCTGCCATCAATCCCTTCCTGTACGCATATCACTTGAAAGATTTTAGAGCAGCGTTGAAGGGTCTCCTCTGCTCCATCGTAGGCAGAGGGGTGACCATCCAAGCAGCATATAGACCACCGATACCTGTCAGGAGACAAGCTTTAGAGAGATGCAACGCTCTGAGAGAGAGACCAAAAGTATACGTGAACTCCCCAGTGTGGCTGCGGCAGAAGGAAGCGGAGGTGAGCACTACGGAGGAGAATAGAGCTGTGGCAGTAGCAACACCAGTAGTGCCAGACGTGGAACCATTCATAAACAGAGTAGCGGAAGGTTCCAGTGGGTGCAATACTCCTGAGGGCAGGGACAGTGAGGCTGGGCCATACCTTATAGAAACTAATGAGGAGAGGTGCCAAAGTCCGTACAGAAGGGTTGAGGAATTGATTCGGCGCGTGCGAAGCGTCAGTGCGGATCACAGCTGACAGGAGCCTTGCCGGGGCTTCCCGGCGTATAGTGTCACTTGAGGAGACATCAGAAGAAACAAACATTCCTAAGAATAGTAGAAAGTAGATTGTAAATATTTAAAGTCGCTTGTGATTTTTGCTAAGCATTAGAAAGTCACGGTCTCTCGCAATAGATAATTTTATTTATCGTATTTAAAGATGATGTTGAATGGAATTTTTATGTTAAAGTTAATAATATTTAAGTAAATGTGCTGAATGTAGATAACTATTTGTTGCTTGTATGATTGTTATAAGTTGTTGCTTCTATGGAAATATAAAATTAAATGACCTATTTATGTGTACATATCTATCCATTTATTTTAATCCCGCGTACAGTGCGTGCCACGAAAGACGAGACTTGACACACCACGTGGTTTAACATGAGCACACGATTTTAGGTCTCTTTAGCGGTATGAAGTCTGAGCGCGGGACGGAACCGGGCGTCATAGGGGCGGCGGAAAGAGCGCGGAAGGGGGGTCAAGTCTAATCTTTCGTGGCGCTAACTGTACCTACCTACCTCACTCGAATCCTATTTCTGAAGCCTCCTCTATACGTCGTGAGACGCGTCCACGGACGCGCGGACGTCGACAGATGCACCAGCAGATGGATCACCACGAGCCGACCACACGTCTGTAGGTCGTTCAGTCTGTGTTAATTCTCGACAGACGCAACTCGCACGAACGCAACATTAAAAAAAATGGATGTTGAGACCGTAGCTATTTATTTATAAGTTTTAACTACTACTTGAGTGTGCATCGTATGTCATGTAGTATTTAAGTTGTCTTAATACCAACAGAAATAAAAATTACCTACCTAATATCCAATTTGCAATTACAGTATCTAACTTATAGGTAGTAGCCTCAACAGAATCAATTAATTGAAATAATTTAATTATTTTGATTTTTGAAGTGAAACTTCTTTACGCACGCTTGACTTGGGGAGTAAGCTGGCGAACGCGTGACGTAAGCGTTACGAAAAGTGTGATCGGGCGAGGCGAACGGGAGTTGAGTGGGGGGTATAAGCAAGAGAAAGCAGTGCGTGCGCACATTTTCTTTCTCTCTTCCTTTCATAGCCAAATACGTTTAAAGTTTCACTTCAGTCGTGTGGTCATAAGCACACTCGGTTTTTATTTTTGTCGTACTTATTTTTCGGATTCCACAGACAGTTTTCTCTTTCAGATACAATTCAAGGAATTTAAATGTTTCGTCTGTGCTTGTATTAGCCATTTCAGCGAGCAAGATTAACAAACGAGAGAAAAAACTGCAAGAAGCACGCGTTCAACTACGATAATATTGATACTTCGGCAGACGTGTAAACAGACGCCGGGCGCTCGCGATGAAACCCTTTGATCCGTGCCACAAAAATCGACAATAAACGGATTGGTGGCAAATGCATCTGCCGACGTCAAATACCTACCACAGACTTGCAAATTGCCCCGTCTACACGTCGGCGGACGCATTCGCAGATGACATCTACTGATGAATCTGTCGACGTGTAGAGGAGGCTTGAGAAATTTTGAGGTTCTGGCAAAAGGTAACATGGGAGTGAATAACTACGAATTCTATTTATTTAGGTACAGTTGGGTTTATGCCAATGCTAATTCTGTTATGTTATTTCATCACCACTGCTCTCAAAAACGGTGAAGGATAACATCGTGAGGAAACCGGTATGTCCTAGAACCAAAAATTCGAAGACATGTGACATCTACCAACCCGCACTGGGCCCGCGTGGTGGATTACGGCCCACTCCCTCTCACAGAGAGGAGGCCTGTGTCCCAGAAGTGGGAACATTATAGGCTGATTATGTTAGCTAACCACATAAGTATAATATGTATAACTAGCTGCTGCCCGCGACGTCGTCTGCCTGAAGGCTCTACAGCACCAAAAATACCTAAGATGCCAGTGTCGCTATAGCATTATAAGTAAACAACTTTTAAAATAGCATTAAAATATAAGTTTTTTTTGCAAGCGAAGCAAGTGAATAGAGTTATATGGGAGTCCTGCTGAGTTCAGTGTGGTGTGGGGGATGTGACTGAAGGAAATAGAGAAAATAATGCAGGAATACATTCCAGGACACAAAAGAGTAAAAATACGTACAAAGGCATCATACCTTAAAACACTTCCCTATAAACAACGTTGGTAGTTATGCTGCTAGGAGCCAAAATGTAAAGAGAGTCAGGACTGGTGACGCGGGAGCAAGCGACGTACAGTTGTCCGTGTGAGAAGCAACTCGTCCTGAGGTCGATACCCGCTGCCCTCAGTGTCTGCCTCTATTGATGGTTATCGCGAAGCAAACACTCACGGGGAACTGTACGCGCTTGAACTGGAACGGGAAGATATGAGGTATGAGAGGAATGCGTGGTATAAATACTGCCTCGCCAACGCCACAACCCGTAAGAATTTCCGCCTCAATGGTGTGTCTGTAGAGCGAAATGACTTTAGGGTGGGTCCCGTTACACAACTTCAGAGGATAGGTTCCGAAGAAGCATAATCGGGACACCGACCTTCAGCTTGACGGTATGCGCTGGAAGTCCACTTGCTGACAGGGAGTTCAGAAATTCCACGGGACAATGTGTGGCGTCATCTTGCTCGACAACAGTGTTTATCGAGGTGTAGACCACTTCATTCCCCTCAATTTCCGAGAGAATGCATTCGTTAATTGCTGCAGCCTGATCATTTTTGGACGTCAAAATGGCCCGCTCACACACCCAAGAATTCTGCAGGTGCAGTATACGACTGATGTCCCCGTACACACAGCAAATGAGTTCTTCTAAGCTGGATACCACTCTACCGAGAGACTCTGGAAGCACCACCTGTCCACCTCTCTCTTCTGGTAGAGTGCCTTCGCCAAGATTTAGAAGGACATTGGAGAATTCTTGAGCACGTGCATTGCCGCCGAGCCGAGCTCTCATATTAATGGTCAAGCGCAGCGTACGAGCTCGTGACCACAACGAAGATAGTGCAACGAAGCATTCACCTCGTCAGCCCTCGATCCCCGTGTCACCACGGGAAGCGTTTGCCGGAAATCGCCACTGAACAGAACAGCTGTGATACGACGCATCAAATGTTCGTTCCTGCGGATGTCCTGCAGGGTTCCGTCCACGGCCTCAACTGCCTTCCTATTGGCCATCGTACACTCATCCCATACGATCAAAGAGCAATCCTTGAGCACGTGTCCCTTATCGCTGTTACGTGACACACCACAAACAGGCGTTTCGGCGCTCTCTAAATCGATAGGAATTTTAAACATGGCATGTGCTGTCTTGCCACTCGGAAGCAGTGTGGCAGCGATTCCCGACGACGCTACAGCAATAGCAATTTTGCCTTGCCTGCTGACCTCTGCAAGTATGCAAGTGGTAACAAATGTTTTTCCTGTTCCACCAGACGCATTCCAAGAAAAACATTTGACCCTGGTTTTTTCCCAACGCTTTCAAGGACGGTGTCATAAATTTGTTTTTGCTCTGAAGAGAACAAAGCGACATGGTCATTTCGCCCGGATCGTAATTTGTCTCAGCGTTATACTCCCGATTTACACGGTCTTGATGCGGTGATGATTGGGGAGCTGGTAACCCATATTCGATCAGTGGATTGCCGCCGATAGAAATGACCACATCTTGAAGTGAACTGAGACAGGTGTTCAGCACGCGTTCATCAGTTACTCCGACTTCGTCTCCAGTAGAAACATAACTTTTTTGTAATACTTAACACCGCATTTTTTTTTAATTGTCGTCCTCAACTCTGCTCAAGATTTTAAGGGTTTTGTTGGAACTTGAATTTGTCAAAACGAACTATACGATACAACTTTTATGAAGAAAATGCACATTGCCATCTATGACTTTTAAGAATAACTAACTACTAACCTCGCCAACATGATCAAATTTAAATTATTAATTTCCAAAAAGTGTCAACATGTAACTTGATTTGATTTTTATGAAATCTCATAGATGGCGCTGCTTCAAAATTTTCTTTATACTACTAAAATTCATTAAACTATGTTTTTTCTGCCCAAGTTACTTAAATGGCGTAGTTTTTATAGTGTAAAGCTAGATAATAGCATGGCATACTGAAAAACAACATTTAAATATGCATCGTTAGATTACACGCTGTCACAGAATGCGTAAGAAAAATAAAGATTCACAGCTCCTCCCCCATAGGTGATAGCGTGATAATATGTAGCCTATATGTTGACCCGACCTCTTAGTAATATTCATGCAAAATTTGAAGTAAATCCATGCAGTACTTTTTGAGTTTATCCCGGACATACATACAGACAAACAGACAAAAATTCTAAAAACTATATTTTTGGCTTCGATATCGATTGTAGATCACGCCCCAAGTATTCTTTTAAAAAAATATCCAATGTACCGTTTTGACTTTCCTACGATTTTATTATATGTATATAGATAAGTCTTCGCACAAATTGCCTTATTATGGCGGAGAAAGCTCTGCAGCCACAGCCTTCAGGATGCTATTGTGACTGCCTCTTATTCTGCTCAAGAGTGAGGCTGCCGCCACTATTAGTGCCTCGAGCATCTTCTCTCCGTTTGGCTAGTCTGGTCTTGCTTTTACGCTTTAGGTCAGCCCAGTACTATAAAATCAAAAAAAATAATATGGTAAATCTATCAAAATAAGTTACAAAATTAGCATGCAGTTATTAGAAACTGTTAATATTTACAAAAACTAAGTATACCATTTACCTTTTTCCACCGGTCGCCCGCCTTTGATGAGTTGACCCAGAGCCAAAAGAATTCAGCTTGTTGGCAAGATCATTCCACTGCCTCTCCACAGTTTCCTTGGATCTTGAGCCAAGGCCAACAAGTATTAGATTTTCTAGTTGAGCATCCCGGTTTAGCCAGGGGGGCTAAGCCGGGATGCTCAACTAGAAAATCTAATACTTAGTTCTTCTAGCTGATCATTGGACACTATTTGCCATTTTATACTGAAACAAGATTATGTATTGTTAATTTTAAAGTTAATTTTTACACCTTTGTTTCACATCAATAATATTTTAAAACTTACTTGTTTTATAGCCGAATAGTCCAAGTCGCTTCAAGTCCAAGCTAACACTGTTTTCACTTACTTATGCGTCTTGTAACCGGTGCCAAGCTATTTTTGGTAAATTTTAAGAGGGTTTAGGCCGTATTCAGTGCTCTCCTGACGGTCGGGACTGACGGTCAGTGTGTACGCAGTCACGCACTATGCGTCCGTATGCGGACGCGGTCAGTGCTGCTCTGAATGCACGCATGGTTTCTATGGCGATAGCTCAGAATACAGAACAAACGATAGCTACGGCAGACCGACGTCAGTCCTGATCGTCAGGAGAGCACTGAATACGGCCTTAAGTGGTTTATAAGTTTTTTCGTAACAAAACATAAGATTCTTCATGTGATTGACAATTGACTTTAGTTCCGACGTTTGCTACATAATTGTTTTGGCGCTAGTGTCGTAGCGATAAGTGCATAATAACAATTGGCGAGCGATCAGCGAACGATTTTTAGATAATACCGTTTTTTTTTGCGTTTAGCGATTGATCGCGCGATGACTGCGCGATAATTGCTGATTGCTCTTTCTTACGTAATAAGCCTGCGGGACTCCGGTGGCCGCCCGGGCACCAGTCTGCCGCCTGGGACTCCCCCGCTGCAACTCCGCCACGTGCGCCGCCCGGCGCGCGCGCCCATTGTTATTATTACGAATAGAAGTCTAGGGCTTCCAATACCGGTATCCCCATATTGGCTAATACCGGTAAATACCGGTGTAGTGTCAATATTTTGTTGATTTAGAGTCAGATAAAAAGTTTTGAAAAAATAATGGAAATGCGTTTTATTACTGATACTGAACTACCAAAATTTTTTTGCGCATTCCTTATAAAGTATTCTTGTATAAGCCTTCGGCGCAGGAGATATTATAGGTAGTGCACAAGAGTGCGCGCAGACACAGATACACTCTCTTCCCTCACTCTTATAGTCGGGGTCGGACCCGTGCAACGGCACGCAATCCATTTTTCCCGGCCTGGGAATCAAACCCAGAACCCCACGCTCAGCAGTCGCGCTTGCAACCCGAGACCAACAACAATTAAAAAAATAAGTAGGTACCTAAACTGCTGTGTAACTGCACTAGCTAATGATATGACTTGTTTACATTATAACTGTTAAATTAGGTTAGGTAATCAACAGTTATTAAGAGGAGGCTCCCTAAATTTTACGTTAATTTGCATTAATATTCTGAAACAGTCACACATACAATCAAAATGGAACTTTAGTATATGATTCATTGGATCTTTTTCTTTCCATGTACAAGACAGTTACGTAATTGTAACATTTTCGCTCGATTCATATTTTATTCAAAAATCATGTCTTTTTTAAAGATTATTACTTTTTTTTTCAAGATTGCTTGGCCTTTATGTCTAAAATAAATGTTAACAGTAAGAAAATATAGTTTACTATCCAGGCACAAGATATTTTTTCTCTAGATCAATTATTACTTTAGTTATAAACATAATAAGAATTGAGACTTACGACATTTAGTTTCGAGCTCGAACGCGATCAAAGAGCGCACGCGGTATTCAACCTTATTACGGTAGCGTCTTTCACCATAGCGGTCTAACCGGTCTCTCATCTCTCTCTCTCATGCGTAGAAATTATTTTAGAGTGCCTGGTCTTAATGAGGAACCGACATAAAATATAATTCTGTTGTTACAAAATTTGCCGCTAGATGTCACTACGAGTCTACGACCCACTATCAATAACTGACTGTTGTTAGTAAACAGCCCGGTGGAAATCCATCGTAAACAGATTATGCCGCTACATCTTAACGTCATGAAGGGAGAGGAGAATAGGACAGCAATATCTTCACACTCTTCTAAATACGTCTCACGTGTACCTGCCTATGACGACAGTGGATTTATGAAATGTGAATGACGAATACTGGGTGGGTATTGGGTAACTACTACGTCACCTTAGTGTTTCCCTTCCGGCAACTTTGCTCGATGGCCATCTGCGTCCAGGGAAGTCTTTTTTTAATGTTGACTCATGCATTTTTTTATTTCTCCCTGAGTTTGGGATAATCTCACTTCTGTGGTTGGTAGAAAATGTCTTGATTTAGAACAATAATTATAATTACCTATAGGGGTTGGCCGTTCTAGTAAGTGTCATTTATATAGTTTTAGTTGACTTTTAGTGGGCAGCAACATTGCGACCACAGTGGGCCCATACTGAAAATTTGTGGACTTAGGCAACAAAGTTCCAATATCGATGCGATTTTTTTTTATATGACGTGTTATGATATTCCTAACAACTTTTATTCTTATAAAATTTCGTCTAAAGTTGATAGTTTGTCTTGAAAAAAATTTATTAGTTTTTTTTGTATGGAGCGAATCACGTTTCATTTTTTTTCTTCAATTGTACTAATATGTTGAGTGTGTGGCGGTGAGTATATGATAGCTAGGGTCATTCTCTATCCATGAAAAAAAAATCAGCGCCGGCTATCTGCGGCATCGCGAGTAATCATTCGGTAAAAAAAATATATTTTGTATGAAATTTTTTGCCATTTAAAATAAATTCAAAGTATATTTTTTGTCTCATTTGGCTGTTTTGACCTTCTTTTTAGTTAAATATATAGTTTTAATAGCGCATAGTTACATATAGCTAGTAATTCTGGTAGAGATTTAGTTATTATTGCATGTTATCGGTATCACCTGCATTGTGATTGATGACTCATTTGTTTGTGCGCTCGGCTAAGCGCATAACTAATGAGTTTTCAAAAATGCTCGTCTCTGATTGGCTGTGTTATTTTTTTAACTGCACGTTATCTATTGTTGAATAAATATCGTAATAAGTTTCAGGTTATACTAATTTTGTTAATGATAGGTGAAATAATTTAAATCTGTACGGGCAAGTCATTGATAATTACCTACATAATCAAGCGTATGTATATTATAGTATAAGTTATCGTACGTATGACCAATATGAAACTGTGAAGTAATTGTAGCCCTGAAAAGGGCTGTTTGTCATATTCCTAGCCCTGATGGGCTTTTGTGGGAATAATCTAGAGCCGGATCACATTATTTCTTGTTGCAGAAGTGCTAGTGGGTCTGGCAAATTTTCGGACTCTGCTATGAGGCATTCTTCTTCCTACATAATCTCACTGCCACAGGGAGGCTCAGTAGTCTGTAACAAATGAATTGCTTCAGGCAACAACTCATTATGAACCTTCTTCGTTATTTTAGGCCTTATGTAGGATATGTGGGGATCAGAGCTTATTAGAAGTCCATGAAGGATGTCTTCGTTTGTTGCTATTCTCCCTGTTTTCCGAGTGTGCCTCTCCCTGACGTTTCTGAAGTCCTTATTACGGGCTTCCGAAGCTTCTTCAGATAAGGTACCTACCTAAAACGAATAATTTATGTACATTTTAATTTCAAAACGCAATCGAGTCAAATAATACATCATACTATATTTATTTTTTACTTACCGACTGGCAAAACACCAAAGTGGTTACAGATGTCTGCACGGTGCTTTAGAAGTTTATGTACACTAACTGGCATGTAGTACCACGAATAGTGTTGCACGTACACATCAGCTGTTTCTCTACAGTACCTTCAAAATTTTTCACAGTCAATGTTTTTGCCTGATGATATGGCTTGTAGAATAACGGAAAATCTGAAAATCAGATTTTCGTCAATTCCCGTTATTCCGGAAGATCTTTCGTAATCTTGGAAAAAGCGCCTCGCAGTATTCCCGTCATTTGTAGTTCCAAAACCCTAAAATGGGAAAACAATACTGTAATATACAATATATAGAGATATAATACACAAACAACATAAAAAGAGCGAAAATTAAATACATACCTGTTTGACTATATCAATCAGCATTCCAGTTTGCTCACGAAATTCTTGTTGCGTGGTATTTTTTTTAGCTTGTTTCAAAGCCTTATGTTCGCCTCGAGCAGTCCATCGCTGAAAATCCAGATTATAAGATATATGGAGAAGACATTCCATACACCGAATCTTCATATGCAGTGAAGAAATTCCTTGTTTGTAAATTTCTTCACGAAGTGGTTTGGAAGCCAAAGCGTCTAAATTATTCATTTCGCTCGGTTTTGCCAAGCAAATGGGACACGTTGCAAATGATGGTACTTCAGCAATAATATTGGCCACTTTACCATCAATCATGGTCATATACAATTCATGTGATACAATAATATTTCCAAACTGTGTAGATATTCGTTCATCAATTTGCTTTTTCATCTCAGACTCTTCAGACTTTATAAAATCAGCTGTCTCTGAAGTGAAAGTAAACTTCACTGGTCGACAGTAAAGAGTTGAGCAAGGTGTGGGGTTCTCCCAAACTATATTTTCATTCCCAGATGATGGGCTAGTAGACACTAGCCGAAGAGGGACGATACTTATCATGACTACTGATGAATCATCGAACTCTGTAGCTGTGTTTGACGTTTTCTGTTTATAATTACTCTGCGACGAAGAACCATCAAGTCCCCATTTCCAGGTTAACTTGAGTTCTTCATTTTGAGACCTATCAACAGAATTCATATCTAGTAAAATCCTCTTCACAGTGTGGTCCAATAGCGCTTGCAATTTAATGTGAGCTCCTTTTTCAGTAATCTCCATACTCTCTTGTGGTGGGTAACATCCTTTCTTGGCATTTACAAGATTTGGATAAGATGGAAAGGCAGCACAGTTTTCTTCTTTCAGAAATTGTCGAAGAGCTAAGTATTTCCATTTCGAGAGCGCAAGTGATGTATAAAGAAGAGCTAAACACTTATCTTCAGAGACAGTACTTAAGCTCTGCTTCTTGAATAGTCGCTCATCTACTTCGGATAGCGCATCTGGATTACTGGAAAGGTATTCGACCACTTTTGCCAGATTCGTTTTGCCGTTGTCTTTCAATTTTGTTATGTACCAGTGCTGCAACTCTTCCTCGGAATTTTCTTCTACTATGGAAGTAGAACGTCTTTTTTTTTGCTTATTACTTAAGTCTTCGAACGGTTTTCTGTGCTCCTTTTCTGTAGATGTTCCCGCTTCCTCAGTACATACTGCAAGAGTAGGAACATGGGAATCTATATCCACAGGCTCAGATAAGGCTGCGTCTGAAAAGCCCATCTCACTTCTCAGGTCAACAGTGTCACAAACAGGCCATTTGATGTTTTTTTCCAACCACTTGCGATTACTTTCACGGTTCATAAAAGTTTTTTGATGTCTACATGACTCTATCCACTTTTTATTTAGATTTACACAAAAAAGTCGACAGAACTTCTTGATTCGGTTCTTGTCTTCTTCAGAAACTGCGGTAGTCAAGACAGAAATGATACTTTCATATAGAAACATATGATTTTTCAGATCACCGCCACTTCTTAATTTCACAAAAAGATCTAGGTTGGTACAAAATCCAGCCATAGTTCTAATGTAAATATAAAAATAAAAGTATTTCACTGTGTTCACAAATAAGCGACAAGAGCGAAACTAGATGGACTTAATGAATGTCTTTATATTTATAGTCAGTGTTAATTACTCAAGTAGTGGACATAACAGTGAGTGAAAATTATTCAGCCAATCAGAGACGAGCATTTTTGAAAACTCATTAGTTATGCGCTTAGCCGAGCGCACAAACAAATGAGTCATCAATCCCAATGCAGGTGCTACCGATAACATGCAATAATAACTAAATCTCTACCAGAATTACTAGTTATATGTAACTATGCGCTATTAAAACTATATATTTAACTAAAAAGAAGGTCAAAACAGCCAAATGAGACAAAAATTATACTTTGAATTTATTTTAAATGGCAAAAAATTTCATACAAAATAATTTTTTTTTACCGAATGATTACTCGCGATGCCGCAGATAGCCGGCGCTGATTTTTTTTTCATGGATAGAGAATGACCCTAGCTATCATATACTCACCGCCACACACTCAACATATTGGTACAATTGAAGAAAAAAAATGAAACGTGATTCGCTCCATACAAAAAAAACTAATAAATTTTTTTCAAGACAAACTATCAACTTTAGACGAAATTTTATAAGAATAAAAGTTGTTAGGAATATCATAACACGTCATATAAAAAAAAATCGCATCGATATTGGAACTTTGTTGCCTAAGTCCACAAATTTTCAGTATGGGCCCACTGTGCGACGTCGCGTCGGTACCGCGAACGCTCGACAACCCTCACCGCGCGCTTTGTATGAAAACAAACGACCGTCCGTGCGCAATACGACAAACGCACCTCTTTGGCACTGCAGGCGCACTGTGGACGGAAAACCAAGCTCCCTTTCGTAGGATTTTTGAAAAATAAAATGTTTTATTTGATGGTTTCAAGTATACAGTTTTGTTGAGTACATTAAAACATTAAGTAAATTAGTAGTTACGGGTTTTTTTCTTCAACCTATAGCATAAAAAAATGACTTTATATATTAGGTCCTTACATATGAAATTGGCGTTTTTCGTACTGGCCACTTTAATCACGAATTTCTCCTCTTTGGTAAGGAATTCCAAATTCAAATTTGTACAGCTATTTACTCATGTATTTGTGCTTCGATGACCGTCATTCATTTGTTTTTTTTCTTCTGTTTTTTCTGTTTGCGTCACTCATTTTACAAAATGGAAAATTTAAAATATCGCATTATTTACGAGTACGAGTTCCGCCGTGGCACTAGTGCTGCGGAAACGACTCGAAGGGTGAATGATGTGTATGGCGGTCATGTTGCAAAAGAAAACACAGTTCGTTTTTGGTTCCAACGTTTTCGTTCTGGAAATTTCGACCTGCAGAACAAGCCCCGTGGACGGCCTGAGACCCAAGTTGATAATGGAGAATTGAAGGCTATTGTGGAAGCGGACCCATCGCAAACCACGTCCGAGTTAGCTGCAGGCTTCGATGTTAGTGATAAAACTGTTTTAATTCACTTGAAGCAAATTGGGAAGATTAAAAAGCTTGAAAGCACGACAACGCCAGACCACACACTGCGCAACAGACGGCTACCAAATTAGAAGAGCTTGAATTGGAATGTCTTAGACATCCTCCGTACTCCCCGGACCTTGCTCCAACAGATTACCATTTTTTTCGCAATTTGGATAACTTTTTGCAAGGGAAAAAATTCAACTCCGATGGGGCAGTCCAAATCGCCTTCAAAGATTTTATTGATTCCCGTCCGACTGGTTTTTTTAGTAAAGGGATCAATGAACTACCTATAAGATGGCAAAAGTGCATTGAAAACAATGGTTCATACTTTGATTAATTAAATATATTATATTAAAAAATATTCAACTTTTTGTTCCTTCCATACAAAACGCCAATTTCATATGTAAGGACCTAATATTTCAAATGTATGAAAATGGAATTTGTTTTCCTCATTACTTTTGTCTGTCTTGGATTGTAAAGCTGAAACTTTTAGGTATTGTTGCCGAGCTTATACTAAAGCTACCTGACCTTTGACCTTGACCCCGTACTTCCCCGTTCAAAAGATATGAATGAATTAAAAATGCATATTTGGACGATGTTGTAATACGCGGTAATGTACCTCAAATATATGTATGTATAAATTTATTTTACCCAGTATTGAGCCCCGAATGCCCTGATAGTCAACAAACATGTGACTATTGATTTTAACGAAAAAAAAGAAGACGAACTGAAGATCTTCTAGCTAAAAATGATTTTGATACACTAGCTTATGCTCTTGTCATGAAAGCTGATGACAATGAAAATCAAATGGATTTTGCCGAATTAGTGAAGCTAAAAAATCCAGAGGATGCACCGATGCTTCGAGCCTGTCTGAATTTAACGAAACGAATTTTGCCTGCTGATAAGGCACTGGGCCATATATAAGGTCCCATTAAAATAGGTGGACAAACGTTTAGAAATCATTCAGACCACCAAAATAAGGACGATGGTAAAAAAATACATCAGAAAAACGCATTAGTTACTTAACAAGAAAAAAAATCAGCTAACGAAAATACACTAATGTGCCGGCAATTTATTATTGTAGATCAAAATAAAATCACTTTGATCAGTGTTTTTTTAGCTTGGATATCTTTAGTTAGACGTACTGAGCGCTGTATTAAAATTTGTCCATCTATTATAATGGGACCCTGTATATAACATTGAGGCAGACAACAAAAGATTTGGGATGTGATATTTTTCCATCATAATGATGTTTTACAGAATGAGAAGAAAAAGTGCTATGTAGAAAAAGAAGACATAGTGATAACTGATACTGAAACCTAAATTACAGTCAATTTTAAACGTTATGGTCAAGAAACTGTTCAAAACTCTGGTAACTGATGTTACTGGCAGTAATTTGACTCAAGTCAGTAAATGGGGATTTGACGATGCATCTGTACACAGCAACTACAAACAAAAAATGGAAGGTGATGACGCCAGCATCTTCATGTGTTCCGTTGAAAATGATGAAAGATGATTGATGAAGAGATATGGGAAAATTCCAACCGTCTTCAACTTTTTACTGTCGGCCAATTTATTTCAAATTCGCAAAAGAAAATTATTTGAATAGTGAAGAAGAAATGGCGTCAATTGAAACAGAAATTGATGCTATACGGCCAATTTTTATTGAAGGTGCAAATGTGAGACACAAGCTACATATGACCATGGTCGATGGCAAGATAACGTCACATCTATCAGGTACCTCCACATCGACATGTGATATATGCAAAGCGACACCGAAAGAGATGAATAATATCGACATGGTATCACAGAGAAGTCATGCTGTCGACATGTTTAAGTTTGGTCTGTCTTCCCTTCATGCACGTATTAAATGCATGGAATGCATCTTGCACATTGCTTACCGCCTTGACTTCAAGAAATGGCAAGCTAAAGGATATGATTTAAAAATACAATTGGCCAACAAAAAAATAAATATTCAATAACGATTTCGGTATGAAATGGGACTGCTTGTGGATGGAGTTTAACAAGGTGCAGGAACTACCAATGATGGAAATACTGCCAGAAGATTTTTTGCTAATCCCGAAGTAACTGCGCAGATCACGGGTGTTGATGAAGAACTTATTAGACGGTTTGGAGTGATTCTTCAGGTAGTCTCATGTGGAGAGTTTATAGACGTGGAAAAGTTCCGGCAATATTGTGCAACGCTACAACAGCTGTTTAGCTCTATGCATGGTATTATATGCCCTCAAGTGTGCATAAATTACTCATGCATGGTGCCGACATAATTGAGCACAATAACTTTATTCCGACCGGTAAACTTTCTGAAGAGGCATCCGAAGCTCGCAACAAAGATTTAAAAAAAATCAGAACCTTCCACTCGCGGGAAACTAGCAGAATTGCAACAAATGAGGATATTAACCGTAATTTGCTGATATCGTCTGACCCATATCTCTCTAGTTTCAGACCTAAAATGAAGCAACTTCGTAGTAAACCTCTATCAGATGAAGCCAAATTGTTATTGTTCTTAACTTCTAGTTCAGATAAGTATAGAAAATGTAGACTTCGTAGACATAGGAAACCTGTCTGACTGTGACATTGACTAATTTAATTGTGATTAGGTCCTCCTGAATCATTGAATTCATATCGCATTATTTGTTGTATAAATTCAATTATTAATTTACTCATACGTTTTGAATAAGGATGTTTTTTATCAAGATCAATAGTCACATATGTTTGTTGACTATCAGGGCTCAATACTGGGTAAAAAAAAATTGTATACCTATACATATATTTGAGGTACATTACCGCGTATTACAACATCGTCCAAATATGCATTTTTAATTCATTCATATCTTTTGAACGGGGAAGTATGGGGTCAAGGTCAAAGGTCAGGTAGCTTTAGTATAAGCTCGGCAACAATACCTAAAAGTTTCAGCTTTACAATCCAAGACAGACAAAAGTTATGAGGAAAACAAATTCCATTTTCATACATTTGAAATATATATATAAAGTCATTTTTTTATGCTATAGATTGAAAAAAAAAACCCGTAACTACTAATTTACTTAATGTTTTAATGTACTCAACAAAACTGTATACTTGAAACTATCAAATAGAACATTTTATTTTTCAAAAATCCTACGAAAGGGGAGCTTGGTTTTCCGTCCATGCACAGTGAGGCGGTCCGACACGAAACGTCTAAATTGAAAGCGCCCTTACGTCCATGAATTGATTCGACGGCACGTTTATACAGGGTGTTACGGAAAGGGTATATCAATACAAACGGGTTGAAGAGTGTATATGGTCTAGAATCTCTGTACAAAATTTCAGTTCAAAAAAAAAAAAACCGACTTCCAAAAAAAAACACTACAAATTGAAAAATAACTTTAATTTCGGAAGTCGGTGTCTTTGGATCTGTATTTTAGTTTTTTGCCACCGACTTCCGAAATTAAAGTTATTTTTCACTTTGTAGTGTTTTTTTGGAAGTCGGTTTTTTTTTTCTTAAAAAGTTTTTATTTCACGCTTTTTAGTGGGTCTGCTTATAATTTATCTAAGTTACAGTAGCCTAGTGATCTTCGCCTTTTACAAACAAAATATTGCTTTTCCAGATGCAGGGAAGTTAATTGTTGAGGAGTTCTCTAGGTCCCCCATCAGCTCCATATCACCATTCACATTGTGACGAGCATGAATTGCTTAGCAACCATATTAAAGTAATCGAATCGCAACCCGTGAAATACTTAGATATTATTGAGTAGTTCCGGTGGCCATCTGTGGTCTTCATCATCAGTTCCACTTCACCAAATGGTGCTTTCCGAGAGCAAGTGTACGAGTTACTATAAAAAATACCCAAATCGCTATAGGTGTGCCTATAATATTTGAAGAGTTCCTTCGATTTCTCCAGGATCCCATCATCAAATCCTGACCTGATGTTTTTAGACTAGAAGTTGATAATCCTGGCTGCAGCATCAGGCCAGACTTATGTCAACTTTGCATTGAACTTAAAATTTAGTCCTGTTTAAATGAGCCCAAACACGACTACGGTGCTGTTATTTCAAGGTTTGTACTTTTTCTGATGCTCCTGGCTTCAGCATCAGGTCTCTATGTACTTCGGTGTTCCTCATTAACAGAACGTTTATCCACACATCGAGCCCTTTTCAATGAGCCTAAACACGATATATCTGCTGTTAGTTGTCGAGGAGTTAGGTACTCTGCAGACTATCCTGACTGCAGCATCAGGTCATGACTTGATGATCATGAGACCAAATGTGACAAATGCCCTATCAAACATCAAAACAATTTACTAAAACAGTCCTTGCCTGTTTGAGTAACTTCTTACTGTTAAGGAGTTGTACCTTCCATCATCAGCCCAGCTACCTGAGATGGTGACAACCATACGCAAATAAACAAGATACTTCATAAAATATGCGAAAAACAATAAGTGAGCCTATAAAATTTGAGGGTTGCCCTCGATTTCTCTAAGATCCCATCATCAGATCTTAACTTGGTGACAATGGGACCACCTCAGAACTATCTTCTTTCGAACAAAAAAAATTTTTGAAAATCCATCGATAATTGGCGGAGTATTCGATGAACAAACATACAAAATAATAATAAAAATAAAAAGAACATACAAACAGCCGAACATAGTACCTCCTCCTTTTTGTGAAGTCGGTAAAAAGCAGTAACTTTGAAAATGCTTAATATTTTTTTATTTCGATAGTTTATTAAATTGAAATCATAACAAACGTGTCACCGCACTACGAGGGTCATTATCCATTATCTGTATTGTGTCTATGCGCCTAGTACACGCAAATCACGCCGCCGCGCGCCAGTTCAGCGCCGTGATGTCGAAATAAAAAAATATTAAGCATTTTCAAAGTTAATGCTTTTGAGCTGAAATTTTGTACAGAGATTCTAGACCAGATACACTCTTTAACCCGTTTGTATTGATATACCCTTTCTGTAACACCCTGTATTTCCTACGTACACTAGCGTTTTTAAAAATAATGTAGGTATATTTTTTGAATTAATAACCTTTTTTGGATTAACTGCTTTAATTTATAGACTGTAAAAATGGTTTGGACCACAGACTTTTCCTTTTGTTTGGCTTACATATACTGTCAGGGTGCCTTCCGAGTCGGGATGTAATCGATTTAAGCGTGTTTAAACCCGTATCGAATTATTAGGTCCTTACATATGAAATTGGCGTTTTGTATGGAAGGAACAAAAAGTCGAATATTTTTTAATATAATATATTTAATTAATCAAAGTATGAACCATTGTTTTCAATGCACTTTTGCCATCTTATAGGTAGTTCATTGATCCCTTTACTAAAAAAACCAGTCGGACGGGAATCAATAAAATCTTTGAAGGCGATTTGGACTGCCCCATCGGAGTTGAATTTTTTCCCTTGCAAAAAGTTATCCAAATTGCGAAAAAAATGGTAATCTGTTGGAGCAAGGTCCGGGGAGTACGGAGGATGTCTAAGACATTCCAATTCAAGCTCTTCTAATTTGGTAGCCG
This sequence comes from Amphipoea oculea, assembly GCA_945859645.1. Classification (NCBI taxonomy): domain Eukaryota; kingdom Metazoa; phylum Arthropoda; class Insecta; order Lepidoptera; family Noctuidae; genus Amphipoea; species Amphipoea oculea. The sequence goes on from OX243873.1 coordinate 16,368,008, forward strand.
TCTGTTGCGCAGTGTGTGGTCTGGCGTTGTCGTGAAGCAGCAGTGGCGTGGAGCGATTGACCAGCCTTGGTTGTTTAGCCGCTAGCTTTTCCATCACATCGAAGCCTGCAGCTAACTCGGACGTGGTTTGCGATGGGTCCGCTTCCACAATAGCCTTCAATTCTCCATTATCAACTTGGGTCTCAGGCCGTCCACGGGGCTTGTTCTGCAGGTCGAAATTTCCAGAACGAAAACGTTGGAACCAAAAACGAACTGTGTTTTCTTTTGCAACATGACCGCCATACACATCATTCACCCTTCGAGTCGTTTCCGCAGCACTAGTGCCACGGCGGAACTCGTACTCGTAAATAATGCGATATTTTAAATTTTCCATTTTGTAAAATGAGTGACGCAAACAGAAAAAACAGAAGAAAAAAAACAAATGAATGACGGTCATCGAAGCACAAATACATGAGTAAATAGCTGTACAAATTTGAATTTGGAATTCCTTACCAAAGAGGAGAAATTCGTGATTAAAGTGGCCAGTACGAAAAACGCCAATTTCATATGTAAGGACCTAATATATACCGTGTGTGAGCGTGACAACGATGTCCCGTGAAATGTCATAGATGACGTCATGACATGTGCCATCTAGCGATAACGCCGACCATGCCTTAACGGCCTGGCCACAACCTCGCCGCTTTCGGCGGCAGCTTAGTGCGGGGCGGGGCGTAAAAACCAATATACCAAAATGTAAGAACCATGCCACGACGCGCACCGCTCGCAGCTTCAACGCTTGACAAAAGAAACCGCGCCGCTTGCCGCTAAGCCAAAAGTCGTGGCCGGGCGGTTATAATAATATCACCGTGAGGAGACGTTAGTACTATCACAGTACCTACTATTATATATTCTGCCCCGTGAGCGCTGTCAAAAATGACAGTGTGTGTGCTAGTGTGTGTCAGTGTGTGTTTTTTTGAGTTGCATCATGATTATCTTTAATCTGTCAAGCTCCGCTAATGAGACACAATTGATTTTCTATTGTTTCGTCGACGATTGGCGACGCGCGGAGCATTTTCAAAATTGTGCATCTGCCTGACAGTCACCACCTAACCAAAGAGGAACAAGAAATGTGGTGTTTATACAAAGAAATATTATAATATCTTGTTTCTTTTGGCAAATATTTACCACCTAAGCCTACATTGTGGAATGCAATAAAGAATTGAGTATCTTTTTGACATTGAGTAAGCACTGTGAGCGCGTTCTCGAGCGTTCCGAATTGTTGACAGCCCTGGCTGTCATAATCGTAAATCTAAATCAGAACGCATGCGAGGTGATGTGAGTGCTGTGAGCGATTATAGCTAATTCGGAATGCGGCCTCCGTGTCACCCAACTGTCTTCAGTAATCAACACTCTGTGTCTACAACCTTGAAGCCAAAACAAAAAGCGCAATAATATCTATTTTTATTTGATGAATATGTTTCCCAATAGCCATAGACCAAAAAGTAAATAGAATATGTTTTATGGGAGTATTATATCTAGAGTGTGGCAACATTTAGACGACCCACTGACCAATAAAACGAGTTATATTTTCGTGTCGTCATCGAACTATCGAAGTGCAACAAGCGCGCGCCCGCGCCTTACTTCAGTTCAGTGCGCACGAGTGTTGATGGTGGACGTGTTGTGTACTTATTGTGATTTTCAAAATGTTTAACCTCAAGCGTGCGTTATTGTACGCTTTTCTAATAGCAGTGCTATTAGAACCAATATCGGGGAGGAAAGGTTTTAGTGGCGGACACAGCTATCCTAAATCGGGCGGCTTATCCGGCGGAGGTCACCGCACAGGAGGCCTGTCTGGCGGGGGACATGGGTATCCCTCGTCAGGGGGACATGGATATCCCTCGTCAGGGGGACATGGATATCCCTCGTCAGGGGGTGCACGCCCCGGCGGTACTCATGGATATCCGGCAAGTGGCGGCTTGTCTGGAGGTGGGTCTTCATATCCTGCAGCAAAACCTGGCTATCCATCTGGCGGCAGCAATCACGGCTACCCGTCTGGCGGCAGCAATCACGGCTACCCGTCTGGCGGCAGCAATCACGGCTACCCGTCTGGCGGCAGCAATCACGGCTACCCGTCTGGCGGCGGTCTATCTGGTCACGGACAAAGCAAACCTGCTGTACATCACACAACGAATATTCACAACTATAACTACGCCCCGCCCCAACAGATCTCCTACAGTCCTGTCCGCGGTGCACCACCGCAGCACTACCCGGTGTATCATGGCACCCCCCCGACTTATGTTTACCAATACAAAAACTCGGGCAGTAAATACGGAACACTGCTAGCCGGTCTGGCGCTACTCAACCTTGGAACTCTCGGCGTCGCCGCTTATGCAGCCAGTGGGCATTCAGCGGGCAGAACGCACTACACGCCACAACCGGGCGAAGTGTGCAAATTTGCAGTTAAAAAAGACAATGGTGACTACGAGGAGACAAAAATAGATTGCCAGATTATAAGCAGCTTCATTTTACAAGATCTAGAGCAAGCACGCACTTCTGGCACCAATACACAAACATCAATGGTCACAGTGACGAATACGACTGTTATGAATACGACCACGTTGGCGGAACATCCGTCGACGCCGGGACCCGTGATGCCGGCGATGGGTAACGTTCTGTACTCAATGCTACCTAACGGAACGTTAGTCCCCATGAATACGACAGGACTACCTGGTGTTCCCGTGGTACTCGGTAGTCCTTTAAATGCGACCCAAAATGTAACAGGTGCGCTGGCGCCTAACGGGGTTGTGACTTCTTCAGTAGTGACGACCACTACGACAAATACGACACTCGTGAACGCTTTGGATGTGAAAGGAAAGGCCGTGGAAGTGACACCGGGGATGAAGTGCTTCTTGATTCGTAACAGTGCAGTACACAACATGAAGAAGAGTGTGCCATGTGGCCTATTACAGACATATGCTGATAAGTCGATACAACGTAAAAATTTGGCAGCTCGCAATGTACCTATGTTTACAATAGTCGCAGCTATTTTAGCTTTTTGTGTAGCTTATTAAGATAATTTCATGGTGTCTAAAACAACACAATGTTATGATTGGTTTAGCCGAGTTGTGTCTGAACTCTGACTTGTATGTAAAAAGAACTTTATGTACCTATTTGCATTTTCTGGTGTTTTCTATAAGAATTTTTTATGACAGTCTGAAAGTAATAAGTCTCATTCAAAGATCATCAAATAAAAACATGATTCAGTTTCTTCTAATGAAGTAATTTGCAAATGTACTATAGATGTTTGCTATGAACATTTGAGATCTCAATAGCAATTGTTTAATTTATGATTATGCAACAGATCTGTTAGTTTAGTATTTTGTGTACCGGTACCTTATTTATTATGTAGTATTGTAAAGTCCTTATCACTTTTGTTTGCTGAACATTTCTGCCAGAAATTGCTCAATTTGGAAGGTACTTATTCATCAGCGAAACACCTGGAAACTTATTTTATATTAGGTGCTGTTAAAAATATTATTAATTTCAACATTACAGCCGAAAGACGTCCAGTGCTGGACATAGGCCTATAAATTATTCATTTGAAACACTGAAATTTCACAGCTGATATGTTTTAAATTTAATATGGATAATCTTAAGATGAAACTCACTAATTTGACAAAAACTTATGTACCTATGTCTAAAAATGAGAAGTGAAATATTTCATTCACAAATTGAAATATTTTATTGTACTCTTGGAGGCAAGATACCTGTCATACATAGGTGTGATAGCGTCAATTTTATCTTTATAATAAAGTAACTGTTTGTAACTATATTTACTGTTGTTGATTTAATGTTGAGTTTGCTAGGACCTTTCCATTTTACATAATTCAACTTTTGTATATTTTTAGCTCACTTTAAATAAAATCAATTCTTTTCTTTTTGGAGATAACTTATCTGAATCTCCGTCCATTAATGCCAAAATTACTAAAACTAAACCATATTTTACAATTATGAAGGAGATTCCTCTAAGAAAAATGTATTGTGATATTTATGTTTTTAATTAAAAATAATTGAAATACTTATATTATATTTTTATTCCAAAACGTTGACTATCATCTACTTTAATAGATAGGTATTTACATACGGTACCACATATAAACACATCATACATAATCAGCCTATACTGTTCCCACTGCTGGGACACAGGCCTCCTCTCAGTGAGAAGGAGTGGGCCGTAATCCACCACGCGGGCCCAGTGCGGGTTGGCAGATGTCACAAATGTCTTCGAATTTTTGGTTCTAGGACATGCCGGTTTCCTTACGATGTTTTCCTTCACCGTTTTGAGAGCAGTGGTGATGAAATAATTTACACAAAGTAAAGCTCCTGTCTGGATTTGAACCAACGACCTCCAACTCGTAAGTCGCGGCCGTTACCACTTGGCCACCACTGCTCCACACACACACACACAAACATCATGAATCTTATTATTCCCAGAGAAGAACTACCCACCGCTTTGTGTGAATCAACTATACAAGGTGTTTTTTTTTTATATCCCATAACTCTAGGGAGTCATTGTACTCATCATTATGAACAACTTTTACTATGGGCTCAAACCTGTTATGTTCGCATAACTCGTCAAAATGTAGGGAACAGCTGATTTTTTTGTCGCGATTTCAGATTTGGTCCCATAGTAAAAGTTATTCATAATGATGAGTACAATGACCCCCTAGAGTTATGGGATATAAAAAAAAACACGTTGTAGATATACATTTCCATGGAATCAACTAAGGAAAATAGGTACCTTGTAGGTATTGTATCACTCACTGGTCAAAAGATATGCCATTGCCAACACAAGACAGAGACAAGGTATAAGGCTGGCCGCATACGTCCGGTTTCCTGATTCGTTTCCTAACACGTTCTTATATTTTCCGTCAAGGTTTCCAAACGGAAAATATAAGAACGTGTGCGTTAAAGAGAAAATTTTGTATGAAATGCCGAAATGCGTGCATTCTGAGTCTCCGAATCAGGAAACCGGACGTATGCGGCCAGCCTAATTCGGTTAGAGTCAGCTCTAACCCAACTTTACCTTGTCTCGTTGACGTGAGTATTCATACAACACGCGGAATTTTCTAACTGAATAATTTAATTAGCATTCTTTTCTACATTCCACGCTTGGCTTCATTACATGGAAGCAACCAAGTTCGATCAATGAAGTGGTTAATTATAATTTGAGATAAGTACAAGAAAGTGTGGTTCTTGTTGTCTATTTGCAATTGGTTGCAGGCTGGGTTCGAACTTATGACATCTCTGAACATGTTCATCATCATCCACTATTATTTAAATTCTAGCTGCGCCCCGCGGTTTCACCCGCGGGGAAATATCGGGATAAAAAGTATCCTATGTCCTTTCCCGGGACTCAAACTATCTTTATACCAAATTTCATCTGAATCGGTTCAGCGGTTTGAGCGTGAAGAAGTAACAAACATATAAACACATACACTCACAAACTTTCGCCTTTATAATATTAGTGTGATTCATATATTAACTGTTAGCTTCGTTGTTACCTTTATTACGTACTAGCAGCGCCTCGCGGTTTCACCGGCACAAGTTTCGATCCCGTGGGAATATCGATATCGGGATAAAAAGTAATTACTCCGCAGGATTAACAAATCCTGCGGGGTACCTCCATACAAAATTTTATCAAAATTGGTCCAGCCGTTTGAGCTTGAAGAAGTAACAAAAATATAATCACACACACACCCTCACAAACTTTCGCCTTTATAATATTAGTGTGATAGTAAAAATCTCGCTATCCAGTCCGATATCTTTGTCATTGGGCTATTTTAGCTATAAAACAATAATTTGAATGGAGTGTCTACTGTTTTCGTAATAAGTATATAGTTATTATACTCTTTGGTAATAAGATGTAACTGTCAACGGAGGGAAATCAGGTTCTCATTATATTGCTTGTTTACATCATTTTCAAGTCGGGGCGTAGCTAGGTAACAGTATTGTACAGACGCCAGCACATCAACCTACACCTAACTGTCACATTTTCCCAATCAACTTTGAACCTTATTGTTCAGTGATAAAGTTGAAAATCTATTAAAGAAATTTGACAGATTGTAGTAGGTTGATGTGCTGGCGTCTGTACATACTTATTCTAAAATCTAGCTACCTAACCGTAGCTACTTCTAGGCGTAGAGTTCTAGCTGTTTCAAACATAGCGTACCTAGGTATCTTATATTTCGACGGCGAAGTGCCAAGAAGTAAAAAATTTACACAAACTGAAAAAAAACGTTCAAAAATAGACACATTGATTTAGTTGGGAGGTATTTCCACATTTTAATTTAATGCTGTTGGTGTTGCAAATAAAAATACACTTAGGAGATTTCACTAAAACATGCGAATAACGCCTTTACATTCAAAGCGATAAAAAAGTGAATTGCTCGAAAAATGTCAGTTAGGATTAAGTATTGGCATTTCGCCGTCGATTTGTTTTAGCCTTTTTTGTTATGTAAGTCTCTGCGTGACGAATGGACATCATATCCTCTGCTTTAGAGGTATAATACAGGAAGCTGGAAGCCATTGTATTACCTAAGTTGGAAATGGACTATAGGTAAGTGAGTTTTCTTTCGGAATATACCTCTTTGTAGCAGATAATATGACCAGACGGCATAGGAATAACATCAATCAATCTGCCTGGCCTTTTCCCAACTACTATGGGGTCGGCTTGAATATTAGTGTGACTGTTTGTCCGACCTCCATCCTGGCATAGGAAAAATAACTTGATAACTGCTTATGATACCAAGTTCGTTAATGAATATACTGCAATATAAATGTGTAAACAGCTAAGACGAGTTAGCAGGGGGTCTTGGGGGTTCAGAGGATCCAATGACTATACAACCTTTAGCACACGAGGTTGTTGACATGTGGGATGTGAGCACGACTGTCATTGTGCCGATTGTCGTATCGGCCAATGGCCTGATGGCCGAAAGCCTCGACTAAAATCGAATAGGTAAGGCAGTACGCAGTACCTACTCCTCGCAACTACTACGCTCTCAAACTCAAACTCAAAGCATTTTCTCTTTCTTTCTCAAACTAAAACTCAACTCTGTGAACCAAGGTATTTGGAAACAGGGGTTTCTATGAACAAAGTTTACGACAAGAAGTGCTATCTATGAGATCTCTGTCAACAGTGCTTCCTATGGACCGAGATATCTACAAACAATGTTTTCTATCAACAAAGTTTTCGGCGAAGCGTGATGTCTAGGAATAGAGCTTCAGCTTGGGATATTAGCTTTGATTTTTGTATGTAGTGATCCAATGACTATACAACCTCTTTGTAGTGATCGTATCGTACAAGCGTGTTTCTATCTTAGGTTCCACATCGAGACAGATGATGAGGTATGATAAGCTACTATCAGATAACACTTGACCAAAATCACCATTGATTTGTACTCACGACTTCTCATGCAGGTAGGCATAAACGACAGAACGCTATCTGCTACGATCCGTACATACTTCTGTTCATCTGGGTTCTGGTAAGGTCGGTGTGGTCATCTGTTCTGATCTGGTCTGGTAGGCAATAAATCGAGATGGGTAGGTAGGAGATAGAGAGCAGGTATAGATGAAGGTTGCTTTATTTTTAAGATACATTTCCAAACATCAGGTTGATAAGGAGTGGGCGACGTGAGCCACCTCGTATAGCCCATTGACTCTAGAGCCCCACGAACCGCGGAGGGCTCATGTATGACTCAACTACAATTTGGGCCTCCTCTGCCTTTCATTATGTCCGTTGGTCTTTCTCCACCAATGCTGACGTGTGTATGGATCAGTGGGACGGAGGAACGTTTAATGATTGTCATACTAAAGCAACGGTTTCCTACAAGAGCGTTTCTGTCTTATTCATAACGGACGTCATGAAAATCTGTCATATTTACCAGTATTTGACATTAAGGTGTCAAAAACATTTTATATTTGGACATTACGGCCGCATGTGGCAGTCACCGCTCTTCTGACTTCTAGGTAGGTAAATAAGTTATCAAAAATTCGAACAACCCACGTTGAAAAAAAAAAGAAAAGAACGAAAAGAAAAGAAAATATATAAAAAAAAACCGAGTGTGCTTATGACCACACGACTGAAGTGAAACTTCAAACGTATTTGGCTATGAGAGGAAGAGAGAAAGAAAATGTGCGCGCGCACTGCTTTCTCTTGCTTATATCCCCCACTCAACTCCCGTTCGCCTCGCCCGTAGCCCTTAGACATGGGTCGTACTTGCAAAATCGAGTACCAGGGCTTCCAAGTACGTCCACCTTAAGAAACCAGGGCCTAAAACCAGGGCTCGAGATACTTTCAAGTATTTTCTATCTGCATCGAAAACTGATCCATAACTTCATACAAATAAGAAGTACAATCGCGTAATCAAACAAAAGCCCTGTTGGAAGTAAAAAGTACTTGCATAGGAAATTGATCCGTGAATTCCTATAAATAAGGAGCACAATCGCGTTTACAAATAAATACTTTTACAAACCATTAAAGTAAAAATACTTGCATACGAAATTGTTCCGTAGACTCTTACCACACCTCGGACACTCCATACAACACTCGCAAAATAATTACCTATTACTACTACATAAACAAATGACGTTTGTATACGTGCAAATGTGTGCGTGAAATCTAGTAGCGTAAAAAAAAATGGCGCGGAAAGCAATTTGTGTCGGGGAACCGAACGACGTCGGCGGTGGCGCTGCCCGAACGTGTGCATTATTATGAAGTGACCATGTAGTTCAATTGTTTATTTATATAGTCGGGTTCGTAATGAAATAAAAACACTAAAATAGTTTAGTTTAAATGACTTATCTGTAAATAATGGGTTATTAAATCGCATGTTATTAAAAATGCGAAATCATACAAACAGTATATGTAAATACGAATTCGGAAAAGCATCACAATATCCAACCATCGTGATTAAAACTAAAATAAAACTTTTAAATCCCATAATTGTGTGTCAGCAATACAGCGCTGCGGTTCGCGAGCGCCCTTGCTAAAGAGTCGGCGACGAATACCTCGAAGTGCGGGGTGAGGTGCGGTATCTGATATGAGGGCGAGGAAGGGAGTGTCCTTTCTGTACGTAGTACTATTAATATTCTGTGCTCTTACTGACAAGGAGTATGATCGCATTTGCGAAAATAAACGCGGTTGTTGAACTATTTGAGTACCTACGTACTCGAGCGTCGAGGCACGACGGAGCGAGATACTTTCAAGTATTTTCTATCTGCATAGAAAACTGATCCATAACTTCATACAGATAAGAAATACAATTGCGTATTCAAAAGCCCCGTTGGAAGTAAAACTACTTGCATAGGAAATTGATCAATGAATTCGAATAAATAAGGAGCAAAATCGCGTTTACAAATAAATACTTGCAAACCATTAAAGTAAAAAAACTTTTTAAGAAAAAAAAAACCGACTTCCAAAAAAAACTTTACAAAGTGAAAAATAACTTTAATTTCGGAAGTCGGTGTCTTTGGATCTTTATTTTAGTTTTTTGCCACCGACTTCCGAAATTAAAGATATTTTTCACTTTGTAGTGTTTTTTTGAAAGTCGGTTTTTTTTTTTCTTAAAAAGTTTTTATTTCACGCTTTTTAGTGGGTCTGCTTATAATTTATCTAAGTTACAATAGCCTAGTGATCATCGCCTTTTACAAACAAAATATTGCTTTTCCCGATACAGGGAAGTTAATTGTTGAGGAGTTCTCCAGATCCACCATCAGCTCCGTATCACCATTCACATTGTGACGAGCATAAATTGCTTAGCAACCATATTAAAGTAATCGAATCGCAACCCATGAAATATTTAGATATTATTGAGTAGTTCCGGTGGCCATCTGTGGTCTTCATCATCAGCTCCACATCACCAAATAGTGCTTTCCGAGAGCAAATGCACGAGTTACTATAAAAAATACCCAAACCGCTATAGGTGTGCCTATAATATTTGAAGAGTTCCTTCGATTTCTCCAGGATCCCATCATCAAATCCTGCCCTGATGTTTTTAGACTAGATGCTGATAATCCTGGCTGCAGCATCAGGCCAGACTTGTCAACATTGCATTGAACTTAAAATTTAGTCCTGTTTAAAATGAGCCCAAACACGACTACGGTGCTGTAATTTCAAGGTTGGTACTTTTTCTAATGCTCCTGGCTTCAGCATCAGGTCTTTATGTACTTCGGTGTTCCTCATTAACAGTACGTTTATCCACACATCGAGCCCTTTTCAATGAGCCTTAACACGATATATCTGCTGTTAGTTGTCGAGGAGTTAGGTACTCTGCAGACTATCCTGACTGCAGCATCAGGTCATGACTTGATGATCATGAGACCAAATGTGGCAAATGCCCTATCAAACATCAAAACAATTGACTAAAACAGTCCTTGCCTGTTCGAGTAACTTCTTACTGTTAAGGAGTTGTAACTTCCATCATCAGCCCAGCTACCTGAGATGGCGACAACCATACGCAAAAACACAAGATACTTCGTAAAATATGCGAAAAACAATAAGTGAGCCTATAAAATTTAAAGGTTGCCCTCGATTACTCTAAGATCCCATCATCAGATCCTAACTTGGTGACAGTGGGACCACCTCAAAACTATTTACTTTGGAACAAAAAAAGAATTTTGAAAATCCGTCGACAATTGGCGGAGTATTCGATGAACAAACATACAAAAAAAAAACATACAAACAGCCGAACATAGTACCTCCTCCTTTTTGTGAAGTCGTTAAAAAATACTTGCATACGAAATTGTTCCAAAAGGAGCATGATCGCATTTGCGAAAACTAACGCGGTTGAGTACCTACGTATTTGAGCGAGTAGCCGTATAAGATACTTAATAGTCTTGCAAGTATTTTGAGTCGGTACCCGGTGTGCGTACTTGGAAGCAAATACCTGGTGTAAAAACCCGGTCGCATATTTATGCGACCGGGACCGGGTTTTTACACCAGGTATTTCCAGCTAGTTTTTACGTACCTTCCCTACTCGCGATCACACGTTTTCGTAACGCATTCGCCAGTTTACTCCCCAAGTCAAGCGCGCCTAAAGAAGTTTCACTTCAAAAAGAGAAGAAAAGTTTATTATTTATTTCTAGCTTACGTTGTCCCACTGCAGGGCAAAGGCCTCCCTTTCTCCTTACCACTCGCTGTCTCTCTCTGTCTTCTTAGCTAGTGTGGACACTACTAGTACTACGTGTGGACCAATCCTGCCAATACGCGTCAAGCTCGTCCCAAAATTCTTCTAATTAGTTTTCCTTTTCAATCCCAAAATAGGAGAGTGCGTTTGCTTCAAGCTTTGGTATTAAATAAGTGTTTTTAATATTTCACAGGTAGGAACATAGCTCTAGAGCTATTACGATTGTATTACGTTTTGGAACTTTTGTTTAACGGTGCATTTTACTCACACAAGCATTCTCACGACTGTTCACGTTCACACGAATGTTGGCCTCAAGTTTTTTAAATATTTAGAAATGTAAATAGACGCGATATAATTTGTGAAACCTGTTTGTGTTTCTGGTTTACTTCAAATTAGAAATATCTTTTGAACGCGGCTAAAATTTTCCACGGGGACGTACCTATTACCGGGGTTAGAAGTAGTACCTATCCCATGTCTTAATCCAGGTTGGTTATAAAATGTGTGCCGAACTTCACCTAAATGTTGCCGTTTTTGCGTGATTGAGTAACAGACATCCAACTTTCACATTTATTAATTATTATCTACCTACCTACAAAGAGTTGCCTTCTTGAAAAATTCATTTTATTATCTAAAGGCCTTTTGAGTTTAAGACACTTCCCCGATTTTTGTTATGCAATGCTTGCAAGATGTTATCATGGTTCGCGCTCGTCGCGTCGTTTAGCAAACATTCAGTCAACTCGTCGCTAATGACGTACCTATCTGACATTTTGGACTAAGCCGACCTAACTAAGTACGAGTACCTAAAGTAATTTGATACATTTTCGATCATGTACTCCGAACAAAATAAAAACAATGATCTCACGAAGTGACGTATCTGTTAAAATAATTATTATTAAAACAATATTAACACGATAACAACACCTTTTTTTTTTGATGGGATATCATCAAATGAGCCCTCCCGCTCTGGGTGGAGCGGAAGGGAGAGTCAGACTCTTACTGACTAAAACCCATCCATGTTCCTTCCTTAGCCCTTTATGTTCCGGGGTAGCGGTACCTAACCCTTTCGGACAATCCCGCACCCCCGGCAGGCTTCGGCCCTGACATGACAGGTCCCTTCCTTTTAGTAATACTGTACTGTAAAATATGCTTCGAATCTGTTACGTCACTTAGTTACGTTACGTTTGCGTAAGTACAGACGCCAGCACATTAAGCTACTACAATCTGTCAAATTCCTTTAATAGATTTTCAACTTTATCGCTACATTATAAGGTTCAAAGTTGATTGGGAAAATTTTACAGTTTCGGGTAGCTTGATGTGCTGGCGTCTGTACCTATAGCAAATGTAGTAAATCACTGGCTATTAGCGCTCATGCCCACGAGACGGTTTTAACACGGCCCGGTTTTTTGCCGGCGCCCCGGGTAGAAACCGTCCGACCGTGCACACTAGACGGTTTGTACACGACCTGTAATACCATTGCGTTGGTAGCCCTGTGCACGCGCCGCTCGTAGGTCCGGTCTCGAGTGCATGCGCTCACACACTGCCATGCCATACTCCACTGCGCGCCGGGCGTATACGCGGCGGGCACCGTGCCCGGTTGCACGGCGAGCCGGCTCTAGCGAGCGCCCGGCGTCGTGTGATTAGCTTCATAGAGTTTCATACACGACTGACGACCGCCCGTAGACCCGGTTTGACGCCGGGCTTAGCTCCGGCGCAAAACCGTCTCGTGGGCATGAGCGCTTATTATCCATCCATGGTTGACTAGCATTTTATATCGGCAAATTATGTAGATGTTTGCATTGCATCTGATGATCTGATATATGTAGGTAGAATATAAAGGATAAAGGAAATAAAAATTCTTGGGTCTTATTTCTTGCTGGTACGCGGCCGCTTACCCGCGTACAAGACAAAGCTAAGTAATATTATCACAGAATAAAGACTTTACTCAAGTGGTAATATTAATTTTGTAGAATCTAGTGCGTCACAATGTGACTAAAACAAGCAAACTAGGTTACCTAATCAAAATTGTCATTCTGAATAATACTTGCGCACGAGTGTCGCTAGTGACAAAGGGGAAAGTTTTGCTCTATGACGTGGGGACTACTCGCATCGCAAGCGCAACCATTAAATTGAATCATCCATTGAACAGTGGAGACCTCGCAGCGAGACGGCATTAGGTATATCAATAATTTATAATTATTGTGACAATGCTTCCAGCTAAGTGATGATTTTGGGTGACTCCGCTTTGTCACTTCCTCCCAATTGAATGCTCAAAATGTAGGATTAGGATTTCGGCCGTGCGTTTCGGACTCGCGCACCGAGGGCTCCGTATTTTGTTTGTAGGTACTTATGTCAATAGTTGTTTTGTAATGTAACTACAAAACGGTTTTCGGATTATTTCCTTTACTTTTGATACATGACATTGCTTCTTGCCAAACATGATTTTAGGTCAACGGGAAGTACCCTATAGGTTCTGCTTTCGGGACATAAACGCCCGTATCTTTTGATTGCGTTCACTTAGAAGTTTGATTTTTCACTGATTCAAGGGATTGCAGCCTTGAGTATTTGATTTTAATTTGAACTTGATAACTTCACGCGTTCCTGAGAAAAAGTCTTGACTTGCGGACAGACAGACGGACAACGAAGTGATCTTATAAGGGTCCCGTGTTTTCTTTTGAGGTACGGAACACCAAAAAGTAAAAAAAAATACGGATTTCTTAGTAAAATGAACATCATGCACTTGCGGTTTCTGGATTCCAGACGAGAGACTGTTTCCACTTATATTATTGTGTGATTTTGTTAGTAAATAGGCATATCACATCCATGTTATAGAAGGAATAATATCGATATTGTCATACAATAATACCTGAGTAGTCGCTTTGAAACGACTCACAAAACAAGTGTTGAGTAGCAAAGTAAATAGTGGACAGGCTGTTGTCACTACAGTATGATAATAATACGTCAAACAAAACAGTAACTTAGCCAACTCAGTGAGTGAGTCACGAGAATTATATGAAATGTTCTGTATAAATGTATAAACAGCTGAAAACGGTGTGGATAACAGATCCATCCATACTAATATTATAAATGTGAAAGTGTGTCTGTCTGTTAGGTACCTCTTCACGCTTACACACTGCTCACCGCTGAACCGATTTAGATGAAATTTGGTATATACAGAGTGAAATTTTAGTCACAGTTGTCAGTTGTCAATCACCACATACCACTATAACATATTCACACACCCATTCGCAACTCCTCATGCACTCTCCTACACACTCACTCACATCGTACACTTAGCAATGCTCAGATGGTGCTAGCAGTTCACGTCATTCTTTATGTTTGTTTCTGTTGCATGTATGTATAGTTATTAAATTGTAAAACTTAGGGGCGCTGCTAGTATTAAATAAATGAGACTTAGATCAGGTACGCATTTTTCTCATGGCGATTTTTTTTCGCATACCTACTGAATTTTGCACTCATTGCCTCGCGCCGAGAGTAGAAAATCCAACAGTCTGTTTATTGGCTGTTTATTTGACGCGCTGGAATGCGGTCTGTTGGATTCTCAATTCTCGGCTCACCATCGAGAGATGAAAATCCAGTGCGCGATAAAAGCCCGCCGGGATATTTTTACGTCCGTACGAACGTATGTTTACCTACGGTGATTCAAATCTAAGCCGTACCGCTACCGTCTACGTTAGAGAAAACCGAGTGGTATGCACTGAGGTAATATGTACTACGTACGTACATATTACCTCAATGGTGGTATGCGGTAATCATTACTGTTCATACCAAAGCGGATTTGACGCTCTAGCCGCGAATCTTGACACTAAATACCTGAGCGAAACCCGCGCGGTATGCACTTACCCACAGCGGCAGCGAATACCGCACAGGGTCGCTCTAACTGCAGAACTTGATGCTAAATACCTGAGCGAAACCCGCGCGGTATTACCTCTACCCACAGCGGCAGCGAATACCGCTTAGGTTTGAATAGACCTTTACCTACCTGTCACTATAACACGGTAAGGGCAGTCGGTATTATCAGCTACGACAGGGTCGACAGGTTTTTAGTTACCGACACTATCACGAATTTATTCTGGTGACTGTAAAATTCCAATAATGATTTTTATAGATGACCTAAACAAGCGCGCCTGTCACGCTTTTGTGTGACTTAAATGTTTTTGCACAGAAAAGCGTGAGCAGATAACGCGCCCCCGCGCGTGATTTTTTACATACAAATTCAACTCCCGCGCGATCACGCGCGGGGGCGCGTTATCTGCTCACCGCGACGGAGCGCGGTGCAGTGTGTGGAGTGCCTTAGCTATAAAATAGTACTTAAAAGTAATGTACAGACGCCAGCACATCAACCTACACCTAACTGTCACATTTTCCCAATCAACTTTGAACCTTATGTTTCAGTGATAAAGTTGAAAATCTATTAAAGAAATTTGACAGATTGTAGTAGGTTGATGTGCTGGCGTCTGTACCTAAGTAGGTACTATTACATGCTTTTTTTTTGGAGAATTTTATTAATTAATTTACTAGTGCAGTACAAACTAGCAACGTTACTTAAATACATTTTAAAAGAATTTGGCTACTTTCCAACTGGAATATGGATTGGCTTCCAACATGAATTCAATAAATTGCAGATAGGTATGCAGTTAGCATAATATAGTTGTTTAGCCCAATTCATCAATGAACATTATGTTGAGAGGAAACGAACGTAAGTACCAACGTGGAACGAAAATGATTTCTTTAACTATCTGTTACTTATTTAATTTAAAATAGGTAGTTCATTTGTTGTAACTCGTGTCTTCGTTCAGTTGGAAGATGTTTTCAAATGTGGCTTTTCAGCACTTCATTGTTTTAATATTCCTTTGTTCTGTTATTTAAATAAGCTATAGAATTCACATAACTTCACTTGGGAATTTTCAAAACAGACACCGTTAAATTATTGTTTTTTCTTTATGCTGTTTGAAATGATCACTTTTTCCTGTTAGTTGCAGAGACTTAATCGGTCGAATGCCGTAATTACAGAAACAATTCTGACTGAGAATCAGCACTTTTCGAACGTGAAAATTACAAAAGACAGTCCCCCAAAACACCCGCCCTTCACCACTTTCTAGTGCTTTCGCTGATGCTGGGGCCCAAATCTGCTATATCTGTCTGTTCAGTTAAAAAATACTTGATTGTATACAATAATAGGTACGTAGGTACGTAAAGCAATTAACATTACAACAAACACAACACACACAACATTTATTAACATTACATTTAATTATTTGCCATTACCCCGCTGTATGGACGGTAGAATAACCATCTTTACGATTGCACGAACAGACTTAAAATATCTTTGACGTAACCAATCATAATATCATACATTTATTTTTATTCGGATAACAGAGATCCATTAGGTTAGCAACCAACTATGTACAAACGAATGTAACCAGTCGTTTGAATAAAAGTAGACTAATATCTCAGTCTATTTTCAGCAGCTTAAAGGTCATAGCATACATATCAACTTGGAAAAGGATCGTCACCGTATCAACTCGAGCCATTCAGCATTCTTTGTATGAAACTCCCTACTGCAACGCTATCATCGTAACGTAATCGCCTCGCCTCGGGACAAGCTCACGAACCGCGGTGCGGCGCTTGGTCAACTTGCAGTTCTCGCGCAACGGCTCGTTGTCCTCGCGCTACGTCTCTTCGTCCACCCTTGCCCCTTTCACCCCTCCCGCGGCCTGAATGCAGCACCATCAACCAGCGGTCGGCGAGCCGTAAGCGCGTCGTCGCCTAGCCGTAGCCGAGTCAACGCATCGGAGCTGCTGATCCGCTTTCGTGTGCTTACGTTAGGTTGACAAGGCGAAAGGCGATACGGTGACGATCCCTTTCCGAGTTGATATGTGTGCTATGACCTTTAATCTTTCAATCAGCACTTTTGAGCAGTCAATTAACTTCAATCGTTTTGACTCACACGCGTCAAACGATTCGGTTCACTGCCACATTCTGATGACGCATTGGGATTGGGCAGAGGCGGATTAAGTGTCGAGAGCGCCCTAGGCAAGAAACTCATCGGCGCCTCTCTAGCGTCCATAATATAATTCTAAATATTTTTATAGTACCTAGTGGTAAACATTGATGACTACAGCCTCAATCTTCGAGTGCATCAGTAAAGTATAGCAAAGAAGTAGTAGCAATTACGTGATATAAACCCTAGACGTTTGAAACATGTGACAGTGAGTGAGTAAATGATAATGGAAGTTAAGCTGTGAGTCGAATTCAACCCCTAGAACCTCTAACTTCGTAAAAACGAGGAATTGTCTCATTGCATAGCTGGTAGTTGGTGATTGTAGTATTATTTATGTGAACGAGAGGACATCACTTGACAATTTGCTTTATTAAAGAGGAAGCGGTTTTGGAGACAGCCGGACACTCCAAGATTATAATATTAGTAGAGATAATTAGGTAGGCTAGTACCTATACGTGTAGTCTTACGTTTCAGGCGTGAATGAAATATGTTATGAGAGTGAAGAAAGCAAGATGGACTGAACGAACATGGAAATCCATGATGCCTCTCTGGGAAACAGATCTGACTGTGGATGTTTACTGACAGATGATGGTGTGTTATCACAATATGAAGCTGAATGTTTGATACTTAAATAAAAAAAAATAATGTTATGAATTATTTATTTAAAAACCTCTTTCGAACAAAAAAAATAATTTTGCAAATCCGTCTATACTTATATTATGACGGAGTTATGCCCGAACATACATTAAAAAAATATTAAACATACGAATTGAGAACCTCGTCCTTTTTTGAAGTTGGTTAAAAATAGATACTAATCATATTGAGCAATATGTTTACTTAAAAACGGATCAAACTCCGCTATGAGTTCCAGGGTCATTAAATAATTTCCGTTATGAAGAGAGCCAAGTTTTTCGTCATGTCCCCTAAAAGATAAACCACGTGATGCTAAGGACTTTATGGTCCGGCTACACGCTCAGTCTTGCCTGCGCAGGTTTGTGCATTCATGACTGTGCAAAAAGACGGAACACCGTGTAGTGGCCATACGGTGCAGGTAAGCTCGTGCAAACTAACTGTGCAGTCCGTAGTTGTGTTTTGTGTGCTCGTCAACGCACCATGTTGCCAACGGAAGAGGGTTTTTTATTAGGAGCATTATTTTATTGTTTACTGATAAAGAATTAAGATTAAATGATATGCTTAATTTTTTTTGTTCCTGTCGGAATATTCTTTGCTTTTAATTTGCCATAAAGCCGGCAACGATTTGTACAGGTCTATGAACTGGGTTAAAAATTCTTTAGAATAATTTCTTACATCACTCATTTTTACGACGGCGACGTGTACCTACAATACCGAAAATAATTACGTCCGACTGTTGCGCGGCTTGAATAACCGGCCACACGTTCAAGTAAAACCGTGCAACTCAAGTTTGCGCAGTCCAAATCTTCAGCATGTCGACGATCGCACAAGCCGCGCTTTCAGAACTGCGCGAGCTACCGTCTCGTCGTCCACACACGCGCGCTTACCTGCGCAAACAGGTTTGTACAGGCATGCTCGCAGGCAAGACTGAGCGTGTAGCCGGGCCATTACAGTCGCAACCACTCGTTTCAAAACTTCACGACAATAAGTTAACTCTTCTAGAAATTGAGCGACAAGATCGTGATCGATACGACCGACAATGTTAGATCTACTTTGCAAGTTCAAAACACATGTTTTATGTTCACATGAGTTTTCATGGCTTTCTAATCTAATCGATGCGTTCTTCCAATCATTAAAACCAACATCTTGTTTTCCAAAACAAGTAGTTCCGACGACACTGAATAACAAACAAGGTCCACAATAAACTTTTCCTGTGCTTGAAGAGTAAATAAGCCATTTTCTTGGACGTTTTTCTCTATTTAACAACCTTCGTTCAGACATTGTTTTTGTCAAAAAACGCGAGATTTTATCTTTATAAATTCTCTTACTCGATGAAAAATCTGCGTTTATGTTTTGACTAAAGCCATTCAGTGCAATATATTCTTGTGTTTCGTTATTGATATTCCACTTGACTGGGTCACAATCCACGATAACCAATTTATTTTGCGACTGTCTCACAACTTCTACCGCTGACGAAGCTGGAGTAGGCGGTGTGAGCACAGACAAATCTTGCGGTTGTTGAGAACTAGTAGCAAGGAATATACTACTCTCAAGAATCTCGCATTGAATAGGGGCCGGTAGCAGACGCACTATGAATTGCGTTAGAAGAACAATCACTTTTTAATTTAGAAACAAAATTCTCAATGTTTTTCGTGTGCTTTATTACCTTTTGATGTTTTTCTTCTCTTTCCTTAGCCTTCCTTTTATATGCTGCACCACTAGGTTTTTATTTAATTCACTCATTCTTTGAGCAATAAACTAAAACGTAATTATTGATATACTGCAGCGAGAACATAAACAACCATGCAGTCCGACAACAAATCTAAAACTCATGTCACTCGTTCGTCGGTCATTCGGCGCCAGCGCGGCCGCTTATCTCACAAATTACTTTTCATAAAATAAATCTTTTGTTTCATAAAATAAAGAACAAAATAAAAACCTTTGGCCGGCCGCTTCGACTTTACAAGTCATAGAACAATAAATGTACCCGAAAAACAATGTTGTAAAACATGTGCGCAATATTGTATTGAGCAGACTGCAGTGCGGCGCTTTCCAGTTTCGTTTCATGTCATTCAATTCGTTGTCGTCGTTTTTTATCAAGAATTAAACATTTCTATAGAATTAAATAATCTTTTATGTTGTGTGAGTAGGTGCATACTTACTAACACAATTAATTTCATGTTTGGCATTTATTTTTTCTTTGTTTAAAAATTCCGCGCGCGCGCCCCTTTGTAACCTAGCGCCTTAGGCACGTGCCTAGTTTGCCTTAGGGATAATCCGCCTCTGGGATTGGGAAACAAACAGTCGGGATGGCGAACCAGACTGTTTCCCAATCCGAAGCTTCATACTCATCAGAAACGTGTACTTTATTAGGGGAATAAAATACAATTTTATTATATCTAGGATCATACTTAATCTTTAAACGTAGGTATGCGAAATAAATAAAAAGTATTTTACGAACAAATGATTCATAGTAATATGTCTATGTGTAGTGAAGTAATGCCAACTACAACATTATATTTATTACCAGCCGCTGCCCGCGACTTGGTCCGCTTGAAATCCTATCCTAACTAAAAGTAAGTTTGTTTGTTACCTTTTCACATACAATACACGTAGCGCCATCTATTATCATAATAATTTTATTGTTGTTTTCCTCGGGAACATCACTTTTTTCGGGATGAAAGGTACCCTATGTCCGTTTCTGTACTCCTGACAACGTATATGCAAATTTTCAAGATGACCGGTTCAGTGGTTTAGGCGTGAAAAGGTAACAAACAAACAACCAAACTTACTTTCGCATTTATAATATTAGTTAGGATAGGATAGTTCCTAATGCTCTTTTTTTTTTTTTTATGGATGGGAAATCATCAAATGACCCCTCCCGCTCTGGGTGGAGCGAAGGGAGTGTCAGACTCTTACTGACTAAAACCCATCCGTGTTCCTTCCTTAGCCCTTTATGTTCCGGGGTAGCGGTAACCCTTTCGGACAATCCCGCACCCCCGGCAGGCTTCGGCCCTGGCAGGCCCCTTCCTTTATGCTGACATCTCTTTGAGGCGCGCGTGGAACACGTACGCGCCGTCCGGCACGGGCCTGGTCCTGATCGGACGGTGAGCTACCCATTACTCTCCGTCCGCAGGCCCGCGCCTACGGTGGCCGGGAGTCGTCACGCGGCTCCCGACGCCCGGAGCGTCTCCCGCGGCGGCTGGGGTGTGAGGCTCTCTCCCTTAGTCGTTCCGCCACCTCCTTCGCTAGCATGACTGCTTCGCAGAAGGAGGTGACGGCCTCCCACTCCCTCTCGCCCCGGACCATGGCTTGAACCAGGGCCGGACGCGAGAGGTCGCCGCCGCTGTCGATCGCCTCTACGAGGGCACGGCGGTGCTCCGCCCATGCGGGGCATACCTTCACCGTATGCTCCACCGTGTCCTCTGGGCGATCCTCGCAGTGGTGACACCCGGGCGTCTCCTCCCGCCTGATGATGTGCAGGAACCTCCCAAAACATCCGTGTCCGGTGAGAACCTGCGTCAGGCGATAGGTGAGGACGCCGTGACGCCTCTCTAGCCACTCCTCAAAGAGGGGTCTTACCGCCACTATCGTGGCGTGCCCTGCGCTGGGTTGCGAAAGTCGCTCCTTCCATACCACCATGAGATCGCGCCGGAGGTCTGTCCGCTCCGCCGCGATTTGCCGCGGAAGCGGAGTTTCCCCCCGGCTCAGTGCCTCCGCGCGCCACTCATACAGGCGCTTCCTAATGCTCTAAGGATAGTTAGGATACAACTAACTGTTTACAGGTACTAAATAACGTATACAAATACCGGCTGACTTTTTTACCGTCTGGACAAAACCAGGGTAGGTATAAAAGGTGAACGGACTAGAAGCCTATGTATAATATGGGACAGAAATCTAAATACGAATAAATCTACAAATAATATAAAAAAGCACCCTTCTCTACGCGCGGAAATTATCAATGAATTCGTAGCGACATTCAACGACTGATTAAAACCATTACCCATCGGCCGGCTTTAATCAAAGGATTGAGTGTAAAAAAAGAGATTTTTTTATTTTACCTACTTTTTGTAAAAAAAGAATTCTGTGCATCTACTCCGTTCACGTTTTATACCCTGTTTTTGTTCAGACGGTAAAAAAGTCGGCCAGTATATGAAACACAAGACGTCGAAGCACTTTTCCTCATCGCTGTCATACAAAGACTATTTTCATCTATGATTCTAGATATTATGTATAATATTATGATAGTGAAATATCTCTTTTACCTGTGTAGACACAATCACTACGTAAGTTTATTGCTTCATAATAAGTAAGTAACTAACTATATATACACTAGATACTAAAATAAAAGACCTAAATTACAATACAAATAAATAAAAATAAAAAAAACAAAGGACACTTAGGCGTCGAAGTATTCGTCCGCATCGCTGTCATCCGGAACCGTGCCCAGAAGACTGGCAGCATTGCCCCGTTGAATGGCAATGCTAATTCTTTGGCCAAAGAACGACCCAGCCCTCTGGTCACGTGAAGTATCGACCAGCCGGAGAGAAATTTCCGCGCGCTCGGGCCCCATGACCCGAGCGTTTTTACCTGTGTAGATAAATCATAAATAGATAGTTAACAACTTGTTATTTAGATGTTATTGTGTTTGACCACACAATCAAGGAATAAGAAACAAATCGGAAACAATATGTATTATTTTATACACAATGCGTTTACTAGAGAATGGTATATAGTCCATTCACCTATAATATTCATAGAGAATGTTATGAATGGGTGTTGTTCATGTCAATGGAATTCAATTCAAAGTGGATCCGAGTCAGGTAGAATTGTTGGTTCCTGGGCTGCCTATGTCTTTCTATGGCCTTTGCCGAGCTGTGGGACAGTATGGGCTAAACAAAAAAATAAAATAAAATGCTCTCAGTATTATTAGCAGCCAGGAACTGGTATTGAGCCCAATAAGTGACAATAGACACCTAAGGGTCTAAACAGACGGACTGCATTTGAACAGCGTGCCAGCTGCAACATCGCAGTTTGGATGCAGTTGAAATAACTAGAACTGTTTCGAAGCAGTTATGTCAACTGCATCCAAACTCCGATGTTGCAGCTGAAATGCAGTCCGTCTGTTTAAACCCTAATCAGGAAACAAGGTAATTTGGTATCTATAATATGTAGGTACTATGTCCGCTAATTCTGCTTACCTACTCCTTCAGAGGAACTTGGCTAATAAATCGTTAATGTTATTGTAAACATGCTGTATTCATACAAATATTTACTATTTGTATCTGCTCCATTTTAATTCTTAGAAACTATTGATAAGGCGTCCACAGATAAAAACCGTGGGTTCTATTCATTTGTTTGGCAAGTTATCAGTGTTGGACTCGGGAATTTTATCACAGTTCACCTAAAAATGTTTGCTGATAAGGTTAGTAAATATTTACGTTTCGCTTGTGTAGTGTACGACTAACTTATTGATAAGAATGAGAAATGATGAAGTTTTTTTTTAATTTTTATTTAAAGACGTGTTGCCTCCAGATAGACTGGTGAAGATCACGGTACTCGGGAATCTCGGGATACGAGAGGCCCAGAAATAACCAATGTAAAAAACTTTGTGAGAGGCTTGTTCTCAGAAGTGAACGTCTTCCCTTAGAAAAAATGATGATAAGTACTCATTGTTATTAGTAAGGTTTGACTCGTTATAAGACTTTTTCCTACCGAGAATGATTTCATACCGAGTTTGATCAAGATAAGACTGAATATCGGAATTGTCCGCAAAACAACTGGCAGCTTCCTTTCAATTAGTGAGCTATAGGTACCGTGGCTATACCAATTAAATTGTTAGGTTGATGAACTTCCGAGCTTCGTTGTAACGACTCACAATCGGAACGCATTGAGGCTCGAACACGACCATTTTTTGAATAGGTACTTGAAAAACTTTATGTATTTGTGTCCTTGTATCTTTTGTGTTCCCATGCATTTTGGAAATCCTCACAAATATCCTACAGCCAGGGGCGGGACGGATTGACTGTCAGTCTGTTACTGACCGAAACCACCCTGTGTTCCTCCTACAACCTCTCCTGACTGGGGAGCGGGAGACGTTTGCACATTTATGCTCACCTCTGTCAGATTTCGTCGATCCTACTCGGGTGTGCAGCGTTCGGGAAGCTACGCAATATCTTCTCGTCCCAGATAACGCTGTGTCTCAAGACTTAAAGTCTCTGATCAGTGCGTGTTGCCAGTGTCTAACCTATGGCACTGAAACTGGTCGCTCACATGGAGAGGGCTATGCTTGGAATTTCCCTACGTGATCGGATCAGAAATGAAGGGATCCACAGGAGAATCAAAGTAACTGACATAGCTCGAAGAATTGCCAAACCAGTGCAGTGGGATTAGCACATTGCTCGCAGAACAGATGGCCGTTGGGGCCGAAAGGTTCTGGAGTGGCGATCGCGTACCGGAAGACAGTGTTGGAAGGCCACCCACAAGGTGGACCGATGACCTAATGAAGGCCGCAGGAATCCGCTGGACAGAACCGGTCAAAGTAGCGGTGCTTGGGAGAGGCCTATGTCCAGCAATAGACGCCTTTCGGCTAGAATGATGATGTAATTTTTTATTCATTTTTTTTATTATGTATTAAGTAGGTACCTATTTATTTAATTTGTTAGCTTAGTTGTTCATTTTATTGTGCATGCTGTGGTCTCCTGTAATTGAAAGAGTACACCCACCAAATACTTTGTCGTCCATTAACTATATGTAATGTTTCGTGTATATTTCTTATTGGAGATCCTAAAATAAATAAATAAATGATGATGTCAGATTTCGACTAGGCCCTAGAAAGCACATTGACCGACACTTCATGTCATTATTTATGACAGTAATTATATTATACAGACTCGTAGCTGCTCCTCTCCGCCCCCTTTATTCATATCTACCTACCTTATTCCTTATCATCATTGCATGCTGGTTGTAATAATACCTACATGTGGCATAACATCAACAACAGCTGCATGAAACAATGCGTGCCTTGTACATTTAAAAATGGATAAATTATTCTTTATTAATTAGCAATGACCTGTGTCGGTAGAATGTCACACAATGTCACACAAAATAATCAACGAATACAAGAGATCATAAACATTTTTCATTTCATAATTTAATTTCATCCCTTGTGTACAAAACGAAGCAAAACCGACAAATGATCTAAAGATAGACCTAATGAAGTTATGAAAATGACAAAAATCTCGAATTTTCCTAATGCCTTAATAATAATAATAATAATGTTTATTCATAAAAAATACAGATAGTTACAGAATCAATGGGTAGATGGTTATACATTATTTATGTTAGGTTTTGTTGTAAAATCTGTAACAAAATGTTTAAAACCCTGCCTCTCAAACTAGGTTATAACCTGTATTTTGAGAAACAGTGTTCGGCCACAAAATTCTTATCCAATATTACTGTACAACAATTAAAATGAACAGTGTCGTTCTACCGCTGCAATAATTTATGTGATTCTGTTTTGACGTATGTATATGTGTGTGAGGGTGTGTGAGCATGTAGTGGAAGGTGAGTTTGTGTGTGTGTGTGGGGGTGAGTGTGTGCATGTGTGAAAGGTGGGGTGGGAGGGGGTGGTGCATGCGCGCATGTTTCAATGTGTGTGTATGTATCGAATCAGAATGCGTGAGAGGTTAGGTGATGTATGTTAGTAGAGACTCAGTGTAGGCATAGTCCCTCTCTAGTAGCCACTCTGTTACTCTAGTTTTTACCGTGTGTGTGTTTAGTTTTATGATTTTTAATTCTTTATTAATTTTATTGTAAATATAATTACTTAGAATATAAAATTGATGCGTTGCGAAGGCGGTTTTATGTTGATATCCACTGATAAGTTGTAGTCGCTTATTTAGATTTAGCGGTGGCAGCTTAGCATGAGTTCTTAGAATCGATCGAAGCACGAAAAGCTGACGTACCGTAAGGACTTTGCAGTTAGAATATAGTTCAATTGTTGGGAATCTGTAGGGTTTCCTAGTCATTACCTTGAGTATGGCTCTTTGCGCTCTTTCTACTCTCAACATTTTAGTTTTTGCTGCACCGCCCCATGCAGTAATACAATATCCAATAACAGCCTTGTATAATAAGAAACGGAATAGGGAGGAGGCTTATGCTTTAAACAAGGGAGAAAAAAGCTTTAGGTTATGATGATACCTTAATAAAAAATAATGGATACATGGTGATGAATAGAAATCGGATAGAGCGGTCCCGAGAGCAGTAGGTACATTAGCTTGATTATTATATAAACTGGGTTTACTGGATCAATTGGAGTTTACATAAAAACGAGTCATGGATACAATGGCGAGGTCGTTGTAATTGAACACAGGATTAAACAATAAAACGCTAAACCATATAGACCTACCAGCGACCATGATAAATGAATGGTATCACTGAGCTATTCAATGAATGAACTATAAATAAATACAAGCGAATTTAAGAGCAGGCGGTTCCGTCGGTAAATTAACATGAAATTGGTGTAATGAAATTATATACAGGAGCTAAATGAATTTCGACTAAATTATTATAGGTAACGGCTCATGAAGTACACCCTTTTAAATTAATGATGGCGTGATTAGTACAGACGCAAATCAAGCTACTACAATCTGTCAAATTTTCAACTTTATCGCAAGATCATAAGGTTCAAAGTTGATTGGGAAAATTTGTCAGTTTCGGGTAGCTTGATGTGCTGGCGTCTGTACGTGGCGTGCGTGGCGTGGCGTGTCGTGGTGTGAGTATCTTGTACTTTTGTGTGTTGTGCTGTCTTTTGTGTGCGCCAAATAAATGGTTTATCTATCTATCTACATATACAAAATCAAAGGCATGATCACCATCACTAAGGCACCTGTCCCACCACCGACGATTAGCGAAAAGCGAGCAGAGCCAGCACTCAGCAACGTGTTTACGAGCAACGAGCTGCGAGTGTGTAGTTCAGATAGTTTTGTCGCTGGGCTTTGAGCGAAAGCGACATGACTGCCCAGTCAATAGCTGGTATGCGTATGTACCAAGCGAGAGCCTCTCAATTAGTGTTCTGCCCGCCAAGCTAACGCATGTCAGCGAACATTTTATTTAATAACTCTTGTCCGACAAACTAGTGGAGAGAGAGATCTACCGGCCTCTGATAGGGTCCCAGCTCCCGGCGGATGTGTGCAGCGCATGAGATGGACTCGATCCATCAATGAAAATGTCATGCGCTCATACTATGGGGCTACAGAGGGGGGAAAAATCTGACCGCGTATCGTGTTCGGATGCTCTCTCTTTTTCAGGTGCTTGAACCAGCTGTCAACGTTTCGGCACAACGACTATCGGATCGGTAGTGTGACCAGTCAGCGATCAACGATTAATATACAAGGTTAGTCTTCAAAGACCGGCCAAATTTATGGGTGTGGTTCAGACCAATCAAACTGAACAACGTTCTCCATGGGACCAACGTCGTAGGTAAACGTAGCTGTCCCATACGCTCAGGTCGAATAGGTACCTATTGAAGATTTCTATGGGAGAGTTGATAAACTTTTCGCGTTTACGATATTGGTCCCATGAAGAAAGTTGTTCAGTTTGATGGTCTGTACCACACCCTTCAATTTGGCTGGTCATTGAAAATAAATCCTGTTTAATATATAATGTATCTCTTTTACTGAATGTGCTGGCGTCTGTACGTTTCTTGAACGAGAAAATAGTCGATAGCTAGTCGCTTCCCTGGTCGGCAGTGGGCAGGATTTCTGCCTACCCTTTCGGGGTATATAGGAGAGTTGTTGATGTGCTTTTCAAACTGCTCAGTGATCCTTTGACCAACTATTATATTATCGGTAGAAGGTACACATTTGACGTTGACTGTTGAGTTGTTGACTGTACCGCAGCTATTTATTTCAGCAAAAACTTAATTTATCTTCGTGAGCAATCGCAATAAGAACCGACTCCTATTATTTGCTTTCCGATTTAAAGTAACCTACTGTAGATTTAACTATAGCTAGTTTTAAGTGGATAAATGCTAATAACACAGAAGAGTTTTTGTTGAGAAAATCATTTATTAGATACCTACTTACGTATAATAAGTAGTATAATTTACTTATTGCGTTCATGCGATGTAGCCGATGTAGGATGTTGTTACGTATTTATTATATTAATCATAATATCTACATAATCATCGTCGTCTTCTTTATTTATTGATATAACAAGTTTAAGAAACATACATGCAAGTCTGTTTCTACTGTTAAATGTATAAAGAGATAAATGTTGATGCGACGCGATGGATAAATCAACTTGCGGGATTGAACGGATAAAATCCTCCAGACCGAATTTCGGTCTTGGTGATCAATCTCAGCGGAGACCAGCCTTCGGCGCGGGAGATATTATACTGCACAAGTGCGCGCGCAGACACAGATGCAATCTCTCTTCCCTTACTCTCATAGTCCAATGGGACGGCAATCCGACACGACCGGAGAGAAATCAGGCGCAAGACCAACGGCTTTACGCGCTTTCCGAGGCACAGGGGTATCACACCGCCAACTTTTAAACTCTGGGCTGTGCAAAGGACAACAAGCCATTATTTTCGGAAGGTTTCCGTGTTTAGTTTTGCGACACAAAATGTGAAAGTTTAACTTGAGATTTGTGACGCCCGTGCCGACATCCGTTGTGAACTTGTGACCAGAGAATTGCGTATAACACTAACAGTAGGAATAACTTTCATTTTGTCAGTTTAACAGCATTCATCGCGTTATTGACGTTGTTGAGCATACAAATTTTTCGAACATGTGAAGCAATGGATTAGCAATATCCTTCAATATTATTGAGATTGTGATTGAAAGTATGTTACTCAATTAGAGCGGATTATTCACCAGTCAGCAAGAGTGATAGTGCGTTAATGCACCTGAGCCGTAATTCACTATGACCACTCAATGATTCCTTACTTCGCAACCGCGTCAATTCCTTAGCTAATCTCGCCAACTTCGCGATCATTTCGCGCGCGGTTTCGTTCATTGAGTCATAGAGAATACGTTATCTGTGCCATGTTGGGCTCGAGGAAATACCTACATTGAAACACTATGTAAGTAGTAAGTACTATAGCACGCTGGCAGCAGGGTGCACTTGCACCCCCAGAAAAGAAAAGAAAATACATAGAATTTTTATACATACATGTTACTGTTTGAATAAAAACTGAAGGCGTCTAGGTTGCTGTCCTTTGTTCATTTCCTTGTCAATGAATTTAGTATCCTCCTCTACTCTTTTCCTGTGAACATTGAGCAGGCACAATAAACGCTAACTTAGTTCAGCTGTAAAAATTAAGCGATGTTATTGGTTTGTTTCACACACATCCCTCGCTACGCGTCCTCGCTCATCTCTGGTGGAAAGGCAGCCATAGGCCCGGACTCCACTGAAGCGGAGCTGGGCGGAGCGGAGCGGAGACGTGCAGGAATCGACCAATCACAATGGTTGAAATGCTCATCGCGTTACTCGTTTTCGCTGTGATTGGACGATTCCTGCACGTCTCCGCTCCGCTCCGCCCAGCTCCGCTTCAGTGGAGTCCGGGCCCTAGTCTCGCGTCTCCCATCGTTGAGCGATTCCACGTCTTGACACGTCGTAACGTGCTAAATGTACGTTCAATGCTACATGTTGTTGTTGAAATAGTAGTAACACGTAATGCAGGTAACAATAACGTCTGAACGTCTGATGCACTATAAAAGCAGCTGGTTAGTGTTCGCAATAAAAAAATAAATAAAGCTATGTACAGACGCCAGCACATCAAGCTACTACAATATGTCAAATTTCTTTAATAGATTTTCAACTTTATCACTGAATAATAAGGTTCAAAGTTGACTGGAAAAATTTGACAGTTTCGGGTAGCCTGATGTGCTGGCGCCTGTACCTGTATAATGAATTTAGTGAATGTTGGTATAGAATGGCGTTTTTGTTATCTATAAAATGAAATCGTGTTAACCTTGAACGCTCATTGCATGTTCGATCAGTTTTCCTTATAAACAAGTGCATGCATCGAAGTTTACAACGTAAGTGTATACCTACCACTTACATAAACTCACGACTTCTTCCCATGGGGCTAGGCAGAAAGTACAGTAATTTAACACAACTGTTACAATTCTTACATTCTCCTTTTGCTTCGTTTACGTACACGCACGCGCCGCCGCGGCGCCGCGGCCGCGCCGGTAGCGAGACTTGCAAGTACTACTACCACAGAATACTTAATAGTACTACGTATAGAAAGGACACTCCCTTCCCTGCACTCACATTAGTTACCGCACCTCACCCCGCACTTCGGCGTATTCGTCGCCGGCTCTTTAACAAGGGCGCTCGCAAACACAAGAACCGCAGCGCTGTACCTACCTACTGCTGACACGAACACATTATTGTTTTAAAGTTTTATATTTTTTGTTAATCACGATGGTTGGATATTGTGCATTATTTGGATGCTACTAGTATGCTGTCTGCGCACCTGCTGCAGCTATTCACAATCACTCGATACGCTTCCGTACAGTATCGAACATCAATCATGATCAATCAGTGTTGTCGTAGGAGTCCTCTAAACGCTGTTCACAAGTCCAAAACCTAAAAATGTTGACAGTTTAAATCAAATAGACGAGCATTGGTGGCCCAGTGGTAACGGCCGCGACATGTGAGTTGTAGGTCGTAGGTTCGAACCCCTATAGGCGCTTTACTTAGTGTAAATTATTTCAACACCACTGCTCTCAAAACGGTGAAGAAAAACATAGTGAGGAAACCGGCATGGCCTAGAACCAAACATTCGAAAACATGTGACATCTACCAACCCGCATTGGGCCCGCGTGGTAGATTACAGCCCACTTCCTCTTGAAAAGAGGAGGCCTGTGGCCCAGCAGTGAAAACATTATAGGCTGATTATGATGATTATGAGACGACCGGGGCACGGGGGCAAGACAAATCAGGTTATCGAAATGTGTCATATAGCCTGTCGGATGGTTGTGAATAACTGTGCTGACCTGGCGTTCCCACCATACCTACCATAGGTAAGTATACAATTTAAGAAGCTATTTTCCGGTTGGGAAATATACTGGAAAATTTGACGATTGAGATACTTATTATAATTTTTAATCTCCTCTGGAACTTCAGCGTCACTAATACCGAATGGTTTCTGATTGAGTGATGAAAAGTCGAAATTAATACAACCCACCGTTTTCACGTACCAATCGCGACAAACATTGCGTAACATGACATTAATTTAATAACGAGCCCGAAAAACCCGTGTGACAAATGCTATCTGTTGATGCCTTAACTAATTATCCTGTTTTCGGCCTCCAAAGAATCTTTATTGGCATTCCTTGTCTATCAGTCTGTTCTCATTTAAAAAAGATATCGGTGAATGATGTCATGAGACTGAATCAGTCCCACGCAACCATTTACGTGCATATACAGGACAATTATATGCCTATTAGGTTAACTGGACTCTCATTGAAAGAATACTTTACCTAGTACGCGTACGTCTAAGCTGTTTGATATCAATACCACAAACCACAAGTTTTTTTTTTGTTATGGTAAAAACAAAGCTTTAATTTGTGATTTTGTGGTTGTCCTTTTGGGAAGACCCTTTCATCATCATCTGCCTAGCCTTTTCCCAAGTATGTTGCGGTCCGCTTTCAATTTAACCGGATGCAGCTGAATACCAGTATTTTACATGGAGCTACTGCCTATCTGACCTCTGCAACCCAGTTACTGGGTAATACGATACCCCTTGGTGAGACTGGTTGTCAGACTTTCGACCTTCTGACGACCCGTAACGACTGTCAAAGATCCACAATAATGACAACCGTGATTAACGACATCTTAAATTCTTAACGTGCTTTCCGTGGCACGGAGCGGTATGATAAGTTGGTCGCCCATCCACGGACCAACCGCGGCAAGCGTAGTTGAACCTGACCAATCGACCCGTGCGGCTGTTATTACTTAGCCATAGCCGTTTTTTTATTGTAAAAAAAGAGTGATTATTGCTTCGAGTATCTGTTTAGAGTCATGAGCACACGACTGCTTCATCACTATTACTGCAAGTAGGTATATCCACACACTATAAAAAAAAAATCACACTACGTTGTTCAAGTAACCTCTTAGGATTTTCGCTGTAATGATGTGATATAAAAAATGTTGAAAGAAAAGAAAGAACAAAACGCACATTTAAAAAAACATATAAACAGGGTGAAATTAAATTCATGGGCATCCTTTTAATGGGGTCATTGTACTCATCATTATGAACAATTTTTACTATGAGACTAAACCAAAAATCGCGAAGAAAAAATCAGCTGTTCCTTGCATTTATGTTCACATAACTCGTCAAACTGTAGGGAAGAGCTGATACTTTTCGCGATTTCAGGTTTGGTCCCATAGTAAAAGTTGTTCATAATGATGATTACAATGACCCCTTAAAAGGATGCCCATGAATTCAATTTCACCCTGTATACACATACAAATAGTCAAAAGCCTCATACTCAAACGTATAAAAAGTTGACACTCTCCGCGTGGGTATTATTGCAATAACTTGGTGACAACTAGCAACTGTTAGATTATGGTAAATTATTCTGTGAAACTATGTTCCAAAGAGATGAGCGGAAATGCCACTTTTATCCAAAATCTGTTCCAACCCCTTTATTTGAAGAGACAGTATGTGACATTGATAATATATTTTGTGGATCACAGGGCGTTAAGGGCCTGTTCCCACGTAGGTACCGCAACCACAATACATCGCAGCGACAAAATGTGGGGAAGCAGTGGTTACGTGTGAACGCTTCAACTTTTTGCAGTCGCGTTGTGGTTGCGTTGTCGCTAGTAGTTGCGATGTGGGTACGTTGTGGCTAGTGTTTGTCAGATCAACTCCGGTTGTGACAGTTTCATCACGTCGACGCAACGTTGTGGTTGCGTTGTGGCTACGACGTTGTCTTGATGTGGTCGGTACCGTCCACTTGGTTTATTTTGACCGGCACAAATGTGGTCCGTGTGAATACTATTAATTTTCATACAAATTAGCGCTGGTACACGTGTTGTCATTGTGGTGTGTTTGTGGTACGTGTGATCGGACCCTAAGGTCAACGTGAAAAGTAATTTGCGTCCAATTTACCATAAGGTAGGTACATGTGGAAATGTCAATGTGACAAGGTTGCCCTCATTCCAGATTTGATTCGAACCGCCCAATGTATGATAGGAATATGATTTATCCGGTTCGTTCCCTAGAGGGACGCGGCATGTCGTTGGGTCCGTATTAAGGCGCAGCCCCACCGCGGCGCACGGATAGGCCACCCACGTGTTTTAAGTTTTGCTTTGCAAGAAAATATATGTGATTGTGTCTACTGCAAACCACGGACACGCAACGTATCAACTGGCGTCTTTAGTACATGCGTGGCTTGCTCGAATATGGCGCTCACATAGCTCAACGCTGTCAACGCCATGCACGCTGTGCATGCGGTACACACTATACACGGATTTTATACACGACTATATGCTGCGATACAGTTGTACATAGTTGTGGGTGTGTAGTGTGTACTGCAGTTGCCCACGTTGTCAAACAAATGAATCCACGCAGCTAAAATGCGCAGCGTGCCAGTGCACAGCATGCGCCGCGGTGGATCTGCGCCTTTGCGGTACGCAGACTGTCAAATTTTACTGTGCCATGATTTCGGCTGAATATAGGTACTAGCCTTTTGACCGCCACAGTCATCTATAGATGACAGGCCAAAAAGTGCCCAGCACGCCACAGTCACGACTACATGACAGACTTTTGAACGTAAATAAAGCTTATTAAACAACATTTATTGTTTTATTTATTTTGCTAATTATGTTCCTTGACTCATTCTTATTTATATTAATTGACCTCCTTTCTTTATATTTCATCTATATTTACATAAAATGACAAAAACTTAATCCAATTCTAAAGTTCGAAAAACATAGTTCCCTCTACGCTACAGTCACCATAGGATGACAAGTAGTGATGTAGCTAACAGGCAACATAACAAGAATATCGACCTGAACGGCAACCTATGTTACAGTTAATTTCTTTAAGTTATTCTACAAAATTTTAATGCAAACGTTGATATTGAAGTTTTATAATTGAGAAATCATGAAAGTTTTTAAATCCGAGCTATTTATCTGCTCATCAAATGTCGGTGTCAGTTGATTATCGATAAATCATAATGACCATAATGCCCATCCTCATCACGCTGTCAAATAGTCTGTGTCTGGAACGCCACTGTCGTCTATACGTGACAATCCCCTGACGTCAAACGCGGAAAGTTTTTAAATAGAGATGCAGCTTATTATTAAATTATAATAATAACAATGGGTGAAAGTAATATGAGTACTCAGGACCTAATAAATACGTTACAAGGTGTCGATAATGACTCTTATATTATGGAAGAAAGTGCGGAATTTTTTTCATTTTTTATTCATTTTACAGCAAAGATGAAATCGTTTTAACAAATTTGACAGCTTGCGGTAGCTTTTTGTGCTGATGTCTGCACTAGGCTACTTATATCGCGTCCGCAATACGCTTTTATTCCTATTGTCTGTGATTTTATATTAGGTTTGCAATGATTGGTAAATAAATATTTTTCATAAAAGTGCTTCAAATCCTTTATATTCTTTAACTTATAAAGTATTTGATATTGGCCATACGTTCAAATTAAACATCAACATGTAAATTATAGCTTAGAATTATCTATCTACAAACTTAATTAAAAGACTGGTTTTTCGTAAATGTTTTATAATTATCACTATCCCTTTCGTTTCCTCCTTTTTATACTGTTAAAATGTGATTTATATTCGGAATAAAAATACGAATAGCAATGGCAACCCAGACGGAATTTTATACATCGTGAGATTTTTCTCAAAAAAATAATACAGAGTTTTAATTTTATACTGTTTAAATTAATTGAGTAATCACCATATTATTATGTATCCAAAACCTGTTGCAAAATCCAAATATTTTACAGAAAACTTTTTTACAAAAAAAACAACCGACTTCAAAAAAAAAACACTACAAAGTGAAAAGTAACTTTAATTTCGGAAGTCTGTGTCGTTGGTTGCGCATTTTCGTTTTTTGACACCGACCTCCGAAATTAGAGTTATTTTTCACTTTGTAGTGTTTCTTTTTTGTGCCGGAGATGCAGTACATTTATGCATATAACTTCATACATAAGAATAATTACCTAATGTATTATATATTAAAACCTTCCTGAAAGTATGTAGATCACGCTAATGAAAGAATTATCAAAATCGGTTCAGTAGTTTTTGAGATAATCGCGGACATACATACGGGTCGAATACAGAAACTCCTTTTTTATTTAAAGTCGGTTAATAAAAACCGCATAAATTTAAATTGGACAAACCGTTGTGAATATAAAGGCCCACACAAACTAAAAACAAACAACCTCTCACCTCAAACTTAAACTAGGTACTACTCCGTTGCGTCGTGGGTATAAAATAATACGAAACCATAAATATAAAAGCTCTATTATTATTTCGATATTATTAATAAATAACGCTTGCACACCTCTAGTGCAGAGGCGAGCAAATTTAAGAAATCCGTGCCAGGCACGCCACAGTCATCATAGGACGACAGAAAAGTACTTCATGATTGAACATAGTGCTGTGATGATATTGACTTGATTTTATCGATTGATGTTTTTAATTGTGGATTTAAATGATAAAGGGTGCCGAAATTTTGACACATATCATTATAGAAGGACACAGCGGGACAAAATAAAACTCCTGTATATTATATTTGAGGTACTTTAAAGTTTATTAAAAAAAAAATCGTTAAAAAATGAACAGGCAGTTTTTATCGATATCATTCGGAACTCACTACTGTTTTGTAGGTATCTAAGGTTGAATTTTTAGCTTGGCGCTGAGGGCACGTCGTGGTTTTTTAGACGTGGCGGTCAAAAGGCTAGACAAATGAACAATGCAAATATTTAAACAGCCTAATTGCAGAATTTTTGTTTATCAAATGCACGAGACTTAATATGTTCGTCCATTCGGTAAATTTACTTAGGTACCTATTTTTTTCTGCTCATGGCATTAGAACCTATCTTTAGATTTAATGGTTCAAACTCTCAACAGCGTGCACTGAGCTATACTGCCTAAGTTTCGCAGAACTCTAAAATATTCATGCAGCTGCAGCTCTTGTCAATCTGTGGATCTCGTTGTATTTAAAACCGTTGCGTTGACAGGAAGCTGGTTGACCGCTGTGTAACCAAGCGCAGTGTGCCGCGGTCCACTTGGTCGCGCTTTCCACCGTGACGTCATCAGCGGCAGCTACACTGCCTACACTTTATGCTACAATGAAAATCAAGGTTGGCGACCCGTATGCGACTAAATCGTTCATACAGCATACTATAATTAGATTTAATGATGTATTTGTTGTGTGGTCTGGCCGGCTCGCTTACTATCTGTAGGTATGTCAATCTAAATAATGCTGTAGAGACGTGATTTTTTTCTATAGATAGATTAGACGGTAAAAACTGATTCGATCCTTTATGTAACTGGTATAGTACAGCAAGGTCGGGTCCTAAATACTAGCAACTCGAAAGGTCAACAATTGAGTGTGATGGAATGAAATAAAGTACAAGAATCCATCAAGCCAGTGGACAACGTCATTCAGGGCTAACTTTGGATAATGTTTGTAAATAAATAATTTAATGTCTTTGGATAATGTGGACTTTGCTACTGATAAGAGCAGTAGTGGCCCTGTAGTATCGGCACCGACTTACGATTTGTAGGTCGTGAGTTCGAACCCAGGCAGGCACTTTACTTTGTGTATTTAATTTTATCACTACTGCTCTTAAAACGGTGAAGGAAAATATCGTGAGGAAACTGGTATGTCCTAGAATAAAAAAAGTCGAAGATATGGGACACCCACCTAACCCATACTCGGCTCACGTGGTGGATTATGGCCCACTCCCTCTCAAAGAGAGGAGGCCTGAGTCCCAGCAGTGGCAACATTATAGGCTGATTATGCTACGGATAAGAAAGGTACAACTACCACTGATCCGCATGCTAATGTAAGTTCCTCGACGCGACGATTAAGATGCAGGAACTACTTAATGAGGTAACTTATAAGAGAGCTCAGTGTCCTCTAGGTCAGTGTTCCGCAAACTTTTTGTGTTCAAGGTACATCTAGGAAAACGAAAATGTTTGGAGGTACACCGTAAATAAAAATATTTTTTTAAATAATATTAATCAACATTTATATATTAATCATCGAAACAATATTTATTGTTAATCAACAAACCTAAAGTTTAAATTGCAGAAAAGGTATTTATTGTTATTAGTCAACAAACCTAAATTTTAAATTGCAGAAAAGGTATTTAATGCGAAACATGATCATGTTTAATCGAGCATAGACGGTCTAAAGTCGTAATCGTTGACAAAGCTGCTCACATCTCTTCGTGTATTGTCCTGAGGCGTTCTCTTTTTTTGGTTTTATTATAAATAAGTTTTTAACATAACCTTATGTCTCCGAGGCACACCAATTAATGACCACGCAGTGTGCCGCGGTGCATACTTCGCGGAACACTGCTCTAGGTTGCTATAGTACTGTATGTGATGTACTTGTATACCAGGCTGTATATCTGCATGTACTTATGTATAGATCCACTTCCTTTACCTACTTACCTGTGACCAGAATTTCGATGTCACACTACGCAAGGTGATTTGGTTTGGCTGTAACTTTAACTTACTGGTTACACATGTGTTATTGACTTGAAATAATCACTTAGAAGGTCGGTAAACCGAGTGTCTGTATGACTAATTACAATTCTGAAGGTTCTTTGCTGGTAAGTATTCGTGCATTTCGAACTAAGTTTATTATTGTAACAAACAAGCCAGTCGAACGATTCGACAAAACTCGTTCAACTTATTTTGTAAAACACGGATTTATTAGGTCCTTACATATGAAATTGGCGTTTTGTATGGAAGGAACAAAAAGTCGAATATTTTTTAATATAATATATTTAATTAATCAAAGTATGAACCATTGTTTTCAATGCACTTTTGCCATCTTATAGGTAGTTCATTGATCCCTTTACTAAAAAAACCAGTCGGACGGGAATCAATAAAATCTTTGAAGGCGATTTGGACTGCCCCATCGGAGTTGAATTTTTTCCCTTGCAAAAAGTTATCCAAATTGCGAAAAAAATGGTAATCTGTTGGAGCAAGGTCCGGGGAGTACGGAGGATGTCTAAGACATTCCAATTCAAGCTCTTCTAATTTGGTAGCCGTCTGTTGCGCAGTGTGTGGTCTGGCGTTGTCGTGAAGCAGCAGTGGCGTGGAGCGATTGACCAGCCTTGGTTGTTTAGCCGCTAGCTTTTCCATCATGGTTTGTAATTGCTGACAATAGACATCAGCTGTAATAGTCTGGCCAGATTTGAGAAAACTGTAATGAACAATACCGGCACTAGTCCACCAAACGCTTACAAGTAACTTTTTTGGGGTTAATTTTCGCTTGGGGCAGGATTTGGCTGGCTGGCCAGGATCCAACCATTGCGCTGAGCGCTTCCGATTATCGTAAAGAATCCATTTTTCATCACAGGTAATGATTCGGTTTAAAATACCTTCATTGTTGTGCCGGTTCAGTAATGTAACGCAGCAGTCGACGCGCGTTTGCCGGTTTGCTTCAGTCAATTCGTGAGGTACCCACCTTTCAAGCTTTTTAATCTTCCCAATTTGCTTCAAGTGAATTAAAACAGTTTTATCACTAACATCGAAGCCTGCAGCTAACTCGGACGTGGTTTGCGATGGGTCCGCTTCCACAATAGCCTTCAATTCTCCATTATCAACTTGGGTCTCAGGCCGTCCACGGGGCTTGTTCTGCAGGTCGAAATTTCCAGAACGAAAACGTTGGAACCAAAAACGAACTGTGTTTTCTTTTGCAACATGACCGCCATACACATCATTCACCCTTCGAGTCGTTTCCGCAGCACTAGTGCCACGGCGGAACTCGTACTCGTAAATAATGCGATATTTTAAATTTTCCATTTTGTAAAATGAGTGACGCAAACAGAAAAAACAGAAGAAAAAAAACAAATGAATGACGGTCATCGAAGCACAAATACATGAGTAAATAGCTGTACAAATTTGAATTTGGAATTCCTTACCAAAGAGGAGAAATTCGTGATTAAAGTGGCCAGTACGAAAAACGCCAATTTCATATGTAAGGACCTAATATTTTTGTGTCTAAGTGAATGCTAACAGGTCAAGATAATAATTATCAGAATTATGTTTATTTATTTTATCTCCAACAAAAGATATCCACAATACATGACACAAATAATGGGCAATGTCAGGTATTAAGTAGGTGTACTCCTTCACATACATATGAGATCACAGATTGCAGTTTCATGGAGTTTCTTGCCCGTTCTTCTCCACAGGTAAATACTACGCTTTGGAATGAGCAACTAAGGTCCGGCCTCGCTTGCCAAAGATGTAAACAACAATGGCCGCTGGAAACTGGATAAAATCGTTATACAAGGACATTTATTTTAAGTAATGTTTGTTTTCGTCTAAATCTCCGAGCTAACTAGACGAAAACAAACATTACTTAAAATAAATGTTCTTGTATAACGATTTCATTTAATTTCGAGCGGCCATTGTTGTTTACATCTTTGGAAAATTTTACGCGGCCGGACGTTAGCTTCATATTTCTGACTAACCAACTCCCTGACAATTCAAAAGTGCCTGTAAATGGTTTTATTGAACAAATGCTTTGAGTTTGAGTTTGCTCAAACAAACTCAAACTCAATAACAGTCATCACTGGGTAAACATAACGTAGGTATTTAACTATTTATTCAACCTATAACATGAATATAGGTAGGCTCCGTTATTAAATACACGTGAAACGTCACAGTCCGTCGGATTGAGTCCCGTAACCAAGCTTCCTCATACGTACTTATGAGACACGGACATGTGGAAAATTCAATAAGCGTCGAGGTAACCGCAGCAACCATTTTCCTCAAGACGCAAGTTGTTTGAATAATATAGGGACTTTTGGAATGTATGACATATAGATGTCGGAAAATTGTGTTCGGACGTAACTCATAATAACCTACTATACAGAATAATAGAACCCTATTGCATAGAGGAAAAAGGTCGTTGGTCGAGTGGTCGTAAGCGCTGCTGCTGAGCATGCGGTCCTGGGTTTAATTCCTAAGTCGCGCAGTGTTATTGGGTTCTGGATTTTTGCCCGGTTGATGACAAAGGACGTAAACGTAACCGGCTAAATGTGGGTGCTCTATAGTACTCCTCTGCCTAACCTTTAGGGGAAGATATGCGGTTTGTTATGTAATAGTACGTAGTACTATTAAGTATTCTGTGGTAATAGGCAGACGCCAGCACAACAATCTGTCAAATTTCTTTAATAGATTTTCAACTTTATCGTTAAAGAATATAAGGTTCAAGGTTGATTGGGATAATTTGAGTTTCGGGTAGCTTGATGTACTGGCGTGTGTACCTAAAACAAAAAACAAGTACCTACTGCTCAGAAAAAAAATGTAAAGTAAGTAGGTAGTAAATAGGGTTTATGTAAGATTACTTAGTGAAAACTTGAATGTTTTCTCCACAGAAAGTAGGACCATACTTTCTTTGGAGTTCATTGTTTGAGTTTCTGTGGAGAAAACATAGGTACAAGTAGGTATACTTACAGTATACTCATTATGAGACATTATAGGCATGTACAGGCACTTTACAAAGAATTTGAACTTAACGAAGAAAGAAGAAAGTAGCCAGTACAGTCCTTTCACAGTTATTTTACCTCTGATTTTCCATCACTGTTCAAGTCACAGTGATCTTTATTTTCATTCAAATAAGGTTGCTGTTAGGTTGCTGCAGTCAGAGAAATTATAACTGTGAACGACCATACGTCCAATCCGGTTGTGAAAGAGATTTCCAAAATCTCACATCAGTCCTCCGAGGCATAATGCGTTTGTTTTATAAACTGAAGAGGTTTTAATAGCCGGCAACGTACGATAACAATGGTAGTACAATATGACCCGTGTAATACCATAGTTGATTTCTTCGAGGTAATGATTTCCGATAATAATTTTCAAACGAGTTTACGAGTTTACTATGGTTACATAACTCCATAAGTACGAGTATATTTGCTTCGAACTGTTACCTACTGCGCTTCAGAGGAACGAAGAGCTCGTTAAGGTCCACTGGTGATCCTACCTACGTCTATAAGGGCGAATTTCACCAAGTCTTATCCTGAGAAGAATTTTTGACAGTTTTATCATACTATCCAACTGTCAGACATCAATTTTATTCCACGGATAAAAGATATCTGACTGTGGTAAAACCAGAACTAAATTCTGAAAACAACGTTTTTGTATGTACAATGTAAATTGTAAATCATTTAGACCATTTATCAGAGGCACACACACATGAAGAACACTCGCGCTGTTTTCGCGCCGCTAAACATATTTATTTTTATTCAAGCGTAATATCATGAAGTATATTTACGATTCGCTGCGCTAGTTCTGCGACACCATTTGTGTTATTGAACGAGTACCAATGTAGAATTAATTACCTATTGTCCATTTAAGTTTTGTAGAACTTGGTTTGGCACATACATATGTTTACCCAGCGGTAGAAAGAAGCGAGCAACCTCATTGGGCAATCCATACCTTTTAATATTATAAATTCCAAGGCAACTTTCTGTATTTTACCTATTCACGCCTAAACCACAGAACGGATTTTGATAAAATTTGGCAAGGACATAGATAGCATCCTGGGGAAGGACATAGGCTACTTTTTGTCCCGGTAGCACGTTCCCGTGGGATAATTTCCGACATCCACGCGGGCGAAGTAGCGGGCAGAAGCAGGCATGGGGAAAATAGGGCACGGAGCATGTCGCACTCCCGGCTTACGCGGCAAGAGAACCACTGAAGGTTTTAAGTTGGTTGGACATGAAAC
The DNA here is from genome assembly GCA_945859645.1 of Amphipoea oculea. NCBI lineage: Eukaryota > Metazoa > Arthropoda > Insecta > Lepidoptera > Noctuidae > Amphipoea > Amphipoea oculea. Next base: position 16,409,808 of record OX243873.1, read on the forward strand.
TCCCTTCTCCCCAGATGGAGGACATCCATGAGTATTGCTACACGAAAAAAAAGTATAAAAGTTTCTACTAACTGCACTCGACTATCCAGTTTCCTCATATCTGTAACATATACATAATTATATTATTATCCAGTGTATACTCGTACAGCGTTATCCTCATAAAAAAAACGAGTGTGCTTATGACCACACGACTGAAGTGAAACTTCTTTCGCTCCAAGCCGAATATAGTGAAACTCATTATAAATGTTAAGAACTTATGTTACCTATATTCTTGCAAATAAATATATCATTCATTCATTCATCCATCTAGGCATCTGTATTGAACGTATTTGGCTATGAGAGGAAGAGACAAAAAAATGTACGCGCGCACTGCTTTCTCTTGTTTATATCCCCCACTCAACTCCCGTTCGCCTCACCTGATCACACTTTTCGTAACGCTTACGTCACGCGTTCGCCAGCTTACTCCCCAAGTCAAGCGTGCGTAAAGAAGTTTCACTTCAAAAATGTTACGGGGGTTTCCGATATTTTACAAAAAAAACACTAGTATAGACAGAGCATAATATGTTATTAGTTGATTTTATATGTGGGACGTGTTGTACGAATACATAATGGCATTGTGTATTCATGATAAATTGTCTACACGCTGTTGTATGTTAAATTACCAATTTGTGTTGTTGTGGAAGTCTATGTAGGTATTCACAAGGGATACGGATGATCGTTAACGTGATTATTTCAAGAAAATGTTACCAATATACAAGAAAAATGTTGCTGCGGTTAGAAATATGTACCTATACATAATTGATGTTATACGTCAATGCTATACATAAAGGAATTTTAGTGTGATCACATAATATAACTCCATCCACAAGGAGCTACTGTAATATTATATTATGTATTTTAGCTCGGAGTCATTCCAGAGCCAGACTCGTTGCAAAAACATCTAGATTCTTATAGCACGTGTAATTCATTCATTCCACTTTATGTATTACTAGCTGCGCCCCGCGGTTTCACCCGCATAAGTTTCGATCCCGTGGGAATATCGGGATAAAAAGTAGCCTATGTCCTTTCCCGGGACTCAAACTATCTCTATACCAAATTTCATCTAAATCGGTTCAGAGGTTTGAGCGTGAAGAAGTAACAAATATATAAACACACACACACACTCACAAACTTTCGCCTTTATAATATTAGTGTGATAGTGTGATATTGATAATATTGCGAAATCACCAGTCGGGTCATGTCCGAAAATTTTTTGGGGCTATTAGGCCGGATTCACAAAGACTTATTCACATTTATAATCTAAGTACAAATCTGCGTGTGCACCGAGTTGAAGCGATCTATTAGGAGGCACATGTGTACCAGACGTTTAGTAGCTGATTAAACAATGATGAGTTCATTTATAATGACGATGACTACTCCTATTCCAGTTTAAAAGCAATCAACAGTGTTTATACAGGGTTTTTTTTAATCGTGAATCGTGTGTGTGTATCGTGTGTTTTACTGTGTGCCCGGTTGACGGCTAGATAGGCTCATCACCCCCTATTACATGGGACTTCAACATAACTGGCGAAATGTGGGTGTACTACAGGTACACCTCTGCCAACCCTTCAGGGAAACAAGGCGTGATTTTATGTATGCTTTTTCCGGAATTTCGGAAAACTAAAAAATTATAATGCGTATAGTCTACTAACAAGGTTAGTTTTCGGACGATGCAATTTGAATTACCTGCTATCTTCTTTTTCTTCGCGTCGCTCGACTATATTTTAGATCTTGTTGGCCCAAAACTCCTATCCTGACCTCTGTGTGCCAAAACATGAAGTCAAAAAAGTGACCTCTGCGCTGCCACAGACGACTACGCCGCACCGTGACTTACTATCAACTCACGAAGAAGAATTTCCTAAAAAAAAGGTGAATCCTCGAGTTAGTTTAAGCCAATCTATGAAAGAAATATTGTTAAAGTGCATGTTGCATCATGCAGCGCAACTAGTGAAACTAAGTACAAAGGCAATGACGTATTTCTTACGTTCTCTTTGACTCACTGTTGGTTTGCGTAGTCATGTTCAGCTGATGAACACTGTTTATTTACTTTCAAAGCTAGGACGCAACAGCATTACATTTTTAAAAGATTTATGCAAGTTGTAAGAAATTGAAATAGGTACCTAACTGAAAACCTCTTCAGGGACATTGTAGAAAGAAAAGAAATTACGTTTGGATGTTTGTTTTGTACCTAATTTGTACTCATCAGTGTGAACAATTAGGTATGGGAGAAACCTGACATCGCAAAGTATTGCGAACATAAATGTGCAGCTGACCAGTTTTATCAATTACCTACAGAACTATGTTATCTGTAAACATTGAACAACGGGGTAATTGCGTAACACACTTAGGACGGTTTCGCACTACGTCCGATCCGAATCAAAGAAATGCCGCCATGCCGGTCCGAAGTGACCGTAGTCCTATTTGTATGAGGAGTTGCGCACTACATCCGAACTCTATCCGTCAGAATTTAGAACAATTTCCAATTCGGATTGATATCTCGGATTCGGATCGGACGTAGTGCGAAACCGCTCTAACAGTGGGAATGGCTTTCATTTTGGCAGTTCAACAACATTCTTTGTGTTATTTACGTTGTTGAACAGACAAATTTTTCGAACATAATAATATGTAGCAAAATGGAATAGCAATATCATTCAAAATGATTCAGATTATGATTAATAGTGTGACGTAATTAGGGTGCTGGATATTTATTACTCGTTCAAAAGAATCAAGGTTAAATTGGAGTCTGATATTCTGATCTATCACCATTTTTATGTTATTAATATCACGTCTTCCTGTAGAATTGCTTTTATACTTAGAACAGCAGTCTGAAAAGCCTTGACATCAATATATCCAATAATAGATATTCAATCGAATACATTGGGACACGAATAGCTACTGAACGATCCGTCAATTTGTTTTATCAGGAAGCAAGTGTGTTGAGGACTATTACAGTCTTTATGAAAAAAAAAAAATTCGTCATTAATGAGGTTATGTAGGTATCTAAATGCCTTCTCAAAGCTTATCGTTTCAATGCTTTTCAAAACACTAATAAGCCTAATAAACACTAATAATAGTAATAAACACACTAATTTACACTAATAATAGTAAACTTACCGGAGAAAACTAGTTGTAAGATGAAGGTTGCTGTTTGTTTTTTAACCGACTTCCAAAAAGGAGTAGTTTATATGATCGACTTTATGTATATGATTTTTTTTTTTGTTTGTTCACTGATTTCTCCGTCAATTGTAGACCTATTTTAATTTTTTTTTGTTTGATACTCTTGAGGTGGTCCCATAGTCAACAAGTCGGAATCTGATGAGGGAATCCCATTGAAATGGGGGATATCCTCAAATTTTACAGGCACACCTCTAGCGATTTGGGTATTTTTTATAGTAACTCGTGCATTTGCTCTCGGAAAACACCATTTGATGAAGTGGAACTGACGATGAAGACCACAGACGGCTATCGGAACTACTCAATAATAAGTATTTCACGGGTTGCTTAGGTACTTGAATGTGGTTGCTAAGCAATTTATGCTCGTCACAATGCGTATGGTGAAGTGGAGCTGACGGTGCCTTCTCAATCAGCTCCAGTTCTCCTGGTTCTTACTAGGAGAATTCCTCAACAATTAACGTCTCTGCATCGGGAAAAGCAATTTTTTTTAAAGGTGATGAGCAGTTGACATTAGGCTATTGTATTTTGATAAATTACAAACTGACCCACGGAAAAGTGAAAAATAAAAAAAACATAAAAAAAAGCAACCGACTTCAAAAAAAGCACTAGGTACCTACTAAGTGAAAAATGACTTTAATTTCGGAAGCCGGTGGCAAAAAACTCAAATACACCGAATTCCGTAATTAAAGTTATTTTTCACTTTGTAGTGTTTTTTTGGAAGTCGGTTGTTTTTTTTTTTGTAAAAAGTTTTTACTAACACTGATGTGATCGGTCCTAAGATTCAAGTACCTAAGGTTTGAATTACAAAAACAAGGAAGCTTGGATCCGTCTGTTCCCGTTCCATCAATGTTAGAAATAAGCGGTATGCTACCGTCACTGACATTCTCGATTTCATTCTTATTTTATAGAAAATACGATCTCTCGTACGTTCCAGAAATTATGAGTGTAACTTTTATTTCAAGCATTAACAGCTGGGTAATTGCATAGCACATAATGCTTTCATTTTGACAGTTCAATAACATTCATTGCGTTACCTATTTACGTTGTTGAGCAGACAAATTTTTCGATCTTATGAAACAATAGATTAGTCGAAGGACTGATGGCCGGTGGAGCAGACGAGTCCTGGAGTGGAGACCGCGTACCGGCAAGCGTAGTGTGGGATGCCCCCCAGCTAGATGGACGGACGACCTAAAGAAGGTGGCTGGGGTAGATTGGATGCGGATGGCGGAGGACAGGGTGCTGTGGCGCAGTCTGGGAAAGGCCTATGTCCAGCAGTGGACTGCGATAGGCTGAGTTGATTCATTGATTGATGAAACAATAGATTAGCAATATCCTTCGAAATGATTCAGATTGTGATTGAGTGTTTGCAGTATTCAAGTCATGGAGTGTTTCAAGCGATATTATCCGGTAAGTATTGAACACAGCCAATATTCATAGGAGGACAAATGTCATGAATTGAAAGACAAAGACAAGACGGACAAAGGTGAGCAGTTTGGTTAATGATAATAAAAGCAGTATTTTAAACGGTATCAGTGACAGGCTACCTATATGTTACTCTAAACATATTTTTTCTTATAACTCGTAAGAGTTTGTTTTTAAATACTTGGGATCGTTTTCCTCATTTTGTATCTAGATCGTGGTCTGTCTCGGATAAGCTTTAAACAATAGATGTTTTTTTATGTTTGAATGTGGGTCCAGTTAACCAATAAAAATACAGAAAATAAATGATGTGATGGTCCAGAAGCGACCGCGTCCAGCTGACCGAAGACTCAAGGTTCCTCAAAAAACTTGTTTATACTACTTGGCTTTCGAGTTATCTAGGCACTGATATTATAGAGGTAGTTACTTGGTTTGGATGTGGAAGGTACCTAATCTCCGAAACTACTCATCCTATTTCAAAAATTATTTCACACTAGCAGCACCCCGCGGTTTCACCCGCGTAAGTTTCGATCCCGTGAGAATATCGGGATAAAAACTATCCTAAGTTCTTTCCCGGAACTCAAACTATTTCTATACAAAATTTCATCGAAATCGGTTCAGTGGTTTAGGCGCGAAAAGGTAACATACAGACAGACAGACAGACAGAGCTAGGTACTTTCGAATCTTTTGCCGAGTACCTACCATACGATGTTTTATATTTAAAAACAAGCGGACGTAGTCGCGGGCAGCAGCTAGTCTTTTTGAAAGTGCCAGTTATCCGTGATTCAGCCGTGGAACCAGTAATTCCCAGTCACTTAAAAGTGACTGGGAATTACTGGTTCCACGGCTTCAGCATTGGAACAGGATAAGATTTACTTTCGTACTGATGCACATATTCTTACCTACAAATAAAAGTATGATAATGAAATGCAGGTACTTATATGTCATTAAAAATAATTGACAATTGACAGAGTTTTTTTTTTGGTGGCTTCGTTTTAATTTATGTTGTAATTTAAGGAAGGTAAGGTTTAAATCTACTGGACGTTCCTAAAATGTCATGGCACTATCTTTTATTGGCACTATATTTTCTTTTATTGGTAAGTATCGTTATTTATTATGAGCAAAAAAAACTGGACATTCCAATAGTTGTGTAGACGGGGACAATTTTATTCTACACGGGTTTTACCTATAAGTAGCATCTAACAATAATGAGAACAAAAATAATTCAATGTTGTTGATGGAGACTATGTTTAGAAACTTTTTGCGATAAAAATATGTTAGGTACCTACACGAGGTAACTACACAAGTAGGTAGGTACACATTGTTTCCATTCATCGCAAAGTTGTCTGACGCCGAGTAAAACGATAAAAACTCAGCTAGCAAAGATATATACCTACAAGTAAGTAAAAAAAACCTTATGTTATAGTGATAAAGTTGAAAATCTAATAATGAAATTTGACAGATTATAGTAGGTTGATGTGCTGGCGTCTGTACCTACAAACTGCATTCTGCAGTATTTATAGAATCTTTGTTATGGACATTGGACGGTTTTAGATTTGGGTACCTATAGTCTGCAACGTAGCTTACGTAGCTTCCATTTCACAGAACGAAACAGACATTGACGAAACCTGTTTTCTGGTCTAAAACAGACGACTTTGCAGACGACCTTCTAATCTGTCGTCATGTGACTTCAAAATATTTGCTTTTATATTCTTCGTGTGAAACAACGCCATCTCTGGAAGTTTACCAGAACTACTATACGTTACGGTCCGCAATGCGCTACGTTCTCGCTTGGAATGGTTCAAGCTACCAAGCTAATAAAGTTGGTAGTTCAACAAACGTTGCATAGACAGCAGTGTTGAGGATTTTGTCATCCTCGTAATATTTTAATTTTTCACCATTTATAACTCAAGAACGGCTGGGACGATTTTTTATTATATTTGATTTGTTGGATTTGTTTCCACCCCGAATAGCAGAATAACTATTAAAACAGGATAAATTCCCAAAAAAAGATAGAACATTTACTTCTTAGGTAGGTATTGATTCTGAGGTGATACGAAGTTCGCCGGGTCAGCTAGTTTGCAATAATTCTTGCTTACCTACTGCACGAATTGTATGTTGCAACATAAGTACAAGTCACTAGAAACACATCATAGATAAGTTGCATTTAAATGGATATAACCGGCCAAATCATGAAATGGTCAGGCAGATCACATTAGGCCATTTCTACGATCGGACCACGACATATACATTAAATTAACACACTGGCATGTATTTTGTAACTATCAACAAATCCTTATATAGAAAATAAAAAAAATGATTTATTGAAACAAACTAAATATCTAGTGATGTGCCGACTATGGATTTTGCCAATCTTTGACTAGCTATAGTAGGTATTACTTATTGGCGCCGTTCCCTTGTTCACAAACTAAACTAAATTTAAGTTCAGTGCATCTTTTTCTTTCTATTTCATTAAGAAAAGGACAGAACATAAATGTTAGTTTAGTTCTGTCAAATCAAGATAAACCATAGACAAGTTTAGACGTGATTAAAAAAATTGGCTACAAAATTACGTCAATTTATGTCAGGCGCTGACAAATTTGACAGGACTAAACTTATATTTATGTTCTGTCCTTTCCTTAAAGAAATAGAAAGAATAAGATGCATTGAACTTAAATTTAGTTTAGTTTGTGAACAAGGGAATCGGCGCCATTGTGTGCTATAATGACTAAACTATTGGATATATTTGGTTAAACTCTTGTATGCAGACTGGAAGTTTAATTTATTGTCAATACAATACACACACATACACACATATGGCCATATACAAGGTGGGGGCACCTTGTATATGGCAATATGCAAGTTACCAATAAAACAAGTCTTACTCTAGGTATTATGATTGTATTATGCATGCTTGGATTCTTACAAGTGTTACAACCATAACTATGGTTACAACCTAGTAAACGTCGTGCCTTATTGAGATTATATCTTAAGTTAAAATAACACGTTTTATATAAAATTGCGATGAGTTTATCATATTAAAATGGCTGATAGGCCGAATACGGGTTTCACCGAATACGAATAATCAACCGAATATTCGGTTAAAAGTTTACCGAACCGAATATTCGGCGGGTATGGCGCGCTTTAACGTGGATCTCAAAAATTCAAGCCTGTGCTTGTCGAATGCGTTGAAGCTTCTAATCGAAGCAATGTATTATTTATTATTACTATGTATCTCTTTACATTTTAGACAGAACTAGCTGCGCCCCGCGGTTTCACCCGCATAAGTTTCGATCTCGTGGGAATATCGGGATAAAAAGTAGCCTATACAGTTTGAAATTGAAAACATGCGACAAATCGAAACGGGAGATTGTACTCATCATTATGAACAACTTTTACTATGGGACCAAACCTGAAATCGCGAAAAAAAAATCAACTGTTCCCTACATTTATGTTCGCATAACTCGTCAAAATATAGGGAACAGCAAATTTTTTTTCGCAATTTCAGGTTTGGTCCCATAGTAAAAGTTGTTCATAATGATGAGTACAATCTCCCGTTTCGATTTGTCGCATGTTTTCAATTTCAACCTGTATATTAATCCAGGGTGTCAGCTACCTCCATAAAAATGTTATCAAAATTAGTCCAGCCGTTGGAGCGTGAAGAAGTAGCAAACATGTGAACACACACACACACACCCCCTCACAAACTTTCGCCTTTATAATATTTTTGTGATGTGATAAATGGTAAGCACAGAAATCTTAATAAGATTTCTGTGATGGTAAGACATACCTGGTAACCTGATATGCATGCAATTATGTAATTGCTACCTTATATATGCTTATAGACTTATAGAGGCAACTCTTTTTAATACAATATTATTCGGTAGAATGTTCGGCATTTTGACCTTGCTGAATATGCCGAATATCGAACATAAAACGAATATTCGGCTCATCCCTCATTTAAATAGTACAGCGGTTAATAATAATAGAATTACCATTTATATTAGAAATAAGTACATGCATTTTTTAAACAACATAATACACGTAATCGGGATACCGAGATGGTATACCGATTTAATACAAATATTATGGTTCTGTTTTTGGGACCGAAAAAAGAATATTGTGTATGTTGAAAGAACGTCATGTAGGATTTGTGGTTTCATTTAACGTAATAACCTTATCGCCATTCTGTTCAAACACTCGTCTACGTTAAAAGTTGCCGTGGAGATCAAAGCAAAGCGCCTGTCTGGGTTCGAACCTACGACCTACAAATCATAAGTCGTCTCCGTTACCACTGGGCCACCACTGCTCTGATCAGATTTTGGATATTACAGGCTCTCGACACGGTACGTATATTAACATCCCGAATCAGTCCCGTACACAAAGTAAATTAGTTTTTGTTTCGACTATACAAATTATACATATTTTTTCTGTATTTTCCAAAAAGTCTTTGGTTGCTGTGAATTCTATGAATTTATATTCTATGGCCACCTTTTAGTTAGTAATTAACAAATTTATTATTCTGTCTAACACCCAGGTACAATCCACGCAAGGGTTTAACCACATATCTGCCTCCTTTATTAGTTGCCGATGCAACTAACAAGACTTTATTAATTATTCAATTTATAATCACTTCGCAGCTTGGTACATAATTGCATTCTACTGGAAATTAACATTGTGTGCATTAACTTCGTCGAAAACGGACATAAAATTTAGCTAAAATGGCAGACAGCATATGCGATTGGGTCAAAAATTTCAAGTTGCGTTTAAAACAAAGTTCGTGTTTGAATTTGATCTGGCTTATCAACTTTTTGCCAACCCTTGCTGGTTTTCCTCTGCTGAGTAAAAAGTTTCACTGTAAGTTATTGGAGCACTAATAGATATCAATCAATAACCAGCACCAATCCATTTTCCAAGTCTCAGAAGGATGTTGGATTTTAGATGTTTTTGACAGAGTATCACTGATACTAATCGTCGAATCCGACTCGGCCCCAGCCGAACCGAGCCGACCGAGCCAGCCGAGCTTCCCGAACGCTGCCCACAGCGTTCGGGAAGCTACACAGTATCTTCTCGTCCCACATACCGCAGTGTCTCAAGACGAAAGTTTTTGACAAGTGCGTGTTGCCAGTGATGACTGTGATGACATATGGCACTGAAACGTGGTCGCTCACAATGGGCCTTATTAGAAGGCTAAAAGTCACTCAAAGGGCAATGGAGAGGGCTATGCTTGGAGTTTTCTTGCGTGATCGAATCAGAAATGAGGAGATTCGCAGGAGAACCAAGGTAACCGACATAGCCCGAAGAATTGCTAAACGTAAGTGGCAGTGGGCAGGGCACATTGCTCGCAGAACAGGTAGCCAATGAAGCTGAAAAGTTCTGGAGTAGCGACCGCGTACCGGAAGACGTTGCGCAGGAAGGTCTCCCACAGGGTGGACCGACGACTTTGTGAAGGCCGCAGGAACCCGTTGGATGCGAGAAGCACAGAACCGGTCGAAGTGGAGGTGCTTGGGGGAGGCCTATGTCCAGCAGTGGACATCTTTCGGCTGAAATGATAATGATAATCACTGATACTCAGTTGGTTTCGAAAAATTTGCTGCAGGACGCACCAAAGATATACAATTTTCAATATTTTAATATATCGTTTTGTCTCGACTGTTTTTGAATGATTGCAGTCTCTTTTTGGATAATCCACACGGTCCTTCTCTTCTACGTGTACATTCTGGGAACTGTAGTATACCAGATGTACTTTGCTGCCGGTTTAATCGACTATATCAACAGCTTCTTCAACATTTCGGTGTTCATTCTTATCTCCAATGATGGCTGGTGGCTAATTTATAAAAGGTATTTTTTTCATATTTTTCTAGTACTATCTTGGTTGCGCTTCATTTATCTTTTTCAATATTATGTTTTGCAGAAACGATTTGAACGATCTCTTGAAAGTGGTGAAAAAGAATGACGATCTGATCATCGAAATGGGCAGGTTTCTAGATGTGCACCAGAAACTGTTGAAGAGCATCAAGATCACTGTCATCATGTGCTACATGTTCCATTTAGTCAATGACGTCATGATCTTTATACCCAGTAGAACAATCGGAATGGATGACTTCTCAACTGTTTCTTGTGTTGGTACGTTTACTGAGCGAGATTTCTTAGGTTTTGATTTAATAAAAAAATAATCGTCATTTGATTTTTCATTCTAGGTCTAGAACCAATTAGTGCTAGTCCCAACCGCGAAGCCTGCATGGTATTATTAGCACTTCAAGAACTAACAGCGATTGTGGCAGTATGCAGCTATGACGTTGCCCTACTGTTCTTGTTCTCTCACACCACTGCGGTATTTCAAATCCTTTATGAAGAGATGACGAGCTTTAGCGTCATTGCAAAAACTTGTCAAAGATCTGATGAAGCCTATTGCGAAATCGAAGATCGTCTGAAGAACATTATTTTTCGTCATGCTCTAGCTTTGCACACTGTAGGTAAACTGGAAGCTATATACAGTGTCGCTATCGGTATAGGACTCGGTTTGGACGCCATTTCTATGTGTTTATTTTTCGTTTTGCCACTGGACGTCTGTCTCAACTTCGCTCCGTTGATTTACCACAGCCTTTTCATATTTTTCTTGTATTGTTTTCAAGGCCAGAGGCTTACGACAGCTTCGGAAAAGTTTGAAATAGCCGTGTACTGTTGCGGTTGGGAGAATTTGCGTGTGAAAGAGCGGAGACAAGTGCTCCTGATGTTGAAACAAGCTCAGAAACCTGTCATAGTGTACGCCGCACGCGTCATTCCGATTCGTATCCATACTTTTGCGAGCACTATGCAGTCTATTTACAAGTTTGTTACTATATTTAAGGTGTAGGAGTAGAAAAATAAATGTTGTGTTTCTTTATGATCTCAAATGTTATATTTAGATTTTTGAAAATATGTCTAGCGCCAAGCAATTAGAGTAGAGCATAATAATAACGATATAAGCTTTCGTTAATCTTTCTTTTGTTAAGCACAATATTAGCAACATACTCTATTAATAAACGCTTGCTTCTTTTTTGTCTTTAATATTTTTTAACCTTTTTACCCCGTGTCCTAACATAAGCGATCGTCGCGTGAATACGCGTTTGTCGGGTTAATTTTGCTTGGCGAACGTGACCGCGTCGCGTCGTTCCAACAGAGGGCGCCTTCCAGTTTTCCAAACAAATGAGTGACAAATTAACGGGACGATTGCGGATTGACGCGACGATCGCTTTTGTTAGGACACGGGGTTACACGTTGAAGTTTCTTTTTATGATAAATTAATATCAGCCTATGTAAATGTAACCTATATTATCACGATGTAAAAAAAAAACTATTAAAATGTAAGGTGTTCAGATTTTAATGAAAGAGTGTTAGCATTTAATTAGAGTTTCCGCGTCGGCTTGTAACGATATAAAACATTTTAACTAAATAAAGTTTATAGTCTAGGTTTGTCTGTTTATTCCTTCAGCGAATTATATATTATTTAGATGACGATAAGTATGCAAATTATTGACATTTTCGAATTATGTATACAAATGTTGTATTAATCTTAGTGTGCAATTGTGCATGCACACGAGCGACATGCGTCAACGGCAGAGGTAACTGCAGCCGTCGACACCCGTCGACGCCCGCCGTCGACGCATTGGTGGCTGTGTTCGAGTACGGTGCTCAACAAATACATGAGCAGCATGTTGTCGACGGCAGCTGCTGCCGACACGCGTTGCCTCTGCCGTTGACGCATGTCCGGTGGTTTTTTCTCCATAAAAACGCTCTCACCTGTTTGCTTTCTAGTTAATGACAATAAAGCATTGCTTTTTTTTACAGAATAATAAATATTAACCACTTGTATGTCCCTAGGTTTTCCTTTTTGATGATACATTATTTTTATAAGCACTAGAACCCTCAAATAATTCTCAAAATTACCGCTGTCAACAGAGGCCTATTAATAAAAAAAGACAAACCACACAGTATAATATCCTTCTTATTCAATTTATGAAATATCTTTTAAATTAGTCCAATATTGGAGGAGGAAGTAGGCGAGAGCCAAATCTCGAATTATGACTTTTTACTTAGGCTTTTTTAAAATTCTCTCCGACCGCATTTCCTCTTAATAGTCCAGAATTCCAGATGTGGGAATCAGGTGTCCTGCGTATGCGGTCGTAAGTACACATACAACTATCATGCCTATTTCTGCTGCAAGCAGCATTGCTACGTTGCGTGTTTTGACAGTTTTAGTTGTGTAAACCGGCATCAGCATTTCTGCCTAGAATTATTTAAAAGTTGCATGCGGAGAGTGTCCTCGAGAGTGACACGAAGTTACTACTACTATTTTGTTCAGTCAATCGCATTCTATTACATTTTATTAGGAACGGATTACTGACAGTTCACAATGCAACACCTATGTCCGACTTTACACGAGGTCGAAGCAACAGACGCAGCTAGAATGATATAAATATAGAAGAGAAAAGATTTGAGTCTTTTTATTTTAATTTGTTTGTTACCCACGCTTTCACGCTAAAACGGCTGAACGGATTTGCATGAAATTTGGCACATGAGTGGACAATGGATTAGGACAAAGGATACAATTCCATTCCGATATTCCCACAGTACCGAGACTTATGAAACCGTGGGGTGCAGCTAGTCAGAAAATAAAAATACTACCAAGTTCTACCAATTACTTACTACCGGTAATTCTACGTTATTAAAAATCGCCTATCATTATCACCTTTTTTTTCTATGTAGTAGGTACAGTCAGCATCAAAAGTCAATTAACACTATCATTTTTACATGTTATTAAATTGACAACAACTTTTTTCAATAAACAAATTTTTAGCTTTTCACATAATAGACAAGATTATATATTCTAAAAAAAATTCTTCTGCTGCAATTTTGAACAAATATTTTGCTCAATAACTAAGTTTAAAAAACTGAAGTGTTAATCAACTTTTGATGCTGACCGTACCTATGTTTTCTTTATAAAGTTTCTTTAGCTAGCCGCCCATTTTATAGCTCATTTTTAGTTTATATTCCAAGTAGCTTTCATTTTCCCCGGAAAAAGAATTTTCCTTAACAATGTACTTTTTCAGTACCCTGAAAGAAACAGTATGGGAAGCAAAATGTCTTTTTAGAGAAAATAGCTTTGATAGTTTACTTTGGATTGTTAATGTAGTTCCGAATGTTTTTGGATTTTCTTGTAGGAGGGATGGAAACATATCTGGTACGTACGAGTATATATATCTACAATCCATTTGCGACTTACTTGCGATATTTTAGATAATAAAGTAATAAGTAACTTCATGCAACTCGATATTTTAGTTTGCATCTATGTTGCGAATGGATTCTGCGGGTATTAATGACAATTATCAGTAGTAATGGCTTTCATTTTCACAGTTTAAGTTGTGAAACTATTCTACAACGCAACAACGTAAATAAAGCAATGATTGTTGATTCATTGCGTTATGTGTGTTAGAACAGCCGCACAGGTCGATCGATCAGGTTAAACTACGCTTGCCGCGGTTTGTCCGTGGATTGGTGACCATCTTTACATACCAAGACCTCTCCGTGGCTCGGAAAGCACGTTAAGGCGTTGGTCCCGGCTGTCATTCGCGGATCTTTGACAGTCGTTACGGGTCGTCAGAAGCTCGAAAGTCTGACAATCAGTCTTACCAAGGGGTTTCGTATTACCCAGTAACTGGGTTGTAGAGGTCAGATAGACAGTCGCTCCATGTAAAATATTGTTAGGTACTCAGCTGCATCCGGTTAGACTGGAAGCCGACGCCAACATAGTAGGGAAAAGGCTAGGCAGATGATGATGAAGCAATGGATTAGCAATATCTTTCAAAATGATTCAGAGTGAGGTTGATAGTGTGTTACGCGATTTGGGTACTGAACAAGTGAATGGACTTAGTGCATCATTACATACATTAAAAAAATATTTTCATAGTTATTCAAATTTAAAATCTTTCACAGCTTGGTTTTGGATTCTCCACCTGTCGCTTCTTTTTTACGTGTATGCCGTTGGTAGCTTCTGGTTCCAGTGGAAGCAAGCCCAGGGTGCTAGCGAACTCATCAAGAGTTACGTCAACATCTCCATCTTGGTCCTCACTGCTAACAACAGCTGGTGGTTTATCAAGCAAAGGTTTGCCGTTTATTTGTGTGCATGGTTATAATTTAGACATGTCAATAAAAAAAAAATCCAGGTGCAAACTATTTTAGACCAAACATATCTTTGTATGTTGCTTCATGGAGGTGGGCTACGCTTGTTGTCTTGTTAAAAACCGGTCAAGTGCAAATTGGACTCGCGCACCGAGGGTTCGATACTTTGTAGGTATGTATAGTTTATCACTGATTTTTTTTTTGTAATGTACCTACAAAACGGTTTTCGGATTTTTTCTTGTACTTTACTACATGACATTGCTTCTTGCCAAATTTCATGATGCTAGGTCAACGGGAAGTACCCAATAGGTTTTGATTTCCTTGCGAGTATCAATATGCGGCATAAACGGAACATATCGTATCTTTTGATTGCGTGGACTTAGAAGTTTGATTTCTTCACTTCTTCAAGGGATTACAGTTTGAGTAACTCTACGCATTCCTGAGAAAAGGTCTTGAAAGACGGACAGACAGACGGACAATGAAGTGATCTTTTAAGGGTTCCGTTTTTCCTTTCATTTTACCTCAGTACGGAACCCTAAAATTGATTTGTAAGAGTCCTTATGTACATATAATTTATTGTTTTTTTTTGTTGTTATTTTTTTGCATACTGTGTCTCACTTAATATTTTGCACTTGGCTTGTATGGTTGGCCTATGACGGTGTAATTGTAGATAGAACAATAAATAATAAAACATTACATACATTTTTTGGGTCGTTAAAATCCCGAAAGTCTAACAACCACTCTTACCAAAGAGTATCGTATAAGCCAGTAACTGGGTTGTGGAGGTCAGATAGGCAGTCGCCCCATGTAAAATACTGGTATTCAGCTGCCCGGTTATACTGGAAGCTGACCCCTGGAAGCCGAAAAGGCTAGGCAGATGATGATATATATTTTTTTTTATTTACAGACCCCTACTAAGAGCAGTCTTGAAAAAGATAGAGCAGAGCGATCGAATGGCTCGACGCTCAATCTCCCTCCAGCAGAAACATGAGCAGTTGATGAAGATCGTCAAACGCATCGTCTTCATTTTCTACGGATTCAATTATTTTAATGGATTTTTCATATACGTGCCGCATCGAAGTGATGTATTGAATAGTTATTCTATGACTCCTTGCGTTGGTAAGTCATTTAAATTGATTGGGCCATGTTGATATAAATCTTTTTAAATCCTTTGGCTATTTCTTCTAATGTTCTCAATTCGAATTAAGTATAATTTTTAATGTAGTTCTTCATCTAAACTAATATTCTAAAGAGAAAATATTAGATTACTTGTGTGTTTCTTTGTTACGCTTTCACGTTAGAACGGCTGAACGGGCACATGGGTAGACCATGACCTGGTTTAGGACATAGAAAACTTTTTATCTCGATGTTCCCAGGGAATTGAGACTTATGCGAATGAAACCGCGATGCGCAGCGAGTCGTTAATAAATTTTGTATCTTCAATGCTCGAGACAGCTTTAGATTTAAAGTTTATTACAACAATATTATGTTATTTAGTCAACTTAGTTATGTTAGTTTACGGAAGAGAAAGTTAGTCTTTCAGAATAGTATCTGTTACTTCGTAAATTGTTGACGTTTTGTTTACAAGTCAATTATTAAATGTTTCCTAGTCACGGTGTTTACCGCTGGTATCTTGCAAACGTGTAATTTTTTGATGTGGATAAACAATTTACCAAAATAAAATACGTCTCTGCGTCACGTTTTGACACGGTGTTGTTAATTACTGTTACTCGCAGCCTTTATATTGTAATGTCAACAGTTTACTCAAGGTAATAAATCGTGCACAAATAAATAAATAAAATAAATGAATAAGGGCTGATTTTTCCAACGCCAGATAATTTTATCGGAGGAATAATTTTGAAATTTTGACAGTTCTTCCATACAAAAACTGTCAGACGTCAATTTTATTCCTCGAATAAAAATTATCTGTTGATTGAAAAATCAGACCTTAATTAATTAGAAACCAATTGTATAAACTTATTACAATTTTTACAATTTTAGCTATATTTATTTATTTTATTATTTATGTACACACAGTAAAATACATAAGGATATGAAAAATAAATATTCCTAAAAATATTCCTTGTAGTACATTTCGAATTGGGTGTTCAAGAGCAGCTCATCCATTATTCCATAAACATTTTCCCTTTGTTGTCACCAACTCTACTAATTCTACTACTACGGACTCTACAATAATACCTTTGCAATTTGTTTTAGGTCTGGAGCCACTGACAGTGTCTCCGAACCGGGAGGTCTGCCTCACAATCCTCGCCACGCAAGAGTTAACTATCATGGTCGTGGTCCTCAACTACCAAGCTCTACTGCTGTTCCTCATAGCGCACACCGCCGCCATGTACCAAATGATGGCCTACGAGATGACAGCTCTCGAAGACAACTACAACAGAGAGGAGAACAAGGAACTGGCTAAGGAAACTCTATTATTCCTGATCGACAGGCATTCCTTAACCTTGGACGTGGTTGATAAACTGAAATCTCTGTATAGCGTCCCGTTAGGAGTAAACTTTGGCTCAAATGCTGTCTGCATATCCTTATTCTTCTACTTACCGCTTCAGGAATGGCTCCAGTTCATGCCGATTTTGGTTTATTGTTTCCTAGTGTTCTTTTTGTACTGTTTTCTTTGCCAGAGGTTGATAAACTCTTCGGAAGTCTTTGAAAGGTCAGTGTTCTGCTGTGGGTGGGAGAACTTCGATTTGAAGGAGGAGAAACTGGTGTTCGTGATGCTGCGTCAATCACAGAAGCGGGTGGAGCTCTTGGCAGCGGATATCATTCCGGTCAATATCTATACTTTTGCAACTACATTGCAGGCAATGTTTAAGTTTATAACTGTAGTAAAGTTTTAATAAAGTTCTAATTTACGGAGAACGCAGAGTATGTAAAAAAAGAACATTAGAGTACAATAATTTAGTATATAAAAAGACGGTCAATCAATCAATCAATCAACTCAGCTTATCGCAGTCCACTGCTGGACATAGGCCTCTCCCAGACTGCGCCACAGCACCCTGTCCTCCGCCTTTCGCATCCAGTCTACCCCAGCCACCTTCTTTAGGTCGTCCGTCCATCTAGCTGGGGGGCGTCCCACACTACGCTTGCCGGTACGCGGCTTCCACTCCAGGACTCGACTGCTCCAACGGCCATCAGTCCTTCGACAGACATGGCCAGCCCACTGCCACTTCAGTTTGCTTACTCTGCAAGCTATGTCGGTAACTCCGGTTCTTTTCCGGATAATTTCATTCCTGATTTTATCCTTCAAAGAGACTCCGAGCATAGCTCGCTCCATAGCGCGCTGAGCGACCTTGAATTTGTGGAACAGCCCGACCGTCAGTGTCCACGTTTCAGCACCGTATGTCATGACGGGCAGGGCGCACTGGTTGAAGACCTTAGTCTTCAAACACTGCGGGATAGGCGACGAGAAGACTTGACGGAGTTTTCCAAATGCTGCCCAACCCAACTGGATCCATCTGGCAGCAAAAAGACGGTAAAAGTACAATTTAGAACATTTAAATTGATTTTAAATAATAACAGTCACAACAACACAACAAACAACTAGTCAAATAACCCCGGCGCAAAGGTGCCCAAAAAGCTTGCTGCATCGCCACGTTGGATGGCAATAGCTAACCTTTGCACCAAGAACGAGCCAGAGCGGGAATCACTAGTTTTGTCACGGAGCTTGTGCCCTATCTTACTAATGAGGTCTCAACGGCCATGGGCATAAAATGGTTATGGTGACGGATGACATAATTTAGTTTTCCAACTTCATAATTATGTAGAAGAGCAGTGGTGGCCCAGTGGTATCGGCCGCGACTTACGAGTTGTAGGTCGTAGGTTCGAACCCAGACAGGCGCTTTACTTTGTGTAAATTATTTCATCACCACTGCTCTCAAAACGGTGAAGGAAAACATCGTGAGGAAACCGGCATGTCCTAGAACCAAAAATTCAAAGACATGTGACATCTACCAACCCGCACTGGGCCCGCGTGGTGGATTACGGCCCACTCCCTCTCACAGAGAGGAGGCCTGTGTCCCAGCAGTGGGAACATTATAGGCTGATGATGATGATGAATTATGTAGAACGATTTAGTCATGTTTAAGTTAGTTCCATGTAGAGGCTGTTTCAATAGCCTGAATATTTTCACACAATTTAATACCTAAACAAATATCGTGAGAACATGTTTATTAGCACTATTGCACATATTTATTGCATTGTGAAAAAATACTGTTATGAAAAATATAAAAAAATAGCTGTTCATTTTGACCGTGTACGTGTAGGTATTGCACTTTTCTATTAAATAGTAGATTTTTTTTGATAATCAACGAAAAAATTTTACGCTAATTCTAATCTAGTATGTGCTGAGTGGTACACCACAGACTACTTACAGTATTTGTCTGTCCTTCCCGTTTTTTAATCCATCCAAAGGTGGTTCGCTATTAGCGATAAGACCGCCTATTGTGTCACCCATTGTAAAGTGTCTATATTTATGCCTGTAATTTATATGGTGTACATAATAAGGAGTATTTTATTATATTCTGAATTCATGGTTACAGTTTGCACGTTGATCCGCCCTGTCTGTATAAAACAAAAAGTACTATAAAATTTCAAGTAACAATTTAAGGCATATTAAATTCACATTATTTCGATGTTTCTAAAAGATGAGCACGGTTTGACGCAGAATGGAGAGTATAGAGTAATTACCTGCACTTTCTAATGGCATTACAATTGGCACTGGCATGATTTGCATAGACAGTATAGATGTGTAGGAATATCTACAATATACTTATTATTAGTTTTGGTGAGTGTATGTTATTATGATCGTCTATTGTGTGTTTATTAATATTGTTTGGTAATTTATATTGTTTTACTCCGTGTAACAAGTTTTTTTTTGTTTTCATATCAATTACCTAATTACAATTATATAAAATGGTGTTTAAAAAAAGGTTTTTTGCGTAAAGGAACAGTTTTATCCACTGTGATAAAAGGTAATCGGAGAAGAAGTTATGATTTGTGTATTTGTAGCATTGATGATACGTATATTATATTTATATATTTTTGTTAGATACGGTCTGAACGACGACATACATATTGTACATTACAGCGACATTAAAATTTATTTTACTTTGTACCTATTGTAAAATGACAACATAATTTAATTACATTACTAACAATGGATTGACATGACTTGATTGTAACTATTACCTATTATTATTATATTTTTCCTATCTACCTGCTAAATTAATATCATCTGACGTAATTATGACTATCTGTTTTATTGTATTTTGTTTATTACTGTTAATTGGACATCTTAACGACATCTAGACTACAATTTCTGAGGTTACTTGTATTTGAATTGTAAATTGTTGACTGAATTTATGTTAATTACTCAATTTATGTTATTATGACCACGAACTCAGCAGCAAACCAACCAACATTACATTGCAGCGCCATGACAGGGTTCATGTACAAAAACCGACAGTAATTATCTAAGTATGTAAAATGTGTGATGTACATGAGAGCAAATAAATAAATATAATCATATGGTTTGGTTTTATTTAACGAAAATGATTTCAGAAGTCCGGACTTTTATTTTGTTGAAATGTGTCCGATACCTATGCAATTAAAAATTCGAACATACACAAGACAAAAATAGAACCCAACAAAATATGAACTCGAGTTCACGATTCTGTACTTATAGTGACTTTTATATCTACATGGCTAATAACCATATTTTTTGTCTTGAATATAAATTAAATGATATTAGAAGACGCAAACGATTTTTCCAGAACTCATGTTTATGATACATCATTATTATATAAGTCCAATACAACGAAGATCCTCTATCAAGCAAAAATAGCAATAATGATTTAAATACCTAATATAGAAAATATTCTACAATTCCTTGATTCCGTGGTGCTTTTAACTCAATACCAGCATTTGTATAGAGTAAAATAGTAGATACAATTTCAACCCGAACCTAATACGAATCGGAGAAAGCCTGGCTGAAGAGAAAGCTTGCACAGAGGAATACAAGAAAAAAAAAAAAAATTTCGGGGTCCTTCCGATTTCCGAGCTACAGATCTCAAAACGTAGCAGGTAACGTTCCTTCTAGCACTCTAAGTTGACCTTAACACACATTATAAACATTGAAAGTTTTGAAATGGTTTCCTTCGAAGACTGCAAGTGCGGAACGAACGTTGCAAAATGCGTTACATTTTATGTTCCACTGGAATTTGTGTGTAAACTTGTCTATAAATACTAAAGATTTACCTGGATAAATAAGGTTTACCTAATGGTAATATAATTTTATATAACCGATTTAAATCCAAAATTAACAAAGTATAAAGTAGCTGTAAGTGTTTGCTGAAAAAATTAGAACCTCGTTCCTTAGGGATTTATGTAATAAAGAGACAATGGAAACGATGAAAACCTAATTGAAAATCAAATAGATAGAACCTTAATTTTTCGAAGGTGTTAAACACTGAGCTTGTCTACATTGCAAGTCAACTTGATTTTGTGATTAGGTAATTAGAATGTATGAAAAATCCTTACTATGATCTCTCTCGTTGCATTGGTACTATGAAACAGTTCAACAACTTTTTCTTTAGTTTCATATTTCAGCAATACTAATGGAAAAGTATTTAGGTCTACGGTGCAAGCAATCGGAACGGCTTGCAAACAGTTCCTGTCCTCCTACTACTAACGTTTGCTGAGGAACGGACATATTTCGCGCTTGTACAGTTATTTCAAGTTGTTTGATGCGAAAAGTGAGCAGCGAATGCCAATTAACTTTCGTGGTAAGGGGTCGAGAGCACATGTCTGTGGAACCGCGTTTTCGTCGTTTGGTTTAGTTGCGTACCAAACGTCTGTCGTAGCGTCCGCGCGCGGAGTGTGACCGGTAGTGTTGTGACACGAACTATTTATTACAATAGATACCTTTTAATAAAGGTAGCTGAGAGTATAGATTTTCTGTGAAAATGAAAGTGATTGTTTGCTGCCTTTTTATCATAGTCAATATTAGCAATAATGGAAAAGCCTCCCTTGAGAGTTTTGCGCCCAGTGGGGCTAATATACTTTTTGAGGATACTACAAAAAATTTAGGTAAGGGAACTTTTGATTTAAAAATTGATAAAAGCACATAATTTCATGAATACATTTACGCAGTCCTTTAATAATGATACTGAATATTTTGTACCTACTATAGGTAGTGTTGTTGTTGTTCCTACATTAGTAGTACACATTAGTATTGGAAATGAATAAACATTAAAGCTAATCACATAGGTAATTATTTGTATCGAATTACACAAACTTACGAAAATAAACATTAAAAATAACTTACGAGTATAGTAGGCGCTCATAAATCTAACAAACAAACATATAAAATTAATCATAGAACATGTTTACCTTGCAGATAAAGTATCATGCTACCGACCTTGCAAATTCAACGTCAAGCCCAAGCGATGTCACTACAGCTTCAAAGTGGAGCCAACTATCCAAGAAGATGGTCGGCCAGCTATTACCATCAATGGAATGTCTCCAGGACCACCGATACAGGCTTGTGTGAACGACATCATCGTCGTAGAAGTACAGAATAGTATCCTGAATCAAGATATAAGTATCCATTGGCATGGAGTTGAGCAGAAGGGAACTCCCTACATGGATGGAGTCCCGATGGTGACTCAGTGTCCCATTGGGTATGGACAAACGTTCAAGTATGCGTTTGTTGCGTCGTCCCCCGGAACATTCTTCTACCATGCTGATTCAGGTAATATTATTATTGCCTTTTTTTCGAAGCACTGTTTGCACAGAACCACAGAAGTGTGATGACGTAGGTATAAGACAGGAAATCTCCAAGTGTTTGTTCCGACATAGAATAGCTCTAACTCCGGCCAAAATCAGATTTTTGTACACAAAGTCTGCTAAATCAGTAAAAGTAAATTCTACAGTTTGCCAGGAACACTGCTAATTTACATTTTTAAATGCGCGTAGCTGCATGATTTCCTCGTTGAAATTGAATACTAATCGTTGGTTGGTATATATAACAATTAATTGGTAAAGGTAGTTTGTTTTCTCTTGTACAATAATTATACAGCGATTTTTAAATTATTTATGTATTATTTACGAATAATCATTCTCATGCATGTTTAGACAAAAACTCATGGAGAGCTGATTTGAGAGCTCTAATTTGCAGATTCTGTTGGATATCATCCATCAAAACAATTTTTCTCATATTACAAATATCATATACTTTTATAAGGGAAATTATATGTGCGGCAACAAAAGTTTTCTTTAGCACCTGCAACCTAGCGTCTTTTTTTATATGTGGGCGACGAGTTAATAGAACAGCTTCAATTATATTAATTCATCATCTTTACTATTCCAACAGAATATCAAAAAACCAGCGTCAATTTACGAGCGTAAATTAATATGACTCCGAGCTACCGATAAATATATTTACTTCTGATTTGATAACTCAGCGACTAATGTTGTAAGTGAGCTACTTTATATATTTTAGAGATTCAACATCTGTCTGCTAATAAAATCAAGTTCCAGCCTCAAAATTAGCAATCAAAGTTTTTCATTCAACAACTAAATTAATAAATCATATTCTTTTTTCGTGAAAGTTTGCAACACAAGCGCGGGAGTGTACCTGACGCTCGTTGGGAATCAGAGGGGCGCGACCGATAGACGACGTAGGATGCAAGAGCGAGCGAAGGGCACTCCGAGGTTCGGTTTGGTTAGGTTACTTTAAACCCTTTACACAGAAATAGGGGCCCCGCGAAGCGGGGCTCCGTCGGCATAGGATGCAAGAGCGAGCGATGGGCACCCCGAGGTTCGGTTTGGTTAGGTTACTTTAAACCCTTTACACAGAAATAGGGGCCCCGCGAAGAATGTTCATTTGGGTAGGTATAATAGTCAATTACTTGTGGTAACATTATAAATAGATAGGCGAATACATGAAATTAGAGCTTTCATTGACCATTATTTGATGACAATAATAAGGAAATTTTATGTTCAAATATAGTAGATTCACTCATCAATTACTTATGCTAAAGTATAAAAATAAAGGTGACTCTATGAAATTAGAGTACGTTGATATTATTTTATAGATGAAGTTGATACACTTATTAGAAGCTGGCAATGAGTAGACATATCACAAATTTAGTTGCTTAAGAATTATCACCATGTTGCGTCATATTTACAGTAGCTTGTTTTACAATATATGGTCGCTTATAAACCATTTATTAGACGCTAAAAGTTCGTCGCTGACCTATTAATTCATTAGACAACTAAATATATTTGCAGACGAGAATGACATTTTAAAGAAGCTGCCTTAATTAGCACCCCTTTTATAATAATAGAACACATTTTTGTTATATGCCTTATACTTAAATAAAGAAAAAACGACTGGACCTAATTAACATATTGACACATTGATTTTTTAATAAATAAAATAAAAGTACTATAATATAATTTCACCTCGCCGGCGATGCGCGCTCAACCTGGCTGGAGGCCATAATTTATTGAGGCATCCACAGGCAACCTCGGTTAAGCAGACGACAACCTCATAGGTTGATCTGCGAAATACCATTTAAGTATAAACAAAAAAAAAACATGCGCGCTCAGTACCAAAATTTAAGAGGGCTGTTTGTTTCCTAATATCAATCAACACAGCCTGTTGCAGTCTATATTGGAAAACAGTAGCAATAATAAGAGCAGCAGTGGTATGATAGTTACTATATTCATTCGTGGTCAATATTTTACACACAAGTGAAAAATGTACAGAACATAAACAACCGTAACTTTGCTTATTTTAAATAGCATGTGTAAATAAGATTATTCACACCGGCCAGTGCATACATATAGCGACCTCCAATAGTCCACTCCACTGGTCATTGGCCTCTCGCAAGTTGCGAGGTGCTAAAACACCAGGTTCTCCACTTTCTGGACTGTCCATCAAGCCATCGGTTTCCTAATATACCCTGATGTTATTGTTTCAAGTGCTGTCCAAGACATGCCTCATTATATCCTTCAATGTCTTACTGTTTTGTTGCAGTGTCTCATCAAAGTGATGGTGTTTACGGGTCACTGATCATCAATCAGCCGCAGCCACTGGAGCCTCATTCATCTGTGTACGATTACGACAGAAGTGGCGAGAACACTCTGACTATAGCCGCTAAATTCCCTGAACTGTTAACTGCTAAACTTGAAGATATTAGCCGACTGAAACCTGATGCACTTATTATAAATGGCGATGGAGATATTTCAAAGTAAGTGTTTAATACATTGTTAGTTTAAGTTAGTTCCAAATAAATAAATAATAATCATTTGTTTGGAACAAAACAAAAAAATATGAGACTACTGTGCTGTAAATGCGTAACTACCGATTCTAGAGTAGTTGGAATATTTGTTTTACAATCAGGATTTCCATGAGTTAATTGGTATTTTTTTGCTACCTAATATTTCGTGATTAAGGGCCAACATGGCCAGAGATCGTACAAGACAGGGAGGTTTGGAAGAAAAAAGGGGAGGCCTTTGCCCAGCAGTGGGACACAAAATAGGCTAACAAAAAAAATAATTCATAATGAGATATAAAAGAAGGATAAGCACCGAAATAAGCATAATCTTTTGTATAAACACTTTTACGCGTCACTAATGTAATCAGAAGTTATAATGGCAATTAAAAAACTATTACGTTAACGATGAAGTATCCTAAATAACTGATTGCAAATGGTTTATTACGATACTAAGCACATAACAAGGAAACTAACAGGTTTGAAAATAGTCGTAGTTTACTAATAAAACTGCCTTCTTCACAAACAGGTATTTAATTTTCAAGTTTTTATAAATCCACGGTAGTGTCAAAGGTACTCATTATAAGTACTTAGTTTTCTTTTTTCAATTGTCAACCCACTACACTGACCTCTATTAAACAGCTTGTACGAGTATAATAGAGGTCAGTGACTCACTACCTATTAGCTATTCTGCAGTAAAAGTGACAGGATTCTGTCACTATGCTGCAAACATAGAAATCTAGTAATATGTTAGTAACATTAATGTTGTGTTGTGTTTCAAGCTCACAACCAAGATGTTATTATTAGTGCCTATATAGCATTAGGTACATGAAATTGCATTCGGCATTGAATTATTGTGGTTTGCACATTGCCTTGTGTTCAGTGTCCGCCAACACTTGGCCTTTCTATTAAAATATTCCTTTCGTAAACTGAATTTAGGTCTTCAGTGTTTTATTTCTTGTTCCCTTAAAAGAATGCATTTATATTTATTTCAGGATATTTGTCATGGCAGGGTTCGCGTATAGGCTGAGGATTATTAACGCAATTGCAATCGAATGCCCTATTATTTTGAACATAGAAAACCATGAAATGGTAGTTATTGCTACCGACGGGAAACCCACCAAACCAGTTTTGGCTAGAAACGTGGAACTGTACCCAGGTAAGGCTGACATTATTTAAGATTAAGTAAACTGCAACATTGGATGGATGTTGCAACATTATCTAGAATACTTTGTATGCACCTATGTCCCAATATTCAAATTGCGCAAATATACATAATATTATCTATCATATTACACTTTCATTAGACCATAGCCATGACATCTGATATTGAAAAATCTTAAATAAGTACTATACGAGTATATACTCGTACCACGTGCGAATTTTGATATATCCATCACCTGCCTAGCCGTCTCCCAACTATGATGGGGTCGGCTTCCAGTCTAACCGGATGCACCTGAATACCAGTATTTTACATGAAGCGACTGCCTATCTGACCTCCAAAACCCAGTTACTGGGTATTACGATACCCCTTGGTAAGACTGGTTGTCAGACTTTTGGGCTCCTAACGACCCGTAACGACTGCCAAAGATCCACAAATTTTGATATATTATGTTGATAAATCTTCAAACATTTGTCTCATACTATTCTGTGGATACAAATGTTGTTCAAATGTGTTGCAATTTGGCCTCCGTTCACAATGGACCAGCCTCCTTATTCACAAACACTCGATATGCTTCCGTATCGTATCGAACATTAATCATTGTTATCCGTAGGAGTCTTCTCAATGCTGTTCACAAGTCCAAAACCCGAAAATTTTGTCAGTTTAAATCAAATAGACGCCCGCTATTCTTCCAACAGCTATTTGTTGTTGAGGGGAAGTCAAATCAGGTTATCGAAATGTCAGGTTTTCGATACGATAGCCTGTCGTATGTTTGTGAATCAGAGCTCTGATGCAGTTTACTTTTTTCATTAGCTTCGCAAATTATACTTTCAGTTCCATCCACTCTGAGCAGCGGTTAAATATGAATTAGTTCTAGCAAGATATGAACACGAACGAATTGTTAATATACTTATTTAAAATTGAGAACATATTATTTTGCGCTCTTAATATTATTTGTCCAGCGGTCAGTAGGTACTTTTGAAATAGAGTCAATTTACGATAAATTGATTTATATAGGGAAAAGCAATTTTTTTAATATTGAATATGAATCATTAAAACCTACTAATAAAGCTATTATTTTATGTGGTACAAAGTTGTTATCTGTAAGTTGATATAAAAGTAAAAACGCTTGTTTATCCAAAAGTGACTTTTTTGTCATCAGTCGTTCCTAATTATACGAGTATGTACTACACAACTGTATAATAGTGCGGCTGCAGTCTCTAAAGATTTTCCATAAGATTATAAATGATCAATTGTATGTTTTCGGACATGCTCCCAACCTTACATAACATAGGAAACTACCTTTTATAGCTTGTTTTACGGCCTATGCAATTTCTTACAGATACCTTTACCTATACGACCTTTAATAGCGAGAGAGTGAACGGAACTAGCCATCTATGTATACGATAAAAGCTTTTACTTCGGAGAAAGTGGCATCTACTGCAATTGGTTAGATGGATGACATGCCAGTCGCTACATTTTTTTAAATAATATAATATAATAATCAGTAATCGAAAATACTAGTTTTGATTTGTGTGAATATCAAGTGGCTGTGTGGGAGTGAATTTCTATTGATATTTCGTTGTATTATATAAAGTTTTCAATTTGCATTTGGTAGATAGGTACCTACTTATGCATCTGCGAGTGCACCTCCTTAAATTGCATGACTCGCTAAATGAAACAATAATATTGTTTTAATATTCTCATCACCTGCAGCTTTATTGATAACTAGCTTGTTCCCGCGACTTCGTCCGCGTGTTTTCACACGTAGTAAGGCAATAGCGTAGCTTTTTATCAATGAAATAATTTTTAAAATCGGATGAGCAGTTCCGAAGATTATCCCCTTAAATACCTACAATTTAAAATTTTACCCCTATATAATGTTATAGAGTATGGATAACTTACGACTGCTTATAAAAAAAACACATGTAGATACATTGTATGGTACTGCGCGATTCGATAACAAACATTTTGAACAAACTGGTTTTATAAATATAGCTTCTGCCGTATTTTTTTTTAATATTTGGTCTCGGTAAAACCCTTCATAATTGTGATACGTGCTTGCTGTAAGTTCGCGAGGTGTTCGGGTCGATCGAATAAATCCATGGACGTGTAGGTACTCGTAGATATGACATCACCAGTGATCGGAATAGGTAGAGCTATTTAGGTTCATTGACCGCAAACATTGATGTTAATATGGATATTCCACGGGATTCCGACTGATACTACGGGATTTTTGTCATATAAATTCGCTTCACTAACATCAACAGATGTTGAACGCTCGTTTTCCACATATAAATGGGTGTTAGATGTAAAAAAAAATATATATTAAAATTAGCTAATTTAGAAAAAAATAATGGTGATTTATTTTAACTCTGGTCATACTCAGTACTTCTAGTGAAGCTGAAGACGAACCAGATCAATGACATTTTTTGTTTAAATAAGTGAATTATTGTTGAAGCGTTTTGATTATTTTAATTAAGATTTTATTGTAAATACATTATTTTTTATTTGATAATGTTTTGATTTTACTGAGGAACAAATAATTTGTATGGTAATATGTTTTTGTACAACTTCAGAATAAAAATGTTTAAATGATTGTTGATTCTTGAATAAGAAATTGGTGCCGATTTTCTTGTACACCGAACTAAACTAACTAAACTATCACTAAAATTCCTTACTTTTTGCTATGGGAATCTTACAGCTATTCTGCATAAAAAAATCTCTAAATTTAAAAATAATTATGACACAACAAAAATCGAATTTGACAATCGCGACTCGTCGACACGTGGTACTTATTTTCCCTACCCCGTGAATGGTTTTTTAGAGCCGCAGGCGCGGAGGGGGCAGCCTAGACGTGTTTTTTAAGGAATTTTTCACTTTTTGTATGGAAAATATGAAAAATGTATACCTACATGTTGAGTTTTAAGAGTTTATGGGTTTCATAAAGGGGGTCGAAATTTTCATTATTTTTGCGATAGGACACACCATTTTCGAGATATAAGCAAAAGAAAAAAAAATACAGACAGTACTGTTTTTGCACCTGAAGTCGAGGTGTTGGTGTGAATTTCTATTCATGACAACTAATTTATTCCACACCTTTTTAATCGCGATTAAAAATAGTCAGATTTAGTTTGATTTAGTTAAGACAATCAAAATTTTTGGTGAAAAACGTGAAATTCAGAATAGCATAATTGCCATCTTCAATAGATTAATAACTCAGTGCCATCTTAGTGCTGTCAAACTAAAATATAGTTAAATTGCGTCACTTTAGTCAATTTCAGAATGGGAAATCGTCGCTTGACAGGAATAAATTAAATTTTAGTGATTTTTAGACTAGTTTAGAGGCACTTGTGACAAGAAAATCGGCACAATTGTTACGTAAAAAAATATATGTGGTTTAATGAATCAAGTTTATCTATTTATTATACTATCCTTAATCCCGTCCTTCTTATATTTACCCGTCAGAAAGGAAGTGTAATCTTTCATTAGTCCCGAAGGCGTGAATAGTTTTTATGATTTTACTACTTAAAAACCAAATCCCGGGACTCGGGGAATATCCATTTAATTATAACCAACCAATTATTCTAAGCAAGTACATAAAACAGCTCTACCTATTCCGATCTATGGACATCACCGATCATAATTATCAAATTGGGATCCCTTCTTTTCGCATAATGTTCTTTGTCCTAATATACTTCGGCATAACGATTTTGGCACAATTTGTTTTGGCATAATAATACTTCGGCATAATTTTTTTAGGCATACATTTTATGTTGGCATAATCATCTTAAAGACTAATTTGTTTTGGTATAAATTTGATTCGCATAATACTAAACGACGTCAGGGGCACCCCGAGGTTCGGTTTGGTTAGGTTCCTTTAAACCCTGCAGACAGAAATAGGAGCCCCGCGTAGCGGGGCTCCGTCGACCTGACTTCGTTAGAAATAAAACGCTCATGCTAAATTTTATGCTTTAGAATGTTATGCTTAATCATTATTATGACTAGAGAAATTATGCTTAAAAAAATTATTCGTAAGCTGTTATGCGTAATTATATTATGCGAAAATATAATTATGCCAAACAAAATTATGCTAAGTTATATTAGGTCTTAAAATTTTATGCAAATGGGAACCTATCAAATTTTCTTCCATATTTCTCTATTAGTCAGAGGCTGCTCGTGGCTAAGTAATGTCTGCACGGCTCGATCGATCATGTCGAATGGTTTCCTCTATGTCGAGTCCCTTTACGTCGAGTCTGAGATTTAAGCTTCGCTAGCCGCGGTCGGTCCGTGGATGGATGACCGTCTTTACATACCCAGACCCCGGCCTCGGAAAGCACGTTAAGCCGTTGGTACCGGCTGTCATTCTTGGATCTTTGACAGTCGTTACGAGTCGTCAGAAGCCCGAAAGTCTGATAACCAGTCTTACCAAGAGGTGAAGTATTACCCAGTAACTGGGTTGTGGAGGTCAGATAGGCACTCGCCATGTAAAATAATGGTATTCAGCTGCATCCGGTTAGACTGAAAGCCGATCCCAACATAGTTGAGAAAAGGCTAGGCAGATGATGACTTCTCTATTAGTCTACTTGTCGATTTCATTTTAAAGTGCCATCCAAGCACTTAATTGGTTTAATTAATAGAAAACAAAGTATCTTGTCTTTAAATCCATCAGTCTTTCGTCCATTGCGGTTGAAGTTATTTGTTTGGACGATGGTCGAGACAGTTTTTAATTTGTTTTCACTAGAGGAGAAAGGTGCGTCTTGGTCGCGTTACTTTTCGCTTAGTTTAAGGTCACCGCTACCAACCAGTTTCATTTGTTATGATTTCACTTTCTATTGCTTTTTGTTTAAACTTTGATGAAATTTAACGTTAGAATATTTTAACGAAAAATAATGTCTGAAACATAAGTTGTTAGGGTGCGGATTCTTTGTATTAGCTGTTTGATTGTTTGTGTTAAATTCATAAATATTAATTAGTTACTTTGATATCGAATGTATCTACAATTGTACGTTTAAAATATATGTTTTCAACTGAATGGAAACGAGGTCGTTGGTAGCGTTTGAAAGCGAATTCAAGATCAAAAAATACATACACATTAAGTAGTGGATTTATTGTTTCTACTTTATCGTCATCATAAAGTATCTAATTGTTACCTTTCGTTTATGGCACATTATTTTGATTATTTAAATTATCTTCTTTTTGTTATATTGTTTGGTATTATTTCTAAATTTCAGGTGAACGTATGGACGTCGTAGTCCGTTCTTCTGAAGAGGGTGGCGGTTACTGGGTGAGGACGCACGGTACTGGCGCCTGCGCAGGCCTCGTCGCCAACGCGATGCTCATCTATTCTGGCTTCAACTACACCGCCATGTTACAAGAATACCAGGTAACTATGAGATTCTTTATTTCTTAAACATTTTGAAAGAACAGCAATTATAATAAAATGTCATTGTTAAGGGCAATGTCACTGAATACATAATAAGATTCTAATCAGTCTTTGATATACTCAATTGTTATAATTACCTATGAATTAACGACTGTACCAGTTTTGATATAAAATATGGAAGAAGAAAACGAGTTGCGTAGACCCCAAGTAACATGGGACAAGGAAGATGATAACTCACGTTTGATATTAAATTAATTGTCTAGAACATGGACAGTTTGTTCACTCTTGGGGTACTACTACTCGTGAAGACTTTTATAAGTATTAGCAAGTAACGGTACCCAAAAAGCCTTTTCAATCATTATGCCCAACCAATGTAAAATTCAATTTTTTATTGCAGAATGAGTATATTAAAACGAGTTGGGAATCGGAATTAGTAGTAGGAGGTCAAATGTTGGAGTCCCTTCAAGATCAGAGTCATACGTCAGAGGTGAGGTCGGTATATTTGGG
This sequence comes from Amphipoea oculea, assembly GCA_945859645.1. Lineage (NCBI taxonomy): Eukaryota > Metazoa > Arthropoda > Insecta > Lepidoptera > Noctuidae > Amphipoea > Amphipoea oculea. The sequence goes on from OX243873.1 coordinate 16,441,960, forward strand.
TATCGACAGGAATGTGGTCAAAGTCAAGGACGGTGACGTCGATTTCAGATATATTAGTGATGCTATTCCTAAGAAGCCTTTCTTCCCTGCTGCTTTTGGTAAGCATGTTTTGGAATTGTAAATGTTTTACTTTACCTAAGTGTGTATACACACGAGCGACACACAAAGACGACAGAGGCAATTACAAACGTCGTCGTCGGCGATAGCCGTCGACAGCATACCCCTCGTGTATTGAGCACCGTACTCAAATACACGAGTGACACGTTGTCGGCGGCAGCTGCCAACGTGTCGACGGCGGGCGTCGACTGCTGCCGTCGACGCGTGTCAACGGATACAGTTGCCTCCGTCGTTTACGCATGTCGCTCGTACTAATGCACAGTTGCATTATTTGCAAATAACGGGTGTAAAAACATTCATAACGAAGCCGAGAGCCCGAGACTGACTTGTTCTTCCCGTTATTATGATAATTTTTTGCGCACTACCAGTAAACAGCGAATTTTAGCACCAAACATTAAAGTCGTTTCCTAGAAGTTATTTTTGTTTTGCACAAAATTAATTTGTTTGATGTACAGAACGCGTCGATGACGGCTTCGTGAAGGGTCTTGTTACACCCTGTATGTTAGTACAAAGATGTGTATAGATAAGTTAGATATTTGCAAATAATGCATAGGATTCTCTCAATATTCCTTGCACATATTCGTGCAATGCTAGGTGCATAGTATGCAGCTTAAGTGTTTTGTCAACAACAGCACTATAAAGAGGTGCTGACGATAAATACTTATCTGCTTTTGAACTTCCACAATGGATGAATTAATGTAGTATTGTTTATTATAGGTAGGTACCAATTATGGTTTTAAGATTCAGTATTATTTAAATACTCGGTCGTCTTGAAATTCTTTTTTTTAAATTACTTATTTATTTTACAAAAAGTATTTATTTAATATTTATAATTGTGTTTATGATTACATTACGTTATGAAATACATAAAGCCGTTCTGTGGTTTTAGCGAGATTAAGATTTTGTAACTTTCACTTTCAATATAAAGCAAGTACCTAAGTACTTAGAATCCTACATATTTTAACTTATCCATTTGTCATATTATATGAATTCCAGATCTTCAAGAAAACGGAGTGGTGCAAATAAATGGCAAGAGCTTCCTGTACCCAAACGTACCGATATTATTACGACCACGTGACGTCAAACAGGACATGTATTGCAAAGTAGGAGAGGAAGACAAGCAGGTGGAGGCACAGTGTGTGCAAGTATTAGATGCTGTTGAGGGAGAAACGCTAGAAATCGCCCTGGTAAATGAAGGTGAGTTTCTTTTTAACATCCCCTTTTCTGATACATAGGTTAGTCATTCCTGTAGGTTCTTCAAAGAATATAGGTAACTGTTTTGCAAAGTAAGAAAGGTACAAAAACTGACGTCTTCTGCGTCGCTTGTAAAAATCAATTCAATACACAGAAGGGTTTTTACTGATTTTTCAATATGAACCAAATTTCTTCATAAAGATACATTAAAAAATAGTCATATCATATTAATTTGTGTTCTTGATTCGTAATACTTTTAATTTCCAGGTTTCGGTAGCAACGAGTCGTACACTTTCCACATGCATGGTTACAACATGCAAGTTATCGCCACGTGGCAGAATCCCAAAAACAAGCCAATCTCGAAGAAAGACTTCCAGAGGCTAAATAAAGATGGCAAAATTTTAAGGTAAATAATAATAATCTTTATTACGAAACGAAACACACAAGATTCATGATACACAAAAACAGATGTACAAAATAGCATGGTATCACTACATAAATCTACACAGGTTATGTAACCCTGTCTCCTAAACTAGGTAATCCTGTATCTTAGGAGACAGTGTTAGGCCATACAGGGCGATCAGTCATGTAGGTATAGCAGCAGCCAGGGTGTTTAGCGCAAGGGTGATTACATAATACATTTGTGTTTGTTGTTTGTGTGCCGGTGTGTGAATGTGTTTGAGTGTAGTGTGTGTGTGAGTGAGTGATCATAAGTTTGTGTAAGTGTGTGAGTGGTGAGTATGGGAGTGAGTGCGTACCTCTACGGGTGCGTGTGAGAGAGAGTGTGCGGATGCAAGGATGAGTATTGGTAGATGAGTGGGTGATCTTGAGTGTGAGTTGGGTTGAGTAATGAATGTTGGGATTATTCTATGAAAGTAAGTAAAGACTCCGTGAATGCATAGTCTTTTTGCAGTAGCCATTCGTTCAGTTTGTTTTTCAGGTTATGGGAGTTTAGATCCATTATTTTTATTTTTTTATTGATATTCTTGTACAGATAGGGACCAAGAATGTAAAATTGGTGCCGGGCAAAAGAGGTTCTGTGCTGGGTACTGGGGATGATTAGAGTGCGTTTGTTACGGTCCGGACGTGGGAGGTACTTATGTATCCTTAGTATCGCCTTGAACACAAAGAGCTGCCGTACTGTTAGCACTTTGCAGTCGGCATAGAGGTCAGAAGTTGGGTATCTAAAAGGTTTTTTAGTCATAACTTTTAGTATTGCTCTTTGTGCTCTTTCTATTTTAAGAAAAAGGGTTTTAGCTGCTCCACCCCATGCAGTTATACAGTACCCGAGTATAGATTGGCAGAGGGAGTAATAGACCATCTTCAACGTGGTACTATCGGCAGAATCTCTGAGGGACTTGAAAATGTGGATAAGACGCATAGTTCTTGAGATAAGGGTATCAATTTGCTTGTCCCACCTTAGTCCACAATCAATCTGTACCCCCAAGTACTTAACAGTGTCTGAACGGATCATCGTGGGACAGGCACACGGTACCATGGGGTCAGGACAGGAGTGAGCTACAACGGCGAAATCTGAACCAGGAGTACTACCACGTCTTAACCCGAAAGGAATGTAAGTGGTTTTATTTAGGTTTAGTGTTAGCAGGTTAGAGTTTAGCCATATCATTATTTTAGACATTGCAGCTTCCGCATTTGCCCTTACCGTATCCCAAGTTGAGCCACGTACTAAGATTGCAGTATCGTCCGCGTAGGCGTAAATATTGCAATTTGGAAGGTTCAATCTACACAGATCGTTGACGTAAATTTGGAATAGGGTTGGGCCCAGAATGCTTCCCTGGGGAACGCCGTAGGATATAGTTTCCTCGTCACTCAGGTAAGTACCTATCTTGACGCACTGTTTGCGGTTTGTAAGGTAGCTCCGAAAGATATCCAGATTAATATTAATGACTAATTTACGTTTATCTGACTAACAACAGGAGGAAATAAAGTTCATTACCCCCAAGAAGCTAACGGTATAGGGACTACGTCAGCTCGTGATCGTTATACGCTACCGATCTGCAAGGTTCAGCATTTTTTTTTTAAATTTAACAGAAGAGTCCTCTAAAGGCTGCTCACAAATCCAAAACATGTACATTTTGTCAGTTTAAATCAAATGGACGACCGTCATCTTCCGACAACTATTTGCTATCGGGATCAAAGTAAATTAGTCATTGAAAATGTGTCATTCGATACGACAACCTGTTAAATAGTAGTGCTAATAACTATGCAGAAGTCTTGAGATGGACTAGTTGCACCAAAGAGGTCGCCGTTCTGAGATAATAGGTAATACTATAATTTATGTCAATGTTTGGATGTTTGTTACTCAATAACGCAAAAACGGCGGAACGGATTTGGATGAAATTTGGCACACAGATAGTTTATAACCTGGATTAATACACTTATGACTTTTTATCCCGGTAGTACGTTCCCGTGGCATGATTTCAGACATACACGCGGGCTAAACCGCTACAAAACTTAGTAATAAAATAACTTTGTAAAGATCTTTTATGGACCTATAGGGCAGAAATTTATTTGGCGATTATGTGGTTAAGCTTTCCTGGGGTATCATCTACATATCAATTTAAATTGTGGTGATATTCATTAGTGACCACAGTTATCACATCTGCAAATTAATTTTAATCAGACGCCTCCTTAACTGGAGAAATTGCGTTTAATTATGATGTGTAGACTTGTTATTAGCAGAAGAGCAGATTATTTCTCCTCCATAACGACATAGTGGCGTATTCTATGAAGGGAACTGAAAACGGGAAGAAAAACTTCGCGGGCAATGTATTTTCAGAGTATTCCCGTTTGAGCACCTATTTTCCGAGCACCTTTTTTTAGAGCACCAAAGATATTTTCATTAGAGCACCAATCAATATTTTACCATTGTCCTCAAAGTTGTCCGGTAGGTATAAAGGTACCTACTTGGATTTGTGTTAAGTGTTAGGTTAGTTGGTATTCCAATTAGCACGAAAGGTTATGGAAACTTCACGGATAATAATGAATGAAGCTATAAAACCTTTCTTTAGCTTGCATCTGATTTCTTAGAACACTTTCTCTTTTATGGTGGAGCCGTGTTGTGGCGATTTGAACGAGTCATTATAACTCAAGAGTTTCTAATGTCACGTGTTGCAGAGTTATCTACATGAATTTCTACTCAATTGAGGGAAATTATTGTGTGGTCTGTGTAAGCGACCCACATTAGTATTAACCTTTTGAACGCCAGAGTATAAACGTGTCGCCGTACCCCTGTAGTCAGGCCACTTTAACAACACAACAACACACAGACACTTAAAACGACAAATTTCTCGATATTCGTGGTTTATTCATATTAGTTTCATGCAATAAAATATAGACGGAAGCTTAAACTTTTAAATTATATAAATAAAAACACACAAAAGTAATGATTAAATTGTTTATTTCATAATATCCGACGACGACGACCGACGTGTATTTTGTCATATATTTGTGACGTTGGCGTTCAGGGTAAGATTTCGTTTGTCACATATTATATATGACAATGGCGTTCAAAAGGTTAACAATTATAAAGAAAATTAAGTGGTGGTGGTTTTCTAGCCCCACCAAGCAAGTTCAAAAAACTTTATGAGGTCATAGTATAACCTTAACTGGTTTAAAATTATCTGTACTTAGTGAAAAAGCATTGTTAATAACTATAAATGTTCGTTCCTTCTATACATGTGCATATAAGTCTGTATAGTCTTTGTTCTGTAGCGGTAAATAGTAACAGGAAATTCATTAATGAGTTCGACGTCATCCACGAAGTAATTATCTTAGCACCGAAATGTTTGAACGCTCGTGCAATGAAAATGTGGCTCCTGTAACAAAGGTTTTGTTACCTAGCGCAGGAGTCAGGGCTTCACTTTAGTTTGTACATATTTTTTATGCTAATGAAGAATTCATTTATTTTATTTATTGTGGGAGTACTTACTAGTCAACCTTGTCTTGAGACTAGATTTATAATCATTCCATGAATGGCTTTGGATCTAAATTAGGATATCCTTGTTATATGAAAGCACATTTGACACTCTCAAACACCATGACCGGAAGTCATAGAATGCAGCCATCTTGACCGAAATATCATCATCATCATCATTATTGGTACTAATTTTATTCTTATAACCATTTCAGAAATCTCCAAAATCCGCCAGTAAAAGACACAATTACCGTACCAAACAAAGGCTACACGATCGTCAGGATAAAGATAGACCGTGGAGGAACCTGGCTGCTGGAGTGTAGATCCTGTGCACTCTCCTCGATACCTGCCGCTATCATGATCCGGGTACCCGAAGCGATACCCAAGGCTGTGGTCGACTCGTTACCAAAGTGCGGGAGCTACAGGCCACCTGATGTCCTGCTCAACTAAATTTTCGAATAGACTGATAGTGTACAATTGGTCTCGTGATTTTAGAGTTAAGAATTGTTATACGTAATTTAGGTTTAGTATAGTGCTTTTGTGTGGATACTCAGTATAGGACAGAGTTGATAAATCAAGAGAGACTTTTGGGAGTCTCCTGCATCAAGTATTAGTCAAATTCCAAAAGTTCTAAGACAGTTCTGTTTTATTTAAATAGTGGGTACAATACAACGTTATTGCGACCTGTGTCTACGCACGCACTTGTGCACAATAATATCTCTCGCGTCGAAGGGTCCGTTGAGGTTAGCCGATATGGCCAAAATACGCTCTGGAGGACTATATATTGCGACCTACATATGATAATAATACTCAACACAATATCGTTAATCAGATATAAATAATGAGTGATCGTAAGAATATTAAATAGATTCGTAGTTTCAATAATGTTGAATGTAGCTGTATGACGCAAACAATTACAGATAATACTGCCTGTCTATTCTTTAGATATCTCACCGGGAAAATTTAGATAAATTGAACTGTAATTCCACTTGATGATAAGGATTGACACTATTGACATCTTTCGTCACCTAAGTTTTCATGGTGACAGTTCTACAGAATACATCGGCAGGAAGGATATCGAAGTGAGAATTTAAAAATATTTTATAGGTAATAATAATTATGTTGGAGTAGGACCGAAAGATTATCAGAGCGAAGTTATGCATAAAAATGTAAATTATTTATTGAAAGGAATTAAAGGATAGTAAAAACAAAATTACTTTTTTATTAAACATCCCTGATATTGTAATTAATAAAATCAAGGTAGGTGGAGACATTAGTATAAATCGTGGGTGCACCTACCTCTCCACAAGGAGACACACCCCATGACACTACGCCTATTACAATAGGAATGAATTCTTCCACATATTGTCTGTCTTGAGGAGTTGCATCTTCAATTGTCTCTGTTGTTTGTTCATTACAACAAATATAGTTACTTTCATAGTATTTCTCTGTATTGTCTTCTACGGGGTCGTTAAGATCGAAGAGGCCATTTGGAACGTACTGTATGAGAGGACCACCTGAGTCTCCACTGCAGGCCGCGACACCTCCGGTAGTGGGCCCAGTGCATATGTTTGCGTCTCTGTTCAATGGGTTGGTTTCGTCATCTTCTTTCAAGTTTTCGATTGCTGCGTAACATTCTACGAAATATAAGTAAAACAATTATTTGGATCTCATTTTGATGACATTCTTAAACTCTAAGGTGAATAGGATAATGATGTCATAATTACAAATCGTCGGCTAAGTATTCTAAGCTGCTAACTCCATTTTTGGCTTAACTGACTATTTAGTATCAAATGAAAGAGAAAATTCTATTTTTATTCTAAAGATACAGTTAAGCAATGTTATGCAATATCGTTGGCACATATACCTACCCTTCCAGGTGAGTTACGGCAGAAATAGGTGAGGTTTCTCTTTCATTTGATACTAAATAGTCAGTTAAGCCAAAAATGGAGTTAGCAGCTTAGAATATTTAGCCGACGAAATGATAACATAATAGCAAAATTTTCTACTAATGTAGTTTAAAAAGAAGTGGTTGTCTTACCATCGTATGGTATGTATGTTACTTTAACTTCTTGCAATCTGCTCGGCAGGTCAGGGAAAAAAATGGTCGTTTTCAGAGCACCCCAACCAGCCAATTTCATTTGATCTCCGCCAAGTTTGTAGTCACTTGGCAGTTTAACAGGCTGTACCCACTTTGTGAATAAAATAGGTGTTTCTGTGCTGAAAACAGCTATATCGTAGGGCCCAATACCTCTGAAAATGTGCACATATTTAATTGTAGAATGTAAGCGTGTTCATTAATTAATTTAATTCATTAATTAAGGAAGCATTTTTAACAACTCTTGAACATTGTCCACTGCTGGACATAGGTCTCTCCCAAGTTGCACCACAACACCCAGTCCTCCGCTTTTCGCATCCAGTCTATCCCAGCCACCTTCTATAGATCGCCGGTTCATCACGTAGGTAATCAAACTAAGAATATTCTCAATAGATTTTCACACATTAAGAATGTAACTATCAAGATAATATATGGTATAATTGATAAGGATATAAATGGTTACCCCTCATATAAAGGATGGTGAATTCGTTCGCTGATCTTGATAACTTGAGACTGTGTTCCAAAGGTATTGACGTCATGTATACCAGCGACTACTTCCAGTGGCAGCCATCTTATCAACCAAGACTCAACGGCACAGTGGGCAGCAGATAAAATCTGTAACAATTAAATCAGCACCCTAATTGCGTAACACACTTTCTATCATAATCTGAATCATTTTGAAAGATATTGTTAATCCATTGCTTGATTCCGGAAAAAAAACCGGAGTTACCGACATAACTTGCAGAGTAAGCAAACTGAAGTGGCAGTGGGCTGGCCATGTCTGTTGAAGGACCGATAGCCGGTGGAGCAGACGACCTTTAGAAGGTGGCTGGGGTAGACTGGATGCGGAAGGCGGAGGACAGGGTGCTGTGGTGCAGTCTGGGAGAGGCCTATGTCCAGCAGTGGACTGCGATAGGCTGAGTTGATTGCTTCATATGTTCGAAAATGTTGTCTGCTCAACAACGTTAATAACACAATGAATGTTGTTGAACTGTCAAAATGAAAGCCATTGCTACCGATAGTGTGTTATGCAATTATTATTACCCTGCTGTATAAAGTGACGATATCTAAGACCAGTGATGGAATAAGCCTGTCGAGAGCCCGTGGCAGCAAAAACGCCTCAGTATTGTTACGTTGCAACGAAAAAAAGGAGGAGGAAATGATAAATAATTTTCTATAAATTCTATTCATCACGAAGCTGTAGGTAGTCATTTTTACAGGTTGTTAATTGTTGGTGGATCTTCTTAAGATTACGTTATGTGCTTTAAAATTTTTGGAACGAGAATCAGCTTTGAAAATAAGGTAACTAGCATCATTTTACTTTAAATATCCTATTTTAGTATCCATTTGCTCTTCAAACAACGGGTAAAAAATGTCTTAAAATATGTATAGTAGATAAGTTTGAAGATCGCACCCTAGCTACCTACTGTCATCAACTAGCTCGAAGGCAGTAATGAAGCTACTGCCCGGCTGTGGAAAAAGGATAGGGTGCTTTACCCAGCTGTTGGACAATACAGGCTTAAGGCTTCCTTAAAACCAGGTTTGTGGACGCATAGGTACCAACTGCTGGCACTCAGGCCTCTTCTGTAGGAGGGACTGAGCCGTAATCCACCACATGGCCTCAGTATAAGGTCGAGATATGTTTTCGTCTGATTTTGTGAGTGTCTGCCTGCGTTACCTATGACAAAAATACAAAATACTCTGGAACTCTTGAGCATGTAGTCGCCTTTCTGATAATTTGCTAAGGCCAGAGTATAGGAGCTTTCGATGAGTTAGTTGAAATAAATAGCTAGTGCTCTATCTTTATATTGGCGCCCCGCGGTTTCACTCGCATAAATTTCGATCCCGTGGGAATACGGGATAAAAAGTGAAAGTCCTATTTGTTAGTCCTGGTTATAAACAATCTGCGTGCCAAATTTCATCCAAATCCGTGCAGTAGTTTTTGCGTGAAAGAGTAACAAACATCCATCCATCCTCACAAACTTTCGCGTTTTAGTAGGATAGCATGTAGATAGTAATTTTTTAAAATAATTATAATTTTGAAACTTACCCATCTCTCATTGAGGATCGCTCCACCACAAGTGTGCACTCGCACCCATAGGAATCTGGTCTGCAGCGACACGAGATAGGGGTGGCTGTGCGGTCTCGCCTCGTGACCACCCACAATTTTACTTTCAGGCTTCAAACTTTTTGAGTTCACTAGGAAACATACAAAAAAATTATCTACTGAAGAAACGTCGATAAGTCCAACATCCAAATCAATCTGTTTTCTATGGAACCTGGATTAAATAGATTGACATTATTGGTAATCATCAAATTAATAAGCCACGTGAGTCCACACCGCACACTTCGTGAATTTCTGCATTTATTCTTCAAAACGATTTTCAAATTATATGAATATTTGCATTATTAATAACTAGTTCTTCATGAGAAACTGAATAAACAAAATAACTGACCTACCTGTGGCCAGAAATGAACATATTATTAAAATCAAGAGGAGTTCCACATTGAACTTCATAGCGATATATTCGGTGGATGAGTTGTCTCGTGGAATATTGTTATTTTCGTGTTATATAACATTGAGCTTAGTTAAATCCTTATCGGTGCTCATATTTGCAGAAGCTCAACCTTTTGTTTGTTTACTTTTAAGTACATTTCTTGAAAATCACTAGTATTTCTTTGTAGTTTGTTTTCATAATGAAGTAGGCTTTGAAGACCGGATAAGAATTTCTTTTTCTCGTATGAGTACGAATAGCGCTCATGCTGTGGCATGAAAAATTGCTTTAAGTAACCTTACTGACAGCAATCTTTCATGCCATAGCGCCGGGTGCCCCGGGTTCCTAGATAGACACCCGGATTACTTAATCTGTGAAGAAAGGCCGAAACAAACTAAGTAGTCTCTTTTAAAGTCCAGATATAATCTTGGTCAGATCATGTGAAGACCATGTAGATTGGTGTCTGAAATGGTCTGTATAACAAAACAATGTCTAGTTCAGAGCTCCTGAAAAAATTATATGTACCTTGACAATAGTATTTCATCATACATACGGGTTATTACAATATTGGAATAGGTCGTGCTATCGCCATCATAGCTCTGTATGTTGTCAATGTGAACTGATTTGTAGATTTATGTTCAGATAATCGTCTAAAAATGTTAAAATTTGTAGTTCCTAGTAGCCATACCAACTAACTATATTTGCATCTGTTAGTATGTATGTCGGTAGTGTAGGTATCGTATTAGTCAGTAATTGGATTGTGGAGGTCAGATAGGCACTCGCTCCATGTAAAATACTGGTATTTAGCGGCATCCGGATAGACTGGAAGCCCACTCCAACCATAGTTGGAAGAACGTTAGGCAGATGATGAATATGCACCTTTATTGTTACGTTCGGAAGTGGGTACATTCATCTCACTCTAGAGTCATCTAAATTCGTGTCATGCTGGCATGCTGTGGCTAGTGTCTAAAATGAGATCTGATCTGAGTATTAGGTAAATAATTTTATATTTCAAGCGCTCTACTGCTTTTGATTTTACTGTAATGAAAGAAATCGTAGAGAATATTCAATTAACTATATTTTTATGTTCGTGTAGGTATTCGAAGATCGCTATTAAATTCGACCTTTGTTAGGTTTTTACCCTTGTCTTAATTTGCTTTAGTAAGAGGCGTCGGGATATTCCTAAAGTTATAAGGATAATTAAGAAGAACAATTGATAATATTTTATAAAACATTTATTTTCAATATAAAATGACTGTTTCCTAAATATACGACATTGTGTAAGAAGAGTTTAATGATAATAATTTAAAAGAGTTAAGATGGAAAAAAGTGAAATCTTTCCATGTTACAGACCTAACACAGGTGTATACTTTAAAACAAAATATTACCCTGTGCCTTATTGTTAATAGCTTAGAGTTAATCTTTCAATTAAGATAAATACAAACCTACATCGTTTATGTACCAAATAATGGTTAATTGACAATTAACATTATTTGTTATTTCAATGTTACATCTATCTTTAAACGAACATTTTAAATATAGTAGATGTGTTGTTTGTTATTCTTCTACTTATCTAACATAACGAAGAGAGAAGAAAAGTTATAGGAGGCAAAAAAGTTCAACATAAAAATTTAAGATAATAAGAACAACAAAAAAAAGGCAATATGGGAAATAGATAAGTGATAAATAAATAAGTAAGTAGTAATTGAAGTTAACAAAGTTAGCAAAAACTAAAAAGAAATAAAATAAATAAAAAAATTGAAAGAAGAAACAAAGAAAGAAATATTTGATAAGCAAATAAGAACATACGACACTTAACAATTTACTTAGCATATTACAAACATACTTCTAATCAGTTATTAGAGATGACTCATTGTTGGCTATGCTACGAAAGTTGCAAATTATGCAGGTATGTCGAGTTCTTGATCAGGCAACGCATTCAGCGTGAAGATTTTTTCAATAGTGTGATTTATCTTAAATGAAAGACTACCTCGTGAGCACGTTGCATCCATCTCAAAGAGTGAACATGGATTGTTTATGAACTAAAATACTATGAATGACGATACAAACTTACGATATCATTGCGACTGTGGCAGAGAGATACATACAATACCGTAACACGAATTACGGTCTCAAGTTAGAGAGATGTTAACTAACTTGAGATAAAATGATTTTAACATGCTTTTATAAAATTAAAAGATCTATCAACCTCCACCGACACATGATGGAAATAATCAATTTAAAGCGAAGTGGTTTGTAGAAACTAGATCCAGACAAAAGAAACTGTGCAGTCGTGTCGGATGGAGCTCTAATTACGATTATCAATCTACATATTGCGAGTTGGTAATTACGTATTTGCACTTAATCCCTTTAACGTTTAAATTCATTTAGGAATAACACTACAATTACAATCGTCTCGTTTCTAAGATAAAGCTTAACATATTCTAATCTAACTTTATGTACAAAATTATAAAACGAGTAACAATAACATTTAACTATATCAAAGGAATTAAATTGAATGGCGCGTCTAATCGCCATTTCGATCACAAGGCTGGTCGAATACTTAAATCTATAAATTATTATAGTGATCTGATTAAATACTTTGGTCTCTAATGCGATACATTTGAAGGTTAGTTATTTAGAACAGCAACTTAAGTTTAGAACATTATTTACAAGATAACATTAACAAATATTTTTTATCCCATTCGCACGTTGTTCATATTTCAACAACAGAACAAAATATGGCAGTACGCGATGCTTTTCACTCCTGTTTGGTTTTCACGAATCGATTACGAATATCGATTACAATGAATTCTCGATAGTGTCAGTGTATCGGGAAGTATGGCGGAGTGATCGTCGGTAGGTGGTCGCCGCATCGAGGGAAGTTCGGAGGCACGGGGGGCAGGTCCCCCTGCGTGCCGATGTGAAGAATCAAGTTCATTCCTATTACTATGTGATAGATGAAATGACAGTGGAACAACCAGTATCCTGAAAAGAAAACATAAATTTAAAATAAAATAAAAATATTACTCTGTAGTCGTTATTGTTTTAATACAGCATATTAAAAAAAATAAACAAAGATTGTTGTGATGTTGGAAACCGGCATGTCCTAGAACCAAAAAATTCGAAGACATGTGACATCCACCAACCCGCTCTAGACCAGTGCGGTGGATTATGGCCCACTCCATCGCACAGAGAGGAGGCCTGTCTCCCAGCAGTGGGGACATTATAAGCTGATTATTTATGTATGTATATGTTGCTATATATTGTTTGAAAAATTAAGAGGCATGTCAACAAGGGAATATTACCTGGGTTATCTGCCTTTAGCCTTAAAACGACGTAACCATTATTGGGTACGGCAAGAGTGTCCTTGAAGGGTGGAAGGTTGTACTGCCTGTGCAGCAGACCCTTCCTGTCGAGATCCAGGGCGTGTTTCAGGTTAATCTTCTTGATGTTCTTGTCCGGAGATCTGCCGATACCGATCACGTTGTATGGAGTACCGTGAAGGTGGAAGGGGTGAGACAAGTTTGGTGATTGCACTGGAATCAAACGGATTATTTGTAAAGATGCTAGTTGACGTTATTTTTTTACGTTAAACGTGTGTTGTTACATGGATTCAGGATATACTCGTAGTATTCAGTTTGTGAGGCAAAAACTGGTTATTTGTGTTTAATTTTATTTTGTCTAGAAAATAATAAATAAAAATAATTATTATTCTTAATTTTGCACGCCATACTATGTGGCAAACATGTCTGATTCTTTATTTGTTTTATGGTATTCTGCATATATTTTATTTTTGTATACAGGGTGTTACGGAAAGGGTATATCAATACAAACAGGTTGAAGAGTGTATATGGTCTAGAATCTCTGCACAAAATTTCAGCTCAAAAGCAGTAACTATGAAAATGCTTAATATTTTTTTTTATTTCGATAGTTTATTAAATTGAAATCATAACAAACGTGTCACCGCACTACGAGGGTCATTATCCATTATCTGTAGTGTGTCTGTGCGCCTCACGGATATGGTGCGCCTAGTACACGCACAGCACGCCGCCGCGCGCCAGTGCAGCGCCGTGATGTCGAAATAAAAAAATATTAAGCATTTTCAAAGTTAATGCTTTTGAGCTGAAATTTTGTACAGAGATTCTAGACCAGATAAAGTCAAAGTCAAGAGCAAATAAATGTATCCTATATTATCAAATTACATATTGGAAAAATTAAATGCTAATTTAAACAGTCATTTCAGTGTTTTTTGCTGGCCGTTTGAGAGACATAGACCATAGACACTGGATTGTCTGACTACATTCGATAAAAACAATCTTGACATAAGTATTTCTTTGTATCTACCTTCATCGACAAGCACGATTTCCACGATTGAGTTAAGAGGCACATCGATCATGTGTGTGCAGCGGCAGTCGACGGCGCAGTCGGCAGGTCTGTTGTCGCCGTTACAGAAGAGTTCCGGGGATAACTCATGCATCTGCGAGAGGGGAGGCGCGGGGGCCGCTCTGTAGGAGATCTCGTCCACCAAACTCAGCACGTGGTCACCGCCGGGAGCCACTGTAATTGGAAAACATTACATTTTTTTAATTTTATATAATATTAGCTTTTGCTGGAAAATATCCCACGAGAACGTACCACACGGATAAAAAGTGATGAGCTACGAGACGTAATACGATTGGTATTGAGATATTCACGGCAATCGTAGCAAGACGGTAAATATCCTAGCCCAGGTCTTGGTCTATCCATGTGACAATTCAACTCAACTTGTATTAACCGCTGTACTATTTAACGTGATATAACCTCATCGCCACTCTGTATATTATATACCCTTTTTTTACATCGTTCTCACATATAATTATAAATTCAACATTAAAGATGTAACTAATATTTTTGTAAAAATATAATTTAAAAGAGTGTCCATGAAGTTTCTTGCCCGTTCTTCTCCATAGGTGTCTACTACGCTTTGGAATGGGCAACTAGCTTTATATTTTCTGAGTAACCGACTTCTTGACAATTCAAAAGTGCCTGTAAAAGGTTTAATTGAAATAAATGCTTTGAGTTTGACTATTTGGTGAAGTGTGACATTATTATGAAATTTGCAGATAATAATGTACCTATACTGAAAATACGCGAGAAGCACAGACCACAGCACAACCGGTCGAAGTGGATGTGCTTGGGGGAGGCCTATGTCCAGCAGTGGACGTGTTTCGGCTGAAATGATGATACTGAAAATGATTCAAAAGGGGCAGAGGCATCTATCTAATCTAACCAGCCTGTATTGTCCCACTGCAGGACAAAGGCCTCCCTCTCCCTTTTCCACACAATTCTGTCTTTTACTAGTGCCAGCCAGACCTTTCGGTATGAGTCAAGCTCATAGTGTTATTAAAAAATTAACGTCATAATATATCCGATGTTGAGACACAACACGTTCCAAAACCTAAACGAAGAGCTGTCAAAATATAATTATCTAGTGACCCACGCTCAAAATCTTACCTAAGTAGTTCCTGTACGTGTTTTCCTTGAACAGGTCCTTTGGCTTGTAGAAGTGGAACCTGAATGGCAGGAAGATTTTGACGTCGGGCCTCTCCTGCAGTATGGCCGGGTCCACCGGCCTCGCTGACTTCAAGTTACTAACGCAAATAGCGTCATTTCTTTTAACATTGCAGATAGCGTCCAAGGGGTTAAGAATCTATAACATTTAGAGGGTTAAAGACATGGTTTAAAAAAAAGTTTATGTCAAGCAATGTGCTGAAGTTACAAATCGTTCTAATTATAAAAAAAATGTTTTTATTACATTGCTGTTTTTCAAATTCTGGAGTAATTAAGCAATGCTCTATTTTGTTAGTTCAGCCGAATTTTTAAAGCAACTTTTGGATCTTGTGCTGAAAAGCTTTACAAAAAGAATTTGTTTAGTAGCGTCATTATGTACACAATAATTAAGAAGATGTAAGGAAACAGAAAAGATGTACAACCTGTATGTTTGGTGCCAAGTAGCAGTTTACTTGATGCCCTCCAAAATCATGCACAAGACATCTCATGCGAGTCATCTACATAATATCTAAAATAGTCATTCTATTGTGCTTTATATACAAATATATACAACAGCTTTTCAACTGATGTGTGTAATTATAACATCGATGTACCAACTAATTGTACAATCACATCATCAAACTATCTACTCATGCTTTCAAGGAAAATAAAATAATCCGCTATTTTTCATAGATTTTATTAAAGGTATAAAATTTTACATTCTTATAGTAATTTTATATTATTATGATAAATCGTAATGTTTTGCTTTTCTTTACTTTGAAGCAAAATATACCTACTTCGCTGCGAGATATGTTCGTTGTAAGCTGTGTTGTCGTTCTCAGTCGACTAGGACACACCGACATTTACTTTTTGGAATTTCCGTTGGCACAATCACACTGACTTCTAGTAGCAGTAACAATTAACATCTCTTAATTAATGGTAACCTCAAGTGTGCTTCTCTGTATATCTATAGTCTACGTAATAATATACAGTCTTCGTTCGTGTACGGAGTGTGCTGCAGAGTGATCAGACTACAGTGTATTTACATAAGGTCCGCGGAACGTTATTTACATATCTTATGTGGTAGTGCATGCAAAATTGGGTTGGGGATGTTTCAAATGTCTTAAAATTCTAAGCAAGTAGGTCTAATAAGTAATTTTTAAATATATACAAGTAATAAATATATCATTGGTGAAAATAAAATTATAATGGCAAGTTGTTAGTTACAGGACGAACAAGTCTTGTTAAAACTATACTCAATACGCGAAAATAAATTGTTGGTTCAAGAGCCTCAAAGTACATATTATAGGCGATATCAATAATTAAAACGTAATTAAGAAAATATCACCGAATATGGCATAAAATTAAAATTGAAGTCAACTCGTAGAAACAGTGCATCATCGTTAAATAAAATCACAAACCATCATTAACTCCCATTGAATCACTCTTGTAAAAAAAATAAACACAAACGGCAGAATCGAGCACTTCGAATCTACCGGACACATCACACAAAACAAACATAAATTTACACTTAGTTAACATATTTAAATCAACTGTACATAGCTGTGTGCTGTACTTTTATTTGCACATCATGCAAAAACTGGGCAATTTGTCTAGGAACCAATTTAGTTTAGCGAGATGGGAGGGAGGTGGTCGCCACATGTGGGGAAGTTAGGGGGGATGGGTGGAAGGTCGGCCTGGGTGCCCACTTGCAGCACGAGGTTCATGCCGATGACGATGTGGAAGAGGAAGTGGCAGTGGAACAGCCAGAAGCCGGGGTTGTTGGCTCGGAAACGAATGATGACGTAGCCGTTGTTGGGGACGGCGATGGTGTCCTTCGCTGGTGGGAGGTCACCCTGCTTCAGGTGACGCTCAAGCAGACCTCTTCTGTCGAGGTCGAGAGCGTGCTTCAAGTTGATTTTCTTCACGTTCTGGTCGGGAGATCGGCCGATACCAATGACGTTGTAGGCGTATCCGTGCAAGTGGAACGGGTGAGATAAGTTTGCGATTTGAACTGGAAAATGGAAAGTACAATCAAGAATTAGCATCTGTAATTACCGTAATCTATACGTGATGCATAACTTCCCGTTATTGTATTCAGCCTGGTATAATTACCGAAGAAATAAATCGATTTACGTGATGATAACATCGGCAAATAAGGTTCAAATTGGTCTACAGTGTATAAGTGGTTTGATTCTAATTATACCAAGCTCAATAAGCCAATTTTCGCGGGTCATTAAATGTAACGTGTAATATACATACCTTCGTCTACAAGTACGACTTCGACAACAGCATTCAGTGGTATGTCGACCTTGTGGGTGCACATGCAATTCTGACCACAGTTAGCGGGGCGGTTGTCACCGTTACAGAACTGTTCGGGGTTGATGTCGTCATACTGACTGATCAGGGGCGCGGGAGGGGCCATGTATGAAATTTCATCTATCAAACTGATTACGTGATCTCCTCCAGGGGCAACTGGAAACACATCATGACGTCATGTTACTGTTGGTTCTTCCTTTCTTATCTCATTGAACCAGAGAACCATTTATATGAGTAGCTTACCTAAATATCTGTTATAAGTATTCGGCTGGAACAACATCTCAGGCCTATAGACGAAGAAACGGAAAGGCAAGAAGATTTTAACATCAGGCCTCTCTTGAAGGATGGCCGGGTCAATGTGCTTGGCGTTCTTCAGCTGACTGACGCAAATAGCGTCGTCCCTTGTAATATTACACCTCGCGTCCAACGGGTTCATCACCTGAATAGTTAGTGGGGAGAAAGGTACGTGCAATTACTAATATTACGTGCAAATATACATTATTCACTACTCAATTGACTACGGTTACTAAAACTACTAGTTGGAAAATTATTTGCACTCTTGCAGAAATTCAATTTAAGTGCAGACACACACCTTATAATAAACCGTTACATTGGTATGTGGTCGATTTTAAAATCGCTACAGAGACAAGTTGGTATTGATAATATATTTACAGAACCGGTAAATGTACCGGTAGCTATTTCACCTGAATGTACATGGTCTAATTCGTCAAAAGCTATAATTTTATTTTTCGTTTTAATTTATTCGCTGCTGCGAAATTTGTTTCATATCGGCTCTATACCAGTATTTATGTTTGAGCAACGAGTTGGTATAAAGTCGACACTTCGAGCATGTTTAATCTAGGCTGTCGTGTCGGCACCAAGAATTCAGTATGCAATATCCGCTGTTTAATCATGAGGCGGGTGGTCTCGTGACACGGACTACGTACTCCATACACCTCGCTCGGAACACCAACTAGAACTCAGCACCATAATTACGTGTTCTTCATTCATATCAGTTAAATTACTACCAACATACAGGAAATGTAAGAATATTTACATTATCATAGTATCAATCTTCTACTGAATCTACTGGTGGTATATAATACATTACAGTATCGTAGTATGTTACACCGGCCACTACAACTCACCACTCCTTGAGGGATGCCGACATCGTAGGTGGGTGGCTGCGAGGAGGGCTGGTATGGTCCTCTCGCGTATCTGAGGATACCTAGCTGCTGAGCTCTTTTAATACCGCACTCGCCGAGACCTCGAACCTGGATCCAGTAGGCTCCAGGAATGTTGTTCGCTTCGATTACAAAGTCGTATCGTTCGCCTGTAACACGCGTAATAACATTTTTGTAACAATTTCATTAGGATCTTGATAATTTGCAAATGTTGTAAAAGAGGAAGCACGTATGTTATACAATGTTTTTGCTCGACTGGGCGCACTACCTAATTAGACATTATTACAACACATAGGCGTGTCTTATAAAAATCGCAACCGATTATCATAAATTATATCTATTATGCACCTACTATTACGATTAGTAGATTCCTTAATAGTTTATAAATCAATAAAATATGTTTGTAGATATTTATACATGAATTTATTGATGAAATTGGACGAACAAACATTTGATGTTATGAAGATGAACAGAATATGGGATATTTACAATTCTATTAATCTTCATAATATCAAATTTGAATGAGCGTGGGTACCACAAAGCCGCTTCGAACAGTCGTGAGGAAACATCCTCCACACATTACAACTTGCCATTGTTCGAAAGCTAAATAGTAAACAGGTATGTTTATTGCTTCCTTAGTGCTTAGCTTACCTGAGAACGAGATGATGGTGTTTACTTGTACCGGATGCACGGGCTCACCGTCAGTCGCAATAACGGTTAAATTGTGGCCTTCGAAAGTGACCTGCGCGGGGCATACCGACGCGAAAGCGTTGATCATTCTGAACCTGTATCTTCTGCCAGGCGTGATCGTGAAAACTTCCAGGGGCGTGTTGGTCATGAAGCCAGTGTTGGGGTCTCTGAACTGACCCTTTCCGTTAATCAGTACGTTTTCGGGATCTTGTCCGGTGTTGACGGCCAGACGACCAGGGTATCTCTCGGCCGCGTCTTCGTGCAGCCAATCGCTGAGCAGCATGACGTGTGTGGTCAAGTCGTAGTCGTACAGGTGACTGTTGGGATCTTTGGAAGGAGGCTGACGCACGACGATGCTTCCGTATAAACCGTCAAGCTTTTGGAGTCCAGTGTGAGCGTGCCAGAAGTGGGTACCCGCGTTACCTTGCCATTGATATCTGTAATAATTTGCGGGGAATGTTAAGCATTGCTATCAAATGAATACTTTTTTACATAGTCTTACCAAAAATGACGTATTCTAAAGTTGATGTGTACCTGAAAGTATTTCCTTGCTGGATGGGGCACTGCGTCACAAACGGTACACCGTCGTAGTACTGGGAGCCTCTCTGCCAGATTCCGTGCCAGTGGATGGTCACCTCCATACCCTCCATGTGGTTCTCTACGTCAATGACTACCTTGTCGTTCTCGCACACTTGGATGGACGGTCCCGGCAACATTCTGTTGGCTGTGAGGATTCCTCGCTCGACTCCATCGGCCAACACACATTGGCAATGAGACCACACCACGTTCGTTGCGTTTGGTGTGCATACTTGACACGCCCTGCAATCATTTGAATGTATTTTAGTATGACATAAGCTATGCTCTATTTCCTTATCAATACCTATATCTTACACCATAATTTCTTCAAGTAACACGTAGTCTATCGTGAATTTGTTTGCATCAGTCCTGTCGTCACCTATCAATTACGTGGCCTGACGGAATTTGGCTCACTCATTGTATTTAAGTACGGCATTCAATCCGATGCCGTTAACAGTTCGTGTGAAACAAAGCGTAAAATGTGCGAAATGGAAAAGTCGGTCGCTGGGTCGGTTTTTTCTTCAGCACGACTTTGCGTGAGCATCTCGAAAATATTTGGACTATCTCTGGATCTTGGTGCGGACGGCGCAGCTCTTGCGAAATACAGTGAGGTAAGGAGTTACTCAAGCCTTAAGCCTTTTTTTAAACTGCTGTGATATAAGTCGATAACAGTGATTGTAAAGTAAACGTCTAATTCGTGCAATTATAGTGGTACAATTGAATAGACTTCCGACTCCGTTAGCAGCACCTTGCAATTTCAATGAGAAACGAAGAGCCTGTTATTACGATTGTTATTAAAGACGACTCATTCAATGTCACCGGGTGATCTATTGCAATTTCACAGCTCGGTTTCGAATTAGTCTATTTCCGTTGGAAAAACACAATGATTCGTCTGTATCCGTAGGTGCAAAGGAAACAAACTTCATTAGCAGTAGAGTAGTAGAGCGAATGGGGAAATCTACTACGAATTTTCCTTATTTGTTTAGGTGAAGTGTTTTCCGTTCTAGTTGAAAATGTAATCAAATTATGTCGAAATATAATTTACCATAGGCACATATATTATTATAGGAATATTATTTTCATTTCTCATACTCGGAAAGTAGTGTTTGTTTGATCCAAGTAGCGGGTGGAAGACGCTGCTTCCCACCACAGGGCGGGAAAGACTCATAGTAATTACTTCCCTCTTTAGGGTGGGAATGAATTTTAAAAATAGAACTGTAGTCAGCTACGAATTTTTTTTACATAAATCAAGAAAAATGCTGCAGTCTTGTGAGTGTAAACAGCCAGTGTGAATTAAAAAAAAAACCTATTAAGCGGGACAGCCCGCGGCGATGACGCGGTTCCATATTTAAAATAAAAAAAAAAGATAATAGTACGAGTATTATTTAGCGGGATACTAACCCTGTAAGCTGTACCGAAATTCAAAAACATGATTTTATAGACTAATATTTCTTTAATAAAAATGAGTTCAAGCGATTCTGAAATGTTGACCCCAGATTCGGTTAAAGACGAGGCAAATGCAGTAATTGAAATAAAATATCAGGTATGCCGAAGCAGATAGCAACATATTTGAATTTACCAAACTGTGAGCAGTATACCGGGCATTGTTATAGAAGAACGTCAGCGACACTATTAGCCGATTCTGGGGCGAACTTGACAATGTTAAAAAGACATCGAGGATGGAAATCTAGCACAGTCGCGGAAGGCTACATTGAGGATTCTGTCCAAAATAAAACCAAAATTTCAAGCAAATTAACTGAGACTATAAATTCACGCCCCAGTTCGCCTCAACCAACTACTTCAAGGGAGTCTCTGCCATGGATTCAACCGTCTAATTAAATACTAGACTCTCCTACTTTTACAGACATCCAGCATAGCCAAAGTCATAATATATCAAACACCGTAAATATTCCAAACAAGAATGTAACTTTAAATTTCACAAATTGTTCTAACTTCTCCATTAATTTTAAATAGGTACTATGCATGTTATTGTTATCAATAAATATTTTAGAAAACTAGTACTTTTTACTTTCCTTATATTCGAAATGAAAAGTAGAGTGTTTAACACGGTTGAAAGTCATCAATTCCTACTCGGACTATAGCCGCCCTCGCTGCGCTCGGGCGTCTAAATGCCTCGTATAGGAATTGATTCCTTTCGACCCTTGCATAACAATCTACTATTTTACGTTACTTTTTTTAGCTCGGTTTACCTTTTGACCTTGATAATACAACGTGACGACAGAAAATGAATACGTTTGTAAAATACTGTTCATGTTTAATGGGCAGAATTCGTCAAATAACATCGCAGCGCATCTGTCTATCTCTAGGTCGATAAAAATACAAATAAAAAAATACTTACGCTCCCAAAACCGTGTACAATTCCAAAGTGAAGTGGTAGTAGCAGATCCTCGGTGGTTCGTTCTCCCTGCAGGCGCGGGCGCACTCATCAGGGGCCGAGAGTGCTGGGTTTCTCCTCAGCTCAGCCGTCGCACTACTCGTGAAGTCCAGATGCTTCAGGGAAGGTTTCCCATTAGCATTCCTCGCCAGAGAAGGCAGTGGGTTGTTTCGAACGCCACCGCTTAACGGACCGCTGCCGCTGGACGCGAATGGGTTGGATGCGGGTCCTGAGGTACTGCCGATGCTACCGAAGGACGCGAAGGGATCGCTGCCCGAGGGGTGCGTCTGCACGAGGCCGTGGGTGGAGGAGAAGGCGCTGCTGGAGCTCTCACGGAACGGTGTGGCTGTGCCCGCCTGCCACCATGACGCTGACGTCGACTGGTCGTCGGCTGTGCTGATGGCTTCTGTGGAGCAGAAAAAAACAACTGGTGAGTTTTGATTCAGTCTTGTCAAATAAGTTTTTCTTTGTTTTTTTCCACATCTACCAACCCGCACTTGGCCCGTGTGGTGGATTACGGCCCACTCCCTCTCACAGAGAAGAGGCCTATGTCCCGGCAGTGGGAATATTATAGGCTGATTATTATGCTTGTTTTTTTTAACTAGATCTTAATATTTTTTTTCTTCCTCGTAGGAAATAATGTCATCTCTATACTTGGCCTGAAAGTTGGGCACAAGGTGACGGACGGAGGTCGTTTCGGTCTGTTTGGAAGTTCATTTAAATTACCCATTTTTTGTCTTCACTCATTGGTCAGAATAGTGTAAACATAATGGATTCAAATGACCATTTTCGGTTAGTGACCACAATAGAAATTGGTGTAGATCACAATTTCCACTTTGTATCTAAATATTTGAAGCAAGGCCGACCAATAGGTCAATGTCACTTTCAAAACGAAATGTTTTACAAGAAAGATTATAATATGTTAAATTAGCTATGTTGTTATAAAGATATAAGCTTGGCAGGTATAGAGTATTCGCCACAAGTACAACCAAGTATAATGTGGAAGAATATAGGCCAAGATGATTACCACAATAGCATTCACAATCCTACACTACTATTGCTCGCAGCCTACTCGCCGAAATCTAAATATCCCAGTAAAGCTATCATAAAATCAAACCTTAGAACGAAAGATAAATGACTCGCAAACATTACTCATAAATCGAGATTACACAATAAAGATAAAAGACGTGTAAATTACAAACGTTCCGAAGTTATTTCAAGTGGAACGAACGATCGCGAATCTGTAACGATATTCCCAAGAACTGACAGTAGCTGAAGGTAACCAACGATTAGTTTATTAGATAAGTTGGTAGTAGCTCTCGACAGGTGCGTTAATGTAAATTCTGTAGTGTACCTTGCAGCCACTCGTATAATGGTCGCAAAACTGTGTTGTCACGATGTTTTCGCAACACTGGACCAGAGACGGCGTCCTTAAATTAAGGGACTTTTACTTCCCTGTCGGCTGTTACAGTTTTCTCAAAGCATTAATTGAATATTACGCAGTCTGATACGATCGCACAGTTACCACATTATTATAATTGCTTACTCAATATTTGTAGTGATGTGTACCGGCTTTTGTACAATACCTTTTAGGGTTCTCTGCAAATGGGTGCTTCGTAAAATTGTTTGCATTCCGAATACGTTGTTCTTGCTTGCATTTTGCAACAACGTTATTATAGGCTATTATCTCGTAGATATGCAACAAAAACTGTTTAATTTTATTCTGGTTGCGGAACATAACAATACGTGTTGGATACGAACTTGGCTGTTTTTTGTGAGACCGTTTAGGTCTGAGAGCCTTGAGGTGACTATACTTTTATTTCCTTATTGGTAAACACTAACATTGCCTAGCGATTCGTTGCGGCGCGGGCGCCGGCGATTACAGGCGGGTTATCAGAAGGGTTATTATTTCAAATTACGAGTCGAGTGTTGGGTCTTCCAAATGGGTGGATCGTGTGTGTTGTTGCAATTTTAGTGAAGATTACTTCTTGTATTGCATAGGCAATTAAACTCAGTCTCTGAAAAGGTCTGATGCTAGCTAATTCTCAATGAATGAGACGTTTAAACATTCTTCTGTAGCTATTAGTGTCTTTAGTTAACACGAACGCGATGTATTAGCACTTAAATCACTCAATCCTTAACGTGCACCTGCAGTGTTGCCCGTGGCGATGCGTTGCAGAAAGCAGAGACTATAAAACGCTACCAAGCGATTTACACCTTTTGAAAGTAAGTTATCAGAATTCTGAAACTATGCACCACGAAACCTCTCATTAGTCGCATAAATATGCCACCTAATAAGTTTGTTGCCGCTACTCAGACCTAGTTTATTGCTTGTTTATAAGGCCTATAAATTGTTGCTATCTAATCACAGATTAATTTAGTACCAGCTGCTGCGGTCGCTCTGTGGTTTGCAATCAGCCCCCGAGAATTTCTCTTTTCAAGTAAAACACTAGATGTTATGTGTAGCGGCATAACGTGCGTAAAACATACCACGGAAATGTTTAAAAATGATTACTTCATGATTACGGAAAAATTGCACATGACCAATCTTTAATACTCTAGTTACTTAAACATCTATAATTTTCAAACATACGTGTTTAATTCACAATATTTCAGTGTAATCGCACATCATTTTCAGTGAAATGTGTTCGATTTTAAAACGTTCTTGTTTAAGTAGCAACGTTTTTGTTTGTGATTTTCTGGTTTACAAAATCGTTTCAGTGCTAAATTGATTAAGACACGATTGATTAGGTCACTAACTTGCAAAATTTTGGGTCTTTGTGGTAATGTTTTGAAACTAGCGCGTTTAACATAATGAAACACCCACATGAAAAATTAAATATAATTATATATATAACGGAGAAGGCATGTGTGTCTCGTTATTATTAGCCATATTTTAACTAATGTGGGCGAACTATGGGTATGTGTTGGTTATGGCTCAATAGAAAAACGGTATGCAGTTCAAATCAGATTATAATTTCACGAACAATTTAATCACACTAGCAAATCACACACTATAGGTACACGATACAACCAGATACGGAACGCAGGACAGTTTCTGAGCACATGTTGTTCGTTCGATGTCCGATGTCCAAGAGGCTCCACATCGTTCTGTCGCGCTGTTGTCGACCCCCACGAACTCAGGCTAGACTCTGTCAAGCGCCGCCAGATGGCGCTGGCGTTCCGAATAGTCAAACGAATGACCGGATGCGACATATATTATATAAAGAATAAATTATAATTCAACCCCTATTACATGTGGCATAAACTAATTAAAATGCCGGTGTACTATTATACATACACCTGTCTATCTTTTCGTTATGCTATGTGTAATAATTACGATTTTTTGTAAAATATTCTCTTTTTCACATCTTAAAAATGCAGTGAGTTGGCCTTTGGCATGCAAACATTGGCGCATTGGCGCTGTTGGTGCAACTCAGTGGGCTCGCTTATAGAATCGTGTTTGCATTCAATCATGTTGTTTGCGATTCGCCTCGGCGATGACTCGTTCCGTTCATCTAATCACCTTCGTGAGCACATCGGTTCACTGGATTATTAGTATTATTACTGTTCCGTTACGCGATTACAGTATGTGTTTAGTTAAATGATAACATTACCGCTTGCGTGTAACCACAGTTATGTTTTTAGGTACTTAGATCATTTGGAAATATGTAGCTTAATATAATGCTTTTTCTGATGCTCTCGTGCTTTTGATGTAATGGATTTAAATGAGGCTTAATGATCTGATAGCTAGAAATATGTCGGTTATGTTTCACTGAAACTATAAAGTATCTACTAGAGCGTACGTCTTTATTATTAGAATAAAACGGAACTTAGCAATATTATAATTACTAATCTGTTTCATAAACATTAAAATGATTATACATATACTGTTCGTGCACCGCACTAATTGAAATGTCTTGAAGCGACAAGCAAGCGAACCTGCACCGCGACCATTCATTCGTCCATACGTTCATATACACTCATTCATTCGTAATCATCATTCGTAGCATTAATTAGCTTGCAAAAAACCATCTTTTGTAACGGAAAAATTTATAATAAACGCATTTAAAGTTGGAGTCAGATTCTATCATTCGTCGAACCCTGGGTCGAAACATATAATTACAATATATAACGCAACTAACTATTTAATTACAGTAAGTACTAAATTAAATGAGTAACTAAATATACAAATAAATCCTTTTGATTTTTGGTTACTTAGGCGTCGAATCTCGTCCGCATCGCTGTCATCCAGGAACGTGCCCAGAAGACTGGCAGCATTGCCAATATTATGTTAAATACAGAATGACAAAACAATACTGCAGTTTCAGACACATTGCTTGTTCGTATCGTATCTGATAATTTATTAACCCAGCTATGTGCTAATGGTAGCAGTGACAGTAGTTTGTAGCAATAGATTATGTTGAATGCAACTTTGTTCTCTATCTTTAAAGAATTATGTAAGTAAGCAGACCCATTATAGACATTAAGTAGCCTTAGGGCAACCTAGTATTTGGTGAAACTGGTTGATAAATGGACTTAAAAGTGTGACTATAAAAATGAACTGGCGATTAAATCGGCAATATATTTTCGTATTCACACTGATAAGATCATTAATAATATTATCAATTAAATGATCATAAGTGCGATTACCGCATGCATAAAATCGTAGGCGGAAATTGATTGATATCCGTTTTTGAGAATAAAAGGTCGTAACTTTGTATAACTGACTTTCAATTAGCGGCCCACTTAGTGACGTTGCATGATGAAAAAACGTAAGTAGCGTGTATCGTGTGCAACCCACTTGTTGATAGAACAATATGTTTGTCGAGTTTGTGCAATGAATCAATCATCGATCGTTACACACAATTGTTTCGATCAGCCCCTTTATATACGCCGTTAACCACGTTGGTTTATGAGGCGCGGTGACGAAAAAACATAGAAGTTACTGAATGTATTAAATTAGTCACTTTTTATCCTGATTTACAGGTCTATATCAAAGCACGTGTACTACTATTGTGTGTAGTATGCGTGCAACTGAAATCCATGAATTACATCTACTTAGAGTGGGCCAGGTGCAGCTAGGTTGGGATAAAAAAACAACTAATAGATACAGCTTTCTGCATAGGGCTTCCAGTCACGTATGAAACCAGATTCAGTGAGTGGTTCTGTCTATAAAAGTTATGTCTTCATTTGCCTATAGGGCAGTGGGCTAGCTAGAAGAGCTGTCTGTGGAAACGTAATAATAACGTAAACATGTAGTATTTTTATGTCCACGCAATCACTGTCCATTTCAAGGTTGCGTAGGTAAGAGATCGCATTGAATGATTTGATAGATTGTATGTTTTGTAGTGTTAAATGTATTTTTTATTATGTACGAGTATTTTCTGGTGTACAAAAAAATATAAATCACACTAATATTATAAAGGCGAAATTTTGTGAGTGTGTGTGTTTATATGTTTGTTACTTCTTCACGCTCAAACGACTGGACCAATTTTGATATAATTTTGTATGGAGGTAGCTGACACCCTGGATTGACATATAGGCTACTTTTTTCCCGAAATTCCCACGGGATCGAAACTTATGCGGTTAAAACGGCGGGGCGCCGCTGGTAATAAATAAACACGAACGAGAGAAACCCTAGATTAGCATCACTTAAAAAAAAAAAAGATTAGGTATATCAATTAACATTTACCGAGTCTGTGCTCCGTGCTAGTCATGGAGTACAGACTCGGTAAATCAATTGCTGATTAATTGCAACATTACTATTAATTTATAGTTTAGCTTTGTTTTTACGATTACTAAGAGACTTACCTAATTGTAGCACTGAACATTTTATTACACGCCTTTTAGCTAAGATTACGATAGAAAATCATAAAGACGACATTACACTATTTAATCTTTTGTTCTAATTATCTAAAGTAATTTCAGTTTATTTTAATAATTTCCTTTAAGTATTTATATTTTATAGGAACTAAAATGGAAAATTACATACACTAAGTTCCTCGTTTTGAATGTTTATTGCGTTAACGATAAAGCTCGCAAACCGTACTGTTCCGTCATTTCATATTTCATGCTATCTTTCTGCCCACGGCTTCGCTCGCGTTGAAATCGATGATTATCCTAGAAACCAGAAATTAAAACCAGAGTACCGAGATAACGTCAAACGGTAATTAAAGGTTTGCTTTAACGTTGTTTAATACATTGAAACTTTGTATATCAATAAGGTATTTATTGCTACATGGCGGTAGTGCACTACTTGTGTCAGATGTTCGTTGATTGGCGTCTTACTTTGTTACTGGTTTATATTATGAAAAGGTAATTAACAAATGTATGCGCTTGGGATTTTTTTCATTTATTTTACTCGTTCGTTTCCAGCAGTCGATCATCTGAAGGAAATTATTAGAAGTTCAAAGTACACGGCATATGATTGATTTTTTTGACATACAGATCATTACAAATAGATTTACAATATGCGCGGAGATGTAACTAGGAAATGATGACAAAGATGAGTAGGTTTCATTTACAGTTCAACATTGATATCTTTCTAATAATGCAAGTAATTTTGGAAAACCCAACCTTTATAGAAAGTCAATGTTTATGCATTACAAGCGCCTCGTTTTGTTAATAGTCATTGAGTCGGGATTAAATGTTATAAGTAAGTAAGGAGGTAGGAGTTTCCCCGCCTGAAACCTAACAATCGAGCCCGTTGATGCGGAAACAGTGAAAGTTAACTTTAACTGTCGCTTTAGACGCAAACGGAGTAACTCTCGGCTTAATGACATGTCTGTAACGTGATATATTTGTTCGCTGTCCCATGTCAAGCGACTGTCACGCCGATTGGCCGCAAGTATTGTATCGATTACAAATAAACGATTTAAATCACAGCCTCACTAGCGAGAGGTGTATTTAGATCGGTTTATGTAACAGAGAACAGATCGGCACGTCTAGGGAACTTTAGTGTTTGTTTTGCCAGTTTATTCAATTTCTTGCATTTCGGACTTGAACGCTTGCATTCTAGATTGTCATACTTCCTTATTTACATAAATCCATACATAAATCGATAAAATTTTATGACGTAGTTTCAAAATGGAGTGCTGCGCCGTAGCCACAACACTCAGTACTACAACCATGAAGTCAGGCGATACTGTACTAGAAAGACTACCTTCCTTCACTTATCTATAACCTGCTTGAATGGTTCTGTCGAAATAAAATTAAATAAACCAGAAGCGAATTTATTAGTGACTGCAGCTGTCAAAATCAGCATTATAATCTGACAGACAGCCTTCGGACCCTTATTAGTGGGCCGGCGAGGTGTAGCTAATAAATTATGTATGTATGAATACGACTTAATCGCACGCGTTGTGCTGGAAGTGGCATAATAGTCCAGTTTCATCGACGTGTATGATCGTTAGCATGAAGGAATGCTCCAATTATGAATTAATCAGTTTCTTAGTGCTAATAGTTGGTATGCCTCCGTTAATGAATATAAGTAACCATCACGGAAGCCGATATTTTTCTTTAATTGCCCGCGTTGAGGAAAAAATAATTTGGCATATCCTAATATAATTGTTTGTGAGTATTTATTGCTTTACGATAATTATTGAATGTTATTTTCACTATTAAATATTGCGTAAAAGAGTAGGTTTACAACTGTTCTGCATTTAAAAATCTATGGTTGCCTTCTTTGCCTAGTTTGGGGCCAATGTAAAATATCTGTAATCTTCTTAGCAATAAAGTTTGTTTATATAGGTACTATTATCTACTTATCTGCTTTATTTTCGCTTCGTGGTATTATCCTAATGGTATTCTGGAGCTCTTGCTTACATACAAAACTAATCTATGAGCATCTGGCATGATTGACAGTTCTTAAGTAATACTTAGTGCCGCAAAACAATACTCTTTCAACTTACCTTATCTTTCATCTATGCGTGGAATTCAGTAATCTGATACGAAGTAGTGACCTTAGCCAAGTAAGTTCATGATCTGCGCACGAGCAGCGTTGGGCAAGTTCACACGTCAGATCGTGTGCTGCAAGGTTTAAGATAAGTTTAGGTTCAAAAATATGCTGTAACTATGTATGTTGCCGAACGTGCCTAGGGTTCACATTGTTAGGAAATTGATAATATTAGAAGAACCAACGAATTGTGAGGATACTAAGGGAATTTCAGCATTGGCAGTCAGACCAGATTTATCTTTTCCCAAACCGAGCTTTTTACAGGTCGTAAATGAGGAATTAATAATTTTCTTGTAGTTTTTTGCTCCTATCGCAACGTTTTTTTATTTAAATCTTGTGTTTCATGACCACTTGCGGTTCTAAAATATTTAGAGCTTAACTAATATGCACTGTATTTCGTATTTTTTCACGTAACATCGACAAATTCCTTAATCTAGTCAAAGTTTGGAAACAGTTCGCTTTGCATATGCTGCAGGTTGTCTTATTAAAATACCAATATTTAAACAGATATGCATAACTGAATCAGTGAAATCATGTTAGAATAATTTAACAGAGAGTTAAATAAACATAATAATGGTCAGTTTACTGTGCAAATATGTAATTATCGCGTCGCTAACGAATGGTGAAATTCAACAGGGCTGACACACTTTGATCACATTAAATTTTATTTCATTTCATGCAAATTAACAATTACATTGATTCTGATCACAATCGAGAGAAAGTTTAGACGGCTACTTTCCTTTTTAACAAATTTTCTTTTTTCATTTAATATAATACTACATAATATGTAATGTGGTATTATTAATAGGAATCAGTGATTATTTTATACCTAATGTTAGGTTAATATATAGCTAGATGGACCGACGACCTTAAGAAGGTGGCTGGGATATATTGAATACAGAAGGTGGGGGACAGGGTGTTGTGGCACAGCCTGAGCGAGGCCTATGTCCAGCAGTGGACTGCGATAGGCTAAGTTGTTAATGGTTAGGTTATTATGGGAATATTACTTCATGATTGAAAAGTGTCCATAGGAGTCTAAAGTTCAACTTCTGATGTTTATAGATGATATATTATAAACTATATTCGTCGTTGGTCTAGTGAGCGCAAGCGTTACTGTTGAGTATGAGCTTCTGTGTTTGATTCCCGGGTCGCGAAAAGTGTTATTGAATTGTTCCATCTGGAGTTTCTCAGTAGGAGACCGGAGTCTGGATTTGTGCCCGGTAGATCACAATAGGCTAGGTTCGCCCTCATTTGATGTTATACTTAAAAAAGATGATGCTGGAAGGAAAAGTTTGTAAGTTAAAGTGTAGGTACTTGTGCGTAGAATTTATTACAAAGTAGAAGAATCTCCGCACCATAGAGAAGAAAGTGTAGAATGACTAGCGGATGCTGTAACGGAAGTAAGATTTTTACGATGTGGTGAAGAGTGTAATGTTTTAGATTGTAATTATGTGTTGCTATTTTAAAACGTTAAAGATAGGAGTACAATACGATTTATTTTGTTATCATACTTAGTTTGCTTTTTAAGCAAAGAGAAGTAATCACACTATCACACTAATATTACAAAGGCGAAAGTTTTTGAGTGTGTTTGTATGTTTGTAACTTCTTCACGCACAAACGGCTAGACCAATTTTGATAAAATTTGGTATGGAGGTAGCTGACAATACTTTTTGTTCCGATATTTCCACGGGAACGAAACTTATGCGGGTGAAACCGCGGGGCGCTGCTAGTAAGTAATACAAGTATGTATGCAGGATTTAAAAACATCAAGATTAATCTAGGTAATAGGATTACCAATAATGTTAGCCTGCAGGTAGGGCAAAAGCCTTTTTCATACTGAAAAGCAGCTAACATGATTAATATGTTCTCACAATAACTACGTAACCACAAATTATGCTTCGTAATCCAATACTCATTGTATACTTATGTAGTCGCACCATTTCGTGCGCACACGTCACAATATTTAAAGATGAAATTCAAATTTTTTCATCCTAAAGAAAAACAAATGTTGTCTGTGGTCCAGTCGTTGGCGCGGTCTCCTGACATCTGTCAATCATTGTACTTTTTTGTGCCGCGCACTGATCACGTTTTCGTATATAAAAGTTCAGAAAAGTTTTAACAAGATGGGAAAACAGAAGAAAACGAGACGATGGAATGTAGGAGCTGACCGTACGCCTGCGAGAACTGGAAAATCGCTTGAAAAAGCAAAGCGGAGCCGTCATCGAAACTCAGTTGTCGGCAATTGAAATCATGCCGTAATATACGCACAGCAGTCTCTAGTTTTCACTGTGAGGTCAACCATGAGAACGTAACTGTGCCGTATACTTACACAAGAACGATACCACATGAGCTATCACGCGAGGCTAGCCGATGGTATATACGTTCAGTGTTCGGAGGATCTTTGGCTGACAAGGGATGCCGTAATACACACAGCAGTCTCTAGTTTTCACTGTGAGGTCAACCATGAGAACGTAACTGTGCTGTATACTTACATAAGAACGACACTACATGGTATATACGTTCAGTGTTCTGAGGATCTTTGGCCGTCTCTAAGTGTTCTCACGCGAGGTGAACCATGAGAACATTCAACTGTGCCATCAACTCCACACAGACTCACGAGAGGTTAGTCAATGTTCTATAATAATAATCCATTTATTTCAGGTTAAATCAAATAAAATCAGATATAAACCAGTCTATACGTCCAGTGTTAAAAACACATCCCTCCTGCATTCCTAGAGCTATCACGTGAGGTTAGCCATGGATTTAGATCTAAGCAGTCTGGGACCTAACTCTAATTAGTCTTCGTAGATGAGTACGGAGCCCTCTTCCATGGAAGACTACAGTTGGACTTTGTGTTATGTGACCGAAGCCAACGCAGCCGGATTGGGAATATCCATACTCAATGCCGTTAATTATAATCTAATTCCAAAATACTTTATATTCTAGATGTTAATATACATACATAACACATAATCAGCCTATAATGTTCCCACTGCACACAGGCCTCCTCTCAGTGAGGGTGTTAATATACAATTTAACTTATATAAGCTATGTTAGTACTTCAATTCTACTAAAATACAGCCGAAAGGAGGCTGAGAGTGGAACGATATACATACCCAACGTGAAGTCCTAAGTTCAAGTATTGAAAATCTACTTGTGAGATGCTGGGGTACAGTTAGCTACTTTACCTGTAGAACTGCATGGCAGTCTGGCCACACGGTGGTCAATTATGATAATGGACTAAATGTGGAGATGAAGCTAAACATTTAAAAGAAGTATGAAACATTCATAATTTGTAGCCTATTGAACCCACCAGAATTTAAAAAGGAAGGGTGGCAGCAGTAAATGGAAGTGGAATCAAATGGGACCACACAATCAAGGTGCAGCGAACTACAGTGGCCGCTACTATTACATTCATTGGGAACAGTTCATAACAGTCTAATAGCCTCCCAAGCGTTTGTATAGTGCAGATCAAATCGAAACATTAAGTTACTGAGCTAGACTGAGTGTGACATTAATTTATCATGAAAATTGCAATAATCTGAGATCCTTAATCCTACCTAGCCATGAGGAAATTCAAGAATTGATGTGAGTAAACACCAATATCAAAATACCTATTCTACACACCAATTCAGAATAGCTATCTATAAGCTTCAAGATAAATCCAATGCCAACAACCGTTGCCAGAACCAGCATCATCACTAGCTCAGGTACAGACTGGTAGATTGCAATATTTCTCTGAAGTATGATATTACTACTAATCCAACCATATATGAGTGGATCAAGGGTTATAAACTACCTTTTACTGAGTTTCCAATTCAAACTTCTGAATAACAACTTCATTCAGAAAGAAAGCAATCTATCCCCATGGAATAATCTCTTATATTAGGTGCTATAGAAACATGTGCTCCTGTCAAATAAGTAATTTTATCTGGTATAATTGTACCAAAATTGCATGGTGTTTGGAGATACATATTAAATAAAAACTTAATATGTAGTATGTTACTATGTATATAAGTTTTTTGCCTACAATATTACATTGATTTAAAAAATTCATATCAATTATCCATATGAAAATATTTCAGGAGATATCCCCAGTTTCTATTTCAAGATATGTTATAAGTTATAACAGTTTACATGCCTCGTATTTGGACTTAGCACCGCTCCATATGTATTCACAAACATCATAAAGCCAGTTGTCTGTCACCGGAGGTCACTAGGGTTGTTTTTTGTCATACATCTTGACAATTATATTCTGTGCCCTGCCGATCCATATGCAGTGTTTAGAAAATATGTCTGATACTCAAACTGTGTTAAATATCTAGGATTTATTATTAAAACTGAAAAGAGTGCCCAGACAGTGCTGCCAATGTCTAGGATATTAGTTGGGTTCAGTCCAGTTTGCCATTTCACTTCCTCAGGAAAATATAGACTTCACCCTGTAGTCCATAAAGAATATTAAGTCTGAAATGAGATATAAATAATCGAGTGTGTCTAATTACTAGGTATTCTAGTAGCTGCATCTGTATATGAATATGGTTAACTTTATACCAAACTAGGTTAAAAATCACTTATTTACAAATACAACAGGGCTAGAAACAAATTAAAAATCATTTATTTGCAGAGATTGTTGGTTACCTTACATTCCAACAAACCACAATAGAATTAAACAATTAGATTTTGTTCTCGAAATATTGTCCCAAACTGACTGGGGTCTGGTATGTAATGATATCAACATCCACAGGCACTGGACAGTTAATGTTGAAAAGTTCCTTACCTTACCTTGAACTATTAGCAGCATTTATGGGGCTCAAAACATTTGCAAGCAAACTCAGTTACTGTAAGGACTTAGAAAAGATATCACAACGGCCATATCCTGTGTCAGTAAGATGGGTGGTACTCATTTTACTCATCTGAATAGCTTGGCTTAACAATTTTGGCAACGGTACAAGGAATGACAAATACGGGTTTATGCATTTTATATTAGTTCCAAAGAAAACAGTATGGGAAATTGAATCTAGGCTTCCTAACATAGAGATTAAATGGAAGTGATGTGATATAGCCTACAAGTCAAATGTTGCAAAAAAAAAAAAAAAAAAAAAAAAAAAAAAAAAAAAAAAAAAAAAAAAATTGCAGCAACTTGTACAACTTTGAAACCCTACATAAGGACATACTTCTAAGTAAAGATATACCTATGTAAGCAGGGGGGGGGGGTGTGTGCTGTACTGGGCCAGCCCCCGATTAACCTGTTTACAATCAGGTCTAATACTAAATATCAACATATCATGGCTCCCTGATCCAAGTATGTTCTGTAGATCTATTCACTGTCAAATGGGATCTCAACACCCAATGCACAGGAGTCACTGTTTGCTGCCATATTATCAGGGACGCTTTCCTGATAGGAGAAAGACTGATCCCTCAATTAATATAGTGTTAGCTTTGCTCTAGATCAGTAGACTCTCTTCTGTTAGACACAAGACATTGACCCCTAGGCTCAGTCATGATAGTCATATAATTTTTACCACTAAGTTTAATGATGTATGATATCCTAATGGTATTGAGTGAGCTATATAATAATCAGCAAATTCTGTAGTTTTTGGCCGCCACATTGACACAACAATGACAGAGCGACAAGGTTTCTCAGGGATATATTTATATTAAGACCAAAGAATCCCAAATAGGAAGTTAGTGGGACCCTAGTATCGTTTTGCATTATTTAACCGGCCAAGCACCGCGCGTCGCCTATTGGCGACGAAACAATAGAAAATCAATTGTATCTCATTAGCGGAGTTCGACAGATTAATTTATTTCCCAATCAAACCCTTGGTTTAGAATTTCTAACCAAACAATTAGTAACGATAATAGCTCTTGTAACTGCACACAAAATTCAAACCTGGTCACTCATTAGTACACTTCTTATAATGAGGACAAAATTAACATAAAAATCCAGATATAATTAAAACCTGGTAGATCCGAACTCAACTTGATTCTACCATTTTTTAAAGATAATTTATCTTTCTGTACTGCCACAACCCTTAAATTGTCCTATCTAGATTTTACTAGGTAAGAGTATAAGACAAAATTGTAAATCATTAATTATAACTATAAGAAAGCCTTATGATGCAACCTCTACTGCAACCAATAATAGATGGATAAAACAAATTTCAAGTAAGAGTGGAATAGATATTATTATTTCTAAATTCACATATACAGACATGCCTCTACTTCAAAGGGCTCTGAAGAAGGTGTCATTATGCTGGTTGGACCACAAATTTCTCAACCCTTACTCGGTTTTATAAGAGACCTTTTTATTAGTGATTCTAATGTTTTTGCACCAGCTGTGTGCTCTATAGAGTGGTTGTACATAGAACTTATTACATGTCAATGTTAATTGTCTGATTACAAGAAATTGATGTGTGCCATATGGGATTATTAATTAAACTAGTTGATTCAAAACTGATTATATTTCCAGAATCTAATAGTAATTAGAGAATTATAAATTAAGTTAGGTAACTATTTACCTTAATGGTACACTGATTCTTAATAGAAATGCATTACAATTAGTAAGTACCTAACAAACATAGAATAGCATGTTAAGTTACAATGTTCAATTATTGAACAATGCTCATTTTATGTACCTATGATGACCAACACAACTTTATTCTTTGAACATCTACATAAGTATACAATGAGTATTGGATTACGAAGCATAATTATACAGATCGGACTAACTTACCTAGTGACGTCCGATCCTTAATTATGTGAAGTAATCCAATACTCATTGTATCCCAACCCTTCCCAGATAATCGTCCTATACTTTAGGTATATTGGATTGCCTTATTAAACCCCTTCTAGAAGTTGTGTTGTGCTGTATGCCGGGACTATACGATGCCCATGTAGGTCATCGTGAAGTCCCGTTCTTATGCTTTGAAAGAATGATTGACAGATGTCAGGAGACCGCGCCAACGACTGGACCACAGACAACATTTGTTTTTCTTTAGGATGAAAAAATTTGAATTTCATCTTTAAATATTGTGACGTGTGCGCACGAAATGGTGCGACTACATAAGTATACAATGAGTATTGGATTACTTCACATAATTAAGGATCGGACGTCACTAGGTAAGTTAGTCCGATCTGTATAATTGTAACCAAAGAAATTCACACAAAGATTAAGAATAGAAAATTCCCAAATAATAAAAAGTAGAAAGAAATATTTTCTTAATCCGCTGTCTACGACTTATTATCTTCAAGTTAATTGTCGGCGAATATATCATGTGTTTAAGAGCTTACGTTTAATGCCGCCATTAATATTCAACGCGAACAGCATGGTGCATAATTACGATCTGTTAGCTGCGCGCACGCACCCGGTGGCTGTTTACTATCATCACCGTACTTTCACTAGAATAACGTTTCTTGTTAGCGCATTGTTCCTCCAAATTGCGTAAGTTTGTATAAGTGAATCAGTTAATATAGCAACTAGTTGAGTTAGTTTTTTCTTTTTACTTTACCTCCACTAAGTAAAGCAGTTTCAGTAACTCTGACTGTTATTGACTTTGACGAGTAGTACTTGCTACGCCGTAGCGGTGTTGCAACTTTTCTAGTTACGAGTACATGATTTTAGAAATATACATTTAGAAACTTGCGTACGAATTTAAAAGTTATAGTGTTATCTAATTTTTTTTTTTGTTTTTGCTCTTAAATTATACTCAATAATTTAAAAACAAAGAAACGAATTTTCATTTGAGCCTAATTTCTACAGGAAGATTTTTTTATCACCATCCAAATTTTTACAGCGTGTTCTATCCATGAATATGAACCACTTTCACTATGGGACGAACTCTGAAATCGCGAAAAAAAAATCAGCTGTTTCATACATTTTGGTTAAGTAAGTATTGAACTTTTGTAAAAATTTGGATTGTGATAAAATCTTCCTGTATAAATTAATTCAATGTAAAGCATCAGACGACCCACTGACCATCGAAAGAATTTTGTCTTGACAGCTTGTTTTTTTGTGATCTGGTTGTGATTAGCAAGTATTTCCAGTTCACCCATCCAGTAAATTTCTACCTACGTAGTTGACGGACGGCTGCGTCAAATCAAGTATGACATGTAGCTGCAGTTTTTTACAAAGCATGTTTCACTTTCATCCAATTTATGTGTCTGTGCCGTGTCTAGTGAATATAAACTTAAAGCACGCGATTCTGATACATTGCAACAAATTAAATGTAACATTTTTGATAGAAAGTTAGTATACTTTAGTGTAAACGTCAAACTATTGAAAGAAAGCCAATGAAAGTGACTTTCAAACAAAATAGAATAGATAGATAGGAAAACGTAACTAATTTGGAGGCACGTGGCCTTTTGTGGTCACTTATCTGACGAAGTTGATCTTTTATTCGGAAACTGACCGGAACTGTGTAACAATCCCGGTTTTCAATAGTAGTTATGGTACACACGACGACATATCAAGCTATACATTTCCAGTTTTAGCTGACCTTGCATTCTTTAGGCTTTTCGTACAATAAGAAGTCAGATTATACTGGAAATGTACAGATTGATATTATGTTGTCGTGCGTACCACAGAGTGTAGAATCGCCGCACTGGCAGCGTAACATACGGCAGTACTTTTCAAATTCGTCGCGCCGAAATCGCGTTGAGTGCACAACTTCTACGAGAATCACGGACCGCCTTTTTTATGGATGGGAAATCATCAAATGACCCCTCCCGGTCTGGGTGGAGCGGAAGGGAGTGTCAGACTCTTACTGACTAGAACCCATCCGTGTTCCTTCCTTAGCCCTTTATGTTATAACCCTTTCGGACAATACCGCACCCCCGGCAGGCTGCAAAGCTGTCGGTTTCTTTACGTCATTTTTTTCGAAGTGCGAGTAATCGGTGACACGCTTGGTTTGTATGAAAGACATTGACAATAGCGCCTCGAGCAGCAGTCGCACATGCTCTGTATATAGAACAAACACATGTCATTGGAGCAGTCTCCTTAAAGAAGGTTTTACTATCTGATCTCAAATGTTGCTAAATAGTTTCTTAAGATTATCTGAACTGCGTACGCACGAATTGTTAGGCATTTTGTTTTGTAAGTCTAAATATTATTAATTTTACCACGCAATAGCATTGTGGTTAGGTAGGACAGAATTACGTTCCGTTTTGGAAATATTCTATTAATATTTGGACCATATTTCAACTAGATTTCATGACGAAGTTTCACCATGGTTTCATATTTCATAAGCAACGTTTCATCCGTGAAATATACTGCGATATTTAGCTTATGTAATAGATTGACGTTTAACATAAATCAAACAGTTTATGTGGCATATAAAATTATTTATAATACCTGTTATAAATATATCAAGTACCTATTGATGTAGATGAATTATATTTATATCCCCAAGTATCTACGCGATACTTTAATTCAACTGTGAGTAAATATAATATTCATTCGGCAGCTCATTCATTAATATTATATGCACTATTTACCATGATGGTCACTAGAGCGAGTGATCATAGCTATAATACATGCATATAGATACTATTCAAGGAACCAAATTATACAGAACAAATCTGTAATAAGCATGGATTATGCGCGTGAGTGTTTTGTGTCGAAAAGGTAATAAGCGTAGCGTTGGAAAATTCATTTTGACCGTTCATTTTTTTGACTGACGGAAATGAATTTGGTAGAATTTTAAGGAGCTTTATGGGAATGCTGGAAATGAGAATTTTTGACCTCACTTGGTACTTTAAAGTTTATTTAACTTTTTGACATATTATGTGCCACTATACAGGGTGGCATCATTGACGTGCAACCTGATACTTACCATGAATTCTGTGTTGAAATATTTCACCAGTTATTTAAAAAAAAAATGCTGTTCCATACATTTTGACTGCGTAGGTATTGAACTTTTCTATGAAACACCTGTTTTTTTTTTTTGATAACATACGAAAAAATTCCACGCTAGAGTGTTTAGAATCGTGTGCTGAAGCCGAATTCATGGTTACAGTTTGCGCTTCCCTGTCCTTGTCCCTGCCACCCTGCATACTATACCATAACAACTGTTAAAAATCAAAATTTGATTTATAACAATATAAATTCAATTGTGTCTCATTAGCCACAGTTGAGCTAGTAAAGACGGCGCGGCGTAGCAGCTCTGTCAATAAAACTTGTAACTATACCTATTCATGTTATTGATCCAATAAAAATTTTGTTTTATGACGCTATATACCTACTGATATTTGATGCAGATCCACGATTAGATTTAGATTTAGACATTTACAAGATCTAATCTTCAGATCGAAGGAATTAATCGTGTACAAATAACCTTTAAGGAAGGTTGCTGAGAATATAATCGTATATAAATGTTAACTGTTACTAGTGAACACGCGCTACACATATTGAAATTTAATATTTCGACGTCTAAATTACAAATTTAGCCTCTTTCCATGCGTCGATGCATTTCCGTGCTTTTGTGAATCTACACTACCTATAATTAATATTTAATATAATATTATAAAGAGGTAAAGTTTGTATGTTTGGATGTAGGAGGTAATATCTGGAAGTACTGATTTGAATTTCGGAAATTATTTCACTGGCAGAAAGCTACATTATTGCCGAGTGCCATAAAGTATGTTTTATAGTACACGTAGTAGATAGTTGACTATAACGCGGGCGAAGTCATGGGAAGAAGCCAGTCGTAGACAAGTGGACGAAGAAAATGTTCTTTAACTCATCTTCTACTAGATCGAAGATTTTAAAACAAACAAAAACACAAAAAATCAAATCTTTTCTCTTTATAGTATTATTCATTAATTTAGATCACAGCTATTTCATCTTTTGTCACTAGACAAGAAGGCTAAATTAAAGAACTGTGATCAAGAAGAAGAATCTGTGATTGAGAGCATTGCTGGAATACTAAATCCAGTAATGGTCTCATTAGTTGAGTTACTTTCTATTTTTCTGTCTCATAAATCTAGATGCTTAATGAAAGCTCAACTATGCATGCCGTTGATACTAGCAGACCAAACACTGTTGCTAAGCTACTTCCACTGCTGAACCTAATTCCGTTTCGGTAATTGCTATTATTAACAATTTTAGGTCGTGAAAATGTTTATTCTAAATAATAGCCAGGTCCGGACGCCTGACGGGCAATTTCACGCCCCGACTTAGCTCTGAGCACTAAATTATGTGCAAACTTGTTTATTTCGTTTCCGGGTAGAAAATTGCTGAAGAATTAGCTTTTATTTATAGATTTATTTATTTTAGGTTTTATTTTTATTGGCACGATAAGGTTGTAGATTTCTTGTTTATCATTAGATATGGATTCGTTTGTATGTACCTCATTAAGAGGAAATGCGGATGGTCGTTTCTCCATAGAAACGCTCTCGCCTGTTTTCTTTCTGGTTAATGACCATAAAGCAATGATTTTTTACAGAATAATAAATATTAACTACTTATATGTCCCTATGTTTTCCTTTTTGATGATACATTCATTTTCAAAAAATGCCGATTTAAACCGCTATCAACAGAGGCTTAGTGTACTATTAATGAAAAAAGAAAAACATAGAGACACAGTATATATCCTTCTTATTCAGTTTATGAAATATTTATTAACAATATTCGAGGAAGAAATAGGCGAGAGCCAAACCTCGACTTACGACTTTTTACTTGGGATTTTTCAAGTCTCTCCGACCGCATTCCCTCTTAATTATTCTTGTAAACTAAAGTATTTATGTGTCTAAGAGTGGTTCATGGTCTACTTCTTATTTGTTTAAGTGAAATTAACATAATTAATACATCATAATTACATCAATTACATAATAAAATATTGTAACATAAATGGCCTACTTACTATCGCTGCTCTCTTAAACTTCAAGTTTATTTACTCACTTGCATTAAAATATTTTTATGTAAATTCCAAAGCTTGCAAAACCTTGCTTTCCATTAGCTAGTTGGCAAATTTATTGATAAAATAAATCCGGAAACTTGGGCGTGTCAATTTAAACAAGTTTTAGTATTGAACGCAATTTTCGTTATCGTATTTTACCTAACACTTCCGCCTACAAAACCGCATAGTTAAACCTACTTAACTACAGGATACGTTGACTCAGAATTTTTTTCTTGACCACAGATTTGTTTGATAAATTTACCAGAATGCTGTTTCATAGGCGAGTCATTTGAAATTTATTTATAGCCACGTACCTAATGTCGCTCGACAATTAGCAGCAAAAAAGGACCGCCTACATTTTTTATAATCATTATTAAATTATATCACAGGACATTAGTTTCCTTAAAGAAAAACGGTAACGGAAAACAGGGGTACCTTGAAATATTAACCAGTAATTTAAGGACACGTTTAATTAAATTACCGTAACATAACTTAGGTCAGCTATGTTTAAAAAGTTTGCTCTTAATAAATTCAAACTTGGAATATTACAATTTGTTCTCTACTAGGCCAGCGCTGCGTTCTCACGGGCTCCGCAATTAGCAGGGATACGTCGAATTAATGCTCGCCTATTTGGTTTGACTTGCTACTGTTTTAGTTAATGAAAATGTCGGTATGAGAACCTGGTAGTTTAGTGGTTTCTCGGAAGGCGCAGGTCTATTGCGGCTAATGTCAATATTATGCGTTGCGGAGCGATTAGAATGAATGATACATGTACGGCG
This sequence comes from Amphipoea oculea, assembly GCA_945859645.1. Taxonomy (NCBI): domain Eukaryota; kingdom Metazoa; phylum Arthropoda; class Insecta; order Lepidoptera; family Noctuidae; genus Amphipoea; species Amphipoea oculea. Next base: position 16,485,130 of record OX243873.1, read on the forward strand.
TGTTTGTGAATGAAGTTGTGCAGTGAATGATGACTGGGCGGTTTTGTGATCTAAGTAAGTGTTTGTACTTTCGTAGCGATTATGTAATGTAGGCTATCTGAAAATGTTTCCTTATTTTTATGGGAAGGATTTCAGTGGTTTTAAATGAAAGTTTTTTGACGGTCAGAGTTTGTCTGCTTTCCATATAAATAATTTGCTGTCGTCATGGTATGATCTCACCAAAAACTGCGTGGAGTTGAGATGTTGGCCATAAACGTACCTGTAAAAAAAAGTTTTATTAGAAATTTATACAATTTATGTCTAATTTTTTACCTATTCTGCTGCGTCCGATTAGACTAGAAGCCGAACCCAACGTAGTTGGGAAAAGGCTAGGCAGATGATGATGTCTAGTTTTTTACCAGACATACCTAATCTAGAAACCATACTTTTGTTGTCTAGCGAAATGAATTGAAAAATGTAAACAAATCATAAAATTATTTCCATGGCTGAATAGTTCATAAAATTGTTACAATTAATCGTTAAGATGACTATCGCGCAGATAAATAAGCTAAACTCATTAGTTTAATGTGAACTAGCTTTTTTATTTAACTTCTCAAACGTTGTTTTGTTAACACAATGAATTCGCAGGCCATTACAACCATAATTACTTATGCGGTGAACTTGAAGTAGACTTGCAAAGGTCACATCACTTCTAAATATTTGAAACTAGCTCCTGCCCGCGACTTCGTCCGCGTGAAATTTCACCCTCCCCCCATTCACCCTCTTAGGGGTGGAATTTCGAAAAATGCTTTCATAGTGGATACCTACTCTTTAGTTTAGAGTGTGCGTTGATGTATCAGTCAGTCAGGACTTTGAATTTTATATATTCCTATAGATATTCCTAATATTACGTTAATTACTCAGAGTTCAAGACAAAATTCGAAGACATGTTACATCTACCTACCCGCACTGGGTCCGCGTGGTGGATTACGGCCCACTCCCGCTCACAGAGAGGAGGCCTGTGTCCCAGCAGTGGGAACATTTTAGTCTGATTATGATGATGATGACTCCAAGTTCACATTTTATTGTAATAATAAATAGTGAAAGGTGTTTGTATGTTTATGAAATAGGCTTATTAAAATTGATTTCAAAATTTATAAATTAACTTCAGCAGTTACTTTGCATGTTTATATAAAGGTGTTACAAGTGGGTATTATGATATTTTGTAACGAGCAGTGATAGGTAGGCGTGCGTATGCGTAACATGCGTGAAATTGTGGTCGCGCACTGTGTCCGAGCGGACAGCGCGAGGCATGGGCGGTAGAGGGAGCGGAACGGTGTATGAATGAAAGGAATGAGTATTATAAATAATTCTTTATTACTTTATACTTCAAGCACACAAATGCACAGAGGTGGAATTAAGCCGCGTATCAGAGGCGTAATTTGTAGCAATAAGAATTCATTTTTGGAGTTATGGATCATGTTCTTACTTATTTCACTTTCGAAATAAGAATTGTCCCTGAGTCATAAAGTTTAAACAACCTATAAAAGCTTAGTTAAATAATCGTACAAACTGAAAAAAAATCATAACGAGACCTTTTGCTAGAATATTACGAAATTAACAAGGCTAAGAAGATGTAAGCTCTCTAAAGATGATTAATTCACATATTATCGCTTGCCACCTTTATCTTGTCTCCCATTGTACAGAAACAAAGGAGCTAAACTGTTTGGAAACATAGGTATAAAGGGAAGCGCTTGCATCAAATAATGAGCTTTAAACCCATTATGGCGCTTAGCAATTTTATTGCTCTACTTTGTAATAAGAACACTTAATAATTGCCAAGTTTTAAGTGATTTCGTCACTATATTGTACCTTTAAGGCAGACTTATGAGCGTTAATCTCCTGATCGTGTGTAGGAGGCTGTCATTTCATTTTAAGAAGCGTGATCGTTCTCTGCGCTTAGCAATTGTTTTTGGCGAAACAAAAGACGTTCAGTTTAATAGGTTCAGGGAAGAAATAATTCAGCTGCGTGTCAAGATAAGAACGTGTGTGAAAATTGCCAATGTAACATGGCCCGGCTAAGGCAAATAGCAATTTCGCTTCGTCCAAATGTCCCAAGGTAGACAAAAGTCACGTTAAATTACAATAATTATATTGTTAAAAATTGCTCGTGAGTTGAGGTCGACTACTTTTTACTAACAGAAAAATTAACTAGCTTGTGTTTCGTAAGTGACCACCGTCCTCAACCTTAATTCGGTTTTCGTATATGTAGGATATGTTCAATAGCTCCCAAACAATTTTATTGTGGAACGGTGCTGCGGTCGATTCAGCAAATGACTGCGTTATGCAAATAATACAGATTGCGCGGGCACCAATTTCATTGTATTGTAGTATTTTTAGGACGCCGTAAAGCTCTGATTAAATGAGATTAGGATTTTGTATGGTATTTGCCTCACCTCTTTGCGTGATTTCGCAGGGAAACAATGATATTTTAAAGGAAACAATGCGTGTCATTATCATGCGCTTTGTGATAAGCCGACGGAGTTTTGTAAGGAACAATTTTCTTACAGACAACGCTTATAAAAAACATATGTTCGTGATTCAAATACAATTTTTTTATCAAAGTAAATACAAACCGGATCTAGCCAGCCGCAGCCAATTCCTAGTTCTGGACGACTATGAATTGTGTCGGACAAATTAATTGACAATACAAAAGTTTAAGCGATACGCTATCGAATCGAAATATCGTTCAATATCAATCGTTTGTCATATCGATTGTATCGCGACCATGACACGACGGCCATTGCTTTCGCAACTCACGGTCACCCTTATATTTGCGCCAGTTTTATATAGTACATGCAGTTAATGAAGTCACTTATTAATAATTACACGGTTTTGTGGTTAATGGGCATTGTTTTATGGTCACCATCGATTCGTCTCGGCCTCGGCGCTTGCATGGGAAATGTGTGAATGTGACTGGCATGCGACACCGCCTTTATCTTATCTGCTTAGGAATGACGGTAGAGTATAATTTGTCTGAAAATCTTGCGTCATCTGTGATCTTTGGTGTAGATTAGTCTGCACGCTGTCTAGAATATAATTCATGTAAATTAGTGGCTATCATATTCAAAAAGGCCGCGACTTACGAGTTATATGTCGTAGGTTCGAACCCAGTCAGGTGCTTCACTTTGTGTAAATTGTATCATCGCCATATCCTAGAACCCAAAATTCAGACATGTGACATCTACCAACCCGCGCTGGGCCTGCGTGGTGGATTACGGCCCACTCCCTCTTATTGAGAGGAGACCTGTGTCCCAGCAGTAAGAACATCATAGGCTGATTAGGCTATTATTATGCTATATTTTGCAAGAGATCACATATCTTGCGTATTAAAGAGAACTTTTGAATGTGTGTGAAAGCGGACAGCGCCAAGAGAAATTTAATAAAAAAAAAAAAAAAAACAGATTGTGCGTACGTCGATGGGTAAAACTCTATATAACGAAGATGTGTATGAATGAAACTTACTAGGCTCGTCAATATCCTTACTTACAAGTCATTGAGGATATTATTCGCAAAGTTATATGCATATCATGTTCGATTCGCCTTCACTTTGAATTGACTTGTCTCAAAAAAATACATATTTCATTGACGGCTTCGACGTAATGTAAATAAGATTTTTATGTGATGTATCGATTTCTCTGACAGGTCGATCGAGAGAAATGCTGGACCGTGTTCGATATTAATTGAATCCGCCCACAAAACTGAAGCGAATACGTAATAAGATAGTGGTGTTAGATCGGTTTAAACTTAATAGCAATTCGACATAAAGTTCACGTGCTATCAGCATCAGGAATCGGTATCGGACAGTGTTCGGTCCATTTTAATTTAAAGCACAATTCTATAAGTAGCGACACGCCCCGAGCGAAATATTTAATTCAGTCGTGATAAGTCGATATCAAATTAACGTCACCGCTTTAGCCTATTCGGCTATCGATATAAATTACGGCCCTAGCACGATAATAAAATAATGAGCGCCTTAGTGTTCGTATAACGGTATAATAATATTAGACGTCCTTTGTATAGGGCTGCCTGCCTGTGGGCAGAAAACAGTGTGCTGATTTGTGGGGTTTGATCCAGTTTTGAGGCAATATATTAGAATTTCAGATTTGCGATATGGTATATCATTATCTTATAAAATAATAGGTAATAATTCTCCTTTGTCTTTGTGAGATATTTGGTAATATTCAAATGTAAACAGCTCCTTGGCTGTCTTAGTGGGTGGTAACCTTAGCTATGCAGGTCTGTGTTCACACAATTACGCCTCGCAGGCCTCCAACAACTACCCGTGGGGACTGGGGACCAATATGAAAGCCTTTACAGTGATTCATAGTTAGGAACTCCGTGGTACTGGCAGTTGCCGTCGGTAATCTAAGAACAAATAAACAATTTTGTTTTCGCTTCCGCTACTTTGATAATAATGAGTATACGTACACGATCTAATTTAGATTTATAATAAAGGCCGCGTTTGAATTATTGAAAATAAATTATATGACTATTATTTCGCGTCATTGTTCGCCTTTCATAATGATTGTTATAAGCATTATGTGTCTTAGGCGAGTCCTCTATCCAGAATGGAATTGGCTAAATATAGTGATAAGGAATTTAAGCAAAAACTTCTATTCGTTCGGTCAATAACCCGGCCATAGGGACATTAGCGGCTGTCCTCAAAACTAAAACGTTATACAATTAAGTTTTATTTTCATTTAAAAGCCGGATACATCGGCGAATATATACGGAAGTACATAATTTTCATATCTCGTTAGTAAAATGGCGAAAAATGCAATTAGATTATTCGTTAGCACCTTACATGGTTTAAAACTGAAATAATTGGTGGCAGTGAAGCGTGGAGGAACTAACACTGATACTCAGTTTTAACCTTGTCAGTGTATTTTCAAAGTTAACAGGTTATTTTATAAGCAATATAATAATTAAGAATTCCGGAAAAAAGTTGTATTAGGTAATTCTGAGCAATTTTTTCATTGTTGGCATGCTAAAGTACGTAATTGTTGCGGTGGTTAGTTTTTTTATATGTTGCAAATTATTACCACACGCTCTACCAGCTATTCTGTCTCTTTATATATAATTATTATTTAAATTTTCAGGCATTTTCAACTAATTATTTAGGTTAACATTAAAGTAAACTGAAAAAAAATGTTGAGACAAAATATTAAAGCATCTTAATTAATTAGCAGTGAATAGAGCCAAATGGAAATTGCTTGAATTAGAAGAAATTAAGTGGTCGATAGTTTTGAAGTTTATTTTGGAATAATTATGTTAGTAAGTAGGTACAGACACAGCACATCAAGCTACTACAATCATCAAATTTCTTAAATAGATTTCAACTTTATTGCTAAAGCATAAGGTTCAATGTTAATTGGGAAAATTTTACAGTTTCGGGTAGCTTGATGTGCTGGCGTCTGTACTAGAAAATAACGAAGGGGAACTAAAACATGGAAAATTATTCGATTGCTACAGATATCGACAATTATGTAGCTGGCCCTTATAGGAACTGCGCCTGAGCACGTATACCTCAATACTAATGGGAATTTATATGACATCTCAGACAGGGAAAACGGTGATCAAGGGTCTAGATTACTATCGGTTGTACGATTAGTTGCCTGTTGTATGGGAGAGTACGAGTTATGTAGTATTATGTGTCTTGTTATCTATTGGAGTTGTTAATCGTCAACATAGAATATAGATATGGGCTATTGAAAGAGGAGGAATGATGTCATTAATCAACTTATCAACACAGCCTATAGCAGTCCATCGCTAGACCCAAGTCTCTCTCAAGTGGCACCACAACACCAAATTCTTTGCTTCAATGCTTTCTGCATCCATTCTGTCCCAGCCACCTTTATGAGTAGATAATTATTTTCTTATTGGTCTGTTACAGTAATATTTTAAACATCTAATAAAATAATACACTTAAATTAAAATGTCGACCTAATGTTGTAAATTGACGCAACAAGTTAAATATTGAACCCACTGTAACTGCTATTACATTCAACTGTGCGCACTCTTTGTGATATTACGAGTTTGTATGAATATTATATCTACGTCATCAGAACAAATCATAATTTATTTCTATTTATTTGTGTAAGAATAACCACAACATTCATTATCATGGTAAAGAAGATTTTTTGCACAAGTACGGTAACGGTCAGTACTGCATTATCACCGTAAGGATTGTTTTGCTGTGAACACGCGCGGTACAGGCCGTATATACGTATGTGTGTATAAGTGATGTATTAACACAGAACGCACACCTTAGAGTTTATACACTGGTGTCGAGCGAAAGTCAGCGAAACAAAAATATATCGCTTTTTCACACACGCAGCGTACGTAATTAAGTATGACCTTGGTCGGCTCAAACCATTGCTAAAATTGACAACATTGTTATAAGGCCGGATAGCTGATAGTGTAACGCATCGGATTAGCAAACATATAGGCCCAAGTTCCAATCTCAAAATGAGATTTTTTTTCTTTTCATCAATTATCTTCATCTATTCTTTTATTATTCGATAAATTAATAAACGAGAATAATAGTGTAATAATTGTTTTTATTATTATATAGTTAGTGAAATATGGGGTAAAGAATAAAAATGTTTTATAAGTGATTACAAAATGTTTATTCGTTATAATTTTATAAAGAATAAATAAACTTCTAGTTTAGGACTTATTGTGGTTATAGCTTAAGTATTCATTTTCATTACGAAAAGAAGATTGAAACTAAACCTCAAAATAATCCTTATTACGAATATGCTACAGTATAATTTTATTATTACTAGGTATAATCAATTTATAATTTAATCCTTAGTATAATACCCATTATTATCAAAGCAATCTTGTAAACGCTGGCGCATGGGCCCTACAATATTGCATAGGTTTTTGAGCTGGTTTTCGTTTGCACGGCGAACGGTTCGTAAAGACGTGTTGAATAATTCGGCAAAATATCTTGTTGGTATTATAACCAATTGTTTCATATTCACTGACCAGCTGGGGCATCCCACGCAGCAAGGCTACCCTCTTCCTTATTTAGTGACCCTCCGAGTCACAGTAGGTAATTTCTCTAAAACAAAAAAAAAAGAGTACTGTTAGTCTACTAGCAAAATACGAATACTATTGAGAAACAAAATTATAATGAAAATAGAAATGTTACATATAAGAATAATATAATGTTATATTCATCATTTAAAATCTAGGACTTCGAAATTATAATTTTTTCTTCTATTTAGACCTTATAATACGTTAAAAAAAATAACTACAAGGATCAGCAGTTCTATTTTAATAAAATAAATGTTTGAAAAAATAATTAAATCATATGCATAATACTCACATTCAGTTCAGTTTCATAAGTTCATTTGTGTTATATTAAATCCATTTTTACGCAGCGCAATCACATTCGCTTTCATTTCAATATTCTGCATTTTAAAAGGAACTACAACAAGGCTAATAGAACACACGTCGCTAACCCACAATAATTAACAACCAACAAACAACGTTCTATTTAATCGCGGTGAATGACTCGTAACTTAACTGTATCTACCTTATAAGTAATTTATTTAACTGTGGGTATAATCATAAAGTTTAACGAATTAAGCGCACAAGACGAACATGGCAAGGAAATATATTATTATAGTCATAAGCGTCATTACTCGAAGTAATTATTAAAAAACATTTACAAAAACTATCACCGCGCGTGAGATTCGAACCCACGACTCGCTACGCAGGACGCGCTTACCCAAATGTGATAACCGCTAAGCTATCATGCCACACACCGTAGTGGTTGAATTAATGAAATACAATCAGTTGCAAATGAATGTGAGTGTGTGTGTCTACAGTAGAGAAATAGCTAATTAAAAGAAGGTCGTAAGTAAAACCAAAGTGTCAATCTATTGCTTTGTGAAATTGCTACTCCACTTATGACCGTGGCCGTACAGTGTTGAGTCAGAAGTTCTAATTTATAATGCATAAAGGAAATGTCATCGCTGATGTAAACACAATCACTGCAACACTGAGTCAGGTGCGAAATTCATTTATTGTCTTCAAATTGCAACAGAAGTTTCAACTGATGAACTATAGATTTATTTCCTTACGAGATATGATATAACTTTATGTTTGGTTTCGTTGCAGAACGATGTGAATGTAAGCTGTACTGAAGTAGGTCAAAATGTGTTAAGATAACACTTTAATGATGTTGAAACACAAGAAAACAATAGTGGTCATGGAATGACGGAAAAATCTTGAACTTGCCATAATGAGTAATTAATGAGTTTTCCTCGTTTTCCAGCAAGTAGCGTCAAACAATGGGTGTACAAAAATTTACCAAGTAGTAAAAATTTGTCAAGTTCATTTATCATAAAAAAGGGCACCTACACTTGTTTTTATATAGGAACTTCAGTGGTAGCAAATTAGCGGACTCATGGGAAAAAACCAAAACAAACTATCGATCTAAAAATGAAACTGCACGACACACGTTAATGGTCTGAGACTAGAAATCATATCATTGGTCAATATGATGTGACATACATAGTAATAAACGTGGGCGTTTTGCGAAAGCACATTGATTGTATCGACTTTATTGGCACGATCCTGATCATATATGAGTATGTAGAACACCAGTGACATAATTATTAAGTAACAAGCTGCGCCCCGGGGTTTCACCCGCATAAGTTTCGATCCCGTGGGAATCTCGAGATAAAAAGTAGCCTATATGTTAATCCAGGGTGTCAGCTACCTCCGTACAAAATTTTATCAAAATTGGTCCAGCCGTTTGAGCGTGAAGAAGTAACAAACATATAAACACACACACACTCATAAACTTTCGTCTTTATAATATTAGTGTGATGTCATTTCACCAAATAAGACAATGGACAGGATGTATACTAGGTCAGACGCGGACGTAAATACAGCAATATGTCATACTGATACGTATTCGGATTATCAAAGTTTATCCGGCATATCAGATTGCATTTTTTTCTAGTCACTGACTCACTGACCGGATACTAATAAACACATTTGTCACATTAGACCAAATCGATTTGTCATGAATCACGCAAAAAAAGATACCTACGAACCGAAGATCCTTAGCGAAGTTAAGGATCTGGTGATCGTTAGAATAAATGGCATCTCGTTTATAGACCAAGACAATGCAGCATCCATAGGACACAAACATGAAGACATACATAATGATAATGACGAACTTACAGATCAAATATGAATTAAGAGGCGGCGTGCATTGCGTACAAAGCACGCATGGCTGGCCGATATAGCAACAGCGGAAGATGTCATAACGTTGTCAACCGCTTGCGACGGCACGACCGGCCGTGGGCTCCTTGCTTCGCCAGCGAAACACTGTGAAGACATTAGTTTATCTACTCGATACGGCTGTCCAAGTAATGGGGGTTAACTACGCGTGAAGCTGGTTGACGAAGGCATATCATAGAACATAGAAGTACGGATTAGTTGGAGGCGTGCGCGCTGATTATACATCGCGATACTGGCGATACAAAGCTTGTTTAGTGTGAGATGTGAATGTTAGATAGGAGCATAGGAAGTTACGTTTTTAAAGGAAGTGGAAATGAAAAACTGACTGATACTGTCTTAGAATTAGGTATGTTTAAACCGATTGGCTTCTACTGCTATCACATAGCTTATTTTGTCGTTGAAGTTCAGCGAAGGGTTTACAAAGTTGTTAAAACTATCCAATTAGCGCTGCATGACCAGCAAAACAGGAGACCAGTACCTACAAATTGCAGTCCTGTAGATTTTCGAGCCCTTAATCTGCAGTAGACATGCTGCCACCTTGAAGAATGCACAATAACACAGTTGCAAAACCATTCACACGTTATGTATTATATGAAAACAAAGCGACCATAAGTCGGCTACGAAGGCCACGGACTAAGGCCGGACTTAGCCGACCAATTTTATTAAAGGTGATGAAATGATTACCTACACATGGTAATTGGCCATTTTCTGTATTGTAATATTTGTAATTCACGTGGTTTTTGTTGTTTCCTTTTCCTTTGGAGCGTGGGAAAGTATTGCAACGTTGTTATTAAGACTGATAACTTTATTAGCTCCAAAGTCGTCTGACGGGGTGCTGTTTGATTCAAATAAGATAATGTCTTGTACTATTGACATAGCTGGCTTGTGTTTAATTATTGCTGGTTTATTAAGCAGGTAATTAAAGATTTTGATATTCGATATCAGTTTCTTGGGTTACCAGTAAGGAATTCATGTTAATTGACATTTTAAGTATTCAAGAAAATGGTTTAGAATCACTTACAAACTCACCCCCTTATTCATAATCCTATTTTATCTCTATTTTAGCTAAAATAGGTTTATAGAACGTTTGTCTTTATCTGTCACGTTGACATTTCTGTGTGTAAGAAAGAGACAAACCCCATTTTAACTAAAATAGGTTTGATAAGTTTTATGAATAAGGGGGTTAGTCTACATCCATTCATTCGTTGTGAGGAAATCGAAAGCTAACTCACTTATTCAAAGCAAATCTCATTGGTAATCATGTAGTGAATGCGACTACTAAGTCACGTGAGATGCAGGCCGCCAAAATTCGGCTGACACTAGCGCGTATATACAGGGTGTTACGGAAAGGGTATATCAATACAAACGGGTTGAAGAGTGTATCTGGTCTAGAATCTTTGTACAAAATTTCAGCTCAAAAGCATTAACTTTGTAAATGCTTAATATTTTTTTATTTCAACATCACGGCGCTGCACTGGCACGCGGCGGCGTGATGTGCGTGTACTAGGCGCACAGACACACTACAGATAATGGATAATGACCCTCGTAGTGCGATGACACGTTTGTTATGATTTCAATTTAATAAACTATCGAAATAAAAAATATTAAGCATTTTCAAAGTTACTGCTTTTGAGCTGAAAATTTGTACAGAGATTCTAGACCAGATACACTCTTCAACCCGTTTGTATTAATATACCCTTTCCGTAACACCCTGTATATATGTTACGGCAGTGCGTGTAACCACGGATACAACTAACGGAAACTAGTTTTGCAATACATGTATTTGATTCACTATTCCCTCAAGATATTCAACTTAATGAACTCGTCTCACCTTTTAAAGACGTGACACTTGCATTGACATCAATTCCGAACCTAACCACGACTCATTCAGGACTTATGACTCAAAACTATTGCAATCAAACGTTAATGGTTTCACCTCTTTTGAAAGCGGAACAAACATAATCAAGTGAAGCAAAATTGCGGTAAAAATAGTAACACATAACCAGTTATTTGATATGTAGGTAAAAAAAGAAATATTGCGTAAGGAATTACGAAATAAGCTACGCTTTTGCATAAAAAGGCAAAATAATAAGTGTAGCTAGAAATCACCTAATGAAGCATGTACTTGAATCAATTATTGTAATACTTATGGATGGTTCAACAAACACGTAAAAACATAAACGTTACGTACAATTAGTTTGCTAAGTGCGCTGAAATTGGCTATAATCGTTTTTTGAAATGTGGGTACTATTATGACACGAGTCAATTTCATTATTGAGGATACAGGATTTATTTGAAAACAAAATTGGCTGACAATGTTGGTATTAACTACTGGAACGGGTCGTAAAGAGGAAAAATCGAATGCAACAATTACCTACAAATACAATGCAATGTCATTCCGGTGTCGAGGAGTCAAGCACTAATGCAATTGAATTGAAATCACCAGCGTGACGGAGATTATAACTGCGTTCTGTAATTAGATCTGTAGGATGTCGAGGCCTATCTTTAACAAGATCATAGTTTTGATCAGAAGTCCTCAAATCCGTATTTGTTAATCTATTTTTCTAACAACAATTAAGAGTTTCGCAACTGTTGCGTTGCATCAACTGTTCGGTTAACGAGCGTCAGACTAATCGGTTGCAAACTGGCAACACAATCTTTTCTTTATAAAGTCGGATAGCAATTAATATTACTTAAGTCGAAATAATGAACGTTTCACGCCCGAGTTGCCACATGATGACGCTGAGCCAGGGAGCCTTATCGTGTTACTCTTGGATAATATGTATCATTTTCACCTCTGGTAGTCCACAGTCCGAGTAACTACCAACCTTATTGTTTCCTTATACCTCGTATTTATGTTTAAAGTACCCATTTAAGCTTACTCAGTATTGAAATAGTTGGTAACTAAATGGCGTTACTTGCATACAATAGATTTCCTATTCCGCATTGAGAATTCTAGCTTTCAATAAATTGCAAGTCTGATAAATACCTATAAAACTTAAACTAGTTGCATTGTAAACATGTTTCTTATACAGAATGAACACGCGAATTTTATTGCTTTTCTGTTAGGATATGGATTGGTGCAGTAAACTTTACTGAACGATTTAAACTTTAAAGCATTAGATCGAACGGCTCGGTTCTTTTAGTAAATTAGCCACGTATTCGTATGTTCACATGTTCAAGAGCAGCCGCAGAACGTGACTGGCACGTTCATCGTATAGTTTAGTTTTCTGAGCGCGTTCTTAAGCCAAGTGGTTTCACTGTTCGATAGACACATTATTTTTGTATCTGGAGCGAGTATTAACTTTCGCTGTAGTGGTGTTATGTCTTTTTTCTCCAAGTGTTTGGTCTGGTCCGAGCGAAGACTCTGCGGCCCTTTTTTGGTTATTTTGCAATAATTCCACGAAGATCGGATTTTATTAAGCTCTTTGTTTGTTTTACTTTCACTCGACCTGGTTTGGTTTACACCATAAACCATGAGATAAATTGCTGATAAACGGCTTTGACAAAGCAAATCGGTTTTCCTGCAGCTTAGCTTTTTCAAATAATCGCATGATTTCCTCGTAACTAACATGACTTGAAATATTAGAAAATAGGAAGGAAAACGTGAAGTTGATGTTGTGGGAAATAGAATTATGTAAATGATGACGACGTGAGGGATGTGGGACCAATGTGGACGCTACTGTTCATACTTTACGAGCTCACTCGTCACCGCAGCCGCACATAGTATTATGAACGTTTACGATTTCTGTTATGTTAAGTAGATTTATAGCACCACTCACGTTTTCTTTATAACGTCATTTCTAATAAAGTTAAGCATAAAGTTTTAACGTATATTTACTGGTATTTTATGGCAGTCATCTATACATTTTCTCTCTGGCTATTTTATGCCATATTACGGAGTCTATTTTTAATGTACTATGTTAAGATTATTTCATTATTTCTCTATTAATGTTTTACGTTATATATTAACTTTCACAGCGGTTGCTACATTATTTTCTTCCTGGTAGCTACTGGGTGTATTATGACTTGATATAAAAACTGCCTGTATGTAAAGGGTGTCTCAGTAAGAGTGCACTTTTTAAAACTGGAATATTTTTTTTTTCATGCAAGTTGCGACTCTGAAATTTGACAGCTGTCACCTCTGTTTATTCCGATTATTAAAAATGGAGCGCTTTTCGAAAGAACAACGCGTTATAATTATGAAAACACATTACAAAAATGGGGAAAGTTACGCTGAAACCGCTCGCAAACTTCGCCAAATTTTCAGCCGAGAAAGTGCACCTACTGTGTCAACCATTCGACTCGAATTTGGGACTCAGAAAATTCTCATGCAATCCATGAGAAACAAATGCACCCACAAAGAGTAACTGTCTGGTGCGGATTTTGGTCAGGCGGCGTGATTGGACCTTACTTTTTTGAAAATGAGGCTGAAATTGCGGTGACTGTGAACGGCATTCGTTACAGGAATATGATAACAGACTTCTTGTAGTCTCAACTGGACGGCATGAATCTGGACAACATGTGGTTTCAGCAGGACAACGCAGCCTGCCACACCGCGCATGAAACAATCGACTTATTGCAGCAACGATTTCCAGAACACATTATCTCAAGAAATTTTGATGTCAACTGGCCACCAAGATCGTGCGATTTAACGCCGTGCGATTTTTTTCTTTGGGGTTTTGTGAAATCTCGGGTTTATGCGAATAAACCCGAAACAATTTCTGAGCTCAAATCGGAAATCCAACGCGTCATCGGTGAGATACAGCCACATCTCTGTGCAAAAGTCATAGAAAATTTCATGAAAAGAGTAATGGCCTGTCATCGGAGCCGTGGGAGTCATTTGCCGGATATTTTATTACATACTTAATCGGAACATGTCTTCTTTACAATACAATAAAAATATCACAACTCTGTCATAAAATACTTGTATTTATTTTAAAATGAAAAAGTGCACTCTTACTGAGACACCCTTTACGTACGTTACGTCTGGGTACGTTATTATAAAAACTGCAATGTTTCACACAATTTGTCGTAGTCAATTGTGTTACAATTTAAGTGTCATAACTCCCGGTTGATTGACTTGCACAAATTAGTTGTCAGTCAACAGCGTTGCATCGAATTTTAAGTTTTTTTTTTTAATTTTCTGCATTCAATCATTGTGTTAAATTTTCACATGTTAACAAAGATTATTGAACTTACGGGCTGCTTATTTTTCTCACTAATGGGAAGGTTCTGTCCTATAGAGCGGATATCTTAAACTAAGAATCCCACGACTCGACTGAAGTTTAAATAACACCATTTTAATATACGTAGTTTCCAATTCATGCTCCAATAAACAGCTGTTGGCTCCTAAATTGACAGTCCAATAAATCTCGAACACAATACATGATCGATCGGCGCGCGCGCAAACGTTGAATATTCATGAGATTATGTTATTTACGACAAAACATGAATAAAGTTATTCGATAACGGTACATTATGATTTGATCTACATTCATCCGGTCTTGTTCAGCTAATCAGAGAACGGCGATTATAAATAATTGATAAATCAATATCAAATATCGATTTGAATACCGTTTGTTTCTTTTTATCGAGTCTTGATCTTTTTTTTTTTTTTACAACTATCACACAACGCCATCTAGTCCCAAGCTAAGCAGAGCTTGTGTTATGGGTACTAGACAACTGATAAACATACTTATATATTTCTAAATACATACACATTATAGATAAATTACACCCAGACACAGAACAAATATGATCGTGCTCATCACACAAACATTTGTCCTGGGTGGGAATCGAACCCACGACCTCCGGCATAGCAGTCAGGGTCACTAACCACTAGACCATCTGGCCTTTATGTGTTAATTTTTAAGTGGTTATCTACATTTATCAGGATCATTCAGTTTATGATCACGTTTTAGTTAAAAAAACGATAAATTTCGTGTTTTATTGCCGTTATTTATAACGGCAATTACACACGAAATTTATCGTGTTTTTAACTAAAAACGAAGTAGACTTCAGCACACTTAAATATTTTTAGAAATGCATTTTTTTTTTAAATAGAGCTTCTGTAAATACTATCGAAACAGACTAAAAAAAAAACAAATCTGAGAATATCGCCTGTGACTGACAGTGAGAGGAGGATGTCGTTCTGAAAGTGTTTCGTTTTGCCAACGTTCAAATATAAAAATATAAAAAGAAACCTCCTCGGAGCAACCTCTCAAAGCATCAGTAAAAAAGTGTCACGATCAGCTATTTCAACGAGCACTCAAACATGTCACCATGTTTCGACATGCCATGTTCTAACCGCCGTTTATAAGAATACTAATTAGCTCTAAGTCAACTTACAAGCTCAAATGGAGCACTACCTCCCAGTTTGGGTGGCTATAGTAAAAGTTGTTCGTATGTCACCTATCGGTTTGAAACAGGTCCCTTAACATGTTGCTGATTGCGTAATGTCCGTATTAATCACTGTTGTTATGGTAAAATTGCGATCAGACGAAAAACTGGCGTGGGAACGACACAATGAAGGAGCTGGACGCATTTACTTCAGCTGATATCATAAGCTACTACGTCAATTATAGAATAGAAGAATAGTTAATCCATACTAATATTATAAATTGGAAAGTATGTCTGTCTGTCTGTATGTTACCTTTTTACGCCTAAACCACTGAACCGATTTAGATGAAATTTGATACAGAGATAGTTTGAGTCCCGGGAAAGGACATAGGATAGTTTTTATCCCGATATTCCCACGGGATCAAAACTTATGCGGGTGAAACCGCGGGGCGCAGCTTGTATGTTATATTTGGCTATTACCGCTATAGTATGTCATCTCACAAACGCACTCATAGCGTTGATAAAATTCCAATCTATTTTCCTCTGTCAAAGTTCTGCAAATAGGTCACCAACCGTATGGTCACAGTAAACTTTTGAAGGTTGCTTTTCTGACGAATTTAAAAACTAAATTGAAAATTCCCATTTGCTTGTATTTTCTCTGGCCTTCGATACAAAAGACATCAACGCATGCCAAAATTATTATCTGAACTGTAGAATTTATTTCTTATCCCAAATGCATGAGATTGGTGCAGCATGTCTTCTTTTTCCATACATCAACTGTCATCTCAACATTCATATCGTATGGCAGAAAAAAGTACACCAACAACTATAAAGTTTGAATACTCAGTAGTACTTTTTGAATACTCAGTAGCTACAGGTTGATAGGCTGTGCCCCACGACTTATTGTGCAACATTGTATTGTGCGTGTAGTCCTTTTCTTGTCTTTCGGTTTCCACTTAGTATTATCTCAACCACATGTCAAGGTTGCATTCGTAAGGAATTTGACTGAACGGATTATGGTGGCCGGTTACTGCAAGGCAATTTGTGCCTTGTTTGTTTTGAAGTCCTTCACATATAGATATGTAATTATGTGCGGCTTTTTTCCGCATCTATTTACCTACCCCAAAACCTCATATTATATTCGTAGAGTCTGCTTTCACAATTAGGAATTCCGTCAGTCTTTTGTTTTGCATTCAGAGATTTCTCCGTATTTGCATTTGTTTTGGATGTTGTAATGTCATCGGACTATCTAATATCTCATCAAAGCCTTGAATAAAATTAGATATATGAAGCATAGTTCAAAGACTGAATATATCCGTTGTGTATTTTTAAGCATATTTAGCTTGTAAATTCATATGATTTATGGCTATCCGCCGTCTCAGATTTTCATGGTACGGAGCGCATCAGATGCGGCCACGATTGTTGTTTCAACCCAACTGCGCATTAAACGAATCATAGCATACAAGCAACTTATAATTTGTAGTTATCATCACGAGATTGAATAACTTAACATTACGGAATATTGACATAATCGGTTATGCATGGCTGGGAAAAATTTCTTGTCTACATTTTTCCTGTTTTAATATAAGCAAGTAGCTTATCTTCACTTGCAGAAAATTTTTCACGTGTGCGTCGGCGTCGCTCGTCAAAGATAAACTCGATCTTTACATAATCAGCCTATAATGTTCCCACTGCTGGGACACAGGCCTCCTCTCTGTGAGAGGGAGTGGGCCGTAATCCACCACGCGGGCCCAGTGCGGGTTGGTAGATGTCACATGTCTTCGAATTTTTGGTTCTAGGACATGCCGGTTTCCTCACGATGTTTTCCTTCACCGTTTTGAGAGCAGTGGTGATGAAATAATTTACACAAAGTAAAGCGCCTGTCTGGGTTCGAACCTACGACCTACAACTCGTAAGTCGCGGTCGTTACCACTGGGCCACCAATGCGATCTTTATGCTTATTAAATACGTATTATGAAGAAAGATTGGAAAGTGTACGCAGGCTTAAGAAACATTAGTAATTTTAAAATGCAATAAGTAGTAACAGCTGATTATATTACTTCACTAATAAAAGCAAAATGTATTACGGAGATAATTCTGGACTTGCAATTAGTCAATGATTACGTTAATACTATTTAGCACCTCCATAAGAGATGTCGGAAAGATTTTCTTGAACATTTTCACTATCAAGACGTAACAATAATTACGTGGCTTCTTCACAGTGTTGTTATTTTGCGAAATAACATAGAAAGTCTGTCACATTGTCTGTCTGTCGTGTTCACGTCAACTCGTGAACGCATTTCGGATAATTCGCGATTCACATGTCTCCATCATGTGATATGAATGTCAGTGTGCAATGGCACTGCCACTTATGAATGGCGCAATTGTCTGACTATGACTTATAACCCATGTTGACATTTGATTACAAAGTGCTTTTAGATATAACATATAGCCATTGTATTCGAGGTGAAGTTGATTGTTAGGTTTCCGACCCACCTTGAATTTAGGTGAACTTATAACATACGTGTTTATTTATTTGCTTAATGTTAAGCTTGCACAACGCCTATATATGCTTGCACCTTTCATTCAACATGTTAGTACCAAAGAAAATATAAATATAAGTGGTTACAGTAATTTACGAACTTTTAGAGAAGTATGGAAGAAGACATGCTGAGCTGACCCCAAGTACTTTGGAATAATGGTAGAAGAATGCTGACAGAAGTTTACGTGAACATTCTTGGTATAAAAAAGCATATTTTACAAGACCATATAGAATAAGAAGCATATTTTCCACCCTCCCTCCGGAGTCCGGCGTCAAGCAGCCTGCTATGTTTTGTCGATGCGTGGGAGTTCCAGTGCCTTAAGCATCTTCTAGGCACGCTTGTTCCATCATATACCTCATCCATCGCTTTCTATCAGGTGTGATCGAGGTTAAGAGCGAGTCCGTATAGCAATAAAAAAAAAAATAATATGAAAATTTTTAAACTGTTAGGTATTTCAGTCATAGCAAATGCAATGTACCAATTTATTTATAGGTTCATATAGTTAATAGCTATACAGTTATACCTTTGGTCACTAAAATACCTTTCAAAGACAGATGGCCGTGTTATCCACCAGATAAAATTAAATTTGTGCAAATAAATGCCAGAGCAAGGTAAACAAAAAGGATTGATTGCATTCCCAATGGCGTATTTTATACAAAACAATGGTCCATATCTTAATCAGAATGTCAGAATGAGATTAAATATGGGCCCTTTTGCTAATAGAATATTAGCCGTTTGATTTGTTTTAATGGTGTTAAAGCCTTTGAATGCATATTAAATGGGCATAGTGACCTTTGTATTATAAATATGATATATGTGGTAGATAGATAGATAGATAAACCATTTATTTGGCGCACACAAAGGACAGCACAACACACAAAAGTACAACATTAGATGATAACCCACATGAACATAATATAAAAACAAGGTGCCGATACAAAAACAAAAAAAAGGAAAAACATACATATTCTAAATAAAAGTGACACTATGAGTCTATGACAAATACTTAAAATAAAATTAACAACGAAACATACACAGTGCGGTGTGCGTCTCAAGGTTGCGTTGCACCAAATGGGAGTCCAGCTCAGCATGTGTCAGGCAAATGTACTTGACGCTGATATTCTGCTGGATCCCTGCAGTGACAAACGGACGTTGAGCAGACGAGATAAATTGGTGTTGTGACAGGTGTTAAGTGCAGACTGAAGTTTTGTAAGTATACCCGACACTTTAATCGACACTAACTAACCCTATGGACTTTGTCTGAAAATAAAAGTATTCTATTGTATGCTATTCTAATTTGAAGGAAATCGGAAAAATGGACGATGTCGGTGTTGGTATTCAAATATTTTTAGTTCTTACCGACCAGGCACTTTACTTTGTGTAAATTATTTCATCACCACTGCTCTCAAAACGGTGAAGGAAAACATCGTGAGGAAACCGGCATGTCCTAGAACCAAAAATTCGAAGACGTGTGACTTCTACTAACCCGCAATGGGCCCGCGTGGTGGATTACGGCTCGCTCTCACAGAGAGTAGGCCTGTGTCCCAACAGTGGAAACATTATAGACTTTTTATGCTTTATGCTATGAAACCAATTGAAAACTTCTTTTAATATTTTTCAAGAAAGGTTGTTTTCTAGTACTCATATCGCCATAATCTAATTAAGGAACTCAGAGATGCTAATGAGACTGCGCCAGAGTCGAATACATTACAATCGGTGGGCCGCGATCACGTTCTACTGAACTCGACCGAACGTTCCGTTTCCATAATGAATCATTACAATTATCAGCCAGCCTCCGGTTTTCCACTTAATTGAATTTAATTCTCGTACAATAAATCCGTTAAAAGTGGTTTGAATGATCGTTGAAATGTTTGCAAATTGTAATAATAATGGAATTGAATCACATTTGGTTTATGCATGAAGTGGTAGAAGAGAAGTGAAGGTCCAGTTTGATTTAGCAGCCAGTGGGTAATACCGGAATCTGCGTGAATGATTCATTGGTTCCATGATAAATTCCCAGATCTTTAGAAATCTGTGGTTTTTTTGGAAACTTGTTAATATTAATTATTTCCGAATAGGCAGTGTTACGGCTTGGTACAGTCAGCATCAAAAGTCGATTAACACTATCATTTTTACATGTTATTAAATTGACAACAACTTTTTTCAATAAAGTGATTTTTAGCTTTTCACATAATAGACAAGAGTATATATTCTAAAAAAAAATCTGCAATTTTGAACAAATATTTTGCTCAATAACTAAGATTAAAAAAACTGAAGTGTTAGTCAACTTTTGATGCTGACCGTACATACCTACTTGTACGTTTTTGCGTAAGCCAGGTGGCGCCAGATATTTCCTATTAATACATTCAGAAAATACCGATACAGATCATTTCGATTTAGTTGCAAAACTAGTGTATCAGTGATCTAAATGACTGTCAGTAACGGCGACTGATCTGAATAGCTATCAACTATCAAGCCTGATCGATATTACTTTGACAAGGGCATTGTCGACATCCGTATCTTACGTTTGTTTGCGATCTCAAATCGATTAGATTCGCTTTTAAAATTGTCATACAACGAAATGTTGCGATACCGTGACGTGTCGTAATAAAATTAACTTTAACACCTGAGGCCGAGTTGCTAAATTCGTTCGTGGAGAAGTAATGTGGAATGCAATTGTCGTGAACCGCGGCCGGCACATTCACGGTACGTGGCCTTGTCTACAATGAGCCACACCATTAATGGTCCGGAAATTATAAAGCTTTTGTCGTGTATTATAACATTCGGTATAATATAATTTTAGTTTTTGCGGTTGTAGTTGCGCCCGCGCCGCGCCGGCCGCCGCCGGAATTGGATAGGTGAACGATTTCGTAACCTAACTAATAATTGTATTAGTATGCTCCTAGTTATACTGATCATTAGCATACTTTTTGTACGCCACAGTATTTATTGCAGAACGTCAATTGTTTTCTTAAGGAGATCGTAATTCACCGTAGAAAAATTCTTCAAATGAAAACCTAGTTAGTTAATGGACTAAAAACTAAAGTTAATTAGTAAGAATTTCATTTAAAGTACACCAGTAGCTATGTCAACACTCCAAACGTTTCAGATAATAACTTATTTCTATAAATTCTAACGGCTTTTTAATGAATCAGAAAAAGTAGTACATTTCTTGAGTTTTAATTTTTTGTTGGTTGCGTAGGAATTAGTAAATATAAAGGTAGGGTACATAACGTTAACGTAACGTGCGTAAGACCAGTTTCATGTTATTTCTCAACCTTGTCACCAGTGCTCCAGTGCTCAAACCCGTTGCGCCACCAGTCATTGCACTCCAGTGCACCAGTTTGGCGAAAGTAAAAGTCACTGCGAACGCACTCGTTCTTGAACCAGTGCTGTAACTGTCCACTGCACTACACTTAACGTTATAATGCTTTTTATTTTACAAACTCGATTTCAAAACATAGTGGGCACACACTTTTTACCTACTTCTCATCTCGACTCATTACAAATCGTGCAAAGGAAATGGGTATCCTACTGTTGACCAGTAAACTTCACGCATTGACTATTATGGTCTATGAAACCAATACGTTCTCACCGCTGCGTTGAAACTAGATATGGCATCCAAATAGTACGTTGACTCTGTATTGGAGAGTTATTTGCATGGATTAACTGAGCTGAAAAGTTATTTTACTATAATCAGCCTATAATGTTACCACGGGCCTCCTCTCGGTTAGAGGGAGTGGGCCGTAATCCACCAAGCGGGCCCAGTGCGGGTTGGTAGATGTCACATGTCTTTGTATTTTTGGTTCTAGGACATGCCGGTTTCCTCACGATGTTTTCCTTCACCGTTTTAAATTTTGTAATTTTATTTAGGATCATCACCATCGTCATTTCAGTCAGAAGACGTCCATTGCTGGATAGAGGCCTCCCCAAGCATCGCCACTTCGACCGGTTTTGTGCTTCCCGCTTCTTTATTTGAGATAGTAACGTATTTAAAGGTACTCGTAAAAGAAGAAAAATGAGAATTACACGGGATGCTGCCGATGCTGGTAATCCTTTTTCCAACTCGGAAAATCTATTCGTCAAGGACCATCTTGAGCACCGTTTTTCTCTCCAATTAGTACCAGATGGGAACCAACCACGAAAGTCTAAAACTGATTAATTTATAATGTGTTGAAATAAATGAACTGCGACTTTCGTGATTAAGGTGCAACCCGTTAGACCAGTACCCGTTGAATAGAAAATATAAAGCAGCTAGACGAGTCAATTAGACACTTTCGTAGTCTAATTATAGGAAATTAGAGAGGGGACATATTTTCAATGACATTTACAGGTTAATAGAGATGTTCAAGCTCTCGGCAGCTAATGAATCAGACGATACAACATAAACATGATTTACCTACAGTAATTTAATAAGCGAATTTGAATAATATTTCAATAATATTTTCCTAAACCGAATAAATAAAGGATAAATTATGTTTTAATGGGCAATAATATTAATACAAATTAAAGCAGCGTTAAAAATTATTTAATTCTAATGCCTACTGTAGGGTGCCTAAATTGTGTGGAAGTTAGTCATAAATTATAGCCTGTTGAGATGGAGAAGCTAACTAGGCAATAGTGGACACAAACTAGTTTAATAAAAGATTGTTGTATCTGACCAAGATCATATCTAGACTTTAAAAGTGTTTCGGCCTTTCTTCTCAGAGTAGTCAGATAGGAAACGCCGACCTCTTCTAGTTTTTAAAATATGATTGACGTGTAAAAGTGTTTGTATAAACCTACTTACAGATATAAAATCATTTATCATTGAAACAAATTCGCCGTTAAATTATTTGCCTCGATGTCGTAAGCTAACTTTGAGAATACAATAGAATACTCATTATTATGTACACCATATAAATTACAGACACAAATATAGAAACTTATTATAATTAATTAAGCCAAATTAAATATTTTCAGTACAAACAAAGCATCAAAATAATAATGCCTATGAATTTTTAGAATGGCTGCGAAAGTTACAAACAATACTAAAATATTAATAATTATGAGAAATTCTTTAGAATACCTACTTGTATAGAATATAAAACTTTCTCGACTAAGTTAACTTTCAATTGCAGTGGCAAATAAAACGTTTTACCATTCCAAGATTATGGATATGCATGAATCATGCAAATATTATGAGTAAAAGTTATAATTAATTATTATTATTTAGGCTTATTAATTATTATTATAAGCCTGTGTTGTCCCTCTGCAGGGCAAAGGACTCCCTTTCCTTTTTCCATTAAGGCTCAAAATGGTCTAATAAATTATGGTAATAAAATACACAACCAAATTACCTATTAGTAGTTACGCGCTAAGCTTAAGGCAGACTTGAAAAGGTATTAGCTTTTCCTTCGATTACAACATAAACAGAAATCACGTCTATTTTCCTTGAAGGGTTAGGAGGGTACCCATGTAATAGGAGGCAAGCCTATTGCCATCATCAGGTCCAGTTGAAAACCAGCGTCAGGCACTAATTGTCTGGCATTTTTGCTGAACTGGGCCATTTTGGGGCAGCCGTGAGGCACACTTTCATTCTAATTTCTTACATCGGACTTTACACTTTTTATTTGATCTTTATTTTTTGTTTTTATCTGATGTATGTATCTGGTGTATTGTGTGTCTTTTATTCTGTGCTAAATAGACGTATTTTCATCAATCGAGTACAAATCCAGACTCCGTGGTACTGAGAATTCCTAACGGAAAACCCCAATATAAATTTGCACGACCCGGGAATAGAACCCAGGAACTCATGGTTAATCGAAGCGCTTGCGACCAATAGACAAACAAGGCTACGATTATTTATATTGGCTTCTTTGAATAAACTATTAATTTGGTGCTATAACTAATTTCAATTCTGTATGAACGGTGAACCAGTTTGCAAATTGGTTTTTAAGTTTTTAGTTTACACAAAAAAAAAAGCTATTAAAACATTTCAACAAAACGTTCCATGAACCGAGTTTAACAATCGAGTCGTTTTATCTTAAAATTGCGTTTCGTAACTCCTTACATTTTATTTCTCATTTTTTATAACACTTTCGCTTAACTTATCTGAGATGACGTCATGTTGGAAACAGCTCAATAGCATACCATCGCGACTGTATACCCCGAATGGTTAGACAGAAGTGTACCTATACTACACCCACATTCCGTCAGTTATGATCACGATTGTGTGTGTAGGCATGAACGCAGACTCCTGAAGGGTAATTCTCGTAATTTTAAGAACGTCCACAGGCTGAATCTGTCTCAATCTGTCAAAAATACCTCTAATTTCCCAACATTTTGACAAGTTTTTGACATTTGTTTGTCGCCGAGATGAGATTGCGACTAGATTTTGAACGTTTTAAATTACGAGAATTCGCCTTCTTGTTGCTACTGAGAGATTTCAGATAGAAAAACCCAATAACACTTTGCCCTACTCGGGGATCGAAGCCAGGACCTCAGCTCAGCAGTAGCGCTCTCGGCCACTAGATCAGTGAGGCAAAAATAGAAATACGAGGAAATAACATTAGAACAAATGATAATAGGTACCTACGTATGTGTCATGTTGTAATTAAAAGGACTTTGAACCATTTTTCTTCGGGGAATTTTATCGACAAAATTATAGGACTTCTAGTTAATGTTGTATGATCAACATTTTGTGTCAAGTGATCTATTTATCAGCTGATAGCATCCAAGTGTTTACATGTTCCGCTAACTTTATTGTTAAGTATTTGACAAACACTCAAACCTATGTGTTTGTTTCCTTAAACAAACACTTGACCGTTTTATATTTCCTAAATAAACATTTATCGTAAGTGAATTTCAATTGTTTACTTCTGATAACACGTTATTACCTACGCGGTTATTACGCCAAATTCTAGAACATTAATTTTAGTGGTGAAAGCGCTAATAATAATACTTGGAGTACTTAATACAAGTTGAATTGCCTACGAATTGTCGTAGGTTATTGCTACACAACACCAAGACCTAGATTTGATACCTATCAACAAGTTCCCATAGTGTTTTAAGACATGTTGGCTATCCATTACTAGTCGCTGTCGACTTGTCTATTGCTTTTGATAAGGACAGCAGGTAATGTACA
This sequence comes from Amphipoea oculea, assembly GCA_945859645.1. Lineage (NCBI taxonomy): Eukaryota > Metazoa > Arthropoda > Insecta > Lepidoptera > Noctuidae > Amphipoea > Amphipoea oculea. The sequence goes on from OX243873.1 coordinate 16,510,450, forward strand.
GCTCGGCAGGAGATTGTGTGGAATGTATGTAAGTTAGTAATCATGGGAACAGCGTTCTAGCGCACCAGCTGTTCTCAATATTGTAAAGCAAGTAGATCGCTCCAATAAATACCAAATCGCATTACTGCATTGAATTTAATGCCTTTTATGCGACCAAATGCCAATTACGAAATAAACATGTGTAGGTATGTACTGAGTTGTTACGTGTGGGTTTCAGGAATAAGCACCGTTTTAAGGATTTTATTGGTTTTTAATTGGTAAACATCACGGTCTCGCAATTTAAATTTTACAACGACCATGGTCGTTGAAATTTTATCTTTTGAGTCCATTTTGGTTCAAATTACTTTGAAACAATTATGAAACGTGCTGTGTTCTTATTGCATTTCCCAATAAGTGCGATAAACATATTATAAACTTTCAAAATGAAAATAGGTAATTTTGGGTGAGAATTTATAACTAAGTAGATACCTACGTTTGTATTGTTTAACCCTTTAAGCCATGTTTTCGACGACCGACATTGCGTGTAATCTAGAAGTAGTACTCTAGTGAATATACGGCTTTACGCTGCAAGAATTCGCATTGCGTGAGCCATAATCTTTAATGAAATGTAAACAGTTCGCACAAATTACCTAATCTGATATTTATCCTAAATAAAATCTGGTCTCCATGCATATAATTATATGCATTTCCGACACAAATTGCGACCGAGTCTCGAACTATTTACGTACGCAATCGCAATTATGTTGTCAAATCGAGTTCGATGACAGCCGAGACGAGACGACGAGAACTATAGCATTCGATGCCACGGCCGAGCCGTCGATCTTGACCTACACCACGCCTGCACCGATGCGTAGGCACAGAAAGAATCGTACCATCCAGTCGTAAACAATCGATTTAATCCGCAATATTATTATAATCGATTCTTCAACCAATAGGAACTTGACATTGTTTTCTAAGATTATTTGTAGTTCTCATTAAATGGTTATCTGTATTAATGTATACTGTACTATTTTCTAATAGGCTGAATATTTGACAGATATTTCGCAGACTATTTTAATTTTGAATTCGAAATCTTTCTCTACATAAGCATTCATAAAAACTAATGATACAAAACCAGCTCCAAAAATAAGTCTGAGACAATGAAAAAAAAAAATTGATTAAATGTTTCGGAATCTACTGTTTGCGGAAACCTTTGATGTTAAACATGTTTATAGTCTAGCCTAAGAACAAATATAACATGTTAGGCATGCTTCTAGACAAAATACTACAGAATGCGCCTCGAATATCAAAGTGAACGTTTGGAATACGGAATATACCTATGTCCGCTCATATCCGCGTGTGTGCGCACAATTAATAAAATAATAATTTTAATTAACTGCAATATAATTTATATTATATTATATTTTATTTGATAGGTACACTAAATGAGGTACGAGTATTTTATTCAACTTCCGCCGTGTTGTCTATTTATTAATAACTTTTTTATTGTGAATTGCATTCAATCAATTAGTTAATCGATTGTAACAATCGGACCAATTGCAAAAACTATTCTGACAATAAAACTAATCGAATAAAGGTACCTACAGTTTAATAGCGGAAATTAGAAATATAGCAGAGTCATACCTATGATAAGGGCTAGTCGCGTACTGGCGCAAGGTTTTCTCATTTCACAGTTTCTTGCTATTATGCACATTATAACTCGCGAACCGGTTGCCTAGCTACGAACTTGGGAACATCGTATTATCGCTTAACTATATTATAATAATAAGCCGATGAAGCTCGTCGTACGAAAGGGAAATCTGACCGAGGCAATGGCAGCTACTTACCTAGCTGGAGCGGTCTCTTTAGAAAGTTTTAAATTATACGTAAGTGAACTGGTAACATTGACGGCGACAAGACCACGCGCAGGCGACGTATACCAACACCGCAACTGATGCCATGCGAAGGTCATAACTATTCGAGACACTCCATAAAATACTCACTCAAGAATACTAGATCAAACAAGAATATATTCATTCGGTTATACATACATAGGCGTGAATAAAATTTAATATCAATGATTTCACGTTTCATCGATTTCAATAAGCTTGATTTTATCAATATTCAAAATCTAGGCTGCTTGCAAATCGTCCATCAACAATTTGCTACTGAACCCGGAAAGATTCTAAACCGGAATAACTGCATATCACTTCATTCGACTTCACATCAAGTGGAATGGAATGCAAATCCGTAATAAGGATTTAATCAATGATGCTCGCAAAACCGATGCGTAATCCACAAATAATTTCACTGTATCTCTCAAAGCTTGCGATGGTTGTTAACGCGTAGAAAGTGGAGATCTCGATGTTATGCAATTTGCTCTGTATGACACGCGTAGAGTTATGTCCTGTATCAATTGGGAACATTAATTAAGCATCCGAACAGACAAGTTTATAGCGATATTGACTTTGTTGTATAACTTAATGATATATTGCTTTCGTGCGTTTATGTAGGCCAGGCGTACGTCATGAATGTGTTGCTGCGTATTAAACTTGACAAAAAATGTTTGTTTGTTACGTGATCCGATGTGACAGTGATTGATGTGTGTCTTGTCAGTGACAGTGAGTCACACTTGATTGAGATACGTTTATGCCAGAATAACAATGTTTAAGGTGTTTGTGAGGGCTACCGAAGATCACGGTGTATATCACCATGATCTTCACGTTATCCATAATCTTTATCAAACGCATCTATAGCTTTTACAAATTAAATCTAACAAAGGATATACCTACTTAAAAAGGCTTCGTTACAAAGTAATTTAAGTAATTTCATTTAATGAAATTTAATTGAGCTATGCAGTAAGAAAGGGTCTTATCTTAGTTTCGACAAGTTTAAGCGCGCCAAATCTTATGAATGAAAATACTTCGTTGCCAATTCGGATGAAGAGGCATGCATATCGGGTGATTTACGTTAAGGTACGTATTTAATTTGTATGAAAATTAACAAAAAATAAAAATTCATGAATGTGACCATAATGAATAATGCTTATTCTAACCGGTCAAGCACCGCGCGTCGCCTATTGGCGACGAAACAATAGAAAATCAATTGTGTCTCATTAGCGGAGCTCGACAGATGATCTGAACATCTGGTCGAAGTTTATGTATATCGTCCGGAACACGGTGTATAAACCAACAGTATTTGAGTTTTTCAACAGTGATTCAGTAAATTTTCTTTAATAGCTTAACTAGGCTCGTAATTGTAAAGCCAGTCTTGATGTTATCGATATAATTAAATCAGGATACGGCAGTAGTTACCATGATAATTCTATTGTTGTCGCCACCTGTAGTTAGTTACATAAAGGCGGGTAACGTTGCAGCATGTCACCTGTTAGTTATGTTAATTGAGACGAATAACTTTATTCAAAAACGCTTATAAATCTTATTAGGAAACCAGATGTTTTAATTAGACATATAGGTACTTACATTTACGTTTTGTTACGTCAAATTTTCCCTTTCAATAATGAGTCGAAAATAAAACACGGTTTAATGAATCAAGCGAGTATTTTCCATCAATCTGCATAAGTTGACACGTGTTATGATTACGCACGTTGCGCAATAGTCGCGGTTCGGCTGCGCCCGCGCCGCCCTGCACTGACCGCAGCGCTATTGTACGTTCATTCAGTAGCTTGTGTAATAATTATTCAACGATAGAACAAATATTGATATTGTTGTGTGTCCCTTTATAGTTGGAAATGTAGCTGGAACCTAAAGCAAACATTTGATTTTACCTAGCTGAAGTTATTCAAACGTAGTGAAATCTCAAGATATCTTGAAGATTAGGTACTATCTATTGCTAGTAGCTAGGTACTTGTAAAAGTAATTAATTCGTAAGCTAGGAAGGATATTATTGATCTAGTGTAGTGATAATCTTTCACAGATATTAGACACGCCAATTACTTCTTATCTACAAGGTATTCCTATTTATTACTAAGCCGTGAAAAGCTGGTTATTATCCTAATTAGAATCTATAAGCATTCTTTAGATTAATCGGAAGGAACGATGCTATAAGTAACGCAACATTGTTCAGGAAGCTTTACATAATTTGTGTAGATTTTGGCATAATAAAACCGAAGATTTTTATCGAATTGACGGATTATGTATCCAATAAAATATGCGTAGATTCAAATTCCCTTAACGACCTGTCAATTCAACATATTCAGCTAATAAGAATAAACAAATTTATAGTCGTCTATAAATTACACGGTGTTATATATCAAAGCTATATCTAAAAGTAAAATGCATCTAATTCTCTTTAAAAACAAATTAATTCTAATAAACTGTAGACTAGTTGGCTTCATAAGTAATACCTATATTTACGTAAGCTAGTGTGTGCTCTTTAGATACGGTACGTAATTATGGCTAAAATTATAGAAATATCTAAACAAACAGTACCAAATTATTTGCATTTTCAAATTATTTAGGTGCTGATAACCTAAATAATTGGAAAATGCAAACAATTTTGTACTTACCAAAATTTATTTAATTTAATTTCCATAAACTATTTACCTTGGATTAAAAATACAGGTTACTAGGTTGTGTGGATTATTGCTGACTACAACAAGGTTTAGCGATGAAGCTTTTGTCAGTTTGTGCTGCTAGAGGATTAGTCGAACAAATAATAGCTTTTAGAAAAGAAGTATATGTGAGGTATTGTTTCTATGGTTCTATATAATACTCGTTTTGAATCTATGTTCGTTTGTTTTAGCATATCCTGTAAAAACTCTCTCCTATAGTATCGTTAGCAGCAACGAGCGATGAATAACCATTAACTAGAAAGGCTTATTTTATCAGTTTTTCGGTGAAATCGCGAAATGTGATTAGAATATCGACATCGATCAAAAGAAAGTGTCTAATTCGTTGCTGCGAGCATTACGTGACGAATTACCCAGTCAAGTCTGAACAAGCCATTAATCTGGGGTTTCGTACAGACGCTAGACGGACAAACCGACTAATAGCTTATTTACATGTACGTGTGTGGAGTAAGACTAAGAGCATTATTTGACCACCTCTGTGGTCCAGTTGCGAACTCTAAGAACAATAATTACCATGATACTGTGTCGCAAGTAGTCATTGGAGTAATGTCTAGTGCGTATGTAAGAAAAATGTAGTGAATTAGGTTGATGTTGCATAGTTTGAGAATTAATTGGAAATTGCTGGTTGCTTCATGTACCTGCCTCCGTAGATTTTAACTGAAGTGTTGGTAATAATGCTCTTTTACCTAGTGATTAAGATTTCACTTCAGTATTTTGTGTTTTACAAAATGTTCTGTCGGATTTTATAAACTTATTGACCTTGTTTTTCGTTCTGAATTTAATTACAAAGTTTTGGCAATATTGATGATTGATTATATCCTGTCCACAGGATAATGGTCGTTAGGTACCTAGTTAGTTACTGATTACATAACGAATTTCTTATAATCTTTTTTTAAACTGATCACTTTCGTCAATAAAATGATTGATTGATGTAATACAAACAGATAAACACATTTTATTAACGTTTGACATAATGATGTTAATTGGATTTAGCATGAATGTTAGTATTTCTTAATTTACGACATTATTGAATAAAATTGCGGATGCTGTCAATATAATGATAATATTCCATCTGATTTTATGATTATTATTTTTGCATTTAGTGATAAAATGATGACAGCAACATAAAAAAAATATGATGCTGTCATAATTTGTATGAAATACCTAAAATCATTAAACGCACATAAATGTTTCTGTTTAACATAAAACGCATTGGTAAACAGAACTTTCCATTTTATTTATTTTGATTTTTTGAATTAATAAATAAAATGTAAGAGTTACAAGTTTTCTTATGCATAAATAAGTAATTTAAATAAAATTAATTGATTTTTATTTTAGTTGTGAAACGATTTATTGTAATGACTTCATTGAAACAAAAATCTAGATATAGCTTAAATATGACACAAAAATTGCATGTTTCTCTGATAGTAAAAATTGGGACCATGTATGATTGAACATAGATACATATAGCTTGATAGCAATCAGTGTTATACATGTAATTATCAAATAGATCAATTACGACGCGGTTGGCTGAAGAACATAAATCGCTACAGGTACTAAGCGAAACTAAGTATAGTCGATATCGTAATTGTTTACCACTTTTGACAAAAGAATCCAGTAAATTAAGTCTTTATTAAGGTGATACACATGAAATTATCGAGCAGTTTCAAGGTTGAAACCTTCAGGCCTTAAGGTCCGAGTGCTCATGGTATCTCCAAATGGCTGGTTAACGCTTCCCGTGACTCAAAGGCTGGCTTTTAACTTAGCCAGAGGCTGAGCATTGCTATATAATCTGGCAATGCCGCCAGTCTCTTAGGTATATTATCTAAAAGTCGATAGCAGTGCGGAGGATTTTTTCGACGCCATATTTTAATTTGTTAATAGTTTTAGTAAAGTTAAGGTATTATATTTTTATTTTATATATTTGTCAAGTAGTTAGGTATAACTTTTTTTTATATACATTTAATTTTTAAAATGTCACATACAAAAGAACCTTGTCGGTTTATGACGTGGTAGTGGAATTCAGGGTGACAAACTAATTACGAGGTCATATACCCTAAAAAATTAATAAGTTGTCAAGATTCTTTTCAACCGCAGTCTTAACAAACATTCTCGTATCTTTTCAATGAAATATTCTTTTCCTAGTCTTATCTTCTAATTACAGTTTATTCCTATCTTTTTAATGACATTGAGTAACAAAAAAACATACAGCCAAACTGATGGTAAAATGTTCAAGGGTGCTTATGGCTTCAGATTCTTTTATAATAGTTACTTGCTTCTGCCCCGACTTCATTCGCGTGAAATTTCTTGTTTTATCATAAAATATATTCTATGTTACTCGTCAATACTGTAGCTTCCATAATTGGAAACTAAAGGACACTAATATGTAAAAATTTTCGGAATCGAGATTACCACATACAAACTCACAAATGTTACCTTTTTATTATATTAGTAGGTATAGGTTGAGAAAGAAATAAGGTGGAGAGGGCTTATGGCTAAGTAATAACAGCCGCACGGGTCGATCGATCAGGTTAAGTCGCGCTTGGCGCGGTTGGTCCCTGGATGGGTGACCACTACCAAGATCCCTTTCTGCCTCGGAAAGCACGTTAAGCCGGTGGTCCCGGCTGACATTCGTGGATCTTTGACAGTCGTCACTTATCAGCGATCCTAAGATCGCTGATACTAATATCTCTATTTATTTCGTAAAGGGTAATCTTACAGAAGGTACCTACTTATATAAATATTTATCAATTCAAGGCGAATATTTGACTTAATTTTAGGTTTGTTTGTATATTGCGACCTTTAAAAATGTAGGTCCTGATGTTACTATAGATAAAGTGGCGTATAAAATTTTAAATAAACAAACAACATATTTTTGTGTGATAATAATATTTGAATGACTTAGACAAGTATAATATCTATAGAACATCGAGGATGTTTGTAGAGTTATTTTTAAAACATTCAATGTACTGAGTATTTCCTAAGAGCTACCTAATGAGAGCCATCAAGTACTTTGTTTTCCAATATAGATTGAATGTGATGTGAGAAACGTGTGTGTATAGAAGAACGTGTACATGTGTACATTGACGGTATGTATACAGGGTGTTACGGAAAGGGTATATCAATACAAACGGGTTGAAGAGTGTATCTGGTCTAGAATCTCTGTACAAAATTTCAGCTCAAAAGCATTAACTTTGAAAATGCTTAATATTTTTTTATTTCGACATCACGGCGCTGCACTGGCGCGCGGCGGCGTGATGTGCGTGTACTAGGCGCACAGACACACTACAGATATTGGATAATGACCCTCGTAGTGCGGTGACACGTTTTTTATGATTTCAATTTAATAAACTATCGAAATAAAAAAATATTAAGCATTTTCAAAGTTACTGCTTTTGAGCTGAAATTTTGTACAGAGATTCTAGACCAGATACACTCTTCAACCCGTTTGTATTGATATACCCTTTCTGTAACACCCTGTAGAAGAATCAATTACAAAGAATATAAACATTGGCGTCATTTGTATATCTGAGCATTTTATTATGTCTGGATATGAACAGCTCAATAGTTAACTACAATGTAGCTGCGATCTTCACGAGAAGAGACAGCAAAAGAAGGGGTCCTTGTGTATTGGTAAAAAAGGGCTATCAATGGAAGGAAATTATAGGTATCAGCAAATTCTCAATTAGTAACTTGTTCGAGTGTTGTGCAATTGAAATGACTTAAAGTAATTCCATTATAAAATGTATATAATAGAATTCCAAATCCAAAGAATCTAAATCATTTTTTTGAACAGTAAGAAAAATTGTTAAAATTTATTAGTAAAATCAAAAAAAGAAATATTGTATTATGTGGGGAATATTGCCATGTTAAAGCGAGATAGAACTACATTGTAATTTGTAACTCTGTCAGTCTGTTAACTTTTTAAGATGAAATTTGGCACATGGATAAACCATGACCTGGGTTAGGACATAGAATACTTTTTATCCCATTAATACGTTCCCGTGGAATAATTTCCGACCTCCAAGCGGGTGAAGCCGCGGGCAAAAGCTAGTAATAAATCAATGTTACGTAGATCCCTCCCTACTAATTCGTGTATGAACGAGGAGCTCACATTTGCGTGCACGCACCAACCTAACCCGTTAGGTTATTTATAGCCTATCACGACCCATCAGAACATAAGTTCAGGTTTGGAATCGTCCATTCAGACGTTAAACTTAATTACTCGATGCTTATCTAATATTATATGATCGATTGGCCAAAACGTAATCGTTTTTTAAACTCGATTTAAAGCTTAGTTTACGATCAATAAATTCACTTTCATAGACTGGTAAATTAAAGGAAAATTGTGAGTCGACGGGTTATGGAACATAAATTGTGAACGTCATCGGTAGAACAGAATTACGACTGGTTTATTGTTTGTAAATTATGTTATTATAATAGCATAACCAGCCTGTAAAGTTCACACTACTGGGACACAGGCCTGTGAGAGGGAGTAAGCTGTACCTAATCCGCCACGCGGGCCCATTGCGGGTTAGTAGATGTCACATGTCCTCGAATTTTTGGTTTTAGGACATGCCGGTTTCCCCTTGATGTTTTCCTTCACCGTTTTGAAAGCAGTGGTGAAGAAATAATTTACACAAAGTAAAGGGCCTGTCTGGGTTCGAACCTACGACCTATAACTCGAAAGTCGCGGCCGTTACCACTGGGTCAACACTGCACCTGTTAATATATAATATAGAGAAAATATATAATTTTTTGTAAATGGCGCTATAATACTTCTATGTCTTTTTTTTATCAATGCATTAGATTTGTCTAAATAAACTAAAATAAACTTCGTTGACATAGCGAGAGCCATCAATGATCCTGCAAGTAGGTCAGTATGGCTAATGCAGTCGGTTTGGTGATCTGTGGCACGCGGCCGGCCGGTTCTGAGCGGATGCAGAGGACGTTGCTCAAATATCAGCAAAAACCATTCCATTAACTATCGGCACACATTAATAATGGCGTTGGTTCACCGTGTACAGTTATTATAAAGTTTTTGCCTGATTTTGTTCGAGAAAATGTTATTTTAGACGTCTTTTTGCTCATAAGGCTAATGGATTAGTAATTTTAAACTCAATAGAAATAATTGAAGAATTTTTTTTAATACTTATCTAAAAGTATTTGTGGCAGTTTATTTGCATGAACACAGTTTAACAGTATCAGTTAAATTGTGTTAATATATTTTCAGGCTTTTTTTGCAATTGCTTTAAGAACTCCAAAATGTTGGTCTGGCCTAGTTTTTTGTATAATTTTATTTCAACTAGAGCACAAGTGATCAGCCTTGTAAGTGATAATTAAACTACAAATAGAATTTAAATAATTATGTACCGCTATTTTTTGGTATTCGAATGAATTATGACGTGAAAGTTATTAACTCCGCGTATGTTATTAGGTCCATCGTTTTGTTTTATTTAACACTTACTTTCAGTCAAACTTCAGCTTTAAATTGCTTATAGGGCTATAACTAGGGATGTGCCTTACAGGCGTTGCACGGGGGGAGTTCCGGAATTGGTCTTTTAAGAGAAACCGGGACCCCATGTGTTGATGGTGATCACCGGGGTGGTTTTAGTGAGGCAAAAATCCCACACTCCCAGACCTCCCTCCCCGGAGGTCGAGTGCCTTTTGAAGGTTTCCCCCCAACAAAAAAAAAATGGTAGCTACAACAAAATGATCGTAGGTAGGTATCTGAAAACGATGACTTAGGCGAACTAATAAGACGTAGTGAAGTCACTGAGTATGTTGGAGTAGAACATTTTTAACCGTTGCACAAAATGGAGAGAGGCTGGAGAGGGCTATACTGTGGTGCCTTAACCAATATAGGCTATATTGATTAAGGCACCACAGGATAGCTTGAAAAGGAAGCAGTTTAAAAAAAATTGCTCGTTTAAAAGACTACGACTGAAAAGAGTGTCTAAGGAAAAACTTCAGGAGCATGAGGACATCTAGCATTTTCCACATTTATGTACTCGTATATCAAAAAAAATGAATCGCCGAAATGTATGTACGCGCATAACTTCCGAACGACTGCACTAAATTGGATAATTATTTTTTTGTTGAATTCGGTATTTACAGGACAAGGTTTGTATGAAAGAAAATCTCGGAAATCCGAAAAACAAATTGCACCCTTGCGAAGCTGGGGCAGGCCGCTAGTAGTAAATATATTTTTCCTGACCTAATACTGTCCAACATTTTAATCGTCCACAAACAATAAAAAGTCGATTCTATTATTGGTTTGCAAAGTGAATCTAATTGAGCCGCTCTCTAACCCACACGTGGTCAATCCATATAATCATCATCATCATCATCAGCCTATAACGTTCCCACTGCTGGGACACAGGCCTCCTCTCTGTGAGAGGGAGTGGGCCGTAATCTACCACGCGGGCCCAGTGCGTGTTGGTAGATGTCACATGTCTTTGAATTTTTGATTCTAGGACATGCCGGTTTCCTCACGATGTTTTCCTTCACCGTTTTGAGAGCAGTGGTGATGAAATAATTTACACAAAGTAAAGCGCCGGTCTGGGTTCGAACCTACGACCTACAACTCGTAAGTCGCGGCCGATACCACTGGGCCACCACAGCTCAATCCATATAATGGCATTACTCATATTAGCTACCTGGCTGTTACGACACGTTGAAGAGAACAAAAAATTGATGCGATTCAACAAATTACTGCTGATGTTTTGTTGCTACGACCTTAACCAGTTCAACTAGCCTAGATATTGAAACAGTAAAATAAAAGTATGCAGGATAAATTTTAGCTTTCAACATCATATTATAGCTGTCAGTAAGGACTTCAGGCAGCAGGCCTTTCTCATTATAAGTTAATACCGACTGTAATATTTATTTAATGCAAAATCAGATTTCTTTACTTTATCAGGCAGGTTTGCTGTATATAAAAATCTGTTTTCCTCACCGATTTCCTGCACAATTTTCCTCACTGTTTCTTGCTATTTTATCTCTTATTCATTGCTTGTTTGTATTTAACGTTAATTCATTTGTTTATTACCTATTGAATAAGTTTTCTCCACGCCTGATTAATTTCTTGTTAGATATAATATACGCAGATACATTAATGGCATAATATAATATACCAAGCACGGTGCTCGACAATGTGATACAATGTAAATTCATGTTTACTACCCGTTTTATGTAAGGAAAACGTATCTAAGTAGCTAAGGCGCATTTTCATTTAATTTCTCTTTCGGATTACACAATGATACATTTGTCACTTCATTAAACTAATAGGCCAATGGCGTAATGCGGATTGGATTTCTTCTAAATTTATATGTGGGACGCATATTTGTATGCTTAATTTTCTATACATAATTTATTTGTGACGATGTTGTAAGTTAACTGAGACTTATCTGTGTGGACAATCGAAACCAGAAGAAAAAGTTACGTAGCTCGTCCAATAGTGTTTTAAAACAGCGAGGATTTTCCAGTTTTCCACAAAAAACATGTTTATTTTTCAGCCATGATAGTCTCGTCGGGAAACGACTCAAATTGATCGTTTAACCCTACTTAAAAACCTATAAAACTTCAGGGTAACAATGTAAAAGATAAACGCAGTTAACAGTTCGTTTATAATTATTTCTAAACATGTTAACTACGAGTAAGCTTGAATTTAGCGGCATCAGCACAGATAGCGCAGTAATGGCTATTTTATGCGGGCAGCACTTCTTTTATTGACTGCTCGTCTTCCGGCTACGGAACTAGTGATTGCTTTGGATTTGAATAAATTATCGATTTCATAATATCGTTGAGGTTCGGTTACGCCCTCATGATTAGCATAATACAATATTGGAAGATAGTGTCGGTTTAGGCGGTAATTGGAAGCCAATTTTCAACAACATTGATCGATGATAAGCGAAGTTTTAACGTATGTTACCTAGTAGTAGCGCATTATTATGAACGCAAAATATAAGAGACCCTTTAGTATGTGCAATCGTTGCTAAGATTAATATGCTTCATGATGTAGGTATAATAAATTGTCATTAATCACTTAAGGGGAGAGTTAGATCATATCAGATGGCGGTGTTTTCAAAGCTAGCTCATACTAATTTTCCAGTAGTTGCATTGCGAAGATGCAATTGAAACTAATTATTTGGAAAACGTGGAAAATCGGACGAGACACGCGAGAGCTATTCGAGACCCGGGATACTCTCACAGATCTTTAAATCTCACTTGGTAAGTTCATGACGTCAACATTTTCTCTCTCGCACTTTTGCTAAGAAAAGTGCGAGATGTCACAAGTCTTACGAAAACGGAGCGTGATTAGTCGCCGGATGCTAAGTTCCGGACACGGGATACATACCACCGGACAGCGGACGCATAGTTGCTACAGTCTGCTCTAGAAACTAGATTAAAAACTAGTGTTTAAGGCCTGTCGCAGTTGTCTATGAAGGACGTTTTCTATGATACATTGTTGCGAAGTTAGAAAAACTGTTTGAACAGAAATGGACGGAAATAATGCTGGGCATGTAGTCTATGCAACACTGCCATATATTATGGCTATGGGAAATTCTGTGCTAATAGAAACACATAAAGACTAAACGGTAAAGGGGACTAACTGATCCATTTATGTTGAGAAATTTTGAAAAATATGGATTGATTGAAGGTGAAAATGTAGACACAACATCAGAAAATGTCTTAAGTTTAAAGAATTGTCTTTTTTATCAAAAGGCAATTTCAAATTATTAAAATCTATAGGTATGATACAGTTAAAACGAGATTCATTTCGCAATAAAAGCGAGAGTGAGCATATTGAACACAGGACCGGTGATTTCGCTCAGAATTTGCTTAACTACATTAATTTGTAAGTACTCTGGCAAGTATTATACCGAGAAACTGGTAATTAAATCAGAAATTACGAATCTCACGAGCATGTAGCAATGTTCAATCGATACAGGATGTGTGAGAACTGCCGTGGAACTTGAGAAATCCGAGTTGCCACACTTTGCGCGCAACCTTGCAGTGTTCATTAGTGAAGTGAGAAAATGGGAGTAACGTCAAAAATTCACCATTAATTATGGTGGGACTTGAGTGAATTAGACTAGTTATTTAAAGCTATGCTGTGGGTGGTAGCTTGCGTAAACTTTGGTAGGTACAGGTATGGGCAGTTATTTTGTGGCTACTTGTTTAGATGCGTTGCACATTATGTTTTTGGAGTTTTTAGTCCTTTTGAAGTATTTTAGTAATCAGCTGGAACTCGGGTGTTGATCTCAGTCTCCCACCTTATTGCGCAATATTTGAAATAATTTGTGTAAAGTTTTCATTTTTTTTTTAAACTTGTCATTGATTAAATAACACTCATTGCATTGATTAACTTGATTGATTGATCATCGGGAGTTATCATTTTAGATGATTCGAGCTGTTATAATATTTGTTGTCGCACTTATTTTTGCTGCTGGCAATTGTGTCAAACGTAACGTCACCAGAGGTTGGAGGGGCGCGCGAGGACAGCCATTTTTGAAGACTACTGGGTGGCGGACTTCACTTTGTTACGGGACACGGTCGTCGAAGCAACACCTCTCCGTTTGGTATAAGTGTAAACGCTATTAATCAGAAATAATGTTGGTAAAACATTATTTCTAGACATTTAATTATTGTATACTATTTCCTGTGCTATTTGATTATATTTTCTTAAGATCCGTTTTATGGTGCTTTTAATAAATAAAAGAATGTAACAGTTGATTATTGAAAAAAATATATATATTATCAAGCAATTTAAAGAAGTAACACTGATTGTCCTAACTTGACTATAGTTCATAAAATTGTAGCTATCTTCTAATAAATAAATGCTTCATATGATTTACTGACCGTTATCTTGTTTTCTTTTATATATTATAGCTTCTCTTTTGAATATATAGCTTGTCTTCTTACTTGATACTTTCAGATTTTTTATGTGGGTAGGTGGGTACCTGCTTTTGCCATTTATTTAAATACGCCTTTCCTGTATGTGTGCTATCCAGAATGTTTCTTTTAGCTGAATACTTGAGCAAATACCAAACACAGTTTGAGGTTCTCCACGTTCCAGTGCATATGCGCTGCGCGTGCATTCTTTAAATTATGTATGTAGAGTTTCTTACTTAGAGCAAAAACTCTAAAATGTCGGCAAAGTTTTTGCATATTTCTTACTAAATTACCGTAAGTAAATAATTAGTTCTATAATTTACTTTAGAATTAATTTTGACGCTGGTTTTTAGAGCACTGCGGTTAGAAAATGAATGTAGGTGGAATTTTTACATGTTTTTTTGTTAATTTGGAGACTAATTTAAAATATTTTTGTTGGTGTAGTTTCTTGGTGTAATTGATTGAAAGTTACTGATAGTTGAATTAAATTTAAGAAAAATTAAGTAGGTTTTAGAAATATTGTCTTTTTCTAGCACTTTACTACCTACTGTAGTAAAGATAAAGAAGAGTTTGAGGAGAAATTAGATCTTGTTACGATCTAAAAAGTACCGGAATAGCAGTTCCTCAGCAGGTTTTTTAGCTGAAGACGCAGTTAAAAGAGTAGTCAGCAAAAAATACGGAATTGAGGATTTAACTGTGACAGTTAGTCACGCATTCCGTGGGAATGAAGCCTATTGTAGTTATTTCTATAGCTTTTATGGAGTAACCTAATTTTTTACTTCCGAACTCCGCAGTCCAGTTAAAATGGCAAAAAAAGAAAAAAAAACTCAACAACAGCTGTTCATACAACAGTAATTTAGTATGAGCATTGTTTTAGAGCATTTTTATGTGAAAAGATAACAATGTTACTTGTCAAGGTGAGTAGACATAATTTGAATCTCGTATAATTGGGGCAGGTAACGGAACATTCGTGTACGCTGTTCTTTTTTAGTTCTTTTTTCTTCACAATAATAATTATAAATGAGTTAAAAGTGTCTAGTTGTGTTATTCGTTAGTTTCGGCAAGTTAATTTAGGTACATTTGTATTTATTTTAAATGTAGATTAATGTTGTTTTTTGCCTGTAAAAATGTAGGTAATTGTTCTAGTGTTATACAGTTACAAAAAAACATATTTGCAGCCACTAAAGAGTGTGTGGGCGGGGACTTATGCTTAAATTAAATGTAGAAAAGAAATCGTGATTAATAGAATAAATATTTTGGTCGTTGCACAACTTTTACCCGATTAATTTATATGACTGCTTGTTCTTTCTGTTAATGTTCTCTATAAAAGACAGTTAAAGTCTAAAAGTTTACGTACATGAATAATATTTTTGGAAACGAGATTAATTATTTGCATAGAAAATCTTCTTATAAATAAACCACTTTTAAAATGTTTTATAGAACGCATGTGATTTCAACAATTCTGCAGCGTTTGGTGATTGAACTAGGTACCTATAACAGATAGATTTTTATAGGTAGGGTATTGTACATTTAGTTGTAACGTGCATTATGAATATTATGACGAGTTAAATAACGAACCAAAACATTGTGTAAGAGTGGCCGCATTTGGTTCATACAGCTGCAATATGAAATCTGCACATTTATCTACGAGTCTGAGTACATGTGGTAAGGCTTTAAAATACGTTTTAGTGCATAACGATGAATTTATAGCCTCTCATAATAAAACATTACGTACAGCTATAGTATTAAACTTTACACAATGAGAACATAACTTTAGCGCAAATGTAGGAAGTTTCATTATTAGTAATAATAATAAATTTAATTTACCTTTCTTTCTCTTGGGCACCACTCTCACACCGTTTGCAAGTTCAGTCACTACGCACAAAACCAGAGTCAGAAAAATATATCTTCCACTGCACCCCATGTTATCACACAAAGTCTGATGCCTGTTTATAACAAATGACTACAAAGGCCTCCAGAGCCCGTGCATTGGCCCGTTGGCTGAGTGTTCAGGACGCGTATAATCCCAACTCGCGATCACACGAAGCACTAACTTGTCGATGAAGACGTCGGTACGGACTCATGCGCGTCGAGTGCTCCACGAACGAGTCAACCGCCCGACTACCCTATATTTTGACTTATAGCAATTTGGCAGTGCGAATTCCACTTGTATATAAAACCTTTCGCCGGGCCGGGGCGGGCGGTCATTGGTCGCGCGCGGCGTGCGGCCCGAAGGTGAAGGGAGCTGGAGTGGCCCCCTCCACCTGTAGAGGGGGCACGCCAGGGTCGGCAGACACTTTTGCTATCGACGGCGTGCGATAGCTATCATGCTCTAGAGGCTGTACCGTTGTGCTCCGATTATTACGTCACACGATCGCGCGACTGACGTGCTAATACGAATCGATTGAGGATTGGGGATTGGGGATTAGAAAAAAAAGAAGCTTGATGATGAAACTATAAAAACAAGGATAAATTTATTAATTTATCCTTTTTTAGTAGAGGAGGGAGAGTATGGGAGTAGAGAAAGAAAAAGTAACTACTTATATTACTATAAACATTATGAACCCTGAAACAAAGTCTGATGTTTTATACAACTAATGTTATTTTAGAAGCTACCAAAGAATGAAAGAATAACAGTTTTTTGGCAAGTTTATAAAACACGAATTTTAAAATAAAAAAGTGCAATGGTCACACTCGTGATCAAACTGCTCTTATGTGAATTTTACAATATCCCATGGAAGCAAGACTATCATACAACCGTTGAAGAATCATATAGTCCTTCTCCTGTTCTGAAATTAAACAGAATGTTCGGACTGAAACTCCTGAAAACAGTTTCTAAGTTATTACTTACCTTCAAGAAAATAACGAGGCTGTACTCCATTAACTTTACTAAACATTATGTTTTGAAATAAAGAGGTTCTGAAAACGTCTTGTTCAATAATCAAGTCAGCAAGGATGGTCAGTCTAATTTACTCGTATAACTGATATCGTCCAGTTTCTCACCATAAGTCTCTTAATCTGTCGAGCTCCGCTAATGAGACACAATTGATTTTCTATTGTTTCGTCGCCAATTTACCGACCGGTTAAAGTTAAAGGCAGTTTAGTAGGGTAAACTGCACTCTGATAACATTTACAAATTACAAATTACCTACACTACACTATTAGAGGTAGGTCATCATCTATCTAGCCTTTTCCCAACCATGTTGGCGTCGGCTTCCAGTCTGACCAGATGCAGCTGAATAACAGTATTTTACATGGAGCGATTGCCCATCTGACCTCCACAACCCATTTACTAGGTAATACGATACGAAACCCCTTGGCATGACTGGTTGTGAGAATTTCGGGCTTCTGACGACCCGTATCTGTCAAAGATCCGCCAACCGACTACCGACCGCGGTAAGCGTAGCTTAACCAGGGCCGTAATTCACTATGACCACTTAACAATTCTTTACTTCAAAACCACGTCAGTTCCTTTGTTAATCACGACATCAGAGGGGCAATTCTCGTATTTTAAGAACGTTCACAGCCAGATCTCAGGGTCAATCTGTCAAAAATACCTGTAATTTCTCTACATTTTTGACATTGATTGTCGCTGAGATGAGATTGCGACTAGATTTTGAACGTTTTTAATTACGGGAATTGGCCTTCTGCTATTAACGTATTCTCTATGACAAAATGGCGTGGTTTGAACTGAATACATGTTGTCCGTACGGTTGAGATTTCGATTCCTTGCCGTACACAAAACACGATATTTACGTGGTTTGCAGGTGGTAAGATTTCGCGGGGATAATACAGAATTTGGGCCCTGATCGATCGACCCGTGCGGCTTTTATTACCTAGCCACAAGCCCCTCACATACTATAATGAGTAGGTACTTAACTACTTATCTTTAATGTCTCCCGCATGGACTAAAAAATACGGAACCTACATACTAAAGTGAACATTTTATATCAATTAGTGTTTACACAAATTCGAAAAAAAAAAACACAAGAACAAGGAAGTGTATTTACGTAATTTGAAGCGTAAAATGCGTATGCGCAAAGTGAGGTGAGATGTTTCGTCTCCTCAACAATTATACTTTTAAACGCGCAGATATTTTTGTGAGTAAATAAATTCGCATCGTCATTGAGTAGTTTTACTCTAAAATAGTGTGCTCGCGTAATCAATGTAATTAACAATGAATTGTGTGAGCAACTTAGCAGTTTTTACTTTTATTTTAACGAATCTTAATCAGTTAAGTACTTTTACTTAGTTTATGTATGAAACAAGATACATAAACGCTTTTTCCTGTTGCAGCAGACATAAACTATTGAACGCCACGTGCTACGACGTAGCATAGACAAAGTGACATAATCATATTTATGTTTTCTGGTGCAATTTGCGGCACTGATCTTTTATCTATAGGTACAGGGTGGATTTTCGAGATGCGGCAGTAAGGGCAGCTACTTTAACCATTGTAGCTACAGGAAAACGGTCTTAGAAGAGTTTGCTTAAATTTTTGATAAATTTTGATTTGCATTCACAGATTTTGAAAAAAATGTACAGTCAGCTGGAAAATGAGCAATTTTGACAAAAAAAAAAAAATGCCAATCCATCCTGTTTCTTATAAGAATCAAAAACCTCTATTGAACCAACTGAGGTACTAGAAAAGTAAGAAATCGCAAAAAAAAAATCTCATACAATTTGTAGGGAATGAGACTACTTAGCTTGAAACACTAGCCTCGGATATCCCGAGCATTAATTAGGTATGGGAAGACAAGGTTTTTATTTTAAATGTTTAAATTAAACGCAACTATAGATGCTCACACCTCCTTTTTCAGTTCATTGTAGTTTTACTTATTTTAATCTTTATGTTTATTTGGTTGAAGTTTTAATCTCCATTCTTAAGTTCATAACAATGGTTTATATTTCCGCGATGCTTTTATTTGATATTATCAGTTTTAATTGAATTAATGTGAAACTCGCTTAGTCACCGTGATACTAAAAACAATATAATGGATAGGTTCAGATGATATCTTTATAAGTTAATGATAATATCAGCGTGCAATTGTTTACTGCAACTTGTTTATCAGTGACTGCAACGCAAATATTACGTTCAGAGAAGGCGAAATGCAATGTTGTTACGAGCAAAAAGGACGGTGATGAATACTCATTGCCATAGAAATGTTTCATATATCTATGCTCATTGCAGTCTTCTTTTTAGTGTGTCGATGCCATGGAGAAAGGATTAGCCAATCAGCGTGGCAACTTTCTGATTGCCCAGGGTGCTTCGGACGTATACATGCTTTGTAGATACGTTGCTTAGGGGCCTCGCTGAGAATCAAAGGGGATCCAATGAAAGGAGCCTTCCTTTCATTGCATTGATCCCCTTTGGTTGTCGTTGGGACTTCCTTTTCTTCTTCCTCTTTCTTCCTTACGTGTTGGGAGAATTAAGGGTTATGAGAGACTCTTACTAACTAGAACCCCATGGGGTTTCGGTTCTATTTGTGATCATGAGTCTAGAGCAGGGAATTTCCTACTCTTGCTTGCATAAAGAATCACCCGCGTTCTCTATAAAATTAAAGTTTATGTTCAATGCATTCAATTTGTAGCTTTGTATCTACTTCTTGACAGGTGTCAAAATAATGAAAAAATGGAGCTAAAAGAAGCAAATAACTGGTACTAAAAAAAGGCGCTATATAACATTATTCAATGTCTGTTGTGATCTAATCAGCTCGTAATGACAATGCAATTAGCCTTCATAGCTCTCGCATTATGCACTAGCATAAAGATAATATGCTCGAATAGTGCACTCATTAATATCATCGTAATAATATTATGATACGGCATAACCTTTGTTTTTTCGTAGCAATGAATATTAAATATTGAAATGTTTAGCACGTCTTTTTGGCTTGTTAAATTATAACATTAGGGGCACACTCTAACATTTCGTCCGGCCCATATCAAAACATAGTACGGGACAAATAATAAGAACGTTTTTTTATATAATCTTTACTTTCATAGTAAGTCGCATCAAAGTTAAAAAAAACCAGGGTTAAAATCACACTAATATTATAAAGGCGAAAGTTTGTGAGTGCGTGTGCGTGTGTGTTTCTTCTTCACGCTCAAACGGCGGGACGATATTTATCCCGATATTCCCACGGGATCGAAACTTATGCGGCTGAAACCGCGGGGCGCAGTTAGGAAGACATAAAAACCAATAAAAATATAAAAAATCATTATGACCTTTTTAAAACCAAGCAAGTGTTCGGAACTTACTAGATTTTTTAATGGTTAAATGTCTTGTTAATCTCACGCACATTAACAAGCAAATTAATCATTAAAAAAAAAACCGGCTAACTGCGAGTCGGACTCGCAAACGAAGGGTTCCGTATCACAAGGAAAAAAAACGGCAAAAAAATCACGTCTGTTGTATGGGAGCCCCCCTTAAATATTTGTTTTTTTTTTTTAATTTAATTATTTATTTTTAAAGTGAATATATAACTACATATTCTGTGAATATTTTAAGCGTCTACCTGTTGCCGTTATTAATATCGAGCAAATACCGGCAAAAAATCACGTTTGTTGTATGGGAGCCCCCCTTAAATATTTATTTTATACTGTTTTTAGTATTTGTTGTTATAGCGGCATCAGAAATACATCATCTGTGAAAATTTCAACTGTCTAGCTATCACGGTTCATGAGATACAGCCTGGTGGCAAACAGACAGACGGACAGTAGAGTCTTAGTAATAGGGTCCCGTTTTTACCTTTTGGGTACGCAACCCTAAAAAATTAGTAACTCGTTTTTGCGCTGTCCTGGAAATGTTTATTTTAAGCACCTACTGGGTTTTGATATGGGGCAGCTGATTTATTATTATTAGCTTATTTCTATAACTTAGGATGCATTCAAAGAAGGTTTAGTGCCATATCATCATCATCAGCTCACAGCAGTCCACTGCTGGAAATAGGCCTCTCTAATTGCACGCCATTCAAATCGATTTTCGGTTATAGTTTACTTTATTAATGAAACAAAAGATGTGAAGTAGTTTCTGACTGTATAATACTTAGATTTGCGATTTATACTTTCATTACTTTATTTATTACAATAAGCGTGATAAGATTTTTTTTTCAATAGTACCTCTGAAATAATGTAATGTATAAATATTGTAACTAAGCAGTAATCAAATTGAAGAACGAGAAAGAAGTTTGCAGAATAGACTTGAACAGCTCCATGTTGAAGACGATGAGGCCCATCCCGGTGACGATCATTCCCTTCTGAGCCCTGGTGATCATGAATATAAGCAGCTTGGTGACGTCATTGTCGGCCCAAGCCTCCCATGGTACCACGTACAGGTCAAGTGGTGTCTCTTCACTCGTCTGAAATATAAAAAAATAAGTTTGTAGGTTTAATAGTTCTTGAGATTTCGTTTTGTCAGACAGTGTTTTAGTATTTATGTTATACTAGATGCGCCCCGCAGTTTCACCCGCATGTGTTTCGATCCCGTGGAAATATCAGGATAAAAAGTAGCCTATATGTTAATCCAAAAAAAAAAAAAAAAAAAAAAAAAAAAGGGTGTCAGCTACCTCCGTACAATATTTCATCAAAATTGGTCCAGCCGTTTGAGCGGGAAGAAGTAACAAACATATAAACACACACACACATACTCGTACTCACAAACTTTCGCCTTTATAATATTAGTGTGATAGTGTGATGATAAAAAACATATAGATTCGATTGCCGAAAATCTACTAATAATCAGGGTACAGTGTAGTGGTCTTCTTGTCGGTACAAGTCACAATAAACTGAGATCATCATTTCAAACGGTAGGCGATTTCTTCTTAACTTTAGACGGGATGGAATTGGGAAACCCACAAAGCGCTGAATTTGGCCTTACTATTTTCTGGATACTTTTTTACAAAAACAGTTTTAGCCAGGGGTTTAGCCAAACGTGTCTACGTACCATATTTTTAAGACAACCATATTTTTGCTCATATTTATTAAATTTGCTTACAACCAAACACCAAACATTATAAAAGGGTACTTAATTTAATAAATCATGGTGCGAATATAGCTGGTTCTCACATCTTGATAGTCGTTATGAACACATAGCTTACGGTCTCGCTAATGTTCTCATTACCAGCAAGTAATCATTAGCTACTGGATAAATACTATCTATTTGATCTAACAGCGCCGGGTTATATATCCTTGTCAGCCTGATAGTGTTTTAGTGATAGGAAATGATGAATTGCGGGCGCGCAGTTATAACCAAAATATGATTTGTTTTTGGTCGATATTAGTCAAATTTAAAGTGAAAGAAAACACTATTGTTTATCCAGACCTATGCTCAGAGCTAACGTGGCGCGTAAGCAGCCTAGGCACCGCATAAACCACGAGCGCCAAGTAATCTCTGTTTTACCGAAAAATAGAAAAAAGAAGGACATTTTAACTACTTACAAACATCTAAGGTCACGGTATAATTACATTTAAATCACATTCAGTACTTCCGCAGATTAACAGTTGCCTACGGGTAACAATTATACAAGCAATGCTTGAACCCAATTAATAAAAGAAATCAATCACTTTACCTTCGTCAATTCGCTCGCATAGTGACAGGGCAAGTAAATGTGTAGGACGCCGACCACCCCGAATGACGTATACTTCGGGTCTATCCGTTGCAACAGATATATTTGGTACAAATTAAACGATATCATGAAAGACGTAAGCATAAACACAGCAAATAACCAGGGTCCATACACATTTTGCAGCTGAACATAGAAATCCAGCGCGTCCTGGTGATCTCTGATTGCTTCATTCATTTTCATCCGTAACTCATGTCGGGTCCTCGAATGTTTGAAGGCCTTGTCTACTTTAAGGGCCAGTAACTTCAATTTGAGTCGAAGATGCGTCGTCGCTATACAGAAGGAGCCGTCGAATCCGCAGTAATTAGGAACAAGAACAACGCATTGCACGCAATTGTACGCGAACATGCATTGAAAAAAAGGAGTTTCACTCTGAATGTCCTCAACAAAGAGTAGCTCCATGTCGTGCACCATGCGTCTCTCGTAGTCATCAGTTTGAATACTTTCGATAGTCATCAGGGCTCCGGCATAAATAGGAAACAAAGCACTCATGATTGTCGGGATTAGCAACCAGGAAATCTCGCCAACTTTTGCTATTTTAATGTGATCATCGTATAGCGTCTGAAATTCCTCTTCTAGATTGTTAGCCTCTAAAAGGTCTTCAGATATTTTGTCCAACAACGGCGCAAATTTGCTCGTAGCATAGATAACGTAATACGTTTTGATAAAGAAGAGAACAAGAACGACGGCCAATGTCATGTTCCTGGCGAAATTGTAGATGTCCAAGGTGTAGAGACATTTGAACGTGTAGGTGATGAACCAGAAGAGCTGGCCACCGCAGAAGGTAACGATTGCAGTGATAGTAGCACATCTCTTGATAGCGGTATTCCTATTCGGGTAGAGGAAAGCGAAAGCCAGCGAGAAAGCGCACAATTTGAACGTTTCATTGAACCCTTTGTATTTTTTTTCTGGAGTGACGTTAGATGACGTTTTGATTCCCATTTTATCTGCAGCAACACGACCCGTTTCCAGTAAAAAAATACGGCAAGTGAAGCTTATGGGAAGTTCTCAGGCATCTCTAAGAAATAGGTAAGAACGTGCAACACATTAAGGGCAATCACGTTATAAATTACTGAGCAATTTATTAGAGTTAAATCACCACCTACAGAGTAACACCTCATAATTTAGATACACTTGTTTTCAGTACTTAGAAGTCACAATAATTCGCAGCACATTTTCTTATAGGTAGTAGTTTTTGCGTGCATATCTGCTTATTTTATTTGGCTTCAAAGTTAATATTTTTGAATTTGAAATCCGTGAGTTGTTTTTCTTTATTCACTTAGTAATAAATTAGACGGCAGATGGCCATTAAAACATTTTTTCTAGTGTTTTCTTCTCAAATTATAATTGGAAAGTGGACATTAGAATATTTCGTTATAATACGGACTTGCAATACCAAAATGCAACATAGACCACTTTCCAAATTCTCAAAACGGCTTAATTCACATAAAATATTTCAGTCATATCTGAGGTGCTCTCAAGTTCAAGATGTCGTCAAGCGTTTAGAAGTAGCCATTTTAATGAGCTGTTTTGTCAACATATTTATTATGAAGTCTGTGCATTTTATGCAATGCACTTATTGTGACGACGACGTTTTGGTCAGTTCTATTTTAGGTGAAAGCGATTTCAGCGATTTACATTAACGATAGCTTTTAAACTCAGAACGATTAAGTTAGCCTTAAAACGATATCTTGCTTCATTACAATGATTGAACGTAAAAACATTGAAACAGACGTAAACGACGACCAAAAACAAAAGTTTTTGGTCGTCGCTTACGTCTTCATCGTATTTTGAAAATATTGCTGGCAGTCATTTAGAAATCAAAAACTCTATGGAAAAATTGACGGTGTCGATGGTACCGTCAGTCTGTCTATATCGATACAATTATATCGATCAATCGTCACTATGCTGGTAGAAAATAACTTTACGCCTTTCAATAAATAATGAAATAAGTCACAGTCCATTTTTGTAAGAAAATCAGATCAATAGCAATTGCGTACCAATACATACGTAACACCTGCGTATAAGTAAGTAGGTATAATTAGGTTTATTAAACAAAAGTCAGTGAATGTAGTAGTGTCCGGTTTTTCGACGACGCAACACAAAACTTTCAACTGCTTGAGATTTTTGCTCGAATTATTATTTAAAACAGGAATTCCGTTACGAAATAACACAAAACGAGGTGACATGAAAGTGCAAGGGCTTTTGAATGGTCGATTTCATAATTCTTCAAAATCAATCTTCGGAATTAAGGTTGTTGTAATTTATGTGCTGAAATTAAACACTTTCAACCTGAAACAATTTATCACCGAGACTTCTTTGCAGTAATTACTTTCTATCATTGTTGGATCATTCGGTTCCCTACAAAATGGTTGAGCTGGATGGTGCTGATCCAACCGTCATGTTCGTGAACGGGCGCCGTCGGATGATACTGGTCATCTCATAACTGCCAAGGCTTATTTTTTACCGACTTCACAAAAAGGAGGAGGTACTATGTTCGGCTGTTTGTATGTTTTTTTTATTATTATTATTTTTATTTTGTATGTTTGTTCATCGAATACTCCGCCAATTGTCGATGGATGTTCAAAATTCTTTTTTTGTTCGAAAGCAGATAGTTCTGTGGTGGTCCCATTGCCACCAAGTTAGGATCTGATGATGGGATCTTAGAGAAATCGAGGGCAACCCTCAAATTTTATAGGCTCACTTATTGTTTTTCGCATATTTTATGAAGTATCTTGTTTATTTGCGTATGGTTGTCACCATCTCAGGTAGCTGGGCTGATGATGGAAGGTACAACTCCTTAACAGTAAGAAGTTACTCAAACAGGCAAGGACTGTTTTAGTAAATTGTTTTGATGTTTGATAGGGCATTTGTCACATTTGGTCTCATGATCATCAAGTCATGACCTGATGCTGCAGTCAGGATAGTCTGCAGAGTACCTAACTCCTCGACAACTAACAGCAGATAATACATATCGTGTTTAGGCTCATTGAAAAGGGCTCGATGTGTGGATAAACGTACTGTTAATGAGGAACACCGAAGTACATATAGACCTGATGCTGAAGCCAGGAGCATCATAAAAAGTACAAACCTTGAAATAACAGCACCGTAGTCGTGTTTGGGCTCATTTTAAACAGGACTAAATTTTAAGTTCAATGCAATGTTGACATAAGTCTGGCCTGATGCTGCAGCCAGGATTATCAGCTTCTAGTCTAAAAACATCAGGTCAGGATTTGATGATGGGATCCTGGAGAAATCGAAGGAACTCTTCAAATATTATAGGCAAACCTATAGCGATTTGGGTATTTTTTATAGTAACTCGTGCACTTGCTCTCGGAAAGCACCATTTGGTGAAGTGGAACTGATGATGAAGACCTCAGATGGCCACCGGAACTACTCAATAATATCTAAGTATTTCACGGGTTGCGATTCGATTACTTTAATATGGTTGCTAAGCAATTCATGCTCGTCACAATGTGAATGGTGATATGGAGCTGATGGTGGACCTGGAGAACTCCTCAACAATTAACTTCCCTGCATCGGGAAAAGCAATATTTTGTTTGTAAAAGGCGATGATCACTAGGCTATTGTAACTTAGATAAATTATAAGCAGACCCACTAAATAGCGTGAAATAAAACTTTTTAAGAAAAAAAAAAACCGACTTCCAAAAAAACACTACAAAGTGAAAAATAACTTTAATTTCGGAAGTCGGTGGCGAAAACTAAAATACAGATCCAAAGACACCGACTTCCGAAATTAAAGTTATTTTTCACTTTGTAGTGTTTTTTTTACCCGCGGCTGTACGGAGACGGTATAATATGCATTTGGGGTTGTGTGTTTTTGTTTGTTTTTAATCTTATATTTTGAATTGTTTCTTCATTTGTATTTTTTTTTACATTGTACTCACATATAGAAGCAACAAGAATAATGTACCCAGGATTTTGTAATATCTTGATTTAAAAGTGTCCATGGAGTTTCTTGCACGTTCCTCTCCATAGAGATCTACGTTTTGGAATGGGCAACTAGCTTATTCAACTTTCTCACTAGCTGACCGACTATTTAATTTTGACAATTCAAAAGTGCCTGTCGAAGTGGAGGTGCTTGGGGGAGGCCTATGTCCAGCAGTGGACGTCTTTCGGCTGAAATGATGATGATGATGAAAAGTGCCTGTACCTACATGGTTTAATTGAAATAAATGCTTTGAGTTTGAGCATATTCGAATATTTCGGCAGTTATGTTTAAGTCCCATGTACGGACGAGCCTATTGTCATCATCCTAGCACAAATCCAGACTCGGGGTTGCTACTGAGAAATTCAAGATGGATAAAGCCAATAACATTTGACCCGGGAATTGTACCCAGGTCCTTATGGTTGGCAGTAGAGGTTGGGTTGGCGTTGCACGGAGGGGTCCCGGAATTGGTGTTTTAAGAGGAGACGGGACAACCCCTATGTGCTGATGGTGATTACTGGGGCGGTTTTAGTGAGGTAATATCCTTCATTTCCCGACCACTGTTCCCGGAGGTCGGGTGCTTTAAAAAAAAAGGTCCTAATTATTAGCATTAGCGGTTGCGATCGCTAGACCAAAAAGGCTGTATTTCACAAAAAAAAACATAGTCAATAATAATAATTATAAAGCATGTTCTGGCAAAAGTCAGACATTAAACAAATATGAAAATTGTTCTGTTTTAGTACTAATAGCGATATTAAAGTACGTTTATTTTGTAAAACATACTTTTGTGAATTGTTGCAATTTTAGTAATATCTCTGTAATTAATATAAGTGTTTTAATACTGTACGTTTGAGTATTTTATTAGATATTGAAACTCTATAATTAGATTGACAGGCGCCTCCTGTGTGCATTATTAAATAAAATACTTACTAGTACACGTGTCTTCAGATAAACTAAATCTAAGATCCCTTGGTGTTGAAATAAACAGCTTGTAATAAAAACTCAGTGATGCAAGCCTTGAGATTGGACTGGCGATGAACATGTCGAAGACCAAGCTGATGTCAAACACCACTAAAAACTGCCACGTGGAGCCCTGATATAGCTAGAAGGCGACGCGGCAGACCTCGTCGAAGATGGCGGAACGACCTGGAGATACAAACGACCAGTGGTCCTCTTTGGCCCTGTATCGGAAGAGCTGGAAGTCATGGGGAAAGACCTTTGCCTTGCAGTGAGATGATGCAGCCTAACAGTAACAAGTAATTTAAAAAAAAACATGCTTTAGTATTTTTATGTTTCTTGAAGATTTAATGTTGAATCCACAGTTCCCGAATTCTTGAAACAAGTTATTTTTTACTAGCTGCGCCCCGCGATTTCACCCACATAAGTCTCGATTGCGTGGGAATATCGGGATAAAGGTATCCGTACTAATCCAGTTCATGGTCTAAAAATGTGCTAAATTTCATCTAAATTCGTTCAACGGCTGAACGGATTTATATGAAATTTAGCGCGAAAGCGTAACAAACAAACATACAAAAAATCTAATCTTATTTCTTTATAATATTATATTAGATTAAATTGTTCTGAAAATATACGGAACTATTTACTTAACCGGTTGAATGCTGTAATTACAGAAACTAGCTTCTGCCCGCGACTTCGTCGGCGTGAAATTTCACCCTCCCCCCATTCACCCTCTTAGGGGTGGAATTTCGAAAAACCTTTTCTTAGTGCACCTCTAGACCTCATAAGGAACCTACGTGCCAAATTTTGAATGTCTGGACCCAGCGGCTTGGGCTGTGCGTTGATATGTCAGTCAGTCAGTTTCTTCTTTTTACCCGACTGCGCCAGAAGGAGGGTTATGTTTTTCGAGAGTATATATGAAGGTATATATAAGTATATATATATGCTTATATATAATGTATATATATAAGCTCGAACAAAGGTGAGGTCATCCTCAAGGTTGACGTGAAGAACGCCTTTAATTCTGTAAACAGGGACACTTTGTTGGCTGAAGTCAAAAAAGAATTACCCGAAATTTATGGTTTCATGTGGCAGTGTTACAGACACCCTTCCAAATTACTATATAAGGACAATGTTTTGGAATCTGCAGTAGGATGCCAACAAGGTGACCCTCTCGGGCCTGTCATTTTCAGCTTGGCTATTCATCCAATCATCCAGAAACTAAATTCAAAATTCAACGTGTGGTACCTAGATGATGGAACGCTAGGAGGTGATGTAGACACCGTTTTGAATGACCTACAACTTCTCAAACAGGAATTTAAATCTATTGGCTTGGACCTTAACCCCTCAAAATGCGAAATTTACCTTTCTGACATTACCGACAGACAATTGACCCTAGAGAAATTTAATGCAATAGCCCCACAAATAAAAATTTTAGAAAAAAGCTCACTGCACCTCCTAGGTTCCCCAATTTTGGAAGATAGTTTTCCTCCTTTCATCGAAGAAAAAATTAAAAAGTTCAACGACTTTTCGGACAGACTCTCCAAAATTAATCTACATTCGGCATTCACCCTAATTAGATACTGTTGTTTTGGCCCAAATTTTATATATTTTCTACGCTCTTCCCCTTTATGGAAGCAGCCAAACCTCTTGGACAAAATTGACCAAATTATTCGCAGCACATTAACATCAATTCTAAATGTGGCCTTGGACGACCGAGCGTGGCTGCAAGCCACACTACCCATCCGCTTTGGTGGCCTCGGCGTCCGCAAAATTACCAGTATTAGCTTACCGGCGTTCCTGTCCTCTGTCCACAGCACCGAAAAGTTGACCGGGAAGATTTTAGCCCCCTCCCTGGTTGACTCTGAAGTGCCGTGCTTGGCCGACGCGGAGAACGCCTGGAAAATGGCTTGCCCGGATACAGATCGGCCCGCGAACCTATCTTCCCAGAGGCAGTGGGATGAGCCGCTCTGCAGGTTGGTACGGAATAATCTTATTAATACGTCCACCAATACTGCTGAGCGTGCCCGCCTACTGGCTGTGGGTGAGTGGGAGTCGGGTCTCTGGCTTCAGGCACTACCGTCACCCAACATAGGCACATTGCTGGGTGACACCACCTTCCGGCTCGCTACTTGTTTGCGTCTGGGCGCCCCTTGCGTGGCTCCGCATCGCTGCCAATGCGGTGAAGGTGTCGACTGCCTCGGACACCATGGCTTATCCTGCAGTAAAAGCGCAGGCCGGATAGCACGGCATGCCAGCCTCAATGACATCATCCGTCGTGCTCTTGTCACCGCTGGGGTGCCAGCTGTTTTAGAACCCAATGGTTTGGCACGCGACGATGGTAAGAGACCAGACGGGATGACCATAATGCCTTGGAAGGTAGGTAGGCCTTTGGTGTGGGATGCAACGTGTGTCGACACCCTTGCGCCATCCCATCTTCCAAGCACGGTAAGCTGTGCTGGGGCGGCTGCTGCAGGTGCGGAAAACCTCAAACGGCGCAAATACTCCAATCTCTTTGGAACTTACATATTTGAGCCGTTTGGGGTTGAAACACTAGGGCCATGGGGCCCGAGTGCCCACTTAGTATTCCGAGACATCGCCAAGCGGTTGGTCGACTCATCACGTGACCAGAGGGCTGGCCTATTTTTTGGCCAAAGAATCAGCATTGCCATACAACGTGGCAATGCTGCCAGCCTTTTGGGCACGTTTCCCGTTGACAGTGATGCGGACGAATTTTTTGATGCCCTTTGATTATTTTCCCTCCCTTTTTATATAGGTACTTGTACATATTATTATTTTTAAGTTGAGTTTTTTTTTTTTATTGTCTTTCTATTAAAAATTCAAACAAGATTGTGCAAGTAAAAAAAAAAAGAGTATATATGTATGTATGTTTACATGTATAATAATTGTTTGGCACGCTCTGCGGCCTGAACGAACGGCTCGATGGGATTTTAGCTTGAGACATGTCGTTAGATTCGTATTTACAGTGAGAGTGACACAGGGTATATCAAAAAAAAAAAAAAAAACAAAATGGCGGATTTTTGGCGCCATATTATGCCTTCAAAAAAAATTTATTTTCTTAAAACCTATCGAGTGGGGTATCAAAATAAAGGATTTTAAAAGGTGATTACAAAAATATACACAACTTATTTGGTTAAAAGTAATTCAAAGTGACAAATCGTATAAAAAACACGTACCAAGAACTAAATCGTCTGCAAAATCTTTCACATTTGTAAACTAAAAAGCTGGAAATAAAAAAAAAGTCATTTAAAAAATTAAAAAACCCGACTGCAACCTTATACTAAAACTAACTGAAAAGCTAAAAACAAGCCCATTTTAAATTCAATAAAAGTTGGAAGCAGGCGGGACTCATTTGAGTTTGAAACTATAATAATGGTATGGGCCCCGCCTGCTTCCAACTTTTATTTAATTTAAAATGGGTGTTTTTAGCTTTTCAGTCAGTTTTAGTATACTAAAACTAACTGAAAAGCTAAAAACAAGCCCATTTTAAATTCAATAAAAGTTGGAAGCAGGCGGGACTCATTTGAGTTTGAAACTATAATAATGGTATGGGCCCCGCCTGCTCCCAACTTTTATTTAATTTAAAATGGGTGTTTTTAGCTTTTCAGTTAGTTTTATATATTTAGATTGTGTCTCGCGTAGATCCACGTTACGAAGGGTTAGTCCTTTTATTTCGTATAGTTCGTAGCTTCGTTAAAAAAGTAATAAACTTAACTGCTACGCTTTTGACTTACGTAACTCTGACTTTGTTTATTTGCTTATCTATCATTATCACAATATCATGTTTGTGTTAGAACGTTAAGTCACCTTTCATTTATGATATTGTAATTACGGCCGTGAAATGCTTTGCATATTTCGCCGCTGATTAAGCTTGGACTATCTGAATGTAGTTTTATTAACAAAACGGATACCTATGTTCAAAAATAAAATCATTTAAAAGTACAATAAATTACAGCTAGAATAATAAAATGCAAAATAATGATGACTTTATAATAATTATGTTTTGTCTGTTATTTAAATATATATTATTTATTGATTATTAATGATTTAATTAGGAACAAAATAATCTATTATAGACGTTAATTTGTCGTTTTAATTATGTTAGCGTAGCACGGAAGGTGAGGAAGCAGGTGTTGTGGTGTAACTTGATAAATATCACCTGTTATCCAATATGCCTGCGATAGACTGAGTTGATTATTTGGTTCGAAAAAAGCATGTAGCTTTCAATAGTTCTAGTCTAACCCCATTTGAAAGTAATAAGGTCACATACCCATAATCAGCCTACATGTTCCCACTGCTGAGACACAGGCCTCCTCTCTTTGAGAGGTAGTGGGCAGTAATCTACCACGCGGGCCCAGTG
Organism: Amphipoea oculea; assembly: GCA_945859645.1. Taxonomy (NCBI): domain Eukaryota; kingdom Metazoa; phylum Arthropoda; class Insecta; order Lepidoptera; family Noctuidae; genus Amphipoea; species Amphipoea oculea. Next base: position 16,542,825 of record OX243873.1, read on the forward strand.
CGGGTTGGTAGATGTCACATGTCGAATTTTGGTTCTTGGACATGCCGGTTTCCTCACGATGTTTTCCTCCACCGTGTTTGAGAGTAGTGGTGATGAAATAATTTACACAAAGTAAAGCGCTTGTCTGGGTTTACCTAACCTAACCTACGATCTACAAGTCGTAAGTCGCGGCCATTACCGCTGGGCCACCACGGCTCTCAAAGGTCATATGCCAGTAAATATTATGAACTAGACTGAAAGCTTTGACAAAATTCTTTTAGGTACAATTTGATTCATACCTGATTCATTGTAATCAGATTTGAAATACAAAAAGTTAACAAAACACCAAATTCTTTTTCATATGATTCAAACTTCCCTATTTCCTTCTGAAGACTGTTTTTCCAGTGAGTCAGACAAATGATATTTATTTTTTCCTTTATTTCATTATGTACATATAAATTATATTTTTAAATATTAGTATAAAAAATATATAAAAACATTTAAAAATATAAAAAATAGTAGCCCACCGGTATCGGGAACAGGGTCCAAGCTACCGGCGGTCAGGGCTCCAGAGAGAGGAACCTCCTGACAATGCGAGCCGTGTCCAGAAGTACCGCTTTCTGAATCAAGCCCTTGATCCAGCTGCCCAACGTGAGCCTCCTCAGGTGTTGGTCGAGGCTCTTGGCAATCAACCCATTGGCTGTGACGACTATCGGCACAATGATTGCTGAGTCAACATCCCACATGTCGACAACCTCGCGAGCCAAGTCAAGATACTTGATTTGTTTATCTTTCTCAGCTTTCACGAGGTTCTCATCATGCGGGACGGTTATGTCAACAATCATTGCGCGCCGCTCTAATCGATCCATCACCACTATATCAGGCTTATTGGCAACAATAGTCCTGTCAGTGATGATGGATCGATCCCAGTACAATGTGATATTTCCATTTTCGAGAACTGGGTCGGGCACATACCTGTAGTACGGCACCTCCGATTCCACAAGGCTGTATTTCAGAGCAAGTTGCTGATGGATTATCCTGGCTACAAGGTTGTGTCTATGCAAGTACTCTCCGTTAGCTAGACGAGAACACCCAGAGATAATATGCCTGATTGATTCTCCCGGCCGGTGGCATGCCCGACAAATGTCAACCGTGCCGTCTTTCACAATAAATCTCCGGTAATTGTTCGTCATCACAACTTCGTCCATAATTGCACAGACAAAACCTTCGGTTTCTCCAAAGAGATCACCGCAACGTAGCCAGGCTACGGACGCTAGTAGATCTACATCGGGTCCATGAAGGGCCCGGAAAAAGCGTCCGTGAAGCTCCTTACTCTGCCATACCTCCATGCGATCATTAGTGTCAAGCACTACTGGTTTGCGCCAGTTCTCTTTAGCCAAGGAGAGCGGGGTGAGGCCCTTGTCCACTATGACTACATCTCGATGCATCCCCACGTCGGTTTCTTGGAAGTATTCCCTGAGATTGTATATCTCGCGATTGTGGAGGGTCTTAGCGTTTAAAAACCCTCGACCTCCACACTTTCGCGGGATATACAACCTCATTACCGATGACCGTGGGTGATGCATTCGATTTGCAGTCAACAGTGTACGGACCCTCCTATCCAGGGCGTCGAGTTCGGTTTGAGTCCATTTGAGTATGCCAAAAGAGTACATCAAAACCGGCATGACCCAACCGTTGAAGGCGCGCACCTTGTTTCCGCCTGATAGATGACTATTAAGTACTTTTTTCAGGCGGCCAAAGAAGCGCTCCTTCAACGATTGCTTCATGTCAGTAACATTGATGCCTAACGCTTCCGACATACCCAAATACTTATAGGTTTCGGATGCGGAGAGGGCTCTAAGGTTTGTGGAATCCGAGAGTTGAGTTCCCACGGATTCCACAATCTCCCCTCGTTTTACATGCATGACTGCACATTTGTCCACACCAAATTCCATCCTAATGGCGTTACTGAAAGTTTGAGTTACTTTCAGTAGCTCCATCAGTTGCAAATTGTTGGGGGCAAAGAGTTTTAGGTCATCCATGTAAAGGAGGTGCGATATAACCTGACCACCTCTCCTCAGCCGATAGCCTAGACCTGAATCCTCCAGCAGTTTGCTTAGAGGATTCAAGGCTAAGCAGAACCAAAGCGGGCTCAAACTATCACCCTGAAATATGCCTCGCTCAATCCTTATCGGTTCGCTATTCCTCTGAATATTTCGACATCCTGGATAGCGAAGGACCGTCCTCCATTGCCCCATACACGACATCAAGAAGGTGCGCAGAGTTGTATCTACTTTATACAACTCCAACACCCTCATGAGCCATGTATGTGGCACCGAGTCATAGGCCTTCTTATAATCTATCCAACATGTCGACAGATCCTTTCGGAACCGACGAACCTGTTGGCTAATGGCCATATCAATGAGGAGTAGCTCCTTAGTACCGCGGGACCCATTCCTACATCCATTCTGAGAGGTAGACATGATGGAGTTGGTGTCTATATGTTTGTTAATTTTAGCTCTCAAAATGGATGTAAGAACTTTATAGACCGTCGGTAAACACGTGATCGGCCTATAATTTTTGGGTTCCGCGGTGCTACCTGATTTATGGAGCAGGTGGGTAATTCCTGTCGTTAGGAACTGGGGTACCGAACCAGATTCCAAAGCAATTTGGAACTGAGATGCCAAGCGGGCGTGCGACCTTGTAAACCATTTTATCCAAAAGTTCTGCAGCCCGTCCGGCCCTGGAGACTTCCAGTTGGGCAATGGACGGACTGCACGAGCTACATCTTGAGGGCAGATGGTTATAGCCCCCATTTCTGGTATTGGATCGCAGGCTCGCTCGACCTCTCGAGCCCAATCACCTTCAGTGTGACTGACAGGCACCGACCAGATACTGCGCCAGAAGGAACACATGACATCATCATCCGGCAGGTGCGTGTCAGCCACACCTTGGTCCGGTCGTTCCCAACCCCTATAAACCCACCTTTCATCACTCTGGAAGGTGCGATTCTGAGTGTATCGCTCTACTCGCCGCTTATACCGACGGATACGGTTCGCCCATGCATATACTTTCTGCTTCAGGAAGTCGATGCGCTCTGTGACACAGGACATATAGTCTTGAGGACTGATATCAGTCCCCGAGAATGCCCGCCTCACAAAGCGCATCACTCTAGGGCGAGTATTGCCCTCCCTGAAGCAGATTAGTTTGCCGATGAGCGTTCTGGCCCCACCAATACGACGTTCAATTCTGCACTGCCAAGCTGGTACGGCAGGTTTCGGACGTGTAGCTCTAAAGTCATTGGTAAATTTAACGTGAGCTACACGACATGCCGCTACAGCCGCGCAGTACAGAATCGAATGAGTATCGGTGAGGTCTTCGCAGGTATCAAAATATTTTGACAACTGCGAATCCAGGACCGCCACCAGCGCCCTATTTTTGTTATGCATGGGCAAACGAGGCAAGCGTGGCCTAAGTTCGGGCGACATGAAGCGATATTCCTGAATCGCATCCTCCAAAGCACTCCTCAATTCCTCATTGCACTGGGTACTTACGTTTGTAGCCCTATCATTACTCCCCTCGTCAGCATGACTTGTATTAGTCTGCGGTAGTATTACAGTAGTCTGCGACTGGGGGGCGATGACATGGCTACTCTGCATTTCATTTCGCAGGCGATCAAGTGTAGTATCATCCAACATATGATTACGTTGGATGACCCGCACCTGATCCGATAGTCGTTGTGTCGAAACGTTGACAGCTGGTTCAAGCACCTGAAAAAGAGAGAGCATCCGAACACGATACGCGGTCAGATTGTTTCCCCCCTCTGTAGCCCCATAGTATGAGCGCATGACATTTTCATTGATGGATCGTGTCCATCTCATGCGCTGCACACTTCCGCCGGGAGCTGGGACCCTATCAGAGGCCGATGGGCCTCGAGGTCCTAAGCCGTCCGACGGCCGGCGTCCTCCCCGTCGACGAACAGGTGGTGGCGTCGTGGGCGGAGAGAAATACTCGTCGCTCGAGCTCGACGCAACTGCCGCGGCCGGCGTCGTCACAGCGCTCACAGTGGCGCTGGGTACCGGCGGCGCGGGCGGCGAGGCGGAGCTGAGCGAAGAGTCCGGAGGTGGTAGGCGTGCGCGTCTTGCGGCTGATCTTGTCAACATTTTTGTGGTTTTATTTCTCTGGTTTTACCGGAGGTGACATGACAGATGTCACCTCCGGTTCGGTAGTTTTTGGTGAAAGATTCGAGTATTATGGTTCATTATATGTACTTTTTCGATTGGAATTATTAAAAATTGAGTTTCTGGGCTTTGCTTGTAAAATTTCACAATAAAACTGCTTCTAAAATTTAATTAAACTGAAAATTATATTATAAGAATGAAATTGACTTGTTGACGTTGGTGTTGCCAGCCGTATTTATTATATTTATTTTATTGTTAGTTACGTTTATTGGTTTCTTGTGTACAAAAATACGTCAGTTGACATACATATATTAACAGTCCTACAGTTGAATTAAGTGGTTTTAAAACGTGTTTTTCTCTCTGGTTTGAAATGAGAAAGATGTTTCTTCCGGATTAAAAGTCGTCGCAGATTTGAAGATAGTAATCAATCAACTCAGCCTAATCGTAGTCCACTGCTGGGCATAGGCCTCTCCCAGGCTAAGTCACAACACCCTGTCCCCGTCTTCTGCATCCAGTCTGTCCCAGCCACCTTTTTACGGTCGTCGGTTTATCTAACTGGGGGCGTCTCACGCTATGCTTGCCGATACGCGGTTTCTACTACAGGACTCGTCTGCTCCACCGGCCATCGGTCCTTCGACAAACAATCCACTGCCACTCCAACTTACTTACCTAATATGGCATTAGTTAACGGGCAAATGGAATAGTATAAGTTTGTGTGAAAACGTTAGATTTCTACATTTCCAGAGATCAGGCTTGATAGGTAATATTTCCCATATGCAATTTAATATTTATTGCACATCGATAGAAATTAGGGACACCGACACCGATACATGTCCACATCTTAAAGACGAGTTTGGTGTAATATTTCAGAAGCACATCAGCTATAAAAGATGGCGTCATACTGCTCAATTGAGCCAGTAAGGCATTGAGCCATAGAGTATGTATGGTGGCACGCGAGGTGGCGTGCGCTGCGTTCCGGCGCGGTCCTGTCTTGAGCAACTAAGAGGAAGTCTGACGCTTGTGTGACCTCAACGTGCAACGTGATAAATGTAATGGTTTGGTTAATTTGATTTTAGTCTTTGAAGAGAAATATAGGTATTCTTATAAATAGTAGTGTTCCTACTAAAGTTACGGCGATAACTTCTTTGCATACCTACTGTCCGTCATCTTGTTGGCTGGCTTTCACAACAAAAGAGAGGTCCCTTTTATATTCATATCAGAAAACGCTGACGACGTAAAAAAATTGCTTCATCAGTGTATTGTATTCTTTCCCAGGATGGACCATCACGGATCTTACAACGTTGCGGATAGCTGGTGGTGGTATAACGTTTGTTACAGTAATTAAGGGGCTTTTTGTGAATGGGTCTTCCAAGTGATTGCACACACTAACTAGCTTTTAATTTCCTCTGTAAATTATGAAACTTTTATTACTTACAAATTGTTGCGAGTAGATGAGTGCCTCGTTGCAAAACTCAGATGAAGTTTTGAAAAATCGAACTCTGCGTTAGTTAAAGATTTAAGGTGACTACATGACCTTAAGCGCGGTCACTGTCGGACTGCATAGAAAAGAAAGAGAAGCGCGATGACACAACGCTGGTAATTTATTGCAAAATAAAAGCAATTATCTATTGTTTGGACTAAAAAATTAAAGCATTAGTGCTTTAGTATGTTGCTTGTAGAATAATCTGACAAATAATAAAAATCATAGTGGTTGTATGTATATTAGTATGGTTTTTATTGTAAAAAGAATGTTTTTAAAGGTATTTTCATGATTTTTTTCTATCATATCAAATTAGTTGTATTTTGATTTCAATACACTATCTACCTAGCATATATCCTGAAGAATATCATATGTTTTTTTGATTTTGTTTACTGTAGTCGATCATATACTTTTATTGTTTCTAAAACTTGTGTTTTTTGCGTTTAGGTCCTATAAGCTCCTTAATGTAGATAACAACATAGTATTGTGGGAATTAACTACAGAGGTGAGCTATTTTACTTAATGAAACTCCTATTGGTTTTCATAGGATATTATGTGACAGGCCTGATGGTCTAGTTGTTAGTGACCCTGACTGCTATGCCGGAGGTCGTGGGTTCGATTCCCACCCAGGAGAAATGTTTGTGTGATGAGCACGATCATTTGTTCTGTGTCTGGGTGTAATTTATCTATAATGTGTATGTATTTAGAAATATATAAGTATGTTTATCAGTTGTCTAGAACCCATAACACAAGCTCTGCTTAGCTTGGGACTAGATGGCGTTGTGTGATAGTTGTGGAATAGGTAGGTAGGTAGGTAGGTATTTTAGGAGTATTTCATAGAATATATCAAATTAGTTCGTCTTATATATTATACGTCAAACCTACGACTCTCAATGACACATGCTTAAACGTTCGAATGGAATATGCCTTCAAATATTACCGGCCTGTATCAAAAGAGGTCTCTACAGTACACAATACGCTTAATGGGTATAATCAGCGAGAAAATTACACTCATTTTTGACCTTCAAATGACCGGTGTGAAATTCACGGAAGTCGTAATGAAATATTGTATGTATAATAATGTTATATTCGCGGACAAGAGGAGATAATGCTGCCGCTCTTTTTCGTTACATATTCCCTTAAAAGATTATAACAGCATCTGCGAAAAATATTCCTTGCTGAAAGCCATTTCAGCGCTCTGAAACTTGAGTTATTTTCATCATAAATTACAAATCAGTTACTAATATAAATCATATTTAATTAAGTTTCATGAAGTGAAAAGGATCATTAAGTAATCAACTCGCTTATCGTACACATCCAGTTGTTTTTAATTATGTAAATACGTTACGTACGTTACGCCCTCAGTGTACGGACGAGCCTAGTTTATGCGGAAAATGTTATTCAAACCGGATTTCGCACGTCAAGGCTTATTAACGAAAAAATATTGCATATTATTCAGTACCTACGTTTCAATCTGAAAGGGAAGTGATTGATGTAATTAGCTGTCTAATATTACAGGGCCAAAGTAAATTGGCTAGTGAAACATCGCATATGTGATGGGTGTCAACATCTAAACAACATGATAAAACGTAAGTGAATGAATGGAAATATAAATACATAGGTAATAGGATATAAAATAATTCTAACTTAATAACAAGGAAAATTAATAAAGCGCTCTTCCTCTCTCTACTTATTTAAAATTTTTCTGTGCCCGACAGGGTTCATAATTGTTTCTATTTTTTTTATTTATCACCTGTAATTGTAGGTACATTATGGATTGCAATAAACGATTTGAGATTTCAAAAAAATAAAACGAAAACAGATTTTTTCAACTCATACTTCCTCCAAAAAAACAACACATACGTATTTATATTTTTCATTTTATCGTGTTTACATATTATTGATACCCATCAAGTCTGTAGAATTTCGCTAGTTAATTTTATTTGAACCTGCATATCAAGGGGGGTTTGTGTGTAGAGTTTGTTGAAGTATCTAGAAAATAGGAGTGAGAAACATTCTGACAGTACAGTTTTAGTGAAAAAGGAAAATATCAAAGTCTATTACGGACGGTACAGCATCACAATAAAATATCTGCCGATCTTTTCCGTAAAAATCTCACCGTGAAAACTTGGGTGAAGTCTTTGAAGTGAGCTGTCATACCACTTGGTGCCAGGGATTGAGACTAATGCCAGGTAACTTCAACCTCACTTCATCTTAGTTTTCACGGTTTTCGGTTTTGCAGAATAGACCGGCTTTAGTCCAATATGTTATACCTGTACCAATGTACGTAGGTAAGTTTAACGAATATAATTATGTCTTTTGTAGAACATTGCCGGTTCCCTCACGATGTTTTCCTTCATCCTTTTTGATAGCAGTGGTGATGAAAATCAAAATGTGAAGATGTTTGGATGTTTTGCTTGGATTTGGATGAAATTTGGCACACAGATAGTTTATAACCAGGATTAACACATAGAATACTTTTATCCCGATATTCCCACGGGATCGACACTTAAGCGGGTGAAACCGCGGGGCGCTGCTAGTAAATTACATAAATTAAAGCACCTGTCTGGGTTCGAACCTACTACTTGTAAGTGGCGGCCGTTACCACTTCCCTTACTTAAAAGTCGGACAGAGACAATTAAGATACCAACATACGGGTCTTTGCCCTCACAAAAAAAAAAATATAAACGTGCGAGTAATATGTATAAAAATTATACAATTCAAGCAACTACCTGACTCACACGGATTTACCGAAGTACATAAACACAATTAGGTACATAAGTGGGTGTGCAGCCTGCACTGTAGCCGATTAATTATAAATTGATAATGTTCGTAGGTCGAATCAAAGGAACCATTTCGATTTATTGTTGTTCGAAGGCTGTTCAGCCATTAGCGTTGGCGTTATTACAGGTGCCAGAGAGGTATGCGTTTTGAATTGTTAAAAACTATAATTAATGTCGTACTGAGAGTCATGCCGATATGTTCATTGATACTGTGCGATGAATTATATGTAGCTTGTGTTACAAGGTTGTGCTGTTACATAATAAGTGATCTATGAGCTTGAGGATCTGTTTTTAGGTTTTGGCGTATGCACCTGAGCATACGTGCTGATCACATTTTATTAAATAAAAGAGCAGAAATTACTGGTTATCCTTTGAACTTTGGACTTGGATTTCTCTGATAAGTTAAAGACCTTTGTCTAGTTTTAACTTTCGAGCCTAATCATTGCAACCCTTATGTACGGTCACCAAAGGAGATAAGTAACCAGGGTCATCGGATATAGTAAGGAACCGATGAATGTTTCAAAATAATTTAATTAATAGAAAACAAACAGTTCATTTATCAAATTAAATTTCAATCGAAAAAATTCATCGTTTCTTAATAAACTTCAACTATATTCGACGACCTTGGTTACTTAATAATGCACCCACTGTAATGTACTGTAATGTACTTAATAATGTTAATGGTTGAATAATGTACCCAGGATTTTGTAATATCTTGATTTAAAAGTGTCCTTGGAGTTTCTTGCCCGTTCTTCTCCATAGAGATCTACGTTTTGGAATGGGCAACTAGCTTCAACTTTCTGACTAACTGACCGATTGTTTAATTTTGACAATTCAAAAGTGCCTGTACATGGTTTAATTGAAATAAATGTTTTGAGTTTGACTTATCTCCTTTGGTGACTGTACAAAGCTAGGTTGTATTGATACAGACGCTGGGTTAATACGCGTCATAATGTAACTTAACATCACCCCTATATGGGTTAGACAGAGGTGCACCTATAGTACACCCACATTTCGCCAGTTATTTTTAAGTCCCCGTGTAACAGGGGGCGAGCCTATTGACATCAACCGGCCACAAATCGAGACTTCAAGCTGCTACTGAGAACGTCAAGATGGAAAAACTCAATAACACCTTGCCCGCCTCGGGAATCGAACCTCATGCTCAGCATAGCGCTTCCAACCATTAGACCAGCGATGCAATCTATGTCGAGCCATAATATCTCTAGTTGATTTCTTAAACAAAGTAGACTCTACAGAACCACATGTAAATTCTCATTCATTTGTTTTTCGGTACCCAAAGTCAGCAACAGCATACTTTCGACCCTAGTAACATAACCTAAACATGTTATAGTTGTAGGCAACATGTCGACTGACGATAACCGGTCGACATGTCCAGTTGTCCACGGTACAGGTCGCTATTACAGCTTCAAGGTAAGGCCCCAGGTTTGATCTCCGATCGTAGATAGTTGACCGCGGGTCTAAGTGTTTTCATTGTACTGGGTATTGTGTAGTTCCGGCTCCGTGTGTAATCCGGGGTAAATCTGTGGAAATTATGGAATAGGATGTGTTTTAATTAGATACTAGTGTATGTTTTAATTGATAGGTAAGTTCTGTTGATGTTTTGCATTGATGATCGTGATTTGCTTAGTGGGTGTTGTAATTGTTGAGTAAGTATGTTTTGCTTTTTGTCGCGCAATTTTTCACTTCTTTGCTGAAAATGAAAATCGAGAAGGCCCTCCCCTGCAAATTTGTGAGCTTGATGTATTAAATAAATAAAATCGGTGAGGATTTTCTTCTTGTAAAATTTATTACAATACTGTAATAAATTTAATATAATTTAATTTAATAAATTTAATTTAATTTTTTCATAATCAACTTTAATTATTTATGAGATATTCAAGTCAGCGACCAAAGTCGATCAATACTGCTGCTTTACATGCAATTATTCGATTTATTGTATTTCAGCATTCATATACTTAATAGCTAGGAGTTTTTTTACTGTTATTATCAACTTTTGTCACTGACTGTACGTAGATACGTCTATAAAAACCGTCCTTGATACGTCTATTAAAACAATCTTCTGTTCATTACTGGCCTATCTCTTGGACACGTTCGTAGTCGATCGACGGAGGCCCAAATGTCGTGCACTTACCTAGTTCAGTAAGGTTACCAACTCAATAGCTACTATTAGCTCGCGTGATTCGGTTCAATGGTGGTACATAGTATCATAGACAATTAAACAAGCGTTTTGTTTAGGTAGACTGCTTCCCATGGTGCTATGGTTGTTTCCTTCGAAATGTTTACCCTTTAACACACAATGTCTCTGTCTGTGTGCCTACATACAGTTGCATGTGAAGATTTTAGAACTTCGTTGATGTTTGTTTTGATAATAGTGCAGCTTAATAAACGCTCAGAAGTATGAATCGAACCATGTAGTTGAGACATTATTTCGATATTAAAAGGAAAGAAAGAAGAAGACAATAGGTTTTAACCTAGATAAAGTGGATAAGATAGAGATTAAAACAGAAGATGAATTAGCAGGGGATCGAGGAGGGGGGGGAGGGGGTTCAGGGGATCAGACTGGCATAAATCTTTATTGAGTTGCGGTGAAACATGACGGAAACAAAAACTAACACGAAAAAGCACAAGTTGGAGAAAATATGCGTCACATCCACGCAAAACGGACATCGCTCAGCATGATGATGTGACACTACGTGAGACAGAGCGACAGGCCTAAGAGCTGTTTTTTAGCGACAGCCGGCATTGACGTGATGAAATGACGCAAAATAAAATTAATACACAATACAAGTTCTGGCTGAAATATACGAGTGAAACTGAAGCCAGATTTTACTCATCTCATGTATGTATGTGCGTGTTGTGTGATCTCTGATTAAATAATTTTGATAAAAGGCTTGCGTCAACCAATTTAGAAAGTATTATTCAGTTAGTTAAATGATTGTTTACACGCTAGGTACCTACTAATTTTTAATTAGCAGAGTTCATTAACGTTCTTGACGTTACGCTTAGTAAATTAGCAAATACTTTCTTTTCAATCAAAACAATAAAGTCTTAACATCAATTTTTAATTGTTGTTTTTCTAATAATATACGAAAAGGTTAGTTGATGATGCTAATTAGAAAATACTTCCAGCTTGTTGTTATAAATGCCAGCAAAATTATAATTAAGCTAAGTTATTGAACACGTCTGGACGTATTAAAAGTGAGTACTTTGGAAGACCTAGGGCACTTCATGTGCACATTATATTTTTGATAAGGTCACATACTTGGAATAGTTTCGTGACGTAAGGCAATGGACTGGAACAAAGGCCGAGTGACGTTAAGGTCGGTGCCACTGTTAGCGATTAATTGGTAGATAGGTTTTTGTCAGCTAGAGGTGAAATTAAAAAGTTTTTATCACATTATCTAGTCTTTATTGTGAATGCTCTGTTATTTAGGCACACCTATAATTTGTTTATACGTTAGCAATAATACCTTTTCTAAATACTTTTTTAAACCAATGTTGAATGTTTATGCTGTTGGTTTTCATTAATAAATACATACCAGGGTCCCATTAAAATAGTTGGACAAATTTTAACACAGCGACAGCGCTGTGTTAAAATTTGTCCAACTAGGTATTTAGACGTACAGACGTCTAACCAAAGATATCCAAGCATAAAAGAAACCCTGATTAAAGTGATTTTATTTTGACCTAAAATAATAAATTGCTGGCACATTAGTGTATTTTCGTTAGCTAATTATTTTTCTTGTAAGCATCTAATGCGTTTTTCTTATATATTTTTTTTTTATCATAGAAGGACTACCTATTATTATTTTGGTGATCTGAATGATTTCTAAAAGTTTCTCCATCTATTTGAATAGGATCTTACATATGCTGCGTATAACAAGCACTTTTATTTTATTTTCTAGTTAATGTTCCAAATAAATAAATAAAATAAATAATTATGAGCGTTTGTTAGTTTCCTTGGTCTGGTGGCCGGGACTGCTGAGCAGGGGCGTCCTGAGCTTGATCCCTAGGCTTTTCAATTACAAAATCAGTAACAGCATGAAGTGTGTGGCCGCTTGTTGACAGTAGGCTCGTTTCGTTGAGTTACACGATTACTGACAAATGCTTGCATTGATTGGACAGCTACACTCCAATCTGTGTGGTTATTTCTTCAAAAGACCATTTTAGACACTAATCAACATGGTTCTCACAGGATCTGACCAAGACTATGTCTGGTCTGGACTTTAAAAGACCTTGAGTTTGTTCCGCCATTTTTCCTCAGGGGTAGAAATTGGAAATAACGACTTTATCTAGCTTATTTTGTTTTATTTATAATATGTCATGTGAAAGTTCCCTCTAATTCCGATATCCTACTTACAGATTAAACAATTTCAGTTCCTCTACTGAACTCTGTCTTCTCCTTTTGAGATCTCCGACGTTCGTATAGTAAGAGTTTTTCTCGGGGCACAAAGCACTATGCAATCAGAATTCCACTCTTTCATGTTCTCGGTGTTATTTGTGAACTGTGACATTACGTTTCTAAAGCCATATCCGTCTTTATTACGTAACCTTTAAGATTTTTATCAGTGATTCATTATCCACATTTTCTTACCCTAGCCATGAAAATTGCCGTTCCAAGCCCACGCTATAATTGATCGCTTAAACTTGGCAACTGCGCCTGCCCCGATTCCATGATCTATGTGATCAATTTGGAGCTAGCAATTGATTATCACGACCACGAGTGATTGAATTATGACGTCATAACGTAAAATTACGGCTTGTCAAGTTTACATTGTTTCGTTAATGGCCGTCTAGGCGGACAAGGCTCTCAGAGAATAAACTAAGTAATTATAATGAATGAGTGCCATTTTATTTTCAGTTATTTAATACAGGAACTATATAATTACTTGTATGCTAATTATAGGTGTGGTTTTACAGAATGTTTTCTAATTTTTTTAGAAACAAAAGATTGCGGAAGTCCTCTGAAATTGCTATTATTCTGTGGATTTGAATTGGCGCATGGGTTGACCATGATTTGGATTAGGGTATAGAATCCTTTTTTTTCCCGATATTCTTACGGGATCCAGAGTTATGCAGGTGAAACTGCGGGGCGCAGCTTCGTAAATAAGAAAATCTAGTTAGAATACCACAAAGGTACTCGTAATAATCGGTAGTAAGCGAAAACCTTCTAGGTGGAATATGAAGCCCAGAAGGTTTTCTTGATCTATGAATAAGTTTATGACAAAACGTTAGTATGTAGGCTAAAAGTTACAAGGCTTCATTTTTTATGGAATTCACACGGTTAATATCTCATGGAACGTTGCTCTAATTGATAATATGTTACGCTGACCTATGGTATAATTTCAAGCATTTCCATAGAATCATTTTCGACAAAGGTATTATTAAATTAATCAAACCATGCAGTGACATAGTGCAGGTTTCATTCAACAGATTCTGTCACTTAATTTATAATTGAATCAAATTTTTTATACCGAGAGAAAGTTACCTACAGCCTCTTTTTGTTTGTTATTCAATTATAGTGGAAGCTCAGTTTTGTATTATTTTCAGCGCAGAGCCAGCCTACCTAGAACGAATTCACAATTATCTATGCTCTGTTTCTTACAACCTAACCTGTAACACTTCGAAACTGGAAACATTTCGATAATGTAAATACCATGTTACGAACAATAGCGGAATTGGCTCAAATAAAGTCAGTTAGTATTAGTAAATTAGTTCCACATTAACATATCCTGGCCTAAAGGGGGCACCTACCTATAATCTGTGGTGGGGTCAATAATAGGGTCAGGTATTGACATTTGTAAAGCGTGTACACTTGCTCCTTATCGGGCAGTACAGACTTGCAGTTCGTATTGTACGCTGATTTAGAAGGATATATACAGAAGTGATTGGTTAAGGTTATATTGACCAGTTTGTTTTTAGGTCTTTACCTAAAATGAATTCCTCAAGTTTTCTTTGAAGAATAAGTTTTAACTTTGGAGTATTTTGGTATAAGCTATCATTTGAGTAAGAACTGTTGATCATCTACTTATTTGCTTAGCGAGTAATTTGGAACAAGTTTTTAACACTTGCAACATATTGCAATACCTCATGCTAAACTTGTATATCTTTACTAATGAGATAGAGTCAAATTACAAGGTTACATATACCAAAAGAAATTAAAGCATTTAAAGCATTGCTACGCTCAAATTCCCAGCATTAAATTTTAAACCGTATAATTTCCTTCAAATCTTTCTATTGTCTTATTGCAACCATTCAAATTATAGCATAAACTATTCAACATTGATCCCCAAGGAAATAACAATAAAAATTCTTGAAACGGTTATTAAAAAATCAAATACATGTAACCTTTAGGCAAATCTCCGCGGTTTGCGTGACCGCCGCACTTATATCGACAAAGGTAACACAGGTATCTGTTACTTTATGTATTTTAGAGGTCCGACTTTATTTAACGACAGAAAATACTTGGTTTAATTATACGTTGCTAAGCACATTCTGTTTGTAGCTATATTACTTCCTTAGTAGAAATTCGTGAGGTATAACACCTTTTTGTCGGCGAGACATGTTAATAGCAGCTGTCGCTACATTGCTTATAATTTCAATTACGTCAATATTTTATGTTCCAATCAATGAAATACTTTTTTCACTTCTCATGCTCTAAAAGTCCGTCTTTATGTTGTGCTTAGGCGACATAAAATCGCTTTTTATGTTCTAGTGCATAAAGTAAATTTTTTTTCTGAGACTAAGGAAATCAGGCCCAACAGCCACACGCACAATAAAACTTCGCAGATTAAAGTCGTGATTTATTTCATTTTCTTTAATTTATACCACTTCCGTGTTTTATATCGTTAATTTAATAAAATCAGGTAAAATAGTTGTCATTTATTATTTAAAAAGGCAAAGAAACGTTTTCATTTTTTGGCAGTATGAAGTACCCAAGTCGAATGACAAATGTTGAAAAAAAAAAAACTTATAAAAAGTTTCGTGGCGGTATTATCTGTGGTGGGGGGTATTAGCTATGGATGCAACATTTTTGATTAATTATGTACTGTATACTTTATGCCTGTTTCATTTTCTTGCAATCGAAGTGAAAAGCAGAGTGTATAACTCAGGCATAAACGAGCCATTTTACCCCTCGACTTAACTATCCACCCTCGCCTGCGGCTCGGGTGGATATAAACGTCTCGGTGTAAAATAGCTTCTTTTATGCCTTAGTTGTACAATCTACTATTACATGCGTCATGGGGCTTTGTGAATGTTTAATTTGGGTTTTGCACCCACGACACCGGAGAAATTCATAGTAAAGTAAAAAAACTTTAAGTTTATTTTTTAACTTTTCAGGCTTTTAGTCGAAACGGGCAAATCTGCGCTTTTAAATTACATAAAATTATTTTTTCTATAGGCGACTCGCATGAAGTTAATTCATTTGTGGACTCGCTCACAAATTCAACAACGAAAGACAACTCCAGAAATATGTATTAGGCGATTACATTTTGAATTTTATGCAATAAGATTAACTATTCATCGCAATTCGCATTAGTAAAAGTACTTTTTCTGGTCCAAAGAATAGAACCCAAACATAATAGCTCGCTTCATCAATAAAGTGCCTTTAAACTATTATCAAATAAATTACCTTTGCGCAAAGCAGTAGGTGTGAGACCACCCGGTGTTCGGTTCCTAGTCCACCGATGGTATCACTGGCTGGGAGCCGCGGGGGCTGTTACATGCACCACGACCATTATGATAACACCGACACTTTCACGGAATGCGGTTGTATTCAAGATAAATTGGTTCTACCGTGTGGTTTGTTACGTTGGGATGCTTGGGGTTAGCTCGTGGTTTCGTTATGAAGTTGATGGTGACTGATAGGTTAGATTTGACGCAGTCATTTTTTTAAAGTCGTTAGTCTGAATATTAACAATAAATCAATATTTGTTCACATGTCGTAAAAGACGGTGCTACTCCACTTATGACCGTGACCGTACATCATTATTACATTTTGTTAAACATTGATTTGACGGACATGTGGGAGGCCTTTGCCCAGCAATGGAACAGTATAGGGTATCAAAAAAACTTTGCTGTTAATGACCATATTGGGATAAATAATGGTAACAATAAAATGTTGGAAAAGTACTTTCAGCTTAATACCTCTAAAATGTGACAGTTGATACTATCCGTAGTATTCATTCGTTGGTAGAAATAAGGAAGAATTTTATCACGCTCTCATTTCAAAAATATTTTACCGAGTATAAAATAAAATGGCCGACGTTGTTGAAAAGAAAAGTGTCGTAATTGCAGCAAAGTGAACTCGAAAACGACGTAAAACTTTCAGGTATTACGCAGTGAAGTTGCCCCAGTTTGCGCCACGTTTCGAAAATAAAGTAACATAACAAGTTTTAATTAATTAAATGATCGATGTTATTATTTGAGATTGAGTTAAGATTAATGCAAGAATAGTAGATTTGAAAAAAAATTGATTGTGAAAAATATTTATGTCAACAACTTTTTAATTTTCACAGTTTACTCGAATTCGACATTGAAATGAGAACATAAATTATTGTTTGAAGTGTTAATGTATTGAATTTCATTGACATCGACATCATCTGTGTACTTAGTCTATGTCGGTAAATGATTTTGAAACTGGGAAGAATATTTGCTACCTTGAGATTGTTCGTTTTTTTTTTATTGTTTGATTTGTTCGGTTTTTTTTGTTTTTGGATTTGGTTTACGTTACCAGACTGACTTTGCTTATTGAGTGCAATAATGGGCTTATCAGTAGCTATTACATTATTAGGTTAGCTGTAGCCGGTAATTAGCCGATTAGAAGTGAACATTTTTCGCTTGATATAAATTTCCTCAAAAATGATAATAATTTTCCTCGTTTCCTTGTAGGTGCGCTATCCTGCAAAAATCTCTAAGAAATTATTTTTTTTTTCGAATAATACATGCACCAAGCATTAGATTCTGCCGCCATTTTCAATTTACACAATTTCTTTCTTTGCGAAAAATCTCACATTAAAATGATTACAAACGTTTTTAACTGTGATGTCTTAAAACATTTCACTTGAAAAGTTTCGTTTAAAGATGTAATCCGACAATCTCTATGTTTAAATAACGAACTAATTGTGAACTTTTTATTAAACAAAGGTATATTGTCTTGTGTGAGATCTCTCTCACAGGTCTAAAGGGAAATGTACTAGTATACTGGCTATACCGTAAATGTATATGTACAATACGTATTGTAGTTTATTAGACTTGTTAAGCTGTCGTGGGTAGTGTGCAATGTATACCAAATCCGTGTTCTTAGGCGACCAGCATTCAGATTTATATTATTTACGAGTTTTGTTTGAATTTAAGGAATGTTCTCTGACATTTTGATGAATGCTGTCTGAATTTTGTTTTCACAGTGTTAAGCATTGTTTTGTTGGAAAATAAAAGTGGAAGCGATGCTGTGTTGTCTCTCATGATAGTCGTATGGGTAGATGGGAGCCGATGATTTCGGAATTGCGCTCTTTTTACAGTTAGAGGAGGAAGAGGAGGTCTTTTATTGAGGTGTGTGTTATGTGTGTTTATAAAGTAACTGTAAAATAAGGCTAAAACTTCCTATAGGTGTGATATTAAATTTGTATTTAATGCATGACAGCTTTGCTTTATTGTTAAAAGTTTTATTTATATAATTTAAAAAGCTAACGGTTTTAAAATAATAATATGTATAAGTAAATAAAAAGGGAGGGGAAATAATCAAAGGGCATCAAAAAATTCGTCCGCATCGCTGTCAACAGGAAATCTGCCCAAAAGGCTGGCATTGCCACGTTGTATGGCAATGCTGATTCTTTGGCCAAAAAATAGGCCAGCCCGCACCAACCGCATGACAGCTTTGCTAATTTTGATATGAGACTTCTTTCAGTAATTCGACATTATAATACCTAATTACTTATAATTTTTCCAGCTAAATCAGCAAAACCATCTTTTGCTGTTTGGCATCGCTTTAGATCTTGCCGTGAATGTTACATAAGCTCTAACAAAATGCTTGATAACAATATTCCAACAATAAAAAGTAATAAACAGCAGCCAAGCGGCGGTTAAACGTACAAGTATGTATGCTCATAGTTTTATACCTACCTAGTTATGAAACTTGTATAAGGAAGTATGTAAGTAAACGTTTGTTATTGATATTTGTTAGTACATGAAGTTGTTAATGGCGTACATGTTAGGAAAATCGGAAACAAAGAGGTTATAAATTTTTAGTGTTGGGCCCCGGGGCAAGCGGTAATCTTATTAGTCGATTTGCATGAATTTACTCGCACGAAACTGGTGGATCGTCACTTTTTTTTGTCTTTATTTTTCTATAGGCGATTCGCACGAAGTTAATTTATTTATGGGCGAGTCGACAACTTCTGAATATGTATTAGACAATTGTCACATTTTGAATTGTATGCAATAAACAAGTCACTAGCGCAATGAAGTGATAAGAATTAAATATTATAAAACGTGTAATTTTTCTTACCTTACAGTAGAAAGGGTTACAATAGTTTTATCAACAGTTCATAAAAATAAAAAAAAATGTGTCAATGATAATAAAATTATCCTTAAATAAAGAAAACGGGTTAACTCAGTTCGTCTAAAAACTCTCGTTTTGTTCACTAACAATAATCTATTGGCCTTAGACTGAAAATGTCAATCAAAGTTTTATTTATCAAGATTGTGTGATAAATGTTAGTTTTTGTTTGCGAAATACTTACCTAACGAAGAATTAAGATTTTATAGATTATACATACCTAAGTAGAATTTGTAAAAACTATTACCTAACTGTCGTGGCGAACACTTATACCTACAGAACCTCCTACACTTAATTGAAACGTAACTACACTGGTTGAATATGCAACTCATACACATCCCATAAAAAAGTCACTGTTATAAATGTGAAACTAGCCATGATCGCTTATTTTATCGCTACTTTCAGAGCCATACAACATTGACGCTTTTACTTCGAAGAAATGGCGTATTATTTAACGTCGAAAGTTTTAATTTTAATTCGTGGGACAGTCAGCTTAAAATAATGTAAATTATGTGATAAAGTATTTCTTTTGTTAATGAATAATTACATTGTAATTACATGAATTTTCACAGGTAATAATGCGTTTTTTCACATGTCAGGTAATTTTAGGCTTGTTACGCAAAACCTCACCTCAGTTCATACAGTAAATTGCTGGAAAGCGTAGAACTATGACATGTTGACCCAAGAAGTACAAAGCTCCCTCAGAATAAAACGCTGCGGGAGGTTTAATGAATGGTTTGTAAGTATAATGCATTTAATAATTTATGACTGTGAATTAGGATTTAGCTGGAAATTGTGTTAATAAGTACCTACTTCAAATCAGTGCAGTAGGTAGATTCATCCTATTTCTGCTCGGAATACAACTAACTGCAGTAGTCTTACCCAATGCTCATGGCTTGTTGAGAGCAGCTAGTTTAGAAAAGTGGGCAACTGTTACTGTTAGCCTGCATCATTCCACTGCTGGGCAAAGGCCTCTCCCCACGACATCCAGTTCTTTCGATCCAGGGCTAAAGTGGAAGAAAAGTGGGCATATATTCAGATATATTATTATTAATCAAGACCGGCGGGGTAATTGCGTAATACACTAACAATAGGAATAGCTTTCATTTTGACTGTTCAACAACATTCATTGCGTTATTTAGGTGTTTGAGCACACACATTTTTCCATTTTTCGAACATATGAAGCAATGGATTAGCAATATCCTTCAAAATGATGCAGATTGTGATGTTACGCTATTAGGGTGCACATTGGATCGGATCGTCAGAATCGTAGCAAGTGGCGTTCTGTACATAGTTTCTACCTTCCCCTCACAGGGAAAAGGCATCAGTTTATGTGTGTGTATTGTATTAGATACAATTTATCTATCCGAAGACTCCTACAAACTAAACGTATAAAAGTTATTTGGTGCTTAACCAACTTTGAATTTAACCAAGGGAACTAACTTTGCACTCGACTGACGAGAAAATGGAGCTAAGTTACAAATTAAGCTCTTTGCTGATTATTTTCCCCCAGATTCTCAGGTCAACCTAAAAGCTTTTGAATAAAATATATACCTCATTTGTCTCTTTAATTTGATCAAGATAATGTCAGTATCATAACAAGTGCTGACCATTCACAAATAGCGCATGTCATCAACATCGAGCAAAAATCTCAATTACTTTAGACAAGTTAATTTGTATAATGTACTTACGATGTTTTTGTGTACATTGCTTCGACGAAATAATGTATTTTTTGTGTAGATTAATAAAGTCATGTTATTTAAGGCCAAGGCGATAGAATGGTATTTCTTTGTTTCAATAACAAATATCTTTTGTTCTTTTTCTACCTTTTCTATACTTAAATTATTACATTAGCAATGACAGCAACATTGCACTAGAAAAGGTTTTGACTGTGTGGGATGAAAAGTACATAAAGTAAATCTATTTGCTTTTTCCAGTCTTTGTTGTGTGATTATGTGCAACGAGCTTCAACTTACTAACTAAACGACTTTTTGACAATTCAAAAGTGCCTGCAAATTGTTTAATCGAAATAAATGAGTTTGAGTTTGTGGTTTAGCTGTAAAAGTTTATTTACATAATAAATAGACAGACATCATCAACAGCCTATAACTGTCCACTGCTGGACATAGGCCCGCCCCCATGGGTGCAGACCCGTGGTGCAACCATTCAACTCGATTCTCGAACTCTCTTATACATGTCTCTCAGGCATATTTGACAGTTAAGTACTAATATAAGCCTAGAAGGGACGAGAGATACAATAAAATGATAATGGACAACTTCAGTCATAATTTAGAACTGAAGTGTCCATTATGAAACAAATCTTGATACAATTTTAGTTATATAGTATTATATTAAATCTGGGCCAATATAATAAACTCGTTGATAAAAAACAACACGTTACTTAAAAGGAAAGCAAATAAAAATTCCTACTTGTATGACATTAATAAGTCTCAAAGTCGCTCTTAATAAAAACTTGGTATTCGCTAAAATAGGTGCTGCAGTTACACAATATATAATACATACGTAATATATAGGTATATAAGTACAAAGTAAGGTCGGTTGGGTTTATGGTAATACTTGTTACAATCACCGGTGCCCAGATAAATCTTAAGCCGCACGAAACAGAACAGAATAATTGTGTCACCGCGTTTGTATCCTATTTAATAATTATTTCAATATTTATGAATGCAAAAATATTTGTATTACTATGTCGCTAGTGTGGGTTTTTGAAATTCTATAGTTGTTGTATTGCGGAAACATTCATGTTTATATTTCTATTTACTTGAATTCTATAATAGCTATGATTGGCGTGCCAATTAAAAGTACCTAGTTTTACGATTGTTTTAGTACTACAATTTAAAGTGGTTGCCTAGTTGTCCTTATTATAGCACCCCGTTTCAAAACAACTTGCCCAGCCCGCTTTTATTTGCCTACTGATTATGCAGAACTCTCATTTTCATGCTTATTAGATTTCAATCTTAACCCCACACTAGTGATTTAAATGGTCAATCAGCACCATAATTGCGTAACACACTATCAATCGGAATCTGAACCATTTTGAAGCAAATTGCTAATCCATTGCTTCATAAGTTCGAAAAATTTGTCTGCTCAACACGTAAATAACGCAATGAATGTTGTTGAACTGTCAAAATGAAACCGATTCCGATTGATAATGTGTTACGCAATTGCCCCGCAGTTTACATATTATATTCACGCCTTTCTCCCATGGGTAGGCAAAAAGTACAGCCGAGCTATTCTGTAACAATCTTACCGTGGTAACATAATCTGTATTCGTGATTTATTTGCCAAAAATGTAAACAAATATGAGTTTATGGAAAAATAACTTTAAATCCTACACCATAAAGTTCAGTTTACGCAACAACTTCAAACATTTTTATAATTTTTTCAATAACTCATCATCATCATTTCAGCCGAAAGTCATCCACTGCTGGACATAAGCCTCCCCAAACACCTCCACTTTGATCGTTTCTGTGCTTCTCGCATCCAACAGGTTCGGCCTTCACAATGTCGACATTACCATCAAAACAAAGTTGATATTTGTTCAACTTGAAATAATATTAATTTGAAACATAACTTTGAATAGACTTTAGGTGAAGCGAGCTTGATGTGAGCTGTCAATAATGTCATTCCCTAGCATCAGGTGGAATGACAGGTCACTTCACCTAAGTTTTCACGGTGAGATTTTTACAGAATCGACCGGCTGGATGCCACTTGCTGCGATCCTTACCTACTCCGCTCAACTTGTATATGAAATATACTAGAGTATTTTAATTTAATATTTTCATTAGGAAAATCAGAAACTAAGTACTAATCCGATCTAGTGCTTTCGACACAGTATTACGTACACATTTTTATGTTGACGCTACTTGGCCAAAGACTGCGTTAAAAACTTTTCACTGTTTTAAGACAAGTTTTTTATGTAGGAATATTAAACTAAGCTGGTATTCTGATAATGCATTAAGCGATATAGAGCATGGCTACAATAGAATTCTTTTTGCTTTTTATGTTCTTTTTTTTTGCTATCAATAAGAACACACGAAACAATTTGTTAAGTTTTATTTCAACACACACACTTTTGAGATATATTATTTTAAAACACTCAACAATCATTTTATATGTCGCAACATTTAATGTTTGCAAATGTAATGGCAATAATGTAAACTAAGTAGTTATTGTTGTACATTATCCTCTTAAAACATTAGGCAGAACACTTATATTTAAGATTTTTAAGATGCGGCCGGTACACACGTACATGACTTAGCATTTTTGTGATATTATATTTCTGTTAACCATCTTTTATTCGACCAAAGTTAAGGCTCCGGAGACAGGCGCGACGCGACAGCGCGACGCAACTCTAGAAGAATAATTTCTATGAAAACATCATGGCAATTTGTTCTACTAGAGTCGCACGGCGCCTGTCTGCGGAGCCTTTGTATGAAATTAATTAAGTTACAGAAGAAGACAAAAACACCGGCTAAGTTTAATTCAGTGAAACATTTTGCAATAAGATTCAACTCGAGTTGTTAATGAACTACGAAACCTCATGAAAAATTGTGTCTAGACCGTAAAAGTTACGAAGCAATGGCAGATTAAAGAAAAGGTTAAGGTTATCCAAAGTTTTTTGCTTACCTGTTGGTTGCAGACTAATTTAATTCTCCGACAATTTAACTAACCAATCTTGTAGCAAATATTTTAATAACTATCGTGATGAAGCAAATTAAGTGTTATTAAATGATACGTTGCTGAAAAGAAAAATTAACACATAAGTTATATTGAGTATTATAACAAATAGGACTCTAGTATACTTAACTAGATGGACTGACCCTCATCAATCCTTCAAAATAACTATTTAGTGAGTTTTGTAAGCATTGTGAGGAAACCGGCATGTCCTAGAACCATAAATTCGAAGACATGTGACGTCTACCAACCCGCACTAGGCCCGCGTGGTGGATTACGGCCCTGTATCCCAGCAGTGGGAACATTAAAGGCTGATTATACCTACTTATGCTTGTAAGCATTGTGTAAGAGTGTGACTATCAGTGCTCATAATTATGTGTGATTTCAACTTCGTACTATTCTCAAATATGAAAACTTCCATCTTTTATCTTTACAGCCATGTACCTAATGGTGATGTCGGCTGCACTTACCGCTAACCCACGATACGCTTATAAGCGTAATCAAAATATCATAACCAAACGTGGATTGACGCTTTTACTGATAAGTGTGTCCCTGCCCTAAAGCTTTCAGCGGTGCGTTTGAAGACAAGTATGCAGCAAAAACATGTAACTTTAAGTACGCAATAATGCATAAGTGAAATATGTACTTACATTGATATTCATATCTATTTGTGTAATACAAATGTCAAAAATGAAAGGGGAGCTAATCAAACATTCCGGTAATAAAATTTGTTTTTATTACTTGGTAATACATAAGCCGTGTCTATCTAGACCAGGCTGTTGGTTGCAAAACTTTACTTTATGACTGCCCTAGATTGTGTCATATGTATTAAACCTTTTTATGATTTTCTTTGAGCTTTTTAGGTAAGATCCTTTGTAAGAGATTAAAACTGTAGTCCTACTTAATTATTATACAAAACTTGGCCGTCGTTAGTTCATGAATATGTAAGTAACACGGTTTTTGTTTTTCGTATTAGCAACACTGTGGATACCAACTTTCAAAGGATTGGTTGCTTCAACTATTTAGCTGATACTCCCACATATCATAAAATGTAACTGTAACCAATTTGTATGCAAAATAACATAACAACGTGCAAATACGTAAATAGGTACATCAAACCAGCTGTCGATTGACAGCGTGACGTAATCGCATTCTGTAAATACTCTCGACGTGAATCAAATTCAGCACTAACTGGTACGCTCATTAAAATATTAGTTCCGCACACAGTTGTGAACATTATGTATTTATAATGACCGGTTGTCCGGTGTATTGTTTCACGCGGCCATTCCACTCTGGTGGCTAATGGGGCGGCCGAGTGTGTGGATTATTCACTTCCCAACCTCACACCCAACTTTCTCGCTCATTTACGTAACGATTGCTACAGTTTTTTGGCCGATTCCGTCTTTTATTATATCGGCCTTGGTGCGCCTGCGCTGGCGACACGAAAATGTGCGAGACCGCGAAATCATAATTTGACGAAACTGGCTGATATAGAGCTCAAGCGCAAGCGCGGTAATGTTTTATAATACTCACAATGAAACTGTGTCTCCCTTTTAGTCACGCCGTTGAAATCAGATTTCTATGAATTATAGGTGAAGGATTGGGTTCCGTAGCTAATTAATTGCTTAAGTGCAAGCAATCCCGGGTGCTGGACTGAATGCGTAGCTATTGTGTTTTATTTATATTCTTTCTTCATCATTTTGACAAACCATTTTGTAATTTGTCGTCTGTTTATTTAGCTAGAATTAGTTCGGTGCTGGACACTAGAGAAAAAAACATTTGTCTGATTTAAAAAAAAGAGAAGTTCTTTTTTACTGTTCAGTTAATCGTAAAATCATGAAACCCTATCCTGGCTAATATACGTAACACCGACATAATATCGCATTCACAAAGTAGATAGTAACTCAAGTCTCAAGTCTCTGCGGTCAAATCAAAAAGTTCAAGTGTCAAATATTCGGTCGTGCAGTCGTATTCGAGTGTTCGATTACCTACTAGATACTGCAGGTAGATACTATTTTATCGTAATGATGCAATGGTTATTAAATAATCGTAATAAAAGCAAACTGCTTTACTTTTAGACCACGTTGTTTCATGGACCTCTGCAATGCTAGAAGCATTGTAGATGTATACAAAATAAAGTAAAAACATTTTGAAGACTAAATATGGAGTTTCTTGCTCACACACGAAACTACCTTTTGGAAGGGGTGCCTAGAATAATATAATAATATATTCTATTTTATTGTAAATTTTGACGCTTAAAGTTTTTAATGGCCTACTTGAAATAAATTATTTGACTCTGACTTTGAGGTGCGTTATCATCTTGTAACAAAACTGAAATGTCTTATGTGACTGTAATTACACCAACGTTGGAACAGAACAATATTGCTCAGCGGCAGAAATTAGTAAGAATATTGGTCGTAGAACTCTGTGATTCCAGCACCTATTAGTGATTTATTCGGGTCTGATTCCCCCCTCTTCGATCCCCTGCTAGTTCTTCTTCTGTTTTAATCTCTGGCTTATCCACTTTATGCTAGGTTACTCTTTTTGACAGGTAAATACAGTCAAGAGAAAATTAACGTTTCATGTTTTACAAAATTAAATAAAGAATTTTTTTTTAATGTCCCAGTACCATGCATGCTCGATGGGATTGAGGTCACGGCAATACCCGAATGTTTTACTTTGCTAAGTACTCTCTGTTGCTGCGAGCTGTGTGCGAACGGGCTTTACTAGTTTAAGTATTCATCCGCTGCCAACAAATGACCCCTTGTTGGCGTATTTATATAGCCAAAGGGACTGTATTAATCAGCCACTTCTCAGTTCTCCTAATTGAGGTTGATCTTTTGACCAATCTTGATATACTAACTTGAACAATAAATCTTTACTTGACACTAGCATGAAATTGACAAGAACGAAGTTAAACGCGGTTAATTATCATTTGCCTAGGATTGTATCTGGGACATAAGCCCCTAATACCTATAAATTGTACTAGCTTTTACCCGCGGCTTCACCCGTATGTAAGTCGAAACATATCCCACGGGAACATACTTCTAGAATTAAAAGTACCCTATGTGTTAATCGGGTTAAAAACTATCTGTGTGCCAAATTTTATCCATATGTTTACGCGATCTACGCCAGTTAAACTCCCAGTTGGCACGATTTATTTCTACATCTTACATCTTCAACAATCATCACCATATTGCAGCCAATTTACACAAAACCTTAATGAAGTATACACCTAAACTTTCCTCATTAATTACTCCATCCATTAGTTAAAACCATATGAAAATCCGTTCGGTAGTTTTAGAATTTATCGCGTTGCGACAGACGCGGCGGGGGACTTTGTTTTATAGTTAGGTATGTATTGATATGTAATAATGGTCCTCCAGACCGTATTTTGGCCATGGCGGCCAATCTCAATGGAGACTAGCCTTCGGCGCGGCAGATATTATAGTGCACAAGTTTATGCGTAGACACTCACTCATTCCTCACTTTCATAAATCCGATAGGACGGGAATCCGACATGACGGAAGAAAGTTCAGGCGCAGGACCAACCGCTCAACGAGCTTTCCTAGGCACGGGTATTACACCGCCAACATTCATTACTCAGTAACAGCCCGGAGTTTCAAACTCCGGGCTGTTACTGAGTAATTCTTAATAGAAAAACCCAATAACGGTTTTTCCGAAATGAGAATCGATCCCAGGACCCCACGCTCAGCATTCCCGCTTACGACCACGAGACCAGTAGGGCTGATTGATAGTGATAGCGATATGTAGTGATCGATACTATTCTGAATAGGCAATGATACTCTACCAATCGCTTCTAAGCATAACGATACATATAATATGCTCGATTACAGACTTACTAACTTGATAACTCGATACATAGCTGTAAGCAAACGTAATCGATTATTAAATGGTCCATCGACTCGGTACGAACAGATGTTATGTGATGCCCGACGTAAAAACTTTATCGCCATGCTGTTTTTTTTTATCGGGTATGGCTAATTGTCTAATTATGACAGTTAGGTAATAGGGCGCTGATAATAGGATAGGCTGATTGAGCTATAGCCAGTATAATGAACTGAATTATGCAAGATTACGGCTGTAATTCAGTTGCATTACCACAACTGCACATGTTGATACGCTCTCTACGATAAAAATGTTATAGAAATGAAGCGAAGAGTCCCTGCTAGTCGGACTATCGCACCAAGGGTTCCGCACAAAATATGTATGTAAATAGTTTATCACGGGAAAATATTTTTTTGTAATGTAACTAAAACACGGTTTTTCTTTACTTGTGCTACATGATATTGCTTCTTGCTAAATTTCATGATTCTAGGTCAGGCTCGGGAAGTACCCTATAGTTTTTGATTCCCTTGCGAGTGTCAAAATATGCGGAATAAACGGAACATAAACGCCCGTATCTTTTGACTGCGTTGACTTAGAAAATT
This sequence comes from Amphipoea oculea, assembly GCA_945859645.1. NCBI lineage: Eukaryota > Metazoa > Arthropoda > Insecta > Lepidoptera > Noctuidae > Amphipoea > Amphipoea oculea. The sequence continues at coordinate 16,570,976 of OX243873.1, forward strand.
GTTTTTTTCACTGCTTCAAGAGATTGCAACCATGAGTATTTGATATTAATTTCAACTTCATAATTCCACGCTTTCCTGAGAAAAAGAGTCTTGACAGACGGACAACAAAGTGATCTTATAAGGGTTTTGTTTTTCCTTTTGAGGTATGGAACCTAAAACATTTCAAGAATATGGCTATCAAATGCAAAAAATATTTTACAAATCCGACTGGTACTTCCAGAGATTAGCGCGATCGAACAAAAAAACAACCTCTTCAGCTTTATATAGTTCTTATACATAGTTAACAGAAAGCTTACCATGAAACTTCAATTAAATAATAATCAATATTATAATGTATTCAAGCTAATCAAATAATAGTTAACACTGTATAGTTTATTGTTAACTGTACAATCTAGTCGTTGATTTATGTACTAAACATTTAATTTAATTCAGTCAAGTATATTATTTTAATGTTTCTTGTTTAAAACCTGTTTATTTACTGTTTAAGTAAATAATAATTAAATAAGTCAATTAATATTTTCCGGTCGATTTGAAGGTGGACGGTGGATTCTTTGACGAGGTATAAATCAATGGAATGGGCAGCTGCATTTGTGTGCAAAATGTGTTGTTTTTATCGTTGTATTTTTTTTTTAAGATAAATTGTTGGTATAGGTCATTAGTTACAGTAAAGATTTGTTTTTGTTACCCTATACTGTAACTGCTGGGCAAAGGCCTCCCCCAAATCCTTCCAGGACCAGCCAGGATCAAATGGGATTGGGCGGGTCACTTCAGCCGTATGCAGGGTGACCGCTGGGCGAAAGTCTCCACACAATGGATGCCTGAAGATGGACGATGCCGCCAAGGCCGGCCCAGAAAAAGATGGCGAGAAAGAATTTTTACTATGAAACAAAAATAGGGATGTTTTACTCGTATTCGGATTATTCCCGATCCCCGAGGCGTCCCGGAAAACCCCGAATACGATAAATATGATTACATTAATTTTTTTCTATTTTTTTTTAACTTGTACGGTCGACATAAAAAGTGTATATGTACGTGTGTGTGTGTATGTCTGTGTTTGAAATACATAAGACGAAAGTAGTTTATCTTACCTGTTCGGTATCTACTTTCAATCGTTTCTTCTTTTGAATTTTCTCATCGTTCAAGCGGTAGATAGTTACGTCATGACTGTAATCGATTTCTTTTAAGGATCTTGGTACAGAATACTTCGATACGAAACAGCTCCAATCGACTTAAAAGCAGATACCTTACGTATAGGTAGGCCGCCATCTAATAAAGAAAATGTAACACACAGCAGTTGTTACCCAATGCGGTGTGGCTGGAAGGTAATAGTATGTGATTTAAATAACCATAGCGGTAGTGATAAATTTCTTCTGGTCGGTAATAGTGACTGAATTCGCCAAATTGCCAGCGACGCGGAGCTACTAATCAAACATGTAATATCTGTGCGTGTATGCTAATATAGTATTGTTTTCTGATAAGTACTTAATTCATTAAAATATAACGGTGTATTTGACCTGCAGTAATCATACGAAGAATCATTCTTGTCATATTTGGTGCCTCAATTTTTTGGGACAGGACATTGTGTAAATTTTTGTTCCAGAAACCCCCAGTGACCGCCTTCTGACAAAAGGATTTCAGGATCTCTGATGGGATACAGTGGATCTCCAAGCTTGCTTTCAGAAGTTTCTGTTTGGTTCTTATAACCAGACGTGAACGTCCCTGGCAAACTAAAGAAAAGAGGAGTTTCGCTATGAACTGCGGCGTTTCCAACAATTTTTCATATAGGTAATATGCCCCCAGCCCCACCCACCGATACAAAAGCAAAAAAAAATTGGTTGGTGACAAAATTCCAATAAATCGCAAAGCTCGGTAGTTATTAACCACGCACGAGCTCCTGGAATTAAATTAGTACGAAGTACGACCATCCGAAGACATTAGCATAAGTGTTGGAACTGTTGACAAAAAACCGGTCATTTTATTTCATGTAGCGATCAATATTGTTGTCCAACAGGTGTTTAACATACATGCTCACACGCATGTGCACGCCTGTATGCACGACACATTTGAGGAACATTTGTTGAGGAAATTGACAACACATGGTCGTGTTCGACACATTCATATAATGTCCCTAGCGTGAATCGCAGACGTATCGTCTGGAATTATTTATTGAACGTTATTTGTAGTAGGCTTGGGAGTAATATTGAAAAGCAGTGGAGTTTTAATAGTAAGTATCATGCATTAAGAGCTCAATATGATGACGCATTAGTTAGATTGACTATACATAATTATATTGTGTTTAATACTGCTACAAGGGGTTTTGATTTCGACACAATATAAAAAGTTTACCGCGAAGTATGGCAGAAGAAAGGATATGCCTCCAGCTCCCACCCAGCAGTGGGTGATTCTGGCCTGAAATGATGATTTTGATAAAAAGTTTTATTGACGTTAATTGTCACTTTTAAATCTTATCACTGTTCTTCATTAATTTTACAATCGCTTTTTTAACAACCTTCTTAATTCGGCTTACATAAGTCTTAACAAATAATGCCAGTTTTAAAAAGTGGACCATTACAGATAAAAACTTTTTATGAAGAAACGACTTTTTACTTTCGGACCTTGTACTTACTTACCTAGTTGGCAAGGTTAAAAAGGGCCGGGCCCTTATGGAAAAATACGCAGTGAGATTTCTATCAACCAAGCCAATGACGCTCGAAAAAATGTTACCGGAACGTGGCTGATGATGGATTTTATGGTACAGACGCCAGCACATCAAGCTACTACAATCTATCAAATTTCTTTAATAGATTATCAACTTTATCGCTAAAGCATAACGTTCAAAGTTGATTGGGAAAAATTGACAGTTTTTTGAAAGGAGGAATCCATACGAAAATGGCGGAATAAAACATGTGAAAAATCTGTCATAAGGAGGAGGTGTAGGAGGAATCCCTCCTACTGAATGGTAGCGCATTCTGCAATGACAAATGCTATTGTTTAGTATGCAGAATCAAAGGCGGTTCATTTAGGAATTGGCACAGTCATCTAAGCCGCAGCATTGCATCAACAAAAGATACTTGTATGCGGGATCGTCAGATATAGTTGAAGATTAGTAAGAAACCGATGGGTGTTCTCGAATAAAATTTAATTTTATTAATAGAAAACAAACAGCTCATTTATCAAATTAAATTTCAATCGAAAACATCCATCGGTTTCTTACTAAACTTGGGGACGGACCCGTGCTTCACCTAGTTTCTCCATCTGGGTGAAGCACGGGGACTACGGATCCGTGAATGGGTCCCGTGCTCCAACTGATGATCAAGTAAACTATTTCCGACGGTCCTGCATACTTATCTCTTTTGTTGACTGTACATAAGGAAAAATAACAAATCGCTACTTGGTGTAAATTGATACCACTTGCTTTATCAACAGAATTTTTACCAAGGTTTGAGAAGTACGAGCACAAGGAGTGTTGCAAATAAAACTGTCAACTAACATCATATTAAATTAAATTTCGTCACAGGTAAGAACTTGGTCATGTTTTTAAGATTTAATATTATTATTCTTAGGAAAAAATTAAGCCCCATAAACGTAGGAATTCCTTAACAAATTACGAGAAAACTACCTTTTTTGGAAATATCCAACTTTCAAAATGGTTTCATAGCTCATTGATATAAATAACGTGTAAATCTCGAGCGGGTTTCATTTTATAACAAGCCCGTTGATCGCCGGCGCAGCGTGATATATTGCAGCGCCTGTTTTAAACTAGTTAGTATCATTTAAAGCTATGTTCTTATCGCGTTGCGTATCTAGATATTTATTGTAAGGTAAACCGAGCTTGACTTCATTATTGTACCTACTGGTAACTTGCAAATTTTGTTTGTTTTATTTGTGGAAGGCCATTTCGAAGTTAGTTTTATCTGTGAAAGCCGTGACTAAGTTTGCTTCCTTTCGACAAAAATTGTGCCATCAAACCATAAGCATATACTCTTCGAAAATACATATATTCTTCGAAAATAAAACTAAACAATTTTTTGTTCACAAAAAAATCTCTTGTTCATTGAGTCGCAAAAATCAGGATTCCTCATGATTAGTTGGTGTTTTAACTTATTTATATTTCTTCCAAAATATTTATTAGATTGTGTCTTACTCCTGCCTTTACCTACTCTGCCCTCTCCGCTGTCGCATCTTCTTCAGTCTTCTTTATTATCTACCTAAATCTCCTCTCTCTCTCTCTCTCTCTTACACCAATTACCAAAAAATTAATTCGCTAAAATCAATAGAAGGAAAATAAAACATTGCAAAGGTACCCATATCAAAAATGTTTTCACTTTGTAATAATAAGGCAATCGGATATAATTATGATTATATATGGCTGAGCTCTTTGCTTAATAAATATAATCAGTACCTAACATATAATACATAATATTTAGGTCGATTATAATATTACTGCTCTAAATTGTTGTCATTACAGTCAAATTAAAGTTATTAAGTAACACATAATAATCGAGGAAAACGAAACCAATTCAAGATATTTAAATGACATTACATAAGTAAAATGAGGTGAGACAATTTGCCTTACATGATAGGCCTGCACACAATTTTTAACAGTTAGTTTTTTTTTCAGTAGTGCTTTTGACGTAACAAATGTAACAACTGTTACACTTGTAAAAGTGACAGGAACGACGCTCTACAATGCTAAACATAACGTCACGCTTGGTTTCCGAAAGGGTAAGGCAAAGGTGAAGGTCCTAAGTTTAAGTCCCATGTAACAAGGGGGGAGCCAATTGCCATCAACCGCTGCGACTAAAAATTCCTGATGGAAATCCCAGTAACATTTTGCCCGACCTGGGAATCGAACTCAGGACCTCATGCTCAGCAGAAGCGCGTAAATAAAAAAAAAGTAATAAAAAAAATTAAAAAACCCGGCTGCAACCTTATGCTAAAACTAACTGAAAAGCTAAAAACAAGTCCATTTTAAATTAAATAAAAGTTGGAAGCAGGCGGGGCCCATACCATTATTATAGTTTCAAACTCAAATGGGTTCCGCCTGCTTCCAACTTTTATTTAACGGCTAGGTTAGTTTTAAAACTAAGCAAGCCGTTCCATCTTGATGTAAAAAAAGTATAATAAATGCTTAAATGGGATAAACTATAACAGCATTTTTTTTGGATCAAACCAAGTTTGATAATAGCGTAAGATGAAAGTTTTATTCAATAAAATTAAAAAGCCTAATTCATTTTATTCGATATCTACCATTACGTTATTAATACAGAACGTGACTCTATTGCGTTTGTTACAAAAGATTCTATATTAGGTACAAAAAAAGTAAATCTTTAGAAACGTCATGCTACGCCTTTAAGATTAATTAATTGAATAATAGAAATAATCTCTAGTCACAAAAGTTTAATAACTTAGAAATAAGTGTAGCCGCTGAGTATCTTGTAATTTAATTACAAACAAATGTGAAAATTACGATCCAGTTAGGTCCACTTACATTTTGTTCCTTATTTTACTGAAATACTAATAATTACTCTTGAGTATATGCTTCATTGCTCTCAAAACGGTGAAGGAAAACATCGTGAGGAAACCGGCATGTCCTAGAACCAAAAATTCAAAGACATGTGACATCTACCAACCCGTACTGGGCCCGCGTGGTGGATTACGGCCCACTCCCTCTCACAGAGAGGAGGCCTGTGTCCCAGCAGTGGGAACATTATAGGCTGATGATGATATGCTTCATTAATGTCTATGGGTATCTGTGAGTACGGCACTTACAGTAATAGTACTTACATAATTTAATTATAAAGTACACAGACTCCTAACTCAGCTTCATTAACGTCTTCTTACACAGTGAACTGTCGCGGATTCAAAGTAGTTCGGAACTCAAAATAGGTTCTACGATTTTTTTTTCCGTTTTGAGCTCCTTAGGATGCTTTGGAACCGACAACTAATTTCAACACTGACGATTCTGACTAATTGACCGACTATTTAAGAGTTAAAAACTAACTCTAGGTAAATGATTTAATTGAAATTAGCTTTGATTTTGATTGAAAGCCGATCAAATGGACTAATGAATAACGAAAAATATCGAAATTAGGTGTCACGTTACTTCTAATTACTTTGCTTCGGTCTGTTGTCATAGAAAGTGTTGTGACAAGGTCATTTGGAGGCCAGCCGGATGTTGGACCATATTTAGAGATAAAGCTGTTTTATTATAAAACATGATTTAATTGTTACAAGGAGTTATATCATAGTTGTCAGCCAATGTCGTGTCGCGGATTTGTTGCGGCCCTTAGAATTTGCAGATCTGAATGGTGATTGGGCGAAGTTAATCTACATTATAAAGGCACGATGAATAAATAGAATTTACCTATAGATTCGTGTTGAACTGTTGAAACTGAACTGTCATATATTCACATTGGTATTATAAACAGGTGCTAAGGTCTCTGTGTTTGCACATTGGTTACAGAGTCCGGTTTTGTACCCTGAAGTGAAATAATACAGGATAATCAATTAAATAATACAACACAGTAAAGCATGTACAGTCAGCATCAAAAGTCGATTAACACTCTCATTTTTACGTGTTATTAAATTGACAACAACTTTTTTCAATAACCTGATTTTTAGCTTTTCACATAATAGACAAGAGTAAGTATATATTCTAAAAAAAAATCTTCTGCTGCATTTTTCAACAAATATTTTGCTCAATAACTAAGATTAAAAAAAACTGAAGTGTTAATCAACTTTTGATGCTGACCGTACAACTGTGTTAAAATAGTTGGATTTATAAGAAGAACTATAAACTATGTCCAGGCAGATCACTGTCCATTCCACGGTTGCCTGGATATGATTGCAGAAAGCGATAAGGTCGCTCATTGTATATTTTTTTATTGTTTGATCAATTTTTTTTTGTTATCTGTTTTTGTGATGTACAATAAAGAAATAATAAAAAAAAACCGACCAATGAGAGTTGGACTCGCACACGAAGGGTTGCGTAATACAAGGCAAAAAACGCCGAAGAAACACGTTTCTTGTATGGAGACGCCCTTTAATTTTTAACTTTATTTTGTTTTTATTATATTTTGTTGTTATAGCAGCAATAAAAAATACATACCTACTCACTGAAAATTTCAACTATATACCTATCACGGTTCATGAGATATAGCCGCTGCAAAAAACGCCGAAAAAACACGTTTCTTGTATGAACCCCCTTTTATTTTTTTATTTATTTTTTATTATTTGTTGTTATAGCGACAATAGAAATACATAGTGTAAATTTATATTGCCGCAGAATGAATTTTAACTAGGATGAACGTCTAGCTGACAGTCCGCTGTCCGTCCGTCTAACTGACAAAAGTAAATTGAGGGTAATTTAGTTAATTCTTCCCTTGATTATTATGACTTAGGACTACTGTGATAGATATACGTAGGTAACAGTTTATTCTCTGCAAGTTGCAATGCAAATATGCCGCCCATTTGTTGTTCTAGATTAATAATAGCTATTAGACAAGAATAATTACAGCTGAGAGATAATTAAAATAATGTGGGTGTTATAATAGAAACTTTAATTATCTTTATGTAGGTATACAGGGTGTTACAGAAAGGGTATATCAATACAAACGGGTTGAAGAGTGTATCTGGTCTAGAATCTCTGTACAAAATATCAGCTCAAAAGCATTAACTTTGAAAATGCTTAATATTTTTTTATTTCGACATCACGGCGACGCCCTGGCGCGTGGCGGCGTGATGTGCGTATACTAGGCGCACAGACACACCACAGATAATGGATAATGACCCTCGTAGTGCGGTGACACGTTTGTTATGATTTCAATTTATTAAACTATCGAAATAAAAAAATATTAAGCATTTTCAAATTTACTGCTTTTGAGCTGAAATTTTGTACAGAGATTCTAGACCAGATACACTCTTCAACCCGTTTATATTGATATACCCTTTCTGTAACACCCTGTATAGCGTGGTTAGTTAATCTGGGCATTTCAGAAGGCGCTGCTGAAAAAAATGACACGTTTCATTTCAAATTCAGTAGGAAACTATTTGCTAGAGATATGACAGATATCATAATCTGAAGTCATTTTACCACTCGAAATCTGTCAATGAAAGTAAGTGGCATCAAGCTTCATGCAGGAAGCAGCTTGAGCCGTACTCAACTCATTTTGAGTGACACTAAATACAGGCACAGTCAGCCTCAATCAGATAATTATAAACATCACAATGGTTAATTTCATTGTCTACAATTTTTGATATAAGTAATCCCCTCGGCGATGTCCTGCACCACAAGCGCGCTCCAGCGTCCACAGCGGCAGTTTCTACCATTGACCTGGGACAATATACACAAGGGTCATAAGTATGGGATTTACACACAATAAAGTATGGGATAACACATAATATTGTAACAATGTATTCTACAATAATTAAGGGTCTGATTGTGTTATACAAAAACGGTCGCGAGCAGTCATGGGACACCAGAGTGCCTAGGGTGAGTTTGTTTTACGTTAACGCGATCGCCATGTTTATGACGTTCGACGCTCCGATTGGCCCGCTCCAAGCTCTTAACCAATCACAGAGCCAAACGCGGTAAACGTTTCGATCGCGTTTGCGTAAAAACAACTCGCACTACGCGCACTGTATATCGTGCGATAAGGAACTTCGTTCCAATATTCTTTGATACAATAACATGGAACAAAGATTATAGACCTATAAATGACATTTTGGTGTCAATGGTTACATCGTATTGAGGCTGACTGTACTTATGATCCTATTCTGTTAATCTCACCATGAAAACTAAGGTGAAGTGAGCTGTCAATCCACCTGAAGGCCAACTGACCTTCAGGTGGATTGTAATTAAAGAAGTTCAAAATCTAGTCGCAATCTCGTCTCAGCGACAATCAATGTCAAAAAATTGTCAAAAATGTAGAGAAATTGCAGGTATTTTTGACAGATTGAGACTGATATCAGACTGTGAACGTTCTTATTACGAGAATTGCCCCTGTGATGTTAGGGATTGATCCTATTGTCAGCTCACTTCACGCTCACTTCACCTAAGTTTTGACGGTGAGATATTAACAGATTAGGATTTATTTCCGTTGGATCCCGCTTTTGAATCCCATTTTAATATTTTTGGCGTTGGATCCCGCAAAACATTATTATGTATTTCCGTTGGATCCCGAATTTAAAAAATGCAAGATAATTACGTTTTATTGTCGTTGAATCCCGAAAAGTATTTCCGTTGGATCCCGAATGCTTAAAAAAATCTGAATGCGGGTACTTTCAACAACAAAATTGTTTATAATAAAATGAGGGGTTCACTAATGTTTCACCAAAACTCCATTGAAATTTTTAGTTTACAACCAACGTTTCGTATACTATTTATTTCACAAATAACTAATTTTCTATATAATCTAGTCGTTTCTGGCACTCGCCGGCCGCTGCCGCGGCACCGCTCGCTTCGCTCGCTCGGCTCGTGCGTAGGGGTCACAGTTTTAACCTAACCTAACCTAACATTGTTTTTTTTAATAAATAACCTAATCTAACTAGTTCAGTTCCGGGTAACCCACTAAAAATAATCTCTTTTTAGTGTTTGATAAAGGTAAATCACTTTTCTTCTGAAATGTACACATGTTGTTATAATATGGGATTCAACGGAAATAGCAAACGGGATCCATCGTTAATACCTAAAAAATGGGATTCAAAAGTGGGATCCAACGAAAATAAACGCAGATTAGAGCAGCCGGTCACTGTCGTCTGGTCCTATACTGTTTCCTTATTCTGCTGTCTATCAAATCTGTGGACATGAATTGACACATTATGCGCCCAATTAGTTTTTCAGTACTTGTTTTTAATACGACAAAACTTTTAGAACTTAATTAATTTGATTTATGTCTAGTCATAGACATAGTCTACCGGTATAACTAATTATTATTAGACGTTATTTGTATTATGGGAACTATATTGCCGCTCTCAATCATAATAATGCACATGCTAATAACAATAATATTATGGTGTCATTGGCTTGTGTGTGTGACATAGTGACGTTTTTCTGTTAACTCTTACGAAACCGCTCAACGAATGCAGGTTTGATAGTTCATGTGTCGTATGTAAAGTATGAACAAAAAGCTAATTTTCTTCAGTTATCGGTAACTCAAGGAGGTTTATAGTTTTTGCTGTTTTCTCTAGTGTTCTTAAGTGCAATGGAATCATCATCATCGGCATGGATTTATGATTATTTCTGTTCGTAGTACTTAACGTTACTGTTTCATTGTTATTGGGTGGTATAAAAGTCGTCGTCAAGCTCAAGTCGTTACGGGTACTCAGAAGCCCCAAAAAAGTCTTAAAACCAGTTTTGCCGAGGGGTATCGTGTTACCCAGTAATTGGGTTGTGGAGTTCAGATAGGCAGTCGCTCTATGTAAAATATTGGAATTCAGCTGCACCTGGTAAGACTGATTTCAAGATAGTTGGGAAAAGGCTAGGTAGATGATTATGGGTGGCACACAAGTTCCTTGCCGCGGTCGGTTCGTGTACGCGTGACCATACCAACACAAAATACATATCGAGAGCCCCCCGTGCCTCGGAAAGCACGTTAAGCCGTTGGTCCCGGCTGTTATTCCAGGATCTTTGACAGTCGTTACGGGTAGTCAGAAGCTCGAAAGTCTGACAACCAGTCTTACCAAGTTACCAAGGGGTATCGCCTAAAAAGGTTAGGCTGATTTTACCATGAACTTAGCTGTTTATTAACCATTCTCTAAACGCCTTCTTAGGACCATTTCTGATATCCACGATAATTAATGTTCTGGGTGGCCTACTTTGTTTACTCATAACCACAAATCTATATATACTCAGAATATAATCAGTAATTTATCACACCTTGTCATCAGAAGCTATAATTTTGTTGCAAGCGTCGCTGCAGGCAAATCCGTATATTGTTTTTTTATTGCAGCCGTTTTGATATCGTGGTATCGTGACCACATTTCATTCTGTTTCAATAGATCCTGTTCCGTTATGCAAAAAATGAAATCGCCATTGTATTAGCATTGTTGTGGTCATTTGTTGTTATTATAATTATTAATATGTGTATGCTTTAACCCTTCGTATGCTTAAACGTGGATCCACGCGAGACACAATGGCTTTTTGATTGTGTCTGTAATTACGGTATTCAACCGGTTACAAAAAACCGCTCTACGCCTGATGGTAGTTAGTTAATGTTGCTTATTTTTTGTTTTGTTTGTTTATTATTGGTTACTTCCATTAAGAATTTCTCAGTAGCAGTCCGGAGTTAGGAAGTTGGTGCTGTGAAACCCCCGTGCCTCGGATAGCACGTAAAGCCGTTGGTCGTCCGATCTCTCCCCGATCGTGTCGGATTTCCGTCCCATCGTATTATAAGAGTAAAGGAACACAGAGTGCAACTGTTTGCGCACACACTTCATCGCTCGCATGACTAAGTATCTCATTTTTCTAATTTTTTAGCTGATTTGAGTTAGGACAACTGCATTTTTCTATTCGTGATTCATTTGATTTTTCAGTAACCGTCGTAGCTCTATGTTATTTGGATTTCAAAATATAACCATTTTGAAAGGCAACAAAGTCCTAACTCGCATCAGCAAATAAATTAAATTTAGTCATGCGAGCGACGACTTGTGCACTATAATATCTCCTGCGTAAGTACACAGTATAGTGCACAAGCTCATATAACGAAGATTAGCCACGGTGGCTAATCTCTATTGAGATTAGCCACCGTGGCCAAATTTAGATTGGAAGGTTTTTTTATGTTTATTTCATGAATGTTCTGAGCACAGAACAGATAAAGATCTGTTCTGTGGTTCTGAGATTAGTTTAAAAACCTTTATTTATTTATTTTACCATTTATGTACACACATATATAAACAGACACGAAAAAAACAGAACAGAAAAATAGCCTACCTTTCTTATACCTTAACATTTTTCTGCCTAGAGTTTCTCTTTGAATATGTTTGGGCAATGGAAAGCGTTAAGATTAGATCATCGTGAAATAATTAATAGGTACCTACCTGCCATCTGTTCAAAGTGCTTTAGGAATATGTTTATGGTATGGTCATTAAATTAATCTTTTACTGCTTTATGGACACCAAGTGATAACAGATTTGTTAATCGTAATATTCGTAATATCCGGAACCGCACCCAGCCAGTTGTCGTTAAATCTACGTTGTTATCATTATGGCATTTCAAATGGTCCAAAACGTTTTGTATTTAACAGTTGCAGTGTTGAGTGTATAGGAAGGGAACACGCCGATAATAATTATTATGCATTGCCGCGATAGAACATAGAGCTTGAGCCTACAATTTCGAAAATGGCAACACTTTGAGTAATTCAAAATAACTTAGCCAACAATACAGTTTTGGTAATTACACACAGCAAGCAGCAGTAATTGAACAAAGCTAATTTAGTTAATAACTTTATTACCTCAGTAAATCCAAGCTTACTAATTGATCGCAATCTTAAACAATCCAATTTACTAAATAAGTGTTTACAGTCCGCTGGCCGCTCTTTAGCCATTTGCCATTTAAATTTCAGAAAACTATAAATTTGAGGCTAATACGCTCTTAGAACTTAGTGTAATGGTGTAATGAAATTAAGAGCACTTGTAAATTAAGTGTCTTGAGCAAGCGAATGTACTTGTACGTAATTAGTGACAATAAAAATAATAATACAGCTCCATTAATTGTGTATTCAGTGTGTAGCGGTATCTACAACGCCACATGCGAACAACGCGTCATACTGACGTCACGCAAAATCCTGCATCGCGCGAGCAGAGTTTACCACGCAACTAGCATATATACAACAGCCCGACATGACTCATTGGGCAGTTGCCCGCCAGACACGACACCCGTCTGGTCGGAGGATCCTCCCTTTTCTATAGAGTATGAGTGAACTTTACACCCTGTTCCTCATACCTCTATACTGGTGACCCCGAACATGGACGTCAGCGCAGCCTTCGTGCACCTACTTCAGCGTGACGTCATCATCATCACTCCCGCAAGCTTTAGAGCGGCGAGTCACCCAGCCAGCCAGCACCCACGGCTTCAACGGGTATCCTGACCACGAGCATGCAGCGACCGCGCATACCTGGTCATCACCCTCAGCCTCATCAGCAACCTCGGCACAGCACACTGCACTTTCGGCCGGTCTACAAGCAGAGCCCTCAATAAGCCTCTCCTGGTCGACGCCAGCAGTCAGCCTCAACCCGGCGCTGTACTACATCCGACGCACTGGAGCATATAACGCAGCGCCACCCCGACTCACTGGGGACATCTTCGCAGACAGTTCCGACTCACCGTGAACTATGCGGCAACCGGTTCCGACTCACTGGAACCTCAGCTGGCCTGGCAAGCATCGCAAGATACAAGACTCAGCCCACTATCGACCTCCGGTCTCCGGGGGGGAGTGATGTAGCGGTATCTACAACGCCACATGCGAACAACGCGTCATACTGACGTCACGCAAAATCCTGCATCGCGCAAGCAGAGTTTACCACGCAACTAGCATATATACAACAGCCCGACATGACTCATTGGGCAGTTGCCCGCCAGACACGACACCCGTCTGGTCGGAGGATCCTCCCTTTTCTATAGAGTATGAGTGAACTTTACACCCTGTTCCTCATACCTCTATAAGTGAAATAGTGGCTGGTTGTCGTTGAGCAAGATATTGGACCGTAAAAATAAATGTAATAGTTTAAATTAATGGTAATTGACGGGTTTATGATTTTGTTTAACAGCTAATTCATTTCTTTGACTTAATTTATTCCTACATGGAACAAATATTGGTGAGGTCAGGCGCGTAAGTACTTGCAACCGTCGTGCTTGTTGGAACAGCACCCTAGTTGCGTAACTCAGTATCAATCACAATCTGAATCATTTTGAAGGATATTGCTGATCCATTGCTTCTCAAGTTCGAAAAATTTGTCTACTCAACAACGTAAATAACGTTGTTGACCTGTCAAAATAAAAGCCAAATGAACAAATGGAAAAATCAAATCAAATGAATGAATCATTGTTAAATGATGCAGTGAATGATGATAGTATGTTACGCAATTACTCCGCTGATGTATGAACGTAAACGAAGCAAAATAAGTACCTATACAGGGTGTCCCTGGAAGTATGGATCAAAACGAATAGGGGCGTGGGCAAGGTCATTTCCAAACTTTTTAACCCCGAGAATGTCAGTGAATTTTTTTACGGTTCAAAAGTTATGACCGATTTTTTTTTTTCAATCACTTCGCTTAGTGTTTAAAGAAAATAATGATAAAAAAATACTATCAGGGCTATCTAAAAAAAAAAAAATTATAGCCCTGATAGTTTTCACGAATTCGATCGTTCTTCTCTTTTTTTTAGTATTTTGTTTTGCTGAAACGTTTGGAAATGGCCTTGCCCACCCCACGTCCCTGTTCGATTTGATCCATACTTCCAGGGACACCCTGTATAAGGATCGTAGCAGGTGGCATTATGTTATAGTTTCTGCCTATCCCCATGAGAAGAAAGCGTGAATTTATATGTATGTAAGATGTAAGTATGGAACAGAAATGGCACTACTTCATTCCGGTTGTCCTTACATAAACTTAAGCCCGTAAAGATGTTTATCTTCCCATCTCGAACATGATTACTGATGAAAATGTTACTTAATTAATACTGACTTTGTAAGTAGGTATCGTGTCAAAACTTAGTTAATTAGCCTTTTAGTACGATTAGCAATAAACTAGCAAACAAATTAACATTTAATTCGATTTGTTTTTTTATTGACATTTAAATGCCATTAATACAAGACGTCTTATTAAAAAGTCAAATGCCAACTTACATATTATTAAGTAAAAAATAAACTACCCTCTACCTACTTCTTGTTGTAGAAAAAGCATAATAGAATCGACGAAGTCAAAAAAATAAAAAATAAGAATGACCTTGTCAAGTGAAATTCATAAAACTTTTATCTTTGCCATTCATCTTTTACAATAACTGTGCCGAAACAAAAATTAATATAAAAGATAAAAATATTTCGCCACATTGCTTCGTGCTCATGACATTAGCTTACTGCCAGCGCCATAGTTCACACAGTTAGCTCGCTTATTTCCCACGAAATGACAAAACACATTACTCTCTTTATTTGCACATTATCTGTATTGTGTGTAAATAGAAATGTGGCTGATGCTATCTGTGGTCGGAACGAGCGGACTTCGTTGTTCTACCGGTCGTACATTATTATTGTATTCAAATTTCGAAAACGCCTTTGATGCCGCTTTATTTCACAAAATACATATTTTGATGGCCGCTCGTATTGTGTTGCAGCTGCCAGATTTTTGATAAAAAATAATTACGAGCCAACATTTTTTTAAACTTTTTTTTTTTTACAATTGAGATGAGATTTTACAATTGAGATTGATTTTACTGAGACAATGATGCAATACTAATTATCTTGATATAATATAAACTCTTTTTATAATAATAAATCACGAAATCGTTATTTATATTAATAACAACTGGAACCCTCCAGTTAAATACGAGCTGTGGTTCCGGAGATTACCCAATCTCCGGACCACAGCTCCTATTTGAAAAGATGAACATAAGCTATACATTATGTAAAAATATACAAGAAAGTTACTTAATAATACTAGTGAAATACTATCTTGAATTCGTGCAAGCCAAGTAATTTTCTCTAGGTTGCTGCTCATAACTTGTGCACAACGTGGCGTGAAAATATTACCATCGTCACATGTAAATATGACGATGGTATGCGAAGCCGGGACGGCTCGCTAGTTGTTTTAATAAAGAGAACCCTGAAAACAGTAGTTTCTCCTTGAATCTGAAAAAAAAATATAAGTCACACTTTCTTGTAAACGTTACGTAAAAAGTAAAAGTATAAGTAGCCAAAAAACAAATCCAAAATCAAACTTTAAAAAATACTTCTATCAAGTTACGAAATATTTATGCAAGTCTGCTACAGTTTTCTTTAATGAATCCAAACTGGTGCGCGTGTGCCTGAGGGTAAAATGCTTACGTCAACATAACTGAGTGATTGGTGTTACGTAACCAAGGTGAAGTGCGTTTTGAGTTCGGTTCGGTCTTGATCGCTTTAAGGCTCCCGCAGACAGGCGCTACGCGACTCTAGTAGAACAATGTCCATGAAGTTTACACAAAAATTGTCCTACTCTAGGCGCGTCACGTCTGTATGCGGGCGCCTTTATGAACTCTTTGTTATATATTAAAGTAACATTTCTACGAACTTCGAAGGATATAGAGAATGTCGAGTTGTGGGAATTTGTAGTTTATTTGTAAGTTTTTTGTTCTGGGTTTGTGTTGATTTATTTTGAGTATAATAGCTATTGTAGGTATTTACCTTGTACTGACAATTAATCAGTAGGTACTCACATAAGGAAAATACCTACAATTACCCGTGTAATTAAGTAAGTATGTAAGTGTTCATTTTATTTTACTTTTAAAGCTTATTTTGCTTTAAGTTTGTTAACTTACTGTTTGTGTCAAGTACTAGGTACAAATAGCATTCAACGAAATCGTTTTCCTCCTCAAATAATTAAAAAAAAAATTATTCCGTACCGTACTTACCTACAAAATTGATTTCAGTGAGCATACACACGCGAGTAGAACGCGCCCACTGCTGAGGCAACTGCAGCCGTCGACAACGTGCCGCTCGTGTCATTATCATCATTTCAGCCGAAAGACGTCCACTGCTGGACGTAGGCCTGCCCCAAGCACCTCCACTTCGACCGGTTCTGTGCCGCTCGTGTATTTTTTTTAATGGCATCTAGCAGGAATACCTAGGAGGTTGTCGTCTGCGTAACAGGACTTGCCTGTGGGTGCCTCAATAAATTAAGGCCTCCAGTCAGGGCTTAAAAAACTTAAATACTAAGTGACTGCACGCTAAGGGCACCTCCTGCGGGGTGCGGACCTCGGCTTAGGGCGTCGCTGGGTAATGGCAGCAAGGGACAGGCTGGATAGGAATTATTTTGGGACGACTTTAAAGCTACAGGTTCAGCGGCGCTCGAGCATGGCTCGGGGCGGACATGGTATGGGGCGTAGCGACGGGCCTCGACGGCGAGAACGGAAGGCTGTCGGGACTTGTTCTTTCTGAGAGTACTGGTGGCCTTACTACTCCCCTGTAGGAGGGTCGTGGCATCGTTAAGGATCGGGTATGCGTCGGATGGCGAATCTTACTTATGAGGGAGGGAGGGTATCGGGCGGCCGCCGCAATCAGGGGATTGGGGTGCTTTATAGCAGTATCAAAGAAACTGGAAAGGTGTTTCATGAACTGCTGGACGGTGGGAATTCTGAGATCTAAGTGTAGACTCTCATAGTAGAAATAGAAGGGGGCTCCCGTGACCTTTCTGAGAAAACGGTTCTGGAGGGTCTGCAAGCATAGGTCATGATGGTTGAGCGCGGCTTAGAAGAGCAATTTGCATTTGAGTCACAATTGGCTGCGGGCGGTCAGTATGAAGTGGAGCCTACTGAGAGCGAAAGAGGCGCACGAACGAACCGTCTTTATGTGCTCACTGAAAGTAAGATGGTAGTCGAGGATATCACCTAAGTATTTAGCTTGCTTTCCCCAAGGGATCGGCTTGCATACATAGTGATCGGACTGGCGGCACGTTGTCGACCAGTGGCGTGCATTGCATATAGGCATATAAGCAGTGCCTACCTCGATATATCAACATAAGCCTGTCAATTACATTTTAGTGTGTGTGTCCCACAATTAAGAAACTCACTAAATTATCATACCTAACAAAAAACAAAATCTTCATACAAACACGCGGCAGTAGGCAGTCGCCGGACGGCCTACTCGGCTCCCGTACTATTCGCACATTGTCAATGGTCTTTACTCGCTCAAGTTAATTCGACAAAATTAAAAGTACGTACGTCTCACGCGTAATACCATGACGTTCGATCTTCGCAATTTATCACCCTTAAGTAGGCATGCCTACTCAAATAACCACACTTTTGACCTCACTTTTCTTTTCTGATTAGTGACCGCGTTAGTCTAGACTAGACCCGGCCTAATGCCTACCTATTCTGAAAACCAATGCACGCTACTGTTGTCGACGGCTGCAGTTACCTCTGCTGTTGACGTGTGCCACTCGTGTGTATGAGCACTTAATTGTAACTCCACCCACTACATTCAATAGCTACCTGCACGGTCAAGTTGAACCACATCACCAATTATAGATGGACAATAATTGTCAAGCCCCTGTTAATACCACGCTGGAATGATAAATGACTGGCCATAAACAGCTTAGCTACTAATATTTAAAATGAAATAATTAACTCGTTGCTATAGGCATATCGTGGCACGCAAGCATCATGGCGGCAACGGAAACCTACGCAACGTTGCCTCGGATATCAATTACCAAATATATTTTATACTAGTTTTTGCACGCAGCTTTGCCTGCGTTCTATGGCCAAGGTTCAAAACCAAATTTCAACAAAATCGGTACAGCCGTTTCGGAGATTAGCCGGAATAAACAGACTGACAGATAGACAATCAAACATTAAAAAAAATGTTTTTTTTGTTATAAATACCGTAGGTATATACTTTATATGCATTTAGTAAAAAGCTGTCATTTTGAAATTACAAATAGACACTTAAATTTTATTTATTTGTATAGGTAGATTGTCTATATAAGTAACTAGCTTCTGCCCGCGACTTCGTCCGCGTGAAATTCGTACATTCCTCTAAAAATTTCGAAAATTTATGTAGGTATGATCTTTATCATTTATTTACATAAATAAGTATTCGGGCCAATTTTAAAGTTTATTAATCAGATTTTTCAAATAAACTGCATTCCCGCTTTTCACCCCCACAGGTATGGAATTTTGAAAAATCGTTCGTGATGTGTTCATAACGTGACTCAAAGATTATTTATACCAATTTTCGAGTTAATCAAACCACGCAGTAAAATCCTACCCTGTAAAATTAATTACCCCTTTTCACCCGGTTAAGGGTAGATTTTCGAAAAACCCTGATACACGTTATTCTTTATTTTTGCTCTTAAGTATAAATACAGAGTTTCGAGTTAATTGGACCGCACGCTAAAATTCTTCCATAGAAATTCTGACGCCCCCAATCCCCCGTTAGGGGGGTAGTTTAGAAAAACAAAAAATGACAAACTTCATAATTTACTTATATAAGTATTCGTGCCATAAGATTTTTGATATACGCTGTATTCTCGCTGTTCACCCCCATAGGGAAATTCGAAAAATTGTTTGGCGTGTGTTGACGCCTATGCTTAGGTGTGTGTTAGGGAGACTAAATGAAATACTGTTATAGAACAAACCAATACTTATTTAGATCTTTTAAATTTAAACTGACGTGTACAAGATTACAGAAATTCTAGGACCCGTTACAATATTAAGCGTATGTTGACCGATCGGTGGTGCCGCGTCGGAGCAAGTAAAAGAGACCCCGGCCTTCTGCCGCGGAGCCCGAGCGAGGTCCCCCGCCGTCGTGTGTGGTGGCGCGCCGCCATTGGTCCGCTGCGGTATGGCGTGATACAACGGCGCACTGATTGGCTCAGCGGAGACTTCGGAGGATGACGTCGGCCCGCTGCCTGCGCGCCGCGCTCGTTGCTATGCGGGCACAGGCCGCAACATACTCCCGGGCGTTGAAGACTTCGACTTCAACTGGATGACATGTCCCGCCAGAGGGGACACATCGTGCGGACGGCACGAGTGACCGTCCCTTTGGTGGTGGCGACGTCCGCCACCCGGCTGACCCCGTCTGGGCCTGGGTGTAGGCGCGTGACACGCCCCAGGCGCCACTGGAGCGGCGGAAGGTTTGCCTCCCGCAGGAGCACGAGGTCGCCGAGGCAAATGCCTCGCTGCTGGGTCCTCCACTGGGACCGTTGCTGCATCTCGGCCAGGAACTCCTTCTGCCACCTGGACCAGAACTGTTGGCGGATTTTTTCAATTAATTTGTAGCGGTTGGGCCGCAGTGCTGTGATGGGTGGTGATGGGACGGCGGTCAACGGCCTGCCCACCAGAAAGTGCCCCGGGGTTAGTGGAGAGGGGTCATTAGGGTCTGACGAGAGGGGAGAGAGGGGACGGGAATTGAGTATGGCCTCAATCTGCGAGAATAGTGTCGCCAGCTCCTCGAACGTCAAACAGGCCTCCCCAGCTACTCGTTTAAGATGATATTTAGAGGATTTTATACCAGCCTCCCATATGCCTCCGAAATGGGGCGAATATGCAGGTCCAAACACGAAGCGGATTCCCTCGTTCGCCGTGTAATTGTACACAGATTCTTGGGCCTCCTGCAGCATCCTACCCAGCTCATTGCATGCACCTAGAAAATTACGACCGTTATCACAATATATGACATAGGGTTTACCTCTCCTAGCTACAAACCGGTGGAGACACAGAATGAATGCCTCAGACGTGAGGTCGCTGACCACCTCTAGGTGAACCGCCTTAGTTGTAAGACACACAAACAGACCTAGATAACTTTTAGTTATGCGGTTCCCTCGGCCTTTACGACTCGAAATTTTAAACGGGCCCGCAAAGTCTACCCCACAAGAACTGAAGGCGAAGCTATTATCCGTTCTAACGGCCGGCAAATCACCCATAATTGGTTCGAAAGGTTTACCTCTCAATCGCGTACACACAACACACTGCCTGGTGGTCGTGCGAGCAAGGGTTCGCCCTCCCAAGGGCCAATATTCCTCACGGATGGCTGCAAGCAGTGCCTGGGGACCAACATGGAACAAGCGCAAGTGTTCATATTTTACTAACAGCTTAGTGAATCTATGTTTAGCGTCTAGAAGAATCGGGTGCTTCTTATCATAGCTGAATCTCGAATTTTCCAGCCGGCCTCCCACCCGTAGCACTCGTTCAGAGTCTACAAAAGGATTAAGGGGCAATATTTTTGAATTTTTGTTTAACTGCAGCCCTTTGCTCAATATTTCGATTTCTTCAGAGAAAGTCTCATGTTGACTGAGTTTAATTAGAAGAGTGCATGCCTTTTGCAGCTCTTCAACCGATAAGGTTGGACTAGCATTTATCTGCCCTTTTCCTATCTGGATAAACCTTAGTACGTAAGCGACTGTTCTTTTCAGCCGTAGGAAATTAGAGAACCTGTTGAAATCTATAAGCTTTGTATTATCTACTCTATTACTATTATTTGCCGCACATGAGTATGGGTTAAGTGGTTTGACTTCTGGCAGCGATTTTTCCTCTAACGGAGCTCGCTTGGGAGACCACTCACTGTCTTCTTGTTTTAAGAAGGGAGGGCCTTCCCACCAAAGCGTTGAACCTTGCAGCACGTGAGGTTCTACTCCTCTTGATGCCATATCTGCAGGGTTCAAACTTGTGCGCACATGACGCCATTGATAGTCAGCTGTTAACTCCTGAATTTCATTTATTCTGTTACGAACAAACATTTTAAGTGAGTTTGGCTGCATTTTTAGCCATCCTAGTACTACCGTGGAGTCGGTCCATATTAATTTTTTATTTATTTTTCCTTTCAAGGACTGAATTACTTTATGACTAAGTCTCGCGCCGAGGAGCGCTCCACATAATTCTAGTCTAGGGATAGTCATAGGTTTAAGGGGTGCTACCCTGGCCTTGGCACATAGTAGGCGTGAGGTGTAGCTACCATTGTTACTCCTTGACCTTAAATAAACGCAGGCGCCATAGGCTGCCTGTGAGGCATCTACAAAACAATGCAATTCAATATACTCTGGTAATTCACACAGAGTGTGTCTAGGTAGATGCAAGTTATACAGATATGATAAATTATTGCTAAAGTTGAGCCAGTCCTT
Organism: Amphipoea oculea; assembly: GCA_945859645.1. Taxonomy (NCBI): domain Eukaryota; kingdom Metazoa; phylum Arthropoda; class Insecta; order Lepidoptera; family Noctuidae; genus Amphipoea; species Amphipoea oculea. Next base: position 16,592,783 of record OX243873.1, read on the forward strand.
AGCAAAATGATTTGGTACTGGCTCATCCCAGTCTAACTTGGCGCACCATAGCCTTTGGAGTAGAATTTTTGGCTTTATGATGGCCGCACTCAGTAGTCCTAATGGATCAAATATTTTACATGTCATCGATATAATCGTTCGTTTAGTTATCTGAGCAGCTATAGGTATATTTGTGGAAAATTGAATTGTATCATTCACTGGAGACCAGTTTAATCCTAGCACAGCGGATTCCTTGCTCAGATCTAGAACATCAGTACTAAAGTGGTCCTTCTTGAATATTTGCGGACAATTTGTACGAAATTTTCTAAGCTTGAAACCCGCCGACTCTAACACTCTAGTAGTACCCTTATGGATGTGCGTCAGCTGCTCTTCTGATGCGCAGCCAGTGCTTAAGTCGTCTATGTAGAAATCAGTTAGCATAACCTCCTTTATAAGTTCGTCATCACATTCTAGCGCGAGTTGTTGAAGACACCTCGTACTAAGGAAGGGAGCTGACGCTGTACCATAAGTCACTGTATTTAACTGGTACGTTACAATGTTGTGAGACTTCTCACAACGCCATAGTATTAATTGCAAATGACGTTGTGACTCATCAATTAGAATTTGCCTATACATTTTAGTAATGTCTCCGGTAAGAACAAACCTATGCTCTCGAAAACGTAGTAATATGGACATTAAGTCACTCTGAATGACTGGACCTACTGCTTGTATCTCATTCAGCGATTTCCCAGAGGTAGTCTTCGCAGATGCGTCGAAGACTACTCTGAGTTTGGTGGTTTCACTATGTTCCCGAATGACACAGTGATGGGGTAGGTAGTACCCGAACTGCGGTTGTGCAATTTCGGTTAGGTGACCTAATTCCTTATACTCCTTAATGAACTCTGAGTAAGCTTCCTTTAGTTGGGGGTTTTTATTTAATTTGGTTTCTAAGTGGGTAAGCCGCTTCCTAGCTATTGCATAGGAGTCGCCTAACGCGCTCTCAGGGTCTTCCTTTAGAGGCATTGCTACAGAAAATCTTCCGTTTGACAGGCGTTTGGTATGTTGAACAAAATGCCCTTCACAGAAATGTTCATCGGGGGAACGGGAATAGTGTTCAGCATAACCCTCTTCGATTTCCCAGAATCTTTTTAGACACTCTTGTGCGTCTTGGCTAAAGTTACAAGTTACAGTGAGGGACTTTAGGCTACCTTGCCCTGTAGGGCCTGACACTACCCAGCCTAGTTTAGTGTCTTGTAGTGCTGGTTTATTTTTGCCTAGATATATGTGATTGGCATTCACAATCGCCCAGTATACATCCGCACCTAACAGAATGTCTATCTTTGAAGGTTCATAGAAAGTGGGATCCGCTAGACTAACTTCCTTTGGTATACCGAGTTGCTTAACGTTTACCTGCATGTTGGGCAACGTACCCATAATATTTGGTAAGACAAGACAGTTAACCGAGATACAGAAATTAGTCACGCGCGACTTGAGTTTAATGTTTACCCTTTCGGAAACCTTTGAAATGGAATTATTTATTCCGGCAACGTGAGTGGGACGGGAAGTGTCACAAATTAACCCAAGCTTTTGTTTCATGCTGTTGGATAGTAAGGACATCTGACTACCTGTGTCTAGTAACGCTCTTGCCTGATAGATTTCCCCAGTTTGCGGATGCACTATGTCTACTAGAGCCGTGCCTAGCAGTACTTGACCTACTGAGGCCGCTGAGAGAGAAACCGGTAAGCTAGAGGGCTCAAGGGCCGGAGCGTCTGCTGTGGACCTATTGGTCTTAAACTCGTCATTGTGTACTAGTGAATGATGTTTCCGTTTGCATACACGACACGTAAGCTTGGACTTGCATTGGAATGAGTTGTGACCGCTCTTAAGGCAATTTTTACATAGTTTTAATCTTGTGACTTCAGATAGCCTATCCCCTATGTCCATATTCTTAAATTTGGAGCACTCGGATAACTGGTGACTGTCATTGCAGACATGACACGTGGACGGTCCACCTTTATCTCCTAAAGCAGCAAAAGTCCTATTCGGTTTAGGCTCTTTATTGCTGCTTGGCTTTCGGTCCCTTTTCTCGGCATTTTCCATGCCTGCGAAATACATTGTTTCTAGAATATCGGCTCGATTTCTTAGAAACCTTGTGAAATTTTCTAAGCTATGGTAATCGGCTAACGTAGACCTATGCTCTTCCCATTTAGCATTAGTCACTGGATCTAACTTTGAAGCTAGAATGAATAGAATAAGTGCATCCCATTTATCAGTCGGCTGACCCAAAGCTTCCAGTGCTCTCAAGTTTTTTGACATATGGTCTATTAAGTACCTTAACGCCTTGTAGGATTCTCGACTACACTTTTCAACACTAATTAAAGCTTTAAGATGATTGTTTATGAGAATATTTTTATTATCGTATCGCTCGCATAGTAAATCCCATGCTAATTTGTAGCTATTCGAGGTAAACTCTATTGATTTAATTATCCCCTTAGCACTCCCTTCCAAAGCTGACCTTAAATAGTGAAATTTATTTATTTCTGGAATTGATTTATTGCTGTGAATAATAGAATCAAATGTATCTTTAAATTCTAGCCATGTTAACAAGTTTCCATCAAACTTTGGAAGGTGTATGGTTGGCAATTTCACTCCGTTAAATGCATGAGAACAACAGCTTGGCTGATGAGAACAATTACTATTTTCTCCAACACTGTTTGTTTTATTTATTGGTAATGGGGTAGCCTCAATTAATTCTTGAGCTACAGAGAGAGCAGAGTAAAATTGACACTCTGTTGCCTCTCTTTCTTCCAATTGTTCATCTACATCGGAGCAACATATTTCAATTTCTGACTGTAATTCGTCAAATGTTTTAAATAATTCTTGAAACTTGGCTAATCTCAAAGAAATTTCTTTAACTTGGACACTGGCAACCTCTTTAGGCTCCAAGTTCTTCATAGTACCTAAATACTCTATGAATTTTGTTAATCTACCCTTTATGGTGCCACGCTTTCTAATTAACTCTTTAATTTTGACCTTCAGGTCGGTATCTACACTGGTCATTTTGCTATCAACGAGACCTATTGTCTATCGCAATACAAAACACAAAACAATGAAATACAATGAGCTGAATAGATAAATGTGCAGTGAACCTGACAATGTTAGGCGTTGCTCCAACACGGTCCCAGGTACGACTTCCGCGTCGTAGCGGGCCGCCGGCCGGCCGCCGCTAATGTAGTCGGCGCGTCGAGGGAATCCGCTGTGTTGGCTGCGTTGGTTCTGCACCGGAACAGTTGCCGTATGGCCGGAACTCTGAAATAGTCAGCAAGATGGCTGGTTCACCAAGCTTTGGTTGCGTGCACTTAATTCACACGCGTGCATGAATATGGATTGGGTAGGAAAAACAATGCGTGCAGCTTAAAATGCTAGCTTGCGTTTTACAATATCGCCAAAAGTGAGGTTATGCGTTACGTGGGATTAAATTTATGAAACTGAACTTAAGCGGGTAGGTGCACACGAACATACAAATGATTCGACTAGAGTGGAAAAATTGCAGCTTAGCGCCTAGCCAAGCATGAAGCATAAGCCAGCTCAACCCACGTGCAATTAACCCTGCAAATTAGGAAAAGATATGGCCCTTTTCCCGTTTGACGTTCGAACAGCAAGCCGCGCACTGGTTCACAGCGCAAGGGCACACAGGAAAAAGATTAAAGAAAGGAAATGAATGGATCAGGGCTTACTCTCCTGGGCTAGACCTTCGGCAGACGTGTTGAGTTTGACCCGCCGTCACCCTCCGAAGTCTCCCTGGACACAGCAGCTCGTCCGCGCTCCCCTTCTTCTTGATTACGCAGCCCGGCTGGATGGATGGCGGGCTGCGGCACTTGCTCCACGCGACGAATTTTCCGTCGACGCTTCTCGACGATTCGATCTTCCGCCGCTTCTCGATGATTCGATGAATTTAAATTTTACGCAACGAGTCCTGTCACGGTCGCCACTTGTTGACGCCTATGCTTAGGTGTGTGTTAGGGAGACTAAATGAAATACTGTTATAGAACAAACCAATACTTATTTAGATCTTTTAAATTTAAACTGACGTGTACAAGATTACAGAAATTCTAGGACCCGTTACAATATTAAGCGTATGTTGACCGATCGGTGGTGCCGCGTCGGAGCAAGTAAAAGAGACCCCGGCCTTCTGCCGCGGAGCCCGAGCGAGGTCCCCCGCCGTCGTGTGTGGTGGCGCGCCGCCATTGGTCCGCTGCGGTATGGCGTGATACAACGGCGCACTGATTGGCTCAGCGGAGACTTCGGAGGATGACGTCGGCCCGCTGCCTGCGCGCCGCGCTCGTTGCTATGCGGGCACAGGCCGCAACAGCGTGTGTTCATTACCTACTTGACTTAAAGATTGTTTATACGAATTGTCGATTTAATCAAGCCACGCATTAAAATCTTCCCCTGTATACTTAACTACCCCTTTTCACCCCGTTAGGGGTAGATTTTCGGAAAACCCTGATACAAGTGATTCTTTATTTTTGGTCTTAAGTATAAATACCGAGTTTCGAGGTAATCGGACCACGCGTTAAAATTCTTCTATACAAATTTTGACATCCCCCACCCCAATCCTCCTTTAGGCGGTAGTTTATAGAAACAAAAAATGCCAAACTTCATAATTTATTTAGATAAATATTCGTGCCAAGTTTTAAGTTTATTAACCAAATTAATAAGATTTTTCATACATATAAACTGTATTCCCGCTTTTCGTCCCTATATGAGTGGAATTATGAAAAATCGTTTAAGATGTGTTCATAACTTGACTCAAAGATTATTCATGCCAATTTTCCAGCTAATCAAGCCACGCAGTAAAATATGACCTTGCAAAATTAACTACCCCTTTTCACACAGTTAGGGGTAGATTTTCGAAAAACCCTAATACACGTTATTCTTTATTTTTAGTCCTTAGTATAAATACTGAGTTTCAAGTTAATCGGACAGCGCGTTAAAATTCTTCCATAGAAATTTTGACACCCCCCAATACCTCTTTAGGGGGTAGTTTAGAAAAACGAAAAATGACAAACTTCGTTTATTACTTAGATAGGTATTCTTGCAAAGTTTCAATGTTTTTAACTCAAGGAATAAGATTTTTCATACAAACAAAATCCCCCCTTTTCACCCCCTTTAAGGTGGAATTTCCAAAAACCCCTTCTTATTGGATACCTACTCTTTACAAAGAACACACCCTCCAAAATTCAAGTCCCTAGGATCAGCGGTTTAGGCTGTGCGTTGATTTCTCAGTCAGGTCGTTCATCCCCCGTTAGGGGTGAAATTATCAAAAACGCTGAAACACGTATAAATTAATTTTCAATCGTCAGCCTAAACACAAAATTTGAAGATCCTAACTTTTAAACTGACGGACTTTCATACACAACTTCATCCCCCTTTTTAACCCTGTGGGGGTGGAATTATCAAAAATGCTGAGACACGTATAAATTAATTTTCAATCGTCAGCCTAAACACAAAATTTGAAGGTCCTAACTTTAAAACTGACGGACTTTCATACACAACTTCATCCCCCTTTTTAACCCTTTGGGGGTGGAATTATCAAAAATGCTGAGACACGTATAAATTAATTTTCAATCTTCAGCCTAAACACAAAATTTGAAGATCCTAACTTTAAAACTGACGGACTTTCATACAAACTTTCATCCCCTATTTAACTCCCTTAGGGGTCGAATTTCAAAAAATCCTTTCTTATTTCTGGTCTACATTATAAAAGGAACCATCGTGTAAAATTTCAGCTTTCTAGGTCCAAGGGTTTGGGCTGGGCGTTGATGAGTCAGTCAGTCAGTCAGGCCTTTTGTTTTTATTTATATAGATATAGATTACTTGAATAAGAAACAATAGAACTTTTACTTGTAATATTCGATACTTAAGTTGTATGTAAATTCGATCGCTCCCTTGTATCACATATTGAGTTACAGAGCAACTTCTATTCAGTCAAGGTACAGAATTTGTTGTAATTTTAATATTTATGGTAAACTAGCTGACCCGACATACGTCGTTCTGTCCGATACAACAATCCCATAATGAGAAGCACGTTCAGTTTTATCCGAATTAGTAAATTTTCCGAGAAACTCTTCCTCTTAAATTTTCTTTTCTTCTTTTCTTTTTACTTAATTCAGACTATTACGAACATTTTAAAACAAAAAGTAGCCAAAATTGGTCCTTACGTTCTCAAGTGATGCGCTTACGAACGAACAGCATTTATATTTTTACATAGTTTGCAGATAAGCATCTCTAATGATTTTAATAATATTTTGCTGCATTTTAACGGTTTCTCGCATAATTTTTTGTGGTTCCATAATTATGATAATATTTTAATGAAATATATCATGCTTGGTATCGTCTCATGTTATGCCAAGTTTTGGCACTAATTGCATATTTTCTAATTTTACTCTCAAAGACTTGATAAGTGAATTTTAAGTTTTTGCAGATATTCGTTCGGTATATCTTTTGCTATCTTTAAACGGTAATCATACATAGGCTATTAATCCCCCATTCACCATTTTTTGTCACTCCTAAATGCTAATTACTCAGTGATCCAGCTAGGGGAGCAGCGATTCACACAATTCGTTGTAGCTACACCATGTAATTAATCATGCATACTTTGTTAGTCCCTCTCGACTACAAAACCTTTTTTTTAATATAAATTTTTAAATAAATTATAATATATTATTTCTACTGGACTAGTTAAAATTGAGTATTAATTACTCAGTTTTAACTGATCTTAATATTAATATTACCGTATAATAGTACTTACCACTATGCATGATAAACGATCATCGATTACGTACCTATCTTGTAATAATTTTAAAACAACGGCTTACTTTGAATCTGTATTTCCATAATGAATGCCTTACAATACATGCTTACAATAATAAAACCATCATCACCAGGGTATCAAGACAGATCTCTAACAGTTAACGCAAGCGAAATCATAGTGCGCGGTATAAATTACATATCACGTTACGTATTCAGTTCATTTTGGAATTCATGAAGAAATCCTAGAGCGCATCGGAGGGTAAGGCGATGGCTCTACGGTAAACGGAGCGGAGCTGCGGAGGGTAGACTAACAAGCAACATTTTACAACGTTCTGTTTTACATTTACTTACTTCAGTTTAAGTACTATTCTGTCAAAAATCTCACGGTGAAAACTTACGAGTAGGTGAAGTGAGCTTGACGTGAGCTGTCAATAGTGTCAATCTCTAGCTTCAGGTAGAATGACAGCTCACTCAACCAATCGATACCGGAAATATGAAATAACGTAAGGGACATTTTGTCGAAAATTAGTTATATATATCATTGGATTCGAAATTTCTTGCTCTATCGATTGGTATATTTAAAATCTCAATATCTCAAAAAAAATGTCCCTTACATTACATATTTTCCGCAGGTCTAGACCATTTTTTTTATAAAAACTGGCTGTATAGGACGTTTTAAATTAGTATTGTTATAAAAACTAATGTAAGTCTCTTTACTCACAGTATTTGGTACTTACATTAAAAAAAAATCAAGAACATTTTACAACAGGTCTTATACATTAGTGTTCCCTGAGTAGGTGCAAATACCATGTCCCTTACGTTAAATTGTAGCTCGAATTATCATAATCATATTGACCCATACGTTAATTTGTCAGCATCGAAAATAATTGACCTGTCGTTTACATCTAAAACTTATCTAAACGAATATTATTATACGTCTCTGTCACACGCAAAACGGTGCAACATGTCTGAGCTAGATAGCAATACGGATTTTGTGTTTGATTTTACCTGCGCGGTCGTGACCCTTACTTAGTATTTCGTAACACTGTTTGTGACATTACACATCTTCATTTAAGTAATACATCATCGTTTCATTGATCTAACTACAAGTACCTAGTGAAAGTTTTATCTGGATTCTAAACATGAGTGATGAAAAGTTATCTTTACTTCTCTAGCCCGCAGGCAAAAATTTATGAACATTATAGGAATCACATAAACAGGTAATTATTTCTTACTACTTTTGGTAAATTATTGTTTAGTCATAAATGGAGTTCAGTAATTAAAAAAATTGGTTTACTTAGATGGAATAAAACCTTAAATCCTTGCTGAAGAACTATAGACCCATCTCGCTTCTGAGCCACGTATACAAGCGTTCTCGAGGGTCGTCACAAACCGTCTCGCCAGAATACTTGACGAGTTCCAGCCACCAGAAATAGCCGGTTTTCGAAAAGGCTTCAGCACCGTAAACCACATCCATACTGTTCTGCAAGTTGAACAGAAGACCGAGGAGTACAATTAGACGCTGTGTATGGCATTTGTGGACTACGAGAAAGCCTTTGACTTCATCGAAATATGGGCAGTTCTGGCCTCTCTGCAACGATTTCGAATTGACTGGCGCTACATCGAAGTGTTGAAATGTTTGTATGACACTGTCCAGATCCAGGATCAGAAAACCAGCCCCATCCAACTGCTCAGAGTGGTGAGACAGGGGATATTATATCCCCTAAATTGTTTACAAATGCGTTGGAGGACGTCTTCAAGACGCTGGATTGAACTGGACTATCAACGTGAACGGCGAGTACATTTCAGATCTTCGATTTGCCGATGACATCGTCATAATGGCAGAGACGCTGGAACAGCTAAACCAAATGCTGCACAGCCTAAATGTAGCTCCTCGGTGGGTTGGCCTCGGCATGAACTTGGACAAGACGAAAGTCATGTATAATTCGCACGTCTTGCTGAGTCCAATCCACATCGAAGGGTCGCTTCTCGAAGTTGTGAAGGATTATGTCTACCTAGGGCAAATAATCCAGCTCGGTAGACACAACTTTGAGAAAGAAGCCGACAGAAGAAGCCGTCAAGTCTTCTCGTCGCCTATCCCGCAGTGTTTGAAGACTAAGATCTTTAACCAGTGCGTTCTGCCCGTCATGATATATGGTGCCGAAACGTGTACACTGACAGTCGGGCTGGTCCACAAATTCAAGGTCGCTCAGCGCGCTATGGGCTGAGCTATGCTCGGAGTCTCTTTGAAAGATAAAATCAGGATTGAAATTTTCCGGAAAAGAACCGGAGTTACCGACATAGCTTGCAGAGTAAACAGTTGCCGCCCCACCAGCTTCACACACACATTGGGTTGGGGCCAGCCCACTGCCACTTGAGTTGAAGTGGCAGTGGTCTGGTCATGTTTTATCGAAGAACCAACGGCCGGTGGAGCAGACGACGTCCCCCAGCTAGATGGACGGACGACCTAAAAAAGGTGGCTGGAACGGACTGGATGCCGAAGGCGGAGGACAGGGTGTTGGGACGCAGCCTGGGAGAGGTCTATGTTCAGCAGTGGACTGCAATAGTCTGAGTTGATTGATTGAGATAGAATAATTCGAATCCTAATAAAAACATACCTTCCATTAGGTAAAATATTGGTAAGTATGATATATAATTGTGTGTAGTAAGTAGGTCATGTAAAAATTACAACTTATTAAGCAGTTAACGCAGGATGAATAGACAGCATGCATGTTATCATTCAAAGGGAGATTAAGAAACTGATGGTTTGGGGACCTTTCCAGAGGCCATCATTTATGGAATCAGCCAGAAAAAGTCCTCTTGCTTATCGAGCAATTATGTTGTACTTAGCATAATTTATGCGAGTTATTTGCGATTATAAAAGAGGATTAGTGAGTACAAATAAAAGTTTTAATCTATTTTATTCATTTATTTTTTATCCTTTTATGTCAGCAACTAGGTTTAAACTATATTGATAGGCGCAGTAGGTCATGAATGTATTAAATTCTATTTTTTTTAATTTATTAACAGCATAAGCAATAAAGCGTACACCATTAAGAGACCTTTACTTTGAAAAACACTAAATGTTTATTTCATATAATGTCCCTTACTTCATAAAACTCTAAATGTTTATTTCCTATAATGTCCCTTACATCAATGCTGTTCATTTACATCTCAAATTTTGGTAACGTATGTCACCCGTATTCATTATTATTTAACGTAAGGGACATGCTATCTTTAAAACTATAGGTTTTAATCAATTTTTGCTATTTTAGCTTAAAAGAATGAAGAAATCTAAGAAACTTTGTCCTAGACACTTTTTACATAGAACGTATAGTTAAAAAGTTATAGTCAGTTTTTGTAAAAAAACATCTTATTTTTGCTCTCCTGTAAACCTTAGTTTTGTCCCTTACGTTATTTCATATTTCCGGTATCGCAATGTGAGATTTTGATAGAATTGATCGGTAGGACTTGTGACTTATACCAATTTTCGCAACTATGACTTTCTGCAAAATTAACTCTTAAAATGACTAACGCACCCACATGCACACGGATTTATTTGGAAAAAATGTATAGCCATAGCATTTTTTTAGATTATTCATTTTTTGTCAATAATATGTGTTATTGTGTGTCAATATGCGTTACACAGAGGTTACCAGGACATTTCATATTTTCGTTTCATATAGGTACCTACTGCCGTTTAAAAAGTTTTTCATAGTTGGGTCCAGCCAGTTACTAAGCTTGCGATGAAGACTCGCCCTTACAATTTAAATAAAGTTATTATACTATAGTACTTCACCTTTGAATTTACCGAGCAGAATATTAACTACCATAAAATTTATTCTAATGGAATGTGCCAACTCAGTGCGTTGCAGTTTTTAATTGGTCGAACTATGCAGTTTGCTAATTGACTAATGGCCGATTTTTTAATCGACAGATATTTTTGCATTCGTAAGCGTCTGACAGTTTTTGTATGGATGAACTGTCAAAAATTCAAAAATATTCCTCCGATAAAATTATCTGGCGTTGGAAAATCAGCCTTAAAATAATTAATTTAAGGGGCACATTAACAGTAGCAGTCATTAATACCTAAGGTATGTTAATAGAGGCGTAGGATGTCGAATATATATTTGGCTTTAAATTAATTACTTTTAGAACAACTTTTACGCATTAAGCACTTAGTGCAATTAACAGTTTTGAGGCTGTATATATGTATGCAAACTTTTTTCCGGATTTCGAAATTGCAATTTAAAACGTTTTAATTTTATGACTGCATCCGCCTTGGTGGTTCTCTGTCTAGCGTTTAATGAAATAGGTATCGTTTAAAATCACAGGAGTTCGTCCAGAATTATTATTATTAGTCTATGGTGTCAGATGATCCATTCAGCGAGATTCATTAGGTTACCAAAACAACTAAATTTTTTTTCTTCTCGAATATTGCTTTATAGATCTCATGAAGTACTTATTTTTTTCAGGAAGTGATAGTAGACATTTTATGACGTCTTTATCAGAATAATTTAGAGAGGTTTTACATAGACTTATTTATGCAACTTCGATTTCGAACGATTTCTCAAAGCGTTATCTGCTTTAGCTATCTAGACCTAAACATATACAAATGTAAAAAAACCCGACTGCGGTAAAAAACATAAGTTAAAAAAAACTGAAAAGCTAAAAACAAGCCCATTTTACATTAAATAAAAGTTGGAAGCAGGCGGGACCCATTTGAGTTTGAAAATATAAAAATGGTATGGGTCCCGGCTGCTTCCAACTTTTATTTAATTTAAAATGGGCTTGTTTTTAGCTTTTCTGTTTTTTTTAACTTATGTTTTTTACCGCAGTCGGGTTTTTTTATTTTTTTTATTTAATTTTTTTATTTTATTATTTTTAGTTATGAGTTGTAAATCCCACTTAAGTGTGATAGTTTTCCTTTAAACTTCGTAATATATAGGTACTACTGTCGTAACATTTAAATTTCTAACTACAACCGTTTAGTTGGTAGAGGGGGGGACGGGTAAGTAATATATGATATAATTACAAAACCTCTAATATTTACAAGATATAACAACTGAACCTATAATTTTATTTGATACTAGCTTCTGCCCGCGACTTCGTTCGCGTGAAATTTCTTATTCCCTCGACCCATCTCGTCGTATTGCATCACTTGCCCGCGTCTCCTGCTCTATCACTTCGTTTCCCCATAGCGCTTTTGCTCGGCTCCTAAGGGCCATAGTGTGACGTTAAATAGCCTATAGCCTACCTCAAGAATTGGGCTATCAAATGCAAGAAGAATTTTTCAAATCCGACTAGTAGTTCCAGAAATTAACCCCTACATACAAACTTACAAACAAATTTTACCTCTTTATAATATTAGTATACATAATGATCAGTTAATATAATAAACGATTGATATAATTTTAATGTAACTCATTTCTATAAGAATAACAGACAATATAATATAAAATCATTTGATATACCACTCAATAGACATGAAACCTATTTAGTCTAATATGATAAAAACTTTTTTTTTCATCCTATGTCATCCTATGTCGACGGAGCCCCGCTTTGCGGGGCCCCTATTTCTGTGTAAAGGGTTTAAAGTAACCTAACCAAACCGAACCTCGGGGAGCCCTTCGCCCGCTCTTGCATCCTACGTCGTCTATTGCGTTCGTTGAGTTCGGGTGCGGTAACGGTAACGGAAATAATTCGGAAGCCACGAAGCCACGAAGGCTTTCTGACCTAAGCTATCTGAGTCGGATCGCTCTGAATCGGGGTGTTAAGCATAATGACGGTATCAATATATATTTTAAACGATAGACCTAATGATTTTCGATTAAATAAACGTTATATCAAATAACGTTATACGAAGTAAGTTTTAGAGTAGGTATATAAATGTTATATGTAAAGAAATTATATCCACAGTTGGTATATCTCACGTTTATTGTATCTTGTGAACGTTATTGAAATGAAAATATACCAAATAACTCTATACCTACGATATGAGACGCGCCCGGGGGGGACACTTGATTCTAACGAAAATTGGTACTTTAAAGCTTGATAAGTCACGAACGGTTTACTTAATCAAAAAACGGTCTTTCCAAACCACTAATATTTTTAAAAGACCTATTCAACGATACCCCACTTGACATAGTTTGCTGACTTTAATTTTTTTCATTTTCACAATATGGCGTCCAGTAGTCGCCATATTGAATTTTCATTAACGTCATGTCTTTAGTGACACTCGCCGGACTAAGAGGAATCGATTGACGTGTGAATCATAAAAATCGGCCCAGGCGTTTGGTTTGTATAGTGCTTCAAAGGAACATACAAACATACATACATACATACATAGGCTGATAAACACATTACCACTCCTTTGCGTCGCGCAGTCGGGTAATAAAATTGCACCACATTACATTTGGACCGGTCTGACGTTAATGTTTTTGACGCATTTCGGCCTTTAGGCATTAAATATAACTTTATAAATGGTTAAATTATACGAACGGTGTCATAAAAAATGGTGGATAACACTTGAACGGCAGTTAGATTAGATAATACCATCTCATAACATTGTTTTATGGAATATTTTAATAGGAATATTTAGGCGTAATGGAAATGACGTGGTTAGGAAATGAATATAATAAATAAATCACAATAAAATTATGAATTCGAAGCCTTCCACCTACCAGCCCGTTAATGGGGATATTATGTGTTAGAAAAGGTAAGAGAATTTATTATCATTTCATTTGTCGAAATATGATATGATAGATAAAAAAATCTATCCTGTCTACACCTCTACTGTTATCTATAATATCTACACCACGCCCACTTTGTGTACCTACATTTTAAAATTCTGTAGAATATGTCATGTATATTTTATCATACTGTTGTTGATTTTTTTTATGGTCGTAAACTACATTATATTTACATAGTTTAAAAGCTAACAGTCTTAAAATGATTTAGAAATCAACAAGCATTACACAAAAGTCGTTCAAAACGTTTTTTAACATTTATTATAATTCTAATTGGCCGTATCGTATATATAGTCGGTAGGCTTAACTAAACGTTCCCTAAACTGTCAGTCGTCATATCAATCTTGTCGAATCGTTTACGGATATACCTAGCTCGAAAGCCCAGACCTTGAGTCTTTCCTAGTTGTTCAAAATTGATACTGATCTTTAAGTAGGAAGCTTGTCAAACATGATTATTGTAAGTACTTCAATCTTATAGCGGCAAGAAATACGCTTATTAACTTGTGGCCAAAGGATTTTTTTCCCACACCGGTCTGGCTCCAATGCTATACGGAAAGCTTTGTTTAAAGTTAGCCTAAGGGCGCTTTATAAAACATAGCTAATCGCTTGATCGTGGTAATATTTTTTTTTTTACATTTTTCTTTCATTAATTAATTAAATTAGTCTGCCTCGTTGGTTTTGTGGTTGCAAGTGCTACTGCTGACCATGAGGTTCTGGGTTCGGTCAGTGTCTTTCTTTTTCTTCTTCTTTTTGTCGCTGGCACGACTGTATTTTAGAACTTGTTGGCCAAAAGCTTTGCCATTTAAAATAATATTATAATTTAAATTAGAATTAGAATTTTTCAGTAGTAGCCCAGAGTCTGTGTTGTGTCCCGTTGATAGCAACAAGCTCGCCCCGTATTACATGGGACATAAACATAACTGGCGAAATGTGGGTGTGCTATAGGTACACCTCTGTCTAACCCTTCGAAGATTACAGGCGTTATGTTACAAATTTAATTAAAATTTTGCGCACACTAAGGGTTAGAACTTTTAAGAAACTTGTACTTAAGTAACTATTTACGACGATTTCGTTTTATTTTAATTATTGTTTCATCATTTTCTTTAATTGCATTTTACTTCTCCCGGTTAGTTTGTACGTGCACCTAACTAGCCTTATTAAAGTGCGTACGCACCAATTCCGTCAACTTTTTCGATCGTATTAAAATTAACCTCAAGTGAGCCTAGGTGATTATGCTAATTTGCAAACTAATTAGAAACGACATACAATTTTACATCGCCCGCCCACCTAATTATTATGCAAAGCATGCATAATTAGTGTATGATTGACTTGTTTTTACGCAAGTCGTGTAAAGGAAAGCAAGTATAGGAAACGGATTGCGTTTAAGGTCACCATTGGGTTAACCTGTTCTATGTAGATCAATGAATTGTGCCAGGCATGCATAAAATGCGCAGGTAACAATTTGCTATCGGTTTCAAAAAAAAAAAAAACATTTATTTCTTAAAAGTTTGGCAGGATTTTAATATATTGACATTCAACCTCGTTGCATGTTTTATAAGAATGTTTGTTCCAGGATTGATTTAAAAAAAATGGGATTCGAAATTCAAGTCAAGAAAAAACAAATGAACTTTTGTTAGCGTTCGAACATTTTTTTTGGTATGTGTTTGTTCAAATTGACTACAGAATTAATTTAAACATAGATGTTGGTAAAAAGTATTAAGAATTCAAATTATTTAGGATTTTTGTAAGGATCGCAGCAGGTAGCGTTCTGTAGTTCCTTTTTACCCCCATGGGAAGAAAGCGTGAGTTTATCTATGTGTTTGTGTGTAAAAAATAGGATTATTTGTGGAACGTTTCAATTTCAGCACGTGTTTCTGTGAAACTAAGCTACCACGTAAGTAGGTTACTAAATTTTCTTTGCCTTTTAAGCCTAGATTATTACGCACTAGTAGAATTTCACCACAGATCGTTTACGGCACCGCGATATTTCTGAATGCACCAATTCTCCCGCGAACCGTCCTAAAAAGGCGAGCTCAGTGAGATTGTATCACTTTCCATTGGCATTTCAGCTATTTTACTTAGCGAGAACGAATTCCTTAAATGTTCATTAATTGATTAAATAACAGTGTGCTAATAACGACTTGTTTGATTCGGATAGCTGGGATTACGAGCAGTTATCGATATTGCAATTAAAAAGGTAATAGCATATCTTGTTGATAGCTATTAAACAAGTATTATTTTCTGCCCATTTCTGCCTATGCCTCTGTTCAAAGTAAAGGCTCCCGCAGACAAGCGCGACGCGACAGTGTGTCGCAATTTTTTGTAGAAAAAATTCCATTAAGTTTTAATTGTGTTCTACTAGAGTCGCATCGAGCTGTCACGTCGCGCCTTTCTGCGGGAGTCAAGGAGGGGCTCGTGGTTAAATAATAACAGCCGCACGGGCCGATTGAAGGTTAAGCTACGTTTGCCGCGGTCGGTTCGAGGATGGGTGACCATCTAATAAGTACATCGAGAACCCTCCGTATCTCGCAAAGCATGTTAAGCCGATGGTCCCGGCGGTCATTCGTAGATCTTTGACAGTCGTTGCGGGGTAGTCAGAAGCCCAAAATTCGGATAAGTGTTCTTACCAACGGGTATCGTGTTACCCAGGAACTGGGTTGTGGAGGTGCAATAAGCAGTCCCTCCACGTAAAATACTAGTGTTCAAGACGACCCACTAACCGTGTTCAACTGCATCCAGTTAGACTCGAAGCCGACCCCAACATAGTTGGGAAACGAGATTGATTGCGTCTGTCCAAAGTAAAGTTGTACTAAACTCTGCTGTTGTGATCTTTCACAGGTCTTGAAATTTATCAAAATCGACTCGGAAGAACGCAAAATATACCAAACAGATAGAGATGAGTTACCGAAGGTTAGTAAATCCCGAATTAATTAACTGCACCCCGTTGGTCTCGTGGTCGCAAGCGCGACTGCTGAGCGTGGTGGGGTCCTGGGTTCGATTCTCGGGTCGGGCAGTGTTGTTGAGTTTTTCCATTAGGAATTTCTTAGTAACAGCCCGGAGTTTGGAAGTTGGCTGTGTGATATCCCCGTGCCTTGGAAAGCACGTTAAGGTGTAGGTCCTGCGCCTGATCTCTCTCCGGTCGTGTCGGATTGCTGTCCCATAGGACTATGAGAGAGGCTGTCTGCGCGCACACTTGTGCACTATAATATTTCCCGCGCCAAAGACTAGTCTCCGTTAAGATTGGCCGCCGTGGCCGAAAGACGGTCTGGAGGACTTTATTTAAACAAATGACATGATTGTCATTACAACTAACGAATAAATAAAATGTCCACAAAAGCCACTAATAATAACCAAGTACATAGGTATTGAAATTGAAATCGAAAATAAAATCTAAGCATATTACGTAAATGTCTTTGCCGTCATCAGATTAAATCACAAGAGGCGTGTACTGAACACTAGCGGCTATGTGCAAGAGTGACACAACAAATACTAAAAGATACATCTTATCTCAAACTAGTTATTTGCCCTCTAGCAGGACGTGGGTTGAGTTTCCACTAATAGAAGTTCTGCGATACAGTTTCGTATCTACATACTTACGGAATATGTGAAATGTTGCATAAATCTTACCCATTACTTTTCTATGTAAGCTAAATGGTTATCATTATCAGAAATAGGCTAAACCATAATAATTTTTTTAAGAGTATCGGTATAGAATATTTTAATATAAAAAATAAAGTCCTCCAGACCGTTTTTCGGCCATGGCGGCCAATCTTAACGGAGACTAGCCTTCGGCGGCGCGGGAGATACTCGTATTATAGTGTACAAGTGTGCGCGCACACATAGGTGCACTCCCTCTTCTCTCACTCTCATACCATCACGTCATATTATGATAAAGCATGTGCCGAAATGTAGAATGTAACATTATAATAATTATGTATGCTCTGTCCTGTCAAACTGAAGAACAGACATCTCTCAGTAGAATATAAGCTCAGAGTACAAACAATAATGAAGGGTCTAGAAGTTGAGAACAGCGTGTTTACAAAAATAATACTATTTCAATCATTTGGGCGTCTAACGATATTAAAAAAGTTGCGGCACACGAACGGTTCCGTACAATATCTAACACTACATAATATAAAAAAAAATCAGAAACTCAAAGCGAAAAAAACACTTTCCTGTATCATATTTATTTTTTAACTTAATTTTATTATTTTTTGTTATAGCGGCCATAGTAGTACACACTGTGAAAATTTCAAATGTAGGAAGTTCAAAAGATACAGCCTTGTGGCAGACGGACGAACGGACGGACAGCGGAGCTTTAGTAATAGAGTCCCGTTGGCACCCTTTGGGTACAGAACCCTAACAATGATCATCTTAATTTCAGGTTTCCGGTCCTGTATGAGAAAAAATAGAAAAACTAAGGTTGATTCTATGTGGGTTACAAAATAGATCTCAAAGAACAAACATAGAACAGGAAACTGCAATATTTTTGGATATTGAGCTAAGTCAGCAACTGATTCATAAGAAAAAGGAAACGTCTAACGTGAAGGTATGTATTAAGTAGGTACTACATTTTCTCCCTTATGACTGGATAAGAATATTAAATGGCAGGTTCTATTACGAAGTCACGCTTGTGAGTTACACTGACAATAAACAAAAAGTACCTACCTTTGAACACCACCCACTATCTTATGAAGCCAACTTACCATGAAGGTGTTATGTATACTGTGCAGTTACATAACTTCTAATATAATTAATATTTTATACTAACTTCTGCTCGCGACGTCTGTCCGCGTGAAATGTCCATAACATAAAATATATCCTATGACACTTGCAATTCTGCAGCATCTTTTGCAATTTTCGGAATCGGATCAGTAGTTCCTAAGATTAAATTATAAACTCACAAATTTTAACACTTTATACTACGAGTATTAGTACATAGATTGTAAACAATGCTTGCTACTCAGTTACGTACCTTCTAATAGAAAAAATATAGACTGATAAAGAGGGCGACAAAGCTATAATATTTAGAATTAAACTCTTCCCATGAAAACAAAACCCATTAAATGCTTGGCCAGACTGGCAGCGCGGGGCAGGGAGCGGCGCGGGTGCGGGAACACGCTCGACTGCGCAGTCGAGCGTGGCTTCGTTTTGAGTGTTGTCGTGCCCAGTGTTTGTCAAAATATAATGTGGATGAAGAAGACTTATTTTTACTAGAATAAAGCTCGAACTAGTACCCCGGTCCCCGCGCGGGCCGCCCATGCACTCACTGCGGCCACTTATATGAACGATCTATGGGGTGAGTTGCCCGCGCGCTCCCCGCGACAAGCAGCTCGCGCCGCTCACCGCGCCCGCGTGCCAACTATGGATGCTCAAATGAAGTTCTTTTGTTTGAGTACGCCGCGACGCGCCCGCCCCGCGCCCGCCCCGCGCCCGCCCCGCGCCCGCGTTTGCAGTCTGGCCAAGCACTAAAACAAACTGTCAACATCTCCGCAAGTCAATTAAAATTGCTTAACACTATCGCTGGTATAGTGCATTGGTATCATTATCATTATTTTGCCCTTATCCCAATTTATTTTGTTTCGGCGCAACATATCTTTGCCTTCCATACTTTCCTATTAGTCGTCATCTCGGTATTCACCCTCTTTCTAGCACACAGTCCTTCCATCAACTTCTTGACCGTACATAAGCATAAAATATTTTAATTTCTGCCCCGCGGCCCCGTTAAGAATCCAAATTACCTACGATGTTGTACAACATCTGAACAGATGGTCAATCTGCGCTGCACAACCATTTGTTTATATCCTCAGAGTGCATTCTTACGTGTTTATGCAACTCGAGCATTTCTTTTATATGTAGTAACCGGAGCAACATAATCGCATTGCATGCTAGTGACATCAACCCGCCGAGTGGCAATTTCTAATCAATAGTACAGATCGTGCGCAACATTCAGATACAAAACGAAAGTTCTAACGGATCTAGATGATGATACGTGTGCTTTATACAAATTAAATGGACTTGTATGTTTGTCACTCTGTCTTGCTACAATGCGTTGGATTGCGTAAAATGTTGTGGATGATGGTATTGTTTCTAATCGACTGGTTTTCTTCAATCTTGTAAACTGTGCATGTTTCTGATACCCTAATTTTATGCCAGACGGCTAAATTTTAACGGAGAACACATAGGAAAAGGATTTACCCAGTGCGCAAACTTTAATCATGAATTCAGCATCGCTCATTTGGAGAAACATCGATGTAAATGTATTTTTCCCAAAAATTTGTTAAATATGACAAAGCGCTTAGAAGGCGTATGAAGGAAAGCAAAGAATAAAAAAAAAGTAACAGTCACGTCGATGTTTCTCCAAATGAGCGATATGATTCTTGACCCATGATTTGATAGCCGACGAAAAATTTCTACGCTATAGGGACTCTAGAATCATAATTATGCTGAATTCATGGTTACAGTTTGCGCATTGATTAGTTTATTTCCCTGTATATTTATGTAGGTAATTTTCTAAACATCCTGAAGCCAATATTATTGTGATAGCATCTGTAGTTGTGTGCGATAAGATGATTTGTGAGAAAATCATGATTTACGATGGCATTTATAACCATGATGTTCCGGCAACGAGTTATTTACTCAGAAGCCGCATATAAATCAACATTACTGCCGGTAATGCCATGTTTACACGTTACGGAATCAATAGGTGAGCCTCACAATGAAAGCTGAACCATGCTGCACCATGTTGAACTCAGTTTATCGTGTCAGTGTATATCTTTGAGGTATAATCAATAAAGCAATTTCTCTAATAGCCAGTTTTACAAGCGAAGCAATAACTTTTGCATCGTGACTGGGTTCATGTAAAAGTGACGTGTACCAATCAGTTTTGTGCTAATGTGATCGACAATGTCACACTGTCAGTGTTGAGAAAGAGAAAATTACTATGATCCATAGAAAGATATTTCTCTGAGGAAATTTGATTTTGTTTGATTGCTGTTATTATCTGTGTTCTGAGAGTAATAGAAAGGCAGGAATCATCTGTGGCAAATAAGCTTCAATCAACATTGTGGCTGTTCTCCGCTCAACTCGGCCGTCGCGCGTCGGCTCCCTTTGAAGCAAACGACAGGGGTTTCACTTTACAAGTCCGTTTTCAATAAGTAACTATTAATTAGCGGATAAAGGTGGTAATTCAGAAGTCAACAGCTATTAAAGTTACTATAATTGCCTTTTAAATAGCAATATAATGGAGGTTCTTCTGGAGCTTTTTGCTTGCTTGTACGTAGTTACGCACACGTTTTGCGCCATATTCATTCGGCTAATTTCTGCATTTGTGTGACTAGAGCAATGCGGTATTGGGTTTGATGGCAATACCAGTATTATTCCAGTGTTGTTTCATGTAAAATGCAAGGTACTTGCGTCCTGTTCATGACTTATACATAAAACAAAGGCGTTTCTATAAATCGTCCCTCGCGTGACTAAAAGCCCTTTTTCTTTTTGTAGCTGTTTTGAGTTAGGATAACTACATTTTTCTATTCGTGATTCTCTACATTTTGTTGCCTTTCAAAATGATTATATTTTGAGATCCGCGGCAGACCACGTAGGAGATGGCGGGACGAGCTGGATAGGTTCCGTCAAAACTGGAGGGAGGACGCGCGGGCTCGAGAAACATGGAAGGAGTAGAGGGAGGCCTTTGCCCAGGAGTGGGACAGCACACGCAATTTAAAAAAAAAAAGAAAAACGAAATAACATAGAGGTACGACTGTTAGTGAAAAATGTAAAGAATCGCGAATAGAAAAATGTAGCTGTCTTAACTCAAATCAGCTAAAAAATAAGATAGGACTTTTAGTCACGCGAGTGTCGATATAGCATGACATTAATACAATTCTGCGTAGTTAAAATAAATTCTTAGGCGTAATCTGTAATTAAAATCATTGTTTACCCACACGTTTCGAGTTGAACAACGGTTACAAGTCAATAGTCCTTGGTCCAATTGTAAAGGAAACGAAAGCTTTTAATCACTATCCGTTTACAATTATTACAGAATGACAATAAATTATAAGATATAATATAGTCTAGGAGTCAATAAGGTTTTGATTAGTGCAAGTGAAAAAGTTGAGCAGATAAGTACCTAGCAATATTATTTTGACTATTTAATTTGGTAGGCAATCAGATTTACATGTAGATACAGATAAACTACTACTATATCGATACAGGTTATTATTGCCAATTTAAATTGATGCAATAATTTTACTGTTAGTTTAATATCTCCTAATAAAAATACCGTGAAACTTTTAATTAGCGGCAGTTGAAACACTCTTAATGTTTTCATCACATCAAAAAGCATCCCATTGCCAAGTTCTACAGCCCATATCAAATTTTATGGTGGCTCCGAAGTCCGCTATTCGCTGCGCAGTACCCTCATCTACAGAATTTGTTACTGCGAAGCGAGTTGCCTCACGTTCCAGGCCGCCATAAAGTTTGAATCAGGCTGTACAAGTGATGAAAATATCATTAGTTTGCAGATATTCCACAACATAAAACAGGTTTAAACATAAAATAATCAGCCTATAATGTTCCCACTGCTGGGACACAGACCTCCTCTCTATGAGAGGGAGTGGGCCGTAATCCACCACGCAGACCTAATGCGGGTTGGTAGATATCACATGTCTTCGAATTTTTGGTTCTAGGACATGCCGGTTTCCTCACGATGTTTTCCTTCAACGTTTTGAGAACAAAAAACAGGTTTAGGAAAACATATTTTTATAAGGTTACCAAGAGAGTTACTGTCTCCGCGCCTACTCTGCGATATAAGTCGGTATTGTTTTGTCGGCCATTTGTAGCGGTATCGAATCGTTTGGCATTTGTTCCGCGCCCTTACGAAATTGCGTTGACATATTGGCGATAATGTAACTCATTTGTTTTACCTTACAACGCCCTATAGGGGGACACGTAATAATATGTTGTCATCAAAGCCTTTGTTGAATTATGTGTAAGTTCACATATCTGTGGGAACATGTATGGAATACCTGTTATACAAAGGGCAATTGTGATGTCTTGTGTACTTTACTTTGAGGAAAGCACTGTAGTTCAGTAGTTATTTTCAGTTGCACTGAAGTTGACGTCATGTACAATATGCAAACTTGTTATGAAGGTTCTACAAAAGCCAGAAAGTATTATACGCACACATCACTCGATTTTCCTGTAAAATTAATTTTTTTTAAACATTAAAATTATCTTGAGTAACTCTAAGGATAGGTAGAGCAGAAAGCTTTACACCATTGTTTAAGAAATTCATTCCGTATGTGTACATATTACATATAAAAAAGAATACTCGGTGTTTTGAAAAGTCATAAAAGCCGCGCCAAGCAGGGGCGGGTCGCTGGTTAATCACACTATCACACTAATATTATAAAGGCGAAAGTTTGTGAGTGTGTGTGTGTGTTTATATGTTTGTTACTTCTTCACGCTCAAACCGCTGAACCGATTTAGATGAAATTTGGTATAGAGATAGTTTGAGTCCCGGGAAAGGACATAGGCTACTTTTTATCCCGATATTCCCACGGGATCGAAACTTATGCGGGTGAAACCGCGGGGCGCAGCTAGTTAACAATAATTATTATGTTTAGATTTTACACTTGTATCGACACAATGTTATTTAGTCTTTATAATTTCGCAACTGATATTTAAGTAGATATAGCGAACGTTTTTATAATTGTTAAGCCGCTTTCCAACCTTCAACGTCAATACACTTAAAAGTGTTATCTATTAACGAAATATAGTATCGTGTTCGTTGCTTATTGTGTTATTGTTTAGTTTTAGACTGTCTAAGTACAGTCAACAAAAGAGATAAGTATGCAGGTTCGTCGGATATAGTTGAAGTTTAGCAAGAATTTTTTTTTTTTTTAATAGAAAACAAACAGCTCATTTATCAAATCAGCTTACTAAACTTCAACTATATACTTATCTCTTTTGTTGACTGTACCTATTACTTTTAAAATGGTGGAGCACAAAGTCGATCAAAGAGCTTTACAGATTTCTGGTGACACGAACAACAACCCGGATATCGTAGTAGACATAATATGTGAATGCCGTAGTCATTCGGGGCAAAAAGGATGCACTTTTTCTTATTTATCTACAATGAACCGAAACTAAATAAAATATTACCATCGTTTATTTATGCTATCTGTAGCATAATTATTAGGGTCCTTAAACACAACAAACATTCGACGAGGAATCCCCTCAGAGAAAAAGCACTGCCTACTTTTGCCCACTGCGTCCTTTTACCCCGAATGACTCTACCTAGACACTGCATTAATTATTTGTTTAATTTACGGCGCTTAAAACATTTATAGCGCTTCTCGTAACCTCCGATCAGTCTAGAATTCTAGATACATAAAGTCATTTGTTACACAATAATACATTTCGCAAATATTCTGCGCCTATTAAAGTCGATCGATTCGTCGATATCGAACCGAGATTGTTATGATTAAATCATGTCTCAAATTTGTCCTTAAAATGGTGGTTAGGTATTTAGTTTAAGTAGGTATTTCGATTTTAGTGTTGTAGACATATCATCTACCTGGCCTTTCCCCAACTATGTTGGGGTCGGCTTCCAGTCTAACCGGATGCAGCTGAGTGCCAGTATTTTACATGGAGCGACTGTCTATTTGACCTCCACAACCCACTTTAACGTTACTAGGTAATACGAAACCCCTTGGTAAGACTGGTTGAGACTTTCGGGCTTCTGACGATCCATAACAACTATCAAAGATCCACGAATACCAGCCGGCACCAACGACTTAACGTGCTTTTCGAGGCACGGAGGGGTCTTGGTATGTAAAGCTGCTCACCCATCCACCAACCGCGGCAAGCGTAGCTTAACCTGATCGATCGACCCTTGCGGCTGTTATTACTTAGCCACGAGCCCCCCGATATAATCAAACTAATATTATAAAGGCGAAAGTTTGTGAGGGTGCGTGTGTGTGTGTGAGGGTGTGTTTATATGTTTGTTACTTCTTCACGACTCAACGGATTTGGATGAAATTTGACACACAGATAGTTTATTGCTAGGATTAACATATAGGCTACTTTTTATCCCGATATTCCCAAGGGATCGACACTTACGCGGGTGAAACCGCGGGGCTCAGCTAGTTATAAATAAACAAATATTCAATTAGGTAGATAATCAAACCGGTAATAAAACTGAAATGCGTGTGCGGTTCTGTGGCATGACTGAGCAGAGGTCTGCTCACTGATGCTCAAATTTCTAAGATTTTATAAATGAAAAGTTTTATAAGAAGTCAGCGTAACAAAATATTATTAAAGCGTAACATGAAGTTTATTTAATGGTAGCTACTGAACATTCGGTTACATAAAAACTTATTATAGAAGACTATGTCACGATAAATGCGACCGAATCGTCAAGTGTTTTGTGAACCTGTTTTTTTGCGAACCCCAATGTAGTTTAATAGGTAGGTACTATAGGTTTTGTCCACCGACCGTATCGAACACGTAGAATGAAACCCAGAAACACGATATTCAGTGTCCGAGCACGTTTAAATTGACAATTGCACAACTGTTGCAGTTGTCCGTTCAAAAACAAATCCGTGGTAGGCCGCGACAGATAGGAAGCTTTGACCACATTGTTTTAACGAGTTACGAACAGTGAACGTTTTAGAACAATGGTAGGGCCCAAGCGCCATTGTTGAGTAACAATCCTATAAGTATAACTGTGTTAACAGATTGTTTACTTACTTTCAATTTAAAGGTTTTTATTTGCGAAATACCTCGCAGTACGACTTTGACTTTATATTTTAAAGTAATGCCGATTTTATGCAGTTTCAGGTCGATTGTCAATTTATATGACAAATGGGTTACGCATTCGTCATATAAATTAGTAAAATATTAATTAATCATTTCGTACAACCCATTAATCCGACAGTTATAGGTAGGTAATTAAAGTTTGAATAGTTGTAATTTTTTTCTTTATTCTACGCAGCCGCAGGTTCCTGTTTGACCACTATTTCACATTATGTTAGGCGGATGCGGTCGAAAGCAGCACTTTCCGGCAATTAGTGCTCATACGCAGATATTAAATGTAGATGAAGAAGAGTGAATGCGGTAGAACGCACGAAATTAAAGCTAGTTTTGCTTGACACCTGTTTCCGGGAGGATGCATGACCGCTGACGTGAATGTTTACGTATTCATTATTTTCCGTTGCTAAGCACGACTAAAAAGATAATATTATGTTACTTACTAACTGTTCAATATGAACCACAGGACATATTTTATTGCTTTGACTATTTTACGACCCTAAAGGCGTGCGAAATCTAATCTATTATAAATTATCGCAGACGGGTCGTAAATATTTTTGCCCGGTTCCAAACTAAATGAGAGCAATGCCGCGAGCTGAACTTAGTCACAATTTACTAGTTAGGTACTTATCTAAGTACGATGTACGTGAAGTAATGTATCTACATTCAATGACTAGTGATTACTGTTATTATGTCCTGGACATTTGGATAAATATGCTCTAATTTTATGCTGAACGTGCTGCTGCGTTTTACAGCCCGCAAAGGATGTAATTTTATCAAATTCAGGCAACATTTTATATTTTTTAGTCTCTTTTTTGAAACAGGCCTTGTTCAGAACTGTATTTACAAGTAATGACAGACTTCGACCATTGTTCTGGGCAATCAT
This sequence comes from Amphipoea oculea, assembly GCA_945859645.1. Lineage (NCBI taxonomy): Eukaryota > Metazoa > Arthropoda > Insecta > Lepidoptera > Noctuidae > Amphipoea > Amphipoea oculea. The sequence goes on from OX243873.1 coordinate 16,619,027, forward strand.
ATGCTAAAAAGTGCGACAAAAAACCTTATTTTAGCATGTCAGAGCCTCCAGCAATAGGTGAGCAACACGGTTGCCGGTTCGACTAAAATTATACACAGGTTAGAAAATTACCTACATCTACATACATACTCGTACATAAACAATAACTCACGCCTCCTTCCAATTTGGGGTAGGCAGAACGCCATCTGCTACAATCCTTACATACTCCTTACATATCCTTTCATTCACTCTGGTTACGAGTACTACGCACCTGAGCTTTCTGAAGAACATCACACTATGGTCTCTACATCTGACAAACAAAACAAACCCATAACAAGTTCCTGTAACATTAATATGTATTATGGTGACCGCCCTTTTTCCAAGGCAACCCATAAAAATTAAGCAATATTTTATTGTGATTTAGATGTGATCGATAGATACTGGAACCTGTCGATATGTGGCAATATCTTTATTACCGTATAATAATATAATCATTTATGAGGAAAGGTAAAGTATCTAATGACCGAGGGCCAGACGACACATTACCGTAATATTTATAAGTACGCATATTAATTAACTTAAATATGGCCGTTTTGTAACGCCCCCACCAAAGAACTGTGCCCTATAACCTACATTTCTGATTTAATAATAATGTCGTTCTTGTTTTAATAAGGTATTAAAATCTCACCATATGAATTCATAATATTAATTTTATTATTAACTAATAATTAGATGTTTCGTGTCATTCATCTCCCGTTAATTACGTCGTTCCCGATTGTGTAAGTGTGTTTAAGTTATTCATTGACACACATACTTCAATCAAAGTGAAATTGTATACCACGTCACAAATGATACGTTGTGACGTAACTGCTCCCGAATATGAGGTACTGCGGTCGTCAAGTGGCGCGTGAGAATTCTAATGCGAGCGTTTTTTAATGTGTGTGGGTTTGGTCTCACTGTTAGCGGAGCGTTGGATTCTTAAATGAAAATTGATGATAGAGTAAACGATTTGTCCATTGTCTGTATCTCACGGAATACCTAATTAGGAATGCAAACCCAAGTATTATTCTTCGGGTAGCATAACTTCGGTTCGCCAGCGCACCCGTCGTTTGCTGAGATTGCAGAGCATCCCGAACGTGTGCCACGCAGCCCCACCCCCGTCATCGCGGCTCGTCCACGCAGTGCCGCCCGAGTCCCTCGTCCCGTCCCGCTGCCAGTGTCCGCAGCCCTGGCGAAGCCCCTACAAAAGGAATCCACTCTCGTCACCGCAAGTGCCCCAGGAGCTCCTAGTATGAAGCCTATGCCAAAAAAGGCACCGAATAGGGCTGATGATGAGGGTTTTGTGACGGTGCAAAGGAGGAGGCGCCGATTGCGGACCAATAAGAACCGCTGCCGCAAAGCTCCTACGGAGCCCGAAGTCAGCTTGCTTGCCGCAAAACCGAACACACCGGTGTATATCTCCCGCCTACACTACACCATTAAGGCGAAGGACATCGTGGAGTACGTGCGTCAGAAGACGAGGTACACGCCGAGGGTGCAGTTACTGGAGTCGCACCAAAACATCAACTTCAAGGCGTTCGTGGTGCATGTGCCGAATTGCTATCTGCCCGATGTCATGGAAGAAGACTTCTGGCCGTAAGACGTGGTGTTCCGTCGCTTCCGCGGACAAGTTCCTAGCACAGAACTGCTCAAGAGTTAGCTAGTGAAGTACTCTTTTATAATAAAAATTTGTATGTTTAGGTTAAGGTATTTATGTATGGGCCTGCGACGCCTGAAATAAATAAATTAATGTTTTTGCTGTAAAATTAGGCATTATGAGAATCGCCGGCTGGCCCCTAAGTCCCAAGCACCTCGGTGGCCGACCTCTCCCCTGCTGACGTATGGGGGAGGAAAAATATTCGTCACATGTCTTTTAGATCTGGTTATATCATTCCTTTTTAGTTACAGTTTTCAAGCATCGCTAACATTGGGGCCTGTCCCCAGTCGTGCACAACGCGGTTAAACTGGTCATTATTACCACATGCCTACCTAAATGCTCCATTGACACTGCCACAGTTAACCAAGGTCTTTGACAACGCCCGATTGGAACCTACCCGATCACTTTCAGGTAATGAGCAAGAAATATGTTTATTTAGTTGCTTATATGGTTTAGATAAACATTTATACAGTGTTAGTTAGGCGTTAGAGAGCTTTGAATGTATTTTTTTTTACTATAAGCACCTGCTACTTTGCCTGCTACTATACTAATTAAATATATGACAATCATCGCAGGCAGTGCATACGTAGTTATATGAAGGCTTTGGCCTTTGGGCGACTTTGGCGTATTGGGCGCTCGGGTTTTCAAGACCAAATTTGATTTTGCAAGTCATCAGAGAGCTCATGAAAGAAAAGAATATTTGTCTGGCTCGCTGTCTGTGATACGGTGAAGCGGATTATAATATTATACTTATGTATATAGTTCATAAGCAGTGCGCGCCTTTTTGGTACCAATCAGCAATGAATTTTGAGACCTTACTTTTTACAATATTTCAATTAATTAAATCCTCTAAATTGCGCTTGACAAAAACTTAACGGAATTTAGATTGATTTTTAAATGGACGCTTAATAATAATTTATTGATATTTTTATTAAATGCCTATGCTTTTTATTGTGAATAATAAGGGGTAAGTATTATATTGCAATAAAAACATATTTTAATTATATTAGCATTAAACCTCAACCACATTAATATGTAATACTACGTACCAATTTGAACACAAAGATTTTTGAAGTTATAAGTTTCGCTTATTACCGTAATTATGTTTTTGTTTAGGTATCTATAGTATAATTCGGGCGCCAAATTCCTATATTTACTATTGATCATTTATGTTATATTTACACGGAAATTCCTACCGGTAGATAGAAGGTTCTGCTGGGAAATTGTTCTCTACCTAATTCACAAGAAACCAAAAACAAGGCTATTTAATTTGTACCCCGCGTAGTATCCGCAAGAGTCGATCGCGTTTAGTGTCCTTTCATGCGAACACCTTTCTATTTAAATAAATCATTTCCATTCACGACAAGTACTATTGAGTCTTTAGTTAAATCTAAACCCAGCAAATGCTAGTTTGAAACTAAATTATAAATTGAATGTCTACAAATGAATTTAGTGTTATTTGGAACAATCTCGTATATCCTGAATTCATGTTTGCCTTCACTAGCCGATAGTTCTACGGTTTAGGTATTACTTAGTACTTTTGTTAGTAAAAAATGCGATAGTTTAATAATGATATAACTTGTATATTATATACTTACCCATTTAACATAATCAATAGCTAAAAAATGTTCTTTAATGACTTCAACTTGAAATGTTTTGAAAATGGACATTACTAAATCTGCAGGTTAAGCACAGATTTTCCGGACTGCCTAATGCCAATATCCCATTTGAGTGTAGGTATTAATTCATGAACCAGAATGTTTACAAAACGTGTTCAGCCAGTTGCCAGTTCTAAGTTAGGTGGTCTAATTATATTCGACAACTGACAAGCGTGTTAATTGTTGAAATACACACACAAACACTCCAATTTTCTTGTCGTATGTCGATTTTATAACGTATCTAAGACTTACATTATAATCTCAGTCAAACAGATCGCGATCTACTTATGTGCATAACTTAGAAGTCTATGAATCAAGAGCAACATATGGTTAAATACGACGCAAAAAGTATTTAAAAACCAGTTAAGTTCGTGTCTAACCACGGATAAAGTAGGGTGCCGCAGCATTAATTTAGGTAAATAAAGTTACGCTCAAATTATTATTATTTTGTGCAACTAATAAAAACTTAAACTGAACTTAACGCATAAAGCCAATTGACTGAAAACTTGATAACTCATCAATTTTAGGTAACATTATTTATTTATTGTTTATTTACTTTATTGTAAACTAGAAAATAAATAACAAAAAATGCGTTTTTACTACAAAACATAGGTACATAAAATGAGCGGCCTTATCACTTTCTGCGATCTCTTTCAGGCAACCTTGGAATGGACAATGATTGCGTGGATTATTATCTTTATCATCTCTTTATAAAATCTGCTTTTGATTGAAGTATCTGTTTGATCAACTGTGATGCTATAGTTTTTGTTTTTGTGGAATTGCCTTGCTTTTGTCATCTTGCCTGATGGAAAACGATGGACGAGGTTTACGATGATCATGCCCAGAAGATTCCTGTTCTCTCTTTCTTTGAAGGCTGACTCACGGGTTAGGTATATATATGTGGAAGGAAACACAGACGCTGGCAGAGAGTGCCACACTTATGCTGATAATAAAAGTGATGGAGAAGCGCTGAGTACTTACGACTAATCGACTAATTACGATATTAACCAAGTGCGGATGGTACAATGCAGTACTTCTAAAATGAATATGACAGATTTCTGTGAAACACGAAATAAACTAAGTTGATTATTGTCCTTAATACGGAACTCCAAAAAACGAATTCAGGTATAGTACCTATTAAAGTTTTATCAGGTCGTTCTTGAAATAGTTTCGGTCTAAGTTAGTATATTTAAAGGATTGGTTCTTTAATGATATTGTGCTAATCGGAGTGTAAAAGGCTGTGATATTGAATATTTATATTTTTAGACGCACTTTTTACGTTTTTAGGTGTTTTTTTTTTGTTAAACGCATAATTTTTAATTGAAGGTGAAACTCGGTCAACGCATGATATGAATGAATCAGTTTTAATATCGCATACATATGTAATTTTTGTGAGAACTAGTATTAAGGTATTTTTCAATAACACTAGTGTCATTGGAAAATACTCTAATACCGAGTTCTGTTATGTTATAGTTCTATTTATAATTTATCAAACATTCATTCAAGGATGCGTCTTTAATTATTAATAGAGTATTCACATATAGGTAGGTGTGACATTTTTATTTATATAGTTTATTTACGGTTGTACATACAGGACACTCTTCGCCTCAAGCTAAAATGTTGCAATTTTCAAACATGAAAAGCACTGAGGTACATTCTGCCAATCTCATCAAAACTGCACACAAAAACAAACATGAGAGGAATATTTGAAGTAGGTACCTATCTTCAGAAAGGGTCAGGAACCCTGTACATAAGAGCTGCTGCAATAGGTACCTCAATGCATATTCTGACTGCGTTGCTGCATGGCTATCGTTGCCGGTAGGTACACTTATCATAACTATAACAAATGAAACTCTTAAACAAAATTATCTGTGAATCCGATATCATCTGACTAATAGCAACTAATGAAATAAGACAAATAACATGAATTTGAAATAAGTAAACAACACATTTGCCTTGAGCGGCGTAAATGATAAATTGATATGTCAGCGGACTCCTAAAGGTAGGTATTATTAAGCTAGTATTAGGCGCTAGCGATAGTTGATTAGATAAGCAGGTGCTTTTAATCAAAGTCAATAGATACCTGTTTGTATATCTCGGTAGTCTGAGATCATGTCAAAAAGAATACAAACAACTATTTTTAGGTATAAAGGGAATAGATCATCTTTATCAGAAGAGGCCATGTTGCGTGGGTTTGCGGGCGAGGAGTTGAAAGTATTATGAAAGTCTTTATGAACAATCACAGGATGTCTAATCCAATTATTTAATTAACGATAATGCATGAATGACATTCCACCATGTACGTGGGGCGCGAGCGCAATCAATTTACACACTATTGGATATCATAGCACAATTTCTCCAATCAATATCGTCTTTTACGATCAACCCATGTGAATGTATCCCTCACTTCTCAATCTTCTTATAATGGCGGGCCGCCTCTCCAGTCCATGGTGTTACGTCAAAATGACAGTTGACATATCTTCTAAAAAAAACAATATTAACCAAAGAGGTTGGCATCGCCGAACCAATTCTCTAGACGCGCCGACACGGCCACCCTGACTATCGCACGCCCTCGTGCGCTTAGAGTGATATTGCGCATCTGAATTACCAGAGGAAATAACCTTCCATTAGTCAGCTCGTCCATTCCTGACATGCACACGTATAGACTAACATTTAATGGTCTCTCACTAAGAAGCAGCACAACCTCAACCACATCAATAAAACATAACGTGTGCTGGGCCCGCTTGGCCCTCTCGTCAAATCACCAAATCGCCATGCGGCGTAGGCTGGCGTACTATACACCTTGACCTAGCCACCAAAATGCTACGTGGTGTGGACCGGGCGTACTAGGCCCCTTCGACCAACCACCAACTTACCATGCGGTGTGGACCGGGCGTACTAGGCCCCTTCGACCAACCACCAGACCACCATGTTGTATGGACCGGGCGTACTAGGCCCCTTCGACCAACAACCAAATCACCATGTTGTATGGACCGGGCGTACGAGGCCCCTTCGACCAACAACCAACTCATCATGTTGTATGGACCGGGCGTACGAGGCCCCTTCGACCAACAACCAACTCACAATGCGGCGTAGACCGGGCGTACTGGGCCCTTACGACTAGCCACCAACTCACTATGCGGCGTAGACCGGGCGTACTGGGCCCTTACGACTAGCCACCAACTCACTGTGCGGCGTAGACCGGGCGTACTGGGCCCTTACGACTAGCCACCAACTCACTATGCGGCGTAGACCGGGCGTACTGGGCCCTTACGACTACGCTTACCAAATTCTACTGTGTTTGCGTGTTTATGAAGTACTCAACAACGTACTTTCATTTTAATGTACATCCGCTTTATGAATGAACGAATGCGATTCAGAGTGCGAAGCTGTAAGGGTTCCTGAACTGGCGGTCAGAGTGCCCTCACTGGACACCGAGAGAGCATCACTATCGCTATCAATAGGTGATATTTCTTCAAGTTGTTCCAAATCACGCGCCGTCTCGGCCTCCTCATCATTAATCATATTTGATGCTACTTCTACTAATCCTTCAAACCCTCTGGGTACTCGACGCATGTATTTGTTTATGCGGTTCGTACCAGTCATGGATTTCAGTTCGGAGCAAACGTATTCAAGCACACGAGTTATAACAAACGGACCCCGGAATTTACGCGATAGTTTGGTTTGGTTGCGTTCTCAACCTTTGATAAAAACAAACCTTGCATATAAGGCCCTAACTTGTGCCCTACCGCGGTTAATCTTTGAGTATCGGCTGCTGCAGCCTGTTTGATTCCGCGGGATGCGACGTTTCGATACATTCTAAATTTGCGCAGGTGAGAGTATTCATACTGATATTGGATGAAATTTTAGAAATAGGTACCCAACGACTGGGCTTAATACCGAACACGAGTTCAGTGGATGTGTATCCCGGTATCCTAAATCGAGTACTATTAAGAGCAAGTTGAACATCATGAAGTTCGTCGCGCCAAACTTTATTAGAATCATTTTCTATTACGGTTTATAACCGTACGAATTACGCGATCGACCTGTTCATTAGCCCTGTAGCAACCAGGTGCAATTCAATGGATTGTTTGAGGCAGAATTTTTTTTTAAAGTCAGCACTTTATCATTTACGATTTCTTTTTCAGCAGGTAATAACCGATAGGGACGCCTCTGAACAGTTTTACATGGGTCTATAAGGTAACTCACCTGTGGTCACGCGACGTATAGGCACATCATCTATGAAGAACTTTCTATATCTCTGTAATACTGCCACTATCAAAAAGAAACAAAATGACCTCACCAGTTGATGTTGACAGGGTACCTCTTATTACTTTACGTTTGCAAATCTGCACTTATCTGCGTGCTGTCTGTTGTTCAGTTCCAGACTTCTTTCCTGGGCAGGTTGTACTAATGTGTCCAGGCTTCCCAAAACATATAACAGAGTTTTCCTTCACCGTTGGTCTTGACTTTTGACTATCTGTATTGCGTCTCTTGCAGCATTTTTCTAGCTTGTGTTCTCTACTTCCACGATAGAAGCAAGTTCCTCCAAACCGTGTTTCATCTGTCAAGCTCCGCTAATGAGACAACTGATTTTCTATTGTTTCGTCGCCAATGGGCAACGCGCGCCGCTTGACTGGTTAAGTTGATGCTTTTTGTTGAAGTAATCACAAGTTTTAGTTTCTGAAGAATCACAATCCTCACTGCGTCTCTTTAATGACACTTTGCTTAAAATCCTGAAGAGTTGTGTTCTTCAATATCTGGTTCAGAGTCTTCAGGGCCAAACTTCATTAGTTTTATTGAGACATGACTTGCTGGAGTAGCTTGAGTTGCAGTCTGCAGGCGTGATAAAAGAGTATCCATGTTCCCAAGGAGACTTCCCAAGGAGAATCTCACAAATCTCCTCAATATCTTGCCCTCTGAATCCCACTTCTGATAAAGGGAATAGATCATCTTTATCAGAAGAGGCCATGTTGCGTGGGTTTGCGGGCGAGGAGTTGAAAGTATTATGAAAGTCTTTATGAACAATCACAGGATGTCTAATCCAATTATTTAATTAACGATAATGCATGAATGACATTCCACCATGTACGTGGGGCGCGAGCGCAATCAATTTACACACTATTGGATATCATAGCACAATTTCTCCAATCAATATCGTCTTTTACGATCAACCCATGTGAATGTATCCCTCACTTCTCAATCTTCTTATAATGGCGGGCCGCCTCTCCAGTCCATGGTGTTACGTCAAAATGACAGTTGACATATCTTCTAAAAAAAACAATATTAACCAAAGAGGTTGGCATCGCCGAACCAATTCTCTAGACGCGCCGACAGGTACAAATCGCTGTTTGTATTATTTGTTGAATGAAATTGTTTTTGTCTGCGTCTAGCTCTGCATTACTTGCAATAATACTTATCTAGACTTCAGGTTTCAAATAGATATTTATCCGATGCAACCAAGCTTGAAAGACGCTTCACACTTTTTTGATCTTTACTCTAGATAACCTTCCGCTCTTCACCTTTTGCTTTTTATCCTTTTACGAGTAGTTTCGTTGCCTCTAGTTTTTGAAGTAAAACTTCAATATTTTTTTTTCCTTTTGTAAACTATCACGGTTAGTTGTACTTACTTATTTTATTTACATTTTTAATCTAGCCTATTCGCTAATAAACTTATTAACGAATAATTTGAAATATAATTAAAATTGCAGAGTAACTATAAAATTAAGAAATTGTCCAATAGACGTTATTGGACGATTTCTTTTTCACTTTATGTTAAGGGGAAGACACTTAATTCACGTGTTACTTATAATAGTCAGCACTTGCACTGCAGTTTAAGTTCACTCACAATGTACTAAATCAACTCAGAAAGCCGTGCCCTTTTTAGGGCTTGTAGACAAAACTGCGAATCGGCGCGATGCAAATTCGCAACGCAGAAAGGTTATACATATACATAGGTTAACACTAGAAAGAGCTCGCAGATTTTTACGATGCGACGTCTCATCGCAGTTTTTTATACAAGCCCTTAGTATTCATACTAATTCAGTGTTGTCAAGGAGTTGGATCGCCTCGACATTCACGTGATGATGAAGTCTGTGTTCATGAGCTTCTGCATATTTTTTTTGACGTCAAAAGTGCCTTTTGTGTGCCTATTGGAAATAAATGTATTGACTTTGACTTTATTGACGTGAATACATCTTTAAAATTGCTTTCATAGTGTTTTATTATTACTATGTTTACGACATCCATTTTGAGGTCCCGGTTGAGGTCGTTGTTTCTAATTCACTAGGTTGCATTGGCTATATCCCTGAGTACTTTGTTTTGGAATCATTGTAGATTTGATGATTGCTTTGGCTGGTGCAACCCCACGGCAAATCAACAGATATACGACGATAAAGTTTTTTACCAACATTATCATCATCATCATTTTCTTCGTGCTCTTTTTCTTTATAACTTGGGGTCAGACCAACATTCTTCTTCCATTCTCTCCTCTCAATTCTTTACCAAAGTCAATAACGACGACGACGAACGATCGAAATGACGACGCCGACGTCGACGTTCTTTACGAAATAATAACAACCGATACATTTTTGTTTCACAACCACGTTATAGTTATCTACGAACGTTTTATTTATAAAAACTGCATCTAAACTATGTCGAGTTACAAACGTAAGTAATTGTTGGCACCACGGCCTTAGCCTGCTAGACTCAATTTAATTTAAATAATAACATTCGCACTTAATTGTATTAGTATTTTACTAACTTTTGTAGCCAATATTATTAAGGATGTTGCAATGACAGCTCTGAAAAGAGCTAATACAAAAATAGATAATGAAATATTTTGTTCAACTAAATGTTACAACAACGGGTTTATGATTGATACTAAATCTATCTGAGCATCTAGTAGCCTAACAAATGAAGTGCTAAGCTAGAGCAGTGGTCAGACGTAATAAAAGATATGCAGTTGTTACTTTTTATTTGTTTCTAACTTTCAACATAAGAATGTAATTGTGTAATCTACGCACAGGCGTTGGAGGAGCAACGTTTTGTTTAATCAATCCGTTTAATCAATCAATATAATTGTATTTGATCTAAATGTAATTGATAGTTGCAACTTTTACTCACGATCTCAAAGCTAATGGTAGGTATTTGTTTAATTAAATTGCCTTTGTTGTTTTCGGTTATCAAGGTCATCAAAATTGTTTGACTAAAAACAAATTCATGAATGACCCGTTAATCATTTAAATAAAAATTCTAATCTGATACATGCAACGGTAAAAACAAAAATGGTTTTATATCTATGCACAAATTAGTTCCATAAATATAAATGGCGATTAAAGTGGTAGAATTGTTAAATAACACGACTTAGATAGGTACAGGTTCCAGATTTTCAATCAATAGAGAAACCCAATTACAAAATAACTTCGAATTAAACAATTTTACAGGAAACAAATTCTATTAAATTGGAACTGGTGTTATAATGTTCAATATCAATGTGATCAACACAATATCGTGATATACGGAACCAATGTTATACAAAACTTGCGTAACAACTAATGAGTACATAAAATTCATACACGATTTCAATTTACATTTCAGGCAATATTGCAAATGTCAAATAATACACGGTTTTAACTGAGTGAAATGAGAGCAAATTCTCAGAGTTTTACAATCGACAGTTTAATAATCATAGTACCTACAAGTATTTAGAAACTTTATGGGGCTACCTAGGACACATACGTAATAGCAGGTGAAAAAGCCATTAGATTTGTAACCAAACAAACAGTTACACATTCACTTGTCAAGTACTTATAATTAGAAATATTGTTCCTGTAGTGTTTCCTTTTAGAATTGGGTACCTACCTACCTATGATAGGTTGCACAAAGTTAAAAAGAAGGGAAGAAAAATAAACAGGATGGCAGGTACATCGAAGCACAACCTGGGTAACCAACCAACCATGGGTTCAGTACTTACATGACTCGGTGAGTCGATAACCGACGAAAAATTTTTGCTTTAGAAATTTTTAGTCTAGAATCATTTGTCATGGTTTAGTTTGCACCCTCATTATTCGGAACACGCACACCGCACAGGCATCACAAAAGTAAAAAAAAGAGGAGGAGGAAGTGGTTGCATACTTTATTAAATGAACGTAGGTAGATAACTGCAGGAGGATGAAGGATGATAAGCTAGCCATAGGATAGTCCCCAGATAGTGACGGGGCAAGCTGAAACTCATGGCGGGCCAATACCAGTTGGGATAATGATTATATTATATTAAACGCAAACTATGTGTATTCATAGTGGAAAAGGTAAAGATAAGCCTGTAATATTAATCTATCATAGCATGGCTTTTTTATTAAACAAAGACTATTTTAAACGAAACTATCAAAAAATTCAGTTCGATTATTAATTTGTTTTTCATACAAATAAGCGACATGTCTATTTATCATATCAGCATAATATCACTTTAAAATTGATTCGTAATTGGAAAGATTTATGTATTATTTCTTCGGTACCTACGTTATTAAGGACAGTTAAGTTTCTCATTGTGCCATTTATAGGCATCGTGATGCGAATATACCACTTTATTAGTCTGTTATCTGAAAATCTTCCGCGTTCTATTTTATTATGGCACTCATGCATTCTGGCATGCAGTTGCAGGCAGCATGCGTTTGAGCATTAGTATCTGAATTGTTCTCAATGATCTAATCTTTATCTTGTGTTCTTGTTTCATAAATAAAGTAAATCTAGAACTGCTTAGTAAAATAGAAACAATATTGAGAAAGGCATGTTATTAACTACCGAAATTAAAATGTGCTGGTTCTAGTAGTAAAACAAAGTATATAATATGTCAATCAAAAGTAAAAACCAAAAGGTAGAAAAAGCATAAACAAAAGGTACGAAAAGGTAAAATATCAAAAAGAAGAGAAAAGACTTGCCCGTGCGTGTGTGAAAAGGCCAAAAAGGGTTTTAGTGGTTCATTAATTTTAAAAAGTGTACACCATTAGAAGGTCAATAAGTTTTTAGAGAATCAGTTAAATATTTCCCATGAGAGATTTAAAAAACCCTTTACTGGAATCATTTAACTTGTTTAAATATTTGTATGCCAGACCATGGCGAAACATGTAAGATCAACACGTTATTATTTTATAAGACCTTAATGTACCATGTTTTAAATAATAATAATAATCTTTATTGCGGTAAGTAAGAAGACTCATTTGTGTTAGTAACAATATTCCTTACCCCTATGTTAGTATTCCTATTCTAATCACTTAGCCTAAAAAGAAAAACCACGAAATATATATAAGTCACTGCCACGCGCCTAACACCGAGGTGGACAGCTTGCAGCAGTGATTCACATAATACAATTTATATCGAATGTGATCTGTTACAAGCTGTTCTTACAGACATGCAACTGCACACAATGCCACAATATTGGACAGTTTATTTTTTCCGATACAACGCTCAGAATGCTGTTGCTACTGCCGCGGACCCGACTGAGCAATGACGCCGCTCTCTTTCTGAGTATGGCATGAAAGCCATCAATGCGAGCGTCGGCAAACATGCCCGACGCGCTGCAGTGCCTCGGCAGCCGCATCAGCATCCTAAAGGCATTGTTATACTGAATGCGCAGGGCGTTGATTGTCTTCTGCGTATATTTGACCCATAGACTGCACGTATAAAAAGATTGACAAAACGCCCGAAACAATGTTACTTTTACTGCCTTACTGCAGCGTGCAAATCTACGAGCCAACATATTGCCTCGAACAGCCAACGCCCGGCGCTCTCTCTCAATATCCTCATGCATTTTTAAAGCAAATAAATATATTCTATTATATTCAATTCTATTAAGAACGGCTTCCAAAATTGCTCATCCTGGCACCATCGCAAAATCAGTATCATCCGCAATATAAATCTGCCTTTAATCAATTTGTGTAATTTCAAAACGGCTGGTTGACACTTCCCGTGACCCAAGGGCTGGCTTTTACCTTGGCCAAAGGCTAAGCATTGCCATACAACGTGGCAATGCCGCCAGTCTCTTGGGTACATTACCAGTCGACAGCGATGCGGATGAATTTTTCGACGCTATATTTTAGTTTTTATATAGTTTTAGTTAAGTTAGTTTTTAATTTTGTTATTTTTGTTAATTAAGTTTTTAAATTCAAATAAACTAGTTAGCCAAATTGAATGATAAATAAATGAATTTGTGTATTCTAATTAACAAGTTATCAACGGAACACTAATTTAAAACGAGGAAACGCTTTTGCAACTGGATCGGAGCAAATGCACATAAGCGAATCAAATTGTGTCACGAAATGTTGAAAATTAGGATTTGCATGTAATTAGCTGTAAATCATTTGGTATTCGTACGGCGTTGGTTGGAGGCGTCAGATAACATTTTATAGAATTTCCACATTTCCTCTGTAGATAGAGTCACAAATCGTTCTTTATGTGGTGGACAGATATTGCAGCAAGCAAGACTAGTTATGGCACCGGCGCAAGCGTTTGACGAAAAGTAAATGAGAAGACATTTACATAAATATTAGTTCTAGTTTCCACTTTTTAGTTATATCTATGAAGCTTTGGTCCCAGACGCTATAACTACACACATCAACACGGTCTAGGGATATTTCATACTCAATTAAATAACTCGAAAAGTACTGGCCGCATTGGAATCTTTTATACACCGATTTGTTTGTAATTTATCTCAGACTAATTCCAAATTTAAATTTTTGAAAATTCTTTTGTTTCGGTGGCAAAAAATGTCTTGATGTATAGGAGAGGGAATTTTCAGTTGTGCGAAATTTAGAAAACAATACGAATTACGTTTAGTTACAGTTTTTTTTCATTTTTAAACGAAAGATAAAGTTAAAATTGAGGTATTGTAGCCAAGCAACGCCGACATTTGACGAGGGCGGAGATGTTACGAGCTGTGGGAATGCTGGAAGCTGGATCTGTTCAGCGTAATGTTGCTGAGGCCATAGGGACCCATCAAAATGTAATTTCAAGATTGTGGACACGCTATCGTGCCACAGGTGAAGTAGCGGAGAGGCACCGGGGGCCAAGTCGCATCACTACCCCCAGACAAGACCGATTTTTGCAAATTACTGCGCGAGCACAACCAAATGCAACGGCGACTCAATTGGTCCAAAGGCTGCGAGTGGAACACCAAGTGCTTGTGAGTGACCAAACTGTAAGAAGGCGACTGCATGAAAGCAATCTACGCTCTCGTAGACCACTCCGGGTCCCACCTTTACGGAGAGGCAATCGTGGACGACGATTAGAATGGGTTCGGAACCACGTGGACTGGGGCCGTGAGCAATGGTCCAATGTGCTGTTCACGGATGAATCCAGGTTCGGCTTCCATCCAGATTCACGAAGGACGCGTGTTTGGCGAGTTCCTGGACGATGGAGCCGTCTCCAGAACCCTCAGGAAGTTCACCCATACCAAGGAGGAACAATTATGGTTTGGGTAGGAATTCGTCTTGGAGGACGGACGGATCTCGTTTGGGTGCGGGGCAATATGACGGCAGAACGATACGTCCAACAGGTGCTGGGGCCCGTAATCTTGCCCAACAGAACACAAATGGGGCAAGATTTCCTGCTCATGCACGACAATGCCCGGGCACACACGGCGAGAACGGTAGCAGCTTGGTTACATACACATAATGTTAGGGCCTTAGACTGGCCTGCTCAATCGCCAGATCTAAATCCCATTGAGCATGCGTGGGATATGCTGCAAAGAAGAGCTCTGAAGGAAGTTCCTGAAAATCTGGCTACAGAAGATCAACTTTTTGCGCACCTCAGAAGGACATGGGACAATATTCCGCAGCAAGACATTGACAACCTTGTTCTGAGCATGCCGAATCGTTGCCGATGTGTTATGAACATCATGGGCGCTTTCTCAGACTACTAACTTCAAGTTTATAAACACAAATTAAATGATTTTTCTATTTTTTTCAGTTTTTACTCACAAATTAAAAGTTCATTCATATACGATTTCCGTCTATGCTTCATTTTTTTTCCATAAAATCCTGAAATTTTAATATAAGTACCTTAACCATTATTAAAAAATGGTAGAATATTAAATAACGTATCTTTTAAATATATACATGTCACATAAATAATTAACACATTGATAGTAATTCGCTTTTTTAAAAATATCCCTAGACCGTGTTGATGTGTGTATGTGTAATCAGCCTATAATGTTCCCACTGCTGGGATACTGGCCTCCTCTCAATGAGAGGGAGTGAGCACGTTCCACCATGACATGTGACATCTACCAATCCGAGTTGGGGCCGCCCAATTCGGATTGGTAGATGTCACATGTCTTTGAATTTTTTGGTTCTATGGAATGCCGGTTTCCTGACGATGTTTTCCTTAACCGCAAAACGGTTAGAGCAGTGATGATGAAATAATTTACACAAAGTGAAGCGCCTGGCTGGGTTCGAACCTATGACCTACAACTCGTAAATTGCGGCCGTTACCACTGGGCCACCACTGCTCCAATATTGTATTTGTCTCAAATAAGCTTGTTGGTACCTACGCTTATGAATGAGGATTCGGATAGTGACCCCAGTGGCCACCACTGCTCGAACATGTATTTGTCTCAAATAAGCTTGTTGGTAACTTTTTTTTTTTTTTTTGGGTGGGAAATCATCAAATAACTTCTCCCGCTCTGGGCGGAGCGAGAGGGCGTGTCAGACTTTTACTGACTAAAACCCACCCGTGTTCCTTCAGTTGCCTGTGCCAGGGGCCACGGTATCTCTTTCGAACAACCCGCGACCCCGGCAGGCTTCGGTCCTGGTAGACCCCGTCAGTTAGTGCTGACATCTCTTTGAGGCGCGCGTGGAACACAACGCGCCGTCGACCCGGGCCTGGTCCTTACCGGACGGCGAGCTGCCCATTGCTCGCCGTCCGCAAGCCCGCGCCTACGGTGGCCGGGAATCGGCTATCGATTCCCGACGCCCAGGGCGTCTGCTGCGGCGACTAGGGGCGCGAGGGCGCCAAGATTGCCTCTCCCTTACGCGCTCCGCCTCCTCCTTCGCGAGCATTACTGCTTCGCAGAAGGAGGCAACGGCTTCCCATGTACTCTCGCTCCGTACCATGGCCTGGATCAGGGCCGGACGCGAGAGATCGCCGCCGCCGATCGCCGCCGTGAGGACGCGGCGGTGCTCTGCCCAAGCTGGACAGACCTCCACCGTATGCTCCACCGTGTCCTCCGGGCGATCCACACAATGGTGACACCCGGGCGTTTCCTCCCGCCTTATCCGAAACAGGAACCTCCCGAAGCAGCCATGTCCGGTGAGGACCTGCGTCAGGCGGAAGGTAAGGACGCCGTGACGCCTCTCCAGCCACTCCTCAAAGAGGGGACTTATCGCCGCAATTGTAGCGTGCCCAGCACTGGGTTGCGACAGTCGTACTCTCCATGTCGCCATGAGATCCCGCCGGAGCTCTGTCCGCTGTGCCGCAATTTCTCGCGGCAGCGGAGTTATGCCCCGGCGTTTTGCCTCCTCTCACCACTCCCATATGTGGGCGAGGACTTTAGCCTCCAGATCCCATGGCGGCAATCCGGCAAGGAGGCTCGCCGCCTCCCCGGAGACCGTGCGGTATCCCCGGACAAGCCGGACGGCCATGACCTTCTGAGACGCGTTCAGGCTGGTCGCCGCCTCAATGAACGCGCCCACACCGGAGCTCCGTAAAGGGCCATGGACCGCACGACCCCCGCGTAGAGCCTCCGGCAGGAGGCGTTTGGACCCCCTAGATTGGGCAGGAGCCGCTTCAAGGCAGCCCCGGCCCGCTCCAGTCTGGGAGCCAAACGTCGGAAATGCTCCACGAAGTTCCACCGGCTGTCGAGGACAAGTCCCAGATACTTCATCGTCGACTCGACGCCGATATGAACCCCTCCTACCGTTATTTGGGAACCCGACGGTGGCGCGTTCCGAGGGCCATGAAAACACATGGCCTCGGACTTGTGCAGGGCCACCTCGAGTCCCAGTTGCCGGATCCTTTCAACGACTATCGCAACCCCGCGTGTCGCTAATTCAGCCGCCGCCTGGTGCGACCTCCCCTGCGCCAGGACCAGCGTGTCGTCAGCGTAGCAAACTACGCTGACGCCGCTAGGGAGGTCGGCGCGCAGCACCCAGTCGTACCCGATGTCCCACAGATGCGGCCCCAAGACCGATCCCTGTGGGACACCGCACGACATCTCTCGCCGGTTCCACTCTCCTTGATGACCGGGGTAGATGACGGCCGTGTCCGTCAGGTAAGCCTCGACCACGCGACAGAGGTAAGTCGGCATCCGGTGATACCGGAGTGCCTCCCTGATGCAACTCCAGGGTAGGGTATTGAAGGCATTGGCGATGTCTAAGGACACCGCCAAGACGACCCCACCCTGGGCAACAGCATCCCCCGTCGTGAGGGCTCGTACGCGCATGATGGCGTCCACCGTAGAGCGCCCCCTGCGGAAACCAAACTGTCCCTCCGCCAGATCCGGCCCCACCCGCACCAGCCACCCGACGAGGCGGTCTGCAATGACTCTTTGAAAGAGCTTGCCCACCTCGTCAAGCAGCACGATGGGCCGGTAAGCGGACGGAGAGTCCGCAGGGCGCCCCGGCTTTTTAATGAGGACCAGTTTCCCCGTCTTCCAACGAAGTGGGAACTGGCCCCTCTCCAAGCATGCGCTTAGGAGCCCCCTTAGTCGAGGCAGCTTGTTGGTACCTACGCTTATGAATGAGGATTCGGATAGTGACCCCAGTGGCCACCACTGCTCCAACATGTATTTGTCTCAAATAAGCTTGTTGGTACCTACGCTTAGAATAAAAATAGGAACCTGTTGCGTATTTATATGTACAGACGCCAGCACATTAAGCTACCCGAAACTGTCAAATTTTCCCAATAAACCTAGAACTTAATGCTTTAACGATGAAGTTGAAAATCTATTATCTCTTGAATATTTTGTAAAGATGTAAGTTTGCGTGAAAAAGGTAAGTGTATTAATGCAGTCAGCGTGGGGAAATATTTCGTAAAAAATCATTAGTAACTTCAATAATTATGTGCATACGGCTGCAGTGCTCAGATAATAATCAACGTTTACACCTATTGCAACGTTTTTGTAGGAAAATTGCCGCATTAAGTGTTTATAGCCCAGTTTCGACAAGTCTAGTGAAATAAAAAATATTTTCTTCATAATGGATTGAACAGTACCTACCTACTTTGTTGAATATTTATGAGTTTAATTACAGTTTATTAATTACTGATAGCTGTTAATACGCACTTAAAATACAAAACTATTTAGACGTCAATCAGAAACAAGTATTGGCAATTAATGTGAGATATTTCAAGCTGTAGTTGAACCAAAAGGCGTACCTACATGTACTGAGTGTTGCACTCAGAGCAACTATGCACTTTGTAGAGAAGCTGTTATTTTTTTACTTGCTATACCTACCTTCGTGTAGCATAAGCATAATCAGCCTATAATGTTCCCACTGCTGGGACACAGGCCCCCTGTCTTCGAGAGGGAGTAGGCTGTAATCCACCACGTGTGCCCAGTGCGGGCTGGTAGATGTCACATGTCTTCGAATTTTTGGTTCTTGGACATGCCGGTTTCCTCACGATGTTTTTCTTTACTGTTTAGAGAAGAGTTGTGATGAAATTATTTACACAAACTAAAGCGCCTGGCTGGGTTCGAACCCATGACTCGTAAGTCGAAGCCGCCTACTGGGCCACCACTGCACTCATCTATATAATATGTGTAACACATAATTATTATTGTCATCACAAAAGTGTTCCTAGGTCACACTATCTACACAATTTTATACCATTCGATTTTATCATCTCATTTAAAATCTAACGAACAAACAATTTCTCATCAAAAAGCTAACAAATGAGTCATATTCTGTACACCCTATATTTCTATTCTATTTTCATTGTAAATATTATTACATAAGTAGCATTTAAGTTAAATGCATGTGATCAGAATACAAGAATTACCTGTATTACACAATTTTGCTTAATAGCTCATAATAATCGCGACAGACCTACGTATCTATTAAATAATATGAATATAACTATGTTAATAATAGTACCATAGTTAATCATGGATCTGTAACGGCGATGTCTTACTCTGTTACTTTGTACTATTAAATTGCATAATGAACTAAATATCCACCAAACGGCTCGCATTGCATCGGATCGGAACGGATTTTACAATCTTTAAACGATATTAAATCGTGTACACAGTATTTAAAGTCTATATTACCAAGCCGCGCACAGCAGCTTGACCACGGGCGTCTTCTGCGACACACGATCGTAGCCGAAAGTAAGCTGCGACGCTACGCGATCGGCTCCGTACGCCTGTCGTCGTATCCGATTGAATCCTTTCGGCTGTCATCCAACTTTTTCTTTTCCTCTTCTGTGTTTTATGATTATTTTCTTCTTCTTCTTCTAATGTAATAGCCAATAATACTATGTCAACTTCAATCATTTCAAAAATTAGAACACGTCAACACGGTAGGAATGAATCTATTTTGACTAGGCGTAGGAACGGATACATTCGCAAGCGACGTACGGAGCAGATCGTATGTGTCGACATCCTGCAGGACGCGATCGGCTATCACCGCATCCGTTCGTATCCTTTCCGATCCGATGCGATACGAGCCGTTTAGTTGAAATCATCCTTTAATTTAATTAAGGACTTGACCACCATGTAAAGTCAGAGGAATTAGTTGTAAAGCGATTTGGCTACCAACTTAAATTGTTCAAACTCAAAGCATTTATTTCAATTAAACCATTTACAGGCACTTTTGAATTTTCAAGAAGTCGGTCAGTCAGAAAATATGAAGCTGGTTCATATATTCAAATCACAAGTGTTTTGGCAGCTGTAATTGATAGTACGAAATAGCTATAACATGGCAAATTGACGTAGAGCGTCTTCTGTACTATACTTTTTAATGACATTCCTCGTTGATAATATATTTTTAAATCATATATTTCAGTTGAGTGCCGCCTGCTGCTGTACTATATATAACTAAGGCGTGGGCCACACAGAAGGAACGAGCAACGAGGACGGGACTCAGATTCATGTATATTCATTATTCGCCATACAAAATGCACGCGTCGCTTTTCCATCTGTATACTAATTGCCGCGTCTGCACCCCGCCCGCGTCTCAGGTCCTTTCTGTTTGGTTCGCGCCTTAGGTACCTACACAGTGTAGGTAAGTATCTTTTCGAGTATTTTTGCATTTTGACTAAGACACTGTTTCTCTAACTCTATTACTAGTTACAATATTGTAATGGTGATTTCAAAACGAAGGGTAAACATCTAATATTTGAATATAAATAGATACCACACAGCATTCGAAATCGTTAATTTTCGTTTGCAACTTCATTGGAACTTTTACAACAACCTAATATTTCTATGAATTTAGAACACTAATCGGATGTAGCAGCAATTAATCACAAGAAGTAAATTAAAGTCGGTTAATAACCCAAAATTAGCCGTAAGTTAACCTGTGACCTTTTGTTAACCGCAAGCTATAGAGACATTTTCAACAACCTCAGATTAGTTTACTGCCTACCGCTTATCGTAAACCAAAGAGGTATTTAATTAATTAGATTCTACTTAGCTTAGGATAGTAAAGCATTCGAAAAGCCTCGATATCTAATTCCAGTCGGTGCTTTTGACCGATAAATAATCGATTGATTTGTGAATCTTGATTGATAGATACAGAAAAAGGTGTGCAGTTATAGACTTTATAAATATCAATGCTTTTATTCCGATATAATGTAGGAAGGAAAATCAATTCTATTGCTCGCAGAACAGATTGCCAATGGGGTCGGAAGGTTCTGGAGTGGCGACCGCCTACCGGAAGACATAGCTTTGAAAGGCCTCCTACAAGGTGGACCGATGACCTGGTAAAGGCCACAGGAATCCGCTGGAAGTGAGAAGCACAGAACCAGTCAAGTAACGGTGCTTGGGAGCCTATTTCCAGCCGTGTACGTCTTTCGGCTGAATTGATGATGGTGATGAAATCGATTCTTCAAATGAGTAGGTACAATAAATATACCATTTAATACCATATTCCTAGGTTTAGTAATGGTGTAGGTACTATGTAGCATAACAGTTGGTAAATAAGGCTTTACGCGCATGTCGGTAGCTAGTCGTGCGTAGCGGAGCGCGTGCGCCGGCTGCTAACGGTCCATTGATCGTATGTTGTTAATTGATTTGTAAACTGTCGTTAGCGATGTGGTCGACGCTGGTGGGTCTAAGGTGAAAGGTTAGTAGGTTTCATATCAATAGTGGCGATGAAAATGTTTAGGAAGCTCCTAAGCACTCAACTCAAAAATTAAAAAAAAAAAAACGTTTATATACTTACGCACAAAACATCATGTTCCCTAAGGCCAGATGTGTTTAAGTCCTTTGTAAAATTTGCGGGCATATAAAAATATAAATTAAATGATTTCATCACCTAGTTAGCGCATAATCCCTAGGTATATGATTTGAAAAAAAAAAAAACTAGCTTCTTACTGGTAGCTATGAGAGCTCTTCAATAGTGTGTAATAGCTGAATGATTAATCTTCCAATGAGTGATCTAATATTTATTTGATGCTGTGGTGCAAACATTCTTGTATCTAAACACTCAAACAACAATCAATCATTTTCATAATTATATCTTCTTGTTGGTTTCTTTCAAACAATGACATATAAATGTGTTAATTGACCAAATGCTCGTAAATTGGCTTTTCTATTTCAAATCAAAACAAAAACTGGGCCTATGACATAACATAAGATAATGCAATGGCATTTGTATGTATTTCATCAGGTCATTATAAATTTGTTTAGTTTTATAGCTATTCATTAATTCAACACATTGTTTTTGAAATGCTACGCATTAATGGCCATACCATCAAAATGCAAATTAATATTTTATCAGAACCTAGATCTCTGCAATCGTTTCTTTATTATACCTTCCTATATATCCCAACAACTCACTATCAATCTAGATAGAAAGCTAAGAGATTGTCATCAATATTATTTCTCTACGTATGCCAAAAAGAAAAAACACTCGAGGAAAACATGTAGTGAAAGGCAACCCAAGTGGTTCGATTTGAGAGCTGTATGTGAATTGTTAACTTCGAAATAGTTAATAGAGCATTATTGTGTTACGCAGTTGCCACGTGATTGGAGATATTTGAGTATAAAGGATTTCTATAATGGAATGTTTAGAATATCAGATATCTATTTCATTTGAGTTGCAGTGACCACACAATTAAAGACAGCGTTCTCAAAAGCTTTCGAGTATAGTTATGTATTACTTTTCTGACGATTTTTTCGATTTTTTTTATTGTTCTCTCAGACTAAATTAGACTTTTCTTGTACTGCGGAAGTGATACTTGGAGTCATCATCTTTCTGTCTTTGTCCCGTGTTACTTGGGGTCGGCAGAAAATGTTGTTTTCTCCCTTACTCCCCTGACAGCCGTCACTCTATCATCCATTCCTTTTTTCTTTCATATCATCCCTCATACAATCCATCTATATTTTCTTTGATCATCTTCTCCCTCTCCATCCATCAGTATTTATATGCATTGCTCTCTTTAGTTAAATGCGTTTTATCCTTCCTCAACGGATACTTTGACTGCTACCGACTAAAAACCACATGGCGTACGCGCCTTTGGTAATCTCCGAGGGTCATTACTCCCAGCTGTTCATCTAAACAAAATCTCAACGTGGTGAGCTTATAAAACATTTGCAACAACAATTTCTAATTGTTTCCCACCGCAGGGCGTTGATTGTTTATTATGTAGACTGTTTCCTGCTGTCTTTTTATCTTTTTATATGATGTACGAGTATCTCGACAGTAATTGCAAACCACTTTCTGTTTAAGAATGCGTATGCAGATAAGTATGGTGTGGTGATAGAAACTGATTGGGAAACAGAGTCAGTTTTTTATGTTTTCTATAGGAAAAACGTCTATATTAGCGCTGCGGGAAGCATTCGAGATTGCGAGTGTGGTATTCAGCTTGACTTGTTTTTACAAAATTCTGCCTGATGTAGGAACCTGAAACCGCAGCGTGATCGCAACACTTCGAGAACTTATCAAGCTTCATTGCTCCACGAAATATTTGGTACATAAATATCTAAAAAAACATTCACTTAAACTACTTTTCACTTTCTGCATATCTGATGGGGCCAGAGTATGTCGGCACGTCGACACCAACACATCCTTTACTGTAAAAGTAGTAAATGTGTATCCACATGAAGCTTGCTCTACGAAGCCTTTTACGTTGATCCCGGAGTTTTACCAAAATTAAGGCAGTATGTGTGAACTGTGATGAGAATGGTCATCATCATACTCTGGCGAGCAGTAAGAGCAGTGGTGGCCCAGTTGTATCGGCATCCTACTTACGAGTTGTAGGTCGTGAGTTCAAACCCAGGCAGGCACTTTACTTTGTGTATTTCATTTCATCACCACTGCTCTCAAAACGGTGAAGGAAAACATCGTGAGGAAACCGGCATGTCCTAGAACCAAAAATTCGAAGACATGGGGCACCACCAACCCGTACTGGGCCCGCGTGGTTGATTATGGCCCATTCCTACACACGCTCGCTCTCACAGAGAGGAGGCCGGTGTCCCAGCAGTAACATAGGCTGATTATGGAAACTATGGGCGACCCTAGGAAGGCTTTGTGATAAACATTGCCTTTTCTGTCTTTTCTGGCGACTATTTGTGCCCGACAAATACATCGGACATCGTCAGAGCCGCCGGCACAATCTGTTCGCGAAACTGCCAGCCAAAACTGTAGCCAGAACCGAATCCCCAATCTGTCGTACTCTAAAGGTGCTAAATGTCCTTCTGGCTGCCAACCCTGAATGTGATGTGTTTGCGGATGAATGGATTAAAATTATGCGTATATGTCTGGAGTTCTGCGAGATAATGTATGCAAGGGTGTCCACTGTTTCATGTTAGTTTTAAATTATATTAATGTCAACGTAATTATTGTCTCTATGTTAATTAATGTAATTGGTGTTGTAACGTTTTAATTAACTATAAATAAATAAATAAAAATAAATAAGTAAATTGTGTCCTCGGTCTCTTATATCTTTATACCCCACGTCTGTTACAAGAAACACTGAGCCTACATAATAATTGTTATAAAATTATACGAGTACAAATTATGACTATTACAAGAGTTATTATAGTCTTGCTCTATTAACAAGAAACTCAATTATTTGCCGTTTATATTACCAAACTTGCCTTAGTTAATATTAGTTCATATGACAACTATTAACCGACTCTGTCGCAAATGTGGGGTTATGTAAATAAAATATGTATATAATAATAAGTTAAGTAAATAGATGTCGCAATATTTAAAGACTTTTTATAAGGTGCGGCTTATAACGGAATCTTTGAATAACCTGTTAAGGTGAAGCCAGTTTAAGTAAAAAAAAAAACTTATTGTTTAAAATGATGAGGCATGTTGATGCTTTTTTTTTTGCTATAAATCTATAACAATGTAAAAAACGTATAACAACGTAAAAAAATATGTGACATTTTCATGAATAATAAATACACCGTAAATGATATGAAAAAAATAATCATCAAGAAATTCTAGGTCAGCGATGAAATAAAATCAGAACTGATTAAGGTAGTACTCAAATTTTATTATTTGAAAAAAGGACCACAAAATTTACTTTGAAAGCTCGCTAAGAAACCTACCAAAATGTGCAAGAAATTAAACTTCGGTGATACGCGTCTAAAGTAAAATACAAATTATTTTATAATCTCTAAGCCTGGAACTAAAACTTCCCTTTAACATTTAATACGTAAATTACATGTAAGTTACGATACGAGGTGGGTGGCGCACGCGGCGTCCACATCGCAGCCCATTTGGTAATCACCCCACGAGTAACCAAGCCGCGTGGATTGCGATATGATTGAAGATAATTGATCTGCCAAATGATAGTTCTAGAGCAAACATTGCTTCCCCATATGGTATAACTGTGTTATGGTTTGTACATTAATGGCTCTGCCCGCGGCTCCGCTCGATTTTTTAGAAGATAAGATTTGAAGGTTTTGATTTTTGGCTATTGTTTGTATTTTATCAACT
Source organism: Amphipoea oculea (assembly GCA_945859645.1). Classification (NCBI taxonomy): domain Eukaryota; kingdom Metazoa; phylum Arthropoda; class Insecta; order Lepidoptera; family Noctuidae; genus Amphipoea; species Amphipoea oculea. The sequence goes on from OX243873.1 coordinate 16,644,469, forward strand.
AAGATAAAGATAATGGCCTGGAGGCTCTTTTGACATATTGTGTCTCAAAATCATTCCTTAATAAGTACGAGTACATTGAGGATTGGCAAATTTCATGTTGCGCCTGCACTCAGTCTCACGCATGCTTCTCATTTCCTGCCCCATTCGCTTATCATACATTTTAATTTGTTATTGGCTCTAAACTCCTCATACCTACGTCTTCAAATCATTACGTCATACTATTATTGAAATATTACACAGCTACTGAGTTGAACCACTTAAAAGAAAAACAAAAAATGCATTGTCAGACCATAGAGCTGTCTCATGTCAGTTAGATCGTTGTTTAATATCTTCAAACGCATCTCGCGTAGAGGAAACATATCTCATAACTTGACGTAACTTGCAATCAGCTTACCGCATTACTTAGCAAGCTCATTCGGATATGACTGTCGGTCGATTTGATAACTTATTCATAGCTGAACTGTGAAGTTCTTGTTTTTGATACTTAGGTGTTTTCCTTATGACTAAACCGGAGTTAAATAGGCTTTGGTGGATTTGGCGCTATAGCTCAGATTTTTATCCGACCAAAAAAGAAAGAGGTCTCGTGTCGACGCGTGTAGTTGTCTTAAGATTTATTAGAATAATGAAACTGCATGGTTAAATCTCCAAATGCAAGTAAGACAGCATCCTAGTTCAAATGCTGTTATCCCTTTCGGCTTTATTGTAGACAATAGGAATTTTCGAAAATCGGCTGTTAAACATGAGTCTAAGTTTGCCCAATGATTCCAACACCCTAATTGAAACACTTGCAATCTGAAAGATTTTTAAGAAAATTCCTAATTCATTGCTCCATATGTCTGAAAAATTCGTCTGCTTCAACGTAAATAACGCAATGAATGTTGTTGAACTGCCAAAATTAATGGTATTGTCATTGTATGTGTGATACTCAATTACTCTACAGGATCGGTTCCATAGTAACGAGATATTCAATGCTCATGCCTAGTCAGGGACGGGCTAGATGCGGAAGGCGGAAGTCAGAGTGTTGTGCCGCAGCATGGGACAGGCCTATGTCAAACTCAAACTCAAATCATTTATTTCAATTAAACCAATTACAGGCACTTTTGAATTGTCAAGGGGTCGGTCAGTCAGAAAGATGAAGCTAGTTGCCCATTCCAAAGCGTAGATACCTATGGAGAAGAACGGGCAAGAAACTCCATGGACACTCTTTTAAATCAAAATAATATGGTTACAAAGTCTTAGTTACATCATTCATGTTAAAAATGATGCATGTGAGTACGATGCAGAACGTTAAAAGCGTCCATAATGAAAAGGCGAGAAAAAAAAGCAATTCAAATATTAAATTAAAATAAGCCATGGCAGCAAAGAGATGGCCAGTCCCCACTGACGGCGCCCGTTCACGAACATGACGTATGTATTAACACCATTCAGTTCAGCAGGACTACGTTTGAATCCAGCAGTATAACCTGGCATGCTGTTGCTTCATAAATTGATTAGCATATACATTGCTTTTGCCTCATGTCAAAGGCGTAGCAAACAGATAATATTGCTCATAAATTCTTATCTTTCAATGTAATGAACAGGTGGATTAAAAGATAAGCTGCTAATACAGATTGATTGACATATAAGGCATTCAAATCAGAGACTAGTATTTTAAAAAGTTTATTTGTATGTGTGAGTGATAAATAACACAACTTGGTAACGCTAATGTGTTGTACGTATGTACAATACGCTGAGTTGCAAAATTTCAATTAGTTTTCATTTGTTTTAGGATTCATTGAGTAGATAGAGATGTTCCCACGCAAGAAGGATCGATTTCTTAAGAAGTTGTAGTAAAATGATTTATGTTGTGAGCTCATTATCTTTGAGAGTATTGTTCTACTCATAAGCAGAGGTGTCTGGTTCTAAATCTAGCGTTCGATTGTCTGTTACATTTAAGGCAAGTATAGTAAAAGCTCTCTATGAAATAATAGTAAAATTATAAGTAAACTAAATACCCCCCTTATTCATAAAACTTATCAAACCTAGTTTAGTTATAATGGGGTTTGTCTCTTTCTTACACACAGAAATGACAACGTGACAGATAAAGACAAACGTTCTATAAACCTATTTTAGCTAGAATAGAGATACAATAGGATTATGAATAACAGGGTTAGGTACTAATGGAGTTTTAGAGCTGAATAAAATCAATTATCTACTGCTATTTCTTACCATTAAAGGCATTTGATATTTTTTTTATATAATTGCTTCCTAGATATATTAATTAAATCAAAACAAACGGACAGAAAAAATACTAAGATTTTTTATTAGTTAGTTTGCAAACTTCTAAATTGATTGGTTCAAAATTATAGTTATCTAGTGCTGCAATAAAAACTAGACCAGATTTGTCGCCCAGTATTAAATGTGTAGGTATACTTACGTATATATTGTAATATACAATTACGTTATTAATTTTTTTATCATGGCCGTCAAGTTCTTGTGTAAAATAAACGAAATAATTAAAAACGTTATTGCAACATAAAAGTACGTACATGGTTTACTTTTTATATACCTACGACCTTGTTTAAATTTTAATGTAAAAGTGTCACATTCTTGTTATAATGAGATTTTAATAGTGTATTACAGGGATATTGCAAGGACGGCTATTTGATTTAAACACACTTTGCGGGCAGTTTTAACCTAAATTCATGCACTTACTATGGAGGAAGTCGTATTTCTTGTCTGTACTTAGGACGTGATAATTTGAGAGACAGATATAAACTTTTGCGACGTGACTGATCCAGATCAATCAATTTTATTATGTTTAATTTTACTTGGATATGTGTAATTTTCAGTGTTTAACCTACCTACTAGAAAATTCAGATTTACAGCCCGATGTTTTATTGAGTCTACCTAATTTCGGGACTACAGGTTTAGTTTTCAGAGACCAGCCAAACAGACCATCAAACTGAACAATTTTCTCCATGGGACCAAAATCGTAGTCGCGAAAAATTTATCAACTGTCCCATAGAAAACTTAAATACATACTCGACCTAAACGTTGCGCGTCGGAGGGACGGCTGAATTTTTATTCGCGATTACGATGTTGGTTCCATGAACAAAATTATTCAGTTTGATGGTCTGTACCACAACCATAAATTTGGCTGGTCTTTGAAAACTAACCCTGTATAAACTTTTGAGACGTGACTGATCAATCAATTTTACCATGTTTAATTTGACTCGGTAAAGTTTGATCAATTTTTAATGCTTAGTCTACCTATTAGACAATTCCGAAAATTCGCCCTGTTATAATGATCATATTTTCGGTGCCTTCTTTCATAGACACCAAAGCAAGACCCACACTCCAATTTAGACCTGCGTGCTTGCATGGTCAAAATGAATCTAACTAATTGCACTATTGCTCATAAGACCCTGTCTTCCGTTGCCCTGCCCCTAACCCTGACATGAAATCAATTTCATTAAAAATACAGACGCCAGCCAGCGATTTTGCAACCAGCTAATAGTCATACGTATCCGGCTAATCTCAATAATCTATCTAAATGATTCTTGCCAAAAATTGATGAATAATAGTCGATACAATAATCAGTTCAAGGGCATTAAGCGCGTGCGCCACCCACGCGATAATCACTCCATAAAGAATTCCATTGGTAAATTCACTTGTTGGTAATAGTAACGTAACGATATTGTTACGATTATGTTGTTTGAAGCTTGTACAAGATTGTGATCTCTGGTTTGATGAAGTAGAATTGAAATGCTGATGAAATGATCGCTTTGTTTATCAGATTGGGCTGCTGCATATTTCGACGTCAACAACTGAATCTACCGAAAGGACTGGCCCATAGAATAGAATAATACTCCTTAATATATACAGGGCTTAACTGTCTGGGAAAAGGAGGGGAAGGCCTTTGCCCTGCATAATAGTAGGACAACATAGGTTCATAGATAGATTAATATTTGAAAGGGTATACTCTCGAGGTGGTCCCATTGTTATCAAGTTGGAATCTGATGAGAGGATCCCATGGAAATCGAGGGAAACCCTCAAATTTTATAGGCACACCTATAGCGATTTGGGTATTTTTTAAAGTAACTTGAGCATTTGCTCTCGGAAATCATCATTTGGTAAAGTGGAGCTAATGATGAAGACGACGATGAATATGATGATGATGATGGCGATTGGAACTACTCAATGATACGGGTTGCGATTCGATTACTTTAATATGGTTGCTAAGTAATTTAAGCTCGTCACAATGCGAATGGAGATTAAATGAGGTTGAATATATAATTTATCTAGAGTAGGTATAATCGACTTCAGCGTCAGTAGCTTCTATTTTGAAAGTGAAGCGATAACTTGCATTCTGCTATACTCCATTTGTTTAGGTAATTAAATAAAGGTAAACAAAAAAACCACGTGACTTAGTTAGCCGACTAAACGTAATATCACTCACTTCACTTGTCATGCTATGTCACAGTTGTACTCTTCAATTTAGCAACATATTAACGAATTATAACGTTGCTAAATTGAAGAGTACAACTGTGACGTTGCATGACAACTGAATAGACTGGTATTACGTTTAGTTGGTTAACCACGGCACGTGGTTTTTTTTGTTTACCTTTATTTAATTACCTAAACAAATGGAGTATAGATTTGGACCATACAATGATGTCGTTATCTATACATACAACTAAATCAAATTGAAGTGTCTGTTTGTAATATCAAAATAATAGCTTTTTGCTAAATGCTAATAGATGTACGCTACTTATACTTAACAATTTTATTTTTTATTTTTGTATGTCTGTTTGTTCCGGCTAATCTCCGAAACGGCTGGACCAATTTTGGACTTTCACTGGCAGATAGCTGACGTTATGGAGTAACATAATAGGCTTTGTCCCGGTAGCACGTTCCTGTGGGATAATTTCCGACATCCACGCGGGCGAAACCGCGGGCAAAACCTGTAAGTACCCTAATTGCGTAACACACTAACAATCTCAATCTGAATTATTTTGAAGGATATTGCTAATCCATTGCTTCATATGTTCGGAAAATGTGTCTGCTCGACAACGTAAACAAAGCAATGAATATTGTTGAACTGTCAAAATGAAACCCATTGCTACTGATAGTTTGTTACGCAAGAAATAACGGGTTAATTACCCGTTAGTTCTTGTAAAATAATTGTGCGAAAATGGGTCAGTAGGTAACCTTGAGCGTTGGACCATTTTATGTTTAAAACGTGACAATGCTGACAGCTTATCTTTACATCAGCTAAATGCAGATTGTAAACAGTATCCCAAGAGAACGAAAGCTCAGTGACATGGCAGGTTAGAAGTAACTTTGTAATTAATTATAGGTACGTACTTGACAAGGTATTAATTTGTCCCACATGTATGACTTTACGTCTTCTAATCTTGCACGAAATCAATTATTTATGTTTGATTCAGTAATTTAATGTAATAAATAATTATGCATTGGCGTTACTGCTTTGTAGAGGGTGCATTAATAAAGCCAAGCTATATTGTATCTATATTTACACCATATACAGGTTGTCTAGTAAATAGTACGACTTAGTCTAGGGGGTCATAGCTTGGGTATCTATCAAATACTCTATCTATCTATCTACCAAAACAATATAATATATGTTCCGCAAAATGAACAAACTAAGTATGTTCATTTCAAAATACTTTGACACAGACTCATTTCTGGAGCATTGTCAGTAAAAAAAAAAACACAATCAACGCTGCTGTAGCTCCCTGTACCTACAAGTAACACAAAAATTGATCAATGGTATTGCAATGACAGCGCTTGCGCAACCGATGATTGAAACAAAGTAGGCGGCCTACGTAGCGACGTGGTTTGACAGAATATATCCTTTAGCAGGTGCAAAGTGAACATAATTCTGTGTACGTCGTGCTCATATCTCACACTTAATAGGGCTTACACTGAATAAATACTTTATTAACATCGGTGCTGAGGTTTATTGCGTCTAATTGAATTATCAAGTGGGCGTATGAGCATTATTTTTGATCGTGACTGTACTCGCGTGAGTGAACTTGCCTACCTGGACTACCCATATTAGCCATATCAATACCTCACCTCCCATAGTATTAGAGAGAGAGATGGGAGCAGTTGCGGCCCAGTGGTAACGGCCGCGACTTACGAGTTGATAGGTCGTGGGATCGAACCCAAACTTTAATTTGTGTAAATTATTTTATCACCACTGCTCTCAAAACGGTGAAGGAAAACATCTTGAGGAAACCGGCATGTCCTAGAACCAAAAATTCGAAGACATGTGACATTTACCAACCCGCACTGGGCCCACGTGGTGGATTACAGATTACTCTCTCTAACCGAGGGGAGGCCTGTGTCCCAGCTGTGGGAAAATTATAGGCTGTTTATGCTATAGTATCAGAGAAACTGAAAGTACCTAAATAACTTGCAGAATTTCAAGAAAATGTCTATCTGTGAAAAGTTTTAACTGTTTTTTACTCGTGACAGATTTTCTTCTCTGTCTTAAGCCATGACTCCTGTGCGTTTTTTTGAAACATTACACAAAAACATCAAAACAAAGAGGCGAGGCCATACACATTTGTATATGAAAATAAGATGTTTTTGTTTTCCGAGCTGCACGGAAAACATTCCCGCGCGGGTGAAGAGGGGAAGGGTTTGTTTCATTTTTAACCGCCACGCGCACCGCGCACCTCTATCATTTAGCATTTTGAAAGCTTAATTCGAAATGACACAGGTTTTGAGGTATTGTCTTGTGAATAGTTGACACTAATCTGAAAATATTTTAATACGCAGGAGACAGCTTGTGTATGAAAACAAATGTTTAGGTATGTGTAAGATTTTTTGAGTAATGTTAAAACACGCGTAGGACACACGACTTTAAACAAACAAGTTTATTCGTGGTGCTTTTAGAGCTGTTGGTGCCTTTTTAATCACTTGAGTTTCTTGTTATTCCTATAGCAAAATTAGGTTTCAGCGGCTTACAAAGCTTTCAGAGCTTTTATACATTTATAACACTACTAGCTGCGCCCCGCGGTTTCACCCGCATAAGTGTCGATCCCGTGAGAATATCGGGATAAAAATTAACCTTTATGATAATACAGGGTGTCAGCTACCTCCATACAAAATTTCATCAAAATTGGTCCAGCCGTTTGAGCGTGAATAAGTAACAAACATATAAACACACACTCATAAACTTTCGCCTTTATAATATTAGTGTGATACCTTCAGACAGAAGAACAATTCCAAAAACTTGAATAGGTTTGATATTATTATGCATTTAGTAGGAAAAAAGCTGTTATTTTGACGTTACGGACTTCAATTCACGGAACTTCAATCTTATTCAGGACATGGGGCCCGAGTGCGCGTTTCCTTTTTAAGGAAAGGGGTTAGAAGATTTTTGTATGGAGGGTGGCCCTAAGGTCGGTCGCCATTTTGATTTTTTTTCAGAATCGCGGTGCACAACAAAAGTTATATATTTAGATAGAGGACGCTTATACAAACAAAAAATGTTATATAACATAATATCCTAAAGCGTCAGGTTTCGGAGTTATTCACCGAAATATAATTCGAAAACAACAAGGATTTATTTGTTTTTTTTCCCTCCAGGTAAGCATATTGAACTATTGAGGTAATAGAAACGTTATGAAACCTTTATGGAGAAGAAACAAATGAAGAATAGACATTTTTTAAATAAATAATTAAAAACGGTTATTTATAGTTCGTTTTTTAATCCCAAAAAATCAAAATGGCGGCTGATTTTAGGGCCAAAACCTTCAAACCCCTTTCTCGCGGTTGGTCGACACTTCATGAACGACCCAGCCCTCTAGTCATAGAGGGCTGGGTCGTTCTTTGGCCAAACAATTTGCATTGCCATTCAACGTAGTAATGCTGCCAGTCTTCTGGGTACGTTTCCGGATGACAGCGATGCGGACGAGTAGGTACTTCGACGCCTAAAGCCGGGTTTACATTACGAAACAAGTGTCATGCATGATAAAACTAGTTTCGTGAAACAAATTTTAGCACATGTGAAACTTCTTTCGTTTAAATTATAGTGTCGTGAAATTATCAGTATCACGGAGATAATGGTCCTGTCAAAATCAAAGCTGTATTTTATGATGCAAAACGTCGTTGTAGAAATGATAAAATATAAAATAAAATAAAGGTTACTCGGAAGAAAAGACGTTGGTGGATTTGAGGATGGGTTGAAAAAAAGCATCTGGGTGCAACACAGTTAATCTCTGAATTGGCAGATGAAGATCCTGAAAGCTATGCAAACTACTTTCGAATGAGTGAAAATCATTTTAATTTCTTATTAACTAAAGTGTCCAACAAAATCTGCAATCCAACAAAAAACCACACGTCCACTCTGCGCAGGTGCTGTCGCGACACTAGTTTCGCGTCGCATTTACATGATGAAATTAGTTGCATGACATTAGTTTTACAAAAAAATATGCGCATAGCACGAAACTACTCCAGTGTCACAAAAGTGATGCATGCATTGTAAATCTGAACGTTTACACGTGAAATTACTGGTAAAATTAGTGTTATAAAACTAATTTCAAGCCACTAATTTCGTAATGTAAATCCGGCTTAAGTGTCCTTTGTTTTTGTATTTATTTGTATAGTAAGTTAGTCTTTTTTTAATATCTAGTGTAAATAGCTAGATACATCATATTTATTTGTATGTATGTATATGTAATAAGTATGTAAAGATTGTATAGATTAGGTAAGTACTTACTAACAACTAACACCACTGTAAATAAAAATAACGAACTAAAGTAGAAGACGCTCAATAAAACAATACCCTTAGCAACTAAATCCGGCTCACATCATCCACTTTTGGCCGAAATTAGAGATAAACTTAATTTAATAATAGCTTTCATATCAAGAACCATTACTATGTTATGTAAAAAATCACTCCTATTCTCAAGTTTATTGATCATTAGGGTATCACAATGGGTCATATATCATATCTAACAGTGTCAATGTCACTGACCCACGGATTGTAACATGTTGTTGTTACCATAACAGAGAGACATAAGAATAGGCACTTGTTGGGGTCAAGGTTCAACATGTTAGAGAAGCTATTGAGAATACTTTGTTAAGAACTCATCTGAGTCATAGTTTATTGTATCCAAGTGAGCACTTGCAGGTTGCAGAGAGAGTAATGTCGCAGAAGCTTAATAATGGACGATGCGCTAGGTAGCCCACGAAATTAAAATTTTCTTACGTTTTCTTGCAATTTGCAGGTCAGTGTCAGATTGTATCCAAGTTCATAATATAATCCCATTGATTGATATTTCATTAATAAGTCATTCAATAGTATTATTATGAAGTTAGAGGGTTGTATTGATGATTTTATTGATTAGAATAATTCTGTAAAGTCAATTTGTTAGGGTCGCGAATCATATTTTTTTAATCAACAAGACACTGATCTGCAAATTGCAAGAAAACTTGAGAAACTGCCTAGCCTTTGACAGTAGTTCGTCGTGTTTGATCATAGTTCTAACCTAACTTAACACATTTGGTCGAGGTGGCCACGGCTTTGTTACTGCAACCAATTCGGCTCGCGCGTAGTTAGTTTCATTTCCAATCTATAACCTTAATGAATATCATTCAGGCTGCTAGTTGGACGGCACCGTTTAGTTAAAAAAAGCTAGTTTGTTAACTCAAAGGCTAATTAAGCTAGTAAAGCTGCCACAGTAACATGAATAAATTAACCCCACCGTACCTACCTCAGAAAGCACGTTTGTCCGCCGTCGGTGCCGTCTCTCATCATTGACAATTGTTACGGGTAGTTCGAAGCACGGAAGACTGACTAGACTACCAGTGTTACCAAAGGGTATCGTGTTACCCACTAACCGGGTTGTGGAGGCAGTCCGGTTAGACTGGAACTCAACCCCAACATATTTGGGAAAAGGCTAGGCAGATGATAGTAGTGACAGGAATTGGTGTGTCATATATTATATTTTAAACTAAATCTAAAAAAGCTAGATTGAGGACTGACTTTTTAATCGACTGATAATTTTTATTCGTTGAATAAAATGGACGTCTGACAGTTTTTGTAAGGAAAAACTATAAAAAATTCAGAATGATTCCTCCGATAAAGTTTTCTGGCGTTGGAAAAATTTGCCCTAAATAATACAATACCAGACATAATAATTATATAAAATGATTTATACTATATTTTAAAAAGAAAGTACTCTCTTAATATTTACTCTAGCTACGTGTTTTTGTCTGCTAACGGCCAGTTTCTTCATCAAAAGTAACAGCCAAAGTAACGTCACAAAAGTCAAAGTAACGGTTGAATTTATTTCTTCACTATTTTAGCTGTTACTTGAATGAAGTAAAACATTTGCCATAGTATCAGTAAAGGTCAAGTAAAAGTCAATACTTTGACTGATTACTTTAGTTGTTGATGAAGAAATTGGCCGTTTGTAAATAGATATTGACATTAAGATTAATTAATTGAGTGTTACACGTGTTTTACATAATTAGCTCGTTATCTATGTATCGTTTCTAAGTAGATTATCTATGTTTGTTTTATTGTTGTTACTGGCAGTGCCTCGCTGTTTCACCAGCGAGATCCACCAGTTCGGATCCCGTGGGAATATCAGGATAAAAAGTATCCTTTGTTTTAGTCCTGGTTATAAACTATCTGTGTGACAAATTTCATCCACATTCGTTCAGTAGTTTTTGTGTGAAAGATTAACAAACATCCATCAATCCATCCATCCGTCCCCCAAAAACTTTCGCCTTTATAATATTAGTGTGATATTAAGTAGGAAGTAGGATGGGATAATATCAGCCGACACGGTTAAAGTTTTAGTTCCGCATAGATAAGCTTGTTCTAGTCAGCTGGTCCTAATTAATCATTCGAACCGATGAAAGAAATGCTCCAATCACTGATTCTCACTTGCATCTCTAAGAAATTAATCAAATCTCAAATGAATAATTCAGCTGTTGACTGGTTGACCAAACCATCAACAACTAGCTATTTAAGCAAACATCAAATTTAGATAGCAGATTTGATCAAAGATAAGATATTATAGATAAGGTATCTAGAAACCTCAATTTAATCCATCTATTGATTAATCACGGTACATTCTTTACCAAACATCTGCATAATCAGCTGAGAAGGCTATGCGTTAAAACAGTTTCGAATAATAATAATAGACGCACAGTCAAAATCAGATGCCATGTAGATTTGATAGATGGTAGTGGGCCCAACTATTAAGTTAATGTTGCTTCAATCAGAGTTTCTATCTAGATCGATAAAAGATATCCACCAATCAGTGACCAACGATCAAATCCCTGGCCAGAAGATCAGAAATCTGCTGTTACCTAATCTTATGCTAGCTGATGATTGGTTGATAAAAACACCCATAACCATCATATATTAGGAGTCCAGAGATTTGATAATATGTTATTTCCATCAACGATAAGATAAGGATCAAACCGGTATCCCTTCTATCCACTATCGCTATCAGGATTTCACTAACTTTATGCCAAATTTTATTAAAAGACATTAGAATCTCGAAAAAAAAATTAGCGAATTGACAGATAACCATTTATCAAAGAAACATATAGGCCCACGGCTAATGAGCTTTATGGTTTCGAGTGATAATCTTAAATACATTATTCATACAATCATCTCTATCTCTAGGAGCCTTATCAAAGTTCCGATCGCGTAATTGCAGTTCGAATTTTGGCAACAATCATTGTGATTGGTTGGCCAAAATACAAGCAACCAATCAAATTCAACATAATAAAGTTTACGTTAGATTTCATTGTAAAGTCTGATCAGAGATTAGATTATGTTTGTTACTTCTTCACGCTCAAACGGCTGGACCAATTTTGATAAAATTTTATATGGAGGTAGCAGACACCCTGGATTAACATGTAAGCTACTTTTTATCCCAATATTCCTACGGGATCGATATTTGCGCGGGTGAAACCGCGGGGCGCAGATAGTTGCTTCATTTGTTCGAAAAAAATTGTCTGCTCAACAACGTAAATAACGCAATGAATGTTGTTGAACTGTCAAAATGAAAGCCAGTGCTAAAGACTGTTAGTGAGTTTCGCAATTACCCCCGCAGTACTTAAATAGGTATATATTAGTCACGGTAGTACGAAAAAGACGAATGTATGTACGAAATTAAGTCATATACATTAATGAAGTATCTCTATTATCGACGTTATTGACTTATAAAACTGCGCTTGAGTTTTAACTTGGCTTAACACCATTATTGCTTCGGGCTACAAAGTTACTTCAAAGTATTGCCGTTAATGTCAATATTTATTAAACAAAGTACCTTAACTGACACAATCTGGCCTAATGGCCGTTTATCTAAAACAATTATTTTAGATTGACGCTTTATTTTATTAAGAAACTGTTAATTCTGCCCGTAAGCGTCTCGTCAGTGTTAGAGTTATGGATTGTATCGATTTTTTATTTCCTAAAATACCCCCGGGTGATACCATAGATGTGTGAGCGGTAATTGATAAAGCTTCATCGTGGGCAACTTCACACCATACTGTTGGGGTCAGTAGACATAGTTTAGCTGTCACGACGATTATAAAAGAACAGAAGCTGTTGGTTTACCTTTTTAACCGACTTCAAAAAAGGAGGGGGTTATATGTTCGTCTGTATGTTTATTTTTAAGTAAGTACATAGTTTCATCGATATTTTCATCAATTATTGTAGACTGATATTTAAAATTCTTTTTTGTTTTAGAAGGGTATAAGTACTCCTGAGGTAGCCCCATATTTTGATCAAGTTCTGATGACTGGATTTTGAGTTAGGTTCAATAATACTTACGTATTTTTTCCACTTAGTGTATGATGTTATAATAACTTCCTGTCACTATTATTTACATTGCAAATAGAGGTATACGATTTTGTTGGGGTAAGGGGGAAAAAAAACTTCAAAAAGTTTTTATATAATATAAAAAGGTGCTTTTTCATAGACTTTTTGTCTTTGAAACGTAGTTAGATATTTCAAGTAAGTATATTCATTTTTTGTAACTGCTGCCACAATCTACGTTGGTGAAAAGGGTATACCCTCGTGAATAGGTCTTTTTTATTTTATTTTTGAGACCTTTGCTGCCCAACAAGGAACAGTATTGGCTACTGTTCCGCTGCTGGGCAAAGGCGTCCCCAAATTCTTTCAGTTATCCTTTTTCTGAAATCTGGCTTAACTGAGACATTGCCTGAGGTAGCTGCGCGGTGCGAGAGGGGTGATAGTTGTCACACGTTGACGAATCACTGAGCTCTCGCATTACGTCACCACACCCTTCCCGCACCACCCTGCTACTTCAGGCAACATCTCAGAAGCGGTTGGCCTATATTCTAGGTTGTCTCGGCACCTTTTCCATAGCCGCATAGCTTTTCCATAGCGACACCTTTTCCATAGCACCCCTAATTGCATTTAGCGCTAAACGAATTTGTAACATCATTCTATTTCATTATTCTATCAATAGTTAAAAGATGACAGACTTTCTGCGTTAAATGCATTTAGTGATTTGTAGTGTAAGATAGTTTTTACCTCAGCCTTTTGATAATAATTCAGTCTATGTTGTTTATGATAGCCTGCAATGCAAGTAATGCGAGCCGTTTTCTTGAAACTGGACTAGTAGGAAAAGTCAATGACTTTATGCATTGCATCATTGCCCAATTGGTCAAATAATGACAGGTGGTTTTGTAATCGCTTAGGGGCATGAGTAAATTGGTTATCCATTTTACTCAATCTGTTTTAATTTGCGTGGGAAGACAAGTGCAATGCTACTGTCTATACTTAGGTATCAGTTGTGTGTAAGTTATGAATTCACTTTAAGGCGAAAGCGCCAGGGTAGCCCGCAAAATTCATTTTTTTTACGTTTTTTGTAATTTGCTGGTCAGTATTAAGTTGTAAGTTGATTAAAACATGATTCACGACCGTAACAAACATGTATTTACAGAACTATAATCATTAAAGTCATCAACACAACTTTCTAAGACCAAGATATCCTACTGACTATTTGATGAAATCTTGACTTTTAGGATGATAATAACTTAACAAGTTGTATTACTGATTCTAATGATTATACAAGAATCGCTTTTTTCGGCGAATTTTGCCTTGAGGTACGGAACCCTGAGTTTTAAAATAGCCAAGCAACATATTTTTGAGTAGTGACGGGATTTTGTTATAAACATTAATAACTGCTGTAGGTAATATTGCTTTATTAAATTAAGTAAATGTAATCACTGCTGTATGACTAAACTATCAGCCATATTAATGTCTCGTTGTTGACTTCTATGTATAAATTTTAATTAATTTCCACCTAAGTGCAGGTTTGGAGCTCAATTTTCGAACACATAAATCAATACTTATTAATGTTGACAGGATACTAACGTAACTAATATACTATTATTGTACTTGTTAGGTGGTATGAATATTAAATGAAAGTGGATTCAGGTTTAGAAACTACATTATATAAAAGTTAATCAAAATAGAAAACTAAATCAAAATCATGGCTAGATTAAGTACTCTAGAGTGTAGAAAAGATTAATCAAATATTTAAAACTGAAATTACGGATAATATTCTAACTTCAATATCAAAATACTAGGGATGGGCCAAACGTAGAACCTTTTGAACCCAACGTCTTCTGGAAGCTCAGTATATTCTGAGCGATTTTTCTCACAAGCAGGAATTGGTATACGAACAAAAACGAACAGACTCCTGCCAGATCATCGTGGAATCTTTAGTGTTGTTGCACCATATCCTCCAATGTCCATCATAACGCATAGAGATCACCTTTTATTTTTCAATTAATTATTTAATACTTTAAGCACACAAATGTACTGTGGCAGACTGAATGCCATAGGCATTTTCTATCAGTCAACCTTTGGGTGAGACAAACGAAATTTTTGAAATAAGTATTTTATAAAAGTAACGATTACAATATATACCAATTGAACACTATAAGTACCTATTATATTATACCTAATTATAATAAACTAGCTTCAGCCCGCGACTTCGTTCGCGTGAAACTTCTTGTTTCCCCCGAGCCACCCCGTCGGTCGTATCGCATCACCCGCCCGCGCTATCACTTAACGTTCTTTTTTACTTTTTGCTCGGCACCTAAGGGTTATAGCGTGATGTTACATAGCCTATAGCGTTCCTCAAGAATTGGGCTATCAAATGCAAGAAGAATTTTTCAAATCCGACTGTTAGTTCCAGAGATTACCCCCTACATACAAACTTACAAACATACAAAATTACAAACTTTACCTCTTTATAATATTAGTATAGATATAAGCACAAATAAATACTCATAAATAAACGGATATACAGGCTGATTTTTCAATCGACCGATAGTTTTTATTAGCGGAATAAAATTGACGTCTGACAGTTTTTGTATGGAAGAACTGTCATAAATTCAAAATTATTCCTCCGACAAAATTATGTGGCATTGGAAAATTCAGCCCTAAATCAAATAAGACAAACAATGGGAAAGCCTTGACTTTGTGATGATAACATTTTTATGAATAGGCTCGTTTTTAAATTAAGCCGGGCAGACACAAAACAAACAAAACGTATCAAGTTTCGCTGCATTCATCCGGATGAGTAACCACGGTTAAAGGCTTCTTATTATTCGATTCCGTAACTAATTTGCAAAAATAAAGTAAGCACCGACTAGAAAATTTAAATAAGAGCTCCAGGCTCCAGATTACCTGAAAGTAAAAGCTCTACCTACCTTATTACGTAACTATTTAGTGTAGACCAAAGACAGTGTTTATTGATGTAATTAATAGATCAATCTAAATAGGCTACATTCCTATCGCAATATCACGGAAGAATTTAATCGTGTAGCAATTAAGTATCACGTAAAACAACTTTGTAGGTAAATGTAGCGGCGATCGTTCATAAGTTAACACTCCAGGAAAGGATTTGAAACTGGGTTTGCACGCGACAAGACATCCTGTCTTTCAAAGAAACAAATCTTTCTTTCCACGGTATCAAACTGCATTTCAGCCCAATTTTTTTCCTTGATGTAGTGACAACTTTTCAACCGTTCTAGTAAGCAACATAGTTACAGATTACAGAACCCCGGGTGCCGAAATTCAGGTTTTGTTTACAAGAAGAACTTTTGTAGGAGTTAATATAATACGTGTAGTCTATAAAAAACAAAGTTTGACTTTGATGAAGCATTGTACGGGATTCCATACATTCATGAGCATTGTCCTTTCTACGTTTGTATCTGTAATTTTATGGTGAACCTACATAATACATACATAGTATTCTATTCATCTACACATAAGTATAATTTCTCACATACCGCAGTGTCTCAAGATGAAAGTCTTTGACCAGTGCGTGTTGCCAGTGATGACATATGGCACTGAAACGTGGTCGCTCACAATGGCCTTATTAGAAGCCTGAAAGTCACCCAAATGGCAATGGTTGGAGTTTCCCTGCGGGATCGAATCAGAAATGAAGAAATCCGCAGGAGAACCAAGGTAACCGACATAGCCCGAAGAATTGCCAAACTTAAGTGGCAGTGGGCAGGGCACATTGCTCGCAGAACAGATGCCGATGGGGCCGAAAGGTTCTGGAGTGGCGACCGCGTACCGGAAGGCGTAGCGTTGGAAGGCCTCCCACAAGGTGGACCAACGACCTTGTGAAGGCCGCAGGAACTCGTTGGATGCGAGAAGCACAAAACCGGTCGAAGTGGAGGTGCTTGGGGGAGGCCTATGTCCAGCAGTGGACGTCTTTCGGCTGAAATGATGATGATGATAAGTATAATTACGTCCTACTCTGTCTCTACTGTTTTGTCACTGGCCTGGGACAAAAATCAGCGAGTTCGATTCTGCTTCTGTCAGAAAGAACCATATTTGTCAACAAAGTTGATTGTTGTTCCCTTAATGATGTTTGAGACAACCTATTCGGTGTGTTTCCCCTTTAGGAACACATAGTAGTGTTGATTTCAAAGCAGGCAAGCATTTCTACTACAGTCCGGCCATCAAGCGAATGCATTCCTGACACCTGTCAGGGCGATAATTCTAGCAGTTATTAAAGATTACATTTGTATGAAACTGACAGGTTTCAAGAACGCATTCTCTCTTCACTACCTACATATGCTAAAAGCTTAAGTGCTAAACAGCAAAATAACAAGGTAAATACATAAATAAATACCTAGCTTTCTTAAATACGGAAAATAATATTACAATTCTTTTTATTTCTTCTCGCACACTTACAAAGTCACGTATATGTCGGAAATTATTAACTAATAGAAAGTAATAACGTGTTTAAACTGTTGCTAGTTGCAAACCTAGAAGTGATATCTAATAACATTGTAACGACGACGTGTTGAATAATTCCCGTCTACATAAATTATTACTCCTATTAAATTATATTAACTATAAAAGTGAGTGCAATTTGCTGTCCAATAAGTCTAAAACGAACGTCAATGTCAATGCACTTTTTAAATAGTTTTAGAGTTCCATGTCCAATAAGTGTTTTCTTTTTTGTCTCTTTTTGTCACTAAATAATTTGTCATGGAAGTCTGGCTGGCTGGTAAAACCAGAAGCACGAAATTCTGTGAAATTGTAGTTTTTTTTTTTATAAGAATAATTGTTTCCCTGTTCTGCTTTATTTCACAGTTTTGTTATATATTAACTGATTCAAATGTGAAGAGGTACATTTCATGTTGCAGTAAAGGTCGAAATTTGTTTCGCTACAGATTCGAGGACTTTCGAAGACATACCAACGACAGAACCAATAACTACAGTTTGAGCAAAAATTCTATGTACAGTCAACAAAAGAGATAAGTATGCAGGATTGTCGGATATAGTTGAAGTTAAGTAAGAAACCGATGGATGTTCTCGAATAAAATTTAATTTTATGAATAGAAAAGAAACGGCTCATTTATCAAATTAAATTTCAGTCGACAACATCCATCGGTTTCTTACTAAACTTCAACTATTTATATCCGACAATCCCGCATACTTATCTCTTTTGTTGACTGTACTAACAGAACTCAACTAGTTCTGAAATTGGCGGGTGTCAGCGACGTGATCACAAATTCACAACTATGCACATATTTACCAGTCTAAGCTAATTGCTTTAATAGTTATTAAAGTTACACCACCGGGTCGTGCATAAAAACGAATAAATTGGCTAAAATTAATGCCTTTGGGAAAATTACGAACAATCTGTAATGTCAACCATGTCGTTCTACTGTAATCATCAGGTAGGTATATATTCGTTCTGATTTAATAAATCACATGATTTGATGAATCACCTCAAAATAAAAAATTATATTCAAACAATATGAATCCATCTAAAAACCACAGCCTGATTGGAATGTCTGTTTTTTAAATCAACACTTCTCATTTAGGAACTTCAATTAGCTGTAAAGGAATTCGCTTCAACATTTCTGACAGGAAGTAGTTGGAATGGCTAACATTTCACTGGGACAAACTGCTAAAATACCTTTTATGGGGAACAAGATCTACATAAGAATCCAGCAGTGTAACAGAAATACACTGATAGTCGCGCTGTCGAAACAAATTTGACCCAATAAATATTACAATCGCAACTGGACCTGTCTTCATTGAAACTTCAATTTATAGTGACTCATTTTGCATAGAATACCAATAGGATCCGCGATTGCAGATAATTTTGCCAAGTTAGGTAATCGTGGGCAATTAGGGACTTTGAAAGTAGTAATCAGAGATGCCAAAAGCTCTGTGAATAAAGTTCTGTATTGACTCGCCATGCTTGAAACGGTAAAATATGAAAAATAAAAATACAGATCTTGAATATTATAAATATTACCATTATAATCTCTTTAGTAGTTCAAGCCGTCCTAAACTTCAAGTTGGTTTTTCCGTATACGATTTTGTATTACTAAAGTGAAACGAGCCCATTGCGTATGCACACTATTTAGCAAACGCATCAGTCAATCCCCTTTACCTACGATGCGATGACTTGATAACATTATGCAAAGTATCATTTTGAATCCAGGTTTACGCATACATAGGATGTTACGAACACAAGCGGATGGCATGCTCAATAAAATCCTACAACCGGCTCTTACGACATCCATTGCAAGCATATTCCATCGGACAACTGACGTTTATCTAACACAGAATTACACAAATATTTACATAACTTTCCCATCATACTGGTTAACGATTCTAGCCTGAGGGCATACAAAATAACTGTCTTGGGACCACAGCATGTTACAAATTCTACATCAAAATCCCATTGAAACGTCGCCTCACAAACGTAAGGCGATAACATCATGAAACCTGTTTGCAAATGGACGTGGCTTGCGGCGCTCAAACACTGCCAATTAGCAGTATTACCTAAGTCTACAGATTTCAAAGTCAAGATTACAAGCTTAGGGAATCTGGTTAATATTTTGTTATGAGATTGACTAGCTTCCATAATTCTGTGCAGGTTACGTAAGGGCCATCAGTCACCTGGTGGAATCAAGGCGGGCGACCTTGCAAGCGGTGTGGTCAATGAAAGCGCTTCATCGTGTATGAGAACAGCGGTGCGATTATGTAAAAATATCTTCGTGATAACTCAGGTGGAGTGAGCTTAAAGTGAGCTGTCATTCCACTTGATGCTAGGGATTGACACAATTGACAGCTCACTGCAAGATCACTTCACTTAAGATTTCGCGGTGAGATTTTAACAGAAGAGAAACGGCAGAAGGGAGAACAGTGAATGATTACAGACCGAAGAAAAGATAGAGGGAAGGTGGTTATTAGAGAGAGGAAGGTAATAAATCGTTACCTTTGAAAGATCTGACTACTAAAAGACTCCAGTGGAAAACTTTTCTCAGTTTTCCTAAAAGAAAAAGTCTTCATATAGTTTTCCGCTTAAAGTTAAAGATACACAGAAACCATTCACAGTTCGAATGGTTTCTTCGATAAAACTTTCTTATGTTTGAACGGTATCATTCAACTATTATTTCTTATAATATCCTATACCGGATCCTTTACAGCTTCCGTTCTTTACATAACCGTAGATAATATGTGACTATCAGTTTAAACACTAACTTTATGTTATCTAGTCTAATAATACGTTCTTGCTATAATTTATTCATAATACATTCACTGTATAGGCAAATTAAAAACAACTTTTTATTTCCGAATATGGAATGCAAGCACTATTTCGTAACTAACACCCTAAAGCTATAAATGAATAGTTTACTAACCCTTCAATGCTGGTTTAAAATACGGTCTTGATCTTGTCGTTTTAAGTATCGATAGTTTCCTTCATACGCTAATTTGTCACCATAATTATTGTCACCATAATTATTATTTAAATGAAAGATCAGGGGGCCTAAAAAGGCCACTTTAGCAGAATCATAAAAGGATAACATTATGAATCAAAATAAAAGTCGTAAAATGGTCACAAACTGACAATTCATAATATTATTTTACTTTAAAGCAATTCATATTTTGTGGACCATTTTACGAATCTCCATACAAAAATGTCAAACAAATAAATTGCGTGATATGAAATTGTACGCGGTTCGGAGTCGGTCTAAAGACTTCTAGGTTACCCAAGGTACTTCATGTCCAGGTGGCCATGTTACGTACATGATTATGCTTAGATCAGAGACAGCGTCCTCTCTATCAAAGTTATCACCATCCTTTGTTACTATCATTAATGATTCTGAGCTTCGATTCCCGGATCGGGTAAAGGATTATTGGGTTTTTCTATCTAGAATTTGTCAGTAGCAGCCCGAGTCTGGATTTGTCTCCGGTTGATGGCAATAGGCTCGCGCCCTATTACATGGGACTTAGGGTCAAATCACACCGAGATGGCAGCGAAGCGGCGAGCAGTTTCAGTGTCATATAATTTTAGACTTTATCTTCATTACTATAATACATAGTATCGCATGAGAAACTTGAAAGGTCGCGCGGCCGCCCGTGGCGCCGCCGCGAGCACTCCGACAACTCAAGTTTCTCAAGCGATACTATGTATTATAGTAATGAAAATAAAGTCTAAAATTATATGACACTGAAACTGCTCGCCGCTTCGCTGCCATCTCGGTGTGATTTGACCCTTAAACATAACTGGCGAAATGTGGGTGTACTACGAGTATAGGTACACCTCTGCCTAACCCTTTGAGGAATACAAGCGTGATGTTGTTATCATGAACGATACTCGTGCAAAAGAAAAAAAATAATAAAAATGATCCGAATTGAGAACCTCCTCCTTTTTGAAGTCGGTTAAAAACGTGTCACAACAAATTATTAACGCCTAACTTGCGTGCAAGCTAATTTATCCATGGTTACAAAATACGTCATTAGTTCTGTACGATTTCCGTTTCCGGATCATACCTCGTTATTAAACCGTGGAAACTGTCGCTGTGAAGGCAATCAATGTGAAAAATAGTGGCTCATATGCTCGAAGTTATGTTTACGAAAATGTTTTAATTAGTATTGCTTCCGATTGCAACACGCTCTATAACACCTACCTACCTGGCCTATGAGATAGGTACCAGTTTTCGTAGATTTACTGTCTTAAAACAGTTTATTTTATGTACAGTTAGGGAAATTAAGTGTTAAGCAAATTGACACCGTATGTCAAATTACCGTGTTAAGTACCTGTATCCATTTCATACAACTGTCAAAAATTACACTATTCATTTATTAGGGACAACTGAAGATGGTAATCAATTTGCTTAACAATTATTTTCCTGACAACGAGAGCTTTACATTATCACCAAGTACTAGATATGTTAATCATTAAAATACCACAATAATTATACGAGTACCTATCTACTTCTCTTGTTTTCGAGTCGATCGCAAAACTAAAAATATGAGTAAATGAGTTGGGCCCAATAGGTGGCTACACCAATTTCGGCGTTAGTGGCGTTTTTAAGGTCCTCAGAAGTCTACACTTCTGTCGTATATGCTAGAACAACATATACGACATGGTTTACTCTGGAGCACCGCATTTACAGTGGGTGTCGGTTGGGTCAATAATCCCAGGTGAGTTGGGTCGATAATAATAATAATAATTCACACACGCTACATTGACTTGGCTTGGGCCCGTTAATGTAGTAAACTAGCCAAAGAGCTAAGAAACAAAATTTGTTTACCAAAAATAATAATAATAATATTCCACAACTATCACACAACGCCATCTAGTCCCAAGCTAAGCAGAGCTTGTGTTATGGGTACTAGACAAC
Organism: Amphipoea oculea; assembly: GCA_945859645.1. Taxonomy (NCBI): domain Eukaryota; kingdom Metazoa; phylum Arthropoda; class Insecta; order Lepidoptera; family Noctuidae; genus Amphipoea; species Amphipoea oculea. Next base: position 16,666,669 of record OX243873.1, read on the forward strand.
TGATAAACATACTTATATATTTCTAAATACATACATATTATAGATAAATTACACCCAGACACAGAACAAATGATCGTGCTCATCACACAAACATTTGTCCTGGGTGGGAATCGAACCCACGACCTCCGGCATAGCAGTCAGGGTCACTAACCACTAGACCATCAGGCCTATCGAAATTATGATGACTTTGATCAAAAGTTAAATTGTTGAAAGAATTTTTAACAAAAATGTCCATCAGCCTACCTACTAAATAACCTTAGTCCTACCTAAGCATACCACTGTGCTTATATCCCTTTATTCATAGTTTAAACGTGAAAAATGTATGGTTAATTGAAAATTCGCTAATCATTACTTATCTTTATGCAACGTTTATAAACACCGTTACGCATAGTAGATTTTTAGGACAAGAAAACCTTTTGGTGTAAAAGGTGGCTTCGCTTGTGAGAAGGATTCGAGGGAGTAGCAATAGCATCCTGAAAGTCGTGGCTGAGGTAAGTCCTGCCGGCTCCTGGGGCTAGACGAAGTTGGGTGGGGGCAGGTAAATTACTATCTACATACGAAATATTGATTGCCGAAAGTATTAAAATGTACCTACTGAAATACAATTTCTCTAAAACCTCTAACTATATAAATGGTAATAGTGTACGTGAGCGATAGACGTGTACTTTATTTTACTATCGCTCCATACATTATTAATGGAGGTTGAATCTGTGGTTGAATGTCTATTGCCAGCGTAATGCGCGAAAATGGCCGAAACTTACATGCTCGTTGCATTACAAACGTCTTATTAAATGCCTCCAATTAGGTAAGACACTGTTGCTTATAATGTCAACTACTGTATACTAAAGTCTAGTTTTTGAGAATCCAATTTTAGTAACAAAAGTGCTGGACTTTATTACTTTGGTTCTTATGCCTGAAGTCCACGTTTCTGCCAATCATCATCTGCCTAGCTTTTTCCCAACTATCTTGGGGTCGGCTTCCAGTCTAACCGGATGCAGCTGGATACCTGTATTTTACATGGAGCGACTACCTGTCAGACCTCCACCACCAATTTACTGGGTAATACGATACCCCTTGGTAAGACTGGTTGTCAGACTTTCGGGCCACAGACGACCCGTAACGATTGTCAAAGATACACAAATGACAGCCGGGACCAACGGCTTAACGTGCTTTCCGAGGCACGGAGCAGAGGGATCTTGGTATGTAAAGATGGTCACCCATCCACGGGCCAACCGCGGCAAGCGTAGCTTAACCTGATCGATCAACCCTGTTATGTTTCTGCTGATCTATTCTGAAAATCTAACCGTGAAAACTTAGGTCAAGTCTTCTTCATGTCGCCGACAGTTATTTAAATTTTGTTGTCCCACAACTTCGCTACTTCCATCACTTAGGTCCAAGTGACATGAGCAGTCAATAGTTTCATTCCCTTCATCAGGTTTAATGACAGCTCACTTCACCTACGTTTTCAGTGAAATTTTTACTGAATAGATCGACACGACTCTGTGCGCTAGTTTGGTTTTACTAGTAGTGTACCTACTTATATGTAAAAAATCTGAGAATTGCATGTTTCAACATTTCTATTTTTCAGTACCGTAACTTATTTTTAACTAGCTGCGCCCCGCGGTTTCACCCGCGTAACTTTCGATCCCGTGGGAATATCGGGATAAAAACTATCCTATGTCCTTTCCCGGGACTCAAACTATCTTTATACCAAATTTCATCGATATCGGTTCAGTAGTTTAGGCGTGAAGAAAAGACAGACAGACAGACAGAGTTACTTTCGCATTTATAATATTAGTTTGGATGACAGATTAGGACTGAATACATGCAAATGAGCCTTAATAAAACCACTTTTAAGTAGGTAACCTTAGTCGGTGTATTTTACTTAAAACTATAATTAAACGTTATCAGCACCGTTTTGAACAACAAGCAGTTTGCCTAATTCGGAACACTTACACAAAACAAGCAACTATCAAGTATTTACCTGATATTACTTAAGATAAGCCTTAATTTATGAGAGGGTAGCATAATGAGTGGGTACTGATATAACGAGTTCTTGTTAATTACAAGAAACTTTATCAGTTGCGTATTAGGTGTTGACTTAATACTTTAAATTCTTGAAAGTAAAGTTCTTGTGAAAAATAACAATCTACCCATATTATTTTATTTTCATGTAATATCTCTACTTGAATTTTCTTGATTATTGTTTTATCTGTCAGAAAAACTTCTGACAGATAAAACGTACCCCCCACCCTGCGCTCCATAACTCAAGTAATGGATGGTGGAGAAAAAACAACCAAACTTAAGTGGGAGTAGGCCGGACATGTCTCACGAATAAATCTTGAGAGATTGAGCAAAGATCGTCACTCACTGGACGCCTGAGGCAGGACCTAGCTGTAGAGGTAGCCCACGTCGTAGGTGGTATGACAATATGATGACGGTTGCAGGGCCAACATGACTAGAGATCACACAAGATCCAGCAGTGGGACACAATGTACGCTAAAAACAAAATAGAAATCAAGGCATACTCTGCTGCGACTAATATGTATTTAGAAACCAATTATTAGGATTTTTAACATGGGATCGTTAGACAACTAAACCGTATTTTAAATTCTCCGAACTACTAAGCAAAGCAACACAGCATTAAAAAATAAATTCCTAATTATCTATTTACCAAGTTTTTCCTAAGTTAAACCGTAATGACAAATCAACGGGGCACCCTATCTTTCGTTTTTCCATTGCACCTTCTATTCTATTACAACAATTGGACATTGCGAAACTTGTGAAATTAAGAACAAATGAATTGTGTAAATAAAGTGTAATCCATGACATTACGGTTTTTGTTTAAGACGACGATATCCGTGCCGTAAAATTGCGTATTTACATTTTCGTATTTAGGTCAGACAGTTTGGTGCTGTAGTTTGCTGTGTGAGGTGTTGGCAGTTTTATGAAAACCTGAGAATGGATATGTATTATATAAAACTCAGTATATAACATTATATTTCTTTATTAACAGGCTGAACTGATGGTGGCGCATGTGTTGGATCATTCGGTTCCCTACAAAATGGTTGAGCTGGATGGTGCTGATCCATGCGTCATGTTCGTGAACGGACGCCGTCGGTTGAGACTGGTCATCTCTTAACTGCCAAAGCTTATTTTTAATCTTATTTCTTGTATTGTTTCTTCATTTGTGTGTTTTTTTACATTGTTCTCACATATAGAAGCAACAAGAATAATGTACCCAGGATTTTCTAATATCTTGATTTAAAAAGAGTGTCCATGGAGTTTCTTGCCCGTTCTTCTCCATTGAGATCTACGCTTTGGAATGGGCACCTAGCTTCAACTTTCTGACCAACTGACCGACTACTTAATTTTGACAATTCAAAAGTGCCTGTAATGGTTTAATTGAAATAAATGCTTTGAGTTTGAGTTTGAGTTTGAACACTGTTTGTAAGTTTTCAGTTGAATACTCAGTATATTACATGTTTCTTTATTAACACTGTTTGTAAGTTGTCAGTTGAAAACTCAGTATATAACATAGTTCTTTATTAACACTGTTTGTAAGTTTTCAGTTGAAAACTCAGTACGGTATATAACATATTTCTTTATTAACACTGTAAGTTGTCAGTTGAATACTCAGTATATAACATATTTCTTTATTAACACTGTAAGTTGTCAGTTTACTACGTAGTTAGTGAGCGCAAGAGACCAATATAGGCAAAAGAGAAGATAAAAAATTTGCATGCTTATGTCTCTATTGCTTATAATATTATGTATTTTATTTTATTTATTATGAATAACCAACTTATATTAAACAGTTTGCACCACACATACAATTTAATTACACACTCCTGGACTCCTTATTATTTTGATGATTTTAAATAATTGTGTCGTATCGAAACAATGACGATACCAAAATGATGGCCAATAACTGCATAAAAACTTTTTCTTTGACTCATTATTATTTTGATGTGTTTTAGGCTTTTATACCTTATATGGAATTGAACGGTGGCTGGATTTAGGAGTTCAAGTCCGGGTGTATTTATCTACTACTATACTGAAACTCAAAATTTCCATAATACAATGTAGCAATTACTATGAAACCGTATGCTTAATATTCAATACACAGTTTGATCACCATACTCTAACCGCATTAATTGACAATCAATTTAAGTAGCTACCTACGTGTCTATAATTTTAAATAATTATTCAATAGTCAATTATCACAGTATTATCTCCACAAACAGTCCTGGGAATGTCTGTAACCATATTCTAGGTAATTTCTGGGACCTCAAAATCTGCCTAGCCTTTTCCCAACTATGTTGGAGTTGGCTTCCAGTCTAACCGAATGCAGCTGAATACCTACTGGTATTTTACATGGACTGACTACCTATCTGAGCTCAACAACCCAGTTACTGGGTACCCCTACCCTACTCTACCGATACCCCTGGTAAGACTGGTTGCACGAGACACGGAAGGGTCTCGATATGTAATAGATGATCACCCATCCACGAACCGACCGCGGACGGTGTAGCTTAACCTTCAATCGGCCCGTGCACTCAAAAGTAGTGAGTCACGTAGTAAGGTTGTAAAATCAATTTCAATAAAATAAAGACGCTGCGTTCTCGTCGCCTTTCATTCGAGACATTTTGTCTTTTTGTCGTAATAAAGAGTAACGCAGACTCTTTCAACCGTGTAGCAATAGTTAGCCGACTCAATATAAATTCTTGTATCCGTTGAACTTTATTTCCTAATAGCTGACCCGACAGCCGTTGTCCTGTCCAAATTTAAAAATCCCATAGAACGAAAAAAACAGTTTTCTCGAATTTCCAATTTTCGGGCCACCTTTTTCATTTTTAACCGACTTTAAAAAAGGAGGTTCTGTATTCGACCCGTATGTATGTATGTATGTTTGTATGTCCGCGATTATCTTTAAAACTCCTGAACCGATTTTGATAATTCTTTCATTAGTGTGATCTACATACTTTCAGGAAGGTTTTAGTATATAATACATTAGGTAATTGAAGACGTGAGTGGATGAAGGGGATATGTCACAAAATTCAAAAAATTGAGAAAATTGAGTTCAAAGTTTCACATACACTTTATGTGAAACTTTGAACTCAATTTTCTCGAAATTAGAATTTTGTGACATATCCCCTTCATCCACTCACGTCTTCAATTGTTCTTATGTACGAAGTTATATGCATAAATGTATCGCATCTCCGGCATTTCTATGGGAATTTTGATGATTCTTCGACTCGTGTCTTCAATACTTCAATGCACTAGTGTTAATTGAATTTGTGTGAGGTAGGTACAACTAAAAAGTGAAAAATAAAAACTTTTTTACAAAAAAAACAACCGACTTCAAAAAAAACACTACAAAGTGAAAAATAACTTTAATTTCGGAAGTCGGTGTCAAAAAACGAAAATGAGGAACCAACGACACCGACTTGCGAAATTAAAGTTATTTTTCACTTTGTAGTGTTTTTTTTTGAAGTCGGTTGTTTTTTTTGTTCTTTCCCTAAAAACTTTAATCGAATTATTACGAACATTTTATTACAGAAAATAGCCAAATTTGGTCCAGCCGTTCTCAAGTGATGCGCCTACCAACGAACAGCATTTAATTTTGAATGCAATTCAAGTTTTTGTCGCGGGAAAAGAGTTCCTACAATGATTTGGGGGCCTTTGCCCAGCAGTGGGACAGTACAGGCTAACAAAAAAAAAATATATTGATTTTAGCAGAATTTTATTAACATGAAAGCTGATGCAGCTGGCAAGAAATAACGCACTAGACACTAAAGACACTAAAGGAATATTTATTTTTAGTAAGTATAGAAACAAAAACCAATTTGTATTTCTTAAGTAATCGAGAAAGTAATCCTGATTAGTTTATAGGTTCTCTGATTTCTCGTGTCTGATTAAACATTGAAAACTCGTATCAAATCCTATGAAATTGAACTTTCTCGATATGATTACAACGTCAATCACTATTGTTAATTACTAACAACTTTTAGTTATTAATAAATTCTAACGTGCTGCCGATGGTATCTCGGTACAAATATTGTTTCGTGACCTCAAACATTCTTTATTTTTAAAAATATTAACATTAACAGGCCCGCTGTTGTTATATTTTATTTAAAAGTTTTATAAGTTTTTTATTCAGGCAGTGGATAGAGATTAGATCAGAATGTCGTCTTAGCCAATCACCCGTTCGCGGGTATTATACTCCCCAAGATAAAGAGGCGGGCAACCATCCCGGTAAGAATCCCAAAATAACTACTTCAAAAATGTTTTACTGTGTTGAAATACGGCATTAATTCGCAAATACCTACATATACCTACACTTAGAAGAACAGTGGTGGTTATAGCTCGGCCACATTTTTCTTACATTACATTACACCGTAACTAGAAGTGATGACCTAATAATAGTACCCAACACCTCTTTCTTATTACAACCAAACCACATACACTCACTTAGCTTCCCAGAAAACATAATGGTGGCACATAAATCAGCTCTCAAGTGTCGCGTGGCATGCCAATTTGTTGCGCGCGCGCTCACGTGCCCGAACGCGTTCCATCTACACTTCGGCACTCATCGTCATTCATCGGGTACCGTGGGAAAAAAAACGGCGCTGCGTATGTAAATATATTAGATATTTGGAAAGTGATTTTGTGTAAAGTAGCAACGTGAATAATTTCATTTGTTTTTATGTAGAGCTGTTTACTTTGAAATGAGGAATAAAAATCCGTAATATTGTTTAAATTATGAGAAAATCATTAAGCTATCGCATCTTTCTTGAGATTACGTTTAGGTATGTTAATACTATTTTATCGCGTACCGAACTAATAAAAAAAAACTATATACGAAATATCACGACATGACAGTAAGTAAGTATTTGGTTAATACTAAGTTATTCAAGAATTTTGCTTACGAATGTAGGTTGTATAATACAATGACATAAAAAATGACACCACAAAATGGTGTAGTAGATATTTTGTTTGTACGGATTTTACTTAGGTAGACCACATTCACAGCACTCTGACTATGAGCTGGCCTAGCGTAGTATTAACTTTCAATCCATACTAATATTATAAATGCGAAAGTGTGTGTGTCTGTTTGCCTGTGTGTTACATCTTCACGCTTAAACCGCTGAACAGATTTAGATGAAATTTGGTATAGAGATAGGTTGAGTCCCGGGAAAGGACATAGGATAGTTTTTATTCCGATATTCCCTCGGGATCGATACTTATGCGGGTGAAACCGCAGGGCGCTGCTAGTAGAATAAATATAAGATAGCCAACTTAAACTGGTTTTGTTATCACTGACTTGCAGCCTACTGTACATAATGAAATCAGACTAACTTTCGATTGAATTTCATGTCGTTACCTATTCATTATGCTAATACAGCATTACGCAATAACTAATTTCACACTTGTTATTTAGAATAATAATGTACCGCTTGTAAGTCTTATTTCAACTATCTATTTTTAAAAATAAAGAGTTCTCATTTGGTAATGTCCACGGTTTAATAAAGACCTCAAAGCGAATGTTGCGAAATTTTTCAGGCACACGAAGTCAATAAACTGCATTCATAAAGATTGAATAATGTTTTATTGGGCAACATTGTATTGTATCTACAAATTAGGTATAAGAAGGGCATCGATCAAAGGTAGATTAATTATTATTAGATACCTATAGTTCTAGACTAGAAACAGACTATCTAACATTGTTTTGAAACTTAGTATAAGATTCAGTGAGGTGGGGGTCGCGGCTGACCACGTAACAGATGGCGGGACCAGCTGGATAGGTTCCATCAAAACTGGAAGGAGAGCGCGCGGGCTCGCAATAGATGGAAGGAGTGGAGGGGGGCCTTTGTCCAGGAGAGGGGAAGCGTCCGCTAGTAAAAAAAAAACTCAAATTTGCGGTTTTTATTTTGATTCAGTTAATATTTCTTTCGAAAATCTTTTAATATTATACAAAGTTTACATACAACTAGAGCAAAGAAAAAACAAAAGAATTATTATCTTAGCAAGACCTTGATAATTAATATAAAAAAACGAACCCCATTATTTTTTGTTGCTATCATAATTAACGTAACACCATTGTAAGCGAAACCGTGAAATTATGTCAAGAGCTAAGTTAACCGACCCTGCCTAACAAAACAATATAAAGGTGAAAAAAATGTTGGTTGCCCAACATTGATGACAATAGTTGACAGAACGTCGTCGGCGTCGTTGTCAACACCCCACGACCGTACTAGTACTACTTCGTAATTATTCGTTGGTAGATAAATACATTTTTAACTCATTCACACTTTGTGTTTTTAATCAAGACTAAAATGTTTTTTCATAAATTTTTGATTTTGATTTACAAAGTCTCCATGAAGCTTCTTGCCCATCCTTGCCCATTTGATAACGCAACGCTTTGGAATGGGCAAATAACTTCATGTTTGACTGACTTACGAACACCTAAACAAGTGCCTATAAATGGTTTAATTGAAACAAATGCTTTGTATTAAATGAAATTATGAAATTATGTATTAAATGAATGCTTTGTTGTCTTTAAACCAAAATTAACAATAATTGTAATGATCACTCATGCATACAATATAATAGGTACCCAAATTAATTAAAAATAAGGAGTTCGCCTCACGCAATAATTTCTGTGTCTGTACGTACTAGAAATTTTGTTTTTAGATCTGTATCAGAGTATAATCATAGAATGTCGTTTGTTGGTAGAGATTTTTGGAAAGTTGGCTAATAATCTAGCTATTTAGTTGTAAGCCATGACATGGCCTAGCTACTTAGCAGCTAAAATTTATCTCGAGATCATCAATCTTATGACGCACGAACCAAATAAATATGCATTAAGCACTTAAGAAATTAGGTACATATGCATCTTTAATTAATCGATCTGTTATTAAAAAAGCGGCATAGCAAATATTGCAAAACCATCGGTTTTATTGATCGCAAATAAATAATTTGTGTATAACGTGATCGTGGCCACGAAAAATGAGTTGTAAGTGGGCCATTGACTTCCGGGCATTCGTGTTTGGTCACGAAACAGGCGCTTGCAACACTACATTGGATTAGGGCTGCTGCCAGCCTGAACGTTCTTCCCGTTTTCAGAGACGAATAGAAACGAAGAGTTTGTATATTGTTGCGCGCCACAATTGATGGTGATATTAGCTACCACTAGCGCCATCTAGTATCGAGTAGCAGAACTAATAGTCGCGACCGTTCTAGAAACTTCGATGATAGAACTTTCCAGAACTATCGATGTCTGGTCGGCCGGGACCGATATGTACTCGAACATTCTAGATGTTTCTACGATAGAAGGTTCTGGAACTATCCGAGGCCTATATAAGACCGGTGTCGCCGCGTCCCGGAACAGTATTGGATAAGCGATACAAGCGATAACATCGAAGCGATCTTCAAGTGCGACTCAAGTAATCAGTAGTGCGATTGTGTTTTATAATTAGTGTGTTTAAGTTGTAATTTGTGTTTTAATTAAAGTGTCTATTTTTGGTTATTAAATCGGCAGTTTTTAATTGTCACGAACCCCAAGCTCGTAACAATTGGTGTCAGAAGCAAGGATTAAAAATCATGCCGATTCTACCGAAGGACGACACGGAGGGTATCCGTACCCGGAGTCAACGCCAGCAAGAGACGGACCAGAGGCGATTCGGTGGAGCAACGCCACAGACGTCGGAGGGACAACTACCAATCACGGAGGCCGGCCCGTCTACAGCTGCTCCAGCATCATCAGCACCAGATTTTGCTGCTCTGATGATGATGCTGCAGGAGCAGTCTCGTCGGTTGGAAGAACAGCTCCAGCGGGACAAGGAGGAACAGGCCCGCCGACAGGAGGAACAGGCCCGCCGACAGGAGGAACAGGCCCGCCGACAGGAGGAACAGGCTCGTCGGCTGGAAGAACAGCTCCAGCAAGATAAGGAGGAACAGGCCCGCCGTCAGCAGGAGCAGTCCCGCCGACAGGAGGAGCAGATGCTCCTTCTGAAGGAACTTCACGCTACCTTCGGGAAAGACATGAAGGAGGTGAAGGATAAGGTTGCTCAACATGACAACCGCCTGTTGGAAGCTGAAACCCGAATCGACCAAGTGAATAATCGGGTTGACAACGTGATGGCTGACGTGAAGAAAACCGTAATGGCTGACGTGAAGAAAACGCTGGATTACCTCAAACTTGAGGATGGAATCGCAGCCCCCGTAGCTACAACACCTTCGCTACGGGGATTCAAAGTGCCACCGTTCGACGGAACTTCTTCCTGGTCGGCCTACAAGATTCAGTTTGAGGCTGTCATGAAGGCGAACGGGTGGAATAAGAGTCAGGCCATGACTGCCCTCACCCTAGGCCTGCGCGATCAGGCCTTAACTGTGCTGGAAGCTCTCAGCAAAGAAGTGACTTACGAGCAGCTCCTTGAGGCATTGGAAGCTCGGTATGGCGATGCTCACCTGGAACACGTGTTTCGTGCGCAGCTCAAGGATCGCGTGCAACGCAATAACGAAAACCTGCAGCAGTGGGCCCTTGAAGTTGAGAAGCTGGTTCGGAAAGCATACCAGTCTGTACCTGCGCTTATTGATGGGAATTTGGTGCAGGTATTTATCGACGGCATCCGCGACCTTGACGTTAGGGCTGCTGTGAGGCTCGGTCACCACGGGACGCTTAAGGACGCCTTGGCCCATGCACTGGAGGTGGAAGCTGTGCGGCAGGATCATCGTTCCCATCGCGTCAGGGAGGTTGCAGCGGCTACAGTTCGCGACCGTAATAAAGGATACAGCCCTAGGTGCTACGGCTGTGGGGAAAGGGGCCACCTTCGATCCAGTTGCCCTAAGCGAACTGCAGAAAGAGAAGACCGAGCTCCAGAGGGTAGTGCGGCTAACAGCACCGCCCAGCAACAGCAGCAGGGAAACGAGTAATAGCCAGGACTGCGGGGCGGGTGCTGGCTGATGCTCAAAGAGCCCCAAGGATTTCGATCACACAAACCCTTGACGGGAACAGCTTAATCATCAAGGGCGAGGTCAACGGAACGCCGTGTAAGCTGACCATAGATACTGGAGCCTCTCGTACGGTCGTCAGTTCCCAACTTCTAAGTCGGTTCCTTGGGGACTCCGCATACAACCGAGAACGCATTAATTTGGTAACAGCCACCGGTCAGCGCATACCCGTCCATGGAGAGAAGAAGATGGAGTTGAAGCTAGGCAACAGAATCTACCTGCATAATGTCATCGTGGCCGATATAATGGACGATTGCATCTTGGGCCTTGACTTTATGAGGAAGAATTATTGCGAGATTGACGTCAAGCAAGGGGTTTTGAAATGTGGACAAGAGGAACTTTTTATGGAAGGGGCATTACCAGGGAATGTGTACAGCCTTAAAAAGATTGTTCTTCCGCCGAGATCAGAAACGATTGTGCCGGTTAGTCTTCCTCGGAATCCTGGGAAAACTAATCGTTGTGTACTCGTGGAAAGGGTAGACAATGACCTTCCATGGAAAGTGGCACGAACTTTGGTCAGAGCCACCGACATCTCAGGGGTACGTGTGCTGAACCTTTGTGATCAGGAACAGATTATAGAGAAAGGCACACTGGTTGGTACTTGCGAGGAAGTGGATTGGTTGCGTCGATGCCAATATCTATCGACTGGGACCCTCAGCAAGGATGCACACACGAAAGTGTCCACACTTTTAGAAGACTGCCGTAGCGCTCTGTCCCAAAATGAAATGGTGAAGGCTAGGAGGATGTTACTCAAGTACGCCGATGTTTTCTCGGCAAACGATGCTGACATCGGGAAGACTGGCTTAGTTCAACACAAAATAAACACAGGAGAAGAATTGCCTATCCGTCAGCGGCCAAGGAGATTGCCGGTAGCACGTGAAAAGGAAGTGGAAACCATGATTGAAGGAATGGTGAAGGATGGTGTTATTGAACCTTCATCTAGTCCATGGTGTTCACCTGTAGTGCTGGTAAGGAAGAAGGACGGCAGCATGCGGTTTTGTGTTGACTATCGTCGTCTGAACGACGTTACGAAGAAGGACAGCTATCCTTTGCCAAGAATTGATGACACGCTGGACATGCTTACTGGAGTAAAGTGGTTTAGCACGCTGGACCTGAAAAGTGGCTACTGGCAAGTTGAAATCGATCCCAAGGACAAGGAGAAAACTGCGTTCTCGACAGGAAAGGGTCTTTGGCAATTTAAAGTTATGCCGTTTGGATTGTGCAATGCTCCGGCAACGTTTGAAAGGTTGATGGAACTTGTACTTACCGGGCTAATTGGCGATGCCTGTCTGGTCTACTTGGATGACATCATCATCGTAGGTCGCACGTTTGAAGAACATCTTCAAAACCTGGAACGCGTGCTCATGAAGATCCAGAGTGCCAACCTCAAGTTAAGTCCGAAGAAGTGTTCACTATTCAAACGACAAGTTAGCTTTTTGGGGTATGTAGTGTCGGAAGAAGGTATCCGCACGGATCCTGAGAAAATCACCGCTGTCAAGGATTGGCCAGTTCCAAAAGACAAGACGCAGGTCAGAGCATTTTTGGGTTTGTGCTCTTATTATCGGCGATTTGTTAAGAACTTTGCGGATATAGCCAAACCCCTGCACAAGCTAACCGAGGAGAAGCGACATTTCTGCTGGGATGAAAGTTGCAACATCGCATTCCAGGAGTTAAGGGACCGACTGTGCAAAACACCTATTTTGGGGTACCCTGATGCAGGCAAGGAATTTATAGTTGACACAGACGCAAGTGACATAGGACTTGGTGGTGTATTGTCTCAACGGAATGGTGATCAAGAGGTTGTAATAGCGTACTTCAGCAAGTCGTTGTCAAAGCCGGAAAGGAACTATTGTGTCACGAGACGGGAATTGCTTGCTGTGGTAAAGTCATTGCAGCATTTTAGCAAATATCTTCTGGGGCAGAAATTCCACTTACGAACTGACCATGCTGCACTGAAATGGCTATTGCAGTTCAAAAATCCAGAAGGACAAGTTGCGAGATGGATTGAGTTACTGCAGGAATACGACTTCGTGGTCGAACATCGCAGCGGAAAGTCTCATGGCAACGCAGATGCATTGTCAAGAAGACCTTGTCCTGAAGACTGCAAGCATTGTACTAGGCAAGAAAGTAAAGAAGTCGTACCTGTGAGGATGCTCAAGACAGACCTCAGCAACGAGTGGAAGGAAACCCTACAACGTGCCCAACAGGAAGATTCAGACCTCAAGCCGATTCTCGAGTGGATGAAGGCCAGTGCACCTAAGCCCACGTGGAGCGACGTCTCAGCGATGAGTTCGATCACAAAAAGCTATTGGGCCCAATGGGACAGCTTGGTGATTCAGGAAGGAGTACTGTGCCGTAAATGGGAAAATGCTCGAGGAGACAGCTGTCACTTTCAAATGGTTGTCCCTAAGGCTAAAGTACCGGATGTTCTTCAGCTGTACCATAATGGTTGTTCAGGAGGCCATTTGGGAGTTAAACGGACCCTACTGAAGATACGAGAACGGTTTTACTGGGTCCACTGTCGTGACGATGTCGGGGACTGGTGTCGCAAGTGTACAAGTTGTGCGGCTGTAAAGGGACCTCAGACTCGTAGTAGAGGTGCATTGAAATTGTACAATGTTGGTGCACCATGGGAGAGGATAGCCCTAGATGTTGCGGGACCGTTTCCGGAAAGTGAAAGTGGTAACAAGTATTTCATGGTTGTAATGGATTACTTCACTAAGTGGCCGGAAGTCTTCGCTATTCCAAATCAAGAAGCTTCAACAGTCGCAGATAAATTAGTCCATGAAGTCTTCTGTCGTTTTGGAGTACCTTTAGAGATTCACAGTGATCAAGGAAGGAATTTTGAGTCCCAAATATTCCAGGAAACTTGTCGAGTTATGGGCACTCATAAAACAAGAACAACTTCTTACCACCCACAATCGGATGGAATGGTGGAACGATTTAATCAGACATTGGAGAGATACCTGGCAAAAGTTGTGGAAAATCGGCAACGAGATTGGGACAAGCACATACAACCGTTTTTGTTGTCATATCGAAGTGCTGTTCACGAAAGTACATCGGTGACACCAGCTTTCGCAAACTTTGGAAGGGAGTTACGGCTGCCTGCAGACCTGATCACCGGAATACCACCTGATGCCCCACGCAGTATAACCGATTATGCGAATGACTTGCGGAACAAAATGAATGACATCTATGAGCACGTCAGACAATCGGGCCAGCAAATGTCTGAGAAGATGAAAACCCGTTATGACCGCAAAATGAACAATAAAGGGTTCGACCAAGGTTCACTAGTGTGGTTGCACAATCCAGTTCGCAGCAAAGGGAAATCTCCTAAGCTTCAAGCTAAATGGGACGGACCGTACCGGATTGTGACAAAGATCAATGACGTAACCTACCGGATACAGAAAGGTGCGAGAGGTACTCCTAAGATCGTCCATGTGGATCGACTGGCGCGTTATCATGGGGCCAATGATGCTCGGGACGAGCATGTTTTAGGAGGGGGCAGTGTTGCGCGCCACAATTGATGGTGATATTAGCTACCACTAGCGCCATCTAGTATCGAGTAGCAGAACTAATAGTCGCGACCGTTCTAGAAACTTCGATGATAGAACTTTCCAGAACTATCGATGTCTGGTCGGCCGGGACCGATATGTACTCGAACATTCTAGATGTTTCTACGATAGAAGGTTCTGGAACTATCCGAGGCCTATATAAGACCGGTGTCGCCGCGTCCCGGAACAGTATTGGATAAGCGATACAAGCGATAACATCGAAGCGATCTTCAAGTGCGACTCAAGTAATCAGTAGTGCGATTGTGTTTTATAATTAGTGTGTTTAAGTTGTAATTTGTGTTTTAATTAAAGTGTCTATTTTTGGTTATTAAATCGGCAGTTTTTAATTGTCACGAACCCCAAGCTCGTAACAATATCATAGTGAGAACATCTAAGGATCTCAAACGTAAAAGATGACATCCATTGCTTCATATATTTGAAAAAAATCGTTTGATCAGTACATAAATCATGCAATGAACGTGGCATAACTGTCAAAATGCGATCGATTGTTATTTTTTGTGTTAAGTACGTCATTACCTTATTCCTGATTCTTGATCTGAGATGTTTTAGACGATGTTTTTTTTTTATGTAGTCACCTTATATTTTTCAGGTGCAGTCATCAGCATAGGGAACTTACGTCATCTTCGGAAGAAGCTCGGTAGTATCATCCATAAAATTGGCAAGACCCTGACTAATGAAACCTATATGGTGATCCAATTTTCGTTCCTTCTCTCTGCATGAGATGAGTGATAACGCAGTGAGCAATTGTAGATGAGCAAGTACTAGAAAATATGTAATTTTAACATGACATTATATTTTAACAACTGAAAATCTCAAAACGGTGAAGGAAAACATCGTGAGGAAACCGGCCTGTCCTAGAACCAAAAATTCGAAGACATGTGACATCTGCCAATCCGCACTGGGCTCGCGTGGTGGATTAAGGCCCACTCCCTCTCACTGAGAGGAGGCCTGTGTCTCAGCAGTGGGAACATTTATAGGCTGATTATGTATGTAACTAAAAATCTCTCTAAATTGCAGTCGAATCAGGCTTCGTTTAGCTAAAGGATCGCGCAATTACCTAATATACCTAGGCCAGCCCTAAATGCGATTGTCGGACTAAAGCTATCTGAGTCCTGACTGCACCTTATGTCATCGATTTCATAAAACTGGGCCAATTTGTACCGCGGGCCAGTATCGGCTTGTTGTTTTTCCTTTCGATACAATAATCGAAAAGGCATTTCAAAACAGGCAGTTAATAAATAAGATTAGTGTTATTGTTAGCTGAATATACTATTGCAAAAATTAAAACAGAAATGACCAAATAAAAAACTAGACCATTCTTTCTCAAGATTTTGTAAAAGAGTCACTATTGAATTTGGGCACGTACAAAATCGTTTGTAAATAATTTTTCGTTTCAGAATTAGGGCACGTACAAAATCGTTTTTAAATTGTTTAAGCAAAGATTTTTTCCTGTCTTTGCATAAATATTATTTTCTTGAAACGCGTAATTGTATATTCCTGAGATGAATCATCCAACTCAGCTAAATAAAACGATAAAGCATAGCAATAACTATCAATTTAATTCCATACGTAATGAACCCGGCAGTATCATTAACGGTTGTCTTAAACTTAAACAATAATCCATCAACATACGCCCGGTGTGCGTTGATCTTTTAAGCTTATAGCCATCTTATAGTGTGCTATAAGACTGCCTTATAGCATCCACTTTCTCCCATCATTGCATTATGCACGCGTGTAATGAAATCTTAATCTGTTTGATCGAAGAAAGTAAATACTCCTTATTATGTTACTAGCGACTCGCCATAGTCGCGGAATGCAAATGATTACACGAATTAAATAATCGATAAGAGAGTCTTTAGTCGATGGGAGATATTTAAGAGTTTGGCTAAGTTGTTGAACTAATCACAGTAGCTTCATCTGTGTTTTATTCATATTTAGGTTCTGAGAAAGGAAATGTAATGCACTTAATGTGCATATACATGACTTCACATGAGCGACACGCATCGACGTCAGAGGCAACTGCAACCGTCGACATGTTTATTTATTTATTAATAACCAATTTATATTGACAGTTTGCACCACACATACAAGTTATTAGTCAATATTAGTAATTACACATAAAATTAGGCACATAATAAAAAGACGAAATGAAATAAAGTGAAACAAAATTGGTAAAAAATTAGATAGAAATTAGGATAAACTGGAATAGAAATATTAATAACAGATAACTATTTTATATAAATTTAATTAATATAAATAAATTAATATAATATATGTGTAAATATGTGTCGGCGACAGCCGTCAACGCGTGTCACAACGTGTCGCGCGTGTATTTGAGGACGGTGCTCATGCATTAGGGATGTTCTTTATATGGAAGGCTCGTGGCTAAATTAGAACTGAACAGTACTGCTACTACAATATATAATATGCAAGCGTACCTTAGATCAACTCGTGCCGATCGAAGGTTCGCTTGCCGCGGTCGGTTCGTAGATGAGTGACCATCCGTTATAAATCGAGACCCCTTCTTGCCTCGGAAAGCACGTTAAACCGCTATCATTCGTAGATCTTTGACAGTCGCTACGGGTAGTCAGAAGCCCAAAAGTGTAACAACCAGTCTTACTAAAGGGCGTCGTTATACCTACGCAGTAAATGGGTTGTGGAGATATCAGATAGATCAAATAGACAGTAGCTACATGTAAAATACTGGTATGCAGATGCATCCGGTTAAACTGGAAGCCCACCCTAAGATAGTTGGGAAAAGCCTAGGCAGATGGATTGAGGGATGTTCTTAATGCATCACTAGCCAGGATTGTTTGCCAACCTACTGCAAAACCTCTTATAAAGGAGGTAGCCAAGCATTTTCTAGTAACTGTTCAGTATGAAGTTTGCTATACGAATCGTTGAATAAAGCTGGATGAAAACAGATACCTACATAAAGAACGTGAACAAATCGTCTGAATTAGAAACTGAATGTAATACAATAGCCACTTAGTTGTGCATAAGAGCAACAAAAAACAAATTCACTGAACCGGCAATCCGGAAGCCATCATGCATTTTTGGAAGTGATCGATTACTTAGCTGGGTAGTTCTTCAGGGACAAAATTTTCGATGTCTATGCGTTTATTTCTGTAACCAACTAACAAAACGGCATGTAATTTTTTTTTTTGTACAGTTTAGCTTTATGCCTTACTAGGACAAATGATATTTTTTAAATAATTGCTGTCTAGGTATAAATTAAAAATATTTGAAGTTGGTTCTTCTGATTCATATAACGCGTCCGTTTGCCATTTTCCGGAACAAAATGGTCGATGTCGCATTTTCCCTTTGATACATCAATATAAATTATAATTATATCGAAAGCAAATGAGTTGTCCTCTTACAAAAAAAATGTGTATTGGTTATTACTACGTTAGTTTGTTTATAAATAAGTAAATAAGGAGTGTCCGGCGTATAATACTGATTAATGTGGCGTAAGCTTCACTTGACCGTACTTGGTCGGGTAATATTAATGAGAGCCTGGCTTCCCGCGTGGGGGGAAGCCAGTCGTGCAACGGACTAGTTAGAAGGTGGACCTGCGGCTGGTTGGCTTAGATCCCGGTGTTACGAAGGAAAATATCTGATTCACCTGTGTTTGGTTCAGGTGGTGTTAACGCCTTGCATAATATGCACGCACACACATGCAAACGGCGTATGAAGATGCGTGGATCATTCCAGAAGTCTGCGCGAACGAGGCGCGCACATGCCATGCGCGCCCTCTTTAGTTTTTCTTTCTTACCATATTTTGACAAGAAGAATGTCACATTATTATTTTATTGCTATATTCTTGTACGTTTAATTAATTTCATTATATTCTTTTATTGGGAACACACAGTCATTATTATTTATTTCCATCCATCGCCCAACGAACACCATTGCCCTTACATTGGTCCTTCGCCGGATAAACAAATTAAAAATTAAGAAGAACAATGGAAGCGTTACGTTGAAAATTATACGGATGAAGAATTATTGAAGATTAGGAAGACCACCCTACATCCAGCACCTTAAGGCCTGAGGGAGTATTGGAGTAGCGTTACCGTGAGTCTGTTCCAATTAATTAGTGAGACGACAACGTGTTCCCCATAATTAGCATTATTATTGATTATTTCTCATAAAAATTATTAAATTACCTATTATTAAACCTTACAATAATTACTTTACCTAAAACATGGATTTTAAAACCCTCGTCAAAAAACGAGGAAGTATAAAAAGTAGACTAACAATATTTAAAAAATATATAGAAGGGATAGAGAAGTCTCAAGACATATCCAAGGCTCAGACGAAGGAGCTGTCATTTCGGTTGGCCAAATTGGAAGATTTGGATACAGAATTTAGTGTCATACAAAATGAGATAGACATCATTTGTGAATTTCCAGAAGAGCAATATACGGAGCGTGAAGAGTTCGAGTCTTCTTTCTACAGCCTAGTCGTGCGCGCTCGAGAGGTGTTGGCGCAGCATGACATACCAGCCGCAGTAGCTGCAGGCTCCGGCTCCTATTCGGACGCAGGTTCAAGTACTGCGATTAAAGGTGGGCCAAAATTAAAGTTACCAACGATACATTTGCCTACCTTTTCGGGTCAACATCAGGGCTGGCTCGAATTCCGAGACACTTTCGCATCATTGATACACTGTAACCAGTCTATTCCCAAAATTAGTAAATTTCACTACCTGCGAGCAGCGTTAGAAGACAGCGCAGCCGTAATAGTTCAGTCGCTAGATTTCACTGCCCAGAATTACGACGTGGCGTGGGATCTGCTTTGCGATCGTTATGACAACCAAAGACTTCTCGTCAATAATCATCTACAATCCATTTTCAACATTGAACCATTATCGAAAGAGTCAGCTACATTGTTAAGAAACATCATTGACACGATCAACAAAAACCTTCGAGCATTGAAAAATCTTAATTTACATACAGAACATTGGGACATCATTATCATTTACATTGTTTCTCATAAATTAGATCCTATAACTAACCGTGAATGGGAAGTTCATCGTTGTAATATCGGCAAGGAGTTGCCTACGCTGGAGAATTTTAAGGAGTTTCTAAAGAATCGTGCTGATTTATTAGAAACCTTAGACGGTCAAAACGAAGATTCCCTTCAAGTAAAGCGTAGACATGGTGATAACCGTCATAAATCTTTGATAGTAAACTCTCATTCACCATCGTCAAATCGATTTTCTTATGTTTGCCCATTATGTAAGAATAATCATGCAATTTATCGCTGTCAAAAATTTAAATCATTTCCAATAGAAACCAGAATTCAAAAGGCAAAGGCTTTAAAATTATGCCAGAATTGCTTGCGCCAAAGTCATGACTCAGATGCATGCAGATTCGAAGCTTGCCGCTTCTGCAAAAAGCCGCTTAATAGCTTGTTGCATAATTGCAGACGTGAGATAGCTGCACCTGGCACGTCAGTAGCTGATAACGCCATGGCTCTTTGTACAGCTTCACCGACGTCGCTGTCACCATCTGAGCAACCAGATTCTGAAAACGTCAATGATAATAAAGTTGCTTTGTCAGCAATTCACAAAGGTTGTGTGTTATTGTCAACAACGCTACTCCAAGTTGAAGATTGTAACGGAGAAAAACACACTATACGTGCATTGTTAGACAACGGCAGCACTTCTAGTTTCATAACCGAAAGCTTGTGTAAAATCTTAAATCTGCCAATTGCTTCAGCCTCTTCCCTTGTTGAAGGGTTGAATCACCAAACATCAAGAATCTCCAAACAATGTGATGTGATTATATCATCTCTTGTAGAGTCATACTCTGAAAATGTTCCTTGCTTCATTGTCCCTAACATTACTCAACCATTACCTACTTCTAAATTAGATCCCACATTATTTAACGTTCCACAAAATGTAAAATTAGCAGATCCAACATTCTCTACGCCTTCCAAAGTAGATATGTTACTTGGAGCTGAGATTTTCTGGAAGGTTCTTTACTCGAACATCATTACGTTAGGCAAAAACAAACCCACTTTAAGCAAAACTAAATTCGGATGGCTGATTTCGGGTTTAGTGCAACTGCAAAATAAATCAAATACAGTTCATTGTAACTACATTAACACATCATACGATACTCAACTTCAAAATCAATTAACAACATTTTTTGAATTAGAATCTGTTTCTACTCGTACACAAATTTCAAAAGAAGAACAAGAATGTGAACAAAGTTTTATCAGAAATACAAAACGCGAGTCAGATGGACGTTTTTTAGTTACCATTCCTCTGAAAGACACACCTGATAAATTAGGAAATTCTTACGAGCAAGCTTTATCAAGATTCTTGTCTTTAGAGCGGAGATTTAATAAGGATCCAGTATTTAAGAAGCATTACTGTGATTTTATAAAGGAATACATTAACCTAGGTCACATGACAGAAAATAACAACCCTGTCGAAGATAAATATTCTTACATACTACCTCATCACGGAGTTCTTCGTGAAACAAGCCTGTCCACAAAGTTGCGAGTTGTGTTCGATGCATCCGCGTTGACTACTTCCGGGTTGTCATTCAATAACCTTCAGATGGTTGGTCCAACCATACAGGATGATCTTATAAGCATCTTGATTAGAATGCGTCAGCATAAATTCGTCGCAACCGCAGACGTTGAGAAAATGTATCGCATGATTAATGTTAACATAGAGCAGCGACAATTGCAACAAATCCTGTGGCGGTTTGAACCTCATGAAAGACTCAAACAATATAAATTGAACACTGTTACATACGGCACTGCGTCCGCTCCTTATCTCGCAATTAGGTGCTTAAAACAGTTAGGAATAGAATGTCCAGATAAATCTGTTTCTGAAGTGATTCAGCATGATTTCTATGTTGATGATTTAATTACCGGAGGGTCAACTAAATCTGAACTTGTTGAAATATGCAAAGGTGTGAAAAAACAGTTAGAACAAGGTCAATTTAATTTGCGAAAATGGTATTGTAATCATCCTGAAATTATTGATACATTTATTGACGAAAATAGCAGTGATGGTTTGCTTAATCTTAGTGCTAATGAATACGCAAAGACTTTAGGTTTACTTTGGAATTGTAGAGAAGACAAGTTGCTATTTTCAGTAAATATTGAAGAAAACAGTAATGTTTCCAAACGTACAATATTATCCATTATGTCACAAATATTTGACCCATTGGGTCTAATTAATCCATGCATATTAACTGCCAAACTTATATTACAGAAGTTATGGTGTACTAAAATAACATGGGATGAAACTGTCCCACATGATATTCAGATTTCCTGGCAGAAATTTGTTAACTCATTATTATACATAAATAATATTAGAATCAATAGATGCATAATTAGTTATTTTTCAAATATAGAGCTTCATGCATTCAGTGATGCATCAACACAAGCATATTCAGCATGTGTTTATATTAGATCAGCATCTGTCAATAATGATGTTTCAGTTAATTTAGTCACGGCAAAGAGTCGTGTGGCTCCCATAAAACCTATGACAGTGCCGCGCTTAGAACTCTGCGGCGCTCTACTTGCTGCTAGACTGACTCAAAAGGTAATTTCTGCACTTAGACTACACATAAGTAGTGTTGCATACTGGTGTGATTCGACAATTGTCTTAGGTTGGATAAAATCTGAGAAAAGTCACCTACTGAAACCTTTTGTTTTCAACAGGATACAAGAAATTCTTGACCTATCGCAGCCTTCAATGTGGCGTTACATACCTACAAGTTTAAACCCAGCTGATATCGGGTCACGGGGTGCAAATGCTGAGCAATTAGAAAGTTGTAGTTTGTGGTGGTCAGGGCCAGAATTTCTTATTCGTAATCAATTAGAGTGGCCAGTCCAACCCATACATACAAATGTGACAGATTTGCCAGAACTAATAATGCAATGTAATGTATCAACAGAACATACTCATGATACTTATTGTTCAGATGTGATAAAACGTTTTTCTAGTTTTAGTAAAATGCAACGTGTTATTGCTTATGTTCAGCGTTTTATATACAATTGTTTACATTTAAATAATAAGCGGACAGGATATTTAAAGATTCACGAACTGAATTCGTCGTTGAATTCTTTATGTAGATTTGCACAGCGAGAAAGTTATTCAACGGAATATAAGTTACTAGAAAAAGGTAAACAGTTACCAATTAAAAATATATTAATTAGTTTAAATCCATTCTTTAATAAAGATGATAACCTATTGCGCGTGGGGGGAAGGTTGTTCAACTCCTATTATGATTATGATACAAAACACCCAATACTTCTTCACTCCTCACACCATATCACATCACTCATATTTACAGAATATCATTTATTGCTAATGCACGCAGGTCCGCAACTGCTTTTAGCTACTTTAAGACATAAATTTTGGGTCATCGGCGGCAGAAACCTTGCACGGAAGGTTGTACATAAATGTGTTAAATGTTGTCGGTATTCTGGTAGAATCAGGCAACCAATCATGGGGAATCTTCCAGAAGAACGCTTACATGCTGATTTTCCATTTTCAAACACCGCTGTAGATTATGCCGGACCAATCATGATATTGAACCGAAAAGGTAAAGGTAGTAGATTAATTAAATCCTACTTATGTATTTTTGTTTGTTTGGCTACAAGAGCAGTACACATAGAACTTGTGTCCGATTTGAGCAGTGAGACCTTCTTAGCTGCTTTAAATCGATTTATATCACGCAGAGGCAAGCCCACCAACATCTTCTCTGATAACGGTAGATGTTTTGTAGGCGCGTGTAATGAATTATCGAAATTCTTGAAAAACAATTCAGAATCACTTGCGGAAAGAGCGTCAGAATTATCTATTAATTTTAAATTTTCTCCAGCGTATAGTCCTCATTTTAACGGTTTAGCAGAGGGCTCCGTAAAATCAGTTAAATATCATCTTAAGAGAGTTGTTTCATCTGCAAATTTAACTTACGAAGAGATGAATACAGTTCTCGTACAGATTGAGGCCATTTTAAATTCTAGACCTCTCACTCCTATGTCTTCAGATCCCTCTGATCTTACAGCGCTCACGCCGTCTCACTTTTTAATTGGACGGACTGTAGCGTTGCTTCCTGTACCACAGGTTAAGGACGATGCTGCTGTGCATACTCTCTCACGTTATAAGAGAACGCAGCTATTAAAAAACCACTTCTGGAAAAGATTTTATAAAGAATATATTGCAGAGCTGCAAAAACGACAGAAGTGGCGAAAACCTGGACAACAATTGCAGCTGGGCGAAATGGTGCTGATAAAGGATGACCAGGTCCCTCCCAATCGATGGCTACTCGGGCGCGTGATTAACCTGCAACCCGGCACTGACGGCGTGTCTCGCGTGGCCGACGTGCTCACCACGTCCGGCACCTTGCGACGAGCTTATAATCGTCTATGTCCACTCCCAGTAAAGGATCAGAGCTGCACTCCTGGGGTGGCAACATGTTAACGCCTTGCATAATATGCACGCACACACATGCAAACGGCGTATGAAGATGCGTGGATCATTCCAGAAGTCTGCGCGAACGAGGCGCGCACATGCCATGCGCGCCCTCTTTAGTTTTTCTTTCTTACCATATTTTGACAAGAAGAATGTCACATTATTATTTTATTGCTATATTCTTGTACGTTTAATTAATTTCATTATATTCTTTTATTGGGAACACACAGTCATTATTATTTATTTCCATCCATCGCCCAACGAACACCATTGCCCTTACAGGTGGCATTATGATTATAATGCCTACTTTATAAAATTTATTTTATTGTTTTAAAACTTCAATCTGTGTTTCGTGTGATGCTTTTGGGTTATGGAATCGTGTAGAAAAATGACAATAATGAAGTCTGTATGTATGATGAGTTATGCATGATTGTAGGCAAAATTCTGATTCGACTGTGCCTGATTCGTATGGTCAAAACCCCCATATGACTAATGAAATAAATTAGATTTCCCCTCTCCAGCACGAAAGGAGTGCTTTTGTTGCATTATAATGTCCAATGTTTGACCGTGTACAAGTCAGTAGTTCTAGTCTTATTTATTATTATTTTCTTAGCTATAACCTTTTGAATAATTAAAAAGTGACAGGAGTATAAAACTGTTCGAAATATGACACTTTTGATGTGTCTTAGTCTTAGTTAAGAATGAATAATTATTGTTTAGAATTATCAATCATAACTAACGGTGTATTTATTACTTTTTATTTCTGTTTCTGATTCATCTGGGCACAAAATATTCGAACGTCGATATCTTGAAAACTACTTTATAAAAACGAGTCCCTCATACAAACATATGTTATTTGGTATGTCTATTTTCATATGAACATGTGTTACAGAGCTGAAAGTGAAATTGAAATTTGGCCATATGGATCAGTCGAAGAATCAAATTTCGAAGAACTACCCAGCTGTATTAATTACGATCTGCTCTTTTTTATGCGCATTCAGATTTATTTTTTTCAACTTGAATAGGAGCGTGGATAATTCGTTGTTGCTTTACATTTTACCGTAACAACGAATTATCTTGTGAATAAGCATGATAACTTTGTTGTGGACTGTTCCTAATTATAAGTCTAGCTCTCTTGTGTTCTTAAACTTTATAATGTAACTAAATGAGACAGTTTTGTCGATAGTAAAAACATCAGTAGTGGACTGTGTTTTTGCCGTACATATCGCACACCCAGAACAACACTGTATTATGTCGAAAAATAATAATATCGAGTTTTATATTTAATAGTATAGCCAAAAATGTTCCGCGCTAACCACGAAGACAGGCGTATTTATATAATACTGATACGCATTGGATGCTTCACATGCAATATTCAGGACATTCGCAATAACTTTGACATAACATGAAATAATGGTTTTCCGTTCATTCTGAAAAATGAGCTATTTTGACTTAGTGCAGTGTTGATCTGGGCGTGCGATATAGTCTCCTTCATATAGCTTTACACTCCCGCATTTGTTTCCTACGAATTAATAATTATCATTTTCATTGAAATTATTACCAGTCATACCGTGATCTACAACTAGCATTTCCTTCGCTTACTCTATCCTTGGACCAAAACTAATACCGCCGATGTGTTATCTAAACGGCTAACTGGCCATTGTAATGCCGACCATTTCTGTGCACCCATACTCTAGCTTGACCTATATCTCCATAACAATAAGGTCGTTAGTCTTTCTCAATATCACGATATCCTGTGAACAAATAATTTGAACACTAACCAACCCATGCACAGGTGGACTAGGCTTAATAAATGACTGCTGTCAATCTTAAATGAACCCTGTTCTTTACTATTAAAGTTGATTACTGAGTGCATAAATATATGAATACAATGGGTGCATATTATATTTTCAATTTGAAGTGTGAAGGTGTAAACGTGATCAGCGTTGTCAATCGAGTCGCCATGTTGATTTATGGCGAATTCATTGAATTAATTTCTTATTTCATGTTGATCAATGGTTAGGATACCGCGTGGATGTCGACTTCCCGGATGGAGACGATTTGAGCAGTTCATTTAATAAAAAGATCTATGTTGAGTCTTGACTTCGTTTATTAACTTATTTCTTGTAGCTTAAGCATTTTGTAGGTCTTTTCTAGTTTCCGTTTTAGTTAGTCATAAATCTACTGAATGTGTCGTAAACTTTTATATTAGCTTATCGTTTGAGTTCATACTCGGTGGGTATATTCGAGTCCGTTTTTCTTTCCATCTTTATTAATATTAAAAGTTTACAACACGCGGGCACACGATCACGTGTCAGTGTTCGTTCTCTAGTTTTTAACCGACTTCCAAAAAGGAGGCGGTTATTAATGACTATGTTTGACTGATGTATAAATTCCATTAAAATGTCTATGTTTGGCTGAAGCTTCTTCCTAACCCAACCATTACTGGACAATACCCAATATGACCTAAAGTCCCACACTTAGAACAATTTTAGTTGTAAGACTATCATGATAGGGATAGAGCAGTAAGTTGGCGATAAGTCCAAAACTTTCACCATGATCACATCATTATCTGATGCTTGCTCCACTTTTTTGTACACTTGTATTCTATTGCAACACGTGAGAATGATAGCGTTACGGTTTAAATTCCTGATTAGATACGATCAGCAGTTTAGCTAGGTACTGAACACTCCAAATACGGATTTAACTATCAATTTCATTCTAACTGGAATATGACTGTATAATTGCGACACTGTCAGTTAAACCACTCTGCGTTAGTAAGTTAACATCTTCATCATCCATAGTGACAGTTACCGAATTCTAATTACCTAGCTATACTTGCCTATACATCATCTTATGCAAGCGAGTTGTCTTTTTTTTATTATGTTTGTCGTTCAACGGTTCCGATTGATTATAATTTTAATTAATATTACAGGTTTACTCGTCAACTAAGTATTCATAATAATAATTTATAATTGTATGTTTTACGATGCCATATTATGTTAACTTTTCATATTGTTGTAGCCTTCTGTGACTTTTAGAAAATGAAGTAACTGTTTGTAAAGGTGAAGCATAATTATTAAATCTTCTTATGGAGTAGGAGAAGATCAAATAATCGATGGACGGAAAATGTGATGGCTGGAAAGAGAAGTGAAAGCTGAGATGGAGGCTAAAAGAGATGAATAGAAGGAGAAATTGCTACCTATGGATCAGAGGATATCGAATTTTGTTAAGCCAATAAAACGACTATGCGCAAATACGTATACAAAAAGTAAATCCAGTTTCAACGTTGACAATAGTTAAAAGAAAAAAAAAAACGGAACGTAACGAAGTTTTTTCTTTTTTGCTGTTATGTAATTTAAACCGGACGCTTTCAGTAAGACAATATTTTTTTCATTTATTAATTCAATTAAACGATCTGAGTTTTTTTTTATTGCTGTATGGGAACTCTCTTGACCTCAATCATGGCTGATGGAAAGCGATGGAAGGGGTCTATGATGGAACGAGAGTGCCCAGAAGATGCTTAGGACACTGCACTGGAACTCCCACACATCGACGAAACAAAGCAGGCTGCTTGACGCCGGACTCCGGTAGGAGGGTGGTCGCAAACCAGGCGGGCGTTAGCCTTACCACCGCAAGGGAAGAATTGGCCAGTCAAATAAGGTGTTGGGTGTGACTGTCCAGGATGCGCCGAGCGCTCGGTTCAGTTGAGTAACTGGCGGAACAAACTGCGCTACACGAAGAGGCGTCTTCGTGCATCCCAAAAAAGAATCCAGAATCCCATCTTTGTGAATATATCTACTTTTATTAAACGATAAATTCTCAGAAATTCAGTTTCAGACTTTTTTAGTGGTTGTTTGTGGTGGTGAAATAAATTGTTTTAACATGTAATTAAAATTTAAATATTAATTGCTTAACACATGTGTTTACAAGGTCTTATTAATAGTTATTAATTAAGTATCTAGGTACTTAGGTACCTTTTTTTTTATGGATGGGAAATCATCAAATGACCCCTCCCGCTCTGGGTGGAGCGAAGGGAGTGTCAGACTCTTACTGGCTAAAACCCATCCGTGTTCCTTCCTTAGCCCTTTATGTTCCGGGGTAGCGGTAACCCTTTCGGACAATCCCGCACCCCCGGCAGGCTTCGGCCCTGGCAGGCCCCTTCCTTTATGCTGACATCTCTTTGAGGCGCGCGTGGAACACGTACGCGCCGTCCGGCACGGGCCTGGTCCTGATCGGACGGTGAGCTACCCATTACTCTCCGTACGCAGGCCCGCGCCTACGGTGGCCGGGAGTCGTCACGCGGCTCCCGACGCCCGGAGCGTCTCCCGCGGCGGCTGGGGTGTGAGGCATCTACTTAGGTACCTACCATCCGTCTCTAATGGTTTAAAAATATAACGAATAAGCACACAGCACCTAGACCCTTGATAAAAAGCATAACAAAGGCGCGTTATTATCAGTCGTCATACTATTCAGGTTATGTTTTCCAATTTGCAAACTCAGGGTTATCACGCTTTTAGAGGTGTATTTTTGTTGCTGAGTAGATCTTCTCTATTCATATTTCCTAACTCCCAAAAATGTTCGCACTCCTCTACCTTTTAGTGATTGCTGAAAAACATTTCAAGATAATTATAATCTATTATTATGTAACAAAAAAAGACCACACAATTTAGTCCGTAGACTTGAGCTGGCAGTTATTAAACTACACTTAGGTACAACGTTTAAAAAACATAACAAAATCGTGAAATTAAGAAACGCTTTTCATCACTGTACAAACAATTATTTAGTAACCCTATTGTCATTTCGTAACATCACCTTGTCTAGTACAATGGACTCTTGACTTTAGCTTAACGCTCTGTATACATTTCATTGTTAATAGCTCTGTAATGCCATTTTCTGCCTCGGTAGGTTAAATCTATAAGGCATTATGGACATATTCCTTGCTCTCGTTTACTACTGAAATGATCTTGATAGAGGCTTTATTGCGATTTCATTGAATAAATATTGGTTAATATCAAGGTGGATTAATATTTTACGGTTCATTTATTAGTTTTTGTAAGAGTGGTTTAATAGAATTTCTATTTTTGAAAGCGAAATGATATTTTATATTATCTCTTAGTAAATATTTCAAAAGATACAATTTTCAGATTTGAAAGTATTGATTCTTATTTTGTAATGCTTGAGATTTTAATTGAATTTTGAATTGTGACTTCTATTGGTTTATTACCAACGGTTTTACATTCTGTTACGATTCAGAGAACATTTTAAAACTTAATAACCGGCTTCTTAATTTAACCTTAAGAATCTTCCTCACTGGCTTCTTTCTAATCATTTAATGTCTGTCAAGGCAGACGCCTTCTTTTTTACAGCTATCTGTAAAAAAAGAAGACGTCTGCCTTGTAGATTTGTTCATCACTTGATCTATCTGTAACCTAATGCATAAAAAAACATACGTATGTTTCACAATTAAAATAAATCCATTCACAAATTAACACTCTCTCACGTAACTAAAATGTCTCTTGTCACAACATACAGATAAGTCAAACTTAGTCTTGTCTACAAGGCAGATAAGATCTGCCAGGTCGTGGCTACTATTTAGTCACTTTGCCATTATAAACTAGCTATGCTCACGACTCCACTTGTTTCCAGTTCCTTATACGTCTAATATCAATTGCTCAGTCACAGGGGCTCGCTTTACTCGAGATAACATCGATTATGGTAACCCTACCTACTGTTGTGTTACATAACTTGAACATAATAATTTTTTTTATTGTTGAATGGGCCCTCTCTTGACCTCGATCACGCCTAATGGAAAGCGATGGATGAGGTGTATGATGGATGGATGACTCACGTATCGACAAAACACGGCAGGCTGCTTGACGCCGGACTCCGGTGGGAGGATGGTCGCAAACCAGGCGGGCGTTAGCCTTACCACTGCAAGGGAAGAATTGGCCAGTCAAATACGTTGTTAGCCAGTCAAATACGTTGGGTGTGACTATTCAGGATGCGCCGAGCGTTCGATTTAGTTGAGTAATTGGCGGAACAAACAGGAGGAGGCTTCTTCATGCATTCCATAAATAATAATTAAGTATATCTTAATTATTGACAAAGCACATGGTTCAAAACTTAACATATAAATAAATCTGTGGCAATTCCTTAGTGCTTAGACAAAGTGACATTCTATTAACGATGACGGAAAAGTCAAAAATGTATTTGGATTGACACAAGCTACCGAAAAGCTTATGTTAATCCTGTTGAAAGTCGTTGTAGAAAAAAAAAACGAAACGCTTTGAAAGCGATTGTCACTTGTCTAGATACGTGGTCTATAGACCTGAGGGGCAATTCTCGTAATTTTAAGAACGTTTACAGTCTGATCTCAGTCTCAATCTGTCAAAAATACCTCTAATTTCCTTACATTTTGACAAGTTTTTAACATTTGTTTGTCGCCGAGATGAGACTGCGACTAGATTTTGAACGTTTTAAATTACGAGAATTGGCCTTCTGTTATGACAGAACTTCATTTTGGCGGCATTTCCATGATTTTACTGTTTCAGTGGACTTTTTGCACTTTTCCGCTTAAAAGGCGTTGGCGATGAGCAAGCACCTCGCAATGAAAAAAACTTAAAAAAACAAGCTCTATTGCCAAAAATCGATGCCCACAGACCATGCTGTTTACAAACAATTATTGATGCACTGATTTCGTAGTGCATAGCGAAATGTACTCAAAAACTAGCTTGTCACGCTTTTATCTACTGATAAAAGAATTGCTCTTGGCCGCCAGTAACCTCTTGGGGTTATCGTTTAGACGAAAAGGTCAATGTTTCAGTTGCTTGATCTAGAAAATATGCTTTTAGAGAAATAACACTAAATGGTGGAAAGCAGGAAAAAGAATGATTTCAATGCAAACTGCTATTATTATTTTTTTATTCAATTCAACACAGGTCTGTCTTCTTGCGTTTTTACGTTACGTTGTATGTTTACTATAGTAATAGGCTGGGTCCCTATAACATGGGATTATTATAGGTACACCTCTCTCTATCCCTTTAGAGTTTACATGCGTGATATGTGTGTATATTATAACAGGACCACGTATATGACAGCTGGCTGAAAAAAAAAATGTTTCAAGTGAAAACTTCTTGGGAAAAAACCATTGAGCTCGCGACACCTGTTACCCACACCGCGCTACATTCGGATGTGTTCGGCTGTCCTCCGGATGTACTCTGATATGTCAGTGAGTGATGGCAAAGCATTCTATTTGTGTTTTGTTTATATGACGATTAAAAAAATACACTCGTAACTGTTCAAGTTTTCACTTCTGTCGCCACTCCCGGAGTGCCACTGTTTTTTTTCTTCCTAGCTTGTCGCTGGCAAGCTAAAGAGAGACGGCCCAGAATATTTGTATTGATACTATGTTGTTTGTATTTTTACTTGTGATAAATTAATTAAGTATGCTCGTTCATAGTTTACAAAAGACCTACCAAAGAATTCAGTAGCACTCTACGATTGAATTAAATCGACAGTAAACAATGAATATACTAGCTGCGCCCCGCGGTTTCACCCGCATAAGTTTTGATCCCGTAGGAATATCGAGATAAAAAGTAGCCTATGTCCTTTCCCGGGACTCAAACTATCTCTATACCAAATTTCATCTAAATCGGTTCAGCGGTTTGACCGTGAAGAAGTAACAAACATATAAACACACACACACACTCACAAACTTTCGCCTTTATAATGATAGTGTGATTCCACTAATCTAATTTCCATATGAGTCCATTATTATGTAAAACGCAGTATGTAAGACTTATTATAATTTATGTTCCTACATGTCTTAGATATCGTATTTCACACTTATTTTTATTTTATTACACCTTACCCGGATAAAAAGAAATATAAACAAACGTTTTTATGCGGTATAATATATCATTACAATCATTATGACTAATACTAATAATTATGATTTATGATGTTTTCGCGCCTTATTTGTTATATAATTACACCGGATCCACATTTTTTTGTCATATCCAGTTGAAGAATATTGAACAGGTTATAACTTATACTAAAGGAGATTCAAGATGGGGGGTTGGGAGGGTTTTTATATGGAGCCTGTAATACCTATAACTGTCGTGCGACTTTGTTGAAACATGAAACCTAGGTATATAAATCGATAGCTGACATTAATGCAAACAGAAAACATAATGGGACCAAACTGGACCAAAATAGAATTTCACGTGATCAAATGAACGTTAATATC
Organism: Amphipoea oculea; assembly: GCA_945859645.1. Taxonomy (NCBI): domain Eukaryota; kingdom Metazoa; phylum Arthropoda; class Insecta; order Lepidoptera; family Noctuidae; genus Amphipoea; species Amphipoea oculea. The sequence goes on from OX243873.1 coordinate 16,698,956, forward strand.
TCGGAAACGTGACATTTTACGGGGTCTGGTTTTAATATATTTTCTTTTCATGGCCAACATTTTGAAAATTAAAAAAAAAATGGTGCGAATAGGTATGCCACGGACCTTCAAGCCCCTTTCACTAATAAACAGACTGTTAAAGCCTGTAACACTAAAAAAATTGAGAAAATTCATTATTAGAAATGAAGCCACAAACATTGCAACTCAAGTCACAACATTTTCTATAATCCCATAACAAACCCATTGTTATTTCTATTAGTCTCTATACAATGAACATACTCTATTCTCTACAAAGCGTCGATCTGGGTCAAAGGTGACCGCGCAACATTGACTCTACCACACTTGACACTCCACAATGAACTCTACATTCATAATCTCATTATAAAGAATGCATAATATTGCATTTGCATTTTTGTTTGTTATGCATATTTATTTGTGAATGAAAATATCGGAGTTGTCGTCATTGTAACGTGTTTTATAGCTGGAACAGGTTTATTCGATCATTCATAAAAATAATGATATTCAACTGACAATGTCAAAGCTTCCTTCAAAAGAACTGTTCACCGGATAACCGTGGTGATTATACTCTATCAACTTAATTAATGAATTGTCATTAATTAAATTGATAGAGTATATTCACAAATACCTACCTACTTAGTTTATTGAAACTAAATAGGTATTTGTTCTTATTTTATTCCCGGATCAGCACCCTAAATTGCGTAAAACACTACCAATCTCAATCTGAACCATTTTGAAGGATATTGCTAATCCATTGCTTCATATGTTCGAAAAAATTGTCTGCTCAATAAGGTGAATAACGCAATGAATGTTATTGAACTGTCAAAATGAAAGCCATTGCTGCTGTTAGTGTGTTACGCAATTACCCCGCTGCATTTAACTATAAAAAAAACGACAAAGTGCGACTCGGGCTAGCTCACGAAGGGTTCTGTAGCACCGTACAATATTTAACACTACATATTTATTATTTTAAACAAATATAGTATATAAGATCGAGCATAAAACACCAGAAAACACATTAATTCTTGTATACGTATATATACCTCTATTTGTTGTTGTTATAGTGGCCAAAGTAGCACACACTCTGTGAAAATTTCAAGTGTCTAGGTACCTATGACAGTTCAAAAGATACTGCCCTGTGAAAAAGGGACGGACAGCGGAGCCTTAGTAATAGGGTCCTGTTGGCAGTTTGGCACCCACGGGGCCAAAGTAGGCCTGTCAACGGGACGTTATTACTAGGCTGCGCTGTCCCTGAGGGCTGTATTTCTTGGGTATGGAACCCTTAAAAGCACTTAAACAAGTAACCCGTCCATTAAAGTTATTATTACATTTATTACCTACATTACCCACGTCATACTAAAAGCGCGAAAGGTAATAACGTATTATTTTCAACAATTTCCTGCATCCGCCCGAACTCCTTCCATTACAAAATGACTGATTAGCACCATGAACCACATACAACATGCCTGGCAACCATACATTATGTCTAATCTGATCTCTTACAAATCATTCATACCCAGTGGTCTAATAAACATGTCAGCCCAAATTAAGTTGCCATACTCAAGGGAATTTCAACCTTATTCTTAGAACAATAAGTCGTCTGTGGTTTGACCTTGTTAGGGTACGGTCATGTCATGCTGACAGCTTATCGGCCTATCGGGTGACCTTCGGCTTGGCCTCACCTCAAAACCTTTGTTCTTTTCGGGGTTCAACTTCTCTATTAATAATATTGAGTGTGTCAATCATTATATTAAGATATCCAGTTAATGGATATTTTCGAGACATTTTTAGAAACTTTATTCATGACTGTACCTTATACTTCCACAACGAGAAGTAAGGGCTCAGTTACGATGCGAAACTAGTCGGGCTTGGGCATCTTCGGCAACACAACATAACAGCATTCATAATTTCCTCGAAGGGGCAGTGGAGTACCTATAAAGGTGTATCCAGACAGAGCGAGGCATGCGCCGCAAGTGATTTTTTTTTTGTATGTTAGATGTCTCAGCCTGAGTCAACCGTACATAATTATAAAAAAAATCATTTGCAGCGCATGCCTCGCTCTGTCTGGATGCACCTTAATAATTACACTCACATTTCGCCCCTTATTTTTAAGTTCCATGCAATACATAGGGGGCGAACCTGTTGCCATCGACCGGGCAAAAACGCAGGCACTGTCCATCATGGATAACCCCAATAAAACTTTGCACACTTGACTTTAACACTCAGCATATGAGAACCTATTTCTGTAAAAAAAAACTGAAAAAGAGAAAGTTAATATAAGTAACTCATAGGTATTCAATATACTCAGACTCTTTCCCACATATTACCTACGTGAATCACGAATAAAAAAAAAACCTTATTGCTATAAATCCGCCACGTGTATCTGTCCCAAGCAATTATCCCTTTAATAACATAATGACGGCATATCCTTGCAGGCGGGGTTTCCTTGAAAAGAAATCAGTTCACTGCTCACTGCTCGACCTTTTTATATCAGATCCGTAAACGTGAATATAATAGGCGTCTCGTTATCAATGCTTTTAGAATTAATTACGGCATACAATATTACATGACGGTGGGTTTTTGAACCGGAACAAGAAGTGATTTATAAAAGGCTTACTGTTGACAGTGCCAGATTTATATTTTTTAATGATTTAATGCCACCACATTGAGATTGCCAGTCACGTATCTAAGGCTTCGATTTTGGCAAAGTTTAATTCTATGTGCTTAGTTGTTCGGCCACTTTTACTCCATGTTGACCGGTAGATGGTTTTGGCCCGACATAATTATCGAGTACAACCTCCAACGTAAAAGTTTTCTCTGTTTTCGATGACGTGTCTATGAGGAGCAGTTTTCAGTAAAACAGATATGTACTTATTATTTATTTATTTATAATAGGAAATCGAGAAATCGTGGAAGTCAATGCTTTACCTATATCTAGCTTTCTATCTCAATGCTTTCCTCTTAGCAAGACTGCAGACAAACTGCCTTGGTTTATGAGCATTTTAGAATTAAATGCAGTGCGCAAGTATATACTGTCTGAACTTAAACAGTCAGAAATGTTAAAAGAAAGCATGAACAAAACATTAACCGGTCAAGCGGCGCGCGTCGTCCATTGGCGACGAAATAATAGAAAATCAATTGTGTCTCATTAGCGGAGCTTGACAGATTAAACTTGCCCTTGACATTTCCCCAACTCCAATGTAAAGAACCATGAAGCCCATAAAGTAAGCGATATAGACCTATGGTCCTTGAGAATTTCCAAGAATGTCTGGACCAGTCGTTAGTATGCTGTCATGAACTCACTTTTGACAAGAATAAATATAAGGTTTTAAACACGCCACTTAAAATCTAAAATACTTACCTAATCGACTTTGTTATAATCCTAGGCTCAATACATAATTATATTTCTTTGAAGTTCTAGTAACTGTTACTACTGGGTGCTTACTCTTGAATTTAATTCCGATAGATCGACATTGGAATTATGACGTTTCGTACTTTTGAGTTCGGTTTAATTAAAGTAAAAGGTAAAATTGGATAATTGATTTTGGAGCCCGGCCCTAATTTCCACTTAGTTCACCAAAATGGACACCCAATTTCACCTTTTAGTTTAATTAAACCGAACTCAAAAGTATGAAACGTCACAATTCTAATGTCGATCTATCGGAATTAAATTCAAGAGTAAGCACCCTGAGCAAATCAAGTTCTGCTTCATTTTTTTTTTTGTTTATAAATGGCATCTCGCAGGTCACCCTAGAAGGTTGCTGCTTAACCGGGCTTGCCTGTGGTTACCTCCATAAATTTAGGCCTCCAGACAGGGCATAAAAACTTAAAAACAATGCGACTACGTACGATAAGGCCACGAAACTCGACTTTTAATGCATCGCTAGGGAAGGGCAGCAAGGGATAGGCTGGGTCGGATTAATTTCATGTCATGGTTTTACTACTTTTCTTATAATTACTAACAAGTCCCACTAATTTGATACCTGTGCATTCATTACTTTGCGTCATATTTCAATGCAACAAACTTGCATGCTAATTGCAACAGATGACAAGGTCCAGTCCAGTTATCTGTCTTATATCGCCTGCGATAAATAATTCAAAACTAATAAGTCAACGAAACGTTTCCAAAGATTCCAGTCCAGTGTTCATGTTCAGACAAATTGCATCAGTAATGAATAATTAAAATTGATTAAAATAAATATTTGTCCTAAATCATTTCGGTTCATTAAGCAATACAATTGGAGCAATAAACTCTAATTAAAATTAGGAACTGTTTGCTTAAGTATTTTGCATAGTTAAGTATAAGATAATATATGTTATTGCTAAATTAAAATATACTTAACCTGGTTTAAGGCAGAGATATATTACGTCCTGGAGTGGGTATATGTATCTGCCTAGTTATTTCAGACTGGCTGCACCAGTTAAGGAATGCCTTTTTCGGTGGCGTGTGTTGAAACATTCCTTCACCTCAATAAGTATTTCGTTTAAGTACTAAGGAAGAAAGGAAAAAATGTAAAAGGAAAAAAAATCATTTGCGACTAGAAATCACTCTCAAGACCACTTACTAGTCCGATTAACAAGAAAACAGTAATTAATCATTTTGCTTTATAAAAAATTAAAACATAAATCGGCTTTAATGTATGCAAATATTTTAGAATAATAGAGAATTAGATTGACACCATTATTACGACAGTTTTATGACTCTAATAGTAAGTTACCTTGAAGTTTATGTTTTAAAATAGTTTAGTCATTTTTATTGCAAACAATTATCATATATTAATTACACCGTGCAGTTGTTTTCAGGACACGTTTAAGAGAAATAAACTACAATAGACTCTTGTAGTATAGATATTGTTTAATCTGAATGCATTGATACACTGAAATGGATACTCTATAGGTAATTATGTTTTAGTCACGAATTCTTGCAAAGAATGCCACTATTCTCTTATGACACTGGCTACCCAGCCTAAGATATCCGACAGCCATAGATATAGATAGACCTAGATGACGCAAGTATCACGATCTGTATGAAAACCAAGCGTGCCGGTTTTTGACTACCTGCTATGACGTCACAAGCACTATTTAGTGATGGGAAAATCAAATCGATTCAAAGACGCCGCCGCGTGCGGCACCCGTTATGCCCCACCTCCGGAGCCTAGCGCCAGCGCTCACGGTCACCCAGCCAGCAGTAATCAGAACTGAGCGCAAAAGTGGCGGCTTACGATTTTCGTACGTAAGTTGGTGCGATTTTTGGCACGCGACGTAGTCGCTCTTGCGTTATCTAGGTGTATCTATATCTGTGCCGAGAGCTGATTAAAGTCTAGGCTTCTACCGAAAAGGGAGATGGTGTTGACTTATATTTGATAAGATAAGAACAGCCGACATATTCTGCAAAAATCTCACCGGAAAACTTGGGTCTTCTTCTTAAAGTGTCGATAGTAATCTAAATGGATTCGGCCTAGAATTCAGCTACTTGTTTGAGGCCATCACCAACATCCAACAGTTCCTGTAACGTGCAGCTGACAGGACACGCAGGACATCATATTAAGTGTCCCATCGTTTGTGGAACAGCACCACATTTATACTCCAAGGCGGAGTCGTCTGTGAATCTCCACCTGAACAGGTTTTCCTTGCTTCGGCCAATATGGGTCCAGAGTCTGTTTAAAGACTTCCAGGTTACCCAAGCTAACTCATGTCCAGGTGGGAGGTCTTCAGCGGGTGGAACGAATGGTTTGGGTAAGGAAACACGGTCACGCCACTGCTTCAGTCTTTCTTGTGATTGTCCGCCGGTGAGTGGGACACTCTTTAAAAAAACTTAGGTGAACTGAGCTGTATATAGTGTCAATCCTCAATTTGAATAACGGCTTCAAGTTCGCTTCTGCACCTAAGTTGGATGGATGTATTTCGTGTCTAGTCAGACTAAACTTATAAAATAGTGCCACTTTTCACTTCCACTTGAACTGCAGTAGTAGCAAACGTATACAACAACAACTCAACAACACAGCAGTCCACTGCTGGACATAGGCCTCTTCCAGGCTGCGCCTTAGCACCCTGTCCTCCGCCTTCCGCATCCATCATCTCAAGGATATTACAATAAAAATCTTCCTATGAGAATTTAGGTGAAGTGAGCTGTCGTTCTACCGGATGCTAGGTATTGGACACTATTGACAGCTCACCTTAAGCTCAGCAACTAATAGTTGCACTTTGAGGAATTCCCCAAGTTTTCACGGTGACATCTATATACATAAAACAAAGTCGGGTTTGTTACACCATTGATAACTCAAGAACGGCTGGACCGATTTTTATGATATTTGATTTGTTGGATTTGTCTCGACCCGGATAACTATTAAAACATGGTCAAATTCACGAAAAAAAAAATTAATGAAGATAATTAATTTTCTTACACATTTTGTATAGAACGGCTTTCTTGATGATATCTCGAGAACGTATTGACTGATTTCGATGGCGGTCCGAAGTTCGTCGGGTCAGCTAGTTTTTACATAAATAGAGAATAGGTCGGCTGTTCTATGCTACATAAAATTTATCTATGACGATAATCAGTCAAAAGTTTTTTTATTATAATATCCATTAAAACTACACTTATTTCAAAGTATTATGTTAGATTAGATACATTTTATTATGTCTTATCTCTAAATCTCTCCACTTACTATAATACTGAGTACCATATAACTGGCATCATTAGCCTAACTTTAAGTATATGACTAAACAAAATTACTTGGAAAGAATTACAACCCGACCTTAATTAAGTTACGACCTTAAACATGCACAACAACGTATCTATTACAACTTAATTTGTAAAGTTACATGAACAATTTGTTCTCAACGCAATTTCCGTCTTGAAATATCAATCACACGAGCTCACTCAGTATCAGGAAGAAATCTACTGAGATAGGGACTGGACCGCAAACGGGCCCTAATATGTGCCGCTAGTTGAACTTAATGAAGCATTAATCTTGTTGGGCTTCCATTCCTACGCGTTTTGCGTTTTGCAATTTGCGCATAGGCAGGATAGTGTCAACATTGTAAAATTGTGTTGTATAAAAAACGTAGATTTTTATTTAATGATGTTAGTATTGACAGATGTGATGGAGATAGTGAAATGTTTCTTTTTATTTTTTTAAGCGATAATATTTTATTTGTATTGTAAGTAACTATTTACACTAGATATTAAATTAAATGAATAACTAACTTACTATACAAATAAATACTAAATGAAATGTTTTAGATTTGCAAGTTGCAAGCCAACTTGCAAGACCTGTAAATTTGATATTTTCAAGTGAAAGTTGGTAAACCCAATGTTGGTAGTGTCTGAAGTACTAATGGATATCTTTAGAATGGAGTCAAGTATATTATATACAAAAAGCGGCCAAGTGCGACTCGAACTAGCACACGCAGGGTTCCGTACCACCGCACAATATTTAAAAAAAATGTTTGATATACTTAGCAGCAACAGAAATACATACACACTGAAAATTTACTGTCTACCCACCTATTACGGTTCATGGGATACAGCCTGCTGACAGACAGACGGACGGATTGCGGAGTCTTGTAGTAGTATTGTTTTTAGGTTCCGTCCCCAAATAGTGCCAGCGGAACCCTTTGGGGTATGGAATCCTAAAAACAAGTAATAAATCCTGTCTACCTATAAAAGTAGTATTTGTGTTTTAGAAGTTACGACGCGAGATCTCAACGTGTTAGACGATGCAACAGTACGCTTCAATATTTACAGTAACAATACGTAACATTACGTTAAACGAGTGAAAACACTACATTCCAGTATCAGGCATTAAAAACCATAAATTTACGTGAACGAGGACAACTAACCACAAACTGTTTGTTTCTCTTTTTTATATATTTTAGATAATAGATTTAGCTGCGTCTAAAGCCTAGCTTGTCACGTACGTAGCAATTGTAAGCAATTGGCCATTTGCAATTATGATGCAAACAAGATCAAAAGTAGACTGTGGTCTAGTTATTTCAGTTTCATTTTTTCTGGCACCTCGCCAGAATCCTTTGCCAGAAGATTTTTGACTGCTATCTGATTGAATTTATTTTCTTTAATGACCATCCAAAGGATATTTACACCGTTACAATGTTTAAATTATGTTTTACTCAAAACTAAGGTTAGTGTAACAATTTCTTTTAGGTTAACACCGCATGCCCCATAAACATAATAATTTTATCGTTGTCTGCTATTTTTATATGCCCGTATTGTCCCCCTGCAAGGCAAACGCGTCCCTACTCTCGTTCCACCTCGCTCTGTCTAGAGCTGTCAAGGGCCACTATTTGTTAAAGGATTCCAGCTTATCCCACCATCACCGTCTGGGCCTGGCGCTACATTGCTTCCCATCCACCAAGCGCCAGGGACCCCAGGGTAGCCCGCAAAATTCAAATTTTCTTTCGGTCTTTAGGTCACTGTCATGTTGTATGTCGAACATAATATGATTCGCGATCGTAACAAGTATATACATATTTACAGGATTATAATCATTAATGCAACCCTCTAAGTCCATATAATCCTATTAAATGACTATTTCATTAAATCAACGTCCCCTTAAGACCCACTGAGTCATGAGGTTTGCACATTGACCTTTGTCTACTACTCATTTTTAAATTTTTCGCGTTAAATATTTGGTTTGAATATTCATACGAAACGGAAGTGTTATGAATATCATGCCTATGACAACCAAACTGGATTTGGTGACAAAAATGCAGGGTCTTTCCTTATGCCTAATTAATGAGATACGGCTGAGTTTCCCTTCATTATTCTCGAGATAGAGGTCAACTATATGTGAAATAAATTATAATATTATTAGAAATAACTCAGTTTAATATAGTCTCTGCTATAATTAACCTGGTGGCATTGGTCTTCCTGGTCTCGTCAGAATGATTATGCGTTTACCAATCCGACTTGTGGAATGTAGAAATGGAAAAATATGTCCATGAGCGTCAATTAAGTTAACGTGACGGTCATAATCTTAAATGACGTTTATTTAGACCTTCAGACTCATTTCAGCCCTACCTGTACCTATGTGGTGACCTTTTAAATGCCCTACGGCCGACACGACCTCTATAGCCTCACACGACAGCGGAACTTGTATTCGGGCCAAAGAGGGAGTCAAAGCTGTCAATGTGTCATCTAGATTGCCAAGAATTCAATTGGATCGTGTAGCTCGTATCATTTTTATATACTGCTTGCAATGCTATGCTTAAAAAGATGCAGTAGGTATGCGTCATATATGTATACCCAGGTACTTTGCATTATTTTTCTATTTCCATTTAGGTACTTTTGGCTACATGCCATTAGATCAATCAATTGACTTAATGATATCTAATAAATAATCATGATATTCCGATGTACTTATCTACTTTACTATGTAGATCGCACGATTTCGAATCGATGCGCGTACTCATAATGGTACCTACTACCAACTTACAGCAAAAGTGTAAATTATTAGAATGTGAAAACGTCTAAATGAGGGGGATATTAACGACAATTTGTAGGCATTACATTTATTGCCTCAGTGTCGTAAAGCTAAGCAACAAAAGTAAAAGCATTGCTACAGAACGTTATACAATTAGTGAAGAAATTCAACCAAGTTACGTTGAGTTTTGTTCCGATCTAACACTTTTGTCAATATAGAAAACAGAATTCGTCATGGCGTTCCATTCTACTTTGAACAATGAATCAATTTTAGTCCTCACTGATTAAATGAATCTGAACAAGCGGTCTTAAAAAAATATTGGGGCCAGTAATATTGTGCAAAATTTTAGATTTAGTAAATGTGTCTTTGCCAAATTCGTAACAGACTTTTTGTGGTAATTCTATAAACATTGGGTTCGCTTTTCTGGGAACCTATCTAATAAAGTAGGATGTAAAATCGTTTTACTTGGTTAATAACCGGCAATTTATGCTTTTAATAATATTGAGGAGTTTATGATGTAGGTGATCCAATAAAACATTAATTTTGGCCTTCCAGCAGTTAAAAGATAATTATTATTTCACAATGCTTCTTGATAAACGAACAGGGATACCTACCTACGGTAGTTTATCCCGTAGGTAATCAAACTAACAGCATCTAGGTAGTGCAAAGTCAAAGCATTTATTTCAAATAGGCACATAAAAGGCACTTTTGAACTCAGAAGTGCAAAGTGCACTTCTGATGAAACAGTTAAATTAAATTGTTTTCTAATAATGCACCTATACTGCATGTCCATTAGGTACTGTTTATAACAAATTACCTGATGGTTTCAAAACTCTCAGCCTCAGAACATTTTAAATGTACCTACCTAAATTATTGAAGATTTTGAATGAAAAATTTACTTAAATATTTGACATTGTTGCCTAATAAAGCATATATTATTTTATCTCCTTGACCTTATTGAATTTTGACTTATATACAGGGTGAATTTTTCAAGTGGGCGTGGATGGCCAAATCCGATACTATGAGGAATAGCGAAAAGTACTCAAAGGAGTCGCGGGCTCGATTTTGATGAAAACTAAAACTGCATCATTGGATTTTTGAAAAATCAATATTTCTGGCCAGGAATCGAACCTGTTGATTTTGAAAAAAAAAATACACGCTGTATTATTATACCATTCGATAGTGTCGCTAATAAGGATCAAATTCTGGGAAGTAATAACATACGGCAAACTAAAGGAAAGAGCTCATTTTTATCAAAATACTTTTTTATTTTCTTATGCTACCTACCTATTAAACCTTAACTGATTAATTGTTCAAAATTATGACAATTGTTTTTGAATACATAGCTGGATTCGACGTCTCAAGGATTGTACTGCAATTAAAAATTTGAATTTAGAACATAATTTTGTGAAGGTGACTGCGCTACGAGTGTTTCGGGTGTAAAAATATTGAGCATCATTTCGAACAAGGTATGAAAAAAGAAGCAGTTTATTAAAATTCAACATTTTCCTTAAGTTTGCCGTATGTCATTACTTCCCAGAATTTGATCCTTATTAGGGACACTATCGAATGGTGTAATAATACAGTGTGTGTTTTTTTTTTCAAAATCAACAGGTTCGATTCCTGGCTAGAAATATTGATTTTTCAAAAATCCAATGACGCAGTTTTAGTTTTTATCAAAATCGAGCCCGCGACTCCTTTGAGTACTTTTCGCTATTCCTCATATTTTAGAATTTGGCCATCCACGCCCACTTGGAAAATTCACCCTGTATACTTACCTAATTAATATTTTTTACAACTATTGTTCAATTTATTTAAGTTAATTATTTGTAATTCTAATTATTAAGTAGGTACTTACCTACTTTATAATTTAATGTAAGTAATGATGACCCATAATTTTATCAACCATACCTATTTGTACGCCGGAAACGGTAGAATTTTATGATCGTAATACATAACGCACATAACAATTGTGCAATATTCTGTCAAATAAATGCGTTCTATTCTATTCTAAATATCAATGTTGTTTTAAGTATATCTCCCATTAGGATTAGTGGTCTTTCATTGTTCCAGTAAGTACATAAGTGTGATGAAACAGTTTCATAAATTGCTAAAACGAGGCGATAGCCTTATTGGTTGGCTATCTCAGCATGCTTAGAGCATACTAGTACTGCCACCTAGTAGTAATCACACCTAACAACAACAACCGTTGACTGTCCGTAGTTCTGCAATCAATCACCAGATGGCGCTTTTTACAGTAGATAGGTGTGTACAAAAATAAAACAATGTTAATAATAAATTGCTTTTATTATAAATACTGCGCGCAGTTATTATACACCTAATTTAGCTTATTTTATTAAACTATAAGTTCTTTGGTTTTCGAAACACATAAATATCTCGCAGAGCCTTCGTTCTTAGTGTTGTGTTCCATAGCAAAAGCCCATGAAATTGTGTTCCGTCGTTGTCTTAAATACCTAATTTTCCTTAAGTATATTAATTTGTACTATTATTTACAATTTGTTAATCCTAAATTTGTTAAATCCTATGCTTCCAGTTAAAGTTGTTTTATTCTCCTGTCATTACCTCAAGGAATTCTGAAACAATAAAAAAAATCTATAGAGTCAGTGTTTGAACTAGACTGATCCATTACATAACATAACGCTTGTAATTCCCGACGGGTAAGGCAGAGGTGTGCAAATAGTACCTAGGTAGGTACCCTTTATTATTAGCCATTATTTTGTTTTAGTTCTACAGTTCTACTTCAACTCATCGATAGGTAGGCACATAAGTAGGTACTGAGGAATAATATTGTTGCTTTAGCCTTTTTTGGCCCATTTATCCTCCTCTGAATAAAATCTGCACCCTATTTGTGTAACACACTGTTAATCTCAATCTGAATCATTTTGTAGAATAGGTATTGCTATAGGTACCATTGCTTCATCTGTTTGAAAAAAGTGTCTGCTCAACAACGTAAATAACGCAATGAATGTTGTTGAACTGTCAAAATTAAACCCATTGCTACTGATAGTGTGTTACGCAATTACCCCCCTGGTTAAGTTATCGCCAGGTGAATCTATTCTGTTTTGATTATAGCAAGTAGATAGATGCTCGTGTGATACCTCCCTTTATAATGGACACAGTTTTAGCAGTTTTATGTCTGTTTTTGTTATCCTATGATTTATGGAATAAGATTCGAATTCTAAAGGTTTTCTTACCATCAAAGTCCACGGTCCCTGAGCCGTCAGAGTCAATTTCTTCAATCATGGTGTCCAAGTCTTCAGCTGTAATGGTGTTATCCAGCTCCTTGAAGATTTCTTTTAACACATCTGTCGTTATGTAACCGTTTCCTGGAAAAATAATAAAAATCATTAGTTTTTTCTTAGATTTTCGGACTTATATTAGTTAAGTTTTAGTTATACCCCCTTAAGTTCATTGATAGTGGGGTGAACATTCATAACTCATGTAATTTAATTATAAGCTGTTGAGTTTCCAAATAAATAAATAAGCACTAATAAACGTTCTATAGCGTCTGTATAGTTACACACAGCTTTTCCTTCTTCCTTCGAAAGTCAAATTACCTACTGACGACTGAAAGAGAGAAATCGGTGTGTAACTATTCATCCGATAATCTGATAATATACGTTTATTAGTACCTAAGAAGAGGGATAAAATATAATGATATTGTAATGTATTCTATGCAAACTATGTATCAACTTTAGGTAGGTAGGTACCTATAGTTTACTAACCTTCCTTATCATATAACCTAAAGGCTTCTCTGAGTTCCTTGAGCATCGCCTCATCATCTACCTCTTCTGTCAAGAATTTTGCAGCTAATGCGCAGAAATCTTGGAATTGTAGCTCGCCAGTTCCTGTAAACATCGATGACGTCATTATGTGCTATCAACAAAATTCAACGTTGAACGTGATACTTAATTTCAACCGCAATCAACATGCCTCGATAGCCGTGATCGTCTAGTGGTTAGGACCCTACGTTGTGGCCGTAGTAACCCAGGTTCGAATCCTGGTCACGGCAATGTGCAAACATTGTCACGGTGAGGCTTATTTTTTGGATATTTTTTGCTGCTTTTAATTTATTTCCTTACTAAATAAACATTATAAAAATAGATTTTAGTTCAATTTTACGGATATAAAAATATCCGTAAAATTGCCTGTTAATAAAAATTATACGTTTTTATTCAGATGATAAAAAATATTAAATTATTATTAAATGAAAATGACTATCAATAAATATTTAAAAAAATACCCACAAAATTCTTTATCTTTCTGTTTATAACGCCACCTAGCTACGATAATATGCACATCCCGAAAAGATGGCAAACTGCCGCACTACTAGCGCCATCTATCGTATAAATCGTTAGGCACAAAATAAACAAAAAATCTATGAGAAATATTATGTCTTTTGCATATTATTATTATGTCAAATGGATTAATTAGAAGTTAAAACTAGATTTAAGCATGTAGAAGTTCACCTACCTTTCAATAGATACCAATTTACTGTAAGTCTTTCAGAATTTTCTTTCTAAGATTTGAATAGACAAGGAATAACTTTTTGTTGCTTGAATTTGGGTTCAAGACAACCCTATGATAACTAATGTTATTAGATAGCATACAGGTGAGTACGGTACTTAATGTATCCACATAATGAACGAAACCGCGCTAAATGATCGCGAAGTAGCGTGATTAGCTAAGGAATTGACGTACAGACCTAGACGCCAGCACATCGACCTACTACAATCTGTCAAATTTCTTTAATAGATTTTCAACTTTATCACTAAAGCATAAGGTTCAAAGTTGATTGGGGAAATCTGACAGTTTCGGGTAGGTTGATGTGCTGGCGTCTGTACATGGTTTCGAAGTAAGGAATCATAGTGAATTAGGGCCAAGGTTTTAAATTAAACTTATAAAAAATACGTGAATTTACCTGCGACGTCGACTTCAGCAATAATTTCCTTCAAAGTGTCGTCATCCACCTCGTGACCCAACATCTCTAGGATGGTGCCGATGAAGTCTGTACTGATGACTCCCTTCTTCTCGTGGTCGAATGCATCAAAGGCATTCTGCAGAACTGCACAAAGAAATAATGATAATTATAAAATTGGGAAATAAAGGTATTCGTTGTAGTTGCTACCTACTTATTTTCAGTAGATTTTTTTATTTAAGTATTTATTCAAATTTTTGTACAAAGTAAACTATGCCAAGACATTATAATTGCCATTCAACTTTTGGGATATTAGGTACCTATCATTTGTTTCTATTAAGTATTAAATATACAGTTCATTCATAGATTTTTAATAGCCTCTATTATAAAAAAAATAGCAGCTTTTTTAATAAGTAGGTATAACGTGTGGATCAAAAACTTGTTAAGAAGATAACATTGCATCACGCTTGTATATTTCCCGAATGGTTTGGCAGAGGTGTACCTAACTACCTACCTACATTCACACAAGAAGAAGATTTATTTTATACTACTTTCTGCCCGCGCCTTCGCCCGCGTGGATGTCGGAAATTATCCCACGGGACAGTACCTGTAAAGTAGCCCATGTCCTTCCCTAGGATCCCATCTATCTCCTTGCCAAATTTTATCGAAATCCGTTCCGTGGGTTAAGTGTGAAAAGGTAACATACAGAAAGAGGAACTTTCGAATTTATAATATTAAAAGTATATAACTTACGCGTAATTTGATCCTTGTCAAGCTCCTCCTGTGCACCACGCATGCAAGAAAATAAAAGAATGATTAAGTAATGACTGATCAACAACATTTTGTAAACAAAACAATGTATTCATATCCCGTATGGCCACTGCTGCACACACCATTTTATTTCCTTGTCAGAAACGCACTGAAACTCGTACAGGTAACGTTACCGGTATTGATTGAGTATATCTAGACGTAGTCTGTTTATATAAGTTCAGTTCGACTTAGTTCCGCCTAGGTGGAATAGTTTAGGGATCGCCAACGTTTCTGTGCCAATGTAGTTCGACTCATCACAACGTTTTCAGGTACAGCTGTCAAAATCTCGATAGTAAAAGTAGTGAGCTGTCCCCCTAAGGTTGAGTTGTGGGCTGTGCACCTTAGTTAGCAGTGAGATTTTCCAGAATACACCGGCTTATATTGAATCAATTCAGTTTTATAGGTCGTTTTGTTAGTCCACATTTGATAAAGTAGTTTATAAAATTAAATGTGTAGTGCTATGTTCCGACTAGACGCTGTACCTACCCTGTTAGTTATAATAAAAATGCCGGGGTCGGGGGAGCCCGGCAGGAACGAAAATTATAATGAAAGTCCACGGTATTAATCGTATAAGCACCAAAGGTTAAGTTAAATTTACTTACTGCACACGTAGTCTGTATACTTAGAGCTTTGTTTTTTTATGAGGCACGTGGCTAAGATACAATTTGAAGGTAGTATATTTGAAGTAATTCAGACACCAAAAAGGCCGCCATAAAAGGGATGTTTGTACAGTCGGGGAAAATAATGTTAAGCGAATTGACACCCCTCAGTCCCCTCGTCAATTTATAGACCGTATTTCGGCTACCAATCTTAACGGAGACTAGCCTTCGACGTAGGAGATATTATAGTGCACAAGTGTGTGCGCAAACACAGGTGCACTGTCTCTTCCCTCACTTTCATAGTCCGATGGAACAGCAGTCCGGCACGACCGTCAATTTACCGTGTTACCTAAAGCCATTTCATAGAACTGTCAACGAATGACAGTTGTGATTTGCATATACGGACAATTTAAGCCAATTTGCTTAACAATTATTTTCCCCGACTTTACCTAATTTCAAAATTGCACACAGAAAGACAGCTTTTTGTCAATCCGTAGACTGACAAATCTAAAAAAAAAACGTTTGTATAAACTACAATAGTTTCATCCAAAGACATTAAATCTCTTTGGTTTCATCCAACTTCTTGCTATCACCATAGACACTACCTAGGTATGTAGAAAATATGTCAACATACATAGGAAAAGCAAAAAGCCAAATATTTATGGAACCAATTCTCCGTCTGTCTGTCCGGACGTCAGAGCCCCTTTTCCTTGGAGACAGTTTGACATGACAGATGATTTCTATGTTAGTGCGTGCCATGCATACAGTTTGTGACCAACAAAATGGTAGGTACCTAAATATTGCGGAGAACGAGATATTGAATTTATTGAAGATTTGATTTATGACTGACGTTCCGAGTTTACCTGCTTAGGGCTGATTTCTCAATAGTCAGATAACTTTTGTTTGAGGAATAAATATTGCAATTTGACAGTTTTTGTATAGAGAATATCTCAAACTGACAGATTAATGTTTTAGATAAAAGTTATCTGAGTATTGAAAAAATCAGCCGTTAGACAAGGGTAGCACAATAACTGCAAAAACTAATTAAATTCGTTTTAACAGTACTTTTATGGAAATTATTGGCAAGGTTTCCTCAAAGAAATGAAATAACATGGCAAATATTATCAGAGAGATGCCTATTTGAATTCATGGAGTAAGTAGGCGTTGAGTAGAAATGGTAACAATACCTACTTAACTGTTATTACTTTTATCAACCTAGTTCTCTATAAGAAATATACAGGCAAAATGACGGCCTGTGACCCACACATTCAAAGGTAATCCATTATAATAATTAAGTTCTTCTAATTGAACAGACAGCTGTGCTGCTGGGGAGTTGGTTGCGCCACTTCTTCTTCTCAACTCAAGCACTAGGAAGAAGAAAAATAAGGAAGAGAAAGGCAGGCGTTTTGGGGGATTGTCTTATGTACCTAATTTCGACGTTCATAAAGTGCTGATTCTCAGCCTAGTTTGAATAAATGACTTTTGAATTTGACTTAGAATCAATGTACAGAGGCCAGCACATCAAGCTACTAGAATCTGTCAAATTGCTTTAATAGATTTTCAACTTTATCGATAAAACATAAGGTTCAAAGTTGTTTGAGAAAATTTGACAATTTCGGGTAGCTTGATGTGCTGGCGTCTGTACCCACAGCCCTCTCGTAAAAAGTACCTAAAAGAAAATTTTCTATTATTTTACTGAAAGTTTTATTTTAGACTTTTCACGATTTTCTAATTATTTTTCAAATAAATATACCTAATGAAGATACGAACACGCATGTGCTGTGGTATTTTGACGTTTACCCATAGACAACAAAATGCAGAAGTCTGCTGCAACACGACATGCTTGCAATCCTTATTGGACCCAAAGATTTTATTTTATTAATTATAAGAAAACTTACACCTAATACATTCGAGTAGTCCAAGTAATATGGAGTTAAACATAGAGACAACTGAAGAGAATAAACAAATATAAAATACATTACGCAACAAAGTTACACGTCAACGAAAAAGTTACTTAACATTTTTTTTTTATTTCTGGACACTATTTGTGAATAAATCAAGCCCCACATCCCAGCACACTATATTGAACAAATGACAATTTCAAGCACCTTTATGCTGCCTTAACAAACCAATGACTGTTGAAGTACATGCAGCAGAGGAACTCTAATTGGCTACCGGGCAGATTTATCATTCCGTACCGTCAAGTAGCGTAACTACGGACACGGCTTAGATGGATGACTCAATGCCCAACATCTGCTAACTGCGAACTATTCCCTATCTACCTTTTACACACAGGTAAATACCCTCACATATTCTTGTAAAAAAACAAAGCTTTAAAAATACTGGGCAAAGCAATTTCATGTAAATGAGATCAGAAACTCTCTTTTCATTTGTGAAATGTAATCACATTCAATAGCAAAAACGTTTGGCGTTTCCTATAACCTTTCCATTTACGTCGTCGGAGTTATTTTTGCTACGACCTTTTAATTAACTGTACAGCATATCATACGACTACCAATCCAATTTAATTTTCTCTGAAATATGCTGAAAATTCATTACATTTGGCGTTTAATGTAATTGCTTGCCAGCGCTGTACTGCTTTGAGCTGTAATTCTTTAAAATAATACGTTCTATTAGGACTATATTAGCGTCTGCCCGCAGCTTCGCCACGGGTAGAAGAACGGAACGTGTTCTCGGGACAAAAAGTAGCCTTTGTCCTTCCCTACAGACAGAGTTACTTTTGAATTTATAATAATATATAATAAAGTATAATATAGTATAGTATGTATTAGTACTAAAACTTTTTATCTCCTTTTTCATAGCCACTAATTCTTTTACAGTCTCATTTAGTCAGTAAAGCACCTTCCTCCATTAAACGAATTATTAGAAAAATCAAACAAAAATGAATAACCAACAATCAATCAATTAGACGAGTTGGTGGCACCTGCCTGTCACGATGGGATGCTGCTGGGAATGCCTGGATCGTGACGCCCAATGTTAACGACAGGGCCGCCCTCAGCGAATCTAATAATAAATCATTAGTATAAACACTACTTGCGTTGACACTTACACTAAATCAAATTGTAAACATTCTTAGGTAATGATTTCTTCTTTCTAGTGGTTTCCCCGTGCTATTTACAGGGTTCGATTCGGTAAAGTAATAGCGTATGGCGACTATACATACGTTGAACCAACTTTAGTAATAAATAGGAAGGGTTAGTACGATATGACTGGATACTTCAACATAAAGCTACTGCGGATTTTTCAATCGGTCGTTTTCACTTGATCCTATGTTGTTATCGTCTAAATTATCTAATATGTCATTTTGCTGGCTAAGCGTTCATTGAATAGAAATAGAAAATATTTATTGTCCAGGTATACAGTAAGCAGGTTCACTTGTTAACAGCAAGTTAAGACGACATGAGTAGCTTAAAATACTACCTACAGCTAGGTTACAATATATTAATAGCTACTGAGCCCCAAACTAGACAGTTACCCCCTTATTCATAAAACTTATCAAACCTATTTTAGTTAAAATGGGGTTTGTCTCTTTCTTACACACAGAAATGACAACGTGACAGATAAAGACAAACGTTCTATAAACCTATTTTAGCTAAAATAGAGATAAAATAGGATTATGAATAACAGGGTTAGTCTGTATCTTGGGGCTCGTAGTACGAATTCCAGAGTCTCCACTCTGGCATTCTACCCTATTCCCTATTCCTCTCTAGTCTCCACTAGAGAGGTGATTTTAGGTATGGTACGTGTGAATGTGTGATTTTTGTGTGGTGTGTGTGTTGTGTATGTGTGCGTGTTTGTTCCATTGATTTGGTGTCAGGTCAGGGTCTTTATATTAAATGTTCCGAGTCATCATAACCAATGATATGCAAAATTTCCTTTACTATTTTTTTGCAGCTGAATGAAGTAGTATTTTTAATTTCGCAAAGTTTGCAGACTTTAATCAATCAATTTCATTTATTTAGTCAGACAAAAAATATCCATTAAACGTACATCCATTCGTTCGTCCATTGTACGTACTCGTATTAAAGAAAGAGTAGGCCGGGGGGCCTCCCCTTGCTAGCAATGAGGTGTTGTCAGGTGTTGGGATTCTGTAATTTCTTTAGCTTATGATAGATTTGTAGTCAGGTCTCCTTTTAATATTTTTGTGCATTTTATTGCAGGCAGAAGTAATGAAAAGCTGGCGGACTCTGAGGACTCTCGATTCGCGGTAGAGTAAATCAGTAGAGAACCGGTAGGGCTTTTTAAAAGTTACTTTAATAAGCGCTCTCTGTGCTCTTTGAGCTTCGATCAAGTAGGTATTTCCAGCAAAGTGGTTAAGAATAAGGATAAATAGAAAAAATCACAGATTTCTTTAGAAATCTGTCTACAATCTATTATTCTGTCTGTTCTTCCGTCGACAAAACTTGTTTTTATGGTGCTCATGTAACGCGTGCTGAATTATTAGCACCTCAGTGATAATATTTGGAGTAGCCTGTCTGCCAGGGGAGTGTTAGGCTGTTTACACATTATGCCGTAGCTACAGTCACCCTTGGATTTGCATGGAACCTCACACATGGCGCCGCCGCGGCTGCGCCGGCGCGGGCGGCGAGTTTTCGTAAGTCTTGACAGTAAGCAGACTTGGCCCCCTGTGTAGGTACTTAACCTACCTTCCTATCACTATGCAGATGCTTTCCACAGCCATGACCTCGCCTTCAAACGCTACAATCAACCGGAACTACTAACGTTTTCTAAAGGAACGCTGCCAAGTTCCTATAAAAAAGTATCACAAAGTCATCTGTAACCGACTATAATGACTATTGGTTGTTACTTTGAATGACAGTAGGTACATAGTTGGCAGGCGCCCTGTGCGTCCCTCGTTGCATGGCGTTTGTGCGTTTTTCTCGTAAACAAGAGTAATAATTTAACCGGTGAAGCGCCGCGCGTCGCCTATTGGCGACAAAATAATAGAAAATCAATTGTGTCTCATTAGCAGAGCTCGACAGATTAATTTGATTATTTGCTAACTTCATTGTGTGCAAAAAAAAAAACACATTTACCAAAAATATATTTTTAATGACGTCTATAAGAATTAGGTACGGTCAGCATCAAAAGTCGATTAACGCTTTCATTTTTACATGTTATTAAATTGACAACATTTTTTTTTTAATAAACTGCTTTTTAGCTTTTCACATAATAGCAAAGAGTTTATATTCTACATTTTGAACAAATATTTTGCTCAATAACTAAGATTAAGAAAAATGATGTGTTAATCGACTTTTGATGCTGACCGTACAATATACAGGGTAAATTTTTCAAGTGGGCGTGGATGGCAAAATCCGAAACTATGAGGACAAGCGAAAAGTACTCAAAGGAGTCGCGGGCTCGATTTTGATGAAAACTAAAACTGCATCATTGGATTTTTGGAAAATCAATATTTTTAGCCAAGAATCGAACCTGTTGATTTTGAAAAAAAAAACACACGCTGCATTATTACACCATTCGATAGTGTCGCTAATAAGGATCGAATTCTGGGAAGTAATGACATACGGCAAACTAAAGGAAAGAGCTCATTTTTAACAAAATACTTTTTTTTTTCTTATCGTTACCTACCTCATCATCATTTACCTAGCCTTTTCCCAACTATGTTGTGGTCGGCTTCCAGTCTAACCGGATGCAGCTGAATACCAGCATTTTACATGGACGCGACTGCCTATCTGACCTCCACAACCCAGTTACTGGGTAATACGATACCCCTTCCCCTTGGTAAGACTGGTTGTCAGACCTTCGAGCTTCTGACTAACCGTAACGACTGTCAAAGTTCTAGGAATGACAGCCGGGACCAACGGCTTAACGTGCTTTCCGAGGCAAGGAGGAGTCTTGGTATGCAAAGATGGTCACCCATCCACAGACCAACCGCGGCAAGCGTAGCTTAACCTTATGGATTGACCTGTGTGGCTGTTATTATTTAGCCGGGCTCGGGTTATGTTACCTACCTACCAAACCTTAACTGATTAATCGTTCAAAATGATGACCATTGTTTTTATTACATTAGCTGGATTCGATATCTCACGGATTGTACTGCATTCAGTTCAGCATTACAATATTATTGATTCCATTAGAATATTTTCCAAAGTTGTAATAGAAATTTGAATTTAGAACATAATGTTGTGAGGGTGATTGCGCTGCGGGTGTGTTAATAAAAATATTGAGCATCATTTCGAACAAGGTGCGTAATGTAGGTAGGTATGAATACTTTAAAATAAGAAGAAGTTTATTAAAATTCAACATTTTCCTTAAGTTTGCCGTATGTCATTACTTCCCAGAATTTGATCCTTATTAGGGACACTATCGAATGGTGTAATAATACAGTGTGTATTTTTTTTTTTTCAAAATCAACAGGTTCGATTCCTGGCTAGAAATATTGATTTTTCAAAAATCCAAAGATGCAGTTTTAGTTTTCATCAAAATCGAGCCCGCGACTCCTTTGAGTACTTTTCGCTATTCCTCGTAGTTTAGAATTTGGCCATCCACGCCCACTTGGAAAATTCACCCTGTATACGCCACCTCTTTAAGAAAATAGTTATAAACACTCGGGTTCAACCAACTCTTCATGCATCTGAGACCTGCAGGGTAATTGCGTAACACACTATCAGTAGCAATGGGTTTCATTGTGACAGCTGAACAACATTCATTGCGTTATTTACATTGTTGAGCAAACACATTTTTCGAACATATGGAGCAATAGATTAGCAATATCCTTCAAAATGATTCAAATTGAGTGTAACAGTGTGTTACGCAATTAGGGTGCTGTATACTGCTATCTGCTATTTTTCTTATACATATTTTGAAAGCATATAGGGTCATAGGTCTGAGTAATTGTACCTAAACCTTTGTGTTGTATGGAATATTAACGGTGCCTGTTACGAGTACTTCCCCTTTTTCCGGGATAAATGAAAATATACTTATTCTATTTGAAAGCGACCTTATCAAGAGCTTACAATTAAATTGAAGTGTCTTATTAATTAATTATCTAAGACGTAATTAGCCGTTGACTGATTTATACACAAGCAATCTTCGATAACGCAGACTCACGTTCCTCGCGAGCCGCGTTATAAAGCGTATTACAGAATGAAAACACAACCACACTGCAGTCATCGGGTAGACACTGTTGATAGGAAACGGACCTATCTACTGATAATTTTGTTTCACCGACAATCAGTCAGTCGGGTTGGTTGGTTGACTATGTAGATTGTCAGATTACACTAACACTTAACACACACACACACACCCCCACACACCCCTACCACTATGGTAACGCTTAGATCTTGAGTTGACATAGCGTAGTACGGAGTTTCCATAGAATGCGAGGCCAACGTATACTGGTTCCGTTAATTCTGACGTGCGCCCTACTGTACAATCCATTTTCAGTAAATGTACAGTTTTCATTCGAACACCCATAGATATAACATTCCATAATATAACTAGTGATTCGGTTAGTCCGTAGGTTCTCAACGTGGGCGATAACGCCCCCTCGTGGGCGTTTAGAGGTGCATCCAGAGTTCCAGACAGAGCGAGGCATGCGCCGTAAATAATTTTTTTTATATGCACGGTTGCCTCAGCCAGTGAGGCAACGGAGGATCCGAGGAGGTGACCGAGGGGTGAGGATCTAACATATAAAAAAAACACTTGCGGCGCATGCCTTGCTCTGTCTGGATGCACCTTAAAACTTTCAGTAGAAGACCCAGAGAAAATTACATATACGATCTTATGGCTAAATGGTACCAATTACACGTTTAAATATAATCTTGGCAGTAGTTGTTTCAGATTCGCGACAGATGGGGGGGCTCTAGAAAAAAAATATATTCGCAAAGTGGGCGGTGGGCAAAACAAGGTTGAGAACCTATGCGGTTAGTCTAAATTTGCCGCTCACCAAGACTGAAGGTAATTACGGGTCAATAAGATAGTCGGAAACGGGAGCTACCAAGCCATGATGTAATTTCCGCTACCGGCTTATCTGTACTCTATAAGGAAGTAGCTAAACTCAGTAATCGATAGTAATGGCTACAAAATGACCTG
Source organism: Amphipoea oculea (assembly GCA_945859645.1). Classification (NCBI taxonomy): domain Eukaryota; kingdom Metazoa; phylum Arthropoda; class Insecta; order Lepidoptera; family Noctuidae; genus Amphipoea; species Amphipoea oculea. The sequence goes on from OX243873.1 coordinate 16,722,844, forward strand.
ATAATAATACGTTTGTTAGGTCGTGGACCACTTTTTATTATTCTTAGAGCGTGCGACCCATATTATCTATACTAATAAGAATTAATATTACTATTATAAAGAAGTAAAAATTTGTTGGTTTGTAAGTTTGTATGTAGGGGTAAGTCAGTCTTTGGAACTACCAGTCGGATTTGAAAAATTATTTTTGCATTTGATAGCCCAATTCTAGAGCAAGGCTATTTAACATCACGCTAGGACTCTTAGGAGCCGAGCAAAAGAGAAAAAAAGAAATAAATGACGCTAAGCGAAAATGGAGTAATAGCGCAAGCAGGCGATGCGATGCGACGGGGTGCGTCAGGGAAATAAGAAATTTAAAAGCGGATTAAGTCGCGGGCAGAAGCTAGTAATTATAATAAAGACATACCTGGCGTAGGATCATTGATCAAGGTAATCCTATTTGGTATTGAATTGGTACCCTATTATATTGGACTTAACCCTTAACCGCTTAGCGAGGAAAATAGAAGACCTTTCGAGGAAAACAGAAGGCCAATTCTCATAATTTAAAACGTTCAAAATCTAGTCACAGTCTTATCTCGGCGACAAACAAATTTCAAAAACTTGTCGAAATGTAGGTTAATTAGAGGTATTTTTGACAGATTGAGACTGAGATCAGACTGTGAACGTTCTTAAAATTAACAGAATTGCTCCTCGGACTGTGAACGTTAATATTACGAGAATTGCCCCCTCTGGCGTATGGGCGTGGGGGTGGTCCGTGGTAGGGTTATGTTATGATTTGGTTAATTATGGAGGTGTTTTTATTGGTGTTCCTTCCTAAAAATGTCTGTAGACCTTTCACAAGGTTACGTATGTGATTTTTTTTTAGTTTTGTACCTTTAGATTAACGGTTCTCTCTGACTTATTTTTAATAGCATTTCTTTTTATGGTAACGCCGTTTGATTTAGCAATGTAATCAAGGAAATCATTCTAGATTCGAAATTCTCATTCCACATTTCTGAACCGTTCGGGAAAATCTCATTTACTTCACGAGTGGATCTTGTGTACGGTACCTTGTACCAGATTCTCCCAAATTAGATTACAGATAGTTGGCTTATGTCTGTTCCAATCAGATTACTTGGGAGCTTCAATAATTTATAAGGCGGAGTTCCAACTCCATAGCGATGTCATGTATTATAATTACATTTTCGCAAACATAAATTTGTGCTAATGACCTCGTGTGATAGCAAACGGCACCATAATTGCGTAACACACTATCATTCGGAATCTGAATCATTTTGAAGCAAATTGCTAATCCATTGCTTCATAAGTTCGAAAAATCTGTCTGCTCAACACGTAAATAACGCAATGAATTTTGTTGAACTGTCAAAATGCGATTCCGATTGATAATGTGTTACGCAACTGCCCCGCTCTGGTTGATTCTATGAATCAACTCAGCCGATTGCAGTCCACTGCTGGACATAGGCCTCTCCCAGGCTGCACCACAACACCCTGTCCTCCACCTTCCGCAACCAGTCCGTTCCAGCCACTTTCATAAGGTCGTCCGTACATCTAGCTGGGGGGCGTCCCATACTACGCTTGCCGATACGCGGTCTCCACTCAAGGAATCGATTCGTTGATTCTGTATTATTGAAATATTGTAGTAGGTAGTTATCAGTGCATAAATGTTGTAAACTACACTTACTTCTGCCCGCGACCACAGAATAACTAATAGTACTTAGCGCGATTTAGTCCGTGTGTGAAATTTCTAGTTCACCCGACCCGCCCCGTAGCATCGCGTCGCCTGCCCGTGGTACTACTTCGCTTTCGCTTAGGGTTCTTCCTTCCTTTTTTTCTTGTTGCTCGGCTCCTACGAGTCGTAGCGTGATAGTATACAGCCTATAGCCTTTCTCAAGAATTGGGCTATCAAACACATAAACATTTTTTCAAAACCGACTGGTGGAGACTTTCGGGCTTCTGACTACCCGCAACGACTGTCAAAGATCCACGAATGACAGCCGGAACCAACAGCTAAACGCGTTTTCCAGGCACGGAGGGTTCTTGGTATATAAAGATGGTCACCCATCCACGGATCAACCGCGGCAAGCGTAGCTTAATCTGATCGATCGACCCATGAGGCTGTTATTATTTAGCCACAAGCCCCGCAGCCCCCCAGGTGGTCGTAATAACGTTAGGAAAATTATTATACCCATCTTACTGACACAATCCCCAGTCCGGTGCGATTTATTTGCCTGTTGCATGCAATAAATTGAAGCAAACATAAAGTTTTATTGGGCCAGTGTTTCGATTATCGAGATCATTTGTATGGAATCGGCTCTCATGACCCCAAGAGACCCAAGGGATGTGAAAACAGATGGCTTATCAGTTACCTAGCCTAGACATGCCGTGGTTTATGTAGTCACTGTAATTACGGTCTAAAATAAGATCAATTAAAGCAGTGCATTCGATTCCGACGCGCTCAATTAGTATTTGATTAGTCTCTGATTTAAGATACGCTAACAAGGAACTTCACACCTATGTGTTTATCGTGCATGTACAGATACTGTTTATGCCTTGGATGCACTAAAAGTCATTATAACATGTAAGGTCTATCCAAAATTGATGTTATTTGTTATTAGACGAGCACTATTGAAAAAGTTAGAAAAATATTTGAAGTTGTAGCGTAAACTGAAGTTTATTGTGGAGGTATTTATTCCATAAACTCATATTTGTTTACATTTTTGGCAATCACGAACGCAGATTACCTACCTGTACATGTTGGATCGGTAAACAGTAAATAACAGCCGCACGGACCGATCGTTGCCGCGCGCGGTTAGTCCGTGGATGGTTGACCATCTTTACATACCAAGACCCCTTCGTGCCATTCGCGGAGCTTTGACAGTCGTTATGGGTTGTCTGAAGCCCGAAAATCAGACAACCAGTCTTACCCAGGGGTATCATATTACCCAGTAACTGGGTTGCGGAGGTCAGATAGGCAGTCGCTCTATGTAAAATACTGGTATTCAGCTGCATCCGGTTAGACTGGAAGCTGACCCCAACTTAGTTGGGAAAAGGTTAGGCAGATGATGACATTCCCATTGTAGCGTTTCTAGGAAGTTCGATATCAGCAAAATTTAATTCAAAACATGAATATTGTAGAAAATATTACAAGGAACTGGCTAATGATGAAAACTGAAATGATGAAATTACTTACAAACAAGATAAAAAATAACTGGATTCCCTCGTTACAAATATTGCAGAATATCCGCACATGTTTATTTAGCATAGCGTCTCGCTCACATCTAAATGAGATTAACGTTGTTTATTGCATTATTGATACGAATAACGATTGACAAGCATTTTAATGAGAACTCTAAATGTATGAGTTACTAGCTGCGCCCCGCGGTTTCACCCGCATAAGTCTCGATCCCGTGGGAATATCGGGATAAAAAATATCCTGTGTCCTTTCCCGGGACTCAAACTATCTCAATACCAAATTTCATCTAAATCGACTCAGCGGTTTAGGCGTGAAAAGGTAACATACAGACAGATAGACAGACAGAGTTAATTTCGAATTTATAATATTAGTATGGATTCCGGTCTGATCCCCGGAACCCCCCCCCCTCCACGCCCCCTCCTCGATCCCCTGCTAGTTCTTCTACTGTTTTAATCTCTGTCTTATCCACTATAAACTTTCTTATTCCGGTCTGATCCGATAAACTCCAAACTATACAAAGTGTAAAAAAATGAACCTTAAAAACTTTAAGAGGTGCTTTAGACCATCGAACTGAACAACTTTCACTATGGGACCAACTCCGAAATCACGAAAAAAAAATCAGCTGTTTCATACAAAAGTTCAATACCTACTCGGCCAAAATGTATGAAACAGCTCATTTTTTTTTCGTGATTTCAGAGTTGGTCCCATAGTGAAAGTTGTTCAGTTCGATGGTCTAAAGCACATCTTAAAGTTTTTAAGGTTAATTTTTTTACACCTTATATATGAAAAAAAAAATCTAAAGTGGAAGCTCGTACCTAAATGTAATTTAGATTCAGTATTTTTTATTAGAAATTGAAAACCAATGAAATGTGAACTTTTGCTAGCTGATTCCGACAAAATTGGTATTTATACAGCCTTTACAGGCAACCTATTATGTGGATTTAATACTAATCAGCCATAACATAGTCAGCAATATAATGGTCCCCACTGCTGCGACACAAGCCTCCTCTCTTGGGGAATGGGGCCACGCGGGCCAGTTTCCTCACGGTGTTTTCCTTCACCGTTTTGAGTGTAGTGGTGATGAAATTATTTACATAAGTGCTTGGCTAGTTGAACCCACGACTTACCTACAACTTGTAAGTTGGGGCCGATCCCACTGGGTCACCAGTGTCACCATAATAGTTAGACAAGATGTCGTGACAATACTCGTACATATCAAGAAACAAATAGGTAATATTTGCCATTTCTATTTAAAAGTAAGAATTCAACCATAAACTATCATTTTTACCCACTCAGAAAATGAAGACAGTTATTCCGAAACTCTATGAGCATTCGACCGCACCGCCATAGCGTAGTTTATAGGTCGCTTTAGAGACTTATCCCAACAATTAGAGCTAGCTGCTCGTTGGCGACGAGCGATAACTCGCTGGTATGCAGTACCAAGCGTGAGTCTCTCAGCGAATATTGTCCCCGCAAGGCGAGCGTTACTAAGCGTTTACTCTCTTTGATAGCTCTTTTCACTGCGACAAACGAGTACTCGCCGGCTGCAGTGGTGTGAACAGTCAGCGATCAACTATTAACATAAGTATCGCTTTTACTTTCATGGAACCTACAATCTTTTCTACGTTTCTTGAGCGAGAAAATCATTGACAGCTAGTCGCTTCCTCGCTACCTCCTAGGCAGTAGGCCAAGTGCCATGTAATTGTAGCTATACCGTATCAGTCACAATCTCCCGTAACAGTGGTCTAGTGAGTTGTGGTTGGTGGAAGTGTCTAACAGTGTTTGTATTGCGGTCGACTGCATTTCCCAGGCACCCGACGCTGACGGCGTTAACTGCTCTTAACGAAGTGTATTATGACTTGTGCGAGATTTTCTGCCAGATAAATGCAAAGGGGTCGAGTGCTTTGTAGTTATATTGTTTTTATAACATAAAAAAACCGGCCAAGTGCGAGTCGGACTCTCGCACCGAGGGTTCCGTATCTACAAACCTGTTTAAAATATTTTTATTTTATGCTGTAACTAGCTGCGCCCCGCGGTTTCACCCGCATATGTGTCGATCCCGTGGGAATATCGGGATAAAAACTATCCTATGTCCTTCCCCGGGACTAAAACTATCTCTATACCAAATTTCATCTAAATCGGTTCAGTAGTTTAGGCGTGAAGAAAAGACAGACAGACAGACAGAGTTACTTTCGCATTTATAATATTAGTTTGGACTAAAAATTTACGGTTTTCGCAATTTTTCCTTTATCTGTGTTATAAGACGTTGCTTCGTACCAAATTTCAAGATTCTGAGTTCACGGGAAGGTACCCAAGGTACGGGAAGGGTTTTGATTCCCTTGCGAGTGTCGAAAATTTGCGGCATAAAGGGCTGTATTTTTTGATTGCGTTGGTTTAGAAGTTTGATTTTTTCACAGCTCCAAGGGACAGTAGACCTGAGTATTTGATATAAATTCCAGCTTGAAACCTCCACGCTTTCCGGAGAAAAAGGGTCTTGACAGACAGACAGACAGACGGACGGACAACAAAGTGATCCTATAAGGATTCCATTTTTTCCTTTCGAAGTACGGAACCCGAATGAAATAACATAACATCACGCTTGTATTCCGTAGGGTAAGGCAGATATGAGTACACCCACATTTCTCCAGTCAGGTATCTTTTGTTTTGTTATCAAGTCCCTTGTAATAAATAGGCAGTCGAGTTGAGTGGTTGATTTATGTAATAGGATTCTATTCTAATAGAGGGCGATCCAACTGCAATCAACTAGGCGGTTTATCTAAATCAGAGTTTTGCTCGGTAGTCTTCATAATTTGTCGCAATGCACAACATAATATTTAGATCGGCCTTTCTACTACCTATGTTGAAATGCCCAAATTTTAAAAGTAAAATGAATGTATACAATTCTGATTGAAAAAGATTTATTAGATGATACTTTTAGGTTTAAGAGGTGGTGGAATGGTGGTGGGTGGAGGTGAGTACATATTCAAAGCATTGATTTATTTTATGTTATAAAATAGTAGCAATAAATGAAATAATATAATAAGAATTACATCCCCACTTAAAATAGTTTCGATTTATTAAAACATTTCTTCGGACAATATCGAGCTGTCTACTTCGTGTTCACAAATGAAGAAGCTCTTCGTATCACAGGCTATGTTGTTCAGAAGTCCGTTGTAGAACATTGAGCCGCACTGCTCTCGCTCGTCTATGATAGGCTGGTGGTTGTCCCACCAGACGTCATCATCCACAGTAAACGGAGTTCCTGAAAAAAATAAACCGGTTAAGTGCGAGTCAGACTACAGTACAAAGTACAAAGTAGGTATGTAAATAGTTTTAATTTTTTTTTTTTGTAATTATGATTTTCAGTTGTTTTTCTTTACTTGTGCTACATGATATTGTTTCTTGCTAAATTTCATGATTCTAGGTCAATGGAAAGTAGTAGTTTTGATTTCGGAATATAAAAGTCTGTATCTTTTGATTACGTTGACTTAGAAGTTTGATTTTTCACTGCTTTAAGGGATTGCAGCCCTGAGTATTTGATATTAATTTCAACTTGATAACTCCACGCGTTTCTGAGATAAAGGGTTTTGACTGACGGACAACAAAGTGATCTTATAAGGGTTCCGTTTTTCCTTTTGAGGTACGGAACTCTAAAAATGACACCGGTTAAGTAATGGCAGACATAAGTATGTATTTTTTGTTATTGGACTCCGGAACTCTTATTTCGAGATCCGAAAAAATCAGTGTTGCCTAAGCAGATACCCTCACGTACCTTTAACTGTCTGCCAGCCTTCCATAAATCTGTAATGAAAGCCCAGGTGATATATTCCTCTAAAAAGTTGGTTGTCCCCTCCGATTCTTTGTTTTGTTGCCAACTTTGTGAACATTGCAAGGTAATCAGCTTCCAACCGATTGCTGACCACTGCCAGATGGGATTGCTCAGCGCGACACGCTAGATATGCCCCGGTCCATGTCAATGGAGTTTCATGCAACTTGAAACATTTGCCAATATACTTGTTATAAGAGTAATCTGAAAAGACAAGAAATTGTTTACATTCAAATAATCAAATTAATGTTAATTGGTTTTGTTTAGTTTAAATTAAGGCACGGTTAGTAAGAAGAAAACTTTTAGTTAAACGACAATTGAGGAAACAAATAAGGTTTAAAACAGTGATGCGTTTGATGTTAATTGAATCGAATGACCACCAAAATAAATATATTTTTGCAGTTTAATTAAATTAAAAAATTAATGCACGGCTCAGTAGATAGTATATTTTTAGGTATTTATTTAGAAAATTTAGATGATGGAATTCCCTTTATTATCATTACGTAAGATATGATAGTTTACGCTCGGTATTATGCGACGAGATTTTTTTTCAGTTTTACGATTTTTTTAACATGATAAGTACTATTTTATTTTTATGAAATATTTTTGAATAGGGAAGTCTTTTTTTTGAATATTTGACAATACACTTATTTTTTGTTGTTGTTGTAATAGTTACACCTATCTATGCTACAAACAACTGAGCGTTTTACGGTGGTTAAGTTGTAAAAGTTGCAACTTAACCACAGTCGACGGACGTCGCGCGTCGGCCATCATTATAGTCTTAAAGTATGTAACAATGTTGTCGTTCATCCGCAGTCTGGCTGCACCCTTAAGGAAGGGTGTTTGTGTCTGTTTTTATCACGTAGTTTCTTATATCTATGTGACTTTTTTACCTGATTAAAATAATAATGATAAGGTAAATACGCCAACATACCACAATCGTGCAAAATTGGTTTTTATTTTATTTAAATATTAGTTTCACTATGCCCACTTCATATATCTATGATGCCCACTATGATTATACGCCCGAAAAACCCATTATAACCTACCTATATTGCAAATATTGTTCCACTGTGACAGGCTCTTCTTGCAAATGAAGGGAAACTTCTTGGAGCATTTGCAATCATTCATCTTGCCCGTATTGTCCTGTTCCACACAGTCTTCATCACCTCTGTTATCGTTCGGCTCATTTAGCTTCCAGTTTATGTACACCTCAGAGATTGCCTTACCTAAACACATGAAATGTATTATTATTCAAAGGGTTTGCTCCGGCTCCGCTGCACATTCCATTTGAACAAAATTATAAGAGAACGTAAATAAAATGTTTTTTTTGCGTAAACTGTAGGTTGGGAAGCAAGGAATATTGTATTGATATTTTAAGTTCATACAGTCCATTTTATAGAAATGGAAGGAATTTTTTGTCGGCTTGTGGTCAAAATGGAATAAAATACTAGTCGTATTCATATTTTTACGCACCGTCAATAGTCTCAAATACTCCTTCATATATTATGTCTGAGATTCCCAGAAACACCCACGTAATATCAGGCTGAGTTCTGTTTTGAAATGACATGACAGCGTTTTGTTCGTTCTCATTATCTGGGTAGAACAAACTGGCTCCTTCCTGAGCACACTCTCGCTTTGCATCAAACCAAGTTTTTGGTGTCGGGTGGATCTTATAGAAACTATTTACTGCTTCTAAGTACGTGTAGTCTTCCCAAAAAAACTCTTCATCTGTCTGTCCATCTAAAAAAGGGCAAAAAATATAGCTTTGATATTTTACGCTGACCGTACAGTACTTTTATGTAAGTGTCGTAACTACTAAGGTACAAAGTGTTGCGGCGCATCAGGGCCGTACTAGGGGGCCCACAAACGTGAGCAGTGTTGCCATGCGACGCAAAATTGTCATTTATGTCACCGGGCCTAGACGGCCCGTGACCAGTAGTCGAGAGGCATTTCAAGTACAGGGACAATTTACTAGCAACACGTCTAATAATAATTAAACCTTTATTGTTATTGTTCTGCTCTAGTGACAAGGGGCTCTTTTTGCAAATGAATGGAAACTTATTGGAGCATTTGCAATCAATCATCATGCCAGCTTTGTCCTGTTCCACACAGTCTTCATCACCGTTATTGTCGTTCGGCTCATCTGACTTCCAGTTGATGTACACCTCCGAGATTGGCTTACCTAAACATATTAAATGAATAATTATTTAAAGCGCTTGCTTTCAAATATTATATTTACCATTATAACCTACCTATATTGCAAATATTGTTCCACTGTGACAGGCTCTTCTTGCAAATGAAGGGAAACTTCTTGGAGCATTTGCAATCATTCATCTTGCCCGTATTGTCCTGTTCCACACAGTCTTCATCACCTCTGTTATCGTTCGGCTCATTTAGCTTCCAGTTTATGTACACCTCAGAGATTGCCTTACCTAAACACATGAAATGTATTATTATTCAAAGGGTTTGCTCCGGCTCTGCTGCACATTCCATTTGAACAAAATTATAAGAGAAAGTAAATAAAATGCTTTTTTTTGCGTAAACTGTAGGTTGGGAAGCAAGGAATATTGTATTGATGTTTTAGGTTCATACAGTCCATTTTATAGAAATGGAATGAATTTTTTGTCGGCTTGTGGTCAAAATGGAATAAAATACTAGTCGTATTCATATTTTTACGCACCGTCAATAGTCTCAAATACTCCTTCATATATTATGTCTGAGATTCCCAGAAACACCCACGTAATATCAGGCTGAGTTCTGTTTTGAAATGACATGACAGCGTTTTGTTCGTTCTCATTATCTGGGTAGAACAAACTGGCTCCTTCCTGAGCACACTCTCGCTTTGCATCAAACCAAGTTTGTGGTGTCGGGTGGATCTTATAGAAACTATTTACTGCTTCTAAGTACGTGTAGTCTTCCCAAAAAAACTCTTCATCTGTCTGTCCATCTAAAAAAGGGCAAAAAATATAGCTTTGATATTTTACGCTGACCGTACAGTACTTTTATGTAAGTGTCGTAACTACTAAGGTACAAAGTGTTGCGGCGCATCAGGGCCGTACCAGGGGGCCCACAAGCGTGAGCAGTGTTGCCATGCGACGCAAAATTGTCATTTATGTCACCGGGCCTAGACGGCCCGTGACCAGTAGTCGAGAGGCATTTCAAGTACAGGGACAATTTACTAGCAAAACGTCTAATAATAATTAAACCTTTATTGTTATTGTTCTGCTCTAGTGACAAGGGGCTCTTTTTGCAAATGAATGGAAACTTATTGGAGCATTTGCAATCATTCATCGTGCCAGCTTTGTCCTGTTCCACACAGTCTTCATCACCGTTATTATCGTTCGGCTCATCTGACTTCCAGTTGATGTACACCTCCGAGATTGGCTTACCTAAACATATTAAATGAATAATTATTTAAAGCGCTTGCTTTCAAATATTATATTTACAAAAAATAAAATGTACCTAAATAAAATTTATAAAATGTAGGATGTTAAGTAAGTACCAAATTAACAAGTCGTTTTGTATTTAAATTTTAGGTTTATACATTCCAATTTATGGAAACATAATGAATCGGAGTTAAAGATCGCGTAATCGAGGTCAAAAGCGGGCCCATTCAGCAATAAAAAACAAAAAATATGTGAGTAGGTAAATTTGAGGCTTGAGACAGTCATGGAATAAAAAACAAGATAAATTCAATTTTTTACGCACCGTCAATGGTCTCAAATTCTCCTTCAGACATTATATCTGATATTCCCAGAAACACCCAATTGATGTCAGGCTGGGTACTGTTTAGAAATGACATTACGGCGTTTTGTTCGTCGACATTTTCTGGATAGAACAAACTGGCTCCTTCCCGAGCGCACTCTCGTTTTGCATCCAACCAAGTCTGTGGTATCGGGTGGATCTTATAGAAATTGTTTATTGCTTCTATGTAGGTGTAATCATTCCGGAAAAACTCTTTATGCATCTGTCCATCTACGAAAAAGGGAAAAAAAAAATAACTTTATTTGATTTTTTACATTACCGTACAGTATTTTACGTAAGTATCGCAACTACTTAGGTACAAAGTGTTGCGGCACATCAGGGCCGTATTCGCCCACAAACATTTGCAGTATTGCCACACGATGTAAAATTATTATTTACTAGCTGCCCGGCGCGACTTCGTTCGCGTGGTGTCCTACTCCTACCTTACTCCTACCCTAATCCTACCCCTACCCTTCTCCTACCTTACTCGTACGCTACCCCTTCCCGACTCCTACCCTACTCCTACCGTACCCCTACCCTACTCTTACCCTACCCGTACTCCTACCCTACCCCAACCCTACTCCTATCGTACCCCTACCCTACTTCTACCCTACCCCGACCTTGCTCCTACCCTACCCTACACGATCAATAGTAGTAGTTAAAATAAAATAAAAAATAGTTTACGTCCTATTCTTAGACCTACTGAATATACACACAAAATTTCATAAGAATCGGTCAAGCCGTTTCAGAGGAGTTTTGTTACAAACACTGAGGACACGAGAATTTTATCGCTGCGCTACGTCGAGCCACACGCACCGGGCGGCGCGGCGGCGCGGCGCGTCGTCGGCGTGTATTTTTTTTTCTACTGAATTTTTTAATTTCGTAATATCTTTTGAATGGAATGTCCGATTTCAATAATTCAAAAATTTATCAACAGGTATTGATACAATCTTGAATACAAAATAATTTATTTGGATAAGAATTAATACAAAGGTATGGATAACATGGTCTGATTTTAATCGGCATTTCTATCAACTTTTAAAATGTAAAAAAGTAGTTATAGTGACATAACTACAATAGTTGGACATATGGTCTCGTGAAGTTTTTTGTAGATATTGATATGTTCTATAATATTGTAGAACATTTTTTTGTTCTATCATCAATACTTTCCGCAGCGCATGCGATGAAAGACATTTTATAGCTATTTTACACCTTGGGTTGGTTTTAGTAGGAATTTCTAAGGATCCCTAATTTTTTCTAGTAATAAATATAGCCTGTGTTACTCAGTGATAATGTAGCTTTCCAACGGCAAAAGAATTTTTGAAATCGGTCCAGGAGTTTTGACGTTTATTCGTAACATACAAAAATACAAATCTTTCATCTTTATAATATTATTATATTATATAATTATATATTATAAGTGTAGATGTAGATGTCACCGCGCCCAGACGGACCGGGTCTAGGGCCCCCCAGTCGCCGAGAGGTATTTCAAGTACCGGGAGAATTTACTAGTAAAAAGTCACATAATAACCTACCTTTATTGTGATTGTTGCTATTGCTGTAGTTATTGTTCTGCTCTAGTGACAAGGTACTCTTCTTGCAAATGAAGGAAAACTTATTGGAGCATTTGCAATCATTCATCTTGCCAGTATTATCCTGTTCCACACAGTTTTCATCATCGTTATTATTGTTCGGCTCATCTGACTTCCAGTTGATGTACACCTCCGAGATTGGCTTACCTAAACATATGAAATTAATATAATTATTTAAAGCGCTTGCTTTCAAATATTATATTTACAAAAAATAAAATATAAATAAGATTTATAAAATGTAGGATGGGAAGTAGGTACCAAATTATCAGGTCATTTTGTATTGAAATTTTAATTTTATACAGTCCAATTTATGGAAATTGAATAAATCGAAGTTAAAGAAGTAGGTAGGTACATTTGTGGCTTGAGACAGTTATGGAACAAAATGCAAGAATCATTCATTTTTGTACGCACCGTCAATGGTCTCATACTCTCCTTCAGACATTATATCTGATATTCCCACAAACACCCACTTGATGTCAGGCTGGGTACTGTTTAGAAAGGACATCACGGCGTTTTGTTCGTCGACATTTTCTGGATAGAACAAACTGGCTCCTTCCCGAGCACACTCTCGTTTTGCATCCAACCAAGTCTGTGGTATCGGGTGGATCTTATAGAAATTGTTTATTGCTTCTATATAGGTGTAATCATGTGCATCTAGGAAAAAGGGCAAAAAAATATAGCTTATTTGATTTTTTATGCTGACCGAATATTTGTTTTTGTTTGTACAGTCAGCGTCAAAAGTCGATTAACACTATAATTTTTAAATGTTATTAAATTAACAACAACTTTTTTCAATAAACTGATTTTTAGCTTTTTACATAATAGACAAGAGTATATATTCTAAAAAAAAATCTTTTGCTGCAATTTTGAACAAATATTTTGCTCAATAACTAAGATTAAAAAAACTGTAGTGTTAATCAACTTTTGATGCTGACCGTACTAAGGTACAAAGTGGTTTGGATTGATGGTGGGTATACGTTGGCAATGTCTACACATGATACAAAATTGTCATTCATGTCACCGGGCCCAGAGAGCCCGGGTCTTGGGTCCCAGCCGCCGAGAGGGCTTACCATACATATATCATTTCTATGGGGCTTACTCACCTACCGAAAAAAAAAGCTAACACCAGAGTACTCACGTGAGAAATCCGATAAAAGGCACACTATAATAATCACAAACAAAGTATTAGTTAACATTGTTGTAACAAGCGTCTTTACTCTTACGGCAGACATGACAATTATGAGAACGACATCAACGAAGTGAGCTTATTATTTTATTTTTCCTTAAAATAGATAAATAATTATATATTCTAACGGATGGGTTAAACGCCAACTCATTTGAACTGATACCGATATGTTATTGGATTTGACCCGAGTCGACCTTTTGCCCATTTCATCTTATCTAGGTATACTAATAATACTCGTAGAGCTGAAGTTTGTTTGTTTATTTGAACGCGGTAAACTCTGGAATACTAGTACAACACAGAACACAGTAATACCGCGGCAGGCTATGCGATCCGACGGGGTAGATCCAGGAATAAGAATTTTACGCAGACGAAGTCGCGTGCAGAAGCTATATTGATAGATATAATTGGCGTTATTTTCGTTTTCATTACGAATTTCGTATTTATATTGTCGACCACAGGAAGATAAACAATTATTTATGCAAATTTTAACCGCTTTAACCAGTAAGGTGACCACATTCTGTATATGCAGGGGGACTCCAGGAACATAGCTTTAAATCGGGGTGAGAGCCTTGTGATCCGCCACACAGGGTATCCTAGTATGGACGCCAGTCTCTCACAAAACATCATATTTTGTGCATTGTTGTCAAAACACTGTAATTCTTGTCTCTATGTTTACAATATGTGAATCTTTGTGAAGAGAGGAACAAAAATATGTAGATTATTAGTGGAATGCGCCGCTCTCAAAAATATTTTCTCAATACAGTTCGTTATCCCCCGTAACCTTCTCTAGTTTACACCAGCACAAACAACTTAACCACGCGTGGGTCACTGTGTGAATGTGCGAAGTACTTATTATGCACGTTGATAGCCCCAGACGTCAGAAGCCCTGGGGTTGGGTGCAATTAGTACAATGATTGGTATAAGAGGAACGGTGAGTAGCATCGCCCGCTCCTTAAAATGGAATTTGATCTATAAGTAAATTTTATTTAGATGACTTGGTCCACGGGCCGATGCCTGTTAGCCATGTTTATAAAGTCGGACATCGGACATACAAAGAAATTAAATGATGTTTATTTCTGTTAGTATTTTTAAGACACTTTTATACGCATCAAATTTTTGGTTAATATTTTTAAACAAGACGGCGGCGGTATTTCCTGTCTGACTGATCCCTGAGAAGAAACTCAGAAGTCTTCTCTCTTAGAGTTCCAATATTATGTTATTAGGATTTTAGATATGAGTCTAACAATGCAGGGCTATGTCTGGAAAAGCCTTTTGAGGAAAGAGCCATTGCAGCTTTGAGTTGATTACTCAAAGCTGCCAGACAGTTACAAAGTCATATATTTAATCTAGGATACTCACATTCACAGGCACTTTAAATGTCATCAAAAATATTATTAGTTACTTATGTCATGTAAATAAAAATGACAATCATCATCTGCCTAGCCTTTTCCTTAGTATGTTGGGGTCGGCTTCCAGTCTAACCGGATGCAGCTGAATACCACTATTTTACATGGAGAGACTACCTATCTGACCTCCACAACCCAGTAACTGGGTAACACGATATCCCTTGGTAAGACTGGATGTCAGAATTTCGGGCTTTTGACGACCCGTAACGACTGTCAAAGATCCACGAATGACAGCCGGGACCAACGGCTTAACGTGCTTATCGAGGCACGGAGGGTTTTGGTATTTAAAAATGGTCACCCACCCACAGACCATCCGTGGCAAGCGTAGCTTAACCTGATCGATCCACCCGTGCGGCTGCTATTACTTGGCCACAAGCAGTGGTTACGTGCGAATGGTGTCGCTGCAGCTTCTTGCAGTTGCGTTGTGGCAACTACACACATCAACACGGTCTAGGGATATTTTTAAAAAAGCGAATTACTATCAATGTGTTAATTATTTATATGACATGTATATATTTAAAAGATACGTTATTTAATATTCTACCATTTTTTAATAATGGTTAAGGTACTTAGATTAAAATTTCAGGATTTTATGGAAAAAAATGAAGCATAGACCGAAATCGTATATGAATGAACTTTTAATTTGTGAGTAAAAACTGAAAAAAATAGAAAAATCATTTAATTTGTGTTTATAAACTTGAAGTTAGTAGTCTGAGAAAGCGCCCATGATGTTCATAACACATCGGCAACGATTCGGCATGCTCAGAACAAGGTTGTCAATGTCTTGCTGCGGAATATTGTCCCATGTCCTTCTGAGGTGCGCAAAAAGTTGATCTTCTGTAGCCAGATTTTCAGGAACTTCCTTCAGAGCTCTTCTTTGCAGCATATCCCACGCATGCTCAATGGGATTTAGATCTGGCGATTGAGCAGGCCAGTCTAAGGCCCTAACATTATGTGTATGTAACCAAGCTGCTACCGTTCTCGCCGTGTGTGCCCGGGCATTGTCGTGCATGAGCAGGAAATCTTGCCCCATTTGTGTTCTGTGGGGCAAGATTACGGGCCCCAGCACCTGTTGGACGTATCGTTCTGCCGTCATATTGCCCCGCACCCAAACGAGATCCGTCCGTCCTCCAAGAAGAATTCCTGCCCAAACCATAATTGTTCCTCCTTGGTATGGGTGAACTTCCTGAGGGTTCTGGAGACGGCTCCATCGTCCAGGAACTCGCCAAACACGCGTCCTTCGTGAATCTGGATGGAAGCCGAACCTGGATTCATCCGTGAACAGCACATTGGACCATTGCTCACGGCCCCAGTCCACGTGGTTCCGAACCCATTCTAATCGTCGTCCACGATTGCCTCTCCGTAAAGGTGGGACCCGGAGTGGTCTACGAGAGCGTAGATTGCTTTCATGCAGTCGCCTTCTTACAGTTTGGTCACTCACAAGCACTTGGTGTTCCACTCGCAGCCTTTGGACCAATTGAGTCGCCGTTGCATTTGGTTGTGCTCGCGCAGTAATTTGCAAAAATCGGTCTTGTCTGGGGGTAGTGATGCGACTTGGCCCCCGGTGCCTCTCCGCTACTTCACCTGTGGCACGATAGCGTGTCCACAATCTTGAAATTACATTTTGATGGGTCCCTATGGCCTCAGCAACATTACGCTGAACAGATCCAGCTTCCAGCATTCCCACAGCTCGTAACATCTCCGCCCTCGTCAAATGTCGGCGTTGCATGGCTACAATACCTCAATTTTAACTTTATCTTTCGTTTAAAAATGAAAAAAACTGTAACTAA
This sequence comes from Amphipoea oculea, assembly GCA_945859645.1. Classification (NCBI taxonomy): domain Eukaryota; kingdom Metazoa; phylum Arthropoda; class Insecta; order Lepidoptera; family Noctuidae; genus Amphipoea; species Amphipoea oculea. The sequence continues at coordinate 16,739,581 of OX243873.1, forward strand.
ACGTAATTCGTGTTGTTTTCTAAATTTCGCACAAATGAAAATTCCCTCTCCTATACATCAAGACATTTTTTGCCACCGAAACAAAAGAATTTTCAAAAATTTAAATTTGGAATTAGTCTGAGATAAATTACAAACAAATCGGTGTATAAAAGATTCCAATGCGGCCAGTACTTTTCGAGTTATTTAATTGAGTATGAAATATCCCTAGACCGTGTTGATGTGTGTATTAGTTATTCTGTGGTTGTATTGTTTCAATTTTTTGAATTTCGATTTTGAAGTTCAAAAAATTGAAACAATGAAAACAATTGATTTTGAAGTTCGAATTGTTCGAATGGTTGTTGTTGTTGTGTGCTTTCGTAGAGGAAGCACTCTTGCACAATGACGTCGCGTCGACCCAACGGTGTGCTTGCGATGTAGCCGGCTGCTAGTGCGTGGTCTCGCTAGTGGTTGCGTTATGGCTGCGAAGTGGCCTTGATGTGGACGGTATCGCCCGGTTGATTTTGACTGCCAAAGTGGTTCGTGTGAATAAATCGTTAATTTTCATACAAAATAGCGCCCGCCACGTATTGTCGTTGTGCTACGTGTGATTAGGCTCTTATAGAAACATTTTTGACAGTTTCTGTTTAATAAATGATTTAGATTTATTGAAGCTGGCTTGGAAGCTTGTTGTAAAAACGTATACAACAGTTATTTGGAGCCTCGCCGTGGGCAAAATACCTAAATCTTTGCGCAAAGCTCGACTGCTATTCGTTTCGTTTATTTATAAGTTTTATCTCTTAACTTACCTATATGTATATGTTTATACATATAGGGTGGTAGGAATATCGACGCACAACCTGTTACCATGTGTAGAATCCTGCTGATTCCGTATCTATGTTGAATATGTCACTTCAATGGCTCACTACCACACCAAGCGCCATCGTATATAGCCTGCTTCACTTTGTCTGGTTCCCACCATTCCTTGTGACTGACAGATGACATAAGGGACAGCAGCTACCCCGCTTGTGTGAATGAGACAGTGTTTACATATCTATTAATTAATAGATACAATACACCATGGATTCAGTAAATGATTCTGAACACCCTTGCGTTATTATTCGTCGTTTTATTAAAAAAAAATCTGCTGTTCCATACATTTTGACCGCGTAGGTATTGCTAGGGGGTATATAATCATGTGCTGAAATTCATGGTAACAGTTTGCGCGTCGTTGTATCCCCCCCCCCCCACCCACCCTACCCTTCACAGTATCGAAAAATGTCTAGTGTAAAAATAAACCAAACTTGTCGAGCTTTAACTTTTCTCCATTTTACAAACATGGTTCTCGTTTTCATTTATTGTTTTTTTAGTTTTCAGGTGTGAACAGTAGAAAGTGGCGGCGCTATTGACATTTTCCAGAAAATACAAACTGTAGGGTCTGTAAGTAGGTACGAGGAATTGTTGATTTAAAATAGTGTTCGTGGAGTTTCTTGCACGTTCTTCTCCATAGGCACCTACTACGCTGTGGAATGGGCAACTTGCTTCATCTTTCTGACTGAACGACCCATTGACAATTCAAAAGTGCCTGTAATTGGTTTAATTGAAATAAATGCTTTCAAACTTGAGTTTGAGTTTGTAGGTACCATCCAACTTCATAGTATCGAATCTCAAAGTGGACATTGAAATTCTAATCATGTCTTGAATGGGAATAAGTAGGTAATAAAGGAACGAATTCTAAATCGTGTATTAATCAATTAACCAACTTATTAAAATTTCAATGTAATTCAGCTTTACGTACATTCAAGAGCAAGTTAAGCAAAATGCCCCACTTACGTTCACATCATCCCACATGTGCAATTCCAACTAAAAATTCCCACAAGCTTTTCAGAACAACATTTTAGAATCATTAATATCGTTCCTGTGAGTGAACGTGCTGAAACATCTGTAATATTTATAGCCCATTTGCAGACTTGTCATAATTGCTTGAATGCTTTCCGCGGAGACATCACATCTGCGCGCCGTCTCCTAGGAAACTAACCGTGTACCAAGAAATCTTCAAATAATATACCCAAAAATACGGACACAGTTCTATTGCTGCGTTACGTTTGAAAATTCTTAATGCTGTTGAACTAATTTCGCAATGGATGGAACAGAGGAAAAGTTTGTGTGATGTCTTGCGTAGGAAATGTTTATCCTTTATCGTTATTTCACTGTGTTGTATTGTGTATCTACCTACACATACACCGAGATTATTCGAAGAACATATCAACCCAAATTGCTTTCCTACCTAACAAAGGATTCTAACTTGTGTTGTGTGTGCGATGTCGGCAATTGTGAGCGATATGTATTTATTCTAATAGATAGGTATGCCATACAATCAGAGTATTTAATTGTACAAAAAACTCTTACATTACTGACATCAGTAAAATTTGGAATTTAAATGGTTAAATTAATAGTCTCTGATTTGCTGAAAATGGGTTTGTTAATTGTTTTCGGAGCTGTTTCGATATTCAAGTACTTAACAATTAAATGCCTTCCAAAAGTAAGTTTTTAACATACATACATGCATATGTACAGTAAGTGCTTTATTTCCAGTAACAGAAAAATATATCACAACAATAGGGTTCGGGCGAAGATAAAGTTTCGTAAATTATATGACAGAGGATCCCTTTTCGGTGCGCAGCCCAGTTGACGAACGTCACACGGCTAGGTAATGTGAAAAGGAAGGTGCGCATCGTAAAAGTCTCTCCAAAAATTCTAACCTCCTTATTCATAAAACTTATCAAACCTATTTTAGTTAAAATGGGGTTTGTCTCTTTCTTACACACAGAAATGACAACGTGACAGATAAAGACAAACGTTCTATAAACCTATTTTAGCTAAAATAGAGATAAAATAGGATTATGAATAAGGGGGTTAGTCTCTACTTTTGAAAAAGCCTAATTAAAAAGGTCATAATTCGGGGTTTGGCTCTCGCCTATTTCCTCCTCCAATATTGGACCAATTTAAAAGATAGTCTGAATAAAAAGGATTACATATTAGGATAGTCCTTATTTTTTGACATTGACTTTAATGTGGATAATATAGAGATAAAATATACAGTAATAGAATTATGAGTTATTTATTAGCAAAATCATTTATTATAATACAAATAACTTATTGAATAAATGGAGATGTTTAAGGTTCACGTTGGATAAAGGTAGCTTTCGAAGACATGTCAAATGATAATTTGGTATCATGTCAGTATCCGTGAAGATATTCCTTCATATTCTGGGGTGAGCAGAACCCTTAGGTGGTAATTCAGTCGCTTAGTCGTCGCCGCCAGTCATGACTTCCATGAATTCTGGAAATAAAGAGATTTCTAGTTATAACACGTTCAAAAAGCAAAATTCAGCGGCCATTACTGGGAAATATGGCCAAACTCGCAATGTTTTGCCAACGGATTTGGGAATACCTACCTACTTATGAAGACTTATGTAACCAAAACTAGACTTACAGTAGGTAAAGATTGTAAGGCCCTGTGTACACACACGTTTTTCTTGCTGTGAAAACTGCGGTTTATTCGCCGTGTGTAGGCACGATCGTCAGTGTTATATGGATCACTATGGAAGATTGTTGATGGACACGTTTTTTCTAAGGCGAGAAAAACATGTGTGCACAAAGGGCCTAAGTATTGCAATAGTTGTAAAAGAAAATAAACCTGCGAAGAACGTGCCTACATCCAGAATACACAGAGTACATCTATTTTGTACGATAACTTTTCAAAGTTAACTAAATTAAAATATTCCAAGACATAACATGATTTTGGTTCAGTTTACTGGTGAAATAATTTACAGCCTCGAGATAAACTACACAGAACATGCGATTTCTAGATCGTAAATTAGTTGGCTGTAATCAATTTATTAACAAACCAGCTGAACTCGACTCTGTAACGAGAATGTTGCGGTAATAGCAAACTATCTTTAGATTTGGCTAAGAATCTGTCACTTATCTTACTTACCTCTAGGGCTATATTTAAAATGTAATAGTTTAATAGTAACGTTTTATCAAGATTTTTTTGAAGACCGAGAAGATAGTGACATCCCAATTGAAGCTTGAAAAACGGTACTTAATTAATCCCGACCAACGGGGTAATTGCGTAACACACTATCAGTAGCACAACGGGTTTCATTTTGACAGTTCAACAACATTCATTGCTTGGTTTACATTGTTGAGCAGACATATTTTTTCGAGCATATAAAGCAATGGAGCTAATCCATTGCTTTATATACTCTAAAAAATATGTAAAAATATTCTTTGAATTGATCCAGATTTATATTGATAGGGTGTTTGCTATTGGGGTGCTAAATGGAGAATTGAGCAGTGTATCCTTCAAAATATTGTATCCATAATAATATTATAAATACGACTCTGTCTCTCTGTCTGGTACCAGGATGATATTTGGCGCACGAATAGACCATGACATTGGATACTGTTTATCCCGGTTAAACGTTTGTGGGATAACTTCCGACTACCACTTGAGCGAAGCCGCGGGCAAAAGGTAGGACAAAATAAATGGGTGATAGAAAGAAAGAAAAGAAAGAATCGGTGAAGAAAAAGTGATCTGCGGGGTATGTCTGTTGCTACCATCAATTTGTCCGTACACTAAGTATTTGATAGTACATTGGTAGGGTCTTATTAAGCAGTAGGCATGTACAAGCTAATCTATAGTAACGCAAAAAAACCTAAATCATTGTACCGTGTTTAACATTACCTCTGGAAAGCCAATTTTATATAAATTCCTACATATATACTCCTATTGGCTCCGTTTTACCCCACAAACAAACTGAATTATTTTAGTGCGGCTGGGAGACGGGCAATATTTTTTAAATTTTAACTCATTTATAAAATATTCTGCCATATTATAAATGAGTTAAATATTTTCCGTGAAAATGGGAACGAACGGAAAAAAATTAAACGCGGCAAAATTTATAGTCACGAAAGGCTGTAAGCAATTTCAACTACGATGAAAATTACTAGTGATGGTGTTTATTCACATTATTATTTTTTTTGCTGATTAGGCGCGATCTTGGCCTCGATCACGCCTGATGAAAAGCAATGGATGAGGTCTATGATGGAACGAGCGTGCCCAGAAGATGCCTAAGGCACTGGAACTCCTACGCATCGACGAAACACAGCAGGCTGCGTGACGCCGGACTCCAGTGGAAGGGTGGTCGCAAACCAGGCGGATATTAGCCCTACCACCGCAAGGGAAGAATTGGCCAGTCAAATAAGGTGTTGGGTGTGACTGTCCAGGATGCGCCGAGCTCTCGGTTCAGCAAAGTAACTGGCGGAACAAACCGAGCTATACGATGTGGCTTCTTCACGCATCCCAAAATAAATAATTATAAATTTTGTGTTCCTAAAAACACTTTCTCTCTTCTTTTTTTTATTTCTTTCTTTTTCTTCTGAGCGCGCTCGTTCCATCATAGATCTCATCCATCGCTTTCCATCAGGCGTGATCGAGGTCCAGAGCGGGCCCATTTAGCAATAAAAAAAAAAAATAATAATAATCTTTATCCTAAGGAATAAAGTGGAGTGAATGGAAATTATTTTGACTAAGGGCTGATTTTTCAATCGACCGACAAATTTTATTCTTGGTATAAAATTGACGTCTGATAGTTTTTGTGTGGAAGATCTGTCAAAAATTCAAAATTATTCCTCTGATAAAGTTATTTGGCGTTGGAAAAATCAGCCCTAAAATATTCAAATGTAAAACCTGGCAGTCTTTCCTCAAAATTATTATAAAAACAAGGATATAAAGAAAAATCCAACTAATTTAGAAAATCCGAAAGAGATCCACAAACGATATTATTGATGCCGTTTCATGTTTTTTTTTTTATCTTTTGTACATGGAATGTTTTACAACATGAATATTTGATAAAAAATATGAGGTGAAGCATCTAAAGTGGATTTGTATTTGTGAAACACTGAATTCAGGTAGTCTCAAAAAAATTCTACGACTTCATTTTGACAATCTTTTAGTCGTATTATAGAGAGACACTTTATATGTTAGTATTGTAAGAGTGACTTACCATCGAAGTCAACAGTTCCTGAGCCGTCAGAGTCAATTTCCTCAATCATCATGTCTAACTCCTCAGCACTGATCTTGTCATCCAGTTCTCTGAGGATTTCTCTTAAGACGCCTGTTGTAATGTAACCGTTGCCTGAAATACAAAGAAAACTACCTATGTACACTTCAATTTCTCAGCTCATAACTTAGAGGTGCTCCACATTTTTGATGTTGTTAAAGTAGCTAGGAACGTTTTCGGAAATTACGTCATTATGAATTCATAAAGTTACAAACACGTAAAGCTAACATGTACCAGTATGTTAGATCCTGAAATATATTGGGGCAATCTTGAACTAATGCTCTTAAAACTAAATTGGTTTCCATGAAGACCGAAAAGGTTAACTGTAATAAATTGAACAAACAACTTAAAAGGAAGTAATTTTGATCCTTTTGTACTTGTAATAAAGTTCAATTGGTTTTGAAAATTGATTTACGCGGCCGTAATATAAAATTACATTTCTGGGGTAATTAGTTTTATATTACTGTGACAGTTACTAAGTTAAAAATAGCTACAGCACAAATTAATTTGATAAATTAACTTTTTGTTTTCTATTAACTGCTTTAAATTTTATTCGGAAACATCCATCGGTTTCTTACTAAACTTCAACTATATTCGACGACTCTGGTTACTTATCTCCTTTGGTGCCCGCTTTGATTTCACAAGCATTCAATTGGTAGTCATGTACAAAGATAAATTAATATGTAACAAGTATTGATATAAAACCGGTTAATCATATATACGTAAGTAACATATTCATTACCTAGCCGAGTTTTATCCTAAGCTGTGAATCCTAGGATATGAAGAAACACGATTCTTCTAAAATTATCCGTCTTCATTTTATAGTGATTCAAGCCCTAGATTGAGACAATAATGAAGCTAGTTATTTTTAGATCTCAGTCTGTCTGTCCTGACACCGATGAGAGTGTCAACGATATGATAAATGACATAATTATCGTCTGCAAATCTAATAGACATTGCCAATTGTGCAATGGTATTTAAAGTAACAAAAACTATGGTGCATACTTCATTAGTGTTTGTCTCGCTTGTCAGACACGTGTGATCTATTGTTTAATTATTGATCATGACATTACAAACTCTTGGCTTGAGAATTAAATTGGAATGTTTTTCAACCAAATAGGTAACAGCCCATAATGACGACATAAGACGATGGCTGGGACGGACTGGATGCGGAAGGCGGAGGACACGGTGTTGTGGCGCAGCCAGGGAGAGGCCTATGTCCATTGTGGACTGCGATAGGCTGAGTAGATTGAAGTAAAGTAAACGCTTCTACTTTTAGCTGTAGTAAATAACTTTACTACGTACCTAGACACTTTTACATCAAGTATGTTTTCATTAAACACGACTCTATTCATTGCCAAAGTTATTGTCTCAGGACAAACGAAGTACGCTTCAAGCAAAAGTCTGAAGGTTGTTCTAATCGTTATAACGTCCGTAATCTGGAATAAAATCGCTCAGTAAATTCTGTTTCAGTTCATTGAATGTTATTGTTGAAAAGCTAGTCTTGTTTGATCCTTTTACAAACGATATATTTGACGTTATCTTTCTACTTTGTCAGGTATACGAATCTATATTTATCCGTCACTCTATTCAGCACCCTAATTGCGTAACACACTATTAATCTCAATCTGAATCATTTTGAAGGATATTGCTAATCCATTGCTTCATATGTGCGAACAATTTGTTTGCTCAACAACGTATATAACGCATTGAATGTTGTTGAACTGTCAAAATGAAAGCCATTCCTGCTGTTAATGTGTTACGCAATTACCCCGCTGATGCCGATATTTTTGTATGTTTTTTTGGAACTGACGATCTATTCTGCAAAATCTCATCATGGAAACGTTGGTGTCGTGAGCTTACAGTGAGCTGTCACCCAAGTTATCACCGTGGATTTTTACAGAAAAGATCGGCTGTTAAAGCTACAGCGAAAAAAAAAAACATAAAATGTACGTTCAAAACGCGAGCTCTATCCATGCGAGTAAAAACATTTTTTGAACAGAATTCAATTTCATTGTAATCATTGTTTTTGGACGCGAGAATGCGTGTCAAATGAAAAAGGAATCTATTGAAAAGATCAAAGCCTCTACAATTTTGTATCGTTCATAATATTGAAAGCGAGATAATTTACCTTTAACTTTTATACTTTACAATATAACTAAAGCGATGTACCTATTCCATGAACTCCCAAAAAATTTGCCTATAGGTCCTATGCAACTATTATTTGAATATGGACCTCCCTCAAAACTACCTCTTCCTCTGTCATATCTGCAAAAACTATATAAGAATAGCTCATGCCACTGTTATAACATAACAGTAGTTATAGTGGCAGCAGATCTGATTATCCATGGTCCCGTACGAACCCTGGTACCAGAATAGAGGCGTCACCGCTAAATAAGAAGCTAAACTGAATATTAGTTATTTATTTCAAGAAGACGTGTTCACTTTTACGCACCTAAAACTGTTGTGTTTTATTGAAAACAAACACTTATTTTAAAATTTTAAAACGGGAAACCAATTCTTAATTTGAATTGGGTGATCGAATGCTACCAGAATCATTTTTCTAGAAGCCTGCATGTAGTAAGGTTCCCTTTTTCAGACAACCTCAGTACCTACATTGAAGTGTCGGGTATGTTTAGAATATTGTATGTGTTCTGTACCTTCTTTGTCGTATAACCGGAATGCCTCTTTAAGTTCCTGCTGCATCGCTTCAGCGTCCTCCTCAACCATGAATCTGGAGGCCAGAGTCACGAACTCCTCGAACTCCAACTCACCAGAGCCTGAAATATTTAGCGATCGATGTTTTAACTTTTGTACAGTTCAGCGCAATGTTTTGTTTTAAACGGTCTGCAACTATACAAACTAACAACGGCTTTTAAACATACACTACACACTTGCTTCTTGCTTTTTAATTTATTTCTGTGCATAAGCACTTATATTTTCTGTAATAGTGAGGGTCGTTAATGTCACCAACCAAAACTTTTCTCAACTAATATTGGAATTTTATGATGGCCTTCAGTCTGAAAGCCTAAATTTCATTCCATTCATTTCAATAGAACTATGTCCTAGCCTTATTAATTCAAATTGTTTACATCGCAATATTTCTGACCAAGAGAAGAAGAATGACAATAAACCTACAACCAAGCGATAGTGGCAACAAATACCATATTTATTCAAACAAATTCTGAAAACAAAGTAACGATTCTCAAACAGATGTAAGCCGACTGAAATAAAGGCAATTCGCACAAATTCCTACAAATCATCCTCTACACGTAACGAGTTTAGTTCAAGTTGTCCCTTTTGTTTAGAAAGGTTTAAATGTAGGCTGAACACAAACGTTCTATGTTTATTTATTTATACATAAATACACTTTATTGTGCACCACAAAAATACCTACATAACAAAAAATTCATTGAACACTACAAAATATACAATGGACGGCCTTATCGATTTTCTTACGGTTTTTGCAATTTGCAGGTCGGTATCAGGTTATTTGTAAATAAGATTCGCGGCCATAACAAATACTTATTTATAGAAATATAATCATAAAAATCATCAATATAACTCTCTAAGTTCATATTATCCAATTGAATGACTATTTCAAGAAATCATGACATTTGAGGCCAATTCTAACTCAAGATGTTGTATTGCTGATCTGATTATAATTATGAAAAGTCATTGTTTCGGTCGTGAATCATATTTTTATCAAGATACAACCTGACGCTGACCTGCAAGTTGCAAAAAAAGGAAGAAAATATTAATTTCGAGGGCTACAGTCAAACGGGGTGAATAGGGATGCAGGGGTGAAAAGGGACAAAACTTTAAAATGGATTTTCACGTTGAGTTTGTTGTCAAAAGGGCACGTAATCGTTAATTAAATCACAGTAAACACATTAGGGTCCTTTTTGGCCACAAACTATATTACTTTATTGTTAAAATCCCTTTTAAAGTTTTGCCCCGATTCACCCCTGCATCCCTATTTACCCCATTTGACGGTACCTTAGCACATCCCCTTAAGAAAAAAAATTGTTTGACTTTGATTAAAGACTTTGAAATCTACGTGCCTATTCGGGGGCTTTTTTTACAAAAACCATGATAATTTATGAAAAACAGTAATTTCAGCGACAGATGTTTTGATTAGCAAACCCACGTTAGCAAATCAACGTCACAAAATAATCAACGGCATTCTTAAAAAAAAAAAAAAAAATAGGTATTCCAAGATTTTCCCGCGCATAGACAAGTTTAAAATTGCATTCCATTTCCTCAACTGTCTCATAATGGAACACAAATGGAAAGACAGTGCACTTAGAAAAGAAACAATTTATTGATCATTCGATTAAGATGTTTTCGTAATTTAGGGAGCCAGCTGTGTTGCAAATTGGCATCTGTAACACTCCCGTTCTCTATAATTTAACCGATAAAATCTGGTTCAAATTTACTAGGCTGAGAAAAAAAATTAGTTAGCTACCCATTTTTTCTTGATTTCGGGAAGCAATTAAAAAATGCTCGTATTTTTAAAACACTCTCAAACACTCCTGTTTGTGAGACAAATTGACGATGTTTAGGACCTAACGGAAATTCTTATTGAGATTTGCTTTTAAAAGTAACAACCATTTTCCCAGGCACAAAACTTAATATAATTTGAAAGCAATTACAATTTATTATGATTGCATTTTTAGATAACCTACATTAGTCTCTATAATAATATCTATATACGAGTACCTATATAAAATTCAAAGTCCTGACTGACTGATATATCAACGCACAGCCTAAACCGTTGGTCTTAGAGACATGAAATTTGGAGGGTGTGTTCTTTGTGAAGAGTAGGTATCCACTAAGAGAGGGTTTTCCGAAATTCTACCTCTTAGAGAGTGAAATGGAGGGTTGAATTTTCTGTGAATAATTTCCAACCTCCACGCGGGCGAAGCTACGGGAAAAAGCTAGTTATGCTATATATCTTCCCTGTTTTGTACGTCCAAAACTCAACGACCAAACATGCATGTTCTGCTTACAATAGCATAGTATGCTCGGTCTCAGATTGAATATTATTACAGAAGTAACAGCTTCCATCTTGAAATAGAAATGTAGGTGAGATACAGAATGTATCAGCTGCGATGTTTCCCACGCAAATCATGTTGACTGAGGGGGAAAGGTTAGTATATTCCTAGACACACGAGGTACTCGAGCATTCACATAAATTTAGACATACTTACGATGGTTTTGAACAGAATTGTGTGGGTGTAGAGGTAATTTTAATAAAAACATATCCATCGTCTTTTTATTTACTTATTGAAATGGAGTTGTGTTCTGAATTATAAATAAACTATTTATAAAATGGCTCTTTTAGTTAAATTCAGAAACATGCGTATGAAAAAAAAAAACTTTTTTTCTGGTTTCTAACCTTTTCATACTACTGATAAATGTCGATGACCCTAGTGATGGAATCGAGTTCCGGCATTTTTATAAGCGGGAAATTAAATTAGGCGTCACACTTAAACTGAGTTGAATAACTTGTTTCGCACAGACAAAGGAAAAGTTGAAATGATATGGAAAGTCAACATTCTTGGAGTTGTGTTCTAACCCATCTGCATGTATGGAATGGGAGAAAAAACTCCCACGTCATTGTTATACTGAAACTGTATTGAGTCTAATAGCGATCTTTTAAGGCAACATTTAAATGAACCACTCTTATAAGTATCATGAAAAGGACCCACCGATCTGTGATGAGCTCACAAATAAACAGGATAAAAAATGAAAATATGAAACATTTCAATAACTTCATTAAAATTCCCGGTTGACAAGCGTGCAAGCTTCTGAATGTTTTATTGAAGAATCTTATATGTCTACCACATTTCAATTGATAAAATTAGTTTAGTAATAATTGTTATTGTGATAGATATAATACAGAATACTAATAGAGAAATTATTAACATTACAACTTGGAGATTACAGCGTAATAACGTCTGTAATTCCCATAAAGATAAACTGAAGTGTACAGTACCTACACGCACGTAGAAACTGAATTGAAAAAAATATATATACGAGTATTATGTAAGAATAATCAAGTCTGTATCTACAATACATCTATCTGTATGTACGAGTAGGTATAGTGTAAGAAGCAGGTCCAGGCTCTTTAAGAAGAGAGCTTTTAGAGAGCAAAAGAAAAGCTCTCCCCCTTTCTGCCTTAGCCAGGCAGTGAGATTAAAAAAACTAAGTGTGCAGGGTAAGGTACTAACCGTCTTCGTCGACCTCATCGATGATCTCTTTGAGAGCTTCGTCGCTGACCTGGTGCCCCAACATGCCAAGGATCGTGCCCACCATCACTGTGCCGATGCATCCCTTCTTCTCCTGGTCGAAGACATCGAATGCCTTCTTGAGGACTGGAAGAAGATTTATATTCTTTACATTTAACACCTTATCACAACAAATAAGTATATCAATAATCAAAATATTGATTGTTTAAATTAAAGTTGAATTATGTTAAAAATAAACATCATTTTATAAATGAACTCCCGAAAAAAAATTTTTTAAGTAATTTAATGAAACAAAATACTCACTGTTGATCTGTTCCTGGGGAAGTTCATCCTGAAATCACCAGAAAATGTTTAATTAATTTCTAAAAATTAATAAAAACTTTTCACAGAAAAACAAATACCACTTATTTCACTTCACTTAAATCACATTCACAATTAAAAATCCCCTCACCATGGTGGCGGTTCGCGGGTTCTAGCTACAGGTATTGCACGATGATGTACGCTATAGTGAACCACACTAGGAGGAACACAAGCCCTTTTATCTGAATGGAATGAGCGACTGTGCGGAGGCGCGCTAAAATATCACCCAGGTTGAAAGAGTCAGTGCCTACGTTCTCTAGTCCGTACCCCGAGCAGCGAGTCGCACAGATTTGGCTCCGCAAAATGCTTTTAACCGTTGTCTGTAAGGTCATCATACATTAACACAGTTGCCGGATGTCCACTGCACCGATGTGCATCGTGCACGATATACATATGCCAAATGCGTATATCACTATCAACGAATCGATTCGGTTTGGTTATTAATTACACATTAATTAAAATATCACCCTGTTTGGACGGTTGCCACGCCATTTGAAGAATACTTTTCTCATTATAAACAATAGTAATAAAAGTAGGTAGGTCTACTTAGCGGGAATAGAATTTAGTTTTAAATAAGCTATATTATTTTCTATGTCTGTAGGTATCTTTTGTTCATAAGTTATAGATAATAATATATTGTGCATTTTCGCTAAAGTTTGTCTGATTCTCGGGACAAGATGTACGCTATCTGAAAACTTTGGACATGTTCTAACTACCACTATACCAAAATCATTTAAATCATTTTTGTGTGTCATTATAAGATGCCTTTAAATATTCACATTAAAAAAGGCCTTAGAAGGTCCGACGCATATCTACCTGTCCGCGATTTTGTTTCCAATCCCCCAATCCCCTTTCATATAAGTGTACTAGAAAATATAACATCACTAGCTGCGCCCCGCGGTTTCACCCGCATAAGTTTCGAGCCCATGGGAATATCGGAATAAAATGTATTCTATGTGTTAATTCTGGTTATAAACTATCTGTGTACCAAAATCCACCCAAATCCGTTTAGTAGTTTGTGCGTGAAGAACTAACAAACATACTCACAAACTTTCGTCTTTTATAATATTAGTGTGATGTGATTTTAAACCAACAAAGCCTCAAACTGCAGCTCATAATTATGTGACAATACCTAACAAAGCTGTGAATGTAATAATTAAGCGTAACGTGCAAATGAGCACGTTTTTCAATGATTTAGTTGCATTAATTAATTTTGATTTCAGATTGCACCTAATTTCACTCTAGTGTTGTTCACAAGAGCAGTGGTGACCCAGTAGTAACGGCCCCGAATTACAAGTTGTACGTCGTCGGTTCAAATCCAGTCAGGCGTGTTACTTTGTGTAATTTATTTTATCACCACAGCTCTCAAAACGGTAAAGAATAACATCGTGAGGAAACCGGCATCTCCTTAAACCAAAAATTTTAAGACATGGGACATCTACCAACCCGCACTGGGCCCGCTTGATGGATTACGTCCCACACCCTCTTCAAAAGAGAGGAGGCCTGTGTCGGCTGTGTCCCAGTGTTGGGAATGTTAGATATAGGCTGATTATGTTGTTCATAAAATTGCAAATGGCGCGTCAAGCTTGATTTACGCTTACAGAAGTAGTAATAGTAATTACGTATTAGAAATGTCAAAAGACGTGTAAATAATAAATTACAATGAATGAATGAATGTAGTAACATTACAGGCTTTATAATAGGATCTATTAATTGGAAGAAAACTTCTCCAACATGATATTTCGACTGGTAGAAAATGCCTAAGGCATTAAGTCCGCCTTTGTACAGTTTTTACTTGTGCATAAAGTTTTAATAAATAAATATTTTTGCAATTTGCAACATTTTGACAGAATTGAGGGAGGAGCCGAGTACTTAATGCCTGCTCTGTCTCTAATAACGTCAGTTTATAAGAAATCTGTACATAAGATACATTTAGGAATAAAATAAGATACATTTAGGAATAAATGTCTTCATGTCCTTATTTTTTCTTTATCTTTTTGTGAATCATCATTATTATGTAAATAAATCACTATTTAAAAGTATGTGGTATCGCCATCATATTGCACATGCAACAGTGTAAATAAAGGCAGTGATCTAAACGCGGATAGTGCGGGGCGGGGGGAGGGGGCAGGTGCGCCTGTTTGCAGACAGTGACATATTTTGTTGCTCCCGATGCTGCCAAATGCAGTGAAAAGCTAATGATACCTATATAATTTGAATATTTTTTTGTTTTAACTAGCTAAATTATAGCTAAGCATTTTTTTTTATCAGAATATTTTACCTGTCGGTAACTTACTGTTCCAGTCAAATCAAAGTAAAGTGCCTTCTTACAGGTAACTTGAAAAAGATCAATCATAACATTTTAATACTTTGCTCAGTCATGTAATTAATACGTCGTTTTTCAATATATTTTAACATAAAAAAAATATTTGTTCGACTTATCTGTTCAAATAGTGTTCTATTATAACAGCTATGTACCAAGTTTCATTTAGTTAGTCAATTTGAACTGATTTGCACAACAATACAAAATAACTATCTAACTGTGGAAAATTGTATCATACTACGCATAATTTATTGTGCACTGAGTAAACACCGCAAATTGAAAGGTACAGCATAGTAATAACGTGTGCCAGTAATTTTACTAGCTCGTAAACAGTTTACACAAGCCGAGAACAGATTACAAAGCTATTAAATATTTACTAAAAGCCATAAATAATACAACATTTTGTACCAGATAATTAAACAGAATGCATGCAGAAACGTCATTTTTCATTATTTTTCAACTCGTTTTATTATTGTAAAACGTAACACAAAGAGAACTGAAATTTCAGATAACTTTAATACAACTGATGCTGAATTTTTATTCCACAGCTGAAGTATTTGAAAAAGTACAATTTTTTTGTGTATCCGCGATGCCCTCGGCTACGCGTTTTTCTACCTAATGCTTGTATATTTCAGAATGAAATAATCCAAATGTTTGTTTCAAATTGCCTATTTTGTGTCCCACTGCTGGGCAAAGGTCTCCCCTTTTTTCTTCCAAACCTCCCTGTCTTGTGCGATCTCTGGCCATGTTGGCCCTGCGAATGATAATAGATCGTCACGCCACCTTCTTCTTGGTCAGGTTAGGTATATTTTAATTAAAATTTTCCATCTTTTCAGGTTTTCCAACAATAACCTGCTTTGTCGGAGAATCGAAGGATATACCACAATTCGAACTATGACAGTAACACCAGCCAATTATTAAAACAAAGGTATTAAAACTATGCGCTCTTCATTACGTAAGTGCCTTTATTTCACTCAGTTAATTGCAACACCCTGATTTATTACCGGAAAGAATGACAAGACTTCTTTATAGCTATGTAAAGTAAATAGTAACGAAAATAAATACAGTTCTTTGCAAACGGTAGTAAAAAGTATTTAGCTGCCAGAAAAGTTTCAAGTTCCCAAGTTTCTGACTGAAACCTGACCATCTCTTCTTCTGTCTTTGTTGTGAGACAGGTCGAAACCAAATAGCGATATTTAGAACTGACAAGAATAACTGCAGCTCTATCTTATGACATCGTTTTAACTTCCGATGTAAGAAATACCGGGTGAAATTAAATTCATGGGCATCCTTTTAAGGGGTCATTGTACTCATCATTACGAACAACTTTTACTATGGGACTAAACCTAAAATCGCGAAAAAAAATCAGCTGTTCCTTGCATTTATGTTCACATAACTCGTCAAATGTAGGGAAGAGCTGATTTTTTTGCGCGATTTCAGGTTTCGTCCCATAGTAAAAGTTGTTCATAATGATGATTAAAATGACCCCTTAAAAGGATGACTATGAACTCAATTTTACTCTGTACTTGCCTATGTTAGAAGGAAGCTTCTCATGAAAGATAAGGAAATATTGAATTAAAAAATATTACAGGGTTATTCTGAGAAAGGTGGCTTATAAAAAGAAAAGAAATTCATTTCGATTTTTTTTTTGCTTTATTGCAATTTTTATTATATAGGATAAAATTTTAATCAGTGCGCAAACTGTGATAACCGACGAAAGATCTGGAATCATATGCTGAATTCATGGTCACAGTTTGCCAACTGATTATTTTTCCTGTATATTGTAGAGTTGCCGCGAATACTCGCTATTATCTGTAATATGTGCCTGTGCCTATCATATTCATGAAATTAAATTAGTAAGGCTTTTTAATTAATATTTAAAATCCAACAGAGGCAGATTGTGGTGCAAAAAAACAATTTTTTCTGCACGTTCTGGAGCAAGTCGGTTTCGTTTTTCCTCGTAAATTAAACCTGCCTCGGAAAATAGTCTTTCTGAATAAACAGAGCTTGCGGGTGTGATTAAGTATCGTTTAGCAAGCTTACTTAAAATAGGAAATCTATTCTTATTGGTACTCAAAGCCCACCATTCATATGGGTTTATTTTTCTGTCAGCCTTTGCTAATGCGATGTAGTTGGCGATTTCTTCAGCAGTGGCATTCTTGGGTTGCTCTTCAGTAGGTTGCTCTACTTATAGATGATTCTTCAAAACATGCCCAAAATAGTTTATGAGTTTCCGAATCATGCTCACTTTCATTGTCTAAACGAGACCTTTTGGATGCCGTTTCTGGATCCGAATCATCATTTTAACTTTGTTGTTTTCTTTTCTCACAACCTTAGAAGAAATTAGAAATATTTTTAATGTGTTTAATGTTTTTTTTTTATGTCGAATAGTAATGTCGAGTTATTCGACTATTCGCCAAAGTGAATGGCGATTAATCGGTATTCGACTATTCGCTATAAACACTATTCGCGGCAACTCTAGTATATTGCATAGTTAAGGTTCTACGACTGACTCCTCCTGTTATTTGCTGAAGGGTAAGCAGATAGGTAAGAAACCGGTACATTTTTTATATTGAATGTTTTAATACAGTATTTTTGTAGGGATTCAAATTCCACTATTCAATAATACTGATCGGAACAACCCGGCCAAGCCAATAGGAATCGGGTCATAAGCCATTAGAGGCATTCTCATTTAATCAATTTGGAATACTACTACACGCCCTTAACAATCCAGCATAACAAGAAAGAATAGAAACACCAATAAACTAGTAAAGGTATTTAACTAAGTATTTCCTTGTAACGTATTGTAAGGCTGACGTCACACGCGTCGCCTGGGCGAGTTGGCATTGCGCGCACGCAGTCGGCCGGCCACATCCAATTAATGTTTCATCTAGTCGTACCCTAATCACTGTTACAGGTGTTCCGTAATTAATAGACTGAATATATTCGTAGGATTATTTATAGCCTGTTCGCTGCTAGTTGTTGACTGCATGTGGCAACATAGTTTGTTCCATTAAATAAGTAGGATGCAAATATTTACATTACATGTTTATCGTTTAAGACTATTAGGTAAATTAATTTGGTATGTCATTCAAATATTTGTTTAGTTTTATTTTGATATTTTTGTTGTAAATGTTTTTGCTAGAGATAAAATAAGGTAATGTGACAGTCTTGTTATTGCAACTTTCTGTGGTCCAATTTATATAGATTAGTTAGCTTTTTCGTTTGATACATCCTAAAGGATCCAACTAATAAATATTAAGAAACTCGTAAAAGCTGATACAATACCTGCCTATATCACAAATAACATCACAATATTTTTACTAAGATTTATTTTTACCAAAATACAAATAAAACAAAACCTTCTCTCCGCTCTCCTCTTCCTGCAGTATAAGCCTTTTCAAAGCAATTTCCAGGTAAAATACAGTAACGTTTTAGCATGAAATAATCGCCGTTAGAATTTTAAGAAGTTCCTCCACCTGTAAGCTTCTCATAAATGTTACAAAATTTCCTATATTAGAGCCCCCCGGGTGCTCTAGATATCTGTATCTGCGTCGATACTAAAATAGGGCTTCAGTAACATTTGTAGTTTTATTACTTAAATCCCTAAGGGTAACAGTTCCCTTAGGGATTCTCCACTTTATAAGATAAAGTCAGAATTTCATGAACTAATTTTGCGGTAAAGCAGAACGTAAATTATAAATATTTTGAAGTGAAATTGTACATTGTTTTATTTTACAAATATGTATGCTAGTTGTTAACTAGACGCGGAAGTCTTTTTGTATTTTGTACTGTTGACGATCCCAATGACAAAGTGAATGAACACCTATTGTTATAGGTAGGTATCATGTTATATTAAATGAAGTCATTTCGGTCATGGTTTTTCCGACAGGAATTTAGTTTTTTCAAAGCTTTCTAATGCAGTATTATTTGTTTTAGGGCTGATTTTTCAATAATTTGATAATTTTATTCGACGATAATTTTGAAATGACAGTTACTTAGAACATACAAAAACTGTCAAACGTCAGTTTTATTCCTCGAATAAAAGTTATCTGGCGATGGAAAAATCAGCCCTTAGTCAGACAAACAAAAGAATAAACTAGAATAAAGTGTATCCGTAAGTCTTGTTTTTGTTTATATTTTGTATGTCCGTTTGCCAGTCGGCAAAGGCCTCCTGCAACCTTCTCCAGTGTCCTTCTCCGTTCTGTCTCTATCGGATTAATGAAGTTACTTTTCACTAAAATAACCAAGCGAATTATTTCATTTTCATCTTACAGTTGTAGGTAGATAGTCTACAGCCCACACAAGTTCGGGAAAGTAATAACAAAACCACAGACTTCAGGTGTCTCAGCAGGAACCACATTTAGTCATACTGCAGACTAAATAATTAACCAACTGTGGCTTAGCACAATCAGCCTATAATTTATTGTATTTATTTATTTTTTTCAGACGACGCAGGCCCATACATAAAAACCTTAACCTAAACATATATATTTTTATTATAAAATAGTACTTCACAAGCTTACTCTTGAGCAGTTCTGTGGTACTTTTCTGCGGAAGCGACGGAACACCGCGTCCTGCTATAATGTTCCCACTGCTGGTACACAGGCCTCATCTCTTCGAGAGGGAGTGGAATCTACCACGCCGGCAGAGTGCGGGTTGGTAGATGTCACTTCGAATGTTTGGTTCTAGAATATTTTTCCTCACGATGTTTTCCTTCACCGCTTTGAGAACAGTGGGCAAGAAATTATTAACACAAAGTAAAGCTCCTGTCTGGGTTCGAACCCACGACCTGCAACTCGTTACCACTGGGCCACCACTGCTCTATTACTGTGGCTTACCGCGACAGCAGTAAATATATTCCTACTAATACCAAGATTCAAGATAGTGTCGCAAAAAGACTACGAAACTTACTTGGTTTATTTATGATGTCTCTTTCTGGAAAAGAACCATTTTAAAAGTAAAAGAAATATTTTCTGCGTAGAAGTTTTATCCGCTGAGTGTGGAAAGTTAGCAAACATTTTATATGTAGAATCTGTGTTATGAAAACTCTTGGGCTTTCATAATTTGTATGCTTAGGTCTGTACTCTAGAATGATTTTCAGGCATAAATATACATTTTAAATTTTAGGACATGCCGGTTTTCTCACGATGTTTTTCTTCACCGTTTTGAGAGCCGTGGTGATGAAATAATGTATACAAAGTAAAGCGCCTGTCTGGGTTCGAACCTATGTCCTACAACTCGTAAGTCACGGCCTTGACCACTGGGCCACCACTGCTCTTCCATTTCATATAATTGATACAAAACCCAATACTACGACTACTACTACCTATTAGCGTTTTCCTACAAATATCGGCTTACTTTACATACATTGTCACACGCACTTTACATTACGCTGACTCATTTTAAACGAAAGACCCTGTTTCCAGTAATACAGTTTTTTTTAAGCTAGTACAGGATGCAGGAATATTTTGAACTGAAGTCAATTACTGTATTGTATTACATAGTTTTCGCTTATCAATAACCGGTGGAAAAATAATCTGTAACACTGTTTTTGGAACACTACAATTATTACATTAAAAACAATAATAATTAATTGGTTAATCGTAACTCGCACCAACCTATCTCTGACGATTATCCCTAGGTGACGATGTCATCACCAGCTGCCAAGGGAGACAATGTCACTGCCAAGTGCATTGTTCTTGCACAGGAAAACAATTGCTGCCAGCAGTCTAACCCGTTTCGCTTAGCGGGCTATTGTTAGCAGCTGTGATATCATTTATAAAAGTGATATGTTCAATGTTCTTTAGATACTTGTGTAACCGGTAGTATTGCGTGCTTTCTGACGCAATCTGAGGTCAGTGGACCTTGCTGCTACTGATAGATGGGCGGTATTCAGCGGTACCATTTAATCATTCATTCATTCTTTAGCCCTTAATACAATTTATTTGGGGCTGGCGCATACTTCTCTATTAGTCGTAATCTGGGTAGTCACCCCGTTTCTAACCATATCATCATGCACACAGTCCATCCATCGTTACTTTGACTTTTTAATCTATCTATACTAATATTATAAAGAGGTATTTGTTTGTAAGTTTGTATGTAGGGGGTAATCTCTGGAACTACCAGTCAAATTTGAAAAATTCTTCTTGTATTTGATAGCCCAATTATCGAGGAAGGCTATTTAACATCACGCTATGACCCTTAGGAGCCGAGCAAAAAGAAAAAAAGTCAAAAAGAACGTTAAGTGATAGCGCGGGCGGGTGATGCGATACGACGGGGTGGCTCGGGGGAAACAAGAATTTTCACGCGAACGAAGTCGCGGGCTGAAGCTAGTGTGCACATTGCTACATTCATACTCAAAACTTTCTTCACGATACTTTCCTCATTCCTCCGTATCATATGCCCCATGCAATGACAACCGATTTCCGCACAATTTTTCAGTTACCGGTGCCACTTTCAGACTGAGTACTACCATGTAATAATTATGTTATTCTTAAAGTAGATATGGGATAATAGTATGTTCACAATGACGAATGAGTGATCATGCAGGAATTTACGTTATTATAACTTTAGGTCAGCAATCGCTCAGTCAGTCAGGCAGTCGCTCCATGTAAAATACTGGTATTCAGCTGCATCCGGTTAGACTGGAAGCCGACCCCAACATAGTTGGGAAAAGGCTAGGCAGATGATGATGATGATAACTTTAGATCATAACGCAAAACACATCTTGTTAACAAACTAACGGCGCATCTAATCATAAGTGGTTACAACCCCTTATGGACGGACATCGGCCAATCTAAAATACGAGTATCTTTCGAAATGTCGTTGTTTACAGCAATTCATAAACTGTAAATTCACAAACTACTTTACGTGCTGCAAATTACATAAAAAATCGAATTTGGCTCCATACAATATTACCGATAAGCTTCTCTATTGATAAGTAAGTTAGTCCGTCAAAAACACACGATAATAGCTTCGTCACCAGTAATATTACACTTTAAACAACACTCGAACTACAAAGGAAATTTTAATCTCATATTCTATTGTCTAGCCAAGTTCTAGAAATTTTTAAATACACGTGTACGATGAAATTTCCATCAGAGTACACGTGGCTGGCATTTATTAACTTTAGATTCGTAACGATGCAAAACAAAATAACAATGCGAAATTGCTTGGAGCAACGAAGAGATTAAAGTTCGCAGACAAAAATAAAATTCAAACGAATTCATCTTTTTTAATCAGAACTGAAATTATGTTATGGAATTTACTATTACTATTTAGCTAGACTTTAACTTTTAATTTTTGCGTTCTGAAAAATGTGTTTTAAAATGCTTGTAAGCAAATGAAATCTTCTTAAGAAATGTTGATCAAAAGAGAGTTTCCATAGGAAAAGAGCTATGGATAATAGTCGAGTTTGATACATGATTAAATACTATTGATCACATCATCTATCACATTCAGTTCTGGACCCATTGCATGCATAATTATGAATGTAGGATTCAAATTTGTACAAATTTTGTGGCCTTTTATCCCTGTTCTTCTATATGCTTGCCATCCATATCAAGAAATATGTTTTTTTGTTAGTCTATATTGAGTCCCACTGCTGGGTAAAGGCCTCCCCTTTTTCCTTCCAAACCTCCCTGTCTTGTGCGATCTCTGGCCATGCATGGCATGTACCAGATCGTCACACCACAGTCGGCGTGGTTGACAAATTTAAAATATTTTCACGAATAATCTACCGATACTGTTGGTCCTTTGGTGAGTGTTGGTAAGCGGTAAGAATTGTAGTAGATCAGGGCCGGTTTAGAGCAGTGGTCGCCAAGTGGTAACGGCAAGTGGTAACGGCCCTTCAAAATGGGTGAGCTGAATGGTGCTGATGCATGCGTCATGTTCGTGAACGGGCGCCGTCAGTAGGGACTGGTCATCTCTTTGCTGCCATGGCTTATTATAATTTATTATTTGAATTGTTGTATTTTCTCATCTTTTCATTATGGACGCTTTTAACGTTCTGCATCGTTCTCACATGTATAATTTTTAACATGAATGATGTAACCAAGACTTTGTAACCACATTATTTTGATTTAAAAGAGTGTCCATGGAGTTTCTTGCCCGTTCTTCTCCATAGGTACCTACGCTATGGAATGGGCAACTAGCTTCATTTTTTCTGACTGACTGACTTCTTGACAATTCAAAAGTACCTGTAAATGATTTAATTAAAATAAATGCTTTCAGTTTGAGCTTGAGTTTTGAGTTTGGCCGCGACTTACAAGTTGTAGGTCGTAGGTTCGAACCCAGACAGGCGCTTTACTTTGTGTAAATTATTTCATCACCATTGCTCTCAAAACGGTGAAAGAAAACATCGTGAGGAAACCGGCATGTCCTAGAACCAAAAATTCGAAGACGTGACATCTGCCAACCCGCACTGGGCCCGCGTGGTGGATTATGGCCCACTCCCTCTCACTGAGAGGAGGCCTGTGTCCCAGCAGTGGGAACATTATAGGCTAATTATGATGAGGGCCGGTTTCTGACTATAGAGAAAGTCCGACTTTGTTCGATTATTTCATATAATGTTATTTGGCAAAATCAGTCCCCCTACATCCTGGACAAGTGGAGCTAGTCACAATATCGTGGCCTCAACGCAGTTCCTGCAAATCGCACTCTGGCATCAGACCGGGCAAACGCTAAGATACAGTCATTATAATCGCAATATTCAATTTATGAAATTAATAGTCTACAATGAATTTCACGGGTGGGCATCATGATATTAATTATCAAGCCACTTAAAATAGTGTTGTAGTAGTCATGAAATTACACTCATGTTCTTAAATAATATCACAAACTCTTTATTTTTAGAATATTTTTATTTATTGTTCAAGACTTTAAAAATAACTTATATCTATGTTCTAAAAGCTAAAAATTATACCTAAGTACAGCAAAAATGACATTCATAAGTTAACTCGATATATTTATTTAAAGAAATATAAATAGGATTACGAAAAGACAGCAAATATCAAATATGTCTTTCCCATGATATTATTGACGTAAAAACATTCTGACACATCACTTTCTTACGATACGTCAGAAGTAACAAGGTCGCGTAATTCGTGAATGTTAATTGATTTTCTCTAGGCCTACAGTCGGTTTTAAATGTGGCCAGGAATAGAACAATCGTCCAATGGGCAAGACAATGCACGTCGCGCTCCGTGCGCCGACGCGGGCACAACGTCAGAAACAGCTGTAACAGATTGATTCACGGCGAGGACACTCACTTTGACGGCTATCCGATACACTGTGACTACATTTTAATTTTTCGGCGAACTCAAAAGGCGAACTAGAGATACCGCTCTGGTTCCGGGAAATACTGTTGGATTTGAAAAAGTTGTAGGTACTGAAAAATATTTTCTTCTTCATTGATTAATGTCATTAACATTTCATGCCCTTTTAATACGGAGGTTTCCCTGAATTCTGACTAACCTTAATAACCTAACGCTTACTTAAATATTACGAAATAACTGGTCCTTTTAGAAAATAACTAATTTCCATTGAAGCTCTTGCTAATATCTACTACATACACATGAACAGAAATTAGCTCAAAGGAAATGAACACTAATGAACATAAAAATGGAATGTCTAAACGACTCCTGAAATGATAAATGATACCTGACATGTGTGTGATAAATGGAAAATATTTCCTGTTACAACTGCAGTAAATTAACTACTTCAAGCTTTCGTAAATTCTGTAGTTATCAATGGAATGGTACGGACTGTCATCGCTAGAAACCCACGAATAGGCAGAAAATTCCGACGTATTGGAAGTAAGAGACACATCATTATTAAAATGGTGTCGTATACGCCATTCAGCTAGCTGGTCTTCCGTTGGTTGAAGAGCAGAAATGTAACTAGGCGCGCTACTTTTACTACTTCTTCTTGATATTGTCCTGTTGAATCTACTCGGATTAAGGTTCGAAGGCATTATGAAAATTTTCTTTTGATTAAAATGTGGCGTTGACTCTGGATTTACCCAGTCATTCCTCAAAGGAACTTTAGGGGGCATAACTAATGCATCAACTGCTTTGTGTTTTACGAACAAAATTCTCTTACTGCCTTTCAGAAGATACGGGTTCTGTCTAATTACAGCGTACACGCAAAGAGCTCCAAATACTACACATGCTGTCCCGACACCGACGTACAATAAAATATGAAGGTTATTATACGCTTCCTCGTAATCAAATGTAGTGTTTTTGTAGAGAACGCAGGTATCAGGATCAAATCGACCCGTGCTTAGCGATATTGGACAAAACACATACTCAGCATCTACATCTCTATTATAAATTCTGAAAACGGAAGGAACATCACTAATGCAGTACACTTCATTTGGACATGTAGTCTGATACCATAAAAGACCATAATCATTTGGTTCTAAAGCACCTATCTCAACCATAGAATAGTTATGAGTTTTCAAGAAATATGTTAACCTTATCCACCTATTTCTGGGCATCAATTCATTCAATGTATTTTTACCAAAATTAGGAAGAGCATAGAAGCCAATTATCACATTGTTAGGGCATGTGTGTCCATACACCGGTGAAAACATCCTCAAAGACGAATTTGTAGTAGCCTCATTACCATTCTGGCAGTCATTGCTCAAATAAACAATTCCACAGATATCATCATCATCCAATTCATCCCATAAATCCCATTTCTCGCCGTCCTTATTTGTTGCATTTGTTTCAAGATGTTTTAAATAATAATTTTCTTTTTGAGTGCAATTTTTTTCAAGATCAGTAAAAGTTTTATCTTTAAAAATTTTAGGGCTGTCACAATACGGATCAGTGAGCAACATATCCTTGTTTGTTAACTGTCTAATTTCATCTTCTGAACAATTGCAATACCACAAATTATCCTGTAGAGTAATTCTAGGCTTAGGATAAGCGATTGCCATAACAGTCTTAAACAGTCCCGCGGGTATTGTGTGTAGTTGGTTGTTATGCAAGAATATCATTTGAATACTGTATAAGTTATCAAAAGCTCCTGCACCAATATATGTTATCCCACATGAATTTAGATACAGGTCTGTACATTTCTGAAGTCCAGTAAAACTATTTTGCCCTAATACGTCTTTAAAAGAATTGAAGGAAAAATCTACGATTCTCAATTCAGCAAATGATGTAGAACCTGTTACGTTTGTTGGATCCCAATGGTTACTTCTCGTTATTGCAAGATTTCTTAGAGTGTCATGGACTGATCGCAGAGCATCTCTAGGTACATCATGAATAGTGACATTTCTGATATTAAGTTGTCGTAAACTCGAGAGGCCTATGAGACTATTCGACGTCCAAGTTCTCAGCTCTAAATTTTTGAACTCTAATACTCGTATGCTTGCAGAGTTTTGGCTCATGAAGGCGTCGCACGGCACGTGCATCAGGTTCCCGTTCATTATTGTAAATTCATGGATATTTTTTCGGAATGTTGACAGCCAGTTTGGTGGCATAGTGTTTTTGGGGAACATAGGTTTGTTCAAAGTTAAAGAAACAGATCTGCAAGCTGCGTCTACTTCCTGTAACAAAACGATGTTGTATTTACTATAGGTACTGTTAAAGTCGTCCAAATCTCATGTTTGTAATGAAATCTCAAGAACGCGCTTAAGTTAATGGCTGGGCAATACACATTAAGGTCCACCTATTTAATAAAGCAGGTTTTGAGTTTATGATCTTACTGAAACTGCGTGGATGATATCTTCTTCATACTCTCCGAAGTATGGCGCCTCTTTGCAGACGACCCTGCAGGTGTTGGTGCTGCAGCGACTTTCTCGAACTATGCGCGTAATTGGCGGCCATTTTGGGATAGACATCAGGAGGATCAGGATGAAACTCGCTACTGTGACAGCTGCGAATATGCTTTGGACCATAAGTCGCAACCAGCCTCGACTGCATGATGTATTTCTGAGAGCAAATAAAATTTATTTTGATGCAAAACAGTAATATTATGACAAAAAAAATATAATTGGTTGCCTTACAACTACTACTACTAACTCATCATCTGCCTAGCCTTTTCCCAACTATGTTGGGGTCGGCTTCCAGTCTAACTGGATGCAGCTGAACACCAGTGTTTGCATGAAACGACTGAAGATTTGACCTTCACAGCCCAGTTACTGATAATAAGGACATTTCAAGCAAACAGCAGATGACGTGAACGACCAAAGCACGGCAGCCAAACCGTTCCATTTTAAAGTGATACAATTGATAGAAAAAAACTGGCCAAGTGCGTGTCAGACCAAGCACAACGAAGGGTTCCGTAGTTGGGATGAATTTATCCCTTAACTTTGTAGTTGAAAAAATGTTCTCTCATACATATACCTATGTCACGGCCAACTTTCCAACTGCAAATGTAAGTTTGTAATCGCAAAAAAAGTATGTGATATAACTACAAATAAACGACTTTTCCCTTTACTACTGCTGTGAGACCTTCCTTGTTGCAAAATTGTATGATCCTAGGTCAACGCCTTTTTTTGTTGCGTAGCTAAGGGTCTTGACAACGAAGTCATATTATAAGGGTTCTGTTTTTTCCTTTTGGGTTACGGAAACCTAAAAATGGCTGTAGGGTTTTGCTACATCATTTTTTTTAACATAAATAACACACTGCAGCTAATAAATAAACAACTCACCTTGCAACTGAAGACAACATGTTCGATTTTTTTGCCAAGGATCCAGGCCGGATCAACTGCAGTCCTCTCATTTGGAGAGCCAAATAAATGGAATTTCGATTGGAATGGGTTTTCACCAGTGGTGAACTAGGTATTCGTA
The DNA here is from genome assembly GCA_945859645.1 of Amphipoea oculea. Taxonomy (NCBI): domain Eukaryota; kingdom Metazoa; phylum Arthropoda; class Insecta; order Lepidoptera; family Noctuidae; genus Amphipoea; species Amphipoea oculea. The sequence continues at coordinate 16,767,431 of OX243873.1, forward strand.
TGGCTGCTGCTTTACCAAAGCCTGGTGACTCGCTATTTTTTCCCCACGAAACACAAGACAAACAGGTTCTCAGATACACATCCCGAACAACCACTGACCAAACTGCGTTACTCATTTTAACCCACGGATATAATAGTTCGATAGCCCATCCGTATCTCGATAAGTGTAATCGAGACAGTGATGATACTTTATCGGCCCATTAGCGATTTCCCTGATAAACTTTGTAAACACAAAAGTGATCGAACGGGTAATTTCACGGGCAAGGGCGTTTATTGCCTATTAAATGTACTAGACTAGGCTGATTGATGAGTTTAGCATGGAAGCATGGATTAATATATGTGATGCAAGTTGGGGGAATTTTGCCACTGTGCCAAACAGTTTAGATGTAATAAAACCCGACTACTCAAAAGGATGAAACAAGAAAGTACCTTCCCGTGGTCGCATGCTACCTTAGCTTTGTATGTTAGTACAGCGACACGAAAGTACCTTCCCTGCGACCACGGGAAGGTACTTTCTTGTTTCATCCTTTTGAGTAGTCGGGTTTTAGTTTTTAAACTTATTATTTATTTAATTATTTTAGGGCTTATTTCAGTAATATTTATATTTTTGAAATGTGCTAATTAAGCCCTTTCATTTGATACCCAACAAGGCATGATTAAAAATTATTAATTTTTAATATCATGACTTTATGTCCGCTAGAGGGCGCCATATTCAATTTAATGTGACGTCACATAGCTAATAACTAGCGGACAATCAAGACGCTTCCAAAGATACCTCATTTGTCTAATTATGACAAGTAGTTTAGAAGTTATGAGGGAATAGATAAACATATATACACACATACCTGTCAAAATCATAACCCTCCTTTTTGCTTCGCCGTAGTCGGGTAAAAAGGATCTGAAAGTCACTTTTATATTGCTTGATGGTAAGGTCGTATCTTAACCAAGCGATCTTCGCGCGACCACGTGTCCAACGCGTTAATTTTTTCGGTGAAACGAAACGCGTTTTTGGGCCGACGAAGAGCGCCTTCTGGTTTGCCGAACAAATGAATGACATGTGAACGCGTCGATCGCATAGGGCTAATTTCACCATTGATCATGATCAGGACATCTAAACAGCATTCAAGAGCTCTGTGTCAATATCACATTGTAATAATGACACCGCTAGCTCTTGAACGCGGCTTAGATGTGCTGATCGTGTTCAGTTTCATTGGTAAAAAATTAACCCTTAGTCTCGGAACCGATCGCTCTGGTTAAGGCTGGCAGTCTAGCGACGTAGCCTCGTCACAATCATTTAATTTTATTCTCAAACATGTCGTGCAAATTATTCACGTCTCCAAAAACCAGTGCATGGATGGTGGCGAGGGAACAAACTTTTAACTAAAGAGTTATTTTAAAAATAACCTATCCAAAAATAACTTTTATTTTACATTTTCAACAACAGTTTGAATTATGACGCAAAAAATACATATTTTATAAGTGTTTCTTAATAAAACTTTATAATAAGCTTTTATGTTTAAGCCTTTTTTTTTTTTTTTTTTTTTTTTTTTTTATGGATGGGAAATCATCAAATGACCCCTCCCGCTCTGGGTGGAGCGAAGGGAGTGTCAGACTCTTACTGACTAAAACCCATCCGTGTTCCTTCCTTAGCCCTTTATGTTCCGGGGTAGCGGTAACCCTTTCGGACAATCCCGCACCCCCGGCAGGCTTCGGCCCTGGCAGGCCCCTTCCTTTATGCTGACATCTCTTTGAGGCGCGCGTGGAACACGTACGCGCCGTCCGGCACGGGCCTGGTCCTGATCGGACGGTGAGCTACCCATTACTCTCCGTCCGCAGGCCCGCACCTACGGTGGCCGGGAGTCGTCACGCGGCTCCCGACGCCCGGAGCGTCTACCGCGGCGGCTGGGGTGTGAGGCTCTCTCCCTCAGCCGTTCCGCCACCTCCTTCGCTAGCATGACTGCTTCGCAGAAGGAGGTGACCGCCTCCCACTCCCTCTCACCCCGGACCATGGCTTGAACCAGGGCCGGACGCGAGAGGTCGCCGCCGCTGTCGATCGCCTCTACGAGGGCACGGCGGTGCTCCGCCCATGCGGGGCAGACCTCCACCGTATGCTCCACCGTGTCCTCTGGGCGATCCTCGCAGTGGTGACACCCGGGCGTCTCCTCCCGCCTGATGATGTGCAGGAACCTCCCAAAACATCCGTGTCCGGTGAGGACCTGCGTCAGGCGATAGGTGAGGACGCCGTGACGCCTCTCTAGCCACTCCTCAAAGAGGGGTCTTATCGCCACTATCGTGGCGTGCCCTGCGCTGGGTTGCGAAAGTCGCTCCTTCCATGCCACCATGAGATCGTGCCGGAGGTCTGTCCGCTCCGCCGCAATTTGCCGCGGAAGCGGAGTTTCCCCCCGGCTCAGTGCCTCCGCGCGCCACTCATACAGGCGCGCTAGGACTATCGCCTCCAGATCCCATGGCGGCAGTCCGGCAAGGAGGCTTGCCGCCTCGCCCGAGATCGTGCGGTACCCCCGGATCAGCCTTACGGCTACCACCTTTTGGGGCGCGTTCAGATAGTGGGCGGCTCGCCGCCGCAGAGAACGCGCCCACACCGGGGCCCCGTATAGGGCCATGGACCGCACGACCCCCGCGTAAAGCCTCCGGCAGGAGGTGTTTGGCCCCCCCAGGTTGGGCAGGAGCCGCTTGAAGGCGGCCCCGGTCCTCTCCAGTTTGGGGGCCAAACGTCGGAAGTGTTCGACGAAGTTCCACCGGCTGTCGAGGACGAGACCCAGGTATCTCATCGTTGCCTCGACGCCGATGTGAACCCCTCCCACCGTTAGTTGGGATCCCGATGGTGGCCCGTTCCGAGGCCCATGGAAAGACATGGCCTCGGACTTGTGCAATGCCACCTCGAGACCCAACCGCCGGATTCTTTCCACGACTATCGCAACCCCGCGTGTCATCGCGTCGGCCGCCGCCTGATGCGACCTCCCTTGCGCCAGGACTAGCGTGTCGTCAGCGTAGCAAACCACGCTGACGCCATCAGGGAGGTCGGCTCGCAGCACCCAGTCGTAACCGATGTCCCACAGGAGCGGCCCCAGAACCGATCCCTGTGGGACACCGCACGACATCTCTCGCCGGTTCCATTCCCCGTTGCGACCAGGGTAGATGACGGCTCTGTCCGTCAAATACGCCCCAACTACTCGACGGAGGTAGGTCGGCACCCGGTGATACCGGAGTGCCTCCCCAATACAGCTCCAGGGCAGGGTGTTAAACGCGTTGGCGATGTCGAGTGACACCGCCACGACGACCCCACCCCGGGTCACCGCGTCCCCCGTCGTGAGGGCTCTCACGCGCATGATGGCGTCCACTGTCGAGCGCCCCTTGCGGAAGCCAAACTGGCTATCCGCAAGATCCGGCCCCGTCCTCACTAGGTGCCCGACGAGGCGGCCTGCAATCACTCTCTCAAAGAGCTTGCCGACCTCGTCGAGCAGCACTATGGGCCGGTATGCGGACGGAGAGTCCGCAGGGCGCCCTGGCTTCTGAATGAGGACCAGCTTCCCCGTTTTCCAACGGAGTGGAAACTGGCCCCTCTCCATGCATGCGCTTAAGAGCGCCTCTAGTCGAGGCCCGAGAGCCCTCGAGGCCAGGACCCAGACTTTACCCGGCAAGCCGTCGGGTCCTGGGGCGGTATTTTTGGCCTTCAGCCTGCCTACCGCCGCTCTCAGATCTACCCCGGTCACTTCAGGGATGTCGTCGTCGTCGTCTTCATGGTCCGCTTCGGGCACCGCAAGTGGCGGAGCCATGGGCGGGGGAGTATGCTCCCCCCGTGAAGGGAACAGAGTGCTCACCACCTCCTCCACGAGCTGTGGGCGGAGACTCTGCGTCAGCGGGGGGGCCCAGGTGCGGAGTTTATTCCGCACCATTTTGTAAGGGCGCCCCCATGGATCTCTGTTCAGAGTCTCCACCATCTCTTCGCGGGCCGTATCCTTGGCCCGCTGGACAGCCCCTTGGAGGGCGGTCTTCGCCGCTCTGTACCCCTCGTACAGCTCCGCCTCCGTGGCTTCCGCATCCGGAGGGCGGATGCGGAGCCTGCGGTGCCTGGTGTACCGGTGTCGCGCGTCGACGCACGCCTTGCGTAGCGACTCCACCTCCTGCGACCACCAGTACACCTGACGTCGGGCGCATCCTGGCCGGACTCGGGGCATTGCCACGTCACATATATCGGACATGGCCTCCTGGAGCCATTCCGCCTCATTGTCAATATCGGCAGGCCTGTCCGGTGATGACACCCAGGCCTGCACGATCGAGGCTTCCAGGAGGAGCTCCCGGTCCAGCTGCTTCAGCGCCCACCGCGGACCACTCGGGGCCTGCTGGACCAGCGCGCTAGAGGTCTGGGTGGAGACGTCGAACCGGATATACCGGTGGTCGGAGTAGGTCTCCACCTCCTCCATGACGCGCCAGTCACTGACACGCTGTGACAGAGCGGGGCTGGCGAACGAGATGTCCACTACGGACTCGCCCCGCATCCGCACACACGTAGGGACAGAACCCCGATTTAGGACGACCAGGCCTGTTTCCAGGGCCCAGTCCTCCACCATCCTGCCCCGCACATCCGTGTAGCGGGAACCCCAGGCCAAATTCTTGGCGTTGAAGTCCCCTACCACTAGCACGGAGAAGGAATGGTTTCCGGCGACGACGACACTCAACTCTGTTAAAGAGTTCTGGAACTCGGCGAGAGTTCGGTTCGGAGAGAAGTACACTCCCACTACTACGATCTCTCCGAACCGTGCCGCTACGCACCCCTGTCCCTTTGTGACACCTTCGAGGGACGGGGTACCGGCGGCAGCCGACGAAATTATGGTCACTGAGCCGCTCAGGTCCTCCACCCAGTTATCCCTGGGCGGGACAAAGTACGGCTCAGCGACCACGGCGATGTTAATCGACCACTGCGCCATGCTCTGGAGCAGCAGGTCCTGAGCGCAGGCGCAGTGGTTGATGTTCGCCTGGAGGAGGCGCAATGGAGCCATTACTCCTCCATTTCAGCCCCCTCCCGGGCCCTTTGTGAGGGCCCCCCGGCGGTGGCGGCGGCGGCGGCGACAGCAGCAGCGGCGGCGACGGTGGGGGTGGCGACGGCGGCGGAGGGCCTGCCTTTTCTCCTGGTCCCGGTGGGTGGAGCGCAGGACTTGCTCCCCGCCCGGTGATCGGCCGGCTTGCCAGCAGCCGCACATGCGACGCAGTGCGGCGCGGCGCTGCACGAGCCAGCCGTATGTCCGGGCTGACCGCAGCGGAAGCACAGAGTGCTGCGGTCCTCCGAAGTGCACTGGACGCCAACGTGGTGCCCCACATGGCATCGGAAGCACCTCAGAGGCCTGGGTTCTAGCAGTTTAACCTGCGCTGACACCCAGCCCACCAGGAGTCTTCGGCCCTCGACGATTGTTCTGGCCGCCGTCACGGGGCAGCTTACCGTCACAGTTCGCATGCCCGCGAAACCAGGACGAATGGTGCCCGCCTTCACCTGGTCGGCCAGACACCCGCCCGCCCTGGCGACGGCGGCCACTACCTCTCCCTCCGTTACGGAGTCATCCAGGCCCAGGATACGCATGTCTGCGCACTTGACGGGCCTGGAGACTCGAGCCTCGTCCGTTTATGTTTAAGCCTAGATTAAGATTAAACGGCATAAAAAATGTTTGCTCGACACGCCAAGTTAACTCAGAGGCTTGTATTAAAAGACTGCTGTACAAGCCGATTAGCTCCGCACGCGATCTTAGCACTCCTTAATTCATCGCAAAATCCTGGAATACATTAGAAAAAATCGGTCAAGTGCGAGTCGGATTTGCGCACCGAAGGTTCCGTATTTTGTAGGTATGTCACTGGATTTTTTTTTGTAATGAAACTTCTAATTTACGGTTTTCGGATTTTTTACTTTACTTGTGCTACATGACATTGCTTTTTGCCAAATTTCAGGATTCTAGGTCAACGGGAAGTACCCTATAGGTTTTGATTCCGGAACATAAACGCCCGTAACTTTTGATTGTCTTGACGTAGAAGTTTGATTTTGTCAGTGCTTCAAGGAATTGCGTATTTGATATTAATTTCAACATGGTAACTTCAGGCGTTCCTGGGAAAAAAGATCTTGACAGACGGACACCAAAGTGACCTTATATAAGGGTTCCGTTTTTCCTTTTGAGGTACGGAACCTTAAAAAGTGATACTTTCTTTCTATAAAATCCTTCTTCCCGTTACTTCGCCCACGTAGAAAACTTTTAATTTACCGTTTTTTTAATGAAAAGCACTTGAAGATTACATTTGTGTTTTATTTCTCATAAATTATGGACTAGACGGCTCACAGCCGACGGCCGACTACTTTTGGTCTGAACGCGGCCTAACTGAAAAGGTTACGGAAAAGTTGAGAAAGATTTTGTTTTTATAATAGCTTTTTCTCATCCAACATATAATATTATTATTTTCTAACAAAATGTCGTGGAGACCGCGTATCGAAAAAAGGGTAGTGTACCCCTCCACCCAGCTAAATGGACCGGCGACTTTAAGAAGTTGGTTAAGTCAGACTGAATGCAGAAGGTAGAGGACAGGGTGTTGTGACGCAGCCTGGGAGAAGTCTATTTCCAGCAGTAGACTCCAATATCTTGAGTTGATTGAGACTTGTGTCGTAAAATGTCGTACCTATGTCAGAAATATTTTTTTAGTCAGCCTGCACTGTCCCACTACTGAGTAAAGGCCTCCCACAAACCCTTCCAGGCATGCTTTTCCAGGGTCTTCAATAGTTTAGGTATAGAACTAGCAGCGCCCCGCGGTTTCATCCGCATAAGTTTCGATCCCGTGGGAATATCGGGATAAAAACATCTATATACCAAATTTCATCTAAATCGGTTCTGCGGTTTAAACGTGAAGAGGTAACATACAGACAGACAGACAGACACACTTTCGCATTTATAATATTAGTAAGTAGGTATAGTAAGTATGGATGGTATGATACTAACATAGTTATTATTTACTAACAAAATTGTTACTATATTATTATGTATACTTAGGTTAAGGTATGTATCTATGGGTCTTTGTTACCTGAAAATAAATGGTTTATTATTATTTATTATTATAGGGAAAATCTTCAAAAGCTTTTCTTTTTCACTAACAAAAAAAATGTATGAAAGTTTCTGTCCATGTCCTGACCATAATACCTAATATAAGAAAGTAATAATAAATATGTGACCTTTGGACACTTCGCGTTTACAAGGAAATAAATTTTATCAGCTGTTTGCTATCCCAAACCACTCAGGAATATGAGATAGTAAAATACTCCGCTGTGATGGCTAACTTGAGGATATGGAACTTTACACCCATTTATGTTGGGGAAAAGACTTGTTGAACACATATAGCACCACTAGCTGCGCCCCGCGGTTTCACCCGCATAAGTTTCGATCCTGTGGGAATATCGGAATAAAAACTATCCTATGTCCTTTCCCGGGACTCAAACTATCTCCATACCAAATTTCATCTAAATCGGTTCAGTGGTTTAGGCGTGAAAATGTAACATACAGACAGACAGACAGAGTTACCTTCGAATTTATAATATTACTAGCTGCGCCCCGCGGTTTCACCCGCGTAAATGTCAGTCCCGTGGGAATATCGGGATAAAAACTATCCTATGTCCTTTTCCGGGACTCAAACTATCTCCATACCAAATTTCATCTAAATCGGTTCAGTGGTTTAGGCGTGAAGAAGTAACAAACATATAAACAAATATCCTTGGGTTCGAATTCCGGGTCGGGCAAAGTGTTAGTTGGTTTTACCATATGAAATTTCTCAGTAGCTGGCTGGATTTGTGCCCGGTCGATGACAGACACGCTCACGCCCTGATACACAGAACTTGGAAATAACTGGCAAAATGTGGTTGCGTGACGTCACGCCTCCCCGCTCCATCATCTCGCTTCTCCGAAAGATCCCTCTGTCGAACCGTACAGGAGTGTTGTTATGTAGTATATTGTTCAGAATGTGTGGTCAAAGTGCAACCTTCGCTACTTTTACGTTTAGTATGTTGGTGGGGGCTTATGGCTAAGTTTAAGCTACGCTTGCCATGGTTGGTCCGTGGATGGGTGACCATCTTCACATACCAAGACCCCTCCGTGACTCGGAAAGCCGTCGCCGTTGGTCCCGGCTGTCATTCGTGGATCTTTAACAGTCGTTACGGGTAGTCAGAAGCCCGAAAGTCTGACAACCACTCGTACCAAGGGGTATCGTATTACCCAGTAACTGGGTTGTGGAGGTCAGAAATAGGCAGTCGCTTCATGTAAAATACTGGTATTTAGCTGCATCCGGTTAGACTGGAAGCCAACCCCAACATTGTTGGGAACAGGCTAGGCAGATGATGATGATGTCTAAGTAAATAAATAATAATAAGCATGGTCTGAAAATGCGCTCAAGACAGAGTACCGGCAATATGGTCAGACGCGATCAAAAACGCTGTTGGAGACAGAATCTACCGAGTGGTCCACACTGCAGAAGACCGCATCACTTGGAGACTCGTCGTATGTGGGCGCCGTCCTCAGCACTGAGGGACCGACGAAGAAGAGAAGATGTAATAAGGTTAAAGATTGGAATTATAGTTATGAATGATAATTGATAAGCTAGGGTACAAAATCTCTGAACCGAAAAAAATATCTAATGTTTTTTTCGGTTCAGAGATTTTGACCCTTTTGGAACTGCGGGAAAATACAAAAATAAAACTAGTTAGCGAATTCATTAGCCTTTAATTCTTGTCACATGATGTAGATAATAATATACTTTGCACTGTGTGATAACAAAGGTCAATATTATACCTACCCTAATACGTAATATAATAATTATTATCAACAAGGAAAACAATACACAATCGAGAATTCTCAGAATCATCAGACCTATACAAACAAAACACGCAATTGTAGGAGCTTATGTGTATGGCAATGTGTAAATCGACGGCCCCAATGTAAAGTATCGAAAATGCGAAATGATAACGTTACAGGCAAACGAATTGAGGTTTGGTTTAAGCACAATATTTTGGCATTCATAAATTCTCCTTTTAATAATAATACTGGTCGTGGTCTTTATACGATTTGTGCAATTTGATCTTCTGGGACATTTTGCACTGTCAAGATCACGATCTTCTAGAATATTTTGCACTATCGAGATCACCGGATGGTTAAGCAGAGGTGACCTACTCGTATTGTACACCTATCAGTTATGTTAAGTCCCATGTAACAGGAGGCGAGCCTATGGCCAACAATCGGGCACAAATCCAGACTCCGGGCAGCTACTGAGAAATTCCTGATGGAAAAACGCAATAGCACTTTGCCCGACCAGGACCTCATACTCAAAAGTAGCACTAGCAAACACTAAACCAACGAGGCAGCCGCTAGTTTACGTCGTATTACGTAGGGGCAGTCAAAATATGACAATACACAATGTATCCCTATGGTACGCTCGCGCCAATGCGCCGAGTATTATGCATACGTCATAATTATCGACGATATTTCCGAACGTTCGCGTTCAATTCCCCTGTGGCTTTTAATGCAGGGCCCGCAGATGTAGATAATATTAGATAACGCTAGTTTGTGAAACTGTGTGGAATTCGTGTCCAATATTTTACCTATAATTACAGAAAAATATGTTTACTGTTCATTCGGGAGAATCAAACTTTTCAGTTTTTTTTAGCGATCCTAGAGACTTAATTCGTATTCGTAAACTTACGGGGACGTGTTATTCGGTGTTACACTTTTCTAAGTCACGTATCACACTCACGCTATAATGAATGAAACTAACTTGTTTATCGCAATATTTTCTCTCCCGATAAAACACTCAACACACTACCAATCTCACCTTTTCCCGCTGTTGAAAAGGGCATAAGAAACGAGAGAAGTTCTTGCGCATTTGAAGAATCTCCCTAAGGTTTGTAGTATGTTGTGACGAACAGCTTCCTCTAACCATCATTCTACATCTATGGCAGTAACACCGAATACTGATAGCGATGTACTCGATCCATAGTTTTCTGTGAAAACCACTCACACTAGTGCAAAGCTATTGGTACTCGACGGAGCATACAAATGGCCTGTTACAACACTGCGAACCACATATTTTTCTATATTCTGAGTTTTATTTCACTCGTTAATCTAGAATTTCCCTCTGGGCTCCGGAGTTATGTTTTAGATTTTCCATACAATTTATCGTTGTTTATTTTTTATATTGCATTTTTATGTGTTGTTGATTTTTGTAGAAGTGCTATGATAGCGAACACGTTTAGGCCAATAATAATTATAAATATAGAAACTCAATCATCATTAATACCTACTTCAAAATACATTAACTTTTTTTCTTATAAATAAGTAACACTTAGGCTGAGACTACATTAGGCCGCGACGCGATATGCGACACATGAGCGATTAAAACAAATAAATGAATGCTCACGTGTATGGCTACACCGTAAATCAAATATTACTAGCGATCTTTGATTTCTGTTATGCGATAGGAACAACATTACTGTAATCACGGCATCGGCTACATCAACATATCGGCGAAATTGAAGCGAATTTACTCACTTGCACGACTAGTTCAATAGTGCTATTAAATATGCGTATGGCTACATTATGCGTATACAGGGTGAAATTGAATACATGCGACAAATCGAAATGGGAGATTATACTCATCATTATGAACAACTTTTACTATGGGACCAAACCTGAAATCGCGAAAAAAAAATCTGCTGTTCCCTACATTTTGGCGAGTTATGCGAACATAAATGTTGGAAGCCAAAAAATCGTGTATTTTATCAGTCGGAACAAAACCGTTGGTAGCCATTTTGGTTTGTTTTTTTTTTTAATATTTCTGCTCTTTGGAGTTGATTTAAAAGAAAAGAAAAAAATACATGTTAATTAAGCATCTGTAGATGACTGATTTTTTTTGTTAAGAAATAACTATTTGCACTAGATACTAAATTAAATGACTAACTTACAATTATAGAAATAAATACAAAAACAAAGGACACTTAGGTGCTCGTCCGCATCGCTGTGATCCGGAAACGTGCCCAGAAGACTGGCAGCATTGCCACGTTGAATGGCAATGCTAATTCTTTGACCAAAGAACGACCCAGCCCTCTGGTCACGTGAAGTGCTAGAGCGAGAAATTTAGACGAGCACTCGGGCCCCATGACCTGAGCGTTTCGACCCCAAACGGCTCAAAGCTGTACATGTCTGATTATATTGATTTAAACTACATGTCTTACAATAACAAAACCTCTTGTTCTGATAAAACATTTTACATTTCCTTACAATCGACGTTCAGACAATCGTTTGAATAAATATTAACTAACTCATTGTTGAAGTTACCACTATCTTAGAGCAGGTTTACAAGATGCCAAAGTTTAATTACGAAGCTGTCAGTTCCATTGGCATTAATTGGCTAGCCAGGGAGCTCCCGAGGCGGCAGCTCGGTATCGCAGGTCAAAACTTACGGTGTCCGAACTTACCCTTTGTCTCGGTTGGGTAAACAATGATGGCGGGGTACATTGCTTCGCTTTTACGTATCGTGTGTACTAAATTGAATATCTGAGTATCGCTTAAGTTATTACTAAATATATAATAGTGCATTGCAAATCCGGGCAAGTTCCAGTGTGACTCTTTCAATTCATATGTAGGTACTTTCAACGTATTTTGGACACCACTGACATCGCTGAAGGAAAACATCGTGAGGAAACCTGGACTTTCTGACATTGCCAATCCACTTTGAGCAAGCGTGATGATTAATGTTTATGCCTCCTTTGTATCAGACGAAGCCTCTACGCTGCATTTGGACAGGCTGGTATTAATAATCATCCCCTCCTCCTCAAGTCGTACTCCTCATTACTGAGGATCGTGATCCTCCTTTGAAAACAACTTTTCCCTGACTATGTTTCGCCATCTCTATCTATCCTTGGCCAAGAGAAGCGCATCATGAAATTTCGTGTCAAGATCTTATCTGGTCGGACCATCGCAAAGGGCTGCGACCTCTTGGTCGTTTACCATCCACCTTGCCGGTAACCATCAGTTGTTCGAGGTTATTGCCGTCTTTTCTCGCTATATGGCCGAAAAATTCCAAAACTCTGCGGCGACAGGTCGTAGAGAATCTGGTCTTTATTCTGAGCTCGCGTAGGATGGACTCGTTGATGCGGAATGCAGTCCAGGGTATCTGGAGCAATAATCATAAGCAGCCTATAATGTTCCCACTGCTGGGACACAGGCCTCCTCTCTGGGAGAGGGAGTGAGCCATAATCCACCACGCGGGCCCAGTGCGGGTTGGCGGATGTCACATGTCTTCGAATTTTTGGTCTAGAACATTTCGTTTCCTCACGATGTTTTCCTTCACCGTTTTGATAGCAGTGGTGATGATCTAATTTACACAAAGTGCCTGCTTGGGTTCGAACCCACGACCTAAAACTCATAAGGCGCGGCCGTTACCACTTGGCCACCACTGCTCCTGGCTGGTATTAATTTGTAGGAAAAAGCGGTACCTACCTGAAAGTAAAAAAACTTAAAGGTAATCGGCATTGAACTAGAATAACTTGGATCAGTGTCGACTTTTTTATCAAAGCTTCGGTTCTGACTAACAAGAAATGTTTCGGTGACAAACGAGGACTAAGCTTTCTCTAAATGGTTAAAAAACCTTTTTTCAGGAAAAACAGCCTGAAACAGACATTTGAATCCAACAAAAGAAGGTCAGTCCAAGATAAAAATAAAGGTTGATTAGCGCTAATGCTGACTATTTGTATACTATAGCTATATAGCTCATTAATTTATTGTTTGGAGCCGAGATCAAGGCCTCATTCTATTTTCTATCGTTGTACTTATTTCAATAGGTATATACACGGTCTAGTGGTGGGGCCCGTGGCTAAATTATAACAGCCGCACAGGTCGATCGATCAGGTTAAGCTACGCTTGCCGCGGTTGGTCTGTGGATGGGTGACCATCTTTACATACCGAGACCCCTCCGTGCCTCGGAAAGCACGTTAAGCCGTTGGTCCCGGCTGTCATTCTTGGATCTTTGACCGTCGTTACGGGTAGTCAGAAGCCCGAAAGTCTGATAACCAGTCTTACCAAGGGGTATCGTATTACCCAGTAACTGGGTTGTGGAGGTCAGATAGGCAGTCGCTCCATGTAAAATACTGGTATTCAGCTGCATCCGGTTAGACTGGAAGCCGACCCCAACATAGTTGGGAAAAGGCTAGGCAGATGATGATGATACACGGTCTAGTGGTTGTTGGTCTAGTGGTCGCAAGTGCTACTGCTAAGCATGAGGTTCTGGGTTCGATTCCCAGGTTGGGTAAAGTGTTATTGGGTTTTTCTATCAGGAATTTCTCAGTAGCAGCCCGGAGTCTCGATTTGTGCCCGGTTGACCCGCCTATTACATGGAACGAAATGTGGGTGTACTATGGCATGACTACAAAAAGCTCTCCAGGATTGGGTACTGCTACTAACGAAATTATATTTTACTGAAAGATTTCAAAAGTGCATAATTAGGATCTAGTTGGATGGCCGTTATTTATGAATGGCAGTTGTTTATTGTAAGAAACGAGCTACGGTAGTTTTGTGAACAAGTTTTCCTATTGAAAAAATACCGGCCTGAAACTGTCCCACTGCAGAGCGGACGCCTCTCTTCATAATTAGTGAATCAATACTTCACCGAGTTTTCTCATTACGTGTTGGCGATGTTTGAGATTTCCCAACGATGTTTTCTTTCAACTCAGTCATGTACAAGATTTACTCAAGCACCATAATAGTCTTACCTTAAAGTCAACGGTCGTCATACCTATTCAATTTGATTTAACCGGTCTGATGCCCTGAACCCCCCCCCCCCCTCTTCGATCCTCTGCTAGTTAATGGAAAATGTTTTTCTTTGAAATATGTATGCGCGCAAACTGTAACCACGAAATTCAGCACGTTTTTAGGCTAGCAAAGAAATTCGTCGGTTAATCTGTTGTTTCATAGAAAAGGTGGACTACGAAGCCTCACCTCTTTTTGGGACAGGCTGGTTATATTTGAAGGCGTGTTCCGTTCGAACGTTCAAGCGTGTGTCAAATATTCTGTTAGTGTTTTCTTCTTGTATTTTGAAGCAGTGCTGGTTTTATCGTTGTACAGTAAGCTTCTCTTAAAATAAATGCTGGTCAAAGCTTAACGCCTTTTAATAATATGTCCTAAGCACACACCCTCGCTACGTCCCCCTCTACAGTACAATACCTTCGCGGTTAAAATGTATGGAACAGCTATTTTTTTTCATTATTATTATCGATCCGATGATTCAGAATATGTACTGAATCCAGGATAAATGTTGCGCGTCCATGTACCTGTCAACCGGTATTAAGGATTATGTATAAGGAAACAAACGTAAAGAAAAACTCAAGAAAATTTCGTAATTAAATGCGACAAAAAGTCGAGACAGTATTTTGAATTATTAACAATCTTATCAGTCCCGTGCGACGTTAAATCAGTGTCTGATAGTGACAGAAACGCTGAATAAAATGCTCCTAAAGAGAAAAGATATTCATATCATAGCGACTGAATAAATGTGAAAGCCATTAGTTATATCGCAAGGAAGCGCCATTTTAGTCTTTTGAGGAGAAAATTATTATCATATCCGTCGGAGAGATTGTTTAGAACCATATTAAGAGAAAGTAACTAGACATTCTAGGCAATGATTTAATGATATCAATGCTGTTATAAGTTGTAAGTGGAGCAGTGGTGGCCCAGTGGCAACAGCCGCGACTTACGAGTTGTAGTTCGTAGGTTCAAACCCAGACATTTGTATAAATTATTTCATCACCACTGCTCTCAATGGTGAAGGAAAACATTGTGAGGAAACCGGCATATCCTAGATTACGAAGATATGTGACATCCACCCAGCCACACTTGGGTCCAGATGGTGGTTTATCTATGGCAAACTCACAGAGAGGAGGCCTGTGTCTCAGCTTACCTACGTTTAAAGTTAATTTACTCTAAGATATTTGCACGCCATGAGAAATGGCAGACATGTCGTGAGCCACTCTTATTTTAAGATCTTACATGCATGTATTATTTTAATTCTGTATGTATACACATGTTCGAGCAAAAAAAGTTATGGTTTCTTACTTTTATGTAAGTATAGGTTAAATCAATTTATACTCGTACTTTTAACATGCAAACAATTGATTTTTTCATCAAAGAGCTAGTAGATGGCCAGCAATGGAGCACGTGTTACTTCAACCAAACTGAGGCCTTATGAAAACCATTAGCAAGTTCAATGACCGGCCCAATAAATTGTTATTGATTTTCACAACCTTTGAAACCGGTTTGGGTTAGAGTCATAAAAATTTCGTTTTATTGCTGCTATCAAGACCGACCTACCCTACCTCACTTGCTTCAAATATTCTCAGTTACCCATTAACCTGGTAAGATTCTAATTGCTTTTAAAAGCTGTTAACAAGGTTCGATGAAGCTTTAATGGAATCAAATTGTTCCTGGATTCATTTCTTCGTGTAAGAACAGAATACGTAAGTGAAAATTTGAAATGTAGGTACCTATTTCGTAGGTAGATACCGAACAAAGCAACAAATTAGATCACCAAAGTACTTCGAAATATCGTAGAAATGTATTCTATTATTTCGTAATACATTGCGAGTATGTAACATTATTATAGAGGGTAGGTTGGTATAGACTATTCTACGAGAAGAGATACGTCATTAGCTTTTCCCAAGTTGCGCCAAAAAACGGATCGTTCGCAATTTCAAAAAATAGACAAACGTTATTTCAGATTGTTTGGTTGGGACCACATTTTCTCTGATCCCCTAAAATAACTTGAACGGAACAAATTGTTTTCAGAAAACTATTTACATATATATATGCAAATAAGGTTTTATACAAACTAGCTTCGCTGAAACAGAAACATTAAAAAAATACCAAGGTGTTTTGTTTGGTACGTGTTAACACGGAAATTAAATTGCTGAAGTGAATTTCTACGGAGTGCAGTGTGGGAAATTCCGTCACAAAACTACAGTTAGTTATTCGTGAAAACGTTGGAAATACCGACTGGGCGTCCGGGGGCCGTGATTGCAATATTCCCTCCGTCCGGCGTCACGCGCGCGCGCCCGCTTCTGATGAAAAATATGTTCATGGTTATGTATTTTTTGTACTTTTTTTTCAATTGCCCCGACTGTGGCTCGAAGCGATGAGGTCATATTTTATGTTGCTAAGTTTAGTCGCCTTTTCTTTATGCTATAGGCACCTAAGGTATTATAGACGATATACTAGGAAGGGAAGACGGCGGGATATCGGCGTAAATTCAATTTGATGTCGGGTGTAAGATATACCACCATACGGTCTACACAAATCTGTGTACGTGCTACATATTCCTCGCCAATATAGTTAGGGTTAATTTTCTGACTCTGTGGAACATAGGATGATGAAATTAGTTCTTAATTGACCCTTAAGAGTAGAGTATTTACCTACTGAACAGAGTAGAGACTAAGTACAAAACAAACATTGAGGGGTTTGTTAAGTAGTAAATTAGTAGCCTTTACAAAATATTTTATTCCCAAATGTATTCTTGACCTAAACGAAAACAATTGAACTTTCAGGCTTTCACTTAACATTTACATATTTTGTATCGAGGTTATTCTGCATTTATTTTGAACATATAAAATTGACTGCTTAAGATATGGGAAGATTTAAAATATAAATTGCTTGTTAATAAGTATAAGTTCTTAAAAACTTATGAACAAGCAAACACATGGATAAAAGCTTGTGTTTAATAAGTTTAGATTACGCCCACACCCTGCGGGTCCCCGCGGTTGCGTCCCCCTGAGCCAACGTCAAGCCGGCATAGGAAACACGATAAATCAACTCTCACCAAGAGATATTGCTTGCTTGCTTTGCATTAGTTTATGGCCCCATTCGTAGAGCCAGCAATGTATTGGAAACTGCCGGATTGAGACAATAACGCACGCTATTGATTTCGATCAGCTTAAGGGTCTATGCTTTTAAACTGCCATTCTATAGCTACGAAATCAGATAACAGTTTGTATGCGGTTTTTTTTATCGACTGTTTCGATCCTAGGAACGTTGTAGACGAAGAGAGATGAAATTGATAGGTAGGTCCTTCTATAAGGGCCTTCATTAATTATTAATTATAATGTAGGATAAACAGCCAAAAAATTCCCAAATCCCATTTTGAACTTCCTATTTTACCCAAAAAAAGTTAGAATAACATTTACGGCCACCGGCGCTAGCTAGCATTATAATTATGTTGGCTGTTAATTTCCGTGATTTTGGTTAAAACATAATGTCTTTTAATTGCAATTTCTTACAATTAGAGATACCTTTATTTTTCATATCTTTCAGCCATTAGACTAGACCTAACGACCTATAAAAATTAAAGGTCTTTACAAAAATTAAACCATTTTGTTTAAAAAAATGCCCTCTCACAGAGGGGAGGCCTGTGTCCCAGCAGTGGGAACTGTATATGCTGATTACGTTATGTATTTTAAAAAATGAACTCGAAAATATCTAACAGTTTTGCTTAGGAAATAATATGCTGATAGTATCTTAGAAAAGGGTATCTAAATGACATAAAATAAGGCTGTTGTGCCTGGCTCACAATATTTAAGACTAATTATTTTGTCGTTTGTGGCTGCCTCACAATATGTAAGACTAATTATTTTGTCGTTAAACTTTAACTGCATGTTTTTTTTTTTAATGAATACCCTACAGTTCCTGGAACACTTCATCCCTTGAAGAAGTGTTCTGAGAACTGGAGGGCATTCATTTTATTCAATTATTACAGTATCTTTATCTCACGAAGTGACGAGCGCTTTACTTGTGGTTAGTAAGTGTGCAAATACGCTGTGAATATGTGTGTAAGCCATCACTCGGATATCTAAGCAAGAGCTCTCGGTAATGTCCGAGATAATGGCCAAGTGTTTGTGTTATATGCTGATGCTACTCGTCTTGACGCACACATTCACAGCGTGTTTGTCACTTGGTTACCACAAGTAAAGCGCGCGTCGCTACGTGAGATAAAAATACTATAAATGAAGAGATCCGCAGGAGAAACATGGTTACCGACGTAGCCCGAAGAATTGCCAAACTTAAGTGGCAGTGGGCAAGGCACATTGCTCGCAGAACAGATGGTCGATGGGGCCGAAAGGTTCTGGAGTGGCGATCGCGTACCGGAAGACGTAGCGTTGGAAGGCCTCCCACAAGGTGGACTGACGACCTTGTGAAGGCCGCAGGAACTCGTTGGATGCGAGAAGCACAAAACCGGTCGAAGTGGAGGTGCTTGGGGGAGGCCTATGTCTAGCGGTAGACCTCTTTCGGCTGAAATGATGATAATGATGAAGCCGATATACGCCAAATTTTATTAAAATTTTGCGTTTAAAATGTAAAACCCCATTTCATATTTCGATCTATCTACTTACGTAGGTAGGCATAATTTTCGACATGACGCTTAGGGAGTATTTAAGTAGTATTGTACATGCCTAGTATCTGAGAGCAAGTAATATGCAATTTAAAATGTTGATTACTTGGTTCTGAGAATAGACGAAAGCTAATAATGAAAGCCTCTGCAAGACGAAGTTTTAGCTGAAAATCTTTTAAAAACTACCAGAAAAATTAAACCCTTGTAAAAACTGCTAGTTATTTTTTACCAAAATATTAAGAACAATAAAACTTGAGGATTAGATCATAGACAGCATATAAACTTGTTGGTTGTGATAGTTAAAGCAATATTTCTTAAAGCCTGCACTCGACAGTCTTCAGTTTATAGCAACTTACTACGAAAAAAAAATACAGCCTGGCATCCCACACCGACGCGCAGACTGTAACCATCGAGTTAGTACTGTAGAGACTTCTTTGAGGGTTACAGACCTCCTTGCGGGTCAGGCCGCTGCATATATTTATAACGAGTTCCTTTCGAACATTCAAACAGATGTCATATGAGAGTCATAGGTTTGACGTCTATAAAATAAGTCGAATATTATAATTAATATGAAAAAGGGATAAAAGTCTTCTTAAAATATATCCTGATAAACAGTGGATGGGATTTTATTCCGTAGAATAGAGCCCCCTATTCTACATTTGGTGGAGTGCGCCGTGTTTCGCAGGATATTCGCTAAACTTGCGAGATAGGAATTTGTTTCAGCACTCATAGAAGTAAAAAAAACCTCTCGTATGCCAAGCGAGGCCTCAAAGTATACTGTGAGTATTTATTAGATGCGAAGAAACGTCGCCAGGAGGATATAAAGCTAAGTGGATATATGTATTTTTTAATATAAAAAGAGAAAGATGGCTCAAGTTTTTGCGGGCATGGACGGTGTATGCCTGGAAGATTTTCTTAGGCGATTTGAAGTTGTTGCCGCCTATAATAAATGGCGTGAGAGCGACTGGGCGCTCATATTAAGCGCATATCTTGAGGGTGCTGCCCTAGCAGTTCATAAGTGGAAATACTATGACGACATGTCATTTGATGAGATATGTGAAGTGTTATGGGAGGAGCTTCCATGTAAATGTCACAGAGACAGAAAAATTATTAAGGTGCAAGTAGTCGAGATGGCACAAGATCTGTCTGAGGAAAGCAGACAAGAAAATATTGTAAATGTAGATATTGATGTTTCTGTATTATTTAGTGGAAGACAAGTTGACCCGCTACAGAACGAGCAGTGCTGCCTAGAAAGCAGCGTGGAAGTTGGCAGTGATGGAGATGAGGACGAGCGCAGCAGTGAGGCGTGCATCGTCGCAGAGGAGGAGAAGGAGCCGATAGAAGTGTTCGAGAGCGAACACAATGATGAAAACAACGAATCGGGTCAGTTCTGTCCAATTATTAATGTAATTAGCAATGTTTCAGAGCCACAGAATGAGCACGATGATCGCGATGTGGGAATAAATAAAATTAACATCGCCGCTGATCATTTTGATGTGGATAATGTGTCGATCGATTCGTCCGAAATAAAGGAGAATGGTCATTTCGATTTTTCCGAAATAAAGGACGATGGCCATTCCGATTTTTCCAAAATAGAGAAGAAAGATCACTTCATTATCGACATGAATAATAATGATAAGATGATTAGTGATGAGTTAGTTGAGGATGATATGAACTTGGATGCAGTCAGAGATGAAGATGCAGAGGTGTTGAACGACTCCGTACGATCAATAGACTCATTTAGTTTTCCTACGGATGAAGTTATAGTTCGTAATCGTAGTAATTGTATGATATGTCATGTAGATGTCCCTAATTTTAATAAGTTTTATTCACGATGTGCTGCAAACAATAAGAGAAAAGCACGAAAGAAGAAAAGAATCCCATTTATTAAGAAAGCGAAAACTAAAATATTATTTCCAAAAAGTTTTTTAATAATTGATAATTTTATAAAAACATTTTTTATAAACAAGCATCATTTTATAAAGAAGTTTTCAATTTTAAAATATAAATTCAGAAAAAGGAAGTTTAGAGATAGAAACCTTTTTAATTCAGATTATTTAATTAAAACCTTTTCATACTAGTATGTTAATAGTTGTTGTTTTTTTTTTAATTGTCATGTATCTTGTCATGTAATGTAAATATGTCACTTGAATGTAAACATCATATTCTAATGCATTATTTTTGTTTGGATAATATGTTACAATTTATTAATATGTGACCATTTGTGTGTTACATATGCTGTGAGAAAATACATCGGACGCGGCCGGGAGCGTGTGAGGTATCCGCACCTCCCAGAGGGCTGTGGGGTGCGCCCTCACACCTGCAACGGGCCAAAGGGAGGCCTGAATAAATTGTCGACTTCAACGTGATTTCAAGTAGGGGTAGGACACTCTTACTCCAGCATATTTAATGACGCGAGTGATAGGAGGATAGTTATTGTGAAAACTGTGGTCACTCCTATAGAAGGGGGGGTGACAGACACTCAGCATAAGTTGTCACCGACTTTGCTAACAGGGGTATAACCCTTGCAAAGTGTGTTTGGTTGACACTTTCGGTTCAACTTGTGTTTGAGGACCAACAGTTTTATCAGTATTGACTGATATTAAATAATTGATTTTCGAATTAGGTATTTGACATTCTTTGCTGGAGTAGGAGCGTATGATAATTTTCTTCAATGAACCCTGGCCTCTTAAACTTTTCCCTCCCTCTGGCTCAATCCCGTCCGATGGAGTTAAAAGAATCTGATGCTAAGATCGGTTAATTTTCTTAAGCCTCTTCTGGGTCGATGTGAACTCACACATCAAGTGTTATTATTAGGAGGCCGCGTCGCGCCTTTTACCGAGGTTTTGACACGACGAGGTTTAAGCATGACGACGTTAGTTTGTATGGGTGCATATTGGCACATATAGATGTTAATTTGCTTGACACTTAACGTGGTGTTGGATTCGCGATTCGTACGTCCTGACTTAAGCTTACTCTTGCAAGAGACGGACCTCATCTTGTAAATTTGTTCCTCGGATTTAAGTAGATATACAATAGGATAGGTAGGTAGAGTTTGGATATTCGAATGGTTTGAATAAAAGTCTCCGGCTATGCCCATACTTTTATTCTAAGGTGGGCGTAGCTGATGTAGAGACTTCTTTGAGGGTTACAGACCTCCTTGCGGGTCAGGCCGCTGCATATATTTATAACGAGTTCCTTTCGAACATTCAAACAGATGTCATATGAGAGTCATAGGTTTGACGTCTATAAAATAAGTCGAATATTATAATTAATATGAAAAAGGGATAAAAGTCTTCTTAAAATATATCCTGATAAACAGTGGATGGGATTTTATTCCGTAGAATAGAGCCCCCTATTCTACAGTACCTTCATGATTCTGAACCCGTGTGCGTTGCAGTTTTCATAGGTTATTTAACCTTTTGAACGCCATTGCCACATATATGTGACAAACGAAATCTTACCCTGAGCGCCAACGTCACAAATATATGACAAAATATACGTCGCACGGGTCGCACCATATTATGAAATAAACAATTTAATCATTACTTTTGTGTGTTTTTATTTATATAATTTAAAAGTTTAAGCTTCCGTCTATATTGTATTGCATGAAACTAATATAAATAAACCACCGATATCGAGAAATTTGTTGTTTTAAGTGTGTGTGTGTGTGTTGTTTTGTTAAAGTGGCCTGGCGTCAGGGGTACGGCGATACGATTATACTCTGGCGTTCAAAAGGTTAAAAAAAAAACGTGTGGCACTCGGGGACTGCCGCGGTAAAGCTATTGCATAGCATTTTTTATCAACTTATGCAATTATAACATTTATGCAATATTTTTTTTTCTTTGATATTAATTCAAGTTACAGTAAGCAGCTCGTCTCGAGCGAGCTTCGTACAGTCTACACGCATACGTCTAGTCGCACGCACACAAACTACCGTGCCGAAGTCTGCCGAACTGAAACGACGTTAGACGATGCACGGCTTTCAACGCCGCACCGCTGTACCGGTCGGAGTGGAGGGTGTTAGGTTTATTTTCGTTACGGAATTTCTTGATTCGGTCGCCGCGCTCAAAGCCCGCGATAAAAGCTATGCAATAGCTTAAAAAATACAAAAATACTGTTTCGCTTCACCGCGTAGGTATTTCATTTTTCTATGAAACAGCTAATATGTCACTTTACTACAAAACTCATATTATTAAGTTATAAGTGAAGACCTCCTAGACTGTTAATAAAAATAACGACAGTATACTTACATACAGTGTAAACTCTATATAACGACCCTCAAGGGACTGTGCATATTTTGACGTTATAGAGAGTTGTCGTTAAATGGAGAGAAGAAAAATTCGTATTAGATAAAAAAGAAAAAGTGTATTTCAGACTTATTTGAACGCTATTGCGTATAGTCTATTATTTTTGTTTAACGTCTTTTGCAGCACCAGTAATATTGTTGTATTTTTTAAATTATTTTATTCATATCTTGCAATATTTAAGTTTGTGAGCAACTAAGAATATGATAACGGATAGATAATCCATGACTCCTACTAACAACAGTCAACACGTGCAAGCAATCCCAATTTGTAAACAAAAGAACGGATTTCTTAGAAAGTTCCGTATGTATAATGCCGACAGTCGAGTTTATTACGGGCTAGGATAATAAAGCGCGACAAAAGAACGTACACAGCTGCGCAGTTTTTACTAATTTTGGCAACTTAAAAAGTACTTTTTATTTTAAATTGTCGTTATTGAGAGTGGGTGTAACGCTATATAGAGTGTATCATTGTATGGGAAACAAGCTAAACCAACCAAAGCCGAGTGATGTCGACGCTTTAGGGAGTTTGTCGATAAATCGAGTGACGTTACACGGAGTTTACACTGAAATTTGTCTGAAAGTAAATAATTATATCCGAATGCTCAATGGTTAGATCTCAGTCGTAACAATAACTTGTAGCAACTAGTGTTCAACTTTAGGATTACGAAGTTATACGTTAGTACTTTTTTCTCTTATTATAACTTGTGAATACTTATATTTTACTTGACGACAAAGTTATGACAGGGAGTTCTAAGAAGTTATTAATATTTTTCTAGTAATATTCACTGCTCTCGAAACTGTAAACGAAAACATTATGCTGGTTCTAGACAACCAAAAATTCGAAGACATGTGACATCTACCAAGAAGCACTGGGCCCGCGTGGTGGATTACTGCCCACTCCCTCTCACCAAGAGGATTCCCAGCATTGGGAACATTATAGGCTGATTATGCTATGCTAGTAATATTCACTAACTGTCTTTGGTACATTGAAAAAAAAAAAAAGACGGGTTGCACTCCGGGAGTGCCGGCAGAAGTGAAAATTTGAATATTAACGTTGTAATAAATCAATTATTAATTGAATTAATATAACTAAGTTTTTTTCACTATTTCTGTGTCACTTTTTTCATTAATCGATGCACTTTATTCAATTTCCATTTTTTGAAACACTTTATATACACGTATTTTACGAATACACAGCAGTGTGGCTACTAAACAGACGGTCGAGCCATCAGCTGTCCATCCACGTCCGCGTCCGCGTCCACCATCACCATCACATCACATCACCATCGCCATCGCCATCGCCATCACCATCGCTATCACCATCACCATCACCATCGCCATCACCATCGCCATCACCATCGCCATCACCACCACCATCCATCCATCCATCCATTATCGTGTCTGACTTGGTTCACTTCGGTTGGCGCCGCCGTAGAAAGAGATGGGGGGGGGGGGAATCTCTCCTGACGGTCACGTGTCCTGACGCGATGCCCTGACGCGAGTTTAACATTTTTTACCCCTTACAAAAAGTGTTCAACGCCGCTAAAGAAGTTTTCACTTCAAAAACTTCTTTCAGGTGCAGTCTTTATTAAGAAAGGCCTGTCTCTATTAGTTTTCTCCAAAGCAGCTTTATCTACTACACACTTATCTTACCCATAACATTCGTTTCAGTCAAGTTTTAAAATCGAATATTCGTATTACACGTTTTTAAATCACTTAAAAAAAACTATAAAAGTGACATAAATTTTCCTTTTCGGAATCAATAACACAAACATTACATCGTCATCTATATTACTCATTAAAACTAGTATGGTTGTCACTGACAAACCCAAGTGACCTCGAAAATATCAGTGATCAAGACTTTTATTATTCTTAGGTGATCAATAAATATATTATTCATGAATGGACTTGTTAAATTATAATGTAGGGGCGCTTAGAATCTCTAGATAATACTTATTATTGAATGAAGGCGAATCAAAGTTCAAAGAAAATATACTAGTCACGAGAGCTCTCATAATTTATGCTATCTTCGAACATCTTTTATTTAGGTACGAAAGATATACATAGTTTTCCAAGAAAGTGTCTGGATGAATGATGTTTTCAAAGAACCTTTCAATAATAACAAAGCTTACAACGAAATCGATTTTATTTATGCATAATAAAATAATTGCCGGCAGCTTACATAGGAACCCATTACGAGTAGGTATGTTTGGAACAATCAATATTCAATACGACTCATTTTACTTTTTTTGAAATTGCAGTTACTCGTAACAAACTCAAGCCCTAGCGAATATGAAACTGTTTTTTAATTCATCAATTTTTCATCCATTGCTTGTTCTACCTGAAAAGTAAACCATAAAAAAAGTAAATTAAAAATTCGGTAACATGATTCCATCACACTCATATTATAAAGGCGAACGTTTGTGAGTGTGTGTGTTTATATACCTATTTATACTTCTTCATGCTCAAACGGTAGGACCAAATTTGATAAAATTTTGTATGGCGGTAGCTGACACCCTGGATTAACATATAGGCTACTTTTTATCCCGATATTCCTACGGGATCGATTTATGCGGGTGAAACCGCGAGGCGCAGCTAGTTATATTATAAATTGTAGTATGTTTGGACCACCTGTGACGATTTTAATAACAGCTCAAACAAAAGCGGCATTGCAGCCGGTATTGCCATAAATTATGAACAGTTTTGCTACTTTAATTACCATTTTTAATGCGGCAACATCGGTGTTATGACTACATTGTATTATTTATATCGTCTCTAATGCGGTTCTCGAGTTTTGGCCGGAATCCGAGAGCCCTAAATGAAAATTTATTATAGCAATAATACCTAATTACCGCTAATTCCGCCTGAGGGTCGAGTGCTTGTTAACTTGGGTGTGAACTCAAGTATCCCTTTGTCTAATGGTCATTTCAACCTAATTATGGTACTTACTTACCTAGTAATAATTGTAGACCCGAAAGTCAATTCTCATAATTTAAAACGTTCTAAATCTAGTCGCAGTCTCAATTCGGCGTCAAACAAATGTCAAAAATGTAGGGAAATGAAATGTAGATATTTTTGACAGACTGAAACTGAGAATCAAGACTTTGAACGTTCTTAAAATTACGAGAATTGCCCCTGGTAAATATACTGTTTTCAACGATTTTGTGGGATTCAAAATAATAAAAGTAGCGAGCGTCAGTTGGTTGCCGCA
This sequence comes from Amphipoea oculea, assembly GCA_945859645.1. Taxonomy (NCBI): domain Eukaryota; kingdom Metazoa; phylum Arthropoda; class Insecta; order Lepidoptera; family Noctuidae; genus Amphipoea; species Amphipoea oculea. Next base: position 16,793,406 of record OX243873.1, read on the forward strand.
AAAAGGTCGTATTTAAACATCAGGATAGCAACCAGTCGGTTATCTTTTAAAGTGAAGGCACGTGAAGATTTCCATAAGAAGTTGGCAGATTTATCTCAGTGCTAATTTATCTTTTCTGTGCTTCTCGCATCCTACGGGTTCCTGCGGCCTTCACTTCTTCTCCCCAGCGAAAGCACTAGGAAGTGGTGAAGGGCGGGCGTTTTGGGGGACTATCTTTTGTAATTTTGACGTTCGAAAAGTGCTGATTCTCAGCCTAGTTTGAATAAATGACTTTTGATTTTGAAGGTCGTCGGTCCACCTTGTGGGAGGCCTTCCAACGCCACGTCTTCTGGTACGCGGTCGCTACTCCAGAACCTTTCGGTCCAATTGGCCACCTGTTCTGCGAGCAGTGTGCCCTGCCCAAGCATAGCATAGCATATCTACTTGTGCATTAAGTTTAAATAAATAAATAAAATAAACAGAACCGCCATACTTAGTGTTTTATGTATGAAATACGATGTTACACACAGTTTCTTATGTAAAAATCATGAAACTTCTTAGTTTGAGAAGTTCAGTCACAGAACACAGACGTAATACTATTTATCAGTGTCGGAAACAGTGTGAGGCGATCCTCATAAACCACGCTGATCATGCAGTAAAATATTCACTTTAGTATCGTCATATTTTCGTTGGGCCACTCTAATAGCCAATCGATCCGGCTAATGCTCGCGGTAACGTTCATTAATATTTAAACTTAATAATATGTTCAACATTATGAAGCACTTCCCTTGATAAAAGACAAACAGGCTGGAAAATCTGTTTTGACCCGTTTGTCGCGGTGTTTTGAACCAATTTTCGGTTTAACCGGGTTTTGGTTTTTTGTCTCGGGTTTTTCGATGGTTGGTGTAGGGAGTTTTGCCTATCCTTTAGGAATTCTTTATTTTTCCGGAATAAAAATTACCCTAGCTACTTCGTTAAATGATAAATGATTTATTTCTGTAGGTTTGTACAAGCACTTTTACACGTCAATCATGTTTTTTTAAGCTAGATGAGGTCGGCGTTTTCTATCTGACTACTCTGAGCAGAAAAGCTGAAACAAACTTAGAGGTCACAGTCTCTTTTAAAGTCCAGACAAAATCTTGGTCAGATCATGTGAAAACCATGTAGTCTGAAATGGTCTTTTGAAGAAAGAACTACACAGATTGAGCGGACTTGTCCAGCCAGTGCACGCATTTGTCAAAAATCGATCGAATCGACGAACGTCGACGTTGGTCTCGTGTTACTGCTGAACCTGAGGTCCTGGATTCGATTCCCGGATCGGACAAAGTATTATTGGGTTTTTTCCATCTGGAATTTCTCAGTAGCAGCCCGCAGTCTGGATTTGTGCCCAGTTAATGGTAATAGGCTCGCCCCCATTTACATGGGACTTAACAATAACTTGCGAAATGTGGGTGTACTAATAGGTACATCACTGCCTAACCCTGCGGAGATTACAGGCGTGATGTTATTTTATGTTAGCATAGATTAGATTATTAATAATGTATATAAATGAATAAAGCGATGATAATTTCAAACGTTTATAATTATTAATAAGGATTCTACGAAATAACGTTAGCTTCTGAATATTTGCTTAATATCGTCCGGGGATTCCCAAATGAATCACCGACTGATTCTAAAATGAGGAAGCTAATAAAATAGAAGCTCATTGTACTTGCTTGATTACTTAATCCTCTTACTAAGGTCTCCTTGTTTGGGTACGATTATGACGTAATAAATTCCTTCACGAAAATCTTTTTCTTTTTTCTTCACTCATATTCAAAGATGGAGATAATTATAATGACGAGTATATAATATGTACCCAGAATTCCTATGTATAAAATAAAATCTTTCCTGGTGGCTTATGTTGTATACGAAAATCGTTTCCATACCTTAGTGAAACGGTTGACCAGCCCTTGTCTGTTAACCGGGCTGATTTCCTTGGATATACCGTAGTATAGTTAATTTCGTACTTGGGCTTAGGCTTTTTAATACCTGCTGGGCTATTAATGATCATATTTTCACTATTAAACATTTGGCCCGTGTGAAATACTGGTATTCAGCTGCAGACTGAAAGCCAACCCCAACATAGTTTGGGAAAGGCTAGGCAGATTGATTCAAAGGGGCTCATGCCTACATAATAACAGACGCATGGATCGATCAAGGGTTAAGCTATGCTTGCCGCGGTCGATTCGTGGATGGGTCACCATCCGTTACATATCAAAACCCCTTCCGTGCCTCGGATAGCACGTTAAGCCGTTGGTCGTGGCTGTCGTTTGTAGATCTTTGACAATCGTTACGGGTAGTCAGAAGCCCGAAAGTCTGAGAACCAGTCTTACCAAGGGTATCGTATTACCCAGTAACTGGGTTCTGGAGGTTAGATAGGCAGTCACTCAGTGTAAAATACTGGTATTAGCTACATCCGGTTAGACTGGAAGCCGACCTCAACATATTGGGAAAAGGCAGGCAGATGATGAGGAACCCCGACAAACCACATTTAATTTTTCAAGCAAACTTTTAAATTTTTCATTAGGCAAATCTTTTTTAAATATTCAAGAGGAGTATTTTTTGTGAAGGTTGTAATGGCCTCTGACGATATATCAAGCCTTTTATTAGAGCACGTCCGTTAATATTACCGTCACAAAGTTAATGTGTGAGCATGTTATAAAAACAGGGCTTCAGTTTCACTTTGCAATCTGCGTTAAAATATGGTTGAAATAATACAGGTTGTTCTGTTCTTTAAGCTTTACATTTTTCTTTACAGTCTACTGTGTATCTTATGTAGCATCATGTATTTTTTATTCATCTACAAGCGAATTAACAATGATTAAGTTTATCATGATGAATCATTATTTTTGTGTATGATCTTCCCAATCGTAAACGACCGGGGTACTACAATTGGCATCAGTAGTCGATGGACATTTCAGATGGTAAGTCTGTACAGGTAACTAGGTACCTACTAGTAATAGGAATGTTGAAAAATATTAATGAGAGTGGCCAAAAAAGACAAAAAATAAAAAATGATAAAAGAAAAAGAGAAAAAATGGAGACTGCACAGAATTGACCAAAGGCAGGCCTACTTTATGGTGGCGTGTCAAGACCCTTTTTTCACCCTAATATTGGACAAACTTTAAAATATTAATTTGACTAAATTAATGTACGTACACCCGCTATTCAAACCTAACCTAAATGTGGCATTGCCGGCTGTAAAATCAATAGCATTGCTGGCTGTCGTGCTGTTTGTTTTGTGTCGATTTGAATGTATTCCTTTGTATTTAATATAACACTCATTTGAAGAAACATCGACGTAACTGCTACTTTTTTTAAGTCCAAGCTTTCCTTACGTAAATACGTATTCCGCTTTGGCATAATTAAATTATTATTGGGAAAAAATACATTTACGTCGATCTTTCTCCATATGAGCGAAATTGTTACGTTACGATTGCTATTAATTTAAATTGCAGAATTAGACGGACTTATGCGACCTTGTACGACCCTAGGTGACGCCTACATTGGTTAGTTTTTTAAAAGATTTAAAAGAACACCCATTCACCGTTCGTTATTTTTGCAGGCTATTGGGAGGCCTATGTTCGGTCAGGGGTCTGTCGTCAGCTGTAAATTTATAATAGGCTAATATGAGTAATTGAATTTGTTACAAAGGTAGACACAGTACAGATTTTGTTTTCATTTTTCAGGTATCTATCCCTCTGATTACATCCTGTGTCAAGTGACACGCGCAAGCAGCTTCTGAATATGTTAGTGTATTATCTATGGTCTTCTGTTTTCGTCTGTCATCGCTCTGCAAGTCGCGTCATGGTGGCTCGTAGCATGCTCTAAACATCTTCTTTCATTTGTTTTCTCCGCAGTCACTGTCGCAAGATGCGTATTGCTTTAGCGTCAAGCTCGTCGCTTCGGGGTTAGTTTAAAAGGTGCGAAGAAAAACACGTAATCATAGTTAAATTTTTATTTAAACCGAAATTAAATAAATACACCTTTACAGCAAAATTTCAATATTAGATTTAAATTACCTACATTTATATTTAATTTAATTTAAATAATAAATGTGACTGTAAACGGTTGGGTATCACAAACAGGGTTAACATGGATTCCAACAGTATATCTTACAGTGATAAGAGATATATCGAATATATTGATTATTGCTGAACATAACACCAACCATTTAATATCAAATGTAAATCCAACTTACGTACTAAGGTACACAGAGTATATTACAAGCGATATCCATCCATACAACAGTGAAAGATTAACAATGAATATACGTTTATATAAACAACACACATATTATATAACAGTGGATATATATTAAAATTACGTTGACTTAACTCTATTTTGATATGCAAGGTCAGTGGTGCCCAATTTGATAATATTGCCGCCACTTCCACGATATGTTTTTATGCTGGTTCTTTTTTATTAATTTAATCCAACGAATATTAACGTTGTTTGAATGAATATATTTTTAAATATATTATAATTTTTAATGAAGAATGATGAGCCACAGTTTGACAATAAGCTTTACGGTAAGTAATTCGAAACGTGATAGTTGACTAAGTAAATATAATTATAATATGATAAATATATACATGAAGAACACTTAAATTATAATAAGATAGTAGCGATATAATTAAGTATACGAATAAAATGTCTATCCTTTGAGACACTTGCAAAAAATTGTATTTAGATCTTTTTATACCTTGATCACCTATTAATTAGGTAGGTACTTGTAGATGAAGTAACGCGATGTTGAAGATTCAAATAGGTATATTTACAACAGTATCTCAAAGTTTAGAACGAGAAATTCTTAACACTAACTTGCGTCGGATCTCAGAGAAAGCGTTAAAAGACAATAGAACATCTGAATACAGTGAAACACGACATAATATATATAACATCAAAAATGTATACAATGGGATAAATATATCGAATAAACATGAGACGGTTCACGAAATTCCTTAAATTTAATCAGGTTGCATCGACTCTGATCATCAGTAAGTTTTAAGTGTACATTTAAGTGCATTACTTGTTTAAAGTGCACAAACCGCTAAATATGTGAACATTGATAATGACAATAAACATTCAAGCTTTAACATCAACACTACGTAATATATAAAAATGGATTATCACCAAAATGTGTCAATGTTATGTAAATTAGGTACAATAAGTACCCAATCTCGCGCCTTACATAATTAACACATTTTTTTAAATAGTTAAGTGCAGATAATGTTAGGTCTATACACGATATGTTTATGACATGGTTTTAAAAAAATCATAATTTGGGATAAATAATATTTGGTCATCTAAAGATATCGCAAACCCCTGGATATTATCACATCTCTATTCATGATTGTTGATACTTTTTCAAGTTATTTTAATCTTTAATGTTGTGCTAATTTTGAATCCAATAATTTTACTTCAATCATGAACAATTTACCAAAAGTACATTATGCAAGAATCTCAGCATTTTTTTTAGTAACTACATACTTCGCGCTATTATTTTCTTTAGCGGTCCAAAATAGTTCCAAAACCCTAGTTCACTTTACCAACCTACTACCAAAGTACGAAATCCAAAGGACGCTTAAAATTCCAACACCCTGGCAATATACTGCGACAATGTGAAATATAGGAATTAAAAACTTCAGATTTCATATTTCCGCAGTGAACTCCAACTTCTACATAATTATTTCACCAACTTTTGCTGATCAAAAGTTCAGGTCTCATTCTTTTACTTATTCAAATATATTCAATTTAAACATTGTATATTATAAACATTCTTATATTTAGTAATTCAGACTAAAGGATATGTTTTTAGTTACAATTTTATCACTTGATAATGATTTATATAAACGTCATACATTGATCACAGGGCTCAGAACATTTCATTTCCTCTTTTTATTAGTTGTGATTATAAGGTATTTTTCACTACCGTGAGGCAAGGTGACTACAATGCAAAGGAAACATGTTCAAAGTCACATTTATTACTCCACTAAACTAACGATAACATTAACATCAAGTATGAACTCAATATAAAATAATTTAAAGCTACACGGCTAAAAAATCTGCGTCAAACAGCCTAACAACTTATAATTTTAAAATAAATATAATTTAGTGAACTTAAGCTAATTAAATAAAACATTGAACTAATACTAGTATTACGAACCAAACTGTGGATCGGTTAAATGCTACTAATGTTAATTACTCCCAAAATATAAACAGCGTTGAATTTAACGAATCTCATCTAACACTTATGTATCTACTTAATACTAATTCTACATCAAATAGAACATTAATTTTATAGGCTCTAACTATGTATTATAATAATCAAGATAACATATTCGTACCGTTTCGAAAGCTAACATAACTGCCTGTAAACGATACTCAGCGATCATGTATTGAAAAGAATCAACTGGCAATCATTTTCCTTTGCTATATACGAGTAATTAGAGAGGTATAAATGTACGTCATGTGAGGTAAAATACTCGTACTTCGAGCCCTCTCACACGTACCATAGAATAATATCGTAATAGTCAACATTGTAAATACGTAAAAGCTTACTAATAGGTTATATCGTAAGGCAGGGGTAAACGATAAAAAAATATTAGAAATTCTCGTTCAAATTCATAGGGAATCGTAAAATTACAAATCAAATTGTTCATTGCTAAAGATTGTGTAAAAGTTCTAGCTCATTGTGAAATCACATTTCTTGAAAATGTTATTTAAGTTTCTCCATGCTAAGAGCATGCTACGACCATAAAGATACGAAACACACCTTCAGTGATACCTACTAATACTAGGATGCCTGGTGTTAGAACGTGTAGTTACCTACATTTTGGTACATTACTATTAGTAAGGCATACCGTAAGAGGTTTTTACTACAATGTAAAAATACTGTACCACTAAGTTACCGCTCTTGAAAAACGACCATCTTCACTTACCAAGCTACCGCTCCATATATATTACTAAATTTTGTTTATCAGCCCAAAATTGATATGTATCGTAGTTTATTGCACAAATTCATCACGTTACAAGTTTTGAACGGAAAATACAAACGTTGCGAAGAGGTACGCGTCGAGCCATCCGGCCACAGCTGGCCCGAGGGTAGCCCTTCGCGAGAAATTAAATTAGGATTAACTTATAAAGAAATAATGTTATGATTATTCTAGAGCCACCTGGCCGCTAGGACGAAGAGTACGTTGGTCGCAAAGCAGACGTCGGGGCGGGTCGAAGGCGCGCTGGATGTGCGACCGTACGCCGGTTTCCGTTTGCAGTTCATCTTCTCGAGCGGCATCTTGGCGACGCTGTACTCCCGGTGCTCGTTCACCATGGTGCACACCGTGCGCTTCTTCTGCATCATCTCGTCGTCTCTGTCCCGAAGTCCCGCAAGCCAGGCCTCGTACCATGCCAGCTCGCAGTCGCATATCAGAGGGTTATCTGACCCAAAAGGAAACACTGAATATTCTATGTCGTTATGTAAAGAAGCATATCGTCTTAGAAGATTTTGTTCAGAGTAAAGTTTTTCTCACAGAACGAAAATATCAATCGAACTTGATAGTCATCATTTTATTTTAAAAAAACATTTTTTTTTTAGAGTACTATTTTTTCTATACCTACCTTAAGTATAAAAATACAAACCCATAATATCAACCACTCGAAGAGTATCCAAAATCGGCTCCATGATTTCCTCTGGAATATGCTGCAGCTTATTGTTCTGCAGATTTAAAGTCTCCAAGGAGTTCAAGTTGTCAAAGCCCATAGTCGGCAGTTGGTGGATCCTGTTACAACAAAGTTGTTAGATTGTAAAGTTGTGGGAACGATGTCGGTGCAACACGCGATAGGGGAAGCGGTTTAGTGCTAACTACTATGTAATCTAGAACGTGGACGTGAAGCATGACCCGTGATATCCCTCGAGAATTAGTCGCAAGATTTAACTAAACTGTGGATTTAAATAAAAGCGTTTCAACACAACATAATAATTATTATTGTTTATTCTTGTTTTCACACACAATTAGATAGGTAAGGCCGATTTTTTATAAGAAGCTCTCATTGTAATAGGCTATGGTAATGATCTCATTTAAACAATGTTTCAACTTCAACCAGTAGAGCGCCTACCGTCGAATAATATGCATGTTTACAATATGCTACATTTGTCGCTTAGAATCTTAAATATTTTAAAAAAGAATTGTATTTGAACATAAAGGTATTGCCAACTATTAGCTCAACTATGGCTAATGAGACAAAATTGAATTTCTATTGTTGTAAATGAAATATTGATTTTTCGACAGTTGAGCGGACATAACCTAAACTATAATACCAGCACGAAACAAAGTAGGTACTCTTCGGTATTGAAAGTGAATTAGTCGAAATTATTTCCTTAATTTGAGCACGGTGGGTAATGTGAAATTATTAATCTTTTTGAAGTTAAAAATACTACATTTGGAAATTAATCAAATGCCAACATGAAATGAGAAATATTTATTAACCATAAAATGTTCCGTTTTAATCAAATTGTATGGCTTGGACACAGAATGTTATTGATTACAGTGAATTCAGTATTTAATACAGGTCATATAAGACGAACATTGCTTGAAATATTCACTTCTGTTGCTTTATCTTTTTCATCTCTAGGATTTGGGGATTTCAGATGCATGCAATGGGCTATAAAATGTATTGCCTTTTTACTGTCTAATATTTTATCCGTTTTTCTTAAATATTTAATTATTCAAATATTGAGTGACACAAACAATTTGCTTTTTGTTCTACGTTCCTAAACGGCTATAATATCTTATATTATTAGAAGATTTGTTTTTAATGCAGTTGTAAATTTATGGTCTTACAAGATTTATCTTCCCTAATAGCCTCAAGTTCCTACTATTATAATCCATTACCTATAAATACATAAAAAATAATTTAGCTAATCTAGAACTGTTAGGTCTAATTCATCAACATATTCCAAAATAAAATTAGATTAATCAACATCATTAATCGTGTCTAATGGAAGCAATAATCTGTTCAAAATATAATATTTATAAAAATTGAGAAACAAAATAGGAGTGTGATAGATGGTAAGGCTAGATAGGGTGTGGATACTGAGATTTAAGCTGACTTGGAAGAAGATGCTGACCCTAGATAAATTGCGATAAGGAAGGACGATGATGATGGGTAAACCAACTTACATATTCTTTTGCATGTTGAGGAAGGTAATGGAGTCTCCATAGCCAGTGAAGGCATCCTCGCTGATGTACGTAATGTTATTGGAGCGTAGGTCCAAGTGACGCAGGCGATGCAACGGACGAAGAGCTTCTGAAGGAATCTCGTGCAAACGGTTATCTCCTAGGCGCAGATATTGCAGGTTTTCTACAAAATATCAATCAAATATATTACGTCAATAAAAAAGCAATAAACGAGAATGAAAGACATACATAAACAAGCTATAAAGTCAGATAGTACTCCGTAAGCCTTGGAAATATTTAATGTTAAATCCATTTCGTTCTCTCGACTTTTGCCGTGTATTTCTTCTTTCTCTTTAATTAAAAGCCAAGTAAATTAATATTTACCTTCAAGTCCGGCAAAGGCTTTCTCATCAATCCTTTGGATTAGATTGCCCTCCAGCTCCAAAGAGTTTAAGAACGTCAGATGCGAGAATACCTGGGAGGGTACTTCGCGGAGCTGATTATGAGCCAAGCCTAGAGAATCTAGGCTCCGTAGACCTATAAAACAAAGGTATTCATTTAATGATGTCTATGGCAAACATGTTTTCTACTAAACGTAAAGCCTCCCTCACTTAAGGAAAGATAACCATAATCAAAAGTGAGTCATGAACCCAACCCACCATGGGTAATAATCCCTTAGATGCCTTTACGACACCCATGGGAAATGACGGGCCGGCCCCCTTCGTAAAACATCCAGACAACGTCCACCGAATACAAAGCCAGGACTATATAGATTGGTATAAACAGGAAATAAACAACGAATAAGAGAAACCTTACCTGCAAAATCTCCTTCAGTAATAGTAGCGATGCGATTCTCTTGCATTTCAAGCTTTTTCAAATTCTCTAGCAAAGCGAGAGCTTTTTGTGGAACCGCTGTCAAGTCGTTACCGCCAAGATTTAGCCGTTTCAGCTTTCTAAAACAAAGCAATTCTATATTCTTTTCCATTTGGGTTATTTTTGTAGCACTCGGGTTTATTGAAATATTTTTACACACGTTTTGGTGAAGAAAGTACAAAATAAGTTGAATCTTGAGGATTTCAGGTATTGACAAAATATAAAGACTGTAGATAGGTATTGCCAAGTAATGTTATTAAGATCATTTATAGTCTGCGTAATATGTATTAATATTGTAATATTACACAGACCAAACCGATGTTTATAAGGTTTTGGTGCGTTATATGTAATAAGTATTTTCATTATTCTGAATATTTCTGAACCCAAAATATCTATCATAGTTTGTGGTTATTGATTTCAATATGAATGACAGCAGTGACCACAGCATTTAATTGAGTGTGCGAGATAAATCACACATTATTGTGTATTTTGGATCCAGTAGCATTAAATATTATAGTTGTTCCGTACGCAAAATACGCGTATTGACGCGGAGTTGCGGACACCAGCCCGTATTACCTATTACCTAAGCTAAATGTTATGTTGAAATGATTATTATATTTCATATATGATAATGATTCTACAGAGCCCTGCAAATTTATAATAAAGTTAAAAAAAAAACAATTAGAGAGTTGGATTTGCCTGGATTTGAGAAGCAATTCAAAGAATTTTTATGTACCTAATAAGTGATTATAGTAGCACTTATTACATAAAAAATCTTTAAACGACTACTTAAATGACACTTTGACATCGTAAATTAATTCAATTATCTTTTACATTATTTTATTTCTGGCTGACATCCCTAATTTGAGCTATTATTATTAATACAATTTATCAACCTATTTAACATTTGGACGCCCATGTGGTAGAATATGATGAGATTATCTGTGTAATGTATAATGTACTTTGACATGAATAATAATATTAATTATAAAATAGATTTTAAATATACTGTTAAATATTGTACGCCCTATGGGTCACAGCGATCTTTATATAATTTAAATAGTATATAGATATACCATTTACACACATTCCAAATCGTATAAATATGTTCATTAACCGAGGTAAAGTCTAACCAAATTCATCAATTTACCACTGCTAAAAGGAGAATTGATTATTTATTTATTTATTTAATTAATTATAATAAGAACTATTTTTCCACCTGTGACAAACAAATAAATGAATTTGAATTATTGCAGTTTACGTTTATTTATTGGTTAATAAAACAAACTGCAAGACCATAATGAAAATGGAAATGGCTGAAAGTTTAGGCAATTCATATCTAGGTTATCCAAAATACCTACACTATCTACCTTTTCCAATTTGGCTATTACTGAAACAATTTGCGATAGCTGTTGATTGAATAGAAAATAGCTTTTCGTTTACAAACTGTGGAACTATCAAACTGGGTAAATACAGAAAACCTTTGTTTCTAAAATGTCTGCTAGGTTTGCAACTTCTATTTTTCTAAAAACAATTTTGATATTTTCTGGAATTCCCGATATTGCAATTCAGAAAATATCAAAATTCTATTTCAAACTTTTTCACGTAATTCTAACTAAAAGTTCACAATGGTGTGCAGGTGCCTACGTTTATGTACCTATGGATGTAAATGTACCCAACATTGCGTGGCAAAAGAAGCATGAAAGTAGAAACAATGCTGTGGAATTGCATTCCTTGCGAAGCACGTGTGGTGCCAATATGAATGATTGAGAAGAGTATGATTATCCTACGTTCGCGATTTATTTGCCAAAAATGTAAACAATAATATATACTAGTTGGTACAGAAATAAACATTTTGTATTTGTATTTTTGTATTTGTAAACAAATAATTTAAAAAATAACTTCAATTCCTACAAAATAATGTTCAGTTTACGCTACAACTTCAAACATTTTTATAACTTTTTCACTCTGAAATCAGCTTAATTAACATCAAAATAAAGTTGATATTTGTTTAACTTGAAATAATATTAATCTGAAACATAAGTTTGAATATACTATACGTATGAAAGTCTAACACCAAAAATAATAACTACAAATACAGTCTCATTCAAAATCTTAATAAATGTGATTTATGTATTTAGACCTCTAAATTAAATCACTTTGGACCTCGAGTCGAGCCGAGACCGTTTAAACTAACCAACTAATTTAAATAGTAGATACCATTTATACACATTCCAAATCGTATACTTAAATATATTCATTAACTCAGGTAAAGTCTAACCAAATTCATCAATTTACCACTGCTATAAGGTGAATTGATTAATTTGTTTAGACTTTATCTGACTTCAAGTAAAGAAAAATGCTTCTAAAGCCTTCTGAATGAAAACTAAGAATGTAAGCCAACAGACAACTTACTTCTCCAGTCCTTTGAAAGCCTCTCCGTCAACCACAGATATCCTGTTCTCATACAACGTGAGTATCTCCAGTGTGTCCAGCCCCATGAATGCTCTGTTGTGTACCGCCGTCACCTATAAACATGTGCTTCGACATCATCTATATAATTCAAGAGCGCTGTTTATTTACTTCAGTAAAAAATAAAAAACTAACTAACTGTACCATTGGGCCTGTGCACACCACGTTTTTTAAACGCGCCGTCGACGCGCGTTTTAGAAACGCGCGTTGACGGCGCGCTTTTATCCTACAGAGCAGTTTGTTGTCGTTTGTATCGATTCAATTGCGCGGCACCGGCGCGTTTGTATCGATACACACGCGCGTTTGCATCGCGTCTGTATCGCTGCACACGCGCGTTTGCGTCGCGTCTGTATCGCTACAAACGCCCGTCAACGGCGCGTTTAAAAAACGTGGTGTGCACAGGCCCGAAGATGTCCTCATCTTTATTGAATAGGTACTTATATGTTTACATAGTCATGGCGAAATAGCCATGACTATGGCTAAATAATGTGACATTTAATTCATACTTTAACTCATCATCATCTGCCTGCCTTTTCTCAACTATGTTGGGGTCAGCTTCCAGTCTAACCGGATGCAGCTGAATACTAGTATTTTACATGGAGCGACTGCCTATCTGACCTCCACAACCCAGTTTCTGGGTAATACGACACCCCTTGGTAAGACTGATTGTCAAACTTTCGGGCTTCTGACGACCCGTAACGACTGTCAAAGATCTACGAATGATAGCCGAGACCAACGGCTTAACGTGCTTTCCGAGGCACGGAGGGGTCTTGGTATGTAAAGATGGTCACCCATCCACGGACGAAGCGTAGCTTAACCTGATCGATCGACCCGTGCGGCTGTTATTACTTAGCCACAAGCCCCTCCACAATTCCTAGTCCCCCTCCTTAGTTCATACTTTAACTATTCATGCTAATTTAACATTAGATCGTACGTATGCTTTCTGAAAACGTACACTCTTTAACATTTTGCCTTACTGTGTAGATATTCATCTACATTGTCTAGCGGAAACTTGAATCCAATCGATGAACTGGAAACCAATGCATAAAGATGCTCATACGGTCATATTCAGAGATGACTAGATTTGCATTTATGACTATCTGATGCACTAGCTACATCGTTCAATATGCAATGACGAAGAAAGTAAAATATTTCGTAACTTCCTCAACTAAAAAAAACCGGTTTTCTAATAGGGGTATTAGAAAACAGGTTTTTTTTTTAGATCGGGTTTATACACACATCGACGACATGAAGGAGATACTGCATAGATTGGAGGTGGAAAGTGGCAAATTAGGGCTTGCTATAAATAGGCAGAAAACCAAGCTTATGGTAATAGATCGTGCGGGAAAGCTATCGGGCGCCTATAACATCCAGGGCATCGATACTGTGGACAGTTTCATTTATCTGGGCTCTAATATTAATAATGAAGGCAGCTGCGTCCCAGAAATAAAAAGACGGATAGCCATGGCTAAAGATGCTATGACACGCCTCCAGAACATCTGGAAAAAGCGTGCTATCAGTTTTAAAACTAAAGCCCGGTTGGTCAGAGCATTGGTTTTCCCGATTTTCCTCTATGGAGTTGAAACGTGGACAATTCGAGCAAGAGAAAGACAGAGGATAGATGCATTCGAAATGTGGTGCTGGAGGCGGATGCTCCGAATACCATGGACAGCCAAACGCACAAATGTGTCTATCCTTTCCCAACTCGATCTCAAGACCCGATTGTCGACAATATGCCTACAGCGTATTCTATCCTATTTCGGCCACATAATGCGAAGGGGAGATAGCAGCCTTGAAAAGCTGGTTATTGTTGGCAATACCGAAGGAAAGAGAGCGAGAGGCCGGTCGCCAACACGATGGTCCGACCAAGTGAAAGCAGCTACGTCCTCAAGCAATTTTCAGCAGGTGGTGACGGCAACTTTGGACCGGAGTAGATGGAGGCAGATTGTCCGTTTGAAAGGATCCAATGACCACGATCCTCAGTAATGAGGGACCGATTGCAGAAGATACACACATCAAAAGTGTCTAGGGATCAACATATATTTTTGCAATAACTTTTCTCCTGATTGATATTAATTAAAATTTTCTTTAAGGATTCATCAAATAAAGTGTTTTCGTTTGTCACAGTAACGATAAACCAAGTCACCTTTGCATTAATAAAGAAATTTGCCATTTTCCTAATAAAGGGATTTTTGACATTTGAACCACTAACACAAAAGTTCGAAAAAAAGACTGAAATAACAGTTTTCTTTAAAATTTTATTGGGTAACTTAAACAATTAATAATCCGTGTTTCTACCGCGAACACTAACAACACAAGAACATCGGTTTGGCATACTCAAAATGAGTTCATCCAAATCACGCTGTGGAATGGCCGCCCATGTTCGTTGCAACAACAAAAAAAGGTCTTCTTGCGACTGGATACCCTCCATATTCGGCAGAGCTCTTCTCTGTAGCATATCCCATGCATGCTCAATCGGGTTCAAGTCTGGCGACTGAGCAGGCCAGGGCAGGACATTGATGTTAGCTGCGGCGAGAGTCTGTCTTACAACTCTTGCGGTGTGCGGTCGTGCATTATCATGCATTAACTGAAATAAGGGACCGATTTGCACTTGTAGAGGAACGATGACGTCTGATACAATCGTCTCAGCATAAATTGGAGCGTTGAGGTTGCCTCTGATCCAAATCAACTCAGTTCTTCCGCCGATCCAAATACCCGCCCATACCATGATGGTTCCACCACTATAAGGATGGACTTCCTGGCAGGATTTTAATCGCTGTTGGCGTCCAGGGGTTCTCCAGTGTCGTATACGTCTTGTATCCGGTCTCATACCAAAACGAGACTCATCAGAAAAGCACACGAAACGCCATTGTTCTTCTGCCCAATTTCTGTGTTCAAGAGCCCATTGATATCGAATCCTACGATTGTGCATTGCTATAGGTGGTACCCGTAGCGGTCTTCGGGAATGAAGGTTCACTTCATGCAAGCGGTTTCTGACTGTTTGGCCGCTAATTAAGTTCCCTGAAGAGTGATGAAGCCTCACGGCTAACATCATGGCGGTTATTGTTGGAGCTCTTCGAGTTAAGATTTGAATGTATCGGTCTTGTCTCCGTGTGGTGCAGCGATACCGTCCTCCATGGCGCTCAGCCACGGTACCAGTGCTTCGGTAACGTGTCCAAAGTCGACTGATAACACTCTGACTTGTATTCAGAGCTAAAGCCACAGTACGTTGCCGGGAACCAGCTTCTATCATTCCCACGGCTCTGAGCATTTCTTCCCTGCTTAAATGACGTCGCCGCTCCATAATAACGTTGGTTTTAATCAGTAGTAGGGAAACAGTAGCACTAATAATGTCTTCAATGCGTTGTATGTTTTTATAGGGAAAATATTGACAGCTGATTTTCACCTTTTACTCGAATTTGATTCACAGTTCCTGATTCAAATTATGAAATGCACCAAAAAGGATCCATATAAATTTATAAAATCATAAATTTATTACAAAGCCACATCTCAATCTCAAGAAATCCGCATAAAAATGCTTGATCCCTAGACACTTTTGATGTGTGTACATACCACCGAGCCAGTTATTGAATTAACAACCTAACTTTCTAGAAATACAGTTCCATAAACAAAAATGACAGCTTAGTTCGGTGCTAAGTTGTCATCTTAGTATTAAGAACTTTCCCTACATCGAAATAAAGTACGAAATACTAGCTCAAAGGTTTAGGCTAGAACCTTTTGTAATAAGGCGGAAAATATTTACAAGAAACAAACGAATCTCTGTTGTTCCTTTTTCAATACGATTTATAAATCAATAAATCAATATAAAATAAATGAACATCGACACTCGACAGACGCTTCTTAGAATAATGGTCCTTAAAGTCGTAACATTCGTACCAAGCTCTTACCTTATTATGATTCATGTTGAGAATGAGCAAATGATTGAGATGTGTAAACGACGAGGTCGGAATTGTCGCTAAGCTGTTCTGCGACACGTCAAGTTGTGTTAACTTGTTACCTGGGGAAAAGAATAATTTTATTTTTATTTTAGTCACAGAGATATACGCAGACAATTTTTATGTTACACGTGGAAGTTTCGAATTTCCGGGCCTCGGGCGGGGGCTTTTGCGACTTAGTAACAATTTGACGAAGGAAGAAGTTTTTCTTATAGGTATTACATTTACAAAGGGAGACCTTTGAAAATTGGACTGATGCTTACATACGTCAATTTTCATAACTTATTTTATGATTCACGCTCTTTCAATTTAAATCTATTTTTGAATGTGATACGCATAAGATGCTTATTTCAAATGCTTATTTCAAGTTACAAGAAGAAAATTTAAACTGTTTTTAATAAAAAATAAATGGCTGCTTTTACATCATGCATTTACCATGTCTGAAAAGATATGAAACAGTGGTATAATTAATAGCCTTGCCCACTTTCAATGAATTATCTTTCAACGTTAAAAAATTACACCCAACTTATGATATCTATTCATTGTATCTGTTGACAAAAACTGACATGTTTAAATTATTCAAACAAGGAAACCAAATACATATAACATCGATTTGTTTGAACAAAATAATACACGTCGACTTGAGAACCTCCTCCTTTTTTACGTCGGTTAAAAATTAGTGGTAGTTACCGATGGAACTGAGTGACGAGTCTTCTATAACAGCCAAGCTACTGTTGTGAACAGTCAAGTGACGGATGTCCAGTCCCAGGAATATGTACGAGGGCAGTTTGGCCAGGTTGTTGTGTCGCAGCTTCAGGTAGAAGATTATCATCGGCTTGGAGCGTAATGTGTTCATTGCCTGTAAACGAAAAATGATTTTAGTACAAACATTATATTTACCTACAAAGCTAATTATGATTATTTTTTAAACTCAGCACCCTAATTGCGTAACACACTATCCATCGATATTGCTAATCCATTGCTTCACAAATGTTCGAAAAAGTCTACTCAAAAAAGTAAATAACGCAAAGAATGTTGTTGAACTGCCAAATGAAAGCCATTCCTACTGTTAGTGCGTTACGCAATTAACCCGCTGGACAGTCATTATTAACCCCAAATGGATCCTTGAAACACTGCGACAACTGAGGCACTTGACCATGAAATAGATCACAAAACGGTATATAATATACAGGTATTCCATCAAGGAATTAATATAGATCACTAGGTAAGCTTCAATAGAATAAAGCTACCCTTTCACTGTCAAATTTGAATGACGTAAAACCATTAGTAAATCATTGTAGTGTAGTTAATACATCCATCCATCCATCGTGAATGTCATAAATAAAAGTTTTATAAATAATTCAGACCTATAAATACCTAATAGGCCACCGAGTTCGATTATCGAAGCTCAACGTATAAATCAAGACAAACTCAAACTCAAAGCATTTATTTCAATTAAACCAATTACAGGCACTTTTGAATTGTCAAGGGGTCGGTCAGTCAGAAAGATGAAGCTAGTTGCCCATTCCAAAGAGTAGGTACCTATGGAGAAGAACGGGCAAGAAACTCCATGGACACTCTTTTAAATCAAAATAATATGGTAACAAAGTCTTGGTTACATCATTCATGTTAAAAATTATACATGTGAAAACGATGCAGAACGTTAAAAGCGTCCATAATGAGAAGATGAGAAAAAAAAAAGACTTCGTTTGGTACGCTTTCTTGATAGGTCATTATATGGAAATAATCCTTCAATGAAATCAAATTCTTCAGTAACTTGTAACGTCACATAAACTTAAAACAGGAGAAAAATTGGCCCGAAGCCAAACATTTTCTACTATGATCGAATAAACATTATTCGAATATGCGAATAGAATTTGAAGTACACCAAAATATTCATAAGCATTACCTATTCTTGTGTGCAGCTAGTATCAGGATGTCGTTGCATAGACAATGTGCATACATGTGACATATTGTATCTCAGATAAGAATAGGACAGGTACCTATGAACGTACCATATAATCAGCCTATAATGTTCCCACTGCGTGGACAGGGGCCTCCTTTCTGTGTGAGGGAGTGGGTCGTAATCGCTGGCCCAGTGCGGGTTAGTGGATGTCACATGTCTTGGAATTTTTGGTTCTAGGACATGCCGGTTTTCTCACGATGTTTTCCTTCACCGTTTTGAAAGCAGTGTCGATGAAATTCAATACACAAAGTGCCTATCTGGATGTCTGGATTCCAACTCACGACTTACTAACAATTCAAAAGTCGGGATACCACTACGGCACCACTGCTCTAAACATATGTACGTAAGTGAAGCAAAAGTTCAGCTATGTTATTGTAACAGCAGACGCAACTAGATATTCTGTCCTGAGACTGTACCTAAGTTTAGGAGTTGTGCTGATTAATAAATCAGCTTAACTTCTAAACTTAGGTACAGTCTCTGGCAGCAGTGCCCTGTAGATATTTGTATCTAGTCAATAGATTAGATATAGAATATAGGGACACTGCTGCTATACACCCCTACCCCCTTACTAATAAACTTTGTATAGTGTATGTCTTTGTCTTCTTTTTTCGAAAGTTAAATTACTGACGACTGAAAGAGAGAAATCGGTGTCTAACTATTCATCTGATATAATACGTTTATTAGTAAGGGGGTAAGTATACAGTTTGAAAATTCAATACTTATTCTATGTTTAGCTAACTCGTTTATTTTATAATTGAAGTGAAAACTTCTTTAGGCGCGTTGGGCATATTTTAAGATGGAAAAACCTATTGAACTCGCGCCACTGTTACCGTAATCGACACCGCTTCGGATGTGCTCGGCTGTCCTCGGGATGTACTCGGTTTTAATGTATATCCGATATGTCAGTGAGTGATAGCAAAGTATTTTGTTTGTGTTTTGTTTTCGCTTCTGTCGGCACCCCCGGAGTGTCAATGTTTTTTAACTTGTAATAATCGCTGTAATGTGATAACCTGATCGCCACTCTATAGACTGAAATTACCTTCTGTATGTGTTGCTGTTCAGTGAACTCGCAGAGTATGTCGAGGCCGTTCTTCTTGACGGTGCAGCTGCAGGGGGTGATGGTGTTGGGCGCGGGACACTGCTGCGCGCCCTGCGGGTGCGCCGGCCGCGCGCACATCACCACGCAGCACACCAGTAACCAACGCGGCACCATTGTTTATGACCTGCACGAGAAGATTATATTTAACAGAGTTGTTTTGTTATTTTGAGTTATCTTTTATTAAGGTTTGAGTTTATCGCAAATTAAAAATAATCAGAAACGTTTATCGAATAAATAACTTGTTTTTTTTTCTGTTCACTAAAATCTTGGGATTAATATTGTGATCAGTCTTCATAAAAAATGGCAAAGCCTGAATAGAGCACCAACCTGCCATCTACACAATATTACAAATGAAATATAAGAAGAACTGCTTACGATTACCATGCCACCCTAAATTGTCTTACAAGGACCTTCACGTCATAATATATTATACAATAGTCAAGTCCGTCCTTAAGGAATTTTTAAGCTGAACTAATTCATTACTTATCTCCTCGGTGGAATAATACAAAGGAGACAAATTACGACGACTGTAGAGGGTCATAACTTGCTACAAAGTGTTATAGTATCTGACCCAAGGCACCTCGTTAAAAAGACAATTCTGCAGCTCTGAATATTTTTTACTAACAAAAAATACGATCTTTCGTCCGAATATTGGAGAAAAAAAAGACTGAACTTTCTATATTATTTAGATTACTTAATACTTTCTGATGGAACTGCAACAGATTAATAAACACAATTACTCGTAAATCATCGAAAAACCTGTCTGACAAGAACCACTGTTTGTCTCTGCATCACCCAAAGATTGACTGGTAGAAAATGCCTATAGTATTGAGCCTCTGTCCATTTGTATTCTTAAAGCATTAAATAAATAAATAAAATAATGAAATTAAAGTAACCGTATTTTAGGTTAAATAATGATATTTTAAGGAACATATCGCATTGTAAAACGGGTGCCATAGGTCATTTTGAGCAAGGTCAAAGACAGCAGCTTCACACAAACCACGAAAAGGTCTACGATCAACTAGAACAATAAAGCATTAATGCCTCGAGTCTAGAACGTATGTCTAAAGATTAACGAACGGCTCTACAAGTAAATACATTAATATACATTAGGAACTGTTTCATAGATATAATCTAGCCTAAACTTTCGTGACGTAACCAACCTTACCTACCAAAGCAGAAGTTTACCGCGACCGAGCTTAGAGATCAAGTTTTACCCTTCATTATAGAATCAGTGAACTGGCATTTTGGTTGTAGAGAACATGTGCGAAACCGTCTTTTAATAAACTTAGCAACTGTTAGGCCTGTTTCACACTAGTCCGGGTCGCCACATTCGATTTGGCAGTATCTATTGAACAGAGTCAACTCGAAGCAATTACTACATTATATTTGGCTTTCATCCGGCTCGTGCCGATCGGGAAACTCGGCATCTACCTTCGCTGAAATGGCATATTAAACTTGATTTTTACCACCCGGCCCTTTTCCCAAACATTATTTTTGGGAAAAGGCTGGGATTTACATAAATACCTATTCTATTTTATCGCTCGCAGCTGTGGCGATTACTGCTGACCCGGACAGCACATTTTCAGCACATTTTCGTCCTTACTCGGTCTAACCAGAAGATGATAACAGTGAGTGACATTTAACCTCCGGAACCCAACAGGTGACAAATACCGTCAAGACTGGTGTGACCACAGGGCTGACGTGTTTTTCAGGCAGCTGTCTGCACGTGACGACTGCCACGTCATATTTTTATGACAGACAGGGGTGACAGCTTTACGCGTTCTCCAAGGTGCTAAAGAGCATAACTAAGGAGTTTCTGACGCGTCAATCTAACCGTGGAAACGTTCACTTGTTTATTTTTTTCTTAAAACCGCATTTGCAAAGCTCAAAATTCCTGGAAGATCAATGTTAAAATTTTAAACAGGAGAAAAATCTCAAGATTTCTTTTGTCTCAAACTCTCCCGGCTTTAAAACGAGGCTCCGCTTTGCAGGTACAAGGATGTAGCAATTTTACATTTACATTTTTGTTTTAAAATATTTTCTCAAGATAGAAAATATTCATGAAATGTTTTCTTAAAGGAATTCTTGTGTAAAGATTTTGAATTACTTTCTTCGTCTCGTAGTTGGTTTTATGATCCTGCTTACAGGTTTTTATTACAAAATCTTAAAGCTTTTTAAATCTGATACTTGGGTCAAGTAGAAAATTCGAAGAAGTGCCTTGAGAAATTCTTTTCATTATTTAGCATTACATGAATATTCCGCAACATAATTTTCATATCTGACTTTAGTTTTGAAATCATACTATAAAGGGATGAGATAGTTTGAGTGCAGCAAATGAGCAAACATTGCTTTTGATTGCTCTGTATAGTCTTTATGGTTTTGTTATAAAGTAAACACATTAGTAGCTATTTCAGGATTGCTGCACACGCACAGGCTCACTGTTTAAAATTCGGAGCAGCAATTGATAACACTCTCAGAGCCCGAAATCTGGGTTAGGCGGTCGAAACAAAGTCCTATGTGAGCTGAATAAAAGCTGAAAAAAGTTAATCACAGTACATAATTTTATTTTAGTCCCTATAAATCTGCAAAACCCTTTAATACCGCTAGAGGCACGTATCAAAAAATAATGTTCGTATACATTTAGATTGAAGTACGTTCGGTACATATTGGCGAGCTGAATATTCTATCGGCGGTGCACGGGACATGAATACTAATAATACAGGTAACCGGGCTCGCCTCTTGATGTTAAGGTTTACTCGCAAATTGTTTAACACCCCTGCCGCTGTCCACTACTACCTCTAATAGGTACTCTTTTTTTACGTGCCTGGCTGGCATACAGTCGACATCCCGCTTGATTGAAAGTGACTATAGACACGTGAGTAAAGACTCCCCACTTGTGACCACCAAGGGATTTTTGCCATTAGTTTTTTACCTCATGCGAGAAGTGCCTCGTCGGAAGAGAGAAAACGAAGTTTTCTACCTTGAAAAAATAATACATAATTTTAATGTTGTTTTATTTTTATTTCTTGGTAGCTGCTTTGTGATCGAATCAGAAATGAGGAGATCCGCAGGAGAACCAAGGTAACCGACATAGCCCGAAGAATTGCCAAACTTAAGTGGCAGTGGGCAGGGCACATTGCTCGCAGAACAGATGGCCGATGGGGCCGAAATGTTCTGGAGTGGCGACCGCGTACCGGAAGACGTACCGTTGGAAGGCCTCCCAAAAGGTGGACCGACGACCTTGTGAAGGCCGCAGGAACCCGTTGGATGCGAAAAGCACAGAACCGGTCGCAGTGGAGGTGCTTGGGGGAGGCCTATGCCAGCAGTGGACGTCTTTCGGCTGAAACGATGATGATAACGGTATCTGCACTACTTATCTCATTTGAAAATATGCATCATGCATTGTGGTAGACATATCTAAACGATGTGAATAAAATAAAATTAAACCTCTTCTTCTTTTTTGTATATTTTTGACATGAATATAATCGCTTATAACTAAGCATAGTATTCTGGGTATCAAACTAGCAAACCCTGTTAGGAATACGACCAACCGTTCCATCACAAAGATATCTAACTGATGTCACTTGGAAAGCTGCTACGCTAATATAGAACTGGGCTGGACACATTTCCCGCAGACCAAACATACGACCCAATGAGCCCCTCTTAATGGCAAGCGACATCGCGGCAGGCCCAGACGGAGATGGCGGGATGAACTGGACTCCTTCAACAAGACTGGTCCTTAGCAGCTTTGAATAGAGAAGTGGAAAGAGGGTAGGCATTTGCCCTGCAGTGGGACATCACAGGCGAATAATAATAATAATATCAAACTAAGCAAAGAAATAAAAAAAAAACCGAGTGTACTTATGACCACACGACTGAAGTGAAACTTCAAACGTATTTGGCTATGAGAGGAAGAGAGAAAGAAAATGTGCGCGCGCACTGTTTTCTCTTGCTTATATCCCCCACTCAACTCCCGTTCGGCTCGCCCCATCACACTTTTCGTAACGCTTACGTCACGCGTTCGCCAGCTTACTCCCCAAGTCAAGCGTGCGTAAAGAAGTTTCACTTCAAAAAGTTCCAGTGGGTAGAATTAATTGCATGGTTTTCTAAATAAAATTAGGAACAGCAAATAGTAGGTATTTGCTATTCCTAATTTTATTTAGAAAACCGTGCATGATTAGGCACAAAAGTAGTTCTAAATAATGTTTAATTACTATTGTTATCCCAGTGAGAATTGTCGACCGACTCTAAATTAATGATCTCGGTTACAACCTTAGTTAATATTTATAGTTTTGCCCTACGAATGACTAATGAGATACCACACAATTTGGGATGCACGAAGAACCCTCCTCGTGTAGCGCGGTTTGTTCCGCCAGTAACTCAACTGAACCGAGCGCTCGGCGCATCCTGGACAGTCACACCCAACAGCTTATTTGACTGGCCAATTCTTCCTTGCGGAGGTAGGGCTAACGGGTATGTAAGCAGACTTTATGGAAATAAACTTATTAACTAACAATAAACTGACCATGTAAACTGAAAAATGGGTTGTTTGTCTTGTTGTTTAAAAGAAGCTGTTTTGCTTTGGTTAGAAAGTATAACTACCAGAGGTAGGTACTGACAAATGTCATGGCTATTTAATCTACGCAACGGAAAGAACGCTACTTTTCTAATCATCAACGATATTAACCTAATTCATATCAGCCATTGCCTATCTGACCTCCACAACCCAGTTACTGGGTTATACGATACTCCTTGGTAAGACTTGTACCTACTGTAAATAGTTATTTGCCGAAATGAATTTAAATTTTAATTATAATATAAAAAATGAGCATTAGTAAAACGTCGGTAACATGGAAATCTCGGTATTAACATAAAATAAAAACGGTGTTCTACAAAATACCTACAGATTTTACTTTCCTTGTTTTAATTTTTTATGGTTTGCCTTTGATTCGTCATGGTTTGATTCAGAACAAAACAGTTTGAAGTTATAAAACTCCTGAAAAGCGGAAACCTTATTACAAAAATTGTTTGTTCTTGATCCTTTGCGTTTAATTTTATTATACACTGAACAGAATTACGAAAACCTTACTGTTTATTTAATAAAGAATTAAATACTAAATTAACTTGTTACAGCTTTCTTTTTGAAAGTTAAGGCACTTCAGGGCTTCTAATAAAGTCAAGTAAAGATGTTTTGATTTTTGGTATACTGAGACGGAAAATAAAAGGTTGTAACAAACAAGCATCTTTGTACTAGCGAATTTATAGTTGAACTTTTGCCAACGTCTTATTTGCTGTGATAATTATACTAGGCGTTATTGGTAACAACTTAAAACGCACGCTAAGCCGTTGGTCCCGGCTGTCATTCGTAGATCTTTGATAGACGTTACGGGAAATCAGAAGCCCGGAAGTCCGACAACCAGTCTTATCAAGGATTTTCGAATTACGGTTGTGGAGGTCAGATTGGCAGTCCCTCCATGTAAAATACTGATAATCAGCTGCATCCGGTTAGACTCAAAGCCGACCCGAACATAAATATTTGGCAAAAGGCTAGGCAAATTGATTGATTTTTATAGAACGAATATGCGATGAGCGTGTGCCTAAATGAAATTTTAACTAAAAATAATCGATGATAAGAAAACATTGTAAAGAATTAAAAATTAATTCCACTTTACTCCTACGACACTTAATTAACCTAATTTGAACTTAAACCACACCTACTTAAAGGTGACTACAGATTTGCTCGATTTTTCACGATCGTTATTGTCGTGCGATATGCTATGTTTTGACTATCAATAAGAGTTGTCAGTTTCCCACAGATTTTCTAGATTGTATCGATCGTTTCTGTCGCCTGATCTTCTCCATGGTCGTGTATTTAATTAATGAAGATCGTGTCCCTGAAAGTCTTTCGTGGCTTTAAGTATGATGTTCTTCCACTTTGCTCGGTTCTCTGCTTCTATTTATGGTCGTAACAGAGAGTTCTGTGAGCCCTCACTTGGTTCCTTGGTCTGATCAGCGGTTAAGTGTCTATAACTCTGTAGCGAGGTATCTGTCGCCTGTTAACGATCGATAAATATCAAGTTTAAGATCAGGCATCAATAAATCGATTTATCGATCCACAGTGGCGATCGAAGTCGACAAAAAATATGATATCGATCATTTATTGCTTACAAATTACTCAATTTACTTTTGATCACACGTGTGGAACGTCAAAAACTGAGCAAACCCGCAAGCACCTTAAGACTCATTCCGTCAAGTTACGTGTTACGTCGCGATTACATACGAAATACTTACTTGTGTGTCTGTGTGCGTCAGGTCGGCGAGCGATTATGGTGTGGGGGCGAGGGGTGTGCCGATGTCATGGGGCACTAGGTCATGTTCACCGGAGTCGTCCGTGGCCCGTCCCTGCCGGAGATTAGATCAATTTAGTACGAGGAAACAGACGCCAAACGTTCGGCATTCCGCGTTCGGCCCAGACGGGCGAACCCAGCAATGTCTGCCGTTTACCCTCTTCACTATCACTATTACGTACTGGGACTAATTTGTTAACATACGTCCTGTGATTGCAGCGAGTCTGTTGTTGATTTACTGTGGGAGACTACAGAGACTTTGCACTTAGTTTATTATAGCGTGTTTACCGTTAAAAACGTTCCTGGAATTCAGTTAGCTTTGTTCAATTTCGTGTTTGTAATAATATGAAAGGTGGTTCTCGCCAGGAATGGAAGATTAAAGAACTTTTTATCACATCTATTCAAAAAGAGCTAGTGTATTCTTCGTTAGCAGGGACTAAAATAGCTCTTTAATCCCTAGGGATTAAAAGTGATTTGAATTTGGAATGTGGATGTTGCTAGTAAAAGATCCAATCACCAAAGAGATCAATCACGAACATTGTATGAACAAGTAAGAGGCTGTATGAAAAAATAAAACGCGCGAGCCAAAAAAAAAAAATTAAAAACGCGCGAAAAGCATTCTGCCTTCGTTCGTAATTGTTCACTCAAATTAGGATTTTACTTACTTTAATAAAAAATGAGTAGGTAAGTATGTCTTCCTCAAGTAATTGCATGTAAAGAAATAAACGTACTATTCTTATTCATAGGTTGCACTTACTTATTTTTTCATAGAGGGTGATAAAAAGTAGAGTGTTCACTTCGGGAGCAACAATATTTTAAGCTCGAGTGACGTACTTTGAATCCCTCGCTGCGCTCAGGATTCAAAGAAACACTGTCGCCTTCAAAATAGTTGTTTTCTCCCTTGGCAAACAATGTACTATTATTTACTTGTACCTAATCTAAAACAATGATAGTTGAAATAACCAAAGATAAGCTAGCGTCTTGTTTAATCATGTTTGTGGTTGTGTTATAACTGTTATAAGATACAATTTGGTTAGTGTTTTTTGTTTTGTTAAGGACATGTACCTGATTATTAAAGTTTAAATTTTATCAGACCTTCGAGCGAGCTACGTTATTATTTAGTATATTTTAGCCCTTTGAATCACCAAAAATGACAATCCTTATTAACTTTTTTAAGTTCCTTTAAATAAAAACAAAAGATATAACCATACGTTATAAATTAAATCCGATTCTCCATTTATGCAAAAGATCTACCAAAATAAATTAATGAATTGCCATCCGCCACTTATAACCACAGGTAATAATTGAACGATAGTCGGGCTTCCGTTATTGGGTCACATAATAACAACATTAAGGTACTTTACTGAAAACCGACATTAAAACCACAAGCCCTCAGCTTCGCAGTATGTTCGTAGTAACAATTCGACATTGATGACAGATAAGGGCAATTTTCGTAGTGCAAAATTAAATGTTACCTACCACTGCCATGCGGTTGAGAATGCGTGCGTAAAGGGTGAATGAACACGGCATACGTCACAACGTTTTGTCAGTAAAGCTACTTTCGCCCGTAATGTCCGAATAGAGACCATTTTTTGACACCTTAATATCAAATACTGGTGTAAATGACAAATTTTCATGACGTCCGTTACAAATATGACGGAAACGCTCCTCTAGGAAACCTTTAATGCAGCTTAGTAAACTTGCAAAGTGTGCTTGCGAGCTTTGGGCAAATAAAAAATAGAGATATAGTAAATAAACGAAACTAAATATACGAAATATAGGAGGTTTGTAGTTTCCTAGTATTATCACAGTAATGTTTTTATAACATTTATTAAAGTGGACTGCAGTATTAGGAAAAAGAAATCTGTTCACCTAGTAGGTATAATAATAAGAAATTGCTGTATTTGCTTATAATTGTTTGTTACATTTAGTTCTTTATTTTCTGTTGCTTCCTTGCCATGTAATTTCTTTACTTAGTGTATACGAATTTTGGTAAATCTAAGTAAGTAAATTGTAAATAAAACCTTAATTATACGCCTCTGAAGACCGCGTAATTCTAAATTTCTGTAAATTTTTGGATGTTCCAGCGCTGCGCTATTTAACGATGTATTTTAATCAAAATTAAAGTATTCATCGACAGGCGTAATTACAATAAAACTTCTATTGTGTCTCGCTCTCGTCAATGTCCTTCAACCGAATAAGAATGAGAAAAATATAGAAACTGGACAAAGAAAACTTCAAGAGTATAAATCGTGTCACTAGGTACTAATTCATGGAAAGGGTTCTCCGAAATCGTAACGGGTTTTAAGCAGTTATCTCACAAAAGCAAAGGTTCTTTTTATTTCAAATTAAATTAAATCAAAGGGAGGAACTTCCCTACCTTTGGGAAATTTAAAATGCTCTGATTCGATTATCTTGCTCTCGCATGAACCATTTCGTACAATCTTGATACTAAAAATAATTTGTAATAAAGGTCATAATTCCATGTTCTGCAATAGTCCTGCATCAACCAGGGGTTATCCTTGGGTGCACTTGCATAGTGCATACCGGGATAATAGTCCGTTGGTGCTTCCTCGTCATTTAAAATTGTCTAAGGTTAAGGGTAAAATTGCCTTTGCGAGTTGGCCGTGCCCCCTCATACGCCTTCCAAAGGTCCGGCCATGTGTCAAAGACATTTTTAAAGTCATAATAATATTCCGAGTAGATGAAATTATAAGATTTAATCTTAAATCAGAATTTATTTATTTATATATACTTTATTGTACTTACACCAGAAAATACATAACAAAAAATAAATTTAAGTCTACAAAACATACAATAGGCGGCTGTATCGCTTTCTGCTATCTCTTCCAGATAACTTTGGAATGGACCGTGATTATGAAGAACAAAATTATGCGTTAAGGTAGCTAAAATAAGTAAGGACTTTATTGGAACTTTAAAAGCGCTACCAAAAAAACAATCAAAAAAAGAATTACATTTTAGGTAACCAAAGCGAATGGTTAGCGTAACCTCAAGTTTTAACGAATGTCACTGTTGACAGTAAACTAACGTTTTTAGCTCTGACACTTGTTAGCGCCATGTGTTACGTTGTAATACAAGGGTTTTTGTACATTTCCGTAGATATGTTTGCTTAATTTTTTATAGAATTCTATTATTTTACATAATTATGTTAAAGACTAATTCGCATTCGAGTTGTGTTGGTATCTAAATTTGTCCAATCACAGTCATTACAGTAAATAAAAATTGTCTGCGAAAATATAAGAAAATGAATAGGTACCTACTAGCATTTTTAAAATCGATAACATATCTACGATGGAAATGTAACAATAAATGAATAATCCTTCAATATTATCTCCTTGACAAGAGGAGCTCTGTATTGTGTCGAATTCGGTTAATCCCGTATGGGATGGACACTGAAGATATACATACAATGCAGCAACGTCGTGAATAAACATAGTAAACACCACATCAGAATACTAATGAATACATAAAAAACCAAAAAACCCGACTGCGGTAAAAAACATAAGTTAAAAAAAAAAACTGAAAAGCTAAAAACTAGCCCATTTTAAATTAAATAAAAGTTGGAAGCAGGCGGGACCCATTTGAGTTTGAAAATATAAAAATGGTATGGGTCCCGCCTGCTTCCAACTTTTATTTAATTTAAAATGGGCTTGTTTTTAGCTTTTCAGTTTTTTTTTTTAACTTATGTTTTTTTACCGCAGTCGGGTTTTTTGGTTTTTTAAATTTAATTTTTTTATTTTATTCTTTTTAGTTATGAGTTGTAAATCCCACTTAAGTGTGATAGTTTTCCTTTAAACTTCGTAATATATAGGAACTGTGGGATCTGGGCGACGTCGGGATTAAATCAAAATCCTTTTATATTTGTTTAGGATATATTTTAAGAGACTTTTATCCCATTTACATATAATTATAATACTCGACTTATCTTCTAGACGTCAAACCTATGACTCTCATATGACATCTGTTTGAATGTTCGAAAGGAACTTGTTACAAATATAAGCAGCGGCCTGACCCTCAAGGAGGTCAGTAACCCTCAAAGAAGTCTCTACAGTACTACTGCCGTAACATTTAAATTTCTAACTACAACCGTTTAGTTGGTAGAGGGGGGGGACGGGTAAGTAATATATGATATAATTACAAAACCTCTAATATTTACAAGATATAACAACTGAACCTATAATTTTATTTTATACTAGCTTCTGCCCGCGACTTCGTTCGCGTGAAATTTCTTATTCCCTCGACCCATCTCGTCGTATTGCATCACTTGCCCGCGTCTCCTGCTCTATCACTTCGTTTCCCCATAGCGCTTTTGCTCGGCTCCTAAGGGCCCTAGTGTGACGTTAAATAGCCTATAGCCTTCCTCAAGAATTGGGCTATCAAATGCAAGAAGAATTTTTCAAATCCGACTAGTAGTTCCAGAAACAACCCCTACATACAAACTTACAAACAAATTTTACCTCTTTATAATATTAGTATAGATAATGATCAGTTAATATAATAAACGATTGATATAATTTTAATGTAACTAATTTCTATAAGAATAACAGACAATTAATATAAAATCATTTGATATACCACTCAATAGACATAAAACCTATTTAGTCTAATATGATAAAAACTTTTTTTTCATCCTATGTCATCCTATGTCGACGGAGTCCCGCTTTGCGGTGCCCCTATTTCTGTGTAAAGGGTTTAAAGTAACCTAACCAAACCGAACCTCGGGGTGCCCTTCGCTCGCCCTTGCATCCTATGTCGACGAAGCCCCGCTTCGCGGGGCCTCTATTTTTGTGTAAAGGGTTTAAAGTAACCTAACCAAACCGAACCTCGGGGTGCCCTTCGCCCGCTCTTGCATCCTACGTCGTCTATTGCGTTCGTTGAGTTCGGGTGCGGTAACGGTAACGGAAATAATTCGGAAGCCACGAAGCCACGAAGGCTTTCTAACCTAAGCTGTCCGAGTCGGATCGCTCTGAATCAGGGTGTTAACCATAATGATGGTTTCAATATATATTTTAAACGATAGACCTAATGATTTTCGATTAAATAAACGTTATATCCAATAACGTTATACGAAGTAAGTTTTAGAGTAGGTATATAAATGTTATATGTAAAGAAATTATATCAACAGTTGGTATATCTCACGTTTATTATATCTTGTGAACGTTATTGAAATGAAAATATACCAAATAACTCTATACCCACGATATGAGACGCGCCCGGGGGGAACACTTGATTCTAACAAAAATTTGTACTTTAAAGCTTGATAAGTCACGAACGGTTTACTTAATCAAAAAACGGTCTTCCTAAACCACTAATATTTTTGAAAGACCTATTCAACGATACCCCACTTGACATAGTTTGTTGACTTTCATTTTTTTCATTTTCACAATATGGCGTCCAGTAGTCGCCATATTGAATTTTCATTAACGTCATGTCTTTAGTGACACTCGCCGGACTAAGAGGAATCGATTGACGTGTGAATCATAAAAATCGGCCCAGGCGTTTGGTCTGTATAGTGCTTCAAAGGAACATACAAACATACATACATACATACATAGGCTGATAAACACATTACCACTCCTTTGCGTCGCGCAGTCGGGTAAAAATGTTCCGGTCCATACAACAATAAATTTAATACAGGATGTGTTACAGACTATGTATGTATATGTTGTATATTTATAAGGCCCGATATTTGTAGCAACCTTGTCAGGTGCTACGACAAAGTTCGTAGCTGTAGCAGCTACGCCGTAGCGTGGTGGCGTAGTCAATATTACAGAAAATATACTTTGCTGCCGCTATTATCATATTTCCAACAACAAAAAATATTATTGGCTTTTTTTCACAATTTAAAAATATATTTTTATTTATTTATTGGCTTAAATAAATAGAGTACGCATATGGACTTAGAAATAAAGCCTGACCAAGTGACCACAGACTTATTTATTTTATCAATAGATGACAAATAAGCTAGCGTCAACGATCTACAAATTACTTTAGGTCAAATAAATGACACATGTTTCTCAAGTTACACCTACATCTTCATGTACATTACATATATAATAATTACATATCATGTATAGTACATGTATGTATATTCGTCCATGAATGGACAAAGAATACTAATTTGTCTGAGACGGGAAAGTGAATACCTAGCAAAATGTCTGGCCCGAGAGATCCCTCTCCTTTATGTCCTGACCTTAATAACGTTAATACTGGACAAATAATAACACGACATTTTCTTGTTTCACTTATCCTGTCTTTTTACATTTAGGTTATTGCATGACCGACACGTAACAGAGTGTCTATAAGAAACACTGAAACGAAACGAAATATTTGTAGTAAATGTGGAATATGGATAAATAAAGAAAGCTTAGGTATTACTAAGAGAGCAATGGTAGTCCAGTGATAACGATCGCAACTTACGAGTTGTAGGTCGCAGGTTCGAACCTAGATATACAGGCGTTTGACTTTGTGTAAATTATTTCACATCACCACTTGCACTGCTCTCAAAACCGTGAAGGAAAACATCGTAAGGAAACCGGCATATCCTAGAACTAAAAAATTTAAGACATGTGACATCCACCAACCCGCACTGGGCCCACGTGGTAGATTACGGCCCACCCTCTCACCGAGAGGAGGCCTGTGTTTCAGTAGTGGGAACATTATAGGCTGATAAAGTGGGTTAATAACAATTAATGTTAATGACGGAAATTAAATAGTATAGAATAATGAAATGAATAATAAGAATAATTAATGAAAATGTTATAGAATAGTATAGTAGTATTCTATCAAGAGTCAACTGTACACCAAGTGTACATAAGAGAAAGTGCTCGAAACGTCAACGGTACACCAAGTGTACACAACAGTATCATTGTTCTAACAATGACTTTACTGCGCCCATTCAACTACTCCGATGCGTGGAGTGTTTCGATAGGTGGGCGGGCAAACGTGTGAGAGGTTATTATGTAGGTACTCGTATGCACGATAAATTTTGATTCACCTTATTCTTTCTCTGAGAATTTACATGGATGTTTTTCCTTAATATATGGGTGTATCATACGTTACCGTGTACCCTATACAGTAGGTAACGTATGCTACACCCATATATCCACCCATACAGGGTGTTCGGCAGAACGTTGAACACACAAAATGGCAGATAGGTGGGGTCGGCTGCTACCTACTCAGCACAAAAAAAAATAACTAGGCCCCATAGTTTTATTTTTTAATTTTTTTTTAGCCGATATTACTATTTGCACCAAACAATAATTTTAGATGAATGATTATAATTTACCAATAGTCGAGACAAAAACAAAAAAAAAAGTGTTGCCAGTTTCGTCTATCCTACATAAAGTTATAGGCCTTCAAAGTTTTAAAACTCATGAATTTCGGTAATAAGAAAATAAAAAATAAAAGAAACTATGGGGCCTGGGTAAGTTTTTTTAGGCTGGATAGGTAGCAGACGACCCATCTCTTTGCCATTTTCGTGTGTTCAACGTTCTGCCGAACAACCTGTATATCGCAAGAGAAAAGACCCATGCAATAGGTTGCGAGCCAATGCCATTAACCGGGCACAAATCCAAACTACAGCTAATGTGAATTTCGTAATGGGAAAACCCAATAGCACTTTGCCTCAAACCTAGTACCTCACTCCTGGTAATAGTATTCGTGCTTGCGACCACAACACTAATACCAGTACCTATTGTGCTTAGTCGGGTACAGTGCCCTCCAAAAGTTAGTTGACATTTTTCCATTTCAGCTGTGATCACACATTATGATTCTTGTTTCAAATGTTTGAACTGTGCACTACAACGTATTTGTTGATAAAGCTGATTTTTCAATCGACAGATTGTTTTTATTCGTGTACTTAATAAAATTGACGTCTGACAGTCTTTGTATGGAAGAACTGTCAAAAATTCAAAATTATTCCTCGGATAAAATTATCTGGCGTTGGAAAAATCAGCCCTAATTCATCTACCTATCATAAAACATAATCAGGGCACCTTAGGATATCCTGATATTTCTTTTTATTTTAAATCATAATGTGGCTTCTCAGCTGAAGTGGGGAAAAAAAATGTCAAAGTAACTAACATATGGAGGGCACTGTATATCGCTGTACAAGGATGTTTAAGGACTATGGACTCTAAGGACCATGACATAAAATCGGAACTAACGTTGCCATCTTGTTTTTTCAATACATTTCACAAAACAGTTCGGCTGTGCAATTTCAAAACCTTACAACTGACAAAAAATCGTTTTGTTTTTGCATATATGACTTGCTAGATAATATCTAGCAAGTCAAAAATTTTTTTTGTCTGTTGCTAGGTATTGAAATTGCACAGCAGAGTTGCACAAATGTTCACATGCCGGAAACCTACCTACCAGTATTTCGAAATCCATCTACGCCTATAACTACTTTCGTACCTAAGTACTCAGACATTCTGTTCGCATACAAACTAGAAATAGTTAATCTAACGTCAGTAGTGTTGGATATTTGAACATGATGTATCGCAGCAATCGTTCACGCCCGTGGAGAGGTATCGCCACGTTAAAATGTATTGTCGACATACTGTTACATATGTCATCATCTGCCTAGCCTTTTCCCAACTATGTTAGGGTCGGCTTCCAGTCTGAGTACCAGTATTTTACATGGAGCAACTGCCTATCTGACCTCCACAACCTAGTTACTGGCAGTGGCGTGCATTGCATATAGGCATTTAAGCAGTGCCTACCTCGATATATCAACATAAGCCTGTCAATTACATTTTAGTGTGAGCCCCACAATTAAGGCCTACGGCCTACTCGGCTCCCGTACTATTCGCACATTGTCATTGGTCTATACTCATTCAAGTTAATACGAAAAAATTAAAAATACGTACTTCTCACGCGTAATACTATGACGTTCGACCTTCGCAATTTATCAACCTAACCACACTTTTGACCTCACTTTTTGTCTTAGACAACTTAACCTGATCGATCGACCCGTGCGGCTGTTATTACTTAGCCACATGCCCCTCCCCGTGATGTTATGTATGTATTTTATATTTTTAGTTATTTACACAAACTTATAAGTAACCGATTAGAAGTTGGGTGGTATGAAACAGAATCAGAATCATCAGAATCAGAACTTTATTTTCAACACACTTGCTCGTAAAATGGCTCTTAATGCACAGCTTTTAGATCCATAATGCAGTGTATTACAAACGCGTGCTTTTTCTTTACGTTACGGTACTTGTGCTTTATTTCCACAGATAACTATTTAATTTACTAGTCGGAGGTCGGAGAAGTGCGTTTTTTTTAATCTCTTCAAAGAGACTTCATGCCAAAAAGAATCCGCGAGCCATATTTTACTTTTTTTTTTAAATAGTCTGAATTGTCCTTGGTCCCAAGATGAACTAAAATTTGCAGTTGTAGCCCACGAAATAAAATTTTTCTAACGTTTTTTGCAATTTTCAGGTCAGTGTCAGGTTGTATCTTGATCAAAATATGATTCGCGACTATAACAGATACGTATTTACAGAATTATAATCATTAGAATAATTAAATACATCTTTCTAAGTTAGATTCGTTCCATAAGAACAAATCTCTTATGGAAAAGTTCTTAGGGAACAAATCTAACTTAAATATTTATATTAATGACTATAATTCTTTAAATACATATCTATTATATAAATATACATTTTGATCAAGATACAACCTGATACTGACCTGCGAATTGTAAAAAACTTAAAAAAAAAAAAAAATTCGCGGTCTACCACTGCGCATTCACCTAAGGGTGTATCCACACATAGCGAGGCATGTGCCTCAAATGATTTTTTTATATGTATGGTTGCCTCAGGCTGAGGCATCTTACATACAAAAAAAGCACTTGCGGTGCATGGCTCGCTCTGTCTGGATGCACCTTATAATTTTCCGTCGTCCCTCCCGTAACCAAACGGAAAAGCCCACTGGCGTTCTATTATTGCGGATTCTCACTGAATTAATGTATATTTCTCTATGCAAATAGTACTTTCTAATTCCATACTAACTAAACTACAATTTGACATACGACAACACTACGATCAGTCTTAACATTATTTTGTGTTTATTATATTATTTTTTCTATAGGCTGTATATCGGTTTTGTCTTTGCGCGCGCAGGTGTAGGAATGACCATTACTTACTCTATGGGTAAACCTGCGCGCGCACGTCAGCGCGGCGCGCGTAATGACAAACCCAGCCCGCCATTATCCATACAAGTTAATATTTAACAATACAAGTTTTTTTTTTTTTCCTCACAAGTTTGTTGAAAAACGTCGTATGATACGCGTGTGCATTGATAATTAAACTCTCGGCTACCTTATCGCGCTCGCCTACGGCTTGCGTGAATAATACCGCCTCGAGTTTAATGATCAACATAGCACACATGTATCATAATGTACTATTGCTATGAATGTAGGTTAGAAGTAGTACAGTTAGAAGATGTTGTGCATAAATTAAAGAGATCGGCTACAGTCTACCTTACGGCGTCCAAATTAATACATAATTCAAAATATTAATACATACAAACAAAAAAAGAGAGTGTCAACAAAACAAAAAATCTTACAGGGTCAATTTTGGATAAACAATTGAGGAAAGGTAGTGAACAGGGACGCTGATGTTATTGGTTTTATTTTTTATTGTCTTCATGATTTTGTTACATTTTATGTTCTTTTTTTATTCCTGTGCTTGGCCCAAATAAAATATTTTTCTTTCATTCTTTGAAAGGTAAGGACTAAGACATAATAGACAAAGGAAACATTTTTGGCTACAATGCTACGATTATTACTGTAGTTCTAGTAATTTCATACCCAAAAAAATAAAACAAACTTTTATTGCTAAAAAAACACAAAAGGCTTTGAAAGAAGGTTAAACAAAACTGTACTGCTGCCTAGAAGTCAGTGCCCTATCGTAAGAAAATATCTAAAGTCTATTCAAACTTATATTTCAAATTAATATTATTTCAAGTTAAGCAAATATCAACTTTATTTTAATGGTAATTAAGTAGATTTCAGAGTGACTAGCACTATTGAAAAAGTTATAAAAATGTTTGAAGTTGTAGCGTAAACTGAACTTTATTGCGTAGGAGTTAAAGTTACTTTTCCATAAACTCATATTTGTTTACAAATAATTCGCGAATGCAGATTAAGCGAAACATGAAATATTGTTATATAAGTAAATACTTGACGTCAAATATAACTCTTTTTAGTCTGTTACCAGTCTATGCTGAAAGAGGACATGTAGCTATTTATTTTCAAATATTATGCAACGTAACCCTTCCAATTTTAGCCGGCCTCTAGCTGTACAAATAGACTACCCACGGCTAGATCCGTTCACACTCAGTTTCCAATACTATTCGGGATAGCTGTAGTTGCACTGTTCTATTCTCGTTATCAGTCCATTTTCTATGCTTTCACAAGCTGGCTTCCTATTCGTTGCGCATTTCCCCAAAACAACTGAATACCGCCGATGTATAGAGCATATTCGATTACACCACGGTCCCAATAGCATCCCAATAGCATAAGCAATCAGTTGGTAACCGTGTACCGTGCTGGCAGCGTGAAAGCTATTATTCTAAATTCTATGTTCAAAATAGTGCCGAGTGCTAACACAAGTTTATTCAGCCGCAAACTATTTTGTTTATGTAGTCTTAGTTAGCAGTCAGTGCCAAAATTAACAGGCGTTATTGGTTAAATAGCCTCTACTGGTAGTAATACTTATACATACTATACGTATATTATAAATTCGAAAGTAACTCTGTCTGTCTGTCTGTATTAACATACAGTATAATCACTGAACTGATTTAGATGAAATTTGGTATAGAGATAGTTTGAGTCCCGGGGAAGGATACAGGATAGTTTTTATCCCGATATTCCCACGGGATCGACACTTATGCGGGTGAAACCGCAGGGCGCAGCTAGTACAAAATATTTTTTTAACCAGTGCGCAAACTGTAACCATGAGTTGAGGAGGTATTCCTCGAAACGCACCAAGATTGTAACGTACCAAAAGTATTCCTCGAAACGCACCATTCAGGTGCGTTAAGGAAATAAAAATGAAAATATTATAATTTTATTTCATTTCACAGCAGTTCATGCTTACTGTTTGCTGGTTAAAAATGTATCCTGTATGTACGTTCGGCTTAACTTGGACAATTAGCTCCGCCTTGTTGAGAGGCACATATTTTTACCAAGATAAGAGCTCTTCTTCTGTGCCACAGAGCACGGACACGCCCCACCGCTGCTAGAGACAGAACTGTCAGCACTTTCCATACAAACCCAGCGTGTCTCCGTTTACTCGCACTACGTCACAAATGGCTTATAGTAACTGACGGATGACAGAATTTGCCCACTCAACGCACTTTCGGCGTCACGAAATTTATTCGTACTGGCGTCCCTAGACGCTGCCAGCGCTGCATGTTGATAATGTGACGCATATTTTCCCCCAACTTGTTCTTTTTGTTTTCGTTGTCTACGTCATGTTTAGCGCAAATAAATGTATAAGTATGTAATAATATTTTATTTCGTCTGTCTATGTATTTGTCTAGTCCTAATCCTAACTAATATTATAAATGCGAAAGAGAGTACAGAAAAGGACATACAGGTAGCTTTTATCCAGAAAAAAAAACCGAGTGTGCTTATGACCACACGACTGAAGTGAAACTTCAAACGTATTTGGCTATGAGAGGAAGAGAGAAAGAAAATGTGCGCGCGCACTGCTTTCTCTTGCTTATATCCCCCACTCAACTCCCGTTCGCCTCGCCCGATCACACTTTTCGTAACGATTACGTCACGCGTTCGCCAGCTTACTCCCCAAGTCAAGCGTGCGTAAAGAAGTTTTACTTCAAAAAGTACTGTTCTCGAAGGATAGAAAAACGCGAGCGAACACCCGGGCAAGAGCTAGTTTGAGAAAGCAAAGCTTCCATAAAATATTTCCACGAAAATCATGGATCTATTGTGGCAGTAAAAATGCCACCATCAGTAAATCATGAGCGTCTGAACTTTGCCTTACACATTTACACACTACACACGCAAAAGCTTTCAGTTGGCTTTCACAGTTGATTTTTTCATCTTAACACAAATATGTGGATGTCAGAACCACGCTTTTAACGTAGCTGGTTGCCAGTCTGGTATTTTTTTTTTACTGAGCTGAAATGTAGAACGCATTTCAATACGATCGGAGACAAAACTAGTTGGTTTGAATATGTGAGCGTTTAATAGTAAACAAGTATAGTAAAAATGTGCATCAAGTAATCGTTATGTAATTTTTAGGGTCCGTATGGTCGAATGGAAAAACGGAACCCTTATAGAATCACTAGTGTGTATCTAGTTAGCTGACTCACCTCTGCACGGCCCACCGGCCACAGAGACATTTTGTAATAGATAAAGTAGGCAAATAAATGTTGTTCTGATTTGATAGTGTGTGTCTGTCTGTCCGTCTGTCACAGCCATTTTTCTCCGAATCTAATGGACCAAAATTTATTACACATATGATTTCTTGTGACCCAAACACGGACGAGTAACGTAAATAAATGAATTTTGTAAACGTAATTAAATAAAACTGCCTGTCGCCGGCGTGTTACTCACGTCACAC
Organism: Amphipoea oculea; assembly: GCA_945859645.1. Classification (NCBI taxonomy): domain Eukaryota; kingdom Metazoa; phylum Arthropoda; class Insecta; order Lepidoptera; family Noctuidae; genus Amphipoea; species Amphipoea oculea. The sequence continues at coordinate 16,832,947 of OX243873.1, forward strand.
CGACAACATCCCCACTACTTAAGACGTACCCTCGCACTGTATGCTGAAAGCGCCGCGTTTTACCGTGTGACATATCAAATGAAAGGGCTTACTGTGAGGGTCTCAAATATACACCGTGTTCTTCACGATATCCATAAACTTTGTCAAACGCTTCTATAGCTTGTACAAATTAAATCTAATAAAGGAAGTAATACTTAAAAGGGCTTTGTTACAAAGATATTTGTAATTTCATTTGGTGAAATTTAATTGAGCTATGCAGTAAGAAAGGGTCTTTCAATTTTGAAAAGTTGCAGCCCGCCAAATCTTATGAATGAAAATACGTCATCGTTGCTAATTCGGATAAAGAGGCATGCAGATCGGGCGATTTACGTCAAGGTATTTAGTTTATATGATAATTAACAAAAAATAAAAAATAAGAATTCATTAATGTGTCCATAATGAAAGATGCTTATTTCCATTATTCTGAACATCTGGTCGATGTTTATGAATATCGTCCGGAACACGGTGTATATTTAATTTTTTTTTTAAAGTAGTTTTAAAGCTATTTTACCATTTCTTACCTTATCTCTGAAACTACTGAGCCTAAAATTCAGAAATAAATAAATAAAATAGTTCCATAGGTAATTATAATTAAAAGGAAAACCTATAGGAAGTCTATAGTCTCAAAATGATATGGTAAATCACTCAATATTTTGGGCACAAACTTGTAGGTAGGAGTACTTATATGACAGAATTTATGTTTTTCTACTACAATGTTAGGTCTTTGTTCTTGGTATCTATAAATTCTTCCCAACTCTATGGAACGGTTACTTGTGCGTGGTCCAACACGCACTTGGTCAGTTTTTTTTTTGAAGTGAAAACTTCTTTAGCGGCGTTGCACACTTTTTGTAATGGGGAAAAAATGTTAAACTCGCGTCAGGACATCGCGTCAGGACACGTGACCGTCAGGAGAGATTCCCCCCCCCCCCTCTTTCTACGGCGGTGCCAACCGAAGTGAACCAAGTGAGACACGATAATGGATGGATGGATGGATGGATGGATGGATGGATGGATGGATGGACGGACGGACGGACGGACGGACGGACGGACGGTGTGACGGTGATGACGGTCACGGTGACGGTGACGGAGACGGTGACGGTGACGGTGACGGTGACGGTGACGGTGACGGTGACGGTGACGGTGATGACAGTCACGGTGACGGTGACGGTGACTGTGACGGTGACGGAGACGGAGACGGTGACGGAGACGGTGACGGTGACGGTGACGGTGACGGTGACGGTGACGGTGACAGTGACGGTGACGGTGACGGTGACGGTGTCGGTGACGGTGAGGGTGACGGTGACGGTGGCGGTGACGGTGACGGTGACGGTGACGGTGACGGGGACGGGGACGGTGACGTGGACGGGGACGGTGACGGTGACGGTGATGGTGGACGTGGATGTGGATGGATGGATGGACAGCTGATGGCTCGACCGTCTGTGTAGTAGCCACACTGCTGTGTATTCGTAAAATTCGTGTATATAAAGTGTTTAAAATATGGAAATTGAACAAAGTGCATCAATTAATGAAAAAAGTGACGCAGAAATAGTGAAAAAAAATTAGTTATATTAATTCAATTCATAATTGATTTATTTCAACGTTAATATTCAAGTTTTCACTTCTGCCGGCACTCCCGGAGTGCAACCCGTCTTTTTTTTTTAGGGTGGGGTTGGTATAACGCTTATTTAAATACAGGCAAATAAAACCTCTATAACAGCAAGAAGAGATAAAATCTTCCCAATCCATTTGACCTCGATTCGCTTAGAATACAGACCTGTGAACATACATGTTTATTCGTATGTATACTGTGTATGTAATGTATTCCTTGTAACCAGGACCTGTGCGAAATAATCGTTTTTCTTTGTTTCTTCTACTTTATGGCCCTTTTTACACACACGTTCTTTTTTTGCCGTGAATAATTACGGGTAAAGATGAACGCACACTTATCCGAGCCAAACGAAACGAAACGAATTTCAGAATTCTGTATAATTATGAAGTGCACTTCGGACGATTCGACGCAGGCAAGTGTGCGAGGTTTCATAAGATTTCATATACATACAGAATTCTAAAATTCGTTTCGTTCGATGCGTTCGACGCGTTCGGCTCTATAGGTGTACGTTCACCTTTATTCACCGTGTGTAGGCACGATCATCAGTGTTGTATGGATCATTATGGAAGCTTGCACACGGAAACGTTTTTTCTACGGCGCGGTATACACGCCGTACTTACCGTAAAGAAACCGTGCCATGTACTGCCTGAAGCATCATTATCCTAGCGTATACCGCTTAATGTCATGACTGTATTCACAGCTTTTCACGAGCTTAGTTAAGCATTATTAAAAACTTATTCGGTTTTATAAATGGGAATGCTGTAAAAACTTTCATATACTACCAAACTAAAGTTATATAATATATACTTGTTGTCATATTACATTATTCCAGCCAATGAAGTTCCGGTATTTCTAAGTTTCCCTTTACGAGAACTTTGTTATTTGATATTTTGCGTCATGGAACTCATTCAGTATCGGCGTGGGCTGCAATCGATAAATGTTCCCGTACGTGGGTTTTTATCTTCTTCTAACTTAATTTGCACGGCGCCAACTTTTTTATTTTGTTCAGTAACCTCTTTTAGGAAGTACTATGTTGCAATAGCACGATTTGACTAGTAATTAAGTGATTTTACATGTTTCGACCTCTCTTAGAGATACTTAGTTTGAAAATGCCATTTTATATTGCAGATGTCACCATCAATGATATGAGGTCTTCGCTGCACTGTTTTCTTCCACGCATCACTATAAGCCGTCATCTTAGAAACCCCTTCACTCCCTTTCATGTATCATACTTTACACTAGTTGCGCCCCGCGGTTTCACCCGTAAGTCTTGATCTCGTGGGGGAATATTAGGATAAAAAGTATCCTATGTCCTAATCCAGGTCATGGTCTACCATCTATGTGGTCTACTCATCTGTCAAATTTTATTCTAATCCATTTAGCCGTTTTACCGTGAAAGCGTAACAAAGAAACATACAAAAACTTTTCTCTTTATAATATTAGTTTAGATATAATATTTTCCCCATTTAGCCTTTTGCCTCGTGTACTATATTTAGGCCATGCAAATATTTTTTTCGGAACGGGAATTAAACCCACGCTCTCTTCGTAACAAGATGTACTAATGATGTAATTTATATGCTGAATATAAATGTAATAGGTACTTTCGTTTCCGGATTACCTACGGGTTTTCGTAATTAATCACATTAATGAAATGCTGCGGAAATATTAGGCAATATTCGGCCATGATTTTACTTGTTATTTTTAGCATAAACAGCCACTGTTGGGACGCAGGCCTCCTCTCTGTGAAAGGGAGTGAGCTGTAATCTACCACGCGGAAAATATTGTAGGTAATCAACATAATATTCGTTACATAGATTATTATTATTCTTATCTTTCTCTATTTTCCCCGGGCGACTAAAAAGAAGTCTTTTAAATCTCAAATAGTTTATTGCAATCCATAATATACAATTACAGGTGGTAAGTAAAAAAATAATAATAAAAACAATTATGGACCCTGTCGGGCACAGCAAATTTTTAAATAACTAGAGAGAGGAAGAGCGCTTTATTAATTTTCCTTGTTATTAAGTTAGAATTATTTTTCTTTCTTTATTCTGTTTTATACATTAAAATAGGCAGTTATAAGTCACGGCATTGGTAAAGTCCCATTATAAAACTTTGATTTAACGTCCCTACCTATCATAAACCCTTGGCACTAATAAAACAGATTTGAACGTCAGTCATTAAGTCATTACACACCAAACTGTAATAAAGAAGGAAATAAAACGTGTTCAATTGTGAAGGCCACGAGGCGAGGACATGGAAACTAGGGAACAATTACATAGAATAGGTATGTTTTAATTGCTGTATTTGAAGCAGGAAATATAAGCTGAATTTTGAAGGGAGAGCTGTCTAGCTTTGTCACGTCGCTACTTGCGCGCACTTTCATACAAAGCCGTAGACTTGATGTGAGAGACAAATTAGTTGCTGAGACAGGAGTTGCTCGTTGACGCCCTCTCTTGTATATATTACAAGCTGCACCCCGCGGTTTCACCTGCATAAGTGTCGATCTCGTGGGAATATCGGGATAAAAATTATCCTATGTCCTTCCCCGGGACTCTATCTCTATACCAAATTTCATCCAAATCGGTTCAGTGGTTTAGGCGTGAAAAGGTAACATACAGACAGACAGAATTACTTTCGAATTTACAATATAAGTACGGAAGTATAGATCTGTGTGGAACCTTCTAACACTAGAAGTTTAGCAAAATTGTTACTAACCCTGTGGACTCCTGCCTGAAATACTTAAAAGTTTTCTATTCTATAAGCTTTTTGTCTTACAAACTAAGACTATGACACTTGAATTGCGTGACTTTTGGGAACGGTTGTAGCAGTAAGAAAGGCAGACAAATATAAGGCTCTAGTTACAAACTCAAAGCCGCAAACATACAAATGATCCAAAACATCGTGTCAAGGATTAAGTCAAGACTAACTTAGACGTCAAACCAAGGGACAAAGAAAACACCAATACGCTGTATTTACCTAGTACCTACTCTTCCCTGTCTATTTTCGTTCAGATACGATAAAAGAGTATTTTTTACCGTATGTAAGCAAAAGAAAACATCGGCAAAATACAGCAGGTAAATCCATCACCCCTCAAATGTACCAAGAAATAGAAACGGGGGAACAGCTTGCGCCAATCGCCAAACATTCTCAATACATACAAATAACACGAATGAAATGAAAAGCACACATACTCACTCTACAGTATTTTTCTTTCATTCGACGAATGTGAATATAAATCAACGCGCGCACGAGTAAAACGTCTCTAGGTTTGCTTTACAGGGAAACAAGGAGATAAGTGAACAGGCAGTTGACTTGTAACTACTTTTAAACAATATATAGCGAACCAGCTTCTGCCCGCGACTTTCCGCGTGAATTTTCACCCTCCCCCCATTCACTCTCTTCGGGGTGGAATTTGAAAAAAACTTTCATAGTGGATACCTACTTTTTACAAAGAACACACCCTCCAAATTTCATGTCTCTAAGAGGTTTAGGCTGTGTGTTGATATATCAGTCCGTCAGGACTTTGAGACAGATTTACTGAGAAATATAACATCGCGGTTGTACTGCCCGAAGGATTAGGTAAAGGTAGGGTTGCCAACTATACTGTTTTAAACAGTATTATACTGTTGTTCACTAAATTATACTTTTTACTGTTGAACAAAAATAAAGTATACAAAATACTGTTTTCAGCATCAAAATGAAAACATATTATTATGTGTTATACTTAGGCGCTCACACAAACTTGTTTTTATATAGTCAGAAGGCGCTCATAGACATGCGAGTGAGTGTGTGCGTTCTCAGAAGTAAGTAAGTTGTGCGGAAGCTCTAAAAAATATGTATTTAAAACAATAAATAAATAAAATACTGGTCATTTTTCTAAAATACTGTTTAAATATTCTTCATAGACCTGAATATACTTTATTTCTTGTAAAAAAAGTTGGCAACCCTAGGTAAAGGTGTACCTTGTAAAGGTGTACACGCACATTTCGCTCCAGTTATGTTTAAGTCCCATGTAATAGAGGGCCAGGCTATTGCCAGCAACCGGGCAAAAATCCAGACTCCTGACCTGCTACTGAGAAATCCCGGATGGGAAAACCCAATAACACTTCGCCCGACCCGGGAATCGTACCCAGGACCTCGTGCTCAGCGGTAGCGCTTGCGACCACTAGACCAATGAGGCAGTGTCAGTTCACTGAGTAATCGAGTACCCTTGCAAGGGTGTTTTAAAAGGGTGCATTCTGAAAATTGGCAACGTCACAAAACATAGCTGTCAATATAAATTTCGCTTTTCGATTAGTTTATTAATATTATTCAATGAAATTATGAAATATCGCCCGGTAGTTTAATTATATGAATTGGAATAATATCACTGTACTAAGTACTGTAATAACAGTTTAAAGATATTAACTGTCCATTTATTAGAATAGAACCCTCTTTATTATGTACACCATATAAATTATAGACATAAATATAGAAACTTTACAATGGTTATTACGCTGTTTTGATTAAATAGCTATTTGCGACGTTGTCAACTCATCGGAATGCTATCAGCTGTCAGATAAACACTGACAGTTAGTTGAAACGATGTCACAATTCAAATTCTAATTCTTTATTAAACTCACACCTGTTCACAAACATACAAGTATTAGCATGCAATTCTAACCCAGAGAAAACTTAGACAGATTTAACAGCGGGTTCCAAACTAGGCACAGCCTGTATCTTGGTGACCCAAACACTATACAAAGTTACTAAATGAATCAGTTCTGCGAATTTAACAAACACATCGTTGGTAAAAGTTGCATGGATATAATATTAACCGATTTATTCAGATACTTTTTGAAACTTTTCATTATTTAACAAGTTCACTGTCCGCGTAACCGTCCCACGTCACAATGAACACTTGACAGTAAAAGAGTTAAGCATAAAAAGTTGTGTTAAACTCACTACTTATAAAGTGAATATTGGCAGTGTCGCGGAAAAATGAATACCTACCTATTTTCGCCTGTATAGACCTCTTTTTCGCCTCTTTGGTCGACTGTAGGTAGGTGAGGTAGTTCAAGCCGGTGGGAATAAAACACGTTGAGTGTTTGCTTAGGACAGCACGGAGTAAGTAATTTTCTTTTTACTGATAGGCTCAAGCTTGGTCCTTGTCACTCTCGCGCTCCATTAAGAAATGCTAACAAACACAAGTTTTCTCTGAACTAACATTTCTGTGTTTGTAGCTATGAAAATTGTTTGACGTTGTTAAACTGCCGTACTTAATGTTTATTTATGTTAATGGGCCATTAACTAACGAATAACTTAGGGGCAGTATATTATCTTGGTGGATAGTAAGAGGTAGAGGTTACAGTGTTAGGCTTTTAATATAGGTAATCATGAGACTTGTAGGTACCTATTGTAGTATTCCAGTAGCCACACATAACTTATTTATAAAAAAACTTTTTAACAAAAAATTAAACCTCCGAAAAAAACTGAAAAGCAAAAAATAAAAACCTTTTTTATTTTACCTTAATAAATAAGTTCTTAAACTAATGCAAGTATACCTAAGTAATTTTGAGTCGGCGGCGCCAAACAAGCAACTTAATATCGTTGCTAGTGGTCGTGCGGAGAGCGCATTTTTTGTTTGGAATGTTATATTTATCGCTGGAGATTTCACGTTGCATTATTAATTCGATTTGGTTATTTCTTTAAATTTAAGGTAATTTAGTGATTATTGATTGTTTGGCGCCGACTCAAAATTTCTTAGGTATTCTTGCATTAGTTTAAGAACTTATTTATTAAGGTAAAATAAAAAAGGTTTTTATTTTTTGCTTTTCAGTTTTTTCGGAGGTTTAATTTTTTGTTAAAAAGTTTTTATTTTATCATTTTTTGAGGCTATAATTTACTAATTACTACATGCTTAATTTTTGACTACTTTTAAAATAGCTACCTACCTTACTTTAGATATTAACTGTTATATAATCCTACTTTAATTATTCTTTTTTGTATAATAAAATACTTAAAAAAACAGGCTTTATACACCAACATAGATAGGCCTTTTATTTTAATTGTAATACACAGCTCAGCATTAAAATCTGTGAATGAACAGTAAATCACCCCTATTTTCCCACCCTTAGGGTAGGATATTTTTTTCTAAATTTACATGGGACCAACTTCGAGGTATGTCCTTTCCAATAAAAAAAGAATTATTAAAATCGGACTACAATGTAAAAAGTTATGCGTGGTCATACATTACAATCAGTGAGTGAACAATAAATCATCCCCTGTTTTCCTACCCTTAGGGTTGGATTTTTTTTTCCAAATTTATATGGGACTAACTTCGGGGTATATCCTTTCCAATAGAAAAAGAGTCATCAAAATCGGACTGCTCTGTAAAAAGTTATGCGTGATCATACATAAAAAAAAAAAAAAATATACGCGTCGAATTGATAACCTCCTCCGTTTTTTCGTCGGTTAAAAATAAAAAAAAAAACATGGCCACCAATTTCGTCCTCCAAAATGTTCTTCCGTTCAAAAAAACTGAAATAAATCGAGCTTTGAGTGAAACCTCAGAATATTTTCAAAACCTAAACGTTGAATGCATTTCAAGCATTTGACAATAGGTAACTACCTACATGAAAAAATTGGCTTGGTGTGTTTATGAGATACTTATCCAGAAAACTACACTGCAAATCAAACTTGTAACAACAGCTTCTCAGGATTTACAGTACCTACTCCAAATAAGTTTACATACCGACTGTCCAGATTAATCGTGGGATTCCGAGAGGCTGTCACACGGTGCTCACTCAAAGCTCGAGTGAAGCCACATAGACGCACGGTAAACAAGACATTAGGCTTAGTACACCCTGAGGGAATGATAAATATAGTGTTCTAACATTTTTGTCGAGGTAAGTATACTTTGATTTTAAATTTTCTAGACTAAAATGACAGCTGCGATCGACTTTTTTTGTCAACATGGCATTATCTATAACCAATAGGTATAATTAGCTGTAATTATCATCTAGCAAATTAAAAATCAGACTAGGTACCTATAGGTACCTAAATGAAGTACCCGAAAGGCACGGCTGGTTCAGAAGAAATAAAGGGATTAAAATCAGGAATATTCAACCCAGATAACCAGCAATCTAGTCAAAATAAACCAACAGTCTAAGTATATTAATAGACAATTGAGCTGTTTTGAGTACCAGCTCACTGCATTAATATTATAAACCCCAATAAAAGCAAAGCTTAATTATTATTTTTTAACAATACGATAATACGACGCAACGCGACGCAAGGGGCTTGTGGCTAAGTAATAACAGCCGCACGGGTCGATCGATCAGGTTAAGCCACGCTTGCCGCGGTTAATCCGTGGATGGGTGACCATGTTTACATACCACGGCCCCTCCGTGCCTCGACAAGCACGTTAAGCCGTTGGTCCCGTCTGTCATTCGTGGATCTTTGACAGACGTTACGGGTCGTCAGAAGCTCGAAAGTCTGACAACCAGTCTCACCAAGGGGTTTCGTGTTACCCAGTAACTGGTTTGTGGAGATCAGACAGGCAGTCGCTCCATGTAAAATACTGGTACTCAGCTGCATCCAGTTAGACTGGAAACCGACCCGAGCATAGTTGGGAAAGGCTAGGCAGATGATGAATACGATAATACGACGAAATATCTAGTCTTCATGCACAGATGCTAATCCTAATACTTGTCAAAACAAACACCCTTCAAATATGTAGTAAAAGCAACTAATAAAACATTAAATCCACTTAGGATGTAAGGAATAACAGTGATTTCTCGATAACACTACAATCACCGAATAGAGTACAATTTACATCGTAAACGTAAGGACATAATTCAGCTTCGGTCAATTACGTCCATGTGCTAACTTCCGACGACTACATTTTACGAGGTTTTATTTCTTGGAAACTGTACCAATTTGGGCCCAAATTGGACAAACGGCCGAGGAAATAATACGTAATGTTAATTAACGGGAAAAACAAAGGAAACGTTGCTTTCCGTCGCGCGCTGAAGTATATGGGTGTGACTGTACATGTGTTTGGGGACTTTATATGTGCACGTGTTTTTGTTTTGCCTACGGATGTTAATGTTGAGAATTTACGCGTTTTATATGCAGAAAGGTTATCATTGTTGTATTATTTTCGAACAAAAGCTTGAATGCGGAAGCATTAGATACGTTACGAATTAGGTACGTTATTGGTCCCTGTAGGTTACTATAAGTAACAATAACGTACCTAATTCCTTGTGTAGGAAATATACAAAACGTCTCTTTTGCTCTATTTGCTTTCCCATTTTCTATTTGATTTTTTATTGAACGTTCAAAAATATCTATCTATACAAATAAATAAAATTGGAGTGTCTGTTTGTAATATTAAAATAACCGCTTTTTACTAAATGCATATGGATGTATAGTAAGGGAAGGTATATTGGTGACAAATATAGAAAAGTTAACCTTAAAGGATTTTAGCATGTAGGAAAACTATTAATATTGCCCCATGAAATTATGTACATTTTAAAGTAAATAATTTGAATACTAAAAGCAGTTAAAGTCAAATATTTAAAAAGATATTTCTTCGTTTTATGTAAAAGAAACTCTAGGTATGATGGTGATATGGTTCGGTAGATTGGTGATACTAGGTAGGAAATTTGGTGATAAAATCAAGATCGTAAAAAATAATATTATAACTGCATATTATTACGTAAGTTTTATTTTATATTAAAGTTACAGAATGCAATTATCACACCTATAATACAGGATTTCTTCGAGGTCAGTATCTTCGATACATACACAGACTTCATGGTATGGCGTGAGACAATAAGAACACTGAATCCATTTGGCTCCATTCTGTTTCTTTACATCTTCAGAGTACAATATCTCGCATAATCCACACTCTCAATCGTCTTCTTTCTCTTGAGTCTTACTCTTCTTTGTCTTTCGAGCAGGCTTGCCTGATGTGGAGGGCTGAGGACAGGAGTTTTCTATAACGGTAACGTTTCAAGGTGCTCCATGGAACGCCAGATTCCTTGGAGGCTTTATATATAGTTCTACCTTCATTATATATTCTATATTTACTGTTCTCCTCCATCACTGATCTAGAACAAAAACAAAACAGGTTATTTGGTGACACTAAAAACGATTGTACAGATAAAATGGTGATAAAAAAAAATGTTATTTAAATACAAATTAAAACACCTTCACGAATTACCGAATATAGTACCTTATGAACCCTATATTACACTACGCTCAATTATTATAAACTTAAGCACAAAACATATTTGAAGTTCACCTCCCGAACTAGTGGCTAAAACTTTCATAAAAATGCTAAGAATTTACGATCACAACTTAAGGAATAACTACTTACCCTGATTATCCCACGGCGTCACTATAGGTTTTCTTTAACAATAGTTATAATATTGATAGAATGTATTACGTTTTAACACGGAATTAGTAATTATTGCAATTAATTTTGGTCAAAATACGTAGACACAGCGAAAGCATAGAAAAAATGGCGGCACTGCGGCACTACTAAACAAAAAGTTTGTTTTCAAACCGCTAGAGCGGCCATACGAAACGAGTGATATATGTCTGTCTTCGCCACACTTGTCATAACTCGCTAGCGCTATCTCGTTCACATGCTTGTAAAGGTAAGAGCGTGGGGTTCAATTAAAAATATATAACCAAATTACCTATATCATCAATCTACTTATACCAAAATGACATTTTTTATAATTTTTGTCTGTCTGTTTGTTCCGGCTAATCTCTGAAACGGCTATACCGATTTTGACGGGACGTTCACTGGCAGATAACTAATGTAATAAGGAGTAACTGAGGCTACTTTTATTTAAAAAAAAAAAATTGGGGTCCGCGCAAAAAAACTAAAACGTTTTCCGTCATGCACGCGAACGAAGTCGCGGGCACAGCTAGTATAATAAAATGCTTTGCAAGAAAACTCTCTTTTTGGCGACAGAATGAAGTCACCGTCCTACAGGTAGGTAGGTCCGCAGGTACCTATCTATATATAAATTCATCACAGACGAACGCGAATCGATAGAAACCGTATTTGACAAAATCGGGAGCGACAAGACAAGGAATAGAACATCTATACATACGTAATATACATGTAAAGTCGCCGCATTAACTAATGCCGAGTGCGTCCAAAACTGATCGTTAAACTTACCAAATTTAAGGATTTGGTACTTAGTAGTTAATACTAATTCATTCTGTTAAGTTAACAAAAGTCAACCATTACCAAAACACGCTTTTTACTAATTAAAAAAGTCAACTACTTGTTCGCAAAGGTGTGAAGGTTACACTCTGATTATGGCAAAGATAAGGGATAATACGGTCAGCAACAAAAGTCGATTAACACTTCAGTTTTTTTAATCTTAGTTATTGAGCAAAATATTTCTTCAAAATTGCAGCAGAAAAAAAATCTGAATATAAACTGCTATTATGTGAAAGCTAAAAAGTAGTTTATTAAAAAAATTGTTGTTAATTTAATAACAAAATGTAAAAATGACAGTGTTAATCGACTTGTGTTGCTGACTGTACCAACTAACCAATAACGGTAAGTAAGTTATAGGAATCGAGAGGGGTTACGGAAGGGTCACTTCCGTAACCCCTCTCGAGATAGAAAGGTTCCCTGTAAAGTTATGAACACGCACGGGGCTCGTTCATGCTCATTGCCAATCAGGCTATGTGGCAACCCTTAGTTTTGTGCAGGTATAGAGCCGTTACATGAAACCACACTCCATAAATTGTGGCCACTGGAGTGCATAATTAATTCCATAGAGTGTATTCAACTATAAACATAATAGATAGATATTATAGCGTATTGAATTAACAGTGTTTTTGGTATGAAGGTAATAGATTATCTTAATTATAGGTATTGTTATTGTTATAATTTTACTGTTAAAACTTGATGAAATAGTAATGTTTTGCATAACCTAAAACTTGTAACAAGTATTTAATACCTAATTTATATTATTCAATAATTCCTCATTATTTCAGTATGTCTGTAAAAGTAGACTAGTTAAAATATTAAGGAATAATGTAGCAAATCATAGAAAATATTCCAAACGGATATCCAACTTTTATGTCGTTGATATTTTGGATGACGGTAGATAGAAACGTCAAAGTTGTTTGTTCACGACTATAAAAGCGGGAGCCCCGAGTAGCAGAGTCCATTAAGCCCTGGCTGGAGGCCTTAATTTTGAGGCATCCACAGGCAAGCCCGGTTAAGCAGACGACAACCTCATAGGTTGAACTGCGAGTAGCCATTATAAAAAAAAAATAGCAGAGTCCATTCTTGTTCGAGACATCGATTAGAACGGAGCTCCAGCCTACAGGTAAAAGTTAAGTTATCTTATTACTGATTTATTACTGATTACTGTACTATTACTATGCTATTACTATATTATTGTTAAAATGTTTGTTGTCTTACTATTGTTATTATATGTGATTGCTATTGTTATTATGTTGCTGTTATTCTGAGTTCTCTTGGACTATTACCCAAGAGATAGAATTAATTGTTTTTAAGATAACGATAATGTATGGCAATAATAAGAAATTTGTTGAGAGAATATTTTAATACTGTTTCCATGGAGTTTCTTGTCCTTCTTCTCCATGATGACCTAGATTTGGAACGGACAACTAGCTTTCTGATTAATTACTGACAAGCCTAAATTCTAATAAATGTCTAGCTTGTCTTTCTGTGCTTTATTTCATAAAACCCTTTCCGTACATACCATATTCACAGTTACTTTTACACATATTAAATAACTAATAACCATTCTGATATTTAAGGCTTTATATTTGGGTAATATACATATAGACCTATATATAGATTCTACCCCATTTTGCTAACAAAGGCGTATTGATTGGAGAATATTGATGCTAATAATATTAGAACACGCTGAAGTACGATCTTCTATTTCTAGGACTCTTGAGTAAACCTCTGAAGGAGTCTGTACATGTCCCTAATATACCTACTGTTTATTGTGTTTGATTTATTATAGGCAATAATGATTTTTGTAAGTATGTTGAACGCTAAAAAATCATGATTGTAGTTGAGATAAGGCTGATTATAAATATGGCTTCCTTACATATAATTTACTAACAGCGCCCCGCGGTTTCATCCGCATAAGTTTCCCAGGGGAATATCGGGATAAAAATTATCCTACTTTCTTTCCCGGGACTCAAACTATCTCTATGCCAAATTTCATCTAAGTCGGTTCAGCGGTTTAAGTGTGAAGAGGTAACAGACAGCCACAGTTTCGCATTTATAATATTAGTATGGATATGGATTAGTATGGATTTAAACTTTTAGTACATCAATGATAACGGGTCAAAACTGTATTCGTGAAACACCCGTGTAGTGTTTGAGCCAGGGTACTTTGTTCTGATGACATCCATCCAGATCTAACCATAGACTTTTTCTACATGTGTATATTTAATTAACAGGAAACGCGCCAAAATGTCAACGACGAAAACTAAACTGTTTTTAAGTTAAAACTTCTGAAAACCTTTATCCCGTGGTGAGATTATTCATCATAATTCATTCATTTTGTCATTTCATGTTGTACTGGAAAACAACTAGAGCGTAATAATTCAAAATTTACATTCCGTAGTCATTTAAATAAATATGATTGAACACTGAATTCCGGGAGCATCCTGAAAGCATGAATGAATAAAATCTGTGTAAAACCAGCTTCACAATATGCTGCATTATTTAACGGGAATCTTTTGCTTTATTAATGTTTTACCGTGTGTGATTTAATGCGTAGTTCTCCTGTGTGTATTTATCTGATAACAAAGAGGTATTATTTGTAGGTAAAATTTAATCTGATTATAATAATGCTTCTGATTCGTTTGCCGTTGATTCAGTAGTCTTTCCTGTTAAGGGGTCGGGCACGACATTGTCTGATTTGACCAATTTTGTTCATTGTTTGTGAGAAAGGGAAAAATAATGTAAACGAAATTATCTGCGATTTGAAAAAAACAGTTTTTCTCTTTGCATGTGACTGAAAGGAATTTTTCAAATAAGTTAAGTATTCGTAGAAAATCGCTAATATTCGCAACCCACTTTGGCAGAATCATAAAAGGATAACATTATGAATCATAATAAAAGTCGTAAAATAGTCGCAAACTGACAATTCATTATAATATTATTTGCGTACAATTTCATATCACGCAATTCATGTTTGACAGTTTTGTATAGAGATTCGTAAAATGGCCTACAAAATATGAATTGCTTTAATGTCTTAACTTTCTTCTACTGTAGATACAGTAATAAAACAAACAAGATCGACTAACCATAAGACATAACTTATTCTTAACGGGATCACAAATATAAACAAGCTTAAAAACGTCGAAACGTTTCATTTATAATTATTCATACCTGTCGCGAAATTAGTATGAAATATGGATTTTGACAATAGACCTAAGACGCTCATGAATATTTACATAGTTCTGTTGGAATAATTATTGACTTTATTAAATGGTATCTACATTGTATACCAACAAACTTTCACAGGCTCTGTGAGAGGCAGTGGGCCATAATCCACCACGCGGGCCCAGTGCGGGTTGGTGGATGTCATATGTCTTTGAATTTTTGGTTCTAGAATAGATTTCTCACGATGTTTTCCTTCACCGTTTTGAGAGCAGTGGTGATGGAATTATGCCTGCCTGCATGGGTTCAACTCACGACCTATAACTCTTTGTTCTCACTGGGCACTTTAAGTTTAAGCTGCACTTTTTAACCAAAATTAGGTACTTATCCCTATGTATGTCAAATGGTTTAACTACACGACTTCGAGCCGATGTTCAATTGCAGATTGGCTCGATTAATTTCTGCTCCACTAGCTAGTGCATTTACCGACACAAATGCGACAGGTACAACCATAGATATATGAAAGGGTACAATCATCCAGGACCTTTGTTTCTTCGTACAAGAGAAAAGGACATTTACTCTGCCATGCTGGGGTAATTGCGTAACACAATAACAATAGGAATAGCTGTCACTTTGACAGTACAACAACATTCATTGCTTTTACGCTGTTGACAAATTTTTCGAACATATGAAGCAATGGATTATCCTCCAAAATGATTCAGATTGTCATTCATAGCGTGTTGTTAACGCCATCAGGGTGCTGGTTAAGTTACTTTTAAAATTGTTTCAAGTTTAAGCGATGTTATTACATGTCAAATAATTTTGGCACACTGGACCCTACTCAATTATTCCAATTGCTACGGATGACCGTGTAGACGTCATTTATTCGGACACAGATACATAATAGTTGACAAAGAGGGATAGGTACTTAATATTTTTATACTACCTCGACTTTGTCTCTGTCACCTTTGACCTAGGCTAGAGTCAAGAGCAAGCCCATTTCAAATAAAAAAAAAAAACAAAAAAAAAAACCTACTATATTTTTCATGTTGTGTACTATGAGTATCCAGTATAGGTATATAAATAACGAGTTTTCTTACAACTATAAATGACACTTAAATGATTTTATTTTTGTAAGTAGGTTTGCACAAACACTATTACACGTCAACCATATTTTTTTTTTTAAACTAGATGAGGTCGGCTTTTCCTATATGACTAGTCTGAGAAGAGAGGCCGAAACAAACTCAGAGGTCACAGTCTCTTTTAAAATCCAGACGTAATTTTGGTCAGATTATATGAAGACCACGTACATCGATGTCTAAGATGGTCTTTTGAGGAAAGAACCACACAGATTGAGAGGACCTATCCAGTCAGTGCACGCATTTGTCAGAAATCGTGCGACTCAACTCAAAACTTAAGGAGCTCAACGATTCGACGAACAATACCAAAGAAAGGACATTTGGGTAGGCCACATAAATTACTCAAACTGCCATGGCTTTACTATGTTTCTACTCGTGTGTCCCTGTTTAGTAGACCACTAGAAATAATGATAACATAAACCAAATTACCTTACGCCAGAAGAACGAAAATCTCCTACAGTCTGTTTAAAATTACACAATCCCACTGAAACACACAGTCCGCACACAAAATAACAGTTAAGTAAAAGTACACCGCATACGCCCAGTATCACTGTGAACCAGTTTCTATCACTTACACCTATCATATCACTCCGAACATTATTACGTAACACTCTCTCTAAAAGCACTTTTACGTGGAACAGCGGAAAAATCAACCATTATATTTTATAGCAAAATGCACTCTCGGATCGCGGAAACGTAACACAAAGAGCTTCAAGTTTTTTTCGAATGTCAAATATATCTGCGCAGAACGTCGCACGACTGTCCAGGCCCCTTCGGTTGATCATATTCTATTATCATTTGATAGGCCACCTCCGTTTAGGACCGAGTCGTTGTGCGAGGAAGTGTCGGATCGTTTTGTCGTTGATAACTCGATTCACGTGTCGGCAGGGAATGATGGCCATTCAATGTGTGAGTCGGTGAACTCGTCATTAAACAGAATTATATTAACGCTAAACATTCGAACAAAACAAAGAGACTCAACTCCACAAAACAATTTAGTTAATTTATCTTACTCACGTCCCGACCTTTCTTTCACTTAAGACTCCCTCATCACAGGCTCTGTGATGAGGAAGTCTTCCGGCTACACACATAATTGTTACATAATTGCCGCACATAATTCCATTGCGCGTTCTGTATGAAGCAATCTGTTTTCAATTCCCATAGATACTGGATTGGATCACGTATCCGATCATGATTACAAATGTTTGCCGCGCAAATAGCACTCGTGTGTGCATTTTGCAATCGTTGTAATTAGTTAACGTTGCGTAGCGGGAACGCGCACTTTTATCAGCACGATATTATGATAAAATACGCATGGATTTATTGCAATGTGAATGACATGATTTTAATGGGATTCGGTGCAATAAAAATTTATTGGCTTTTCGATAGGAATTTATGGTGTAGGCTCGTGGCTAAATAATAATAGCAGCATAGGTCAATCGAAAGTTAAACTACGCTTGCCGAGGTCGGTCCGCAGATGGGTGACCATTTATTACATATCGAGACCCCTCCGTGCCTCGGAAAGCACGTTAAACCGTTGGTTCCGGCTGCCATTTGTATAAGATCTTTGACAGTCATTACTTCGCTCCATGTAAAATACTGAGTATTCAGCTGCATCCAGTTAGACTGGAAGCTGACCCAAACATAGTTGGGAAAAAGCTAGGCAGATGTGACGATGTGCAGTCATCATCTGCCTAGCCTATTCCCAATTATCAGTGCAGTGTAATTTAGTATTAGACAGTTAGGTAAAAATTATTTTTAAAATAAACAGTTACCTTTTAATATTACTTACTTATATTACGTGACTCAATTCATTCAATTTCATTTTATTTAATAGAAAATTAGAACTTAAAATGCAATTATAAAAAAATTATTTCTGAAAGCAAAAGCTCTATGCAAATTAAGATTTTCATATACATAAGTACTAACACTGCATGCAATTACATAGGATCTACTTGCTTTGTAACAAAGCCGAGAACTTAACAAACAAACTACTTCAGAGAATATTTTAAAAGAATTAAGTACATATAAAACCTATACGCTAATGTTTACATTGTTCTTAGAACAAAGTAAGTATATGTAAAAGTACTTGGAACGTAAAATTAGAATCGTAAACCTTACACATGGGTGTCTTTTTGGGCCCTTACAACTTTCCGTTAAATTAGATGGGCGCTCTGAGAGCCATCGTCCTTTGTAATCAAAAAATGCCACATCAGATTTTGGACGATTCTTGATAAGGAAAAACTTGATAAGCGAGTACAATACATTGCATGGTTTGTGGTATAATTTCGAAACCAACAAGATAGAATTTATTTATTTATTTATAATTACCTTTACAACTTTCATTACAGGATTAACCTAATGCGATGGTGTGGTATTTATATACTTACAATATTAAATTAACCTAATAAGGAACTTCTATAATATACTACCTATCCCAAATTATATAAATCTCATACGTAACAATAACACAGAACAACTATTATTTAACCTACATGTAATTACAATACTAAAGCATATTATATTTTTCCTAACTTATAACGCTTATAAATTGTTTCATCATCAAGCTTACCTGCTTGTGATAATAAGTTTACCTGAGATCTGAGATGAAAAGTAAAAAAACCGGCCAAGTGCGAGTCGGACTCGCGCACCGAGGGTTCCGTACAAACCTGTTTTAAAATATTTTAATTATATGATGTAACTAAAAATTTACGGATTTCGCAATTTTTCTTTTATTATCTGTGATATAAGACGTTGCTTCGTACCAAATTTCAAGATTCTGTGTTCACGAGAAGTACCCTGTAGGTTTTGATTCCTTTGCGAGTGTCGAAAACTTGCGGCATAAACGGCTGTATCTTTTGATTGCGTTGGCTTAGAAGTTTGATTTTTCACAGCTCCACGGGACAGTAGACCTGAGTATTTGATATAAATTCCAGCTTGATACTTCCACGCATTTCTGAGAAAAAGGGTCTTGACAGACGGACGGACAACAAAGTGATCCTATAAGGGTTCCGTTTTTTCCTTTCGAGGCACGGAACCCTAAAAATGGAAAATGAGTACCTATTGCTTACTCTCTTAAGTAAGAACTTATTAGAACTTATTTCTTATGTATTATTAATTAACTCGGAAAAGTTGACACTTTTACAATTTATTGCGGATTACGGGATTTTATGTGGATGAAAACAAGACGTACTTAGCATGTTTTACGAAAATTGACATTGAAACAATATGCGGAATTTTCTTTGGTTTTACTTGACGTAACATAAAATATTTACGGATAATCCCGATTGACAACCTCTCTCCTAATCTCTCTAACGATCCCGGAGATTAATGTCATTTCCATCACGCTTAGCAAGCGGATTGACAACCACAAAGTAATTTCATTATTACACAGAGACGGGTTCCGGCATTTTCCGGATAAACAGATCAATATAAAAGCTATGTAGGTATTAAAGCGATGAACTTTTGTTGCTGACTCTACTATATACACACAAATACCTTTAACTACATTTACCTTCATATAAATGTATTGTTGCAAAGTATGCTCTTTGTGCATCGAAACATAAAACTTAACTTTTATTTTGTAGACGTAAGAAAAGATTGCTTTTCTCGAATATTCAATAAAATATTTTTGCAGATACTGAATATTGTATCCAACAAAGCGAACCGTTATAAACATTTTTCAGATAATACCACTAGGGGTTCATATCGTCGAACTACTTCGGAACTATATTACAGCAGACACTAAAAAGTTTCCCGTGTATTTTATTCGCTGTTTCAATCTTTTGTAACTCAAAATCGACGGTCCCTGGATACAATGTTATTCTTCATTGACTAGCAAAAATGAAAACCAAATTTTAAATTTGTAGCACATGTTGATTAAAGATTCTTTTTGGTCTAGTTTAGTAATTGCATAATTAGCCTGTAATGTTCCCACTACTGGGACATAGGCCTCCTCTCTTCGAGAGGGAGTAGGCTATAATCTACCACACTGGCCTATTGCGGGTTGTTAGAAGTCACATGTCTTCGCCTTACTTAGCGGAAAGTTAGTCCGCGTCTATCTGACTGACCAAAGTCTCGTATAGATGTGTAATTTCAACTACAAGAGTTTAAAAAAAATACAAATTCCTATTCCTTTCTAGATTGCAGGAATGCACTAAAATTTATCTCTGACAATCAAAACACAACAGTTTTTGGTTCTAGGACATGCCGGTTTCCTCATTCACCGTTTTGAGTTGTGTTGATGAAATTATTTACACAAAGTAAAGTGCCTGCCTGAGTTCGAACCCACGACCTTGTAACTCTGTTCAGTAATTAAAGACCCGTAATCGAGTTTAGAAATAATCACGGTACATATCGCATCGATTATTAATGGTCAGAATTTTTAAAAATGTATCATAAAATGTTGTCTAGGTACTGAACATTTTTAACAAGCAACGCTACAATAGCCTTTTCAGTTTACGACCTTGTTTTTAGCAGAGTCCAAAGACTTGTGCCGAAACAGCTTTTACAATTTAATCATTGCCTAGACCTGCTACATAGTGTACCAAAATTCTCAAGAAAAACACAAAAACCCTCTCGCTTTTCGCTTTAATTTGAAAATAAACGTAAAGTTAGTCGTTTGAGCCGAACCTTAGCAACGTCTACGGTAAGTAGTATCGGATAATTTTAGAGATGTAGAGTGGAGGTCGGGCGGTATCGATCGCGAGGTAACATTCAGGCCCGAGTCCCGACACGACGCGGCGACGTACTGCTGTATTCTTACCTTGAACCTCGCTATATAATAAACACGTAAATGGATAATGGAAACTAAAATGGAACGTCTATATTCTAGATTTTTATTACGTTTTTTGGGAAGAACAAATTTTTGTATAGTATGAGTTTGTTTAAGTAAGTAAGCTTGGCAATATTAGGTCGTAATATTTTCAGTAAAGGTACCTATATTTTTTATCGTATATTTTGTTGTTCTGTGCTATTGGTAAAATCAATCTGAGTATGAACAAATACGGGTTTCTCCGGTGAATTACATAAACATGTTGAAATAATAGCTTCATCTAAATAGGTACGTATACCTACGTGCTGAACGTTGCAGTAAAATGTTGACCAATTCAAATGAAATCACACTAACATTATAAAGGCGAAAGTTTGTGAGCGTGTGTGTGTGTTTATATGTTTGTTGCTTCTTCACGCTGAAACGGCTGGACCAATTTTGATATTATTTTGTATGGAGGTAGCTGATAGCCTGGATTAATATATACAGGGTGTTACAGAAAGGGTATATCAATACAAACGGGTTGAAGAGTGTATCTGGTCTAGAATCTCTGTACAAAATTTCAGCTCAAAACGATTAACTTTGAAAATGCTTAATATTTTTTTATTTCGACATCACGGCGGCGCTGCACTGGCGAACGGCGGCGTGATGTGCGTGTACTAGGCGTACAGACACACTACAGATAATGGATAAGGACCCACGTAGTGCGGTGACACGTTTGTTATGATTTCAATTTAATAAACCATCGAAATAAAAAAATATTAAGCATTTTCAAAGTTACTGCTTTTGAGCTGAAATTTTGTACAGAGATTGTAGACCAGATACACTCTTCAACCCGTTTGTATTGATATACCTTTTTCGTAACACCCTGTATAGGCTACTTTTTATCCCGATATTCCTACGGGATCGAAACTTATGCGGGTGAAACCGCAGGTCGCAGGTAGTACCTAAATAAATACAGGTTGGAAAGGAGCAATTCCACAGGGTCAGCTTGTTTGACTTGCATATTCCCAGCATTATTGATGTTGTAAGGGAACGGATCGCTGATACAACAGGACATGCACGTTGCGCACACAAGACCTAAGCCTGTGGGGACGGCATAATGTCATTGTCCGATGAACCAGTGAAAGCCATTCGAAGCTTGTAAGCAGAGATTCAGATCTACATACATTTATTGAGCGTGTTACACTACAGCGTTACTATAGGAGACAAAACTTTGGGAAATACAGATACCTATCGTTCCATAGCTGCAGAAGCAAGGAAAACTACTTAAGGTGCTCAGGGCCTTTTTTAATTATAGGTATAAAATAGTACTAGTTTTTGCGACTTTGCTCGCATGGAGGTTAGAAATTATCCTACGGGAACTTACATTTAATTTAATGGAAATCCATATAGCTGCTTAGGCGCGAAAAGGTAAAAGACAGACAGACGGATTACTTTTGCATTTATAATATTACTAGCTTCTGCCCGCGACTTCGTCCGAGTGAAATTTCACCCTCTCCCCATTCACCCTCTTAGGGGTGGAATTTCGAAAAACCCTTTCTTATTGGATAGCTACTCTTCACTAAGAACACACCCTCCAAATTTCATGTCTCTAGAACCAGCGGTTTAAGCTGTGCGTTGATAAATCAGTCAGTCAGGACTTTGAATTTTATATGTATAGAAGAAGATAGATCAGAAGCATTATTTGGAGCAGTGGTGGCCCAGTGGTAACGGCCGCGACTTACAAGTTGTAGGTCGTAGGTTCGAACACAGGCAGGCGCTTTACTTTGTGTAAATTATTTCATCACCACAGCTTTCAAAACGGTGAAGGAAAACACGGCGAGAAAACAGGATCTCCCAACCCGTACTGGGCCCGCGTGGTGGATTACGGCCCACTCCCTCTCACTGAGAGGAGGTCTATGTCCCATGTACCTAATATTATTAGTGAGGATTAGAGGATTGTCATTCGTAGAGCCTGAGCCTGTACCGCTCTATGGCTAAAACCAAGGTAATGACTTCAACACATTGAAGGATACAACGAGACACAATAGAAGTTTTATTGTTATTACGTCGAGGGGCGTTAAGTGTCCCGCAAAGTGTTAAGAACAATCTGAAATGACGTGGAAACTTTTCGCCCAAGGGGGCTTAGGATTTTTAAGGGGCCAATATAGTGCAATACTAACGCATAAAGATTCGAACCTGTATATTTCCTGTAAAGAAGACGTTAAGTATATTCCAAACAATAAAATGAAAGCCTCTATTTATTATGTTGATGTACATTTGGAAGTTAATAATGAACGAAACACGAAACTAACTGATATATTCATTACATTAAGTGGCATTAAAATGTACATAATTGTGGGGTATTACGTAATGGAAGTACTTTGCGCATACATTACCTGGTGGCTCGGTTTCGGGTTCAACTTGTTTAAACCAGGGAGTCAGAGTGTCATTGCCAGCTAAGCTACATTTATTAAAGTCTTATTAGTCTAACCGCTCAGCGGCGCTAGAACATCGAAATTCCCCAACGCCCCGCGGCGCACGCGATGACGTCGCCACGCGCCAGATGGCCGCACTGAACAAAACATTTTTTTTGTTTACTAGTTGGCGACGGGCGTAATCTCAAGTTATGTTTTTATTAGAGCATATGAATGTCCCTTTCGGGTGGTATTAAGTGTTTGTTGACATTTCGTCTCTAATTTATTATATTCATTGGTAAATATTGACTATGGTTGAAAAAAAAAAAAAAAACATTATGTGAACTTTAAACATTATTATTTCAAAAAGTAAATCGATACCATATATATTTTATGGCTTTTATTGGTGGAAGGGTTCTATCTTCATACGAAAAAAAATACAAACACACCTCATAGTAAAACAATAATTATTTACGCCTTAAAGTTTTTCTGGAACAGATGTTACGTGTGACGTCGCAAATTCACAGACTGACTTTGACAAATAATTTCTTAACCACAGATACATTTTTGACGGCCAGTGTTGCATTTTTTAAGGCAGATATTCTCGATCATTCAAATAGAAAAGAGAAAACCGATCCAAACACAGTGGGTTAAAGGGAATAAGCAATAATATGACGACACAGTACTATCACCCCATATGGGGTGATGCGCCGCCAAGCCTGTCAAAATTGTTCCACCCATTTGGGGTGATGCGCCGCCAAGCGGCTAAGGGGATTGCTAAAGAAGGAATTTATCAAGAGAAGCCTGAAAGCCCAGGGTATCATATACCATCTCAGACATCGATGGTCTTCATATAACCTGACCAAGATTGTGAAGAGACTGTGACCTCTGAGTTTGTTTCGGCCTTTCTTCTCAGAGTAGTCAGATAGAAAACGACGACCTCATCTAGTTTTTAAAAATATGATTGAGGTGTAAAGGTATTTGTGCAAACCTACTTATAAAAATAAAATCATTTATCACTTATCATTTATAGTATAGCAATAGGCCCGATATACGCATATCGAACCTATTGTATACCAGCCCCCTTATTTACAAACACTCGATATGCTTCCGTATCGTATCGAACATTAATAATTGTTAACGTAGGAGTCTTCTCAACGCTGTTCACAAGTCCAAAACCCGAAAATTTTGTCAGTTTAAATCAAATAGACGCCCGCTATTCTTCCAACAGCTATTTGCTGTTGAGGGGAAGTCAAATCAGGTTATCGAAATGTCAGGTTTTCGATACGATAGCCTGTCGTATGGTTGTGAATCAGGGCTCAGGTACCCTGAACTTTCAGGCTATCTCCTACAACACTACCACTGTATAACAACCCAAGAGCCACACTTAATCGGCAACCTTTGTGAGCGTTTATCTACCGAGAGGCCGTAGATAATTAGGTATTTCAAGTACACTGCCGAGACGTAATACTGCGTATTTTATTATACTGTGACTGTACTCACTCTTACTGTATTATCTTGTTCTCTGAAAAAATATGCGCTCTGAAAAATCTGCTTCTAATGAGCTATCCGAGGAATTGAGGGTGGATGTCATCATATTGGGAGTGTCATGAATCTGATTTGTAAGTTTCTACCAACACCTAATTTACCACTGATTTCCAAGATAAAAGTTTGGAATTCAAAAGGTCATATAGTTTTAGCAGACATACATTATTTGTATCCTAGTTCTCAGTAATATATACGATATATTGAGTCCAAATACAAGTAATTATATTTATAAATGTTCTCCTTGTTTTGTTTTTAAATGTTGGATACATTTTATGTAATTAAAGTCGAAATTGCCAAAAGCAATACCAAAATACGGATAATTAGTAATTATATTGTTATAATTGACAAGAGAACGTTGCCGTCCATTATTAATTGAATTCTATGAAATACTTTATAAATAAATCCCAAAATACTAAAATTCTCAACCGAAATGTGAGGTGAAATTATTTATTTAAAAACGTTTTGCTTGCAGCTCTCGAGGCTAAAAATAGCGATATACGGGCGCGGCATACACTACCTTACCGGAATTTATACGATGCATGTGGAACCTCTAACCTAGGTCAGGTCAGGTGTTTAGCTAGTCTGAAGCACTTACGTAGGTACTCTTAGTTCTAATTACTAAATAATCTTCTTCTCTGAATGAACAATAAGAATAAAACATGCCGTGGTATAAATTCATCTCTCAGCTGTAGTTAGCAATGTTAGCAAGGCTGACTGCCTAGATTACGCTCGATAAACATTTAGTGCTTTTACACACAAGCGATACGCGTCAATGACAGAGGCAACTGCAACGGTTGGCGGCAGCCGTCAACGCATTTTGGCATCAGCTTACGACTCGCGGCGGCCGTCGACAACATACCTCTCGTGTACTCAAACACACTAACGGCACGTTATCAACGCCAGCGCACGCGGCACGGGTCGATTGTTGCAGTTGCCTCTGTCGATGTCGTTGAGGCGTGTCGCTCGTGTGTACGTACAATATAAAGTCTCAAAAAAAAAATGTTAAGAATTAATTTTATGCTTTTTGCTGTGCCCTACAGGGTCCATAATCGTACCTTAGTTTTAAGCCATTGTAATACCTCTACAACATTATGGAATGCAAATAAATAAGTATGAATATGCTCCCCTTCTAGGCTTTATTTTAGTGTATCCCTATAGTTATATAATTTGAACAGGGAAATTGTTATCACGATACAACATTTGTTAAGGAATTAGGGGAAGACTGCTGCACAATGACATAAGTTATATTGTTAACCAAATTCTCGGAAGCACTGATAATGATTGCAATAATAATGTAGTTATTAACTCAAAAGCAAATTCAGCCACACCTCGTGGCGTACTCGCAGCCGCGCGTGCGACCCAATCTAAAACGAATTCCGCGCTAAAACCATGCAAACTAAAATATGCATGAACTAGCAAAAGTCGATTTAAGTAAAATAGTATTATTAAGTCCCGCCATGACACAGTAATTATGCAGGTTGTGTGCAAACTGTGGAACTTGCGACAATTTCCTTTGCACCCAGCGGCGGTGTATGAATTATGAATTTCATACATCTATGGAGCTGCTTTAATAATGTATCTATGTTAGAAGTGGAAGCGTAAGCTATGTATATGGATACGTCTAACGCTATCCTCGCTATCCATTATATTAGCGCACCAACTGTGCTCCTTGTATCAACTTTGTCGCGGTGGCGCTTTTATGCAAACAAAACAGATGCGCGGAACACATGGACACCCAGCTTTACGCCGCGTGCTCACCAAAAGCGAAGGTCTCCCAAGTATGCGATTACGCGATCATTTACCTGAATAATGACGTACATACGTGACATGACTGATGGCGCGAGTAAAAATAAACTAGCGCGACTATCGCATGAACTAGCACATGAACGCGATAGTTGCTTTTGGTTAGGACGCGGCGTAAAGCAGGGTGTCCTCTGTGTTCCGCGAATCTACTTTGTGTTTGTATAAAAGCACCACTATGACAAAGTCGATGCAAGGAGCACTGATGGTGCGCAAATATATGGCCCCCTTCTACCTTCGGACATCCAGGCGCACTGCAAGTTACCATCCCTACCTGGTTGCTGTTCCACCAATTCGCACTAAGCGTTTGCAAATGTCGTTTATAATGCGCACAGCAAAAGAGTGGAACTCTCTACCTGCGTCTGTTTTTCCGAGCGCATACAACCCGAATCTCTTTAAAGTGAGAGTGAACAGGCTTCTTCTGGGTAAGCTCGCTCCATCGTCGACTTTGTCTCTGTCACCTTTGACCTAGGCTAGAGTCAAGAGCAAGCCCATTTCAAATAAAAAAAAAAATAAAAAAAATATATTGGATACGTAGCTTAAATTTTCTTATTGTTTTGCAATTTTTGCAGATCAGTTTAAGGTAGTATGGTAATAAAATGTGAGGGAACAGTAACGAATATGCATTTACAGACTAATAATCATTTAAATTATCAATACAACTCTCTAACTTAGAATTGGACGCATTCGTCATGTTTTCATGAAACGCTTTCACCCTAAAGCTTCAGCTTGATTCTGATAGACCACTGTATGGATCTCATCCGACCACAACGCTACCGTTCGGTAATCCGGTTCATTCACAGGTTTCACTGTCCAACCAACAAATTGTGTTATCCTTTCAAGGTAAAACTGCTGAACAGATTTGGATGAAATTAGGCTCAGGGGTAGACCATGACTTGGATTAGGACATAGAATACTTTTTATTCTGATGTTCCTACGGGATCGTGATTTATGTGGGTGAAACCGCGGAATGCAGCTAGTATTCTACAGGGTGTTACGGAAAGGGTATATCAATACAAACGGGTTGAAGAGTGTATCTGGTCTAGAATCTCTGTACAAAATTTCAGCTCAAAAGCATTAAGTTTGAAAATGTTTAATTTTTTTTTTATTTCGACATCACGGCGCTGCACTGGCGCGCGGCGGCGTGATGTGCGTGTACTAGGCGCACAGACACACTACAGATAATGGATAATGACCCTCGTAGTGCGGTGACACGTTTGTTATGATTTCAATTTAATAAACTATCGAAATAAAAAAATATTAAGCATTTTCAAAGTTACTGCTTTTGAGATGAAATTTTGTACAGAGATTCTAGACCAGATACACTCTTCAACCCGTTTGTATTGATATACCCTTTCTGTAACACCCTGTATAAATACGCACGATTTTTTAAAATGTTCAGTATTTACCTACGTATACATATTACCTAATACGTAACATGTTTTGACAAGCGAAAAAGTTGATCTTCAACCCGTCAATTAAAGGTACACATAGACACATGTTTCTCTTTATTTTTTAAATATACTTTGTTACTCTATCTATCCTTAACGTTTCATAAGAAAGATACCAAAGCCTCTATATAGGTTCTAGACTGCTCACATATTTTTCTCGAATTTCTGTTTATGACTCATCTTTGCACGGCGTTTATTACAAGATTTCAGAGAAAATTGGGATGTTCTATATAGGCTCTGGGTCTGGAAACCCCGCGGCTATACTTTATTGTGGTATAACAACGTTGATTTCAAGGAAAATGCGTTTACGAGCACTTTGACACGCCGTTATTTCATTTATAAGGAACCATATTTTGGCATGCACGAAAATTTTGAAGGGAACAAAATGAGGTTGGATGTAGTATCGTTTGGCAGGAGTTGGGGGGTAAAAGGGGTTAAAGCTAGGAAGGGTTGGGTCCCCGATTATAACCACAAATGTACCCTATTATAACGCTACCACTCTTATTAAAAAGTAATGCGCATTTTTCGAGTAATTAAAAAAAAATCTAACCTTATAGCAGATAAAAAGCGATAACGAAACGTTAAAATGGGCGCTTGACAACCAAATCTGTCCTAGTATAAATTGTCCGTGGTAAATGTCATGCAAAATCAAAAAAACAGAACGTAAATAAAATTATGAATGTTTTGTTGTTTTATTTGTTTTTATAACAACCTAGAAATTCTGTTTAGAAGTAAGTTAGTGTACCCCCACTGATCGTATGTGTGTACAAAAGGCAATGTTACTACTGTACTAGGAGAACTTAGGATGCAAGAGCGAGCGAAGCGAGCTCGGGACTTGGGGTACCCCGACTCGGACAGGTTAGGTTCGAAGGGGATGGCGGGCGAACTCAGACCTCTCCATCCTCCTCGTGGTTATTTTTTATTAAACCATTGAGCCTCGCGAAGTGTGTTTCCGACTACGCCTTTCAAGCCACTTTAAAGTGTTTTGAGATTAATTTACAATAATTTGTTTTTCTCAAGAACGGTGCGTTGCTTTTTCATGAAAGTGGTGCTAAGGGAGAGGGGGCACCCCATCCTCCTCACTTCCCCTCCTCCTGGCACACGATACCAAATTTTTACTACAAAATGTAATAACCATTTTCAAATGAAAACGTTTCCTACTGAATTCTAAGACTGAATTCCAAAGCAGCAAGCAGCAGCAGTAGCTAATTCGTTAATACAGATATCTACCTAATAGTACCAATATACTGAAACTAAACAACAATTCGTCACAATTAATAGACGTAGACAACCACGGGACCGGTACACCATTATCAAGAAAAGCCACGTCATATTATATACAATAATGAATAAAGCACAATAACATGGCTATTTTCCTACCCCCGACGACAAATCGTTACAGGGCCCCATGAACATATTAAAATAAAAAGACGTTAGTTCAAAACAAGACAAGTTGAAAAGAACGAAGCTCAAATACTTGATACTTTCTTGTTCTAGTTTCACTTAAGTCACATACTACTGAAACCAAACAGAAATTCAATAAAAAACAATTTCCCGGCACACACATCACTCGCCACAATAACGGTCGACAAACAAACGGACCGGTACGTCATCAGGAGAAGCCACGCCATCATAAACAATACAATGAATAAAACATGCAACAACATCAACAACACAGTTGTTTTCGTTCCCGTCGACAACAAATCGATAAAGGGAAACACGAATTCATCTTCAATACATTTCTGCGAATTTTTGTGAAACAAGTTTATGTATCGCTACCGTCTTTATTTTTGAAGTGAGCTTTTCTCCTGAGGTTAAGACATCTTATTTTTTTTTTATTTACGTTTGTATATAGATAGGTACATAGGTACGACAAGTTTGTTCTGTTGTAACCTGGTCATGGTGTTTGTTAAAAACCTGGGGCTTATATTTTCCGTGAGGAATTCTCCTTCCTTTACGATGTTATTTATCTCTTAATACCTTTATACCATTACGATACGTAGATATAATCAGTAGGCGAATTCCTATAATTATAAACGTTCAAAATCTAGTCGCAATTCTTTTAACCTTTAGTTAAAACGTGGACAATGGGTTACGTCATGTTTGTTAAATCGTAGTTTAAGTATTTCTCTTATTTGGTAGCAGGTAAATATTTTTTGTCCCAAATAAATAAATAAATCTCAGCGATAAATCAATGTCAAAAACTTGACAAAAATTTTTCATAATAATTGGCGGTATTTTTGACAGATTGAGACTGATATTATAATGCGAATGTTCATAAAAATACGAGAATACCCCATCTAATCGTGTGTTACTATACTTATATGAAATTCGGTAATGTTTCTTACAGACAATTACCTGATTTGGTCGCGTTCTGCCTACCTCCATGGGAGGAACGCGTGAGTTTGTGTACACAATACGTACTATGTATGAAATTACCTGATTTCAAAATCCGTATTTCTGGAAAAGCTCTATGCAGATCGCACTTCTGCGAAAGCTGGTCTAACTTAGTAATCAGTTGCTTGCAAATCAATAATTCGCAACTCTAAGGTATTGCCAATACTTGGAAACTAGTAGAGCTATATAATGTATACGTCACGGGTGATTATGGTAGACTAGTGTCTTCCATAATCACCCGTGACGTATAGTAATCCGCAGAACAATGGTAACTCTTGCACTGCGAAAATCGCCTCGATGGCTACGACATAAAGGCGCTGTCAATATCAAATGGTTACCACTGACATAACTGTTTTACGTAGAAGGAATAATGTGTTATCCGTAGTGACAGTAATGACACACTTATTGAAGGACTAGAATGTTCATAGAAATCGGTAACCAGCTATTTGCAATACTGCGAACTACCTGGCCTGACCTTTGACATAATCACATCACCTTTTAAGTCACACGCTAATGGCATATTTACTGTTCGTAGAAATCTAGTTAGAAAGCAAGGCTTAGTCGTTAAATGCCCAATTCGTAAAATGCCCAACAGCTTAAAAAACTTTTTAACAAAAAAAAAAAACAATCAACTTCAGAAAACACCACAAAGTGAAAAATAGCTTTAATTTTGAAATCAGATTTGTATTATAGTTAGGGCTACCGACTTCCTCATTTTTGGATATGGTACCTACCCCACACCAATTCGTATAGGTACCACTACTTGCTATGTAAACAACTGTAATAGTGACTAGAAGTACCTATATAACATTATCAAGATTACACAAAGTGGATTAAATACATATTATCGAAGCTAACTCAAAAACTACCCGAGCAAAGTTAATAAAAAAAATATTGAATAGATAAATAAAAAATATGTTATATAAAAATATAATAATAAAATTAATTAATTTATTATTATTTCCTTTATTGACGAAAATAACGATATAACATACGTACAGAGGAACATATTTTCTAACCTCCTCCTTCTTTGAAGTCGGCTAACAAGTACAAAGAAAAACTGTTGCTATAGTAATTGCAAAGCATGTCTTGGAAATCCATATATTTCCTATTATAATGCTTCCATTATCGATAATGCGAATTCTTATAACAACCTTCCCGCTTTTCCATGTTTTGTTTCAACAAAACCAAAAGAAAGCAGACGTTAAAAACACTGAAAAGAAAACGAATAAATAAACTGTTGCTTAACTAAAGCTCAGAAATGAACTGTTCATACTAAAAACGGGTTAAGTTTTTATCCCGTTCAGTAGTTAACGCAAGATAACTTGGCAAAGAAACTGCTTCGATATTTCCTTTTTATTGTCCTAGTTATTTATTTTTTATTTGACGTTATTACTCCCTTGGGGAATTTTGTTATAACTTTGTCTTATATTATAGGCTCGTCCAAGTGTTTTTTATTACAAGCCTTCAAGTTAGATGGACGCGTATTAATTAACTTGCTTATTAAAAGATGTTGAGATTGTTAGGAAACTTGAGGAAAGATTGAAAATATTTCTACACTAGCTGTTGCCCACGATATCGTCCGCAATCCAGGATGAAAAACCTATCTATTTCTCTAAGTCACGGTCTTCCTATAGAAGTATGAGAAACAGGTTGTGAAGTTCACTCATACGTTATAGAAAAGGGAGGATCCTTCGACCAGACGGGTGTTCTGTCTGGCGGGCAACTGCCCGATGATTCATGACGAGCCGTTGTATATAAAATGCTAGTTGCGCGGTAAACTCTGCTTGCGCGATGCAGAATTTTGCGTGACGTCAGTATGACGCGTAGTTCGCATGTGGCGTTGTAGATACCGCTGCATACCGTTATAGCGTGAAAGCGTAACAATCAAACAAAAAATCATATCTTTTCTCTTTATAACATTAGTTTAGATAATACCAGCCGGAATATTCTGTAAAAAACTCACCGTGAAAACTTAGGTCAGGTGAGCTGTCAATAATGTCAATCCTTAGCATCAGGTGGAATGACAGCAGTTATCACGGTGATCTTTTTACAGAATGCACCGCTGTAGTGCTATTCTGTAAAAATATCACCGTGAAAACTTAGGCGAAGTGAGCTTAAAAGTGAGCTGTCAAACCGGAGGGGGGCTCAGGGGATCAAACCGAAATAAATCGAGGGCTTGACACTATTGACAGCTCACTTTAAGCTCACTTCACCTTAGTTGTCACGGTGAGATTTTTACAGAATAGCACTGCAGTAATCCCCGAAGGGTTAGGCAGAGGTGTACCTTAGTGCACCCATAATTTGGCCAGTTATTTGTAAGTCCCATGTAATAGGGGGCGAGCCTAATGCCATCAACTGGACACCCAAACTCCGGGCTGCTACTGAGAAATGCCTGATGAAAAAAGCCCGATAACACATTTTGCCTGATCTGGAAATAGAACCCAGGACCTCGTGCTCAGTACTAAGTACTAGCACTTGCAACCAATAAACCAACGAGGCAGTGTTTCTTTATTTATACAGAGTGTTACGGAAAGGGTATATCAATACAAACGGGTTGAAGAGTGTATCTGGTCTAGAATCTCTGTACAAAATTTCAGCTCAAAAGCAGTAACTTTGAAAATGCTTAATATTTTTTTATTTCGATAGTTTATTAAATTGAAATCATAACAAACGTGTCACCGCACTACGAGGGTCATTATCCATTATCTGTAGTGTGTCTGTGCGCCTAGTACACGCACATCGCGCCAGATCAGCGCCGTGATGTCAAAATAAAAAAATATTAAACATTTTCAAAGTTAATACGTTTGAGCTGAAATTTTGTACAGAGATTCTAGACCAGATACACTCTTCAACCCGTTTGTATTGATATACCCTTCCGTAACACCCTGTTATACAACCCTCCAAGTTGGAAGATGGGCATTAATTAACTAGCTTATTAAAAAGAGCTTGAGATTGTAAGAAAAGTTCAGGAAAAGATGAAAATATTTATTTTTATAAAATAATTGGATGCTCAAGTATCGCCCTGTAGAAGTAAATGGTAACAAATGAAAAGATAACGCATTGTTGTATCTTTTGTACGAGAAAGGAATATATGGAGAGTATCGTGAATGCGTAGTATTGTAACGTTCTCTATAGTGAAGGTAGGCATGTGGTCTTTTCTTGTGATTTACATTGCTTATCATTGTGTCGAGATAGAAAAAAATACGATACTGTGCTCAACAGTTTCGTCTGATGTTTATCGAACCTTACCCTCGTAATATTTTAATATAACGCTATAAATTTTCAATAATCCAAGCCAGAGACCACCCAAAAATTTTTACTTTTACAGTCCCTCATAAAAAAATTATAGACTACACAATAAAAACGCAAAAAAATCGCTCCTTCCGCTCAGGGTTGCCAGTGTTGCCGCACAACAAACCTGCAAAAGCGAACATATTCTTTTAAGTTTTACGTGAGGCGGTGGGTGCACGGGGCGCAAAGTAAAACAACAGTGTTACTACCTAACACCACAAACGCCCCCAACACGGCTTAATTAAGCAGTAAAATACATACAGTATTAAAAATGAGTACATTTTGTACCTATCGTGAGCACGCAACGGAACGTGAAACAGACTTCCGTTATGTGGGACTTTTCTTTGTAACAGAATGAAATGCAAAACCAAATTTATAATTTTATAAAAATAAATTAAATGCTTCCTTGCGTATTTTTTTTTGCTGAAATCACATTTTAGGTAGACCGGTACTGTGTTTACAGGTGGGCTTATTAGGTACCTACTTAATTTTGGCTCTTTTTATTTTTTTAGTAAAGCGATCGTTTATGAAAACACGGAGTTCATAAAAAGTCCTAATTATACATACATAAACTCACGCCTTCTTCTCAGAGGGGTAGGCAGGAACTACAGAACGCCACCTGCTACGATCCTTACATACTCCTAATTATTTAGAAAAACCACGATATGACTTTAAACTGTCGTGCATTTAGTATTGAACTAAATGTAGAACGCCACCTGTAGGCTATGGGATAAATACACCCAAATAGGCTCGGATGGAACAGTCGATATTAGTGCAGGATATCAACTCAGGGCGGCGGCTGATGAACATCTAGCACGTCAAAGGCGGCGCCCACGGACCCGGTCAGGCGGTCCACTGTACACCCACCAACTCGCACTAGACAAGCGCGGTGGGTTAATTTGTCTAAACCCCTACTCTCTCATGAGAGAGTAGGGAGGCCTTTGCCCTGCAGTGGGACGTCACAGGCTAATAATAAAAAATAATAATAACACGACGTAGATTATCAAACAGCATCGACGGTGAAGTGTCAATATCTAATAACTAACATTCTAGCGATTTTCAATTTATTGCATATTCGTAGGTAAAATATGAAATAGCTCATATTTCCAAAGACATAAGGTCTTGAATCGACGACGACGTTTCCTACTATTTGTTTAATATAAGTAACTTATTTTTTAAATATTAAAAACTAGGTATAGAAATGAAACTTTTTTTTTGCCTCCTGTAAAATCATGATTTTGTAGTTATTAGATATTGATACTTCACCGTCGATATCAACTTTGTATAAACATAATATCTTATGGCAATGGCATTGAACATTTTGTCGATCAAATGTCCTAAATAGTCGTTCAAAAGTTTAGTGTCACATCACCGTAAAGCCTAGTCTAATAAAAATAACCTAAATGCTGAAAAATAGGGTAGAGCTGCTGTACAGTCACGAGCAAAAGTATGTATACACTTGGCTTTATTCAAAGGCGATTTTCTCAAATAATTTTGAATGAAATTTTATGTTATTACGAACATAGTATTTTCGAACCCATAGGTTTATTTAAAGTGTCGTATTTCAACGTTGCATTCGTTATTTCACGAAAAAATCGCAATTTAAGTTGCCAGGTGTTGACATATTAGTGCACGTGAGTGTACATGTTATATAGGATAGGATACATACTTTTATTGTAAACTTCTTATTTTTTTTATCAGTCATATTTTTTTTTTGTACCTTACAGAATCGGCCTATAATGTTCCTACTGCTGGGATACAGACATCCTCTCGGTGAAAGGCAGAGGGCCGTAATCCACCACCCAGTACGGGTTGGTATGTCACATACATGGAGCTTGTTGTGCTCCATGGTCACATACCTATATGTCTTCGCCTTACTTAGCGGAAATTTATGTCGCGGCATCTATCTGACTAAGGTCTCGGATTTAGATGTATAATTTCAACTACAAGGGTTTAAAACAGATCGCTATCTAAAAAAATATCGAATTCCTATTCCTTTCTAGATTGCAGGAATGCACAAAAAATTATCTCTGTCAATCAAAACACAAGGCTGAACTCTGATTCCATGGTACACAGAGCTGACCTGTATCCAACCCTCACTTTTCTTTCGACAATGCTCGAGTGTGCACAGAAAATAAAGTGTTCTTCATTATTTATGCACAGCTTGTCACCGGGCTCAAATTTAGTACGAGCCTTACGTAGCATCGGTATAAAATATACAAACAGGATGGGAACGTAAATCAACCCTCCCCTGCCCTCGAGGTAATAGATATGTATTGTAGACCAGACCTAAAATGCTACCCACGACCTATTGTTAAAACCCTTTTCAACTACCTCATTGAAACGCCCAGGTAAAAAATTGTGAGAACTAACACTAATATAAAGCAGGAATAAATGAAACGATAAATCATTCTGAGTCTGACATTATTCCTTTATAAATGTTACGGGCGGTAAATAGTGCATATAAAACCCTATTTACTTTACTTGCTACTTTGATATTATGTTACTTTTATTAGAAAACTGGCTGCGTCCCACGGTTTCACTCGCATAAGTTTCAACCCCGTGGGAATATCGGGAAAAAAAGTAGCCTATATGTAAATCCATACTACCTTTGTACAAAATTTGATCAAAATTGGTCCAGCCGTTTGAGCGTGAAGAAGTAACAAACATAACAAACACACACACACATACACCTTTATAATATTAGTGTGATAATGTATTTGAAGTCTAAAATTTTATTGATAAGTACTGCGATACCTTAATTGGCAAACCAGCCAACTCTATATGAGCAAATTTTTCAGGAGACACTTAAAACTGTATAATACTTTTTGTAGACTCAAATCAAATAATATTTTTGACGAAATTTGGAGTTGGCTGGTTTGTCAATTAAGGTATCGACTGTGAAGGGTTGATGAGTCCTTGTAAGAATATAAACAACGTTAGGTACTATTTCTTCACGTTTATTTTGACTGAACGTGTTTACATATTGCCGACTAAACTAGTCCTGATTTTTCCTAAACAAAAAAACTTAATAAAATATTTGAAACCCCGTTCTAAACTTGCTTGACTGTTCGAATGAGACCCGCGCTAAATTATAGCCAGCCTGCACTACATAAGGTTGAATTTAGCTGACAACCTTTACAGTACGTATAGGGCTTTTTTCTTGTAGTGTAGGGACTTGTACCTATAAATAAAGGGTATTTTGAGCAAGCCCTTTCTGTCACTGTCTGAGCCTTGTAAATGAATACTGGGAACTGTTCTCAGATGCGGATTCGTCTTACGTATTGTATTGTGACATCACTTGTGTAGTGGCCTTCAACCCTAAACATTACGAGCCCCGTTCATAATGACCCTATCATGGGACTGTCATCATCATCTGCCTAGCCTTTTTCCAACAATGTTGTGGTTGGCTTCCAGTCTAACCGCATGCAGCTGAATACCAGTATTTTACATGGAGCGACTGCCTATCTGACTTCCACATCCAGTTACTGGGTAATAAGATACCTACCCCTTAGTAAGACTAGGACTGTACCTCCATGAATAAGACAATTAAACCTTGCATAATAAATAAGACCTTGCATTTATGTTCACATAACTCGACAAAATGTAGGGAAGAGCTGTTTTTTTTTTTCGCTATTTCAGGTTTGGTCCCATAGTAAAAGTTGTTCATAATGATGATTACAATGACCCCTTAAAAGGATGCCCATGAATTCAATTTCACCCTGTAGATAGTACATGTAAAATTAAATCAAAACACACTGCAATAACCATTTTTCAACCTTTTTGAACAAACAGAGAAGCCTGTCTAAACAAAACGACGTGCGCTGTCAAGCCAGTCTTTATTAAACCACCAGTTCCCAGTTGCATACCCATTGTTCCAGTTTTAGACAAAAAGTTGTGTTTTAACACTTCCAGTAGCGAGCGTGGTCGACTTATTAAATTTCACGTTACAGTCAAACTTTTAATGAAATCGTCGTTATTTTCAGTGAATTTTCCAAGTTAAATATGCAGTACACGATGCTTAGACTTGTAGTTGTGAATTTCAAATGTCCTTTTTGTTTATGAGCGAAAGGTGAGTTTGTTTTAAATCGTCAAGATGATTTTTATTCGAGAAACAACTCAAGAGATTTCCTAGGATATGGATAAGTTTGCGAGCAGGTACCTAAGTACTATGAATCTTAACTAGTTCACTAAACCAATGTTCAACAAATAGAAGTGTTGTTCTTCGCATCAGTCAACCTGCTAACGACCTTATCCCTAAGGAGTGCTTATTGCTGCAGCTGCAAAGCGTTTCCACTTGCTGCTATTTAGTTTGTTTATCTAACATTTTCTGCATCTATCATTGGCCTGGCAATTTCCCAACAAACCTAACATTTATACCTATGTAAATAAAAATGAAATGCTGTTCGTTGGTAAGCGCATCACTTGAGAACGGCAGGACAGATTCGGCAATTTTTGGTTTTAAAATGTCCCTAATAGTCTGAATATGTTTTCAAGGAAAGAAAAATTGGAACTGTTTCCCGGAAAAATATCAAATTCTGGTGAAACTGAGCGATCTTTTTTCTCTGGGATTTATGTATGAACTATTGAAATTTTAATTTACTCTTGAAAATAATTTACCATTTCTTCGAATTAAGAAATGAATTTCCATACTTGCTTTTATGGTGATTAAAGTGTATTGTGTATTAGTGCACAATAGGCGACACGTCATTTACTAGTAGGTATTACTAAGGTGCCTCAGTGACCTGGTTTATAAACAAGGCAGTAAACCGCATGCGATACTAAAGAAAAACTATTACCTTCTTGCACAATTTCTGCATAATTTTTTGTATTTAATTAGACATAAATGTCATACTTTGTATAATTCATAGGTTCTTTGTTATAGGTACAGTTACATTGTATTTTATTTAGAACGTTTTTATAATGCAAAGAACTATATAAAAGTCACGACCGTGAGGCTTTACAGTTCGATACTTTTTAAATGCCGACCGACAAAAACGCATACTAGAAAGGACATCGACAACAACAACATCGAGAAATCGTAACAAAATAACGGTTTTCGTATAACCGGACACGTAATCTGTACGATTTATGCTATTTATAGTAATTACGTGTGACTCCGGTTATATACTACGAGAAACTTATGTTATGTTTGTCAGAAAGTACTCCAGATGAGACAGCGTGCTTTTTGGCCATGACCACCAGTGATTGTTCCACCTTTAGACCTATCATTAGATACCAAACACGATACTTACATAATATATTAATCAAAAATATGGTTTTCGGTAACCTTTTACTTTCGTTATAGGCCACCGTGTTGGATTTTATGTGACTTCATATAGCATGTAACCCACGTAACAACAAAACGCTTTCAATGACATCTCGTTTGTCAAAATACGACGAGTAGTTGAGGCATTATGAGGAAACAGATGAACATAATATACATACATACATCAACTGTTCAAATCATAACTCTCATTTGGCTTTGCGGAAGTAGGGTAAAACCACTCACTTCTTTACACTAGCCACTAAATTTTCTTTTCTAGGAACAAGCCAGAAAGGATTCCACAATACTAAAAAGCAATATAAACCTCATGTTTCTAGCTTAGCTCTCTGGGTGCCACACAAAAATCCTCATGCAGTTAGCGGGATTAAACTAATCGAACATTTATCGAATAAAGCTTAGGTTAGCTGAGCTCGTACGATTACATCGACGGATTCACCTCGGTAATCCCAGACATATAAATGGAACCGTTTTTGTTACATCTATTATTAAGTTTTAACCTATGTTTACATTTTATTACACTACTGTTTGTTGTCCCTAAGTAAATAAATAAATAAATGGAACAGCGTTTGCTATCACGAAACGTGCTCTCCCGCGTTTGCGTTTTGTCGCAAAATTGAGAGAAATGAGCGCGCACGCTACTAATTGAAAGTAATGCTCGTTGTAACAATGTTGCGGTGATAATAGAGCTAAACGAGATTATTACGTCGATAAAAGCGAGATTTTATGTTCGTCGTAATTTTAAAAGCAGCAAATAGTAATGTATTTTATTTCTAATTCTACATTAAGTACTATTAAGTATTCTGTGATTATACCTTAGCGGTGTTTTCATACTTATAAAAGTGTATAATTTCTGACATGTATTTTTCCATGTAGGTTTTTATCGCGAAAAGATAGAAAATTTATAGTAATGCACGGTGCTCATAATAGGTACTGTAGATAACTGCGCGGCAATTGCGAAACACATTATCAATCGAAATCGGTTTCATTTTGACAGTTCAACAACATTCATTGCGTTATTTACGTGTTCGAACTTATGAAACAATGGATCAGCAATTTGTTTGAAAATTATTCAGATTAGGGTGTTGATAAATAATTGAGGTAAGTTGCTGATACATTAATATGAGAGCACTTGTCGCCCAGTGGTAACGGGGGCTTATGATTTGTAGGTCATAGGTTCGCCCCCAGACAGGCGCTATAGTTTGTATAAATAATTTCATCACCACTGCTCTCAAAACGGAGAAGGAAAACATCGCATGTGCATGTGCTAGAACCAAAAATTTGAAGACATTCGTGACATCTTACAACCCGCACTGGACCCGCGTGTTAGATTATAGCACACGGGCTCTCGAAGAGAGGAGGCGTGTGCCCCAGCAGTGGGAACGTTATAGGCTGATTATGCTTATATTGCTGTAGGTAATAGAACTGATAAATTAAGATAAATAGCTAACACACTCAGCGGCACGGAATCTTGACTAAGCGCTTATCTCGAAAAAACATGTACGTGTTTCCAATGATTGTTTCTTATAAGGGTAGGTCAAAAAAATGTTTACTCTTAGTTTAAGGGGGTAATTCATTATGTCTGAGTGCATTATGGTGCAAGTTTTTAAATGTTTTGTTGAATCGTGTCTCTTGAGCGACTAAGTTGCAAGTTTAAATTTGTGTATAAAAGTTTACGGTTAGCTTATTGAATTATTGTGGTTTTGTGCTTTTTATTTAAATGCGAAATATCGTGAAATTTACATGTGTGCCAAGTTTCCGTGCCGGTGAGTGTACATTAATATCTTTGGTGCTCCTGCGGGAGTCTAGATTTTAGTGTTCTGACAATAAGATGGGGATTTTATGGCTGTCGTAATACATATAAATAGAATAAATATCAATTTATTACTATTTTACTGCCAAATGATTCCAGTCTAAAAATATAGCGTTCTTTAGTCTCTTCCCACGCGTATTGTAAGTCGTCAATAAAAAGGCTTTATGGCGCTGAGGCGTGGACAGACGGGACGTGGGCCGAGGAAGGGACACAGACGCGGCGTCCCTATCACGTATCTTCATACAACATGTATTAACGCCATCTGGCACAACATATACAGAAAAGACAAGACGCACAGGCGCGTCGCTTTTCCATCTGCCATCTGCATACTATTGCCTCGTCCCAACCTCGTCTCACGTCCTCTCTGTGTGTTCCGCGCCTAAGGCTAATAATAGAGAACTTTTGTAACTGATCTTGGTTTAAAACAAGCTAAGTTAGGTATTACATAATAATAATTACTTCCTCATTAAACTAATGGCGCGTTTACATTAGGTCGGTGACTGAATGCGTCGCCCTAAAAATGTTTTAATAATTATAATGGCTACGAAACAAGCTTACATTACTATTATGAATCACACATTAAAAAGGAATGCTGAGAATGTTATTATAAGTGTATAAAACTGTAGTAAAGCTACAGTTTGCCTTTAAAATATCAGAGCTAGAAAACATTAAAATTCCCTGCACATTTCGTTGCGCTATTTTCACAATGACAACAAATGGCAGATAACGCTAAGGAATATCAACGACAATTGACATTAAAAAAACTATACAGGGTGAAATTTAATTCATGGGCATCCTTTTAAAGGGTCATTGTAATCATCATTATGAACAACTTTTACTATGGGACTAAACATAAAATCGCGAAAAAAAAATCAGCTGTTCCTTCCATTTATGTTAACATAATTTGTCAAAATGTAGGGAAGAGAGATTTTTTTTTCACCATTTCAGGTTTGGTCCCATAGTAAAAGTTGTTCAAAATGATGATTACAATGACCCCTTAAAAGGATGCCCATGAATTCAATTTCACCCTGTATACATAAAACAAAGTCGGGTTAGTTACACCATTTATAACTAAAGAACAGCTGGACCAATTTACTTTGATTTGTTGGATTTGTCTCCGCCCCGAATAGCGAGTGATTCATCGACTTGCCCTACATGCCTACGGCCCATTTAGGATGACTTGCAGAAAATCATAATAAATTATATTTTCATTCTGCAAGTCGACCCAAAAAATTGTCTGATAAAAAAATATTGCATTGCAAAGCGTAGTAGGTTCCTATGAAGAAGAACGGGCAAGATACTCCATAGGCAGTGCTTCAATTCAAAAATATAGTTAGAAAATATTGCTTACATCATTCATGTTGAAAATATACATGTGAGAACAACGTAGAATCGTAGAAAGACGTGCACAGTAAAAGCGTCCGTAATAAAAATATTAAAACAAGCCGTGGCAGCTAGGACATAACCAATCCCTACTGATGACAATGTTCGTTCAAGAACAGGATGTATGGATCAGCACCATTCAGCTCAACCATTTGTGATCATTATAAGCCACCACTTGGGAAAATATTTATAAACAATTCGCCGATAACCAAGCCCCGAAACAGCGCCCAAGGGACAGTAACTACATGACTATTCACAGTTCATAAAATTGTTTTAAACGACCCTATGTTGCAGCTCTAACCCAATTCTACTATTTTAGTAATGACTGGAAAGTGTTAACGTTCCGTAAGAAGGTTGCCAACCTTACCTCATTACAGAGCCCGAAACTACATTATACAATAGTCGTACCGTATGAGTCACGGAAGAGCAGGAACTAATCTCGTCGACGCAAATATAGTCTGGAGGTACTTTATAAACCTTCCTGGCTCATTTAGAAGTTTCGCACCTACTTCAACAACATGAACTACCTCTGCGGTCAGCAATAAACAATTCCGAGGTAACTTTGAACCGTAAAACATAAAAGCAAGTTCTGTTGCGGGAAAAATTCTAAGCACGTAGACAGAATAACTCGATTTCCTGTGTCAGGCAAAAGCAATTATTTGTTTTCTGTCTAAATATGCCCGGGCGCGAGGGAACGTGGGGGCACCTATTGGATTTATTCTGGTCCACTGTGTAACACTGTTCGTTTATTAGTTTTGTGAGAATATTAAAAAAGATAAAAGTATGTGGCTGCTTCCTTTGTTTTCGTTTCGTAAAGGGTAAATTGATTTAGCTGTTAGGTTCGGGGTATACATTGCTGAATAGAAACAGACACGCGACTTCAAAACCTGGTAAAATGCACACGAATCAAACGGAGGGAATGTTTCGGCACCTAGTAACCACAACTCGCAAATACACAAGCGTCATAATCATAATATATCTAGATACGACAGCTGTTTGTCTGGTCAAGTTACGAGGACCTCAACACCTGTGATCATCGACGGAGGTGGTTTACTAAACGGCTGCTGTGAAGTAATTAACGCTTCAGAAATGACGCCAAGAATTAGGTATGTTTGTCAAACGGGTTTTTGTATTTTAATCATTGTACATAGTTGTGTTGGGCTCCCCTCTTGCAGGCTCTTAATAAATCTTTAGTGGATTAGAGCCTAGAAAAGAGGAGCCCATTGAAAAGTAAATTTTCTGAATTAAAAAGTTAAATAAGAGTTTTATTTATGTATGTATTCGTCAACCTTCGTCTTACACACACTTTTATTACTAACTTAGAAACAAAAGTAATACCGAAGTAGCTCAACCTAGAACTTTTATTAAATATTCTATAAAGCTTTAAAAATATAAAACCTCAGCAAAACCTACGTCTCGTTTCTAACTCTAAATTCAATTCACGAAGTTCATAAAGTAACTTTATTGAGTCAATCTTTATTCTATATTTTGATGTTGGCAATATTTTATTCTTGTGTCTACATTTTTCACTTTCCCGAATTCTTTTTCTTTCTCGGGGTTTTCTAAAATGGGGTCGTGGTTATTTTTTTTTGACCGACCCGAAGTTTTATTTGTAAATAGTATAAGGCTGCGTGTGACCTGGGTCAAGACTGTCTTGAAATAAACTGTTGCTCTAAAAAGAGTAGGCAAGGTTTAAAAAAAAAAAAATACACTGAAACTTACAACTACTGAAACTTAAAAATACTAAAAGATTTTTCAATACATTTTTTTTTTTCCACCCAAGTCAAAACCATTTTGTTTACTACTGTCAAAACTGTACTGATGTAGAGGCCAAACTACAAGTAAATGAGAAAAAAAATTGGATCAAAAATATAGTATCATAAAGCATTTTGGTTTACATTTTTTCGACAAGCACAATTAGTATCACACAATTTCACACAATTAGTATACTCATAGATGAATAAATTATTTTTAAACTAAGTAATTATTACGTGCGAAACGAGTATTTTCCTTAAAATCGTTCGAATGTTACGTTTACTCCACGCGAGGCCCACTGGTTTGGGTACCACTCGTGTATTTTTTACATAGGTATGTTATGTAAAAAATTGTATTTCATGATAGTTAATAAAGGTTATCTAAAAGTTTTCCAGCAGTTTTCCAATAAGTTACAAACTACATTATACAAGTATTTTTGAAATAATTTATAGCAATTTATTTTTGAAATAATTTATAGCAATTAAAGTTGTCTTC
This sequence comes from Amphipoea oculea, assembly GCA_945859645.1. Lineage (NCBI taxonomy): Eukaryota > Metazoa > Arthropoda > Insecta > Lepidoptera > Noctuidae > Amphipoea > Amphipoea oculea. Next base: position 16,877,520 of record OX243873.1, read on the forward strand.
AATTCCGGTGGTCCACACAAAATTACTGTAATTACCTACCTCAACGGTAAAATTTTATAGAATATATTAACTCTCATTATGTTTAATGTCCACATGTTTTCTATAAAATCACATGCTTCATACTTTTATGTCGCAACGTTTTTACTTCAACCAATAATTCGAAGCATTTACATAAAAAGTATTGAAAAATGGGCATTATATGGCGATTTCGTATATAATCATAATTTAGTAATTTATTACCAAGCCTACGTCCATCAACAATGTAGTTCACCCTAACTGAATCAGTTAGACAGTGTGAGCGGGATAGAGTGATACATGGCGCGGGGAAGTGGCGGCAAAATATGAATTTCAGCTGAGCTATTACAAGCTCTTAATAATAACGTGCTATAATAATCATTTCCATAAAAATTTATGTAAGTGTCCTACAAAGTCATAAAGATATTTTATTAATTACAGTAAAAAGACAACTCTTGGTTTGACAAGAAGAAAATACGAAAAATCTTTTTAAATTTTGCCGCGTACATGAAGGGCCAATCCAAAAACAATTTAGAAGTAACCTTGGCGCTTGAAAAGTTCAAGATTTAAATAAATATTCAGACACTCACGCAACTTATTACTAAAGACTCTTTTAACCTTACACAATTACGTATCACAAAAGCCCATTAATTCATATTAACTTCAAAACTGTGGAATTCAAAATAAACTTCACCACTAATTTACAATTTATGGGGTAGTTTTGTAATATTCCCCTAACTAGGTAGGCGTATAAAGGGATTTGTAAATTACATGTACACCCTTCCTTCTTGCCACTGTGAATTTAGAATAACGTGAGTCGAAGGGTTGGGTTACATACCTTTGTCGTTAAAGTAGGTATGTGTTAGATGTAATTGTGTGTCATCAGTAATTAGATACATACTTCTTAGTGAGGTGTGTAGTTGAGATGTTTTTACGAGTACACATAATATTAGTAGGAAGTTCAGGTGCGTGGTCTAGCAGGAAAAAAGAACTATAGGTGAAGTATTGATATTATGCTCATTTGACAGGCCTGATGGTCTACTGGTTAGTGACCCTGACTGCTATGCCGGAGGTCGTGGGTTCGATTCCCACCCAGGACAAATGTTTGTGTGATGAGCACGATCATTTGTTCTGTGTCTGGGTGTAATTTATCTATAATATGTATGTATTTAGAAATATATAAGTATGTTTATCAGTTGTCTAGTACCCATAACACAAGCTCTGCTTAGCTTGGGACTAGATGGCGTTGTGTGATAGTTGTGGAATATTATTATTATTATATTTTCTTCCCATTCACTACCTATACATACTGTATGTGTAGATATTAAATGGGAAGAAAATATGGCTAGTCTCAACAACTGATGCGATGCGATTCTCAACAAAAAAAAAACGTGAGAATATTATCAGCCTGATAGGAAATGCTGTGTTATGATTAACCCTTTTTCGTAAGAAGATATCATAATTAAAGATATGTACAGTCGATATATTTCGAGTTTGGCGAAATAGCAGCTAATGTTTTAAGGAAGAATTCGACAAATTCCTTCTTTCTGATGCAATTGGTGGCATCAAATCTGAAATTGAAAATAATTGAAATGTATCTGCCATAAACTGCTTCAGACGGCTTTATAAGTGATCTTGTTTAGAACTTTTTAGTTGCAGTCGAGTTTTTTGATTTTTTATTAGTTGTAACATTTAATTGTACCTAATTCTATTAAGAATCTTCTTCGATAAACAGTCTGGTCTAAAAAAAATATTTTTTCATTTAGGAAAAAAGTTTTATTCCTAGTCACACAGTTTATGTTTTAATCTAGGCTCTAAACGGCAATGAAGAGGGAGTGCCTTATTATAATCTATGTAGCTCTCCCCTCCCTCTCCCCTCCCCTGTGATTTGTTAGGTAGGCCTTAGCCAGATGCCAGACACAGCCGTTTTCATCAATCTGTTAACTTTTTGTCTGTTCTAAATAATTGTATGTTAAACTTGGATGAGCCTCATTAATTTTAATAGTCAAACAGAACATGCTTGCATATAAAACTCTCCTCGTATTTTTAAGCGCTTGTCGAAGATAGTCGCTTAAAACCCCTCCAACCTGGCATATACTGAGCTGGACTCCTATTTGGTGCAACCATGAAACACACACCGACCAAGTAATCGACAGTAATAAATGTCATATGAAGTGTCTATGGGTCAAATTATCATTTTACTCTTCTTTTTTTTTCTCACCTTTTTTATGTTTTTTTTTAATGCCTGTATTGTGTCTTTTGTTGCACTAAATAAACGTTTTATCTATCTATCTATCTAAAAATCGTTGTTGATTGCGGAAAGGAAGTGACAAAGAATAGTTTGCTCTATTATTTTATGTCAGACGTCACAAGCGAAGCATTCGCCATTTTGCATACAAAATGTTAATCTCTTGCTTTGATCAGCACATTTTAGCGTTTAACTTTCTACAGGGTGTTACAGACAGGGTATATCAATACAAACGGGTTGAAGAGTGGATGTTTTCGTATGAAATTTAATTTGATAAATGAACTGTTTGTTTTCTATTAAGTAAATCAAATTTTATTCGAAAACATACATCGGTTTCTTACTAAACTTCAACTATATCCGAGGACCCTGCATACTTATCTCTTTTGTTGACTGTACAGGTAAATACATTACCTGCCCAAGTCTAACAGATAAGCTCTAAGTGCACCACATGTAGTTATCCACTTTCTGTTGCTATCGGTAGCTAAATAAATTGTTAGTTTGTAATTAACTTACTAGTGAAGTTTAAAGAGTATATTATCGGAATTTCCATTGAAATTCGTCCTTGATGCTGTAACCAAGAACAACTTTTGAAACATTTTAAAAGTAACTTGAATCTAACAAACTAATAATGTCCTAACCTAACCAAAACTACATATTAACAAACTAAAATATTGCGTCGAAAAAATCCTCTGCATCGCTGTCGACTGGTAATGTACCCAAGAGATCAGTCTCCTCGGGCTAACTACTGCCATACAACGTGGCAATGCCGTCAGCGGCATTGCCACGTTGTATGGTAATACATAGCCTCTGGCCAAGGTAACAGCTAGCCTATGATTGACATGATTCAAGACCGCCTACCGTTGAATTTCTCGAAATCGACTGTTTCACAGAAAATTGCAATACCTGACGTGGTCAAAATGTATAGAACAACATTTTTTTTTTTTTAATAACCAACGAAAAATTTAAATCCATGGGGTTTAGAATCATGTACTGAATCCATGGTAACAGATTGCCACTCTGTATATCCACATAATAATATGTAGAGACGCCAGCAAATCAAGCTACTACAATCTGTCAAATTTATTTAATAGATTTTCAACTTTATCGCTAAAACATAAGGTTCAAAGTTGATTGGGAAAATTTTACAGTTTCGGGTAGCTTGACGTGCTGGGGCCTGTACCTAAAAAAAACACTTCATTAAAATATGGATAAATTTCAACTTATTTTAATACATTGCCACAGCTACCTACTACAAGTTGAATGTCTTCTGTAAAACAACAACACAAATTAATCTGACGCCAGTGAAGAATCCCCCAGATTACAATGTTTTAAAATTTAAATTCCTGTCATGTCTGCCGCGGTAAATTAATTTTATATTAGATGGCTGTGGTTTTATGGAAAATTCCAGTGGCACGTTATGTTTTATGGTAAATGAAAATACATATACAATTTTACATATTATGATAAAAATATAATTTTGGTTAGTAGGTACTGCATTTTAATATCAGTCTCTAGAGCCAGTGAGCCTTTTTGCATCTAGTAACCGTATAAGTCACCTTAGGATTCTGTTTTAAAAAGAAAATAACAGAGATTGAACTTTCGTCGGTATATATAATTTCAAAGAGAAAGAAAGAAAAACATTTTAATTGGGACTCACACAGGAAATACAAAAGAGTATTTGTATATAAATAAATAAAATAAAATTCGTTTATCTCAGACTAAATTCTTGTTTATTTTGTTAGTATTAAGACTATATAAATCATGACGAGGCGTTTTTTTGACAACTGATACATGAAACCACTTTGTCTTGACCGGTTCATCAATCAAACCATAGCCCAACATGGGCTTACGCAGTCAATTTCTTTGAACGTGATGAAATTTTTGACTCCCCTCTCTGGGGTAGTAGATATTAGAAAGACTATAAATATAAATATTGGTGTGTTGGTTTTCACACAACCCTAAGGCTGCTTTTCCACCAGAGATGTGCTATGCTACGTTGCTATGGATGCGTTTGATATCCAACTATCATATTCATTGGTCCACATACGAGTAGCATAGCACTGGTGGAAACTGATTCAACTAAGCTACGTTTTTAGGGTTCCGTAGCCAAATGGCAAAAAACGGAACCCTTATGGATTCGTCATGTCTGTCTGTCTGTCTGTCCGTCCGTCCGTATGTCACAGCCACTTTTTTCCGAAACTATAAGAACTATACTGTTGAAACTTGGTAAGTAGATGTATTCTGTGAACCGCAGTAAGATTTTCACACAAAGATAGAAAAAAAAAAAAAAAAAATTTTGGGGTTCCCCATACTTACAACTGAAACTCCAAAAATTGTTTTTCATCAAACCTGTACGTGTGGGGTATCTATGGATAGGTCTTCAAAAATGATATTGAGGTTTCTAATATCATTTTTTTCTGAACTGAATAGTTTGCGCGAGAGACACTTCCAAAGGTGTAAAATGTGTCCCCCCCCCCCCTCTAACTTCTAAAATAAGAGAATGATAAAATTAAAAAAATATATATAATGTACATTACCATGTAAACTTCCACCGAAAATTGGTTTGAACGAGATCTAGTAAGTAGTTTTTTTTTAATACGTCATAAATCGAAAACCGCAATTTACCTTTCACAAAGTTACAACGAACTACAAGAACTTTTATATTATGTTACTTGCTGCTACGGAACCCTTCATGGGCGAGTCCGACTCCCACTTGGCCGGTTTTTTATATGGAAGGATGCGTGCTATGGATGCGAGCTATGGATGCGTGCTATGGATGTATAGCTATATGCAGAGCAGTGTATTTTTCCTATTGGCGATACGTCGCATAACTGGAGCTGCGCATCTTCCTCGCACAGAGCTACCTTGCGGTGGCGCATTTTCATAGCACATTTTACTCGCTCCGCTACATAGCTTAGCATCAGTGGAAACGATCACGCACCCTAAGGCTGCGTACTCACCGACACGTGGCTTGGTTAGCGCCTAGAGCCTAGCGAGTCACCTTGCGAGTAGCGAAGTGAAAGAGACGCTCTAGAATTTTAGCAACCGGCTGCACTGCGCGATTAGCTCCTTCTAATCGCCTAGCGTGTTTCGAAGGATGTTAAGTCACTAAGCAAGCCATTGCGTCCGTAGCCTAATTGCGTAACACACTTGACATAAATTAAATGAGTTCAAAAGTTCAAAAGAAATGTGTAGCTTTTTATTTAAACGTTCAATGCTCATTTCAATTACTGAAAATTATGTTATTTTTATAATATAAAATGTGAAGACGACAATTAATTAAACATCGTTTATCTAAATTAATCTGTCAAGCTCCGCTAATGAGACACAGTTGATTTTCTATTGTTTCGTTGCCGATCGGCGAACCGCGCCGCTTGATCGGTTAAACATCGTTTATCTAAAGACATTCCCAGACTGCATACAAAAATTCACCCAAATATTATCCAATATTTTAGCTCAGTCAAAGATTAGCAAAACCCATAATCACCCCATCACTACTATTTAGTTTGTTAGAAAAAATCACGTTTTCAATTTTGATCTTAGGATTTATTATATAGTTTAAAAAAAAAAAAACCAATACCTTAGTATTGTCGAAAGCAATGAAGGTGTAGGTCGTGAGTTCGAGCCCAGGCAGGCACTTCACTTTATGTATTTAATTTCATCACCACTGCTCTCAAAACAATGAAGGAAAACACTGACATTTCCCAGAACCAAAATTTCGAAAACTTGTGACATCTACCAACCCGCGCTGGGCCCGCGTGGTAGATTATTGCCGACTCCCTCTCGAAGAGAGGAGGCGTGTGTCCCAGCAGTTGGAACATTAGGTGTAGGCTGCTTTTTATTAGTACAGTTTATTTATATTTTCGTATTATTGTATCCACGTTGAATATTAAACTGGCAGTAAAAGCTATTGTGATAATGATACGGGGACTGTAACAAAGATATTCGACAAAGCCAAATAATAATTGTCTATTTCTCACTCAGATAGCCACTTTTATGTTACTTTCACACCTCCTTTTACTATTATAGACAAAAGCACACGTGCGGGTTGTAACTTCATTGACACGAATATGTGGTTGCGAGCGTACGTGCCCGACGTGCCTGAACCACTGAGACTGAGAAATAATAAAACATGACCGAGTCAACTTAATGAAATTATCACGTCTTAGGAAAACACGGAGGATAGAATTTTATTTTTAGACTAGGCATTCCTTTTTAGGGTTCCGCAGTCAACAAGGAACCCTTGTAGTTTCGCTGTGTCCGTGTGTCCGTGCGTCCGCAGTTTATCTAAGAGACTCTTAGTACTAGAAAGCTATGATTTGGCATGGATATACATATTAATCACGCCGACAAAGTGGTCAAATAAAATCATGGAAAAAAAAATTTGAGAGTAGGTACCTCCTGTACACGTAAAGTGAGAATGATTTTTTTTTCGTCTATCCCATAGTGTGGGCTATCGTTGGATAGATAGGTCTTTAAAAATATTGCTGGTTATTCCAAGCCATTTTTCGATTCAGGGATCCGTTTGTGAAATATTAAGCTTTAAAGTGCTAATCAGTGCGGGTTGCTAGATGTCACGTCATGTCTTCGAATTTTCAGTTCTATGACTTCAAGGTTTCTTCATGATGTTTTCCTTCACCGTTTTGAAAGCAGTGATGATGAATAATTTACAAAAAGTAAAACGCTTGTCTGGGTTCGAACCTACGACCTACGACTCGTAAATCACAGCCGCCCGTTACCACTGGGCCACTACTGCTCAATGATAACAGACTGTTCCTGTACACTACAACCACTAATAAAAACGTTCAGGGGTACTATAACGTACTTTCAGAGATGTCAGCAACAAAAACATCGAATAGGTACCCTCGTCCAATACAATTATAACAAGGACACTTCACAAACAAAAACGATCAAAAGTCGTCCCAGCCTTAATTCCATTAATATAACTCGAACGAATTTCATGGTAGTAGTTCAGATAATCTGATCGATGTCGATGTGAATAAACGAACGATTGGCCGGATCCATGAAACATCAATTAACAGGAGCGATGAACTTTTGAACGTGTTTGTAGTGATAAATAACGGACAGTAGGTACATGGAACGAGATTGCCTCAGACTACTGATGGATAGATATTTGCGTACGATGATGGTTACGTGGGTATCGTGTGCGAGAGATAATATGCACTTTATATTATTGATTGAGTCTTTGATTGAAAAGGTTTTCCTGCTCTATCAGTCTATTAAAAACGTAGCCCTTTTAATTCTTATTCAACCTCTAGACAGGTAAAACATTTTTGTCTCCCCTTGATTTTTAGAACTATAGGGTTCATTCGATTAATTGAGTCTGGTTTAACCACGCCGGGATCGGTGCAATTCATTCATTCATTCATTCTAGCTTCAACTTTCTTGTTCCCCCGTCCCATCCCAGATCGCATCGCCCACCAGCCATTACTTCATTTTCGGTTAGCGTTCTATTTGATTTTTTATCTATTTTCTTGGCTCCTAAGGAGTCTACCGTGAATTTTAAATAGCCTATAGCCTACCTCAAGAATAGGGCTATCAAATGCAAAAATATTTTTTCAAATCCGGCTGGTAGTTCCAGAGTTTGTTTGAATGCGCTAATTCAAACAAACAATCCCATCAGCTTTATTATTAGTATAGATAAACAACAGTTATACACACACCCCCTTACTAATAAACGTTGTATAGCGTCTGTATAGTTACACAACGCTTTGTCTTCTTCTTTCGAAAGTCCTACTGACGACTGAAAGAGAGAAATCGGTGTGTAACTATTCATGTGATATAATACGTTTATTAGTAAGGGGGGTGTACAACAGTGTGTAAGGGACAACTACTGAGAATTTAACTGCATGTCCTAGTAATTCCAGCCAGTTGATTGCTGCGTGTTTTCTGTATAAAATTCAGTGATAATTCCCTTCAAAATCCTCCCAACTGTAACAGACATAAAGTAAAAAATTCCATTCCATCGAATCAGCAATGTTAACAAATGTAATTAGCTCCCGTTGAGCACTTAGCTTCAGGTTTAATAACTGAATTGCTAGGAATTAGCTAATTGAAACTGCTACCTCGCGCTTTCACTGCACTTAGCTTTTTGCCAAACTCTGTTTCTTTGGTATTGAATTTGGCTTGCATTCGTACCTACTTCTTTAATGTTGTTGATATCATTGTGTACGAATTCAAAGTGTAGTTCGACTCTTCACGTGACCAGACTGGCAAAAGTGCCATACAACGTGGCAATGCTACCAGCCTTTTCGGCACTTTTCCTGTTGATAGCGCTGCGGATGAATTTTTTGATGCCCTATGATACTTTAACCGCGAAAAAAAACAGCCACTCCATACCAAGTACCAACAGCTGATTTTTGGAAGGTGATTTCAGAGTTGGCCCCAAAGTTAAAGCTGTTCACAATGATGAGAACAATGACCTCTTTTCAGGTTTTCAGTTCTTTCAATTTGTTTAGGTACTTATTGCATTAGTTTTCGTAACTAAGTATGATGTAGCTATTGCCCATGTTCTTTATGTGCTAATCCCAATTATGGTCTACGTGAATGCCAAACATTCGTTCAGATGGTGCTTACAAAATATAAATATAAAGACATACCTACGTTTTCCTTTCCAAGGAACATTCATAAGTTTTTTCCAAATACCCTGAAACGTAAACAAAATCTAAAGCTCCGTGCTGATGCAGCTAGCCTATGAATCATGCAACAGTGATATAATGTCCCTCATTTAAATAGTCTTGAATTGCATTCAAGCATTCCAAGAGGTAGCCAGAATATTAAAGCACATTTTAGACAGTTCCAGATTGTATAAATTCATCCTGGGTGTCCGCGTAGAATATTAATATCTTCGCTTTGAGAGCAGATTTAAGATTCAGTTGCCTCGGAACGGTAGTATAAGACATTACTTTCTCCCAAAACAGTTAGTTATCAACACTTTTGGTAAACGATTCGTGAGTTTCGACGTTTAGTCCTAAACATACCAACTCGTACATACAGTGTGGCATGGACATCGACACCTCGGAGAAGGAGGCGTCAGGGAGGCAACCGCCTTGGCGCCTAATACGCCGAGACCCGCTTACAAATCAACGTAGGTGGACCTTTAGGGTCGCGGGCGCACAGTGCCCCACTCTCTCCGCCCACCAAGTGACCCCAGGGAAGACGGTGGCACAGTGGTCACGTGCTGCCGTGCATAGCGAGGCTCTGGGGAGGCCCCTATACAATCTCCACAGGGATGTGCCTTACAGGCGATGCACAGAGGGGGGTTCCGGAATTGGTATTTTAAGAGGAATCGGGACCACCCCTATGTGCTGATGGTGATCACCGAGGTTTTAGTGAGGTAAAAATCCCATACTCCCTACCTCCCCGGAGGTCGGGTGCCTTTTAAAGATTTCCCCCGAAAAAAAAAGGATTTCGACGCGCAACCTGTTACCATGTAGGTATTCCGTACATGATTCTGAACCTTACAATGCGTTGAAATTTTTACTCAATTATTTTAAAAAATAGAGGAGGAGGGGAGATAGCAGCCTTGAAAAGCTGGTTATTGTTGGCAATACCGAAGGAAAGAGAGCGAGAGGCCGGTCGCCAACACGATGGTCCGACCAAGTAAAAGAAGCTACGTCTTCAAGCAATTTTCAGCAGGTGGTGATGGCAACTTTGGACCGGAGTAGATGGAGGCAGATTGTCCGTTTGAAAGGATCCAGTGACCACGATCCTCAGTAATGAGAGACCGATTGCAAAAGAAGATTTAAAAAGATGCTGTCGTTTGGACCACGTAGGTTTTATGAAACAGCAGATTTTTTTTTTATAACCGATGAAAAATATTTATCATCGTGGGGGCGTCTAAAATTATATGCTGAATTTATGGTTACAGTATGTGCGTCAAAGTCCCTGCCACCCTGTATTATGCTTCAGGGGTAATCTATTCTCAACCATTGTGATTACAAGTCTCTAAAGTCAATATGACCCACTTTGAATTTCGAATTACATGATAAACATTAGGCTCCGTAAAGAAAACATGACGTATTAAGTACAAACGAATGTTAGACGTGTATATACCTTTTTTTTTTTTTTTATGGATGGGAAATCATCAAATGACCCCTCCCGCTCTGGGTGGAGCGAAGGGAGTGTCAGACTCTTACTGACTAAAACCCATCCGTGTTCCTTCCTTAGCCCTTTATGTTCCGGGGTAGCGGTAACCCTTTCGGACAATCCCGCACCCCCGGCAGGCTTCGGCCCTGGCAGGCCCCTTCCTTTATGCTGACATCTCTTTGAGGCGCGCGTGGAACACGTACGCGCCGTCCGGCACGGGCCTGGTCCTGATCGGACGGTGAGCTACCCATTACTCTCCGTCCGCAGGCCCGCGCCTACGGTGGCCGGGAGTCGTCACGCGGCTCCCGACGCCCGGAGCGTCTACCGCGGCGGCTGGGGTGTGAGGCTCTCTCCCTCAGACGTGTATATACCTAAAGCAAAGTTTTCCAGTTACGGGATGAACTTGACATTAAATACAGTTTGAAGAAAACTTTAAGGCCCGATTACACGATAATGCTCTACAATTGAACTTAACCCTAATTAGGGTTACCATCCGTCCGGATTTTTCCGGACATGTCCGGACGTCTAGACTTTTGTCCGGACTTTGTACGGCTCTTTAATTTGTCCGGATTTTTTGGCTTAGATGGAATACGAGTAATAAAACTTATACATATAAATAGGTAGGTATACCCAATAAGTCATTATAAGTCATTAATATTTATTTACTTTTCATTCATCTAAAAACAAAATAATACTTCTTTATCAATCAACTTAACGAGATCAAACAATAAATCTTGTATTGAAAATTTGCAAACAATCAACTAAGTAGGTCAAACATAATAGTTTCTTCAAAATAAAAATAGTTTTATGTAAAATCCTATCGCTAGTTTCTGGTATAGGTATTAATTTTTATATTTTTCAGCTCATTTTTTTGGCCACCATACCACTGTAACTAAGTGGGTAATGTTTGGATTTTGTGACTAAAATGTCCGGAATTTTATTGAAATGTCAGGCTTTTTGTCAGGACTTTTCAAATTTCTAAATGGTAACCCTAACCCTAATTGAAACGATGTTTTTCTTACTTTAAAACAATTGGTAAAAATACGGAAATTGAATATTATCATGTTTGGCGCCACTTGGATTAAGTTGGTTGTCGTAAAAGCTGGCTTTAACGCTAGACTCTATGAAAAATATTATATTTAAAACGACTGTTGAGCAAAGGTCGCTACAAGAGTAGTACTTTACCTGGCCAGGAACTTTGGCACGCCCAGTGAAACTCCTTTTTGACCCTATTCGTTTCCAAGCGTTCTCCTCCACAGCATTAACTTTGAGCTGAACGCGATTAAATATTTCCGTACATTTATAGTGATATTAGAAATGCATTCAATATTTCTGCTATAAAACTAGTAAAGACAGAATCTTCCGAGTTATAAGCGTCTAACATTTCTTTAGAAGAAATTTTAGACGTTATCTTAGACAAAGTTATGACTAAGTTTAAAAATTATGTCGGTACTCTGTTCTCTATCAGGAAAACTACAACAATAAATCGAAAACTAAGGCTATGTTTATAAGTTTCCTTGAGAAAAAACGTGGCTAAAATGGCTCAAGTATCATTATAGCGTTGGGGCCATAAAAGGCAACCTTGCAGCCACACCTGAAACCAATTTTCCCATAAACCCACCCTCCAAACGCCATGTACCACGTAATTACTGAGGCTTCAAACCTAATTAAACACTTAATTAACCTAGAAGACGTAATAATGAGATAATTTGGTCCGTTTTATTTGTTCTCGTAGATATTAAACATTGAAAATAATTTGCAAGTGCGCCAAGAGAATATGCTTTTTTTAGAGATCGCTTATTCTGTGTGACCATTTGGACAATTTATAAACAGATCCCTTTTATTCTGTGTCCTTATATGAATACAATACAGTAACATATCATCACGCCTGTAATCCTCGTAGCGTTAAGTAGAAGTACACCTATAGTACACCCACATTTCGCAAGTAATGTTTAAGTCCCATACATGTAATAGAGAACGAGCTTATTACCATCATCCAGGCACAATTTCTGACACCACGCTGCTACTGACAAATTCCAGATTTAAAAACCAAATTGCCCGACCCGGAATTCAAACCCAGGACCTCATGTTCAGCAGTAGTGCTTGCAATCATTAGGTATACCAACGACGTAGTCACGATACAGTATTGTACATATGTTTACCTACCAACTATTTAAAGATATTCATAGTTTAGTTCGAGTTCGGCAGATTAGAGTTTGCAAATTCTCAATACCTTCAACAGTTTTGAAGTTGTTATCGCAACACTTCAGTAAAATAGAGGCGTGAAAAAGGATAAACTTACAAACCTAGTGTTATCTAGCTCAGCTGTCTTACTTGGCATTTTTCACGGAACCTCGTAAAGCCCGGGGCGGGAACTTTATCCCGCGTGGCAGCCTGTATGGCTTCGGTTGGCTCTATTCCCGTGTTCGATGCCTCAGCAATATTTCCGATGAATAAATATTTATACTGAGGTACAAGACTGATCTTTTAGTGCAAGGTATGAATCTTTTATCGCACTACAAGTTGATGACAATATTTTCGTATTAGGTACACAGCGTTTTTTTACATAACTTGCACAGTATGGGGACACTACTTACAAATTGCCTTAATAACATTAATGTTTAAAAAATACCTTAATAACACTAGTGTTTCAAAAAATACCTTTATAACACTTGTGATAAGCCAACGGTCCAGTTTAAAAGTAGATAATATAGTGGCAAAAATGGGAAAGAGTACGTTTAGATGATTTGATCATGTTGAGAGGTTAAAGGCGACTAACAAAAGAAATTTACAATGTAGATGTGAATGGAAACGCCGCGAGGAAACACCCTAGAAGGACATATAGACCTTATTGGTGATAATCTTCAGAAAAGTCAGGTGCGTTGCTCGAAACCGGTGTTTGTTTATGACTGTCTCAAATCAGGGTATGAACTTAAATGAAGCAAAAGGAGTATGTAAGGATATTAGCAGGTAGCGTTCAGTAGGCGTGAATTTACGAATTTAGTATGTGCAAAAAAAAAAAACAATATGGCCTCTTTCTTGCTATGCCTATTCGGATATCCAAACCGTTAAAAAAACAATGTGTACTTAGTAGAACTTCTACTTCATTACCACAAAACCGTGTTTTACAGCTGTTTAGGCTAAACAACTGTTCAACAGGAGATTAATTAAGTACATGGAGTTTGACGTTAAAGTGATAGTAACACGCGTTGAACAGGTATCAGTTTAAGTTTTCATTTAACAATATTCAAATCAGCATTTCTTGTTTTACCCATTCAGTTACTTAAAACTAACTTAACATTCTCTTCACGCATAAGCTTCAGTTTCAATATTGTTATGAAACTTGAGTACAATAACAATTACAACATACGGCTGATAAGAGTAATCATGTCACGAATACAAACCGACTGAGGTGGAAATTAATTAACCTGGAACGTGGGAAACTATTATAGCGAGTATATTGCATGAAGTTATACATATACTACGAGTATTCGACAATTAAAGCAAACATTAGGTGTGAAGCTTGGACTAGTACCCAGTAATATTTTGAGTGAAGTACTTAATATTTGCCTGGTCAAAGTTATATTTTCCAAGAGCCTTCAAGCTTTAGTTTAAGTAGGTATGCGCTCATTGTGGACACATGGACAGTCCTCACAGGCCACTTTTGTTAAAGCTTACGTGCATACGCGGCCATCCATACTAATATTATAAATTCGAAAGTAACTCTGTCTGTCTGTCGGTCTGTCTGTCTGTCTGTCTGTCTGTCTGTCTGTTACCTTTTCACGCCTAAACCACTGAACCGATTTAGATGAAATTTGGTATAGAAATGGTTTGAGTCCCGGGGAAGGACATAGGATAGTTTTTATTCCGATAATCCCACGGGATCGACACTTATGCGGGTGAAACCGCGGGGCGCAGCTAGTATTATAATAATGTTGAAGCATGGCTCCCACGCTTTTGGACTTAGGCCTCATTTACGGAGACGCGGGGCGTCTCGCGTCGCGTGTGGCGTGGCGTCTCGCGGCGCGTCGGACGTTTTTTCTGTTTACGGTGGGGCGGCGCGTGAAGCGGCACGCATCATCGCACGCGTAAACACAAACTTATAGCAATATACGACCATGTTCATAGAGAAGCGAGACGGGAAGCGTGGCGGTGCCCGCCGCGGCGCCCGCGGCGGGCATCGCGGCGGCGCACGCTCGCCTCGATCAAATCGACTAGTTTTATGTTGGCGAGAGATGGGAGCGCACGTGTCGCAACTTGCAGCATGATCATATCATACTCCATTGCGACGGTGACTCGTCTGTGTTGCGCGATTTCTAAATAAGACTGACAGAAGATTCCGCCTCGGACATAGCTTCATCGAGAATTGCCGCTGCGTGCGCCGCCGCGATAAACGCCGCGTGGGACGCGTCGGTGCCATCCGCGGGCTCGGCCGCAAAAAACGCCCTAATTCAAACAAACGCGTCTAAAATCGCTTCTCCGTAAACGCATTCATACAACGCCATATATTTGAATTCAGTGCGGGCCGCGCTGCTCAACGCAACGCACGACGCCCCGCGTCTCCGTAAATGAGGCCTTAGTGATACCTAGGTACTTTTATAAACATACGCAAAAAAAAAACTATGTAAGGCAATATTTTATAATTGATTTAAACTTACTAAAGAAGGTTGGTTTTAGTTTTCCGTGCAAGAGATGAGTCGTGGTAAGGGTGGATAGTACGAGGAGCGTTTGAACGTCGGAGTCCAGTAAGCGCCGCACATACGGGTATTTGACCCAAAAAGCTGGCCAAAAATACAAAAAAACAAAATACAGATTTCTTAGAAAAACATGTGAATCTCGTTAGCTGATGACCTGACGCACACTACCCAGATAGTTTGTTTACGGTAGGCTTATCAGGTGATCACCAGTTAGTCGTCATTTGTGAGCTTTACTAAATGTACGTGCATTACGACAGAGTTATTGTAATAATATATCTTTTTCGTGAGCGATATTAAAATACGAAAGCAAGTTCTATTCAGTGATGGCTGAAAAGGATGATAGTCAACCAGGTATGTACAATTCTTTTCTTTCAATCAATTCGATTTTTAATGCCAGGTACTCTCAAACTGTTAAGTTTTGTCAACTACCTTAAAAATGCAGATTTTTTTTATTTTTATTACAAATACTGGTAAAAAAGTTATACTGCCGGGCATTGCCCGGTTGTTTTTTCTACTTTATCTGATAGAACGTTTTGTATTGTTTCTAATTATATCAAAATTAGGTGCCGAAATCCGCCTATAGTATTTTTTATTGATTTTTCAAATAATTATGGATTGTACCAAACAAACTTTGTATTGCAGCCATGGTACTAAACTTTGCATTTTGTTGCCAACAGGTACTTCTGGCGTGAAAGTTTTAAGTCGGAAAGCCATTATTTATCATGACTGAGGACATCAAAAGGTTCGCCACAGTTTTGAGGGTCATATTAAGCGGGCAAAAAATTAAATTGAATAAGTTTCAAACTTATTGCGATCAAACAGCAAGACTGTACGCAGAACTTTATACCTGGTTCCCAATGACCCCTCTGTGTACAAAATATTGACTCACGGCCCCATTGTAATATAGCATGCCTTATTGCCAATAGGATGTTCGTCAGAAGAGGCATCAGAGGCCCGAAACAAACAATTCCGACGATATAGACAGAACTTCTCCAGGAAATTTTGTAGGGAACATTGCAATTTCGACATTTTATATCGATTGCTCCTAATTTCTGACCCATACATTAGTAGTATCAGACCCAGGCCACGCAAAGAAGCCAAGAATTTCAGTCAAGATGCTAGAGAACTAATGATTCCGCCTGAAGAACCCATTCACAGTGATGACGAAAATGATAACGAAGAAACTTCTGATACAAAAGATGATTCTTCAGAGGAAGAAGAGTAGGAGTTGTTATCAGACTGACTTTTGTATATATTTTTTGTAAATATTATTTTTTAGTTAGCAATTTAATTTTTTTTTAAATAAAACGTCATGAACTGGCCCAGATGTATCTAAAATACCACAAAATAACGTATTTTGTTCAAATCGATACATCCAAGTGACAATAATACCAAAAATGAAAAAAAATAGTTTTGGCCAGCTTTTTGGGTCAAATACCCCTTAGTGCGCCGCCAGTGCGCTCGAGACGTATTCCTTACTTAGTTAAGACAGTGGGGAACAATCGCGTAGTGCCATAGTTGCCTAAGACATTGTGTTGTGTGTGAAGGCTAGTCCTACTACATACAGGGATATTTTTTGATCACCATCCAAATTTTTACAGGGTGTTCTACCCATGAATATGAACAACTTTCACTATGGAAACAACTCCGAAATCACGAAAAAAAAAATCAGCTGTTTCATACATTCTGGTCAAGTAGGTATTGAACTTTTGTATGAAACAGCTACGAAAAAGGAAAGGTAAAAGGATACGTATACGGTAAGGATCGTAGCGTTTAGCGTTCTGTTGTCTCTGCATACCCCAACGGGAAGAAAGAAGAGATCATGTATGTATATTTAAGGGAATATCTTTTTTTTTTAATCAGACAGTTTTTTTATGGTTCAACAATTAACTACAAAAACACTCGGTGTGTTCTAGGTTGTAAATTAATTACTTCGAGCATATTTAAGCCACCGGGGTGTATATAATTAACATTTTTATCACACTTTTAACCTAAATTAAGGTCAGCTTACTCGTCACTCAGTGTCGTATCGCTAATGGTAAAATACTGACAAGATAAAGGAAATAATACGTTTAGGTGAGAGAGTTTTTTTTTTTCAAAATTCTAGATTGATGATGATTTTACAATTAATTTATTTGCAAATATGGGTAGAAAAATAAATTATTGAAAGGATTATTATCATTTATTTTTTTAAAATTAAATTCACCTATTTAATTTAAATTTAATTCACCTATTTAATTTTGTTTTTTTCTGATAGTTTTATTTTTGTTTTATTGTTTACTTTTATTTTCTTCAATATTTGTACGCCTTCACGGCAAAACATAGCGCCCATGTTATTAACCAAAGACCTTTATGTAAATACCTATATTTCACAAATAAATATTCTGATTCTAACTCATTTATGTAAAAACCGTCGCTAGTAAACACAGTTTTTACAGGTATCACTAACGTTTTGCCACTCTAGACATTGTCACATAATAGACGTTTTAATATGTGGACTTTCTGCAAACAATGACATTTTCCCTTATAAGACCTTCTGATTCGGAGCGAAAACTTATATTTTCAGTCCGTTCCATAGCATTGGTATTCGATGTATGTATGTAGTCTAATGATAAATATCAGAAAACCGCACTACATAATAATGCCCTTTGAGAATCACAGACTGTAGCTGCAAACCAGTATAAGTTTTATGTCTCATTCTCACTTCACATGAAACTCGATTTCGTGTAAAATAAAATAGTTACGACTTTTTTATGTCTGTCTTGTCTGCGTTAGCTGCATTTTTATTATGAAATAAGTCGTAAACAAGTTTTGAAATGATAAGTTATAACTATACCTAGTATGTTCCAAAAGTATCTGATGAAAGTATAAACAAACTCTGGTCAGGTTAAATTCTTACGCTGACTCTCAGTGAAGACTAACAATCTAAAAAAACCGGCCAAGAGCGTGTCGGGCCACGCTCAGTGTAGGGTTCCGTAGTTTCCCGTCCGTCACAATAAGTGTTCCCACGTACAATTCGATAATACCCGACCCAATGTAATAAGTACCTACAGCGCCATCTCTCGGGGAATTGGGTTACTAATTAATACATAGACGTGCCAGAAGTTTTCGGTGGTAATTTTGGATTGCGAGAACCGATTTTAATCATTTTTTTTTTGTTTGAAAAAAGGCACGTTCAGGATAATAAAATATGTAAACGAAGTTAAAAAAAAATGCATGCATATACGATTATACTACGAACTTAGTCCAGAAATGATTTTGTACAACTTTTTGTCTTTTTTGTACAAAAACTGTTGTTTCTATCAAGTTCAAAATAATTTTCCTAGAAATTCCTTATAAAGTTCTACTTTTCAGATTTTTTTCATATTTTCTAAACTTATGGTTCAAAAGTTAGAGGGGGGGGGGACACATTGTTTTTTACTTTGGAGCGATTATTTCCGAAATTATTGACGTTATCAAAAAATGATTTTAGTAAACCCCTATTCATTTTTAAATAGCTTTCCAACAATATATCACACGTTAGGGTTGAAATTAAAAAAAAAATCACTTCTCACTTTACATATAGGGGGGCTACCCTAATAAAACATTTTTTTCCAATTTTTATTTTACCACTTTGTCGGCGTAATTGATATACATATTGGTACTAAACAGCTTTCTAGTGCTAACGGTCACAGAGATTAAGCGAGGACGGACAGACGGACGGACGGACGGACGGACGGACAGACAGACATGGCGAAACTATAAGGGTTCCTAGTTGACTACGGAACCCTAAAAAGCGTCTAATCTTTATGGCGATTTAAAAATATAATTTCAAGTTTAGTGTTCAAATAATTAAACAAAAGCACTTCATTTTTAAGTGACACAATTGGCATCCACAGGTACGTTTTCTGATCAATTTGTTTACATTTTTCATTTTTTTATAAATAGATCATTTTATACATAGGTATTAGAAAAATAACACAGTTTTCTGAATAACAAGCAAAAAAAAATCTTTTAAAATAATAAAAAATAGTATTATCAAAATAATGCTCTTATTTCGGTATACAAAGCACAATGCCTGAGCATTACCTCCAGCTGGCTGTGTGCGGACAATAGCAGACATTACCGGACCGGAGTAGGTACCGAAACTATAGCGCTATCTTAGTTACAATGGGCTATCGCACCCTCGCAGTATTTCCCAACGAACAACTGTATGGAACGCAGAAGGAACTTTTGCCCTTGTGTAGTCGCTTAGAAGACATTATCGGGCTTTTCAATTATATTCTCCGAACACCAAATTCTCCCGAATTAATTCATTAAAAATGTATATTGTTGGTCTATGCAAAAAAGGCAGAAAATTATAAGCAGCCTGGAATATTAAAATGTAAAAAAAGGTTCAGCCTGCCATTTTTTTGAAAATCCATCAGAATGAAACTTGTCTAAGTAGCCTAACCAAACTCATATAGGACACCGACCTCAAAGCCATCCGCCTTTCACCATCAAATGATATTAAATAGATATTTTACGGGACACTTCCGAAACACTGCGAAAAGGCAATTTTCTAAAAAGCCTTCAGATAGCTTGAAACTTTCAAGGAAAATGGCGATTACTACAGTGAGGCCTGTACGATACGGTACCTTTGTGTCTAAAATTATAGGCTATCATCATTTGAAGCCGCAGCCTGAAAACTGAACTACTACTTTGTTTTTTAGGTGTACATTTTAACAAAACTTCCCAAGACAAATTGAGCTCAGAGAACGAAAAGTAAGTTTTTAAAAAGAGCTCTTTGGAAAAGCTCCACCAAACAGTTCAGCTCGTGCTAGTAAGTAAGTAAACATCCCGAACACAACTACATACGTATTGAACGAGCCTCTTCCCTGTAACCGTCTCTCCCGTGTGTTGCGCAACCGCAAGCCTAGCACACGCTCCACACTGTGTGCCCACAGTAGTAGGGTAAAATTGGGGGACCTGGATCAAGGAAATCCAGGTCACCCCAATTTTATCATTCATTTCATCAACATTCAAATATTATTTCATACTTTCTATTCTAATTGATTATTTTTATATTCATTAAACTCAATCATTTACACATGTGCTTAGTTTCGAGTATCTAATATTATTTTAGCTAGCAAAAATTTGATACTTGATCTGCTCAATGCTACTATGATCTCGTGAATGGACGAGCATTGTTGCTACGTGATATTTATAACACACTGTTATGACTAATAGATTTTTTTTCAATGAACATTATTTGCTGAATGACATTAAAATAATGAGAATATACTTAGATTCTTACGGATGATTTAATTTTACAGCTTTTGAAATGAAACTACATTATTGTAATGAATAAGCAAGTATTTATTAGTTCATATAATTACAAATTAAATAAACAATATAATTACAATTAATTAAACAAAATAATTAGGAATTAACAGATGCCGTAGGTGATCTAGGTGCTTGTAGGTGAGGTCCGTTTTTCTTTTTACAAGGATTGATAAAAAGTATTGTTTAAATATGGTAGCATGTCTTTGACACGTAAGTAGATGTTATCAGTGTAAATGTTCTTAACAACATGCTGAACACATATTTCAGCACTGCACTGGCACATAGAATTACTTTCAAATTGGTTTGCATCGTAAATTTCGATCCGTATAACTTTAGTGCCACCGGTCGAGACCGTTTTGTAAAAACTTATCAACTCCTTATTATTAGTTGTATTTGGAACACATGGGGTTCGTTGTCGTTCTTCCTCATCCAAATAATTTACGACTTTATCAATCACGTCAGGTTCTATCATTAACGGAGGTGAAGTTGGTGAATAAACCCAACTCGGTATCTGAAACAGAATACATACATTATTTTTTATTTTCACTGGTTTAACACATTCTATATAATTATTATTATTATAATTAAAAGTAAAATATTTTGTAAAATTAGGTACTTACAGACATTGTAGAATATAACAGTAGCACACTAAAGGAATGGAAGAACTGAAGTGAATTTGTTTCTTATTTTATCCCGATTTATATATAAAATATTTTGTTGCTGATAGAGTTCAAAATAACGTAATGCTGAGTTGAATATATTTATGACTAGGAATTGCCCGCGGCTATGCTCAAAAAAATATTGTTTTTAGCAGTAAAAAGTCATAGTTAACACAAAAGAAACATCTAAGTAATCTGCTGTAATGTGGAAGCAAACCATGGGGAATTTGTTAGTATGTATCATCAAAATTAAGGTGGTCACTGGTCAACCGTACTTATTAATTTATTATACACGTATAATGTAATACAATAAAATATGATTAAAATAAAGTGTAGCAAACAATGTGCCCTTACCCTAATGAATCTATATTTGGATAAAATGCTGACAGAGTTCTACTATTACTTGATGCTAAAAGTAAGTCACTATATTGATTATGGTGTCGGTTGATTTGTTTGTTTGTTGAAGTTTTTTATTGTATGAAAAAATGCAGGTACGATAAGTAATTAGAATGAGTGAAGCCATGGTATTTGCATAGTATAACATAATCAATAACTAATATATTTTTTTTGGATTGGTTAATATGATATCTTGTTTTGCAATATAAGCATTACATCTTCTCGATGACATATTTGGTAGTACAACGTCATAATTTTGCTGTATATAAAGTGCATCGATGCCAGACAAAATCACAAACTGCTCTCCCGAGGGAAACAATCATCACCTTCAACCTTCAACGCTATCGCATCTACGCTTCAACCAGAATCCAGAATCTTCAAAATGTAAGTAGATCATAATTAATATTTTATTTATTATATGTGTATAAATGTGTCATCACAAGGTTTATTCTATGAATGAGTGAATGATCGAATGTATGTATGAATGAATGAATGAATGATTGAATGAATGCATGTATGTATGAATGAATTAATGAATAATTGAATGATTGCATATATTAATGAATGAATGAATGCACAAATTATTGAATAAATAATTGAATGAACTTATAAATGAATTATTGAATGTAGGACAGAACGAACGTATAGATTGAATGAATGCATAAAAGAATGAATGATACAAAATATTTTCTTCCTATCCGACCATAAATAAATCCCCACCATTAATTTATTTTTGTATTCAGGTTAATATAATATTTCAAATAATATTGTTTCAGGTCCAAGCCAACTTCATCTACGTTGCCTCAGCTGTTTTCTTCGGATGAAGAGTCAGAAATTGAGACGCAGACAAAGCAGAAATCGACTTATTCTTCGACCCGACTCGAAAAATCGACAGCAAACAAGCGGCCCAAAACCGATCGAATCGATGGATCTAAGACGCACGGATCTAAGAAGCCTAGGATACAACCGGTGCCGTTAACCAACAACAAGCTAACTGCACGGGACCTATTCGGTAGTGAGAGCGATGAAGAGGATTCGTCTGTGAAGCCGTCCACATCAACTGGTAAAACACCGTCTCCTCTTCATTCTTATTTTACTAAGAGGGTTAACAAAGGCTATGCCAGAAAAATAAGTGAGACAAAGCAGGGGCCGTATTACGTAGAAGTAAAAGTTTACAATTGTGATGAAATCGCAGACATACCACCAGTAAATAGGTGGCGCCATTCAATAGTTACAATTAAAAGAAAAGTTGATACGGACACGGAGATGTGGCGCCATCTAAAAGGATTTACGTCCTCAGTTGAACAAGATTTTCGTAATTGTCCAACTACCCTTATAAATTCTTACTATTAGTACTTACTATGTATTCTTGCTAGTTTTTATACAAATATATGTAAAACATTTAATCATTACAGAATAATACCTATACATACATTATATTATAAGTAATCTTTATAATATCTAAATACTTGTACCTAAATAGCCAATTGATAAATAAAATATTATGCTATTTAAATCTAATGTATTATTTCACAGTTATACAGTCCAGAGATCGCAGAACACCATTAACAAGACCTCGTAGTAAAATTGTGAAGTGTACCAAATGTGAAACTGAAATACCACGAAACCAATATGCATATCATAAGAGAACTAATATACACAAGACAAATAGCTTATTGAGTACTGAATTCAAAAATGTTTTTATTGTGGCAACAGCATTTAAAAATAGAATAGTAACTTTTCGTCTGAACTTAGCTCAGGATGACGAGCACCTCACTCGTGAGGCGATCCCGAGTAATAGTCAGACATGTATACCTCAGGATGACGAGCACCTCACTCGTGAGGCGATCCCGAGTAATAGTCAGACATGTATACCTCAGGATGACGAGCACCTCACTCGTGAGGCGATCCCGAGTAATAGTCAGACATGTATACCTCAGGATGACGAGCACCTCACTCGTGAGGCGATCCCGAGTAATATTCAGACATGTATACCTCAGGATGACGAGCACCTCACTCGTGAGGCGATCCCGAGTAATATTCAGACATGTATACCACAGGATGACGAGCACCTCACTCCTGAGGCGATCCTGAATTCTGTACATCCAGATATTGATAAATTAATAACTATGATATTGAAAAAGTATGATTGCATAAAAGTAAATTTTGAGCTTTTTGCTAAGTTTCTTCTGCTAAAATCTGACGACGAACAAGTAGAACTGAAATCATTTAACACTAAGTATGATATTATCTATAAAAATACTGATATACACGAGTTCTTTTTGAATAAAATACATGTACTTATGCGCAAAATGTCTGAATTTGAACATGTACAGTCAGGTTGGACATATCTTTCGCTAAGTCATATTGAGATTAACATATGTAAATATTGCCCCATGAGAGGCGGCACGTACATAGAGTTGCCCTCAGTAATAAAAAATACTAAAAGTTGTTTGAATTTACGTAATGATGACGAGTATTGTTTCTTATGGTGCGTCGTAGCCGCATTATTTCCTCGTGAAAATAATGTGTGCAGAACGACATCCTATCCTCATTATAGCCAAGTTCTCAATATTCAAGGAATGTTATTTCCTCTTTCACAGAATGACATCCAACTTTTTGAACGGTTAAATCCTACAATAAGCGTTACCATTTATGGGCTAGATAGCAAATACGTTGTTACTGGCCCGTTATACATGACGAATAAGAAAAAAGAAAAACACGTTAATTTATTATACTTTGAACGGAATGGTAAAGGACATTACTGTTTGATAAAAGATCTTATACGATTAGTGCGACGCCAGGTTACTCATCATCATGGCAAAGTTTTTTTATGCGAATCATGTTTACAATTTTTTACGAATGAAAAGAAATATGTTTCTCACACTTGTTCTAAAATACTAACTATACTACCGGAAAAAGATACCATATTGAAATTTAAACATTATGAAAGAAAACTAAAAATTAATTTTATTATTTATGCTGATTTTGAGAGTTTGCTAATAAATTGCAATGAAAATAGTTCTAAAAATACTAAGACACTAAAAATGCATCAACCTTCAAGTTTTGCATATTACATATGTTGTTGTCACGACAGCAAACTTAACAAGTTTGTCACGTACAGAGGCATAGATTGCGTCGAAGTCTTTATTAAACGTTTAGTAAAAGATGTAAAGCGGATAAACAAAGTTTTGTCTACTCATTTATCAATGAAAACTTTAACTTATAATCAAGAACGAGAATATCGAAATACAACTAAGTGTCATATATGTAATCAGTCATTGTCTGGAGATAAAGTTCGAGATCATGATCATATTACTTCCGAGTATAGAGGGGCAGCGCACTCACATTGTAATTTGATGTATAAAGTGTGTCCATTCATACCGGTAGTATTTCATAATCTAAGTGGTTATGATTCGCATATATTTATAAGAGAGTTGGCTAAGTATGAAGGCTCAATTAAAATAATACCAAAAACTAAAGAAAAATATCTTACAATAACTAAGCTAATTGAGACAAAAAAAGGTACTCGTTCAGTACAGATTAAGTTTATTGATTCATTTCATTTTCTTAGCTCAAGCTTAGATTCTTTAAGTAAAAGCTTGTCAGAAAAAGACTTTGTTCATTTGTCAAGAGAATTTACGGATAAAACTAAACTTAATTTATTACGTAAGAAAGGTATTTATCCATATGATTATATGGACGACTGGTCAAAATTTGATGAAAATCAACTACCCTCAAAGTCCAGTTTTTATAATAGTTTAACTATGGAATCTCTATCAGATGACGAATATGCTCACGCCCAAGATATTTGGAACAATTTTGAGATAACAACGCTTGGCGAATACAGTGATTTGTATTTGAAATGCGATGTTTTGCTGTTATGCGACATATTTGAAAAATTTAGAGAGACAAGTTTACATTTTTACAAATTGGATCCTGCTCACTATGTGACTTCACCTAGTTTGAGCTGGGATGCTATGCTTCTGTACACTAACGCTGAATTAGAGCTCATTAGTGACTTAGAAATGTATACATTTATTGAAAAAGGTATACGAGGGGGCTTGGCACAATGTTTCCTCCGTCATGCTAAGGCAAATAATAAGTATTTACCTCATTATAATCATTTAAAACCCTCGAGTTATTTGACATATTTAGATTGCAATAATCTTTATGGTTATGCAATGACTAAAAAATTGCCTGTTTCGGAGTTCAGATTTTTAACTCAAGATGAAATTGACAACTTTAATGTATTGCATGTTTCAGATGACAGTCCGTATGGTTTTATTTTAGAAGTAGATTTATATTACCCGGATTGTATTCATGATCAGCATAAAGACTTACCATTTGCTGCAGAGAAATTTGTACCCCTAGGAGCGAAATCAGCTAAGTTGATTGCTAATCTGTATGATAAATCAAATTATGTTATTCATTACGTACATTTAAAACAATGCATAAAAAATGGTTTGGTGTTAAAAAAAATTCATCGCATACTAACCTTTAGACAAGATGATTTCTTAAAGAAATATATAGATCTTAATACCAATCGGCGTATGGAATCTAAAACTTCTTTTGAAAAAGATTTTTTTAAACTTTTAAATAATGCGATATTTGGCAAAACTATAGAAAATAAAAGGAAACAAGTTGAGATAAAACTGGTAACCAAATGGGATGATAAGAAAAACTTCACGAATAAGAAACTTTGTGCACAGAAATTGATTTCAAAACCTAATTTAAAAAGTGTGTCAATATTCGCAGAGGATTTTGTAGCTATACAATTGAATCGTGAAAAAATAATATTAGACCGACCAATTTACATCGGATTTACAGTTCTGGAGTACGCCAAAGAACATCTATATCAGTTTCATTATGATTTTATAAAACAGAAATATGGAGATAAAGTTGAATTATGTTATACAGATACTGATAGTTTACTTTACTTAATTCATACAGATGACTTTTATCGTGATATGTACGATAATTTAACATATTTTGATACTAGCAATTTTTCAATAGATAATCAATATAACATACCAAGAATTAACTCAAAAATCCCTGGCCTATTTAAGGACGAAATGGGGGGTGATGTAATTACAGAATTTACAGGTTTACGAGCAAAACTGTATTGCATTAGCAGTTTAAACACACGGATAACAAAAGCGAAAGGTTTGTCTAAATCTGTTACTAAGCATTTAAAACAAAGTAATTACAACGATTCTTTGATATTAGATAAAAGTCAATCTTTTAAAATGAATATTATAAGATCTATCAAGCATATATTGTACTCACAACAAGTTAGTAAGCAAGTACTAAATAGAAACGATGACAAAGTTCAGATACTTTCAGATCAAATTCACACTTTGCCTTGGGGATTTTATGATGCGATGATCTAAACCAATGTTCGTTTCACTTTTTATTCAACTTATTACGTTTAAATTGAGCACCAATTAAATATAATCCACATCTTGAGAGCCACTGTTCTAAATTATATTCATTTGAAGTATATGATTTAAAATACTAAAATAAGAATAAATTAATGTATTATAAAGAAATGATGTATGATAATTATTTTAGAATAAGTTATGTACTATTATTTGAACTTATAATAAAATGATATGTCTAAAACAATGGACTTTTATTCAAACGTATTCAACTTCCTAAACGTCATCATCAAGTTCACGCTTGTTGTATGATGAGGTTCATGTAGTAACGACTATATAAGTGTATGTTAAGCGGTAATTAGATTAATATGCACTATGAAGTTGATCAAACAACCCATATCTCTCAATGTTAATAATATAAGATTAAGTGACTCTGTTCACCGCATCAGACATAGCGCTTTATTGCCAAATACCATTCGTTGTATAATATGCGGTCCATCAAGCTGTGGTAAAACGAATGTTATGATTAGTTTACTGCTGCATGAAAATGGGCTCAAATTTAAAAATCTGTATCTTTACTCTAAAACTTCTTTTCAACCAAAATACCGTTTCTTGACCGAAGTATTAAAAAGAGTGCCACAGATAAACTTTTACGAGTTCAATGATGATAAAGATGTCATTTCTCCGAGTGAAGCTTTAACAAATTCTGTTTTTATTTTTGATGATGTTGCGTGTGAAAATCAAATAAATATCCGCAATTATTTCTGTATGGGTAGGCATAAGCAAATAGACTGTTTCTATTTATCTCAAACCTATTCTAAAATTCCGAAGCAATTGTTACGTGATAATGTTAATTTTCTTATTATATTTAAACAAGATGATGTGAATTTAAAACATATTTATGAAGAGCATGTTAGTTCTGATTTACAATGGAAAGAGTTCAGAAACATTTGTCGAACTGTTTGGAGTAAACCTTATAATTTTCTACTTATTAATAAGGAATCGTCATTAAATAACGGAAGGTACAGACAGAACTTTGATATGTTTTTTAAATTCGACTGACTGTTTATAAGTACATATAAGTAATTAACATGCAAAATAAAATTCAGTATAATTTGTACTATAGCTGGACGCAGTTGTTATAATATAAAATGGAAAAAAACATTAAAATAGAATTAATGAAGTCTGTAGACTCCATAAAGAATAAAATAAAACAAATGAAGGATCAGGAACACTCAATGAACTTGTCACTCGATAAAATGCTAAAACCTGTCACAGACCCCCTTAAAACTCTAGTTGATTCGAATATAACTATGGAAAAAATAAAACATTTAGAAAATACAACACTTACTAATTCTGGAGGTATTGAATTGGATGAAATGGATACTAGCTCATCTACAAAGTTTGTGGACTGTTACGAACCAAAACCTAATTCTACACAATTGGTTAAAGAGTCTCCTGAAATGGTATTGCCAGATGATTTAGAGATATCATTAGAGGGTCAGGATATCTATGATATTTATGACGGTGTAAATATACCGTTTGGAATAAGAAGTGAAAACCAAACTTTATTGATGGGGAATTCAGTAGTAACATTTTCTAAAATTGACGGTTTGAATAATGAAAATGTCATTTTGATTAAAATCGGTGATAAATCCTACAATTTAACTCCTGGGCTGAAAGAACTTTTACTTCGAAAAAAACCTGATTTAAAAGTAATATCCAACAAAGATAAACTTGTTTACAAGGATATATTGTATTATACAAATGTTCATAAGAGAGACTTCAATCCTAGAGGTCAAATAAAAGGTGATAAAGGAATAAAATATCGTGAAATAATCAGACCATTGTTTTCCGAAACATCAAACGATAATATTCACACTAAACTTGGGGGATACTTGCCAATGTTAAAGAAATATAAAAAAAATACTGACCTGGTATATTGGGATGACCCAAACGAATTAGTTGAGAGATTAAAACTATTAGTTGCTTCAAAAGATGCTGGCAATACGAACCATGATAATGAAATACTATCGATAATTGAAGAATTAAAAGAAGCTAACATAATTAAAGAATAAATAGTAGCAATAACATAATTTTCATTCAGTATCATTTCTGGATTCACTACAAATGTTTATATACTGAGTTTTGAATATGAGTAAAGCTGATGTGGTAAACGAAATTCATAAAAATGCGAGGGTAAACTTTCCACGAAGACATGTTATTATGAAAGATATAGATGACCTTTGGCAAGCAGACTTAATTGATATGCAATCAATTTCCAAAGAAAATAAAAATTACAGATTTATTCTTACTGTTATTGATACATTTTCGAAATACGCTTGGACCTTTCCTTTGAAAAATAAGACAAAAGATGTTGTATGCAACTCTTTCAAGATTTTGTTGGATAAAGGGCGTGTCCCCCAAAATCTACAAACGGATAATGGAACAGAATTTTATAATAATAAATTCCAAAAACTTATGAAATCTTATTGTATAAACCATTATTCAACTTTCTCAACAAAAAAGGCATCAATAGTTGAGCGTTTTATCAGAACATTAAAATCTAAACTATATAAGGAATTCAGTTTAAAAGGTGACTATAATTGGATAGATAATACCCTCAATAATGTTATCTATAAATACAATCACACCTATCATCGGACAATTAATGAAATCCCGGCAAACGTGGACAATACTAATAAAACACGCATATTAGGGAGATATTTCAGGTTGATAAAAACCGATACTACAAAAAGCAAGTTTAAAGTGGGTGATTATGTACGTATCAGTAAATACAAAGGAACATTTGAAAAGGGGTATACTCCCAACTGGTCGACAGAAATATTTAAAATTAGAAACATACAAAATACAACTCCTATTACCTACTTAATTGAAGATGCAATCAGAGGCCAACCCATTTTAGGTGCATTTTATGTGCAAGAGCTGCAAAAGACGAAACATCCCAATTTATATCTAGTCGAGAAAGTTCTTAGAAGTAAAGGAAATAGAGTTTTAGTAAAATGGTTAGGTTTGTCTTCATCTGAAAACAGTTGGATTGATAAATCGAATATTTATTAAATGTTCAACTCATGATACATCAGTCTTATGATGGGTATTGGAGAGAGCAGTATTCTCAATTGGCTTATAAATAATTTACCAATTGAATTACATTTACCAGGATACAATTATTGTGGGCCTGGCACTAAATTAATTAAAAGGCTTACTCGTGGGGATAAAGGTGTTAATAAATTAGACGAATATTGTAAACAACACGACATTGCCTATCACAAGTCTTCAAACTTAAAGGATCGCCACAAGGCTGATTTAGTTTTGTTAAATATGGCTAAAGAGCGAGCACTTGCCTCAGATGCGAGTGTAGGGGAAAAATTGGCAGCGTGCTTAGTAAGCAGCGCTATGTCAACAAAAGTTAAAACTGGGTTTGGCCTAAAAAAAAAAAATAGCAAAAAGTGTTCTCCTAAAATTAAACCTGGAAAAGGGTTGAAAAATAAATTTAAAAATGTTATTAACAAAACGAAGAGACAGATGGAAAAATTAAAACCGAAATGCAAGAAAATGGCAATCGAATTAGCTATGGCCGCTGTCAGAGAATTAGCTGATGATTCGTCTATAAAACTTCCTCGTGTAATTCCTATACCAAAAACTGGTGGAGTATTGCCTTTGATTCCAATTTTTGCGGGATTATCGGCCGCAGGGGCACTAGCAGGCGGTGCAGCTGGTATTGCTAAAA
Organism: Amphipoea oculea; assembly: GCA_945859645.1. Taxonomy (NCBI): domain Eukaryota; kingdom Metazoa; phylum Arthropoda; class Insecta; order Lepidoptera; family Noctuidae; genus Amphipoea; species Amphipoea oculea. The sequence continues at coordinate 16,908,080 of OX243873.1, forward strand.
CCATAAATGAATTCAAGATGGCTAAAAAGTTATTGACTGAATCGAAGAGACACAACGAAAAGATGGAAGCTCTGTGCATCGGAAAAGGACTACACCTTAAACCACATAAAGCTGGGCTTGGAATTTTTGTATCGAAAGAAAAAAACTAAGATATCGGCTACCCAAACGAGCCTTGAGTAATTTAGACATTTTGAAGTATGGAAATAATATTCCCTATTTCAGAGGTGTCTTTATGAGAGATAAGCTCCCTAAACACCCTTTTAAAAAAGAATGTGGAGTTATAAATTTAGATAGCTCTAAAAATCCTGGTTCTCATTGGGTAGCCTATGCAAAATGCAACGATTATATTGAGTATTTTGATAGTTACGGAAATCTTAAGCCTCCAAAGGAATTTATTAAATACTTGGGATCCAAAATTAACTATAATTATGATAATCTTCAGCGTGATCACCCTTTTAATTGCGGACATCTTTGTTTAAACTTTTTGAAGAATTTTTGGTGTAGTGAAGGAATAAAATAAACAGGATCTTCCGAAAGAGGCCAGTATTGAAGCATGTCTGCTACGGTTACCATCTCTGGAAATAAATCGGAATTGGTTTCATACTTTCAACCACCACTGCATTTGTCAGATCAATACGAGTGCGGTTTGATATATTTTTCAGTATTAAAATCAAGACCAAATATTCCCATTATTAACAGAGGTCTGTCTGTAATCAGAATCGAATGTGATCTTGTTCACGGTTCGTACTGCAACGGATTACCAACTCATTTTATTCATGAATTTGTGTCTGATACTACTCCAGGTCATCAGTGCATGGAAATACCACAAAATGTTATTTACTTTCCAGTAAATAAAAATATAATTTCATCGGTATCTGTTAAGATTGTAGATCAATTTGGTCACTGTATTAACTTTGGAGAGGAACAAGTTCAGTTACGTCTTCATTTAAGAAAAACAAAATGATAGTGTATTATAAAAACACCCAAGGGAATGAAAAACGTCTTAGTTCTTCTGCGATTGCTAAGGTGCAAAGACGTAAGAAAAAAGTTAAGAAATTGACTAAAGCAAATAAAGATTTTCTTAAAGCCCTAGGGTTTAAAGTATGAATATACTACAGATTACTGAATTACCGCACTACGACACTTCGATTGAAAGTTATGAAGTCCATTCATACAATCCCTACAATAACAGCTTTAGAGAAAACGATGAAATCAGAATTCCCATCCACCAGCAAGACATATACGTGCTACCATCAGCCAGTTCAATTTACGTCGAAGGACAAGCGAAGCTCTTCGGTAAAGATGGGAATCCAATCAAGAAAACTGTTACGTTCACTAATAACCCTGTTATGTATTTGTTTCAAGACATCAGATACGAAATGAATGGTATTGAAATAGACCGCATAAAAAATTCTGGAATAACATCAACAATAAAATCATACATCTCATTAAATGAAGCAGAAAATAAAGTTGCTGCCCTATGGGGTTGGAGTTTAAAGGGATTTCAAAGTGATGGGCGTTTTAGTGCTGTGATACCATTAAATAAGGTTTTAGGGTTTGCAGAAGATTACAATAAAATAGTGATAAATTGCAAACATGAACTTATATTGAACAGAAGTAACAGTAACTTAAATAGCGTTATCCTTACTGATGATATTGTTCATTTTCAAATAGATATACAAAGAGTCCAGTGGAGGGTGCCACACATAAAAGTATCAGACCGAGAACGACTGACACTTTTAAAACATTTAGAAAGAGATAAACCTATTCAGATGGCGTTCAGAAATTGGGATTTATATGAGTATCCGTTACTGCCTAAAACCACAAAGCATTCTTGGTCAGTTAAAACTGCTTCACAGTTGGAAAAACCCAGATATGTAATTTTTTGTTTACAAACCAATCGAAAAAATAATAAAACTAAAGACAGTTCAGTATTCGATCATTGTGAAGTAACAAACCTTACGCTCTTTTTGAATTCACAATATTATCCATATGAACCTTTAGGCTTAAAGTTTTCTGAGAACAAATATAGTATATTATACGAAATGTTTGTGAAATTTCGTCAGTCGTATTACAACTGTCCAGTAGACCCGTTGCTTGACCTAAAAGAGTTCAAAGAAAAAGCCCCTCTCTTTATCTTAGACTGCTCAAGACAAAATGATAGCCTAAAAACAGGTCCAGTGGACGTGAGGTTGGAAATTGAATGTTCTACAGAAATACCAGATAATACGACTGCATATTGTTTGATTATAAACGATCGACTTGTGGAATACAAACCTCTCAGCAACATTGTGCGCAGGTTATCATGATTGCTATTGTGGATGTTCAAGGCTTCAAAACAGAAACAAATGAATTTATAATAAAAGAAATCGCTATATTGTATAATAAAACATTACAAGTGTTTTTAATTAAGCCACCATTTTCATTTGGAAAATTAACGAAACAAGAAAAAAAACAAGTTAGTTGGATTGAACGTAACAGAAAGATACACTGGCGTGAAGGATTTGTACCCTATTCTAATTATCAGAATTTGGTTATAGATATTTTAAGAGATAAATGTATCTACGTCAAAGGTTCAGAAAAAGTGTTGTGGTTAAAGCATATTTTAGAAAATAGTAATTGTAATGTATTCAATTTAGAAGATAAAGGTTGTCCTAGTTTGATAAGTTTATACGATGAATATAAATATTCTCAAGATTTATATAACTGTATTTATCATGACTCTGTATGTGCTTTAAAAAATGTATTGTGTTTAAATAAGTGGTGCTTTGATAATAAAATTTTAAAATAAATATTTTCTTGTTTTCTTTCTTTATTTAGTTAAAACACATCTTAGCGTTTTTTATCCCCACCTCTGTCCGGTCTTTATAAGTTGTTGACAACAGCGGGACGATATCATTATACGTTTATAATTGAATAAGAAGTAAATAGAACATGTCTCAAAATGAATACAAACCTCGATATGACATGTATAACACGTTTAAAATGCGTGAATTTTCATTTAATTATTACTGGAGGACGTTTAATAAAAAGAAAAGATTAGTGAGGGAAATGGCTGACGCAGGATTTTTTTATTATGGAAATAGTATAAATGATATTGCAGCATGTTTCTCATGTGGAGGTGTTATCGAAGATTGGGAGATTTATGATGATCCTTGGATGCAACATGCTATACATTATCCTGAGTGTTTTTATTTGAACGCTGTGAAAGGAAAGGAGTATATAATTAAATACGCATATCTCCATCACAGCATTAAACTTTTAGCATTGTAGTGTGATGGTTCGATCTTAATCAACGCTTGCTTCATCATGAGAGAATAAATTAATATTATTCACATTATGCTCCATTCATCGAAATTTGATTTGGAGGGCATTTCTAAACTTATTTTCAAGAATGCTAGTGGTGAGATTCTATTTAGTCAAGACATAGCTGACCAGAAAATAATTAACACCAGTTCATCAAAACTTCAGGATAATACAAACAACACAGAGCAAAACTCAGCAAATTCCACCTTTGAAAATATGCAATATCTTACACTCAAGAGTTGTCACAATGAGTTCCTTACATTTGCTCGAGTTGGCAACGCACATCCTGGTCCTGAAAAATCCTCATTAGAAGTCGTTTCATGTGAATGAAAAGAGCAGTCAGTGTAGTTGATAGAGCAGTTAATCATCAACACTTATAGCGACAACATGTATCAGTTTATACAACCATCATATACTCCATCGATTCCACTCTTGCATTTTGAACTTTGCAAGTATATGTATCAAGTTTCCAGCTCCACGATTCCATATATTAAAACATATTTGAAGCCATCAAATCAAATCAATGGATTACTGGAAGAGTGCATTGATATTGCTAATAGGATAACATTAAGTAAAGACGAGTGGGGCATGATATTTATGGAAAACGCCTCTGACATATCAGGATTCTTCACATCTGGTTCAATTCCTTTACCAAAGCAGCAGCCGCAACGAGAACGACAAGTGATCAAGTATATAAACCTGCCTGAACATGAAGAAGGAAGCAAAAAATTCGTCACAATTGACATTGGAACCAAATCGATCGTCATCTGTTGTGAAGAGTGGTGGTGTCTGAATCATTTACTGAATTGCCTTGATTCACGTTTACGTCACTTAACTAGGGTAAAGGGTTACTATGAGAACCGTATTAATTTCTTTAGAAAACGATTCAAGCTCGCCCAACCGAAATCAATGTCTGAAGCCTATGCAATTATGGAAAATGTCTATGATGAAATGTCAACAGTGGATCAAGAAATCAAATGTTTTGTAATCGATTATTTATTCTTCTCATGCTTTTTATGAATAATGATAATAAAATGTGTTACTTAGTTGACAGCATACTTTGTTTCTTTTTTCACGATACCAACCACAAACCAACCACAAAAAGTAAAAAAATATTATAAATTGATTATTCAAATCATTCAGTTCCTAATACAAAATAACACTAGATCAGTCTTTCGAATAGAATGTTGAATAGAAAGTATGAAATAATATTTGAATGATGAAATGAATAGTAAAATTGGGGTGACCTGGATCTCCCTGATCCAGGTCCCCCAATTTTACCCTACTCACAGTAAAGACAAAGTTACCTCGCTAAACCCCACACTACTTGCACCTACGTAGGGTATAGTACTGCATCTGTGTGACTGCGCTTTCCATATAAAACTTTGAAAATCGTATGAATTTTGTAACAAACTTCGTTGTGTTTACGGTTTACCTGTTATATCCATTCCAACTGTTTCTAGACAATCCGTTTCGTATTTGAATGTTAGATAGGTATTAAATGTTGACTGTTTACTTAAATGGCAATCCAAATCTCTTTGAGGGGATAATGGAATGAGATTCGGCCGTATTTAGGCAATGAATGTCATTTTGTGGCGGTTACTTTTAGAAACCGCTTTAAATTTGGGACCCGACAATTTTATTACCAAGGAATTTATCTAATAATTAAAAGCCCGTGAAATGATCTTCTAAAATAATTTAAATTCAACACAACCGGAGCAAAAACCTCAAGCATATGAAAGGGAACACATGGCCTGTCCCAAAAAGGTATAAAAATACAGTGTGTTTCCTCTAGAACCTATTATTTTATCACCTCTTCATAATTATAATTAAGGGCCAACACACGCAAAATAGGGCTGTTCTGTGCAACTGACAGCTGAAATTAACTCCTTTGCCATTGGCCACCCACGCTACAATATATCACAACCTCAGCAACCGCGTTTGATACAACCGTAACACATTAACAAGACCATAGATTATAATAATTGTAATTTGGCGACCAGCATGTCACCACAGGTGGTAGATAAATCGAATCTCTACATGTACGTAATCTGAAATTCCATTAGCCACGCTTCCGCCTGAGAGCATTTGAATATTTAGTGCTAGTACCTAATGCTGACGTAATTACGTGGCCTTGTGTTCAGTGTTGCAAGCGACGAAAAGCAGTGATTTGCTTCGAAAATGTGGGCACTAGAGAAAGCCTGGAAGCTAGCAATTTCGTCGCTTCCATCAGTGAATTAAGACAGTGCACACACTAGAACGACAACAGTTTTGTTTACCATATACCTACCAGTCCTCATAAACTGTATTTTCAGAAGGTTTTTTTAAATTTGGACTACTTATACGCGTCATTATAATTTTATTATCACAGAGCGAAAGTCACGGTCAGGAAAAAAGCCACGAATTTCGTCTGTTTTTTGAATATTCAGGAAAATAAACACCATTAAGAAATCGTTTGGATGATTTCATTGTTGTTTGTTTGATTAGGTAAACGGTAATTTGTTGCTGTTAAATTAAGATTTCTAAGGATTTCGAAAAACTGAAAGGGTGAATACAAGCTGAAAAAACGGCGATATTATTGTACTTTATTTTCTTCCATTCCTAAAAAATATACAGGGTGACATGGATTCAGTAGAGAATCTTGTACTGAATCCTTGTAACAGAGTGTGCGTTGATGACCACCCTGTATTATTAAAATATTTTCATCATTTCGCTGCTAGCTTCGAACGCTAACAATACAGAAAAGAAAAAAATCCAATAGGTAACTACTCTTATATTGTACAACAATAAAAAAAAAGAAATAGTGCACATAGATAAGCTAACGCTCCAATAAAGGTCTTATCTTTCTGCAGCTCTAAAAAGGAGAAAAAAAAGCTAAAAAGCTTGTCTCACTGTCGCCTTTTGTTGTGAATGTCACTGGATATTGTAGACAGCCAAGCGCGAGCGCAACAGGTAAGGTTTACTGTAAAGATCTTGGAACAACTGCAAATGCTCTGCTGTTGACAATGGACGGGTGCATTAAACGGATGACAGTTTTTATTTTCTCTGTGTCCATTTTTCTTGGCGACGAAACGGGTGAAAATTTTATGCGACTGATGTTACTTTAATTTGGTTGTCTGTGGATGTGTTTGAGTTATTAAGTACTAACATAGGCTTTAGCCTATGAGGTCAATAATGAGGTCAAAATAGTAAACTATTTTGTCACATTATGGACCTTATTGTAGTCTGAATAAATAAAAGGTATATATTTATATAGATTGTTATAATCGTATTCTATCAAAGGAGCTTGTGGCTAAGTAATAACAGCCGCACGGGTCGATCGATCCGGTTAAGCTACGCTTACCGTGGCTGGTCTGTGGTTGGGTGACAATCTTTACATACCAAGACCCCTCCGTGCCTCAAAAAGCACGTTAAGCTGTTAGTCCCGGCTGGCATTCGTGGATCTTTGACAGTCGTTACGGGTCGTCAGAAGCCCGAAAGTCTGACCACCAGTGTTACCAAGGGGTTTTACTCAGTAGCTTGGTTGTAGAGGTCAGATAGACAGTTGCTCCATGTAAAATACTGGTATTCAGCTGCATCCGGTTAGACTGGAAGCCGACCCCAACATAGTTGGGAAAAAGCTACTCAGATTTATTGTTAAGTAATCGTATTCTAGACACTACAGCCAATTAATTGATTATGACTTACATCGCACGAATTTTCTATAGAACATGCGCGAACGACTCAATCGCAATACCAAAGCGTATTACAAAATGCTGTCACCATGTCCTTGTATATAATTGCGCCAATGCAGATGACTATGAATATTAAATGTCTAGTTTCCACACACTTGACACAAACTACTATACCTACTATTTTCAACCCGTCCTTCCAAAACACATTAACCAGCATCATTACAGTTTTCCAAGAGCCATTAAAGCCTCTCCATCCATATTTCCACTGACAACACAGGCACGCAATTAAAGTACCTACGACATTAACTGTATTAACATAAACCGCATTGTTCATTATCATTTTGTGTCCGGTAAGCGAGGCGTCAATTTGACAATACAGCGGGCGAAATGTACCAACATTTCATTTTCTACGGATAAAATGTAAAACGGCTCTTAATGCCTGTAATAAGATGGGACGCCATCAGTTAACGTCGTGTTATGTAAAACAGATGTTTTATTTCAAGACGTTTTTAAAGGGAATGCGTTAAGGGAGACCACGAAATTCAAATTATCTTACGTTTTTTTGCAATTTGCTGGTCAGTGTCCGGTTGTATGTTGATTAAAATATGATTGGCGACCGTAACAATATGACTTTACAGATAATCATTAGAATCAGCAAAACAACTTCTTGAGTTAGAATTGGCCTCTGATATCATGATGAACGGAGATGTATTAATGATTTTTATGATTATAATTCTATAAATAAATATTTGTTACGGCCGCTAATCATAAATTTAGATGAACATACAACTTGATACTGACCTGCAAATTGCAAGAAACGTAAGAAAATTTGATTTCACGGGCTACTCAGTCGCTTTCGCCCTTTGATTATATAATCAAAGCTTTCGCCTTAATGGAAATTGAAAAGAAGATACAAGGGGGAAGTATTTTTTTTTAAGTAAGGACTTAAATAGTTTGGATGTTATTCTAAAATAAATTATTATTTTTTATATATGAAAATTCACATTTCTATAATAGTTATGCGTAAAATTATTTAAAAACAGAATGAACCATCACAAGAAGACAGGTAGATAGTGCTATATTTCAAACTATGTGTCAAGCTGAAATAACATTCATTCTTTCCACCTTTGGATTCAAATTATATCGACGTAAATATGGCATATTGCCATTAAATATGTCCGCTCGTTCATGCATATTCCTATGTGTAACCAATGACATTAAACCTATCTTAAATCTCTTTGTGTTTATCCAAAGACTCTTTATGTGTAACCTTAGATCTCATTATGATCTTGAATTGGATTATCTCTGACCTAATTATGTTTAAATTATAATACGACGCTACTAACACGGCTAACACCTTGTTCGTCAACATATATTTAGGTGACATTTTAACCTAATAATGACTTTTAAGTGGTCACTTAACATGGCATTACAAAGTTACTTATCTATGAATAGTTGTTGCATTAATGCTTACTGCTTAATAAAATAATAGTTTTATACCATAACACACCTCCTTGTCAATCAGACAGCTAGAATAAGCTTCTCAGCACAGTGCCTGTTTAGCGCATAATACAGTCAGGCAATTTTATTTTTAATTAAATTGACACCTTATTTAATTGCCTTATTATAGCCATTTCATACAACTGTCAAACACTGACAGTTGAGATTAGAATATACGGTCAATTTAAGTTGGTATTCAATTTGCTGAACAAGTAATTTCCCTGCCTTTATCTATCCATCTTGTAATAACTACATATTCTGAATCATATATCAAGCAATTATTGGAACTACTCTGCAAGCTGCAAACGTCCATTCATTCCCAGCATTGTTTACAGATATGTTACAGATCTATAAATCTAGCCTCCACACTGTGACTAGGGTAATTTATATCTTGTTAACAACGTGAACGCATGTTCGAACATGCAAATGGGAAACACGGCGATTGATTGCAGCATTAACATAAATATTGCAGTCATTGGAGGGAATTTTGCATCCATATGAACGTTATTTTGTCTGCTTTAATTTGTCGATATTTGCTGATCGTTATAAAGTCAGAGCATGACAGCTGATGCATGCAGCTTGCACTATATTCGCCTACGCTGTATTGCACTATTCTATTGAAAATATCATCAATCGTTGGCCTTTTATCAAGATAGCTGGAGATACGATACATATACATATAGCTTTAATAGACGACCTAGATTGCGAGACAGCCAACCGAAACACAAGAGCAAAACCTTGAATATTAAAAGTCCCTCCAACAAAGACAGTTTCTGGCCACGCTCCCACTACCAATTAAATATAATTACTAATTAGAGTCACGGAACCCCCGAAGTATTGCGAAGAGTCACGAAGCGGGTAGCCGGTAGATATTGTAAGTTCATGTCGAAACGAATCTTGACAACGAGCCAACTCATCAATATTCATTTGAGTTGCAAATAGCAATAGCGATCGGGTAACGAGGGTTCTTTCGAGGTGTCATGTCTCGCAACAGGTGACAAACCCTCATTTTTAAAGCATCTCATCTTTATTGTGCTGAGATAGGCCGAGATCACCCAGCTCCGAGATTTGAGCTCTATAGTGGAACATTTTCAATTCAATTCGTGGCTGCTTTTCTTGCAATTTGTCGTGTTGGTAGGTATATCATGATAAAGCTGGGGTATTTTTATCTTTCTAAGCATTAAATCCCGGAGTAAAACGTAACCTTTGGATTTTTCAGAGTATACCACTGACTTTTTCCACCTACGCTGGTGGGAAAAGTTGTGAATAATCAGCCTATAATGTTCCCTTTGCTGAGACACAGGCTTGTTCTCGGTGAGAGGGAGTCGGCCGTAATCCACGACGTGGGCCGATGCCAGTTGGTAGATATCACAATCATGTCTTCGAATTTTAAAGGCAGCTTAATTTTGTGATCGTTTTCATTCGAGACACTGGCTTGTCTTGCTGAAGGGCAGTATTATTGTTGTTCGAGTAATCATAGAGGTTACCAAATCTTCTTTACCGACAGTGACAAAAATAAGGTAGGTATAATTATATTCAGTCATGTTCTTACATATTATTAGTAACTCATCATCTACCTAGCCTTTTCCCAACTATTTTGGGGTCGGCTTCCAGTCTAACCGGATGCAGCTGAATACCAGCATTTTACATAGAGCGACTGCCTATCTGACCTCCAGAAACCAGTTACAGGGTAACACGATACCCCTTGGCATAAGACTGGTTGTCAAACTTTCGGGTTTCTGACAACCCGTAACGACTGTCAAAGATCCACGAATGACAGCCGGGACCAACGGTTTAACGTGCTTTCCGAGGCACGGAGGGGTCTTGGTATGTAAAGATGGTCACCCATCCACGGACTAACCGCGGCAAGCGCAGCTTAAGGCGATATGTTGAAAAAAATGTGGTTTTTCTATTTCGTGTAACTTGTTAAGTATGTGGAATAGGGGTTTAAAATTTTGGTACACGGTTTTTGACTCTTTGATCTAGTATTGTGTAAATTGTAAAAAGAATACACGATTCAATGAATTTTTCTCGATACAAAAAAATTGCAGTTATATCTATTTTTTACTTTTTTCGACATCTCGGTGTAACGCTTAAGAGTTATTCAATGGAATTTACTTTAAAACATAGAATTATCACATCAAAGTTTAATCAGAGTAGTTTTAAATTTAATTCCTTTATTTTTCTAGAAAGGAGTAATTTCGTTTTAGCACATACGTCCTTTTATTCCGAGCGCACGTACATTATAGCCATCACTCTTCTTTTGCGTTTCAAAAGTAATTGCATCACTTTCGCTCGCTTAGTAGGTTTTCGAGGATTTTAGATTTTCGAGGTAGCGCCTTAACCTGATCGATCGACCTGTGCGGGCGTTACTAAAGCTGATAAAATGTGCCTCAAGCTACGGTTTCCTAAAAGAGCGTTTCCGTCATATTTATAACGGCCGTCATGTCGTCGTCGTCGTCTCATTTGTCAGTTCACCAATTTTGACATTATGGTGACAAAAACGCGCTGTGTTTGGACATTACAGCCTTATGTAACGGTCGGAAAACCTCTCCTTGGAAATCGTAACTAAAGCAGCAATTCGAAATTACATGAGAGATTCGGAGTATTTTTGTCAAAGCTTTGACTGTTAATATACAATAGTGCTACGTTTAAACGTACAATGCCGTGGAATTGAGTAAAGAGAACAAAAACGTCATGTGCACGGAGACAAAGAGATTATTTTGTATTCCGGCAAGTTCTGGAATGTTTGGAAATACTATAAAAAAACGTTTATTGTCGTTGGATCCCACTTTTGAATCCCATTTTTTAGGTATTAACGATGGATCCCGTTTGCTATTTCCGTTGAATCCCATATTATAACAACATGTGTACATTTCAAAAGAAAAGTGATTTACCTTTATCAAACAATAAAAATAGATTATTTTTAGTGGGGTACCCGGAACCGAACTAGTTAGATTAGGTTAATTATTTAAAAAAAAAACAATGTTAGGTTAGGTTAGGTTAAAACTGTGACCCCTACGCACGAGCCGAGCGAGCGAAGCGAGCGGTGCCGCGGCAGCGGCCGGCGAGTGCCAGAAACGACTAGATTATATAGAAAATGAGTTGTTTGTGAAATAAATAGTATACGAAACGTTGGTTGTAAACTAATTTGTCAATGGAGTTTTGGTGAAACATTAGTGAACCCCTCATTTTATTATAAACAATTTTGTTGTTGAAAGTACCCGCATTCAGATTTTTTTAAGCATTCGGGATCCAACGGAAATACTTTTCGGGATTCAACGACAATAAAACGTAATTATCTTGCATTTTTTAAATTCGGGATCCAACGGAAATACATAATAATGTTTTGCGGGATCCAACGCCAAAAATATTAAAATGGGATTCAAAAACGGGATCCAACGGAAATAAATCTAAAAAAATGGTATATTTAAAACCGCTATCCAAATGAATGTATGCATACAAGTAGATAGGTATTAGATTTACATTTCTAATTGACAATAGTTTGATTATTTCAGTAAACTATTGTTCTGACGCGACTTTTCTTTTCATATTGAAAATAATTAAAATAAAATATATGATCAAGGTTTCTACCAAATCCATACCAATATTATAAATGTGAAAGTGTGTCTGTCTGTTACCTCTTCACGCTTAAACCGCTGAACTGATTTAGATGAAATTTGGTATAGAGATAGTTTGAGTCCCGGAAAAGGACATAGCATAGATTTTATTCCGATGTTCTTACGGGATCGATACTTATGCGGGTGAAACCGCGGGGCGCTGCTAGTATTTAATAAACGTGACACAATTTCACGCGTCGTTTTACCACTACAATAATTGCAAAAACAGAAACCCCCATTTTGCACTCAACATTCAATTCTGAGTAACCATTAACAATCAACACAACAACCTTTATCGAACCTCACATTTCAGCCATTTTCCCTCCGTTTCAAAAGAACGATGAGCTGGTTACAAAAACCATTTGTTCGCTTTTCCTAACGCACCATTCAATTCCACCAGTGAACTACGAAAAGGATCAATTGTACATCTTCTACAGAAAAGGTAACAAAAGAACATAGCTATTGATCCTTTGTGTGTCCATTAAACACGCTGGAATACACTACAAAAAGGCGTGAGTTAATGCACAATGAAAAAGCATGCACAATTCCACTTGACGCGGTAATGAGGGGTGGAAATTCCGTAATTACTAGGAACTATGCTCACTTTTTTATCGGCAATAAAAACTGTCGAGATTTTTTTTACTTTACATGTCGTACCTACAGCTGTATTTTAAGCTCTTTCATTTTCATGGAAAACGGTCTAAGAAGAGTATTTTTTGCGATAAAACATTAACATTGATCTTGCTTTATTATTCACACCGACTCCAAGAGCTTTGTCTTCGACACGGATACGACAACTCACAGTGCAGATGTTTTGTTAAAAAGTAATTTATTACAGACAACTCGGGTTCAATTGTCATAATACATTCAATAAAAATATGTGAACCTTTTGATTAAATATCGCTACAAATTGGCAACACGTTAGAATGCTTTCGAAACTTTTTATCATTGGCCGAATATATTTTTTATGGAGATTTTCGGTTGCAATTTTTATTTTCAGACGTGGTAGGTACAGGAACGCTGGTGTAATTTCGAGAGTTCGGATGCATTGTTATAATTACTGTTTCAATATTGAATATAAATAACGATTCGAATACCAAAACGAGTAGTATCATTGGAAAAATACATTTTCGGCCCTGGAACGTATTCAGTGGAGTTCGTTAAGCTATTAAGAACATTCGCATTCGAATCGTTTTTGGCATTCGAATTAAAAATACGCTTTTAAATTGTAAAGTTTTCGCTTATCGTTGGGGTTATCCTCCTGAAATTGCTGAATAAGCTTACATTGGTATACTTTTTGAATAGAATAATTATGTAATTACATGAATTTCGGGCGACTGCGTATTTTCATCCGCCTGGGTCAGTTGTCCATAAAATTAAAACCTACAAATTTTTGGCTATTTTGTCAAATATAATTGTTGTTGTTATTTCCAAATGTAAAAACCGGGCAAGTGGGAGTCGGATTCGCATACGAAGGGTTTCATACCACCGTACCTACAATATTTAACAATACATTTTTTAAACACTTTTCTTGTGTGTTATTTTTTTTTTATAGTGGCAATAGAAATAAACATTCTTTGAAAATTTCAACTATCTACCTATTACGATTCATAAGATACAGCCCGCTGACAGACAGGCGGACGGTCGGACAGCGGAGGCTTAGTAATAGGGTTCCGTTGGTACCCTTTGGGTCCCTAAAAGCCAAATATTTTACTTCCGCAAAAATCCACGCACCATCGCACGGAAATCCATCTCAGTAGGTATAGTGGAGTAAATTGAAATGTTCGTAATGTCAGTAGGTACACGTCCCTAATATGAAAACTGACGTTTATTCAATTTATTCTGCAAACTCTATAAACACAAGAGACAAAAGTTGTACAAAAGATTAACACGGGGTAAATAAATGCTCTTACATTTTAGTTGAATACTACCACAGCAGTTGGTAGTTTTAGATACAATACATTTTTCCGCCCTTGGGACGAAAAATTTGATGTAATATTATTATAATACCTCTTTGCTATCTATTTAATCATGTCTCAATAGACAATCACATTGTGTAAGGTACGAAAGAAAAACGAATATATTTTCTTTATATCACAGGCATTAGGATCATGAAAATTTTCGTGCCCAGTGTTTTTCTCTCGTGTCGAAAGAAATTATACTAGAGATAATAATTGATTACCTATTAGCAAGGTCCTAAAATAATCTTATTTAACACGATTCGTGACGGCGTCATAAACATCCTAATATTTACTAATGTGCACGACTGCTGGATACAAGATGGACCGATGACTTTGTGAAACCCTCAGGAATCCGATGGATGCGGGAAGCACAGAACCGGTCGAAGTGGCGGTGCTTGGGGGAGGCCTATGTCCAGCAGTGGATGATAACTGATGTATGCAATCATTGAAAAACAAGGATTAGGTACAGAGGCCAGCAGCACATCAAGCTACTACAATCTGTAAAATTTATTTAATAGATTTCTAACTTTATCGCTAAAACATTAGGTTCAAAGTTGATTAAGAAAATTTGACAGTTTCGGGTAGCTTGATGTGCTGGCGTCTGTACCTACAGTAGGTAGGCGTATGAGGTAAAAAAAAAGGTGTATGAGGTCAAATGGTAGAAAAGCTTCCATTTTGATAAATGTTACCGCCACACTAGAGTACTAACTCGTGAATAACTTGGTCCAAATATGAAGTCGCTGTCGACTAAAATTTTCGAACAGAATGTAATTTATGTATACGCCTGCCACTCCAATTTGGTTAATGTAAATTTGCTGAATATTCATCATTGGAATTATCAAAATTCTCTCGAATTATCACGCAACATACAAATTTTCATTTTAGGGACGCACAATCATTTATTTTACTGATGACAATCTACATTATAATATACACAGCATATTAACAGCTGGTTTTCAGACCAGCTGCCTTATATACTCTAAATGTAATAGAAAACCTATGTATATATACAGGGTGAAATTGAATTCATGGGCATCCTTTTAAGGGGTCATTGTAATCATCATTATGAACAACTTTTACTATGGGACCAAACCTGAAGTCGCGAAAAAAAATCAGCTGTTCCCTACATTTTGACGTGTTATGTGAACATAAATGCTAGGAACAGTTGATTTTTTTTCGCGATTTTTGTTTTAGTCCCATAGTAGGTAAAAGTTGTTTATAATGATGAGTACAATGACCCCTTAAAAGGATGCCCATGAATTTAATTTCATCCTGTATATGGTGCTATAAAAATATCTGCCACGGCTTCCATGGGAGACAGTATTTTGTATATAGATTACAGTAGTGAAGAAATTGTGTACCCCGGAATAGTTAAATCAATTTGAGAAAATAAAGTAATTAAATAAACATTTAATCTATTCTGCATAACGTGGTTCACAAACTACGCGCGATGTGTCGCTTCGTCACATTTAGCGAAATGAAATGACGGTGCAGCAACAGCTAATTACTATGGGGACGGTTTCGTGCAACTAAATCAATTCAAATGTATACGCACATTTTTTCGTATGAAAAAAATTATGACAATCAATCATATCATATAATCAATAATATCTTTACTATTGTAATCTATATACAGAATACTGTCTCCTATTAAAGCCGTAGCAGATATTTTTATAGCACCTTATATATTTGTCCGATATACCTGCATAAGACCACTATTTAGTTCACAAATTAGTCACAACCACATAAAAGAATGCGTCTCCATTTCCCGTTCTTTATCAAATATTAATACGTCAAACATATGTAAACTGAGCAGCATAACAAAGCATTACCTTTGAAGATTATCACAGAGCCTACCTTTTTATTTCCAAAACAGCTACTGGACGGTACTCTAATGAGGTTTCAGCACGCACTTCACTTATTTTTTAACTTAAATTTGGGAGACTTACCTATTATTTCTCCTGTTTTATGATCCCCTTTCCACCGCCCGTCGTTCCGTGTCCTGCAACAAAAGATAATTCCGTTAAAAACGTTTCGTATTTTGAAAATATAAAGTTTGATACGTTTTTCCTTATTTTCCCCTTTGAGAGCGGCCGCTTGACCAATGAACCGGACAGCCTTGTACGGTTATAGTTAGTACAAGGGTTTGTCCATTGTAACGTAAAAGGTTTCATAGGAGCTACGTTGATTAAGTAATTAATAACAGGTATGAAATATGTTGGCTTGACTGTTTCCATTTTTAACGGACGGTTTACTCAATCGTGTTTTTTAGAAAATAATGACCAGTGCGAAAATTAGGGTATTGACTCATTTTCACGTTATCAGCGACTGTTATATCGGGATTTTCAGGATCGAGGAATAACCGTTTTATTACAAAATGGGAATTAACTATAGCCGAGCATAAACCATCGAGCCAGTTTTTGTATTTCAAACTTAATTCCGACTAAGGTACGAGTAATCTGTATTACAAAACTGACTGCCAGTAGTACCGGACTTAGTTGTCAGTTTTGAATAAAGAACTATATTTCGACCACTTCGAGGTTCTATAAAAAAGAGTTCTTGCCGGCTCTTCTCCATAGAAAACGACCAATAAAATTGGAACCATGCACCTAGCCTCTGACGTTTCATAAGTGGCCATGTAGGTTTGTGAAATAAAATATTTTGATTTTGACAGTCGAATTGATGACTTACTCCTTTTTGAAGTCGGTTAAACACTGGCTCGATGGTTAAAGGTAAAACTGAGTGTTTGTCTTAGATAAACTTATAGGTTATCTAAGGTTTTTTTAATAATATCGTAAAAGTAGGCATAGATTCAGAATTTGTTTCGTGAATATAATTATCAGTCTGCATCTGAACATTTTCAATCCTTTGCTACACAATACGGACAATGATAAATTGAGATAAACAATTTAGACACAGATAATTATAATTTCTTAAGTCAACCTTGATTCTAATATACCTAATGGTTTCCACCTTGATAATGACAAAAGGACAATAATAGAAAAATTCATAGCAGTACTTGTACAATGATGATGCATAATACTAGGGGATGTTGAACCATTCACGTCTGCAGCAAGTTCGGAATTAAATAAACGATGTAATAACAGAAAAGGATCGTTTGATTTGTATATCACAACTAGTTGAACCCGCGACTTCGCTATCGTGCATGTGTTGGAAAACAATTTGAATTTACCAATATTTAGATTAACGCAATTATTCTTTTTTTCAAAAATAAAAATAGCCATAGTTACTCCTTATAACATCAGCTATCTGCCAATGAAGGTCCCGTCCAGAGGTAAACAGAAAGACAGAGAGATTAAAAAAAAACAGTTTTTTCTTATAAAAACACGTCCTTTCCTTTCCCCAAGGAGACAAAAAAATACTCAAGTACCAACTTCATATTTTTTCATTCCCTTTTCAGCCGTCATTCACCTTCGGAAATATGATTTTAATGGCAACAAAACCAATAACAAATCAATTGAAGCGAGTTTTCCTTACCTGCTCCAAAAAATATAAGATCCCTACCAGACATCCGAGCTTAGTAAACTCGACTTTATGGACATTGAAATAATATTATGTTAAAGTTGACATTGGTTTACTCATTTCAGCGTTTATCGAGTCTTTGTGAGAAAATATATTCAAACTCAAGTGACTATGTTCCTCCAAATTGGAGAAGGATGAAAGCGTCTCTAGCACTAATGAAAGTTGCATATTACAGACCGACACATACTCACGCTAATGAATTACTTAGCTTACACGAGAAAAAACAAATGACATTCAACTTACGCAGATATTTTGTAAGGAAACTCCTTTTTTGCACTTTATGCTTTGAACTGAGGAGAAGTGCTCGTCGTTTGCACTAAACTTGTTTCCACCACTCACTACTGATGGGTCTCACAGTCTCACTGACAGGGCCCGGTTCATCTAGCATAGTACTATATGTACTACAGTTGACTACCCTACCCCCTCATAAAGTACCTAACAATAAGCACAATGGTGTTCAATTGCCTTGAATAGAGTCTATTGTCAATTAAGAATCCGAGATAAAAAAATACATAAAAACAATAACAGTACAGTAAACAAATACATTCTTCTGCTCAAATATTCTCGTATCAAACGCGTGGCGTATTAGAATTATGATCACGAGTGATTCTTTGAAAGAATGAATGCATCAAAGGTTGCCAGACTCACTATAAATGTTCCAACCCCTACGGGATACCGTTGATATTGTATTGCCCATACGAAATATAATCTTCCCACGATAATATGGCCATCTGCGACTACACCAGTGGAATCTATTAAGGCTCATAACGCGTTTATCTTTAGTATCAATTGAGAAACACAGGTTATGATAATGTTTCACAATATTGCTATATTGTCGTAACATACATCGTTTGAAACGGTGCATAACACTTATGTTGTATCACCGAGACCTCGGTCCCGTCCTTGGAGAAAAACTGTAAGTCTTTTAAGAATTTTAAAATAAAGGCCAAGTAGTTCACAGCGACATGAATGTGAAACACTCAAAGCCATGTAAAGCTACTTAATGGTGGTATTACGTGCAAGTAGCACACGGGGTGTGTTAAGACTATTGAATACAAGTACCCACATAACGTGAGAAAATGCAAGAGCAACATCATATTTTTGTTCATATTTTCCATTTACACCAAATAATTATATCGAAACATGCTCCCTTTAATTTTGGCTTTCAGAAAGTAACGCCAACATTCTTTGTGCGGTACCCTTCAATAACTTTTCTCGCCACCAAAATAAGGTTTATTCAAATAAGGTAATATTTACGTAAATGGGCACGTGAAAACATTACTCGCTGCTGAAATATTCGAATACGAATAAACGTAGAATGAAAAATTCCGAAAAAGCGCGGGCTTTACAGATTGCGAGTGCTACATGCCAGTAATTGGAGCCAGCAAAGCATGCAAGTCATTACTGACACGTACCTCAAACAATAAACTTTTTAAATAGCCCATTACAGCTCTCATCCGAGCTCACATAATATGTTCGGAGTTTTTTAACACAGCTATTACCAGCTCAACGCGATTTTTTTTACAATAAACTCGATAATGACTTAAAGCTTGGGTGATTACTGACGCTGAAGAATTCAGGGAGTCTTCTAACAGTCAATTTATGTTTCTAAAGCTTAACCCTTTGTATGCTTAAACGTGGATCCACGCGAGACACAATGGCTTTTTAATTTTGTCTGTAATTACGGCATTCAACTGGTTAAAAAGAACGAATGGATGGATGTGACAATGTATGCGTGTGTGATCGTTTTGTAAAGATAGGAATAATTATTTTATTCAATTAATCTGCCGAGCCTTTTCCCAACTATGTTGGGGTCGGCTTCCAATCTAACCGGATGCAGCTGAATAATTATTTAATTACTTACAGGTATTGTTTTCCGATTTCCTCGAAAACTCAGCACAATGAAGTCTTTGAACCTTGAACCTTTTTTGTTCTACTGAATTAGCCGGGAATATTAATTTAAGTACTGATGGATTACCCGTATTATGAACAGAATAAATTGCGTGCAAAAACGCCTGGCTATTAAACGCAAAACGAGCTATGAAATAATGCCCATTTACATTTTTGGCATCGTCGGTGGGTAACGCCATTTAGGCTTTGCCGCTGGTATTTATTTACCAGCTGTTACATTGTTATTTATTTTCATAACCTTACCGCTTAGTTGAAGTTACTAGTACTATTTATAATAATAATAATTAAACCATTATTTCTTCCATATCTTATGAAGTTATGACACTTTACATAATATAAATGTTAGTACGTGCTTATTGGTTTACTTACACCTAGTTGTTAGTATTATTAGTTTGACATTTATATGTGTGAGATATGGACCCCATCATAGGTGAAGGCCTCCTCTAGCATTTTCCATTTTGTTCGGTATTTTACTATTTCCATTCATTCTTTGCCTGCTGTTTGAGTGATATCGTCTATCCATCGTTTATTTGGTCTGCCAACTTTCCTATTTCCTTCCGGCCCTTTCCATTTTGTGGTTTTTATGGTCCATCTATTGTCTGTTAGACGGGCAACATGACGAGCCCATAGCCACTTCATTTTTAATGCATGTTTTAAAACATCAGTTACCTTGGTCCTGTTTCTAATAGTTTCACTTCTAATTTTATGAAATTTTATTTTTTTAGAATACTCCTTTCCATTCCCCTTTGACAGGTTCTCAGCATGGATGTGATTTTGTTAGTGTGTAGCCACGCTTATGAGACAAGGTAGAATACATGTGTCCATTACTATTTTCTTCATGTTAAGGTTTGCAGTCTCCTGTAACAATTTCTTTGTGTGACCAAAATTTTTTCTAAGTTATATTTATACGTCTTTTTATTTCTTCTTCATTGGATATTTTTGTTAATGACACTTGCTTTCCTAGATAAATGTAATTATCTACATATTCTAGATCCCTTGCTTTGATCGGCCTCTTGTAGCTGTTTGTTAATATTTAAGTTTTATCAGCATTTAATTCTAAGCGCTAGTCCTACTTACGGACTAGTTAACTTTAGACTCCGTATTTAGCAATTCCCAGAGGTACGATACGGTCCACACGGCCCAGTTACGGTGCGAAGAGTCAAATTGACACCACCACTAATGTTTTACGATGTCATGGATGAAGCTACACGACCGACAATTACAGTTAACTTTAATATTCCCAGCTATAGTCCAATGGCTAAAGGGTCATATGAACCACTCTAGTTCGACACTAAGTTTAATGCAATGGTTGAATTTTCAGCACACGGCCAAAGCTAGCAGTTTACCATACTTTCTCATTTCAATCACAAGAAAAATATTGTCTTTAAGAAGGCGTTTGATAACATAAATCTTATTAAGTCAATCTGCTGTTTTGTAAAATATAGAAACATTATCAAAACGGTAAGTTTTAACTCATCTTAAAACACTTTCTTACAAACAAGTGTCGATAAAAAGTTCGGAGATAGATTTTGGAGTAAGTCTACATAACGACATCATTAAGAAACAACAAGGCATTCCACAAGGCAATATCTTTAGTCCAGTAGGTACGAATGAAGTTTTTAAAGGTGGATGAGAAAAACATTTGTTTTAATTGATTAACTTCAACAACTCATAACAAGGACAACAATTACTTTAAGTCTACATTCCTCACTTGTTATATCGAATATACTAGATTCACAAAAGTTTTTGACCCTGGATAACATATAGCCGAAGCGTTACGTAAACTACTAACTTCGAATGCTCAATTGGGAATTGGAAACCCTTCCCAACTTGGATTTTACGTTTAATGACGTAGGGATTAGATGAACCCAAATCGTGTTTGATTCGAATTTTAGATGATGTGATATTCTAGTACAGAATACGGTAAGATAAAATAAACACAGCGAATATTTCATAGATCAGGTAGAAGGCTACCTCACCTATGAAATTTTCACTGGTTAAAAGGTTACTCAAATAATGTTCTCCCTAGTGACGGTACGAGCTAGACGAGAATAAGTGATGTCATGATGGAAGGATAGCAAATCGGAGGGGTTAACAGGGGAGGACTAAAGATAGAGAGTGCGCCATTAATATTATTGTCACTCCCAGAAGTGGTTTTAATGCATTAGATAGTGCAGAGGTTTTGTCTGGATGACTTTGCCAACCGATCTCCACGAATGTTTATTGTTTAAATAAGTTAAAGGCATATTCCTAAATGAACATTATTTCATATTCACAATAGGAATAAAGTTGACAAAGTCAGCCATGTTGGCTAACAAGGCAGTGTTTCATGTAATCTTTTAAATAATTATGTGATTGATGTTTCTTTCTAGTAGATTATAGCACTGGACTTAACAGTACCATAATCATCACCATCATGCTCCTGCCTTTATCCTAATTTATTTGAGGTCGGCGAAACATGTCTTACCGCAAATATAGATAGACCTAGATAACCCAAGTATCACGATCTGTATGAAAACCAAGAGTGCCATTTTTTTAGTACCTACTATGACGTCACAAGCACTAAATAGTGATGGGAAAATCAAATCGATTCAAAGACGCCGCCGCGTGCGGCACCCGTCTTGCCCCACCCCCGGGGCCTAACGCCGGCGTTCATGCTCACCCAGCCAACAGTACAAAAATGGTGGCAAAAGTGGCGGCTTACGATTTTTGTACGAAAGCTGGTGCGATTTTTGGCACGCGAAGTAGTTGCTCTTGCAATATCTAGGTGTATCTTTATCTGTGTGTCTTACTAATACCATAGTATCAAATAAATTAACGCATAAAAGAACGAAGCAAACAATAATGAGTTTCGAATACAGAAACACGTGTAACTCGAGACAGTACCTTAAACTGTGAACACGAAGTATTAAGTGGGGTACAAAGGTACTTGGACTGTTGGAAAGTGCCCGAAGCCAGGACTTAGTGGAGAAAATGTACGTTTAATACAACTTTGAAGGCACAAATGTAATTTCACATAAAACTTCGGCATCCCTTCGGCAAGGATAGATATTCTAATATAATTGGATATTAGGTTTCGTACGGCCATTAATTGTGGATTTCTAGAAATATTTTAATAATGTAAATGAGAAATTAAAATAATTAGCAAGTGAAAATGATTCAAAGTACTACAATATTGGTACTCTATGAAATAATACCTCGAATAAACTATAATAGGTACATTTTGTTAAAATAACAACTACCCTCGCTACCCGAACTAATAACAACGTAACTTGAAGCAGGTTATGTTCACGTTACGATTTAAAAATAGCATCGAACATGAGAAAACAAACAATGCAAACACACCCAAACTAGAGCGCATACTCGCATATAAACCAATTATGCCTTTTCACAGCACTACAAATGTTTGTCCCCGAGCCTTTATTGAAAAAGGGCGCTTTCATGAATGAATTTCAACGTGATCGTTGAGTTGCTGCCCTCCGCCCAATAGATTCAAAATTCCAATACCCTCAGTATTTTAGTCTAACAAGATTGAATGAACTTTCCGTTATGCATACAAAAAGGTTCTCTCATCAGGCAATTACGTGGCTGTTCGTTCATTTAACTACTTTGTTAAACTAATTGAATTGTTTGATTAACGATGCTGAGAAATTGGAAAAATATGAGAACGCACTTTGCCTGTCATACAGCCCATTTTATACAGGGTGAAATTAAATTCATAGGCATCCTTTTAAGGGGTCATTGTACTCATCATTATCAACAACAAAATCACGAAAAAAAATCAGCTGTTCCTTGCATTTATGTTCACATAACTCGCCAAAATGTAGGGAAGAGCTGATTTTTTTTTCGCGATTTCTGGTTTGGTCCCACAGTAAAAGTTGTTCACAATGATGAGTACAATGACCGCTTAAAAGGATTCCCATAAATTCAATTTCACCCTGTATATTTGTCGCAGCCGACTGGTTAGATCAGCCGTTTAGTTAACCACCTGGCCTTTGGAAGTAGTGCTAGCCTCTCTTTGCTCTCTCAGCTCGCACGCGGTTGATCACGGTTCTGACCTAACTTAACCCATTTGGTCGGGGTGCCCTGGCTTAGTTACTGCGACGAATTCGGCTCGCGCGTGATTGGTTACAGTTTCAACCTAAACTATAATTGAATATCATTTGGGCCGTTAGTTGAACGGCCGCCGTTTAGTTAAAAGGCTAGGCGGTTAACTAAACGGCTAATAAAAGCGGTTAGCTGCTTCACAGCATTGCTTATACCCAACCTCGATTTTTTAATTAGTATTAAATTATAATCACGGTACATAAAAACAAAGAACTCATTATGAAGTAAATACGCTCATTTAGCATTTTACTCGTACAATATTCGATTGTAAAATGCTAAATGAGACGTATAGCTCATTTAGCAGTTTACAATAGAATATGCAAACGGCAACATAGACAAAATTAAATGATACGTGAGCCGAATAAATGTTGAAGTTTAATCTCATCAGTCGTAAATTATAAACAGTAAACAATTAAATTAAGTTAAATGAACCATAACTGCAGACGCCAAATTCACCTTTTTACGGTTTTACGGTTCCGTACCTCAAAAGGAAAAACGGAACCCTTATAAGATCACTTCGTTGTCCATCTGTCAAGACCCTTTTTATCAAGAACGCGTGGAGTTATCAAGCTGAAATGAATATCAAATATTCAATACTGCAATCCCTTGAAGCAGTGAAAAAATCGAACTTCTAAGTCAACGCAATCAAAAGATACGGGCGTTTATTACTCCGTTTATGCCGCATATTTTGGCAAAGGAATCGAAATCTATAGGGTACTTCCCGTTGATGTAGAATCATGAAATTTGGCAAGAAGCAATTTCATGTATATATCTACAAATTTGTACGGAACCCTCGGTGCGCGAGTTCGACTCGCAATTGACCTGTTTATTTTAAAGAGAGTAGGAATAGGTACGGTCAAGGAGCGATTGAGACGTCTGGGAGAAGCTATTGGTGGAATTTAGATATCCCGGCTGTGGTGGCTCTGAAAAGTGTCTTTGGTGAATATCCTTGCTCCTCTTAGAACAATCCCCAAAGGCACTATTCAGAGCGACGCAGTCGGAAAAATAATAAGGTACAAGTAAAAATAAACCTTAAGGTGCTTCACATACTTCTTACTTGACTAAAAATGAAAAGATGTATCTAGTAAAACTGAAACAGGTGCACAAAGTCACCTCTAACTCCCAACTACGCTAAGCTCTTAAAGTAAATTCAAAGCTTAGCACCCACATTTTTCAGTAAGTGTCGTCTTAACGACCTTAAATCTAGGAAGTAGAGTGCAAGCTAGCAGAAAACGAGCATTGATCACATAAAACTGGCACACATCCAAAGATCTGCTGGAACTGCGAGCACCTGACTTGCGTTTAATTGTTCGAATTTATTTTTAAAAGACAATGTTAAACTGCTTGAGCACAACAACAGTAAAATTATCTTGTTATGCAATGAAATGAAATTAATTAAAAAGACACAATGAATACCTATCTCCATTTCTAAGTTTATCATGGATATTACTGACATCAGTGAATGAAAACATCCTCAGGAAACCTGGAGAAATCGCCAACCCGTCTTGAGGAACCGTGGTGATCGTGCCTTCTCTGTATGAACAAAGGCTTTTGGATATTAATAGGCTGATATTATTTATTTATAATACCTATGCACTTCAAGAGGGATAACACTGTTTAGTCCATTTTTATACCCTTTTGAAATGTGTAGCGGTATCTACAACGCCAGAAGCGATCTACGCGCCATACTGACGTCACACAAAATCCTGCATCTCGCAAGCAAAGTTTACCGCGCAACTAGCATCTCGGATTTATTTATTAGCAATTTAATGGTTATGTGCCTACATTTTTGTGAAAGTAATAGAATTTAATTTGTTGTTATTAGTTTGATTTATGTTAAAATAAATATGAAAAATTTAAATTATTTTTTTAAGTTAATTTGACTATTCATTTATTAAAATGCTCTGATTAAACGGGCAATAAATTAAAATGTAAATCTTGTCTAACCGGATGCAGCTGAATACCAGTATTTTACATGGAGCGACTGCCTATCGGACCTCCACATTCCAGTTACTGGGAAACACGACAATGTATCCCTTGGTAAGACTGGTTGTCTGACTTTCGGGCATCAGGCGACACGGAACGACTTTCAAAGATCCACGAATGACTGCCAGGACTAACGGCTTAGCGTGCTTTCTGAGGCACGGAAGAGTCTCGGTATGTAAAGATGGTCACCCATCCACGGACCGACCGCAGCAAGCGTAGCTTAACCTGTTCGACTGACCCGTGCTCACCGACTCAAAATCATAACATTGAAAAATTTTGCTATCTGAAAAATTTAGTTCTTACAAAATACAAATAAAAATGTCCTTGAAAATCGAATGGGTACAGCTTCCTCTGAATATGGCAGCGTGCCAAAATGAACGGAAACTTTTCAAGCCTTTATGATGAGTCTAATTAGGTTAGAGCTTTTTGATATAGGTAGATAGTTTGCGCCGAGCCTTGTTACTGTCTGCAAAATGTATACGGATTTACTCAACTAAAGGAAGTTTTTTTATTGGAAATACAGTTACTATATGCACGAGTATCTACAAAATCAAACGAACATCTCGCACAACCCAATATGTACATTTCCGTACGACGAAATATAGATCTCGTGTTGGTTGATCGTCGTACGTATTTCATCGAGATATCTGCCAAGCGTGATATTGCTGCGGCACCACGATGATTCTCCGTAGCAATTTGTAAACGGACAGCTTCCGGGATAAGCAGTAAAGTTTCAAAATAAGATCCTAAACAAACACTCTAAATATTCAAAATTCAGTCAAACTAACAGTTGTAGAAAACCGAATGAACTCCAACTAAACCGTTAACCGAGTTATTGGAAAATGTATCTGTATTAAGTGAATCTTGCCAACGGGAGCGTAGAACAATGTTTACCCTAGTGATTGGTTTTCGAGATAAATCCACAACGTAACAACTTGTTCACTCCGAACGATCAAGTTGGCTCTTGTTTGCAGGCGAGATAAAACACTGAGGTGGGCAAACAATGCTGTTGCGTATCTCGAACCATGCTCCAGGCCTATTTGACTGATGGATATAGCTTATTATATGTCCCTAGAGGCGGAATTAGGTTGGAACTCAGGCTGAGGGAAGGCGTCTTTTGTTTGAATAATTTAATGTGGGATGTCCTTTATAAGTAGAAACATGTCTAGGGATATAAATGAAGGTTTCGCATGTGATTGTGAAACACCGTAATATAACACACACTCTATGTTGCCTAAGCTCTAAATGAAACAGAAAAATAACTTTTATTAGTTGAAAACCTGTTCCAACTGGTAGCGATCGACACAAAGTAAATTTTACTGATCTTCATTTAGGCAATGAAGATCTGTGCACGACAGCACCTAAATACACAATAGTTGCTATTGACCTCTGGGATGTTGTTGCTGCGACGGTCGGGTTAGAAATGGTAGCTCCCGGTTCGCGCGCGTGGGTTATATTTATAGATTCACCGTTAACAAAAAACACGCCGTGGCAGGAGCCCTGACCGTCGCACGCAAGCATTAGATGTACCGGGGGTCGTGCAATATAGATGTCTTGATTATGTGAATAACCAAATAAATGTAACTGATTGATATGTACATAAATGAATAAAAAAGGGGCGGAGACTCATAATAGCCAATCACAGACAAGATAAGCTTCGACGCGAGTTTGCCGCCAAAATCTTGTGGAAATCGAAATGGTCCGCTGGCCAGACTAGTTTGGCGTGCTATAAAAGAGGGTACGTCGGCCAGTGGACCAACCAGTAGTCAAAGACCAGTCGTCTAAACCAGTAGTCAAAGACCAGTCGTCTAAACCAGTAGTCTAAAAACAGTCGTTAAAACCAGTAGTCAAAGACCAGTCGTCTAAACCAGTAGTCAAAGACCAGTCGTCTAAACCAGTAGTCAAAGACCAGTCGTCTGAACCAGTAGTCAAAGACCAGTCGTCTAAACCAGTAGTCAAAGACCAGTCGTCTAAACCAGTAGTCAAAGACCAGTCGTCTAAACCAGTAGTCAAAGACCAGTCGTCTAAACCAGTAGTTAGAAACAGTCGTCAGAACCAGTCGTCAGAACCAGTCGTTAAGATCAAGTTGTAGATGTCACTATGCCGGTTTAGGCTCCGCAAAATCTGAGTATTATGAGTCCGAGTCCCATCACAAATACATAAAAGTGTTTTAATTAAATAAGCCACCCCCATACAGTCCACTCGCTGCACATTCTGGTCCTTCGAGCCGGATTTTCAAGATACAGCAGGATGGTGGTGACTCGCAGCCGTAGCGGAGAATCCAAGAGAGAAAAGGCCCAGCAAGAGCCGTCAGCGAACGCCGAACCGGGTGCCAGCGAGCCGGCACCAGAGACCGGCACGAGCGTGGTCGCTGAAACGGACACAGGCAGCGGTTCTACGGAGAATACCAGCACCGACATCACGCAGACTACGGCCACGACAGAA
The DNA here is from genome assembly GCA_945859645.1 of Amphipoea oculea. Taxonomy (NCBI): domain Eukaryota; kingdom Metazoa; phylum Arthropoda; class Insecta; order Lepidoptera; family Noctuidae; genus Amphipoea; species Amphipoea oculea. The sequence goes on from OX243873.1 coordinate 16,936,133, forward strand.
GACACGCGTGGCACCAAGACTACTGATTCACATGGTACGCTCAAGCCTGGCGACACCAGGTCACGCCGTTCTACAGCATCAAAGAAAAAGCACCTCGCGGAGCTTGAGGCTAAAGAGCGGCTGGCTGAAATGAAAGTGAAGCAAGCGCAGGCAGAGCGAGAGCTGCAAGAGATACACCTGCAGCGCGTCAGAGCCGAAGCTGACTCGAGTGAAGAAGACGATGACATGGTGGACGACCTCGCCTCCGTAAGGATTGGAACGTGGCTAGCGCGACCGGCGCCGCCACCCGGAGGTGAGACTCGACCGCCGCCACACGACGACAGCGGCGGGAGGACCGGCAGGGATGCAGCGAAAGACACCGGAGCCGGAGCCGCGACAGGCTCTCAACCGCCGCGCGACGACGGCGAAGAAGAAAGTGTACGTAACCCAGTGAGTGCGAAAATAAATAAGGGCAATATCGCGAGTGATAAAGTGTTACAGGGAAATACAGTGAATAATAGAATGATAGACGTGGGGACGCTCGCCGCGGCCCTAGCACAAGCCGCACGCAGCTCAAGAGAGCCCCCCAAGTACATCCAACAGCTGCCAATCTTCGATGGAAAACCCGGTGAGTGGATAGCTTTTAAGGCCGCGTATTGTGACTCACAAATGTATTTTTCCTGTGTAGAAAATGTTGCTAGAGTTAGGGTAAGCCTCAGAGGCGCCGCAAAGGAAGCTGTAGGTTGCCTATTATTTAGCCAATCTGACCCTCAGATTATTATAGACGCATTAGAAAGACGTTTTGGTAGGCCTGAGGCCTTGATTATGGCCGAGCTAGATAAAATAAAGTCATTACATAAATTAAATGATAATCCTAGGGAAATTTGTATATTCGCTAGCCGTATAGCAAATACGGTGGGTACGGTAGAAGCATTAAAAAAGATACAGTATTTACATAGCCCCGAAATGTCGCGTTGTATAGTAGAAAAACTAACGCCGATACTAAAAAACAAATGGTACGACTATGCGGCGAATAGAAAGACTGAAGACATTCCCGAACTAAAGCGCTTATCTATGTTTATGAATGACGAGGCAGATAAGTGTGGCGCGTACGCACAACCGGAACAAAATGACGACGCTAGTGTACGGCGACGGCACCGGGTAGAGCGCACGTTCAACATAAATAAGGAAACGTCAAACGAACAATGCCCGGCGTGCAAGCAACACGAGCACAAATTACCAGACTGTTATAAATATAAACAGCTAGACGTAGACGCACGATGGGAAATAGCAAAGAAATCCAATATGTGTTTTAGATGTCTACGAAACAAGCATAGAAGGTTCACGTGTAAAGCACCTATTTGTGACATAAAGGAATGCAACATGAAACATCACAAACTATTGCATAAAGAGCGGAAAGTAGAGGCGACACACAACAATGTACCGACGCCGGCGCCGACGACGCCCGTCATCGCATACGAAACTGTTACGTCATCGCGGGAAACAGTATCAACAACATCGCCTCAGAATTGCCGCGCGTATTTGAAAATAGTACCTGTCACATTAAGCGGACCACATACAAGCGTAGACACATACGCTTTATTAGATGATGGGAGTACAGTCACCTTGATAGATGCATCGGTAGCAGATGTCCTAGGTGCGGATGGGCCAGTCAAACCTATGTGGATACAAGGCATAGGCACGGAGGTTAAGCATGAGCAAAGCCGCACCGTGAGCTTCCACATACAAGGCAGGTACCATAGCGAGCCACAGAAGATAGAAGCGGCGCGCACCATAGATAGGCTTGAAATTATGACGCAAACTGTACATACCGAAGACATAAAAAATTGTAAACATTTGAATGACATTCATAACACCCTTGTTTATGAACACGCGCGACCAATGATTTTAATAGGCCAAGATAACTGGCATTTATTGGTAGCAATAGAAACGCGGACAGGTGCGCGTGATCAACCGGTAGCATCATACACTAAACTCGGATGGGTATTGCATGGATGTCAGTACTCTATAAATAAAGTTATAGCTACATTTTGCGGCAACATTAAAATTAAAGAAAATCTGGAACCAATAGAAGAAAGCATGAGAAACTTTTTCAAGTTAGAATCACTAGGCATAGAACCTAGGATACCTAGAGATGACCCGCAAAAGAGAGCCTTAGACATCCTAGAACAGAAGAGTCGACGATTACCTGATGGCAGCTTCGAAACCGGACTATTGTGGAAACAAGAGGTACCTAAAATACCTAACAACTACCTAGGTGCCCTAAAGAGACTAGAAAAACTGGAACAGCGCCTAGGTAAGGACGAGAACCTAAAGACCCAGTACTTGCAACGCCTTGACAATCTATTCAACTCAGGCTATGCAGAAAAGGCACCTGATACCTCCACAATTAATAAAACCTGGTACCTACCCCACTTCCCAGTGGTCAACCCAGCCAAGCCACATAAGCCGCCACGACTCGTACACGATGCAGCAGCAAAGACAGCGGGTCTATGCCTAAACGACCTACTTCTATCGGGACCCGACTTATTAAAATCATTGCCCGGTATTTTAATACGTTTCCGTCAAAATAAAATAGCTGTGTCAGCGGATATTAAAGAAATGTTTATGAGGATAAAGATAAGAGAAGAAGATCGCGATGCGTTGAGATTTTTGTGGCGCGGCGACCAACGGCAGGGACCGCCAGATGAATATCGCATGACATCTGTTATTTTTGGCGCGACGTCATCCCCATGTACAGCGCTATGCATAAAGGATCGCAACGCTAGCGACTTTGCAGACAGATACCCAGCCGCGGTGTCAGCAATAGTAAACAATCATTATATGGATGACTATCTTCAGAGTTTTGCCAGCGAAGAGGAAGCCAAGAGAATAATAACGCAAGTAGATTACGTTCATAAAAAAGTTAAGCAAAAAATAACAATTGAAAAAACAGTAAACTACACACCTATATCTGCTACTTATAACCTACGCGCCGAAGAACAATGGGTCAAGGGCGCACAAGCCGAGAGCTTCGCAAAAGAAATTGCCGCCATAAAAGACAAAGCGGCGCCGGCGCCCGGCGACAGCCCGTTATCTGTATTAAGTACCTACCTAGACGACGCAGGGGTTTTACGTCTGCGCGGGAGAATCACAGCGGCACAAGACGTGAATGAAGAAATAAAAAACCCAATAGTACTCGAGGGTAGGCACAGATATACGAAGCTATACATCGCGCATGTGCATGAAAGTTTACATCATGGTGGTACCGAGATAACAGTGAATGAGCTAAGACAACGTGTTTGGATAACAAGACTGCATCCGTCTGTAAAGAATGTTATAAAGGGCTGTTTATACTGTAAAATAAAAAAGGCAAAACCAGCCAATCCCTCTACGGGGAATTTACCATACCCCCGTTTAGCTCATCATGTACGACCTTTCACTTTCACTGGTTTAGATTATTTCGGTCCCATATCTGTTACAGTAGGTAGACATAAAGAAAAAAGGTATGGGGCTTTATTTACTTGCCTAACTTGTAGAGCTATACATATAGAGATAGCAAATTCACTTAGTGCAGATTCAGCTATCGCCGCCCTCCGGCGATTTATAGGTAGGAGAGGTTGTCCCAAAGAAATATGGAGTGACAACGCTACTTGTTTTAAAGCGGCTGATAGGGAACTAGGGGAAAGCGCCTTAAGTGCTTTAGGTAATGAGTCCAATGCGCGGTCCATAAGCTGGAGATACATACCTCCCGCGTCGCCGTTCATGGGCGGAGCATGGGAGAGGATGGTGAGGGCAGTCAAGGAAGCTCTGTACGTCACACTGAAAGAAGTTCACCCATCAGACGAGACCCTTGCTACGCTACTCGTAGAAGTGGAAAATACGGTGAACTCCAGGCCACTCACACATGTCAACGTGGCACCAGACGAGCCCGAAGCCCTGACACCTAACCACACATTGATCGGCCCTAACTCACATGTACCTCCACCGGGTAATTTCACCGAAGCTGACGTCACAGCACGACAACAATGGCGTCGCGCCCAGGCACTCGCAGACGTCTTCTGGCGAAGATGGGTACGTGAGTACCTACCGCTCCTACAAAACCGGCGGGAGCCCTACGGTAGCGGTACTCCACCCAAGGTCGGAGACGTCGTAGTGATCTGCGACCCCAACCTCCCACGTAACACTTGGCCTAAGGGAAGAGTGACGAAGGTGTTGCCAGGCGCAGACGGCGAGGTACGTGTCGTAGACGTGATGACCAAAGGGCATGTACTCCGAAGACCAACGAAGCGGATTGTCGTGCTACCCACCGGGTCGCCTGACGGCGACGGCGGGAGAAATGTGCACGACAGCACCTAAATACACAATAGTTGCTATTGACCTCTGGGATGTTGTTGCTGCGACGGTCGGGTTAGAAATGGTAGCTCCCGGTTCGCGCGCGTGGGTTATATTTATAGATTCACCGTTAACAAAAAACACGCCGTGGCAGGAGCCCTGACCGTCGCACGCAAGCATTAGATGTACCGGGGGTCGTGCAATATAGATGTCTTGATTATGTGAATAACCAAATAAATGTAACTGATTGATATGTACATAAATGAATAAAAAAGGGGCGGAGACTCATAATAGCCAATCACAGACAAGATAAGCTTCGACGCGAGTTTGCCGCCAAAATCTTGTGGAAATCGAAATGGTCCGCTGGCCAGACTAGTTTGGCGTGCTATAAAAGAGGGTACGTCGGCCAGTGGACCAACCAGTAGTCAAAGACCAGTCGTCTAAACCAGTAGTCAAAGACCAGTCGTCTAAACCAGTAGTCTAAAAACAGTCGTTAAAACCAGTAGTCAAAGACCAGTCGTCTAAACCAGTAGTCAAAGACCAGTCGTCTAAACCAGTAGTCAAAGACCAGTCGTCTGAACCAGTAGTCAAAGACCAGTCGTCTAAACCAGTAGTCAAAGACCAGTCGTCTAAACCAGTAGTCAAAGACCAGTCGTCTAAACCAGTAGTCAAAGACCAGTCGTCTAAACCAGTAGTTAGAAACAGTCGTCAGAACCAGTCGTCAGAACCAGTCGTTAAGATCAAGTTGTAGATGTCACTATGCCGGTTTAGGCTCCGCAAAATCTGAGTATTATGAGTCCGAGTCCCATCACAAATACATAAAAGTGTTTTAATTAACAAGGGCAGCCCCCATACAGTCCACTCGCTGCACAAGATCAGTAAAATTTACTTATACCATAAATATTTTTAATTTACGTAAATGGGGGTAGAATGCACAAGAATACAGCAGAAGCAATTTTCAAGCTTTGATCTTCAATAAAGATACTTTAATATATTAGTTGCCGTCTCACATGCTAAAAGCAAAATTAATTTCGTTACAACATTTAAATAAAAACTCGAAACGAAAATAACAAATTGGATTGTAGAAAAATATTTTGTCATTGGCATGACAAACGTTTTCCCTTTCCCTTTGATATTTCGACGGCAGATTACCGGCGATCGTTAAAACCTTCATTGTCGAATACGAATAAAATATTCATATACGAGTTGAAACTAAAGTATTATCGGCCCGATTGCCGATTTCGAGGGTAGAAAGAATATTTATGGTCATTCATTAATGCTTTAAAATAATCAGAACTGTGTTACCTGATTGATGATTCTTATACCTAGTTTTTTTTTGGTTGCCTTTTATCTAAGAGTATAAGATTTTTATATACTTTTTAACTTGTTGAGTCCATTTGTGCTCACAAGTTCCTTTAGCAGTTCCTTTGAACGAACTACTAAGAATTTTTGGATCAGTAGTTCCTTTGCAAAAGCTAAAGGAACTATAACTTAATAACTGATAGTTCCTTTAGCAGTTTCTTTGAAGGAAACAAACATATCGTCACTGCAAAGGAGAAAATGCTAATGTGCCATTTGGGCCAAAATGAGTTATATAATATTATATATCGTTAGATTCAACGATAACCACAATCCACAAAGACAATCTGAGCCAAATAAAATTGGCTTAAATTGTCTTGAAACCTAAACAGATCGACGCAAAAAAAACCTAAACCAACGATATATTATAGGCAGGGTTACTTGTAACAAGTAACCCTGTATAATATTATTACTTGTAACAAGTAACCCTGTATAACTCATTTTGGCCCAAATAGCGCTTTAGCATTTTCTTCTTTCTAGTGACGATATATAATACTGCCCACTGCTACCGCATGCTGGCCCATAGGTTACTGATCCAAAAATACTCTCATTAGTTCCTTCAAAGGAACTGTTAAAGGAACTAGTGATCACAAAGGCCCGCGTCTTTACTCAATAACCACGGAGAAAAATTTTGTTTTTTTTTTTTTACCATTCCATTCAGGATACGGTGACTTACTCATATATTAAAAACAATTCCTGTATTTTTAAGAACGTTTACATACCTCCGTTCCTTATCGTTCATTATCTGTCTTGATTTTCGCTAAGATGAGATTGCGACTAGATTTTGTACGTTTATATTTACGGGATTAGGCTTCTGAAGTTCTACATTATAAAAAATTGTAAGATCCCTTTACGTGCTATTAATTTTGTATAATACGAAATCTTGTACTTTTGTGTACATATATTTTATTATTTTTCTGAAATAGGCACCTAGTGGCGATATTCCATAAGCACTTTCCATAGTTTTCCGACGGAAACACTTAGCCGGTCGTTTTATGGCTTGCGTCGCCTGTACCCGGTTATTTTCACCCGTTTCCCTCCTTTAGCGTGTTTTTCTTGAGTTTACGTAATCCTTCCGGAAGGTACCACCTGCCAACTCCACGAGGCAATTTGAGGCAATCGATAATCGATATCACGGTTTAAATCGACGCATATGGTTTGCTGAGGCGGTGAGGTTAAGATTCAGTGGTATTCATTTTTGATAAGACTCGCGTTCATTTTGCTGTTTATTTACACAGAATATTTGAAGTAATTTAGCTAGTAAGTACTATACTTAAAGTGTTTCCAAAAACTTTTATAAATGCCATGTAATAAACGAAAAACGAGAAATTAACACACCGTGAATATTTTTAGTAAACTAAATTAATAAGTAGATTCACACACGTCACTAAAATATGGAATAGCTGAAACAGAGATTTGCATAAAACGATAAAACGCGAGGTGGCCGAACCTTTTTATTTTCACTGTTGTAACGAGAAGTCGCCTTTTTACGTCCAATTTATGTCCTTTTTATTTCAAGAGATAAAATGCCCCATTGTATCGCTGAAATTTTGAAGTCAGCTTCAAAATTTAAAACGTACTCTGACTTTATTACTTACTGACGGTGATCTTTTTAATTAATCTTGTAATTTATTGTAAATTATTTACCTATACAGCGGTGTCAAAAGGCCTATTTATTTTATGATATCGCCAGTCATTTGTCATTGATATGGTTCTTTCATTATAGTGGAATAGGTATGGTGGAGCAGTGGTGGCCCAGTGGTATCGGCCGCGACTTACGAGTTGTAGGTCGTAGGTTCGAACCCAGACAGGCGCTTTACTTTGTGTAAATTATTTCATCACCACTGCTCTCAAAACGGTGAAGGAAAACATCGTGAGGAAACCGGCATGTCCTAGAACCAAAAATTCAAAGACATGTGACATCTACCAACCCGCACTGGGCCCGCGTGGTGGATTACGGCCCACTCCCTCTCACAGAGAGGACGCCTGTGTCCCAGCAGTGGGAACATTATAGGCTGATGATGATGATGAGGTATGGTGACCTCAAATAAACAATGATAATATATCATTAGCACCTTGGAAATATTATGCTTAGCTTGGTATTTAGGTAACCATAATATTAGTCTGTTTGTAATTCATGTCAAAGGAACATTAATTACAAACTGACGAATATATGGTTTGGTCAGATTTTGACCTTAAATACTATATATGGTAAAGACCATAATAACAGTATTTATGGTCAAAAACTGTACTTAAACCTACATTACACAATTCCCCGTGACAACTAATAAGCGAATGGATCTATGTTTGCATAAAGTGGAGGACGTTGGCACCCCAATTACCCTACCTTGTAACCTACTTTCACGCAACGGGTAAAGACTGCTTATTACCGTCTATGTCGTTAGTCTCCTTTTAAAAGCGAAAAACAAAACATTTTACTCTTTTTCGCTGAAGAAAACATCTACAGTGGTACTATAAACGCGTAGCTGAATATTCCAACATTTACAGGAAGCGAGTAGATAATAATTAATTAAAAGAAAGGTATAATTTTCCTTTTTCCCACATAAAACCGACAAATTCTCGAATGGTCACAAAGTCTACGAGAATGAGAAAACACGCTATTCTCTAGGGTCATCCAATTATGCAAAGAGCTATGCTGTAAGAAAAGATGTTCTGCGATTTAATGAATTACTTCATAATGAGATTTGTTCCTGAACGGTTGGAAGAAAGACCGGTCAGATTAACAATAAAGGAAGTATTTTAGTTCTTATAGAAGATGGTTCAACCTGATAATGTTATGCGAGAAACTAACTTTGCCGGAGCTTCGCAAATTCCGATACTTTGCGAGTGATATTTCGGGTGAAAAGCGACACAAACTGTGGACTGAAGTTGTGCCGGGGACTTATCTCCGCTACCTAAAGGGTGGAAGTGTAGAGTAGAAGTTTATTATCCGTTATTTGAAAAAAAAAAAACGGCTGTTGTATACAAAAGGGCAGTACCTAGACGATCAAAATGATTTAACAGCAGATTTTTTTTTAAGTAACCTATAAAAAAAATCTTCTCAGGGGGGTTTAGAATCATGTACTGAATTCATGGTAACGGTATGCGCATTGATGGCACTTCCACCCTTTATATCTAAGAAGATATAGGTAACTGTAAGTTCAAAAAACATTTTCTTGATCAGTTTGAACATTCCTGAAGTTCATATATTTCAAACAAAGCTCGCTGTTCTAAATCTTTGTACCGATCATACGGCTATACTTAACTTTACAATGTCGACTGAAGTTGCAAACAGAACCCATTTTAACTTCCCCTCAAGACGGTGGCCGCTAGATAACTTCCATGAATATAACACACACCGCAAGCTTCAACAAACTCGTCTGGTACATCAAAGTGGGACCGCAGTTTGCACAACTTGCAAGCCAAGATGAAATATATCCCCAACGGATAACGAACAGAGAGTAATAAACAAACCGTATTTTACTTCTGTAGCGGCGACGTGACGAGAAAACTTGGAGCGAAATTAAAAACGTATCTTTGGAATTAAACCTTGATAGTCTTTGTACACACACCGGGACACGTCCGCTCGATGTGAAGATTGAAGCTCGACTGACTCTCAAGTGGTGTCGCTTAGGGTGAATCTTCGACTACCCACAATTGACGCTTGCAGTAATATTTTCAGTGAATACCGTCACGGAACGGAATGTTCGTGCGAGCATGTGAAAGCCTTTCACAGGCGCTCGGAACCATTTTATTAGCAGCCAATAAGCCGTAACGTGTCTCGGCTACTTACACCTATGCCATTGATGGAAATTGGCCTGCTCTTTATCCAGGAAATGCCTTTTTAGTTCGGTAACCATTATGGGAATGTGTTCTTTTGATAATAATGTTATTTCGTCAGCGAATCCTGAAACATTTCCGTGTTTCTAATAGCCATCAAATGTGCGATCAAATGACAAAGATGCACGATTTGCAGGATCCAAATGATGTTCCATTTCCGTTTGAAACGCAAGCATACAAATCAAATATAATGAGTCTTCAAAGTCAAAGGATTCTCTTAACAATCAGAAAACAAAAAACCTTCTTTTATATTATTTATTGTCAAGTTATTTGGAGAGTACATGTTGTATTGTATGCGTCATGTTATTGGGTCGCTGTACCTGAAGGCCAGTTTAATCTTCTGAACACCACCTGATCTCCCCTGAGCGGCTCATGATGGATGGCTAACAGCTGTCACGGGATTTAACTTTGTTATTCCTATTCACGGCACATTACTGGATGAATATGCACAGTGCTGTTGGAATTAAACAAGGTTTTTGATGAATGTTTGAGTTGTTTTGTTTTGTTTCAGTCTGTGTTAATTTTGCTTTATAACATGTGAACTGCTAGATAGAAACAATTTATATCAAAGTCCTGTGACAGACGGACGGACAGACAGACAGCGGAGCCTTAGTAATAGGGTCCTGTCGGCATCCTTTAGATACCTACGTAACCCCAAAATTTAGGCATAATGATAATGTGAAACGCCTTATACATTTTGTGGATAGTGTTGTAGTTGTCGGTATAATATAAAACGATATCGATAACTTGACAAGATGACAACAACACTCGTATAAATTATTACGTAAAAAGATTTTCTTGTCTATGTCCTTTTCAATTCCGAAAATATCCCACTGAATACGTCACAAACGATAAAATGAATGTGATGAATGAGTAATCAAATATCGAAGGTACTCTCATGCGGCGTGTCTTCACAGGTAATCCAATTCTGATGCCTCTGCAAAATTTATTAACACGTAAAAATTCACATCGTTAACCTCTCTTCTCGGTATTCATTTAGTGGCCATTGGTGGAGGTTTTTTTTTTTCAAAAGTAGTGACTTAAAACTATGCATGATATCGTAGTTTGAGAACAGTCTATTTATCTTTATATTTTTATGTTATATAATATATTTATATTTATTTACAATTTTCTAAAATAGCATCTTGGGGCAACCTGTACTTAAATAACTGCAGCGCAGGGGTCATTTGCCACCGGTCACGTATCATAACATCGCATCAATGAAATTAAAACAAATAGCGTGCAAAGAGTAGGCAGGAATTGAAGGTAAGATATAGAGATCCCTATGTCGGCGAGCGGCGTAGGCGGCGGTAGTTTTCAAATTACGAATTAACTTACGTTATTATAATTTTTATGATTGCTGGCCACTAGCCCTACCCGTGTGTTAAATTATTTTATTCATTTATTTTACCATTTATGTACACACATATTATATAAACAGAAAAGTAAAAACAAAATAGAAAAAAAGGTATAAAGGTGATGCTTATTTCATAAGAACTCTGTTCCAGCATACCTGCGATAGGACAACAGATGGAGAGATGTAGACAGCGTGTGAAAGAGGAAAGGAGACAAAATAATAATAATACATAAAATCTAAAAACAATTCACTTAATAAAACTAAACAAATATTATGAGAATATACTTACACACGTACAAATAAACGTACATACCTACTTCTAAATTAATGTCGCCATTGTATCGCCACGTTGTATAAAGTCATTCTACTTGAACGCAGAGAATATCCAACATGTTTAATCCTCAGTCTAATTAAGAAATCCTTTCTGCTGTATCTAAATCAAAAGCTCCAGGAAATAAAATTAAAGTCTTAGTCGCAGCCGGAACGATTCGTAAAGATTACCGTTCGTTAGTCGAGGCAGGCTGCCGTAGGTCGTGACTCACTGTCCAGATTATTGTGCAGCACAACTGACGTAACTACCTGGTAGCTACCGCGTAGCTACCACGTAGCTACCATCGATCTAGCTTTGCTCATTCTATTTTTACATTTTTAATCTTTTTCGGACCACCTGCTTCGTCTGTAGTGGTTTAAATAGCTCTGAAATATTTGGAATAGTGGTTTTAAAGAGAGGATTACACGGTTTTAAATGAATAAACCGGCTGGTGGCTTGCGTTTATTACAAAGACCCAGTTAAACTTTGTAACATTTTAGGACCAGTTTTAGTTAAAAGAGACAGTAGCGGTATTTATTTATTTATAGGCTCTTCAACAATGAGTACACTATTACTTAATAATTTGTACGTGGCAAATTCTAAGTGCCCATAACCCCTCAAGAGTCAAGTGTACACCAAGTGTACATAAAAGAAAGTGCTCGACACGTCAACGGTACACCAAGTGTACACAACAGTGTCATCGTTATATTAAAACGCGCCCATTCAACTACTCCGACGCGTGGGGTGATTCCACAGATAGACGGGCAACCGTGTGAGAGGTTACTTAGAGAAAATCACAACATGAAATGTATGGCTGCAATAAAGTGGAAGACACTCAAAGAAACGTAATATAAGGTAGGTTCTACCAGTACGTCGAAACCCTAAATATAGTTATAATTTACCTTTCCAAAACCAATCTCATCGAGCCATTCATTCCGGTCTAAAAATGGAACAAGAATGACGTCAACGCCATAAACATCCACGACGTAACCAACAAAAACAATCCTGTCACACAATAAAAATATAAAACGACACAAATATTTTCTCTCATTTCCTCCAAAACTTTGTGATAAGCCATTAGTTTTGCAAGAAGAGACGTGTTCAGCATTAAAGAGCATTCCTCAAACGAACTGACACTTGAGGACCCCAACTTTGCATCCATCTAAAAATTCTCTGCCATGAATATGAGAAAGTCACGTAAGTACTCCGCGAAGAAGATTTTTCTTTTCAAACTCAATTTGTTTTTGCAGCTGTTTGTGATAAAACGGGGAATTTCATGGGTTTTTGACGACGTTTAGGTACTAGTCTGTATTCTGTGTTTTTGTTCTTCGACAGATGTCGTTCCAGAAGCTTTTAATTCCGTCATAAAACAACATCGTTTCTTGATCCTATAAGGCTTTATCTAGATACGATAGTGAAACTGCTCGTAAGAATATTGTCTAAATAATGTTGGCCCATTTTTCTCTTACTAATTTCAGTGGATTTAATAGCACTACAATATGACGTACCAACTCTATGTATGTACAAGTATTTAGATAAATAATAAAAACACCTAAGAAGCTTTGAAGTTGTACCCAGAAAATCCAAGTGATATTTATCTACTTTCTTCCAACATAATAAAATTCGACATAGCCGCGTTTGGTATTTCGGCTGATGAAGACCCTATTTGCAAGGGCGAGAAGAGCACATCAATCAGTGTAGTGGCGGAGATTACAGGCGGTAGGCATACTGCCGGGATTCGGGTGATCAATCACTCTTTGCTCTGCCGCCATAACAATCTGGCTAACAGACACCAAAAACACGTGTTGCGTGGGCGAAAATCATAGATTTATTAATCGAATTTGATGAAGATGTTTTATATTTAGAGTTCCGTGAGTGGATGTCAAAGTCAAACTCAAAGCATTTATTTCAATTAAACCATTTGCAAGCACTTTTGAATTGTCAAGAAGTCGGTCAGTCAGAAAATATAAAGCTATAGGCCGACCGCTTAACCGAGACGCCGCCCGAGGCAGCTGCGCAGTTCGAGAGGGGTGATAGTTACAAGTTGATACAAGTGGACGAATCACTGTCACGTCACCACACCCGTTGCCCGTTCCAAAGCGTAGTAGGTACCTTTGGAGAAGAAAGGGTAAGAAACTCCATGGACAATCCTTTAAATTATATTTTTACAAAAATATTAGTTACATCATTAATGTTGAATTTATAATTACACAATACAAAGGGAATTGAGTTTATACCGTCTGGCCATAAGTTCTGTCCCTATCTTTAAAAAATCACAATACCCAAAAATATATCCAACAAAGAAATATAATATCGTGGGAAGACCCGATCACTCCGATCGTCTCTTATTGGGCTACAAAAGCTTCTAAATTAATTTGTAGTATAGTAAGTTCAAAAACAATTTCACCGAGAAACCTTCCAAGGGTACCTAGAACAGTTTCATACACTCGTGTATATATTACCCTGTTAACCCGCAAGGGATAGCCAAGATATTTGCTACCTCACTCAACATAAAACAGTAAGTGGATCTCTCAGCGCTTATAAAGATCGGTAACCTCGAAACCCTAAAACGCGAACCTGCTGAGCCGGTGTCTTACAAAAATGATGAGCGATAGCTTTCAACCCTCGCGTGCCACCCTGATCCTAATCACCTTTCGAGGGTACTGGACCCATTATTACTTAATCTTCTGATTATATAAGCTGATTATGGTGTTTTCGGACCGTCTGTCCTTGATTATGATAACTGTTAAGGCGTGCGCAATATCGGAGTTCGTGACGCTGACAAGAGCCAAATAGGCTTGTTTCGAACAATTTTTTAGCCAAATCTATACAGTTTGACACGGCGAAAAAAATATATGTTAATCTTGAACATATTTCTGAGAACCCTGTTGTATCCAAAACACGTTTTTGAAAAGTTTTCTCGATACAAAAAAAATGTAAACTAACCTCTTAAAATGACCTTCCAACAAAAATATCTGTATTACTGATCAACGTACGTTGGTAAAATTTATAACAAAAACGTATCATATTTAAATACAAAATTTGGTTGTTTTTTATTTTTGACTACTCAACTTATTTTTAAGAAATTAATTATTTTATGGTTTGTAACAACTTACGAGTGTCGCGTCATCGCGCTTCTCTTTCTTATGTATGCAATCCGACAGTGATCGCTTAGGCGCGCTGCTAGACGGACGTATGTCGCTTTGCCCCGCTAACCGCTATCCGTTCATTTTATTTTTTGTTGATTGACAACTTCAAACATACTTATATGTACATATTTTATTTTTTCCCTAAAAGTACAATAAGTTGTAAAAATATTAACACGTAAAGACATTAGTAAATAATATAGTTCTAAGTTATGAAAATATTTGCCGTGCAAAATGGGAAACAAACAAAAATGTCGGAGGCAAGCAAAAATTTATTATTATTCTATACTAACAAACAAAAACATCTAATGGAAGTAGTAAAGTATAACGGCACATGGCCATCATCAGTAAATTCTGGGTTCATAACAGCTGCCGAGCTATCGTGGGTAGGCGGGCGAGGAGAATTAAAACCACGTGTTGAAGATGAACTATCACGATTATTATTTTAACTAAATATTAACAGCATTACAATACTCTTTCTAATTAATTGGAATACGGCGACGCTCCACCGAACACGTTTTGCCTGAGCGCAATGCAAAGGAATCTCTGCCTCGTCTGACCGCAGCCAGCAAAAGAGCCCGGGGTTGCGTCAGAGTGCAGAAACGTCAACCTGCGCTTGTCATTCTTGACGTCTCTTGACACTCTCAAAAGATCGAAGCACCGTCACGGCCGGACTGACATTCGCACGTCCTCGTGCGACTGCTCACGCCTCGAGTTATCTGCAAAGACCAAATACAAATCCGTAGTACACGTTTGGGCACGCTCGCCCATTCCTGACTAGCTACCCATTTATGCTGCCTGTTTGAAAAGATCTCGATCTTCATCCCTCACATCTGAATTAAACACACTGGGCGGACAACTGACCTCAGGCGCCCCTTCGACCACCCACCAACTCGCATGGTGCGGTGGACCGGACAACCCGTCAGCGCCCCTTCCACCAGTGACCAAAGCCACACGCAGCTGCTGCAATCAATTGGTCTGGAACATCGACCCGCATAGGCCAGTTCCAACTCAATCTCCTGAACCAGAGAAGTCGTAGTCTGATCGTGGGCGTCGACCCGGTTTAGGCCAGCCCAGTCGATCGACTACACCACATACCACGTAAGAAGCCGTAATCTAATCAGGGGCATCAACCCGGTTTAGGCCAGCCCATTGATCAACCACGCCACTCCTCTATTCTCATGACTATGGACTTCCACCGTCTCGGCCTCCTCTGCCTCGTTGGCTAACGAAGTAGCTACTTCAGTCAATCCACTGTAGCCCCTGGGTACTGCGCGTAAGTTTTCATGGGCGTACTTATAGGTTCGGTTAGACCCATCAATGTCTTTCAGCTCGTATCTATCGTGATCTAGTACTATTCAAGGCAGCTGAACTTCGGGGAGTTCGTCGCGCCACGTTTTGTTTGGGTCGTTCTCTACTATTGTAAGCAGGCATTTTAGAGTGCGCATTATGCTCTCAACTTGACCGTTGGGTCTACAGTACAGTATGGATGAGGTGAAGCTCTATACTATGCTCAATACAAAACCGTTTGAAATCCGCACTAATGTAACACCTACCTTGGTCTGATATTATGCGCTTCGGTGCACCAAATAGGTGAACTGCCCTTTTAAGAGATTGAATTGCGCTAGCAGCATCGGTGAAGGTGTCTAATCTAAAAGAACGTATTTGGTGAACGAATCGATCATAACGGACGCATATTCTTTCCTATCACTTTTACCACTTAGTTTGCCCGTGATGTCTATATGTATCGTATGCCAAGGCGTAGAACCTGCTGCGCTCCCGAACATCACCTTGAAGCCTTGCACACTATACATGAATCTACAAATTTACGCACCTGCTTGCACATTTGTGGGAACCAGTACTGTTCTGTTCTGTCAAGCGTCTTATCAGCACCAAGATGCATAATCTCTGTGTGAACATGATTAATAAGTGACCAAGTCAGTGATCTTGCTACAACTGGTAACCAAGAGCTGGTTCTATTGCGTTCAATTTTCCTATACAGTATGCCTTCAATCAGGGATCAATAAGGTCTATACGGAGAACGCCTGTCGTGACCCGTCGCGTTGGTATACCGTCTGTAAAGAACTTGCTATATTTTTTTTAAATTCTAGTCAATGCTAATTTGTCATCACCTCGTAATTCCGTATCAATGTTCATGAAATCAATGTTACTAGATTTGTTAGAAAAATTAACTTCTTGATCGTTATCCATATGCACGTGTACGTTACACTCTAATATATCCCTACCTATTATGACTGGTTCAGCAATGGTGTCATCAGGTACTATGTGAAACAATACTGAAAGCGAGATACCTTGAACATTGATGGGGCTAATTACCTGGGAAAAACATTCTACATCCCCCCTACCAATGCCCGTCATATAAACTAAATCATTCTGCGCAGTACCTGGGAACTTCTCGGCGTAGCTGTTAGTTACTAATGAACAAGCCGATCCATTATCAAAAAGAAAGGAAACTGGCTCACCGGATGATGAAGTCAAGGTGCTCCTCGATGCCTTGCGTTCACACACATGGACTTCCTTGACTCCCGCTGCTCCGCCGCCTCCCGCTCGATCTGGACACGCCAACGCCAAGTGTCCTGGTCATCTACACGCGAAGCAGGTGATTGGTCTTGGTTTATCAGCGGCTCTGGATGTTTGGTCGTGCGTCTTCTCTGAAGTAGCAGGCTCTTCTCTTCCCGTGCGGCAGTCTATCGCTTTGTGACCCGAAGTACCGCAGCGGTGACATGTTCCTGTGAAGCGTGATTCGTTGAATCGGGTCCTTTTCACGTCCGCATCATGGTTGTCGTTACCCTCATGCCTTCGTTTCAGTGAAATGCCGTTAAGAATGCGCAGAAGTTGAGATCTAGTGGTCAGGTAATGAGAGTGGAGCTCACGGCGAATCATGGCTTCCTTTTGGCATAAAACTGAAGATACGAATCCCGTTGTAATATCTTCAGACATCTCCATCCGCGGGATGCGTTCGATGATGTTCCACAGACGCATGGCCGCCTCGCTCGCGATTTCTTTGACATCAACTTGAAAACGTAGAATTTCATCGAAGTAATCTTTTGGCAGCATAGGTTTAGCAAACTTCGCAAGCAATACTTCTTTTATTTGAGGCCATGTCAACTGTGATGCCTGTAGTCATGTTAAACAGGTAACAGCTCGGCCTTTGAGTGCACGTGTAAGTAACAAAAGTAATTCTGCACCTTCTAACTTATGGTTGTTGACTACGTTTCTGTCACGTTGCACCAACCTTCGATGTCCGCTTCGTTGCCATCCGGATCAAACTCAATCAACTGGGTAGACGTGCTGCTCGAAGGTTGCGGCTGTGATATAGCCAGCAATCGGGATAAAAACAGCTCCATCTGTTGAGACAGGCTTGGTTCTGATGCCGGCGCTGAAGATCTCGTACGACTATTCTCCTATGAAGCAAGCCCTTCACATCCCACTTCTGATAACGGCACATGGCCATCATCAGTAAATTCTGGGTTCATAACAGCTGCCGAGCTATCGTGGGTAGGCGGGCGAGGAGAATTAAAACCACGTGTTGAAGATGAACTATCACGATTATTATTTTAACTAAATATTAACAGCATTACAATACTCTTTCTAATTAATTGGAATACGGCGACGCTCCACCGAACACGTTTTGCCTGAGCGCAATGCAAAGGAATCTCTGCCTCGTCTGACCGCAGCCAGCAAAAGAGCCCGGGGTTGCGTCAGAGTGCAGAAACGTCAACCTGCGCTTGTCATTCTTGACGTCTCTTGACACTCTCAAAAGATCGAAGCACCGTCAAGTATTTTTTTTATATTGTAATATTGACAAAACAGGTACACGAACAGAAATGAAATTATAAATAAAAGTACTTGGCTATTTTGTACAATGCGTAGCGTAAATTCAGCTGTAATAATAATGCTCGATTGGTCTAGTGGTATTTACGTAATTTCTGAAATAGCAAGAATCGAGTTCAAAACCAAGTTGAATTTTATTCTTTTAATTTATATAACTATACTTTTTCTTTATTTATTTAGTTTTTGGAAATTTTCATTGTTTTTTATTCATTTATTTTGTATATTTTTAGAATAATTATTAATTTTCTTTACAAAAAAAAAAAAGATGTTTGGCGGAAAGTTCAGGAGCAGGCGAAGCTTCGTTTTTCGCATAGATTCTGAATAGCGAGTTTTGAGTTCGAAACCAAGTTGATTCTTATTAGGAAATTTAATTTTTTTTGAAGTGAAAACTTCTTTAGCGGCGTTGAGCACTTTTTGTAATGGGTAAAAAATGTTAAACTCGCGTCAGGACACGTGACCGTCAGGAGAGATTTCCCCCCCCCCCCCCCCCCGCCTCACTTTCTACGGCGGCGCCAACCGAAGTGAACCAAGTTTAGTGACACGACAATGGATGGATGGATGGATTGGATGGAGTGGAAGTGGAAGCGGAAGTGGAAGTGGAAGTCGAAGTCGAAGTCGAAGTCAAAGTCGAAGTCGAAGTCGAAGTAAAAGTCGAAGTCGAAGTCAAAGTCAAAGTCAAAGTCAAAGTCAAAGTCGGAGTCGAAGTCGAAGTCGAAGTCAAAGTCAAAGTCAAAGTCAAAGTCAAAGTCAAAGTGAAAGTCGAAGTCAAAGTCAAAGTTAAAGTCGGAGTCGGAGTCGAAGTCGAAGTCGAAGTCGGAGTCGAAGTCAAAGTCGAAGTCAAAGTCAAAGTCAAAGTCAAAGTCAAAGTCGGAGTCGAAGTCAAAGTCGAAGTCGAAGTCGAAGTCGAAGTCGAAGTCGAAGTCGAAGTCAAAGTCAAAGTCAAAGTCAAAGTCAAAGTCAAAGTCAAAGTCAAAGTGAAAGTCGAAGTCAAAGTCAAAGTCAAAGTTAAAGTCGGAGTCGGAGTCGAAGTCGAAGTCGAAGTCGGAGTCGAAGTCAAAGTCGAAGTCAAAGTCAAAGTCAAAGTCAAAGTCAAAGTCAAAGTCAAAGTCAAAGTCTAAGTCAAAGTCAAAGTCAAAGTCAAAGTCAAAGTCAAAGTCAAAGTCAAAGTGAAAGTCGAAGTCAAAGTCAAAGTCAAAGTTAAAGTCGGAGTCGGAGTCGAAGTCGAAGTCGAAGTCGAAGTCGTAGTCGAAGTGGAAGTGGACACACTGCTGTGTATTCGTAACATTCGTGTATATAGTGTTTAAAATATGGAAATTGAACAAAGTGCATCTATTAATGAAAAAAGGGACGCAGAAATAGTGAAAAAAAATGAGTTATATTAATTCAATTAATAATTGATTTATTTCAACGTTAATATTCAAGTTTTCACTTCTGCCGGCACTCCCGGAGTGCAACCCGTCTTTTTTTTAAATTAATTTTAGCAAATGTTCATTGTTTTTTTTTTAATTTATTTTGCATATTTTTAGAATAAATATTAATTTTCTTTACTGAAAAGTAATAATTGACTACAAAAAAAAAAATATTTACAGTAAAAATAAACGTTTGGCGAACAATTCAGAAGTAGGTGAAGCTTCGAAAATTGTTTTTCACCAGTAAGTTTATAATACGCGCATACTAACTAAATATAGATAACAATTTTATTACTTAGATCATAGAAAGAAAGTCACAAATAAGTCCAGTGATAAACACTATCGAATTTACATAGACCTATGACTATCTTAGAACTGGACTTATAGGAAAATATTCGTAGCTTTGTCCATTGTTTCTTGCCCACTCTATATAAATCATCGTGTGAGATTTGGTATTTTTTTAAAGACGTAATTGGTAAGTTTAGTGCTGAAGAAAGTTCATGCAAGTTTGAATGTTTTATTTTTTACCCGACTGCGCGACGCAAAGGAGTGGTAATGCGTTTGTCAGCCTATGTATGTATGTTCCTTTGAAGCACTATACAGACCAAACGCCTGGGCCGATTTTATGATTCACACGTCAATCGATTCCTCTTAATCCGGCGAGTGTCAATAAAGACATGACGTTAGTAAACATTCAATATGGCGACTACTGGACGCCATATTGTGAAAATGATAAAAATGAAAGTCAACAAACTATGTCAATATGGGGTATCGTTGTTGGATAGATATTAAATAAAAATCATTTTTAGTTTTTACCCGACTGCGGCGAAGGAGGGTTATGTGTTTGACCTGTAGGTATGTATGTATGTATGTCCGTTTCTTTTTTACCTCGTAACTCTTATACGAATGAACGGATTTGGATAAATTATCTGTCTTTAGATTTGTCTTTGTAGCACGAGTGTCACTGACTACATGAAAATAAAAAACAAAGTAAAATGGCGGATTTGGGGTGCCATATTGACCATATTGTGGAGTTCGAAATTTTTCTTTCTTCTAATACCATCGAGTGGGATATAAAAATAAAGGGTTTTAAAAGGTGATTTCAAAAATATATACAACATATATGGTTAAAAGTAATTCGAAGTGACAAAACGTAAAAAACGAAATAAAAAAATAAACTTCTTTCACATTTGTAAACTAAAAATCTGGAAATAGAAAAAAAGTAATTAAACCCGACTGCGGTAAAAACAACTGAAAAGCCACCACAAACCCATTTTAAATTAAATAAAGTTTGGAAGCAGACGGGACCAATACCATTTTTATATTTTCAAACTCAAATGGGTCCCCCCTGGTTCCAACTTTTATTTAATTAAAAATAGGCTTGTTTATAGCTTTTCAGTTTTTTTTTAACTTAAGTTTTTTTTTTACCGTAGTCGGGTTTTTTAGTTTTTTTAATTACTTGATGGTATTTGTGACGAAGATGCCATAATTGAAATTAAATGCCAAATCAATACATACAAGTTGGGCTTGAATGAGGCTATCAACAAAAAAAAAGTAAATTTTTGGGTAAAAGATAAAGAAGGGTGGCTAAAAAAACACAAATCACTACTGGTATAATCAAGTTCAGGGCCAGCTCCATATTACAAGACGTAAGAAATGCTTGTTTGCAGTATGGTCCGGCTGGAGAAGAAGTTAAATTAAAGATAAAATTAATAGAAAA
Organism: Amphipoea oculea; assembly: GCA_945859645.1. Classification (NCBI taxonomy): domain Eukaryota; kingdom Metazoa; phylum Arthropoda; class Insecta; order Lepidoptera; family Noctuidae; genus Amphipoea; species Amphipoea oculea. The sequence goes on from OX243873.1 coordinate 16,957,443, forward strand.
AGATGACCTATTTTGGGAACAGAATATGAAACAAAAATTAAAATCATTTTACTTAAAACACCTACTCCCTGAAATAGTAGACCCGAGATTCACACGGAACTGCTTATATAAGAGACAACATTTAAATGCATGAAATAGTCCTTCAGGCACCAATCGATCAACCCACATGTTCCAGATACCTCAGTAAAAAAACCTATGTACATCCAGTCTAAAAAGTATCGGGAATAATAGTAGTGGGTCTGTTTATAATGTATCTAAGTTACAATAGCCTAATGTCAACTTGCTCATCGCCTTATACAAAATATTACTTTTCCCGATGCAGGGACGTTAATTTTTGAGGAGTTCTCCTGGTATTCCACCATCAGTTCCATTTCACCATTTGCATTGTGACGAGCATAAATTGCTTAGCAACCATATTAAAGTAATCGAATCGCAACCCGTGAAATACTTTTTATTGAGTAATTCCAATAGCCATCTGTAGTCTTCATCATATTAGTTCCACTTCACCAAATGGTGCTTCCCGAAAGCAAATGCACGAGTTACTATATAAAATACCTAAGTCGCTATAGGTGTGCCTATAATATTTGAAGAGTTCCTTCGATTTCTGCAGAACCCCATCATCATATCCTGACCTGATGACGATGGGAACACCTGGAAAGTATACCCTTTCAAACAAAAAAAATAATTTTTGAAATCGGTCCAGCCGTCTTCGAGTAATCGGGGAACATGATACATTAAAAAAAAACCGACGAACTGAGAACCTCCACCTTTTTTTGATGTCGGTTAAAAAAGCAAATAAAAAAATATACCTAATTATTGCAATAATGATTTGTTAATATAGTTTGAGATTTTATTTTCCATACATTTATATTGCTTTTCAATTCAGTGTAAATAAAGTGTCTTAAAATAATTAAAAATAAAAACAAAAATATACATTGGTTTTTTATAATCGCCTTGTCTTATTTGTTTCTAGCTCTTCACACAGAACAATAAATATACAAGAGCGCCATCTATTGGTTCGTTGTTAATTATTATTGACCGCGTCACACTGTTCCTTACTTGGTAGTTCGCTGTATCACCGCCCTTTAAGAATGGCGCTAGGATATCGGAGAAATTGTGGGCGTGGCTAAAAATACCGAAACATCGGAGCTCAATAGCGGCTTTCAGCGTCTTAATATTGTTTTACGTAGAATCTCGCTGATAGATGAACGGAAATTAACAAGTAATCAAAGTGAAGTAATCGAGGTAATAGTAAGTAAACTAAAAACGTGTTAGTTGAGTGTGAAAACTGGGCCATCCGGATTCGATTTTTGTTATTTCAAGTAAAGTCAAAGTATTTTGTTTTTGGTTTTTGAGTAAACACGTCACCTACTTCTTTATTCTGTTATCTTTCATTTAACGGCTAATCACACATAACATTGTAGAATTCTAATTTACTTAATTGTCTTTTATCGAAGCTACCGAGTGACAGCCAAATGGACTGAAAACGGAAAAGCTTTTTGGGTACGAAACCCTAAAAACGTGGAGCAGTATCTCGTAATTTTTCCTTATAGGGTGACCCATTTATTTAGGCAAGAGTTAAATAAATGGAACATAATTTAAATAAATGGGTTACGATTTATTTAATTATTCCCTTCGGCGACGACGTCCAGAATGTTGGGCTATTCGATGAATACAGAAAATACCCCGTGGACTTCAAATTGATGTTGCAAAAGTAGATATATCAGATAGATAAACTTTGTAAGTATATGTTTATGCATTTCGCTGTCACCTCAGGCAAACCAATATTCACAAGCGACGTAGAAATGGAAGCGTGTAGCTTCCATCTTTACGTCGCTTTAACATGAAACGATTCTGAACGTTTTAGTGAATAAATATTTTCGTTTTTTAGGGTTCCGTAGTCAACTAGGAACCCTTATAGTTTCGCCATGTCTGTCTGTCCGTCCGTCCGTCCGTCCGTCCGTCTGTCCGTCCTCGCTTAATCTCTGTGACCGTTAGCACTAGAAAGCTGAAATTTGGTACCAATATGTATATCAATCACGCCGACAAAGTGGTAAAATAAAAATTGGAAAAAAATGTTTTATTAGGGTAGCCCCCCTATATGTAAAGTAGGAAGTGATTTTTTTTTTTAATTTGATCCCTAACGTGTGATATATTGTTGGAAAGGTATTTAAAAATCAATAGGGGTTTACTAAAATCATTTTTTGATAATGTCAATAATTTCGGAAATAATCGCTCCAAAAGTAAAAAACAATGTGTCCCCCCCCCTCTAACTTTTGAACCATAAGTTTAGAAAATATGAAAAAAATCTGAAAAGTAGAACTTTATAAGGACTTTCTAGGAAAATTATTTTGAACTTGATAGAAACAACAGTTTTTGTACAAAAAAGACAAAAAGTTGTACAAAATCATTTCTGGACTAAGTTCGTAGTATAATCGTATATGCAAGCATTTTTTTTTAACTTCGTTTACATATTTTATTATCCCGAACGTATCTTTTTTCAAACAAAAAAAGAATGATTAAAATCGGTTCTCGCAATCCAAAATTACCACCGAAAACTTCTGGCACGTCTATGTATTAATTAGTAACCCAATTCCCCGAGAGATGGCGCTGTAGGTACATTACATTGGTTATTACATTGGGTCGGGTATTATCGAATTGTACGTGGGAACACTTATTGTGACGGACGGGAAACTACGGAACCCTACACTGAGCGTGGCCCGACACGCTCTTGGCCGGTTTTTTGTTCAGAATATATCCCTTGCCAATGCAAGGGATATATTCTGAACACCAGCGAAGGATGGCAATCCATCCTTCGCTGGTCTTGACCAAATTTAGTATATTACTAAGTATTAAGTTTAAAAAAAATTGGGATCCAACGGAAAAACATAATAATGGTTTGTGGGATCCAACACCAAAAATATTAAACTGGGATTCAAAACTGGGATAAAACGAAAATAAATCAATCCAATTAGTATCAATTCCACCTCCACAATTTCATAATCACGTTGAACAAATTAATGCGAGAATACCTGTATCGGACGTAAACTTCGAAGTATTATTTGATGAGTTTGCAACTCATTACCCGTTAGCACCACAAACGTTGAGCTGAGCTCACCAAACTACCAGTTTACTGAGCTCACCGAACTCCCCACAAGATTACTACAGAAACGGTGTCTAGCCACCCAGATCCTGCAGTTTTTTCTCTTAAAATAAATTCGCTTCTAACTTGGAATTTTCTGAAAACTCCCACTCGTAGAAAGAACAAATTTTATGTGAACTTCACGACTGGACCGTGGACTGGAAGTCGCGCTGCTTGCGATTCATTCGCTTTATGCTTATAACTTGTCTTAGTTTACAGGAAGCAGTGCAAGGATATTGTGAGGTGAGAAATGTGTAAAAAGTTTTGTATTTGTTTACCATTTCTGTACCAAGAAATATTCCTTGTGCTTTTAAATGTACAAGCTGAAAATTAAATGCTCATTCATTGTTTTGATTAACACCTAGAAACCTATGTACCATTTAAGTTAATCGTCCATTTAGATCGCCAATCTGCCAATGGAAATTATTTGCAACATGAAGTAGTTAGTTATTCAATTAATAATACTGTTGAGCGTGCTTGTTTCACGCTGCTATAATGTTGTTATTACAAGTTTTTATTTAACTTGTCTTATTATAAAATAAGTAACATTTCATACATTCTATTTCTGATTTTCCCCACATGTTCAAAGCTTAATCGGCCCACTCACTATCTTTAGAGGCTAAATGGATTTGAAGCCAATAATAGCGTTAGAAGTCGTTATAGATCCGGCCTAAGGTGGGTAGTAAAACTAGACTCAGACAAGAGCTATATATACATAACCCTGGCAGACTCAGTTTGTAGAGGAAGGCTATATACCAGACCGGCACTGGGCTAGAATATCAATTATTAAAAAATTATGCCCGGGTTAAACTAGTTTTTTAAAGAAACAAAGAAAAAGAAAGTATTTATTGTGACTCGCATAGGAAGATCACAAACTAAACAACACACAATCATAAAAATATTAATTTAAAGCTAATTTATGTAAAAAAGAACCCAGACAGGTTGGTTGATAGTTTATAATTGGATGACCTGAAAACAAAAATGATATGCCGAATTTAAAGTTGACAAGGGCTTCACAGTTTTAACTTTTATTGAAATTAAGTTTTTTTTTTTTAGATAATTTTATTTCTATTTGCCAGTGCCATGCCATAAAAAAAAATATTTTATTTAGTTTCTCATCTGTTAGTAATCGTACTTATTGGTATGTTAAGCTGGATTTTTTATTTATTTATTTATTTTATTATTTATGTACACACAGTAAAATACATAAGGATAGTCATAGTTTTATGTGTTTATTTAGTACGGATTCTAAATCAATCTTATAAGAATGTTTTTGTATGATTCCTGTAAGTTTGTGAATAGCATACGAATCTCTTTTTTTCCTTATTGATTTAAGTATGATAAAACGAGATTACGGAAGCTTTTCGTCTTTGTTAGAAGAAATGCGATTTTACTGATAAGGTTATCCGTCTTTATATTGCTTTGTTATCATTGAAATAAAAACTATTTTACGTACGTCTTGTATAGTTACGTATGTAGGTATGTATGTAACATGTGGTCATTGTCAAGGTAATATCATTATTCATGACATTGTTTAATGAATGTTTTGGATTATAATTTCCACTTTCTGACGTAAATCCTCACAGATTTGGGTGTCTTCAGAAACAAGGATTGATCAGCAAGTTTGCTCATCATGCGTTGGAAGTTACAGAATAGTCTAAGTGTATTTTTTTTTGGTAATATGCTTCTTGTTTGTGCAGAAAAAATAATTTTCCTTTCTTCCTTTTCTTTCTTGGTCGATTTTCCTCGTAATGATTTTGCCAAAGAAATATTTTTTACGCAGAACAGGACATCTTTATGTATCCCTAAATGTAATATTCATCACAATAATAAAAAAGTACTTGATCCTAACTGTATATTCTTAATTTCTAGGCTTAGCAGATTTTTTCAGGTAACAAAGGATACATTTAATCCAACTTATGTACCTTCCAAAGGTTTTCATAAATATAACTTAAGTTATTCATGACCCTAATCCAAGTTCTATTGTACGCTGGCTTTATCCAATCTAACTTTTTCTACTTTTCCACTAAAATCTTGTTACAAGATATCTGAATAGTTTAGACATCAATTTTGTAAGCTGAGTATTTTAGAAATAAAAGCGGCATTTCAAAAGTACTTTTATGAGATAAATGGAACGGCTTAGCACGCTGCCATCACACTTTGCCGAATGCTCTAAATGTTGAATACTAAATAGTACATTGTTCACCGAGGGGAGAAAATTACCGATTAATAACGAGGGTGAGCCGAGGGCCTTAATACACACGAGTTGGGAATCTCACTTTATTCCGAGTGATACATAGTGCTTTATACTGTACCAACGAGGAAAATAGAAACATTTTTTCAAGTGAAGTTTATATTAAAATTGTTAGAGTTATTAAAACTCAATGTAACACTTTTGCCTGGGAGATTAGATGGTTTAAATCAGCATAACTGCAAAAGTATGTGGCCAGTATGATTTTGCGCTTGGTGATAAAATCTTTTTGTCTTTTGGGAATAATACTATATTTAATTAGATTAGCTACTGAATTGTCCTAAATAAAAAACAGCACGCTCAACAATGGATTTTCATACACTTTTTCGACCCGCATGTTCAATGACGTACTTTCTGCCTCATTTTTTAAAAAAATATGTGTTTATAGATGATCAGCCAAATAAATTATTTCATTGCATAGCGCTGGATGCGGCTGCACGCAGTGAAGTAACATACATGCGTTCTGGTGTCGGATTGTCCTAAAATCTTTTTTATTATATTTGTTTGGTTTTACTAACATTAGCTCTTAAGTATTTTCGTGTTACTAACAATTTATATGGAGAAATCTGAAATAAATTATTATTATTATTATTATATCATTTGTATGGTCTCTTTATCAGCCAAAAGAAGAGATAGTATCTTTTGGCTGATATAGTATTGAGTAAATAGCCACAGACCACGCTACAATTAGAATACGTGATTATGTAGGCGTTTTAGAACGTAATTAATTAACCAATTCGGAACTTGAGACCGAACTTAAGTACAAGTATTTAATTATATAACTACCTAACTGGGAACAGTTATTAGTTACAATTTCCTTAAATTATATACGGGTCGCCATTGTAATTAGAAACAAATTTCCAAGATAGGGTTTATTTGGTCTATTTTCAGCCAAATTTTCATGAAGTTATGGAAAAACCTAAATACCTATACACCGTGTTCCGGACGATATACATAAACTTCGACCAGATTTTCAGACCATGGTAATAAGCATTTTTCATTACGAACACATTAATGAATTCTTATTTTTTATTTTTATAATTCTCACACAAACTAAATACCTTGACGTAAATCACCCGATATGCATGCCTCTTTATCCGAATTGACAATGACACGTATTTTCATTCATAAGATTTCGCGGGCTGAAACTTGTCAAAACTAAGTTAAGACCCTTTCCTACTGCATAGCTCAATTAAATTTCATTAAATGAAATTACAAATATCTTTGTAACGAAGCCTTTTTATGTACGACTTCCTTTGTTAATTTAATTTGTAAAAGCTATAGAAGCGTTTGACAAAGTTTATGGATAACGGTGTATAATTATGGTACACGGTGTATAATATATAACGGAGAAGGCATGTGTGTCTCGTTATTATCAGCCATATTTCAACTACTGTGGGCGAACTATGGGTATTATGTTGGATATTGCGCAATAGAAAAACAGTTGCAGTTCAAATCAGATTATAATTTTACGAACAATTTAATCACACTAGCAAATCACACACTATAGGTACACGATACAATACAACCAGATACGGAACGCGGGACAGTTTCTTAGCACATGTTGTTCGTTTGATGTCTGATGTCCAAGAGAGACGCTCCACCGCGCTGCACGCACTCTTGTACTCCCCACGAACTCAGGCTAGACTCTGTCAAGCGCCGCCAGATGGCGCTGGCGTTCCGAATAGTCAAACGATTGACTTCGTGGAAGCGTTGTCGTCACAGCGCTTTCGCCTCGTTGTCAAGTCAGCTCCCGTACTATTGACGTCACCGACATATATAAATTACCTGATCTGCTGAATACGTGGCAGACGCAACGAATTCTTGTAGACTGTGGCTGATATTAACTCATCTCTGCTTTGGAGAGGTTCCTTGTTTAACAGTCATCTAATCATAATTTTATTATTATTAGGATTTTTGTTGTAATTGTTTTTAACCGACTTTAATTAACCGACTTTAAAAAAGGAGGTTCTGTATTCGACCCGTATGTATGTATGTATGTTTGTATGTCCGCGATTATCTCAAAAACTACTAAACCGATTTTGATAATTCTTTCATTAATGTGATCTACATACTTTCAGGAAGGTTTTAGTATATAATACATTAGGTAGTTATTCTTATGTACGAAGTTATATGCATAAATGTACTGCATCTCCGACATTTCTATGCGAATTTTGATGATTCTTAGAGTCGTGTCTTCAATTCTTCAATGCACTAGTGTTAATTGAATTTGTGTGGGGTAGGTACAACTAAAAAGTGAAAAATAAAAACTTTTTTACAAAAAAAACAACCGACTTCAAAAAAAAAACACTACAAAGCGAAAAATAACTTTAATTTCGGAAGTCGGTGTCAAAAAACGAAAAACCGGAACCAACGACACCGACTTCCGAAATTAAAGTTATTTTTCGCTTTGTAGTGTTTTTTTTTTGAAGTCGGTTGTTTTTTTTGTAAAAAAGTTTTTTTGTAATCTTGATATACTTAATGTTATTGTACCTATGGATCAGAAGAGCAGTGGTGGTCCAGTGGTAATGGATACGACCTACGAGTTGTAGGTCGTAGGTTCGAACCCAGACAGGCACTACTTTTTTTTTTTTTTTTATGGATGGGAAATCATCAAATGACCCCTCCCGCTCTGGGTGGAGCGAAGGGAGTGTCAGACTCTTACTGACTAAAACCCATCCGTGTTCCTTCCTTAGCCCTTTATGTTCCGGGGTAGCGGTAACCCTTTCGGACAATCCCGCACCCCCGGCAGGCTTCGGCCCTGGCAGGCCCCTTCCTTTATGCTGACATCTCTTTGAGGCGCGCGTGGAACACGTACGCGCCGTCCGGCACGGGCCTGGTCCTGATCGGACGGTGAGCTACCCATTACTCTCCGTCCGCAGGCCCGCGCCTACGGTGGCCGGGAGTCGTCACGCGGCTCCCGACGCCCGGAGCGTCTACCGCGGCGGCTGGAGTGTGAGGCTCTCTCCCTCAGCCGTTCCGCCACCTCCTTCGCTAGCATGACTGCTTCGCAGAAGGAGGTGACCGCCCCCCACTCCCTCTCGCCCCGGACCATGGCTTGAACCAGGGCCGGACGCGAGAGGTCGCCGCCGCTGTCGATCGCCTCTACGAGGGCACGGCGGTGCTCCGCCCATGCGGGGCAGACCTCCACCGTATGCTCCACCGTGTCCTCTGGGCGATCCTCGCAGTGGTGACACCCGGGCGTCTCCTCCCGCCTGATGATGTGCAGGAACCTCCCAAAACATCCGTGTCCGGTGAGGACCTGCGTCAGGCGATAGGTGAGGACGCCGTGACGCCTCTCTAGCCACTCCTCAAAGAGGGGTCTTATCGCCACTATCGTGGCGTGCCCTGCGCTGGGTTGCGAAAGTCGCTCCTTCCATGCCACCATGAGATCGCGCCGGAGGTCTGTCCGCTCCGCCGCGATTTGCCGCGGAAGCGGAGTTTCCCCCCGGCTCAGTGCCTCCGCGCGCCACTCATACAGGCGCGCTAGGACTATCGCCTCCAGATCCCATGGCGGCAGTCCGGCAAGGAGGCTTGCCGCCTCGCCCGAGATCGTCGGTACCCCCGGATCAGCCTTACGGCTACCGCCTTTTGGGGCGCGTTCAGATAGTGGGCGGCTCGCCGCCGCAGAGAACGCGCCCACACCGGGGCCCCGTATAGGGCCATGGACCGCACGACCCCCGCGTAAAGCCTCCGGCAGGAGGTGTTTGGCCCCCCCAGGTTGGGCAGGAGCCGCTTGAAGGCGGCCCCGGTCCTTTCCAGTTTGGGGGCCAAACGTCGGAAGTGTTCGACGAAGTTCCACCGGCTGTCGAGGACGAGACCCAGGTATCTCATCGTTGCCTCGACGCCGATGTGAACCCCTCCCACCGTTAGTTGGGATCCCGATGGTGGCCCGTTCCGAGGCCCATGGAAAGACATGGCCTCGGACTTGTGCAATGCCATCTCGAGACCCAACCGCCGGATTCTTTCCACGACTATCGCAACCCCGCGTGTCATCGCGTCGGCCGCCGCCTGATGCGACCTCCCTTGCGCCAGGACTAGCGTGTCGTCAGCGTAGCAAACCACGCTGACGCCATCAGGGAGGTCGGCTCGCAGCACCCAGTCGTAACCGATGTCCCACAGGAGCGGCCCCAGAACCGATCCCTGTGGGACAGACAGGCACTACTTGGGCTTTACTTTGTGTAAATTATTTCATCACCACTGCTCTCAAAACGGTGAAGGAAAACAATGTGAGGAAACCGGCATGTCCTAGAACAAAAAAATCGAAGATATGCGACATCCACCAACCCGCACTGGGCCGCGTGGTGGATTACAGCCCACTCCCTCTCAATGAGAGGAGTTCTGTGTACCAGCAGTGGGAACATTATAGGCTGATTATGATGATGATATCTGAATTCATAATATATATTTTTATTTTATTTAAATAGAACGATCTTCAAAACAATCAAAAACCTATGTAAGTTAGATTCAATTTTTTTTCCAGAATCTAAGGTGGTATTGTTCTATGGGCAATGTTGATTCTTTCCAGCCCGGGAGTCTGGATTGGAGCCCGGTATGGCAACAGGCTCGCCCTCTATTATTAAGTTATTGTATAGCTTTTATCACGGGCTTTGAGCGCGGCGACCGAATCAAGAAATTCTATAACGAAAATAAATCTAACACCCCCCCCCTCCGACCGGCACAGCGGTGCGGCGTTGAAAGCCGTGCATCGTCTAACGTCGTTTCAGTTCGGCAGACTTCGGCACGGTGTTTGTGTGCGTGCGACTAGACGTATGCGTGTAGACTAAATAAATAAAATAATTGATTGATAAAAAATGCTATGCAATAGCTTTAGCGCGGCAGTCCCCGAGTGCCACACGTATTTTTAGCACTGAAACCTCACCTCTGCCTACTACATCAGAGAATACAGGTGCTACGAGATGTCAATGAATGGCTGTTCTTTTTTATTCCCCCATATCATTACATGGGCATGAAAAAACAGTCATGCGTAGGACGTCATTGCCTCCGACGCACCATAAAAACGTCATAACCTTCTTAGCCGCTTATGCCCCAGCTTCACCAAACTCTCATTTAGTTAATAACGTGGTACAGAGACATAATCCAGGCCAGGCGCGTCAAGGAAGTAATATTGTGGAAAAGCTAATACATTAGTCGACGAGAATGTTAGGTGACGTATGTACCCCACACTATACAACTTGGTGCGGTATGATTAAAGGGGAAAAGCGAATAAGAAATTCATGGTTTTGTGTTGTATTGGGAGTAGAGCCGTTACAGTTTGTCTGGAGTGCAGTCGTCCTACACCATGACTTTTTTTTTTTTGGTGCGCGGTTGGAATCCTCATGGACTTTGTCCATCGTGGGGGTGACAGAAGGGCATGCCGGACTCTTACCAGCTAAAACCACCGCGGTGTTCCACCTCTGCCTATGGCGATTTATTCCCTTGACGTCGAGTCTCGCCACGTCGAGTCGCCGCTACGTCTACTTCAAAAACTCCCCGCTTTTATTCCCGCTTCATCTAATCGTGAAAAAGTCTATTTTATTACCGCCACGTCTACTTAACCATTTTTATTTGTACAGTCGTAATGGTAATCGTGACACGTTGCTGCAGGATTCGCTTAAGCATTCACCGCTCCCCCGACAGGCCTCGACCCGCTGTTCCTCAGCGGGTCCCACCTCCCCGTGCGGTCTTTCCCATAATGGCCGCAACCACTCTCGAGTGGCGCGCGTGGACAACTGCGGCGCCAACTCGGGCCTGTTTGGTCAGACGACAGACGCTTACCATGACCTGGCTTAGAATATAGGATACTTTTTGTCCCGATAGTACGTACTATCCACGGGACAGGATACGGGGGTACGTAATGACCCCACGGGAACGACCTCCACGTGGGCGAAGTTGCGAGCAAAAGCTACATAGTATCGCTTATATTTTGGGCTGGTTGTGTTCCAATTTGTTGGATGTCGGTGAAAGTATACCTCATGAAACATTAAAATACTTCTAAGCTTGGGAAGGCATTGTCAAATACCGCGGTGTTGCTGTTTACCTACTGTTCTCTGTCAATATACAGTACATATTATTAATCATGGGCTGTTAGCCTGTTAGGCAAGAAAACTTCGACTAAATAAAAGCCCTTCATAAAATTTGAACCTCAATCAACCTACCTAGCTTTTTCTCAAATATTTTGAGGTCGGCTTGCAGTCTAACCAGAGGCAGCTGAATGCTAGTATTTTAAATTGAGTGAAATTTACATAAAATGACAACATATCCCTCTAAAAATGACTGAACAAAGAAAATCCAAAAAATTTAAATAAAATCACAAGAAAAACACGCTCAAAATGAAAGCGAATGTTGAAGCACTTCAATTATGTTGATTTAATAAAGAAAAGGCGCTTTCCTTCGTGTTGGAGATGTTTGAGATGTTAAGAGCCACGTGTACAACATCTCCGCGACGTTACGAGCGCCTCATAAACTTGTGGCAATCGTTACTGGAGCGCTAAGGTTTCAGGCAGATGACAGACTTTAATACGATTCGGTTTCACAGTCCCGAGTGGTTTCGAGACTGCTAATTTAGATTTACTTTCCGAATAGAAGAGAAGTGATCATTTGTTTGTAAGGAATTTTGTAGGCAAATAGCTATTATTATTTAGGTATTATAACTATTTTATGAAACTACGTATCCCCTTTTTTTAAATTTTATACAATTTTATATTTTTTATCCTTGCACCTTGTAAAAATCTATAATGCATTCGGTATATTATATTTTTACAAGATGCATCCATACTAATATTATAAATTCGAAAGTAACTCGGTCTGTCTGTAACCGATTTAGATGAAATTTGGTATAGAGATAGTTTGAGTCCCGGAGAAGGTCATAGGATAGTTGTTATCCCGATATTCCCACGGGATCGACACTTATGCGGGTGAAACCGCGGTGCGCAGCTAGTATTTGTATAAAAATATCACTTAAGCTCTGGCAAAGAAGGCGAATCACGCGCGGGATGCAAGAAGAAATTCACTCGCACCGACGACGGCGTCTAAGTACTAACTTGTATAGAGTTTTTTAAACTGGCGCCAATAATTAGGTACCTACGTGACTTCCTGATCCTTTAAACAATAGAGGAGCGCAGTCGCGCCGAGCATCACACGCGGGTTTGCCTCTGTGTGACCAGAGCATTAAAACTACAATCGCTTCGTTTGTTCGACCAGACTTACTCAACACTAAGTACAAGCCATCAACCAAACACTCCAAGCCAGACCAGCACTCCGACTACCCGAGTCGAAATCGTGACCAAGACACAAATACGACAAATACTTCAAGTCGCGTTATGTCGACCGTCTACTGTCACCCTTACCCCTTGGCCACAACCAATACGCTCACCAATACGACACGCGCCTTGCGACTGCGACTGCGGAGAAAACAAATGAATGAAGTTGTTTAGAGCATGCGTCGATTCCCCCCGACGTGACTTGCGGAAACAGGAGCAATCTCATCTCAGCAACAATCAATATCAAAAATTTTGGGAAATTACAGATATTTTTGACAGATTGAGACTGAGATCCGACTGTGAACGTTCTTAACCCTTCGTATGATTAAACGTGGATCCACGCAAGACACAATGGCTTTTCAATTGTGTCTGTAATTACGGCATTCAACCGGTTAAAATTACGAGAATTGACCTTTGGTTGACGCGAGCGCGTATCGCTTAACGCAAGTCGCGTCGCTCGAGGCCGTCAACGGAGCCTTAATCATGTAATCAACGCAAGCAGACTGAAACAGTTCCCTGCGACTCATTAGACGGCGAAGTGCGCTGAATTACCTATTACTTTTAACATGCGAGGAAATGCGCTCTCTTCAGCAAGCGTTGAAACGAGGGCGTAAAGTCCGGATAGTGTCGACTTGATCCAGCTGTTTTATTTTACTGTACAAGTTGTTATGAAAATCTCGGCGGGAATAGTTGGGAAATACTTGTTTATTACACAAGCAAGTAAACAACAACAACAAGTGACTATACTTTAGTATTTTACCTGTAAGTTTTGACGGTAGTCTTGAAAATGAGATAGGTACATAGGCCTTCATCAATTAAAATTTTTGAAGAATATTTTTCTTCATAATAACATGACATATTAGAATTATTTATTTGACCTAAAAAGTACACAGATACAAGGTCACACTGCAAATAGCCTCCACAAAATAAATGATCAATTGCCCCCATGCTAGAAAAGACCAGGAGTCATCCACAATCGCAATTTAGCAATGTGCACTTTTTCTAAAAATAAACTAGAGTAGTACAATTAATTTTGAGGATAAGAATCGGGGAAGCACGTAAAAGGTGTTAAAATTGATTAAAAAAAAAAAAAATAGGGATTTGGGCCTACAAGTGACGTTTGTTTTTACAATTTTACTGATGATGGCAAAAGGCCCTCCCCTATTACATGGGACTTAAACATAACTGGCGAAATGTGGGTGTGCTATATGCACATCACTGCCTAACCCTGCGGGGATTACAGGCGTGATGTTACGTATGTTATTTTACTATTTTATTGTTATTTCGGTGGAAAATAATCAGCGTATTACCACAGTATAAGAATCATACAGTAGGACGACGCCTTTGATCTCGTGTAAAATGCCGACATCGTCTAGACAGTAACGCATCGGCCAGGGTTGTCACAAATAAACAATATTTATATAATTATTTATTTATTGCAAATCAACATCGATATTAATATAGTAAAGAAAACAATTATTACCCCGTTCTACACTGCATGTATTCGTAACAAGCACCCCAAATATACTCGAAATTGACACCCATATCAAATTATAAAAAAAAGACTTCCGCCATCTTGGATTTCAAAAAGGATGGCTTTTTCGTAACAAGCACCCCAATTATACTCGAAATTGACACCCTTATCAAATTATAAAAAAATGACGTCTGCCATCTTGGATTTCAAAAAGGATGGCTTTTTCGTAATAAGCACTCCAATTATACTCAAAACTGAGATTCATATCTTATTATAAAAAATTACGGCCACCATTTCGAAATTCACCCTTAGTAAATAATAAAAAACTCCACCATCTTGACACCCGGGAACATAAAAACGAACACTTTCACATTTATAATATTAGTAGGATTTCCAAACAGATGCTCTGTGTGATAAACACAGAATATAGGAATCATACGTAGTGATACCCTATTATTTATTTTTACCGTGCGCCGGTCGGCCATTTTATTAGCGTTATCAACATGGCACGACATTACAAATAAAATTATTTATGCACTCTACAATAACAAAATAGATATTTTATTTACCTTTCTTCTGTACGTGGAAGTTGATAAAACCGCAGATCTTTATTTATATGAGATGAAGACTTACAATCAGTCACAGCACACGTCGTATGCACCATTTTAAATTAACAAATAAAAAACAAGCATGCGTCAGCCCTCAATGATATATCCCGAACTACTAACATTGTTTTGTTCGCAGTTCGGGATCGGCTCACCCGCGTCTCGCCCCTCACACCCCGCACGATTGCCCTGTCTAGACGTCTTCGTTGGACGACTGTATGATTTTTAGACTATGGTATTACATAGACATCTATTATAATGAAAGAAACCAGATATAGGCCGGCCGCTTAACTGAGACGTTGCCTGAGGTAGCAGCGCGGTGCGGGATGGTGACGTGATGCGAGAGCTCAGTGATTCGTCAACCTGCGACAACTATCACCCCTCCCGCACCGCGCAGCTACCTCAGGCAACGTCTCAGATATTATTTTTTTATTTATTTGTTTAACCTTTAACTGCTTACGCCGGATTAATCCGACAGATATTTTTGTGTCCATTTCGCCAGGGTCGTATACATACAACCAAATACCACAGCTCGTTTAATCTGTATAATTATTACATCATCACAGCTCGTTTAATCAGTATTTATGTTTCGTGTTTTTGTTTTTTTTTTCGGGCTCTTGTGGCACGTCAACTGATATAAAGTCGGGCGGTTAAAAGGTTAAGCGGTTGGCCTATAGCAAGTAATCATGTTCTCAGTTGTGCTAAAATTGCATGCCTAACATACCTATAAAATTTTCCTCTTGACAGCCTTTTACATGTCGATAGTCAAAGGGTTAAACGGCACTTCGAAGTTTACGTTTCCTAGTGCCAATTAACCTTTGAATGCCACGCTTCAAATAGAACAAAAATATTGTTCGTTTTGACCTTTAGACCCGACGGTAAATAGATAGATTCAAAAGATCTTCGTAAATTGATTTAGAATTTCTTTACTGAAAAACTAAATAACACTTTTCCTTTCCTGGAAATACATCTAGGGACATTCTTGGGTTTGGCAGCCAAATTTGCGTCGGATTATGAAATAGCTGTATTAATAATAAACCGAGTAAAAAAAACCAACGTTCTGATTAAACTGACTTTTTTTTTTTTTTTTTTTTTTTTTTTTTTTTTTTTTTTTTTATTTTTCAACCATGTAATTTAAAAAACTAACAATCTTAAAATAATAATATGTACAAGTATATAAACAGGGAGGGAAAATAATCAAAGGGCGTCAAAAAATTCGTCCGCATCACTGTCAACGGGAAACGTGCCCAAAAGGCTGGCAGCATTGCCACGTTGTATGGCAATGCTGATTCTTTGGCCAAAAAATAGGCCAGCCCTCTGGTCACGTGATGAGTCGACCAACCGCTTGGCGATGTCTTGGAATACTAAGTGGGCACTCGGGCCCCATGGCCCTAGTGTTTCAACCCCAAACGGCTCAAATATGTAAGTTCCAAAGAGATTGGAGTATTTGCGCCGTTTGAGGTTTTCCGCACCTGCAGCAGCCGCCCCAGCACAGCTTACCGTGCTTGGAAGATGGGATGGCGCAAGGGTGTCGACACACGTTGCATCCCACACCAAAGGTCTACCTACCTTCCAAGGCATTATGGTCATCCCGTCTGGTCTCTTACCATCGTCGCGTGCCAAACCATTGGGTTCTAAAACAGCTGGCACCCCAGCGGTGACAAGAGCACGACGGATGATGTCATTCATGAACTGACTTTGTTTCTTATTTCATCTAAACTGATTCAAAGAACACTATTGTTTCAAACAACAAACTATGTACATACTGCAACGAAGAAGAGATGAAAGAAAAATTACACTCAAAGCCAGAACAAAGTGTCCAACGCTAAAATATTTATGTTGCACACAATTCGAAATAACAAAGACAAAGTTGGCGCCGGCTGGGCATTCATCGAATCCGACGGAGAAAAATTGTCAAGCACGTGAGATTCGACGGCTGTGTGGCAACGACTAAATTCAACGTCGACTGATGTGGGAGCAGCCCTGCACGCCTGGCTGCCTGCACCTCGCACCCGCCGCTAACAGGGTTGGCGAGTTGCCACACAAACATTTTTTTTTCGTATTTTTAGCAACAGTCAAATTGATTTTTATGCCGTGCATCAATCACGGAGTGTCTATGCTAGTGACGAAAATGTCGCTTTGACAGATAATTGGGTGGGGGAAAAGTTGTGTTCTGGCATCCCTAGCTGCACCCGATTCTACGTCGACACTCACTAGAATCTACACCCACTCACAGGCACATTTAACGACCCACTGCAAAATTCACATTGCACCCGTTCCCAACGAGTTTCGCTAAACGTCGTTCTCTAGAATGAATTTCGTCGTTAATGCAAATTGCCGCGGATTTTCTAAAGCGCTTTGTGAAAACAACGACCATTGGAACACTTTGCAAAGGTGAAGTCGGAACTGAATAGTTTTGGGATACAAGTGAATTGCTTGGTAACCTTTTAAGGGGGTATTTTGAAAATATTTTGGCTCTTCAAGGTTATTTTTAAATATTTTCAAACACGACAAAAAAATGCCTTAATCAGTTTTACGTGACTTTTCATAGCAGTCTATCTCGCGTAAAATACTGTACTAGTAACGAGATTATGCCTGTCTAGAAGTTGCCTAGCTTTATTTCTCTATCTTGGATTAAAATCTAATCCTCAGAACTCGCCGCTAAAGCAAAAAAATCCTTCATAAAATACAGAACGCGATGAAAGATTGTTTTCAGTTCCGTACCCGTCGTTTATTGCACAGTAGAATACAATAATGAGGCCATTTCCTGGTGCCTTTTGATGCGCCCTGCAAAAGGTTGCTAACAGCATTTTTATATTGAGCCTCAATTAGGATTCCGCCGTCCCGGTTGCTGGGTTCTCCTCATTTTGTTAACGTGAAGGCGTCCGGATGGATTTGAAAAGCATCTGTATTCTGTAAGTTTGGTGCTGTTAGCAAACTTTGTAAAGGCTTCGGCGTACAAGTTCTATCGTTGTCTCTTTTGGCTAGGGACTTTGAGACTAACTAAATGACAGGACTGGTCGACAAAGGGAGTAAAGCGTTTTTGTTGGGTTTACTTTTGTATAATTATGGGTCTGGCCAAATAATCCCAGAGAATAATTGAGCAATCTTTCTTTATTAAAGTAAAACAATCAGTCGACAGACACTATTTAAAATTGAAGTGCCGATCGATCGAGGAATCCACTACAAATCATTCAATTTAATTTCACTATACTATTATTATCATTTTCAATCATTTAGAATATGAATCAAAATCATCAATCAACCAGTCAAAAATAAACACATACGCTGTCTAATAGTTTGGCATTTCAGTGTGTAGCAGAGATTCCAATTACTAAAGCATGCAGGCCCCTAAAATAAACACACCTCTTGCACTCACAGAGTCGTGGAGGCATCGAGGGAAGCGACAGGTAACCGTTCCGATGGCGCGTCCGCTCGCCGGGGAAACTTATTAGCATCGACCCTAGCAATTAACTCTATACCATTTCCGTGGGGTCCCGCAGTCCCCCAGTCTCGACCGGGGTGGAATAGCTACAGAAACACGATCCCAGTCGCCTTTAGCGACACTATTCGGGGAGTAATTGAAATGTAAATTTGAAGTATACGTCCGAATGGGTTTCTTGAACGTTAGAAGGACCATTAGGTTGTATCGCTGGCTTAGTAACTAAGGTTAGTACTAAGATTTCTATTAATATATTTCGGTTCTGTGGGAAATCTAAGGTCAGTAATAGCGACGTTTAGCCTCAAAGCTTCTAAATCTAACCTACACTGTTGGTTTGATTTAGAAACATCGGGGCAAACTTCGCATTTTATTTCAACTGATAACTCTGAGAAGTTCGAAGAAGCAAAATCAATACAATTAACTGTTCTCGCAGCCGCTTTCTCTCTAGCGTTTGTGTGATGTGCACTTTAGCAGCTCACCTCCACATAAAACCAGGAGCTAGAAACCACATTAGAGCACTAATGGGTTTCTGTACTGAGAAATTATATTACGGACTAAAAAGGCTTTTATAAAATTAATTATTTTATCATTATTTACTAAGAATTTTCTTCGTTTTCACTATAAACTTGTTTTTCTCTAGCATAAGGTTGATATATTATAACAGTAGGGTTTTTACTATTAAAGGCTGGAATGACGAAAACATAATACATAATCGCAAAACCTCGATCCAATCAAAACGAAATTAGTTAGCTTTGTACAGGGCAGTCACTGCTTCAAAAATTTCACATAAGAACAAAAAGCCGGTAGTGCGGTAACAAAAATCTTTGCGTTTTGAAGAATATCCTAGCGCCGAACGACTTTCTCGATTGTTAATTATCACCAAGTCGCCTGCTTAGATAATTATGACAAATGTAGAATCTGTACCTACGCAAAAACTTTTATCATAAATTGTTACTTTAGCCGTTTTCCCTTTGCGTCTGAGGCCCACTTTACGCTTTACGTTAAAACTTCCCTGAAAATTATACAACAATTTCAACGCTATACCTACGTCTGGTGCCTCATCCTCTATAATGAGGTGATCTTTATTTAGCTCATACTACTTAATACATTATGCAGGGAGCTCTCTCTATAACCGGCAGCGGAGAAATTCTATTCAATACCGTAATTTTCAGTTTTTGAATGACGTAATTTGAGTTGGTGACATGACCATGGCGTGACGAAGTTCCCTATTCAAGCAACAAAACAAACAAAGACAAAGCTTCCATGCTTGCTTGAGCTTTCTATACAAAGTATTAAAGTTCAACATTCTGGAACACTGCCGCGGTTGCTTATTATGAGCATGTCTGTTGAAATTAAGTTGTATGCTGAAGTCCTACAAATACCTTTATTAAAAAAATATTTTCAACCCTTCTACAAACTGTGTCATTAGGTCCGATAACACTTTTACGTTATAAAGGTAACCCTTTCGACCTAATTCTTGATCACTTAGCGATCCATGCCCCCTGATGGAGGCCAATAAAACCACCCCACAATTAACCTGGTCCCCTGGGTATGCCCCGATTAAAGGTTGCTTTATCAATTGACACCCTTTTTTATTGGAATCGTGAAGTTTTTTTTTCAGCTATGTTTCTAAACCTGGTATTAAATACCTATTTTGGGGGCTGGTCGTAAGGGAATAAGTTAGTATTTTTACCCGATCATGGTGGTACTGTGTTTGCGGATAATGACCTTTCAATCATTCTTTCTAATGTCAAAATCACGTTGGCAGGCAAGAACAGGATGCTAGGTTCAACGCACTTAAGAGCAAGATGTTATCTACATGGCACATTGAAATTGATTTCCGCCATATCTAAAGGGTGGCTTTTATTGGCTTCTTGAGACGAAATTGATACTTTGATTCAATTCCACTCTGCGCCAATGTGCCTTAGATATTAACAACGCATAGTACTTTATCATATTAGGTAGGTGGGTTCTATCTATGAATAATATTATGATGACGTGATGACAATTTTGTTACATAATAATATAAGACAGAGAGGAGTAGAAAGGAGAGAGGGAAGCCTTACCCTGCAGTGGGACAACATAGGCTAGAAATAAATATGTTGACGCTGTGACGTAGACTGCCTTTTGGGCATGCGAGTAGATGGACGTAGGCCTTTGAATTGTGTTATGAATTGAATTGAATTATTTTACCTACAGTACCAATTAAGTTACTTAATGATTGTGGATTGATTAACTTAATAGGTACTTGAGGTAACATATTATGTTACCTACCAATGAAGTTACTCAATCCATTCGACAATTCAAAGGCCTACGTCCAATCTACTCACTTGCCCAAAAGGCAGTCTACGTCACAGCGTCGACATATTTATTTCTGGCGTATGTTGTCCCACTGCAGGGCAAAGGCCTCCCTTTCTCCTTTCTACTCTTATCTGTCTTCAGCTGGTGCGGACTGTGAACCGACTGTAGGCGTCAAACTCATCCCGACATCTTCTGGGTCTGCCTCAATGTTGCCGTACGTTTTCTGGGACCCACATGATGGTAGATTTGGCTCATGACTCGTTCGCAATTCGGCAAACTGTGTTCCTAACACGGTCACGGGCACGTCGACATAGAACATAATTTTATTTGTCGTACAATGAATTATCGTAATTTTTCATTGTCCGCCATGACAAATTGGTCAAGAGCGATAAGCGCTGCGTGATATGCGTGCGACACACCATAATTTTAATATAATTACTTCTTGTCGACTAATGTTACCAACTTATTTATAACCATTAACAATATTACACGAATGGCGAAATGATTTTCAACATGGTTTTAAAAAGGAGCTTCTTTGATTATGACATTTTTGTGTTTACCTATATAGAGTTACACTATGGTATACCATTAAATACAGTACAGTCACGTCTAAAAGTATGTATACACTTGGCAATTTTCAATAGCGATTTTTTCGTGAAATAACGAATGCAACGTTGAAATACGACACTTAACATAAACCTATGGGTTCGAAAATACTATTTTCGTAATAACATAAATTTTCATTCAAAAATAAAGGAGAAAATCGCCTTTGAATAAAGCCAAGTGTATACATACTTTTAGACGTGACTGTACAAGAGATAAGTCTTCGATAATTATCGCCTACGTATACATCTTATCTATCATCATTTTAATATTGTTGGCAAAAATATGATTTTTGATACTTTCAAACTCAAATAGCAGCCAGGGGGTTAACTGTAGACTTTCTTTGTTATATTAAACAAAGTTCAAGACGTTATTTCCCATAAGAAAATGTCCCATTTTTGGGTACGAAATGAACGACGTCCTTTAAATTATTTTGCGATGACGAGCCGAAATTGCATAATGGATATTTCCATTGTGTAGTTTCATCTGCATTAGGTGTAGGTCACTGTAGGTAGTAGATTTTAACAATAAATCTAAGTATGATATCTAAGTTATACGGAGATAGTCTGAATTGCCATTAAAAAGCATTCCCGCAAAACCCATGTGACAGGTTTATTGGACATATCTATCCAAAATGGACATATCCAATACAGACATTTTGTCCACAAGTCATTTGAGATATTTGAGCATTTAATTGTGAAAAAGTTTATTAATAAACTGTAGCCTGGGTATTTATAGCTTTACTGTTAGAGAAGGCTTCAAGGTATTAAACTGGATAACTTAAATTAAGCTGAGTCCAAAGATTATGTAGGTACCTGTGGTTGGTAACACTTAGGTACCTAAATAAATACTAGTCTTTGATACATGAACCTCTGAGAAATGATTTACTCCCTCTATGTCGATTCCCGTAACGTCAACTTTTATATCTAGGTACGACTAGCTTCTGCTCGCTGTTTCGCCCACGTGGAGGTCGGTTCATGGGTTTTATTTTTTTCCGCGGAAACCTAAATCTTTTCTAAAATAAAAGAATCTATCTGCCAGTAAAGACCCGTCAAAATCGATCCAGCCGTTTCGTAGATTAGCCGGAACAAACAAACAGTTTAGAAATTGTTTTTTTGTTAAGTACCATAAACAGACAAAATTTACTTTCATATGCATTTAGTAAAGAAGCTGTTATTTTGACATTACAAACAGACACTTCAATATTATTTATTTGTATGTAGGTATGTACATATGTATGGAGCAGTGGTGGCCCAGTGGTCACGGCCGCGACTTACGAGTTGTAGATCGTAGGTTCGAACCCATTCAGGGGATTTACTTTGTGTAAATTATATCATCACCACAGCTCTCAAAACGGTGAAGGAAAACATCGTGAGGAAACCGGCATGTCCTAGAACCAAAAATTCGAAGACATGTGACATCTACCAACTCGCACTGGGCCAGCGTGGCAGATTACGGCCCACCCCCTCTCACAGAGAGGAGGCCTGTGTCCCAGCAGTGGGAACGTTATAGGCTGAGTATGTATGTGATGTATGTATAGATAAATTCAGTAAGTATTTATCATCGACTAGGTTCCGCCCGCGACTTCGTCTGCGTGAAATTTCACCCTCCCCCCATTCACCCCCTTATGGGTGGAATTTAGAAAAACACTTTCTTATTGGATATCTACTCTTCACAAAGAACACACCCTGCAAATTTCATGTCTCTAGGACCAGCGGTTATAGGCTGTGCGTTGATATATCAGTCAGTCAGTCAGGACTTTGAATTTTATAGTATTAGATAATGAAGTCGGTTAAAAAGTGAATGCATTTGCAGAAATATGTAACATCCGTGCTCTACACGTAGTCATCCACGAACTCAAGTACAAAGCACTTGCTGTATTCACCAGTTCTAATTATTTCCAGTCTGTTCGAGTGCCGCACACACTCAAAGGGCCGCTCGTCAGAACATAGGACAAGCGGAATCCATTCATTTTTAAAGTTTGCATATTTCAGATGACATTCAGTTTTTGTCGTTCCTCCGAAAATATTCGGAAAAAATACAAATGAAAAATTCATATTGACGATTCACATATCTACCTTTCTGGTTTATTTTTGTGCCCGATATAAGTACCAAACATGGAGGTTTGTGCTGTTATTGTTTTATTTATTTTTTTAAACGATTTTGTTTTTTTTTTTTTCGTTGTACGTTATTTTCGTGAAATGAAAAAGTTCATTACTTTCTAATAAAAGACAGACTTTTTCAATCATAAAAATATTATAAAGAGGTAAAGCTTGTAACTTTGTAAGTTTGGATGTAGGAGGTGATCTCCGTAACTACACATCAAATTTCAAAAATTATTTATCTTATAGAATGCTACGCTATTGCCAAGTGCCACAGGATCACGTTGACGTAATCACGTCAACGCCGACTGTCGCTGTAAACCAGCGCTGCGGCTCTGTCTCGTATTAGGTCGTAGCATTATGCAGAGCAATGGCCGTTTTGCGTGGATTTGACAGATATTTTTTAATTTTTTGTTTGTGTTCTTTCTCTGCGTCATGTTTACCGCAAGTAAATGTTTTTTTTTTCTTTTTTAGGGTTTCGTACCTCAAAAGGAAAAAACGGAACCCTTATACGATAATTTTGTTGCCCGTCTGTCTGTCTGTCAAAACCCTTTATCTCGAGAAC
The DNA here is from genome assembly GCA_945859645.1 of Amphipoea oculea. Lineage (NCBI taxonomy): Eukaryota > Metazoa > Arthropoda > Insecta > Lepidoptera > Noctuidae > Amphipoea > Amphipoea oculea. Next base: position 16,981,190 of record OX243873.1, read on the forward strand.
GTGTGGAGGTATCGAGTTAAAGTTAAAACCATATATTCAGGTCTGCGGTCACTTGAAGCTGTGAAAAAATCAAACTTCTAAGTTAACTTGAAAAAAAGATACGGCCGTTTATGCCGCAAAAAACGTATATTTCGACACTCTCAAGGGAATCAAAATTTAACTATAGGGTACTTCCCGTTGGCCTAGAATCATAAAATTTGGCAAGAAGCAAGGTCATGTAGCACAAATAAAGGAAACAATCCGAAAACCGTAAAGGACGATGAGTCATAACGTCCCCCCAACCCTACATTGACCAACAGACTTAAAATGTATCTCATTCGAACCGCCTTAGCAAGCTGATAAATTTTTACTATGACGACATCAGCTCTCAAAAGTGCAGGATATTCCGAGAAAATCATGTTTTAGTGTTAATATTGTCACAACGTCCCGCCAACCCTTACATTGACCAACAGACTTAAAATGTATGTCATTCGAACCGCCTTAGCAAGCTGACCAATTTTTACTATGACGACATCTCTCAAAAGTGCGGGATATTCCGAGAAAAATCATGTTTTCATGTTACTATTTTCGGCACAAAATAACAGTTTGTACACCACATTCTTTGATTTTTAAACCTTTCAAGATCAACTACGAGATGCCATTTATAAAACAAATAAAACAATAAACGTCATTCATTACTCGTCCAATTTTTTTCTCCTGTATGCTCGTCTACGAAGGAGACGCGACTTTGTTATTTTCAATATCGGATTGTTTTACCTAGATCTCTTACTAACCCCTGCATGTTTATTGGACCTGATTGATAGCTTCTCGATTGTTTTACTTAGACCACTTACTTACCCCTGCATGTTTATTGGACTTGATTGATAGCTTCTCGTTTGACCCTGCCAAAAATTCGCACTTTTTTCTATGTATATATACGTTCCATCACAAATGAAAATGGCCTTTGTATTCTTGTCATTTCCGAAAATCCGTTTTGGAATAAATAGGTTTCTCTCCAGAACGCTGTCTCTAATAATGTGATCCATTCCAAGATGTCTTAAAACGAAATCCTGTGACAAACATTCTCTCGCTATTTTTATTTTTCTTTCAAAATGACTACGTGACATTGTAAATAATGTTGACAGCCTTTCGTTAGTTTCGCCAGTCCTTAGTTTTGTCAGGTAGATGTTCATACAAAGATATATAGTTAATTACGCATAAAAACATAACCCTGTCCTGCCACGGAGTCGGGTAAATAGTGTATGACACTGCCATAACTAGGTATTCCCCAGCTATTTAACAGTTTCATAAACTTCGTTATAAGTTTAATTAATATATAATATTTTAATTGTAAAAGTTCCTAATCTATGTGATATTAGATAATAGATACTCACTACAATATTATTAGTTATAAGTTATCTTGCTGCGCCCTAACAGGGTCATATTATACTCACTAGTTTAAGCCTAGCGTGTAACTATGGTTGTGTACATTGTGCATTAAATAAATAAATAATCGAATTGGTTTTTATTACTTCGCAGTACGTGCGAAAAGTAGAGTAGGCATTCTCCTCTTGGATAAAGGTGTCTTCGTCTTGGGCGAGCTTAAATCCCTCTGCACTCAAGGATTCAAGTCTTAACTCCCTTGTTTCGCTCAGGAGTTAACTCAAACCTAGAATCCTTCGTTGCGTTTAGGATTCAAAATAGCGCCCGCGGCAGCAAGACACTACTTTATCCCATTTCTGGTTAATCTACTATGTAACATTCTGTTGAATTTGAAAAAATAAATAAAACATTTTTTTTTTTTATTTCTAAACCCCATGGATTTTGAAGTTAAAACCGGTTGCTAGTCTTTCTATAGATCTTTGTGAACCTACTAACATATACAAAAATTCTGTTGAAGGGGGGGGACGGGTCTCATACAAATATGGTCATCGTTCTTTGTAGTTACATAAAAAAACCTTGGTAAACTATTTACATACCTACAAATTTGTACGGAACCCTCGGTGCGCGAGTCCGACTCGCACTTGACCGGTTTTTTTCTATTTTATGTTAAAACACGCAGAAGTTGTGAGCAGAAGCTACTCATAAATTAACACTTAGAGATTAAGTATCCATCCACATAATTCACAAGCCATTGTTGCATAATCAGCCTATAATGTTCCCACTGATGGGACACAGGCCTCCTCTCTAAGAGAGGGATTGGGCCGTAATCCACCACCCGGGCCCAATGCGGGTTGGTAGATGTCACATGTCTTAGAATTTATAGTTCTAGGACATGACGGTTTCCTCATGATGTTTTCCTTCACCGTTTTGAGGGCAGTGGTGATAAAATTATTTACAAAAATTAATCGCCTGCCTGGATTCGAACACACAACCTAAAACTCGTCAGTCGGGGGCCGTTACCACTGGACCACCACTGCTCTTTAAACACAAGCCACTATTAAAACAAAACTGCTCTGAACACCCTGAATCCTTAACAACACGATTTTAGCTACATTTTACGAGTAACGTCAACGTCAATCAATTTACGTAATATTAACTCAATCAATGATTGGTTCAATTAATTGATTCCCAGTGCCACTCGACCCCTTTCTCAATAGACACGATTGTCCCGGTCTGTCAACAGGATGACGTAGGTAGGTACAGTCACGTCTAAAAGTATGTATACACTTGGCTTTATTTAAAGGCGATTTTCTCCTTTATTTTTGAATGAAAATTTATGTTATTACGAAAATAGTATTTTCGAACCCATAGGTTTATGTTAAGTGTCGTATTTCAACGTTGTATTCGTTATTTCACGAAAAAATCGCAATTGAAAATTGCTAAGTGTATACATACTTTTAGACGTGACTGTACAAACATAAAGTTCAAGAATGTAGAGTAGGTACAGTCACGAGCATGAATACCTTCCACTTACGTAAGATTCAAAAGTGATTCACTCATAAAGTATTGATAGATAACAAAGTTCACGAGAGGAGAGTAGGTACAGACACGACCATAAACACCTTACACTTTCGCAAGACTCAAATGCGATTCTCTCCAAAAGTATTAGTAGATGTTTTATGGTATTGCGAACATAGTATTATCAAAGCCATACTTCTCTTCTCAAAGTTGCAATTTTCATTTCGCGAGAATAACGCTTTGAATTTTGACTGTAGGGTATTAATGCTGGTGCGGGATTGTCCGAAAGGGTTACCGCTACCCCGGAACATAAAGGGCTAAGGAAGGAACACGGATGGGTTTTAGTCAGTAAGAGTCTGACACTCCCTTCCGCTCCACCCAGAGCGGCATGGCATCATTTGATGATTTCCCATCCATAAAAAAAGGGTATTAATGCTCGTGGCTGTACCAACCTAATTTGGGGATTACGTCACGAATTCTCAGCTGACAGAGACATATTCGAACAGAGAAGAGAGGTGAATTAGTAAATTCTTGTGAGTTACGGAATCCGATAAGTTTATCAGGTTTAAAAAATTCATTCGGAATTAGCGAATTTCAAACCGGTGCACGCTGGTTGGGATTTCGGAAAAGCTTGCATATTATATATGTCAACGAGATCGAGCAAAAAGAAGATAAATCTTCATCTTCATCTTCTTCTTCCGTCCGTTAATCCCAGTTCTATCTGGCGTCGGATCTTCTTGTACAGCGGCGCCAGGACGATCTGTCCTGGTTGTCATAGGAGTTCAAAAGAAGATAAATACGTTGTAATATTTTATCTGACTAAAATATTGTATCAAAGAACGAAGCTAATTCAATTATTTTAAAACTGAAACATTGTCCTGGTTCCCTAATGACATTTTATTTTCTGATGGCTTCTTGATGATCCGCATTATGGATATCAATTTTAATAAGCGACGCGACCCCACGTCATGCTGCCATCCCGCTCCCTTTATCATTACTTGATTAAATCACAATAAGAAAGAGCTTTCAATTAATTTTCTGTCCCAAAGAAACAAACTTGATTAAATTGCCAACAATGGAGTCCAAATCTGTGACGAAATTAATTTAATTTTCAAGTTATTTTGACATCCGACTCGTTCCAATGGGCCAGCCAGCATAGCCTGTATACAGAAGAGTTTAAATATTCAACAAACTTGTTAACAGCAAACCTTTATCAATCACATTATGAAGTTCTCCATCAAGGTTTCTATCAGAAACCAGAATTTAGGCTCTGCCCAAACGTAGGACAACGTAAAACGCTCAGTTTTTGAAGTGAAAACTTCTTCAGGCGCATTAGGCATTTTTTGAGATGGGAAAAATCATTGAACTCGCGACACTGTTACCGTAACCGACACCTCTGAATGAAGCGAAAACTTCTTTAGGGACGCGATTCAAAAAATACACACGTAATTGTTCAAGTTTTCACTTTTGTTGGCACTCCCGGAGTGCCACTGTTAGGCGAATTGGTACTTACATATTACAAGCCAGTAAAATTGAGTGTATTGCCAAATATTAAAAAAAAAAGTATTTAAAAATATTTCGAAATAAAATCATTATAAAACAATCGTAAAGCACAGTTCATAAGAATAATTTACGTCGCATAATTCTGAAAAATTTAAGCGTTAACTGTTATATTTTATGTAATGATATTATAAGGATTTCAATCATCTTAAAAATTTATAAAAATTATTCAACTGAGCCGTGCATTTATTTTTTCAATATAAGTCGTTAAAACTGCAATATCACTTTTATTTTGGGTGGTCATTCGATTCAACTAACATCAATCGCATTGCTGTTATGAACCATATTGGTTACCGGAATGCGCTATTGTCAATTACATAAAAATTTGCTTCTTACCGCGCTTTAACCTCTCTGCTCGACAAAATTTTGACATTTGACACACCAGCTGACTCGACGGGGTGTTGCGAATTACGTCATGATAATCAGAAATTTACTTTAACTTTCAGCATTCGAATTTATTAAGAAAACTGTGTTACCGCGCCTATTTTGTATAATAAGTTTGTGGCAAATATCTCTAACTATATGCTGAGGTCGGTAAAACCGCGTCATTCTACTGTGAAAGTTGTATAAAATAGATATTACCACACCTATCCAAAAGGTAGACACCTCAAAATCGCTGAAAATATGTACATAAACCATCTAATCTCATGATGAAAATATGCAAAAGGGAAAAATAAATATATTGTCATTCTCTCTGCATTCTTACTTTTACCATTTTTCATACATAAACTACATAAAAACATGATCAAATCTTGATAAAAATTAGTAAAAATTGTGTTTGTGTGTGTTGCAACGTGACACCTCTTAGTGCTGACCATCCACCCAATTTTCTTATTCCGATTCAAAAATGTCATAAAGCCTAATCGATAATCGGTATTTTAAAAAAATAAAAAAAATGTAGAGACTGAATAAAAACTCTTTGGTATATTTTATCATGAATTAATAGTTTTTTGAAATATAATCATTTTAATAAGTACAAACACGTACAGTGTGGATAGGGGTGTAACTTTTTATGGTTCCCTACGTCCGAATGAAAAAACGGAACCCTTATACCCTCACTCGTGTGTCTGTCTATAGGTTTGTTACAATCGATTTGTTTCGAATCTACTGGACCGATTAAGTTGAAATTTGGTACATGTATAAATTTCTGTGACTCAAATACGGACGTGTAACATGAATAAATTAATTATGAATATGGGGTCACTTTTTGGGGTCACATTAGATAAAAAAAATACCATTATTATAGTTTCAAACTCAAATGGGTCCCGTCTGCTTCCAAATTTTATTTAATTTAAAATGGGCTTGTTTTTAGCTTTTCAGTTAGTTTTAGTACAAGGATGCAGTCGGTTTTTTTAATTTTTCTAATTTCTTTTTTTTATTTCCAGCTTTTTAGGTTACAAATGTGAAAGATGTGTTTCGCAGACGATTTAGTTCTTGATACGTGTTTTTTACGATTTGTCACTTTGAACTATTTTTAAACCATATAAGTTGTATATATTTTTGTAATCACCTTTTAAAACCCTTTATTTTGATACCCCAATCGATAGGTATTGAGAAAAAAAAAATGATTGAAGGCTATGGCGCCAAAAATCCGCCATTTTGTTTTTTTCTATTTTGATATGCCCATTGTCACTCTCACAGTAAATACGAATCTAACGACACCTCTCAAGCTAAAATCCATCGAGCCGTTCAGGCCACAGAGCGTGCCAAACAATTATACATACTTACATACTCTCGAAAAACATAACCCTCCTTCTGGTGCAGTCGGGTAAATAGTAGATTGTTATACAAGTTTTTTCTAAAATATTTATTGATAAGAATAACATGAATAATAGGTACCTGTTTAAAATTAATTGAAATATTAGAACAATTTGTGTGCTATTTTAAATATGGAACACACCGCGTCACTGCCGCGGGCCGTCCCGCTTTTTTTTTTTCACACTGGCTGTTTATACACTCACAAGACCGCAACATTTTTCTTAATTATGTAAAAATTTCGTAGCTGACTACTTCCAACCAATTTAGTTCTATTTTTTAATTCATTCCCGACCTAGAGAGGGAAGCAATTACTATGAGTCTTTCCCGCCTTAAAGTGGGAAGCAACGTCTTCCACCCGCTATTCGGATCAAACAAATACTACTTTCCGAGTATGAGAAATGAAAAAGCTTTGCTTACTGTAAGTACCGTGTGATGTATCAAATGAAAGGGTTTGTCGTGAGGGTCACAAACATATTTTTAATAACTAAAAAAAAGTTATTTAGAAACAATATATCTGAAACCACAGCCTAAAATAAAAAGAACTACAAAATATAGTTCTGTGATTATTCTAGATTCCAAGAGATCCTATCAGACGTCTGGTCTTCAAATAATATAGCAAATCTCTCATTCTATACTGCGTACATACTTACATTTGGTCACAGTCAAAATATGTTCGGGACGTTATATTTAATTTGAATTTGGTATTTTTAAATGTTATGCTTAAAACACTTGTTATAAGAAGTCGGTTAAAAATAAGATTTTTGGCATTTTCAATCTCAATAGTAAGAAATGCTCAAGATGTTATTCCCCATAAGAAAACAGTAGGACTTTGCTTTTCTGGCTGGCACTTTAATTTTTGAGTAGGTACCTTATGAATGATGGGTTTTTGAAAAACAAACTGATTTTTGCAGTCGATCAAATTAATGATGATGTACATTGTGCATACGTGAATATTCAACCTTAACGGAACCTTTCACTGTGCGTGGTCCGACATAAACATGGAAAGATTTTTTTAAATTTCGTTGGGAAACTACCACAAAAACAAACAATTACCTTTACTCAAGTAAATTAATAGAAACAAAAACTACCAAGCTCATAAAACTAACAACACATATTAAAATGTAAAGTGATTGCGGAATACGCAATTTATACAATTAATTTATCATCATTCCCAAACTTCTGCTCAGCCTACCTAAAAAATGTATACTGGGCATTCTGTAGCAAACTATTAGAAAAGTATCAAAAATAAATACTTAATTGTAAAATACATAAAAATAATTTTATACGGCGAGCGCATTCGAAGATAAATTCAAATATAGAAACAAATTCGGCGCGAAATTCAATAAATGACTATGGTCTAAGGTCCTCAGTGTTATTGACTCAGTTCAATTGAATGTCCAAAAATCTATTAAAATTACATTAGAAAAGCATAAATCATTATTATAAACAATGCTTATTGTATTTAATGCTTAAAATAATTTTATTTCAATTTCTGAGTATCGATTTCCGATATTCGACATATTAATTACCCGAGTCAATCGAAATTAAAAAAAAAATCGTTTTGCATAATCGCTTTCGCACATCATTACGATAAAAAAAACAATCATGGACGGCGATTTTGAACACAAATTGAGTAGTGGTAATGAATAATACGTGTTATTCGACCTGTGTTTCAATATTACGTTAAGATTTGGGCATTTTCGTGTTGTTAATAACATTTACAATAATATTTGTCACATTTTAAATCTTATCTACTTGTGTGTGTGTGATATTTGTGAAAAGTAAAAATGTAAACACGCAATATTGGCGCGAAACTTCGACATTAGATATAAAAAAACTTCATTACCACTACTTATTTTAACTTGAACAACGTATGAATTCGTCAAATAATTAAATTATGTAGTATTCACTGCCCCTGTGGTGGAGTTTGGATGTTCGAAATCCCCAATTTTTATGTTTTTTAGCCTCGACCACCACTGACAACAAAATGGCGATTATCGCATTTACAGACTTGAATTTTATAAAGGTAAAGTAATAACCTTGCGCGCTAAATATGAAATATTTAATGGCGTTAACATATGAGTTTTTTATCCAACTCTCTTAATTAACGCACATTCATAAGATTTGATGGGTAGCTTAATAAATATTTACATAATCAATGTAGGGTGTCGTATGTCGTAATTCTTGGGTCCTAAAGGGGTCATTACCGAGCCGGCGGAGGTTTGAGTGTCCGGGTCCTAAAGGGGGCGCTACCGAACTATACGGTTAACAATAACTCCATTCACTAAATCCTTCCTCGATAGGACTACGCGCTAAAATGTTACAACGTCATCAATATCGGTAACAGCCCACGTTAATGTCTCATAAGCATCAATGGTGCTCGCTCTATCAATAATTTCTCTAGTGCCGCAACACATCACCACAAACTTCAGACTTACCGTTTAATGTTTTATCAGAATCGATAACTAACTTTACAAATTGAGATTGGCCGGTATTAATTTGATCAACAGGCAGAGGGCAGCAGTGTAGCATCGTTAAATTGTTTAAATTCCCGCTTCCGTAGTGAATCCACTCTCAACGATGGTGCTTTAATTGTCAACTGTATGTGGAACAAAGTTTGTTCTGTAGTTACGTTGTTGGTTGTAACGAAACACTCGCCCTGATAACAGTAGGTAAGTTAGTTACTTAAACTTGTGTATGTTACGTCCTAGACACTAACTTTGCAAATAAAACGGAGTACATACCAATGTGTGCTTTGATAATTTCTAAATTGACGATAATATCGTAATCGTCCACGTTCACGTTATAACTTTATCGTGAACAGAAAATAATAATAAAACCATCTTCATTTATATTTCAATAAATTTTACTTCCCTGTGTTATCATGATGCCGTGACGTGGACCTCCACTATAACATCGACATGTTAGAAATTATAAAAACACACAATAAGTAAGTAGGTACTCTACGAGTAGCAACAGTCAACGTTATCGCGTTGTGTCGCGATAAATTTTTCGCAAAGGTGGTTTCAGCCCCATGAGAGTCTATGTGGAACTTAACAAACATCGACATCAACGTAATTAATGGCATTTACCTTTTTTAGCACAAACAATGAAGACAATGAAGATTTACGAAGACTAATTTTCGGAAAACACGTCAGGTACAGTGCTATTTTGATTAAAAAAATGTGAAACAAGAAAAGCTTGCTAAATCTCTTGATCCCCGCTAATGAGACACAATTAATTTTCTATTGTATCGTGCCACATGTAGTACGCGCGGGGCTTTTTTTTTGAGGTTGGGAAATCATCAAATGACTCCTCCCGCTCTGGGTGGGTAACCCTTTCAGACAATCCCGTAATACGCGCGGGGCTTGAACGGTTAAAATGTCTTCAGCTGGACGTGAATATTTCACAACTCATGCTCCGTTCCTATCCTATATATTATAAATCCTCAGGTACTAACAAAAACGAATCGTTTTGCTTACCAACAGAGCATTTTTTACTACCAAACAGGCATATAAATAGATTCGTAAGGTAATTTTACCTGTGATAGCTACTTCCTTGCCTTTTCCTTTCTTAGGAAGGGTGTACTATGCAAAGCTATGAGGTATTTTCTTCATTATTGGTAAAAATACAAGTCTTCGTTTTAACCAATAACCGTTCGTAAATTATTATTTCGTACCCTTCTTCTTCAGTAACGTTCGTGGTATCTCTACACTAAGTGAGGGCTGTCACAAAATTGACTGAACCTCTCGGTGCAATTCAGTTGCCTTCAATAGGTATAAAGTTAGAATACAACTCGTAAATGTTAAATGAAGCAACTCGTTGACTTTGCACGACCTCTGCGAAGCTTAGCCACGTACTCTCGGACAAAGGAATGAAAATTTTATCTATTTAAAATGTTATTAAAGTTTAGTAGTTTTCTAAATGAAATTGTGACAACATCCCTATACGGGGTGTCGTGCAAAATTATGTGTGTACACGTACGCGCGACAGTAAGTGAATTTAAATAGAGGAGCAGAATAATGAAATCTTCATGAATTGCACAGAGTCGCAAACAAACAATTATTAATAGTTTTAAATTCCTAATACAAACTAACACATACAACACAACATATAACATAATAACATAATATAACATTTCATTTATTTTTATCACATCTATTCAAAAAGAGCTAGTGTATTCTTAGTAAACAGGGACTGAAATAGCTCTTTAATCCCTAGGGACTAAAAGTGATTTTAATTTGGAATTTGGATATTGTTAGTAAAAGTTCCAATCACCAAAGAGATCAATCACAAACATTGTATGAACAAGTAACAGGCTGTATGATAAAGTAAAACGCAAGCGAGCCCAATTACAAAAAAACAGTTCGTGAAAAAATAAAAAAACCGGCCAAGTGCGAGTCGGACTCGCCCATGAAGGGTTCCGTAGCAGCAAGTAACATAATATAAAAGTTCTTGTAGTTCGTTGTAACTTTGTGAAAGGTAAATTGCGGTTTTCGATTTATGACGTATTAAAAAAAAACTACTTACTAGATCTCGTTCAAACCAATTTTCGGTGGAAGTTTACATGGTAATGTACATTATATATTTTTTTAATTTTATCATTCTCTTATTTTAGAAGTTAGAGGGGGGGGGACACACATTTTACCACTTTGGAAGTGTCTCTCGCGCAAACTATTCAGTTCAGAAAAAAATGATATTAGAAACTTCAATATCATTTTTGAAGACCTATCCATAGATACCCCACACGTACAGGTATGATGAAAAAAAATTTTTGGAGTTTCAGTTGTAAGTATGGGGAACCCCAAAATTTATTGTTTTTTTTCTATTTTTGTGTGAAAATCTTACTGCGGTTCACAGAATACATCTACTTACCAAGTTTCAACAGTATAGTTCTTATAGTTTCGGAAAAAAGTGGCTGTGACATACGGACGGACGGACAGACAGACAGACAGACATGACGAATCCATAAGGGTTCCGTTTTTTGCCATTTGGCTACGGAACCCTAAAAACGCGCGAAAAGCATTCTGCCTACGTTTGTAATTGTTACTCAAAATTGTATGTAAATAAATAAACGTATTATTCTTATTCATAAGTTGAACTTACATACTTATTTTTTCATAGAGGGTGATAAAAAGTAGAGTGTTCACCTCGGGAGCAATACTATTTTAAGCTATAGTGACGTAGTTTGAATCCCTCGTTGCGCTCCAGATTCAACTCTAGAATCCTTCGCTCCGTTCTGAATTCAAAGAAATACTCTCAAAATACTTGTTTACTCCCTTGGCAAACAATCTACTATTAAATTGTCTTGCGTCAATTATTTTGTTTTGCTTTGGGACTTAACAATAATTGCACTGGTGAAATGTGGGTGTACTATAGAGTACAACATTTTGTCAGTTATTTTTAACAAGACAAGACAATTTAAAATAAATGTAATGTAAATGTTAGTAAGGGAAGGGTTAGGGTTACCTAACCCGTCGGGGATTACAGGCTTAATGTTTTATGTTGTGTGCTGTGAATTAATTACAGAAATTAAAATGATGTAATTCGTAATTTTGCACAGCTCTGTAGCAAAACATACCACAAAACTCGAGTCTCATTCGCAGTACATTCACAAAGTAATCGTTGGTCTTGCTACGTACAATCTTTAAAACATTTGCTAGTTTTAAATTCTGCTGTGTCTCCTCTGCTCGCGAAGGAAATAAAAATTGTGGACTTAGTATAATGTTTCGAGTCACTGCGCTAAAGTTCATTCCGTTGTCATTAAAGAGCAGAAGGTTACAGTAAGAAGTGTAGGTGGAAGTACAGATTATTTCATATTGAACTTTAACTTATAAAGGTTATGGTCGTCTTTCCTACTTGTGACTTTGAGAAAATGGAGACTGAATAAATGATAATTATTTTTTAGATCTTGGCTTTTTTCTTACAAGGCGCTATTGAACTACAACATGTCCCGAAATTAACGCACACCACTAAACACTGGTGTTATAATTATAATACCTACATACACAGATTTTTTTCTATTATACAAAACATTGTTTATTATTGAAATTACTTATACTGATTACGGGAAAAAATTGTGGTGTCATTACAAATCTAAGCACGCACAAAGTCGCACACGTATAAGAGTCTAGCATAGTAAGTACTTCATCCGTTTTGGTTTGTTTTGACTGTGCAGTGGAAGACGTATGACTGTAATTTACGAAGTTTAAATTATTTTAGTAATAAAAAATTACCTATACTTATTAAAAATGACAAATCGATTCAGTATATGATTCAATTACAACGAATAAACTACTTTCATAATGTGAATTAATTCAGTTACACATTGTATAAATCTTGTATCTTCTATTCTTAATTTTTCCAATAACCTGCTTAGTCGTAAGTTGTCAAAAATTAAGAGACGATATATATCCATAATTTTTTCCACATTTCACAAAGCATTTTTGTTTCTACGAAGCTAGATAGCCCTCACTTCCTACCCTATATCTGGCTATATCTGTATCTAGACTAGCCAGTTAATTAATGATCGCGCTACATCTCGACCATCAAAGCCTCTGAGATCTCCGATAATGCCACACACTCAAGGTGAGGTTGATAATTGAGAACGTTGCCTGATTTACTTGTGCGATCACCAGCGGCTTTTACCTCTATTAAGGCTTATTTACACGGGAAGAGTTGCTCGCCTCCAATACCAAATGACTGAAAAGGGTGTAAAAAGGTCGCCTTTTAATACTATTAGTCTGGTCCGCGATCTCACTGGTCATGGTGGTGAGAGTGTAGCGGTATCTACAACGCCACATGCGAACAACGCGTCATACTGACGTCACGCAAATCCTGCATCTCGCAAGCAGAGTTTACCGCGCAACTAGCATAGATACATGAATCACCGGGCAGTTGCCCGCCAGACACAACACCCGTCTGGTCGGAGGATCCTCCCTTTTCTATACAGTATGTGTGAACTTTACACCCTGTTCCTCATACCTCTATAAAAGTAATATCTTAGGAGACAAGGAGAGAACCAAGACTGACACTAACTTTATAAAGTCGCGAGTCGCGTCGGATAACAAAGAATAATTTTCCGAATCAAGAAAACTGGGTGAAGAATCTCGTATGACATAAACGTAGGCAAGTTTTTGTTTCGCAATTAATTGTGATGTTGTGCGTGTTATTAGGGTCCAGAAATGATATGCTTTGGTTTATACTGAATACTATGGAAGTTTAATAAATGTTCACAATTACACGGTTATATTATATTATTATTACAATAAATAGGACGTGGCTGGGCGGAGGTAAGTAAGCGACTAGCGAGCCTGGCTCTGACGTCTCTTTACGATATCAAAAATGCGAATCAGCAAATCGCCTCGCTAGTGTCGCTACATCACACCCCCCCTTTCTCCAAAAATTTTATTAACTTAAATACAAATTTTTCATATACACTGGTTTTACTTGTACGACATCACTTACACAATTCAATATGTCGCGTAATATTCCTTACACGCTATCTTAATCTTTAAATACCCTCTCGAATGTCTTAAGTTCCACTGTGGTACAGAAGAAAAAATGCTCCAAGTGTCTTAAGTCGCACAGTGACACTTAAGGGCTTGGTCAGGATTGGTCGCTAAATATCTGAGTTGTGTTGCAAGTAGCAATATGTTCTATATTTATATGAAAGAAATGGTTCATTCACTCTTAATTTTAATATTTTTCAACAGCAGAAACATTATTTTGAACGAACTAAAAAATAAATACATTCATCTGACATTTCACTCACGGCCAACGTCAAAGAGTATAAATTTGTGCGAAACGAACGGAGAAATAAACGATGAATAGAGGCAGCAAACGTTAAGTTTTCTTATAAAAATCTATATAGAATTATTGAAAAATAAGTCTAGATTCCGTATTGAGTAATTGTTTTTCAAAAAGTAATGATTATATAGGCGAAAAAAGTAACGAAAGTTTAGACACGTATTGTGATAAAGTGTGTAGGTTATGTGAATGAATATTATCAAAATGAAAACATATCACGTCACTGCAATGTCAGGTCAGTTTTATTTCACTACGTAGCTGTTTTATTAGATAGGAAAACTAATGAGGATTACGGGAAGGTATCATTTATAATTTGTTATTATCGATTTAACAGTATAATCTTCCTTTTTCTGAAGGCCTACCTAAAGTTATTACTCGTACGTAAAAGCGTTGACATTTACGTAATGTGCGTGTACGGAGCGTCGACACCCGAAAGGATACGCAAAATCCTGATACATTTGCGGTCTCCAGTTGTCTGGGCCGTCTTTATAAGATATATATAAACATCAAAATATTTAAGGGTAGCTGTCATAACGTCCGCTCTGCTATATTTAATAAACACCACTAGGGGCCGGCAGCTTCCGTTATGACAGCGCCAGTCTAATAAATACGAATAATCACAATAGGTAGCCACATAAGCTTTACCATGAAACGATACCAGCACTGATGCAACCGTAAATAGTTTACAATAACAAATACATTGTTCGCTTGTTACGTCACCGAACACTTACTGAATAACCCACAAAATAACCTAGATGATTCTTGCACAATTCACTTTTCGCACACTATTTACGCGTAACCTGCAACGGTTGCCGGATTACCCGTGTTTCTGGGCATTGCCGCTGCCCCAGTCAGTGACGTCACCTCCTGTCTCAGCCATCCTCTCAGTTGGCCCATGCAGCCCCTTTTTATAGCGTAACATAGCATAATTCCCAATGTTACCGCGATAATGATTAGTATTATTCCAAAATAATTCAGTTTGTGTTCTAATTGTTGTCCAGCTGCTACCTGGGCTTGGGCTATTGATATATATTCCTTATGTTGTGATTGACACATGTTTATAATTCTGTATGCTCTTTGCTTGTATGGACTACTGTATTTAGTGAATTGTACAAGGTGTTCTTACAGTTGCGATATAGATACTTAAACTAATTTTGCTAGTTGAGCAAAAATCGCACGGGCTTCTTGACCACTCGGCCCGAGCGCGTGGTCATAGCCATAGGCGGTAGCGAGTTTTGCTCAACCTGCTGTTTCGGTAATGCCTCACTGTTGCTATTATTTCCTAAACTTTCTGGTATCGTATCTTCGTTAATAATATACGCTGGTTTTAATCTGTCGATGGACACGGTTGATTGACGATCGCCTATTTGTATGTCAAATGTCTTTTCGTTTCTGCTAATAACTTGGTGTGGGCCACTATACGGCGGTGTCAATGGCTTTCTTACCATGTCGTTCCTAATAAATACATGTGTACAGGTGCTCAAATCCTTATGAACGAATATTTTTCGCGAACCGCTATCCGCTCGTGACTGTGGCCGCATGTTGTTTATAATATTCCTAAGCTTGCTTACGAATGTCGGTAAAAGTCCAATTTGCGTTTTTTCTGCCTCGTGATAAAAGTCGCCAGGTAAACGCAACGTGTGTCCTAAAACCAATTCTGCTGAACTTACATTTTGATCGCTTTTGCAGACTGCACGAAGTCCCAACAATACCGTAGGTAATTCGTCAACCCATGATCTATTTTCTAATAGCCTAGCCTTTATTGCTGCCTTAAGTGAGCGATGCATTCTTTCTACCATACCATTCCCCTGTGGGTGGTATGCTGTCGTACGTAATTTCTTTATACCTAACATATTCATCAAACTGCTGAAAATCTCGCTCTCGAACTGTCTACCTTGATCGCTGGTTAAAGTTTTTGGACACCCAAATCTACATATCCATCCTTCATAGACCGCCTTAGCTACCGTGTCAGCAGTAATGTCTGAGACTGGAAATGCCTCCGGCCACCGTGTAAATCTGTCTATGATGGTGACGCAGTATCGATAACCTTCTTGTGTAGTCGGTAGTGGCCCTACTATGTCAACGTGTATGTGTTCGAATCGTTCTGTTATCGGAAATGTACCTAATTTTGAAACTGTGTGTCTGTGTACCTTTGCTTTCTGACATTGAATACACGCTCTCGCCCATGTGGCGATGTCCTTATTCATGTCCGGCCAAAAATAACGTGTTGTGATCATCCTTCGCGTGGCCCTAACACCTGGATGGCTTATGTTATGGATTTTGTCGAAAACTGTTTTTCTAAACTGTAATGGGATGTATGGCCTTACCTGGTTTTTTATTATATTACAATAGATTTTTCTTTTACATAATGGTGATTGAATCTGTTCTAGAACAATGTTGCCTCGCGAATTTGCTAACATGTGCGACATTTGAGGGTCTGTTTCCTGTGCTCGCGCGATTTCGTCGTAATCGATGTTTGTGTTACAAACTATGGACTCTACCCGTGATAGCGCGTCAGCAACCGCATTCTTGGCGCCGGTGACGTATTGTATGTCGCTCGTGAATTCGCTGATGTACAATAACTGCCGTGTGCGCATGGATGTTTCTCGATCCGTACCTATTTTAGTAAACGCGTATGTTAAAGGCCTATGATCGGTATAGATGGTTAATTCCCGACCTTCTACCATGTTCCTGAAATGAACAATTGCCAAATAAACTGCTGTTAGCTCGCGATCGTATGTGCTGTATTTTTGTTGTGCCGCTGATAGCCGTTTTGAAAAATATCCTAGCGGTTCCCACTTTCCGTTTGTTTCTTGTTGTAACACCGCGCCCACGCAAGTGTTCGATGCATCACACATTAATGCTAATTTGCCTGATTCGCCCGGGTATGCTAGTGTAATGGCGCTTTTTAGGCTTGCCTTACACTGCTCAAACGCAGCCAATGCTGTATCGGTCCACTCTATTTTCGACTTGTCCTTCTTTTTGGCTCCGTGCAAATATTTATTTAACTCCGCCTGGCTTTCGGCCGCCCCTTTTAAATGTGACCTATAAAAATTTACCATACCCAGAAACCGTCGCAATTGTTCGATCGTTTCCGGCCGCGGATAATTTTGTATAGCCTCAACCTTATTCTGTAGTGGCTTAATTCCGTCCCTATTTACGCTGTAGCCTAAAAATTCTATTTCGGTTTTTCCTAAATCACATTTCGCTAAATTGATTGTTATTCCGTACTGCTCGAACCTACTGAAAATTAGTTTTAAGTGTTTTTTGAAAAGTCGTTCGTTCGTGCTAGCTATGACAAGGTCATCGATATAATTGAATAAATATGAGCTTTCTTGGCCGTCCTTGAGATATTCTATGTTTTGCAACACTGTGTTATTCATAAATCTTTGGAACGTTTGCGCTGCGTTTCGCAAACCAAACGTCATTCGCGGAAATTCGAATAGCCCGAACGGAGTAATGATTGCCGTCTTTTCGATATCTTGCGGTGCTACACTAATATTATGGTAGGCCCTGTTTATGTCTATTTTCCCGAAAATTGTCTTACCTGCTAAACCATATGTGAAATCCTGCAGTCTTGGTATGGGGTACCTGTCTGGCTTCGTGATCGCGTTGAGTGCACGATAGTCACCACAGGGTCTGATCTGTCCGTCCTTCTTTGGCACGACGTGTAGAGCGCTCGCCCAAGGACTGCTGGATGGTCTGCAAATACCTAACTCTTGCATTAACTTAAACTCCTCCTGTACTAATTTATATCTATGCGGTGGTAATGGCCTAGCGCGCGTGAAAACTGGTGGGCCTGTTGTCTCTATATGGTGGTAAACATTGTGACTAGATGGCTCTGTGTAAGATACTGGTTTTGTTATGCCCGGGAATTCTTTTAGTATTTCTCGGTATGGGTTATCTAACTGTATGCTTGAAACCGACGGTTCCGTATACTTTACGACGGATGCTTCCCTACTTATTTTAGTACAACCGTCAATCAACCGCTTTTTATGTAAATCTACTATAAGTTGGTGCGCCTCTAGGAAATCTGCCCCTAATATAGGTTGTTTTACATCACAAATAATGAATGTCCATTTAAAACTCCTTCTTAAACCTAAGTTAAGCTCTATGTTAGTTACCCCATAAGTTTTTATTTCAGTGTTATTCGCCGCGAACAGCTTATACGAACACTCACGTTTAACCTTGGTGGCTCTCACTCTTCCCACTGGTATCACTGATACGTTAGCTCCTGTGTCCACTAGATATACAATTCCGCTTCTTAAATCTCGCACGCAGAGCCGGTGGTTTCCCGCGGTACAATCTCCCACCGATGATGACTGCACCGCCTCTAGTTTCCCGCGCCCTGCTGCTTCCTGGACCAATTGCACGGTGACTCGCACGTTCGCGCGTTTTCCCGGTAACGAAAATGGTGTCTGCATAGCCAATCCGAGGAACTAGGTGTGCGTCGCGGTCTCGACTGACTTCTGGGCCTGTAGCCCCTCGGCTGCCAACGCCGCCCCCTCTGATCTTGTAATGAATTTCCGTCTCGTTTCCTTATGTCATCTATTTCTCCGCGTAACTCCTTCATTTCCACCGTTAATGCGCTGAGCTGCTTCACCAACTCCGTTTTCGTGTCGCCTGTCACCTCCGATGTGCTCGGTGATATTGACGCAACCTCACCGGTACCTATGTTCTCCATGACTCTGTCTGCCGTTGCTGCAAGGTCCTCAAGCTTCGTGTCTCTGGTCACTGCCAGGACCGCCCGCACGCCCGGGGGTAATCGGTTCAGCCACAACCTTTTTAGTGGCTCGTCTGTCACGTTGCAATTCTTAGCTAGGGCCGCCATCGCTCTACATAGCTGCGATGGTTTCTGTGTTCCCAGGTCCGTCTCTCCCATTAGCCTCTGGAATTGCTTGTCCGCACTCTCTTCATAAATCGCCAATAAACGTTTTTTCAATGCCGCGTACTTGCCTGACTCTGGCGGGGCTTCGATTATATCGGTAACTTGCCGCACTGTGTCTTGGGTCAACCTGGCGATTGCTATGTCGAACAACTGCGCGTCTCCCAGCTTTTGTGGTGCCAATATAGCCTCGAACTGACAGAACCATGATTTCGGCAAATCTGTCCAAAAATCTGGTATCCTTGTCTGCACCGATACCGCTGCCACTCCGGGTGTCGTTGAAGTCATCTTGACCAAGTTAGAGTCTATTCACCGTTACTTGCACACACGCAGTTTCTTAACACGCCCTTGCCACGCCGTCACTGAGTCGCTTACGTCGCAAAAAACAAAACACTAAACTATTTCCTCAAACGTTCGGGGTCACCACTTGTTGTGCGTGTTATTAGGGTCCAGAAATGATATGCTTTGGTTTATACTGAATACTATGGAAGTTTAATAAATGTTCACAATTACACGGTTATATTATATTATTATTACAATAAATAGGACGTGGCTGGGCGGAGGTAAGTAAGCGACTAGCGAGCCTGGCTCTGACGTCTCTTTACGATATCAAAAATGCGAATCAGCAAATCGCCTCGCTAGTGTCGCTACAGTGACATACATGAGTTGGATATTCGTCTAGCGAATCACTCTCGTCTTACAAGAAAATTCTTGCACGTGATCTAACAAGAAACTCTCTTTTTGTAAGCGAGGCTTTACAAACGAACTCAATTAAGTACTTATAATGTACTATTAAGGTAACATGGCTACACATCTCCTGTTCACACAATATGATTCAATTAGCATGCGGTGATTGGAGCTTACGGGATTTCACAGTTGGCCGGTTGTCTATGACGATTGAAGATTAGAACAGCCCTGCCAACCAATCTCTATGATTAACGTCATCTTCAGGGATGGGCTACACCTGTCTAGGTACACCCCGAAGTACGTAAGCTAGGAAAACATAATTTTGGACTAACTTTAGTATGTCTGTGGTCATAAAACAACCAAGCCAGCCTAACATTTTTAAGCTTTATTAATGGGTAATAAACATAATTGACATTTAGACCTAGTAACAATAGGTGTTCATGTTGACCTAGATGGTAATCGGGTACGAAAATGAACAAAAAAACATTGTTTTGTTATAAAAACCCCCCTTAAACAGCAGTGCAGTTATTTTTGTCCATTTAGAACAAAAATGCCAAAGGGACGAACAATGAAACACAATATAGTTTCATGCGACGAGCATCTACCTATTTCAAATTCTATTTTACGAATATTTCTATCGCAATAAATCCACGAAATAAAAGCTAAAGAAAGAAATTCACCAACATACGAAACGAAACGGATGGGTATTCCGTCAATATTTTATGTACCGGATGCTTTGCATAATATTTCGGTATCAGCCTACTGTGAGATATAGGTCGACCGTATTTCGGTCTATTCTCTTAGCCACAGCAACATCGTTTAAAATTTTAGACCGCATAACGAAGCCTCAGTTTTATCCCGAAATAGACCGAAAGTAGGTGGAAGTTACAGGGAGAATATTTAACTTTATATAGAACTGTAACTATACGGAATATGGAACTGTAATTATACGGAATATGGAACTGTAATTATATGTAATTTACGGATAGATTGTGTAAAACGTATATAGCTAGAAAGCCATAATTATCGTTTTTCACACAGTCTATGCTTCGTGCCATCAGGGGTTCAGTTCTAGGGTGTGACTACCCAAATGACGACTAATAGCAAATTATGGAAGAAAAGGTTGCGCCAACCCCAAATAAATTAGGATAAAGGGAGCAGTGGTGGCCCACTGGTAACGGCCGTGACTTACGAGTAGGTCGTAGGAAGCGCTTTACTTTATATAAATTATTCATCACCACTGCTCTCAAAATGGTGAAAGAAAACATCGTGAGAAAACCGGCATGTGCTAGAACCAAAAATTCGAAAATATTTAACATCTATCAACCTGCACTAGGCCTACGGCCCACTGCCACTGCACGGTGGTGGACTACGGTCCACTCCCTCTCACAGAGAGGAACTGCGCCCAACAGTGGGAACATTATAAGCTGATTGTGCTAAGGTCAGGGAAATAGAATAGAATACTCTTTATTATGTACACCATATATAAAGTACAGACATAAATATAGAAACTGAAATGATAATGATTTAACTATAATTATGTGAACAAGTCATGGATTTCGATGTAAATCAAGGCCTGATTCAAGGCTCAAACTTAGTTTTATTTTCTTAATAGTTATTGAAGAACCTCCCTTGATAAAACATTACTCTTAATCGAACAATTCACTCACTGACAGTTTAGTAGGTACATGATTCCTTGTTAACAAATGAAAATTCATATAATAATCAATTGTATATATTCTGTACAAGTCGTTACAGAAGCGGTGTCGAAATGGCGATGCTTGGGGGAGGCCTATGTCCAACAGTGGACGTCTTTCGGCTGAAATTATGAGTGATATGCAAGTATATTAAACAAAGGGAAGAGCTCATTGGGAACAATTGTTCAATTGAACAATTTGTATTGTCTACCGAAATTACTAAATATTTATCGACTTTCCCGAGGTTAAAACTTAACCAACAATAAAATAATATTTACGACGACATCATAAGCAGTAAAGTAGAGCTACACAGCATTTTCCAAATCGAAACAGTTGGCTTAGTCCAACGTTACATCGAAGAGACATTTTAATCCTATGAAGTCCGTAAAAGACCCGTAAAAATAAAACAGTCTTCCTGCGATTCTATTACAGCATCGAATATAAACGAAGCTACGTACAAACGCTGTACATAATGCTGAGAGACGGCGCCGTATAGGGACACAATGTTACGATTTTCCGAACACAGATCAGAATTTTATAGTCCAGAATGTCTCTATGGAATATAGTTTTATCTTCACAAGATATATTTGAGAGGATAAGTCTGGGCTCGTTTTGTTACGCTCACGATTGATTCTATATTGACTAAACTGTCTGCTCGACTTGGTTGAATAAAAAAATATCTCTTATGCTGGGGCCAGAATATCACGATAACGCGAAGATTTGCGCGATAAGTTGATGCTCATTGGCTGGACCTACGATGTCAGCCAATAAGAAACAACTTATCGCGATTTTCCCGTATAGTGTGGCCCCGGCATTAATGTTACTGTTTCAGAGACTCCCTCCCACATTAGGTTATCCTAAGTAAGCATAATTATTGTGCTTGGAGTTTTATTCAAAATTAAATAAACGTTCAGAAAAGTTTATAAAGGAACAATAACAAAATTGGTAGCGAAGCCTAACGTAACGCACTTCAGAAAGTTTTCTGAAATACGTTACATTAGGCTTCGCTACCAATTTTGTAAGTTAAAACTTTTCTGAACGCTTATAATTTTGAATTAACGTCTTTTTTTTTTAGGATAAACGTATCCAAGACTGACGTCTCCTGCGGAAATGAGTATGAATAGCTGAATGCTTTAACTGGTCAAGCCCCGCGCGTGACCGATGGGTCACGAAACATTAGAAAATCAATTGTGTCTCATTAGCAGAGCCCGACACATCCAACTCAAGTCTTTCTTGTACGCAAGCCTACTAGGCGCGGGCCCGCGGACGGAGATTAATGGGTAGCTCACCGTCCGATCAGGACCAGGTCCGTGCCGGACATCGCGTACTTATGTGTTCCACGCGCGCCTCAAAGAGATGTCAGCATAAGGGAAGGGCCCCTTTAGGGCCGAAGCCTGCCGGGGTAGCGGGATTGTTCGAAAGGGTTACAGCTACCCCGGAACATAAAGAGCTAAGGATGGAACACGGATGGGTTTTAGTCAGTAAGAGTCTGACACTCCCTTCCGATCCACCCAGAGCGGGAGGAGTCTTTTGATGATTTACCATCGACAAAACAAAGGCTACTAGACGTGGTATTCAGACTTTTTGGAGTAGGAGTTACAGTTTTAAAGAGAAATTAGGCGTTTTAATACTGTTCAAACAGAAAAGTTCTCAATGGAAATTCAGAATCGATGTACTTAGCTATTACATACGTATTTGAGTTTTAGTCGGAGCGTATTTAAGTTAGTGCTTATAATTTGATGGTGTAAATCCACATTGCTGCAATATTTGAACACGAATAATGAAGTTGCAGCTCTATACATATAATTAATCTGTAAACGAGGCGTTTCTGTACTTTGAAAATATTTCCAAAAAAAATATAGTTGGGGTGCTAAAGGATTACCAACAGATGTCATTTCATCAATTTTTGGAATTTTTATCTGTTTGAGTAAGTAGGTACTCTTTATAAGGCAAGAGACTTTGGATTGGGATTAACCTAAATGTAATAATGTTCGACCCCATAGGTTTATGGGGTCGTAAACTTCTTTTTATGTGCCAATATCCCAAACTTTTCAGAACAATATTTTTAATATCTTCGAACTTTACCCATTAATTAATTCTAAAAAGACATGACAGTCCCTTTGTTAAACCAGTAACTGCAACAAACACATTTTGCAGCAAAAAAAGTGCATAAAAAAATGTCAAAAGATATAGCGATAGTCGAGTGTGAATACCGCGAATTATATCGTAAATACTTTGAATTGTATCGAGAATACAACTCGGTAGGCTCCGTGGATTTAGTGTTATTTTTATGTCCGACCTTCTTCTATTTATTACCTTCCATCAAATTGTTATGGCGTCATATCTATGACGTGGACTGAAAATGTTAAGGTTTGTCCGTGAAAATAATAAATTGTTCAAGAAGTTGGGATTTTTTAATGTAAAATACATTACCTACCTATCTATACATCTAATCCAAATAAATAAAACTTAAGTGTATGTTTGTAATATCAAAATAACAGCTTTTTACTAAATACATATGAAGTCTGATGTCATATGAAGTTTACACTAACAAAACCATAATTATAATTGCATTAAAAAATCACAATTTATACGCTTTTCAAGTTTTACATTGAATTTTTTCATTGAGGAATTATTGTTAGAATGATTTCGCTAACTTCCTCATGCTATCTAGAACGTGAAGCAACTTTCCTATTTCCATTTATTTACAGCCAAAACTCTCAAATTACAGAAAACTATTAAGACAATTTATTATAGGTATTTACATGGAGTACCGACATACCTACTTTCTGATCACGAAAGGTCGAACGTTTGCCAAATTACCGAAGTTAATCGATCATAGGACCTTCCAGACCATCTGAAATATTTGACTTGGGAAAAGTAAAAAATTAGACAAAGACCTTTTCCCTAAAAGGTTTTTTTAATTCCTCTAAGTACGGTTATTATGACGCTACAGGCGGTATTTCTACTGAAAACGGTTAGTGAATTGGGAAGGAATACTTTGATAAGGAATTTTGAAATGTAGTGGAGTATTAGCAGATCAAACAAACTTCGAAAAGCGATGTTGGACGAGTTTTTAAGCTGACACTTTACCTTTATTTTATTACCTAAACAAATGGAGTATAGGACATGCCGGTTTCCTCACTATGTTTTACTTCACCGTTTTGAGAGCAGCGGTGATGAAATAATACGCAAAGTAAAGTCGCGGTCATTACCACTCGGCCACCACTGCTCTATGCGATCTAAATACCAATATAAAACTATACAGATAATGAAAACGTTGTTGGTGAGTTTCTCCCAAACAGGGATTTGGGCGGCCCTGCCAAGATAAGGCAAGCTTAGTTTATAAGCCCACAGGGAACCCAAACTACTGGACCACGGAACTAACTGACGCTATTTTACTTAACCCTATTTTTCTACTAACGAAACGCCTCACGAATTTACTCAAAAAAAAAATACTTCGAAAACTGGATGGGGTTTCTGGGACAATGTAAACAGATAAAATGTATATTAGCTTCCGCACTATAAGGCTCTTCCAGGTTGAGGTATAACAATGAACAATTTTCTCGCCCTTAAGTCTACGGCAAAAGATTTTATTCTCCATAATTTTTTTTACGTAAAACGCTCAAATTCAATTAAAAATGTTTAGCCTACACGCACGTGTGGAAACAGGGGATATATTTTTAAATTTTTTACGTGAGTAGGTTCCTCTCATTTGCCTACAAGGACAGCACTGGTAAAGACTAATATTTGAAAGGAATTTATGTTCACACCACACAAATATACCATAATTATTGATATTTTGTTAAGATTAAGGTAAGCAATCATTATGCTAACAATTACCTGCTCTACGTAATATTTTGTTGTGATAAGAATCAAAAAACAAAATTCTTCTTCTTTTCAAAATTGCTGCTTAACGCATCTTCAGTTTAGAACTTGTTTAAAACTTAAATATTGTTTCAAATGCAGCTTTACCAGAAGTGAATAAACCCAGTTTTTATAAACTTAAGCCAAAGTTGTCAGTGGGGTATTAACTACGAAGTTTGAGCGGGGGAACTTGTAATCTTAAGTCGATAACAACTGACAGTACAAGAACTCGGTGAATGTAGGTACTGATACGCATGGAGCTTTGACAACGGGGGGGATTGTAACTTGAGTAAATTACACAACCTGAAATCCCCTGGTTGTATGTCCATGATTAATGAACATTTAGATACGAGTACAATACGCTGTAGTAATCTTAATATTAGAAAATATAAGAAAAAAGTGTCTCACTATATTTTTTTTAAGAAAAGAAAGAGGCGCTCCAGTAAAAAGACAGATGGATTATATGACAAATGGATAGCGATACAGACAAGTATCAAACAATTCTCCATCGAAATCCTCAATTGTATTTATTGAGCTCTATCGGTATTTTCGGTAATCCTCGGTACTAATTATTATAGAGGTGTTCGAGAACAATAAATAACGTAACACAAAACAAATAACAGAGATAAATTATAGTAATTTGGCAAGTTGGGACAGAATAATTTATGATAACAATAAATTAATTAAACCAGTTGGGTTTATTTAATTTATTTTTATCTTTTGTAAAAAAAAAATTAGCAGATTAATAATTCTGCAAAGTTCGGGAACAATGGTTTTTTATTGCATTATTTTAACAAAACAGGAAGCTTTGTTTCAAAATAAATTATTTTTCTCATCGATCAAAACCAGTAATATGTCACAGCAGGATAGAAACGTTACAAATTGGATACTTTTGTAGGAATTGTAATTCTCCCCATACCATTCAATTCATCATCTGTCCAATCCAGATTTTGTAACATAAACGCGGTCGAAAATATTACATTGCTCCACTTTTATAACTTTCTGTAACAAGAACTAAATAAAAAAGATTTAGGGTTTAATAAAGTAATAAAATGTATTATTGTTTAGGAAACTTTATTTTTCTTTCAAAGAAAACCTTTTATGTTTTTCTTTATTTCATACCATACAAAACAACCTTTTTACAGTAAATAAGATAGATGATGTGGAAATAATATAATATAAAACTTGTGTTAAGCATAAGTCATAAGTAATTTATTTCTTAACAAAATTCATTGTGTAGAAAAATTATGATGCTAAAATAAAGAAAAATAATAATAACAATAACTAACTTTTACAATAAAAATAAAAAATAATAATAATCATCTTAAAAAAATAAATAATAATGCAGAAAGTGATAATGTTGATTATGACAATAATCCTAAGTTGCGGCAGCAATGAATACAATAACATGATGCTGATATGTACAAAACCTGGTTTAGTATTGATAGATGGTGATAGTTATCTCCTATATTTTTGTCCAAAAAAGTCTGTAAAACAAAAAATTTTTAGATTTTTAGCCAAGGGAGCAAATAACTATTTTCAAGGCGAGAGTGTTTCTTTGAATTCAGAGCGGAGCGAAGGATTCTATAGTAGAATCCGGAGCGCAACGAGCGATTCAAAGTACATCACTCCAGCTTAAAATATTGTTGCTCCCGAGGTGGACACTCTACTTTTATCACCCTCTATGAAAAAAATAAGTAAGGTTGCTTATGAATAAGAATAGTATGTTTACTTATTTACATACAATTGGGAGCAATACATAGAAATAATTAGAGGCAAATTTTTATATTTGAACAATTATGGAAGTGTATCGTAACTGTGCAAGTCTTTTCTCTTCTTTTTGATATTTTACCTTTTTGTACCTTTTGTTCATGCTTTTTCTACCTTTTGGTTTTTACTTTTGATTATATACTTTGTTTTACTACCAAAACCCGCGCATTTTAATTTTGGTAGTTAATAGTAACAATTATTATTAATTTGGCTCGCGCGCGTTTTACTTTATCATCCAGCCTGTTACTTGTTCCTACGATGTTCGTGATTGATCTCTTTGGTGATTGGAATTTTAACTAACAATATCCATATTCCAAATTCAAATCACTTTAAGACCCTAGGGATTAAAGAGCTATTTTAGTCCCTGTTTACGGAGAATACTCTTGGTCTTTTTGAATAGATGTGATAAGAAAGTGTTTTAAGGAAAACATAAAACTACAGAGACAGTATAAAAAACAATTTAGATATCCTGCTCCAAATACTCACGATTTAATTTATTTCTCTGTTTCCTCCCCCGCTTGTTTAAGTGCTTACTCAGGTAGATCGCAGCGGATGTTTGCCGCGACTAGGTACCTATACCGCTTTTTTCGAGCGAATGATTCATATCCACTTTGCATAAATAATAAATAGATTTTGTGATAGCTAAATAAAATAGTCTTCTTTCATGTTATGATCGCAATTTTATTGCTTTAAGCGTTCGATTTTTGTACGTGATACTCGGGTCTACGGATTAGGTAAGACCTCCAATTACTGTGTGGCAAATCGGTTTTGTATAAGGGTCAGGACACATTGATCGACGGCCTTTCGTATTTTACCGATTGAAAAGGAGCACATTAGTACGCAGTCTGCCGATTCGCCGCTTACGCGCGATCGCGTTTTTGTGTCAGGCCGCCGCCGGAGCGCGTTCGTCGTGTCGATGCGAAAGGATGCGTACGTCATTCCATACTTTGCTCTCTTTTTGTATGGACAAACAGTCGAACGCCGTCGATCAATGTGTCCTGACCCAAAATTCATGCGGTTTGTTACCAGTGTTCGCTATAACCGTAACTTATCATTTGATTTCGCACTCAAAGCTACGCTGAAAAGCCATAAAGCTTTCCCTTTATCGATTTTTGTATTTTCTTTCACTGACCTTCCAAGTTCATTAATAAAATATGACATGCATAATTGTATACCTATTCTTCTAGGATTTTCTTTAGTAGCAACCTGGTGGCTACGTTTGTGCCCAGTCGAGGGTAGTAGGCTCGCCCCCTATTACATGGGACTTAACATAACTGGCCAAATGTAGATGTACAGACGCCAGCATATCAAGCTGCTACAATCTGTCAAATTTCTTTAATAGATTTGTAGAAGAAGCACCATAACCCTAGCTCCGTTTACCATTAGCGTAAGTAAGTACTGATTATCTATAGGCTGCGTCCTATGCAATCGTGAGAATTATTGCATCATATTTACGAAATATAGACTTAGTTCATGCTTGTTCGTGGCATGTCGACCGGTTGCAACCTGAACACCAATTGTAACAAAGAAAACATCAAAACGAGTTTGTTCTTGTCGGAATCTCGTCAGGTTGCAGCCTGCACGCTAGTCATAGCAAAGAATTGGGGGCGTGGTCACTTGTGTATAAATATACCCGCTGTAGAATTTATTAGTGAGTCAGATAAATCCACCGAGCGAGCAACAAGTCGCGATAAATAGTAACGCTCGGTCAGCGGAGCCCTATAGAGTCGCGTGTATGTTAGTATGTTAGTAAATTCAGTCATTTAGTGTAAATTAGTGCTGCGTAAGTCCTTTGTTTGTGTATTTGTGTAATTGTGATTTATGTGTACGTGTACTTCTGTTGCTGATTATAAGTGTTAATTCCATTGTTGTCTGTTTAATTCGCATCCTGTAGACAGAACACGATAACCCCCGCCTAACAGAGTGTAAACTCACCCCCAGCACAGCACGCAGGTTATTGAGAATATTATTGTTTCGTGTGCTGTGCTCAACATTGGTCCTTCGAGCCGGATCGTGTTCAAAATTGGTCCTTCGGAGTCGGATTGTGTTCAACATTGATCCTTGCGAGTTGGATAACCGATTGCCCGAGCGTAGCCTTACAAACTAGCGTTCGGAGTCGGATTACGCTCAACATTGGTCCTTCGAGCCGGATCGTGTTCAAAATTGGTCCTTCGGAGTCGGATTGTGTTCAACATTGATCCTTGCAAGTCGGATAACCGATTGCCCGAGCGTAGCCTTACAAACTAGCGTTCGGAGTCGGATTGTGTTCAACATTGATCCTTGCGAGTTGGATAACCGATTGCCCGAGCGTAGCCTTACAAACTAGCGTTCGGAGTCGGATTGTGTTCAACATAGATCCTTGCGAGTAGGATAACCGATTGCCCGAGCGTAGCCTTACAAACTAGCGTTCGGAGTCGGATTACGTTCATAAGCGAATTAACCAGCAAAAATGAGTATTAGAAGTGCCGTAAATACGCGAAGTAAAGTACGTAAAATGGCTGAAGAATCAGACGCGCGGCGCAGGGATGCCACCATCGTCTCAGACTCGGGCTTACTGTCCGAATCAGCACCGGGCTCACCATCAGTAGCACCTACTGTAACATCCGCGGCTGCCCCCAATATAACACTGACCGGTGGTCGAGTAATCGACTACAGTGAAAAGCCGGCAGAGGGAGTATCAAGGCAGACAGTCGCAAGATCGACGCGTAGCAGCAGAGTTTCGTCCAAGAATAGTCGCAAGGGCGTCGAATTCTTAAGGAAAAGGGCCGAATACGAAGCTGAGCGCGATCTGGTGCACATCAGGGAGAGTCTGGTGAAGAAAAGGATGGAGGTAGAAATAGCAGAGATTGAGGCGAATGCAGAAAGTGATGACTCAAATTCAGATGTGGATACCGCGCACCGCGTTGAAGAATGGATAAAGACAACGCCCCAAGCGTCGCAGTCAGACACGGCACTATTTACGTCAGCTGCGTCGCGCGCGCGGACGGCGTCGCAGGCGCCGCTTGAAGTCGCCGCGCCGTATGAAGCATCTAGGATTCAAGACCGAAATGTAAGTAAAGTGAATCTTGAATCTGATATGTACCGTGTGCCGGCTATGTTAAGCGAGAATAATGTGTCGTGTCCGCATAGAACCCCAGTGTGCAATACGGAGCCTATGCAGACGCTAGCTCATACCGAAGCTGTCAGATTCAGTCTACCCGACAATTATCCCACCTTTACCACTCCGGTCGCAAGCGGACCTCAAGTATCGACACTCGAGTCGGTCCCACAGCGGCACGGAAATAGCGGAGTGGACGTGATAGAAAGGCGGCGACTATCGTCGAACGATAGAGACAGGAAGATCGACAAGCTGGCGGAGGCGATCACGAACATGGCACGCCCGCATCCGGTACCTAGACAGGCTTACGAACTACCACACTTTAGCGGTGACCCAGCTGACTGGATATCTTACAGGAATATGTACTGGGACACTACTGATTTGTATAACTTTAGAGCACATGAGAATATAGCGCGTTTGAAGTCTTCTTTACATGGGGAGGCAAAGATTTCAGTGGAGGATTTGTTGCGGTCTTCGAGAGACCCCACTGAAATAATGCGCGCATTGGAAGAAGAGTACGGCCATCCGACCGTCGTACTTCAATATGCTCTAAAGAAGGTGAGAGATTTACCTAAAGTGTCTGAAAGTGGCCAGGAATTAAGGAAATTCTCATCGACTGTAAGGAACTGCGTGTCGCTGCTGAAGAATATCAAGGCAGATGGGTATCTGAATAACCCTCAAATAGTAAGCGAACTGCTGAACAAGCTGACACCAGTTCAACGTGCGCAGTACGGTGACTTCGCGATGGGCCTGGACAACTCACAGGGGGTGGACTTGAGAATCTCACCCAGTTTGGAAATACTGTCACAGTTTCTCATACACGTGACGCGCTCTACTTCATATTACCTACAGCCGATTGTGTATGAAACAGAACATTCTAAGCCCCCTGCGAAGGAGCAGCAGACCGGCGGACGGACTCGACCTGCAAACGCTGCACGCCCAGTCACCAACAAGCCGCAGATGACACATCGTGTGAATACACAGAGCGACGAAGCTATCACACAGAAGGAATGCGTGATGTGCCACGGAAAGCACGTCATAGAAGATTGCGACCAGTTCAAAAAGCTGAATGTACAAGAACGCTGGGAACTGATCAAACAACAAAAAGTGTGTTTTAATTGTTTAAGCGTAAAACACACGAAAAGGTTCTGTCGCGCGAAAAAGTGCAAAAAGTGCGACTACAGACATCACGTGCTGTTACACGAGGACAAACCGAAACAGGAAGTGAAATCGGAACGTGTATCGAACATAGGAGAGTGGCGAGCCACAGCGTTATTGAAGATAGTGCCAGTGACAGTGTGTAATAAAGGCAGCAATAACGATCAGTGCTATGCGTTGTTAGACGACGGGGCAACCGTATCGTTAATAGACAGCTCGCTCGCTACAAACCTAACGGGCCCACGTGTGCCATTAATGTTAAAGACCGCGGGTGGTCATGGTGTGTCGGACCTTACCTCGCGGGTAGTGCAAGTGCGGGTAAAAGGCCCAAATGGACAGTACCATAATATCAAGTGCAGGACGATAGTGAACTTGAACTTGCCTACACAAACAGTGACCTCTTCAGTGATCAGTGACAACGCGCACCTTCGCGACTTGGGTTGCGCAGAGATGAGGGGAGCCAAGCCGCTGCTGCTAGTCGGGCAGGACAACTGGGAGCTGCTCGTCCCTGAGGACATCCGCCGTGGACGATCTGGTAAGCCAGTTGCCTCATTAACTAAGCTAGGATGGGTCATACATGGGCCATTTGATAATGCCAGTATTACTGAAGCAGTAAATTGCACGACAGTTTCCCTTCCAGATTTACATAATTTAGTGAAGTCACAATTTGAGTTAGAATCGATAGGCATTTCTCAAGTAACTCGCAAACATAAGGACGTAGAACGGGCTGTACAAGTATTAGAAAGTACAAGTCAACGTACGCCCGATAAGACACAATGGGAAGTAGGTCTTTTGTGGAAGCAGGACAACATCCTGTTGCCTGATAATTACAAACAGGCCCGGCAGAGATTATACGGTATCGAGAAACGGATGCGTAAGGACGCTCGTTTCGCTGAGACGTACGCGAACCAGTTCAATAGGTTATTAGATGAAAGTTATGCGCGCAAGGTAGAAGGCAAGGTAGATAGCTCACCGGTTTGGTACCTACCACATTTCGGTGTTGTAAACCCGAACAAACCGGGGAAGCTTCGCCTGGTGTTCGACGCAGCTGCTACGTCTCAAGGTACGTGTTTGAATGATAACTTACTGACCGGACCTGATCTGTTAAATTCATTGTTAGGTATTTTGATTAGATTCAGAATAGGCCCCATAGCGTTTTCAGGTGATATAGCTGATATGTTTTTGCGAGTTAAGATTAGGGCACAAGATCAGGGCGCGCAGTTGTTTTTATGGAGAGGCGCGGATGATAGTAGAGAGCCAGATACGTACGCTATGACTTCGATGATATTTGGCGCCGCCTCTTCATCTACCACGGCAATTTATATACTCAACAAAAACGCCAGTGAGTGGGTTGATGTCTACCCTGAAGCTGTTGCGGCCATAAGGGACAAGCATTACATGGACGATTACTTAGATGGTGCATGGTCCGTCGAGCAGGCCAACAGTCTAATCGAGCAAGTGACCAAGATACACGCCTCCGGAGGATTTATAATACGGGGGTGGGTCACTAACTCGTCAGAACTTAGGGGAAAGCTTAAGGTAGACATGCCCGATAAGGTTCCCCTCGAAAAGGAGATAGATAGGCTGTCATCCAGAGGCAACTGGCGCTGGGTCCCCACGGAGGACAACCCAGCTGACAAGGCGACCAGATTGTCTTGGCCTGATGACCATGCAGCGTGGTTGTCGGGCCCCTCGTTTTTGTGTGATCCACAGGAGCGGTGGCCAGCGTGTCACGAGCCTGAGGCGGCAGAGGCTGACCTTGAGCGCATCCAATGGGTCCACACAGCGGTCGCCCCCACAGGGCCACTCCTGGTGTACAAGCGCTACTCAAGCTGGAAACGCGTGCAACGCACTATGGCGCGCACGCTGATGTTCATCGAGCTATGTCACCAGCGTAGAGCGACACCGGAGCTGCGTCTACACGACCTGGAAGAGGCACACCTCCACCTAATGAGGTTGTGCCAAGACGACAGCTTCCACCTGGAACTAGCTGCCACGCTGAGCGCCGACTCAGCGGTATTGGCCCTGAGGCGCCTGATAGCGCGCCGCGGGCAACCAGCACACCTGTACTCAGACCAGGGTACCAACTTCATGCGGGCCCCTCGTGAGGAGGTCCTTTACACCCTCCTCACTGAGGTAGAACTAATTGTGAACAGTCGCCCGCTGAGCTATGTATACGACGATCACAAGCAACCTGAGGTCCTGACGCCGAACCATCTGCTCCTGGGCACTGCGTCCGGGAGTACGCCGTTTACGTCGAGCAACATCGACTCCCGCCGGCAGTGGCGGCGGGTGAATGCACTCGCCGACATGTTCTGGCGCCGCTGGCTGCGGGAGTACCTCCCGACTCTGCAACGTCGCGAGAAATGGACAAACAGTGTACCCAATGTGCGTGTCGATGATGTGGTGGTGATAGTCGATAACAATAGAGAGCGAAATGCGTGGACAAAAGGTGTAGTGCAATCTGTGTATCAAGGTAACGACGGAATCGTCCGTGTTATAGATATTAAAACAGTAAACGGGGTCCTGCGTCGACCGGTAGCAAAGATTATTGTGCTTCCCACGGAAATGGATGTAAGCCGGTTGAACCCTTTTACAGGGGGTGGAATGTAGAAGAAGCACCATAACCCTAGCTCCGTTTACCATTAGCGTAAGTAAGTACTGATTATCTATAGGCTGCGTCCTATGCAATCGTGAGAATTATTGCATCATATTTACGAAATATAGACTTAGTTCATGCTTGTTCGTGGCATGTCGACCGGTTGCAACCTGAACACCAATTGTAACAAAGAAAACATCAAAACGAGTTTGTTCTTGTCGGAATCTCGTCAGGTTGCAGCCTGCACGCTAGTCATAGCAAAGAATTGGGGGCGTGGTCACTTGTGTATAAATATACCCGCTGTAGAATTTATTAGTGAGTCAGATAAATCCACCGAGCGAGCAACAAGTCGCGATAAATAGTAACGCTCGGTCAGCGGAGCCCTATAGAGTCGCGTGTATGTTAGTATGTTAGTAAATTCAGTCATTTAGTGTAAATTAGTGCTGCGTAAGTCCTTTGTTTGTGTATTTGTGTAATTGTGATTTATGTGTACGTGTACTTCTGTTGCTGATTATAAGTGTTAATTCCATTGTTGTCTGTTTAATTCGCATCCTGTAGACAGAACACGATAACCCCCGCCTAACAGAGTGTAAACTCACCCCCAGCACAGCACGCAGGTTATTGAGAATATTATTGTTTCGTGTGCTGTGCTCAACAAGATTTTTAACTTTACTGCTAAAGCATAAGGTTCAAAGTTGATTGGCAAAATTTGACAGTTTCGGGTACCCTGATGTGCTGGCGTGTGTACCATAGGTACACCTCTACCGAACCCTTTGGGGTAACAAGGCGTAATTTTATGTTATGTTAATTATAATTTTACCACAATAATAAAATACGTATTTTCTTGTTACTTAACGTAGTTTACAAATTGAATTTACTAATAACACAAAATTCTACTCTCCATAAATCATGTCTGACTCATTAAAAACGCGTTTAGGTACTCCCACTCCGAAGGTACTTAGAATCATTAGCATACTGAAACGATAACATCCCTAACCTGTTTTACCAAGAAACTTCTAGAACCTTTTCTGTTTTTTTTTGACTAAAGAAACAGAGTTACTTTTAAAACAATACGAAGTTTCCTATGGGTCTGTTAGCAAAATACATAATTCCTGTGACAGAACCTCATTTTCATGACCTCTATGTAGATTCTGGAGTATTATTAAACTTTTTGAGCTTCTAAAGTAGCCTAGCATTTCATACGATTTCTTACGCATTACCTTTTTTATGAAGTTGTTGAACACGATTTGTCAGTTTCTGTTTGTATTGTTAAGCGAAAAAGTACAACAGGCAGCATTACGTAACACAGGTTCAATCCCAGTCTGAATGAAGGATATAGCTAATCCATTGCTTCATATATTCTAAAAATTAGTCTGCTCAACAACGTAAATAACACAATGAATATTGTTGAACTGTCAAAATTAAAGCCGCTGATACTGTAAGTTAGTGTGTTAGTGTGTTACGCAATTACCCCGCAGTATGAGCTCGCATTCTATTGAAACAGCGTTCTACGCTATCCGACTCAATGTCAAAGTGCTACCATCAAATTGCGGTTTATTGTACATTTTTAACCCCTGACAAAAACAGTGTTATTAGTTTAACGTGTTTATCTGTGTGTCTGTCTGTGCCATCGTAGCTCCCAAACGGCTGAACCAATTTCGATTTTTTTTTATTTACTTATTGAAACACAAAAGCCACTTTTGATTTTCAGTCCCACTTCATAAAATAATTAATTCGCGTAAAAATAATTTATTCAATGCTTAACTGGGCTATCAGAGTCAGAAAATAGCTAATTTACTGAAGGTAACAGACAGAACTGACTGGAATACTTAATAAAGACAAAGGCCAGTAATTTGCCGAGCTTAATCCTGAACTAATTAGCAATTACTTTTCTTTTTCACCTTGTGTTTGGATTTCATTGAGAATGAATCCTCACTGATTGGTAGTTTTCTTTTCGGAAGCTCGTGATTTTGGCGATAGAATTTATTTTTGCGTAGACCAATAGTAAGACCACTCCGGACCCACCATACCCCTGGCCATACCCCTGGGGGTAGGGAGGGACTGAACCATACCACCATAGAGATATGCCACCCTAGTTCCATTACGTATATTAATTTATAGGAATGGAACTACTGCGAATAACAGGTAAGTAATAAACCTCAACACAATGAATGCAATTTTGAAAGTCTTTCCAAATTACACTGTAAAGGGATGCTATTACCACTGAAGAATGCTAAATCTCAGAAGTTCCACATAACACAAACAAGACCTGAAAGGAGAATCGTGGCAATTACTGACGCCTTACCGCTTCTGCCTGCTGTTAAAATATTACTAGAACTAGATTATTTATAAACAGAATGCGAGGGCTTGAAGCGGATGGACAAGTGCACGACTTACGAGTTGTAGGGCGTGGGTTCAAACCCAGGCTTCTTTAAATTATTTCACCACCACTACTCTCAAAACGGAATCATCGTGAGGAAACCCTAGAACCAAAAATTCAAAGACATGTGACACCTACTAAGACTTACCAACTGAACTTCGCTGGGCCTGCGTGGTAGATCATAGCCTCCTCCTCTCACAGAGAGGAGGCCTGTGACCCAGCAGTGGGGACATTATAAGCTGATTATGCAATAGTAAAAACAATTAATGTGTCATGTCATTTTTGACGTTGGAAGACCTAGATGGAAAGATCTACCCACCCACATACTGCTTGAACCAAGTTACATCATCTAACGAAATTATGAATATGTATTTGAAATCCTAAATCTATTTCAGGAGAACCAAGATAACCGACATAGCCCGAAGAATTGTCAAACTTAAGTGGCAGTGGGCAGGGCACATTGCTCGCAGAACAGATGGCCGATGGGGCCGAAAGGTTCTGGAGTGGCGATCGCGTATCGGAAGACGTAGCGTTGGAAGACCTCCCACAAGGTGGACCGACGACTTTGTGAAGGCCGCAGGAACTCGTTGGATGCGAGAAGCACAAAACCGGTCGAAGTGGAGGTGCTTGGGGGTGGCCTATGTCCAGCAGTGGACGTCTTTCGGCTAAAATGATGATGATTGAAATCCGCACTCACATACGTCAAATAACTTTAGCGGACCGTAATCTTAAGATTACTTTAGCGTGTAAAAATAAAATGATGAGGAATTCGAACGAATAGGTTCCGATTTATTTATTCAAACTTTAACACTCACTCGATGCATCTTTTCCTGCATCCTCATAAACTCATTCAGACTGAAATGACACACGGATTGCTGCAGATAAACGTGATCCAATAAAAATTCAGCGGAGCCATAACGAGTTTTACTGCACCGAGACAACGCAATCGTTTTCGCTAAAAAATTGACTTTTTATGCTCGAACGTGTTACTGAAAAGTACTTAGGTACTCTTACCCTTAATGGCCGAAGGAAATTACCTATTTCACGCTCGGGTGGACCGCGCATTTCTCACGAATACTAGTAAACATTATTCAGTAAAACAACTAAGTATGTTCTCTATTACCAATTAGCTGGCCGACGGCTACTCAAGATTGCTAGGTGCTATGTTGCGGCTAAAGTAGCTTGACTGTGATAGCCTTTTAGTTAGGTATCAATTAAGTTTCTATTCTTAGTTTAAGCGCCCTGAACTTTATGGTAAGTAATTGGGCTTACTGAATAGAGTGATTTATTTAAACAGGATGGTCAGCACGCCCACAGCTGTTAACATAGTTATACATTCATGAATCATGACAGTTTTAAGGTACCTCCCTACACGTAACTTTTTTTTTTGGATGGGAAATCATCAAATGACCCCTCCCGCTCTGGGTGGAGCAGAAGGGAGTGTCAGGCTCTTACTGACTAAAACCCAACCGTGTTCCTTCCTTAGCCCATTGTGTTCCGGGATAGCGGACCCTTACGGACAATCCCGCTACACCGGCAGGCTTCGGCCCTAACAGGCCCCTTAACACTGACAATGACAACAGACGTTGGATCAGATGCAGTGCGTTAAGATTTACTGACCCCCCCCCTCCCCCCTCGTCAGCAAAAGTAAGCAAAGCTCTTACAGCTGCTTACGTAAACATTGGTACATGCATTTTTCAATGTGTTCTGGTTTCTTTAATGATTCATGAGCAGCAGTTATTGTATGCGATTCGTTTTCAAGCATAGGTAGACAAGGAGGGTTGCTGTATCATGTGTTCAAACCAAAATCGACGAAATTTTGTAGAAAACCAAATAAGTAAAAAATAAATACTGTTGACGTAATCACCATCTAGACCCCCCATCCCCAATATCATCAAAAATAAGCAAAGCAAAGACTCACCCCGGGCCCCCTGTAGTGCTTACGTAATACTTGAATGGCCCCTGAGAAGTTTACGCAAAAATATACAGATTTTTAAAACTGATATTTCAAGTAACTACGTCAAGTCATTATGTTTTATCATGTTTAGATAACGATGCCCATAATATCTGCGGAGTATCGCTAGCTAATTTAATTTGACCCCGTATGGTACCACCACCAACACCACCACGTCCTACCACCGCCTCAAACCTCCAGCACAACCACCACACCGCCACCCACCACCAATCACCACCACCTCTACCTCAAACTGAAAATTCATGTCCTTCATAGGCATTACATAAGCCCGTAATCAATTTTAGATTTAGTAACACATCGCGTATTATGGAGCATTCTCTAAGGCTTAAAACCATTTCAAATATTCATGAAGACGTATTACTAAGCGTGATGTATTAGCAGAACGGTACATTATATATTTCATTTAAAACACATAAATTACAATTTACAAGCTAACACTATTATATACAAGTATATAATAAAAAATTAAAGAAAAAGGCAGGAGCTCATTGGGCATCAAAAGATTCGTCCGCGTCGCTGTCAATGGGATAAGTGCCCAAAAAGCGGGCAGCATTACCACGTTGGATGGCAATGCTGATTCTCTGGGCTAAAAATAGGCCAGCCCTCTTGTCACTTGAAGAGTCAACCAACCGCGTGGCTTTTGTTGACGGTACATTATGAATAATATATGGAGCCCTACACCATCGTGTGACACGGAGTTACAATAATAGTAACATATTTTAAGGCACAAAGTCTGAAATAATGAAAAAAATTTGGCTCAGTTGTTTCGGGGATAAGAGAATGGTGGTCAATGTTCATGACCATGTATTTTCTTAAATAACTTATTTTTTTTTATATTTAAGACCCTCACAACAAGCCCTTTCATTTGATATGTCACAGGATACAAGTTTAGAAAACTTTTTTTTATTTTTCCAATTTGCCATTTGCCCCAGAAGTGAAAATAAATTATTCAAATATGGGGGCATATTTGAAATTAATCCATTTACATTACACTTCCGTGTCTTGGTCACAGAAATTCATGTTTCTAATTTCAACTTAATTGGTGCAGTAGATTTGGAGCAAATTGGCTGTGACAGACGGACAGACAGACAGACGAGTAATCCTATAAGGGTTCCGTTTTTTCATTCGGACGTACGGAACCCTAAAAACTGCTATCTTATACAAAAATAGGTACCATCCTGCTATCCTGCTAATCCTGCTAATATTATAAATGTGAAAGTTTGTGAGGATGTTTGTTATTCTTTCACGCAAAAACTACTGAACGAATTTTGATGTAACTTTGCAGTAATATAGCTTATACATCAACATCAGAATAAGGCAGGATACTTTTTATCCCGATATTCCCACGGGATCGACACTTATGCGGGTAAAACCGCGGGGCGCAGCTAGTACACTATAAAAATATATGAAACAATTGGTTTTCTCCTTGCTACTTCAGTTAGTTCTAAATAGACCTGTCCTGGGGGACAGGTCTCGCAGTCATCACATTGGGATGTGATGACTGCTATAATCCTTTAAAATATTTCACACTATCATTGTCAGACGTACCTATGATAACTATACCTTCTAATAATTAGATTACCTACACTATGAGCGGCGATGTGGTCTCCTATAATTGGAAGCGCACGCTTGTATTTGTCCCAGTTATTTTATTTATTTTATTTTATTTGAGAAACAAACAGATGCAATAACAAACATAAGTAAATAGTAATAGTAGTAGTAGTATATGTACATTTGCATAATTATAATTGTGTAGCTTCTGTTGGAGATCCAATATATAAATAACTAGCAGTGCCCCGCAGTTTCACCCGCACAAGTGTCGAATTCGCAGGAATATCGGGATAAAAAGTTTTTTATATGTTATTCTGATGTATAAGCTATATTACTGTAAAGTTTCATCAATATCCATTCAGTAGTTTTTGCGTGAAAGGGTAACAAACATCGATTCATCCATCCTCACAAACTTTCGCGCATATAATATTAGTAGGAAGTAGGATAGTAGGATTACTTCTAGTAAAGATTAGAAGACTAGTTTTGGCTTTGAGTGTATTGGTAAAGACCAATACACTCAAAGCCAAAACTAGTCTTAAGTTTCATCGTTCGCTTTTCGCGCGTTTTTTATTTTTTCACAAACTTACGTTTTACTTTATCATACAGCCTGTTACTTATTCATACTATGTTCGTGATTGATCTCTTTGGTGATTAACAATATCCACGTTCCATATTCAAATCACTTCCAGTCTCTAGGGATTAAAGAGCTATTTGAGTCCCTGTTTACGAAGAATACACTAGCTCTTTTTGAATAGATGTGACAAAAATACTTAAGTATACAGGGTGAATTTTCCAAGTGGGCGTGGATGGCCAATTTCTAAATTATGAGGAATAGCGAAAAGTACTCAAAGGAGTCGCGGGCTCGATTTTGATGAAAACGAAAGCTGCATCATTGGATTTTTGAAAAATCAATATTTCTAGCCAGGAATCGAACCTGTTGATTTTGAAAAAAAAAACACACCCTGTATTATTACACCATTCGATAGTATCGCTAATAAGGACCAAATTCTGGAAAGTAATGAGTTAATGACATACGGCAAACTTAAGGAAAACGTTGAATTTTAATAAACTTCTTCTTATTTTAAAGTATTCATACCTACATTACGTACCTTGTTCGAAATGATGCTCAATATTTTTATTAACACACCCGCAGCGCAGTCACCTTCACAACATCATGTTCTAAATTCAAATTTCTATTACGATCTTTGGGAAATATTCTAATGGAACCAATAATATTGTAATGCTGAATGCAGTACAATCCTTGAGACATCGAATCCAGCTATGTATTGCATTCAATGGTCATTATTTTGAACAATTAATCAGTTAAGGTTTAGTAGGTAGGTAACCCGCGCCCGGCTAAATAATAACAGCTGCACAGGTCAATCCATCAGGTTAAGGTACGCTTGCCACGGTTGGTCTGTGGATGGATGACCATCTTTACATACCGAGACCCGTCCATGCCTCGGAAAGCACGTTAAGCCGTCGGTCCCGGCTGTCATTCCTGGATCTTTGACAGTCGTTACGGGTAGTCAGAAGCTCGAAGGTCTGACTACCAGTCTTACCAAGGGGAAGGGGTATCGTGTTACCCAAATAGGCAGTGAGTTGTGGAGGTCAGATAGGCAGTCGTTCCATGTAAAATACTGGTATTCAGCTGCATCCGGTTAGATTGGAAGCCGACCCTAACATAGTTGGGAAAAGGCTAGGCAGATGATGATGAGGTAGGTAACATAAGAACAATAAAATAAGTATTTTGTTAAAAATGAGCTCTTTCCTTTAGTTTGCCGT
Organism: Amphipoea oculea; assembly: GCA_945859645.1. Taxonomy (NCBI): domain Eukaryota; kingdom Metazoa; phylum Arthropoda; class Insecta; order Lepidoptera; family Noctuidae; genus Amphipoea; species Amphipoea oculea. Next base: position 17,022,648 of record OX243873.1, read on the forward strand.
ATGTCATTATTTTCCAGAATTCGATCCTTATTAGCGACACTATCGAATGGTGTAATAATACAGGCTGTGTTTTTTTTTTCAAAATCAACAGGTTCGATTCCTGGCTAGAAATATTGATTTTTCAAAAATCCAATGATGCAGTTTTAGTTTTCATCAAAATCGAGCCCGCGACTCCTTTGAGTACTTTTCGCTAATCCTCATAGTTTCGGATTTGGCCATCCACGCCCACTTGAAAAATTCACCCTGTATATGTCAAGGTAGACACATTACCTCAAAAACGACATGTATTTACCTACACGGAAAATTATAGACCATTTCGAGTGGTGTCTTCTCTCCCTGTGATTACTGAGTCGGAATGTTGGAGGATAATTTGTATGACTGATAGAACATTATGTAAGCACGTTTGTGTATAAGTATAGTGTAGAGGGGTGCGTGACTAAATGCAGCAGCACGTGTAGATCGTATGTTAAGGCTAACCTCGCCGCGGTCGGTTCGTGGATGGGTCCATTGTACATATTGAGACCCTCTCCGTGCCACGGAAAGCATTTAAGCCCGTTGGTCCCAGCTGTCATTCGTAGATCTTTGACAGTCGTTCGGTCTTTCAGTCGTTCATGGTTGTGGAAATTAGGTAGGCAGTCGCTCCATGAAAATACTGGTTTCAGTTTCCGATTAGACTTAAAGCCACCAAAATTGTTGGGAAAAGGCTAAGTAGATTAAGTTTTAGTTGTATGCAAGAAAGTAATAGTTAGTCGCTTAGATGTTCTAGGAAACCATGATTTCTTTATCTTTAAATTATTTATTGATCAATTGTTATATTTTGGAGCCCTTTATCCGTAAAATTTCTTCCCAATTTCTTGAAATTATTTACAAACAATATACGAAACAATTGCTAATTTATTAATACATACAATATAATATCAGTGAAGATAATCAGTAAACATCCATGATCACGCACACTCGCCATCTCTGTCTATCATTATTTTCAAACTATTTTAATGACGAACCCGTAGCACAAAACTAACTACATACTGAAATTGCAAACGAAGAAACATCCTAAAAAGCTACGGAATTATTCACATAAAAAAAAAACACAAAAACAAAAATAATACTTATAATTATTCTTTCAAACACAAATAACAAGATGTACTTTGTCATTCACAACCACAGAAATTCTCAACGCGCATTAACTAAATGAACTTGCCAAGTAAATTCAAACGAGACAGTTCAAAGTTACCTATTTAAAAACTCAACAGCGTTAACGATGAAAAGGTTTAAAGGGCAACTGCAAGAGCTCAGAATAAATTATTATCATACTATTTAAATTCTTAGTGCATTTAAATTTCAGTTTTTCATGCTGGCAACCGCGATATTTAATAGTACCACTCCTAACTGAATAAACATTGTTTGCATTTATTAATCATTCACTTTGCTCGGATCTTGTAAATACAATTTGAATGTATTAATGAATGCTCCGTCCGGTGCGCTATAACAAACCGCAGGTAGATATTTATTTGTGAAACCATTCAATCCGATTTATAATTCAAAATGGACGAGTGAGATTCAATTTGGAAATTAGTTTAGTTTATAAGCTTATATATGTTTAATATTTTATAGCGCACTTGAGTTTCCACGTCAATGAATTGTCAAAATCCTAACACTTTACTTTGACACAAATCTATAGAAATGTAACGTATCTAATACTTGGAATTTTACTTTCTGAAAAACGAGCATAATGAAGGTACTTACATTTTCTAAGTCCATATTCAACTTACCGATATAGGTATTATTTACATCATACATTCAGCCAAAATTGAACCGTGGAAGATAATATTGTATTTTACATACGCTGCCATAATTAACAACTTTAACGAGCGGTTCCCTAGCAACCTGTCAAATGGCTCCCACGTCGAATATCAAAAAGGTCTAATGGAGAAAATAGACACCCATCATACACGATCATTAGTCTGTCCGTATGTTCAATAGATCGTGAATGTTTGGTCGACAAAACAGGCCCGTACCTATCTGCTTCTCTCCCGCAAGAGTACGTCGTGGCGTGCCCATCGAATAAATTATCCCTTTGCAGCCGCGTTTTCTTTGTTCTCCAGTTTATTTAGCTGGCTATGTGTGCGGCATTATAAAGTTTTAACGAGATGGACAAAGAGACAACGGTCATGGCTGTTAAGACTGCCGTGACGAGGATCGTACCTAAGTCAATTGCATTAAGATTAAGCTGCCGCTTAAAACCAATAAATAAGCTTTCTGTGTTGTATACTGAGATGAGAAACGGAAAGCGTTAAATGATGTTTTGGCTAATATAAGTAGGTATCTATAAGACTTCGGTAGCATGTAATAGGTTACTCATATCTGTTGGCAATAACATGAAATATTGGGTGAATCTGTTACAAAGAGTCTACTATGCAGAAATTCTTGAATATTAAGGACCATTTCATCACAAAATCTCTTACAAACGACATCTCAAAGTAACACCTGTGAACAAGACAAATAGCGTTTCTTCTCAAAAAAGGCTGTTTCGTAAATTCTCGTCGCAGGAAACGAATGTGTCACACATACATAGAGGCAGCCGGGCGGCCGCCGGAAACTGTTGGAAACTTTCATAGGAGACCACTTCCTAATACCGACATTATTAACAGAACTGTTCATACAACAAACTCTAAAATTTCCGACCCATTCGAGTGTATATTTGAATAGACTTTAGCGAATAATTTGAGTGAAGGGACGTCCTGAGAGTTACGGAATCAAAGAATTATATTATATTATAAAAAAATGTATAAAATACGAAATAAAAAGCAGAAAGAATAAGTTAAGAATTATATTATTTATTAAAATTATATCTGTTAATAAACACTTTTTTATTTTCATTTCATTTCACTCTGTGAATCTTTTTAAATTGAGATATTTTTTTGGACGGTAATCATATTATTGTTACGCAACTTAACGTTATTTTTCTCAGATATAATAGAATTATACTGTAAATGCTTCAAAAACCCCAGGCAATACCATAAATAGGGTGCAACTTCCGTCTAATAAAATAATGTTTCGGCATTTTTATTCTACCAGTCAGCTCTTACTTCATCTAGGCAGGTGGCGAATCAGTTAGCGACGGACGCCAAGCGCCGCCGACGTTAATTTGAAAAACCATTCAACTGTGGAACACACAATTTCTGTGTTCCGCTTCAAACACAAAACAAAACTGCCATTACCAGAGGACATTACGCCTAAAAATGCTACTTAACGCAAACTTTGAACAACAAAAGAAAAATGTAGGTACTCACCAAAAACTCTGCGGTCCCCAAAATGGCGCGGCCGTAGTTTATCCCTTTTGTGTGTGGAACGGGTCGCGGCGTGCAACAGGCAGGGTTGGCTCCTCACTACTAATGAACAAGCATTTTTTCACTGAAGATATCACTGTTCAGTTGTTTTGTGTTGGCGCGTCTCGCGGAGGCTGGCGCGGCGTTCGCCCGCCGCTGTCGCGCGCTCGAGTCTGCCCTACGCCGCGGTGTTGCCATAGGTTACCCTACGGATTTTTCGGAAGTTGTACCCATTTTCTGTGAGGATTCTTTTTGCGTTAACTTTTAAATTAAAATTCAAACGGTATTGATGGAGGTATTTATTTGGTAGTTTGATCACCGGGTCACCCACCAACCTAAGGCGTGCATAACAGAACCTCACTCAAGACTCCACATTACTTAAAACTAGTTTCAATCGATCAAATGGCTTTAAACTACTTTTACGTAATGCTTGTGTTTTGATTGAAGGTCTTCCATACTTCCAGGCCTTGGTTTCCAGGATTGTTAGTTAAGATTTTAGCCATCTTGAATGTATATACAATTTTTTCTATTTCTAATGCTATTTAGACCACTAGGTTTTAGTTAACCGTGGGTATGACATAGTAACAGGGTTAAAATCAAATAAAAAAACGTAAAACGACCTTGAAACATCTAATGAAATTGGGGTAAGACGTCTATAATATCACCAAAATATCAAATTTAAAATCAGGTATCGCCAACTCCAGAAATATTTAAATCGGACTCACAAGAAAGAGGTGAGGTTTCCCCCAAAATAAAATTATCACAAAATGTACCAAATTCGCTAAGCTGGTATCCCCGTTGGGCGGCGCGCGGCTCCCCGCACCGCGCTCCCTCCCGCCCCACGCTTGCCGAAGCCGTGAAGCCTCCATTCGTTTAGTATTCGCGCCCTTTGTGACACTTAAAACCATTGTTCACAAACGAACCTTTTCAAAGTTGAACTTACAGCACTTATACGAAAACGATGTTGAAAGACATCTATCGGCAACTAAATTATATGTCTGAAATAGGATCACGGGTGGTTTAAGTGGCTCTAGTTTTACTTTTACGTTCGTTATCGTAATTTTGTCCTAGTTTATCTTTTGGCTAAGTTTCAGGGCAAATTGTAGAAACTAGAAAGCAGCTCAGTTCTTAGGCAATAAACTTAAAGTCCCTTATAAAGTTAAAGTGGCACTAACAAGAGATTTAAACCAAGACTGTCGTTAAACCATGTTTTGTATGAATTGTTTATGTCTATTATTCTGGCTATGAAATCCGAAAAACACATAATAGTAATCTATCTATTCAGAATAATGCTAAAGCAACAATTTGGAGTATATCGTGTTACAAAGATCTTATGGTAATAGACACGGAATTTGAAAAGACTGTATTTAAATCAGTAAATATCTATTATTATAAGTTCTTTATCGAAAAAGATGTTTTGAAATGTCCTCAAAGTAATACCATAGCAATCATTAGTCCTTCATTATCATTGAACATGAACATACGACCTTCAAAGTTCATTTTGGTCTGATATTACCAATAAGGGTTATATATATTTCAAAATTAATATCTGTGATATAATTTAACAGTCGTGACGTGTCAAGCAAGGCTGTTGGAAGAGGTTGTCGTCTCTCGGCCTTACTGGAACTCTCTTACAATCCGTCTTTTGTTTTTAATTTTTGCAAGACTGAGCTATAACACATGGAAAGTTTGGCCTAGTAAAGACAAAAATTTGATAATATTCAAAAAATAACTGATCATATTTGAAACTCCACTACAGCTTTGAAGTCATCAGATTTGGGAAGGGTCTTATGGCCTTTCACAGAGTTTTATGACGAACAAATATTACAAGTTTTTAAAACACTATTATTGCTTCATAATAAATTTTGTTTTATTTGTGTCCATTTCTGGGCCAAGCTTGTATGGGACGATTATCCATCTCCTTTAAATTCAGAATAGTATTCATGTGAAAATGTTCTCCAAATAAAATGTTATAGTCCTTCTTATACGGTCGCCATCGAGTGCCATCGACTTTGTACAGAAATAACAGCCCTATGGGAGATAAACAAATGCATTGAAATGGCTTGTTTGCGAGAGACACGTAAAAAGATTCAGATGTTTGGATGGCCTGAGGGCAGATGCTGATAATCACTATAGAATTTCAAATCTTAAATGATAACATTCTCATTTTCGCTTTTTTAATATTGTTAGAAAATAGTATCAAAGTTCTTAGACATTGAATTCAAGTAGGTATAGCTACCTCTGCCATTGTTTAAAATGTATTTAGAACAAGGTTAGTAAGACTTAACATGCAACAGCCCTTATCTTTTGATAGCCTAGACTAGTCTAGACTAAGCCCGACTTTTATTATAAAATATAAAGTATGCTTTAATTAATCCTTAAACTCAATTAAAGTTTCGAGATTAGCCTTAATCTTCATAATTCAAAGTGCAATTTAAACTTAACGCTTTTCAACAAAGACTGGCTTTTATGGCTGTTTTTTATGAACGCCGTATCTATCTCAATTTATTTTAACAGTACGTGACTGAATTTTATGTGTATACATTGTTTAACTGTTATTAAAATTATATTAAAGTTTATTTTCATGTTTAAACTTCTGGTTTTTTATCACTTTTAAACAGACTTTGGAGTCTGCTTGACTGTCGGATAAGTGGTTAAAAAATAGTTGGTAAAATACTCGTATAATTATCATCATGATTATTTTTAATTATAATATTTTTTATAATTCCTTTTTGTTTTATAAAAATATATTTTGAATGTTAAAAATAATATTATTTTTATTAAAGAATAAGAAATTTATTTTTGGCCATTTCCTGTTTGTTTCTCCGTAGCATGATTTATTCTCATAAAGCTCGTTCTACCCGAAAGCTGAAGAACCAATTAACACTATAAGCTATCACTACTTCATTACCTACCCCTTTACCACAGCTGACCTTAGGGTTGAACCCGGAATTGGTCTAATTGCCGAACGGGTCGATAGAATAATTAGCTCCGAGTACCTCGCCCTGTTGTCTAACCCCCTTACTAATAAATGTATTATATCTGATGAATGATAACACACCAATTTCTCTCTTTCACTCGTCAATATTTTGACTATCAAAAGAAGAAGACAAAGAGTTGTGTAACTATACAGACGCTATACAACGTCTATTAGTACACTGTGCGATAGTATTTACATACCCCCTGTAAATACTATCGCACAGTGTACCAACATCAGGAATCAATAACCAACTTGATTAGTTGCATAACTGTATCATCAAATAGGTATACCTACCTACCAATCGTCCTCGTTAACATGTTATCGACGAGCAAACAAAATTTTGACTATAGTGCGGCTGATGAGAGAATGCGTTCTTAACACCTGTCAATTTCATACAAACGCGAATTTGATCTTTATGACGGGGTGTAAGTAACGCATTTTCTTGACGGCCGGACTGTTACTGGCTTACCAAGCAGAGGAACATAAGGAATAGAACACAGGCAACCACATGCCTTTCAATGTTGCCAAATTAACATTTTTAAAAGATAGCTGAGGCCTATGGTTGTCTGGTATAAGATGCAGTATTGCACCTCAAAATGTGGGAAACACCTCTTCCTTCTCCTTTGGGAGATATAGGCAAACTCAACTCAAACTCAAAGCATTTATTTCAAATAAACCAATTACAGGCACTTTTATTTATTTATTTTATTTTATTAAAACGGTTTAAAACCAATTACAGGTAATTAATTACAAAAAAATATTTTGTACTGTCAAGGGGTCGGTCAGATGGATAGATTATGCTAGATGGTTAGAAGCCCACGCCTATCACCATCTACATCTACAACATAACAATACTGCTACTTATATTTATACCTAGCCAAAATACTGAAGTCCCGAAAAACACAATCTGATAATTTGTTATGTTAGTATTCTTTGGAAATCCTTCGCTTTTTTATTATAATATTGGTTTTAGAAGCCGTACTTTCATTATGATCTCATTTATATTTAGTCTTAAATAAGTGGGCAAAATTGCAATGTTGTTCGTCTTTTTATTTTACTTTTTGTTATTCATCTTAAATTTAAGAAGTATTTTGCCATATTTTTTAAGATCAAGCCTTTAGCACTTATTTCTGAAATTGCTGGTAAACCTATTCTTGGCGACTGTGTAAGACCGAGACTATTGTGATGTACTTAAGATAAATTATACATAGAAGCTTTTGGTGTACCTTAATAAATAAATAAAAATACCTAAGTACGTAACCACAAAAGTTTTTACTGCCCTTTCCGCCAACTCTTTATAAAAAAGTCTGGCTTCCGTACAACAAACAATCGTTCGATTGAATATAATACTGCTGGGTAAAACCCACGTGTTGCCGTGGTTACGATAAAGAAATCTGAATAATATCTGCAGCGACAAAAGTTATGACGCCATTGTTAAAAATATGAATAAAATCTGCTTTCTCTGAAACGTAATACAAACAATAATAATTTTTTGTCCGATAGAGTTTTTTGGTCATAAGGCAGGATAGACTGGCATCAAAAAAGTTTGTGAAAACTGTAACTTTTTCAAAATCTATGAATGAAGATCAACATGTCTCAAAAATTTAAAGCAGTCTCCTAAGACCGTTTTCCTAGCAACATCGGTACAGGTACCTGCTCTTACTCGTTTCGTCGCTGACCCGTCTCAAAAATCCATCCTGTACTTATATTATGGGTAAAATAAATAGTTTTACATGTTGAAAATATTAATAAACGGGTTTTTTTGCTCCGATAACAAAAGCAATCAGGAAATAATCCTAGTGTGGAACGAAGGAGATTTTCCCTACATCCATCTAATCTCATAACTAACACTGTAGGTATTCGAGTATCAAAGGCACAACATAGATATACCTTCGGACACCGTCATGGTCGGACGATCTTCGTTAGCACATCATGCTTCCGAGGACCCGTTAAGTAATCACTTCGAACTAGCTTGCGAATATCTATGACTACTACTACTATACAGGGTGGCAAGGACGCGTCAGACTAACCATTAATTCAGCACATTATACTAAACCCCTTAAAAAAAAAAACTGTTGTCAATACATATGGAACAGCTATTTTTTTTCATATATCCGACGAAAATTTCAAAGAATTACGAAGACCATAGTAAGTCCGTACAGATTTAAGGTGACACTAGCGTATTCTACGCTGTAATCCGTTCCTGGAATCCGTTTTATGCAGTTCATTCGCAAAGAGTTGGGAAAATACAAAGAGCACGACTTTATATCTAGGAAAATTTGCCATCACTGTCCATATGAGCAGTGCCACTACAATTTTTTTCAAAATAAAGACGATGCGAGGCCATTAAAAGTTTTGTATGTAGTACTGCTGTTACTGTACCAAATAAATAAATAAATTACGTCAAAAAGATAAAGCATATTTTAGTGAAACACACGTAGATTGGTTAAACACTAGTTTATTTACGGACACCCTCACATTCAATTATTGTGATCTTATATTGACATACCGTCAGACTACTTAATATACTACACAAATATAAATACTCGTATAATGCTTCTTTCAGTGTGATCACGACATGAAACTACAATCGACAATCCATTTTTTAAGCGCTGTTATAAAGATAACTACGCCTCTGAGTTTCCTAAAGGGTCCCCGAAAGGATCAATTGCAATCAATTGCTATTGTAGCAATATTTTTAATTGATAATTTTAATTTTGTAGACTATCAATATGTATCAATCAAGAAAATATTGACAATTTCAATTGATCGTTTCGGGCGTAGTAATAAAAAATGTAAAACGAAAATTGTTTCTAACTTCGCAACGAACAATGTTTACAAATACCAAAGATTTAATTACAGACACCTACAAGCAAATCGCTGGTTTTATAGCCCAGTACCTACTACGTTTTAACGACTTGACAAGCTGGTCGGGGCTCATCGAAAATGAATTGAGGAAGATTGCGAGCTTGTCAGAATATCTAATGCTTTTTGTTTGGTATTAAATTGCTGTCGAAAGTTACAATATAAAATGTAATGTTAGAAAATGTTGTACGAAACAACTGGATGCTTACCTACACGTAAGGTACCCGTCATGAGAAGCTATAAATTTAGTAAATAAAGAACTTCTAGTAAGTTACGTAGTGCCGATTCGATCAAGAACAAATAATCCCAAATTCAATCAACTGAGAGTAACATACGTGTAATACGAAACTAACGAGCAATTTCACTTGGTTGGGTTATATGTATTTTAGTGATATAAAGCGCTGTCGTCTAATGTTTTGTGGTACTGGAATGCGTCTGACTCATGAAACGTAAACATTTGGGCCGCCATTTTGAAGGAAATTCACGCCAAGTGACGCTGTCAATGCTGCAGAATGCAGATGCAGAATACTCAGAATCGTCTGACGACAGTAATTAGATGTTTGTGTTAACATAATTACATTCCCATATGAAAATAAAAATCATTACAAAACTGATTTTTTTATATGATCCAAAGGTTGCGAACCCCTGAATGTATGTTTACAAAATTTATAGCTTCTCGTGACGAGGACTTATAGGTACCTTATATCACTTTGTAATAGCCTAGAGAGTACTAGGGAAAGGAGAGGTCCGAGTCTATCAGTGGGAACGTTCAGGGCTGCTTAAGTATCATTTATTTATTTGAAATAAAAAACAAGCTTACAGTATATAAACACCAAATCGCTTATTTATGATAAATGTAAGAGAGAGAAAATGTTATTTATATTAATATAAGTTTTTTTTTTAAATGTACACTCAAAAACAACAAGAGTTTTCTTTCCAAGGGCGAATTCCACCAAACTTTTATACCTAGAATAAGTCTTATACTGTGAATAAATTTTGAATTTTTTGACAGTTTATCCATACAATAAATGTCAGGCGTCAATTTTATTCCACGGATAAAAAATATCTGATTTTGTTGAAAACAGCACTAAGATAGATATTTCTGAGATATTATACTAAAATAGGTGTGGATAGCTCCCAAAATTATTGATTATAGGCACTACTTCATTGCTTTGTAATAGCCACCCCACTGAGGAAAGCCTTATTCTTATACAAAGATAACGGAAAACTGTTCCAATAGAATTTTGTCAAAAACGCAAAATTATGAAACTTGCTTATTTTATAGTTCAGTACCGGTAGATATACTTACGTACCTACTTTGATGAAATCTGTTAAATGTTAATCTCCCTCACAAATCGCTACAAAATAACTATCCCGAGATATCCCACGATATAATTATTTGATTAGAGAGCCTCATTTTCTAGTGGTGAATACGTAACCAGTTGGAAAGTCCCGAATTATTTCTTCATGAAAATTGTTTTTAACCTCCGACAAAAACAGAGGGGTGTTACATAAGTTTAACGTGTGTATCTGTGCGTCAGTTTGCGCCATCGTAGCTCCCAAACGGCTGAACCGATTTTTTTTTTTAAGTTTTACTTCAGGAACACAATTTTTTAATATTTTATTCTGAACTATCTTCAAATGCAATAAGGTATTTGTTATAATAAAGTTCATGTTCAACTTTATTATAATTACACACCAACATACTGGCAGCATTTCAGTAGGCAGATTATGACTATGCTACCCTTACGCTACTTAATTCTTTGGAAAATAATACATGACGTTACAACACTAGGAAAACAAGTAATACGTAAGTCCCAAAAGATCAAGATATAACCGTAGCAACATAAAAAGACGTCATTACTCGTAGCACGGCTACGGGGCTACGGCGTAGGCCGCGGTATATTTGCCGTAGCAAACAAACAGGAATAGAGCGCAAATAGATTATTTGCACTTTGTTTACTTACTTACACCTTGACGGAGATTTATTTCTTGTTGGGTAAGCAAAGGGAAACTGCGATTTTGCTAGGAAAGATACAATCTTTGCAGAAGAAGATTATTATGTATGTGGGGGGAGAAGATAAAAAAAATCTAACATTTTTATCGTTGGGGTTGCAAGAAATGATTATTTTACTCCCATATTGTCGTAGTAAACAACACACGTCGCAGACATAGACAACGCGCTTTTATGCCTCAACGGGGCACAGGTGGAATGTACACCCACAACGTGAACGTGTCGATAGTTCTATGTAACAGTTGGTCTATTTGTCATAATTAACACGTTCACTGTCCGTGACCCACATGTGGGTCATTTTGGGTTGGAACGAGACGTCCGCGCCATACATGTGGGTCACTGAACTTTTCATAAATAATTTATTTAGGACTTAAAGCTTTGAAAATTGAACTTAAAATGGGGTTTTAAAAGGGTTTCTTCAACTTTTATGGCCTCTAAGGACCTGAAGTGGTGTATAGGCAAGTATCTCAGTACATAGGACCAAAAAAAGTAAATTAGGCGTGAGAGCTAATTTCGACATTTTGGCTGGACAGTGAACGTGTTAAAGCTGACGCAATTCGAAGCAATGGTTTGCTTACGAGGACATAAAGACAGAAAATAATGTCAACCACACACCCGATTTGTGAAATAAAAATAGGCTTTAATATGAATAAGAATGTAGAAAGTTCTGAGAGCGTTTTATTGTGTTAAGGGCTGATTTTTCTGATAATTTTATTGAAATTTTGACAGTTATTTCAAACAAAAACTGTCAAACATCAATTTTATTCCTCAAATAAAAGTTATCTGGCGATGTAAAAAAACTCTTAAAATTCCTATACCTACAAACTTCATCATGTATTAATACAATTATCCTATTATCATATATTTCTCATAATTGACGTCACAACAAAACACACAAACATACCCACTCTTATAACTGTAGCAGGTAAGAGTGATAGTGCTGTTTGCACCACATAAAATGATTTACGTCGGCACCAGCCAAGCTAACGAATGGAAAAACGGGACTTGCAAACTGGCGGATAGTCAGCGTATCTCATCTGCATCGCCCTTTATTTTCATAACTAGTTGCTAGTTATGCAGATAACTAGCGGCTACATCAAACGAAACTGTTAAATTATTTTGAACTTTAGCTACTTTCACTACTTCATAGCTGGCTTAAACTTACTTTGATAGAGCTTTTTAGTAATAAATTAGCATACTAATGTTACAGATCTTCGTCTTTCGTAACGAAGAACAACTTATAAAAAATGGGTGAAGAAAAAGTTCTAAAGAAAACAAGAAGAAAACATCATGAAGTTTCTAAACCTCTCCCGTAATTCAAATAACAAAAAAATCAAAAACAAAATCGCGAATATAATTTTACGTAATGAAATTATGTCTTATACCCCGCGGCCACGAGCTAGACGCTAAAGCGACACACGTCTTGCGAACGGGCGTGTAATGTTTGATATAATAACAAAAGTTCTAATGATCATTTGAGTGGAATAATCCCCAATTTCATTTATTATACTTTTCTTTAATATAACGATGAAATGATATAATGAATTATTATATCATTACAGGCCGTGAACGGGGCCTTACTTGTGTTGTTCTGGCACCTACTTTCAACACAATTACCTGCGGTCATCATCACCAACATGAACAGAGGATTTTGCTCAGTCACACGGTTTCTATTACCATCCGAACGAATATTACCAATGCGTAACTAATGTGATATCATTCTTTTATCCAAAAATAACTCCTAATTAAATTCCAACAACGAAATAATTACATTCCAATATACCCTGTACCTTCATAAAAACATTAATTCCATTCTGTAATCATACCGTCAATGGAAAGGAGAAAATACTTAAGCGCCATTTGGGCAAAAATGAGTTATATAATTTATATCGTATGAGCTATACAGGGTGTCCCTGGAAGTATGGATCAAATGGAATAGGGGCGTGGGCAAGGTCATTTCCAAACTTTTTAACGCTGAGAATGTCAGTGAATTTTTTTACGGTCCAAAAGTTATGGCCGTTTTTTATTTTTTTTTCAATCACTTCGCTTAGTGCTCAAAGAAAATAATCATAAAAAAATACTGTCAGGGCTATCTAAAAAAAATAAATTGATAGCCCTGATAGTTTTCACGAATTCGACTTCTCTTCTCTTTTTTTGTATTTTTTTTTTTAGTTTTTTTTTTGCTTAAACGTTTGGAAATGACGTGGCCCACGTCCCTTTTCGATTTGATACATACTTCCAGGGACACCCTGTATAATATATTCTGCGTCGATCTGCACCCTAATTGCGTAACACACTATCATTCGGAATCAGAATCATTTTGAAGTAAATTGCTAATCCATTGCTTCATAAGTTGAAAAAATTTGTCTGCTCAACACGTACATTACGCAATGAATGTTGTTGAACTGTCAAAATGAAACCAATTCCAATTGATAGTGTATTACGCGATTGCCTCGTTGTTTAGAATTCAAGACAATCTGAGCCAATTGTTGAAACCTAATCAGATTGACGCAGAAAAAAAATCAAATCCAACAATATATTATCATTACCTATACTCATTTTGGCTCAAATGGCGCTTTAGAATTTTCTCCTTTCCAGTGACGATACGTTATTTCTCGAAATACCAACATATTTCAAGCTCGGTTCAACGGACACGGTTCATTTGAATGGTAAATTATTTACATATCAAGAATTGATAATATCGTGTATGAAACAATTTATTATAAAAAGTTGCGGGCTCGTACTTTTGAACCCGAAAATTCAATATTTTCAGTGGTTAGGCGGTTGATATTATATACTCCTGGCAAACTAAAGTTGCGCAACATATACTATATGACAGGGAGACATCGACGCGCAGACTGTAACCATGAAATCAGCACATGATTCTAGACCCCATAGCGAAGACATGTTTCGTGGATAATAAAAAAAAAAGACGGGTTGCACTCCGGGAGTGCCGGCACAAGTGAAAACTTGAATATTAACGTTGTGCATTTTTGATATTGCGGAATGGTTAGGGAATAATTTTGCACGAATTTATTGCTTTAATTATTAGGGAATAATTTTGCACGAATTTATTGCTTTAATTATCAGTGTGGTAGAATACAATATTTTATTTATTGCGCTATTGTACACAAACATGACAATTAAAGTAAAGTAGCTATTTTTTGTTTTATAATAATTTTACGAATACACAGCAGTGTGGCCACTACATAGACGGTCGAGCCATCAGCTGTCACCATCCATGGATGCGCGTGGCACGCTGACATAAACACATACGAACATTCGCGCACGCGTCCTGCGCCGCCTAAACGAAACAGCAGGCATATATTTTCGCTGCGCCGTAGAAAGAGCGGGGGATACTTTCTCTCCTACGCCGCACCGGCTGTCTACTCTCCATCCGTCTTACGAATTTTCGATCGGTGTCACGTGTCCTGACGCGAGCTTAACATTTTTTACCCATTACAAAAAAGTGTACAACGCCGCTAAAGAAGTTTTCACTTCAAAAAAACTGCTGTTTCATAGAAAAGTGCAATACCTTCACCGTCAATATGTATGACACAGCGATTTTTTTTTAAATAACTGGCTTAATATTTCAACGCAATCGTGTACCGAAACCATGGTAACTGGTTGGGCGTCGATATCCTAGCTATCCTTTATTATGTGAATGGTTACACAAAGTGTAGAGTGTGCGCAAAATTATTCTGCGCGCGGCCGAAATCGGAAATAATCGTTTGCCGCCATCTGGTCGTTTATATCAGGTGTCAAGAGAGAGTGCTGTGTTCCGTGTTTTCTAAAGTAAATAATTGCCATCATTATGCCGAAAGTGATTGAAAGTTCTAGCAGGGATATGACCTTGAACTCAAACGTCAGTCGCGCGCAGACTTATCTATATCTACTAACAAAAATGTTTGACGTGTAGAAAAAAATAATAAAAACATTGTTTCCCGAAACATATCTGCGGGGCAATTGCATATCACACATCGGAATCGGTTTCATTTTGACAGTTCAACAGCATTCATTGCGTTATTTGCGTGTTGAGTATACAAATTTTTCGAACTTATGAAGCAATTGATTAGCAAATTGCTTCAAAATGATTCAGATTCCGATTGATAGTGTTACGCAATTTGGGTGCCGGTTTATTCTGTAAAAATCTCACCGTGAAAGCTTAGGTCAGGTATATTTACAAGTCCGTTCAGTTATTTTACCTACAGCAGCAACCAAACAGCATATTGTAACGAGAATAAAGATCACAATGATTTTGACAGAATTGTCACTGGCAGCAACCCAACAGCAACCTTATTATCATTAGAATAAAGATCACTGTGATTTGGATAGTGATCCAACATCGGAGGAAAAATACTGTGGAAGGACTGCTTTTGGTTTAAAGTGAGCTGTCAATACTGTAATAAAATAAAATTCGGAGGCCCATAATTCGGAAACGGTGCATCGCAGGGCCATGCTTCTCGGAACGTAAATAGTTTCTATGGTCAAGGTTAACCCGAAACTGCAATAAAATTTTCAGATATCCGAAATTTTTTCACGAAAATTGACCGACCCAACCTTTTTTTTAAACAAAACATTTTTTTTTTGTTTTCTTTGCTGCTCATAGTGCCCCTAAGCGTATACTCCAACTCTTAACAAATCCGCCTCTAAGACGACCCACTGACCGTCAATCCCTAGCGGATCCTTAGCGGATCTCTAAATCAGGCGGAATTGAAATACAAAGATCAGCTGGCCTTTTTTCCAGCCAGCATACAAGTCGACTTTCATAATTAATAATGCAATGATAGGTACTACATATTTGACCTCGGATTAGTTCCGAAAAACTGCCCAAGTGGAGGCGACAAAACCAATGCGTAACTTATTACGAGCAAACAAAAAAAAAACAGTTCTGGAAGACTTACCCTTCGGAATTCAGAGTTTTATTTTCATCTCGGCACTCGGGCAAAAAGATTGTATTTGTTTTCTCGGACGTCTGAAGGTCGTGCTATATGCTCTACAGGTTGGTTTATAACATTAAATATACCAACACAAATCGGCTGTGCAATTTCAAAACCTAGCAACTGACATTTCTCAAAAAAACGGTGATTTTATCAAAACACCGATTTTATTTTTTAATGTCAGTTGCTACGATTTTGGCTTTTGCTAGGTTTTTTTGTTTTGATTTTGCTAGGTTTTCACAGCCGAAATAGTGCTGAGGCATCAGATGTCAAGGCACTTAGGGGAAAAGTCTGAAGCCATTTTTAGCTTTTCCTTTTAGGTACACGTAGGGCGTGTGGGAATTTTCCGAGGTATTACGAGTATCTATACGATACTGATATTTCTTTGAGATCAGCTAGATATTTCTGAAAATTTGGCCATAAATATGAACTTTGACGAATTCTGTCGTGGACCAGAAAAACTTTGGACCTGTATCTGTGGACCTTTGTCAGAAATCAAGCACTTCACACAAAAATGGTATCTAATACAAACTTAACTAACAGGCATAAATTCTAGGTACTACATTCACCCAGAGCCCTAAATTCAATCACGCCTGCCAGTAATTTAGCTATCTCCTCTTCGATATTATATTTGCCTAACTACGGTTCAGCCTGGATTACAGGCTTAGACTGAGCTCCGGCGATAAAGCGGTTGCCTAAAACCATTATACATAATATCTCGACTAACGCTAAATCTTATCTTTTATTTGATATTGAAATGATTAAGAGAATTTGATAGTGGGTTTACAATTTAGTTAAGTACTCCGGGCTAAACTAACAACCTTTGATAGAATTTAGGTTTCATAGGAGATTGAGAAAGGGGCCCATGGCTAAATAATAACAGCTGCACAGGTCGATCGATCAGGATAAGCTCCGCTTGCCGCGGTTGGTCTGTGGATGGGAGACCATCTTTACATACCGAGACCCCTCCGTCCTTGGAAAGCACGTTAAGCCATTGGTCCCGAATGGCATTCGTGGATCTTTGACATTCGTTACGGGTAGTCAGAAGCGCGAAAGTCTGACAACCAGTCTTACCAAAGGGTATCGTAAGTATTACCCAATCCAAACTAATATTATAAATGCGAAAGTAACTCTGTCTGTCTGTCTTTTCTTCACGCCTAAACTAATGAACCGATTTGTGTGAAATTTGGTACAGACATAGTTTGAGTCCCGGGAAAGGACATAGGCTACTTTTTATCCCGATATTCCCACGGGATCGACGTTGACGCGGGTGAAACCGCGGGGCACAGCTAGTACCTAACTAAGTTGAGGTCAGATAGGCAGTCGCTCCATGTAAAATACTGGTATTAAGCTGCATCCGTTTAGACTGGAAGCCGACCCTAACATAGTTGGGAAAAGGCTAGACGGATGTTGAGGAGATTGAGAAAAAGAAAAAACTTAAACCCAACTATGACAAAAAAGATAACTAAAAAGGTATAAACAAGACATCCATCGATTTTTTTCGGTTTTTGTATAGCTGGAGTTCCTTTTGGCTTCGCCGTAGTTAGGTAAAAAGGCGTCATTTGTTATTTTAAAATTACACATAGACGCCGCAAGATCTCTAATCTGCGTTCGCGATCTAATTGCCAAAAATGTAAACAAATATGAATTAATGGAAAAATAACTTTAATTCCTACACAATAAAGTTCAGTTTACACTACAACTTCAAACATTTTTATAACTTTTTCAGTAGTGCTAGTCACTCTGAAATCAACTTAATTGCTATTGAAATAAAATTGATATTTGTGTAACTTGAAAGAACATCAATTGCCAACATAATTTGAATAGACCTTATCAGGATTTACACAAGAAAAAAAAAGACGGTTTTTAAAGAAGTTCGTAACACTATTTTGACTTTTTATACTTATAGGTATTACTCGCTTCTGCCCGTGGCTTCGCCGGCGTGGATTTCGTAAATTATCCCACGGGATCGTACTACCGGGACAAAAAGTAGCCTATGTCCTTCCCCAGGTCATAAAGAGGTCATGATCTGTCTCCTTGCCAAATTTTGTTGAAATCCGTTCAGTGGTTTAGGCGTGAAAAAAAATGCAAAAAATCACTAAATACGTTTTTATCTATAGTGGACTTCTGTTGACACATTCTACAAAAGGCAAAAACTCACTAATTGCTATCTAGTCTAGTCTAGGATAATATGGGCAAATCAACATAACCACTAACTAAATCGAATTAAAATACCGTTTATCTCAGAATAGTGAATATGTCACATAATGACTTCATGTAATAAGCCGACGGATAGTAATACCTAAGCCTGTCCCTTGAGAGTTGGTTTTGTTAGGTACACCTAAAAGCAGCCATTTTTCATAAAACAGAAAAACAACAGATAACATTTACGCAACGCCTTCTCGCTCTTTGTGTGTGGCCTCGCTATTAACAAAGGTACCCTCACATGGGACCGTAATGGGCCGCACGAGAATATAAGATAATACGCCATTTTGAAGCGTGAAACTGGCAAACTGTTGCCGTATACAATCATTATGTAAAAAGAATGATAAAATCTAAATTTCGGATGTAACTGTGAGCTGCTGTATCTTTTCGGTGATTACAATCTTCACGTATACAGGTGACAAGGACATCGAAGCCCAAATTGTAATCATGAATTCTGCGCATGATTCTAGCGTAGAAATTTTTCGTCGGTTACAGTTAATTATTTTTTGAAGATGAAGTCATAATATGGCGCCAAAAATCCGCCATTTTGTTTTTTTTTTTAATTTGATATACCCATTGTCACTTTCACAGTCAATACGAATCTAACGACACCTCTCAAGCTAAAATCCATCGAGCCGTTCAGGCCACAGAGCGTGCCAAACAATTATACAAACAAACATACATACATACCTACATACATACTCTCGAAAAACATAACCCTCCTTCTGGCGCAGTCGGGTAAAAAGGGAAAGGAGAGACAAATACTGTAGGTAGTCTGTGGTATAATGTGTGTGGTGATAATTTTGATCTTTTTAATATTTCTTTAGTTTTTCGAACAAAGCTGTACTGCTTAGTTAAACTATGATCAAGTGAAGTCTGAGCCCAAAGTATTGTATTATGCCAAAACGCTAGCACAAAACACCACTCCAAATCTGACGATTCAATTCCCAATATTTCAATGCAGCACTCAAATAAAATCCAATAGTCGTGAACAAATACATATTCTGTTCCAGTCCCGCTTGTCATGTCTCCTGTCTGGCAGGCGAGGGGAGGTGCGGTTACAAAGGGTTAACTCACTGGCTTATCGTCTCATGATTGTTCCGACTTTCCCTTTCTCACTCTGCTTATGCTTTTATGCTGACGTAAATATGCTAGTTATGTTTTGAAGAGACTTGTTTGAACTTGACGTTGAGGATTCAAGGAATTAATATTTTATTAGGATCCTCACGACAATTTTCCCAACCTTGCTAATTTAGGATAAAAATTCTATGTAACAGAATGTAAACAAGCTTATTTTACAAACAAAATAATAATATATCTCAAGCCAAACTACAGTAAACAGCGGTTCTGACGACCGCAAGTCGAGATTGTCTAGAATAAATTGAGCGAAGGCAACAAGTTTAGATATTTGTGGAGAAGATAATTTGTAATCGTTGCCTCATCCAGTTAACAGAATTGAACTGAAAATATCGTGAGCTTTGTAAACAATTTTCAAGTTCATACATATTCAAGCAAGAATATTGCATATGTTTTAGCGATAGTCGTAACTACAGAAGCATCCGAATCAATTTATGTTTGAATTTTTCTTTGTTTACCTCATACACATTAGTAGTTTTTAGTATTTGTTTATAGGTACAGGATCCCATTAAATTAGATTGACAAATTTTAACACAGCGCTCAGTACGTAACCAAAGCTATCCAAGCAAAAAAAAAACACTGATTAAAGTGATTTTATTAGATAAGATAAGATAAGATATATTATTTGCATAAAACATGGTATACAAGGTGATGATAAACAAACATTAGATCAGGCATGTTTTGCTTAATACTAAAGCATGCAAACTTACTTACTAAAGATACATTATGACGTTGAAATAAAGATACATTATAACATTGAATTCATATTTAAGAAATCATTAGTGCTATAGAAATTATTATTATTGAGCCATTTATATAATTGGATTTTAAATAATTTACAATTTAATGTTTTAAACATTTTTGGTAATTTATTATAGAGACGTACACACATAGCCAGAGTGTTTTTATTATATTTCGCTGATCGAGGCAGCACATCCAGGACAAGTCTGTATTGGTCACGCCGACTTCGAGAGCTTACTTCCTCTGCTGTTTTAAATAGCTCTTTATGTTTTTGAACGAACATGCATGCTTCATACACATATAATGAAGGTAAGGGTAGCAAACCAAGCTCTTTAAATATTGGTTGACATGATTCGTCAGATGGAATCTCGTATATAGCTCGTAAACATTTCTTTTGGGCGACAAATGCTCTATTGTGGTCAGTACTATTGCCCCACATCATTAGTCCATACCGTAGTGAGGATTCCACATATGCGCGATATGACATCACAGCCGTTTTTATATTAGTGACTTTTTTAATTTGTCTCAAAGCATAGACAAATTTATTTATTTTGTTATTTTGACCTAAAATAATAAATTACCTCATGCACATTAGTGTATTTTATTTATTTATTTATTAAAACTTTATGCACAAGTAAAAACTGTACAAAGGCGGACTTAATGCCTTGGGCATTTTCTACCAGTCTACCTTAGGGTGATGCAGAGACAATACACAGTAGGTGCAATAACAGAAAGAAAAATAATATTTATAGCTAATATATAAGAATAAATACATATATACATACATATGTACAACAATATAAATAATAATATTTAAAAAAAAATAGTTATGAGACATAAATAAGAAACGCTACAACAACTTAGTTCTGAGACGAATCTGCCAACTTCTTGTGTATGTGTTCTCGAGCTTTGACTTTAAACGTGAACCGATTGGTTACCGTTCTGATATTCTGAGGGAGCGCATTCCAAAGGAAAACCGCCTGGACAAAGAAAGAAAACTTTATAAAACCAGAACGATGAGAAGGACAACGAAGAAGACGATTATTCTTGGACCGAAGATTCTTGCTGTGTGTGTTGCTATTTTAGTTAGCTGATTATTTTTCTTGTAAGTATCTAATGCGTTTTTCTTATATATTTTTTTACCATCGTCCATAATTTGGTGGTCCGAATGATTTCTAAAATTTTGTCCATCTATTTTAATGGGACCTTATATATTTATATTATTCAACCTCATGATTTTTAAACATATTAGGATATAGATAAATGTGGGCTATTAGATTTTTAGCTGGCGGTACGAGACAGACTAACAGCTTTGTATCCTAGTCTAGAATACGCAACTGTTAGTCTGTCTATCAAGCCGCTAGCCTAGGAATAGCTAGTGGTAACTGAGCGGCTTGATAAATGATAAAATCTTGTATAGTCGCAGACACGTAACTTGGCAAGGTTTGGGCGTATTGGGAATAATTTAGCGCATGTACAGTCACGTCTAAAAGTATGTATACACTTGGCAATTTTCAATTGCGATTTTTTCGTGAAATAACGAATGCAACGTTGAAATACGACACTTAACATAAACCTATGGGTTCGAAAATACTATTTTCGAAATAACATAAAATTTCATTCAAAAATAAAGGAGAAAATCGCCTTTGAATAAAGCCAAGTGTATACATACTTTTAGACGTGACTGTACACTTAGTGTAACAAGAAAATGGTCACTTTTATTGTTTGTCATTATACTTTGGTTATTGCCATAGATTATTTTAAACATGTCTGTTTACTAGAAAGCTAAAGAAACGAAAAACACATCTAACGACTCTTGCCAAGTTACGTGCCGTGGACTGTACGTAACTTATAACCAATTATGATGCTAATGGTATTTCTAATGCTTAATTTATCGAAACACTTGTCAAAAAGCCGCTCTGTAGAAGGAAAATCAGTGAAAAACAAAACATAATGAACCTTTACATAACAACAAACGGATCTGTTGAGGCTTCGTAAGCTCTCGTGATGACGCGATGTTTTGTCCTCAGCTCAGCCGCCGCTTTCAACTCAAAAACTTTATGACACCATTGTTTATCTTATGAATGAATGTTGCTAGCGATGCCCGTTGTTTGCTTTTTTATTATTCAACGCCCTAGCAAATAAATTAAAATATATTAAGTAAGCTCTCCCAGTCTTCCTGTTCCCCTAGTTAAATTAATATTCACCCTTTTGTAAATGTCGGCCTTCTGATTTCTATTTCTATTAATGATTTAGTGTGGCAGCGTTTTCTTTCCGGCTGTGTTTGCCAAAGAAAAACATACATTTTCTTTAATTTATTTATGCATGTGTGGACCAGAAAATCAATAGGTAACATTGAGGTATAGCCTGATTGATGACCTCTAAAGCATTAATAAAAACTACCGAGGGCTCATGAAACCAAAGTCCCAGACAGTATTAATGACTCAATAGTGTGCCCTCTTTCACGCGAACTTCGAATTAGCTGAATTCATTTACTGCAACTGAACAATTTCAACATTATTAGAACGAAAGCTGGTAAGAATTACCCATTCGCACCGCTCCACATTAAGGCTGGTGAACTGATTATATCAACGCCTTGAAGGTCACCCAAGGTGATGCAATCTCGAACTTACTATACAATTGCTATAATGGTGCAATGAAAACTGTTTTTCATCATTTCAGCCATTAGTTTCCAGTATTGAACATAGAATTGGTAGTTATATAAGGCACGGCTAATAGCCGAAGTGCGGCTATGCCTAGTTTTAGCCGGGTACAACTAGGTGCAGCCGGCCATACGGTTCGTGTGTACGGGTGACATCGGTTGCATGGTTGCGGTCGGTCGATAGGCGTCGTAGGATGCAAGAGCGAGCGAAGGGCACCCCGAGGTTTGGTTTGGTTAGGTTACGTTAAACCCTTTACACGGAAATAGGAGCCCCGCAAAGCGGGGCTTCGTCGATGTTCCGGCTAAAACTAGGTGCAGCCGCACTTCGGCTATTAGCCGTTACATATACAATGTATTGGGGTGAGTTGGGATCTACCTCCTAGTGGTTCACCCCGGGCAACGGCACCACAGGCTTGCCTGTGGTACGGCTGAACGATCCCACTTAGCGGTGGTAGGCTCTGCTAGGGGCCGCCTGGCTTGCGACCACCATCCCACCGGAGTCCGGCGCCAAGCAGCTTGCTGTGTTCCGTCGGTGTGTGGGAGTGCCAGTGCCTTTAGGAGAAAAGGAGATTGTCAGTTGCTCTGTTCAGAACTGTTCTTGGTCTCTGGGCATATCTTACCGGATAACTCATTCTGGAGGGTAGCGGGATCCGAAGCACGGTGCCAGCCGTTGGCCGACCGCAGTCAGTAGGGGGCCCAAGTAGCACGCCAGCCACGTGCCAAAGGCTGCCCCGCCAACTCGCGAAAAATCCCGGTATGCCCCACCGTGCCAGCTGGCGACTGGATGGGAGGACCCGGTGGTCATATCCGGGGGGGTTCGGGCGTCCCCGCAGTCTCCAAATGAGTTCCCCTTAGGTTGGGTTAGCTCTAGTATTCCGTTTGGTTCACTGAGCAGTGCCTCGACAAGTCGACTTTTTTCTCCAACAACTCTACCCAAAATGACCAAAGCAAAGAAGAATAAGGTTACACAACGGCTGCACTTCCTCCCACTAAAAGTGCACCTCACGAATATCAGGGGGTTGCACTCCAATCTCGATCCAGTCCATCACCACCTTGAGACCGAGAAGCCGCACTTGTTTTTCCTAACGGAGACGAAGATAGCATCTCCGTCGGATGTGGCGTACCTCAACTACCCGGGTTACTCTCTTGAACACAAGTTCAAGAAGCAAGCTGGGGTCTGTGTGTACGTCCGCGATGACATTTGTTGTCGTCGTCTCCGGTGCTTTGAGAGATCGGGTTTTTCTGCCATATGGCTACTTGTGGATACAGGCGTGGAGATATCTCTCTACATCGGTGTTTACCGTTCGCACAGCGGTGACCAGGAGACAACGGCGCTCTTTAATTTCCTCGTGGAGTCGACTGACGTAGCCCAGCAACGGTTCCCAACAGCGAAGCTCATTTTTCTGGGGGACTTTAACGCCCATCATAAAGAGTGGTTGTTCCCGTACCAGAGAACTGACCATGCTGGGTTAGAGGCGCGCAAGTTTGCTTTAACGCTGGATCTAACCCAGATGGTGAATGTGGCAACGCGTGTACCGGATGTTGACGGCCATACACCCAATTGCTTGGACCTTCTGCTGGCAACTGATCCGGACAGCCATTCAGTATCGGTCTCAGCCCCGCTGGGAACATCTGACCACTGTCTGGTGAAATCCATATCGACCTGCTCTCCTCCAGACGAGAGTCCTAGAGGCACGAGGCGAGTATGGCGATACGAGTCAGCAGACTGGGATGAGATGCGGCACTTTTTTGCTTCTTATCCATGGCGGCAGGTGTGCTTCTCCTCGGGTGACCCCTCGTGCTGCGCTGACGTGGTTACAGACGTGATTCGGCAGGGGATGGAGTATTTTATTCCATTCTCCGACATCCCGCTCGGTCACAAATCCCGGCCTTGGTACAACGCAGAATGCGCCCGCGCTGAGGCCCAAAAAGAGTCTGCCTATCAAGCCTGGGTCAAGGCCCGCGACCGCAAAGTTAGAGCGCGTAGGGTTCGCGCGAGGAAAAGAGCCTTTAATTCTGCCGCTAAGTTCTGCAAGCGGGTTTTACGTAGGGCGCGTTTTGACCATGTCGGACGTATTACGACCAAACTAGCAGCGCACCCCCCGGGTAGTAAACAGTTCTGGTCCTTGTCTAAAGCGGTTGAAACGAATTTCTGTCGTCCCACTTTACCTCCAATGCTGAAATCTGATGGCTCACTGGCTCACTCTGCAAGTGAGAAAGCCAATTTATTTGCATCTCTTTTTGCAAGCAATTCACGTCTGGACGCTGGCTCCAAGCAACCACCCACTGTACCTCATTGTGACTCCTCGATGCCGGAGATCGCAGTTCACATTAAAGAGGTCCGAAGAGTATTGTGCAGTCTAGACGTGAACAAGGCAAGCGGGCCTGATGGTATTCCAGCGAGAGTGTTGAGGCAGTGTGCGCCTGAACTGTCTCCTGTACTGACACGCTTGTTCCGCCTCTCTCTTGAAAAAAGAACGGTGCCGAAATGCTGGAAGCTTGCAAATGTTCAACCAGTGCCCAAAAAGGGCGACCGTGCAAACCCTGCCCATTACCGTCCGATCGCCATTACCTCCATTCTGTGCAAGGTTATGGAAAGGGTACTGAACAGTAAGTTGCTGACCTACCTTGAAGACAATGATCTCCTCAGTGACCGTCAATATGGCTTTCGCCGGGGGCGGTCAACTGGCGATCTACTTGTGTATGTCACGCACTGTTGGGGCGAAGCCATCGAGAAACACGGCGAAGCACTTGCTGTATCGCTTGATATCTCGAAGGCCTTTGACAGGGTCTGGCACGCCGGTCTCCTCAGTAAGCTTCCTGCTTATGGCATCCCAGCTGGTTTTTGTAGCTGGATATCAGACTTCCTTAGTGAGCGGTCGATCAGAGTAGTCGTTGATGGCTGCTCATCTGACCTTATGGCTATTGATGCCGGAGTTCCTCAGGGGTCTGTTCTCTCTGCAACTCTTTTCCTGCTGCACATCAATGACCTACTTCAGCCTGGTATTGTTGGGTACGCGGATGACAGTACAGTTTCAGAGAGATACTTGTCCAATGCAGGGGCCAGCGGGTCCGAAGTTCGATCCTTGAGAGAGGCCATGGTAGAGCGGACAGATTTGACCTTAAGCCTTGTCTCCCAGTGGGGTGATGACAATCTGGTCTCTTTTAACGCCACCAAAACACAGGCGTGTCTTTTTACCGCCAAAAGGAGTCGTTTTGACCAGACTCCTACTTTTCGGGGTACATCTGTTCCTGTAACTGATCGGCTCGAGCTTCTAGGCATGGAGTTGACATCTAGTCTCAACTTCGGCGCCACCATCGAGTACAAAGCCCAAACTGCGGCCAAGAAGCTGGGCATCCTAAATAGGGTGAAACGATACTTTACGCCTGGACAGCTTTTAACCCTATACAAAGCACAAGTCCGATCCTGCATGGAGTATTGCAGCCACCTTTGGGATGGCTCAGCGAAATACCAACTTGCCGCGCTTGACTCGGTGGAACGCAGAGCTAAGAGGCTCATTGGCGACGTAAAACTGGTGGATGCCAAGCTTCACAGCTTGGCTCATCGCCGCAAGGTTGCCTGCCTGTCGGTCTTCTACAGACTGTACTTCGGTGAGTGTGCCCAAGAACTCCACGACCTCATTCCACCGGCCCCCTTCTACCTTCGGACATCCAGGCGCACTGCAAGTTACCATCCCTACCTGGTTGCTGTTCCACCAATTCGCACTAAGCGTTTGCAAATGTCGTTTATAATGCGCACAGCAAAAGAGTGGAACTCTCTACCTGCGTCTGTTTTTCCGAGCGCATACAACCCGAATCTCTTTAAAGTGAGAGTGAACAGGCTTCTTCTGGGTAAGCTCGCTCCATCTTCGACTTTGTCTCTGTCACCTTTGACCTAGGCTAGAGTCAAGAGCAAGCCCATTTCAAATAAAAAAAATAAAAAAATGTATTATTAGCTATATTTTTTTAGCTATTGTAGCTAGCCAAATGCTGACAAGTACGTATAATTATGGTCATGAGACGTTACAAGCCTTACTGATAATGTAATCCTCATTCGCCACATCATTACCGTCTCCATACGGGGTTAGTGGACCTTTTTTTCCCGGGTACCACATTAAAGAAAACGTCCTATTGCGTAGCTATTTGTGTCACCCTAAGGCCTATTTTCTAATCACTTGATTACTTTATTCGAGGAATAATATTGAAATTTTAAAAGTTTTTCATACAAAAACTGTCAAATGTCAATTTTATTCCTCGAATAAAAGTTATCTGGCGATGGAAAAATCAGCCGTAAGCTAATGTACCTACATAGATATACACTTGCGTGCTATTTCAATTAAATTCATTAAGTTTTTTTGATATATTGTCTCTCAAATGGAGAGCACGGGCAGGGCCGTTTTTTGCACGCAAGTGCATATCTGTAATTTGTATGGTGTATAATAAAGAGTATTCTATTAAATATGAGATCTATTTCGTCACTTTTCGTGTTACACTTTCAAAGGGCGGTCAAAAAGTTACCCCTAGGGCGAAATGTCATTCACGATAGGTCTCTCCGTCATGTCGTCTAGATAATAAAAAACGTAAAGCCTTATTTTGTTTCGACATGACAGAGTTTTTTCTGTGTCTGCCTCGTTAGCTTTAGTAACATGAATAATTTATTTTCTATACATAGCCAATTTTAAAATGGCCCGTAAAAACTAGCAGTTTGATTTTTTAACGAAAATGCTTTATTTGTATTCTAACAAAAGTTTTTCTTTTTAAATCTTGATACCCACACTCGGTCGATTAAAATATTGGTACGGTCAGCAACAAACAGTGGATGAACGGCGGTGGATTACAAGTAACTTTATATCCAGATTATGTACGAGTAGCAACGAAAATCGATTAACCCTGCTACTTTTACACATTATCTAAATTGACAGAAAAAGATCCGATAATCGACTATTTATCATTTTATATCACAAGCTTAGAGTTTAATTGACTTCTGATCCAATTTGATTTCAGTATTTTGCTATGTTAAGTTATTGGTAGATATTGGGTCTTTTCATCTGGAATATTTTTGACAGGTCTGATGGTCTAGTGGTTAGTGACCCTGACTGCTATGCCGGAGGTCATGGGTTCGATTCCCACCCAGGACAAATGTTTGTGTGATGAGCACGATCATTTGTTCTGTGTCTGGGTGTAATTTATCTATAATATGCATGTATTTAGAAATATATAAGTATGTTTATTAGTTGTCTAGTGCCCATAACACAAGCTCTGCTTAGCTTGGGACTAGATGGCGTTGTGTGATAGTTGTGGAATATTATTATTATATTATATTATTTCCTTTATTTAACTATATACATATAAATTATATTTTTAAATATTAGTATAAAAAATATATAAAAACATTTAAAAATATAAAAAATAGTAGCCCACCGGTATCGGGAACAGGGTCCAAGCTACCGGCGGTCAGGGCTCGAAAGAGGAACCTCCTGACAATGCGAGCCGTGTCCAGAAGTACCGCTTTCTGAATCAAGCCCTTGATCCAGCTGCCCAACGTGAGCCTCCTCAGGTGTTGGTCGAGGCTCTTGGCTATCAATCCATTGGCTGTGACGACTATCGGCACAATGATTGCTGAGTCAATATCCCACATGTCGACAACCTCGCGAGCCAAGTCAAGATACTTTATTTGTTTATCTTTCTCGGCTTTCACGAGGTTCTCATCATGCGGGACGGTTATGTCAACAATCATTGCGCGCCGCTCTAATCGATCCATCACCACTATATCAGGCTTATTGGCAACAATAGTCCTGTCAGTGATGATGGATCGATCCCAGTACAATGTGATATTTCCATTTTCGAGAACTGGGTCGGGCACATACCTGTAGTACGGCACCTCCGATTTCACAAGGCTGTATTTCAGAGCAAGTTGCTGATGGATTATCCTGGCTACAAGGTTGTGTCTATGCAAGTACTCTCCGTTAGCTAGACGAGAACACCCGGAGATAATATGCCTGATTGATTCTCCCGGCCAGTGGCATGCCCGACAGATGTCAACCGTGCCGTCTTTCACAATAAATCTCCGGTAATTGTTCGTCATCACAACTTCGTCCATAATTGCACAGACAAAACCTTTGGTTTCTCCAAAGAGATCACCGCAACGTAGCCAGGCTACGGACGCTAGTAGGTCTACATCGGGTCCATGAAGGGCCCGGAAAAAGCGTCCGTGAAGCTCCTTACTCTGCCATACCTCCATGCGATCATTAGTGTCAAGCACTACTGGTTTGCGCCAGTTCTCTTTAGCCAAGGAGAGCGGGGTGAGGCCTTTGTCCACTATGACTACATCTCGATGCATCCCCACGTCGGTTTCTTGGAAGTATTCCCTGAGATTGCATATCTCGCGATTGTGGACGGTCTTAGCGTTTAAAAACCCTCGACCTCCACACTTTCGCGGGATATACAACCTCATTACCGATGACCGTGGGTGATGCATTCGATTTGCAGTCAACAGTGTACGGACCCTCCTATCCAGGGCGTCGAGTTCGGTTTGAGTCCATTTGAGTATGCCAAAAGAGTACATCAAAACCGGCATGACCTAACCGTTGAAGGCGCGCACCTTGTTTCCGCCTGATAGAAGACTATTAAGTACTTTTTTCAGGCGGCCAAAGAAGCGCTCCTTATATTATTATTATTAATATCTCAGCAGCAGCCCGGACGATGGTAATAGGCTCGCCCCCTATTTATTACATGGAACTGAAACATAACTGGTGAAATGTGGGTGTACGGTCACCAAAGGAGAAAAGTAACCAGAGTCGTCGGATATTGTTGATGTTTAGTAAGAAACCGACGGATGTTTTCGAATGAAATTTAATTTGATAAATGAACTGTTTGTTTTCTATTAACTAAATTAAATTTTATTATAAAACTTCCATCGGTTTCTTACTATACTTCAACTATATCCGACGACCCTGGTTACTTATCTCTTTTGGTTACTGTACTATAGGTACACCTCTGTCTAACTCTACGAGGCATACAAGCGTGATGTTTTATTATCTTGCTCAATTAATAAGTTTTAGAAAACTAAAGTATTAATCGACTTTTGTTGCAGACTGTACCTACTTAAACGTTTTCCGTGGATATCACTAAGGTTTTCCGTGGATAGCCGTTTTGCGTGGATGTGACGCATGTTTCCTCCTACTTTTTTATTTTATTTTTTTGTGTTTTTGTTCTTTTTTGCATCATTTTCACCGCAAATAAACGTATTTTCTTTCTCTATTTCTTTCTTTTCTACATTGACTTTTAGGTACAACTACTAATCTCTCACATCTCTCTCAATTTTATGGTGTACATAATAAAGAGTACAATTTATTTATATATTTAAATTTTCGCACAAAAAGGTGCAAAGGCGGACTTATTGTCTGCATTCTCTACCAGTCAACCAAGGTTGGTGAAGAGATTAGATGGCAGGTGCTTTGGTTGAGGAACAATGATTAAAAAAAACTATTATAACTAGGTATACAAATACGTAAATAGGTTATATACACATACATACTGTTTACATAATTATTCTCTCGTCTCTATTTATCTCTCACTGTATCAAATGTTGTACTATCAATTCCTACTTTTATAAAATAAACTGGTGTTTTAGTTTATTTATAAAAGTAGGACATAACATAGAAGGTCCTCGTTATGGAGGTGTACCAACCGTCGCTTGCACCCGGTGGTGGTCCCAAATTGGCAGTCATCCCCATTTTGGCACACTCTCGTACGATTTGAAGCACGCTATAAAAACCTACACACTAACATAAAATAAATCTGAAAATCAATTCTGCACCTCTGGCGAATTTTCCCTTGCTTAAAACAAATATATTAAAAAGATCTATAGGTTACATTTATTTGCAGAAACCGAAAGTTCTCTGAACGATGCAATCAATCAATTCAGTTGTCAAGCTCAAACTCAAAGCATTTATTACAATTACAGGCACTTTTGAATTGTCAAGGGGTCGGTCAGTCAGAAAGATGAAGCTAGTTGCCCATTCCAAAGCGTAGGTACCTATGGAGAGGAACGGGCAAGAAACTCCATGGACACTCTTTTAAATCAAAATAATATGTTTACAATGTCTTGGTTACATCATTCATGTTAAAAATTATACATGTGAGAACGATGCAGAACGTTAAAAGCGTCCATAATGAAAAGACGAGAAAAAAAAGCAATTCAAATATTAAATTAAAATAAGCCATGGCAGCAAAGAGATGACCAGTCCCTACTGACGGCGCCCGTTCACGAACATGACGCATGTATTAGCACCATTCAGCTCAACAATTTTGAAGGGAGCTAAATGATCCAACACATACGCCACCATCAGCAAGACATGTCAACTCAAAATATGTCATTAAATACATGTTTTAATGTTTGTAAAGGCGAAATAAAGCCTACTCGTATGTAACAAAAATGAATCACGATCTGTGTACAAATACCCGTATACCTGTGTGCCTGTTGTAGTTGCCTTGTGAATAAATAAATAGAATAAGATCGTTTGTAAACACTATTGTAACAACCTTTGTAATAATAAAGACCTTGAAAAATCAAAATCAATCAATTCGGTTGGTCGCATGTCACTGCAGACATAGGCATCTTCTTAATTGTACCAAAATACTCTGCCATTGATTCTATTTTCCAAGTTCAGTTTCGGTTACTTTTAAACAAGAACAACCCAATCCGAATCGCAGTATTCGTCTCCACACTCGCCACACAAGTTCAACACTGCACTGCTTAACAATTCCCTTGGCTATTTTCCCTCCAACCTAGAGATCGACTTGCAAATACCACGAACTATAAGCATACCTACGTAACTGCAGCATAAAATACGCAATGTTTTGCTTCAATTTCATACAATTTCTGTGGCTGGCAGACCTCAGACGGGTTCATGCAAATTGTATAAACTGGTAACCACGACGATCGTGGCCCACAGCAAACAAAATTCGTTTAACTAATACAATAATAATGAAGTGCACTTGTGAACGTATTCTGAAAACTCACAAAACTGAATTCATCTAACAAGACGAGTTATTTATTTTTTCTTATTTTGTGAACACAAATAGAAAAAAAAATTAACCATATTTCGGAGAGCTACTGACAATGGTCAATACTTTAATAAAGAATAAAGAATGCCATGATATTGGAGACGCAGACGCAGCTGCCATTAGGTAACTACCTAACTTCAGTTATTTGTAGAGATGCGCTAAGTACAAATATTACCGAGTAACTGAGTACCGAGTAATAAGCGAGTACTCGGAGCATCTCTAGTTATTTGCCTTCCAGCATGCACTCCAACTAAAAGGGCAGGCTATCAAGTGGTACCTCTAGGAATAAACTTTTCTCTTTGTACCATAACATGACACTTCAGCGCCCTTACAGCCTTACTACTTGAACATTACCGAGAAACTTCTACCGAATTTCATGCGTCCGAAACGGCTGTGGAAATCTGGCCATGAAAATGTTATGGCAACATCCCTGCAACTGAACATACATAAGTCCATGTGAAAAGAGTGTTTTACTTACTACACTTTGTATTTAGCTATTTATTTTTTTATTTTTTTTTTAAAAAAACCTCTTTCTTGTTCATAAGCCCAAATGAACATCATCATCCTTAATTATGAATGAACTTAATAGCTAAAGTGCATCATGCTACATAACGGAGATTTCAAACATTAAAAACTCTAACCCCCTTACGTTGTATAGCGTCTGTATAGTTACACAACGCTTTGTCTTCTTCTTTCGAAAGTCAAGTTACTGACGACTGAAAGAGAGAAATCGGTGTGTAACTTTGGTTTGGTTGGCAACCTTGCCAGCCGCAACGTGACATTCTTGATGTGCAGACGCTGCCGATGCGAAGAGAAGAACTGACTGAATTCATATCTAATGATGATTAGGAGTGTGACGTATCTATGCACGTAAAAGCGGGGCACTTTCCGATCTAATTAAAATAATTCGTCGACCGGAAAATCGAAATTCACACTAAGCGGTAATAATAAGCAAATGACAGGTGCTAATATTCATAACATAACAGTTTCACGCTACTACCACGAACCACGAACACTTACTTAGTCCAGAATCAGCTGTCAGATCGCAATACAAACCAGCAAGCTAGCAATCCGCTTTCAGCGCCGCGCTGTCACTATGCATTGTGGACCAGATAACGAACGAGTTAATATTAAATGCCTTTTTGAAACAACGCGCTGGAATATTCATCACAGTTTTGAATTACAGCGCTTTGATGTGCTGTAAGATTTAAGTGCAAAAACTACGGGTAGGTAATAAAATCAAAACTACTTGTATAATTCCAGACGGGTATAAAAGCGCTAAAGTGGGTAAGTAAAGTGCTACTCGAAAACTATTTCTTTCTCTCATTTAGAATTACACGTATTATTTATAACGGATATTGCTAAACATTTTGATTAAACCCTGGGTAGGTTTCAGATTTATAATCAAATTACGTTATTATTAATAGGTACCGGCCTACTCATCTTTATAACTCAATGACCCGTCATAGAATATATTAAAGATAAACGGACTTAGCCTCAACGGACTTATCCTTAATTCCTTACCCAAGCTTAAGGAAATCAATTAGACTTATTGCTGGTAAGAAGGTGCGATTAAGAACTTGAAGAGCGCTTTAAAAAGATAAATTGTATCGGCCATTACAATATTTAACAAAGGTAAGCTCTCCGCAAAATAAACGCTTTGCTACATATAGCTCAAACAATTGTGAAAGGCGCTGTGTCGGACGGATGGACTTTAAATATTGATCGTTTCAGAAGTGTAGCTGTCTGTTGTTATGCTTAGCAACGTTAGAGTTCTTAACAAGTTTGGACACTGGACTTAGAACAATGCTAGCTAACACTTTATATCAATGAGGGGCGAAACTTTCAAGTGCCTGTATGTACTTGTCAGATACCTCATTAGGACACAATCTTTGAAGATGTTCTTCGACAAAATCTCCATTAGATGAAATTTAATATTCACGTAATAATTAGAATCTACATTCTGAAGAGAATTTTGCATTACACTCATTTAAAACCAAACAACATTCGCACGAGTTCCGTCCTCCATCTTCTCATATTTCAAGCTTATCCCAGATCGTGGAAGCGTATTACTTAGGTAAATAGAGTTCGCAGTTTCCAGCCCACGTCCTGATGGGCTGGATTGATAAAACTAGCTCAAACAAGACGTCAAGGTGGCGACAACGCCGCGAGCTGGCTAACCGCCAAACCTCATTGTGTTATATTTTTATCTTGAACCGGCGACTTAGCGACCAGTTCTGGCTTTGCACTCTGAAATGAATGACAGCAACGTGTTGTCGCATTTTTATAGTTCTTAATCTTTGTTCGATTTTTTTTGTTTTGTGGAATGCAGTACCTTTTTTTTTTTTTTTTTTTTTTTTCGCTGAGAAATGCGTTACGCATCCCCGCTCGTGGGGGACGAGACGGGGTATGTGGGACTCCTGTCGGAATTACACACCGACAGTATACCCACTAAAACTCAGCGGTGTCCCCACATCGCCGTGATGGGAGGGCCATGGGAAACCGGCTCAGCCTTTACTTCCACAACCCTCCCGGCGCATGCCCGCCTACCTGGCGGGCCCCGCATGTGGAATGCAGTACCTAAATCAACGGTCGGCAACCTTGCAGCAGGCACGGGCCACATAGAGGCAAATTGGAATAAAAGCGGGCCGCAATCGTTTATAATTTTGTGCACCTATATCGATTATATTAAAAACTCAAAAAAAAACAACTACAAATATTTACTTTTACATAATTTTATTTATAATTAGGAGAAATGACAAAAAATAAACAAAATAAATGAGATCTATAATTCGCGGAAGGCACAGATTTCAGTTTTGGCGCGAAATTTAAATAATTCCAAATGATTAGACCTTATTTAAAAAACAGTTGCGGGTCGCAAAGAGGAGGCACCCGGGCCGTGAGTTGTCGACCGCTGCTGTAAATTTAAGATTCGCAGTTGTTATTATTTGATTACCAAGCTATTGGGTTTTGTACTAGGAAGCCTTTAAGTCTATTTCTTCCACTTGCGAGATTCAACTTCTCGATAAATCCTTTCATTGTGCACCTCTATATTCTCTTAGGACTAAAACTATAATATATTTTCCGATATTTTAGTGTCCATCTAAAGTACTTACTTTAGATAAAACTGTTCGTTCACTCAGTCAGGAAAACAACCACGGAAATGTTTTCCAAAAAATACAAATTATAATTTGTTAATGCGTGGGAAATTGCCAGAGACAGCACAAACCAGTTATTATTTCCTAACTATACACTTCGTTCACGCAAAACTAACCTAATAGTGAACAAGTGTACGAACAAGCCGGAACAGGGGTCGACACACGCAGCGCGCAACCTTGCCGAAGTAGGTTAATTGTCAGGTGTAGTGGACACTTTGTCTGCTAAGAGGTTTCTTGGGCCGTTTTAGCTTATTATATATTTTAGGAAATATGGCGGAGTTCAACTTTTATCAAGAGTGTTGCTTGCTACATTTTAGTCCCTAAATTTGGACGTTCTTTCATTTTATCATCAATGTCACCTGGCTTAGGCAGGGCGCACACTATAGTCAAGACAATTATTTTGTTTGTCATGTAAGGAACAGTGGGACAATTGCGTAACACACTATCAGTAGCAATGGCTTTCATGTTGGAGTTCAACAACATTAATTGCATTAGCTCCCTTCAAAATGGTTGAGCTGAATGGTGCTAACACATGCGTCATGTTCGTGAACAAGCGCCGTCAGTAGGGACTGGTCATCTCTTTGCTGCCATGGCTTATTTTATTTTATTTAATATTTGAATTGTTGTTTTTTCTTATCTTTTCATTATGGACGCTTTTAACGTTCTGCATCGTTCTCACATGTATAATTTTTAACATGAATGATGTAACCAAGTCTTTGTAACTATATTATTTTGATTTAAAAGAGTGTCCATGGAGTTTCTTGCCCGTTCTTCTCCATAGGTACCTACGCTTTGGAATGGGCAACTAGCTTCATCTTTCTGACTGACCGACCCTTTGACAATTCAAAAGTGCCTGTAATTGGTTTAATTGAAATAAATGCTTTGAGTTTGAGTTTGAGTTTACGTTGTTGAGCAGACAAAGGACGATGCGTCAGAACGTCCCCCCAAACCTTACATCGACCAACAAACTTAAAATGTATCTCATTCAAACCGTCTTAACAAGGTGATCATTTTTTACTACGACGACATCTCTCAAAAGTGCGGGATATTCCGAGAAAAATCATGTTTTAATGTTTATTGCCAGAACGTCCCCCCAAGCCTTACATCGACCAACAAACTTAAAATGTATCTCATTCAAACCGTCTTAGCAAGTTGATCAATTTTTACTATGGCGACATCTCTCAAAAGTGCAGGATATTCCGAGAAAAATCATGTTTTAATGTTAATATTGTCAGAACGTCGTCGTTGAAATCGCGACAAAAAAATCAGCTGTTCCCTACATTTATGTTCGCATAACTCGTCAAAATGTAGGGAGCAGCTGATTTTTTTTTCGCGACTTCAAATTTGGTCCCATAGTAAAAATTGTTCATAATGATGAGTACAATCTCCCATTTCGATTTGTAGCATGTTTTTAATTTCATCCTGTATAATTATCATGTTTGTTGAATTTGAAAAAATAAAAAAACGATTTTTTATTTTATTTCTAAACCCCATGGATTTTGAAGTTAAAACTGGTTGCTAGTCTTTTTATAGATCTTTATGAACCTGATAGCACATACAAAAGATCTGTTGCAGGGCGGGGGACGGGCCTAGCGAATTAGGAAAAATTAATAAAAAGATTTTTTATTTTTTTTTTATTTCTAAACCCCATGGATTTTGAAATTAAAACTGGTTGCTAGTCTTTTTATAGACCTTTGTGAACCTACTAATACATACAAAAGTTCTGTTGAAGGGGGTCTCATACGAATATGGTCATCGTTCTTTTTCGAACATATGATTATAGCATGGAGCACAGGTTGTTGTGCTCCATGGATTATAGGCTCTATATCCTTCAAAATGATTCAGATTGTGATTGATAGAGTATTACGCAATTAGGGTACTGTTTTGTCTCGGGTCAAAATAGATTTTTGACAACTTTGATTATGAAACTGTTTGTTTAACATCACTGTTTCTCTCTACGCTGCCGACTAAACGTGACACTGGTAGAATAGTCGACATCGGCTGAATTGCCCAAATGAAAAAAAAACATTGTTATCATAAAGCGACAGTGTGTCTACGGAAGGGTACACCTCTTCTTAGTCTGTGGTCTAAAGACAGTCTCCTAGACTCAGACATGCGGACAGTTTTACAAACAGGGTGTAATGTGTGACATTAAAATACGATTTTGTACTCTTCGTTAATTTGCATACAAAAGGTACAGATTTATGAAAACGTAAATGTAAATTAATTTTTTTTTAAAACTGAAAGCCTTTGTATGTCCCCAGAGAGTTAATATTAGAATGAATCTTTTTCATTTTGAATAGGTACTCGTAGGTACTTATCAACTTTTGGCACCGCAACAATATTTTAGTGAAAGGGGTTTTCACATAAAATTCTAGATTCATATTATTCCACTTAGGTATTCATTTGTAAGCCATATTATAGAAATTAAATAAACTCGACTAAAACAATATCAGTATTATAGTAAAACATTTTCAGTAATAACGTTCTTATCAAAATTATCAAAACAATGTTCAAAATGAAATACGAATTGTAGCAATCAGTATTCAATTTCAGTAGAATGAATAAAAACAACCAAATTGTTTGGTCGTGACAATTAAATAGATATTACTGTGTATGTCTAGAATCTAAATGAGACAGTTTATGGATGGTCGCAGCTTTTACGACGTTTCGCCCTTGGAGTGGAACCTTATATTTAAGAGCACAATTTCATTTTCTAAATAATAAAAAAGTATGGTATCTTAACGTTTTACGAGCCATTACGATGTGCTGCTTTCCGACAAGTATTTTCCACTTTGGGATTTTCTCCGTGGTTGAAAAAGCGTCTTGTCTTTTGTACAGGAAACTCCGCCAGTAAAGCAAAATTTCGATGCTTTGGCATGTCTTTGTGAGGCAGCTAAGGTTGCGTATAGAGCTCTTCAGGTATAGTTCTTTAGTCACATATTCCACTACAACCGCAGGAAGCTCTAGGGAATTCCATTAGGTACTTTCTGTTCTTTCTAGGGTTCCGTACCCAAAGGCTGCTAACGGAACCGTATTACAAAGGCTCTGCTGTCCGTCCCTCTGTCTCTCACCAGTCTGTATCTTATGAACCGTAATAGTTAGACCGTTGAAATTTTCACAGTGTGTATTTCTATTACCGCTATAACAACAAATAAAATTAAAGGGGGTCCCCACACAAGAAACGTGTTTTTTTTTTGTATTCAATATTGTACACGGTACGGAACACTTCGAGCGCGAGTCCGACTCGCACTTGGCCGGTCTTTTCTGTTGTCTGGGCTCTGGCAGACAACGCTGTATCGCGGGCAAACGCTAGTATCTCATAGTTTGCATATATTATCTAAAAATCATTCATACACTTTAATATACAAACTAGAGGCCAGTGCAAGCTTGT
The DNA here is from genome assembly GCA_945859645.1 of Amphipoea oculea. Lineage (NCBI taxonomy): Eukaryota > Metazoa > Arthropoda > Insecta > Lepidoptera > Noctuidae > Amphipoea > Amphipoea oculea. Next base: position 17,061,142 of record OX243873.1, read on the forward strand.
AAACACATTGTAAAGTATCATAAAACCAGCTTATCCCATATTTTCACAGTTTAGTAGTCTCAAGACGCAATATTATGTGAGAATGCGATACGTAAGTCATTACAACACATTACGTCTCAATAAACTGTGTAAAATATTATGCCTTTGCGTTTGACATATTACATAACGCCATTCTTGCATTATAGACTTATTCTTAGTAGCCGGTTTATATTTGTAAAATAGCCTTAAGCGAATAGGTGTACCCTGTAAGACTCGTAGGTAATCTTTTTTCATAAACGTATGAAACCTTATACATGTATATGTGAATGTGAGGACTGTATATGTATACTACATAATTATGATGTACACGACAAAAATACGAGTACATAACAATTTTTTTTTTAACAAAAACTAAGAATATACAATGGGCGGCCTTATCGCTTTCTGCGATCTCTTCCAGGCAACCATTATCATCATCTTTAGATCATACTTTTTCTTTTCTCAGTTTAAATGATGGTCTGGAAGTTTGAGTACTTTATGTGCTGTATCCAAAAGATTTTCATTGGAATTGTTCGTCGAATCAATGAGCTCCTTAAGTTCTGAGTTAAGCTGCACGATTACTGACTAATACGTGCACTGACTGGACAGGTCCACTCAATCTGTGCCATTTCAGACAGCATTCTACATCCTCACTTGATGGGACCAAGACAAACTTACAAAAATAAGAAACAAACCTACTTGCAGGAGACCTAAGATAATCCGGTCCGGCTAAAAGTTTTCCAGTTATACTGCGACATAATAAGCATACATATTAAAAACCAAAAATTAAGAAAAACTTTTGTTTTATTTCGTGTTCGTTCCACGAATCCTTCCTTAGAAATGTTGTTTAATCAGAATGCCACCATGGCTTGTTCCTGAAAATGGATAGCTTTAATCCGTATGAGTTTCCATCGGCTTTTGAGCAGCGAGCTGGTATTAATTATACGAACGTCGGGTGAAAACAATAGGCTTACAAACGGGTTACCATAGGCTTACAGGTTAGGAATAGTACAGACAAAACAATCCATGTTGCCCGGAAATAATTCATCGCGACATTGTGGCACGTATTTTCCGGTTGTGAGTTACGACGACTAAGGTTGTCGCAGCATGCCAGCAACTCGAAGCGGCTATCTATAAAATAGGGTTGTATACATAATATAATCTACTAAACTAGGAAGCTATTTACCCTACTGCGCCAGAAGGAGGGTTATGTTTTTATAAAAATCTTGCGTATGGCAGGATATATATTATATATGTCACCGTATAATTATGAAGATCGTTATATACCTAGTTTATAATCTACAATTTGGCGGTTTGACATGGATAGATTATAAAGTATCGAAAATTAATAGGTACGTTATATTGTATTAGTTCACAATTTATCCACAGCAACAATTTAGAATCTTGCGAGATAGATTATAAACTGACGGCCCTCACAATCATACGGTGACATACATAATATAGAATCTACTAAAGTAGGAACCTATTTTTATAAAATCTTGCTTATGGCAGGATATACATTATTATATCACATGTCATTGTATATAATTTGACCAAGATTTTGTCTGGACATTAAAAGAGACTGTGCCCTCTGAGTTTGTTTCGGCCTTTCTTCTCAGAGTAGTCAGATAGGAAACGCCGACCTCATCTAGCTTTATAAAAATATGATTGACGTGTAAAAGTGTTTGTACAAACCTACTTACAGAAATAAAATCATTTATCATTTATAGTTCCTCCAACTTAATATAGTTACTGGTAGATATTCAGCTGCAACCGGTTAAACTGGAAGTCACTACAACACAAAAATAAACACCGAAGTTCCAAAAAAAACGAGTGTGCTTATGACCACACGACTGAAGTGAAACTTCAAACGTATTTCGCTATGAGAGGAAGACATGGGTCGTACTTGCAAAATCGAGTACAAGGGCTTCCAAGTACGTCCAGCTTAAGAAACCAGGGCCTAAAACTAGGGCTCGAGATACTTTCAAGTATTTTCTATCTGCATCGAAAATTGATCCATAACTTCATACAAATAAGAAGTACAATCGCGTAATCAAACAAAAGCCCTGTTGGAAGTAAAAAGTACTTGCATAGGAAATTGACCCGTGAATTCCTATAAATAAGGAGCACAATCGCGTTTACAAATAAATACTTTTACAAACCATTAAAGTAAAAATACTTGCATACGAAATCGTTCCGTAGACTCTTACGGAGTTGTATGGAGTGTCCGAGGTGTGGTAAGAGTCTTACCACACCTCGGACACTCCATACAACCCTCGCAAAATAATTACCTAGTACTACTACATAAACAAATGACGTTTGTATACGTGCAAATGTGTGCGTGAAATCTAGTAGCGTAAAAAAAATGGCGCGGTAAGCAATTTGTGTCGGGGAACCGAACGACGACGGCGACGGCGCTGCCCGAACGTGTGCATTATTATGAAGTGACCATCTAGTTCAATTGTTTATTTATATAGTCGGGTTCGTAATGAAATAAAAACACTAAAATAGTTTAGTTTAAATGACTTATCTGTAAATAATCGGTTATTAAATCGCATGTTATTAAAAATGCGAAATCTTACAAACAGTTTATGTAAATACGAATTCGGAAAAGCATCACAATATCCAACCATCGTGATTAAAACTCAAAAAAACGAGTGTGCTTATGACCACACGACTGAAGTGAAACTTCAAACGTATTTGGCTATGAGAGGAAGAGAGAAAGAAAATGTGCGCGCGCACTGCTTTCTCTTTCTTATATCCCCCACTCAACTCCCGTTCGCCTCGCCCGTAGCCCTTAGACATGGGTCGTACTTGCAAAATCGAGTACCAGGGCTTCCAAGTACGTCCACCTTAAGAAACCAGGGCCTAAAACCAGGGCTCGAGATACTTTCAAGTATTTTCTATCTGCATCGAAAACTGATCCATAACTTCATACAAATAAGAAGTACAATCGCGTAATCAAACAAAAGCCCTGTTGGGAGTAAAAAGTACTTGCATAGGAAATTGATCCGTGAATTCCTATAAATAAGGAGCACAATCGCGTTTACAAATAAATACTTTTACAAACCATTAAAGTAAAAATACTTGCATACGAAATTGTTCCGTAGACTCTTACCACACCTTGGACACTCCATACAACGCTCGCAAAATAATTACCTATTACTACTACATAAACAAATGACGTTTGTATACGTGCAAATGTGTGCGTGAAATCTAGTAGCGTAAAAAAAAATGGCGCGGAAAGCAATTTGTGTCGGGGAACCGAACGACGTCGGCGGCGGCGCTGCCCGAACGTGTGCATTATTATGAAGTGACCATGTAGTTCAATTGTTTATTTATATAGTCGGGTTCGTAATGAAATAAAAACACTAAAATAGTTTAGTTTAAATGACTTATCTGTAAATAATGGATTATTAAATCGCATGTTATTAAAAATGCGAAATCATACAAACAGTATATGTAAATACGAATTCGGAAAAGCATCACAATATTTGGATATTGTGATGCCGAATTCGTAAATAATTCGTAATCGTGATTAAAACTCAAATAAAACTTTTAAATCGCATAATTGTGTGTCAGCAATACAGCGCTGCGGTTCGCGAGCGCCCTTGCTAAAGAGTCGGCGACGAATACCTCGAAGTGCGGGGTGAGGTGCGGTATCTGATATGAGGGCGAGGAAGGGAGTGTCCTTTCTGTACGTAGTACTATTAAGTATTCTGTGCTCTTACTGATGAGGAGTATGATCGCATTTGCGAAAACAAACGCGGTTGTTGAACTATTTGAGTACCTACGTACTCGAGCGTCGAGCCACGACGGAGCGAGATACTTTCAAGTATTTTCTATCTGCATAGAAAACTGATCCATAACTTCATACAGATAAGAAATACAATCGCGTATTCAAAAGCCCCGTTGGAAGTAAAACTACTTGCATAGGAAATTGATCAATGACTTCGAATAAATAAGGAGCAAAATCGCGTTTACAAATAAATACTTGCAAACCATTAAAGTAAAAAAAACTTTTTAAGAAAAAAAAAACCTACTTCCAAAAAAAACTACAAAGTGAAAAATAACTTTAATTTCGGAAGTCGGTGTCTTTGGATCTTTATTTTAGTTTTTTGCCACCGACTTCCGAAATTAAAGATATTTTTCACTTTGTAGTGTTTTTTTGAAAGTCGGTTTTTTTTTCTTAAAAAGTTTTTATTTCACGCTTTTTAGTGGGTCTGCTTATAATTTATCTAAGTTACAATAGCCTAGTGATCATCGCCTTTTACAAACAAAATATTGCTTTTCCCGATACAGGGAAGTTAATTGTTGAGGAGTTCTCCAGATCCACCATCAGCTCCGTATCACCATTCACATTGTGACGAACATAAATTGCTTAGCAACCATATTAAAGTAATCGAATCGCAACCCGTGAAATACTTAGATATTATTGAGTAGTTCCGGTGGCCATCTGTGGTCTTCATCATCAGTTCCACATCACCAAATAGTGCTTTCCGAGAGCAAATGCACGAGTTACTATAAAAAATACCCAAATCGCTATAGGTGTGCCTATAATATTTGAAGAGTTCCTTCGATTTCTCCAGGATCCCATCATCAAATCCTGCCCTGATGTTTTTAGACTAGATGCTGATAATCCTGGCTGCAGCATCAGGCCAGACTTGTCAACATTGCATTGAACTTAAAATTTAGTCCTGTTTAAAATGAGCCCAAACACGACTACGGTGCTGTAATTTCAAGGTTGGTACTTTTTCTAATGCTCCTGGCTTCAGCATCAGGTCTTTATGTACTTCGGTGTTCCTCATTAACAGTACGTTTATCCACACATCGAGCCCTTTTCAATGAGCCTTAACACGATATATCTGCTGTTAGTTGTCGAGGAGTTAGGTACTCTGCAGACTATCCTGACTGCAGCATCAGGTCATGACTTGATGATCATGAGACCAAATGTGGCAAATGCCCTATCAAACATCAAAACAATTGACTAAAACAGCCCTTGCCTGTTCGAGTAACTTCTTACTGTTAAGGAGTTGTAACTTCCATCATCAGCCCAGCTACCTGAGATGGTGACAACCATACGCAAATACACAAGATACTTCGTAAAATATGCGAAAAACAATAAGTGAGCCTATAAAATTTAAAGGTTGCCCTCGATTACTCTAAGATTCCATCATCAGATCCTAACTTGGTGACAGGTGGGACCACCTCAAAACTATCTACTTTGGAACAAAAAAAGAATTTTGAAAATCCGTTGACAATTGGCGGAGTATTCGATGAACAAACATACAAAAAAAAAAACATACAAACAGCCGAACATAGTACCTCCTCCTTTTTGTGAAGTCGGTAAAAAATACTTGCATACGAAATTGTTCCAAAAGGAGCATGATCGCATTTGCGATGAAGTCGGTAAAAACTAACGCGGTTGAGTATTTTTTACGTACCTTCCCTACTCGCCCGATCACACGTTTTCGTAACGCATTCGCCAGTTTACTCCCCAAGTCAAGCGCGCCTAAAGAAGTTTCACTTCAAAAATACACTACAAGGTGAAAAATACCTAACTATAATCGGAAGCCTGCAGTGTCTTTGGTTTTGTATTTTTGTTTTTTGGCACCAAATTAGAAATAAAACTCGCCGAATCCATAACCTCCTATTCTTTTTGAAGACGGTTAAAAAGGGTGCTTGCTTCACGATCCATTTCGTATCCTACATAACTTCCATAGAGTGGACTATTTAATACATTAAAGGTTAATTAAGTAATTTAAGCTCAAAACTTTACACAGTTGGATGTAATTGTGTCTAATAATAACTTCTTCACCTCTGTTTCTACCAACATTGCTCCAACGAACGTACGCTGAAGCGACTAACCAAAGTTTAGCAGAGTTCTAAGTTGCGTGATACTTAACTGCTTAGTTCGCCCTCGTTTGCCCGCAGCCCGCAGGCCCACACACCGCAAACTGACTTTATCGCTTATCTACCTTTGTTTCAAACTCACAAACTAATTAAATTTTCACAGGTAGGTACCGTCTCATTTGAATAAATGAAAAACAAACTTGAAGCAATCAGATTTATTTTGTATTTAAATACAGCCATTGAATATTAAAACGGATGAGTCTTATAACGCCATATAACACGGATTCACTCACCTGTAGCATATTATTGGCTTATACCCACAAAAAGGGTAACTAGGAATGTTGTCGACCTTACATGCTTATCAATAAATCACCTCGTAAAACCCCTGTTACGCGAAAGTGGCCTCTACGTCACTAAATAATTCAAGAATTGCGATAAGCTCTCTGACGTTATGTAGATGTCCAAGGGTCATCCACTTTATAGCCTTATTGTGGCAAGCGGCTTTTCTCTTGATTTTATTATTTCCATTTTACTACAGACTTAAATGCTGTCTTCGTATTTAAGGGACCATAAAGTCTTAATACTATTGCATTTAGACTTTATTGTCCCTAGAAAATAACGAACAAAATACCAATGTAAGTATCTATCCATCGGTCTTTGTTCGTGAATTTCTCATTATGTAGTCTTACTAACGATTTACAAAAAGCAAATTACTTGAAAATGACGATTTTGAGAGACACGTTAACTGCCCGCCAAACAGACACAATAGCATAACAATCGCTGTGAATATGTAGGGACCGGACAGTGAAAGTCTTATCTAAATGATCGTTCAAAATCACATTTCACTGTTTGTACATTAAATTACTGAGTAAAATATTAATTACAATGATGAATGCGCTCTGCGAGAATAATAATTTATCACATTATTAGAGTGGCCTGATCTCAATCCATAGAGTATGCATGGGATTTGCTAGGAAGAAAGCGTTCAGTGACCTTCCCCAAAATTTTAACATAGAAGAACACCTTTTTGGAACCTTTGAAACCTGATACCTACTCAGTATGCCACGCCGATGTAGAGCCGCCGTGAATGCCTTGGGAGGTCCAACAGAGTATTAAAAATTTGCTGTGAATATTTTTTTTTTATTTAATGTTATCTGGGCTTAGTTTTTTTTTTTTTTTGATCTACCAAAAAGTGTTTTTTTCGTTTTTTTATTTAATTAATATATTTTTATTTTTTAACTAGCAATCCTTTTATTTAATCAAACAACTCTAAAATCTGTATTAAATTATGCTTCTTTTGATATAAAATATGTTACATAAATAGGGTTAAAATTAAAATAATTACTATGAATACCTACCCTTGTTCTCCCTAGACTTTGTTGAGTAGTATATTTATGTCCTGCACTTAGAAAATCTTTTCTATAAAATCCGCAGGCTGGATCTCGTTGGATCTCGAGTAGTTAGGTACTAAAACATAAAAAACAAAAGGCATCTAAATAATATGACGTCTGAGATGTCAGGCGGAAGACGCTACCCTCGTCAAGGATGCCATGTGTGTTATAAAAAAATATAGAACATTTTCCGCATCTCTTGTTTTTCATTCGTATTTTTTTTTTTGTAAGTGATAAATAATCCTTTCAAGAAAAGCAAGCAATTAAAACATTGATTTTAAAAGGCAAGCTAGGTGCATAATGAAATTAAATAGAGATAGTAACCTAAAATCTCCCTTAATATTTCAAAACTCTGTTGAACTTGATGTAGGCGACTGCTTTAGACAGGAAATAATAACAGCCACACAGGTCGATCGATCTGGTTAAGCTACGCTTGATGCGGTTGGTCTGTGGATGGGTGACCATCTATACAAATCGAGACCCCTCCGTGCCTCGGCTGTCATTCGTGGATCTTTGACAGTCGTTACGGGTAGTCAGAAGCCCAAAAGCCTGACAACCAGTCTTACCAAGGGGTGTCGTACTACCCAGTAACTGGGTTGTGGACGTCAGATAGGCAGTCGCTCCAAGTAAAATACTGGTATTCAGCTGCATCCGGTTAGACTGGAAGCCGACCCCAACATAGTTGGGAAAGGGCTAGGCAGACGATGATGATGCTGAAATACAAACAATACATAACTTAATATTAGCCAACCGAAAACCTAAGTAGTAAATAGTTAATTTTTGGTCGCTCTTTAATCGAATATAAAAATAAATATTTCTTCGTTCGCTCGTTCCTCTTTTATGTGTTTCATACTAATTAATCATCATCTTGATTTCAGCCGCAAGACTTCCACTGCTGGACATAGGCCTCACTCAAGCACCGCCACTTCGACCGGTTCCGTGCTTCTCGCATCCAACGGGTTCCTGCGGCCTTCACAAGGTCATCGGTCCACCTAGTGGGAGGCCTTCCAACGCTCCCCCCCGGTGGGTTCCCGCATTGTCGATGCGGGGGGGCTCAGTAGCCGTGGCTTGGACACCCACGGTGAAGCGAAGAGGAACCCGGGGAGGAGCCGGTCGTCAGGGCTTTTGCCGGTAAGCCAACGACGTAGCGGCCAACAAGTAGGTTACGGTGCCGCTTGAGCGACATCGCAGCTGAGGCGGGCCGCAATGTCGTATCGGAGGCATCGCGGCTGAGGTTTGGAGGCCGCGGCGGGAGAGGAGTGCCGGTATTGCAGTGCGCCGCTCTCCCTACCTTCCGCGGCCTTGACGGGGTCGCCACCGTCTGATGGCGGACGCGGTGGGGCCGCAGAGGAAGAGGAGTGTTGGTTCATACCAACACTCCTCTTCCTCTGCACCAATTTTCGCCTGCCAATTTTCGGCCACAGAGGATAGGGAGAGCAGCCAACGTCATCGTTGGCCGCTCTCCCTATCCTCTGTGGCCGAAAATTGGCAGGCGGTGGGGCCAATGACCTGACCCGTCGCAGGGGGACCAAGGGTTCCCAGACACGGGGTCGTCTGGCGCTCATGTGCTGGTTTGGTCCCTGGGGTGCTCACGGCGTGCTATGTGTTCTGGTGCGCTGGTGATGGGGAATACTCCCCAGAGGAGGGTCCGGTGACGGATAGCCGCGGCGGGTTCACGGATGAGTGCTAACGCGTGCCCATGTTCCCGCCGTAAGCGGCAGAGGAGGACACCGTGGAGTTTTAGTGGGTTGGAGTCCCACATAACAGCACTATCTCCCCGTGGTAGTGCAGAATGCATGAGAATTTCTCCACGTTAAAAAAAAAAGGCCTTCCAACGCTAAGTCTTCCCGTTCGCGGTCGCCACTCCAGAAGATTTCGGCCCCCTCGGCCATCTGTTCTGCGAGCAATGTGCCCTGCCCACTGCCACTTAAGTTTGGCAATTCTTCGGGCTATGCCGGTTACCCAAAGGGCAATGGAGCGGGCTATGCTTGGAGTTTCCCTGCGTGATCGAATCAGAAATGAGGAGATCCACAGGAGAACCAAAGTAATAATTAATAATTAGTAATAATTGATAAACTCACCAAAGTTTCATCGTAATCGGATAAATTAGATACGATTACGATGAAACTTTGGTGAGTTATTGTACGTGCCCTCGAAATGGATTCTGTACGCGATTGTACGAAAAAGGCTGTCTCGTACAGGCGCACAGTACACGAACGTCCTATAGAAATTACTAGTGCAGAATTATAAAAATTGTTTCTTCATCACTACGGTTCCTTAATTGTTTTTTTTTTTTTTTTTTATTACGTCTTTAAACTATTTTTGTGATTGGTGAAATACCACTAGAGTTGCACCATCAAAATTAGAATCTTGTTTGATATGCTTATTTAAAAAAAAAGTACTAAGAATAATTAGAATAATTATTTTTGTATCGGTTTGAAAGCATACCAAAGCTTTTTATTATAAAAATATATTACAACACCGACTTAGTTATAAAAAGTTTTTAAGCATCATCACCAAAATTGCAGGTTGATGGTCCGATTACTAAAAAAAGACTCACTTATGTTTTCACCGGGAAAACACAACAGTGCGATTATGGCTGGCTGGCTCACATCTGTCACTGCTGCGCGTGAAAACCTGGCTCTGCGAAGTGAGCGATGGTAGTTTCGTCCTTCTGGGTTTATTCTATACGAGCTATTTAAGGCGGAGGTTTCAGAAAACGGTAAAAAGTTGGTTTTTTAAAGCAGTTTATCTTAAACCATAAATAATTAAAACCACAAAAAAAATATTATGATATTTTGAAGTCTTATTTTAATACGGTGATGGAACTCAAATCATAATTAAATATACATTAATGCATCAAAAAAAATTTCAAATACACCTCTTAATTGTCTTCAAAAGCACTTTATCTCTTCAATAACAATTTTAATTATAATTAAAAATATACCATTTTTCTAATGCCAAACTGCATTCAGTGACAGATTATTTTTTATTGAATAGTTTTTGTAAATAGATAATTGCCTCATATTTGCAATAAATTACCGCCGTTGTGTCATATCGCTTCTCTTTTTTTTCTATGCAGTCCGACAAAGACCGCTCAGCCTTTTTTGACTTTCTCGAGTATAAAGTATTGCACTAAATATAAAAATAATACTATCATCAGATAGAAAAACTAATTACTTTAGTAAACTAGTACAGTTTCGCTTTAGCGGTGATAATTCCCAGATTGTGGACGCGCAACCAAAATAAGAATTATGCTAAATAACATTATTTTTTTATAACTTCTAAAATGTTTCCTACTAAAATATTTCCGGTCTGACCAAGATGTACGCCTACGTTCTTTAAAAAAATTAAATAAATTGACGTTTGGTCTAAGATACGATATTCAGTTGCGCTGCCGCCTAAAAATTACGCTTGAGAAATTCACTCATAAATACAATTCAAATTACGTGCGCCATGCCTTATTGTGAAAATTAATCGGATTAATTATTAACTCCATAGATTACAGAATGAACAATATTTCCTACTTAGTGGTGTGTAATCTGTTTTCCGGAGATTTTCGTATAAATATGTACCTAGGTACTTACTCGGAACCGTTCGATTTGTTAGTATAAGGACAATTGGGACTTTGATCTTCCGAATTCATTGCAGTTTTCTGTCGAGATTATTAGATTTGCGTCAGAGTGACGTCCCATTCTTTAAGGATAACATAATAACGACTGAACTATGTAGGTACCTTGGCATGTCAATTGAGTTTTCCTAGAAAAGAGAAATCTAATATTTTAAGGCCAATATGGTTGATGATCTGTCGAGTCTTGGGTTAAAAAATAATGTTCTTTTATCATAACATTCATAACACACAGAAAAGAAAAACCGACCTTTCAGTGTTCTCTTTGTGTGTTTTTTTAAGAAATAATGTCAGTCGTGATAGGGAAATTCCGGTTTTTAGGGTTCCGTAGTCAACTAGGAACCCTTATAGTTTCGCCATGTCTGTCTGTCCGCCCGTCTGTCCGTAAAGATGAAATTTGGTACCAAAATGTATATCAATCACGCCGACAAAGTGGTAAAATAAAAATTGGAAAAAAATGTTTTATTAGGGTAGCCCTATATGTAAAGTGGGAAGTGATTTATTTTTTAATTTCAACCCTAACGTGTGATATATTGTTGGAAAGGTATTTAAAAATGAATAGGGGTTTACTGAAATCATTTTTTGATAATGTCAATAATTTCGGAAGTAATCGCTCCAAAAGTAAAAAACAATGTGTGTCTCCCCCTCTAACTTTTTAACCATAAGTTTAGAAAATATGAAAAACATCTGAAAAGTAGAACTTTATAATGACTTTCTAGGAAAATCATTTTGAACTTGATGGAAACAACAGTTTTTGTACAAAAAAGACAAAAAGTTGTACAAAATAATTTCTGGACTAAGTTTGTAGTATAATCGTATATGCAAGCATTTTTTTAACTTTTTAACTTCGTTTACATATTTTATTATCCTGAACGTATCTTTTTTCAAACAACAAAAGAATTATTAAAATCGGTTCTCGCAATCCAAAATTACCACCGAAAACTTCTGGCACAACTATGTATTAATTAGTAACCCAATTCTCCGAGAGATGGCGCTGTAGGTACTTTTTACATTGGGTCGGGTATTATCGGATTGTTCGGTTGGTCTCTCCTTGGCATTGGCGGTATCTTATAACTACATAAATCTTCTATCAGGAACATGCTAAGGCAATTTAGAACAAAACTAAAATTCATTTTTTTAACGCCATCAAAATGTTAAGATAAAAACCAGTTCATAAATGGTTCGATAGATGGCGTTGCGTAATGACGTCATTTTTTTAAAAGTCGTTCTTCTTTTTTCGTTATTTTTTTAAAAAACGTTCCGTAACAAATAGCCTTTTTTAAGTTGGGTTGGAGAGGGCTATGCTTGGAGTTTCCCTGCGGGATCGAATCAGAAATGAAGAGATCCGCAGGAGAACCAAGGTAACCGACATAGCCCGAAGAATTGCCAAACTTAAGTGGCAGTGGGCAGGGCACATTGCTCGCAGAACAGATGGCCGATGGGGCCGAAAGGTTCTGGAGTGGCGACCGCGTACCGGAAGGCGTAGCGTTGGAAGGCCTCCCACAAGGTGGACTGACGACCTTGTGAAGGCCGCAGGAACTCGTTGGATGCGAGAAGCGCAAAACCGGTCGAAGTGGAGGTGCTTGGGGGAGGCCTATGTCCATTAGTGGACGTCTTTCGGCTGAAATGATGATGATGATGAAGTTGGGTTACCACTATGTTCGCGCTCCTGCAACTGCTCCAATGGATACGTCGCGCGCACTTCTACATGCGCTCCCCTTTGACACACTGCGCTCCCCTTTGTGTTCGCGCTAAAAACCGTCACGAGTCGGAGCACCTGCCGCGGAGCGTGCAATGTTGCACGCTCCGTGTTCGCGCACGTACCCACTACCGGGCGCAGTTGCAGGAGCGCGGAGCGCTGCTGGAGCGCGAACATAATGGATACCCACCTTTAAACTCATAAGTGGGAACACTTATTGTGACGGACGGGAAAAAACTACGGAACCCTACACTGAGCGTGGCCCGACACGCTCTTGGCCGGTTTTTAAAATATGTTCTTACTGATGGAAAGCGATGGATGAGGTCTATGATGGAACGAGCGTGCCCAGAAGATGCCTGTTCACTCTTGCTTTCTAGGCAGACAGGTTAAGTGTGGGAGGGAACACAGATGGCGGCAGAGAATTCCACGCTTTGGCTGTGCGTATAATAAACGTGGGGGAGAAGCGCTGAGTACGACTCGTCGGGATATCAACCAAGTGTGGATGGTACGCTGCAGTACGTGTGGTTATCCTGTGGTAAAAAGGCGATGGTGGACGGACCAATGTGAATGCAGGCAGGCTAGAGAAGCGCTTCCCACATTGGATGGCCGCCTCACGAAACGGGTTCTCCGACTAACTAAACAAAAGCTGCGTATAGTTACTGCAGCTTTAACTGTTCACTGGTCATTTAATAAACACCTCTTTGTCATAGGAGTAACAGACAGTCCGCTGTGCAGGGCCTGCATGGAGGACGACGAGACAGCGGCACATGTGCTTCTAAACTGCCCAGTGGTTGCCACGTACAGGACAAAGTACTTCGGTAACCCAGGTACCCTAAGTGAGACGGTCAGTAACATCAAGGCGTTGCTGGCATTCCTTGAGGAGCTGGGGTGGATCGAATAATCGATTTTCCCACCCGTACGAAAAATACGCTCATTGACGTGGAGTTGCGGACACCGGCCCGTATTACCTATTACCTACCTGGGATCAGATCGTGGAGCTCCTGCGCCTGCTTTCCGAAATACAGTCTGTAGAAGACCGACAGGCAAGCAACATTACGCCGATGAGCTGGGCTGTGAAACGTAGCTACCGAGGTCTCGTCGCCTATAAGCCTTTTAGCACTGCGTTCCACCGAGTCAAGTGCAGCAACCTGGTATTTTGCTGAGCCATCCATAAGTGGCTGCAATACTCCATACAGGAACCGACCTGAGCTTTGTACAGACTTAAAAGCTGTCTTGATGTGAAGTATCGCCTCACCTTATTTAGGGTGCCCAGCTTCGTGGCTGCGGCTGTCAAAGACGTCCAAATACTTTCTATTGATGAGGCCATTTTTAATGCCACTCAAGATTTAATCTATAAGTACAACCAATAGCGGTGTCTGTGCGATTATAATGATGCAAGTCATCGTGCTCGTCGTGATCGTTAAAAATAAGTATCGGTAAGCGTCGATGCTCATAGAAACAATTTTACCTTTTATTTTACCCGCATCTCAAGTAGGTATCATTATTGGCAGCCATTTTCCCTCTACCCACTGCTGAGTAAAGGCCTCCTCTCGTGTCATGCTTCCCTAGTCTGCGCGAGTCTCCTCCAGGTGTTCCCTGCGATTTTCTGTTGGTCGTCCAGCCCCCCCCCCCTCCCCACCTGGTTAGGCAGTAGGTATTGTTCACTCTTTGTATTATAAAAAAAATACCTTTGCGTCTATAATGTAACATAAATCTGTATCATAAGTATTATGTAAACGCAAAAAAATAACAAACGAAAATACCTACCGATCGAAAGTTACACTAAAACATAGACACAGAATTATAAAGCTGAGTGCCAAATCTAGTACCTGTCGTTTTTTTTTATAATCTTACTTGATATCGTGACAAAAATAAATGTAGGCGGCAGACAGACGATTCGTAACTGCACGTATAGATTGATCGAACTTAAAAGTGAAAGCCACCCAAAGCAAAACAAGTTCCGTTTTGAAGTACAACGCTCGTCACGTTATGACTGTGTTGCACAATGGACACGCGGAATCTATATACAATAAAGGAGAATCTGACTGACAGATTAACTGACATAACTACCAACGCACAGCCGAAACTACTGGCATTAGGAACGTGAAATTTTGCACACGGCTTCCTTTTATAATATAGGGGAACAATAAGAAGGGTTTTTGTAATTCGACCTTTGTGGGGGTGAAAGGGGGGAACTTGTTTGCGTGAAAAATCTTATTCCTTGAATTAATAAACTTGACTCTTTGCACGAATACTTAGCTAAGTAAATAATAAAGTAAGTCATTTTTTGTTTTTTAAACTACCCCTTAAAGAGTGGCTAGATTAACTCAAAACTGGTACAAATGACGCCTTTGTGGGGGTGAAAAGGGGGGAACTTGTTTGCGTGAAAAATCTTAATCCTTGAATTAACAAACTTGACTCTTTGCATGAATACTTAGCTAAGTAAATAATAAAGTAAGTCATTTTTTGTTTTTTAAACTACCCCTTAAAGAGTGGCTTGATTAACTCAAAACTGGTACAAATAACCTATAAGTCAAGTAATAGAAACGTCACAAACGATTTTCACATGAAAATGACTCGATAACTTTTAGATAAGATGTCAATCATACATTTTGGTGTTAAATTTTGTAGAGGAAAATACGAAATTTATGCGGACGAAGTCGCGGGCGAAGTGCTAGTTCTTAAAAAAAAACCCTCACTTTTGACAAATCCAACTAATGACTCGTAAAGGTCAAGAGGATTTCACTTTTAAAAGCATTAGGTACACAGACACAAAGGCGGAGAAATAATTAAAAGCTTTGTCAAAAACATAAAATGCTAAAGGCTCCCGCAGACAGGCGCGACGCGATGGTGCAAAGTCATGCAGTAGTGCTAGTCTGTAAAAAATCTCACCGTGAAATGCGTGAAAGCATAGATGAAGTGAGCTGTCAATAGTATCAATCCCTAGCTCACTTCACCGAATTTTTCATGGTGAGATTTTTACAGAATAGTTCTACTGGTAGAACAATTTCCATAAATCCAGAAAGTTTTTTATAGAAACTGTTCTACTAGAGTCGCGTCGCGTTGTAGCGGCGTGCCTGTCTGCGGGAGCCTTAATGTGAGCTTTTAATGACGTGTTTCTTTCTTTGCTATTTTTGGCGTAATTTATTACTCGAATTTACTATCAAACTGAGTTTCAGTCTGTATGTACTGAAAGTCTGTTTGATTCGACATCAAAAGTTAAGATTTATTTTATTAGTTACTAGCAGCGTCCCGCGGTTTCACCCGCGTAAGTTTCGATCCCGTAGGAATATCGGGATAAAAACTATCCTATGTCCTTTCCCGGGACTCAAACTCGAAATCGGTTTAGCGGCTTAAGCGTTAAAAGGTAACATACAGACAGACAGAGTTACTTTCGAATTTTATAATATTATAGTACATAGTATGGAAGTATGGATTTATGCAGTTTCAAAAATCCATACTTAATATTATAAATGCGAAAGTGTGTCTGTCTGTCTGTTACCTCTTCACGCTTAAACCGCTGAACCAATTTATATGAAATTTGGTATAGAGATAGTTTGAGTCCCGGGAAAGGACATAGAATAGTTTTTATTCCGATATTCCCATGGGATCGGCACTTATGCGGGTGAAACCGCGAGGCGCTGCTAGTTATTTATATCTAAAATTTAAAAAATGTCTTAATAAAAATGAGCACGAAAATATTTTACCTTGCAGGTGATGACGGTCAAGACTATAACAGTACCTACCTTTCTGATATGACCCACTAGCTTCACCCCGCGACTTCGTCAGCTTGAAATTTGCCTTTTTCCTTTTTGCTCAGCTCCTAAGGTTCTTAGCTTGATGCTAAATAGCCTATGGCCTTCCTCAAGGATTGAGCTATCAAATGCAAAAAGATTTTTTCAAATCCGACTGGTAATTACTGAGATTAGCGCGTTCAAATAAAGAAACACTTCAGATGCACGTGTTTGGATAATGACTGCACCGTGACAAGATATTATTATAATTACAGACCGGTTATCCAACTGGTTTCCGTTAGATTGGGAACACTGCACACAAAACGAGCTCAATAGGAAAATTATACAGCTCGTTATCTCGAAGTATTATTTATATTGTCAAAGTTCGTCACGATTCTATATATTAAACTAACATTATTAGCATTAATTTCCATATTATAGGCGACGATTTATTTGTTTCAATTTGGTACAAGCATATACGTATTTTAATTAAATTACGAAAATCAACTATCCTACTGTTTTTCAATCTTATAATTATGAGTCTTGTGATACAGGAACTCCTAGTCACAGACCTAGAACAAGAGCCAGTAGTGCTATTCTGTAAAAAAACTCACCGTGAAGACTAAGGTGAAGTGAGCGCGAAGTGAGCTGTCAACACTACCAATCCCTAGCATTAGGTGGAATGACAGATTAAGATAGATTTGCAATACTTATGATTATTTTTGTTGCATGCCATACGGTAGAATGTACTGGATCCTGTTTTTCTTTTTTTACGCCATCATAACTATGTTTACATTACCTACATTCTTTTCAAATAAATGATTTCTGATTCTGATTCAAGTTCTCTTCTCATAAGTTATCACGGTGAGATTTTTACAGAATAGATCGGCTGGGCTACACTGATGTTTGTATCTTGAAGTAAAAAATAAATAAATTATCTAGTCTAGTCTAGTCTTTCTCACAAGAACCATGCCTGTTTTTGAATGAAAATGAATAATGATGCTGATAAAATATCAGTGGACATTTTTTTGTAATAGAAACAGTGTTTCTGAAGATTATCTTTTACAAACATACATATAATTATTTATAATGATACAAGCTGTTGCCCGTGACTTTATCTATGAAATGTAGTATATGTCTTAACCCAGGTCATGGTCTACCCATGTGCCACATTTCATCCAAATCCGTTCAGCCGTTATAGCGTGGAAGCATAACAAACAAACAAACTCACTTTCGTAATTATACTTATTATTGGTTAGGATGAATACTTTTTAAACTACTTTTAAAATACATTTCGCTGTCGCCCTTTTCAATGGTCCTTATTTTTTTAAGCACAGATGATACAAGAGTTTTTGAAGTATTGTTTAACTTCATAAATACTTCTCATCAACAGCAACATTCGAACTCGATAAAGGAACCCGCACAAAATGGCCGCTAAAAATCGAACAGCGTATTCCTGTAATAAGCCGTTCGGTCAATTTGGATGAAATCTTGTTTCAGTAGCCTGTAACATGCTGATTGAAAGTCTATATGGGTGCAAAGTTTAATAATGGCCAGTTATGTATGTTAGGTACCTATAGCCATAGCTATTTTTATGTTGAAGTCTGAAACCAAATCTGATGACAATTCCACAAATCACTATAAACTAAGTAATAGTAAATTGCATCATGTCGTGTTAACTGAATCTAATCAGACGCGTTAAATACAGGGCGATAGTAACTAATTGACAATTAGTGAGCCACAGGACGCCAGTCCAACGTTATATTATTATGTTCGTGATTGACGGAATAGCACGATGTAACGATGAAGTGGGCGATTTGATGGATAACAGGCATAAACAATGTAGGTGAGAATATGTTTTATGAGCTGAACACGCGGCGAGACGCGAGTTAAACTGTTTGTAAATGAATAATTAGTGCTGTCAACCGCACATCATCGCA
This sequence comes from Amphipoea oculea, assembly GCA_945859645.1. Lineage (NCBI taxonomy): Eukaryota > Metazoa > Arthropoda > Insecta > Lepidoptera > Noctuidae > Amphipoea > Amphipoea oculea. The sequence goes on from OX243873.1 coordinate 17,079,405, forward strand.
TTTATGTCGTAGTAGTAAGGGCAATTTTCCTAGTGCAAGTGTTCACTTATTTAAGGTGAAGTTACTACTACCTTCACCTCAAAGCAAAAAATACCCATTGGTACGTTTTTATAACTTTATAAGCATATTGGGCCTATAATGTGCTCGCAGGTGGGACAGAGGCCTCCTCTCTGCGAGAGAATCCACCACGCGGACCCAGTGCGGGTCGGTGGATGTCACTTGTCTTCGAATTTTTTGGTTCTAGGACATCTTGGTTTCCTCACGATGTTTTCTTTCACAGTTTTGAGAGCAGTGGTGATACAATTAAATGCACAAAGAAAAATGCCTACCTGGATTCGAACTCACGACCTACAACTCGTCAGTTGGAGCCGATGCCACCACAGCTCTCTCTCCAAAAGGTATAAACTCCAAAGTAATTTTGTTCTTGAACACCATTCACCTCTTCTCAGCAATTTTGTGTCGAGAATTTCAAACCAGCATGAACGTCGAACTTCGCTGTGAAATTGGCATACAAAACAAAATAGAACATTTTCATCTGTAGGTATGTTCTCGTTTAAACTATTGTAGTTTCTATTCCATTGTAGCAGTTTATTAGATACCTACCTACCACTTTATAAGATGAAAACGAAGAAGCCAGAAGGTGCTCTCATAGAGTTACGGCTCCTGCAGACAGGCGCGACGCGAATGTAGTAGAACAATTTCTATGAAAACTTCATGGAAATTATTCTACCAGAATCGCGCCGCACCGTCGCGTCGCACCTGTCTGTAGGTGCCTTTATAACCAAAAGATACCTGGATTTCTAATAAAAACGTAACATATGTTAATCTATTTATGTCATCTATTGCCTTCAGTCTAAGATGCCATATTTAAATCTTTAATGCGAGTCAATGAAGTGGGGCAATTATAACGTTTCAATTTTAACACATTTCCTGAATCATTGACAGGTTATCGACGATAAAAACTAAACCGTGTCAAGAGATTGAAACTAATACTGGGGCAAAGATCAAATTATATAATTTACTTACGGTTTACAGTTACATTCGCAGTTTTTTAAACTTTTTTTGAAGAAGTTAAGTAACGGCTGGTAACCTTAGCCGATTGCATGCGGTCGGCAGTTGCAGTTGGCAGCTCGGTTCCAAATAGTACCTTAATAAAAGATTCAATCTTGCAATTCTCCAAAGATTGTCAATCGATAACCACCATAGGTCGACTCTACATACAAAAACACTTACCACATTCTCATAGCAAAATTGAAGACACCGCGCACCGGTAAAAGTAAACCAACAGAAGGCCATTGCTATAAATTTTGTTTCACAATAAAATAATTTCAACATTTATATGTCAATTTCTACATACAATGATGTATGCGAGTCGCGACTTCTTAAGACGAGACGAGAGAGTTCGCGAATAGAAATATCTTCTCAAAATTACCAAAGATTTAATTTATAAGGAATATTTGTATAGGTATGTACGGTCTGTAAACTGGCTTCGTAAAAATCTTCAGTACCATTTTTTAAGAGCATAGGTATATTGTAATGTATGTACCTACTTATTTGTTTTATTAAGCTTAGGTATACATATATACCATTAAGCCGCTCAGCAAATAATATAAGAATTGAATTTCTTGTATTGAGAACGCTGTCGATATCCGTGGTGGAGATCGTCGAGTTTTTATGTAATAGAGATACACATAGGTACATAAGAATCTACTTTTGTACTATGAATATGCGAATCTTTTATAATAATTACTTCAGGTTTTATAATTAAGCCTCACCACAGAAACGACCAAAAGTTAATGAGTAAGTAACATATTCAATTATTTTCCGATTATGCGGTTCTGAGATAAATGCCAAAGTATAAATAAAAATTAAAGGCTCTCGCAGACAGGCACGATGCGACAGCGCGGCATGACTCTAGTAGAACAATTTCTATGAAAACTTCATGGAAATTATTCTACCAGAATCGCATCGCGCTTGTCTGCTGGAGCCTTTAGTGCATATGCTTAAGTGTTACTAGTCACAATTAATATTATATAGGCATCTCTTGCCAATAAGTTAGCTTAATCAAAAAATCACAGACGTTCCATATGAATTCAGTATATCCACATCAGGAAACCAGGAACTAGTCGGACACAGATCTGGCCTAGACGAGAGAAAGTTTCGGAAGTCATCATGTCAAAAAAACATCATCTACTTAAACGTGGATTTCTGTGAACAAAAAATTACATTGTCTTGTCATCCGTCAGATACACTTCATACCCCGAGTGAAGCCACATTATAATATTATGTTTCCTCAACTACAGACTAGATTTCCGGCAATCACTCAAAAAGTCTTTGTTTACGCCAACGTAAAAGTTCAATCAAAAGAGAAAAGAAATAGTAGCAACAAAACGGTAGTGTCAGCCGCAGCCCGGCGGCGCCTCACCGTGCAGAGGCACTTGCTGCAGGCAGCTCTTGTGCCGCAATTACGCACACTTTCACTATTTGGGCAGTGGCCACTCAAAGAAGTTAAAATTTCTCGTCTTTATACACTTCACCTCTCCTAAATCTAACAGAACAGCCACTCTTTGACTGCAACCGAATGATTTATCGATGTCATCGGCACCGAATACTTACTAGAAAACGCCTTGAATTTCCCATGGGAATGAAACATGCTTAACGTTAAAATATACTTTATTTACACTGCTAAAAGTAAATGGAATTATATTAAAGATCAAGTTAAATCATTTGCAGCTAAATTGTGCCTTTGAACGAACTATCAAAACGTCTCATAGGCAGAAGATATGACTTTGTTTTCTATATTTCCTTGATTTCACCGAAACTTATTGAGCGGTATATTTATCTTCCAATCGGAAACCAATTTAGCTGCGCAAAATGAATAACCCAAACAAACATATCACAAATCAAATAAATAAATTGAGCAGTAATACAATCTAAAAGGTAACTTTAGTCTCGACCTCGGACTTATATTAGAAAATATTCGGGGCCCACATATGACCCGCACTTGGGGAAATCTGGGGGCGCTTGGACGAAGTCACTTTGCTCACCAACTTTTAGTATAAAATCTAAGCCTCTCGTCCAGTGAGAGGACCTTTCGTCTCTCATCATCCAGAACCCAGGATTGTCAGCCTTAAAGCGTAGCGCAACAACACCATGTTTGGGCACTACTATAGTATCTTTCACTACCGGGTCGATGAGATTCTTGTTGAACAATGTACCTTCTTCATTCATTTTCTTGATGGTTTCACTGTCGAAACTTCTGTTGAGTTCCCTCATGCCGACCACGTGAAAACTATACCCATGTAGGTGGAATATGTGGTCAGATTCGCCACCTGTAATTAAAAAGGAAACGTAGTGTATATTCATTACTGTTATTGGTGAATGTGCTGGGAAACGGGCTGAAATTAATTGCATTTACATTATATTAATGGATTTCCTCTGTGCAGGTCCATTATTCCATTATGGTTTATCTGATTGACGTCTTTAATCAATTTAATCCATACTTAATATTATAAATGCGAAAGTGTGTCTGTCTGTCTGTCACCTCTTCACGCTTAAACCGCTGAACTGATTTCGATGAAATTGGGTATAGAGATAGTTTGAGGCCGAGGAAAGGACATAGGACATGTTTTATCTCTATATTCCCACGGGATCGACATTCATGCGGGTGAAACCGCGGGCGCTGCTAGTAATATTATAATATTATAGATTCTCTCATTTATATCTGTAGTTTTATGGTGTGTATAGGTATACAGGGTGAAATTGAACACATGCGACAAATCGAAATGGGAGATTGTACTCGTCATTATGAACAACTTTTACTATGGGACCAAACCTGAAATCGCGAAAAAAAAATCAGCTTTTCCCTACATTTGTGTTCGCATAACTCGCCAAAATGTAGGGAACAGCTGATTTTTTTTTCGCGATTTCAGGTTTGGTCCCATACTAAAAGTTGTTCATAATGACGAGTACAATCTCCCATTTCGATTTGTCGCATGTGTTCAATTTCAACCTGTATATCTATCTACACTTTACATTTAGTCATGCGTGTGATTACGGCTGACTACTCTTCAAACAATTTCCTGTAAGTATGCTGATGAGTTTATAGACTGAAGAGAATCGTAATATCGTCAACCTTGACCTTGTGTAAAAATAAATGATTGCATGGGTAAAATTAGAGACAATAATAAAAAAACTAAAGCATTGTTCTAGTTTAAGCTTAAATTCCGTTTTATGCAATTTTGCAATTGCGTTACGTAATATTACTCAATCATCTAGAATTATGTTTACAGCCTTTATTGAGGTAAATGCTGCAAACATAATTCTAAATGATTATTATTACGAATTTATGTAAATTGAATGAGTTCAATTTACATAAATTCGTAGAGTTTGAAGATTTTAGGCTACCTATCACTAAAATATATAGGTACTTTATGTACAAGTATATAATAAAATGCGAAGAGCTCATTGAGCATCAAAAAATTCGTCCGCATCGTTGTCAATAAGTTGACAACAGCAGGCAGCATTGCCACATTGGATGGCAATGCTGATTCTTTGGGCTACCAATAGGCCAGCCCTCTGGTCACATGAAGAGCATTAACCGCTTGGCGATGTCCCGAAACACTCAATGAGCACTCGGACTCCATGGCCCTACTATTTTAACGCTAAGGGGCTACCTGTTCAGTTATTTTTGCGACGTCAATGTCTCCTGTATTAACAAATATCATGTACATATGCATAACAAACCTCCAACCTCCTAGATGTTGTTGGTTTGAACCAAATTTCTTCCTTATTAATATTAGAGAACCGCACTAAAATTCCCTAATTATAATATTTGAACGTACATTTTCTCTTATTTACTGAGACGAGAAACCTCGTCTTTTGTGGTTACAACATCCGTCTCCAGACTCCAGACGATCGTGAATAAATCAGGGACCGCCGCCTTGTTTCGCACATTTGTACCGACTTCAAAGACAGTGATAAAGAGGTGTGTGAAATATGTATGTACGAAAGACGAACAAACAGAAACGCTGAAAGTATACGTAAAGATGTAAACATTCGATTTATGTATTGACCAAAGATGAAGATGACCTATGTATACAGGGTGAAATAAAATTCATGGGCATCCTTTTAAGGGGTCATTGTACTCATCATTATGAACAGCTTTTACTATGGGACCAAACCTAAAATTGCGAAAAAAAATCAGCTGTTCCTTCCATTTGTTCATATAAATCGTCAAAATGTAGGGAAGAGATGATTTTTTTTTTAATTTCAGGTTTGGTCCTATAGTAAAAGTTGTTCATAATGAAAAGGATGCCCATGAATTCAATTTCACCCTGTATATTCAGGGTCAAATCAAATTATCTGGCGAAAAAAACCTGTTATACTCAACTCGTCCTTCAAGTAACAACTACCAGCGTGGTCGTTGAACCCAAAAAAAAAACATATTTAAATATATCGAAACCCATGACGCCTGTCGATGTTTCACTAAATAATTTAATTTGACCATGTATTTTGTTAGGTTAGGTATCACTTTAATAATTATGTCCTTAAAATTTAACAATAACAAAAACAATAGATTAGTTATGTTAGAAAATAGTTGATTGTGGATGAAGAAAATCATTGCGTTAAATTGCTAAAAAGTAACAACGATGACAAAAGTCGCAACTGTGTTTAAATAATTGTGTTTTGTAATTAATTGTAGGTAATTGTTCAGCTTCGACATCATTGATTTATTAAGTAGTTTCGTTAGATGTTGAAGTTTTTCTTTTGTTCTAAAGCTTTCGGTCTATAAAATCAGAACGTGTCCAAATAGAAAATTAAATTGTCTCATACATTCTATGTAAACAGCTAATGTATAAAGGTTTTCTTTTTCTATCATAAAATTAATAATGTATTTGTCATGTTAAATGATTTTATTTCTGTAAGTAGATTTGTACAAAAAACTTTTACACTTCAATCATATTTTAAAAACTAGATCAAGTCGGCGTTTCCTATATATGACTCTGAGAAGAAAGGCCGAAACAAACTCAGAGGTCACAGTCTCTTTTATAGTCCACACATAATCTTGGTCAGATCATGACTGTGAAAACCATGTAGATTGGTGTCTTAAATAATCTTTTGATGAAAGAACCACACAGATTGAGTGGACCTGTCCAGTTAGTGCATGCCTTTATTTTTTTAAACGCCCCGCGGGGCAATTGCGTAACACATTATCAATCGGAATCGGTTTCATTTTGACAGTTCAACAACATTCATTGCGTTATTTACGTGTGGAGCAAACAAATTTTTCGAACATATGAAGCAATGGATTAGAAATTTGCTTCAAAATGATTCAGATTCCGACTGATAGTGTGTTACGCAATTAGGGTGCCGGTCTAATAAAAAAGCGTAACTAAATGTAAGTATGTGTCCACACATACATACATAACCTAACGAGTTCTTCTCATGGCGGTAGATAGAAACTACAGAACGCCACTTGCTACATCTTCCTTATTATCCTTCTACAGGGTGAAATTTAATTCATGGGCATCCTTTTAAGGGGTCATTGTAATCCTCATTATGAACAACTTTTACTATGGGACCAAACCTAAAATCGCGAAAAAAAATCAGATCTTCCCTACATTTTGACGAGTTATGTGAACATAAATGCAAGGAACAGCTGATTTTTTTTTCGCGACTTTAGGTTTAGTCCCATTGTAAAAATTTGTAATAATGATAAGTACAATGACCCCTTAAAAGGATGCCCATGAATTTAATTTCACCCTGTATATTTAACAATTTAATGAAGCAGCCAAGTCAGTTATATAAATTGAAAACTGTTTCGAATCTAAATTAGGTTGATGAATTCAGTGAAACGAGACATCTTTAGATATTAAACTAGATTACGGCGGCGTCGACCTCATATGCTCACTGGCCACTGGCGACTTGGTTAGCTTTATGTCCGGTATGTTTTAAATAATTATACGGGCCCAATTGACGGGCCTTCCGGCAACGTCGTCGCCCAACCCGTAACGAGATAGTTAAAATATGGCCGAACGGTGCGAGAGGAGGTTAAGCAATTAAGGTTCCGTATGCCTACTGTCTACAAGGTTTATTTGAAATAACCTTTTAGGGGTCATGGTGCTCATCATTTTGAAAAACTTTTTCAATGGGGCAAAACCGTCAATTCGCGAAAAAAAAATCCGCTGCTGAATGTACATTTATTCGCATTTAACTCGACAAAATGTAAGTAACAGTAGCTTTTTTTGCGATTTAGGCGTGATCATATCTATTTCGTTAAACCCATTGAAGGATACCTACTGAATGAGACACAATAGAAGTTTTATTTTGATAACGACGAGGGGCGTTTAGTCAAGTTTAGTGTCCCGTAAAGTGTTAAACAATGCCGTCCTTCATCCAGTAATTTTTAAGACCTAACCTCGAACTTAACAAATGTGATTAAACTTAAAAAGAAAAATATTACACCTGCAACTCAAAGAAAAACATTTTCAGAATTTGTTAACGAATTAATCAAATCAATATCTTGCTTCACGGTGATATGGGTTTCGTTTTGTAAAGAACCCTAAAATTTCGAAGCCTTGCATGAAAGCACAAGTAGGCTTAGTTTAATAAGGCCGTTGTATAACAGATACCTCTAGTAACGGTTATTGTTACTGCAAATAAATGTATCATTCAAAACAAACCGCAAAAACTTTTTAACAAAAAAATTAAACCTCCGAAAAAACTGAAAAGCAAAAAATAAAAACCTTTTTTATTTTACCTTAATAAATAAGTTCTTAAACTAATGCAAGTATACCTAAGTAATTTTGAGTCGGCGCCAAACAAACAACTTAATATCGTTGCGAGTGGTCGTGCGGAGAGCGCATTTTTTGTTTGGAATGTTATAATTATCGCTGGAGATTTCACGTTGCATTATTAATTTGATTTGGTTATTTCTTTAAATTTAAGGTAATTTAGTGATCATTGTTCATTGATTGTTTGGCGCCGACTCAAAATTTCTTAGGTATACTTGCATTAGTTTAAGAACTTATTTATTAAGGTAAAATAAAAAAGGTTTTTATTTTTTGCTTTTCAGTTTTTTCGGAGGTTTAATTTTTTTGTTAAAAAGTTTTTATTTTATAATTTTTTGAGGCTATAATTTACTAATTACTACATGCTTAATTTTTTACTACTTTTAAAATAGCTACCTACCTTACTTTAGATATTAACTGTTATATAATCCTACTTTAATTATTATTTTTTGTATAATAAAATACTTAAAAAAAACAGGCTTTATATACCAACATAGATAGGCCTTTTATTTTAATTGTAATACACAGTTCAGCATTAAAATCTATGAATGAACAATAAATCACCCCTATTTTCCCACCCTTAGGGTAGGATTTTTTTTTCCAAATTTACATGGGACCAACTTTGAGGTATGTCCTATCCAATAAAAAAAGAAGTATCAAAATCGGACTACTTTGTAAAAAGTTATGCGTGCTCATACATTACAATCAGTGAGTGAACAATCAATCATCCCCTGTTTTCCTACCCTTAGGGTTGGATTTTTTTTTCCAAATTTATATGGGACCAACTTCGGGGTATCTCCTTTCCAATAGAAAAAGAATTATCAAAATCGGACTGCTCTGTAAAAAGTTATGCGTGATCATACATAAAAAAAAAAAAAAAAACAAAAAATATACGCGTCGAATTGATAACCTCCTCCGTTTTTTCGTCGGTTAAAAAATAAACAAGAACTGGGCCACTTTTTCACGATTTCAAAACTCATCTGAATATATTTTAACATAACTGTAAAGCATTCTTTTGGTTTTAAATAAAATATTCCAAGCGGTTAGTCGACTCTTCACGTGACCAGAGGGCTGGCCTATTTTTTGCTATTTTTTTTGGCCAAAGAATTAGCATCGCCATACAACGTGGCAATGCTACCAGCCTTTTGGGCACTGTTCTTGTTGACAACTATGCTTTTGCTTATTTTTTCATATACATGTACATATTATTATTTATATATATGTACACTTTATTGTACACCACAAAATACATAACATGTAAAAACCAAAAAATCTATCCATCTATCTAAAGAAACCAAAGTTTCTGCGTTTGTTAAAGCCAGTCATTATACACGCTTTTATTATGTTTTGACGATTCGACAGTATTTGTATGGTAGGTATATTTTATAATTCATAAATTCAAATTACTTTATGAAGTTTGTTAGTCTCCGCAAACCATACCTATTAATAAGTAATTCTGAATCTATCATCATATTTATCATCATTCTCAACATCTCTTTTTGAGGATTGTATGTGTCTAGCTTGACACGTGTACTACAGGTGATATACTTGCACCCTAATTGCGTAATTTCCGTAACATACTTTCAATTACAAACTGAATCATTTTGAGGGATATTGCTAATCTATTGCTTTATATGTTCGAAAAATTTGTATGCTCAACAACGTAAATAACGCAATGAATGTTACTGAACTGTCAAAATGACAGCCTTCGCTGCTGTTAGCGTGTTACGCAATTACCTCGCCGCACACTGCATATCCATACTCCATACTAATATTATAAATTCGAAAGTAACTCTGTCTGTCTGTCTGTATGTTACCTTTTCACGCCTAAACCGCTGAACCGATTTCGATGAAATTTGGTATATAGTTTGAGTCCCGGGAAAGGACATAGGATAGTTTTTATCCCGATATTCCCACAGGATCGAAACTTACGCGGGTGAAACCGCGGGGCGCTGCTGGTGTACCTAAATGTAGGTATATTTTATAGTTACATGATTACATGGTTGATTTCTAAAGACACTAGACAGTCGCCCACTCAAGTGTAATTGCAGACCAGAGTGCAACAATACTGTACTATAATAACTTAATAACGTTCAATTAAATGAGAAAGTCTGAACTGTACCCAACTGTACCTAAGAAGTAGGTACCATTAGTGTTCGCTCCACGTTTAGGCGTTACTTCTCAAACTGAAGCCACAAGAACAAAACTTTATTGTTTCATGATTGATTGAGGATTCCATTACAGTGATTGATACTGCTAGACTGATTGTTAGGCTTCCCATTCAGGAGTTGCAACTTCATTTTCATTATTCAGCTGAGAACTTGTGAAATAGATAGGTCCTACATTTTCCATGAAAACATGTAGACTACGAAACTGCAGAAAATTACAAACACAACAACAAACAACAGCAACAACGAACACTGGAAACTGTCGATTTAATGCAACTGTCTAATCGATAAAACTGACGAATCAGTGAAACTAACTAATCAGCGAAACTGGCGAATTAAATAAACTGACGACTGAGGGAAACTGACCAGCGATACGCGGACTCGAATATGGAAGTAATGCATTCAGTTGTAAACGTCGAGTCAAGATGCGTGCGCAGTTTAAAAACTTAATGCCATCGGCATCGTCAATCCAACAATGCCACTGCGCCTACTGGAAGTGTGTGCTCAGCGGCTTAACAATAAATTCCCCTGACTTTACCTACTTTTACAAACTAGCGGGGTAATAGCGTAACACACTAACAGCAGGAAAGGCTTTCATTTTGACAGTTAAATAACATTCATGGCGTTATTTACGTTGTTTAGCAGACACATTTTTCGAACATATGGAGCAATGGATTAGCAATATCGTTCCAAATGATTCAGATTATGATTGACAGTGTGTTGCGCAATTAGGGTGCTGCTCATCCATCTGGTATTTTAAACTTTAAAGGTGCATCTCACTCAAATGTTTAAAACACGACAAAACATCACACTCCTTAAGGCACATCCAGGCAGAGCGAGGCATACGCCGCAAATTTTATATGTACGCTTACCTCAGGCTGAGACATCCAACATACAAAAAAAATCACTTGCGGCGCATGCCTTGCTCTGTCTGTATGCACCTTTAGTGTCTAAACACACTATGCCGAAGGTACGCGACTGAAGTGATTACGCCTGCAATGCTATTTGAATCGCTATAACGCAACGTACCTAATTTCGGCATAATGTGTCGTCAGTAATTCAAATAGCATTGCAGGCGTAATCATGCCGAACTTCGGTCGCGTAACTTCGGCATAGTGTGTTTAGACACTTAGGCTCAACACAACTTCACCAGTGTTCCGTGTTTCGTATAATCTTAGGCCACATATTACAAGGGATACCATAAATCACTGTCACCATGATAAATAGTTCCAAGTACTTCTGCACATCAGCTGCATATTATGCGTTATTTATATCGAGACTCGTGAAATCTTCATTATTGCGATGTTACGTCTCGCTCGCTGATGTTCATCGATTTTCCTAATTTGCAAGCATCGATTTTACAAATGATTTATGTTTTTAACACATAGGTTATTTGCCAATCTTTGTATACTTTACACGAGGAGTGTTTTATGTCCATGTAAATCTTGTAGGCGAGGAATCCATACTAATATTATAAATGTGAAAGTGTGCCTGTCTGTCTGTTACCTCTTTACGCTTAAACCGCTGAACCGATTTAGATGAAATTTGGTATAGAAATAGTTTGAGTCCCGGGGAAGGACATCAGAATCAGTAATACAACTTGTTAAGTAACCAGCAAATTGCAAAAAACGTAAAAAATATTGAATTTCGCATTAGCCTTAAAACAAAGGAAAAAAGCTAGGTATTATCTTTCGTGTGGTTAGAAAAACAAATTAATACGCCTTAATTATATCATACAAAACTCGTCAGACGATTTTCTTGAACTGATAAAAGAGAGTGAACACGCATCATCTTAACATGCTAGTTCCATCGGAGACCTCATCCATCGCTTTCTATATAGCGAGTTCGGTGCCAAGAACAGACTCATTAGGCCATAAAAAAGGTACTCGAAAGCTCGACAAAACGATTATAGTACCTTCGTTACTGTTGACATACGAACCTTTTTATCCCCTTTTGCTAATCGCCTATTTGAGGCGAGACACTCCCTACGTAAAGCCTTAAGCCTAACTTACACAAGTGCCATAAACGGCATTATGTTTAAGGCTAATATTGACGCGCAAAGTTATCTTAGCGCAAGTGCCGTTTCTAACTTTCGGTGATGGAAAGTGGAAACTTTACACTACAAACTGCCTAATAAGGGAACTTACTAAACTTTTGTCGTTACGGCTTGTGCGAACATCTTGTTTAATATCATATTACATGGACTTATACGTTTCTTGTCTTGTAATTAGCGTCGCAGTAAATTAGTTTGAGAAACTTGCTTCCGCGTATCATTTTTGTCTCGCACGTAATGCCTTGGCTGATGATGGTTATAAAAATAATGTGATGAAGTATCTGCATAACATAACATCACGCCTATATACGCTGACGGGTTAGACAGAAGTGCATCTATAGTATGCACCCTTACATTTACGCCAGTTATAAAGCGAAGTCACTGTCGGACTGCATAGAAAAGAAAGAGAAGCGCGATGACACAACGCTAGTAATTTATTGCAAAATATAAAGCAATTATCTATTTACAAAAAATCTATTGTTTGGACTAAAAAAATAAAGCACTAGTGCTTTAGTATGCTGCTTGTATAGGTAATAATCTTACAAAAAATCAGAATGATTGTACCTATGTATATTAGTAGATATGTTTTTTATTGTAAAAAAAAAGTTTTTAGAGGTATCTTCATGATTTTTTTCTATCGTATCAAACACGGATTATTTGTATTATGTTTTCAACACACTATCTACCTAGCATATATCCTGAAGAATATCATATATTTTTCTGATTTTGTTTACTGTAATAAAACTTGCGTTTTTTGCGTTTAGGTCCCATAGTCCCCTTAAGCCCCATGTAATAGGGGGCGAGCCTATTGCCATCTACCGGGTACAAATCCAGATTCCGGGTTCCTACTGAGGAATTCCAAAAGAAAAAATATGATAACACTTTGCGCGACCCGGGAAGCGAAACCAGGACCTCATGCTCAGCAGTACATAGCGCTCGACAAGTAAACCAACGAGGCAACTATGTATCTATAGGCACATTTATTCAAAGTATCTAAGTTATAGATTTTCTATAATATTTATAAACACTTATCAAATCAAGTTTAGATCCTTTTTCTAATGTATCGAAGGTCCTATATCCGCGGTACTATCGATGTTGCCTAAAGTTCTGAAAATAAATCAAATAAATTGCTTCCAATGAATGTAACCGGCATCGTTCGGGGCTTCTGATAACGTATAAATGTCGTTATTATCAATAAAATTGTATTTGATTTATTTATCAATTTCTACGGAAAGACCTCTTTTAGTATAATTATATTTGAAGAAATGTTATGAACAAACGTCTCCCTTTGCTCTTTAGAAAATGTTTGAGTCTGTAAACTTTGAATACAGTATGAAGAGCGACATCTCATCATCATCGCCTTGGATGGCTCTGTAAAGGAAGTCTTTAATAACTACAGGAAATTACATTTTCAAAGAGAACGTCATGCTAGTCTATTTAGAGTTACTGGTAGGTATTGCTTCTTTGATTGATTATGAGTTTTCCGCAAGTTATTGTTATCCCCTCTGTTGATTTTTAATTATAGTATCACATATTGTTATGTTGTAAGTGGCTTTTTTATTTAGAAGGGATTATAAAGGAATAGCATTTATTAGTACTTAAAGAGTCCCCAGCATAGGGGATCGTAGTGGAACGTTGAGTGCTGTGTAGTCCCCTAGGGGACTGGTCTAGGGGATTTTAGTGGAACGAGCGGTGGTAGCCCAGTGGTAACGGCCGCGACTTACGAGTAGGTCGTAGGTTCGAACCCAGACAGGCGCTTTACTTTGTGTTACTTTCAGCGATTATAACTTTAAAAACAATTTATACAAGGTGAAATTGAAACCAAACCTGAAAAAAAACCAGCTGTTCCCTGCATTTATGTTCGCATAACTCGTCAAAATGCAGGGAACAGCTGATTTTTTTTCGCGATTTCAGGTTTGGTCTCTTAGTAAAAGTTGTTCATAATGATGATGAGTACAATCTCCCATTTCGATTTGTCGCATGTTTTCAATTTCAACCTGTACATTGTTGTTAAAGTTATAATCGCTGAAAGCAATTACAACTTTCACTATCACGAAAGTGTGTTTACAGCCTCAGATAGTTACTTATTAACGTTTAATGCTACAACAACATAGGTAAATGTACCTATACAGGGTGTTACAGAAAGGGTATATCAATACAAACGGGTTTAAGAGTGTATCTGGTCTAGAATCTCGGTACAAAATTTCAGCTCAAAAGCAGTAACTTTGAAAATGCTTAATATTTTTTTATTTCGATAGTTTATTAAATTGAAATCATAACAAACGTGTCACCGCACCACGAGGGTCATTATCCATTTTCTGTAGTGTGTCTGTGCGCCTAGTACACGCACATCACGCCGCCGCACGCCAGTGCAACGCCGTGATGTCGAAATAAAAAATATTAAGCATTTTCAAAGTTAATGCTTTTGAGCTGAAATTTTGTACAGAGATTCTAGACATACACTCTTCAACCCGTTTGTATTGATATACCCTTTCCGTAACACCCTGTATAATCGTCTAGTTACCAGTCTAGGTTGTAGTTGTCATTAGGCTGAGCTTGTATGAGTTCTTGTTTATAACAGTATAACCACAACTCCTCAGCTGCTTAAGTAATAATTATACCATGTGGTTTTGTAAAAAATGGCGGCATCGTTGCGTCATATGATTACGTGCGAGTTATGAACCATGACTAGTGGGATTTCGCAATTGTATCTAAGATATCGAATCTGCTATCGTGTGTCTAAACAATAAATAAAATCACACTAATATTATAAAGGCGAAAGTTTGTGAGTGTGTGTGTTTATATGTTTGTTACTTCTTTACGCTCAAACGGCTGGACCAATTTTGATAACATTTTTTACGGAGGTAGCTGGCACCCTGGATTAACATGTAGGCTACTTTTTATCCCGTTATTCCCACGGGATCGAAACTTATGCGGGTGAAACCGCAGGGTGCAGCTAGTACAAAATAATTTGAACGCATGGCTGATGAAAATAGTCATAAAGTAGACCGTGTTTTTACATGCAACGGATCTGTAGGGTATTAACTTAGGAAAAGTGAAAATAGCACCTTTTCACCCGAGAACTTGTTAACTCTAATAATTCTAGTTGTAGTTTTTATAATAATAATTCAATTCTATATTTCTATAAATTATATTGTTTGAAAATTAATGTATTGGGATTATTTATAAAAATTACACCTTATGATTTCTATTTCTACTTTGGCATTAATCATGGTGCTGACGGCCGTGAAATTCAACGTTTCTTTTTTTTTTAAACGTGAGAATTTTTGCATTTCGCGGACCACTTTAGAAACCGGTTATTTAGAAACCGGTTATTATAGTGCTCCTACCATAGAAATGTAAAATATATCTCTGTCTCCTACTCACGAAAATGCTTGTCTTAAATCACACTACCTATTTTCAAAAAAACAAACTAAACTACACAGTAATGATTCCTGTGAAACAAATAATCACCTTGATCGAACATCACCAGTTCCACAGTAGCACCCAGGGGTACATTCTTGACATGCACGCACTCGTCTCCATGTCCTGGCTTCTTGGGGCAGAACTGATTGGAGCCCACATCGCCGCCCTGCGTCAGGAGTGGAGACGCCGGGTATGTGAAGCGATGGCCGTCGGTTTGACCCCAACTCTCTGGAACAAATAATAATAAAGGTAAAATATAAAGGCTTATGAGATTTTTGATGATACTGTAACACTTCTAGGTAGACAAGGTACGTATATACAAGAAAATAAAATCTGCTGTTCATAAATTTAGGTGTGTTCGACAAAATGTAGGGAATAACTGATTGGTTTTTCGCGATTTCAGGATTGGTTCCATAATAAAAGTTGTTCATAATAATGAGTACAATGACCTTTAAGAGGTTGTCAGTTACTTCAATTCGTAAAGGACATTCAGGAATTCCAGTGGTACAATTAGTATAGAAACCAATAACCACCAGGCAATCGGATGTAAGCTGAAACCAGTACCGGTCCGTAAAGTAGGTGCGGTGCGGTTTTGATTAGGTTAGGAAGTATTCCTTCTGTTTAGGCAGAAATGGCCTTATGTACGGAAGTGTATCTAACAATGGCTGAGGCCAACAGGTTACATAAACAGCAATATTATGTAAACTCCAAATTCATAACACCGCCTTTTAGATCTACTAAAAAGATATTTTGGGTACAGGGTCACGGAATAAACCAAGAATTAAAATAAACAAATTGCACGACAATTAATCAAGTTTAAATTTCTTCCACAATAACCATTCGAAATGTCGCAGTATCAGATTTATTCCCCTCAATAACAGACACGGTAGGTATGCAATTGCAGGCAATTATACAATCCAGTCACAATGGACAACAGATTTAATCAACAACAACGTACTCTGAACAATTAAAATTGTTTGTAGAACATACAATTATTTTTCTGTCACTGTTACATAAAATGGAATTTCCGATGCTGGAAAAGTAGTATCATAATATTACACCTGTATTCCGCGAAAGGATTGGCAGAAGTACCCAAATGACATCACCCATTCGGGGATATTTTTTTTGGCGGCCGTCAATAATAATTACATGTTTTAAAGTAGGTACTAACTCATTATTTTTTACTAAGGCGTCAAAGACAAGAACAATTTGGATTCGGAGATATATTTTATATTATTTCAGGCGGATCGAAAGATAAGATCGTTGTATATCTTTGTTCTCAAATTCATTACAGCGTTGTCGCCATACAAATAAACGTTTCTCCTACTGCGAACATTCAAATAAAATGTAAATTCCTGTACAATTTGTATAAATTCCTGGCCGCCGACTTTTTATTTTTTATCCTAAGTCGCCGAACAAAATGGGTGATGTCCATAGAGAATATTATAGTCTTTGGTAATCTCCTTTCACCGGTTATGTTACAGTCAGCTGCTATCAACCAGACACAATTCCTAACTTCAAGCGGCTGCTAAGCAGTTTTACTGGCAAAACCTACTAACACTATCCTACCTAAGGTTCGAATACTACTAAAAAAAAAACAGTGAGTTGTCACACGGGCGCGTTTTTCCCGCGGGATTTTTTTTCTGCGCACTTGATTTAAACGCACTGCTTAGTGCCGGGGGTTGAAAATCGAACAGTGTTTTTTTGACGAGCTGGGATGCGCTTTGTGGGATTCTCAACACTCTAACACGGAGAGTAGAAAATACAGTGCGCGATTACATCCCGCCACGATATTTTTACGTCTGTGCGAACGTGGGCTTATGCACTGGATGCCAGGGATTGACACAATTGACAGCTCACTTCTATCTCACTTCACCTAGGATTTCACAGTGAGATTTTGACAGAATATTGTATAGAGGGTAGAGGGGCCCGTGACTAAATAATAACAGCCGCACAGGTCGATCGATCTGGGTAAGCTACGCTTGCCGCGGTTGGACTGTGGATGGGTGACCATCTTTAAATACCGGGACTCTTCCGTGCCTCGGGAAACACGTTAAGCCGTTGGTCCCGGCTGTCATTCGTGGATCTTAGACAGTCGTTACTGGTAGTCAGAAGCCCGAATGTCTGACATCCAGTCTTACCAAGGGGGATAATTACCCAGTAACTGGGTTGTGGAGGTCCGATACGCAGTCGCTCCATGTAAAATACTGGTATTCAGCTGCATCCGGTTAGACTGGAAGCTGACCCCAACATAGTTGGGAAAAGGCTAGGCAGATGATGATTTTGACAGAATATAATATGTAGATCAACAGGACGCCACCACCAGAAGTCGCGCTTACGAGTGCGACCACTAGACCAACGAAGCAGCTCGATTTCTCTATAATTTTTATGGTATCTGTATTCACGGACGATCCACTTTTACGGCAATCAATTGGGCCGACGTTCGTGTAAACTACCCACGAGTTTTCCAAAAACAAATGAACAAGGTAGTGAAGGTAGCCAGGGTAATGTCTTAGGGAAACGCACCTATTATGAATGGTCGAACATTTATTATTTCAGGAAGTACCAACTCTTTCCTGTGTTGGACCATTTTTCATAATAATATGGGTTATTTATATTCCTGTTTATGATAACGTGTCTGTTAATACATTTTCCCACATTTTCCCCATTTTACTACTCCTTATGATTGTTATGGTGCCTTCAATAACATGATAACGTCTACATCCTTTATTTCCAGTTTAATTTCAACCGGAATGACAGCCGCCTGACCTCAATAGCCTTCAAAGAAACTGGATTTTTGCAATAATTATGTAACCAATACAGGTAATTGTATCTCGTAATATCCTCTCTTTTGAGTTCCTGTGTAACTTCTGGTCTTAAATATTTAAGTAAAAAAGTTATCGGTGTGTAAAGCAGCTTAAAGGCTCTCCGCTTTACCCTTAAATATAAATGATCGTAATTCCTCTTGCTGTAAAAAAAAAATGGAGTAATACGATATGATCTACAAAAAAAACAATCATAATTTTCAGTTGTACCAAATGATACCACAACAGCAAATGCTAATTCCCGTCTTACATAATAGTACAGCCTAACTTATTAGAGGCGTGATGACCCTTTCTATCTACCATGACAAATGAACGACGATTCGTCTAAGCACTATATAATTATCTTATCTTCATAGAAACGTCATGGTTGATGACTAGACTTACGATAGTACAAAGATGTAGCGATACGAGTACAACTTCTTACAGTGAGATGGAGTGGACACTTTCGTTTATTTATACTATATAGTTATATACATATCGACGGTTCCCCGGCTATTTGATCTAAGCGAATTTTTTTGCGAAATTGAGTTATACAGGGATATTTTGTTATCACCATCCAAATTTTTAAAGGGTTTTCTACCCATGAATATGAACAACTTTCACTATGGGACCAACTTTTGCTCCTGCTGCTCTCATATCTCACGTTAGCTCATATAACACCTCCACAACACATCAATATGACCAAAATAACTACGTACATAAATTTACATGATATTTGAATTCAGATTTTATCTATGAATGGACATTCAGCAATCGTGGGTCAAGTCCAGTGAAGCTGATAATTGACATTCAAATGTCAATACGTTCAAAAATAGAATGCATTATATGCAAACATCATCTGTCTAGCCTTTTCCTAACTATATTGTGGTCGGCTTCCAGTGTAACCGGACTCAGCTGAATACCAGTATTTTACATGGAGTGACTACCTATGTGACCTCCACAACCCAATTACTGGGTAATACGATACCCCTTGGTAAGACTTGTTGTCAGACATTCAGGCTTCTGACTACCAGTAACGACTGTCAAAGATCCACGAATGACAGCCGGGACCAACGGTTTAACATGCTTTCCGAGGCACTGAGAGGTCGCGGTATGTAAAGGTGGTCACCCATCTACAGACCAACCGCGGCAAGCGTAGCTTAACCTGATCGATCAACCTGTGAGGCTGTTATTATTTATCTACGCGCCCCTCCAAAAATAGAATGCAAACGTTTAAAACAATTTGTCCCAGAATGTAGTGGCCAAAACTATTGTGCAAAGTTACAAACTTATATAGAGTCGCAATCAAGTAGGCACATTGTGTGTTAATTAAGCGCAATTATTTCGACAAAGCGCTTGATTTATTTACTTATTTACATTACGTTCTCACTACAGTGCAGCAGTGTTCGTTAGTGAATTATTTAAATACTATGTAAAGGTGAATGAATGATGTACTTTAAAATTGCTACTTTTCGACTGATATAAGACAAAGATTAGCCCTGACACGGACTTTTCCAAGTTTACACAAAAATAAAAGTAAAATCTTGTAATCCCCAAAAGGGTTTGCCAGAGGTGTACCTATAGTAACACGAACATTTCGTCAGTTATGTTTGTTAGTTCACTTGGTTCAATAAAATCATTATATTTTAATGTTCTCTACCTCATCTGCTCGTAGCTTAAAAAAAATATGGTTGACGTGTAAAAGTGTTTGTTCAAACCTACTTACAGAAAATAAATCATTTATCTAGAGGAGCTCTGAAGTTGATTAGGTTATGTCACATTACAAAAGTCAAAATATTAAAGGCACAATTGGGACAGGAAAATCTTTTATTTCAACTTTTTAACTTTTGCACCCGAATGTACTTGATTTAGTTTATGACATTGAATTTGTTTACAAATTTTGATCACCGGTTCTTTGGAAACGTAAACGATTTTTGTTTACAGTCCAATGGCCCGCGGGCCATTCGGTTTGGGCCATTCATACTAAATACCCAGTAAAGTCTATGCGAGATGAGTGGCGAATATGAATCCAGTATTCTAGTGCAAAATGCCTGGTTTGGAGGTCGCAAGCGCTTCTGCTGAGCCTGGGTTCGATTCCCGGGTCGGGCAAAGTGTTATTGAGTTTTTCTATCTGGAATTTCTCAGTAGCAGCGCGGAGTCTGGATTTGGGCCCGGTTGATGGCAATGGTGTTGCCATCTATTACATGGGACTTATCTAAACATAATTTGGCAAAATGTGGGTGTTGCTATAGGTAGGTAGGTACACCTATCCCTCACCCTACGGGGATGAGTTATTCTGGTCTGATCCCCTGAACTCCACCCCCCTCAATCCCCTGCTAGTTCGTCTTGTTTTAAACTTTGTCTTATCCACTATATAAGCTTTCTCATTCCGGTTTGATCCAGTTTTTCTTTTGTTTTTACTCCTGAAGGATCGTCAGCAACAAAAATAAGTACAGGGTTTATTAATACATGGCGTGGTGTTACGTCATATGCTATGTTTAAATCTAGTGCAAAATCATCAGTATTTTTACCCTAAAAAAGTACTCAGCCTATAATGTTCCCACTGCTGGGACACAGGCCTCCTCTCTGTGAGAGGGAGTGGGCCGTAATCCACCACGCGGGCCCAGTGCGGGTTGGTAGATGTCACATGTCTTCGATTTTTTGGTTCTAGGACATGCCGGTTTCCTCACGATGTTTTCCTTCACCGTTTTGAGAGAAGTGGTGATGATTAAGTACAATTTACACAAAGTAAAGTGCCTGACTGGGTTCGAACCTACAACCACTCGTAAGTCGCGGCCGTGACCACTGGGCCACCACTGCTCACATGTGTTTCAAATAAAATGAAAGTCTTCAACCACTAAAATATT
This sequence comes from Amphipoea oculea, assembly GCA_945859645.1. Classification (NCBI taxonomy): domain Eukaryota; kingdom Metazoa; phylum Arthropoda; class Insecta; order Lepidoptera; family Noctuidae; genus Amphipoea; species Amphipoea oculea. The sequence goes on from OX243873.1 coordinate 17,100,516, forward strand.
CAAAGCCCTTTAATATTTACGATTCCGACCTCTCATGATATGCACTTTATCTCAGCAGTGAAAGCCAATTAGAATATTCAAGCTGGTTCAAAGTGTTGCTCGATCTACTCTCCATATGTAAAATGCACGTTGCACAGCTGCTCATATTTTATAAAAGAGAATTAATCCAACACGACATGATTTCTAAACTTAGCTGAGCAAAATATAATTACGTACCTACACAGAATAGCATAATTTATTGCAAACTAGCTGCGCCCCAAAGTTTTACCCGCATAAGTCTCGATCCCGTGGGAATATCGGGATAAAAAGTCCTTCCCTATGTCTTAATCCGGCCATGGTCTATTCATGTGCCAAATTTCATCCAAATTCGTTCAGCTGTTGTAACGTGAAAGCATATCATACAAAAAGTCTAATCGTTTCTCTTTATAATATTAGTTTAGATGAAAGCAGTCATTATATGATTATAGTATTAGCAAAAATAAATTGAATGCAAATAAAGATATTCAGAATATAAGTTGAAAGGAAATTAATAAAGTAAACAAGAACTTTTTGCTTGAAGCTCGTGAGCTCAAATGATGAATGACTGAGCAAGTTCTATCAATATATTCTTCACAAGCATAGTCAGGAGGCATGCGAGTCTAAAGACAGCTCTTAATTTACTGTCCACTTATTTTTTAAGCGTGTTGATACAACGGTACTAGTTATAAAATAAAATGGCGGGCGACAAAAAAAGACCCACTCATACCTAGTGAAAGGCAAACTTTCAAACAAGATTTGTAATACTTAAAATAAACATCCTATTGTTTAAGCTTAACTCCTGTGCTTTAAAAGCTGCTGGAAAATGTAAATAATGAACAAATGGTAATTTTGTCAATTTGCGTTGCGCGTACGCAGCGGACCTGTGACGGCGCGGCGCAAGCGCAATCATTCCCAGCATATTATTTATATTTGCGGTTGGTGCGGACGCTGTTACGACCGCTGATTACTTCACTTTCTTCATAAACACCGTGTAATGCAACAATTTTATGTAAAATAACTTTATCTATGAAATATAATATAATAACCAGAGAATGCACGTGTGTCGTTGTTATTCCTTCTTTTCTTACTTTCTGAATTCAATTCAGGAGGAATTTTATGTTGAAGTGTGTTTACATTACTTTGCATCATGCCTTCATTGATAAACGTAAATATACAGTCTTATTTTTTTATCACCATCCAAATTTGTACAGGGTGTTCTACCCATGAATATGAACCACTTTCACTGTGGGACCAACTCTGAAATCACGAAAAAAAAATCAGCTGTTTCATACAAAAGTTCAATACCTACTTGACCAAAATGTATGAAACAGTTGATTTTTTTTTTGTAGTTTTTAGTAACTGGCTTGTAATTAACCCAACATCTTAATCAAACAAGCATAAAAATCTAATCAACTAACCAATGATCGTATGAATTTACCACACATAATTACATACCTACAGATCAAAATAGTTCTTACGTAGTGGAGCCAGCATTAAGAGGAAATGCGGGTGATTATTTCTCCATAGAAACGCTCTCGCCTGTGTTCTTTCTGGTTATTGGCCATAAAGCAATGATTTTTTACAGAATAATAAATATTAATTATGTCCCTATGTTTTCCTTTTTGATGATACATTATTTTTATAAGCACTTGAACCCTCAAAAAATACCGATTTAAGCCGCTGTTAACAGAGGCCTAGTGTACTTTGACAAATATTAATGAAAAAAGAAAGACATAGCGACACAGTATATAAATCTTTCTTATTCAGTTTATGAAACATCTTTTAAATTGGTCTAATAGTGGAGGAGAAAATAGGCGAGAGCCAAATCTCGAATTATGACTTTTTACTTAGGCTTTTTCAATAGTCTCTCCGACCGCATTTCCTCTTAAGCAGGCTGACAGCCGGTCTGCTTGGCGGATTGATGGATGGGGCTTGAACGCTAGATCGTTAGATACGTCTCCATTCGAAGTGGCTAGAGTTCAGCACTGAACTTCACAAAAGAATATGGTCCTGCCCTACGTCACTTCATTAAGATTTGTGAAAGGTATTTTTCAAAATGACTCAATGACTTCCAGTGTATTTTTCGTTCAAGTGTTGGGAATAGATAACCGACGGGGTAATTGCGTAACTGGCAGTAGCAATGGCTTTCATTTAGACAGTTCAACAACATTCATTGCGTTATTTACGTTGTTGAGCATACAAATTTTTCGAACATATGAAGCAATGGATTAACAATATCCTTCAAAATTATTCAGATTGTGATTGATAGTGTATTACGCAATTAGGATGCTGGTAGGTAATAATTATTTTAAAAAATGCTATTCGAGAAATTAATGCGAAAATAAAGAGCTATTACACATACAAAATTTGCGTTTCCTTGCACAACTGTTTACCTACTAAAAACGCACATTAAAGCTATTCTCAAAATATTATTATTAAAGACTGCAATATTTTCGAAACAGCTGACGCGACCTACTAACACATTCTCTTGCCTAAGCTAAGGTTATGTAACAAAGTGCCCATAACTCGAGATGAATGTTTAGAACTGAGCACAAGACAGACGGTCATTTAACTTTGCCAAAACTAGTTTCAATAATATCCCTTTTTTAAGGTTTATTAATTGATTCAGACTTTATATACTAATAATAAAGAGAGGAAAGAGTTTATTTTTTATTTGTTTGAACGCGCTAATATCTGAAACAACCAGTCCACTTTGAATAATTAATTTTGTTTTTGATAGGCCAATTCTTGAGGAAGGTTATACAGGGTGTCCCGTAAATAATGGATAACCTCTTAAGGGGTCATTGTACTTCTCGTTATGAACAACTATTACTATGGGACCAAACCTGAAATCGCAAAAAAAGAATCAGCTGTTTCCTACATTTTGACGAGTTATTCGAACATAAATGTAGAGAACAGCTGATTTTTTTCCCGTAGTAAAACTTGTTCAAAATGATAAGTACAATGACCCCCGAAGAGGTTATCCATTAATTACGGGACACTATGTATAACATAACGCTATTTAACATCACGCTACTAAAAAAGTCAAAAAGAACGCTAAGCAGAAACGAAGTATTAGCGCAGGCGGGCGATGCGATGCGACGGAATGGGAACAATCAATTTCACGCGGACGAAGTCGCGGGCAAAAGCTAGTGGTAATATATTGGAAAAATTTACTTTTGACATATTTTTTCAAGGACGTTTTTAATTTGTTTGTCAACCATCAAATAAAATTGTTATGTTTTGAATTTCCCGACAGTGAATTCCATGTCATCTACTTATGTACAAGATTTTAATCTAGGTAACTGAGTTACATAACTCACAAAAGGTAAAATATAATATACTAACAGACCCTTTGAAAGATATCTCATCTACTCCATTGTTTTCATAGTGTCCCCGTCATAATAAGAAGAATTAAACCGAGAACCGAAGAACCCTTTTGACTTTGTTATGCTTTGCTCGGTTCGACCGGCAAGTGGGGTGGGAAAATGAAAAGAAAACGACCTTGACTTTTGACCCACAAAGAGTATTGGATGACCAAACATACTGGTTGACACTACCTTAGCACACATGTGCCAACCATTTACCTACATTTATCTATTTCATTGTTTATGCTGTATCATGTATGTCGGAGATCAAAGAGAGAGAAAACTCGTGCTTATTTGGTTACGGAATGATAAGTGTTACATTTTGAATTAATAACAGAATCAAATTGTAACACACGTTTTTCAATGTATTAACCCGAAATACTCACAAAAGTGTAACAGTACTTATCTAGTATATCTGTAACAGATATAAAATCCCACGCGGGGTGACAACGCCGCATTTCTAGTAGTTTTTCGTGATTATTTTATTATATTTAAACCAAAGTACAATTTTTTTATAGCCAAGCACTAGATCGTTGGTTATTAGTATTTTGGAAGGTAAGTATTTACTCATACTTACTCGAAGTATATTAGGAGGCGATGTTACCGTACCGTGCAACGGAAGCAGTTTTAGGTATAAACCTAAAACTGCTTCCGTTGCACTGATTAACACATATAAAAGGTTACACTTTGATTCTGTAACATAATTGTATCTGTAACATTTATAAATGTGTTTCTTTTAAAACAGTGTTAAAAACACTTATTACGGTTACAATAGGGTCCCTGCTAATTTGACAGAAAAATTGTTTCAAGCGCCTAGTTCTAATATTAGAAGTTTTAAGTGCGTAACGTACCTACTCAACAACTTGTTTTTTTTTTTTTTGCCTATAGGTACTGTCAGAATGCTGGGCAATGCCCCCCCAAGTCCTTCCAGGAACTTTTTTCCCGCGCCCACCTCGAACAAACGAACTAACAACCTCGAACCAACTTATTACAGCTTATTTTTTTAACCTCATAACTTTCCAAACGCTATGCAATTAAAATAGAAAGAAGCTGTTAAATAAATATATTGTCTACGTGTGTACTTCAATGATTAAATAAAACTTTATGCTTATGCTTAACTTGCAGAAACATAAACCCCTTTTTATATTTTTTACTGTGAACGTGAAATTGTAATAAATAAAAATGGACACTATTAAAACGATATTTTTTTTGCACAGAAAGTAATAAGTATCTCCGGTTTTTGGTTCACTCAACTAAAAAAAGAGAATACCTATGACTGATGGTAAAACAAAGTTGGTTTCTACAGTGAGAATACGGCAATTATTCTACCTTTCTGTAAAAGATAAAGTATTTTCAAAATTTTTTGTTAAAATCTTTAGGTACTTAACTCACTGATATTTCAAAAATAAGTAGTCCACGTTTGGACATTAAAGCGATGTCTTAAACATTAACTTCAAGTGCCTTGACTGGTTTTTAAATCTTAAAGCCTCCAACAAATATGTAAGTATCATTATTTACATCTTCAGTTAATAATGTAACTATACTTAGGATGTTTTTCCCGAAAACTCTAATTGGATACATATTAACAATTAAGTACACCATCCACCTATGCGACTACTATGTAATCGGCTAGTTTCCTAAAAAATTCTAATTAGTCCGTCAGTTAGATTATCGAAAAATAATGGACCCATATTTTTTCTTTTGTCAATCAAACAAAAAATTACAAAGATAAAGCGCGTCAAAATTTGGGAGTTGGGGGTCGTGACGTCACGCCGTGCGACAATTTTTAGCACGGCGTTATTTTTTTACCCAGGAAACTACCCTATTATACTAAAGGAACCTTCAATCCCCAATGTTGTTTTTAGCAGTTTCGCAAAATTACGGTTGGCGACGTTAAACTGCGTAAGAGAACCGAAACGTAAGTATGTATCACAAAAAAGTATGTGTAGTCATAGGTAGGTACCACTTGAGGTCAAATAACTGCGCAGTAGCAAGCACAAGATAGGCAATGATATACTTATAGTTTATCTAGGAAAATAACAAACACACATGTCCCAACACTCACAAAATGGAATTAAACCGAGTAACAGTAAGTCAATAGGGTTATTGATGCAATTATTCATCAATGACCGTATTGACTTGGTTAAGAAATCATTAGTTGTTGTGTGAAAAGACAAAAGTTTCAAACATACAACTGAAAATCGTTAAAAACTTTATTTTATTGTTATTGCTACGGGCACTTCTATTTTCAAAAATTTACTATAGAACGAATTATCCCATACCTAATTGCGCTGGGTCATGCCTCATGTGGTCAGAACTATGATCAAAAACAAAAGCTAAATAATCTATTTGACGGTCGAGAACCACAAAAACTCGTTAACGGACACATGGTAAGAATAGTATAATACTTACATACATACACAAATTTAACAAGATAATGGAACACAAAAGAAAGTTCTTAAACAATATACAATTACATTACTCACCGACTCGTTTCGCCGAAATTTGTCTTGTCGAATAATTAAAAGGCACATAAATTATCTCGTCGAGATTCTCGGCCAGCTCTGCAGGAAGCTTATTACCTGCATGGATCTCGTCCAAACATATCACATTGTCAGATTCACATCTATCACTAGACACTGTCGTTAACTCACGATACACTTCTGCATCAACTATGTCGTCATCTTTATGCAACACTTTTTGCTCTTTGTTCTCATACACTAAATTTGCTACACCTTCTAAATTATCTTGACAACTCTTTACCGCAGCTACTTTTATTTTATATACACCGGGTGCTCTTTTAGCTTCCACGATAAAATCTACTCGCTCTCCTCTGCCTAACTCAATCGAGTTCACACGTTCCGGTTCAATCCAGTGCCCGTCTAAAGTCACGACTTCCAAAACATGATGATCAATTGAAAATGTAATAGGACAACTTTTTGATCCCCCTCCGTAAGCCAGACGGAATCTATATCTTTTTCCGTATTCCACATTAAATGAAGACTGCGGAGCGTCGGGGGATTCAGATGATTTCCCTTTACCGTTTATGAGAAGAGATTCGGCGTTCGGGATGCGTGATATGACCCCGGCCAACGGTCCCATTGAATGACCCCATTCAGACACGAATATTGTGTGTTCGGATAAGTCTACATCATATAGCTTCTTAATAGGGTCCATACGTGGAGACTCGCGTACAACAAAGGCTCCGGCGAGACCGTCTGCAGCATCAGCAGCAGAGTGTGCGTGGTACATATGCGTGCCCACAGCTGATGCGCGAAATTTATACTGAAATGTTGTGTAGGCGGGCTGAGGACACTGGGTCAACATAGGAGCTCCGTCCATGAAGGGAGTCTCCTTCTGTGGTTGGCCTCGCCAGTGGATAGAGAGCGCGTGTGCGGGAGCTCGATGTACCACGTCTACGACGAGGATGTCGTTGTGGCAGACGTGCAGGGTTGGTGCTGGCAGCGCCCTATTGGCGACCAGCACGCCACGCTCCCGACCATCTGCAGATATGCATGTCGACGGACAATCACCACCGTTCTTCTCTGTGCAACTACCACAGGATCTGTGATATGGGAAAGTTTCATGTTAGAGTGAAGATATTCATGAAATGTCAACATAGTAATTAGCATTTCGAAAAGTTGCAAATAAAAATGTGTGAGTAAAAATTATAGACAAAGATGAAATGGCTCAGGCAAAACCGCGTAAGTAGGTATCATAAGGTTGTGAAAAATTTTGCTTACTTGCTGAGCGTCTTGTAGACCTCGATGACTAGTTTCACACGGCATATCATTGGCCAATCCAACTCGTGACATTCTCGGTCACAGTTTTCGAAATACTCCTCTGTAAATAATAAAAATACATTAACATAAGACATTAGTATGTATATGTACGTCAACTATACAATAATATACATGTCAACAGACGTTTTAAAGAATAATTAAACGTTCAAGGTAATAGAAGTTGATGTAACATCATTCATCGAAGTTTCTTTGTGAACTCGTATTCGCGATCGATTCCACGAACATTATAAACGGTGATCGATTGCAAAACGTATCTTTTATGTTGCAATGGTAGTTACTTCCGTAGAAGTTATCGCTTTCTGCAGGTCTTAAAACGAACAGCAGTTTAATTCGAATGTATTAACCTTAGGTGAGTTCCCGATTCAAAAATATGTAAGAATTTGTTATTAGATCTTTATAAATTTTGTAATCGCCGATAAAAAAACAAAATTAAACACGAATAAAGATCAGCTGATTGTCCTCCTGTGCACAGATGTTAATGGTGATTATCACTCTTAAGGGTCATCCCTTTCGGCAATTGTCAGATAATCTAATTACAAACAAAAAAAACTTATTACCTGGCATCGGGGTATAATGAACGACTACAAGAACTCCGGCTAGTATTACAATTAACACTAATATCCTCTGCAAGGACATGAGCATGTAATTTGGCTTCACCATCGACACTTCGCGCACTTGAGCCGCCTCCTTTTCCGACTCCATGATTAATGAAAAACACTTAATCGTCTATGATCCAAAACGAGATTACATGTTTGTTTTTAAAAGTTGTATTCGGATTTTGAAAGTGAGAGGTTTAACGTTCGCGACTACGCGAGTCGACCACGAAGTGGCGACTGGTATGGTCGTGGGCCGTCGCCTCCGCCGGTTGCAACATCGTGCACCACCATGTTTCGCGGCATTGCAAAGGTTCGATTGAGGGAGGCCCAAATTCGGAAGTAAATTGACGGGCAGCAGAATGAACTCTCTCTGCATGTTACGCAATTTTATATTGTGCAAGCGTTGTATTAATTTCCATGCTGACCGCTTACTATGGTGTTACGTGTTACACAGCGCAATAGTCGCGTACCTAATTATTATAATAATTAATAAATGCAAAGACCTAAACTATCAGCACTTTTAATTATTCAATGACACGGTCACGTCGTTCAAATAATATTTAGAGACTATCGATTGATTGATAATTTAATCTCAATAATCTCATACACTTACTCTCTCGCTGAGTAGGTATAATATATTATTGGTACCTACACCTGAGTCCACCGCAGTTTCACATACTCTATGGCAAGTTCAGCTCCGGCAGACGACGGTTGGCAGTCTTCTTTTTTCCAAATGCTTTACAGCGAAACATAGCTGCTCTATTTAAAAAAAAACAGTAAGGCGTGTTGAACCACGTATAGTAATGGGTTCCGTCAAAATCTGATCCAGGAACTATTTTAAACTAACTTTTTTACTTTAACTATTTCAGGAACTGGTGATAACAACTTGTAAACAATCCTCCCCAGTTACCGAATACCAAGAACTGATTAGGTACGTTAATCACTTCATTAAGGTACATTTATCCGGGGTGAAGGTTAAGTGCTAATGGAGTTTGATTTGCATTTTCTCTGCAATCAGTTGCATGTTTAGCACGACAGACAGACAGACGCACATGACGAAATTTAAAGGGTTTCGCTTTTCCCATTTGTGCCATCTAACAAAGCCTAGACTTGACCTAGGAAGAGGCAAAAAATACATGAAGCATTACGTAATGTCCTAGATATAAGTAGGTCAATAGTCTTTGCGTGTAACACGGATTAAGTATATTTAATTATTATATTATGTGCTGACGGAACAGTTGTTACGCTTGCCTATAAACATCATATCAGATACAAGTCTGCTTACCATGGGCAATTAACAGTCGTAAAGCATTGTCATAACCGCTGCGCCTGACATGTGATGCGAAAGAATACAAGCTTGACAATAAGGGAAGGTTCACGCAAGGCGTAACTTCGATTGCGTCTATTTATTCGCTCGACGCACTAACGCATCATCGGTTGAGTGTGAACGGTCAAGTGTTTTTCTATACATTTGTCTGTTCTGGCGTTACGCGACCGATAATACGCGACGCATCTTCCGTCAGATGTGAACCTTCCCGAGCGATGCCACACGGGCGTTGCTAAGCCAAGACGGAGCAACAACGGAGCGCAGAGCAGTATTTTTTAGAATATCTAAGGTGGACGTCAACGTCATGAAGGTGTGATATCGGGATAAGCTGCGTTGCGTCGTCGCAGCGCAGTGATTTTGACGCAGTTAGTGCCACACTAGCACTGCGATGTCGCAACGCAACGCAGCTTACCCTCATGACGTCGACGTCCATCTTCGATATTCTAAAAAATACTGCTCTGCGCTCCGTTGTCGCTCCGTCGTTTCACCGCAGCACCCCTCCCCGCTTCGTCCCCTGGTCCCTTGTCCGATGCCGATTCCGTTGCCGCAGGTCGTTTTAATGCACCGTGCGGTATGCGTCACCGCTCAGGCGTCGCAGCGCCGACGCAACGCATTAGCAACGTCCGTGTGGCATCGCCTTTAAGGTGCTATGTGTGAAGATGGATGGAATATGTTAAATATGATAAAAATTAGCAAGGAAGCGAAGGAAGTAGACACTGCATTTCGTATGATTTCAGTAAATAAATAACAATAATATAGGTACCAATCATTTATTGTCCCAGAGCACGACAAAGGCCTCTTCACACAATTAGACCATTGATCACAACGCTTGCTCAAGACGGGTTGGCGATTTCAGATTTTACTGTATAGCTTCTGCCCGTGACTTCGCCTGCGTGAAGTTTCTTATTCCCCCGACCCGTCGCATCGTATCGCCCGTCCGCGCTAGTACCTACTTCGTTTTCTCTTAGCGTTATTTCTGACTTTTTTTCTTTTTGCTCGGCTCCTAATGGCCTTAAGGTGGTGTTAAATAGCCTATAGCCTTCCTCGAAAATTGGGGTATCAAATACAAAAAAAAAAATCAAATCCGGCTAGTAGTTCCAGAGATTAGCGGATTCATATAAACAAACAAACTCTTCAGCTTTATTATTAGTATACTTTTTCAAATCCGTCTGGTACCTGCATTTAATAGAGGTCAGTGGTTTAGATAGACAGATAAGTCCAAGTTTTCATCACTATGTTTTCCTTCATCGACGTCCGTGTCAGTAATAATAATAATACCATCTATCGAGGCTCTCGTTGGGCGGTTGGATCAAGGGCCTGATTCAGAAGGCAGTACTCTTCGATACGGCTCGCATTGTGAGGAAGTTCCTGTCTCTGGAACCCTAACCACCGGTAGCTTGGACCCTGCTCCCGACACGGGCGGATTAGATCACTATTTTTTATATTTTTATGTCTTTTATACTTATTTTTTATATTTTAAGAAATATTTAAAAATGTAATAAAATAAGAGAAGAGAATAAATAAACGACATAATAATAAAAACTTTATTGCATAAAAGCAGTTGCAGTAAATATACCATAAAAACAGCTGCACTTTACAAGTGAACACTGGTAGGTATACAACTTAAATGGTTGGGGTACTGTCCTCTTAGATAGGCTACATAATAGCCTGTCGTAAAGAGAAACAGTGCCGTATCCCGCAAGAATGGAGAAATCAATTGCTTAGTGTTTATAATTAAAAAAGTAATGTCAAAGATAAATTCAGAAACTCCAGCACATCAAGCTACCCGAAACTGTCAAATTTTCCCAATCAAACTTGAACCTTATATTGCAAAAGTCACATTGGGGCTTGGCCAGATTTCAACTTTGTGCATGAGAGGCGAAGTACTTTAATTTTTTTTTTTATTTTACTTCATTATGTTCCTATTTACATTATTATTTTTTTTAAACTGTACCTAGTGTGAATTTACTTTTGTCGCTAACTCTACCTACTACCTTTTTATTTTTGTTTACGAATAGCGAGAGACGGTGGCCAAACAATCACAGGCATCGACTTCAGCAACAGTGTTTCAAACATACCTTACCTGCCTAACCTACTAAAAGAAAAGGTACGTTTTGCGCGATTTTCGAGAAGAGGGTGACTGACGAGGTGATTTTGTTTAAACAGTCGGGTCCGGGTCCAGATTCGCCTCACAAGGTCCCACGAGCAAGTCGAAAAGATCGGTGAAAACGATTCTCGCGCAACGCGCATGTCGATTCACCAACATTACTCGTCCGAGCGTTTGAAACTGATGAGATTGTTCCATGTAAGTGCACGGACCCTGTAATATCCAACCGACAAACATTCGCCCATTCTGATTGATCTTTCCATGTATGTTAGGGTTTTGATTTGTAATGACCACATCCCACTGACCTCTATATAATACAGGTCAGTGCCACATCCATCACTGACGTCTATTAAACAAGGTATAATACAGGTCAGTGATCCACATTCAAACAAAAAGAGATAGACGTTGAATTATTTTGTCCCTACCTCCTTATAAGATACTTCAGGTTTCTAACTGGCAGCGAGTGCCTAAAAAATTGCTTTACAGCCTTTAAATACGTTAAGACTAAATCAATATATTTTTTAATGACCACTTAACGTCATCTTTATGTATCAATTTTATTTATTTGTAAGATAAGAAAATTACCTTACGTAGGTACTACTACCTACACACTAAAGAAACTACATTATATTTACATAATTTAAAAAGCTTACAGTCTTAAAATAATAATAATATGTATAAATAGGTAGGTATATCAAAAAGTAAGTAATAAAAAAAATTAAAAAACTCGACTGCAACCTTATACTAAAACTAACTGAAAAGCTAAAAACAAGCCCATTTTAAATTAAATAAAAGTTGGAAGCAGGCGGGGCCCATACCATTATTATAGTTTCAAACTTAAATAGGTCCCGCCTGCTTCCAACTTTTATTTAATTTAAAATGGGCTTCTTTTTAGCTTTTCAGTTAGTTTTAGTATAAAGTTGCAGTCGGGTTTTTTAATTTTTAAATGACTTTTTTTTATTTCCAGCTTTTTAGTTTACAAATGTGAAAGATTTCGCAGACGATTTAGTTCTTGGTACCTACGTGTCTTTTTACGATTTGTTACTTTGAATTACTTTTAACCGTATAAGTTGTATATATTTTTGTAATCACCTTTTAAAACCCTTTATTTTGATACCCCACTCGATAGGTTTTGAGAAAAAAAAATTTTTTGAAGGCGTAATATGGCGCCAAAAATCCACCATTTTGTTTTTTTATTTTTTATTTTGATATACCCAGTGTCACTCTCACAGTAAATACGAATCTAATGACACCTCACAAACTAAAATCCAACAAGCCGTTCAGGCTGCAGAGCGTGCCAAACAATTATACATAGAAACATACATACATACATACTCTCGAAAAACATAACCCTCCTTCTGGCGCAGTCGGGTAAAAACATAACCCTCCTTCTGGCGCAGTCGGGTAAAAAAACTAAAAACCCGACTGCGGTAAAAAATTTAAGTTTAAAAAAAACTGAAAGCTAAAATCAAGCCCATTTTAAATTAAATAAAAGTTGGAAGCAAAATTCGCCAAAATTCGGCCATTTTAGGTAATTATTTTTCAATGTTGATATACCTAGTGTCACCCTCACAATTAAGACGAATCTAATGACACCTCCCAAGCAGAAATCGATCAAGCCATTTAGGCTACAACAGAGCGTGCCAGAGAAATAACCATACCATAACACACTCGAAAAACATAACCTTCCTTCTGGTACAGTCGGGTAAAAAGGAGGGGAAATAAGCAAAGGGCATCAAAAAATTCGTCCGCATGCTGCCAATAGGAAACGTGCCCAAAAAGCTGGCAGCATTGCCACGTTGTATGGCAATGCTGCCAGCCTTTTGCAATCTCTATTATGTTTTTCATTGCATTTCCGCCAGTTATACCTGTTACAAATGAATATTTACTCGTATTCAATACATTACTTATCAACCCATTAAATACGATGAATAAAATCCTATAAAAGTCGTTTTTAAGCCTTCATTCGTGTTTCCATTCGTAAAATCTTAAAAAATACGTATCCAACTATAAAAAAACAAAACTGCGAAATGACATCTGTCTTGTGACAGTGACATTGACAATTGTTTGTTTTGTTCGCCGAGATTTCCTAAACCGTGTTCCGTGCTTTTTTTCAAATAAAAATTGAATACAATTTTCAAAAAGTTAAATAACCAAAGCATAATAATTATATATCAATATGGAGATAACACGGAATAACATTGTAGATGAACTAGACAATATAAAGAAAGACTTAGCGAAGTCCTGTTTTGTAGGTTTTGATGCCGAATTTACTGCACTTTTAACTGGAGAATGCTTTAAATACAGGTAAGCAGTCATCAACAACACTCTAAAACACTATGCTCGATGTAAAGAATGGTAATATCAATCATTTCATACATTTTTAAACCTTCAAAGATTTATGAAATTATTAGAGATGCAAACTGACTGTCTGGTGTGTGGCTTGCTGGCAAATTATATATTGTAACCTGGCTGTAGGTGATATTTCAAGCTACTCATGCCATCTTAACTTGCTGTTACCCTGTGAACCTACATACTATATTAGGTACCTGGACAGTAAAATATTTTCTATCAACTCCTTTCAGATTGTTTGACACAAGCGAAGAAAGATACAACAGGATGAAAAATGAAGTCAGCAATATGATAATGACACAAATTGGACTGACAATGTTCCAGTACATCAGAGACGAGGATGCATACTTAGCTGTGTGCTACACCTTCCATCTATGTCCGCAAGTCTTCTGTGCCATTGACCAGTCATTCATCTTTCAAGCATCTACATTAAATTTTCTTTGTAGACATAAGTTTGATTTTAATAAGGTAAAAGAACCTACCAGCAATCACTTTTATAACCTACCTACCTTTATTTTTTTTATCTAGCACTTACACTCCAGGAGCTACATAGCTAGTATAGTTATTAAGTACTAGCATAGACTATGCTATTTTGTTATAAACACTAGACCGCATTATAGTCTAAATAAATAAAGATTACACATTTTTATGTCTATGCAATCACTGTCCATTCCAAGTCCAAGGTTGCCTGGAAGAGATTGCAGTATATACTTTTACTATGGGACCAAATATGAAATCGTGAAAAAAATAAACAGATGTTCCCTACATTTTGATGAGTTATGTGAACATAAACGTTAGGGAACAGCTGATTATTTTTTCGCAATTTCAGGTTTGGTCCCATAGTAAAAGTTGTTCTTAATGATGACTACAATGACCCCTTAAGAGGAAAACGGTGATTAAAATTTCACCTTGTATACCACTAGCACTTTGCCCACGACTTCATCTGCGTATATTTTGTACTTTCCTCCAAAAATTTATAAAATGTATGTTTATGATCTTTATCATTTGTTAAGACTTGTTTTTCTTCTGCTTTTTTAATCTGCAATTAGTCACTCAACTATGAGCATATGTGGAGTAAGTAGGGCTTTGGAGAGGGCGAGGAATCCTCTATATTTGCATTAGACTTATAAGGCATATTCTAGCTTAATAGGTCTGTTATTGCAAGCCTTTTAAGCCTTAGTTTGTAGTCAGACTTAGTTAGTGTAACTGCCTTAGAAGACAGTAATAATTCTTGACCATACTGTTTCAGTTCACATATGAAGGACTTCCATATTTGAGCAAAGTTGAGGAAGCGACAGTGAGACAGAATATAAAAGAGAAGACGCTCTTCAATGACCTCGCAAGAATGCTGAATATGGATGAAGAAAGGCAACTACAGCAGTACTACTCTCAAGTTTCCAAGTAGGTACAAGTTGAAAAACTTGACTTATTTTCTACTTTGTAGAAAGTTTTCTAAGGAAAATAGGAAATTGTTTGTTATCCAGGTAATACAGTAAGCAGATAAACGGGTAAGGTAAAAAGGCGGGAGTTGGGATATGATGAGTAGCTTAAATAACCGCTTGCTTAACAGCAAGGTTATGTAAAAAATACTGGCAAATTGGGCCTATTCCATCACAAATGCCAGGCTATGCCAGCAACGGGATTGTCCGAAAGGGTTACCGCTACCCCGGAACATAAAGGGCTAAGGAAGGAACACGGATGGGTTTTAGTCAGTAAGAGTCTGACACTCCCTTCCGCTCCACCCAGAGCGGGAGGGGTCATTTGATGATTTCCCATCCATAAAAAAAGGCTATCCTAGCAGCAGCAATATTATCAAGTAAGCTGTGGTTACCCATTGTCTTATGTTAAACTTGCTCAACACTGGCGCCGATTCTCTTGTTCACGAACTAAACTAAATTTAAGTTCAATGCATCTTTTTCTTTCTGTTTCATTAAGAAAAGGACAGGAGATAAATATTAGCTTAGTCCTGTCAAATTAAGATACTCCATAGACAATTTAGACGTGATTAAAAACTTGGCTATTAAAAATACGTCAATTTACGTCAGGCACGGACTAATT
Source organism: Amphipoea oculea (assembly GCA_945859645.1). Lineage (NCBI taxonomy): Eukaryota > Metazoa > Arthropoda > Insecta > Lepidoptera > Noctuidae > Amphipoea > Amphipoea oculea. Next base: position 17,116,145 of record OX243873.1, read on the forward strand.
TGACAGGTCTAAACTAGTATTTATCTTCTGTCCTTTTCTTAATGAAATAGAAAGAAAAAGATGCACTGAACTTAAACTTAGTTTAGTTTGTGAACAAGGGAATCGGCGCCACTGTCTTCAAAATAGTAATGAATGGAAGCTAATGTCTAATATGTGTGGTAGTGGGCAGTGCACACTGCTCGCAGAACAAATGGCCGATGGGGCCCAAAGATTCTGGAGTGGCGACCGCGTACCGGAAGACGTAGCGTCGGAAGGCCTCCCACAAGGTGGACCGATGCCTTGGTGAGGGCCGCAGGAATCCGCTGGATGCGGGTAGCACAGAACCGGTCGAAGTGGCGGTGCTTGGGGGAGGCCTATGTCCAGCAGTGGACGTCTTTCGGCTAAAAAGATTATGATGATGAATGTCTTATATAGGCAATATGGTTATCTGCTGTGGAGACAGCAGATAGTATCCTCCTCATCACCCTAAACTTCTTCCTTGGGGGTCGTAAAAGACGAAAATAATTGAGATTAGGCAACAGTACTCATATGATAGCCAAGGTCTGAATCAAGATCCATGATATTACAATTATTATTGATATGAGTTGTGATAGTGTGGGGCAATATGTACCATTCTGGCTGTAACTGCATTCTGCAGCCTGCATGCTAGTAATTAACAATAAATGGTTGATCCCATAAGGCTGGAATAGTTATCTAGAATAACTCAAAAACATAGATAAAAATTATACAAAGATCCATAATAAGGCAGTGTTGTGCACAGTATCCATGAGAAACCTATGATGAGCTTGAGTCAATAATGCGTTTTAATATTCCGCTTTCTATAATATTGACATATGAAATTCTTCCGGCAGTAAAAATAATAAATTCCCCTCAATTACAGATGGCTGATGAGAAGTAAAGACGAGACAATGTACCTGGATGTGGAGACCGCATTGTTCCGGTACATCGTGCACGTCGAGCTCCGGATGCGCTTCCCAGACATACTCACCACGGATAGCTTAGGTAATAGTAAAAAGGTAATTTGTGCTAGTAGCTGACTTTTTTTTTATACTTATTGCTTCTTATATTAGAGACATAAATGTACTGGTAGTTCTAGTAGCAAAGGGATGGCGAACCAATAGCACGCGCCAAAAAAAAAAATGGTCACGGCATCAATTATCGAGGAATTTAGGTACCTAATGGCTGATTTTTCAATCGTCATAATTTTTATTCGTGGAATAAAATTGACGCCTGACAGTTTTCGTATGGAAGAACTGTCAAAAATTCAAAATTATTCCTCCGATAAAATTATCTGGCGTCGGAAAAATCAGCCCTTAGTCACAGTAACATAGAACTCTGAACGCGATATTTATTTACATTACCTCTGCTTGTGATTAAAGACTCGCTTAGAAACCGTTTGTCAGCTGATTCCAGCTCAGCTTGCATTCTGCTAATAGTAACAAAATATGAACCTGTTATAAATTATTGGCATCTAGTTTGCAACTGCAGCAGACGTTGCACTAATTTGTTCATCCATTTAAATAAATATAACACTGTTAACGTTGAGATTTCTGTGTAAAAGTTAGGCCCTTTGGACACGGCACGGTTTCTTTACGGTACGGCACATAAACCCCCTATTTCCCCTTTTATGAGGCATTTTGTGGAGAAGATGACCGGTTGAGAAACTGGTTTCGTCTTCTTTACAAGGTGACTCATACCCTAATTGTTATTTATGTATATACTAACACTAGGTATAAGGTACTTTACTAACACTATGGATCTCTGTTATCTGATTTTTGAAAAAAAAAAAAAATTATAATAATAATAAACCGCGCCGTGGAAAAATGCTTGAATCCATATAAAACTGACGACTGTGCCTACACCCGGCGAATAAACCGTAGTTTTTCAGGGCAAGAAAACCATGTGTACAAAGGGCCTTAAGGTCTATTTCTGTTTACAATTAAAGAGTACTTAGGAATATTTTTTTTCAGTAGTCACTAAGTCAAGGTTGTTGGCACTTCATGCCCACATCAAATATTTATTTTGAAACAATGCCACGTAGATGTATAGTCTAGCATGTTGCTGATGTATTTAATTTGAACATACTCAGCGGCAGTTAATGTGGCCCAAGACCTTAACACGAATTTGTGATTTTTTATGGCTTGTTTTACATTTACTGCCAGTGATTGTATTATGTAGTTACTATTATCCTACCTACTTACGTATCGTATGGTACTAGCCAACCTACCTAGTTAAATAGATAATTGCCAGCGACAATAATATTTATTTCTGTAAATATTTACATAATATAAGCTAACATTTAAAATATAATATGTACATTTATTAGAGAGACGAGCAGTGGTGGCCCAGTGGTCACGGCCGCGACTTACGAGTTGTAGGTCGTAGGTTCGAACCCAGTCAGGCACTATACTTTGTGTAAATTATATCATCACCACTGCTCTCAAAACGGTGAAGGAAAACATCGTGAGGAAACCGGCATGTCCTAGAACCAAAAATTCGAAGACATGTGACATCTACCAACCCGCACTCGGCCTGCAAATAGTCGAAGAGTGCCGCTTTTGCAAGAAATCACCGACGCCACGAAACCACCGCTCTGCCCCTTCGCTGTAATAAAATAATACTCCATCTCACCTACATAACATTTTTATACCTGTTGTATTTTGTATTTTCAGATTCTCATATACAGAGATAAGACCGTGGAAGGTGCAAACAGTGCTCCTATGGCGACACTCGAAGACAACCTGATGAACCATCTACTAGGCTTCTCACAAATCATTGCACTGCTAGAGGCCTCACAGAAACCCATCGTAGGACACAACATCTTCCTAGACACCGTACTCCTACACAATCAGTTCATAGGACCTCTACCAAAACAGTATTCGGAGTTTAAAAAAAATATCCATAATATGTTCCCCAATATATACGATTCTAAATACATATCACATGCAATGGCGAAGAAGCTCAGCTATCACGAGGTGTGGAAATCAAACGCTTTGCAAGAGTAAGTTTTAAGGCTTAACAGCTTATTTTGTTTTAATTCCTGATTAATTGAATAAAAATATTTTTTTAACACACGCGTGCATAAATACTGGCTATGTTTATATAGTACTCGCTCAATTATATCATTATAACTTTAAAGCCACGGGATCGTCGTACAAAAATAAACAGTACAAGATTAGTGGTTCTCGTTAAAATATTCAAAAAACATCGAAATATATAATTTATAAAAGCTATTATCCGAATTAATAAGTAAATAAATAGAAAGCCTGGTAAAAATGCTATGACTATATAAATCCTGGGAAAATAATCTAAAATACGCAACATTTATTGATCGGTTGATAACGTTTTTATTATTATTTATTGCAGTTTATATGAATTCTTCTCGGAGGGAAAATGCAAGAAGTTGCAGAATGGCGTGAATTTCATAAAACTGAGCAGACCTTTTAATGTGAAACAGTCGTATCATGAAGCGGGTTGGGACTCGTACTGCACAGGTAATGTATATTCATCACCGTTTCAACTGAAAGACGTCCACTGCTGGACATAGGGCTCCCCCAAGCATCGCCACTTCGACCGGTTCTGTGCTTCTTGCATCTAGCGGATTCCTGCGGCCTTCACAAGGTCATCGGTCCACCTTGTGGGAGGCCTTTCAACGCTACGTCTTCCGGTCGCCACTCCAGAACATTTCGGCCCCATTCGCCATCTGTTCTGCGAGCAATGTGCCCTGCCCATGGCCAATTAAGTTTGGCAATTCTTCGGGCTATGTCGGTTAACTTGGTTCTAATACGGATCTCATCATTTCTAATTCGATCACATAGGCAAAATTCAAGCATAGCCCACTCCATTGTCCGTTTTGTGACTTTCAGCATTCTAATGGGGTCCATTGTGAGCGACCACATTTCATGTACATTGATTGATAGCTCTCAAATTGGAATGATTTATACAAGCCTAACTCCCAAATCAAAAACATTACTAAACTTATAACCTGGCTACGTTATAAATTTAATAATTTAAAGGTATTTCTGTCACAACAATACTTGCACCCTGGTAACACAGAGACAGCATGAACTATGACTTAACGGCGACTTAATTTGCGTTTGAGAATTCGAACCTCTTGAACGGCATAGTTCGCGGGACATATTATATTCTCGCATTCAAATACAGCTGCAATATTCTTTAATTATGTAGTACTAGCTGTGCCCCGCGGTTTCACCCGCAATAAAAGTATTATAGTCCTTTTTTATTGATTTCCTTTACAAATCTCCACCCCCCTTTTTACACCCTTAAGGGATAATTCAGGGATAAAAACTATTATATATCCTTCCCTACAATTCAAACTATCTCCATACCAAATTTCATCTAAATCGGTTCAGCGGTTATTGATTCCCCATACAAACTTCCACCCCCCTTTTCGCCCCCTTGAAGGATGATTTCTGGGATAAAAACTATCCTGTGCCCTTCCCCGGGATGCAATCTATCTCTCTGCCAAATTTCATCTAAATCCGTTCAGTGGTTAAGGCGTGAAAAGGTAATATACAGACAGACAGACAGAGTTACTTTCGAATTTATAATATTAGTATGGAAGTATGGATAATTAACAAAATAAAAGTTTATAACCTTTATATATCTTTGGTTTAGGCTACTGTTTCATCCGCCTGGGTCATTGGTCGGCGTGTGAGAACCGAGGCATCTACCAACCGGTGGGACCCGTTGAGATTTTGTCTGCGCTGGCGCCGTACCACAACAAAGTCAACGTCATTCGAGGCGCTATACCGTATATGGTGAGATTATCTATTAATATAAATAAAAATGAAATGCTGGTTGGTAAGCGCATTACTTGAGAACGGCTGGACTGATTAGACAATGTTTTGTTTAAAATGATAGTTAGAATAGGGGTTTTAAGGAAACAAAAATTTAAAAAGTTGCCCGGAAAATTGGAAATTCGGGAAAAACTTGAGTTTTTTTTTCCCTGGGAATTATGGCAAATCCATTGAAATTTGGACAGGACAATTTCTGTCGGGCCAGCTAGTTTGACATATTTCTCTATCACTTAGGGGGTAAATTTGATATTTTTTAAGTGTTGCTAATTGGACCGTATCAAATGAAAGGGCTTGTTGTGAGGGTATCATTTTTTATTTTGTTTATAATTTTATAATAAATCGTCTTAAACTTTTTAAAGAAAATAAGATGAAAATTGACCCTTATCTCATAAACTTTTGAGACTATAATTTTTTTTTTATATAGAAAGTAGTTCTTTATTTATAGATTCCAGGAAAACCTATAAGAAGTCTATGGTCTCAAAATAATAAGGTAAATATTCATCCCGAATACGGAACTCTTCACTGTGTATGGTCCGACACATAGTTGACCGGTTGTTTACTGTGTGGGTATAGAAGAATAAAAATATAGCTTGTCTACTTGATAAGTATTATATCACTGGTTGTTTCCCGACACTCTTGTGTATTTATTTTTGTAAGGGTAATAAAAATATTGTGTTGAGCACTAAACTTGTCTCAATATATCCGCGATATGTATAAACAATTGGTAGTATATTGGATAGTATAAATATACGCACCGATGTATCAAGAGAATGATGTTCTGTGATTCAGACATTATCTTCCGGGTGGGCTGAGAGTAAACAGCAGTAGCCCTTTAGAATTATATTCTACTAGCTGCGCCCCGCGGTTTCACCCGCATAAGTGTCGATCCCGTGCGAATATCGGGACAAAAACTATCCTATGTAAGGACTTAGGATAGTTTTCTTAAATTACATTAAATTTGGTATAGAGATAGTTTGAGTCCCGGGGAAGGCCCCGGAACTCAAACTATCTCTATACCAAATTTCATCTAAATCGGTTCAGTGGTTTAGGCGTGAAAAGGTAACATACAGATGGACAGAGTTACTTTCGAATTTATAATATTAGTATGGATGAAATAGTTAGAAAGTATCTGTCCATATTATGGTGTACATAAAAAGAGTATTCTATTCTGTCGACCTGTCGACATAATACAGCGCTACATGTAGTGCTTACGCTACATTTTTTTCGAAAGACGTTTTTACTATTGTCAAATACACTTCAATGTCTGCCTTCCCCTTAATACAGTTAAGTAAGCAGAGAAAACTTTATTAAATTAGTTTTGAACTTTTTAGGTTTAGGAAATTTCTACCAAAGCTCTTTATACCATAGGTTCTTGTACCATACCCTGTTATGGGTTACAGGGGATATCGAAACAGACCAAACCAGGATGCTCTCTGGTACCCATCTCGCTGGTAACCTTTCTTTGTTCTACAGAAATGTTTATTGGCTTGTACGGTCAGCATCAAAAGTTGATTAACACTTCAGTTTTTTTAATCTTAGTTATTGAGCAAAATATTTGTTCAAAATTGCAGCAGAAGAATTTTTTTTAGAATATATACTCTTGTCTATTATGTGAAAAGCTAAAAATCAGTTTATTGAAAAAATTTGTTGTCAATTTAATAACATGTAAAAATGATAGTGTTAATCGACTTTTGATGCTGACTGTACTTACTACTTCCGTGTACAATTCCTCACCATGACCTTACATCTATCGCCAAACAATAAAGAGATCGCGATGTGATTGCTCATTTATCGACGACACTTGGGTTCTCTCCGCCAGGCCAGCTATAAAAGACGTGCTGAAATCACACGACGAAAGATGCGTAGCGTTTGTGCACAAAGTTATGATGGAATCCTATGCCCGTCGTCACTGGTATATTTATAAGATTTTTTTCTAATACTATTTGGAACATTCCCCAGATGCTAGTATTAATCAGTTTCTACGTTTTTCCAGTTTTTGATGAACCCGCTAAAGACCATTAAAATTTAGAGGCCCAAATAGGTTCAATAAGTGATGTTTTAGGGTGCGTCCACATCTGGCGAATGTGCCGCGAATGTGCAGCTCGCGAGCCGTTTGCGAGCTGCGCGCGTGCAGTCACGGCAATGGTTTGGTGCGCCTCTTTAGCGCGACTCATGCAAGATTCGCGGCACATTCGCCAGATGTGGACGCACCCTTAGGTTTCATTAAATACTCTCCGAGCCAAAGGGACAGTTTATTTATTTATTCTTATTTATTAGGTTCTATTATTTTATCATTGGTTATTCAACTTTGCTTGATATAATGCCCGCCCGTATCCCAGTTTATTTAGAAATTTTAATACAAAACAGATGCTCAATTTTACAGAAAAAGAACTCATAATTGCAACGTTGAGTTTGTAGGCTGAAAGACAATACACATTGTTTAACTATAAAACCACAGGATGTATATTTGTCTGACCTATGCGTTTGAAATTCTCCATGAGTCAAGTTTATACATCGTATTTTACGGTTGAAAATTATTGCGTTTTTATGCTACAAGAATACATTTATCATTTCTGTTATTTCAGAGTTTCGCGGATAGCGATCCGCCGCGGCATCGACCTGGGCTGCTGCATTTGAAGGCTCTCGCTCAACGTACCATCAATGTAGGACAGGTACAATATTACTTCATTAATTATAAGAAGGTGCAGCGTGGGCAGGGATGATCGACGATCAGACCCTCACAATGATCTAACCCATATTATGTCTGGACTTTAAAAGAGACTGACCTGACTGAGTTTGTTTCGTTGTTTCAACTCAGAGTAGTTGGGTGCCAGACCTCATGCAGTCTTTAAAATATGATTGATGACGTATGAAAGTGTTTGTACAAAACTACTTACGGAAATCAAATATTTATCATTAAGATGAAAGCGCCAGGGCCGCCCGCAAAATTCAAATATTCTTACGTTTTTGGCAATTTGCAGGTCAGTGTCAGGTTGGTATGTTCGGTATTGCCAGGACAAGGTTTGTATGAAAGAAAATTTCGGAAATTCGAAAAAATAAATTGCACCCGTGGGAAGCTGGAGCGGGCCGCTTGTCCATCTCCATACTCATATTATAAATTCGAACGTACCTAACTCTGTCTGTCTGTAACCTTTTTACGCCTAAACCGCTGAACTGATTTAAATGAAATTTGGTACAGAGATAGTTTGAGTCCCGGGAAAGGACATAGGATACTTTTCATCCCGATATTCCCACGAGATCGAGACTTATGCGGGTGAAACCGCGGGGCGCAGCTAGTTTTTTATAAAATCTGAAGGCCTATTCTCGTAATTTAAAACGTTCATAATCTAGTCGCAGTCTCATCTCGGCGACAAACAAACTGCTCTTCTGAACTACTACACCTAAACTCCATTTCTTACCTGAAATGTTTATCAATGGAACTGCCTGGAAATTGTATAACTAGAAACGGAATTACAAGCAGTTTATACATTCCGTTTCATTTTGTAAACAAAACAGCTGATTTTATAATTCAGGTATAACTAATAACAGCTGTCGGAGCGGCAGGTACATCGTCAACACGCGAACGCTGTTGTTACGTTGAATATGAAAAACACTATTTTAAAAAAATACACTATTTTCGTTGATCTTGCATTAGTGTATGCACGTCGTATTTATTATTATAAGACGTAGAGGCGTTATATTTATTATGTATTTCAGCACTATCTATCTGCACTGTGTTCAAATAAATCCCGATATACACCAGGTATAAATACAATGCTCCTCTATCGCGCACAGCATTGGCCATTCGACAACCGCCGTCGACGCTGGAATACATTCACATCTACCAACCGTTTCATTATATTCGACATTCCTTTAAATATATTATTCCTGACGTTTGCCAAACCAATCTCTCCACAGCTCTCGGCGTAATTACTACATACTAAGGTCAATGTACAATAAATTACCCACTAAACAATTCCGCCGCCTGTTATTTTCAAAACAGCAATATTTTAGCTGCAGTACATAATAATGGTAATAACTGCCGCCGATACATTCGTAATCTGGCAGAGCTCAAAAGGAGTTGCATAACGGGCGGAAAACAATGCTATTTTTGTTCGGATCGTAAACATCGTGTCGGGTTCATCTGCGTCGGTATCCTCGGAGCCAAATTTAGCGGGAGTATGTTAAGAAACGGTTATGGTAGTAATAATTGTCACGGCGGGGTGTAGCGTCGCTGTGCGCATGTGTGCTACTGGCGCGTCGCCAGCGCACGCACACACGCGCGCACGCACACACACGCACACACACGCTCGCACGCAACCCCGCCGTGCACATAATTTCCCGTTGCTAGTTAAAACAGATTGATAATGCCCAAGTGTCACAGGCGAAAATCTTTATTTTTGTACCGTCCCGTTTTTTAACCGGTGCGGCCGGTGTTTGATTTCTCTAATGTACAAAATCTTTTTCATGCCACTGTCAAGGTTGATTTAAGGTTGGGATATAAATAAGTTTCATCGTAGAATGAGTCGCTCGTCGCTATATTTCATCGCGACCTAGCCGGGGTTATGATTTAGCTGTAACATTTGTCATTTTTATCTCAGGTGGCGTCTGATCTGGCGACCTTCGGCTCTATAGACATAAAGCCTCATGGAAGTAGAACTGCTCTCATAGCCGCTAACAGTCAACAAACGTAAGTATCAAACTTTTAACAAATAAACCGAAATACAGGGTGATTTTTGAGGTAAGTCTTCTGGGCGAAACCCAAAACTATGATATAAGAGGAATGTTGCCAAAGTAATTTATGAGCCCGATTTAAGAGAACACTAAAACTACACTTTTAGTTTTTTTAAATAAGCTTTTTTTACAATATGAAAAATACCAACCTGTATTATTAAACCCAGCGATTTACTTGCTGGCGCCGAACCAGTCTGTTCAATCACGTTTTGAAAATCAGACACAAAATAATCGAATCTGTAGGTCCCTGTTTAAAAACCCATCCTGTTAACTATTTTGTTATTACAGCGCCGAAAAAATACTGAAGCAGTTCAAGAATAGCAAAGAATACAGGATAGCGCAGTACAACATGTACAAACACTCGACAGCAGGAACAATGGCGATCTGGTAAATGTATTTAATTATGTGTAAGTAATAGCAGCCACACGGATCGATCGATCAGATAACCATCTTTACATACCGAGACCCTTCCGTGCCTCGGAAAGCACGTTAAGCCGTTGGTCCCGGCTGTCATTCGTGGATCTTTGACAGTCGTTACGGGTAGTCAGAAGACTGAAAGTCTGACAACCAGTCTTACCAAGGGGTAACGTATTACCCAGTAACTGGGTTGTGGAGGTCAGATAGGCAGTTGCTCCATGTGAAATCCGGTTAGACTGGACCGACCCCAACATAGTTGGGAAAGGGCTAGGCAGATGATGATGATGTCTAAGCCCTAGAGAGAAAAAAAGATAATTAATCAGTGGAAAAGTGCTACCTGGTAAGAAAGAGGTAGAACGTGAAAACAGGTGGACTATGCCCTGCAGTAGTATAGTGTGATATAATAAAGTTTAAAAAGCTAAAACTGCGGCTAAGCGACTGGAATATAACAAAAAGCTACAAAATATGTTTAAATAGGTACTCAGAGGCAGTAACAGCTTTAGCAATGCAAGATTAAACTTATAATCAATCAATAAACACCTTGGTATCCAACCTAAGTTAACCTAACCAATTGATACCAAACTTTATCTTTTGAAAGGAGAAGCTACAAATATTTATTTATGAAGAGGCCAAAACAATTATAATTATATCTTCCAAACACCTATTCAAATTGTAGATCTGATTTTGAATATGCGCAAGAGCAGACAGTTGCGCGAATAAACGTTCTATCAAAATCACGGTGACTGCCGAACTGACAGGTACAACGTTTAAGAAAATTTAATATATTTATATAATCGTCCAGGATTAAATGAGGTTCGCCGAGCGAACACTGTATATTTTCAATAAATGTATATTTAATACGAATAAAATTAATCATATTCGGTTCTCACGCCCATACATACTTGGGGTATTTTATTAGATTACCAGAATATGAACACAAAAATTTTTGTCCGCGGCTTCGCCTGCGTGGATTTCGGAGAATATCCCAGGGCCGGGAACGTACTACCGGGATTCAAAGTACCCTATGAGTTAATCCAGATTATAAACTATCTGTATGCCTTTCATCCAAATCCAAACTCTTTTTTATTATTTTTCGTACCCCTTCAAGACTGATTTGAAACCATTTTTATACAGAACATTTTGTTTTTGTTTTTTTTTTGTTCCTTCTTCTATGGTGCATTTTCACCTCTAAGCCATTATTTTTCAGAATAAAATCACAAGCCCCAGCAATTACGAAATCGAATTTCTGAAAAATATTAATATTTTACTAAAAATGTTATTCAAATAATATTACAACCCTGTAAATATTTTAAAACCACATAAATTATAAACGTCAACTAACTTTTGGCGAATGCAATCCAAGTATGACAACTAAAAGCAGATTATCAGGTAATCCCTTATTATAGGTAGTTGAATTTGTCGATAAAAATGTTAATATAGTATAGTGTACATTTGAAACTTGAATTTAAAATCAGCTAACTTTCGGCGGGCAGTGTACATTCATCTAATGGCTCATTTGCTATTTTGCTAACAAAGCCTTTTTTTTTCAGGAGCGGAGCCTTCATCACTGGCAGCCTAGCACTGTACTTCCTTCACAAAAAACTAAAATAGTCTTATAAAAAATTCGGTGCTACCTTTTAACCGCCCGACTTTATATCAGAAGGCCAATTCTCGTAATTTAAAACGTTCAAAATCTAGTCGCAGTCTCATCTCGGCGACAAACAAACGTCAAAAACTTGTCAAAATGTAGGGAAATTACAGGTATTTTTGACAGATTGAGACTGAGATCAGACTGTGAACGTTCTTAAAGTTACGAGAATTGCCCCTCTGTTGTCGTGTCCCAAACGCCCGAAAAAAAAAACGAAAAATACCTGATAAAATACAGTGTAATTAAATGAAAAAGCAGATTAAACGAGCTGTAGTATTTGATCGTAAATATACGACTCTGGCGAAATGGACACGAAAATATTTGTCGGATTAAGCGGTTGAAAGGTTAAAATACCGCTTTTATTCGCTACCGAAATAAGCAATTGCCATTTTAAGTGCCTTAACAATAAAATGCTCCGTACCACGTTTAGCATAATGGAGGGTTAACAGTTCATAAAACTTCGGTATAAAGTACGTTTGCCAAACTATTAAACTCATAATTATAAGTGTAACTACGCGACTCTGTGAGATTAGTATGTAGGTCATTGAGGTTTTTTATATTTTTTAGCACCGAGAATTTAAGAGACGTATCACAAAATAGCGTTCTGTCAGATTAGGTATGGATTAGTACGGCGACAACCCGCTCGGCGCCACGAGTTCACTGTACTGTAGCTACGACTAAACGACTTTGATACTTTTTCTACTATTGAGTTATTTGTTAATATTTTTCTTATTGATTATTACTTTAGATTATATTAATTGAAATATTGTTAATAATAACTATGATAAGTCATTGAATAATCAGGAGAGGGACTAAAACTGATAGGTATCTCTAAAAATCAATTGCTTTTGCAAAATTTAGTTTTTCAAAAATCATCGTCTGTGAACCCTCACTATTTTCATCGGGTAGTCGAGACAGCCCACACTGCAAATAATCAGATACTCCTATTCGCAAATTATGAAGTTGACCTTGGACTTGGTAAAACCAATCGTGCTTTTCATTCATAGCAAGTTCGCCAGAATGGTTCCTTTTAAAACATTTATTTATTTATTTTATATAAGGTAGCGTTACAGCTGTCAGTATGACATAATTATTAATCCAAACATTACACCAATTACGACGTACACATAAAAATAAGAAATACAGAGAGTGACATAATTATTATAGTGTGTGTAGTGTTATTAGTGTAGTGTTTGTAGTGTTATTAGTTTAGTGTGGTGTTATTATTTTTTCAACACACTTGCTCGTAAAATGGCTCTTAATGCACAGCTTTTAGATCCATAATGCAGTGTATTACAAACGCGTGCTTTTTCTTTACGTTACGGTACTTGTGCTTTATTTCCACAGATAACTATTTAATTTACCTACTAGTCGGAGGTCGGAGAAGTGCGTTTTTTTTTAATCTCTTCAAAGAGACTTCATGCTAAAAAGAATCCGCGAGCCAATTTTACTTTTTTTTTTTTAAATAGTCTGAATTGTCCGTGGTCCCAAGATGAGATGAATGCGCAGTTGTAGCCCACGAAATTAAATTTTTCTAACGTTTTTTGCAATTTTCAGGTCAGTGTCAGGTTGTATCTTGATCAAAATATGATTCGCGACTATAACAGATACGTATTTACAGAATTATAATCATTAGAATAATTAAATACATTTTTCTAAGTTAGATTTGTTCCATAACAACAAATCTCTTATGGAAAAGTTCTTAGGAAACAAATCTAACTTAAATTTATATAATTCTTTAAATACATATGTATTATATAAATATACATTTTGATCAAGATACAACCTGATACTGACCTGCGAATTGTAAAAAACTTAAAAAAAAAAAAATTCGCGGTCTACCACTGCGCATTCACCTAAGGGTGCATCCACACATAGCGAGGCATGTGCCGCAAATTATTTTTTATATGTATGGTTGCCTCAGGCTGAGGCATCTAACATACAAAAAAAGCACTTGCGGCGCATGGCTCGCTCTGTCTGGATGCACCTTATAATTTTCCGTCGTCCCTCCCGTAACCAAACGGAAAAGACCACTGGCGTTCTATTATTGCGGATTCTCACTGAATTAATGTATATTTCTCTATGCAAATAGTACTTTCTAATTCCATACTAACTACATAAACTACAATTTGACATACGACAACACTACGATCAGTCTTAACATTATTTTGTGTTTATTATATTTTTTCTATAGGCTGTATATCGGTTTTGTGTTTGCCTTTAAGAAATAAAACGCGCGCCGCGCTAGCAATGCGCGCGCAGGTGTAGGAATGACCATTACCTCACCATTACTTACTCTATGGGTAAACCTGCGCGCGCACGTCAGCGCGGCGCGCGTAATGAATGACAAACCAAGCCCACCATTTTCCATACAAGTTAATATTTAAGAATACAAATCTGTTTTTTTCCTCACAAGTGTGTTGAAAAACGTCGTATGATACGCGTGTGCATTGATAAATTAAACTCTCGGCTACCTTATCGCGCTCGCCTACGGCTCGCGCGAATAATACCGCCTCGAGTTTAATGATCAACATAGCACACATGTATCATAATGTACTATTATAGTGTGTACAAACACTGTCACTGACCAGAACCTACACCACACTTAAACAGTATGTGTCGTGTAGGTTCTGCAATGACTAAACTGGCTCTACTTAGTAAACTAAGTATCCGGTGTTCGATGGAGCATTTGAATAATCTATGTCTGTTACCGCGGCAAGCGGCGCGGTTTCTTTTGTCTAGCGTTGACGCTGCGAGCGGTGCGTCGTGGCATGGTTCATACATTTTGGTATATTTGTCTTTACCGCTCGCCGCCCCGCGCTAAGCTGCCGCTGATAGCGGCGAGTTCGTGGCCGATCGTGTGGTATTAACCCCTCAAGTGTCATTATGGGTTAGGCCAGACCCGATCATGCCAAAATCAACGCCTCTGAAGATCACTTTATTTTTGGCCCTTTTTTGAAATCTAACAGTGGACTCCTGACCAGGGGTCTCCTATCAGAAACTTTTTAAATATATTTTCGGTGTTCTCTCCTTATGCCAGACCTACTCAGCTATCAACTTCTCGCCCTGAATATGCTTGCTCAAAAACCCTCTGCGCTCCAATTTCTTTTTTTGTAACTTAGAAAAAAAAAAAACCTGGAAGACGATAATTCGTGTCTACTTCAAGACAATAACTTAGTTTGCACTGTCTAAGACGATAATTACACGATTTTTTTCAAGAATTTGGATTTGGGAAATGACAATTTATAGTGATTATGTAGCCTCCTATTTCGATTTGTCGCATGTTTTCAATTTCATCCTGTATATATGTTTCACTAAGTAGGTACTTAATTGAGAAATAATGTAGTATCTATAAAGTGCATTTTGAAGGCTTTAAGCAATCTTGTTATAATGCGTATTGCTAATGTGTCTATGCATTTATTTGGCAGCTGCTCCGAAACCAATATTCGGAACTTTATAAAGTCATACCGCAAAACGGGGCTACTTTGACTTCCAGGGTTACTTTGACAGGCGTTGCAACTACTTTAACAGATCGCCAAAATCGGCAGCCTAATTGCGGAACGCCAAATCGTCAAATGATTCTGATCAGTTGGCTTCATTTCTATCACAATTGGCTTCATTTTACGATTTTCGAATTGCGAAACTCTAGTTTCTGCGCAGGGCCTTAACGTTCATAATTGGTTTCATAATAAACTAGAGTTTCGCAATTCGAAAATCGTAAAATGAAGCCAATTGTGATAGAAATGAAGCCAACTGATCAGCAGCCTAATTGCGGAACGCCAAATCGTCAAATGATTCTGATCAGTTGGCTTCATTTCTATCACAATTGGCTTCATTTTACGATTTTCGAATTGCGAAACTCTAGTTTATTATGAAACCAATTATGAACGTTAAAGCCCTGCGCAGAAACTAGAGTTTCGCAATTCGAAAATCGTAAAATGAAGCCAATTGTGATAGAAATGAAGCCAACTGATCAGAATCATTTGACGATTTGGCGTTCCGCAATTAGGCTGCAGAATCATTTGACGATTTGGCGTTCCGCAATTAGGCTGTTTTCACGTGTGCTCAGCAAGTGTGCGTGACCTCGAGTAATATTGCGCGAGGCGCAGGGTGTGGGAAACGCGTCATAGCGTTGTGATCGGCCTTGTCAAAGTAACCCTGGAAGTCAAAGTAGCCCCGTTTTACTGTACTTATCTATACTTCTATACTAATATTATAAAGAGGTAAAATTTGTAAGTTTGTATGTTTGTAAGTTTGTATGTAGGGGGTAATCTCTGGAACTACCAGTCGGATTTGAAAAATTCTTCTTGCATTTGATAGCCCAATTCTTGAGGAAGGCTATAGGCTATTTAACATCACGCTATGACCCTTAGGAGCCGAGCAAAAGGAAAAAATGTAAAAAAGAACGTTAAGTGATAGCGCGGGCGGGTGATGCGATACGACGGGGTGGCTCGGGGGAAACAAGAAGTTTCACGCGAACGAAGTCGCGGGCTGAAGCTAGTTATTGTATAAAACCATCATATTATGTTTATTTAAAATCGATACAGTAGTTTGTTGATTTTTGTAATAGAGTTATTCTCATATGATTGACGTGTACCTACACGTGTTTGTACAAACCTACTTACAGAAAATAAATCATTTACCTATCATTTATCATTATAATACAGCGTGGCAGGGATATCGAAGCGCAACCTGTTAACATGGATTCATTACATGATTCTGAAGCGGTTATTTAACCGGTCAAGCGGCGCGTGTAGCCGATCGGCGACGAAACAATAGAAAATCAATTGTGTCTCATTAGCGGAGCTTTACAGATCAAACAAAGAATCTGTTCCATACATTTTGACCGCGTTCGTATTGCACTTTTCTATGAAACACCTGATTCATGGTTTCAGTTTGCGTGTCAATGTCCCTGCTATCCTGTATAGGACATTATACTTATTATGAAAAATATCATAAAGTTATGTACAGCCAACAAAAGAGAAGTTTAATTTGATAAATGAGTTGTTTGTTTTCTATTAATAAAATTAAATTTTATTCGAGAACATCCATCGGTTTCTTACTAAACTTCAACTATATACGACGATCCTGCATACTTATCTCTTTTGTTGACTGTACTTTTACGGTTGTACAGAGTTACAAACGCCAGCACATCAAGCTACGCGCAACTGTCAAATTTTCCCAATCATCCTTGAACCTTAGGATTTGGCGATATGATTGAAAATCTAAGAAATTTGACAGATTGTAGTAGCTTGATGTGCTGGCGTCTGTACATAATATTTTTTTTTTAATATGCTATTATCAATAAAATGTAGAAACGTTTGTTAGCTCTTTAGTTTGTCGAGCGAAAATTGTGTCACGCTTTCGTTCATCGATCAAAAGTTTCGTCGTCCCATCGTTTGTCGTGAAAACAATCAATCGCACTAACGTACATGTATCGAGCTGATGTGCTGTCGCACCACTGCTGGTCGACATATCGTACTGTCGCGTATTTGTTTGTCGCAACTTTGATACGGAGTCAAAATCATCAATACAACCCTCATTCCTCATTCTATTGATTGAATTTTCATGAAAATAGTAATTCAATGGGATTATATGTTTACCTAACCTTAGCGCATCCTCCTAAAGCACACTTGCATCACAAATCACTCTATACGTTACACGCTAAACGAATTATAAAACATCGTTATATTTCTGCCAAGTGCCAATCGTTTGAAGATAACAAAAAAAATGTTTTAAATATGTTTAGCTCTAGTCATTTAGTGATTTGTAATAAAAATGGGCCTGACGGTTGATTTTTTTATCGTCAGATAACCGTTGCATACATAACATAAACTCACGCCATCTTGCCATGGGGTAAGCAGAAACTGAACGCCACCTGCTACGATTCTACCATGAACCGACCGTACCTACCCCACGTAATACTCTTTCAATCACCAATCATAATCTACATCATTTTAAAGCATATAGCTAATCCATTACATCATATGTTGTAAAAATTTGTCTGCTCAATAACGTAAATATCATAATGAATTATGAATGTTGTTGAACTGTCAAAATGAAAGTCATTGCTACTAGACCGACTGTTATCTGAACAATAAACGTGGCGGTTTGACATTGTTTTCATACAAAAACTGTCAAACCGTCATTTTATTCTTTGGTTAAAACGACGACTGACGATTGAAAAATCGGCACTCAATCTTTACCTGTAGGTACCTACAAAACGTCGTTTTCATGACTGAAGTGCATAATAAATACATATTGTTGTTTAGTTGTAAGATAAAATGTGCCACTGTATATTTATTTGACAGAATAAATCAAGGATTACCTATACTGTATCTATGTTTTTCTTATTTAACCATATAATTCCTTATAAAATAATTATCTGATTCAAAGATAAAAAGTATCGATTGTCTTTTTGTAGAATGCGCAGTATTTTTCTCCCGAGTTCGAAGTGCGAGTAGGTAATGTTTACAAAAATGCTTAAAGAATTCAACTATCTAGTCTAGACAAGAAAAAAAAACAACACTTCACAGCAACTCCTACAAAAACTTCAATAATTAAATTAGCTATGTTTATAAAATCAAAAGTGCTTGTTAATACCTTGCTGTCATCCAGTTTTGACTGATCGCGGAATAAATAACGTAACGAAGCGATACCTACTCCTGCGCCGCTCAAACAATAGACTAAACATTCATTAAGTACTCATAGATACTATGTTAAAAGGTTTACGATAATGTTTATGAAACTTGCGAATTACGTCTGAATGTATTATGTGGAGGTAAAGAAAAGGTAAAATATTAATCGGATCAACTGAATCCCTGCCGCCGAACAATGAAAGCTTAATTTACTCTAGCATAATCAGCCTATAATGTTCCACCCCTCTCTGTGAGAGTGAGTGGGCCGTAATCCACCACACGGGCCCAGTGCGTGTTGGTAGATGTCACATGTCTTTGAGTTTTTGGTTCTAAGTCATGCGGGTTTTCTCACGATGTTTTCCATCACCGTTTTGAGAGCAGTGGTGATGAAATAATTTACACCTGTCGCCTATGACCTACAGCTCGTAAGTCGCGGCAGTTACCTCTGGGCCACCACTGCTCACAATGAAAGCGTTTGATTTATTTTTGTATGGCAATCAAGAGGCGAGGACCTGTGATCATATCAAGTGGACAAAGATAAATTACTCTGACAGTTGTAACTCTTCCCGTCGGCCTACTAAGGCATCAGAATAGGTCAAATTGTCTCTTCCGACACGTTATAAATACTGGACCCGTAGCTATTATCAAACTGCATGCCACCTGAGGAGTGGAGAGAGAGTAGAGGCATCTGCCCTACATTGGGATGCCATAAGCTTTTAATAAAAATTATACGAGTAGGTACTACTGAATGCAACGAACAAATAAATACAGTTACCTACACCCAGCTTCTGAATTGAGAATTTGAAGTCATGAACGTGACAAACTCTTCTTTAGCATTACGGGTAACGTATTTATTTTGGTAACACAATATTCAGGGTGGCAGGGACATCGGCGCGCACACTGTTATCACGGATTCGGTGCATTATTCTAAACCCTCCTGCCAGTGGCGTAACTATACCGTTTGGGGCCCGTGGCAGATTCAAGGGATAGGACCCTCCCTCAATATAAAGAAGCTCAACCAACGTTACAGTTTTTTTTTTTACTACAGTTCTCCCGCGACTTCTTCCGCGTAGATTTCATATTTTCCCCTACAAAAACCTGACTGCTTCGTTGGTCTAGTGGTCGCAACTCGCAAGCGCTACTGCTGAGCATGAGGTCCTGTCCAAAAAATTATACAAACAATGGGAAAAAGGTACAAAATGTTCGAAACCTGAATGATGTCCTTTGTTGCACATTTTCAGAAAAAGTTTGCTTTTATAAACTTATGTTAGGAACCTACTGTGCTCATGGCCCTCTCGGGCCGGGGGCCCCCTCTCCCCCGTGGCATTTGGCCCCAATGCCACCCTATAGTTTCGCCACTGCCTCCTGCGTTGAAATTCGTCTGCATAGAAAAGTGCAATATCTACCTACACGGTCAAAATGTATGGCAGCAATTTTTTTTTTTATAACCGGCGAAAAATTACAACGCAGGGGTTCAGACGCGGCAGCAGGGCAACGGTGGCAGGGGTTCAGGGGTGCGGACGGAGAGCAATGGGTAGCTCAGCGTCCGATCAGGACCAGGCCCGTGTCGGACGGCGCGTATGTGTTCCACGCGCGCCTCTAAGAGATGTCAGCATAAAGGAAGGGGCCTGTTAGGGCCGATGCGTGACGGGGGTGCGGGATTGTCCGAAAGGGTTACCGCTACCCCGGAACATAAAGGGCTAAGGAAGGAACACGGGTGGGTTTTAGTCAATAAGAGTCTGACACTCCCTTCTGCTCCACCCAGAGCGGGAGGGGTCATTTGATGATTTGCCATCCAAAAAAAAAAGGGGGGTTCAGATCATGCACCGAATCCGTGATAACAAGTTGCGCGTCGATTTTCCTGCCAAGTTGTATTATGTATACATAAGTCGGTACGCCCGGTATCTGAAATTGAGAATTTGAACTCTTTATTTTGCACGAGTTATGTATTTATTTTGGTAACGCAATATATATCCCCATATACCTAAATAAACAAATAAGATAAGTATAAATATTGCGTTTTATTTTGAACATTTCGCTCGCGGCTCGTAATTTTTCAGCCTTGATAGTTAATACGAAATAAAATTCTGTTATCATGCAACAGCTGAAAATATGATCATATATTTAAAAATAATTTGTTTTATTGTAACCAGCACCCTAATTGCGTAACACACATTCAATTACTATCTGAATCACTGAAGGATATTGCTAATCAATTGCTGCATATGTTCGAAAAAAAATTCTGCTCAACAACGTAAATAACGCAATGGATGTTGTTAAACTGTCAATTAAAAAAAAACCGGCCAAGTGCGAGTCGGACTCGCGCACCGAGGGTTCCGTATAAAAATTTAAGGTTTTCGGAATTTTTCCTTTATGTGTGCTATAAAACATTGCTTCATGCCAAATTTCAAGATTCTAGGTCGACTGGAAGTACCCTTTAGGTTTTGATTCCCTTGCGAGTAGTTGCGAGTTTGAAAACGTTTCTTTTGATTGCGTTGACATAGAAGTTTCATTTTGTTACAGCTTCAAGGTATTATAAACCTGAGTATTTGATATTAATTTCAATTTAATACCTATACGCGTTCATGAGAAAAGAAGTAACTTTAAAATTTTCAAAAATATTTTTTATTATATGATGTAACTAAAAATTTACGGTTTTCGCAATTTTTCCTTTATCTGTACTATAAGACGTTACTTAGTACCAAATTTCAAGATTCTAAGTTCACGGGAAGTACCCTGTAGGTTTTGATTCCCGTGCGAGTTTCGAAAATTTGCAGAAATTTGCGGCATAAACGGCTGTATCTTTTGATTGCGTTGGCTTAGAAGTTTGATTTTTTCACAGCTTTAAGGGACAGTAGACCTGAGTAATTGATATAAATTTCAGCTTCATACCTCCACGCGTTCCTGAGAAAAAGGGTCTTGACAGACGGACGGACGGACAGACGGACAACAAAGTGATCCTATAAGGGTTCCGTTTTTTCCTTTTGAGGTACGGAACCCTAAAAATTAAAGCCATTGCTACTGTTACTGTGTTACGCAATTACCTACTCCGCAGGAAACCCATGTTTTCATTAAGGGTAATGCACAGATATTTTAAAAACAATGTAACTCATCTACGAGTAGTTCTAGTATCTATTAACAGATTTATATGCGTTATTTTCTGGTAATTAGGCGCCGAATATCGAATAACTTGCGACCAACGAATAACATACGACTTCCCTCATGTAGTACATAAATATGAGGTTTAATTTACAAGATATGTAATGCACTGGCGCACAGTGGGCCCATACTGAAAATTTGTGGACTTAGGCAACAAAGTTCCAATATCGATGCGATTTTTTTTTATA
The DNA here is from genome assembly GCA_945859645.1 of Amphipoea oculea. NCBI lineage: Eukaryota > Metazoa > Arthropoda > Insecta > Lepidoptera > Noctuidae > Amphipoea > Amphipoea oculea. The sequence continues at coordinate 17,137,749 of OX243873.1, forward strand.
TGACGTGTTATGATATTCCTAACAACTTTTATTCTTATAAAATTTCGTCTAAAGTTGATAGTTTGTCTTGAAAAAAATTTATTATTTTTTTTTGTATGGAGCGAATCACGTTTCATTTTTTTTCTTCAATTGTACTAATATGTTGAGTGTGTGGCGGTGAGTATATGATAGCTAGGGTCATTCTCTATCCATGAAAAAAAAAATCAGCGCCGGCTATCTGCGGCATCGCGAGTAATCATTCGGTAAAAAAAAAAATATTTTGTATGAAATTTTTTGCCATTTAAAATAAATTCAAAGTATATTTTTTGTCTCATTTGGCTGTTTTGACCTTCTTTTTAGTTAAATATATAGTTTTAATAGCGCATAGTTACATATAACTAGTAATTCTGGTAGAGATTTAGTTATTATTGCATGTTATCGGTAGCACCTGCATTGTGATTGATGACTCATTTGTTTGTGCGCTCGGCTAAGCGCATAACTAATGAGTTTTCAAAAATGCTCGTCTCTGATTGGCTGAATAATTTTCACTCACTGTTATGTCCACTACTTGAGTAATTAACACTGACTATAAATATAAAGACATTCATTAAGTCCATCTAGTTTCGCTCTTGTCGCTTATTTGTGAACACAGTGAAATACTTTTATTTTTATATTTACATTAGAACTATGGCTGGATTTTGTACCAACCTAGATCTTTTTGTGAAATTAAGAAGTGGCGGTGATCTGAAAAATCATATGTTTCTATATGAAAGTATAATTTCTGTCTTGACTACCGAAGTTTCTGAAGAAGACAAGAACCGAATCAAGGAGTTCTGTCGACTTTTTTGTGTAAATCTAAATAAAAAGTGGATAGAGTCATGTAGACATCAAAAAACTTTTATGAACCGTGAAAGTAATCGCAAGTGGTTGGAAAAAAACATCAAATGGCCTGTTTGTGACACTGTTGACCTGAGAAGTGAGATGGGCTTTTCAGACGCAGCCTTATCTGAGCCTGTGGATATAGATTCCCATGTTCCTACTCTTGCAGTATGTACTGAGGAAGCGGGAACATCTACAGAAAAGGAGCACAGAAAACCGTTCGAAGACTTAAGTAATAAGCAAAAAAAAAGACGTTCTACTTCCATAGTAGAGGAAAATTCCGAGGAAGAGTTGCAGCACTGGTACATAACAAAATTGAAAGACAACGGCAAAACGAATCTGGCAAAAGTGGTCGAATACCTTTCCAGTAATCCAGATGCGCTATCCGAAGTAGATGAGCGACTATTCAAGAAGCAGAGCTTAAGTACTGTCTCTGAAGATAAGTGTTTAGCTCTTTATACATCACTTGCGCTCTCGAAATGGAAATACTTAGCTCTTCGACAATTTCTGAAAGAAGAAAACTGTGCTGCCTTTCCATCTTATCCAAATCTTGTAAATGCCAAGAAAAGATGTTACCCACCACAAGAGAGTATGGAGATTACTGAAAAAGGAGCTCACATTAAATTGCAAGCGCTATTGGACCACACTGTGAAGAGGATTTTACTAGATATGAATTCTGTTGATAGGTCTCAAAATGAAGAACTCAAGTTAACCAGGAAATGGGGACTTGATGGTTCTTCGTCGCAGAGTAATTATAAACAGAAAACGTCAAACACAGCTACAGAGTTCGATGATTCATCAGTAGTCATGATAAGTATCGTCCCTCTTCGGCTAGTGTCTACTAGCCCATCATCTGGGAATGAAAATATAGTTTGGGAGAACCCCACACCTTGCTCAACTCTTTACTGTCGACCAGTGAAGTTTACTTTCACTTCAGAGACAGCTGATTTTATAAAGTCTGAAGAGTCTGAGATGAAAAAACAAATTGATGAACGAATATCTACACAGTTTGGAAATATTATTGTATCACATGAATTGCATATGACCATGATTGATGGAAAAGTGGCCAATATTATTGCTGAAGTACCATCATTTGCAACGTGTCCCATTTGCTTGGCAAAACCGAGCGAAATGAATAATTTAGACGCTTTGGCTTCCAAACCACTTCGTGAAGAAATTTACAAACAAGGAATTTCTTCACTGCATATGAAGATTCGGTGTATGGAATGTCTTCTCCATATATCTTATAATCTGGATTTTCCGCGATGGACTGCTCGAGGCGAACATAAGGCTTTGAAACAAGCTAAAAAAAATACCACGCAACAAGAATTTCGTGAGCAAACTGGAATGCTGATTGATATAGTCAAACAGGTATGTATTTAATTTTCGCTCTTTTTATGTTGTTTGTGTATTATATCTCTATATATTGTATATTACAGTATTGTTTTCCCATTTTAGGGTTTTGGAACTACAAATGACGGGAATACTGCGAGGCGCTTTTTCCAAGATTACAAAAGATCTTCCAGAATAACGGGAATTGACGAAAATCTGATTTTCAGATTTTCCGTTATTCTACAAGCCATATCATCAGGCAAAAACATTGACTGTGAAAAATTTAGAAGGTACTGTAGAGAAACAGCTGATGTGTACGTGCAACACTATTCGTGGTACTACATGCCAGTTAGTGTACGTAAACTTCTAATGCACGGTGCAGACATCTGTAACCACTTTGGTGTTTTGCCAATCGGTAAGTAAAAAATAAATATAGTATGATGTATTATATTTGACTCGATTGCGTTTTGAAATTAAAATGTACATAACTTATTCGTTTTAGGTACCTTATCTGAAGAAGCTTCGGAAGCCCGTAATAAGGACTTCAGAAACGTCAGGGAGAGGCACACTCGGAAAACAGGGAGAATAGCAACAAACGAAGACATCCTTCATGGACTTCTAATAAGCTCTGATCCCCACATATCCTACATAAGGCCTAAAATAACGAAGAAGGTTCATAATGAGTTGTTGCCTGAAGCAATTCAGTTGTTACAGACTACTGAGCCTCCCTGTGGCAGTGAGATTATGGAGGAAGAAGAATGCCTCATAGCAGAGTCCGAAAATTTGCCAGACCCACTAGCACTTCTGGAACAAGAAATAATGTGATCCGGCTCTAGATTATTCCCACAAAAGCCCATCAGGGCTAGGAATATGACAAACAGCCCTTTTCAGGGCTACAATTACTTCACAGTTTCATATTGGTCATGGTCATACGTACGATAACTTATACTATAATATACATACGCTTGATTATGTAGGTAATTATCAATGACTTGCCCGTACAGATTTAAATTATTTCACCTATCATTAACAAAATTAGTATAACCTGAAACTTATTACGATATTTATTCAACAATAGATAACGTGCAGTTAAAAAAATAACACAGCCAATCAGAGACGAGCATTTTTGAAAACTCATTAGTTATGCGCTTAGCCGAGCGCACAAACAAATGAGTCATCAATCACAATGCAGGTGCTACCGATAACATGCAATAATAACTAAATCTCTACCAGAATTACTAGTTATATGTAATTATGCGCTATTAAAACTATATATTTAACTAAAAAGAAGGTCAAAACAGCCAAATGAGACATAAAATATACTTTGAATTTATTTTAAATGGCAAAAAATTTCATACAAAATAATTTTTTTTTACCGAATGATTACTCGCGATGCCGCAGATAGCCGGCGCTGATTTTTTTTTCATGGATAGAGAATGACCCTAGCTATCATATACTCACCGCCACACACTCAACATATTAGTACAATTGAAGAAAAAAAATGAAACGTGATTCGCTCCATACAAAAAAAACTAATAAATTTTTTTCAAGACAAACTATCAACTTTAGACGAAATTTTATAAGAATAAAAGTTGTTAGGAATATCATAACACGTCATATAAAAAAAAATCGCATCGATATTGGAACTTTGTTGCCTAAGTCCACAAATTTTCAGTATGGGCCCACTGTGTGGCGCGTTAATGTCGGTAGGGAGATTATAACTCGGGGCTAAGCAAACAGCGCATGAGTTAGGTTGCTTACACAGCGCTGCGCCCGCGCCGCGGCCGGAATAAGGCGGGAAAACGTTTTGACATGCCTGATTTATATGTTGATTTACAACTCACTTGTACAACATGACGGGTGCCGGCAAACTTCCTGAAAATTAATTCATTATTGCGTCCAGGCAACAACGAGCTTATTTTTAGTTTTCGCAAATTGCTTCCTATGTCGATTCCGTGAAGTAAGTACCTACCTATGAGTAAACAATCGTTAGCCGATTCCATCAACATGACTGTAAATAATACGATTTTGATAGTGTTTGTTTATCATGTAAATCTATAAAACATTAAATTAAAGAACGCTGAAAACTGCCATGTCCAGTTGCACTAAGCACCTAATACATTACGCTTTTAGTTTTAGCGATTGCGGTTTCAATGTTAGGTATAGTATAGAGCGGGGGAAATTAAATAATGTACCTCGTGAAATATCTGAAATTAGGTACATCGGCACCTTTATAGTAAGTCTAGAAAAACCCTTAGAAATATCTATGTTTAGTAACCTTAAGCGGTAAATCCAAGTTTACGCCGTAATAACGTCTGGCAAGCTGCGTCCTGCCAACTGTGTTCCAGCAACACTATGCAAGGGTAATAAAATTTACCAAGGTACCTACGCATCATTTAAGACATTGTATAGTTTCCACAAACTGCGTAAATTTGTTACCAATGTGTGCTTTATTTATTGTTTCGGAGTACCTAATTATATGCTCGCCCACGATTTTATGCATAATCCAGTAATTTAACGACGAATGTATCAAAGTAGCTTCTGTTTCTTGTATCAAATTATGAGGAATGCAAAAGATTTAACGGTTGATCTTTTCCGGGAGTAGATAAAATGTCGTTTAAAACCTCGCAGCAAATTCGTAACAGTCACTGGATTACGGAACGCTAAAGATTTCGTAATTTTTCATTCGTTATACCCACTCGATGTATCATTAAATTCAAACGTGATGCGTTACAAGTCATGGCCCGCCTCTTCCGAAGAGTTAGGAGAAAATGAAATAAAAAAACTTTGGCACATAAATAATATCTGGGTTTCCTCTGCTTAATGAATCGTAATCCTGGTAGGTAAATCGCGCTGGCCTCATTCGCATGAGACAATTAAAATAGATTTCCACCTGCAACCTGAAGACTCTAAAATAACTCTTGCGCCTCATATCTGTAGGTAGAGAATTGATGGATGTTTCGGGACATGTGCACAGTGCATTCTCATGTCCCAGTAAATAGGTCGCGGCGAGCAATTTCACACTACTGTTTCCGCAAACACATGTAGGTACTTACGCGATGAGTTATAGCTTGTCTTAACTGGCTTCATCTCATTTGCATAGTTTGCAAAGTAAATGCATATCACGAAACAAAAATACGTTTTACAATATTATCGTTGAAGCACTGAAATGAATAAAAAAGCCGTCAAAATATTCCGTTAGAAAACCCAGTAGCCGCCTCGGCTTTTCCCATCTGTGTTGGAAATGGTTTTCAGCCCAACCAGATGTGACTGAATATCATTTTTTAGACGGAGAACCTCAGCTAGGTATCTGATCTACGCAAATTCGTTACTGAGCGATAATATTAAGTAAGTATCTGTCTGATAACTTCAGCCTACCCGCATTTACCGGCCAGTGTGAAGCACAAAGTACAGTCAACAAAAGAGATAAGTATGCAGGATCGTCGGATATAGTTGAAGCTTAGTAAGAAACCGATGGATGTTGCCGACAGAAATTTAATTTGATAAATGAGCTGTTTGTTATATATTAATAAAATTAAATTTTATTCGAGAACATTTATCGGTTTCTTACTAAACTTCAACTATACCCGACGATCCTGCATACTTATCTCTTTTGTTGACTGTACATTATAGTGTGAAAGTATCTCACATGTGATTCACATCGAGTCTCATTATTGTGTCTGTTTCGTGGACTGTGTAAATCTCAAGACTGTCATAAATAATCATATAATTACCAGCATCGACGATGTTACCTTGGGGGATCTCTAAGGGCAGGGGACCGTTCACGGCAAGCGCAGCTGTTTTTTTGTCCGGAACCCCTTGAACGCCAATATCCCGCCACCTTTCATTCAAGACAACGCTGCGTTCCCCGTCAGGAAATACATCATAATTATCATCATAATAAGCCTTTATTGTTCCCACTCCTGAGACACAGGCCTCCCCTCTTCGAGAGAGAGTGGGCTATAATCTACCACGCGGGCCCAGTGGGGGTTGGTAGATGTCACATGTCTAAGAATTTTTGATTGTTTATCTTCACCGTTTTGAGAGCAGTGATGGTGAAATAATTTACACAATGTAAATTCCTGTCTGGGTTCGAACCTATGACCTACAACTCGTAAGTCGCGGCTATTACCACTGTGCCACCACTGCTCAGGAAATACATGCTTCAAGAAGTTCAAGATATTTACAAGTTTTAAATGTAGACACTTAATTCAATCAATAAATAAGATTATCTTGTGCTTAATCACAGCTTTATTAAATTAACTAGCTTCTGCCCGCGACTTCGTCCGCGTGGAATGTTTGGTTCCCCCGACACATCGCATTGCATCGCCTGCCCGCGCTATTACTTCATTTTTGCTTGGCGTTCTTTCTGACTTTTTTTTTCTTTCTGCTCGGCTCCGAAGAGTCGCAGCGTGATGTTAAATAGGCTATATATAATAATAACTCCACTGCGGGTGACGTAACCTACGACAAACTTATTATTTGCGGTTGGTACAGTAATCGGGTCTAGGGATCGAACTGCAAAATTAGGTTTGTTTTTTATTGTATATACTTTTCCGGGATAAAATGTAGGTACCCAGTGTGGTGCCCAGGATATTAAAGAATAATTATACCAAGTTTCATCGTAATCGAACCGGTAGTTTTTGCGTGATGCCTGAACAAACAGACAAAAATTTTTTTAATCACATTTTTGGATTCGGTGTCGGTTTAGTAACACCCCCTGCCATTTATTTTTTGATATTTTCAATGTACAGAATTTTCACTTCTACAGATTTATTATAAGTATAGATAACATAGGTAATTATTGCATCCTAATATTTTCACACAATGGGTCCCAAACAGCAGCAAACGGCAACGCGGCAGGCCCAGAATGAGATGGCGGGACGAGCTCGACTCTTTCGAAAAAGATTGGCGTGTTACAGCACTGGATAGGGATAAGTGGAAAAAGGGAGGGGAGGCCTTTGCCCTGCAGTGGGACAGAAATGGCTGATAATAATAATATTTTTTTAAAGAAAGAATGAAAAAAATACGTTTATTTGCGGCAAACATGACGCATCAAAAAAACACAAAAACAAATAACAAGTTGGGAGAAAACATGCGCGTCACATCCACGCAAAACGGCCATCGCTCCGCATAATGCTGAGCTAAGACCCTATAGAGACAGAGCCCCAGCCTGGTTTGTTTCAGCACATTTTATTCAATGCAAAGTACCTACCTACCTAATGTTATTAGGACTAATGTTGGACCTACCTAATAGGTATGAATTCAGTAAAGCGATCTTGTTATTAATAAAGTAGTAAAGAAACTGTGTTGCTCTCACTGACCTCTAATAAACAAATGTATAATACAGGTCAGTGGTCGCTCTGTTCAAATAACTTTGTTTTTTCTTGCTTCTGTTAATTAGGTTTACTACCTTTCGAAATAAATTTCTCCCACTCGCCTTTTAACGAGAGAATTTACCCTTAAAAACTAAATAAATTACATTAATTAACGAACGGCGCGCAGCATTGAGCTGTTGATGGGCAAATGGCCATAAGTATTTTAAAATATCGACTGTGAATGTACTGGCGACGACTGTCATCACGAATATGACACAGATTAGCCCCCAGTTATAGCAAACGATGTCAATCTGGTTCTAGATATAACTTTGTTGTTTACCGGAAAACTTGTTGTGTTTTCATTTGAGTAGGGCTGGATAGCTTAAGAAACGTACCAGGAACATGACTGGTAGCTATATGAAACTGTTTAGTTACAATAATACCCAATAGATGGCACTGTGCAATACGGGTCGTTTTCTGAATCGCGGTGTTAAGATTCTCCGCGGTTTGGTTGGGTCGCCTGGAAACCGTAGCGAAGGTATCTCTGGTTTCCCTTCAAAACGTATAAATCTTTCGCCTTTTACTAAAGATTTCCGTGGAGGGGAACACTCAAATGAGTCTATAATCATTTTTGAATAACTTCGCTTCGGCGAAGTAAGAATACATGAAATATAAGAATTCCTTATTTCCACTTATCCAGTCAAAATCAAAACTGAGCATGGCTGCACGAGGAAACATTTGGCCAGATGTTTGTGAAAACATGAAATTTGTTTGTCGTGACGTCCACGTTGTACTTACGTTGCTACGTCGGGAAACATAATGTTGTTGATATGTAATGTTGATATTATGCATAGTGAACACAACATAACCTAGGTACCATATACTGCGGCGTCCCCTTTTATTGAGCGACCATAGCTACTTCCATTACCTACTCGTACTAGTATGAGCACGTGAAATGCCTTTTTCAGGTTCAGAATTTCATTACGTGAGGCATGTGTTATGAAATGCCAGAAACTCACATAAACACTACTTTTACAATAATTCGTCTAAGCTAAAGACGTAACGAATCTGCTTAAATTATGTGAATTAGAATTGTATTCTATTCTAAGTGTATCTACAAACCATTGAAAAAACTTAACCCATCAAAGATAAGCTCGTTGCCTGGCAGCCCTAGGTGTGCGCGGGCGCAACTGGTCGCGACCGTCCTTCCCTTGTAACCGAGACCCATTGTTCATCGCGTGTCTGTCCAACTGAAAAATCTACTCTATTTAATTTCTTTGGCAGCCGGCGTCGTCGAGTATATTTTCATTTAGCCTGCGCGTGGGCCGCACTACTCCGATATAGCAGATGACTGACGCTGATTTTTATTACGTTCGGGATGCAATATCGTATTGTTTTATTGATGTGTAAAATAAATGTAGGTAATCTAGGAGTATTTTTGTTCGGACTTAACGATCACCAGCACCTGCAATAAATCATCTTCAGGAATTTGTGGGACCTTCACGCTACAATCACAGAAAGTCTTACGTTTTAATCTGCCGCGAGCATGTTTTAAAGACATAACTAACTGAAGTCGTAAATAAAAAAGCCAGTAAATTATTTCAGTAAGATGTACAACATCAGTGAACAATGAGCACATCGCATCATCGTGTCCGATATAAATAAATTTCGAGGTTTTTATTAATATCTTAACCGGAACCCGGGAAGGCTTGAAGACAGCAGTGTTAACCTTTTCCAGGAGAGACAATAAATTTTAAAGTATTATGCTTTTAAAATACTTATATACGGTGTAAGAAAGCGTTACTTTCTGTCTAGTACGAAATGATTGACCATAGACAATAAATACACTGTAGACGTAACATCATGGACTTAGGACTTAGGTAATGTTAATAACTCCATGCGTAACATTGCTCAGAATTTAATATGACAAGACTGTCAGAAAAAAAATATTGCCGAAGATCATTCCGTAAAAGTTTATCTAATTTTGATAGAGCCTCTTTCTGTGGTTATGTTATTGGTGTTTCTTCTGTGGAGTGGTCCCGGGTAGTGGCGGCTGTGACTGGCGGGCGGCGGGTGACAGCGCCTGCCCGACCGCCCGACGGTTTATATTTGTTTTGATCACGCACCAACCGCCTGCCATGTTCTACGCACTTCCTAATTCCTAGCGTAAGGCCGAGACGTCGCCTTGCGGAGGGCCAGGGTCGTCTGTTCGGTTATATTCGAATTATAATCTGCAAATTATCAACTAAGTATTAATATTCACTTTACACGTGTATATTGTCAACTGTGTCGGGAAACGTGAGCTGTGCCACATGTTGAGTGATGCGAAAATATTATTTTCATAAGTAACGGTACCGGAACTTCTACTCATTTATAACTTTTCCTTGAAAAGGCCTGAGTTGTGGGTGGGGAAACAGTTGGTAGCTACTGACACCTGGAAGTCTGCTTGACATAAGACGAGGCAGTAAATTGTTAACGGTTTGTGAGCTCCAATGGAGCACATCTTACGATTATTTGCTGGCCCACAGCCTGGGAGACCATTACACAGCCATCAGTTTCACTCAATTTAATCATACAATCTATTCGGGATATCCTCGTGAAAATACGGCACAATTTTCACTCGTTTCTCCAACAAAAATAAACACCTACGCTGCAATAACCGATTATTGCAGCGTAGGTGTTTATTTTTGTTCGATAAAACTTTAGTTGGTGCACAATTTCGCGCCAGCTCCAAATCCAAGGCATTAAACGGAACGTGCGCGAGCGTGATGGCCGTGATTGATGCCACAAATCAGTGGATGCAACAACGGACGTTTTCACATGTATATTTGCTAATTTTAGCGTCCAAACCAGCAATCAACCTGAATCCCATCAATTTAACAACATGTTGGCGTACATATTTTCCGCGTCGCGTCGCTGCCAAACAATGAGCGTACAATTCACGAAGTCGGAGAAACACACTAGAGTGTTACGACAACCTTTGATATATATGGCGAGCAGGTGCTACGCCTATGTGAACTTCTCAGGCCCACGGTGAGTTTGACGTGTCTCTTATACGCGTAGATTTAAAATTAAATGGCTGGCATCAATGCTAGAACGGGTTTTACGTGGTTGCCCAAGCCTCCAAGCGATGCAATAAATTAGATTAAGTGTTCGACTCCACTTTGAGGAAATTGAAAACTGAAAACTTCTAGAACCGTTTTGTCACTTGTCACTTTGAATTACTGAGACAAAGTAGTCTAGTTTCTGAGTAAAGAAGTAGGCGAGTATGCCAGAATATGCTCAAAGCTGAAGAGTTAAAAACTGTTGCGTAGTCTTCTGGCGTTTGAAGCCAATGCATGTTAAAACGTTTTCTATTTTCAGCGCATTTTCTATTTCGAAAATGTTCTTGCCACTGTATCAGAAAAGGGCTATAATACCTACATGGTGTTCGCATAGAACTTCCATGATAAACTGGCGATGCTGGTGGTGTGCGGGCGGCCCTAGATGCGTTTCCAACATTCTCCCAGCGACATGACGCTCTGCTAATGACATATTTCGGGCAGTGCGCCCCAGTCGCCGCCAAGGACACGTCACCGTCCGCACTCGCTATTTCCGACCGCGGCTATTCCTGAAAGCTTCAATTGTTTTATTTTTACCGCAGAACACGGTCCACCGGGAAGTGTGTGCCTATTACTGACCTAGACCTTTTTTTATGAAAATTCTCCAGCGTGGGTACTTGTAGCTCGGTAAGGAGCTGTTGTTTCGAAAACCGATCACAGCATGACTGAGACGGGACGCTATTAACTTTGATCATGTTGCCAAACAATCTGTTATAACTGCTTGTCTAAACTTGTGTACACAAGTAATATCAGACGATACCATTATCCCTTGTCATTACTTCGAATAGGTTCGATGACGAAAACCTACGTCACTATAGAATTTCTTCTAAAAACGTTGAGTGAACCTCCCAAGTAGCACAAAACTGCACTCACAAGAGGTAACATCGGTAACTTTAGCACTTATGAAGAGTTATTATAGGACACTCGACTTGCAATAGGTGAAAAGTGAGCTTTTACCTGAATAAGAACGTTATTATGCGTCACGGAGACCACACTGTAACGCTTGCAGCGTTAATATAGGTAATAAGTTCAGTATTATACAGCTTTAAGCAATTTAAAGGATTTTTGTGGACTTTAACTAAGCTATATTCTGAATTGAAGACCACAAGTGTAACCTTAGACAACTTGCATTTTAAGAAAGAACACGTGAGCTACTATAATGTAATCAGTTATTCTGTGGCTTCAAATAACAAAGATATAATGCCTTTTGCTGCACACAGTGGAACTTGTGTAATGTTAATCAGCTTGTTACACGCAATCGTATAATAGCTCTTGTAAAGCCCACATGGTCACTATGGGTGAACATTCTACGATGCTAAGTTAAAGCAAACTGCTCTATATTAGCTCACATGTTACCCATAATCTCAGTGAGAGCTGAATACTTGTACTATCGTTGACAATTAATCTACTAGTGCCGTTAAATAAGAGCTTGAAGACTTCTTTATTCAGCGCTTCGTAGGTAAGTAGATAATCGCGTCGTTTAAGATATTGTGATATGTGGAAATATAAAAAAAGGACTGGCGGAATTCGCCGAAAAATTAATGCAGAATATTTGAGGATTCTGAACAGAAATACAGATGATACAGTGAACATTGAACAGGCTACACGTTTTGTGAATAATGGTCCAAGTGTGAATGAAATTTTAGAACCGGAGGGTTCCGTATCCGAAAATGTTGGTGTAAAAGCACCTGCAGATTTAGATGGACTAAACTCTTCAAGTATACAGCGAATGTTAAAAGATAGTGGTAACGTATTGTGCAGTAATGACAATGAATATAGACGGGCAGATAGATCTAACTATTCTGCAAGTTCAGACAGTGACAGTGTATGTAATAATTATGATAAAAAAGAAAAATTTCGAGAAAATATAAGAAAGTGGGCCATTGAAAAAAATATTGCACACACAGCTTTAAGAGATCTGTCAAAAATTATCAATGAATTTATTCCAAATACATTACCTAATGACCCCAGGACTATTTTAGCTACACCCAGACAAATCACCTTAAAAATAATCGATGGAGGTGAATATTGGCACAATGGAATAATAATACCTTTGCAAAAAATATTGCTTTGTTGGGAAGGAGCTCCAGAAACAATTTCGTTGAATATAAACATGGATGGTTTACCAATCTTCAAAAGTTCCAAAAAAGAGTTTTGGCCTATACTTTGCAACCTTTTTGAGAATCCTTGCTTCAGACCATTTGTTATTGGCATTTATTTTGGAATAGGGAAACCGAAAAATTTGAATACTTATTTAGAAGATTTTATTAACGAAATGGAAGTATTGCTTCGGGATGGTATTTACATGCAGAATTCTGGAAGAAAGTTCACAATAAAGATACGGTGTTTCATTTGTGACTCACCTGCCAGAGCTTATATAAAAGGTACCTACTGCTCACATCAGTTAGTCGAATTTTAACATATTTGTCAACATGTTATAAGTACCTACTTTTCTATCTGTTACAGGTGTTTGTAATTTCAACGGGAAGAATGGTTGTCTGAAATGTGTTACAGTTGGAGAGTATTCACACACTTCGCATACCGTAGTCTTTGCCGACTCCAGATGTGCCGATAGAACTGATGATGGCTTCCGGAACAAAGCTTATGGTGCGCACCATAAAACTGACTCACCATTGCTAAGACTTCCCATTGATATGGTAAAGAATATTCCAGTCAGCGACTCACTACACCTTATCGATTTAGGGATCATGAAAAGAATGCTTATAGGTTGGCGTGATGGTAATTTTGGAAAATACATCACAAAATGGCGTGCCACTGACATTGAAACAGTAAGGAATTTTTTAAACCAATGTAAATTACCATTTGAAATTCACCGTTCAGTGCGGAACCTCGATTTTTTAGCGTATTGGAAAGCGTCGGAATTTAGATCTTTCTTTTACTATCTCAGCTTAGTTATTCTGCGTGATGTTTTGCCATCTAATGCGTATTCACACTTTTTGATGCTCTACTGCGGAATAACCATTTGTTCCAGTGAAGCTCACCATTATTTGTTACCTGTGTCTGAAGAACTTTTGAGACACTATGTTAAACATTATAAAGATTTCTACGGAGCGGCATATGTAACAAGTAATGTCCACAATTTACTGCACGTTACTGCTGAAGTTAAAATGTACGGAGCACTAAATACTTTTAACGCGTATCCATTTGAGAACAAATTATATATGATCAAGCAAATGCTCAGGGTTGGCAAAAATCCACTGTCACAAGTGGCCAAAAGGTTAATTGAAGATGATGGGAATTGTGTCAAAAATACTGATCTAGAGAAAAAGAAGTACGCTACGTATCCATTTATCTCGAGGAGTAAAAAAAACATCCCCATTTTAAATTATCAAGATTTTAGATTATCTTCAAAAACAGAAGACAGATATTTATTCACAGTACATAATGATATTTTCGAAATAAGTTCGATTGCTGAAGAACTTAATGTTGTGTCCATAAAAGGTTACCGGTTAAATAGCAAAGAGGATGTTTTTGAATATCCTATCAAATCTTCTCGTCTTGGTATATACAAATGCTTACGAATTGGCGATACTACTATGGTTGTTTTAGATCTCAAAGAAGTAAAATACAAATTAGTTTGTATTCCTCATGGAGAATACAACTATTTTATTCCATTAATACATACAATGTAAGAAAATAAAATACTTGAGGTACTGATTATTTTGTACTTTTATTTATTATTTACATCCTTTCCACATAAGAAAATATCACATCCAAATAAAATCACAAAAATAACAATTTTAGGTACCTAGTCGTTCCTGACGTTTATTAATGTTTAAAAGGCAAATTAAAGCTAATCAGTGGACTACTATTTTTATTTAACTAGGAGGTAGTATACACGGTAACATTTTCTTATTTTAAAAAATATTGTGAGATAGGGTAGTTGGTTGGAGATACCCGTTAAGCCTCCTCTACCCGTCTACAGACGCGTCCGCGGACGTTGGCAGATGCATCAGCAGACGGATCACCACGATCCGTCCACACGTCTGTAGGTCGATCAGTCTATGCTTATACTCGACAGACGCAACTCATACGTAAGATTCCAAAAATGGATAATGAGACCGTAGCTGCCGCAGCTATTAATTTATTTAGTACTTTTATAAATATTATGTGTAGAGGCTTTCTCATAGTAGGAACATAAACCCTTTTCATTCGCCCGTTATTCATATCTATCTAATAGGAAGTTTTTCTTATATTTAACAAGTAGGTATGTAGGTACCTACATAAAAATTGTTCAAAAATCACACTTAGGAATCTAGTTTAGAGCAATTATTATTAATCAGTCGTTACTTATATCTATTTAGTAGAAATAATTAACATCAGTCATCTTCTCTTGAGTCTAGCATTTAAAACAAAATATATTATAACAAGATTTCTCTTTTACGAAACGTTTCCTAACAATTTCTGTAAATGATTTCACAACTGTTCAAAAATCAACGTAATAAACAAAAACAATAAAAAATAACAAAAACAATAATTTTGTTAAAATGACAATTTTAGTCCAATTTTAGTTGGTGAAGTGATCAATTTCTATGATCTAGCCACGACATATATGTAAAACATGTGTGAGCATGCATTTGTGTGCGTGTGTGCATGTTGTGTCTGCGGTGTACGAGTATGCTTAAGTGTTGGCATAAAAATTAGCATAGGTCCATACTTTCGTCGCTTCTCGTCTGTTCGTTGTTGTCACCATTTGAAGCTGTTTCAAGTTGTTCTCTTTTTTTGCCTGCTTGAGGTTCTTCTCCATTATTACCATTATCTTCATCACCAACTTGAAGTTCTTCGCTGTTATTACTGGCATTATAATGTAATTCCTCTCCGCGGTTTCTACTTTTGCGGGTTCGTTTTGAAGACTGTCGTAACCCTTTCATTAATTTACGTTTAGAAGCATTCCTTATGGCTAGTTTCAAAAACTTTTCGGCGTCATCATCCGTAAAGTTTGAGTCCCAAGAATTGACAATTACAAAAAAAAAATTCCTAATGTTCTTGTAATTTTTAAAGGGAATTTTAGAAATTTCTCCCTTGCTACCACCGGACCATGAACACTGACAAAGAAAATTCTTGGAGAAAAGTATGTCCAGTAGTTTGTATGCGCACGTCGTGCCGCTACCCACTTTAGATGAGCACAACAATGATAATGTTTTGGAAAGCTTCTTTTTTTTGGCCTTATCAGCTAGATCCGTTTCCAACATTTCAAATTGCTGCTGGTTTTCAATGGGCTTTATAGAAAAACTTTCATTCTCTTCTTCCGTTCTTAATTGGTCTTGCAGCAATGTAACATTTACTGGTCTTTTCTTCTCCTGAGATATTGATGCTTTTGTTTCCTCCAATTGTATTGTTAAGGAAGCCAGCTTAAGTGCTATTTTTTTTTGATTTTCCACGACTACATTAAGCTTTTCTAACATCGCGGCTTGATTAGCAATCACAGTTTGTATATCTTCTGAGTTGAATACCTGAATCGTGTCTTGCTGCTGACAAAATACATTTGTTGTCAAAGTGTGATTGTCGCTGGCTGACGGTTGTGGATTATCCTGTAACATGAAGTGATTAATCTAAATGATTAAATAAGCACATAAATTTAATTTGTGATGCAAGCACATATTGAGTATTAGTTAGATACCTACTACGTAACAGATACATCACTTCCTTTCAACTAACACGGAACATGTACGCATCGAAACATTACTCTTTATAATATTAGTTTAGACTTTGGAAATCCACGGGAATGAAGTCGCAAAGTGCTAATAATTTACGTATACCTGTTCTGGTTAATATAAACTTTAATTATTGTGAAGTATCTTTTAATAGCTAGATCTTAAAGTCATAACTTACTACAGACACTACAACATCAAACAAAAATCTTACCAATTGTGTCAAATCTTGCGCCAATGCGTCGAAATTTATTTCGCCATCAGCGGCATATGGATTCGATGTTCCCGGCACGCTGCAGTGGGCATTGTCGTCGGTATCCGTATTTTGTTCCATTCGACGCAATTCCTTATCTGCCTCTTCGTATGTAGGTATAAAATTTCTCTTTAAAACACATTTGTACGAGTTCCATTCTGGTCCTGGACTAGAATGACCGTCTTTTATTAATTTAGATGCAAATTTGATATTTTTTGGTGGCCAGCGGACAATCCCTTTCGATTCCCACAGCGTGGGAACGATGGTCAGTTTAGGTACATCGTACTCGATCGTCTGTACTATTTTAAAAGCCATAATATTTCTCTGAAAAAAAACAATTGATAATTAAATAGGTATAATGTACGTAATTTCTTTTTTACCTATCTACTGTGTATGGACTGTTCCATCCCAACGCTCCATGCATAAAACTAAATAAGACGTACCAACTGGAATTAGTTCACGATTGAAATAATACGTCTGTGCACGAATGAAAGTAACGGTAAGTCCAATCCGCGATACACACCCGACTGCGGTCCGTCGCACGTCGGCCGATAGGATAGCGAGACGAGGTGTGTCAAAGGCAAGGGGGGGGTGCTCCCGCGCCTCACCTCATAGGCGTACATTACACGGTCATGCAAGCGTCAATCATTCCCATCAATCATGAATGATGGTTGAATGACGGAATTTTATCGCTTACAATTTTCGTCATGCAAACGTCAATCTTCGCATTAGACGGTAGGTTTTTCGTCAATCAAAATTTTGAGTGTGGCAAAACTGACAGCAAAACCTATCGTGTAATGTTCGCCATAGACTCATACTCTGACTGCACTTAGATCGCGCGCATACTGTAGGTACTTAGGTACCTTACCTAAGTTTTTCATTTCACAATGACCACAATGTTTAAAAGCCTGAGCTTTTAAAAAGTTTTACCTAATTATGTCTACTTTGGCCTAGAAAACTTTGATACTTACTAGGTACATGATTAACATACGGTAATCCAAAAAATATAGGATGATGTGATGATGATTAGGCTTTATCCACGGATCCCTAAAATTCCTGCAGAGTTTATCGGTTCACTGATGATTACCTACAGTTATTTGCGTACATGTTACCCACTATCAAGCTTTACTTGAATCTGTAGCTGACTTGTGTAACACAAGAACCACTCGTAACAGCTCGTTACTGATTTATGTACCACGAGTGGACACTTAAACAGCTTATGCCGTTTGATTGTGGTTAATACGGTACACATTGCTTGTCTGCCATTTTTTAGATTCTAACCTATGTATACAATATAATAACAATTTGTTTTTGTTCAGTCAACGAAAATAACAACAGAATTTGAATAGAAAATGTAATGATTTTATACGTAAAGAGCTTATTGTCAAATTACAAAGGACAAATAAAAAGACTTAATTTTTTATAATAATATCATCAACCTATTTTATATTATAATTTTCAAGTAAACAGTGATATTTTGAGAGCGCATGAAAATTTTCGTCTATAATTATATAGTATTTGACAATAAACTCTCTTTCCCATTCGAATTTCAAGCACATGGAGGAAAAACAAAGTTTTACTTACCGATAACATATATTGCCTATTTCTCACAAACACTTCACAAAATGGTTCACACAAAACATATCAAAATAATAAAGTAGTAGGGTGAAAATTATTCACAATTTTGCCACTTGTGAATTGTCAGCTCCATAAAAGAGTTACTAATATCCTGGAGTGTATTTTGTGCTGAAAAATAGGTAACAAGTACTCTATTATTCAGCCATTGTGGTGTATAAAAGGTAACACATACCCTGATAATCAGTCATTATTCAGCTCTTGGGGCGACTGTTACCTTTAATAATGCTCAAATAACGCTGATATAGTGCAACCAGCTACATTATTCAGCTAACAGCTGATTAATTTGTGCCCAAATCAGAGTTATATCAGCGGAGTAGGCGCCTCTAATGCTCTTATTCAGCAGGTTTATTCAGCAGAAGATTCCATTGTGAACAGTGATTCAGCTACTATTCAGCGCTTCTGTGCTACTTGGGCTGCGCATTCATTTCCTTGTTCAATTGCCATGTATTCTATGTTCTCCTGTGAGCTGCGATCTTTAGATTATGGAAACATCTCTTTGATCAGTTAGCACAATGTTTTAGAATTTCTCTAGTAGATAGTACGTAGATTGCGTTTTTCTTCTGATGACGTAGTAAATTACGTTATTGCGGAGTATATTACACTTTTTCATCTAACTTGCGTCCATGAGCATTCTACTTTTTACTGTCTCATTGATTGTTGGACGTTGAATATTCTATTGTATTGAAACGAGTTCACAATTACGTCCGCAAATCTATTAATTAACGAGCATCCGACCAAGTAACTCAATCAATTGCTCGTTAAAGGAGATAAGTATGCACATTGATTGCTTTTATGGAACGCCATTGCTTAATTGGAGCGTACTTGCAATCGTTTACGTACTGTATACAACCAGCTTATGACGTGTTTGAAACGTTACAATAACATAATCATTTTCCTTAACGTATGACGTGTTCTTTAAGTTGTAAAACAGGTAAATATTGTGCAAATAAGGTGCTTAAGCCGACAAGTCAAGTTCTAGGTATTTTAAATACCTACTATTCAAATTATATTTTATAGAAGATTCCATGAGATTAAACTGACTGTTGAGGCATTTAGTCGTATTTTAACATAATAAAAATGTATAATACATTCTGATAAATAACCTGTGAAACGTTTACGAAAAACAATCTATAAATAAGTATTGTAATATTTTGGTATGGAGCAAAAAATAGCTTCCTACTTAACGCCAACTCGTCAATAATCATCGCTAAATATACTTGACGGTGAGCCCTTTTGTTGTTAGTTATACCCAGGTCTGCCGTCAGTAGTGTGACATTGATGTCATAACAGACTTGATTCATGGTCGTAGCACTCATCACCAAGGGGGGGCTCTCGGGGTCGGAACCCCTGGTGTGATCCGAAATACTTACTACATTTATATTTCTCCAAAAACCAATCTACATTGGTTATTATTGTTTTAAACATTTCTTCTCAGATTTTACAGCGTGATGCATGAATCATATTGAATCTGTCTGGAGATAAGGCCAATGGGGTGATCCCAGAGCCTCCTTGAGACCTGAGAAAAGGCTCCGCAAGCTTGAATTTAGTAGAACAGCCGATATATTCAGTAAAAATAAGTGTGCTGTCATTCCACCTGCCAATCCGATGCCATCTGATGCTAGGGCTATCAATGTCAATCAGATGCATCTGCATCTGATTGACATGTCGCGAAGACGCCGCGGCTACACAGCGAAGACGTCACGGACGCGTGACAAAATCGCAACGTTTTCGTCACGTGTGTGTAGCAAGTTAACGACGTACAATACATTCAGTAACAATGGCGTCCACATACACACGCACAGTAACATTTGCGGCGACATGCGCATGCGACGCGTGTTCGTTGCGCGCACGCTCCGCTTTGAGGACGCTCGCAATCCGCTAGTATGATAATGCCCTTAGTTCTCACGGTGAGATTATTACAGAATAAATCGGCTGATGCAGAGATTGACACTATTGACAGCTCACTTCATCCTCACTTCACCTAAGTTTTCGCGATGAGATTTTTACAGCATCAGCAGATGAATGGTTTTGATAAAGATAACAAATACAAAATATAAAAAAATCATCCTACTTTTTCACCGAAATAAATGTTTGCCTACAAGTAAAAGACTACCTTTACTGCTTTATATCATACATACTACAAGGACTGGTATTTAATTTAGGTAGGTACTATTTTACAATCTGCTTCGTCGAACAATATAAACAATGTCGTTTATGACCGGACATCTTTGATGCTCGTCAAAATGCTCATTAAAATTATTGTTTATTACTATCGGTAAGTAATAAAAACAAATTATAAGCATCTTGATAGGTATTTCATGAGCGATCAGTCAGGGCTATTTAGTGAAATTCGTCGCTGTTGTAGAGTTAATTGAACTTATAGGTTATCCAAATTATTCGAAATAGAAGTAAAGAAGGTACTTAATTGAATATTTATGACACTGAATAATAAAGTCATTAAAATTAGAATTTAGTTTAGGTACTTTTTATTTCTTATTACAGCTAAACTAACATGTTGATATTATTGGTTTTCTGAATCTGAATGTTAATCCAAAAAAATTAAAAGAAACCATCAAAAGTAATTAAACAATACAGATATCTCAATAAAACTTTTTTTCTTGCAAGTCTCCCGATAAAATCCCTATTACCATCACCCATACAAGAGTTGAGGAGTATGGAATTGGGAGTATATTTATGTTTGGAAAACTTCGCCAAGTTTCCTTCTTCGACGAGTTCTGGAGTGGAGACCGCGTATATCGGCAAGCGTAGTGTGGGTCGCCCCCCAGCTAGATGGACCGACGACCTTAAGAAAGTGGCTGGGTCAGACTTGATGCGGAAGGCAGAGGACAGGATGTCGTGGGGTAGCTTGAGAGAAGCCTATATGTCCAGCAGTGGATTGAAATAGGCTGGGTTGATATAAGAGTTGACGATTTCAGACTTTTATTAATTTTAGTCCAGGTCTCCTGACGATGTTTTCATGTCCACTTCGCCAGGGTCGTATACTTACGACCAAATACTACAGTTTTTTATTTAATTACGCTGTATTTTATCAGGTATATTTTTCGTTTTTTTTTTCGTGCGCTCGGCGCTCTACTACTTATATGAAGTCGGGCGGTTAAAAGGTTAAACAATAGGCACATTTATGCAAATAGTTGAATACTCAAGAGTGATAACCACGGATATGTGATAACTAACTGGCTAACAAGAGCTAAGCAGCCGCTGATAGCAGGGCTCAATCTCGCAATTTGCTGTAACAACGGCTGCGGTAATGAAGGCTATAAATCCCCCATTGAGCGTGCATGAGTATTAATAGATGGGAGGCGGTCACCTGCCACCTTGGCGGTAGGTGCCAGCCCGGGGAGACGTTTACACGACCCGACTGATGAAACAAGCACTTCGATAAATACATAAGCTCACCTTCCTACTTCCTAGCAGAAACTACAAACCCCTTTTGCTTCGTTTACGTTCACATATCATCATCATAATGTTACTAACATTTTTTGAGTCCTTGTTACTCGTTTTTTTTTAATATAAATAAATAAATAATCAACCTGTAACGTTCCGATTGCTGAGACACAGGCCTCTCCTCTCGGTGAGAGGTACTTAGTGGCGCCCAATGCGGTTAGGTAGACGTCAAATGTCTTCGAATTTTCGATTCTTAGACATCTATGGTTCGGCCCATAAGTCGCGGCCGTTACCACTGGGCTACTACTGATCTTACGTTGTACGTTACGGTCATACATTTAAACAAAAAAATATTTGCATTATTTTTATATAATCAGCTAAAGGCCGACCGCTTAACTGAGACGTTGCCTGAGGTAGCTGCGCGGTGCGGGAGGGGTGATAGTTGTTTCAAGTTGACGAATCACTGAGCTCTCATATCACGTCACCACACCCCTCCCGTACCGCGCTGCTAACTTAGGCAACGTCTCAGTTAAGCGGTCGGCCTATAGGTACCTACTAGGTACGCTTTGGAATGTGCAAGAAGCTTCATCTTTCTGACTGACCGACCCTAAGACAATTCACAAGTGCCTGTAATCGGAATTCTTTGAGTTTGAACAAAATTTTGATTCAGAAAACCAACTTGCATTTTGATTTTCTTCTAAATCATCATGCGGCTGCGCCTCTGGAACAGATTTGGGAAGGAAACAGACGAAGTGTAGAACGTAACGCCATCGCCAGCACCTCCCAACCTGATGGACATCGGGTTTAATCGTTTCTAGGGTAGGTACCCGTCCAATTACCACGAAGGACCGACATATCAACTTCCTCATCAACATACACGTCTCTACTTGAGCTGATTAACTAAGGAAAAGTATGAGATCTTGATGTATAAACATCACTACTGACCCACTTAGTATTCCCTTCAGCACAATAATCGTAAGTCGGGGGGCTGCAGGTTAAACAAAGCTATTCCAGTGCAAAGCACTTACGGCTTCCACTCACGTAAACTTCAAATAGCGGTATCTAGGTAGTTTCCTCCATTACCTAAGTCATAAAACAAACAAGAATATATAAATAAAGGATCAAAGAAACAACCAATAAAGGTTGTTGTGTTAAATTGTTTGTGAAATGTGTTAGCACAAATAAGCGATCGCCGTCGTATGACGTGGACCAATCATTTATGTTGATGAAAACTAAAATAGAAGTCGGGTTTACAAATAAATATTCGTGCGTATTTATCTATGAATAACTAACAGTACCTATCTATTTGTTTGTCCTTAGGTAACGTTTAAAGGTGTTACTGGCTTAAAGCTAAAGTACAATAAAGGTTGTGTAAGGTACAATAACTACATTATATTAAACAGTAGCGACGGTGGGGTGGGCAGAATTGAAAAATTAGACACTAATCAGACACTTGTCATCAGACACTAATCTACACGGTCCACACATGACCTGTCCAAAATTATGTCTGGAATTTTATAGAGAATGTGACCTCGCGAAAAAATTATCAGCCATGCCATACATTTGGGTCTAGTAGGTATTGAAGTTTTGTATGGGACAGTTTTTTATCTTCGCGATTACGATGTTGGTCCCATGAAGACAGTTGTTCAGTTAGGTACATGTTTTGTACCACACCTTGCTGATATATTATGCTGTATAGCAACGGATAAGAAAAAATAAAAGAAACCCGTCTTCCCGAAACGATTCGACGACGCCACGACCCGATTACGTGTCGGACAATGTAACTGTTCCCAGAATTAATGAGTATGAATACTGGGACAGCACGGGTCGCCGTGAGTAAAGCAATATGTCGTCTGTGGTGAGCTTTACGAGCTGCTCCGTTATAATTGCTAATTACATAAAGGGAATAAATAGGATGACCGCCATTTAAAGCCCAGAAACAAATTATAGTATCCAATATCTGTGAAATTGGATAATTGCAGTCTCTGCTAACGAAGAATCATCAATATGAACTGTACTTTGCGTTAATGTTTCCTTGTTATTCAGGTTAGCACTTTAGCAGACTAAAATTGTACCCAACATTCGTGACTTTGACTAATACCTTTCTCAACTCGCATCAACCAAGACCAAGGCCAATATTCTGAGCAATAAGACCTTCAAAAATGAACGCAATGAAATATCTAATCCAGACAGGAAGTCACCGCTTTGGACTGTGATTCAAGCGACAAATGCGAGTTATGAATGCTAGTGAGATAACATAACTTAATGCCTATATTGCACGAGAGGCCTACCCCTTCGTGCAATATAGGCATTAAGTCTATAGTTGACCCACATTTCGCAAGTTATGTCAAAGTCTCAAGTAGTAGAGAGCAAGCCTATTGCTAAAAACCAGGCACCGATCCAGACTATGGACTGCTACTGCGAAATTTCTAAAGAAGTTCCGATAGCACTTTTCCGGATCTAGGGATCAAACCCAGGACCTCGTGCTCAGCACTCGCACTTGCGACCACTTGACCAACGAGGTAACTGAGATGTTTGGGTGATATTCTTGTAAGTATTTCAGCTAGACTTTAAATTACTAGTACTCAAACTTTTGTTCGCCAAACCATTAAAAGGTTACGTAACCTAATGAATGACACATTTCACATTTCAGATGTCACCGTCAGGAATGTTTTTGATGGGCTTATTGTTAGAACAAAAGATTTAGTGCTGAAAATATTCTCATCATGAAATAGCTTGATGATCAACCTTGATTCATGGGTTACGATTTCATAATATGCATTAGTTTTAATAATGTCGACATTTTACCGAGCGTAAGTTCTAAATAAATTTTCCACTGAAGAAAATTTTTGATTGAGGCGACATGCTGTAATCATATTATATAGAAAAAGTATAAGAAAGAAGTTGTTTTTTTTACATTTCTATGACTGTAATAATATAATTCGCCTAGTTACACAGTATATTTTCTACATTTTTACAGTTTCAGGAGTAAAATATCTCTGCAAAAAACGTACAACATCCGTTACAGTTTTTATTATTTGTGGCTAAATGCGGATCAGTAATTATCATCGACAATAAAAGTCTCTGGATAATGTACAAGCTATACAAATATGCTTTTAAATAGGTAATTAGTTCACTGTACATACCGAGCTATATCTCTTGTATTTAAAAATAGATCTATATGGGTAATGTTGCCAAATACAAGTATGTCACTATCATTATATAAAAAGTCTAAATATAACATCTCAGAAATAGAGCTTTTTTTATTATAAGTACTTTACCTGGGAATAATATTTAGTGGGTAAGCCTACATTAGCTTGTTATTCATGGATTCGGTTTTCCACTTATAATAATGTTCTATATCTATATATACCTAATGTATGTATTATGTCTCTTCTTTCTTTCATTCCCTCCAAATATTGTCGGTCAGAGATCGTCTTGTGAGTTAAGACCGCCCATTATACACTCATTTCAAATAGGTATGTTTGTCCTTTTTTTTATGTGGTGTGCAATAGTGTTTAGCAAGTAAATAAATGAATAATTGAATGTGCAAGTCACCCCCTCGTCAACGGGATTGTCCGAAAAGGTTACCGCTGCCCCGGAACATAAAGGGCTAAAGAAGGAACACGGGTGGGTTTTAGTCAGTAAGAGTCTGACACTCCCTCCCGTCCGCTCCATCCAAAGCAGTAGGAGTCATTTGATGATTTCACACTCTCAAAAAAAAAACCCTGCCATTTTATCCGTGTAATGTATATATAAAACATTGGTCAGGCAGGGCCATAGTCCTTCCATAGTCCTTGGTAACTAGTCCATCTTAGCCACCCAAACCCATAGTCCGATTATTTTTGTTTCCATATCCAGCAAAAGTCCTACACCAATAATATAACCGGGGGTTGTCCTTGGGTGCACTTGCACAGTGCATACAAGGATAATCGTCGGTTGGTGATTCATTTCCTTTACTAGAGTCTAACCGGCCTCTGCGAGTTGACTTCGGCCCCTCGTATGCCTACCAAAAGTCCGGGACTCTATGGTCCTGACATATACAAAAAGCTTAAAAATAAATAATATTGTAAAAATAAATAAGCTGTTAGAGGTACCTATAAGACACGTGGACGTAAATACTTACTTCGTTCGCAAAACATACAATAAAGTTTCTTCAACCCAATTACTCTGCTAGGAAAACTACATTACATCCGATAAAACTCATTACGAAATCGACCGACACCTTTAACATAATAACGTATCTACGGTCGTAGTCTTTACCCTCGAAGTCCTCAGTCAAGAATGAGGTCACCACATTACACAGGGGTTGGTCTGCGGGGACTGAGTAACTCCCTTACTTAGGCAACTCTCAAATGGATAAAACTTGCGGTATGACGTGCAAAGTAGGTATTCTATATTTATTTATTCTATTCTAGGAATATTTACAGGATGAACGTAAACGATGCAAAAGGAGTATGTAAGCCGTAGATTCTGCCTTCCTCTCCTCCATGGTGATATGTGTAGGCGTGTATAAGTGACAAAAGTTCGAGAAAGTTTCAAATGAATTGGATTACTTGCGAACTTTCAAAGCTACAATAGTTATAGTTCAAAAATCTCCACACAATGGGCGCCTGAAGATGGACGGCGCCGCCGAGGCCGGCCCAGAAAGAGATGGCGAAATGACCTGAACGCGTGCCGCGAGGGCTGGTTCGAGGTGGCGCGGGAAAAGAGGTCCTGGAAGGATTTGGAGGAGGCCTTGGCCCAGCAGTGGGATTAGTAGGTATAGGCTAAAAAAAAAACTGAAGTTATAACGCCAATCTTACTGAAAATATTAAAGCGTTTTTTTTTATAAATCAATAAATTGGAGCTTTTATAACAAGTTAATTTATTTTACTAACCATGTAACTCCGTCCTTTTATAGTACAAAAATGCCTACGTAACGTAATGTTTCCAGCCTTATCTATTGTTCCCTACGCCGCCACTTCTGCAACATATTCAGCATGACACCCTCAATGGAAGCCGTCACCACATTAATCTTCAGTGACGCAGCACTGTGAACGACGTCTTTACCATAGACACACCCTTCGGTTTCACTCACCCCGAACTCCGGAGCATGCGCGATAGATTAATTAATGCCTTGTCAGCCCCCATGAAAGGGTATAAGCCAAAGACATTAAAATTTTAGTATAAGCCGTCCCTATAACTTCCAAACGACCTAACATGGAAAAAATACGAACCGTTCACAAATATGTATGTAGGTACACTAACTCTGTTAATTTTATGATGACAAAAAACATTTTTTTATCAGCTTTTCCGGACAAGACTCGGTAATCGAATACCTAACCAACTTTCGCTTTATGTAGGTAACGCCAGCTCTCAAAGAAACATTTGGCTAGTGTCAAGCATAACATCATATTTATAATGAACAGAGTATAAGTATGAGTACTTATATCAAAGACTTAAAGCAGAAAAAAAAACTAGCAATAGAATAGGATAGAATACTCTTTATTATCTACACCATATAAATTACAGACATAAATATAGAAACTTTACAATGGGTGACACAATGGGCGGTCTCGACAATATTTGGGCTATCTACAACTCATTTGGAAAAGACAAGTCAAGCTTCAGATGATTACTCAGAAAAAGCGTAAAACAGCAATTGGAAAAATTAAAATAAAGTTTTTACTACCTCTACATCTACACAAACAGATAAAATAATAAAAATGATCACCCCTACTTCACCGACTATGATCGGACTCGTGCAACCACTAAACATATGTAAAACGAGCGTGAAGCACTTGCTCACATGTAAAACTATCTAATTTTACACTCAAGGTAATCGTACATAATGTAATATCTGCATAATATACAGATATTTTGGTCTGATACCAAGTGCACATCCCGGGAATTTGTCTGCTGACATTTAAGCAGAGGGAAAGCGTCACGCCACGTTTGTCGAATATGAACACGTATTAATATTGCTCGAAATAGATTTATTTGATGTCATGATGTTTTGAATTTAGCCATTTGTTACGGACTTCTGTATTTATATTCAACTATCTGCGCCCCGCGGTTTCACCCGCATAAGTCTCGATCCTGTGGGAATATCGGGATAAAAATTATCCTATATCTTTTCCCGGGACTCAAACTATCTCTATACCAAATTTCATCTAAATCGGAACAGCGGTTTAAGCGTGAAGAGGTAACAGACAGACAGACACACTTTCGCATTTATAATAGATATTAGTATGGATATATGGATTTACGACCAGAGCGAACATTTTACAACTGATTTTCCTATGTACAATCAGTTACAAGTTGACCATCGCATTTTTAGCAAAAAATACTTCGCATCATTCCCTTCGTTTTTCTGAACTGAATCAAAATTTTATTTATCAGAGGTGCCTATTAGGAAAAAGGACCAGTGAATAGCTCTTAAGGAAATATGAATGCTGAGTGAGTGTGTCGGACTGGTGTACCTTTCGATATGGGCAAATGGGCATGCTCGTCATTGCAATGGAATTATTAAGAAAAAAAATAGTTTATCATAATTGTTTCCTTCCATAATTGTTATTCATGTTATGTTTTCCTCATTAATTATCGGGTTATGACGTCTTATATCGAATTAACGTTATTCTATACTTATACTTACAATGCGAATACCAACAATATTTTTTTAAACGCCTCGTTACCTTTTTAACTTGTAAAGTTAAAAAGGTAACTGGCATTCAAGAATGTCATAAGCATAGACGTTTTTTTTTGTCGTATTATTTATAATACTTACCTATAAAGTGGCAACCCCGACCTCCCCTAGTAAATGCAGGCCATAAATAACTCATGTCCTCAATGTGTAGCGGCCTAAGAATTAATAATATGCGTTTCACTTTTTTATTTCACTCGACCAAGCGCAATATTCCATTAACTATTCAATCAATACCTTCTATCCTTGTCTTAAAAGGTGACTGGAAAATTCTATTAACTCTCCAGTCTATCCGAAAAGTTTGGCGATTATAAAGATAAGTAAAAACTTTCCGGAAAATGATCTTGGTGAAACAGGTAGGTACCTATTTCAAAGTTATTCTAAAGTTTGATGTTTGGGGAAAACTTTTGTAATGCTATTATCGTTACTGGGCTGGCATAATGACTAACACGTACTTCCGAGACTTAGAGGCTCTTAACAAGCATCATATTTAATACCATAAAGTATATAACTACAGGATAGGTAGCGATAATGTGTTCTGTGTATCGTTATGCAACACAAAACATGATCTTCAAGTAATGATAGATGACTAGTTAAACCCATAACTTGTCATGTGTGGTGCAAACTGTAAATATAAGTTGGTTATTAATAAATAAATGCTGTCACAGTTACCTAGTTTCATCGGTTCAATGATCAAATAACTGCATAGATCAGAAAAACGGAGGAGTAAGAGTATGTACGGATCGTAACAGGTGGCGTTGTGAAATTTCTGCCTAGCCCCATGAGAAGAAGGCGTGAGGTTATGTATGTCATCAAAAACGCTTTTTTTTTAGACAATAAGTGGTATTATGACCTACTTACCTACTAACAATTATATCCACACGTATTTGTTATTTAACATAATACTCTTATGTACTGTATACTTCCGTGTTCAATAAATAACCACGCATCTACATACTGTTTTTGCTATAATGACGTAGGTGAAGGTATTGGAGTAAATTGACGCAGCGCGGATGACGCGGGCGAACATATCTATACAATTTTGATTGGTCACTCGGTAAGGTTCTTACAGCAATTCATCTTATAGATTCAAGGCTTACAGCTGCGTTGAATCCCGACGTACGTCAATACAATGCACCGTGGTTATAATCTTACACACAGCAATCAATGTGATTGTAATAGACTTTAGTAGTATTACAGCTCTTTGTGAAAGAATAGAATATAATAAAAAAATGAAAGAAAGAATTTATTTGGGAAACGCACAGGAAACACTAACAGTAAAAACGAAAACATAGGAGCATTTAAAATTAACTTTAAAAACAATAAAAAAGACCTGTGCAAGGCCAAAAAGCTACAAATAAAAATGAATATGTAAACCATACTAATTACAGAATGTAGAAATCTTACATAGGGTGACACAGTCCCGGGCGGTCTAATCGCTAAAAGTGATCTTTTAGAGACAACTTTTGAATGGATTTAAAGGGAGAAGTAGGTAGTCTGTGTTGTACCATTTACTTAAACAATAAATACATACATAAAGCTTTATCTAGAAGATATACTAAAGAGTTCGTTTTAGAAAGTATTGTTTCTGCTTCTAAGCTATGGTTTGTTCCGGTTTGTAGAACATTGCTGGTGTTGAACTTACGGTCACTTGAAACATTTAGGTGGCCTATGAGACACTGCTCTTGTTACAGACAGGGGTATTGTTAAATTCAAAAGGGGTGACCTGATCTGCCAGTTCAATACAAAGAAGAAGAAAATAGTATCGCAAATTGTCCTCAGACTGCTACTAAACTCTGGTTTTTAATTTTCTAGACCAAAATGACAGCTGCGAATGCTGCGATGGATCTTTTTTTGTCATGTTGACATAAAATGCATAAAAAATGCTGTCATAGGGCTGATTTTTTAACGCCAGATAATTTTATCGGAGGAATAATTTTGAATTTTTGACAGTTCTTCCATACAACTGTCAGACGTCAATTTTATTCCACGAATAAAAATTATCTGTCGATTGAAAAATCAGCCCGGGGTCTAACAAATTAAAATTCTGAGTTTACTTAGTTGCTTAAAGGTAATCATCGGAGGAAAAACTGAGTAACATTCTTACAAGATTATCCGTGGCTAATGATTTTAATAATAATAATAAACCATTTATTTTCAGGTTACAAAGACCCGTAGATACATACCTTGACCTAAGTATACATAATAATATAGTAACAATTTTGTTAGTAAATAAAACTTAAAAACTATGTTAGTATCACTTAGTTGCACTAAGTCTTTGTGCGTTCCGGTGGCACTTGTCCGCGAAAGCGGCGGAATACCACATCCTGCGGCCAAAAGCTTTCTTCCATCACCAGGTGCAAGTAGCATGTTGGTATGCGCACCACAAACGCCTTAAAGTTGACGTTGCGACGCGACTCTAACAGCTGCACCCTCGGCGCGTACTTCAACCTTTGGCGCACGTACGTCACGAATTCACGATGTCTTCCGCGTCAGTGGTGTAGTGGAGGCGGGAAATATACACCGGAGTATTCGGCTTCGCAGCACGCAGTTTTTCGTTGGGCTCTGTAGGAGCCTTGCCACAGCGGTTCTTACAGCTACTCTGTCGGCGCTTCCTCCTTCGCACCGTCACGAAGCCGTCATCATCAGCCCGGCCCGCTTCCTTTATAGGCACAGGCTCTGCGGGGGGAGCAGCGGGGGTGCTCACAGTGACCAACGGATCAGATGGTCGCGTCGGTAGGGCAGCGCTACGAGGAGGAGCTGCGGGGACGGGAGCGGGGCTACGAGGCACGCTTGTAGCGCGCAAAGCAGACTCAGCAATAACATCGACGTGGTCGAATGTGACTGGGATTTTAAATCAGGCACAATGTTCTAGGTACCTACTCTGAAATCAAAGACATTAAATTATTTAAGTATCTTAAATCTCTTTGTCTAAAATATTATCTAACATTCCTGCTTCATCTTACTACAAAAACTCGTACGAATTCGACGTAGTATTCTTATTTAAAATTAATCACATACGAAATAAATCATGTTGTCGAAACGTTAAAAAACTGCAAATCTTTTTTTCTTCCTGTTTTAATGGAACGTTGACGCACGTGATAAAAAACTTCACATGCACTGTGACCCTGATTTTATTTTTGTTTCTTTCACATTTTTATTAAAAAAAAAAACATCGGGTTCATATACTTCCAGGAAAATAATAGAATACGCCAATCTAACCTTGGAGTACCTAGACTTTTAAAAGGTGGTTTTCTTATAACAGAACTTCACGCCTGAATTCCCCAGAGGGTTAAGCAGAGTTCCTACCTACAGTACACCCACATTTGGCCAGTTATTAGGGGAGATCCTATTGCCATCAACCGGGCACAAAAAAATAAGAACTAAATTAATAGTTGCATGGATTATTAATTGCTTAATGACTGCAATAAAACTGCTTTGAAGAAAATTGAGAAATAAATCGTCTAAACAGAGGCATATTTTGTAATATTGATATTGACTATGAATTGTTGCACTTTTCGGGCGTCTAAATTGCTCCGTATAAATTAGCCTTTTGTCAATCATACACAAACCACTGAACTGTGCTCAAATAAGAACAAACTGTGATTACCTACTATTACCTAGCGAATTGGGTGATTATGACTATGTTTGTATTGTAACGGTCAAGCGCGTACCTACCGTGGTCAACAGAAACGTTTACGAGCTGTTAATCATGGATTAATTACACGTGAAATTACTACTACTTACAAACAATTTGCATTTTATATTGCTTTGTATAGCGGTTGCATTGGGATTTTAGAAAAATATATAAAAACGGCCGAAATCATTTATTACAACTTCGTAGACTTTGTGAACATTAAAATGTATTGTGGCATTATAAAATCGCAGTGAGAGTAAACAGACTAACAAAGTGAATTTATTGGTTGCGTACACGTGGCTCAGTAATTATACGTAATGGAAATTGGCTATTTATTTTGTAAAAACACTCAGCCAGAAATAATTAAGCAAAATAATCAGCCAGCTAAAAAAAGCCCTATTCGCAAAAGATAAAATTCAAACGAGTAGGCAATAAAGTTGCGAAATAAATCAAAATGTTAAATTAAGATTTACAGCTTAATGTTTTAGTAACAGATTTTAGTAAATTAACGCAGAGACATGCGAAATAATCATTTATTACTTGAGTTTGACAAACATTGAGACACATCTCGCAGTTGCCGACGGCTACGCGAGCTCGAGCCTGCTCCGGTGAGGAATTTTTCAATGGACAACTGCCAGCACACTTCTTTTTTAAATTAATTATTGTTTTAAGCGTCTCTAAAGTATTCTATTATAACAACACTCATATGCGCTACGAGTGGGAGTTCTTCTCGGTCTCAAGCGAATTTACGATCGTTTGATGTGCCCTCTTAATCTTGACAAGGCAAAACAAAATGTGTCCATCTCGTTTATGGTTTCTTAAATGCTTAATGTTAACATTGTCTGCGCATAAACCATGCAGAAGAATGAATTTTGGTCATTTTTATTATAGCAGCTGTGGCCGAAACTTGCCTGCCATGTGCTATCTCTGAGCTAAATCAGGAAGGTCATAGGAAAAAAACGAGCGGCAATCGTCATCGAAAAACAAATCATCAACTGCTTCTATAATCAAATCAAACTGATATGACTGTGCGGTATCCCGAGGTTCCGAAGTCATTAATCAAACAGAACTACTCGTACATAAGCAAACATCTGACGAATATTTTATTGATTGATTCACAATTAGCCAAACTGCAAGACAGGAAAGTCATAACATGGTCCAATCACGTTACTATTTCAGTCGTCGTTGCTCTGATTTTTTTCATTATCATTCGTCACGTAATAGTTCTAGTATTTATAGTTCTTCCAGTGACAGCTCGACTTCTATTTCAAGCTACCTAAAAAATCGGGACTAATGTAGCGTTTCTCTTATATTTTTGTGATCCACTCCCACAGACGAGCAGTGGTGGCCCAGCGGTAACGACCGCGACATGAGATGTAGGGTGCAAGTTCGAACCCAACCAGGCACTTTATTTATTATTTATTATCAGCCATTTCTGTCCCACTGCAGGGCAAAGGCCTCCCTTCCCTCCTTCCACTTATCCCTATCCAGTGCTGTTAGACGCCAATCCTTGTGGAAAGAGTCGAGTTCGTCCCGCCATCTCATTCTGGGCCTGCCGCGTTGCCGTTTGCTGCTGTTTGGGACCCATTGTGGTGTTACTTTAGCCCACAGCTCCTCCGGCATGCGACAGATGTGACCAGCCCAGTTCCATTTTAGCTTGGCAGCCGTGTGACCTACATCGGCAATTTGAGTTTTAGAACGCAGTATCAAGTGCGTTCCAGGCACTTTACTTTGTGTAAATTATTTCATCACCACTGCTCTCAAAACGGTGAAGGAAAACATCGTGAGGAAACCGGCATGTCCTAGAACCAAAATTTCGAACACATGTGACATCCACCAACCCGCACTGGGCCCCCTCTCGCATAAAATGGAGGACTGTGTCCCAATAGTGAGCACATTGTAGGCTGATTAGGTATGCTCCCACAGACAAACCGTGACAACGGTTTTGAAGGGTATAGTTTTAAGTACAAGACTACTGTATAAATAAATAGTTATCATATTAATATTCTATAGTGTGGCAATCGCAGAAACAAAGACTTTATTTATTTATTTTATCCATTTATTTCAGGCATCAAGGCCCATATAAAAACACATAAAATACAATATTAATATAACTAAAAAATTCTATAAATACATACAACGTTATTATCATACTAAGAAACTAACTAAACACGAAGTGTCGGCGTCGTGTTTCGCTGACTGGTGTCATGTAGCCGGTCACCAAACCGGCGATATACAACACCCTTCGGCCAGAACTCTTCCTTGAGGAACTTCTCGAGATGGTGTGTCGGAACACGCACCACGAACGACTTGAAGTTCGTGTTGTGACGCGACTCCAACTTCTCGACCCTCAAAGTCCAGTTGGTCTTCACACGCATGTACTCCACGATCTCCTCAACCTTCGTGGAGTGGTGCAGTCTGGACACGTACAACTGCGTCGTCGGGATTGCTGGACGCAGCAGCATGTTGGGTCCTGCCAGCGCGGTGCCGCACTGGTTCTGACAAGGAGGTGGATTTTGATACAGAACAAAAACTTTCAATAAAATATCATATTTATCCTTTACATTGTGCTTTTTCTACAGCTGTCTTTTTCTACCTATCTACAACAACGAAGAAATGATAAAGTATTCGAAATAAAATACATTTTGCAGGTCTTGATCTCATAATCCTCATCTTGAAACATTTATACGTGACTTTGAGCGTTTGTTTGCACATTGCAATATTAAATCCAAGATTTATCTATAGCCACCGTCGAAAATAGTTCAGGGGATTGCCCAGATTTGATGTCTAAAAACATCCTTTGGTATCGATTCCCTCACCGCTCGTGTACCTAAACTACAACACACACATTCAATGCTAAATACCTAAGTTCTCACAATTAATAGGTAATAAAGAGTTTTGTGGTCTAATTTAAAGACCAATGCCCGTGTGATTGGGGCCAGAAGATATTTGCATTCATTAAAAACCCAGGAGAAGATGGCGGGACGAGTTTGACACCTACTGACAGGATTGGTCCACACTAGCTGAAGACAGTGAGGAGTGGAAAGGAGGAAGGGAGGCCTTTGTCCTGGAGTGGGACAACATAGGCTAAAAATAAATAATACTTATGTTTTATTTTAATTTTAAGAACTCAAAAAAATCGTAATCCCTGGGGATTACGATTTTTTTGAGTTCTTAAAATTAAAATCTAGTTAAAGTCAAATTAAAGTCTAGTTGCGTTTGAGGGGTTTGCTTCTGGAAGCAAGCCCCTCAAACGCAACTAGACTTCTTTTTATCTTACTGAATTACCTACCAAAGAATTGTAACTATTCAGCTTCGAGTGCTTTCGAGTTTCACCGAAAAGTCGTGAAATGTTCGCAAATAACGCTGTAGTCTAAAGTTAACGCCGTATTTAATTGCCGATTTCCGGCCACTGTAATTATAGATCAATGATTAAGCTTAAGTGTTATCTTCAAAATTTTAAATAAACCGATTTGTTTCTTTTCTTCTTTTACGCTTTGTCGGAATGACAACAGATAAAATCGGATAGAAAACGAAAAAAAAATAGCATGTTCAAAATATGTAGATACAAGAGATATTCAATAGAGATCAAGCTGCTATGTGAGGCCATAAATGTGATGGCTGATTTCTTTTGGCAAAATTTTGAATTAAGCGTTGAACTTTGTCCTTTTACAGATAATATAAGTACCAAACCTATGATGTCCTTTGCATTTAGGGGATGACATCGTGAAGAAGCCGGCATGTCTTAGAACCAAAAATTCGAAGACAGTTAACATCCACCAATCCGCACATGGCCCGCGTGTTGGATATTCCCTCTTACATAGAGAAGGCCTGTGTCCCAGCAGTGGGAGGGTTATTGTGATGTAACACTGTGATGACATTGGCTGGGACTGATTCGATACGAAATGCGGAGAACCGGGTGTTGTGGTTTAACATGGGAAATACTTACTCGTCAAGCAGTGTACAGTGACAGGCTGAGTTGATTGTAAAGTAAATGATAACAAAAACTCATTCTTCATAATATAAGCATAAACACCTATTCTATTTCTACACCTTTATGATTGTGTTCCTTAGCAGAGCCCCTGTATCAACACAGCTTTCCAATATACTGGAAATGAATCGCAAACCCATGTTAGCACGCCATAAACTTGCACTTAATAAAAATACACAAGAAATCCCAGTCTCAATCTGTTAAAAAATACTTATAATTTCCCTCCATTTTGATAATTTTTTAACATTTGTCTGTCGCCGAGATGAGGACTGCGACTAGATTTTGAACGTTTTAAATTACGAGAATTGGCCTTCTGATGTATCGGCAGCTCGATCATAAATTCTGACGTGTGTTTGCATCTTACTTATTCGCTTCTAGTTAATGTTTGGCATTCGAAACACCTACGATCATTGCTTATGAGTTTTGCAATGAACGTGAAAATTTAAACATATGTTTTCTTCTTTGTTATGTGTATTCACTCGGAAAAAAAACATAATTTCAATTTGTGATTACATTGAAGTAATATTGCAGCTAAAATTGTAATGTTGAACTAGAGGTAATGGAATACAGAATAAATATGTTTAAAGTCAATAGTTCGGTACTTACATGGTTTTTAATAGTAACGTTGTAGCTGAATGTCATTTAAGAACCACTAATCATCAACATCTGCCTAGCCTTTTCCCAACTATATCGAGGTTGGCTTCTAGTCTAACCGGATGCAGCTGAGTACCAGTATTTTACATGAAACGACTGCCTATCTGACCTCCACAACCCAGTTATAGGGTAATATTAAACTCCTTAGTAAGACTGGTTTCAAAAACCACTATCTTACTTTATTTAACATCAGGTACAAACGAAGCACGCTAGCCTGCATGATAACATTATGTCACAGTACTATACTGTTTGTATCCTCATTCCCTGGCAACATATGCGGTAACCCCAGTTAGGAAGCGCCGAGAATAACTAAATACACAATTACACAGCAGTAATAACAATTAGCGTCACATAACTCATCAAAATTAATCTTCAGCTAAATTAAAATTGAGTTTCAGAGTCGTACCGAACCACTTATTTATTTTAATGGGACATTGTTCTATTAAGGATGGATGTTTACAATTTAATCGTTACTTAAATAATGTGCTGTTTAAATCAGTTTAAAATACATATAGTAAGTAATATAGTTCTCTCCCACCGAATCCGGCGACAGCGACCCAGACTAATTTTTATTATTCTTTTCGTGAGCTCTCTGATGACTTGCAAAACCAAATTTGGTCTTGAAAACCCGGTCACAACGTGTACAGAAGAGCTGATCAGCATCATTGCATGTATACACAAGTTCCCATTAAAATAGATGGACAAACTTTTAGAAATCATTCAGACCACCAAAATAAGGACGATGGTAAAAAAAATATATAAGAAAAACACATTAGATACTTTTCAAGAAAAATAATCAGCCAACGAAAATACACTAAAGTGCCGGCAATTTATTATTTTAGGTCAAAATAAAATCACTTTCATCTGTGTTTTTTATTCCGGGCGTATTATCGTAGCTTCTAAGGCACGAACCATACACCCACATGTTTTACCCAAAGGGCTACGGCATAGCCCATATTTACCAGGTTTAGAATGATGATCGTAGTACGCGATTGTTGTGTGCCTTACCTAAATAGCCTGACTTTAATTCCTTCAACGGTTTCAAGGATATCAATTCGATAAGAAAAAGTAACCCAATATGTCCTATTTACCAGGGACCTACAGCACTAATAATAAATACAGTATTAATTATCCCCAAATATAACTGGTACGTTACGATCCGTCGATCGCTATTTCTGATTAGCTCATCTTATTGTGCGGCATAAAGAAACGTGTCAAGTTGAAACCGTGCGTCGCACGCTTGCCGGAGCATGGCCGACCCGGTAATTAGGTGACGCTGGGCTTACGTAGACTTTCCTATGAAAGTGTCGTAACGAAATATAGGTCTCGTCGAACAAATCTCTCTTTATATTCTTAGGTATTGGTGTGATTATTACGTAGTGACTTTCAGCACCACTGACGGTCCCGGCTTACGAGTCGCAGGTAAGTCGAGATTCGAGTCTACCAACTTGCAGAAGGCCCGTGTCGTAAATACGGACCTCTCCTTTTGACAGGGAGGAGGCCTGAAGCGCATTAAATTGGCAGGAATACCTCATAGTATTTTCACGAGCAAATTATATTAGAAACATAGAGCCTGAAATAATAGTTCTAGTTAAGAGAAGTCAAAGGAATGTCAATACGTACAAGAGAGCTCAATACACGTCACTGGGCTGATTCCACTTCGCTTCGGATAGAATTCTAATTTAGATTCGAAAACATGTACTGAACACGACGTACCCAGAGCGGAGTGGCACCGACACTGCGTTGTTTAGATTTGAACTTTAGGGACAATTACAAATTAAAAAAAGGCAAATTGCCTGTTTTACCATCTCCGGAAAAGTCAACTTTTTCGAGAATCTAGCATACGAGTATGTGTATAATAACTTAAAATAACTACACACATACATACTGCACTACTTACTACTAGTGAGTTGTAACTTAAAATTTATCTTAATTTAATCATTCTATTAGGACATAGGTATTTTTTTGTAATTATTCTATATATTTTATTAAAATTTACTAATAAGTATTAATGTAAAATAATGTTTGCATGCCCTAAACAGGCAAAATATGGACCTTAGGTACATAAACCACAAACTTTTACAACGGGTACATAACACCTATATTTTCTGCAAATAAATGATTCTTATTCTTCTGCATTCTTCCACAATTATTACCAGGGATAAGGGGTTTCGTATTACCCAAACTGGGTTGTGGAGGTCAGGTAGGCATGCAGTCACTCCATGTAAAATACTGGCACTCAGCTGCATCCGGTTAGACCGTTAGACTGGAAGCCGACCCCAACATAGGTAGTTGGGAAACGGCTAGGCAGATGATGATTCTTCCACAATTATTTGCAGAATTTTGTTTGACCTCCGACATTTGGACAATCCAGACTTCGCAGCAAAATCCGAACGCGAGAGTAGGTATGGTGTAGCAGAACAGAGGCATCTAATCAACCCAGGAAATTGCATAAATGATAATGATAAATGATTTTATTTCTGCAAGTAGCTTTGTACAAACATTATTGCACGTCAAACATATTTAAAAAAAAACCGGGCAAGTGCGAGTCGGACTCGTGCACTGAGGGTTCCGTACAAATTTGTAGGTATATAAATAGTTTATCACGGGAAATATTTTTTTTGTAATGTAAAAAAAAATCTAACAAAACGGTTTTCGGATTTTTTCATTTACTTGTGCTACATGACATTGCTTCTCGCCAAATTTCATGATTCTAGGTCAACCGGAAGTACCCTGTAGGTTTTGATTGCCTTGCGATTGTCAAAATATGCCGGAACATCAATGCCCGTATCTTTTGATTACGTTTACTTAGAAGTTTATTTATTTAAACTTTTCGCACAAAAAGGTACAAAGGCGGACTTAATGCCTTAGGCATTCTCTACCAGTCAACCAAGGGTGGTGAAGAGATTAGATGGCAGGTGCTTTGGTTGAGAGGAACAATGATAAAAAAAAAAAAAAATTAAAATTAGGTACACAAATACATAAATAAGTTATATATAAATACATAAATAAGTTATATACACACACATACATAGAAGTTTGATTTTTTCACTGCTTCAAGGGATTGCAGCCCTAAGTATTTGATATTAATTTCAACTTGATAACTCCACAAGTTCCTGAGAAAAGGGGTCTTGACAGACGGACAACGAAGTGATCTTATAAGGTTTCCGTTTTTCCCTTTGAGGTACGGAACCCTAAAAACTAGATTTTCCGCGTTTCCTATCTGACTACTCTGAGAAGAAAGTCCGAAACAAACTCAGAGGTCACAGTCTCTTTTAATGTCCAGAGATAATCCTGGTCAGGTCATGTGCAGACCATGTAGATAGTGTCTGAAATAGTCTTTTGAGGAAAGAACCACACAGATTGAGTGGACCTGTCCAGTCAGTGCATGCATTTGTCAGTAATCGTGCTGCTCAACTCAGAGCTTAAGGAGGCAAAGAAAAATTACGGAGAGTCACACAACATGAAAAGCTCATTGCGACCTTTTAAGTCTGTAACAACATTATCTTACCGAGACGCACTTTATATCTGAATATTAAATGATAACTATCATATTCACTACGTACACATTTATTTCATAGCCAAGAAATAAATAGAAGCAATTTATCTACGTAATAAATTAGGAACATATCCATAATAAATGTAAGTAATGTACAATCCCTTTGTATATGTAAAAGATTAAACGATCTCTATCATCAGTTCAAATGGATTACGCTAAACGCTACTTTACTTTTCATGTTCTAATGATGGATTACCATTTCGTCTTAATTCATCACTCGTCTTCGTTTTGTTGAACATGTTAAGTTATTAATACCGATCTTTCATAACATTCCCTGCACATAATATCAACACTTCACAGACTCGTGATTTATTGACGAACACAACTCACGATGGCCCAGCGATAAACGCGATAAAATAAAAATACATGGCTCAAGGCAGATGGCAGTAGAGATTTGGACATCAATTTCAAGATTTGCTAGACAAACATTAGAAATATTACTTAAAATTTGGAACGTTAAGGTTCAGTTTTGGTTATTGTAAGTCGTTTAGTAGGCGAGCGACTGCGTGGGCTAGCTTGGCGCGCCGCCAGGAATTACCTGCCGACCCTTGTATACCGATAAAAGCTAAACATTATTTACAGCTGTATCTAACGCACTTATTGTCGTTTGTAGATGCCATTATCATAGAACCATAAAATCCAAACCTAGAGCCGCCAGCGCGCAAATAAACACGTGTGTGATGTTAACTATAAATCTAACTATTGTGCCCATACCAAACCCAAATGTTCACTCAAACCCTACAGAAAAGTTTCCCCAAATATTTTTATTTTTATGATATCGTAAATTGATTTTTACCGACTTCACAAAAAGGAGGAGGTACTATGTTCGGCTGTTTGTATGTTTTTTATTATTATTTTGTATGTTTGTTCATCGAATACTCCGCCAATTGTCGATGGATTTTCAAAATTCTTTTTTTGTTCGAAAGTAGATAGTTCTGAGGTGGTTCCATTGTCACCAAGTTAGGATCTGATGATGGGATCTTAGAGAAATTGAGGGCAACCCTCAAATTTTATAGGCTCACTTATTGTTTTTCGCATATTTTATGAAGTATCTTGTTTATTTGCGTATGGTTGTCACCATCTCAGGTAGCTGGGCTGATGATGGAAGGTACAACTCCTTAACAGTAAGAAGTTACTCCAACAGGCAAGGACTGTTTTAGTAAATTGTTTTGATGTTTGATAGGGCATTTGTCACATTTGGTCTCATGATCATCAAGTCATGACCTGATGCTGCAGTCAGGATAGTCTGCAGAGTACCTAACTCCTCGACAACTAACAGCAGATATATCGTGTTTAGGCTCATTGAAAAGGGCTCGATGTGTGGATAAACGTACTGTTAATGAGGAACACCGAAGTACATAGAGACCTGATGCTGAAGCCAGGAGCATCAGAAAAAGTACAAACCTTGAAATAACAGCACCGTAGTCGTGTTTGGGCTCATTTTAAACAGGACTAAATTTTAAGTTCAATGCAATGTTGACATAAGTCTGGCCTGATGCTGCAGCCAGGATTATCAGCTTCTAGTCTAAAAACATCAGGTCAGGATTTGATGATAGGATCCTGGAGAAATCGAAAGAACTCTTCAAATATTATAGGCACACCTATAGCGATTTGGGTATTTTTCATAGTAACTCGTGCACTTGCTCTCGGAAAGCACCATTTGGTGAAGTGGAACTGATGATGAAGACCTCAGATGGCCACCGGAACTACTCAATAATATCTAAGTATTTCACGGGTTGCGATTCGATTACTTTAATATGATTGCTAAGCAATTCATGCTCGTCACAATGTGAATGGTGATATGGAGCTGATGGTGGACCTGGAGAACTCCTCAACAATTAACTTCCCTGCATCAGGAAAAGCAATATTTTGTTTGTAAAAGGCGATGATCACTAGGCTATTGTAACTTAGATAAATTATAAGCAGACCCACAAAAAAGCGTAAAATAAAAACTTTTTAATAAAAAAAAAACCGACTTCCAAAAAAACACTACAAATTGAAAAATAACTTTAATTTCGGAAGTCGGTGGCAAAAAACTAAAATACAGATCCAAAGACACCGACTTCCGAAATTAAAGTTATTTTTCACTTTGTAGTGTTTTATACAAAAACAGTCCAAAATGGCCGAATATATTGCAATTTAGATAACGGATCATAATCGTAATCCGTCGTAACGGTTAGTGTTCTAAACAAACATAAATTATGAAAACTGAATGGGTTCTTGTTATTATTATGGGATGTATTTTCAAACTACCTCACATCCGGCAACGTATGATTTACAGTAGCTAGGAAAACTGCGACTGACTATCCAGCAAACTTTGGGTTATTTACCATAATAGGAACAAATAAGAAAGCCACAATTGAAAATAAATTTTCCGAGGGCATAACTGCACGGAAATATTTAGCCGAAAATAGCCAAAACTTTTCCATCCGTTCTAATGCCAAACCGGTGCAAAACATAGAAATACCGGGAGACCTCGCTCTGGAACTTTGCCCCGAAGTGTGTCTCAGCTATAATCCAGAAAATCGTATGTCTAGAAAAACTTCACAGTCTTTGAGAAGATTAATAGTGGTCTTGACAGATGTGTGCGCAATACACGTTAGTGTCTGGTGGGAACAATGTTGCTGGCAATGATGCAGACCCAGCCGCCGCAGTCGCCGTGCCAAGCTTAGATCTATGGTCTGATAGCTCTGCCAAATATATACCAATAGAAAAATTGGCGAGAACACGACACGGAAACAGAACAAAAGTGCATGCACGTGGCAAATGACAATCATTGCCTATAACTTAGGTAGCGGTGAAGCTAAGATTCATAACTATATCTGGATAATAAAATGTCATATTAAACTGTTTAGTGCAGCAGACATTAGTTACGTCTTTTATCAGACATGTTATGTATGTCTCGTGCTAGTAAATCGCTCTGTCTCCGTTGATGTTGTTCGAGACAACTAGAGGACAATGAAATGGCAGTAACTATTAGACCATGTATTACAACTCAAGCCAAGTCGTATTATTATTAATGCCGGATTGATATATAATCGTTTTAATTGTGGTTTAGGAACCAGAATTTGCTTCCTATCTATAATAAAGAAAATTCTGATTTTATGTTATATAGATTATATTTATATCATCACACATTTGACCACTCTTTCCCCCAAAACCGTTTGATTACTTATGAGAAATTAAAAGTTACCAAAACGAATACCCTATCAGGTATAGACAGTGGAATAATACCTATAAATCAACCATACCTGAACTATACT
The DNA here is from genome assembly GCA_945859645.1 of Amphipoea oculea. NCBI lineage: Eukaryota > Metazoa > Arthropoda > Insecta > Lepidoptera > Noctuidae > Amphipoea > Amphipoea oculea. The sequence continues at coordinate 17,181,115 of OX243873.1, forward strand.
TGGCATTGAAACCATAGTAGCAGGCACTACAGGCGCACACGTCGCACCAAAGTTCACGTGCAGCATCCCTCACGTTTCTTCGAGATAACGTTGAAAGTATGTGCGCGTGAGTGCTTGCGAAAAATTTCTACGTACCAGTACATTGAGCAGCGTTTCAGCGAAAGCGTTTATTTAGTAATTTTAAAATTGTCGTGAAGCTGATGCTATTGCAAGTCATTATGTAAATGCATCGGCACCATTCGATCGATTCGCATTCTTTGTATATCGCAGGCAATCAAGCAAAAGCTTGAAGTAGTAAGTATGTTACTGATACTGGTGGTATCAAAGTATGATAGTTTTTTCTTTTGGCTATGTATAGGCTTTGTTTTGGGATCCACAATTTTCATAGCTGGTCTTTAGAAAACACTAGTTAGCTAAACTAACACTAGTTAGCTAAACTAACCAACTATATTATTCTTTCAAAAATACAATTTTTTGTATGTGTTATAATGAGGGACATTGTGTCAAATAAATAGCCAGACACGAAGCTAGAACTTTGAACGCCGTGACACATTTCAAAACATTAAAACGTTAATATTAAACTTTTGATCTTCATGTCATACAGGAAACGACTGCGAGGAAATAGAGCGCGTTTTGACATATAACTAGAACAGAATTTCTTATATAATATTCAAAATATCCACCAATTCGTGGTAATTCTTAATCCAAGAGGGATTCAGAATTGACCTATATTAAGCTATGCTTTACAAAATGCATTTCATCGTGTGTGGCACAGCGAGACATCGGTATAACGGTATACAAAAATATGTACGGACCTTAGGGAGATTGCGACTAGATTTGGAACGTTTTTAATCACGGGAATTGGCCTTTTTATTTTTTAGGATGGGAAATCATCAAATGACTCCTCCCGCTCTAGGTGGAGAGGAAGGTAGTGTCAGACTCTTACTGACTAAAACCCACCCGTGTTCCTTCCTTAGCCCTTTATGTTCCGGGGTAGCGGTAACCTTTTCGGACAATCCCGCTACCCACGGGAATTGGCCTTCTGAAATATCGCACAAACAATAAAAAGTGCACAACAACCTAACCTACCCCTACCTAAATATTCTGTTGATCTACGTCATTGATTATCAAGTTGAGTCTATCCGAACCTGCCCCTGTACTGTATTTATATATATATATTTTTTTATCTAAATAACCTTTTCTAATTTTAATTGAATTTAATGTATTCTTATATGCTTGTACATGTGATACATATGTTTCCTGCTGGATTGTATTCGAACGCAATGTTAATTGGTACTAAAATAAATAAATTGAATTGAATTGTACCAACCTAGGCTAGGCACAGATGACGAAACATCATCAAACAGAAGAACGTGGAGACAGAAGGCATGACTTCCCGTCGGGAGAAACACAACCCTCAGTAATGAGGAATACGATTTGAGGAGGAGGTACCCCAAAGCGTGGACCCTAAAGCGTGTATCTAATGAGATACACGGATTAATCACTAACGCTTATATCTATCGAGCTTTCTCACAAAAGTTTAGAGGTAAAAAAATGACGATCCATAGAATTGAACGAATCGATAGTTGCATATACCGTGGTGAGTATTTACGTACGCATATTATAAAGTGGGCCTTCTATACATGTACACGTTGAAATACACTTGTGAATAAATAAAAGCCAAGGCCGGTACCTTGGTGCTACGTAGTCGCAGAAACACGTAGCTGGCTTACGTAGGTCCACGTCATGCCGTCATGCATATTGTGAGTAGGAACTATTTAACGACTATCTGTGTGTCATAGTTAAATATAAATATGCAAAAAAAAATTTGCTACGCTACAAACATTTTCGAATGTGTAAAAGTAATATTTTGGTGGGGAAAAACACCCTATTTTAGATGTTTAACAAATCAAAAGCAATCCTAAAATAATAAACTGGACACGTAAAATCATACTTTCATATTTTTCAACAATGACAATAATAATAACTCTGACTAATATTGCGTAGGCCTTCCACGTAGTCCTGCTACGGCGTAGGCCATCGTAGCTCTTTCGTAGCCAAAGAAATTCCGTTTACTTAGCGACGAACTTTGAGAGGTGATTATTAGTTCGGTTAATATTTTTGGAAAATTGTGGTTGAAAAAGATATTGGACACTTCCTGTACTCCCAGGGGCGTCATAAAAAGTTGGTTGACACCGAGAGAACTTTTTAAGGGGATGAGCAGTAGTATCTTCTTTTTCTTGGGGGCTTCTGGCTAAGTAATAACATCCGCGCGGGTCGATCAATCAAGTAAAGCTACGCTTGCCGCGGTGGGTCTGTGGATGGGTGACCATATTTGCATACAAAGTTCAGATCATCGTTACTTCTCCGTGTCTCGGAAAGCACGTTAAAATGTTGGTCCCGGCTGTCATTCGTGGATCTTTGACAGTCGGCAGTCGTCAGAAGCTCGTAAGTCTGAGGTCTTACTGAGGGGTATCCTGTTACCAAGTAACTGGGTTGTTGAGGTCAGATAGTCAATCTTTCCATGTAAAATACTGGTATTCAACTGCATCCGAACTGACTGGAAGTCGACCCCAATATACTTGGGAAAAGTTTAGGTGGATGATGATGGACAATATTATCTTATTGTAAACGTAAATCAACATGAGCTTATGCTGTGTACGATTACATATAGTAATTACAGTCATATTGTATGTAAGGCAGTAGTTATACTTTAACAGAACATCGCGCTTGTATGCTCCGAAAGGCAGGGGGTATTTAGTTGCGCATGTGTTAGTACTATGTACTTAAAACTTGTCATCGCTGCAGAGACTCCAAAATAGACCAGCAAAGCTATTCACAAACACTCGATACGCTTCCGTATCGTATCGAACATTAATCATTGTTATCGTAGGAGTCTTCTAAATGCTGTTCACATTCCAAAACCCGAAAATTTTGTCAGATTAAATCAAATAGACGCCCGCTATTCTTCCAACAGCTATTTGCTGTTGAGAGCAAGTCAAATCAGGTTATCGAAATGTCAGGTTTTCGATACGATAGCATGGTTGTGAATAGCTATGCAGAACGCCAATTCTCGTAATATAAAACTTACAAAATCTAGTCGCAGTCTCATTTCAGCGACAAACAAATGTCAAAAACTTGTCAAAATGTTGGGAAATTAGAGGTATTTTTGACAGATTGAGACAGATCAGACTGTGAAACGTTCTTAAAATTACGAGAATTGGCCTTCTGGTCTCGATAAAGTCAAAAGCTTAATTTAAGGTTTAATTGATATAATGCTTTGAGTTTGAGTTTACCCACATTTCGCGTCACTAGCGTTTGTTATGTGTGGCGACTGTGGCGGGTTCTACACAAAGCCAGTTTGTTGCCTGAAGTATACAATAAAACCGAAGCAGCAAAATTATTATTCGTCTTGACACTGTTTAGATGGCGCAACTTCTCTTTTTGCTTCAACTTAAGTATAGTAAGTACCCCTGCAATTAAATCGTATAGTAGGGTTTCGAAAAGCAGTTTCCTAGTTACCTGTTGAATTATAGAATAGAATACTCTTTATTATGTACCGACGCCAGCACATCAAGCCAAGCGAAACTGTCAAATTTTCCGAATCAACCTTGGACCTAATGCTTTAGCCATAAAGTTGAAAATCTATCAAAGAAATTTGACTGATTGTAGTAGCTTGATGTGCTGGGCGTCTGTACAAGAAGAAAAAGCAATGTTTAAAGCTTGATGTCCAAACGAACTTAAGGATGTTTAGTAAAATTAAAGACTCCATGGCATAGAGCTAAGTATAGTAGCCTGCTGCTATGTAAAAAAAAATAGTTTTTCGTATTTTATTTCTATTAGATTATCAATGTTTGATTTATGAATTGGAAATTCACATATGGTACAGAAGGTAATCTTTTTGAGGACAAAAACTGTAAGATTTGTTTCACAATGCACCCACGACATAAGAGTAAATATTTGTGTAGGAACACGATACCAAATAGACATAAAAACTAATTGAAAACAATAACTGCAAGAAAAAAAAAGATCTTCAGTTCACGTACTACGGCGTAGCACTTACAAAAATCTCTTCCTCAAAGAGCTTCAATTATTATTATTATAAGATTCCTTTAGATTATGAAATTACTGTATGCTCTAGTTTTATTAGCATTAAAAAGAAGAATATTAACAAAGAATAAAAAAGAGTGATTTACCTAAAAAGCATTTATTTGTAACGAGTCTACGCCATTATCAAAACACATAAAACTTTTTAACTAACTTCATACACCGTATCAGATAAGAAAGTACACACTATACAAAGCAACAAAATACAAAGAAATATATTTTTTTTAATTGTTTCACAAAAACAAGTATAAATAAATAAGTGGACCCCAAACAAGCTGTGCTACGCCGTAGCACTTCGTAGCACACTAAGTAGCAAGCAGCGATTTTTCAGTGAACCATAGCATGGAATCACGTCGATCGACGATAACTTCGACAATGTACAGCTCAATTATCATAATAATGCTTACAATCCTCCTAGCTAATAAACAAATTAAAATACTTACATAACGAAAATGAATTAGCTCTCGTCACACTGAGATCAATTTAGGTCTAAGCTAACAATTAATGATGTACATTTTACTTGTAGTAATTTGTAAATTAAAGGTAACGTCAAATGTTATCAGTGACTACGGAACTAGCAACTTTTATTTTCAGATGAAGAAATAAAAGTTGTTTGATTTTGAGTTCTACTGCGCGGTGTTAAAAGTCAGGTGTGGTGAAACAGTGTATTGCGCAGGAGTGCGTATGTTTGTAAGAGTGTGGCTGCTGGCAGCGGGCCCGCAGCCCACAACGGAGCTTATAAAAGAGGGCGGCAATCTGCTCCCGCGCCCGGCGCGCGCACTCTCGACGCTTTCCTCATGGGGCGCGCAACCTCCACCCGATAGTACCTACCAAAAAAAATACATTTTTATGTATCGCACATACCAGTGAAGGGACCAAGTGATAAAGTGATACGGTAAGTTTGTTTGTCAGCGGTGCCTCCAGGACTGTGATATCTGTGCAGTGACTGTTCAGTGTTGCCCCACGCGCGGAATGTGCTTTCATATTTGAAGAGTAAACGGACGTTTTCAGTGCGAATGCGATAAAAACGAGATGTGAAAAATTATCGTCTTGAAAAATAGCAAGCGCTCCAACGTAAACGCAGATTTGATTACATAAGCCAGTGTTACCAGGAGTGAAAAATGAATGGAGGTGGTATTTTTGTAACTATAATAGACAGTAAATGTTCCTCGAAAGTGAATAGAATGAATATTGGAAGATTTATTTGAAACTAGTGATCTCCATTTAGTGGTGAAGTATAAATAAAGTTAACATAATAATCAATATTTATTTCAAACTTTTAGTTAATCCTTAAATTCTAGTAATACTGGCTTGTGACACTCATAACACTACAAAAACAAATAAATTTAAAAAATCATAACATCTCGATGGAGGCCACAGCCGCCATCTTCTCGCTATGACGTAGATCGAGATTATGTGCTAGATGTTATGTGCTGCAGATATTTTAGTGAGGAATTTAAATAGCTGACCACTGCACCACTCAATTATCCACTCACTCATTTAAATTAAGGTATATTTACATTTTTATTTGAAATATAATTTTACTGATATATTTTATTACTTAATGAAAATCATGTAAAAGTTTCTAAACTAGAATCTTAATTGATCATAATTACAATTTATTTACTTAATTATTAAATGTACCTATTTGAAATACTAATTGAGGTTATCAATTATTTTATTACATTCTATAAGGCCGTTACAAAAAAAGTAGATAATTTCAATAAATACTATATTGGATCGATTAAGTTGAAATCAGATACTGATGTTTATACTGCACAGTTACAGCCAGCTGTAAAATTATTCTTTTTCGGATTGTATAATCACGAAATATTGTAACAAAGTGCCTAATATAGACTGACGTCAATACGCGCCATCATAAACTTATTATATTTACTGGACATATAATATAAACGTTACATAAATACGTAGCGGTATTTTAAAATGTCTTCTAAACGAGTCTACGTCACGCTGTTAACCTCATGAGATGTCACATGTGACTGTAAGCTCATGCGCCCGCGCAATGTTAAAATAAATGAGTAACGAAAGCAAATGTGCAGATTCTTGAATAGAAACACAAAAAAATATTACATATCTTGCAAGATGAAGTTTACTTAACCGTAAAATCAAATTCTAAATAAACAATAACATAACCAACTGTTTTTGCATCGTATACGATGTTATAAATTACATACTGACAAGGTAGATAAGATATAGCTGAATAGACGGATTCTTAAAACAACTTTGTGTACTCAAAACATTGGCATCTCCAGCATTTCCATCAACACACAATCGCTCGTGGTTTAACAATGACCATTGGGCTTGTGTTATCCAAACTTTTCTCATGCCGTGTGTTCTAATGTACGTACGAGTATACACGAATAGCTACACGTTGAATGTTTCATTTAATTACTTGACATTCAAATCTCTTCGCCAAATGGATCGAGGTCGGCCCGGCATTGTCTATAACCGGCTATTTTCTCCTTAACGAACTTGATCCAAATCCACGTAGTCCGCCAAAACCCGCGAGGCAGTCCTGCCAAAGCAGACGATTACGACACTCCCCAGTACGATAATTCTATTTTGATTATTACCTTCGGCCGTTTATTTTAGATGACGAATAGCCTTACGATATGGCTCGGTACGCCGAGTATATTTGATATCAGAGTAATATATTCATACGCAACTCGGTACTCGTTAAATTATCTAGGAATTTTAAAAGCTCGTCCCACTGATCCGTTTTGTTGAGTATGTTCTTATTGGTCGTTAGTAGTTAGATACGAGTATTAATGAACGATTAGGGCCCACTTAACGTGAATTATGAGTCAGAGAACGCGCCCTATACCTATATGATTAACGTTATTTCCACGAACTAGGATAGTCTGGAAAAACACAAAACATTTATGAACAGTGTATGTTTCCATCTTAATCAAGTCCAAAATACACCTGTTGTTGCCTACCTATAAACTACAAACCCAGGAACGTAGATATCTATCAAAATCCAATCTTGCTTAGCGACTATATCTATTTATCGTAAACGACCGACTCATAAACGAACATCTGGTCATGAGAAAATGAAAAAGAAAATATAATTACTATCAAAACGTCAGCGTCCATTTAGCAAACCAAATATTGATTCATAAACGTGAGGCAGTAATAAACTAGGCCGGTTTCGAAAGAAGAGCTATGTATAACTGTGGATACTATTCCTCTATATAGATACCTAACTCAATAAAAAAACTGAAGTCGGTACGAAATTGGCCATTGTTTCTTGCATATGAAGTTAGGTAAACCATTCCTTCGCTATAGGTTCAGGTGAATGAAACATCCAAAGCTAACGAATGACTCGGATGCAGAAAACTGCATACTATTTATACCGGGAGCCAACATCAACAAAACCTACTTCTTCATTTCACATTGCAAGTCAACGATCTCACAACGGAAGTAGGTCGGATGCGTACACGCAGCGTGTGGAGCAATGCAGGTATCCAATACAAACTAATATACAAACATACATACAATGAGAAAAATAGGAAATCGTGCACAAGTGCGCTACACTGTGCGCTTACAAAAGTTACACACAACTTGTTGGTGGAGACAGAGAGAGGCTAAACGCGATACCAGCTTAGTACGTGCAGTGCTGAAGTTTTGCACAAAATGTTTGTAAACAAATGTGCTGCACACTATTTTGGTGGAATCGTACCTTTAGATAATTAAATACTAGTCCAAGTTATTACAAATACTGACCGTCCATAAATTATGAGGATAAACATATTGACAAAATATGATGTACCATTAAAGCTTTATAGCGGAACAGAAACGACATTGAGCTTCCCAAATCTATTAAACACAAACTGAACAATAAATAATTACACGAGTAAACGGAAAACACGTGTTTTGTTGAGTGCCATTAATCATAGAAGGCTAAAGTTTTTGATAATTTCCCCTAATATCGATCGATTGAACAATTACAAAAAATTAATTAGGGAGTTTCAAGAGATCTGCCCACGTGTTAGTTTTCATTTTCCGGAATGAAAAGGACCCTATGTCTTTCTATGAAAATCTCTTCAGGAGGCTTTAAAAACATAGGTACCAACAAACCAAACAGAATACTTAAAGACCAGAAGGGTTTGCTTGTTGTCAAAAATTATAATTACCTAGTAATTAATTAGTTAATTTAAAAAAAAAGGTGGACCAACATTAGTTCATAAACTATGACGAAATGATCCTAAAATATCAGACAACGTGGATATTAATTGATGAGCTATAAAATAGTACGCTACCCGAGCTAGAGTGATTTTTAATCGCTCGTTAAATCTGCAACGATCATTTATTGCGAAGCAGTCATCCGGTCCGGCTCACTTGCGTATGCGTCCATTACTATAATATCAATCAGAACATGAAGCACATCTGTGGATCAAAGAAAACAGTGGCTTAATATATTGAAGTGGTGTGCTCAATCATCGGTTGCACAAAGTGGATAGGTGGTAGATTAGGCCTGAAGCTACAGACCTGCAACTGGTTTACTTTTGTAAACTTTTGTCGCTGTTTTTTTGTTAAACAAGGTCGGGTTAGTTACACCATTTATAACGCAGGAACGGCTGGACCGACTTATATGATCTTTGATTTGTTGGATTTGTCTCTGTCCCGAATAGCAGAATAACCAACTATTGAAGTTTGGTAAAATTCACGAAAAAAGAAATCTAGAAGAGATACGAAGTTCGCCGGGTCAGCTAGTATTATTATAAAGTAAAGTCCCTCCACAGCGACTGTCCTTCTGTCTGAACGCGATAAACTTAAAAACTATCCAACGGGTTCTTATACGATTTTCACCAATGGACGGAGTGATTCAGGAGGAACGTTTAGGTGTATACAGGGTGTTACGGAAAGGGTATATCAATACAAACGGGTTGAAGAGTGTATCTGGTCTAGAATTTCTGTACAAAATATCAGCTCAAAAGCATTAACTTTGAAAATGATTAATATTTTTTATTTCGACATCACGGCGCTGCACTGGCGCTGCACTGGCGCGCGGCGGCGTGATGTGCGTGTACTAGGCGCACAAACACAGTACAGATAATGGATAATGACCTTCGTAGTGCGGTGACGTTTGTTATGATTTCAATTTAATAAACTATCGAAATAAAAAAAATATTAATCATTTTCAAAGTTACTGCTTTTGAGAGAGATTCTAGACCAGATACACCCTTCAACCCGTTTGTATTGATATACCCTTTCCGTAACACCCTGTATACACCTAAACCTTCCTCCTGACTTAATTCATTAAAGGTTTTGTGTAAATTGGCTGATGTTTTAAATTTTTAACCGACTTTAAAAAAGGAGGTTCTGTATTCGACCCGTATGTATGTATGTATGTATGTATGTTTTTATTGATATAGTCAGAAGTCCGGACAATCCCTAATGCCATAGAACCACGGGGAATGAAAATTATCCATGGATGACTATAGGAGCTTTACATTCGTGGGACGCGTAAACCAATAGAGTTAATATGAAACGACTACGCGGGCGAAGCCACTGACTTAAATGAAACTGTACGTTTGATTGGAAGAGAATTCCTAAGTTGTTCACCTGTGTTGTTGTTCCTGTTGTTTTCCTGTATGTTGAAACAAATAAATAGAACCCCGAACTTACATTGGACTTCTCTGTCTAAAACACACTACTAACACACACTACTACAAACACTCACAGGCCTCTTTACAAAACATTCAGTAGATACCCCTATTGACTCTTTTTTAGAACCATAACACCGGGGCAACTAAATATCGTATCGAGTCGATCTATGTTTTTCCATTTGAAACAATATTCAACTTCAATTTAGTTAATTGCCAAATAGATATTCGTAGTTTATGTTCATATTGTAAATTATGTATAATGTTGATAATATTCCAACTGTTTATAGAAATACATAATAACTGTCGTTATAGTGTAGGTACCTAGTTACGTACCCATAACTTGTTGTTGAAAGTAATAAAACGAAATAATTACTTACTCTAAGTACAGGTACAGAGTAAGTAGTTATTTAGTTAATTGCTCCAATTAACTGAATTTAGGATAGTTACAGGTCCCTACACTAAATCCAGTTAATCTTACATCAGTTTTGAAAGTAACACGCTTAAGCAAGTTATAGTTTCATGTGTAGGTATAGCATCCCGATTCAAGATAAATAGATACTAAAAAATTAGTTTTTGTTTACCATTCTCTGAAGCCCAAATTCATGAAACATTTCAGGTTTGATAAAAAAAAAATGTCCCACCTAAACATCTACAGGCTCTACAGCATGATACTAACACAGTTCCGGTGACTAGGACTGTAGTTACCTCCTGAAAGTCATGACAAATTGTCGTAAGGGAACACTGAAAGAATTCCTATGTTGTCTTTACAGAAATGGGCCTTTGATGTACTTTATTTTTATGAACCATACAATTTTGTTTTTACGAATTATTATCTGGCGTGGGAAACTTTTAAAGTTTTAATAGTCGCTGAATTATTTTTATGTAAGAGAGACTATTTAATATTGGTAGGTAACTACTTCCTGGCTAATCTTATTTGCCTACATGCCAGAGGGACAATTCTCGTAATTTTAAGAACGTCCCAATCTGTCAAAAAAATACCTTTTCAACTACATTTCCCTACATTTTTGACAAGATTTCACATTGATTGTCGCTGAGATGAGATTGCGACTAGATTTTGAACGTTTTTAATTATGGGAATTGGCCTTCAGATTTAACTAATAACATTATTGCTAATCAGAGAAATATATTCTTTAAAACACTGCCGTTTCCAGACGCTAAAATAAACGTTAACATTGGCATTCAGCTGTTTCCCTGCGGTTTTCTATTTTCACTCTCTAAAATACTCTAAATATATTCCAAGTACTTCACACAAGGTTGACATTTTTCCGTGGCTGCCGTGAAATCGATATCGTAAACTCGCTCTTTTAAATTCCCAAAAGATATTACACAGGTTTTGTTTTTTTTTATTATGATACGTCAGTTACAAAAAAATATTTTTTGTGAATAGCCAACGTAAGGACCGAAATTTTTATGTTGTAAATTAATTATGGTGAGTTCACGAATCACTGATTAATCAAACTATTTAAGCAAAGCTTTTATGAATGTTATGTGCCCCAGCCCCAGACGATAAAATCATCGTATTAACACTATACTCAACAATTACATATCCAATATGTATGCAATGTATTTTGATATGTAGCTATAAACAATAATGTTTGACAGATCGATCTAGTTGCTATGATTCTAGACGGACTGCTATGACTGTAATAGTTTCTACAGCCTAATGTCCGTGATTGTATCTGCAATGGGCGTAAACATTTCAAAGCTCGTAGTCAAAATATTAATTGCAATTACGCCTACGAGATACCGTAGGCGTAATTGCAATTAATATTTGATACAATCATGGAAATTAGGCTGTAGAAACTATTACAATCATAGTATTCCGTCTGCTGCCTATGATTATATTTACGAGTTCATCATTTTGATTATGACGGATCCGTCCAATCTGTTAGGTGAAGACATGAGGGGAAAATATGCAGTCTCATAGATCAGCGTCAACGGAGAGTATATCTTTGCCAACAGCAGGTACCGCAACACCAATGTCGGAGTGTCGGCCACGATCCAATTGTACAGCAATAATTATCCACCCGATAATCAACATCCACAAATAATGATTTAATTTTTCTACAAGAACAGGCTTTTGACGTCAGCAGAAAGGACTACCAATGCAAAGCTACTGAAACTGAAAACTTAATTTCGCTATGATAACTGAAGTCCACTTAAAAAGTGATAAGCTAATGTTTATTCAGTGTCGGCTTATCATGATAAAACACACATGGTATGAGCTCTTCGTTCTTTTATCCCTTCCGACACGGTCGTTTGACGATTATTGAAAGCTCATTCGGTCTAGTAACTTCGTTGGTAAAGCCTTTAAAAACGCAAGAATAACATGGTGTTAAATAAAAAAGGAGAACCTTTTTAACAGTCGTAAACAGAAGTAACCATCACACAACAAGCTCCGGGAGCTCGAGCCGGGCAGCGACCGCTATAAAAAGATCATCATAGGACGGTCGGTGACGGCCGCCGTGCGACATGCAACCCTGGAAAGCGACTCGACTGTGCCATCGAGTACTGTTGCCAAAATAATTAAAGAAATCTCCGACGGTGTCCCTCCACCGCGCCCGCGCCGCTCTAAAATCGTCGCTCTTCGCCCGGGAGTCACTACTCGGGGCGCGGCGGGAAAACATCTCCCGCGCCACTCTTATTTCTTCTTTCCTTCCCGACGCTGTCGAAAAAAATATTCCAGTAAGTTTCATAATACCACTATAAAACCAAACAACCGTGAGTGTAGTAACCCCAAGTGCAAATTAAGTGTCATACCAGTTTGAAAAGGAAATTAGTGATTATAAATAAGTGATAAAAGTGTTACATAACGCGAAACGAATTTCAGAATTTTAAAAATACCGCATTTTGTAGGCGCCTATGGCACAAAAATAGCTTTGAGTCACGTGGTACAAATTCAACCTATAACATGGCTCCACATTTATGTATGATCGTAAATTGTATTAAGTATTCAAATAAAGAAAATGAAACTTATTTTGGCATTTTCTAGCAACAACATTGACGTTTAATAGATTTTAGAATTTTATCAGCAATGTATAAAATATTTTAATAGAAAAGGAATCTCGTTTGACAAAAATAGTATCACTCCCGCGTAAAAGGTGGCGCTGCCATCGACCCCTCTTCTACGTCAGTTTCGTAAAAAATGACGGCTGGATTAGATACGTGTTCGTGTCGTTTATGATATTTACGAGAAAAAGTATTAGATTAGTACAAATTTTAGTAATAACTTTACGAAATAAGAGTTTAACGCTAAAAATAAGTGAAATACTAAAATAAGACAGACACTTCTCATGTATTAAAAAAAAACTTCTTGGTGAGTGGTGCAGTGGTCAAACGGTGCTTGCGATCTAGGAAATAGCTCGTTAAATCTTATAACAATACTCGTCTTCTTATTTTACTAATATCCTTGAGAATAGAGTGGAATTCAAAATCTGTAATCGTCACAAATTCACAATTTTATTCTTAATTTTTTCATTTAAAAAATACCCGAAATCACAAATTGTTTCCCTTTCTAGTAATTTTTTTTTCTTTTACAAATTAAATTTTCATTAAATCTAGAAACAATATCGTGATTTAAAATACGTCGCATTTAAAATTCTCGCACAAAAGCAATATAACCTCAAAGCTTTCAAGTTTATAATGATGACTCGTCATTTCTAACCTATATTTTTGTTCTTGCTTTTTAGAACTGACGGCAACGTAGTAATTCCACCATGGAGGACGCTCACTCGAAATCCGTGGATGAAGTCTTAGGGTACTTCGGTACAGACCCAGACAAAGGCCTTAGTGGAGACCAAGTAAAAAGGAACCAAGATAAATATGGACCAAATGGTAAGTACACTGTTTACCTGAAACATGTAAACAATTTTTCATTACTTTCATGCCTGTTTTATAATGTGTGATAAACTATTCAGAACAGAAGAAGTCCTACTTTTCAGGTAATTGAAACATGACAGAAAAGTTAATTCTGCAATAAACAAAATTCTAACCATGCCATAGGTTAGTAAGTGCTTCATTAAATTGATTATTGCAAAATTGGTAGCATGTTAGTACATTAAACTGCCAATCAAAACCTTCATGGTTCTTTATGCCTCGCCTATGACATCATCACAGAAAAAAATATGCATACCTTAACCAAGCCTTTGCCTTACTTAAACAAGAATTTGTTTAAATCATACTTCTTTTTGTTACATATTGCCAATGTTATTGTAGGTTCTCATCTTCAAACCAATCCGTAAACATCTATCTTCGAAACATCAACTGCCGTACATGGGTCAGAGATATGGGGTACTCAATGATCGCAATTTAATTCTAGTGCTTGCCCATAAAATAGTCTATTGTTTGTGGTAAATGTATTATTTGTAGGAGGTCACAAATTATAATGCTTCTGCTATTCATTAAAGCAAAATATAACTCCAGGACAATAATTGATAACAACAATTTCAATATCATAAGTTAATCATGCGTTTGTAGGCTTAGCTTGATTGACAATAAATGCAGCAGATGTAAGTTTGACAGAACTTACATTCAATTTAATAGGCTATCAGTCAGGGTCATTTGAAATTTTGCCAGCGACTCAAACTTGGCCATGAATCATTCATCTTGAAAAGATGAAGTTTTTTGAGATAAAAATAAGCAGGTAATTGGGAACATTCAACCATGAGACTATTATGAGAGAAATGTATGTGTACAAATGTTCCCAGTAGAATCACATCCTTTGTTGGATGTACATAACACCATCATAATGACTTCAATTTCAAACAATACTAAATGAAAATTTTCTGCTATATTAACCGGTCAAGCTGAGCACGTCGCCGATCGGCGACGAAAGAATAGAAAATTAATTGTGTCTCATTAGCGGAGCTTGACAGATTAATCTGGTCAAAATGTTATGCAATAATAATTACTACTATTAATCCAAATTATCAATGTATGTCATGTGTCCACAAGGTCAACATCTTCCGATCCATGATAATTGCATATTGGTCATACACATTATAATGCATTAGTTTTACTACATAATCAAGTAATTTTGCGTAACTGCAACTAACACTAAATGTAGCGATGTTCTGGAAATGAACTGCATCGAGACAAACTGTTCAGACACCTCATTTCTAAAGTGTATTGTCTATTGAGTGCCAGTATCTATAAGATGCGAAATAACTACCTTGGCCATCTCGACTTCATATTATAATGAGAAATATTGCTTCCATTGTAGTATAGTAACGTTGTTCATATACCTAGGTACTAATTGTATTCTATCTTTCAGTGTGTTTATTTCTATTTGAAACATATTTATGTGTGCTTCAGTCATTCAATCACAAAAAGAAGCCTGGCAGTATTTTGCTGTTCCCATGACCATACAGATCGCCCAAACCCTGTTGACTCACTCCAGAAATGGTCCCAATTTCGAGCCCACCACATGTCCGTAACATTGCCCTAAACACACGTGTTTCTATTCTGTCGGCCATAAAATGGCATCAAAACACCTTGTTGAAATTTTTCCACGAATGATGTTAATATCGTGGCCCAGGTGAAAAAAATTAAAATATTTATGAAACTAGACAAGTAAAAAATTGAGACTGACCCACATCTTACGTGATAGAACGTTTGAATTAAAGCAATCCCGATAGATGTGTTTCACTTAATTATGCTTATTACGCAAATATTCGGGGCTGTGGGCGAAGTGTAAATGAATCCACTTGAAGTACATAATCTTTAATCTCCCCATTCGGTGCACCACCGTAGCTAATTGCACGGAGATAACGACAAATCCTATTGAATACACATTTCCATAACGTACGGCACACATTTTCATTGAAGAGAAAAAAGTTAATTTTGACTTACGAGTAAGTTATAATCGATGGCACAGATATTAATTTCCAATTTTAATTTCATATGTCTAGTTGTTTTTCGATAAACATTGTCTGTTATTGTTTCTTGAGTTAGGCATGTCAACATGAGATGGTCACAAAGATGTTTGAACACAATTGTGGATGTTTTCTTCTACATTGTTGAGTGTCAATAGTATTCAATAACACTGCTGTTGCATACTAATTCAAAATTCCCAGTGGCGTCACTACAATTTTGTCAATTTTCACAAAGTTTGTGACTGCTAACAGTTACAAGACTGATTACTGAAACAAATCTGAGGACAATTCAACTAATTTGCTCTTGTTAGACTCGTTCACTAAAGAACTTAATTAACAATTTACGAGTCTCTAAACTAAATTGCTATAAATGACAATTTCATGATCAAATAGGTATAGTTTTACTATATTATTTCCACCTAAGAAAAACCAGGGCCGGTCGTTAGTATTGACACAATATTAATGGGAGTTTTATCTCACTAAGTCACCGATTAAATATTTGCTGGCAACTATAAGATAGTATAAAAACTAGATCTCGCGCAATCTTTACCTTATACTACGTGTTACAATACATTAAACAAGGATAACATGTTTTAATTCCTTCCACCTATGTACCTACTTGCTAATTTTTTAAACAAAAAAAAATACCATAAATAATAATTTCTTGTTTGTTGTCTGTCTCTGAAAACATTTACCTACAGAGATCCTCTTTGTATTATTAGAAGGTGTAAACCATAATCTTTGTGCAAACTATTTGCACTAAAGATAATAAGAGTATGTGGGTATTTAAAGCAAGTTCATAGATTTTGTCGAATTGATTCTTATTATATTTCAATGGGCGTTGAAACATGGAAAAATTTAATCATGCCAGGCCTTAAAATAAAAATGGCGAGTAGATCGAAGCATAGAGGTGATAAGTACACGGTGGTTGGGGGTGGGTGCATTCACTGTGATGTTTATTTATAGTGAGTCCTCGGTGGTCGATCAGCGCTGAGGCGGAGGCTAGCAGCGGTGCGTGTGCCCACAGGCCACGAGGGACGCGTCCTCACGCGTGACAACGTCCATGTTACCTACCACAAACACCTATTCTCGCTAAAACTCGCCGCGTCGATAAATAATAAGCACTTTGTCACGAAACAGGTGCCAAACCAGTTATCAATACGGTCACGAATATTAATAGATACCTACTCCTTTGACAAAAGATATGGTAACGTTTTGAGCTAAAACTACATTCCACAGGTTCCGCCAGCCTTAAAAGAACGAGTAAAACTTTAGGAGGAGCAATCATTCACTCAGTTGACTCAGTCCAGCATCCTCACAGGATCAGTCAATATACCTAGCTCATAACTTTCAAATTATCATTTTCTTACAAGAATTTGTGTATAAGGAAAGAAGGATGATGATAACACCGTTAAAAAAAAACGTTGCTAGCGCGAGATCCCGCGAGACTTTTTGTTTATTTTCTCGCCTTCGTACAACTGACGATTATTTTGCTGCGGAAAACATAAACTACACGTCACTTCACTCGGTCAGGCACGGTCACAATACCGAACACCTCAAGCGAGAATAGATTTTAAAAAGTAAAAGTGTGTCAGCACTAGTTCTTTGGCACTTATTTTAAAATTATTCACACCTGCTTTATGAACCTAAGAACATCCGAACAGTTTCAACTCAAATGTTCATATTTTTGTTATTCTTGGATGTTTCACCTTTATTATTTCGTTATCGGTAGGTACTTTTAAAGTTAATGTAATTAGATATTGTGATAAATTATAAATAATGTAGAGGTACTCATTCTAGACTATTCAATAGTGGCGTACTCGCCCAGACAGGCAATAACAAAAACCATTTATGAATGAAGTATTAAGATAAGCTGACGAACTTAGGCTTGCTCCTACTGCAATCTCTATTCCGTGAAAACCGATCTCCACCTACACTCAATGTAATCTGTCTTCACCCGCTAGAGATAATATTTAGATTTCTCAGAAACTGAAAACTGTATCAAAGGAAAAACAATTTATAATCGCTAAACGCATTCTCACTTGTAACTGCAAAATCTCATTATTAGAACTAAATGCACAAGACCTGTTCTATTTATGTCTATAAATAATAGCAATAATTGTGTATAGAGAAATTTTTATCAAAATTGAACTAAGACTAATCGATTGTTTCTCATGTAACTCGATGGTTATCCGATACTCGTTCAATAATCATTCGTCCTCGAAACATAAAAACTAACATTACGTACGTAATAGCAACATGTACGAGTAGCTTCCGATAATCCGACACCGATAAACTATAATATCAGTAATGCGCTATGTTCATTAGTGTATTTTCATTTTGCATAATTGTATTCATGAAGTCTTTCATCTGGGGGAAATGACCATTTAACACAGATTCATTTTCTGGGGGGATGTTGAAGTGCACTGCGTCAGTGGGGTTCATAAGTGTTTGAGTGCATTAAGGAGTCGATAGTGTACGGCAAGCCCGGGAATGCTGACTGCTCCCGCGGCGAGATTCGAGTGCCTAGTGGCTGAAATATTATATAGGTACCCAGGTTTATTTTGGACGATCTACGTTGGCGGATTGCGTCTACGAACGCGGCTGACGCGCGATCCACACGACCATTGCACGTTCCAATATTTTATCTGTTAGAAAATTCTTTTATCTTCTCACCACTGGAACCGTAAAGACTACATTTTTTCCACACGTTATATTTTCGGCGACGTTATTCTTAGTTTTTTCGATTGCTTCGATCTAAGCACTCCATATCACCAATAATATCCCTACAATTTGACATTCATTTGAAGAAATAATGCATCATTAATGCGAAACACATTTTATGGATTACTTCTCTTCACTTCTAGGCCTGTTTTTTTTTCATTTCTCAACCATCCTGATAAATTTATCAATGGGTTATCGAAAGTGAAATAGCTCTAATTTTTTTTCAATTTACTTTTTATACCTCATCGTTATTGCCAGCCTTTTTACCCACTGCTGATGTCTTAGTTCATCAATCGTTCATTGTGGATCATTCAACCATCTGGTAACTGATCTGCCAACTTCTTTAGTATTTTCAAAAGTGTCGTGCTTACAAGGTGAATGTGTAAACGCCTGTTGGACTAAGAATGTATTATGTCTACTCAGGTGAACGAAATCACCTCCCTGTAGTATTTATGAATATGGACCACTCTCGTCTTCAGAATTATAAATTCTATATAGCAGCAACTGAAATTATAAAAATGATTTGGTTCGGTAGAACATTTCGGTTGCTACAAATTCGTGATGGTTTTCTCTTGCCTTTCTCTCGATATCGTCAAAAAACTGCAAGGCCTGACTGACAGAGTTGCGAAACAAAACAACAAAGTCAGTGTCCGTTCTTTATCGTACTTTCACCTATATTCCGCTGTCACAAAGAAAGTTTTTACATTGCCAATCTCGTTACAACTAAGTATGTAGTATTGATGCGTAATTGGATTTTGTCTTCAGTGAATCCCTCCAATCAGAGTCAGGGTAACCGCTGGCCACCTGTAGCGTGACGTTGAGGTCATCCGTTTGTTACTATCTTTACCTATATATTATTGTGACTATAATATCAGCGTTGAAATAGCTAATTTTCCTCATTCATTGTTTTTGTAAACTGTTAAAGTTTGCACTTACAGCTAGAATAGAAGCCAATATATTGATATCTTTATGGAGTGGATGTAGCGTGACGGTGTATTATGTATTGTATTATAAGATTGTCAGTCTCGTCACGTACACGATGTACGCTATTTTGACGTCGGATGCCCAGGACGTGACACTTAAGTGTATGGGCGTCCTCGCGATTATGTGCGCTGTTGTTAGTTTTATTGATGAGCGCTAGTGAGCACAGATGCTGACACGGCGATATCGATGCGTGGACTAATTGCTTACATTAGTCACAGCGGCGTGGCTGGCAGCCGGACTGCGTACGCAAATAGAGCCGATACAACGATTGACTTAGCGCACGTTGCCCGATTACACTCTACGATTAAGACATGGAAAACATGAAACTAATTCCACGTACATTCCTATGGACGTTATCTTTACTGCATCCAAAAAGCTTATTGCGAAACATGCAGCCGAACATGCTCCCACCTAAACTCGACTCCCGGAAGTGACATGATGGGAGGATATTCCAATAATTGTAAGGGCAGCGTTTAATATGAACATCACGAATCGTCAATTTAGGCAAGTAGTAGTGATTAGGTAGACGTAGATAACAAAAGGATTGTACTAGAAATATTGCGCCTGCGACGTTGTTGTTACGTAGGAACTAAGTGCGCGTTTGAGGTCACCATGCAGGTCGCGCACGGCCCGGAGACGTGGCCCGCTCACTGCCCAGCAACTACATAATCATAAACAAGATACGTTATACCAAAATACACCTTACCACACATTTGTATTACAGATTTAATATAATAAACATGATAAAAAGTCTGATTGTCGCGTCAGCAAAAAAGATAAAGTTTTCCGACCCTACTACTTGACAAATAATTACTGACAAACATATATTATGTACACGTCACAAAGGCTTTTTTTTTGTAGGGCACGACTCTAACTCAATGTTAACCAAATGCTGACGCATAACCTTCTACGGCAATACAGAATAATAAGCGTACTATAGCGCTACTGTAGTAATCTCTAAGGACAAGGTCCTTAGAACTTAATCTTATAAGTACAATATTTCTTTTATCAAAATAATATTACACCTATTCTAACCTGTTCTGCTCTGTCTAGTTTTATTTAGAACGATGATATAATTCTTAAATATATTATCCTCTCCGATGACCGTAAATATACCGGTTTTTAAAAAACATGACTCCAAATTAAACAACAATTATTTTTATTTTTTATTAATTATCAGTAGCCAGTTTAAAATCAAAGAAGTGCGATAATTCTCTATCGCAAAAACTGTATGTACCTTGATTAGCTAGCGGCCTGGTAAATATTATCACACGTGGTTTACTTTGTTTTGAAATTGTTGATTTTTGCGCAGTATCCGAATAGAAGCCGGTTTTAGCGCATACTGATAACGATTTAATCAAAATAAGCTGCGTAGAGTAGAATTAGACAAACGGTGAGCAGATCACGTTGAAATGCGGAGCCGACATTTGTATTTGACGTCACTATTATTGGCCGAAACGCTGATCGAACCTCGCTTCGCCGGCGCGGGCGCTGCCGCTCGCGCCGACCGATCCCGTGTATTTATGTACGATCGTAACTGCCGACATAGATCGCATGCCTGTTCTGACTAGTTTATCGTCTGTTACATTAACTCCTTTGATCTTTTATTCAAAATTCTTATTATGGTTCTTTTCTCTTTTCAGAACTGCCAACGGAGGAGGGTAAGCGCATCGATTTGATAAATATTTCTAAGCTATCTGCTGACCTAAATATCCTACACAATATTCCGATTCCTTCCACTGTGTAGATTCCTTTTAAAGATTCAACTTGATCAATAACATTTTGTAAATGTATATAACATAAACGCAAGATAATATTTAGCTTGACAAGACTTCCTCATCCCTGAAGATAAATACTTAGTAGTTGTAGAGCACTCAGGAAATTTCCTTAATTTATTATACAAAGCCGCCATGCTAGAAATGTGAACACTCAGGAAGTGTGGCGGTCCCCAATTGTATGTTAATTAAGTGCCTAAACTAATTACGCATACGACGATTAATCTGACGCATATAGGGAAACACAAACCCATAAATAAACTAATCTGCATAGGAAAGAGCTGCTGCTGCTGTAGGAAAAACATCAGTAAATTTCGTTCAAGTTAGCGTTTAGAAAGAAATAAAATAGTTATGTACAATGCTTTGGTAATTTTTTTTTCTTTGTTACTAACGATTTTTTAACTTCACCTATATTCGAATAAAAACCATGGCAAGGTTCCGTGAGATACTTTTTGTTTACTGCTCAAAGCCTTGAAGTCACGTTTGTTGAATCTTGTCGTCAAGTTTGCGATACATATTAATGACTAGAATATTGAATAATAGCCTACGTTTACACAATCTTGAATTCGTAAAATACAACATTTTAAAACACCAAAATGTATAGGTACACCAACGTTAGATTCGGCGTATTTCCTACTTTCCTGAAAAAATATTATTTCCGCTAATATCCTATGATTTTATTCGTATGCAGATTAAATACGCCAAAAATATAACATTGGTCTCTTGTTTACTTATAGGCAAAAGTATATGGCAGTTAGTCCTGGAACAATTCGATGACCTCTTAGTAAAGATTTTGCTGTTAGCCGCTATTATTTCATTCGTAAGTATTAAGATCATTAGACTAAAGGATGATTTGCCCCAATCGGCTTGCATCGCCTCGGATCGGAAAGCATACGAATGAATGCGGCGACAGCCGATCGTGTCCGGCAGCATGTCGACGCATACGATCGGCTCCGTACCGTCGCGTCGCTTGCGAACGTATCCGTTTCTACGCCTAGTCATAGTTTCATTCCAACCGTGTTGACGTGTTCTAATTTTTGAAAATGGTTGAAGTTGACGTAGTATTGTTGACTTTTGCACTAGAAGAAGAAAAAAATGAATCGTAGAACAGAAGAGGAAAAGAAAAATTTGGACGACAGGCGAACGAGGCCAATCGCGCGTCTCAGCATCCTTTCGGCTACGATCGCGTGTCGCGGAAGACGCCCGCGGTCAAGCTGCTGTGCTCGTTTACGCAGTATTTAAAGTTTATATTACAACTTATATTACAACTTTAAATACTGTGTAAACGATTTAACATCGTTTAAAGGTTGTAAAATCCGTTCCGATCCGATGCGGTGCGAGCCGTTTGGGGGAAATAATCCTTAAGTATCCTTAGTTACAAACGTTTACAGAAAGATTAACAATATTATTCTCATGTTTCAGGTTTTAGCTTTATTTGAAGAACACGAAGACGCATTCTCCGCCTTCGTAGAGCCTTTCGTTATTTTACTTATTCTTATTGCTAACGCTGTAGTAGGAGTATGGCAAGAAAGAAATGCCGAATCCGCCATCGAAGCTTTAAAAGAATACGAACCCGAAATGGGTAAAGTAATCAGAGGAGACAAATCCGGTGTACAGAAAGTTCGAGCCAAAGAAATTGTACCCGGTGATATCGTTGAGGTGTCAGTCGGTGACAAGATCCCCGCTGACATCCGTCTTATTAAAATTTACTCGACCACCATCCGTATTGATCAGTCCATCTTGACCGGAGAGTCTGTCTCCGTGATCAAACACACAGATGCCATTCCCGACCCCCGCGCCGTCAACCAGGACAAAAAGAACATTCTCTTCTCCGGTACCAATGTCGCCGCCGGCAAGGCCCGCGGTATTGTCATCGGTACTGGTCTCTGCACTGCCATTGGTAAAATCCGTACTGAAATGTCCGAGACTGAAGAGATCAAAACACCTCTGCAGCAAAAACTGGACGAATTCGGTGAGCAGTTATCTAAAGTCATCTCAGTTATTTGCGTTGCCGTATGGGCTATCAACATCGGACACTTCAACGACCCCGCCCACGGTGGAAGCTGGATCAAGGGTGCCGTGTACTACTTCAAGATCGCCGTCGCCCTGGCTGTCGCCGCTATCCCTGAAGGTCTGCCCGCCGTCATCACCACTTGTCTCGCTCTCGGTACCAGGCGTATGGCTAAGAAGAACGCTATCGTGAGGTCGCTGCCCTCTGTAGAGACCCTTGGTTGCACATCTGTCATCTGCTCCGACAAGACCGGTACTCTGACCACCAACCAGATGTCTGTTTCCCGTATGTTCGTCTTTGAGAAGATCGAAGGTGGCGACAGCAGCTTCCTTGAATTCGAAATCACTGGTTCCACCTACGAGCCTATTGGCGACGTGTACCTGAAGGGACAGAAGATAAAGGCTACTGAATTCGACACTCTTCAAGAACTGGGCACCATTTGCATTATGTGCAATGACTCCGCTATTGACTTCAACGAATTCAAACAGGCATTCGAGAAGGTCGGTGAAGCCACTGAAACCGCTCTTATTGTACTCGCTGAGAAAATGAACCCCTTCAACGTTCCCAAAACTGGACTTGATCGCCGCTCCAGCGCTATTGTTGTACGCCAAGAGATTGAAACCAAATGGAAGAAAGAGTTCACTCTTGAGTTCTCCCGTGACAGGAAATCCATGTCCTCGTACTGCACACCCCTCAAGCCTTCCCGTCTTGGAACTGGACCCAAACTGTTCGTCAAGGGTGCACCCGAAGGTGTACTTGAGCGTTGCACGCACGCTCGTGTCGGAACTGCCAAGGTTCCTCTGAACACCACCCTCAAGAACCGCATTCTGGACCTCACCCGCCAATACGGTACCGGTCGCGACACCCTCCGTTGCTTGGCCCTGGCCACCGCTGACAACCCACTGAAGCCTGATGAGATGGACCTCGGAGACTCTACCAAATTCTTCACCTATGAAGTCAACCTTACATTCGTCGGTGTCGTCGGCATGTTGGACCCTCCCCGTAAGGAGGTATTTGACTCCATCGTCCGTTGCCGCGCCGCTGGTATCCGTGTCATCGTCATCACTGGTGACAACAAAGCCACCGCGGAAGCTATTTGCAGGTAAATATACAACATTCTAACAAAACTGTCTATAGAGTTACATTTTCGTTGTCAAATAATAATTAACTTGTATATTTCAGGCGTATTGGCGTGTTCACTGAAGATGAAGACACTACTGGCAAGTCCTACTCTGGTCGCGAGTTCGACGACCTCCCCGTTTCTGAGCAACGCGCCGCCTGCGCTAAGGCTCGCCTGTTCTCTCGTGTGGAGCCCGCTCACAAGTCCAAGATCGTTGAGTACCTGCAGAGCATGAACGAAATCTCCGCTATGGTAAGATCCAAACATCATTCAACTTTAAATATTTTAAGCAGAAGTTTAGCAGTTCTCTAAATGAACAAACAGAATTTTAAGTATGTTACCACATCAACACAACAGCAAAATAACTGCTACATTGTAAAAGATATCTTTATAATTTACTGAAACACCATTCGCCAATATTATTGAATGTATACACGTTGTAATACATATTGGAAGTGTGGTGTTTACGTTAGGGCAGCAATGTTTGTAAACTGGAGCACTCGAAACTTATTATGAAAGAATTGGTGGTACTATATTGTGATTGCGATGACATGTTCGTTATGACTTTACAGACTGGTGACGGTGTGAATGACGCGCCCGCCCTGAAGAAGGCTGAGATCGGTATTGCTATGGGCTCTGGTACCGCTGTCGCTAAGTCTGCCGCTGAGATGGTGTTGGCTGACGACAACTTCTCATCCATTGTCGCCGCTGTTGAGGAAGGCAAGTATTCCTAGCAATGTTCACTGAATCTGAAAAATATGATCATGTGTGTAGGATACAGAAACGGTTAACATGACGGTTTTGTAACTTCAGGTCGTGCCATCTACAACAACATGAAGCAGTTCATCCGCTACCTGATCTCTTCCAACATTGGTGAAGTCGTGTCTATCTTCTTGACTGCCGCCCTGGGTCTCCCCGAGGCTCTGATCCCTGTGCAACTGTTGTGGGTCAACCTGGTCACTGACGGTCTGCCCGCCACCGCCCTCGGTTTCAACCCACCTGATCTCGACATCATGGACAAGCCCCCCCGTAAGGCTGATGAGGGTCTCATCTCTGGATGGCTGTTCTTCAGGTATAAATACGATACGATACAAGTAACGTAATGACTTTTGAGCTGCAAAACATCACAATTGGAGATGGAGAAAACTCCGATGGTGCTGTTAACATTGTTCAGTTGTAACTGTTTGATAACTTGCCAGGTACATGGCTATCGGTGGTTACGTCGGTGCCGCTACCGTCGGCGCTGCGTCGTGGTGGTTCATGTACTCGCCCTATGGACCCGGTATGACTTACTGGCAGCTTACCCACCACTTACAGTGCCTTGGCGGAGGTGATGAGTTCAAGGTACGCCGTTTTACAATTCAACACCAACCAACCATTTCAGTATTTTTTATATTTGTAATTTTTTGTCATAATAAATATTAAAACATTTTTTGCGATTTTAGGGCATCGACTGCAAGATCTTCACTGACCCTCACCCTATGACGATGGCCCTGTCCGTATTAGTAACAATTGAGATGTTGAACGCCATGAACAGTTTATCTGAGAACCAGTCGCTGGTGTCCATGCCTCCGTGGTCCAACATGTGGCTTGTCGGCTCCATGGCTCTCTCCTTCACCCTCCACTTCGTCATCCTCTACGTTGAGGTCCTTTCGGTGAGTACCGCTCGAGTTGTCACACGGATGCAGTTGTCGGTAATGAATATGCTAACTCCTTCGTGTTCTGATGCGTGTTTGCAGGCCGTGTTCCAAGTGACGCCGCTGTCCGTCGACGAGTGGGTCACGGTAATGAAGTTCTCGATACCCGTGGTGCTGCTCGACGAGGTGCTGAAGTTCGTCGCGCGCAAGATCTCCGACGGTGAGAAGGCTTCGCAGCTGATGCACTGGCTCGACGGCATGCAATGGATTGTGCTCATGTGGGCCGTGTTCTTTGGCCTCATCATCTACGGCCCTCTATAAGCCGGCCCGCCCCCGTGTGCCGTGCCACCACCCCGTTTGATTCACATCTAATACCCTCCTATCGATTTCTGCGCCACCCACCTATTCTATTCATGTTGCAGTTTAAATTTTCTATTCTCGTGTGTGAACTGATAAGTTATTTTGAGTGTGGGTAGCGCACGGAATTTTACTGTGGAAACCGATAAGACTATGAGCTTCGCTCACCACAGTACCAGTCATCTAACAGTTTGGAATGCTCATTCTGCGCACATGGTGTGTGAAGTGACCCTGAGCCCGCGCACGTGCGCCCTGGTGTTGGACATAGGACCGGTAGTGAACAAGTGATGTTGCCGCGTCGGACTAGCTACCATCAGTGTTGTAGTTGTCTGTACTGCTTAGGAGTAGATCTAACAGAGCGTGGCGGCCAATGCGGCCCGCTCTAGTGATTATGCATTTTGTATGTGCGAGACAATAAATTTATTGGAGCTCATTTTTTTACAAGTTCGTGAGTTCGACTAATATTCTCTTCCTTTACTGAGTACATATACATAATATTATACACTTATTTGATGTGAAGTGGCTGTGAAGACCTTCGTTATGAATGCTAACTAATGAAACACCAAAAATTGGAACGGTATTTATAAGTTAGATTAATTGCATTTTATACATTTTGTATACAGTAGCATGAAAAGCTCCGCATTCAAATATATTATAGTGAACTCGCACATAGCTCAGTACCTTGTCCTTGGGGACAGCAGACATGTTATAATACATACTATTAATTAATAGTAATGTGCATTGTTAGCTTAGTGTAATTTATTGTAAGTGTATTATTAGGGACGTGGTTACAATATTAATCTCTCAGCAACTGTTATCAAAAGTGTTTTTCTCCTCTGTCCTTTCACTGTGGTCGCTTCTTAACATTCCTATATGCATTTCTTTTTTTTCTTTTATCAAACCTTGTTTGGTATTGAGGAGCGCTCTTATTAATCTAAGCTAATATTAACTAATGAATGTGTCCCTAGGCTGAACTAACCTCATGCCTTTGTGTGAACTCAGGCGGATTGCATATTGACTGCTAGCCAGCTGCAGGATCATGCAGCCGGATCGAGGGCATTGTTACTTCAAGCTAACTGATCTACAGTCGTACTCTTAAGGGTCTGACTATGCAGTTGTCTTGCAGCTACGATGTAGTCGACCTGGCAGCATCATGCTGTCATGTTTACAATGCTGTTTACTGGCAGTTACATGCAGTCCGCCCGTGTTCACCCTTCGTAACTCAAGTAATACGTCACAACGTTTACCTGTGCTACTAGTGACTTTCATATACATCGAAACAATATCATGTCAAGCCTTGTTTCAATATAATTATTACACACTATTTTCTTTTTAAATTCTTTAATTTGTGTACTGTGTAAAATGTCTATTTATTACATTATTTACTACAAAATAATTTATTGAAATAAAGCAAATAGTCTATGTATGTACGAACTTAAATCGGCTTAAAGATCCTAAGTACTTTTTATTTATCTATATTACTAATTGATGTAATTTATTTTGTCTCCTGTTCTTGAAAATAACCCTTTATATCAATTATTTCACCATTGAGACATAATATTACTTTTAAGTTTAAAAAACCCAATTCAAAATTTGTTAATTGTGGTATCAGGTTAGTACGTACATATGTTTTTTTTTTTTTATATATATAATGAACAGTAATAAAAATTGCATGTAAACATTGCATGGTTTATGACTTTAAAGAGTGCAGTTTTGATATGATGCATTAACAATTATATATTAAAGTATTACAAATTATTTATGTGTATACCCAAATCTATAAACAAGACTTGATTGAAAGGACTACAACCGTTAGAAGTTTATATTTATTTTATGTGTTTTTTCTATATGCAACACGTACCTTGTGAATATAATATTTTAAATAAACACAAAACACTTCATTGAATGATTTGCCCCCCATATATTTGAGATATATCTTAAAACTACCTATTGCCTTCATATCTCTTCAATCAGTAGTTGGTGTACCACACCACCAAGCATTGATCCCACATAATTATACACTGCACAATCAAGGGCATGCTCAAAAACCTTCGTTGTGAATGTCCCCCAGCCTCCTGGAACTTGTTGCGTTTATCAGATTAACTTATTGAAATGTACAGTCGTTTATACATTTTACATATTAAAATAGTCAACAATATTAACGTTTGAATTATTTCCCTTCACAATCCAGTAGTGACACTACATGACCATGACACATACCCCTTGATTATGAATTATATACCACCCCTGGTGACCCTTTGTGACCCTATGTATTGGAACCCCATGTCCTTAGTGTACAAATAATTGTTTAATTACTATTCTATTCCTCGCTAACAAATTTTTATTTAACAAGTTTTGCAAGAATTATGATCTATCTTGTTGTGGGTGATACTTCAACCTGCAACAAAAACAGTTGCGTTTTGAACATCACTTCCAACTTGATCTGTAACCAGAGCGATATTGTTTCGCCTACAAAACTTATTAAAGAATGGTTACAAAAAAATATATAAACAAGCAATAAAAACAACAAAACAATTGTTTGTGAATTGCAAAACTTAGTTTAGGGCCGCGCCACGGCAGGTACGACCGTGGCGGCCCGCGCACGCTCCCGCATGCTCTAACGTGGTGTTGTCCTTGTGTCCCCAGCCCAGCCGGATTGGAAGCTGTAAGCGCCGGATCGCCGTCGCAGCGCCACTGCACGCACATATTCCATGAACACTCATTGTTTGTTGTGATCCCGCAGTGAAACTACACATTTAATGTAACTACGACACGGTTGTGATATCTTCATAAGACCTAGTAAGTTCGGACGGCAGCCCCGCTCGAGCGCACACGACACTAACACTCTCGTTGTTTTGCAGCGAACGAGGTGGTCATTGACAAGTGGTAAACGCCACCGAATCATAGTTCCTCAACCCGCTTCTCTCTGCTACTTCTACCGCTCTCGTCTCCCGGTGTAATGTTAATTGGCTTTTAGATGTGTACGAATTAAAAAAGACCGTCACGTAAGACTACGATTAGGCTAGGCTAGATAGGCCAGGGCCAGCGGTGGAGCAGAGGCGCGAGTGGTGGATGCGGCGACGAGGCGGGCCGGGGCGCCGCCCGGTCCACCTGCTCACCTGCGCTAGTTCACCAGAGGGGACATAATGTTGTTCATAATGTGTATATACTACAGTATGCTTAGGAGGTTTAATCAATTTGTTATATTACGTTGTTCTAATTAAAGACTACATGGTGCCCGTCGACAGAAGCAGTGCGATAGACGATGTGTACTTAAGTTGAGAGCACTCATTAATTTATTGTTATATTTTTATTATCTTATAATCTAGTTTGCTTATCTAGAGTCGAGTCATTTCTATTAGTGCTGACGCCTCGACGAGCAATATGGTGTCTGTAAGGGAAGGATAATTACATGATTGTCCAGTGTTTGGGACCTGAGTCCAAAAGTTTAAACATACCTGTACATTTTAATGTATTATTGTTTTGTACAATAAATCGTTATAAACGACAAGTGTTTCATTTCTCACTTCAATTCATCTCGTTTTTCAAAGAAGCATCAGAGTAGCCCGCGAAATTCAAATTATATTTTTTTTTGCAATTGGTTGTATGTTGATCTAAACCTTAATTCTAAATATGTATAAATAGCGTCCGTAAAAAGTATTTATTTATAGAATCGTAAAACTTCAAAAGTTCATATTACCCTATCAAATAATTATTTAATCATGACATTAATTCAGGCCAATTCTAAATAAGTTGTATTGCTGATTCTAATGATTATATTTTCTGTAAAGTTCTATTTGTTACGTTCGCAAATCACATTTTAATCATCTACAACCTGGCGCTGCAGTCTCGACAAAAATCGGTCGTTAACTCTAATCGATGTCAATTCCTTTAATACAGTAAAACGGGGCTACTTTGAATTCCAGGGTTACTTTGAGCAGACCGATCACAATTCACAACGCTATGACGCGTTCCCCACACCCCGCGCCTCGCGCAATATTACTCGAGGCAGAGGTCACGCACACTTGCTGAGCACACGTGAAAACCGATTTTGGCGCTCTGTCCCCTGGAAGTCAAAGTAGCCCCGTTTTGCGGTACATTCTCAACCTTACATTTTGGAAATAAAGTTGAAAATCTATTAAAGGAATTTGACAACGATACGACTTGATTTTTGTCGCTGTCTAATGTCGAGACTGCAGGGGCTGACACTGACCTGCAAATTGCAAAAAACCGGCCAAGAGCGTGTCGGGCCACGCTCAGTGTAGGGTTCCGTAGTTTCCCGTCCGTCACAATAAGTGTTCCCACGTACAATTCGATAATACCCGCACCCTAATTGCGTAACACACTATCAATCGGAATCAGAATCATTTCGAAGCCAATTGCTAATCCATTGCTTCATAAGTTCGAAAAATTTGTCTGCTGAACACGTAAATAACGCAATGAATGTTGTTGAACTGTCAAAATGAAACCGATTCCGATTAATAAACTGTTACGCAATTGCCCCGCCGACCCAATGGTGAGCATCAAGATGGAGGGACCAAACCTCCAATGTCTGTCCTACATATCTGAAAAATTAATACCATTAATCTACTATTTGCTACCTTTGCTATAATTTTAGCTACCTCATCATATACATAATATTTTAACAAAATGCTTGGTCCCTCCATCATGATATCAAGATGGAGGGACCAAACTGATAGACTACTCCCTGGAATATTCTACCTACTTAGTGTTATAGTACCTTAATTCTACCTTAATATTATTGATTTTGGCTGCCCGAAATATATATCGTTTTAAAGATATCGATTATATAAGTTGGTCCCTCCAAATTGACGATTCAATTGTTTAGTGCAACTGGTAAATGGTCGGTTTATTTTCGATCTTCGAAGGATACATATTTAATACCTATTTACTACCTTCTAATCGTGCAAAATTTCTTACGATAAAGTTTATTTTAAACTAGCCAAACAAAAATAAAGAAATAAGTAGGTACAACGTACAAATTTTGACATATGACCATTGATATATATGCATGGAATTATTATGTACTACGGTTGTACGTAGTACATAATAATTCCATGTATATATGTCAATGCATATGACACACCAGTTGACTCGACGGGGTGTTGTGAATTACGTCATGATAATCAGGAATAGCTAATATAAAATGTATCTTTAGTTTTTAATTATTACTATTTATTGGTTGATTTTATTTTATTCTCGTAATACTGGTAAACAAAGAAAAATATTGAAAGCGGTCTACACACCAAAGCCGCTGACCCGGCGGCACGGATCGCCGGCCTTATTTTGTACAGACGCCAGCACATCAACCTACACCTAACTGTCACATTTTCCCAATCAACTTTGAACCTTATGCTACAGTGATAAAGTTGAAAATCTATTAAAGAAATTTGACACATTGTAGTAGGTTGATGTGCTGGCGTCTGTACAATCATGCCGCCGGCTTGCGCCCGCGCGGGCAAGCCGGCGGGGCAGCATGCCGATGCCAACGGCATCCCTCTCCACTCACTCAGTCAGTTGCCCGCCGGCTTTCATAGAGTAGTGACAATTACTAGAACACCACATGCCGCGGCTGTCGTGCCGCCGGCAAAGTCGTTCAGCTTGGACATTCTGAAGCCGCCGGGTTAAGGCTGTGCCGCCGGGTCAGCGGCTTTGGTGTGTAGACCGCTTATGGAATATAATTATTTTAAATGTGGCTAAAGTTTCTGTTTCTAAAGGGTCTTTCAAATAGCGCGGGGAGATGTTGACAGTTTGCGGCGGCCGTATTGTTTTGGCGGCATCTGTCAAATGCGTTGTTATTTCTTCAGTTACTGATGCCAAATCACCATGGCAAGTTACACGATTGAGCAGCACGTCCAAATGATAAAACTTTATTATCAAAATGTGTGTTCGTTAGTGAAAACGTTAAGCGGTCTACACACCAAAGCCGCTGACCCGGCGGCGGCTTAGTGCCGGCGGGTTAACCCGGCGGCTTCAGAATGTCCAAGCCGAACGACTTTGCCGGCGGCACGACAGCCGCGGCATGTGGTGTTCTAGTAATTGTCACTACTCTATGAAAGCCGGCGGGCAACTGACTGAGTGAGTGGAGAGGGATGCCGTTGGCATCGGCATGCTCCCTGCCAGCACTTCGAATGGTTTTATTCATTGTTTTTCACTTTTTATGTTTAAGCACCGTTTGATGGTCGAAATAAAAATTCTACGAAGTCGTGAATTATTTTGGGAATGTTGCCAACAGACAAAAAATTAGTTCCGTTTCTAGACTTTTTTGCCAAGCTTGTATATGATGAGGTAGCTAAAATTATAGCAAAGGTAGCAAATAGTAGATTAATGGTATTAATTTTTCAGATATGTAGGACAGACATTGGAGGTTTGGTCCCTCCATCTTGATGCTCACGACCCAGTGATGTAATAAGTACCTACAGCGCCATCTCTCGGGGAATTGGGTTACTAATTAATACATAGACGTGCCAGAAGTTTTCGGTGGTAATTTTGGATTGCGAGAACCGATTTTAATCATTCTTTTTTGTTTGAAAAAAGATACGTTCAGGTAATAAAATATGTAAACGAAGTTAAAAAAAATGCTTGCATATACGATTATACTACGAACTTAGTCCAGAAATGATTTTGTACAACTTTTTGTCTTTTTTGTACAAAAACTGTTGTTTCTATCAAGTTCAAAATAATTTTCCTAGAAAGTCCTTATAAACTTCTACTTTTCATATTTTTTTCATATTTTCTAAACTTATGGTTCAAAAGTTAGAGGGGGGGGGGACATATTGTTTTTTACTTTTGGAGCGATTATTTCCGAAATTATTGACATTATCAAAATATGATTTTAGTAAACCCCTATTCATGTTTAAATACCTTTCCAACAACATATCACACGTTAGGGTTGAAATAAAAAAAAAAATCACTTCCCACTTTACATATAGGGGGGCTACCCTACTAAAACATTTTTTTCCAATTTTTATTTTACCACTTTGTCGGCGTGATTGATATACATATTGGTAGCAAATTTCAGCTTTCTAGTGCTAACGGTCACAGAGATTAAGCGAGGACGGACAGACAGACATGGCGAAACTATAAGGGTTCCTAGTTGACTACGGAACCCTAAAAACGTAAAATAATTTAAATTTTGCGGGCTACCTTAAGCGCGTCTTATCTACCCATTGAGATAGGCTATGTCTATGTCGCCCACCTAGCTAGCATATAGCTATGCTACGATCTTACCACTGGAGCAGCTTGTAACAACCAGAATTAGAAAGGTATAGGTCATCGTGTCTTTGTTAGATAGCCCAATGCTCGTTTTCTCTCTTATACCGACATACTACGCGAGTTACGCGACACCTAAATCGCACTGTCGTCGGGCCGCTACAGTATGCTAAATATAAGGTGTCGCGTAGTGTTTCTGAAAACGGAGCCTTTGTAAATCCTGGTTAACGCACGCCCGACTTTATATCAGTTGTCGTGCCCCCAGCGCCCAAGAAAAAAAAAAAGAAAAATAAATACCGATGAAACGAGCTGTGATGATGATTGGTCGTATACAGGGTGTTACGGAAAGGGTATATCAATACAAACGGGTTGAAGAGTGTATCTGGTCTAGAATCTCTGTACAAAATTTCAGCTCAAAAGCAGTAACTTTGAAAATGCTTAATATTTTTTTATTTCGATTGTTTATTAAATTGAAATCATAAAAAACGTGTCACCGCACTACGAGGGTCATTATCCATTATCTGTAGTGTATCTGTGCGCCTAGTACACGCACATCATGCCGCCGCGTGCCAGTGCAGCGCCGTGATGTCGAAATAAAAAATATTTAGCATTTCCAAAGTTAATGCTTTTGAGCTGAAATTTTGTACAGTGATTCTAGACCAAATACACTCTTCAACCCGTTTGTGTTGATATACCCTTTCCGTAACACCCTGTATATACGACTCTGGCGGAATGGGCACGAAAATATTTGTCGGATTAATCCGACGTAAGCGGTTAAAAGGTTAGAGGCCAATTGAATTATTATTATTCGGCCGGCTAGAGACAGATAGTGTTAGGCTTTTTGACTGCGTCCAGCTTTCGCTTTTTATTTTCTTAGTGTGCATACACGCGAACCGTTCGAGATGAATGTCGAACGAGCCCCGCGAGGCGGGGAATTTGAAAACTTTTATATAAAAAATGGGTTTTATTCAAATTTTTTCTCAAAAAACCTTTTTTTAACGTCCGGCCTTGGGATCCAAAAGTCCTGCTTTTTAGCGACCAAGTCCGGCTTTCTGATTTTCAGAGATGGCAACGCTAATTACCTATGTGTTATGTGAAAATAACTAATAACTTTATCCAATTTAAAAACGATTCTGTACTCGTTTATCCGCGATTTTTTTGCTCAAAATTAAAAGAGCTAAATGTCATATTGTACGACAAGACCCGCGGCTTTACTTCCTGCAAGCTCAAAACAATCTACTAATGAATTATGCCATTCAAATTAACTGCAAACACGTGCGGAGCGTGTCCCGCGCACCGAAACGTGGCGTTTTTTTTTTATATATGGCATCTTGCAGATCAACCTAGGAGGTTTTCGGCTGCGTAACCTCCCGCCTACCTGTGGTTGCCTCAATAAATTAAGGCCTCCAGCCTGGGCTTCAAAACTAAGCGACTACACCCTAAGGGCACCCCCTGTGGGGTACGGATTCTGCCCGCCTTACCGAGTGAATCTCCTCCGTGGCATTACAGCTGTTTATTTAGACTGGGATCAGAAAAACCTGAGACAGTTAAAACTTTTCCAGAATGAATAATTGGCTTTTTGCTTCAAGTTAGAATTAAAAATTAAAATGTATTCAAGTCTATTTACAATAGAACAGACGTCAGCACATCAAGCTACCCGAAACTGTCAAATTCCAATCAAGTTGAAAATCTATTAAAGAAATTTGACAGCTTGATGTGCTGGCGTCTGTTCATTACTCGGCCTCGGCGTTAGCACCCTCGCTACGCTGGGGCGCTAATTTCACGCCGTGCAATAATCAGAATCACATATAAGCGTGAATTAAGTGCGGGTTTAGGTCCCACAGTACTACCTACCTACACATAAAATTTAATGAAAAACAAGCAACAAAATAAGATAATCAGGTTTGGAAGAGATTACTGAACAAAAACTTGAGATAAGGCGATTAACACACGGCACCGCGCACCGCCGCGGTTGGCGGTGAAGCGGATCTCATGTCGCATTGATCTCTATTAAATCCGTCGATGCCTAACACACGTACACCGCCTGACCGCGCGTTCGAGCGGTGCTCTCACCGCCACCGCCCCTCCGCGCGGCCGGCCGCGCTGAGGGGCGGTGCATCACACACGGGGCGCCGCATAACCGCGCGAATCATCGTGTGTGCAGGATGTGTTGCAATTTAAAAATGGATTTTGATATTGAAAAGTTTATTTCGGAGATTGAAAGTGAAAAATTTATCTTCGTGTTTTCTCAAACTTTTATAGAATAACATGAATGTCCTATTTAGTGTTCTGCTTCGTAAAAATGGATGAACCCAATATCTTCTTTTTAATTTCTTTTTACGCCATAAAAGCCAGATTATTGCCACCACTTCAGCGTCCATTCTTGCCAGTGTCTGTGATCAAACTGGTCAAATCCGCGTTAAATCCAACTCCACCGCCCCCCGCGGCGGCGCGCGGTGCCGTGTGATAATCGCCTTAGATTTGAATTTCGTGGGCGGGCCATTCCGCTCAATTAGGCCGACTTTTATTTGCAAATGGTTATGACATTTGGTGCGCGTTGATTGCAATAATAAATTAAATAAAGGTGTTATACTTTTTTAGATAGCGGCGCCATACGTAAAAACATGTAAGAAATGTCATATAAAGTAAAAAAAGAATGCAGCTATGATATTTAATTTATTATTAGCATATATTCGCCGTTAGTGGATTTCCGCGGATTGACCCGGGCACGTTAGTGCATCCTCTTAAGCCAAGTGCACATTAACGGCCTGGCCATGAACTCGCCGCTATCAGCGGCAGCTTAGCGCGGGGCGGCGAGCGGTAAAAACAAATATACCAAAATGTATGAACCATGGCACGGCGGCGCACCGCTCGCAGCATCAGACAAAAGAAATCACGCCGCTTGCCGCTAAGCCAGTAGTCGTGGCCGGGTGGTAATGCCGCCATCATGGCGGCATTACCACCCGGCATGGCGGCGCCATGGGACGCAGCGCAACGCGTTTTCATACAAAAAAAGTGCGGTGCAGTGCAGCCCGCCTGACTATAGAGTAAGTTAGTAATACGAACAAATTTACGGCGCGGCCTACCTTAATTTGCGCTAGTTTGGAACCATTATGTTCTGTGTTTGGAACTGAGAGTTTATCTTGCCATGTGATGGTATACAATTATGAGTATTTATCTTATGCTAGATACACACGCAGTGACTTCAAAATCTCACGTCCGCACGCAGATTTTGAAATCGCTAGCGACAAAACTGCTGTCAAAATCTGAGTGTGTATCTAACATTAGTAGCCATATTTTTGTACAGACTCCAGCACATCAAGCTACTACAATCTGTCTAGATTTTCAACTTTATCTTTATAAGGTTGATTGAAAAGACAAAACAAATAAAAACCCAAATCAAATTTTCCCAATCAACTTTGAACCTTATGCTTTAGTGATATGATGTGCTGGCGTCTGTACATTTTAGATGAAGCAGGCAGCATGAATTTTTGAGACGAGACTTCAGTTCAGTATGAAAACCGTAACTATAATGCCGCCTCCACACGCTTGCCAGACCAAACCTCGACCAACCAGACGTTTGATTTGGCTTGTTATGGGGTGGACTTTGAATGTTGCTGATCCCGATCAAGTGTCGGTTTCATCTGAGACAGAGAATAACTATTTCTTCGCCAGAAGAAACGAGACGCGTCCTTATTGAAAATTACTTCTCGGTATATATCTTCGCACAGTACTCCAGTTGGCCAACGAAGTCAAATACCTCGGAGACATTCTAGACAGTAAGTTAAACTGGAGCAGTCATCTGGACAACAAACTAAACAGGGCTTGCATATTTTTTGGCAGTGCAGGAAAATGATAGGTAATAAAAACTTTTTTACAAAAAAAAAAACCGACTTCAAAAAAAAACACTACAAAGTGATAAATAACTTTAATTTCGGAAGTCGGTGTCGTTCGTTCCGTATTTTCGTTTTTTGACACCGACTTCCGAAATTAAAGTTATTTATCACTTTGTAGTGTTTTTTTTTTTGAAGTCGTTTGTTTTTTTTGTAAAAAAGTTTTTATTTTTCACTTTTTAGTTGTACCTACCCCACACCAATTCAAATAACACTAGTGCATTGAAGAATTGAAGACACGACTCGAAGAATCATCAAAATTCCCATAGAAATGCCGGAGATGCAGTACATTTATGCATATAACTTCGTACATAAGAATAGTTACCTAATGTATTATATACTAAAACCTTCCTGAAAGTATGTAGATCACAGAAACGAAAGAATTATCAAAATCGGTTCAGTAGTTTTTGAGATAATCGCGGACATACAAACATACATACATACGGGTCGAATACAGAACCTCCTTTTTTAAAGTCGGTTAAAAAGTGGGGCCTATCCCCTAAAATTATACTTTGGCTGTACACCGTAGTGATCCGCCCCATGGTCACTTACGGGGCCGTGGTCTGGCGGCCCCGCATCAAGCTAGTTACAGCCTCTAACAAACTACACCGCATGCAAAGACTAGCCTTCATGACGACTACGAGCTGCATCAGGGCCCGAATTGCGGTAATTTTTTTCAAATGAAACGCAAATGAAGCACGAACGAAGTTCAAATGTTACATGATTTCGTATCGCGGTGTCGTTTTGACATTTACTTCAAACGAAGTTAGAACGCAGACGGAACGCAAATGCGCGTTTGAGGAATAGTTGAAATGAAGCTACTTTTTCTCAAACGTTTCACGAACATTCGCTGTGTTTTTATGTGATATTAAGTTTATTTTATTGTGTTTGCTGTAAAAATGTTATATTTAGACTTATCAGAATGTGCTTACGCGTACGATGTAGCCGTAGCTCGTGCGGAGGCTAGGCGGCTGAACGTATTGGCGAGGAAGAGTGATCCGGCTTTCGATCTCAGTGATCGAAAGTTTGTAAAAAGATACCGGCTGTCCAAGGACCTTACTCGGCAGCTGATTTTCGAGTTAACTCCTCACCTTTTACCTTCAGTACGTTCAGATGCTTTGGACGTGGAAACTAAGGTAAGAAACCATGTATTTGATGTAAGGAATGCTCCTCATAAAGACAAGAAGAGTTAGGTTAGGTTTTTTTAATCCACTTAGCTATAATACTAAAACTTCATTACCTACTTATATATTTTTGTTTTAGGTTTTGGTTGCACTAGCATTCTTTGCTTCTGGGTCTTATCAGACTCTTATAGGAGATAACCGGAATCACTGTGTTTTTCAAGCCAGTGTTTCCAAAGCAATCCGGCAGGTGGTAATGGCTTTAAACAAGCCCTCTATTCTAAACAAATATGTTTCTTTCCCCTTTCAACAACAAGAAAGGGAACAAGTTATAAGAGAGTAAGTATAAATAATACCTTTGAATTTATTGATACTGAATTGTTGATACCTTTTGAAGGAAAATATTGATTGAAATTGTTTTTTAGGTTTTACAGGCGTTATAAAATGCCGGGACTGCTGGCCTGTGTCGATGGGACCCATGTGGCCATAGTGTGCCCTCAGCATAATGAAGAGAGATTCATGAATAGAAAAGGGTATCACTCTCTAAATGTTTTAATAGTGAGTAAATAATTATAATAAACTGTATTTTTAAATATTAAGCTCATTTAGTATCTCTCATAATTCTTTTGTAATAAAATGTTTTTTTTTTCAGATGTGTGACTCAAATTTAAATATATTATGTGTAGACTCCAGTTTCCCTGGGTCTACTCATGATAGTGTTATATGGGCTCAACACTCCTTAAATGCGTATCTTGATAGGCTTCACAGGATTACTGGGGAAGATGTTTATGTTTTAGGTATGTATTACCTAAATTAATTATCCATTTTATTTTTATGTTGCTTGTAACTTTCTACTGTGTTTATTTAATTTAAAAACCAGAAACTTCAAATACTATTTTCAATTACAGGAGACTCAGGGTATGCCTTGAGGCCTAATACTATGATACCTGTGACAGACCCAGCTCCGGATACACCTGAGGAGTATTATCAAGATCTGCATTTATCTGCCAGAAATGTAGTGGAGCGTTGTATAGGAGTATTAAAGGCAAGATTTAGGTATGTACAACCTAGGCTATAACATACATACAATTTTTAATACTATTAATAATTCTTAATAGTAAATATTATAATTCTAATATTATCTTTTGCAGATGTCTATTGGTGGACCGAAAGCTGCATTATTCCCCGGGCGTAGCAGCAAAAATAACAAATTCCTGCTGTGTGCTACATAATATAGCACACAGGGCTAGACTCCCCTACATTCGCCTAACACCGGCCGAGGCGGCAGGAGAGCGGGAGTTGACAGAGGGCGCGAGTTACCTGGCGCCACCGCAACAGGGACAACGTAGGCGCGGCGGCGCCAGCCTCCTCTCGGAGTTGGAGCTAGGCCGCGCGCGCCGCCATGCCCTTGTACAACGTTTGTGGGCAGATAGACATATATAGCTTTACATAATAATATTATTTACATTTGAAATAGTATTTCTATACTTAAAGGTCATTTAAGTATTTATAATTTTTTGTACTGTTTTATAAAAATTCAAATTAATGTTCTAGACAAATAAGATTTATTGAAATTATAAAATTGATTTCAAATGTATAAATTAATAATAATCAAGTGCACCCAAATAAAATTAAAAATAATAGTAACAAAGTAATGTTTATTTTTTCCATTATATACTACCTATACAACTGGCACAAAATTCTTTCACTACATTCCTCATCGTTAAAACCACTTGAATCACTTCCACTTAAAATCACTTCCAAGTAGGATATAAATTAAAGTTACTGTTATAAATGTCTTCGAAACACTCTCATACTTTTGAGTTGCATACAAAAAACAAAAACAAACAAAAAAACATCGATCGAGAAGCATCTGTCAAAACTCAAACTGTCAAAACGCAGTAGAGCAAACCCATAAATCCTCAAATCGACGGTCCACTACACTTAAAAAGCACACTATTCATCAATACTAAAGTCACATCTCTAAAATTTTATATTTGCTTACAGCCCAATTGCGTTCCACCTTTGTTTCATCTTTGTTAGCACGTGAACTTTACCGCGATACCAAACTCCGCACCGACTGGACTGCTACTGGAACTCAAGCAGAGATGAAACGCGCACGTATTAAACATATTTTAAATTACCGCAATCGGGACCCAGGACTAATTCGACTGCAGCAGTTGAAGCCATTCTGGGACGTCCACCGCTCCACCTGTTCATACAGCAGGAAGTGACGATGGCAGCAGTACGTCTTAGGTAGGCAGGTAGGCTGTGGGGTAAGAGAGATACACCTTGAGGGACTCCACAAGGAGTTCCCCATTACGAAAGCTATAAATGATCGGGTACCCAAACAATTTATCTTCGATAAAAAATTCAAGATCCAACTTCACGAGGATAGCCAATGCGAGGGGTTGCGCCGTGCAGAGCTGCGTATTTTACGGATAGATCCAAAACAGGTAGTGGCAAAGGTGCTGGAATCTTCTCGGATGACTTCAACAAACATATAGCCACACCATTGGGCGTCCATAACATCGTGTTCGAGGCCGAATGCATGGGTATTTCTCTAGCCGCTTCAGCCATTATGGCCAGGGAAGTAAAGAACCACTCGATCCGCATACTCTCAGACAGAATGGCTGTTCTGCAAGCGCTGAACAGTTACATAGTTGATTCTGGGCACGAGTGCCACCAGCGCCACAACCAGGTGGGTATCCTCAATAAAATAACCATTCAAATATTCAATGGATCAAAGGACACAGCGGTTCGCTAGGTAACGATGCAGCCGACGAACTTGCCAGAAGGTGTCGAACATGGCACCAGTGGGACCTGAGCCCATCGCGCCACTCCCCTTCGGTTATTTACGCACTCTGGTAAGGAAACGCACCAGATAAAACAACCAAACTTTGGACGGACCAAGGCGAGTGCAGCAGGCTAAGGAAGCACTTCCCACAGTTGATTGACACCTACCACCTACCGAAACAGGTTCTCCGTCTAACTAAACAAAAGCTGCGTACAGTTACTGCAGCTTTAACTGGCCACGCGTCATTTAATAAACACCTCTTTGTCATAAGAGTAAGAGACAGTCCGCTGTGCAGGGCCTGCATGGAGGATGACGAGACAGCGGCACATGTGCTTCTAAACTGCCCGGTGGTCGCCACGTACAGACAGGACAAAGTACTTCGGTAACCCAGGTACCCTACGTGAGACGGCCAGTAACATCAAGGCGTTGCGTTGTTGGCCTTCCTTGAGGAGCTGGGGTGAATCGAATAACCGATTTTATTACGAACGATCGCATTACCGCCCGGCCACGATTTTTGTCTTAGCGGTAAGCGACGCGGTTTCTTTTGTCTAGCGTTGACGCTGCGAGCGGTCCGTCGTGGCATGGTTCATACATTTTGGTATATTTGTTTATACCGCTCGCCGCCCCGCGCTAAGCTACCGCTGATAGCAGCGAGTTCGTAGCCAGGCCGTAAGTCCTGACTAATTTATTAATTTGATTGGCAACACCAAATTTACAGTTTACTTTTCAGTTTTTAATTCATGAAGACTGCCACATTTCCAGGGTGCTCAATCTTAGAACAAAAAACTGGGGACGTCAGTGGGTACAATGATACAAAATCACGAGGTATATGTTGTCTGTGTACAAAATAAGTTTGAATGTGTTTTTTAATTTTGTCGGATTATAATTGAACTTTACGTGAACTATGACTGTAAGATGGCAGCTCTGAAGCAATGTTTACTATTAATTCGAATAGATGGCTCTAAACATAATCGCAACTTTGATATATCGGTAGCTCATTACTACTAAAAAAGTAAATTTTTAATGACTTCTGTTTT
The DNA here is from genome assembly GCA_945859645.1 of Amphipoea oculea. Classification (NCBI taxonomy): domain Eukaryota; kingdom Metazoa; phylum Arthropoda; class Insecta; order Lepidoptera; family Noctuidae; genus Amphipoea; species Amphipoea oculea. The sequence continues at coordinate 17,223,438 of OX243873.1, forward strand.
AGTGTATCCTTACAATATTTTAAATTACGGATCAAACTCAAGAGTTTTACTTACATTTATCGCACAGTATGACATTTCATTATTTTTTTATCAATAATTATCACCTATTGCTATAATTAACACAAATATTTTGGAAACATTCATTGGGGTGGTGGTAGAGTTCTTTTGGTGGTTTTTACTATCAATTAATTGGTATCACAAATGTCACAAATGTCTGAATGCTAATATCTCACGCTTGCGTTGGTGTTGTATTTAGCCATATTTTTGTGATCTTTCTGTGTAACGTTGTGCATTTGTCGTTGAGTTGAGCGAAAGTTCCTCCGACTAATCATATTTGTAACCAGAAAGTAATATTGTGAGTGGTTGTGTTAAAACTGAGATAGGACTCCATTGTAGTGTTAAGTTTGAGATAGGACTCCAGTGTAGTGTTAAGTTTGAGATAGGACTCCAGTGTAGTATTAAGTTTGAGATAGGACTCTTTTAGTGCATCATGTCGTCGGATAAGCACTGCTGTGTTCCTGGGTGCAAGGATAGTGGAGGTATGTCACATTTCATCTAATTTTCATATTATCAATAATTTAATATAAAAATTTGTCCTTAGTTTTTTTTTTCAAATGACAGGACACCTAAATAACCTAATAATAATAAAAGAAATTGATCTTAGTTACCAGTCCATTTTTTTTTTATTTTAAAATAATAAATAAAATTTTATCTGGCAGGAGAAATGTTGATGATGAGAATGACAAAATACAAATGAAAGCAAAGAAATATAACAGTAAATGCTTTAAAAGGAAAATGAAATAAATCGAATCACAGTATTTATTAAATAATCTATTAAAAAAAAAAATAATGTGTATTACATTTTATAAAATCGAAAGGGGTTTGAAGATTTTTGTATGTGGCCCTAAGGTCAGCCGCCATTTTGTTTTTTTTTCAGAGTCGCGGTGCACAACAAAAGTTATATATTTAGATAGAGGACACTTATACAAACAAAAAATGTCATGTAACATAATATCCTAAAGCGTCAGGTTTCGGAGTTATTCACCGAAATATAAGTCGTAAACAACAAGGACTTTTTCCCTCCAGGTAAGCATATTGAACTATTGAGGTAATAGAAACGTTATGAAACCTTTATGGAGAAGAAACAAATTAAGAATAGACATTTTTTAAATAAATAATTAAAAACGGCTATTTATAGTTCGTTTTTTAATCCCAGAGACTAATCTGACATTTGAGTCTTCTGTGTTTTCGTTTTTTTTTAGTATAGAAGTTTGACATTACACTTGTCAGATTAGTCTCTGGGATTAAAAAACGAACTATAAATTGCCGTGCTTAATATTTATTTAAAAAATGTCTATTCTTCATTTGTTTCTTCTTCATAAAGGTTTCATAACGTTTCTATTACCTCAATAGTTCAATATGCTTACCTGGAGGGAAAAAAAAAACAAAAAAATCCTTGTTGTTTTCGACTTATATTTCGGTGAATAACTCCGAAACCTGACGCTTTAGGATATTATGTTATGTAACATTTTTTGTTTGTATAAGTGTCCTCTATCTAAATATATAACTTTTGTTGTGCACCGCGATTCTGAAAAAAAATCAAAATGGCGGCTGATTTTAGGGCCAAAACCTTCAAACCCCTTTAATGAAAAGATGAACTAATTATAACGTCTACAACTAGGTGAAATCAACGTGCTCCAGATTACATGCAAAATTCCTTCTAGGTGTAACTTTTTTTTTTAATTATCGAAAAAATGTAAGAAAAACATACATGTTGAGGTACCAATAAGGTACTAAATGTTGACGAAAAGATGAACTAGTTATAACACCTACAACTAGGTGCAGCCGACTTGGTCCAGCCATTCTGAAGTCAGAATGGCTGGTCACTTTCCTCGTAATAGTTTTCCTCTTTAGCGAGGTACCAATTATTTGATGTCTAGTACCAAATAGTACTAAATAGGTACTAAAACTTGGTATTGCTCAAACTTGAAAAATCTCTCTTGGTCCAGTCATCCTGACCCAGACGTCAGATTTGTGGAAAGCCCACAATTTCTCCGTCATATTTGCCTATTTAAGTCATTATGGGTTAGGCCAGACCCGATCATGCCAAAGTCAACGCCTCTGAAGATCACTTTATTTTCGGCCCTTTTTTGAAATCTGAAAGTGGACTCGACCACGGGGCTCCTATCAGAAACTTTTTAAATATATTTTCGGTGTTCTCTCCTCATGCCAGACCTACTCAGCTGTCAACTTCTCGCCCTGGATATGCTTGCTCAAAAACCCTCTGGGCTCCCCTACCAAATAGTCACTTTCTCAATTATTTTTGACTAGCTGTGCCCCGCGGTTTCACCCGCATAAGTTTCGATCCCGTGGGAATATCGGGATAAAAAGTAGCCTATAGGTTAATCCAGGGTGTCAGCTACCACTTGGTTAACGCCATGCTGAGGGATGAGAGGTCCTGGGCGGCAGTCGCCTCGTTCTGCGAACACGTCATGTCCCAGAAGGAGGCGGCGGAGCGCGCGCGGGAGGAAGATCCTCACGCGGCGTTGCTCCGAAGGCGGAGGAGGGGTCGAAGAAGACGTCAGTTTGACAGTCATCTCCGACTCCTCCCAGATGGAGGCCAGCAGGCAACAGGTGCGGGGGCACCTTTGCCTGTATTGCACAGGCCCCCATCAGTGTTGGACGGGAATGGCCAGGTGCTCCCGGCTATTCCCGTAGCCCCCCAGCCTGGGGGGCATGCGGGGCCCGCCAGCTAGGCGGGCATGCGCCGGGAGGGTTGTGGAAGTAAAGGCTGAGCCGGTTTCCCATGGCCCTCCCACCACGGCGATGTGGGGACACCGCTGAGTTTTAGTGGGTATACTGTCGGTGTGTAATTCCAACAGGAGTCCCACATACCCCGTCTCGTCCCCCACGAGCGGGGATGCGTAACGCATTTCTCAGCGAAAAAAAAAAAAAAAAAAAAAAAAAAAAAAAGGGTGTCAGCTACCTCCATACAAAATTTTATCAAAATTGGTCCAGCCGTTTGAGCGTGATGAAGTAACAAACATATAAACACACACACTCACAAACTTTCGCCTTTATAATATTAGTGTGATGTTACCCCGTATATTAAGTTAAGTGGTATTCTGTTATTGTTTTTTATTGGACGCCACAGTGCGACTAAATACCTGTGATGCAAATTTTACTTTCATTTTGTTTAGTTTTTCAGGGTTTAAGTGGTATTCTGTTAGCTTTGGAATCAGTCTTATGCCTTTATAGCCAGGGTTTTCTTTAAGAAGCTGCAATAAATGAGACCATTTGGCAGTTTTGGTAACGCCATCTTTTTTAAAAGTTAAGGTTTTAGTGACTAAGTTATTCCTCATACCCTTAGAAGGTGTGGGGGGTCATAAAGGGGAATGATTTCTTTATCATTTATTAATATAACATTTCCTTTTGGAGTTTCCCCTCTTCGTAAGTAGACCCCCCTGGTCTCATTTATTAACAAACGTATCGCCTGACGATTGTTTGTCCCTTGGTCACAGACTGATGCTACCACTATTAACCCTGCTTGTTGCAACTCAGTAATTACATTTTTTATCTGTTTATCCAACTCTAGCCCTTTTGTGGCACTTGCTAAGGTGTAAAAAACGGCTTGTTTAAAGTTTTTATTTAATTAGACCACGCACCATGAAGACTGGGCGTGGTCAGCAAATTCTGGTTGCCTTTGCTGGCCATTATCTACTAAGCTACGCCTGTAATTTTATCTTTTTTTTTAATATATGTTATTTGTGCTTTTAAGATACTTCATCAAATAACAATAGACACAATCATTCTGAAATTTTCACTTTTCAGCCTTCTTTTTTAGTTGCGAAAATATATTTTTATTTAGCCCAGGTCGAAGATTGCATTTTTGTATTACTTTGGCGAGAGTCTGATTTGCGGGCAAAATAAATATTTTTCTTAAGAATCTATAGGTATGCCTTTGGACTCTGTTTAAAAACCGATAATGCTGCAATTGTCTTCTCGCCACTGTATCCGCATTAATAGTTTTGCAGTGCTTGAGCAATTCTGCTAGTACTGCAGGATTATCTGCAGTATCCAAGTAATTTTTTTTTTTTGACTTTTATGGTTATTGTGTTTATTTTGTTTGAAATTAGTTTGTAAGTATTATTATTTTTACTAGCTGACCCGGCGAACTTCGTACCGCCCCGCCAGCTGCTTTGCCCCCGCTTTTTAAGTCTCTGATATCTTCTAAAATATTCATTTTAATGATATTCTGTAAAAGGCAATTTTGATCTACATGAAATGTACAACGTATCTAATGTACCTATTTAATTGGATAAGGAATAATACTGTATTGTTTAAAACAGCTTGGTAAATAATCCATAATTTGTTTGTAATATGTAAAAGATAAAATGGTAACTGTGGGTTATCCTTAGGAGATAAACATATACCATCGCGGGCTTTTTTTTATCGATTTTTAAGATATACAATTCCGTAGAACAATAATTTGATCTATCTCGTAAGGTTTAGCCAGCGTTTGCAATGTAAGCGCAAAAAAATATGTTTGTTACGGCATCACATTACAAATCTTTGAATTTCTCGGCTTTTCTCTACTATAATAATATGCATATATTACATATAAACCTTCCTCTTGAATCACTCTATTTCTGAAAACTACATTAAAATCCGTTGCGTAGCTTAAAAGATCTAAGCTTACAGACAGCGGAAACGACTATGTTTTATACTATGTAAAGATTTTGTACCCGTACTGTTTTGCTTTAGTTTTTTCCTTTCTATGATTTTCGTGTATTGTATTGTAATTTATTTTAATGAGTTCATCCTGGTCAAACTTGTTTTACCTACCTAGATGTTAGTGAATGATGTGTTCGCCTATTATTGGAAGCGCACACTTGTATTTGTCCCTGTTCACATTCATGTAACTGTGTAGCCTCTGTTGGCGATACAATAAATAATAAATAAAAACATGATTAGTTAAATAAAATTGTATTTCATTTATCAATCCTTGAAATGAACACTTGAATTAAATATAAAACCACACATATGCACACACCCCCACTCACATACACACACACATATGCATACCGTTTAAAAAAAGGATACGGTTTAAAAAAAAATTTACAACGGTTTAGTTCTAACTCTGACTACGAGGTGGCGCTAGTTTCTTCACAAACGCAAATGACTCGTTCCACGGAACAAGATTGGTCTCTATCTCAGTCTATCAAAAAGTACTCTGTGCACATTTCGTTCGTGGCGCGCTTGTTCTGTTTATGTTCTTAGAATAGATTTTTAATATAGTTACAACGGTTTTTTTACAATTAACAGCTGTTTTCAATGAACATGTGTGTTGTTTTATCACAGAAATTATGCGAGAAGTAGTTAATATTGGATAAAATAATGGATGCGTCTAGGTAAGCAATTTTCTTACATGTATTCGAATATGTTAAGCCTTTTGATCTTGAGATACAAAGTAGTTTACTTTTCACAGGCTGGACTCCGAGCTGCCGAATAAAATGGCACATTTAGATATAATGGAGATGGACGAGCCCAATACTGAAGCTATAGAAGAGCAGTCTCAAGTGCCTGAATTACCATCTAGAGTTCTAAGAAAGAGAAAATCTATAATGCCTGAAGCAACTAAATCATCGAATCGAAGAGTTAGTATGAAGCCAAGTAAACGGATTATGACAGAAAATGCAAACCCTAAACAAATAGAAGCATTGTATCTGAATAAAAAAGTGAAATCTTTGTCACAGACTTTGGAAACTATTTACGAAGAGCCAAAAGCTCAAAATAGTGAGACTGAAGTACTAATAGGTGGAAGGAAAGTAAAAAGACTGCTAACATTCCAATTAGGTAATCAATACACAAAAGAAAAAATTAAGAAACGCAGAGCCAAAATAAAGAAACTCCTGGGAAACAAGTCTTATTTGAACAGAAAGAAAATACCAATGCAAGTATTCCTCAAAACTATAGAATGTTTGGAGTTGGATGAAGTAATAAAAACAGAAACTTCACTGCCAATAAATGATAAGGATATCAACGCTTGAAAAGCAAAACTGACTGAACAACATAGGGCTAACTTTACAGGAGAACAGTTTAAAGGAAACTTTTCAGAAAAAATCATTATGAATCCAGATTATAAAATAACATTTCAAAAACAGTATGAATTACGCCTGTAGGATGATTACAAGAATTTATATGATTAGTTCTCCTGTAACATTAGTCTTATGTCAATTTCACTTAGTCAATTTTGCCTTTCAAGCATCAATATGTAATTAATTTAAGACTTATTACCTACATGGTATTGTTCTACTTGTGTGTCTGTGTCTGTACAAAATAAAATTCACATAATGATTAAGTATTAATTTTATTTATCATCAAGCCTATTACATGAATGAATTTTTTTTGAGATTCAACAAGAAACTTAAATATATTTTCATTTAAATAAGTGGAAAAATCATAAGTTATTAATTACAATATTAAATAGCAAAAACAAAGTATAGAAGTATCAACAAATTGTGGAAAATGTAGTCGGTAATAATATTATATTTGTTAAGACATTTCTGTTTATTTTTATTATACCTACTTTTGAATGTTTTACCTTACTAAATAAAATAAAAAAATAGGGTAAAAGTTAGGTTTTAACTATACACTCTGTAGATGATTTAGGACAGTTATCATATTCTTTGATAAGGCCAGCAGAGTCTTGATCAACTCCATTGAGGCACACACAGCGAGGTTTTTCCACCCCAGGGGTGAAGAGCTGTCGAGGAACACCAGCCCAGGACCTTTTTACACCACCACTACAAAAAAAAAAGAGTTTTATTTATTTTATTCTAGCTGCGCCCCGCGGTTTCACCCGCATAAGTGTCGATCCCGTGGGAATATCGGCATAAGAACTATCCTATGTCCTTCCCCGGGATGCAATCTATCTCTGCCAAATTTTATCCAAATCCGTTCAGTGGCTTGAAAAGGTAACATACAGACAGAGTTACTTTCGAATTTATGATATTAGTCTGGACAGCATGGGATGTTCTCTAATAGAGAGAATTCCTTCTCCATTACTCTCACACAGTATTAGTTTATATAGGTGAGACATGTATGTAGAATTTCTTTTTACCCGACTATGGCAAAGGAAAAAGGAGGGTTATGATTTTGACCGGTATGTATGTATGTTCATCTGTTCCCTCGTAACTTCTAAACTTCTTGTCGTAATTGGACAAATGAGGGATCGGACGGAAAGTCATGATTTAAAAAAAGAATATTTTCAATAATGCCGTGTTGGGTATCAAATTAAAGGGCTTAATTAGCACATTTCAAAAATATAAATATTACTGATATAAGTCCCAAAATAAAAAATAAGTTTAAAAACTGAAAAGGATGAAACAAGAAAGTACCTTCCCATGGTTGCATGCTACCATAACTTATAATATGTTAGTATAGCGGCATACAACCACGGGAAGCTACTTCCTTGTTTCATCCTTTTCAGTAGTCAAGTTTTAGTTTTTAAACTTATTTTTTATTTCTTCATTTATAAAAGATTGTACAGGTTCAAAGTAATATTGGAAAAGTAAAAAGCTTGACAAAAGTAAGGCTGACAGAAACTAGTAGTGGATGTGATCAGAATCTAATAAGTTGAGGCTTAAGACCTTTCTGAAGTTTGTTCAAAACATAAATTCAAGAAGCTGCTTTAATCAAGAATTTATATGGTTTGAAGCTTCAAGAAAAGAAAACAGACATGTAGCAGAAGTTGTTCTGGCTCACAATAGAAACAAAACAATAAAGAAACTTCAAAATTTTGTTGCGCGGCAGTGAATCGGTAGCTTATTTTCTGTTTTAATTTTAGAGGGCTTACCACTTGGTGGTAGCTGGTGGCTATAAGTAAGAGTAGGGGACGACCAAAGAAATGATGGATGGACTATGAAAACGATGATATGGCTAGGAAGGGGGCTGACTACTGAGATGACGACTAAAAGAGAAAATTGGCAGAAGAGATGCTGCGCTAACGCCAAATAAATTGGAATAAGCGAAGAGTAAGATGACAAAGCTAATGGTGTAATAAAAAAAAAACAAAACTGATAAAGGGACTTTTAAAAAATTCAAATAAGAACCTTGATGTGGTGCACCACACTTTTGTGCCTTCCTCTGCATTCCATGCAATGTTACAAGGTGGATATTTCTGATCTTCTTTTCTAGAATTTTCTTTTTCTACTTCACATTGCTTTATTTTATTGTAATACTCCTTCATGTATGCTGTTTCTTGGCCATTCTTGTCATAGAATCGTCCTGTGAGGGTACCTGTAATTGTTTTTACAAGTTATCTTTAACCTTTTAAGCGCTTGGTTAAATATCAATTGCCGTGTTCCTAGCGCGCGGCTACAAATCGATAAAATAATACCTACAATAAATAAGGATGAGCAATTGTTGTATCGATAAAAAAATAGTCAGAATGTTTTTTATTTTAAATCTGCCTTAATTTAACCACCGTAATCTAATTTAAATAGATTAAAAAAATCATGCATGTTCTCTATCGCAGAAATGCGACACAAGCAGTCAATAGGTTAATCTATGTCAAAAGGCCAATTCTCATACTTAATATGTTCTTAAAAACATGGTAATTGCCTCTCAGATCATAATATTTCCTGGACAGTAATCAAACAACGAATGTAATGGGGTGTCTTGTGCTTGCAACCCCTAGCCTAGACTATTAAGCATACAAAACATCTATGCTCAAGAACCCTGAAAAAATGAATACTTACCAATTTCAATATACTTTTTCTTGAATGTATTCCGCCAATGAACCAATGTGAGTAAGTCACTACAGGACAAGTCCATGACATGGTCCTTTTCATCACTTTCATCTTTGAAGTTCCCCGTAACAAGAGATCTTGAGCCATCTTTACCTGAATTATTACACAAAAATTCTAGTAATCTTATTAATTTAAACGTTTTCAGTGTAGTAAATAGGTAGAATATAATTTACCTATAAAATAATGGTATGCAGCACCCTTTTCATAATGTCTTTTACCTTCTGTAACATCAAATACTGTACCTAATACTGCTAAATACAAGTTATTTTGTTTTACGCCATCAAATTGAGCTAATTTAGTTGAAGTGAAAATACCAGGCTTATCTTCTTCCACTTCGCTTATAAATGTTTCAAAGTACCTCTGTAGTTCATTACGGTACATGAAAGCGCTGAAAACTACAGCTATTGGGATAACAAAGTTTAACTTCCTTAATAAAACTTTAACAACCATCGCTTATATTGTAATTAATGGCTTTTTTATAAATATAATAAAGAATCTTTTAAGTTATTCTTTCGTAACTTCGGTCGACAACTTGAGGTGAAATGAAACTCTGGCCTTACTTTTGTGAATTCCTTTACTGACTACTATCTTTAGAGAATTCCTGTGACACATACCTTTTCTGTAAAAATAACTGTAAAATCATCAAACAGACAACGCTTCAAGAAAAAAACTTGGATACTGTCAAATTGGTTGGAGCAACCATGCTCAGGAGCAACAAACTTCATGACTGACACTGACAGCACTACTGTGCTGTCAGTGTCAGTCAATGTGTCATTTGGACAAGGTAATGTTGGGTTCAGAAATAGTAAAGGTAAAAAAAACTAACTTTTAGGGACATCAAACAAAATAAAATCTAGGACGAGTGACAGTATCGTGAAGTATATCAGAAAGGAAAGGAGGCCTAGACCCAGCAGTGATTCCAGGCTAAAATTATTTGCTGATAGTGATGCGGCTCGTGTACACAATATTTTATCATTTGTAAAACTACTTTTGGAAGCTATAATAATGCGCAATTCTCGGTCTACGAGTGCGCGATAAAAATCGCTCTTGAGGTATGCGTACCTAGTTCAAAAATCACTATCACTAATCAGTGTCAAAGAACAACAACCCACGGAATTATTATGTACAGACGCCAGCACATCAACCTACACCTAACTGTCACATTTTCCCAATCAACTTTGAACCTTATGTTTTAGTGATAAAGTTGAAAATCTATTAAAGAAATTTGACAGATTGTAGTAGGTTGATGTGCTGGCGTCTGTACTATAGGTAGTACTACCTATAGTACATAATAATTCCATGCAACAACCACAGAGTACTTTTACTATGACAACAAGTCAACTAGTCTTGCCTAACTATCGATAGTCGATGTATCGATAGTTGACCTCGAAAAATAGTCACAATATCGATAGCCCTATCGATACTATTGAAATTTTACAATACTATCGATAGTATCTATCCAAGAAATTGAGCAATACTATTGATAAAGTGCAATAGTATCGATACTATCGACAGTGATTGCAGTTAAATACGCCATAATAATGATAGTATCGATACTATCGATAGTATCTATACCCAATAGTATCGATACTATCGATAGTATTGCACTTTATCAATAGTATTGCTCAATTTCTTGGATAGATACTATCGATAGTATTGTAAAATTTCAATAGTATCGATAGGGCTATCGATATTGTGACTATTTTTCGAGGTCACGATAGTATTGACAACCTATCGATAGGCAATCGATAGTAAGGCAACACTAAAGTCAAACAAACAGCACAGCACAGATAATATAATATATTATATAAAAAGCCTGTAACCTAAAAATGGGTTATTTTTGTTTAGACAATTAATGTTTTTAATCATTAATCTTGAAGTTAACTAAACGGTAGTCTAAAGTATTATCCGTAAATAATATATAAGAATTATCTGTGTTAGACATATGATAATAAAAATCATATTATTCTTGTAACCTTGTTTATAATTTGAGTTTCATGTTTCATCCTTTGATTCTAATCTAACCAAAAGTAAACCATGTCTGGGAAACTGATCAGTCAAATTAGAACAATCACGCAGTCTCCGAAGCGAAGAAGAGTCGTTGTTACTGGACTAGGAGTTGTATCTCCTCTGGGTACAGGCACTGAATTAGTATGGCAAAATATTTTGAAAGGTCAATGTGGTATAGTAGCCCTGCAAGGCAATGAATATTCCAAATTACCATGTAGGATAGCTGGCTTAATTCCTTTAGACAAAGATGACAAAGTAGCAAAGGCACTGTCGAAGTCCAACCTAAGATCCATGGCTCCCGCTACATGCCTTGCTCTTGTTGCAACTGCAGAGGCATTGGAAGATGCAAAATGGTTACCAGAATCTGATATTGACAGAGAGACCACAGGAGTAGCTATTGGGATGGGAATGATAGATTTAAAAGATGTTTGTGACACAAATGATGCATTAAAAATTGGTTATAACAAAGTCAGTCCTTATTTTGTACCAAGAATTTTACCAAACATGGCAGCTGGTCACATAAGCATTAAGTATGGATTTAGAGGACCGAATCATGCCGTGTCTACAGCTTGTGCAACCGGTGCTCACTCCATAGGTGATGCCTTCAGATTTATTCGAAATGGAGATGCAGATGTCATGGTGTGTGGTGGTGCCGAAGCTTGTATCAGCCCTCTTGCCATAGCAGGGTTCAGTAGATTAAGAGCATTAAGCACATCATTCAATGACGAACCAGGAAAAGCTTCTAGACCATTTGATAAAAAAAGAGAAGGTTTCGTCATGGGTGAGGGTGCAGGTATTTTGGTTTTAGAAGAGTACCAGCATGCATTAGAGAGAAATGCTAAAATATATGCTGAAATATTAGGATATGGCTTGTCAGGAGATGCTTCTCACATTACTGCACCTAGGGATGATGGAAGTGGAGCAATGTTGTCAATGAGACATGCTTTGAGAGATAGCTGCGTTAATAAAGATGCAATTACTTACATTAATGCTCATGCGACATCAACCCCTGTAGGAGATGGTATTGAAGCAACAGCAATAAAGACAATGTTTAGCAATCACAGTTCAAATATATACATTTCTTCCACAAAAGGGGCTCATGGACATTTGCTAGGTGCTGCAGGTAATTTAGAAGCAATATTCACTGTATTGGCTTGTCATCACGGAATTATACCACCTACAATCAATTTAGAAGAACCTGTTGATGATTTGAATTATGTTGCTAATGAATCGAAACCATGGAACGCAGACAGAAGAATTGCATTGAAAAATTCTTTTGGCTTTGGGGGAACAAATGCAACACTTTGTATTGGACAGTTGTAAAGAGGATCACGAATGTGGAAGCTTATACAGGGGAAGTAAAAAGTAGTTTTTTATACTGTAAAAATAAAACTGTATAAATTTGGGAATTTTATCATTAAAAATAAAACTTGTTTTCACTGTATTATATAGTATATTCAAAACTGAGTTTACAAATGTTTTCCGACTTTAATAACAATGGCGAAACAGCCAAGGTAACTCCCGACCTTTTGCTTTTCTAAGCTTTTTTGATAACGAGCAATAATTCATCATGTACCACATAATATTGAGTCACATAAAGCATTGAAATAAAATAATTTGATCAAAAAATGCTACTTTAAATATTTCATTACTAAGCCTTCTAACAATTTAAATAGTAAATATATTAAATGCTGGTTTTTATCCAGTCAATCCATTCTATTATTGGAATCATTCAAACATGCACTTGCAATTTTTTCCAGTGCTAGGCACAATGTTACCAAATATGATTTTAACACTGAAAGATTTTTCAATTGAAATAATTTAGTGATTGCCAACATTTTTACACTAATCTATTGCATTATGGATCTATTACAAAATGGCATATTATTTAGAAATTAATTTAGGAAAATAAAATAAAGGTGTCGATTCTGTTGTTCACAAACTAAACTAAATGTAAGTTCAGTGCATGTTTTTCTTTCTATTTCATTAAGAAAAGGACGAGAGGATAAATTTTATTTTAGTTCTGTCAAATCAATCAGCGCCTGACGTAAATTGACGTAATTTTAGTAGGCAAGTTTTTAATCACGTCTAAACTTCTATGGAGGAGTGCCAGGCGCTGATTAATTTGATAGGACTAAACTAAAATTTATCTTCTGTCCTTTTCTTTATGAAATAGAAAGAAAAAGATGCACTGAACTTAAATTTATAAACAAGGGAATCGGCACCTGTTTAACATTGATTCTTTCTAATATTGGAAGTTTACAAAAGATGACATGATATTTAATTGTATACGGATTTTTCATCAAAAGAGAAACTATATAAATTCCAAAATTTGTTTCACACAAGAACATAATTCAGTCTATTCAATATTTGCACTGATTGCTTATTAATCTTCAACTACTATAGAAATAATGCTGAGTACTGAGTATTTAGACATTTTACTGTTGTTGTTATTATTATTCACATTATACATATCTGAAGAACGTAACCTGGTATTCTATTATATTGTTTAACAATAATAATATCTATTGAATGTAGAGGCCTAGATTGTAACAATATGCGTCATAATCAGTAAATGACCCACCAGATAAGAAGACCTATGGTTATGACTTACTGGTTATTAGTAATGTATTTTAAGGCGTATATTCATCTACAGACCATGGAAGCAGTTTATAGTATAATATTGCCATTTCTGAGTAAAATGACTGGTTTACAAAGTGCAGTTGAATGATGTGGCAGGTAGAATATGCCAGCTAGACAACCTGCTTATCCTGTTTTTGCAGTAGCGGCGGTATTTGCGGCGTGCTCACACAAAGCTGAGCGAATTTTTGGCGGAGGTTCTGTCGCAACTCCTGTCTTTTTTCGGTTATATTTCTACGTGATTTGAATTCCATTACTTCCTCTATAGGAATATAACTAGTATCCTCTTCCTCGTCTGACGAACACGTGTCCTAAAATAGTGAAAGTATGTTAGCACTTGCTACACAAGTCTAAAAAAGGGATATAATAATATTATAACAACTTACCATTAACATTTCTTGTAGAGAAAGTGTAAAACCTGTGCACAAAGTCTTATCGTTCTTAGTCAAATCTAAACAGTCGCCTCTCTCGTGATTGCAGAACCCTTCGGAACACGCCACCTCTGAACCTTCGGGCGAGCTCATGAGAGAGGAAGAGCCAGACATGGTTTCACAGCAACCTCCATTATTCCCGGATGAATAACCACAGTCTTGGGAATGCTCACTGGGCGAGAGGTTGCCGTTTTTGGTCCGTTTTTTGCCGGTTTTTTTGGGTGAGCGACGTTTATTTGTAGTGTCGTCCTCACACGACTGGCACCCGTCGCCACTGGCCTCGTAACACTGGTGATTGATGTAGTCGCGTGGGGAAAGTAGATCAGTCGGCGTGTCTCGTTCCTCTAGCAGGCATTCTTCACATTGGCACTTTTCATCTGGTTCCTCTGAATCAGCCTCCTGTGTTGAATATAAATTTCGCATTAGTAGTTATAAAATATGCTGCAATAAAATGCAGAACTGATTAGTCTGTGGCATACTTTGCATTTGCTCTCAACTGCTTGCCGTTCCTTCTTCTTGCGTCGTTTTAGTTTCTTCTGTTCCTTTCTCTGTTGCCTGGTCTGTTCCTCTTGAGTGATTTCATCATACAAAAGTTGCAGTTTCGAGACTCCGGTTTTGTGTTCGACGGCAGTTTCAAACTTGCGATACAATGCCTCCACTGCGACCGCGGCGAGCGTCTGACACGTGCCTTCTTCTTCGCGTAGCCTCAGGGAGATGCGTTGCAGTCGCTCATAAATACATATGCCGAGACATATAAGTACCTGCAAACATAAAGCTATGTTAATATTTTGTGTTTACGATGTGGAGTTGCGGACACCAGCCCGTATTACCTATTATTTTATGCCTAGATGAAAAAAATACAAAAAAACATCACTACACGTCTGTAATATTCAGGTCATCCTTAGGGTCGAGTCATGGCCTGACAACTATACTGTATTACAACACTATGTGAAGGAAGGAGCAAAATGTTGTTACAATGAAGTCTTGCACCTTTGAGAGGCATCACTATGATATGGTCTCATGACAAATGGGTTTTTTTACTTACCTCTTCTTGTGCAATTTCCAGTGTCTTTGCATGTCTCTCTCTATGGTTTCCGAGTAGTTCTGGTTCCGCTCTAGCGATGAGGTGCGCGATGTAGTCAGTCTTGGCTTGCAGGTGCAGGTGTTTGTCTAAAAGGCATCGTTTGATACCGCCGTAGAGTGCGCCAACGTAACCCTTTTCTTTTTGTGGTTCCTTTTCTTCAACTAATAGCTGATACGCTCTCAATACCTGCCGGAAAAATAAAACATTAAATAAATAATAATTTCTCAAGTGACTATCAGTACATTACTGTTGGAGTTTAGTTCAATAGTCTTCAGCCAGATTTAAGCCTCCGTTAATTACAAGAAAGACGCTAGAACATCGCAGTATTTGTAAACTAAACTAATATTATAAAGAGGTAAAATTTTGTATGTTTGTATGTAGGGGTAATCTCTGAGCCTACCTGTCGGATTTGAAAAATTCTTTTTGCATTTGATAGCCCAACTCTTGAGGCTATGTAACATCATTCTAGGGCCCTAAGGAGCCATGTCAAAACTAAAATAGAATACTAAGCGAAAACGAAGTACTAGCGCGGGTAGGTACAGCAAATTTAACACACACGAAGTTGCGGGCAGAAGCCAGCCTTAACTATAGTATAGTTAAAATCACGCTGCAGACTCGGTCATAAATCATAATCGGAGTAGGGAAGTGCGCAAGGCCATTATCGATAACAGAATCATTAAGGTTATCACGTAAACATACTGCATTAATTAAGTATGCAGGGTAAATAATGAGTACTAATGTGCTTGCCGCCTTACCACTGTCAGTACAATCCCATCGAGTTGGTGTGGGCTCAAGTAAAAAATGAAGTTGCAACGAAAAACAAAACCTTCAAGATTGCTGATGTCGAGAAGTTAGTCGATGAAGCCATTTCCAATGTCTCCATTGAAAATTGGCAAAAATGTGTGGAACATGTAGAATTGCTGCAAGATGAAGACTTAAGAAAAGCACATTTATGCGAAGAGTTCATCATTCATGTGGATGATGATGACGATGACTCAGACGAAGAATTTTAATTTTCTATTTTTAGTGATATACAGGGTTATTTGAAAAACACCAACAACCTCTTAAGAGGTCATTGTACTCATCATTATAAACAACTTTTACTATGGGACCAAACCTGAAATCGCGGAAAAAAAAATCAGCTGTTCCATACATTTTGACGAGTTCTACGAACATAAATGTAGGGAACAGCTGATTTTTTTTTCGCGATTTCAGGTTTGGTCCCATAGTAAAAGTTGTTCATAATGATGAGTACAATGACCTCTTAAGAGGTTGTTGGTGTTTTTAAAATAACCCTGTATATACGTTCTTTTGTGTATATATTTAATATGCTTTGTAGTAAATTTGTAATAAAAAAAAAATGTGTATTTATTTCTATCACCCATTTATGTATATAAAACTATTGATATCACTCATCGACTGCAGTAATGCACAGGACTACGTGTGGGCGTGGCCTGCCCATAAGGCCCGTGAGTGGGCCACGAGAGAAGAGAGCGAAACACGAATGATTTATGACCGAGTCTGCAGCGAGATTTTAACTATACTATAATATTATAAATACGATAGTGAGTTTGTTTGTTACGCTTTAACACTAAAACGGCCGAACGAATTTAGATGAAATTTGACACATGGGTATACCGTGACCTGTAGAACGACATAGGCTTTTTATCCTGGATCGCAGACGAAGTCGCGGGCAACAACTAGTTCAAGCATAAATTCTCAACTATGCTAAACAGAAATATTACTCTGAAATATAACATACTGTTTCTGTAGCAATCATGCATTCTACAGGAGATAGCAACAATGTTTATTATATATAACTTTAATCAATTCTAGAATCATATTTATGTTGATTAGATAGTACTATCGCATAACTTCGACAGAGTAAGGAAAGATGATGCTCAATTGAAATAAGCCTATTTTCAAGAAGCATTGAGACTAGGTTTACTGTATGAAAATTATTTGAGGTGAGAATGATTAATAAGAAATGGATTCTTGCTTATTTTTCAAAAACTAGAAGATATAAAATTATCAATAAAAATAAGTTTTAGTAGCGAAAAGCAATGGTATTGCATCATCATTCATCATCAGCCTACGACAGTCCACTGCTGAACATAGGCCTCTCCAATTGCACACCATTTTTCCTGGCAACTCTAATGCAGGTATCCCAAAACTTTGCGAAAAATGTTAATAACAATGATTTGCCTGCAAGTTTTATCAGTTTCCATTGATAAATATTATAAGTTATGTAAGTGATAAGTAGGACAAGAGCTACGTTGTCCTAAGTGAACCTAACTTTGCTTTGGCCTTTACACAGACAGTAGAGTATTTAAATTAAACTTCATAGAAGTCGTAGGTTCCACCATACAGGTACTTTACTTTATGTAAATTATTTCATCACCAATGCTCTCAAAACAGTGAACGAAAACATCGTGAGGAAACCGACATGTCGTAGAACCAAAAATTCAAAGACATGTAACATCTACCAACCCGAACTGGGCACGCATGGTGGATTACGGCCCAATCCCTCCTCACCGAGAGAAGACTTGTGTCCCAGCAGTGGGAACATTTATAGGCTGATTATGATTATATTATTTTAGTTTTTGATAGGCAAGCGCTTTGGTATTTCTAGTAAACGGATAGTTCTAATACTAGCATAATACAATTAAACTGGCTCAACATTCTCAAGGAATGTAGGATATAGCGCTTTTGGTATGTTTTTTCCCTTCAACTCAATCAGAATTTAGACTGTAAACCGATACTGTAAGCGACAACAAGAACCCTACCTTAGTTTTACAATCAGCACAGAAGCGGTGTTTTCTTAGGTAGTTATGGAGCGTATCGTGTAGCGTGTTGAAGTGGACGAGCGTGACGTGGTCGCGGGCTGAGGCGCGCATGGCGTCCCAGGCGGCCCGCCAGGCCGCGCGGCCGCCCCAGCCCCACGCGGCCCAGCCCCAGCCGCACGGCGCGCCCGCCC
This sequence comes from Amphipoea oculea, assembly GCA_945859645.1. Taxonomy (NCBI): domain Eukaryota; kingdom Metazoa; phylum Arthropoda; class Insecta; order Lepidoptera; family Noctuidae; genus Amphipoea; species Amphipoea oculea. Next base: position 17,241,393 of record OX243873.1, read on the forward strand.
CGCTCACTGCCGCCGCCCCCGCTGTCGTCGTGGTCTGCGCCCCCCAACCCCGAGCCGTACCCGCCTCTAGTGAATGTAGAGTACACCGCTGGGATTTCTTCCACCGTGGCTGACTGAGTATTAGACACTCAATGCCTGAACTGAAAGAAACGATTATGTTTTAGAAAGGACAAATTATACTTATTATAGGGAGAATGTTGCAATCTCCTAATTGCTTATAAATAAAACAAAAAAAAAAGAATTATTTCAGACATTACAGTCTATAGATAGTACACAGTATTTTGTTTACAAACTACAGATACATTACAATGATGAGATATGAATTTTCTGCTGCATTACAATATTTTTCGATACAAATAATATGATTATCCTTATAAACTAATAAAACATCATCATCTGCCAGGCCTTTTTCAAACTATGTTGGGATCAGCTTCCAGTCTAACCGGATGCAGCTGAACAGCTGTATTTTACATGGAGCGATAGCCTAACTGACCTCCACAACCCAGTTACTGAGTAATACGATTAGGGCTTGGCTTGTTAGGGACCAGTACCAAACAAATATTTCCGTAAGTTTGAATGAGAAAACAGATAATATACTTATAGTAAGTAACAAGGATAGTTAAAAAGCATTAGAAAAATAACTTCAAAGGTTGCCAACCATATGAGGTTACTCGTACAAGTATGAGATTTGTGGTACAAGCCGGGTATGTCTGGAAGTGGTACCCAGGTACCCAAATGGCAAGAACCTCTAAGTACTGGTCATTGGTTTCACACTCTGAATACGATACCCATTGATGGGACTGGTAGTCAGGCAAAGATCTACAAATGACAGCCAGGACCAACACCTTAACATGCAACCTTTGATCGACCCGTGCGGCTGTTATTATTTAGCTAGGTGCTTCATGTAAACTAGTAAAACCATAACAACTAATACCTGTGACCATTGAGTAAAGTGGCTAGGGACTGTGGATGTATAATTTTGTCTTCTCTTATTGTCATTATTTCATCTGGTGTCAGCACCAATGGATCCAATGTGGGATGTCCTGATTTACATAGCTGATAAAAAAGGCGTTCCACGCTGCAAAGAAAAAAAAAACGTTACAAAATGTTAAAAAGTAGAGTTTATATAAATATCTAGCAACATGCCGCGTGGATGTCAAAAATTATCCCGCAGGAACTTGCTACTGGGACTAAAAGAAGCCTATGTCCTTCCCCAAATTTTATAAAAATCTATTCAGTGGTTTAGGCATGAAAAGTTAACATACAGAGTTACTTTCGAATTTATAATAATAGTATGGATTATTAACATGCAGCCAAACACACCTGGTCTGAGTGGTTAATTACGGACCATTGCCACTTGCAGATATGAGACCTAAGTCCTAGTAGTGAGAAGATTATAGGTTGTGTATTGAGTTATAAAATGAGTAGAATAAATCTCGAAGGTGAAAATCAGTAAAACATTTATCATGAGTTTTAAATCACAATATGCACGGTATGCAGAGCATTGGCACGATGGTCAGACACAATCAAGAAGGCTGTTGGCAGCATTTACCAAGGAGTTCAAACTACAAAAGACCGCACAGTTTGGAGACAGGTTTTAAGTGTTTGCAGTCCTCAGCATTGAGGGAGCAACAAAAAAGAGAGAAGAGATGCATGGTATAATATTCTAATAAGTTAAATATACAGTAATGCAAAAATAATTCATCTCTTAATGGGTCCAATGTTCAACATCAGTTGATCCTATCTTTATTTTTATAAAAAGTTCTATTCATAACATTGTATGATGGTATGCACAATATATGTATTTTGTTATATAAATGAGCATTTAGGATGTGTCAATACAATTTTAATAAAATTATAGGATTTTGGTGAGTGTTTACATGTTTTTTAGTTTTACTACATCTTCAATATATCAAAGGGGTATCTTTACCCTACAGTAGGACACCTTAGGCTGAATTATTATTATTTTAATTTTGTCATGTGTCCTTAAATGCCCTCTATAAGTTGTGGTAATCTTGATGGTGTAAAGTGACAATTGTTTCACTGATATTTTATGATTGTAACCAAACCAACATTGTAACATTAATTATATTGCCAAACTTTTTAGTAACTTTAATTTGTTGAGTAGGTAACTGTGCACACTGTTTTTGCTAATGTTTTACCTAGTACTAATAATAGGAAAATAATTATGTATTTCAAGCTCCAATAACATTGAACATACCATTCACACCATAGCACAACATTCAGCTATCCATCAAATTAGGAAATTGAACTAAATGGTACTGTACCTTCTTCGACAGCCTACACAAGGAATGCTTTGATTTAATACATTAAATATATCAGAAGCATCGACTCTGAGCGCTGCTTTCAGTTCGTCTGTCGTTAGGATTCTATATTTGCGCATAAATTCTTCGTACTCGCGACCTTTTACTTGTGGATTGTCGCAAATTAGACCCATTGTGTTTAAATCCATGATCATCTGGAAACAAAAACAAAATTCGTTAGATTTCAACAAAGGAATATATTCGCAAAATAAGGTCATCTGCAAGACGTCATTACATTGAATGAAATCAATGAACTTTTGATAAATTTGTCATAGTCGTAATTCCATTGCGTATTTCAACGGAATATTGGCGCATGAGTTGGCGAAGCAATATTTCTTTTTACTAAAGACTGACCGATTATTTGCCATTATTACTATCCCTGAATAATCTACGCTTGTGGTAATGTCAAAGTGCATGAAACCACTTACTGTAAGATTTTCGTAGATAGTTAACGGCAATTGTCGCCTTTTTATCACAGGTTCTTTTTCGCTGTTGTATATATCAACTAATTTCGCCATTTTAAAGATTAATCACATAAAATCGCAGATAAAATACACAAATATAACAAAATGACGGCCAAATTCTCAAGAAATACACGTCGTGCGTTGCGTCTGACACAGCACAAGCACAGATAAAACAATATTTTTAAGCCACACAGCGTCTGTGACATGACACAGATTATCGATGGATCGAATCGCAAGGTCTCCACCCGCTAGAAAGGAATTGACATAGAGCATCTTTGACCGTTACCGACCCAATAGTGCCACTGTGTTAACATTATTATGAGAGGTTTTTTAGCGATAGCTACTTATAAAATAAAAAATATAATAAGTAAATAGTTTTGGGATGTGTTGATGTGATGGACTAAAGTAGACGGCGTCCGAAGGCCCTGTGTGGCTATCTACCTACCCCCTTAATAATAAACGTTGTATAGCGTCTGTATAAATACACAAGGCTTTATCTTCTGCTTTCGAATGTCAATTACATAGAGAAAGTGGTGTATAACTATCATCTGATATAATACGTTTATTAGTAAGGGTTAGCCTTTTTCCTACGATGGTGTTGGCTGGCGCCGGATGGTTTCCATGTATGTGTAATACATACAAATTCAGCTGCATCCCGGTCCCAACATATTTGTGAAAATGCTAGACAGATTGATGTTGGTGTCAGCTTCCAGTCTAAAGGTTGCAGGTTGCAGCTGAATATCAATGTTTTACCTCAAAACCTAGTTACTGGGTAACAAGAAACCAAAACACGAGACGAAAAGGCTCTTTGAACTGCTCTAGTAATCTGTGAATTTCTTCCTTCTTCCTTGTCTTTCAATTTTTGTCTGTCAAACAAATCTGACATTCTGTGTCATTCAAATTTTGCGAGAGATTATCGTCTGTAAAAGTGTTCTATGATTGTTGCAATTATTGACAGATTGAGAATTTGTTTATTTGCTTGCCTGTATTACAAAGTCTCTAGATACCTACTAGATATTTTGTATAAACCGACCTGAATCTATTCATTACACATCACACGTATACAGATCTTCTTTCATCATGTCCAAAATATTTACACCCACTAATCAAATACGTTTAACCAACGTCGCAATCGTAAGGTTGAAGAAAGGTGGCAAGAGATTTGAAATAGCTTGCTACAGGAATAAGGTTTTATCATGGCGAAACAAATTGTGAGTTACTTAAATAAATAATACTTGTGCTTCTAGAATTACAACCAGTGACGCTTATTAATCAAATCCATTTTGTTTCAGAGAGAAAGATATTGATGAAGTTCTTCAGACTCACACAGTATTCACGAATGTCTCGAAAGGACAAGTTGCTAAAAAGGAAGATTTGGTAAAAATATTCGGCAAAGAGGACCAAACAGAAGTATGTAAGGAGATATTAGAAAAAGGTGAACTTCAAGTTTCAGACAAAGAAAGGCACTCACAGATTGATTCTCTGTTCAAAGATATTGCAACAACAGTTGCCGATAAATGTGTTAATCCAGAAACAAAGAGGCCATATCCAGTCTCTATCATAGAGAAAGCAATGAAGGACATCCATTTCTCTGTGAATGTTAACAAAGGAGCGAAACAACAATCACTTGATGTCATACAGCTGTTGAAAAAAGAGATCCCATTAGAGAGAGCCCAAATGAGGGTAAGGATCTTACTCACTGGAAAGGAAGCAAGGAAGACTAAGGACAAAGTGGTGAAACTTGCTATGAGTGTTGAAGAAGAGAACTGGGACTCTGGCACTGCAAATATCATCTGTTTGATTGACCCAGGCAACTTCAGAGTCTTGGATGAGTTGGTGAGGACAGAAACTAAAGGAAGTGGACAGTTTGAATTGCTAAACTTAAAAGAAATGGTGGAAGGAGAACAAGCTCTATAAATTATGTTGTAATAATATTGATTTGTTATTTTTTACTGTTTGCAGAGATAAATGTGTAAGAGCAGTGAGAATGTTTTTGTAGTTCAAAGTTAAGTTACTGATATCCCAACTATAATGAGGTTGACCTAGGGAGGGCGGACATTAATTTTATCTTTTAATTTTCAATCTTTTATATGTCATTGATGTCCCTTGTATGGAGTGCAACTATAATGTAGGTGTTATATTTACTGATAGCAATTTGTATGTTTGTAACTTTGTATCTTCTTCATAATAAGTGTTCAGCAATTTTTGTTAAATATATCTATAAAATTGTACAATGTTTTATTTTACAATTTTTTTTGCATTTGAATATCCTAAATGTCATAATAACCCTTACAAGTTTTTTTTAATCTATACTAATATTATAAAGCTGAAGAGTTTGTTTGTTTGGTTGAACTCGCTAATCTCAGGAACTACTGATTTGCATTGAAAATTTATTTTCGTTTTGGGTGGTCCATCCATATATCGAGGAAGGCTATATAACATCACGCTACGACCAATAGGAGCGGAGCATTAATGAAAAATGTTGCAAAAACGGGAAAAATTATGAGAGCTTCCATTGCGTACGCTGCGTAAACCGTTAAAGTCGAAAGAGAATGTAAACAAAGTTACGCAAAAATCATGTATGACAGAATTGTCCCTCTTTAAAAGTTCTAAATAAACTCCGCGACAGCATGTCTTTAAGGTTGAGCTGTAACCTTTTTTATGGTACTTAATCTTTGTTCTAAAATAATGCATTATTTGCGAAGGTGTTTTTATAAACATGATCCTTAACCAAATAAATACGTTATTCATCACAAGTATTTAATTTTGAACAAAATTGCCCTTGACATCATTTGATTTCAATTAATATCTTAGGAGATACTTAGTTTTAAAATAATGGAAATAGTATATACATTACTGCAGCGGCCAGCAAAAGAGGCATTAAGTTTATCAATGCCTAGTCGTGGACAATGCTTGTAAGTATAGTATTTTTCTCAAATAATGCGCGGAAATTTAAACTAAGTAGTACCTAGGCAAAACTTTTGTGTCAAATACAATTAGGTACCTACTTTTCAAAATCAATGACGAACAACAATAATTGATTATGATTAATATAATACGTGTTAAGGTGAATGCGCAGTGGTAGACCGCGAAATTTAAATTTTCTTACGTTTTTTGCAATTTGTAGGTCAGTGTCAGGTTGTATCTTGATCAAAATATGATTTGCGACTATAATAGACATATATTTACAGAATTATTGTCATTAGAATCATTAATATATCTCTTTAAGTTAGATTTCTACCATAAACACTTTTCCATACGAGATTTGTTCTTAACGGTAGAAATCTAGCTTAGAAAGATGTATTAATGATTCTAATTATTATAATTCTGTAAATACGTACCTCTTATAGTCGCGAATCATATTTTGATCAAGATACAACATGACACTGATCTGCAAATTGCAAAAAACGTAAGAAAATTTAAATTTCGCGGTCTACCATGGCACATTCACCTTAAAGTGTTCATTTGTTTTTTTTTTTCAATAAACAGCTTTCTATTTGCAAGACCTTCGAAATTAGGTATGTACCTCCTTGGTTGCCATGTTTCGGAGTAAAAGATCGTTCCATTTTTAAATTACACGACAGATATGAGTTTATGTACAGACGCCAGCACATCAACCTACTACAATCTGTCAAATTTCTTTAATAGATTTTCAACTTTATCAGTAAAACATAAGGTTCAAAGTTGATTGGGAAAATCTGACAGTTAGGTGTAGGTTGATGTGCTGGCGTCTGTACTATATGATTTATTTGGCCGCTTAACCACGACAGATATGGATTTTCATACAACTTTTGTCGGCCGCTGCTCGCATGTATTTGGCCAGTACAGCAATTTCGATTTATCTCGAAGAAGATTGTCAAAATAATGCTCCAAGCATGTTTGAGAAAATGTATTTTTAGTAGGTTTTTTCCTCAAATTAACGCGGGTGAAACCCGGGGGGCACAGCTAGTATGAAATAAAATATAAGCATACGGATTTTCTATTTAATTGTTTTTGTAACTTATATTTTTTGTCTGGTAAACCTCTTGTACGAACTCACACAGAAAAGAAACGAAACTTTAAAATTTTAAATATAGAAGCGGAACTGGGCGTATGATATGGTATGGCCCATGCACAATTTTGACCCGGAGTTTCAGGGCACGGAGGGCACGTCTACATGGCAAAAAAAGTATACAGGGTGAAATTGAACACATGGGACAAATCGAAATGGGAGATTGTACTCATCATTATGAACAACTTTTACTATGAGACCAAACCTGAAATCGCGAAAAAAAAAATCAGCTGTTCCCTACATTTATGTTCGCATAACTCATCAAAATGTAGGGAACAACTGATTTTTTTTTCGCGATTTCAGGTTTGGTCCCATAGTAAAAGTTGGTCATAATAATGAGTACAATCTCCCATTTCGATTTGTCGCATGTGTTCAATTTCACCCTGTATATTACATTCTTCTCTCAATTTACAGTGCTATATGGTGGATCTTGGGTGATACTATGGAACTGCAGTTTTGCTCCTATACAAAATATATATTTTTTTTACGCCACGCGCGTTGGTATTGACTCTCTTCATTAGCTGGTAATGGGTCGATGGTCGATTTGAGTAGCCCAGAATCTGGAAAAGTGGCAACCTATTACAAAGGCGACACTACGTTACACCTAACTTTTACCTTGACAATGTAAGCATGCAGACACGACCGGTTCTAATTAATATTTTAGGTTTTACGCCACTAGTTGTCTTATACCTAGGTATAGTAAATTTTGTTTTATAGTTATATATACTAGCTGACCCTGCGAACTTCATACCGCCCCGCCCGCTTTTTAAAGGCCTATTCAAACCCAAGCGGTATTCGCTACCGTCTGCGGTAGAGAAAACCGAGTGGGTGTGCGGTAATTATCGTCCACTTGTGACGACAGTGTGACATCTCAAAAACCGTAATTTTACAGAAAACGACTTTTGAAATTTAAAATGAGCATAACTCTTAAATTATTGTCAAGATAGCATTAATATGAGGTGATTAGAGTATAACGAATACTGAAATGAAATGTCAACAAAAAGAAAAAAAACAATTACCAGTAAAACAAAAAAAAAAAAAAACGTATAAATCGAGATGTCACACTGTCGTCGCAAGTGGACGATATCACTGTTCGCACCGAAGCGGATTTCGCTATCCTTGTGCTTAGAATACCGAGTTCGAGTTTCGCTCAGAAAGGTAAAGAAGTTTTTGTTTAGTTATTGTTTCGCCCAACAAGCGAAACAATACCTATGCGGTACTGTGGCACCAACTATTCCGCTCTAGCCGCGGAACTTGATACTAAATACCTCCAAATTGATTCAGGAATCCTCAATCAAAGCTAGCCTACCTACGTGACGTGAACAAAACTGAATTCATGTTTGGCGGCTAAAATACTAATTACCTCTGATGTTACCAGGTTAAATATTTGAAAAACGTAAAGAATGCACTTTTCCATAAGAGATTTGTTCTTAAGGAACAAATCTAACCTAGAAAGATGTATTTAATGGTTTTAATTCTGTAAATACGTACCTGTTATAGTCGCGAATTTTGATCAAGATACAACTTGACACTGACCTGAAAATTGCAAAAAACTCAATAAAATTGAATTTCGCGGGCTACTGCGCATTCACCTTAAGCTATTTGAAAGGTGAACAAAATAAATAAACAGAAATATTACTCATTAGTCTATCAAATAGATAAAGTAAAGTAATTTGTTTATAAATTGTAATTTATTTTTAGTAAAAGGACAAAAACCGGTGCTGAATCGACACTTGTAACGGAACGTTGAAGTGAATGTACCATCCAAATGACAAATTAAAAAGTTTTTATTTTTCTTATATTGGTACGAGATTTTATTGATTGTTTTCTTTCATAAGATTTTCGGCCAGACGGCGACTGAAATTGCAAGTTACTGTGATATATTTATTTTCAATAATTAACTATTCTTATCAACCAATTAAATGAGCAGGGATATCGAGTTATGTCTATAAGTAATGGAAGGTACAGAACTGGGTGGCGACCAGCAATTTTGTTTGAGATGGAACAATTTTCAAGCGAATATAACTTCTCAATTCGAGGCATTGCGCGATGATGAGGACTTCGTGGATGTCACCCTGGCATGCGAGGGGCACCGGCTGGAGGCACATAAAGTGGTTCTTTCGGCATGTAGTCCATATTTCAAGGAATTATTTAAAGTAAGTCCATCTTTCACTCCCCACACTTTGATGTGTCACCATTACAATGACTCTAGTGAAAGTTGTTATGTATAAAACACTTGATCTACTTACAAATGCCATGTCTCGCGTTCCGGTTAAGTACTCGTGATTTCATTTATTTGTACCTACTTTAAAATTCTGTTTCACAATTTCTAATTAACTCATTACCATTGGGGCTATAGATTACATTTGTCTTGGAAGCCTATAATGAATTCTTTATTCACATACTGTAACCATTACAGTCCATGCTAATGAATATGTTTGCCTAATTTTTAATATATTAAAAATGGTTTTGTAACACAGCTTTATCTGGGGTCATTGGTACTGAAATCTTTATGTGAATAAAGTTGACCTGCTAAAAAATGATGAAAGTTTCTTAGCTATAGGTACATTACAGCACATCACTTAGCAGCTCTTTCTATATTTTTATTCTAATGGTTTTGCTTTGTAGTCCAAACAATATTAAAAATATGATCACTAGTACTTAATCATAAAATAACAATTTCTAATGACTTTTTATCAAAGGTCTTTTCTGTTTACATATACATGGTAAATCTTCGTTAATGGTTAAGTTACTACAATGTGTATTGTTGTCTTAACTTTGTTCTAATTAAGGTTATTTTGTTAATTTGATGTGGTATGGGCTGTGGTCATTTAACCATTCCAATTTGTTACGCCGTTCAGAATTACACAGCTGACTTTTGTGGTTTTATGATAACTGTATTTTATACATATATAAAATGATACTTTCATTAAAACAATACCTTCAAATTTACCCTTTATGGTGACCAGAACACTTAAAGTTTATGTATCAACCTGAACAAGGTGAGGTAAAAGAAATGATTTTATATTTGGTCCTGAATATCACTGAATATTTATCTTCAGTTGCCACTGCCACTAAACAATGGGTAAAAAGTCTGAAAATAGATACTGTTCATCGAGAAATCTCCATTTAAATGGAAGGGTGAATAGTCATTGAGTGTTTCATCAGACTATAAATAACTTTACTTTGAGACATTCTAATTTCTAGGTTAAGACTTAGGATTATACCAGTATTGATATTCTCTGGAAACATTTTTTATTATCACATTTTATCAATCTACCAACATCTTATCTTGTTACTAACAATGCATGAGCTAATTTAATCATGCACCATTATTAAACAAAGATAGTCAGCAATGTCTTCTCAACACAACATAGGAATAGAACACTTTACCCTATTTAGTTAATGTTAACCTTTTGATTCCAAAGTTCAAACATTATCCCCCTTGTTCATAAAAACTTGACATTCATAAACATTTGATAAACATTACCTGTCATTGTCATTCTCTTTTTAAAGGACAGAGACGGCAATAGTGTTATAGTGTTTAGCTGTTGAACTCTTATAATGTTTATGAACAATGGTTTTATTTATATTTTCTTGATTATAATTATTATACATAATAAAACTAACATGATTGGTCAATGTACTTTATTTTCATTTCGATATCAATTAAAAATAAGTCATGTTTTGTAAGGCGAAAGCGGTTTTTTATGGGTGTATTGTAGAAGTGGTAGTTATGAGTATTTATGAAGTTAAACTGATTAATTAAAAACAGTTACATAATTCTGTCATTTATCACGATGACGGCCGTTATTGTTGATTGTTATTGTTGATTAAACCCACATTGTTACTTTCAGAACAATCCATGTCCTCACCCTATAATATTCATGCGCGATTGCGAGGTGTCGCACGTGCGCGCGCTGCTACAGTTTATGTACGTGGGGCAGGTGAACATCGCGCAGGCGCAACTCAGCGCCTTCCTGCGCACTGCCGACGCGTTGCAGATCAGAGGCCTCACAGACTGTTCACAACACAACGATAAAGTAATTTATCTCATTACACTCTCTTATAGATAGGATTGCCATGTCCCCATACTAACACTCTCCTTCTTCATTCATCTGTTACAGAAAGTGAATCGAAAATCACCTCCTTCCCAACTACGTAATTTGCTCAGCGCCAAGCCGTCACACTCTACCTCCTCCTCCAAAGCCGCAAACCAAAATGTCGAGACGACCTCTGTTGAAGACCAAGAACAAAACACAAGTCGTCGCTCCACGAGAAATTCTCCCGATGTTGCCAGAAACAATCTCAATGAAGAAGCTCCTTTTCAAACTTCTAGTCAAATGAGGCCTAATAATGATGACTATAGAGAAATTCCCAATTACCCAGCTCTAAGGGTGAAAACTGATCTCGAAGCCCCAGAGGTGAAAAATGAAGAAAGTGATATTCTCATGGACCCCGGAGACCCTGACAGAACAGAAAAAAGTCAAGAATTCAATGCAACCGATCTTCTGGAACCAAAAATGGAAGTAATGGAGCAAGAAGGCAGCGACGAGGAGCGTTCCAACTTTCCACAGATCTACTACAACGAGAACAACGCGCTCGCGAATCCGTTTGCTGCACTGCAAGGTTTGTAGAAATACATTCGTTTGGAACTGTTCCAAGCCATGATGAGTATTGAGATATTGATGGTTTAAATTATTTTCGCAGGTAATATCGATCTGATGGCCGGGATGACCACGGAACTGCGAGACGAGAATGCGGAAGGTAAATATGTTCATTTTCTATTCACTATCACGTCATTATCACACGCACACGTCGACTCGGACAGCCGCGCCCCCGGCGAACCTCTTTTTAGCTTATTTTAACGAAAAATAATAATTCGGTGGTAGTAGAGAGCGCGCGCGATCTCGTAGTCTGTCGAGTCAGGTGGCTAGGCGCGCGGGTGTCGGGCGACGCGCGGCCCGACCGCGGCCGCTCGCCTGCCGCGCTGGGCGCGCCGCACCGTGTCACCGGCCACTGTGTGCCGCAGCCCTTTTTCCACGGGCGGCACTAGTGTAATCCTATTCAAATGCTAACACCTATAACCTTATTTATAATTTTATAACCAAAAGTTTTTCCAATCCTTGAAAAGATAGCACCTTTAACAGTAGGATTGGGACAGTTATCAAATCTGTTGACATTATCAACCCTTTATTTCGCATTATTTAGGGCACAATTAAAGCTCCATTCATCTAGACTTTAAGTTCACTTATTGATCTCATTTAATATAATTTGCTCATTAAAAAGAGTGATAGTCGATGTAAAGTAGTGCGATAGGATTGGCATTTGAATATGGTGTTGGGGTGGCACGGTGCGCGCGGGTGCCATGCGGCAGGCGCGCGGGCGGGGCCCGGCGGAGTGCGCAGTGCGAACTGGTGTTGTTGGCAGCGGGCGGCGCGGGCGCGGCCGGGGGCGCGGGCGCGGGCGGCGGGGTGCAGTGCGCGGTGTGCGGGCGCCGGTACAGCAACGCGTCCAACCTGCGCCAGCACGTGCGCCTCATCCACGAGGCGCAGCCGGTGGCGTGCGCCACGTGCGGCCGCTCCTTCAAGACGCCGCTGTATCTCCGCCGCCACACGCTGGCGCAGCACCCGCCCGCGCGCCTGCGTCTCAAGCCGCCGCCGCTCCCCGCGCTGCGGCCCGCCCAGAGCTTCCAACAGTAGCGGCACTAGCGGCTCTAGCGGCACCCGCGCGCTCTCTCTACACGCACGCGAGAGGAACGTTACCGTCGAGGAGACGCTACGGCTACGTCCATTACTGCAATCTCCATAGATATGACGACGTGCCACAGATAACTGTTGCACACCCATTTATCAGTGGGAATGTTTATCGCGAGCTATTCGTTTAGTTCTTTTCCACCAACAAAGACACCATTTTGTAGGATTCCCCAGCTATGTCACACACTGAATAGAATCTGAAGGTAGCGTAGTGTCTCTTCGTACGGCGAAGTCGTGAAGATGTGGCTTATAAAGTCGTAACGAAGACTGTCAATAGATATATCTAGTCTGTGATCGGAGTGTCGCCGGGGGCCTATTTGCCGTCACACCTCTCCGCTTATTGTGTGCCTTTCTATAATATACCGAGTGCCAGATATATGTCGCATTAACGAGTTTCTTTTAGTACTTCCTTTTACGCGATAGGAAGATGTTTTCTCCATGAATAGTTTAACATAGCAATAATAATAGTAATGTTGATCATATTATAATATTATAACAGTTCAGAATATTTGCAACGATTATTTTGTCACGTGCTTCCCCTGCGTCATTCGAGAAGTTAGGGGAATTTTGTTAATAACATACCTATAGGAAACCCACATTTTAGTCATAAAGCGGTCGTATGACATTGAGTCATGGGCATGGACGCATGGTGGATAAGGGTTCTAGTTAAGTGACTAATTGAAGCTCGTTAAGGGGACACATACAGTACCTTCCTTTCTGACAATAGACTGATTGTTGTTAAAGCATTTGTTGCGACCGGTGCTGATTTTACATAACATAACATAGGTTATTTACTGGTTACATAATTAATATACATACATACATTATACACGTTATCCACTTTTGACCGACACTTTCTGCCTGAGATAGAAATAAATAAATAATAGTTGTATTTTCATAATAGAGTATAATTTTTTTGTACTGCAGAAGACGGAAAGTGTCGAGCATATCCGTTTTATTTGTCGAATACGCGGACTCATGTACGCAGCTTTCAGTGTCCATAAGCCCGCGCTGAACAGCAATAGTGATATTTTTATACACAATAGTTTTATCTTTACACAATGTTATTGTTGAGTGATTGGACGGCTCCCGGTAAATAGTTTGTACAAAATCTCAGATATAATGAATAGTAAGTCTTCAAAAATCGTATATAAAATGATACATAACTACAATATATTAGTGTTTAGGGTGGAACACCACGTTATGTTGCCATACAAAACCTTGTGCATTGTTCATATGCTCACCACATTAAAATAATCAGTTGATGTTTCTATTAAATCAATGGCTTTCGATCGATTTTATTACACAATTCATATAATACATATTATATCATGATTTATTAATATGACCGAATGCGCGTTGGATTGGCTTGCTAAGGGGTGCCGATAGCTTAGATGAAGTTTATTAGTTGACGAATAAATAGTAAAGTTTATCCTCGCGTTATTTTAGTACTTACACTTATTGTTACTGGTCAGAGTATAAAACATAATTATAATCTATTAAATTCTCAGAAAATAGCCATTCCAAGTAATGAGGATTTAATCAAAATACTACATATTTTATGCTTATCAATTAGCGCCATACAATTACACAGGTTCCTAATAGCTACGGCACCCTAATCCATTAGCAAGCAAGAAATAGTAAATAGTTATATTTTAATAATGAAATGAAGCAGTTACAACGCTCAAACATTTAGCTTCATAATATGTTAGCATATGTTGGTAAACAAATAGTTTACTAGATAATGTTGGAACCACAACTTGCCATAGATCCCACTAGATCAGTGTCATGTAAGCACTGTATCAGCATTATAACAACGTAGAAATAAGAGGAGGGATTTTTTTATTACTTATATTTTTATATAACTTTGAATTTTGATCGGTTATTTCTTTAATGTTTTTTGTAGATGTATTAAATGATTGCCATGAAAAAAGCACATCTAGTCATTTTGTAATAAAAGCATTTAGAGGGGACACTTCTTAAAGGTATGATTAGGGTTGTGAGTAACAATATTAGTTTATCTTTTGAAAATTAATTGTAAACATATTGGAATAATGTGTGATCTCAAGTGACTTTATTTCCATGATCTCCAAAATTCGATCTTGCATTTATTTTTAACAGTGTTTAATATTTAAAATATTACGGACGAAAGTTAATTGCAATAATAATTACTCTAAAATAATCGCTTATACGTATTAGTAATAGTAATTTTAAAAAGCACTTTTCTTAAATAATAATTTTAATCCCAATTACTAAGTTAAGGCGCAGCTTTTATTATTGACATATTTAAATTAAAAGTATAAATGTATAGAAAAAAAAAAATGAATCTCTTCACACTGCTGAACTTAAATAGAAATTATATAAAACTAGAAATTTTATCATAATGATAGTACTGTTTATTGATGTCATTAATACAGAATGATTACACTTTTTTATAATTTACTGCAATTAAGAACACATTAATGTACTCTTCGGCGATTAATGTCATTTTATTGAATCCGCCTCAGGTTCGTTTATAACATTGTCCCGCTTTCAAACCATGGTCAATCAAATGTTCTTTGTCTATAGTTAACTTGTTTCCTACAATCCGTTGTTTTACTGTTAAAACTTAGTATTTCAAGCAATTACTGACTGCTAATTTCTCTATCATTAATGTGAAAATTAATAAAATGTAATTACGTTCATCTGCACATTCGCTTTGTGCAGATTATTAAACTTGTGTACATACATCAATGTATTTTTTACTAAATATCAAAAAATAAAGTATTGCGAAGAAATTGTGATTTTTAGTTATCGGTGTGTTGAGGCGATCGAGTTTACCTTGATATTTCACTTGAATACTAAAACCTTGGAGTTGAAATATTTTTATCAAGTTATTAAATAATTTTATGCCATGGCCGCCTATCACTTATCGTGCTATGAATTGATTAGGAGTCGGTCTTTCTAATGAGACAACAATCTATCAACATACTTCCATTCATCCTTGTTCTTTTTAGCGAAGTAACCGTTGTTGTGCCTATAACATTTTGTGTGGTGTCATATAGCTGTAGGGAGATGGGACGGTAGACGCAATCGTCCGGTCCCTGACGCCGTGTGGCTGGAGCAGCACCGCCGCGCGCTGCCCTTCGTCATCAAGCGGGAGAACGAGCGAGGGAGCACCGCCGCGCCCAGACTTGTAAGCTCTGCACAAAACATCATAATGGACCTCATTCGTATGGGATCTTGATTCGAAAAAGTTTTAACATGACACTATTGACTATCTTACAGGAACCGGGTGCCGATCTGGAGTTCGATTCCCAAGTCCGTACTTACCCTCAAAGTCCCATTCTCACCTGGGTCAGGAGTCGTCTGATAACTAATTATGTCAAAGCTTTGCGTGTATCTGCAAGCCTCTCCTTGACGACATTCGGGATTAAAGATAATATTTTGTGCATTATCTTCTAGATAAAGTTGGGCGAGGGCGTAGAGATTCGAGAGGAGCTCCTGCGCGGTGTGAAATGGGGTGACTATCGGAAGGTGACGCGAGGGCTGGCAGCGGCGCTGTTCTCGCCGATCGAACTGGCAACGTGCTCGGTGACGGGGCAGCGCTGGTCGCGCGCGGGGCAGGAGTCTCGTCCTACGAAGCCGCCACTGGACCGGCGCCGCGTGCACGCTCTCATCTCGTACGTGAGCCGCCACTTCCCCGACGTGGAGGTCAGCCGGATCAAGCAGGTGCTCGCCTACAAGTGCAAGGAGAACTGCGCCGCGCTCAGAATGAGGACCGCCAGGTGAACTTACACTTCGACGAGTCGTGTCATGTTGGTAGCTAGGGACTTCTGCTAGTATAATTCCATAATACAGCCCTCTTTGAACTACATTAGATTCCTCCTAGTCCTATTTTGGGTAAAAAGTTCAAGAAAAGGGTTTTCAACTACTGTTACAGGACCCTTTTTGACATAAAAATATACGAAATTATTTACCATTCAGGTTGCCTGGTAATCGGGAAAAAGCCCGGTCTATTTAATAAAGTTTTCTGATATCTTAATTTTCAACAGACTCCCCGCATCAATACAGGCGGACATGGAGATTGCAAGGCAAGCTTGCTTTATTATTTAGTTATTTATTTAGTTAAATAATTTTAGGACCTCTTGAATTACAGATATCTAGCTCCCTTTGTATGCCCCCGTGATATGTAGAGATAATGCTGAGCTACAATGGTCACATTAGTTTCTCGGGACTTTATCATGTTATAAATGAGTCCAGACTTCTGCATATATTTTACAATTATTCTATAAATTAACATGAAAAACCTTTTGAACTGGCGAGGTATAAAAGTGTAGCGGACCAGTAATTTCTGTACTCATAATTATCTCCTGAAATATTTACGCATGCCACAAACGATTATAGGTATATTGACCTGAAGCAGACTGTAGGTACTTACTGTAATAGATGATAAATAACCTTTAATTTTTATTAATCTTAAGAAACGTATGAGAGGTTATCGCTTTACCATGTGTGCCATGCTTATCTCCATAAGTAGTTACGTTACGACATGACATCAGAGAATACCTCGAACAAATAAATAATGATATCGGTTGAATCATGTTATTAACGAGACAGTGTTGACATGTTTTCGCCATGCTGGAACGTTATGCTAAACATAACATGCAGATAGCGCGCAGCCCGCCTGATAATGTGGGTCCTGGGGGCCAGAACTGGCCCCTTGACTTTCAAATTAAAACTTTTGTATGATAATACTTATTGATTTTTAATTTGCTAGAATAAAATGAAAGCTGCGATCGAACCTTTTAGTATATACATAATCCAGCCTATAACGATCCCACTGCTGGGACACAGGCCTCCTCTCTTTTGAGCGAGGGTGGGCCGTAATCCACTACGCGGGCCCAGTGCGGGTTGGTAGATTTCTTCGAATTTTTGGTTCTAGGACATGCCTGTTTCCTCACGATGTTTTCCTTCACCGTTTTGAGAGCTGTGGTGATGATTTTTTTTTGCATAAACCCATGAGCATAATCTTTTGGGTGCGTAACTTAGCACGCTGCTGTAAAAAGGAACTTTTTAAAAATAAATGTCGATTTCCAACAATTATTTTTGTACAATGTCAATGATAGAATGCGTAAATGACGGCTTTATGGTGGCTCTTTTTACACCTTGTACCTTTTGTTCATTGACTTTGAGTAAGTCTTGGCAAAACAAAATGAACAACAAAATTCTCCAAAATTGTGTCAAGCAGAATTAATCATGTTTTTTAATGAAAAAGTTATTTTCCATACAATAATTTATCAGCTGCTTTAACTTCTATGTATGAGAAAGACCTTTTGCCCTGAATTGGGACACTTACAGGCTGATAAAGTTATACTTATCAATATTAAGAAGATTGATTGTTTCTATTTAGGGGGCTCATGACAGATAATAGGTTACTAGATACAAAGATAACAGATAATCAAAAGTAAAACAATGTGGATTGCTGATTATTTAAATGGTAAATGTTATCTTTTATCTTTATTTTAAAGTTTTAAACATTAGCTTTTGCGCGCGGCTTAGACCGCGTTGAGGTCGGAAATGATCCTACAGGAACGTATTACAGGGATAAAAAGTATGGGTTAATCCAGGTTATAAACTATCTGTGTGCCAAAGAACATTGGGCAAATATGTATGGGACTTGGTCCAAATGCCCACCTCTAATGAGGGACCTGATTAAAATATTTTACATTCCGTCATTTAATAAAATCAATATGGCTATTTTATGCTAAAACAATAGAATAAATAATAATTCTCATCTAGCTATAACTTTTCATTTAATAAAAGTTACTGCTTATTTACTAGACTATTCAATTACATAATATTGTCTTTTCATACAAATCCGTTCAGCCGTTTATGCGTGATTGAGTATAACAAACATACAAACTTTCACATTTATAATAGTAGTAGGATTAATCTCCTGTAAACTTTTGCAAAGTATAGTGTAGGAAAACATTTATAAAACAGTGCTCTCCCTGCAGCCCATTATTATATTAACTGTCCAAAAAGTTTGCAAACTGTGAATGCTCTTTTAAATTTGTTTCTACTGTTGTTATCAATAGGCGCCTGTGACGAATACCCTCCCTATCATGGGGCATAACACCGTCACCATTTTAATTGACTTTAGGAATATTTTTAATCAGTGTTGGTTCTTATAAATATACCAAATGTTTTTGTTTATAATATACGGTTAACTCGAGGTTAACCAAATTCTACAACTGTCATTGAATAGCTTATTTTATGCTTTACAGTGATTGAAGGCGACACATTATTTGCAAAGGTTAAATTAACCCATATACATAACATAACCATAGCCTTTTGCTCAACTATGATAGGGTTGGCTTACAGACTGACCAGTTGCAGCTGAATACCAGCATAGGATTAGTTAATTAGGACAGATAATGACAGTTATTATAAGTAGATTAGAAAATAATGAATACGGTATTATTTAAATGGATTTGAAGTTCAAGAAAACATTGTGGTTGACATGGGAAATACTGAACTAAAAACAGTTATTGGTTTTTAAATTCAATGTTCTGTTTTTTAATTATCAGTAGGTAACCTTTCCGTACTTCTGACCTTTATCGTGTTTTGATAATTCAATTTGATCGCCTGTTCTTTTTTTAGGGTTCCGTGAGCGAAATGGCGCAAATCTGAACCTAAAAATTTCTAAAGTCAAAGTATTTATATCAAATAGGCATAAAAAGTACTTAATTATTAAACGTCGAAATTTACAATAAAATAGAATTGATTCTAGTCGCCCCGTCCGTCCCAACACAGGTAGTTTTCGTATGGAGAAGAATGGGCAAGAAACTCCACCACATTACTCCACATTACTCTTTTAAAATGTAAAAAGGAAAGTAAATAGTGTAGGGGTAGCTTTCATGCATACAACTGACCATGTTTTTGTTGCATCTCGTTGTGAGGATATGCATAGGTCTTTGAAACGCTCTCTGATAGATAATTCACAATGCTCTTAAATTAATGATCTTGTCAAGTTTTTCACGGCTTCGTTCAATGATACATTAAGTGGGAGCACTAGATCGACCCTTACACATCGTAAGGGTCGATGTACATGTCGACAAACATTATAATTTGTTGTAACAAAAAAAATTAACATGTTGAAATATTTACTATAATTTTAAGACGTTACTAATACTGCCACGATGGCTATTTTATTAAATAATATTGTAATACCGCGCTACTCGAGGCAGTAATACAATTTGTAGCAGGCTGTCGAACTGTTTCAGCGATTCGACCAATTATTTGCTGAGTGCGGCGGCGCGGCCACCGCCCTGCGACGTGGAGGCGCCCGGCGGGAGTGCGCGCTCCTCATACTCCAATTAGTAAGTATTCCTGCAGCTGATTTGGAAAAGTGAACCTTATGGTATATGATTTTTCGCTAGGGATCCGTTTAGCTTGGATTAATTGCGAATTTTAGATATTAACTAGCTTCTGCCCGCGGTTTCGCCCGTGTGGTTATCGGAAATTATCCCACGGGAACGTACTACCGGAACAAATACCTTATAACATCAGCTAACTGCCAGTGAAAGTCTCGAGCTGTTTCGGAGATAAGCTGGAACATACAGACAGACAAACAAAAATGTTAAAACATTAAACGTTTTTTTTTTTAAATATAATTACTGTAAATACTATCATATGTATTTAGTAAAAAGCTGTTATTTTAACATTATAAATAGACATTTCAATTTTGTTTATTTGTAAAGATATTTTGTGTCTAATTTAATGGCATAATGAGAAAGTCATAATCAGGTGGACATGAGCCACTTCGCTAAACTTCGAGTATGTTCCAATTTGCGCTTTTGCATAACCCTCTGAAACTGTCAGGGCAAGGAACCTAGTGCTTATATTGTGATATCCTGTTTTATGTGTTAAAAAATGATAATTAATATGATGTTGACACCGTGTTTGTTTTTTATTTTTAGCGAGGCTTCGAAGGGTCCAGCAGGCGGAGGGCCCGGCGGCGCTGGGGGCGCTGGGGGCGCGGGGGGCGCGGGCGAGTACTCGCGCGGCGGGGGCGCGGGGGGCGCGGCCGAGGACGCGGACGGCGAGGCGCAGTGATGGCCGCGCGCTACGGTGTTGCATATCAATTTCATAATCTTGTTATTTTTTACCAAAAAAGAAGAGAAAATAAAGATACTCGTCGCTCTCGAGGCGCGTTCGTCGGTCGACGCGCGCGCCGCTCGCTCGCCGACGGGCTCCCGTCGATCGTTTGGAAAGATTTATATTTATTTGCGCGGCGTCGCGACGACGAACGACGGCGGTGAGTTGCCCGTGTAAAATATTCATATTTATTTAGGTGATATTTTTCTATTGGCTACTGATAAGATTTTATCTCGTTATGTATCTGCCGGCCGCGCCGGGGATGCATTGTCGTTTGTAAGGAAGGGGAGTGGAGTCGTGCCCGAAGCTCTAGCAATAATTTATCAGGTTCCTAAGACATGTTTTGTAGTTAGATTCTATTTGCACGAATTTTCGCAAACACTGCCGCTTTATTTCTAAATTTTTTTATAGACATCAGTCAGTCGTTTTATTGCTTTCTATATTTTATGTTTAAATATAAATCGAGTCATTTTCAACGTTACGTTAAAATTTGTATATGAGGCATTTAAGTGCTGTACGAGGGACCGTTGCAATTGCAAAGTAAATATATCAAAATGGCATAATTTTTAGAGCTATCTTATAGATATTATAGTCATTTCGTTTTATAGGTGTAAATGATAATAAAGAATTTATTTTGGAGCGTCAAGGTTTGGATATTGTAAAGTCTTTGGAGAGCTGTGATCATGATGGATATAAAGCAGTCATATTTTTAAAATATACATTTAAGAGTTATAACGTAATTATACTATTGTACAGTCGGTCTGAAGGAGACGTAAGAGGTAATCAGTAGCCGACTGGCCGGGCGGCGACCGGGCGCGGAGTGCGCGTGCGCACAGGCCGGCCAGCGCGGGCCTAGCTATGCATCTGCGCACAGATGTATTATCATATCAAAAAAAGCAATAACTATTATTTGATAAAGAACGATTTATTTCATTTTTAAATACTATTTTAACCAAGTTGTTATAAATGTAGTTAGTAAATTGGAAAGATCTCTTGAGAAGTCCACGGTCATATTATATAGTTCTTTTGAACAATAACTAAATTCTCATAATAATAAAGTCTCACGTTTACGTCATATCAATTTGTAATACTTAGTTTTTTCACTATTTTGTACATCTTGTGTACAAATATCATAATCAAATAACATCAGATCATAGAAACAGGCAGGTAACACGTTGCAAGGCTCGTGACAGTGGTCGGGATGGCAGTCTGATTGATACAAATTGTTTATTAGTCGGAGCGAACAAACCACGGGATTGTTATTTGTAATTTTGTAGATTGCCATACGATGCACTGTCGATCGGTCGGAGTCGCGATGAACTAGTGACGGATGTAACGTTGCACTGGAATAATAAACTACGATGTTAAGGCTGATTTAGTCAGGGTAAGTAACTGACTCCAAGCTCGAGACAAGTCGGTGCTGATCCGATATTTGCCTAGTGTAAATTGAATTTGGAGCCAGTAGTACTGACTTGTATTCAATTTACACTAGGCAAATATCGGGTCGGCACTGTCATGACTTGTCTCGAGTTTGGAGCCAGTTACTTACCCTGTCTAAATCTGCCTTAATGGTGGTCGATGTACAAATGGTTGCCGTTTCTGTGGTCTGAGCCGTGTACACACGACACAGTACACTATCTGCACATCTTTAGCAGTCAACTGTAAGAGATTGGTGTACCTATGAATAAGTTACAGTTACCAGAGTTAGGATATATAAGTAGACACGCAGTGCTACGTAGTAAAATCTTACTATCATGTAATATTTTACGATGCCAATTGAAAGTCTTAATGCTCAATTTTGCCAAATTTTACTTGCCGAGAACGCGTCTTGTCTATTAATTTCGTGTTTTAACGTTTGGTATAGCACACATTCCCGTTACTAAAACACCTTTAGGTATTTGAAAGTGAGAAGGGAATGGACAGATTGCTCAATATATGAAATATTTGTATTTCGTTTATAGTTCATAACATAACACATTCACATAGAACATGGAAATTTTTGGCCCAATGAAAATTATATCATTAGAAAAGTAAATGAAAATTTAATTGTAATTTAGAAATGATAAATTGAGAGTTAAAAGGATTTGCAAGTATATATATTTGTGACGAATGCTCGAGATGCAATATGTTAATTTAGTGCCAAATGATAAGTTAACTCGTAGCAATATATTGTATCCTAATGCTCTTGTGTAATTTCTCACGTAGTGTTAATGACCTATGAGGTTTCGAAGGTTTCTTTTACAAGACTATAATATATTTATACAGGGAAAGTGTTAAGTATGTACTGTTGTTTGGATTTAAGAGTGTTGTTGGGGTAAAATACTCATTGAGGCAGGGTGTAAAAATAAGCGCAAGTACCTCACCGTACAGCCGAGAACTGGATCCTTTAACTCCCTAGAATAGTTTTGATAAATATTTTATTTGAATTTATTGTTTAAAGATAAAATTGAAATCATCAGAAATAAATGCACCTCCACCTGAGACAGGGTAATGTCTTTACTTGAACAAGCTTCCGCAGCTGTGAATACAGTTATTTTTACACTCTGACCTTTATAGCACTGAATGAGCAATGGAACAAGAGAATTTATTTACTCAAATAAGTTTTTTTTAATTATTTACGATAATTTTGTACTAAATTTTAATATACATTATTTTGCATTTTATGATTGTAATGGCAGCTGTCCATATCATGTGAACGATACAATCGGTCACTATAATTTAGGGTTTCATAAATAAATTTAAAACGATACATCGAACATGACACATTGGGCACAAATATTATTAAAAGTATGTACTTTTTCTTTGCTTGCTATTGTTAAATAATAATTGAAATCTAAATTACATTGTTCCTGATACTCGGTCGTAGTAAGCTTTGTGAAACCCTAATAAGCGTTAAAGATGTAATGATGTAGAGCGGGGCGGCACTCGGTCGGTAGTCGCGAGAGGCGTGGCGACGTCGTCCGCCACCGGCCGCGTCCGGCCCACTCGGCCCTTAGTTTTCACTGAGCAAAATCTTTGAACTTTTGTATATAAAGAGAACAACATCGATGCCACTGTGCTCTGAGAGGACACAGCGTTGTGCCAAAATTACGTGCTAGTCTTTAAAAACAAATGTTGTTATCATTTTCAGATTTTATTTAGTCCAGAATGTGTTTGTTCCTGTGCTGTGAAAATATTTTCTAACAAACCAACACTCGGTGATGGTGATGGTGAGGGACAATGTGGTCGCTTTATTCTCGCGGTTGACGGTTCTTAGTTTTTAGTCTTGTAGAATATGATAATTAAAATGAACATTTCCTCATTGGAGTTCCTTAGACGTATCATTTTGATATAATAAATCTAGGGCAATGGTGAAAATTAAATTGCCGTGTCTACGGCGCTATAAAATCGGTCCTTTGTTGTAAAACTGACCACATTGTAAACTAAAATTACGGATTTAGCTCGACAACTATAATCAGAACTGTCAATACTCCAAGTTATCATAATCAGTCGTAGGACTGGCTAGCTTACTAATAGTTACAAAACCAAATGGTTATGCCAAGCCCTTTGTGCCTAGGTATAAAATTCTCACTTTTATAAAATTGACACGTTTGCCTGTGATATTATTTTTTCTATTAGTTAGATTAGTTGTAGGAACACATTCATGGTATGTGCAATGGCGGCAGAATTTTGGCAAGATCGAATTTTCCTCTAAAATTAAGTATAATAAGGATCGTCCAAAGCCACCAAGCTATAACTGTTCCCGTGTAAACGATTGTAGTTGTCGATGGTTAAACTAAATTGTGTCATTAAAGACGAGTCATAAAAACTAATTATTTAGAGTTACGAAGTGTTGTGTTGGTTTGTTGTTATATTTATAGTATTTATGAAAAATGCACATAATAATTTAGCTTTGAGCTTGTGCAATATTATTCCAAATTGTTTATAGAAGAAAACTGTTATAATTATTTCTAAATTGTTATATATTTTTATAAACTTAAAAGACAAAGGCAACTTAAATTATATTTTTGTTGTGCATTTATTATCAAATTTTATCCATATTGAACCACAAACTCATTGTGGACTGTAATGTCTGCGTCTGTGAAAACTGTTAATTAGGTACAGTAGATGGTTTTTTTATATATGCTAATATTGTGAGTCAATTCTAGTAATGTTAATGTTCCCTTTTATTTAGAATAATTTACGTTAATAAACAAATTAATCTAAGATTGCTCAACCAAGATGCAATGCTAACTGCAATGTAGATGTACGAAATAATTTTATATTTGTCCTTTTATATTATTTATCTGATATTTCAGTTTTATTCATTTGTGAGTTATGGCAGCGCATGTTAGTCTTATGTTTATTCTTAAGAGAGGCCAAATGTTGACTTGCTTATGTGAGACTGTTTTGCCAAGAATCAGAAAGTATATTATTACCTACATTGTTTTAAAATAAATGCTTTTATATAAAATCAATTCTTGTTTCCTAATTTATCTAAACGACACTATAATATAAAAACAAATCCCCCATATAAGGCGATACGGTGATGGTGGTGCTACTGAGTCAGCATTACTGACGACTCACCATGATACTTACTGCGGCTAAATAAGTCATCGGGTCAACTGAGTAACCAAACCTAATTCCCCGATTCCATAAGGAAACCGCAACCCTACCTAAAAGAATTGATCTAAATCAGGGAAGCTGGTACTGGGTTCCGAAAACCGATCGTGATTTATGTAGTTGTGGCATACATAAGCACGTTGTCTGTATCGAGCAGACGTGAGACGGGCGAGTTGAATGACCCTTAAGTAATCAAATAACATATTTACTAGAAAATGTATCTAAATTAAAATAAATAAATGCATAAAATAATTATAGGATTTTTTAACTTCCATCTGAAGTTCAATGCCTTGAAAGGCATTATCTATTTGTAGCCCACCATGGTATGAGCTGGTCAATAAATACTCAAATACCTCATAACCGGTATTTGCGGTAAATACGATTTTTACCGGATGTGGATAGTTGGCAGACATGGCACTACTTCCGGTCTGTCAGTTTTTGAATGGTCAGCGCCACGGAGTACTGCGCGACTGCGAGCGCTTTTTTGTATACATTTTAAAGTCATAAAACTTGTGAAAACTATATTATTTTATAAGTTAGTGTAAAATTTTGCTCTTCAAAATAAAGCGAAATTACGTTTCGTTTCACGTTTTGGCCTTGTACTTTTATATGCTGTCAAAGAAATGTACCGTGTTGATATGTCAATGTCATTGTCAAACGAGAATTAAATTTCAACTTTGTTTCTTTATAAGTTTACTTACATTACCTATTATAAAATACAGATCTGTAATTAAATTATACCAAAGCAATCCAGGCATTTTCTATCATCTTATGTCTACGTCTAAGAACAAATCTTTATCAGAAGGATATTAGATGGCGTTTCCTCAGCCTAACGCACAAAGAGGTTAGATTATTATTTATCTAAAAAAACATACACAATTCAAACAATTTACAAGATTTTTCATACATCAAGTAACCTATTTGATTGCAGAGCTAACAAATAGGAAGATATTAGAAGAGCTGCAGTTAAAGAAACAGATGCTCCTGAAGCAAGGTGCTGTGGCTCCTCTGACTGCTACCTCTATATCTCTTACACAACCCAGCCCTGTCAGCCAGCTGCCCATGTGCTCTATCCCAGCTGGCTCTGCTACTGCTGTAAGTAAAAGTCCAAAAGTATTGACCATAATATTCATTTATTTGAAGAGAAAGGTAATTTTGATGATTGGGATGTTTGTGTTGATTAAAACAGAGTTTGCCTTGTTTGTTGTTATTTACAGAAATTATATCATATACTTGTGCATTCTAAATCTATTAAATAAAACCTACTTAGAGAAGCACAGAACCAGTTTATGTGGTAATGCTTGAGGGAGGTCTATGTCTTGCAGTCAACATCTTTCGGCTGACAACATGCTGATGATAACTAAATAAAATTAGGGAACCACTGTACTTCCTCACCCGGCGCATTTTGATAGTAGGTAGTTTTTTTTTGGATAGAATAGACCCTTTTTAGTGTAATTTGAAAACCGCAAATTGTGAAAAACCATAGGGGCCGAGAAAAAAATTCCCAGTTTTTTTTTTTCTGAAAACCTGCGGTTTTTATAGTAACTATTTTGTTTTAGATAAAATAGACCCTTTTTAGTGTAAATTTGAAAACCGAAAAGTTCGCAAAACCATAGTGGCCGAGAAAAAAATTCCCAATGATTTTTGTAACCTAACCTCAAAACACTTAAAAGTTGCTTAAAAGGCGTAGTAGGATATATAGGCCGCTTTGCGGGGCTCTTTGGTCTAAAAAAAAAATAACCACGAAGGGCATGACGGGGTCTGTTCGCTCGCTGCGCTCGCTCACTAGACCCCGCCATCCCCTTCTAACCTAACCTGTCCGAATCGGGGTGCCCCAAGTCCCGAGCTTGCTCTTGCATTCTAAGTTGTCATTACAAATGTGTTAAATTTGTATATTATGTTGCTTTAGTGTGTAGTGTAATCGGGAACACAAAAAAAAAACATAAACATGTTACATTTACCGTAACTTTAAGATTTTTTTTCTCAAAAACTATAAGTTTTCACAATGCGGGATTTTGCGAAAGTGTTTAACATAACGAAATGTAGAACTATTAAAATTGTGAAGCTTCGAATAAACAGGTGAGGAAGTACAGTGGAGCCAAAATTAGGATTAAATATTGTGTTATGTTAATGAATAGTACAATTCTTTTTCAAGGGATTTCCTCAACTGCCTGAAGCAAATATAGTGAACACAAGTCACAGAGCAGCATTACAGCACGCAAACGCTACATCCTGTGGATACTTTGTCTCCCAAGACTCATCATTTGGAAACCAGATCCTCCCTGTTCTACCCAGATTTGATAACAAGTGATACAGCAGCAATGTCTGCTGTAATGAAGCTGAAGACCCTGCAAGGACATTTAGAGAGCCTGAATGGGTTTGAAAAACCAAAACTTCAGTATGAGCAATATGAGACACCAGCCCATCTTGCTGCTACTGCTCTTTACACCATTCAGGTAAATAATTAAACTTCAAAATATTTAAAGTATCTACTTAAACACTTGCGTCCAAAAAATTGGCCCACCCCTTGCTCTCCATTTGAGACAAAATCTCAAAAATCGTAATGAATATCATTTATTATTTTCTGTTTTGTGAAGGTAGGTAAGGTACAGTTTATTTGAACATACACTTATTTTGATAAAACCAATATTCTTGACAAGATCAACTCGATTCTTCAGATGTCCTCATCACTCACTTTTGCTTGGAAAAAGTGCATGACTTTTTTTGTCAATGAAGTTGACAAACGTTAAATTTTATTTATTTCTGTTTGTTTAGGGTCCATATTGGCTCAACTAAAGTTCTTTACCCGAAATTGTTCTTCCTAACGATTTGTAATCCGAATGATCACTCTTCCTAAAATTTTTCATCCTAAAGTTTGCATTCATACTATTTGTAGTGCTACCGGCGATGTTCATAACACTCATGTTTCCGAAAATTGTAATTAATAATATCATTAGTGTAAATATTTTAAACTCCTACTGTTTTTTATCCTAACGCTTTTATCCCTAAACATAATTACCATAATATTTTCATGGCCTGGGAGTTTATACGGGTAAGTAATATATGATATAATTACAAAACGTCTAATTTTTACAAGAAATAACAACTGAATCTATAATTTTATTTGATATAATGATCAGTTAATATAATAAACGATTGATATAATTTTAATGTAACTAATTTCTATAAGAATAACAGACAATTAATATAAAATCGTTTGATATACCACTCAATAGACATAAAACCTATTTAGTCTAATATGATAAAAACTTTTTTTTTCACCCTATGTCATCCTATGTCGACGGAGCCCCGCTTCGCGGGGCCCCTATTTTTGTGTAAAGGGTTTAAAGTAACCTAACCAAACCGAACCTCGGGGTGCCCTTTGCTCGCTTTTGCATCCTATGTTGACGATCTAAACAAAAAAGATATGACTCTGAATAATAGTGTAAAAGATGGTTATGTTGAGAAAATATAGGAAAACAAATAAAAGTATAATAGATGTTTATTGCTACTGACATTATGAAGTTGAATGATTCGGAATTATGAACTTTAGAGACAGAGTAGTTAGGAATTGTGATTGTTAGGATGAAAAATGTTAGGAAGAACATTTTTGGATTTCCAATTATCGGAGTTGAAAATTTAGGTGAACTTTGGCGCACCCGTTTGTTTAATCAAAATTGAAATTGAATATGTTAACCAACTTAAAAAAAAGGAGATTCTATATTCAACACCCTTATTTGTAAGTTCGTGATTTTCTCAAAAATAATGGATCAGTTTTGATAATTCTTTCACTAATGTAATCTACATACTTTCAAAATGGTTTTAATATATTATAATTTATTAGGCTTTGATTATACACTTATATTAGGTTACTAGCTGCGCCCCGCGGTTTCACCCGCGTAAATGTCGATCCCGTGGGAATATCGGGATAAAAGAAGCCTGTAGCCTATATGTTAGTCCAGGGTGTCAGCTACCTCCATACAAAATTTTATCAAAATTGGTCCAGCCGTTTGAGCGTGAGGAAGTAAGAAACATATTAACACGCACACACACACTCAAAAACTTTCGCCTTTATAATATTAGTATGATTTGTTACAGACGCAATTTGAATCCATAGAAAACTGCACTGTACTCGACGCTGGCTGTGGTCCAGGCATATGGGGTATTGGCGCGGCGTTGCTGGGCGCTAGTGTGGTGACGGCCGTCGATATCGACGACGATGCGCTAGAGGTGTTCAAGGAAAACGTCGACGAAATGGAAGTGACCAACATTGATGCTGTACAGTGTGACTTTCTGGATTCAAGAGTGGCTAGGTGATTATTTTTTGCTGCTGTTTTCAAATCTTTTTGTTTGTGAAGTCTTAATGTGTCCAGTGCACTTGTTTGTGGTCATGTGAAACACATACTTGCGTTACTACGATGTCCAGATAAGGTGTTTTGCGCACGTGGGATAGGGATACGCGGTTATAGACAGACATGGGCACAGTCGAGATCTCGATTCTTGCAATTCGACTTATCTGGACATACATTTACACTCTTGTTATAGGATCTATGAATACCCTCCATTCAGTTTCAGTTAGTCTTTTTCTGTTGTATATTTTCAGATGGGAAAGATACTTCGACACAGTGGTTATGAACCCACCATTTGGTACAAAGAACAATACTGGCATTGACATGAAGTTTCTCCGAATGGGCACTTACCTCAGCTCTGATAGTGTCTACTCATTGCACAAGTCTTCCACAAGGTATTTATCCATAACTTAGTTGTACTATGTCGCTATAGTCGTTGTAAATCACGAGCGTACGTCATATGACTTATCTCATTGACGTAAGGTTTACATTGCATTGATTGACGCGAGCTCATAAAATGCAACAACCATGAAAGATTTATCTTCATTAATAATACTGATTTACTGTCTAATTTTACAGGACACATATTCAAAAGAAGGTCAAGGATTG
Source organism: Amphipoea oculea (assembly GCA_945859645.1). Lineage (NCBI taxonomy): Eukaryota > Metazoa > Arthropoda > Insecta > Lepidoptera > Noctuidae > Amphipoea > Amphipoea oculea. The sequence continues at coordinate 17,271,690 of OX243873.1, forward strand.
GGGGATGAAAGGCAGCGTCATTGCTGAAATGAAATATCATCTGCCAGCCACTTACAGGTTCCACAAGCAACATTCTATGGACATCGCTGTTGATATTTGGCGAGTATACCATCCTCATTAAGTAAATTAGTTATAAGGCACAAGAATTGGATTCAGGCATAACAAATGTACTGCCAACTTTATACTGTATATTTTATGTATAAAATTTTTAATATGATCAGAAGCTAGAACACCGTTTTCTTCCTTAAAACTCGAAAGCTTTTTGACTGTGCAATGAAATAAATAATCAACTTTTTATTTTTTCTGCTAATTTATGTCTGCATGTAAAACAATTTTGTATTTATTATGTACAGAACTTCGAAATGTACTATGTACTTACGTTTGTGTAAGATTTAATGTAAATTTTTAAACTTATAAATAGCTAAGATCGACTGACAAATAAACTTATCACATGATTTTAAAATTATTTTATTTCTTCAATAAATTCTTCAGTCTTACAGTATCATACAGAGCTGCTATAAAAAATACGGAATATAAATTCCAAAAAGAATGGAAAAAATTAAATACTGTATACATACAATAACCAAATTACTTAAAAACATATTTCGATATTATTACTTCTTATAAATATTTTTGTTGTAGTGGTTAGCCTGCCTATGTGTCTATTCGTCGCCGAACTTGATGTTTTGTGCCAGTTTGATGGTTCCGGAGTAGTTGATGGTGACCGTAGAGCGTCTCATGTAGTTCTTCCAGGAGTCTGAGCCGCACTCGCGACCGCCGCCCGTAGCCTTCTCGCCTCCGAAGGCGCCGCCGACTTCTGCGCCATTGGTAGGAATGTTCACGTTGACGATGCCGCAGTCTGAGCCGTGAGGGCCGATCCACTGTAAAAAGAGTCTATTTTAGGATTGATCTTAGGTGAACAAATCGGACATCTACAAGCGCCCAAAAGTTCTGTTGAAATGGCAGCAAAAAAATTAAATACGAGTCTTCTCATAAGGTTGAAATAAAAAAAAAAACTCATTAATTCCGGCTGTAATGAGCGGGTCGCTACTTTGATGGTTTGAGCAGTGCCTTGGCTCGGATGTAATGGACACTTTTTTTTTAATGTACCTTGAAGACATCTCCAAGGTTTTCGGTAAAGAGACTGGAAGACAGGCCCTGTTCCACTTCATTGTTGTACTTGATGCCGGTGTCCAGGTCTGGAATCTCGATGCAATAGACGATGGGGGCGAAGCACTCGGTCTTCACTAAGGGAGAGTCGTGGGGCAGTCCTGTGACGATGGTCGGCTCTACGAAGTAGCCTTCGCGGTCCATTACCTGGTAAATTAAAATGTTCGTGTGAGGAAGTGTCTGCTGAAGTTTTTTGACACGACTTTCACCATCACCTTCCAACCTTGTTCAAGTCGACATAACAACATCCAAGGCAAAAATTAACGTCTTGTGACCTTGACAAAGTCTTATTTTCCCAAAATGTACTTTTGGCGTTACACTATCAGCAACATATGCTGTTTTAGATCCATATGAGACGATTCCCATGCAGTAAGTTAATTGTGTTCATAACTTCATACCTTTCCTCCAAACTCGATCTTGCCTCCTTGCTTGACGACTTCGGCGACAGTCTTCTTGTAAGCCTCGACAGCGGCGGGTGTATGGAGGGGACCGATCAGGGTCTCTGACAGGAGGGGGTCGCCGATCTTGCTGACCACGCCGGAGAAAGCCTTCGATAGACGAGCCACGACTTGGCTGTATACCTGTGACGACGTTTTGGTGGTTGATAAGTTATCGTTATGGAAGTTATAAAAATGGTTTATTTTGAGTTAGCGGATATCCACAAAAAACAGTATATCTTCATGCTACGACTACATCGTCGCGATAAAGCGAATTGCACTTCGCGCGCTCTCTGTTACACAGCAATACGTCGATGAGTGAAAACAGCGCGCAAAGTATAGTTCACCTTATCGCGACAATGTAACCGTAGCATCATAATATAATGTGGTCTTGTCACATTTGTGGTATCAAAATTTCCTACTTGTTCAATAATTTAGGAAGAAATGGATCTTGCCCTGTCATATTCGATTGGACTTCATGTATGTCTGGTTATTTTCATATTGGAGCAACCAATCTTACCTTCTTATGAATAAACAGTCTTCTAGTGGTAGTGCACCGCTGTCCCGCGGTGCCTGCGCACGCGAACAGCGCGGCGTTCAGCAACAAGTCAAGGTTAGCGTCCTCGTTCACAATGATGGCGTTGTTGCCGCCCAGCTCCAGCAGGTGGCGCCCGAAACGTCTCTGGACTTCCACGCCAACCTATAAATAGGTATAAGTTAGTTGTTTTTGCAGCAATATCTGATATGGCCTGCCTTGTTTGTCCCATTCCAAAAAAAATAGGGCGCAGCCAAAGTTCATTTTCATTGAAAATCTCAGTTAGTAGCAGCTTGAAAATACAGATTACCTTATTCAGGTTCGACCATTAGCTAGCATTTTTTTTCTTGTAATTACTACAAACCGTCACCTATGCTCCCATTCGGAAATGAAGATGTCTGCTACGATTTTTCATTCAAACTCATCACTTATCTAAGACCATATTTTTGCCAATCAGGTGAATAGCCTTTTGGCGTTATCAGATATAGCTGTGAAGGCCTTACCTGTTGTCCTACAGCCGTGCTACCAGTAAAGGAGACGAGCTTCATCCTCTCATCCTTTACAATCTTCTCTCCGATGTCTTTACCGCCGACGCAAAGAGCGGCAACAGCGCCGGGAATGTTGTTCTTTTCTAGAACGCGCTCTACAATCTTTGTGACGGCAACCGCGATCAAAGGAGTGGTGTCTGATGGTTTCCATACGCTGACGTCGCCGCAGACCTGGAAGGATTATTATATAGTTCATTGGAAAGTACTGGTGAAGGTACAACGGGACTTGTTGGATGATTTGGTCCATAGAATTCAGAGGCCAGGTATAAGATGTTTAGAACTTATCGATGGTTGATGAGAGTCTGATAAATGGATTACTTATCTACACTAGAAGAGAAGTATTTCTAAAATTTTCTTTTGCGTAAGTAGTGTACCTAGTTTCTGTGCTGTAGGACTCATATCTAGCGCTATTAATTACGCTAGCTAATAATCTTGTTAAAGAACTCAGTTGTGATAAAAATTATTTTATATTTTTACCTATTTGTTCTCTTCAAGATAAGATAAAAAATTACATCAATGTTACACTGGGGTTTTTCCTCACAGCTCTTCGGTTTATATTGATTGGATACTCAACTGCCAAGAATAAAATCTTCGGTTCGATTTTTAGCTCTCATAACCTGTTAGAAGTTCTTTAGTGAGGTTCATAAAGTTTATTCCAAGGTCGTTGGTTTAATCGTTATCTTTATAGCTATTAGTGAGGTTCATAATCGCCATATTCTATGGGATATCACAATAGAATAATCTGGATTCTGGAGATTTCTTATTCATGTTCTGAAGAATATAGCGTGATGATTATCTACGATGATCCTTATTATCTACTTTTACATTTTGCTTCGTCTACGTTCGTTGAATAGGTATTAAAGACAAATCCTTACCATAGCAATAGCACTGTTCCAGCCGAACACGGCAACAGGGAAGTTGAAGGCAGTGATGATGCCGACAGCGCCGAGAGGGTTCCACTTCTCAATGAGCACGTGTCCAGGTCGCTCCGACGGGAAGATGGTGCCAGGCAGGGTTCGCGACAGGCCCAGGGCCAAGTCACACACGTGGATGTATTCTACCACCTCTCCAATAGCCTCGGGGAGGATTTTTCCTGTGGAAGTAGGTGGATAAGAATTGAACTAAGTACACTTCTTTCTTTAGGGTTTTTATTCGGTTGGTAAAAGATCAGTTTCTATCAGTCTTTCCTATGGTGTAGGTAAAATCACATTGGTACCTACCTAATTACTATGAACAGTCTGAAAAGTAGACAAGTATGAAATAATCAACGTAGGTCTTTATTAATACATTACCTTCAAAATCTAGTCATGAATACCTACCTACGGCAAAAAATAACGTTCGGTTCTTACGTGGCAATTACGTATCAGTAAAATTTTACCTCCGTAGGTAGGTAGGTACTAGGTACCTACTTACCTAAATATTTTCTACATTGGTGGTAACAGCGGTAATTATTATCTTCCTTATTAGATATCTAATAATAATAATGTATGTTGCTATCTTTAAAATATAGGTAAATAATTATCAACATTATCAAAGAGTCAACAAACTCGATCAATAGGTAACTGATTAGCCTCTTTAGAATACCTATTCATTCAATTGACTGATATAAAATAGCCTCCAAGAGTGGCGATGCTCAAATATAATTATATAAATCAACATCCGGTGTAACCTATTAGACAGTTAACTCCGCTAATTCTCATACTGGCAGCATTTTTACCACAGCATGATGAGCTTAAAATTAGCTTATAGTTTCCGCCGATAAGATACAAAACAAAAACTATCTCAGAATTCAAAGACAAATTAATAATTATGTACTCGCGATGTGTAGCTCAACTTACCCATTTCCAAAGACACGAGCTGTCCAAGAGGCTGCAGTTTCTCCCTGAGAGCGTCTCCTATCTGCCTGACGACCTCTCCCCTAGCGGGCGCAGGGAGGTCCGCCCACGTGTGCCATGCCTCCTGAGCCGCGGCGGCACAAGCCTCGTAATCAGCCGGGCTGGCTGCCTGAACCTCGGCAATGATCTTACCGTTGGCCGGGCTGAACGACTTGATTACCTGAGGACCAGTTTGTAACGCTGTTTAAGTCTTTTGGTACGGTATGAAATTTTCGATCTTATGACATAATTACCAAACCAATATTGCTAAACAAAAGTAATCATATACCTAAGTACCTTTGCCATAAAAAAATATCTAGAAAAGTTTCAGTTACTCTTTATTTTATGCGTAGAATATAAAATATTCTTAGATACCTAGGTACGACAAACTAGGATCATTTTTCAAGATCTTACCCTTTGATTTTGAACTAATGGACTCGCTCTGAAGTTTTAATGCAGCAAAAACGTACCGTACTTAAACCTTTTTCTGTGTATTATTTCGGGAATAAAAGGATTTCAATAATACGTTTATTATCCTTTTATTTATAGAAACCTATAGAAAAGCAGCACGCACTTAGGCATTGACACGCCAATTTACAGATATACCTAGGTAAGTACATAATAATTATACAGAGTGAATTTTTCAAGTGGGCGTGGATGGCCAAATTCGAAACTATGAGGAATAGCGAAAAGTACTCAAAGGAGTCCCAGGCTTGATTTTGATGAAAACTAAAACTGCATCATTGGATTTTTGAAAAATCAATATTTCTAGCCAGGAATCGAACCTGTTGATTTTGAAAAAAAAAAACACAGTATTATTTATTATACACCATTCAATAGTGTCCCTAATAAATAAGGATACAATTCTGGGAAGTAGTATATGGAACCTGTTTTTCAAAATTAACAGGTTCGATTCCTGGCTTAGAAATATTGATTTTTCAAAAATCCAATGATGCAGTTTTAGTTTTCATCAAAATCAAGCCTGGGACTCCTTTGAGAACTTTTCGCTATTCCTCATAGTTTCGAATTTGGCCATCCACGCCCACTTGAAAAATTCATCCTGAATCTCGATTCATATTTCAGATTTAATATCATAAATGACGCAATGTCTACTCGCTACATTATTTGAGGGTATAGTTATCTTACTGAGCTGAAACGTGTAAACTGTATTGTCATCATTCTTAACTATGTTTGCGTCTATTTTATTTAAACAATGCTTACATAACTCGACTCGTTAGAGTATCTATTAGAGTAGTTGGTTTTGAATTTGAATACAAAGCGTGATTATTTGAATCTTGCGCCATACCATGTACCTAAAAAATGTGCAGTAACGTACTTGGGTACTTCATTATCTACTACTAATGCATAGCAATGCTATGCATGCTATTGAGTATTGAGCAAACATGGCAAGCCAACTACGTTTTTAATTTAAGGTTAAATTGCCTTATCCAAACAAATATTCTGCTATCAACTCACCTGGCCGTTAGCCTCCCATTTTCCGTTGAACACACCTACATTCTTTTCTTGCAGTCCCAACTCCTTCAAGAAGGAGTATTTAGGATCGTCAATAAGGTAGGAGGACGCGTTGCGAGACATCGGCACTCTTATCAGTCGCAGGGACAACACACTTCGACACAATACACGGCTCATTTGTGCGTCTCTCACAACAGTCTATCATATAATACGTAGGTACCTATATTACATTTAAATAGCAAGATATGCAGTAAACAAATTTTATCATGTTTGTGAACAATTAAAGGCACTGCTACGTCTTATCTGACTGATAAAAAGTCAGTTGCTAGGTCAGGAGTAATTGATAGCTTTTCCAATCGGTTTGTGAGGAGTTTATTAAGTATTATCTTACTATACCTACATAGTTGTGTATTCCCGCCTGGTATTATTTAATTAGAAAGTTTACGAAGTATAGTTTTAATTACTTAATGAACGATTAAGAATAAGTAGCTGCGTGTCCCTTAGCCTAATAAATTCTACTTAGGGCTGATTTTTCAATAGTTAGATAACTTTTATCTGAAGAATAATTATGAGTTTGACATACTCATTGTCTTTACTTTTATTCCTCAGATAAAAGTTATCAGACTATTGAAAAATCAGCCCTTATAAGTATTACTAAGGTGTTATGCTGTGATAGACATACCTACAAAGAAATCTGTTGACACATTAATCATCATCATAACCAGCCTATAAAGTTTCCACAGCTGGGACACAGGCCTCCTCTCGGTGAGAGGGAGTGGGCCGTAATCCACCACGCGGGCCCAGTGCGCATTAGCATAATTTATTTAACTAAAGTAACTACACTATAGTTAGGTATTTAATTGCCTATCTACTACATTTTCAGTGTATGAATATTATGCAATTATCTACTCTACTTCATTACATTGTGGAAAGATAACAGAATATTCACTTTCATTAGACTTAGGTATCTTAATATAGAATTAAGAATGGCTAGAATGGCGAAATTTTGAGTTGTGAGGGAGTTCTCTCTCCCTTCTCTTTGCTCCTGTCACTTTCTCGTGGAAGTAGGACTAGTAGGAGATTCCATGCGCTCTTATCACGGACCATGACGGTGGCAGTGACTAGGTCACGGCACTTGACTGCCCAAGCTGGGCCACTAACGTGTACTGTGCCATGCCCTTGATGTAGCCTCCACTGATGGCCACTGGGTGTTAGCTGTTGGTCTTTGCGACACTGTACTTAGTACTTACCAAAGCTGAAAGCATTCATGCACTGAGAATACCGTGAGGCCGACCGCTACGTTAGACGGACGTTCGCGATGGGTAGTCGGCGACGTGGTGACTTGTTCGACAGATGGCCTGGGCCACATGGCAGTGCTCTATGATTTTTCTAGAAACCCGCACGCGGGCTGTCCACACACCCTGCTAAATACAGGGGAGAAGATGGCCTAAGGATGTCATTGCATCTCTCCAGACGCTCCTTAGGTCCAATGCATATTAGATTGTAAATCAAATAACTGTTTGAAAATTTAACAACTTAAGAAACTTTATTAACTAAAGCTATAGGTAACATAAATTAACTACTTATTTATTTATCCTAATTGAACTTGAATCAGTGGTCACATAATTGAACAAGACTTTTTGCTTTCATCCACTATTCCTTCTCTCAGTTCTTTAGCTTTTTGTGCAAGGTAGGTGTTTTCATCTCTTTTTTGCATCCACTCTGGCAATGGTTTGTCCCAGTCAGCTGGTGGTGCATCTCGCTTTTTCCAGATATCATTTCTGTAATGAGCCCTTAGTCTTTCCATTCTTCGTGCTTTCTCACTTGCTATTAAGGCTTCCTGTAAATAAATAGAATAACATTTTAACATACTGTTGTAACTGGGATATCAACTCCTAAACCATAGGAGCTATGTGAATATATTATTTGCAAGTATTTGCTAATTTTATACGAAAACCTTTCAACATATTCATATTTTTAGTGAAGCAGAAACATTCAGCAATAACCATTTCAATCGCATCCACTGCAGGATCCCTTGTCACACAGAAAAGGTTCTAGTTCCAATCCTATCTTAAATTTTTTTCTGCATCTTGTTAACCTGTTACTAAAACTTTTTGAGTAGATTAATTTATACTTACAGCAGCCTTTATGTCCCTATTATCTTCCCATTTGCAGCAGTTGTCATAGTCTTTCTTCCACTGGTTGCAGTTCAGAGTCTCACCATAGACAAAATACTGCTGGAACCGGCCTTTAAAGCTTGTGCAATCTTTATATTCATCATTGTATAGCTCACATTCCCTTATCTGAAATAAATTGTAGGAATAGCACCTTATGAAAATTACGATTAATGTAAGAGATTAAATATTCTCTACTATGAGATGTGCCCTGCTTTTGATGATGGTCAGAGGATCAACTTAATTTTAATCTTAAGTTCTCTGCAATTGGAGGCAATCTTATTGCCACATATGGGTTGTGACCCAGTACCGGGCCATCAAATTAAAATACTGGGTCGCAGCATTTCCGTCGTGTTGGAAAGCATAGATACGAAACCCATTTACATTTCTGAAACAGCCAGATTCAGATTTTGACTTGTTAATTGAACTGTCACATGACACAACACTCAAAGATAGATTCGAGATAAGACCACTCATAATTTTTGTTATCTAATAACTTTTTTAATGACTTATGTCACAACCTATAAATGTGAAGCTGGGTTGTCAACACTAGTTTACCTAAAAAATAAATGTAGTAATTGACTTGAAGTGGAACCAGACCTCAGTATAAAACTTTCATCAATTGGGGTGAACTTGGATTCTTTGGTAAAAAAAAAAAAAACATCTCCATACTTCACACTAAATAGGCGATACCGAAATATAGTTGGAAAAGTTTTAGTAAAAACATTTTTTTGACAGAACAATGTTTTGGGAAACACAAATCTAGGGAATGGACCCCATGACCTAGGACCTTGCAGCAGAGCTAAATAAAGGAAATACGTTTATTTGCGATTAGCTACTGACAATTAATACAAATTCTTGGGGCACTCTTTAAGTTCATTTGCTAACTGAGTATAGGTTCCTGAGTAACAAGAAAACGATACTGACCACCCACTTATCCTCCGGTTCTTGCCCTTCTTCGTTCTTTATCGTTTCCTGATTTTCATTTTCACTGACTGGAGCGGTTTCTGTCATGGTTTTATTTATTATCCTAAATTCCTAAGACCATAACATGCAATTTAATTAATAACCTCAAATGCCCGCTTCTTACATAACCTCTAAACTTTGTACATGATTTTTACCAAATAGGTTTGTTTGTATATAAAGTACTATAATTTATAATATAACAGTAACTACACTATTCACGGATTTATGATTATTTAATATTTTAAGTTAGCTTTTCGCAAAAACAAAATATACAATCAGATGACATTTGACAGAAAACATTTTATTTTCTTTTGGCTTTGCACGGTTTGTGCATTTAGCCCTTTAGCTAATGTCACGTCTAGTTTCTTTAGTTCGAAAATAAAGGTAGGTAAACGAAAATATTATTTATTACTAACTAGCTTCTACCCGTGACTTCGTCCGCCTGAAATTTCAGACCCCGACCCGTTGCGTGGCATCCCATCGCCCGCCACCGCTATTTCATCGTTTTCGCTTAGCGTTCTTTCTGACTTTTTTCTTTTTGTTCGGCTCCTAAGGATCTTAGCGTGCCATTTAATAGCCTTCCTCCGCCTGATAACTCCAGAAATCTAAAAACAAACAAAAAAAAAAACTTTTCAGCTTTATTATTAAGTATAGATTATAACGTTATTTAAGCATTTAAGGGGAAGAGCTAGCCGAGGCCCGTGGCCCGGGCGCCAACTTTAGGGGGCGGCAAATTCAAGCGTGGCTGACAAGTGCACCACCCAGCGCACCGCAACGATGAAATGAATGCTGTAGATGAATGAGACGCGCAGCACCATGTGTATTATCTTTCTCTGCGGGTGGCGCACTGAGGTAATAACTACGTGATTAGCGTAGGTATAGGTAGATGCTCAGACGGTATGTGCGGGTTGCGCCCGCGTGGTAGATTATGGCCCACTCCCTCTCAATCTATTAGAGTTTAACAGATTGTAGTAGCTTGATGTGCTGGCGTCTATACCTAAAGGAATGGCGGGGCGGCGGGCCGCAGACGGCATTTTTTGCCCCGCCTCGAAAACATTGTAGATCCAGAGCCCTGATTCACAACCACACGACAGGCTATCGTATCGAAAACGATTTGACTTCCCCTCAACAGCAAATAGCTGTTGGAAGAATAGCCTATTTGATTTAAACTGACAAAATTTTCGGGTTTTGGACTTGTGAACAGCATTGAGAAGACTCCTGCGATAACAATGATTAATGTTCGATACGATACGGAAGCATATCGAGTACATGGACTTATTATACAAACATCGAGTATTTGTGAATAAGGGGGCAGGGCTGGATTTAGGATAGGACGGATATATTATATAGGATCAGTATTTATAACAATGATACCATAATTATTGAATAATGAGTTAATTACAATGACGACAAATTACAACATAATACTATTTTAAAATATGTAATGAGACTACTATACATTTATAAGTACGGGAAAGCTATTTCTACAAAGTAAAGAAAGTATTGAGGTATGAAAAGTAGTACGGGAGGACAAGAGGTTTCAGGTTACTGAGAAAGGATGAACGGTCATATAAGGGACAGTAGAAAAAATGTGATCTTGCATAAGCAAGTCTTGCTTAAACCGCGCCGCTTGCCGCTAAGCCAAAAGTTGTGGCCGGGCGGTCATACTATAACTGTATCAATTGTCAAAAGAAAACCAAACCTTCCAAGGAAAGGCGCTATTTTCGAGCTCGCTCTTCCTCTTAACGCCCGGCCACGACATTTGGCTTAGCGGCAAGCGATGCGGTTTCTTTTATCTAGCGTTGACACTGCGAGCGGTGCGTCGTGGCATGGTTCATATATTTTGGTATATATTTTGTGTTACTGGTCGCCGCCCCGCGCTAAGCTGCCGCTGATAGCGGCAAGGCCGTGGGCCCGTGGCCGGGCGGTTACGTTCTCAAACTTTTCTGCATACCGGTGTGAGTATTTAATTTTATCTCCCCAGGCCTCAGACAGGCTTGGTTTGCCACTGACTATCATAGGCCGTTGGTGTTGGGTTATGCCATTATGTGGTATAAAACACTTAGTGGCGGTCCGATTGAGTGTCGGTTTACACAAATAAAAAAAGTCCGTGAAAGCGGATGCGATGCATCCACAAGTTAGTACTTTGCGGCAAGTGCCAAACGTTTGGATTCACTATTATGCTAGCTCAAGCTCATAGTGCAATATTTGAACGAAAAGTGAATTGAACGCACCCTCAGTCATTGCAACAGTGATGTCAGCAGCTGATTTATCTTGTATGTTTGACGGATGACTAGGCAGCATGGTCCATGACTCTAGCCTGTTCCACAAAGAACAAAAGAAAAAAAATGTCATGGTTGACGTTAATCCTGTCAGTGTCAAGTCGAATTATGTCTGACCCAATTCTGACCAGTGTTTCCACAATGAGGGGAAGTTCCCCTTTTGAGGGGAAATTAGACTCTTGAGGGGAAGAAAAAGGGGAAAGAGCTAGAAAGGGGAAATCATGGGTAAATCATATTGTGAACGGTGGGTTTATTATTATTAAATTGTTCCTCACTTCTTTATTCATTTTTCATCAATTGAACAGAGCGTTTGCCTGTTCTTTGCAAGCCATATTTTACGCAAAGAATCGATCCCATGGTTTCATTATCAAGTCTGTTTCTTTTATCTGTTTTAATATTCTTAACAGCACTAAACAGCCGCTCTACCGCTGCATTCGAAAAGGGTAGGGACATAAAATAATTCACCAAGATTTGCAGTTGTAGAAATTTGGGTCTACCATCAATATTCTTTTTTTCAACGAGCTTTTTCCAAAAGCCTATTATGAATAATAAGATACCTAATTAGAAATAAAAAATAACTTTATTTGAAAAACCACATAAAATTACCCTTAAATCAATTTAGAAAGGAGACTGTTAAAAAGTGGTCTATGAACCAATAGCGATACTGTTACGATATTTATGTGGGGATACCTCAGCTATACCCTTGTGCAAAGTGGCATCAAAATCTGACCCGGCAGTTTTGAGAAATATAATATTTTAGAATACATAATTTCATGATAACATTAAAAAGTGGTCTATGAACCAATAGCTATACTGTTACAATATTTCTGTGGGGATACCTCAACTATACCCTTGTGCAAAGTAGCATCAAAATCTGACCCGGCAGTTTTGAGAAATATAATATTTTAGAATACATAATTTCATGATAACATTAAAAAGTGGTCTATGAACCAATAGCGATACTGTTACGATATTTCTGTGGGGATACCTCAACTATACCCTTGTGCAAAGTAGCATCAAAATCTGACCCGGCAGTTTTGAGAAATATAATATTTTAGAATACATAATTTCATGATAACATTAAAAAGTGGTCTATAAACCAATAGCGATACTGTTACGATATTTCTGTGGGGATACCTCAACTATACCCTTGTGCAAAGTAGCATCAAAATCGGACCCGGCAGTTTTGAGAAATATAATATTTTAGAATACATAATTTCATGATAACATTAAAAAGTGGTCTATGAACCAATAGCGATACTGTTACAATATTTCTGTGGGGATACCTCAACTATACCCTTGTGCAAAGTGGCATCAAAATCTGACAGTTTTGAGAAATATAATGTTTTAGAATATATAATTTCATGCTAACATTAAAAAGTGTTCTATGAACCAATAGCGATACTGTTACGATATTTCTGTGGGGATACCTCAACTATACCCTTGTGCAAAGTAGCATCAAAATCTGACCCGGCAGTTTTGAGAAATATAATATTTTAGAATACATAATTTCATGATAACATTAAAAAGTGGTCTATGAACCAATAGCGATACTGTTACGATATTTCTGTGGGGATACCTCAACTATACCCTTGTGCAAAGTAGCATCAAAATCTGACCCGGCAGTTTTGAGAAATATAATATTTTAGAATACATAATTTCATGATAACATTAAAAAGTGGTCTATAAACCAATAGCGATACTGTTACGATATTTCTGTGGGGATACCTCAACTATACCCTTGTGCAAAGTAGCATCAAAATCGGACCCGGCAGTTTTGAGAAATATAATATTTTAGAATACATAATTTCATGATAACATTAAAAAGTGGTCTATGAACCAATAGCGATACTGTTACGATATTTCTGTGGGGATACCTCAACTATACCCTTGTGCAAAGTGGCATCAAAATCTGACAGTTTTGAGAAATATAATGTTTTAGAATATATAATTTCATGCTAACATTAAAAAGTGTTCTATGAACCAATAGCGATACTGTTACGATATTTCTGTGGGGATACCTCAACTATACCCTTGTGCAAAGTAGCATCAAAATCTGACCCGGCAGTTTTGAGAAATATAATATTTTAGAATACATAATTTCATGATAACATTAAAAAGTGGTCTATGAACCAATAGCTATACTGTTACAATATTTCTGTGGGGATACCTCAACTATACCCTTGTGCAAAGTGGCATCAAAATCTGACCCGGCAGTTTTGAGAAATATAATATTTTAGAATACATAATTTCATGATAACATTAAAAAGTGATATATGAACCAATAGCGATACTGTTACGATATTTCTGTGGGGATACCACAACTATACCCTTGTGCAAAGTAGCATCAAAATCTGACCCGGCAGTTTTGAGAAATATAATATTTTAGAATACATAATTTCATGATAACATTAAAAAGTGGTCTATGAACCAATAGCGATACTGTTACGATATTTCTGTGGGGATACCTCAACTATACCCTTGTGCAAAGTAGCATCAAAATCGGACCCGGCAGTTTTGAGAAATATAATATTTTAGAATACATAATTTCATGATAACATTAAAAAGTGGTCTATGAACCAATAGCGATACTGTTACGATATTTCTGTGGGGATACCTCAACTATACCTACCCTTGTACCGTCCTCTTGAATTACTCTATTTATTGCTGAAAACTGCATTAAAATACGTTGCGAAGTTTTAAAGATCTAAGCATACATAGGGACAGACAGCGGGAAGCGACTTTGTTTTATACTATGTAGTGATATATAAAAAGTTTTTTTTTACACCCTTTCTTCTGCTGCTACAAATAGAGTTCCTTCTTATTTTTCGTATTTTGGAGTAGTTTTTTGTTTTAAGACGTATCCTTCCTACATAAATATTTAAAAAATGCCTAAAAATCGGTAAGTACAAAAAAAAGGTTGATGGGACAAGTGACTTTGCCTAGTAGAGAAACACATTAATAAAGTCAGAAATATCCGTTCAAACCTGACCTGGTTACAATGGAAACACTTGGTAAAGTATACCCTTTCCAACAAAAAAATAATTTTCTAAATCAGTCCAGCCGTCTTCGAGAAATCGGTGAATTTAAATATTAAAAATGTAAAAAAGATTCCGACGAACTGAGAACCTCCTTCCTTTTTTGAAGTCGGTTAAAAAACGAAAATAAAAAACTGAAATTCAGCACTGTCAAGGTGGTAAGTGTCTTTGTTTAGCAGAAAACCACATTAATTAAGTAGTATAAAGTCAGAAATACCCGTTAAAACGTTTTTAAAATATAAAAATGAAGCAAGAAATGTGAATTTTAAACTATTATTTTTCTCAAAACGCCGGGTTAGATTTTGATGCCCCTTTGCACAAGGGTATAGTTGAGGTATTCCCACAGAAATACCTCTACAGTATCGCTATTGGATCATAGACCACTTCCCATACAAATTTTAACAGTCTCCTTTCAGTTGTGAACTAAAACTGATTTTTAGGGATTAAATTAAACAATGTTTTCACTGATTTTAGTACCTACTAATGTATGGGGAATAAGTTGATAAGTCTTTGGTGAATAAGTTGATAAGTCTAATATCATACAAAATAAGATGATTTTACCAAAATACGTAAAATAATTTAAAAGATTGCATAAAAGCTTTAAAGACGAGTTCAAGGTAAAAAAATCGATTTTGGAGAAAAAGTCAAACTTAAAATCGCGGACCTGTACAGCTTGGCAAAAAAGTCTAGAAACGGAACTAATTTTTTGTCTGTTGGCAACATTCCCAAAATAATGACGTTTCATAATAAACAAAGTTCACGATTTCGTAGAATTTTTATTTCGACCATCAAACGGTGCTTAATAAACATAAAAAGTGAAAAACAATGAATAAAACCATTCGAAGTGCTGGCAGGGAGGTTATTTATAAGGTGTATAGGCGATGACTGGCGGAACATGAGGCCCAAACTATTCTTTCCGATCTTAACAATGTTTACCAAAGAACCGCTCATATGACAGGTATGTAAGCGTTTGTTTTGTTGTTTTTAGTTAAATTAAGTGTTAATTGATGAACTCAAAGCTGTTTTAATTTGCTTGCTTACGGAATTAGTAGAATTTTGAAACAATAAACATCGAGCACATAGGTTATGTTTACATTTTGTTTGCATTGCTCTGGTATAGCGCGCCTAGATTAATTGATACTTTGGTGACTTGAACTTTACCTAAATGAAAACCAACTGTGACCTCAATCCAATTGAGCTAATCTGGGGGATAGCAAAACACAAAATTGCCGCCCAAAATGTAGGATCGATTGACATAAAGGTACTTATGGCTTATTAACAGTATGTGATAAAAATGTTTTGCTTTTACAGAGGTATATGAATTATTTCATCTTTTCAGGAAGCAGCTGAACGTGCTTTCCGTGCTATTACCGAGGAGGATTGGAAGAACTCATGCCAGCACGTAATAAAAATAGAAAAGAGTACTGTGAAAGAGAACGAACTATGTACGAGGAAATTGAGCGATTAGTCATAAACACTGAAGATGATAGCAGCAGCACCTCTGAATCTGAACAAGACTCAGATGAGTTTGCCGCCAACTCTAGCCAAGATATGGATGTCGTGGGGGTAGAATATTTAAAGGAAGATTTCTTGGAATAAAAAAGAATAATATTATACAATATGCTTTTTTTTAATTCCTAAAAATGTTGTGAACTCGGGAGTGTTTCTCTAAATACTTATTTTTAGGTAAAAGGTAATCAAATGCGTATCGAGAAGACATCCTTGTTCAATTTAACAATACTTACTGATTTAAAAAAGTAACATATAAAGTAGGAATAAATTTGTATAATTGAAAAAAAAATCAGCTAAGTATCAAGATTAGGTTGGTGCGCTATTTGGTTGCATCGGGTTGCCATACGAGCAGCACAGTGGCGCCTCCATTATTTTCTACTCTTTTTTGCCAAGCTGTAAAATTGACATTTTGGACTTATTAAGTTCTTCACGCCATGCACGGATATTTTCGAGGGGAAAACAGGCCTAAAAAGGGGAAAATTCAAGGGAGGTGTGGGGAAATGAAACCATGAATGTGGAAACACTGATTCTGACTATTTCTGACATAATATTCTAATTTTTGTGAACTTTGAACATATTCGAAGATTACCATTACGAGTTTTGAAACTGTGTATTTCAAACAAACATTCTGAACGAGGTCTACTGTGTTTAATGTTGATGTTTCTCTAACTTCTCGAAGATGTCTCTGAATAAACTGGTTGGTGGCGACTGTGGGGGTAACAACGCCTTAGTTCAGCTATCAAATATAGTGCGTCGTGATGCTTCTCTCTCGCAGCCACTCTCACAAGCTGATAGATTCGTTAACGAATTCATGGCACAAAATTCACAGATACCACAAACCTTCAACATGAATGCTTTGCTCAACAACTTACCTAAGGAAAATGTAATGAAAAGTGGCGCCTCTACATCGTCATATGTACCAGATCTCAGTACTCAAATGAACAGATCATGGAATGCAGGTCCATCCACTTCATATATGTCACATGCTATGATGCCAAGTTTTCACATGATGCAGCAACCAGTGTTTCATCCACAGCCCATGACACAGTCAAATGTTCCAATGCAATATGCGTATGAGCCAGATGTTGAAATTATGACAGATGATGATGTGAAAGGTAAAGCTCAAGAATATGTTAATACAGTGAAGGATGATGATGAGATGGCCTATAGTCAATTTATGTCTTTTATGAAGAAAATAAGTGCTGGAGAGCTTAACATAGGTGAATCTGCACAGACAGACCAAAGAAAATTAAGCAGAGATGAAATATTAGACGAAATGGCTGAAAAATATAAGGAAGAGTGGGATAAACTCAGTGATGTTAATAATTATTGGGACGATGAAACAAGAAATGGAATTTCTAAAGAATACTCATTCTCTGAAGGTAATGTTATGTTGGAGAATAGAAGTGCCCTTGAAATAGGCAAAGAAAAATTAAAAATGGGCGACATTCCTGGAGCTGTTCTTTGTTTTGAGGCTGCTGCACAACAACAGCCTGACTCAGCTGAAGCTTGGTTCCTTCTTGGAACAACACAAGCTGAAAATGAACAAGATCCTTTGGCAATAACAGCTTTGAAAAAATCATTAGAAATTAATCCAACACAATTGGAAGGATACATTACTTTGGCAGCTGCATACACAAATGAAAATATGTCTAAGTTTGCATATATTTCTTTATTGAACTGGTTAAAAGCTAGTCCTAAATATTCTGATATTTTTCCTCAAGATGTGGACCCTAGAAAACTGGATGATAAGGAGTTAGCAGCTCATGTAAAATCATTATACCTCAAGGCAGTGCAGTTGAATCTGAATCAAATTGACCCAGATGTACAGAATGCTTTGGGAGTGGTTTTTAACATCAGCCAAGAGTATGATAAAGCTGTAGATTGCTTCAAGACAGCTTTAATGGTAGCAAGTGATAATGCAAAACTGTGGAACAGACTGGGAGCTACTTTGGCCAACAGTGACCAATCTGAGCAAGCTGTAGATGCTTACCACCAAGCCCTGAATTTGGAGCCTGGATTTATCAGAGCTAGGTATAATGTTGGTATCACATGCATGAATTTGGGAGCCCACAGGCAGGCTGCGGAGCATTTCCTAGTGGCCCTGAACCAGCAGCATAAAGCTATGAGCATGTTTCCAGATTCTTCTTCAACTGACACCAGTTCAACTACAATTTGGACAACATTAAGGATGGTATGCTCATTTATGGGAGAACATGATGTTGCAAAATTGGTGGATGACAGAAATTTGATGGAACTTAACAAGTTTTTTGAGTTGGAGTAATGTTTTTCAGTTCTCACTTTTGGTTAGGGGATAAGTTTCTATTTGTAAATATGTATATTATGAATAATTTTTTAATGTATCCAACTAGAATATAATATAATGATTTATTGTAATCTTCTTTACTTTCCATGTTAAAATAATTTATCTATATGGGAAATTTTGGGTCATAAGTGCCTCATTTTAATTTGGGACTGAGTAATAATAAAATATTTTCTACTTTTATAAGCCTTTGTTTTATTATTTTTTCTGTTGAACTATTTTTACATGCAAAAAACTGCAATCTGTGTCGCTTAGGGGGCAGCCTTGTGGATGCTTATTGTAAAACCAGCAAGGTTTCTGCTGTACCTTTATAGTTTTTTGCTTTAACTTTCTTTTTTTAGCATTGCTACCAACTTCATTGATTGTTTTTGGATACCTCAATCCCACTTTTCCAGATTGAACTTCAAAAATGTTATGATTATTCTTGAGCAGTGTTTGTATTCCTCCACATTCAGATTTCAATATATTTAGTTGTTCTTTAGGTATAAGTTGAACAATTTCATTAAACTCTGCTATCCTTCCAATAGACCAGCTGGAGTCTGACTCACTGCATCCCTCCAGCAAGTATCTGCTAATACAGTCAACAATTGAATCTATTACATTTTTATCTATTTGTGTACAATTTCTAACTTTTTCAATTGGATCTCGGGCTTTGAAATCATTTTCATTATTTTTATTCTGTGATGAATCTTTTTTCGTTATCTCATCTATTTTATTGCAGTACTCTTCATATTCCTTCTCTGGATATATTCTGCCGCTACTGACTAAGCATATTCTCTTGGTACTTGGAATCTTAAGTCTATCTGTGTCTATTTTAAAACCACAAGCTTCACATAACTGCGTTATGTAATCTAAATAATCATGGTATTGGCTTTTATATGAGTTTCTACGCTGATATTTGCTTCCATCAAAGTTGAAAGCACAACAAGGAAGTAGAAAGAAATTGCATTTATATGAACTCTTTGCTGAGATAACTGGTATCCATGGTGTTAGCTCATCAGAATGATTGCCAATAATCCAGTCTACATCAGGAAATATTGATGTATCAGATGGTGTAATAGTTTTCTCCTACAAGAAAAAAAAAACATTTTTAACTCAAATAGAATAAAATTGTATTACCAAATTGAAATATTTTCCTTATTATAGAAAATATTCATTTCAGTTTTTTTTTAAACTGTGTCCTTAGGAGAGGTACTGAAATATATTATTATTACAATCACGTTGTAATGTGTTTTATTCTTACCTTTAACATAACATTAGAGGGATACATATCCCAAATATTTCTTTTTCGAACATCTAAACCTAGTCCAATGTGGCCTTCCTTGGTTAGGATGTACACCAATAACCCATTTCCACATCCTAGATCAACAAATGATTTCTTTGTATTGGCGCCATCTTGTTCCCAGAGGAGTAACAGATATGTAGCTATTGCCACATCTTCATACACAAATTTTGATGCATCTGTACATTCTGGCCAAATCTGTAAAATTAACAAACCATTAACAAAATACCTTATTTTTTAAACTGATTGCTAAAACCCCATTGTTCAATCATTATAATGTATAGTAGACAAACCTTCGAACTATGAGTAGTTAAATTGATCAAGAACTAAATATTTTATATACCTTGACCATCTCTTTTCCATATTTCAACTTTAAATCATTGTACTTTTCATAATACTTAGTTTGGGATACTAGAGACAAAGATTCATTGCATATCTTGGCCTTGGTGTTATGGTTTGTGGATTCTGAGCCCCACTTTATAAGTTGTGGAAGCAGTATGTTGACAATCCAGTTGTAGGACTTAGAATTTTCATCTGAAATAAGAGAAATCTAAATTACAAGTACCCCTTTTTGAGACAGCCCTTACCACTGTGATTGTGGAATAATAAATACAAACCATTTGCAGCATTTAGCACAATTTGACTGTTATTTAGTTCAATTGAATATGAGAACTCAGGACATAACTTCTGTTCTAGGTTTGCTGGTGTGACATCGTAGAATCTGACTAAGGGTTTATCTTTTTGTAAGAAGACAAGCTGGTACGCCTGATTATCTGTGTAGTTTTTCGGAAGCAGTTCCATCAGGATGACTTCAATCGTGCCGTCGGCATTAGACGTGGTGTCAGAGGATTGATTTTCAACATTTAATTCAAGAAGAATATTGGTTTTATGTTCTTCAATATTGTCACTAGTAATTAATTCTTTTAGCCGACCTATAGTTGGTGGCAGTTCACATGTAGGAAGTTTAAGTTTATAACCATATTTAAACCATAATTTGTTGCCCCATAACCTCCTGTTGACAACATGAGGTTTAGTAACTAAAATATTGATAGATTCCCAGAATGAATTTGGAGTCAGCGTAGTGTGAATAGATTTAGAAGTCACTTTCATTGCATCTAGTAAAATAGCCAAGCTCGTAACACTGATTTTATTGAAAAGTATAGTAAATTATTCTAACTTGTTGATAAACAGCTCTTCTATTTTTTTTTTAAGCTGATAGTGACAGGTGGATAGCTCACAGAACACTAATACCCTAGGCGGGGGATCATTGAGATAGGAAAAACATGGAGAGGCCGCGTTATTCTATAAATACATTTGCTTATACAAATATGAGTGAAATATGATTCAGAATGTGAAATATCGTTTTGTCTCATTCTTTCCAATAAGATAATCGTATTTGACAAAAGAGACAACAATATTTTAAGTTGTTGCTCATTATGGCAAAATTTTGTCGTGACGTAGTGACAGCTGTAGGTAAGTGCCGTAGTAGCCATCTTATGCGACGAGATTAGTAATCTGTGGACGAGTTTCGTGGTAGTTTTGCTGTCAAATGGTTGTTTATTTTTTGTATTATTGAGATTTGCGAGAAAATTACAAGGATTTTACCTTTTAAAACTGCATATAAATGTTGGAAAACAGCAATTCAACATGCCTGTGTGTTGTATTGTGAAGTGTGGTGCAAGAAATAATGAAAATCAATCTCTATTGTCTTTGCACAGGTTAAAGCCGGTTTTCATGCAATAATACATAAAATAATACACATTCGATGATACAATTGTAACCCGATCATGAATTTATGGCTAAAGTATTGATATTTGGGTTATTTTCCGTATAACAGACCTTTTTATTATTTTTGTTACTTCACTCGTTTGTTTACAATAATATGTCATATTGGAATAGTGTTGTACCGTTGCCAAGTTTCCGAATCTAGTTCCTCCGCTGAAACGATATCGGTATTTTCTGCGATTTTAACATAAATAATCCTGCGTCTTATTAGATCCGAGCGACCTTGCTAGGTTCGGCCTGTGGTTCACAGAACCAAAATCAAAATATTTTATTTCACATAAACCTACATAGGCACTTATGAAACGTCAGACTCAGAAGTTAGGTGCACGGTTCCAATAAAATTGGTTGTTTGCTATGGAGAAGAACCGGCAAGAAACTCCACGGTTACTGTTTTAATAAAAACATTTTTACAAAAAAAAAAACAACCAACTTCAAAAAAAAAATACTACAAAGTGAAAAATAACTTTAATTTCGGAAGTCGGTGTCGTTGGTTCCGTATTTTCGTTTTTTGACACCGACTTCCGAAATTAAAGTTATTTTTCACTTTGTACTTAGTATTTTTTTTTGAAGTCGGTTGTTTTTTTTGTAAAAATGTTTTTATTTTTCACTTTTTAGTTGTACCTACCCCACACAAATTCAATTAACACTAGTGCATTGAAGAATTGAATACACCGACTAGAAGAATCATCATAGAAATGCCGGAGATGTAGTACATTTATGCATATAACTTCGTACATAAGAATAATTACCTAATGTGTTATATACTAAAACCTTCTTGAAAGTATGTATATTACATTAGCGAAAAAGTTATAAAAATTGGTTCATTACTTTTTGAGAAAATCGCGGACATACAACCATACGGGTCGAATACAGAACCTCCTTTTTTGAAGTCGATTAATAATAATTGGCTTTTACAATGTTTATTTTGTTAAGTACCTGGCACTGGTTTTAATAAATAAATAACTCGTTTTTTATTTTTATGGACGATCTGTTTCTCTCTTCTTGCCACTGCAGATTCATATATCGATACTCGATACAGTAACACCAATTTTCCTTGATTGACACAACCCTAGCAATGGCAGCCATTTTATGAGACAATATGAGTTGTAGGTATGCACCCTATTTTTGTAGGTATTTCCAGTCCATACTTTTCTATGTCGATCATCGACATAGAAAAGTATGGACTGGAAATACCTACAAAAATAGGGTGCATACCTACAACTCATATTGTCTCATAAAATGGCTGCCATTGCTAGGGTTGTGTCAATCAAGGAAAATTGGTGTTACTGTATCGAGTATCGATATATGAATCTGCAGTGGCAAGAAGAGAGAAACAGATCGTCCATAAAAATAAAAAACGAGTTATTTATTTATTAAAACCAGTGCCAGGTACTTAACAAAATAAACATTGTAAAAGCCAATTATTATTAATCGACTTCAAAAAAGGAGGTTCTGTATTCGACCCGTATGGTTGTATGTCCGCGATTTTCTCAAAAAGTAATGAACCAATTTTTATAACTTTTTCGCTAATGTAATATACATACTTTCAAGAAGGTTTTAGTATATAACACATTAGGTAATTATTCTTATGTACGAAGTTATATGCATAAATGTACTACATCTCCGGCATTTCTATGATGATTCTTCTAGTCGGTGTATTCAATTCTTCAATGCACTAGTGTTAATTGAATTTGTGTGGGGTAGGTACAACTAAAAAGTGAAAAATAAAAACATTTTTACAAAAAAAACAACCGACTTCAAAAAAAAATACTAAGTACAAAGTGAAAAATAACTTTAATTTCGGAAGTCGGTGTCAAAAAACGAAAATACGGAACCAACGACACCGACTTCCGAAATTAAAGTTATTTTTCACTTTGTAGTATTTTTTTTTTGAAGTTGGTTGTTTTTTTTTTTGTAAAAATGTTTTTATTAAAACAGTAACCGTGGAGTTTCTTGCCGGTTCTTCTCCATAGCAAACAACCAATTTTATTGGAACCGTGCACCTAACTTCTGAGTCTGACGTTTCATAAGTGCCTATGTAGGTTTATGTGAAATAAAATATTTTGATTTTGGTTCTGTGAACCACAGGCCGAACCTAGCAAGGTCGCTCGGATCTAATAAGACGCAGGATTATTTATGTTAAAATCGCAGAAAATACCGATATCGTTTCAGCGGAGGAACTAGATTCGGAAACTTGGCAACGGTACAACACTATTCCAATATGACATATTATTGTAAACAAACGAGTGAAGTAACAAAAATAATAAAAAGGTCTGTTATACGGAAAATAACCCAAATATCAATACTTTAGCCATAAATTCATGATCGGGTTACAATTGTATCATCGAATGTGTATTATTTTATGTATTATTGCATGAAAACCGGCTTTAACCTGTGCAAAGACAATAGAGATTGATTTTCATTATTTCTTGCACCACACTTCACAATACAACACACAGGCATGTTGAATTGCTGTTTTCCAACATTTATATGCAGTTTTAAAAGGTAAAATCCTTGTAATTTTCTCGCAAATCTCAATAATACAAAAAATAAACAACCATTTGACAGCAAAACTACCACGAAACTCGTCCACAGATTACTAATCTCGTCGCATAAGATGGCTACTACGGCACTTACCTACAGCTGTCACTACGTCACGACAAAATTTTGCCATAATGAGCAACAACTTAAAATATTGTTGTCTCTTTTGTCAAATACGATTATCTTATTGGAAAGAATGAGACAAAACGATATTTCACATTCTGAATCATATTTCACTCATATTTGTATAAGCAAATGTATTTATAGAATAACGCGGCCTCTCCATGTTTTTCCTATCTCAATGATGTCGATGCGGGGGATAGCTGCATTAGCTGCTGCTGTCAGCCGCAGTCAAAACATGACATATAAGAGTACGTTCAACAACCAGCTGATTTCAGAAAACCTAACATGGCTGTTCGTTCTGCCGGCCTGAGGGTCATTATGTTCTGTGGCCGGCTGTGCCGTCTGTTTTTGGGCTACACAGTGTGGGCCATAATAATAATGTTTGCCTGCTTTCTTTAGAACTTTTTATTATTTGTTTAGTCTTAAAATATCAGAAGACCTAACGTTAAATTAACAATATTCAAACTATGAATTTTTTGTCATCTCTTTTGCATTTTACGACTTTGTGATCAATATTCTATCTATAATAAATCCGGGTGCGTTCCATTTCTTAAAAGTTCAGTCCATCTATATTTTTTTGTCAAAAGTCCTAATAATCTCATGATGTGTCACTTAACTTTTTTGATTCTGTATGATCTGTGCAGGGCATATTTTTGAAAATATTTTTATAAATTTTGTTTTCTACTTTATATTTTAGTATTCAAGATTTGATATTGGTGTTTAGGAGCTGCTTAATGATATTGATAAATTAAAAATAGGCAGGTGTATGTAGGTAATGTCATACACTGAGCTCGAACATGGCTATCAAGGGTTGCGGCAAGCTACTCAGCCTCAATTTTATGTCGGAGATGATGGAAATCTTGTACCGATAAGATCATCAGTAAGTTTGCATTTTCATGTAGATATTGTTGTTGTCAAGTCAAACACAAAGACTACGTAGATACTTCAGAGCAATGACCTTTTGCACTGTAGTATAAAATTGTTATAGTGTTATGTAAACTAAAACAGATATAAAATAACAATCCAAACACAAATAGTAGTAAGGTCACTTAAGTGAGACGAATCCAGATTAAATATTGGTTCAGCTAATATTATCTTTGTCCATTTCCCCACTAATGTAGCACTGATAACACTACTCAGCACACAACTGCTTGAATGTAGAGTGCAGGATAGCTACACCTAATTATCCTATATTATATGGACACAATAGATTATTATATTTATAGCTGTACATGCTGACAATGACAAGTGAGGTAATGTAGTATGTTAATTTATGTCAAGTTTATCTTAGTTATCAAGTGTAAAATAGTGTCAGCCAATCGGTGGCAAGGTTGCCTGTGTGGCTTATCAAATGCTGTGATAGGAGTCAAGTGTATCATAGATAGTGTGTGGTGATGGAGTGGCAGTGGCTTAAAGATTGGTGGCGTCTCAAAAGATGGAGGAAGGACAAGAAGGGCCAGAATGATGATGACATATGTTATTGTGATGACTGTCTGCCTGATGTAAGATGATGGTGGCTTTTGTTATGTCACTCATGATTAATTTATCATTTCATTAAAATAATTTATTCAAATGTTGAAATTTTTGTTTGCGCTATTTGAATTAAAATTTATGCTATTGTGTGTAACAGGACAAAGACATTATGATTTATACATGCAATTTGAATGGCTTCTCTGGCATACACATGCTAATATTCCCTACTTACTGAATTTAGTAGTGTGTATAGTGTGTATCCCTCCTCCCCCACTCTTAAGGAGGATGCTTCATGTGAGACTAACTTCAGATTTGTTAATGTTTTTATTTAATTGCCAACAGTACAGAAGTTTGTATTGTGGATTGACTGGAGCAGAGACTAAGTGATGCTTGAACTATAA
This sequence comes from Amphipoea oculea, assembly GCA_945859645.1. NCBI lineage: Eukaryota > Metazoa > Arthropoda > Insecta > Lepidoptera > Noctuidae > Amphipoea > Amphipoea oculea. Next base: position 17,297,627 of record OX243873.1, read on the forward strand.
GTACTAAACATGTTTTTATAAGTGCAAATTAAAATAGGCGTTTAACTTGCTCAGAGATAGGGGTAGCAAAATATCCCTCAGTAAAGTCACGGGCAAACTGAATAATTTTACTTTATCATTTTAAATTATTTGATATTTGACAAATTCAAAATACACATGAATTGCCTGTGACTATTGTCGTTTGTCTACTTTCAGGGATTATCATAACTTTAGATACAGAGCATGTTCAAATAAAGTCCTGTCCAAAAATTAGTTATTAAATATATTTAATGAATTTTAAAGGAAATTTTAGACTTCGGAGAAGCCAAGATGGTTGGAAGCCAAGTAGGGCTTTTGGCTTTTAGCTTTCATAAAGAGTGCTTATACCCAAAAATACTTAATTCAGTCTTTTAATTTTAACCAAGTGTTGGTCTATTCAAACCGGTTGTCAAAGAAACTAAGTATAATATTTCAGCTACCTGTCTATGGTACAGTTTAATAGTATCCTTCTATTCTGTAGCACTCCACAACTATTGTTCTCCCTTTGTGTGACAATAGTTGTGGGTGCACACACTGCACACTGCGCTAGCTATATTGCCTCTTTTGTTTGCACAAATGAGGCAATATAGCCAGTGCAGTGTTTACAATTATCTCTTGTTCTAGGCTTCTTTGAAAACATTGATTTATTTTCTTTGAAATAAGTCTGGCTTGGCTTGCCACTTCTTGGTGGTTTAGAAGAAGTTTTGTTTCCCTCTTTTTCTATCAAACAGGATTTAATTTTCTTCGAGTGAAAGTGGTGATGGCTAGTTATAGGATTCATATTTAGCCTCCATGTTCATCATTTAGAAAATGAAGTATTTGTTTATGAATTAAACTTTCATGTATGCACATTGATAAACTAGGGCGAGTTGGATCTGTGCGAGTCGCTGGACCCGCACAGCGATGGCGGGGGTAAGAAGGTGGTGGTCGGCGTCTGCGCCATGGCCAAGAAGTCGCAGTCGAAGCCCATGAAGGAGATCCTCACGCGCCTCGACGAGTTCGAGTACATCAAGATGCTGGTCTTCCCAGAGGAGGTTATCCTTAAGGTTCTCCACTTTGTCTAACACAATTAGTGGAACAAAATATTCTGTAGAGGGGGTGATTGAATGTCAACAATTGGCTGAGTATAAAGAGTTCAATTATTGTGCCGTCAGCAATTTTAATATACTTAATGCTTAAAAGTTGTCTTCTGATGCTTAAGCCATAATTAATGACAATGACACACATGTTGAAAGTTATCCAGAACTATGAAGTAATCAGTAGAAGTATTGTAATAAAAGATTTGCATTGAAACTGGTACACAGTGGACATATTTTGTTTTACTATTTGTCACGCTATTTATTTTCATAATTAACATCTGTTAGAATTCTTCTTCATTCGTTTAATTAATCGGTTATTATAACACCCATACATACATGCGCACGATACCTACTAACGTTTACACGTTGTAATTTTCTGTTTCCATTGAATAGCTTCATATACACTAGCTTTGTTTGTGTGGTCGGTGTCAAGTAGCGAATTAGTCAGTAATGGTGTATTCATAGTCTCTCACTGTCCGCGCATTCGTGCATTTAGTTGGGGAAAGCGTAAGACGTAACTGTATTCTGTGTCTGAACTCTGAACTCGCCGTTATTGTATTAATTCGCGTTTTCTATCTACTTAATCATTAATATTATGTTATATTTTTGCAGAAACCGGTAGAAGAGTGGCCCATCTGTGACTGTCTCATTTCCTTTCACTCGAAGGGCTTCCCTTTAGACAAGGCCATTCAATACGAGAAGTTACGGAAGCCCTATGTTATAAACAATCTTCACATGCAGTATGATATTCAGGTATGTAGGTATAGAATAGGTACCTACCTACAGCATGTGATTATGTTCATTTGACGTCAGGAGTTGTTACTTGATACTTGCACGTATTACTTACAGGATCGAAGAAAAGTTTACGCGATATTAGAGGGTGAAGGTATTGAGATACCTAGATATGCAGTATTAGATAGAGATTCACCGGACCCGAAACGTAAGTCTTTGATTATGTTCTCGTATGCGTAGGTACTAGAACGTTTCGCGAACTATGTGCTGTTACGAGGATGTTCCAAGTGTTTGCCTTGCGACAAATACATACAGATTTCTCAGTAAAACACTTTTCTAAGTTAGTTAATAACCAGCTGTTTCATAAGTAATAAATTATAAACGATTTAGGTATTGTTAGTACATCGTAGTATGTATAGCCTATTGGACGTAGGATCCTCTCAGGTGTATAGGGAGCTGTCATTACCTGGCCCTAATATTGACTTAGGATACCTTCTTGCAACATAACCATGACCAATCTTTGCAGCATTTCGTTGGGGAAGTCCATCTTCAGATATTGACGGTCGGTATGGCGTATATTTTTAAGTCTGCTAGGAAAAAAGCTAGAAATTGTCAGACCCTGTGCTTTCACCAACTTACTTAGGATCAATGCTACTTATTTATCTTCGTCTTCTATAACCCATCATGGCCGCCATCCCAGTGTCCCTTCTGGCCATATCATCCTTAAAAAGCAATGCCGTCTTAAAACGGTCGCAAAATGATGACCGTCCAGTAGAGAGCGTTTTTTGACTCCATATTCAAAATGAAATCAAACGTAATTTGTTCAAATTAGGCTGAGAATCAGCACTTTTAGAACGTCAAAATTACAAAAGACAGTCCCCAAAACGCCCTCCCTTCACCGTATTGCCGTAAAATCAATCACCTGACAATATTCATTGCGGTCGTCATGCACGTGGCAGCCACAGCTTTCTTAGAAATCCCCTCACCTGCCAGTCAACCTTGGCAATGTGTTAGAAGAGCCGCATATTTCCAGATCACGAGCTGGTGGAGTCGGAAGACCACGTCGAAGTTAACGGCGTGGTGTTCAACAAGCCCTTCGTGGAGAAGCCGGTGTCGGCCGAAGATCATAATATTTATATTTACTACCCCACCTCCGCCGGCGGAGGCAGCCAGCGACTCTTTAGAAAGGTAAGGAACACCTGGGTTATGTAGAATGTGCTCAGTACCATATCTAATTGTAAGTGAGAATAAATTTACCTTGATGCTCTAAGACTTGTGTACGAGTTGAGACCTAAACAAAATTTTCTACAGTATTTTTCTCTATTATGTTGCATATTAGCGTATTAACACATCAATGTCTGGTCTCTTACTTGTTTTGCAAGCATTTTAAACATTCATTTCCTCAATTGCAGATAGGAAGTCGAAGTAGTATATACTCACCAGAATCAAGAGTGAGGAAAACAGGGTCGTTTATTTATGAAGACTTTATGCCCACTGATGGTGAGTTGTGATGAATAGCATTATTGACGTAAGTAATAATGCTATGTGTCTTTAGTTCCACTGATGATACGCCATCATTATCGACGGCATGGTAAGAAGCGAGTACTAAGATTAGTGGGAGGATGGACAAAAGCTACGCACATAACATCATACTGCGAACATCTGGATTTCCAGGAGTTGCGGAGATCACATGCCAGCCTTTCCCCGTTAAACCAGAACATCATTTGAACGAAGATCCGCGCAACATGCGCTCGCAGAGCCTAGAACCCGCTGCTATCAAAGCTATCCCTGGAAAAAGTTAAGATTATGAAGAGGAAGGGCCTCCGATAAGTTACTACGCGTATTTCGCATGCGCCGTACTGATGCGCGTGAGCGTCAAATTACATTCACAGTTGCGGCGAGACTACGTGACTGAAATGCCATCAGTGTTACTTATTGAATGACGAAACTCCACAGATAACTCATAGAAATCGAAACCTTGTTTTGTTCAAAATAAATTCCATTTTTCATTGCTGCACGCTTCCTAATGGTTGCCCGCGTTACGAGCCGTGGACGGCGTGCGAAGAACGCGTGGCTTACCGGATGCCTTGAAGAGGTTTATTTGCGACATTTATATACAAAACTGAATGTTTTTAGGTACCGATGTAAAAGTATACACTGTGGGTCCCGACTACGCACATGCAGAGGCTCGCAAATCTCCGGCATTAGACGGCAAAGTTGAGAGGGACTCTGAAGGCAAAGAGATCAGATATCCTGTCATATTGTCCAATCAAGAAAAGCTTATATCCAGGAAAGTTTGTCTCGCCTTTAAACAAACTGTTTGCGGTTTTGATTTACTTAGGTAAGCTCCTTAAATTAAAACTGAAATTATATCATATCATAAAAAGAAAACATTCTCGATTATTTGCACTAACAATAAAATAAAATAATCTTTAAGGTGTGTCAGTAATAGGCTGCCCTATCTAAATAATTAATCGTCCCGATGCGGGATCGATACGGCCAGCCATGAAGGTTACGCGGAGTGACGTCATTACGGTCGAGAATTCATTAATTAACCTTGTAACCAAATCGTTATGGTTGTTTCAACCGCCATTGGTAGGTACTGAATAATAAATTCACATAATTATTTTTTATTCGTGAAAAAACGTAAGACATCAATAATACCTAAGTACTATCAGTACTAACTTTTATATGTATTTTAATACCATATAACGTTTTGGAAGGACGTACATTGTGCGTTCAGCGTATCGAAATGGACTGGAATTCCCCCGCGGGGTCTGTGTTCTTGATAACATGGAACAAAGTGAATAGATTACTTTTAAGCAAGCGTACACCATCGTTGCATGCTATCAGGTGAAATAATGGTTAGTCGCGAACGTAAAAAAAAAGCTTGTTTACTCAATGTTGAGTGCAGGCTTGATCATTGCGCAAAATTTCTAAGATTTCCTCCCTCTCCGACTCCTGAAGTGGAGACTGCGTATCGGCAAGCATACACCTCTCGGCTATCTAGCTGGGAAGTGTATGCTTGCGTCCCACGCTGACCTTGAAAAGGTGGCTGGGACAGACTGGATGGAGGACATGGTCTTGTGGTGCAATTTCGGAGAGGCCTACGTCCAGATGTGGACTAAGATAAACTGAGTTGATTCATTCCTCCCTTAATTAAAGTCTGGCGTACTAAATCAAGATCAAACTTTCAGAGCAAACGGCAAATCATTTGTCTGCGACGTTAACGGATTTTCATTCGTGAAGAACTCAAACAAATACTACGATGACTGCGCGAAGATCTTGGGCAATATGATCTTGAGGGAGCTAGCGCCCACGCTGCACATACCGTGGTCGGTTCCCTTCCAACTGGACGATCCGCCTATAGTGCCTACGACCTTCGGCAAGATGATGGAACTGAGGTGTGTCGTAGCGGTCATCAGGCATGGGGACCGCACGCCTAAGCAGAAGATGAAGGTCGAGGTACGGCATCAGAGGTATGTTGTACAGGTTGTACTTTCATTTAAAGTTTTGTTACTGATATTTGTTAGTATTTGCGGTTTTTCTCGTTTGTTTTTTTTTTATAATAAATGCTCGTGTGGTTTCGAACTGGACCCAGTTGTAAATTTCCAAAAATTAAAACGACAAAGAAACTAATTGATGTTTTAGAATTGAAAAACAACATTTACAGTACAGTACCCGGCGATAAATATTGCACATCGACCTTTGGAAAGAGACAATCGGCAAATTTCGGCTTAGTAGAGCGTTATCTCTGTCGCACGAAATACAAACAGTCCGGTATCTATTAGGAGCTGCTAAAACAATTATGATTTGCTTCTTTTGATAATTCTTTTTATTCTTTGTATAAAATACACCAATTTTTATAACTTCGCGTGACTGACCTCGTAAAGGCTTCCCTCTTTTTCCTAAAGATGCAATAGTACAACTTTAAATTATTTAAATTTGGGGGTGTTAACAACTCTAAATATATATTTTGAACTGGACGCGACCGCACTCTATCGCACTTGAACAACGACTGACAAAACGTCACATAGGTAGTGTGCGACAGAGATAACGCTCTACGAAGCCGAAATTAGCCGATTGACTCTTTCCAAAGATCGATGTGCAATATTTATCGCCGGGTACTGTAGAATAAAACTGTCTCTAGATTTAAAATTGTTTGATTGGAAATATGAGAAATATAAGCCCTGAATTTCAAATTCAGAATCGCAAATAAACCGAATACTATTTCGAAATATCTTTCCAGATTCTTCGAAATATTCGAGAAATACAACGGCTTCAAACGCGGCCACGTGAAGCTAAAAAAGCCTAAACAACTTCAAGAGATCCTGGACATAGCGCGCGCGTTGCTGTCAGACATACAGACAAGACACGCGGACCCTGAGATTGAGGAGAAGCAGGGAAAACTTGAACAACTCAAGAGTGTTCTGGAAATGTAAGTTGTCTACATCAGCAGCTAGCATGTAACGGTGTCATAGCACATTAAATGCCATTTCTAAGACTGTCAACACCAATATGGAAGACAACACATCAGCCTTGCTATTAGCAGTATCACGCTCACGAACTAGATTGCTATAGTGCTGTTTTAAAGATCAATTCACTCGCCAAGGATGAATGGTACAGACGCCAGCACATCAACCTACTACAATCTGTCATATTTCTTTAATAGATTTTCAACTTTATTACTAAAACATAAGGTTCAAAGTTGATTGGGAAAATTTGACAGTTTCGGGTAGGTTGATGTGCTGGCGTCTGTACCAGAAACAAGCACATCCTCCCCTTTTCAGGAGAAGCTTTTATCTAGCTACAGAATTGCTCAAAAGTTTCAAGAGTTTTCTACTATGGTTTAGTACAATGAGAATTGAAGAATATAATTTTTATTAAATGTCGATTTTATCAAATCTAAGCCTTTATCTTCATTCAAAATGGTTGCTTTTTATCTTGCGTCTCACGATCTATACGAAAATCTTTTAAATGGCGTTCTAAAGCCATTCAGCAACGCTGTCACAAATGTGCGTGCAGAATTTTTAGGCGCAGACCCACCGCGGCGCGTTCTGTACATGGGCACGCGGCGCTTTTTAGCTGCGTGGATTATTTTTTTTGACAACGTAGGTCTACCTTTCAATTGTAGTACACAGCCACAACTATGTACAATTGTAGCGTGGCTCACCGCGGCGCACTATGCTTCGATACAGTTGTACATAGTCGTCGGTTAATATTCGTGTATAGTGTGTACCGCATGCACAGCGTGCATGGCGTTGACAGCGTTGAGCTATCTGAGCGCCATATTCGAGCGAGCCACGCATGTACTAATGACGTCAATTGATGCGTATCGTGTCCGTGGTTTGCAATAGACACAATCACGTAAATTTTCTTGCAAAGCGAAGCTTAACACACGTGGGTGGCCTATCCGTGCACCGCGGTGGGTCTGCGCCTTTATGCTAAACATTGATGACTCCTCACTTCAATTTAACTACCCCATTACTTTGTCACCGAATGCATGTCGTATCCGTTGCCCCCAGGTACGGCCACTTCTCGGGCATCAACCGCAAGGTACAGATGAAGTACCAGCCCCGCGGCCGGCCGCGCGGCTCCAGCTCGGACGACGGTAACGCGCCGACGCACCACGGTCCGCTTTACGCACTTTACACTGCTTTATTGTAATATGCATTGGGATTACCTTCAATCTAAAATCTATCTACTGTAATTATTATTATTTACACAACAAAAAAAAAATTGAAATGTGAAATGTTTTTAAAATTATGTCGCATTATTGAAATTTTACATGATTATAATATTTCATCATGGAACCATCATGGAATGTGCATTTCAAACCGCGCTCAGAGTAAAATACTGATGTGACCATGTGTCAGAATAGTTTTTTTTTCTTTTATTACAATATTTCGATCACAATGCATAGTACAGAATTATTTTTGAGTTACCAGCTTAAGTACCAATAACATCCCGCCTGTAAATAGTTTGATTTGAAGTGCTGTCCCATTGTCGAGTTTTGCATTAAGCAATTATACTTAAGCTAGTTAAAACTATAAAAATGCGAAGCTAGAAGCTACTTGCAGTATAGCTTAGCTATCTTTGTAGGTATATGAGTTTTATGTAGAATTTGAGGTTGACTTACTATCTAGCTCTCAAAGTAAAAATATAAGAGTAAGCCCGCACTGCAAAAATCTCGCCGCGTGATTTCTTCTGGCATTTTATGCGCCGTGTACAAATTAACATAATCAGCCTATTAGATTCCCACTGCTGAGACACAGGCCTCCTCTCTGTGAGAGGGAGTAGGACAAATTCCCATACTGTGCACTATTCGCAATGACCCCGTTAAAATGAGTGTTTTATAGTATCCAGATTTAATGAATAAAATACGCGCGTTCTTTTCGCAGCACGGGCTAGCTCTAACAGTTACGCGTAGGCCGAAGTACAGTTAAAGTAGAGGTAGAATATTGATAACGTTACAGCAACGAGTCATTCAAGTTAATATAGGTAAGAAAACAAGCATTTTAATCCAACTACATTTTTCGTCGGTTTGCAGACGAAACACTTTTTATAGATTTGACACACTCGTGTTTGAGCGCACCAACTGGTAAGTGACGTACACTTTTACCGTTTGCTGATTATCTTTGTGTGTAGTCATTGTACATTATGACATCACTCAGTTCTAACACGGTTTTGATTTAATGCTGGCTATACTGGTGAAAATATTTACGTTATTTCGCTTATACAAAATGAACTTTATCTGTATGGAAATATGGTGTATTTTGTATTATATTAGTTAAATATACAAATATTTTGATAGTTACGCCAGTGTCAGCATAGTTATAAATACGTAGTAATCTTTGCAATAATACACGTGTGAGCGTGTGACCGTAATCTTGTTGATACCAATGATAACGAGATTTACCGAAACGTATTGGCTTGGTTATGTTTGCTCAAAACTCTGTATGCGAGGCTGTTAGCATGGCTTTGAAAGTGCATACTCATAAAAATGAAGCAAATATTTTGTTTGATGTTGCAGAAGTTTTAAGAATGCTTTGCGTAGATTTAGTAAGAGTATGATATTTGCAAAGTATTTAGTATTGTGTTATCATGAATGTATCAAGAAAAATTGTGGATCGAAGATATCAGAGACTAACGACTATACCCATTGTTATAACTATACTTACATAAACTGTGCTAAAAAATAAGTTGGTTTTAAAACAAAATAATTAAAAAAATTGTGGTAATAATTATATCATATCACTCACCCACTCACCTTAGTCGATGATAACTTCTCAACATTATTTTGTTTTATTAGGACATAGGAATAAAAGATTAAAGTTTAAAACCCATTGTTATCATAAACTTTTATTCTATATTCTGCTGAAAAATAGGTTCTCTTGGCCTGTTGGCGGAAAAAAAAAAAGATTAATAGAGGTAATACTTAATTTCTTTAACTTATAAGTACTAACATGTCATACTTGTGCAGTAGGAGGCGGTGGCGAGCCATCCTTAGTTCTCATCCTCAAATGGGGCGGAGAGCTAACGCCGGCCGGACGCATACAGGCGGAGGAGCTCGGCCGGATGTTCCGCTGCATGTATCCCGGCGGGCAGGGCCGGCACATACCCGGTATGTATCGTGAATATCGTGATCATCATTTAGGCCCGCATGCACCACAAATCACTGACCCCCTTACTAATAAACGTATTATATCAGATGAATAGTTACATACCAATTTCTTTGTTTCAGTCGTCAGTAATTTGACTTTGAAAGAAGAAGGCAAAGCATTGTGTAAATATACAGACGCTATACAACGTTTATTAGTAAGGGGGTTTATTTAAAAAATCGTTGCGTTTCTGACAATGGTTTTAACATTAGAGACGGAAAGTTGTTATAAATATGATTATCGTTAAATGCTAACAAAGCATAAGCTAGTAACTACATAGTCTCAAACATTTATTTACTAGCAGCGCCCCGCGGTTTCACCCGCATAAGTGTCGATCCCGTGGGAATATCAGAATAAACACTATCCTATGTCATTTCCCGGGACTCAAACTATCTCTATACCAAATTTCATCTAAATCGGTTCAGCGGTTTAAGTGTGAAGAGGTAACTGAAAGACAGACGCACTTTCGCATTTATAATAATATTAGTATGGATTTTCCAACTTACATCTATCATTAGTCATTACAGAGAAACCTATTGCGATAGTGTACATATCTAAACTCTTATCCTAACTAGTCCATCCAACAAAGAGATTGTAGAGTGCGTGAGCAAGGCCCTAAGCAATTACTTCAGAAAATTGTTCAGGGTGCTTAGAGAGTTAACATACTAAAAGTCCTGACATCTAGGGGGTGAGGCGGAGTGGGGGGAGGGGGTTAAAGTTCCCATTTCTCAGTTTTTCGCTAATATCTTTTAAACGGTGCGTCATGGAGATAAGAAGTCTTCTACGCAATGAAAGCTTATAAAATTATGTACAACTTTTATCTTATGCACTTTTTCACATTCCTACCTATTTTCGAACTACACATTCCGGAAAAGTGAAAATTGAAAAAAAACTACTTAAATTGAACACTACCTTTTGATACTACTTCCTTCATGTTATTTGGGGATAAAAAGTATCTTATATCTTAAATCAACTCCTACTATATCAATTTACTAAATTTTATCCAAATCTGTACAGCCGTTGGGATATCAAAACTTTTATCTACACTTGTCTTATACACTTTTTCCAAATTTTCACCAGTGTTCGAGTATCGTGCTCCGAAGAAAGTGAAAATGGAGTTCATTTAGTGTGATGTGACAAGCATTACCGAATGTTAAATATGAGCTAATAGTATATAAATTAGGTATTTTATTGATAACATAAGCTGGGAGTACCTCCAAGCGGTGAAGGCGGTAACAGTTTGAGATCTCGTTTTCTACCAGTGGTAATGGAGCAGAAGCGGGTCGTCACTTTTCATTCCATATTTCCTGTCCTTTGGTTCGTTGCCAAACACCAGGATATGTCCCTGCCAGAATGGAAAGGGTACATGACGACCATAACAACAGGGGATTACAGTGAAAAAACTAGCGTGATTACCCTTCCAATCATCAATGCGCCACCTTCGAACTATGACACCATCTATACGGCTTTACACTATGCCTGCGAGTTGACCCAAGTAACTGACAAGGATGACCAAAGCAACCACCCAAAAGTAATAATAACCTTTGACCAGCCACTGTACTGGAAAGCGCGGGAAATAGTCGCTGCTGCACCTCTTGACTCTAAGATATCGAACTGTGTAGTGCGCCTCGGAGGGTTTCATTTGCTGATGTCCTTTTTGGGCGGCATAGGTTACTTCATGGCTGGAAGTGGCGTGTCTGTTGACGTTGACGATGATGAAGACGACGTAGAGCCTCTTCAGCAAGTACCATCTACTGAGGATGAGGGAGCCTTGGAAAAAGAACCATTGTCAGGACCCTCACAGCCTAAACGAATTAAAAGATAATATGTATCAAAGATACAAGTTTTGATTACTCAACTGCTGAACCGATTTGGATGAAATTCGTTATGATTAAAGATTTGGATTTTTAGGCTACTTTTATCCCGAAATAACGCAAACAAAGTAGCAGGCAACAGGTAGAGATTCATAAAAGTAGTTTTTTCGAAAATTTTCACTATTTTAGAATGTATATGTAAAAATGGGTAGTAATCCGAAAGAGTGTATAAGACTACAGTTGTAGGAAATTTTATAAGCTTTCATTGCCCAGAAAACTTCTTTTCTCTAAAACATACCGTTTTAAAGATATTAGCGAAAAACTGAAAAATGGGAACTTTAACCCCCTCCCCCCACTCCGCCTCACCCCCTAGATGTCAGGACTTTTAGTATGTTAACTCTCTAAGCACCCTGAACAATTTTCTGAAGTAATTGCTTAGGGCCTTGCTCACGCACTCTACAACCCCTTATGGGTGATTTATTATGTACGTTTGCCTGGCTAGGCCCCCCGGAATTTGCGATTTAGGTATACACCAATGCAATGTACTCGCCTCTAGGAGTATATGTACCGCTTTCTTTTTCAATGTACCTCTGTACTTTTGAAGAAATATGCAAAAAAAGGGGGCCGTGCCAGCCAAACGTTCTCAGCACGGCCCTCGTGTAACTTGAAAAATATATAGCGTATTAAAAAGTTTCATAAACTCAAGGAATGTACTTTACTAACACGTTCTATGTACCGTAACAGATATTGTGAATTCGTAATAACAAATAATATATAGACGTGGATAGGGGGCCGTGCTGAAAAAAAAAGAAATGAGAAAATATCTAAAAAAGACAAAACAACCTTAGCCAAAAACTATATAAAAGTAATTCATGTTTGGCAAGTAACATATGTACCGCATTGGTTTCTCATACAACTTGCTAAATTCAAAAAATAAACCAATTGTAGTTTATTCAGCACGGCCCTCTACAGTTGCCTATATCTTTTTAAATATGACATGTTTGTTTACAAAATTCGACTTCCTGAATTATGTATAGGAGTACATTCGTTCCAAATAAATTGCGATTATGGTGTATTAGTATTTTAAAAGATAAATTGGATCAAAAATATCCTAACATGCAACTGATGGGGTGACCATGGTTCCATAAATTAGGTACATATATTCTATACCTATATTAATGAAATTATGTGACTACATTGAAATAAACATTCTTTTTTTACAATTTGTTTTTTTTTTTCTTCAAAATTAATATTAGCGATGACATATTTTAAGGGAATTAAATCAGTTAAAACTTGTTGTGTGCGGTCGCTATTAATTCACTAGGTAAGGTTCAATCAATGTGATTTGTTGGAAATGTATCTGTAATTTTTTAAGCCTTTTAAGCTCTGTAGTCAAAGTGAAAGCATTTACTTCAAATAGGCACATAAAAGGCACTTTTGAACGTCAAAAATTACCTTAAAATAGAATTGATTCTAGTCGCCCCTTCCAAAAGGTAGTTTTCGTGTGGAGAACAATGGGCAAGAAACTCCACCGTTACTCTTTTAAAATGTTTTAGGTACAATATTTTGCAGGGGTACATTAATTATATAATAATATGTGAGGACGATGCACCTAAAATAAAATTACTATACCACAATAGGTAAAAGAATTGTAGTGTTTGTGACACATAGTTTTTCTGCGATTATTCCATAGGTAAACGTAACTAATCTGTGAAATGCACCGAAACTGTAATTTTATTGTAATGTACCGTACATCAATCCGTGTGATTTATTGGAAATATATATGTGATTTTTTAAGCCTTTTGAGCTATTTAGTCTTAGCGACACTTGTTGTTTTGTTCGATTTGCGACCTACTACTTACTACTATTATAGTTATCGTTAATACAGATTACGATATTTTTGATTTGTTTATTTTATTAAAGATTTACTCAATTTATACAGAAGTTTTTTTATCCATTCTCACGTGGAATCATGGTCACCCCATCAGTTGTATGTTAGGATATTTTTGATCCAATTTAACTTTTAAAATACTAATTCACCATAATCGCAATTTATTTGGAACGAATGTACTCCTATACAAAATTCAGGAAGTCGAATTTTGTAAACAAACATGTCATATTTAAAAAGATATAGGCAACTATAGAGGGCCGTGCTGAATAAACAACAATTGGTTTATTTTTTGAATTTAGCAAGTTGTATGAGAAACCAATGCGGTACATATGTTACTTGCCAAACATGAATTACTTTTATATAGTTTTTGGCTAAGGTTGTTTTGTCTTTTTTAGATATTTTCTCATTTCTTTTTTTTTTCAGCACGGCCCCCTATCCACGTCTATATATTATTTGTTATTACGAATTCACAATATCTGTTACGGTACATAGAACGTGTTAGTAAAGTACATTCCTTGAGTTTATGAAACTTTTTAATACGCTATATATTTTTCAAGTTACACGAGGGCCGTGCTGAAAACGTTTGGCTGGCACGGCCCCCTTTTTTTGCATATTTCTTCAAAAGTACAGAGGTACATTGAAAAAGAAAGCGGTACATATACTCCTAGAGGCGAGTACATTGCATTGGTGTATACCTAAATCGCAAATTCCGGGGGGCCTAGCCAGGCAAACGTACATGATTTATTGGATGGACTAAACGTAATATATCCTAAGTTTTTCACCCCTGAAATTCCTCCAACAATTCCAGGTGAGGGTGGTACCCAAGGTCTCGGCCTCCTTCGCCTCCACTCCACATTCCGCCACGATCTGAAGATCTACGCCTCGGACGAAGGTCGTGTGCAGATGACCGCGGCTGCCTTCGCCAAGGGACTACTGGCATTGGAGGGAGAACTGACCCCTATACTTGTGCAGATGGTCAAGTCTGCCAACACGAATGGACTGCTGGATAACGACTGTGATTCGTCGAAGGTTCAGAATATGTAAGTACCTTTTATTTTAGCAACTAATTATTTGAGCAGAAAATTACAAGATGATCATAAGAGAAATAATTGTAGACTATTACATACAAAAATCAAAATAATTACTAATGTAACGCCGAAACGCGAGGTCGTGAATTCGATCCCGGACTTGAACCAATATTACTTTTGACGAACTTCATCCTAGACGATATGCAGCGATATGCAATCAGCTTCCAGAGTATGGCGATTATTTAGCGCATTACTTTACTTGACAAAGGAGTCCTTTTGTTGGAAATCGCTCCCAGCTAACAACTTCAAACTGTTTTTCATTTCTTGAGAATCTTCAAAGGCTACTTCTAGGCAAGCGCCGACTTCTTTGCTTGACTTTGACATAATATCTACTTCTTTCTACAGACCTTTGCAAGTAATAATTTATTTCTGCTCTTTTCAACCAGGGCAAAGGCTCGTCTTCACGAGGCGATGCAGGTGGACCGCGACTTCACAGACGAAGACCGCGCGCGCATCAACCCGTGCGACTCCGTGAGCATCAACACGGCGATGGACTTCGTGAAGAACCCCGTGCGGTGCTGTGCGCACGTGCACACGCTCATACAGCACCTCATGCACATTGTGGTTATTAAGAAAGATGATCCGAAGACTAAAGGTAAACTATCACAATATGTATGTTTACTTGGCGTATTGATGCAAATATTCGTGTTATTTCGCTAGTACAAAATGAACTTTATTCTAATGAACATAGGGTATATTTTTTATTGCCCCAGTAACTGAAGAACAATATACTTTTCACCAGACACAATACTCTACCACGGCGAGACATGGGAACTTATGGGTCGCCGTTGGGGCAAAATCGAGAAGGACTTCTGCACTAAAAACAAGACGTACGACATATCCAAGATACCGGATATTTACGACTGCATCAAATACGATCTGCAACACAACCAGCACACGCTGCAGTTCGATCTGGCAGAGGAACTGTACATCTATGCCAAGTACTTGGCTGATATTGTTATACCTCAGGTGAGTGATAACAGTATTTTAAAGATAATAACTTTGAGCTTAGTCGTTAGCGCAGTATAATGCAACACTGAGGGACGATGGAAGATATTGGAAGAAACTTTTGCCCAGCTGTGGTACAGAACAGGATGAACGAACCCCAAAAACATACCATTCGATTTACTGATGTTGATACAGTCCCCGGCACGTAACTTGGCAAGAATCGTTAGATGTATTTTTCCTTTCTTTAGCTTTCTTGTAAACAGACATGTTTAAAAATAATCTATGGCAATAAACATAGTATAATGACAAACAATAAAAGTGACCATTTTCTTGTTGCACTAAGTGTACATGCGCTAACTTACTCCCAATACGCCAAAACCTTGCCAAGTTACGTGCCGGCGACTATAGGTAATACGGGCTGGTGTCCGCAACTCCACGTCAATGCGCGTATTTTGCGTACGGGTGACTTGGTGTTACCGTCAAACGGTTCCGTTCAATCTTCCTTGAGCCTTTTATCTTTCTGTAAACCCCAAGATAAGTTGAAGAGTGAACCTACGAAAAAGTTTCCTAAACTTGTTTTTTTTTTTTTTTGTACAGGAATACGGACTGACAATGCAAGAAAAACTAACGATAGGTCAGGGGATATGTACGCCACTGCTTAAGAAAATAAGAGCAGACCTGCAGAGGAATATTGAAGAGTCGGGAGAAGAGACTGTTAATAGATTAAACCCCAGGTAAGATATTTTGACCTCTGTTCTAGCGTATAGAGCAAGGTCCACACTTTGTGAAAAATCTATACATATAATAAAATAGTAACGAAGAATTTTTATACCCCCCGTGTCTAGGAAAGCATGTTAAGCCGTTGGTCCCGACTGTCATCTTTGACAGTCGTTGCGGGTTGTCAGAAACCCGTAAGTCCGATAACCAGTCTTACCAAGTGGTATCGTATTACTCAGTAACTGGGTTGTGGAGGTCAGATAGGCAGTCGCTCCATGTAAAATACTGGTATTCAGCTGCATCCAGTGATGATGATGATGGTTGTAGTTGAGGTTCCATAAAAAAAATCTGATATTTTAAATTCAAGTACTCAAATGGGGCAAGGCACCGGCAGTTTTCACACAACAACATTTTCAAGTTTTTTCTCTTTCCCTCAGGTACAGTCACGGCGTGTCATCTCCGGGTCGTCACGTGCGCACGCGGCTGTACTTCACGAGCGAGAGTCACGTGCACTCTCTTCTTACTGTACTTAGATTCGGCGGTCTACTAGATGTGAGTTTTTTTTAATGTTATCTATTCTATCATACACACCATGGCACACTTTAAAACATATGGACATGCACCTTGTTTTTTTTTCTTATTTATGTGTCAACGGTGTTTTAAGCAATTTTTGTTCATTATACAGGGTGAAATTGAACACATGCGACAAATCGAAATGGGAGATTTTACTCATTATTGTGAACAACTTTTACTATGGGACCAACCCTGAAATCGCGAAAAAAAAAATCAGCTGTTCCCTACATTTATGTTCGCATAACTCATCAAAAATGTAGGGAACAACTGATTTTTTTTCGCGATTTCAGGGTTGGTCCCATAGTAAAAGTTTTTCATAATAATGAGTACAATCTCCCACTTTGATTTGTCGCATGTGTTCAATTTCACCCTGTATTTCATCTATGGAGTTCGTACACATACTATAGAAATTAGTAATAATATGTATTGCAGGACCTAGGCAATAAAAACTGTATTTTATTATTTTCGACTCTAGTTTCATTAACAATAAGTACGAGAATACCTTGCATTCATCCACATAGCTGTGGTAAAAACTTGACGATCAAATTGCAGGTATTAAAAGACGAGCAATGGCGTCGTGCGATGGAGTACGTGTCAACTGTATCGGAGCTAAACTACATGTCGCAAATTGTCGTCATGCTCTATGAGGATCCTACCAAAGATCCGTACTCAGAGGAGAGGTAAGAAGTGCTTTTGTTTAAAAAAAAATGTTCTAGTAAATGATTGAGAAGAGTTATTGTCCTTGTCTTATTCATCACTACAATATCGTCGGCTTATTGCAAGAACTCATTAACTACAAAAATCACTAAATACGTTTTTATCTATAGTGGACTTCTGTTGACACATTCTACAAAAGGCAAACACTCACTAATTTCTATCTAGTCTAGTCTAGGATAATATGGGCAAATCAGCATAACCACTAACTAAATCGAACTAAAATACCGTTTATCTCAGAATAGTGAATATGTCACATAATGACTTCTTGCAATACGCCGACAAAACAAAGTAATAAGGAACTGTTGGTTTGTGAGAGACAAACCAACAGTTCCCTTATTACTTTGTTTTCATATCTACACAATTTACGTTCATTTCAGGTTCCACGTGGAGCTGCACTTCAGTCCCGGCGTGAACTGCTGCGTACAGAAGAACTTACCCCCCGGGCCTGGCTTCAGGCCGCATAGTCGAAACCACTCCACTACCAATAACTCGGTACGTTTTACTTGCTTGTCGAGGAAGCATATCATATTTGAGTAGGTATGATAAGACTGATCAAAAAGCTGAGAGGAAAGAAGATTTCTTGAACAAAAACAGCATCATCATCGACATGTAATCACCGGTAGCGGTATCTACAACTCCACATGCGAACGACGCGTCATGCTGACGTCACGCAAAATCCTGCATCTCGCAAGCAGAGTTTACCGCGCAAGTAGCATAGATACTACGGCCCGACATGGATCATCGGGCAGTTGCCCGCCAGACACAACTCCCGTCTGGTCGGAGGATCCTCCCTTTTCTATAGAGTATGAGTAAACTTTACACCGTGTTCCTCATACCTCTATACATCAATCAATCTGTCACATCAAAATTGATGGGTGGAAAGCAGCAAAATGAAGTAATTTTTGGCTCCGTTGTTGTAATTGCTGTATGGGTTTCAGTTGGAGGATAAATAAATCAACCAATAAAAAATCATTATTTTTTATTGGTTTATTGGTTGATATTCCGAAAAAAAAAAAATTACTTGCTGGAATTTATTTCTAATATTTGTTCACAGCAGAGTTCGTCAGATGAGGTGAAATGTATCGAGGAAGAAGGTGAAGACGACAACATGGCCAGTCAAGAAACGCTGCAACCGGTTAGTTGACTTAGTAGAAACTAGGAACAGATTTTAATGTTGGTTGCCTGTCAGTCTTCTTCAGACTGTAATTCGGAGATCGTACGCAGGAGCTCCACGGCCTGATCCCATCATCGCCCCTTTTATTACTATCGGTCTATCAGACGTACTGCAGGGTACCATCCGCACTTGGTTGGTATCCCGACTAGTCGTACTCAGGGGCTTCTCCTAAACATTTATTATACACACAGCCAAATTGTGTAATTTTCTGCCAGTTTCTGTGTTCCTATGCACATTTAACCCACCTGCCTTCAAAGCAAGAGTGAACAGGCATCTTCTGGGCACGCTCATAGACCTCATCCAATGATTTTCATCAGGTGTGATAAAGGCCAAAAGCAGGGCCATTCAGCAATAAAATAAATACATAATTAAAGAAAATGTTATTTAAATATCTGTAATCGTTTTCGTTATATTGCAGGATGCTGACGAACTGGATAACACATTCTCGCCGAAGAAATTGTCGAAGTCAAAAATAAGGCCTTCGGACCCTATACCTATTTGGTAAGTATGTTTCGTTGAAATTTTGCTTTTCATTGATAGTAATTACTCATGGTACTCTCACGAAAATCTATTGAAAAGGTTAGTTCTAATAAAATTTGTGCTTTTCCAACGCCATTTTTATGAAAGATTTAACTTTTTCCCCTTCTAACATTTAGCTGTGTAAACCCTTCGTCCTACTGTAGTGCTCTTTTCATACAATCATACTACCCTAGAGAGCTACAAGAATCTTTTGAGCTGAATGACTTTTGGGGGGGGGGGGGGGTTTGTTTGTAAGCATTTGTGAAATTGTCACAGTTTATTGTATTAATAGGATGGTGGCGTTAGTTCCGACTTTGGCCGCGTGCCAAAAGAAACTTGTAACGTTGGTCATTATTATTGCTATGTTTATATATTTTGAACTGTTCTCCGAGATATAAATGTGCGTGTGATGTGTAGCGACAATTACAGCAGCCTGCACTACACCGTGAGCGGGCACGAGGCGTCCACACTGGCCGCGCGCCTCAACGCCGAGCTGCGCTCGCGCAGCCACGCCGATACCGATACGGACACGAACGTACAGGTTAGCTAGCGTAGAATGGAGCGAATGGAGCGATGGTGAATGGAGAATATTCTATTCTATTCTAATGGAACCCTATAAACACGTTTCTTTCATGGAGAGATCCAGAAAAAATCAGTGAAATGCGATACAAAAAAATCATTATTCATCAATTAACTCAGGCTTTATGACTTATCGTTCATAACTGAATCTATTTAAAGTTTTCATAATATGTCCGTTGGATACTTGACTGCCCGAAGTGCATTTATCTATCATATGAGTGATCTAAATCTCGCATTTAGCTGTGGTCTATAAAAGAGTATTTCATTAGGGAAAGCAAACAGTAGTATATTTAAAGAAAACTGACATTTATTAACATATGACTTAACAGATATACTACCCAGTACCTTCCATAGACGGTCATTAAACTTTTAACCGCTTACGCCGGAATAATCCGAAAAATACCACAGCTCGTTTAATCTGTATTATTATTACATCATCACAGCTCGTTTAATCGGTATTCATTTTTCGTTAATTTTTTCGGGCGCTGGTGGCACGGCTACTGATATTAAGTCGGGCGGTTAAACGGTTAAAAACATTGTCGAATCATTCTCAACGTACTCCAAGACTAACACTTGTCATATTCCTTTCAGGGCCACGAAAAAGAGCCAAAAGACGTTGAAGAAGCGCCGCCTCGCGCTCGCTCCTACGACCAACACAAGCAGAGCCACGACAATGGTAAGTATTGGCGCGGCGCGGACCACGGCATGACTGCACTAATACTGACCCACTAATTACAACACCCATATTCAAACTTGTTTATGGAAATGAACTTCGAACTCGGTGCAACCGCAGTATAGTATACGGCAATGTTTTTAGCAGTTGCGGTAAAAAAATGCGAGAGCGAGATGCAGAGTTCGTCTCTAGTCCTACTCGCACGTTTTATGACCGCAGCTGCCACGAGTATTGGCGTTTATGATTTAGGATAAAACAAGAGAGTTCTATTTTGTTTTTTTTTAATGAAGAAAAGTCAAGAACGATTTCCAGAAACAAGTGAACGTGCCTTTGCATCTGGCGCTTGTCCAGAGTAGGCGTTCATCGAACGTGTACGTAGCGTGTACTCGGCGTTATCGCAATCAAAATCAAAAGTTATTTATTCAAACTAGGCTGAGAATCAGCACTTTTCGAACGTCAAAATTACAAAAGACAGTCCCCCAAAACGCCCGCCCTTCGCCACTTCCTAGTGCTTTCGCTGGGGAGAAGAAGTGGCGGAACAAACTCCCCAAAGGGCACGCCGCGTAGACCCTACGTATACATTTGTCGACCGCCTACGCTGCACTTACGCTCGGTACGTTGACACAGTAAGAATATGGATGTTAGTCTCCCGAGTGCCGTGTACCCGTACACCTGACTACTGTACATATGATGTACTTTGTATATGTTGTGACATCATGGCATGACACCTTTGTAACCTATGGGTCAGGATCTACAAAGCTAAATAAACAAGCTATGACGCTAGACGTGAACAAAGGAGTTATGTTAGAAAGAGAGGATAAAGTCGATGTTATAAAATGATGTTATATTGAAAGAGACGTCTTTATTGGATCTACAAATAGGTTATTGAGAGTAGTGAGCTAATCGTGTTGAAACACAGAAATAAACTCGGCTATTTTTGAGATACAATTGTTGATATTCGTAGTTTCAATTAGCCACAGTTATACAGGAAGATTTTTTTATCACCATCCAAATTTTTACAGGGTGTTCTACCCATGAATATGAACAACTTTCACTATGGGATCAACTCTGAAATCACGAAAAAAAAAAATCAACTGTTTCATACATTTTGGTCAAGTAGGTATTGAACTTTTGTATGAAACAGCTGATTTTTTTTTCGTGATTTCAGAGTTGGTCCCATAGTGAAAATTGTTCATATTCATGGGTAGAACATCCTGTAAAAATTTGGATGGTGATAAAAAATATCCCTGTATACAGGGTCAAATCAAATTAGCAAGCGAAACTTTGCAGACGTCATGAGCATCGATATCTAAACGTGATAAAACAAAGAAGACATTAATTTGATGGTTTATTTGTGGGGTTATCGTCCACAGTTCGAAACTTGTAAACTACACAGACATGACGGGTTTTGGTATCTGAACAGGACAAAATTTAAAAAAAAAATGGGTTGTCTGTAAAGTCGGTTTATGGACGATAATTTTACGTGGTAACGTCATAAGAAAACATTGATGAAAACGATAGAGCGGAAGAGAGATAGATGCGTCACAAGCAGAACGCTTAGGCCGATCGTGCCTCTCTATCGCTTGTTCCGCGCTCTCGCTTGCACGCTCGGCTCTGGCGGAACGTGACAATGAGTCATGCATGCAATGATGCATGCAGCCGGAGTTCATCGATTTATAAGACGTTATCACGTCAAAAACAGGTTTTCACAACTCAAACTTCAAGTTCAACCAAAAAAAAAAACATTACACAATTTTTATTTTATCGTGTTTAGATATCGATACCCATCACGCCTGCAGAGTTTTGCTAGCTAATTTAATTTAACCCTGTATTTAATATTGAGAACCTGATTGCTCTCGTCAGCTCTCATAATTTAATAACATTTATTTATCGTTGGTTATTCGTATCGTTTTAAAACTGACATTTCGTGGGGACAGTGGGGTGTTCCTTATACTTACTATCGTTGTTTTTTATTTCAATTTATCTGAGCCTATGTAGTATGTCCGCTCTGATTTCTAAATAGATTATTATTTAAATAGATACAGTTACTCATACACTATCTAGATTTATTTGCAAAGCCGTAGGAAATTTCACATATTATATTTGAGTTTGCTTCGTACATGAATTGCAGTAAAATATTATGCCTACACATTTGCTTTTTGCTAGCAAGCACAAATGGCACAAAGTTTTGTAATCTGAAAATGATAGAAACGCCTGATATTGACGTTTCCAAAAAAAGATATGACTAAAACCCTGTTTCACACATTCCCAAAGACACTGCATTGCTCTGGGAGCTTCAAATGAATTGGAACGTTTGATCATCAAATCTATCAAAATTGTCATCATCCAAGTCGCTTTTTTCTCTCAACTACATTGGGGTCGACTTCCAGTTCTACTCATCATTATCTTGCCCTCATCCTACTGACCACGTTAAATGAAGCGACTACTGTCTCACTACCGCGCCGGTCTGGCGATACTATTCTAAGGCAACAATCTTTTGCCTTCTAAAAGGCCAAGTATTTAATGGAACCCCAAATAATTCCCATCTCGATCAGAACGTAGATCTTTAGGAAAACCAAAGAGTTTTTGAGGCGCATTTATTAAAAAAAAGCATAGTTTTTCCTGGCCTTGGCCTTCTAAGCCAATAAGTGTTTAGATGATCAATAGAATATTTTCTTTCTAAAAGTAGTATACATACAATATTTGACTGCAATTCGTGTCGTAAGTCTTGGCGGGTATGTGACGTGTGTGTCGCGACAGAGTCGGAGGTGGCGCTGGGCGGCGCCGTGGGCGCGCGCTACCAGAGCCTGCAGTCCGTGCCGCAGCCAGGTCAGTGCACACGCCAGGGGAGGGACTTACCATTCACATGTGCTCAGGGCTAACTTGTGCTGTTGACGGTAGAAGGCTGAGAGAATGTTGGGGCTAGTTCATATGGCAATTTGACACTATTTATCTACTTAATAAATTCTTCAATTAATACATTTACTGACAGACAACGCACAGCCTGAACCGCTGGGTATAGGAGCATAAAATTCTGCACAAGAGTTCCTTATGGCAAAATAGCACTAAGGAATGATTTTTGAAAATTCGTCCCTTTAAGTAGGGTTTGCAATTTTTGCCGATAGGATATCCCATGCATCGGTCACACGGCTTGTGTATATCTAACTCTGGTGACAACAAAGTAGACATACATTGAACATTCTGCATCACAAATAACAGAAAATAATACACATTTATATAGCTCATAATACGGATAATATAGACGTTCTCATGAATTTCTGTGACTGTGAAGTAGTGAAACTTTACTGGCGCTTGGACTGCATGCATACTTACATCGGGGACCGATATTAATCTGTCAAGCTCCGCTAATGAGACACAATTGATTTTCTATTGTTTCGTCGCCGATCGGCGAACCGCGCCGCTTGACCGGTTAAGGGTGTAACAAGTAACGTCGGCCGGCCCTACTTCGGTCGGAAGGCCGGACCTTAGGTATAATCATTCACAAAGCATCCAAAATCTTAATATATGTGACAATGACTATAAACTGGCAGCTAGACAACATTTTTTCAACCTTCTATCTGACATAGTACAAATGAGCTCTCTATTTACGATGCTAATGCTATTTCAGTATGGTGTCTATTGGTGAATAACTTCCAAATGTTGGTGGTTTGGCCCCAACTCCTGAACATGTTACATGTGTGCGCGTCCTACGATCATCGGTATAGGGTTCTAGTGTCTTCTTATAGCTGTAGCAAATCTGTTTCGTCCCAAAAATGCTCATCTAGAACTTTTATAAAGTATAATTTAGGTGAAAGGTGTTCACAGGTAAGCAAGCATGCTTGCATGTCAGGCTATAGATAAAATCTGTTAGTGCTATTGTTTACAAGCAATAGATAATATTCTCATTAGTATATAACTAAAATTCATCAGTAATGTGGTGTATTGTTTATTCGTTTAGCAGTTAAGTGTATAAGGTTGTATGGCACGCTCGTTTGTCGTGTCCGTGTGGTTTACTACTTGTTACTGAGTTGTAGAGCGCCGCGCGCCGCTCGCCGCTGTAGCTCACTCTGGCCGGCGATCTTGTGTGTGTTTGCGTTGCATCCTCGCTCCCCGCGTGTGTGTGCGCACGTTTGACTATTGTTTGGCACCTGCATGCTGTTGATGTTAAAACTGATCTTCACTAACACGTTTTTACGATATTCTATGTTATTATACAATGATACAAATCAATGTTATGCAAACGTAACTTTCTGATGTGCGTCTCCTCCCTCGATCACATCGGCATGTGAGCGCGGCAGGAGGCGCGCGACGTGGAGCGTTGCGTGTCCCGGCGCCGACAGACGATCGTCAAACTACTGCGCGGGTTCCCTTCTGTGTAGTGTGATGTCAAACGCGATCTCCGTATTGCAATCTATCGCTACTACGAGCACGCTTTGACCAGTATCTATATATTTATTTATTCTATCTTAATTTAATAACTAATTTATTTTTCTCTCTATCACCGCCCTGTCTACTAACGACGTTCGCCTTCCATATAATGTCACCCCCACTGTTCGTGTAACCCCACTAACGCGCTCCATCCGGGGCAGCCGCGCGGCCGCACCCTCCCGCACTAACCGTGACGCCGTCCGGCTCCGTGTCGAGCCCGAGCCCGACGGACGAGCCCGTAACCCCCCTTATTAACATGGGCGGCGTCGAGTCCTCCACTAACGAGCTCCCGCTATCCGCCATCATGTTCCGCGCCTCGTGGCCGCACTTGGCGGACGGCCACATGGCCACCGGCCATAGCCAAGAGTGTAGCACCCCGCGGGACGCAGGGCGGCGCCAGCGGCACAGCATCGCCGGCCAGATGAGCTACCTCAAGATGCTGGGGCTGGGCGCGCGCGGCAAGCTGTCGGCCGCGGGACTGTTCAGCACGGCGGTCATCTCCGGCTCCAGCTCCGCGCCCAACCTGCGCGTCATGATCCCCACGGCGGCCTCCAGCAACGGTGAGTGACGTCACGCCCTCGCCCCCTCGCCCCGCCGGCTCGCCTGACGCTAGTTCTGTCGCAGCGGCCGTGGAGGGCTTCGGCGGAGTGCCGGCCATCCGCCCGCTGGAGACGCTGCACAACGCGCTGTCGCTGCGCCAGCTGGACGTGTTCCTGGAGCGCGTGACGGCGGCGCCCGTGCTGCTGGGCACGCCGCCCGCGCCCGCCGTGCCGCCGCTCAAGCAGCCGTCGCCCACCAACAGTGAGTACACACCGCCGCCCGCGCGCGTCCACTGAGCTGTGCACTAATACTGAGCGCCCCCAGGTGTAGGCTGGAGCGGCCCGTCGTCGCTGATGTCGTCGTCGGGCGAGCTGCCCAGCGGCCTGTCGTCCGCCGGGCCCTCGTCGCCCAACTCCAACTACGCCTCCAACTCTGAACATAAGACTACGTCCACCGAGAGGTATACAGAGACAAATTACTAAATACTTAGAGAATTGTTAACCAGCTTGAATGCGTTTTCAAAACATTAGAGTCGATGCCACTCTTCTGTACATTTTGTTTTGGTTTTAATTTGTCTAACGTGTTCTGGAAGATGTCTTCATTTTCTGTTGGTTACAGCGCCGTCACTCGACTAGATCTGTATTATAAACACTTCATATCTGCTAATGTTGCTTGATGTTAGTTTTACTGTTCTGTTTTCTGTTTCTCGTTAAATGTCATCTAAAGGACTATCGTTATATCTCATTTGAGGGTGAGACTTATGAACTGAATCTTAACTTGACCTTTTACCATTCAGTCTACAAGTGGACAAAATGTTTAAAACGTTTCGTCCACTTGCGGAGTCTATTTGGAACCATCTTGTTTTCACGCGGCGTCAGTTCATGGTAACTCATACCATACATCATATTGTTGGTGCTTATATCATTCATTGTCGGGAGTTGTTGAGAGCGAGGCGCAGCCGATCACCGGCTGGTAACTAAACATTATGGATTCCAGTAGCAATTGGAGTAAAAATGTGCCGAGCAAGCTCCCTCAGTGGGAAGGCGAGGCGGCGACGTTGTGCGCGTTGGACGCGACCCTGCACCCATTCATGCCGCACTCCAACGTAGCAGGTACCTCACGCTAACTCATATAGCTCGACTCAGAACAACGACCGCCCAAACGCGCGCTACTGTTACACATTATTCACTTTTGAAAGGATATTGAAAGTCATTTGTAATAATGTGTAACAATCTCCCGTGCGCTTTTAGTTGTCGTTCAAATAAAATGTATAAAAAGTTGCTGAGCTGACCGGTGGATACACATATTGGATACCCAAATATATTATAAACGTTGCACAAAATCGTCGCTTGTTACAGAATACTCCATTAAATTAAGAACAGAACTATTATAATAATACGATCTGTTAATTTATGTTTCATTGTTGCATGATTATGAAATGCATGCGCTGCACTCTCTGCTAATTACTTCAACTTCAAATCGAACCATTTCTTGAGAATGATCAAATAGCTTAGAAACATTTAAAGCGAAACACAATGACTAACAATAAAAAAGAGTTTGCATGATAAATTAATATCTAATTATTTATTTATTTTATAATAAAATATTCGGATATTTAAGTATGCATGTATATCGTTTCATGCAAACCATAATATTAACCACTCTGTCACATTACAATACCTACTGATAACAATAAAAAAAAAATTGAAATTGGTAAAAACAGTAATACTTAATTTTCTTAAAAATAATAAAAGGGGTCTTACAAATCCATTTCGGTCATGCAATACATCTGTTAGATTCAGATTTACAATCTTAGACAAATAAAATCTCCTTTTTAGATAACTCTGGAACCAAAAAAATAAAAGGTTTGATGAAAATAAATTCAGTTGTAAACATAGAGCGGTTGTATCGGGCTTTACAAAATAGTGACCTTACTCTGTTATACCCGACAGCGGAAAAAAGCACAGTACTACGCCCTCAGCGAATTCTCCAACCAATCCACTGATTTAAACACTTATGGAAAAAAAGAAAGAAGATTTCACACTGGCTACTTAAAAATACGTTTTAAGTCCCAAAATTAATATATTAATATGCCAGTTGAAATGAATAAGGCTGTATATCAGTATTGAAGCCTTGTGTTCTAATCTCTGTCGGTATAACAAATGGTTTTTTTCGGCGCAATGTTCCAGGTTCATCTATTAGCGGCGACGTGACGCCGGTGTCCATAGCCTCCGAGCTGGACTTCAACAGCAACGAGGCTACTGCCGGATCTATCACTGACCACGACCTACTGGTACGTACTGACTAGTATACATGGTGTAAGGGATATCGACGCCCAAACTATAAAACCTCCAACGTAGAAATTGTTTGCCAACCACTTTTAAAAAAATCTGCTGTTTCATACAAAAGTGGGGTTTTTCTACGCTGGTAGGTATAGGATCTTGTACTGAATTCATAGTACAGTTACAGCTTGCGCGTCGACCTGTATTATAACGAGGTGTGACGTACACGAAGAGGAGTACCTACAGGGTTGCTGGCACTGAAAAAAAAACATTTTCATACCAGCTTTGCATTTATGGCACTACCAATAAAGTGTAATTTCCAATGTCAGCAGAAAATGGTTTGGTCTGAGAGAAGCTTAGGGCTGGGTCCACAGTTTGTGCCTAGCGCGGTTGCAACGACGACCGCAAAATATCAAACTTACGAAATTGCCGTTTGCGTCTATAGTGTTTTACATAGCGGTGTCACATGTTTGGTACTATTTTCTGAACCTTAGCGAACCTGAACAAGGGGGTGTTATGGCCCACTTAGTGAAAGGCTGGTCTATGTACTCATAACATCTGTATAAACCAAACTAGAAAAATATGTTGATTTGATTTGATTCCTGCTGAATAAATTAATGAAGACATGCCTTAAGAGTTGATTACAAATCATGCTATAACATTCTGCATCACAATGTAAATTAAGATTTTTGACTCTCGCAACATCCCCATTAAATTTTGACCTGATTTGTGTTGACTTCCTAGGCGTGCTATTCGCATTTAATTAATTAATTAATAGCGAGCTTGCTTTGGTGGTGTTCCTTTATAATTGATTTTATTTGATTTGATGAAAATTGTAAGTACCTACAACTTTGAAGAAAAGTATTTAAATACGTGTTTTACATTATCCTGTCCCCTTTTACAGAGTGCTGAAGGTGAAGACGATGAAGAAACCCTGTCAGTTGACCCTTGCGGCTCACCAGTGAAAATGATCAAGAACGATCTAAGTCCACAAACTTACACTGCGGTCAACGCCATAAGACTGGACAACAGTCAGCCGTCCACTAGTAAATGCTCCACGGAGTTCTTCGGGCTAAGCTTACAACAAACGAAAGAATGTTTCCATAAAGACATGCCATCAAGTAGTAAAAATTATAATTTAGATAACGATCTTAAACATAAGGTTTCTAAGGAAAATACACAGTGTATGTCCAATATTGATTCGCTGAATTTGCAAAGCAAAGATGGCAAAAGTAAAGTAAAAAAGAATGAAATTCTGAATAATGGAAGTAGGAGGTATAGCGACAGTAGTGCACAAAAAAGTAATGTAGGCTCCCAAGCTACTGTGTCTGGCAGTAGATTCAAGACGACTCTAGTGACGGACGATCAGTTAAGGCCAAGCACTTCTACAGACAGTGCCAATAATGCGACAAACGACCCGGGTATGCCGCTCGTGACGAAGGCTAAAAGTACTACCGTTAAACCAGGTTTTACTATATCCGAATAGTTCTAGTACAGTCATCGGCTCCTCCATACAGTCGTTCATCGCGTGTTGAAATTATAGATAATGTCAGCATTCTATTTCATTTAGAACGTCCCTTTTCGTTTGTTAACTTCAATTTTTTGCCTGAACTTGGACGTTAGTCGTGCACGACCGAAAAACGGCTCATGAAAATGCTCGCATGAATCGTCTGCATGGAGTTGAGACATCTAGAGATAGACGTGTTTTAGTTCCAGTAGTATTAAATGCCATAACAGTCTCATAAGGGCAG
Organism: Amphipoea oculea; assembly: GCA_945859645.1. Classification (NCBI taxonomy): domain Eukaryota; kingdom Metazoa; phylum Arthropoda; class Insecta; order Lepidoptera; family Noctuidae; genus Amphipoea; species Amphipoea oculea. The sequence continues at coordinate 17,326,811 of OX243873.1, forward strand.
CACAGAATAGTACCTAACTACTGTTTTATTAGACTTTTTGATATTTTAACCTGTGCTCAGTTTATTTATTAATGAATCTTTTATTTTTACACTTGTTGCTGTGATTATCCCATTCTCATATTTTTATGCTTTGTATATTCAGTGGAAGTTATTAATAAAAACATTTTATACATAGGTTTTACAAATTGTGCTAACTGTCATATTACTAAGTTATTTGTATATGCTGAGGTTTCAATAAAATGTATTTTGTATCAATGTTTTGTGTTCATAGATGTAGCTTGATTGAATCAGAGGTAATGTAGTGAATCAATAGTTTAATATTCTGGTAAATAGTGCTTTCCGTTTTGCCTTACCGGTTCGCTTGATTGTGCGCAAAAAAAAAACAATTTTCAAAAAATTATGAGATATTGAATGTATTAGTTAAGAATTTACATCAAAATATAATAATTAATAAATAAGGTTTTTTTTTATTATTAAATTAACGCCCATTGCTAAACTAGACTACGATTTTAAACGAAAGTTAGGTAGGTATTGCGATAGTTTCATACACCCGCCAACCTGACTTCAGAATAGCGAGACGAAACTATAATTTCCTTTCCCACGACGTACAGACGTCAGCACATCAACCTACTACAATCTGTCAAATTTCTTTAATAGATTTTCAACTTTATCACTAAAGCATAAGGTTCAAAGTTGATTGGGAAAATCTGACAGTTTCGGGTAGGTTGATGTGCTGGCGTCTGTACTATATTTATTTAACACTAGCAGCGCCCCGCAGTTTCACCCGCATAAGTGTCGATCCCGTGGGAATATCGGGATAAAAACTATCCTATGTTCTTTCCCGGGACTCAAACTATATCTATACCAAATTTCATCTAAATTGTTTCAGCGGTTTAAGCGTTAAGAAGTAACAGACAGACACACTTTCGCATTTATAATAGGTATCTATTAGTATGGACTAGAACCCCGCCACCACTTCGTACGGGTTTTACGACATTACAAAACAACGAGATGGCAGACCGCAGACACTAGGGCCGGTCCACTCGACCCCCCGGGGAAAAATCTCGTATCAGATCAAATCTCGAGAAATACTTTCAATAAAATCCGAAACAATGGCAAAATCGGTTCAGAAAACAAAAGGCAGTTTGTAGCTGAGAGGCATACGTATTTACAAATGAAACTATAAACGTAGGGTGCTAAAAATTTTAAGCTTGCTGCTGTGCTCGCTCTTGAATCCTATATTGTCGAAATTTTTTGCAGTTTAAAGGTACTTATTTCCTATTTTATGTATGAATAGTCAAAGGAAAACATTACTTATCACCCTAGACGCGTTACAAAATTTTCGAGCTCGCTCTTGCAAGTTGCATTGCAAATTCTCAAACTTTTCTTTATTCGTACATCTATTTATACAATATGTAACATAATTAACGCAAGACCTCATACACCCCAATTAGAGTATTGAGTTAAAAGCATAATACAATGAACAAAACTTATTTTTTTTTAAACTAATTATGATTATTAAGAAAATCGTGTTTACCTTAGCATTACTTATTGCATTTAAAATTGAACCTTATTTCCTTTAAATAAGATTTAATTTTCTATGGCTCAATCGGCGGTCAGTATGGCAAAAAAACATAAATTTTGAAAAAATACTTATATTAAAACTTACTGAAATCGATTCAGTAGTCAATTATGAACAAACTACTTGCAGGACTTGCGTTTATTCTGTTACACCTTGTATAAAATTCAAAGTCCTGATCCTGACTGACTGATTATTTATTATATCAACGCACAACCTAAGCCGCTGGTTCTAGAGACATAAAATTTGGAGTGTGTTCTTTGTGAAGAGTAGGTGTCCACTAAGAAAGGGTTTTTCGGAATTCCACCTCTAAGATGGTGTAATTTCACGCAGATGAAGTCGCGGGCAGAATCTAGTCGACTATAATAGGTCGACAAAGTATCTCCTATTTCTGTTTTAATGGACAAAAGAAAACCTATCCTTTGCGAGGCATCGTGTTAAAAATTTTCGCTCGCTCTCACATCCTACATTCTTCCACTTTTCTATATACATTCGGGCTAATTTTGTTTTCCGCCTCGGACTCGCCGGCAGGCTTTTGACTTACGACAGTCATGTCAAGGGGGTCACGTTCCCGTCTCTATCTTGCACTTGTAGTATGAGCGTCAGGAACAAAACAACGCTTAGCCTAGGCTTAGCCAAAGTAGGTACGTGCTAAGTAAACGTTTAAAGGATCTCGACCTCACACAGTCCGCCTTTCGGTTTTTTACAGAAACTCATTTTCAGACTACTAATTACTTGTTTGTAGATTGTCACTACAACTTACTAATTATACCTATGTGGTTTATTACATAGGTACTCTAAAATTACCATCTTCTAATAGGTACTATCTTGTGAAAACTCGAAGTCCCTATGTGAATACAAGAATGGGGAGGCAATAATATAAAATAATACTAAATGTCAGGCTTTGGCTCTTTAATTAATATCATAAAGTATATCACACATACTGTAATTTAAAGCTCACAATAAGCTAAGATTAACTTAAAACTTATGACCAGACCAATCACATATTAATATTAAAAGCTACACATATAACTAAAGTACTGGCTGTGGTACTGGTTTTATTCAGCTTTAACAGATTTAGGTGCCATGTTGACCATAGCTAGGAGAGTGTTCAAGATGCCCCTGTGTTGAACACCTGGCATGAGCAACATCGTGGTAGACAGGATGTACATCAGGAATGTATTGTTGATGGAAGACGCCACCCATGCCAAAGTAACCAACAAACTGAGGGAAAGTAAGTAGTACTGAAACAAAAGAAATGAGCCTGTTAGAATCAAATATATCCACAACCAATTGAAAAGGGATCAAAGTTTACACACTCAGAACAAACACACCCGGTGGATGTACTCAGTTGGATGTGAACACACCCAGTTCTTATCAGGTGTTCATATTTTATTTGACTCTAAAATATAACTAAATAAGCAGTACCTTTGTACTCAATACTAATTATGTTGCATCTGTATTTATTTTACTGTGTGTACATAAATAATAAAATAAATAAATTCATAACCGCTTGGTAAGGATCCAGCAGTTATGAATTTAGTTTCATCTACCATGTTCAATTTTATTTTTAAATATTTTAGAGTAAAATATGAACACCTAATAAAAACTGGGTGTGTTCACTTTGATATTTATTCATTTTAAATTACTACAATTGGTACCATGGAGGTTGTATAATTTTCATTACAAAATCAACTTACCATGTACGGGCTGGATTCCCTCAAAGAATAGAATTGGCGAACATTCTGCAAGCTTTTATTGTAATGGGTTACAATACTTTTGCAAACTTCTTCAAATGTTTTTTCATGTTGTCCAGTCCATGAAGATGGTCCATAAAGAGAATTACAGATAACAGGCACAATAAAGTCCACGAAATTCAGGAATAGGCCAACAACTGCGAATGTTGCGAGAGAATTGAGATCCAGTAGCCAAATGAGCAAATAAATAAAAGAGACAGAGCCAACTATAGCACATGGATGCCACTGTTGTTCCCACAAGATGACGGACTTCAGCGGAAGAATAGCCATGCGCCAACCTTCCAGGAATCTCTTCAGCTTCTTCACCTGCTGCTCCTATGGAAAAAATATTTCATTAAGTACCTATCTAGATTTGCTTGATTTAGTAGGTACCTGTATATTATTTTGTTTCTTCTCAATAACCGAACATAGCTGATTCTTTAGGCATACCAAAGAAAAGTTTTAAATCTTTGGTTTATTTTCATATTATCAGTCATGAAGACGCGATTAATTTTTTTATTCAAAAATAATGGCACAATTTGCGCTTACCTGATTTTGGGAAACTGTATATTCAGCCATTTCGTTAATTAATAGTTCTAGTTATTATAACTGCTGGGAATGTAAGTGATTTGCAAAAATTTAAAGCACACTGCACTTTCAAAACAATAAAATCAAATCAATCGAAAGTATCGAAACCGCACGAAGAATGAATAAGTGATGGTGCATGGTGCTATTTTCTGGCGGTTCTTTCGCTACTTTTAAACCGCTAACCGAATAGTTGTCGCTGCAGGACAGAAAAAGATGGAAAGAGAATATTGAAACATTTTAAATTAGTCGGATTCTAATATGTCAAAATAGATTATATCATTCATTCGAGATGGCAGCACTGCAATATTTTCTCGCATTTATTCGTGTTGTTGCCGCACTGAATTTTTTTTTTTTTTATAGTCGATTTATTTATTTAAAAATAAAAAAGATAATGTACAAAGAGATTACTTACGTAATACTCAACATATTTATTGCATTACTTATTTTAGTAGATGTGATAATTCGATTATTATGCCCTTTGTTTTGATGGCTGATGGCCATGGTTGGTTAGTAGTGGTAATAGGCATAACTGGAATAGCTGGTTGGTTCCATTTTTTAACCGACTTCAAAAAAGGAGGTTCTGTATTCGACCCGTATGTATGTTTGTATGCAGTGACGGATTAAGACTACTTGATGCCCTATTGTACCATGCCCTAAGCAATCCACGCCTGTGGGCCCCCCTATCCGTGTGTCAACTAAAATCGGTCTCCTTTACCGCCTAAAAACATTAGCTTTTTGTAAAATAAGATGATGAAGTTTTGGTGAAACATTAGTGAACCCCTCATTTTATTATAAACAATTTTGCTCTTGAAAGTACCCGCATTCTGATTTTTTTAAGTATTCGGGATCCAACGGAAATACTTTTCGGGATTCAACGACAATAAAACGTAATTATCTTGCATTTTTTAAATTCAGGATCCAACGGAAATACGTTTATTTTCGTTGGATCCCACTTTTGAATCCCATTTTTTAGGTATAAACGATGGATCCCGTTTGCTATTTCCGTTGAATCCCATGTTATAACAACATGTGTACATTTCAGATGAAAAGTGATTTACCTTTATCAAACACTAAAAAGAGATTAATTTTAGTGGGCTACCCGGAACCGAACTAGTTAGTTTTGGTTAATTATTAAAAAAAAAAAACAATGTTAGGTTAGGTCAAAACTGTGACACCTACGCACGAGCCGAGCGAGCGAAGCGAGCGGTGCCGCGGCAGCGGCCGGCGAGTGCCAGAAACGACTAGATTATATAGAAAATGAGTTGTTTGTGAAATAAACAGTCTACGAAACGTTGGTTGTTAACTAAAAATTTGTCAATGGAGTTTTGGTGAATCCCTCATTTTATTATAAACAATTTTGCTGTTGAAAGTACCCGCATTCAGATTTTTTTAAGCATTCGGGATCCAACGGAAATACTTTTCGGGATTCAACGACAATACAACGTAATTATCTTGCATTTTTTAAATTCGGGATCCAACGGAAATACATAATAATGTTTTGCGGGATCCAACGCCAAAAATATTAAAATGGGATTAAGAACGGGATCCAACGAAAATAAATCCGGAAATACATAATAATGTTTTGCGGGATCCAACGCCAAAAATATTAAACTGGGATTCAAAAGCGGGATCCAACGAAAATAAATCGCCAGGCGGGGGGATCGCGGGAAGGGGTGGTTTGTGATTGGCTGATTGCAATTCCGGTACATTCGAATCGCCGAATGCACTAGCGGGCAGCAAGTGGGCAAGCGGGAGCGAGGTTATGACTAGGTCGGACTCTATGTCAACTTAAACGCGCGAATTTTCAAATTAGTCCTAGAAATTTTTTTTGGTGTGGTTTTTGGTGACGTAAGAGTGAGACGTGATGCCCTAAGGACGGATTTTTTTGTGCTTCTTCTGGTGCCCCCCCAGACGTGATGCCCGTCACTGTTTGTATGTCCGCGATTTTCTCAAAAACTAATGAACCAATTTTGATAATTCTTTCACTAAAGTGATCTACATACTTTCATGAAGGTTTTAGTATATAATACATTAGCACGAAGTTATATGCATAAATGTACTGTATCTCCGGCATTTCTATGCGAATTTTGACGATTATTTTAGTCGATGTCTTCACTTCTTCAATGCACCAGTATTAATTGAATTTGCGTGGGGTAGGTACTACTAATAAGAAAAATAAAAACTAAATAAAATCAACCGACTTAAAAAAAACACTACAAAGTGATAAATAACTTTAATTTGGGACCAAGTCGGTGTCTAAAAACGAAAATGCGAAACCAACGACACCGTCTGTCTTCCGAAAATAAAGTTATTTATCACTTTGTAGTGTTTTTTTTAAGTCGGTTGTTTTTTTTTTAGTTTTTATAATCCACTGGACAATAATTTAATATTAATTGATTTATTGAGTTATTCCTATTTTCTTCTTTACGATGTACAGACGCCAGCACATCAAGCTACCCCAATCTGTCAAATTTCTTTGATAGATTTTCAACTTTACTACAAAGCAATAAGGTTCATATTCAATTGGGAAAATTTGACAGATTGGGATAGCTTGATGTGCTGGCCTCTGTACAATTTTTTGAGGCCTTGATGTTTGCTAGCACTACTGCACTAACCGTCGTCGGGCGACGACCGCGACGCCTCATCGTCGTAGATAGGAACGAAGTATGTATGTACATTATCCTCCTTTGCGTCGCGCAGTCGGGTAAAAAAAACATATACATTATTTTATAAATTTATATAATAAAATAAAGCATATAAAAGTATAAAGCAAAAATATTATCAGTTCCCTTGTAGCATTTACCAAATATAATTATAGTCATCATAACATTTTCCCGCTATCAAAATCATTTCATTTCAAAGTTTCATCATCTATTGGACTCTGCGGAAGTAGCGTTTTGCAGGTGTTTTGGCCTTCTCGTGGGTCAGGGTCTGGAATATAAATAAATATTAGGCAAGTTATTATGAAAGTAATAAGGAAAACTTACCAAGTCTACAAATATTTGAACTAAGTAGGTACCTACATTATTCTTGATGGTATTTGTACAAAAATAATGGTTTGTAGAACCTGTTTTCAATATAATAATAATTATACTAGCAGCGCCCCGCGGTTTCACCCGCATAAGTGTCGATCCCGTGGGAAAATCGGGATAAAAAGTATTCTATGTGTTAATCCTGGTTATAAAAATATATCTGTGCCTTTCATTTCATACAAATCCGTCAAGCCGTTTGTGCTCGGTAATAAAATTATCGTGGTTTGTGCGTGAAGAAGTAACAAACATACAAACACACTCACAAACTTTCGCCTTTATAATATTAGTGTGATAAGTATGCGGCCCGAAGAGCCGGATATAACTGTTTAATGTTTATAGGTGGGTACATTTTTTTTTTCTTTAAAATAATATTTATGGCAATGATTTATTATACCTAGGTACTATAATGTTTCTCAAGGTGTTTTATTATGTGTGGAGGCTTCAGGTGTTTTATAAAATTCAAAATTTTTATTCGGCAGAAACAGTAACTCTTTAGGACGCAAGCCCGCGTAGCTAGAGACGCGGCTTTTGACAACTCGCATATATGCTTGGTCCCTTAGTAAAAGTTGTTCATAATGATGAGTACAATGACCCTTTAAGAGGATAACGGTGATTAAAATTTTAACCTGTATAATTAGCCCATGATGTTCCGTGCCTCGAAAAGCACGTTAAGCCGTTGGTCCCGGCTGTCATTCGTGGATCTTTGACAGTCGTTACGGGTAGTCAGAAGCCCGAAAGTCTGACAACCAGTCTTACCAAAGGGTATCGTAATACCCAGTAACAGGGTTGTGGAGGTCAGATAGGCAGTCGCTCCATGTAAAATACTGGTATTCAGCTGCATCCGGTTAGACTGGAAGCCGACCCCAACATAGTTGGGAAAAGGATAGGCAGATGAGATGAGAATCAGCCTATGATGTTCCCACTGGTGGGACACGGGCCTCGTCCCTTTGAGAAGAAGTGGGCTATAATCTACCACGCGTGCCCAGTCCCAGTGGTAGATGTCACATGTCCTCGAATTTTTGGTTCTAGGACATGCCGCGAATAACTTCAATTTTTTTTTTCTAACTAGTATACAAATCTCTGCTTCAGGAAATAGTACTCCTGTACACACGACGACTATATTTCCAGTATATAAGCAGACTTCTCATTGCCTCTATAATGCGAGGTCAACTAAAACTGGAAATGTATAGCTTGATATATGTCGTCGTAAGTACAGTGCATGCCACGAAAGATGAAACTTGACACACCACGTGGTTTGACTTGCGCAGTAGGTACACGATTTTAGTTCCCTTTAGCGGTAGGTATGAGGTCTGAGCGCGGGACAGGACCGGACGTCATAGGGGCGGCGGAAAGAGCGCGGGAGGCGGGGTCAAATTTCATCTTTCGTAGCGCTAACTATACCCATACTTTTATCGAAAACACTTGTGTTCACAACCAATTTTAATTTTGTAGTATTACTTACAACAATGCACTCATCTTCAGTGAAGTCATAATGGCGACCACAGTTAGCACCCGTATCTTCTATTACTGACTTTGTTTCTAACTGCTTCTCATTGATAAGGGTTGTAACACTCTGAAAACAAGTTACATTCATTGATCAAATAGTCCTCCAGACTGTATTTCAGCCATGGCGGCCAATCTCAACGAAGGCTAGCCTTTGGCGTGGGAAATATTATAGTGCACAAATATGTTATACACAGACATAGGTACATTCCCTCTTCCCTCGCTTCTAAGTCTAGTGCGTTGAATGGCAATCCAACACGCCCGGAAATAGATCAGGATTAATGGATTAAACAGAATACTAAAGCACAGAGTTCCATGATCCACTAGTACCAAAAAAGAACCAACTTATGACAAATTGTTGGTTCATGACATTAACCTTGACTTTGGCGTTAGGCATATTTTCCTCATACTCTTCTCCTAATTTGAACTTGTTCTCAACTGTCCGCAACAAAGATGAGTTCTTGATAGTCATATGGTCACCGTCAAATGATATTTCCATCAGCGGTGATGACATTGACATCATCTTACGTCCCATGTAAGGTACACCTGTAAAAACAGTAAATTCTCATTATTTATTTTAGTTAAGTTTCTTATGGTCCTACTTTATAAACATTATCCAAATACAGGGTGAAATTAAATTCATGGGCATCCTTTTAAGGGGTACTCATCATTATGAACAACTTTTACTATGGGACTAAACCTAATATCACAAAAAAAATCAGCTGTTCCTTGCATTTATGTTCACATAACTCGTCAAAATGTAGGGAAGAGCTGATTTTTTTTTTCGCGATTTCAGGTTTGTTCCCATAGTAAAAGTTGTTCATAATGATGATTACAATGACCCTTTAAAAGGATGCCCATGAATTCAATTTCAACCTGGTTGAAGTTTAGTGGAGTATGACGAGTACATAAGAGGAAGTCTGAAAGTGGCAGTGGTAACTGAAAAGTCTTGTGGAAGTCGGTGTCATGGTATGCATGTGATATGGAGGAATAAGGAAAATGTCGTGAGGAAGGTTTTGAGTATGAATGTCGATGGCTTTAAGAGTCGAGGTAAGGGAAGACCAAAGAAAAGATGGATGGACTGTGTGAATGAGGATATGGTTAGAAAGCGGGTGACTACCGAGATGACGACTATTTAGAGAAGTATGGAAGGAAAAGACGTGGCGCCGGCATCAAATCAATTGGGATAAGGGCCGTAGAATGATGATGATTTTAAAAGTTTGGTGGATACAGAATAAAAAATGAAAGTTATATTCTGTACCTACCTAAATTATTAATATCTGAACTTTAATTACCAAAGTAGTTGCTAAATAAGTAGTTGGCTGAGGAATACTATTTAGGTACTCACCTACAGCACTGAAATAGTCATCAATGTCCTCATTCTTGTAGTGTTGATATTTTCCAGCGATCGACGTCATTTTTCTGTTTCTAACTTCTCTAACAACTAATTACTGCCTGAGATCTGGTCTTAAAGAAGTTTCACAAAAATTAATTAATTAAATAGTTATCTTATCACCGTAAATTATCAATCACGTACGTTACAAAGTTTGATAATGCATAAAATTTAAGATAAGTAATATTTACTGTGCAAATCCAAAGATTTGAATCTGAAACGATGAGATTAACAACTACTGTAAAATAATATAATGACCATACACTATACCTGTATGTACACAGTCTTAACGACGAATACAGAATAATCTGTAATTAATACGTAAATGAATTTTGTGAATTTGAAAATATCTTTTGAGACAAAAACACGATAAACAACATCATCATGACCAATCAGAACTACAGACCATAGAGTATAGTAACTACTACAGACAGTGACAGTTAGTGAGGCGTATACGTGAAGATATCGATAACACCGTGACCTCAAAAATGTACAGACGCCAGCACATCAACCTACCGGAAACTGTCAGATTTTCCCAATCAACTTTGAACCTTATGTTTTAGTAATAAAGTTGAAAATCTATTAAAGAAATTTGACAGATTGTAGTAGGTTGATGTGCTGGCGTCTGTACGTCATGCTTTTTTTATATCCTCCTCGTTGTAAGGTCAAAATATATAATTTTAATGTCTTTGGTCAAAATAAAATATTATTATTAAAAATTTGTAATATCAAAGCATATATTCTAATGTTTTTTCTAGAAAAAAATGATAGCACATAGGGAATCGTGGGGGACTGGCTAAAATTTTACAATATTATAATTTTTACTGAACCGAGTCTTACCTTTTCAACCTTTATGTTGCAAAGCTGAACTGAATAGGTAGTTGAACCACAGGGACACGACCTTCATTAATGAAATGTGTTTGTGAAAACGGGTATCGAGAGCACTTTGTGCAATATTTAAGACCCCAATTGCATAAAGGCGCGTCCCCACTAGGGCTGCGCGACCTTTTGCGGCCTTGAGGAGTGTCCTCACAAGGATTTTGTGTATTTTTGCAACGCGTCCTCATTGTAAGAGCCTCGCAGCCCACCTTGCGTAGTAGCTTTTCAGATTTACGAAGAACAGGACATGCTTTTAGCTTCAGCAGCATTTATAGTAATAAACATGATTGTAGCAATGTCCATCAGGGCATCATTTCTTTCCCTCTAACAGTCCCACAACACAGATACAAATCAATTAATAAAAGAGTTTGATCGTCAGTCCACTCCATTTTGGTGCGAATAGAAACAGAACTCTGTGTAGCGGCGGCTATAAGCACACTGACCGGCTGCGCAGCCCATGCGCACTAGCCAGAGCCGCGCGGCTGCAAGTATACCGACAATCGGCGTGTCAAATGCAAATGAGTTAAGCCGCGTCCCCAGGCCGAGCTGTGTGGCCGAGCCTCGTGAGTTCTTATAATGGGGACGCGTTGCAAACAATAGAAAAATCCTCGCGTGACTGGGCTTTGCGAGACTTTGAGGCCGCGCCTTGACACATTTTCAATTACAATCGGACGGATTTTGAGGGATATTACTAATCAATTACTTCATCTTTACATATTTAAAAAGAAACAAAATCGCTCTCGCTGTCTGTAAGCTTAGATCTTTTAAACTTCGCAACGGATTTTAATGCAGTTTTCAGAAATAGATAGAGTGATTCAAGAGGAAGGTTTATAAGTAGAATACATGCATATTATAGTAGAGAAAAGCCGAGAAATTCGTCGTCGTCTCGGAGATTTAGACGAAAACAAACATTACTTAGAATAAACGTTCCTTTATATCGATTTTATTCAATTTCGAGCGACCATTGTTGTTTACATCTTTGGCAAATTTAGCGCGGCCGGACCTTACATTGCACCCGTGCGAAGCCGGGGCGGGTCGCTAGTAAGTAATAAATGTTTTTGAATTGTCAAAATGAAAGGCATTGTCATTGTTAGAGCCCCGCAGATTACAGACCTTTTATCAGCCGATGGTTTGGTCGGGTTAGGCTACTAGCGCGCACACTGGACCAACTGTCTGTGACTGCTATAACAGTCTTGAATAAGCTTGTTGCGCCAGCAAAAGTTTACATCGCCGCGCGATTCCAAAAGTGTAATAGTGTATTCGAGGTAATAATGGCAGCAGTGAACAAGTTACATTTGCTTTACCTTTTATATTTACGGCGGCGGAAAAAACGATAATATCGTTAAAGATCCTTTTGGGTTGATCCTATTCTACAAGTGCGACATTTAGAGGGAAATTATTACCTTCGCTTCGATAAACTGTGTGCGCAAAGTGATATGTTTTATAAGCAAGTTTTTCCGAATGAGCCCGGAAAATTTCAATTGTATACCTACTGTCTCGTCTCCTCTGCCCATGCCACCTTCCCCACGATCTGCTTCACTTCACACTGTGTCGTTCGCTGATATTGGCACGACAATCAATGTTGGCGACGATACCATTGACTACAACGACACAATGTGAGATCGTTAAACTCTATGAAACTACCAGTCCGACGATATCGTGTACATAGTTATTGTTATCGTCCAATGTGGAAACGGCCATTGAGTATAACTAGCTTCAATTAATGTACTACCTATCGGCCGTGTCGGCTGATTAAACTATCAGTAAGTGTGCGGTCGTGGAAGAACATCATATTAATTTAGCAGTCGGCCGATAGTTCGTCAACAGTTCAGTTTGAAGGCAATCATCTAGTATAGCCCATTAGACTTTTTTGTCGGCCGATACTGAGTCGATATGGCGCCTGTACACTCTCGTCGAGACACCGCGAATCATGACGAGTGTACAGGCTCGCACTCGTCACTCGACCTCTCGCGTGAGCGTTCTCGGCGAGACATGGCGAGAGCACTCGCGGAAGAGTGTACAGGCGTCATTATAATGTGCACACTTGCATACGTCATCTTCACAGGAAAATAACTTTCCAGTCCAGTCCACACAACACTAGTAACGTCAAATGCTCGAACAAGATAGTCGATAAAAGTTTGTTCTGAAACTACGAAGTTACAAATGTAGCTATTTCATTTAATATAGGCTTATACAATAGGTTTTCTATTTTATCGTAAAAAACAGAATCAGACAAAAATTAAACTGCGTCCCGAAGTTTTTAAATTTGTAACAAATCAATAAATTGAATCCATTTGTTTTTTACTTTTCACATGTTTCGAATTTCATCGGGTGTGGATTTTTTTTTTGGTGGGACAGATAATTAATTGTACCTAAATGGGATGTGACAACAAGAGCGGAGAAGTATGAGCGAGATGTGATTTTTATGTTTTGATCACAAATACAATTGAGATTAGTGCAAATATAAATATAAGTGATTTCTAGAATGTGGTGACATATTAAGTTGTAGTGAAAGAGTGCTTTATATTTACTAAATAATTATATTTCATAGGAGGACTCCGACTTTTGCTCCAGTTTAGCTTGTAATCATTTACAAGTGTTGATCGATTATTGACACGAAATTATTTAGTTACTTTAAAAACTCGAACGAACAATCGAAAATGGGTGAAAAAGAGGATTATTTGACATCATACCGAGTGTTTTTTGAAAACTTTGCCGCTACTGTTAACCCTGAGGACCAGTTACCCGTGCACATAGCAGGGTACACCATCACCGAATCGGAGTTGGCCGGTGAGGTTCTCTACTGGACGACTCAGTATTTGAGCGAAAAGTAAGTGCTTGTTGATACCATTGTTCAAACTAAGCAGGGATCAGTGTCTGTGCAGTCCTTCAGCTTAATAGAAACACAATTTTCAGATAAGACTATCAAAACCTTAACTGCAATGTTGAATCATTGTGATAATGAGTTATAGAGATAGAAAAGGCTTGATTTTTTGTTTATACAGGGTTTTTGTTATGCAACTACTTTACTATAATGCCAGTTTTCTTACCTACCATAGTTATATTTAAAAACAAGAAGTATTTATTGATAAATTTGCATTATACTTACACATAATTCTGTCAATGAAACTCTTATGATAGTATTTGATATGGATACACCAGTTCTTAGTTTATTGCTACATAAATTGCTATAGGAAACTGATGCTTTACTTACTTTAGTCATTTATTCAAGCATCATAAGTTGTAAAACAGGTTCAGGCAGCTCCAACAATATAAAAAAAATAACTTAGAAAAAAAAAACATACACTACTCTACCTGTTGTGGAGTTATACTGTAGAATTTTTCTTCTGATATTTTATTATAAGTTTTTTGTTCCCTGAACCATTAAAATATTGAACAAATTTAATAAAATTATTAAATGATTGTTCCTGGCAAATATTTGTAGAGGTTCACAGACAACCACAGGTAGAGTCTGCATATAACATAAGTATAACATATAAGTAGTCCTTTGTTCCATTAAATTCTCTAGAAACTCCCACACCCAAGTTTATATTTCTTTGCATTGTGCTTGTGTTTCAACATTCAATTGTTTACGCTAAAAAGTTGTAAGAATGATTGATAGCTTCAGTCCCAAATGATAACAATTTGTACATACTATAGCTGGTATAAATGTTGGATTTTATTATTTTAAACCAAATATTATGCCCAAGAACCAAAAATTCAAACATGACCCGCACTGGGCTTGCATGGTGGATTTCAGACCACTCCTTCTCACAGAGAGGAGGCCTGTGTCCCAGCAGTGGGATTATTATAGGCTGATTATGATTATGCTTATTATTGAAACTACAGTACACAATTTCACCCTCTAAACAACTTCATTCCTTACTAAGAAGATTGAACTTGTTATGCAATGTGGTGCAATTGTATTGGATCTTCAAGAGCCCAGAGAAAGATTCCCATGTTCATCATTGGTTTTTGTACCGAAGTTCCATAATAAACATTAATACGCATTAACAAGAGTCACCTTGTGACTATCTTATTATTTGTTTTGGGTTATACAGCCCTATTAGTCATTAAACTACCATTACTTTTGTTCTGCAGAAACATACAAATTCTAGGCAACCAAATTGACCACTATCCGGGTTGACGGCTGCCTCAATGTATTACTAATACTTTCATAATACATAATAATATGATTATGACCTACTTTGCATTGTTAATATTGTGTACAACATAAATATATTATTAAATCTGTTGCAGCACATGAAATAATGTTAGGTAATTTCCCTATACTATTTTGTGTCAGTCATTTAAAATTATCAATAATAATAATAATATGGTTGGATCAAGGGCCTGATTCAGAAGGCAGTACGCCTCGATACGGCTCGCATTGTAAGGAGGTTCCTGTCTTTGGAGCCCTAACCACCTGTAGCTTGGACCCTGCTCCCGACACTGGTGTACTACTATTTTTTTTTATATTTTTAAATGTTTTTTATACTTATTTTTTATATTTTAAGAAATATTTAAAAATGTAATTAAATATGTAAATAGATAAATAAACGAATAATAATATAAATAAATGAATAATTATAATTATTATTAAATAAGTATAATTATAAATTATCTTTTATTATTAGACAACACACATGTTACTTAGCTCTTTCATACCTCATTATCCTATACCTAACTACCTAATGAAAAAGTAAGTAGTATACTCTATTCATTCATGTAACAATGAACCTGTCAATAGGCCATTAACCTTAAAACAGTTCCAAGGGCCTGTGGCACCTTTCGTTCCTGACACGATAACTAAATATTTAAGCAAGTGTTTATTTAGTTGTTCCTGCCTTTTGTTTACATAACGCTCAACAGTCAACACCGAATATTTTCACGATATTTTATGAAAAGGAATGCGCTGTCGTCGTCATAATTGCATACAATTATGGAGGTGGGGTTTAAAAAATAATTCCTGCTTGCGTAAGCTTTATGGCTGACGGCTCATATGGGACGCGTTACTCATCCCGGCCGCGTGGTTGTGATCACATACTAACCGCAAGTAAGCTGAGTACCTGCTTACGCACTTTACTACTTTATAATGCGGAAAACTGCGCCGATGTGTCATAGTCATATCGCTTCGGTGGTAGTCAGTCAGATTTCATAGACATTTTTTGAGAACTGCCTCCATAACTATACATACTCATGTTTATTTATTTATTTGGAATCACCTACTCAGATACAATGTAATCACAACAATACAAAAGGTGCTTTTACATGCGTACTGGAGACTATAGCATGCATATTATCTAGATTCGATTTCGTGTACCTACGTGAGAATTGTCAGCCCTTCGCAAGCTCCTGGACCCAAGTCCTCAAACGCCTGTTCAAACCGTTGTACGTTTTCTTGCATCTCACACGATACACTTACCTAATATCTAAACTACATGCCGTTTAGCAGGTCGGAAAGTAAACAATATTTTGTGCTCATATTGCAAAACGTATATTACGTGAATATGATGTGTTAATAATTCTTCCTTCATCTACAAGTGAACTAGACTAGAAAGATTTTACAATCGTTGGTATAACAAGTTCGCATGCACTAGTTTACATAAAGCCTGGCTGAAGAATATTAAAAATAATTTTATTAAACAATCGCGCGGAAATTCAGCTAGAAGATCGGTTGTCTGCCAGATTAAGTTAAGCCAAGTTAGTTTTAAAGCTCGAAAATCAATGATTCATACCCTCCGAGCCCTTTACTTGAGACTAACAACTGACGCCTTGTCTTATAGTTAACGTGTAATTTGCTAGACGCTCCATTTAACCCGGTGTATGCTGTAACGCGGCGTAAATTGTGTGTTACGGTGCCGTTGACCATTTAGTCTTGCATAATATCTCACACACCGATACCGACAACGTACAATTCAGTTTTTTTAATTAAGCTTTGTTTTACTGCTGTAATTCCGCCGCATCAATATTTTTTTATTGTTAAAAGTCACGAAATAATGAAGTTTAGTCAGTCGTAACGATTTTTATTTATTTTGGGCTGTATTGATCGGAGGTTTATACGCCTGACTGAAGAAGCCTAGAATACTAAACTTCTAAGGGCTAATAAAAAGTCAAGCAGCTGCTCAGATTTTTTATGACCCCAGCCTGTATTGTCTCACTGTAGGCCATAAGGTCTCCCTTCCCTTAATTCACAGTTCCCAGTCTTTTGCGGTCTGTTACCAATGTAGAAGCAGCTATATATTTTTTAAATAGCTAGCTATGACTTATGTTCCAACTTCCAATTAATAATCCATTCAAAGCGACATGAACATAAAGAACAAGACTCCACGTTACAGTAAGTATAACAGTATTTTTCTATTAGAATTGATTGAAATTGCATTTTAATCTGACAAACAAAATAATTTAACACCGCAGGAGACAGTAAACTCGTGAGAAAATCATTTGAATGTCATATCAATAAAGCGTCAGCATTATAATCCTCGTTCGTTAGTTAGGCTTTGTTTGAAACTCTAAACTCGTGAGACGAGGAGAACAATAAAGATTTAACTGACACCTGCTCAGTCTGCTAACCATACAAATACTAAGGTGTAAAGCTAGCTTTAGGTATATCGATTGACCCAATATGTCTAGAACGAAGCAAGCTTAAAATAGATCTGAGAAACTTGGCACTCCGTGAAGACTGAGGTCATCAAATTCGAGTCATCTGTCCATGATTGCATGGCCGCTGAAAATGTTATGATTGCATCTTCAATTCGTGTCACCTTGGGTCGTTACTTTCTCTCGAGGAAGATACCGATTGTTATAGACCGTATTTAATTTCTCTAGGGCCTGTGGGTTGAGGTCGTAGGATTGGTACCCTCGATGCATAAATTGGCGCGCGAGACCGCGTGGGCAGATGCGGATGTTCGTGATAGTAACGCGAACCCGTGTCAACGCTCTGCGCACTGTTTACTCCTCAAATATTCACAGTTAATTGCCGAAAGGAATTTGGCCAAATTGTTTGTTTACCAAACAAACAAACGCCGCATCAGAGAGAATGCGAACGCCTTATTTCTGATTGATTATTCTGGCAATAAATTAACCGGAGAACTCGGAACTGGCGCATATTTTTATACAAGCCTTTGGAAACCTTAAAATGTTCGTAAAGATCATCATCTGCCAAGCCTTTCAACTATGTTGGGGTCGGCTTCCAGTCTAACCGGATGCAGCTGAATACCAGTATTTTACATGGAGCGACAGCCTATCTGACCTCCACAACCCAGTTGCTGGATAATACGATACCCCTTGGTAAGACTGGTTGTCAGACTTTCGGGCTTCTGACGACCTGTAACGACTGTCAAAGATCCACGAATGACAGCCGGGACCAACGGCTTAAGCCGTTGGTCCCGGCTGTCAGTCGTGGATCTTGCTTTCCGAGGCACTGAATGGTCTCGGTATGTAAAGATGGTCACCCATCCACAGAGGCAGAGATCAACCGCGGCAAGCGTAGCTTAACCTGATCGATCGACCTGTGTGGCTGTTATTATTAACCCACAGGCCCCTCAAAATGTTTGTAAAGATCTTGCGCAAAATATATAAAAAGACAGCAAAGTAATAGAATTTCTACCTACTGTGTAGTATTTGGGTGATACGGCTGCGTTACTACACAATTCATATTTTTGTTATACAGGGTGTGTGGAAGCTGAGTGCAGAGCTTTAAGGGAGTGATAGTTGACACCATTTACAGCATTTTGTGCCATACATGTCTTAGACGAATGTATGTATGTTTTTTTTTTTAATTTTAACTGAAAACTTTTAGTAAAAAATAACATAGCAACTTTAACTGGGAATAAAATTTAAAAACACACTTCATCTAAGACATACATGGCTCAAAATGCTCTAAATGGTGTCAACTACCACCCCCTTAAGGCTTTGCATCCAGCTTCCAAATACTCTGTCTAACCGGAATCCTAAGTAACCACCACTAATATAATATAATCATCATCGTCCGTCATAATCTTTATCATCATCGTCCACAGCCCGACTTCACCCACTGCTGGGCATAGGCCTTTCTTTTCTTGTGCACTCCCCATGCTCCTATGCTAGCTTCATGCAGGTTCTACACGCGTACGCGGTGGCAACAATGTCGTCCGCCCATATTGTCGCTGGACGACTGACACATTGTCTTCTAGTCCTTGGATGCCACTCGGTCACTGCCTTACTCCACCTGTCATCACTGCGCCTTGCCAGGTGTCCTACCCCACTCCATTTGAGCTCCATAATTCGTTTTCCAATATCGAAAACTTTCGTACGTCTTCGGGAACTCGGTCTAATATAAGCCTTATGCCAAGCATGTAACCAGCACAAGCCAAAGTCGCGTTATGTCCTTCTGAATAAACATAAACATAATCTACGGTATTTAGTATACGACAGTTATCTCTGAAATATTGTGTCAACTCAAAGAGAATGTATGTACATGCATTCGTTTTAAGAACGGGGTCAGCGACCTCTTTATGTATTGTACAGACAGACTTACACGTCCGCATTTTATTTTATAACTACAACGGCAACCAAACCGAGGGAACTAACATATGTTCCAGCGATGTGAATGCCCGCTGGTTTGTTTACCAACTGTTTTCATTGATCCGATATTCTACTATGTTGTCTACTGTACTATGTATATCTTCTGGCTGAACTAACAGCGGTTGTTGCTAGTCTGTTTTCTATCTCTACCGCGAGCGTTCTCATGTTGTACAATGTTGTCGTCAAGCGTGTTTTCAGGGGATTTCCATCCTATGGAGCAGATTCCTTATTCAGTTAATGCATTATTCAGGTCCCACTATTCCTCGTCACATTCGATATTTTAATCAGGCGAACTATTGTTGCCATATGGCCCGACGGCCGTCTATACTCCGCAATCTTCAAGAAAACAGGTTTTCGCAAAGTTAAGAAGGATGCTGCTTTGGCTTGCCTGTCTACCTGAATTCCTAAGTCGCCTTGGCCTCTTGCGCCACCCACGGAAGAGAAGATTCGTTGCACTATTCTTAGCAAGAACCACACGGCACTACATGCAATGACTTAAATACTATTTTAAACATATTGAAGTCATACGAGAGGATCTATTGTGTGAAACCATGGTGGAAGTTGAAATAATACATAATAAACAGTTGAAGGTTGCCCTCTGATTGCCAACGGTACTGAACACTGACCGTTTAGAAAACATTTCTATCTTATCAACATCATTCAATTGTAAACTAGGCATGTACTTACACTCAGTGTTGTGTACTGTATATGTGTTATGTACTTTCCTATCAGGTTCACCTGTTTTATAAATATTGATTTAGTTTATCGAGATAAAATACATAGATTACAATATAACACTGTTTTTCAGATATAGCTTTCGAGGTGCATGCATAATAAATGAATGCGTTGTCTCGCCTAAAATTGGAAGAGTGGGTTGCACTGCTAGACATTATAGTTTCTGAATATCGACACATCAAAACACCTTTCGAAATTAAGAGGCTTACTAGACCTAAGTGTCCTTGAAAAACGCATGCACACATATGCAGAATCGACGCAAACGCCATCTAACGACGACGCCCATCACAATTATGACATAAAGCATACATGAGATTTAGAAGTAACGGTTTTGTGAGATTACGCCCTAGTATTCTAATAGATGGCGCGGAAACGATGTGCAAATAAGAAACAAATTATGTAGTTATGTGTGACAACATAATAAATTTTATTCGTTTTGAGTGTGACTTGAAAAACTTAAGGATGTGGGTGATTTTGAAATAAAACTGATTCAATGAAATTTAAAACATTTTTAACCGACTTCAAAAAAGGAGGTTGTGTATTCGACCCGTATGTATGTATGTAATGTATGTATGTGTGTATGTTTGTATATATATTTGTAGATTTTCTAAAAAACTGATGAACCAATTTTGATCATTCTTTCACTAATGTGATCTACATACTTCCAGGAAGGTTTTAGTATTAATAATAATAATAATAATAATAATAATAATAATATTTATTCGTACCAACAATACAGCTAATTAATGTTACATACTTATGACTTAAGTGTGAGTATAGCACTAGAAGTTGTCGTAACTTGCACCCTTGCTAAGTTATCAGGATAACTTGTATTAAGGGCACAAGTGCCAACCCTTGGTTCATATTTTTTAAGGCATTGCAAATAATACAAAAAAAGCAAATAAAGGTAACTTATACATGAAAATTGAGTAAAATAAAATCAACGAAGAGAAACAAATGCCAAAAATACAAGCGAGAGGGAGTTTAGTGGTGGTGAGAAGTGTAAGTGATGTGTGTGAAGTGTGTGTGTTATGTATGAGAGGGATAGTGGCAAATTAGTAGCACTTTTCTCCGGAAAGAAGAAGTCGCTCTGTGTCAATATATTTTTGTTCAAGTAGCCAATTTGTTACAATTTTTTTTAAGGTATTACTTGGATAAGAGTAGAATTGCAGATATTTATTGAGTCTGTTATATAAATGTGGGCCTTGAAAGCAAAAGAATCTCTTAGTAAATGCGAACTTACATCTATGCGGCTGACAGACCGCGTCTCTACGTCTTCTGGTGATTATGGCGTAAGGGGTGTCTTGATGCTGTAAGACTACGGTATGAAGGACAAAGAGCTGTCTCACAGTGAGAACTCCACAGCATTTATATAGCTCATCTGTAGGGAAAAGCAGGGGACGGAAGGTGCTTACCTTTAATACGGCTCTCTGGGCTCTCTCCAGTTTTAGCAGTATGGTTTTAGGCGCCCCGCCCCACGTCGAAATACAATACGTTAAGAGTATATAATACATTAGGTAATTATTCTTATGTAGTATGTCCGAAGTTAATATGCATAAATGTACTGCATCTCCGGCATTTCTATGCGAATTTTGATGATTCTTCAATGCACTAGTGTTAATTGAATTTTTGTGGGGTAGGTACAATTAGAAAGAAAAAAAACAACCGACTTCAAAAAAAGCACTACAGCGTGATAAATAACTATAATTTCGGAAGTCGGTGTCAAAAAACGAAAATGCGGAACCAGCAACACCGACTTCCGAAATAAAAATTATCACTTTGCAGTGTTTTTTTCTAAAACAATGAATTTTGGAAACATCTAAGAAAGTGCAGTCGGTATTTTCGACTTCACGTACAACTGTCACAGTGACGTATGTGGACGACGTGTAGATTTGTATTCGAGAGTCCCCGAGTTCGATTCCCAAGGTTACGAAATCGAATTTTCTATTTAAATGTCATTTTGAATTTTTAAATATATCTATTAAATATTTTTATAAATAACTAAAAAAAGTCTGCAGGAGAAAGAAAGTCGAAAATATCAACACGGAAGTTAGGTATTTCTAATGCGCAAGTACCTACACGTTATCTAAGCTATTACAAAAATAAAAAAAATTCTGACCTAATGTTTTTATTAACCGACCGCGACTTATTGATAATGGGCATAATGAAATAGGTAACAGATTCATCTGAAAATTGCGATGAAAATGATCAAAAGCAAGAAATTAGATTTAAAATTGATTTTGTTTATAATAAAAAGGAATCATAGTTATATATGAATGTTAGGTACCTAATCTTTGAGGCCGTTTACACATTATGCCGCAGCTGCAGCGGCACCGCCGTCGCTGCATCAGTCACCCTTGGATTTGTATGAACACACGGCGCCGCGGCGGCGCACGGTGGGCTGAAAATCGGCTTTCATAGACTTAGGCATTTTATTTTGCAAGTGCCAGTTTTTATGCCGGATATCACTTCTATTAGTTATAACAATATACAAAAATGATACCAGAATGGATTCTGCACAAAAACGAAGGAATTATAATTTTTTTACGAAAATTTTGTATGGAGCTAGTATGAAAAATCGAAATATCTCTAAAACGGCAGGGATAACCGTAATATCCTTATAGGAGGTTATAGTACTAATTATTTATGATTTTTTGACATACGTTACATAATGGGTGTAGATGCCGTTTTTTTTTTAAAAATCGACAAAATATTTTTATTTATTTTTACATATGAAACGTTCTTTTTAGTGTTTAAGTTGAAGAATTAGGAGCTTTAACAACTCTTAACATAAAATAGCATCACCCCTATAGACCTGAAGGACTAGACAGAGGTGTGTAGTATCTTGTTGATCTTGTAAGATTTCCAACAATACCAAATAGTTGAATATCAATGTCAAAGTGCCCATGCTGTCGCTTCTTTTTGAAAGATAGGGGAATAAAATTGTTTGTTGTTGAATGTGAAATGCGTACGGAGAGTGACTGCAAGCAAATATTGATTGGCCAAGTTGCGTGCAAACTTTAATAAATCAAGAACCAACTATTGATGAGATACCAAGAGCACGCTCAGTCTCTCTAGAACCTTCGACATCATCGACTGTTGGAACAATGACAAAAAGGTCCCGAAAACCATTCAAAGATCTGGGAAGCAAACAGAAAAAGAGAAGATCTAGTGAGCACATAGGCGAGGATTCCTTTGAATTGGCATATGCAGCTGCGGCACGTTTAAAAGATGAAGGGTATGAAGATATCGCATCTGTAATCGAATGTATGATCAAAAATCCAGAAGTTGCCGTTAAAATCTATGAAAGCATTAAGAAACCAGTGAAAACAGTAATATTTACACCAGAGAAAGCACTTGGATTGCTTCTATCACTTAAGCTTTCAAAGTGGCAAAATATTACGTTGCGAGAGACTGCCATTCGGGAAGGTGCTAAGGATATTTACCCATCCTACTATCAACTGCAACAAACTAAGCTTGCATGCTACCCTCCTAATCAATCAGTGTCAGTTACGGATTCATCAGCTAGAATTACACTTCAAGCTTTACTTGACATCACGGTGAAGCGGATTCTTCAAAGTCTTTCTGATAATGTGGAAAATAAGCAGTTAAAGCTGATATCGAAGTGGGGATTTGATGGTGCTGGTGGTGGTGAAGTTCTCCTGGTCCACCATCAGCTCCATATTACCATTCACATCGTGGCGAGCATAAATTGCTTAGCAATCATATTAAAGTAATCGAATCGCAACCCGTGAAATACTTAAATATTATTGAGTAGTTCCGGTGTCCATCTGTGGTCTTCATCATCAGTTCCACTTCACCAAATGGTACTTTCCGAGAGCAAATGCACGAATTACTATAAAAAATACCCAAATCGCTATGGGTGTGCCTATAATATTTGAAGAGTTCCTTCGATTTCTCCAGGATCCAATCATCAGATCCTGGCTTGGTGACTATGGGACCACTTCAGAAGTATCTCCTTTCGAACAAAAAAATAATTTTGAAAATCGGTCCACAATTGACGGAGTAATCGCGTAACAAACATACAATAAAAATAATAAACATACCGTCGAATTGAGAACCTCCTCCTTTTTTTGAAGTCGGTTAAAAAGGAAGACAACCTTTTTTGCTGAAACTCTCGACCTAATACAGTTTCCGGAAACTGAGTTCGAGTTTGTATGTATATCCAATCTGGATTCTGACTTGGAATTGGAGTCCGACAACGATAGTTGTAAAGAAAATTTGTAAAATTTAATTATTTGTTATGTTAGTTTATTGTACCAATATGTTTAGTTAATAATTTCATAGATTATTGTTTCAAATATTTTGTATAATTGAATTTATAGCACTTAGATATTATTTTTGTTACTTTTGTTTTATTTAAATTACCTATCAATAAAAGTATATATTTACAGTCTATTTTTATCACATATTCTTAATATTTGGGGAAAAAACATGCTTCCTAACGATGTTCTTAACTTTGACACAGTTCACGGATCGTTTTGAACAGTTTCATATGTAAAAATAAATAAAAATATTTTGACGATTTTTAAAAAAAAAAAACTGCATCTATAACCATTATGTAACGTATGTCAAAAAATCATAAATAATTAGTACTATAACCTCCTATAAGGATATTACGGTTATCCCTGCCGTTTTAGAGATATTTCGATTTTTCATACTAGCTCCATACAAAATTTTCGTAAAAAAATTATAATTCCATCGTTTTTGTGCAGAATCAATTCTGGTGTCATTTTTGTATATTGTTATAACTAATAGAAGTGATATCCGGCATAAAAACTGGCACTTGCAAAATAAAATGCCTAAGTCTATGAAAGCCGATTTTCAGCCCACCGTGCGGCGCGCCGCAAGGGCTCATACAAATCCAAGAGAAACCAATACAGCGGCATCGCCACAGAATATAATAGTATGGCACCGCGGGCGGCGCACAGTGGTCTGAAAATCGAGCTCCATACTCATAGAAACTTAAAGTTCGGAAATAAAAAAACAAAAATTGTAATGGGTCTAGTATACCTCCCTTTACGTAATATTAACGTATGGATGGTATCAGTCGCTCCACGCGTGAGAAAAAAAAGTTTTTTATTTTTTTTTGTATGGGAGAAAACACTTAATGTACATTTTTTTTAAACTGGATGGAACTGATAGGCAGGAGCTCGCACGAGCTATTGTACGATACACGGCCATCAAGATGACATACAATTCATGCACCGTTCGGCGCCGCTTTGCACGTAGCAAATTTTTGAAATTTTGAATTTTCGATACGTGATTTTTCAAATCTTTGACGAGGTTAAATTAACTTGCCGATCGATTTACTTATACTATCGTTAGTTGTAGCCTGCTTATGACCTTTGTGATGACAACAATTAAAAATTATATTGATTATATACGTTTTTTTTTTATTTCATTCCAAGAACTAACTCATTTAATCACCGTGATTATGGTTGAGTTATAATTATATACTAATGACATGAGCATCAACCAGCTCTAGCAGGGCCAAATGGGCCCTAGTCACAATAAAATTCTATTGTCTGTAATATTAAAGTCTGTAAAACCTAATTAAAGAATAGCGAACGATAATGAGGGTAGTTGTATAAAAACAGGACGTTTGAGCTTACTTTTATCAGTAGCTCTCAGTACTTGTGCGTGCTAACTTATTACGTTATTTTTTTAATTGTGCTGTGATGGAAGGTTGTGATACCAATTTGGACATTGTCATGTTTGTGACAAACAACAATTGTTTTTCACAGCCCAATGTTTTATTTGAAGTTTTTGAGAATACTATTGATTTGTTAGAAAATGAAAAGAGGGTATTGAAACAATTCTGTCAGACTTATGTTTGTTCGTTGAGGAACAAATGGATCTCGTGTAATCTCACGAGACGTACATACATAACAAAGTATGAGACATGGCTGCAAGAGAACATAAAATGGCCTGAGATCATGAAAGGAAAGATGACCCCTTATTTAGTGTCAGTAGAGCAGCAAACCCGTTCCAGTTCTGACTTTGTTTTAAATGAGGGTGCATCAACATCCTACACACCGGAGACGTGCAGTGTTGGAACATCAACATCAGTTGTGAGGCCGAGAAAACCATTTAAAGAGCTAAGCCCGCTACAGAAGAGAAGGAGAGCGGAAGACCTCCTAACGTATAGCACTGAAAGCCTTGCTCATGCAACCGGTTTGAAAGCACATGACAAGAATATAGCAGATATCGTTAAACTAGTCTCGGAGCAAAGAGGCTACAAGGATAAATAAATTGTTAAAGCCCAAGGAAACTGTGCCTATATATTCCGCTGATAAAGCTTTATTTATTTTGACCTCATTGAAGCTTTCGAAGTGGCAGTATATAACATTAAGATCTTGTGCAAAAGAAGGAGTACCACTGTGTCCTTCTTATACTGCCATCCTTGAGGCGAAGAAGGACTGCTGCCCTCCAAAAGTTACCATTGTACATCACGGAAGAAGACCTCTTCTTCCGTGATGTACAATGGTAACTTTTAGCTAAAAGCTTTAAGCTTTTAGGTAAAATTTAGCTTTACTTTTACCTAAAAGTAAAGCTAAATTTTGGATAAAACTGTGCAAAGCTTGGAAAATTCCTACGTGTGGAACCTTCGCTGGATGGCAAAGAGTTAACAATTATATGCAAGTATGGCTTTGATGGTGCTTCAGGGCAAAGTTTGTATAAGCAAACTATGGCAGACGAAGACGATTCCAGTATGTTTATGTGTTCTTTTATGCCTCTGCGCTTAGTTTGTGGCGAAGAAAAGGTATGGGAGAATCCAAAGCCATCTTCCACAATGTTCTGCTGACCAATTTATTTTAAGTTTTCAAACGAAAACAAGTTGAACATCGTGGAAGAACAGGCTCTGATTGAGGCTCAGATTGAAGCAGTATCTAATTATAACTCAACCATAATCACGGTTGTAGAATCCTGTTGATTCCGTACTTATGTTAAACATATCACTTCACTGGCTCACTACCACACCAAGCGCCATCGTATATAGCCTGCTTCACTTTGTCTGTTTCCCGCCATTCCTCGTAACTGACAGATGACATAACATAACTGACAGCAGCTACCCCGCTTGTGTGAATGAGACAGTGTTTACATATCTATTTAATAGATACACTACAACGGTGATTAAATGAGTTAAGTAGTTCTTGGAATGAAATTAAAAAAAAACGTATAGGTACTTATAATCAACATAATTTTTAATTGTTGTCATCATAAAGGTCATAAGCAGGCTAAAAGTAACGATAGTATAAGTAAATCGATCAGCAAGTTCATTTATTCACGTCAAAGATTTGAAAAATCACATATCGAAAACACAAAATTTCAAAAATTTGCTACGTGCAAAGCGGCGCCCAACGGTCCATGAATTGTATGTCATCTTGATGGCCGTGTATGGTACAATAGCTCGTGTGAGCTCCAGCCTATCAGTTCCATTCAGTTTCAAAAAAATGTACATTAACCCCCTTATTCATAAAACTTATCAAACCTATTTTAGTTAAAATGGGGTTTGTCTCTTTCTTACACACAGAAATGACAACGTGACAGATAAAGACAAACGTTCTATAAACCTATTTTAGCTAAAATAGAGATAAAATAGGATTATGAATAAGGGGGTTAGTGTTTTCTCCCATACAAAAAAAAAAACAAAAAACTTTTTTTTCTCACGCGTGGAGCGACTGATACCATCCATACGTTAATATTACGTAAAGGGAGGTATACTAGACCCATTACAATTTTTGTTTTTTTATTTCCGTACTTTAAGTTTCTATGAGTATGGAGCTCGATTTTCAGACCACTGTGCGGCGGCGAGTTATGATAGATCTTATCAAAACTCGTCGCCGCACCGCACCGCCGGCGGCGCCGTGTGTTCATACAAATCCAAGGGTGACTGATGCAGCGGCGCCGCGGCGGCGGTGATGCCGCTGCAGCTTCGGCATGATGTGTAAACGGCCTCAAGGATTAGGTACTCGTACCTAATATTCATACATAATTATTATGATTTCTATTTATTATAAACACAATCAATAAAAATTAAACTCTTGCTTGTGATAATTTTCATCGCAATTTTCGGATGAATCTGTGATTTCTTTATGCATATTATCAATAAGTCGCGGTCTGTTAATAAATTTAGGTTTTTTTTATTGTTACAATGGCATAGAAAACGTGTAGGTAATTACGCATTAGAAGTAACTTCCGTGTTGATATTTTCGACTTTCTTTCTCCTGTGAAAGATAATTACATTGTAGACGTTTTTTTAGTTATTTATAAAAATATATTTAAAAATTCAAAATACATTTAAATAAAATTAAATCGATTTCGTATCACTGGGAATCGAACCCGGGGACCCTTGAACACGAACCTGCGCGTCGTCTACATAAGCCAATGTAACGATTGCGTATCTCGTCGAAAAAACTGAGCTTATGCGTAATAAGTGCATTTTCTTAAACTACCAAAATTCATAGCGAAAAAAAATATTCAGTAATAATAAAATGCTCTTACTTTTTAATTTCGTTCATATGTTCGGCGTTTGTTTTATATGAACGTTATGTAGTCCTCCTAAGGGAATGTTTCACTTTATTTCCCATATTTACAAATGATATAATTGATAGCAAATTATTACGCTATTTTAACTTAAAAGTATTTTATATTTACATGAAATAAAAATATTTACAGAAAGAAGATATGCAAATAGTAATAATAAACAATGAATGTATGTAGGTACAAATAAATAATGCGGCGAAAAGAGCGACGCGTCCGTATAGTATCAGGCCTCGGCCGGCATTATTGTGCTACACGCACGGGGGTTTACCGTTTACGTACACATGCGCACTTATTATGTTCGGAACTATGAATATTATGCTATTTACAATAAAACTATTGTTTGAACTAAAAAAATAAAACACTATTATTTTAGTATGTTGCTTGTAGAATGATCTGACAAAAAATCAGAATGATTGTATGTATAGGTATTAGTATGGTTTCTATTGTAAAAAGAGTTTTTAGAGGTATCTTCATGATTTTTTTCTATCGTACCAAATTAGTTGTATTATGTTTTCAAAACACTATCTATCTAAAAATTCAAAATACATTTAAATAAAATTTAAAAAGAAAGTACGATTTCGTAACCTTGGGAATCGAACCCGGGGACTCTCGAATACAAATCTACACGTCGTCCACATACGTCACTGTGACAGTTGTACGTGAAGTCGAAAATACCGACTGCACTTTCTTAGATGTTTCCAAAATTCATAGTTTTATTGCAAAAATAAAAATATTCAGTTAAAAATAAAATGCTCATACTTTTTACTTTCGTTCATATTATGTTCGGCTTTTGTTTTATATGAACGTTTTGTAGTCCTCCTAACGGAATGTTTCACTATATTTCCCATTTATTTACAAATTATTACCCTATTTTAACTTTGTTAGGTTACGCGGACCACTGCCGGTAGACACAAGTGAAACGCCCGGGAGTTGGGACTCGCCGTACAATAGATGGCGCGCGCCTTGCACCCATACATAACAAACTTAAAAGTATTTTATATTTACACGAAATAAAAATATTTACGGAAAGAAGATAATGCAAATAATAATAAACAATGAATTTACAAATAAAACTTAACAAAAACATAACAATTTTGACGGAAATAGTGCGGCGAAAAGAGCGACACGTCCGTATAGCATCAGGCCTCGGCCGGCACTGTCGCTACACGGGCGTTCACGCACACATGCGCACTTTTTATGTTCGGAACTATGAATATTCGATTTACAAAAAAACTATTGTTTTAAATAAAAAAATAAAACACTATCATTTTAGTATGTTACTTGTAGAATAATCTGACAAAAAATCAGAATGATTGTATGTATATTAGTATGGTTTTTATTGTAAAAAGAAAGTTTTTTAGAGGTATGTTCATGATTTTTTTCTATCGTACCAAATTAGTTGTATTGTGTTTTCAAAACACTATCTATCTAGCATATATCCTGAAGAATATCATATATTTTTCTGATTTTGTTTACTGTAGGCGATCATATACTTTTATTATTTCGAAAACTACCGTTTTTTTGCGTTTAGCTCATGTAAGCGCCTTAAATAAAAACGTCTGTGGTTCCATCCCACACACACGCGGAGAGCTGGTGGACCTCGACACCGGACAATCCAGGGAAGCTATGGCAGGCTAACCAGACGTGTATTACGCCTGGACAGGAACAGCCAACACAAATGTAAAATCTAATACCTAGCCTTTATTTTGCGTCAGGTTTTTAGTTTTCGAGTTGAATCCCAAAAATATCCATACTGACCGCAGTATGGATTTTTTTTTTTTTTTTTTTTTTTTTTTTTTGGTAAAGGTATTTTTTTAAGATCAAGGAATACATTATGCAGACACCTGTCTGCATAATGTATTCCTTGATCTTAAAAAAATACTCTTGCGTAAACAATAGAATAATTAGGTTCTAACCAGTTTGGTCCTCTTGTATGTGCTGGCGGCTGCAGACCTATCTCAAAAGTTTACCCAGGTTTCGGTTGTACAGACGCCAGCACATCAACCTACTACAATCTGTCAAATTTCTTTAATAGATTTTCAACTTTATCACTAAAACATAAGGTTCAAAGTTGATTGGGAAAATGTGACAGTTTGGTGTAGGTTGATGTGCTGGCGTCTGTACATGAAAAAAACTCACGCCCTCTTCCCAGAACGTAGGCAGAAACTACAGAACACCACCTGCTACGATAATCCAGTCCTGACGGAATATTCTTATTTAGTCATTGCAGTTCTACATTGTGTGACAAAAACGAATTTATTAATCAAACGAATTAAATAAAAACACCCAAAACAACCCATAGGTCTGTTTTTGCCAAACACCGGCAAAGATGACAGTTTTTTCGAATAAAAAGTTTATTGGATTGTCGATCTTGGAAAGATTAAAAACTTGATTCATAAAAACCGAATCTTTGGAATGCTTTGAAATAATAACAGAGACGTAGACGTGATAATATGCTCTGAATTACCGAATAGGAGTGTTACGCATTTAGCGGCTGTTTTTTACCTCTCACAGCTGTTAGCACTTTCGGCCATTGTTGGCTTCCCGGATATTCATGCAGCTGAATAAAAGCCTATTGTATGCCACAAACTTTTTTGCTGCAGTATGAAGTAATTTGCTGAATATAAACTAGGTGTTCTTTTATCGTACGAAATGATAACGGTATCAGTTTGTCGCATTCAGTGTTATTGTTTTGTTAGATTTCTGATTCCGGTATCTTGAGATTACCCAATGTTTTTCTGCGAAGCTTGTCAACCAACCTTTGTTTGTTTTGTCTGTGTATTTAGTAAGTACTGCATACTAAACGAAGTTAAAGGAATCCTGTACAAATACAAAATCGTTTATTGTCACAATTACCCTGTAATACATTGAGACGTGTTTGGAGAATCCCTTTAGGCAAACAATGCCTGTATTAGGACTTTAGGAGACTCCAAAACTCCTGTAGTTGAGACTCTATTTCATCATTTTTACGAAATGCTTACATAGACTCATGTGGCCATTTTACTCCAAGCCTGAACACGTTTCGTCATTTTCAGCTCGTCACTTTCTCTGGTATGTCATCTCCATGCCCATTGCCTAGTATTCGAGGCCGGACCTAGTAATGATGCGAAGCGCAAAATATTGTTATAATAGCTGTAACTTATCGTTGTCACAGTCTATTCTCTTTCCTTTATTCCTAAGTGGCCTTCATGTTAGACCAGCCTGAATCTTCTGAACCTTTTTTATTGCTCAATTCTAGTAGCTATGTTTCCAGTATGAAAAGTATCTGTCCTCATACAGGTAACCAATTTACAACCACGTCAATAAAGTACCTCTGAAAACGTATCACGTTCTCAGTTTAGATTGTGAAAATATTTTATTCCCATACTCATACCAGTTTGAATATACGTAGAATATGTATCGTGATGTGTACGATATGATTTTCACAATATTTGTATATGTCACTAAATATTGTTGTAATTTGTTTCCAGACAATGTCCGCTGACACTGATGACTCCGCTGCGGCGGATCATACTTGACGAGGTGCAAGTAGCATCGAAGAAACAACCTAACGAATTTGGGTACAAACCCGACGATTCAGGTATGTTGTACATCTTTCTAGCTTCACCTACCATTCATAGATCGCCTGTTAATGGAAGTATTGATAATTAACCTTTCCGACAGAATCAAAATGACCATCAATGCACTATTTGGAAATAGCACTCTCGCAACGTATCCATATCTAAAAATATATTTTAACTGTTTTGGTAGATTTTAGTTACATGTTGCTATAAAAGTCCCATCTTTTGCCATCGAAGACAACGTTCAAATCTTCGCTCCATTTCCAAAGAACAATATAATTCCTTTCAGTTTAATAGTTCTTGAAAACATCCGCCACAGACATATATAAACGCGTCCCATATTTTATTCCGTGTGGGATACGCTCTCTTCTTTATTTATGGAAGCTTCATGCGTTACTCCGTCCGATTGAATCCGCTGCGAAGTAATGGATAGACATCCTACATGATATCGATCTTTCACTTGTCCTACTTCAGGAGAGATTCCGTTTAGCTCGTGAGTGGCCCTTTGCTGCATATTTTACTGACTATGAAACGACGAGTATTATAAGGCGATAACTAGTAAGGGAATATTTAAGTATGCTAATAGTGAGCCTCCTCTTTGGAGATACACTGCAATCATAAATCCTGCTTCAATACTTGAAGACCATGCCAATGTTGCTCCGAAACCAGTTTCTGTCGCCTCACATACAGTAGCCATTTATGTTCTATTATGGTTATGTTACGCGATCCATCAAATGTTTTGATGCTCCGAAGTAATAACCATAATTGCATCGATTGAGGAACAAAACCACTTGACAGGAATCTTATTGGTTCTTACGTAATCTAGAAGTGGCCATCGCATAGAGAGGCGCGTTTGTGTGTCATGTTAGTATTGTTTAGGGCACCTAGACGAGGACTATAGATAATGATATCATATAATCTCGTGTTTATTGTGTTACGTCATTTATATACTGACGGTTCTCGGTCCACTCAACTCTAGTCTAAATATAATCTAATCGAAATTCGCCCGATTGATTTTAAATGCACTTCAGCTCTGTAGTGCATGGGTCGTAGTCTTGAAGAAAGAGGTCACATGAATATAGAGAAATATGTTATAACAGGAAAGGGCACGAAGACATGAATGTAAACATGACTCATTGTTTATCCTGACTTTTACATTCATTGTTGTCCTGTTTTAATTAGCCTCATTTGTAAAGCCTCGACGTATCTCAGTAGTTGAAAAGGGTCCTTCGGTGAATATCAATACGTATTTCAATGAACGTTTTAGCGCTGCATTAGAATACAGTATGGATAATATCCATGATGACACGCGACAAGCCGATATCTTTATCAATTACAATATAAGTGAATCAGTGATATACTTACCTAATATATACTTAGAAGCCGCAGTCGTTTAAGGCAATACACATATGACTCAAGGAAAATAATATAATTTCCTTGTAATGAGGCGTCAGTAGAGCTATAGTTTTATGAAAGTAAGTGTAGGTTTATCTCGTGGCTAGGCAGTCATAGACCCATATGAAGATATTATTTTAAACATCCACAAGGAAAAAGAATTACCTTACATTGTCGAAATGACAACAAAACCCTGCTTCGCACGGTTTTTATGATTTGACAAAGCAAACTCGAAATTATATTATAAATAAGTTTAATATAAGTAAATGTATTAGACACATAAACCTTTCGGAATAAATTCCCTAAAGGATGTTGAACACGACATCAAAATCCATTGCGTATAGAAGAACAACTCATTGCAGTCACAGAGACACGATAAGCGACTTTAATTTATAAATGTGAACATTTCTAAATCAAGGATTATGTTATGACTAATCAAAACTGTATAATATCGCAATAGTAGACAGACCGGCATTAAGAAGCGTTGCTTTGCCCTCGCTAAGCCACACTTCGGGCATCTCTAACCTGTTTGACCACTCTCTTTGGTCGAAATTTGCACGGGAATATATTCAATCCTACATTCTATCGATAGGCTAATTTCCTGCACGAAACATTGTCCTGGATTCGTTTATATGATTTAATTGTGTATTTTCCTATATTAGCGAAATTAGAATTGTTAACCTTGATTTGATAATACTCTACACCGACCACAATTATTTCAAACAAAAGCACTTTGTACATTCTTCAAACAACATCCTAGTTTCATGAAAGTAACACATTTCGAAGGTGCCTATACATTTTACTTTCTTTGCTGGAAAATATGTTAGCAAAGGTTACGCCTCTTGTATACGGGCATTGCCTATAGCAACTTAGATAATCATTATTAAATCAGGGACCGAGGGATTGACATGTCCTTCAAAGGCACGTTTGAACTGAAAGATTTACAACTCCGCTCCGTTTATAGTAAAGTGGTAGTCCTCGCAATCAACAACTCTTTTGAAACTACTCTTCGCAGCCATCCAACTTTCTGTAGTTGCATAGGTACAACCAAATAAACACTTAATGACAAATACAAACAAAAAACAAATACCTTATTGAAAAGCAGTTAGAAATGGTATTGTTATAATAATATTAATTCAGATATTATTTGAGTTGCCTCGTTGTCGTTGGTCTAGTGGTCGCGAGCGCAACTGCTGAGCGTGAGGATCTGAGTTCGATTCCCGGGTTAGGCAAAGTGCTATTGGGGTTTCTATCTGGAATTTCAGTAACAGCCCGGAGTCTGGATTTGTGCCCGGTTGCCTATTAAACAGGGACTTGAACATAACTGGCGAAAGGCTACTATACAGTATACCATAGGTACACCTCTGTCTAACCCTTCGAAGAACACAGTCGTGAAGTTATGTTATATTGAAACGCATAGTATAAGGTAAAATGTACCGGGCCTATTAATAAAAATCGACCATGTATGATCTACCACATCTGTATACCTACATTATAAGCAATTAAATTATTTCTATTGCAGTGTACATAGCCCTGCGGCTAATGCAAGCAGTGACAGCTCGCGTCAACGATGTCTGCCTCCGATACCTGGACAACTCCAAGTTGGACACCCTGCCGCCCCCACCGCCCCTCGATAAACGCGACCTCAAGACTGTCTCATGTGCCACCAAGAACTCACGACGGGTCATGGAAGACCGACATGTGGAAATTGGGAATTTAGAAGCGCTTTTTGGAATTGATGTGAGTTATAATAATAATCATTTTATTATCAGGCAGCTGAGGCCCATAGACAAAATACACAAAATAATCTTATGCTATAATAAACCTGCTGCCATATCTTATGCTGTTATAATGGTAGATGTTTGTAGAGCAATGGTGGCCCAGTGGTAACGACCGCGACTTGCAAATTGTAGGTCGTAGGTTCGAACCTAGACAGGCGCTTTACTTTGTGTAAATTATTCATCGCCACTGCTCTCAAAACGGTGAAGGAAAACATCGTGAGGAAAGTGGCATGTCCTAGAACCAAAAATTCTAAGAAATGTAACATCTACCAAGCCGCACTGGGCCCGCATGGTGGATTACGGCCACTCCCTCTCACCGACAGGAGGTCTGTGTCCCAGCAGTGGGAAAATTAT
Organism: Amphipoea oculea; assembly: GCA_945859645.1. Classification (NCBI taxonomy): domain Eukaryota; kingdom Metazoa; phylum Arthropoda; class Insecta; order Lepidoptera; family Noctuidae; genus Amphipoea; species Amphipoea oculea. The sequence continues at coordinate 17,362,482 of OX243873.1, forward strand.
ACGCTGATTATGTAAGTTATAACCGTGGTGATCAATGCTCGTGCTTTCTTTGTATGTGAAGAGGCCTTTGCCCTGCAGGGGACAATAATAGGTTGGTATTATTATGGTTGTCAGCAAAGAATAGGCTATCCCTCTAATCCTGTAGCCTGTAGCTGTCGAAACTACCGATGCGGGAAACTTGTCTGAATGATAATAAAACAAAACAAACCGAAAACATTGAGCTTTGAAGTCCATTGCCACTTCTTCCCAGCTGATGAAACACTAGGAAGTGCTCCACTTTCGTTACCCCCTATTGTTGTTGAGTTCAAAAAGTGCTCATACTCAGACTAATTTTGAGTTTTAGTTTGAGCATTGGCACCTTGTAGCGAGACCGCTAAACAAGCAGTCCGCAAAGATAATCCTAGGATATATTTTATAGTACGAATTTTCATATTGGGCACTGGAATGCGCCTTGCATAAGTTTATGAATTCCTAGTACTTATGAATGGCGCATGTTATGATTTTATATGTATAGAGGCTAAGTACCGTACGGTGCGTAATGCATTGTGGACGATGCGCGACGTTGGTATGAATTGTTACTTCCTTATCTATTTATTGATTAGTAAATTAATAGTAAGTTAACGTAACGGTACCTCAGTAGGCTTAGTAGACTGGACGTACCTATCTACCCATACCCAAAAGAATTACCTTACTGACTGATCCATCATCTGCCTAGCCTTGTCCCAACTATGTTTGGGTCGGCTTGCAGTCTAACCGGATGCAGCTGAATACCAGTATTTTACATGGAGCGACTGCCTATCTGACCTCCACAACCCAGTTCAGTAACTGGGTTGTGGAGGTCAGGCAGGCCGTTGCTCCAATACGATACTGATAACATCCTTGCTGACTGATCCCTGTGTAGAAATGCCGAAACAAACTCAGATGTCATGGTCTCTTTTAGAGTCCAAACATTATATTATTAAGATGTATACGAGATACGTTTACCAGAGCTTATCCGGATATATACTAATAAAATAACTGATCTTTTCAGACGACAGAATCGACAAGTTTCTACGCGGTGTACGACGGTCATGCTGGCTCGGCGGCGGCGACGTATTGTGCGGCCCATCTACATCAGTACGTGGTGGAAAGTCCGCACTTCAGCACCGACCTGCGACGAGCCATGAGAGACGCCTTCCTCCGGACCGATGCCGAATTCATACGGAAGAGCAATCAGGAGGTAAATACTTGATACTGGTTTAGCCAACCGTCTTGATAAGAAAAGAGATTGAGGACAATAAGAAGAGTAAAATGATAGAAAGGGGCTAATAGCTTTATAATGGGGCTTAAAAGAGAAGGCACGCGCGATCGCACTTCAAGCTCTTCACGTGTGTATGGTCTGTACTAAAAATACCTGATGAAAGTATAAACAAATCCTTTGTAGGTTAAATTCTTACGCAATCACTCACTAATGGGATATGTAACACATTCAACTGTATTTAGGTTTCAACTTTCTATCTCACCACTTTTTTTTTCCAATAATATTATTAGACGAAAATTGAGGTTACTTGTGGCTAAGAAATAACAGCCGAAAGGGTCGATCGATCATGTTAAGCTACGCTTGCCGCGGTTGGTCCGTGGATGAGTGACCATCTTTACATACCAAGACCCCTCCGTGCCTCGGAAAGCAAGTTTAGTTGTTGGCCCTGGCTGTCATTCGTGGATCGTGGACAGACGTTACGGGTCGTCAGAAGCCCGAAAGTCTGACAACCAGTCTTAACAAGGGTTATCGTTTTACCCAGTAACTGGGTTGTGGAGGTCAGATCGACAATCGCTCCATGTAGAATACTGGTATTAAGCTGCATCTGGTTAGACTGGAAGCCGACCTCAACATAGTTGGGCCGAAAAGGCTAGACAGATGATGATAAAATTGAGGTTACAAAATTAAACTGAATTGTCAAATTAAAAACATCTATTAGGTGATTTTAAATTAGGATTTTGGTTAAAGTATTCAAGTAATCAAATTACTCAATTCGTAAGCGGCACTACAAATTGGTATGATCCACAGGTACGTTTTCTGATCCATTTATTTACATTTTCATCTGATATTTTTGGAACAGACAATACCACTAAGATACGCCAGTGCTTTCAACGAGATTGTTTATAGGTACAAAATCATACCACATGAAAATCAGTAGTCTCTTTCAACCTATACTCGTCCATACGTATGACGTAAAATACATGCCAGTCTGTGGTTTTGCAAGGCTCGTAAAAGGCGTTAACTATACTCAATTACTAGCTTACGTGACGTGCAATTCATAGTACAGAAGTAGGTATATTTGACCTAGTAATTGCTTTACCAGCATAAGGTTGAATGTCACTTGCACTTTATAAAACTACAACTTGTCATGTGGTAAGATATAATTTTAACCTTAGTAAAGTTTCAATTTACTGGGAATTGTTGTCAAAAGTGGTAAGAAAATTACGACTATGCATTAATTATAAACGCTTGAAAACTGAACCCCGAATATTTCAGTGACCTCGGTCTACCATTAAAAACCCGTTAAAGTCTCCGCTGAAATGCAACCATAGCAAAAAGTTGCATAAAATTGATTAAGACGTCTTGTCTTCGTGGTTCTCAGAAATAAGTCAGTTTCTTAAGCTGCGTTTACACGGGCAAGTAAAATTAGACTTCTCGGTAATTATGACGCTTGGAAGTCTCGGCAACATCGAACAATTTACTTGGCATAGTGATGTAGGTGTAGTCAATTGTGCAGCTCTCCCAAATAGTCCTAATACTATCTTTAATTCTCCCATTCGTCGGAGAGTTTTGATCCAAAAGTCGATAAAAAAAAGGTTATTTTCAAGTTAATGACTTAATAATAACTAGTGTCCGACCGAAGGTGCAATTCTGGCCGAAGCCGAAGCCGAAGCCGATTAATCGGTATTCACCAAAACCTTCGGCCGAAGCCGAAGCCGAAGCCGAAGGTGTCATTGACCTTGAGAAATACGATAGTTACTTTGTAAAATATTTTAAACCAGACAATACTTATGGTTTTTTGGTTCTTAGAGTGCCTCACAATAATGAACGTATCACCACAGGTACTACTCACACTCACAGTAATACTTAAATAAAATAATTTGTAATAACAAATATGAAATATTTAAAAACAAAACATTTATTAGAATTTTAAGACGCGCTCTCAAACTTGTTTTGACTCGTTTAGTTTACTAACTGCGATTCGTTTGGTCCGGTGCGGCGGCGGCGCGGTGAAACACTGCTGCTCTGCACACTCTCCGTCTCGCTCTAGCATCGTTCAGTAAATTTCAAATTTTGACAACTAGCAAACCTTCGGCTTCGGCCAAACCTTCGGCAAATTTTTGGCCGAAGCCGAAGATTTGGCCGAAGGTGCTTTTTTGGCCGAAGGTGGCCGAAGCCGAAGCCGAAGCCGAAGCTTCGGTCGGACACTAATAATAACTTTGTCTGTTAAAGTGTTTCATTTTCTAATGCCAAAGTTGGACATTAGAAAATGGTACCTCGGAGTATCTCAGAGCTTTGTATAAATAAGCCCCCCTTTTTATTAACATCTATGTTTTACAATTAAAAGCTATGACTTCGACTTTATTTGCTTAAGTACCTTTGCCTGCGTAAGCGCACCTTTAGCTTCATTTGTTATTGTTTTGTTTTTAGCTGCTATTCTATGCTCGGTTTATTGTTAAATACATTATAGAGTTACAATAAGATTATCGTGGTCACGTAGGGACGAGGAAATGTACCTGATAAAATATTGTTGTGGACTATTGCTATATCTGTGTCTGATGTCATGTGTCAGATATTCTAGTAATGCAGACAAAAACGCTTCTTAGAAAGTTACTAAAAAAACAACCGACTTCAAAAAAAAACACTACAAAGTGAAAAATAACTTTAATTTCGGAAGTCGGTGTCGTTGGTTCCGCATTTTCGTTTTTTGACACCGACTTCCGAAATTAAAGTTATTTTTCACTTAGTAGTGTTTTTTTTTTAAGTCGGTTGTTTTTTTTTTTGTAAAAAAGTTTATATTTTTCACTTTTTAGTTGTACCTACCCCACACAATTTCAATTAACACTAGTGCATTGAAGAATTGAAGACACGACTCGAAGAATCATCAAAATTCCCATAGAAATGCCGGAGATGCAGTACATTTATGCATATAACTTCGTACATAAGAATAATTACCTAATGTATTATATACTAAAACCTTCCTGAAAGTATGTAGATCACACTAATGAAAGAATTATCAAAATCGGTTCAGCAGTTTTTGAGATAATCGCGGACATACAAATATACATATATACATACATACTATGTATGAGACTTATAAGTCCCGTATTGAAGGCGTCCAAAGAAAATTTCTACGGTATCTAGATTATAGGGCTCAGCAATACTCAGTTGACTACGAGCACCGCTGCAAACGGTACCATTTCCTTCCTCTGGAGATGAGACGTTATATTGGAGACGTGAGTTTACTGTTGGGTATCGCAAATGGCCACATTGACTGTCCGGAACTCGTTGCTAATCTGTCATTACGCACGAATCTGATGGGACTACGTCAGCGGCCAATAGTGAATGTACCTTTTGCAATGACTAATTACAGGCAGAATGTGTTCTCAATAAGAAGTGCACTTAGTTTCAATAGGCTTCCTAGGGACCTTAATGTCGATTTGTTCTGCACCAGTGTGGCGACGTTAAGACGGCTTTTGGCACAGTCATTTTTCAAGGATAGTTAATATATATATATATATTTTTTTTTTTGTTTGTTTTTTGTTTCTACTATTCTCCAACTAATTATATTAATCGTGTATGTACTTTCTTTTTGTCGACTATTTTTTTTAGCTATATGTGGAGGCTTGTTATTAGCAATTTTTTTTTTTTATATTACATTCTTTAGTCATTGTTGTGTTAGTCTGTAAGCCTTCTTTAAAATAAATAAATAAATAAATAAATACGGGTCGAATACAGAACCTCCTTTTTTTTAAAGTCGGTTAAAAATACAAAAACTTACTGCGTAGTTGCGTACTTACTCACGTAGGTACTGTTTAAACAGTACTTTAAATCATTTCGAGTTTGTTGTTAAAGTGTCGGCCTAAAGAACCAGGTTAAGAAGAATAAGGGTAGAAAGTACGTGATATTCAAATGACGAGTTCACGTTCAAGATCGATTTCCAATAACTCAGGCTAGTCTGTGTTCAGGCAAAATATCCCAGTCGTAAGTTCAGCAGCCGCTTCCGAAAATATGGCAATATCCAATATCGTTATCTGTTACTATAGGAATTTATACGTTTTATATGGTTTGTAAAAATGCACTGAGTTTATACTCAGTGCATTACTTGCTTGCTTGTTTGTTTGCTTTGTGTGGTTGGCCAGTTTGGCCACACAAAGGGCTTTGAAGATCCGTGCCATACCTACTGTCGCGCCATTTTGAAAATGGCGGCCACGCAACGCATGAGACCTATTATAAATCGACAGCTGACATCAATGCACGTGATCCACTTTAAAAGTTAACATTTCGGAAACGTGACACTTTTACGGGGTTTGGTGTTATTATGTCTTCTGTTTTCATTGCTGACAGCTATCGATTAATATAGGTCTCATGAGTGGCCGCCATTTTAAAAATGGCGCGACAGTAGGTATGGCTCCATACCTATATAAATCTTCAAGCCCTTTTGTAGTAGTAGTATAAGTAAAAAAAACATTCCGTATAGGCTTCAAGGTTTATACATGTTTCGCTTGTTCTCAAAAAACGGCTCGGGCTTATTATTTATGGGTTTGTAGATTTTTCAGATTGTCAGAATCTGCTTAAAGTTCTTCTGATATCAATGTTCTAACATTTCCTTCACCTTGCAGCGTGCATGCGGCGGCAGCACAGCAGTAGCCGTCGCGGTGCGCGGGCGCCGACTGCTGGCGGCGTGGGCGGGCGACTCGCTGGCACTGCTCGCCAAGCGCATGCGCCTCATGCAGCTCGTGCGACCGCATAAGCCTGGCCGACAGGTACACACATAATATCTGCATGCGTGATTTATTTGCCAAAAAATAAAAAAAATAGGAATTATGGAAAAATAACTTTAAATCCTACACAATAAAGTTCAGTTTACGCTACAACTTCAAACATAATTTATAACTTTTTCAACAATGCTAGTCACTCTGAAATCAACTTAATTACCATTAAAATCAAGTTGATATTTGTTTAACTTGAAATAATATTAATTTGAAACAAGTTTGGATCGACTTTACATAAATAAACTCACGCCTATTTACCATGGGGGTAGGCAGAAACTACAGAACGCCACTTGCGATCCTAACGTACTCCCTTTACGTTCATACATCTGGCCTGGCGACCTTTACTATGCGAGTCATCGGTCCAATTCACTACAATAAAGCGCACGTGTATGGTACCAATTTGACTTTGACAGTGATCTCTCTCCGCGAGTGTCGGAGTGCCGTCCCTGAAGACTATGAGAGTGAGGGAAGAGAAAGAGAGCACCTGTGCCTGCGCACACACGCCTGCACTATGATATCTCCCGCGCCGAAGGTTTATCTCCACTGAGATTGGAAGCCATGACCGAAATTGAAGTGTTAATTAACTTGTACAAGCAATAATAGTCGCAATTTGCAGTAATGTGTTATTTTAATCACAGTCCTCTCTATTATTGCCGCGAGTGACAGCGAAAGACATCTATTTTAACAGTCGTTTAGTGTTATTTTATGTTCATAATAATTGTACATGGCATAGGTTTTTGTAGTTATAAAACGAACTTTAAGAGGAAATGCGGGTGTCCTTTCTCCATAGAAACGCTCTCGCCTGTTTTCTTTCTGGTTGATGACTATGGTCATACACTATGGTCAAACAGTGTTTTTTTTTACAGAATAATAAATATTAACTAATTGTATGTCCCCATGTTTTCTTTTTTGATGATAAATTATTTTTATAAGCACTAGAAGCCTCAAAAAATGACGATTTAAACCGTTGTCAACAGAGGCGTAGTGTACAAATTTGACTACTATTAATGAAAAAAGAAAAACATAGGGACACAGTATACAGGGTGAATTTTTCAAGTGGGCGTGGATGGCCTAATCCGAAACTATGAGGACTAGCGAAAAGTACTCAAAGGAGTCGCGGGCTCGATTTTGATGAAAACTAAAACTGCATCATTGGATTTTTGAAAAATCAATATTTCTAGCCAGGAATCGAACCAGTTGATTTTGAAAAAAAAAAAACACACGCTGTATTATTACACCATTCGATAGTGTCGCTAATAAGGATCGAATTCTGCGAAGTAATGACATACGGCAAACTAAAGGAAAGAGGTCATTTTTAACAAAATACTTTTTTTATTTGTCTTATGTTACCTACCTCATCATCAACAGCCTATGCAGTATACCCCAACATAGTTGGGAAAAGGCTAGCCTTTTCCCAACTATGTTGCGGTCGGCTTCCAGTCTAACCGGATGCAGCTGAATACCAGTATTTTACATGGAGCGACTGCCTATCTGACCTCCACAACCCAGTTACTGGGTAATACGATACCCCTTCCCCTTGGTAAGAATAGTTGTCAGACCTTCGAGCTTCTGACTACCCGTAACGACTGTCAAAGATCTAGGAATGACAGCCGGGACTAACGGCTTAACGTGCTTTCCGAGGCATGGAGGGGTTTCGGTATGTAAAGATGGTCACCCATCCTTAAACCAACCGCGGCAAGCGTAGCTTAACCTGCTGGATTGACCTGTGTGGTTGTTATTATTTAGCCGGGCCCAGGTTATGTTACCTACCTACTAAACCTAAACTGATTAATTGTTTAAAATGATGACCATTGTTTTCAATACATAGCTGGATTTGACGTCTCACGGATTGTACTGCATTCAGCATTACAATATTATTGATTCCATTAGAATATTTTTCAAAGATCGTAATAGATATCTGAATTTAGAACATAACGTTGTGAAGGTGACTGCGCTGCGGGTGTGTTAATAAAAATATTGAGCATCATTTCGAACAAGGTACGTAATGTAGGTATGAATACTTTAAAATAAGAAGCAGTTTATTAAAATTCAACATTTTCCTTACGTTTGCCGTATGTCATTACTTCCCAGAATTTGATCCTTATGGGGGACACTATCGAATGGTGCAATAATACAGTATGTGTTTTTTTTTTCATAATCAACAGGTTCGATTCCTGGCTAGCAATATTGATTTTTCAAAAATCCAATGATGCAGTTTTAGTTTTCATCAAAATCGAGCCCGCGACTCCTTTGAGTACTTTTCGCTATTCCTCATACTTTAGAATTTGGCCATCCACGCCCACTTGGAAAATTCACCCTGTATATCTTCCTGATCAGTTTATGAAATATATTTTAGATTGGTCTAATATTGGAGGAGCAAGCAGGCGACAGCCAAATCTTGAATTATGGTTTTTTATTTAGGCTTTTTCAAAAGTCTCTCCAGCCGCATTTCCTCTTAATGTCTGTCGTTCTAAGCTCGCAATAGTGTAGTAGTAGTAATAACTCATAATTGCAATTGGAAATTAGACCATCGACATTAAAATGAAGACTAAAATGGATAGAAAGTAATTGGCAATAAATAGTTCCATAAAAGACTATAATAAAATGAAATGGAAGAGGTTTATTCACATCGGACGCATGACATGACAGTGGAGCAAATATACTGTGAGCAAACCCCGACACTTTGTACTATACGAGGCGACGGTTCGCAACCCACGCACTGAGTAATGCGCCCCCGCCCCGCAGTCCCACCGCTCACATACCTAAGGCGCGGCCAACTAGTTCCGCGCGGACTATAGCGAACTGTTTTAATCTGTCAAGTCTTGACTAATGAGATACACAATAATAATAATCTGTTGTGACCTGACTACCGGGAATCTTACGCGCACATATAGATTAAATACCTATTGCTACTAACGAAGCATCGACTTTTACGTTTCGATGATAGTCTTCTGGGCTGAGTTAAACCAATTACGACACAGCAACACTGCTAGGCGTTGCCAAAGTTTTAGTGACTGACAACAATAGAAGAAACCCCTTTGCCCTGTAGGGGGACCCTAAGGGTCTAAACAGACGGACTGCATTTGAACTGCATGCCAGCTGCGACATCGCAGTTTGGATGCAGTTGACATAACTAGGTTTCGAAGCAGTTAAGCCAACTGCATCCAAACTGCGGTGTTGCATCTGAAATGCAGTCCGTCTGTTTAGACCCTAAAAGGTTATTCTAAAGACAACAAAAAAAGGCCTCTTTCCTACCAAACCTCTCTTATGAGACAAATATTATAATAGTCTATGTTTTGCAGGACGAAAGAGACAGAATAGAATCTTCGGGAGGCACAGTCATGTACTGGGGAACTTGGCGTGTTAACGGACAACTGGCTGTCTCCAGAGCTATCGGTAAGTGGAAATATTTTTAAATTAGGGTTATTATGCGTAAAACATTAGGAGGGGCCCGTGGTTAAATAATAACAGCCGCACAGGTCGATCGATCAGGTTAAGCTACGCTTGCCGCGGTTGGTCTGTGGATGGGTGACCATCTTTACATACCGAGACCTCCGTGCCTCGGAAAGCACGTTAAGCCGTTGGTCCCGGCTGTCATTCGTGGATCTTTGACAGTCGTTACGGGTCGTCAGAAGCCCGAAAATCTGACAACGTCTTACCAAGGGGTATCGTATTACGCAGTAACTGGGTTGTGGAGGTCAGATAGGCAATTGCTCCATGTAAAATACTGGTATTCAGCTGCATCCGGTTAGACTGGATGCCGACCCCAACATAGTTGGGAAAAAGGCTAGGCAGATGATGATGCGTATAACATCAAATTCAGGCTCCTGAGCGTAAATAAGCATCGTGGATACCTGCTGGCTAATTCCCGTACTTAATTAAAAATGTTCAAAATGTCGCAATTTCATCTCAGCTTCAAGCAATGTCAAAAATTTGTCAACAGGAAAGTCTACCGTGTCAAATAGTGCATGGGTCTGGTGACTGCTGAAGTAGCACGACTCGTGCACGGACAGACGCTTTTTAATTAATTAAAATGTAAAATTCTTGTCCGTGAACTTTTTTATAAAAAACACTCTATTTATCATCCTAACTTTCTTTGGTTCCGTCTATTTATTTTAGCTGCACTTTGTAAAATTACATTAAAACTTGAGGTATTCGGCAAGAATACTCGGTCTTACAACATATTCACTAGCGAGCAGGCGCTCCTGTGTTTAAACGCAAAACTTATCCAAAATTAAAAAGGTTACACTACTCTCATGCTCCCGAAATCCCGCATCCACATACACGTTAAACAAGCGAACAAAATACGCAATTTTTACGTTGTAATACGTTGTAAAACTCCGCGTTGCGTCCCGAACGACAGTTTCACGAGAGCGAGCCGCGTATTTAACTTTTATAGTCAACATAAACTTTTACTATGCCCGTATTGCCGTCCATGTTTTCATCGTCCTTTTAACAAGAACTCGACTCAAACATGATGTTCCTACAGTTGACGCAAATTACCTTCTGTACAATTACCGAGCTTGTTTAATTGGCAGACTTTTCATTATTTTTTAATCATGTGATTTTTCTCATGCGGCTCTGCGGTAAAGGAAATTTATTTGCAAGAGATGTTTATCATTTCGCACTAGTTGTTAGGAACGATTTAGCGGAGTGGTTGTTAAACATCTAGGTATGTAGATATGAAATTTATTGCCCGTGGGAAGTTTTGTGTGGCTGTAACCTGTATGAACATTATTTATATGAAGTACTAAACTTAATAAAAGAATAGTTGATGTGTGTTACATATATGACGTGAAAATTGTATGGTCAACTAGCTGATCCGACTGACGTTGTCCTGACAAAATTTCAATAATTCATACAAAAATCCCATTCAATATTTCCAATTTTCCGGGCAACTTTTCTTTACTTAAAAACCTTATTAGGACTGTAATGAGGAACATAAAAAAAACATCTGTCCAGCCGTTTTTGAGTGTTGCGCTTACCAACGAACAGCATTCCATTTTTATTTATATAGACAGAAGAAGAACAACATATCAAGCCTTTTCAGACTCAGATATTTAGAGGGTGAGCCTATTCGGACTACTGCTGAACCTCTCCCAAGTTTATAACAGTCTGTTTCGACCTTCTTATATCCAATCGACCTCTGCCAAGGTCAAGGACTAAAATGTATGGCAACTACCAAAAAATGTTCTCATCGCTAGGTATCGGCAAAGGAATGGTCAATAGATTGACAACTTATCCCTACCAAAGGAATAGATACAAATCGCGTCATATGCTTAAGGCATGACATCTCTGAAAAATCCACTAAGTAAGTACAAGAATTCACAGTAATATTAATAGCAAATATCAAAAACATCAGTACAAAAACAAATATGATAAACATTGAAAAGGGTTTCAGCTCCCTTGTAGGCGTAAAAGTGGAAAGTTAATAGGTCGTTTCATTGTTATCGGCGGGCGGGTGCGAGCCATTTCTCACGCGGGATGCGAGCGGCGTGTGCCGATCATTAAGCTGTTAATACGCACCCCGCAGATGAGACGAGCCTTTATTCGGTAAAACAACGCTAATGATGCTACCGATTGCGATGAATAGACGGGTTCTTGTTAATTTTTGGTGGTTCTGTTTTACAATGAAGTTGGTTTGTTAACACCTCGAAGGGTTGCCCGAGAGTCAATGTCGTGTCGTGCACCCGAGTCTCTATTGAATCTCAATTTCGAGGGTGATACGTTGCTAAGTATGACATTACGCATGCATTCGCGTTTACATTTCGCCGATGACTGTGTGAAGTCCTGTAATAGGGGACTAGTTTCATCTTGCTGTTTGTTTTCTTTTGTAAGCAATATAACTTAGATTTTTCTGTTTGTTTTTTGTGTGCCCTCTAACCTGGGTTAGATAAATTTATTTTCTTCCCACCTTTTCCCAACTTTTAGCTAAGTAATCTGGCATGCGCTTTCTATAGTCTATGATTTGGGAAACTAAATTTGAAGTAAGTGTTTATTAGCAGTTTTGACTAGTGTTAATCTATAGTTAATAGTTACGGTAGTAGCGAAAAATAAATCAAAGCTATAGCTAAGTTACACTGATTTATAGAGCGTAATAAAATTCTATTGTATTGTCATTCTGTCTGTCCATTGATCTAGGTCGAACAATATTTTAGGTAGTACTTCTTGGACAATGACTAATTATGATGTCAAGTAAAATCTATCTACAGGGTGTTACAGAAAGGGTATATCAATACAAACGTGTTGAAGAGTGTATCTGGTCTAGAATCTCTGTACAAAATTTCAGCTCAAAAGCAGTAACTTTGAAAATGCTTAATATTTTTTTATTTCGATAGTTTATTGAATTGAAATCATAACAAACGTGTCACCGCACTACGAGGGTCATTATCCATTATCTGTAGTGTGTCTGTGCGACTAGTACACGCACATCACGCCGCCGCGCGCCAGTGCAGCGCCGTGATGTCGAAATAAAAAAAATATTAAGCATTTTCAAAGTTAATGCTTTTGAGCTGAAATTTTGTACAGAGATTCTAGACCAGATACACTCTTCAACCCGTTTGTATTGATATACCCTTTCCGTAACACCCTGTATATAAATAAAAATGAATCACCGAAATGTATGTACGCGCACAACTTCCGAACGACTGCACCAAATTGAATAATTCTTTTTTTGTTGTGTTCGGTATTGCCAGGACATGGTTTGTATGAAAGAAAATTACGAAAATTCGAAAAAAAAAATTGCACCCGTGCGAAGCTGGGCGGGCCGCTAATAAAATATAATTCTAAGCTAGCACTATAGTGCTTGCAGTAAAATCTTGATCTAACAGTGTTTCTGAAGGCTCTGACTTCAGGCGTTGACCTTGAATACGCAGAGAATTAAACGAGAACAATAAAAAGTAATCTAAACATACGCTGAAAGGAACAATACTTAATAAATTATGATTCATCAAAATAATATCAATGTCACGCATGTCATATTTGAATATAATTGTCAGGATACCAATATACCATTCAAAACGAGTGTGGTAGGAATACTTATCCAAAGTTGCGCTGGTCGACATGATAAACAAAGGTCGGACGTATAAAACATTTGAAGTCAATTAGAGGCTTGGCTCCAGTTTGGTTTTAAAAAGGAGCCACTCCTAGCTGAACAAAAGCTCTATTCGAAGTTTTGGTACCTAGTTCTAGTGTTTAGTTTTGGTCCCTATCCTTCTAACATTACTAACAAATTCATTTTGAAACTATTATTATAAACTAGCTGCGCCCCGCGGCTTCACCCGCAAAAGTGTCGATCCCGTGGGAATATCGGGATAAAAAGTAGCCTATGTTAATCCAGGGTGTCAGCTACCTCCATACAAAATTTTATCAAAATTGGTCCTGCTGTTTGAACGTGAAGAAGTAACAAACATATAAACACACACTCACAAACTTTCGCCTTTATAATATTAGTGTGATAGCTTGCTTAACTGTTACTGCGTTACCTAATTACAGTTAATAATTTCACATTTAAAAAATATGCCTCTCATACTCCCATTCTTTCCAAATTAAGAGATTTGATTGATTTTTTAAGTCTGTTTGAGTTGCCTTTTTACCTCAACCTTTCTTTATAACAATAGTATGAATGTCTGAGCGGTGTTGGCGCCGCGGTGTCGCCAGGCGGGACCCACCCTCGCGTGAGGCACTCCCTTCGGAACAACCCCAGACCCCACTGCACTGTACTTCTATATCGATCACCTCGGACACGCACTGTTTAGGGATGCACGGGAGAGCAAGGAGGTGCAGTGTCGATAAAAAAAAAACATTTTTTTTTTAAATTCTCTGTTTACCTACATTATAAGCAAATAAATAATAACTATTTTTTCTATTTCTAAGTATTGTATTTGTAACTGGAGGCTAAGAGCGCATTTGCTCATGTTTCGTATCTGATAGTGCAATATTTCTGTCAATTATAATATTTTATTATGCCAATTTGTAGCTGTATCATTTATAATAATTCTCGGTTTTAATTGGCAAATTAGGTAGTGATTACCAATAACTTCTAAGACCACTTCAAAGCGGGTATATTTTATCATTTTTATTACTAGAAACTTATAACATGTCTATTACCTGCATTTATAGAAATTATCGACAAATATCGATATTCCCATCCCTTTCAAGGACACTAAGGGGCGACGACGGCATAGTAACATAATAATGTTGACAATTTCTTCACAGCTCTGGCCCGAGTCCACTATCCCCACGTATCGGGATGAAACTCATCGATTTCGCGTTCCATGGAAGATTAAGCCCTAAAACGTTTACTCTATCCCCCTTCTCACCGACAAGCTATCCTCAGATTTTCACGGTAGATTGGTCTGGCGCGGATTGACTTGTATCGGATGCTCATATTGCTGCCACATTGTCGGTATCATGTGTATGTTATCAAGTACCTTTTATGGTTGTAGAGAATCGCGGTAATTTAGTGTTAAACACATTTAATTATAATCACATACATACATAAACTCATACCTTTTTCTCATGGGGGTAGACAGAACCTACAGAATGCCATCTGCTACGATCCTTACATACTCCTTTTGCCTCGTTTACGTTCATACATCAGAAGGCCAATCCTCGTAATTTAAAACGTTCAAATTCTAGTCGCAGTTTTTGACATTTGTTTGTCAAAATGTAGGAAAATTAAAGGTATTTTTGACAGATAGAGACTGAGATCATACTGTGAACGTTCTTTAAATTACGAGAATTACCCCTCTGGTCATACACTCACGCCGGTTGCGAGTAGGTACTACGCACCTGACCTTCCTGAAGAACATCACCAATAAGGTCATAATTATGTCAAATATTAATAAATCAACTCGGAGGCGGCGTGCGGCGGTGATGCTCCGCCACACACCAAGTCAGTTGTTTCTACGGGGCGAAAAGCGAACGGCGGAATGTCGCTTAGCTACGCTGACTGATTATAATCAGAAGGCCAATTCTCGTAATTTAAAACGTTAAAAATCTAGCCGCAGTCTCACCTCAGCGACAAACAAATGTTGAAAACTTGTCAAAGTGTAGGGAAATGAGAGGTATTTTTGACAGCTTGAGACTGAGACCAGACTGTGAACGTTCTTAAAATTACGAGAATTGCCCCTCCAATATTTTCATAATAGACTAGTTGAATATTCATTTGTTTACCAAATGCAGCCCTTAGCCATTTACGTGTAACTAGGGCAACGTCCCATTTTGATGTCGATATTTCACATAAGTTTTTATTCTTTATACCAGCTTCTGCCCGCGACTTTTTTCGCGTGAATTTTTTTGTTTTATTATAAACTATATCCTACTAGCTGACCCGGCGAACTTCGTACCGCCTCAGAATTAAATAGTGTGTAAATTCTATACGTGGCGCCATCTATTACCATAATAACGTTATTGTTGTTTTCCTCGGGAATAGCAATTTTTTTCGGGATGAAAGGTACCCTATGTCCTTTTCTGTACACCTGACAACGTATATGCAAATTTTCAGGATGATCAGTTCAGTGGTTTAGGCGTGAAAAGGTAACAAACAAATAAATGTTATAAATTTGCTTTTGCATTTATAATATTAAGTTAGGATTAGATAGGATGACACTCGGCAATACTGTAGCTTCCCATTAGTATAAGAATTTTCGGAATCAGATCAGTACTTCCGAAGATTACCCTTTAAAAGCTCACAAATGTTACCTCTTTATAATATTAGTAAGTAGTATAGATAATGTTATTGTCATTTCAGTTACCATTGTCAAGTAGTGTCGTTACACTTTGACTGTACTTACAGAAGAGGTTGTTTACTTACAAGTATACATTTAAGTTGTTAGTGAAACCATTACTGCGGTGCACGAAGGCGATAAGCTAAAAGCAACGTGTAACCTGTTGTTTCTTAAACCACTGACTTGGTTGCATGTGGATTTAACCTTAAATTAGCACATTTTTAATACCTACATGTATTGAAGAGCATTTAAATGTATAGGAAAGTATGACAAAGTACATATTACATCGCGTCTTCACCCCCGAAAATCGTACAACAAAATTTGGAATACGGCGGCTTTTACAGACTTCAAAAGATTAATGCCAAAGTTATTTTTTTCCCTTTAATCTGTATTGTCCCACTGCAGGGCAAAGGCCTCCCTTCCCCCTTTCCACCTCTCTCTGCCTTGAGTAAGTGTGAACCAATCCTGTCTGTAGAGGCGTCAAGCTCATCCCGCCATCTTCTGGGTCTGCCTAGATGTTGCCGGAGATTTTCTGGGACCCACATGGTGGTAGATTTGATCGTTCGGCATGCGGCAAACGTGTCCAGCTCAGTTCCACTTAAGCTTGTCTTTCCCAAAGTTACTTAGAGTTAACTTTAAACACACAAATATTCCTATTTAACTCTTAGCTTTATAAACCTCATTTCCTTTCAATAATAAATTCCTTCACATAATAAACAAAGCAATCTTTTTGCCCAGGTGACGCACAATACAAACCGTACGTGACGGCGCGGCCTGAGATCGCGACAGTGGAGTTGGATGGCGACGAAGACTTTGTGGTGGTGGCCTGCGATGGCCTCTGGGACTTCGTCAGTGAAGACGACGTGGCACTGGCGGTGTACAGGCAACTGGCTGCTGATCCTGGTAAGTGGTAGTGAATGGTCAAAGGCTTAACGGATTTTTTTTGCAGTTTCGAACAACAAAGACGGCCGAAAAGTCGAATGTGAGGTGCATTGTCGTTTATGTGGTATACCGTCAATGTTAATTACCCTATTTCAAACATAAGCAAAGAATAATGTCTTAGTTTGTGCAATATGCCCGACTAACGACACCATTTATTTACATGGCTGCATAGATTTTATCTTTACTACAATTTTATATTTGCTAACGCCAGGTGCAATTTGGCAAGCGTTGTGTGAATGCATTTACGTGTGCAATATTAATTACAGCTGAAACAGGTCCGTTTACGTTTATGCTATCTATCAATCGCGCCGCCGACCTTGAGCCTCATGCTTACACAATAACGTGAGTCACTGCGACTCACTAGACAGGATAAAATGACAATTAGCCGTCAAAACAAGCAACCTGCAAGGTTTTCAAGTGAATTATAAATACTTATTCGTAGGCACCGATTCGCTTCAGCTATTTAGGTATAGAATAACCGTATGACAATAACACGTTGAAAAACGCCCAATGTGTTGTATTGACATGGTAGTATCGATGTTTAAATTTTGTCGCATAATGACAACAGATCAGGTAACAAATGGCTTGGCTGACGGCATCAGTTGGCACGCATCAAGTGTGATTATGTTGTCACAAAGGGTCACATGATTATGACGCGTGCGCTCGTGAACCGAGTGCCCTCGTTGGAACATTCAGCGGAGATCTTTGACACATATTATCCCCCCGTGTTCCTCGGTCCTCGGCTCTCCCGCTCGATGAAGCCCGTAGTGCTCGGGGAGGGTCTAAGTATTATGGTTAGAACAATAACTTTGGCGCCCTCAAATCTCTGTGAAGTGTCTTTAACGCGACGCTCACGGCGATAAGAGCTTTCTCGTTGTTCAAAAGAATTTTCCTTTGTTTTGTGAATATGAAAGTTTGTATTGTGCCACTGTTGAGCAAAATAGGGTTTGTGTGAGAATTCTTTTTAATAATTGTAACGGAGGGGAAAAGGTTTGTTTTCAGCTCAAATTGTCGATTGGATTCCTCATTCTTTGAGGCTTTAAATTATACTTACAGGCGTTGTTTGTATTTTTTATTAATCTGCTATACAGGGATACACTTTTATCAGGTTTGCATAAAAAACATCTCTCCATTAAAACGTGGATATTAAGTATCATAGAGATCGTTTGAAATTTTTGTAGACAGTGAATTTACCATTAATTGTGATGACTTGTTATTTGCACGAATCAAAAGCTCTCGCAATTTACTTACCTGAACGAAAATTAACAGTATTGTAAGCTGAATGTTGCTGTCAGCTTTGTGGAAAAATAGGGTGGAGTAATGCTCCATAATGTAACAATCCGACCTGTCGACGCATTATGTTATCATCGCATTTAATGTCGGAGGGATCCCTTTAACCCACCAACTGCCACGGCTTCTATTGGCTTTGTACTCAACCAATATCTTAATTAATCCAATGTTCTAGTTAACAGGATATTTCATTTAACAATACAGTTATTTTAGACGTTAAATCCTCTTAGAATCGTTTTTGGGAGAATGAGGTAACGGCTCTGAGAACAACCATACTTCACTGTCAAAAAAGGAGACTTGAGAAAGTCCCCGAGAAATGTATCGTTGGATACTTTTGTAAATGTAATGCTTAAGAGCTTACACTTGTTTTAAAACGTTTCTTCTTCCTTTTTCGTTGTCAAATTATGAAGATTAATGTTTAGAGTCATTACGGTTCAGGTATATTCAAATGGAAAACAAACACCTGCAGAGCCGGTATTTAGACACTCACAGGTTTCCTTGTTTGAATAGGTCTTGCGAAAAAACCGGTCGAACAATAAGAGTGTATTTTATGTTCCGTAACGAGATTGCTGCGGTGCCTAGATTTCAGCCGGACTGCGGTCAGGCCGCGCCGCCACAGCCCCACAATATTGTGTCGTAATTGCTTCGGAAGTGGGGAAGTGAGAAATTGGATACTTTGTTTTGCCCCTGTTGCAGCCCTGCCGCACTCCCCCGACACCGATACGAAGCCTTTCTAATTATTCGTTTTCTAAATGCATGTAAATACAGCAGTTACCAATTGCTTTAAAATTATAAGAGAACATAAATCGAACAGGAAATAGTTCACGATAATATGCAATCTATTCTCGTTATAATTAACTTTCCAGTGCAGAAATCGATGATCTCATTCCTGCAAATTCTAGTTCGCTGGTATACCTACCATTGATTTTCACGCTTATATCAAATCCGTTCGTGTCCCTACAGTTTTACGCTTCGATGGACATCAGACCCGTCTCATTGGATTAAGCGATTTAAATGTTTAAACTGTTGCGAGCGGCGTATTCAAATAGGGGAGGCTACTCGTCACTAATACACCCCGGGGCTTTGGATTAAGACCCTCGGTGTTATGGTCATTTTAATATAGTTCTTATTGCGAAACATCAAGGCTTACATTTGGCCTTTATGTCCATTGAAGTAGGCTTTTTGTGTCATTGGTAAAATGTAAGTCCTCTCGTAACACTTTCTCCGCTTGCAATACTATTCGCATGGAAACTTAATAGTCGCCTGTCATGTAAGAGAATTTATGTTGACATTAGCTATTAGCGGGGCTGTATGAAGTTATGAGCTTATCATATGACGCTTATGTGTTGTCAAATTATTGTTTGAATAGCTGTGTTGACAATGCATCTCAAATCGTGTGTGGTTGTGTTGACGACCCGCGGTCTGGTCGTCGCGATGCCTGCATGATAACATTGTGTGTAGATGTTGATAGAGCGATAAACGATTGATACGCTGGGTGGACAAGCACGCACCAGTGCGCTCCTACCTTTAGTTGTTCTGTAAACTAATTAAATAACTTAGAAAATAGCTGAAATGTTATCACGTTTTGTGTTTTGTTAGCAGAGCTAGAACATTGTTCTTGTTGCATAGTTTAGTGCACCATGTACAGTCAGGTTGCTTGTCAAACATCTTTTATCTTCTTTTTGTTGCTACGGACAAAATATGAACAAGAAAGAACTCTTTGCTTTATATTAGCTGTCTCACTATTTACTTTCATTAATACTCAACCTCATCCGCGACTCCAAGAATTTTGAAAATGTGTTGAATGTCTAAACTAAACAAAGTTATTTGTTCTTGTAAATCACGAATGCGTGGACGCAGTGTTTTGTGTATTAGTTGGCAGCCCGGTCCAACACGCGGTGACCTTGACACTGTTGGACAAATCTTCGTTATCTGCCAACTTTCATTCATTATCTTGTTGGGAATATGATACGAGTCGGATGTCTCGTTTTAATATGACAATGTGGACGGTTACAGTGCTATAGTGCTGCACAGACAGTTGTACTATCACAGCAAGAAGTCCACTTACACCGCAATGACCATTATCGCCTGCGCTATACGAGCTGCGGCGCCTATACACACATACACATATTTTTATCCGTGTGAGTCATGTTCCAACGCTAGCATCGCACTACGAGTATATAGTCATAGATGTGGTCAATGCTAGACAAGGATGACAATATCAGTTACTTGTTTTTTTATCGCAGTTTGATTATTTTTTTAATAGCAATGCAAAATTTCAACAGGTGAATATAAGTTAACATTAGCTAGATCGGTAATGAGGCTGCACTCGCTAATGTGATCGGGATAGATGCGGGTTCGAATCCTAGTTGGGCCAGTTTTTTTTATGTTTTATATAATTATTATTATTTGTATGTTTTAGTAATTTATTTTATTAAATTACTTTGAACAAATAGATATTATAATAAAGGTAATTTATTATTATAATATGATAATAAATGAAACAAATTTTGATATGGTAACATTGTAATATTTTTTATACAAAAGAAATCCTTTACTATGTTCACCAACCAACAACAGCGAATAGTGGAATAATTTATGTAAACTAGTAAAGTAGTTAAAATATGAGGGTAGATTTACAAAGTGAACTTATCACTTTGTTTCAAATCTACCCTCATATTTTAATAACGACGCTAAGATTGAAAATAATTGTAAAACGAAAGAATCTTCGTTTAGTTGTGGAATATTTTAAAATATGATATTTGTTAGCAACTCGGCATTCTTATTTCACATTGTAATACTTAAAAAATATTTTTAATGTTTGATGTGAGACTCGAACCCGAACGTTCCGCCATGCGAGGCACAGTGCTAACCACTTTGGCCACCGTAACACTCACTTAACTTATTGAAATTTGTAATAACAATCATAAGCGGTCAACAAGTTGCCAATGTGTAGTGTTATCAAACGTTCTTATAGAAGAAGGTCATAAGTACAACTAATAGTCTTATGCCATAGTTTTGTGAGATTGCAAGTCGACTTCTGACTGTGATAGTACCTATCGGGTTTGTGTGGTAATGACTTGTCTAGCTTTGGCAATGATTTAAAATATGCTCAGCTTTATGAATAAAAATCGCTTTTCATGTCTGTCTGTGTGACCACGGATTTTGGTGCGGTTGTCACCATCATTTGGAGAATTTATACCCGAAGGTTTATGTGTAGGTTCAGGCCTTGTAGACCATTTTCTATTTTGTTTAGTACCTGGTACATGTTGACAGGCCTAAACTGTCCTCCCATACCTGTTTACAGTGTAATTTAAAAACATTGTAAAAACCAATTTAGGTATTATTAAAAGAGTAACCGTGGAGTTTTTTGCCGGCTCTTCTCCATAGGAAACGACAAATTGAAATTGTGCATCTAGCTCCTGACATTTCATAAGTGCCCACGTAGTCAGAACAAGGAAGAACGAATCACCTGCTAATATAATCATCCCATGCGGATGCGAATCGTAATTTTACAGTAGCAGATTGAGGGAAGGGGTGAAATTGTCCTTTTGTAAATATGCAGAGGCAATCTGTTTCTCAGCTGATTGTATCAGCATTCAAACTGAACCCTATCTCGCCGCGAAATAAGGTTTAAATTGGTCCTTAGCCACTACCGATAGATCTGTTATACCCTTTGAAGAGGACAGTGTGATTTAATTTACGCCTATAAAAACCTAACGCAAAATACGAAATGTTTTTAGATTCGGCAAAGTGGAGAAAGTAGAAGGTGAACACCTCTCTCCCATTATCAATTATCTCGACTCTACCAAACGTTAAACCTCCTCCCGTTTTACCACCATTACCTACCGTTTTACGGTTTAGTGTCATTCACACGTACTTACTTACATGTTATATTATAAGAGACGATGTATCGTTAAGGTTATTACAGGAACTGCCGGCCTAAATACACTTAATAAAGATAATTGTGCTCTTAGACAATTACTGTACCTCTCTGACATACTAGCGGATAAAATTGTTCGGAATTACTAAAAGAAAATGCTAAATAAACGTAGCGTTTAAAAGAGAATGTGTATTGATTAATGAGAGTGAGCCCTAGTTGCTAAACAAGCCGTGGACTATTGCGAGCTCATTTACATGTACGCTGGAGATTTTACTCTGTAGACAAGAACGGCCCTTTTCTATATCCTTGGTAGACTGCACTGTAAAATGGAACACAATAAAATCATTGTGTTCCATTTTACAGTGCATATAGTGAAAATTCTGCCTAAGCATAATCAGCCTATAATGTTCCCACTACTGGGACTCAGGTCTTCTCTCGGTGAGAGGGAGTGGGTCGTAATCCACCAGGCAGGCCCAGTGCGGGTTGGTTTCCTTCGCCGTTTTGTGTTAAAATTCTAAATTCTATTGAATTCGGAAGTCAATAGAATTTAGAATTTTCTGAAAACCTTCTGCTTAAAAAGCTTTTCACTGTGAATTAAGATCAAGCTATGCTATATTATCAACTATAGACTCTATACCAATTGCGATCTCAAAGTAATAAAAATTTTGAATCACTGTATTAATGTCATACATATTCAACTATAACATTTTAGGAAAGCCCTTCAGTTCATTACTAATGATTACTTAATTAAACCTACTTCATTGTACTTTCTTAGTGTACAGTGCAGTCGAAAGATGATTTGTTCGTTTGTTTCCTACGAAAGTATAGTGGGTAGTTTCGCTCCACATGACATGTCGGCCGAGGTGCGCAGGCGACGCTCGATGATTTGCATTGTAAACACGACGGACGGTGACCGGCGCATGCCTCGCTTCACTAATGGCCTGCTCATCATCACATCTACCTATCGATTATTTTTAGTATTCGAATCTAATAATAGATAAGAGAAACACTGGATAAACTCAGTCTGGCACCGGCAGTTCATAGAAAGTAGTTTGGACAGGCGTAGATTTAGGAGGCATGTACTTATTTGTAGAAAACAATGACTTATGAATTATTTTACACTCTCATTAACTTCTTTTTTGTTGAAACAGTTGTCTGTCAAAAAGGCTTGTAAAATCATACTTTGAAGACAAGCCTTAGTGCAAGCCTTAGTTTATGCATAAGTATTTTAAGGCTTGTCTTCGAAGTATGATTTCATTAGCCTTTCTGACTGACGTTTTAAGCAAAAACGAAATTCAACTTGATGAGAGTGTAAAATAATTCATGTATGATTTCATGGTTTTGAACTCCCAAAATAAATGTAACCTGACGCAATTCATCACCATATTAAAACAAAATTTTAATAATTCAGTGCACTTGCCACAATATTGTCGAAGGGATCCTTTATCTGTAATGATTATGTATTTCGCAGTCGAGTGGTCTCGCTGCACGAGGGGTGAGTCCGCAATAAAAGTGCAGAGTTTGTTCACGAGGAGGGCTCGCTAGTCGCTTGTTACACCCGCCCGTCTCTTTGACATCCGCACTTTTATTGTGCAACCCCTAGTCCTCACCGCGCCGCGGTACTACACACTACACTTGCGATCTTAGAATTACAAATGTATTTAGAATACATTAAGGGACTCTTGATAAAGTTTTAATACTATGCTTTTATATCTATTACACAAAGCGCGGAAAGTTGGAGCGTTCTGATAGTTTCTCTATTTGTATGTTTATGTATTCATATGACAACAATATAAAACTTTATCAATACAAATCCGATGATCATAAATATTTTTCCTTCATGTGGTTATTTTTGTTTGCTATAGATATTCCTGTTAGAATTCCCATTATAAATGCTTTATGCTCTTTTTCGATTCCATTGTATAATGTTGCTGACCTATTAATCCGTCAGCAGTTAAAAATAGCATAGCTCCAGTTAAAATTAAAACATTCATTCCTTGTGAAAGGAGCCGAGGACTGACTTCCTCAATTTGTCTCTTTTTGGCATTACAACCGGCCCCCTTCCGAGGGCTGATAAAGAACACCGTAATCCTTTCAATCGAATAACAGGGGATTACAGAGGCGCAATTTATGCGGGCTATGTGAATCCGCCAGCTTAAGGTGCCACTATTCGATATTTTTTCCATACAAATTTCGGGAGAGTATTACTCCACTGTTTGAAATTGTACATCCAAAGTTAAACATTGTATCGTTTTGTCTAATTAATAATTGTGTCTGTACGGAAGCAGAATTGTAAAATAACAAGCCATTAAAAAGTTATGAGCCAACAAAGATTCGTTTTTCTTGCTATTTTTAACGTAACTTTGGGTGTAAATAAGTAATAAAAGAACTGAAAAATATTAAAAATTAAATCCGTACCGACAAAGCTCAGTTATCGAAGAGTTCAAAAAACTTTATTTGTGATTGATTTATGTAGTGGATTTTTCATAGAACTCGATTTTGCAAAGCACTTTTCAAATATTTTGATGCGCCTATCAGTTCGGAACGGTGTTTCTGTGCGTGAGAACTAGATGTTGTGCGTGTAGATTAGCGTCTAACTGCTCATCACTGATGCTAGCTCCGTCAGACACGAAGCCAAGTTAGACAGCGTGATTTTGGCCATGACCACCAGTGAGTTCGAGCTCGCGTTTAGTTTACTCTTAAGTCGTATTCAGAATTTAAATAAAAATGTAGAATCATCACGATGACTACGTACATGGTCGGCGATGACGCGTTGTATGGAAACATTGCACATTTTAATTTTACTTCGTCGTAAATTGTCTGTTGGATCGCGGCCAAATGTTCAGCGTCTCATTCCGGAGTTCCGGGCCACATGGGTGGCATAGTCGCTCGCTCTTTCATATCACTAACGATATCAGTGACAACAAGATTGCACATTATGATAGGCGTTTCTGATCATATGTTACAACCACTTTATGCGCGACATCTCAGCCGTTGACCTTACCAGGGTTGTGTCAACATTTATATATGTGGAGTTTGTTTTGAGATCGATTTATAAATAGTAGAGCTATTTCAGTTGTTTTTAGTTTCCGTTTTCCTATAATTTGTCTGCGAATTTCTTATTTATGGCCAGTCTTTAGCAGTTTGTTTCACAAGCTCATGAATTATTCCGAGGTATACCGGCATTGTCAGAAACAGATTTTGGTATGAAAACAGTATTTTGGTGTGGAATACATTTGCTGGAGGACAAGAGGACAACAAATCCCTCCATAAATTATGTAATGGAATTGCGGATCAGATACGGGCCGGGCCACGACCTGTCTACTCCGGTTATACGATCGTTTCATCCGACCGAGTCCCTTCGGGCTTGCACCGCTCTCAGGTGGGTTGACCCTAATGCCATGTGTTCTCCTTTCATATCCTTTATTTAATGTTGAATTTTCATTATCACAGCCTTGTAGAACCATCATCAGTTATTAGTATGAAAGTTATTGAGTGATTTAGTAATGATGACAACGTTTACTAGCTTCAGATGGTAAAACATAAGACAAGTATTCTACAATATTACAAATGGAAACCATTATATCGTAGGAGCTTACATTATATTTTATGGTGTCTAACGACGACTACCTATTTATTATCTGCAGTATACATGCAGCTCTGTGAAGTGTTGATTAGCACTCGGTTGATGTTTTAAGTAGAGGTACGTTAGTAATGTAAACACTGATTTGTATAGAGGTTAACGACATGTAATGTGTTGAAACGTAATGTAAGCTTGGTTTACATGTTGCAAGGGAGAAAGTGGGCGTGGTTACAGAGGCGTCTGCGCAGCCCGGCTTACCAGTCTCCGTTGTAGTATCACGAGGTTTCTTCTCCGCCAATTAGTCCTGCTATCGTTGTGGTCGGCATGTAAGTCTGTCACGAAGAGCGAAACTATCTAATTGAGTTCACACATGAACAATGCTGCAGAATGCATCGCGCCCACTCCCAGCATAGCTCGGCTGCATTCGTTCACTTACGTCATTTTACTGTGCTTAATTATTTTCAATTAATTTATGTGCTGTAGTAATGAAGTAAATTGGGTAACGGAAAAAGATAAATATTTGAACTCAATGTGTCTTAATAAAACACCTAATACATGAGTTTTAATTAACACTATTGGTAAAACAAATCATTTTTCATTCAAATTTCATCTAGGGTTCACTGAGAGCCCCTCCTTGATCTCTATACTATGCTATACCAAATAAAGACGTAGCTAATGAAATCATACTGAACTGAAAACATTTGTAATTTCGGTAACATTTGAAACGCTTTACGGACCTACTCCTTGCTTTGGGTTGCAGCCACACTGGTGGTTACTGACAGCCTACATCATCCCACTGCTGGGTAAAGGCTTGACTTCCAGCTCTTTCGATCCAACAGCCACACAATGCCGGGGAAATATGGCCTGTTTAGGAGCACCTTTATGTCTACTATATTTCATGCGCTGTTGGTCAGGCGTTTTAGTGGCCAGAAAACCTTTTAAAAGAGGCCAGAAACAAACTTTTATTGTCTTACATTTGTTCAATTTGTATGTTGATTAAGTACTAAAAATAAGTTTTATTCTCTCAGCGAAATCTGTCAAGCAGAACACGCATCATGCCTCCCGTGGCTAACTGGCTACAAGTCAAAAGTAAACACAACAAAAATGATTATACACTGCAAGTCATGCGCATTATATTGTCGCTCCATTCACAGGATAATCTGCTATGAATTAAAATCTGCCGCCATATATGGTGGGCTTTTTCATTTTCGAAATCGCATAGCAGGTTTTTTGTCGAATAAAAATTTGCATGGAATGGTACTAGTTTGCTAAACAGTCTGTGTTTGTCGAGCTCTGTTCGGTTTGATCCATGTTTGCTCTTCGCCATTGTGCTGCCATGCCAGTGCCCAGACGGTGTAATCTGACAACCGATCCACCGGTGAAAGCCATTTGCGGTTTGTTGAATTTGGAACGGAATCCTCCTGAATTTCACGGGATGGATGAATTTCTCTGGAAAGTACGGTCAGTTCGGTCATGCTGAGAAATTATCACCTGTGTATGGAACGTGTAATTTCTACTTGAATTAATTTTTGGCTAGCTTTACCATGTGTGCGCTTGCCACCACGATACGGTTCGTGCGACGCACTTCCACAATGGACTGTTGTTTTTGTGAACGCCAGTTGAATGACCGAACAATTTTTGTACGATCGGCCTCCAAATTATTACAGATGTAAAAGTCATCGTTCAGGAGACTGACGGCCTATGAAACCTACCTGTAGTAATAGTTTAAACTAACTTATCGTATGCTGTCGATGTTCGTTAATACTTACACTTATTAATAAATAACACACGCATGAGTAATGTCCCATAATTGGCGACAGAGGCTATCGCCACTAAATAAAGACGCCGTGACATCCGCCCAACTAACTGTACAGAAATGTTATCATATAGACAAGTACTATTGATTGAATAGCTTTCAGTCCAATTTGATATTTTACTTCATATTAATTGACAATAACTCATTGATTTGGAAGTATGTTTCCTGGGATGGCTGTGCGCAGTGCATTCAAAGGTCTGAAACAAACTAAGTTGCGCTTCGACTCTATTGATGGATTGTGCAAAATATTGTTTGATTGAAGCAAGCATGACTCATGTCGACTTTATAATAGCTCCAACTAGACATTTATGAGGCGTGGAGCCGACTGCGCCGCGAGCACCGCCGCCTCATTCGGAATTCAGCACGACCCGATGTGGACCAAACTTCACCTTATCCGGCCAACTCGTAATGTCTCCATTGTTTACCAGATTGGTTAATCTACGAATACTTAATATCCACCATCGTTCGTTCAATAACCGACTGTCAAATGTACATGGATCGTATTTCACATGCTCCGTGACTTTAATTGATCTGCAATCAAAGTCCTACTTACGTCTAATCATCCATATCGAAACGAAATTTAATGCTTGTCCAAGAAAGTGCTTACATTTATATTTTTGGATTTGGCGAAAGCAAGGCTTTAGAAAGGCTAATTGTTCCATGAGAGTAGACTGCGAGGTAATTTAATGCAAGTTATATACGGCACTTAATTATTCGCAATTGTTTTGTAGTTAGATGTTAATCAAGATTGGATTTCGCATGTCGAGCTACGGATGCAGGAAAAGTCTGAATTGATTTCGAATTCATCACTTTCTGCCGCGATGACCAATGATATCGGTTTTGCACCAACTTTCCTTGAAGAATAGTTTGGAGCACCTTTCTTTGATTTGGGCAAAGTGCTAAGTATCTGTAGAGCGAGCAAATGTATGTTTGGTCTTTGGGCTCAGAAAACATACTAACATTCGAATTTTGTCCATATTGTTGGTTAGGTTAGAGTTTTTACTGAAAGCATCAGGAAAATGGACTCGCTGCTCGCTGCAATGCAATTGTTTATATTTTTAAAATGTGATGAGAATGACATGGATGAATTGCTGTATTCATAACAACTGTCACCAAGTAAAATTGAACGAGTATTGCATTGGTACATTTGGTTCTTCTAAATCGATCTGACGAAAGTGTTGGTAAGAAATTGTTTGTTTGTTTTGAATCTATCCTAGATTGAATAGCTAATCAAAATGCAACAGAGTTTCTGTATTTCCATTGTACAATTGTCTCTAGTAGAGTGAAGTGACTGACGACTGTAGTTACGTCAGTTTTGCGGTAATTTCACGGCTTGCGCCTTTGAACTGTTCCTTGTAGAAAAGTGAAGTGCGAAGTTTCGGCGAGCCGGCGCAGCGCAAGACGCGGCGGAGCGTGGCCGCCGGGGTCGTCGGCTGATGGTCGCCATCTTCCAGCGCCGATGTAGCTATGCTATCGGCGTCGCGCAACTTATGAGACTTGAGATATACTTACTCGGAGTTGAGTATAAAATGGTATGTCGAAATAAATGCTAAATCGTATACACGGAGAGCGATTGTTTTAACCGAAAAAATCTGTTCATATTTTGTCAAATTCTGGGGGTTTTCGAAGCAATCATTATTTTTTTTACAATCTGGCACTCCAGAAATAGGATTTGCTAGAAGTGGATTCTGGAGGTTTTGTGAACGGCGACAGGCGGTAGCATCTGGAGGGCGCATTGCGCGGGCGTCGGGGGGGCGGCGGGGTGCGCTGGGGCGCTGCACCGGGCTCGCGCGGCACTCGCCAGTCCCCGAGACACCGGCCGCGCGAACGGCCACCGCTATACCGCACGCATTGCGAGCCCCCGTGACGTTCAGTTTAGTGACTCCGCCCGCCCAGGACCAGCGGCGCTCGCACCCCTGTGCTGACACATGTGAGTCTAGCCACTAGACAGCGACCTCAACCGCGCGCCCCGCCCGCACCCCGCACCGCCGCCGCCGGTATCTAGCGCCGCCGGCCGGCCGGCTTTTCACATAACCTCTTTGTGGTGCTTTTTTTCAACTAACATTTTCAGTGATTGGTGGTGTTGATTGTAACAATTCTTTGCAGTGTTAGGGTTAACTCTTATATGTTTCACTGCTATTTGGCGGATTATAAGTTAAAGATGTTAAGTAGACAATAGGTACCTATTCAGTTTTTTTTAATAAATTAAGTAATACCTTATTTTCGCACAAATTGTTTATTGTCATGGAGAGAATAAGATGTTGTGATGAGAATGTAGGTATGATAAGAAAATTGTGAAAACAATTTTTTTCAGATTCGAAGATAAAAGAGAGCTAGGTACATCTCATTTTATATGCGTGCGCGCCTTCACTTATGTATGAAAAATTCAATTAAAATCACGAATGGTCAAGCATCGAGTGGGTGGTTAAAGCTTTGCGTGACAGCGTGTACTCATAGCGGCACGAGTGGTATGACTAATTAATTAAACTAATCCCTAAGACCAAGATGGTGGACATCGGTGCCATAACAAACGGTTGCTATGAATGGTTACTTTTCGATTAAGTAGATTAATTAATGCAATCCCCGTTGGGCGGAGGCGCGAGCACGCAAGTGCCAAGTGGATAGCAAGTAGCACGGACATGACGGCCGGTCGTCCGGGCCGCGCCGGCCGCAGCAGCGCCGCCTGTGCCGGACGCCGTCGCACGCGGAGGTCTACGAACCTACCGTGGAAATGGGATTATTGCACGACGGACTTAATGCTATTTCGCGCTCGTTCAGCGTCGTTCTGCTCCGCAATGAATAACTGATTCTAATTCCGTACAATTTAACATTATTTTATCCAAATCCTACTGCCAACCCCGTTACTCACCAGTATAGTAATAAAGTTTCAAGAATAGTTTTCTCTGAACGCACAGAAATCTTATAAAAGAGAGCCGCTTATACTGAGCGGCTTGCGAATCGCGTGCTTAATTATGTTTGTGTACTTAATAATAAAATGTCGCGCGACAAAAATCGCGTCATCTGGAATTCTGCTTCAGTTTTTGCATAGTAAAAGTTTCTAATTATAAAGTCGTGTCGTAAGCATGCATAGCCGGCTAGCGGAAGGATTGGAGCCGTTACGATCATCAACAATTCACCAACACGTAACAACATTGCACATGCAACCTGATTCTGAAGTACATTATGTATTGTATGTAATTTAAATTACTTACTGTAAACGAAATACCAATTAAAATTATGTATCTTCATGCTAAACTCGTGTAACATATCACCACGTTCGCTCCATATCGTCTTCCACCTATCTATCACCTCTGATGAGCGAACATTCATTTGCTACATGTCGTATGATTCATTCGTTCATTAATAAAAGTAACCCTGACCCCCGATATCTATTAGAATAATGTGAGTTCAGATAAGTAGTAATTCATCAAAAAGAATTTTATCTTCAAGATATGCCAAGTATTTGGCCTTTCACGACATTTGACGCTATAGAAAACAATTTCTGCTGTCTTAGTACTTCATTGAAACTGAGCCAATGTTTTCAGGAAAAAACTAAAAAGTCAAGACATAAAGTTGTATTGTTATGTTGCAATGAGTTCGACCATTTCTGGTGACATGTGGCTTTCTAGCAATATATCGGTGTTGGTGCAATCGGCCCCATTGCGGCCGGCCAGACTGCACGAGACAGATGTATGTCCTATTGAGCTGTCGTAATGCAGACCACCTGATCGATCGGCGCTAATGCCTCCCGGTGCACTCCGAAACGTGTCTATGTCTACCTAGCACTTTACACTCACTTCAATCATCCGGTATGCGCCATGGAAATCTCTCTATACTCTATAGTCTAACTTTAGCCCAAACTACACAAAATCTATTGATAGAAGTCGACACAAAGCCATATAAATTGCATACAGATAAACAAAATCAGTGTCACTGTGATAGATCTAAATGCAAAATAAAATTATACAACCTGAATCTGTCAATGAGAGTTATTATATATTTTGTGTATTATTTTTTGTGGGGCACAGCCGCGCAATATGGTATTCAAGATGGCTCATCGCTCACAGTACGTATTCGGCGCTATTACAAAAACAGCAGCCATGAATCATACAGTGGCGAGAACCGAGCTGATTCAAATCTTTAATAGGGACCTCTGGGAAACTTCAGTGCGATCATGTGAACGATTCACGAGTGAGAGGGTTTTTGCAAAATCTAAACATTGTTCTGTACCATTTGCATACTAGTGCTGCTGGCCTGTACCGTCATTGTTTAGGGTATCAGTTCGTTATAATCTAGTATCTGCATGTTAAATACTTTGTTTGTGGGCCGGATTCCCAGACTATTACCGTTCGTATTCGTACCGTCATTAGATACAGTTGCACGTGAAATATTCTCCATTCGAGAGCACAATTCGGTGTTACCAGGCGCGGGTGAGACGGCTCTCGCCAGTTATGATGAGAAATCACGGCAATCCCGCTAGGCACCGCTACGGTACTTTCTATGGCTGTTGATCTCCATTTAATGCGTTTCGTCTTGCCAATGCGGTCAATTAATCACTTAGTCAGTGTTTTAAGTATTGTACTGCGTTTTACTTTGGTGAACGGATGACAGTAAAAGATAAAGTGTTAAAAAGCTATATTGTTTGAGTAGGTGCCGTTATTCAAATGAACACTGAAACTTTAAACTACTTAGTTAACAATTGCAATAACATAAACTTAATGGAGTTACCTACTTACTGTCAAAAAACATGTCTGGTGGCCTAATCGAAGTGCCACAACCACCGTCGGTAGGTACCTTTTTGTTTCATCAGCAGCTGCCGAAATTGAGTCTAATAAAGTTCTCATCGAGACACAAGTGTTCGTTTACGTCATGTGACTGAGTAACCACACGATATCGAATTTTAATATCATACACGAGGACATGTGGTAACCACATTGTTAGCCGATGCGAGATTGAATCATAAGTTTAGGGACTAGAACACGCTTTGGTTTGTTGTGACTGCGCGCAGGGCGGTGAGGTGACGTCATAGACAGCTGTAGGGCGGGTGACGTCACGTCTCGCCGCGGCCGTTGACCCGCTTCAACCCTCGAGCGAGCCGCGCACCGCGCCTACACAGTACATAGTGTACCTCAGTACCTCACTGCCCACAATCATGAATAACTTATTGTATTATACGACCTGGACGCAGTGCCGACCTGGGGCAACCTGCACTGAAAATATTCTCAATTTTATTTTAAGTCTGGCTTCATAAAATGCTTTTTAAAATTTTCGCTTTGCAAGGCTCGCCTCGTTATTCGCTAAGGCACTTATTGCAGCGAGTATCTGTATTTTACATCATGTCACCGGCCGGGCCTTTCAAAGTAGCGGTTCATGTTTATTTTTATGAACAGTAAATTTTGTACTTTGTACACGCTAAATGACACCAGACTTGCAATTTTAAGCAAATTAAGGCAGTGCGATTATTTCCACCATGCAATGAAATTACTTGACAGACTATGACATGACTATGTCTGGATCTTCAGAGAATGCGTCTTGCATCTTGAAGTCGTGGCATTAGTTGATCTTCCTATAATTTCGAAATAAATAACTTCTAACATACATATAACTACAATTTTCATAGCGGATTAATTTCAGCAATGACTCTTACCGTTATCAAGCAATTGCCTACGATATCAAACACCTCATTGCAACTGATACCCGTATTACGGGGAACTGTTATCACCGCTATCGATTTTTACTGCACTTTATGGAATTACCTAGAATACACGTTTTTGTAATGGCGGTGTAATATCGCACGACCCCTGTGTTTTGCCACCCCACCTGGATCCGGGAATTTCTCGTGGGAGTTCTATTGTCGTTAATAAGTGCGAAAATGCTATCCCTTCTTCCCTTGCGCCTCGAAAGAGATTGCAATGAACACTTCCCTGCGTGTGTATAACCGACTCTCGAAAGCCACATCACTATGCCAAGACTTCTTGCTCTTTTCTTGTTCAGCTTTTAATATCCATTATACTAGGCTTGTTAATTAAACACACCAGAGTAGGTAATTATAATTGATTGGATATTTCGATGTATTGTTTAATAGCATCTCTAACTATCGCGCTGATCTTAATTTCTCATTCACGTGCGTTGGTTTAACATTCAGGTTGGTACAGCGGTTTACAATAAGCAACTGTACAGTAATTTAGTCTTTATGTAAATATGATATAAACTGTAATATGGCGCGCACTTTTACCGCTTTTACAATGTTCTGTATCAAGCGTCACGCAAAGTGCTCTCCACCCATCATACTAATTTCTACCACCTTTATGCATACACTTTAAGATTATACATAATAGAGAGTATGTAGTATAATTAGATGCTTTCGTTTTTGTCATTTCACCGTACATAGTTCTTCGTAACTAACTTTCTCGTATGTTGCTCAGAAACTGCTACGAAAATGATAAGATCTCTCCGAATGTCTTGGAACATCATCAAGTGGCCATAGATTTGAACTTGTATCTTAATTCTACAAGTTATCAAATAGTAAACCTCAGCTTCAGCAGCTTTACTATAATCGAGTTTCGATGGCAGAGTATAAAAACAAAAATGCTATCAAAAAAGTAATCGTTACTTACATGTCCTTGAAAATCATTGTTTGCTTCATTGCGTAGGCGGAATGTTGTATTCATGTCAGTTGTAGCAAACATAAAAGCTTTGCCAGAAATAGCTTTTATTTTTCCTCAAAAAGTGACCACAATGTTTTGTTTATTTAGAGGCGGTATTACTTATCGAATTTATTACGTCATTAGAGTAGTAGACTGGCCATGGGGCATGGATGCATATTGCTGATTGCATGCACGTACCCACCGTTCCTTGAATGAAGCCTGGCAATAGACTTGCTACGTGAGGAAATGTCCCCCGGCGCGAACTTCTATTAATATCGATTATGAGTTCGATGTAGAGCTGCACTTATTTCAACTCTAGTCACAGAAACAAACAAATAAGCTACTGTTTGTCAAACAAATAGGTTGTCCGCTGTGAAAATATTCTTACAGTCAAGAGGATCATCTTACTCGAGTCAACAGCACACGTCGGAGCGAGCTGGCACGCGAGTGCGGCTTTCCTCTATGTCTTAGTCATCGATAAACAATAAACAAAATGACAAGCTTTCTAGCGTCTATTCGTAAAAGTAAGTGGAAAGCAACTGGCGGTGCTAACGTTTACATTAATTGGCTTTATAGCTAACAAACGGAGCCGAGCCAGCTTCGACATCGCGAGGGGAGGCTGACTGGGCCGCTCATTAGTGTACTGAAGTGGATCACAGTTTTAATTGCTGCCGACAACTACCTGCATAACTACTACTATTATGTACTTATACTAACTCAAAGAGACTAATGTAATTGCAGCATTTGTGCACTCAAAAATCGTTTAGACGGAATAACAATTTTTCCGAAGTAATTATGTGACTTTTATTTATACACACTGCACTTTGATTCTTTGCTTCCCGTGGGTAGCGTTTATCTTTATTTTATTAATTCGTTTTCTAATAACTGTCGGCGATGTTATTTATATTCTGTGGAGCAGTTTTCTTTATCCCGGTCGCGATCGGACTGTATACGCGTGTGAGTAATGGTGTCTGGTATAGCCGTAGAGGCGAGTCGTGACTGCGACTCCAGACTAACACGATATAAATTAACTCTATTTGTACATTATTTTTTTGCGGGTTTACTACTCATGGACATGCTAAAACGTGATCTTGTAATTAAGAATAATTTTATGCAAATTACCAAAATTTTATATCATATCAGACGTATTTAGCGGTTTGAACATCACGAAATGAAATGCTTGCATTTACATCATTGTAATGATGGAATGGACATCAAACAAGAAGCTTAAATCGAGTAAGACCAGGTTTTTCCTTCGCATGACAATCATTACGGGACTTAAATCAACAAACATGGAAGACATAACAATAAAAAATCAAAAACTGCCATCAACTGCTATCAAAACACCATATTTTAAGAACACCATTAACGTCGCGCTTGTTTTTTTTCACGGAGCTTACAGTAGAGTCGACACAAAAGCGTGCCTCGGGAAAGTAAAACTGTTTCCGATTTAAGGCGTGTAATCTATAGTTATACAAAAGTGTTACATTCCTTAAAAATAGTCGTGCGTTCCACACGTGGCTCGTGGCATGCATGCTACAACTCAGCGCCCTTCTATGCCAGCCACGCTTTATTTATCCGTAATCCGTACTGTTCCGTAATAATCATGTAATCCGTACATGTGGAGAACACGTTACTTCGAAATCCGGAAGAGTGGAAGCGATAGATAAAACAATATGATGCAATTAATTGTTATAACATAAAATCTTAATAGCTTCATTTCAAATCCACTATCTGTATATTATGTAAAGATACATGTTAGAAAAGCTGAAAATATTACCTTTCAGCTTGGTGTTGATTTTGAAACTCCTTATACGGTGTGTGCGACGTCCAGTGGACATCATTTAAGAACACTTGCACAAAATAATGCAGCTATAAATAGAGCGCACTGGTATATTCCTCACGAATTCTGTGCCGTTATGATCTTGTGCTTAAGTTTTGTCATACGTGACGGCAAAATTGTGAATATTAATATTCATGTGTCAGGTTTATTAACGCGATCCGAGGTGTTGTTGCATGTGGGGCGTGCTCGCTCATACCCGTATTTACTTTTCGAGCACGGGAGCGGCTTGATTTACTGGCCCTCCGCCGGTCGGGGAGTTAAATTAGTGCGCTGTCATATGTCACGCGATATTTTATTTTGTTTCTCTCGCACTGTACGCCTGCCGGCTTATTTCGCTCAAAATCTCCATTCTGGTGCTCGTCACGAGCTATTTATAAACGCGCCATATTTAGAGGAGTTCCTTCACGCCCTGTTTTATCGCCGCTTTGCACCTCTCATAGGAAATGTCAGTATCTAAAAGATGTTTTAGGAAACGTAAAGGTCCTGTCAGTAGTTAGATGTAAACATCGCTTTCTAATACTTAAACGTTTCCCCGAAACAGTTCAGCAGCCTGATTTCATTTTGTCTGTCACTCGAGATGTTATTAGAAAGAGGAGAAGTGACAAGATTGATAGTAGCTACGTTGGTCAATAAGTGTTCGGGCGTGGGGCGCACTTCAAAAGAGTCGAGGGTGATTGATGCCTCAGTATCCCCTTGACGGAACACAGAACGCTCACAAAGTCTACGTGAGTCCACTAAAGCCAATTTGTGGCGTAGGACCGAGATTGGCAATCGTTGACAAATTGATATCGAAATGTGTTACTTACTATATCTCAGGTCTACTGATTACTTACTATATACTTACTTACTGTCAAAAGGTTGTTGTGTCTTGTTATTGGCCGAATAATTACCTTTTGTCAGTCTTCAATTTTATCACGCACGCCTGAGACGGGAGCTGAACCCTCTAGAGCTTTTCTACCCTCTTTGGAAAGTTAAGTAGAAGATGTGCTTTTCAAGCTTTTGGACTGTGAAGAACGCGTTTCCATTAAATGCCGTGTCATTCATCGAAAGCTAAAATTGATCAAAATAATGAATTGCCTCTCTGGACAGAAAGTGTCGAAGCACGCGGCGCCGAGCGTCGCGACGTCTGGTCGCTGTTTGTTCTCAGCCTTCTTTTTTCTATGCAATTTAATGTTATTTATTCAGAACTTGCTTGTGTGCTAAGTACCAATAAAAGCATAATACAAGAAACCAGAAACCTTACCTACAATTGAATTGATCCGAACATTTCGTTCACATTTTTAACTCAACAAAAAATATTTGGACTTACAATAAAAAGTGAGTAATAAAATTGTCTTTTAAGGAACAATACATCACTGCTTATTTAGGTATACTTAATAGATAGACAATAGAGTATCGGATGGGTCACGTAGCAAGATGATGTAAGCGGCGATTTCCTGCGAGCTGCGCAAAGCACTGCTGGATGAGCGTGTGGCGTGCGCTTGCCTGCTAATTAGTCGCGCTGACGTCATCCGTGGGGAGCGTGGCTTCGGCTCGCCATTACCGGAGGCCTTCGCGCGGAAACGACAACGACCGACGCTTTCTCTGCGGCTGCAGCAACTCTGCACACTGCCCACTGGCCCGCTATCAAACACCTGTCAAGGTCAAAACTGACAAACCCAAGACACGTTTGTTGTAAGACAGTAAGACAAAATCTAAAAACGCATTACCAACAAAGCGCCAATCTACAATCTCTTTCAAATATAATGAATAGCTATTACTCGCTACAAATAACAGTGAAAGAAGTGTGCAGAGACTAGAGGCGTCGATCTAATAACGATCGCGTTTGATAAAATAGGCGGAGCTCAGGCGCGTCGCTAAGCGTGACTCATCTTAATGGCTGCAATTACGACAGCATGCGGAGCAACCAGCATCGCGCCGTCTACCTAGAGTCGTCACGTGCCAATCGTCACTTACTAAAGGCAAAATTATCAAATTGATGCGTTGAGAACAATTTTTTTCTCTATTAGGCAAGCTTTAAATCGGACTAGCCTTCTGACTTCTGTCACAACATGCTTCCGTATTATGTCTTAGACAGTCTGGAACGTTCGACCCGGAATTTCCACCGGCAGCCGGCGCCGGTCACTACCGACTACCGCCACCGACACCACGGACGATTATCCAAATCTATTGGCAACAATTGAAGGTCAATCCCCGATTGTCATTTCGATGCAGTGTTGCACGTCTACATCGACCAATAAAGGAAAACCTTTTTCTATCAACTAATGAGGTCGGTTAGTATTGTAAGAAGTAATATAAAAAGTTTATTATCGGTACGACTGACTAACCGCTAATTCCGTGAAAACTCTAGATTTTCTTTGTTTTTCTTATTAGCGTTTTCTTGTTATACAAGGCTAAATAAGAATAAATTACAGCAATACCAGTAATGTTTCTTTTGTAAATGTGATCCGTATAGACCGTATGTGAACGTACGTAAACATTCACAGTTAAAT
Organism: Amphipoea oculea; assembly: GCA_945859645.1. Taxonomy (NCBI): domain Eukaryota; kingdom Metazoa; phylum Arthropoda; class Insecta; order Lepidoptera; family Noctuidae; genus Amphipoea; species Amphipoea oculea. Next base: position 17,400,724 of record OX243873.1, read on the forward strand.
TTTCGTAAACGGTGACATAATACCATTCCTTATCCTTTCCTATTTGTCTCAAATTGTCCTCTACCATGGTCGTCCAGTTAGAAACCAGACTGCAAAAACAAGTGGTTGCTCACAAAGCCTAGCCTAGTCTCAAAAGCTAAATGGCAACGTAGGTATTTAAAGTTCTATTTAGTAACTGAGAGACGAAATCGTGAATCATGTCACGGGTAAGTTTAAATGTCACGCGCCTCTCTGTGAAAGGACCTACACTCGCTGCAGTAAATGCCGTCACGATCTTGTTTTGGAGTGTCGTAAAAACTGGTACCCTTATGCTCTTATATTCAGTTGACTTTGGGTATCTTCCAACTTTATTGACCCGAACATAATGGCTGAGGATTTCTCCATGTGCGTTTGGAAATTCTACAAGCATTGGATGAATCAGCCGAGTGACGTCAGGTTTGTTTGCGATTTGCCCTCTCGACCCATTTCCTACTTTCTACTACGTGGTCGCAGAACGCATCACCACCGCAATTTCAATTGCAATGAAACCCACGTAAAAATTATACACATTTGCTACAAATCTTACTTTTCTGCTCTATGCGCCAACTCTGGGTCCGAGTAGTGAAACGTGATGCATTAAAGATTGCGATACTGTCCAAGTACAGCTTTCTACTTACAACTACTCTAGAAGTCGATGTATTTCGTTGATTTACAACATATGTAAACAGTCGATTGACCTACGTTTTCCTTTCATTTAGTATATGTAACATGTTATTGTAATAAGATGCGAAACACTTGCATCCGATTACATCGAAGTCGTTGACCGGAGTGAGTGTGTAGCGCATTTGGAACTTAGTTTAATAATGTGTTGGTATTTACACGCCGTAAGATGCGCCCTGAATACCAATCCTAGAAATGTTAACTCCTATACATGTATGATTCAACATTATATTCGTTATTGGTTATCTGTAGTGTGGTGTGGTGGTACTTGTCCTCATTTCAAGGCCTAGCTTAAATACTCGTTTCTGCACTTATATTCTTACAAGATTAATCGAGCTGTTAATGGTATTAACGTAAGTCGTAGATATCAAATTGCTAATTTAATGCCACTAGATAATCGCCATAGAAACCTCGGATACTGTTGACTTAATTGACATATTGACTATTAACGTTTGGCGAAGATATCTAAATCAATGTTTTGTCCGATATATTCTCGTGGCTCGTTGACTTCATTACTCCGCGTCGTCGCGCGTCGTACCTACAGGCTTCACAGAATTAAAATTAATTACATTAAGCTGGCATCGATGCAATGTAATCAGAAACTTGTATCTCACTTGATTGCTATTTCGACACAGAACAATGAAGCTTTTTCGAAAAACAATGGAGTACTAAATAACGCTCACTGCTTAACGAAACGGAACTTGATTTCAGTATCAATTTTGAACTCCTACATTCGGCCCACGATCAGCGTAGTTATTCAACTCGAACATTTTTGACAGTGTACAGAATGGCTTTCATTATGAGCGTTATTAAAGGCGGGGTTTTAAGTAGTAGTTTAATTGTAATGTATATGTTTAAGGAGTGGTATCGGCAGTGTTATCGTGTGGCTAGTTACAGCGAGTCTGCAGGATAACTCACGCTATCCTCCCACGCGACACTCGCGGGATAAAACCCGGCGTGTAGGCTGCCTGAATATCTTACTGCACTCCACTTTGAAAGCTCGCCGTTAATTATTATCCGATCTTTGGCGAGCTTGTTGCTGTGAATGGGTGATAACTCGCCGGTGATATGTGTCGAACAAGAAAATGATGTTGCTAATTATGTGTAGACGATTTATCTCTAGTTTGGGTTCTAAATAATTTTGTAACTACATCTGTCTGTACTATGTGGTAGGTATCACTATTACGCTATATGCTTGAGGACATGATTGATGGCATCACTCACTACATTACGTTAGTTTACATTATATGCACGAAGAAGTCTACCAGGCAATATTGATATGAAGCTTCCCTAATCATTTATTTCTTATCCCTCAAGTTATTAAGTTTTATAGACAATGCGAATGGGGTAACGTGTAATTTTCGTGTCCTTCACCACACAATCCTCACCTTTAGTGCAACCAAACGGCTGGGAGAATCGACTTGGTTTCAATTCCAAAAAATAGAAGAAATAGTCGTAACGCTATGCCAAATCACGAAAATAGTCATTAAGTGATTCCAGAGATATAAAGGTGTCTTGGTGAGGATTACGTCGTGAACCTTTCTCGCCACAATCCTCACCTGATTACCGCGGAACGCTTACGTTGTTGAATTTGTTGTCACAAAATAGTCGTCTCTAACCATGATAATTTAGACCTGGTTTACTATGTAGAAGTATATTGGGTTGCGGTTTGGGTTGGGGTTTGGGTTGGAGTTGTTAGTATTTGGGTGGGACTATTTTTTGGCGTTCTCAAAATTGATTTTCATGAAGTTTTCAAAGGTGAGGATTGTGTGGTGAAGGACACTAATTTTTCAATTACTATTTATCGTTTAATATCCCCTTATCTGTTCCTGTTATCGAATTTAATATAACCGTAAGGGATATACTCATTGCTGGTGGTATGCCTGCTTTATTTGCATTTGACGTGTGATTTGTTTTTTTTTTTTATCAAAGAAAAAGGAATGTTTACTGAGATATAAATAGCCGAAGGCCACCTCCCGGTCTCGGTTTATACATTTATGCCTGCATTTAGTCGATTGCAGAAAAGCTCGGGGATTTATATAGAAGCGCATGAGTTGCATGACCCAAACAGGTTCTGTTACAAGTTACCTCCACGCCCACATATTCGCCATCCTCCTGACCCGACACGTAACCCTCGCTGAGTCATTTTCAGTATTCACGATACTTTCCATTCGGAACTCCAAAGTATGTTAATTCAGTGGGCAGACTATATACCAGTCATATATACTCTTTTTATCTATAGATACGTTGGTTGTACTTCTACTTAGTCGGTGAATCAAATTCGACGCTGACCATTTCTTGGGGTGCTAAAAATAACGCATGTGTTATCCTCAATAATTTAGCGAGAATAACAATGCATCATTCAGTTGGGCTGAGTTAACAAATAGAGTCGCGTGCTTTAGTGATTCATTCGTAACTTTAGGTCAGCAAATAAATTGGATGAGTTTTTTCGAAGAAATAAAAAAGCAAGACGAACTTGGACTGCCGAATGTTTTATTTGCAAAGAGTGCTAGTTTAAAACATTGATTTTAATATATATGAATATTAGGTCTACCGTGTAGTCGAAGCTTTTATTGGTAATTAAATCTAAAGTACATCAGATTAATCATTATAATCACTATGATATGATATGATTCACAGTTATGGTATGTTCAGTTGAAACGTACTGTTACAGTTATTACTACAACACGTCATTGCTCCATGGTTATAAACAATACCTACACTGACTTCTTTTACAGGAAAATTTGCCCGTTAATGTTAAGGCACGTACTTTTCCAGGAAATGTTGAGTTATTATGGAATAATACTTAGAGAAAAAATACATATATCTACATATATTAAGTTCTGAAACCGAGATACGCCCTTTTGGGGAAGTGTCCAAGCCAACATTGTTTTAATGCGAAAAATGAATGGCGCTATACGCCCTGTATTATTTATTACTTTTCTTTTTCATTGTTTTGTTTGTCTCATACATAAGCTTAAAAAACACTTGGGAATTACGATAGGACAGTTTGTAAAGCATTTAATAAACCGAACGTAACAATTTGACAGCCAAACCTTTTCACCGTACTCTACTTCAGTTCAAATGATAAATAAAAGAAATGAAAAACGGTCTGTCCTAACATTCTTACGATATGCCAGCTGTGGTCTGCCCATGATGGCGACAAACCGGTGGTTTGCAATTAACGTGCGACTACATTTTTACATGTAGAGGCGAGCCCTCTCGGGTGTCGCTGTCACATTGTAAAATTCCTTTAATTAATCCATGACATCACCACGCGCTTTAACTATACCGTATTTAATTGTGGGAAGGGCTTTAGTACCTACTGTTAATGAAACAGAAATAAATATAATAATTTCAAAGATCGACGACCCGAAATTACGTTCAGAGTTCAAATCAGCCAAGTGAAAATGCCAAGTGTGAATACGTACTTGTGCATGAGTGAATTCAAATTTAGTTTGTTCTGGTATCTGCATAGAACAGGCGTCGTCATCAGAGCGGCGACGCATTCTTCCGTGATTCTTGTGGTCTTTTTGCATTCCACGTGTTTATATGCGAGTGGAAGCGAGCATTGAGGCACGCTCCATTTGCGTCGCCCTCCTCCTCCTTACGTTACACGACTATATAAATATTACCTACATGCTCGCTACCATTCGTATATTTCAATTGTACCGAATACTTTCTCGCGCGAATGTTCCCAAGAAGTACTTGTATGTCTCTCGATTCCCTAGAAGGACATGATTTCTCAGATTGAACAGTACCAGTTTGTTGGCTTTCGGCAGAAAGTTTTTGTTGGCACAGCGTTGCGTGCAGGTTTCGTAAAGAACTTACCACCAGTGCAGCACAGCCTGCCAGACTGTCGTAATTGCAATAACTTGTCCTTGATTTATGTGACGATAAAGACGATATAATCGGTGATGCAAATCTTTACTTTTGGCGAAGAGTTTTAAGACCAGTTTGCGCAAAATATACTGGTGTTACTATAAAAAGCCTCTTGCCTGTAAAAAAGTCGACGGTTTACTTTCCTTATGCATTCTCAATTTCTTGTAAATCGCAGGATGTCGGGTAATTTTTTGATAAAAGGACAAAAAGCAATAGCTTGCCATCAAATGTTTATGGCTTCTATTTAGAAACGTTCAAAGTAAGCAGTTAAACTGCTCTTTGAAGTGCTCAACACTGGTGTATGTCATTTTGTTGTATTTTAAGTGCGGCTGTTTTTATTTGTTTTTGTCATGTGCAAGGAAACTTGAGAAACCTTTGGATTTTCAACGAAAATCTGGTGTGTATTACATTATATCCAACGTCTCCTAAGGTGTAAATCCCGACCATAGCTTAGGATCCATCTGGAGCGTTACCCGTAGTCCGCAGCATGGTCGATGTTTCACAAGTTATGCCGGCCGTAATGTCTTGGATGTTAACGACAGTTCTCGCGAAATGTACAGAAATAACCACCTCCCCACACTGCGAACGCTTCGATAATTCTGTCAGTGCTTTACCAATGCACTTCGCTGCTGGAGACGACGCCACAATTTTATTTAAAACCGGCTTTCAATATTGAACGCATCCAATCTTGCAACTAGATTATTTCTGTCTGTATGAGGTGTGACGAGAGACTTTCTTTTGTAATTTAATCGTTACGACCCGTGTCCGCTTACACTTTTGCTTCCATTTCTATTTAACTTTCAATCACATTTTATTAAGCCGTAGCATGCAATTCCCTGTTGTAAGACATTTTAACAAAGAGAAAATGTATCGTTTTCCTAATACCACCCAAACATTTATTACTAGGTGGGACTGACTGGTCAGAAATTCCGAATATTTTAACTCGAATGTAGTCCCAATTTATAAATGCCTTATTAATTCAGACACGAAATTATACTTTTACATTGAACCAATAAATCAAGTGCTGCTTAATGAATGTCCATTTTGTGTTTTCCTACGTAGTTTAGCCCCAATATAGTTATATACCGAGATAAGCGTCTATCGAAACTCCATTGCCGGAGCTTTTAGCCTTAGCTAGATTACTTAGCTTAGTAAATCTTGATGCTAGTATATTTTTAACTTAGGAACTGGATCTGCAGGCTCGCTAAACTGCCCAGTCGCTAGGTAATAATAGCTATTATCTGACAACTTAGTAACTTCTAATCAAAATGGACGTGGCTGGTAACTGAACCATTAATTATAGCCTTTTCAGAGGGTCAGAACTAGCACGACCTATGTACTGCTTGGAGAGTAGATATTTAGTGTGTAAATGTATGTATGTACTTGTACGTTCTCTCTATAAGAGGCCCGAATAACTTAATCTGTTTGTTTTTAGATGCTGATGTTGAACAAGCTTTGCATTTCTAAAGAATTAAAAATTTGTTTCTAAATAATTATATAATTTAGATAAAAGATCTCAAGTTGTTGTTTACTTAACGAAGTCTAAGTAATTTGGCAACGGTTTATTCACTTGACTTTCGTCTGATCTTCGGGGGTCACTAAGACACAATTGAATTATGTACTAGAAACTTTGTTCTTTCGACCTTGTAGTTGTAGGACGATTGGAAAAGGTACTTGCAACTAAAATACGTTCACTAGGTGAATGGTTACGTTCCACTTCGTACGCTATTGTTTTATTTGCGGTAAACATTGAATTCCCGTGTCCAGTAGACTGTTGCGATTCGTAGAATTACAAATTGCAACTTTTGAGGGAATGAGTAATGGAGGTTTTTTATTCAAGTATCAAAATCTTTTACTCAAAAATACATGGGCATTTTTTTGTATTTTGCATTTTGTTTGACCCTAATGGACCATTGTGATGCTAGAATCGATTTCTCTCGGCCTCGGCCTTCTGCACGCGGTTGTCTGTACGCGTTCGTGTATCACGCAAAAATACGTATCTATTGATGCAGACTTTGTGCGAAGAATACAATCCGTATTAGGCTAGGGTCAAATCTGAACGATAAGAACGCAGCACGCCTGCATCGCTTAGGATTTTCCACATATATTCCAATAGTGAAATATATACAGGGTCTAACGGAAAGGGTATATCAATACAAGCGGGTTGAAGATTGTATCTGGTATAGAATCTCTGTACAAAATTTCAGCTCAAAAGCAGTAACTTTGAAAATGCTTAATATTTTTTTATTTCGATAGTTTATTAAATTGAAATCATAACAAACGTGTCACCGCACTACGAGGGTCATTATCCATTATCTGTAGTGTGTCTGTGCGCCTAGTACACGCACATCACGCCGCCGCGCGCCAGTGCAGCGCCGTGATGTCGAAATAAAAAAATATTAGGCATTTTCAAAGTTAATGCTTTTGAGCTAAAATTTTGTACAGAGATTCTAGACCAGATACACTCTTCAACCCGTTTGTATTGATATACCCTTTCTGTAACACCCTGTACATAGGCGAAGTAACGCGCGTCTATGATGTTGCTACCATCAGCAGAATAACGCGTACAAAGTTTTCCTTCTATTTTTTTTTTTCGATTTTTCTGTTAATTGGTCAGTTCGATTTGTCCCTAGCCTTAGTTTTATTTTAACTCTCAAGTTCCGAGTGCGCTCCGCGCGGTCAATGTTATCAAAAAATTCCATGAATTCCCACTGTTGGTTTCAATCATTGTGCTATGTAGACTATTATTACATCACGCCTCGTAATTACGTTATTGGATACAAGTATGGGTTAACGACTTAATTACAATACATGGCGATGTAATACCGATGCTCTTAAAAGGCCGTCTAGTTCAATTCTTACCATGTTTGTAAGTGTTTTGGCTGAAGCACCTCGTTGGTTTTGATTAGGATTTGTCTATTTCAGTAATTTGTTCATTTGGTTCTGTTTATATAGCGGTAACATTTCATCATGATTTATGTGCCATTACAAAAGTTTCATATATCCACTGGGCTATAGTGGATATATGCAACTTTTGCAATAATCTAAAGCTATTAAAGTGTTTCCTTGCACTGAAAAAAAAATCGTATGCACTAGAAAATACTAGCTAAGCTACATGATAAATGTTCTCTTGTAGGGCCTCTCAACCGGATACCATCAACAATCTACCAGATGATTATGACTATATCCCTTCGCAAAACCATTATTTGTTAACGGTGTGTGAAGGAACCCATGCTTAGCACTTGCTTATGAGCTGTTTACAACTGAACATCAACAGTTTTCTAACTGCTCATATACTTAGTGCTTATTGTGAAACCGGAAACATTTTTCATAATGCTTATTAGGAATTATTTGATTTATTAACTGTAATTACAGTAATCAACGCTGCTGTTACACCAGTAATTTAAGATTAGTAGGTACCTATAGTACTAATTAGAAGGAACTATTGTGTTGTACAAAACAGTTGAGTGGAGGAAGCTTTCAATATACTTACCTAACATTCAAAGACAAAATGAACATTGACAAATCGTTAACAAATAACTTCAAATGACCGCGATGTAATATGATGAAATTTTAATCAACTATGTAATACCACACCACCCGATACTCAGTAATTTCACAGCGTGATTATGAAAACGGTAACTTTTCACGAAAATGAGTATAACATAGAAGATCAAAGAGTATTTACGTATCTACGATATAAAGCCCCATAATAAATGTTTATTTTTAGCGAAATCTTCGCGCCTGCGGTTGTGGTATGGCATGTATAATGTTGTTTCATACAATTTGCGAGTGTACGTGCCCCGTCACACAGGATACTGGCGACAACACCTTGGCCGGCTTGCAGTTTCCGCTACTTACTTTACAATCAACCATTTTATATTGCAACATCTAAATACGATTGCGAATTTAATATTCTTTTTGTTGGCCATCTCATCAGCAATGTTTAGTTTAGCCAAATCAACGAATAGCCTAAATACAATTCCGCAATTAACGTATACATTCTTGTTGCAATCACTTTTGATTCTCCTCTGAGGTTCTGAAACGAACATGTAATCAATCAGGACGGATATTTCCAAATTGAATAGTAGAAGTAATTGCCCGAAACGATAACTTATTGTTATCGAACCTCGTTTTTGTATATAGCAATTACAGCTTGGCGGTGAATCACCACCTGGCTGCGTAATATTTCTTTAGCAAAAGCGTTTTGTTGAGTAACTTACTCAACAACTTACATTACCTTTATGTGTGAATAAGTGGATACCTAATTCCGTTGCTGCTCATTTAATGTACAACAAGCTACAAGTGTGCTTCACTGAGCCGTGAAGTAGTTGTATGTGGTTAAGATTGAGACATCGATTTAGATAAACTTAAACACATTAATTCTTCTTCATGTCTCTTTATACAGCACTAGCTTCAGCCCGCGACTTTGTTCGCGTGAAACTTCTTGTTTCCCCCGAGCTACCCCGTCGTATCGCATCACCCGCCCGCGCTATCACCACAGAATACTTAAAGTACTGCGTACAGAAAGGCCACTCCCTTCCCCGCACTAACATCAGTTACCGCACCTCACCCCGCACTTCGATGTGTTCGTCGCCTGCTCTTTAACAATGGCGCTCGCATACACAAGAACCGCAGCGCTGTACCTACCTACTGCTGACACGAACACATTATTTTTTTAAAGTTTTATATTTTGTGTTAATCACGATGGTTGTATATTGTGCATTATTTGGATGCTTATCTTCATCGAGGAACGATAAAGACAGGAGTTTCTTTCGGTTCCCGAAACATGAAAGAAGGTAAGGAACAGCAACTCAAATATCCTTTTAAACCCATAAAAAATAAAAGCTAGTATATTACAGACAAACAAGTTAAGCCAGTGTTGTGATAATTTATTTTCATAATTTTCTCTATTAATCATTTATTTTCCAAGTTTTCTTCGTTTTAGAACAATTAAAACTTCCGTAATATTGACATACCAAATTGCTCTCTCTCTTTATTGTCTTAGTTATGTCTCTTTCTTTCACGTTCTATTCGTTCTTCGACTTTAAAAGTAGTACAATAGAAATGTTATTAATTAGATTTCTGTGAGTACCTAGTGTCGCGGCGCGCGGCGCCCCATTGTTGCATACGTTCGGGCAGCGCCGCCGCCTACGCAATACTGCGCCAGCCAGCCCTACTAGATTTCACGCACACATTTACACGTATACAAACGTCATTTGTCAATGTAGTGAGTGGTAGTAGGTAATTATTTTGCGAGCGTTGTATGGAGTGTCCGGGGTGTGCTATCACTTAACGTTCTTTTTTACTTTTTTTCTTTTTGCTCGGCTCCTTAGGGTCATAGCGTGATGTTACATACCCTATAGCCTTCCTCAAGAATTGGGCTATCAAATGCAAGAAGAATTTTTCAAATCCGACTGGTAGTTCCAGAGATTACCCCCTACATACAAACTTACAAACATACAAACTTACAAACTTTACCTCTTTATAATATTAGTATAGATTTGTAAAGGACTTGGTTAGGATCGAACCATGCCTTTTATTCCTACTTTATTTCCAAATTGTTTATTTTTTCAAACCGTGTGAAATTCAAGCGTGAAAAATTTACTTTGTATTTTGAAACAATAAAATTGTTGTCTGAAATGTATTTTACGAAACATGTGTTTCTACTGACGCCAACATACCGATGTGTTTCGTAAATAAAAATACATTTCACAAACACCGTTTCTGTTATTCATGGAATTGCCGAGATATCGAAATGCACAATTTAAATCTTGCCTGTCATTCGTCTCATCGTAAACTCTCGCTCGGATTTCGCAGTGGCTTTCGCCAATTAATGTATCAAATCCCTCACGGAGTGACTTTTGAGTGTGTTATTAATCTTATTGAGTGTAAACAAGAACAAGCCCGTATGCGTCGCGGCGCCGTGGTGAGTCAGACAATCGCGATGTGGGCTGCCACAGGGCATTGTGCCGCGCTAGGCTGTGGGGCGCTTGCATTGTATGATTGTATGTAAAGGAGGCGCAGGCGGGCGCCCACCGACGCACTCCGTCTACGAGAAAGCACCGCTTGCTTGTCATTGTCAACCATTTGAAATCTACACCCAGCAAACTCATTGACAGATTTTCAATTCGTGTCAGAGCCAAGACATTGGTACAATATAGTAGTTTCAGATAAGTCGGGCTTGTGGCTAAATAATAACAGCCGCAAAGGTTAGGTTATGCTACGCTTGGTGCGGTTGGTCCGTGGATCCATCTTTACATACGACGACCGCCAAAGACACCTCCGTGCCTCGGAAAGCACGTTATTAAGACGTTGGCCCCGGCTGTCATTCGTGGATCTTTAACAGTCGTTACGGGTTGTTAGAAGCCCAAAAGTCTGCCAATCAGTCTTACCCAGTAACTGGTTTGTGGAGGTCCGATAAGCAATCGCTCTATGTAAAATTCTGGTACTAGCTGCATCCGTTTAGACTGGAAGTAGACCCCAACATAGTTGGGAAAAGGCTAGGCAGATGATGATCAGTGCCAGCACACATTCTCTACCCAAAACAAGTCCCATTGTTTGTAAAACGTTCATTTCTCTAATCGATCGCTTCACTTTCATTCAGTAAACACGGTGCTGTTGTTTGTTTATCTGGTGGCTCGCGTCTTTCTCTCACGATTTGTGTCGTGATGAAGAGTCTCGCAGATCCACGAAATGATAACTGTCCTCCATTCGTGAGCAGATCTTAACATAAACTCCCGGACAAGAATTAATGTTTATGTGTAATTAATTTTATTTTACTTACCTCTCATCTTCACGCTCTTCTTGCCTAATAGGGCGAACAGATAGAACTGAATACTATCACTTGGTAGATCTGAAGACACTAATGCGGCTTCAAACAAATAATTAGTTGAAGACATGTATGTACAGAGCATAGGTGCCACCTTTGACCGCAGCATTTCCTCAGCCAGGAATGAGATACCCTGACTCTGGCTTGTATCAAGGCCAGCTGCCAGCAACATAACGATTCACTTTACTGTATCATGTATGGACTTGTATGGTATGTACACAAATCCCAAAAGAGTTTTGGATCTCCATTCATTTGAGGGCGTTATTAATAACTTTATAGTCTGGTTGTTAGAAACTTAGGAGCTGATGCAATTTTCCAATATTGGGAAAATCAAAAAATTCCCAAGTATAATGGATTTCCATTTCTTGGGACTAGACCAAAAAAATGGACATTTTATTTGGTAGCCCATGATAATGTGTCAAACGGCGAAGTTAAGCTCGTTACGGACTTAAAATCCGTGACTTTAATGACCGCTTCGAACCGGGTAAGAAGTTAAGAAGCATGCAGCATAAAATAGCGTAATACCCTTGACCCGGCGTGGGAGGGAGACGCGGGTATTTTTAACCGAACAGGTCAACAACCGCCGGCCGGTGTTCCTCCTGCAAGGTTGCAAGATTGCAATTTGAAGACGGTAATTATAAATTATCGCTATCATCATCCGAGATATTAGCTGTTTTAGCTCTTATGTAAAGTATCTTGATAAATACATCTGCTTATTTGTACACACCCTACTCAAAATATTTTTAGTACACAATGCAAACGTGTTATTTATTTACGCAGCTGTCGACGGTGCTACACTTCAATTTGTGTGCTAATACCTCGTAGGCGCTATCTAGGATTGGCCAATCTCGTTACGAATACATAATCACATCGTATCTTTAGTAATAAATACGAATAAACTGTCATAGCACAATGTACAGGTAACAGGTATACGAATTCGCAGTCATCGGTCGTGACTCCAACCACATCAACGATGCGTATCCGTTTATTTCTAGACGATGTTTGTTTATGTCTTACTAGTGTTCTTTGTACACACGGATTTTGTACATCATCAAAGTGATTTCGATAGAAAACTATCTCAGGCGCAACTTTTTTCTTTTTTCTTTTCTTGGTATAATATTATTAACTTTGTTTGGTTCTGATACTTTTGTACACATTTTGTTAGGTTTAATCAAGCTTACTAGTATTTTTTTTGAGATGAGATCAAAATGAGAGTCAATAGATCGATTTTGATAAACCACCCGTGGTGTTCAATATGGGTGCACTGCAGTACTCTTTCCAATTCGACGTTTCTATTTATCTTTATAGGATCTTTAATTGTGATCAGGGTTGGGGAGTAGCCTGCAATTTGGTCGAGATAATTCGATAACCGGAGTGTATGTAGGATTCGGAAATTGCAATGATTGCGTCGAAGCTAGGCCGAGCAGATGAAGAGACGAGTAGTGCGCCGCCCGCCCGGCGCATGTTGCCGATATTGGCAATGCAATTACCGATAGGGCTGTCATTCTAGCACGTCCACGTCGCTGCACATCTGCATTTGGAAACAGTCCATATTACCTCGATGATTCGGAGTGGCTATGGGACGTCATAATTCCCACAATTGTAGCAACGCTTAGGTATAAACGTACACCTACCTGCTAACAAAACGGAAAATCCAATGCTTATTTATAAGTTTACCTTCAAAACATTTCCGAATGTTGGCTAAATATTTGCGGATTGATGAGGAGAGTGAAAAATCGTGTTGCGACGAAAATAGTACAACGTCACGATTGAATTGTCAACCCTGTCGGTCCCCGCCTCGCCCCGTCCACACCTCATCCCTGCTGGTTTGCTACGCCCTCACAAATATTTGCCGCGCTACAAGAATTTTGCATTAGCACCTACCGGACTGACCGCTCTTAGCGTTTATTGAACTGTACGTACTTTATCACTATACGTAATATGTACGTATCCGATAAATGGGCTGCGTACTCACTCTAGCGTTCACCTGTTGGAAAATCAATCAGCTTTAATGGAAAACAATATCTACGTACGGAGTTTCGCTGTACTTCGATAGAATCGCGTATAAAACGGGCCTAAATTGAACAGATAGCTGAATATGAGTTATCGCATTCACATGGATGAATCATACTTGACAGACAGAGATGACCTCGGTGGCAACCCGTCCAAACAAATTATCTCGTCGTACAACTAAGCATTCGTTTAAGATTGCTCGGCCACATTGTGGAGATAAATTCTTCATAAGTTTTCGTATAGCAAAAGCAGAACACACAGATGCTTATGGATTTAACTTTGGATGGTATTTAAAAGTACTTCAATTTATTCCCATTTCATTTACCTAATTTTGCCTGTGTTCCACCAAATATACTAAATGTGCACCAAAATATGTTCATTAAAATATGTCATAACGAGCATCTATTTAACAACTGTTGCAAATTTGTAAAAATAGTAATACACCTAATTTTAAAAACAAGCATTTATTTTTTTAGTTTTACTTCAGATAATGCACTGCAAAATGTATTTGAATCAAACACCAATTAATGTCCAATGTAGCTTTATTAATAAAAAATGAACACATTATAAAATGTAATGCTTACTAAAAATGTTTTTTATAATACTAATCAGTACGAACCATAATAATTCAAAATGTTAAACAAAGTCTGTACTCCTACAATGTTCACATTATCAGTCCACTCAATCTCTGCAGTACTTCTTTAAATTATTGCATCAATAAAGCGCACTTTGCCTTTGAAAAATCTGAATGCGGGTACTTTCAAAAACAAAATTGTTTATAATAAAATGAGGGGTTCACTAATGTTTCACCAAAACTCCATTGAAATTTTTAGTATACAACCAACGTTTCGTATACTATTTATTTCACAAACAACTCATTTTCTATATAATCTAGTCGTTTCTGGCACTCGCCGGCCGCTACCGCGGCACCGCTCGCTTCGCTCGCTCGGCTCGTGCGTAGGGGTCACAGTTTTAACCTAACCTAACCTAACATTTTTTTTTTTTTAATAATTAACCTAATCTAACTAGTTCAGTTCCGGGTAACCCACTAAAAATAATCTCTTTTTAGTGTTTGATAAAGGTAAATCACTTTTCTTCTGAAATGTACACATGTTGTTATAATATGGGATTCAACGGAAATAGCAAACGGGATCCATCGTTAATACCTAAAAAATGGGATTCAAAAGTGGGATCCAACGAAAATAAACGTTTTCTTTGACTACTAATACTCTCGTGATCATGATCAGCGTCTAAGCGATAAATAATAACAGCATCAGAAGTGGCTTCAAAAAGTAAATAAAGTTGTGATGCACACTGAGAGCAATAGGCAGGCATATGCGCGTCGCAAGCGCGCCAAAACCATTTTCATTAAAATAAATATAAGTCTTAGAAGTAATGTTTTACGAAATGCATTATTTGTTCTTCAATTATAATTATTTCAATAACATAAAAGTTGTACAAAACCGTTTTAAATGGGTATACGGTACTAGGATGCATACTAAATATTTTGTGTAACATTCAGGAATATTTGGTGCACGATCAGTATTTTTCGGGGAAGAATAAAATAGTTATTGTTACAATAGAATATTTGCAGCGCACTACAATAAAAAAGTGTTATATCTTGGTGTTAATTTGGAATTTGTTTGATGTTACATATTTTGTTGGCCGAGTAGTTTAATTATAGTAAAACAATTAAACGGGTTTAAGATCAATATTTTAGAAATGCATACATAGATGTACCTTTAGATTTTTGGTGAACACAAAAATATTATCCTTTAACTTTCAACATATTCATTTTCCGTATTTTGAATCTTGAATTAATTAAAGTAAGTAAACACGGGTAGTAGCAGCTGTTTCTTGCCACCTGTCACTCACGCGCACATTTAGGGCTTATAAGGGCAGGAATGAACTCAATGATAATGCCGGTTGGTGAAAGTTTATGGTCTCTGCTAACCTAATTTTGAAGAGATTGCCTTATTTTTTGTTAACTCATTGTTGTTCGTAAAAGGAGATAAGTACCTCCATTATCAAAAGAAAAAAAGGTGCAGCAAAATATGATTGTATGCAATAATGCAGTATCATAATAATTCGGACTTATCAACATCAGATAAGTTAGTTTCTGATATCGCAAACCTTGTTCAAAATATGTATTAAATTCGAAAGAATTACATTTTTAAGGTTTTCAGGATTTTGAAAAAGGTCAGCAGCCGACCACATCGACTCGTGAAGTCGTGATTAGACTTTCGTGTACTTTTTAACCAACATAAAAAAAGGAGGAGGTTCTCAATTCGACTGTATATTTTTTTTTTGTATGTTTGTTACGCGATATCTCCGCCAATTGTAAATCGATTTCAAAAATCTTTTTTAATGGATAGGGTATGACTCAGGGGTGGTCCCATATAAATTTTAGTAACTTTGGGTAGTTTTTGATTTAGCTTCAGTAATACGTATTTTTGCCACTTTGTTTATTTTGATGATGATATAATAACTTCCTGTCACAGATGTTTCCATAGCAAGTAGTCATCTGCCGAGCCTTTTCCCAACTTCGTTGAGGTTGACTTCCAGTCTAACCGGATGCAGCTGAATACCAGTATTTTACATGGAGCGACTGCCTATCTGACCTCCACAACCCAGTTATTGGATAATACGATAGCCCTTGGTAAGACTGGTTGTCAGACTTTCGGGCTACTGAAGACCTGTAACGACTGTCAAAGATCAACGAATGACATCCGGAACCAACGGCTTAACGTGCTTTCCGAGGCACGGCGGGGTCGTGGTATGTGAAGATGGTCACCCATCCACGGGCCAACCGCGGCAAGCGTAGCTTAACCTTTGAACGGCTGTTATTACTTAGGACAAGCCCCTCTCTTCACATAGCAAGTAGTGTTATATGAAGTTGTGTAGGGTAAGTACAACTTAAAAGTGAAAAATAAAAACATTTTTTCAAAAAAAAAAAAAAACAACCGCCTTCAAAATAAGACACTACCTACGGGTCTCCGCACACTGGCCACCGGCCACAACCACAAAACGCCGCCAAACGGCATATTTCCTGTAGTTTTCATACATTTTATATGGACTCGCCGCACACGGTTGACGCCGGTGGCCGCCACACGCTACAAATCGTTGCTGCTCACCTACGGGTCTCCGCACACTGGCCACCGGCCACAACCACAAAACGCCGCCAAACGGCATATTTCCTGTAGTTTTCATACATTTTATATGGACTCGCCGCACACGGTTGACGCCGCACAGTGGGCTGAAACGGGCCGGTAGAGGACTTAGCGTTTAAAAAAAAAAAGTTTCTTTTTCTGAAATTTTAAATAGTGCGTTGGATTTATCTATTGATTATAAGTAATTATTTATATGAGGGTCGTTTAGATAACTTGAGTATTTTCGGAGTTATTAATAACCAAAGTAATTTTTGTATGAAGCAAAACAAAAAAACTTGAAAATCTAGAAATTCTCAAATTTTCTCAAAGAATTGACTTTACGTATGTATAGTACGTATTTTTGTCCTATTTTAGCACCTATTGTCGGGTTGCGATTTTCTGCGATTTGGTCGCAATTTCAAATTTTGTTCTCTATTCCACACCACCATAGAGTTTAAGAACCAGGCGCGTTTTTTTTATGTAGTGGTCTCCCCGTTAGGCCTAATCCACTAAGGACTAATACAATAAGTAAAAATCACAATCAGGTACTGGTCACTGCACTTTTTTAATTTAATAACTATCAAGAGTATCCATATTAACAAATGCAAAATTTTCGTATTCGTCATCATCAAATGTTTCCGTTTGTTCAATTATTAATAAACTTTGTGCTTCTTCTGACAAAGTTTTATATTTTCTGCGAAGTTTGTGGCGTTTCGCTGAGATGAGTGGATCAGAGCTGGTCAACAAATTATTTAGAATGTCTTCATTTGTAGTTTTTCTACTGCATTTCCTGGAATGGTGTTGGCGGTACCTACGAAAGTCTTTATTTCTAGCTTCAGCGGCTTCTTCAAATAGCTGTCCAATTGGTATTAGACCAAAACTTTCAATAATAGCTGCACCATGCATAAGAACTTTATGAACACTTGAAGGCATATAATACCAGCCATATAATTCCAAATACAGTCGCATGGTCACTTAAGCATATTCGTGAAATTTGACTCTGTCAATGTGGTAACCTGATGAAATTGCCTCTAAAATGGTTGCAAACCGCCTATTTAAGTCTTCACTAACACCAGTTATCTCAGCAGTCACGTTTGGGTTTGCAAAAAATCTTCTAGCAGTATTTCCGTCATTCGTGGAGCCGTGCCCTTGTTTGACAACATCTATCAGAAGTCCCATTCTATTTTTAAAAGCATCTTGTATATTTTTCTTCCTGCTTTCCATGATGCAGTTGTTGTCTCCCTTTACTGTCCATGTCTTTATCGTTAATCTGTAAGCTATATGCAGAATGCATTCCATCATTCGTATCCAGATATGCAATGATGACAATCCGTATTTACAGAGATCTGGATCAGTCGGTTTTGATGCAATTAAGGGCAAATTATTCATCTCAGTTGGAGTGGTTTTACAAATGTCGCATCTCTGAGATGAAGTATCATATAAAATTGATGTTGCTTTTCCGTCTATCATTGTCATTAATAAAGAGTGTGAAATCTTTATTTCTCCAACTTCTGTTTTTACTAAACTAACAATCTCTTCCTCAATAGCACTTTTTTCACGCAAAATTGTTATTTTATTTTCTTTCACAAATTCGAAAAAGATTGGACGACACCAGTATGATGAATTTGGTGAATCCTTTTTCCAGATAACTTGTTCGCCGCACATTAATTTTATTGGCACTAAACTTCCCATAAATATGCTTGAATCGTCCAGTTCACTTTCTTGTTCATCGTTTGTTTGCACTTTTTGTTTGTAATTGGCTTGATTTGAAGCACCGTCAAATCCCCACTTACTGATTAGTGTAAATTCTTTACAACCACTATCTATGACGAGTGACGTCATTATTCTTCTTGTCGTTATATCCAATAGAGCTTGTAACTTTATTTTGGCTGAGGTGTCCCTCACTGTAATAGCATCTTTTGGTGGATAGCATTCCTGTTTCGCATGTTGCACTTGAAAATAAGATGGAAATATATTACCGTCATTCTCGTTAACACTTTTTCTTAAAGTATTGTATTGCCACTTGGTCAGCTTAAGTGATAAAAATAATCCTAAAGCCTCATCCGGAGAAAATACAGATTTTGTTTCTTTAACAGATATGCACTTCTTAACTTTTTTTACATCTTGGGGATTCTTAAGTAAATGTTCTAGTATTTTAGCAATCTCATCATTCCCATCCGCTTTCAACTGCTCAAAATATGCATATTTTATTTCGTCCGAAGATAAATGAAAGTTTTCTGCTCGTCTTTTTTCTGTTTAAGCGCTAATTCACAAAACGGTTTTCTAGGGCTTTGCTCGGTGGAGACACCGTCAGAAACTTTTGCTGGTGATACATACTGAGTTGATGTACTCGGTGCTGTTTGATCTTCATTACTGGTTATTAAACACTTAATAAAGTCTGGCCACATTATGGTTTCTTGTAACCATTCGCTATTTTTAGTTCTGAATATAGTTTCTTTACGATGAGCGTTTTCCCATCTTCTATTTAAATTATAACAAAATTTTGCACAAAATAACTTTCAGGTCTTTTCATGTTGATCACTTAATTCGACTAAAAATTTAGACCTTATCTCACTACACAAACTTTCATTATTTTTAATACTGCCACTGTTTTTTAAAATAATAAAAAGGTCAAGGTTGGTCACCAAATCTTCAAACATTTTCACAAACACAAAATAACTCACACTCACTTCACTTATTTGTATAAGTAATAAATATGTGAGGGTAGTGCGTCTATTATGGTGGGTAATAGAACACTGAAGTACGTTTGAATGCAATAGTACATTTTGTGCCCTATTATCGTTGCACCAATCAGGTAACGACACGTGCCATAACTTGATGTTGCGGTCGCGCATTCCTATGTCTTGATTCCCGGAAATAAGTGTCAAAACAAAATACGTCATACCTACCTATATTACCTATGGTGGTGGAAAATGTCGAACAATTTTTTTTTATTTAAAGTACTAAGTAAGTATTGAAGTACTTCAGGCCGTTTAGTGTACATTATTTTCAATTTCAAATTAATTGGAATAAATTGCGAAACTAAAATTTCATAACTCTTCATACAAATTTGATATGGCTATATCTCCGAAAGTACGAGTCCAATTAAAAAAAGTCAAAGAGTAAAAACTTTTTATATTTATGTCTAGATACTAAAAAAATACATTTTAGTTCTTAAGACCCAACCTTGTAATCCCAGCCCACTGTGCGCCGGTGGCCGCCACACGCTACAAATCGTTGCTGCTCGCTAGCTTCTCGTGGCGGCGTTTGTGGCTGTCGCGTGTGGCCCGTGTGCGGCGACCCTACAAAGTGAAAAATAACTTCAATTTTGGAAGTCGGTGGCAAACAACGAAAATGCGAACCCAACAACACCAAATTCCGAAATTAAAGTTATTTTCACTTTTTAGTGTCATATTTGGAAGTCGTTTGTTTTTTTTTTTTTGTGAAAAAGTTTATCGCTACTCCGAGCGAACGCGTGAGCACTTCAAATCCCAGTACCTACTGTTATCTGATTCACTGAAACTTGGGGGAAACTGGGGGCCTGTGGCAATACCTACCATGCAGATCTGCCGTTCTGCAAGGTTAAGCCGTTCTTGCTGCGATTGTTTCTTAGATGGGTCTCCCAATATTATCGAGATCCATTGGGATTTCACGTTCAGCAGCTGGTTATTGGTCAGACAAAGTCAGAAGTTTGAGAATCTGGCTGCTACTGGTCTAAGACGTTATTTTTGTACCTTTCTGTCCTTTGGATGCGAAGATCGAAGTCTACTCGCTCCCTGCTAGAAACTACCTTTCATCCAGCCGCACCTGGTTAGCAAGAAGTCAGCACACAATATTATGAAGTAGTTACAAAAAGCCATTACAAGCCGGTGACATTATATCAAACAATTTATGTACAGGTGGATGTGAAATTGTTTTAAACTAGTACATAGTATACAAAATGCCCGAGTATGTTCGTAGCGAGTGCATTGACACTTGGCGAGTGGCAGAACGTGGACGATGTAGTGCTGCTATTATTTTATCTGGTTATTAACCTGTAATGGACATAAAGATGCGGAGGCAGCGTTATCTGATAACGACAATGCTCGTTTAATTACATAAAACTAATTAGGTAGGTATAACTCTTTCGCTATTGCGTTGCAGCAAATTTTTACCGCCACTAACACGGTCATAACGAAAATATCCAAAGGGAACTCAAAATTACTGATAAATTGCGCATTTTCCCTTGAAATTCTCCGATAAATTTTACCTGTTTATCGCTATTTATGTTTTGATTAACCTCATTTCCTGAAATAGCTCATACCCATGATAGATTATCTACATAAATAGGTACCTGCAGTGACTAATTAAATGAGCAGGCGTTTGAATAGGACTGCATCGGGCAATATCGAGGGCGACAAGTGGTACTTGTTGCGTGGGATCGAAACTTTTGCATATAAATGCGATATGCAGGCGTGATTTGTCGCTCCACGGCCTGGACCAGTCGCCTGCGCTAAATGCTAAACTGTGTAATAACTCGGAAAACAGCCCATAACATAACTTGTCCCGGAATAATACACAATCGATAATGCCGTATATTTCACACAAGTACGTAAGCACTATAATGTAGGATTTATTTTAGTTCCCGTATTACGGACGTGCGTCATTTTTGTAGTTTGTAGCCCTAACAATGTAAACAGCTTCCGGGAAAATTATATTCAGTAAATTCAGCAATTGACACTATTCTCATCTTTCACTGCAAGTAGGTACTTTACATGCACCGCACTGGTTTAATATTTAGGTCGCTTTGTGTTTGAACGCAGCCCTCTGATCCACATTTCCTCTTTACGATTAGTGAAATTATGCCACATGTGGACAGGATGCCTGGAAGTGCTTGCAAATGTTGCATCCTTGCATCGTTATATGTATGTAAAGTTGTCTTCTTGTTCCATATTTAGATCTGATTTTGAGCTGCTTCCACAAATAGAATTGTATATCCTTTTCCAACAAATACCAGGTTTAGGAAAATGAGTGTCAAAGTAGGTATGTATATTCGTTTAAACCACTTAAAGTTAGAATATTTGTCTGTCTATCAATTTCTTCATCCGGCTAACCTCACTAACTGTATAATACGTGCTAATGTTATTTTAATGGGATATTCTTTCTCCTTTCATCGTCGCTTTTCAAAGAGTTCTGAAGTATCACGTGGAAATAACGGAGAGAACTTTCGGAAGGGTTGTGATCATTAGTTGTGTGTAATCTACGATAAAAAATTGCAGTTGAAAAGTTAGCCTATTTAAATAAGAATCGGATTTAGATTCAATTTAGGTAACAACAGTCTTGGAAAACCTTTAAGTGGTAAACGCGACGGGAGATTACATAAAAGTGGCGAGAGAGTGGCGACATGGACAGCTCAGCAGCCTTCCAATTACGAGAGCATTCGAATCGGGTGCTGCGAGCGTTAATTAGAAGGATCCCCGGTGGCACGGCCACGTATAACTCCATATAACTCTTTGCGAAGCATGCCTGTAAACCAATTACCGGCCAACTGATGAACGTTGAGCGTGCACGAAAGTTCCCACTCAATTTCATTACGCTTGGCTGTGCGCACTAACAATTAGAGAAGTTTCTATAATCGCGATTAATTCATTGATTAGCAAAGAGGTGGCTTTAATTATGTATGCATAAATCATTGCATATTAATTATTACGCGGCGTGGAGTCTAAGAATGTTTAGTTAAAAATCGCCAAAGAAGAGGTGTATTTATATTGTGCTCGAGAACAAAATGGCTGGTTCTCATAATATATCGTTAATTGTATCAACGCTCTATCAAAAGCTTTTAGCGGCGATAGACGTCTGATGTTTGTCGTACGTCACGCCGTCTCATCGGAGCCGATTATACAGACTGTGTATTTCCATTTCCAAAGTCGTTCGTCTCTAAGTAGCCCTGTCAAGTTTGTTTGCCTACCATCATGCCTGTGTAAATAGCAGCCAGCTTCCTCCCCTCGCTGCTTTAACACTCGACAAGCTTATTTACGTATACGTTTAATTAACACTTCAGCGGGAGTGGATCCAACGCTGCGTACTGAAGTAAGCAGCTATGAGTTGAGCAGTTGCTGATATCTTCGCAGGAATTATCTAAAGTGGATTGCAATGGTGGTATATAGCATTATAAATAGTAGTGATGTAACACGTATCGACGATACAGTTAGACCGCAGACGCCAGGGTTTGATTCCTGCAAATTGCACCATGCACTTACATTCCTTACGCACTGCTCGTATTCTTCATACCACAGAACGATCTATTCGATTTCTATATTTTCTTAGAATCAGCTCTGTAATAAGAAATATTTGTGCCCTATGTCCAACCGCAATGTATCATTCTTTAAATCGATATCTTTCTCAGAATAATGATTATCATTATGATGTTTTATATTCTTTGAACACTAATCGATTTTTATCAAACGCATCATTGTTATATTGAAACATGTGTTATATATTGCTTTCTGATAAAGAGCATACTTACAAAAGTAATTACATTTTGTATCTATAGTTGAATGCTGATTATTTTTTTAAAAACGCGTCGTAAAAAGCTGCTGAATAAAATTGAAAGCTGGAATAGATTTCATTTTGTGCCGTCTACCTCCCCATGAAAGGGGGGATTTTTTTGTTGAGGTTCGCCTGGCAAACCTGTATACATAGTTCTGTTCAGCATCTGTATTAAAATGCGGGCGAAGCTTTTAGTGCATCATAGAATAAAAAATACTACGTTCCTGAATTTTATTTTATGTTCAACAAAGTGTATAAAAACTTTCAGGTTTTAAGTTGAATAATTTATGACATTTGTGGCTTTTATTCTAGTTTTTAATACTTGCATAATATTGTCTCAACTTTTTTTTGGGATATGCTGCAGTTTAAGCTGGGTAATTGCGTAATAGACTAACAGACTTTCATTTTGACGGTTCAACAACATTCATTGCGTTATTTACGTCGTTGAGCAGACAAATTTTTCGAACATATGAAACAATGGATTAGCAATATCCTTCAAAATTATTCAGATTGTGGTTGAAAGTGTGTAACGCGTTGTTTGTTGTGAGCTGAATGCAAATATAACCTATTTTACTTCTGTTACAAAAACGAAACGTTGCCAAAATCTTTAATGTTGTTTTGCTTGTATTGAAACATTGCGGCAGCCAGCAAGGCCGTTAAGGTATTCCATAGATATTCAAATATGCAACCCGGAACCTGGAATGGTAATTTAGTTTTCAATGAGTACGAATAATAACTGTTTTTAACAGGGTCGTAATCATAATAGAGGCTACATTTATTGTGTAGCCAGCGGACATGGAAATAATCTTTGCCGTCTACCGTCTGCCGGCCGGCTTTGCACGCTGCGCCGAGCCTTGCTGGAAAATTGCACTTGATCCCTCCCCCCGACCCACCCACCGCGCGTCTGCTCTCTCTGGCTCTCTACATTTGATTTCCGACCTACTACAATTATCTATCTACATCGTGATACCATTAATATTCATGAGAATCCAGCACCGCAAATACTGTCCTGCTTCAGACAATACGTTGCAGATTCGTATGTAAGTTAAACCTAAATCCTACAAACCAGCTTGCAGTTAGACATTATCAATAACGGCTGCAATAATTATAGGAATTCCTCGATAACGTCCGCGGCAGGTGGCTCGCGGTCGCGGGGCTTAGTATGCGCCGATGGGCCGTGATCGGTTTTTGCTTCGAGTTGTAGTGTAGGGAACAATGGCCGACGACGTGCATTCCATCCGCACCACCGTTAGCCGGCGGCAGTAATCGCCGCAATGATCGCCTCGACCGCTGCGAGCTACTTGTGCCACGATCGACATGATACACCTAACTAATAAACATTTACCGCTTCCGCGCACCGTAAGAAAAATTCATTCCTCAAACATAACACAGAACATACTTACTTTTTACAACTTGGGACGAGGAAACGTACTTCATGAACATGCGAAGTTCTAAAACACATCCGTTATAAAACTACGTAGTCCAAAGGGCTTTATTGGGCTAAAAAAGCTCCTAAAGCATATAAATATATTTTGGATCTATAAATTAATCAAATTAACAACTTTCTACGGACTTAGATCGAAATAAGAGTAGACGGGGCGCGGTTGGCTTCGAGCCAGACCAAACAGGGTAAAAAGCAAGGGCGGCGGCGACGACCGCGCCCCGAAATAGCGAGCAAAGTCAAGGCGTGCGCTTAGACGACGAACTAACGGGCGCTTGAAGCACATCATTGCACGAATTGCTGTTACACTTTTTTTTTAATTCCAGTTAGACACGCCCTGCGACAGGGCGCGCCTTCTGGTCGAGTTACCTTCCACAGAAAAAAAAAAACAGCCCGTGTTAACTAATTAAATTATGTGTGCCTATCATGATACGAACGCTTCAATAACTACTATAAAACATAACGACCTAAATGTAGCAAAAAACAAGGTGGAGCCCGTAATATATTCGCAGACATAGCGCAATGTCTGGCTGTTCTAAAATGACCTACAAAAATGTTTTCTACACAGCGGTGACAATGTTCTCCTGAGAATTTAACATACTTAATGTACACAATTTACCCCTCGTATTTTCATGAAAATAATAGGGTTTGACAATGTCAGTGACAACTCGGTTGAATCAAGGTCAATCTATTTATTCTATGGTATGTCTCAATGCATAACACCTAAAAGGAATGGCGCAGCGGCTTTCATATCAATGAAGGCCTATCACGTACTGGTGTTGTGGGGCACAATAGCGGTGCAGTAGCCAGTGAGGCAGTGACTCACGCGCAACAGGCTTGAGACAGAACAAGGACATCCTCACATACAGCCAGCGCTGTGGCAAATCGAAACATAAACATGGTTACTCCATATCCGTCGGTGCTATTCACCATTGTGCCGCAACAAATTGCAGACATAATAGACTTCGCAACACTTTAAGCTTTGTGCTAGATGACACATAGATATTTTAAGGATAATAACACTATTAAGAAATTCTGTTGGTCGTTAATGTGTTCTTTGTGGTGGAAACTATGCCTAATAAGATTTTAATTGGTCGTAGTTTTTCTTTCAAGATAGATGGATATACAACCTATGCTTTATTGTACACCAAAATTTTAACACAGTTCATACATGCAGTATCTTTAAGGTGTGTTTTGTTTTGTGCAGATGACTTGAAGGCGGTGACGAAGCGTCTGATCGTGCAGGCCAAGCGGCAGGGCTCCGCCGACAATATCTCCATAATCGTGGTGTTCTTGAAGGACCCGCGTGACATTGCCGCAGACAACCGCCCGCCCATGGATCTTGGGTGAGCCTGATAGTTATAATATGCTTTTTGGTCTCAGTTATGAATCTGTAGGATCGGTCTTTTATTTCGTCGATATCAGAGGGGCAATTCTCGTAACTTTAAGAACGTTCACAGTCTGGTCTCAGTCTCCATCTGTCAAAATTCCCTACATTTTGACATTAATTTGTTTGTCGACGAGATGTGACTAAGACTAGATTTTGAACGTTTTAAATTACGAGAATTGGCCTTCTGATTCTGAAGGTTTTCTTGCGCCCTAATTGCGTAACATACTGTCGATCACAATCCGAAACATTGTGAAGGAAATGTCATTGGTTTGTATGTTTTAAAAATTCGTATGCTCAACAATATAAATAACGCAATGAATGTTGTTGAACTGTCAAAACGTAAGCCATTGCTATTGTAAGGAAGTGTGTTATGCAATTACGTCGCTGATTAGGTATAAAGGTATAACCTTATGTCCTCGTTTAAGATCTTCTAGACAATCGTCGACAAGAAGAGCAGTATGATTTTTCAATGTTCTTAATCCATATACCTCCTATCGTCTTATTAGCTATAACATGTCTGATTTCCTCAAAAAATATTTCAGAAATTTCAATTCTCATTTCTTTTTAGATGACGATATGACTAGAAATATTTTCTGCTAGCATTGACTATGAAGGAATTTCGTCAGGGTCATGTTTTGCTGTAATAATAGAATGCCGAAGTAATGCTTCGAAAGAGTTCACTTCTCTTATCCATGGCCCGTTACTATTTTAGTTGCCTACTCGTAGGTCGAAAGACATAAACGATATGGATGATTGAAGACAAGACAATACCTGTTTTTAGAACTTTTGTAACGTGTTGCTAATGGGCATTACCATACCATATGTCACGGGCTCACGGACAGATATTAATAATCCCTATTTTTAGTCCACGCTATCATTTTATGATGTCATACTATGTTGGGTGCAGGCATCTACAATGTCAACAAATTAGCTAATAACGTCTACATTGGAAGTCTCCTGCTTATATTTTTCGTCAAAAATACCAGTTCCAGCGATATTCGGCCGTTAACCGGTTACAGGTAATTCGTACATATGGAGCTCGTATCAAAATGTAGACGTACGAATGGCATTATCTTGAACCGGACGACCTTGGATGTTGTCAGTCTATCTTCTAACACGAATCTTGAAAATGAATGTTTATGTCACTTTCTTTGAATTTTTTTTTTGGTGATGTTATTTGATATTACCTGAGACCATCAGGTAATTTCCATAATCAGTGAAATATGTTTGTGTGAAGGATTAGTGGATAAGCCTAATTACTCCCTGGTTGTAATTCTGGGAAATAGTGGCTTTAGTAGTTCGTAGATCTTATGTTAAGCAGTCCCTATCTACAACGGATTAATCAATACTAATATTACTAATCCATACTAATCACACTAATATTATAAAGGCGAAAGTGTGTCTGTCTATCTGTTACCTCTTCACGCTTAAACCGCTGAACTGATTTAGATGAAATTTGGTGTAGAGATGGTTTGAGTCCCGAGAAAGGACATAGAATAGTTTTTATCCCGATATTCCCACGGGATCGAAACTTATGCGAGTGAATCCGCGGGGCGCTGCTAGTGAGATATATGTATTTATAATGTGGTTTGGAGCTCCAATGTCACCCACATTTGGTCTGCAATACCTGTTACAATATTTAAGTTAGAAGAAACCTTGCTTAAGCAAAATACTTGTTTTCTTTGACCTCTTTACTAAAACTAAATTAAACGTAGGCTGGACAACGCGATGATGAACGCTCCGCCGTTCACCATCGAAACGGAGGCGTGCCGGCGGCAGGTGGACGCTGCCGCTGCCGCAGCCGCGGCCGCCGCCGACGCCGACGCCGAAGAGTGTGCGGAGGCCGAAGCCGAGGCCGAGGCCGTGGACAACGGCGTGGATAACTCCGACAGCGACAGCGAGGACCTCGGCCCCGAAACCGCCGTGGATATTGACGCAGATGACGTAGACGCGGAAGCGAGGAATCAAGAACCACAACCGCCTACCCCACCTGCTCATGCTGGTGAGTCTTTAGTCCTAGTTTTAGTTCTGCCCTTCTTATCTTTGTCTCAAGTCATCCTAAAGAAAGACATCTAAATTTAAACATGCCGAAAATAAACCCCAAAATCCCTAAAATCCTCATTGGGAATCCTGATTGTTGTCAACTTTGGTGACTGCAGAAGTAGCATTTTCGTTCTGTTTGTCTTAGCGAGAAATTTGATACCTGGCATCACAGGATAATTAGGATAATGTTACAATCTACTTTAGACTACACTGTTTGTGCAGTAGCTGAACGATACGCTTTTGAAATACATGGTTGTTTATCTGCGCGGAACATAATCTAGATCTAGATGGTGTACATGTGACAGATTTGGGTATGTAAACGCACCCACAACAATAGAAAATGTTAAAAATTGCCAACTCTCCAATTAGGCGAATCCCACTGCAGTAACCCCGGCCCCTATCTCATCTGACCTAATTCCGGGACGGTCACGGGCGAGTTTTCGACCTTCCTGCTAAACCCTTTAGCCATTACGAAATGTTTCCCCGAATCTGAAGCCGCGTCGATAGCGATACTTAAGGCGCAGATATACGACTTCTAATGATTTTAAATTCAACATCACGTCTAATCGACCGGACTGATTTCTTTGAAAAAAATAAATGTTATACTAGACCATTTGCTTCGTAATTTGATATGTGAATATTTGCAATTATATTTTTTTAACATAGTGTAATTAATTTGTAAAGTAATGTCTACCGCGGACATAAAAACGATAATCACGCAAACACTATCGGGTGTATTTTCATAAAACTTTCACCATCTAAAAGACAATTTAATTCCCCGAATTTTAGTATACGGTTTTTATTTGTTTGGTGTTTGAGAGTTTTTGTAAATAGATAATTGCTTCATATTTGCAATAAATTACCACGGTTGTGTCATCGCGCTTCTCTTTCTTTTCTATGCAGTCCGACAGCGACCGCGCTTTAGGTCGTGTAGTCGCCTTAATTCTGGCATCATTCGAAGCCGGAACGTGTCGGGTTAGAGATCATGACTCGTTACTCTGGACGAGTGACAGGTAGCCGCCTAGCCGGATAGCCTACGTTTCATAATAACCCACTTCCTCATGCATGACTCGACTGAGTCATACTACGCAAGATTGTGCGGGATAACGAACAGTTTGTAATGCCTTTTACCCTAATATACGGGAATATTTTTCTTAAAATGTGACCACATATGAATCAATTAACATTTGATTAATGAATGATAGTCTTAAGTATTTTTTTATCATTCATAGCTATAATTAGAATGACATAGTTGGTGGTAGACGATAGTCCCAAAACCTGTTAAAATTTTAATTTTTTTTGCAATAAAAATTGCTGTCCCGTTACGACCACAAAAAGTTAAAATGAAATGCGTTGTAGGAAGCTAATCCTAAGTATTCTCAAGCCTCACACTCATGAGCCACATTTCAATAAGAGCAAAAGAAAAAGTATAGAATCGTCTGTGTCACGCTTTATTGATTGTTACACACATTCACCCACATCCATGCCGCGCTGCGTCCGCCCGTACGTAGCCACTGTACATACATCGTGTACATTTTCTAGATGCGATTGTATGCAGATGAATCGATCTCTGATTCAGATTAGATTACGAACTTGGAAGTTCGGAATTAGTTCTTTCGCCCGAACGATATACGTAAACTTTTTTTTTGTGTTCTTGGCAAATAGGAAGCATTTTTAACCGACTTCAAAAAAGGTCCTGTATTCGACCCGTATGTATGCATGTCATGTTTATATGTCCGCGATTTTCTCAAAAAACTAATGAACCAATTTTGATAATTTTTTCACTAATGTGATCTGCATACTTTTAGGAAGGTTTTACATTAGGTACTTACCTAATTATTCTTATGTACGTAGTTATATGCATAAATTTACTGCATCTCCGGAATTTCTATGCGAATTTTGATGATTCTTCTAGTCGGTGTCTTTAATTCTTCAATGCACTAGTGTTAATTGAATTTGTGTGGGGTAGGTACAACTAAAAAGTGAAAAATAAAAAGTTGCAAAAAAAAAACGACTGACTTCAAAAAAAACACTACAGAGTGATAAATAACTTTAATTTCGGAAGTCAACCGTCAAAAAACGAAAATGCGGAACCAATGACACCAACTTCCGAAATTAAAGTTACTTAAATATCATATCACTTTGTAGTGTTTTTTTTTAATCGGTTGTTTTTTCCTCGATTTTTTTACTATTAAGTAATTATAAAATTCGTGAAAAACCGTCATCTATACTTACTTGAATTCACAAAAAAATAGGCAAATAATGACTCCAACACCACACGCCTGTTAGCTTGTAGCAAGGAGGTTGTTACGAAAATTGTGAAAATAAAATTTTCTTATCAACCAATTGAATAAAGGTAATTAATTATTACTTATAGACTTTCAATTTGATAATGATTGTGTACATATTAAGTTTTTACCTAAGAACTTTCTTGCAAGTGTTTACAGATAACAAAAAAACACTATCTGCAAAAATTCCCCGCATACATTCAAAACCTACCTACCAAATTTTTTCTAAAACCTTTTTCAAAGGTCCTTGCATAATGTAGATAGGTAAGTAACCACGAGTTATGGGTGTTCTTATTGATGTTTATTCGTTCATAATTATTAGCTAACATTACAGAGTCGTACAAATAACAATAATCTAACGAAATGCCTAGTGCTAAAACCAGGTTTTATTTGTAAAACTAAGGCTATGTAAATAATTAATACTATGTCAAGGAGGATAATAATAAAATGGGAATTGTTATAAAATGACACGGCATCCCTATCGTCGGGTGTAAGCGGGCGCCCCGCGCGCCGCAGCCCCCTCGCCCTCGCGCCGCTGCCGTCCCGCTCGCTCGCCTCGTCCCTCTCGCAGTCGCTCATTGAACGTCCAACGGATCTGTGCTACTCTCGAAAGTTACTGCTATTGTAATCGGGGCTTTGTCTATATTTTTACGGCTCAAATATTACACCGCCAGTGAAGATAATAATCTGTGCAGTGAAATTACCGTTCACGGTATGTGGTTTTTAGCGAATGTTGTTGATTATTTTCACATACCGAACAGTTTGTGAAAGGTTATTTCTGTGTTGATTCATGCGGAGCGGTGTTCTGGAAATAGATCGGTTCGCCCGAAGGCGCATCCCTCGGTGGTCGGTGAGCGCAGGATTCCCGGAGGTTCACTCACATGTTCTCTCTATACACTGTCCAAGTTCGATCTCGGGCGTGTCTCCGCTGGCCGTTCTCGTTCTCGGTTCTCGAAATGGCGTCGGCGAATGTCTCGCGAGTTTGAAATCGCGACGACCGGTAAAATATCGTTGCTAGCACGCCGCTCGTAAACAACACCGGCGTTCATGATTTATTGCGGCTAGCTCAAAAACTGATGTTTTTGTCTCCAATCGAACGAATGAACTTTTTTGTCTGTCAAGGGTGTGTCACCTGTTGATATCGTGAATTGCGAGAGGAGGGATGAATGTTGCGTGCTCGCCAGGTGTTCAGCGAATTCCTATTGTAGTGTTGTAAATATCATAAATACAGTGTTCTTGGTGTTGTGTGCAGTGGAGGAGGGCCACGTTGACGGTTCTGTGGCGGATAATGTAGCTGAGAGCGGCGAAGACTCCGAAGACGAGTGGAACTACTTCAAGGGCGAGGGCGAGCGAGAGGAGCACCCCAGCGAGGAGCCTGACGAACAGCCGCGCTCCGAGACACCCTGCCAGGATAATGTGAGCTCATTTATGTATATTACGACACTATCCGTAATCTATGAATGCATGTTTTTATTCTAGACTACAATGTGTGTATTTACAGTGAAAGAAAGAACAAACGTCTGCATTCCGACACAGATGAAACATACAGTTGTGTGTTAGAAAATAAAGATCCTAACAATAACTGTCTACAAGTAGTTTATAAACTAAACTTGTAGTGTGTTCATACATTTTATTCCAACAACTTCCATAGCTTTGGTAAAGTGAGACATTATTCATGTTGACCTTCAAATCATGATTCAATCTGTATTACAGGTAGTGACTAAATTAGCAAGCAGAAATCATATTGTAGGTTATGTAGGGAGAGTATTACTAATTGATTTGTTTGTAACATGTTTCAGTCGGCTTGGGAAAGCAGCTCAGTCGACATGAACAGTTCACCACTGAACCCCGACGCCCCAGTGTTCATACCTGGGAGCGTGACTGGTTCAGACGTCCTGCTCGCAGAGTCACCTCGCAAGCCACTGCCGATGGATGACATAGAGCTCCCGGATGAGGCACAGTTTGACACAGGAGCTGAAGTGAGGCCAGCAGAATTATTAGACTTGGATAACTGTGATCAGCTTAATGGCCATCATGTGAGTATTCTTTGGAAATTATTTATATTGTCTTGAAGTAAAGGACAATATCCACCATGTATAGGTAAAGTAATTGTTAATCAAAAATGTTATGTGACTGTATAATTAACAATGCAATAGAGAAAGTTTTTTTTTTATAAATACCTAAATGTCAATTCAAGGGAGTGTGGGAAAAATGGCTTGTCTAATTTATTTGTGAAATGACTGTGTGTGTATTATAATGTGATATAATTATGTAAGTTATTACATAGGTTACATAATTATTTTAACACAGAGGCTATAATATTCTGTGTCCGGTACCTAAAACAGGTAGTGTCAGGGCCATAAAATAGAATTTTCTGTTAGTATTAGTAATGACTTGCTTTAGTTAAAGTTTATGTATTTCTTATCAGCTGTTGTATTATCGCATTTATGTGGAATGGTGGGCTATTAGTAACAATAGATTATTTGGCAGGAGTGTAATAACCTTTAGTGGAAAGAAATTATAACAGTTATCAAGAAATGTCCGACAAAAACGTTAGTCACCCAAGTTAAAAGGAGTGCAAGGAAAATGGCCGAAACCTTGTTTAATTAGCAGTTTGCTTGCTGGGAATTCATGGTCTTTGTTTACACAAATTCAATTAATGTTCAGATAAAAAGTGTACTCAATTTAAAGTCATTAGTACTGAAACATGAGTTTCATGGGAACCATTGCAGTATATAACACAGAATTAGATGAACTTTGTGTTTAATGTAAGTTTTTCCTCGAAAATGTTTAAACAAGTTATTTATGTAGGTTGTCAGTTACATAGTGGTGACGAAGTAAGACTATTTATGTGTACTGGTAGGCTATTATTTTAGATTTTGCAAAATTATATGGTAATTAGGTATGAAAGTTGATATTTCTAGAAATCGTTAACAACAGCAGCTATTTGTCCTATAGTTTGATTCAGTACTTTATTAATGTGTTCAGAAAGTATAGAATCATTATGTCAGTAATTAGGTTGTAATTTCTACTTGATTTCATATTATTATGCAATAACTAACTGAGATGAATGGCTTAGCTAGCCTGCATTCATTGGATTTCTTCTTTTCTACCGTATTAGTATAGGTGACAGGAATACAGGCATCTGTGCATACAAGATAGGGGATGGCAGTGGACAAGGACGCGCAACCTTAATATCAATGACCCCTTGAATTAAAATTTTTCGTTGGATATATAAAAAAAAACAGCTGTTTCCTACAAAAGCGCAATGCCCATGCGATCAAAATTTATGGAACAGCTAATGTTTGTTTTTAGATCAGAGACCCTCGGGACACCCAAATCATACACAGATATTCTCAACAGACCAGGAGACCTTGTCAGCTTCTGGAGGGAGGTGGGCTGGTTGGGATAACCACCGACGGCCGTCATGGCTCACGCACAATGGTCCATTTGAAGGACTAAGTGCGGAAACCAAACCCATAACATAGAACAGCTAATGTTTTTTTTTAATAACCTTATAATAATTTCTACAACTGGGTGTCTAGAATCATGTGCTGAGTTCATGGTTACAGTTTGCGCGTCGGTGTCGCTACCAGCCTGTATTTTCTAAAAACTATAATGTAGCAAGTTTCTTTTTTATACCAGCCTGTATTTTCTAAAAACAGTATAATGTAGCAAGTTCTTTTTTATCAAGTTTAGTTATAATGATTAAACTAAGTGATGACTCATAAAGTAATGTTTATTTTCAGAATGTATCACTAGACGAAGTTGTTAAAGAATACTTGAATGGAAATGATAAGTTTACCATGGATAGTTTGGGCTTTGGATTCAATGTTGGCATTGAACCTGATAAAGTCAAGGATAGTGGTCTCATACAAGACTTTGAGAGAATACAGAAAGACACTACTGACTTTTGCAATATTCAGGTTTGTTTTTATTCTTTCTTTTAGTGTATTTGTAGCCTAAAGTCGGAGCATGAGGCAGATGTTCGCCGCAAAACGCGAGGGGGGAGGCTTTTATTATGGTCATTCTTTTGTGTATTTGCTGTTTAAAAGTCTCAATCTCTTTTGCAAACATAGCAGTAAACTATATCAACCAACAAGGCTAGCAATTTTCATATATAATCTAAGAAATTAGTTTTCTTTAACCTTTTAACCAAATCATTCTTTTAGTTTTTGTACTGAAGTTTCTGTGGTATTTCATGTTCAACTTAGTGTGCATGCACATAAGCGACACGCGTCAACGTTAGGGGCGGGGCACCTGCAACTGTAGTTACCCGTCGTGCCGCCGACAACGTGTCGGGCGTGTATTTGAGTATGCTGCTCAAATTCATGAGCGGCACGTTATCGACACGAGTTGATGGCAGCCGTGCATTTGCCTCTGCCGATGACGCTTGTGGCTCGGGTGTATAAGCAATTAGAGAAGTAGGAATATAAGTAATATGCAGTTTGAACAAACAAGCATTTACTTAATAATATATTTAATTTGCAGGTATTCCAGACACACACAGAAACTAATCCATTTGCCGTTGAAGGCAATGAAGAACTATTTGAAAGGCTGAAAAATAAAGAAAGAGATCCAATGAGTATGAGTTTCTACCAAGAAAAAGATGACGATACTTGTGAGAGACTCTCCAAAAATGAATCACATGTTGATCTCAATGCTGTCCAGCCCTTACCTGACAGTGATGATGAAGATATCCAGCCAAACGGTACCTTTGAAAATGATAAAGAAAACATCTCCCCAGATCAACACACAGATTTGTCAGAACTAGAAAGAGATATTCTAGAACCAAACAATGACATCATCAGGTTTGAAGACAGGCCTGGCCTCCCACAAAATATTGGTAACTTTGATCAAGGAAATAATTTTGCAGATTTTGTAACTAGCTCTAACAATATTGAAAGTTATTCAAATATTGAATTTGAATCAAGCAACATCAATCAAGATACCGTGTTGCAAACAGACACCCCTGAATCTCACAAGTTACTCTTTGAACAAATACCTGAAATACCTGATGGCAAGAGTTCAGAATTAGGATTTACAAATGATGAGACACAAGACCCTTCAGAAAGTGAGAAAGATGTCAGACCTTTCACACCTCAAGATGAAACATCACAAGACATTGAAATGGAAAGCAAACTTGAAGATTCACCCTGTCTTGAAACAGCACCTCAGTTGAACCTAGATGACATGAAGGATGATGATCACGTAGAATCTCACCATTTGCTCGAGTCCGAGCAAGTGGCCTCTCCTGTACCTGCAGACATCCAACACACACATTCTACTGAACAGCTTCCAGTATCTCCTGCACCACTTGAGGAATCAAAAGCTCAAGAATCAAAATCACCAGAACCTGTTACAGATACTGATGAAATTGTTGCAGTGGACACTGAAGTTGAAACAGCCACTAAAGTCAGTGAGGAAACTGAAAATGTTGAACAAATTATTTCTGAGATAGAATCAGCACTTGAAGCTCCTGAAATTAAACTTGACACTGACCACCTAACAGCAGAGGTTTCCCAAGCTATCGAGGACGAGCTGACAGCAGAGTCTCCTCTGCCGTCCAAGTCGCCACTTCCAGCTGAAACTCTTCTCCCCAGTGAGTCCCCATTGCCGACGGAGTCCCCTCTTCCAAGTGAGTCTCCGATTCCGAATGAGTCGCAATTACAAGCGGAGGAGTCGCTACCACGTGAGTCCCCACTGCCCGCGGAGTTGTCCCTGCCAACAGAGTCACCTCTACCGGAGGATACGCTGCTGCAGGCCGAGACTGTGCAAGTTAGCGAGTCTCCGCTGCCAGGCGACTCTCCATTACCGAGCGAAATCATTCCACCAAAGGAGTCTCCACTACCAATCGAGTCCGAAGCTCCCAGAGAATCTCCAGTGCCTATCGAGAGCCTGCAGCCCACTGATTCCCCGCTGCCTGCACACTCGCCTCTACCTGCACACTCGCCACTACCTGCACGTTCACCATTGCCTACAGAGTCTAATTTGCTGCGAGAATCACCACTACCGAGCAAATCCCCACTACCGAATGAGCCCTTGTTACTAAGTGAATCCCTGTTGCCAAGCGAGTCTGTGCTACAGAGTGAATCTCCACTGCCGAGGGAATCTCTACCAAGCGAGTCACCAATACCGAGTGAATCTCCTCTGCCGAGCGCCGTGGAGCCGCCGCAGTCGATTGATACCGAAGCATTCGAGGCGTTCGAACCCATCGCTGAGCCCGCCGCCTCCCCGGCCCCCGAGCCCGCCGCCTCCCCGCTGCCGGCCGACGTGCCGCTGCCGCGTGAATCTCCGCTGCCTGTGGACTCCCCCGTGCCTGTGGAGTGCCCAGTGCGTGTGGAGTCTCCCGTGCCCGCACAGTCTCCCGCGCCCGCACAGTCTCCTGCGCCCCTGGAGCCCGTGCTGTCGCTGTCGCCGGCTCCCGCGGCCCCCGCCAGCCCGCCGAGCGCCGCCGAGCGCCTGGCCTCGCCCGCGCCGCAGGAGCGCGTGCCCTCCCCGGCCGTGGCCTCCGCGCCCGCGCCCGACCTGCTGCCCGACGAGCCCGCGCCGTACTCGCGCCTCGAACTCGTCACCGACGTCGACATCGGTATTCCCGAGTCCAGAGCTCAGGAGATCTGCGTGCCCGTCACTAGTGAGATCCAACTGGAAGAGGCCGTCCAGCCGCCGGCCGCGGCCACCCCGCCGCCCACGCCCGCCGTGGAGCCGGCCGCGCCCGCACTTGACGCCGCGCTGCTCAGCGACACGCCCATGGCCGCCGACAGCGTGCCGCACGGCGCCGAGGTCGCGGTCGCCGCCGCTGCCGTCGCCGCGGCAGGAGCGGCCGCCGCTGCAGGCGTAGCGGCGGTCAAGGGTAAGCCGACCGCTGCGAAAAAGTCACCCACAACCCCGACCGCCAAATCTGACTCGCGTACGCCGAGGTCCGCTCCCAAATCTGCGACACCTGCGCGCACACCGACGGCTACCACTCCGGCACCAATCAAGAGGCCCGGCACCACACCCGCCGCCCGCACGCCCACTAGCAAGGCACCCGCGTCCGCCACCAAGGTGCCCTCGGCGACCAAGACCACGCTCGGGGCCAAGCCGGCCACCCCAGCCAGCAAGCCCGCCACGCCCAGCGCGCGCACCGCCGCGCCGGCCGCGCGGCCCACCCCGCCGGCCGCTAAAGCACCGACGGCCGCGAAGGCGGCCGCTCCCGCGCGCTCTTCCTTCACCAAGCCCACGGCTGCCAAGCCGGCGCCACTAGCCGCGCGCACGGCCAGCACGACCCGCGCGGCCCCGGCGGCCCGGCCGGCGCCCAAGCCCGCGACGACGACCGCGCGGCCCACCGCTCTGAAGGCCGACGCGGCCGCCAAGCCCGCTGCGCCGCGCGCCACGGCCCCGCGCCCCGCGCTGTCCGCGGCCAGGCCGCAGCCGAGACCTGCCGACAGGAAGCCGATCACGAACGGCGACGCCAAGGACGCGAAACCAGCTGCGAAGCCCGCACCCCGCCCCGCGCCCCTCACGCGGCCCGCGCCCCGCCCCACGCCCCGCGCGCCCGCCGCTGCGGCTGCGCCCCCTGCCAGGTCAGTCACTCGAGCAACTAATTATGTTATGAAGTTAGCCGTGTTTTGTTTGTAGAATTACTACAGATTCGGTGCAATCTACTGAAGTGGCGCCATGTCTATACAGGGTGAATTTTTCAAGTGGGCGTGGATGGCCAAATCCGAAACTATGAGGAATAGCGAAAAGTACTCAAAGGAGTCGCGGGCTCGATTTTGATAAAAACTAAAACTGCATCATTGGATTTTTGAAAAATCAATATTTCTGGCCAGGAATCGAACCTGTTGATTTAGAAAAAAAAAACACACGCTGTATTATTACATCATTCGATAGTGTCGCTAATAAGGATCAAATTCTGGGAAGTAATGATATACGGCAAACTAAAGGAAAGAGCTCATTTTTATCAAAATACTTTTTAATTTTCTTATGCTACCTACCTATTAAACCTTAACTGATTAATTGTTCAAAATTATGACAATTGTTTTTGAATACATAGCTGGATTCGACGTCTCAAGGATTGTACTGCAATTTAAAATTTGAATTTAGAACATAATTTTGTGAAGGTGACTGCGCTACGAGTATTTCGGGTGTAAAAATATTGAGCATCATTTCGAACAAGGTATGAAAAAAGAAGCAGTTTATTAAAATTCAACATTTTCCTTAAGTTTGCCGTATGTCATTACTTCTCAGAATTTGATCCTTATTAGGGACACTATCGAATGGTGTAATAATACAGTGTGTGTTTTTTTTTCAAAATCAACAGGTTCGATTCCTGGCTAGAAATATTGAATTTTCAAAAATCCAATGATGCAGTTTTAGTTTTCATCAAAATCGAGCCCGCGACTCCTTTCAGTACTTTTCGCTATTCCTCATAGTTTAGGATTTGGCCATCCACGCCCACTTGGAAAATTCACCCTGTATATCGAGATTTCTAATATAGCACCGATGCTAAAAACCGTATCAAAATTCGTTGCACAGTTCAAAAGAACAGCGCGGTGACACAGACATACTCGAAATTGACTTTTATTTTGTAACAGATATTGAGAGAGTAAACGTGTGTATTTTCCTTAGACCAAGCGCACCGAAGCCGGCGCCGCGCGTTCCACTGGACAAGCAGAGCAAGGATCTCGCCAACAAACGCATCACAGCAAAGGCCGCGCCGCCCAGGACCGCTCTCCCGAAGGTGAGCCTAGAACACTCTTCCAATTGATATTATGCCTAACTCGTCTGTGAGGTATTTTTGCGTGTAACACCTGCCCTACATGGATCTTTGTTCATTTCAGTCGGGTAACACAGGCCAGAAGAAGGCCGTGACAAAGAGAACCACAGACGCCGTGAAGAAGCAGGTGGTGTCGAACGGCCTGTCCAACGGCGACGCGCCCAGCAAGCCGCCCCCCAGCCCGCCGGCCGCGGACAACGCGCTGCTGCCTGACGTCATCGCGTAGGCACGACACAACAAAAACGATTCCTATTATTTCCGCTTGAATTTTGTGATTTTCTATAAGTGTATGATAGTTTTAACGTCGTTCGAGGCGGCGAGTCGTTAGGTGCGGGAGTCAGCTCCCAATTTTATATTATAGAGTCGCTTTTTATAGACGTGTACGTTGCCGATTCGTTGTACGCGGAGCGGAGCGAGCGGTCGGACGAACGCGACCGCTCGCCCCGCTCCGGCTTTAAACGGTTATTATCCATTATAATGATTATAAGTCTGTTTTAGAATTTTATATTACCAACGAATGATTGATTAAATCTGGCTTTTAATTTATTTTCTTTGTATAACCGTATTATTTAAATAAAAAGTGAGGAAGGACTGAGACATTGTTTTATTTATGAGTAAATTTTTATTACCGGACACAGTGAATGATATTGAAACAATTGGAATAAAATATAGCATTGTTTACTTATTGCTAGTGCTTTCTTATGAAATTTTCAATTTCCATGTATACTTAAAATATGGTGTTACAAAGAAAACTGGAACATAGTATATTACTGAAATAAATGTTTATCACCCTTTTCAGTTCTTTTCTTTATAAGCTAATATTTTAATTTAAAGTTTCATGTGTGGGAAGCGCAGGTCAGTATCTCGCAGGTTGTCCTCGATCCATTGCTCGGCTTGTTGAGTCATCTCCTCATCGAAGTAGTCACGCCATCCTCCTGCTTTGCCTAGAAAAAAAAAATGTCAACATCAAAAGCAAATAATAATTTTAATGATTCTAACGAACACTGAACAAGAGAACACTTCCGTCAACACATTAACTGTTACACTGGAGACTACTGCACAATGCATTTATGTCCAGTTTACACCAAAAGTTAAATTTTAATGAAACCTAGTTTTTGTGGTTTATTCCCGGTCGTCCCCACTGGGCACGAGTGGGAAAAAATGTTTCGTTCCTTCCCAGTGATGACGATTGGAACTTTTTATTTCCCACTCGTTCCGCTATAGACCGAGAGTTAAAATGCAATAAGGGGGTTTTCAATAAGAGATTTCACGGATTTTTCCCACTCGTGCCCAGTGGGGACGACGGGGCGGGGACGACCGGGAATAAACCGTTTTTGTTAATAGAACGAGGTAGGCCTAATTTTATCTCTAAAGAGAAAGTCAAGGTTTAACTTCGTAGCGTACCTTTTCTGATAAAAGCCTGTTCGCCGGGTATCAGTATTCCGAGCACCTTCATGACGTCATAGTTGACAGACTTGTTGTTCTTGAAATTGTCGATGCAGAGGTGGTCACACAGGCGATCTATCTGTTCATCTGTGTACTCTTTGTCGAAGAATTTGGCTACACGGCGAACGGATGTCGACAGGTCCTGCGAAAGAAACAACATATCTAAACATCACGCCTATATTCCCCGAAAGTTCACTCATACATGCTCAAGGATCTTTTGGCGCGTAGCCTAAATCGGAACTAACGCCGCCAACTTGTTTTCCCAACACATTTCACAATACAATTTACCAATTGCGCCAACGCCATTCGAGCGCTGTCAACGTCATTCGAAATTCGGGCGCCAAAAGATCCTTGTAATGCTCGGGCCACACAAGCGGGAAACGCCGATAATTATGGCGATGACGGGCGATAATCGGTGCAGTTATAACTTATCGCGATAATTATCGGCATTTCCCATTAGTGTGGCCCGAGCATAACAGTATACGCATAGACTAATATACCTATATAAATGAGAACTAATATACATATATAATGAGTGCAGCTACGTAGCTCGGCCCGCTGTAGGTACACGGTACGGTGTGCTAACCGCCCTGTAGAAAACTCGTGTGAGCTTGTAAATTATACTGTGACCGGGCGGCGCAATGTTATAGTGCCGCCGTGTCGTCAACAAACTTCCACAGTGAAAGTGATCCATGCAAATGTCCCGTGCCTACACACGGCTAATCATCCGAGCGCGGCGAGACAAACGTGTGTGTGCAACGGGCCTTACGTAGGTCCCATTGTAATGGGGGCGAGCTATTGTCATTAACCGGGCAAAAGCCTCGGACAGCCTCTTTTTCTGCTGGAAAAACACAATAACTCTGCCTGTACCGGGAATCGAAACTAGTGCTTGCGCTGGTTTAAGTGATTTCGTTTGTTGACATCACTAAATAAAATAATGTTTCAGAAAAAAAAATCGCAATCAAATTTACCTTTGAAAGCTCTTCGTAGAATAAAAACAGCATATTAGGGTGGTCTCTCTTCTCCCAGGCTTCTTTTAGATGTTCAAAGAATGGTGTCCAGTGGTCTAAAGAAAAAAGTTAGGTTATAACTTATAGGTACCTACTTACTACAAAGTGGTAGGCAGACGCAACGACTTAATATTCCAAGCCCTATGCTACATAGGATAGGCGTAGGCCTAGGATATTCTTTAGCCTTTATTATTCCACGAGCATGCCAATAAAATTAATTTAGATTATACAAGAACAGATTGGACGCCAAAGCTTAGTTTAGGGTCACCGTCCAATGCCCCCCTAAACCCACCCTAAACTAAGCTTTTGCCTATATCTTGGGGGTCAATAAACGATTACAATCAAGAAGGAGCCCTTTTCGATATCGCACACTTGTAATCTAGTTCATAGGATAATTTTATTAGGATGTTAGAAAGTATTTCACTCCATCATAAGGTTAGGATCGAACTCTGGACCGTCACGTCCTGCAGCTACGGTATAATGGCCGCATAATCATTTGTTTTAATTACGGATATGAATAATATCGATAGTTATTTTGCTACGATGTAGTGATTAACAATTTACTTGTAGCAGGAAATTATACCATACTTCATTTAATGCGTTAATAAACACTACATGCAATAATAAAACGTAATCTCACGCAAGTCCTTTATAAAGAAGTTCCAATATGTTTTGAAGTCTCCAATGTACCCTTGCGTTCTTATCAGCCTATTGAGATGGTAGAACGACACAACGACATCCCTTGGGTCACGGGCTACGTAGACCATTTTCGCCTCGTCGAGCAATGTAGGTGGCAGCAGAGATAAAGGCATGTGAGACTTGATGAACCTCGGAGATGGTGTCGCAGCAAGCTGTTCAGTGCCTGGTTGACAGACCGCTTCCAGTAACTCCAGGTTCTCTTTACTGTGACTGTTCTCTTCTATGAACTTCACTTTGTTTTCAGGATGGACGCATATTGAAAACCTGGAAGAGTTACACAACGTTTATCATCTACTATCAACTCAGCCTATCGCAGTCCACTGCTGGACATAGGCCTCTCCCAGACTGCGCCACAGCACCCTGTCCTCCGCCTTCCGCATCCAGTCTACCGCAGCCACCTTCTTTAGATCATCTACTATAATAATAGCCTTCGTCAAGAATTGGGCTAGGTATCAAATGCAATTTAAAAATAATCTTTCAAATCCGACCGGTAGATATTAGCACGTTCAAACAAACAAACTCATCAGCTTTTAGTAATAATATACAGGGTGAAATTAAATTCATGGGCATCCTTTTAAGGGGTCATTGTACTCATCATTATGAACAACTTTTACTATGGGATTAAACCTAAAATCGCGAAAAAAAATCAGCTGTTTCTTGCATTTGTGTTCACATAACTCGTCAAAATATAGGGAAGAGCTGATTTTTTTTTTCGCGATTTCTGGTTTGGTCCTATAGTAAAAGTTGTTAATAATGATGAGTACATTAACCCCTTAAAAGGATGCCCATGAATTCAATTTCACCCTATAGAAGACAAGACAATTTATAAATACCAACTCAGTTTGACCAAACGAAAGGCGTTTATAAAGAGAAAGCGTCAACGATGTCGTTGTTAAAATAGTAGGCTGGTTATATAAAATCCGAATGGTACATTACTTCCCGAAGTTAGAGACAAAACTAGAAAGACAGCAAGTTGTCTTGATCAAGTATCGGACGACAGACATCTTACGTTGCTGACCGTACCTAAGGTAACTTTTTGTAGCCCTTCCATTCCAAATAGCATAAAAGGTAAATCTTCTATTGGACATGCTTAAATTATACTTTAGTAGGTAATCATATCTACTCTTGTTACTTACTCTAAAAAGGGATAACGTTCAGTCAGTGGCGTCGCGTTCGACTTTTCGTAATCCAAATCATTTGCTACCATCCAAACCAACTCTTGCGTCCATGTAGTTCCTAAAACAGAAAGGGAATAATGAAATCTTTCATCCTAAGTACCTACCTACAAATTTCGAGAGAGAGTAGAGATTTTACGATGTTCAGAGTCATCTGGGGTGCCGATGACAAGCTTCTTCTCATGCATGTCCATAGGCAGCGATTACCATCAGGCGGATTGCCCGCTTGTTTGCCACTTAATGTAACACAAGCAGAAAAAGACCCCATATACTTTTAAAGGTAGATGTTGTTTTGTATATCTAGGTAGTAAAGTATTTAGGAAAAAAATACGTTATCAGTAGGTACCTGATCGGGGATAACTAGTGACGAAAACATCAGTTGGCCTCAGCGGCATGTTGTAGATTTTCGCAGCCTCTTGCTTGTATTTTTGCGGGAAGAAATATTTCTTTGGGCCGACGCGGACGAACCCTGTCATCTCACCTAGATTTAGAAAAATAACAAGCATTAGCTGCATGCATGGGAAAAGATTTTTTGCAAATTATACCTACAAGCTAATCTGTAAAAGTAAATCTGTACCTACTTATCTATACTAATATTATAAAGAGGTAAAATTTGTTTGTAAGTTTGTACAGTAAAACGGGGCTACTTTGACTTCCAGGGTTATTTTGACAGATTTTGGGGCTACATTGACAGAGCGCCAAAATCGGTATTCACGTGTGCTCAGCAAGTGTGCGTGACCTCGAGTAATATTGCGCGAAGCGCGGGGTACCTATATACCGGGATACCTATAGGTTCTACCGCCATTCTGTTGACTGGGCATTACCTGTAAAAACTGGGTGTGTGGGATGTGCAATAAGGGCCGTCATACGAATGTGTGGTGTGTGAGGACGACACTACTAATTGT
Organism: Amphipoea oculea; assembly: GCA_945859645.1. NCBI lineage: Eukaryota > Metazoa > Arthropoda > Insecta > Lepidoptera > Noctuidae > Amphipoea > Amphipoea oculea. The sequence continues at coordinate 17,444,985 of OX243873.1, forward strand.
TTCTTGCTTATTGCCAAAGTTGATTGTTAATTAGGTACTTATAATATTATTAACCCATTAATTACCGGGTATCATTTAAGCTATCACCAATTTAATTAGTTTTGTGTTTCTTAAATAATAGGGTTTGTCCTCCAAATAGTAGATCTGTCACCAAAATGTAGTCACCAAACAATGCAAGTGACCTAACCAAACCGAACCTCGGGGTGCCCTTCGCTCGCTCTTGCATCCTATGTCGACGGAGCCCCGCTTCGCGGGGCCCCTATTTCTGTGTAAAGGGTTTAAAGCAACCTAACCAAACCGAACCTCGGGGTGCCCTTCGCTCGTTCTTGCATCCTATGTCGACGGAGCCCCGCTATCTGAGAACGAAAATATTTCGTGGCGATAGATCTATTTATTAGGTGATACAAATATTTCGTGGCGATAGATCTATTTATTAGGTGATACAACTTGATGACAAATATAAATTTTGGTGATAGAAAATATAGTTCCCTTAATTACCTATAATATTGCCAAAGTTGATTGTTACCTATCTTGTTTAAATTGATCTCAATTATATTAATTATTACTTAAGAGACTGATTAAGTGGCATTAACAGTACCTTCGGTACAAATATTGTGATACTTGCGTTAATAAAGAATAATTTAATTGTAAAAATATTTGTTTTCATTTAAATCCATGTAGTTTTCAATAAAATAATAGTTTTTTTGGTCAAAATGATGTCAAAGTAACCCATGCTTTTTACTATCTTTGACGTCAGTTGCATTTCAATGCCCTGTCAAAGAAACCCTACTTCTGGGGTTACTTTGACATTGATTAAATTAAAAAAAGTAGGGAGTTAGGGGGGTGGTAGGTTTTAAATTTGCATTAGATCTGATAACCAAAGGACACATTGTTCTGTTGGCGTAAAAAAAAGTGAAATTCGAGCCGTAAAAAAAAAGTTACAATCCAAAAACCTCCAAAACCTGTTCAAAGTAGCCCCGTTTTACGGTACGTAGGGGGTAATCTCTGGAACTACCAGTCGGATTTGAAAATTTTTTCTTGCATTTGATAGCCTAATTCTTGAGGAAGGCTACAGGCTATTTAACATCACGCTATGACCCTTAAGAGCCGTGCAAAAAGAAAAAAAGTTAAAAAGAACGTTAAGTGATAGCGCGGGCGGGTGATGCGATACGACGGGGTGGCTCGGGGGAAACAAGAAGTTTCACGCGAACGAAGTCGCGGGCTGAGGCTAGTAATATTATAAAGCTGAAGAGTTTGTTTGGTTGAACGCGCTAATCTCAGAAACTCCTGGTTCAAATTGAAAAATTATTTTTGTGTTGGATAGTCCATTTATCGAGAAAGGTTATAGGCTATATGAAATCACGCTACGACTAATAGGGGCGGAGCGTTAATAAAAAATGTTGCAGAAACGGGAAAAAATATTCCTTTTAAGAGCTTCCGTTGCGTACACTGCGTAAACGGTTAAAGTTACGCAAAAATCATGTATGACGGAATTGTTCCCCTTTAAAAGTATCTACCAAAAAAAAAAAAGTCTGCGACAGCATATTTGACTCACTATAACCTTTTTTATGGTACTTAATCAAAGTTCTAAAAAGGTGTTTTTATAAACAACACGCTAGGACCCTAAGAAGTTGACCAAAAAGAAAAAAGTCAGATGTTTTCGCTAAGCGAAAAACGAAGTAATAGCGCAGGCAGGCGATGCGATGCGACGGGGTGGGTCGGGGGGACAAAAAATTTCACGCGGACGAAGTCGCGGACAAAAGCTAGTATAATATAAAATTATATCACCTATACAATACCAAAGTAATTAAAACTTAATTGATTCTGTATTCATCGAATAAAGCTAAAAATATATAAAATTTACTTATTGATTTGTTCTATTGGACCTTGAATCACTGTGAATGAAATTATTACGTCCGGGGAAACCAATTTAGTAGACCTTGCAGGCACGTTCCGCAATAAAAGACGTGGTTCAATTAATTTATACATTAAATTGCATTTATCTGCATTCCAGATTCTGCCCGCGACTTTGTCCGCGTGAAATTTCACTCTCCCCCATTCACCCTCTTAGGGGTGGAATTTCGGAAAACTCTTTCTTAGTGGATACCTACTCTTCACAAAGAACACACCCTCTAAATTTCATGTCTCTAGGACCAGCGGTTAGGCTGTGCGTTGATATACCTATCAGTCAGGCAGGACTTTGAATTTTATATTATACTAGCTTCTGCCCGCGACTTCGTTCGCGTGAAATTTCTTATTCCCTCGACCCATCTCGTCGTATTGCATCACTTGCCCCCGTCTCCTGCTCTATCACTTCGTTACCCCATAGCGCTTTCGCTCGGCTCCTAAGGGTCATAGCGTGACGTTAAATATAATAGCCTATAGCCTTCCTCAAGAATTGGGCTATCAAATGCAAGAAGAATTTTTCAAATCCGACTGGTAGTTCCAGAGATTGCCCCCTACATACAAACTTACAAACAAATTTTACCTCTTTATAATAGGTAGTATAGACTAGCTGCACCCCGCGATTTCACCCGCATAATTTCGATCTCGTAGGAATATCGGGATAAAACGTAGCCTATATGTTAATCCAGGGTGTCAGCTATCTCCATACAAAATTTTATCAAAATTGGTCCAGCCGTTTGAGTGTGAAGAAGTAACAAACATATAAACATAACACACCCCCACACTCATTCACAAACTTTCGCCTTTATAATATTATAGTGTGATGTGATAGATTGCGCTTATTAATTCACTGAACTGAAATCAAAGATTTGTTTCACATTAATTTAATGTTTCTGTCATCATTGCACGGATATCTATGCATCATTGTTTGTAGGTATCATTTTTATTCTGCGAAAAATACCAACCTATATATATGACAATTATACCTATATTAGAAACTGACCTAGATATTTTTTCGTATCTAGTAAAGAAAGAGTTCTGTGAGAAATAACTCATTCGCTACGACGAACAAATTGCTCTGTTATATTATGATTAGGTACACATAATAACCTAAAAATGTCCAGTGTTTTAATGACCCACATTACGAATTGTAACAAAGTCAATGAACTGATAAAATACTAATGACAGATTACATTACGGCTGTGGTTAGAGCTTTACTTATGTAAGTACTAGCTGCGCCCCGCGGTTTCACCCGCATAAGACTCGATCCCGTGGGAATATCGGGATAAAAACTATCCTATGTCCTTTTCCGGGACTCAAACTATCTCTATACCAAATTTCATCTAAATCGGTTCAGTGGTTTAGGCGTGAAGAAGTAACAAACATATAAACACACACACACACACTCACAAACTTTCGCCTTTATAATATTAGTGTGATTCGCTTATTTATCAAGTACCTATGACAAAAGTTTACGTTCTATATGTGCGGCTAAATCATTCAAGCACGTTCCAGGAAAATAATGACTGAACTGAAAGGGGCCAAGTATAACTCCCTGTGGATTGGACGGAACCCATTGTTTTTGCCTTAGATCACCCTGCTGTTTACTCACAAAGAATCTTACAACTATAGGTATTCAACTCGTGTCAAGTTAAAGGACGTCGCGTACTCTCGGTCATTACACTTTAGGCGGGTAATTTATGTGTAATTGATAAACAGTAACGTCAGTAACTAAACCAAATCCCTAAATAAGAAAATAAATTACCTACTCTAATAAAAGTTAGGTAGGTACCTATAACTTGATTAGCAAATACGTATACAAGCTAGATCTTAGTTATAAACGTTAACTTTATAGGGACTATTGAAATTAATTATTGTGTTAATTTATCCATAATCCTACTAATATTATAAATGCGAAAGTGTGTCTGTCTGTCTGTATGATGCCTCTTCACGCTTAAACCGCTGTTCCGATTTAGATGAAATTTGGTAGATATAGAGATAGTTTCAGCCCGGGAAATGACATAGGATAATTTTTATTCCGATATTCCCACGGGATCGACACTTATGCGGGTTCAACCGCGGGGCGCTGTTAGTAGAAAATAAATAACAAAGCGTTTCTGAGTAACTATCGTAATAAACGTGACAACTTAATCAGTTCTCTGTACCGTCTTAATAAACCTAGTCTAAGTTATCGTAAATTAAACTAACTGTAACTATATCATTCGGTCTCATTTGTACACGCAGAAGAAATTCTTCATATAGATTAGCTTACCCGTAAAACATTCCAACAATTTTTTCGTCAGTCCTGGCTCCACATCTTCTATCTCCAAGGGAAACCGGTTTTCTGAATCCATTTTAACACTTTCTAATGACCAATTTACGTTATCTTTTATAATATTACAAAACAAGAAATTTTTATTTACGCGTGTCAAATTAATTGCTCCGTTCCAAGTGGCGCGTTAAAGTGAGAGTGCACACAAGCTGCGCCTGAGACTGTGGACGCAGTACTGCTAGTTTCGAATTAATGGCAACCTGCTTAAGGTCGAAATAACTTGGTAAAGCAGTTCCACGCTGTTTGGTTTGCTTGTGTAGTTGTGTATCAACAACTGGCTCTGCAGTGCGGCCAGTTACATTTTAATATGCATCTCAAGGTGCTAGATCGGCGCACGCGTCATTTTCGATTGTATTGGAACGAGATACCTACTTCCTTGAGTAGTGGCCCTCAGTCCTTTCCACTTCTGACTTCAGACAAACTAAAGTTGACCTGTAGTTGCATTTATTGTTTTATTTTACAAGTCACTTTGTAACAAAAATTGTTCGTACCTAACAAATTGATTTAAAACGACTTTAAAAAAAATATATAATTTATTATGGCTACCTAGATATGTTAAATAATTTATTGGACTGTGAAATCTAAGAAATTCTAATCCTAACTATTAATATAAATTCGAAAGTGAGTTTGTTTGCTTATTACGCTTTAACACAAACGGCTGAACGGATTTAGATGAAATTTGACACACAGGTTTATCATTTAGCCACGAACCCCAATCGAGCGAGATGTTATATTGAGCTAAGCACTTGGGTCACTAATTACCTAATTACGTTTGTCTCGATTGAAGATTCTCACGATGTCGAAATGATTGACGCACACACGGTAAGTATGTAGTCACACAAGTTTGTTTACTGAATTCATTAGCAATTATCAATATTTACTTAAACAGAAGATATAAACTTGGATGTTCTGAGTGATTAATAAATTCCTAGACTCGCACTTGACTGATAGGCCGGAAAAAGCTGCAGATAAAGATGAATGGAAAAGCATGGGGAGACCTTTGCCAAAGCTGTGTGTGCCCTATCTTGCGTTTTAGGTAGGTAGTACCTTCCAACACTACTTATTAACCTGTGGAATGCCATAATTACAGAAACAATTAAAAAGTCATTGTGTCTCGCGTGGACTTATCGTAATCACATTGGTATCTTCGTGATTAATTATTATTGTTATTTTGAAGCTTTTCGCATACCTTCATATCTCGGGACCATAGGGTCCCGGACCTTTGCACTGTTCGAGGGGCCGAAGTCAACTCGCAGAAAAGCCCGTTGTCACTTTTAATGATATGAGGTACCAATCGAAGATCATCCCAGTACGCACTATGCAAGTGCACCCAAGGACAACCCTCGGTTAGTGTAGGATTATTGCAGGATATGGAAACAAAGATATTGGGATGTGTTTGGATAGCTAAAGTACTAGTGGACTGATTACCAAGAACGATGAAAGGACTATGGCCCCTGCATGATCAATGTGTTTTGCATGAAACATGGCAGGGGGTGACTTGCACACTCAATAATGGGCCCATTACTGACGGAAACTGTCGCTAGCATTTAGTGACGTAGCGACAATGGGGCTAAAGGATAATCTCAGAGCCCGGAAGACAGTCAAGATCCCTACCAGCACTTACTCCGAGCACGTCTGTCTGTCATATCTGCACTAGTGCGGCAAAGCAAACTAAAAAATACACTGCATTGTAAACCTAATTGCATTTAAAGCCACTTTTCGAGCAAGTGTGATAAATAATGTAAGGGTCTGTCTGCGTGAAAGATAATTGGTAGAAACTACGGCCTTCGGGCCGAATTGACTGCTGAAGTGCTGACCATTCACTTCGTATTTCGTAAAACAAGTACTTAAGTAAGAAAAAACTGTGCAGAATGTTTTCCTGTAAGACTCAGTGAAACGTTCATAGGAAATAAAAGCACTGTTTCCACACTACTTAAAGCAACTGGCAATATAAGGACGGGACTGGAAGACACCAAAGTTACTGTTCTAGTGTTGGTTGATTTCTCGAATGCTCTAAATACCGTCAGTCACGACATCCTGTTAGCCATTCTGTCCTATGTTATGGTCTCTCCCGAAGCACTGGAATCGGGCTCCTCTTAACTTCCGGAACTTCAGCAGTCCGTTCATGTTGGGGATTCTTCTTCTAGCTGGTGTGATTTGGAAACTGGCGTTCCTCAAGGCGGTATACTTTCTCCTCTTCTATTTTCTATTTTCATTAATCTTTTAACTTCCGAACTTCAGTGTGCGTATCATCTGTATGCAGATGACATGCAGTTGTACTGTCAAGGGAAGGTTGATGAATTACTTGACACTATCGGCAAATTAAATAAGAACCTGATAGCCATGCAAGGGCCTGATAGAAGGACTGATAGATTTGATTTTGCTGTAAACCCTACGAAGTGTCAGGTGATCATCATTGGCCGTTCTCGTAGTATTAGCAAGGTAGATGGTACAACCTTTTCACCAGTTCTCTTCAATGGTTCGATCGTTCCTTTTAGTACTGACATGAAGGGACCAAGGCTTGCACATTGTACCCTGTCGTCAATGGGGACAGCGTTAATGGGGACAACGGGAACAGACGGAACTAGCAGACTCAAGTCGCTAGGATGAGCCCAAATGTTACTGGAACGCTGCGGGCTCTATACCGTGTAAAAAATTTACTACCATCAAGTACGAAGACCATGCTTGTGCAGTCTCTTATTTTCCCTATCATCGATTATGGTGATGTATGCTACTATGACCTGAACGCAGATCTCCTCGACAAACTTCACCGTCTTCGCAATAACTGATTGGATTCGTTTTCAATCTGCGTAAATATGATCATGTCTCTGCGCATCGGTCGCTTCTAAAGCGGTTGCCCATATGCCAGCGCAGAGAGGGCGCTGTCCGTCATGTTTTAATTTCTTGAGTCTTCCTCTGGCTATCTAGCCCCCCACTTTCAGTACATTTGCGCCAACCACAATAGAAATCTACGTTCATCACACAATCCAATGTCTTCACCAATGTCCCACTCACCGCACCGACTTCATTCACTCTTACTTCTTCGTTCAGTCTATCTCTCTGTGGAATGCGCTCCCCCAGGAAATCAGGATGGCAACCAACCGATTATTCTTTAAAGTTAAGGTTCGCGAGCACATTCGCAAGAAGCTGACAGATCACAACGGTAATATTTTCTCATTGTTGGTCTTATTTCTTTTCAGTACATTCAACACCAAACTGTATTCCCCGATTTTGATATCATTGGTTTTTCTGACTTGCCTCTTACACTGGAAGCAATTTTAAAGACGTATTCACGTCAAAACTGTACAGAACGTTTCCCCGTTAGAGGCAGTGTTACAGGAAAACGACAATAGGAAATAAAAAAAAGTTATATTCATTTTAATAGGTAATAAAATAAAACACCTCCTTTTTTATACAAAAAGCAGTTAATGTTTCATGTGTGGGAAGCGCAGATCAGTATCTAGCAGATTGTCTTCGATCCAGCGATCAGCTTGTTGTGTCATCTCCTCGTCGAAATATGCACGCCAACCTCCGGTTTTACCTGAAAAAGAAAGGTAATTCTTTAGGTATAAAGTTCGTTCTGCCTCGCTTGTCTAGTGATCACAAGCGCTACTGCTGAGCTAGTTAATAATACCAGCCTATTATTGTCCCCCCTGCAGGGCAAAGGCTTCTTATCATACCTATTAAGTATTCTGTTATCATACAATACACGCACGAACATTGATCAGTGATCGCTATTGGTAGCATACGTGAACAATTAATATAATATTTCTCAGTAGCAGTGCGGGAGAAACGACTAACCTTTCCTAATAAAAGTTTCATCCTTTGCAAAAAGTCCGAGTTCCCTCATATCTTCATAGTTCACCGACATATTATTCCTAAAGTTTTCGATGCTCAGGTGATCGCAGAGGCGATTCATTTGTTCTTCGTTAAGTTTTTTGCCGAAGAAGTCTGCGACACGCCGAATGGATGCCGACGCCGGCAAGTCCTGAAATATAATTTAATGTGGTAAATTTTGGCTTTTAATTTTTTTTTATTGAAATTCTGAGGTGATCACAGCTAGGCCCACCATGATCAGCCAAGTCCCAGTTCTGAAACCACCTACCTACCAAAAGACTAGTAGGCACTTGTTGTCTTGAAAATGCCGTAAACCTATCCTGCACTGTTGGTAGTGGTGCCTTACTTATACAGAGTTTTATTACGTTTTACCACAGAGCGGAGGATGTGCAGATAAACAGAAAAATAATGGGTGATTTACCAAAGTCAAGGATCACAGCATAATCAGCCTATAATGTTTCCACTGCTGGGATAAAGGTCTACACTCGGTGAGAGGGAATGGGCCGTAAACCACCACGCGGGGGCAGTGCGGGTTGGTAGATGTCACATATCCTCGTATTTATTGTATAAACTAATTTACACAAAGAAAAGCGCCTGCCTGGGTTCGAACTTACGACCTACATAGGTACAACTCGTAAGCCGCGGCCGCCGTTACGACTGGGCCACCAATGCTCAAGGATCATAGGCCACCGAATAATAATCAAAAGCGTGTATTTGTATATTTATGCAAAAATCTTGTTGCCATACTAAACAATATTACCTACGTGAAAACAATGATTGTGCACTTCTTTGTGTTGACAACAACTGTTGATATTGCCCTTGAGTCGACGCATGTCCATGATAATGTTATCAAAGATCTAATCGTCTTAGGGGGAAAACAATAAAACTTGTATTACCTTTGATAGATCTTCATAGAACAAGAACAGCATGTTAGGATCATCTCTCTTCTCCCAAGCTTCTTTGACGTGCTCGAAATATGGCGTCAGAGAAACTGTGAATGATGAGGTTATTACAAAATTTAAAAAATATTATGGTCTTCTGAGTAAGATTTGGGGGTTCCAAAATCTACAGGGTGAAATTAAATTCATGGGCATCCTTTTAAGGGGTCATTATACTCATCATTATGAACAACTTTTACTATGGGACTAAACCTGAAATCGCGAAAAAAGAATCAGCTGTTCCCTACATTTTGACGAGTTATGTGAACATAAATGCAAGGAACAGCTGATTTTGTTTCGCGATTTTAGGTTTAGTCTCATAGTAAAAGTTGTTCATATTGATGAGTACTATGTTCCCTTAAAAGGATGCCCATGAATTCAATTTCACTCTGTATAATAACTAAAGCGATTCATTAACGCAGAGCCTAACCCACTGAAGCTGGCACAAGAAAGTAGGGCATGATAAATGATGCCCGACGTCAGGGCAGGGTGTCATGTCATTGGGTAGATTTTCGTTATTTATCATCATTTACGAGTGTTATTAATATTATATTATTTATAATACGGCACCGCACCACAACCGCGGCACGTGTCACATCCCAACATATATTGTGTCAAACGAAATAACAAACGAATACCAATATACTATATTTTCAATGAATACATTGTAACAATCTACGCACTCAGGACCGAAGGACCAAAAAAAAATTTGTGCGATGAATGATGAAATGATGATAAATAACGAAAATCTACCCCACTACGACTTCACTTCTAAACAGTCGTGCACATCCCGCCATCTCCGTCAAGGTCTACCGCGTTTTTGTGTGTCATGTAGAGGCTAATCGAATGAGCCTAACACCTAATAGGTCCCATTATCACCTGGGCTTGTTCCATTGGCCGGGACGACCTTCCACAGGACATTGTCATGAGAAGCAATTGCACAGCATACAGTTTCTCTACTTACATAGATCCCTACGGAACAGATTCCAAAATTTTTTAAAGTCTCCGTCGTAGCCGGACATCTTAAATAATCTGGTGTGGTGGTAGCAAGATACAGCTACGTCTCTTGGGTCCCGAGCCACGTACACCATCTTTGCAGTTCCCAGGAGATTGGGCGGTAGCAGAGACATAGGTAAGTGCGTCTTAATGAAGCGAGTAGCCGTCAATGGAGCCGCAGCCAGCATTGGACTCACTGGCGTAGCCATTACATTCATTAATTCACTAAACTTCTCTCTGTCAAAGTTTACTTCTGCTTTCCCGATTTTGTCTATGTATTCGTCTTTTGTGTCTTCGTCCAAGAACATGAAGCCCCTGTAATCAATTATTTAAGGTTAAAGTCTAGCGTTTTTTCAGTAATCTATACTTATAATAAATCTGTAGAGAGGTCAATTCTGTACATGAAATATATTTTCAAAATAACTATCAGGGGGTGATTAGTGATCGATACTGATGCCAAAAATGCAATCAGTAAAATTTTTGTCTGTCTGTCTGTCTGTATGTTCCTTATAGAAACAAAAACTACTGGACGGATTTTAACGAAACTTGGTACAATTATTCTTCATACTCCTGAGCAGGTTATAGTATACTTTTCATCACGCTACAATCAATAGGAGCAGAGTAGTGAAGGGAAATGTTGGGAAAACGGGAGAAGTTACTCCATTTTTTAAGCTTCCGTCGCGTGTGCAGCCTTAATGGTTAAAGTTACATAGAAATTATGTATGACGGAAATATTCTACATAAAATTGTCTAAAAAATATCCCGCAACAGCATATGTCTATCTTTTACGGTTGACTCACAATAACACGTGTAACTCCTGATAGCTTAGCAGTTCGGAGCATTCTGATTATATGTATTTATTTACTCTTACGTTTATAATACTCTCACTCATCCCTAATTTTAAAAAGTTAACATTATTACCTATTCAATAAAAAAAGAATCATAGAAATCGGTATAGAAACACCAAACTTATACAAGAAATAAGTCATCGCGCATCGCCATCGTGAATACTGAATCATGCTATAAGGATTATTTTTGTGTTAACGGTTGCCGCGCTCGACACGGGTCGCGGCGGCGGTAGGGTATAAAAAGGCTCCCGCCTTTTTATACCCTACCGATTTTATATTCGACCTCATTGACAGACAATAATTGATATTGAGAAACCGTGTTTATCAGCGCGACTTTTAGTCTTTAAATAGTTTATTTGAATTTCTTTTGTTGTTATTTTGTAAAATAGGTATGAGTTGTTTTGGTAGTGTTTAAATATTCGTTCAAATTAAAAATTATTAAGCGTAGGTACTTTTATTAATTAAAGTAGTTATAAGTATTTATTTTTAAGTGAAGTAGGTATAGGTAGATAGTATTGCACAGGCGTTTCAGCTTTATTTTCTTCTGGTTATAATTCTATAAGAATATTTTAGTTTAAATAGTCACTTAGATTTTAAGTGTAAGGTAGCTAAAGTTAGGACCACGTATTAGTTGTTTTGGTAGTGTTTAAATATTCGTTCAAATTACAAATTATTAAGCGTAGGTACTTTTATTAATTAAAGTAGTTATAGGTATTTATTTTGAAATTTAACACAATGATTCCCTTTCTAATGTAGACAAGGAATTAGGAAGGATTTTTTTAAATTCAACCCCTAAGGGAGTTACATAGGGGATGAAAGTTTGTATGAAAGTCCGTCAGTTTTAAAGTTAGGATCTTCAAATTTTGTGTTTAGGCTGACGACTAAAAATTAATTTACATGTGTCTCAGCGTTTTTGATAATTCCAACCCCAAAGGGTTAAAAAGGGGGATTAAGTTGTGTATGAAAGTCCGTCAGTTTAAAAGTTAGGGTCTTCAAATTTTGTATTTAGGCTAACGATTGAAAATTAATTTATACGTGTCTCAGCGTTTTTGATAATTTCTCCCCCAAAGGGGGATGAACGAACTGACTGAAATATCAACGCACAGTCTAAACCGCTGGTCCTAGGGACATGAGTTTTGGAGGTTGTGTTCTTTGTGCAGAGTAGGTATCGAATAAGAAGGGGTTTTTGGAAATTCAACCTTTAAGGGGGTGAAAAGGGGGGATTTTGTTTGTATGAAAAATCTTATTTATTGAGTTAATAACCTTGAAACTTGGCACGAATACTTATCTAAGTAAATTATGAAGTTTGGAATTTTTCGTTTTTCTAAAATACCCCCTAAAGAGGTAATGGGGGGTGTTAAAATTTGTATGGAAGAATTTTAACGCCCTGTCCGATTAACTTGAAACTCAGTATTTATAGTAAGGACTAAAAATAATTAATAATGTGTATCAGGGTTTTTCGAAAAACTACCCCTAACTGTATGAAAAGAGGTAGTTAATTTTAAAGGGGAGGATTTTACAGCGTGTCTTGATTAGCTCGAAAATTGGTATAAATAAACTTTGAGTCAAGTTATGAACACATCTTAAACGATTTTTCAAAATTCTACCCCTGTGGGGGTGAAAAGCGGGGATAGTTTCTTTGAAAAATCTGATTCCTTTGTTCTATAAACCTAAAAATTGATACTTATTTATTTAAGTTAATTATTATAGAGATCATACCAACATACATTTTCGAAACTTTTAGAGGAAAGTACGAATTTCACGCGGACGAAGTCGCGGGCAGAAGCTAGTATAATATATATAAAATTCAAAGTCCTGACTGACTGATATATCAACGCTCAGCCTAAGCCGCTGGTCCTATAGACATGAAATTTGGTGGGTGTGTTCTTTGTGAAGAGTAGGTATCCACTAAGAAAGGGTTTTACGAAATTCCGCCCTTAAGAGTGTGAATGGGGGAGGATGAAATTTCACCCGGACGAAGTTGCGGGCAGAAGCTAGTCTATATGAAAAAGAAAGACAGGAAACTGTTCATTTAGCACAGTACCGTACCGTAAGAATAAAATCTTAATTTGTGTACTCACTCCAAGAAAGGGTATCGGTGGATAAGGGGTATCTCTGCCGCTTTTTCGTAATTCAAATCATTTGCAACCAACCAAACTAGTTCTTGGGTCCATGTAGTTCCTGAAAAATGATTTAATTAAGAACAAAATAAATACATAAATGAGTTAAGAGTGATATTTTATGGTAAGAGGAAATATGTTGTTTTAGAAATATGAACGGAGATCCGAGTAGATCATTAATTTTTCAGCAAAAATACCTTTTCGGTTAGTACTAGCTCAATTAATTCGATGTAACTAGGTACCCACCAGATCGCTGATAACTGGCGACAAACACGTCACTAGGTCTCAGAGGCATGTTGTAGATGTTCGCGGCATCTTTCTTGTATGGTTTGAACACTAAGTAACCTTTGGGACCCAGTCGAATGTAGGATGACGGCATGCCTGGAGAAAACACATGGAACGATCATTGTACGGTCAGCATCAAAAGTTGATTAACACTTCAGTTTTTAGGGTTCCGTAGTCAACTGGGAACCCTTATAGTTTCGCCATGTCTGTCTGTCCGTCCGTCCGTCCGTCCGTCCGTCTGTCCGTCCTCGCTTAATCTCTGTGACCGTTAGCACTAGAAAGCTGAAATTTGGTACCAATATGTATATCAATCACGCCGACAAAGTGGTAAAATAAAAATTGGAAAAAAATGTTTTATTAGGGTAGCCCCCCTATATGTAAAGTGGGAAGTGATTTTTTTTTTTATTTCAACCCTAACGTGTGATATATTGTTAGAAAGGTATTTAAAAATGAATATGGGTTTACTAAAATCATTTTTTGATAATGTCAATAATTTCGGAAATAATCGCTCCAAAAGTAAAAAACAATGTGTCCCTCCCCTCTAACTTTTGAACCATAAGTTTAGAAAATATGAAAAAAATCTGAAAAGTAGAACTTTATAAGGACTTTCTAGGAAAATTATTTTGAACTTGATAGAAACAACAGTTTTTGTACAAAAAAGACAAAAGTTGTACAAAATCATTTCTGGACTAAGTTTGTAGTATAATCGTATATGCAAGCATTTTTTTTTAACTTCGTTTACATATTTTATTATCCTGAACGTATCTTTTTTCAAACAAAAAAAGAACGATTAAAATTGGTTCTCGCAATCCAAATTTACCACCGAAAACTTCTGGCACGTCTATGTACTAATTAGTAACCCAATTCCCCGAGAGATGGCGCTGTAGGTACTTATTACATTGGGTCGGGTATTATCGAATTGTACGTGGGAACACTTATTGTGACGGACGGGACTCTTGGCCGGTTTTTTTAATCTTAGTTATTGAGCAAAATATTTGTTCAAAATTGCAGCAGAAGATTTTTTTTTTAGAATAATACTCTTGTCTATTATGTGAAAAGCTAAAAATCAGTTTATTGAAAAAAGTTGTTGTCAATTTAATAACATGTAAAAATGATAGTGTTAATCGACTTTTGATGCTGACTGCTACATCATTGCTTGTTATTTTTTATTATTTTTTTTATTTTATTTATTCATAACAATTTTTACATTGTGTCGAATATTAAAAATTATTTTATTGATTTATTTTTTTTTGTATTTTAGAAGTTATTAAAAAATACAAAAAAATAAAACAGCAATAAAATACATGCCACTTAATTACTATGAGGAAGAGTACTAGAATAATAATGCTACAAATAATTAAATATAGCCAATTTGATGTCAGATGTCCAATGTCAGTTACTTACTTATATGTCATGAATGTAAAAGAACAATAGAAAATTTTTAGACTAATAGTACCTAACAAAAATAACAATCATGATAAATTTCTAGTATAATATATATGTTTACAATTTAAATATCATTAATAGAATAATAGCAGCCTTCCAGTAGGTACCGCAAAACGGGGCTACTTTGACTTCCAGGGTTAGTTTTACAGGCGTTGGAACTACTTTAACAGAGCGCCAAAATCGGTTTTCACGTGTGCTCAGCAAGTGTGCGTGACCTCGAGTAATATTGCGCGAGGCGCGGGGATGTGGGGAACGCGTCATAGCGTTGTGATCGGCCTTGTCAAAGTAACCCTGGAAGTCAAAGTAGCCCCGTTTTACTGTAACGCTTCAATTTAGCCTTGAAGTCCCTTTTGTAAAGTGATAATTTTATATCAACGGGAAGTTTATTAAAAATTTTCACTGACATGTGGCAGGTACCGTGTTCGACTATATTAAGTTGAGGAATATTAGTGGATTTAAAATCTTTTCTTCTCGTACTGTCTCTAAGCTTTCTTTCCTATTTTGGATATAATATCGTTGCTGATAAGACAACAAAAACATTAGTATCAGTGATAGGTACTGTACTAATGTTTTTGATACTGATACCGGTATGTGATACTGTATCACTTATCTTCTAAAACGCTCTTACTGTTTGCTGGCTGTGACTTGTGTTAGCGACTGTTTTATTTATCAGTGTTAGTTATTTTCCGTTACCTACAGCTGATAGGCATAGGTGATAATAATATACATATAAGCCGATTCTTCTACGTAGGTATCTAATCTGGCCGACCTGTGTTCTTTATTTACGTAGGTACCTTATTTCTCCAACAACCGCAGTTCGTACTCCTGGCATAGCCTGCAAATATAGTTGCCTCGGTTCCCAAGGTTTTCGGTCGAGACTCGATACACTGGCCACCACAGCTGAGTCCCAAAATACGTACTTTTATGCTTTGAATTGAAATAAAACTGCACTTATAGCATTTTTTTTTTAATAGTCCTCATATTCAAACGCCTGATTTGGAAATAATGGGTACCCGCCGGACCTAATACTAGTAGCTCTACAGCACATACCGAACCCGACGAGTAGCTTGAAAGTCAAATCGAGCAGGCACTCAGAAAAATTGAAGGAAATGCATCCGAAATTCTTGCAAAAAATCAAGAGCAACACTAAACGAGGTACGGAACCCTAATTAAAAAGGAGTTGAACCTACCGGAAAACGCACAGTAACGTAACGTAAAGTAATGTTTGGACATCTGTTGACATTAGGAGCCGCACCGGGTGCCATCATGGGGGGGCGTTGAAATCAACCGAAATGCGACCACCGGGCACCAGTAACTATCAGTAACTATTCGATGACCGATGATACCTAGTAACTTACTATAAAGCGCGGACGCGGAGTATCGACCGAGACGCGACGATCATTTGGGCGCGTAAACGGAGCTGGCGGCGCGGAAAGGTTCTTTGGAAAAAGCTTGTGCTGATTTGCAAATCAGTTTGACAGATGGGGAAAAATGTAACGTGTTTGGTACTTATGAGTATACGTCTGGTACGTATGGTGGAACTTATGAGCTTATCAGCAGAGCCCCTTTAAACTGCTCCGACTTATTAAAAATAATGATTGGCAGGACACATTTTGCCAAATGTATGGATAGCACTTCGTATCTTGCTGACTATACCTGTTGCTAAAGGGGAGCGAAAGGGGTTTGAATATTTTTGTATGAAGAGTGGCCCTAAGGTCGGTCGCCATTTTGTTTTTATTTCAGAATCGCGGTGAACAACAAAAGTTATATATTTAGATAGAGGACACTTATACAAACAAAAAATGTTATTTAACATAATATCCTAAAGCGTCAGGTTTCGGAGTTATTCACCGAAATGTAAGTCGAAAACATCAAGAATTTTTTTTGTTTTTTTTTCCCTACAGGTAAGCATATTGAACTATTGAGGTAATAGAAACGTTATAAAACCTTTATGGAGAAGAAACAAATGAATAATAGATATTTACGGCAATTTATTGTTGCTTTTTTTAATCCCAGAGACTAATCTGACAATCTGACATTAAAGTATTTTGTTTTCGTTTTTTTTAGTATAGAAGTTTGACATTACACTTGTCTAATAGTGTGTTACGCAATTAGGGTGCCGCGAGTGACTGTCGTTTTTGGCGGGTTATTTGAAACACGTGGTTGAGTGAAATATTTTTGATTTTATGAATTTTACTGTTTTGAGTGCCTAAATTTGCTTGGTTTTTGTGTGTGTGTCTTGCTGCCTGCTGCGTGTAGTATTGTAAGTGGTTATCTTCCCATTTCCCTCATTTAAAATGAGGGAAGTGGGAGACGATGATCCTCCTGATGGGGGAGGTGCTAATCCCTTGAATGAGTCCTTACAGTCTCGAAAACGACAGCGTACTGAGCCGCTTAAATCGGATCTTAAAAAAAGTACCCCTCCATCGGATTCTTATCAGTCAATATACTGTAAACCTGGTTTCGAATCTGACTCTAAAATCCCTTATAATACAAGTGACAAGGGTCCTTTTATTGTGCACGTTACGCGGTCAGAACCGGATTTGTCTGCCGGGCATTCAATAAGGATATTAAAGTTTGCGCAACTCATCCACCAAAACAAAATTCCGCATATAGTAGATGGTAGTATAAAAGCACTGGGAAGAAATAGGGCCTGTTTAGAGTTCACTTCAGCGGCTGCTGCCAATGCTTTTATAAATCATGATTTTTTGGTTAATTACAAATTTGCTGCAGACATCCCTAAATTTCATGTGTCTCGGATGGGAGTGGTTCGTGATATTCCAACAGATTGGACTTTAGAAGAATTGGTAGAAGGAATCCGAACTCCCCCCAACTGCGGAGAAGTAATCAGGGCCCGTCGTTTAAATATAAAATCTAGAAAAGAAGATTCTGTTACTTGGATCCCTTCCACTACAGTAGTTTTAACCATTACTGGTCAAACCATTCCCGAAACAGTTTTTTGTTATGAAACGTCACTCCCTGTAAGTACATACCAATTGCCAACAATTCAATGCAGAAATTGCTGCCGCTTTGGACACATCCGTACTCAATGCCGTTCGAAACCTCGGTGCTATAAATGTGGTCAAGAACACTCCGGTGATAGTTGCTTGGTTACTGACGATCTCTCGACTTGCATCTTGTGCCGAGGAATCCACAAGGCGACTGATGGTAAATGCCCGGAACATGCTCGCCAAAAATCTAATAAAATTGTTATGTCTCAGGACAATATAAGTTATTCTGAGGCCGCTCTGAGATTCCCCTACCCTAAGCGTCTTTATTCTGATATCACCTCCTCTCCATTCTCCCCGTCACAACAAATGCAATTCTCCCAACAAACCACTTACTCTTTGCAATCTCCCCCACACACCTCTGCTCAACCTCACTCTCAATCCTACACAAAGACTGTCTACCGCACTCCCCGTCCAAGAACCCCGTTAGGTAAGTCCTATGATGTGCAAGCTCATAGAGATATTATCAATACTCCTTCCTTCTCTCAACCGAATGGTTGTGCCTTGCTGTCTCCCACTGAAGACTCCACTCCTTCGCTCACTCCTAATGATAACTTGATAGAGCTCCTTACCTGTTCCCTCATCAACATTATCAGTAAGTTTAGTTACAGTTTACCGAAAAACGTCGTTTCCCTAGTACAACAATTTATTCAAACCCTTGTAACTAAAAATGCTCCCCTCAACTCTCCTCCAATGGAATTGTAGAAGCATTCGTGGGAAAAAGCATGAGCTTATTTATTTGACAAATCGCTATAAACCCGTCCTCCTTGCTGTCTCGGAGACTTGGTTGGTACCGGGTTCCGTGTTTAGGTTTCCGGGATTTTCCTGCCTTCGGGACGACAGGGCGGATGGATGGGCAGGATGTGCCCTGCTAGTCTCAAGATCTTCCTTTCTCTCAAATTAATATTCCTGCTCACAGCGACGAAATCCATGTAGTAGGTCAAAATAATAGTGTAATCGACCTTTCATTGTCCTCTCCCTCCCTAGTAAATTCTCTCTCCTGGTCCGTGTTACCTAATTCTCACAGCAGCGATCACTTTCCAATTTTAATCAACTTTCTCCAATCATTTACTCCCCCTCCTGCTCTTCCTCCTTTACAGCGATATAGACTATCAGATGCAGACTGGGACAAGTATGCTCTTGTCTTAGACTCCAAGTTATCTGGTCTTTCCCTTGTAGATCCTTCAAATTTTTTGGTGGCCTATGAAGATTTCGTTTCCTGTATAATTGCCGCTGCCGATCAATCTATACCGCTCAAGAATTCGTCTCGTGGTCGCACCCCTTCTCCCCCTTGGTGGGATTCCGAATGTACCAACATGGTGCGTCTACACAACGAGTCGGAAAATACATATGCAGCGGCTTTAACTATGGAAAATTATATTAGTTTTAAGAAAACTGGGGCTAAAGCCGCGAGACTTTTAGCCAAGAAGAAGGCTGTAGGTTGGCAAAAATTCTGTGAATCTTTATCTCCTCGTACACCTTTAACTGTTGTATGGCGCAAAATTAATAACTTCCGAAGAATATTCAAGGATCATAATAGTTCCTCAAATGATCCCACTATCTGGCTTGATGATTTTGTTAATAGATTAGCCCCCCCCTCCGTACCTCATTTAGATTGCTTTCCTTCTGCTCTAATTCCCTCTCCTACATCTGACAGAATGAACGATCAATTCTCACTTGCAGAATTTACTTGTGCTTTAGATCACCTTAAAGATTCCTCGCCAGGCATAGATGGTATCACGTATTCCTTTATCTGTAAAGCTAGTCAAACCTCAAAATTATATCTTTTAAATATTATTAATTCAATTTTCCTAACTTCAAATATACCAGAGTCATGGAAGACCCAAATTATAATTCCCATCTTAAAGCCTGGGAAAGATCCAAATCTCTCGACATCATACAGACCTATTGCCTTGTCGTCGGTTTTGGCAAAGATCGCAGAGCATCTTATAAAAAACAGACTGGAATGGATCCTTGAAAGTCGTGGTTTACTCTCCAACACTCAATTTGGATTTAGACGTAGTATGGGTACGATCGACAGTCTAAGCATTCTTACCTCCCAAATTAGGCTTGCATTCTCCCGCAATGAACATGTTATTGGGGTCTTCCTTGACGTCTCGTCAGCTTATGATAATGTTCAGCTTCCGCTACTCAGACAGAAAATGCTTGAGCTGAGTATTCCCGTGAGACTGGTAAATTTTATCTTTAACCTTTTTATGTGTCGTTCTATTCGTGTACGTTCTCAAGGCGGTCTTCTGCCTTTCCGTCTTGTCTGGAGGGGTCTTCCGCAAGGTTCTGTCTTAAGTCCAATCTTATATAACCTATACACCGCCAGCCTTGACTTAACCGTTAATTCGTTTTGCAATATCCTGCAGTATGCAGATGATATTGCCTTATACATAAGTTGCTCTTCTTTGTCCAATGGTGCTCTTAAATTGAACTCTGCTCTTGGTTACTTGAATGATTGGCTCTCAGAACATGGACTGGAGCTTTCTATTCCTAAGTGTCAAGCCGTAATATTTTCCCGTAGAAGAAATATTCCTCCAGTTAACATCTCTGTCGCTGGAGAATCGATTGTAATCGAAGATAAAGTTAAATTTTTGGGCGTTGTTCTTGACTCCAAAATGACGGGTTTATTTCATTTACAATATGTATTTAATAAAAGTGAGAAGTCCATCAATGTCCTGAGATCTTTAGCTGGAGTTCGTTGGGGTTCTCATCCGGCCTCTCAAAAACTGGTTTATAACGCCATCGTTCGCAGCCATTTTTACTATGGATGTTTTATTCTAGAACCTTGCAGTAAATTAGCCCTGTGTAAACTGGATAAGCTCCAATCTAAATGCTTACGCATTATTACTGGTGCAATGAAATCATCCCCAATTAATGCACTCCAAGTGGAATGTGTTGAACCTCCACTTCATCTCCGTAGACAATTTCTAGCAGATAGGTATTTTTCGGTAGCGTCTCAATTTCCCTCACACCCTCTTTTTAGTATTCTTCGTCCCCTTTCTTGTGCTATCGAAACTTCAACTTATTGGAGAAATAAATCCCCTCCTCTATTAGTGAACAACTTCAATAATAATAAGACTCTTTCATCTACAGTTATGCCATTGGATAATCATCCCATTTTTCTAGTTCCTTATGACTCAGTGATCTATCAACCCAGAGTGATACTAGATTTTGGTATATATAAACATAGTTCCGATCCCAACATTCTTTTTAATAAAATTTTAAAGAAAAAATGGCCAAATTGGATTTTATTATTTACAGATGCGTCAAAAATAGATGGATCTCATTTAGGTTCATCTGTGTTTATACCTGAGTATAATGTTGTCTTAAGTTTTAAGAGTCCACCTGAGTGTTCTATTTTCACAGGAGAATCCCTAGCAATATTAGAGGCAGTAAAGTACATTGATGCTAATCAACAACATTTTGATAAATCCTTGATACTCACAGACTCTCTTAGCTCTCTCCAAGACTTATTGAAAATTCCATTTCGCAGCAAAGATACCTCTGTAATTATTCTCATAATTAAAGAAATTCTCTATAAGTTAAACCAGTCTGGCCTGGAAATTGCCTTGGCATGGATTCCGGGACATATAGGCATATTGGGCAATGAAGAAGCTGATTTCTTTGCTAAGCAATCTATTCAGACAGGTTGTACGTGTCTTTCTCTAACATTCCGGCTCGGGACGTCCGTTGCCTGGCTAAACCACGTCTCATGAAGTCTTGGGATGAACTGTGGCAAAGTTCTAGGGTAATTAAGGGCAAATATTATGGCAATATTCAACCCAACATTCCAGATAAACCTTGGTTTGTCAAAAATAAGAATTTGAATAAATTAACCACATCTATCATTATACGTCTCAGACTAGGTCATGTTTGCTCTCCAGTGTTTTTGGCTAAACTACGCATTCGGAATCATTCCCTTTGTGAGTGTGGTCTAGAAGAGGGCACTCTTGAACACATATTTTTCTCTTGTGGTAATCTTTTAGTCCCGCTATATGATTTTCTTTCTGTTATTGCACCTACTGTGTATTGTCTCTGCATCACCCTAAGGTAGACTGGTAGAAAATGCCTAAGGCATTAAGTCCGCCTTTGTACAGTTTTTACTTGTGCATAAAGTTTTAATAAATAAATAAAATATTCTCCCTTCTAATTTTCCCAGACCTATTAATATCCCATTCCTCTTAACACTCGTTGAGTCCCCATTAATTAATTCACTTAAAAAAATTATATTATTAAATAACATCAAACTATAACATGGCAACTCAAAGGCTACTCAAACACAGTTGTAACTAAACCGTACTAAAGACAGTATAACTGGTCAACCTCAACGAATACACTTTGTTTCCCTTAACCTTGACATTGGCAGAATCATCGTTAAAACGATGGAGCCATTACTATAAAAAAAAACCGGCCAAGAGCGTGTCGGGCCACGCTCAGTGTAGGGTTCCGTAGTTTCCCGTCCGTCACAATAAGTGTTCCCACGTACAATTCGATAATAACCGACCCAATGTAATACGTACCTACAGCGCCATCTCTCGGGGAATTGGGTTACTAATTAGTACATAGACGTGCCAGAAGTTTTCGGTGGTAATTGGATTGCGAGTACCAATTTTAATAATTATTTTTTTGTTTGTAAAAAGATACGTTCAGGATAATAAAATATGTAAACGAAGTTAAAAAAAAATGCTTGCATATACGATTATACTACGAACTTAGTCCAGAAATGATTTTGTACAACTTTTGTCTTTTTTGTACAAAAACTGTTGTTTCTATCAAGTTCAAAATAATTTTCCTAGAAAGTCCTTATAAAGTTCTACTTTTCAGATTTTTTTCATATTTTCTAAACTTATGGTTCAAAAGTTAGAGGGGGGGGGACACATTGTTTTTTACTTTTGGAGCGATTATTTCCGAAATTATTGACATTATCAAAAAATGATTTTAGTAAACCCATATTCATTTTTAAATACCTTTCCAACAATATATCACACGTTAGGGTTGAAATTAAAAAAAAAAATCACTTCCCACTTTACATATAGGGGGGCTACCCTAATAAAACATTTTTTTCCAATTTTTATTTTACCACTTTGTCGGCGTGATTGATATACATATTGGTACCAAATTTCAGCTTTCTAGTGCTAACGGTCACAGAGATTAAGCGAGGACGGACAGACGGACGGACGGACGGACGGACGGACAGACAGACATGGCGAAACTATAAGGGTTCCTAGTTGACTACGGAACCCTAAAAAGGGTGCCGCGACTTTGATCGTGGGTTGTCCGTGTCCCGATATAATTTGAGACTGTCGGGACTACCCAAACCCTAGTTGTCTATCTATTTATTTGTTTTCAGCATCTTGGATTCAAGGAACTTGACTTGAAAATACAAATAACTCACAGCTAAAAGTACTTTTAAGTAATTCTTCTTCCTCAGGCTTCAGCTCCTCGTATTCATAAGGAAACGGCAATTCTTTCTGTTCTCCCATTGGAATTGGACACAACACAACCTCAAGATATGAAATATATGCAAAGACTAGGCAAAATCGGAATCTTCAAAATATTTTATAACTTAGGTACCTATGCGATATACCCGTAACTATCTGTAGATATCGAATGCAACTGGATAAGATACCTAATCACAATTTTATGATAACAAATTAAGAACAAAAAACCGTGTTTAGTGTAGTTTAGTTAGTAGTACGTGGTTTTGTTTTGTATTTCCTAGCTGCTTCAAGTGCGCACGGCCAGTAGGTAACAACCTAAAAGTTCTTCAGGCGCGATTGGTCCAATTCGTGATTGGTCCAATGTTCAAAAAGATGTCCAATTCGCAGTTGGTCCAATTCGCGATTGGTCCAATTCGCAGTTAGTCCAATTCGCAGTTGGTGTAATTCGCAGTTGGTCCAATTCGCGTTTGGTTCAATTCGCAGTTGGTCCAAAATGGACAATGTTTCCGAAATTATACAATATATATAGATATGTATATATACGATTTATAAGATTCTATCAATGATAATATTATAATAAATTTGCACACTGCTAGAGGATTCAGGTCTAGGCTATCGGTTGAGGAGGGGTGGTCAGGTTATATCTCACCTCCTCTACATGAATGACCTAAAACTCTTTGCCCCCAATAATTTGCAACTGATGGAGCTATTGAAAGTAACTGAAACTTTCAGTAGCGCCATCAGGATGGAATTTGGAGTGGACAAATGTGCAGTCATGCATGTAAAGAGATGAGAGATTGTGGATCCCTGGGAACCCAACTCTCGGATTCCACAAACCTTTGAACTCTCTCCGCATCCGAAACCTATAAGTATTTGGGTATGTTGGAAGCGTTGGGCATCAATGTTACGGACATGAAGCAATCGTTGAAGGAGCGCTTCTTTGGTCTCCTGAAAATAGTACTTAATAATAGTCTTCTATCATCAGGCTGAAACAAGGTGCGCGCCTTCAACGGTTGGGCCATGCCGGTTTGATGTACTCTTTCGGCATATTCAAATGGACTCAGACCGAGCCCGATGCCCTGGATAAGAGGGTCCGTACGCTACTGACTGCAAATCGAATGCAAAAGTGTGGAGGTCGAGGCTTTTTAAACGCTAATACCCACCACAATCGCGAGGTGTGCAGTCTGAGTGAATATATCCTAGGAACCGGCGTGGGGATGCATCGAGATGTGGCCGCGGTGGACAAGGGCCTCACCCCGCTCTCCTTGGCTAAAGAGAACTGGCGCAAGCCAGTAGTGCTTGACATTAATGATCGCATGGAGGTATGGCTGAGTAAGGAGCTTCACGGATGTTTTTTTCGGGCCCAAAATGGACTCGATGTCCTCGATGTCGATGTGTGTGTACTAGCGTGCGTTTCGGTGACGTCTTTGGAGAAACCGAAGGTTTTGTCTGTGTAATTATGGACGAATTTATGATGATGAACAATTATCGGACTTTTATTGTAAAAAACGGCACGGTTGACATCTATCGGGCATGCCACCGCGCCGGCCAGGGAAATCAATCAGGCATATTATCTCCGGGTGTTCTCGTCTAGCTAACGGAGAGTACTTGCATAGACATAACCTTGTAGCCAGGATAATCCATCAGCAACTTGCTCTGAAATACAGCCTTGTGGAATCTGAGGTGCCGCACTACAGGTATGTGCCCGACCCAGATCTCGAAAATGAAAATATCACATTGTACTGGGATCGATCCATCGTCACTGACAGGACTGTTGTTGCCAATAAGCCTGATATAGTGGTGGTGGATCGATCAGAGCGGCGCGCAATGATTGTTGACATAACCGTCCCGCATGATGAGAACCTCGTGAAAGCCGAGAAAGATAAACTAATCAAGTATCAAGATACTTGATTAGTTCGCGAGTCAAGTCAAGACTTGGCTCGCGAGGTTGTCGACATGTGTGATGTGGACTCAGCGATCATTGTGCTGATAGTCGTGACAGCCAATGGGTTAATAGCCAAGAACCTTGACCAACACCCGAGGAGGTTCTCGTTGGGCAGCTGGATCAAGGGCTTGATTCAGAAAGCAGTACACACGGCCCACATTGTTAGGAGGTTTCTCTATCTGGAGCCCTGACCTTAAACCCTGTACATAAAAATGTGCTATTTTGTTTAATTTTGGAAATGCTTTATACAGGGTGTTACGGAAAGGGTATATCAATACAAACGGGTTGAAGAGTGTATCTGGTCTAGAATCTCTGTACAAAATTTTAGCTCAAAAGCATTAACTTTGAAAATGCTTAATATATTTTAATTTCGACATCACGGCGCTGCACTGGCGCGCGGCGGCGTGATGTGTGTCGTAGTGCGGTGACATGTTTGTTATGATTTCAATTTAATAAACTATCTAAATAAAAAAATATTAAGCATTTTCAAAGTTACTGGTTTTGAGCTGAAATTTTGTACAGAGATTCTAGACCAGATACACTCTTCAACCCGTTTGTATTGATATACCAACCGCGAATTGGACCAATCGCGAATTGGACCAATCGCGAAAAGGTGAATTGGACCCATCGCGTCTAAAGGCTTTCTGTGCTTCTGAACCAAAGAATCTTTTTTTTTAAGTGAGACATAGTCTTTATATGGATATCTATATCTATACATAGTAAAAAAACGATGTTCGAGTCATGTAACCACATTGTTCTTTTAACGCAACGGATTTTGATGCGGATTTTATCATCATTTAGGGTCAGTTCACACCGCGACGCGACGCGACGCGCAGTTTTCAAGATAGCAATACAATTATAGACCTTATCTACTACACAAAAAGGTACACATCAGTGAGGAGGGCTGCTAGCTCGACGTAGTAGACACACAGAATTATGTACTTTTTTGTGTAGCAGGTAAGGTCTATAATTGTATTGTTATCTTGAAAACTGCGCGTCGCGTCGCGTCGTGGTGTGAACTGACCCTTATTTTAAATATTTTATTTCACATAAACCTACATGGGCACTTAAGCCCGGTTTCCACCGCGAGCGGAGCAGACCCATTAATGACTTCTTTTACCTCTCAAGAGAAAACTGCTTACATGTGTTTCCACCAACAAAGAGTCTAGCGGAAATGACCCAGCAGGCAAAAAAAGTAAAAATGAGCTCGCTCATTTCTAGAGAGAATCAGACGACTAAACTCTTTCTTGGTGGAAACGCAAACCTATTTCATAAAAACGAAGTCCGCTCCGCTTAGCCATTTCCGGCTCATTACTCTTTCGCGGTGGAAACCGGGCTTTATGAAACGTTAGAAGGATTGACTGCTGACCATTCATTTTGCATTTCGTAAAAATCTATACATATAATAAAATCGTAGGAAAGTCAAAACTGTACATTGAATATTTTTTTAAAAGAATACTTGGGGCGTGATCTACAATCGATACCGAAGCCAAAAATATAGTTTTTAGAATTTTTGTCTGTTTGTCTGTATGTCCGGGATAAACTCAAAAACTACTGCATGGATTTACTTCAAATTTTGCATGAGTATTACTAAGAGGTCCGGTCAACATATAGGCTACATATTATCACGCTATCACCTACGGGGGAGGAGCTGTGAATCTTTATTTTTCTTACGCATTCTGTGACAGCGTGTAATCTAACGACGCATATTTAAATGTTGTTTTTCAGTAAGCCATGCTATTATCTAGCTTTACACTATGAAAACTACGCCATTTAAGTAATTTGGGCCGAGAAACATAGTTTAATGAATGTTAGTAGTATAAAGAAAATTTTGAAGCAGCGCCCGCCATCTATGAGATTTCATTAAAATCAAATCAAGTTACATGTTGACACTTTTTGGAAATTAATTTAAATTTGATCATGT
This sequence comes from Amphipoea oculea, assembly GCA_945859645.1. Taxonomy (NCBI): domain Eukaryota; kingdom Metazoa; phylum Arthropoda; class Insecta; order Lepidoptera; family Noctuidae; genus Amphipoea; species Amphipoea oculea. The sequence goes on from OX243873.1 coordinate 17,472,019, forward strand.
TGGCGAGGTTAGTAGTTGGTTATTCTTAAAATTCATAGATGGCAATGTTCATTTTCTTCATAAAAGTTGTATCGTATAGTTCGTTTTGATAAATTCGAGTTCCAACAAAACCCTCAAAATCTTGAGCAGAGTTGAGGAAGACAATTAAAAAAAAACGCGGTGTTAAGTGTTACAAAAAAGTTATGTACCTACTGGAGACGAAGTCGAAGTAACTGATGAACGCGTGCTGAACACCTGTCTCAGTTCACTTCAAGATGTGGTAATTTCTATCGGCGGCAATCCACTGATCGAATATGGATTACCAGCTCCCCAATCATCACCGCATCAAGATCGTGGAAATCGGGAGTATAACGCTGAGACAAATTACGATCCGGGCGAAATGACCACCATACGAAATGACCATGTCGCTTTGTTCTCTTCAGAGTCCGCCACACCGTCCTTGAAAGCGTTGGGCATAACCAGGGTAAAAAGTTTTTCTTGGATGCTCCTGGTGGAACAGGAAAAACATTTGTTACCACTGACATACTTGCAGAGGTCAGGAGGCGAGGCAAAATTGCTATTGCTGTAGCGTCGTCGGGAATCGCTGCCACACTGCTTCCGGGTGGCAAGACAGCACATGCCATGTTTAAAATTCCCATCGATTTAGAGAGCGCCGAAACGCCTGTTTGTGGTGTGTCACGTAACAGCGATAAGGGACACGTGTTCAAGGATTGCTTTCTGATCGTATGGGATGAGTGTACGATGGCCAATAGGAAGGCAGTTGAGGCCGTGGACAGAACCCTGCAGAACATCCGCAGGAACGAACATTTGATGGGTAGTGTCACAGTTCTGTTCAGTGGCGATTTCCAGCAAACGCTTCCCGTGGTGACACGGGGATCGAGGGCTGACGAGGTGAATGCTTTGTTGTGGTCACGAGTTCGTACGCCGCGCTTGACCATTAATATGAGAGCTCGGCTCGGCGGCAATGCACGTGCTCAAGAATTCTCCGATGTCCTTCTAAGTCTTGGCGAAGGCACTCTACCAAAAGAGGTGGTGCTTCCAGACTCTCTCGGTAGAGTGGTATCCAGCTTAGAAGAACTCATTCGCTGTGTGTACGGGGACATTAGTCGTATACCGCACCAGCAGAATTCTTGGGTGTGCGAGCGGGCCATTTTGACGCCCAAAAATGATCAGGCTGCAGCAAGTAACGAATGCATTCTCTCGGAAATTGAGGGGAATGAAGTGGTCTACACCTCGATAAACATTGTTGTCGAGCAAGATGACGCCACACATTATCCCGTGGAATTTCTGAACTCCCTGTCAGCAAGTGGACTTCCAGCGCATACCATCAAGCTGAAGGTCGGTGTCCCGATTATGCTTCTTCGAAGTTGTGTAACGGGACCCGCCTTGAAGTCATCTCGCTCCACAGACACCATTAAGGCGAAAATTCTTACGGGTTGTGGCGTCGGCGAGGCAGTATTTATACCACGCATTCCCCTCATACCTCATAACTTCCCGTTCCAGTTCAAGCGCGTACAGTTCCCCGTGAGTGTTTGCTTCGCGATAACCATCAATAAGTCGCAGGGGCAGACACTGAGGGCAGCGGGTGTCGACCTGAGGACGAGTTGCTTCTCACACGGGCAACTGTACGTCGCTTGCTCCCGCGTCACCAGTCCTGACTCTCTTTACATTTTGGCACCTGGCAGCCTAACTACCAACGTAGTTTATAGGGAAGTGTTGTAAGGTATGATACCTTTGTACGTATTTTACTCTTTTGTGTACTGGAATGTATTCCTGAATTATTTTCTCTATTTCCTTCAGTCACATCTTATGACTGAACTCGGCAGGATTCCCATATAACTCTCTTCACTTGCTTCGCTTGCAAAAAAAAAACTTATATTTTAATGCTATTTTAAAAGTTGTTTACTTATAATGCTATAGCGACACTAATCTTAGGTATTTTTGGTACTGTCTTCATGCAGACGACGTCGCGGGCAGCAGCTAGTAAGAAATAAAAAATGTGTATACATATACTCGTATATAAGGTCCCATTGAAATGAACAAACTTTTAGAAATCTTTCAGAACACCAAAATAAGGATGATGGTAAAAAAATATATAAGAAAAACGAATTAGATACTTAGGTACTTACAAGAAAAATAATCAGCTAACGAAAATACACTAATGTGCCGGCAATTTATTATTTTAGGTCAAAATAAAATCACTTTAATCAGTGTTTTTTTTTTTGCTTGGATATCTTTGGTTAGACGTACTGAGTGCTGTGTTAAAATTTGTCCATTTATTTTAATAGGACCTGCTGGATTATATAAACATGGATGGGGTATATAAACATGGATGGGGTATATTAACATTAATTTTTAATAGGTAATAAAATTAAAAGAAACTCCACTATACAAATAACAGTTAATGTTTCATGTGTGGGAAGCGCAGATCAGTATCTAGCAGATTGTCTTTGATCCAGCGATCAGCTTGTTGTGTCATCTCCTCGTCGAAATATGCACGCCAACCTCCTGTTTTACCTGACAAAAAAAACTAAGTAAAAATACTAAAAGGTAAACAATAATTCGGTAGGTCCTAGGTACTAGTCATCACACCACATTCCTCATCAAACTACCATTGATCAGATAAAAAAAAAATCGTGGGGCGCGTGAAATTTCTATCAACAGTCAGCTGCTCATATGCTATTTTCATATTTACTCAGGTTACGCTCCGCCTAATGATTTTTTTTAGTAGTGTACTGTGTCAAGCCCTTTCATTAGATACCCATATATTGAGAGGGTTGTGCAAAAATATTGTAGCGGCGGCCATCTTGGATTTACAATGATGATTAAATTAAATTGTAGTCATCAAAAAAAGGTGTGTACCAAATATTAGATCAATTTAAAAACAGGAACGGGGTAAAATTTCTAGTACTAAATTAGACCCAAATAAATAAATAACAGGGCAAACTAAATAAAACAAACTAAAATAATTAAAGGTACGGTATGCTGTTAATACTTCGGTAGCATACTTAATATTACCAGCCTATTATTGTCTCCTGCAGGGCAAAGGTCTCTTATCATACAGTGAAGGCACGAGCATTGATCAGTGATCACCATTTGGTAGCATACGTGAACAATTAATACATTATTTCTCAGTAGCAGTGCGGGAAAAACGACTAACCTTTCCTTATAAAAGTTTCGTCATTTGCAAGAATTCCGAATTCCCTAATTTCCTCATAGTTCACTGACTTATTATTCCTAAAGTTTTCGATGCTTAGGTGATCGCAGAGGCGATTCATTTGTTCTTCATTAAGTTGTTTGCCGAAGAAGTCTGCGACACGCCGAATGGATGCCGGCAAGTCCTGAAATATAATTTAATGTGGTTAATTTTGGCATTAAATTTTTTTTTAATGAAGTTCTGAGGTGATCACACCTAGGCCCACCACGATCAGTCAAGTCCCAGTTCTTAAACCACCTACCTACCAGGTAGGCACTCGTTGTCATGAAAATGCCGTAGGTAAGCCTAGGTTTCATTATTGGTGGTGCCTTACTTAAACAGTTTTATTACGTTTTACTACTGAGGATGGGCAGATAAACAGAAAAAGAATGGATGATTTATCAAAGGCAAGGATCACAGCATAATCAGCCTATAATGTTCCCACTTCTGGGACAAAGATCTCTAGTTGAGAGGGAATGGGCCGTAAATCACCACGCGGGGGCTGTGCGGGTTGGTCGATGTCACATATTTTGGAATTTGGTGAATGAAATAAATTACACAAAGTAAAGCGCCTGTCTGGGTTCGAACTTACGACCTACAACTCGTAAGTCGCGGCCGTTACGACAGGGCCACCAATGCTCAAGGATCATAGGCCACCGATTAATTATCAAAAGCGTGTATTTGTATTTATGCAATAATCTTGTTGCCATACTACACAATATTACCTACGTGAAAACATGTCTGTGCAATCATTTGTGTTGACAACAACTGTTGACATTGCCCTTGAGCCGACGCATGTCCATGATAATGTTATCAAAGATCTAATCGTCTTAGGGCTCTGCTTAACTCGGAAAACAATAAAACTGGTATTACCTTTGATAGATCTTCATAGAACAAGAACAGCATGTTAGGATCATCTCTCTTCTCCCAAGCTTCTTTGACGTGCTCGAAATATGGCGTCAGAGAATCTGTGAATGATGAGGTTATTACAAAATCTAAAATATATGTTGTCTTCTGAATAAGATTTGGGGGTTCCAAAATCTATAATAACTGAAGCGATTCATTAAAGCAGAGCCTAATCCACTGAAGCTGACACAAGAAAGTAGGGCATGATAAATGATGCTCGACTACAGGGCAGGGTCGTCACTACGACTTCACTTCTAAACAGTCGTGCACATCCCGCCATCTCCGTCAAGGTCTACCGCGTTTTTGCTAATAGGTCCTATTAGCACCTAGGCTTGTTCCATTGGCCGGGACGACCTTCCACAGGACATCGTCATGAGAAGCAATTGCACAGCATACAGTTTCTCTACTTACATAGGTCCCTACGGAATAGATTCCAGAAGTCTTTGAAGCTTTCCAGGCTGCTGGACAGCTTAAATAATTTGTTGAGGTGGTAGGAAGATACAGCTACGTCTCTTGGGTCCCGAGCCACGTACACCATCTTCGCAGTTCCCAGCAGTTTGGGGGGTAGCAGGGACATAGGTAAGTGTGTCTTGATGAAGCGAGTAGCCGTCAATGGAGCCGCAGCCAGCAATAGACTGCTTGGCTCAACCATGGAACTCGTTAATTCAATATATTTCTCTCTGTTAAAGTTTTCTCCTGTTTTTGCGATTGTGTCCACATATTCTTCTTGCGTGTCTTTGTCAATCCACATGAAACCGCTGTTATTCATTATTTTAAGGTTAAAGTCTAGCAATACATTACTTACGTCTGCATTAAGTTATAATGTCGCAGATGGATTGTTGAAGAAAACAACTTAGCTTTGTATCAAATCAAATCAAATCAAAATCGTTATTTGCGTAAAAGGTGGTAGATACAAAAGATGATATAAAAAAATTCAGTGCAATGACACATTCCGCCATGTAATGATGGCATGCAAATATTATAATACATGAAGTAGGTATGTAAGTTGAGTAATATACTAATAACCTAGTTAACTGCATTTGAAATTCGCCGACTGAGTAAAACAAAAACTATGTGATATTATATATCAATCATTATTTCAAACCCAAGTAGAATTTTTTGCAAGATCTGTTTTCCAGATAGCTGTAATGCGCCATATCCACGCTAGGGATTTCAGTCTCGGAAGCATTTTCAGTCCCGGGACCAGTCTCGAACCTCGGAAGCTAGTCCCGGGACTCCCGGGAAATTCGAGACCCACGTGTTTTTTATATTAGAATGGTTTTTTACGGATACGTTACGTTATGGATGGAGGTATTGCAGGTGTGTAAGAAAATGGTGATTTTAATATTGTTTTGGAAGGTAAACTAGACTTATTTTGGTAAAAATAAAAGAAATGGCAATGACATAGTTTGACTTAGTAAATGATAAACTATAAGAGGGTGAGGGTAGTAGTGAAACTGACTGAAGTGAGTGGTGGTGAACTGTGAAGTAAATGATAATTACGATTGTAACTGTTTATAAATCACATTTATTACAAATTTACTCTTTGATCAATCTGACCAAACCAAACATTACAATAGAATATTATAACAAATAGAAAAAAATAAGATAGCAATATTTGAAGTACCTAATTCAGACTTTCAGGTTATTACTTAATTCTTTATTCTTAATTCTAATGTTTAGTCTTTTTTAATTAGGAACTTTGGTAAAAAAAGCTTATATCTAAGTAGTCGTTTTATCTAGTAAAATATTAAAAATATACCCGTTCCTTAAGTTTCGGTAATTTAGGTATAAATAAACTTATAAATGTCGATTGACCTGACCAAACATTTAAACAAAACAAAACGAAAACTCTATAATTCTTGCACTAGAATCTTATGACTTATTAATAATTATAATTACTCTGTTTATACAAAACAAAATTCAAATTAAAACAAAACTTCTCATAAAAATCATCCAATCGAAAAGTTACATTCAAACAAAACAAAACGAAAATTTAAAATCAGTTCTTTCGACTTATTAATATTAATTAGTCTGTTTAAACAAAACAAAATTTAAAACAAAAATAATCTTCTAATAAAAATCAACCAATTGAAAAGTGTTAAATATCTTTTTTTACATTAGGTAGGTCCTAATGTAAAAAAAGATATTTAAGAATTTATAAGTATAAAATGTACAAATAAATTCTGGTGTTAAGAATATTTTAATGTTTTTCTACCGAAACATTTGGTCTCGAAATTCCCGGGAATTTTTATTAAGTCTCGGTCTCGGTCTCGATGATAAAAGTGGCGAGACTCCCGGGATTTCGAGAATCGAGACTCCCGGGGCGAAATCCCTAATCCACGCAACTGCGCCTGAATAGTTCTATCCTAGGTACAGGGATTTTCAATAAACACTGTTTGACTTTTCATTTGTTAAAATATTTTTTAGCTTCTACGAGTTTAGAATTAAGTTTAACATTCAAGTGTCGAATATTTTATACCCAAAAATGTAAGCAAGAAAAAGAAATACTGTTTTCTTATGGGAATCATATTTTTACTACAGATTTTTTAAGCATAACATTAAAAAAATCCAACTTTTAATTGAGTATAATATCCCGAACATACATACATAATCAGCCTATAATGTTCCCACTGCTGGGACACAGGCCTCCTCTCTGTGAGAGGGAGTGGGCCGTAATCCACCACGCGGGCCCAGTGCGGATTGGTATATGTCACAGGTCTTCGATTTTTTAGTTCTAGGACATGCCGGTTTCCTCACGATGTTTTCCTTCACCGTTTTGAGAGCAGTGGTGATGAAATAATTTACACAAAGTAAAGCGCCTGTCTGGGTTCGAACCTACGACCTAACTAAGTACAAACCCCGAACATGTTTTAGCTAATTTGTTATAAAAATATGATATTTGTGCATTTTCAGTCTGAAATAGCAGCCGGAGGGTTTTTTTATTGTAGACTTTCGTTGTAATGGTAAAAAATGCTCAAGAGGTCATTTGCCATATGAAAAAAGTACATTTTAGGGTTCCGTACCCAAAGGGTATAGACGGGACCCTATTACTAAGACTCCACTGTCCGTCTGTCTGTCAGTCACCAGGCTGTATCTCATGTACCGTGACAGCTAGACAGTTGAAATTTTCAAAGATGATGTATTTCTGTTGCCGCTATAACAACAATACTAAAAACAGAATAAAATAAATATTTAAGGGTGGCTCTCATATAACAAACGCGATTTTTTTGCCGTTATTTGTATGTGGTAACTTGCACACGAAGGGTTCCGTAACGCCGTACAATAGTACTGTGGTACGGAACCCTTAGTGTGCGAGTCCGACTCGCATTTGGCCGGTTTTTTTTCTGGCCGGCGACATAATTTTTTGGTTACGCAATGAATGATATCCTTTTGCGATTTCGTAAATGTATACCTACAAGGAACGGTTCAGACCAGTCCATGTTAAAGATTGTAAAAATGCATTTTTTTGTGCTATTAGTATTCTAGATATTTCCGTGGAATTTCCCCAAACAATAAAACCATACCGAATAATGGAACAAATAGCGTGATACACCATCATCGCAGTTTGTTTAGATGTCTCATCCTTAACTTTTTTTAAACGAATCTATTTATTTTCATACATATTTCGTCAATATGTCAGGTGAAGTGTTCATCGAGTATTATCCCCAGAAATGTTGTTTTGTGTACAGTAAAACGGGGCTACTTTGACCAGGCCGATCACAACGCTATGACGCGTTCCCCACACCCCGCGCCTCGCTCAATATTACTCGAGGTCACGCACACATGCTGAGCACACGTGAAAACCGATTTTGGCGCTCTGTCAAAGGAGCTCCAACATCTGTCAAAGTAACCCTGGAAGTCAAAGTAGCCCCGTTTTGCGGTACTTGTTCGACTAATAGATTTCTATAAGATATTTTAAGTTGGAGGCATTTACTCTTTTGCGTTTTGTTTAATATTTTCATCTTTCTATATTTACTTTTAAAGCTTGTAAAACAGCGGTATTTTATAAACCCGCTAGTTGTTTTACAAAACAGCTCCGTTATGTAACACAACTGAACTACTTTTGGCTGGATAGTCATTACGTTTGTTACGTTTAACAAAACGGCTACCCACGTTTAAAGGTATTACAGACTGGCTTATCTGCAGTCACAATAAGTGTTTGGTGTGGTTTCTTACTAATTGGTTTAAGTTACGTTAGAACTGCAACCAACCTCGACGAGCGCTACTTCCAAGATGGTCGCAGTTACTTGACTGTTTATAATTTTTAGGACTGACTTCCATAAACCTCTGATAACTTTGTACTCAAATTGTTTTTAAAATCACTGTTTTCATTTGAGTCAGGGTCATAATCACTCATACTACTCAAGGGTAGTTTTACCGACAGCGTTTTTAGAGGTTCTTCGCGTGAAATCACTGTGTAAAATGTTTATATAAGACCATTTTATATTTTTTCGTGTAATAAGAAAACTAGCTCATATGAAGGCACTAGTATTAATAAAAATCTCTTAAATATAAATAAAAAAAAAATGAAATATGTCTGTTTCTCAATAACGGTGGTATGTCCGTGATTAACTTTTAAGCGCATTTGCCTCTTTAAATACGTTGTGATGGAAATTTAGTACTTAAATTGATCATTATTATGTTGGTCTATGCATAAAGCAACCATATTTATTACTTCCTTTACTTCTGTTATCATACAGACATCAGGACCATTGTGATAAGGAATGTCCACGCCAAAAGTGCAATATCGGTGTGTTTTGTTGAAATCGATCTATAATGTAAACAAGTCTATTCTAACGAACTACCTCCTTACGCACGCGGAGGCCCAGTCGTGCTCTTGCGTTCTCGCAGTAGTGAAGTGTCCGATCCTGTCGAGGTTTCGCACCAGTACGTAAGTACTTTTTGAATCTAAGAGGGAATACGAAATTATGCAATCTCGGTGGGTTACTGTACGAATGAATGTTATTTTTTTACGGTACGGTACGCGAGTATGTTATGTGTTATTGGGTACCCTTAGCGACCATACATTTGAAATCACTAAAGCATAAATAGTTTTGTTTTTATTTAATTTTTTCTTCATGTTTCTAATTTCAGTGGTGCAATATCGGTGGTTTCGGTGGTAAGTTTATTGCCACCGATATTGCATCAATACTAAAGTGACTGTGGGTTCATATGTGACTTTGGTAAGATATTTACACCTAAAAGGTAACACAATTAATTGGACAAACATTGGAGGGTAGTATTGTAAGTAGGTAGTACATATTTTACAAAAACATTTTTAAACGGCTTTAAAAAAAGGAACTAATGAAAAAATATTGTTGAAATTTTAAAATTCTTATATATTGTAGGTCTATGTGGCATTATACAGAATGCGGCCATGGTAAAGGAGCCCCAGACGGTGTCGGCGGGGTACTAAAAAGAACTGCTGACCAGCTGGTTGCGTATGCAAAAGACATCGCCGACCTCGACACTTTAGTTCAGAACCTCAAACCTTCAGTTAAAGGCGTAAAAATAGAAGTAGTAGAAGATTACAAAATAATCGAAAAAGACTGGCTTCTTCCTGACCAATTAAAAACGTTTCCGGGTACTTTAAAGGTACACCAGATAGTTTGGATGAAAGAAGAACCACGACGATTAGCTTTGCGATCATTGTCTTGTACACATCCTGACTGTTTGATTAAGGCAACAGTATGTCCTTATGGAAGACATTTAGGCTTCTATAATCTTGCCTGCAATGATAACTCGCAAGCACGAGACCAAAAAGATTGTTTTATGACACAACTTGACCTTCAACGATATTCCACAAGAAGCACTGAGTCTAAAGTTCAGATTTTAAGCGTGCAACGTTTCAAAGCTTCTGAGAGATTTGACTTAGTCAAGCCATCCATCAAGAAACTTTCTAAAGCAACCATTTCATCAAAATCATTGGCCACATTAGATGACTCACTGAGTATTGAAAATGTTGATTCGGATATCATCCCCTCCACGTCGTTTTTTGAAAACTTTGACAGCGCAATGTGTTTGGAATTTGAAAATTCAATACCTGAAACCGATTGGAAGAAAGATGGCAAAACTGAAAAGAAAATGGAATCAAGATTAGCTGAATCGTCTACAGCACAAATTAAGACCTATATTGAAAAAGACTCTGACAGTGATTTTAATATTTTTTGATTTTTGTTTTGTTCACTTTAGTTTTTTGAGATTTTATTATTTTTTTTGTTTACGAGTTGTAGAATTTTTATAAAAAAACCCTAATTATTTGCTTAAGTGTTAATTAAACGAAGATCTCATCATAACTTCATTTTATTTAGCATTACCCTCAACATATCACATTTAGCAGAATTAAAGTTAATTTAGTAAATCTGCTAAATGTGGTCTACGATCCATGTCAAAAGACGCAGTATCGAATACAGACAAATAAACGTATTTTACACCTGCTATACCCGCCTGTGCAGCCGCTACATAATGTTGCCAATGGCTAAGTTGTTCTTTGTTTAATAACTGTCATGATACAATACAAAAATTCCATTTTGGTGTGATGCTGCAATTTCAGTGTAAGATTTGCAATTTCGGTGTACAATTTTCAATTTCGGTGGCCGTCATATTTTCAAAACAACTACAGTTGATTGTTTCCTACTAAAATATCTAGAATACTAATGTGTTCTAGAATAAGACAAGTTCATTTTTTCATCCGAAAACCTACAAATAAAAACTTCAAACGTATTTGGCTATGAGAGGAAGAGAGAAAGAAAATGTGCGCGCGCACTGCTTTCTCTTGCTTATATCCCCCACTCAACTCCCGTTCGCCTCGCCCGTAGCCCTTAGACATGGGTCGTACTTGCAAAATCGAGTACCAGGGCTTCCAAGTACGTCCACCTTAAGAAACCAGGGCCTAAAACCAGGGCTCGAGATACTTTCAAGTATTTTCTATCTGCATAGAAAACTGATCCATAACTTCATACAGATAAGAAATACAATCGCGTATTCAAAAGCCCCGTTGGAAGTAAAACTACTTGCATAGGAAATTGATCAATGACTTCAAATAAATAAGGAGCAAAATCGCGTTTACAAATAAATACTTGCAAACCATTAAAGTACTTAAAAAAAACTTTTTAAGAAAAAAAAACCGACTTCCAAAAAAAACTTTACAAAGTGAAAAATAACTTTAATTTCGGAAGTCGGTGTCTTTGGATCTTTATTTTAGTTTTTTGCCACCGACTTCCGAAATTAAAGATATTTTTCACTTTGTAGTGTTTTTTTGAAAGTCGGTTTTTTTTTTTCTTAAAAAGTTTTTATTTCACGCTTTTTAGTGGGTCTGCTTATAATTTATCTAAGTTACAATAGCCTAGTGATCATCGCCTTTTACAAACAAAATATGTATTGCTTTTCCCGATACAGGGAAGTTAATTGTTGAGGAGTTCTCCAGATCCACCATCAGCTCCGTATCACCATTCACATTGTGACGAGCATAAATTGCTTAGCAACCATATTAAAGTAATCGAATCGCAACCCGTGAAATACTTAGATATTATTGAGTAGTTCCGGTAGCCATCTGTGGTCTTCATCATCAGTTCCACATCACCAAATAGTGCTTTCCGAGAGCAAATGCACGAGTTACTATAAAAAATACTTAAATCGCTATAGGTGTGCCTATAATATTTGAAGAGTTCCTTCGATTTCTCCAGGACCCCATCATCAAATCCTGCCCTGATGTTTTTAGACTAGATGCTGATAATCCTGGCTGCAGCATCAGGCCAGACTTGTCAACATTGCATTGAACTTAAAATTTAGTCCTGTTTAAAATGAGCCCAAAAACGACTACGGTGCTGTAATTTCAAGGTTGGTACTTTTTCTAATGCTCCTGGCTTCAGCATCAGGTCTTTATGTACTTCGGTGTTCCTCATTAACAGTACGTTTATCCACACATCGAGCCCTTTTCAATGAGCCTTAACACGATATATCTGCTGTTAGTTGTCGAGGAGTTAGGTACTCTGCAGACTATCCTGACTGCAGCATCAGGTCATGACTTGATGATCATGAGACCAAATGTGGCAAATGCCCTATCAAACATCAAAACAATTGACTAAAACAGTCCTTGCCTGTTCGAGTAACTTCTTACTGTTAAGGAGTTGTAACCTCCATCATCAGCCCAGCTACCTGGGATGGTGACAACCATACGCAAATACACAAGATACTTCGTAAAATATGCGAAAAACAATAAGTGAGCCTATAAAATTTAAAGGTTGCCCTCGATTACTCTAAGATCCCATCATCAGATCCTAACTTGGTGACAGTGGGACCACCTCAAAACTATCTACTTTGGAACAAAAAAAGAATTTTGAAAATCCGTCGACAATTGGCGGAGTATTCGATGAACAAACATACAAAAAAAAAAAACATACAAACAGCCGAACATAGTACCTCCTCCTTTTTGTGAAGTCGGTAAAAAATACTTGCATACGAAATTGTTCCAAAAGGAGCATGATCACATTTGCGAAAACTAACGCGGTTGAGTACCTACGTATTTGAGCGAGTAGCCGTATAAGATACTTAATAGTCTTGCAAGTATTTTAAGTCGGTACCCGGTGTGCGTACTTGGAAGCAAATACCTGGTGTAAAAACCCGGTCGCATATTCATGCGACCGGGACCGGGTTTTTACACCAGGTATTTCCAGCTATTTTTTACGTACCTTCCCTACTCGCGATCACACGTTTTCGTAACGCATTCGCCAGTTTACTCCCCAAGTCAAGCGCGCCTAAAGAAGTTTCACTTCAAAAATTCCACCGAAATTAGTAAAAAATTGAGCCTGCGTGAAATGACCCCGCTATATTTATTTCTGTTTCGGACGCCATTATTGTTGTTATGACACACAGAGCCTCGAGCGTCAAAATTTAGAACTTAGATCTGCAATCTGACGTTTCATTTCAAGATGTTTTACAAAACCTAATCGTTGACGCACTACATTGATAAACGCAAAACGTTTATGCAATTCTGCGTAATTATGGAAAAACTCTAAACGTTATTCAGCTGTTTTACATAATGGAGATGTTTTGTAAAACGGCTAGCGGTTATGTAAAACAGCTGATACGACAATCCGTCTGCGACATATACAAGGTGTAACAAAATAAACGCATGAAAGTAGTTTGTTCATAATTGACTACTGAATCATTTTCAGTAGGTAACTTTTAAATCTTTTAATATAGGTATTTTCTTCAAAAATTATGTATTTGGTCATACTGACCGCCGATTGAGCCAAAGAAAATGAAATCTTATTTCAAGGTAAGTAATAAGACTAAATTAAAATTAAATTAAAATTAAATCTAGTAAAAATAAAGGTACACAATAGTTAGCTTTAAAAAAATAAGTTTTGGTCATTCTATTATGCTTTTAACTCAATAGGTACTCTAATAGGGGTTTATGTGGTTTTGTGTTAATTATGTTACTTAATGTAGATACATATTTAAAAGAATTTTAAAGAAAAATGTTTATTGGGCACAGTTACCTTACCGTATATGAATAAGTATAAGAATAAAATCTTAATTTGTGTACTCACTCCAAGAAAGGGTATCGGTAGATAAGGGGTATCTCTGCCGCTTTTTCGTAATTCAAATCATTTGCAATCAACCAAACTAGTTCTTGGGTCCATGTAGTTCCTGAAAAATTATTTAAGTACAAAAGAAATACATAAATGAGTTAAGAGTGATATTTTATGGTAAGAGGAAATATGTTGTTGAGAAAAATGAACGGAGATTGGAGTAGATCATAAATTTTTCGGTTAGTACTAGGCCAACTAATTCGATGTAACTAGGTACCCACCAGATCGCGGATAACTGGCAACAAACACGTCACTGGGTCTCAGGGGCATGTTGTAGATGTTCGCTGCATCTTTCTTGTAAGGTTTGAACATCATGTATCCTTTGGGACCCACACGGATGTAGGATGCAGCTACGGCTGGAGGAAACACATGGAATAATCAACTTTAGATATAATATCGCTGTGACAGCAAAAACATAATACCTATCACTTATAATAAAAGAGGACCGATGAAAAGAGTGAGCTTGAAAAATCTAAGAATAATCCTAAAGCATTATGGAAAACCATTAAGGAGATAACCAATACAGGTAAAACATGCTCTAGTCCTGTTGAACTACTCAAAGTATGCGACAGTCCTGCATCTTCCCTCAACAATGTCTGTTCTTTCTTTAGCAACATAGGTAAAAACATGGCTGCAAAAATAATGAATGACCCATCTAAAGTGCCTTTAAGCCGCGAGACCATTCAAGATGGTAATAATAAGACTCTGAAGCAACCTGTCAATTCACTTGCTGTCCAAAAAGTAAACGAATGTGACATAGAAACTATTATATTGCAGATGCGCCATGACTGTGCCGTAGGCTGGGATGGAATATCTTCCTCGCTCCTTAAGTCATGTCGTCATATTTTAGTATCGCCGATAACATATATCTGCAATCTCTGCATTGAGACAGGAGTTTTTCCAGATTCTCTGAAGAGAGCCATAGTTCACCCAATTTTTAAGGGAGGGAACAGAGGCTGTGTCGATAATTATAGGCCCATATCAGTACTGTCGTCGCTCTCTAAAATCCTCGAGAAGATTCTTAATCAAAATCTTAGAAGCTTTCTCGATAAATACAAAATTAAGCGGACAATCAGTACGGCTTCCGGTCTGGAGTCTCCACTGAAGACGCGGTATTAGATCTAACGCAATCTATTTCTAAGACTCTGGACAATAGAACTAAGTGCCTAGGTATATTTTTGGACTTGTCAAAAGCCTTCGACACAGTCTCTATTCCCAAACTAATTTCCAAGCTAGAGTGTTTGGGTGTACGTGGCATAGCTTTGGAAATCTTCAAAGATTACCTGAGGAATCGCACCCAGCTGGTAAAGATTGGCTCTAGCTGCAGTAATGAAGAGGTTGTGTTGTACAGTGTCCCCCAGGGAAGCATTCTAGGCCCCACCCTTTTTCAGATATACATAGATGACCTTTGTAGAGTGTCAATACCGGCTTGTAAGGTCTTTGCATATGCAGATGACACAGCGATTCTGGTTGATGGGTCCTCCTGGGAAGACGTGAAACAAAAGGCGGAATTTGCAATGTCCTCAATTATGAACTGGCTTGATCTAAACTTGCTGACATTAAATTAAAAAAAAACATATTACCTGCCCTTTGCAATCCGGTCCAATACGAAACCTACAAGTAGTTTCACGATAACGGCTCACTCATGCCAGAATCAGCTAGTGTCGTGTTCATGCCCTTCCATTGCCAGAGCAGAAAGTGTCAAATATTTGGGTGTGCATATAGACGATGGACTAAAATGGGATAAACAACTCGATACACTAACTTCTCGAACACTACGTCTTATTCACATATTCAAATCTCTCCGAGAATCCGCCGGTATTGACACTCTAAAAATGGTCTACTTCACATTGTGCCAATCTATTATTGGATACTGTGTGACTGTATGGGGTGGGGCAGCGAAGACTTACCTTCTAAGAGCAGAGAGGGCTCAAAGGGCTGTACTTAAAGTTATGCTAAGGAAACCCTGGAGATACCCTACAGCGCAACTTTACACTGATTGCAAAGTGCTGACGGTTCGGCAGCTCTTCATTCTCCAATCTGTCCTGAGGATACATGCCCGCTTACCCCCATCTGATCCAAGTAAGCGTACATATGTTCCCCCAGGTGTACAGCACAAAACCACATTTGCAAGACGACAATTCTATGTCTTAAGTCATCATGTTTTTAAGAGAATACAGAAAGAACTAGACATAATAGACCTAAATAAATTCAATGTCAAATCAAAAACCTCTGACTGGCTCATGCAGCAGGACTATACTAAAACAGAATTTATACTACAATCACACATCGCTTGACATAATTAACCACTTCTATAACACCTACAAGATCTCATACTCACACACACATACACACTCATACACATAGATAGGTACACTCTACTTTTCCCTTCTCACAACACACACATGTACATACACCTCAACACTTACTCATCTTTGAATAATACTAATATTAATACCTATGCATTAGTATGGTAGATCGACACACTTTCACTCTTGTATGTTTTGGTTTTACTAAATTTAAATTCTGGCCGATCACTGTCTCTTAAGATACAGGTTTCTTCCTAGTTTAAGAGACAGGGTTCATTATTTTTGTATGCATAGACCTTTTTTTGTTTGTAAACCTTATTCTCCTGTGTACAAGCTATGTTTTTCTGCTTATTCTATTGTATCAACTTGTTCTGAACTGTGTCTGTGTGTATTTATTTATTTTTGGGTAAATAAACAATTTTATTATTATTATGACTTTACATATCTCGGGACCATGGGGTCCCGGTCCTTTGGAAGGCGTACGAGGGGCCGAAGCCAACCCGCAGAGGCCCCTTAGGAAATTTTAATGAAATGTGGCACCAACCGACGATTCTCCCTGTATGCACTATGCAAGTGCACCCAAGGACAACCCCCGGTTGGTGTAGGACTATTGCCGGATATGGAAAAATGAAAAGTTGGGCTATGGGTTTGCGTGGCTAAAGTGGACTGGTTACCAAGAACTATGGAAGAACTATGACCCCTACCTAATCAATGTTTTATATACATATACACGGATAAAATAGCAGGGGGTGACTTGCACACTCAATAATGGGCCCCCGGAAACGGTTGCTAGCACATAGTGACGTAGCGACAAGGGGGCAACATGTCCTGAAGTGCTTATGCTTATGCTTATTATTATTATTATTATTTATTATCTTCTAAAACGCTCTTACTATTTGCTGGCTGTGACATGTGTTAGCGACTGTTATATTTATCATTATTAGTTATTTTTAAGTCAGCATTATTTACGACCTTATTTCTGCAACAGCCGCAGTTGGTACTCCTTGCAAATTGACCAGTGTCATTTCACCTAACTTTATTACTGGCTACAAGAGGGTTTTAGTAGATGATTTAAGTTGCAGGATGTCTCGGGTGTCGAAGATTTTTTGTAAATATAGTTGCCTCGGGTCCCGAGACTTTCAGTTCGAGACTCGAGACGTACTGGCCTCGAAAGCATACCTACAGTCCCAGAATACGGATTTTTTAAGTTCGAATTTGAATAAAACCGCTCTTACTGCTTTTGCGGAAGAAAAGTAGGTACCTATTGGAGAATTTTTTAAATAGCCCTCGAATCCAAACGCCAGATTTGGAAATAATGGACACCGAACCTAGTAGCTACAGTACACAACGAACCGCACGAGTCGTTTCAAAGTCAAATGGAACGGGCAATCGAAAAAATGTAAGAAAACGTACCCGAAATTCTTGCATAATAAGTAATCTAGAGCAACATTAAAAAACCGGCCAAGAGCGTGTCGGGCCACGCTCAGTGTAGGGTTCCGTAGTTTCCCGTCAGTCACAATTAGTGTTCCCGCTCATGAGTTTAAAGGTGGGTATCCATTATGTTCGCGCTCCAGCAGCGCTCCGCGCTCCTGCAACTACTGTTCAAAATATACGAGAACATTTTAATACCGGACAATAAGTAATTATACACAAGTGTTCAATGTAACTATACTCAATAGGCAACACTATGTATTTTAACAAACTAGCCTACTTCAAATCGTAATTAGCTAGGAGTTGTACGTATCAAGTAACTGCGTACTGTGCGTACATACATAAAAAAATAATATGAACAATATCCGCAAAAGAAGTTAATTTTACCCACAATCTAATTTAATTAAACCTCGACGACTATTAGATAGTGCACTCATAAAATTACGAATATGTTTAAGTGCAACTTTCTTTACCACGGTAGGTTATGAAAGCACGGAAAATCTTAACATCGGCTTTTAAAAAAATTACGTCATTACGCAACGCCATCTATCGAACCATTTATGAACTGGTTTTTACCTTAACATTTTGATGGCGTTAAAAAAAATAATTTTAGTGTTGTTCTAAATTGCCTTAGCATGTTCCTGACAGAAGTTTTATGTAGTTATAAGATACCGCCAATGCCAAGGAGAGACCAACCGAACAATTCAATAATACCCGACCCAATGTAATAAGTACCTACAGCGCCATCTCTCGGGGAATTGGGTTACTAATTAATACATAGACGTGCCAGAAGTTTTCGGTGGTAATTTTGGATTGCAAGAACCGATTTTAATAATTCTTTTTTTGTTTGAAAAAAGACACGTTCAGGATAATAAAATATGTAAACGAAGTTAAAAAAAAATGCTTGCATATACGATTATACTACAAACTTAGTCCAGAAATTATTTTGTACAACTTTTTGTCTTTTTTGTACAAAAACTGTTGTTTCCATCAAGTTCAAAATGATTTTCCTAGAAAGTCCTTATAAACTTCTACTTTTCAGATTTTTTTCATATTTTCTAAACTTATGGTTCAAAAGTTAGAGGGGGACGACGACACATTGTTTTTTACTTTTGGAGCGATTATTTCCGAAATTATTGACATTATCAAAAAATAATTTCAGTAAACCCCTATTCATTTTTAAATACCTTTCCAACAATATATCACACGTTAGGGATGAAATTAAAAAAAAAATCACTTCCCACTTTACATATAGGGGGGCTACCCTAATAAAACATATTTTTCCAATTTTTACCACTTTGTCGGCGTGATTGATATACATATTGGTACCAAATTTCAGCTTTCTAGTGCTAACGGTCACAGAGATTAAGCGAGGACGGACAGACGGACGGACAGACAGACATGGCGAAACTATAAGGGTTCCTAGTTGACTACGGAACCCTAAAAAAGGAGTTACCGGTTGTTTGAAGCAACCGGAAAACATACTGAAAGCTTGGACCTCCTACACACAATCGACACCTGTTCCTCGTCCGGTGGCAATATTACAAAAATCCCAAAAATATTCATTTTTTTTTGGGATTTTTGTAATGTTAATTTATACAATCTGGCCCAAAATTAGCTCGATTCCAATTTTATTCTGAGAAGTCTTGAAGTCCCGGGATTTGATCTTGGGTTGACTCGTGTGCAGACACTTTGAGACCGTCGAGACGTCGTCTGTTGGTTTTTAGCACCTTTGGCTTTCAAGAAAACGTAGAAATACAAATAACTTACAGCCAAAAGTAGTTTTAATTAATTCTTCTTCCTCAGGCTTCAGCTCCTCGTATTCATAAGGAAACGGCAATTCTGTCTGTTCTCCCATTGGTATTGGACACAACACAACCTCAAGATATGAAATATATTTGCAAGACTGACAATATTTGAATTTTCAAAATATTTATAGCTTAGGCCTACGCGATATCCTACTCGCAAATATCTATAGATATCGAAATAGGCTTAGTAATTATGATAACAAAGAAATGTTCAGTGGGTTGCCAAATTATTAGGGACAGTCACAAAACCTTAAGGCCAGACGTACCTATTATTTTAGAGACAATGTTTCTATTCGGTTTATGTAATAACGCCTGTGATTGTATGGATATCACTAATAGGATTAGCTACGTGGTACCCAGAAGACCCATAAGCCGTGGGGTGCGCGCACGACCCCTATTTGCAGTATCTTCTAGTCGTACGAATGCAGGCTTACGAGCACCCATACGTCGTCTTACATAATAATCTATTAGTCAATAGGTATAATAACCTATTCCAAAATACTACCTACGCGATATCCTACTCGCAAATATCTATAGATATCGAAATAGTAATTATGATAACAAAGAAGTCTGTACAATGTACAGTCAACAGCAAAAGTTGATGATGAAAATCAGAAATTCAATACTAATGAACGGAGTTCGCGTCGGAACTGGCAGCTGTACTAGCAGTAAATGTTTGATATAATTTACAATCACATACTTTTCATGTTCGCGGCATCTTCTTGTAAGGTTATTGAACACCAAGTAACCTTTGGGACCCAGACGGATGTAGGTTGCAGGCAAAGCTGGCGGAAACACATGGAACAAATTCTTGTAAATCATCGCTTGTTATTTTGGATATAACATCTTTGATGTCGTTGAAAAAACACTACAGTGAAAATCGGCGTCAATTTTGATGCGGATTGTGTAGGTATAATACCTAATACATTAATATTAAACTTGCCTAAATACTTAATTATAATAAAGAAATCTCGATATTTATATGCATTATGTTTATTTGCTGCCATAGCAGGCTTAAATTTTGACAACCACTAACCAGTCTTAACAAGAGGAGTGGAGGTCAGATAGACAGCTGCTCTATGTAAAGTACTGGTATTCAGCTGCATCGGGTTAGACTGGAAGCCGACCCTAACATAGTTGGGAAAAGGCTAGGTTCAAGGGTCCGTCTGCGTGAAAGAGAATCGCCAGAAGTGGCCTCTGGGCCTGATTGACTGCTGACCATTCATTTCGCATTTCGTATAAATAAGAAATAAAGAAACTTGTGTGTAAATAAATAAAATAATACAATATTTAATTTAGTTTTTAATTTTAATAGGTAGGTACTAAATAAAATAAAAGATCTCCTGTTATACAAAAATCAGTTAATGTTTCATGTGTGGGAAACGCAGATCAGTATCTAGCAAGTTGTCTTCGATCCAGCGATCAGCTTGTTGTGTCATCTCCTCATCGAAATATGCACGCCAACCTCCTGTTTTACCTGACAAAAAAAAAGGTAATTCTACGATCAACAATTCCAACCACCACCAACTAATCAAGTTATAATGGATTACTTGCATGTCGTCATAAATGCAAATGGTCAAATACGTATTTCGCCAGAAAACGCATGTCGACAGAAACGCATCTCGTCAGATTTGCACTACGTCACTACGTCAAAGACGCAGCTCGACAAATACGCAACTTGTTGGGTATTTTCGTTCTTCCTCGTTTGTCTAGTGATCACAAGCGCTACTGCTGACTGCTGAGCATGAAGGTTGGATTTCCAGATCGGGAAATGAGATTTTGGGTTTTTCCATTAGGAATTCATAATACAAAAAAAAAAAAACAATAGACTCGCCGCCTATTACGAAATGTAGGTGTACACACGGCTACACATCAAACTATACATTTCCAGTTTTCGCTGACCTCGCATTGTATAGGTTTTTCGTACAATCCGAAGTCAGCTTATACTGGTTATGTATAGCTTGATGTGTAGCCGTGTGTACCTACTAGGTGCAGGAACACCTCTGCGTAAACCTTCGGGGAATACCTACAGTCCTGATGGTATGTTATGTTAGGTATATATGTATGCTGTTAATACTTCGGTAGCATACAAGCCTATTATTGTCCCCTGCAGGGCAAAGGTAACGTCTCTTATCATACAGTGAAGGCACGAGCATTGATCAGTGATCACCATTTGGTAGGGTGTATTCCCGTTCGTCCCACCGACTTCGTCCCTCTCGTGGGACGAACGGGAATTCTTTATTTTTTTTCCCGATCGTCCCACTAATTTTATTGATGGGACGAACGGGAATAATTTATTAATTATTTTCATGTATTCCCGTTCGTCCCACCGACTTTTTTTTTTGTTTGTTTTTATTAGCATAAGTGAACAATTAATACATTATTTCTCAGTAGCAGTTTGGGAAAAACGACTAACCTTTCCTTATAAAAGTTTCGTCCTTTGCAAGAAGTCCGAATTCCCTCATTTCTTCAAAGTTCACCGACATATTATTCTTAAAGTTTTCGATGCTTAGGTGATCGCAGAGGCGATTCATTTGTTCTTCATTAAGTTGTTTGCCGAAGAAGTCTGCGACACGCCGAATGGATGCCGGCAAGTCCTGAAATATAATTTAATGTGATTAATTTTGGCTTTTCATTTTTTTTTAATGAAGTTCTGAGGTGATCACAGCTAGGCCCACCACGATCAGCCAAGTCCTATCTCTACCTACCAGGTCGGCACTCGTTGTCATGAAAATGCCGTAAGCCTAAGTTTCATTGTTGGTGGTGCCTTACTTACACAGAGTTTTATTGCGTTTTACTACTGAGGATGGGCAGATAAACAGAAAAAGAATGGGTGATTTACCAAAGTTAAGGATCACAGAATAATCCGCCTATAACGTTTCCACTGCTGGGACAAAGGTCTCTAGTTGAGAGGGAATGGGCCGTAAACCACCACGCGGGGGCAGTGCGAATTGGTCGATGTCACATATTTTGGAATTTGATGAATGAAATAATTTACACAAAGTAAAGACGCCTGTCTGGGTTCGAACTTATGACCTACAACTCGTAAGTCGCGGCCGTTACGACTGGGCCACCAATGCTCAAGGATCATAGGCGACTAATTAATTATCAAAAGCGTGTATTTGTATTTATGCAATAATCTTGTTGCCATACTACACAATATTACCTACGTGCAATTATTTGTGTTGACAACAACTGTTGATATTGGCCTTGAGCCGACGCATGTCCATGATAATGTTATCAAATATCTAATCGTCTTAGGGCTCTGCTTAACTCGGAAAACAATAAAACTGGTATTACCTTTGATAGATCTTCATAGAACAAGAACAGCATGTTAGGATCATCTCTCTTCTCCCAAGCTTCTTTGACGTGCTCGAAATATGGCGTCAGAGAATCTGTGAATGATGAGGTTATTACAAAATCTAAAAAATATGTTGTCTTCTGAGTAAGATTTGGGGTTCCAAAATCTATAATAACTGAAGCGATTCACTAACTCATTGACGCTGGCACATGAAAGTAAGGCGTGATAATGATGCCCGACTACAGGGCAGGGTGTCACTACGACTTCACTTCTAAACAGTCGTGCACATCCCGCCATCTCCGTCAAGTTCTACCGCGTTTTTGTGTGTCATGTAGAGCCTAATGGAATAAGCCTATTGGTGCTCCCACACTGCTGTTAAAAAATGTTTACAAACATTCTCTAACATTGTGATCTAATACATTTAATCAAAAAGGTTTTTATTAGAAATCAGAAAGGTTTTAATGTTAGTAAACATTTTATAACAGCAGTGTGGGAGCACCATAACACCTAATAGGTCCCATTATCACCTAGGCTTGTTCCATTGGCCGGGATGACATTCCACAGGACATCGTCATGAGAAGCAATTGCACAGCATACAGTTTCTCTACTTACATAGGTCCCTACGGAATAGATTCCAGAAGTCTTTGAAGCTTTCCAGGCTGCTGGACAGCTTAAACAATTTGTTGTGGTGGTAGGAAGATACAGCTACGTCTCTTGGGTCCCGAGCCACGTACACCATCTTCGCAGTTCCCAGCAGTTTGGGGGGTAGCAGGGACATAGGTAAGTGTGTCTTGATGAAGCGAGTAGCCGTCAATGGAGCCGCAGCCAGCAATAGACTGCTTGGCTTAACCCAGGAACTCATTAATTCACTATATTTCTCTCTGTTAAAGTTTTCTTCTGTTTTTGCGATTGTGTCCACATATTTTTCATGCATGTCTTCGTCAATCCACATGAAACCGCTGTTATTAATTATTTTAAGGTTAAAGTCTAGCAATACATTACTTACGTCTTCAGTAAATTATATATGTCGCAGATGGGTTGTTGAAGAAAACTCAAAATCGTTACTTGCATAAAAGTTGGTAGGTAGGTACAAAAGATAATATAAAAAAATTCAGTGCAAAGACACACTCCGCCATGTTATGATGGCATGCAAATATTATAATACATGAAGTAGGTATGTAAGTTGAGTAATATACTAATAAGGTAGTTAACTAAATCAACAAAGGAACATAATTAATTTAAAAAATAATTACAATACATTTGAAATTCGCCCACTGAGTAAAACTAAAAACTATGCGATATACAATCATTTTTTCAAAACCAAGTAGAATTTTTTATAAGGTCTGTTTTCCAGATAGGTAATGCGCCATATCCACGCAACTGCGCCTGAATAGTTCTATCCTAGGTACAGGGATTTTCAATAAACACTGTTAGGCTTTTCATTTGAAATGGACATTATTAATAGTAAATATAGTAATATAATAGAATGTTATGAATAGAATGTAATAATAGAATGTTAACAACATAAATTAGTAAATTAAATTGTAAATAATTGCATGGTAATAATGGACAATAATAATAGTAATATAATAAGAATGTATGTAAACTTGATAATATTTGCACGCTTGCTTGCAGGCAGAATACAATGACAGTTAGGTTATAGATCTTAACTTTATCAAAACAATGTATTTCTAGCAAATAAACGTTTAATTTGATTTGATTTAAAATTATTTTTGTCTTCAACGAGGAACATTTTATACCCAAAAATGTAAGCAAGAAAAAAAATTACTATTTTCTTATGGGAATCATATTTTTATTTCAGATTTTTTTTCATAACATTTAAAACATTCCAACTTTTAATTGAGTATAATATCCCGAACATACAGACATAATCAGCCTATAATGTTCCCACTGCTGGGACACAGGCCTCCTCTCTGTGAGAGGGAGTGGGCCGTATTCCACCACGCGGGCCCAGTGCAGGTTTGTGGATGTCACATGACTTCGAATTTTTGTTTCTAGGACATGCTGGTTTCCTCACAATGTTTTCCTTTACCGTTTTGAGAGCAGTGGTGATGAAATAATTTACACAAAGTAAAGCGCCTGTCTGGGTTCGAACCTACGACCTACAACCCCGATGATATTTGACACACAGAGCCTCGAGCGTCAAAATTTAAAACTAATATCTGCAATCTGATGTTTCATTTCAAGATGTTTTACAAAACGTGTAATCGTTACCCACTGCATTGATAAACGCAAAACGTTTACGCAATTCTGCGTTATTATGGAAAATCGCTAAACGTTATTTAGCTGTTTTACATAATAGAGGTGTTTTGAAAAGCGGCTAGCGGTTATGTAAAACAGCTGATTCGACAACCCGTCTGCGACATAGGTATACAAGATGTAACAGAATAAACGCATGAAAGCAGTTTGTTCATAATTGACTACTGAATCATTTTCAGTATCTTTTAATTTAATATAAGGTATTTTCTTAAAAAAATATGTATTTTGTTGCTAAACTGAACGCCGATTGAGCCAAAGAAAATAAAATCTTATTTCAAGGTAAGTAATAAGACTCAATTTTAATTAAATTAAAATTATAAAGTGAGTCTAGTAAAAATGAAGCTACAATAGTTAGCTTTAAATTAAAGAAAATAAGTTTTGGTAATTCCATTAAAAATAAAAATGTTTATTGGGCACAGTTATCTTACCCTATATATTATGTATACAAGAATAAAATCTTAATTTGTTTACTTACTCCAAGAAAGGGTATCGGTAGATAAGGGGTATCTCTGCCGCTTTTTCGTAATTCAAATCATTTGCAATCAACCAAACTAGTTCTTGGGTCAATGTTGTTCCTGAAAAATGATTTAAGTACAAAAGAAATACATAATTTATGGTAAGAGGAAATATGTTTGAACGGAGATTGGAGTAGATAATTAATTTTTCGGTTAGTACTAGGTCAACTAACTCGATGTAACTAGGTACCCACCAGATCGCTGATAACTGGCGACAAACACGTCACTAGGTCTCAGGGGCATGTTGTAGATGTTCGCGGCATCTTTCTTGTAAGGTTTGAACATCATGTATCCTTTGGGACCCACACGGATGTAAGTTGCAGGTATGGCTGGAGGAAACACATGGAATAATCAATTTTAGATATAATATCGTTGATGCCCTTTGTGACAGCAAAAACATAGTGTCACTTATCTTCTAAAACGCTCTTACTATTTGCTTGTTGTGACTTGTATTAGCGACTGTTTTATTTATCAGTGTTAGTTTAATTCTTAAGTCAGCCGACAGACATAGGTGAAAAAATAAAAGCCGCTTCTGCGTATTTAATCTGGCCAACCTGTGTTCACTGTTTACGGACCTTATTTCTCCAACAGCCGCAGTTGGTACTCCTGGCAAATTGATCAGTGTCATTTCGCCTAAAAATAATTATCTTATAAATAATGCTGAAAACAAAACTAAAGCTACGTGGAAAGTTATAAAAAAATGCAAATCAAACTTTCCTTCCGAATCCTTGCACAAAATACATACTAATGATAAAGTAATACATGAACCTATAGAAATTGCTACAGCATTTAATGATTATTATGTAGATGTAGTTGAACAAACGAGTACCACAAAAAATAATAATAGTAAAAGTTTTTCAAACATCAATCACTATCCGAAATCCATGTTTATGGCACCTACACCTACACCTGATCCGTTTGAAATATTTAAAGTTATTAATTCATTGAAAAACACAAACAGCGCTGGTTATGACGGCATTACAACTAATATTTTAAAACTCGTAGCAAACAATATTGCTCCAGTGCTAAGCTATGTAATCAACTTATGTATAGAAAATGGACACTTCCCAAGTAAACTAAAAATGTCATTAATTAAACCACTACATAAGAAAGGCGAAAAAACAACCATTTCAAATTACCGCCCAATTGCTTTAATTCCAATACTATCTAAAGTGTTTGAAAAGGTTATCTATAATTCTCTTTATTCTTTTCTTGAATCAAATAATATACTTGCAGAAGAACAATATGGATTTCGTAAAAATAGAAGTATAAACAAAGCAGTATAAGAGTTATACTCTAAAATTGTTCTGAATGTTGACAAAAAAATACCTATTGCAGCATTACTAATGGATATGTCAAAAGCATTTGATCATGTAGACCATTATATATTATTAAGCAAGTTAGAACGCTATGGCATTAGAGGCAACATGTTAAAATTGATTGAAACTTATTTAACTGGCAGAAAACAAGTGACTGTCATAAATAGGAATTGCCCAAAGACAAAAATAGACATTGCGTACATGTCTTTAACTAGAATAACAACATGTGGAGTTCCGCAAGGAAGTGTCCTTGGGCCCCTGCTATTCATCCAAACTAATATTATAAATGCGAAAGTAACTCTGTCTGTCTGTCTGTCTTTTCTTCACGCCTAAACTACTGAACCGATTTCGATGAAATTTGGTATAGAGATAGTTTGAGTCCCGGGAAAGGACATAGGACAGTTTTTATCCCGATATTCCCACGGGATCGAAACTTACGCGGGTGAAACCGCGGGGCGCAGCTAGTTATCTATATAAACGATTTACCAAAATGCACTGAACATCAAACTATTCTATTCGCCGATGACAGCACAGTAATCGTGCCATGCAAAGATATAAAAACATATGAAAATGATATAAACAGTTCCCTACAAAATATAATTAATTGGTTAAAAATAAATTAATTAAAAATAAACTTAGACAAAACAAAAATAATGTCATTTTATCAACGAACAAACCAATAACATTTAAATGTCGTTTATGAAAATATAATAATAGCAGACACCAGTATAGCCAAGTTCTTGGGACTGCATTTAGATAGTCATCTATCTTGGAAATCTCACATTGAAATTATCTGCAAAAAATTAAATCAATACTCATATGCACTTTATAACTTAAGAAAAATTGTAAATGAGTCCGTCGTCCTAGTAGCGTACAATGCCTACGTAACATCTACTTTACGCTATGGAATTATATACTGGGGTAATTCTACAGATAAACTCATCGCATTCAAGGCACAGAAAAAATGTTTACGATCTGTCTTCAAGCTAAAATCAACTGACAGCTGCTTGCCATTTTTTAAAAAGTATAAGTTACTAACCCTGCACTGTTTATATATTTATGAGACAGCAGTATTCGTCAAATCAAACTTACATCTATTTAAAACTCTTAAATCGAAACGTCGCAACAATGAGATTTGCGCTAATACACACAACACAGCTTTTTACACAAAAAGTTTTCTAGGTATGGCACCCAGATTGTACAATAAAATACCGGAGCCTATAAGAGCAAAACACGAGCTACATGATTTAAAAAAATCTATACTTATAATAAATCTGTAGAGAGGTCAATTCTGTACATGAAATATATTTTCAAAATAACTATCAGGGGGTGATTAGTGATCGATACTGATGCCAAAAATGCAATCAGTTAAATTTTTGTCGGTCTGTCTGTCTGTCTGTCTGTCTGTCTGTCTGTCGGTCTGTATGTTCCTTATAGAAACAAAAACTACTGGACGGATTTTAACGAAACTTGGTACAATTATTCTTCATACTCCTGGGCAGGTTATAGTATAATTTTCATCACGCTACAATTAATAGGAGCAGAGTAGTGAAGGGAAATGTTGGGAAAACGGGAGAAGTTACTCCATTTTTTAAGCTTCCGTCGCGTGTGCAACCGTAATGGTTAAAGTTACATAGAAATCATGTATGACGGAAATATTCTACGTAAAATTGTCTAAAAAATATCCCGCAACAGCATATGTCTATCTTTTATGGTTGACTCACAATAACACGTGTAACTCCTGATAGCTTGGCAGTTCGGAGCATTCTGATTATATTTGTTTACTCTTACGTTTATAATACTCTCACTCATCCCTAATTTAAAAAAGTTAACATTATTACCTATTCAATAAAAAAAGAATCATAGAAATCGGTATAGAAACACCAAACATATACATGAAATAAGCCATCGCGCATCGCCATCGTGAATACTGATTCATGCTATAAGGATTATTTTTGTGTAACGGTTGCCGCGCTCGACACGGGTCGCGGCGGCGGTAGCCCGGTAGGGTATAAAAAGGCGGGGGGAGGTCCGAGTCCGAGAGCGAGCTTCATTCAATATTTGGCTGTTGATGCGTTCAGAGCGTTCGACCTTATTGACAGACAATAATTGATATTGAGAAACCGTGCTTATCAGCGCGACTTTTAGTCTTTAAATAGTTTATTTGAATTTCTTTTGTTGTTATTTTGTAAAATAGGTATGAGTTGTTTTGGTAGTGTTTAAATATTCGTTCAAATTAAAAATTATTAAGCGTAGGTACTTTTATTAATTAAAGTAGTTATAAGTATTTGTTTTTAAGTGAAGTAGGTATAGGTAGATAGTATTGCACAGGCGTTTCAGCTTTATTTTCATTTCTTTTTTGTTGTGAGTTGTATATATTTCTGGTTATAATTCTATAAGAATATTTTAGTTTAAATAGTCACTTAGATTTTAAGTGTAAGGTAGCTAAAGTTAGGACCACGTATTAGTTGTTTTGGTAGTGTTTAAATATTCGTTCAAATTACAAATTATTAAGCGTAGGTACTTTTATTAATTAAAGTAGTTATAGGTATTTATTTTGAAATTTTACACAATTATTCCCTTTCTAATGTAGACAAGGAATTAGGAAGGATTTTTTTAAATTCAACCCCTAAGGGAGTTAAATAGGGGATGAAAGTTTGTATGAAAGTCCGTCAGTTTTAAAGTTAGGATCTTCAAATTTTGTGTTTAGGCTGACGACTAAAAATTAATATATACGTGTCTCAGCGTTTTTGATAATTCCAACCCCAAAGGGTTAAAAAGGGGGATGAAGTTGTGTATGAAAGTCCGTCAGTTTAAAAGTTAGGGTCTTCAAATTTTGTATTTAGGCCAACGATTGAAAATTAATTTATACGTGTCTCAGCGTTTTTGATAATTTCTCCCCCAAAGGGGGATGAACGAACTGACTGAAATATCAACGCACAGTCTAAACCGCCGGTCCTAGGGACATGAGTTTTGGAGGTTGTGTTCTTTGTGCAGAGTAGGTATCGAATAAGAAGGGGTTTTTGGAAATTCAACCTTTAAGAGGGTGAAAAGGGGGGATTTTGTTTGTATGAAAAATCTTATTTATTGAGTTAATAACCTTGAAACTTGGCACGAATACTTATCTAAGTAAATTATGAAGTATGAAATTTTTCGTTTTTCTAAAATACCCCCTAAAGAGGTAATGGGGGCGTGTTAAAATTTGTATGGAAGAATTTTAACGCCCTGTCCGATTAACTTGAAACTCAGTATTTATACTAAGGACTAAAAATAATTAATAACATGTATCAGGGTTTTTCAAAAATCTACCCCTAACTGTATGAAAAGAGGTAGTTAATTTTAAAGGGGAGGATTTTACTGCGTGGCTTGATTAGCTCGAAAATTGGTATAAATAAACTTTGAGTCAAGTTATGAACACATCTTAAACGATTTTTCAAAATTCTACCCCTGTGGGAGTGAAAAACGGGGATAGTTTCTTTGAAAAATCTGATTCCTTTGTTCTATAAACTTAAAAATTGGCCCGAATACTTATTTATTTAAGTTAATTATAAAGATCATACCAACATACATTTTCGAAACTTTTAGAGGAAAGTACGAATTTCACGCGGACGAAGTCGCGGGCAGAAGCTAGTATTTAAATAATTTCCTAATTCAAAAGGCATATTATTCCATCAAGGAATACCTAGAAGATAATGCAAGATATGTGGATAAATATGTGCGGTAAGAATTATTTTACTGTTATGTCTGTCAGTTGTAAATATATTATTTTAAAAATACTACTAATACATAAGAAATGTTATAAGTGTTAAGTGTTATTATCTGTATGCAATATTGTTAACTTGATACAGGATAGTTTAAGTCTGTTAGCTTGTCATTTAATTTTAACAAAAGTTAATTTCGTATACCTACTTACTTGATATTTGTACGCCGTTAACGGCAAAACATAGAGATCTCTGTACCTATTTTATTTTAAACACCTATTTTTACACCTATGTTTAACAAATAAAAAGACTTTGACTTTGACCTAACTTTATTACTGGCAACAAGAGGGTTTTAGTATAGGATTTAAGTTCCGGGATGTCTCGGGTATCGAAGTCCCGGGAATTTTTGTAAACATAGTTGCCTTGGGTCCCGAGACTTTCAGTTCGAGACTCGAGACACTGGCCTCGAAAGCATACAGTCCCAAAATACGGATTTTTTTAACTTAGAATTTGAATAAAACCACACTTACTGCTTTTGCGGAAGAAGCGTATTAGAGAATTTTTTAAACAACCCTCGTATCCAAACGCCAGATTTGGAAATAATGGACGCCGAACCTAGTAGCTTTAGAGTAATAAACGTATTTTTCTTTCTTTTCTTCTTAAAAGAAGAAAAGAAAGAAAAATACGTTTATTTGCGGTGAAAATGACGCAAAAAAGAACATAAAAAATAAAATAAAAAGGTAGAGGGAAACATGCGTCACGCACATCCACGCAAAAGGCTATCGCTCAGAATTATGCTGCGAACACAACACACCACACAATGAACCGCAGGAGTCGTTTCAAAGTCAAATGGAACTGGCAATCAAAAAAATCTAAGAGAACGTACCCGAAATTCTTGCATAATAATCAAGAGCAACATTAAAAAAAGGTAAGTAGTTACCAGTTGTTTGAAGCAACCGGAAAACATACTGAAAGCTTGGACCTCCTTTACACACAATCGACATCTGTTCCTCGTCCGGTGGCAACATTACAAAAATCACAAACAAATTGCATTTTTTATTGATACAATTTGGTCCAAAATGAGCTCGATTCCAATTTTATTTTGAGAAGCCTTGAAGTCCCGTGATTTGATCGTGGGTTGACTCGTGTCCAGACACTTCGAGACCGTCGAGACTTCGCAAACCCTAGTTGTCTGTTGGTTTCTAGCACCTTTAGCTTTCAAGATAACGTAGAAATACAAGTAACTCACAGCCAAAAGTAGTTTTAATTAATTCTTCTTCCTCAGGCTTCAGCTCCTCGTATTCATAAGGAAACGGCAATTCTGTCTGTTCTCCCATTGGTATTGGACACAACACAACCTCAAGATATGAAATATACAAGACTGACAATATCTGAATCTTCAAAAGATTTATAACTTAGGCCTACGCGATATCCTAGTCGTAAATATCTATAGATATCGAAATAGTAATTATGATAACAAAGAAATCTGTTCAATGTACAGTGGGTTGCCAAATTATTAGGGACAGTCACAAAACCTTAAGGCCAGACGTACCTATTATTTTAGAGACAATGTTTCTATTCGGTTTATGTAATAACGCCTGTGATTGTATGGATATCACTAATAGGATTAGCTACGTGGTACCCAGAAGACCCATTTAAGCCGTGGGGTGCGCGCACGACCCCTATTTGCAGTATCTTCTAGTCGTACGAATGCAGGCTTACGAACACCCATACGTCGTCTTACATAATAATCTATTAGTCAATAGGTATAATAACCTATTCCAAAATACTACCTACGCGATATCCTACTCGCAAATATCTATAGATATCGAAATAGTAATTATGATAACAAAGAAGTCTGTACAATGTACAGTCAACAGCAAAAGTTGATGATGAAAATCAGAAATTCAATACTAATGAACGGAGTTCGCGTCAGAACTGGCAACTGTACTAGTAGTAAATGTTTGATATAATTTACAATCACATACTTTTCATGTTCGCGGCATCTTCTTGTAAGGTTTGAACACCAAGTAACCTTTGGGACCCAGACGGATGAAGGTTGCAGGCAAAGCTGGCGGAAACACATGGAACAAATTCTTGTAAATCATCGCTTGTTATTTTGGATATAACATCTTTGATGTCGTTGAAAAAACACTACAGTGAAAATCGGCGTCAATTTTGATGCGGATTGTGTAGGTATAATACATTAATATTAAAGTTACCTAAATACTTAATTATAATGAAGAAATCTCGATATTTATATACATTATGTTTATTTGCTGCCATAGCAGGCTTAAATTCTGACAACCAGTCTTAACAAGAGGAGTGGAGGTCAGATAGACAGTCGCTCCATGTAAAGTACTGGTATTCAGCTGCATCGGGTTAGACTGGAAGCCGACCCTAACATAGTTGGGAAAAGGCTAGGTTCAAGGGTCCGTCTGCGTGAAAGAGAATCGCCAGAAGTGGCCTCTGGGCCTGATTGACTGCTGACCATTCATTTCGCATTTCGTAAAAATAAGAAATGAAGAAATTGCGTATAAATAAACATATAACATTAATAATTTTAATTTTAATAGGTAGGTACTTAATAAAATAAAAAATCTCCTTTTATACAAAAAGCAGTTAATGTTTCATGTGTGGGAAACGCAGATCAGTATCTAACAGATTGTCTTCGATCCAGCGACCAGCTTGTTGTGTCATCTCCTCGTCGAAATATGCACGCCAACCTCCGGTTTTACCTGACAAAAAAAAGATAATTCTACGATCAACAATTCCAACCACCACCAACCAACCAATCAAATTATAATTAGGTATAAAGTTCGTTCTTCCTCGTTTGTCTAGTGATCACAAGCGCTACTGCTGCCTGCTGAGCATGAAGTTTTCGGTAGGATTTCCAGATCGGGCCAAGTGATTTTGGGGTTTTCCATTAGGAATTCATAAGTAGCAACCCGTAATCTGGATTTGTGTCCGGTTGATGGTAAATATGACAATAGAGTCACCGCCTATTACGAAATGTAGGTGTACCTACTAGGTGCAGGAACAACTCTGCGTAAACCTCCGGGGAATACCTACAGTCCTGATGGTATGTTATGTTAGGTATATACATATGTATGCTGTTAATACTTCGGTAGCGTACTTAATAATACCATCCCTATTATTGTCTCCCGCAGGGCAAAGGTCTCTTATCATGCAGTGAAGGCACGAGCATTGATCAGTGATCACCATTTGGTAGCATACGTGAACAATTAATATATTATTTCTTAATAGCATTGCGGGAGAAACGACTAACCTTTCCTTATAAAAGTTTCGTCCTTTGCAAGAAGTCCGAATTCCCTAATTTCCTCATAGTTCACTGACTTATTATTCTTAAAGTTTTCGATGCTCAGGTGATCGCAGAGGCGATTCATTTGTTCTTCATTAAGTTGTTTGCCGAAGAAGTCTGCGACACGCCGAATGGATGCCGGCAAGTCCTGAAATATAATTTAATGTGGTAATTTTTGATTTTCTGATATTTTAATGAAGTTCTGAGGTGATCACAGCTCGGTCCACCACGATCAGCCAAATCCCAGTTCTTAAACCACCTACCTACCAGAAGACTAGTAGGCACTCGTTGTCATGAAAATGCCGTAAATCTATCTTGCACTGTTGGTAGTGGTGCCTTATACATATGTAGTTTAATTACGTTTTATAACGGAGCGGAGGATGGGCAGATAAACAGAAAAAGAATGGGTGATTTACCAAAGTCAAGGATCACAGCATAATCAGCCAAAAATGTTCACACTGCTGGAACAAAGGTCTCTTCTCGGTGAGAGGGGATGGGCCGTAAACCACCACACGGGTGCAGTGCGGGTTGGTAAATGTCACATATCTTCGATTTTGGTGAATGAAATAATTTAAACAAAGTAAAGCGCCTGTCTGGGTTCGAACTTACGACTACACAATATTACCTACGTGAAAACATGACTGTGTAATTATTTGTGTTGATAACAACAGTTGATATTGCCCTTGAGCCGACGCATGTCCATGATAATGTTATCAAAGATCTAATCGTCTTATGGCTCTGCTTAACTCGGGAAACAATAAAACTGGTATTACCTTTGACAGATCTTCATAGAACAAGAACAGCATGTTAGGATCATCTCTCTTCTCCCAAGCTTCTTTGACGTGCTCGAAATATGGCGTCAGACAAACTGTGAATTAAGAGGTAGTTACGCGTTATTACAAAATTTTTATATGTTTTCTTCTGAGTAAGAGTTGGGGGTTCCAAAATCTATAATAAACGAACCGATTCATCAATGCAGAGCCTGACCCACTGAAGCTGGGAACACAAAAATAAGGCATGATAAATGATGCCCGACTACAGAGCAAAGTCGTCACTGCGACTACACTTCTTAAAAGTCTTGCACATCCCACCATCTCCGTCAAGGTCAACCGCGTTTTGTAGAGGTCAACGGAACAAGCCTAACACCTAATAGGTTCCATTATCACCTAGGCTTGTTCCATTGGCCGGGATAACATTCCACAGGATATCTTCATGAGAAGCAATTGCACAGAATACAGTTTCTCTACTTACATAGGTCTCTACGGAATAGATTCCAGAAGTCTTTGAAGCTTTCCAGGCTGCTGGACAGCTTAAACAATTTACTGTGGTGGTAGGAAGATACAGCTACGTCTCTTGGGTCCCGAGCCACGTACACCATCTTCGCAGTTCCCATCAGTTTGGGGGGTAGCAGTGACATAGGTAAGTGTGTCTTGATGAAGCGAGTAGCCGTCAATGGAGCCGCAGCCAGTATTGGACTCACTGGCTTAGCCAAGATTTTCCTCAATTCAGAAAACTTCTCTCTGTTAAAGTTTTCTTCTGCAGTTTTTGCGATTGTGTCCACATATTCTTCTTGCATGTCTTCGTCAAACCACATGTAAAGGCTGTTGTTATTTTAAGGTTAAAGTCTAGCAATACATTACTTACGTCTTAAGTACCTAAATGTACTATGTCACAGACGGATTGTCGAAGAAAACGACCAGCAGCTTTGTAGCTTTGCAAGGAACGGTTCAGACCAGAAATGCATTTTTTTTGTGTTATTAGTATTCTAGATACTTCCGTGGAATTTCCCCAAACAATAATACCATACCGAATAATGGAACAAATAGCGTGATACACCATCCTCGCAGTTTGTTTAGATATCTCACCCTTAAATTTTTTTAAACAAATCTATTTATTTTCATACATAATTTCGTCAATATGTTCTTTCCAGGTGAAGTGTTCATCGAGTGTTATCCCCAGTGTTGTGTGTACTTGTTCGACTAATTGCGTTCTATGAGATATTTTACGTTGGAGGCATATTTTACTCTATAACGTTTTGAAATTTAAGATTTGTTCGGTTTTTCTATATTAACTTTTAAATCTTATAAAACAGCGGTGTTTTACAAACCCGCTAGTTGTTTTATAAAACAGCTCCGTATCTAACATAACTGAACAATGTTTGGCTGGAATGCTGGATTGTCAATGCGTTACGTTTAACAAAACTGCTACCGAGTGGGGTTGGGAGGGGCCTAGATTGTTCTTACGTAAATCACAAAATTATGCAAAAATTATAACTTTTTAATTTTTTGCTACCTACTTTTTCCTTGCGATTTTGGTAGATACTGATCTTACGCAAGATTGAAAGGAGTGAAGGGGGTTCTTCCAAGTCTTATTTTTTCTTACGTGCGGGGGGGGGGGGGGTTTGAAAGTGATTAAAATTATCTTACGTAATAAATGAACAGCCCCTTACTAAGCTTATAAACACCCTGACTAATTGGTTTAAGTTAGAACTGTTTAGGTTAGAACTGTGACCAACCTCGGCGAGTGCTACTTCCAAGATGGTCGCAGTTACTTAGCTACCTATTTAGTATTTTAAGGACAGACAGACTTCCATAAAACTCTGATAAAGTACTCAAATTGTTCTTAAAAAAAACACTGTTATCACTTGAGTCACAGGGTCATAATCACTCATATTACTCGTTTTATTTATTTCTGTCTCGGACCCCATTTTTGTTGTTATGACACACAGCCTCGAGAGT
The DNA here is from genome assembly GCA_945859645.1 of Amphipoea oculea. Lineage (NCBI taxonomy): Eukaryota > Metazoa > Arthropoda > Insecta > Lepidoptera > Noctuidae > Amphipoea > Amphipoea oculea. The sequence continues at coordinate 17,508,444 of OX243873.1, forward strand.
CGAGACGTCCGTCAGTGGCCTCGAGCTTCAAAATGTAGGACTAAAATCTGCAATCTGACGTTTCATTTCACGCTGTTTTACAAAATCTGTAATCGTAAATCGTTGACCCGCTGCATTGATTAACGCAAAACGTTTATGCATTTCTGCGTAATTATGGAAAATCACTAAATGTCATTCAGCTGTTTTACGTAATGGAGGTGTTTTGTAAAACGGCTAGCGGGTATGTAAAACAGCGAATTCGACAATCCGTCTAACAGAGGTGTAACAATAAACGCATGAAAGTAGTTTGTTCATAATTGACTACTGAATCGTTTTTAGTAACTTTTAATTATAGGTATTTTCTTAAAAAATTATGTATTTTGCCATACTGGCCGCGATTGAGCCAAAGAAAATGAAATCTTATTTCAAGGTAATAAGACTCAATTTTAATTAAATTAATATTATAAAGTATATATAAAGTTACAATAGCTTTAAATATGTAAGTGTTGGTCATTCTATTATGCTTTTCATTCAATATTTTAACTGGGGTGTATGTGGTCTTGCGTTAATTATGTTACTTAATGTAAGTATATTAGATCTATAGAAATTTAAAGAAAAATGTTTATTGGGCACATTTACCTTACCCTATAATATGTATATGTCACCGGAAAATAACAAGAACCGCAAATTTATAAATTTATTAGGAAATTTATAAACTTCCGTAGGATTCTAAACGAGAGATAAATTGTATTATTTTACGCCCACATTTTCGCAAATTGATAAACTTACCGAACTCACGCATAAAATAATAAGTAAGCAATAACCAAACACCATGTGCGCTCTGATTGGTTGAATATGTCACGTGTTCCTTCTCCTTCCTCTCCACCGCCATTGTTCGCCATGGAACATAAACAAACCATTTGTTCGTGTGTTTTTGTAAAGTTTTTAATGTTGTAACTGTGTTGGAACTGTGAAAATAGTTTTATTTTGCTAAGGTTACTAAACTAGACCCATAATTATTGTACCTAAGTCTATGGACACAACCATTGCCACTGTCAACATCGACCAATCAGAGAGCAGTGTGTTATTTTCCGTATTTTAAAAAGCGTAAAATTAAATGCTCTTCTGTGATTGGTCGAACCGTTTAGAATCTTACGAATGCATATCCGTTAGTTTATAAATTTACCACGAGACGTCGCAAATTGATAAATTTGCGAAAATGTGGGCGTAAAATAATACAATTTATCTCTCGTTTAGAATCCTACGAAAGTTTATAAATTTCCTAGGAAATTTATAAACTTGCGGATCTTATTATCTTCCGGTGACATATATAAGAATAAAATCTTATTTTTTGTACTCACTCCAAGAAAGGGTATCGGTAGATAAGGGGTATCTCTGCCGCTTTTTCGTAATTCAAATCATTTACAATCAACCAAACTAGTTCTTGGATCCATGTAGTTCCTGAAAAATTATTTAAGTACAAAAGAAATACATAGCTATTATTGTATACCTATGTTCCACAAATAAACTTTATGATTATGATTATTATGATATTTTATGGTAAGAGGAAATATGTTGTTTTAGAAATATGAACGGAGATTCGAGTAGATCATTAATTTTTCGGTTATTACTAATTCGATGTGACTAGGTACCCACCAGATCGCTGATAACTGGCGACAAACACGTCACTAGGTCTCAGGGGCATGTTGTAGATATTCGCGGCATCTTTCTTGTAAGGTTTGAACACCATGTAACCTTTGGGACCCACTCGAATGTAGGTTGCAGGTGTGGCTGGAGGACACACATGGTACAATCAATTTTTGATATAATATCGCTGTGATAGCAAAAACATAATACCTATCACTTATCTTCTAAAACGCTCTTACTATTTGCTGGCTGTGACTTGTGTTAGCGACTGTTATATTTATCATTATTAGTTATTTTTAAGTCAGCCGACAGACATAGGTGATAATATATAAGCCGCTTCTTCTGCGCATCTAATCTGGCCGATCTGTGTTCACTATTTACGACCTTATTTCTCCAACAGCCGCAGTTGGTACTCCTGGCAAATTGACCAGTGTCATTTCACCTAACTTTATTACTGGCAACAAGAGGGTTTTAGTATAGGATTTAAGTTGCGGGATGTCTCGGGTGTCGAAGTCCCGGGACTTTTTGTAAACGTAGTTGCCTCGGGTCCCGAGACTTTCAGTTCGAGACTCGAGACACTGGCCTCGAAAGCATACCTACAGTCCCAAAATACGGATTTTTTAACTTAGAATTTGAATAAAACCGCTCTTACTGCTTTTGCGGAAGAAATGTACCTATTGGAGAATTTTTTTAAATAGCCCTCGTATCCAAACGCCAGATTTGGAAATAATGGACGCCGAACCTAGTAGCTACAGTACACAACGAACCGCACGAGTCGTTTCAAAGTCAAATGGAACGGGCAATCGAAAAAATGTAAGAAAACGTACCCGAAATTCTTGCATAATAAGTAATCTAGAGCAACATTAAATAAAGGAGTTACCGGTTGTTTGAAGCAACCGGAAAACATACTGAAAGCTTGGACCTCCTTTACACACAATCGACATCTGTTCCTCATCCGGTGGCAATATTACAAAAATCCCAAAAATATTCCTTTTTTTTGGGATTTTTGTAATGTTAATTTATACAATCTGGCCCAAAATTAAGTAGCTCGATTCCAATTTTATTCTGAGAAGTCTTGAAGTCCCGGGATTTGATCTTGGGTTGACTCGTGTGCAGACACTTTAAGACCGTCGAGACTTCCGCAAACCCTAGTTGTCTGTTGGTTTTTAGCACCTTTCATAATCATCATCATCATCAGCCTATAATTTTCCCATTGCTGGGACACAGGCCTCCTCTCTGTGAGAGGGACCACACCTTTAGCACCTTTAGCTTTCAAGAAAACGCACTGTGTTCCCAAATATCCTTGGACCTGACATTTTGAGTTAAGTTCAGTAAGAGACGCATTTCAATACGACAAACTTCGGACAAGAACTCCCATGTGCTAAATCTTTATAGTTTTTGAAAAAAATACCTCTAAATTTTATTACTTTTTTTATTTAGAAAATTTAAAAAAATATATTACTTGGATATAAATAAAGCTGATATGTTTCTGGTATTTTCAATTTGTTAAGAATATAGTGAAGGATTTAATACACTTTACTTCGGTCCGAAAATGTTAGCTTTTAATGAGAAAAAAAAAGATTTCAGTTTTTCAGATTTTGTTTTTTTTCATTTTAATTATGCGTTAGTAGCATCCGCAAATAAAGCTAAATGGTAGTTAAATACGTCACTTATCACCATAAAAAAATCAACTGCTAATGCCATGGAAAATGGGAAATAATAGCTTCTAAATATTTTTCATTACAAAACGCCTGTTATTTAGATATGAGCAACGTGTTCAGACGTCGTTGCTATGAATGAGTGATCAGGCACTGTAAGAGTATTTTGCTTTTCACTTTCTAGTAGGAATTTTTGGTGTGATTATGTATTGTATGTAAATGTAACCAGTTCAGTGTCAGGAAAAGTTAGTTACCTAAGGGAACTATATTTTCTATCACCAAAATTTATATTTGTCATCAAGTTGTATCACCTAATAAATAGATCTATCGCCACGAAATATTTTCGTTCTCAGATAGCGGGGCTCCGTAGACATAGGATGCAAGAACGAGCGAAGGGCACCCCGAGGTTCGGTTTGGTTAGGTTACTTTAAACCCTTTACACAGAAATAGGGGCCCCGCGAAGCGGGGCTCCGTCGACATAGGATGCAAGAGCGAGCGAAGGGCACCCCGAGGTTCGGTTTGGTTAGGTCACTTGCATTGTTTGGTGACTACATTTTGGTGACAGATCTACTATTTGGAGGACAAACCCTATTATTTAAGAAACACAAAACTAATTAGTGAGAGTGAACAGGCTTCTTCTGGGTAAGCTCGCTCCATCGTCGACTTTGTCTCTGTCACCTTTGACCTAGGCTAGAGTCAAGAGCAAGCCCATTTCAAATAAAAAAAAAAAAAAAAAAAAAAAAAAAAAAAAATTAAATTGGTGATAGCTTAAATGATACCCGTTACCTAAGTAGGTATAGCCTACTAGAAAGTGAAAAGCAAAATACTCTTACAGTGCCTGATCACTCATTCATAGCAACGACGTCTGAACACGTTGCTCATATCTAAATAACAGGCGTTTTGTAATGAAAAATATTTAGAAGCTATTATTTCCCATTTTCCATGGCATTAGCAGTTGATTTTTTTATGGTGATAAGTGACGTATTTAACTACCATTTAGCTTTATTTGCGGATGCTACTAACGCATAATTAAAATGAAAAAAAAAAATCTGAAAAACTGAAATCTTTTTTTTTTTCTCATTAAAAGCTAACATTTTCGGACCGTAGTAAAGTGTATTAAATCTTTCACAATATTCTTAACAAATTGAAGATACTAAAAATATATCAGCTTTATTTATATCCAAGTAATATATTTTTTTAAATTTTCTAAATAAAAAAAGTAATAAAATTTAGAGGTATTTTTTTCAAAAACTATAAAGATTTGGCACATGGGAGTTCTTGTCCGAAGTTTGTCTTATTGAAATGCGTCTCGTACTGAATTTAACTCAAAATGTCAGGTCCAAGGGTATTTGGGAACATAGTGAAACGTAGAAATACAAATAACTTACAACCAAAAGTAGTTTTAATTAATTCTTCTTCCTCAGGCTTCAGCTCCTCGTATTCATAAGGAAACGGCAATTCTGTCTGTTCTCCCATTGGTATTGGACACGACACAACCTCAAGATATGAAATATACATACAAGACACAATATTTGAATTTTCAAAATATTTATAGCTTAGGTACCTACCTACGCAATATCCTACTCGCAAATATCTATAGATATTGAAATATTAATTATGATAACAAAGAAGTCTGTACAATGTACAGTCAACAGCAAAAGTAGATGATGAAAATCAGAAATTCAATACTAATGAACGGAGTTCGCGTCAGAACCGGCAACTGTACAAGTAATAAATGTTTGATATAATTTACAATCACATACTTTTGAATCACTTCGACGCCACACAGTTCTGACCATGCGTTCATTAGTATTGAATTTATGATTTTCATCATCTACTTGATAACTACTGTATTACTTGATAATTTTTGTCCTTCATTTATCCAATTTACACGTTCACTGCGGATCACCCAAAATCGGCCCGATACGGTGCTTTGTGTTGGTGCGCACGGTCAAAACTATATCTTTCTCGCTGGTGCGGAACGATTATCTTCGGTATTTGTAGGAGTTCGACAAAGACAAATATAGATTTCGGCTCGTGGTTACAAATGTAGGTATTTGGCATTAAAACATCGTGGCGGGCCCTTTTCGACCACCATCGCACTGACGGTGAAAAACACCCGCTCCCTGCGGCGGCGGGCCAATTGTGGTATATGACCGTTGCCGACCTGTTGCCGCACGGAGCGTGCGCGCATGCTTCGAGCCGCCAGTCAGTGTTGTGCTCTCTAAAAGACAGTACCTACGTGTGCGTGTCGTTATTTTATCGACAGGTCAGAAGAATTCTTTCTAAGAGAAGAAATTGTGTACGGTGCTATGAAAAGCTTCGACAGACATCAGAGTGCAAAGAAGCAAAAAAGAAAGTTAAGAAAATTAAAACATTTTGCAACAAATGCAATCAATCCCTTTGCGTGCAGTGTTATAAAGAAAGACACGTACCAAATTAGTTTACTGTTTCTGTCTGGATTATGTGATTTACTAAATACACACTTTTTTATTTCTTATAATTCTGTTTTATTTTCGATAACCCTATATTTTTGTCTGTCCCATCACTATAAAAAAGTACTTTCTAGTGCGGTATCGGTCGTTATCGGCCTGACACATTCCTTGGTTGATTTCTCATTTCCTGTTTGGCAGATCGAGGGGCGAAACGAACGTAAAGAAACTGGGTTCAGGATCATTTTAACAGTATAAAAAAAACAGTGTACACCATGTATTCGCAAAGTTATAGCGCTTTAATCTATCCTAGTGGTGTCAGGTCAAAAAGGACTGATACGCACTGTCTAAAAGGTCGATGGATGGTGCATTTCGACCGCCACCGCACCAGATGAAAGTTTATGATTTTTTTGCCGCAGCTAAGGTGTTAATAAACGATTAAAAAGAGTTTACTCGTTAAAGTGGCCTTCCATGGTCCATCCACTTATATCTATAAGGAGAAACTGACTGACTGACATATTTTTAACGTACAGCCGAACTACTGGGACTAGGAATGTGCAATTTTGCACACGGCTCCCTTTTATAATGTAAGGGAGCACGAATAAGTACTTTTTGGAAATTCAACATTTAAGAGGGTGAAAAGGGGGGATTTTGTTTGTATGAAAAATCTTATTCCTTGAGTTAATAAACTTGAAACTTGGCAAGAATACTTATCTAGGTAAATTATGATGCTTAGCATTTTTTTTTTCTAAAATACCTACCCCTAAAAGGTGGATAGGGGGGTGTCAAAATTTGTTTTAACGCGCGATCTAGGTCGCAGGGGCATGTTGCAGATGTTCGCGGCGTCTTTCTTGTAAGGTTTGAACACCAAGTAACCTTTGGGACCCAGACGGATGTAGGTTGCAGGCAAAGCTGGCGGAAACACATGGAACAAATTCTTGTAAATCATTGCTTGTTATTTTGGATATAACAATAATTGAAAAAACGCTGTGAAAATCGGTGTCAATTTTGATGCGGATTGTGTATACGTAATACATTAACTTACCTAAATACTTAATTATAATAAAGAAATCTCGATGTTTATGTAGATTTTGTTTATTTGCTGCCATAGCAGGCTTAAATTCTGACAACCAGTCTTAACAAGAGGAGTCGAGGTCAGATAGGCAGTCGCTCCATGTAAAGTACTGGTATTCAGCTGCATCGGGTTAGACTGGAATCCGACCCTAACATAGTTGGGAAAAGGCTAGGTTCAAGGGTCCGTCTGCGTGAAAGAGAATCGCCAGAAGTGGCCTCTGGGCCTGATTGACTGCTGACCATTCATTTCGCATTTCGTATAAATAAGAAATAAAGAAACTGTGTGTAAATAAATAAAATAATACAATATTTAATTTAGTTTTTAATTTTAATAGGTAGGTACTTAATAAAATAAAAAAATCTCCTTTTATACAAAAAGCAGTTAATGTTTCATGTGTGGGAAGCGCAGATCAGTATCTAGCAGATTGTCTTCGATCCAGCGATCAGCTTGTTGTGTCATCTCCTCGTCGAAATATGCACGCCAACCTCCTGTTTTACCTGACAAAAAAAAAGGTAATTCTACGATCAACAATTCCAACCACCACCAACCAACCAACGAATCAAGACGTTATAATGGATTACTTGCATGTCGTCAGAAACGCAAATGGTCAAATACGCATTTCGCCAGAAAACGTGATATGTCGAAAGAAACTCATCTCGTTAGATTTGCACTACGTCAAAGACGCAGCTCGACAAATACGCAACTTGTTGGGTATTTTCGTTCTTCCTCGTTTGTCTAGTGATCACAAGCGCTACTGCTGACTGCTGAGCATGAAGTTCTGGGTTGGATTTCCAGATCGGGAAATGAGATTTTGGGTTTTTCCATTAGGAATTCATAATACAAAAAAAAAAAAACAATAGACTCGCCGCCTATTACGAAATGTAGGTGTACACACGGCTACACATCAAACTATACATTTCCAGTTTTCGCTGACCTCGCATTGTATAGGTTTTTCGTACAGTCCGAAGTCAGCTTATACTGGTTATGTATAGCTTGATGTGTAGCCGTGTGTACCTACTAGGTGCAGGAACAACTCTGCGTAAACCTCCGGGGAATACCTACAGTCCTGATGGTATGTTATGTTAGGTATATACATATGTATGCTGTTAATACTTCGGTAGCGTACTTAATAATACCATCCCTATTATTGTCTCCCGCAGGGCAAAGGTCTCTTATCATACAGTGAAGGCACGAGCATTGATCAGTGATCACCATTTGGTAGCATACGTGAACAATTAATACATTATTTCTCAGTAGCAGTGCGGGAAAAACGACTAACCTTTCCTTATAAAAGTTTCGTCCTTTGCAAGAAGTCCGAATTCCCTCATTTCTTCAAAGTTCACCGACATATTATTCTTAAAGTTTTCGATGCTTAGGTGATCGCAGAGGCGATTCATTTGTTCTTCATTAAGTTGTTTGCCGAAGAAGTCTGCGACACGCCGAATGGATGCCGGCAAGTCCTGAAATATAATTTAATGTGATTAATTTTGACTTTTCATTTTTTTTAATGAAGTTCTGAGGTGATCACAGCTAGGCCCACCACGATCAGCTAAGTCCTAGTTATACCTACCAGGTAGGCACTCGTTGTCATGAAAATGCCGTAAGCCTAGGTTTCATTGTTGGTGGTGCCTTACTTAAACAGAGTTTTATTGCGTTTTACTACTGAGGATGGGCAGATAAACAGAAAAAGAATGGGTGATTTACCAAAGTCTAGGATCACAGAATAATCCACCTATAATGCTTCCACTGCTGGGACAAAGGTCTCTAGTTGATAGGGAATGGGCCGTAAACCACCACGCGGGGGCAGTGCGAATTGGTCGATGTCACATATTTTGGAATTTGATGAATGAAATAATTTACACAAAGTAAGGACGCCTGTCTGGGTTCGAACTTAGGACCTACAACTCGTAAGTCGCGGCCGTTACGACTGGGCCACCAATGCTCAAGGATCATAGGCGACTGATTAATTATCAAAAGCGTGTATTTGTATTTATGCAATAATCTTGTTGCCATACTACACAATATTACCTACGTGCAATTATTTGTGTTGACAACAACTGTTAATATTGGCCTTGAGCCGACGCATGTCCATGATAATGTTATCAAATATCTAATCGTCTTATGGCTCTGCTTAACTCGGGAAACAATAAAACTGGTATTACCTTTGATAGATCTTCATAGAACAAGAACAGCATGTTAGGATCATCTCTCTTCTCCCAAGCTTCTTTGACGTGCTCGAAATATGGCGTCAGAGAATCTGTGAATGATGAGGTTATTACAAAATCTAAAAAATATGTTGTCTTCTGAGTAAGATTTGGGGTTCCAAAATCTATAATAACTGAAGCGATTCACTAACCCACTGACGCTGGCACATGAAAGTAAGGCATGATATGATGCCCGACTACAGGGCAGGGTGTCACTACGACTTCACTTCTAAACAGTCGTGCACATCCCACCATCTCCGTCAAGGTCTACCGCGTTTTTGTGTGTCATGTAGAGCCTAATGGAATAAGCCTATTGGTGCTCCCACACTGCTGTTAAAAAATGTTTACAAACATTCTCTAACATTGTGATCTAATACATTTAATCAAAAAGGTTTTTATTAGAAATCAGAAAGGTTTTAATGTTAGTAAACATTTTATAACAGCAGTGTGGGAGCACCATAACACCTAATAGGTCCCATTATCACCTAGGTTTGTTCCATTGGCCGGGATGACATTCCACAGGACATCGTCATGAGAAGCAATTGCACAGCATACAGTTTCTCTACTTACATAGGTCCCTACGGAATAGATTCCAGAAGTCTTTGAAGCTTTCCAGGCTGCTGGACAGCTTAAACAATTTGTTGTGGTGGTAGGAAGATACAGCTACGTCTCTTGGGTCCCGAGCCACGTACACCATCTTCGCAGTTCCCAGCAGTTTGGGGGGTAGCAGGGACATAGGTAAGTGTGTCTTGATGAAGCGAGTAGCCGTCAATGGAGCCGCAGCCAGCAATAGACTGCTTGGCTTAAACGAGGAACTCATGAATTCACAATATTTCTCTCTGTTAAAGTTTTCTTCTGTTTTTGCGATTGTGTCCACATATTCTTCTTGCATGTCTTCGTCAATCCACATGAAACCGCTGTTATTAATTATTTTAAGGTTAAAGTCTAGCAATACATTACTTACGTCTTAAGTACCTAAATATATGTCACAGACGGATTGTCGAAGAAAACGACTAGCAGCTTTGTAGCTTTGCAAGGAACGGTTCAGACTAGAAATGCATTTTTTTTTTTGTTATTAGTATTCTAGATACTTCCGTGGAATTTCCCCAAACAATAATACCATACCGAATAATGGAACAAAAAGCGTGATACACCATCATCGCAGTTTGTTTAGATTCTCACCCATAACTCTTTTTAAACGAATCTATTTATTTTCATACATAATTTCGTCAATATGTTCTTTCCAGGTGAAGTGTTCATCGAGTGTTATCGCCAGTGTTTTGTGTACTTGTTCGACTAATTGCGTTCTATGAGATATTTTAAGTTGGAGGCATATTTTACTCTATAACGTTTTGAAATTTAAGATTTTCGGTTTTTCTATATTAACTTTTAAATCTTATAATACAGCGGTGTTTTACAAACCCGCTAGTTGTTTTATAAAACAGCTCCGTATCTAACATAACTGAACAATGTTTGGCTGGAATGCTGGATTGTCAATGCGTTACGTTTAAGAAAACTCCTACCGAGTGGGGTTGGGAGGGGCCTAGATTGTTCTTACGTATTTATCACAAAATTATGCAAAAGTTATAACTTTTTAATTTTTTGCTACCTACTTTTTCCTTGCGATTTTGGTAGATACTGATCTTACATAAGATTGAAAGGAGTGAAGGGGGTTCTTCCAAGTTTTATTTTTTCTTACGTGGGAGGTGGGGGGGGGCGGGTCAGAAAGTGGTTAAAATTATCTTACGTAATAAATGAACAGCCCCTTAATAAGCTTATAAACACCCTGACTAATTGGTTTAAGTTAGGTTAGAACTGTGACCAACCTCGGCGAGTGCTACTTCCAAGATGGTCGCAGTTACTTGGCTACCTATTTAGTATTTTTAGGACAGACAGACTTCCATAAAACTCTGATAAAGTAGGTACTCAAATTGTTCTTAAAAAAAAAAACACTGTTTTCACTTGAGTCAGGGTCATAATCACTCATATTACTCGTTTTATTTATTTCTGTCTCGGACGCCATTTTTGTTGTTATGACACACAGCCTCGAGCGTCAAAATGTAGGACCACACCCCGGACACTCCATACAACCCTCGCAAAATAATTACCTACTACCACTACATTAACAAATGACGTTTGTATACGTGTAAATGTTTGCGTGAAATCTAGTAGGGCTGGCTGGCAGTAGTGCGTAGGCGGCGGATGTTGATCTATCTATGGGCGGCGGCGCTGCCCGAACGTATGCAACAATGGGGCGCCGCGCGCCGCGATACTACTCACAGAAATCTAATTAATTACATTTCTATTGTACTACTTTTCAAGTCGAAGAACGAATGGAACGTGAAAGAAAGAGACATAACTAAGACAATAAAGAGAGAGAGCAATAATTTAATAGTTGGTATGTTAATATTACGGAAGTTTTAATTGTTCTAAAACGAAGAAAACTTGGAAAATAAATGAATAATAGAGAAAATTATGAAAATAAATTATCACAAGACTGGCTTAACTTGTTTGTCTGTAATATACTAGCTTTTATTTTTTATGGGTTTAAAGGATATTTGAGTTGATGTTCCTTACCTTCTTTCATGTTTCGGGAACCGAAAGAAACTCCTGTCTTTATCGTTCCTCGATGAAGATAAGCATCCAAATAATGCACAATATACAACCATCGTGATTAACACAAAATATAAAACTTTAAAAAAATAATGTGTTCGTGTCAGCAGTAGGTAGGTACAGCGCTGCGGTTCTTGTGTTTGCGAGCGCCATTGTTAAAGAACTGGCGACGAATGGGTAGATTTTCGTTATTTATCATCATTTACAGGTGTTATTAATATTAATTATTTATAATACGGCACCGCACCACAACCGCGGCACGTGTCACATCCCAACATATATTGTGTCAAACGAAATAACAAACGAATACCAATATACTATATTTTCAATGTAAGTGAATACATTGTAACAATCAAAGCAATCAGGACCGAAACCCAAAAAAAAAATTTGTGCGATGAATGATGAAATGATGATAAATAACGAAAATCTACCCGAATACGCCGAGTTGCGGGGTGAGGTGCGTTAACTGATGTTAGTGCGGGGAAGGGAGTGGCCTTTCTGTACGTAGTACTTTAAGTATTCTGTTGTAGGACTAAAATCTGCAATCTGACGTTTCATTTCACGCTGTTTTACAAAATCTGTAATCGTAAATCGTTGACCCGCTGCATTGATTAACGCAAAACGTTTATGCATTTCTGCGTAATTATGGAAAATCGCTAAATGTCATTCAGCTGTTTTGCGTAATGGAGGTGTTTTGTAAAACGGCTAGCGGTTATGTAAAACAGCGAATTCGACAATCCGTCTAACAGAGGTGTAACAATAAACGCATGAAATTAGTTTGTTCATAATTGACTACTGAATCATTTTTAGTAACTTAATATAGGTATTTTCTTCAAAAATTTTGCCATAATGACTGCCGATTGAGCCAAAGAAAATGAAATCTTATTTCAAGGTATTAGACTCAGTTTTAATTAAATTAAAATTATAAAGTAAATATAAAGTTACAATAGTTAGCTTTAAAAAATGTAAGTGTTGGTCATTCTATTAGGCTTTTCATTCAATACTTTAATTGGGGTGTATGTGGTCTGGCGTTAATTATGTTACTTAATTTTAAAAAAAAATGTTTATTGGGCACAGTTACCTTACCCTATAATATGTATATAAGAATAAAATCTTAATTTGTGTACTCACTCCAAGAAAGGGTATCGGTAGATAAGGGGTATCTCTGCCGCTTTTTCGTAATTCAAATCATTTACAATCAACCAAACTAGTTCTTGGATCCATGTAGTTCCTGAAAAATTATTTAAGTACAAAAGAAATACATAGCTATTATTGTATACCTATGTTCCACAAATAAACTTTATGATTATGATTATTATGATATTTTATGGTAAGAGGAAATACTTATGTTGTTTTAGAAATATGAACGGAGATTCGAGTACTTAGATCATTAATTTTTCGGTTATTACTAATTCGATGTAACTAGGTACCCACCAGATCGCTGATAACTGGCGACAAACACGTCACTAGGTCTCAGGGGCATGTTGTAGATGTTCGCGGCATCTTTCTTGTAAGGTTTGAACACCATGTAACCTTTGGGACCCACTCGAATGTAGGTTGCAGGTGTGGCTGGAGGACACACATGGTACAATCAATTTTGGATATAATATCGTTGATGCCCTTTGAGACAGCAAAACATAGTACTAATCACTTATCTTCTAAAACGCTCTTACTATTTGCTGGTTGTGACTTGTGTTAGCGACTGTTTTATCGTCGACCGGAGGTTCAATTGGGGTACCTAAGGGACAAAATACCCAAAATGAGTTGAGTAAGTAGTTATACAGTTTTGTTAAGAATTTTTCGCTCTATCGAATGGTGAATATGAAAAAAATCTAGCTTAAGAAAATGTCCCTTATCCTAATGATTTTGGATCCAAATTTCGAATCAGCCCCATAATAACGTCCGAAAAAAAACTTTGTCGGCCTCTCCTGAAAAATCGTATTTTGTCCCTTACCTCAATTGAACATACGGTCGACGTTATTTATCAGTGTTAGTTATTTTTAAGTCAGCCGACAGACATAGGTGATAATATATAAGCCGCTTCTTCTGCGTATCTAATCTGGCCGACCTGTGTTCACTATTTACGGACCTTATTTCTCCAACAGCCACAACCGCAAAATTGGTGCTCCTGGATTTACCAGTGTCATTTCACCGAACTTTATTATTGGCAACAAGAGGGTTTTAGTATAATAATCATTTTGTTGTTAGGCAACTAAGGCCTAATACATATTTAAAACCTTAAAACTATAATACACGTAAAGTTTTCGGCGTCGTCTTTCGCTGCGTGGTGTCGCGTAACCGTCCTCGGAAACGTCGATATGTCGCAGCCGACTGGTTAAATTAGCCGTATAGTTAACCGCCTGGCCTTTGGAAGTAGTGCTCGCCTCGCTTCGCTCTCTCGGCGCGCATGCGGTTGATCACAGTTCTAACCTAACTTAAGAGGCCTCTTACAGTCCACTAGCGCCGCCAATCGAAAAAATGTCATAACTCGTAAATAGAATCAAAAATAAAAAATATGTTCTATTATTACTGTGGAAAAGGCAATGACGTAATTGTATAACACCTTATCAACACTTGAAATATAGCTGTTTAGCTAAATCGTGCATTCAAAACATAAACGGCCGTTTTTGTTACAAATGCACGATTTAGCTAAACAGCTATATTTCAAGTGTTGACAATGTGTTATAAAATTACGTTATTGCCTTTTCTACAGTAATAATAGACCACATTTTGTATTTTTGATTCTATTTACGAGTTATGACATTTTTTCGATTGGCGGCGCTAGTGGACTGTAAAAGGCCCCTTAACCCATCAGATCCATTAGATGCTTTGGCTTAGTTACTGCGACCAATTCTGTTCGTGCGTGATTGGTTACAGTTCCACAACCTATAGTATAATTGAATATCATTCAGGCCGTTATTTGAACGGCCGCCGTTTAGTTAAAAGGCTAGGCGGTTAACTAAACGGCTAATTTAACCAGTTGGCTGCGACACCAGATATACGACACCTTTCGGCCAAAAATCCTCTTTCAGGCAGGTCTATAGATATTGGGTAGGAACTCGTACCACGAATGACTTAAATTTGATATTGTGGCGCGATTCCAACCTTTCGACCCAAAGTCAAGTTTCAAGTATCTAGGATTTAAGTTCTGGGATGTCTCGGGTGTCTAAGTCCCGGGTCTTTTTGTAAACGTAGTTGCCTCGGGTCCCGAGACTTTCAGTTCGAGACTCGAGACACTGGCCTCGAAAGCATACAGTCCCAAAATACGGATTTTTTTAACTTAAAATTTAAATAAAACCGCACTTACTGCTTTTAAGGAAGAAGTGTATTGGAATTTTCTTTAAAAAACCCTCGTATCCAAACGCTGGAAATAATGGACGCCGAACCTAGTAGCTCTACAGTACACAACGAACCGCACGAGTCGTTTCAAAGTCAAATGGAACTGGCAATAATCAAAAAAGTCTAAGAAAACATACCCGAAATTCTTGCATAATACCTAATCAAGAGCAACATTAAAAAAAAGAAGTTACCAGTTGTTTGAAGCAACCGGAAAACATAGTGAAAGCTTGGACCTCCTTTACACACAATCGACATCTGTTCCTCGTCCGGTGGCAACATTACAAAAATCACAAACAAATTGCTTTTTTTAACCGACTTCATTATTGATACAATCTGCCCCAAAATTTTCTCTATTCTAAAGCCATTGACCAGCCAGCCATTTGCCCAGCCAGCCAGCCAGCTATTTGATTCTGAGAAGTCTTTGAAGTCCCGGGGTTTGATCGTGAGTTGACTCGTGTGCAGACACTTTGAGACCGTCGAAACTTCCGCAAACCCTAGTTGTCTGTTGGTATTTAGAACCTTTGGCTTTTAAGAAAACGTAGAAATACAAACAACTTACAGCCAAAAGTAGTTTTAATTAATTCTTCTTCCTCAGGCTTCAGTTCCTCGTATTCATAAGGAAACGGCAATTCTTTCTGTTCTCCCATTGTTATTGGACACAACACAACCTCAATGAAATAAATGTAAAAACTAGGCAAAATCGGAATCTTCAAAATATTTATAACTTAGGTACCTATGCGATATACCCGTAAATATCTGTAGATATCGAATGCAACTGGATAAGATAATCACAATTTTATGATAACAAATTAACAACAAAAAACCGTGTTTAGTGTCGTTTAGTTAGTAGTACGTGGTTTTGTTTTGTATTTCCTGCCTGCTTCAAGTGCGCACGGCCAGTAACAAACTAAAAGTGGCTCTACTGAGAGCCTTCTGAGCTTCTGAACCAAAGAATCTTTTTTTTTAAGTGAGGTATAGTCTTTATATGGAATCACATTTCATTTTTATCATAATTGGGTAGTTCTTCGAGGTCCCTCAAAACGCGGTCACACGGTCTTAATTCGTAACCTATTAAACATACAGTCTTAGGACCAAATACAGATTAATCTTTATTTATATGTGTACATAATTTAAACATTAAACATCTAAAATTATTTATAACTTTTATTTAAAAAAATATCTAATGTCGAAAACGGGAGCAAAATCGGTGTTCTTCGCGCGTCACACTCTGTTCGCGCTCACGGAAAACTTTGATAACTTTTGTATTCAATTCATAAGCATATAATGTAATACATCAAATTAATTGTATTTAACTATGCATCATAATTATCAAAGAACATTAATGTTATCTCTTAAGTGACAATAGTTAATAGGCTTTATGTCTCTGTCACACGATTTTGTTAGTTTCGGGAGCGCGCAACAAAACTGCACCTATCTTCCAAGAGCGCCAGCTTGTCGCTACCCGTTTTAGCTGCGCGGATGCTCAGTAGTTTCCCGGCGTCAGTGGGCAAGACATGTACGTTCATCGCTTCTAAACAAAAAAAATACGAGGTGAGTTATTCTTTGAATATTTTCAAGTAGCCTTGGTCTAGAAACTTTCATGCACATATTTTGAAGGATAATGCTTATAATTTTGCAAATCTTTTTGTATTAAGGAATAAGATAGATCTTCGAAATTATTCTCAAGTACTTTGTTTGTTTATTTACTTATAAGTTTAATCGTAATTCTCAAAAATGTGAAATTTTCGTAACTTTCGTGGCACAACTTTCGTGGTTATTTGTCCACAAAAGTTAGCTAGCGCACCACGAAAGTTATATATCTCCATTGAATGATAAATTTAAATTACTTGTGATGCTGCAAATGCATTTACTCGATTATCGCGAAGGTCAAAAAAGGTGTCATGTATTTGTATTAGGTGTTTATGCATGTGTTTCAATTTTTTTCTTTTAACGACTCGTAGTAGGTATGTGTTTCTGTTTGTAGGTTTTCTCGTAGTCAATTTAACAATTTTTCCCATCCTAAACTGGACTGTTTTACCAATTGTATCCCTCTTGCTTAAAAAGTCCTAACGTCACCGTCATACTTTCTGATTGTCTTGTACTTTACATTAATTACTCACAGCAGTCGTGTTAATTTTTTCTGGTTAAAATTATTTTCAGATTACGTTCAAACCGAAACTATTGCACCGCAAAATGCAAAGGAGCGACGGGAGAAAAAGCGTCTAGCAGAGATAAGAAGAAGAGGAAGAATAAAAAATGATACAGAGTTACACAATGCAGTAAAAATGAAGGCAGGAGAAAGGTACTACAAAAGAAAAGCAGAAGGGAATGTCATCCCAGTTATTGAAATGAGTAGGAAGGAAAAGAGCCGTGAGAGAGCAAAACCGCATAAAGAGCCGACTTTATCGTCAAAGAATGAATGAGCGAGAGAACGTTGCTTTTCAGGAAAATATGATCGAGTGCCCCGAATCTCTAAATTTGGTTCAAGATCCACTATGCTCTCCTAAATCACCAACCTAAGTTAATAATGAGTGATGAGAACTAATAATCTGAGCCCTGATTTACAACCATACGACAGGCTATCGTATCGAAAACCTGACATTTCGATAACCTGATTTGACTTGCCCTCAACAACAAATAGCTGTTGGAAGAATAGCGGGCGTCTATTTGATTTAAACTGACAAAATTTTCGGGTTTTGGACTTGTGAACAGCGTTTAGAAGACTACGATAACAATGATTAATGTTCGATACGATACGGAAGCGTATCGAGTGTTTGTGAATAGCTATGCTGATCTCAAAACAATATAATTGTTTTCTCAAATACAAGTTGATTCATAAAAAATAAGTCTTTTATTTATTATTTATTTATATATACTTTATTGTACACCACAAAAAAAAAATTATCGAACGCTAAAAATATACAATGGCAATTTATAAACTGGAAATTTGAGAAAAAATAAGGATTTGAAACTATATTTTGCTTGTAGAAAATACGTCTGTAACTTTCGTGCCGTCTTTCGTAACTTTTGTGGGCACAGAAATTTCAAAATAAAATATCTCTTTAGTTTATGCACCAATTTACATAAAATAAAAAAAATACGTATTATTTTTATAGCATCTTAAATGTGTGTACATTTATTTGTAGATTATTCAAAAAAATAAATTCGCCATGAAAGTTACGCGGAGAATACTTTTTGAAGAACTACCCAATTACTCTTCGAGATATTTGCAAGAGTAATTATGATAAACAAAAAGACGGGTTGCACTCCGGGAGTGCCGGCAGAAGTGAAAACTTGACGTTGAAATAAATCAATTATTAATTGAATTAATATAACTCATTTTTTTTCACTATTTCTGCGTCCCTTTTTTCATTAATAGATGCACTTTGTTCAATTTCCATATTTTAAACACTTTATATACACGAATGTTACGAATACACAGCAGTGTGTCCACGTCCACTTCCACTTCCACTTCCACTTCCACTTCGACTTCGACTTCGACTTCGACTTCGACTTCGACGTCGACGTCGACTTAGACTTAGACTTAGACTTAGACTCAGACTTCGACTTCGACTTCGACTTCGACTTTGACTTCGACTTCGACTTCGACTACGACTACGACTTCGACTTCGACTTTGACTTTGACTTTGACTTCGACTTCGACTCCGACTTCGACTTCGACTTCCACTTCCTCTTCCACTTCCACTTCCGCTTCCACTTCCGCTTCCACTTCCACTTCCACTTCCACTTCCACTTCCACTTCCACTCCATCCGTCCATCCATCCATCCATCCATCCATCCATCCATCCATCCATCCATCCATCCATCCATCCATCCACCCATCCATCCATCCATTGTCGTGTGTCACTAAACTTGGTTCACTTCGGTTGGCGCCGCCGTAGAAAGAGGGGGGGGGGGGGGGGAATCTCTCCTGACGGTCACGTGTCCTGACGCGATGCCCTGACGCGAGTTTAACATTTTTTACCCATTACAAAAAGTGTTCAACGCCGCTAAAGAAGTTTTCACTTCAAAAAGAAATGTGTTTAATGTACAGTAGGTTGTCAAATTATTAGGGACAGTCACAAAAAAATGGTACTTGTAAAGTTCTGGAATTACGTTTTGGAATGACAAACAGCTAACCCTATTAGCTAGGTAAGCCATTGTTGGTAATGAATTCTAGTTTCTTTAGGAGAAAATACTTGCCCTAGGGGAAAGATTTCCGTATTCTTTATTACGGTCTGATCTTTATGAATCTACCAGCTCATAATGTTTTCTGTGTTCAGGTAAGGCAGGCGGTTGGCGCCACCACTTCGACGAGGAGATGGCACAACAAGCCGGGCGACCAGGACAACCTGCGAGATACTGACCTGCGCTTCCCACACATGAAACTGTAGATACCTACGGACAGCAAATCTATTGATGTTTACAGTTTACCTACATGTATAGATGTATACTCAAAAATAAAGTAGAAAAGAAAACAATAAAAACTAAAACAAAAATAAAACAAAAACAAGAAAAACAACGTAGGAAAAACAAAAAACAATGTTTGTATTGACACAGCATCAGTAAACTAGATAGATTATGGCCAAAGCCATGATACTATTCAAGACACAGATATAGATAGACCTAGATAAGTCCCTTCAGGGGTTATTACTAGAGAAGTGCTATTACAGCGTAGATGAATTTTTAAACGATATTTTGCTTGTATAGAATTCTGATTGTGCGTATTAATTTAATTTTTTTCTGTCTTACTCAGAATAAATTTAAATTTTGACATTGTGTTTTGAATTGAATTTAAATTTTAACATCGTAATTTTGAATGAAATTTTAATTTTGACTTTGCAATTTCAATTTAATTTTAATTACTTATGAAATGTATTTTTTTTTCTCTTTTTGTTTTTGTACCTACTTTTTATTCTTGTATTGTTTGTCTAGTACAACTAATTTTGTATGCGATAAATAGCTAAACATATAGCCACCTCCTTCATACTGTACTCATGTTTTAAAAAATAAATATTATCTTATCTTATCTTATAACAGTTATAACGCAAGTATCACGATCTGTATGAAAACCAAGAGTGCCATTTTTTGACTACTTACCTACTATGTCATAATACGAATATTCGGTAAACCTGCCGAATATGCCGAATACCGAATATAAAACGAATATTCGGCCCATCCCTAGTTATTAGTGAGTCAAATTAGTGCAAACTTTAATAAAACTACTTTCTTTCACAAAGTGGTTTCACTTATTATTTGAATGTCCTATCCACTGCAGCCGGAAAAACGGAAACCTTCTTTTACGAAAGAATCGACCACTAAAAATATATACCCAAGAGAAGTTACTGAGGTCTGAGCCCTGATTCACAACCATACTACAGACTATCGTATTGAAAACCTGACATTTCGATAACCTGATTTGACTTGCTCTCTACAGCAAATAGCTGTTGGAAGAATAGCGGGCGTCTATTTGATTTAAACTGAGAAAATTTTCGGGTTTTCGACTTGTGAACAGCGTTTAGAAGACTCCTACGATAACAATGATTAATGTTCGATACGATACGGAAGCGTATCGAGTGTTTGTGAATAGCTATGCAGTACCGTCTTTACCATAAGGGCATGTGGGGCCCGTGCCCAGGGCCCCTATTGTCCCGGGGGCCCCACAAGGGCCAACTTATTAAGCCCTTTCATTTGATATCCAATAAGGCATGATTTTTTTTTTTAATATCATGACTTTATGTCCGCTAGAGGGCGCCATATTCAATTTAATGTGACGTCACATAACCTATAACCAGCGGACGATCAAGACGCTTAGGTAATAGGTAATACGGGCTGGTGTCCGCAACTCCACGTCAATGCGCGTATTTTGCGTACGGGTGGGAAAATCGATTATTCGATCCACCCCAGCTCCTCAAGGAAGGCCAGCAACGCCTTGATGTTACTGATCGTCTCTCGTAGGGTACCTGGGTTACCGAAGTACTTTGCCCTGTACGTGGCGACCACCGGGCAGCTTAGAAACACATGTGCCGCTGTCTCGTCGTCCTCCATGCAGGCCCTGCACAGCGGACTGTCTGTTACTCCTATGACAAAGAGGTGTTTATTAAATGACCCGTGGCCAGTTAAAGCTGCAGTAACTATGCGCAGCTTTTGTTTGGTTAGACGGAGGACCTGTTTCGTGAGGCGGCCATCCAATGTGGGAATTGCTTCCCTAGCCGATCAAGACGCTTACAAAGATACCTTATTTGTCTAATTTGCTGGGTGACACTACCTTTCGGCTTGCTACCTGCCTGCGTTTGGGCGCTCCTTGCGGGGCTCCGCATCGCTGTCAGTGCGGTGAAGTTGTCGACTGCCTTGGACACCATGGCCTATCCTGCAGTAGGAGCGCAGGCCGGATAGCACGGCACGCCAGCATTAATGACATCATCCGTCGTGCTCTTGTCACCGCCGGGGTGCCAGCTGTTTTAGAACCCAACGGCCTGGCACGCGACGATGGAAAGAGACCAGACGGAATGACCAGAATGCCCTGGAAGTTAGGCAGACCTTTGGTGTGGGATGCAACATGTGTCGACACCCTTGCGCCATCCCATCTTCCTAGCACGGTGGGCTGTGCTGGGGCGGCTGCTGCAGGTGCAAAAAACCTCAAACGGCGAAAATATTGCAACCTGGTTGGGAGTTATATGTTCGAGCCGTTTGGAGTTGAAACACTAGGGCCATGGGGTCCGAGTGCCCACTTGGTCTTTCGGGATATCGCCAAGCGGTTAGTCGACTCTTCACGTGACCAGAGGGCTGGCCTATTTCTTGGCCAAAGAATTAGCATTGCCATACAACGTGGCAATGCTGCCAGCCTTCTGGGCACTGTTCCTGTTGACAGCGATGCGGACGAATTCTTTGATGCCCTATAATGATTGTTTATTTTTTCATATAATTGTACATATTATTATAGCTTATATTATGTCAATATTTAATTTTTTCACTTAATAAATATCAAACTCCCTATTTGAATATCAATTTGTCTAATTATGACAAGCAGTTTAGAAGTTATGAGGGAACAGATTAACATAGGTACATACATAGTTTGCACAAGTTGCTACAAGAATGTTCCTTTGCTTAATGGTTACCAATTATTGTAGTGGCGAGCGCTAATTTTTAACCGACGAAAAAAACGGAGGAGGTTATCAATTCGACGCGTATATTTTTTTTTTCACAGCTAAAGAGAATAAAAGATGAGTTACGAACAACTATGTTACAAGAACGACTAACTAATTTGTCAACTATGTGCATAGAAAGTATTATCCTTAAAAAAATTACTTTGAAGATATAATAGAAGATTTTGCACAACAGAAATCACGAAAGAAACCACTGTCGTAATCGTACCACCAGCATTCTTATCTAATTAATAACATAAATTTGATTTGTACCAAATAACCATAATAAAATATACTCGTAAGATCACAGCAGAAAAATGTTTTTGTCATTCTCTTTTTTTACTTTCCAACAGGGCCCCCAATTCTTGTGTGCCCAAGGGCCCCGGCACGGCCTAAGACGGCATTGCCTGAGGTTGGTTGCCATAATCATCTACTACAATTGTCCATAATTATTTTCAACACACTCGCTCGTAAAATGGCTCTTAATGCATAGCTTTTAGGTCCATACAAACGCGTGCTTTTTCTTTACGTTACGGTACTTGTGCTTTAATTCGACAGATAACTATTTAATTTACTAGTCGGAGGTCGGAGAAGTGCGTTTTTTTTTAAATCTCTCCAAAGAGACTTCATGCCAAAAGGAATCCGCGAGCCATATTTCACTTTTTTTTTTAATAGTCTGAATTGTCCTTGGTCCCAAAATGAACTAAAATTTATTTATAGCCCGCGAAATTAAATTTTTCTAACGTTTTTTGCAATTTTCAGGTCAGTGTCAGGTTGTATCTTGATCAAAATATGATTCGCGACTATAACAGGTACGTATTTACAGAATTATAATCATTAGAATCATTAAATACATTTTTCTAAGTTAAATTTGTTCCATAAGAACAAATCTCTTATGGAAAAGTTCTTAGGGAACAAATCTAAATTAAATATATATATTAATGATTCTAATGACTATAATTCCTCTAAATACATATCTATTATATAAATATACATTTTGATCAAGATACAGCCTGATACTGATATAATTTTCCGTCGTCCCTCTCGTAACCAAACGGAAAAGACCACTGGCGTTCTATTATTGCGGATTCTCACTGAATTAATGTATATTTCTCTATGCCAATAGTACTTTCTAATTCCATACTAACTAAACAACAATTTGACATACGACAACACTACGATCAGTCTTAACATTATTTTGTGTTTATTATATTTTTTCATAGGCTGTTTATCGGTTTTGTCTGTGCCTTTGAGTAAATAAACGCGCGCCGCGCTAGCAATGCGCGCGCAGGTGTAGGAATGACCATTACGTACTCTATGGGTAAACCTGCGCGCGCACGCTAGCGCGGCGCACGGGAAAACAAACCCAGCCCGCCATTATCCATACAAGTTAATATTTAACAATACAATTCTGTTTTTTTCTTCGCAAGTGTGTTGAAAAACGTCGTATGATACGCGTGTGCATTGATCATTAAGCTCTCGGCTTCCTTATCGCCAGCGCCGGCCAAACCGGTGCCGGCCGGCGGTGCCCCGGCGCCGGCGAAACCGGCGTCCGCCGCTGGCGGAGCCCCGGCGCCGGCTAAACCGGCGCCTGCCGGCAAAACCCCAGCGCCGGCCCAGAAGAAGGGCAGAACGGCTCGGGAGGGGAAGGCCCCAGAGCCTACGCCCCGCCCACAAAAATCCCTCACTTCTCCCACGACCGTCGCCGAGTGGCAGGTGGTCGGGGAGAAGAAGAAGGCAGCCAAGGCGGCCAGGAAAAAGGCGCAAAAGAGGCGCCGCAAGGAGCGAGCCGTCGCGGCTAGGCTTCACACCCCGAAGACCGCGGCTGTAGTCATAACGCTACAGCCGGATGCGGCTAAGAGGGGAGTGACGTACCGCGACGTGCTCACCAAGGCGAGAGAGACGGTGGAGCTCCAAGAACTGGGGATCACCGGGGGCCTTCGGCATAGGGTGACCGCCACTGGCGCCCGCATGCTTGAGATCCCCGGTGCGACGAGTGGCCCCACCGCTGACGCCCTCAATGCGGACGAGGCTCGTGTCTCCAGGCCCGTTAAGTGCGCAGACATGCGTATCCTGGGCCTGGATAACTCTGTAACGGAGGTAGAGGTGGTGGCCGCCGTCGTCAGGACGGGCGGGTGTCTGGCCGACCAGGTGAAGGCGGGCACCATACGTCCCGACTTCGCGGGCATGCGAACCGTGACGGTAAGCTGCCCCGTGACGGCGGCCAGAACTATCGTTGAGGGCCGAAGACTCCTGGTGGGCTGGGTGTCGGCGCAGGTTAAACTGCTGGAACCCAGGCCTCTGAGGTGCTTCCGATGCCATGTGGGGCACCACGTTGGCGTCCAGTGCACCTCGGAGGACCGCAGCACTCTGTGCTTCCGCTGCAGTCAGCCCGGACATACGGCCGGCTCGTGCAACGCCGCGCCGCATTGCGTCGCATGTGTGGCTGCTGGCAAGCCGGCTGATCACCGGGCGGGATGCAAGTCCTGCGCTCCACCCGCCGGAACCAGAAAAAAAGGCAGGCCCTCCGCCGCCGACGTCAATTTTATTCGTGGAATAAAATTGACGTCGTAAATATAGAAGAACTGTCAAAAATTCAAAATTACTCTTCGGATGAAACTATCTGGCGTTGGAAAAATCAGCCCTAAGTAGAATAGTTAGTACCTGTCTATGTAGTGCTTGGGTACCTACCTAACTTATTCATTTACATAATAATCCATCACTACTCATGACAAGATGGTCAAGCGGCTTAAGTAAAAAACAACAAAAAAAAAATTGAAATTAAGTACCTACCTAAATATTTTGTTCTACCACTAATGTTGTTTGTAAAGAACCTGTTTATTTTCCACGTGTAATCCTACTTCCTACTAATATTATAAACGCGAAATTTTGTGAGGATGGATGGATGTTTGTAACTCTTTCACGCAAAAACTACTGAATGGATTTTGATGAAACTTTACAATAATATTGCTTATATTTACATTAGAATAACACATGGAATACTTTTTTTCCCGATATTCCCACGGTTTCGACATTTATGCGGGTGAAACCGCGGAGCGCAGCTAGTCACATCATACTAATCACACTTATAATCCTACTAATATTATAAACGTAATATTATAAAGGCGAAAGTTCGTGAGTAGGTATGTGTGTTTATATGTTTGTTACTTCTTCACGCTCAAACGGCTGGACCAAATATGATACAATTTTGGATGGAGGTAGCTGACACCCTGGATTAACATACATAATATAGCCTACTTTTTATCCCGATATTCCCACGGGATCGAAACTTATGCGGGTGAAACCGCGAGGCGCAGCTAGTGTTCAATAAATTAAATTTAATTATTTGAATCTTCGTCATCGAACGTTATACAATGGCTTTATCGCATAATCTACATTTCAAAACTTAATCCTAAAATATCACAATGTCTCACACTCGTCGTACGTCAAGAAAATACGTCATGGAACCAAAGAGTAATTAGATAATAACACTCGAAAATAATAACAAACTATTTAATCAAATGGACAAACATATTACAATAGGTACTTATTGCTTATAAGGCATCAGAGATGTTCTTATATTGTTAGTCGTTCAAGTGTATTCTCACAGCCCTGTTCTGCTAACAAACTGTATTAATAAAAATATAAAATAATGGAAGATTATAATCGTTTACGATTCCCGTTTGATTTCAAAGAGATTGAGCCAGAGGAGAAAGCTGAGAACAAGAGGTTGTTCAACTGTAAGTAGACATTTATTGGTTTAATAAATTTTTATGTTAGTATCGACGTTGATCGATGAGCAAGGCCGATGCAAGTGAAATAGTAGATTGTTATGCATGGGTCGAAAGGAATCAATTCCTATACGAGGCATTTAGACGCCCGAGCGCGGAGGGCGGCTATAGCCCGAGTAGGAATTGATGACTTTCACCCGTGTTGAACACTCTACTTTTCATTTCGAATATAAGGAAAGTAAAAAGTAGTAGTTTTTCTAAAATATTTATTGATAACAATAACATGCAATGATTTTGAATTTCGGTACAGCTTACAGGGTTAGTATCCCGCCAAATAATACTATTGTCTTTTTTTATTTTAAATATGGAACACACCGCGTCATCGCCGCGGGCTGTCCCGCTTAATAGGTTTTTTTTTTTTAATTCACACTGGCTGTTTATACACTCACAAGACTGCAGCATTTTTCTTAATTTATGTAAAAAACTTCGTAGCTGACTACAGTTCTATTTTTAAAATTCATTCCCACCCTAAAGAGAGAAGTAATTACTATGAGTCTTTCCCGCCCTGCGGTGGGAAGCAGCGTCTTCCACCCGCTATTTGGATCAAACAAACACTACTTTCCGAGTATGAGAAATGAAAAATAAAATTAGAACAATAATCATAGCTTGAATAGGTATCTATACTAAACATAACATCCATGTATTTGCCGAAGGGTTGGGCAGATATCTATCTATATCTATCTATCTATATCATAGATATCCGTAATCTATATACAGGGTCCCATTAAAATAGATGGACAAATTTTAACACAGTGCTCAGTAAGTCTAACCAAAGATATCCAAGCAAAAACAACACTGATTAAAGTGATTTTATTTTGACCTAAATTAATAAATTGCCGACACATTAGTGTATTTTCGTTAGCTGATTATTTTTCTTGTATCTAATGCGTTATTCTTATATATTTTTTTACCATCGTAATTACTTTAGTGGTCTGAATGATTTCTAAAAGTTTGTCCATCTATTTTAATGATACCTTAATATAAAAGGAGTGACTGACTGACTGACATATCAACGCACAGCCTAAACTACTGGGACTAGGAATGTGAAATTTTGCACACGGCTTCCTTTTATAATGTAGGGGCGCAGTGCACCAAGAAGGGATTTTTAGAAATTCAACCTTTAAGGGGGAGGAAAGGGGGGAATTTTGTTTGTATGAAAAATCTTACTTGAAATTTGGCACGAATACTTATCTAAGTAAATTATGAATTTTGGCATTTTTTGTTTTTCTAAACTACCCCGTAAAGGGGGATTGGAGGGTGTCAATGGTAGAATTTTAACACACGGTCCGATTAACTCGAAACTCACAAAGAATAACGTGTATCAGGGTTTTTCGAAAACTTTTGAAACACAAAAGAAGAGTGATGGCTATAGTGTGCGTGCGCTCGGAATAAAACAACGTACGTGCCAAAATCTCACTAGTCCCATGGGACAACTAATACTAACATACTTTTTAAATTATGTCCCACTAGTCCCATGGGACCCTGCTACTGAATTTTTTTATTTTTCTTGAAAAATATTATACAATACACAATTTAATGTAAGTTACATTTGAACTGTAAAATAGTCTTATTAAATGACCTGACAACCTGACAACCACACTGACCAGTGTAATTTAAGTAAAAGATCTTGATGTTTTCTTTTAGACCCCACCGTCGATTGGATCCGACTGGGTCCGAAGGGCTATGTGATGCCTAGAGTATACATAGAACAGGCTGAGAACATCTACAACCTACGCATAAGGCCTAGTGATGTGTATGTGGCTAGCTACCAGCGGGCAGGTACGTAGAACCATATCTTATGCAACGATTTTGATAGTTTAGGTACATCCAAGTACCTGGGGAACTGACGAACCCATAAGAAGTGGGGAATATATTACTAGAAAACTTTAGCTAATGTAGGCATAAGAGGTAGATCTTAGAAAAAGAAGGATTGATCATATCAGCGATGTAATGACAATGTGCGCGTGAACAGAGGGACCACACTGGGAATGCAAAATAAAAGCCCTAGACTCAAAACAATTATTGTAGAACGAATCTGGGAATTTGTAAACAAATATATTAAAAACAGCCCTTAAAGTGTGGTTCCTTAGTTCTCACAGCCCATCAGCCAGATATCGGAAAGTACGTTAAAAATTGAGGTTTTGGGATTACAGACATTTAGTAAATAGTTTTACTAAATAACAGACGACAAAGCATTAAAGATTAAAGTAACGGCTCTGCTCGTGGACCGGCTGAAAGTGCAGTGTGCTGTACCGAGGTTGCTGATGAGGCTGAGGGTGATGACCAGGTATGCGCGGTTGGAGCATGCTGGTGGTCAGGATTCCCGTTGAAGCCGTGGGTGCTGGCTGACTGGGTGACTCGCCGCTCTAAAGCTTCCGGAAGTGATGATGACGTCACGCTGAAATAGGTGCACGGTGGCTGCGCTGACGATCACGTCGGGTCACCAGTATAGAGGTATAATGAACAGGGTATAAAGTTCACTCATACTCCCTAGAAAAGGGAGGATCCTCCGACCAGATGGGTGTTGTGTCAGGCGGGCAACTGCCCGATGATTCACGGCGGGCCGTTGTATATATGTTAGTTGCGCGGTAAACTGCTTGCGAGATGCAGAATTTTGCATGACGTCAGTATGACTGTACATGTCGCTATAGGCCCACAGGTGCATGAATCATCACTTTAGTTCTGTAGTGTCGTATCGTAAAATCCGAAGTTGATATGAGAGTACAAACTGCAACATATCTGCACCTAAAGTTGCAGTTATTTTACCTCCGACAGCAGCCAACCAACAAAAACCTTATTGTGACGAGAATAAAGATCAATTTGATTTTGACAGACTAGTGAGTGGCAACAACTCAAAAGCAACCTTATAATAACGCGAATAAAGGCAACTTTGATTTTTACATTAATGCAAAATCATAGGTACAATATCTGAGAAAAGACTGTATCTACTGTGAAAGTCCCCTTAAGGACCCGGCAGACAGGCGCGACGCAAATTTAAATGGAAATTGTTCTACCAGAACAGCGTCGCACCGTCGTCGCGTCGCGCCTGTTTGCTGGAGCCTTTACTTGACATTGACCTTTTTTGTATATTGGCTATTTATAGTTACGGAAACTGCGTCATTGAAACAAGATATTTTATAGCGAAATAGATTAAAGATAAAAACCTTGTGTGAATGAGTAAAATACACATTTGTTAGAACTCTGCTGTGTTCTTCGACAGGCACTACGTGGACTCAGGAGCTGGTATGGCTGCTAGCAAATGATTTTGACTATGAAACGGCGTTAGCTGTTCCAATCAGTCATAGATATCCCTTCCTGGAGTAAGTACTGTCTTCATGTTAAAATTAAATGTTCGATTTGTCTTTTCATTTAAAATTTCACATATAGGTGTACCTCTTTTAGTTTTTTCTCAATGATCAATGAATCTACTGCTGGTAGGATAAACACTGAATACATGGATAAGTGATATGTGTAACAGAAATTAAAATCAGGCGTTCTTGCAAGAGTAATTGTATGCTTTATTACGAATTTAAGTTATAAACACATACCTAATACCTAGACATGTGTAAACTGTATATATGTCTTGGCCATATCATAGATTTGCTCACTTCATGAAATGCTCGAGAATTTCATGAAATGGTCGCATTTCATGAAATGTTTCACTGTCTATTGGCCACATCATGATGTGGTCTGGCCAGATCAATGACAACTCAACGTTTGACGATATGAACAGTTAAGCGTACGACTATTTCATGATGTGGTAAAATAATTAGAATATCCGCCGGTAGAGGCGTTGATGTCGGTTTCCTCCGTGGGTCAAGGGAACCCACAGAGGAAACTGACATCAATTTTTCCTAATTATATTTTCGCATAACAGCTTATGCATAATTTCTCTAATCATAATAATGATTAAGCATAATATTTTAAAGCATAAATTTAGCATGCTTGTTGCGCGGGGCTCCTATTTCTGTCTGCACGGTTTAAAGGAACCTAACCAAACCGAACCTCGGGGTGCCCCTGACGTCGTTTAGTATTATGCAAACCCTAAATTCATGATATGGCTAAACGTCGATTGATATATCATTAAACGTTGACATTTAAACGATATGGTCAATCTTAGCTGGCCATTTCATGATACACAACCATTTCATGAAATGACCGAACACTTCATGAAATGATTAATTCTATGATCTGGCCACGACATATATACCTAATCGCTTCGACACAAAAACTACTGAACCTTAATAAAAAAACTAAAAATATTATCGGTTTCAGAATTTTCATGTGGAACACCGAATGGAGGAAGAACTGCCTGAAAAACATCGACCAGGTGGAAAGCATAGAGAAAAAAGAAAAGCTCTTAAAAGTGATGGAGGTTATGGCTCAGCCGGTGACGGAGAAACTGGCGGAGATGCCATCCCCCCGGTTCATCAAGACGCACCTTCCGATGAGCTTCCTCCCACCCACTATAGTGGACACGGCCAAGATGATATACATTGCGAGAGATGCTAGGGACATCGCTGTCTCATCATACCACCATGCCAAGCTTTTCCGAGTACTAGACTTCGCAGGCGAATTTAAAGATTTCTGGGAGTTATTTACGAAGGATCGATGTAAGTATAAATTATTTCATATACATCAAAATGGTTATATACAATATTTAAGACAACTAACTATTTATACTAGGTTAGAAACTAGTGTAAATATGTAGTTATTTTTTTTTTTTTTTTTATTATAATTCTTTTGGCACCGGTAAATAAAAAGTTGTGTGGAAATCGGTTGGCGTGGTATGGGCGTGTGATACGGAGGAATGAGGAAAATGTCGGGAAGATCGAGTATGTACGTCGATGGGTATAAGAGTTGGAGAAGACCAAGGAAACGTGGATGGATTGTGTGGATGATAATATGGTTAGAAAGGGGGTGACTATCGATATGATGACTAATAGAGAAGTATGAAAGAAAAATATATGTTTTGCAGACGCCAAATAAATTGGGATAAGGGCAGGAGAGTAATGAGTTAGTGAGTAATTTTATTAAGTAACTAGCTTCTGCCCGCGACTTCGTCCGCGTGAAATTCGTACTTTCCTCTAAAAGTTTCGAAAATGTATGTTGGTATGATCTTTATAATTAACTTAAATAAATAAGTATTCGGGCCAATTTTTAAGTTTATAGAACAAAGGAATCAGATTTTTCAAAGAAACTATCCCCGCTTTTCACCCCCAGAATTTTGAAAAATCGTTTAAAATGTGTTCATAACTTGACTCAAAGTTTATTTATACCAATTTTCGAGCTAATCAAGCCACACAGTAAAATCCTCCCCTTTAAAATTAACTACCTCTTTTCATACAGTTAGGGGTAGATTTTCGAAAAACCCTGATACACGTTATTAATTATTTTTAGTCCTTAGTATAAATACTGAGTTTCAAGTTAATCGGACAGAGCGTTAAAATTCTTCCATACAAATTTTAACACCCCCCCATTACCTCTTTAGGGGGTATTTTAGAAAAACGAAAAATTCCAAACTTTATAATTTACTTAGATAAGTATTCGTGCCAAGTTTCAAGGTTATTAACTCAATAAATAAGATTTTTCATACAAACAAAATCCCCCCTTTTCACCCCCTTAAAGGTTGAATTTCCAAAAACCCCTTCTTATTCGATACCTACTCTGCACAAAGAACACAACCTCCAAAACTCATGTCCCTAGGACCAGCGGTTTAGACTGTGCGTTGATATTTCAGTCAGTTCGTTCACCCTCCTTTGGGGGAGAAATTATCAAAAACGCTGAGACACGAATAAATTAATTTTCAATCGTTAGCCTAAATACAAAATTTGAAGACCCTAACTTTTAAACTGACGGACTTTCATACACAACTTCATCCCCCTTTTTAACCCTTTGGGTTTGGAATTATCAAAAACGCTGAGACACATATAAATTAATTTTTAGTCGTCAGCCTAAACACAAAATTTGAAGATCCTAACTTTAAAACTGACGGACTTTCATACAAACTTTCATCCCCTATTTAACTCCCTTAGGGGTTGAATTTAAAAAAATCCTTCCTAATTCCTTGTCTACATTATAAAGGGAACCATTGTGTAAAATTTCAAAATAAATACCTATAACTACTTTCATTAATAAAAGTACCTACGCTTAATAATTTGTAACTTGAACAAATATTTAAACACTACCAAAAGATACGTGGTCCTAACTTTAGCTACCTTACACTTAAAATCTAAGCGACTATTTAAACTAAAATATTCTTATAGAATTATAACCAGAAATATATACAACTCACAACAAAAAATAAATGAAAATAAAGCTGAAACGCCTGTGCAATACTATCTACCTATACCTACTTCACTTAAAAAAACTTTTTAACAAAAAATTAAACCTCCGAAAAAACTGAAAAGCAAAAAATAATAAACTTTTTTTATTTAACCTTAATAAATAAGTTCTTAAACTAATGCAAGTATACCTAAGAAATTTTGAGTCGGCGCCAAACAAGCAAATTAATTCGTTGCGAGTGGTCGTGCGGAGAGCGCATTTTTTGTTTGAAATGTTAATGTTTATCGCTATAGATTTCACGTTGCTTATTTCTTTAAATTTAAGGTAATTTAGTAATCTTTGTTCATTGATTGTTTGGCGCCGACTCAAAATTACTTAGGTATACTTGCATTAGTTTAAGAACTTATTTATTAAGGTTAAATAAAAAAAGTTTATTATTTTTTGCTTTTCAGTTTTTTCGGAGGTTTAATTTTTTGTTAAAAAGTTTTTATTTTATAATTTTTTGAGGCCATAATTTACTAATTACTACATGCTTAATGTTTGATTACTTTTAAAATACCTACCTTACTTTAGACATTAACTGTTATATACTCCTACTTTAACTATTATTTTTTGTGTAATATAATACTAAATAATATAATGTAATACTTAAAAAAACAGGCTTTATATACCAACATAGATAGGCCTTTTATTTTAATTGTAATACACAGCTCAGCATTAAAATCTGTGAATGAACAATAAGTCACCCCTATTTTCCCACCCTTAGGGTAGGTTTTTTTTTTCCAAATTTACATGGGACCAACTTCGAAGTATGTCCTATCCAACAAAAGAAGAATGATCAAAATCGGACTACTCTGTAAAAAGTTAAGCGTGGTCATACATTACAATCAGTGAGTGAACAATCAATCATCCCCTGTTTTCTAACCCTTAGGGTTGGATTTTTTTTCCAAATTTATATGGGACCAACTTCGGGGTATACCCTTTCTAATAAAAAAAGAATTATCAAAATCGGACTGCTCTGTAAAAAGTTATGCGTGATCATACATAAAAAAAAAAAAAAAAAAAAAATATATACGCGTCGAATTGAGAACCTCCTCCGTTTTTTTTCGTCGGTTAAAAATAAATACTTATAACTACTTTAATTAATAAAAGTACCTACGCTTAATAATTTTTAATTTGAACGAATATTTAAACTCTACCAAAACAACTCATACCTATTTTACAAAATAACAACAAAAGAATTTCAAATAAACTATTTAAAGACTAAAAGTCGCGCTGATAAGCACGGTTTCTCAATATCAATTATTGTCTGTCAATAAGGTCGAACGCTCTGAACGCATCAACAGTCAAATATTGAATGAAGCTCGCTCTCAGACCTCCCGCCTTTTTATACCCTACCGCCGCCGCGACCCGTGTCGAGCGCGGCAACCGTTACACAAAAAAATAATCCTTATAGCATGATTCAGTCTTCACGTGGGACGGCGCGATGGCTTATTTCATGTATAAGTTTGGTGTTTCTATACCGATTTCTATGATTCTTTTTTTATTGAATAGGTAATAATGTTAACTTTATTAAATTAGGGATGTGTGAGAGTATTATAAACGTAAGAGTAAACAAATATAATCAGAATGCTCCGAACTGCTAAGCTATCAGGAGTTACACGTGTTATTGTGAGTCAACCATAAAAGATAGACATATGCTGTTGCGGGATATTTTTTAGACAATTTTACGTAGAATATTTCCGTCATACATGATTTCTATGTAACTTTAACCATTAAGGCTGCACACGCGACGGAAGCTTAAAAAATGGAGTAACTTCTCCCGTTTTCCCAACATTTCCCTTCACTACTCTGCTCCTATTGATTGTAGCGTGATGAAAAGTATACTATAACCTGCCCAGGAGTATGAAGAATAATTGTACCAAGTTTCGTTAAAATCCGTCCAGTAGTTTTTGTTTCTATAAGGAACATACAGACAGACAGACAGACAGACAGACAAAAATTGTACTGATTGCATTTTTGGCATCAGTATCGATCACTAATCACCCCCTGATAGTTATTTTGAAAATATATTTCATGTACAGAATTGACCTCTCTACAGATTTATTATAAGTATAGATAAAATGACTAACTAACTATACAAAGAAATTCAAAAACAAAAGGATACTGAGTCGTGGAAGTACTACTGTACTTATGTAGGTATGAATACAAATATCTTGGAGCTTTTGTTTGAATGGGGTAATTTATAGTTCATTTTGTTTTAGTTATACTAACACCATATTTCGAGCACGTGAAAGAAGCTTGGGATATGAGACATCACCCGAATATGCTGTTTTTATTCTATGAAGAACTTGCAAAGGTAAGGTAGTACATGGCACAGTTTCTCTACGTGACGGCATATAAACCGAACCATAGAAATAACGTGTTTACGAACAAGCTTCTATTGTGACCATACAACGCTGAAGATGGTGTCTATATACACACAGCGAATAAACCGTCGGTTTTCACGACAAGAAATACGTGTGTGTACAAAGGGCCTTAAGATGATCCTTGTCATAAATATAAAATAATACCTCATTTAATACGTGAATGTATTATTTCTTCTCCCTCTGCCAGGATTTACCAGCAGTCGTACGTCGCGTGGCAGACTTTCTAGGTAAAGAGGTGACAGAGAAGCAAATGACTCGCCTGTGCGACCACCTCAGCTTTGAGAACTTCAAGAAGAACAAGTCTGTTAACTACGAGGATCTGAAGGAGTTTGACATCTGTTTGCCCAACGAAACTTTTATTAGAAAAGGTAAAAGTAGATTTTGAAGGACCGATGCATGTTCTGTCGACTTCTTTATCGCGATATTTAACACACAATACTAGGACCAAACACAAGTTTGTTGTAGATATATAGAGACCTCTGACTTTGTTTCGGCCTTTCTTCTCAGAGTAGTCAGATAGGACGCTGAGCTCACAATTAAAAATAAAATATCAGACGTCTACCGGCGAGCCCATGCTCTGTGTGAAACACCTCCTCCTCTAGACACTTCGTTTAAAAGAAAGAAAAGTTTTAATTGGGACTCGCACAGGAATATCAGAAACTAAACATAAAATAAAAGTAAAAGTAAAATGAAAATAAAAACAGAAACTCCTGTACGAGGCCAAAAGGCCCTATCTCAGCATGATGTTGCAATATTTAACTCTGCTACTCCTAACGAAGTGTCTAGAGGAGGTGTTGAATATCCTTGAATTAATTTATCTACAATACCAGGATGTTATCTATATAGTATTTTCTCAATTTGTAAGTGCTTAGTAATTACATATATTATTAGACTAAGTACACCTACTTGTCACGATAAATAGACAACTTACTACATTTACACTAATTAACAAGCAAACAGTACTAATGAGATGGAAACATATACAATGTGGAGACAACAATACAATAAATGGAAACATTGCCAATACTAATGTATACGATTATTTTGGAACTATAAAATTACTTAATCCTGACACTGTAACAAGTGATTTTTTCTAAAAAAAACTACTCGTCCCTAAATAGTAGTGACGGGCCGGCTATGGGTTGTCCCAATCTTAGACTAGCTATAGTGACTAAACTAGGTATTGGATATATTTGATTGAATTTTTGTATGCAGACTGAGAACATCATTAGATATGAGTACGCAGTTTAATTTATTGTCGTCTCCACCAAGTATGCTTATTGCACGTGCCTTGTACGTGTCATCTCCAATAATAATATTTTTCAGGCAAAGTTAACGGTTGGCGCGACTACTTCGACGAGGAGATGACACAACAAGCCGAGCGTTGGATCGAGGACAACCTGCGAGATACTGACCTGTGCTTCCCAAAATAAGTACCTATCAAAACTGTTAAATAAATGTTTAAAGTCATTGTGTTTATTTACTTCTACTGACCTTATACTGCCTTATCTGCCGAATTTAAAGAACTCCAAATGACTGATATTGTACCTAACCAACCCCCAAATTAGAACCTCACCGTACCTCGTTTTTAGGGTTCCGTACCTCAAAAGGAAAAAACGGAACCGTCCGTCTGTCTGTCAGTGTAATACTGCGATGGAACGCAGAGAGTCGCCAAAACGCGACGCAGCATCGATACAGTCGCAAAATCGCAGATCGCCGATGAAAAGTAGCGTGTGTGCTTTGGCCCTTATTAATGCTGCAATACATGCAAATAGTTTCCATCAAGATTCTGTTAATCGTAAAATTAAATTCTGTAAAACGTTCAATGAACAAAATAATGGTCTTATAGTGGTATGAGGAACAGAGTGTAAAATTCACTCATCTTTCATAGAAAAGGGAGGATCCTCCTTACGGACGGGTGTTGTGACTGGTGAGCAACTGCCCGCCGATTGAAGTCGCGCGGTAAACTCTGCTTGCGCGATGCAGGGTTTTGTGTGACGTCAGTGTGATGCGTAATTCGCATGTGGCGATGTAGATGCCGCCACATTCGTGTAAAACACATGTGAAAACAAATTGAATTGGACGATGCAGACGGAGTCACGGGCGCAGCTAGCGGATCTTTCTTGGCAACGACATGACAAGGATGTAGACATTGTCTTCAAGATAATAATTACAGTCAATATTACCTACCTATGTATGTTACATAGATATTATGTAGTGTAGGAAGGTACATATTTGAACTGCAGTAAAAAATATTTGCATTAGATAGATAGATTATTCACAGTATCTACGTACATCTACACTAATAATATCTAATAATGCTGAAGAGTTTGTTTGAACCTAGAAGTACCAGTCGGATTTAAAAAATTCTATTTGCATTTGATAGCTTAATTCTCGAGGAAGGCTATAGGCTATTTAACATCACGCTAAGATCCTTAGGAGCCGAGCAAAAAGTAAAAAAAGTCAAAAAGTCCGCTAAGCGAAAAAGAAGTAATAGCGGACGGACGCGGGGCGATGCGAAGCGACTGGGTGGGTTGGGGGTTGGGGGGAACAAGAAATTTTACGCGGACGAATTCGCGGGCATGAGCTAGTCTTCAATAAATATAGATAACCATAGTAACTAACTAAATTTATGAGGAGCGTTGTCATGGGTGTATGATTAGCTTTAACAATATTAATGTGCATGCACTGTTATAAAGACAGTTTCAGAAGATTTTTAATTTGTATTAGATCAATCAAGTCCATCTTAAAACAATTAAACACCTAAATAATAAATATATTCAGCCTATAATGTTCCCACTGCTTTTTTTTATGGGTGGGAAATCATCAAATGACCCCTCTCGCTCTGGGTGGAGCGGAAGGGAGTGTCAGACTCTTACTGACTAAAACCCACCCGTGTTCCTTCCTTAGCCCTTTATGTTCCGGGGTAGCGGTAACCCTTTCGGACAATCCCGCACCCCCGGCAGGCTGCGGCCCTGGCAGGCCCCTTCCGTTTTGATGACATCTCTTTGAGGCGCGCGTGGAACACGTACGCGCCGTCCGGCACGGGCCTGGTCCTGATCGGACGGTGAGCTACCCATTACTCTCCGTCCGCAGGCCCGCGCCTACGGTGGCCGGGAGTCGTCACGCGGCTCCGGACGCCCGGAGCGTCTCCCGCGGCGGCTGGGACGTGAGGCTCTCTCCCTCAGCCATCCCGCCACCTCCTTCGCTTGCATGACTGCTTCGCAGAAGGAGGTGACTGCCTCCCACTCCCTCTCGCCCCGGACCATGGCTTGAACCAGAGCCAGACGCGAGAGGTCGCCGCCGCTGCCGATCGTCTCTACGAGGGCACGGTGGTGATCCGCCCAAGCGGGGCAGACCTCCACTGTATGCTCCACCGTGTCCTCTAGGCGATGTTCCCACTGCTGAGACACAGGCCTCCTCTCTTCGCGAGGAAGTGGGCTAAGTATTATAATCTGTAATCTACCACGCGGACCCAGTGCGGTTTGGTAGATGTCACATGTCTTCGAATTTGTGGTTCTAGGAGATGCTGGTTTCCTCACTGTGTCTTCCTTCACCGTTTTGTGAGCAGTGGTGATGAATTATTTACACAAAGTAAAGCGGCTGCCTGGGTTCGAACCCACGACGTACAACTCGTAAGTCGGAGCCGTTACCACTGGGCCAACACGACTCCTCTAAGTAATGAATATATCACACTATTCATATACACTATTATACTATAGGAATTTACTATAGAAATTATACATAGGCCTCTTCAATCCCACGCTATTTAACTCAAACTTCGTCAACCTATCCCGTGTCAATGTACTCCCGAAATACAAAATATACTTACTCATTAATTTCCATTAATAAGTAAGTCACCCCACCGCGGTCACCGGTGACCGCGAACAATTGATTTTCTATTGTGTCTTGTCTGGCAGTCAACGTGTATGTCACTGAATAATCCAAAGTTGTAATGACTGCCGAATCTCTACGTCATCGGCCAAGTCAATTGTTCAGACTCGCGATAAACGGGCGTTTGCCCCATTCTGACCCTGTTGACTATAATTATTATTGGTGACAACAATCTTAAGGCAGTGACATTTATATCACAATTCACAATTCTTTATTGCATTCTATAATGATGGTAAAACAGTTGGTCTTAAAATTTATTAAACAAGGGCACAGCATAGTAGGATATGATTGTATACTTACAATTATCAACTTAATTTTTAATAGGGCCAGGATCAATGGTAGCCATGAATGTACGGCTTCCAAGCTGTTTTAAGAAACTCCTGTGCGCTACCGTTTTATTTGCCAATAGCCTTGCAAAGGCTAGACTCGTCCCGGAAGTTGAACAATGAACCTGAGGTATAGATCTGGTCAATTCACTATCACCATATGGCATTCAGTGGTCTAAAGTTGGTCGTTTGCCTTGAGAAAAAAAAAGAAAATAGGTGCGTCGTAAAATTCAGACGCGGATAAAAACTCGGCCCTTAGTTGGAAAAGTCATGAGACAATTTCGGTTAGCTTGTCATGTAATATTGTTGAATCTCAGGGATATACAAGAGGTTATTAATAAACGTTGCTAGTTAAGAGACGTTTAACCAGTTCGCCGAGCGGCGACGAAACAATAGAAAATCAATTGCGTCTCATTAGCGGAGCTTGACAGATTAAACGTCAAAAATGTATGGTTAAACAGTCAAAGGTACATGTTCGTAGCCGACTGCAGACGACAGCCGCAGGCGACATGTCGCCGCGACACTACTGGTTTCTATGTATTTCTGTGAAATACCTTTCCTAGCTAGCGACACGTCGCCGTCGTCTGCCACGTATTTCATAGAAACCAGTAGTGTCGCGGCGACATGTCGCCTGCTGCTGTCGTCTGCAGTCGGCTACAAACTTTTACCTTAATCAACGTTTATGAATAAACCCCCTACCTAATGTCTTTTTAAAATTACCAATACATAAACCCGTTTCATCAGTGTGTAACTGCCTTAATATCTACGTATGTTTACTCAAACAATACAAGTCCTCGGCTGTGTCCATCATATTAAGACAGTATGTGTCTCCATCATCACTTTCTATCGGAAGTTGGTACTGGTGTATAGTCATAGCGCGGTTAAAAAAATCACGACCAATGTTTTAAATAACAAATACCGATTCTATTGTATTTGATAACAATTTATACCTATCTAATGTACATTTTTATCTCACCTTACCGATATTGTTGCATCGACTACCTAAATATCGCACAGTAGGAGTTAGAAAGTGCGTTTGACAGTCAAGGCGATTCGTTGAGCTATTAGACTAGGATAAAAAAAGTGTTGTTTCCAAAAATGGGTAAAGAAACACGGTTTCCTTACGAATTTGAAGAGCTGAAGGCTGAAGAGAAGAAGGAACTTGCGAAATTTTACGCATGTAAGTACATAGATTTATTATAATTTTATTTTTGTTTTTTGGTTATTGCTTGTTGTGTAAATAAATCGATATTAAATAGAAGTCATTGGCTGGTTATTTAGCAGCCTATTAGGAACATGAGACGTTAATAATCATAATTGCCAATATGTAAGTTTGTACTGCCTAGGCCTTTATCTGATAGTGAGATATCTGAATATGCATTTAGTAAATGGCTGTTATTTCGACATTACAGACACTTCACTTTTATTTGTTTATATATAGTCAGGCGTTTCTAAATTTTCCAAAGATGTAAACAAAAATGGCCGCTGGAAATCGAATAAAATCGATATACATACAAGAACATTTATTTTAAGTAATGTTCTTGTATAACGATTTTATTCAATTTCGAACGGCCATTGTTGTTTATATCGTTGGCAAATTTAGAAACGCCGGACGTTAGATGGGTGCATGGGGGCCACTTCACGCATAAAAATAGCACTTTCAAAAATGTACCGTAAAATATTTTATTTTCTCTGCAGCCGAACCGGACTTTGTGAGTATAGGTCCTAAGAAGTACTTGTTCCTGCGGCCGTACTGTGAAGATGCTGAGAATGTGTACAACATGCCGCTTCGGTCCAGCGATATCTTCGTGGCCACGTATCTACGATCAGGTAAAGGTTTACCTTCCTTGAGCTGATTGTGTGTAACCCGAAATATTTCCCTAAGCCCCCGAAGCTGACGTGGTCTTTTACCGTCTTTATTCTTGGGTTTTGCTATAGGAATTTAAGGTGTCGACGGAAATAAAGTAAGACTCTAAGCTATAAAGCCGAGTCTCTTTCCTCATGAGTTCGTAGCATCACTCTATGAATCTATTATCATCTGCCTGCCTTTTCCGAACTATGGAGGGTTCGGCTTTCAGTCTAACTGGATTCATGAATCTAATATACGATTTCAAATAAAAGTAGCTGTCAAAATTTCATAGATCTAATGGGAATCGATATCTAATACCGATAAAAATAAGATTTTCTAAACTCATTAAGTAACTCTACTAACTATTGCAAATATCAGCACGCTAATTGCGTGAAACACTATCAATCGGAATCTGAATCATTTTAAAGCAAATTGCTAATCCATTGCTTCATAAGTTTGAAAAATCTGTCTGTTCAACACGTAAATAACGCAATGAATATTGTTGAAGTGTCAAAATGAAACCGATTCCGATTGATAATGTGTTACGCAATTGCCCCGCAGGACAGGAGCAACGCGAGCCACTGGCCGAAGTTACTTGTTAGAAAATCTTTTTATTTTGTTGTATTGACATCGATACCCATCGCATCTGTTAGTTTACCAGCTAATTTAATTTAACCCTGTATTATATTATTCTCTCATTTGGTTAATCTTGGTAATTATATGAGGCCTTTCTATCCTTCAGGTACCACGTGGACTCAAGAGTTGGTGTGGCTGCTAGTTAAGAATTTGGATTACGAAACGGCAGCGAAAATTCCGCTCACAGAGAGATTTCCTTTCTTGGAGTAAGTACATCCGTTCATCCGTTAAGGTGTGACAAAGTAACAGGCAGACAGACCGACAGACTGATAGTTATTTTTGCGTTTATAATATTAGGTCCTTACATATGAAATTGGCGTTTTTCGTACTGGCCACTTTAATCACGAATTTCTCCTCTGTGGTAAGGAATTCCAAATTCAAATTTGTACAGCTATTTACTCATGTATTTGTGCTTCGATGACCGTCATTCATTTGTTTTTTTTCTTCTGTTTTTTCTGTTTGCGTCACTCATTTTACAAAATGGAAAATTTAAAATATCGCATTATTTACGAGTACGAGTTCCGCCGTGGCACTAGTGCTGCGGAAACGACTCGAAGGGTGAATGATGTGTATGGCGGTCATGTTGCAAAAGAAAACACAGTTCGTTTTTGGTTCCAACGTTTTCGTTCTGGAAATTTCGACCTGCAGAACAAGCCCCGTGGACGGCCTGAGACCCAAGTTGATAATGGAGAATTGAAGGCTATTGTGGAAGCGGACCCATCGCAAACCACGTCCGAGTTAGCTGCAGGCTTCGATGTTAGTGATAAAACTGTTTTAATTGACTTGAAGCAAATTGGAAAGATTAAAAAGCTTGAAAGCACGACAACGCCAGACCACACACTGCGCAACAGACGGCTACCAAATTAGAAGAGCTTGAATTGGAATGTCTTAGACATCCTCCGTACTCCCCGGACCTTGCTCCAACAGATTACCATTTTTTTCGCAATTTGGATAACTTTTTGCAAGGGAAAAAATTCAACTCCGATGGGGCAGTCCAAATCGCCTTCAAAGATTTTATTGATTCCCGTCCGACTGGTTTTTTTAGTAAAGGGATCAATGAACTACCTATAAGATGGCAAAAGTGCATTGAAAACAATGGTTCATACTTTGATTAATTAAATATATTATATTAAAAAATATTTGACTTTTTGTTCCTTCCATACAAAACGCCAATTTCATATGTAAGGACCTAATATAATATACATTGTAACGATTAATTTTGCGCTCGCCACAGGCTTTTC
This sequence comes from Amphipoea oculea, assembly GCA_945859645.1. Taxonomy (NCBI): domain Eukaryota; kingdom Metazoa; phylum Arthropoda; class Insecta; order Lepidoptera; family Noctuidae; genus Amphipoea; species Amphipoea oculea. Next base: position 17,550,987 of record OX243873.1, read on the forward strand.
ATGTTCTTCAACAAGAAATGGCAAGAAAACTTATTGAAGAGTTCGGAGGACAAAGAAAAGGCCCGAGCTCTGATAGAAAAAATAGCTAAGCCTGTAACGGGGAGGCTGTTAACTGCTCCATCTCCTCGCTTCATCAAGACGCACCTGCCCATGAGCTTGCTGCCGCCCAAACTCCTAGACACTGCGAAGGTGGTGTATGTGGCGAGGGACCCTAGAGATGTGGCAGTGTCGTGCTTCCACCATTCCAAGTTATTCCGAGTACTCGACTTTCCGAGCCCTTTCAAAGACTTCTGGAATCTGTTTAGAAGGGGACTTTGTGAGTATGACATTCCTTTGTTTTATTGGTGAGTATGACATTCCTGAGTTTGATTTGTGAATATGACATTCCTGAGTTTTGCTTGCGAGTATGACATTCCTTTGTTTTATTTGTGAGTATGACATTCCTGAGTTTAATTTGTGAGTACGACATTCCTGAGTTTTATTTGTGAGTATGACATTCCTGAGTTTTATTTGTGAGTATGATATTCCTGAGTTTTGCTTGTGAGTATGACATTCCTGAGTTTGATTTTTGAATATGACATTCCTGAGTCTTGCTTGTGAGTATGACATTCCTGAGTTTTATTTGACGTTATCTCGACCATGTGGTTTTCTATGTATGTCCCTATATACCTAATAGTATTCTTACGATTGTATTAATATTTTAGTTACAGAGCTGCCATTTTTTGACCACGTGAAAGAAGCGTGGGATTGCAGACATCATCCGAACATGTTGTTCTTATTCTATGAAGAACTTATACAGGTATGAAAAGAATACAAACAAACTTAAGTTAGCACTCGAGAGTTATTCCTTAGATTGCTGCTAATCCCCACTTGCTGGAGTGTCCTAAGTGCCTGTTCACCTGCACCTCGGATGACCTAAAGAATGCCACTGATGCCGCAATCAACGAGGCCACCTACTGGCCTCAAACTATTAAAAAAAAAAACAACTAGTAAGAGTACCATCGATAAGAAAAGAAAAAAAGAATAGTGCTGTAGAATTTCAAAATAAACATACAGTTTTTTTTTTATTTCAGGACCTCCCAGCGGTTATCCGTCGCGTCGCAGACTTCCTAAGCAAAGACCTCACAGATGATCAGATGACTCGTCTGTGTGACCATCTCAGCTTCGAGAACTTTAAGAAAAACGAGTCTGTCAACTTTGAAGAACTCAGGGAATACGGTGTTCTTTCCCCTGAAGAAGTTTTTATTAGAAAAGGTTAATTTATTGAGTAATAGAATTTTGTATGTTTAAGAAAATCTTATATTTAAAAAAAAATGGGAAATATAGAATGGACACTCGATATAACTAAGACTCGAGATAATTTGTATGTTTTAATTCTTTGGAAGACGTGTTGAGACAGGCCTGAAAGGGTTATGTAAAGCAAAAGGGCAGTCAGTAGCATCACTTCACCATAAGAAACTTGACTTCTGATGATGAATCAATAATATGTTGTTTTATGTAATCAGGTAAAGCAGGTGGTTGGCGCGGCTACTTCGACAAGGAGATGACACAAGAAGCTGACCGGTGGATAGAGGACAACCTGCGAGATACTGACCTGCGCTTCCCTAATTTATAAAAATGTAATTAACTTAAAAGTACTTCTATTTAATGCCATACTTAAATAATAGCGCTTAGCTATGACTGCTACGAGCATTTGGCTACGACTGCTACAAGTTTTTGGCTACGACTGCTATGAGCGTTTGGCAATGGCTACGAGTGCTACGAGCTTTTGGCTACGACTGCTACAAACGTTTGGCTACGACTGCTTCGAGCGTTTTGCTACGACTGCTACGAGCGTTTGACTACGACTGCTACGAGCGTTTGACTACGACTGCTACGAGCGTTTGGCTACGACTGCTATGAGCATTTAACTACGACTGCTACGAGTATTCTGGTAGTGGTTACGTCGTCAATTCAAGTCTACCGAGTACTATAGAATACGCTTCGGTCAGGACAAGCTAACTATCCCAGCCCTTTCAAATCACTATAGTTTCTATACTTTCGCAAACGAATGATGGTCGCCGTGAAATGTTCACAATCACGTAACGCTCGCGAACGATAATTTACATTAAAATATTTCAAATATTACATAGTATTGGTATTAACGGCTTGTTATAATTATCAGGTAAAGCAGGAGGATGGCGGGACTACTTCGACGCGCAGATGACACAATAAGCTGAGCGGCGAATCACAGACAACCTGCGAGATACGGACCTGAGCTTCTCACTTACGGATTTAACTAATAAAATTATGAATAACAATTTGATTTTTATTTTCCGTTCCACATTATATTCTTGAATTACATACCAGAAAGTATCTCCAGTATCTCGTTCACCAAAGAAAAAAAGTGTTTTTGGGTTTATTTTGGTCCAAGAGACTTCTATGGCCATAATAGTCATCATTCTAATAAGTGATGCTGATTAGTGATCGCAATAGATGTCATCTAATGACGGCCGCTCCTGTCTGATAAAATCTTTTCAGCAGCAACAGTAAGAGAGTCTAAGTCGGATGTTTTGCCACACATACTTCTACTAAAAACACACTTGACGAAACCGAGAGTCACTTGTACTCCCCGTCATTGTAATCATTTTTAGGGTTCCGTAGTCAACTAGGAACCCTTATAGTTTCGCCATGTCTGTCTGTCCGTCCGTCCGTCTGTCCGTCCTCGCTTAATCTCTGTGACCGTTAGCACTAGAAAGCTGAAATTTGGTACCAATATGTATATCAATCACGCCGACAAAGTGGTAAAATAAAAATTGGAAAAAAATGTTTTATTAGGGTAGCCCCCCTATATGTAAAGTGGGAAGTGATTTTTTTTTTAATTTCAACCCTAACGTGTGATATATTGTTGGAAAGGTATTTAAAAATGAATAGGGGTTTACTACAATCATTTTTTGATAATGTCAATAATTTCGGAAATAATCGCTCCAAAAGTAAAAAACAATGTGTCCCCCCCCCCCTCTAACTTTTGAACCATAAGTTTAGAAAATATGAAAAAAATCTGAAAAGTAGAACTTTATAAGGACTTTCTAGGAAAATTATTTTGAACTTGATAGAAACAACAGTTTTTGTACAAAAAAGACAAAAAGTTGTACAAAATCATTTCTGGACTAAGTTCGTAGTATAATCGTATATGCAAGCATTTTTTTTAACTTCGTTTACATATTTTATTATCCTGAACGTATCTTTTTTCAAACAAAAAAAGAATTATTAAAATCGGTTCTCGCAATCCAAAATTACCACCGAAAACTTCTGGCACGTCTATGTATTAATTAGTAACCCAATTTCCCGAGAGATGGCGCTGTAGGTACTTATTATATTGGGTCGGGTATTATCGAATTGTACGTGGGAACACTTATTGTGACGGACGGGAAACTACGGAACCCTACACTGAGCGTGGCCCGACACGCTCTTGGCCGGTTTTTTTGTACTGGACTAGGTATACCTGGGAACAAGCTTGATTTTCTCAGCGCTCCAATTGACCGTAGACCCCACGTATTTGATATTAATTTCAACTTGATGCCTCCACTGACAGACAGACGAACGGTTCCGTTTTTTTCGTTTGAGGTACGGAACCCCAAAAACGAGTTACGGTGAGGTTCTAATTTGGGGGTTGGTACAATATTATCAGTCATTTGGAATTCTTTAAACTCGGCAGATAAGGCAGTATAAGGTCAGTAGAAGTAAATAAACACGATGACTTTAAACATTTATTTGACAGTTTTGATAGGTACTTATTTTGGGAAGCACAGGTCTGTATCTCGCAGGTTATCCTCGATCCAACGCTCGGCTTGTTGTGTCATCTCCTCGTCGAAGTAGTCGCGCCAACCGTTAACTTTGCCTGAAAAAGATTATTGTTGGAGATGGCACGTACAAGGTGTATGTATAATAAGTAAACAAGGTGTTTCCATCTCATTGGTACTGTTTGCTTATTAATCAGTGCAAATGTAGTACGTTGTGTACTGTATTGATCGTGACAAGTAGGTGTACCTAGCCTAATAATATATGTAATTACAAAGCATTTACAAATTGAGAAAATACTATAGGTATCCTGCTTTTAAAGACAAATTAATTCAAATGCAAGTTAAGAATAACTCAGTACTCAGAGATATTCAACACCTCGTCTAGACACTTCGTTAAGAGTAGCAGAGTTTTATATCGCAGCATCATGCTGAGATAGGGCCTTTTGGCCTCGTACAGGACTTTCTGTTTTTATTTTCATTTTACTTTTGTTTTTATTTTGGTTTTTGTGTTTAGTTTAGTTTGTGATATTCCTGTGCGAGTCCCAATTAAAACTTTTCTTTCTTTCAAACGAAGTGTCTAGAGGGGGAGGTGTTTCACACAGCACGGGCGGGATCGCCTGGAGACGCCTCAGCAGCTAAATCCGCGGCAATCCCGTGCTCTGTGATAAATTATTTTATTTCTGTAACTAGGTTTGTACTAACACTTTTACACGTCAATCATATTTTTTTTTAATTATGAAGTCGGCGTCCTTTCCGACTACTCTGAGAAGAAAGGCCGAAACAAACGCAGAGGTCACAGTCTCTTTTACTCTATTAAAGCCCAGACATAATCTTGGTCAGATCATGTGACAACGATGTAGATTGGTGTCTTTTTTTTTTTTTTTTATGGATGGGAAATCATCAAATGACCCCTCCCGCTCTGGGTGGAGCGAAGGAAGTGTCAGACTCTTACTGACTAAAACCCATCCGTGTTCCTTCCTTAGCCCTTTATGTTCCGGGGTAGCGGTAACCCTTTCGGACAATCCCGCACCCCCGGCAGGCTTCGGCCCTGGCAGGCCCCTTCCTTTATGCTGACATCTCTTTGAGGCGCGCGTGGAACACGTACGCGCCGTCCGGCACGGGCCTGGTCCTGATCGGACGGTGAGCTACCCATTACTCTCCGCCCGCAGGCCCGCGCCTACGGTGGCCGGGAGTCGTCACGCGGCTCCCGACGCCCGGAGCGTCTCCCGCGGTGGCTGGGGTGTGAGGCTCTCTCCCTCAGCCGTTCAGCCACCTCCTTCGCTAGCATGACTGCTTCGCAGAAGGAGGTGACCGCCTCCCACTCCCTCTCGCCCCGGACCATGGCTTGAACCAGGGCCGGACGCGAGAGGTCGCCGCCGCTGTCGATCGCCTCTACGAGGGCACGGCGGTGCTCCGCCCATGCGGGGCAGACCTCCACCGTATGCTCCACCGTGTCCTCTGGGCGATCCTCGCAGTGGTGACACCCGGGCGTCTCCTCCCGCCTGATGATGTGCAGGAACCTCCCAAAACATCCGTGTCCGGTGAGGACCTGCGTCAGGCGATAGGTGAGGACGCCGTGACGCCTCTCTAGCCACTCCTCAAAGAGGGGTCTTATCGCCACTATCGTGGCGTGCCCGTAGATTGGTGTCTGAAATGGTCTTTTGAGGAAAGAATCACACAGATTGAATAGGCCTGTCTAGTCAGAAAAACAGTTACAAAAATAACAATATAAAATTGAAGCAGCTCAATTCCAAGCCTTTTCGTCATCAATATAATCTTTAACGGTATAAAAAGCTTTCTGGCACAACGAATGATTTTAATTTATCTTGAACGAGGCTTGGAAGTTTATTATAAAAGCGTATAAATTGACATCTGAACGAGCCACCTATTTTTTTTCGACCCTTACTGTAGGCATATACAACAAACTTGTGTTTGGTCCTAGTATTATGTGTGTTAAATATCGCGATAAAGAAGTCGAAAGAACATGCATCGGTCCTTCAGAATCTACTTTTACCTTTTCTAATAAAAGTTTCATTGGGCAAGCAGATGTCAAACTCCTTCAGATCCTCGTAGTTAACAGACTTGTTCTTCTTGAAGTTCTCAAAGCTGAGGTGGTCGCACAGGCGAGTCATTTGCTTCTCTGTCACCTCTTTACCTAGAAAGTCTGCCACGCGACGTACGACTGCTGGTAAATCCCGGCAGAGGGAGAAGAAATAATACATTCACGTATTAAATGAGGTATTATTTTATATTTATAACAAGGATCATCTTAAGGCCCTTTGTACACACACGTTTATCTTGCCGTGAAAACCGACGGTTTATTCGCCGTGTACTTATAGGCACAGTCTTCAGCGTTGTATGGTCACAATAGAAGCTTGTTCGTAAACACGTTATTTCTATAGTTCGGTTTATATGCCGTCACGTAGAGAAACTGTGCCATGTACTACCTTACCTTTGCAAGTTCTTCATAGAATAAAAACAGCATATTCGGATGATGTCTCATATCCCAAGCTTCTTTCACGTGCTCGAAATATGGTGTCAGGACAACTAAAACAAAATCAACTATGAACTGCCCCAACCGAACCTCGACGCCTAAGCGTCCTTTTGTTTTGTATTAACTTTTATAGTTAGTTAGTCATTTTATTACTAAATAAAATTACTCACTAACTCATCACTCTCCTGCCCTTATCCCAATTTATTTCGGGTCTGCAAAACGTATCTTTTTCTTCCATACTTCTCTTTTAGTCGTCATATCGATAGTCACCCCCTTTCTAACCATACCATCATTCACACAGTCCATCCACGTTTCTTTGGTCTTCCCCTACTCTTATACCCATCGACATTCATACTCGATCTTCCCGACATTTTCCTCATTTCTCCGCATCACATGCCCATACCACGCCAACCGATTTCCACACAACTTTATATTTACCGGTGCCAAAAGAATTATAATAAAAAAACTAACTACATATTTACACTAGTTTCTAACCTAGTATAAATAGTTAGTTGTCTTAATTATTGTATATAACCATTTTGATGTATATAAAATAATTTATACTTACATCGATCCTTCATAAATAACTCCCAGAAATCTTTAAATTCGCCTGCGAAGTCTAGTACTCGGAAAAGCTTGGCATGGTGGTATGATGAGACAGCGATGTCCCTAGCATCTCTCGCAATGTATATCATCTTGGCCGTGTCCACTATAGTGGGTGGGAGGAAGCTCATCGGAAGGTGCGTCTTGATGAACCGGGGGGATGGCATCTCCGCCAGTTTCTCCGTCACCGGCTGAGCCATAACCTCCAACACTTTTAGGAGCTTTTCTTTTTAGTGTTCCGTAGTCAACTAGGAACCCTTATAGTTTCGCCATGTCTGTCTGTCCGTCCGTCCGTCCGTCCGTCCGTCCGTCCGTCTGTCCGTCCTCGCTTAATCTCTGTGACCGTTAGCACTAGAAAGCTGAAATTTGGTACCAATATGTATATCAATCACGCCGACAAAGTGGTAAAATAAAAATTGGAAAAAAATGTTTTATTAGGGTAGCCCCCCTATATGTAAAGTGGGAAGTGATTTTTTTTTTAATTTCAACCCTAACGTGTGATATATTGTTGGAAAGGTATTTAAAAATGAATAGGGGTTTGCTAAAATCATTTTTTGATAATGTCAATAATTTCGGAAATAATCGCTCCAAAAGTAAAAAACAATGTGTCCCCCCCCCTCTAACTTTTGAACCATAAGTTTAGAAAATATGAAAAAAATCTGAAAAGTAGAACTTTATAAGGACTTTCTAGGAAAATTATTTTGAACTTGATAGAAACAACAGTTTTTGTACAAAAAAGACAAAAAGTTGTACAAAATCATTTCTGGACTAAGTTCGTAGTATAATCGTATATGCAAGCATTTTTTTTTAACTTCGTTTACATATTTTATTATCCTGAACGTATCTTTTTTCAAACAAAAAAAGAATTATTAAAATCGGTTCTCGCAATCCAAAATTACCACCGAAAACTTCTGGCACGTCTATGTATTAATTAGTAACCCAATTCCCCGAGAGATGGCGCTGTAGGTACTTATTACATTGGATCGGGTATTATCGAATTGTACGTGGGAACACTTATTGTGACGGACGGGAAACTACGGAACCCTACACTGAGCGTGGCCCGACACGCTCTTGGCCGGTTTTTTTCTCTATGCTTTCCACCTGGTCGATGTTTTTCAGGCAGTTTTTCCTCCATTCGGTGTACAACATGTAAATTCTGAAATCGGTAATATTTTTAGAGTTTTTATTAAGTAACAGCTGTTATTTGTGTCGTAACCATTACTCATTAGGTAGGTACAGTCAACAAAAGAGATAAGTATGCAGGATCGTCGGATATAGTTGAAGTTTAGTAAGAAACCTATGGATGTCCTATAATAAAATTTAATTGTATTAATAGAAAACAAACAGCTCATTTATCAAATTAGGGGTTTGAAGGTTTTGGCCCTAACATCAGCCGCCATTTCGATTTTTTTTTCAAAATCGCGGTGCACAATAATTGGCATATATTTGGATAGGGGACACTTATACAAATAAAACGTGATATAACATAACATCATAAAGCGTCACGTTTCTGAGATATTCAAAGATAAAAATAACAATTGTTGTAACGAATTTTAAGTATTTTTTTATTTTGTAGTAACTTCAAATGTTAATCTCAATCAGACAGAGAAAGAAAACAAATATTTTAATACTAATCATTTATTTTGTTCATAAAAGACTTTTTAAAACAATCGGAACATAAAAATATGAGATAGGTAAATGTGTTGAATTAAAATGGTAGTTTTGTAGGTAAACATGAAATAATTGAATACACCAGCTAGTGGATTAAACATAAGATTAATTAATCATATTCGGTATAAATAATATCATCCAAGAAGGCAGCGGGAGGCTGAATAAAATATTCTTGCTGTCGCGCCCATGTCATGTACCATTATAATACACATCACATGGGAGCAACATCCAAGTGTTCGTTTTCCTACAATGCAATTACAATAGTAGCCAATTATTTTATTCCTGCCTTGCAAATTATTATCGATCTAGATGCAGACAAAATAAATTCGATTGTTTTGGTGTCTTCGAGTGGATTCTGGCTCTTAAAAGCCAATTAAGGATCAGAAACGACAATGTTGTATTGACTCAGGTCATAATCGATTTAAATAAAAGTAAAGTAAAAAAAAGTAAAAATCGTTTATTCCATATTTTAAAATTACAATATCGAGGTATTGTTGGTCCCAAACTAGGCACAGCCTGTGTCTTGGGCACCATTACAATGGTACAAGATTTTAATAATTAAGGGAAAACTAAGATCAACAAATGAAATAAAAATAAAAATTAAGTAGCCACATCGGGACTATAAGTCTAAATGTACACATAAATAGACTTACTAATTATTAAGGGAACGCTGAGATCAACAAATGATGATAAAATAACAGTTGGTACAATTTCCTTTTATACACCATTGAATAGGTATAACATTATGATAATTTTTTAAATAAAATAATTTAGGAGTTAAAATTGGCTACAGTTGACCTAGTTAGCCTTATCTAGACTACGAAACTGAAAATAGAAACAAAATAACTAATTAAGTGAAAAACTAAAAACAATAAAAATCTTATAATAAAATGTAAATTATATAAAAGTAAAACTTGGTTTAAATTTCCGTTTGTGCTGCTGTTCTGTAGTGTGCGTCTGTGTGTGTGAGTGTGTGTGAGTGTAGAGGGGGTGAGGGTGTGTGTGTGTATGTATGTGTAAGTGTAAGGGTGTATACGGGTCTATGTGTAGGTGCAGTGTGAGTTGAGTTTATTTGGTTATACTTAGGATTTTTTCAGTAGAAGTGTATGATTGTTCCAAGAGCCAAATTTTGACTGCGTGTTTCATTCGGGTGTAAGAGGAGCTATGGATCTTCAGAATAGAGTTTGCCTTATTATAGATGTGAGTGTGTAGGAATGATGGAAGTCTTTGGGCGAATGCAGAGTTTACTCTAGGGTTCGGGGTTCTGAATTTTCTCTTACTTTGCAGGGTTTTTAAATCAGTTCTCTTTAAACATTTTATGTGACCTTTCGAAATGACTGTTGAAATATACAGTTTCCGTACCCCAAGAAGTGCTGCCTCTTTATATAGTCTGTCAGTTGAATAGCGGTAAGGTTTACGAAGCATAACTTTTAAAATAGCGCGTTGAGCCCTTTCCAGCTCTAGCATATATGTTTTGGCAGCCCCACCCCATACTGTTACACAGTACTGGAGTAGAGACTGGCCGAGAGCAAGGTAAACTAATTTGCGAATGTCGACGGAAGCACACTCACGCAGGAGTTTCATGACATAAATCAACCTCCGAACTCGTTTAGCCATAACCGTAATGTGTTGTTTGAAGGAGAGATGCTGATCTAGTGTCACTCCAAGGTATTTCAGGTGATCAACTCTTTCGATCTCGTTACACGAACACGTGGAAATAGAGCTACTGGCAAGCTCGTAAGACTTACATCTGTGGATTTTTACCCTCCATCCGGGCAGTTTGGTAGCGTTCGTTTTTCTAAATGTTATATATTTAGTTTTATTAACGTTGAGCGTAAGTAAATTTAGGTCCAGCCAGTTAGCCAGCTTACTCATTCCAGACTCGGTTTTCTCATGCACTTCTTTCCAATCGACACCGTTGAAAATGATAACTGTATCGTCAGCGTAACAAATCAAATCAGCGTTAGGAATTTCGTTTTTTAAAATGTCATCCATGTAAATTGTGAATAAAGTCGGGCCCAGTAAACTACCCTGCGGAACACCAAAAGATATACCTAATTCGTCGCTCATCTGATTTTCGACTCTAACACACTGCCGGCGATCGGTTAGGTAGCTGCGGAACCAGTTTAAGGCCACTCCTCTGATACCAAACGACTCCAGTTTCTTAAATAATATCTGACTCGAGACTGTGTCGAATGCCTTTGCAAGATCTATGAATACGCCGAGGCATCGACGGCCCTGATCAACGTGCCCAGAAACAATGTTTGTTAGGAGTTCGACAGCATTTTCCGTGCATCTTCCCTGTCTAAATCCAAACTGGCGGTCCGATAATAAGTTGTTTTCTTCGATAAACTTCACGATACGTTTATTGATTAGTTTCTCGAGTATTTTAGAGAAAATGCTGAGCAAGGAAATTGGTCTGTAGTTGTCAGGAGTCCCTTTCGCCCCTGCTTTGTGGATTGGAGACACCAATGCAGTTTTCCACTTGTCCGGAAAAACTCCTGTTGACATGCTCAGATTGCAAATGTGCGTAAAAGGCTCCAAGATTGAGTGCCTTATGTATTTGATTAGTGTAGCCTTGCATCCGTCTAATCCGGGAGCGCTCTCGTTTTTTAGATTAAGAATAATTCTTTCTACTTCGTGTATGTCAGTTGGCGCCAGAAATATGGAGTTACTATTTGATTCATTGCATCTGATTTTTGCGGCTAACTCTTCCTCAGTCGTGGACAGACTTTGAAGTATTTGGCCGGCAAGGGTTTTTCCCACCGACGCAAAGTAACTATTGCAGTGGTTCAGAGACGCCTTGATGGATCCAGCGGAAGACATTAGTTCTTGTGGGGGCGCGCTTTTCTTCTTTGGAATCTCGGTTATATCTTTGATAGCGCTCCATAATTTTTTAGGGTTGTGCTGATTTTCTTGAAGTTGTCTGTTGTTGTAGTCGTTCCTTAATTTTCTAAGAAGGTCGATCAGGAAGTTCCTATATCTTTTGTAAGAAATGTTCAGCATTTCATTTTGCGGGTCTTGTTTGACTTGTAGGTGTAGTTTGTCTTTGAAGCGCATGCAACGCATCAAACCGGGTGTAATCCAGGGCTTCATTATAATTTTTTTACGACTTTTCTTAATATTTTGGGTATTTCTTGAAGTAGCCGTACCGAGGATATCTTCAAAGGCTTTGAGGGCTTCGTTGACATCTTGACTAAGAGTGACAGGTGACCAGTCTTCGTTATTAAGATCTGATTTCAGCTTTTCATAGTCGATTTTTTGAATGACTTTTCTGACGTTTTTGTTACCATTTTCCATTTTGGTTTTGATTCCAACCATAGCAATGTCGTGATCAGTCAACGAAGATTTGGCGACGATGCCAATCACTGGGCCACAGCTTTTTACGTAAGCATGGTCTAGGCAGGTGTTGCCTCGGGTTGGCTTTGTGATTGCGGGTAACAGTGCGTGCTGTGCCATTAAGCATTGGTACTCGGCGTTGTCTCCACTTGGATTGTCCGTAAGTATGTCAATGTTTAAATCTCCTGTGATTACCAGCACCGATTTCGACTTCACTTGATTTAAGTTCACATCTAGTGACGATAGGAAGTTTGTTAAACTACTAAAAGAAGGGGACCGGTAAATGCCGAGAAGATTAATAGAGCCACCAAGACGAACCATAAGGCAGTTTGCATCATCTATCTCAGGCTCAGTAACGACGACTTCGTGGCATTCCTTTACATAAATTATGACACCTCCGGCTTTATTTATATATTTCGTTGTGCGATATGAATTATATCCTTCGAGATTTCCTATAATAGAGTTTTCGTGCAACCAGCATTCTGTGAGAACCATAGCATCAAATTCGATGTTTAAACGTTTTAAAGCTACAACGAAATGGTCAAAATTTTTTTGCAAACTTCTGATGTTAATTGTAATGAACTTAAAGTTATACGCCTTTGTTATAAGGTCCTGACAGTGTTCCAGGTCGGTCAATAAGTGACAGTTAATACGTAGAGATTTTTCAATATTCTCATGAACTTCTAGGTAATCCACGGAAAAAGATCAGAAAGTAATCGGTGATGTACGATGATATGTTTACTTCTGTCACTCATTCTACAATACCGTTGGGACCTGTAGTACTTAGAACTAGGGCGTATAGTTTTGTGTGTAGTGGATATGTTCTGTGATAAATAAATGTGAAAATTAAAGTTATAACAGGATAACAGCGTGTTTACAAGAGGTGATATTGATTCAATAACCAGAAGACAGCTTAACATTAAGGAACTAAAAATATAAGTTGAGGTAAAAGCAGCGTCAGAACGCGTTTTAAATAACAACATATGGACTAAGAGTTTGTGCAAGATTCCATGGCTACGTATTTGTTTGTAGTGCTTCTTCTTGAGATGAGAGTTGAGTACGTGTTTGCAAGTTTGTGGGTGGGCAATTTTTGAACTGACTGTAGTTTGTGCATGTAATAGAGTATATAATTCTGTGTCTGTAGTGTAGGAAAATAACATTTTAGTAAGTTTAAAAAAGTTAGCAGAAGTTATCAGAATTAAGTTAGAGTTAAGTACGACAAATAAAGTAAGTAATGAATGGAAAATTTGAAAACAAAGAAAACTTATACTAAACCGCAAATGTATCCAAGGTTTCGGAAGGATCTTCGTTATTGACCAGGCAGGCGGAGTCCACGGCTTGGGGGCGACCAACTTTGTCATCCAGGTCAAGCGGGGTCCGAATAGGGATGGAAGCATGTTTTTCTGCTTTCCGTACGTAAATGGTTCCATTGCGTACCCAGCAGAATTGAAACCTGTGTAACTGCGCACGCATTCGGGCTTCACGAAATAACATTCTGTTGCTTTGTGACAGGCGTTCGTTTACGTAAACTTTTGAGGATGTTCCGTGGATGATGTCATCAGAGGTGAGGGGTCGTCTCTCTTTAGCAGCTTTTAATATAGCTGATCGTTTAGCTCGGCGTGTGAGGCGCAGGACAATAGACCTTGGTTTTCCCACTAAGTTAGTGCGTCGGCCTGTACGGTAAACCTCGTCTATGTCATTTTCTGTCAGCTGTACGCCGATTTTCTGTGCAGTTACCATTGAGATGTGAAGAAGGTTTTCGTTGTGTTCTTCCGGAATTCCTATAATTTCAATCTCAGATTTCATATTTTCTTGTTCTGAGATATTCAGTTTATGCTGGAGATGAGAAATGGTGTCTTTGAGCAAGAGGATTTCACTATCTCGGGCACTAATTTTCCTCTCGAAATCGTCTAGTTTTTGGTGGAGCGCTTCAGAAACGTCAGATAGTTTCGTTCCGATGTCCGTGTTCTGTTGCTTGAGATCGCAAACTTGTTGCCTTAAAAGCCGGATTTCGGATAAAAGGAGTGTGGTGTCAGAATCAGTTGATGACTGTTGTGGCGGTGGTGCTTTAACCCGGCTACCGCGAGTCTTTTTCATGTTGTCACTAGCAGTGTGCGCGTTATTTAACCCGTTGTTGGCAATACCTACTGTGATGCTTGAGTTATCCCCTTTGGGTTGGGAACATATGCAGGTTGGGCAGTTCCAAAATTGTTTATACTCTGCCGTATATTTCTCGTAGTTCAATACTGATACGTTTAGACAGTCAAGGTCGTAATATTTTTTGCATACAGAACACACCATGTATTTTGATGTTAGAATTTCGTTTTCACAGCCATTGCACGAGTAAGGCATTTTTATTTTATTACGCGGGATGCGTCGTCTTCGTGTCGATGAAAAAAATCCCTGAAATATAAGTCGAAAACTGAACTTTGAAGAAATTAAAGGTTCCGTTTTCGACTTATATTTCGGTGAATAACTCCGAAACCTGACGCTTCAGGATATTATGCTACATTACATTTTTTGTTTGTTGTTCTGAAAAAAAATTAAAATGGCGGCTGACGTTACCACCCTTCATACAAAAATCTTCAAACCCCTTTCAGTCGACAACATCCATCGGTTTCTTACTAAACTTCAACTATATCCGACGATCCTGCATACTTATCTATTTTGTTGACTGTACATATATAGCTTACACATGTCTATTAAGTGTTTGTAACTTAAGTTCATAATCTATCTACTATAAAAAGAGTTTGTTTGAATACGCTAATCTCTGAAACTCCCGGTCGGATTAAAAATTTTTTTTTTTGTTCCGTTTAATAACCCAATTCTTGAGGTTTCTTTTTGCGTTTAAGAACCCAGTCCTTGAGGAAGGGTATACGCTTTTTAACATCACGCTAGGACTCTTAGGAGCCGAGTAAAAATAAAACAAATTAGAAATAACGCTAAACGAAAACAAGGTACTCGTAATAGCGCGGGCAGGCGATACGATCGAGCGACGGGGTGGGTAGGGGAAACAAGAAATTTCACGGGGACAAAGTCGCGGGCAGATGCTAGTCTTCTAAACAAATATATAAACTTGGAGTGTGTGTTTGTAACATTAAAATAACCGCTTTTTACTATATGCATACATATGCATGTATATAGACGGTACATAATTATACCAATTTTTTTTACAATTTTTGTCTGTCTGTCTGTTTGTTCCGGCTAATCTCTGAAACGGCTGGACCGATTTTGACGGGACTTTAACTGGCAGAGAGCTGATGTAATAAGGAGTAACGATTTATTCTGGCTTAGGCTACTTATATTTTAGAAAAAAGAATTAGGGTTCCGCGCAAAAAAATTAAAACGTTTTCCGTCATGCACGCGGGCACAGCTAGTAAGTAATTCATAAAATTACTGTTGTAAGAACGCCTGATTTTAATTTCTGTTACGCATATCACTTATTCACGTATTCAGTGTTTATCCCATCAGCAGTAGATTCATTGGGCGATAAAACAGGTTCTGTACATGTGAAATTTTAAATAAAAAGACAAAATCGAACATTTAATTTTAACATGACGACAGTACTTACTCCAGGAAGGGATATCTATGACTGATTGGAACAGCTAACGCCGTTTCATAGTCAAAATCATTTGCTAGCAGCCATACCAGCTCCTGAGTCCACGTAGTGCCTAGGGCATGCAAAACCGGAAAGTCATTAAAACCGGTTTTGAACATCGTTTTTTTGGGACCAAAACCGAAAACCGGAGCTAGGTCCGGTTTTAGCAAAAAAAATCGAATGTAGTATAATTTAAAAAGAAACACCATTTTTTTTAAATACCCACTAAATCTACAAATAAAACAAATTGTATGATACATTTCTTTTTACCCGACTACGGCAAAGCCAAAGGAGGGTTATGATTTTAACAGGCTATGTATGTATGTGAGTATGTTCATCTGTTCCCTCATAGCTCCTAATCTACTTATCGGAACTCGACATATGAGGTATCGTTAGAACCGTCTTAATTGTCCGCTGAACATAGGCTACGTGACGTTGCACAAAACTCGATACGGCGCCCTCTAGTGGACAAAACAAATACGCCATGTTTGGTATCATTTGAAAGGGCTTCACTTGTACATTTCCAAAATATTGCTCAAATTTAAAGCGACGCCCTCTAGCGGACAAAAGTCATGTTAAATTTAACACCAAAATTGTTTAAATAAAAAAAAAGTAAAAAAACTAAAACCCGACTACGACAAAAAAAAAACGACGCTGAAAAAGTATGAAACAAGATTTTCATACTTCGAACAGAACAAAAAGAAAAACCGTAGTCACACGTTATAGGTACCAACCGAAACACTTTAATAACGTGTGACTACGGTTTTTCTTTTTGTTCTGTTCGAAGTATGAAAATCTTGTTTCATACTTTTTCAGCGTCGTTTTTTTTTGTCGTAGTCGGGTTTTAGTTTTTTTACTTTTTTTTTTTAATCCAAACCATAATAATTGTACAGATAACAATGAACTTATAATAGTATAAAGATTAATTAACTGAGATCAAATCAACAACAAGTAAGTTTTTGGTATCTTTGGTACCTATTAAGTCTGCTATCAAAAATAATATATTTTAAACATAGAAAACATAATCAGCATCTTCAAATATTAAACACAGCCACCCACAATAACCAAAAAAATCAACATTTTTGTAACTTTGAAGACGAACTACAAAATAACATTACTTCGAAAAAAATGTTGACAAAACCGGAGCTGAGCTCCGGTTTTGGCTCTCAAAACCGGTTTTCAAAAATCGTTAAATTTTGGCCGATTTCCGGTTTTGCGCAAAACCGGAAAACCGGTTTTGCATGCCCTAGTAGTGCCTGTCGAAGAACACAGCAGAGTTCTAACAAATGTGTATTTTACTCATCCAAACAAGGATCTTTACTGTATTTTCCATAGAGAATGTGGTTATATTATTTAGTCTTTGGTATTTTCGATTCGCTATAAAATATTGTTGCACGCCACAATTAATGCCTACCACTAGCGCCATCTAGTATCGAGTAGCAGAACTAGTAGTCAAGATGCTTCTAGAAATTTCGATGCTAGAACTTTCTAGAACTATCGACATCCGGTCAGTCGGGACCGGTATGTACTCGAAAATTCTAGATGTTTCTACAGAGAAGGTTCTGGAACTATCCGAGGCCCTATATAAGGCCGGTATGGACCACGACCGGGATCACTATTGGTTAAGCGATACAAGCGAAACCATTCGAAGCGATCTTCAAGTGCGATTGTGTTGTATAATTGTGTGTGTTCAAAGTTGTAATTGGTGTTTTTAATTAAAGTGTCTATTTTTTGGTTATTGTCACGAACCCCAAGCTCATAACAATATATTGTTTCAAAAATATATATTACACAATGATCTAGTTTTCGTAACTATAAATAGCCAATATACAAAAAAGGCCAATGTCAAGTAAAGCGCAAACAGACGCGACGCGACGGTGCGATGCCGACGCGGTTCTGGTAGAACAATTTCCATTTCCATTTCCATTTGCGTTGCGCCTGCCTGCCGGAGCCTTAAGGGGACTTTCACAGGAGATGCAGCACTTTCACAGATATATTTTTACCTATGATTTTGCATTACTGTAAAAATCAAAGTGGTCTTTATTCTCATTACAATAAGGTTGCTGTTGGGTTGTTGCAACTGATTAGGGTTCCCCAGTTCCCTAGGTACTTGGTTGTACCTAAACTATCAAAATCGTTGCATAAGATATGGTTCTACGTACCTGCCCGCTGGTAGCTAGCCACATACACATCACTAGGCCTTATGGGTAGGTTGTAGATGTTCTCAGCCTGTTCTGTGTATGCTCTAGGCATCACATAGCCCTTCGGACCCACTCGGATCCAATCGACGACGTTGGGGTCTAAAAGAAAATATCATTCAGATCTTTTACTTAAATTACACTGTTACACTTGTCAGTGTGGTTGTCAGGTCATTAGGACATTTAATAACACAATTTTAAAGTTCAAATATAATTCAGATTTATACTTACTTATTTTATAAATTGTTTCAAGAAAAAATTAAAAATACAGTAGCGGCGCGGACTCTGGAATAGGGCACTATTCAGAGTCCGCGCTACTACTGTATTTTTTTTTTTGGTTGAAGGGAAAAGGCTCAACCCTATAAGGCCGGCCGCATACGTCCGGTTTCCTGATTAGGTTTCGAATCAGGAATTCTGATTCGGAGACCCCGAATGCACGCATTTCATCACACTAATATTATAAAGGCGAAAGTTTGTGAGTGTGTGTGTGTGTGTGTGTGTGTTTATATGTTTGTTACTTCTTCACGCCTATACCACTGAACCGATTTAGATGAAATTTGGTATAGAGATAGTTTGAGTCTCGGAAAAGGACATAGGATAGTTTTTATCCCGATATTCCCACGGGATCGACATTTACGCAGGTAAAACCGCAACCGCTTCAGCATGTATGAAATGCGTGCATTCAGGGTCTCCGAATCTGAATTCCGAATCAGGAAACCGCGGGGCAATTGCGTAACACTTTTGTCAATCGGAATCGGTTTCATTTTGACAGTTCAACAACATTCATTGCGTTATTTACGTGTTGAGCAGACAAATTTTTTGAACTTATGAAGCAATGGATTAGCAATTGGCTTCGAAATTATTCTGATTCCGATTGATAGTGTGTTACGCAATTAGGGCGCCGGACGTATGCGGCCCGCCAATGGCGAAGTGTGGGTGCCCAACCCTTCGGCAAATACCGGGATGTTATTTATTATACTTAGATACCTATTCAAGCTATGATTATTGTTCTAATTTTATTTTTCACTTGCATCGGCCTTGTACATCGATCAACGTCGATACTAACATAGAACTTTACTAAACCCATCGATTAAACCAATAAATGTCTACTTACAGTTGAACAACCTCTTGTTCTCAGCTTTCTCCTCTGGCTCAATCTCTTTGAAATCAAACGGGAATCGTAAACGATTATAATCTTCCATTATTTTTTATTTTTATTAAAACAGTTTACTACCAGAACAGGACACTAAGAATACACATCAACGAATAACAATATAAAAACATCTCTCATGCCTTATATAAGCAATAAGTACATAATGTACCTATGGGCTATGATATATTTTCTTGACGTACGACGAGTGTGAGACATTGTGATATTTAGAATTAACTTTTGAAATGTAGATTATGCGATAAAGCCATTGGTTAACATTCTATGATGAAGATTCTTAATAATTAAATTTAATTTATTCAATACTAGCTTCTGCCCGCGACTTCGTTCGCGTGAAATTTCTTATTCCCTCGACCCATCTCGTCGTATTGCATCACTTGCCCGCGTCTCCTGCTCTATCACTTTGTTTCCCCATAGCGCTTTTGTTCGGCTCCTAAGGGTCATAGCGTGACCTTAAATAGCCTATAGCCTTCCTCAAGAATTGGGCTATCAAATGCAAGAAGAATTTTTCAAATCCGACTGGGAGTTCCAGAGATTACCCCCATACATACAAATTTTACCTCTTTATAATATTAGTATAGAATAGATATAGATAGTATAGATTAGACGTGGAAAATAAACAGGTTCCTCACAAACAACAGTACTTAGTGGTTTAGGTAATTAGAATTTCGTACGTTTCATAACTGGTAGGTACATACAAACAACTTACTACCTTATTAATAAAGTTGTGGGCATACATAGGACATGCTTTACGTCGTCCTTGATACTTGTTTTGTCAGTTTTTTTTTTTGTTAAGGGTCTATGGTCCGCTTGAATGACGCGTAGGTACTTATCGTCATTCCGGATTTTATTGATCTTGACTAGTATCATGGCTTTGACGATAACCTAGTTTACTATACACAGCGTCAGTGAAACAGTTTTTTGTTTTTACTACGTTGTTTTTCTTGTTTTTATTTTGTTTTCTTTTTATACTATATTTTTGAGTAAACATCTATACATGAAGGTAACTGTAAACATCAATAGATTTTCTGTAAGTATCTACAGTTTCATGTGTGGGAAGCGCAGGTCAGTATCTCGCAGGTTGTCCTGGATCCATCGCCCGGCTTGTTGTGTCATCTCCTCGTCGAAGTGGTGGCGCCAACCGCCTGCCTTACCTGAACACAGAAAACATTATGAGCTGGTAGATTCATAAAGATCAGACCGTAATAAAGAATACGGAAATCGATCCCTTAAGGCAAGTATTTTTCCATAAAGAAACCAACAATGGCATATCCAGCTAATAGAGTTAGCTGTACCTGGACTAAAGTCATTGATAGTCAGGAATTAAATTAAAGACTTGCAAAATGACCAATACATTTAAAATATCTCAAAGTAAATGGATGACCATAAAAAAATCAAAAGGTTAAAATCATAGATATATATGTCTCTTTCACTTTATAAAACAACAAGGTCTATTTGTCTATGTGACAGTTAGATAGTTTCAACCTTAGTGAAGTTTTAATTGACTGGGAATTAGTGTCAAAAGACGGACTATACAACCTTTCCTAATATACGGCTCTTCGCCGTGGTTCAGGAGACCCAGTTCATTCATGATGTCATAGTTGACAGACTTGTTGGTCCTGAAGCTGTCAATGCTGAGGTGCTGGGTGAGACGGGTCACCTGCTCCTCAGTGTAAGGTTTATTGAGGAAGGAGGCCACGCGACGAATGATTGAAGGTAGGTCCTGGACGGCAAAATTATTTATTATCCCAATGTTTTGGCTTGATTTTGTTGACAAACAAAGAATAATATTTAAAAAAACTATGGGATGCCTCAAGGTTGTATTCTGAGGCCATCAATTATTTTTTTCCCTAATTTGACTTTTTCGATTAGGTATAATATATGGTTCTAAATAAAAGAAAGACTTTTTATACACACGCTGATTTTGAATCTATTCCATATTTTTTTATGCAAAGGTAAAAACGCCATTTCATGTTTTTGTAGCTATAAGACATTTTACGAAGAATATAAGAATCGATTTTACCAGACATTCAATAATATTATCCAAGTACTTAGAAATGGTTTTTCTAATATTAGAACGACCGATGCATTCGGTTGAATGGACCGGCTCTAAGTTTATCTCGTGTGAGTATTCAGGTTTTATGCAAAAATAGCTAGGTACCTTAGACATGTCTTCATAGAAAAGGAATAACATGTTTGGATGGTGTCTCTTCGCCCAAGCTTCTTTAAGATTATCAAAGAAAGGCGTCCAGTAAACTGCAAATACATAAAGTTAAGTTTCAGCATTATATTATATTTTTTATGTAAGTACCTAAAGTAGATAACAAAAAAGTCATATAACCGACGTACTGTAAATATTATTCACCGAGCTCATGTAGCTTTAGAATGTTTAGTAATGAAGTCAGAATAAACACCCACATTTATTGAAAAAACAATTATTCGTGAATCTGCAACATTGCTATAACATTCTAAGTACTTTTTTTGAAGTCGATTGTTTTTTTTTTTGTAAAAAAAAAAAAAATATTTTTCGCTGTTTAGTTGTACCTACCCCACACAAATTCAATTAACACTAGTGCATTGAAGACTTGAAGACACGACTCGAAGAATCATCAAAATTCGCATAGAAATGCCGGAGATGCAGTACATTTATGCATATATCTAACATCGTACATAAGAATAATTACCTAATGTATTATATAGATACTAAAACCTTCCTGAAAATATGTAGATCACACTAATGAAAGAATCATCAAAATTGGTTCAGGAGTTTTTGAGATAATTGTGGACATACAAACATACATACGGGTCGAATACAGAACCTCCTTTTTTAAAGTCGGTTAAATAAAACTTTGAAAATTTTATATTTGCCTTACTCGAGTTGCTGACGAAGAAGCTCCAGAAAGTTTTGAAGTCTCCGTGGTACCCGAGCAACCTGTGCAACCTGTTCATGTAATAGAAGGATACCACCACATCCCTGGGGTCCCGCGCCACATACACTACTTTGGCATTATCCAGCAAGGATGGTGGCAGCAAGGATATTGGCAGATGGGTGTATACGAAGCGTGGAGAAGCCGCCTGGGACAACCTTTGTGTTCCCGGAAGAGTTATTGTCTCAAGATGTTTGATCTTCGCAGCATCCGCGGTCTCACTCAAGACTTTGGCCCTCATCAATGGATGTACGAGCGTGGGAAACCTTAGTAAAAAAAAAACCTTTTTAACATATTTTAATTACTAAAAATAGATTGTGTCAAAGTCTTGAAGGTCAAGACCATTGTGTAGCTTTATAATAAGAAAACAGTTTCACTTTGTTTGTCCCACCAGTTCAGGCGCCTTAAATGTATACAAAATGAGAGTCCTAGACTCAATGCAAATATGTACTCACTCCAGAAACATGAACCTTCCAAACAAGGGGACGCTCTCCGATTTGGCGAAGTTCCAATCGTTGGCGACGATCCAAACTAGTTCGCGAGTCCATGTCGAGCCTGCAAAGGCACACATATAAATAGAAGCTTTTCAGGCTTGCCAAGTTTTGAGAATATGTAGAGGTCAAGAGGGGAGGAATATTTTCAGTTAGGGAATACTTAGTTCTAAGGTAAACTTTACAGGATCTGCAGTCAATCTTTATTTTTCCTTTTTCCATGATTTTCAACAGCATGAAATTCTGTTAACCACTGAATTACCGAAAAACCCCATTTATTTGCCCCATTGCAAAAACCCTGAAATAATGCATCTTCATTAACGTTCTCAAGACAGAAGATGCAAATGTGAAAATTCTGGACACGATGGCGCATCGAACCGGTAACTTTTTGTTACGTTATCTGATTGTGCTTCAGCAACAATGGCTAATTACGTTTTCTTATTAATAAACAGTACACCAGAGCTAATGTTATTCTCGTCGTAGTTTTATAGATAACAGTTGTTCGCGAGTGTAGGTAGGTAACGCTGAATGGTCTTTTGTTCAATTAAGCTAGTAAAAAGTTTATGTTTTGGGTATACAGTTCGATAAACTGCGTTCCTTTGGAGCTTGGTTTTGTTTCCTTCTCGCTGCAAACGTATTATAATAGTGTTCAAAAACACGCGAGAGACACGCGTCAACGGCAGCCATCGAGAGTTGCAGTACCATTGACGCGTGCCGCTAGTGTGACACGATGCAGCGTTAATTTGGGTTGGATGCAGTGGGTACGACAGGTTACTGGATATATCCTCAAAGTACAGACGCCAGCACATCAAGCTACTACAATATGTCAAATTTCTTTAATAGATTTTCATCTTTATTGCTATATTATAAGGTTCAAGGTTGATTGGGAAAATTTGACAGTTTCGGGTAGCTTGATGTGCTGGCGTCTGTACAATGTGAATATCAAGGTTAATTTAACATAACATTATAACATCACGCCTCGTGTGTGTGGACACTAAGCTGAACAGGAATCTTCTTTTTAAAGTTGCACTGTTTTCTGAAGATGGGTAATAACCGTCAAGACGTGTCGCAGTTATTATCTGAAAAAATCAGTGGACGTTCCTCTAAAGTATAGTAAGTATAGGTAAGTGGTAAGTATGTTGACTGACCTGATCTAGGATAACTGGCGACGAAAACGTCACTAGACCTTACTTCCATGTTGTAGATGTTCGCAGCTTCAGCGATGAAGGTTTTCGGGAAGAAGTAGCCCTTCGGTCCCACGCGAATGTAGTCTGTGTGTTCGTCTGTTGCAAACAAGTAAGTATTAAGTACTTAACTGAAATATTTGAATGTCGTCATGTAGAGTACGTTGGCCTGGACCGTACGTATTAAATTCCCAGCTTATTTGCTACAATATGGTGTTCTGCGCCATTTTATTTCACTTCACTTACTGAATCAAAAAATAACTATTGTCAAAGGACCATTCATTTCGTAAGTACCTACCCAAAAATTTAAGTGCCGACCAGAAAAAATGCTCAAGTTTTGAGCATTTTTTACTATTACAACGAAAGTCTACAATTAACCCCCCGGCTGCTATTTGAGATTGAAAATGCCAAAAATCGTATTTTTATTGTTTTGTTTTGTTTATTTTGTTTTAGATCTATGTTGTAATAGTTAAAACACGTAGGTACGGGGTATCACATTCAATTAAAAATTGGTATTTTTAGAGGTTTTATTAACTTCACTTGTAACTAACAAACTAACTAACAATGTAACAAAATCTTCGAAGTCAATTTCAGCCTACTTCTAATTCTTGAATGATATTATGCTTAAAACACTTTATAGAAATATATGATTTTTGGCATGTTCAAACTCAAATAGCAGCCGGGGGTTTAATTGTAGACTTTCGTTGTACATACGGCTACACATGAAGCTATACATTTCCAGTTTTCGCTGACCTCACATTGTATAGGTTTTTCGTACAATTAGAAGTCACCTTATACTGGTTATGTATAGCTTGATGTGTAGCCGTGCGTACGTAGGTAATAGTAAAAAATGCTCAAGATGTTATTTCCCAGATTTTTTTTTCTAGCTTTAATTTTCGGGTAAAAAATTGTTCGACACTGCACCCTAATTGCGTAACACACTATCAATCTCAATCTGAATCATTTTAAAGGATAATGCTAATCCATTGCTACATACTCTTATGTTCGAAAAATTTGTTTGCGCAACAACGTAAATAACGCAATAAAACCTATTGCTACTGATAGTGATATCAACCGCACGGGTCGATCGATCAGGTTAAGCTACGCTTGCCGCGGTTGGTCCGTGGATGGGTGAACATCTTTACATAACAAGACCCCTCCGTGCCGCGGAAAGCACGTTAAGCCGTTGGTCCCGGCTGTCATCCGTGGATCTTTGACAGTCGTTACGGGTCGTCAGATTCAGAAGCCCGAAAATCTGACAACCAGTCTTACCAAGGGGTATCGTATTAGATACTTAGTAGTTACTAAGTAGTCTAAGTATCGTCTGCCTATCTGACCTCCACAACCCAGTTGGGTTGTGGAGGTCAGATAGGCAGTCGCTTCACATAAAATACTGGTATTCAGCTGCATCCGGTTAGACTGGAAGCCGACCCCAACATAGTTGGGAAAAGGCTAGGCAGATGATGCACTCATCATCTGCCTAGCCTATGGGTAATTGCGTAACACACTTGTTACGCAATTACCCCACTGAATGATGTCCTTATAGCCGGGATTTTGCAACGTTCCTTCGGTCTTATCTACATTGTAGGTATTGGTCGACAGAGCAACTGCCGTATGTGAAACCCATGGTTCTGGGTCTGGAGCCCGCTAGGTCTCATTGAGGGTTTTAGTAGCAGTAGTTAAACCGATTAATTTGCCGGGTGGCTGTCAAGGTTCTACGGACTTATGAAGGTTCAGAGGTGAGATTAGGCAAGGATTAACATATTGACCATAGCAATTTGCAATGAATTAGCAATTTAATCAAATCACCGGATACTTAAGTACCTACTAATAAGATAAACGATGTCCGGTTTTCTAAGAAACCTCTCGATTTGAAGGGAAACTAGTTTAATTAAGATTGAGGTTATTAAGTGATACTTAAGATGACTTGTAAATGACATGGCGGAAAGAAGCATTTCACAGACAGCTTTTACAAAATGTTTTTGTATGTTACTTATTAAAACCGAGATCAAAGCGTGTTACTCGCGACGGGACATTGCCGACGTGCCGAAAAAAACGAATAAGTATTAAAAAGGTTGGTTCATTCACCTGTAAATATTTGGTTGTTTGTTGTTATCAGAATTTAATATATCTGACACGTAGGAAAACTTCAAGCGGCGAAAATATAATAACCTTATCGGAAATTATATTTTCGAGCCGTTTGGGGTTGAAATCCTCGGGCCGTGGGGTTCGAGTGCTCATGGTCTTTTTAAGGAAATTTCAAAACGGCTGGTTGACACTTACCGTGATCCAAGGGCTGGCTTTTACCTTGGCCAAAGGCTAAGTATTGCCATACAACGTGGTAATGCCGCCAGTCTCTTGGGTACATTACCAGTCGACAGCGATGCGGATGAATTTTTCGATGCTATATTTTAGTTTTTGTATTGTTTTAGTTAAGTTAGGTTTTAATTTTGTTATTTTTGTTAATTAAGGATACACGTAGGTAAATAAACATTCAGCTGCAACTGCTGGATATAGGTACACACACTACTTATCAATCTCAATCTGATTCATTTTGAAGGATATAGCTAATCCATTGCTTCATATGTTCGAAAAATGTATTTGCTCAACAACGTAAATAACGCAATGGATGTTATTGAACTGTCAAAATGAAACTCATTGCTACTGATAGTGTGTTACGCAATTACCCCGCAGGTGAAGATGACCTGACAAGTGCCGTGCTAAAAAGATTTGCAAGTCAGCAAGATTGGTAACGGAACTGTATAAAGGGTCCCATTAAAATAGATGGACTTTTAACACAGCGCTCAGTACGTCTAACCAAAGATATCCAAGCAAAAAAACACTGATAAAGTGATTTTATTTTGACCTAAAATAATAAATTGCCGGCACATTAGTGTATTTTCGTTAGCTGATTATTTCTCTTGTAAAGTACCAAATGCGTTTTTCTCATATATTTTTTTACTATCGTCCTTATTCTGGTGGTCTGAATGATTTCTAAATGTTTGTCCATATATTTTAATGGGACCTTATACATATAGGTAATGGAGCGCCAGGCGTTCCTGATTACCTAAGTATCGTCATTCGTGAAGGCTGCGAATTTGTAAAACCTTGATCCCACAATTTCTTGCACTAATATTATAAAGGCGAAAGTTTGTGTGTTTGTATGTTTGTTACATCTTCACGCACAAACGGCTGGACCGATTTTGATAAAAATTTCGCATGGAGGAGGTAGCTGACACCCGGGATTAACACATAGGATACTTTTTATCCCGATATTCTCACGGGATTGAATCTTATGCGGGTGAAACCGCGTGGCGCAGCTAGTATAAAATAAAGCAAGACCACAGAATAACTAATAGTACCTACTAACGTAATAACGGCAAGACCCTACAATATCTAAACTACTACCTACTTCAGATGTAGTTTAAAAAGTATTGTAAGTATTTTTAGTTAATCGTATGCATCTAGGTATATATGTTTAGAAACAAATTATGCATTTGGGGTAAACTACTGTTCTTTGTTTTAAACTTAGGAATATGTACAACAGTGTTATATTACATACAATAATTATTATAAGCAACATTCCCTGAGCCCGATTGTTGAACTGCCAGCACTACTTATGGGAATCATGATTGTAGGTACCTCAATCAATCAACTCAGCCTATCGCAGTCCACTGCTGGACATAGGCCTCTCCCAGACTGCGCCACATCACCCTGTCCTCCGCCTTCCGCATCCAGTCTACCCCTGCCACCTTCTTTAGGTCGTCCGTCCATCTAGCTGGGGGGCGTCCCACACTACGCTTGCCGGTACGCGGTCTCCACCGGCCATCAGTCCTTCGACAGACATGACCAGCCCACTGCCACTTCAGTTTGCTTACTCTGCAAGCTATGTCGGTAACTCCGGTTCTTTTCCGGATAATTAATTAGTACCTATGTAATTAATTAGTAATCACAACATTATCGCGGTGAAATAGATCGAAAGTATTCTACTGTTTTCATAAAGTATGATACAACACAAGTTCTCCTTTTAAAAACGGTTGAGGTGTCTCAATGTCTCATCAAAATCAATTCAAATAATTAATAATATAACCTTAAAACTTACTTTTAAAGTATTTCCCAAGTTGACAAGCCAGTTCTGGCTTCACATCTCGTATTTCCCATGGAAAATTAATTCTTGCATCCATGTCGAGGTAAGACAACGATGGACCGCTATGCCTTGAATTACATTTATAGTACGCGCGTTATCATCATCTGAGTCTTAGGGCCATAAATCATTTCTCTATATCTATCTCCCTTGCACTTATGGGTCTTATGGAGCCGTCTAGTGAAGGGCGTAACAATAAAAGACATATTATCGATAAGTAACGTTTATCATCGTATCTTGTTCACAAAATTAAAAAATTTAACAATATTTGATATTAAACTATATTTAAAAATTATACAGTATTTTCATACACAAAGAAAGAAAGTTTATTACAAGAAACAAAGTTGTAAATTTGTTCGTTGTGAATCACTGTTCGAGTTTGAGGGCCATGTAATTTCTTTAGATCAACATTAGAAAATAAAGTATCCAAAGTGCGCAATGAGTAACACGTGAATGTATTTATTTAATTGCAGTAAACACATTTATAGCAAAAAAACATGCACTGCAATTACATTTGAAACCGACCAATCGGAATCGTACAGATCATTAGTGGCCCATCGTTAGCACGTGCGCAGGTAGCCGTTTATCGATAACTAGGGTCCGGCGCGCTGCACATTCCTATCTCTTTTGACTTTTATGACCTGACGACTCAGATGATAACGCGCGTACTATAGTTTGAAGAACTGTCGTTTACTATAATATTATTATATACTTATAGATTATTTATTAAATAGTATGATAAATAAAGGTGTGGTAGATAAATGTTATGAGTCACTCGTCTTGGTAAAATAAATAATATAATATATTATTTTCTGTTATTCTATAAAGGCTGCATTTACATTTGTTTATTTTTTATAGGCAGTTTCATCCGAAACTGCTGCCACTACATATCAATCATCAAAGATCTGTAGAAGTATTAATGCGACCATGATTTCAGTCCGAAAAGGGATGGTGCTAACGGAGCTATAGATGACGTATAGCTCCGTCTCGCTCTAACACTGGACTCATGATGTCATTAAACCGCCATAATACCTGGACGAACTACTTACTAAGATCAACTTTAATCCCTTTTAATAAAAAATAAAAAAATAATCAAAATTGGTCCAGATTTGACGGACACAATAAGTAAACAATTTATTATGAAGAAACACCCAAAAGCTCTTCGCTCGGTACAAATGGATAGAGCAAGCCGGGTGAAAATTGTATTTACGATTTACGAAAATGATCTAAGTATATAATATAGAGAAGAATATACGTAATAGATAGCTACCCCAGCTATACTCAAGAAGTTATACAAATACTGATACTCAGTGCGTTCTTATCGTTCATGTTACGACGCATCGTGAAAGCAAGCACTAATTAATTGATACATAAGATGTGATATAGTGTCAAGCATCGCTGCGCTAACTTCTTTGTAAGTACAATGCATTGGTAAGAAGTCAGCTCGAATGTAACGCAATCATATGGGCTCCGCATGAAGCTAAATATAGTCTCATGCTGGAGGGCCATTCCGCTCAATTAGGCCGACTTTTATTTGCAAATGGTAATGACATTTGGTGCGTGTTGAATGCAATAATAAATTAAATAAAGGTGTTATACTTTTTTAGATAGCGGCGCCATACGTAAAAACATGTAAGAAATGTCATATAAAGTAAAAAAAGAATGCAGCTATGATATTTAATTTATTATTAGCATATATTCGCCGTTAGTGGATTTCCGCGGATTGACCCTGGAGCGTATACAAAATAAATTTAATAGGTTTCTGTAGGTACCTAAGGTAGTATGGTGTATATCCATTTTATCCATTGATGTATCCAACTTTGTTTGTTATAGGCATGGTGGGATACAATAAATTGGAAACAAGGAGGGACATGGCTCTTGCTACCTATATTTTTAAATTATTACGTGGCAAGACTTCAAACCCAGGTATATTAAAAGAAATAAACCTGTATGTGCGCGACAATTATGTATTGCGAATGCGACAGCCACGGCTATGGCGGTGCCCAGTAGTAGGACCAATCTACTGAGTAAAGCCCCTATAACGCGTACCTCGCGTATACTTAATGACGTAGCAGACAGCATAGGTCTTTTTACCCGACTGCGCGACGCAAAGGAGTGGTA
The DNA here is from genome assembly GCA_945859645.1 of Amphipoea oculea. NCBI lineage: Eukaryota > Metazoa > Arthropoda > Insecta > Lepidoptera > Noctuidae > Amphipoea > Amphipoea oculea. The sequence goes on from OX243873.1 coordinate 17,580,707, forward strand.
ATGTGTTTATCAGCCTATGTATGTATGTAAGTATGTATGTATGTATGTATGTATGTTTGTATGTTCCTTTGAAGCACTATACAGACCAAACGCCTGGGCCGATTTTTAATAAAGTTCACACGTCAATCGATTCCTCTTAGTCCGGCGAGTGTCACTAAAGACATGACGTTAATGAAAATTCAATATGGCGACTACTAGACGCCATATTGTGAAAATGAAAAAAATGAAAGTCAAGAAACTATGTCAAGTGGGGTATCGTTGGATAGGTCTTTCAAAAATATCAGTGGTTTGGAAAGACTGTTTTTTGATTAAGTAAACCGTTCGTGACTTATCAAGCTTTAAAGTACCAATTTTCGTTAGAATCAAGTGTCCCCTCTACCAACTAAACGCGGCAGTAGTACCTATATATTACGAAGTTTAAAGGGAAACTATCACACTTAAGTGGGATTTACCACTCATAACTAAAAAGAATAAAATAAAAAAATTAAATTTAAAAAATCAAAAAACCCGACTGCGGTAAAAAAACTTAAGTTAAAAAAAACTGAAAAGCTAAAAACAAGCCCATTTTAAGTTTTTTACTTGTTCTTTGAGTGAGTTCACAAAAACCACGATGTATAGAATATGTTATGGTAAATGATGAAACTGTAACTATGGCCACACTATTGAATTAGGAAATTCCTGTAATGATAGTGATGTGTGGGTTAATAAATAAATAAATATTCTCGTAGCCGAATTAATTAGAGTACAATTTTGACCTCATTTTCAAGAATAACAATGAATGCAGAAATAATCAAACAAGTAATTGATCTTGTCCCTATTAATACCATTGAACACTCTGAGGGTTTCATTTACAAGTCAACAAACACACAAAGAAAACACTTGACAAGAATTAAAAGATGTTTACTTAATAAATTAGGAATAAATAAATTACATGGCGAACATATTTGGAAATAAATTAACTATAGATACATAAACAGAGATCGAGAACTATGACGTAACGACAACCACTTCAGGCGCTTGTTGTGACTCTACTTCATCCTCCTTCTCCTTTGTTTGGAGTTCCGTTTCAGCGCTGGTTTCCACCGGGGATTTGGCCTGGCACATGAGCGTCACAGGGTCCCGCATGCGCTCTGGGCCACAGTTTTCCGTTGCTCCTAATAGCTTGAACTCGTCCTGTTCGTCTGAGTCGGACTCGAGCCGGCGCCGGCCCGCGATGACTACCTCGACGGCGCGCCCGTCACTCGCTGACCTGTCTCCTGCGCCGATCTCAACGCGGTACGGCGTACTTGGCTCCACGAAAGCCTCCATCACACGAACGTCAGATCTCTCTTGAATGTCATGGTCCCTGTCGAGCGGCTTGTGGCTCTTGGAGAACATGTCGAAGATGCTGAGCGGTAACTTCTTGGGGATGGCGACGAGGAACACCACGTTCTGCACGTCGGCTTGCACGTTGACCTCGCCATCCTGGCGCTGGTCGTAGAGGGCGGGCGCGGCGGCCGCGGCGGCGAACAGACAGGCGACTGCTAGGAGCATGTTGGTGCGTGCGCGCTACAGATCTCACATGCGCTGACTGCGCGCCGCATGCTCCCGCGCCGCTTTTACCAGCCACCCGCGAACCAGTCTGACGCTCGAAACGAGCACACTGTAACGGTTAACACGACATGAATACTGTGTGGACCTAATTCAACGGATGATGCCTAAGTGTTAATTATCAATTTAGAATTTAATGACCACAGCGAGCTATCAATCTTTGCCAACTTGGGTTAGATGAGTCATCATAGTTCACATTGGATTCCATTGTTCCAATTGGTTACTACCTACTATGTTATTGTTGCCGTTGCCGTAAAATGCTGTTTTGTTTTCCAACGAAGGTGAATGTATAATTTCGATAGTTTAAACACGGTCAAACAGTGAAAAGTGGGACTTTTGTGGAGCATCGCGTTCTACATTACCTGGCTTTGTGATGGTATCCGTCAAAACAAACAGGAAAGTAGTGAATGTCGTGTCGTGGCGGCCCGTGGAGCCGCAGGGCTTGTCTCGCGTGTGACAGTGACCGCGGGTCATCGATACGATAACCGAGTTTCGCCTGCACACTCGATGTACAGATAGGATCTAAGCACCGATCGGGTAATGCTTTAACTGCGCAAAACAGACCATAATCGAATCACGCAGGATGCAAATACTCGAGTCCTTTGGCTCGGTCCCGTTACTTTCTTCGCAATGTCGTCGTCTTCACAAAATGTCTCGTTCTGGTTAACTTTTTATGGCAGTACTTACTTGTTTTTATAGCTCACGTAGGTACATTATATTTCCTTATGGAACGCTGGTGACGCTAGCACGCCTTTAGGGACACAGTTTAATATAGTTTGAGACCAGTAAGGTGGAACAGGCCCCTACAAGTCCACTAAGTAAAGCATCTTTCGTTCAGTGAACCCATAAGCTTTTCTTACCAACAGGAAATCTGCTAGTCTATTTCCTGGGGCCTTAAGGACCCAGGGGCCAGGGCCCCTAGGCACGTGACATTTAAGCCCCCCCCCCGGCCCGAAGCCATTTTGGAAATTTAGCAATTAAAATCGACTAAGTAGTACAGAAAATATAATTTTTATAAATTAAACATCAGAAATTGACCATAATCACTTCAACGGTCCTCAAATCGACTTTGCTAAACAAAGACGTTCTTTTCCTCCTTAACACTCAAGTTACCTAAATACTTGAACCAACTTACTTTCTTCTTCTTTCAAACAACTTATTCATAGTACTTTTGTAAAAACCCACATGATTGATTTTTAGCAAAGTTAATGGTGCCGGCAGTGATTTAATGGTGATCGTTAGTTAGCTTCCTAACAAAAGAGGTAGGTAAACACTGGAGCAGAGACTGGCATCAATCAGCCCGTGAAAGATGACGAAGAGACTGTAAAGGGGACCATATATTTATATTTGTGTCTCGAATTGAGTAGAAATCTAATTGAGAGTCAATTAAGACACAGATATGGCTGACCATCCCTGGTTTACGTTAAGTTTCATAAATTATTAGATTTTGCCCGTGGCTGGTCGCGTGGAGGTCGGAAATCATTCAAAGGTAACGTTTACCTATATGCCTGGGATCTTTTACCTGTGTGTTGTCTAGACAAAATCAAACTGGTTGCTAATTTAATTGTATTTTTTTTATTCGTTTTTACATTCATTACTCACACCCTGACATATTACTTGTATTTTTTTTAAATTAAAATCGTTTTGCTTGTGCCATGTTTGTAAATATGTGAGCACCATGTATCTATCAGATAATTAATTTATATGTCATGGTTTCGTTTTTAATTCTTTTACCTATTGTGGTATAGTAATTTTATTTTAGGTGCATCGTCCTCACATGTTATTATATAATTAATGTACCCATGCAAAATATTGTACCTACCTAAAACATTTTAAAAGAGTAACGGTGGAGTTTCTTGCCCATTCTTCTCCATACGAAAACTACCTTTTGGAATGGGCGACTAGAATCAATTCTGTTTTATAAGATAATTTTTGACGTTCAAAAGTGCCTTTTATGTGCCTATTTGAAATAAATGCTTTGACTTTGACTTTTGACTTTGTGGGCAAACATTGACATCAGTAAAGGTAACAGACAGAGTTATGTACCTACATGGAAGTATGGATATTTCTACTAATCGTTATTTATTAATCAATAAAACCTAATTATCATATTATACTTATACATGGTCTTGTTTATAAAAGAGTCATTATATGAACTTATGACGTGCTCTATTGTTAGATGTTATAGTTCTAAGAAATTCATGTTTAGGTTCAGAGTTGGATTGTTAATTAATATCGGTATCATTAGGTACACATCCACATCGTAGATACCTACCTACCTACGTACATAATACATGATTGTAATAAAGGGACGTTTCAAACCTATTTAATATTTTAGCTCTGTCTATAATGTTCCCACTTGTGGGACACAGGCCTCCTCTCTGTACTCTGGATTGGGTCGTAAATTTGTAATCCACCACGCGGGCCCAGTACGGGTTGGCAGATGTCACATGTCTTCGAATGTTTGGTTCTAGGATATGCTGGTTTCCTCACTATGTTTTCCTCCACCGTTTTGAGAGTAGTGGTGATAAATAATTTACACAAAGTAAAGCGCCTGTCAAGGTACGAACCTAAGACCTAAACTCGTTAGTCGCGGCCGTTACCACTGGACTACTACTGCTCCACCACCAGTTTATACCTAATACTTGAACGGCTGTAATTTACTCAGTTTTACCAACTGCAGCACATGGATTCGGTACATGATTCTGCACGTTTTAATTTTTCGTCGCTGATTAAAAAAATATATTTTGACCGCGTAGACTGCACTTTTCTATGAAACAGTAGTTTTAACAGTAGTTTGCGCGTAGATACCCCGCTGCCACCCTTTATACACTCAAATATTCTAATAAAGGTTTTTCTCACTTTATTACAATATAATAAACGTATTTGGGAAGGTGATCAAAAGCTCTAAGTTTTAGAATAAGAACCCTACGGACGACTTTGAATAAAAGCTTTTGAGCTGAGTTGAGTTTTGTGTCAACAAAAGCTCTCTGGAAGCAACAGCTACTTGTTCATCAATAATTAATGGATCCTTTCTAGTTATAAGCACTAGATCATTGAGATTTTCAGGAAAGTTATTTCAAAAGTGTTCCTGAGTTACAGCGTGGTAAACCGTGATCTATTGGGTTCGTTATGTTAGGGAAAGAAACAAAGGTTTAGGGATTTTTCAATAAGAATTATTATTTATTTTCAACGAAACAATGTACACGCTTACGTACTTATATATTTAACTTACAAACTAAAATAAATGCATCTTTCCATGGCTATGTCTTCGTACAATATAATAAATTAACTAATAAATAAACTGAAGATTAATTGTAACTTTTAACGCCAGATTCCTATATTTTACCAATGGTTCATTTGTTGATACGCAAACTGTACTTTCACCTATAATGAGGCAGTGTTTATAGCGAACGTAGTTAGAAAATCCTAAGTTTATGAGGCTAAGATAAGGCAATGTTTTACATTGTTTAAGTTTTACCATTCGTATCAGAAACAATTCGTTTTATATATAGGAACCGGGCATTAGTCCACAAAACTATTGATTACTCGTTAATTGATCACATAATTATTCTTTTGACATTAATGATGGCGGGTTTTTCTCAAAAGCGGCATCAGGAAGCTTGCCAGGCGATGTTTCAGTCTGTAAAAGACACAAAAATAAATGAATGGAGGTTTTTAATACAAACAACTAATTGCGATCCTTTTATAATAGGGATCTTTCATTTTACATTAGGAAACATGGACCATTTTGATTTACAGGAGTTTATTTACCCATGTTTCTTTAACACGTCTTAGAAAGGACATAAACAAAATTAAAATTCCTTAAAATTAATTAATAGTTTTGCATGATTCCAAATGAGCTTAACAAAATAAAGAAAGGGATTTTTACCTGATAACTATATTTTCGCGATTATCTGAGAATGAAAAGAAAAACATAGAATGGATCAGTTTTTTTGCTTTCGCGCAAAAGTTGAAAGAATCATGCACAACTAATTACTTAATTGGAACTTCGACAAAAATATTCGAGTACAAAGTTTCAATTCGGCCACTAGGTTTGAAATTAATATAACATATCGAAGATTTCCACAGGAATACCTCCACAGAATAAGTTGCTTGAAGAGAAACATTTAGATTAGATTACATACTATTTAAGTTTTTACCTTTGTGCTTTCTCCTGTTTCCTCAACGACGCGTCCTTCTTCTGGATCTTCAAATCGTTGCCCATGCTGACGTCACTCAGCGGGGATGCAGGCTCCGCGGGCTTCGCTGGTTCCTCAGGCTTCACTTCTTGTGGCTTCCCCTCAGCAGGTCTCTCTTCCTGTGGCTTCACTTCTGGCACCGGCAGGGAAATCACTTGGATCGACGGCGACTCGGACGGGGAACCCTGGGGTGGCTTGGGCTTGTACTCAGTGTTGTACTCCTCCATGGCGAGATCCAGGAGGTCGTCCATGTCTCCGAGGGCGGAGATTAAGGACTCGGCGGGAGCCACCGCGATCACCACACCGTCGATGTTCAGCCTGTAGTTCTCCGTACCATTCTGTCGCTGGTCGTAGTGCTTCATGGCGCAGTCGGGTGTTGGCGCGGCCGTCGCCACCGCCACCATCGCGGCCATCAACGCCACCTCGCACACCACTCGTCTATAGTTGACCATCGCGGAAGGTGTCTGCGGGCGCACTGAACTTCGGTTGCGGCTGTGGGACCCGCTATGTATCCATTCTCCGCTGCATCTTTTATTTATTTGCCCAGATAGCGGTACAGCCAGACGCGGCTTCGACTAACCGCGCGACCCGTCGTAGCTAAACTGGTATTAACACAACAGAATTGTGTAATAAATACAGGTATACACAGGTATCATCCGTTATGTTAACACGGACATTATTTTACAACTAATCCCCATTAACTACAACAAGTAAGCGTAACCTGCCTTAAATACAACGCACTTAATCCTGGTTAATCAGATGTATTTTTTATACATTATAAGTATTTTTAGAACAGTAGGTATTATCAGGCCGACGACTCAACCCAATAACCCGTTAACCTCTGCTATCGAATGCGAACCAAACGGCTAAAAGAAATGACAACAAGTTATTTTTGGCCATAGACGACTAATTAGCCTTGACGAGTGGCGCGTTGAATAATGAAGATATGAAGATAAAATTATATTATAATAATATATCGTTTATTGCGGATCACACATAAAAATACACACAATCCATACAGTATTAGTAACAACGACTTAGAAACTATGTTAGTAAAACTAAATCCATACTAATACCTACCTATTATAAATGCGAAAGTGTGTCTGTCTGTCTGTCTGTCTGTTACAGCTTTTCACACTTTAACCGCTAAACCGATTTAGATAAAATTTAGTATAGAGATAGTTTGAGTCCCGGGAAAGGACGACATAGGATAGTTTTTATCTCGATATTCCCACGGGATTGACACTTTGCGGGAGAAACCGCGGGGCGCTGCTAGTACTAAAATAAATACTAATTATGAGGCGCGTAGAATCATTAAAATAAATTAATGACGGTATTTGAATAATTAATCCAACGTCAGACAAACAAAAATGATCGAAGGGCAAGCAATGTATCTTATAGAAAAGGTACACAGTTTACAGGGTATTTTCAAACTTGGCAATTTAGGAATGTTATATTACTTAGTGTGTGGGTTACTGTAGCATACTTCAAATTCTGGCAAACAGACATACCTACCTAGGTATCTCCTATTCCTAAGGCCCTATAGGTCCTGAAACAACTTGAATCCAAGTAAAAGCTTTGCTATGAAATTTCATTGCAACAAATACTTATGTCCTAGATAGTCGTAGTCGAACTTTTGAACAAACCAAACAATTCCTCATCAAACAACAAGACTACTCTGTAAATATCAATTATAATAAGTTAATGGGCGTCCGGTGGCACAGATCGGGTGCGGTGGACCAACCTGTCGCTGATGGGCCACGGACAGCTTTCAACTAACTGTATCTACCACCTACCTACTTACTTGCACCATCGCATCGTCTCCGATAAACGGTAAAACGGTAAAATTTTACTTTATTTGCCCTTTTCTGGGCTAAGTTTTTTGGGGGAAAGATGCTCAAGATGCCGATAAGGTATCGCAATGAATATAAAGAAAATACTTATTGTTATTTACCGACCATCGTTACGTAAACAAACTTCAACAACTTTCAATCAGCTTCCCTGAAACCTAATTATCAATGCTACATAATCTACCTTTACGAACTATTCAGACAAAATACCATACATACAGCTCTATCACACTAATATTATAAAGGCGAAAGTTTGTGAGTGTGTTTGTTACTTCTTCACGCACAAACAACTGGACGGATTTGGATCAAATTTGGCACATACATAGTTTACAACCAGGATTAACACAACGGATACTTATTGTCCTGATATTCCCATGGGATCAAAACTTATGAGGGTGAACCCGCGGGGCGCAGCTAGTTAGGAAATAAGAACACGAAGACCTAAAAAGTGCATGCGCAGCTCTAGGTGAGTTGCATATGCAGTTTTTAGGTCTTCTTAGTTACCGAAACCAATCGTTGTAGGTATATCGTATGATTGCTTTAGGTATTATCGACCGGTTTATGATAGGCGAAAGTGCAACTAAAAAGTAGGTATTTTTCTGGGCATCCGCCGATTTTGTGCAGGAACTTGCATAAAAAAAGAATGAGTGCCATAACTCTCTCCATAAATCCATTGTCTACTTGATAAAAGGTTAACAATCATAACAGTAATGAATACCTACCAACAATTATATCGACTTTACACACTTTTAAGGACACGTCAGATTTCTAGACAAGAGCTAGAAACTGTTACCTCTTCACAAACAGGTCTGGGTTACTTTCTACCACACCCAGTTTTATTTAATGTCGGTTCGAACGTCTCGCTGTAAAATTGTCGTAAAGCAGGATGGTGATTGAGTCGTAGGAAGACATAAATGTGACAAACTGCTACTGACAACTACTTTAACTATCTATCTTCTTATTTATTTATTTAATACTTCAAGCACATAAATGTACAGAGGCGGACTTAATGCCATAGGCATTTTCTACCAGTCAACCTTCCTATTATTTTTGAAGTGAATACTTCTTTAGGCGCGTCGGACATTTCTGAGATGAGAAAAAACCATTGAACTCGCGACACTGTTACCGACACCGCGCTACATTCGCATACTCGGTTTTAATGTAATTCCGGTATGTCAGTGAGTGAATGGCCAAGTTTTGTTTATATGACGATTCAAAAATACACACGTAATTGTTCAAGTTTTCACTTCTGTCGGCACTCCCGGAGTGCCACTGTTTTTTTTTTTTTTGAAGTGTAAACTTCTTTAGCGGCGTTGCACACTTTTAGTAGTGGGTAAAAAATGTTAAACTCGCGTCAGCACGTGACCGTCAGGAGAGATTTCCCCCCCCCCCCCCCCCCTCTTTCTACGGCGGCGCCAACCGAAGTGAAGTGACACACGGACACAATGGATGGATGGATGGATGGATGGAAGTGGAAGTGGAAGTGGAAGTCGAAGTGGAAGTGGAAGTCGATGTGGAAGTCGAAGTGGAAGTCGAAGTGGAAGTCGAAGTGGAAGTCGAAGTGGAAGTCGAAGTGGAAGTCGAAGTGGAAGTCGAAGTCGAAGTCGAAGTGGAAGTCGAAGTGGAAGTCGAAGTGGAAGTCGAAGTGGATGTCGAAGTGGAAGTCGAAGTGGAAGTCAAAGTGGAAGTGGAAGTCGAAGTGGAAGTCGAAGTGGAAGTCGAAGTGGAAGTCGAAGTGGAAGTCGAAGTGAAAGTCGAAGTGGAAGTCGAAGTGGAAGTCGAAGTGGAAGTCGAAGTCGATGTGGAAGTCGAAGTGGAAGTCGAAGTGGAAGTCGAAGTGGAAGTCGAAGTGGAAGTCGAAGTCGAAGTGGAAGTCGAAGTGGAAGTCGAAGTGGAAGTGGATGGATGGATGGATGGACAGCTGAAGGCTCGACCGTCTGTGTAGCAGCCACACTGCTGTGTATTCGTAAAATTCGTTTATATAAAGTGTTTAAAATATGGAAATTGAACAAAGTGCATCTATTAATGAAAAAAGTGACGCAGAAATAGTGAAAAAAAAATGAGTTATATTGATTTATTTCAACGTTAATATTCAAGTTTTCACTTCTGCCGGCACTCCCGGAGTGCAACCCGTCTTTTTTTTGTTTGGAAAAGTATAGGCCGACCTTTAATTTATTTATCTCTGCTGCCGAATCCCGCTCTGCGTAAGCTCTAAATAGATTTGGGAACTGGTTTAAAAACTGGGTAAAGTGCAAAGTGAATTCTTTAACACCGCTGCATTCCCATGCAAATCGTCCAGTTTTCTCAGATAACAGGAACTTCGGGACAACGGTACTGCGGCTGAGTCGCCAATCCGCTTGCTTACTTAATAAGCCCCATCAGATTTGCACGGGATGCGGGACTTTAATTACTTATAGGTAAGTACTAACGGACGCGCCGTTCATCATGCACTTTACTTATGCCCAGTTTTTTTTAATACGCAGGTAAGTACTTGTGTAACTAACGGTGTTAGTTCGTCAGTCTAGCGTTTTCTTTACGTCCGATCCGAATCCGAGAAATAGTCCATAGTCCGATTTGTTTGGATCTAGTGTGAAACCCATAGGTGAAACCCCTCATAGGTACAAATAAAACAATGGTCATTTCGGACCGGCATTTCTCGGATTCAGATCAGATGTAGTGCGAAACCGCTCTAAGTCTATAACTTTGAAAGCTTGGATGATTATAGGTACCTACCTTAATGCCCGATCCTTAGCGAATAGTCATCGCCTTTCTACTGTTTGTAAGATGCATAATACGGCTGCCATGTCATAGAATAGAATAGAATATCATTTATATCTGAGTAGGTATATGCTACATGCCTACATGGGTGGTATTAGGGGACGAGCCTGTTGCCATCAACTGGGTACAAATCCAGACATTCAGTCTCCGGGCTGCTACTGAGAAATTCCTGACGTAAAAACCCAATAACACTTTGCCCGACCTGCGAATCGAACCCAAGACCTCGTGCTTAGCTGTAGCGATTGCGAACACTAGATCAACGAAGCAGTCGGTAAATGTAGTGGCATGACTCTCATACAGGTGATAAGTGCGACCAGTCTAAGGCCCTTTGTACACGGCACGGTTTCTTTACAATACCTACGGCGTAGATATTTAACCGCGCCGTAGAGAAAACGTGTCCGCCAACAAGCTTCCATAGTGATCCATATAAAACTGACGAACTGTGCCTACACACGGCATGAACTGAATTTTTACATGGTAAGAAAAACGTGTGTGTAACTGTAGGGCCTAATCCATCCATCCGCCTTCCAAACTAGGAGCTCGTCAAAACAAAGGGGAGTGATCTTTGGACAACTTACCGTTATAGTACACCTAGCTACCATGTCGTCATGTAACCCTGCGGTTATTTAAGCGATTCCGATTTCCGCTTCTCGAGCCGAAGTTTGAGATTTGAACCTATTACCTATAGCAAAAACCAAAGTTACCGTGACTTTCTAAGGTAACTGTTATGGCCGGTTTTGTCACCGAAAATTGTATCTGGCAGATACTTTAATACTTACCATTTTATAATTTATCTCGTGGATATAAGTAGTGCGAGATGACCTGGATGCGTACCGCGAGAGCTGGTTCGAGGTTGCGCGGGAAAAAGAGATCCTGGGAGGATTTGGGGTAGGCCTTTGCCGGCCGGCCAAGTGCGTGTCGGATCACGCACAATGAAGGGTTCCGTAGTTGGAATGAATTTATTCCAAGAACAAACTTAACATTGTAGTTGAAAACCATGTCCTCCCATACATTGCAACTGCAAATTTAAGTTAGTCGACTATTACTCGTAAACTTAGCCTACTTAGCTGTGATAGTTTTCCTTTTAATTTCGTTATATATCCTACTGCCGTGAACTTTTTCACATACCCAAAAGCAACCATTTACCTTGCAGGGGGGGGGGGGTCACTTGACTCTAACAAAAAATTGCACTTTAAAGCTTAATATTTCACAAACGGATCCCTGAATCGAAGAATGGCTTTCACGAACCCGCAATATTTTTAAAAGACCTATCCAACGATACCCGCCACGCCATGTGGTAGCTGAGAAAAAAAAAACATCCCCACTTTACGTGTAGATACAGGAGATACACTAAAAAAAAATATTTCATGATTTTATTTTACCACTTTGTCGGCGTGATTAGTATGTAGGTAGTATATCCATGCCAAATTATAACGTTCTAGTACTAAGAGTCTCTGAGCTAAGCTGCGGACGGACGGACAGACGGACACAGCGAAACTATAAGGGTTCCTTTTTTTTAATATGAAATGGGCTTGCTCTTGACTCTAGCCTAGGTCAAATGTGACACAGACAAAGTCGACGATGGAGCGAGCTTACCCAGAAGAAGCCTGTTCACTCTCACTAGAGATTCGGGTTGTATGCGCTCGGATAAACAGACGCAGGTAGCGAGTTCCACTCTTTTGCTGTGCGCATTATAAACGACATTTGCAAACGCTTAGTGCGAATTGGTGGAATAGCATGCCGGACGCTTACCGGCTAAAACCACCGCGGCGTTCCACCTCTACCTATCTATGGCCGGGGGTGCGGGATTCGCGTAATTGCATTCACCGCTCCCCCTATATCCTGAAGAATATCATATATTTTTCTTATTTTGTTTACTGTAGTCGATCATATACTTTTAGGCATTATAAAACTTGCGTTTAGGTCCTGTATACGTCGCGCAACGAGTTGTGAGCGCTGACCTTGAAGAAAACAGACGCCACAAACCCTTATGCCTTAGTAATAAGGGTTCGTTTCGCTTGTTTTTTTTCAAGCTCAGCGCTCACAACTCGTTGCGCGACGTATAGTCCCCTTAAGAGCCGAGCATAACGAAAAAAATCTGAAAGAACACTAAGCGAAAACAAAGCAATAGCGCGGAAACAAGAAATTTCATCCGGACGAAATCGCGGGATAGTTAAAAATAAAACAACGTTTAATGGTACAAAAATACTTTCTTTTATTTCAGACTTATTTTTCACTGCGTTTTATACACATAAACTAACAAAAGTAACAGGTTAAAACAATGCGGGAAGATCGTTTGTGCTTGAAAATAACCAAATTTTATATTTATAATTTTATATTATATTATAAAGTGAGCCTTATTTGTGCAAATTGAAAAAAAACTATCTTTCAATTTCTGTTGCACGACAGTGCACACTATGCACAGCTGGTTTAAATCAAGTTAATCCAGTAGTTTTATTGTTATTATAATATTAAACTTTTAACCGCTCAACTTCGTTCCAGTTGCCGTGCCCTCAGCGCCCGAAAAAAAAACGAAAAATAAATACCTGATAGAATACAGCGTAATTAAATAAAAAAGCAGAATAAACGAGCTGTGGTATTTGGTCGTATACGACCCTGGCGAAATGGACACGAAAATATTTGCCGGATTAATCCGGCGTAAGCGTTTAAAAGGTTAATAGTCCTCAAAGGGGTAGACAGAGATGCCAAACTGTAAATGTATATTGAATCACTACTGCACAAACATAATATCAACTTCGTTCACAAATGAATATTACGACAGGTTTATCTTTCAAACAGAGAAAACAAAACATTAACAAAAATAAACTTAATACTATCCAACCTCAAGGCACTTAGAAGGCATTATTATAAAGGCACTAAATTTCTATAATTACTTAATATCTATGGCATACATCAACGCACAACCTGTTACCATGAATTCAGAACATGACTGGATACAAAGGGGTTAGAAAATTTTCGTCGATTATAAAAAAACTGCTGTTTCATAGAAAAGTGCAATACCGACGCGGTCAAAATTTTTGTTTTTAAATTACCGGCTAAAAATTTTGCCGCAGGGGGGTTTAGAATCATGTATTGAATCCATGGTAACAGGTCGTGTGTCGGTGCAAACTGTATATTAATATCTTAACATGAGTACAATAGGTGATTTTATAATAACTGAGTCTGGTAGTTATTAAGAATTGTTGAAACAGTGGGCGACTCAGTTGCGGAACCGCGCAACACAACGCAACGTAACTGCGCAACATAATGCAACGTAACTGCACAACATAACGCAACGTAACTGCACAACATAACGCAACGTAACTGCACAACATATCGCAACGTAACTGCGCAACATAACGCAACGTAACTGAGCAACATAACGCAACGTTACTGCACAACATAACGCAACGTAACTGCACAACATAACGCAACGTAATTGCACAACATAACGCAACGTAACTGAGCAACATAACGCAACGTAACTGCGCAACATAATGCAACGTAACTGCACAACATCACGCAACGTAACTGCACAACATAACGCAACGTAACTGCACAACATAACGCAACGTAACTGCGCAACATAGAACAGTAAATTGCAGGTCTGTCTGGAAGAATACTATGTGTGTAACATTTGAACTCAATGTATTATCTATTTAGACAATATTAACAAGTGGCAAATAACAGTGTTCAACTAATTGAGTGCTATATAAAGTAAAGATCAACTTAATGATATGTAACTTACAACAGTAATTTTATAACAGGAAAATATCAAACACCTTAAATATCTATCCATACATTTATGACGGAAGCCAAATTCTTCACAATCATAGCTGTAATGTTGGCACCTCCTGTGCTCGAAATATCAATCTACACAACATCCAAACTGGAATAAGTAACCCATTGTGGGAATTATATCACACATTAGTAAAAAACCAGAAGTCAAATTCTCGTATTAAAACTTTCAAAATCCAGTCTCAATCTGATTTTAGAGTAAATCATTGTCGAAATTAAGGTTAACCTTTGTTCACCGGTGATCTGACAAAATAATTAATCCAATCAAAAAATCCAATAATTCATACAAAAATCCCTTAGAAAAAAACATTTAATAAAAAAAAATTAACCAAATCGGTCTAGCCGTCTCAAGTGATGCAGTTACCAACAAACTGCATTTCATTTTTATTTATACAGATTTTAGGTAGCATAAACAGTCTATAAAATGTTTCCACTGCTGGGACACAGGCCTCCTCTCTTCGAGAGGGTGTGGGCTATAATCTACCACGCGGGCTTTGTGCCGGTTGGTAGATGTTACATGTCTTCGAATGTTTTATTCTAGGACATGGCAGGTTTCCTCACGATGTTTTTCTTAACCGTTATGACGCCTTTACCACTGGGCCACTACTGCTGATTTTCGGTGCGTTCAACTAATTAAAATTTTGTACGTATTGACATGAGATTAGATCATTTTTGAAGGGAAAAAACCATTGAACTCGCGACACTGTTACCGTTACAGTAACCGACACCAAATAAATATTTCCTGACGATTAAAATAACACACACGTAATTGTCCAAGTTTTCACTTCTGTCGGCACTCCCGGAGTGCCACTGTTTTTTTTTAAAACGAGAATTGCTTCTCTGGTCAACTACCCATAAAATATAAGCTTACATATTGATGTTAGCTATCATACTTATCAGTATACTCATCAGTGATAGTACTGAGCACGTGGCTAAAGAAGCCGTCGTCATGTCGTAACCTGTACAGCGCAGTGGTCAGGTACCGCTGTACTGAAGCTGCGCAGGATACTATCGGCATGCCTTCGCTGCAGACTGAGCGGGCCGCGCAGCATACTGTGACCGCTTGACGCCAGATGCGGGTACTCACTGGGGAAAAGATGACAAAGTTTCATCACACTAATATTATAAAGGCGAAAATTTGTGAGTGTGTGTGTTTATATCGCCGGGATAATAGTAAACTTCGTGTTCAGCCAGCTAAGACAGCACTACTGTATAAAAGCGTTGTATGCAGAGCACCGATAATTTATAACAATATCCCTATCTGTGTCAAAAAACTAAGTACAGACCAGTTTAAGAAAACGTTTAAAAAAATACTGACAGAAAAAGCTTACTATAATATCAATGAATTTTTAAATGACAAATCGCTCTGACTGAATCTATTATATTTATTTTGAATCGCATGAATATTTACCAATTGTTTTTTATTTATAATTTAATATTAATGTTATTGTTATTTTTTTTTTTTTTGAGACTTTGTATATTTCTTTTTAATTGTAATTTTTTTTTTTATTTTTGAAATCTTATGGTCTTTCGACCTAATTTGTACACCAGCCATGGTCAAACATGTTGTGCCAAAGAACATCCTGTAACACCTACAATAAACATTATACCATGTTTATAATCTACACATGTTTTTGCAAATAAATTGATCTTTATCTTTATCTTTATCTTTATGTTTGTTACTCCTTCACTCTCAAACGACTGGACCAATTTTGATAAAATTTTGTATGGAGGTAACTGACACCCTGGATTAACATATAGCCGACTTTTTATCCTGATATTCCCACGGGATCGACATTTACGCGGGTGAAGTCGTGGGGCACAGCTAGTTGTAAATAAACGGAGAGTTACGCCAAGCACACATTAAAACCGCAACGGCTCGCAGCGCTACGCCTTTTCATACAAAATGTACGGATGAAAGAGGATTTTTGCAGTGCGTTGCGGCGCGGCCTGCCCCTATCTACTTTAGCCATTGTTTGTCCACCGCACGTCAGCGAGACGTAAACGAGAAACGAGATTATGTATTCGGACCGAACGTGACCTCCCACTGCCGTGGCGGTGGACAATCGACCTTTAAAGTATGAGCATACAAAATAAGGCAATCGGATATAATCAGTAAATTCCGCAAACCCGAGGATTGTCCAATGATAGATCTGGATGTACGGTTTCGTTAAGGGCGGCACACTACTCGGAAATTCTGATTATATGGCAATATAAGCAACTATGAAATACAGTGATTACCAGAGGTCGGAGTAGGTAGATTGATTTTATATACTTGCGTCAAGATATTATAATATGGACATGCCATTTTATCCATAATGTGCGGTAAGTACCGGAAAAAGTTCCGGGATTGGAATTATGGTATAAAATAAAATAAAAAACATACAGATAGGCTAACAAAATCGTTTATTATATATATACATGCCAGGGTGAGATTATTATTTACACAACACAGGAATTTCACAAATTAGGAGCGCACTCTACGAACCGAGGTAAGGGAGTGAGATACCTGGAACACAGCGCGCGCGCATTGTTCTAACAAACACCCAATGAGTCATACAGGATACTTGCTTCTGATTGGTCGTTGCGTGCGGTCAATGCGTTGTGAACATAGATGAACATGAGATAAAGAAACAAAAGGCCCTGTCTAAGTTTTGTCTCATACTGTCAAGCGTCATTTCTAATTCAACAGTAAGGAACAAAATACGGCGTAACTATTCCAAGGTATTTTTGTATAAAAAAAAATACTGATTTCTTTCACCATTAGCTAACGCTGGCAGCGTAGATTGATATTATTAATACGTTTTTCACCTTAAACACAAATTCGTGCTAATTTCAAAATTCCGGAACAAATATCACAATAAATATGAAGTTTTGGAGGCATATCCATATTATCCTCTACGTTTGACGTCAACGACCTTAAATCAATCTACCTACTCCGACCTCTGGTGATTACTTACAAAAGTGTTGCATATCAGCATCACAGTGCTGCAACAGTTGTTGTATGGAGGAGGAGCCTTCAATGAGAGGCACATTGTTCCCAGTCACAACTAAAGATCCCGGTATCACTGCCCTACGTACTACTTCCTCTACTTCCAATGTCAAAGCCTGTAACATTCACAATCTATGTTAAAATGGAGTCGCCGTATGGACAAGTTGTAAAATTATTGTAAAGGTATAAGGAACAGGGTTAAAAGTTCTTCATTCTCCATAGAAAAGGGCCCCTCCGACTAGGCGGAGTTGTGTCTGGTGGACTACCTGCCCTACGGATGCCATCCGTACAAATGCTATTTGTGCGGATAACTTTACTTGTGCGATGCAGGATTTGGCGTGAAGACAGTGTGATGCGTAGTTCGAATGTGTCGTTGTAGATGTCGCCACAATGTTCTTGTGATAACTTAGGGCCATTTTGTCAAATTATCTGGAAAGCGCTCCTCCTGGCTTCAGTTATTTATAATACTGTTCTGTGAGATAAATGTATGAATTTTGTATAATTATATCTTTAGTTAATGTAATAGACATAATTCTGACGAGCGCTCCAGTGCCAATCCACGTTTTAGCTAGATTAAGTTCAACTGAATGCTGACTGTCAAAATTGCCGATCAGGCAATCCACACACAAGCGTCCACAAGGAGCGTGTCAAACAACTAAGGCGCCTATGAGCATTGTAAAAAAAACCCGACAGCGCTCAGATCGGCCGCTCCATGGAGCGCAAGCTCCGACGCACATATGTGCGTGCACAAATGCGCGGCACGTGCACACCGAGCGCGCATTTGGATCGCGATCCTGCCGCGCCCGATCGGAGAGCACTGGATCGTCCGATGTGGAGCCAGCTAATAACATGTACTCACACAAGTTTTGAAGCCAATTATAAAAGACATGGAATGGATGGTATGAAATATTACCTGAGTATCAGGGGTGCCAGTTGTAGTCTTTTTGTTGTCATCTTTCATAACATGCAGCCAGTAAGACGTGGGAATATGCTGTAAGTGAAAAATAAATAGGTTATGATATAGAAAAAAAAAACCTTTTTCGTTTTATCCTTAGTAGTATTTTCCCTTCCCCCTTGGGTAAAATAAAAAGCCACTCACCACTCATCTCAAGTCACTCATATTGAAAGATAAGTGATTTTAAGACAACCAGTATTGGTTCGAATACCCTTCAATAAGTCTGCCTAAGTTCAGCCCCGGACTTTTTATTCAAGTTCAGGAGAGATTTAATTTTGGTATAGAGTTCTGTTTACGTTTTTATTTATGCTTGAGTGATGGTATATTGGATTGTATTATTATTATTATTTATATTGTGCTAGCTGACATGTGGCAATTTTTTTTTCTTTTTCTTTGGTTTATAATGTTAATTACTTTGCATGCTATTATGTCTTTGTGTTCTTCTAACTTGATAAACAGATGTGCTGCTGAGGAATTTGTTGCGCATCTTCTTCCCAGCTAAAAGACTAGGACGTGGTGAAGGGCGGGCGTTTTGGGGGGACTTTCTTTATTTTTATTTTTTTTTATGGATGGGAAATCATCAAATGACCCCTCCCGCTCTGGGTGGAGTGAAAGGGAGGGTCAGACTCTTCCTGACTAAAACCCATCCGTGTTCCTTCCTTAGCCCTTTATGTTCCGAGGTAGCGGTAACCGTTTCGGACAATCCCGCACCCCCGGCAGGCTTCGGCCCTGTCAGGCCCCTTCCTTTTTGCTGACATCTCTTTGAGGCGCGCGTGGAACACGTACGCGCCGTCCGGCACGGACCTGTTTTGGGGGGGACAGACTTGTGTTGTGTAATTTTGACGTTCCAAAAGTGCTGATTCTCAGCCTAATAAATGACTTTTGATTTATTATGTAAAGTAAATTGTGACTTACATTAGTGTCTGCAAGCATCAGTATCCTATGCACATGAGGCTGGTCCGTAGTATCAGGAGACAGTCTGTTCACACAGTCTGGGTACATCTCTGCTAGTACAACGCTGTTCTCGCCGCCCAGTTTACGTTTGTTTTGTTCGTTTATCGCCAGCTCGTCGAGGCGGTCGAAGATTAGAGTAGCTACTTTTGGTTTTATACCTGGAAGGAATTAAGGATGTATTATAGACTAGCTGGAGAATTAATTGATTTTTTTTATAATATCATGTGGAACTAGCAAAAAGATTATGAAAAAAAAAAACATTAATAAAGTAAGATCAATTTGTACAATGGGATAGAATATGAAAGTCATAAAAATATGTTACTTAAAAAATATTATAACTAAAATATTTTTTGGCTCATAAACAGACACTGTGAAAGTCAAAGTAGAGCTTTTTCCAGAGAAATTATGACAAATAATGCATTTGAAATAAAATTGTAAGCAATGCTGTGAGAACTACAAGACAAATACAAACATTACATACAATATAACATATAAACCATCCACTCATAACAGCTTACCTCAGACTTGTAATAGATAGCATGAAAAATTCAATACAATTATTAGTTTTTAAAATTTTTCGTAATATTTCTATGTGCAGTACTAGTTTAAACCTTTAAGTATATATGTAAATAAAAATAGTCCATAATTACATACTATCACGCCTGTAATTTCCGAAGGCGTTGGCAGAGGTGTCCAAGACATCTTTACCATGCATAGATTCAATGCATTATATAATTGCATAGCACGTGTGAGAACGTGTGATGCCACGAAAGATGAGACTTGACTCACCACGTGGTTTGACTTGCACAGTACACGATTTTAGGTCTCTTTAGCTGTATGAGATCTGAGCGCGGGACGGGACCGGACGTCATAGAGGCGACGGAAAGAGCGCGGGAGGCGGGGTCAAGTCTCATCTTTCGTGGCGCTAACTATACAATAAAGCTACTATTTACTGGGTATGTCTTTTATTGATTTTAATGAGCCCTGGCAGTTGAGAGAATGTTATGCTCACTCAAATGTCTTGCTGAAGATGCCACATGTTAGATCATTTGGTTCCCTTCAAAATATATTTATAATTTTACCGAAATGTGCAGCAGCTACATCCATGTCAGCATCCTCACTCCATGCCAGTATAATCTGTACAGTTTGCAGTATGGAGCATTGCAGGCGGAAGAAGAAGGAACCGGTCCTTATTGGCTGCCTCTTGCTGCATCCTTCACATATCCATTGGACTCTGAAAATTACCACCAACTTACCATTAACAAAATTCATCTTACAGCATTATTAGTAGAACAATGTTATTATTCAGTGCTATATTAAGGTGGATTCTTCCATAATTGTAACAACAGATTCTGGAACGACATTCCTTTACGCAGCTAGCAATAGGAATTGACTGGTAGAATTCGTCATGTAAGGAAAGAGCACTAAGTGACTTTGTCCCTCTCAATATCTTTCTACCATAAACAAGTGTGTGTGTGCATACGAGTACCATGTAAACATTTTTTTATACCTGCATTTATAGCAAATAAATATAGCTATTGTATTCTTAAATTAAATCACACTTAAAATTAACAAAAAAAATTGTTGGGGCTGGTTTTACACCACAGAAATACTAATCACTACTGTTAAGAATCTAGGAAGGAAATAGTTTTGTAAGTTAGGATAAATAAACAAAGCAACTCTCCAAGCAAGTCCTAGTGAGAATTATTTAGATAACATCTGCTACTACACAAGTTTATCCATAGACTTGATTTTTTTTATGACAAGCTTCACCAAAACTACTGTAGTAATTACCTATGAGAAACTAATAATTATAGGTTAATTCCTTCATTAATACATTCTTACCTGTCTATTACTCTAGCGGTTCTACAAACAACTTTGCAGTCTGCTTTATCTGAGGGACACTTCATTACTTTAGGCAAAAGTCCAAATGTTTGCAGCCTTTCCACTAGTTGACACTCCAATCTCTGGTCACCATGGCTAGTTGTGAACTCCTTGTACAACTGCAGATTACTGGAAATAGAAACCAAACCTTGTTTATGCTAGCCAATGAGGTCTCATAGCTGACACATGGGCCCACATCATTAAAACAGTAAATGGTTCATTATATGATGACTGCAGCCACATGGTAGTCAAGCAAATAGGAAAAAAATACTTGAACACTTTAGCTGAATGCAACAGTACGTACTACGAAAGTACTGAAGTCGAAAATAGCTTTCACTTCCTATTCACAACTGAAAGTATAAAAATAATATCTTACCCAGGTAATGTGTTGAATGGTAGAGTAGGCTCGGTAATTTCAGTCTTTGTGCTGCTGTCGTATGTCGTGGAGTCTGCTTCCATCATTATCAACTTAATTTACAGACATCTATAATATCACCAAGTTTTTCACCAAGAGAATGTGATTATGAAGTGCTATCTTTAAAATATATTGAACAATTATTATTTTTATTTACATTCTTCATGCATAAATTAATGATGGTATTCACTTTTCTCACGTCAAAGCTTCTTTCCAAATAAATTATTTTTTCCGAAAATCAGACAGAAAGAAATCCAAAATATAGAAACGTCAAAGTCAATCGGAACTCTCAAATACTCTCAATTACTCTCAAACAAAACAAAAGTCAAAAAAAAATATTGATAATCATAAAAAGCAGTTTTAAATCTTGCAACATTGAAATGCAAAATAAAACACAAGACGTGAAATATTATGGAAGAAAAACTATTATCTATACAAAATATATACAATATATTGTATATAGTATATTTTGTAGTTTGTGTGTCTATACAAATAAATTGTAAATAAATAAAAACAACTAGGTACTTTACGTCGAAAAAAATCTTTTTTTATTCTACTTAATGTTTTAAGCCAATAAATTATTCTAATTCTACCCTATTTTACTTTTCAACTAGAGACCTGTAGAAAACTAAACGTATTAGGGATGGGGCGAACCTGTCCGAGCGAGCATAATGCTTGGATAAATCGAGTATCCGATTTAAAAACTGATTGATTTCATTGTTATTTTAGTTAATTAATATTTTTTAATATCCTTAAGTAGTGTTACTGCTGTGCGTGAGGTCCTGGGTTTGATTCCCGGGTTGGGCAAAGTGTTATTGGATTTTTCTACAAGGAATTTCTCAGTAGTAACCCGGATTCTGGATTTGTGCTCGGTTGATGGCAATAGGCTCACCCTCTGTTACTTGGGAAAATAACTTGCAAAATGTCGGTCTGGCTATTCCTTCGGAATATACAGGCGTGATGATTCTACATTAAAGGTATGATTCCGATCTCGGCAGCACGCAGCAGTGCTGCCGCGGCAGTGCGGTCGCAGCACCACTGGTCCCCATATATTCTGTATAGGTTTATATGAGATTACATTCCGAGCACGGCAGCAATGCTTCGCGACATTGCTGCGTCACAATATATGGGGACCAGTAGTGCTGCGGCAGCACTGCTGCGTGCTGCTGAGATCGGAATCATACCTTTAGTCGCTTCTGCTTTTTGTTGAAAAATTATAGTTTGAGTTGATTAAAATTAATCGTCAAAATTCCTACCTTTCGTTTTGTTGGCTGAGTATCTCTACTACTTCTATAGTACACACGCAGCGACTTTACTCGCCGGTGACACACATACTGATTTTGACGTCACTGGCAGTGGCAACTAATCGGCTGTCAAAATGTGTGTGTGGACTTGAGTCACCGGCAGGTAAAGTCACTGCGTGTGTTCCTAGCATTAGTTAGGATAGGCACAAAAGTTACAGGCACTTCTTATAGAATTTTTTTTTTTGTTCTTGTTATTATTTATTTAGGTATCAAAATCGATTAATTAAGAAATCGATTTGGAGTTGATTGGTTTGCAACTGGCAACACTGCTTGTGCGTGCCTTCCTTCATTCATTTTCGAGTTCCGTTGTGTTTTATGTCAAAGTAAAGTGTCATGTTGCTTGGAATTTAAGTTTTTACATTTACACTTGTGATTTATTTTTCCTATTATTTGTGATAAACTGTAATCGTCAATTAAAACAAAGTGAAGCATTTGGAATTATTCATGTACTATGTAAGTATTGTTTAATTTTCTTGACATTTTCTGTCAGCATCTTCGTATTTTTGGTTTCCATAATTTCGATTTCGACACTCGCTTGGAGTTTATCTTAAAATTAAATTGTATGAATTTAAATAAGTATAGCAATAAAAAGCTGCTGAAGGCCTTTATAAACTAGAATAGGTTTGATTAACTTTTATAACGTGATTTTATTTTAGTTAGTTACTGTTTAACTGCAAAAAATCAATACTCTTAGCTTGATTTTTATTTCAAGTTAAATTAGTGAATAACGTTTTTGTCCTGTGATAAGTGTTTTGAGATTTTTTTATTTTCTAAGCTATGTTTACATAAAATGTCATTCACAATGTAATTAAACACAGTGCATTTTAGTTTTATTACCTATTTCACACAATATCTAGGTCTAAAGTAGGTAACTGCACATTAAGTTATCTACAATAATGTTTTTTTTTTTAATATATTTTTTTTTATTAGTGTGATTTTTACCAGTCATCTAGAGATCTCCCTTCATCCAGTTCCTTTTAAACTATTCATAAGGGACTATCCCATATTTATTGTTTTTTTTTTATGCAAAAACCTCCCCTTTCTAGCATTAATTTTAAATAAGAGATTTATTAATTCATTAGTTACAGTATAAACAATTTAATAGTAGAAGTAGTACTTTACAATGACAACCCACATAAAAATAATAAGTTTAGTAATGGTTAATTAAATACAAAATAAACAGCAATAAAATAAATATGACCTTCATTTAATGTGAGTCAGTTCAATATCAATACAATTTATTATTACCACAGTACCTACCTATTCACACTTAAAAATTTAAACAATTACCATGGGTAACTCACTATTGATTGTAATTTCCTCTAATTTGATGTTAACAATATAATTGCAGTTCACTTCAGCACCAATTTCCTTTGACATTAATTAAACAACAAAGTGTGATGGAGAATTAAGCAATCAAAATAAACTCCTACCATGCTTGTATAAAATGACATCTAAAGTGGAGGATTCTTTTTATCCATGACCAAAATAGAAAGAACATGCTTAACTGTTTAACAAAAAATATGTGAATTTATTCAAACTGAAATAGTTGGACTTTGAATAAAACATGTGTCCAATTCTGTGTTTTTTTTTGTCATAAAATCTAACATGGAAATTGTGATTTAATCTGTGACAAAAGCTTACCATTTTTGTACACTAAAATAGTAAGGAATAAAAAAATGATAACTTACACCTACAAATTAACACAACACTACTTTTTATAGGTAGACAAAGCATGTATTAAAAAGGAGTAGTGTAACTCAATTATAAGTTATCACTCTGCAATTATTTTATATTACACAGTATTTTTATCTCACGAAGCGACTCGCGCTTTACTTGTGGTTACCAAGTGTACAAACACTGTGAATGTGTGTGTAAGCGCAGGAGCTCTCGGTACTGTCTGAGACAAAGGGGAATTCGGAAGTGTGTGTGTTCTGTGCTGACGCTCACTTGGTTGCCACAAGGAAAGCGCGCGTCGATTCGTGAGATAATAAAAATACTATAAGTAGTAAGTGTAGTAACTAATCACTTCCTCATGTGTGTGTTCCTATTTTATGCCAAGTCAGAACTCCTCTAAGCATATTATGCTCAGGTAGACATATTATATGGCCAAAATTCACCTATTTATTTATTAGCGTAATATACTCTCCGCGAAAAAATCCAGGATTAAATCCAGACACGCATTTTGTCTCGTAGTTCATTGATATCGACCACGTAACACGCAACATGTTCGTTGCATTACGCTGTTCGCAATGATGAAGCTCGTTAAAAAGATACAGATCGACTCATAGACGAGCCCAGAAATTCCCATAACATTATGTTACACAAACCTAAATGATACCTTAAGTAGAATAAAGCAGCTTTATCAGATCTCCACAAAAGTGCTTCCATTACCATCTGTACTAACTGGGAAGTAATAAAAACAATGCAAACTACTGTTACCGAGCGAGTTTCTGAAATGATAAGTTGGAATACGTATTTCATGTGTGGTTTCCGCGTGGCTTGCGTGATTAAGGGCGTTAGTTAGTGCAGTGACGCAACACGCGTATTTTCGGCGTCAATATTAACGTATTTCGTCCATAACGGCTGTGCTGAAATGTGAGCCGAGCCGACGCCGACGCTGCCGTCCCCGCCCGAACTTACGCTACTAATTGAGCTATTAACAGCTAACACTTTTACACTTATACGTTACATACACATAAATATTTAGTTCACAGCTATTTAGAAATAGGCCATTTACGAGTTACGTATAAATGACTTTTATTGCACTTCCCGGTGTATTTAAGTTAGCATCTCTGAGAAAATCGCATAACAAACCAGGACGTCATCGTAAAGCAGCATATGGGCTTATAGAAGAAGCATGCGCAGCACATAGGTAGGTATCGTGGTGATTTATCGAGTGTTCTCAGGTTCTCAGAAGACGTTCTTCTTTTGTCTCTCTCAAGTGAATGGTCGCAGTTAATTATGCGCATCTATCTTTCGTTCTCGCGGACTGCATACTACGTGGTAATCGCTAGTAGGACAGTTCGTTGCTAAGCCTAGTCTTCGGGCAATATAATTTAAATCGTAAAATCATTCCTTGGTGGATACGTTATGTTTGTGTTTCAGAGCGTATCTATCCGTCTTTCCTGGATAATGTTGTCACATAGTCCTGCTTGACCAAAATGTTTGTAGTTTCGAAGGTGAAAAGTTATTGGCTCAATAAATAAGCATCAACTACCACAGTAGATTAACTAATATCGGCCTGCCTCAAAAGCAAATTGGTAATCGCTCTAGGAAACTACTATTAGAGCTTGAGTTGATGCTATTGTCCATATTGCCATTAGTATATGGCGATATTTGCCTTAGTTCGGAAGACAGATTTGTACCAAAACAAATACTCCAATAACTATAACAATTTCCCAATGAGTACCTAACTATCTAGGTCGAATTTAGTAAGTGTTATTTTCCCAACGTTGTTCTAATCACTGCGCTGACCATCCATGACTGTTGTGGTTGCGATTCTTTTGTTTTCTCATCAGCTAGTCATCAGTAGTTTGCAATTTATTGTCAAGGTCTGCTACTACAATTACAAGAGGAAAATTTTTTTTATTCCATCGCTTAATTTAGCGTTTATTTATCACTTAAACTCTTTACCGTTTTTGTCAATGGATCAAGCAAGATACATAATTGAGTAAACTGTTAGTAAAATTGTACTGCAACGTTTACTTTCCATATGACTTTAAAAAATAAAACTGACGAAGACCCATCATTATCAAGGGTTAATGGTTTAAACACGTAGGCTATCATGCATATCATTTGTAGAGCGAATACATTTAAGATCGTTGTATGAAATAGGTCACTAGAACTGTTAAAATACTTTGTCACAATCCCGAAAACTGTGAATGAACCCATCGGCAAATACTAGGATCATTTACCTACTTTTAGAAAGCGCGATATTTCCAGATTTATATCCCTATAAGCACAATAAAAGCCTCGTCTTTGCCTCCATAACTTGCACGCGTCACATTTGATCATTTCCCCTACTGAATCAAATGTACACACATAATTATATTATAATAATTTTGACGTGTCGAGATTGAGGTGTCGCAAGAGAGATCATGTAGATCTGTGTGTCACCTCCACGCAATTACATGCAACATTAGCGGTGAGATGCCATGTTACGTGACACGGTGCAGCCATCAACGATGTAACGCAATTTGCTAGCAAAATATTTTGGTACAAACTCGTGCACTCAAAGTGCGATTACCTGTGCTTGTGCAATGCGTTGCTGAAGCTCCAAATGACAATGTTCAGGGCATGCCAGTATAGAAACCGGTTTCATTCCATTTACTTGTTACAATTTAGGATGGGCAATAACCAGATACGGTCTTCGTTTTATACAGTAGGTAGAACGGATTTTTAACGCACGTTAGCTTTAAAGACTCCTTTGAAACAAGGCATTACTGACGTCAGCTATTCACGTTTCCATTTAACCTTTCGCCATTCGCCACGTTTGCTTACACTGACGAAGCGCAGCCAATTTCGAGGTCGCCAGTCATGGACGCTGCATTCTAGACCATAGAGGATTTATATCTGACCTGGCACTGGGAGGACTTGAGTTCAAAGCACTCAGTCAACGCGACAATTACTTGTAATCTATTACTCTGACACAAAAATGTCAACTTTTCAAGAAAACTACTTAAATCTTGTTTATCTAAATAACTGTAGAAAATGATCTATTGTTCCTAAATTAGGCTTGATTACAATTCAGGCGGTTCTGGCGTGGGCCGGTGGGCGAGCTGTGATTGTTGACTAAGTGGCTCGACTTCTAAAGGCGCCTTAACGACGGACGCACTTTCTACATGAGCAAAAGTTTAAATCACGATATTGATATTATCTGTGACTGTTCCTTTCCACAAAACGAATAAGGCATGTAGTGTTCTGCATATAGCAACTCGTTTGAGTCTTCTTTTTGCGGAGATAATGCTTTTTTTCATAGCGAGATTGCCACAATGATAAGTCGGCATGAAAGATTATGAATGATACGGTGGATTCTCGTGACCTTGAGCTGAAATACGAAATGGAATCAGACGGCACGCAAGTTTCCAAACACGTAGTCTGAAGAATAGACGTTTCGTGTCTTCCAGTCATCAGTGGGTATCACGACAAATCAAATTCATTGCGTTTCAGAAACTTTATATTTCGCGTTTCTGCGAATAAAGCTCATTCTGATAATGGTCTACTTTAGATTTGCTCAAACTGTTTCACATTTATTTTTGCAATCTTTCCTGGTGCCTACTTACTTATTGAGAAATCTTTATGTAAATAGTTTTGGTCTCAGTAAGTGTAAGGTGGTAAGGACTTTTCTATTTAGTGGGCGTAACTAATGTGGGTGTCATTCAAACTATTGGCGACCTCGATATACGGCTTAATGAATCATAAAACATTATAATATGGTCGGTATGTTGGCTTTTACACTACTCTACTCTACTCTAGGTTTTTCTAAAAGAAAGCAACACTTTTCTTCATCAGTGTCATATTACTTCCACGTGTAGATCATCAAAATATGTGCTAACATACTCTTTAAGCCACTGCCTGGGCAACTTTACAGACTGAATCCCAAAAGTGTAAGCCTCGTGTCAAACTTTATTTCAGACATAATTCAAGCCTTTGACGGCTACGCTACCCTTCACTCAACCGCGAATCCCTATTCAGACACCAAGTTATCTGAAACCCCAACAATAATAAGTTGTTAATTTCACACAAAATATCAAAAAACATACCGTTCGTAAGTACCGCGGCCATGAAAAGGAGAATGGCAGAAGTTCATAGAACGCTGGCATTAAACTTTTTTAGTTTCCACAGAAATAAAAGTGACATGGTTTGATAGGGAATATTATGACCTTTTGTTAAATAAATAAATAAAAAATAATAACAATGGGGTTAAAGAGAAATCTTAGTTTTTGTAAAAGTGAGGTTAAGTGCAATAATGTTTGTACTTTTAATAGGTTATTTTATCTCTATTACTATTTTAACGCATAAATGTTTATTGTATGCATAACATATAGCTAATTATGCTTTTTAATGACTGCAAAAATGATAAATAACTACTTGTTGAGGTTTGTTTAGTTCAATGATTTACCCACTGATCATAGACCTAATGACAGTTTCAAGTGTAGGTACTCGGTCAATTTTAATTAAACTCAGTAATCACAGAAAACTCAGGAGACTTTAGAGACTCACTTATCGGAATCTAACCATATAATATTGTTAAGGATAATTATCTAAGGATGACAGGAAAAACCAGTACCTATTTAATCATAATATTTGACTCATGCTCATCGTCATTTATAAGTTAGCAATATAATTATTAGCTAAGAAAGGTGCAGAGGGAGACAGGCTATCTTGATGCCGTGCCCATGCCAAGTACCAGATGATTGACATGATATGGGCACAGCATCCTACTGTTCTTCGTCCAACAATGCAATTGCAACAGTATTGTTTTATAGCTTCCCGGCCACTTAGAGAGCTGTCAATCAAAATATAAACAAAGTATATCTTTCTTCCTATATGTCTAGACTTAATTCTTGCAGAACGAAACGTCGAGGTCCAAGTCTAGCAACGGTCGTTCAGAAAAGTAGGAGTCTTCGAAATCCAAAAGCAAGCCAGGTCGTTGTAAAAATCCACGTAAAACTTTGGGCGCACAAAACATTCACGCCAGCACAAAATAGTAGCGAGCGAGCCACAGAGTACTTTTTGATAGACTGCGAATGTGACTTGTGAAGTTTTGTGTGTCATCTTCTAAATGTTTGTTTGTTTGCCATGACAACACTGTCATATAGTATAACAAGTCCAAAAAGCCTTGTTTCCGGCTGCTCAACTTACTCATATTTAACGAGATTTAATCCCAATTCTCAATAATAACTTTAATCTGGCTATCAATACATAAAAATAAGCGCTTTTTTTTAAAATAGCTTTGTATTCTGTACCTTTCCAAAACTAGCAATGCCAAAAAATGCCATCTCCTTTATGTCATTGGCTATAAGGAAAACCTGTATTTATTTCTCTTATGAACACGTACGAACTACCGATAAGCAGATATACACCAGTTGTAACACATTCTAGCTATATTCAACATCCCAATCACGTAGTTAATAATGCTTAGCATAATCAGCCTAAAATGTTCCCACTGCTGGGACACAGACCTCTCTGTGGGAGGGATTAGGCCTTACCCCACCACGCGGACCCAATGTGGGTTGGTGCATGGATGTCATCGATTTTTTTTTAGTTCTAGGACATGGTGGTCCTCACGATGTGTTCCTTCACCGCTTTGAGAGCAGTGGTGATGAAATAATTTACACAGAGTAAAGTGCCTGCCTGGGTTCGAACCTTTGACCTACACTCGTAAGTCGCGGCCGTTTGTACTGGGCCACTACTCGTCTAATGCCAATCATGCGTAATTAATACCAATCTTCGATAAACCTAACGTGTTGATAATCGTAATAGCCTTGGTACGATCCGATGTTTCTGAATATAGAAACATATATGGACTCGAATAAATCAAAAACGTAAATAACCCTGCATCGACATAAATCGGATTAATCCCGACAGACAGACGTCATGCATTAGTTTGTCGAACACATATCGAATATATGTACATAAATCATGCATTGTTTGGAATGGAGTTACTATCTTCAAAGGAAGTGACACTAGATCAACAGCTAAGGCAATCTGGGATCGAAAATTGGAATGCAGGCAGAATCAATTGGGTATTCCAAACCAAACCTTTTGAACAATTTCGCAAATCAAACTAGCGCAAGCATTTTCAGCTTAGTTGCAGTTTCCCAACGAAGCTAAGTTCCAAACTAAACCAGTGACCAGCAATAACACTGGTTACTGTTATCCTGCATCATCCCACTGCTGGGAAAAGGCCTCTCCCAATGACTTCCAGCTCTTTCGATCCAGGGCTAAAGAGGACCACTGGTCGTTTGTTTTCTCCAGCTTGTCCCGCCATCTTGTACGGGGTCTGCCGCGACGCCTTTTAGCTGTGTCAGGGCTCCACGTGGTGGTTATTTAGGCCCACACTTCATTGGACATACGGCAGACGTGGCCAGCCCAGTCTCTCTTCAGCTTAGCGGCCTTTTGAGCAACGTCAGTAATCTGTGTTTATGAACGCAGTGTGATGTTGCGAATGCGAATATGATCTGTAAATTTGACGCCTAGAACACTGCGCTGCCAATGCAGCAATAATACTTATGAACTTTAAACACATCTTATCCATCCCCAATTGCCCAAACCATGATTAGTATTATTTGTGTGGCTCTTGACAACTGATTTAAAACACTCTTCCTACGATCTATCGGCTCTCAAGAGGCTGTAAGATTGATGGTTCATTTGCAGCTCGCTTGATTTGAAAGTTTATCTGACGTGAATAGATTCGAGTTGTTTTGTTGTGTGTCTGTCGGCTGGAGCAGCAAGTATGTGCGGAACGTCGCCCGCTCGGTTATAATTAGCAGTCTTTTGACACTCTAGCACTTTCTACAGCAGTCTTCCTGGAATATCAGTCCGGTTGACAGGCGATAGAGGGGATATTTACACACTTTTTTGTCGTATAAATCAGCTCTAAGTGACAAGGTCTGTTAAACATGGGTCTCTGTCTGTAGTTAGCGAACGATGAGGAATTAACACCATATTACTAACTATTTTGGCCCACATCTCAACACGAAGTTGTAGCTATTTCAACATAACCCTGAAAGATAGTTCTTAATGTTACTTTACAACACACTACTACATGCATGAAAATGCATGCCCCAAAAGGATAGCAGAAAAATTGCTATTCAGTGCACCAGATAATTGCAATTTAGGTTTCTATCGAACGCAACCCCCGGAGCATTGCCCGAATATTTCCTCGTCTCGATCGCGTTATAAAGATATCTCATTCCGGAATACTTGCTATTAATTCTTCAACAATATGTCCAGTAAAGAACATTCATCTTGTGCTGCTCACAGTAAAACGCTTTGTTTTAGTTCCAAGAAGATGGCTATCACACACACACTAGTTCTCAACTGTGCGTGCTAATCAGCAACCAATCACGAAATAAAGAGGTGTGAAAAAGTATGTTGACACAGTCCATTCAACTTCAATTTGTTTAGTTTACTTTTGATGTTAGTTATTGTACGTTTGTCAAGGTTATTGCGATTGAAGTTCATGTTGAAGACACGAAAACATTGAATTTGTAAGATGTATCAAAATTGTTAAATTATTTTGTTTAGAAGAGGTTTCGAAATGTTACCTCAACATATACTTGGTTATTCATGAATACAAAACCTAGACTAATGAAATTCCCGGGCAGACTGCTGTAGTCTGCGCTGAATTTACAAGCAACTGCTGAAATATACCAGTTCACGGACAATTTAAGTATAAGTTACCTATAGAAATAATGATCTTACCTAGGGAATTGGTGTTCCAAATATTGCCAAAGATCCAACTATTCTGGGTTGGAAATATAATCTTGTCAGGGGACGGGTGCAGAATGCTGTCTGTACCTAACTCAGCAAGCTGATTTATATTTCCAGCAGCTGCAAAGATTGCATATCTTATTCCTGAGTAAGGAGACAA
Organism: Amphipoea oculea; assembly: GCA_945859645.1. Classification (NCBI taxonomy): domain Eukaryota; kingdom Metazoa; phylum Arthropoda; class Insecta; order Lepidoptera; family Noctuidae; genus Amphipoea; species Amphipoea oculea. Next base: position 17,613,030 of record OX243873.1, read on the forward strand.
GAATTTCTCTCCAACTTTTGGCCATTTGTTACTTAAAAATAGAAAGCCTTCTATTGTTTTTATGTGGGAAAAACTACGTGGAGACTTGCTAATCGCTTTCGCTACTGTCAATTTTCCACAAGAGAAAGACTGGCAATGTAAAACGTCAATATTCGATCAAACACTTTCCATTGAACTAATTGTATAGGCTCGCGTGAAATTATCGACTTGGTGGTAAGAGAGACCCCAGATAACAAAAAGTTTTGTTATCAAAACCAAAGATTTGGCAAGTAAACCATCTTAACTGAATGAACAAAGTTTTGCTGAAGTTCTGTTATTCAGAAAACTTTATATATTAATAGTATCGCAACTTTTCGGACTGTTCGGAGTTGAACATAGGTAAATGTTATTTCAATAACCACAACTTTTCCAACGAGTATTTAATTAATCCGACTGGTCATAATTACAATTTTGGGCTCATGTATTTGGGTCATTAGTCCCGTCATATGGCGGGTAGTCCGATCAACAACCGAAACGTTTCCTTGATGGCAGGAAGATGCTTAATTGCTTATGCCATAAACACGTACGAGTATATCCGCACTGGTTAATTGCCCCACAATCTGCACCCGCGCTGATTGCGCATCAAATTGCTCCAGTGAAAGCCACGAGTGATACATTTAGTGATGACTCGCTCTTAAAAACCACTGTGGGAATATTTAAATATCATTCTAACGTGTTATTTGGAACTTGTTCACATTGCCCGAGCATATAACATTCTCTCATCAAGACAATACTGCCTAGGTTTATAACTGGCGAATAGAAAAAGATTAATTACATACGTTATTGTTTATTATTAATTATCTGATGCAGATGTAATGCTGAAACTATTTATTAATATCCAATGTTACGAAGAGATTTAATCTCGGCTGGAATTATAGATGGAGCACTATGTAATTGGGTGTAACACGATTCATATGCGGAACAAGATATTTTTTATTATGAACTTTCACCTACACAATGGGAACTGTGTAACAAAGCGTATAATAGCTAAAAATTGATTTTTTTATCCCTCGTGAGAATTATATACTGTCTGTACCATTTATACGTGTTCACGTAATATCGAAGAAGTAGATACGTATCTATGGGAATTCATGAATTGTATTATGTATGAAAGTGAACTTACCTATTGGCTATTAGCAATCGCAAATTACTTTTTATGTTATCTTTGTTGGAAGAAAAAAATCAGTTGCATGCTCTACTAGCTGATTTACAACATTGCCTTGTTCAACCACCTAGGTAAGTACCTATATGCTCGTTGTTTCGATATAAATACAAGTAACGCGTTATTTTGGTGTCACGGACTGGGCTGCGTGCAACGCGCTGACCTCTCAATGCGGTGTACGCAGGCTCCGCCGCAGACCTCAGATCTGGGTCACTCGACCGCCGGCGCCACCCGAAAATGTCACTCGAAATACATTAAATCTCAATTCCCGAACGTTCCTTACGAGACGCAGCCACGTAGGCGTGGAACTGACAAAATGTAATAGTTTCCCAACATTTCTATGTTTCCTTTCCTTCGGTTTCCGGGATCTGAGGTCTATTCTTGGTTTCCCCGGAATTGCGCAAACTCCGGGTAAACTTTGCCGTAATGTGCGAATATAGGTCTATAGTCTATACGTTCAGTCACGTTCCGTTGCGTTACAAGTTAGATCACATGAGATTTATGATTGTCTGTCTGTATTATACTGTAGGCTAATATCATATTGCATTTGCATCCAATGTGGCGCGAATTCGTCACAATCTCACAATGCGTCCATTTACTTGCGCTAACGCCTTAGTAATTTCCTGTCATGTGCCACGTGTTCCCCGGCGTCAGTTACTCACTATCCTTATTCATTTTATATTTTTGTTTCTGTCTGTTTTATGTTTCCCTCTTCCAAATCAAGTAAGTAACTAAAGCTTTAGGATTATTCATTGTTGGAATACATGTTTCTTTTTTAGAATAAGTCACTGGACTAATCTGAAATCTAACATCATTGAAAAAACTAGTAGTTGCAGCTTGCGGAGCAATTCGTTTTTTTAGAGCCTATTCTACGCGCCGATCACTAATAGAAAATTTTACCCCCGGAATGTTTTTATTAAATATAATATGTTTATGTAACAAAAGGAACATGAAAGCTCGTTGAAAGCTTGGATAAGATCAGGTTTGGCACTTTCCAATATAATGTCTGCAACAAAAGGAAACCAGAGCAAGCTTTACGAAAGATCACGATTGGTTCCTGTCGCAAGGTGCAATTCACTGCAATTAAGTAATTTGAGAATTTCTTTTGCTAAATTGCCACCAATTGTAGATTCTATACAACTTCGTGTTTGTAATAACAATCTAATATGAAAAGGAAACAAAATAAATGGCCATGTTTATCAGCGTACATGTGGACCGACGTTCAATCTAGATACGGCCAGTCAAACGTCCGGGTAAAATTAGCTTGGAGCTTGAGCTTGTTCCTTTTCGCGGTCCCCTATCGGTGTAAACTGATAATTCTGTGGGACCTTGATAACGTGTTAGTATTTTATAATTCATTCTATAATTTGATACGGGTTATATCAACCATCTGCAGTCCAATTTGGAATATTTGGAGAAGTTGTTAAAGGTCTTCCAAAAAAGTCGTTTGCTCTTATTTTCATTCAGTATTTTGTACTCAGCCTATATAACAAATGTTTTTGATTATACATCGTCGTCTAAGTCCGTGGTTGCAGTCTAATTCTCTTTTGGTTGCATCGCTAGTTCAGCAGTAACCATGCAGTCACGTTCACCCTCGCGTCTGCGCTGGACGCGTGCGTTGTGCTTGTGGTTCTTCACCTAATGTTTATAGTTTTTCCGCTGTTCACTTCATGTTCTAAAGGACTTGATCAGCTCGTTGTTGTTACGCTGTGACTTTATTTATGAAGTGCTAACCGGATTTTGGACTGAACATTTGTTGTTTTCTTTTTTGATGTCATGTAAGTACTTTTAGTTTATTTTTGTTTTCAGCGCTCTTATTAGTCGTCTTTGCGTTTGGGTTTTGCAGACATGGATTTATTTTGCTTGTAGTTATAGGTGTTATTTGTGTAATGAATACTGAATATTAATTGTTCGTGTATAGAGGTACATAATATAATAGGTTTGCAATGTCTAATAGTTGGCATAGCCGGCCCAGCCGACGTGCGGCGCCCGTTTTGAGACCGGTTCGAAAGTGAGTGTTTTGTTGACGAAACCGGATCGGTAAATAATTACAAACATAATGGAAGCATGCATCTGCTGCACAATGTTTTCCTACACGTCGATAAGCATGTAAGTAAAATGTATATTCATCCAATATGACAACAATGGAATAGCTTTTCAATTCATTTCACTCAAAGATTTTATTGCACGCAAATAAGTTGAGATACTTCAGATAAACTTGACCAATGTGTAAAGATATTGCAGTATTCTGGATTATCTATACCTATGTTTAATCTCAATTCTAAAGTCATCTGACTCACTTTAGTATATCCAATTCTGAACATTTTAACTGTTAAGAAAATCCCGTTTATTTTGCACCTCGGCAGACATTTTTTGTAAACTTTTAGTCAGAAATATCTTCAGGTACAAAATTATAGACTTGTTTATTTTTGCAGCACGTAAGAAGTTCGTAACTCAACATTGGCGATCGGGCGTCGAACCCGTTAGATCGTTTTTAGAGCGACGACCTTGTAAGACTTAGCTTTGATTAGGAGTTAAGATCTAAGGGTTTCCTTCGACAGAAAACCTTGCATCAACAAAACGTTTGCCTTTAGCAGCTTAGTTTAGTTTGCGTCTTTTAGTGTGTGCTAAATACTATTTTCACTCCAGTTTAGCTGTTGAATTTATACCCAAGTCGGAATTATTTTTCGACTAGCTACTAACCGCGACTTTTTCCGCGTCAAAATTCTTGTTTTCGCATAATATATGGGGTATACCCTCTCACAGAGAGGAGGCCTGTGTCCCAGCAGTGGGAACGTTATAGGCTGATTATGTATGTGTATGGGATATATTCATATATGTATATTTTATATTTTCAATAATGGGAAGCTACTGCTTCCCATTTGTGAAAGAATTTTAGGAATCGGATCAGAGTTCCGAAGATTATCCCCTACATCACAAATGTTACCTCTATATATAATATTAGTATAAATATACCCAAAGTAACCATCTCAGAGTAATCCATCTAACACAAGATAAAATGTACGTTCCAAAAGCCATATTGAGTGATGACGCCATTCTCTTTGCCACCCGCGAGTCTAGATTTAGATCCGTAAATTTTTTGCGAAGTACGCGTTGTATTGTTAAAATTTTAATTGGATATAAATCAACAAAAACTTCTCGCTATTCGGAAGAGCCGTTTGGTTTCCAGTTTATAATGCATTACATTTTGTAATAGTCGTAGAAACGGAAGATTGGTGCTAAAATCCCTCGTTTGTTACCATCGTGGGTTTCCGCAAGCTTTTTCCTCACAATTTCCCGTAGCGAAGTGTTCTCGCCGTTCTGTGGCCTATTTTCCATTGAAGTGGTGTCGCGTCTAGGGTAACACAGACGACGCCGGAGAGTCTGAAGCTTGTTCTACACTTACGAGGCTCGTCAGCAGCCACACTTCGCTCAATGTCATATTTTTAAATGTCACGACGCAAATTATCTTCTTAAGATTCTTGAGATTAAAAGCCTTGTCACGAGACTTCATTTTTCAACATCATTAGAACTATATCTAGAGAGAAAGCTGCCGAAACTTGTCTCTCTTTAAATGTTGTGTATGTATTTAAGAACTGTCTTCGTAGCGTGACGATGGCAATCTTACTTGAGTCAACCCAAGTTTTAGAACTGTGTAATCGATGCGCTTATTTACAAAGCACTCCTCGTCTTCCCCACCGTTAACTTAGTTTGATGATAATTTATTGGGACCTGCATAATACATAAGTTATACCTCTATTCTTTTGTTCGCCTGGCTCATTGTCTGAACTTTGTCTGTGAGAGTTGCTGCAATATTCATTATAATAATGAATGTTGCCTCCGTTTATACTTTCTTGGTAAAATAAAAAATATTTGCATCATCCACTAAGTGCTTGTTTGATAAATAGTGTATCGTTTTCCTACTTGCACTGGAATGGTGCCAACTCTCCGATGATGTCAGATAGGGTCTATATTTTTACAATACATCAGCATTATTTTTGTTTCAAGTATAGTTTCAAAGTCAGGTCGAAGGCAACATTGTTTGTATTCAGGCGTGTATTTCTGTTCAGCATCTTGCTTTCCAGACGTACGGATTTGTTTATCGTCTAGTAATGGGAGTCGGATCGTAAAACGATAGCGGTTTACTGTCGAACTTTGGGCGTGTGTCTGTATACTTTGTGTGGTATCCGTCTGCTTTATGGATTAGCAGTATTTTTAGTTTCTTCCTACTTTGATTTGGCTACCAACAAATACGACACCATGTCACATATTAGGTCCACCAATATGTCGATCGCGCGACACACTCAGTGTCGCCGTTTGGACTATGTAAGCTTTTCGCAAAAAGTTGTATTACCTCAATAGGTTATTGTGACGCGACCTTTTATGTCGAACCTCATGGGAACATCCATTTTAGGTAACCTTTATTCCATAACAAAAGCACAGGCATTCATGGATGATATTTATGAGTCAACTAAGTTTATTTAGGTACGGGTGGTTGCTTCGATGTAGACATAGCCAGTTAATAGTTGGAACGTGCGAGTTAAATGAACCACGACGCTAATCCAATTTGGCCATTATCAATTGTTTTTTGTTAGCTGCATTACAATGTGGGTGATAAAGACGTTTACGGCAGGCCAATTGAATCGTTTCCCCGACGGCCACACTTTCCCGGATGTAGTCGACTATTTTGCGCCTTTGGCACTTCCATTGTATGCAGTCCTCGTAACCGCCAATCACTGTGATCGTTTGTGATGTAATATTTAACGAGCTTAGGTGACCGATGGCAATTTAGAGTAAATAAACTTCGTGCCTAACTCAAATTTTGTGTAGAGCATAAAAGCATTTACAGTATTGCACATGGACGGTCAGTAATAACGGGACATTACTCGGTAATCATCGCTTAAACATTCGGTGTAAAGAAACCAGCGAAAAAAACAATTATGTAACCGAAAGAGGTATGTTGCAATCGTCTGACTGAACCCTGCAGAAAGAAAAGAATATAAGAACCGTTGATCAGTATGCAGACTTGGTCGCGGTACAATGCAAAACAAAGGAGCAACGAACTTGGAGGAAGAGTCCTTGCCGTAAACGGTTCTCTAGCACCTTTTTCGATCAGACCGGGAGTGATTCATGTGTCAGATATTCTATTTCGGGAATTGATTGCTGAAGGAACTGTTACATCATTACTATTAACGACCGAAGTAGTCAAGTTGTAGACCAGACAGCCAAATTAAGTTTCATTCATAGTTATGTCAATTAACACTTCATAGCATTCTTAATCCAATCTGGAACAGGCAACTAAAATGTACGCCGAAAGCTTGGATAGCTAGATGAAATAAATGAGCAGAAATTAAGCAAACATCTAATAAATTCCGACCATATCTCGAACAGTTTGCTCTGCTTAGCTTGATAAATGGAACTGTATTTCTCATAGTTCATGTTGAGCATTAGCCTGCCTTTGTAGAGGGTCTTCTGTAACTAATCCTATATTATGTAACTTTGGGGTTATACAAAGTACCTTTTATAACGGTGTTATAAAATAAAACTTGGGTCTTCGGTCTACGGTTGTGTCTTATTCACGTTTAAACTAGGGTCAAAAGTCACGCGTTTGTTATGCATAATATTACACTTATGATCCCGTACAGTGTAGAAACTTTTGGTATAAAAGAAAGACGTTTAACTGGTTAAGGCCTAGTCAAAGTATCGTAGTATATTATTTGAGAAATCGTGGCTGAAAGCCCTAATAGACCGGATGGAGTTGAGAATCCTGCACGATCGTACATCTCTTCGTCGTAGGGCATAATATAAAAATGTGACGGTGTCTTATCTTTATATTGAAAGATATGTCAAGACAAGTATAAGTAGCTTTTCAGCGAAATCCTCTTCATCTGCCAACTATTCCGCCTAACAAAGAAAATCCTGTTTCCCTTAAACTCCTACGTTTATAAACCAGAAAGGGTTTCTACTTTCTTAAATATTTGTAAGCTTAATAGCGTTCTCTTCCGCTAAGACTGCCTGTTTTCTCATTAATGTTTAGTCCGGGGTCACACGTGTGATGCCCTGGTTGTGTACCAAAAACACGTGCTCTTGACACAGCTGCTGTCCATCTATTTTGGTGGCGATAAATGAGTTTTTTCCCTCCATGTGTTTATTAATTATGTTCGATAGTGTAGCTATCGGTTGCGTGGCTTTATTTTGGTAGATTAATTTTCAGCGTTATTTTAGTTAGTTATATGTTAACAGGAAACTTGCTAGATTTGTTTCATTTACTTGTTTTAAGTAACTCTCATTATTCCTAGAAAGAAATCTTCATAGTGAAGAAAATTCAGCAAATAACTCAAAAACGTAATGGATTTTTATAAATATTGTTGTATTTATAGTTGCGTGTTTAGAGACTACAACAATTTCTTCATTTTTATCGTTTCTATATCAAATACTTGCATAAGATCTAGCGTAGTAATTTATATTAGAAATTCTGTTGCATTGCATTTGCTTTGTTAGAAATATGTGGATATCGTTTAAACTTTAGTATTTCTGAAAGTTGCCTATCTGCATGCATTGCAAACGTAATAGTAATTGATCATTTATGTTATAAATTAATATACGACAAGAACACTGAGCTTAAGAACCAGTTGACTGAACTACATGTACAGCATATGGACATACTTGACCAGCACCAACACCTCCGTCAACTAGTGTCAAATTTCCAGGAATGTAGTGACACCCACGAACTGGCTTTGAGACGTATATCTGAACTTGAACGGGAGTTAAGCAGGGCCCACAACACAATAACCCATTTGGAATCTCTCAAAGCCCGTGAAGAGTCTGCGATCACCTGCAGTCTTTATGATGAGTTGGTTGGTAGCGGGTCCGGACCCACCTGTGCTGAGCCAGTTGTCACAATAGATTTAACTGATGATACTATCATTAAAAGCAAATTGTTTACTAGTCACAATAAGATAAAAAAATATATTAAAATTAATAGATTAATTAGAAAAACTCAAAAATCTTTAAAACGCCAAAAAGTAAATAAATTAAATACAAAACTTAGGCAAAAGAATTTAAATTTAATACAAGAATTAAAGAACTGTAACAGTGAATTAGAATTATGTAATACTATGTATGACACAGACACTCAGCACCTACAGGATGAATTGCTTGTTAGGGAATATGCTCTAAAGGAAATCTTTAGTAAATATGAGGCTTCTCAACAAGACCTGAGTAAGCGCATGCAGGAGGCTAATGAGCTGGCGGACCTGGTCAAGTATAATGCGGAGAGGTATGAGTCTCTGACGAACAACCTCTCTTTTAGCTGTACCTGTTCCCAGGGATCGCAGCCTCAACCTATTACACCCACACCCACACCGGCTCCGCCAGTAGGTAGCTGTATTGATGATCATAGTAATAGTATTTTGATTAACACTACTTATGTATTTTCTGACAAATTTGGTCAAGGTTTTGGTAGGTTATTTAATCAGTGTTCGCAACAATATGTAATTAATAATTGTTTACCCGGTGCCAGTATTAGCCAATTAATTAGTAATATCAGATTGACAAAAATAAACCCTAGTTCAACTGTTATATTATTATATGGGGATAGTTTAAATGTTAGAAAAAAGGACATAATTGAATGTGTCCATTTGATGTTACATCTTAATGAGACCAATAATTGTAAATTTATTTTTTGTGCCTTGCCTTATTCCTGTTATTTATCTCATGAGCAAAATAGGCATATATATAATTTAAATATGTTCATTTATAATAGGACTTGTCGTCATAATGACACTATTTTATATTTTGATTGTAATCAATTCATTACTGATTACAAACTGACAAATTATACTATGTATTTGCCACCTAGTTGTAGGAGACAAATTGCTAATCTTTTAGCATATAATATACCCAGTGACTCTGGTACTTGTAGTGTACCATCGATTACTGTTAGTAGTGGTACTAACACTGCTTTTGATACGCCTTGTAGTTTAAACTATTAGGTGCGACAACGGGTCAGCCGCATATGTTGAATGTTGTACATCAAAATATGCAGGGTCTGTCCGGCAAAGAACTAGAATTAAGTTTATTTATGGAGAACTATGATGTTCAGGTGTTATGTTTGACTGAACACTGGTTGAAAGAACATGAAGTAGTGTTTATCAATGATGATAACTTTACCGTACAAAGTGCATTTGTGAGAAAAAGTGCTATTCACGGTGGCTCTTTAGTTCTTGTTTCAAACAAGTTGAAATGTAAACAACGTTTAGATTTAGTTAATCTTTCAATCGAGCGCACTATAGAGTTGTCTTGTGTTGAACTTGAGCGATATGTTATAATTTGCGTTTATCGACCCCCCTCTGGGGATTTTATTAGTTTTGAATCAGTCATGGAGGATTCTCTCAATAGGTTGAAATCAAGTAACAAAATTATTATTTTATGTGGAGATTTCAATATTAATATTTTAGATGTTACTCCATTAAGTATTAGACTTCTCAATTTGTTTAGGTCTTATAATTTAATTAATTTGTTTTTTGAACCTACTAGGATCACGGCATCTTCGTCAACTTGTCTTGATAATATATTTAGTGATTGTGATGCCCAAAATAAATTAGTGTTAACCGACTTAACGTCCGACCACTGTGGTTTATTAGCTAGCTTCCCCATGCCATTGAATAAAAAACCGCATAAACTTGAATGCAGGCCTTATACAGCTAGTCGTTGCAAAATGTTTAAAAATAATATATCTCATAAAATTACACCATCTATAGTAGAACATGAGAATCCTAATGAAATTTATGGTGCCCTTTTTGATGTTGTGCAAAAAGAGTACCAATCTACTTTTAAGACCAAAACCATTAACATCAATGGATCCTCCGTTGGCTTTAACCAATGGGCTACTCCAGGTATTTATAAAAGTAGAGCGAAACTTTACGAGTTATATGGTTTGAAAAAATACAGGTTTGATACTGCTTTCCTAGAGTACGTAAAAAATTATTCAAAATTATTCAAAAAGATTAGTGCTTTTGCTAAATCAAAATTTTTAAGCGAAACAATTAAAAATTCTAATAATAAAGTAAAAACCACTTGGAAAATTATTAAAAATGAAACTGGTAAATCGGTTAAACAAGATAAACAACTTGAGATTATGGTCGACAACAAATTAGTTAGTAAAGCAGCTGACGTAGCTGAGGCATTTAATGAGTTTTTTGCCAACATACCTATAACTACGACTCGCTCCTTAAATTCGTCCCCGTCTAAAGCTGAAAACCTTTTGCATAGTAGTGTACCTAAATGTAGTCGCTTATTTAGCTTCGAACATGTAACCCCGCGTGATGTAGTTAATGTTTTTAACACACTTAAGTCTAAAAACACCGGTGATTATTGGGGCATCTCCGTTAAACTTTTAAGTAATATAATAGACATCGTAGCCCCCTATTTAGCTGTTACTTTTAATAAATGTGTTGATTTAGGAACTTTTCCTGACCTCATGAAGAGTAGTAAAGTCATACCGTTATTTAAATCAGGTAATAAAAATGACGTTGGCAATTTTAGGCCTATTTCTATCTTACCTGCATTTAGCAAAATATTTGAAAAATTAATACTCAAGCAGTTGCTAAGACATTTTAATTTAAATAGCCTCCTTCATAATGAACAATATGGCTTTACAAAAGGTCGTTCAACCACAGATGCGGGTGTTGCTTTGCTGAAACACATATTTAATGCATGGGAGAAATCTCAAAATGCTATTGGAGTTTTCTGTGATCTCTCCAAAGCCTTTGATTGCGTGCACCATGACACGCTTTTACGTAAACTACGTCATTACGGTGTCCAAAACGAAGCTCTCAACGTAATAAATTCTTATTTACATAATAGGTTCCAATGTGTAGATGTTAATGGTGTAAAATCTTCCGGGCTACCAGTTCAGTTAGGTGTACCACAAGGCTCAATACTGGGTCCATTCTTGTTCTTAGTATATATCAATGATTTACCATTCCATTTAAAGGGCATCTGTGACGTTGTACTGTTTGCAGACGATACATCTCTTATTTTTAAGGTTGACAGGAATAGACAAGATTTTGACGACGTAAACAGTGCACTATCAATAGTTACGGATTGGTTTACGTCAAATAACCTAGTTCTCAATGCCAAGAAAACGAAATGTGTAAAGTTTGCCTTACCAAATGTTAGAAATCTAGGACCCAACATCGTCTTAGATAAAGTGGTGCTTGAAACAGTGGGCTCGGCAGTTTTTCTGGGAATAACAGTAGATGCCAAACTTCAGTGGGGACCACATATATCAAGCCTAGCAGGAAGGCTCAGTTCGGCTGCCTATGCCGTCAGGAAAGTTAGACAATACACTGACGTTGATACAGCTCGTTTAGTCTATTTTAGTTATTTTCACAGCGTTATGTCCTACGGTATTCTGCTGTGGGGCAAAGCCGCTGATATACAAAATATATTTGTCCTGCAAAAACGAGCTGTTCGAGCGATTTACCAGCTAGGCGCCAGATTTTCTCTAAGAGATTTTTTTAAAGATATTGGTATTCTCACGGTTGCATCACAGTTCATCTTTGCCAACATCTTATATGTTAGGCAAAATATACACTTGTACACTAAAAACAGTGATACTCACAATGTTAACACTAGAAATAAGGACAAACTACGTGCTCCCTTTCACCGGCTTCATAAGGTTCATAACTCATTTGTTGGGCTTGGTATAACCTTTTATAACAAGCTACCTTCTTCCTTGCTAGATTTGCCTTTTAATAGATTTAAAGCTCAAGTAAAATCCAACCTTTGTTCAAAAGCATACTATTCCATCAACGACTACTTAAACGATAAGAATAGTTGGTCGCCCTGATTAACTCAAGACAATTATTATGTTCTTTCTCCAGAATTAGCTTACTGACAGGTTATATGAGTTTATATAATTGTTTTTATTTTATTTTTTTGTTTTTTTTTAGTTGAGAGTTTTAGTCAATTCGGTTTAATTTTATTGTAATTTATTATTGACATAATCTACTCATTTCAATGTCTTTTAATGAGTTGATTGCAATATGTGGTTAGCTAGCGACCTCTACGAATGATCATATTATTATTCTTGCTTGAGCAACCGGCAGCAAGTTCGTCATGCTCCCTTAGATGTCATTGCTTGCGGTAGCGTCGGGGGTCGGGTTGCCTCCTTCCCTCAAATATGGCGAGGGGGGTAATGGCTGATCTTTGCGTTATGCTCGTGAACGGGTGCTGCTTGTGGTGACTGGTCGTCTTGCTGACCATGGTTTTATTGTTGTTATTAGTAGTAATAACTTGTTTATTTATTTTACTTCGATGGTCCTAGTTTATCATTTGTGACTTCAAGTGACAGCTATGTAAACAGAACCCAGCATTGCATACATATGTAAGCTGTCACGCCCTTTATACCTGGAGGCTTTTATTTGGTCAGTAAGTTTTTTTTTTTTTTTTGCTTGAGTACGTATAGTGTTTATTGTATTTGTTGGTATATTGGCGTGGCTAGTTAACCTATGGCAAATAATTTAATTTAAGGTTCTGTGTCCTGTAATGTTAATTACTTTGCATACATAGTATTGTATAAAATTAATTCTTTCTAACTGAACAGACAGCTGTGCTGCTGGGGAGTTTGTTCCGCCACTTCTTCTCCCCAGCGAAAGCACTAGGAAGTGGCGAAGGGCGGGCGTTTTGGGGGACTGTCTTTTGTAATTTTGACGTTCGAAAAGTGCTGATTCTCAGCCTAGTTTGAATAAATGACTTTTGATTTTGATTTTGATTGATTTTGATATAGGTATTATGGTTCCTTCTCATAATATTTTATAGACTCGTCAAACAACGATCATCAAGTTATTGTGCAATCCTTAGTTCTAATTGTAAATCATTTTTAGTAGCTCCGGCAGTCATTATTTCAAATAAAACGAAACATTCAAGCGTGTGTTGATTATAAAGTCTGTTTTTTAAACATTATTATATATTGTAGCAATTTGACTTTCCTGTTATTGAACAACTACATCATCGTTTTATATTTAGCTCATTAACGTTTAATGATTAGAGCAACGGTTATTGAACGATTAATTCAGAATTAGGAGTAAGCTATTGACTGGCATGAGTGTCTACACTAGCGTTGCTATCTCTTGCCAAATCTGTCGTGTCTTTAAAAAGCTTTTCGAAAGCAAGTACCAATTTTTCTGCTGGTTCTAGCGTTTTTTTTTCAAATGAAAATGCCATAAGTAAATACATAAACACTCATTGTGTCGCAATATGTATAATTTCTACATATATCTGTATTTTTTATGTTTAATAAGTAGTATTCTATCTTTTTAAATAGTTCACTAAGGTTTTCCTCCAGACGAATGTCTTGGCAAGATCTCTCTTAAACAAAATGGTACAAAATTATCTCAAGTTTAACTAAATGCATCTGGATTCCGAATCTGTATTTGAACACAAACAGTTTATAAAGCTGATAGTAAACAATTGCTTGCACGTGGTGATTTACGCTCTCTCTGCGTATAATATCTGCTAAGTGTCCATAATGAATAGATATTCGCGTGTGGTCGGACTCGGTACCGGCTGCTGGTTGGCCTGGCGCTAACGGAAGTCGGTTATTTAGCGAATCATGCGCATTAGGGTACTTGTAGACTGTTGTAGAGTAGCGTTGCGTTGTGTGTTCTTATGGTGCTTTACAAACTGGAACGTGTAGTTTGCTTTTGTGTGTTTCAACGGCTCTTCCCGTTGGAGCTTTGTCTCTTGCGAAACTTATATAATCTTGTTGTTTTAGTTAAGATACTACTAAGTTGTATTATGAATATACTATGACAAGGTTCTTTCTTCAACCACATACCTAATTAATAAATTACCCACAGCTAGTTAGGCTGAGCGTATAATGGATAAGAGGATAACAATAGAAGAAGGAAAGTGGAAAAAACACTCTGTTACCTACCAATACTAAGAATACCATCCACGTGGATGCTAACAGAGTGTGTGTCAAGCGAGATTGTGAAAGTATTCCAGTGATTTCGTTCTGGCGTTTAATCGCTAAAGCAGATGCTCTGTACAGCTATCTTTAACGTTACATTACACTCTAATCTGTATGGAGCTTTATAGTATCGCACCGAGTGTATTTATGTACCGCGGCTTGGGAGACCGGCCTTCACCCGACCGTCACTGGCCAAAGGCGATTATACCATTACCGGCAACTTTACCATCTAACCCTGTCATCTTTATAATAGGCCCCTTAACTACCAGGTATGTAATGATCTGGTTATTTCTGATGTCCCTTGTGGGTCCAGTTTACTTGGTTGAGTTGACATTGCTTTAACATTTCTGTGATTCTATAATTATTTGTGTTGATAGGAGTACTAACGATGGTAGTTGACAGATCATTACTCAGATATTTGCTACGAATTTGGAAATGTTCAGATTTACTACATTTCTCCCGTCTTTAATCTGGTGACAAATTATAATGGGCTTAATTAATCAGGCATATTAAAACATGGCATGGAATGGACTAAATAAATGACTCCCTGCTCAATGAACTCAAGCTCCGACTTTTCACGGCTGCCATGCCACTAATATATTAAACCTATTCAACGTTATGGCAAATAGCTAGTTGAAATATTAAAGTCGGTTGTAAATCATCACATAACACGACGCTTTTCAGTATAGAGCGGCATGCGGAAGTGCAGCCACATCCAACATGTTGGAGCATCGCCTTTTTAAAGTCCAGTCCAAACATGCCGAAATGAAATATCGGTGGAACACTAATCCGTGTCGTATCCGACGTTCCATAATGTTCATATTTTATTCGTTTTCGGACTTTCTTGTCCTACTAAAATGTAGGGACAGCGCCAAGATGAAGCTGTACGGCAATTTGTTTTGGCTACGTCCTTATAAGCACTTTACTCCAAGAATGTCGAACATGTGTTGACACTCGATGATCTTTTTCCTTTTACAGCGCAAATTCCAACAGTTAATCGTTAATAACGCTTGAGGCATCGTAATCGTAAAGTAATAATAAAACGTATTGAGTGTAAAATTGCAAGAGTGCACAAAATGCCAGCGGATCGTAAAGCTATGCCTAGGAGCAATAGCAACTAGTCTTTCTCAGCTGACTCCTACAAATTGTAGGGTGTAATAAATGGTTGATAAGCTTGCCTTTAATTCCTGAGAGACTGTAATACCGAAAGAAAAGGAGAGGAATTGGAATTAATTTTACCGGAATACCGTTATAGAAAATACAGTTAGAAAAGACGAAACTTCTGACGGCAATACGAACTTTTTACATCTGCAAAATTAGTATAATTCGCATCTCGCAGACGGCTCATAGATATATTTTAACATACTCGTACTTACCATCTTCAGGATTGGAACGCTAGGCACGCGACGAGACGGGAGATATAATTAGATTCACCCGTTCCAGTAAATCCTTCTCCTTTTGGAACGAACGTTTTGCTTATTAAAGTAAAATGTTCATTCAGTGAAGAAATAAAGCGCTTAGAAATTACTTCGTTCTGCTACATTTCACATCAATTAACTAACATGGCCAATTATATTTCTTTACATTTTCGGTGTTTATGTTAACGCGTTCTTACGCATTGATTCTTGTTTATTGGACAGGTTTTTCGATTTGAAATTCTATTAATTTTCATTGCAAAGCTACTCGTACCTAATTAGTCTGCCGGATGCAAATCAACAATTTTTAATAAGGCCCCGAAGTTTGAGAGGACTTTCAAGCTGTATTGTACAGTTTCAAAGTCAAGGGCTTAGGGCAATTTCAATGGAATTGTTTAAAGTTCCAACTTTATTAAGACGTTGTTTATACGTATAAATAAAATACAAAGTCGCATACTAAAGGCTTCTTCACGCAAGATGCCTGACGTCGTCGAGAGCCCTCGAGGTTACTAAGCGCCTCGGAAAAGGGTGGTTACGTAACCATTCCTCGTCTTAATTAGCGATCTTTTTGTTACAAACTCATTCAATAGAAGGAAATGTCTTAAGTAATTTGAGCTACTGACATTTAAGGTCAGGCTCCAAGCAAAAAATAAAATGTCACAATGATCCTTACATCTTGACGTTAGATAGCTGGCGCTTAAAAGGTCACGCTATTAATGGTGTTTTATATTGGAATTTAGTTCCAGTGGTCTGGAATGCTGAAAAAATGTGGAGGCAAGAGCCGATAGGAATAATTTAGGTTACTATTGCTATTGTTGGCAACCTAACAACAGTAACAAGCACTCACTGGACCGTGACTGTTTTATTCATAGAAGCTCATGCATTCATAATTTTTCATCCAGTATTCAAACATTTATCTTGAAAAATAAGTTGTTCCCTCGCAGCTCAGCAACCTAGTTCGCGAAGTGTGCGCTTGTAACTCTCAATCTTTTTCCCTTAACATGTTTATGAACTAGAGAAGTAACAGTTAACGTATATGGAAGCACGCAATCGTACAAGAATACCGTTGCCTATAAATTTTAAGTACATAAAGTAATTTTCCTTTATCGCCGTACACCATGGCATTCCCGTGTGAAGTGACCAACAATCTGGCGTATGAATCAATAGACGATTGAACTCGATACCCGTCAAGCTCGGTTCCGCACCGTGGCTGAGGATCTGATTGCAGGCGATGCCCAGGTCACTTCACACATTGACACGGATGCAGGCCCACAACTGGACCGATACCTGAATGTCGCGTTGTGCTTGTATCGAGTTCGTTTGCGAATCGACGCACTCGTTCCGCTCGCATGGAGGCAAGCGGTGACTCACTGGGGATTTGGTCTGAAACGAATAGCATTACAGAGCTAACGAGTTTGTGTCTATTAAAAACTAACTTAATATGAAACCAGACACAATATTCTAAATCCATGATTTTGCTATACTGCTGGCAAAGTCTAAGATCTTGAACTTTTTGGGAGTCTAAATAAAATGTATGAAAGAAAAAGTCTCACTGTCTGTAAGACAGACATGGGTTCATAAGACAGATTTATTAGTCTGGAGTGGAATACGATAAAAAACATTTCAACATTAAAATATTAAATTACAGCTAAGATACTTGCAGTGAACCCCACCATAGAGGTCAATGCGTTCTTAAGACATACGACCATGCCTAATAAGGTCACCTTTGATGCAAGTTAATTAAATATGCTTGATGTTGATATAAATTATGTATATAACATCATTCTTGGCAGATGGAGTGTCAGTGTAAAAATTCTTAGTATTTAAAATACAAAACGTTCTATTAACACAGATGTTCACTGTTATATACGGTGGGGCTGTTAATTAGCTTCTGTAATAACTGCTATCAAATTCGTCTCTTGCGTCACGGTTAAGAATGCTCATATGCATCTGCGATTCTTTTTCTATGATCCTGTGAATGTAGCTTGTAAGAATCTTATCACGAGATGGTGGCTTGTTGCAAATCATCTTAGTCTTAAACCGGTCTTAAGAGATTGTGTGCTGTAGTTGCGGAATTTATTATAGCGCATCATCAATTAGTTTTAGTATTGAAGCTTTTGACAGCGACGCGATGAATTTCATTTGCATCTACAAATATATTGCAGCTATGGATTTATTGCATTTTTAATGTACTACACACATCAAAAGTGTCTAGGGATCAACATATATTTTTGCAATAACTTTTCTCCTGATTGATATTAATTAAAATTTTCTTTAAGGATTCATCAAATAAAGTGTTTTCGTTTGTCACAGTAACGATAAACCAAGTCACCTTTGCATTAATAAAGAAATTTGCCATTTTCCTAATAAAGGGATTTTTGACATTTGAACCACTAACACAAAAGTTCGAAAAAAAGACTGAAATAACAGTTTTCTTTAAAATTTTATTGGGTAACTTAAACAATTAATAATCCGTGTTTCTACCGCGAACACTAACAACACAAGAACATCGGTTTGGCATACTCAAAATGAGTTCATCCAAATCACGCTGTGGAATGGCCGCCCATGTTCGTTGCAACAACAAAAAAAGGTCTTCTTGCGACTGGATACCCTCCATATTCGGCAGAGCTCTTCTCTGTAGCATATCCCATGCATGCTCAATCGGGTTCAAGTCTGGCGACTGAGCAGGCCAGGGCAGGACATTGATGTTAGCTGCGGCGAGAGTCTGTCTTACAACTCTTGCGGTGTGCGGTCGTGCATTATCATGCATTAACTGAAATAAGGGACCGATTTGCACTTGTAGAGGAACGATGACGTCTGATACAATCGTCTCAGCATAAATTTGAGCGTTGAGGTTGCCTCTGATCCAAATCAACTCAGTTCTTCCGCCGATCCAAATACCCGCCCATACCATGATGGTTCCACCACTATAAGGATGGACTTCCTGGCAGGATTTTAATCGCTGTTGGCGTCCAGGGGTTCTCCAGTGTCGTATACGTCTTGTATCCGGTCTCATACCAAAACGAGACTCATCAGAAAAGCACACGAAACGCCATTGTTCTTCTGCCCAATTTCTGTGTTCAAGAGCCCATTGATATCGAATCCTACGATTGTGCATTGCTATAGGTGGTACCCGTAGCGGTCTTCGGGAATGAAGGTTCACTTCATGCAAGCGGTTTCTGACTGTTTGGTCGCTAATTAAGTTCCCTGTAGAGTGATGAAGCCTCACGGCTAACATCATGGCGGTTATTGTTGGAGCTCTTCGAGTTAAGATTTGAATGTATCGGTCTTGTCTCCGTGTGGTGCAGCGATACCGTCCTCCATGGCGCTCAGCCACGGTACCAGTGCTTCGGTAACGTGTCCAAAGTCGACTGATAACACTCTGACTTGTATTCAGAGCTAAAGCCACAGTACGTTGCCGGGAACCAGCTTCTATCATTCCCACGGCTCTGAGCATTTCTTCCCTGCTTAAATGACGTCGCCGCTCCATAATAACGTTGGTTTTAATCAGTAGTAGGGAAACAGTAGCACTAATAATGTCTTCAATGCGTTGTATGTTTTTATAGGGAAAATATTGACAGCTGATTTTCATCTTTTACTCGAATTTGACTCACAGTTCCTGATTCAAATTATGAAATGCACCAAAAAGGATCCATATAAATTTATAAAATCATAAATTTATTACAAAGCCACATCTCAATCTCAAGAAATCCGCATAAAAATGCTTGATCCCTAGACACTTTTGATGTGTGTATTATCTTCTGCCCGCGACTTCGTTCGCGTGAATTTTCTTATTCCGATGTGTGTGTGGTGTTGTTTTTTCTTGGATATCGCCTGCCCGCGCTATTGCTTCGTTTCCGCTCAACGTTCTTTCTGACTTTTGTTGTTATTGCTCGGCTCCTAAGGGTTGCATGATGTTAAATAGCCTATTATTAGCCTTCCTCAAGAATTGGGTTATTAAATGCGAAAATATTTTTCAAATCTGACTGGTAGTTCCAGAGATTAGCGCGTTCAAACAAACAAACTCGTCGGCTTTATTGTTAGTATATATTGCTTTTATTGACCATACATTTTCGGACGCTTTGACCCAAAATTTACTTAACACCAATTTAGAAATACCGTTTTTGATTGCACTCTAAAATACCTCTCATACCTGACCTTATTTTGGGTCCGGTTTAACACCTCACGTGCAAGCAAGGTCGTACTGGATGATCACGAGTAGACTGCCATCTATGGCACTCGTCTCACCAGTCGAGAATCAAAGCGCATATACACCATATGGCCGGCACACCGGTCAAGGGCATCGATCACTCTCAGCAAACACTTGAGCACTTCAAAGAAAATTATCAGCTTTGATAAATAGCGTTTCGTGTAAACGCTATGACCCAGATTGCCAATAAAACTGCCAATGAAACTGCGTTAAGTGGCGCACTGAGCGTTTATACTTGTATCGTTAAGCAGTTACGTATTTAATATTTTCCTCCATTTTCTGTTAAGAGGTTTTTAAATATGAAGGTAGCTTTACGACACCGCGTCACAATTTCACGGACACAAAATGTTTGAGAAATGTTATGATTTTCCAATCACGTTTGCTGGTGATTGGAAAGCAATTTGCGATTGATTTCAAATCGACACAGCTGCCTTTTCACACCGGCGATTTGATTTCCCGCTCATTAACGAGATCAATAAGCTCAAACGTAGGCAATATTGAAATTCAATCGGTTCATGGCGATCCCTTGATGGCTGCGATAGGCTTGGAAAATTAAATTACCGGCTAACGTTATTTGCGTAGGTTCGTCTGGACAGGATATTGCTGTCTGAACAACTTAATGGACCTGTTTTAACACTGATTTTCGTTAACAGCTCTGGTAAACCTGTAGTTAGTCGATTAAATGGATTGATGTGGGGAGTTCGATTCGACACAAGAAAATCTTGGTATCTCTTTCGGCATGATGTATTTATTTTATTATTTATGTAAGTACACACATAATTGTAAAGAAACAAGAAGAAAGGAACAGAAAATGTATAAGGGAGGAGAGGGGGAGGAGGTGTATTAAATTTGTAGCTACCTACTTAATTTTCCGTCTTATTTTATTTAAGCGTGAATCGGGCTTGCCTAAAACGCTGACTTTTTATACTTCGTGTCACAACATAAGATTCACACATTATAGAAAACTATCTAACTTTCTAAAAGCCTCTTAAGCTTATTTAGACATTCAAATGATTTCGCAGTATGTATAACTATAGTCTCATGCAGTTATAATGTGTTTTATTCCCACGGTCGGGTATTTACTTAGCATAATGCTTCTGTTTGTATCTGTAGACAAGTATAAATTGATGCTTCACTTTCATTGTAATTAATGTTTATGTTTTCTTTTAAAGCCTGTGATGTCCCACTGCTGGGCAAAGGCTTCCCTGCTCCCTTTCCACTTCCCTCTGCTTAAAGCTGCTAAGGACCAGTTCTTGTTGAAGGGACTCCAGCTCATCCCGCCATCTCCGCCTGGGCCGATGTCGCTTATTGGGTCGTTAGTTTGGCCCATTGATCGTTTGACACACGGCAGATGTGTCCAGCCCAATTCCATTCTAGAGTGGCAGCTTTCAATGTTTATGTTATCTTTGATAAATGTAACACAACATTTTTATCAGATTTTATCAGAAAAAATCACTTTTCCTAAGACCACTGCTTCTGCAGATTTACCTGGTTCTCGTACAAAAAGACCACCATTTAAAATGCTAATCTGTATTTCTACCCAAATATAATTTCTATTATCATCATCTGCCTAGCCTTTTCCCAACTATGTTCCCCAAGACCCCAACATAGTTGGGAAAAGGCTAGGCGAGCCAACCCCTTGGCTGAACACATCTGCCGCATGTCAAACGATCGGATCCGGATGCAGATGAATACCATTATTTTACATGGAGTGACTGCCTATCTGAGCTCCACAACCCAGTTACTGGGTAATACGATACCCCTTGGTAAGATTGCTTGTCAGACTTTCGGGATACTGACGACCCGTAACGACTGTCAAAGATCCACGAATGACAACCGGGGCCAACGGCTTAACGTGCTTTCCGAGGCAGAGAGAGGTCTTGGTATATGAAGATGTTCACCCATCCATGGACCAACCGCGGCAAGCGTAACTTAACCTGATCGATCGACCCGTGCGGCTGTTATTACTTAGCCACAAGCCCCTCCAAATATAATCTCTATGTAGTAATCAATGTAAACGTTAGCAGAACAAAGTATTTAAGATCGTTTTATGGAACTCGTTTACATAATCATGAATTTTATTTGTTTCAAGATCATCATGTAAATGTTTGCAAATAGTACATGCAAATAAAGCTAGCGGCAAATATGTTGTTGCATCTGAAGAGATCGCTCTGCGTATCCGATCAATCCTTGCCCATTGTGCTGCACGCTGCACGCAATTGAATCGTCCAAGCACAACAGATTGCCAATTTAAGATCATTACGACTTCAATAGATTTATACTTTTCGTAATAGCTTGGACAAGGTTAGAGTCCAACAAGTTTTCTGGAGATAAAAAGACTTCAGAAGTTAGTGATATGTAAAATGAGGTCCATTCATTCCTGACTCAGAAACTCTGAAACTTTCCGTACCTACTCAACTTAGAGCGCTTTTGACAACCTTTTTCACTTAATATTCATCATGACATCAAAATGTCACAAAAGTTAATCGCTTCTCTTGAAACGTTGCTTCGAAAGCTGCACGGTTTTATCGACATCGATTAATATGGGATTCAAGCATCGTCTACTCCGTCATTCCTTGCTATCTTGATGCGAATTTCTACTTGTTTTTATTTCGATGTCCACAGCTGCAAGGCTGATAATCTAGTGTGGGGCGTACAGCTATAACGATGCCATGTTATGTCTGCCTTCAGCTTGTTTAAAAATGTTGATAGAGAAAGGCACATGTGTATTGTTGGTTTTTAACATCGGCTCCATGTGGTGACGCGCCGCGCCCCTCCGGTCGTCGGCATTGCTCGCCCGTTTATTTGGTAGTTCCATTCGCGCCCGTCTCGGATATTGACGTGTTTACGATAAGATTTTCCTCCGAACTTGTTTCAGTTGACTACTTGAAACTTTACTGTGGAACTGTGCAGTTGTTTGTTTGTTTGAATCTGTTTGGCTTGATAGTTTAGCTGATAGTCTGGACTAGACTGTTTCTGTTCTATAAACTTTCAGGTAAGTTGTGGCCCAACTTTTTTTTCCTTACTTGATATTACTTTTAAATTAAGTAAGTTCATTTATAAAAATTTCTTCAGTAGCCATGACATTAATTTTGCATTCATAAAGTTCCCTGTCCACAATCAAAAGTTATGTTTAACTGGATTTTTTTTCAATAAATCGAAATTGGTGTTATCAGATAAAATGCGTTTATCAATCTCGGACCACTTAATTTGAATAGATACATATTCATATAAGTTTCAAGGTCACCTAATATGACATTTGGGTGCTTTGTAAACACATAAATTATACATAAATAAATTATTTCTGGTCCTAAGTTGACGACATCTGATACCATTTACCTGCTGTTCATACAAAAATCTAAACAAAACGAATGTATTTTGCATATGAATGTATGCTTTTTTTATTATTCTTCTTCCATTTTGTTGCGGTCACATGTTTCTTACATACGGAGCATAAGGATAACGCTGCTACTATCAAATACTTGGCTGCAAATTATTTGTATGGAAATATTTCGCAATAATTACCTATGCACATGTAACTTTAAGTACTTTGTTACATGCGGCGTAAACATGTGATGTTTGCGGCGTAAGCATGTGCTCTTCAATGCATAATGCACCGCTGTAAAACACATTCGTGTGAAAATTGTGCCCTGAAGCTTGCATTTCCCAAAAAAATCAATGTGAGTAAGCAATTTAGCATTCGCAGTGTGTGTCGAAGAGCGAGGGTGGCCAAGTTAGGGGAATCAGTGTTTATGGGAACAATAAAATTGTTGGCTAGGACAATATTCGCTTTGTTCCGCGACTACACAAATATTTGAACTTGGCACGCCATGATTCCATCGATACAGCCTTCACCTTGTATCTTCTGTCACAGACTATGCAATTATGTACTTTGTTTATGGTTACTTTGCGATATCCGTGACTCCGTGTCTGCGGTTCTTTCAATTTCTTCGTTTTAAAACTGTCTGCAAGTTCTTTTTCTATTGAAAACATCACGAATATTTGAAATGAGTTTTGCAATAAACATGTCTGCAACTTAAAAGTCACGTTTTGAGAATCTAATGACTAATGGGCTCGCTTATTTAGGAAGAGCGCAATGATACATGTTTACATCCTAACACGAAAGTTGTTGATGTTTACGTCAACACAGAAAACAAAGAAATAGTTGAACTGTTACTGTTTGTTAAAATAACTGAATGAATAATAATTGTTGTTGTTATTTATATTAGGTCCTTACATATGAAATTGGCGTTTTGTATGGAAGGAACAAAAAGTCGAATATTTTTTAATATAATATATTTAATTAATCAAAGTATGAACCATTGTTTTCAATGCACTTTTGCCATCTTATAGGTAGTTCATTGATCCCTTTACTAAAAAAACCAGTCGGACGGGAATCAATAAAATCTTTGAAGGCGATTTGGACTGCCCCATCGGAGTTGAATTTTTTCCCTTGCAAAAAGTTATCCAAATTGCGAAAAAAATGGTAATCTGTTGGAGCAAGGTCCGGGGAGTACGGAGGATGTCTAAGACATTCCAATTCAAGCTCTTCTAATTTGGTAGCCGTCTGTTGCGCAGTGTGTGGTCTGGCGTTGTCGTGAAGCAGCAGTGGCGTGGAGCGATTGACCAGCCTTGGTTGTTTAGCCGCTAGCTTTTCCATCATGGTTTGTAATTGCTGACAATAGACATCAGCTGTAATAGTCTGGCCAGATTTGAGAAAACTGTAATGAACAATACCGGCACTAGTCCACCAAACGCTTACAAGTAACTTTTTTGGGGTTAATTTTCGCTTGGGGCAGGATTTGGCTGGCTGGCCAGGATCCAACCATTGCGCTGAGCGCTTCCGATTATCGTAAAGAATCCATTTTTCATCACAGGTAATGATTCGGTTTAAAATACCTTCATTGTTGTGCCGGTTCAGTAATGTAACGCAGCAGTCGACGCGCGTTTGCCGGTTTGCTTCAGTCAATTCGTGAGGTACCCACCTTTCAAGCTTTTTAATCTTCCCAATTTGCTTCAAGTGAATTAAAACAGTTTTATCACTAACATCGAAGCCTGCAGCTAACTCGGACGTGGTTTGCGATGGGTCCGCTTCCACAATAGCCTTCAATTCTCCATTATCAACTTGGGTCTCAGGCCGTCCACGGGGCTTGTTCTGCAGGTCGAAATTTCCAGAACGAAAACGTTGGAACCAAAAACGAACTGTGTTTTCTTTTGCAACATGACCGCCATACACATCATTCACCCTTCGAGTCGTTTCCGCAGCACTAGTGCCACGGCGGAACTCGTACTCGTAAATAATGCGATATTTTAAATTTTCCATTTTGTAAAATGAGTGACGCAAACAGAAAAAACAGAAGAAAAAAAACAAATGAATGACGGTCATCGAAGCACAAATACATGAGTAAATAGCTGTACAAATTTGAATTTGGAATTCCTTACCAAAGAGGAGAAATTCGTGATTAAAGTGGCCAGTACGAAAAACGCCAATTTCATATGTAAGGACCTAATATTACCAGTCACATTTTCGTAAGTTTTGTCGTTTTTCTGTAGCCATCCATTATTTAGGCTTAATTAAGACTTGTATCTAACGCATTCAAAACTCTACTTTATGCAACATGCTATTAAGGTTTATATTCAGAAATAAGCCATTTAGATTTTTTTACTTTTTTTTTTACAAATTATTGTACTCTCGAAGTAGTTTTATATTAAATGTCATCTTCAAAATGGATTTATTCTTACAAAATCAACCAAACAAAACTAATCACTGAGGTCGTTTCTTGAAAAAAGACATTGTTATATTATAGGGGCGACATCAGATTCTGTAATGTCATAGGGGTCGGTATGACACGGGCTATATTATAGGGCAGAAAGAGGGTCGACAGAATAGGTCAAACTTGATTTGCCCATGGTCCGATTGATAGAACCACCGAAAAGAAAAAAAATTAAATTTAAAAAATCAAAAAACCCGACTGCGGTAAAAAACATAAGTTAATAAAAAACTGAAAAGCTAAAAACAAGCCCATTTTAAATTAAATAAAAGTTGGAAGCAGGCGGGACCCATTTGAGTTTGAAAATATAAAAATGGTATGGGTCCCGCCTGCTTCCAACTTTTATTTAATTTAAAATGGGCTTGTTTTTAGCTTTTCAGTTTTTTATTAACTTATGTTTTTTACCGCAGTCGGGTTTTTTGATTTTTTAAATTTAATTTTTTTATTTTATTCTTTTTAGTTATGAGTTGTAAATCCCACTTAAGTGTGATAGTTTTCCTTTAAACTTCGTAATATACAGGGTGTTACAGAAAGGGTATATCAATACAAACGGGTTGAAGAGTGTATCTGGTCAAGAATCTCTGCAGCTCAAAAGCATTAACTTTGAAAATGCTTAATATTTTTTTATTTTGACATCACGGCGCTGCACTGGCGCGCGGCGGCGTGATGTGCGTGTACTAGGCGCACAGACACACTACAGATAATGGATAATGACCCTCGTAGTGCGGTGACACGTTTGTTATGATTTCAATTCATTTTCAAAGTTACTGCTTTTGAGCTGAAATTTTGTACAGAGATTCTAGACCAGATACACTCTTCAACCCGTTTGTATTGATATACCCTTTCTGTAACACCCTGTATAGGTACTACTGCCATAAAATTTAAATTTCTAACTACAACCGTTTAGTTGGTAGAGGGGGGGAACGGTAAGTAATATATGATATAATTACAAAAACCTCTAATATTTACAAGATATAACAACTGAACCTATAATTTTATTTGATACTAGCTTCTGCCCGCGACTTCGTTCGCGTGAAATTTCTTATTCCCTCGACCCATCTCGTCGTATTGCATCACTTGCCCGCGTATCCTGCTCTATCACTTCGTTTCCCCATAGCGCTTTTGCTCGGCTCCTAAGGGGCATAATGTGACGTTAAATAGCCTATAGCCTTCCTCAAGAATTGGGCTATCAAATGCAAGAAGAATTTTTCAAATCCGACTAGTAGTTCCAGAAATTAACTCCTACATACAAACTTACAAACAAATTTTACCTCTTTATAATATTAGTAGGTATAGATAATGATCAGTTAATATAATAAACGATTGATATAATTTTAATGTAACTAATTTCTATAAGAATAACAGACAATTAATATAAAATCATTTGATATACCACTCAATAGACATAAAACCTATTTACTCTAATATGATAAAAACCTTTTTTTTTTCATCCTATGTCGACGGAGCCCCGGTTCGCGGGGGCGCTATTTCTGTGTAAAGGGTTTAAAGTAACCTAACCAAACCGAACCTCGGGGTGCCCTTCGCTCGCCCTTGCATCCTATGTCGACGGAGCCCCGCTTCGCAGAGCCCCTATTTCTGTGTAAAGGGTTTAAAGTAACCTAGCCAAACCGAACCTCGGGGTGCCCTTCGCCCGCTCTTGCATCCTACGTCGTCTATTGCATTCGTTGGGTGCGGTAACGGTAACGGAAATAATTCGGAAGTCACGAAGCCACGAAGGCTTTCTAACCTAAGCTGTCCGAGTCGGATCGCTCTGAATCGGGGTGTTAACCATAATGACGGTATCAATATACATTTTAAACGATAGACCTAATGATTTTCGATTAAATAAACGTTATATCCAATAACGTTATACGAAGTAAGTTTTAGAGTAGGTATATAAATGTTATATGTAAAGAAATTATATCAACAGTTGGTATATCTCACGTTTATTATATTTTGTGAACGTTATTGAAATAAAAATATACCAAATAAATCTATACCTACGATATGAGACGCGCCCGGGGGGGACACTTGATTCTAACGAAAATTGGTACTTTAAAGCTTGATAAGTCACGAACAGTTTACTTAATCAAAAAACGGTCTTCCGAAACTACTAATATTTTTGAAAGACCTATTCAACGATACCCCACTTGACATAGTTTGTTGACTTTCATTTTTTTCATTTTCACAATATGGCGTCCAGTAGTCGCCATATTGAATTTTCATTAACGTCATGTCTTTAGTGACACTCGCCGGACTCAGAGGAATCGATTGACGTGTGAATCATAAAAATCGGCCCAGGCGTTTGGTCTGTATAGTGCTTCAAAGGAACATACAAACATACATACATACATAGGCTGATAAACACATTACCACTCCTTTGCGTCGCGCAGTCGGGTAAAAATGCCCGTGGTCCTACTAGTAGAACTACGCGGTCGGACCACGGGCAATAAACGAAAATTGCGAATTATGTGGGGCAACTGTCAGATCTGAGTTAATTTGCTATATAAACAGAAGTTGTGTGCGTTGCCAAAAATATAATAAACGACCATTTTGTATTTGAACCAAAACAATTTAATAATGGTGATTGATAACATGTATCACGCGATGAATATTAGGTAGTTATAGTCTACGATAAAATGGCGTATTTTGTTATCCAGATTCTAGATAATGAATCCATTAATATTTATAAATTCATTGGGTGACGCCACAGCACTAAACTGAAATCAGGAATGAATATTGAAATTAAATAAATCTGAAAAATAACTTGAATTGATGATGAAGAACAAACATCCTGAATTCTTCCCAGAATTGTACGTCAGCGTCACTAAGTTTAAAAGGTTTTCATGGAAGCTTCTAAATTGATGTGACAAATTGTTTCACACCCTTCGCTCAAGTAATTATTGATTAGGCATCTTGCAGAAAGTCATCAGTAGTCCTACATTATTTTGGCTGAAAAATATTGGCTAGCTCTTCATACTTATATCCTAATCTCCTCTAATTATTGAATTAACAATGTTTATTTCTTCCGGACATCGATAAAGGTATACCTACTACGGAACGGCTCTCCTTAGCATTTGCATCATTCCAATTAAACCCGTCTTCTCCGATTGTCGATTGTCGTGAAAGTCAAGCGACAGTCGCTCTGCCTAAAACCAGAAACTCGCTATACCAAAGACAAGGCAGCAAGTCCGGTATTGCTCGACCAGTTTCTTGGAAAGCGGAACCTGACAATAGGCGGGAAACCAAGGAAAAGGAAATGTATATTATTTCTATTAGAGAAGATGCTTCCTATAAACGCATGAAAATCGCGTGACATTGAGAAGGGTCAAGATTTGATGAAACTACGGACAAGAAGATAAAACTTCCTGAAGCTGATATCAGACGCTTCACTCAGGTGAATCTTCATTTTTTGTTTCATTACACGTTCACAAGACACAGACAGAGTTACCGACATAGAAATGAACGTACACGTGGTAATTTCATTTGTCGATCATTCGGAGCGAGAGTGAAGGATGCCGAAAGGTGAAATCAAACATCGTTGTATTGGTCCACTAATGAATTAATTTTTCACTTCGAATAAAAGACATAAATACACAAAAAGAAAAACGTCTGATATGAGCGTTATCACTCACTAAAGATGATGTTCAAAGCCAAGAATTTTAACAAAGTTCCCTGTACTTTTTAATCCACTCGCTCAGGTAATGAGACTAGCCTGGCGCTACACCGAACCCTATGTTTCCGGTCCCGCCCTGTCTGATCCGCTAATGGCGAAACGAAAGGGTTACCACAATCGACCCATTGTTGTACTTATACACTTGTTTTTAAAGCAACATGTTCTGATACCTCAGGTATTAAAACTTACCTTGCTTCGTGTAGTGTATTAGTAGGATAATGATATAAAATCATAACATGACTAGTTATCGGTCAAAACAATCGTTTGTCGTACCTGATTATGCTATCAAAGGTCCTTCTGTAGACAGAGGACATTCATGTATTAAGTTCCTTTGGTTCCTCCACTTCCTCTGACC
Source organism: Amphipoea oculea (assembly GCA_945859645.1). Lineage (NCBI taxonomy): Eukaryota > Metazoa > Arthropoda > Insecta > Lepidoptera > Noctuidae > Amphipoea > Amphipoea oculea. The sequence continues at coordinate 17,642,637 of OX243873.1, forward strand.
TTTCGTCGCCGTCAGAAGCTTCTACATTACCTTAAAACAAAAAAAACTAAAGACCCAACTTTTAAGTGAAACTTCACTCACTCCCACTTTCCAATTTATTTTCAGATTCATTCGAAGAATTCGTCAGACAAAAGATAAATCGATTGTGAAGCTCTTCGGTTGGGCTTTAAACTTAAACATATCTGTTTAACATCACCTCATAAAATGTACATTAAAACGTATCGGTGTTTTAGTGATGGCGATGAACGACAAGACATTAGCTGTAAATGTGCCGAGCCCTAGGGGACGTGGGCCAAGCCCCAAGTCCTGTTATGGTCGACATATAATTTTATGCGTGGCAACAGACGCCGTTAATAAAATTAACTATCGGTAACTAGGCGGATAGGGTGGCTTCCGTAACAGAAATATTGGTGCCGATTCTGTTGTTCACAAACTAAATTAAATTTAAGTTCAGTGCATCTTTTTCTTTTTATTTCATTAAGAAAGGGTCAGAAGATAATCTTTAGTTTAGTCCTGTGAAATTAATCAGCGTCTGACACTACTCCATACAAGTTTAGACGTGATTAAAAACTTGCCTACTAAAATTACTTACGTCAATTTACGTCAAGCACTGATTAATTTGACAAAACTAAACTAAAAGGGGTTAGAAGATTTTTGTATGGAGGGTGGCCCTAAGGTCGGCCGCCATTTTGATTTTTTTTCAGAATCGCGGTGCACAACAAAAGTTATATATTTAGATAGAGGACACTTATACAAACAAAAAATGTTATGTAACATAATATCCTAAAGCGTCAGGTTTCGGAGTTATTCACCAAAATATAAGTCGAAAACAACAAGGATTTTTTTGATTTTTTTCCCTCCAGGTAAGCATATTGAACTATTGAGGTAATAGAAACGTTATGAAACCTTTATGGAGAAGAAACAAATGAAGAATAGATATTTTTTAAATAAATAATTAAACACGGCAATTTATAGTTCGTTTTTTAATCCCAGAGACTAATCTGACATTTAAGTCTTTTGTGTTTTCGTTTTTTTTTAGTATAGATGTTTGACATTACACTTGTCAGTTTAGTCTCTGGGATTAAAAAACGAACTATAAATTGCGGTGTTTAATTATTTATTTAAAAAATGTCTATTTTTCTTTTGTTTCTTCTCCATAAAGGTTTCATAACGTTTCTATTACCTCAATAGTTCAATATGCTTACCTAGAGGGAAAAACCACAAAAAAATCCTTGTTGTTTTCGACTTATATTTTGGTGAATAACTCCGAAACCTGACGCTTTAGGATATTATGTTATATTACATTTTTTGTTTGTATAAGTCTCCTCTATCTAAATATATAACATTTGTTGTGCACCGCGATTCTGAAAAAAAATCAAAATGGCGGCTGATTTTAGGGCCAAAACCTTCAAACCCCTTTGTCGTGTCCTTTTCTTAATGAAATAGAAAGAAAAAGATGTACTGAACTTGAATTTAATTTAGTTAGTGAACAACAGAATCGGCACAAATGTCAGGTTAACCAATTTCGTTCAGGAGCAAACGAACAAAAGATACTGAAGAATTTTGTTTAGTAATGATAATGAATTTTGTAAAATGAATACCTATCTGACATGATGTTATCGCAGTTATAAAAGGAGATTATTGTTTTCTTAAAAGGAATAAGCTTGGAGCACTTTTAGGTTATCTTTAAAAGCTTTTAGTACACTGAAAAGACAGCCAAATTGCTGGTGTCAATCATGTTTTCAACCAACTCAAAAATATCGGTAAAATTGGGAACGTAGAATTCTGATACTAAATTCTACGTTGATGTAGTATCGCCCAATTTGGCGGCCCCGGTCCATGGTTTATAAAAACTTTGCCAAATCACGCGTCCGCGTCGAAGCCGGACTGCCGGAGTAACGACCTTGCCTCGTCCACCTATGACACGGAAGGACGTGCCAATTGCATGAACATAAAATGGCCGACGTTTTATAGTCTCCTGGTGCAATTTTATGTAAGAAAATGAATTTTAATTCTAGGATGTTACGTCTTCGATCACCGTTAGGTTAGGTAAAGGTAGGAGGAAATAGATGAACAGTTTAGTAATTATAGTATTAAGTCTAATGAAGGAGTCATTGAGTATGTGGGCGACATTTAAAACTTTCTTCGTAGCGTTCAATCGGGGTTTGGGGACCTAGCCAAAATTCGTAGACACGCTACGATACTTGCTACGAAATTGATGACACGTTTTAGCAGTTCGAGTCTCGAGTCGAACGTGACATTAAACTTTTTCCTCTAAAAATCCTGTTTTTATTGAGGTCTATGGCAGGTATCCTATCTGTAATTCAAATCGAGAAATGACGGACTTAGCCATTGCAATCAGGTTCTACTAGTTCTTTTTTACACATAATATGTTGCAAGGTCTGTGCTATGTTGTTAGAACGATTTGTTGCTCCCATTTTGTCGTTAGCATTCTGTTTTTGTTTCAACGTACGCCAACCTATAATTTATCTACGTTAGTTAATTATAATATACGTTTCAGCAAAAACTGTGTTGTAATGTAGATTTGTTACACCACTTCATTTGCCTAATGTGCTGCTTATTTATAGAGAACATACACAAAATTACGTTAATGATTCCTGGAGGTTTAGGTACTAGAGCTGTGTTGCGTACTTTGAACACAAGCTTTTTAAACGAAAGCACTAATTAAACCGCATTCGGAGCACTTGTAAGTTTTAATCGCTCTGCGTAGAGTTAAGTGGTCGGGCCATTTAATATCTAGAAACTAGCGCAGGGCAGTATTCCTATCCTTTACATGTTTTTTACGACACACTCAGGATAATAAGCAGTTGATAAATTCTATTATTTATTCCCAGACCTCCATATTTATTCCGTACGTGTTGCCTAGATCTTCAGCCGATGTTAAGCACTGCATGGCTTTTTATGCTAAGTTAGTGAGAACCTCCGTTGAATAACGTGACATGATTGATGACGATAGTATGTGTTTACTGTAGTGCGAATCAATGGGAAAATGTTTAATACCTTTGACTACTTTCGGAGAAGAGCTTGTCAATGTGTCAGCGACAGACATCAGCGCTGTTTATTCACTCTCCCATGATACGTCTTTGTTTACCAATAATATTGAATGTTACTTCTATGTACGAACATAATGTGTTTCACCTTCACACTTATTTGGAAATAAAAGAAAACCATACAATGAAGCTGCGTCATGTCCCGCGTAAACTGGAAAGGTCGACGGAGACATCCAATGCTGTTTCATGTTTTGTTACAAGTGCTGCTTTAAAACCACATGTGGTTTCATGTTGCTTTTTGGCAGGCACTTCGTGAGCTCATCCCGTTTGAAAACGTCTACGAGGTAAAGCATTTTTACACACAAACGTACTCTGTTATGTAAATCTGTTTATGTGTCTGAGATTAACATAATTTGAATATCGTAAATGGAAACCTCTTCTTTCCTTTAAGGTAGCATTGTGAAACGAGTTTTGATAAATGGAACTGGATAAATGATAGCCTTGCAAAAAATATTCCCCGAGTGTAAACGATGCCGCCTTTGATGAACATTCTTCTATATTTCTGTGTTCTGCCACATCTGAATAAGATATTGCTTGCAAAGGCATTACCATTAAGGCAGTATTTACAAGCCGTATCCAAAACTGGAACTTTGATGTATTTTTAAACGTTTGTTTAGGACTAAATATTTATTGGAGTTAAAGTAAACTGTTCAGAGAAGAGGAAAACAATTTATTTTTACATTTCGTTTGTAGAAGTTTGAAGATATGGCCCAAAGTTAAGACACGCATGTTATTTAATTGTGGCCAAGACCCTTCTCTTGCAACATAGCTACATTTAACTTTTTCATTTTATTTACGTACAATTCGCCTTCAAAACAACGTTATATATTGCTGATTGTACATTTGTAGGCAGTCCGTTTGTACGCGTTTATAAATTGCGTGCATTAACCCAGATTTAAGTTAGGTACAATAATTGAACTATGTCGGCGAACTGACGCCTAGAGATGGAATCTAGCCAAATACCTGAAACGTCTGGTTTGGGTACATAAGCGAAATCATATCGAGTATCGAGGTGTATCGATTGATGTCTCGTGTCATGTCTGAGTCAACTCTTAACGGAACCGATAACGGACTTTTAGTACGGTAGGGATCGTCAAATTTTACTATGCCAGTCTACGCAAAGGTTATGATCAAGTGTGGACTTGACGTTCCCACGATAACCATGGGTCCCATTAGTTTCGAGTCGGAAAACATACGAATTCCCATAGTTTTGGATAAAGAACAGGTTGGCGAACAGAATCAAATCTACTCGGCAATAAAGTTTGGTAGGTTTCGAAAACGAATGTAAATTGTAAAGTTTAAGTCGCTGTTTACAAAATAGTATGGTCGAAAGTTTCTGTTTATTTCAATTATTGGATAATAATGGAAATATAATTGTAAATAAAGCTCCTTAAAACTTGGAATAATGGTTACCCAGTGTGTGCCAAGTCATAAAGATTATTTTCTCTTTTATAACACATACGTTCTATCTTCGTAAGTTATGGTTATAAGTTATGGCCAAATAGTGCATCAAATAAAAAATAATAATGAAGCATTCGATAATCTTTGTATCGTAAAACGTTGATGGAGTGGTTATAAAAGTACTTTTACCATCGCCTCTAATAGAAATCCAATGTTTTCTCGAAGAAAAAACGCGATGTCTACGTGCTCCGTTTCTGGCATGGCGCAATCAGCCCCTCTAGAATATCAAGTAAAGCAATAGAAGGCTTATGATCTACAAGAAAGTCCCTCAAGTAGAGACTGACGATGGCAATTTTGATGAATGCATATCGATTGTCTGTTGTTTTATCGTTATTGTGCCTGCTATTAACTTAGCATAAGCACTTAGCATTAAGAGCTCTTTTATTCATGTCATGCGCACTTTATTACTCATCTGTTTAATCTGCAGCCAACGCATTTTTTTTCTAACGCGAGGCAACGACTTTAGACCTTCGCCGTGGCCTTTCTAGATTAATTAGTGGCCAGCAACAAGTCTGTTGTGTGTTGTATCGTCGGTATAAAAATAAACCTTAGTAATGTTTATCGGTGGGTGCTTAGACGGCGCGTCGCTACATGATTACCGTGACAAATTGAATAGTGAACACGTTGTATAGGTGCGTATAGCCTTAGCTCAGTGTTTGAATTGTACGCCTTGATGCCCCCCAGCGAATCGCAGTACAATGACCCTGTTCCCGTATCCCCATTGGGTTATACCAATACGTAGTATAGAAGGGAATGGTTCTGTATAGGATGTTGAGCAACATGGTTTTAAAACATTTTGTATCAGCTGAGTGGTAGGATATTCAAGTATAAAATGTTTTAAACAAATCTGAGACTTATTCCTTGGAAATAAACGTGGTTTTTGATAACAGAAAACCCGCTATTGAATGTTTTGATGTGACTCAGGTTGCACCTTTGTTTATTTTATAGTGCTTCTAATACATAAAAATGTGTTGGGTACATATTCTTGCTAAATCTACAACCGATAACATATCAAGTCCAAGTTCTGCTTAGTACCTATGTCTGAATATGAGCAATCACGTCAATGTTATCGACGTTTCAAATACTTATTCAATAAATTCTGATATTTTTATACTAGACTTTGCCGTTATCGGCGATTTTTACGAAGACAGTCTATCAATAAATTAATTTTACTGCCGCTTGTCACGAATATTGATGTATTATTGTTATACATGGGAAGATATTTCTTTCTGAAACCCTGACGCAAAACGTTAGATTGCACCCAGATAAGTATGAATAGGCGAGGCCGACTGGAGGCCCGTTCATGAGAACTATTCTTTACTCCGCGCAGTTGCTACACAATACGTCGATAGATTTTGCTCATTGTTGCTCGTTTCACCATTTGATAGTCTGATACCTAGCTTTTTGCCGAGACCACTTCTCGGCTTTTATGTAGTTGAATGCCTTGTACTAGTACAAGTATTAAACGTAGTCGGACAAGTATTTTTACGGACGCGAACGCAACATGAAGCCATAAACCTGTGTCGAAGCCGTGAACCTTGTCATATACGTAAGCTGTTGTTTATGTAAAAGTTTTGCATCATAATACCAATTTAATCGCAACAATATAATATCTTTATAGATATTAATTGTAGGATTGTTCATTTCACAGTTATTTTAGCATAGGCAGTACTTGAATAAGCGACCCGGAACAATAGCAATAAGCTCCCCCGAGATTGCACCAGTGCAGCCGTGCCCAAGGGCCGGCGCACAATGGACGCCAGCCCACAATACCGCTGCAAGCGAACTGCGGGCCGATCACTTTGCTAACTAACATTCATTTCTCAACGGACCTCGTTTGTTTTGTTTCAGAACATGTGATAATAACTTGCCATGGACGAGGAGAGCACAGCCTGCCCCGGCGAGGCCGGCCCGCCGGCAGTCGACGTACAGCCTAATGAAGATGTTCCTAACGCAGAGACAAAGCCGGAAGCGGAGAACCTCGCTACTAGTATTATAAATGTAGATATTAAAGACGAAAATGATAATAAGAATAGTTGTAATGACGAAAAAGAAAGTGAAAATAAAAAAGAGGAGAGTGTCGTTGATGCTGAAACTGTGAATACGGAAGCCAAGTGCCCAGCACCATTGGTAAAGGAGCCTATTGTTGAGCATGAGCCCACAGAACCGAACGACGATGCAAGGTCGCTGGGCGACCTAGACAGCTTGCCAGCAGGTGATGAACTAGCTCTTGGTGCAGCGGGCAGTGACAGCGGAGTGGAAGGCTGCGGTCGTGCCCTCAGCAGCGGCGGTGGGTCCCGATCCTGCGCCTCCAGTGTAGTGTCGTGTGGCTCTGGCTGCGGCTCGGAGAGCTCGTCTCTTGCCGGCGCACCGCCACGCCCGAGACGTCGCGTCAATGTCAACGTCGCTGAGCCGAAACGCAGCTCACCTGTCGGCTCGGCAGCCCCGCGACCCGTGACGGCGCCACGCGGCCCCAACCTGGCCACCCGTGAACGTGCTAGGAGTCGGGAGAAACCGACTCCACCAGAAAAGCCTCGACCGCTCACACCGAAACCACGCATCCGGCCCACTGGTGACCTGCCCAATCTCGTTCGCGAGAGTCCCGCGCTGCGCGCGAAACCTACAAAGACCTCGACAGCTCGGTGCCGGACGCCGAACTCGCCGAGTGAGGAGAAAAGATGGCCGGCGAATGGACCGCGGTTGACTACTGTGGCAGACGCGAACGCGACACGAGTGGCTGCCGACAAGTATGCGACTCTACCTCGCAGGAGACGTGATGCGGAGCCAGAAGGTTCTCCGAAACACGAGGGTACGCCGCCCACGTCTCGACGCCCCACCGTCACACGCTCCGCTTCCTCTCGCTCCACCATCAAGACGCGAGTACGGATCTACGCAGAGAAGACCTCGCAGACAGTGCTGATCGGTACTGACATCGAGTCAGCACTGGCAGGGATTGTGCCAAATATTGAGAAGTAAGTGACTTACCTATTCATAAAACATGATGTCGTTTCGCAAAACAACCTAAATGATCATTGCTCACCTAATCTAGCGTAACTACGAGCGGACGTAAATTAGCTCATTTTTATTATGAAACATATGAATGTGATTCCGGTGCAAACCGTACGTAAAGACTGAGTTTTAATAATGGCAATCAAACTTAACTTGAAAGCTTTACTGATGAGTGATGTCCATTCCAGTCGCGTGGAGGTGACTCGCTGTCACCGCGGCGTGCAGGCGAGTGCGCGAGACGCCGAGGCCACTCGGCTCGCCAACGCTCTGGCCGCGGCTGCTGAGGAGCGGGAGCGGCGGCAGCGGGCGGAAGCTCAGCTGGCGGCCGAACGCGCGGCCCGCCTTGCTGCCATCGCGGAGTTGGACCGTAACTCGCAAAGGCTGCTGGATCTAGCCGGTGCTGGTAAGTCTTGTTGGAGTATAATAATAATACTAGCCTATTATTGTTCCGCTGCAGGGCAAGGGCCTCTTCAGATGCAGAGAAAACACGAGCATTGATCACGACACTTGCTCAAGATAGGTCGGCGATTTCAGACCTACGTTGACTACTAGCTTACCCAACAGACGTTGTCCTGATTAGATTTGAATAGTTCATAGAAATATCCCATAGTAAAAAGGACGTTTAGTTTTTCCCGAATTTGTACATTAGGTACCCAGGTAACTTTCCAATTTTTATTTCCATGAGTATTACGAACATTTTCGAACAAAAATAGCCAAGTTTTGCCAGCTGTTCTTACTTGCTGCGCTTTCCAACGTTCCATCCATTGTATCTTTGGCCTCTCGCAGCTGTTCATTTACCCAAAAAAAAAAAGGTTTTTCGCTGTTCAGAATTACACTCGCGGCAGCAAAGGTTTTTGTATCCCAAATTCGAGTACATTATTATTTAGCTTTTTTATAACAATTGCTCATGTGACACCCCTAGTCATCTGTAGTCTAGCAAAAAGGCCTTTACAGACTCCGTGTAGAATTTCTGTTGTGTAGCGTACTTTAGATATTTGTATTGTCTTGTATTTCTTTGTATTGAAACTGGGTCACATATTAATCAAAAAGAAAGGAACAATAAGCATTTACTTTGCCTACTCTACTCAGCAGATGAAAAATTAAACGAAACTCATCATACTTTTAAAAATATAGTACAACGTTTCTGTGCAATAGTCCTATAATATATTATTCAAATTCAAACAATTTACTGTGGATCATAGGTTCATAAGATGCTGCATTATTGTATGTAATGAATGACTATTTTAAAGGGGAAAAAACTACCATAGACAACTCAAAACAAACTTTTTGGTGTTGCTTTCAAATCAACAGTGAACTAGCCAGATGACCAGTTGTAGCTACTATGGCTATAGCCAGAAATAGATTTAACTTGCGTGCTCACGATGAGCGAAATGCGACCTCATTTATTCAAATTCATTCGGACATTTGAGTTACGAATAGATGGTCTGCGAACATTTGGCGACGTTTGTAATAAGGCCACTGGGGGCAACACCTCACACCGCACTATAATAAAAGTTTAACTCCGATCAATTCCGGTTCAATTCTCGCGTTAATTACCGATGCGACCTCTTTAAATGTCATGGCGACCCTCAGATTGCAGAAATCAGAAAATGATAATTACAACAGCTTTTTAAAAGCAGTTTTGTGTTTATATTTTGTCGGATTTTTAAGGTTATCAAGGTATACAGGGTGTTACAGAAAGGGTATATCAATATAAACAGGTTGAAGAGTGTATCTGGTCTAGAATCTCTGTACAAAATTTCAGCTCAAAAGCAGTAACTTTGAAAATGCTTAATATTTTTTTATTTCGATAGTTTATTAAATTGAAATCATAAAAAACGTGTTACCGCACTACGAGGGTCATTATCCATTATCTGTTGTGTGTCTGTGCGCCTAGTATACGCACATCACGCCGCCGCGCGCCAGTGCAGCGCCGTGATGTCAAAATAAAAAAATATTAAGCATTTTCAAAGTTAATGCTTTTGAGCTGAAATTTTGTACAGAGATTCTAGACCAGATACACTCTTCAACCCGTTTGTATTGATATACCCTTTCTGTAACACCCTGTATAGGTGTTCTTATCCTTTATTGCGACGATTTATCGTTATCAGTTGTATATCAAATTACGAGTATAAACACAATGTTCTAAGGAAATAACAGCTTATTGTATGTCTTATTGGAGTATATCGATAACGTTTATCAAAATAGCGCCACCTGTGTAAACGTACTTCTAATATAAGTACAGTTCGACAGAACTTAGATGTAGCATCGGCAAAATTCGTAATACGTTCGTAATTCGTATTCATAAATCTTTATTACTACTTTAGAAAAAATTGATCAATTTTTCCTAAAGTAGTAATAAAGATTGGTGATTTTGAAGGCGCACTTAGTTCGGATGTGATCGGTTTTACGAATTTTGCCGATGCTACATCTAAGTTGTGTCGAACTGTAACCTATTGTATACATAGGTTTTCCCGTGATTTGAATTGCACATATTACTATCATGTAGCGCATTATTCACACCCAGGGAACCGGCAGAGCAAAACTGTGAAACCTGCTGTACACTTAGCGAAAATTATTTCGCCGCTTCTTCTTCCTTGATTCCAAAACCAGACAAACTCAAATATAACGCCATCATTTAAATTCAACGTCAAATAATCTGCTTACCGATGCTATAGTATTTTTGTTTCACGAAGCGACACGCGCTTTACTTGTGGTTAACAAGTGTACAAACACGCCGTGAATGTGTGTGTAAGCACAGGAGCTCGGTGCCATCCGAGATAATGGCGAAGTCGGAAGTGTGTGTGTTATGTGCTTAAGCTGCTCGTTTTCGCAGCGTGTTTGTACACTTGGTTAACACAAGTAAAGCGCATGTCGCTTCGTGAGATAAAAATACTGTATAGACGCCAGCACATCAAGCTACCCGAAACTGTCAAATTTTCCCAATCAACCTTGAACCTTATGCTTTAGCGATAAAGTTGAAAATCTATTAAATAAATTTTGCAGATTGTAGTAGCTTAATGTGCTGGCGTCTGTACATTAACTTAGTGCTTATTATGTACGTTTCGCCTGTAGTTTTACCATATGTTCCTTTTTAAAATGAAGTGGAAAGACCAATGGCTATAGTAGTCGATGACATTATGGCTGTCGATAAAAACTGGACAAAACTCGTGTTTAACAAGAAAATTCGCTTATAAAAAGGTATAATAGCGATATGGCCTGCTGTAGTATAACAATAGATGATGATGGTGGTGTATAATTAATTATCATCATCTGCAACTGCCTTTCGATTGGTTTCCTGTCTTATAGGAAGTAGTTGAATACTAATAGTGATGTAAAATATCGATAATAATACAACTTTTTGTTTCACAGGCGCCGGCGCAGGTGCAGACGGCTGCCTTCGTGCGTTGGAGGAACAACTTCGCTCAGCCGGAGAGTTAGCCGCCAAGCAACGCGCCGAAATAGACGCACTGCGGGAACAATGCAACAAGCTGCACGTTGTTAGTATATCTTCATTGATTATGTGGTTCAGAGGCATTAATGAAAGACAAGAAAATTTTTAGCTGGCTCGAAGGACACTTTCAGAAATCACCCGAGTTAAGAAATTAAATCTTGTTTGGTTCTATAAATAAGATTCGAAAATGCGCACGCGCAAGATTCTACCTAAATGGCTTGATGTATCAAGAGGTTTAGGATTTATTTATTTTCATTTTTATGCACAATTTAACAAATTAACGCCCGGTTTCTATAAGGAAAACCAACACGAAAATTAGCTAATAAATTGTCAAGCGAGCATAAACACGCTCTGATTGGTTGAATGATTTATCAACAGCCATTCGCATCACTTGTCTTGCGTTTAATTTTGACGCGTCGGTAATTTTCGTTCCAGAAACTGAGTGTAAATGCCATAAGCGTTGTTTATTAGTCAACTAGAAATTTCAGATTTATAAACGTCAGCCCTAAAGTCCCTGTCCTACCTTCCCAGGAGTCGTGCAGTGCCCGCGAGTGCGCGCGCGTGGCGGAGGCGCGGCTGTGCGAGGCGGAGCACGAGGCGGCCGAGATGCAGGACTTCCTAGCGGCAGAGACCGGAGCCCTGAGTGACTCGCTACGGGACGCCGAGACCGAACTAGCCAGGGTTAATGCTGATCTCGATAGAAGGTACTGTATTATTCACATACTTACAGATCTCTCTGGAGAAGTATGCGTTTCGGCAATCATCGTCAATCTTCGGAAATACGAACATTATGTTTTATAGAATTACCGAAGCGTATACCTTTTCTAGTTTGGCACATGACATTTAAATTTTATACATGGTCTTTCTGAGTTAACTGGTGAAACTTCGCAGACTTGGTGGGTGATAATTAAAAGCAATAAAATTAAAAAGAAAACATAATTGTAATAAAACAGCTGATCACGAGATAGAGGCCCCCGTGTCGCACGTTACTTTATTTATTTATAAAGGACACACCAACAGCTTCCGAATACAAAATATCAAATAACAGTAGGTAACAGTTATGTGCTTATACAGTTGCCAATAACAGGTGAACCAATATTCTCAAATACAGTGATGACAACCTAAGGTAAAAAAAAACGAAATAAATATAAAAATTAAGTGGTAACAAATTATGTAAACAGAAATATAAAATGACATAAGTTATAATTAACAGAGGTTGCAAGAAATGCCTACATACAACAAATCTTTAGATTGTGTGGGTTGCGTGCTTTGGGACCTTAAAATTTGGAATTTAAAGCTTTTTAGGGAGTCATGATATATGTCGATACCTGGAGTGGATTTTATATAAGAATTCATCTCTCGGCTGAGAAGTGAGTTTACTCCTATATTTGTGTTGGATGCTTTAGTGCAGAATAAATGGGTAATGGGATAACTGGGTAAATTATAGGGACTTTTAGTCCAATTTCTTCAGTGAATTTATCGCAGTACAATCTATTGTTAACCAATTTGAAAAAGAACATGAGATCTTGTACCAGTCGGCGGTCGCGCAGAGTAATCATTTTGTGACATTGAGTACGCTGTTCGTATGGACACCGGGGAGATATATCATCGAAGGCATACGCTAGGTGTTTTGTGAAGCCCCTTTGGATGCTTTCTACTTTTTGTGAGCGTACTGCATAATGTGGGCTCCACAACACGCTGGCAAATTCAATGTGCTTCCGAAATAAGGCGTCATATAGCAAAATTTTTGTTCTTACCAGCTTAAACCCTTACTTCTCTTAAGAAATCCTAGTAGCCGTGCCGATTTCATAACAATATTATCAATATGGCTCCTGAAGTTGACTTTACTGTCCATGATGATGCCAAGATCACGAACCTCATGTACAGTTTCCAATAATGATCCTTTTACATTATATGAGACAGCATTGGACTGTTTTTTCCTCATAAATCTTATATGGCTATATTTTTGTACATTAAGTTTCATGTGATTAAAACTGCACCAAAACTCAATTCTGTCCAAATCCTCCTGAATTAGCGTAGCATTTTCATTTGATGTTATATTTTTATAAATTTTAAGATCGTCGGCAAACATTAGATATTTACAGTGATGGATTTGGACAGTAATATCGTTAATGAAGAGTAAAAATAGAACCGGTACAAGGTGAGAACCCTGAGGAACTCCTGAGTCGGCATAGTATGTGTAAAATTCATAACCATTATCAACAAGAATTTGCGATTTATGGAATAAATAAGATGTGAACCAGTTTAAAATTGAGCCATGTATACCATTATATTCTAACTTGGACAGCAACAGTGAATGATCAACTTTGTCAAACGCAAAGCTGAAGTCCGTGTACATGGCATCTACTTCTAGTCTTTTGTCAATAGCTAGGGTCACATCAGATGCAAACTCGACAAGGTTTGTTTCTACGCTGCGTCCAGCTTTGAAGCCATTATGCTTGGTGAAACAATTCTTTCAATGTGGCGAGTAATGATTGAATAGACAAGAGATTCGAAGATCTTTGAAAAACATGATAATATTGAAACTACTAGACATCATTTCACAAAATCATTTTTATTTTGTTGTATTAATACCAACACCCATCATGTATGCATACTTGTATTAATATTTACATAATTCTTATAGATAGTTCGTCTTTCGTTTGTTTTTAGGCGCGCAGAATGTCGTCAATTAGTCCGCATGTGCGAGCAGCGGCGCCAGGAGACGCTCGCGGCGGCGGCGCGCGGGCGGGGCGGCGCGCGCGCGCTGGCGGCGCTGGACGCGCTGGCGCACCGCCTCGCGCGACTCACGCGTGCCGTGCTGCTGGCCTACCGCCTGCCCAGCGACCTGGAGCCCACGGTGTACCACAACGAGCTGTACAGGTACTATATAAAAAAACTTCTATACACATTTATATATTTTTTTTTAATGATGAAAATGAAAGTACATTCTAATAAAAATTAACATATTTTTTGTTTTACGATGCTTATAAAAATGGGCGCTATCAGATCTGTGAAGTTTTAAATTAGAAAATAACAACACATTTTAATTACAGCCGTAGCGACAGTGGTGAGGCATTATCCCCTGAGGAGGAAGTGGCTGGCGCCGGCCTGCTGGCAAACGTGGCGCGTGCACTGCGTAGTGCGCCGGCCCCGCCCACCCCCGCCAGCCCCGCCGGCCCCGCCACTCCCGCGGGCCCCGCCACCCCCGCGGGCCCCGCTGTCCCGAGCAAGGACGACGACCGCTCGCACGTGTCCGATGACAACGATAATTCCGCCGACCTGTTGGATTCTGAGACCGAACCCTGTCTAGTCACCGATCCCGGTAAATATGTATAAAGAAAGAATAACTAAGAGCTCCAAAGGGAGGCTTATTCAACTTATTAATAAGTATTATTTCCCCTCAGAATGCGCAGAAGAGTGGTGGTCGGGTGCGGAAGGCGCAGGCGCCTGGAGTGGTGACGAACTGTCGCCAGAACGGGACTTCTACGTGGACGACAAAGGTATAAGAATGATTCAAAGCTAACCATATAAAATATAATTCAGAGCCACAATACCACAATCCTTTGCAGGTCAACGTCATAGTTACCACTTCGCATGACAGTTCACTTTACGTATTTTATTGACCTGCTAAGAAAGATTATAGTATCCCCCCCCCCTTCTTAATTTTATCTTGGACATCATATGGAAAACATCGTGAGAAAACATGAACTCGTCGTTAATATCGCCAACTCGTCTTTGCAAGCGTTTTGATCAATACTCGCGCCTTCTCTCTATGAGAGGTGTTCGGGTCAATCACCGAACAATAATAAACATGTCAGCGTAATTGCGACACCGCGCTTTATGCCTTGAATATTTTATGTATTACCTAAGTAAAACAGTCAGTACGTTTTTGGATAGCATATCGGACGCGACTCAATCTCATCTCATTCACCTCATTAGTTTTAATCTTTATCCCATTTGTATTACTGAAATATACCTATCTATCTAATCTTTAATCTTAGTTTATCTTGATCTCACCCCAACCCCGAACATTGGTCCTTCGAGCCGGATATGCTATCCGAAAACGTACTGACTGTTTTACTTAGGTAATACATAAAATATTCAAGGCATAAAGCGCGGTGTCGCAATTACGCTGACATGTTTATTATTGTTCGGTGATTGACCCGAACACCTCTCATACAGAGCCTTTGCCCTGCAGTGGGAAAATAATAAACTGAAATTAATTATACTATATCCCCTCAGATGGTGAATCAGCATCAGTATCAGAACGCGAGTCTCTCCGCACATTATCAGCGGCTATCGCGCAGCGACAGCGCTCGGAAGCCGAGGCTGAAGCGTGCGACGCAGCGCTGGAGGGCGAGCGCGGCGGCTTGCTGCAGCGCGCGCTGTTGCTGGACGCGCGCCTCACGCGCCTGCTGCACGCGCTGCGCAGCGCTGCAGCGCTCGCGGCCGCTAGAGGGGATCCAGATTCTACCAGGCTGGCTGCTGCGCTCAAGTGAGTACTTTTTGAAGGACTAATAACTTATACTTCTATGGACTGGTGGTAAAGTTCCGCAGTATGACCTATCGTTACCGTTTGGAAGGTCTTTGTGAGTTAAAACAGTCTCAAGCTAGAGTATCATATTTAATAAATCTTGCCGTTTTTTGTTTAGAATAAAATAACACATTTGTTTGTAATAACTATGAAATGTCTAGTCACACGAAACCATTTTAACTATACTTCTTACCAAAGTAGACATTTATCAATCACCAATATTAGATAGCTAATTAATTTAGTGCACTTTATTCCTGATACGTGACACCGTCACTCAACATTAATTAGCTAATTATGTCAAAAAAATCTTCAAACCGTGTCATCTTGTGCTATTGTTAGCATAACTTAGGGAGGACGTCCACGAGAAACTTTTGTCTCCGCAACTTATTTGCCTCACATCAAGTCTACGGGTTTGTATGAAAGTGCGTGCATGTAGCGACGACGTGACAAAGACAGCACTTTCATAGATTCCCAATCGCACACTAAACTGCTATATCTAAGATCCGGCCGCGCCAAATTTGCCAAAGATGTAAACAACAATGACCGCTCAAAATTGAATAAAATCGATATACAAGAACATTCATTATTAGTAATGTTTGTTTTCGTCTAAATCTCATTCAAAACAAACATTCCTTAAAACAAATGTACTTCAATATCTATAGACATCGATTTTATTCAATTTCGAGCGGCCATTGTTGTTTACATCGTTGGAAAATTTGGCGCGGCCGGACTTTATATCCATGCTTCATTTACATTACATCAAAACCCCGTATCGCTATTTCAGAGACAAAATAGACATGACGGAAAAGAATGTAGCTGACGTTGTAGTGAAAAAGCTAGCGGAGCTGGACGCCAGTAAGAATATGATGGAACAGTACCGGCAGTCTGTCGAAGTGAGTATACTATGCATTTGTTTTTATTAAAAATATTCAGGCCGCTAGTTGAACGGCGCCGTTTAGTTAAAAGACTATAATTAGAGCCAGGAATTTGAGATAATTTTCAAGTTATGGAACAACAAACCGAATGTTATACTTAACAACGTTCAAATTCCATTGCAACCAAAAACTTTTTAGGACCTTTTTGTTACAAATGGTCACTCAAAAATCAACTTAGAATACATTGCAATAAAGTAGATAACTGATTAATTAGCGATGGAATGTAATTATCTGAGATTATGAACACTGCTTTAGGCAGTTAACTGAATGGCTAATTAAGCTAGCTGGTGGCGACACGTATATTGAGTGCCTTACCTAGGATTATTTTTTTATTTTATTTTTCTATAAAGATTTTTGAGTGCGAGAGAGAGGCAACGCCATTTGTAATCCTGATCGTATGTTTTACATCCTTAATACATCCTGACGAAAAATTAGTTATTGATCGAAACGAATTCATCAAGCAAATTTATATAAACTTATGTGCGAAGCCTTTTATTCCGAATTTCTTTCACAATACAAGTATCTATTCGTACGCCAATGTATTTAGTACAATGACTTATGTGCACGCTATGATTGAAAACGTATTAAAGCACATACTTGAATGTTGTGTCATATATTTATTTCGTATTTTTTATATCTATAAGGGCTGATTTTACCCAAAGTCTTTCATCCGTCAATCTTTTATCCGTGGAATAAAATTGACGTCTAACAGTTCTAGTATGGAAAAACTGTAAAAAATTCAAAATGTATTCTTAGGATAAGACTTTTTCTGTCCCCCTTACTAATAAACGTATTATATCAGATGAATAGTTACACACCGATTTCTCTCTTTCAGTCGTCAGTAATTTGACTTTCGAAAGAAAAAGACAAAGCTTTGTGTAACTATACAGACGCTATACAACGTTTATTAGTAAGGGGGTGGGTATAAAAGTTAACTGAAATTCGCCCTAAATGGTGATAGAAAAATTTACTCCAATATGTTATATGTATTTTTATATAATTTTCTATTATGAATGTTTTTTTTTTTCAAATTAGATACGAATAATATCAATAAACATCATGCCTTAAACCCGAATACTGTTAACAATATCCTCATATTGTTAGTACCGTTAACTGGTTTAATATGAAACAGGTATTTACAACATTCAGGCCCTGCTTGGCGATCTCGAGTCAAGAATAAGGCGCCAAGGTTAATGCATACTTTTATACTCTACGCTGAACGCCTTCCTCACGGCTTATAGTTAGCACAGCGCGTCTTATGTTCTCTCCCTGAACCATTTATAATATGTATAAATGACACTGATAATAATATAGCTTACATGCAAAA
Source organism: Amphipoea oculea (assembly GCA_945859645.1). NCBI lineage: Eukaryota > Metazoa > Arthropoda > Insecta > Lepidoptera > Noctuidae > Amphipoea > Amphipoea oculea. The sequence goes on from OX243873.1 coordinate 17,660,431, forward strand.
TGTCTTTATAATAAATAAAAATTGAGTCGTCGCGGGACGCCTGGCAGATGTGAAACATCTAAACTATTTTGTATAGAAAATACGGTATAGGTATACGAGCTCAGCGCGGTGAGAGGGGGTCGCCGAGCCGAATGGGAAGAAAGTCGCAGAGTTATGAGCGGCCAATAGCCGGTCTGACCCGCCGGATTAGTGCTCACATACACGAACGGCAGCAGCCGTCGAAAAGTGCCGACGGCTGCGGTTGCTTCTACCGTTGGCGTGTGCCGCTCGTGTGTTTTCACACTTAGATGTTTCACATCAAAAAGGGTCTCGAGTAAATAACAGTTGAAAATCTCCGTGATTGTAATGGGTTTATTATTACAGCACCTAAACCTCATACTGTCCTATATTTTTCATTCCAACTACATAATTGCAATTTCTTGTAGGCTATATTGATTCGCATGTATATTTAAGTATTAATTTATTTTACTATTCCACACATTCGGCCACCATTACACCAAAATTACATTTAACATGACGATAACCATTGAGGTCGTGAGAGGAGAGAACGTATGGACTACATTCTACATAGCTTTGCAGCGTTGACGCGACTGACCGAGCACAACCTGTATATAAACACCGGCAGACCTGTATATAGAACTTACTTGCTAAAAATTTACATTTTACTATGTAAAGGGAAACTGGTATCTTCAGATAAAAATGTGTACCTAACATAAAATTTGAGGCAAAATTCGCCATTTTGCTGCAATGTCATCTGCAAAAATAGTTTAATTCTGCATAATAAGTTGAACGCTGTATCCGTGGCAGTAACGGTCATAAAACGTGTGAGTAGGACGGAATCCAATATCTGTACTGAGTATCACGTGTTTTCTCTCTCCCACATTCTATGACTGCTGCTGGCACGTAAGATGGCGCTTACTTTAATATTTTATTTGTATTGATAATAGTTGTTTTTGTGTTTTAGACGCTCAAGAAGCAATTGGCACAAGCCGGTGAGGAGGATGATATAGAAGCTGTTGAGGAGGTATGTGTTAAATAAGGACATTCTCTGTATTTATTTACCCTAACCATTTAAAAGAGAAAAAATCATAAACACAGAAGAGCATAAAGGTTCTTCATTACAAACTTCCAGCACTGCATAATTGAAAAAAAATGAAAACAAAATGGAATTTGTGGAATTAGAAACCTTGTTTACGAGAAGATTGGTTGGTTGTTGGTTTGATGGTAGGCCCTGCTCCGGGTTAGATTTATATATTTATTTTATATATTTTCTCTTTTATTCGAAAATCAAATTATCATCATTATTTGCCACAGGAGTTGTCGGCCTGCAGCGAGAGTGAACGTCGCGCGCTGTACGTGTCGCTGGACGCCGCGCTGTCGGCGCTGGGCGGCGCGGCGGGCCGCTGGGCGCGCCTGGTGCCGCACCGCGCGCGGCTCGAGCGCCTCGCCTTCGCGCTGGTCGCCCCGCCCGCAGGCCCCGCCAGCCCGCCCGGCCCCGCCGCCCCGCCCGCCACGGCCGCGGGCCCACTGCCGCTGGAAAGCACGGCGTAACGCACACACTAGCCGCCTACATCACATTGCTCAAACTCACGACAGGCAGGGCCGGCTGAAACTAGACCTGCATTATTGACTCTCCTACTTGTGTAGCATAACTGATGAATTAAAACGGGTTGCGTTTTCGCCGTCTCTGCTTTTGAGCTTCCTCCTTTACATTTGTTGATCGATCTACTTAATCGCAGCTATCGAGCTGCACTCGCCGGATTCCGCGTGAACCCTGATAACACTTCCATTTTTGACATAATTACTGTAGCTAAGGATAGTAAAAGACTAGTGTTCTTGAATTGTTATATCGTATTGTGGAGCTTATGTTTGCCCTCCGCGGAAGTACGTCATCCGTCCTGCGTAGTCTATGACTAGAATAAAGGACCGACGTGCATAGAGAACGTTGTAAAACTAGGTAAAGTACTGGCAATTAATTTTTTGCTATAGAATGATTGATGTCGCTGTAGCAGACGGTCCAGTTGTGAAAACGTTCATGACTAAGTACACAAAATAGATAAGTATGCAGGCAACTTGCTACAGCTTTTAATAGCTGAATTTTGTATGTCCGAAATGGTCTTGGCTTCGTCTAAACATGTGTTAAACATACTTCAATAACTCGATATTTCATGTTACCTGCGTACTTAGCTTTTAGTCGTGTGTATGAAGAAGAAAAGTAGGAATGTTAAACTAATATTGTTACGTGAAGTATAGTATATGTAGTAATCATGTTCGATGGATCTCAATTCGCAAGGAAAGCGTGAGTCTTCAGAAAGTTGTTCCGCTAACAATGCAATGATCAAGTCTTGACGATAGAACAATGTAGTGTCATAATATAAACTTACTTGCTTTTGTTTCTCTACAATTTTTAGACTAAGCATTAACATTTTCATTCCTAATTGCATTTAACGTTTCTTTTCAATTCTTCAATCATTGCAATTACATTGTATGATTTTGAATAAAATGTATTATTTTTAAGCTGAACTTTTCTAATGTTTTTGTCCGTATTATTTAAGTATTATGTTAGAACATTTCTTTATATGCTGCACTGTAAGCGAATTTATCGTTGTATAATGATCGCGTCCGGAATACTGAGGTCATCCGTTCCCTACACCATGACTAAAGTATTTCAAGTGCCATTAGTGTTAGCTCTTGTAGTATATTGTAGTGCTGATCTTGGGTCTAAATCTATTTTATTCGCCTAAGCAAACTATAATGTAACGTCACAAATATCGAGTATAACTAGGTCACATTTGACTCTCCCACCTCTATAAACGTTACTTAATGCACACATTACTTTTACAGCATAAAATAAATCGAACAACGCTGTTGTTCAAGTCATATACAGCTGCGTCGTAATATAAGAAGCCGCATCCGTAGCCAGCCGACATCACAGAACCCATATTTTATATGATATTAAAATAAAATGTAAATAATATGGATGGTACACAAGTATATCACAATATTTATTTTTCTGATCTAGTCAATAACATTCGATATTTTAATTCGATTTACATTTAAATTATTATCAGAAATCTATTGTCTTGTAAATTAAATATAGAAATTGACTTCGATTCAATCCCATACGATACAAATATTGTGTCACCTCTTTATTAATATTATATCTAGGTAACCATACCACAATTATTGACAATTAGTATAGTAATGTACGCAATGTACACAGTTTATGAAATCAAAACGCGTTGCAAGTTGGACAAAATTGTAACAAATGAGACTGATATTGTATTTACGTTGAACGAATCGTTGACGATCGTGTTGAAGTTTGGTAAAAATGAGTGTTAAGATATTGTTTTAGATAAATGACTTTTTATTGCGTAAAATCCTTAATATGCAACACATTAACTGTATAAAAATATGCAAAAGCTTTTTGTAAATAGTACAAAATCAGTTGAATCGCTTCGTCCATCCACGTCGCTTGCTTCAGGTGCTAATGATACGTAATCATTAGGTATATACTTAACAAATTATCGATATCGATACAGAATTTATCCAACACCCAACTGCCCAAGTCAGTGGAATATCATAGGTGAACTTGTAATTTATTTTGAATTAAATCGTGAAAATTATGCGATGTAAATACATTAGTGTATGTAAATATAAATAAAATATATTGAGCGTCATTCCTGCAGTTTTATTTATGATTTCTTTCGCTTGTTTACACCAATAGGGAAAAGCGGAGGTAGTCTTTAAAAAATTAACAAAAGCATTAATTGTTGAGACATTTATTCGACGTAGTCCATTAATGTTACATTTTAAATAGTTATACAGTTTCCACTGAACATTAAATAATTAAATATGTTTTTACAGCCAACTTTATAATGAATCTGCCAATATAGTTGTGTATCTACCTGAATTTTGAAAATTACAGTAGTGGCTGCGTGTTTTCCTCTCCGTGTTCAATTCGAGACACCGGTTGCGTAAAATCACCACGTTTTTGTACATGCTCGCCGAAACCGTTCTCAATTTGCGTAAAATAAACACTAGTAATTCGCTGTTTTTACAAAACAGTGTACAGTTTACGGTTTGTTTACAGATGATTGAATTGACCTTTACCTTTTAGACCTTTGTCAAAAAATTTTGGATTTACAGTTTGCGTCACGTAAGTTTGCCGCTTCATGCATTAAAATTGCAACAATAATTAGACAAAGGTCATGGTCAAGATCAAAAGTCATCCATTCATATTTAGAGAAACCGTAAACTCTGTAGACAAATCGTAAACTGTGCATTGTTTTGTATTACTAAACAGCGTTATGTAGCCACACGCGTTACGTACTTGCGCAAAATTGGCTTGCGCAAGTATACATTAACGTGTGTGGGATGAATTAGGGCTTGTACAGTCAGCAGCAAAAGTCGATTAACACTGTCATTTTTACATGTTATTAAATTGAGAACAATCTTATCAATAAACTGCTTTTTAGCTTTTACATAATAGCAAAGAGTTTATATTCAAATTTTTTTTCTTCTGCTGCAATTTTGAACAAATATTTTGCTCAATAACTAAAATTGAAAAAACTGAAGTGTTCATCGACTTTTGCTGCTGACCGTACACAAAACTACGATGCGACGTAGCATCGTAAAATACTGCAAGCTCTTTCTAGTTCTAACCTATATAACCTTTCTACGTTGCGAATTCGCATCGCGCCGATTCTCAGTTTTGTGTACAAGCCCTTAGCAGAGGGTGCGGGATTGTCCGAAAGGGTTACCGCTACCCCGGAACATAAAGGGCTAAGGAAGGAACACGGATGGGTTTTAGTCAGTAAGAGTCTGACACTCCCTTCGCTCCACCCAGAGCGGGAGGGGTCATTTGATGATTTCCCATCCATAAAAAAAAAAAAAAAAAAAAAAAAAGCCCTTAGCAGAAGTATCCGAGCCATTCTGTGTCACGTAAACTTGTTTGCACAAGTCTACGTGACACCGAATGGCTCGTCTAAACATGCGCGAGTACATATATTGTAACGGGTATGCTACCGTTAAATCGATGCAAACTGAAGACAGTTTTGGTGTGCTAGTACCATGCTACAAAAGCGTGGTAATTTCACGCAATCGGAATGTCACGAATTAAACACAGCAAGGGAAATACGCGTTAGGGCAAACTTTTACTGTACATATTTATATTTTGATTTATAGATATTACAAAAATAATAGAAAAGTGATTTCTGATCGAATTCAAAATATAGACACTGACAATAGTTGTGACGTATTAAGTAACAAAGTCATTAATGTAACATTACTAGAAGTAATTCAATTGCTACGCGCACAATAACATTGATCAGTCAGATTACCCCGCGTCCTATTTTCAGTCCGTTCAGTTATTTCACCTTTAACAGCAGCAACCTTATTGCAACGGGAATAAAGCTCACAATGATTTGAACAGTGACGCAAAATCAGATGTAAGATATCTGTGAACGGACTGTAAAAGCGATCGTCGCGCGAATACACGATCGTTGGAATTTTTTGGTTGGAAACCCGGAAAGCGCCCTCTGCCGGCAAGGTGTCACTTCTTGTTCGGTGAACAACGCCACGTATTAGCGCGGCGATCGCTTATAAATAGGACGCGGCCATACATTTAATAGCATCATTGCTGCAATGCCCGAATACTCAACTGTGGCCATCAAGTGAGCCAATGACTGTAGTTAATACAATATGATAATATTTTAACACTATAACAGAGATGCCTCTAACTATAGGTAGGAACAGAATTACAGAAAATCGCAAGAAAAACTGGGACTTCGGTAATTATTGCATAGTTATAGAAACTTAACACGAAGACTAACACATAGATAAAGCGATTCTCTATTGATAATTCATTCAATACTGTCAAAGAAATTGTTCCCCTGCGTTTAACTTTACAACAGTAAATCAATATGTTATTAAAATTACCCCATTACATTATACATTTATGTTTACGCACGTGTAAAAGACATTTTAATTAGATTATTTATTTTCTATTTTCTCTTAGTAGAAATGTTATTTTTCTAAACAAAAACCTTCTTAGTCATAATTAACCTAAAAGAATTTTGATTGCTTAGTTCATTTTGAAATTGTTAAAAGCTGATTGTATTTGGCTTTTGTATTGACGGCTTAGTGAAGCAGGAGTGCAAGCCCGATCAAAATGTTAAACTTAAAATATACAAATATATCAGTCAGTGGGCTGTACGCTAAATTCTATTTTCCTAACTACAGTACAAATAAGTCATCTCGCACTATCACCACATTCACACTAACCTCAAGAATTTGTTTAACAATAAGTATATTTATTAATTACTAAATATAGATATATAAACTATATCCACTTGTTCGATTTCATGATATTATCCTTAATATACAACATCAATAGAATTATGTATCCAATATACATAAGAGCGCGAAATGCAAATTTAAATTCTTAAGATACATTTACGCAATGTAATTCATATTCAACATGGAAAGCTATTTTAATACAAAAATAACATGTATAGACAAGGAATGAACATTTAACATTTAATTGACGTGCATTTGAATTTTTTTATATTATAAATATTTTCAAAAGCTTCGTCATTGTATCGTTAACCATTTTATTGCTATAAAGTGTTGTAATCATATGAGTTATAAGTTACATTTCTGAGTCACAGTTACAGACGAAAGTTCTTCGTCTTTAATTTTTAGAATATATTGACTATCGATTGCCCGGCATTCGTTGACGGCGAGTTTTACAATAATATTCAATTGTATTTTAACTCAAGAGACATACATATCAATATGATTGACAAACAATCATATTATGACCGTACTTTATTTCAACAATTTAACACTTGAGTTGTACTCGACCAAACTGCCGCAACGATTGCCCCTACCTCTGAATGCTGTCCTTCTCTACAAAGTGTCCTATCTTTTAATACTCAATGAAGTTAATAATTAAAGAGTTACATCAACATCATCGAGCATCGTCAATCTTGCACTGTTCAACATTTTTGCAAACTCAATCAACATTGGAAGCTGGCACGCCCGAGAGCCCTTACAGATTTGAGCGAATAATCGGAGCGTAAAAGCACGTTGCACGCTATTAAATGTGCGTCATGGCAACATATAATGCGGCCGCCATTTCGCTACTGACTGATACCAATAGGTTCTTGTGAACATACATGTTTACGTGGGTTTTCTTTTTACTCAACAGCTCATCATCATTGCGAACATGCAAAAACGAGCCTAAACGCGCCGACAATACGTCCCAATATCTGTAATAGCTCTACATACGCGCCATACTTACAGTACATCTCACAACCCTGTTCAAAGAGAACAGTTATTTTGTTCAATACTGCTCCCGTCTAATACTTGCCATACTTTGCTACAACGCCGTCAATCATCGTCATCAACAAATCATCGGAGGTAGTCCTGAGATCATCCATCAACATCTTTATCCCTAATACGGAAGATGCCTTAATTCAGCAATGGACCGCAATAGGCTAATGATGCCCACAACACACTTCGATTCACATCTACACTTTACTTTTAAGTCATCATTGATACGTCAATCTAAACATTGTATAATAATATATGCAATTAAATATAAATAGATATTTATCCAATCAACATCACACAATATAAACATACTGTACACTATCAGTTAATATAACACATACTGTATTCGCGATACTTTATCTACAAAATATAACGTGTTAAATAGCAGTTTTCAATTATCTAATATAATAACTAGTATATATATAGCATTTTAACATCACGCGACACCCAGCGTGACGAGCGCTCGGTGGAGGCAGGAAATCCGATCTTTTTCTGGAAACTTCGAGTAAAAACGCAAAGTGTAGCAAGTGTTAGATCCAAATCCGATTCTATAAATTACAGAGATCCCGAATGAAGACAAAACATTTCTCTTAGTCAAAAAGTGACTGTTCCACTGCTTGACTTACTAATTCGCAACCATATGCTGCAATACACAAGGTTCATATTGAACTACTAGCACTCACGTGAGTCTACAATACATCCGATTCACCAATCTCCTTTGGCTAGGTACAATTGCACGTTTATCTAAGTTGAGGCTGACTGTTGGACAGTAGCCTCTGTGATGAGAATAATAACAATAAAGATCTAGTTTGACCTATGGAGTAATGATTCTAACCTGTCAGTTAGTCTAAGTGGACAGGTACAGGCGGTGGTAGTCGTTGGCCCCGAACGCGGCGTTGCACTTGGGACACTTGCGCTGGCGCGTCTCGTAGCGCGTGCGCAGGCAGTCCCAGCAGAACACGTGGAAACACTTCGTCAGCACTGCGTCTTTGCGCTTTACCTGCGAGAGAAACGTTAGGTTCAGAACTGTAATCGTGATAAATGACAAGACAAGATCGGATGGTTTTTTTGTAACCTTCTCAAGCTACATAAAGCCCTGACAGAGGCGACGCTCAATAAACCTAACTCTTCTATAACTTGATGTGCCATCAATAGACAAATAACGAGTTTTCCAAAGGAAATATGGATGGCTTATGTGAGGGATGATATAAATGATAAAAAAGTAAGGTAAAGTAAATAATAACGCGACGACTGACAGGGGAGAACCGAAGAAGAAAACATTTTGCGCCGTTCCCAAGAAACATGGGAGAAGATTATGGCAGGTAGAAGAATGTGACTTAGTGTCCAAACACACTATGCCGAAGGTACGCGACCGAAATTCCGCGGCTGATTTTACTGTACGCTACAACGCAACGTAATTTCGGCATAATGTGTCGTCAGTAATTCATTCAAATAGCATTGCAGGCGTAATCATGCCGAACTTCGATCGCGTACCTTCGGCATGTTGATGTTTAGACAGTTAGGGCTGATTTTTCAATCGACAGATAATTTTTATTCATGGAATAAAATTGACGCCTGACAGTTTTTGTATGGAAGAACTGTCAAAAATTCAAAATTATTCCTCCGATAAAATTATCTGGCGTTGGAAAAATCAGCCCTTAGTCCAATAGTGGTCAACGTTTCAGTACAGTCACATCCAAAATATGTTTGTCACCTTTTGTCTGCTCATTGCAATCTGCTTTACCGACTCAGCATTATACATTGCGTCGTAATGTCCATACCTCAGTATGACATTCAGCCATCTTCTTTACATGTTAGACGAATTAAAAATGTAAAACAGTGTGAATGACTCTAGACATATTTATATAGATATTTTTTTTTCTAACGGCTAGACCAATAAAAAGTTTTGAGGTTGAGTGGTCAAAGTTGACAGTGTGAATGACTCTTGACAAGTTGACATATTTATATATTACGTAATTGAATATAGTTTTCTATGCAATAGTCTGCTCAGTGCCGTAGTTTCAAAAGGTATTGTGTCTCTGGCTTTATAAAGGGCAGAATTTGAAAACTGACGCAGATATAAAAGAGTAAGACTGTACATACCTTGCAGGATGGGCACGTGAGCGTCTCCTTGTACTCTCGTATCTCTTCCAACAGCACCTCATCCATGCTGCTGCCAGCTTGCTCCATCTTCTTCATGCGCTCCGCCTTTCGACGGAGTATCGCTAACTCCTCCTGTTGGTGGGTAATAGTAACGTTGCTTAGGCTAGGTACGTACTGCGATGCGATTTTCTTAATCGCATGTTCATGCGTAATAAAATCGCAAACACAAATAATTTTTCAAGCGAAGTCTGAAGCGATTTTTTACCGCAGTGCGCGGTCTCTAGAATATTGGTATTGTTCACAGATTGGCGATTATTATCCGCAACGATTAAAATTCGTAGTGCGCGCTTAGCCTTAATGCCAGGAAAAGAATCACTCGACAGCACGACACCATGCTAAATGCGTGGCATAAATGGCGTGGCGCGGGAGTGGTATAAATCGAATGATGGTCAACTAATTATTTAACTGTATGAACTAAGAAGTACAAAAAATATAGGTTAATTTTGTATGTATTATGTAAAGCGTCACAAAATGAACATAGTATAATGATGAACAAAGTAGTAATCACTGGCCAAAGAGGGTAACTACAAAATACTAAAAATGTGAGAAAGGATCTTAGTTCGGCTTTTCAATAAAAGGACCAAATAAGAAAGTGCTGTCAAAACAAAAGTAAAGTTGTTTCATTTCTCACTATGGGGCCAAACCAGTATGGATCATCATCATCTGCCTAGCCTTTTCCCGGATGCAGCTGAATACAGGTATTTTACATGGAGCGACTGCCTATGTGACCTCCACAATCCAGTTACTGTGTAATACGATATCCCTTGGTTAGACTGATTGTCAGACTTTCGAGCTTCTGACGACCCGTAACGACTGTCAAAGATACAAGAATGACAGCAGGGACCAACGGCTTAACGTGCTTTCCTAGGCAATCTTTAAAATCCGGGTCTTCGTATGTAAATATTGACACCCATCATTGGACCAACTGGGGCAAGCGTAGCTTAACCTGATCGATCGACGCATGCGGCTGTTATTACTTAGCCACAAACCGGTATGGATGAAAAATATAAATCCATAATGAAGAATATGTAACTCGTCAAACAAGCAAAGGTACTTACATGAAGTCTTTTTGTTTTGTACGCTTCTGCTTCCAAAGCGCTCGTCTTCTCCGCCACCACTTGCTGCGCCTCTTTCATTTGCGCGTGGTATTTCTCTGTAAGTAATAATAATAATCATATTAGACTTGATCGACGTCTTAGACTGATACAAATGCCAATGTCACATCGTATTGGGATCGATCTGTCATCGCTGACAGAAATTTTGTATTTATATTTTGTAGCCTGAAATACAGGCCTATTGATGATTCGTGTCGCACAGTGGTTGTTGCTATAACAGTTCCGCATAACGAGAACCTTGTGATAGCCGAAAAGATAAAGTCAAGGTTTAAGCATCTTGATATGCTCGCAACGTTGCGTTGTCGTCACGACTAGGGACCAAAATAGACACCCACGATACGACGTCGCATCGTGACACGTTGCGACGTCGTGTCACGATGCAATGTCGTGTCACGGTGCAATGTCGTGTCACGGTACAATGTCGTGTCACGATACAAAGTTGTGTTACGGTGCAATGTCGTGTCGAGGAAATCTACGTGTATCGTAAAAATTCACTACACTGACGTCGCATCGTGGTATGATGCACGGCTGTATTATTATATACATAATAATTATGTGCGTTGGCCCTTATTCCTGCATTTCGCCAGTTATGCTTAGGTCTAATTTAAAACGAGTTAATAAATTTTTCATAAGGTTTTTTTCTAAATTTACCTAAATGCAGCTTTAGGTCAGCCGCCGACTGAGCCGATTCGATGGCCTTTCTCTTGTGCATCTCCATGGCTTGCTGTCTCAGCAACAGTTCCTTCTCAACAGCTGACAATGTCGCTTGCAACAGTCGTTCCTTTTCCTCCAGCCGCCGCGCTACTGCACCCATTGATTCTATTTGCTGGTCGCGAGTTAACACCTGGCAAAGAAATAAAGAGATGTATTTGTTTGAAAATATACTAAAGAAACAGACTTTATTTTCCCGTGGGTTTCGTGAAATCTGGGTACAGTACACGGGCATTAATATGTCAAACAGTATTTTATATCACTCGGCGATAGTATAGTTTCTCATCAGTGAAGATTTTGTAATCAGAAAGCCAATTCCCGTAATTAAAAACGTTCAAAATCTAGTCGCAATCTCATCTCAGCGACAATCAATGTCCAAAACTTGTCAAAAATGTAGGGGGAGATCAGAGGTATTTTGGACAGATTGAGACTGAGATCATACTGTGAACGTTCTTAAAATTACGAGAATTGCCCCTCAGATCAGTATTTCCAGAGATTAACTTTTACACACATACATTCAAAAACAGGTTTAATTCATCATTCATAATCAGCCTATAATGTTCCCACGGCTGGGACCCAGGCCTCCTCTTTCTGTGAGAGGGAGTGAGCTATGAAGTAATTTACACAAAGTTAAGTGCCCGCTTGGATTTGAACCCACGACCTAAGCAGCAACCGGCGTGCGTGTATGACCAGAGGGGCAATTCTCGTAATTTTAAGAACGTTCAGTCTGATTTCAGTCTCAATCTGTCAAAAATACATCCAATTTCCCTACATTTTGAAAAGTTTTTGACATTTGTTTGTCGCCGCGATGAGACTGCGACTAAATTTTGAACGTTTTAAATTACGAGAATATTGGTCTAATTGGGCAAAAGAAGTATGTAAGGATCGTAGCGTTAGCGTTCTGTAGTTTCTGCCTACCCTCATGGAAAGACGGCGTGAGTTTATATGGATATTTAAATTAAAGGTATGTATGGATTTTTAAATAACTATAATTTCTGTACTGTATCGTTTAAATGTCGATAACATACCTGTTCTTGCAACAACTGTTTCTCTTCCCTTAGCAGCTTATGCAGCGAGTTTGCCTTGATCCTCTCCGACATCAGCTTAAAGTTCGCGTCATCTTTCTCCCGCAGCTGCTGTATGAGCCGCGAGTTCTGTTCCTGCATATCTTCGAACGCTTGCCCAGTGACTTCCATTTCATTGAGGAGAGCTTCCTCCTCCTGTGCAGTGGAAAAATACTTTATTTTTTTATTATTCCGCCCTTTTAGTTAGTTTATTCCTGTTTTGGCAAGACCTAGAAAGGAGAATGGAGAAAAGAGGATTAGCAAGGCTTGTCGCGTCATCGTATGTTATCGTGAACCAATCCGCACGTCCCATGAGACTTGGGCTATGAATACTGCCCATACACACTATGCAAGTTTCTTGCCTGTCGATACAATAAAATTGAAGCAACATTTGTCTTGCATCTTCTAAACACTGTTCAGACGGTGCGACTTTAATTGTTGCTTCAACTTATGGTATGCCAAAAGCAATCACATAGTGTAAATCAGGTTTTCTTGTACTGCTATGAAATAAAGACGGTTACAATGACAAACTGTTACCATAGACGTGCTGGTGACTGTACATGCACAGTATGAGAGTATTTGGAACCAAAAACTTATCTACATTCATGTCGATTGATTAGAATACAGTCGCACGTCAATAGTACAAGTTTCGTCTTTATTTCGTAGCAGTAAGGTTTTCATTCCGAAGCATGGGATTTCGTGCTAAGCGTTTTAAAGCATAACTTATGCTTGGTATGCCACAATACGATGAAGCGACGAGCCATTTGCGATCGGCTTAAGGTGGTGCTTAGGGCCGTCAAAAATACAAGGTCAAATTTTTGCTGGCAAAACTTCACGGACGGGTATCAAAATCTAATGAGGATAAAACAAAAACAAGATTTTCTAAACTCATCATTTCGAGTAACTGCTAACTAGGTGATCATTGGTGGTGCAGACAATAATAAAAAGAAAAAACAAAAGATAAATTCTCTTTGTCTGTCTTCACGTCTGTCAAGTCACCAGCTAATTAAATTAAACCTGCGTAGGGACAAACACTGTTCAAAACGATGTGAACAACTATGAAAGCAGGTCAAAATAATAATAATTATTGTCAAAATTTTAAACAGTTTCCTTATTTGTTCAGATATTTTTATCGTACAACACCGTCTTAAAGCCGTTCATACAGGACTGCCCTTTTTATTATAGTACAAAAAAGGACAGCAATAATTACAGTGCATTAAAAAAAAAATAAGTACACAAATGTTTACCTGTTTGAACTGTCGCTATCGCTACCGTCGGTTTCTGGAAGCCTAATCAAGTTTCTAATTAGTAAATCTGCTGTCGAGACGTGTCAACATTAGATTTAATAACAGAATAGTTTAGTTTTCAGAAACCCAGGGTTGGTGAATGACTGTTTATCTACAAGGTGTTTTTTTTTTTATCCCATAACTCTAGGGTATGAATGAGACCATATCAATTGGCATATATGAATTATCTTTTTTTTGTTTTTATTTTCCACTAGCTGCACCCCGCGGTTTCACCCGCATAAGTTTCGATCCCGTGGGAATATCGGGATAAAAACTATCCTATTACCTTTTCCGGGACTCAAACTATCTCTATACCAAAATATCATCTAAATCGGTTCAGTGGTTTAGGCGTGAAGAGGTAACAAACATATAAACACACACACACACACACATACACACACACACACTCACAAACTTTCGCCTTTATAATATTAGTGTGATGATATCTTCGAAACTATGCATTTTTGGACCACATATTCTAGGACTTTTTGTATTATTTTTAATTATACAACGTGTAACGTTAAATGCGCAAAACCTCAGACACCCCAACTGATTTTTAATTCAATTGACCTATTTCAGAGAGAAAAAAAATCATTAAAAAAATTGTAAAGGTTTTATGTGCTGTTTTAGTTTTACTGGCAATTCTAATCGTTTACTGCGTCTGCGATGACGCTCTATTGAGGGAGGAGTCGTCACCGGGCCGCTGCGCCGCGCATTATTTACCATCTACGCTCCTAAAAAACTTAGGTTATCTTTGAACAGTGATTTAAATGTTTCCATCACACTTTTCCAGGCTTTGGCCAAATTAACGTTGTCATTACAATGCGCCAACATTCTCACCATTTCACAATATTGAATGTTTGTGTACAAAAACGTTGCGAAATTCACGCGCACGCGCCGCCTCGCCGGGGTAACGGGATAGAACAATTACACCTGTGACGCATGTGCCGGCGCCGCTCAGACTGAAGTAAACACGGCCGCTGTCACGTATTTCGCACGCCCCGCCCCCGTGCAGATCGTCATTTCTCTTTCTAACCCTTAGGTTAAGTTTATGTTAAAATAAGATAGATAGCATTATTGTTTATTCATGGTACTTACTGTACGGAAGATTCGTATTTGCAATTTGCATTGAAATAAGAGCTACTATTATCCCGCGTATGGGAAAATTTAAATTGGTCGACAACAACTTGTGTTTGTTTACCTATTTTGGCGGGTTTGCGCATGTGATGGCTTGACTTATTAATAAATAGACACGGCAACGTTTTTAATGAAGATTTTTTGGAAAATGTGACCTATATTAAAAAGTGGTTCAATTGATTCTGCTCGTTATTCTGATCAAACTATTTTCAGGTTTTGCGCATTTAATGTTACACGTTGTAGAATATAACCCTAGTTATGGGATATAAAAAAACACGTTGTATAGACGACGTTAACTTTGACTTTGCTTAAGCTAAGTACAGTAGCGTTTCATAGGAAATTGAGTCTTATTCGTATGACGTTAATGTGTATACAGGGTGGCAGGGACATCGACACAAACTGTAAACGTAAATTCAGCACTCGATTGTTCACGCGCGCGCGCATGTGTTTTCCACTAGACTAAACGTATGATGCCTAGGCCGCTTCCTAACCAAAGAGATCGTCATGCGAACACGATCCCGTGCCACGACGCTTTCATTTTGTTCGGCGAACCAGAACTCGTGGTCGCGCCGGCAGAGGGCGCCTTCCAGTCTCCCGAACGAATGAGTGATATATGAAGGTGACAATTGCGTATTCGCACGACCGTTTACTTTGGTTAGGACGCGGGATTTGGCTACATGCTGTTAATATCATACCGGTGATCCGGCGAAGGGTCGCGTGAAGGCGTGCAGCGGGTCCGCGTTCGGTCTGGCACACGACAGCTGCTTCTGTAGCTCATATTTCTGTTCCTCTAGCTGTTTGATCTTCCGGAGGGCATCCTCGTCTGCGAGGCGACGTTCGCGTTTACTTTCCTAGGTGATAGAAATTTGTTATTAGTGGTATTCTTGATAGAATAGTAGACATTCTATTTCCAACCTATTCGGATAAGGACACTGTAAAAAGGTAGAATTTTGATATTTTAATCAAAACTGCCACACTGCAGTCCTCATTATTTCCCTGTTGAATTTAAGAGGAGAGATGTTAAAATAATGCAAACGTATTAGGTCGTTCAAAATATTTCTCCTCACCGGTTTGGTGAAAACTAGGCCTAATCCATTTAAGACAGTGACAAAGTAGTTCTTGATCGTAATTTGCTGTTTTCGTCGCAGCGTTGCTGTGTTTCAGTTTCAAGGGCAAAGGTACATGCGTAATTATAGGTACCATCGCGGCCTTTTCCGCTTGATCACTTAAAATTTTTTTCGCCTTAACCCTGCGTCGGCGCCAAGCCACGCCCCCTTAAATTTGTCCCTTATTAGAAAAGCGATAACGCAATTAGTTGCAACCTGCACTGCGCAGCTTAGTGACGCATCACGTGTACTCCTTTTGTGAACTTTACGGACGATCTATTTGACTTTGGCGCGCTTACTAGAGAGCGATTCAATTTTTTTAGTGCAAGCAAAAATTAACTTAGTGGTGGTCAGGCAGGAGTGTCCACGATAGTACAAGAGCCTGTTTGTTGTAAACTAAGGGCTGATTTTTCAATCAACAGATATTTTTTATTCATGGAATAAAATTGACGTCACACGACGTGACGACACGTGGTCAACGGCACACAGTGGGCTGAAATTCGCGTTTCATAGACATTCAACTTTTTTTTTTAAGTATCGCTTTTTTTGCTTGGTAACGATTGGGAATACCTACTACATGCCTTATAAAATGAACTTTTAGGTTTATAATCGGAAACAGCGCACTCAGATTTTTTTTTCGAAAAAATTTGTATGGAGTCGGCATAATAAATGATGATATCTCCATTATCGCACAATTGCGCCTAATATCCTCTTAGGTTATTAATATATGAATTATTTTGGATTTTTTGACATACTCCATGCCAAGGTCAAACGTGCGCTTTTTTTTTTTAAAAAAATCTTTAAAAAACAAACATTTTTTTTTTGTTTATTGTTTTGTTTTAACTAGTATCAAGCTTAACATGTATGTATATAGACTAGACATTTACGCAAATTAATTTTGTGCAATATTAGAAATTGAAATTCATTAAAAACCATAAATAATTGGCTTAATACCTGTATCCTTTATTTGTTACCGGCAATCTGTATAATCCGGTATTCTCCGGTATTCTATACAATACCTAGGCAATGTATATTAGAATACCTAAAACGTGTAGGTAATGTATGAAATATTATTCATCTTATACTTTGCCTAGGTATTCTATACAATACTTCTGATAATATTTATATCATAGAAACCTTTACACATAACGACTTAAATTTGATGAACAACAAAGTACGGTAGTACAAATGGTGAGCTGATAAAGTAATTATCTAACGACTCTCAAAATCCCCAATTAAGTAAAATATTATTATTTAACAATACTTTAACTATCTACTGTCTTTTTGAATATCTGTTGGATAATTAGGCCTAAAATTACATGTAATTGGTAATTGTCAAATATATACATTTTAAACATCATAAGACACATTTTGTGATTCTTTTGTGGTACTAGAAATACCCTAAAAACTAAATTTTAGTAGTTGTGCAATACAAATAATTATAAAAATTAATGACATCTCATTAAAACCAAAAATATAATGAAAAAATTTAATATTAAAATGATTACAATAAAAATATATGATAAAATTAATAAAACAATGAATATATTATTTAAAGATATTGCCTATTCTGAATCACTATCTTCAGAGTCGAACTCAGAGTCAGAATTTATTTGAGCAATATCCCTAATCTCGAATTCAGGTGTTTGAAGATTCAGCAGATCCAATGTTTCATCAAACAAAGGTTTCTTTTTTTTGCATCCATCGTTGGTCGTACTGCTGAAATAAGCGGATCGGATGAAAGAAGAAGGAAATTAAAAATATCTTCATTGGAACTCACTCTGCTCTTCTTACGTGAGTGATGTTCTCTGAATCTTCTGAAGTCCTTGTTCCTTGCTTCTGAAGCTTCTTCAGAGAAACTTCCAATTGGTACTATTGCGTTATAAGCAATAATTTCGGCTCCATGAAGCAGTATCGTGTGCACTGTTGATGACATGTAGCACCAGTTGTACAATTTAACATATTTCTCAGCAGTTATGTACGCATATTCTTTAAATTTCGAAACATTGATGGGTTCTCCTGAAGTTATGGCTTGCAAAATTACAGCAAATCTTCGGATCAGATCTTTATCTAGTCCTGTGATAGCGGCAGTCTTTTCAGGAAGTTTAAAGGATCGTCGTGGAGAGTTGCCGTCGTTATTTGTGCCATAACCTTGTTTTACGACATCGATTAATAGGTTGAGCTCCGTTTTGAACCTGGCTTGGATAGTTTTCTTTCTTGCATTCACTGCAGCTTTCTCACTATCCCCGATATGCAAAAGACATTCAAAAGCTTCAAGAGCTCCATCAAGTCATCTTCTGTTGATTTCTTTTTAACTTCTTCCAAGTTGTTCATCTCCGAAGGTTTCGCCAAACAAATGTAGCATGCTGCATTCGATCTTACGTTAGGAGAAAGGTATGTTTTTATTTTAGCATCTACCATGATGAGCATTAGCTTATGACTCACCATATTGCTATCGCAATCAGATGGTTGGAGAGCCGATGTCTCAGCTTTTACTCTTTCATTTACTCCCTTCACCACTGTTTTACTTTCTTTAACAAAGGTGAACTGTACTGGGCGACAATACGCTGCTGAGCAAGGTTTCGGGTTCTCCCAAACTGTGATGTCTTCACATGTCATTTTCAGTGGTGATAACGAAGTCATGAAGATACTAGAGTCATCTTGTGTAGAATCCATTTTCTGTTTGTATCTGCTTTGGCTGGATGCTCCGTCGAAACCGTATTTTAATATTAAAATGAGTTCTTTATTTTGTATACTTTCTGGCAAAGATTTAATTATTCTTTTTGCTGTCAGATCTAGCAAAGCTTGCAGTGAAATTTTTGCTGAGGAATCTGTCACCGTAATTGAATTTTTCGGTTCAGGTGGAAAGCAGACATTTTTCTCTTTTTGCACGCAGTAATACGAAGGGTACAAGTGCTTAAGGATATTCGATACATGATCTCCCAGCCACTTTATCGCTAGATGGCGGCACATTCGCACTTCGAACATTTTCAATTTTTACGCCTAACTCAGAAAGCTTTGCGAAACAACTTTATTATATGCGTCAACTAACGCATTAACATAATCTTTTTAGATATTCACTTTGCTTGTTAACTCGTCTCATACAAAGATTTGTACCCCTAAACATTTAGCCGTTTCACTTTATATCTTTACTATGTCTTTACACACACATGTACAGTTACACACTACGTGTATAGTTTTACTTGCGATGGAACTAGATGGCGTTGTATTCATAAACATGGTTTGTGAACTTGTTTTCCAGAGGTGGCGTTAATTAAAATAAAATATTTTTACGAAAACATTTTTATGACTGTCCATCATTCTCTAAAGAAAAGCGTACTTTTTATAGTAAAAACCGAAGAAAAGAATACTTGATTGCTACAAGGGTTGTCAGTTGCTTATTCAATTATTCTAAGGGTGCTTTTGTAGTGTGTTAGGGTAGGTTTAGGTTTAAAAATAGGTAATAAAATAATAATAAATCCCCTGACCGATTTCGGTCACGGTGGCCAATTTCAAAGAAGATTAGCCAGGTTTGCAGGAGATATTATAGTGCACAAGTGTGTGCGCAAATACAGGTGCACTCTTTGTTCCTTTACTCTCATAGTTCGATGGGACGGCAATCCGACACGACCGGAGAGAGAACAGGCGCAGGACCAACGGCTTTAGGTGCTTTCCGAGGCACGGGGGTATTACGCCACCAATTTCCAAACTCCGGGCAAAAAAAAAAAGAAAAAGAGTAAAGAAACTCCTAACGGGAAAAACCCAATTTAAATAACACTGTCCGACCTGAGAATCGAACCCAGGACCCCTTGCACGGCAGATGCACTTGTGACCACGAAACCAACGGGACAGTTAAGATTTGTTGTATAATTAAACGCTACTATAAAACAAAATATATAAAATGTTTATTTGAGTCGTGTGCGAGAGATGCAGCGGCGCAACGCGCGGCGCGGGCGACGCGAGGCGCGGCGGGGGTGCGGCAACGATCATCGTATCAATTCCGCGAATTTCGGTCGTAGCGTAGGTATAATAATGTATCATTCAACCGCAGCCCAGCCCAGCGTGCCCGCCGCCGCCACAGGCAGTGTACAGACGCGTGAAATTATTAGGCCGTGTACACACGGTTGTGGGTATTTAATTATTAGTGTAATTTTATTACTGTTGTGTGTATGTATATGTATATAAGTGTTATGTGTAATATGTATTATGTGTTTACTATTTACGTGTGTTTGTATGTTTAGCCTAAAAACCAACAACTTCACATACACCAGCGTCCACTCGAACCAACAATTCCAATTTCAAATGAGAAAATGAAAAAAAATCAGCTGTTCCCTACATTTTGACGAGTTACCTATACCTACGAACATAAATGTAGGGAACAGCTGATTTTTTTCGCGATTTCAGGTTTGGTCCCATAGTAAAAAAAATTGTTCATAATGATGAGTACAATGACCATGTTAGTGTTGTTCCAATAACCCTGTATATACTTATACTATATTATATCCATACTAATATTATAAATTCGAAAGTAACTCTGCCTGTCTGTCTGTATGTTACCTATTCACGCCTAAACTACTGAACCAATTTAGAAGAAATTTGGTAGGTATAGAGATAGTTTGAGTCCCGGGGAAGGACATAGGATAGTTTTTACCCCGATATTCCCACGGGATCGAAACTTATGCGGGTGAAACCGCTGGGCGCAGCTAGTTGCAAATAAAGTTTATTGAACTCTTCTCTCTCTTCGATAATTGAGCTTTGTTGGTACCGACTTTGTTTTGAAGATTCTATACATCTTTTATTACTTATTTACACCCTAAGTTACATTAAAATTAGCAAGGAAAAACCGGCCAAGTCCATGTCGGACCACAATGAAGAGTTCCGTAGTTGAAATGAATTTATCCCAAGAACAAGCTTAACATTGTAGTTGAAAATCATGTTCTCCCATACATTGCAACTAAAAGTTGGTCGACTATTACTCGTAAAGTCTACTCAGCTGTGATTTTGATTTCGTGACATATACTACTGCCGTGAATTTTAGTATTTCTTCTAGTATTTCACAAACGGATCCCTGAATCGAAAAATGATTATCACAAACCCGCAATATTTTTGAAAGACCTATCCAGTGATACCCCACACCATGAGGTAGACGAGAGAAAAAAAAACATTCCCACTTTACGTGTACAGGAGGTACCCTAAAAATAATTGTTTTTCAAGATTGTATTTTACCACTTTGTCGGCGTGATTAATATGTAGGTATATCCTTGCCAAATTATAGCTTTCTAGTACTAAGAGTCTCTGAGCTAAGCTGCGGGCGGACGGACGGATTGTCTGACGGTCATGGCGAAACTATAAGGGTTCCATGTTGACTACGGAACCCTAAAAAAAACAAATCTTTCTTAGCTCATAACTTTTTAATGCTTTTCATTTTACTATTTTGCTTCCGCGCAAACAAAATGAATAAAACTAAATAAGAAAAAACGATATAATGTTTAACTTTGGATGTACAGACGCCAGCAAATCAAACTAGGTACTTACTACAATCTGTCAAATTTCATTAATGGATTTTCAACTTTATCGCTAAAGTATTAGGTTCAAGGTTGATTGGGAAAATTTTACAGTTTCGGGTAGCTTGATGTGCTGGCGTCTGTGCTATGTCAAACGGTGGAGTACCTAATAAATTCCTGAAATTTGTAAGTAAGTATGGAAATATTTCGGCTAGTGTGCTCATAAACTTTATAGATGATAAGTACGTTCATTATTACAGTAATATCGAACCCAGGGTAGATCACAGATAATTCTATCACAAAGTAAAGCATTTTTTCTCACTTCATGATTAAATTGATAAAATCTAACTGCGCGGGCAGAGCCACCGCGCCAGCCTTGTAAGAAAAAAAATTAACAAAAAAAAACCGCCTTCCAAAAAAACAACTACTAAGTCGAAAAGAACTTCGATGTCTTTAGTACCTACTTTAGTTTTTGCCTCCGACTTCCGAAAATAAAGGTTTTTTCGCCTAGTACCTAGTGTTTTTTTTCAGTCGGTATTTTTTTTTAATTAAATAAATCTCGCTTTTTAGTGGGTCTGTTTATAATTTATCTAAGTTTCAATAGCCTAATGTCAACTTGCTTATCGCCTTTTACAAAATATTGCTTTTCCCGATGCAGGGACGTTAACTGTTGAGGAGTTCTCCTGGTATTTCACCATCAGCTCCATTTCACCATACGCATTGTGACGAGCATAATAATTAATTGCTTAGCAAGCACATTAAAGTACTCGAATCGCAACCCGTGAAATACTTATTATTGAGTAGTTCCAGTGGCCATCAGTCATGTGGTCTTCATCATCAGTTCCACTTCACCAAATGGCGCTTTCCGAAAGCAAATGCACGAGTTAGGTACTATAAAAAATAGGTACCCAAATCGCTATAGGTGTGCTTATAATATTTTAAGAGTTCCTTCAATTTCTCCAGGATCCCATCATCAGATCCTGACTTGATGACAATGGGACCACCTGGAAAGTATACCCTTTCAAACAAAAAAATAATTTTTCAAATCGGTCTAGCCGTCTTCGAGTAATCGGGTCGGGTAACATGCATAAAAAAAAATAAAAAAGATTCCGACAAACTGAGAACCTCCTCCTTTTTTTGAAGTCGGTTAAAAATTGCATACCTACGCTTCGCAACCATCGATAAAATATTTTTCAATAGTGATCGATGTTCGCAACTAAACTTGTCAACAAAATCACGCATAATAATGCCTGTGCGACGGTTGACTACAACGCCATCTAACGATCAAGATCAACTGTTGTTGATAACCATAGCAAAAATGTATGTTCTGCTTCTCGATGGTTCTTTGAAATATCCTGCAGAGGGCGTGTTCCGGCCGCGCACACATAGAAAAATTTATCGATTTTATCAGGCCTAGATATCCTGTAAATAGTGTTTTTTTTATAGGTTTTTGTCGATATGCGTCAATAATAAGTCATAACAACTTAATATACGTGCTTTTATTCTGCAAAAATCGTTTATATTTCGAGATTTGTACCCCGAAAGAATGTATGAAAAAGTGTCAGTATCCAATCACCTTAAGGCCTTCTCGAATTGCTGATTCTCGCAGAGTTATATATTGCCACATCCATGTTAAGCTTATTATTAGTAAAAAACGAAAAAAAGAAAAAAAATTTTTTAACGATTTTTTAAAAAAAAAGCGCACGTTTGACCTTGGCATGGAGTATGTCAAAAAATCCAAAATAATTCATATATTAATAACCTAAGAGGATATTAGGCGCAATCGTGCGATAATGGAGATATCATCATTTATTATGCCGACTCCATACAAATTTTTTCGAAAAAAAATCTGAGTGCGCTGTTTCCGATTATAAACCTAAAAGTTCATTTTATAAGGCATGTAGTAGGTATTCCCAATCGTTACCAAGCAAAAAAAGCGATACTTAAAAAAAAAATGTTGAATGTCTATGAAACGCGAATTTCAGCCCACTGTGCGGCAGCCGTCGACGCGTGTCGCTCGTGTGTATGCACACTAAGCGGTAGTGACCCCTTAGCTTAGGTTTTCGCCTTCTAATAATAAAATAACAAATACATACCTGTGCCATCTTCGCCTTCTGCCGATGGTCCTCGAGCTCCTGTCTCGCCTTGCGCTCGGCGGCCATGAGCTGCACCTTGTCCCTCTGCTCCTTACTGACGCCCTTGTACATGTCCAGTAGGAGCTTCAGTTCCTTCTGCTCGTTTACTGCTTTCCTGTTAACGGAATACTGTTTGTTAGTCTTTTTCTTGAGGATAAACTATAGTGCTAACTAAGCCCAGACTCCCGAGGCGACTTTTTTCGCGCACTGAATTTTAAACGCTTTGCTTAGCGCCGAGAGTTGAAAATCCAATCGTAATGTACACCTAAACTTTTCTCATGAATCACTCCTCCTCACAGGCTATCATCACGACAAAAAACCTAGATATGAATGAATACTTACTTGAGTTGTTGCTTAAGCTCCTTGATGCTCTGCTCCTGCTCCTGCAACTTGGCACGCGCATGCTCCTTACCGGCCGCGCATGTGCTGCTACTGCCTTCTTCACCCTGAGGGACACAACACTCCATATTACAGCACTGTCTGTACTAACAAGGCCCAACTAAGAGCCGGTTATTTCAAACGGTTGGTTAACATAACATACGTACGTCAAATAACAACGATTACGTACTCGTTATTATTTCACGTACAGCAAGGCCACAATTATGTAATTGTAATTTGAAACAACGCTTTTTTTGGTTTGACAATAGTTCGCGCCATTTTTGACGTATACGCGTGCGTCAAGTGGACGTGAAACAACCCGCCCTAAGTATAAAACTAGAACATACTCTAACACCTCCGAAAGTAAAAAAAAAAACCGTCTGGTAGTAAAAGAAAACCGGACATTTTGCGACTCGAGCCTTCTGCGAATCGGAAATTCTGCCAATCGCAACATTCCGCGAATTGGATGTTCTGCGAGACTGTGTTGGATTATAATATGTAAAGATAATCTACCATGGGCCAGATCAATCAACTCAGCCTATCGCAGTCCACTGCTGGACATAGGCCTCTCCCAGACTGCGCCACAGCACCCTGTCCTCCGCCTTCCGCATCCAGTCTACCCCAGCCACCTTCTTTAGGTCGTCCGTCCATCTAGCTGGGGGGCGTCCCACATTACGCTTGCCGGTACGCGGTCTCCACTCCAGGACTCGTCTGCTCTACCGGCCATCAATCCTTCGACAGACATAGCCAACCCACTGCCACTTCAGTTTGCTTACTCTGCAAGCTATGTCGGTAACTCCGGTCCGATGGGCCAGATATGCAATCCAAAATGGTAGTTATTTAGTAAAGTAGAAATATTAATAGTAAATGCATACCTCAGGGTCGGGTTCCTCTTTCTTGAGCGTGTGTGGCTTCTCGTCCGCGGTGTCACCTCCCAGCGACACGCGGGTCCCCGCCTCCTCCAGCTCCTTGCGTACCTGAACAACGAACACACATTTTAGATGTTACATTCATTGAAGAAAATTCTTCTATCGTATTGGCGCGGTACATTTTAGTTTGACAATACTGAAATGGAGTTGCCATGAAGTCTAGTTGTGTGTAAATCGGTTGCCAAAGAATAAGCATTTGATGCGGAGGAATAAGGAACATGACGTAAGGAAATTTTTGAGTATGAATGTGGATAGCTACATGTAGGGGTAGACCACAGAAACGACAGATTAAGTCATCATCTGCATAGTCTTTTCCAAACTATGTTGGGGTCGGCTTCCAGTCTAACCGAATGTAGCTGAATACTAGTACTTTACATTGAGCGACTGCCTATCTGACCTCCACAACCCAGTTACTGGATAATACCCGAAAGCCCAAAAGTCTAACAACCAGTCTTTCCAAGGGGTATGCCCCTTGGTAAGACTGGTTGTCAGACTTTCGGGCTTCTGACGACCCGTAACGACTGTCAAGGATCCACGAACGACAGCCGGGACCAACGGCTTAACGTGCTTTCCGAGGCACGGAAAACGACAGAAAGGAGTATGTTCGAGATAATATGGCCAGAAAGGGGGTGATAACTGCATAATCATTTGCATTTTTTTTTTTTGTAATGTAATTAAAATTTTACGGTTTTCGGATTTTTTCCTTTACATGTGCTACATGACATTGCTTCTTGCCAAATTACATGATTCTAGGTCAACAGGATCCCCTATAGGTTTTGGTATCGGAACAACGCCCGTATCTTTTAATTGCGTTGACTTAGAAGTTTGATTTTTTGAAAGCTTCAAGGGATTGCAGCCCTGAGTATTTGATATTAATTTCAACTTGATAACTATACGCTTTCCTGAGAAAAAAAGGTCGGACAACGAAGTGATCTTATAAGGGTACCGTTTTTCCATTTGCAGTACGGAACTTTAAAAAATAACCGCCGAATGCATAATGCCCCGCCAAAATCCGCCTACGTTATAAAACACGCACCTTATTTAACTCCTGACTAGTATCCTTATACTTCCTCTTGTAGCGATGCACCTCTCCCTTCAGCTGTTGGTTGTGGTTCTGCAGAGAAGTGATGAGGTGCCTCATCTCCCTATTAATAGGGCCAGTCTGTTCATTAGCCGCTAGGTTTTGTTCAAACTCTATGCGTAACATCTCGTATTCTTTCCGAAGCTGGCCTAATACGTCTTCTAATTGTATCATTTCAGCTCTAAGGGTTTTTTGTCTTGATAGTTCTTCGCTCTGAAATCAAAAGAAAGGAGTATTTAAGAAGGGATTTGCATTGTGAAAAGTCAAAGAATGAGAAAACAGAAGAGAATTTATATCTAAATCATCCACATAAACAAGACTTGCAGATCTTGGAGGCTTCTAAAGCGTGCACCTCCGAAGCGTAGCACACACGGCATGACAATCCAGTACATTTCACAATAAAAACCATAACTTTATTTTTTTTCTTAAACCCTAAATACACTACGAACCCATACCAAAAACCCTCATGGGGTTTATGGACGACTCGGACCTCAAGTGTACATGCGGCGTCTGCACAGACAATCACCCACCTTTCATCCTGCGCCACATCCGCCCTGTCACCTGTGCACTTGAGGATCTAATGACTGCGTCAGCAAACGGAGTTCGCGTGGTTAAATTTTGGGCTAAACATATCGCTCATTTGGAGAAACATCGACGTAACTGCTACTTTTTTTTTAAGCCTTTGCTTTCTTAACGTAAATACGCTTTCTAAGTACTTTGGCATACTTAATTCATTTTTGGGGCAAAATACATTTACGTCGATGTTTCTCCAAATGAGCGATATATTTAATTTTTCTCAACAAAGTTCTTACGCTAAGAAGAAGAATCTGCTCGATAACAAAAGTAATGCATTTAATATTGTTACACTTAATATTGTTTGGTAGCTGAGTGCAAAGCTTTAACCTTTTCGACGCCCATCTATATAATACGCGATGTGTCCTCCAGCGCCACGCTACAAATGTATAACGTATCTATAGTAAAACGTAGGGATGGGATTAATGTCTTATCGACAAATAATATTATAAGTTGAAATTAATGTTTATTCACCAATTTACGAGGCTAAATAAAAACTGATACCGTATTTTCGTATTTTGTTTTATTTCATAAAAAAATCAATATGAAAACCTGGATATATTTCCCATAATAAAAGAAAAGAATTGTAAATTTATTAGACGTGTGTTCTAGAAGGCACATCCCTATTTGTCTAAAAATGTAATCCTTCTACTTCATATCAAGTCGTTGGCGCTCGAGGCACGTCAAAATCTTTTTCGATATAAGGATGTCTAGATGTCGATGTCTATGGTATTTTTCTTTTTTCTATTCACTGTGGTCGAGTTACACGTGCATAACCTCAACCGATTCATGCATAATTTATTTCGTTTACTTACAATAAATAGAACCAAATACAATCAATAGAAGCTAGATACGTGGTTTTCTACGTGTTTTTTTTTTTATTAGGTTACAATTTCCATTATGGACCATCGATTTATGGCGCGGGGAGGGGTGGGAGGGAAAGGGGGGAGGGGGCCTACCCCCTGTACCATCCCTACCCCGCGGAACCCCATGGTTATGGAGATATCCATGGTTAAAGTTTTTAGGTTAGAATAGCGCTATTTAATCAAACTGGGGGGAGAGCTTCCCTTTCCCCCCTAGTTTGACTCCGCCTTATCTCCGGCGCTCCAGGAAGAGCAGCCCTTCCGCCCTTGCGTGCCGAAGCACGGTCACTCATGCTCGGCTCCGTCTTCGTCACAGCGGGCGAAGGCTGCTCTCCCTCCGCGCCTCCGTTTTTTATATACACTCTAGGGGTAGGGCATACAAGACCACGTGGAAAGTGGGATGCTCTGATTCGGTTTTGGATATTCATATAATGAGAATAAAACACAAGAAATATAGGGCTTCGGAGACGCCGTGGTTGTCAAAAACGATCACTGCGAGGGTAACAAACGAATGACAAACGATGACTGACTGACACTGATGGCTAACAGATAAAAAGACGCTATAAAACAAAATGGCGTCGCTTCACGTTCCGTTCCACAGTGTAAACAAAAATTCCTTATTTTTTTGTGTAAAAAAGTCAATGTAATTGCATAATACAGCACGGTTATTGTGCACATTAATTACACACCAAATTTAAATGTGAAAATAAAATAAAATTTAAATAAAAAAATATGACATAAAATTGAATTAAATACACCTCTACCGTCAACGGAACGTGAAATGTCAACTTTGACGTCTACCATGACAATTTATCCAACCTAAAAATTTGCAAATGGCGTGCTATTTTCCAATTTGTATGGAAACTTTAAAAAATTATATCTCATAAACCGTGATATTCCGCAGCTTGAAAATTTGTAAAAAGCTTTCTATTTATGAGTACTATCTACAAAAAAAAAATTAACTTCTAAATCAACGGTCCATAATGGAAATTTTAGCCTGAATCTACTCAAAAAGAAACATTGCACTACACTAAAATGCACAGTCACTATGACCTTGAAACCCATCCGCTTATGACGTCACAAATTTACTTCTATACAAGTTCGTGGCGTTGTGCGCACTGAAAACTAGCCACTTTGTAAGGACGGGTTTTTCAAACGGTGTTTCACTATCGACAATGATTAAAAAACCTATTTATTCTTGATTAAGGTGAATAAAACGTAGTTTATAGTTTACAATATTTATAAAATATTATTTATTCACGTCATTTTCTTGCAATAATAGTATTTATGATCGTTTCGACGAGATGAAATATAGCGAGGTCTTCATCGTGTCCCATCACTGGCTTACTTTATATCAAGTACTTGGCGTTGGGGGCATTAAAATATTTTCCGGCGTTTTTGTTTCTATTGAATATAAAACAAAGAAGAACTTATTATGTGTGAAAAAGTTAAAAATATGGCTTATAGCAGGGCAATTTTCCATAAAAACAAAATAAAAGGTCTTGTAAACGTCGTAAATTTATTTTATACTCTTATTACTTCTAATTAAGTAGTGGCGCTGAGGGCACGAAAATCTCGAACTTGTATACAAGTGATTGGCGTTCAAAAGGTTAAGGGAGCCATACATGTCTTAGACGAAGTATGTTTTCAAATGCTGTAAATGGTGTTAACTATCTTTCCCTTAAGGCTTTGCATCCAGCATCTGAACACCCTATATATCAAAATGAATGGTTTTGTAATTCCGAGTGTGTGGGTAATGCAATTAAGGTGCCCTGCTACCCTGGTGCTAAGAAACTGCATCTTGGGAATCTGCTGGATGGAAGAAGCACAACACTGGCCAATGTGACGATGCTTGGGGGAGGCCGATGTCCAGTTGTGACGTGTGGACGTCTTTCAGTTGAATGATGACCAAAGTAGAATCATCAATCTTTTCCCAATTATGTTGTGGCAGCTGAATCAACCAGGATTTTACATGGAGCGACTGCGTATCTGACCTCCACAACCTAGTTCCTGGGTAACACGACACACCATGGTAACACTGGTTACAAAAGATCTACGTATGCCAGGTGGGACCAACGGCTTAACGCGTTTTCCGAGGCACGGAGGGGACTTGATAATGTAATGGATGGTCACCCATCTACGGACCGACTGCGGCAAACGTAGCTCAACCTTTGATCGACCCTTACGGCTATTATTATTTAGCCACGAGCTCCTAAGGGGCCGTCTCCACGAGCGAGAGAATCGCGGCGATATTATCGTCATGCCGCGTATTTTTATACACGCTCTTAGGGGCGTTGCCCACACGAGCTAGAGTCGAGGCGGCGTCGAGGCGCGGGCGCACGTTTTCGATAGGAATAAATAGGTATGTGAGCGCACTGCCATTTATTCCTATAGAAAACGTGACCATTTATTCCTATAAAAATCCGCTAAGACCAAAGTAAAATGATAAGGAATAATAATAATGTTAACATACCTCCATCATCTCAATCTGTCTCATGTGCAAGTTCTTAGCGTTCTGCAGTTGTAGCCGCGTCTCGTCGAGAGCCGTCTTCATCTGCATAGACTCGTTGTAGAGAACTGAGAACTGACTCTGAAGACATTTGTACTCCGTTGTCTCTACTATCACAGATTCTGGCAGTTGGCGGATCTGGGGAAGAGACGGTTTATTAGTTATAGTATTTTTTCTCACGAACCGACTCTCTCTTTACTTGTGGTTAACAAGTTTACAAACATGCTGTGAATGTGTCTAAAAGCGCAGGACCTCTCGATACCATCCAAGACACTGGTGAAGTCGAATGGGTGTGTGTGTGTGTGTATTATGTGCTGACGCTACTCGTCTTCACGCTCACATACACAGCGTGTTTGTACACTTGGTTACCATAAATAAAGCGCGCGTCGCTTCGTGAGATAAAAAATACTGTAAGAAGAGGGAGGGACAGGCGGCCTATGAATACCTTGAGCATACTTAGAACGGAGTCCTATCTACAGGGTGTCCAGTAAATAGTACGACATATTGCAGGGGGTGATAGCTTGGGTCAATACCTACCAAAACAACACAATATAATATATGTTCCGCAAAATGTAACTTTTTTTTTCACCACTGTAGGAAGAAAGTCGTTCTGCGAAAATATAAACAAAAATAGGATTTATTGAAAACATTCTTGTTTTTGATAGTAAAAAGACTTATCAATGAGTAGAGTGACTATTCACGAATAATTTGATGTAAAAAAAATATTAGAAAAGGAATTCTTCATTACGAGATGCTTATAAATCTGTTTCAAGGTAGAGATTTTTCGATATTTCGGAAAATTTTGTATAACTGTAAATGTGTAACATTTTGCGGAACATATATTGTGTTGTTTTGGTAGGTATTGACCCAAGCTATCACCCCCTGCAATATGTCGTACTATTTACTGGACACCCTGTATATGTAACATAACTATACATACTATGAAATAAAGTCGCTTTTTTAACCGACTTCTAAAAAAGGAGGAGGTTCTCAATTCGAATGTTTGTATTTTTTTTTGTTTTTTTTTTTTATGTTTGTTCGCGCATAACTCCGTTGCTTGCCAACCGATTTGAAAAATTATTTTTTTGTTGGAAAGGGTATACTTCCCAAATGGTTCCATGAAAATTTTATCGAAATCAGACAAGCGGTTTTTGAAAAATCAACAAAAATCTAAAAAATTATCTACATTGTCTACATTAACGATCTTTTTGTTTACTTTTTTGTGGGGTAGGTACAACTAAAAAGTGAAAAATAAAAACTTTTTTACAAAAAAAAAAAACAACCGACTTAAAAAAAAAAACACTAAAAAGTGATAAATAACATTAATTTCGGAAGTCGGTGTCAAAAAACGAAAATGCGGAACCAACGACACCGACTTCCGACATTAATGTTATTTATCACTTTGTAGTGTTTTTTTTTTTTGAAGTTGCATGTTTTTTTTTTTTTGTAAAAAAGTTTTTATGTATTCTTCTAAACTACGCAATGGTTATTGATGCGGTTTTCACCATCATTAAGAGAATTTGTTCTAGAAGGTATGTGTATACTTAATATGTTCGTAAAAAAACGTAAGAGTTTTTAAATGACAACGTGCCGATGTAATTAAAATCACCGCTTCAAGACGTTTGATTTCAATAAAAATTACACAACCAACAAGTTAACTCACATCCATCTTCAGCTTCTCAACTTCCTTGAGCGTGTCCCGATGCTGTCGATGCAGCCGGTCGAGCTCGGCCAGCCGGTTGTTGGCCAGTTCCCGCTGCTCCTCCAGCTCGGCCGCCACGTCCTCCAGCTTGGCGGCCGCGGCCGCGGAGTGCGGCGTGGAGCTCGCCCCGGACGTGGGCACTGTGGGGACTGTGCTTGCACCCGATTGGTGATAGCTTTTCAACTTTTCAATGGCTTCTGCAAGATGATTTTCTAGCTTATCGTTACGGGATCGGACCTGTGGGTGGAAGATGTAAAATCCTGTGTGAAAACTATCTTTAACAAAATGTAAAGTAACATCTATAAAATTAATAAAATTTAAATGACTATTTGTAATGTCAAACAGATGTTTACTTAAATGCATATATTAATTATGGCACAAAAAAAAACTATTTTAAAATTTTTGTCTGTCAGATAATCTCCGAAACGGCAGGACCGATTTTGATGAAATTTGGTATGGAAATACTTTGAGCCCTAGGCTTTTTACCGACATACCACACGGGCGATGCCGCGGGCGAAAGCTAGTGCTATTATAAATACTTACGCAACCAATCAGTAAAGGGAATAGTAACACATTCATCTGTATTAAGAAGGTTACAACTTTATATCTGAATATTTTTCCAAAAATCTTATGGGTCAAGATGATTTAAAATTAGAATTTCGGGTTCAAACAATCAAATCAATTTGAATCCAGCACTAAAAATAGGCATCCCACAGGTACGTTTTCTGATCTATTTATTTACATTCTGATCAGCTACTTTTGGAACACACTATAAGTTCAACAAACCTTCAGCAACTCATACTGCAGATCATCAATCTGGTTCTTGAGCTCAGCGTTCTCCGTGTCCCGGCTGTTGACGGCATCCTGCAGCTGAGCCACCCTCAGGGTCATGGCATGATGGCTCTCATGTAAGGTGGTACATAAAGCTTGGAGTCGCCGGTTCTCAACCGTCACCTCCTCGTTAGTCGCACGGATAACGTCATCCAACATAGGGGCGGGAGCGGTTTCTGAAAGATATTAGTATCGTGAGCATATTGGTTCACGAGATCGCAACTACAGGGTGAAATTGAATTCATGGGCATCCTTTTAAGGGGTCATTGTAACCATCAGTATGAACAACTTTTACTATGGGACCAAACCTGAAATTGCGAAAAAAAATCGGCTCTTCCCTACATTTTGATGAGTTACAGTAAAACGGGGCTACTTTGACTTCCAGGGTTACTTTGACAAGGCCGATCACAAAGCTATGACGCGATCCCCACACCCCGCGCCTCGCGCAATATTACTCGAGGTCACCGTCACGCACACTTGCTGAGTACACGTGAAAACCGATTTTGGCGCTCTGTTAAAGTAGTTCCAACGCATGTCAAAGTAACCCTGGAAGTCAAAGTAGCCCCGTTTTGCGGTACGTGATCATAAATGCAAGGAACAGCTGATTTTTCATCGCGATTTTAGGTTTAGTCCCATAGTAAAAGTTGTTCATAGTGATGAGTACGATGACACCTTAAAAGGATGCCCGTGAATTTAATTTCACCCTGAATATTTCCAGCCTTACATTCATCTATTCGGTTTTCAAGATCCAGTTTTGGAAACCTGAACACGTTCTAACAATTAGTAAAACGAAACGGTAACACCGCGTGTGTATTGTTACTGCGATGTCAATACGCTAAACGCCTCACCCCAGCAAAAACTTGCACGTAGCTCAGAAAATATGTTGAACAACAAACTGCTCCGAATTTCTGGCCTCATTTTCTCTTAAAATAGGATTTTAGCAGTTAGCCAAAAAGGCAAACAAATTCTCAACATTAGATACAAATAATGTTAAAACACGTAACTTATCTAACCATAAAGCTTACCCTCACTCTCCCCCTTGATGGCTCGCCAGATCTTATCATTCCTCTGCTGCAGACGGTCAAACGCTTGCAACACTTTGGCGACCGCTCGCTTGCTCACTTGTACCCGGTTAGCGAGCTGAGCGTCCAACTCCTCCTTGTCCCAGGTAGAGAGCTGCATCAGGAACGAAGTTGTTGCTTCGTTTTCATCTGAGGATGAGTTGATAAGTTTTACTCTCGGCCGTGACGTAACCGTCTATATATCCGAAGGAGAAGTACTTTTTAAGTCTCACGTAATAAAGGGCGAGCTTATAAACCTTCAGCTGGGCATTAATCCAAAATCTATTAAGAAACGAATATGTTTCAAATGGGAATACCTAATACAGCTTTGCCGGACCTTGGAAAAGACCACAGGACGCCAGCGCCACGCTCCGCAGGCCATTTACAGCACTCTTAGTCCTGATTAAACTATAGCACATTTCCACATTGAACTCCTTAAGTTTTGAGTTGAGCTGCACAATTACTGTCAAATGCGTGCACTAACTGGACAGGTCCACTCAATCTGTGTAGTTCTTTCCTCAAAAGACCTTTTCAGAAATAAATCCACATGGTCTTCACATGACTTGACCAGTGTTTAGGAAAAATTTAATTTACATAATATGTAGCACTAAGTCTGATTATCAATAACCGACAAGTGACCATCCTAAACACTCTGAAATTGAATGCACGAATGTAACTTTAAGAACTACTAAAAGGATCACTGATTGGGTGCCAATAAATGCTAGACAATATCACGGCTGACCAAGAAAGGACTGGCCTTCAATGGCAATCGACAGACGTGTGTTGAAAAGGGAAAGGGAGGTATTTGCCCAGTAGTGGGATATTACGGGTTAGGTAGATAGAATGAAACCTAACATTTTGTAAAAGTATATTCTTAAAAGTTCCTCAAGAAGTTCTCTAAGCAGTGGTAAAAATCCATCAGGTATATTCGAAAGAATAGGGGAGAAATCGGCCCATTAGTGGTACAGAATAAGATAAAACTATCATTTATGATTATAATTACTAGAGATCAGTTAACAACTTACTTTTGTTTTCCGACTCATCCGCCGTCTCTGCATCAAAGCGTTGCAAGAGTACTCTGATATCCTCATTGAGTAAATTCCAGTACCGATTGACCACACACAGCACTGCATCATCTTGAGTTTGTCTCTTCTCGAGCTGTTCAATTCTGGCACGAAGTTCTGCCTCACATCTATGGCGTTGTTCTATTCTCTGGAAGGAACCGTTTTAATATGATTACTTTAGCAGATATGTATAAAACTTGTGAGCTCACTTTATAATGACCTCTTAGAGTGTGACTTCTTCCAGAATTGGTGAGAAGAAACATAGCATTGAGAGAAGGGTAGGCCAATGTCCAGGAGTTGGACAGCAAAGGCTAAAAACACTATACATATATACCCCAGATCCTAGAAAAATAAATCACTTATTTTGGGAGTTAGAATCTTTAAGTGTCTTGTTAATATCTATTGGCAGTTGCAAGTTTAAACACACCGAACCGTTATTCTGAAATTTGGGAAAATGTTATGAATTCGAGAACTATATTTTATATTACTGTTAAGAGTATTGTGCGTAGTCCCCTTGATGCTTGTTGGACTAAGGGCCATATTACAGAACCTTACTCAAAACTCAAGCATTACTTAAAACTGTTTCAACCAATCAAATGGCTTTAGACATGCTTTAAGTAAGGCTTGAGTTTTGAGTGATGTTCTTTAATACGGCCCTAAAAGCTAATTGCTTCTGGAGGGAGGTGGGCTGGTTGGAGTAACCACCGAAGGCCACCATGGTCCACATACAATGGTGCGAAAACCAAACCGTTTAACATAGAAGCTAATTGAACAAGGCAACACAGTCAAAATTCCAGGTATTTGTAACAGGACCTATGGTAAGTCATTGACTGCCACCGCTGCCAATGGTGCCCGCAAACAATAGATTTTCTATTGTGTCTGTTGTCTGGCAGTCAACGTGTTAATTGTGTTTATAAGAAATTTTGGAGGTTAATGTTGATGGCTTGACTGTCTTGAATCTGTTTGTTGCCATTTTATTCAGTACACCCATAGTGTACAATGCAGTGTTTTTGTCCTCTCTAATAATATTATTACTAACAAAATGATACAATTCCATCGACATATGAACAGAACCATATTAGCTGCTGCTTTATCTATAAAAGTCTTCTGTTAGTGAGAATTTCATACCATGCTACTTGTATATTTAAGAACATTGTGAAAACTAAATAAAATAAATGAATCTGAACTATCCAATAAGAAATTATTTATAATAATGGATTTTATACCTAATTTTTTTGATATTGATACATAATTTTCAAGTATGGCAGTCAAATGGATAATAGCTTATACTTTCTCATGAACATTTTCATCTGTTAATATACTTTAGGAATAGGAAGTATAATAAACATGGTTATATCCATGTTTGAATAACAAAATGATCTTTTGTAGCATTTGTTATGTCATCTACCAGAATATCACTCACACCAAGAGATAATTCTCTCCCCAAGCCATGTTTTAGCCATGAACTATCAACACAAAAGAAATATAACAATGGACTATTACTAGGAACATCAATATGCTGCCAAAACAAGAATAAGTTAAACAGTTAAGCTGAAAACTCTTCAATGTTTCAAAACATTAAACTACTAACATAATAATATTGTAGTCACTGTACATAAATTCCATGTAATTAGGTGTTGATAAACAGCTGATCATGACATGTTTTTCATTCATCGAATCTGCGAAACAACATAGATACTACTAATAAACAATTTAACATGCAAAAATACTTCACGTTGAGTACCTGAGCCAACTTTTTATTCTGGAACTGAAGAACTTTAATGTCCATTTCCTCCAAAGTGGACACAGGGCCGATAAGATGGGGCTCAAAGTGAACTTTCTTGATCGGTGGCTGGCTACTGCCATTGCCTCCGTCATCTGCCGTACGTTTAGACATTTTGACCTAAAACATAGGAAAAGTGAAATCCTCTTAATCTCAAAAAAATTATGCTGTAGTCTTACGAAAACTATTGATCAATATAACCCAGTCAATTTAGAAAGAGGTTAGTAAAATGGTAAATAAGTAGCGTCTGTGATCTTTTTACTTTGGCTGGATTATAAACATACCTGCTTGTCAATATTGACACTCTTGTTAATTGTTGTTTTAATTCAAGTACTCAAGCTGAGAAATCTTAATTTTACAATAATCTGTAATAAATATCATTTTGCTAACGTAAGCAGAAGAAAACTAACTAAAAAAGCCAAGCTCCGCCCGTAATATTGCCAACCTACTCGCCTCGCACGTCCTCGTCCGAGTAGGCACTAGTGATGTAGTGCGTGAGTGCGTGCAATGGCGTGCTGCGGATAGTTGATTTCTAATCGATAAAAGACGGGCTCACGAATTTGTTTTTCTAATTTTTTACAAGACTAGTATAAAGGGTAATAATAAAAATAAAACTATCAAAGGAACAATTCATAAATACCATCTATTCGTTTATTTTCAACTTTAGTTGGTTATCTATATAAACTAGTGACCTACCCTACTTTCCTCTAAGTGACCCGCCCTTGCTTCGCAAGGGTGAAAGTGCAATCTACTAATGTGGCGACATGTAAATAATCGAAATTCCTGTGTTTTAACTAAGTTAAATAATTAATGAAAAGACCTAAACCTTCCAAAATATATATTTTTTAACTGATGATGAAAAGCGCATCGATTTTGTTGCGGTTTTAGAAGAACAACATCGCGTAAGGAAGAACATCGCGGGCACACAGACCTACACGAAAAGCGTACAATTTAGAATATGTTTAATAATAGGTACCTATCTTTAAACAGTTTACTGGGTAATTACGACAGTGGGTATATTTCGTTGGATGATAATTTCTACCTAACGCAGTGGCTTAGTAGATAAAAAAGATCGTAAAGCCGCGTCCCCACTAGGGCCGCGCGTCTCTGTAACGCCGAGCCTCGTGAGTTTTTATAATGGGAACTCGTTGCAAACAATAGCAAAATCCTCACGAGGGCGAGGCTTTGAGGCCGCGTGACCCGTAGTCCCACGCGCCTTAACGATTAATTTATAAAACGACCCTTTAAAGGGGAAGAAAGGTTCGATGCTCTTCACCAGGAGGGTTCGATTCCCAAGTCATATTTTAAAAACAACATACAACCTGACACTGACCTACAAATTGCAAAAAACGTAAGAAAATTTGAATTTCAGCTCCGGACGGCAGATCTTGGGAGGCCTAAGTGTTTGGCAAAAGACTGGGGAGCGGGTGCGGCGCGGCGAACTCAAACATATGAACTTCCTTTGAGTGTCCATAGTGGGCACGCGGGCATGGTGAGCGGCGCGGGCTGCTTGGCGCGGGCAACTCATGCCATAGCTCGTTCATACAAGTGGTCGTAGTGGGTGCGCGCGCGGAAACCGGGGTTCTCAAAATAGTTCGAGTTTTTTTCTAGTAAAAATAAGTTTTCTTCATCCATATTAAACTTTGGGAAACAAACAAAACACGACAACGCGCAGAAAGCAGCCGCGCTCCAGTGCGGACAGGCAGCCCGCGCGCGTTGCCGCACCCGCGCCCTCTGCCGCTCCGCGCCCCAGTCTGGACGGGCACTTAGTCCTTTGTGATAAGTATATAAATTAAAAGTTACCCGGCTGCTTTACTTGTCACCCCCTAAGGGTGTCCCCACATTTATCGACGCGGAATCGGCTTAAGCCGAGTGCGTATCACCAAACTACTCGACTTATCGCCGAGCTAATAGACAAACGGCCCGTTTCGCCGTCGATCGGCGTCGCGCCACGTCGTCAGAGCCGCGCCGATGCGAATGGTATTAGTAACACCCGTGTTACATAGACAAAGGCTTTTTTGACCGGCGTTAGCCGATTCCGCGTCGATAAATGTGGGAAGACCCTTAGACCGCCATTGCGGGGATTGTACAGACGCCAGCACATCAAGCTACTACAATCCGTATTTTTTTTTAAATAGATTTTCAACTTTATCGCTGATATATAAGGCTCAAAGTTGATTGGGAAAATTTGACAGTTTCGGGTAGCTTGATGTGCTGGCGTCTGTACCATTGGGTTTTTCCGACGGGAATATTAATTTCGCCGGCTACCATAAACCCAACCATAAAGCAACGAGAAAAAAATCACTATGATGCAAAGTCGAGGTAAATGTATACTTTGTGGTCTGAGAATAATTGTACCATGGTCTGAGATTGTCTGAGGGGTCTGAGGAGATGGGGTGTAGGATCCAATAGCTAGTAATCTAGTATGGCACGACATAAAATTAAAACAAAATCAGTTTGTTGTAATAGTTATCTAATATGCTTATGTAACAATACAAATAAATTGAATAAAACTTCAGCTTACTACTTACTACGTCTAAAACACCCTGAAATCCGAAATATGATAAAGAAAGCATTCTATCGCTAAAGATTAGAACTCATGACAGTTTTATATTTCAACTGATCTTGAAACATTCTCAGAAAAACTCTATATTTCTTATCATGGTACGCTTTAGTGCTCATAATAGGTGGTATGACGTCTGCAGTGCCACCCATATTTTCAATAGCATCCTGTACATTGTTGAAGTACTGGGAAGCACAAGCTCCAAGAATTGCAGACCCAACTAAAACGGAGTCTTTCTCATGGGGCCTTAGAATGGGCAGACCCACAGCATCGGCTTGTATTTGGACGAACAGAGGATCTTTTGTGATGCCACCACAAACCAGCAACGATTTGAACGGCTCGTACCCGGCCAGTACCAGCGCCTCTATAATATGCCGAGTGCCGTACTGAAACAATGAATTAAAAATATCATAGCACACAATATTAAGACAAGTACCATTTAACGCAGGGTTTCAATCGTAAAAGAGATGAAGCAGGTGACGCTAACTTCTACCTACCCCCATGGGACAAAGGCGTGAGTTTATTATGTATCTTTACTCACACTCATTTAAACAAATGTTGACAATAAAGATATGGGTATTATCAGTGTTTACGACGTTATTATTGCAATCTATTTTATTATGTTACTACTTATTTTTAACCGACTTCAAAAAAAGGAGGTTCTGTATTCGACTCGTATGTATGTATGTTTGTATGTCCGCGATTTCCTCAAAAACGAATGAACCAATTTTATCGACACTATTGTTATGAAATGTAGGTACACGTATCAGAATTATTCAAGGCATGGTAAAATAGCCAGTGAGCGAATCTTAGGCAGTCCAACTACCACCATAGTAGGATTACAGAATACATAAATGGTGGGACTGCCTAAGATTAGCTGGATAAAAAAAAAAATGGTCCATCTTTTGACCTCGATCTCGCCTGGTTGAAAGCGATGGATGAGGTCTAGTATGGAACGATCAAGCCCAGAAGATGTCTATTCACTCTTCTTAGAAGACTGACGGGTTATACGTAGAAGGTAACACAGACGCTGGCAGAGAGTTCCACACTTTAGCCGTGCGCAAAATAAATGTGCAGGAGAAGCGCTGACGTGATGGTAGGATCTGCATAGGTATTCACAACCATCCGACACGCTATCGTATCGAAATGTGTCATTTTCGAAAACCTGATTTTGCTTTGCCTTGCCCCCGACAGAAAACAGCTGTCGGAAGAATAGCGGTCGTCTATTTGATATAAAATGAAAAAAAAAACGGGTTTGGACTTGTGAACAGCGTTTAGAGGACTCCTACAATAACATTGATTGATGTTCGATACGGTACGGAAGCGTATCGAGTGGTTGTGAATAGCTATGCAGGTCGTGGTGCTCCTGCGCACACTCTCCGAAGTACCTACTGTCTGTAGAAGACCGACAGACAAGCAACATTACTCATTAGTGGACATTATTTAAGTATCGCCACACTCGCCGCTCGTGCGAACGTGGGCTATTTAAAAGCATCCCTATTCACGAAACTGAAAGTGCGCCACTTACCGACAGCGCTTGCAATGTGGCCAGGTACAACAATGCCAGGTTAGCTTCACTATTGTTTATTGATAGCCCACAGATCATTCCTCGCATTAAAGGGTCAGCCAGCGGCGAGCGGTTGCCATGGAAATCAGGCCAGACGTGAACATCCCTTGTCAAATAGCTGACGTCATTGTATCCTTCCAGTCTTGCCATTTTTGATAATAATCCCCTCAAGTGGTTGCGGGCACTGGAATATTTAATTAAATAATAGGTTAGCTTTAATTAACAATAGGCTCCCTCGTTCGTCTCAGGGTCGCAAGATTCCCAAGTTGGGCAGTGTTATTGGATTTTTCCTTCAGGATTTTCTTAGTAGCAGCCCGGAGTCTGGATTTATGCCTGGTTGATGGCAATAGGCTTGCCCCCTTGCCCCCTATTGCATGGTACTTAAACATAACTGGCGTACCGTTGGTGTACTAAAGGTATGTACGTACACCTCTGCGTAACCCTTTTGGGAAAACAGGCGTGAGGTTATGAATGTATGTACTTATGTTGGATTAATTAAAAACCAAAATTGGACAGTAATGCTTTGGTCAGTGGGTCGTCTTAGGGGCGGATTTAGGTAACTTACTCGCCAGAAGACATCACTTTCAACAGTTCAGCACCAGCAGGATGACTTGATATTATGTGGTCTAATAACATTCCAGAAGCACTTTGTCCAGCCTCATTCAACCACATACTAGGCACCATTGCACTATAATACGGTCCCCACACACCTTGTACTAGAACAGCTTTTTTATTAACAGCCATATGACACGTAGAAGTCCCACAGATTAATCCAAGACGAGAAGACATCTCTTTATCTATTCCTTCACCATGCGTTCCTATCATGCCCAAGCCTCCAGCATGTGCATCTATGATGGAAGTGGCTACTGGAGTACCCGGTTTCAGTCCCAAAGTCTTTGCAACGTCAGCTGTTAAACCTCCACAAAATTCTCCAGGCATTAAAACCTTATTGCCAATCTTCTTAAAGTTACCTGTGGCTAAGTCCTCTAATCCAATATCACGTAAAAAGCCTGAGTTCCATCCCTGCTTTCCATCAATAGAGCATTCATAATTCCATTTGCAGACTAATGAACATAGAGAACGACTCAACGAACCTGTTGCCGTCCATGTTAGGAAATCAGGCAGGTCAAAGAAGTATCCAAACTCATCCCATTTATTCGGAAGATGTTTTTTTAACCAGAGTAATTTGGGCATTTCCATTTCAAGACTTACTTTTCCACCAACATATTTGAGTATGTCATGGTTAGTTTTGTTTATCAAGTCTGCTTCAGCC
Source organism: Amphipoea oculea (assembly GCA_945859645.1). Taxonomy (NCBI): domain Eukaryota; kingdom Metazoa; phylum Arthropoda; class Insecta; order Lepidoptera; family Noctuidae; genus Amphipoea; species Amphipoea oculea. The sequence goes on from OX243873.1 coordinate 17,702,167, forward strand.
TGAGCTCGGTGGTCCATCCACATTATTATATTTTGCTCATTATTGTTTGTGCTTACAGATAGTGGTTTGCCATGTTTGTCTAAGGCCACTAAGGAACATGTAGCATCAAATCCTATACCTTTAATACTTGCAGGGTTTATTTTTGCAACTACATTCTGAAAAGCAAGGTATTTCTTATGAAATATAATTTCCACTGGAAGGCTTGCTGCAATTTGAGGAATTTTTAATAATTTTTAATATTATTCAAGATTTTGGGGCAATTAATTAACAATTTAATGATTAACTTTCCGAGTCATTCAGCACTACAGACACAATCTTACCTTAATGACAAATACACAGCAATCCCAGATGTCCTTTGATGACTGTTCATAGTAATCAACTTTAGGTTTCCATGTCTGAATTTCCTTAACAGATGCATTTATGACATGACCTTTATCATCAACCAATGCTGCTCGAACGCTGCCTGAGCCCACATCCACACCAATGAAATAAACTTCTTTACTCATTTGGAAGTATTCACTCTTTTGACACAATTCTGTAAAAAATGAAAAATTTACAATAGAAAAAATTCAAAATGTACTTCTAATTTGTAAATACATTAGTACAGTCTTATTGCATAAATAAATAAACAAATATGTAAAATACACAGATTGTAGAATGCAATAGGAACTGTTTTAGGTATATCACCTTGATGTTCACAATAGCAGTGAATGTTACCTATTTAACGGCACTGCAGCGACGACAAAAGCAAAACAAACGGCCTTGATGTTGTAGATATTACTTATCAAGTAATAAAACCAACTCTCATGAGATAACCTTGTTGTCCTTTGAACTTTTCTCTGTAATGGTAAACTCGGTAATGTCAACAAAAATAAAGTTATTGGGATTTCTATGCGAGAAGGGAAAGTTTCAAGGGGAATTTTTTAAATTAGCATTTTACTACTAAGATTATAATTTTAGCTATGACAATAATAAATCTGTTATTAATATAAAATAAAATAAGTTCTGCTGGCAGAATTGCAGATTTCAATTTTGCCGCTACAAAACTTCAAAAACAAGTATCAAGAACACAGAGTACTTTTTGATAGACTATTTATTTATGCACTGACACTGCTATGTCCAGTCAGTGTTTTTATTCTTGTCGAGTCAAGACAAGACAAGTAATATATTCAAATAAATAAGTCTCATACGGACATTACGGACCTATCTATGGCGAATAATTGTATATTAAATACATTTTAATGAGGGGTTTATTTAAATTTGCTGCCCGGCGCTACGCGACGAAGCGCGGAGCACTAGTGCATAAACATCAACTAACTTTTAGAAGGCACTCAAGTAACTCTCCATTAAGCGAAAAGTCATGTATTGAAAGCAGCGAAAAGAGACGTTTCATAAAAAAAATTGACAATGAAAATCTTGACACTGACACTACAGACGATATGTCAGATGACTGCCGCGCAGCCGCGGTTTGTTTTGTTTTGATTTTCGTTCATCTCGTCGTCTGTTTTACAATTTATTGTTGTAAAATTGTTCGTTCAGCAATGGTTCGTTTCAAAAACAGGTGTGTTATTAGATCTAGTGCAAGGGACATGTATTGAAGAAAGTTTTATTTATGAAAATGTAGAATAACCAAAGATGCGATTGTGTGGAAGGTGTTAAACCGATATTGCCAAAAAGGAAACTAATACTAAACTGACGGTTACTGTTTCTGAATGACTGTATGAATGACCTGTAATTTTACTGTGATAATTATTAATGAATATACTAAACTATTAACTTTAAGGGACTTATAACTGGCGAAATGTGAATGTACTAAGGTTGTACCCTTAGTACAGCCACATTTAATCCCCGAAGGTTTAGGTGTACTCTGCCTTATCCTTAGGGGATTACAGGCGTGATGTTGTGTTAAACTAAACTTGAGATGAATGTAAGATTATTGTACTGGTCCCAAAATTAACACAAAATGCTCCAGCTAACCTCACACTCTCAAAAACTTACTACATTATCTATGCTCATAGTTTGTAATTTTGTTTGTATTTCAGATACATAACTGTTGAAATAGTTTGTCCATATGTGCCTAAAGACAAACCATTACACTTGAAGCCAAAAATATTCCATGACACTGTACTGGGAAAAATTCAGCGGCTGCATGGTGACTTTGGTGTTGCTGCTGTAACTAATGGATTCTTAACAAAATATTGTAATGAGAATACCAGGATAGCTATTATAAGATCAAGACATGGGCCACATCGTTTTGTAACGAGTAGTTTACCTTTTATTACTAAGATAGGAAACCTAAATGTTAAGCTGAATACGCTACATGTTGGTGCCACCCTAAAACATAGTTTTAAGTTTATACAAAAGCATCAGAGGGCTTATTTAGATTCTATGTGGGCTAAACTAAAAACAGATGAAGAAAGACAAAAGTTAGAAGCAGCTGTGTTGGATTATACAAAAACTGATGTTGCTATTAATATAGAAAATATTGCCTAAATAGGTCTGAGTTTTTATTTTGCTGGTATGAGTGCAAGGTCTGTTAGCATAATCAGCCTATTTCATTTCCACTGCTGGGATACAGGCATCCTCTCTGTGAGAGGCAGTAGCCCGTTCCACCATGCAGGCCCAGTGTGGGTTGGTTGGTAGATGTCACATCTCCGAATTTTTGTTGTCAAAAAACAAAGAAAAAAAAAAACCATACAACAACAGCATGAGGACACCGGTGTTTCCTCACGATGTTTTCCTTCACCGTTTTGAGAACAGTGGTGATGAAATAAATTACACAGTGTAAAGAACCTACCTTGGTTCGAACCCACAACATACAACTCTTAAGTCAGGGCCACCACTGCTCTCAAGGTATTCTATTAATTTTTTTGGTTTTTTTTCCTATAAAGAATATGTCGCCTTTATTATTGAATACAATATAACAAACTAGCCACCCACCCACTTATTTACGTATTTGTGTACCTAGTTTCAATAGTTTTTTTTTTTTATCTTTGTTCTCAACCAAAGCAACTACCCTTGGTTGACTGGTAGAGAATGCCCAAGGCATCAAGTCCGCCTTTGTACCTTTTTGCGCGAAAAGTTTAAATAAATAATAAATAAATAAACAAGCCTGCTCGTTATTATTATGGGTTCAAGACTGAGCATAATAATAATATGAATTTGATCCTGTAATAATAAAGCAAGAAAGAAATCAATATACTTAACATTCTAAGTAAAAAACGTTTATTATTTATAATAAAAATATTCCAATATACATTACACAGACATAACTGCTGATATAAAATTTATTTACTTACATTTTCAAATTCAGTTCACATTTAACTTGTATCACATTCTATATAATTTGTATATAATACATTTACTTATTTACCTATCACAATAGTTAGTACCTGTATCACAATCATCTCTCGCCAACTGAATAGATTTCATAAAATTAACATAAAGATTATTACCTACTTACTACTCATAAAAACGTTTTTCTTTCATTCCAAGATAAATACAAAAAACAACAATGAAAAACAATTTTTTAGATAAATGATAAAAGATTTATTTTCTGTAAGTGGGTTTGTACAAACACTTACATGTCAATCATAATATTTTTTTTAAGCTAGATGAGGTTGGCATTTCCTATCTGATTACTCTGAGAAGAAAGGCCGGACAAACTCAGAGGTCACAGTCTCTTTTAAAGTCCAGACAAAATCTTGGTCAGATCATGTGAAGACCATGTAGATTGGTGTCTGAAATGGTCTTTTGAAGAAAGAACCACACAGATTGAGCGGATCTGTCCAGTCAGTGCACGCATTGGCCAAAATCATGCAGCTCAACTCAGAACTTGAGGAGCTCAACGATTCGACGAACAATACCAAAGAAAGGACATTTGGGTAGGCCGCATAAATTACTCAAACTGCCAGATCATGATTAAAACTAACTAAGAAGGAAAAAAGAAATACAGAAAAAAGAAATGACCCACATAGTCCTCATTCACAATAATTAAATAAAATAAAAATACTTTACAAAGTAAATATTCATGTCATTGTATAATAAAACTAGCTTCAGCCCGCGACTTCGTTCGCGTGAAACTTCTTGTTTCCCCCGAGTCTCCCCGTCGTATCGCATCACCCGCCCGCGCTATCTTTTAACGTTCTTTTTGAATTTTTCATAGCATTTGTCATAGCGTGATGTTAAATAGCCTATAGCCTTCCTCAAGAATTGGGCTATCAAATGCAAGAAGAATTTTTCAAATCCGACTGGTAGTTCCAGAGATTACCCCCTACATACAAACTTACAAACAAATTTTACCTCTTTATAATATTATATGACTTTGGAATGAATGTGTTATCAAATTGTTCGCAATACATATTAAAAAAAATCAATATATTGTTGATTAGGGTCATCGTTAGTCAACAAAAGTGGTAATTTACTCAAGAGTTTAGTTTTAAATGTTTCCAAGTGATTAGTTGTTTTTGGGTTAACAGTGATATCTTTTTTAGTAACTTTTTTGTTTCGATTTGGAATAGTGATTAATTGTCCGCAATGATCTGAGTCTATTAAGTTAATAATTTCTTTGTGGATTGGTATAACACCTGTATAAATGTTATCTAGGCATGTGGTACTAGTAGGAGTTATTCTAGTGGGCTCCAAAAATTGGTTAGCAAGATTGTATGACTGAAACAAACTTACCCCCTTATTCATAAAACTTATCAAACCTATTTTAGTTAAAATGGAGTTTGTCTCTTTCTTACACACAGAAATGACAACGTGACAGATAAAGACAAACATTCTATAAACCTATTTTAGCTAAAATAGAGATAAAATAGGATTATGAATAAGGGGGTTATAATTTAAGTACCTACTTAACCCAGAATTTTCGACCAAATTAACATTAAAACCACCACAAGTGATGATGGACTTGTTTGTATTACAGATTTGATGCCCTATAATTCTTTTCCTTCTCTTTTTATATAGGTACATGTACAATTTAAATATTATTAATATTATTTTAAGTATTTTACATTATATTATGATGATATTATCTTGATACTATATTCATGTTAGATTTACTGTGGAATTTGTAAATAAAGTTTCTTAAGTAATGTAGATTCAAATTTTGGTACTTGTTCACGACCTACGTTTTTACAAACTGATGTTACACTGTTATTAACTTTAGTAAAAATGTCAAGTATATGCTCAGCATAAACAAACTTACGAATTGTTCTACATAATAGTTGAATGAATATTGATCCTCTTTTCTCGTCTCTGTATGCTTCTAACTCAGGTGCTGTTGCATAGTAGAGGAGGAAATTAGTTTTCTTTAAATCATAACTGTTTTTAGGGCTATCAGCTACTAGATCAGGATGAGGATCTTCTTCAACCTGGCACGCTTGAACTATCAGCATCTTGGGAATATTACGTATTTTTGCTGCAGCTTCAGAGTCCAGCATATTTTGAATATCATCCATTTTGACCTTCACAGAATCTGCTGCATACACTTGTCCTTTCACTCCATGAGACAGAATACACAACATGAAAATACTGTCATCTTCACTTACTTTATTCTTAACTGCATCCATTATAAATTCCATCATTTTCTTGTGGTTTAAATCCTTAGCACTAATCACTGTAAAGTTTAGGGATTTCATTGTCTTTTCCAACGCCATTTGGTCTTTGTCAGAGCCAACACGCTTATCCAATGAAGTATATGGACTAGTAAGCTCGATACTATTCTTTGATGGGTAAAAATTTTCTTGATTAATAATGACACAAGTTCCCACATTTTCGTGATTTTTGATTTCATAACTGTCTTTATCTAATTGCTTCCGGTCAGATTTTAAAGTTTCATGCGGCATATTTTCATTTAATTGCAAGTTCATCAATTTAAATATATCGTCAAAACCCTCTGTATAATAATCTTGGTCAGCTTTTCCTTGTGTTGATTCATCTACTTTCATGTGTTTGAAGGGGGTACTTGCAGTAACCGTTGCACTTGGTTTATGTTCATTATTCATTGACTGTTGCAACATTTCTATTTCTAAAACTATTTTCCTCAATCCCGGTAGATTCTGCACAATTCTAAGAAGTTTGTCTACATCCACTTTAAAGCCTAACACCTTCTTATTGTACTGATACTGGTTAATTGTAATGAACTTTTCACTCATGAGCTTCAGGAAAACTAGCTCGCAGGAGTCATATTCTGTTGTATCAATATCATATGTCAGAAGAGACTTTTTCAGTTTCAAAAGATTGTCCGAGTTTATATTTTCACACAATTTGTACAAGGCTTTTTTCATGGGGTTTACAAACATTTTAACAGTAATGAAGTCAGTCTGATAATACCTGCGTGCTGAAGGTACATTAATCCCTAATTTTCTGACTATGTTGTAAAGTTGGCAGATCAGGAGGGCCTCCACGAATTCGTGTTTCCAGTTGGGGTTGTGCTTAGCATGTCGAAACCACTCGTGTAACATGTTCAGGGTCGTGGAACTGGCGGCATCGTTGGAAACTCGCTGGTACACAATCAGATGTTGCAGTGCGGTATCTGGCACATCGTACAGAAGATAAACAAGGGATATCATGTCGTAGGGATTGTCCAGTAGCTCTTTTTCAATTTCAGACATCATATCAAAGTTCATAGTGTCGCTGTTCCCGATAATATTTTCTACGTTTACTCCACTTACTTCCTGAGTGGCTAGAGCAGAGCTTTGAGAGTCTGGCTGCAACATTTTTAGTTCAAAAATAAACTACAGACACAAATAACAGGTAAAATAAACAAAAAAGCTTTAGCTAGTTCTTTTCCTTTTTCCAAGGCGTTGATTCTCGATTTTGGTTATTTTTTTATTTTGATACACTCACTACTATGTAATCTGAATGATAATATTTTTAATTTAATTTATTACTCACTCGCCGTCACACTAGTGTTGCTAACAGTTAAACTAGCTCTCCATCAAATTCATCTTCGAAAACCACCAGAAAACCACTCGGCCTCTCGACTCGAAAAATCGGCCCTACTGCAAAAATTAGTAAAAATCGCTACGCTAAACACATTTTTGGTTTTTACGAAAGAAAACAGTAAGTAAAGTAGTATTATCTATTAGTAAAAAATGATCTTTATTATCACGTAAAAAAATATTTAAAATCATAAATCAACATACAATATTATTAGTAAATCAACAAATCAAGATGAGGAACATAAAAAATATTCAATAGCAACAACAACGGCTATAAAAATAATAATATTCTAAAATTATTCTTCTTCAGATGAATTTTTGTCTGCACCATCGTCGGTTTCACACACAGAGTACATATTATGTTTCACATTTATATGATTCTTTGGTACCGATTTGTTTTAGGTATAACTTTTATTGGAATTTACCTACACAATAAAAGTAAATACTCCTGAAAATTAAATGAAGTAAATAAAAACTTTTTAACAAAAAAATTAAACCTCCGAAAAAACTGAAAAGCAAAAAATAAAAACCTTTTTTATTTTACCTTAATAAATAAGTTCTTAAACTAATGCAATTATACCTAAAAAATTTTGAGTCGGCGCCAAACAAGCAACTTAATATCGTTGCGAGTGGTCGTGCGGAGAGCGCATTTTTTTTTGGAATGTTATTATTTAGCGCTGGAGATTTCACGTTGCATCATTAATTTGATTTGGCTATTTCTATAAATTTAAGGTAATTTAGTGATCTTTGTTCATTGATTGTTTGGCGCCGACTCAAAATTTTTTAGGTATAATTGCATTAGTTTAAGAACTTATTTATTAAGGTAAAATAAAAAAGGTTTTTATTTTTTGCTTTTCAGTTTTTTCGGAGGTTTAATTTTTTTGTTAAAAAGTTTTTATTTTATAATTTTTTGAGGCTATAATTTACTTATTACAGCATGCTTTTTTTTATTAATTTTAAAATGGCTACCTACCTTACTTTAGATATTAACTGTTATATAATCCTACTTTAACTATTATTTTTTAAATAGTAAAATACTTAAAAAAACAGGCTTTATATACCAACATAGATAGGCCTTTAATTTTAATTGTAATACACAGCTCAGCACCACCATCGCCCTTTTACCACCGGACAACCAGACGTACTGCAGCGTACCATCCGCACTTGGTTGATATCCCGATGAGTCGTACTCGGCGCTTCTCCTCCACTTTCATTATGCGCACAGCCAAAGTGTGGAACTCTCTGCCGGCATCTGTGTTCCCTCCCACATTTAACCCGTCTGCCTTCAAATCAAGAGTGAACAGGCATCTTCTGGGCACGCTCGATCCATCATAGACCTCATCTATCGCTTTCCATCAGGCGTGATCGGGGTCAAGAGTGCGCCCAATCTATACTTATAATAAATCTGTAGAGAGGTCAATTCTGTACATGAAATATATTTTCAAAATAACTATCAGGGGGTGATTAGTGATCGATACTGATGCCAAAAATGCAATCAGTAAAATTTTTGTCTGTCTGTCTGTCTGTCTGTCTGTCTGTCTGTCGGTCTGTATGTTCCTTATAGAAACAAAAACTACTCGACGGATTTTAACGAAACTTGGTACAATTATTCTTCATACTCCTGGGCAGGTTATAGTATACTTTTCATCACGCTACAATCAATAGGAGCAGAGTAGTGAAGGGAAATGTTGGGAAAACGGGAGAAGTTACTCCATTTTTTAAGCTTCCGTCGCGTGTGCAGCCTTAATGGTTAAAGTTACATAGAAATCATGTATGACGGAAATATTCTACATAAAATTGTCTAAAAAATATCCCGCAACAGCATATGTCTATCTTTTATGGTTGACTCACAATAACACGTGTAACTCCTGATAGCTTAGCAGTTCGGAGCATTCTGATTATATTTGTTTACTCTTGCGTTTATAATACTCTCACTCATCCCTAATTTAAAAAAGTTAACATTATTACCTATTCAATAAAAAAAGAATCATAGAAATCGGTATAGAAACACCAAACTTATACATGAAATAAGCCATCGCGGCGTCGTCGCACGTCTGAATCATGCTATAAGGATTATTTTTGTGTAACGGTTGCCGCGCTCGACACAGGTCGCGGCGGGTATAAAAAGGCGGGAGGTCCGAGAGCGAGCCTATGGAGCGAGCTTCATTCAATATTTGGCTGTTGATGCGTTCATAGCGTTCGACCTTATTGACAGACAATAATTTATTGATATTGAGAAACCGTGCTTATCAGCGCGACTTTTAGTCTTTAAATAGTTTATTTGAATTTCTTTTGTTGTTATTTTGTAAAATAGGTACCTATGAGTTGTTTTGGTAGTGTTTAAATATTCGTTCAAATTAAAAATTATTAAGCGTAGGTACTTTTATTAATTAAAGTAGTTATAAGTATTTATTTTTAAGTGAAGTAGGTATAGGTAGATAGTATTGCACAGGCGTTTCAGCTTTATTTTCATTTCTTTTTTGTTGTGTAGACAAGGAATAATGAAGGATTTTTTGAAATTCAACCCCTAAGGGAGTTAAATAGGGGATGAAAGTTTGTATGAAAGTCCGTCAGTTTTAAAGTTAGGATCATCAAATTTTGTGTTTAGGCTGACGACTAAAAATTAATGTATACGTGTCTCAGCGTTTTTGATAATTCTACCCCCAAAGGGTTAAAAGGGGGGATGAAGTTGTGTATGAAAGTCCGTCAGTTTAAAAGTTAGGATCTTTAAATTTTGTATTTAGGCTAACGATTAAAAATTAATTTATACGTGTCTCAGCGTTTTTGATAATTTCTCCCCCAAAAGGGGGATCAACGACCTGACTGAAATATCAACGCACAGTCTAAATCGCTGGTCCTTCCTAGGGACATGAATTTTGGAGGGTGTGTTCTTTGTGAAGAGTAGGTACCTATCGAATAAGAAGGGGTTTTTGGAAATTAAACCTTTAAGGGGGTAAAAAGGGGGGATTTTGTTGGTATGAAAAATCTTATTTCTTGAGTTAATAACCTTGAAACTTGGCACGAATACTTATCTAAGTAAATTATGAAGTTTGGAATTTTTCGTTTTTCTAAAATACCTACCCCCTATAAAAGAGGTATTGGGGGGTGTCAAAATTTGTATGGAAGAATTTTAACGCCCTGTCCGATTAACTTGAAACTCAATATTTATATTAGAAGGACTAAAAATAATTAATAACATGTATGAGGGTTTTTCGAAAATCTACCCCGAACTGTGTGAAAAGAGGTAGGTAGTTAATTTTAAAGGGGAGGATTTTACCGCGTGGCTTGATTAGCTCGAAAATTGTTATAAATAAACTGAGTCAAGTTATAAAATTCCACCCCTGTGGGGGTGAAAAGCGGGGATACAGTTTATTTGAAAAATCTGATTCCTTTGTTCTATAAACTTAAAAATTGGCCCGAATACTTATTTATCTAAATTAATTATAAAGATCATACCAACATACATTTTCGAAACTTTTAGAGGACAGTACGAATTTCACGCGGACGAAGTCGCGGGCAGAAGCTAGTTAGCAATAAAAAAAAAAAAAAAAAGCATTAAAATCTGTGAATGAACAACAAATCACCCCTATTTTCCCACCCTTAGGGTAGGAATTTTTTTTGCAAATTTACATGGGACCAACTTCGAGGTATGTTCTATCAATTAAAAAAAGAATTATCAAAATCGGACTAATCTGTAAAAAGTTATGCGTGGTCATACATTACAATCAGTGAGTGAACTATCAATCATCCCCTGTTTTCATACCCTTAGGGTTGGATTTTTTTTTCCAAATTTATATGGGACCACCTTCGGGGTATATCCTTTCTAATCAAAAAAGAATTATCAAAATCGGACTGCTCTGTAAAAAGTTATGCGTGATCATACATAAAAAAAAAAAAAAAAAAAAAAAAAATATACGCGTCGAATTGATAACCTCCTCCGTTTTTTCGTCGGTTAAAAAAATATTTCACAACGTTTTAAAGTGGCTTAGTTGTTGGATGATAGCATTTTCAGTAGTTAAAAATTAATTCTACTAAACCACTGGAAAAAACCACTAGCCACTTACCTCCCGGCCACGACTTTTGGCTTAGCAGCAAGCGACGCGGTTTCTTTTGTCTAGCGTTGACGCTGCGAGCGGTGCGTCGTCGGCGTCGTGGCATGGTTCATACATTTTTGATGATTTTTGTATATTTGTTTTTACCGCTCGCCGCCCTGTGCTAAGCTGCCGCTGATAATGTCGTGTGGCCAAGCCGTAAAAGCAATATTTCGCCACTAACCACCAGTTTTAGTGGAAAATCTACTAAGTTGGTAACACTGCGTCACACGGTTCTTTTTTGTAAAAAAATAACTAGTGTTGCGGTGGTGCCTATTCAAGTAGGTATTCATTAAATCCATTGTTGAAATCGAGTTTTATTAGTTATCGTTGAAATTGAAGTTATTGATATTTGGTGGTTTTAATATTCAAAAGTCATTCATTCGGGGTCTTTAGGTAAAACCTCGCCAATGACTCTCCCAAACTCCCAAAAAATTGTGTCGGTATTTCGGTCGGTAATCAACGAAACTGGCGAGTTAAATAAACTGACCAGTGATACGCGAACTCCGCCAAACACTCCGTATAATACCAACTTGGTTGTAATTGAGAATTTTTGATATTTCATTATTTTTATTTTGTTCATCATTGATTCAATCATATATATTCTATAATTAGTTTATAAGTTACCCCTTATAACATCAGCTATCTGCCAGACAAAGTCCTGTCGAAATTGGTCCAGCCGTTTCAGAGATTAGCCGGAACAAACTGACAGACAGACAAAAATGTTTAAAATTGTTTCTGGAACGAAGTTCTACGGAGCTTGCGGTAGGATAGGAGTAAACTTGGAGAAATCTTCACGCAACGAAAAAGCGTTGTGCGGTTGTGCCCCCTCCATGCGACTTTTTATTACATAATATAATAGAGAGTTTTCGAGGGTGCTAAAGCCGATAGTGAGGTCAATATGAAAATTCAAGATGGCGGCTGCAAACATTTTCAAATTTTTCTTGACGGACGTTGTATCGTATTATCGTATTCATGGTTTTCAAGGGTGCTGAAACCTATAATGAGGTTAAAATGAAAAACCAAGATGGCGGCTACAAAAATGTTCAAATATTTCATTATGGGTGTCGTTTTTATGGTTTTCGAGGGTGCTAAAGTCGATAGTGAGGTCAAAATGAAAATCCAAGATGGCGGCTGCGAGTATATTCTCATTTTCGCAGCCGCATCTTGGATTTTCATTTTAAAGTTGGTTCCTGCTAGGGGTCCCCCGACGCCCACACGTTTTTTTTTATATGTGTCGTATATACTTTGTATATGCATTTAGTAACAAGCTGTTATTTTGACTTTACAAACGGACACTCAATATTATTTATTTGCATAGTATAGATTTAGCTTTTTTTCCCTAAAAAGCCACAACGTCGATGGACATGGATCTCACCAGATGGGAGAACCAAAAACGAAATCGACTTTGTGCTTGCCTGCAATCGTAATAATATAATAAAAGATGTTAGTATAATAAATAAATTTAAATTTAGTTCAGATCATAGACCAGTACGTGCAAAGATTGTCCTTAATGTAAAATTAAACCGTAAATCATTATTTAAAAACCAAATAAAGAAGCTTAGCAAAGATATTTTAATAAACAATATGGAGAAATTTAATTTAGAATTAAAAAATTCATTCGAGTTACTGCCGATTGATACAAACCAAAACTCTCAGAGCTAATATAGTAATATAATAGAAAATATTTCAACAGCAACCAAGAAAATTAAATGTGCAAGAAGAAACAATAACAAATTAAGCAATCAAACGGTATCATTAATAGAGAATAGAGAATTGTTAAAGCATAATCGAGTAGAATATAATAAAATAGATAAATTGGTTAAACGAAGCATAAGAAAAGACGTTAGAGACTGTAACACTAACATGATCAAATCAGCTTTGCTGAGTAACACCTCTTTAAGATCTGCCAAACAGGGAATTACGAAAGGAAAAACCTGGATTTCCAACTTAATGGACGAAAATGGGATAAAACAAGGTAGTTCAAGCAAGATAATCGACATATCCACAAAATTCTATAAAAATTTATACCAGGATCAACACAAACAGCACAGACACTTTATTTATCATTGCCCTGACTCCGTTGATCCTATCAGTCCCTACGAAGTTCAACGAGCTCTTCGCGAGATGAAATACAATAAAAGCCCTGGAACGGATGGAATAACTACAGAAGTTTTAAAGTTAGGGCGAAACACTCTTCTGCCTCACATTACATCTTTTTTCAACACCATCCTACACACCGGTAAAATTCCCTCTGAAATGTGTCACTCAAATATAATTTTACTTCATAAGAAAGGAGACAAAGCTGACATCGCGAACTATCGACCAATAAGCCTTATTTCACATTTATATAAACTGTTCATTAAAGTAATAGAGAACCGTATCGCTCCAACGCTTGACCTTCACCAACCTCCCGAACAAGCTGGATTTCGTCCCCATTTCTCCACAACCGATCATCTCCATACCATCAATCAAGTAATAGAAAAATATAATGAATTCAACAAACCGCTTTACCTGGCCTTTGTGGACTATGCCAAGGCATTCGACAGTATAGACCATCAGTCAGTTATTAAAATAGAAAAAGGTGTCAAACAAGGCGATCCACTCTCAGCTGTTCACAAGTGCATTGCAAGAGGTTTTTAACAAGTTGCCTGATTCGTGGAAGTCACGAGGCATACATGTTAGCGGCCACCAGCTAACAAACCTCCGTTTTGCAGATGACATAGTGTTATTCTCCACATCACCTTCAGAACTTGAGGAAATGCTCCAAGATCTGAGCACGGCAAGTCTTGAGGTTGGACTTTCAATGAACAGATCCAAGACACAGGTCATGACTAACAGCACGAAACGTAGGGTCGAGGTAGACGGACATGGGTTGCAATATGTCGATGAGTACACATACTTGGGCCAGATAGTGTCTTTCAAAAACAGACAGGATAAGGAAGTCGAAAGACGAGTCCAAAATGCTTGGAAGACCTACTGGGCCCTTAGAGAACACATGAAAGGCAGTCTTCCTATATCTCTAAAAAGGAAACTCATCGACATGTGCATCCTGCCCGTCCTAACCTACGGTGCACAAAGTTGGTCACTTACTGAACAACAGAAGTCCAAACTCAAGATTTGCCAACGGGCAATGGAGCGCAGCATGTTAGGTTTTAAGCGTACAGACCGAGTTAGAAACATCACGCTGCGCTCCATAACTCAAGTAGCCAGTAAAAAACAGCCAGGCTGAAGTGGGAATGGGCCGGACACGTCTCACGAATGCACCCGGAGAGATGGGCAAAGATCGTCACTCACTGGACGCCTGAGGCAGGACATCGCCGTCGAGGTAGACCAAGAAGAAGGTGGCGTGACGATCTAATATCATTCGCAGGGCCAACATGGCCAGAGATCGCACAAGACAGGGAGGTTTGGAAGAAAAAAGGGGAGGCCTTTGCCCAGCAGCGGGACACAATATAGGTTGACAAAAAAAAAAAAAAAATTTTACATAGCATAAAGAAACACAATTTTTACTCGATACTCGATCCACCACGAACATTTGGTCGGACACTACATCTGAAAGAAATAAACAATACTTTCGATATGATTACATTTTACCGATGTCACTTTTAAATTGCAAATCTTTTTTGTGATCGCATCACTAGTCTTAGGGGTCAATAATGTTTTTGACAGTTCCGGGGATTCCCAAGCAAAAAAATGGGTATTTTTACATTACGCAAGTTCCACACGCTTGTCAAACTTCGACAAACTATGACAAATACAACGTGTGGGTAGGCCGTAGGGCGTACGGCTCACATTGTGTAGGTTTGAAAGCTCTTGCGATCCGATCGAGTGTCGGTTCTCGGTATTGTTAGATAGTGTTTTCTTTTGCACCAACCAAACGACTGCTGCAGCCGCCGCTTGCGATGCATTCACACGTTCGGAGTATGCGAGAAGTAAATGCTAAGCGTTAGTTCACTAATAATACTGTCGTTGTCTTTACTCACTGATCGTCTGTCAATTAAAAACCATTTTGTAGGTATAATGGAAATGTGTGCGGGAGTCCGAGACTATTCTCGGTCTACAATCTGACATCTGTGCACAGAGTACTTTTTGATAGACTGATCTGTGCAAAATCAAAATCAAGGTGTCAAGTGTCAATGTCAACTGTCAGTCTTGAGTCTAGACATTCAAAAATATTTTTTTAGGTTATTATTTAGTATTTGCCTTAGCTGGTATAATTTTAACTAAACTATACATGAAAACTGTTTTGCAGACGGAGAATATCTTATATTATTATCTAATATGCAAGTTACAAGGACAGAGATCCTGAAACTTTACAAACATCTCATATTGTATTCGAAGTCGCTGACACTGACTGATCCGGCGTACTTTAGACGCAGAGTTGCCACCGAATTTAGAAAAAACAAAGCGTTGACTAAACCCAAAGATATAACGTTTGCGTACGAGGTAAATATCCATCATCGTATTTGTAAATTATCTTATTAATTACCCTTTCTTTAGACATTCGGTCTTGTGATATTTTTCTATTAATAATTAGTAGTATTATATTTAGTCTAAAATTCGTAGGTGGAATAAGAAGAATTTTTACCAGGGCTTGACCTTCATCCTAAATCAATGTCAGATTAACCAATAATCCAAACTTGGTGCACTCCTGTTTAATTTAAAAAAATAATTAAGCATGTCACGTTTATGTTCAAGAATTGATGTATAATCACTGAGATAAAGTACTACGTATAGAGAGGCTATCCGAAGCAAAAACAGTGTCATAACAGGATGACAGCCGGGGTGCTGGGCGGGGCGAGCGTACCGTAGATTCACTCAGCATTTGCTGCAGCGCGTAAACATTAGGTGTCGTCTCACCAAACTATAAAAGATGCAGCGCTAGACCTCTTAAAACGTATAGTTTTCTCGCGACCAAAACGTCGTAAGCGCCGGGAATTTCATGGCGTTTACGCGTTTCATGGAACAAAGAGTTGTTGCCGGTCGGCAACAAAGCATGGCGCAAAAATCTGGTTTGCGGCGTCGGTTCTATACGCTAGAGTAATAATAGTTCTATGTGTATAATAGTAAAAGTCTCCAAATATGAGCCAACACTAACTAAACTGAACACAGCCATTTGCAAAAATGCTTCGCTTTTACTACATCATCATCCAAGATAATTTAAATAATATTTGAAACTTTTGCAAAAATAAAATAAGTAGCACAAAGTTGATAACTTTATGGCTATGAACTAGCCCAGGTGGGGCCTACATAATTATGTTAAATTTTGCCATTCCTTGTTAAAACATTAGCTGAACTGTGGCTAATGATGAAACACAATTGAATTTCTATTGTTATAATAAATCAAATTTTGTTTTTTCAATAGTAATGTGTATCTACGTAATTTGTTCAATAATTCATTTCAGAAAGGCGAGGCACTGTTGAGACGCGGTGCTGTTGTCTAACATGCTGTTTAACAGTTTGTACCGCTCGCATGCTGGGCTTGTGTCCCGCATGTGTGTTGCTTTCAAACACACCATAGATTACTCCAAAGTGCCTAAGATCAATGAGAGTGACTTAACTGAACAGTTTATAAGGGGCAGTGGCCCGGGAGGTTCTGCAGTCAACAAAAATTCTAACTGTGTAGTTCTAACACATGTTCCTACAGGTAATGAATTTATTAACATAAATATAATATTTTTTAATTTTACTATAACAAATTTCATAAATAAGTCTATTACTCTAATGTTTTGAAAGATTTAATTGGATAATGGCAGGGGAATACTTGGCTATGGTCATATACAGGCCGTCCCAGAAATCAATGTTAAGCCAGAAACGGGTGATATGCCAAGTTGTGACAGTTATCAGAAAAAATAGTTTAAAAAAATCTTGGTCATGCACTTTTCAAATTACGCATGTATCAAAAAATAAATCTGAAAACTGACACCTGGTGATGATCTTTCAACATTACTTCTTAATTGAGGAAAGAAAAAAAATTATTAATGAAAACTGAATTTCATACCAATTCTGTTTAATTAGTGAAAATGTTGGTAATGCAGCCTAGGCCTGGACTTCTCTATCATTGAAAAATTTCTATACTCTTGAATCTTTTGCTGAATTCATGGTTACAGCTTGCACTTTGATGCCCCTGCAACCCTACAAGAGTCTCTTACTATCTCTCTAGCTGCTAGGGTCTAGGGCACAAATATAGATAAAACCGCGCGTGCCAAAAATCGCACCAGTTTACGATCGAAAATCATAAGCCGCCACTTTCGCGCTCAGTCCTGCGTACTGCTGGCTGGGTGAGCGTGAGCGAGAGAGCGCGAGCTTGTGACGTCTTGTGTCGTCGTTAGTAGGTAGTCAAAAAGTGGCACGCTTAGTTTTCATACAGTTCGTGATACTTGCGTTATCTAGGTATATCTATATCTGTGTGTCTAGGGAGAATTTACACAGTTAATTTATAGACCCTGATTTAAGTATGTGTTAATCCAATCACACACAATAGATGGAGATGTTAATTCACATCAGTTAATTCGCAGCCAATTAAAATTAAATGGGGAGGATCTCATAGCTCCAATAATTATTCTCAGGCATTTGGCCTGGATGCTGTCTAATTTCTTGAGCGCTACTTTGACATCGACATTATTATTATTATTTTATTTGTCGTCGACATCGGCTAAATTGCCAAAAAGGAAAAAAAAAAGACGGGAAAAAAGTTCCTGGAAGGACTTGGGGGAGGCCTTTGTCCAGCAGTGCGATAGTATAGGCTAAAAAAAATCAATTATGTCATTTGGTAGCAAGTGTAGTATCTTAATGTTGTCGTTTTCTCATTACAGGTACAGTAATAAAATGCCACACAAGTAGATGTCAAGACGAAAACAGAAAAAAAGCGCGCGAGTTATTAATTGCCAAGTTAGACCAGGACCAGAATGGCGAAGACAGCATTACTGCCCAGAAAAAACGACTCGATACTAATAAATACAGAAAAACAGAATATAAAAAGAAAAAAATGGCGCAAATGAAAAGTGAATGGAAGAAAAGAGAAGGCTTGGCTTAGAAATGTTTGTAATTATAGTGTAGCAATTTTAAAAGATTAAGATTAAATAAGCAATAAAGAAAACAAGAGGCGTTTCTTTACGTCGTTCTTCAGGAACAGGACTACTGGTCTTTCTTTAAATTACCTCTTGTGTCAATAATGTTATGTTAGGAATACTGGTAAATAAGTTCATGCTCGCAAAAGTACAAGTCTAGACTGGAGAGACACCCCAAACAATTGGTTGCTCAACTCACAATACCAGCTTGTGTCAGCAGACTCAAAAGACGCAACATCACAATTATATAACTTGTAGAGAGCTGCATTACTATTAAGAGAGTTGCTCTTGATGAGGAGTAATAAATTCTTGCCTGCCAGATATTCCTACAACTCATCTGCTCATAGTTTTAAAAACCGATTGGAAGATAACTGATGCAAATACAAAAAAAAAGGAATACTTCTAAGACGAAAACAATTTTTTTCTTGACTGCACATCACCCGAAGGTACGTTACGACATCCAAAACGTGAATGCTGTCATTCATCGTCCAAACAGGTGGTGAGCGTAGGCTTCGTCATCCCGTAATATAGTCTCGATGGCACCCTTTCAATACGGAACCTTATGATCTGTTGTTGAAACTTTTGTTGCTTTGAAAAGAAGCCCCATGTTGGTTCAGCATTTTCTGTATAGTCATCAACTCAGTACAAGCAACGGGTAAAGAATTGCCATCCAAAACTACTCTGATGAGACCATCTGCACAGGGCTTGTTATTGCTTGTTGTTGTTTGCTTGTTGTATTGTACTTTTTTTTGATATTCAACAACTGATAGCAACTTACGGACACTCGCATACGTTAAGTCGTTGTACGCTAAATTCAGATAACACAACACGAAGTTTCCAATACAGCGTGGGTAATCTTCAATCCTCACACTGTTGGTACAAAATGGGTCTACAAACAGTCCAACCGATTCTTTAGCTATTAATTCTGCCTTCTTGGGTAAATAATCTTCACTCAGAGCGCGAGTGCTCAGACTAAGGCTATTCGCGCTCTCTCTCTTTATAGATTTACGTTTTACCGAAGCATGAGAAGATCTTTTGGGAGCCAGAACTACATGTATTTTATCATGTGAACGTGCTTTATCGTCGTTGGTGTGAATGCTTCCTGGTGATGATTTTTGAGACAGACCGAGTTTATTTAAAGACTCCATGTATATTTCGCGTTTCTTTTTCAAGTGAACCATAAATCGTTGTCGTCTGTTCATATTTTCGTCGTAAGTCAAGGGAAATTCTATAAAACTGTTGAATATAAGGCTTGCACCATCGTCGCTGATAAGGTTATCAGCTAAATTCAAATACCGCAAATGTCTATTACTTCTAAGAGCCTCTGCTAAATATCTGGCTCCCTTGTCCCCTATGCAGTTTGACGTTAGGTTCAAAGTAATCAAACTATTTTCCGCAGATTCCAAATAGTGTAACGTAGAAGCTATTCGCTCGCACACTACATCGTTAATATTACATCTGCATAGCGATAGATTTTTAAGAAATGTTGTGTTCTGTAAGAGTTCCTCATAATTAGCTTGTTTTAGTGGGCAGTCGTCTAAGCATACATCGGTGATTGTGGTATGAGGAAGCATCTTACCAAGCTCATGTACGACATACATGTCGATGCGGCAATTCTTGATCGTAAACTTATATAGTTGTCGGTAATTAGGTAGAGTTAATGCTAGGAGTTGTATTGTAACTCTTGGTATGGTCTCTTGTTGAAATTTCGTCATCAGTATAGCTGAAAGACGATTTTGAGTGTCGTACGAAGCTGTTATTGGCAAAATGATTTCGTCAGTTTGGTCGTCATCTTTTATTGACTCCGAGGCTGCTGAGGACACAACTGTAGCAATACCAGCAATAGTAACGCCTTTGTATTTTGTTTCAATGTCTAGTGTCTTCCGACTTTTGTTATCTAGGGAAAGAAAACAAGGTTTAAGAATAAGGCCACGTTTACACGACGTTGCGCTGTATTGTGCGGTATTTTATAGTTACCTAAATGTTTAAATAATTAATAGGTAAATCCCCCTGTTCATATGGTTAAAAACAAATGTTATAAATAACTGTGCTGTGTTCCCGAAATCCTGGCAACCGGTGCCTGAGCCCGAGCATATTATGTTAAACTTGCAGGAATGATCTTACCACGCCGTGAACTTTCTTTAAGGATAGTAACAACAACTGGACTGTTATATCTTTTGTATAATTCCATGAAACAAGTTTCAAAATCTTCACTATCAGACCTGAACTTTCCTGATGGCATGGATTGAGGCGTTAGTTTTGGATTCATTGTAATGAAAACTTAAAAAAATATAATAGAATATACGAAATAAAGAATTATCAAAATTAATATTTATGTAACTAAAATTAAATTAATATTATAAATTGTCAAAAATAGGTATTTATCAAACACTATCGAAGAAGTCTTTGACAGGTACAAACAGTAAATCAGGAAGGCTTGGTCCATGGTTCATGGTCCAGGAGATTCAAAGTCAAATTTAATAATATGGTCAAAGTCAAAGGAAACAAGGAAAGGGAAATGAAGATTTTATGGAGCCTTGCATTCGATTTTTCGAAAAGTGCTATGAAATCCAAACTTATTTTTGCAGGCGATTAAGTATATCGATAGGTACTGTGCATGCGCCAATGTTCATCCCAACTACGGAACCCTCTGTGCGTGGTCCGACACGCAATTTGCCAGTTTCCAGGTCAGAAAAAGTATGATTCCCAAAGTGATTTTGGGTCTTTCCACCATGAACTTTTGTGTAGTCCGCGGAGTCTGGATACAACACGGTAATCGTGTACAACCCGCTATCCCCTGGATACGGGCAAGTGTCCGCTATAACTTGAGAGAAAAACCTGGCGAAACATGGGAATTTTT
This sequence comes from Amphipoea oculea, assembly GCA_945859645.1. Classification (NCBI taxonomy): domain Eukaryota; kingdom Metazoa; phylum Arthropoda; class Insecta; order Lepidoptera; family Noctuidae; genus Amphipoea; species Amphipoea oculea. Next base: position 17,723,138 of record OX243873.1, read on the forward strand.
AATGTAGGTGTCTAGAGGTAGGTATATGTATAGAGCAGTGGTGGTCCAGTGGTATCGGCCGCGACTTACTTACGAGTTGTAGGCCGTAGGTTCGAACCCAGACAGGCGCTTTACTTTGTGTAAATTATTTCATCACCACTGTTCTCAAAACGGTGAAGGAAAACATCGTGAGGAAACCAGCATGTCCTGGAACCAAAAATTCGAAGATATGTGACATCTACCAACACCAACCCGCACTAGGCCCGCGTGGTGGATTACGGCCCATTCCCTCTCACAGAGAGGAGGCTTGTGTCCCAGCAGTGGGAACATTGTAGGTTGATTATGACCTAGGTATCACGCCTGCCGACAATGCAGCTCTAGTGCTTAGTAGTCTCAAAATACTAGTGTGATTTTATGTCGTCACTATGTGTACATCTGGGAAGAAAGAATTAAATAGCTTATTTATAAATACCGGTTCGATAGGTACCGGTAAAAAATAACATCAGTCTTACCAAGGGGTATCGTATTATGCAGTAAATGGGTTGTGGACGTGAGATAGGCAGTCGCTCCATATATAAAATACTGGTATTCAGCTGCATCTAGTTCATGCGTACCTACTAATAAAAAGTCTTAGGTACCAAGGGGTATCGTATTACGCAGTAAATGGGTTGTGGACGTCAGATAAGCAGTCGCTCCATATGTAAAATACTGGTATTCAGCTGCATCTAGTTAGACTGGAAGCCGACCACTACCCTAATCGCGTAACACTACAATCTTAATCTGAATCAGTTTGAGGATATTGCTAATCCATTGCTTCATATGTTCGAAAAGTTGTCTGCTCAAATCCGTAAATAACGCAATGAATGTTGTTGAACTGTCAAATCGAAAGCCATTCCTACCAATAGTGTAATACGCAATTACCCCGCACATCATAGTTGGGACAAGGGTAGGCAGATGATGATGACCTATCAATAAAATGAGCTGCACTTTACGAGATCTGCAATCTCTTAATCACTGTCATTACAATGGCTTTCTCATTTATGAGTGCAATAGGTACCCACTATGGTTGTAAAATGTCTACAATGTACTATCCTTGACCTACTTTACGTTGAGGCTACGTCCGACTTCCCTACCGCTTGTTAAGTGACTTCCGATCGACTAGGTATTTAAGGTATTAAGTATCTGTATTAAAAAAAGATGTGAGAGTGAGAACATGTTTTAAGGAACCGCCAATGAAGCGTCATTCGTATTTGTTTAGCTTTGGACTTTGGTTTTGGATATAAAAGCAAACCTTTCTTTTCTCCAAGTTCTATCTTGTGATAGATATAAAAATGTTACACCGGCTGTCGCTGAAAACCACCGCTGCGGTTCTGTCTCGCATATATAGGGTCTTATGTCCGGGCCACACCAACGGGACGCCGATAATTATCGCGATGAGCGGGGGGGGGGGGGGGCGGTTAATCGTAGGTGCAGCCACAACTTATCGCGGTTATTATCGGCGTTTCCCGTTAGTGTGGCCCCGGCATTAGCATTTATGGTGAGCGATGGCCGTTTTGCGTACCTACTAGTACCTAGATGTGACGCATATTTTCCCCTAACTTGTTTTTTTGTGTGTTTATGTTCTTTCTCTGCGTCATGTTTTAAATCGCAAATAAACGTATTTTCTTTCTTTTTTTTCTGTTACTATACACTACTGTGACTACCTGCAGTATTGTCTCTCCTCCTCCCTTTAAATCCATCCAAAGGTTATCTTTAAAAGATCGCTTTTAGCGCAGCCACTCTATGTAAAATTTTTACATTAATTTATGATCTGTAATTTGTATGGTGTATATAATAAAGAGTCTTCTATTCTATTCTAGTGGATGCAAGAAAAATACAATTATGTAGACTTGATCTCACGCACGTGTAGGTTGGTCTTGGTCTGGGTTGGGGATAGGAGCGGGCAGACTGGGTCACGGTCGCTGACGTCACGGGACGCCCTTGGGACGCCCCAACTTCTCTATGCGTTTCGCTCTGTTCCTTGCGCAAACACTCGTAAAACTAGTGCTAATGAACAAATGAAATAAAGAGGGATTATCGCACACTTACCTACTCCACATTCTTTGTAGACATAATATAACTGCCCCGTTGGGCTAGTGGACGCAAGCGCGACTGCTAAGCGTGGGTTCCTGGGTTCGATTCCCGGGTCGGGCAATAATTGTCGGAAAAAATGGTAAGGTAAAAAGTTAAGGCGACTACACGACCTAAAGCGCGGTCACTGTCGGACTGCATAGAAAAGAAAGAGAAGCGCGATGACACAACCGTGGTAATTTATTGCAAATATGAAGCAATTATCTATTTACAAAAACTCTCAAACACCAAACAAATAAAAACCGTATACTAAAATTCGGGGAATTAAATTGTCTTTTAGATGGTGAAAGTTTTATGAAAACACACCCGATAGTGTTTGCGTGATTATCGTTTTTATGTCCGCGGTAGACATTACTTTACAAATTAATTACACTATGTTAAAAAAATATAATTGCAAATATTCACATATCAAATTACGAAGCAAATGGTCTAGTATAACATTTGTTTTTTTCAAAGAAATCAGTCCGGTCGATTAGACGTGATGTTGAATTTAAAATCATTAGAAGTCGTATATCTGCGCCTTAAGAATCAAAATAAGATGAATGTGTTAAGTACTAATTCCCTTTGGTGAGTGAATGCATAAGAATTTAATCAGAACGGAGTTTGGTCACACTTTCGTCAAATACTTACGTTTGGGACACGCTATAGGTACTTATCCGTTTAAAGGACTTACATAATCAGCCTATAATGTTCCCACTGCTGGCACACAGGCCTCCTCTCGGTGAGAGAGAGTGGGCAGTAATCCACCACAAGCAAAACTTTGATTTTTTTGTTTAAAGGACATGCCGGTTTCCTCACGATGTTTTCCTTCACCGTTTTGAGAGTAGTAGTGATGAAAGTAATTTACACAAAATAAAGCACCTGTCTGGATTCGAACCTACAACTCGTAAGTCGCGGCCGTTACCACCTGGTCACCACTGCTCTCCGGTTTAAAGAACCAGCGTTGTACAAAATTAGCGCCCTCTATGGTCTAGATATCTTCTTCTTCGTCGTGTCGCTGGCACGACTGCTTCAAATCTCGTTGGCTTAAAACTTCGCCAATTCCACAGCGTCGTCGGTGGCAGCACAGAGGTCACTTTGACTGCACGTTTTGGTCTAGTTGTAAGTCCATAGATTTCCAGAAAATTTGAAAACTGTACTTATTCAAACAAACAGTTTAAAAGGTGATTTCTACTAGAACATTAGTTAAATAAATTGAAAAAAATCACAAGAAGGCAATGAATAGACTTAAAAGTGAAGGTAGAAAGTATCTATTTAAAACAAAACCGTTACCGAGTTTCATAGCCAGGCTATAGCGTTTATTACATGGATCAAATTGATATAAACGATAGGCACATTCCCTTCATAAAAGGGGACCGGGACGGAAGGCGCAATATTGTGGATAATGGATCTTCAAGGTAAAGCTGTAAGCTCTAAGGTAACCCACGAAATAGTTTTTGCGTCTATTTTTGTAGATCCCCTACTGAATAATAATTAATGACGGCTGTTCCGAGTTCCAAAAACTCCGAAATTCGCTAAGGGCGATTAGCGAGAAATTCAGCAAGAAAGCCTTTGTTTTTAATTTAATATGTGTTAACGCAAAAGTACCAAAATCTATGTAATGTGAGCAACACGCGTGTGTGTGTGTTGCCAATAATCGGCGGAGAGGTACCGGGCACATTGCGTAACACACTATCAGTAACAATGGCTTTCATTTCGACAGTTCAACAACATTAATTGCGTTGTTTACGTTGTTGAGAAGACATATTTTTTGAACTAATGAAGCAATGGATTAGCAATATCCTTAAAAATGATTGAGATTGATAGTGTGTTACGCAATTAGGTACGGTGATTTTTTGTGAGTAACGTTATGTTTTCCCATTTCCCATCAAATAATTAGAGAAGACTAACAGACTAGACGGCGGCGATGGTTTAGATTTATGGTTTTCAAGTTTTTTCCCAACTTCTGTTTACCTATCTTGAACACGAGGCTTTATTCTTTCTTGCATTTTTTTTGCGGTTTCAACCGGACGTATTTAAGTTCTAAATGATTATCATGGGTCCATATTGGCTCACCTAAAGTTCTTTACCCGAAATTGTTCTTCCTAATGATCGATTTCTAATCCGAATGATCACTCTTCCTAAAATTTTTCATCCTATAGTTTTCATTCATACTATTTGTAGTGCTACCGGCGATGTTCATAACACTCATGTTTCCGAAAATTGTAATTAATAATATTAGGTCCTTACATATGAAATTGGCGTTTTGTATGGAAGGAACAAAAAGTCGAATATTTTTTAATATAATATATTTAATTAATCAAAGTATGAACCATTGTTTTCAATGCACTTTTGCCATCTTATAGGTAGTTCATTGATCCCTTTACTAAAAAAACCAGTCGGACGGGAATCAATAAAATCTTTGAAGGCGATTTGGACTGCCCCATCGGAGTTGAATTTTTTCCCTTGCAAAAAGTTATCCAAATTGCGAAAAAAATGGTAATCTGTTGGAGCAAGGTCCGGGGAGTACGGAGGATGTCTAAGACATTCCAATTCAAGCTCTTCTAATTTGGTAGCCGTCTGTTGCGCAGTGTGTGGTCTGGCGTTGTCGTGCTTTCAAGCTTTTTAATCTTCCCAATTTGCTTCCAGTGAATTAAAACAGTTTTATCACTAACATCGAAGCCTGCAGCTAACTCGGACGTGGTTTGCGATGGGTCCGCTTCCACAATAGCCTTCAATTCTCCATTATCAACTTGGGTCTCAGGCCGTCCACGGGGCTTGTTCTGCAGGTCGAAATTTCCAGAACGAAAACGTTGGAACCAAAAACGAACTGTGTTTTCTTTTGCAACATGACCGCCATACACATCATTCACCCTTCGAGTCGTTTCCGCAGCACTAGTGCCACGGCGGAACTCGTACTCGTAAATAATGCGATATTTTAAATTTTCCATTTTGTAAAATGAGTGACGCAAACAGAAAAAACAGAAGAAAAAAAACAAATGAATGACGGTCATCGAAGCACAAATACATGAGTAAATAGCTGTACAAATTTGAATTTGGAATTCCTTACCAAAGAGGAGAAATTCGTGATTAAAGTGGCCAGTACGAAAAACGCCAATTTCATATGTAAGGACCTAATATAAAGGCGAAAGTTTGTGAGTGTGTGTGTGTATGTGTTTATATCTTTGTTACTTCGTCACGCTCAAACGTCTGGACCAATTTTGATAAAATTTTGTATGGAGGTAGCTGACACGCTGGATTAACATATAGGATACTTTATCCCGATATTCCACATTTATGCGGGTGTAACCGCGGGGCGCAGCTAGCAGGGCCTATAAACTTACTATATAGCAGGGCCCCGCGGTTCGACCATTTGCCGCGGTTGGTCCGTGGATGTATGACCATCTTTACATACCGAGACTCCTCAGTGACTTGCGTTTACATTGTACGTTACCAATCTATTTATTAGGTATGTAATGATATCTATGAAAAACATTTTCTTGTTTGAGTCAAAATGTGTCGGACAACACGAGATGGCTGATAATTTCTGCCACTAAAGTCACTGCCATCAAATAAATTAATTAACACCTTGACTGCCAGACAACAGACACAATAGAAAATCTATTGTTCGCGGTCACCGGTGACCTACACGGCAGTGAATGTGTTAATAGGAATCACGAGCTTTAAGATAATTTCGATTATTATTGCCTTGCAAACGATTTCTCGGTGCAGAAGACAAGACAAAACAAAATAAACATATAAATAAACTCGCTTCCATCTTCTTATAGGTCACATCAGCCCCTGTTCTTACCTACAACTCACCCTCGGGCCCCAAAACTCGACAACTTCAGCGCCCTGCCAGTTGTTTTCATAACCAATACGAAATTAATTAATAACAACATTCGCAATTCTGTCTGTGAAAACTGATATTATATCTCCAAGAACTGGAAATAGAGAAATGGTCTTGTTTTTATTGAAAATTCTAGACATAATAAATAAAATAGTATACATTTCAGCATTTACTGTAACACAGGCAGGTGTAGGTGGGCTGGGGTGGGTGGAAGTGGTGGGTTCGAACCCACGACCTACAAATCGTAAGCCGTTACCACTAGGCCACCACTACTAGCCGCGAAAGAATATAATCACACTAATATTATAAAGGCGAAAGTTTGTGAGTGAGTGTGTGTGTGTATGTTTATATGTTTGTTACTTCTTCACGCTCAAACGGCTGGACCAATATTAATAAAATTTTGTATGGAGGTAGCTGACACCTTGGATTAACATAAAGGCTACTTTTTATCCCAATATTCCCACGGGATCGACATTTACGTGGGTGAAACCGCAGGGCGCAGCTAGTATTGTCATAATTATCGTTACACAGGGTGTTTGGTAGATGGACCGACACAATTTTCTTAAGGGTAGGAAGTATCATTATTATCCTAGTTTTCACCCATAACACCTGTCTTAAGTGTCACGGTAGGTAGGTACTTAATTGATAATAATGAATATAAATACGCCTGTCTTCGTGGTAAGCGCGGAAAAAATTTGGCTATTCTATTAAATAAAAAACTCGATTTCAAGATTTTTCGACATAATACAGTGTTGTTCTGGGTGTGCGATACGTTTCTTTTTATCACCCGAAATATCGTCACAACTTTATTGTTTGTGGTTGTAATAGAGCACAATAATGTTTGGTGGTATATGCAATGTACGTTTATATACAATTGGTTCTAGAATTACTGGGGTGGTTGCAAATTCGTAAAATTGTGTTAAGGGACGAAACATTTCAATTTAAAAATTCATAATAAAATAAAAAAAAAAAACAATTTTGTGCTAGCGAATAACATCCCCAATCTCTAAAAAAAACTATGTCGGTCTTCGAAACAGGATTCGTAGGATAAGAGGAAGGGGTTTTAATTCAGCTTGCGAGATTTGACCAATACATATTAATTAACTAACAAACAAGGCAAGTTAAATAAAATTAAACGTACACTTTGTAAACAAGCATACTATAAATTAGAAGATTATATCCAAGATAAGAACGCTTGGAAACATGCTGGTCCTGCTCCATAGGACAATATAGAGTCTAGACAAAATCAAACTGGTTGCTACTTTAATTGTAATTTTTTTTTTAATTCTTTTTTACATTCATTACTCACACCCTGACTTATTACTTGTATTTTTTTTTAAATTAAAGTCGTTTTGCTTGTACCATGTTTGTAAATATGTGAGCACCATGTATCTATCAGATAATTAATTTATATGTCATGGTTTCGTTTTTAATTCTTTTACCTATTGTGGTATAGTAATTTTATTTTAGGTGCATCGTCCTCACATGTTATTATATAATTAATGTACCCATGCAAAATATTGTACCTATAACATTTTAAAAGAGTAACGGTGGAGTTTCTTGCCCATTCTTCTCCATACGAAAACTACCTTTTGGAATGGGCGACTAGAATCAATTCTATTTTAAGATAATGTTTGACGTTCAAAAGTGCCTTTTATGTGCCTATTTGAAATAAATGCTTTGACTTTGAAAAAGCTCGTAAAAACAAAGACTGACAAGACGTGGGTAAGAAAAACCGGATCAGACCGGAATTCGAAATCTTATAGTGGATAAGCCAGAGTTTAAAACAGAAGACGAACTAGCATGGGATCGAGAAGGGGTGGAGGGGGGTTCAGGGGCACAATTTCATGCGACATTTCCCCTACCCATGTCTTCTTCTTATTCTTACCCAATAAAGCTAGAATATGAATAGATTTTGATTCTGAATTTGCTGCTTTCCATAGTCCATCGACCTCCTGAAAATACATATACTTACACAACAATATACCTACCTACCTCGTTTCACATGACAGAAGGCAAGAAGATAACATCAAACAAACGATTCCTTTCGTGCCATAGGAGAAGTGCATGTCGGGCAGTGTATATTTCACCAGTTGGGACACCTAGGTACCTACGTGTGCTTCCGACAGGCGCCGGATGAAAACGGACATCACCGGACGACCGATGTAGTACTGTGAATCCAGCTAGTGTTGCTATGTTACCTATCAATAGAGATGCGATTCAACTCGGTAAATTCTCGAGTAAAATCAAGTTTGGTGAATGTTGTACATGAAAATACTTATGCAGCGTCTGTCATAGAGCTACAGTTAATTTATTTATGAAGAACTCATAGCATGCGTAGCAAAGCATGCATAGCCTCTGTAGACAGAAAAAAATCAGCTGCTCCCTACATTTTGACGAGCTATGCGAACATAAGTGTACGGAACAGCTGTTTTTTTTTTCGCGATTTTAGGTTTGGTCCCATAGAGTAAAAGTTGTTCATAATGATGTTCAATGACCCCCTAGATAGAGTAATGGGAGATAAAAAATAAACACGTTGTATATATTGAAATTCAACATGTGAGAACGATGTAGATAGACGTGCACGTTAAAAGCGTCCGTACTAAAAAAGATAAAAACCAAAAACAAAAACACATTAAAATAAGCCGAGGCGGCTAAGAGGTGACCAGTCCGTATTCTACTGACGGCGCCCGTTCACGAGCATGACGTATGGATCAGCACCATTTTGAAGGGAACTTAATGATCCAACACACACGCCAAGCGTGACATTTGAGTGAGCATGACATACTCTCAGCCGCCAGGGCACATTGAAGTCAATGAAAGACGTACCCAGTAAATGATAGCTGTATAGTTTAAGTACATACGTATGCTCACGCGTGTGCTATGCAATTATACAATACTAAGAGATTGAATTTATACAACACAAATATAGTCTTTTCAAGCTTCAGCAGCTCCAACAAAAGTCCTAGTTTTGAAAACCTTTGCTGAGAAACAGTTCGATCTCCTAAAGTATAATGATGTAAAGTTACATAGTGCTTGCGATGTAGGTAATTAGGAAACGGTATTATAGTTTCTCACAAATCCGTTGTCAGTCGAATCAATACAAAACGCTACGGGCTACGTAAACAATGGTATGAAGTAAAACAATTGAAATTAGTTGGAAGTTTAATAAACACGCTGGTACGTTTATTGTGTTTGTCTACGGACGTACAGTTTTATAGAAATAAGACAACCTAATTAGAATAACGAGCTACAAGCTGCAAGCAATGGAAGTACCATCGCGGACACTGGCGGTGGGCACTTTTCAACCATATTACTAAGGGAATAAGGGTGAAAAGTGGTCGACTGCCCGTATCGTCTGTTGTACAATGCATGCTGTACCTTATTGAATTTATTATTTTAATGCAATTAACTATAATGATTTTAGTATGTAAATAAAATGCATGTAGGAACTTATTCAAACGAGCGTAGCGTAAGTGGGTCACACGAAGCGGAAAGTTATCACATTCAAAGCATTTATTTAATTATATGTAAAGACGATGCACCTAAAATAAAATAACTGTACCGTAATAGGTAAAAGAATTAAAAATACAGCCATGATAGATAAATTAAATATGTCATAGATACATGGTGCTTACATATTTACAAAAATTGTAAAAGTCTACTCATAATTGTCTACAATTATCAAAAAAAAAAAACAAGTAATAAGTCTACGCTGACTTATTATCTACTTGTTATTTTTTTTTAGAATAAAAACAAGTCAAAAAAATAATATTTTTTACGATTAAATCATTTCATTTCTCTAAATTTTTACATGAACGTGTAAGTAATCACGGTTACAGAAAATATTAGATATACAAATGGCAGAGGAATCTCATCTATATATCACTCAGGGTGGGTTCAATAAAAACATATGACAAATCAAATGACCTAAAAAACGGAGGCCACTCCAGATCTTTCCGGCCCCATCGGCCATCTATTCTGTGAGCAATGTACCAATTATTCGGGTTTCTTTTCGTTTTATTTCTTGATATTTTTAAGCTAGTAAATGCTACCAAAGGTACCGCAAAGGTCATATAATTTTTAAAACCTAACCTTAACTAATACCTATCAGTACATAGAAACCGATACCGAAACCCATTTGTATCTACGTCTACATTCAAAGCATAGGATTGCATTGCATGGTCTTATTATCTGGACCAATCTATCAGGCGGCCATAAGCCGATTGCAATAGACTCGGCCTATAATAGGAGTGCAGTGCTAATAAAGTTTGAAACTAAGTAATATCAGAATGCTATGCTGCATGCATGCCAATATCAGAATAGGAAGCATCAAAATATATTATTTTAAATAAACCTACATGGGCACTTATGAAACGTCAGAAGCTAGGTGCACAGTTCCAATTGGTCGTTTCCTGTGGAGAAGAGCCGGCAAGAAACTCCACGGTTACTCTTTCAAAAATAATTGGCTTTTTCAATGTTTTTAATATTTTTTTAATAGGTACAGTAAAACGGGGCTACTTTGACTTCCAGGGTTACTTTGACAAGGCCGATCACAACGCTATGACGCGTTCCCCACACCCCGCGCCTCCCGCAATATTACTCGAGGTCACGCACACTTGCTGAGCACACGTGAAAACCGATTTTGGCGCTCTGTTAAAGTAGTTCCAACACCTGTCAAAGTAACCCTGGAAGTCAAAGTAGCCCCGTTTTGCGGTAAGTATGGGAAGGACAGTTTAGGCCTGTCAACAAGTACTTAATAAAATAGAAAATGGTCTACAAATCCACAGACTACAATACAAGGCGTGCAACGTACACATTCAACAAAAATAAAAGAATCTTTTATAAAGATAAGTAAAATCATAGGTTTTGTGTAAATTGGCTGAAATATGACGATAATAATTGTTGAAGATGTCGAAAAAAATCAAAATTTACTGGCGTGCGCTGCGTAAACCAATAGTTATATGAAGACAATGTAGGTTTAAATAAGATACTTTCCGACATTCACGCGGGTTAAACCGCGGGCAAAAGCTAGTTTAATAATCAGAAAATTAACAAACAAAGCGAGGCAACCGCGGAGCTTTGATAGAGTTGTAAGATAACTACATTACACGTTAGCTACTTCAGACAATTTACTTTGTTCGTTACAAGAGAGAAATTAACTGCAGACGCAACTACGAAGTTCTTCAAGTTCTTGTGTCTTGTGATTCAGAGCATGTAGTAATAAGCGAAACTGTGATTTTAATACAACATATTAACATACGAGTACCTACCTATTTTAATTTCATTAACTATTTACACTAGATTAAATTGAATGACTAACTTACTATACAAATAAATACAATAACAAAGGACACTTAGGCGTCGAAGTACTCGTCCGCATCGCTGCTGTCATCCGGAAACGTGCCTAGAAGACTGGCAGCATTGCCTTGCCACGTTGAATGGCAATATAACTCTTTGGCCAAAGAACGACCCAGCCCTCTGGCCACGTGAAGTGTCGACCAGCCGGCGAGTTTTCTTCTACAACATTTGATTGAACTTTTTGATTTTCATAACTATTCGCATAATAATCTTATGTGATTTAAACAACATATACGTACCTATTATTATCATTTCCTTTATTTCATTATTTACATATAAATTATATTTTTAAATATTAGGATATAAAAACATTAAAAAATAGTAGTCCGCCGGTGTCGGGAGCAGGGTCCAAGCTACAGGTGGTTACGGCTCCAGAGGCAGGAACCTCGTCACAATGCGAGCCGTATCGAGGAGTACTGCCTTCTGAATTAGGCCCTTGATCCAATCGCTTAACGAGAGCCTCGATATATGTTAATCGAGGCTTTCGGCCATAAGGCCATCATAATTATTATAATCTTCAAATAATTATTTAGGTAATATGAGTTTTTGAATGACAGGGAGATTTGCAAGTCGAATTTGCTACTGATCCCTTTAGGTCCTAAAAGTAGATATTTCCTAGAGCCATCCATAGAACATATAATTTACCTAGGTATACGTAGTTACATGGACTCCTAACATGAACGTGTTTTCCTTCAATATCCATAAGTATTCTGTATAAAAAGCTAACCGCAAACCGCTACAATCCTTTCTCCATTCCTATCGGTTTTAGCACTCACAGCTTTTACAGATATTGGACCCACAGGGTGCTCTAACAATAAAGGGTTTAGGGCCGTATGTTACCTATAGTAAAAAGAAAATGGATAAAACTCGTTGATATTTTCTTTTACACTTACAATCAATTCGACGCGAAACGAAACCTTTTTGTTCAAAGATATCAAGAAAACAATGCGGTATCTAAAGATTAAAATAGTACTTGTCTACCAATCAATCAATTCAGCCTATCGCAGTCCACTGCTGGACATAGGCATCTCCTAGGCTGCGCCACAACAACCTGTACCTGTACTCCGCCTTCCGCGTCCAGTCTGTTCCAGCCACCTTCTTTAGGTCGTCCGTCCATCTAGCTGGGAGGCGTCCCACACTACGCTTGCCGATACGCGTCTCCACCAGGACTAGTCTGCTCCACCGGCCGTCGGTCCTTCCACAACAAACATGACCAGCCCACTGCCACTTCAGTTTGCAAGCTATGTCGGTAACTCCGGTTTTTTTCCGGATAATTTCATTCCTGATTTTATCCATCAAAGAGATATAATCTATACATCCCTTATCTATACATCTTTATAAATAAATAAAATGGAAGTGTCTGTTTGTAATGAGAAAATAACCGCATTTTACTGAATGCATAATTATGAAAGTATTAATAACAGAAACACTAATTTAGAATTTTTGTCTGTCTGTGTTTATTCCGGTGCCCTGTCAGTTCACCAAAAATTAATTTACAAATTTTTACTTGACAAACAACGATTGGCAAAAACATGATTTGTCATTTCATCATTATACAACAACAAGTTTGCCAAATAATTCACTTTACAAAATAATCACCAGATAAACTTTTGTTTAATAACGTGTTCATTTTTTATTCATTTTATCTCATAAAACAACGCTTGAAATAAGAACGTTTTACATATTGACTTATCATTTCGCAATTTCCTAAAAATTAAACTCATTCTTTCATCGACTTGCGCTAATAGAAATAAAAGAGATTATTTTTAGTGGGCTACCCGGAACCGAACTAGTTAGATTAGATTAATAATTAAAAAAAAAATGTTAGGTTAGGCTAAAACTGTGACCCCTACGCACGAGCCGAGCGAGCGAAGCGAGCGGTGCCGCGGCAGCGGCCGGCGAGTGCCAGAAACAACTAGATTATATAGAAAAAAATACTTGCCTGAAAATTATTTGACCCAAATGGAGAATACCGTCATGATCACTTTGTGACTGGTTTAGAAAATCTTTACATAGTATAAAACGACGTCACTCCCTCAGTCTGTATGCTTAGATCTTTTAAACTACGCGTATTTTAATGCAGTCGCTAGTGTATTATAAAATGATATTTTGTATAAACGTTATTTTTTCCAAATTAAATGAAAAATGTATAAATGATTAAATATCATCCGTAACATTTGTAAAGAGAAGCATTTGCCAAATAAATGTTTGTAAAGCGAGTGTTTATAAAATAAAACATTTGCGGAATGAGTTATTTGTAAAATAAATAGTATACGAAACGTTGGTTGTAAACTAAAAATTTGGCTATGGAGTTTTGGTGAAACATTAGTGAACCGTTTATTCCGGCTAATCTCCAAAACGGCTCGGCCGATTTTGACGGGACTTTCACTGGCTGATAGCTGATGTTATAAGAAGTAACTTAGACTTACTTTTATTTTAGAAAAAGGGTTTAGGGTTCCGCGCAAAAAAAATAAAACCCATGAAATCCAATATGCTCACGAACGAAGTGGCGGGCACAACTAGTTTTTATTAAACATGGTACAGGGTACCTATCTACTCTTTAAGAAACTCCTGTGGCTTATTTTGTCAGAAGCGTTGATGGTCTACAAACAATCAAGCGTTCGGTCCTCACGTCCATATTGCTCTTTTGGATCGTAGAGCATCGTGAGTCGTTAATGTTGAATGTTTTAATCGAATATTCCCTCGATTCAAAAGAAAGGAAGGCGCGCACTTAAAACAGCAATTATAAAGTACGATATCCGGCCAGTGTCCTCATAATTAATGCAGACTGAGAAAGCTTAAAGTCATTAGTTAGGTCGCGTCGCGGGAAATAGCATTCATTTCATCCTAACAAATAAAAATGAAACCGTAATTTCAAGTCTCTAATGACTTATGGTGAGTATAGACTAGAGTATTTACTTGTAACGGAACGGAACATGGATCATTCGCCGTTTTATTCATTTATTTTACCATTTATGTACACACATATATACACAGACAAGAAAAAAAACAGAACAGAAAAATAGGTACAGAGGTGATGTTTATTTCATAAGAAATCTCTTCCAGCATACTTGCGATTTTATCGAACCGTATTTCGAACACGACTCTATGTATGTTTTGTTACAAAACCTGATTTTAAAAACCAACGAGCGTATTGGCCCTTGATACCTTTTATCGAGCAAAGACACGAGCGATTAAGAACGCCCAATCATCAACAATGAACGCAAGGTAGAAAGAAATGTTACCTACTGTGCTCTCTCGCCGCGCGCCGTAAGCATTACTTCGAACGCAGCGTCGAGCATTCGTAAGAACGTTACATTACATGGAAATGCTCGAGAAAACGCTCTAGTGTATACTCATCTTTAGATAAAAGTTATGAAGGAATTCCGGGAATTCAATTCAGGAAAAAGAAATCTAGAGCGAATGAAAAAATTTAAGCGAGATAACATTTTTCCATGAATTTGGTATACCTCAAGTCAATTATATTCAAATTCTTTATTGCGAACTAAGCGTACAGAATTTTGAAAATGTCAACAATATAGGTAAAAGGTTTTAGTTTCTTAGAAATAGTTGCCTGTTAAGGCATTGCTATTTATATGGTTATAAATATTAGGTCCTTACATATGAAATTGGCGTTTTGTATGGAAGGAACAAAAAGTCGAATATTTTTTAATATAATATATTTAATTAATCAAAGTATGAACCATTGTTTTCAATGCACTTTTGCCATCTTATAGGTAGTTCATTGATCCCTTTACTAAAAAAACCAGTCGGACGGGAATCAATAAAATCTTTGAAGGCGATTTGGACTGCCCCATCGGAGTTGAATTTTTTCCCTTGCAAAAAGTTATCCAAATTGCGAAAAAAATGGTAATCTGTTAGAGCAAGGTCCGGGGAGTACGGAGGATGTCTAAGACATTCCAATTCAAGCTCTTCTAATTTGGTAGCCGTCTGTTGCGCAGTGTGTGGTCTGGCGTTGTCGTGAAGCAGCAGTGGCGTGGAGCTTTTTAATCTTCCCAATTTGCTTCAAGTGAATTAAAACAGTTTTATCACTAACATCGAAGCCTGCAGCTAACTCGGACGTGGTTTGCGATGGGTCCGCTTCCACAATAGCCTTCAATTCTCCATTATCAACTTGGGTCTCAGGCCGTCCACGGGGCTTGTTCTGCAGGTCGAAATTTCCAGAACGAAAACGTTGGAACCAAAAACGAACTGTGTTTTCTTTTGCAACATGACCGCCATACACATCATTCACCCTTCGAGTCGTTTCCGCAGCACTAGTGCCACGGCGGAACTCGTACTCGTAAATAATGCGATATTTTAAATTTTCCATTTTGTAAAATGAGTGACGCAAACAGAAAAAACAGAAGAAAAAAAACAAATGAATGACGGTCATCGAAGCACAAATACATGAGTAAATAGCTGTACAAATTTGAATTTGGAATTCCTTACCAAAGAGGAGAAATTCGTGATTAAAGTGGCCAGTACGAAAAACGCCAATTTCATATGTAAGGACCTAATATAAGAAAAAAGTATACCTACATGCTTACTCAATATTACAGTTTATATTATATTAATTATAATTATTTTATTTATTTATTAATAACCAACTTATATTGACATTTTGCACCACACATACAAGTTATTGGTCAATATTAGTAATTACACATGTCATACCATTGAGTTAAATAACTATATATCAATGTGTCATACAATCATAAAATTAGATTAAATCACATAATAAAAAGTTGAAATGAAATAAAGTGAAACAAAATTGGTCAAAACTGGATAAAAATTAGATAAAATTAGGATAAATTGGAATAGAATTATTAATAACATATAACTATTTTATATAAATTTAATTTAATTTTTAAAAAGGCAGAAAACGGCTTTGAAGATCCGTGGCATACCTGCCTGTCCGCCATTTCTTTTTTCAAAATGGCCGCTTGACCTATAAAAATCTATTTTTGTGGTGTACAATAAAGTATATATAAATAAATAAATAAATAATCGATAACTGACATCAATGCAAAAAGAAAACGCTCAAAGTTGATCACGTGACGTCCATATTTTTTTACTTGCTTAGATACATCTTGTTGCATAGATGTTTAATTATGTACTTTAAACATTCAAAGTGATTATTTCAAACATCTAAGCAACAAGATGTAAGCAAGTAGCTTAGATGTTGCCTTTGTTTTTTTTTTTTAACTAGGTACAGACGCCAGCACATCAACCTACCCGAAACTGTCACATTTTCCCAATCAACTTTGAACCTTATGCTTTAGTAATAAAGTTGAAAATCTATTAAAGAAATAGATTGTAGTAGGTTGATGTGCTGGCGTCTGTACCTATACTATATTTTTCTGAAAAGGAAATAGGTACTCCATAAACTGCAATTAACTAGCCTTCTTGTATTATTTACACACATCACATTACCTACTTATAGTACGTTTGTCAGCCTCGGCTACACTTTACGATCCTCAAGAGGCAGAAGGCTAAGTGACTCGAAGTCCTAACCCTGATTAAGTTGACTTTTGGCTTTCCCAAACGTAGGTAGATACTCTATATTCATAAGGGAGTCGCTAAGTCAGTAATGACCCTAACTTTTTATTTAATATCATATTTATTAAAAAGTTTAGTTTAACGATGATGTGGAGACGTGGTAATTATTTAGAACTGAAATACATTGCAAGAAATAATAATGCCTCGTAGGTAATTATGGTGAACAAAAGATGGGATTTTTTTTTAAATGTTGTGCAACTTGAAAACCTGCTTTTTCTAAGTTTTATTTGATGGTACCTAAATGGGAAAGCATGACGTTACCCACAAAAGATTAAACTATAGGTATTTTTTCGTGATTTACTTTCCAATCATGTAAACAATTGAGAGTTCAGTTTGCATTACAACTTCCAATATTTTTAAGACATTTTCAATCATCTAAAATCAACTTAATTTACACTATTATAAAGTTGATTTTAATTTGAGTGGAAATAAAAATTATTTGGAACATGAATTTTAATAGACTTTAAAGACCTGTAGGTATGTAATCGGTGATCTTCATAATTTGTGATCAGATAATCAACTCCGATAATTGGAAATCCGAAAATGTTCTTCCTAACATTTTTCATCCTAACTATCACAATTCCTAACTACTCTGTCTCTAATGTTCATAATTCCGAAGCATTCAACTTCATAATGTCAGTAGCAATAAACATCTATTATACTTTTATTTGTTTTCCTATATTTTCTCAACATAACCATCTTTTACACTATTATTCAAAGTCATATCTTTTTTGTTTAGATCGTCAACATAGGATGCAAAAGCGAGCGAAGGGCACCCCGAGGTTCGGTTTGGTTAGGTTACTTTAAACCCTTTACACAGAAATACCCCGCGAAGCGGGGCTCCGTCGACATAGGATGACATAGGATGAAAAAAAAGTTTTTATCATATTAGACTAAATAGGTTTTATGTCTATTGAGTGCTATCTAACGATTTTATATTAATTGCCTGTTATTCTTATAGAAATTAGTTACATTAAAATAATATCAATCGTTTATTATATTAACTGATCATTAGGTATATCAAATAAAATTATAGGTTCAGTTGTTATATCTTGTAAATATTAGAGGTTATGTAATTATATCATATATTACTTACCCGTATAAACTCCCAGGCCATGAAAATATTATGGTAGTTATGTTTAGGGATAAAAGCGTTCTGCGTTATGATAAAAAACAGTAGAAGTTTAAATATATTATAATATTAGTGTGATAGTTGTTTTTTTATCATTGTTACTTTCAACCAAAGCACCTTTCATCTAATCTCTTCACCACCCTTGGTTGACTGGTAGAGAATGCCTAAGCCCGCGGTGCATTAAGTCCTTTTATACCTTTTTTGTGTGCGAAAAGTTTAAATAAATAAATAATGTTGGAAATCATTATTTACAAGCCATCTTTTATTTAAACTTTCAACAAAACTCGAACAACTTAACAATAAAACTTTTACCAGCTAATTAGGTAAGATTCCAAATTAATAAAGTTTGAATTTCCTTCTTTACTTCAGTAGTCAATTATAAAAGTTCGATGTTTGATTCTAAATCGTAAAACATCGGCTGTAGGAGTCGTAACTTTTTAACAATTGTCTAACCCTGTGTCCTAACCGAAAGCGATTGTCGCGTGAGTACGCGATCATCGCGCTTGTATCGTGCTAATATACACTAGCGGCACGATGCCGACGGCAGATATTTGAGCACGCTGACGCGTCGACGGCTACAGTTGGATGCGTCGGCGGCTGCCGCCGACCAGTGCCGACGACTGCAGTTGCCTCTGTCTTTGGCAACGTGCCGCTTGTGTATATATGAATACCTATGACGTATTTTCCCGATCAATCAAGTCGCGTTGGACCATCATAGCTCTGAATAGCTCATGTAAAAGATCGCGATATCGCGTACTCGCGCGACATTTACATTCGATTAGGAGAAGACCTGAATGTGTACAAGCATAATTTGCTTGCCTTGCGCTGTAAACTATACATAATCAGCCTATAATGTTCCCACTGCTGGGACACATGCCTCCTCTCAGTGAGAGGGAAAAACTATGATAAACTATGTTCTGTAAACTATGATAACTCCAATATATAAACTCAAGCCTTTTTCTCATGGGGTAGGATCCTTTTCTCTCTTTATTCTTGTTTGAAACAGTGAACATGAAGAATTAAATAACAACTTCAAATTACATCTTAATAATTTTTCAGTTCTAAAACCTGAGCTCTGATGAAACCTAGTTTTTTTACATCATTAAATAAGTCAGGTGCAAAGATGTGAGAGGTGTTGTAAGAATCTGACTATCCGGACCTATATGCGATAAATAACGAGTCCCATTGCTTTATAAAGGTACAAATAATACCGAAAAGCCATACACTCAAATAATAGAGAGCATAATTTAAGCGAACATAGAGAACATAGAATGATAAATGGCTTGACATACTTACACTCCCCAGTGAAGGGGTTGCGGCAAGCCTAGGTACTAGTGGCACCATATCTAGTTCAGTGTAAACCTTCGTCAAATCAAATTACTTTTAAGAGTGTATAAACCTATTTATAAGGAAAGGATCAGTGGGGCGAGTTTCTAAGAAACCAACCCAACAGAAAGTATTAAATCAGGTGCTTTTTGCAAATTGATGCTTCCACGTCAAACCCGATTTTTTCTATACAAAACGCTACTCGAACAATAGTCGTGATTGAACTAGAACTAGGGAATAAAAAGGCCATGTTTTCAGACAAAAAACAAAACCTAAAATACATGTTCTACCTTTGGAAAACGCGCGCGGGCGCGTAAAAAGAAATGAATAAAGTTCGTTGAATTTTTCAACTGGATTTTATTTTTCAGCGTAGTGAATATGGGATGAGGTGATATCTAAACGAGGACGAGGATTAATTTACATGTGGCAGCCATCAAATTTACTTTGACGATACTGGCCGCCCAATCTGATCAACTGAGAGAAAACCGTTTTTATAGAAATTCCGTGGATCGCATTTTAATACCTCTGATATTAATTTTCGTACTGAAAACCCTGAGCCCTCTTTTCGGCAGCGACATAAAAGATTGAGCAATATTAATACTAGCCCCCTTTTTCATAAAACTTGACTTTGGTAAGCCCTCATAGATCTTGCCTTTCATTGTCGTGTTCTTTTGATATGAACGAAGGGAGTAGAGTTATTGGTTGATATTTTACAAAGAGAGATTTGCGAATGAAGAAGACGTTGTGGGATCGTAAGGAAAATGATACTCGGTACAATTCAATAACTGTAGTTGAGGAAAGCGGATTGTCTGCAGGTACATAAGGGTGTAGCGGAGAGCATCCGCCTCTTACCAAGACGTGTTTTAAAGCGAAACTAGAACGCCAAGAATAACAATAACGACACAGGTTCTACATAGAACACAGTTTAGACTATATGTTATAGCATACCATGAAAATATACGAACGTTTTACGACATTATTTGAAGTCTCATCGTCTATTCATTGCGGTGCGCGGACAAAGCATTTGACTTGCTAATTCTGAACTCCGTCATTCGTTCGCCATTTATACTGCCCTGTTACTGGCGAGTGGGCACGGACATACGTGCACAATTTAGATGTCAATGCTGACAGTTTGACTCGCTCTGCGAAAATTGATTGTCAAAGGCCGGAGTGTTCAACTGTGAAACAGACAGTTCGGAAAATATAGTTCGAATATTGTTACAGGGTTTTTAATTTGATTCCCTTTTTTATTATTATTAAAAGCTTTTATTTAACTTCACTTGTATGTACATATGTCCTAGCCTGGAATATTGCAATCAATATTTTACCTACTTCCACTGAAGCTATCGGGCTGAAATTTGGCATACCTACGTGTTTGGTTCTCGTGACAATGCATGAAAAAAAGAGCTTTTTTTTTTAATTTTAATTTCATTTTTATAAGGTCTTGAAAACCCGTTTTTTGGGTTAGAATTTGCTCGGTTAAGGGTGCTTTTCATGTGCTGAGTTCTAAGATTTTTAGATTATGGATTACGGAGAGTTGATTGAAAATTAATAACTATGTAGATTATGCTCCAATGTAGTGGATCGGCCGCACTTGGTGATAGGGCTTGATAGGCATGGCGGGCTGATACCAGTCGGGGGTGCGGAGAATTTACAAGTACCTCCCGGGCCTCCGACTCATGGCACTAGAAGGAACAGTGGGGTTTAAGTTAGTAAGAGTCCAACATAACCCTCCGTTCTTTCCAGACGGAGGGTATCCATGAGGACTTCCCCACGGAAAACAAAAAGGGTACCTACTTGATATAATCCACGTACCAAAGCGGAACGTAATCTTCTTCTCAATTTTGATAAGTTAATTTATAATGATAAAATTATATTGAAATTCAGATTCAATTCCAATAAATTGTCAGATTAAACGTGGGTACCGTTTTCCCAATAATACTATCAAAGGCTTTGTGAGCCAATTTGTCCGAATACACAAAGAAAATAATCAAAAGCAAATTGAATGGCCCAAAATTGAAAACGAACATGGCCATCCAATTTAGATAGAGACATTATAAAGCTTTGGTGACTGTAATTGAAATCAGTGAAAATAAGTACATTTGAGAGTAATCGACGACTGTCTACGTGGGTAGCTGTAGCTGTGGTGGTGATGACGGATATTCAATAGATGACGGATATTCAAGAGATGACGGATATTCAATAGATGACGGATATTCAATAGATGACGGATATTCAATAGATGACGGATATTCAACAGATGACGGATATTCAATTTGTATATGTCTCGGCCGTTATAGCGCGCTCGCACACGGCATACTTTTTGCAGGTCCTACAATCGGTCAGATTATTTCACCCTATGTTATTTAGACCGACTTTTTGTAGGACGTGTGCACTATTGCCATCAATACGTTCTATTTTTTTCCTACAAAAATCGGTCACCGAGTACCTATCGGACGTGGGCGGGCAGCCTTATAAGTCCTACAATCGGTCAGATTATTTCGTCCTAAGTAATTTAGTCCGACTTTTTGTAGGACGTGTGCGTTACACTATTACCATCAATACGTTCTATTTTTTTCCTACAAAAATCGGTCACCGAGTGCCTATCGGACGTGGGCGGGCAGCCTTATAAGTCCTACAATCGGTCAGATTATTTCGCCCTATGTAATTTAGACCGACTTTTTGTAGGACGTGTGCGTTACACTATTACCATCAATACGTTCTATTTTTTTCCTACAAAAATCGCTCACCGAGTACCTATCAGACGTGGGCGGGCAGCCTTATAGGTCCTACAATCGGTCAGATTATTTCACCCTATGTTATTTACACCGACTTTTTGTAGGACGTGTGCGTTACACTATTACCATCAATACGTTCTATTTTTTTCCTACAAAAATCGGTCACCGAGTGCCTATCGGACGTGGGCGGGCAGCCTTATAAGTCCTACAATCGGTCAGATTATTTCACCCTATGTTATTTAGACCGACTTTTTGTAGGACGTGTGCGTTACACTATTACCACCAATACGTTCTATATTTTTCCTACAAAAATCGGTCACCGAGTACCTATCGGACGTGGGAGGGCAGCCTTATAAGTCCTACAATCGGTCAGATTATTTCGCCCTATGTAATTTAGACCGACTTTTTGTAGGACGTGTGCGTTACACTATTACCATCAATACGTTCTATTTTTTTCCTACAAAAATCGCTCACCGAGTACCTATCAGACGTGGGCGGGCAGCCTTATAGGTCCTACAATCGGTCAGATTATTTCACCCTATGTTATTTACACCGACTTTTTGTAGGACGTGTGCGTTGCACTATTACCATCAATACGTTCTATTTTCCTACAAAAATCGGTCACCGAATATCAGACGTGGGCGGGCAGCCTTATATGATATCACGTTTCATTTTAACAATTTAATCGTTATTGTTCTGTTGACAAAGCCCTGAATAAAAGCTCTTGTTAAAAAAAGAATAGATTTTTTTTCGTAGATAAAGTTCGCCGGCAATTAAGTCATAAATTCTTCATTCGAAATCAGTCTATAAATCAATAATTATTCACAAGTAAAATACTCAGGTCTTGTACAGACGTCAGCACATCAAGCTACCCGAAACTGTAAAATTTTCCCAATCAACTTTGAATCTCATGCTTTAGCGATAAAGTTGAAAATCTATTAAAGAAATTTTACAGATTGTAGTAGCTTGATGTGCTGGCGTCTGTAGGGGAGAGGTGCTATGAAGGGGACAAAATTCTTTAGTGGCTGATTTAGGGCAGTTAATGAGAGATAAATAAAAAAAGTATACATTTATATCATAAAGTATTTATTAAAGTTTAAAAACATAAATAAAAAACAACTGTAAATCGACGCATTTAGAAATAAAAATACAAATTAAACAACATGTCGATATGTCCCATTCATAACAGGGTGGCCATGAATGGGACATCGTAAGTTATGAAAGGGACATATAAAATAAAACCTATATTTTAACAAATATTATTTATTATTGTAAATCTTTATGATTTATAATCAGTGCATTGTATGCTTATGAAGCATTAATTATTATTTGGAAGATTTTAATCATATTATATAGGTTTGATGCAATCAATTAAACATCTTCAAATTAAGTAGCAAAAAAAAATGTATAATAATAAATGTAGTTGCACAAGTTACAAAAAATTGAAAATGCCTTTAACACCGCATTTTTCATTTGCCCATTTTAGACAAACTTTGTATTGAAACCAATCCTCCTTACTTGTAGAAAACTGCTTACAGACACGCCCATATCTTCTATAGTATTCGATGATTTTCTAAGTTTATATAAAGGTTCATTATCACAATCAGACACAATCGACCTGGAACAAAATTAGCAAGCAATTATAATTATAGCAACAGTACTTAGATAATACCATTCAAAAGCAAAAACTGCCACCAAGCATCACTCAGATAATCTCGTAATGAAAGGGACAGTTATGAAAGGGACGTCCCATTCAAGACCTATTAGAGTGTCCCAAACAATACTTTCATGCTTTTTGTAAAAATAACCCCACTCCAAAAAAGCCATAAAGAATGATTGCGTAATTGTGCACTTACCTGTTAGATACATAAACTACTGATTAGTTTACATTATAGACACTTTCAAATATTACTACATTCATGTAAAACACGACCATAAAAAACACATAATAAAATACTTTTCATCACGATATATTTCAACAACGCTTCACCATTTTATGACATTTGACAACCAAGTGTCAGTTACGTCAATGTGCCCTATGGGTTAGTGTTGCCAAAACATAAAAAAGGAAAATGGACTACTGTGCTCCTAGCAGAATTTATTGAACTTGTCCCATTCAAAACTTGTCCCTTTCATAGCACCTTCCCCCTACCAAGTGTCTGCCTAATCATATCTTAAATATATATACTAGCTTCTGCCCGCGACTTCGTTCACATGAAATTTCTTGTTCCCTCGACCCACCCCGTCGCATCGCCCGACCGCTCTATTATCTCTTCGTTTTCGCTTAGCGTGCTTTCTGCATTTCACTTTACTCGGCTCCTAAGGGACGTAGCGTGATGTTAAATAGCTTATAACATTCCTCAAAAATTAGGCTATCAAACACAAGAAGATTTTTTTCAAATCCGGGTGGAACATCCAGAGATTAGCACGTTTCAACAATAAACAAAAAAAAACTCTTTAGTTTTATTTATTACTAGCTGACTCGGCGAACTTCATACCGCCATTAGCGCCACAGAATCAATAAATTAATGTTTCGTTAATTTATTCATCAAAAAAGGCATTCCATACAAAATGTAGGTATGAGTAACAAAAATTTTCATTTTGTTTTCGTGAATATTTCCTATTTTTAATAGTTATTCTGCTATTCGGGGTGGAGACAAATCCAACAAATCAAAGATCATAAAAATCGGTGCAGCCGTTCTTGAGTTATAATTGGTGTAACTAACTCGACAGGAAGATTTTTTTATCACCATCCAAATTTTTACAGGTTGTTCTACCCATGAATATGAATAACTTTCACTATGGGACGAGGGTAGATTTTCGTTATTTATCATCATTTCATCATTCATCGCACAAATTTTTTTTTGTTTTTTTTTTCACTTAAATTGGGTTTTTCACTTACATTGAAAATATAGTATATTGGTATTCGTTTGTTATTTCGTTTGACACAATATATGTTGGGATGTGACACGTGCCGCGGTTGTGGTGCGGTGCCGTATTATAAATAACACCTGTAAATGACGATAATTAATAACGAAAATCTACCCACGAACTATGAAACTCGAAAAAAAAAACAGCAGTTTCATACATTTTGGTCAAGTAGGTATTGCTGTTGAACTTTTGTATTAAACAGCAGATTTTTTTTCACGTACGTATACCAGCGAGTGTTCCTGCGTTGGGGTTGCGCAGTCGCCGCTCGTTGCTCGCCAACTCGTTTATAGTTGCTAGCTTTACTCGCTTACCGTTGATCACCGGCGCGGGCGGTGGGACAGGTGCCTTACTTTTGGTTCAGATTTCCCATCTCTAGTTCCGCGAAGGACGGATATTAGGGACATATTGACGCCCCCGTTCTCGCCTATAATGATAACAGAGATTTAGGTCGAAAGGCTGAATTTTCACTTACGAGCTCGACCTATGGGCGTGTATTGTTTGTTGTTGTTTTGTTCCCTTTATAAGAGCAACTTTGTGTTTTACAATCCGGAGAATTATAATCCTAGCTTTCGGTGCATTAGTAACGGTCCGACTAATTACACTAATGACACTAATATTATAAAGGCGAAGTTTTGTGAGTGTATGTGTGTGTTTATATGTTTGTTACTTCTTCACGCTCAAACGGCTGGATCAATTTTGATAAAATTTAATATGGAGGTAGCTGACACCCTGGATTAACACATAGGTTCCTTTTTATCCCGATATTTCCACGGGGTCGACACTTATGCGGGTGAAACCGCGGGGCGCAGCTAGTATTATAAACGCGAATGTTTGTAAGGATGGATTTTTGTTACTCTTTCGCGCAAAAACCATTCAACAGATTTTGATGAAAATTTACAATAATATAGCTTATACATCAGAATAACACATAAGATACTTTTTATCCTGATATTCCCGCGGGATCTACACTTGTGCGGGTGAAACCGCGGGGCGGGGCTAGTACATTTATAATAGCATCACGCCTGTATTCCCCGTAGGGTTAGGCAGAGGTGTACCTATAGTAAACCCACATTTCGCCTGTTATGTTTAAGTTCCATGTAAGAGAGGGTAGAGCCTATTGCCATCAACCAGATTCCGAGCTTCTACTGAGAAATTCCAGGAAAAAAAACCCAATAACATTTAGGCCGACCCAAGAATCGCACCGGGATATCCACATGCTCGGCAGTAGCGCTGCGACCAGTAGAACAACGTGGCAGTCCACATTCCACTCTATACAGGGTGTTACAGAAAGGGTATATTAATACAAACGGGTTGAAGCTCAAAAGCAGTAACTTTGAAAATGCTTAATAATTTTTTATTTCGATAGTTTATTAAATTGAAATCATAAAAAACGTGTCACCGCACTACGAGGGTCATTATCCATTATCTGTAGTGTGTCTGTGCGCCTAGTAAACGCACATCACGCCGCCGCGCGCCAGTGCAGCGCCGTGATGTCGAAATAAAAAAATAATAAGCATTTTCAGAGGTAATGCTTTTGAGCTGAAATTTTGTACAGAGATTCTAGACCAGATACACTCTTCAACCCGCTTGTATTGATATACCCTTTCCGTAACACCTTGTATATATAACACTACGTAAAAATGTACGTTCTACGTAGGTACTAGATACCTATAGTAAATATTAACATCTCCTTAAAGATACCTATAGTAAATATTAACATTTCTATAGATGATAGAATATTTTCACAATAGATTGTACACAATGGCGAAAATCCGAGTCCATGACTTTATCAGATCATAATATTTCGGAGTAAGTACGAGTATTATACGAATCGGATTTCGGTTTCTCAGGAAAAGTTTTTCACTATGTAGGCATGACGGATAAAGACATCGCCATAAATATTGCAGCTTACTAAATCTAATGCCTTTATAGTAGATTATTCACTAAAATAGCGCCCATGAAATTAAGATACTGCTTTATTTCATGGGCGCTATTTTGAATCCCGAACGTAATAAAGGCTAACTGGAAAATACTAAGTTATTTGTAGTTTCATACACTTTTTAATCTAATGTCAAGCAATTTCATGAAAATATAATCGTAAATATGACGCTCAATTCTAACATTTGAACGCGGAGTTACGCGCCATAGCAACCGATCAGAAGAACCTATGAAGTGAGAACTCTTTGGTCGAGCTCTACTTTCATTTAAAAAAGTTAAGAAATTGTTTTCATACCACATTTTTTAGTTGAGGTTCCAAATTAAAATCACATTATGCACTAGCGGATGTTAGTGAAATTACAATATGATTGCCCGGCTAGAGCCTAGGGCTTTAATGACTTGCTTTAGGTTAGGTTTGCATGACACACTCGTATAATTTGACATTAGCGAGCAGGTGGTGTGAAGAAATGTTAATACAGGTATTATATGTATAACGGACCCGCGTATTTTTTTTGCGTTTATTCCGTTTATCCACCCCAAAAAATCCACCCTAAGGCAGATACGCGGAAACGCATTTCTGAGAATCCACCCTAAGCCTATAAATTTCGTTTATCCAACAAGGCGTAGGGTGGATTCGCGGACATGCGTTTCCGTGTACCCACCTTTGGATGGATTTTTTGGGGTGGATAAATGGAATAACCCTTTTTTACATACCCAGATATACAGATCATTTTTCATTCTTTTTATTAAGTAGGTACTAGGTACGAAGTCGCGGGCAGAAGGCCCGCGACTTCGTTCGCGTGAAATTTCTTATGCCCTCGACCCATCTCGTCGTATTGCATCACTTGCCCGTGTCTCCTGCTCTATCACTTCGTTTCTCCATAGCGATTTTGCTCGGCTCCTAAGAGTCATAGCTTGACGTTAAATAGCCTATAGCCTTCCTCAAGAATTGGGCTATTAAATGCAAGAAGAATTTTTCAAATCCGACCGGTAGTTCCAGAGATTACCCCCTACATACAAACTTACAAACAAATTTTACCTCTTTATTATATTAAATTCCTCGCAGGGGAGCCAACTTGCGGGAAAAAGCTAGTATAGAATATATTTCTTTGAAGGATATCTCTCACAAGCAGCATCAAGCCTCCATCTTCCTATTTCAATTTCCCCATTGGCTAAATATTAGTTTATCCTCATGCTACAGATTTATTTTCACAAGAATATTCTGACTTTCAGGGAAATATTATTGCATTGAGTTCTCCGTATTTCTGATAATATATTCTATAAGAAGAGAATGTATTTATACATGGTCACATTAAATTATATGGCCTATGTTCAGCAGTGGACGTCTTTCGGCTGAAATGATGACATTAAATCAGCAAGCGAAACACCGCAGACGGGTCGATATCTAAACACAAAAAAGATTTGATGTTTTTTTCACTCACTTCCGCAGCTTCAGTTTGCACCATCGTGGTATGGTGCAAGCTGAAGCTGCGGAAGTGTCTAAGAACGAAAATGCGGAATCAACGACACCGACTTCCAAAATTAAAGTTAGAAAGAAAGAAAATACATTTATTTAGCACAGACTAAAAGACACACACTACACCAGATACATCAGATAAAAAAAAAAAACAAAACAAAGATCAAATAAAAAGCGTAAAGTCCGATGTAAGTAATTAGCAGGAAAGTGTGCCTCACGGCTGCTCCAAAAAGGCCTCACGGCGGTTATTTCTAAATTTCTAGTGTTTTTTTTTTGAAGTCGGTTGTTTTTTTTTTTTTTTTTAAAGATTAAAAAAAAATGATAATGAGGACATCCCGGACCAGGGTAGTACATTTTTTTTCGTTGGCCGGCCATTTTGAATTTTGGGCCCAATATCGCTAATCTCCTTTAATGTGTCCAAAATCCATAATTAAATGTGTACTTGGTCTCTATCCATGATTAATTACAACATCGCCATGATAAAGATATTCAATTAAAATTGATCAAAGGTACAGCACCACAGATTTTACTAACAAATGAATCAATGCCGACAACACAGCCTGTATTTTGATTTATATTTCGAGAAAACCGCTGCGGGGTGGTGACGCAACGAATAGACTGTGTGTGTTTTAAACAGTGTTGATTTATGATACCTAACTCATGAATCTCTTCCCCTTATCAAAATGTTTAGCTCAATCGGCAGTCAGAATGGTAAAATACATAAATATTTGAAAAAAAAATACCTATGTTAAAAGTTACTGAAATCAATTCTGTAGTCAATTATGAACAAACTTTTTTCAGGACTTGCGCTTGTTCTGTTCCACCTTGTATATGCTGTCATCTCAGTGTAAGCTTCCATCCTAGCACACAATTCATTCATATTTTCATCGGTCTTATTAAAACGTGGTAAGAAAAGAGGCACTTTTCTTTTAGCACATTTCTTATCCACATTCAAACATACCGGAGTCGTAATTGTGTAACACACACACTACGATGGCAATGTCATTAATTTGGACAAACAACAACATTCATTGCGTAATTATTTACGTTGTCTAGCAGTTTTTAAACATTACACAGCAATGGATTAGGAATTTCCTTCAAAATCCTTCGGGTTCCGATGAAATGTGTTACACAATACACAATTGGTGTGCTGGTCTGACAGTTTTCTTGGCACATGCTTCTCATTTCTGCACATCACACAAGTCCACACTACGACAATAAAATACTGACACCGGCGCTACAAATCATTGTACAAAATGAAGAAATGTTAAGGTGTTAAAAGCTAACATTTTGGATATTCTTGAAAAACTACAAAGGACATGATATACAAAAATTGTGAACCTTTAGGATTTTCAAACTAAATAATATGTATTTTCTAAATCGGTTGTTCTGTTTATCTACCCCAAAAAATCCACCCTAAAGCGGCGTTTCCGCGCATCCACGCGGAAACGCATGTCCGAGAATCCATTCTAAGGCCTCATTTACGGAGACGCGGGGCGTCGCGCGGCGCGTGTGGCGTGGCGTCTCGCGGCGCGTCGGACGTTTTTTCTGTTTACGGTGGGGCGGCGCGTGCAGCGGCACGCATCATCGCACGCGTAAACACAAACTTATAGCAATATACGACCATGTTCATAGAGAAGCGAGACGGGAAGCGTGGCGGTGCCCGCCGCGGCGCCCGCGCCCGCGGCGGGCATCGCGGCGGCGCACGCTCGCCTCGATCAAATCGACTAGTTTTATGTTGGCGAGAGATGGGAGCGCACGTGTCGCGAATGACGAAAAATTGGAACTAGTTATTTCTGCAATACAGGAGTGACCCCAGTTGTGGATGGCTGGTCATTCAGTTGTATAAGAGCTCTTACACACGAGCGGCATGTTCCCAACGGCAGAGGTAACTGCAGCCGTCGACGCGCGCCGGCGGCAACCGTGGACGCGTCGACGGCAACCGTCGACGTGTCAACGGCAGCCGTCGACATTTCGACTTCGAAGATATAGGTCGACGGCAGCCGTCGACATTTCAACTTCGAAGATATAGGTCGACGGTTGCCGTCGACGCGTCGACGGCTGCAGTTACCTCTGCCGTTGGGAACATGCCGCTCGTGTGTAAGAGCTCTAACTGCAGCCGTCGACGCGCGTCGGCGGCAACCGTCGACGCGTCGACGGCAACAGTCGACGTGTCAACGGCAGCCGTCGACATTTCGACTTCGAAGATATAGGTCGACGGCTGCCGTCAACGCGTCGACGGCAACAGTCGACGCGTCAACGGCAGCCGTCGACATTTCAACTTCGAAGATATAGGTCGACGGCTGCCGTCAACGCGTCGACGGCAACAGTCGACGCGTCGACGGCAGTCGTCGACGCGGGTCGACGGCGTCGACGACCTATATCTTCGAAGTTGAAATGTCGACGGCTGCCGTTGACGCGTCGACTGTTGCCGCCGACGCGCGTCGACGGCTGCAGTTAGAGCTCTTACACACGAGCGGCATGTTCCCAACGGCAGAGGTAACTGCAGCCGTCGACGCGCGTCGACGGCAACAGTCGACGCGTCAACGGCAGCTGTCGACATTTCAACTTCGAAGATATAGGTCGTCGACGCCGTCGAAGCGCGTCGACGACTGCCGTCGACGCGTTGACGGCAGCCGTCGACCTATATCTTCGAAGTTGACATGTAGACGGCTGCCGTTGACGCGTCGACTGTTGCCGTCGACGCGTCGACGGTTGCCGTCGACGCGCGTCGACGGCTGCAGTTACCTCTGCCGTTGGGAACATGCCGCTCGTGTGTAAGAGCTCTAACTGCAGCCGTCGACGCGCGTCGACGGCAACTGTCGACGCGTCAACGGCAGCCGTCGACATTTCAACTTCGAAGATATAGGTCGACGGCAGTCGTCGACGCGCTTCGACGGCGTCGACGACCGCGTCGACGGCTGCAGTTACCTCTGCCGTTGGGAACATGCCGCTCGTGTGTAAGAGCTCTAACTGCAGCCGTCGACGCGCGTCGGCGGCATCCGTCGACGCGTCGACGGCTACAGTCGACGCGTCAACGGCAGCCGTCGACATTTCAACTTCGAAGATATAGGTCGTCGACGCCGTCGACGCGCGTCGACGAATGCCGTCGACGCGTCGACTGTTGCCGTCGACGCGTTGACGGCAGCCGTCGACCTATATCTTCGAAGTTGAAATGTCGACGGCTGCCGTTGACGCGTCGACTGTTGCCGTCGACGCGTTGACGGCAGCCGTCGACCTATATCTTCGAAGTTGAAATGTCGACGGCTGCCGTTGACGCGTCGACTGTTGCCGTCGACGCGTCGACGGTTGCCGCCGACGCGCATCGACGGCTGCAGTTACCTCTGCCGTTGGGAACATGCCGCTCGTTTCTAAATAAGACTGACAGAAGATTCCGCCTCGGACATAGCTTCATCGAGAATTGCCGCTGCGTGCGCCGCCGCGTGCGCCGCCGCGTGGGACGCGTCGGTGCCCGCCGCGGGCTCGGCCGCAAAAAACGCCCTAATTCAAACAAACGCGTCTAAAATCGCTTCTCCGTAAACGCACTCATACAACGCCATATATTTGAATTCAGTGCGGGCCGCGCCGCTCAACGCGACGCGCGACGCCCCGCGTCTCCGTAAATGACGCCTAAGGCTGCCTGTCTACCGCAGCAAAGCGGGCAGCGGAGCAGAGAAGCGGAGAAATATTAACCAATGGATAATGCCATTGATAATTTAATGCAATCCTATTGGTCAATATTTCTCCGTTTCTCCGCTCCGCAGCCTCGCTTCGCTCCGGTCGACAGGCAGCCTAAGCCTATCGTTTATCCAACTAGGCCTAGGGTGGATTCTCGGACATGCATTTCTGCGTATCCACCTTAGGGTGGATAAACGGAATAACCTCCTAAATGGGTCCAGATACGAACCTCCCTTATTTGGGTAACCCTCCGCCTATCACCCTGTATAATATAATTTGTACTGAATAACATGTTTTGAAACCATTAACTACAAATTCGGTTAACATTGTAATGAAAGGGATTTGAAGGTTTTGGCCCTAAAATCAGCCGCCATTTTGATTTTTTTTCAGAATCGCGGTGCACAACAAAAGTTATATATTTAGATAGAGGACACTTATACAAACAAAAAATGTTACGTAACATAATATCCTAAAGCGTCAGGTTTCGGAGTTATTCACCGAAATATAAGTCGAAAACAACAAGGATTTTTTTGTTTTTTTTCCCTCTAGGTAAGCATATTAAACTATTGAGGTAATAGAAACGTTATGAAACCTTTATGGAGAAGAAACAAATGAAGAATAGACATTTTTTAAATAAATAATTAAACACGGCAATTTATAGTTCGATTTTTAATCCCAGAGACTAATCTGACAAGTGTAATGTTAAACTTCTATACTAAAAAAAAACGAAAACACAAAAGACTTAAATGTCAGATTAGTCTCTGGGATTAAAAAACAAACTATAAATAGCCGTTTTTAATTATTTATTTAAAAAATGTCTATTCTTCATTTGTTTCTTCTCCATAAAGGTTTCATAACGTTTCTCTTACCCCAATAGTTCAATATCCTTACCTGGAGGGCAAAAAAACAAAAAAAATCCTTGTTGTTTTCGACTTATATTTGGTGAATAACTCCGAAACCTGACGCTTTAGGATATTATGTTACGTAACATTTTTTGTTTGTATAAGCGTCCTCTATCTAAATATATAACTTTTGTTGTGCACCGCGATTCTGAAAAAAAACCAAAATGGCGGCCGACCTTAGGGCCACCCTCCATACAAAAATCTTCTAACCCCTTTTCTCGTAGTTACGTACTAAGTTATAGCCTCAATGTAATTTCTTATCCCACAATAGCTCACACATGTTGTGTTTTGTAAGTAATAATCCGAGAAGGTTCGTTGCTACGCCACCATGTAGGAACCAACATACAGCAATTTATCGTTGTTACGTCCCTTTATTTCCATTAAAACGGAGCGAGGGAACGTTCCTTACCTCAAAAGGAAAAAGGAACTCTTTTAAGAACACTTCGTTGTCCGTCTGTCCGTCGGTTAAGACCATTTTCTCAGGAACGCGTGGAGTTATCAAGTTGAAATTAATATCGAATACTCAAGGCTGTAATCCCTTGAAGTAATGAAAACATCAACCTTCTAAGTCAACGCAATCCAAAGATACGGGCGTTTATGTTCAGGAATCAAAACGTATAGGGTACCTACTTCCCGTTGACCTAGAATCATGAAAGGACATGGATTTTTTGTGGCCCTGTGCGGACAAAAAGTTAATAATATCTAAAAAATAACTGATAATATTTGAAATCCCACCACAGCTTTCGTTACTTGGCAAAGGTTTGCAGAAAATATTTCAATTTAAAAGATTATTATTTTGATTCAAGTATTCGGGGAGGTCTTTATGTTGCCAGTTTTGGAAATAAGATGGTAATTGGGACATGCTTATTGTAAGAATTGATATGATTTCACGAGTATTTTTAGAATATAGAATATCAAAACTGTATTTAAAGCGTATTGAATAATAATTACACTGAACTGAACTGAACATGATATTGAATAATTGAATCATGTATCAATTTCATTTTTAAAACAAATAGATAAGTCCAGTCTTCAAATTAGGTAATGGCAGCACCTTCTTTATCTTTCATAATAATTGACAACATTTCATATTTTTAACCTGCATGTATTATTACGTTATATAAAAGTAAATTCAAATCTAGGGCACCCATATTTTTTCGTTTTTCGAAATTATGTACTTTTCATTCATAATTTTAACTTTGAAATTCGGTGTATTCTAAAAAGACGTAAGTGCCAGATGACGGTAGAATGGCGATATTACCTTTGCTTTATTGTGACCCGTCAAAAAAACTGTTAGATGTCACTTGTCTCAGTCGTTGTTTTGGTTCCGTCATTGGCGTATATTTTTCATTGGGATCCATTTTATTGGCGAAATATCAATCAAAAATTGATAATATTAACAGTAAGCAGCGTGTCGAGTTGATAGGAAAAAATATTGTTGAATTCAATTCAGTTTTTTAGTTGTTTTCTAGTTACACTTCTTAAGGTGACATTGACATGTCTTGTTTGATATAATGTTTTCAATCAAAGACATTGGAATGTGCAAAGGTAACTACCTCATTCCGCCGTTTATGTGACGTCATCACGTGTTTTTTGATTTTTATTTTTTTTCTCTGAAATTTAGAAATAAAAAAATAAAATAAAAATATATTTGAACTCAGGATACGAAAATAAAGAAATAGTATTTTTGTTTTAAGGTCGTGTCAGGTTTGAAATGTTGTCAATTGTCACTGACCGTCATTGTCATGTACGACATAGTGTCATTATGCTTTACATAGAGTTAAAACTAATGTAGAGGAGGCATTGAAAGATAAAAAATGCTACGCAATATTTTATTTTTTTCTATACGAAATATCCTGTGTGTTAGAAAGAGTACCCTTTAGTGCTTATATATGCCATTGTTTATTTTTGACAATTGCAATTATATGACGACCGTAAGGGATTGTTGCACTGTCTCATACACACATTTGCATGTCACGTTTAGCATAAATCAGTGCTTACACTGAACAATTGCTTACAATTGTTCGTGAAATAAAATAAAACCAACCAAACCCTTCTTGTCAGCCGGGTTTGGTGCTTTCTATTTTATTTATAACTCTGTGGTGCCGCGTGTGACAGCATCATGAATGTTTTGTTGTGATTTCTTGTGAATTGTTCAAACCATATAAAATTTTAATGTCTTTGGTTCAAACATATAATTGGCTGTATTTCTGGTTATCTTTTTGCATTTCTTAGTGACTTCGCCTTTCATGGACTATAGATTTTTACATTGCAGTTTACCTTGGCTACAATAACAATCCCTTTAACTCGCATCTCTGACAACTCTGATGCTGCGTGGTTTCCAACGGAGATCCAACGTTCTGTAAACTGGGGCATTGCGAAAGAATCATTTATGATACATTCGTTAGATTTGAGTGAAATTCAATCTGTTGGAAGACCGTGGATTACTCAGTGATCGACAGGTTTGAATTTAATTTTCTTGACAGGTTTGAAGTCGTCAGATTTGGGAATGGTCTTGTAGACCTTCACCAACTTTTACGACGAACAAAAATATACAGGGTTTTGAAACACTATTATTGCTTCATAATAAATTTTGTTTTATTTGTGTCCATTCTGGACCAAGCTTGTATGGGACAAAAATCCATCTCCAAATTTGGCAAGAAGCAATGTCATGTAGCACAAGTACCTATGTGTTATTATTCAATAAGTTTTAATGTTTTATTGAGCAACAAAGGAAAAGAAATAGGCACTTCTATTATATTATTTCTAATAAAATTGTTCTCAATATGTATCCTCTTAATTTATCGAACTCTTACTATAAACCATCATCATCAACTGCCTAACCTTGTTCCAACTATGTTGGGGTTGGCTTCGAGTCTAACCGGATGCAGATGAATACCAGTATTTACCATGGAGTGACTGCCTATCTGACCTCCACCAGCAACATATTGGGTAATACGATACCCCTTGGTAAGACTGGTTGTCAGACTTTTGGGCCTCTAACGACCCGTAACGATCCTGTCAAAGATCTACGAATGACAACCGGGACCAACGGCTTAACGCGCGTGATTTCCGAGGCACGGTGAGGTCTTGGTATGTAAAGATGGTCACCCATCCACGGACCAACCGCGGCAAGCATAACTTAACCTGATCGATAGAACCGTGCGGCTGTTATTTCTTAGCCACAAGCTCCTCCTATCAGAAACCAAACAACAACATGAAAATAACCATTCTCTAAATATAACCTTCCTTAGGTACATCCATTATTATTCGTGCCTGTCGTCATTAGTTCCCGAATGTTCTCGAACTAGGTCACGACACTTTTGGTAATCGGAGCGAGATTTCGGGACCTCCCGGTCTGCTCCTCTCCAATAACGGGACCGCGTGACACCGACAAATGACCATTATCTGTTATATAGATCTGTCAACATCCGGTGTCGACCTCCTTGTCTGTGGACTGGGATCATGTTACTTTGTCGATTAAGTGTACGACATTATGCATGACATACATAGCCACTAAGTAAGACCAGTATTAGTATAAATACTAGTTTCCGAAGAATTGCCAAACTTAAGTGGCAGTGGGCAGGGCACATGGCTCGCAGAACTAATGGCCGATGGGGCGAAAAGGTTCTGGAGTGGGGACCGCGTACCGGAAGACCTAGCGACGACGACCTTGTGAAGGCCGCACCGGATGGTAAATCTTTGTTACTTATTTGTTTTCCGAACCTGTGATTCGATTGCAATCGGTTTTTAGGTGATCACTAAATTACGCAAACTTTCGAATAAATAACATCTTATAAAGCTAGTTATCCTGCCAGAAACAGTTAATTGCGTAACACACTATCAGTAGGAATGGCTTTCATTTTGACAGTTCAACAACATTCATTGCGTTACTTACGTTGTTGGACAGACACATTTTTCGATTATATGAAGCAATGGATTAGCAATATCCTTCAAAATGATTCAGATTGTGATTGAAAGTGTATTACGAAATTAGGGTGCTGGTTAAAAATCAACTACTGTAAAATTTTTAGCCCTAGAGGTACTATAGTCCGCGCGGAACTAGTTGGCCGCTGAGGTGGGGACAGGGGTGAGGCGGCAGTTCGCACCCCACGTACTGAGTAATGCGCCCCGCCCCTCCGTCCCACCGCTCACATACCTAAGGCGCGGCCAACTAGTTCCGCGCGGACTATAATACTATTATAATAGTTAAGCGTAACAGTTTAAAGCATGATATCCGTGGTTTAAAGTAACACTAACAATCGATCCTGACGAACCACAGTCCCAAAGCGACGAACCGCTACCTAGAAGTGCAGCACGCCTCGACGGAGTCGCAGGTGACACGACAATCACGTTTCGCATGCCATAACGGATTCGCTGATCTCAAACTCCACGTGATCTATGTGGCTGGTAAAAGCAACCACACCAGGCATGCAAGCCAATTAAATAATTTGTAATTGTCACAAAGACGTAAAAGATAACCAGTTTTCACACAAAAACTCTTTTGTTTGAACAATTGTTCACCGGCCTATTTCACTGACCGTACTCTGATCCAGCCAGTTTTATTGTTAAGCAGGAACAATAACCTAATATAATATTTCATTTTATGACAGGACTAATACTAAAAGGTAAAATTCGCTCACTCGCTTAACTAAAGTCGATAAGAATTTAGCGTTCAAGAAATGTGACGTTTAAAATCTAAACGAAATATCAGCAATACTTTGTCCTAAAATACACCTAAACGTGGTATGATTGCGTAAAAAATATTTATAGACCTTCCGATAAAAAAATATTTAACGCAAAGATTGTCATCGGAATTTTTAAACTGAAGTTGAAAACTGTCTCGAGAGGCTTGGCGTCGAGCCAAGCGAGCGGCTACGCGATGATATTAACTTGATCGGTAAGCACACAATGTTTGTCAAACTTTTAGATAAATTGACTGAAGCCTTGTTAAATAAAAATCTTACTTTTTCTGCTTTTTACTGAGCTACATGTATGCCGCTACGAGACGTAGCGCGGCGTAGCCGTAGCAAAGTGGAATCGCTGCTACGAGTACGCATCTGCTACACCGACTCCTCTTTCGTAGCAACTGGCCGGTTCGCTAGCTCGCTACTCTTGGACTTTTAATTTGAGTGATGGGATCTTTGTTTTATATGATGTTTTATTTATTGTTGTTTCTTCTTGGTCGTGGCTTTATGTATGATTTTTTTTATTATATTGGTTAAACTTTATACATTTGGAAAACGTGTAAAACACAAATGATTAATTGATGTAATTTGTAATTGTTTGCTTTTTTTATTTTGGTTTTTTTTTATTGAGTTTTGATGTAATTTATGTACAGTTTTTTCTTTATTTATGTGTATACTGGAAATTTTTATTCAGAATTAAAATAATCTATGTAAAGAAATAACAATTAATAATAACAAAATTATATCCTAACTTAAATTCACAAACTAAAATATAGCGTCGAATAATTCATCCGCATCGCAGTCGACTGGTAATGTACCCAAGAGACTGGCGGCATTACCTCGTTGTACGGCAACGCTTAGCCTCTGGCCAAGGTAAAAGCCAGCCCTTGGGTCACGGAAAGTGTCAACAAGCCGTTTCGAAATTTCCTTAAAAAGACCGTGAGCTCTCAGAATTCTGTGAATATTTAGTAAAGTAAAGACTATTAATGTTAAAAGTTTTATGAAATGAAAAACCCATTAATTTATCTAACATTCGAATTTGTGTCGATGTATTTATGTTTTGTACAATAAAGAAATTGACAGAGACAAATACTTACATAATCAATCTTTCTTCTATCTAATCTAAGAAAACTCGGTGAGTAATTACCACAAAACATTCATGTACTGCGGTAAACATAATCAACTTAATACCCGTTACACACATAGATAAACCGTTTCTATATTAGGCTCGTCAAATGGTTTGTGTACTAACACGGCCCCATCTCGGCACAACACGTCCTCGAAAGTTACAAAGAGTGTCCAGAAGGTCAATAAGCAAATAAGAAAAATATTAGGAGATACATTGTTAATAGGATTTTTTGGCGTACAAATTACGTTGACAGGTTACGTTGAACAGGCGCGCTGTTCGTAAACATTTATTCAATTGTTTTATGAAGTTGCATTGAAAAAAAAAAACGTATGCGGTCGGGGGACCCCCGTTAGGATAAAAAAAAAGAAGCTTCACCAATAACTAGTATTCGTTAATCAGTGAATTTGCTTAGGTTCTTAGTCTTACACAAACTAATCCTTCTGTATCATACTCAGTGATTATCGAAATATCCGAGATGCCGTAACTCATGGTTGGCGGAGCAGCGGCGCGTGACAACTGGCGTCTATCACGCAAATCGTACATTGTATAGCTATGGAATGTATCATAAGCGTCGGGGTTATTCGAGGTCATACCGGGGGTTGATCTTCATTTGTTATGTAATATCGCATGTCGGATGGATGATTCAATGAAATTATAATGTCTACCGCTCTGTTTCCGTGTGTAAGATTATATTCTATATAATTACTCGTATCTGTATACCATCATTATAAGCAAATAAATGGTTTTTGTTCCGTAAAGGGATTTACTTTAAAAGCGAAAATCTGTACGAATTTAGAATGTATGTTCTGTTATAACGTTTAAAAAATTACGTATTTATTAAAAATAAATAGCGAGTGTTTATTTTTTGAGTTGGTTCGATTCCCGGTTTAGGTAAGCTTGTCGAGAAATATGTAAATACAGTTTTGTTTCTTTTTAAAAATAAAGGAATGTTTCCTTTAAGTAAAACAAGGATTTAAAGTGGTTTCCTTCAGGGCTTTTAAAGTTAAAGTAGATGCGTTAAATAACAAGTTTACCCTTTTAAAAAAGGGTTCGATACACAGCTTTTTATAAAGTCTTGTTTTTAATCAAATGAATGCACTGTGTTAAAAGCATATTATTTAACATGAAATTACTGCAGTTGAAAGGTTTTTTATGACAGGTTATAGCAGTAATATGTAAATAGTACGGGCTGCGGGCGCGAAAGGGCTTGGCGGTCGTTGACCTGCTTGTTCGTTACTTTTTGCATGTTAAAAAGAGGTCTAAAGTGGAATTTTATTGTGAAAATCCAAAAGTGCACTACTCATAATGCTCATTTGATCGTATAAAAAACCATAGATATACTTAGATTAGTTATTTGTTATACAAGAGTGCAAAGTTGCTTTTTAACCGCGTGTTCAATTTTGATGACCGAGCAAGCGAAGGATTCTAAAATTGAATCACGAGCGCAGCGAGTGATTCAAAATTAGAATCCTGAGCGTTAGCGAGGGAATCAAAAGAGCACGAGGTGAAAAATCTTTGCACTCGAGTGCAACACGTAACTTTTCATTCCACCTCAGCGAGGAAATGACTAAATGCAAAAAAAAAACGTTTACAATCACAAGATAGGTACACTTTTATTTCAGTTTAGGTATTAATTACTACATTATGACAGGTAAGTATTACAGAATAATCTTTAAATTATAACAAAATAATACTAAGGTATAATTAAGAAAATTTTAAAGTAACGTTGCTACAGTTATTTAAATTGAGTGTAATATTTTTGTTTGGTACTGTAATATTGGTGTTAGTCACTTGTGTACTGTTTTTCGGTAAACTATCTGTCATACTTAATAGTTGTACCGATTCATCGGATTCCCTTGGCGTGAATGTTGGAGAGAGAGGGAGACGGTTAGGTGTTTCATAACGGCTTATTTTTGATGTAGAAGGGCCAGTCCAAAGATCCGATTGAGGCTCTTTCAGTGTAATGGCTCCTACGATGCCTTCACATATTTTAGACTTATTTTGGATGGAATCCTCTATGTATCCCTCTACAACTGCATTGGACTTCCAGCCTCCGTGGCGCTTAAGGGACAGGAGATCAGCTCCGGAATCAGCCAAAAGTGTGGCTGAAGTTCGTCGGAAACAATGACCCGTGCACAACAGGGGTTCTGGAAGTTCAAGAAATGTTGCTATTTCTCGTGGGATACTGCCAATTTTATTAGTACCCATAGGCTGTCTAACACACTTTCCATTGCGATACTGTAGAAAAAATCGATTGATTGGAGTGTTAGGCGGGCGTAAGGCTTGATATTTCTCAACAATCGTTACGTATTCCTTGCGAATGACGAAGTTGCGGTCTCTTTTTGTCTTTGTATTAGGTAAATTAATTAATAGTAAGTCATCTGAATGTTTCTCAATGTTTTTGACATTAAGTTGTGTTAGTTCATTAGTTCGACATGCTCCGTTTATTCCAATAATAAGAACAACCTGTAACGTAAAGAGTATTGTAGTAGATAAATGAATAAAATTGATATGAACGCATAATTATGCCTATCAACATCTACTAAGTATACTATTTAATTGAGATTAATATACTTAAGTAGATACTGAATGTGCAACTGACTTACTTTTGCCGCCAAATATACGGAATCGGGTGCTTCGTTAAGAAACTTTTCAATATCAGATAAGTACTGTGAAAACCTTCGATTTTTTTGGTTGATGACCAGATGAGGCTCTTTTTAAAAATGCCACTAATTTAGGATAGGTATCGATATGTTTGTCTTTTTTCATCTTTATTGTTGCTTTTAGCATCGAATACGTACTCCATAGAGTGCTTGCTTTCTTGTTCTCGGATAATTCTATAAAATATGCCAGCAAAACGTTTTCTGAGAAAGTTTTGGCTCCTTTTGCTAGTCGCCACGTGTTGAACATATCGTACTGTTTTAAATACTTCTCGCGTGATTGTTGAGGGAGAAAGCTCATTTGCGCATTATTAACAGTTTCAGTCAATTCTGTTGGCGTCAAGCAAACTTCCTCGTCGCTAGAATCACTCATTTTAGTTTTTTCACTTGTTTTCAAGTTTCTTGTTTTTAATATAAGGTTTAACAATGTCGTGAAAAAATGCCGCGTAAAGAACCGCGTACAAAGCAAATTGAAAAAAGAACACCAAGAAGGTTCCGTGTCTGAGTTTTTAACAAATTAAAAAAAAGTTGTATGATATATTCGGCACCATAGAGGTAGCAGTAAATAGGTTTAATGTTTTTTTTAATTCACAAACTTAGTGCACACGATGTTCTAAATTCAATTTACTTTATCCTCTAGAGAATAAAAACGGCTTTTCCACTCAGATATTGAAGATTAAAAATACTCTTTCCGAGATGGTGGGATGAAAAATATATTATATTAGTTAGTTTTTTTTTATTAATTTTAATTAAACTAATTTTAATAAAAGAGCCATTTTTAGGGTTTCTCCTATGGGTGAAACGAATCTATTAAAAAAAATTACTCAATTAATTTATTTTTTTCGCAAGCTACAATTGTTTTCATGTTTCACACTTGATTAACGAGATTTTTTTTGGAAATATTTTGATGTTTCTTTTTTTACGTTTCTACTGCATTAAGTCAATTATTGAAAAGCACAGAATTAATCTCCATTAAATTATCTATACAATGGTATATAAACTAAGTAGGTTCTGTGTACTAGCAGGAGTATAACAATAGAAACAGTTGCAGAAAGGAGACAAAAAAAAATTTTCGTTCGTAAAGCACTTTGTAATGCTTCGCATTATGAGTCGTGGCAAAGTTATATTATCAACAAACATAAACTCACGCTTACTTTCAATGGGTGTAGTCAGAAACTGTAGAATGCTACCTGCTACGATCCATATATACTCCTTTGTATTATCAAGTGTGTTAAATGAATGAAAAAAGTGGAACCTGTTATACTCTTTGCACACGCTACGAGCTCGTATCTACAAACGGGGTGAATATGGATGCAGGGGGGAATCGGGACGAAACTTTAAAATGGATTTTAACGTTGAAATAATACCTATAGTTTGTTGGCAATAAGGGCACGTAATCGTTAATTAAATTACAGTAAACACATTAGGGTCCTTTTTGGCCACAAACTATATTATTTTAATTGTTAAAATCCTTTTTAAAGTTTTGTCCCGATTCACCCCTGCATCCCTATTCACCCCGTTTGACGGTACCTAAAGACTAAGATTAAACTCGTAAAGAAGAATATTCTATCCTTACTCGATTCTATAAAACCACAAGATGAGAACAAAACCGTTTCAATCTACTCTCACTAAAATGTAAAGTGTTCAATGCTGTGCAGCTGCGGAACGATGGAACAAGATTTCGAGATCTTAAAAATAAATGAATAAGTTCTTTGGGAGATTTGTGTTGTAGTCTGTAAAATAATTGAACTCAGAATATAAGAGAATACTTTTCATTATGTACCTACACCATACGAATTACAGATATAAATATAGAGAGGAGAACGGACAATAGAAATTTAAAAACTTCTAGAGAGATTAACTTATTTGAGAGATTTTATCCTGAACAATAATTCTAACGATTAGTAGAATAAAGTAGCGAGTATTTATT
Organism: Amphipoea oculea; assembly: GCA_945859645.1. Lineage (NCBI taxonomy): Eukaryota > Metazoa > Arthropoda > Insecta > Lepidoptera > Noctuidae > Amphipoea > Amphipoea oculea. The sequence continues at coordinate 17,766,528 of OX243873.1, forward strand.
TTTTGAGCTGGTTCGAATCCCGGTTTACGAGTAGGTAAGCTTGTCGAGAAATCTGTAAATACAATTTTGTTTCTTTTTAAAAATATAGGAATGTTTATTTTAAGTAAAATATTATATTTATTACAGAAAGTTAACAAGCAACTATGGTAAATGGTTTATAGACCTATTTTGCGAAGTTAGTGTCATCGTCCGGCGACAATCTAACTTCGATGTGAATTCAACTGCGCTGTTTGATCTCTTGGGGCCGCTATTTAAGTTCAGGCGTCATGTTAGGGCTGCTAAATATTGTTGCTTGCAGTTGCTCAAGTGTCTGGCTTGTTTGTGAACTATATAACATCACGCCTGTTTTCCTTAAATTGGGGCGGGCTGAGGTGGTATAGTTCTCCGACATTTTGTCAGTTATGTCATGTCCCATGAAGTAGGGATGAGCCCATTGCCGTTAAACAGGCACTGATGGTGACTCCGGGTTGTTGTTTAGAAATTCCTGAAGAAAATATATTTAACACTGCCCGACGTAGTAATCTAACCCAGAATTCCACATACAGCAGTCACGCATGCGACCGGAGATATTGAAGGTCAAATTTCTAACTTAATTTGACGTTTTGTTTACAAAAAACAAGTTTTAAATGTTTTAACTTAACTTTAAATTCACCATTGAACCGTTGCATGCGGCTTATAGGATTAAGCCCAATGTTTTGCGATGCCGCCGAGGCCGAGGCGAAGCCGAGGCACACATACGTAAGTCCATCAATGCCTAGTTGTGGCCAAGGCTTGAATAGTCCTTTTTTCAAATAATGCTCGGAAATTAAAAGTAAGTAAGTACCTAGGCAGAACTTTTTTGTCAAATATAATTAGTTTTCGAAATCAATGACGAACAACAATAAAATTTTCCCGCGTTAAAGTGTCTATTTGCAAGCCAGTTCGAAATTTAAATAAAACCTTTGATAACTTACCTCCTTGGTTGCCATGTTTCGAGCAAAAGATCGTTCCATTTTTAAATTACACGACAGATATGAGTTTACTATGAAATTTATTTGGCCGCTAAACCACGACAGATATGGATTTGCATACAACTTTTGCCGGCCGCTGCTTGCATGTATTTGGCCAGTACAGCAATTTCGATTTATCTCGAAGAAGGTTGCCAAAATAATGCTAGCATGTTTGAGAAAAAGCCTTTCCTAGTAGTCTTTATTAAATATAACTAATTTTATAACCAGTTTCCGCTGGAAGGAGAAATTCAGCCAGTCTCGCCATAGGTCGTAGAATGCAGTGCGCATTGCGGTAGTCATTTATATGTTCCGGGTGAGATTTACACGGAGGGTTAAATTCATAGATTTAGTTAGTATACACATAATCAGCCTATACTGTTCCCACTGCTCCCGGACACAGGCCTTCTCAGGCTTTAGCGATGAAAATCTATTAAAGAAATTTGACAGATTGTAGTAGCTTAATGTGCTGGCGTCTGTACAACTACAAGCGGTCGATGAAACCACAAAAAAAGTCAAATTAATTACTGTATCGATACCCATCACGTATGCGAAGTCTCGCTAACTAATGTACTTTGGCCCTGTATACTTTTGACCCACGCAATTACACTTCCGACCGTCTACTGTGATTTCAGCCTTGGCACCACTAGTCAAAAACTTAAGGAAAACGTTATCATTATGAAAAAAAACTTATCAGTGTTTCAAGAAAATTATATAACTTGACGTTTACTTTAAGTTTGTTACGCAAACAGTCTTAAAAGTTCGTGACATTTTCAAGATTTGCAAACATTGTGTTAAAAATCACAGCGTTTTATGAAAATTCTTTCTAAGTACTTTTTTTTAGATTTTGTGAAGTGAAAACTTCTTTAGGCGCGTTAGACATTTTTTGATATGGAAAAAACCATTGAACTCGCGACACTGTTACTGACACACACAACGCTACATTCGGATGTGTTCGGCTATCCTCGGGATGTACTCGGTTTTAATGGGGAACTATATTTTCTATCACCAAAATTTATATTTGTCATCAAGTTGTATCACCTAATAAATAGATCTATCGCCACGAAATATTTGTATCACCTAATAAATAGATCTATCGCCACGAAATATTTTCGTTCTCAGATAGCGGGGCTCCGTCGACATAGGATGCAAGAACGAGCGAAGGGCACCCCGAGGTTCGGTTTGGTTAGGTTACTTTAAACCCTTTACACAGAAATAGGGGCCCCGCGAAGCGGGGCTCCGTCGACATAGGATGCAAGAGCGAGCGAAGGGCACCCCGAGGTTCGGTTTGGTTAGGTCACTTGCATTGTTTGGTGACTACATTTTGGTGACAGATCTACTATTTGGAGGACAAACCCTAATATTTAAGAAACACAAAACTAATTAAATTGGTGATAGCTTAAATGATACCCGTTTTAATGTATTTCTGATATGTCAGTGAGTGATGGCAAAGTATTCTGTTTGTGTTTTGTTTATATAACGATTCAAAAATACACACGTTATTCTTCAAGTTTTCACTTCTGTCGGCACTCCCGGAGTGCCACTGTTTTTTTCTGTGTTTTAGTGAGTACAATATTAGGCTTTCTGTTTTAAAACATAAATCATATTTTAAAAGTCAAAGTAAAAGTTTTACTGAAATACGTTCTGCGGGGTAACTGCGTACACTATCAAATAAAAAAAAGAATATAAAAACATTGAAAAATAGTAGCCCACCGGTATCGGGAACAGGGTCCAAGCTACCGGCGGTCAGGGCTCCAGAGAGATATTATTATTAGGTATTATTAATTAAATTTTCCCTGTTTTATTTATAAATGTAATGGTTATGATATTAGTGTTACTCGTCGTCGCGTTATTAGCCGTCATTGTGGAGACCTATAGGGATTAGGAGGCTTGCGTTAACAGTGAATGTAAGTACCACAGATATAGATACCGCACCTAGATAACGCAAGAGCAACAACTTCGCGTGCCCAGCTTACGTACAAAAATCGTACGCCGCCACTTTCGCGCTCAGTCCTAAGTACTGTTAGTGCTGGCTGGGTGAGCGTGAACGTTGGCGCTAGGCGCTGGGGATGGGCCGAGACGGGGGTGTAGAGAGAGAGAGATTTGATTTCCGCATCACTAAATAGCTTGTGACGTCATAGTAGATAGTCCAAAAAATGGCACGCTTGGTTTTCATACAGATCGTGATACTTGCGTTATCTAGAACTCTAGGTCTATCTATATCTGTGGTAAGTACATATTTGGGCTAATAGGGAACATTATTAAAAAACACAACTGGCAAAATGTGTGTACCTACTATAGGTACAGATCTGCCTAACCCTTCGGGGGATTACAGGCGTGATGCTATGTTATGTTATCATAAAAAAATACAAAACATAATATAAAAGGAATTTACTAGGCAGATGTGAGTGGAAGCGTTGGGACGAGACGCCCTAGGAGGACATACATATAGTGACTTTATTGGTGAATATACTTTAGAAAGGTCAGGTGCGTTACGCATAGTACTTGCAACCGGCGGCGGCGTGCGTGTATGACCATAGAGACCTCGTAATTTTAACCCTTTGAACGCCAAGCGCAGCTCATAGGAAGTATGCTCGCTACGCCGAGCCATTTATTTACTATTAAATACCTACAAAATGCTAGTGATGGGGTATTCACAAATATCGATAAAACTTTATTACTGCTACTACAATCGATTTTCCATATATGAGTGTTAAAGGAGAAGACGACAAAATTTAAAAAACATAATCCTTTTACCTATTTTCTATAATATTAGATTATAAAGTAGCATATATATTTTTCGCCTAAACTCGTCGTTGGCGTTCTAGCGGCCAATTACGTTTGTCGCTTGTAAGCGTCGTTGGCGTTCAAAGGGTTAAGAACGTTCACAGTCTGATCTTAGTCTCAATCTGTCATAAATACCTCTAATTTCACTACATTTTTGACAAGTTTTTGACATTGATTGTCGCTGAGATGAGATTGTGACTAGATTTTAAACGTTTTTAATTACAGGAATTGGCCTTCAGATGTGTGAACGTAAACAAGGCAAAAGGATCGTAGCAGGTAGCGTTCTGTAGTTTCTGCCTACCCTCATGGATAGAAGGCGTGAATTTGTGTGTATGTGTGTGTACAGACGCCAGCACATCAAGGTGCTACCCGAAACTTTCAAAGGACATGGCTAAAATTTCATAGACAAAAAACCCAGAATCGCCAGCAACGAAATGTATAAAAATGGGTTCACTATAGTAAACCCAGTACGGTTTCAAAAAATCAGCCTCCTAAACCATATAGTATAAAAGTTATTATACTTTGTGTGTTTATGTTATTCATACTTACATTGATTACTCGACTTTTATTTTATCACAATCTCTTTAGTATAATTATGATAATATATTAAAATAATCTAAAACATATACCCTTCAATACATATGTATATATATTTTATTATTAATAATCTTTATACAGCGTGAATTTTTCAAGTGGGCGTGGATGGCCAAATTCGAAAGTGTGAGGAATAGCGAAAAGTACTCAAGGGAGCCTCGTGCTCGATTTTAATGAAAACTAAAACTGCATCATTGGATTTTTTGAAAAATCAATATTTCTAGCCAGGAATCGAACCGTTGATTTTGAAAAAAAAAAACACTGTATTATTACATCATTCGCTAGTGTCCCTAATAAGGATCAAATTCTGGGAAATAAGGGGAGAGATGAGAAGAGAGAGAAGGGAGGGGGGGGGGTGAGATGGTAAATAATGTGATGATGAGTGTGTCTCTATTTGATTATTATTTTTATGCCTCGGTCGGCGAATCCTACATATATGCGCGAAGGAGTGTATCGGGTGGCCGCCGTAATCAGGGGATTAGGATGCTTTATAGCAGTATCAAAGAAGCGCTTGGAAAAGCGTTTCATAAACTGCTGGACGTCGGGCATTCTGAGATCTAAGTGTAAATTCTCATTGCGGACATATAAGGGGGCTTTTTTTTTTGTGGATGGGAAATCATCAAATGACTCCTCCCGCTCTGGGTGGAGCGGAAGGGAGTGTCAGACTCCTACTGACTAAAACCCACCCGTGTTCCTTCCTTAGCGTATAAGGGGGCTTCCGTGACCTTTCTGAGGAAACGATTCTGGAGGGTCTGCATTCTATGCAGATGGTGAGGCTTAGCATGTGCGAACACTTCGCTAGCATTGGTCATGATGGGCGTGTAGCGGTATCTACAACGCCACATGCGAACAACGCGTCATACTGACGTCACGCAAATCCTGCATCTCGCAAGCAGAGTTTACCGCGCAACTAGCATTATAGATACAACGGCCCGACATGAATCATGGGGCAGTTGCCCGCCATACACAACACCCGTTTGGTCGGAGGTTCCTGCCTTTTCTATAAGGTTTGACAACCAGTCTTACCAAGGGGAAGGGGTATCGTATTACCCAGTAACTGGGTTGTTGAGGTCAGATAGACAGTCGATCCATATAAAATACTTGGTATTCAGCTGGATCCGGTTAGACTGAAAGCCGACCCCAACATAGTTGGGAAGGGCTAAGCAGATGATGATGAGGTAGATAACATAAGAAAAATAAAAAAAAGTACTTTGTTAAAAATGAGCTCTTTATTTTAGTTTGCCGTATGTCATTACATCCCAGAATTCAATCCTTACTAGCGACACTATCGAATGGTGTAATAATGCAGTGTTTTTTTTTTTTCAAAATCAACATGTTCGATTCCTGGCTAGAAATATTGATTTTACAAAAATCTCATGATGCAGTTTTACTTTTTATCAAAATCTGGGTTTTTTCTTAGCCATCTCTTTTTCCCAATCAATGTTGAACCTTATGCTTTAGCGATAAAGTTGAAAATCTATTAAAGAAATTTGACAGATTGTAGTAGGTTGATACACTATTAAACTATCGGTCGTTGTCGGTCGTTATACTATTAAATGTAGCACACAACTTTGATGAAACTTTACAGTAATATAGCTTAAGTATACATCAGAATAAGACATAGGATACTTTTTATGTCGATAATTCCACGGGATCGAAACTTATGCGGGTGAAACCGCAGGGCACTGCTAGTAGACTCTGTTGCTCAGACTTTAGACTTCAGGCTGCTACAGCGAATTTTCTAATGGAAAACCCCAATCATACTTTATCGAACTCGAGGATCGAACCCTAGAACCTAACAGACGTGCTTGCGAGGCACTAACGAGGCATAAAAAAACATTTTATGCTTAAGTATTTTAAAACGGTATGAATAGAAAAGAACCCAAAATGTGAAACAAAAATACGATGAAAAGAATGTGGCGTCAAACCGCGCGCGGTGTAGGGTTCCGAGTTTATATCTGTACCTAGGTGTCTCTCAGAATAAAAATATACTGTTATTTTTGCCTGACCACTAGGCCACTAGGTCTTCTTACTCGACTACCCAGAAGGAGGGTAATGTTCGTGCCTACTTACCCAGTCTTGTAGTTCGTAAGTACTTTGTAGATACTCCAATATGGGTTTAGCCTGTAAGGCACAGGGTACCTGTAGTCCGCGCCATAGAAATGTAAATTCATATAATATCTATGGTCCGCGCGCAATTAGTTGGCCGCTGAGGTGGGGACAGGGGTGAGGCGGCGGTTTGCAACGCACGTACTGAGTAATGCGCCCCCGCCCCTCCGTCCCACCGCTCACATACCTAAGGCGGGGCCAACTAGTTCCGCGCGGACTATACACGTATTTTTATCAAGAATGTCTTCTATAATAGTCTGTCTGTCCGTCTGTATTAATTAATTTTCAGCTTAACCAATCAAGCACCGCGCGTCGCCTGGCGACGAAACAATAGAAAATCAACTGTATCTCATTAGCGGAGCTCGACAGATTAATATTGTTACCTAAATGATTACTTTAAACATTCAGAGTGATTGTTTGATTGCTTTAAACATCTAGGCAACAAGATGTAAGCAAGTTCAAAAAATATTGATGTCAAGTGATCTATTTTGAACGTTAATATCTCGGATACATGACACCTTAGAGTCAGTTCACACCGCGACGCGACGCGGCGCGCAGTTTTCAAGATAGCAATACAATTATAGACTTTATCTACTACACAAAAAGGTACACAATTCAGTGAGGTGGTGCCTACTTGCTGCGGTGCTACGCCGCTCGGCTCACCTCACTGAATTCTGCACCTTTTTGTGTATATAGCAGTTAATTATAACTGGGAATATTAATTACGTCATTATTCATCAATTAGAGCCAATTTGCCTCAACTGTTGTACAATTATTGGAAACTAAGTTAGGCGTAATTGTGTTAGTTTGAACACAATCAAACCACCTAGCATTGTGTAGAACTGACGCAAATACTGGAATACAGTACCTTAGTATTATACTTCAGGCTTCGTCCTCGAGATTAGCATTTATACACATGTAGTAACGCGTAGTACACACCATTCCACACTATTTTGAGAATATTTTGATTTCTTCTGCATTTTCAACTTTTTTTTTTTTTTTTTTTGTGGGTAGTTTTGTCCACTTGATTCCTGCGCCCGCAATCCGTGTCATTTTTCGCTTTTTAGTGCTGCGCCGTTCCACACTCGCTCGCGATTACAGTTATTTAAAAAGTTAATATCTAGTGTTGTTGTGATATTATAATAATGCCTAAAAGAAAAGGTGATGATTGTGATCGTATAAAACAAAAAATTAGAAGATTACAAAGAAAATTAAGACGCAAACGGCGTCGATCGCGTGATTCATATTATTCGGATAATGACTCACAGTTATCGTCAACAAGTTTGTGCCGCCGTTCTCCGTTAGATGATCAAGGTATGTAATATTGAAAAGTTTCCAAATGAAATCAAAATTAAAATTCCCGACCTTATAAAAACATCTAGAATTGGGGCATGTCAACCCATGCTCGTTATTCCGTTTTTTGATAAAAAACCAGAGATTTGTCCAGCAAAAGCAATACTCGATTATCTCGCAATGACTGAAGGACTTCGTATCAATACGGATACTTTATTTATCAGTTTTAAAAGGCCGCATAAATCGGTAGGTGCACAAACTTTATCTAGATGGATAAAACATACCCTAAGTTTAAGCGGAATTGATACTTCCACGTTCACTGCGCATAGCACTCGACATGCTGCCACATCTGCTGCGCAAAGATTAGGTGTTAATATTGATCAAATTAGGAAAGCTGCTGGTTGGAGCCCTAGCTCCCAAACATTTGCAAAATTTTATAGTAGACCTGTTAATAATGTGTCTAATGATTGTTTTGGTATGGCAATAATGAATGATTCAATTAACAAGTAAACCTTTTAGTTAATTACAGCAATTGTAAAATGAAGTGATTTTTGTTTTTTCGTTACAGCAATACAAAATACTTTGCAAACTATAACTCATGTATTTCATTTAATTATATTTTACGATTCTTATCTCTAAAAGTCTACATGTGTATAAATGCTAATCTCGAGGACGAAGCCTGAAGTATAATTAGAGATTAAACGAACTTACCTGTGAGTGAAGTTCGATCCTAATTATATGAAGGCTTCGTCCGAAGAGATTAGCAACCCTCCCACCCTCTCGTTCAATCTCTACCCTTATCAATCGTAAAATATGAAGTGAATGGGCTAGACTCTAAACTAAATGACACGGATTGCGGGCGCAGGAATCAAGTGGACAAAACTACCCACAAAAAAAAAATAAAAAAAGTTGAAAATGCAGAAGAAATCAAAATATTCTCAAAATAGTGTGGAATGGTGTGTACTACGCGTTACTACATGTGTATAAATGCTAATCTCTTCGGACGAAGCCTTCATATAATTAGGATCGAACTTCACTCACAGGTAAGTTCGTTTAATCTCTAAGTATACTTTGTACAGATTTAAGTATTTTCGTTCTTACAATAAATACAACGTTTACAACAAAACACTTTTTCCAAAAAAAAAAAACAACCAGCATTTCCCTATCCATAAAAAATAATTTTTGAAATCGATTTACAATTGCCGGAGAAATCGCGTAACATAATTATGTAAGTATATTATAAAAAAAAAAAAAAACCCCTCAAATTGAGAACCTCCTCCTTTTTGAAGTCTGTTACTTATGTAATAATACTGCACTTATAGCACAGTAGTCACAATGCATCCCATGACAATTCCACTAAGCTACCACTGAAATGTCATAGGAAAGTAAACGACGCAATTTCGTTTACTTGAATTATTACCAGTAATTTTGGTTTAAAAATCAGACTACAGAACCGATTTTTATGAAATTTGTACGAGACCAATCTGAAAGTATATTCTTTCAAATAAAAAAAGAATTTTGTAATAAAATATTCAACCGAATTGACAACCTCCACCTTTTTTTGAAGTCCGATATTAAACACAACCATTCTGTAATATCGCCGTACCAAAAAAAAAGAGAAAAAAGCCGTAAAAGAGTTCTAAGCTTACAAAGTAAATAAAAAAAAACGAGTATAAATCGGAACCGGAATCTCTTTGACGCGAGAGTAAAATCTCGTCTATCGCTGACGGCATGGAAGTGATAAATTGGTGCTAACGATTTGCTATCTGAATATAATTAAAAACCGTAGACCGGAGCTACGGTGCGGCTACGCGCTACGAACGGCTACGCTTCGTAGACTTCGTAGACATGAATCAATACGTATCTACAGTGGCTTCCAAAAGCCACATTATTTATTTATTTTAGTAAAATTTTATGCACAAGTAAAAAAAATACTATACAGGGTGTCCCTGGAAGTATGGACCAAATCGAATAGGGGCGTGGGCAAGTTCATTTCCAAACGTTAAAGCGAATCCGAATCGTTTTAAAAAAATCGTAACAAAAAACTATCGGGGCTATCAATTTAATTTTTTTAGATAGCCCTGATAGTATTTTTTATGATTATTTTCTTTGAGCACTATGCGAAGTGATTGAAAATAAAATAAAAATTGGTCATAACTTTTGAACCGTAAAAAAATTCACCGACATTCTCAGGGTTAAAAAGTTTGGAAATGACCTTGCCCACGCCCCTATTCGGTTTGATCCATACTTCCAGGGACATCCTGTATAATATCTATCGGACGGCGATGGGATGCGACGCGATGGGCTAGGGCCGAAATTTCACGCGGACGAACGCGGGCTCTAGTCGTGTATATTTTAATCATAGATATCCGAGAGATATGCCTTCAGTGCATATTTGTTCAAGTTCAAGTGTCGCCACATTTTTCCCACTCCGGAAACTCACACAAAAACAAAAGAAATAGATACGACACACATGATCAAATTGGGCGGCTTTTTTGGCACACACACAAGAAAATAAGCGTAACACTTTTGTGCTATCTTATTGCACACATGCTCAAAAGGGGCGGGCACTAGAAAGTATAGACACAGTCACTGAATGCACACATGCAACTCTAGCATCAACTAGGGAAGATGGGTCAATATAAATATTTGATCGATAAAAATATCGATAGATTTCAACTACAAAAAACCGGCCAAGAGCGTGTCGGGCCACGCTCAGTGTAGGGTTCCGTAGTTTCCCGTCCGTCACAATAAGTGTTCCCACGTACAATTCGATAATACCCGACCCAATGTAATAAGTACCTACAGCGCCATCTCTCGGGGAATTGGGTTACTAATTAATACATAGACGTGCCAGAAGTTTTCGGTGGTAATTTTGGATTGCGAGAACCGATTTTAATAATTCTTTTTTTGTTTGAAAAAAAAGATACGTTCAGGATAATAAAATATGTAAACGAAGTTAAAAAAAATGCTTGCATATACGATTATACTACGAACTTAGTCCAGAAATGATTTTGTACAACTTTTTGTTTTTTTTTTGTACAAAAACTGTTGTTTCTATCAAGTTCAAAATAATTTTCCTAGAAAGTCCTTATAAAGTTCTACTTTTCAGATTTTTTTCATATTTTTTAAACTTATGGTTCAAAAGTTAGAGGGGGGGGGACACATTGTTTTTTACTTTTGGAGCGATTATTTCCGAAATTATTGACATTATCAAAAAATGATTTTAGTTAACCCCTATTCATTTTTAAATACCTTTCCAACCATATATCACACGTTAGGGTTGAAATTAAAAAAAAAATCACTTCCCACTTTACATATAGGGGGGTTACCCTAATAAAACATTTTTTTCCAATTTTTATTTTACCACTTTGTCGGCGTGATTGATATACATATTGGTACTAAATTTCAGCTTTCTAGTGCTAACGGTCACAGAGATTAAGCGAGGACGGACAGACGGACGGACGGACGGACGGACGGACAGACAGACATGGCGAAACTATAAGGGTTCCTAGTTGACTACGGAACCCTAAAAAGAGAAGGGTTTTTTGGGTTTTGGGTGTATTTTGTACTTATTGTTTATTTTTCTGCTTTCGATGTGGTAGGTACATTAAAAACCAATAAAACCGAATCACGTAAAAATATAATATATTTGTTTCATCATCATCATCATCATTTCAGCCGAAAGACGTCCACTGCTGGACATAGGCCTCCCCCAAGCACCTCCACTTCGACCGGTTTTGTGCTTCTCGCATCCAACGAGTTCCTGCGGCCTTCACAAGGTCGTCGGTCCACCTTGTGGGAGGCCTTCCAACGCTACGCCTTCCGGTACGCGGTCGCCACTCCAGAACCTTTCGGCCCCATCGGCCATCTGTTCTGCGAGCAATGTGCCCTGCCCACTGCCACTTAAGTTTGGCAATTCTTCGGGCTATCTCGGTTACCTTGGTTCTCCTGCGGATCTCTTCATTTCTGATTCGATCCCGCAGGGAAACTCCAAGCATAGCCCTCTCCATTGCCCTTTGAGTGACTTTCAGCCTTCTAATAAGGCCCATTGTGAGCGACCACGTTTCAGTGCCATATGTCATCACTGGCAACACACACTGGTCAAAGACTTTCGTCTTGAGACACTGCGGTATGTGGGACGAGAAGATATTGCGAAGCTTCCTGAACGCTGCCCAGCCGAGTCGGATTCGACGATTGACCTCTTTCTCGAAGTTGGACCTACCTAACTGGACAGTTTGTCCTAGGTAAATATACTCGTCCACGACTTCGAGTGTAGCGTCTCCGATCTTCATGAGAGTGGGTGTTACATGGGCATTTGACATGACCTTCGTTTTGTCCATGTTCATTTTCAGACCCACTCTTTCAGAGGCTCTACTGAGGTCATCGAGCATTGTACTGAGGTCCTCCATAGTCTCAGCCATGACTACTATATCGTCGGCAAACCGAAGGTGAGTTATGTACTCGCCATTGATATTAATGCCAGCTCCTTTCCAGTCCAGAACCTTGAAGACATCCTCCAGAGCAGCGGTGAACAGTTTCGGAGAGATAACGTCTCCCTGTCTCACACCTCGCTGCAGAAGGATAGGTTTCGAGGTCTGGTCCTGGAGTCGGACTGACATAGTGGCGTTTTCGTACAGACACTTCAGCACCTCGATGTACCGATAGTCGATCTGGCACCGTTGAAGAGACTGCAGTACAGCCCATGTCTCGATCGAATCAAAGGCTTTCTCGTAGTCCACAAACGCTAAGCAGAGAGGCAGGTTATACTCTTCGGTCTTCTGTATAACCTGTCGCAACGTATGTATGTGGTCTACGGTGCTAAAGCCTTTACGGAATCCGGCTTGTTCGGGAGGCTGGAAGTCGTCAAACCTGCGCGCGAGACGGTTCGTGATGACTCTCGAAAACAGCTTGTAGACATGGCTCAGAAATAAAAGCGCCCCATATTAAAAGTTGTTAATTTTCATGAGCATCTACTACACTCCCTTAAAGTATGTCCCTCGTTTAACCTGACACACTGTATATAGGATACATATTACATCGAGTCCGCGTATCACTGGTCAGTTTCCCTCAGTCGTCAGTTAATTTAATTCGCCAGTTTCGTTGATTAGTCAGTTTCACCGATTTACATAGGATATATAGATAAGCCTGATAGGACGATATACAAATAGGCTCCATATAAAAATCTCCAAACCCTTTAAAAAAATAAAAAAGTACGAAAATACGTGTTCCACCATAAAAGATCTTGGAATTCCTATCTTTTGTTTTTATTATGAAGTAAACATGCATAATGCTTTTGCACGTAGCTGTACTAATAATAGTTAACTTACGGTTTCATATAGGTATGTATCTTAATTTGAGTGTAGGTACAGCCCACTTAAAAAGCATGTGTGCGTCTTAAAACAATTCTCTTTAAAGTATACAGAACAAATTACAGTTTGGTTTGCCGAAAACCAATTATTTTCCCTGCCTGTTGCATCTATACATTTATTTTTCATTTCTGGATCTTTGGGGAAATTGAAATTAAATGTATTAATTTTTGTAAAATAGGTTCTAATTTCGTATTTAGACAGACTAACAATATTTATCGATAGCCATATCTCAGCGCTATGCATCACTAGTGCATCATTTGACATGGGTCCGTTGCTAGGCAATTTTCTTATGTTATTTCAAAAATATTTCACAATTAAATATTTGTAAAATCCTTAAATAATATAATTAGTGCAGTGATTTTTTAATTACCGGTGGTGGGACACGCCACTTGTCTTAAGGCTTGTTGTGATTGTTCTATTTTTGCAAATAAGGACGGAACAATTTGGCATTTTGTAAAAATACGAAATGACACTACACGTTTCGATACAAACATACATATGACTACGGCGCTTACCGCCATCGCGCGTACCAACATACGGCCAGATTACAACTTATGGCCAGTTATGGCCTTTTATAGAGGCGACGTGCGCCACGCCTCCATGCCATATCCCTCGATATCCGTGATTTTAATTTATTGAGGTTAAAATTGAAGCACATAATAAATAACATCTATTAGTTTTTTTTAAACTCCTACAATTTTATTAGATGTTTACCAGGTTTGTTGAAACACAAGAAAAGTATTGTTGAACGATTTTATGAGGTTAACCAAGTGTGCAAATACAACGGCGTCGGCGCTGTGCCTCTTAGTCGCTCAGATAGAAACAATAAAAAATCGAAATACAAAGGCTACCATTGAGGTTACTCGACTATAAGGAACTTGTTTCGAGTTCAATTATATCCATAAAAGAAGCGCTAGATACTAAAAAGCAAGTAATTTTTGCTGAATATCGACCAAACAAATCGTAGTTAACTTTACATTTATAGTGAGGTGAGTATACACTAGAGCATTTTCTCGAGCATTTCCATGTAATGTAACGTTACACACGGCGTACATGTAACGTTACATTACGTGGCGTGTAATAGTACACACGGCGACACATCAAGCTATACATTTCCAGTTTTAGCTGACCTCTTGCATAGGTTTTTCGTACAATCAGAAGTCAGCATAATCTGACACAGACACAATTGATTTTCTATTGTTTCGTCGCCAATGGGCGACGCGCGCCGCTTGACCGGTTAAACTGGTTATGTACAGCTTGATGTGTCGCCATGTGTACAAATACGGGCAAAAGCTGTTTCCAAAAGCATTTCCATGTAATGTAACGTTTCTGCGAATACTCGACACTGCGTTGGGGCGAGTGAGCATTTATGATTTACCTGTAACATTTCTTTTTACCTAGCGTTCATTGTTGAAATGTCGGACCTACAGGAATACGATCGTTGGGTTTTCAAATCAGCTTGTAACAAAACTTCGAGCATGGTGTTCGAAGTACGGTTCGATAAAATAAAAAAAAAAAACTGGCTGGTGAATTTGGGATAGCGGCTTTTCGAAGGACCAACAAGCGTTGTGTAATTTAGCGGGAAAATAATTTTTTCATCCCACCATCTCGGAAAGAGTATTTTTAATCTTCAATATCTGAGTGGAAAAGCCGTTTTTATTCTCTAGAGGATAAAGTAAATTGAATTTAGAACATCGTGTGCACTAAGTTTGTGAATTAAAAAAAACATTAAACCTATTTACTGCTACCTCTATGGTGCCGAATATATCATACAACTTTTTTTTAATTTGTTAAAAACTCAGACTCGGAACCTTCTTGGTGTTCTTTTTTCAATTTGCTTTGTACGCGGTTCTTTACGCGGCATTTTTTCACGTCATTGTTAAACCTTATATTAAAAACAAGAAACTTGAAAACAAGTGAAAAAACTAAAATGAGTGATTCTAGCGACGAGGAAGTTTGCTTGACGCCAACAGAATTGACTGAAACTGTTAATAATGCGCAAATGAGCTTTCTCCCTCAACAATCACGCGAGAAGTATTTAAAACAGTACGATATGTTCAAAATAACTGTAGCAACGTTACTTTAAAATTTTCTTAATTATACCTTAGTATTATTTTGTTATAATTTAAAGATTATTCTGTAATACTTACCTGTCATAATGTAGTAATTAATACCTAAACTGAAATAAAAGTGTACCTATCTTGTGATTGTAAACGTTCTTTTTTTTTGCATTTAGTCATTTCCTCGCTGAGGTGGAATGAAAAGTTACGTGTTGCACTCGAGTGCAAAGATTTTTCACCTCGTGCTCTTTTGATTCCCTCGCTAACGCTCAGGATTCAAATTTTGAATCACTCGCTGCGCTCGTGATTCAATTTTAGAATCCTTCGCTTGCTCGGTCATCAAAATTGAACACGCGGTTAAAAAGCAACTTTGCACTCTTGTATAAGAAATAACTATTATGCTGGATCGAATATTGGACGACACAGAAAATTGAGCAAAATGAAAGTAGGGGAAGAATATGACTTACTTGGGAGCACTGGATGTCAGGTTGGTGCAACGACTGCCGACGTGGTGGGCACGCGTTCTCGGATGGTTTTTGTCACTCGCGCTCGGTAAATCGATTGTATTGTCCCACTTTTGTCACTTTGTGTTGGCCAACACGTTAAATAGTTTATATTATAATGATGGTACAGCGGTTGAGTTAAGCGGTTGGCTGCTTGAAAAGAACAGTGCGAATCCTCATGGCGACCTCTGTCAAGTCACTGCGGCGGAAACGCTTCTCATTGCTGTTGCGGTGTAGCACCTTTTTGCGGCATGGGGGTAGGATTGGAAAGGAAGCCGGAGTATGATTGGCTCAATACTGTGGTCCAATATGAATTCTACCCTCGATATGATAGACGCGTTTGGATACATGATACCAAAATTTTTATATTGCTAGCTTGCGTAAGCACCGGCCAAGTGCGAGTCAGACTCGCACACGAAGGGTTCCGTACCACCGTACAATATTTAAAACTACTTATATAAAAATATCACGTTTGTTGTATGGGAGATTTTTAAATTGAATATACAACTAAATATTCTGTAAATATTTCAAGTGTCTACCTGTTGCCGTTATAAATATCGAGCAAATAACGGCAACAAAACACGTTTGTTGTATGGGAGCCCCCCTTACATATTTATTTAATTCTGTTTTTAGTATTTGTTTGTTGTTACACTGTCTAGTTATCACGGTTCATGAGATACAGCCTGGTGACAGACAGACGGACAGTGGAGTCTTAGTAATAGAGTCCCGCTTTTACCCCTTTGGATACGGAATCCTAAAAAAAACGGCGAATGCTCGATATTCTGTTACAAGTAAATGCTGTAGTCTATACTCACCTGTAAAATTATTGCGTGTTCAACAAGTCTTAAGATGAACAAAATTTTCTTCATTACATCAAAGAGAGTAATTTGATTAAATACCTCACAACAACATCAAATAGATTAGTTTCCAACTCAATGTTCTGTTAAATTAAATCCCTATTTAGTCTTTGTTTCCTCAGTAAGTACAGTCAACAAAAGAAATAAGTATGCAGGATCGTCGGATATAGTTGAAGTTTAGTAAGAAACCGATGGATGTTGGCGACTGAAATTTAATTTGATAAATGAGCTGTTTGTTTTCTATTAATAAAATTAAATTTTATTCGAGAACATCCATCGGTTTCTTACTAAACTTTAACTATATCCGACGATCCTGCATACTTATCTCTTTTGTTGACTGTACCTACTACTTACTATACTTACCTAATCTTTTTAATGTAAACCTTTGTTAAGATTTTCACTGCTTCATCACGCATAAAAATTGGCACAGAGGTAGACTAGCACCTTCATTGTTTAACACACTTTCTGTCATAATCCGAAGGATTTTCAAGAAAATTCCTAATCTTGTTTAAAACGTCTGCTTGACATCGTAAATTACGCAATAAATGTTGTAAGCTATCAAAATAATTGGCATTGCCGTTGTAAAGGTGTACGCAATTACCTCGCATGTTTTGAATTCAATCATAACATAATCAGCCTATAGTGTTCCCACTGCTGGGACACAGGCATTCTTTCTGTAAGAGGCAGTGGTGTATAATCCACCACGCGGGTCCAGTGCGGGTAAACGGATGTCACATGCATTCGAATGTTTGGTTCTAGGACATGCCGGTTTCCTCACGATGTTTTACTTCACCGTTTTGAGAGCAGTGGTGATGAAATAATTCACACAAAGTAAAGTGCCTGGTTGGGTTCGAACCCATGACCTTCAACACGTTAGTCGTGGCCGTTACCGCTGGGCCACCACTGCTCTTCACATTAAAACAATGCTTTTTATCCGGGTACATGAAGTAGTGCGCCTCGGATGTGAGTGAAACCACGGCCACCAGTTAGTTTATAAAACAGGTTGCACATGGACCAGATGTGCAACCTGTTTTATAAACTAACTGGTCAGGGCAGATTTTTTGCGATCGTTGATCAATAGTGAAAGTAAGTAATTAATAGCTGACTAGTTGTTGGACGCGACTAATGACTGGACACTTTGCTCTTTTACGAATTTTATAAGGACCATGAGACGTTTGAACCATTCAGCAAGCGTTATTAATCGTACGTGTATCCAAAATCTATCATAATATTCAAAATTACCAATAGATGGCGTAGTTAGCAGTTATAGTGGTCGGGACGTTGTGTCAAAAATAAATATCTAAGCTTTTTTGTATCAAAAACCTTTAAGTACGCCTCGAGTCTTTAGTGATCTTAAAACGTTTCCACTTGACTGGACGAAGGGACGCTTTGATGGTAGTGACTTTATAGGAAGATATAAAGTTTTCTGATAAAAAATATATTATAAAACGGTTGAAGGAAGTTGAAAGTTGGACGATCCATATTTTGTATTCTTCAAGAATCTCTCTATTCTACTTGCTAAGTTATTGATTATATATAATTATATGACGGAGAAGGTACGTCTCTCTCGTTATCATCAGTCATATTTTAACTACTGTGGGCGTACTATGGGTAGTGTTGGTTATTGCGCAATAAGAAACCGTTTGCAGTACAAATCAAATTACAATTTCACGAACAAATTAATCACACACTGAAGGTGCACAACACATCTATACGGAACACGCGACAGTTTCTAAATGTTCACTGCTTGACCGATACCGACAAAATTGCACTTCACTCTAGTCGACCACCTCTTGGTGGCGCTGGGCCGCTGGCGTCCCGATTAGTCAAACGATAAACTTACGTATATTCGACACATTTTATTATCTGGTGGTTAGAGCGTATCTAGACACAGGAAAAAGTCCTAGTCACAAAACGTCTAGTTGCACTGATAAATCAATTCAACACCCTACTTCGCTTATAGAATTATACCACTGTATGAAATCAAAGGCTATGTAAATGTGAAATTACAAGATAAAATCAAAAGTAATTTATTCAAACAAGGCTGAAAATCAGTACTTTTTGTACATCAATATTACATAAGCCAGTCCGCCAAATGGCCTGCCCTTTACTACTGCCTATTGCTTTAGCTGGGAAGAAGAAGTGGCGCAACAAACTTCCTAGCAACACAGCTGTCTGGTAAGTTAAATGAACTTGATCCTGTACAATAGTTTGCAAAATAATTAACATCACGAAACATAAAACATACATCCGATATTGAACATTGTACGCCATATAGAGATCAAAAGGCCAATTCTCGTACTTAATTAAAAACGTTCAAAATGTAGCTGCAATCTCATCTCAGCGACAATCCATGTCAAAAACTTGTCAAAAATGTATGGAAATTAGAGGTATTTTTGACAGATTGAGACTGAGATCAGACTGTGAACGTTCATAAAATTACGAGAATAACCCCTCTGGTCATGCTGAATTATTAGTCTGATTGGTGAGGTGTCGGCGAAGCGCTCCGTTGCAAACCCTGAGCCTGGAAGCAGATGTTAATAAATTCACCGCAGCGCAGCTACGTGTTTGTTATTTAATCTCTTTGGATGCAGGATGGGTATCTATTATAATATCACGTCTCTATTCCCCCAAGTATTAAGCAGTAAATGTAGGGCAATCATAATTTTGCTCGTTTGGTTACAGATCCCATGTAATTGGGGGCGTGTCTATTAACTACTACTGAGAGAGAGTTAATAAAAATGGAAAAAACCGGCCAAGTGCGAGTCGGACTCGCCCATGAAGGGTTCCGTAGCAGCAAGTAACATAATATAAAAGTTCTTGTAGTTCGTTGTAACTTTGTGAAAGGTAAATTGCGGTTTTCGATTTATGACGTATCAAAAAAAAACTACTTACTAGATCTCGTTCAAACCAATTTTCGGTGGAAGATAACATGGTAATGTACATTATATATATTTTTTTTAATTTTATCATTCTCTTATTTTAGAAGTTAGACACACATATTTTACCACTTTGGAAGTGTCTCTCGCGCAAACTATTCAGTTCAGAAAAAAATGATATTAGAAACCTCAATATCATTTTTGAAGACCTATCCATAGATACCCCACACGTACAGGTTTGATGAAAAAAAATGTTTGTAGTTTCAGTTGTAAGTATGGGGAACCCCAAAATTTATTGTTTTTTTTCTATTTTTGTGTGAAAATCTTACTGCGGTTCACAGAATACATCTACTTACCAAGTTTCAACAGTATAGTTCTTATAGTTTCGGAAAAAAGTGGCTGTGACATACGGACGGACGGACAGACAGACATGACGAATCCATAACGGTTCCGTTTTTTGCCATTTGGCTACGGAACCCTAAAAATAGAGTTGGGTAGGACACTAGAGGGGCAATTATATACATTTGTAAACAGCATGATTTTGATATATTCACAACGAGTGTATCCTCGGCCAGAAAGTGCCTTAGCCTTAGCTTTTTTGATTAAGTTTTTGTATGTTCAGGTTTCTATTCTTGTATTGAATATGAAATGTGAATTTAGTTTAAGCTTGAATGTTATACTGTTTTTTCTCTTTCTTTTTTGGTAGCTGTGTTGTGTTGTTCACACTCTTCTTTTTTTTATAATCTGTTTTTAGAAGCGGTGACTTGTAATTGGATGTCAGTCTCACATGCAATTTTTTTTTATTCCGTTTGTTTTAGCTGTAAGGCATCCATAGTATATAAATAAATAAATTCTCGTAATTTTAAGAACGTTCACAGTCTGATCTCAGTCTCAATCTGTCAAAAATGCCTCTAATTTCCCCACATTTTGTCAAGTTTTAGATATTTGTTTGTCGCTGAGATGAGACTGCGACTAGATTTTGAACATTATAAATTACTAGGATTAGCCTTCTGGTAAGGCGCAATGATTACAGGTGAAATAAGGCTCCAGTCGGGGGTGCGGCGAATGTACAAGTATCTCCCGGGCCCCCAACTCATGGTACTAAAAGGAACAGTGGGGTTTAGTCGGTAGGAGTTCGACATAAACCTCCGTTCTTCCCAGACGGACCCTCCGTCTGAGAAGTCATCCATGAGGATTACCCCAAGGAAAAATAAATAAAAAAAGGTGGAGTAAGGCTGTGACAAGGAATGGCAGGCGAGATGTCGTCGTCCGGCAGCGAGATGGGCGGATGACATTGTTGCCATAGCGGGCAAAACCTGGATGAGGCTGGCACGGGAGCGTGGGGATTGGCACAAGGAAAGAGAGGCCTATGCCCAGTAGTGGTGAAGTAGGACTGTGGATGATGATGATGAGGGTTATCACATGGATGGAATCAATAACAATTTGTCAGTTCCGGGGATCGCTTCCAGCAGGGTAATTGCGTAACACACTATCAGTAGCAATAATAAAATAAAAAAAATAAAATCTTTTATTGTCAGGTATCGTAGGCCCATAGCGTGTTAGTCTTACAAGTAACTTAAAAAACTATGTTAGTAGGTTAAAATCTAACTTATTTTAAATAAAAAAACAATAAAAAGCGCCCAAATTACAGGAAGGTTTATCAAGCCCCATGTCTGGCATGTAGCTTGATAAACCTATCCATTGTAGGCCCTTCTAACCTATCTGAAAATACCATGGGTTTCATTTTGACAGTTCAACAACATTCATTGCGTTATTTGCGTTGTTGAGCAGACACATTTTTCGAACATATGGAGCAATGGATTAGAAATATGCTTAAAAATGATTCAAATTGAGAGTAACAGTGTGTTACGCAATTAGGGTACAGGACCGCAAACTTAGCAGCTGCAAGCTGCAACCGGATCCATGAGACAATTAATCAGAGTCAGGTTATTAAGTGGCAATAGCATACCGGGTAAAGTGAAGACAAGGGCTGGTAAGCCGGGAAAACAACGTAATTTCTTTTTTGCCGACTGTCGTTGTTTTCATCATCGACTACTTTTTTCAATGGGAAATATTTAACTGATCCTCTAAAAACTTATTGACCTTCAAATAATGGATACTTTTTTAAATTATTGAACCTTTAAAAACTTTTTGCGGTGCCCGCGCTGCATACAAGTTGGTCGCAGTCACTTGGCTATTTAGAATTTTTAGGATGTCCATCAACATTTTTATTATTTGAGGATCACATAAAGATGTGCTATGTGCTATCACTAATTTGTGTGTTCAATAATATTTTTATGAGAGCGAAATGAGGAATTATTAGATAAAATACATGCCTTTATCTCTTATCTCTCCGAATATCGCTTCTCGGCATCAACTAAAAAACATCAAGCCAGCGAGTTGAACAAAAAGCAGCAAATTGTCTGACAAAAGAAATAATGTATTTACCTACTACGAAAATGAGTCCGACAAGAATATTTTATAATTTAGAAATCTGAATGTTCAAGATGGTTTGCAGACAGAAATAATGAAACCTACCCGTATTAAACGAGCTTGGCTAGCTATTTACAAAGTAATTTTTAATATTAAGTATATTGAAACAAAAAATGCTGAATACTTCTACAAATATATATATATTTAAAGTGAAAACTTCTTTAGGCGCGTTAAGCATTTTTTGAGATGGAAAAAAATAATTGAATTCGCGCCACTGTTACCGTAACGATACCGCTTCGGATGTGTTCGGCTGTCCTTGGGAAGTACTCGGTTTTAATGTATTTCCGATAAGTCATTGAGTGACGGCAAAGTAATTGTTCAAGTTTTCACTTCTGTCGGCACTCCCGGAGTGCCACTTTATTTTTTATTTTTAAGGACCGCTCTGTACTTTGTTTTTGTGAAAGTAGAATAAGTACGTACTCAATATTATATTGCCACATTGCATATTCATTGATAGTGAACATGAATAAATTTGATTCACAATTAAATGCAAACAAAGTTAATTTGATTTATGCTAGTGGTTTTTTCGGTTACAAATAAACATAGGTTAGTTTGTGGTTATGCGTTACTGAATACTTTAATCGCATTCAATTGTTTATACAACGTAATTTTATAATATTATTTTAAACGAGTCTGTTTTTAAACGAATTACTTGCGATGTTTTATTTGTTTAAATGAACCTGTGATTAATATACGTTACTGCTATTTCATTTCAAGCACTTTTTTTTTCTAAATGGACAAGAAACATTATTATTTTATAATATCTAATTATTGGATATACTCGTATTTAAGTGGAGGTGGAGACTTGAGGTGGATAATAACTGAATTACATATTTCTAGCTCACAACCAATATGTAACCAATATGTAATTTACATTGTGTACAGTCACGTCTAAAAGTATGTATACACTTGGAAATTTTCAATTGCGATTTTTTCGTGAAATAACGAATGCAACGTTGAAATACGACACTCAACATAAACCTATGGGTTTGAAAATACTATTTTCGTAATAACATTAAATTTCATTCAAAAATAAAGGAGAAAATCGCCTTTGAATAAAGCCAAGTGTATACACACTTTTAGACGTGACTGTACATAGTGAACACACTATGATCTCTCATTAGGGGCTTAGAGTTTACAAATAAAACCACCGAAATATCAGTACCTAAGTACACAACAACCCAAAGGGAACATCCAGTCGCCACGGGGCCGGGGGATAAAGCGTGACTGCTTGACTATGTTAAACGCCGGCAAATCAACCTACTACAATCTGTCAAATTTCTTTAATAAATTTTCAACTTTATTACTAAAGCATAAAGTTCAAAATTGATTGGGAAAATTTGACAGTTTCGGGTAGGTCGATGTGCTGGCGTCTGTACATCACACCACTAACTCCACCACTTTGTAGATATCTACGTAATTTAAAAACTTGCTCGGTCGTTTCTCGTACATCTTATAAATAAAGCCGCATGATGAATGGTTAGATTCAGTCGACGTGGGGTAATTACGAGTTCCGCAGCATAATCCCAAGACTGACGAGGGATTCCAAATACTAGCTTGATAAATTCTATGCGCTAATTACGTTCCTGGCTTAGAGGGGTGCTGCATACTGATTTACGTCATATTTTAAATACTTATAGGTACCTTGTCTAATGGAAATAGTTAATTGAGTAAAGTAGTTACTTTTATTGATACGCAATTTCTTTCAACGTTCAATCAAAATTGAAGGAAGAGGCATAAACTATTTGTAATAATGTCTTATACTGAAAAACCCAAAACACTACGAGACTCGGAGATCAATTCCACGCTCTGCAGTAGAGCAACCAATAGTCCACCGACACAGCAGTAATTGAATAAATGAATAAGGTAGGTACTCAATGGCGATCATTCATTGGAGCGTGTTTTTTTTTTCAGTTAACCTACGTTGTCCCACTGCTGGGCAAAAGTCTCCCACATATTTTTCCACTTTTCTTTGTGCTGTGCCTTCTCCGTCCTTGGTTAGGAACCAGTCCGAAATCCTTACACCAGCGTTTCTTAGGCCTGCCTCGGTGTGGCCGTGTACCAGTGGCGTGTATTGGTTTTCAGAATAGGTAGGCACTAGGCCGGGTCTAGTCTAGGCAAACACGGTCATTATACAGAAAAAAAGTGAGGTCAAAGTGTGGTTATTTGAGTAGGCATGCCTACTTAAGGGTGATAAATTGCGAAGGTCGAACGTCATGGTATTACGCGTGAGACGTACGTATTTTTAATTTTGTCGTATTAACTTGAACGAGTAAAGACCAATGAAAATGTGCGAATAGTACGGGAGCCGCGTAGGCCGTCCGGCGACTGCCTACTGCCGCGCGTGTTTGTATGAAGATTTAGTTTTTTGTTAGCTATGATAATATTGATAATTTATTTAGTGGGGCACACACACTAAAATGTAATTGACAGGCTTATGTTGATATATCGAGGTAGGCACTACTTATATGCCTATATGCAATGCACGCCGCTGCCGTGTACCTACTACAAATAAATTGGAAGCAGTGGCAATAGTAAGAGGAGTTTGCCAAGAATGCCAGCTAGACTTTGATTACGGGAGCATTCTACACTTGATGAAGAAACTTCAGTATGCTAGCTAACTAGCAATTCATAATTATCAGTATGATTATTGATAATTCAGTACGATCAATTTGTAAATTCCAACGTTGAATATCTTCAATCGTGATCATGGTCTTGCGGTGGCAGGGGGGGTGTGAAGCAATCAATTAGTCTCCGGTAGCTATAGACCGGCTCGTTTCCGAATATTAATATCCTACTTGTGCATACCTGACGATAGGATTCAATTGAATACAGGACAGACAGGTTAATTGAACATAGTTAAGGGGGAACAAACAATCCATCCATATACCTACTACTAATATTATAAATTCGAAAGTAACTCTGTCTATCTGTCTGTATGTTACCTTTTTACGCCTAAATCGCTGAACCGATTTAGATGAAATTTGGTACAGAGATAGTTTGAGTCCCGGGAAAGAACATAGGATACTTTTTATCCCGATGTTCCCGCGGGATCGAGAATTACGCGGTTGAAACCGCGGGGGGGGTGAATTTATATAAACACCACAGACTGCGGACGGCAGCGGCGTTGCGGTTATACACGCAAGCGGCATTGCCGCTGCCGTCTGCCGTCGTCTTCGGAATTGTATGCGTTGTGAAATGTTCTATTTCACGATCCATCAAATTTCGTGTTGTGAACTATTAAAAATCTAAAGACAACTGTATTTTGAATTGTAATGAGGTTTTAAGTACATAAGCGGAAATAAAGAATAGAATAGAATATTCTTTAAGATTCTTTTTCCGTTTGATTTTTTTTTTAAGATTGTTGGAATAAGAGCCAAGTGCAAGTAAATTCCTAAAACTTGTTCTTTTGTTTGGCATCAGCTAATAAAACCGGGCTGAAACGATAAGGTCCTCGACTTCTCGTACAACATAATCTTTTTTTGTTCATTTCAGTCTCTCTGGTTATATCGGGTTGCGTGCCAACCTTCGGACTATGAGAATATGGGAAGAGGGAGTGAAACTGTGTCTGCGTACACACTCGTACGCAGACTGGTGTCCGATGTGTCCCGCGCCTAAGACGGCTCTGTTGAGAGTGGCTGTCATGGCCGAAATACGGTCTGGAGAAATATTATCATATTGTAAAATTTTCTTCATATTTGTTCGTCAAACCAGACAAACCCTTTCATGTGTTCTTAAAATGTTATTCGTGCAAAAATTCATTCTTCCATTCCTTTTTAGGGTTCCGTAGCCAAATAGCAAAAAACGGAACCCTTATGGATTCGTCATGTCTGTCTGTCTGTCTGTCTGTCCGTCCGTCCGTATGTCACAGCCACTTTTTTCCGAAACTATAAGAACTATACTGTTGAAACTTGGTAAGTAGATGTATAAGTAGATGTGTAGGATGGTTTCATCAAAGTGGAGAAGAAGAAGAAGAAGAAACCTCCTTGTCGGAACCAGTGCGGCACCGCGCTGGCAGGACCCAACATGCTGCTGCGTCCAGCAATCCCGACGACGCAGCTGTACGTGTCCAGACTGCACCACTCCACGAAGGTTGAGGAGATCGTGGAGTACTTGCGTGTGAAGACCAACTGGACTTTGAGGGTCGAGAAGTTGGAGGCGCGTCACAACACGAACTTCAAGTCGTTCGTGGTGCGTGTTCCGACACACCATCTCGAGAAGTTCCTCAAAGAAGAGTTCTGGCCGAAGGGTGTTGTGTACCGCCGGTTTCGTGGCCGGCTACATGACACCAATCAGCGAAACACGACGCCGTCACTTCGTGTTTAGCTAGTTTGTAATTATAATGATGTATTTATTTATAGTATTTTTAAGTTATATTAATATTGTATTTTATGTGTTTCCTACGGGCCTTGATGCCTGAAATAAATGGATAAATAAAAAAATAAATAAATAAGTAAATGCTACAACACAGACTACCTGCTTCTCCCTTTAAATCCTTTCAAAAGTTGTCTCTAAGATCACTTTTAGCTATTAGACCGCCTATGACTGTGTCACCATATGTAAGATTTCCACATTTGTGTCTGTAATTCGTATTACATATTATTTTTATTACCTATTTGTAGCTTTTTGGCCTCGCACAGGTATTTTTTTATTGTTTTTAGGGTTCCGTAGCCAAATGGCAAAAAACGGACCCCTTATGGATTCGTCATGTCTGTCTGTCTGTCTGTCTGTCTGTCCGTCCGTATGTCACAGCCACTTTTTTCCGAAACTATAAGAACTATACTGTTGAAACTTGGTAAGTAGATGTATTCTGTGAACCGCAGTAAGATTTTCACACAAAAATAGAAAATAAACAATAAATTTTGGGGTTCCCCATACTTACAACTGAAACTCCAAAAATTTTTTTTCATCAAACCTGTACGTGTGGGATCTATGGATAGGTCTTCAAAAATTATATTGAGGTTTCTATAATTTTTTTCAAAGTGGTAAAATGTGTCCCCGCCCCCTCTAACTTCTAAAATAAGAGAATGATAAAATTAAAAAAAATATATAATGTACATTACCATGTAAACTTCCACCGAAAATTGGTTTGAACGAGATCTAGTAAGTAGTTTTTTTTTAATACGTCATAAATCGAAAACGGCAATTTACCTTTCACCAAGTTACAACGAACTACAAGAACTTTTATATTATGTTACTTGCTGCTACGGAACCCTTCATGGGCGAGTCCGACTCGCACTTGGCCGGTTTTTTCTAACGGCCAAGCCCGCTCACTTTGATTGTGCAACATTATACGTTCAAATGTCTGCCCTGTCGAAGCCTTTCCGTTGCCTCCAGCTCGGAAAAATATAAAAGTAGACATGCTAAAGTGAACTGTAAAGTCCTCTTTTAAGCTATTTCTTTGTAGCAGATTGTTGTGTAGGGATTTCACATTTAATTTTATAGGTAACGTTTTATGTCGTTTCAAGTTTTAACCTCCGTTGTAGTCAGATTCAAAATGAAATATGCATAATAAACAACTTCATCATCTGCCTAGCCTTTTCCCAACTATGTTGGGGTCGGCTTCCAGTCTAACTGAATGAATACCAGTATTTTACATGGAGCGACTGCCTATCTGACCTCCACAACCCAGTTATTGGATAATACGATACCCCTTGGTTAGACTGATTGTCAGACTTTCGGGCTTCTGACGACCTGTTACGACTCTCAAAGATCCACAAGTGACAGCCGGGATTGGTCCCGGCTTTCCGAGGCACGGAGGGGTCTTGGTATGTAAAGATGGTCACCCATGTACGGACCAATCGCGACACGCGTAACTTAACATGATCGATCGTCCCGTGCGGCTGTTAACACTTAGCCTTCTTCAACTTATACCTAATTAATTCATAGAAATAACTATATGTGTGTCCTTCGTATATTTCAGTAGGTAGCTCGTTAAAAACCTCTTTAAAAGGTCGACTATTTGGTAAAAGCTTACGGTTACAGCATTTCGGCGAAAACATTTTTCATTTTAAAGTGTACACTAACAAGATGCATTTCCTATTCGACATTTATCAAATACTAGCAGCGCCCCGCAGTCTCACCCGCATAAGTCTCAATCCCGAGGGAATACCGGGATAAAAACTATCCTATGTCCTTTCCCGGGACTCGAAACTATCTCTATACCAAATGATACTTTTTATCCCGATATTCCCACGGAATCGACACTTATGCGCGTGAAACCGCGGCGCTCTGCTAGTAGAGTAATGTCACAGAATACTTAAAGTACTACGTACAGAAAGGCCACTCCCTTCCCCGCACTAACATCAGTTACCGCACCTCACCCCGCACTTCGAGGTTACCGTCGCAGTTCTTTAACAAAGAGCGCTCGCAAACACAAGTACCTCACGCACACATTCATACGTATACAAACGTAATTTTTTAATGTAGTAGTAGTAGGTAATTATTTTGCCAGCGTTGTATGGAGTGTCCGGGGTGTGGTAATGTAATAGAGACATATATTGATGATTTTTATGATTATAATTATCTAAATAAATATTTTTTACGACCGCGAATCAACCTGACTCAACCTGATACTGACCTGTAAAAAAACGTAACAAAATTTGTCCTCGTGCTTTCGCCTTAACAAACTATTCAAATACTCGTAATACTCGTACAATTTCGATAGCACTATAAGTAGTGTTGTACGTTAGCTACGAGTATTTTATCGATAGCTGCTTTGTCAATTTAATCTCGGCTCGCACGGTTGGATTAATGCAATAAACTACAGAGATAAAGGCAAATTGATCGCTATTCAAAACGCCGGCTTTGTCTATCTATCGTATATTAGTTCAAAATTACACACATCAAAAGTGTCTAGGGATCAAGCATTTTTATGCGGATTTCTTGAGATTGAGATGTGGCTTTGTAATAATTTTATAAATTTATATGGATCCTTTTTGGTGCATTTCATAATTTGAATCAGGAACTGTGAATCAAATTCGAGTAAAAGATGAAAATCAGCTGTCAATATTTTCCCTATAAAAACATACAACGCATTGAAGACATTATTAGTGCTACTGTTTCCCTACTACTGATTAAAACCAACGTTATTATGGAGCGGCGACGTCATTTAAGCAGGGAAGAAATGCTCAGAGCCGTGGGAATGATAGAAGCTGGTTCCCGGCAACGTACTGTGGCTTTAGCTCTGAATACAAGTCAGAGTGTTATCAGTCGACTTTGGACACGTTACCGAAGCACAGGTACCGTGGCTGAGCGCCATGGAGGACGGTATCGCTGCACCACACGGAGACAAGACCGATACATTCAAATCTTAACTCGAAGAGCTCCAACAATAACCGCCATGATGTTAGCCGTGAGGCTTCATCACTCTTCAGGGAACTTAATTAGCGACCAAACAGTCAGAAACCGCTTGCATGAAGTGAACCTTCATTCCCGAAGACCGCTACGGGTACCACCTATAGCAATGCACAATCGTAGGATTCGATATCAATGGGCTCTAGAACACAGAAATTGGGCAGAAGAACAATGGCGTTTCGTGTGCTTTTCTGATGAGTCTCGTTTTGGTATGAGACCGGATACAAGACGTATACGACACTGGAGAACCCCTGGACGCCAACAGCGATTAAAATCCTGCCAGGAAGTCCATCCTTATAGTGGTGGAACCATCATGGTATGGGCGGGTATTTGGATCGGCGGAAGAACTGAGTTGATTTGGATCAGAGGCAACCTCAACGCTCAAATTTATGCTGAGACGATTGTATCAGACGTCATCGTTCCTCTACAAGTGCAAATCGGTCCCTTATTTCAGTTAATGCATGATAATGCACGACCGCACACCGCAAGAGTTGTAAGACAGACTCTCGCCGCAGCTAACATCAATGTCCTGCCCTGGCCTGCTCAGTCGCCAGACTTGAACCCGATTGAGCATGCATGGGATATGCTACAGAGAAGAGCTCTGCCGAATATGGAGGGTATCCAGTCGCAAGAAGACCTTTTTTTGTTGTTGCAACGAACATGGGCGGCCATTCCACAGCGTGATTTGGATGAACTCATTTTGAGTATGCCAAACCGATGTTCTTGTGTTGTTAGTGTTCGCGGTAGAAACACGGATTATTAATTGTTTAAGTTACCCAATAAAATTTTAAAGAAAACTGTTATTTCAGTCTTTTTTTCGAACTTTTGTGTTAGTGGTTCAAATGTCAAAAATCCCTTTATTAGGAAAATGGCAAATTTCTTTATTAATGCAAAGGTGACTTGGTTTATCGTTACTGTGACAAACGAAAACACTTTATTTGATGAATCCTTAAAGAAAATTTTAATTAATATCAATCAGGAGAAAAGTTATTGCAAAAATATATGTTGATCCCTAGACACTTTTGATGTGTGTATTTACTAACAGTATTGATTGACGCACTTATTTTACAGTCTAAGCTCTCAATTTCGAGGTTTCTCTCTCATTTCATTAATTAGGTACCTGTAATCAGTAAAGCGTAGGTGCAAAGCTGGTAAAAGTAAAAAAAAAACTGTTATTACTAATACCGAACTCCTACCTTTTTATGGTTCCGTACGCAAAAGATACCAACGGGACCCTTTGGGTAAGGCTCCATTGTCCGTCCATCTGTAACTTTTGAAGCGTAATAGGAAGGACACTTGAAATATCACACAGTGTGCTATCATCTGATCAGTGGCGTGCATTGATTTTCAGAATAGGTAGGCACTAGGCCGGGTCTAGTCTAGGCAAACGCGGTCACTAAGGGCCAAAGCACACACGCTACTTTTAGCATCCGCGATCGGCGATTCAGCTGCTTTTTAGAAGCTAAATGCAGCGACCAAGCATTCCACACCGCACACTTAAAAACGCCAAACGCGGCGATTCAGTCGCTTTTCGGAAGCTCGATACAGCGGCTGAACGCTACACTCCGCACACATTCGGATGCCGGTCGCAGCGATTTGGCATTTGCGCCAGCATCGGAGCAGTCGCTAAAACGCGCGATTCCGATACCACGTCCGAACGCAGAGAGTCGCCAAAACGCGATGCAGCATCGGAGCAGTCGCTAAAACGCGCGATTCCGATACCGCGTCCGAACGCAGAGAGTCGCCAAAACGTGATGCAGCATCGATACAGCCGCAAAATCGCTGATCGCCGATGCAAAAAGTAGCGTGTGTGCTTTGGCACTAATCGGAAAAAAAAAGTGAGGTCAAAAGTGTGGTTATTTGAGTAGGCATGCCTACTTAAGGGTAATAAATTGCGAAGGTTGGACGTCATGGTATTACGCGTGAGACGTACGTATTTTTAATTTTGTCGTATTAACTTGAACGAGTAAAGACCAATGACTATGTGCGAATAGTACGGGTGCCGAGAAGGCCGTCTGGCGACTGCCTACTGCCGCGCGTGTTTGTATGAACATTTTGTTTTTTGTTCGGTATGATAATTTAGTGAGTTTCTTAAGTGTGAGGCACACACGCACTAAAATGTATTTTTTTATTTTTTTTATTTGAAATGGGCTTGCTCTTGACTCTAGCCTAGGTCAAAGGTGACATAGACAAAGTCGACGATGGAGCGACCTTACCCAAAAGAAGCCTGTTCACTCTCACTTTAAAGAGTAGAGAGGTAGGCACTGCTTATATGCCTATATGCAATCCACGCCACTGAATCTGATCTGACTTGGTTTCCGTACGTCCTTATCGGGTAACCACTGAAAATCAGCGCTGTGCTGTGGGTCCCCTGTAGCACAGCGTCATGCTGAGTGGAAGCCTTCTTGTCACAGTCGTGACGTACAGATGTCGACTATTTCTGCTTTGTCCTTGATATATTTTGTTTTTATTTTTCCTTATTTATAGAATTGTCGTTTTGTATTCACGTTTTTCTGTAACAAATAAACCTATGTTTCTTTCTTTCTTTGTTACTACTATGGCCGCTATAACAACAAATGAAAAAATAAAGGGGATTATCCATAAAAGAAACGTGTCTTCAAAGCTTTTAGAATATATTGTTAAATATTGTTCGGTGGTACCCACAGAACCCTTTGTGAGCGAGTCCGACTCGCCACTTGGCCACTTTTTTCACAAATTGTGCTCTCTGTAAAGCTTCCACTCCGTCATGATTATTAAGAAAATAAACGAACCAAGGTACTCATACAGTGTTTGTAAGGAGATCGAAGAATAAAATAAGCAAGGTTTTCTTTATTTAGAAATTATAGAGCTCTTATATTTGCTTTTAGAACTTTTACATACATTTTCATAACATATGCTCATGAGTAAACTAAAAAAACTGGCTGCTAAAACAATTTCAAATACTTGAATATTTCAGTTACGCTATCATTGCCACACAAAATAATTCATCATACCTACGTCTCTAGAGTGTTGCCGTGCTACGAGTTAAACTGCACTAATTTATTAAATCCTCTTCGGGCCCTGATTTAGTATTCTGTTCAAACAAGCTTATACCCTTGGTTTTACCGTTGTGTTTGTGATCATGGTTATTATTTTCTGTAATAATTCACTGCATTGCTTATTGAATATTGTAAAAGCCGATAATTACTAGGTATATTCATTTATAATGCTTCAAGCTTTAACAAAGGCTAATGAGTTATTACGTCAGAATTTAATCCAACTTCGCTAATGGTTCAGTTAAGGGCCCGGTCACACGTACCACCACTACACCACAAACACACCACAACGACACCACGTCGACGGGCACGTATGAAAATGAATAGTTTATTCACACGGACCACATTTTGTCTGTCAAAATCAACCCTGTGGACGATACCGGCCACATCAAGGCCACGGCGCAGCCAGAACGCAATCACCAGCGAGACCGCGCAGTAGTGGCCAGCTCCATCGTAACAGAACGATCTGTCTGTCTGCAAACACTTGTCACAACGTAACCACATCGCAACTACTAGCGACAACGCAACCACCAGAAGGCCAATTCAAAATCTAGTCGCAGTCTCATCACGGCGACAAACAAATGTCAAAAAGTTGTCAAAATGTAGGGAAATTAGAGGTATTTTTTGACAGATTGAGAATGAGATCAGACTGTGAACGTTCTTAAAATTACGGGAATTGCCCCTCTGGACTATTCTGTAAAAATCTCACCGTGAAAACTTAGGTGAAGTGAGCTTGAAGTTATCTGTCACTCTACCAGATGTTAGGGATTGACACTATTGACAGCTCACTGTAAACTCACTTCATCTTAGTTTCACGGTGAGATGTTTACAGAGTAGCACTACACGTCGTTACCACAATGCAACTTCAAGAAGCTACAGTGACACTGTGCACACATAACCACAGCTTCCCCACATTTTGTCGCTGCAATGTGGTGTGATTGTGGTGCGTATGATCGCGCCCTATTCGAAATTCAAAACACCTATAATACCATGAGTTGTTTATTGCAAACATTTCCAAGGATTCATTAGCGGCCAGTGCTCCATTTGTGTTGACCGAATTCGGACAGAAGAACCTCCGCTTAATGGACACATTAGTCCAATCAGGAATCGGAACCTGGACTTTAAAAGCCTTTGCGTTTGTGGGATTGGCGCTGACGTCATCAATGAACCAAAAGGGCGAATAAAGTAGATGCATCGTAAGGTGAGTATAGATTGGAGCATTTGCTTGTAACAGAACATCGAGCATTCGCCATTTTTATCAAGCCGACTTTCGACGCTCGATTTCTTGTTACAACCTGATTTTAAAAACCAACAAGCTCATTGGTCTAACATTTTATCGAGAGAAGGCACGAACAGTACAGTAATGTACGTCCAACATTTCAATAATGAACGCAAGGTAGATGCTCACTGGCCTCCGTGAGACGTCGTCGAACGTAGTGTCGAGTATTCGCAGAAACGTTGAAACATGAAAATGATTTTGGAAACTGAGCTTTTCCCTGTATTGTACTATTCGTAAGAACATTACATTACATGGAAATTCTCGTGAAAATGCTCTAGTGTATACTCACCATTGAGTATCTACGGAACTCGTAGCTAAATAATAACAGCCTCATTGATCGATCGAAGGTTAAGCTACACTTAACACGGTTGGTTCATGGATGGGTGACCGTCGTAGTCAGAAGCCTAAAACTCTGACAACCAGTTTTACTAAGGCATAGTGTTACCCAGGTACTGGGTTGTGGAGGTCAGATAAGCAATCGTTTCATGTAAAATGGTGCTATTCAGCTGCATCTGGTTAGACTGCGTGCCGACCCCAACATATTTGGGAAAAGGTTAGGTAGATTGATTAATATTTTATGTATCTACTGAATGAGGTTTCTTCAATACTAATTTCCTCACTCACTTAATAAATTCATACTATATGGACTTGTCTTTTATTTGAATATACGATATGCACTTACCAGATAAGGAGAGCGTCATAAAAGTTATATTGCATGTAATAAAGTGATGATATTTATGATAACAGCTTCAGATAACAAGCTATAACTTGAATAACAAACTATGAGTACCTACGTTCAATACAATAAATAAATAAAATAAAAATAAAAATCATTTATTTCAGACAGAAAAGTCCATAGGCAAGGGAAGGTTGTTAGTAACAAGAATTTAGCTTATAACTAATGTTAGTAATTAAATAAAAATAAAATAAAAAGAAGAAACTAAACACACCGTCTATCTCTGCACAGTACCTACGCTCACCGGTCTCGCAACACATGGAGCTCGGTGAACCTACTGAGCAGAGTAGTATCGGTTCTCTCGCCAAACATCTTCAGGACGCTATTCCGGCTCCCCCGTACTCGTCGCACCACCGACGCAACTTTACACAACAATACATAACAACAATACATACAACAACAATACAATACAATATTTAACAATACATTGCACGACATACAGTAGGTACTTCAATTTATATTCATTGCTAACGTGACCATTCGTCCCGCTTTGGGCAGGACAGTCCCGCTTTCAGACTGTCTGTTCCGTTGTCCCCAAACAGAGCAAAAATGTCCCGCTTTTACAAAGAGACCAAACGATATTCAATTCAATTTATTCATGAACAATTTACATTGTATCTGAATATTCTGAATATCAAATATAAGACAGCACAAAATATAAAACAGTAAGTACCTAGTCGATAAATTTTAATTACAAAGACTAACATCGACAAATCATGTGATAAGCACCATTTCTACAAAATACTGTAAAGGGCGCATTTTTAACAAAAAGCAATTATTTAAGGATAATAACAGTTTTTAAGTATCTAGAATGTAAGCATGTAAGCATTTGGTCATTTGCATTGTAGCAGTAGTTATTTGGCCGTTAACTTATGTTTTCAATATAATAAATTATATTTTGAATTCGTTGTTAAACCATAATTAATCAATTTGTTTATCTGATTTTAGTTAATCTTAAAAATGTCCACTTTCCTTTACTTTGCCGTGTATCATGTCTTTCCAGAATAATATATTCACTATCAAGACATGTAACACTATTGCACAGAATAACTTTCATTCGCCCTGAATATCCTTTTAGAAATGGCACAAATCTGAGTTTTCAAAGTCGTCAGATTTGGGGAAAGCTCACAATTTTTCCGTCAGATTTGCCTATTTAGGTCATTATGGGTTAGGCCAGACCCGATCATGCCAAAATCAACGCCTCTGAACATCACTTTATTTTTGACCCTTTTTTTAAATCTGACAGTGGACTTTTGACCACGGGGCTCCTATAAGAAACATTTAAAATATATTTTCAGTGTTCTCTCCTCATGCCAGATCTACTCAGCTATCAACTTCTCGCCCTGAATATGCTTGCTCAAAATCCCTCTGGGCTCCCCTACCAGCATGTTAGCAGTTCTATTTGCAGACAACAAGTACCTAGATCTTCTGTCTGTGCATAGCCGATGGTTAGTAAATATTTAAGTATAATTTTTTAACAGCTATAGTAATTTAGTTTATAGATACTTAGTTTTCTATTTATGGCTGATTTTCTAACGCCAGATAATTTCATCCGAGGAATAATTTTGAATTTTTGACATTCCTTCAACAAAAAATCTATCAGACGTAAATTTTATTCCACGAATAAAAAATTGTCTGTTGATTGAAAAATCAGTCCTTAATCTATTGTACAGGTATGGGCATAAGAATGCTAATATACTAATATAATTACGTGTCTTGTTAGCGTTTTCGGCAGTGTAGGCAAGCATGGTATGCCGCTTTAATACTAAGTGCATAATTAAAGTAAGTATATGGACCTAAAAATACACAAGCGACAAGGTCATGTTAAGTTATGGTACCCATGGGAATATGTCACACGAATATTTGAGGTAATCAACTGCCGCCTGGCTAAATAATAATAACATCAGTTCAAGGTTAAGCAACGCTTGCCGAGGTCGGTTCTTGGATGAATGTCCAACCATTACATATTGAGATCACGCCGTGCCTTACAAAGCACGTTAAGCAGTTAGTCCTGGCTGTCATCCTTAGATATTTGGAAGTCGTTAGGGGTAGTCAGAAGCTCGAAATCTGACAACCAGTCTTTCCGAAGGCCAGGCAGATTGATTGGCGGCGTCGTTCATCTCGCGGTCGTAAGCGCGGCTACTGAGCGTGGGGTCCTGGGTTCGATTCTCTGGTATTCGATTCGGTGACGTTAAATAACTGGTGAAAACTCAAAATCAAAATCAAAAGTCATTTATTCAAACTAGGCTGAGAATCAGCACTTTTCGAACGTCAAAATTACAAAAGACAGTCCCCCAAAACGCCCGCCCTTCGCCACTTCCTAGTGCTTTCGCTGGGGAGAAGAAGTGGCGGAACAAACTCCCCAGCAGCACAGCTGTCTGTTCAGTTAGAAAATAATTTATTTTATACAATACTATGTATGCAAAGTAATTAACATTACAGGACACAGAACCTTAAATTAAATTATTTGCCATAGGTTAACTAGCCACGCCAATATACCAACAAATACAATAAACACTATACGTACTCAAGCAAAAAAAAAATTAAAAATATAACCAAAAAAAAACTTACTGACCAAATAAAAGCCTCCAGGTATAAAGGGCGTGACAGCTTACATATGTATGCAATGCTGGGTTCTGTTTACATAGCTGTCACTTGAAGTCACAAATGATAAACTAGGACCATCGAAGTAAAATAAATAAACAAGTTATTACTACTAATAACAACAATAAAACCATGGTCAGCAAGACGACCAGTCACCACAAGCAGCACCCGTTCACGAGCATAACGCAAAGATCAGCCATTACCCCTAAAACAAAACACATAATATAGATGTGGATGTTTTGTGTGTTTAATGATTTTCATAGTTCTCGTAAGGCGATGTTTACCTCCTAATTTATCGGAAGCGTCACTACTACTAGCGTGGTACAGACGCCAGCAAATCAAGCTACCCGAAACTGTCAAATTTTCCCAATCTAATTTGAACCTTAAGCTTTTGCTATAAAGTTGAAAATCTATTAAAAAAAATTGACAGATTGTCGTAGGTTGATGTGCTGATGTCTGTACTATAAAGTACCTACTATATATGGGTAGGGCGTACACTTAAACAAAAAATGTCAAGTAATATTATGGTACCCTATACTGTCACGCTTCCGATATAAGCAACTAGCTGCGCCCCGCGGTTTCACCCGCATAAGTTTTGATCTCGTGGGAATATCGGGATAAAAAGTATCCTATGTCCTTTCCCGGGACTCAAACTATCTCTATACCAAATTTCATCTAAATCGGTTCAGTAATTTAG
Organism: Amphipoea oculea; assembly: GCA_945859645.1. Taxonomy (NCBI): domain Eukaryota; kingdom Metazoa; phylum Arthropoda; class Insecta; order Lepidoptera; family Noctuidae; genus Amphipoea; species Amphipoea oculea. The sequence goes on from OX243873.1 coordinate 17,804,168, forward strand.
GCGTGAAGAAAAGACAGACAGACAGACAGAGTTACTTTCGCATTTATAATATTAGTTTGGATGCATTATTTTTGCATAGAGTTAAGTACCTGCTTTGTTTGATGTGCAGAATGCGTAGTTGACGGTTGCGGCTATATAAAGTGTCTGTTTACACCCTGTATAGATGTTACGCATGGAAAAATATCGCAAGAATATTTGATGTATTGTATCGTGTTTTACGAAAGCTAGAAGGAAACACATTAAATCATGCTGATGGTGATTTATTAATGCGAGACGGCAAGTATTTCGGTACTGAATAATATTGCTGACCTCGATACATAATATTACCGAAAGTTATGCATTACGCGGCTCTTAAATGTAAATAAGGGGAATGTATGCAACCAATTAAAATATTGAAAATATAAATGGCGTTTCTCTGTTTCCAATTCAATATGGCCTTATGGTCCGAAAGATGAACAGTCACGGGGTATTATTGCTCAATACCCATATAACCACGCGAGGTAAATAGATTCGTGATTACGAAGAATTTTCTACCTCATTACCGACTGTAGAAAAGAAGAATATAATTCCCTTGAGCGGAAACATTACGTTTTGATTCAATTAAACCAAAATGATTGGTCGTAATTTATATAATTAGACAAATTTATGTCTCATTAGTCAATTCCCACGAATTTGCTTTACTCGCCCGTAAAAGTGCGAATATTGACTTTTAAATAATATTATTTTTTCTATAGACGACTCGCACGAAGTTAATTTATTTGTGAATTTTGAATTTTGTGTTTCATTCAACGAAGTTAAGAAAAAAAGTACACGTTCTTGTCGTCTTGCCTACAAATAAATAAAGAGGAATTCGTGCGACACGAATAATTTAATAACCCGAATTTATCTTCTAGTAAAGTTGACATAGAATGTGAAACAATTTTCCGCTAATATTACGTGATATTTTTGTGCACAGTATTGAATTTACATAACGTAAGGATCCATTAAATACTAATGAGTTTACAGCCCGTCGCCTCCTCGCGTAACTACCTATTTTCTCGTCTTTTTGTATTATGCTGAAATGAGGGCAAACAGGACATTACTGCGTAACGTCCCTACTTACTCATTATTCTAAGCTGCCGTTAGTTTAATTAAAGTATTTACTTATTGAGGTAATAATGTAGGTACAATACAACTACTGCAGAAATTGAGAGGACAAGTTCTCGCATAAAAATCAGCACACGCATTTTACGTGGCAATGATGCCAGCCTTTTGGGCACTTTTCCTATTGACAGCGATGCGGGGGTGATATTTTTGTTGCAGTATGATTCTTTCCCCCTCTTTTTTTTATTTACTTGTACGTAATTGTTATTATTATTTCAAGACTGTATGCTTTAATTTATGTAGGAATCTACCTAAATATTATCAAAGGAAAATTGAAATAAAGTGCTTTTACGATTTAAATATTCAGAAAGAAGTTATTAATATTAACTTCTCTTGAGGAATCTGCGTCTTAATTGTTAAACACACTTTCAATCGGAAGTCGAGGTTTTCGAAGGAAATTCCTAATCCATTGCTTCATGGGTTTAAAAAATTCGTCTGCTCAGCAATGTAAATAACGCTATGAACGTGGCTGAACTGTCAAAACAGAAAGACGTTGCGATCAATTGTCATTTAATGTCATCATCATCATCATCTGCTTAGCCTTTTCCCAACTATGTTGAGGTCGGCTTCCAGTCTAACCGGATGCAGCTGAATACCAGTATTATTCATGGAGCGACTGCCTATCTGACCTCCACAACACAGTTACTGGGTAATACAATACCCCCTGGTAAGACTGATTGAGTTGAGACTTTCAGGCTTCTGACGAACCGTAACGACTGTCAAAGACCCACGAATGACAGCCGGGACGTATGGCTTAACGTGCTTTCCAAAGCACGGAGTGGTCGTGGTATGTAAAGATGGTCACCCATCCACGGACCAACCGCGGCAAGCGTCGCTTAACCTGATCGATCGAACCGTGCGGATGTTATTTCTTAGCCACAAGCCCAAGTCATTTCATGTGTGTTACGCAATACCCCGCGCGATCTGTTCGTTTTGTCATTGGCAGCACGTACCTAGTTTGTTACGACTCTTGTATAGAACTTGTGACAATACCATCCAATCAATTGCCTGTTGATATTTGAAGTCAGGAAATTAAAGGTGAATTCGCTAAATTACTGATGCTGTTCTTTTTCAGGAGTTTGTAAACGATATACAGGGTGTTACGGAAAGAAAAAAAAATATTAGGCATTTTCAAAGTTACTGCTTTTGAGCTGAAATTTTGTACAGAGATTCTAGACCAGATACACTTTTCAACTCGTTTGTATTGATATACCTACCCTTTCCGTAACATCCTGTATATTTGTAAATTGTAACTTAGTTGTGTTATTTAACAAGTTAAATTAGGGAAATTTAAGTGTACGTGCTATGATTGGAGTCTCTCTGAGGGATCGAATCCGCAACGAGGTGATTCGGCAGAGAACCAAAGTTGTCGACATAGCTCACAGAATAAACAAGCTGAAGTGCTTTTTTTTTTGTAATAAAGTTTTTTCAACAAAATAAATGAATTAAATTTAAAACTACTTTCAGTAAAGTTTGATATGATAATTCTCTATGTTTTAAAGTAAATTCCATTAAATAACTCTTAAGCGTTACGCCGTGATGTCGCAAAAAGTAAAGAAAAAATTGATATATAAGTTTGTAATTTTTTTTTATCGAGAAAAATCATTGAATCGTGTATTCCTTTTACATGATACTAGACCAAGGAGTCAAAAAACATCAAAATGTTAAATCCCTATTCCACATACTTAACAGGTTACACGAAAAATAGAAAACCATATTTTTTCAACATATCACCTTTTGCCAAATTTGTTAAAATTCTCAGCGAATTCTGGCAGTTACCTATAGGTAATTTTCAGCTGACCTTATTTTCCTGCGTCACTTTTCTATCGGCCGTCCATTTGATTAACGACCGGCTCCCTTACATTTATAAATACATACCTACCTATCTAAGCGATGATGATATTGACGCTTGTCGATGGCAATATCGACGAGTTTTTAAGTTGAATGTACCTCTTTTAACTTTACGGAATCCTCTTTTCAATGATAACCTAGAGGAAAGTTCGTTTCTTGTTCATTTGGCTATGCCAAGTGTAGATATTCATAGTCCGCGCGGAACTAGTTGGCCGCTGAGGTGGGGACAGGGGTGAGGCGGCGGTTCGCAATGCACGTAATGAGTAATGCGCCCCGCCCCTCCGTCCCACCGCTTACATACCTAAAAGGCGCGGCCAACTTGTTCCGCGCGGACTATAGCAGTCGTTACGGGTGTTCAGAAGCCCAACTCTGACAAATAGTTTTATCAAAGGTGTAACCCAGAAACTGGGTTATGGAGGTCAGATAGCGACTGCCTATCTCATTAATGTAAAATACTAATATTCAGTTGCATCAAGAGCTGTGGTAGCCCAGTGGTAACGGCCGCGACTTACGACACGAGTTACTTAGGTTCGAACCCAGACAGGCGCTTTATTTTGTGTAAATTGTGAGTGTCCATGGAGTTTCTTGCCCGTTCTTCTCCATAGGTACCTACGCTTTGGAATGGGCAACTAGCTTCATCTTTCTGACTGACCGACCCCTTGACAATTCAAAAGTGCCTGTAATTGGTTTAATTGAAATAAATGCTTTGAGTTTGAGTTTGAGAATTATTTCATTACCACTGCTCTCAAAACGGTGAAGGAAAACATCGTGAGGCAATTAATGCATGTCCTAGAACCAAAAATTTTAAGACATGCGACATCTACCAAATGTATCGTGCCCTCGTGGTGGATTACGACCCACTTCCTCTCACAAAGAGAGGCCTGAGTCCCAGCAGTAGGAACATTATAGGCTTATAGATAATGTATTCAGCTGCATCCGGTTCAGACTGAAAGCCGACTCCAACATAATTGGGAAAACGCTAGGCAGATTAATTGATGAAGTACTTAATCTGTGTCTTTAAAAAAACTATGTTATTCGCAGACAAGCATGAATAAAAAGAAATTTCAGATATAAATAAAGTTTTATTAAAATTAGCTTCGGTAAATAAAATAAATTAAAACCGTTCAGAGATTCCAACGAGTACATACCGATGTAGGTAATAACTGAAAAAATGAATTTATAAAAACGCTTTTATTTATGTTTCAATTTCAATCAAAGGATTCTGGCATATAAATTATGTTGAGTTATTACTTTAATTTAATGTGAAATCCAACAGAAAATTTTATTTTCCGCAACTGCGAGATTAAATTGTTTACAAATGCCCAAAGATCTCAATCGTTAGATTCGCCCGACCGCGTCAAAAGAAGGTCGCGTTTCTGTTACGTTTTGACAACGCTCACAAACAATGACGTAATGACTTAACTTGATTGTAATGGAAACGCTATTTAGTCTTGTGTGAGCTCACGCTTCTACATATGGTCACTTTTTCACGTGCCTACGTTCGGTGAGGGCAAATATAGTGATTATTAAAACTATGCAAATAACTCATTTGAAATTCTGATAGGAGTCTAGCCTTGTTTATAGTTTATATTCCTAGTATTTTGAAACGTATAATAGAATAAATCTGTCTATAGATTTAATTAATTATAATTAAATATAATTTAAATAAGAAATAGTTACTACGTATTTAAGTTATCTGCCTACGTCTTTTGTTTTCCGTGCTATTACCTACGTAAAAAAGCGGCCAAGTGCGAGTAGGATTCGCATACGAAGGGTTCCGTCCACCGTACAATATTTAACATTACACATGTAAAATAAAAAACACGTTTCTGGATCCCTTTTTATTTTGAACTATATTTTTAATTTTTATTATTCATCTCTCATCATCTATAGCGATAATCCGTTATTATCTACTTACCTATAACGGTTAAAAAAATACAGTCCTGTGACAGATGGTCGGACTGACGGACAGCGGTGCCTTAGTATTAGGGTTTCGTTGGCACGCTCTTGGTACAGAACCCTAAAAAGCACCGCCATTAATAGTTATTGTAATTTTCTTTTTCATGGAAAGTTTTCGTTTCAATGCTTCTGGAGAAAACCACATAATTAACAGTTAACTATGAATTACTTATGTATGAACTATCTCAGTCGCATGTCGCGTAGTGTGCGCCATGTCTTAGAGATTACTAAGTATAACTTAGCGGGAAAATTGATCTACTAACTACCCCTGCCATGTAGCCCCTTAGCTAAAAGGGAACAAATGTTTAATAAAGTTTGAAATGAAACAAGCCATTTAGGAAACTTTGAAAATAACTTGTGGCAAGCCCATTATCTTATTTCTGTTCAGTTGAAAATATAATTGGTCTTGTGTTTGTGACATTTGTTTCATTGTATGTGTTGTTTCATTACTTTTGCTATTATTGTTTTGTGGAATCAAGTCCCAGAAAACATGCCCAAATGAATATAAAAATAAAAACGTGCCAAAAACACAAATTGATATATCTTCTTTTTCATTTTAATGTTATAACTATTTATCTCATAGTAGCTGTTGCCCGTGACTTCGACTGCGTGTATTTTGTATTCAGGAAATTAGCATATGTCCTTCTCCTGGGCTACCTTTCCGTCTTAAGAGCCTATACTACCTCAGCTAAAATTCACTCTTTATCTCGCTCATACGATACTGCTCGCGGACTGAGTGAGAGCGAGACAGATTGCGGTGCTGGGCGGCAGGAAGCGCCAATAGTTTAGGTATTTGCTTTTTACAGTGAAAATAATGGTAATTATAAAAAAATAAATAACATAAGACCTGCTTTAAAGTAAGTTCAGTTAGTATGCAAAGTTTCATGATCTAATTGGAAGTATTTTTTGAATACCAGCGGTTTATTGTTCGGGTTAGAGGTAACTTTGGATTTTTTTTCTATCGAGAAAATTTTATGGAATCGTGTTTTCGTCTAACATAAGACTTAGCATTAATCCTCAACTTTACTATATATTTATTTCAAAATTAATGGTGCAGTATTTTAGACATAACGGAGGATCACGCTAAGCCATTTGAGGTAGTATAGGCTCTTAATGAATTGTTCAGTGATTTAGCCGCGAAAAGTTAACAGACAGACAGCAGATTTTATAGTAGGTATTAAGTCGGATATCTATGGTATTAAGTATGAATAAGACTACTTGTCTCGTTAGTCTGATACTTATGTATGATAATAATTACTAACTACGCCTACAGAAAATCGATTTACCTAATATGAGCTTCTCTTTGTACATAATGAATGTAATAATTTCGTAGAACTTATATTAAAGTTTGACGCAATGTGACTCTAATGAGGGTGTGTAATATATGGCATAATAACGGATAATACCTATGATATCACACAATAACGTTCATATGATATAATTTTCATATGCTATAAAAACGTATACCTACTTAACCTAATTTCATGTGATCGAATGTTATATTTCATATAACCTTATTTTGCTCTAATACCATTTAGTATAACGTTATAATTTACAATTTGTATAATGCTCTTTTTATACAATAACGTTTAGTTGACCTAATTTTCATATTTACTCATTTTTAGCCCAAATTTTGTAATGAATAGTAGTATATCCTCATCTAACCCAAATGATTCACCAACAATAGAGGGGATTTGGCGCTCGGAGGCCGCTGCCGCGACACGCTCGTTTCACTCGCTTGCCTTCACGCGTTAATGGTCACTGTTTTAACCTAACGAAAATGGCAGGCGTTTAAAATCTAATCAGTTTTTGCAAAGACATACAAAACTAAGTAGGTAGACGTTTCTAAATTATATTAAACGTTTCTTATAGATTTTGAATATTATACTAATTGAATATTAATTCAAATGTGCATTATAGAAAATGTCTAGGTATTATACCATATAAAATTAGGTAAAATGAAATTATGTCAATAATTCATTATATCATTCCATCCTTATATTATAGAAAAGTATATTAAATGAAATTGGGTCAAATGATCATTAGAGCTTTTGTTATTATATCAAACGTTACAAAATGATGAGATGTAGAATAAAACTCATGTTTGCATAAATAATTGAAATATAGATTATTCAATTCAGTAAATCGCCTGTATAACCTTCACGCTGTATCATACAAAGTATTAAGGATGATAGATGTTTCAATTTAGCCAGAAATATTTCATAAGATATCGAACAAAACGTATGCAAACATGTCACGAAGTAATCACTAGCTATTTCTTGCGATTATCTCAAAGGCTATTCCCTCAAAAGTACTTAGGTATGTACTAAGTTTAAGATATCTCAGTTTGTGGTAGGTTTAATACTCTGGTTTTCATGTTTGTACGTGCTTTAAGCATTTAAACTAACTAACTACTTAGCTCTAAGCTTCATCAAACAATTTCAAGTAGACTCTTGAAATGTTCTTTTGAATTGTCGAGACTGGCAGTTTGGTTATTTTCAGAGGTGTTTTGAAATAAAAACTTCTAAAAGCGCGTTGATTTTCGGTAGGGGAAAATCTTATAGGTTTGCGTCGTTGCCATACACGCTATGATATACTTACGCAAGTATACAGTGACGAATGTTATATTTTGCGCAAATTTCTACTCTTGTGTGACTTTCTGGAGCAAGTCGCAAGTCGAGCAGCATGTGCAAGTATGGCTACCATAACGTGTTGCACTTGGCCAGCAGTGAAAGTATGTTTTAGCTTTAAGTTTTCACTTCTGTCGGCAGTCCCCATGACTACCTGTTTTGTCTTTCAGCTCCAGATAAGGTTTTACTACTAGGTGGTAGCTAGGTTTTAAATACTGGTATTCAGCTGCATCCGGTTAGACTGGAAGCCGACCCTACATAGTTGGGAAAAGGATAGGCAGATGATGATGATAAGGCATTACTTTATAAAACACATGTAAATACATGACAAAGAAATGCCCTTTGCCACTAAATAAAATTGCACATCGGCCGACGTAAAAATGTCCCAACACTCCGCTACATGAACTGCCATTCAAGCGCAAGAACTTGATCCAGCCAGTTGCCATTTTGAATCAATCACGGCTGTCGGTCCTATCGGATTGATTGGCGGTCACCCGATGACAGGGAAGGGGAGCGACGAACTGACCTTACGAGTATGGGTAGTTTTTTGAGTTGCCATAACCGAACTACAGGGTGAAATTAAATTCATGGGCATCCTTTTAAGGGGTCATTGTACTCATCGTTATGAACAACTTTTACTATGGCACTAAGCCTAAAATCGCGAAAAAAAACCAGCTGTTCCTTGCATTTATGTTCACATAACTCGTCAAAATGTAGGGAACAGCTGATTTTTTTCGCGATTTTAGGATTGGTCCCATAGTAAAAGTTGTTCATAATAATGAGTACAATGATCCCCTAGAGTTATAGGATATAAAAAAAACACGTTGTATAAAAAAATATAACTTAACGCTACGCGTTTTTTTATGGCGCAGCAACAGAGGTCTACGAGTAATACCAAGTTCCTTTAACTACAGATTTGTTGACAATAAGAAATATGAAACTTGAAGTAGGTATGAAGTTGGAAGGTCCTCAGAAAGTGTCTCTCACTCTGTGAGGTCCTTCCAACACAAGAGATTTTTCTAAACATAGGATAAAAGTTTGTATCTAATGAAAATCGCGGCTAACAGCTAGTATCTTACACATGTAGAAACATCTTCAGATTCTCCAATTTATTTTGCAATAAAAGTGCCAAGAAAATATTCTACTAAAATTTTTCTGACAAATTCAGTGTCTACCCAAATCTTCTAGCTTTATTGTGGAATACAGCTTCTATTTCCTAAGTAAAAATCCTTTTGAGCAAACTTGAGAAGTCTCTTGTTCTCGTAAAATATTTTCTCTTTTTATTTTTTGTCGGTGTGTCGTTCGTAGCAGTGACGCTATCGTTGCTACGCGGCTACGCGCGTACTACAGCGTAGCAATGAGAGTCTACGAGCGTTCACAACACAAGTCTAGATTATTGGACATTCCGAGATATTTTTAGAATGTTATTGGTGTCTGATTAGTGTTTCTCTATTAGATTGCGAAGCTCTCGAAGTTGTTCAAATATTTGATATGTTAATATCCGTTGAAGGAGATTGTGTAACTATTATGACAGATTTCTTAAACAAATAATCGAGTCTTCCTATCTTCCAGTTATTAGGGCGCGCCAAATATCGATTATGTCAATATTCTCAATTAATTGAAGGCTCATGCAACAAAGAATGCGGTAATTCTTCATATTCTTACTACTGAATTGTTCAATCGTTATGACATTTCGTCGATAAATTTCAATTGCTTGTAACTTGATTCGAAAATAGTTTGTATCATGTCACTTTAACACATTTTGCGTGCATGGTTTAACAAAGTTTCGCATTGCACCGTTGAAACATTGTGTCGGGATAAGGGCATGAATTCTAAAAATATCCGATATTCTATATTCAAATTGTGTCCTTCGAGTAACATCAAACGTTATGTTGTACATACATATTGAATAGGACCGTCTGGGCTTTTTTTATTACTTTGTGTCAATGTGGTATGAATATCAAATTGTGATCAGACTTACTGTAGATTGTGGATAACTCATTATTCCTACCCAGTTGTAAAAAGTTTAAAAAGGAGATACAGCCGCCTAGAAAGAGAAGCATAATCAGTTTTAATACAAGTACTAACAGCGACAGAGTTACTCGTAAGCATGAGGACATACCCACTTACAAATAATCGTTGTATAGCGTCTGTATAGTTACACAACGCCGTGTCTTCTTCTTTCGAAAGTCAAATTACTGACGACTGAAAGAGAGAAATCGGTGTGTAACTATTCATCTGATATAATACGTTTATTAGTAAGGAGGTTGGTGTATACGATACACACGTGTCTCTGCTATGAATATATACATCCTATACCTACTTACAAATAAATAAAATGGAATTTTCTGTTTGTAACGTCAAAATAACAGCTTTTTACTAAATGCATATGAAAGTATATACGGTACTTATAACAAAAAAAAAAAAAAAAAAAAATGTTTGTCCGTCTAACCTCCGAAACGGCTGGGCCAATTTAACGGGACGTTCACAGGCAGGTAGCTGAGATAATAAGGAGTAAACTACTTTCCGTCCCAAAGGCACGTTGACGTAGGATAATTTCCGCCATCCACGCGGGCGAAACCGCAGGCAGAAGCTGGTCAATTATAAATACTTTTTAAACTGTGACCCCTCTCCATAGAATAGAGCAAGTACATTAAACCGTGACCCCACTCCATAGAATAGAGCAAGTACAATAAACTGTGACCCCTCTCCATAGAATAGAGCAAGGAATAAATAAGCCGCTTTTCCTTCGATAAAATGATCGCAAAAATAAGTAGCTAGACAGAGGTGTCTTCCACTAAACAATACAATTTATTATCCGCAGAAACCACGAGGCGAATACTTAAAATACCCGTTTCAGAACAAAACGGTTAGATTTACATAAAGATTAATTAACAGATAAATGTTGGCCGTTTTTGTACGGACCCTCTTTCTAAAAGTTTTGCGATGTAATTATATTTGAGTTTTTTTATAAACACTGGTGAGTTATGGCCATTCGTTCATTTTAATAATGAGGCAGCTTTGTTCCAGTGTTTACTCATTTTGGAATGTTTTTGGTGTCCCACGTTATATCGGATATTGGATGTTGCATGAAGGGAATTTAGCGTCTCGTAGGACGCTGAGCTGACGTATGACGTCATGAAAACACTCATTGACGTAACGTGTAGGTATGTCTCTTTATTTATAGTTAGGTACGATATGCAATTCAAACAGATTATTAATAGCTATTTAACAGGTAAATAGATGACCCTGCTAGAGTTTCGCATTTATGCACCGTATGCAGGCAGGCATGCATTTTATAATAGTACATTATTCACCCAGGGGAGAACGTGGCCGATTACTAACGAGGGTGGAGTTTGTGTATTAAACACACGAGTTGGGAATCGGACTTTCTTCAGAGTAATACAGTGCTTTTTTGTTACCTACGAAGAAAATTTTTTTTTTTTAAAGTGAAGTTTTTATAAAAAATATTACAGTTGTTAAAACTCAATGCAATACTTTTGCCAGGGAGATTAATATTACTTTGAGACAATACAGAAGAGATTAAGTACAGACGACTACAATCTGTCAAATTTCGTTAATAGATTTTCAACTTTATCGCTAAATTATAAGGTTCAAAGTTGATTGGGAAAATTTTACAGTTTCGGGTAGCTTGATGTGCTGGCGTCTGTACTAGCACAGCGTGTGCTATTGGCACTGCGCTAGGGAAAGGCTTTGGTGGAAAATGGGCAACTGGTTCAGAAAAATAAAACAAAAGAAAGCTATTCGCGCCTTCCACGCACGCACGATTTTGTCTTGCTATTTTTTTTTTAATCAATTTTCTGCAAAAGTATCGTCTTGTGGATACGTGGTAAGGTTGCGGCCCACATTGACTCATCTCAAATTTCCACCCCGTATTGAATCGTTTACGTCACAGTTAAACATAGAATAGAATACAGACCACTTTTACCAGTGGGTTGCGTAAAAGCGATTAAGGGATTACGTTCAAATGACGTGGCGGGCAGCGATGTTCTCTTGTCAACAGACAACAATGCCTTTATCCATCGTGGTTATTGTGGTAATATTCTCTTTGACCTTTCATTATACAGTTTATTGGAAGGCTCCGTAGGCAAGCAATTGAAGAAAATTAGGTCAATCCTAATTGTTTAATAGCTGTGAGGAACGATTAGTGGTTTTATTCGGAATAACGTATTTAGTTATTTAGTTAGTAGTCTTATTATAACTCTCGATGTCGTTCAACTTTAATATTTAATGACAAACAGATTTTTTGAAATTTTAATATAGATATGGGATACAACAGTTCGAAAGTTGCAACGAAAATCCGTCAGTCATTTGTTTTCAGGCAAAGTGGTTTACAAAAAACTCAAAATTAAAACCAGTGTGCGCCTGAAAATAAGTTGTCATTAGGTAGTATCCCGGTATAAAGTATAACTGACAGTAATTATACGTGTAATCCACTTTCAGCCGGGGGCTACCGACTAATCTTGGAAAGTTTCGAGTCGAGCCGTCGCCGGGCGGAGATATATCTATCTCCGAGATAAGTCCTACAAAAGTATTGGGTGTCATTTTCAAGGCTGCTTTCGATTAGAAAATTTATATATTAAATAGTTCTTCAGACAATCAGCTGATAAATGAGGCGTACGGATTTAGTGAAGAATTGTTTTCCTGTTTCGTAAAAGTAATCTTTTAAGTATTGCGAAGAAGCTTACCATTTTCTTGTTTCTTTTTTAACGTAGCGAGATGAAATCTATGTAATAACAAAAACAAAATTAAATAAGTATTAAATAAAACCTAAAATAAATACGACAGATGTATCGTCTAGTTTAGCTCATACAACATACGTAGATATTATGTAAAGTAAGTAAATATGTATTCTGTTTTATCTATTCGGGAAAACAGTTCGTTGTCAAAAAATACTGGTATAAACCAAACTATATTTTGAGCTAAATTGGTTAAATGCGCACACAAATATACCACTTACTAGAAATCATCATCATTATCTGCCTAGCCTTTCCCAACTATGTTCGGGTCGGCGTCCAGTCTAACCGGATGCAGCTGAATATCAGTATTTTACATGAAGCGACTGCCTATCTAACCTCCACAACCCAGTTACTGGGTAATACGATACCCCTTGGTAAGACTGGTTGTCAGATATTTGGGCTTCTGATTACCAGTAACGTTTGTCAAAGATCCACGAATGACAGCCGGGACCAACGGCGTAGCGTGCTTTCCGAGGCACGTAAGGGTCTCGGTATGTAAATATGGTCACACATCCACAGACCAACCGCCGGTCAAACTCCGCACGTACCCTATGTAGTACGATACAATAGAAAATCAATTGTATCTCATTAGCGGAGCTTGAGAGGTCATCCTGATCGAAAGACCTGTGCGGCTGTTATTATTTTGCCACGGGCCACCACTTATTAGGAATATGAAAAGAAAACTAACAGTTCATTTATTAAATTACGAAAACATCTATCGGTCTCTCACTAAACCTCAACTATATCCGACGACTCTGGTTACTTATCTCTTTTAGTGACTGTACACTCAACTTGTTAAAATATAAAATTAAACTTAACACTCAATTCCCTCAAAGAATCCGTGACGACGCAATTTAAGGACCACGGAACAAGGGCCGGGCAATGAATGTAATAGCAGTGGATCCGAGCTCTTCAGCCTGAGCACACACCGGGCTCCCTGGGACAATACCCGGCACACCCGGCGCTTTAGAGCGCGGGTTTGTTTGACTGAGTTTTATTAAAGACCAATTTCTGCCCGCGGCGTTGGTTGCGTGAAGATCGGTAAATGATAATATTAGACTGAACTATCAACTAAATTGTTAACATCATCCAGGTTTAAGAACATTGCACTAGAAGATGAACGTAAAAAGTTCTTTATAAGTAACTAGCTGCGCCCCGCGGTTTCATCCGCATAAGTGGCGACCGTGAGAATATCGGGATAAAAAGTAGCCTATATGTTAATCCAGAGTGTCAGCTACCTCCATACATAATTTTATCAAAATTGGTCCAGCCGTTTAAGCGTGAAGAAGTAACGAACATATAAACACACCCCCACACACACTCACAAACTTTCGCCTTTATAATATTATTGTGATTATAATTTCTACTCACAGATATAAAATAGTGTTTTCATTCCATAATTATCAGTCGGAAGACGTCCTTAGCCGAAAAAAACCAACACATAGTTACAGTTAACGGTCTTTTTATAGATTTGAGTTACAAAACACTGCTCAGCTCCTTTTTGTGACAAAAAGCCACATCCAGCAAAAACACCTTAAAAGCGAAGTTACAGAACTGTGGACTACTTTAAATATATTCCTACATTTACTCTAAGTCCCTTTCCATAATTATTATCATAGACATAACCATTTCATAAGTGAATACTGTCATCAAACTCCTTGTTATTATGTTTTAGTATCCTCTTACGTCCCCATGGGAAGCGCCGAGACCTACTTACTGGCAACCGGTACCTTGTGGAGCAAAATACGTATAATATTAGGGAATGGCTTTCGTCTACAAATATTATTGTTTATGGTAAAGTAATTTCCTCATTTCATTTTCATAAATTCCATCTTCCATGATCATTATTATCAGCGGCCGTGTAGGAAAAGTGAAAGTCATCATTGACCACCGAGCTCGCATTTAGTTTTTAAAAATATGATTGACGTGTTTGTAAAAACCTACTTACAGAAATAAAACCATAAAAATTGAGGAGTCATTCCGGCCTGATCCACTGTTAGTTCTTCTGTTTTAATCTCTGTCTTATCCACTATAAACTGTCTCATTCCGTAGAGTCGGGATCGGTGAGAGTTAGGACGAAGCCTCAGGTCTGATCTCCTATTTCTTTAGTTTTTATTCCTGACGGATCGTCAGCAACAAAATATACGTAGAGGGTTTATTGAAATAGACCAATAGGCTCTCATTTTCATACTGGGGCAATGATGAGTTTGACACTTCCTTATACGGTTCCAGAAAGCGCCTATTCGATTCCAGCCATATTTTCTAGCATATAAAAGGAGGGTGTGTAGTTATGAGCACACGATAGAAGTGAAAACTTACGATTGGAGCCGAGTATACGCGATTCAGCGGCGAGAATATGCGTCAGCGTCACCGACCGACAGGAGCCGAGTATACACGATTCAGCGGCGAGAATATGCGTCAGCGTCACCGACCGACAGAAGCCGAGTATACACGATTCAGCGTGACCTTGCGTGTCGGTTCAGGTTCGTTCATTGTTCAGAAACGTTTATTCCCGGTCGTCCCCGCCCCGTCGTCCCCACTGGCCACGAGTGGGAAAAATTCGTGAAATATCTTATTGAAATCCCCATTATTGCTTTTGGACTCTCGGTCTATAGCGGAACGAGTGGGAAATAAAAAGTTCCAATCGTCACCACTGGGGAGGAACGAAACTTTTTTTCCCACTTGTGCCCAGTGGGGACAACGGGGCGGGGACGATCGGGAATAAAGGTTCAGAAAGAATGCAAAGTCCGCCAAGAAGTTTTTACTTCAAAGGCACATCAGTAGGAGACATATTTTACTTTTACTAGTTTTATCATACATTATCAATGTCGGAGCTCCTGCTATTACGAGAATTTCACATGAAATCGTGAATACGTTCAGAGAATCCAATCAATGTCAATGTCACGCGCATGCTTGCCTAAGATTATGTCTAGTTAACGGTTGTTAATTATACCTATCTTATCACATATACAATAATTAAAACAATTTATTATACAAGCAAATTACCAGTCTCTTAATTAGGAATTCAAAGGATTCCATTGTACTGAATATTTTGATGTCTTGTAGAATTACAAACTCAAACCAGTTATGTCAAATAAACCAATTACTTGTAGGCACTTTTGAATTGTAAAGGGAAAGATTGGATTGGGGAAGGGGATTGTCAGTCAGAAAGATGAAGCTAGTTGCCCATACCAAAGCGTAGCAGGTAGGTACCTATGAAGAAGAACGGGCAAGAAACTCCATGGACGCTCACTGTACCTAATTGCTCTCGCGAATCAGTGTAAACGAGTCATCTACAAAGTTTGATGCGTCTGTGAATCAGCTAGGACCATTTTGATAGTTACCATTTAGGAATTTGAAAAGTCCTGACAAAAAGCCTGACATTTCAATAAAAGTCCGGACATTTT
Source organism: Amphipoea oculea (assembly GCA_945859645.1). Taxonomy (NCBI): domain Eukaryota; kingdom Metazoa; phylum Arthropoda; class Insecta; order Lepidoptera; family Noctuidae; genus Amphipoea; species Amphipoea oculea. The sequence continues at coordinate 17,819,918 of OX243873.1, forward strand.
AGTCACAAAATCCAAACATTACCCACTTAGTTACGTATTGTAGGCATGGTAGCAGACGCTCGCGAGGGGAGGGAGGGAGGTAGCGGGGTCCGGGGATAAAAAAAAGTGCGCTGAAAAATATAAAAGTTAATACCTATACCAGAAAGTAACGTTAAGTTTGAATATTTGTTTTTTTAGTTTCGTTAAGTTTGTGAAGTATAAAGCTTGTTAAACAAAATAAAATATTTGTATTTTACGTTAAACAATTTTTTATTTTGAATAAAATATTTTATGTTTGAACTAGTTGATTGTTTGCCAAGTAGCAATACAAGATTTATTGTTTGATCTCGTTAAGTTGATTGAAAAAGAACTATTTGTTTTTAGATGAATAAGAAGTTAATAAATATAATATTAAGGACATATTTGGTATTACTTATAACTTTTATTATTCGTATTCCATTTAAGCAAAAAAATCCGGACAAATTAAAGAGCCGGACAAAGTCCGGACAAAAGTCTAGAAGTCCGGACATGCCCGGACAAATCCGGACGGATTGTAACCCTAGCTAGAACTCACGATCTTTCATCATTGAATCGTAGGTATAGTAAAGTAAGTCACACACAGAAGAAATAGAAAAACACAATTCATACAAAATAAAAGTATGTAAGTAATTGAATATTCAACGCGTTTAAAACTAACTAACCTGGGTAACAATGATATTTTTCGTACTTAATCAATTTTCTTGAGAAACTTGAATTTCATTATAAACATCGGGGACGAGTATCTTTAAACCATCTTGGTGAAATAATTAAGACAAAACAAACGAATGCTGATAAATTATGAGCGAGGCTGTCTCTTACAGAAATCAAAACGTGTATATATTTATGACTGGTGAAACGGCTGTCTTGGTATCGAATTTGTGAGCTATAGCATGCTTGAGATGTAATTTTCGGCCTCGACCTCTAAACCTAAGTAGGTATGTAGTTATTTTATGTCCCCTCTGATTCGCATGAACTCTTTTAATTAAAAATCTTAACTCCAAAATCTATACATACCAAAGCATAAAAAGGTTCTACAAACCGTTCACAAAGTCTAAAAGATTCTTGCGTTAATTACTACGACGAACTCCGCAAAGAAATTACATATTATGTAGGTCATTACATATAAAAATGTTCTTTTACTACTAACATTTGCTCGCAACTTCGCTCGCGTGGAGGTCGAAAATTATCCCACGGAAACGTTCTAATACGTTTAATAGATCTTTTTAAGAGGAATAATTCTGTAATACATTCATTTCATATACCTAACTCAATTGGTTTAGGTACGCGGCGCACGCCAGAAAAGCTCCCAGTCGGCATGCAACATGCATCGTCATAATTCAGACAATTTACACAAAAACTTATTGAAACTTCTTCATGAATCACTCCGTCCATTAGTGAAAACCGTATGAAAATCAGAGACAGATTAGACGCGGCGTTGTTGCTCTATACATGTATAGCCAGAGAAAATTTCGTATTTCATATTTAGATACCAATTCTAAAATCGAAAGTTATAATAAAAGTTACATCAAAGATTCCGAGATTTCACTTTAATGAGTTATTGATGACATGCGAAAGTACTTTTTCGCGCAAATTGGAGGTTCTCGAGGGCAATTTACTTTTTAGTAGCTGCGAGGTGCGAACCGCGGTTTCACCCGCGTAAATGTCGATCTCGTAGGAATACCGGGATAAAAAGTAGCCTATACCCAGGGTATCAGCTACCTCCATATAAAATTTTATCAAAATTGGTCCAGCCGTTTGAGCGTGTAGAAGTAACAAACATATAAACACACACACACACACACTCACAAACTTTCGCTTTTATAATATTAGTGTGATGTGATTAGTTTAAACGGGCAGCTAGCCTATTTCGCACTAATAAAATAGGTTTAGGCGTCTATCTGCTATAAAATTCTTCTGTATACCACTTTGGTTCGTAGTAAACTTGAGGCTGGTGCCTGTATCTGGCATCCCTACACAGCAACTCAAACGTTAACGCTAGAAAAGGTACAAAAAACTTTCCTGAGATTTCTGTGCTTTTGACAGCTCACAGTAGCCTGCAAAACTCATAGAGGACGCATCGACAGTCCCGAACTCCACGATCTTTTCTGTCGGCTATTTGTTCCCGACAAATACATCGGACATCGCCAAAGCCGTCGACATAATCAGTTTTCGCCGCCGTCATCTAAAACTGTTGCCAGAGCCGAGTCCTAGTGTGTCATACTTTAAGGATGCGTAATGCCCTTTTGACCAGCAATTCTGAATGTGATCCGTTTGTCGATGAATGGAGTAGAATTATGCGTGTGTGTCTGATGTTTTGTGAAAAGCAGTATGCTGGGGTCTCCTCTATTATATGTTAGTATTTGAATTAGTTTTGTATAACATACCTGTTTCAATCTCTTTGTTAATTAATGTAACTTGACTCCTAATATATTTATTATTTTAACGATTGTACAACTGTATCTATTGTTAAAATATACTGTATTAATGTAATTGGTGTTACCGTTTTAATTAACAATAAACAAGAACACGAAAATTGGGATATCAGGTAACAAACAAAAGTCATCAAAAGAGGGTAATGGTCCCCAACTTTTTATATTACGATTGAGGGATCTAATTCTGCCGACCGAGCGGACCTCTGACTCAGGGCTGTTCGATACCGAATCGATTACGACTTATTATAATGTCTCTGTACCGAACAATACTTAAATGTGTACTTACTACTTAAGATATAACTACAAGATTCTGTCGGTCTGTTTGTCTGTTACCTTTTTACGGCTTAACGGACGGACTTGGGTAAAAGTTAGCACACGGACAGACCTTGACCTAGTTTAAGACAAAGAATACTTTTTACTCCATTACTTACCGCACGTTCCCGTGGTATACTTTCCGACTTCCACGTGGGCGAAGCCGGGGGTAAAGGCTAATAATAGATATAAAAAAAGAGGTTCGAAATAATAGATATAAAATTCAAGGTTCAGAGATTCCTATTGCTATGCGCAACACGGGTATATCAAATGACCTAAATAATAAAATGGATTGCGGACCCATTTTCATCAAGTGCCCGTTATAAGACATTTGTCTTAAGTCCCTTCAGACGTTTCGCTCTACTTTGCATTTGCCTAATAAACATGAATATTTATAGCCTTAAGTATCGGTTTGGTAAACTCTATAGGCCCGAGGTTGTTATCTGTTCGAATATACGGCTTAGTTGTTTGCTATTGTATAACAAATAAGGTATCTAAAACAATATGTTTTGTTGGTATATTCAGATTAGCAACAGTTGTTTGTCAGTGTTAAAAATATAATAATTTACTCCACAATTTTCCTGGAAAAGCGATAGGTTAATTTTGTGTTTTATGCGTTAACACGTAGATACATATAACCATTTCTTCTTTTTAATGTTTTTTTCCGAGCACTTTTTAGTTTCCAACAAAGGTTTTTCCTTCCCGCATTCTTGTATATTTGTGAATCAGAAAAAAGGTACGTATTATTCACTTTCATAGGGAAAATAACATAGGGTCCGTGGCTAAATAATAACTGCCGCACAGGTCGATCGATCAGGTTAAGCTACGCTTGCCGCGGTTGGCCTGTGGATGTGTGACCATCTTAACACACCGAGACCCCTCCGTGCCTCGGAAAGCACATTAAGCCGTTGGTCCCGGCTGTCATTCGTGGATCTTTGACAGTAGTTACGGGTCGTCAGAAGCCCGAAAGTCTGACAACCAGTCTTACCAAGGGGTGTCTTATTACCCTATAGCTGGGTTGTGGCGGTCAGATAGGCAGTCGCTCCATGTAGAATACTGGTATTCAGCTGCATTCGGTTAGACTGGAAGCCAATCCCAACATAGTTAGGAAAACGCTAGGCAGATGATGAGTGAAAATAAAATCACTCTTTAACGTTCCTTCAGTTCTATATATATTATTGCCTTCTATTGCGGACATTGCGGTATAATGTTAGAATGTAACGGAAAGAAAATGCAGAGTAAAATAATTTATAGCTGTTGTTGGAACGGGATAAAATGTAACCTATAAACTACCGGTGTGGCATTTCATCCCAATCCGTTCAGCCATATTTGAATGATCGAGTAACAATCATCTAAACAACGTAGGATGTAAAATACCTAAACATATTATCAAATATATTTCATATTATCAAATATGTATACTATTAATGTTACCGACCAAACTCAATTTGCCGATAAACCAGTTAGCCTTAGGCCACACTGGTTGTTATAACAGAATTATGTTAGATTTCGTAAAAAACGTAATAAAATATCGAAAAAACGAAGTTTGTCGATTTCGAGAAGTGATCAATTGCCTGCCGATACTTAGAAAAAAAACAGTAATCGAAAACTGGTGGTTTTCTCTTACAATATCGTCGCATTTCATTCCAGAGTGTTCACAGTTTTCATTACATTTCCGTAAACTCGTTTTCAATTTATCTGTGGAAAGATTTATCGGAATACCCTTGGGAGCGCGCTTATCACCCTTTTAGGTTATCAATTGATTTGTTTGAATTATTGTACTATAAATAATACCAAGAAGTTATGAAGTTGGACGGCGAGGCAAGATTTTTTTTTCATCATCAATGATATTAAAGTAATATTTAAAAGGCATTCATTTATTTTATTTCAATGAAGAAATACTTAAATTGTACATTTCTTCATCATTTTAATCTATTATATTGGTAGCAATATCGAATAAAAGGTATATAATTTTTTCATTCAAAACCAAAATTAAACTCAAGGCTGTAGGGCCCCCCGCCCGCACGTTCATCTACTTACTTCGTTTCACCTCGGGTTATTGAATTTATAATAACCTCAAGAGGTAAACAGTTAATAATTCATTAATTATGCTGTCAAGATTCTTAAAATTAGCCAGAGCAGACCGACTTTTAATTTCTTTTTTCATACTGCAGAAACAGATTTAAAATTTTCAGACATTTTCATTCATTTTATGTATATGTTACCGGCCAAACCCGATTTCAGGACAAACTAGTTTAGCCTAGGCTAAACTAGTTCTTACCTAACCAAACCGAGCCTCGGGGTGCCCTTCGCTCGCCCTTGCATCCTATGTCGACGGAACTAGTTTAGCCTAGGCTAAACTAGTTTGTCCTGAAATCGGGTTTGGCCGGTAACATATACACATAAAATTAATGAAAATGTCTGAAAAGTTTAAGTTTAAGTTTTAAAGTTCTTTCTGTTTTTAATATTAAATTTTTCTTTTTCATAGTTTCCGAGGCTAATTTTCGTAGATACGGTCAGCAACGAAAGTCACTTTACAGTGACTTTTTGAAAAATAAAACACCGTTAGGAATCCGGTATGTCCTAGATCCAAAACCTCGGAGATATGTGACATCCACCTACCCGCCCTGGGCCCGCGTGTTGGATACGGCCCGCTCCCTCACACAGAGAGGAGGCCTGTGTCCCAGCAGTGGGAATGTTTTGTTTATGCTGTTGCGGGTTCTAAACCCAGTGAAGACCGAAATAACTTTTCAATATCATACTCGTTGGTCTCATTGCAATCACCCGCTACATCAAAGATTATTGAACAAAAGAATATTGAAACTGTACGATAGGTTTTATCCTCCTGCTCAGTTGTACAGTAAGGGTTCAAAACTGCATTCACACCTTACGAGTCGTATTGCTGTGACACGCGCGACGCGGTACAGCGTATATCTGTATGTGTAAACAACACGGTAACACACACCACCTACTTACTTTACACACTCATATCGTCGTGTACTCGTCACATCACAAGAAACGAAAAAAAAATATATTTCCGTCCCTTTTGTTAGACACGGTCAAACGCATAGCGGTGCTAAAATTCAAATCACTATAATATGAGTTCGTAGCAGTAATCGTTGAGCGTTGGACTTTGATGCAACTGGCTTAGGTTCGAATCTCACGAAGCGCAGTGTGGTTTTTCGGCAATATTTATTTTTGTTTGCAATATTGATAATATTCACAAAATTGCTGCCTTTTTTACGAATGTTGTTATTGTAATAAAGGGTTTAGAAAAAAAATGCGTGTTAAGTCATAACTAAAATTAAAAAAAAATATTTATTCGATTTATTTCATAAAGTTAACAAACCGCTACATTTATTTATTGTAACTAGATGTGAAATCAATCTTAAGAAACTTATAAGCAATTTGTATTATTTTGACATATGAAATGTTTTAAATTTAAATGGATTTATTTCACCATAAACATTAAGCTTCGTCCATGATCGAAGTAAGCTATAAATAAGAATATTAAATTAGATTCTACTACCTACTTACAAAATGAGATATTTTAAGGTTAACTATGGGCAGTTCATGAAGTATTTCACATTTTATTTGGCTTTATTAAACATAAATAAGTTATTGAGGTTATAGCTTAAGTATTCATTTTCTTTACGAAAAGAAGATTGAAACTAAACCTCAAATTAAGGCATAATATAGAGGATGAGTATAATAATATTACCTACTAAAGTAATGTAAACATTTTCGGTCTATCTAAAAGAAAAGAGACGAACACCATGTTGAATACGTGCTTAAAAAATACATAACGAAAAATTCGTGCAACAACGAATCTGTTGTTTATTACGGTTACCTAATATTTTTTATAACCGCCGTTATTCTCGATACAGTCAAGTAGACGTTGACGCATGGAGCCTACTAGATTAGAACATATTTCTGTTCCCCTTCTATTTTCCCATATCTCCATACAATGCGACTTCAACTGCTCAAGACATCTCTCATTCCGGGCTTCCCACTTTTGCACCATCAAACCCCATAGATTTTCTATGGGGTTGAGGTCAGGAGATCGCGCTGGCCATGGAACGACTGCTATCTCCGGGTGTCTGGTAAACCACTCACGCACAGTGCTCGCCCTGTGAATTGATAATCTAAATAAATTATCTTTAAAATGATTTATATTTTTCTTTTCTTTTATTTAAACCTCATAATGAATTTAAAACTTTATTTAATAAGGCATCTTCTGAGTAAAACGATTAACAATGCTTTAGATTTATGTAGATTTATGTTTAGTAAACTAGGAAATATTTAAATGATACACTCACACTTAGTCCGGTTTCATTCGCTATTTGGGTTTTGTTATATCCAATTTTATGCAGCGCAATTATATCTGCCCTCGCTTCAATATTTATATTAGACTGCATTTTGAATATAATAACTACTTAAACACCGCTAATAGAAACACCTTGTCACTAACCAACAATATCCACGAACCAACAACGTTCTAGGTGATTAGTCGCTCGTAACGAAGAGCATTAATCTGCCTACCTCACAGAAATCGAAATAAATTAGTTGGTTTTCTGTGGTTACCTACTAACTTCATTATTTGTGTGAACAAGACGAACGAGACAAAAAAATAATGATTATTTATCAAACTACCTACTACTAGTAATTATAAAAATTTATCACATCTATGTAATTATCGAACTACTACTAGAAAAAATAACAAAATAAATAAATAGTAATTATTAAAAAGTAACAAATTATATTATAGTTATTACCTAATTATTATTTATAGTATCTAATAAAAACCAAATGTGAGATTCGAACCCTCCGCTCGAGATAAAATTGCACAAGTCAGAGCGTTAACCATTACGCTAGGATAACACATAGTAAGACAGTTGAAATTATGAACTAGTATCAGTTCCAGATAAAGTGAGTGTGTGTGCGTGTCTATAGTATAGAAACAACTTATAGAATAAGGTCGTAAGTCAAACCGAAGCGTCAATCTATTGCTTTGTGAGATCGGTAATCGACTTATGAACGCCACTGTACATACATATTATTGAACAGTCTCTAAACTTCAAAAACCGGTTAAGTGAGAGCACAGAATACTTAAAGTACTACGTACAGAAAGGACACTCCCTTCCCCGCACTAACATCAGTTACCGCACCTCACCCCGCACTTCGGCGTATTCGTCGCCGGCTCTTTAACAAGAGCGCTCGCAAACACAAGTACCTCACGCACACATTCATACGTATACAAACGTCATTTTTTAATGTAGTAGTAGTAGGTAATTATTTTGCGAGCGTTGTATGGAGTGTCCGGGGTGTGGTGAGAGTCTAACTCGGTTCCGTACGAATTTGTAGGTATGTAAATAGTTTATCACGGGATTTTTTTTTTGTAGCGTAATTACTTTACGGTTTTCGGATTTTTAGGGTTCCGTAGCCAAATGGCAAAAAACGGAACACTTATGGATTCGTCATGTCTGTCTGTCTGTCCGTCCGTCCGTCCGTATGTCACAGCCACTTTTTTCCGAAACCATAAGAACTATACTGTTGAAACTTGGTAAGTAGATGTATTCTGTGAACCGCAGTAAGATTTTCACACAAAAATAGAAAAAAAACAATAAATTTTGGGGTTCCCCATACTTACAACTGAGACTCCAAAAATTTTTTTTCATCAAACCTGTACGTGTGGGGTATCTATGGATAGGTCTTCAAAAATGATATTGAGGTTTCTAATATCATTTTTTTCTGAACTGAATAGTTTGCGCGAGAGACACTTCCAAAGTGGTAAAATGTGTGTCCCCCCCCCTCTAACTTCTAAAATAAGAGAATGATAAAATTAAAAAAATATATATAATGTACATTACCATGTAAACTTCCACCGAAAATTGGTTTGAACGAGATTTAGTAAGTAGTTTTTATTTAATACGTCATAAATCGAAAACCGCAATTTACCTTTCACAAAGTTACAACGAACTACAAGAACTTTTATATTATGTTACTTGCTGCTACGGAACCCTTCATGGGCGAGTCCGACTCGCACTTGGCCGGTTTTTTTCCTTTACATGTGCTACATGACATTGCTTCTTGCCAAATTTAATGATTCTAGGTCAACGGGAAGGTTCTAAGTTTACTTATAGGTTTTGATTTCGGAACATAAACACCCGTATCCCTTGATTCCGTCGACTTAGAAGTTTGATTTTTTAACTGCTTCATGGGATTGCGGCCCTGAGTAATTGATATTAATTTCAACATGACAACGCGTTCCTGAGAAAAAGGGTCTTGGACGGCCAGTCGAACAACGAAGTGATCTTACAAGGGTTCCGTTTTTCCTTTTGAGGTACGGAACCCTAAAAAGGGTCGCAGATAAGTCCCTCCGACTCCTCTTTAATGAATTCCAAACGTAGTAGTAGCGTATAAATTTGGTGTGAGTGCGACATAAAAACTCATAATATCACCCTAATCTCCGGACTTCCTAATTAGAATGCGGCTTATTTGTCTTATGGGAGGGCTATGAAGTACTTGTAACGCGTGCTTCTCACCTTCAGAGATATTACGCGAAGTAAGCCTAGATATGATGAACTGTTATATGTGCACGTTTTTCGCAGTACCTACGCAAGTATAATGCACAACAATGCCGTGTGAAGAACCGGCACCCTAATTGGGTAACACACTATCAATCGCAATCGGAATCATTTTAAAGCAAATTGCTAATCCATTGCTTCATAAGTTCGATAAAGGAGACTGATAAAAAGTGTCTATCAACCAATAGCGATACTGTTGTGGTATTTCTGTGGGAACCCTTGTACAAAGTGGCATCAAAATCTAACCCGGCAGTTTTGAGAAATATAGATTTTTAGAATACATATTTATATGCTATATTTTTATTTTAAAAACGTTTGAACGGGTATTTCTGACTTTATAATACTCTTAATTATTGTGTTTCTCTGCTAGACAACGTCACTTGCCACCTCAACAGTCCTGAATGCATATGATAAAGTGGAGCTGATGCTGAAGTAGAGAACTCCTCAACAATTAACATACCTGCATCGGGAAAAGTAATATTTTGTAAAAGGTGATAAGCCGTTCGTATTCGAGTAATCGGTGAACATAAATAAAATAAAAAGTTTTCGACGAACTGAGAGCCTCCTCCTTTTTTTGATGTCGGTTAAAAACTAAAAAATAACCTGAAATTCGGTATTGGCGAGGTAGCAAGTGACTTTGTCTAGCAGAAAAACAGATTAATTAAGTATTATAAAGTCAGAAATACCCGTTAAACCGTTTCAAAAATAAAAATGTAGCAAGAAATGTGAATTCTAAAGTATTATTTTTCTCAAAATTGCCGGGTTGGATTTTGATGGCCTTTTGCACAAAGATATAGTTGAGGTATCCCCACAGAAATACCACTAGAGTATCGCTATTGGTTCATAGACCACTTCCCATACAAATTAAAACAGTCTCCTTTGTCTGCTTTACTTGTAAATAACGCAATTAATGTTGTTGAACTGTCAAAATGAAACCGATTCCGATTGATAGTGTTACGCAATTGCCCCGCGGTTCTGGAACCTACGCGCTTTTTATCTGAAAGATTTTTTACTGTGGACGTATTCTGTTTCTGCTCAGTTCGAAATATAATTGGTCTTATGTGTGTGTCAGTGTTTTTGATGTTTCATTACTTGTGCCATTATTGTTTTGTGGGCTCAAATCCCAAATATGACCACATAAATGTAAGTTCTCTTTCTTTTCAATGTTATAACTATTTATTTTATACTAGCTGTTGTATTGTGCGCGACTTCCTCTGCATGTATTTTGTATTTCATAATATTTTTATACAAATGTTTAGGAAAGTAGACTATGTTCATCTTCAGATCCTAGGCTACCTATCTGTCTTAACGACCCGGGGCAATTGCGTAACACATTATCAATCAGAATCGGTTTCACTTTGACAGTTCAGCAACATTCATTGCGTTATTTACGTGTTGAGCAGACAAATTTTTCGATCTTATGAAGCAATGGATTAGCAATTTTCTTCAAAATTATTCAGATTCTGATTGATAGTGTGTTACGCAGTTAGGGTGCTAGTTAGTGGCTTAGGGATGAAAAGGTAACAGACAGACAAGATTTTATAGTAAGACTACTTCCCTCGTTAGTCTGATGTTTATGTAATTATTAACATTAACAAATAGCTACCTACGAAAAATAGATTTACCCCATACGAGCTTCTCTTTGTACTTAATTAATGTAATAACTTCGTAGAACTTAAACACAGATACAGATACACCTAGATAACGCAAGAGCACCTACTTCGCGTGCCAAAAATCGCACCAGTTTACGATCGAGAATCATAAGCCGCCACTTTCGCGCTCAGTCCTGCGTACTGCTGGTTGGGTGAGCGTGAGCGAGAGAGCGCGAGCTTGTGACGTCATAGTAGGTAGTCAAAAAGTGGCACGCTTAGTTTTCATACAGTTCGTGATACTTGCGTTATCTAGGTATATCTATAAACTTAAATTAAAGTTTGACGCATGCCGCATGACGCTCTAATGATAATCAGAACAACCTTCACCCCTGTTATCATACCATGTATTAAGCTTAATAGATGTTTGAATTTAGCCAGAAATATTTAACAAGATACAGAACAGAATGTAAGCATACGCCTTACAAAGTAACCTCAAGCTATTTCTTGCGAGAATATCAAAGGTAATTTGTTCATACGTGCTTAGGTACTAAGTTTAAGTTATTATCTTAGTTTGAAGTAGGTATTTGGGATGAGGTAGCTGGGATTACTAATTAAGTGCTCGTGTTTGTACGTGCTTTAAGTATTAAAACTAACTTAGCTCTTAGCTTTATCAAACAATTTATTTCAAGTACTCTTGAAATGTTCTTTTAATTGTAGAGTCTGGCAGTTTGAACATTTTTAGTGGTACTTTTTGCTGTTCGAGACAAGGTTTTACTTTAAACAACAAGTAAATACATGACAAAAAAATTGTCAAAAGTTGACTGCCGCGTTGGTCTAGTGGCGCTACTGCTGAGCACGAGGACCTAGGTTCGATTCCCAGGCCGAGGAAAGTGTCATTGGGTTTTTCAGGAATATCTTAGTAGCAGTCTAGAATCTAGAATCTAGATTTGTGCCCGGTTGATGGCAATAGACTCGCCCTCTATTAAAGTAATAAACATCACCTCATGGAATAAAAAGTTACCTACTTGTGTAATGTGGGTGTAGGTACTACGTACAGACGGCTACCCGATACTGTCAAATTTTCCCAATCAACTTTGAATCTTATGCTTTAGCGATAAAGTTGAAAATGAAATTTGACAGATTGTAGTAGCTTGATTTGCTGGCGTCTGTACATATGTACACCTCTATCTAACCCTTAGGGATTTACAGGCGTTATGTTATGTTAAAAAGTTGCCATTTTCCGCCGAATAAAATTCCACTTCGACCTACGTAATGTGACGACACTCCGCTAAATGATCTGGGCATTCAAGCGCAACAACTTTATCCAGCCAGTTGCCATTTTGAATCGATCACGGGTTGTCGGTTGTCGGTCCTATATAATCGACGGCCATCATTTTATCTTTTAATTAATCTTCATGTAAATCTAACCGTTTTGTACTGAAACGGGCGTTCGTGGTTTCTCCGGATAATTAATTGTATTGCTTAGTGGACGGCCCCTCTTATTTTTGCGATCATTTTATCGAAGGAAAAGCGGCTTATTTATTGCTTGTTCTATTCTATGGATTGGGATCACGGTTTAATAGATAATTATGATTGATTCATAGCCCATACATCTGGAGACACTTGTGTATCGAATACAGTATGTCCCCGTGCCAAACGTAAACACCTTTTTTTTTATCGTGGAGCATAGCTCATGTAACCCACTAAAACTCCACGGTGTCCTTCTCTGCCGCTTACGGCGGGAAAACAGGCACGCGCCGAGCATACTGCGTCGCTGTTAGTCCTTGCAAGACCGATCAGGCTGCCGCCCATTGTGTCACCCTATGTAAAATTTCCACAATACTGTCAACAGTAACATTCATAAAAGTTACAAAACAACCCGTTCAATCACTAAAATAACTGATGTCACTCGGAAAGCTGCCACGCTTAAATGGAATTGGGTTGGACACATCTGCCGCATGTCAGACGATCAATGGGCCAAACTTACGACCCAGTGGGTCCCGCTTAATGGCAAACGACATCGCGGCAGGCCCAGACGGAGATGGCGGGGTTAGCTGGACTCCTTTAATATGGATTGGTCCTTGGCAGCTCTGGACAGAGAGAGGTGGGCTTTTGCCCGGCAGTGGGACTTAACGGCTAAAAATCAATAAAATAATAAACACATTAAAGAGTATTCCTTAGTAGTAGTTTTTACCCTTTAACTTTTTACAGCTGTTTAGTAAAATTCAGTTCTCTACTATATATAATATACTATCTAAATACTGATCACAATTTACTATTCATAGCACATTGACATAAAGTTATAAAAAAGCCCAAACGGTCCTATTCAATATTTACAACATAACGTTTGATGTTATTCGGAGGACACCATTTGAATATAGAATCCTTACTTAATACGAGATCCATGTTAACATTATAAATTCGAAAGTAACTCTGTCTGTCTGTCTGTTACCTCTTCACGTGTAAACCGCTGAACCGATTTACATGAAATTCGGTATAGAGATAGTTTGAGTCCCGGGAAAGGACATAGAATAGTTTTATCCCGATATTCCCACGGGAAAGTTATGCGGGTGAAGCTGCGGGGCGCTGCTAGTTGTGGGAGCGCTCGTAGTCCCTACGTCGTAGAACGCAAACGCAACGATGGCGTCAGAACGACACCACGACTAAAAACATAGAAAGACAAAAATATTTTACAAACAAGAAAAGACTTACTCAGGTTTACTCAAAAGGATATGTACTTGGGAAATAGAAGCTGTATTCCACAATAGAGCTAAAAGATTAGGGTAAACATGGAATAATTTATCAGAAAAGATATTATAAGAATAATTTCTCGCTAGTTTTATTGTGAAATAAATGGAAGAATCTGAAGATGTTTCTACATATATATGACTAATAGCTGTTAGCCGCGATTTTCTTCAGATACAAACTTTGCTCCCTTGAGTTCGGAAAAAACACTTTCCTCTACATCTTCCAATCTCAGGGATACTTTATATTTCTTTTAGCCAATAAACCTATAGAAACTTCTTAGTTCTCGTAGGCTTTATTACAACGCCGGAGAACGCGCGAGTCACGTACTGTTGTTTTATCTTCGTTTTCCCTTCGGTTTGTGTTTCGGCTGCACGTTACACGAGTAATTCAGTCATGTTTAGTATCTGAAAATATAGTACAGTGGACACAACTTAGATGTAGCATCGGCAAAATTCGTAAAACGTTCGTAAAACATTCGTAATTCGTATTCGTGAATCTTTATTACTAGTTTAGGAAAAATTGATAAATTTTTCCTAAAGTAGTGATAAAGATTGGTGATTTTGAAGGCGCACTTAGTTCGGATGTGATCGGTTTTACGAATTTTGCCGATGCTACATCTAAGTTGTGTCGAACTGTACTTATTACTTGTACAGACGCCAGCATATCAAGCTACCCGAATCTGTCAAATTTTTCCAATCAACCTTGAACTTTATGCTGTAGCGATAAAGTTGATAATCTATTAAAGAAAGACAGATTGTAGTAGCTTGATGTGCTGGCGACTGTACAATACCATGTTTACCCTATCAAGTTAATACTGAAAGTACTTTACAATTGTATTCAAACTCCTCAGCAAATATTTTCCCCCTTGTATGTCTAAATGCAGCATAATTGTTCCCAGAAACAATAAGAAATATTCTTATACATGAATTCTCGTTCATTTTTCGTGCAGAGCAAAAACTCTTCAAACGCCACAGCACTATTTTCAAGCCGTACCTACAACACTAATTGGACTGCTCAGAACAATGTTCAGCTCTAAACAGGCTCTAGGCAAAAATACTTCATCTGTGGGAATCTACTTCCAAACTAAAATGATATGAGTAGAATTTTTGTACATGGCGAGCCACGTAATAACTTATTATTACTTTTCTATGGGGCCCGAGTGTTTCTCGCCGATTGGTCGAGACTTGACGTGACCAGAAGGCTGGCTCGTTCTTTGGTCAATGAATAATGTCATTGCCATTCAACGTGGCAATAATGCCGCATCGCTGTCGCGATGCGGACGAGTTCTTCGACGCCTGCCTTTTGTTTTGTTTTTATTAGTAGTAAGTTATTCTTTTAATTAATTGGTACGTAGTGTAAATAGTTGTATTGTATATCATATACCTATAAGAATTTTAATGTATCTATATATATAAAACAACGTCGAGTTAGTTACACCATTTATAACACAAGAACGGCTGGACCTATTTTAATTATCTTTTATTTTTTGTGTCTTCGGCCGCAAATAGCAGAATAATTATTAAAACATGGGAAAAAATAACAAGAAAAATCTGAGGCGGTACGAAGTTCGCCGGGGTCAGCTTGTTTGAAATAAAAAGGAGGTTCTCTATTTATAACTTACATACCTACCCCTGTTCTGTATCTTATGAAATATTACTCGCTGAATTGAAACATCTATCATCGCTAATACATTTTATAATAGAGCGTGAAGGTTATTCTGGTGATTTATTGAATTGAACAATCTCTATATTAACCATTTATGTAAGCATGGAGTTTCAATCTACATCTAGTCATTAGAGTCAGACTCATCATCATCTGCCTAGCCTTTCCCAACTGGGGTCGGCTTCCAGTCCTAACCGAATGCAGCTAAATACTTATATTTTACAGGAAGCGACTGCCTATCTGACCTCCAC
Source organism: Amphipoea oculea (assembly GCA_945859645.1). NCBI lineage: Eukaryota > Metazoa > Arthropoda > Insecta > Lepidoptera > Noctuidae > Amphipoea > Amphipoea oculea. The sequence goes on from OX243873.1 coordinate 17,835,520, forward strand.
AACACAGTTAGTTCACATTACTTACTTACTAACGTGATTTCCGAGACACGAAGGGGTCTTGGTATGTAAAGATTGTCACACATCCACGGACCAACCGCGGCAAGCGTAACTTAACTGCCGTTATTATTTAGCCACAAGAAATGACACACACCAGACTGTGTCAAACTTTAATTGAAGTTCTACGAAATGATTACATTCATTAAGTACAAAGAGAAGCTCTTACTAGGTAAATCGATTTTCTGGGACATAGGCCATCCTCTCAGAGCAGCGGGCCGTAATCCACTACGTGGGCCCAGTCTGAGTTGGTGGATGTCACATGTCTTCGAGGCTTTCTTTCTAGGACAAGCCGGTTTCCTCACGATGTTTTATTAATTAAAAAGTCAATGTTAATTGACTTTCGTTACTGACAGTTTCTATGAAAATTTATATCCTTAGAAACTATGAAAAAGAAAAATGTTAATTTTAAAAACAGAGAGAACGTTAACATGTTTAAAATTAATGAAAATGTCTGAAAAGTCTTTCTAGTTAAGTAAATCTGTTTCTTTGAACTAATCTCTTTCATGTAAAGTGATTTGTTAATCTTAAAAGTCAGTCCGCTCAGTTTAATTTTATGAATCTTGACAGCAAAATTAATGAATTACTTATGATATTACTAGCTGTGCGCCGCGGTTTCACCCGCGTAAATGTCGATCCCGTGGGAATATCGGGATAGAAAGTAGCCTATATGTTAATCCAGGGTGTCAGCTACTTGGCCCCCAAACTGGAGAGGACCGGGGCCGCCTTCAAGCGGCTCCTGCCCAACCTGGGGGGGCCAAACACCTCCTGCCGGAGGCTTTACGCGGGGGTCGTGCGGTCCATGGCCCTATACGGGGCCCCGGTGTGGGCGCGTTCTCTGCGGCGGCGAGCCGCCCACTATCTGAACGCGCCCCAAAAGGTGGTAGCCGTAAGGCTGATCCGGGGGTACCGCACGATCTCGGGCGAGGCGGCAAGCCTCCTTGCCGGACTGCCGCCATGGGACCTGGAGGCGATAGTCCTAGCGCGCCTGTATGAGTGGCGCGCGGAGGCACTGAGCCGGGGGGAAACTCCGCTTCCGCGGCAAATCGCGGCGGAGCGGACAGACCTCCGGCGCGATCTCATGGTGGCATGGAAGGAGCGACTTTCGCAACCCAGCGCAGGGCACGCCACGATAGTGGCGATAAGACCCCTCTTTGAGGAGTGGCTAGAGAGGCGTCACGGCGTCCTCACCTATCGCCTGACGCAGGTCCTCACCGGACACGGATGTTTTGGGAGGTTCCTGCACATCATCAGGCGGGAGGAGACGCCCGGGTGTCACCACTGCGAGGATCGCCCAGAGGACACGGTGGAGCATACGGTGGAGGTCTGCCCCGCATGGGCGGAGCACCGCCGTGCCCTCGTAGAGGCGATCGACAGCGGCGGCGACCTCTCGCGTCCGGCCCTGGTTCAAGCCATGGTCCGGGGCGAGAGGGAGTGGGTGGCGGTCACCTCCTTCTGCGAAGCAGTCATGCTAGCGAAGGAGGTGGCTGAACGGCTGAGGGAGAGAGCCTCACACCCCAGCCGCCGCGGGAGACGCTCCGGGCGTCGGGAGCCGCGTGACGACTCCCGGCCACCGTAGGCGCGGGCCTGCGGACGGAGAGTAATGGGTAGCTCACCGTCCGATCAGAAATTTGACAGCGGGTCCAGTCGACCAATTCAAAATTTGACTTGGTCGACTGGACCCGCGGTTCCAGTTCGAGTGGGTCCAGTTGACCAAAGACCCCCGTGCCGGACGGCGCGTACGTGTTCCACGCGCGCCTCAAAGAGATGTCAGCAGAAAGGAAGGGGCCTGCCAGGGCCGAAGCCTGCCGGGGGTGCGGGATTGTCCGAAAGGGTTACCGCTACCCCGGAACAGAAAGGGCTAAGGAAGGAACACGGATGGGTTTTAGTCAGTAAGAGTCTGACACTCCCTTCGCTCCACCCAGAGCGGGAGGGGTCATTTGATGATTTCCCATCTATAAAAAAAAAAAAAAAAAAAAAAAAAAAGGGTGTCAGCTACCTCCATACAAAATTTTATAAAAATTGGTCCAGCCTTTAGAGCGTGAAGAAGCAACAAACATATAAACACACACACACACACACTCGCAAACTTTCGCCTTTATAATATTAGTGTGATTAACTCTTTACCTCTTGAGGTTATTAAAAATGTAATAAAATATAATTTTTAATAAAAAATTATTATTACAAATAATAACAAAAAAGGCGAACGTGCGGAGGGCGCAAAGATAGGAGTTCAATTTTGGATTTGAATGAAGTAGGTAATAAACTTATATCATTCGATATTGTCTATAAAATGGCTGTGAATGTTAGATTTTTAAGTATTTCTTCAATATAATAGAATTAATGAAAAGAAATGTACAATTTTCTGATTCTCGTTTTAGGTATTTTTTCGGTGTAATAAATCAACGCCCTTTAATAATACTGCCTTAAGATTATTGATGATGAAAAAACTTTTGACTCGACGTCCAACTTCATAAATTCAAACAAATGAATTGATAACTAATAAGTAGGCTGATAAGCGCACCCCGAAGGGTATTCCGATAAAACTTTCTACGGACAAATGGCTAAGGAGTTTATAGAAATTTAATGAAAACCTTCTTGAACACCCTCGAGTGAAATTGCGACGATATTATGAGAGAAAACCACCAGTTTTCGATTACTACAATTTTCTTTTAATGTGCTGGCGATTGATCACTTCTCGAGAAACCTCGTGTTTTTCGATATTTTATTATGTTTTTTTTTTTACGAAATCTAATACAAGTCTGTTATAATTATTGTTATACAACCTACCTATCTCACAACACGTGTTTGACAAACTTGTGTGGCCTGGGGCTAACTAGTTTATCGGCTAATTGAGTTTGGCCGGTAACATTAATAGTACCTACCTATGTACTCATAATACATGATAATATAATATGTTTAGGTATGTTACATCCTAAGTTTAGGTGATTGTCACGCAAATAAAGAAATATACATACTACGAAAGTTTTTATCCCGTTCCCGACATCCACGTGGCCGAAGCCGCGAGCTAAAGCCAGTACATAATTATTATTTTTCTCTGTATTTTCGTTTCATTACATTCTTAAATTATAGAACTGAATTTATTTTCACCATGAAAGTAAATATTGCGTAACTTTTTCTGTTTCACAAAGATACAAAAATGCCGTAAGGGAAAACGTTTGTTGCAAAATAAAAAGTGCTCGGAAAAATTACATAGGTAAGTGAAGCAATGGTTACTTGGTGTGAAAATTGTGGAGTAAATTATTATAATTTTTAACACTGACGCACTACTGTTTCTAATCTGAATGTACCAACAAAACATATTATTTTAGATACCTTATTTGTTAGGCTGGCTTCACAGCTATCCGGGAGACCCGCACGGGCCGACCGTACACGGGAGACCCGTACGGGTAGTACCCGCAGTGCTCTGAAACGATGATTCAGTACGATACGGTTGCTAGCAGGAGACAGATGCGCTGTACGGGCTCAACCCGGAGCGGGTCGTGTACGGATCAAGCCGCGTCGCTGTGAAACGATGTTCTAGCGCCTAACATATGCTCCCGCTCCGGGCGCCCGTACTGACAGCCCGTATAGCTGTGAAGCCAGCCTTATACAATAACAAACAACTAAGCCGTATATTGGAACAGATAACGACGTCAGGCCTATAGAGTTTACCAAACCGATACTTAAGGCTATAAATATTCATGTTTATTAGGCAAATGCAAAGTAGAGCGAAACGTCTGAAGGGACTTAAGACAAATGTCTTATAACGGGCACTTGATGAAAATGGGTCCGCAATCTATTTTATTGTTTAGGTCATTTGATATACCTACCCGTATTGCGCCTAACAATAGGAATCTCTGAACCTTGATTTTTTATCTCTATTATTTCGAACCTCTTTTTAAATGTATTACTAGTTTTTTCCCGTGGTTTCGCCCGCGTGAAGGTTGGAAAGTATACCACGGGAACGAACTATCGGGATAAAATTATCCTTTGTGTTAAACCAAGCCATGGTCTATCCGTCTGCCAATTTCATCCAAATCCGTTTAGCTGGTAAGGCGCTAAATGGTAAAAGACAGATATATGTAGTTGCTTTCGAATTCATAATAATAATTATTATGTACCTATTTCGAACTTTGCGATACCTTTTGATGTTCGTTTCGCTTAGGTAGGCACCTACTGTAATCTAGTTATTATATCGTAAGAAGTAGGCACATAATTATTGTTCAGGTACAGAGACATTGTAATAAGTCGTAATCGATTCGGTATCGAACAGCCCTGAGTCCGAGGTCCACTCGGTCGGCAGTATTAGATCCCTCAATCGTAATATAAATAAGTAGTTGGGGACCATTACCCTCTTTTGATGGCCTTTGTTGTTACCTGAAATTCCAATTTTATGGCTGACAAACACCTAAACCTATTTTGTTAGTGCGAAACAGGCTAGTTGCCCATTTAAACTAATAAAAAGCAAACTGCCGTCGTGGAATTCCAATTTGCGCGAATAAATACTTTCGCATGTCATCAATAACTTATTAAGTGAAATCTCGGAATCTTTGATGTAACTTTCAATACTTATTACTTTCGATTACAGAATTGCTATCTAAATATGAGATACGTAATTTTCTCGGCTCCTAAATTTAATACCAGAATCGCTAAATACCAGATTCGCATATTTATTACTAAACTCGCAAAACACCAGATTCGCCATATACCTATAGAGGTATGAGGAACAGGGTGTAAGGTTCACTCATCCTTCATAGAAAAGGGAGGATCCTCCGACCAGACCAGTTGTGTCTGACGGGCAACTGCCCAATGATTCATGTCGGGCCGTTGTATCTTTGCTAGTTGCGCGGTAAACTCTGCTTGCGAGATGCAGGATTTGCGTGACGTCAGTATGACGCGTTGTTCGCATGTGGCGTTGTAGATACCGCTACATACCAAATATGCAAAATACCAGAAACGCAAAATACCAAAAGTACAGTCCTAAACAATTGAGTTCTGTTTATAGAATATCCTGTATTTGTAACTATTCTGGCTAGTTAAAGAGCTTCATTTAATTTCAACTTTTTCGCCTTTGATCACTAAGTACATAGGTATTACAAAACAAAGTCCCACGCCGCGTCTGTCTGTCTGAACATAATAAACTCAAAAACTACTGAACGGATTTACATAGGTACGGTTTCCACCAATGGACGGAGTGATTTATGAGAAAGGTTTAAGCGTATAAATCATTAAGGTTTTGTGTAAATTGGCTGAAATATGACGATAATTGTTGAAGATTTCGGAAAAATCATGACGACTGGGAGCCTTACTGGCGCACTGCACGTATACAACAGTGTTATATGAAAACAATGTAATATGGCACCATTATTCTTAAAAAATCTATTAAACGTAGTGGTACGTTTCCGTGGGACAACTTCCGATCTGTACCCAAAGCCGCGGGCAAAAGCTGGTATAAGAGAACATTTTTGTACAGACCTACATACATATATGTCATTTCTTTGCGGCGTTAGTCGTAGTAAGTAATTAATGCAAGAACCTTTTTGACTTTGTGAAAGGTTTGGAGAACCTTTTTAGGCTTTGGTATGTATAATTTCTAGAATTATTTTTTTAAATTAAAAGCGTTCATGCGAATCGGAGGAAACACAAAATAGCTACATGCCTACATATGTAGTTTCAGAGTTCTAGGCCGAAAATTACATCAGACACTCTGACAGTACTCTAAAGTTCCTAAATTCGATACATTTCACCAGTCCTAAGTATACACATTTTAATTTCTGCCACAGACAGCCGCGCTCATAATTTATCAGCATTCGTTTGTTTTGCCTTAATTATTTCTCCCCGAGAGGTTATAGATACTCGTCTCTGATGTTTATAATGAAAATCAAATTTATCAAGAAAATTAAATACGAAATATATCATTATTACCAAGAAGTAGGTAAGTAACTAAGTCAGTTTGAAACGCGTTGAATATTCAATTACTTTCCTTTATTTTTAACCGGCGAAAAAACGGAGAAGGTTCTCAATTCGACGCGTATATTTTTTTTATTAATTGTGTTCTTCTGTTCCTTCTGATAATGATAGATCGTAAGTCCTTGCCGATTCACAGACGCTTCAAACTTTGTAGATGACTCGTTTAAGTAAGTTACACTGATCGGCGTTCGTTTCTCGGATTTATCACTAGGATTATGCAACCCTTCTTTGACCCAGCTTCGTCCATTATAATATCATTAGGATTATGCAACACTGCTTCGACCCAGCCCCGTCCATAAATCATCCTACAATTCTTGCAAAATGTATTATAAGCGTGTTTGTCATGGCAACTAGTTGTTGAATTACTTGGACCAGAGAGCCGATGATCACCCTTCCACGGACCTACCGCGGCAAGCGTAGCTTAACCTGATTGATCGACCCTTGCGGCTCTTATTACTTAGCCACAAGACCCTAAAACCCAATTACCCAACCCCAAACCCAATTAGGAACGACCAATATACAAATTAAATCAACGAAAATTACTGACCCATAAAAAGATTTCTTGAAAACGTTGTAAGTAAAATTGTCATTCTACAAGACATACTTAAACATATTCAGTACAATGGAATCCTCTGACTTCCTAATTAGGAGATAGGTAATTACCTAGACTGTATAATTGTTCTAATTATTGTATATATGATATGATCGGCATAATTAACCACAGTTAACTAGATATGGAATGTTGGTTTCTAAAGGAGAAGGGAAAGACTCCATAGTTTCCTGGGCCCAGATGTTAACTCAATCAAACTAGCTTTATTTGTAAGTGGATATAATAAAAAGGCCTCACTGAAAATTTGGTGAAAGGAGAAGGGAAAGACTCCATAGTTTCCTGGGCCCAGGTGTTAACTCAATCAAACTAGCTTTATTTGTAAGTGGATATAATAAAAAGGCCTCACTGAAAATTTGATGAAATTTGGCTGTCTAGGAATCAAGTTATATGAAATATAGTACAAGTGAGGTTACATTATAACATTGTAGTTTTTTGATATTACTTGCAAAATATTTTTGAATGGTTTTGGTTGTATAATGGTTCTACGCATGTAGTGCAAGTAGAGAGCCTCCATGTGCGAAGTGTTGAAGATCCTGACACGCTTAGATTGAGAACGGAAAATACGTGCGCACTCACAACGAAAGAAAACGAACGACTCAGAGTACTTTTTTACCGACTTCACAAAAAGGAGGAGGTACTATGTTCGGCTGTTTGTATGTTTTTTATTATTATTTTGTATGTTTGTTCATCGATTTTCAAAATTCTTTTTTTGTTCGAAAGTAGATAGTTCTGAGGTGGTCCCATTGTCACCAAGTTAGGATCTGATGATGGGATCTTAGAGAAATCGAGGGCAACCCTCAAATTTTATAGGCTCACTTATTGTTTTTCGCATATTTTATGAAGTATCTTGTTTATTTGCGTATGGTTGTCACCATCTCAGGTAGCTGGGCTGATGATGGAAGGTACAACTCCTTAACAGTAAGAAGTTACTCAAACAGGCAAGGACTGTTTTAGTAAATTGTTTTGATGTTTGATAGGGCATTTGTCACATTTGGTCTCATGATCATCAAGTCATGACCTGATGCTGCAGTCAGGATAGTCTGCAGAGTAGGTACTCTGCAGACTATCCTGTTGTCCTGTTGTCGAGGAGTTAGGTAACTCCTCGACAACTAACAGCAGATATATCGTGTTTAGGCTCATTGAAAAGGGCTCGATGTGTGGATAAACTTACTGTTAATGAGGAACACCGAAGTACATAGAGACCTGATGCTGAAGCCAGGAGCATCAGAAAAAGTACAAACCTTGAAATAACAGCACCGTAGTCGTGTTTGGGCTCATTTTAAATAGGACTAAATTTTAAGTTCAATGCAATGTTGACATAAGTCTGGCCTGATGCTGCAGCCAGGATTATCAGCTTCTAGTCTAAAAACATCAGGTCAGGATTTGATGATGGGGTCCTGGAGAAATCGAAGGAACTCTTCAAATATTATAGGCACACCTATAGCGATTTGGGTATTTTTTATAGTAACTCGTGCACTTGCTCTCGGAAAGCACCATTTGGTGAAGTGGAACTGATGATGAAGACCACAGATGGCCACCGGAACTACTCAATAATATCTAAGTATTTCACGGGTTGCGATTCGATTACTTTAATATGGTTGCTAAGCAATTCATGCTCGTCACAATGTGAATGGTGATATGGAGCTGATGGTGGACCTGGAGAACTCCTCAACAATTAACTTACCTGCATCGGGAAAAGCAATATTTTGTTTGTAAAAGGCGATGATCACTAGGCTATTGTAACTTAGATAAATTATAAGCAGACCCACTAAAAAGCGTGAAATAAAAACTTTTTAAGAAAAAAAAAAACCGACTTCCAAAAAAACACTACAAAGTGAAAAATAACTTTAATTTCGGAAGTCGGTGGCAAAAAACTAAAATACAGATCCAAAGACACCGACTTCCGAAATTAAAGTTATTTTTCACTTTGTAGTGTTTTTTTGGAAGTCGGTTTTTTTTTTCTTTAAAAAGTTTTTTTATTCTATTCTATTATTAATTATGGCAAGTAAAGCCGATGTCGACTATTCTGCCAATGTCAAAAGTGAATTGGAAAAGCAAGTATGTGAAAAAAAAATATATATTTTTCGATGGCACAGTTGAACTTAATGTAGATCTTGTGGGGTTGCAGAGTACTTTTTGATAGGTGCCGGCTTTTTTTCTACCTGTCATCTGTCAGTCGGTGACCAGCACAGATTACTTTAGACTATACTGAGTGACCAGTGTTGCTAACAGAAGAAAAATTAAATGTCGCTCGATTTTCATACATATTCTGAGATTTTACCGATTTATTCACTATCGATTACTTAGAATTCAGGCATGTACTTTATCGATTATTTAGTTTCACAACTTAATTTAATTTTTCTCGCTTCCTACATAGAAACATGGTACTGTATTTTGTGATTTCCTTTAGAAAAATATAACGGTTTTTTTAATACCCATTTCAACTAGTTAAATAAATGTATTATCTTTCTTTCTTTCTTTCTTAGTTAACTGCTGGGCCCAGGATTGCCCATCTCCTTTGTAGCCTAGTGAGCTCGGAGATTTAAACGAAAACAAACGTCTTCCGGCTGATAATTATTCGATAAGACCGCCCATTGTGTCATCCTTTGTAAAATTTATTTATGTCTGTAATTATATGGTGTGTATTATAAAGAGTATTGTATTGTATTAAGAAATGAAATACTATTTTATATAATGTATGTAAGTAGAAATTATAATTACGTTCATCTTCTAGTGCAATGTTTTTAAACCTGGATGATGGTCAATTCAGTTGATAGTTCAGTTTAATATGTTGTTTACCGATCTCGACGCGACCAACGCCGCGGGCAGACTCTGGTATTTAATAAAACTCAGTTAAACAGACCCTCGTTCCGAAGCGTCTGGTGCGCCGGGTATTAGCCCGGGGAGCCCGCTGTGTGATCAGACCGAAAAGCTCGGATACTCTGCTATTACATTTATTTTCCGGACCTTGTTTCGTGGTCCTTAAATTGTGGCGTCAATTGTGGGAAGTTCAGTTAAATACATACCGATTTTTATAATATAAAGAGAAAAGATTTGATTTTTTGTATGTTTGTTTGTTATGCTTTCACTCTAAAACGGCTGAACGGATTTAGATGAAATTTGGAACATGGGTAGACCATGACTTATAAAAGGACATAATGTACTGTTATTGTGATAATCCGACGGGATAGAGTCTTATAGGGGTGAAACTGCGAGGCGCAGCTATATTCTGTTATAAAGTAAACGCTACGTTAAAAAGTAATAAGAAAATGTTAAGCTTTTCCGCAATAAGTACTTACTTAAAAAAAATATTTTATGAAACAGAGATACAGATCGTCATTGAATTTAAAAGTCTCATTTATCAGCGAATTGTTTGAAGAAACGTTTTCTTTAAATTGTCTAATCGAAAACAGCCTTGAAAATGATACCTAATACTTTCGTAAGATTTATCTCGGAGATAGATTTATCTTCGCCCGGCGACGGCTCGACTAGAAACTTTCCAAGATTAGCCCCCGGCTGCACGTAGATTACACGTATAGTCCATTATAGTAAGAATTCTTCTTTTTAGCGAACACTGGGTTTAATTCCGACTTTGTTTTTAAACCACTTTACCTGAAAACAAATGACTGACGGATATTCGTTTCAACTTTCGAAGTGATGATGCATATAAAAATCCCAACAAACTTCGTCGTCAAATATTAAAATTGAACGGCGTCATGAGTTGTAATGATAGATAACTACTAACTAAGTATGTTAATTCGAATAAAACCAACATTGTTCCCCTCAGAATTAGGATTGAACTAATTTTAGACACTTCATTGTCTACGGAGCCTTCAAACAAACGGTATAATGGACGGTCAAAGAGGAAATTGCCACAATAACCGCAATGGACAAAGGCATTGTTGCCTGTTGACAAGAGAACATCGCTACCCGTTACGACCTTCGAATGTAATCCTTTAATCGCCTTTTACGCAATCCACTGGTAGAAGTGGTCTGTATTCTATACTTTAGTGTGACGTAAACGATTCAATACGGGGTGGAAACGGAAATTTGAGGTGAGTCAATGAGGGCAGCAACCTTACCTTGTGGCCACGAGTTACACGCTCGAGCGACGCGTGTCTTGTGTCATTGGCTACGGGGAAAACAAATGAGAGAAGTTGTTTAGTCTTTAGAGCATGCCACGAGTGACCGCGACGTGTCTTGCGGAGTGACAGTACTCAAGCGAAAGAAACAAGTGACGCTTGCGCGCGTTACAAGACGCATCGCTCAAGGCTATGAACAGGCCTGAACCGTTGCAGTAGCTGCAGAATTTTGAAGTGAAACTTCTTTACGCACGCTTGACTTGGGGAGTAAGCTGGCGAACGCGTGACGTAAGCGTTACGAAAAGTGTGATCGGGCGAAGCGAACGGGAGTTGAGTGGGGGATATAAGCAAGAGAAAGCAGTGCGCGCGCACATTTTCTTTCTCCCTTACCAAATACGTTACCAAATACGTTTGAAGTTTCACTTCAGTCGTGTGGTCATAAGCACACTCGGTTTTTTTTTTGTTAGGAGATAACTTATTAGACAGGATTAATTTCCATCTACCTTAATTTGATTTCCTAAACGGTTGACTAGGGATAAAAAGGGTATTATAATTTTAAAAAAGGCATGCTTGCGTTCATAAATGCGAAATTCTAGCAGGGTCTATTTCCCGGTTAAACAGCAATCAATAAATTGACGGACATAGTTACCTACACGACGTTAATTAGTGTTTCTTTTACGTCATACGACGTTGCTCTGCGTCCCACGAGACGCTAACTTCCCTTTAAGCAGCATCCAATATAACGTGGGACACCAAACCCTTTCCAAAATGAGTAAACACTGGAACAAAGCCGACTCATTATGAAAATGAACGAGCAGCCATAACTCATCACTGGTTATAAAAAAGACTCAAATATAATTGTATCGCAAAACGTTTAGAAAGAGGGTCCGTACAAAAACGGCCATCATTTATCTGTTAATTAATCTTTATGTAAATCTAACCGTTTTGTTCTGAAACGGGTATTTTAAGTATTCGCCTCGTGGTTTCTTTGGATAATAAATTGTATTGGTTAGAGGAAGGCATCTCTATCTACCTAGTTATTTTTTTTTGCGATCATTTTATCGACGGAAAAGCGGCTTACTTATTGCTTTATTGTACTTGCTCTATTCTATGGAGTGGGGTCACGGTATAATAGATATTTATAATTGATTCATCGGAGAATCATGTGTGTATCGTATACACTATCTCCCCGTGCCTAACGTGTAACTACTTGAGCAAACTGTGTTGCTGTTAGTCCATGTATTAAAACTGATTATGCTTATTCATCCAGGTTGCTGCACTAAAAGAAATAAACAGTAAATAAAAAACATTGATCTGAACTGCTTTAAACAGTTCCATATGAGCCTAACGTTCAAAACAGTATTTTTTACTGATCCGAAAACATTTAAAGCTTGAGGCAAAATGTTACCGTCATGACTGTAAACTTTAACGTTTTAAGTAGCTAAAAGGTCACAAAATTAAATCTTTATTAATTTGGGGATATCGTTAAAGCCATTGAAATTTATTTACATTACAGTAATGGTGGTTTTCCTTTTTTTTGTTGTTTTTTTTTTTCAGTAAATAATATATTCTATCATTAAAAGTTACTGTTTTACAAACATTTCTTCTTACTGTATGAAGTCAGTAAGTCTTAATGAAATCGAGTAAGAAATTATTTTTTTTCAGTGTGCATTTCCTTTTTAATTTTTTACAGCTGTTTCCACTATAAGTCATACCACATTGACACAAAGTAATAAAAAAGCCCAAACGGTCCTATTCAATGTATACAACATAACGTTTGATGTAGAAGAATCTGAAGATGTTTCTACATAAGTATACTGTGATACTGGCTGTTAGCCGCAACTTTCTTCAGATACAAACTTTAAGTTCCGTAAAACCTTTATACGTATACTAGCTGTGCCCCCCGGTTCACCCGCATTAGTGTCGATCCCGTGGGAATATCGGGATAAAAAGTAGCCTATGTGTTAATTCAGGGTGTCAGCTACCTCCATATCAAATTTTATCAACATTGGTCCAGCAGTTTGAGCGTGAAGAAGTAACAAACATAAACACACATAATCACAAACTTTCGCCTCTATAATATTAGTGTGATGTGATGTACGTATTCTATTTATAGTGTCCTCTCAAAGGAAGAGAGAAACTCATTTTACAGGAATTCAATAAGATGAGGATAATATTAAGGTGAATGCGCAGTTGTAGCCCGCGAAATTCAATTTTTCTTACGTTTTTTGCAATTTTCAGGTCAGTGTCAGGTTGTATCTTGATCAAAATATGATTCGCGACTATAACCGGTACGTATTTACAGAATTATAATAATTAGAATCATTAATACATCTTTCTAAGTTAGATTTCTACCGTTAAAAACAAATCTCGTATGGAAAAGTGTTTATGGTAGAAATCTAACTTAAAGAGATATATTAATGATTCTAATGACTATAATTCTGTAAATACATGTCTATTATAGTCGCGAATCATATTTGGATCAAGATACAACCTGACACTGATCTGCAAATTGCAAAAAACGTAAGAAAATTTAAATTTCACGGTCTACCATGGCACATTCACCTTAAGTCGAATTCACCACCTTCACTAAAGCATACCAACAAAAATCTATTCTAACCTTGCAAAGTAATATTGGGTAAGGATTTTATTTCCTACAGAAGAACGTCTCTTATATACCTTTAGATTTTATTAGTCTAAACTAATATTATAAAGAGAAAATATTATATTTTTTTTGTAAGTTGGTTTGCTACGCTTTCACGCTTTTGAAACGGCTGAAAGGATTTGGATGAAATTTGGCACATGTGTAGACCATGATCTGGATTAGGACATTGATACTTTTTATCTCGATATTCCGACGGGATCGAGACTTATGCGGGTGAATCCGCGGGATACAGCTAGTCGTTTATATAAAGAAATAGGGTAAAATATATTATTCGTTTCAGCTTTGAAATACGTCAACAATACATCAATATACATAACAAAGAAGATTATATACATACACGGAGAACACGGTGTACAGTCAACAAAAGAGATAAGTATGCAGGATCGTCGGATATAGTTGAAGTTTAGTAAGAAACCGATGGATTTTGTCGACTGAAATTTGATTTAATAAATGAGCCGTTTGTTTTCTATTAATAAAATTAAATTTTAATCGAGAACGATACCGATACGATACGAATCGATTGCGGGTTCAAAACGGTGAAGGAAAACATCGTGAGGAAACCGTCATGTCCTAGAACCATAAATTCAAAGACAAGTGACATCCTGTGGAAGTTAAAGGCTGATTATCTTATTCCAATATCATTCTTGTTTGTCTCATTGCAATTACCCTCTACATCAAAGATTACTGAACATCATCATCTGCTTAGCCTTTTCCTAACTATGTCGGGGTCGGTTTCCAGACTAACCGGATGCAGCTGAATACCAGTATTTTACATGGAGCGACTGCCTATCTGACCTCCTCACGGATATCGAGACCTCCTCAATACAGTTACTGGATAAAACGATACCCCTTAGATTAAAAAAAAAAGACGGGTTGCACTCCGGGAGGGCCGGCAGAAGTGAAAACTTGAATATTAACGTTGAAATAAATCAATTATTAATTGAATTAATATAACTCATTTTTTTTTTCACTATTTCTGCGTCACTTTTTTCATTAATAGATGCACTTTGTTCAATTTCCATATTTTAAACACTAGATATATACACGAATTTTACGAATACACAGCAGTGTAGGTACTACACAGACGGTCGAGCCATCAGCTGTCCATCGATCCATCCATACATCCACACCCACACCCACACCCACACCATCCATCCATCCATCCATCCATCCATCCATCCATCCATCGGGTGTCACTTGGTTCACTTCGGTTGGCGCCGCCGTAGAAAGAGAGGGGGATACTTAGTAGTTAGGAGAAGTAGTTCTCCCCTGTGTAGTCTCTCCTGACGGTCACGTGTCCTGACGCGAGTTTAACATTTTTTACCCATTACAAAAAAGTGTGCAACGCCGCTAAAGAAGTTTACACTTCAAAAAACTGGCACTCCGGGAGTGCCGACAGAAGTGAAAACAAACAGAATACTTTGCCATCACTAACTGACACATTGGATACATATTAAAACCGAGTACATCCCGAGGACAGCCGAACTCATCCGAAGCGGTGTCGATTACGGTAACAGTGGCGCGAGTTCAATAGCTTTTTCCTATCTCAAAAAATGCCCAACGCGTCTAAAGAAGATTACTGAACATAAGAATAAGTACATTAAAATCGTACGATAGGCTTTATCGTCCTGCCCAGTTGGACATACATATTGAATGGTCTCTTAACATTAAAAAGAGTCGTAAGTCCCTCCGAGTTCTCTTTAATTATTCCCAAACGTAGTAGTGCCGCGTAAATTCAGTGTGAGTGCGACATAAAAGCTCTTAATCCCTCTCTAATTTTCGGACTTCCTAATTAAAATGCGACTTATTGTCTTATGGGAGGGCTAAGAGGTACTTGGAACGCGTGCTTCTCACCTATAGTGCTTGGCCAGACTGGCAGCGCGGGCGCGGGACGGGCGCGGCGCAGCGAACTCAAACATAATGAACTTCTTTAGTGGACACACGGGCGCTGTGAGCGGCGCGGGCAATTACTCACGCCATAACACGTTCCCGGCCGCGCAGGGACCGGGGTTCTCAAACTAGTTCGAGCTTTTTATCTAGTAAAAATAAGTCTTCTTCATCCATTTTATAATTTGACAAACAGGACGCGACAACACGCAGAACGCAGCCGCGCTCCAGTGCGGACAGGCAGCCCGCGCGCGTTCCCGCACCCGCGCCCTCGCCCCAGTCTGGCCAAACACTCAGAGATATTACGCGATGTAAATCTACAGGGTGTAAAAAGACCCATCACATAGCCATCAAATTAACTAAGCATTCTGTACCTACATCAAACTAAGTAACAAAAATAATTGCTGGGAAACGACTTTTATTTTTGTTGTGATTTGTTGTTTGCGTTAGTGCGCAATGTAACACACGCAAAACATTATGCTTATGGATGTATGCCGCGATACAGGGGTCGTGGGGGTTTTTAAATTTGTGTACATTAAAAAAAATCGTTTTCGTAAAAAACGTCAGTAAAAATTTTAATTATGACTTTTATTATCTCCGTAACGAGAAGGTTCCCAGAGCCCTGATTCACAACCATACGACAGGCTATCGTATCGAAAACCTGACATTTCGATAACCTGATTTGACTTCCCCTCAACAGCAAATAGCTGTTGGAAGAATAGTGGGCGTCTATTGGATTTGTAGCGGTATCTACAACGCCACATGCGAACAACGCGTCATACTGACGTCACGCAAATCCTGCATCGCGCAAGCAGAGTTTACCACGCAACTAGCATATATACAACAGCCCGACATGACTCATTGGGCAGTTGCCCGCCAGAAACAACACCCGTCTGGTCGGAGGATCCTCCCTTTTCTATGGAGGTTGAGTGAACTTTACACCATGTTCCTCATACCTCTATATATTTAAACTGACAAAATTTTCGGGTTTTGAACTTGTGAACAGCGTTTAGAAGACTCGTATGATAACAATGATTAATGTTCGATACGATACGGAAGCATATCGAGTGTTTGTGAAAAAGGGGGCAGGTATGGTCCAGGACAAAAAAATAGGTATTACAATGACGGGGAGAACAAAATGACTCTCGGTGTTTTTTTACTCCCGTTATATGACAAACTGTTGTTAAGATAATGCGGTTTTTGAATTATATTTAGCAGCATGCTGCATTTAAAATAATACACAAACATATCTTGAACAATGGAAACTGTTCGTGTTTTCGCAATGGCCACTGGTGATTGTTAGAGACTACAATACTTGTTACTCAGTACTGTACCATACTTCTATCTATACTTAGAACACGCAAGATGACAAATTCTCTCATGACTATGATATTCTTGCTTTTTTATCGTATCTGTTTTCTCGCTCCGTAACGATAATGAATTCAACCATGTCAGACATAACATTCAGCCTCTGAACATAAACTGCGCAAAATCAACGCCCCGTGTAAAATATTTAAAACGTCGAAAATGTAGGTTCAAAACAAAGGGTTACCGCAATTGGGATTGACCGTCAGGCCGCGTTTATTTCGATGCCCGTAACGTCAACGTAACGCAGGCAGTTACGTAAATATTCTGCGTACCGTTTCAGTTTTGTGGGCCGTAAATGCATTCGAAATGCTCGTTCGAACTAATGTTCGGACGTTCCTATTCTACGGTATTTCGGTAAGGGATTTTTGCGAACAACGTATTGGATTACAGGCTTAATTTGCAGTCTACCCCGTTACCCCCTCGTTGACTGGCTAATTACCATACCATTAATTAGTTGGTAATGAGCTATTCATACAAAGTTCATCCCCATACAAAAGAAAAACATACTGCGTCATATTGATAAATGGTCTTTCAAAAGAAGTTGGTGATCGAACATTTTTTTTATTATGTGCGCTACGCCAGCGCTCGCATGTTGCTACGCAGCGCGCTACGGTCTGCTACGCCGTAGCTCGCGTTGCCAACGATCCCGGTTTTCCGCAGGCGTAGCCGCGGGCACAGCGAGTGGTTTATTAAAATAATGTTTCCATATGCATGACAATTTTATCGTCGGTCGATAGAATATATTTATGTGCTTCGTAGTCGTAAAAATGTTTGATGTCTAGTCTTAAACTTAGGTTAGGTAACTTAGGTTAGAAATTCCATTTTCTGATTAGGTAATCATTTCTATCTTATACTTATTTTCAGAGAGGTAGAAATATTATCGAATGCCATCTCTTACTTATAATATTGTAAAATGGTTATTACCGAACAGGTGAACTATGCCAACCAAAAAGTTGTCTTCAGATGGCTAAAGGGGACGCGATAAGGTGGCCTGCGAAATCCTTTTTTAACGTTTTTTGCAAATTACAGTCAGTGTCAGGTTGTATGTTGACAAAAATATGAATCGCGACCGTAACAAATGTGACTTTACAGAATTATAACCATTAGAATCAGCACATGATTACATGAAATAGTCATTCAATGCGGTAATATGAACATAGAGAGATGTAGGTATTGATTTTTATGATTATTCATATTAATATTATAAATGCGAAAGTGTGTCTGTCTGTCTGTTACATGATGAAATTTGATATAGAAATAGTTTGAGTCCCGGGAAAGTACATAGGATAGTTTTTATTCCGATATTCCCACGGGAAACTTATGCGGGTGAAAGCACAGGTCGCTGCTAGTAATCACACTAGCAGCGACCTGTTTTTACGACATTATAAAGGCGAAAGTTTGTGAGTGTGTGGGGGTATGTGCGTGTGTTTATATGTTTGTTACTTCTTCACACTCAAAGGGCTGAACCAATTTTGATAAAATTTTGTATGGAGGTAGCTGACACCCTGGGTTAATATATAGGCTACTTTTTTCCCGATATTCCCACGGGATCGACACTTATGCGGGTGAAACCGCGGGGCGCAGCTAGTAATATTATAAAGAGAAAAGGTTTGATTGTTTGTATGTTTGATTGTTACGCTTTCACGCTAAAACCGCAAAACGAATTTGGATGAAATTTGGCACATGGGTAAACCATGACCTAGATAAGGACATAGGCTACATTTCCTACTGAATCGCAGGCGAAGTCGCGGGAAAAACCCTAGTAATTCTATAAATACAAATTCGCGCATCATATGTATTTAGAGCAACTTAAAACTTGATATCGACTAACAAATTGCAAAAACATAAGATTATTTGAATTTCGCGGGCTATCCTGACGCTTTCGCCTTAATATGTTTTTTTTTAAATCAGGAAGAGTTATTTTATGCTCCGTGGATTCGGAAAAAGGCAGAAGTTGTCCTATATGTTGTCCAATAAATACAGGATCACATGTGTGTCTGCATGAGACAATTTACATCGCCTGAGGGTATTTGCCAGGATTCTGAGAAGCTTTGTTTATGCTTTGATGGAATAATCTCGACCCTTTCATCCGACTGAGGGAAGATACAGGCCTTTTCTTGGAACTTGCGTACGTCTTTTGTCTTTTGATTGTTTCCGTTTCCTAAACCTCTTGTCAACAAACCGTCTTTCTCATCATCATCATCATCATTTCAGCCGAAAGACGTCCACTGCTGGACATAGGCCTCCCCCAAGCACCTCCACTTCGACCGGTTTTGTGCTTCTCGCATCCAACGAGTTCCTGCGGCCTTCAGAAGGTCGTCGGTCCACCTTTTGGGAGGCCTTCCAACGCTACGCCTTCCGGTACGCGGTCGCCACTCCAGAACCTTTCGGCCCCATCGGCCATCTGTTCTGCGAGCAATGTGCCCTGCCCACTGCCACTTAAGTTTGGCAATTCTTCGGGCTATATCGGTTACCTTGGTTCTCCTGCGGATCTCTTCATTTCTGATTCGATCCCGCAGGGAAACTCCAAGCATAGCCCTCTCCATTGCCCTTTGGGTGACTTTCAGCCTTCTAATAAGGCCCATTGTGAGCGACCACGTTTCAGTGTCATACCCGTCTTTCTACAACATAATAATTAGTTAGTTAACATTTTATTACATAGTACTCAATTGTTTAACTATAGTTTTTTCTTTTTTTTTTTCAATTTAATATGTCACCTAAAGGTATCGTATTTTTTGTCCGGGAATTATATCTAAATAAAACTTATATATAAAACTTATAGGTTTTTCTCTGATTTTTTTGTCATCATCATCAGCCGAAAGACGTCCACTGCTGGACATAGGCGTAGGGGATTTTTTTCTAAATAAATGAAAATGTTTGCTTTACTTGGGAAGAGATTGGAGCCAACGACACAAGGAATCCTAGTCCTAGTCCTACCAGGGGATTTGAAAAAAATCTAACACTGGGCTCTATGTAATCTGTTACTAGTTTTTTTAATTAAATAAGTATTGTGCCGTGTCTTTTCCGTGCTGAATAAAGTTTCTTTTTTTATATATCGCTCATTTGGAGAAACATCGGCATAATTGCTACTTTTTTTAAGTCTTTGCTTTCCTAACGTAAATACGCTTTCTAAGTGCTTTGTCATACTTAACTCATTTTTAGGAAAAAATATATTTACGTCTATTTTTTTCTAAATTTGCGGTATATGAAACAGAAATAAGTGCAAACAAATGTTTTATTATTGCTAATTATTTATATTCTATATAGTTTAAAGCAAGAATAATACGTATACGCCATACGCTAAGCATAGGACCGGTCGATGCTTGGGTGAGGCCAATTTCCAGCAGTTAATGTCTCGGCTGAATGATACACAAAGCTTGTTCACGGAAAAGGTTGTTGCCGCCATCAAAATGCTATTACCTACGAGGTGTGAGGTAATGGCCCTGTGGCACTGTGGCTCACCCTCTCTCGCCCTCTCGCATTACACTGGCGAAATGTGGTTGTTACTATATACAGTGGCCTCCAAAAGTTAGTTGCTATTTTTCCACTTGAGCTCAAGGACACTATGATTTAAAATTCGAGTGTTCCAAATGCTATAACGTTTCTACTGACTAACTAGCTGCGCCCCGCAGTTTCACCTGCATACGTTTTGATCCCTTGGAAAAATCGGGACAAAAAGTATCCTGTGTTAATTCAGGGTGCCATCTACCTCCATACAAAGTTTTATCAAAATTGGTCCAGCCGTTTGAGCGTGAAGAAGTAACAAACAAACACACACCTTTATAATATTAGTGTGATTACCTATGACTTATCATCACACTATCACACTAATATTATAAAGGCGAAAGTTTGTGAGTGTGTGTGTGTTTATATGTTTGTTACTTCTTCACGCTCAAACCGCTGAACCGATTTAGATGAAATTTGGTATAGAGATAGTTTGAGTCCCGGGAAAGGACATAGGCTACTTTTTATCCCGATATTCCCACGGGATCGACTTTTACGCGGGTAAAACCGCGGGGCGCAGCTAGTAAAAAATAATCAACTTATTCCTTAGGAGTAGGTACCCGAATATTTTTTTTTTTTAAATCATAATACGGCATTACAGCTGAAGTGGAAATAATTATGTCAACTAACTTTGGAGGCCTCTGGTGTACACCTCTGCCCAACCCATCGTGGAATATAGCCGTGATATCACGTTATGTAGGTAAGTACTTACTTTTGACTGCCCCTTTGGTCTCGTGGTCGCAAGCGCTACTGCTGAGCGTGAGGTCCTGGGTTCGATTCCCGGGTCGGGCAAAGTGTTATTGAGTTTTTCCATTAAGAATTTCTTTGTAAAAGCCCGGAGTTTGGAAGTTGGCGGTGTGATATTCCCGTGCCTCGGAAAGCACGTTAAGCCGTTGGTCCTGCGCTTGATATCTCTCCGGTCGTGACGGATTGCCGTCCCATTGGACTATGAGAGTGAAAAAATAGGGAGTGCACCTGTGTCTGCGCGCACACTTGTGCATTATACGAGTAATATCTCCTGCGCCGAAGGCTAGTCTTCGTTGAGATTGGCCGCCGCCCGTGGCCAAAATACGGGCTGGAGGACGTTATTTTATTTAGGTACTTACGTGTAACATAACACAGTCCCATAAAACCGTATTAGCCGGTACCTACAATAAAACACGCTCGAGTCAATCAAATAAAATAACAATACGAGTTCTCATATTATTTTATGATTTCTATCCAGATGCCGACGTAAAAACACCAGCAAACTCGATTCTATTGGTCTACAATTTGAAATTCAAGCTTTACTTATATCGTCGTCGTCGTAGAACATGCTCGATTCAATTTCTATAAGCGAAGAGATCGGTTAGCCTCATCTATCAGTCGGCATTCGTTCGCAGTGAACGAAAGTATAGATCGAGCTACGTACCTAAGTACGCGAAATTTAATACTGAAAAGACACCGACTTCCAAGATTAAAGTTATTTTTCACTAAAAAACAATCGACTTCCAATAAAAATACTACATTTTATATTGGAAGTCGAATGTCTTTTTTTCTTATTGTTTTCTGCTTGTGTTACGAGTATCATTTCTGAGCAGACATTTAGATGTCTTTTTCTTGACTTGAAACAATCCAAGTGTGTTCTGATAGTTTTGTGAAATGTAGGTATATATTTTAGTAAGTTTATAGACGAGTAATTTTTACAATAAGATACTACTTTGTGCCATAATAAAAACATGAAATTTATTTGGAACGTCTACTGAAAATAAAAAAGGGTTTTCAAGAAAACATTGTACACATCGCTACGTGTCTGTGCCTAAACATTAAACTCCACCAAAGAGTTTGTGCTAGCACCTTCTTTATATTATTCATAAAGAATGCGACAAACAACAAAAAAAAAACTCGTTTCTTTTACGAGGAACGCGTGCTTCAATACTGCTTGCAAGAGTAAGTGAAGATTCTGAAGAAGTAAGCAAAAACATTTATGTACGACGAGCCAAGAAGGTTGTAAAATCCGAAATATTGGTAACTAGCTTGTGCCCGTGACATTTCGGCTCACGACCCATCGTATCGAGTCGCATCGCCAGACGGCATTATTACTTCGTTTTCGCTTAGCGTTCTTCCAGACTTTTTTTTCTTTTTGCTCTGCTCCTAAGAGCCGTAGTGTGATGTTCCTCAAGAATTGGGATATCAGAAGCAAAAATAATTTTTCAAATCCAAAAAGTGATAGTTCCAGAGATTAGCGCGTTCAAACAAACAAACAAACGCTTCAGTCAGCTTTATTATACTCGTAATGAGCTTTAAATTATATCGTTCATTTGGAGAAACATCGACGTAACTGCTACTTTTTTTTATAAGCCTTTGCTTTCCTAACGTAAATACGCTTTCTAAGTACTTTATCATACTTAACTCATTTTTGGAAAAAATACATTTACGTCAGTGTTTCACCAAATGAGCGATATGTATAGA
Organism: Amphipoea oculea; assembly: GCA_945859645.1. Taxonomy (NCBI): domain Eukaryota; kingdom Metazoa; phylum Arthropoda; class Insecta; order Lepidoptera; family Noctuidae; genus Amphipoea; species Amphipoea oculea. Next base: position 17,858,114 of record OX243873.1, read on the forward strand.
CAAGTAGAAAAAAATGGGTTAGCTTTTATATAACTTACATCCCTATTGCATTGACTGGAAGTCACCAGGGGGCCTAAAAAGGCCACTTTGGCAGAATCATAAAAGGATAATATTATGAATTATAATAAAAGTCGTAAAATGGTCACAAACTGACAATTCATGATATTGTTTGACATTAAGGCAATTCACATGTTGTGGACCATTTTACGAATCTCCTTACAAAACTGTCAAACAGATGAATTGCGTGATATGAAATTGTACGCAAATAATATTATGAATTGTCAGTTTGTGACCGCATTTTACGACTTTTATTATGATTCATAATGTTATCCTTTTATGATTCTGCCAAAGTGGCCTTTTTAGACCCCCTGATGTCATAATTAATCTGATAGTTTTCTTATCTTTTATCGTTGTTTTGGTGTTCACATAATAACCCCCTTATTCATAAAACTTATCAAACCTATTTTAGTTAAAATGGGGTTTGTCTCTTTCTTCCACACAGAAATGACAACGTGACAGATAAGGACAAACGTTCTATAAACCTATTTCAGCTAAAATAGAGATAAAATAGGATTATGAATAAGGGGGTTAGTATCTTAACACACTCTACCTTCCAAGCCTTTGTCTAGCCAACACCTTACATAAAGAAATAATAAATGTAACACAAGTCGAAAGTTAGCAGGCAAGATTGGTATAACAAAATTATAGCCTTATTCGACCCGCGTTACTTGAGGCCGAGGTAATCAAATTAATCTCCAAATTAGATATTTTTGCTGAAAATGTTAATGAAATTGAACCAGTAAAGTGGACCTAAACGCTGTGTCGAAAAATTTCGTTAAAATTAATTTTGATTTCATTTTCGCTGAAAGATAACATAAAAAACATTGACCATGACCGCGGTACTTTGAGTTCGCATAATTAACAGAATATTTAATAAAAAAAAAGGCTTCACAGTTTGTTTTTGTACACTTTATTTGCGTTGATACCTTACAACAAACTACCAAAACAAAATAAAACAGAAACCAAATCTTTCAACAAGCTGTTTATCCATGATTTCTCATTTCTTGATATTTCTCTCGTAAAGCTGGATTTACTACTCGTGGAAATTGAGCCTTTAATTAAGCTGAGCGTTTTCATGACCACCAAGTCGAGCGAAACGATTGCATTACCGCGCTGAGCTACGAGGCTACGGAACGCGTAGCTTGTAGCCCGTAACCCGTAGCCGTGCTACGGATTACGTCGATATTGGAAATGCGATCCCAGTGTGAAAACTATTTCGCCCGCAAGGGGAAATGTGAGGATTATTTATATCCGACAGATATTGAAAATGCGGTTTTAAACAAACACGTATATCTGGATCCAGTTCCATTCCACTGGGAAACCGGTAACGAAGCGATTTTGGTATTGTTTGTGACAGAACAAATACCAATTATTTTTTCGGTTTGTGGAGTTTGTAAACGTAGCACTGATTTATATTTGGCTGGGCGATATAAATGTGGGTGAATACACATAAATATTTGCCGGCCTTGGTTACGAATATGGTTACTCAGATCACGTCTCGCGAGCGTCGTTTGTGGCTACTTATGAGAATATATCAAGAAAATGGATAGAATCAAGCAACAGGTAACGTGGCAAGTGTGATGATAATGATAAAGGCGGGTCGAAATCAGTTTTTATTTTTAACCCCTCAAGCGTCAACTGTACACCAAGTGTACATAAGAGAAAGTTTACGAAACGTCAACGGTACACCAAGTGTACACAACAGTGTCATTGTTCTATTGTTAAAACAATAACTTTACTGCACCCATTCAACTATTCCGAAGTGTGGGGTGTTTCGACAGGTAGGAGGGCAAACGTGTGAGAGGGTACGATTTGTGGAATAAATTCCTTCCTAATGGATATTATCTGACTAGAACGTAAAGCTCACAAATATAAAGACGTACCTATCGGATAAACCGACGTAGCAATGGATGGTGTATTAAATTGATGTCTCCATAAAATGATTTATAGCTAGGCGCTAAGTTACCTTCATAACGCCTAGCGACTTATAAATAGGGACTGGGGACTATATATGTATAGCTGGGCACCGTTAACCAAATAATTAACTTCGGCAATCGCTAATCTGTTACTAAAAAGTTAACTTTGTTAAACGTTAAAGCGTTACGTTTCGGAAGATTTAACGGAAGTTAACGTTAATCGTTAACTCGTGATAGAAATTGCATTTTATATGTCGTCGAGTAAGCGATATGATAGTAGATATAGGCTATGGAGAAGGGAGTATGCTTTTTAGTTTGTAATAATAATTATTTAGAGATTGTCAGAACGTGTTTTACGCGGCGCGGCAGCGGCAAATAGTAGGTAGGTACTGAACTAACTATTAACGGACTTATGGAAAGTTAAGGGAAGTTAATGAGTCCGTTAACAATTTTTCAAATTAACTTAAAAGTTAATCCGTTATTCGAAATGCTAACATCGTTAATTAACGATTAACGGATTAACGGTTTTGCGCCCAGCTTTAGCACAGAATATAAATCAAGTGCTCCAGACCGTATTTCGGCCACGGCGGCTAATCTCAACGGAGACTAGCCTTCGGCGCGGCAGATATTTTAGTGAACAAGTGTGCGCGCAGACACAGGTGTACATCCCTCTTCCCTCACTCTCATAGTCCGATGGGACGGCAACCCGACACGACCGGAGAGATCAGACGCAAGACCAACGGCTTAACGTGCTTTCCGAGACACGGGGGTATCACACCTCCAACTTCCAAACTCCGGCTTGTTACTAAGAAGTTCACGAAGAAATTCCTAATGGAAAAACTCAATAACACTTTGACCGACCCGGGAATCGAACCCAGCATCCCACGCTCAGCAGTCGAGCTTGCGTCGACGAGACCAATGGGGCAGTTACAGTAGGTAGTAGGGTGGGGGGAGGCACAGAATATAGGAAATATACCTATATACATAGCAACTATGATAAAAGCTATATTTCATGAGAATTTTTCTAATCGAATGTCAGTGTGATGTATCGATGATTGGCGGCCGACACGGGAAATATTTTTTGTGCCGAAAAGTTGATAGTGTTGGTTCGACGCAATTTCCAATCTGGATTTTCCATTTATTTCGTCGGAGATGGATTCCTAAAGGTCTAAGACTCTAAGCTCTAAGTTATTAGGGTCAAAGAGTATTTTCAGTGCAGATACGGCTAACTTTTGGGAATTTTATTAGGTGCCGTCAACTGTGGCATCTTTACGTACCTACTTTCCATGAGTAACTTTACCTACGAGTACGGGGTTCTTCTGTACTGTGTTCTCTTGCGAGGCGCGTGAGTCACCCGGGATGTTACCTACCATTTTATATATATAATACCTACTATTAACTACTTACTATTATTTTATTGACTAGTTTATATATTTTAAGATAAAATTTCAAAGTGCTGTGGATTTTGTGAATAATAAATAAACATTTAGAACTAGGTATTGTGTAATTGTTTTATTTCGTATTGTATTATATAGTCTATCTCATCGTACATATACTGCACCGGTTGAGGTCATCACGTCAACGCCAGCTATCGCTGAAAACTAGCGCTGGAGCACTGTCTCGCATGTGTTAATGCATTTTTTGAAAAAGGAATTTGCTCTGCTGTCATACATTGTTATCCGAACAAACAGCCCCGTAAAATGATTGTCTGTGTTATAAGTCTAAATTCGACTGAAATTAAATTAAAATAATGGCTACATCTGAGATTTGTTACATATCTAAATTTCTTTCGGGTTTTTAAGTTAGTTCGCCATAATCAGGTGAATTGTCAAATTAAATTTCATGTAAATTAAGTTGATTTCAGAATGACCATTACTATATTATATTACTATGGAAAAAGTAATCAAAACATTTAAAGTTGTAGTGCAGAGTAAACTCTTTGTCCGGGTATTAAAGTTATTTTAACAAAAGCACATATTTGTTTAGGTACGTGTTTGGAAACTAAATCGCCAACACAGTTTACATGTGTATAGCTCACGACGTTATTCACATCTTAAATACTACAAAAATGTTAAGGAACTATTTTCACACGAGTGAAACTTGAAAAGTAAAATCTATAAAAGATCTTACCTTGAAGAATTAGCGCAGAATTGCGATGCATTGATAGATAAACCATTTATAGATAGATAAACCATTTATTTGGCGTAGGTACACAAAAGACAGCACAACACACAAAAGTACCTACAACATTAGATGATAACCAATTACCCACATGAACATAATATAAAAACAAGGTGCAGATACAAAAACAAAAAAAAGGAAAAACATACATACCTATATAAATAAAAGTGACACTATGAGTCTATGACGAATACTTAAAATTAACAACGAAACATACACAGTGCGGTGTGCGTCTCAAGGTTAAAAAAAAAAAAAAAAAAAAAAAAAAACATCTTTATTTATCCAAATGATCATAACAAACCTTGCACAATTCATTTAAGCAACAAATAAGCAGTAATGGTAGGTAACATTTTTGTTTTGTATGTATCGATAGCCTCGGTAAGGAAGTACCTACTTATTTTGGTTGTTAACACGAACAGATTCACTCTGTTCCCCGTACTAGTTTAAACTGTATTACGGTGGAACAGTTTTCCTCGTTCTCGGCAAATTAATGTACTTATAGTAGCAGACTTGTGACAAAATTATTATTCTCATAACAAAAAAGGATTTTTAATAACAAAGCAACAAAGTAAAGCATAAGTAAAATTAGGGAAGGTAAACTTAACAAAAAAAAAAAAAAGTGAACTTCATTTTTGTAAACTTGTAGGTGGATGTTAAAATTGACATAGTATATGCAAAATATTTAGATGCTATGTTTGTTTACATTGTGTTTGGTTGTAATTTTTATTATAATAATGTATGTTTATTATTAAAACCAGTAGCAAAGTAATTTAAAGTCAGAATTGAATTAAAAGTACCGTATGGGTCATAATTATACTATTTTGTTTAAATCTGTAGAGAGTGTACGGTGGTGTGAAATGACGTGAAATGTGTAATGTAGGTGTATGTAGGTGTGTGTAGGTGTATGGTATGTGTGTGTGTGTGTGTGTGTGTATGTGGGTAGGTATGTGTGGTTTGGTGATTTATTTCATTATCTTGTAATTTTCAGTATTTTTTCAGTATTATCGTAATTTAGTGAGTTAAGAAACTTAAAAATTTCAATCTTACAAGCATGACTATTAAGATTACGAATTTGGATTTCTTTTGATATTTTATTATACATGAATGGTCCTAGGAATTTAAAAAATCTGTTTGCAATGGTTGCACCAAATGGGAGTCCAGCTCAGCATGTGTCAGGCAAATGTACCTGACACTGATTTTCTGCTGGATCCCTGCATATGCATTGCTAGAAACGACCTGCAGATACAATGATACAATATGCAATGAGAATTCTAATCGGTTTTTTAAAACATGATTTTGAACTTCACACCACACTACACTACAGCGACTTCACATTTTAATCTTCCAAGAAAGAAACCTTCATTGTAACATGTGGTACAGATAACGCATTTCTTACTCTTGTAAACACATAGCTACGATAAATGCTAAACTCCAGCGTGATATAGGCAAGTCAAAACAATCGGGGACCCTATTAATCACGCAGTATTGTCTGTTCAAGTGGTCACAGCGCTTTTGTCTCACGACTCTTAGATAATATGAGAAGGGACTGGGCGCCATGCTGGCGGCATATACAGGTTGAATTTTTCAAGTGGGCGTGGATGGTCAAATCCGAAACCATGAGGAATAGTGAAAAGTACTCAAAGGAGTCCGGGGGCTCGATTTTGATGAAAACTAAAACTGCATCATTGGATTTGTGAAATACAGTGTGTTTTTACCCGACTGCGCCAGAAGGAGGGTTATGTTTTTCGAGAGTATGTATGTATGTATGTTTGTATAATTGTTTGGCACGCTCTGTGGCCTGAACGGCTCAATGGATTTTAGCTTGAGAGGTGTCGTTAGATTCGTATTTACTGTGAAAATTACACTGGGTATATCAAAATAAAAAAAAACAAAATGGCGGATTTTTGGCACCATATTATTATTCCTTCAAAAAAATTTTTTTTCTCAAAACCTGTCGAGTGGGGTATCAAAATAAAGTGTTTTAAAAGGTGATTACAAAAATATATACAACTTATATGGTTAAAACTAATTCAAAGTGACAAATCGTAAAAAACATGTACCAAGAACTAAATCGTCTGCGAAATCTTTCACATGTGTAAACTAAAAAGCTGGAAATAAAAAAAGTAATTAAAAAAATTAAAAAACCCGACTGCAACCTTATACTAAAACTAACCGAAAAGCTAAAAACAAGCCCATTTTTAATTAAATAAAAGTTGGAAGCAGGCGGGCGGGGCCCATACCATTATTATAGTTTCAAACTCAAATGGGTCCCGCCTGCTTCCAACTTTTATTTAATCTAAAATGGGCTTGTTTTTAGCTTTTCAGTTAGTTTTAGTATAAGGTTGCAGTCGGGTTTTTTAATTTTTTTAAATTATTTGCTTCAAAATCAACAGGTTCGATTCCTGGCTATAAATATTGATTTTTCAAAAATCCAATGATGCTGTTTTAGTTTTCATCAAACGGGACTCCTTTAATTGAGTACTTTTCGCTATTCCTCATAGTTTCGAATTTGGCCATCCACGCCCACTTGAAAAATTCACCTGTAGGTATAACGGCTTGTTGATCAATTTTTCTAGCAGAGTAGTTCATTTATAGCAGGCACAGCACAAAGAAAAAAGAAAAAATATGGGAGAGACCTTTCCCCAGCATTGGGACAATATCTATAGGTATAGGTAATATATCTATAGGTTAGAAAAAAGTTTATAAGTTACTTTGCAATGTGGAATCCCAAAGCAAATTATATGCAAAACATAACCTCCTCGGCGGCACCCGTCCGCAGTCCAATTCCCATGCTGTTGGTCTAGCACGAACACACGGAGTAAACTTAACGTAAATTCGAACGATTTTAACATTGAAAATATTAGTAGTTTCGCACGAATTATTAGCTTAGACTTCATTCATATTTATTTACTAGCCACCCCCGCGGTTTCACCCGCATAAGTGTCGATCCCGTGGAAATATTGGTATAAATAGTATCTATCATATGTCCTTTCCCGGGACTCAACCTATTTCTATACCAAATTTCTTCTTTTTGTAACAGACAGACAGACACACTTTCGCATTTATAATATTAGTATGGATATGGATGGGTGATACTTATTGTCCTTGTCGCAAAAAATTTAACGCAAAATGCTGTAGGACCGTTACACATTTCCGATTAAAAAATGGATCGAATTTACGTTACGTTTAAGTCGCGCGTTCATGCTTCTGATCCAGAGTGCGGCAGCAGTCCCCTGCCTAAATTAAAAGCACCCTCACCTGACCAAATGTCAGGTACTTTCAATCTGTTCGTTTCAAAGACTGGAAGTGAAATACCAACGTCACACAAATAATAAACACAAAAATCATAATTGCGCGACACCGAAGAATAAAAAGTAATACACGAATTATACTGCGTCCCTATTATAAACGAGCAAAGCCCCGGTATAAATAAAAGAAAGAAAGAAAAAGTATTTATTGCGACTCTTCCCGTGAAGATCACAAACTAAACTAAACACAGTAAAAAATAAAAAACCAAGTTATACCTATATAAAAAAAAAGTAACAAATAGAAAAATGAGACAAACTCCTATACGAGGCCAAAAGGCTCCTATCTCAGCATGATGATGATGTGTATCACACAGCGGAGCACGGAAAATATGGGTACCTACCGTACCTCACGTAACATTTTCATTTTCACGTTGAAATTCTCTAATGGACGATATACGGGCAAACAGTTTACGCGTTGGGTAATATTGCAACGAGAAAAAGCTTTCCATAATGTACAGACGCCAGCACATCAAGCTACCCGATACTGTAAAATTTTCCCAATCAACTTTGAACCTTAGGTAATATTCTGTGATAAAGTTGAAAATCTATTAAAGAAATTTGACAGATTGTAGTAGCTTGATATGCTGCATGCTGGCGTCTGTCCCTATTGTTCGCTTTTGGGTTTATTGATAACTTGATTTATTAGAAGAATGCCAAGGAGACTGGAAGCAGTTCGAAGAGCTAGAGTAGGCAACACTCCCTTTTAAAGTTTTGTCCCGATTCACCCCTGCATCCCTATTCACCCCGTTTGACGGTATTTCGTGGAGTGTCATGCAGTTTTATCGCAACTTTACCAAGCTCTTACCCATAAAATAGAAATTCTCAAAAGCTTTAAAGTACTAAGTACCTACCTAACAATTTAAATAGCAATTAGGTACTTTGCGTCTTTCAGAATGGAATATTGTTATGAAATGTTGCGTTATTTCGTGTCTAAATAACAACAAAACTTGCTAAAATCCTTCCTACTCGCGCCCGGGACAGGCGCGACTGTTTAGCAAAACTTTGCCCATCACGAATCGTTTAAGCTTCGTGTCTGAGTTGATAATTCGATTAAGCATTTTCTTGAATCAAAACTTTGCAATATCATAGACAGAGATGGATTGGGCTTTTAATGGGTCATTAGTTAGCACTATTTTATAGTTACCCTAGCTGCGCCCCGCGGTTTCAAGTTTCGATCCCGTGGGAATATATTGATAATAAAAAGTATTTTATGTCATAATCCAGATCATGGTCTACCCATGCGCCAAATTTCATCCAAATTAGTTGAGCCGGTTTAGCGTAAAAACGTAACAAACAAACATACAAAAAATCAAATATTTTCGCTTTATAATATTAATTTATACTAGCTTTAGCCTGCGGCTTCGCCCGCGTCGTTGTCCGAAATATATTTCTCGGGAACGTAGGTACCCCTACCCTACCGGGGTTGAAAGAACCCTATGTGTTTATCCAGGTTATAAACTATGCACTCTATGGCACACAGCCAAATTTCATCCAGTCATTGAACCGTTTTTGCTCTAATCCGGAACATACCTACATCCAGAAGACAAACAGACAAAGGGACAAAAATTCTTCGTTGTATTTTATTATATGTATAGATAGGGCTTCGGGCATGACGACAGAAAGGCATTGAAAGGGTTGTCGCGCAGTAACCCTGCCGTTATCCCGGACTTGAGGAGTAGGGACTAGCAACCCAACGTTCTAATTGGGTTTTATGCTTAACGAAGTTCGTGATGTTTTTTGATTAAATTCCTGTTAACACTGGGTTACACAAAAGCTGTAAATTACTATCCCAAGCCTCCGGCAAACTTAGCGGGTAAGCGTTTACGACTTTGAGTAAGCTATATAAATGTATAGAAAACGTTTCTTTTGAGTCGGTGAGAGTCCCACAGATAATTCTTCCCTATTCAAGAGAGTACCTATACCTATCATTTGCGCTGGCCGTACTTAAAGAAACCAGTGCTTACATAATACCAAATCTCCAGAACTCCGGCACTAGTTTTATAAGTACATTTAAAACAAACAATGACGGAATATCATCGTATCGTTTTTCAAGTCATTACCTATCATTAACTGAGTATGTAGATACCATTAATCAAAGCAAGGCTTTCTAATTATTACATGGTATTGTACAGTACACAGCAAAAGTGGATGATGAAAATCAGAAATTAATTAACGGAGTTCGCGTCATATATGGCAGCTGTACTAGTAGTAAATGTCTGGTAGATATATTTTATAATCACAAGCTTGGACCTCCTTTACACACAATCGACACCTGTTCCTCGTCCGGTGGCAATATTACAAAAATCCCAAAAATATACCTTTTTTTTGGGATTTTTGTAATGTTAACTTATACAATCTGGCCCAAAATTAGCTCGATTCCAATTTTATTCTGAGAAGTCTTGAAGTCCCGGGATTTGATCTTGGGTTGACTCGTGTGCAGACACTTTGAGACCGTCGAGACGTCGTCTGTTGGTTTTTAGCGCCTTTGGCTTTCAAGAAAACGTAGAAATACAAATAAAGCCAAAAGTAGTTTTAATTAATTCTTCTTCCTCAGGCATCAGCTCCTCGTATTCATAAGGAAACGGCAATTCTGTCTGTTCTCCCATTGGTATTGGACACAACACAACCTCAAGATATGAAATATACATACAAGACTGACAATATTTGAATTTTCAAAATATTTATAGCTTAGGTACCTACCTACGCGATATCCTACTCGCAAATATGTATAGATATCGAAATAGTAATTATGATAACAAAGAAGTCTGTACAATGTACAGTCAACAGCAAAAGTAGATGATGAAAATCAGAAATTCAATACTAATGAACGGAGTTCGCGTCAGAACTGGCAACTGTACTAGTGGTAAATGTTTGATATAATTTACAATCACATACTTTTGAATCACTTCGACGCCACACAGTTCCGACGCGAACTCCGTTCATTAGTATTGAATTTCTAATTTTCATCCTCTACTTTTGCTGTTGACTGTACAAGTCTCGTTTACATCTGCGGCGTGTTCATTATCCAACGTGTACTCGACAGGCGCCGCCGTAGGTACTTTGGAGCCTCCCTAATTAAGAGCCTATACTACCTCAAATGGCTTAGCGTGATCCTCCGTTATGTCGAAAATACTGCACCATTAATTTTGAAATAAATATATGGTAAAGTTGAGGATTAATGCTGTCTTATGTTAGACGAAAACACGATTCCATAAAATTTTCTCGATAGAAAAAAAATCCAAAGTTACCTCTAACCCGAACAATAAACCGCTGGTATTAAAAAAATACTTCAAATTAGATCATGAAACTTTGCATACTAACTGAACTTAGTCTTATGTTATTTACTTTTTTATAATTACCATTATTTTATGTACGTTTGCCTGGCTAGGCCCCCCGGAATTTGCGATTTAGGTATACACCAATGCAATGTACTCGCCTCTAGGAGTATATGTACCGCTTTCTTTTTCAATGTACCTCTGTACTTTTGAAGAAATATGCAAAAAAAGGGGGCCGTGCCAGCCAAACGTTTTCAGCACGGCCCTCGTGTAACTTGAAAAATATATAGCGTATTAAAAAGTTTCATAAACTCAAGGAATGTACTTTACTAACACGTTCTATGTACCGTAACAGATATTGTGAATTCGTAATAACAAATAATATATAGACGTGGATAGGGGGCCGTGCTGAAAAAAAAAAGAAATGAGAAAATATCTGAAAAAGACAAAACAACCTTAGCCAAAAACTATATAAAAGTAATTCATGTTTGGCAAGTAACATATGTACCGCATTGGTTTCTCATACAACTTGCTAAATTAAAAAAATAAACCAATTTTAGTTTATTCAGCACGGCCCTCTATAGTTGCCTATATCTTTTTAAATATGACATGTGTGTTTACAAAATTCGACTTCCTGAATTATGTATAGGAGTACATTCGTTCCAAATAAATTGCGATTATGGTGTATTAGTATTTTAAAAGATAAATTGGATCAAAAATATCCTAACATGCAACTGATGGGGTGACCATGATTCCACGTGAGAATGGATAAAAAAACTTCTGAGTAAATCTTTAATAAAATAAAAAAATCAAATATATCGTAATCTGTATTAACTATTAACGATAACTATAATAGTAGTAAGTAGTAGGTCGCAAATCGAACAAAACAACAAGTGTCGTTAAGACTAAATAGCTCAAAAGGCTTAAAAAAAATCACATATATATTTCCAATAAATCACACGGATTGATGTATGGTACATTACAATAAAATTACAGTTTCGCTACATTTCACAGATTAGTTACGTAACCTAAATCGCAAATTCCGGGGGGCCTAGCCAGGCAAACGTACATATTATTTTCACTGTAAAAAGCAAATACCTAAACTATTGGCGCTGCCTGCCGCCCAGCACCACACTCTGTCTCGCTCTCATTCAGTCCGCGAGCAGTATCGTATGAGCGAGATAAAGAGTGAATTTTAGCTGAGGTAGTATAGGCTCTTAATGTGAAAGCCTTCCTTAGTAGTTCCAAAAGCAAATTTTACTCCATTAAACTTCGTTCATCCATTCCTCGACGGATTGAACGAAGCTTGTAACAACGGGTTATTCCCGCTCGGTAACACCCTGTCGTCAACACTGTTGACGATCGGGAAAAAAAAGTTTCGTTCGTTCGCAGTGTCCATGAATGCTGGTTTTTTTTTTTAAATATGGAAATAAAAATAAAACGTCATGGATTTTCAAATGTTTAATTACGACGAAAGTCTAGTTTAATTGATAAAAAATGTTGGATGTTGTTCCATTTGTAGAATTTAAGTTAGTAGATTGCAAACTTCCCTTTGCAGCAGGCAGGTATAGCGATGCCGCGCTGGTAACCGGTAACAGTAGATAAAATAAACAATAGATTCGCACACTTTTTTTTTATGGATGGGAAATCATCAAATGACCCCCCCTCCCGCTCTGGGTGGAGCAGAAGGGAGTGTCAGACTCTTACTGACTGAAACCCATCCGTGTTCCTTCCTTAGCCCTTTATGCTCCGGGGTAGCGGTAACCCTTTCGGACAATCCCGCACCCCCGGCAGGCTTCGGCCCTGGCAGGCCCCTTCCTTTATGCTGACATCTCTTTGAGGCGCGCGTGGAACACGTACGCGCCGTCCGGCACGGGCCTGGTCCTGATCGGACGGTGAGCTACCCATTACTCTCCGTCCGCAGGCCCGCGCCTACGGTGGCCGGGAGTCGTCACGCGGCTCCCGACGCCCGGAGCGTCTCCCGCGGCGGCTGGGGTGTGAGGCTCTCTCCCTCAGCCGTTCCGCCACCTCCTTCGCTAGCATGACTGCTTCACAGAAGGAGGTGACCGCCTCCCACTCCCTCTCGCCCCGGACCATGGCTTGAACCAGGGCCGGACGCGAGAGGTCGCCGCCGCTGTCGATCGCCTCTACGAGGGCACGGCGGTGCTCCGCCCATGCGGGGCAGACCTCCACCGTATGCTCCACCGTGTCCTCTGGGCGATCCTCGCAGTGGTGACACCCGAGCGTCTCCTCCCGCCTGATGTTGTGCAGGAACCTCCCAAAACATTCGTGTCCGGTGAGGACCTGCGTCAGGCGATAGGTGAGGACGCCGTGACGCCTCTCTAGCCACTCCTCAAAGAGGGGTCTTATCGCCACTATCGTGGCGCGCCCTGCGCTGGGTTGCGAAAGTCGCTCCTTCCATACCACCATGAGATCGCGCCGGAGGTCTGTCCGCTCCGCCGAGACTTGCCGCGGATGCGGAGTTTCCCCCCGGCTTAGTGCCTCCGCGCGCCACTCATACAGGCGCGCGAGAACCATCGCCTCCAGATCCCATGGCGGCAGTCCGGCAAGGAGGCTTGCCGCCTCGCCCGAGATCGTGCGGTACCCTCGGATCAGCCTTACGGCTACCACCTTTTGGGGCGCGTTCAGATAGTGGGCGGGTCGCCGCCGCAGAGAACGCGCCCACACCGGGGCCCCATATAGGGCCATGGACCGCACGACCCCCGCGTAAAGCCTCCGGCAGGAGGTGTTTGGCCCCCCCAGGTTGGGCAGGAGCCGCTTGAAGGCGGCCCCGGTCCTTTCCAGTTTGGGGGCCAAACGTCGGAAGTGTTCGACGAAGTTCCACCGGCTGTCGAGGACGAGACCCAGGTATAGATTCGCACACTACCCCCGACGACGGTTTATGGTTATAGTTTCGTTATTTAATTAGTGTAAATTAGATGATTATCTGTGATACATAATAGTGTACTTAGTTTTCATTTAGTCACTTTCTCAACTATATTTGATTATGTTAAATCAGTGTCACAATTTTATTACTTATCAAAGTGTAAAATGGTTATTATGCACATGATAAGGCCATTTTTTTATTTTCTAGTTAATTGTGTTTTAAAAGATCTAACATAATCCATTAAAACATTTTAAAAATCCATGACATGTTTTATTTTTATTTCCATATTTAAAAAAAAAACCAGCATTCATGGACACTGCGAACGAACGAAACTTTTTTTTCCCGATCGTCAACAGTGTTGACGACAGGAACGAAAGGTGTTACCGAACGGGAATTACCCGAAATAATAAGTAGCGTTCGTCAACACTGTGAACGAACGAAACTTTTTTTTCCCGATCGTCAACAGTGTTGACGACAGGGTGTTACCGAGCGGGAATAACCCGTAACAACAGTCTCGTTCACTTTGTGTTTACTTTCAGTAGCATATTTTCTGATAAACTTTCTTACCTTTCTCGTTCAGCCTACAAGGTCTCAGTCTCGGGAACAAATTAAACAAGTTACCTCATTTGATTTGATTTATTTTCGTAATATTCAACTGTTGACAGATAACAAATGATCTTACAATATCCAATTTGTACATAATGACTTAAGAAAATATGGCAACACTCATATTTTAACAATAAATACATGATGTTTAGAGGTTGTATAGAATCTAACTAGCAAGAGCAAGGGAAGTCATGTGTGTTACTGGAGACGATTCAAAACGCCCATTTCTCCACATTATAAAACATGTTCCATGTTACCTTCGATTTTTGAAATACTTATTCAATTTAATGTGGTGAAATAGGTTTAATTGTATTAGCTTTATATTCTCAACCATTATTAATAAAACTTTAATATGTCGCGGTACAGCGGAGTTCAGCCTAGTTTCTGATGCTGTTTATTAAATTATGGTTGAAATATGCGTCATGAGATTATCTAGAAACAAGGGGTCGTTATCGTATCTATGAAGAGAAGTTTTTACATGCACTAGCTGACTTTACCTGAAAGGCTTTAACCAAGGGACAAAGCCTGACGTCATTGGAAAATGATTTGAACGCAGACCAAAATGCATCGGGCGAATTTCACCAAACTTTTGTACCTTTAATAAGTCTTATCCTGGGAATTTTTGACAGTTTCAATATAAAAACTGTCAAACGTCAATTTTATTCTACGGATGAAAAATATTATGTGACTTTGGTATAATGAGCCCTAGTGTAATACCCACCCCTTGTTCCTAGATATTATTATAGGTACAATCTAAATTATGAAAACATTTAACAAGTTATTTAGACAGTCAGTGAGACGATTTCCACTTAGTTAAAACACTAGTCACTATAAATAAGCTTGTCTTTTTACAAATCATTCGCGTATGATCTAAAAATACAGTTGATATTACATATTTCCAAGCGTTTCTTATGTAGAAATTAGAAAAAAGAACTGTACAAATAGATTTATTGCCTCGCAAACAAGGTACTTTATTTTGGTTTTAGTTAAAAAACACTCGATATCATGACGATGGAACAGTAAATGCGGTATTATTCTGACGGGCCTGCCGCTACATTCCCGGCGCGGCGAGCTCCAGCGCGACGCCAATTCACGCTCAAATTGAATTTTGTCGTCAAAACCGTTGCTGTTTCTGGTCGAACTGTTTTGATTACATCAAGTGCGGTCATGCTCCGTGTTTAGAATAATTTCAGCATTGAATGCACCTAAAACAGTTCACCCGTGAATGTAGCAACACGCGTGAAGCGATGACTTACATTAATTATACAACACGTAATACATCTCAAGATAACTCTTGAGATCTAAGGTAAGTATGTTTTCGTCCAACGAAAAGCACGTAATGTACTGTAATTTAAAAAATATAATGACAAACGTTTTTCAGCTAAAATTCTCTCTAATACTTTCAACAAACAACGGTATTCAAGTCTTAGTACAGAAGTAGATTGATCGCCCAAACTGAGTGAGGACCGCACAGTATCCGCCACTATCTGGGCTCGATCCTAACAACATCTTATAGACAATAATGAAGATGTAACAATAGATGCGGCCCGCCCGGCCCGCGGCGCGGCACACAGCGTCGCCCGCACCCGTTCGTTGAAAAACTTGATACGGCGACCCCATTAATCGCACACTCATCAACTTAATTTTAATCTATAAACATCTCTTTAAAATATTTGATATGAAGAATAACTATTCTAAAATTATCTTGTGCGCTAACATGCAAATACAAGGAAGACGATAATTATTATTACAAAATCATTGAAACACGCAAGTTTTCCAACGAACACCTCGCTAAAGAGAAAGTACATTTATTCGTAAGTAAATCACATTAGAATTGATGAATAATAACGTGGTGCTTGAAATTATTACTCGGTGACACTTTAAAATACATTTAAGTCGAAATGTAAAAATATTTACATCGTTTGTCCATTACCGCTAGCTGTCCACGATGTTTGGTTCCGTACGAGTATGTTGCGACGTAGCAGTGCGCGGCGTGGTGACGTCCCAGCCGAGCAGGAAATTATTCCCGACGCCGCCGCCGTACTGTTCAGTTCGCCACGATTCGCACTGCTACACGCGCGTAGCATTTACATAATTTATACACTCTCTAGATTTCCATCTCTCCTGTGAGGAATCCGATACGTGTCTGGTGGCACGCTATACAATCATTGAATGCCATTATGAGTCCACTTCTGTCCCCTCAGATGTCGATGCGAGCGTGTGGCCCGCCCGCCTGTGCCGTCGATATCTCACACGTTACGCTATCGACATGTAATACTGCAGAATACCTACGATGACATCGATCCCCGTCAACACAATGATCGAACATCACAATTTACAACTTGTACGACTAGGTATATGTTTAACGTTTATAAATTTCAGAAAAGACCTATCTATCATACTATAAGTTTGCTACGCATTAATATATACCTATTACAACTACGCTCTGACCAATCATCCGATACGATATTTCCGAACACAAATCTACGTTCAGACGTCATTTTTCCGAATAATCTTTGAATCATAAGGCCGCGTCTTATTCAAAAGCGTTCGTCACACGAATAAGCGATCGTCGCGTTCATATGTCACTTTTTGTTCGGTGAACCTGAACGCGCGGTCGAGCCGACATGCGACAGAGGGCGCTTTCCGGATTTCCGAACAAAAACTGACATTATAAACGCAAAGATCACGTATTCGTGGCACGATCGCTTTTAAATAGGACGCGGGGTAATAGTGAAGCGAGAATTAATTTTTATTATATATTTTGGCAGTTTTAAAATAAGAAAAATATTATTATGCATTATACCGCCACAAAAATACTTTATTGATCGCCATTGAAAGCGACTACTACTAAGAAATTAAAAGTAGAACTGCGCTTTGAAAGCCACGTTTCAAATGTTGAATACAAACATTTGGATGTATCGTTACTTTTTTTTTAAGTTGGGCTCAGAGTCGAGACACGTTCAGTGACCGAAAAAAAAGTGTGTCATAAAAGCACTGAAGCTTCCAAAGGTTCAAGAAACGAAGTCATGTTCAAATCTGTTTTTAATTTACTTTTACCGCATTACGGCTCAATAACATAGAAAAAGGAAGCTCCATTGTCAACCGTTCGTTCCTGGCTCTGAGCCGAACAGTCATAAGTTAAAAATTACATAACATACTGCATAATACAAAAAATACGGATTTCAATGTAGCAAGTTCATGAATAGTATAACTAATGAATGTAAAATGACATGTTGGCTAACTATTCACCTTTGGTTAACCGGCTTCGGCCGAGGCGATGAATATATAACTTAAAATCACATCATCTACCCACATAATTAGATCTGGGTTGCGTCACATCTGCATGCGAGTTCTGTTTTCCGCATGTTTTCCTGTTACCATAAAATTAAATGTTATGTTATCCTTAAATTTACAACATTCAACAATTATTCTTAGGAATTATTCGTCACTGGGTTAATCGCGAAGCACTGTAAAGATAAGACGGAAGATAGAAATGTCGATGATGTATGCTGTGACGTGTCGGGGCGGCCCGTTTGTGTTGGGGGAGTACGGATCTCGCATGTGACGAACAAACCCGTCGGTCGCCTGGCGACGGTACCTCTACGCGTCTTCGTTGAGTTTCTTGAATAGTAAGGTCTCCTCAAAGATGTACTTCTTGAGCGTTTCCTTGGGAAGATCGTCAAGTTCCATCGCGAAACGGAACGGCTCCTCTGCCACGGGCTGTCATTGAAATTCGTGTTTGAATGGTGTTTACAGCTTGTCTAAGTTTACGTGTTTTGATTGAATTAATAGAAATTGTTTTCCAAGTTATGGTAATTTGCACACCTTGATAATGAAACTTAATTGCCATAATTAATCATCTAGTAGGCACCTATATATTGTAAAAGCAAATATTTGTGAAAAACAAGACCTACAAAAAAACTATGTTAAGTATAATGTATTTAATGGGGATAAAATGTTGTTTGAAACAGGTTAAGACATTACGTTGGTGGCGAAAAAATCAAAACAAATCAAAGGGCACTAGCCAAAAAATTATATTTAAAAAAATATTTTATTAATTGAAATAAATAAAAGGTTTAGCATCACTGGCTTAAGATACATCCACACTGAAATTATTTCTTGTGGAGCAACGTTTGTTAGTGGGCAACAACGTACAATAAAAAAATATTTGTTACCTAAATTTACTAAAAGTTATTGATTAGTTACTTAACGTCCTACCATGTTGCTAAATGTTGCTCTACAAAAAGTAACTTCGATGTGGATGCACTTAGACAACACGCAAAAAAGTCAGTTACCTCATCATTAGGATCGTAGTACTGTTCGAGGTATGGATGTGCGAGCGCCTCCTCAACCGTGATGCGCTTGTGCGGGTTGAAGGTCAGCATGCGGTGGAGCAAATCCAGCGCGCGCCCGTCGGCCCCGGGGAACAGCTCCGCCCAGGGCACGCGCGGCTTGTATGGCAGGGATTCCAGGTAGCCCCGAGCCTATTGAAATGTAGAATACAATTAAGTTTTTTTCTTGGGGTGAAAATTGTTTGTAAATTCAAATAAGTTACATTTCTTTCATATCTGTAATATTTATGGAGTACATAATAATTCTTTCCCCATTTTCATTATTTTTTAACTACATAAATATTTATTTCTTATATATAAGGTAGCTTCATAGCAAACATTACTGTCACTGTGCTTATGGATAACATAATTATTATTCTAACTAAATATTACGCCAATTAGAATTACCTATACAGAAATAGACGTAATTATTAATATTTATAGTGTGTGCGTGCGTGTATCTGTGCGGTGTAGGTTCTGTAAATGTGTATGTGTGTTTCTATGTTATGACTAAACTGGCACTAATTAATAAGCCGTCCGTTTGATGGAGGATTTGGATAATCTCCTTTTTAAGTCTGTTTCGTGTGGTAACTGGTATTAAAGGTGTCTAAAAAAAGGAATTTATCATTTTATAATGCAAGCAGACGCAGAATGGGGACATCTTTAAATCGTTCGTGGAGGCTGTTGGTATGTGCAGGTAAAAATGTAGGTACTGCAAAGTGCTTAACCCTAGGTACTTAATTTTTCGGCTGTACACACGGCTACACATCAAGCTATACATTTCCAGTTTTCGCTGACCTCGCATTGTATAGGCGTTTCGTACAATCAGAAATCAGCTTATACTGGTTATGTAGAGCTTGATGTGTAGCCGTGTGTACATCTGACACAACTTGGTCAGTCATTCTCGCTACGGGCTATCACCAGCCCGGCTGGCTAATATTGCTACCGCGTTATGAGCTATTCCTATCTAGTTTGTGTGATGTGATACTAGATTGATTCGTATGGAAGAAAATCTTGGCATCTTTATGTTCACACGCTATGAAACTAGTCTGAAAAAAATACAATTCTTAACAGCTATTTGTAGGTATGTAATCTGGAGAATAAACGATTTTATTTTCTTTCAGTTTCAAAAGAAAATAAAGGTACTTCGTTCGGAAAACTCGTTGTCTTCCTTCGCCTTGAATTTAATCTATGGTCAAAGTTCAATCTTATTGAGGACGACCTCACAAGAAAAGGACCAAAGTTTCCCGAATGGCCCATTGAATGTGCCCGACGAACAAAATCTAGGAGACAGTGTGAATTAGTAATGATATAGAGCTGTAGCTATACGAGGAGCAATCATTCAATTAGTGTTTTGTCCATAAATTAACGAAATACAACTGAGTATGGAGAAATCATAATTACGATCGATCGCATATTATGAGTTCTCCATACTCAGTTGTATTTCGTTAATTTATGGACAAAACACTAATTGAATGATTGCTCCTCATACAGTATCCGTAGTGTTGAGTAAACTAAGAGTAATCGTAGAGTTTCTTGCCGATTCTTCACCATATCTATCTATACTAATAATAATGAAGCCGAAGAGTGTTTGTTTGAACGCGCTAATCTCCGGAACTAAGTCGGATTTGATCAGAAAGAAAACAGTAATTGCGCGGGTAGGCGATGCGATACGATGGGGTGGGTAGGGAAAACAAGAAATTTTACGCGGACGAAGTCGCGTGCAGAAGCTAGTGAAACGATAAATTGGAACCGTGCAACTAGCTTCTGACTGTCTGTTTTAGCAATTCTGACTGTAGGTATAAAGTTATCTATGTCCCGGAACTGTAGGATATTAGCGCGTCATTGGACGTGTATTGAGTTTCGCTTCTACCCGAATTTTATTTATCACTAGCTTCTGCCTGCAACTTCGTCCGTGTGAAATTACACCCTCCCACCATTTACCCTCTTAGGGGTGGAATTTCTAAAAACCCTTTCTTAGAAGATACCAACTCATCACGGAGAACACACCCTCCAAATTTCATGTCTCCAGGACCAGCGGTTTAGGCTGTGTGTTGATATATCAGTCAGGACTTTGGATTTATATAGATTTCTCTCGTGACGGCACCTATACCGCTACACTCTACACCTGGGGCCTTATACTCTATGTCACAATGAACGAAACCGCGCAAAATGAACGCGGCTAAGGAATTGACGATGTTTCGAAGTAAGAAATTGTTAAGAGGCCATAGTGAATTAGCTCAATTCACTGACTTAAACACAAGTCTTATTTGCGTAAGGATGAGGAACTTGACACCCTGTTCCTCATACCTCTATCTTTGTCTACTGGTAGTACTAGGAGTAGGATCACTAAAGCCTTAGAAACCCTGAAAAAGTTACTATTCTCTTTATAAAAAACGCTTAGTCAAATGCAACTATTTATTCGCGACGAATAAACAAAGTCCGTGGCCATAAATTGCACCGACCCTTTGTTTGATGTTTAGACTAGGACTCTTAACAAAACAGAGGTGATGTTTGTCTACGTAATTACGTATTTATACCTAGTGTGTGTCTTGCCTTTACCACTTACGGTCGAAATGAACAACGTTGACAACAGCCGCTATTTATCTCGATTCAATTCAAAGTTATGTAAGTACTGGCTTTATCAGCATCCCCCTGGCATTAATACAATTTATGGCTCATGTCGACTCGCACGAAGTTAAATTATTTGTGGGCGAGTCGACAACTCCAGAAGTATTAGGCAATTGGCACATTTGAATTATACAGGGTGTTACGGAAAGGGTATATCAATACAAACGGGTTGAAGAGTGTATCTGGTCTAGAATCTCTGTACAAAATTTCAGCTCAAAAGCATTAACTTTGAAAATGCTTAATATTTTTTTTATTTCGACATCACGGCGCTGCACTGGCGCGCGGCGGCGTGATGTGCGTGTACTAGGCGCGCAGACACACTACAGATAATGGATAATGACCCTCGTAGTGCGGTGACACGTTTGTTATGATTTCAATTTAATAAACTATCGAAATAAAAAAATATTAAGCATTTTCAAAGTTACTGCTTTTGAGCTGAAATTTTGTACAGAGATTCTAGACCAGATACACTCTTCAACCCGTTTGTATTGATATACCCTTTCCGTAACACCCTGTA
Source organism: Amphipoea oculea (assembly GCA_945859645.1). NCBI lineage: Eukaryota > Metazoa > Arthropoda > Insecta > Lepidoptera > Noctuidae > Amphipoea > Amphipoea oculea. The sequence goes on from OX243873.1 coordinate 17,879,829, forward strand.
TACAATGAAGTTAAGAAAAAAAAGTACACGTTTTATAATATCTAACTCTTATCACTTCTGTGCGATAGTGTCCTTTTTCGATACTTTATTAACTTCATGCGAGTCGCCTATAGAAAAAATAATATTACTTATTTAAAAGTGACGATTCGCCAGTTCCGGGCGAGTGGCGATTGGAGCCCCCTTTTTATGCAAAAACGCCTGTATTAGGAGACTCCGCTCTTACGTAGCAAGGGAATTTTACATAATAAATATCATTATTCCTTTCCAATATAAAAAGGTGGACTGATGTTTCCCAAATTATATTGGAGAAGTGTTTTCATGTTTTCACCTTGCCATAATTATATAAAGAGCAGTTTGATCGAATAACACGTCAATTTTCTGTCCTCTATTTAATTAGGCTATTACTTATACATTTTTTACGGTGGTGCTTGTGGCTAAGAAATAACAGTCACACGGGTCGATCGATCAGGTTAAGCTACGCTTGCCATGGCCGGTCCGTGGATGGGTGACCATCTTTACATATCAAGACCCGTCTGTGCCTCGGAAAGCACGTTAGGCCGTTGGTCACGGCTGTCATTCTTGGATCTTTGATAGCCCGAAAGTCTGACAACTAGTCTTACCAAGGGGTATCGTATTACCCAGTAACTGGGTTGTGGAGGTCAGATAGGCAGTCACTCCATTGAAAAATACTGGTACTCAGCTGCATCCGGTTAGACTGGAAGCCGAACCTAACATAGTTGGTAAAAGGCTAGGCAGATTGCTTCGCTCAAACAAACACCGTGGCCATAAATTACACCCACCCTTTGTTTGATATTTTGACTAGGACTCTTAATAAAACAGAGGAGATGTTTTTGTGTACGTATTTATGCCTAGCGTGTGTCTTACTGTTACCACCTACGGACAGAATCAACAACGTTCAATACACCAGAGGGTTGTCAGAAATGTCACAGTCTAATCTCCATCTAAATCTGTCAAAAATACGTCTAATTTTCCTATATTTTTGACATTGTCGCTGAGATGAGATTGTGACTAGATTTTGAACGTTTTTAAACACGGGAATTGGTCTTCTCTTGTATTGTTAGGTTGTACTCAAAATTATGTACAGACGCCAGCACATCAACCCGTAACTGTCACATTTTCCCAATCAACTATGAACCTTATGCTTTAGTGATAAAGTTGAAAATCGATTAAAGAAATTTGACAGATTGTAGTAGGTTGATGTGCTGGCGTCTGTACCTACTGACTTTATCAGCATCTGCCTGGCATTAACCCAATTTATTTGGGGTCGATGTAGTCTTTTCCAAACATTTATATCAGACGTTATCTCAGTTTTCACCCTTAGCCATCTTTCACACAACCCATCCAACATTTATTTTCTTCGGTCTTCCTTTGTTCTCATTATACTAGAAGCTTTACAAACGGCTGCCTCCGTAAGTATATTGGCTGCAGATAAACATAAATAAGGAGCAAAAGTATATAAGTTTATATTCTTTTTTTGCAAATCCTAATGGAAAAGTATTTTCATGATTTCATCCCGCCATATTTTATGAGAACATTGATCGAATTACACGTCAACTTCCTGTCATCTATTAAATTATTCCTTTTACATTTTCTGAATTTTCGCTCTTTCGGAAAACACCCAAATTACGACCATAATTTTCAGAATTCATAAATTATTTATTTTTATCGACAAAAGGCTGCGCGTCTCTAGCAAATTATTTGCGACGAAATTGGTAAGTACGTACGTGTAGCTATGACCTCACGTGCGACATAAGAGGATCCTAAACAAACAGTGTTCGGAAAGTTTTAACACAAACCAATTTCACCGGCTCTGCGGCGTTGACACTGCTATATAACCTTATTTTTACCTAGCTGCTTATCCCGCGACATCGCTCCGCTCCTCACATGTTTACACTTTAAATTACGTAGGTATATCTTACAGTTGACGTATGGAGTCAGGGTATAATATTGAAAAGTATTACAAATACTCAGGTCTTTTAATTTTAATAAAGGGTGCAAAACGGTAATAAATTTCGTAAGGGAAATTTCCGATTGCTTGCTGCATTCCAAAAAGAATAATGGTCATTTTGGACTAGGAAAAAAGGATTTGTTACCGAGATGAGATTACTACTATTACCAAAGATAAAAGTAGTTAATCTAGACAAATAAATAAAATTGGAGTCTGTTTGTTATATTAAAATAACCGCTTTTTACTAAATGCATATGGATGTATACACTGTACATATACCAAAATAACATATTTTGCAATTTTTGTCTGTCTGTCTGTCTCTTTGTTCCGGCTAATCTCTGAAACGGCTGGACCGATTTTGACGGGACTTTCACTGGCAGATAGCTGATGTAATAAGGAGTAACTTAGTCTACTTTTATTTTAGAAAAAGAATTAGGGTACCGCGCAAAAAAATTAAAACGTTTTCCGTCATGCACGCGAACGAAGTCGGGGGCACAGCTAGTAAAATAATAAAACAAGCTTTTATTAGTTTTTAATAAAAAAAATATATAAAAATTATTTTATTCCGTTTGGAAATAAGCCATTTTTTATTTAATTTTTTACGATAATGAACCTCCTTCGTCTTTGTCAAAATCATCCCATATCATAATTTAATATTTTCAAACCTTGAAACTTCCTACCATATATTAAATGTTTGTGTGCTTATCAAAGTCTCAAGTATTCAAACAAGAGCGTGTTACACGCACTCTTGCTGTTAAAATGTAACATGCTTTTATTTGAAAACTTGAGACTGCCTGTAATAATATGGAAACATACCTTCTCGTTGATAATACAGTCGAGGTCCTCCTGGCTGGGCGAGCCGAGTACGCCCAGGATATGGTTCAGCTGGTCCAGGTAATGCTTGCCGGGGAAGATGGGCCGGTTGCTCAGCATCTCTGCCAGGATGCAGCCCACCGACCAGATGTCTATCGACTTAGTGTAACCCTATGGACAAGAAATTGTATTATTTTACCATATTTTTACAAGCAGTTAGAAATGAGATCTACGCGTCCATATCAGCCTACGGACCTACCTACCTACGTTTATTTTACCGTTGATCTGGAACATTGCACAATTTTTGTCATCTACAAAGTATCAGCTCTCTGCTATATTTCACTAAGAGGTTTTTTGGCAAAGCAGACCCGGCATTACGAATTAGAATTCAAAACTGTGAACGTTAGATAAGCTCTTGCCTGCATTAATATACAGGGTGTTACAGAAAGGGTATATCAATACAAACGGGTTGAAGAGTGTATCTGGTCTAGAATCTCTGTACAAAATTTCAGCTCAAAAGCAGTAACTTTGAAAATGCTTAATATTTTTTTATTTCAATAGTTTATTAAATTGAAATCATAACAAACGTGTCACCGCACTACGAGGGTCATTATCCGTTATCTGTAGTGTGTCTGTGCGCCTAGTACACGCACATCACGCCGCCGCGCGCCAGTGCAGCGCCGTGATGTCGAAATAAAAAATATTAAGCATTTTCAAAGTTAATGCTTTTGAGCTGAAATTTTGTACAGAGATTCTAGACCAGATACACTCTTCAACCCGTTTGTATTGATATACCCTTTCCGTAACACCCTGTATATGAATATATGTTGGTACAAGGTCTACTTAAAAGAAATTTCTAATTTCTTAGTGCGGGGTTGCGGATCTTTATCTCGTCTCTTCGGGTGAGATGACCGATCTCAATTTACGAAAAACGCTGACGCACTTTCTCAACGACCATCCACGATTTAGTCAATACAGACACAAAAGTGTCTAAGATTAGTTACTCAGAATACTGATTTTGTAGCTTTATTTGACGCGTCTAAGGCCAGTTGAATCAAGTTCTTATATTAAGGGGAAAGAGACAGGTTAGCCTGCGAAATAAAAATTTTTCTTACGCGTTTTGCAATTCGCAGGTCAGTGTCAGGTTGTATGTTGTACAAAATGTGAATCGCGACCGTAACAAGTATGTATTTACAGAATTATAATCATCAATACAACTCTGGCCTCTTAAGTTCATATCACCCTATTGAATGACTGAAATAGTCATTAACCTTTTGACCGCTTCTGTCGCATTCATTTATACGACACATATTTCCGTGCCTCTGCCGCTCGTGTCGTATTTCTGCGACAGAGAACATGCATGATTTTTTCGTTCTATTTTCTTCCTATTAACTGCGTGCTACAATTAAAACCATTATTAAATAGAGATAAAATCTTTTTGACAATTTTTAATAGATACAACGATTTCTCCTCCTTAATTATTGTAGGTATTATTTTATCTAGATTTTATCGATTTGTAGCTGCGCGCTAGGGGCACGACAATTGATATTTAGCCAAGCACTTAAAAGGTTAACCCTCATAGTCGTCTCTTGACAGTTATATTTTCAATCAATATAATGTGCGAAGAACACCAGACCTTTTATTCCAACAGCCATTTACCCAAGTCATTCACGACCACTTTCTCACGACAACATTCCGTTGCTACTTGGTTTTTGCAGACATTAAGGACGAATTAATGTCCATTACGAAAATATACTAAAGATGGACTTTTTGAAGTTACTTATGTATTAAATGATATTTTAATATTCATAAAAGCGAATATTATTTGTCCTACTTTTCACAAGGGCTTCATAAAATGATGGTGAATAATGACGAAAACATGTAAAAGGAAAAGTAGACCTTATAATAAAGACAATGTTTTATTGTTCAGTCTGTCAAAAGCCTTAAAGGTCGGAGTCACAGCAGACAGTTTGGATTCCTCTGTGATGGTAGGCTTTTGTTGTCTGAGATAGAGGGGTATTATCAAAATGGCGCAAACAGCGAGACGGTTCTGAATAGCGCAATATATTGCAAACATAAATTTGAAATCTGTGCTATATTTGGGTATTTTACTGCTTTTGACGTTTCGGCTGATGCTTTTGTTACTTATAGATGTTTTGGCGAAAACTATTATTTCAATAGGAAAATAGTTTGTTGTATTGCTGCAGCTTAAACTAAAGAAACTTTTTATTTTACATTTTTTAACGGATCAAACTTACTAATCGGTTTATGACTAGTAATTTCCATTTCCTGAAATACAAACATACATATACACATTCATAAACTCACGCCTTTTTTCCCAAGGTGGTTGACAAAGGCTACAGAACGCCACGCGCTAGTTTCCCATACACCTTTTCCTTCGTCCTGAAATATTGTAACAAGCTCGCAAGTGAAACAAAGGACACTGGGCAAAGTTGTATGGGAAGTTATCTATGAACCAATACAGATTTAGTTGATATATTATTTTGAAGAGCAGTGGTGACTGTTGGCCACTTGCCAACGGCCCCTTTTTAAGATTCCAACCCAGGCAGACATGCACTTTACTTTGTGCATTTTTATCATTGAAGAAGTTCTGTTTCATCTATAAATAGTATGTCCAGAAATCGGCATGTCTTAGAACTAAAAAGTCGATAGCATTTGACATCCACGAATCCGCAATGGGCCCGAGAGTCAAATTACAGCTCATTCATTACCTCTAACAAAGAGGAAGCCTGAGTCCCAGTAAATGAAACATTTTAGGCAGATACGTATGACTTGGCAAATTGACTATCAAATAAAATTTTCCGCAAATACAAATCTCAACTGACAGTGTGTCAATATACAAAACAATTAATTTCCCCGGCTGTACAAATCTCTATTGGTTCATAGACCAATTTTGCCCAATCTCCTTAAATGTTAAAAAATGTGTATTATTTATGTTTCTAATATTCATAACGCTATATGATGGTGATCCATGCAGCATTTTGGTGAACGGACAATTGGGACTAGCCGTACTGCCCCGGTAAATTTTTGAATAGTACTTTTATTCTAGAGTCCTGTTCAACTAGAATTGGAAAGAACAACTAGCTTCCACTTTCTAACTAACTGATCGACCCTTTGACAGTTCAAAAGTAAATGGTTTAAATCAAATCAATTCTAGGAGTTAGTTTGTTAATAGTCAATAATTTTCCGAGCTTGAAGACACGTAATACATGCTTTCGGTTGTACTTCACATCTTCGTACTTACAACTTCGCTGTATATTCAGTTTCTAACTAACTCTGTGTGACATAATACACGAGAGCACAGACGAGAGCGTACTCGTAACTTGCAACGTTGACATAACGCGCATATCAAGTAGGTAATAAAGGTATGAACGTTGTTAATTTCCGCGCTAGGGCAGGAATGTACAGTCGCCAGCAAAATTGCATGGGTACCTTAGTGTCTATTTTCCCGTGAACGTTTGAATTCAAATTTTCGAAAATAAACTAGATGGCGTTGGTTTCTTCACAATTATGACTAATTTACGAAACGTAAGTAAGGAGTTAGGAAGAAAGGAAGGAATTATAAGGCTAATACATTTATCTAATTATTACATTACAATTACCAGCATACATAGCTTAAATGAAAAAAATAATAATAGAAACCGATAGGAATATAGGGTATTTTAATAATTAATTTAATATTCGAATTGGTAGGTAGTTACTTAGCAACAGGAAAAAAGAGCAGATTCATCGCAGGTAAACAGGCTCGCCTTGTGGGCTCGCAAAAAAAGGCACTATAAAAAATTATAGAGGTTTATTTCTTACAGTTTATTATTCAAATTTAATAGTCAGTTTATTAAATATTATAGGTATAACATTATAATATTATGAAGTTATTGAGGCGATAGCTTAAGTATTCGTTTCCAAAATCGGAAAGAGGATTGAAGCTTATGTAACCTCAATAAAACCAAACAGGAGACCAGGTTATTTTATTACAAAGGTCAAACGGATTAAATGGATACTAAATAAGTAGGCTAAAAACTACAAAATTGCACAAAAACATATAAAATGGTTAGTAGGCAACATAAAAAACTAAAAACTATGTTGTTTAAACTTAAAGTGTTCATAACTTTTTAAATTATTAAAAATACGTAAGTTATAGTTTATACACACATAACCAGGTCTCCAGTCAATATAAATAATATAATCTACTCGTAGCTACGTAACCACTAGTGTATCGCGTATTATTTTGACGCCACAAACATAAGCGTCCGTGTTCACTAGACTTAAAAGTTTTTTCATCTGTAAAGATGACAATACTCCAATCGAAGTTTATGTGACCCAAAGCGAACTGTAATCTTGCCCTTTTATGGTTTTCCGTGAGCAAGGGTTTCACAGCATGCCTCCGCGGCACAAGTTTTGACGCGGCTCCGTGTCAAAACTTGTGTCAAATAAACCAGCATAGTGGTTCGGCGGCAGAAATCCATTTTCTTCATACTGCCTTATCATGGTTTGATGCTGCAATGTGTTTTATAAGTCGTGGTCTACCAGTTCTTTGATGGTGTTTCAAAGAACCCTCCTCTTCAAATCGTCGTACTCAAAGAACAACTGTTTTTCTCTGCAACAATAAAACAGAAATATATAATACCCAATAATGATTATTATGTAGTATAGTAACAAAAAAATAATGCAGTTTTTAATATAAAAGTGTAAAAATAAAACTACTTACGTTTACACCGGTCTCTGGCTATTTCTGACAAGTTTTTGGCTTGATTACTCAAAGCAATTATTTGAGCTCTTGTAACGAAATCAATATTATAACTCGTGCTCGTTTTGGTAAAATAAGTAATCCGCCTGATCATAAATAAAAACTGAACAAAAGGCACTCGAACGAGGTAATCGAAATGAACTTAGCGAACGATCAATTGAGCTGTCATAAATCTTCGATCTAAGTATTATTCATACCACCTACCAATTATTTATTAACCTACCCTCTCAAGTTTGAAAACTAAAACTTAGAAAAACAGATACCTACCTACTTATAAATTGATATTCAATTTTAACATAGTGGGTTAATAATTAGGATCAATTTTCTTTAAAAGAAACTATTAATTATAAATTGTTTGAATGTTTGAAGAGACAAAAAGAAACTGCAAAAATATTTTATCATATAAAGCAAAGCAACGCCATCTAATAACAGCATAATTCAATTTTGTTAGTCGTTAACTGGTTTTACGCTAGATGGCGTCATTTCTCGCTTCATACGATTTTGTTTCTGTACTACCCATGCACTTTTGCAGCCTACTGTACACATGGGACGTATTTACTGTTTATGAAGTTGTAAAAGTCGTTACGATCGTTCCTTCTGAAACGTTTTTCTCCCAAAATAGACCATATCGCGACGGGACAGTAAACGCCTATAAACATGATAGCAATAAAACTTATATTGTCGTACGAGGCACATGATTGTTTCGAAATTAAACGCGGTGACAAAGCGTTAGCGCAGCATATACGTTTGACAAACGCCTAGATGCGATGATTATGACTGTGATGTCTTAGATAATAATATAAAACGAAAAAAAAAGCATTGAAGTACCACTTACCTTCGAGTTAAGCATGATTTCCGGTGCTCTGTACCACCGAGTGGCCACGTATTCGGTCAGGAAGCCGGTGTGGTCGTGGTCAGGGTCAGCGACTCGTGCCAGCCCGAAGTCGCAAATCTGTCAATAAATATTCTTTATTAATTTCTAGTTTTTCTTGGACATTACTGACATAGATGAAGGAAAACAACGTGAATAAACCTAGAATTATAGTAACTTATCAAGATGGGCAGATGGGTGGATGTATAAGGCACGCTTCCTCAAGAGCAAGCGTGGTGATCAGTGCTCGTGCCTTCTATGTATATGAAGAACTTTGCTCTGCAGTGGGTGAGTAATAGGCTGGTATTGTTAATTAATTTCTAACGATACCTTCTCTCTGTTAATTTCATAAATTGAACGATCGCAACGAGTGGGTGTTTATAATCACCAAGGCAAGGTAAAAAGAGAAAAAGACAGAGGGACAGGCGGATCAGTGCCATCTGAAATATGTCTTTTAGAGAAGTAGGTGGGTACAAAAAGGTTTTCCTGAAAGTCTCTCTCCTTTTGCCACTTGGGAGTAAATTTGAAGGCGACGATAGATATTTCGGTCAGTACGACTCATAATGACACTTAAATAGGTGCCGGAAAATGAACGCAGAGGAATGAAACCCCGAATCTTTACTGGCTATATAGTGGCTATGGCAGTAGTTTCCCTGCTTGAAATGATAGGTATAATATTACCTGCCTTTTTCGGGTTTCACTCGAGCACTGCGAAATTTTATTACTATCGGCTCGGCAATATAGCGGCTGTAAAGACGATAGACGGACAAATTGATTCGTCCAATATTACAATGTAGGCATTGTCGCCTCGTGCAGAGTGATAATAATGAAGTAAAAAAGCAAATATTTCACTTGTAGATTGTTTTTCTACAACACTATCTTGTTAATAGCTTTTTACGTTGTATTTACTGTAGCCAATCATCGACCTAAATGCAAATATATATGCGTATAAGGTGTGTCAAATAAAGTCCTCGCAGAATATTCGCAATATTGACACAAATTATTTGAAGCCCTTTTTGACCCTTCTTTAATAAATTCTGAGGAATGTTAACTTTGGAGGGGCTAATGTTAACAAAAAAAGCTTTCTTTATACCGCCTAGATGGGATAGCTTCAAAATTGATACGAGTGTTCAAATATTTTCTCTATATGTACAGTAAGGGTTCAAAACTGCATTCACACCTTACGAGTCGTATTGCTGTGACACGCGCGACGCGGTACAGCGTATATCTGTATGTGTAAACAACACGGTAACACACACCACCTACTTACTTTACACACTCATATCGTCGTGTACTCGTCGCATCACAAGAAACGAAAAAAAATATATTTCCGTCCCTTTTGTTAGACACGGTCAAACGCATAGCGGTGCTAAAATTCAAACCACTATAATATGAGTTCGTAGCAGTAATCGTTGAGCGTTGGACTTTGATGCAACTGGCTTAGGTTCGAATCTCACGAAGCGCAGTGTGGTTTTTTGGCAATATTTATTTTTGTTTGCAATATTGATAATATTCACAAAATTGCTGCCTTTTTAACCGACTTTAATTTACTAATGTTGTTATTGTAATAAAGGGTTTAGAAAAAAAATGCGTGTTAAGTCATAACAAAAATTAAAAAAAAATATTTATTCGATTTATTTCATAAAGTTAACAAACCGCTACATTTATTTATTGTAACTAGATGTGAAATCAATCTTAAGAAACTTATAAGCAATTTGTATTATTTTGACATAATTATGAAATGTTTTAAATTTAAATGGATTTATTTCACCATAAACATTAAGCTTCGTCTATGATCGAAGTAAGCTATAAATAAGAATATTAAATTAGATTCTACTACCTACTTACAAAATTAGATATTTTAAGGTTAACTATGGGCAGTTCATTAAGTATTTCACATTTTATTTGGCTTTATTAAACATAAATAAGTTATTGAGGTTATAGCTTAAGTATTCATTTTCTTTACGAAAAGAAGATTGAAACTAAACCTCAAATGAAGGCATAATATAGAGGATGAGTATAATAATATTACCTACTAAAGTAATGTAAACAATTTCGGTCTATCTAAAAGAAAAGAGACGAACACCATGTTGAATACGTGCTTAAAAAATACATAACGAAAAATTCGTGCAACAACGAATCTGTTGTTTATTACGGTTACCTAATATTTTGTATAACCGCCGTTATTCTCGATACAGTCAAGTAGACGTTGACGCATGGAGCCTACTAGATTAGAACATATTTCTGTTCCCCTTCTATTTGCCCATATCTCCATACAATGCGACTTCAACTGCTCAAGACATTTCTCATTCCGGGCTTCCCACTTTTGCACCATCAAACCCCATAGATTTTCTATGGGATTGAGGTCAGGAGATCGCGCTGGCCATGGAACGACTGCTATCTCCGGGTGTCTGGTAAACCACTCACGCACAGTGCTCGCCCTGTGAATTGATAATCTAAATAAATTATCTTTAAAATGATTTGTATTTTTCTTTTCTTTTATTTAAACCTCATAATGAATTTAAAACTTTATTTAATAAGGCATCTTCTGAGTAAAACGATTAACAATGCTTTAGATTTATGTAGATTTATGTTTAGTAAACTAGGAAATATTTAAATGATACACTCACACTTAGTCCGGTTTCATTCGCTATTTGGGTTTTGTTATATCCAATTTTATGCAGCGCAATTATATCTGCCCTCGCTTCAATATTTATATTAGACTGCATTTTGAATATAATAACTACTTAAACACCGCTAATAGAAACACCTTGTCACTAACCAACAATATCCACGAACCAACAACGTTCTAGGTGATTAGTCGCTCGTAACGAAGAGCATTAATCTGCCTACCTCACAGAAATCGAAATAAATTAGTTGGTTTTCTGTGGTTACCTACTAACTTCATTATTTGTGTGAACAAGACGAACAAGACAAAAAAATAATGATTATTTATCAAACTACCTACTACTAGTAATTATAAAAAATTATCACATCTATGTAATTATCGAACTACTACTAGAAAAAATAACAAAATAAATAAATAGTAATTATTAAAAAGTAACAAATTATATTATAGTTATTACCTAATTATTATTTATAGTATCTAATAAAAACCAAATGTGAGATTCGAACCCTCCGCTCGAGATAAAATTGCACAAGTCAGCGCGTTAACCATTACGCTAGGATAACACATAGTAAGACAGTTGAAATTATGAACTAGTATCAGTTCCAGATAAAGTGAGTGTGTGTGCGTGTCTATAGTATAGAAACAACTTATAGAATAAGGTCGTAAGTCAAACCGAAGCGTCAATCTATTGCTTTGTGAGATCGGTAATCGACTTATGAACGCCACTGTACACAGTTTTTAGAGTCCTAAGTAAATCTCCTCTCTCTACCAGTTCGAATATGTATTTGAAAAACTATTAGCCCGCGTACCATCAAGCGCTTTTTTAACGCGGCGAATTTTTTTTGCACACTGAACTTTCAACGCACTTCTTACCGCCGAGGGTTGGAAATCCAACAGTGTGTTTTATAAACGCGCTGGGATGCACTTTGTTGGATTCTCAATGCTCGGCTCAAGAGAGTTAAAAATCCAAAGCGCAATAAAAACATGTCCGAAAAACCTGGGCTTACCCGCTCATAATATACTGCAAACTTTGCTACAAAAGTAATGAAAGCGCGCAACTTCCGCTAGCAAGCTGTTCGAGCAAATACGCCGCCATATTGCGCCTAGGTACCACTATTAATGATATCATTACATGCATACCGACCACAGAACTGCGGTCGCTTTGACTTTAGAATTCCGTTTGAGTTGGAGCGACTAGTGACAATGGTGAATAGAGTATCCGAGGTTTTGTTGTAAGTTATTTACACGTATAGAACAATGTACAGTTGCGAGTTGCTATAGGTCCATTTTACTAGTGTACCACTGCCTATGCCTTCGGGGAATACAAGCGTGATATGATGTGTATGTTTACTAGCATCATGAAAATTTGACTTATTTTTAGGACATCATAACAACAATACCCATTGCCCTTATTATGTATGAAAATGACAGATCGAACGAAAAAGGTCACAATATTATTATGTCCTCGCTAAGCAGAAATGGAATATATTTGTAAATTTTCGTTTCGCGAGTGTGTGACATAACTACAGATCTTTTACATACTTAATAATTTCTACAGCCCCGGATCTAGGGGGGCAACCCGTGTCCGACAAGTGCACCACCCAGCGCACCACAACTTGGCGATAAATGAGACGCGCAGCACCTATTATCTTCCTCTGCGGGTGGCTCACTGAGGAAATAACTACGTGATTGGCGTAGGCATATAAGTCGTCAAACGGAGTGAGAGGTTGTTTTTTTTTTGCAGAACAAAATGCTCGATGAGTAAAATTGTAATTCTAATATGCTATAATCTCATGATTTATTTCAAGCCCAATCCTGTCCCATCTTACTATAATTAAAATACATGTCCGAAATGTCCGTGTTTATTAAAAAAAAATAAGACTTCATGGAAAAGGAGAAAGGAAGTTACTTAAAAAGAAGAAGGCAGCTAGCAAATTTTGTACCGCAGCGAAAAAATCAGATCCGGGGCTGAATATGCCTACGTACAACACTATCTCAGACTTGTGTTTTGTCACGTTTACTACCGCTGTATAATTTCGTGTGTGAAAAAGTTTTGTTTACAAAATACCTAGCTATTAACGATTTATGTGTTTGTAAAGTACCAGCCGAAATTAATATTTCGAATATTTACCTAAACTAATAATATAATGAGAAAATATTACATATTTTTTTGTAAGTAAGAGTATGTTTGTTTGTTACGCATTCACTCAAAACGGTTAAACGGATGTGGATGAAATTTGGCGCATGGGTAGACCACGACCTAGATTAGGACTACTTACTTTTTATCACGATATTCCCACGGGATCGAATCTTAGGCAGGTGAAACCGCGGGGCGCACCTATTTAGGATCTAAAATCTAAGGTCGAATTCTGCAGCAAAAACGACACGACGACGGGAACGTAATACGCAGGATTACACTAAATGACACTTTTCTAAATTATGATTGTTATTTTCTGTTTATGAAAACATATTGCCACGACAAAAATATTAAATTGCTTGTTTTTCATGAGATAGATGACCAAGTTTATTAGTAGCGTAATAAAACAGCGTTTGTCGAAGCGCGCAGTTTGGATCTAACATGGTATCAATAATATCATGCGTAAGTGTGTTGGACTAGGTGCTAAATTGATTGAATTATCTCAGTACTTATTATACTAATCAGGCTCTTTCACAATGTGACTGATAGTCATGCATGCCAAACATTAGTGTGTCCATGGCGATAACAAAAAATGGAGTGTGGCTGTGTCATGGACACCGCCGTATGTTGTACGTAAATACGTTTACGTAACGGGGTTGTTCCGCTCGGACGCATTCATTCTTTTACGTTCCCGGCACTGCTTGACTCCTTCATAATGGTGTTTTATTGGTACCATTTCGATTGCTTTTGAGAAGCCCTTTCCAACCGTATACAATGTCTGTATTTTGATTTGGCATTTTGACGCGTATAGACCGATTTTATATATTTTTGATATTACTTTTCTTTTTATTTTAACAAATTATATTCACTGTTACTGTTTTACACTAATGTTTTGTATGCAATCGATAGATTTTGACGAGAGCTGACGATTGAATAAACGAACGTCATAGCTTTTCAGAGTAAAAAGTTATACTAAGTGGAAATCTCGATACGCAGCAAAATTACTTCAAAATGGCGCCGCTTCCCGTCCACCGCGCGCGATCGGATCACGCTCCTCACTTAGCGTAATGAATTCTTTGATCCTTTAGCTATCCAATGGTGTAATTGAATTCATTCATGGAAATTACAGATATGAAGCTGCAACACCAAACTGTATCCCCTGATTTTGTTATCATTGATTTTTTTGCGCCTGTCTGGGTTCAAGGTTCGAACCACAGTATAATAAATATACAGTAGAACATCTTCATACAAACGTGCCGCTCTCGGTTTGAATGTGTGCGTGCGCGCCGCGCGCCGTGTCGGCACGCGATTTCACGCACACGCTAGCATAATATATGAGGGAATAAGGTGGCGGCAGTGCGGGCTGTGCAGCGCGACTGTGAGCACGCGCGTACGCTACATGACCGCTTGCGTTCGTCAACTCTCGCCGGCGGCGGCCACTTAAATTACGAGTATCATGACTTCAAAAAGGGGAAAAAAATATTGTAGTGTTTTCGGGTGCCTCAATAATGATTTCGCAAACCCGGACTTATCATTCTTCATAGTTCCTACTCAACCAGAAATGTAAGTACCTACTTATACTTAAATATTATTAGAAAATGTGGTATTGTATTGTTTATTTCACAGTTTATTTGCTTTATTAAGAGCGTAGCCGAGTCGCATTTTTCCATATAAATGTATTCCCAAATTCACTTTCTGAATACTATGTTTAGAGCTAAAGTTTATTTTAAGAAGTCTAGTTTTTAGTGTCCTTCACCACACAATCCTCACTTTTGAAAACTTCTTATAAATCAATTTTGAGAACGCCAAAAAATAGTCAAGAAATAGTCGTCTCCAACCATGATAATTTCGACCTGGTTTACTATATGGAAGTATGTTAAATATCCACGTGAACTTCTACATACATTTTCGAGTCAAGTACAGTCGAGCACAAAATTATTAAGTACTTTTTATGGTCATCTTATTTTTTGGTTGTATTAAAAACGGTATAATTGTTGGTTATGTAGCTATTTTGGGTAGTTATTTTATTTATTTATTTTATTTATTTATTCTTTACTAATAAATAAGGGCAACAAAGGAGCTAAATCAATAATAAATACAAACTGATGAGTTACTTGCTTGATATTATTTTGAGAGCTTGTCACATCACATCACTCAGAACTACTTACTACTGAAGTCTCTTGTGCGAGATCTAAGCCGGAACTGATTAAATACACAAGCAAACTATCAAAGACATATTTTTATCAAAGGGTGCCGACAATTTGGTTTACAATACCAGCAATAAAACATGTTGAGAATAATAAAACAACACAATGAATTTTAGTTTTGGAAAAACCAATAATTACCCTGTGTCGCCCCAGCACCGTGGGAATTCTGCGTGATCATTATTTCAAAATTGCATAAAATTGGGTTTCCCAACCACCGAAAGTAAAATTAATGAAACTAATAGGTCGATCGTCCTGCACACTAGGTATTTTATTTAGTCAATTCACGATCAACTGAATGATATAGAATTTAAGATGCCCTGTCCATGCTTTCCCAAAAGCTTTTTACAAAAACTTTACATAAGAATGAGAATTTACTTTACATTAACAAATAATAATAAAGCGTTCCGGACGTGCAGAAACAGGAGAAAAATTTTCTCGGTATCAAATTTGTAACTTAGTATTATAAATGTTATGTGAATAAAGGCTTTTTATTTTTACTAAATTTATAAATTGGTAAAATATTCAATCATAATATGCTTTTTATTTCATAAATTTAGATCAAGTGCTGCTTGTTCGAAAATATTAACTAAAAGTAAAAGTGACAACCCTGGGGATCAACGCAAGAGTAGGCTAATAACTCGGCGGGCGGCCTTAGATAACTTACTGTATATTTATTATACTGTGTTCGAACCCAGACAGGCGCTTTACATAACATAATCAGCCTATAACGTTCCCACTGCTGGGACACAGGCCTCCTCTCTGTGAGAGGGAGCGAGGGAGGGGACAGGCGCTTTACTTTGTGTAAATTATTTCATTACCACTGCTCTCAAAACGGTGAAGGAAAACATCGTGAGGAAACCGGCATGTCCTAGAACCAAAAATTCAAAGACATGTGACATCTACCAACCCGCATTAGGCCCGCGTGGTGGATTACGGCCCACTCCCTCTCACAGAGAGGAGGCCTGTGTCCCAGGAGTGGGAACATTATAGGCTGATGATGATGATGATGATTTTTTTGACTTGCCTCCCACTATGGAAGCAATTTTAAAGACTGTAGAAGACACTTGCTGGAGTGTCCTAAGTACCCGTTCACCTGCACCTCGGATGACCTAAAGAATGCTACTAATGCCGCAATCAACGAGGCTACGTACTGAGCTGAAAAAAAAACTTTTTTACAAAAAAAAACAACCGACTTCAAAAAAAAACACTACAAAGTAAAAAATAACTTTAATTTCGCAAGTCGGTGTCGTTGGTTCCTCATTTTCGTTTTTTGACACCGACTTCCGAAATTAAAGTTATTTTTTACTTTGTAGTGTTTTTTTTGAAGTCGGTTGTTTTTTTTTTTTGTAAAAAAGTTTTTATTTTTCACTTTTTAGTTGTACCTACCTCACACAAATTCAGTTAACACTAGTGCATTGAAGAATTGAAGACACGAGTCGAAGAATCATCAAAATTCCCATAGAAATGCCGGAGATGCGATACATTTATGCATATAACTTCGTACATAAGAACAATAACCTAATGTATTATATACTAAAACCTTCCTGAAAGTATGTAGATCACATTAATGAAAGAATTATCAAAATCGGTTCAGTAGTTTTTGAGATAATCGCGGACATACAAACATACATACATACATACGGGTCGAATACAGAACCTCCTTTTTTAAAGTCGGTTAAAAATTAGTGTGTGACTTTGAAGTCACAAACTATTTTTTTTTTTAAACCGCGAAGAGTACCATCGACACGATAAGAAGAGTTACACAGTTAATTCAATCTAGTAAATAACTGTTATATTATAACAATGAATTTAATGGAATAACCAACTTTTAATCTTTCTAATACATAAAACAAAGTTGGGTTAGTTACACCATTTATAACTCAAGAACGGCTGGACCGATTTTTATGATGTTTGATATTTTGGATTTGTCTCCGCTCCGAATAGCAGAATAACTATTAAAACATGGGAAAAATTCACGAAAAAAATAATAATGAAGATAATTCATTTTCTCATACATTTAGGCGGTACGAAGTTGGCCGGGTCAGCTAGTTTATGATAAAGCTAAGTAGAAAGCATGTGTCATACAACTCATTCTTCGTTGAACAGACTATAGTGTGTGTAGCGGTATCTACAAGGCCACATGCGAACAACGCGTCATACTGACGTCACGCAAATCCTGCATCTCGCAAGCAGAGTTTACCACGCAACTATCATAATTATATACAACGGCCCGACATGACTCATTGGGCAGTTGCCCGCCAGACACAACACCCGTCTGGTCGGAGGATCCTCCCTTTTCTATGGAGGTTGAGTGACCTTTACACCCTGTTCCTCATACCTCTATATGTGTATTTATAATGTATGTACCTTCAAATCACATGTTGTGTTAAGTAGCAAGTTGGAAGGCTTCAGGTCTCTATGAAGTACATTCGCCGAGTGTATGTACTTCAGCCCGCGGAGGATTTGATACAGGAAGTAACAGATATGATCGTTGCTTAATTTCTGGAACAAAATATTACAGTAAGTGTCTTACCACAAAAATTTTGATACTTGTTCAACGCATGTCTACTGTCAGTCTAACGTCAAACTCCATACATATACTTCCTTTTGAACAGTAGTTTAGCCTAAATGGCTGAAAAACACGGTTTTGTGGTAATAAAGTAAATGTCTTGAAATGAAATGGACACGGAAAGTTTTCTCCCGAAGCGACCGCAAACGCTTTCGGATTAATTAATTGAAATTTTCATCAGACCTTAATTAATTAAGGTTCTATTCAAAAGAGTTCCAAACAAATATTTGTTTAATTAATTACTCTTTACTCTACTTTATTAATAAAGTTGATAAAAAGTGGAAATATGATTAATTTAATTACCTGAGTTTTTAACAATTTGTAAAGGTCCGTTTCCATTAAACATTGTACGATATAAACGTCCTTCATTGAATCTATGCATTCAGCCCTTAAAATGTCTCGAATGTCAATAATCTGAAAGAAAACAAACATTGTTAAAATGACTTGTCTATGGCTAGCCTCCATAATTATGTTCATGTTATTTTTGATCTGTAGAAAGTTAATAAAGTTATTTAACGTTAAACGTGTATAAACAGTCTAGTTTTCTTTTTAAGATAATATCAGATATTTTGTCCTTAAAAAACAAAATTGAAATATATGAAGAATATATCTTGATCTTTTGTAACTTTCCACCTCAAACAAATATTCTGATCCTGAGCATAAGCATATAATCAGCCTGTAATGTTCCTACTGCTGGGACACAGGTCTCCTCTCTTCGAGAGGGAATTGACTGTAATCTACCACGCGGGCCCAGTGCGGGTTGGTAGATGTCACAATATGTCATGTCTTCGAATTTTTTGGTTCTAGGACATGCCGGTTTCGTCACGATGTTTTCCTTCACCGTTTTGAGATTCTGAGCATAATTTGTTTATAATATTCTGAATTTTAAAAATATATAAAAAGGGCTTACATTTTCATGCTTAAACCTGGTCAAGATTTTGATTTCCCTTAGTGTCCTCTGACAGTACGTCTGATGCTCGAATGGTGATATTTTCTTGATAGCGACTTTTGTTTTCTTTATGTTGTCGTGTGCAGACCTGTGAAATAATAACCAGTATAAATTATTTTGGTTGACACATTGGACCTAACAATCTGAAAGGCTCTTGGCGACCTTGTAACATAATTCATAAATAATGACATATAGACGATAACTTTTTTCCGCAAGAAAAAAAATATAATTGAGTAGGTACGTAACGTAAGTGCCTACACTTATTTTCTAAAAAAAATCCTTAGTAGACGGTCAATAAAAACCGAATTCTAACTTTAGTCCAACCTTAGAGAGCCTTTTTTTGTATTTAGAACCTTATTACAACTGAAAATATTATTACGAAATTAATAAGTCCAGTTCGGATAGCATGATCTCACCAGGAACTGGTTCAAATTGACTTGCAAGTTTAAAAACAGACAAACAGACAACAAACTACCCAAACCAAACAATAACCCTACCAACATTATTTTGTAAGTCAGTTTAAAAATGAATCAGATCTGGCTGTTCAAGTGAGCCTTCTTTTATAATAATACGATTGAATTTATAAAATTCTCGTTTTATATCTATCGAATTACTCGTAGCCTAATGGCAAAACATGTGCGAACCATAACATTCGACGGGCTGGAAAAATGCTGACCGATTTTGTAATCAACGTCAAAGCAGAGCACATGTTCTTCATTCCTCTCAATGATTCATTATTATTATTATTATTTATTCATCAAGTAACATGGACTCATACAATTATTAGGCATACAATGTCAATAGCAATAATACACACACAATAAAAATATATAAAAATTAAATTAAAATTTAAAAAAAATATATATAATTAAATTAAAAATAATATTAAATTAAATCACATTGCCCGGTCATAAGATAAAATAATACAAAAATAAAATAAATAAATAAGACAGTACAATTAAAATTTTCTGACCGGCATTCGAACAGCAACATGCCTGTCACAGCCATGCCGGATATAAGGGCAGTCCAGCCTGTCGGCGATCATTGCCAAGATGGTATTGGGGCTGGCCCGCACCATCATTTATGCACACGCACGCTCATTATGTAAACAAAATAAACTGTAAAGACACCGTTTGCGACATTTATTATTTAAATCCCTTAAAGTCTTTCTATTTTTTTATGTGCCCGGAGGCATTGCCTATCGGCCAAAATACGAACGTTCATTCAAACTTTCATCCCCTTAGTGATTCGCTTTCCCTTTACCCCCTTACTAATAAACAAATTATATTAGTAGATGAATAGTAACACACCGATTTCTCTCTTTCAGTCGTCAGTAATTTGACTTTCGAAAGAAGAAGACAAAGCGTTGTGTAAGTATACAGACGCTATACAACGTTTATTAGTAAGGAGGTATGTGTATGAATTTTCGAAAATCCTTCCTTAGTGCCAAGGCTCGGAAACCGGTTGAAATTCTTAACCGGTTATGGTCATTGACCCCAAACCGAAATCGATTTAGGTTAAAGGTTGCACTTTACCGGTTTTTACCGGTTTATGCGACAAACCGGTTTTTCATGAATTTTGGTTTTGATAGTGAAAATTAACCGGTCCCCCCCCCCGGCCCCCGCCACTCTCGCGGGCACGGTCTGGACGGTGCGATGTCAACTCATTGTCACTAGAACTTGTTGGAAGCGTTAAAAAAGTAGACGAAAAAAATGTACGAATTACGGAATTAACCGGTCAATTTGGGTGTCAAAACCGTTTGAGCTTTGTAACCGGTAACCTTTATCTTTTGGGTTACATAAGAACAGTTCACTTGTTTAACCGGTTAATGAAGGAACGATATATTTACCGGTATTTAATCGAAATTAACCGCTCTTTTTAAACCGGTTCAGAGCCCTGCTTAGTGCTAACCTTTGTTAATAAGGAACTCTTGTGCAGAATTTCATACTTCTAGAGCCAGGGGTGCGGGATTGTCCGAAAGGGTTACCGCTACCCCGGAACATAAAGGGCTAAGGACGGAACACGGATGGGTTTTAGGCAGTAAGAGTCTGACACTCCCTTCCGCTCCACCCAGAGCGAGAGGAGTCATTTGATGATTTCCCATCTATAAAAAAAAGAAAAAAAAAAGGGGGGGGTTGTGCGTTGTCTGGCAATGACTAAGAATTTTTTTTAAAGGTATACTTATAATCGTATTGCATCGTATTTATTATACTGGGAATTAGGATGTACGGTCACCAAAGGAGATAAGTAACCAGGGTCGTCGGTATAGTTGAAATTTATTAAGAAACCGATGGATGTTTTTTAATAAAAGTTAATTTAATTAATAGAAAATAAACAGTTCATATATCAAATTAAATTTTATTAGGAAATGTCTATCGGTTTCTTACTAAACTTCAACTATATTCGACGACCCTGGTTACTTATCTCTTTTGGTGACTGTACCTACACCAAAAATAAATATTTTTTCACATCTCTGCCACGTAATTGTATCAGTTCGATGTTCGAGATCACAGATGAGAAAATAGGCCCCGCATGGGATCATGAAGTCAGCAAATCTGACCCACCTTAATACAATATGCATTAAAGGCTTACTTATACAATGTCACGGGACGGGATAACTTATGATGGAGTAATAGGTACTTCCAACGTGTTCGCAATAAAAAGGGGTTCTTTGTAAAACTTTTCACATAATCTCATCTAAAAACAAACTTGGAATGGGTGGTCTTTTAATAAAAGTTTATAACGTTTATTTTCGCCCTTCTTTTTTCAGTGTTTGCCTTTGTTGTCTGCTTTGATAAATTAACAGTATTTTTATAGGGTACGTTACTTTCCAAGCGCTCCGAAATTGAAAAATAAAATATTATTTTGTTTTATAGTTGGCGTGTTAATTATTTTTCAAGGCTATCTTTTTGCGGAGTCCGATATAATCGTGGTGGGATTTTTATTCGTAGATAAAACAACTAGAATGGTCTAGTATTTAACATCACATGTGTACATAAAATTAACGTAAACAATTCCGTGTGTCCTCACTATCATTTATCACTATGACTCACCATAGCTCCTGATACAACAAAATTACTAGGAACAATATTAATTTAGCTAATGTCGATTAAATTAATTTACAGTGTAGGTAAGCGTGTCGTGTCAGAATATCTACAAGCATGTTCAAATTACCAAGTCATATTACAAATAAAATTAATTATTATGAAACGTTTGAACTATTCAATACAACATGCGAGTGAAAACTTTTGACGTCGAAAACCTAAAGCGTGAACTTCAATAGTTATTTAATAATTACTTAAGGTTGAAATGAGTTCTGAAACTGCATTCATTTTAGGTGTCGCTTTCGATCCCAGGTGTATGCTTTCTGATATAGTCGATTCAAAAAGACCAGCACCCTAATTGCCTAACAATCTGAATCATTTTGAAGGATATTGCTAATCCATAGCTTCTTATGTTCGAAATATTTTGCTACACAACAACGTAAATAACGCAATAAATTTTGTTGAACTGTTTAAATAAAAGCCATTGCTACTGATAGTGTTTTACGCAATGACCCCGCAGAGTACTATCATCCATACTCAACTTTCATACTAATTTCATGTAAACACAGACGAATAGACATTTAACTTTTTAAATACAATCAAGAGAGTCATTACTTTGTTTTACGGTAAAGCTTTTTAACGTTTAGCCTGTCCTTCAAGATTTTACCCAGTGTCCCGAATATATTAAACAAAAAAGTCCGTCATACCGTCATACGTCATCTCTTTTATCCGGGCTAAGCCGTAACGAGCGGCTACAATTCATTTCGCAGAACCTTTCAGAGGAGTAAAATTTTATAACGAGAGCAGTTTAAAAACTTAAGCTGCAGCACTTTGTACGGACGAATTAGCGACTTCCGCGCACTGAGCCGCCATTTTAGTTCCTGTGACCGTACCAAGTTTAATCTGCAGTTCTTAAAACGGGAGAATAGACTCTATTGCAACTACATACACACATCAAAAGTGTCTAGGGATCAACATATATTTTTGCAATAACTTTTCTCCTGATTGATATTAATTAAAATTTTCTTTAAGGATTCATCAAATAAAGTGTTTTCATTTGTCACAGTAACGATAAACCAAGTCACCTTTGCATTAATAAAGAAATTTGCCATTTTCCTAATAAAGGGATTTTTGACATTTGAACCACTAACACAAAAGTTCGAAAAAAAGACTGAAATAACAGTTTTCTTTAAAATTTTATTGGGTAACTTAAACAATTAATAATCCGTGTTTCTACCGCGAACACTAACAACACAAGAACATCGGTTTGGCATACTCAAAATGAGTTCATCCAAATCACGCTGTGGAATGGCCGCCCATGTTCGTTGCAACAACAAAAAAAGGTCTTCTTGCGACTGGATACCCTCCATATTCGGCAGAGCTCTTCTCTGTAGCATATCCCATGCATGCTCAATCGGGTTCAAGTCTGGCGACTGAGCAGGCCAGGGCAGGACATTGATGTTAGCTGCGGCGAGAGTCTGTCTTACAACTCTTGCGGTGTGCGGTCGTGCATTATCATGCATTAACTGAAATAAGGGACCGATTTGCACTTGTAGAGGAACGATGACGTCTGATACAATCGTCTCAGCATAAATTTGAGCGTTGAGGTTGCCTCTGATCCAAATCAACTCAGTTCTTCCGCCGATCCAAATACCCGCCCATACCATGATGGTTCCACCACTATAAGGATGGACTTCCTGGCAGGATTTTAATCGCTGTTGGCGTCCAGGGGTTCTCCAGTGTCGTATACGTCTTGTATCCGGTCTCATACCAAAACGAGACTCATCAGAAAAGCACACGAAACGCCATTGTTCTTCTGCCCAATTTCTGTGTTCAAGAGCCCATTGATATCGAATCCTACGATTGTGCATTGCTATAGGTGGTACCCGTAGCGGTCTTCGGGAATGAAGGTTCACTTCATGCAAGCGGTTTCTGACTGTTTGGTCGCTAATTAAGTTCCCTGAAGAGTGATGAAGCCTCACGGCTAACA
The DNA here is from genome assembly GCA_945859645.1 of Amphipoea oculea. Classification (NCBI taxonomy): domain Eukaryota; kingdom Metazoa; phylum Arthropoda; class Insecta; order Lepidoptera; family Noctuidae; genus Amphipoea; species Amphipoea oculea. The sequence goes on from OX243873.1 coordinate 17,903,775, forward strand.
TCATGGCGGTTATTGTTGGAGCTCTTCGAGTTAAGATTTGAATGTATCGGTCTTGTCTCCGTGTGGTGCAGCGATACCGTCCTCCATGGCGCTCAGCCACGGTACCAGTGCTTCGGTAACGTGTCCAAAGTCGACTGATAACACTCTGACTTGTATTCAGAGCTAAAGCCACAGTACGTTGCCGGGAACCAGCTTCTATCATTCCCACGGCTCTGAGCATTTCTTCCCTGCTTAAATGACGTCGCCGCTCCATAATAACGTTGGTTTTAATCAGTAGTAGGGAAACAGTAGCACTAATAATGTCTTCAATGCGTTGTATGTTTTTATAGGGAAAATATTGACAGCTGATTTTCATCTTTTACTCGAATTTGATTCACAGTTCCTGATTCAAATTATGAAATGCACCAAAAAGGATCCATATAAATTTATAAAATCATAAATTTATTACAAAGCCACATCTCAATCTCAAGAAATCCGCATAAAAATGCTTGATCCCTAGACACTTTTGATGTGTGTACTTTCTAACAATCGCAAAATGTTTTTGCACAACCATGATACGAACCGCTGAAATTGCTACTCTAAATTTGAACCTTTTGCTACGAAAAAAGGAAAATGAACTGTTCAAGGTTTTCTCTTGTATTTTTGGGGATCCAATTTCGACATAAATGTCTGCTCAAGAGACATACTATGTCCTAAACAAATATAATATCACCTACTGTGAAAGTAATCAAGCTAGGCGTTGAATAATATTTATGCTGACTTGAATAGTCAGGCGCCAGTTTTGCGCATTATCGTTAACTAAGGGCCAAAGCACACACGCTACTTTTTGCATCGGCGTTCGGCGATTTTGCGACTGTATCGATGCTGCATCGCGTTTTGGCGACTCTCTGCGTTCGGAAGCGGTATCGGAATCGCGCGTTTTAGCGACTGCTCCGATGCTGCATCGCGTTTTGGCGACTCTCTGCGTTCGGATGTGGTATCGGGATCGGGCGTTTTAGCGACTGCTCCGATGCTGTCGCAAATGCCAAATCGCTGCGACCGGCATCCGAATGTGTGCGGAATGTAGCGTTCAGCCGCTGTATCGAGCTTCCGAAAAGCGACTGAATCGCCGCGTTTGGCGTTTTTAAGTGTGAGGTGTGGAATGCTTGGTCGCTGCATTTAGCTTCTAAAAATCAGCTGAATCGCCGATCGCCGATGCAAAAAGTAGCGTGTGTGCTTTGGCCCTAAGACTGCACTGCGAGTAGTAAAACTTTGCTAACTAAGAAACTTCGCAAATGGGCTTCTTGTGAAAATAGTAATAGCCTAGTAAAAATATGCTTTTGATTGTGACAGAAGATAGATTCTCGCATCCAGCGGATTCCTGCGACCTTCCCTAGGTCACACTAGGAGAGGGCTTATGTCACCTGACACATAATATTCCTCAATAATGTATCAATTTCCATTGCTCTTTTTTCAACCCACACTTTCAAAACATTTCCTTCAATGAATAAGATTATTTATCCCTATTCCGGAATTACGCTTCCCAGAAATGTATCAAGTGTGTTTTTCCTGCCGACAACACAGTGTTGATTTCACCCTTATCGAAAACTTGATCCAAGTGTTTTCCATATTCTTATTATTACGTGTGTCATCATCGCGATGAATGAATAATTTAATGGAAAACTAGATTAAGAAAAAACCTAAATTCTTGTAAAACCTACTTCTTAAATGTACCTAATATGTTGTCGTCGTGTGTCGTCTGTGTTATCTCTATGTATTTTTCTGTGTGTAAGTACTTACATTTCTATATTAATAAAACAAAGTCGGGTTAGTTACTCCATTTATAACTCAAGAACGGCTGAACCGATTTTTATATTCTTTGATTTGTTGGATTTGTCACCGCCCCGAAATAAATAACAAAAAAGCAGTAATATCCCCAACAGCCCGAAATAGCAGAATAACTATTAAAACATGGGAAAATAAATAAATAAGGTTTAGTTTTCTAACTGCAGAATTTTGTTAAGATGTAAAATATGTGACATTGCGACGACCGGCATCAAAAACTTTACATAGCTTTTCTTCGATGTTTGCTAAGCAACGCCTTGATATCGTTATACTTAATGGTACCATAAAAATATGGCATTTGCCAGTGTGCTACTGGGAGCCCTAATGGACCGTTGCTTTTACTTTCGTCTGCCACACCCCTGGCCGTGTTTCAGACACGCGATAACGGAATTTATACGAGCTCCAATGTCCACGTCATCGGCCATTATCTTATCAATAACGATTAGATCAAGATGGTACTTATAAGTTCCCTTTTAAAGTAATTTTCCTGAAACACTTGGGTATCGAGTGTTAAGGAGTGGAAGAATTTCGTTACGGGAGAGGAAAGTTTTTGGAACCCAAAGCAAACTAATGGCAAATCCGACCGTGCGCCCTTTGCAATTTACACCAACTTTTTCGAGCCCTTTTAGACCCAAGTTTATCTCGCACGTCGAGCTCTTTACGGGTAACGGTCACTAAAAAGCGTTATCCCAGTGTTAGCAAGATGGAACAGTTTGAAAAAGTGTGCAACATTAATTTATTTATCGGGAACCCTCTGATAAACAAGATCATCAATCATAAAAGTAGTCTACTTCCAATCAAGCTACAGTTTTGTAATTTGGTCATATAACTACGTAATGGTCCCTAAACTATAACTATGATTTAATAACCCAAACTCGAACATGAATCTAATGGTAATTAATGAATTAATGATGTAGGTATTACTATCTCCGTACTTTGACGTAAGACCCGCATCAGACCATTGTCGGGTCCCAGTTAGTAAACCCAAGTAATGCTACTTACAAGCACCGTGTGTCCCAACATATTTGGACGACATAATTTAATACTCCTTGATAAATCTTATGATCGCGAAGAACTGGTTTTGCTGAGACTGTTGTTTTCGTTTTTTTTTTTTTGTTTTTGAAGTGATATCATGTATTTGATTACTAGTTTATTTATTTATAAGCATAAAAAATATGTATTAGGTAGGTCGAAACTGTGTGTAGGTACTCCCCGTCACTTGTAATCTGTGCCTAAAGGTTCATTAGAAAACCAGCGTCAGGGTGCTCATCTCATGGTGGCATGGCAACCCAGCGCAGGGCACGCCACGACAGTGGCGATAAGACCCCTCTTTGAGGAGTGGCTAGAGAGGCGTCTCGGCGTTCTCACCTACCTCCTGACACAGGTCCTCACCGGACACGGATGTTTCGGGTGGCGGGGTGACTGAGGGAGAGAGCCTCACGTCTCAGGTCCCACCCGCCGCGGGAGACGCTCCGGGCGTCGGGAGCCGCGTGACGACTCCCGGCCACCGTAGGCACGGGCCTGCGGACGGAGAGTAATGGGTAGCTCACCGTCCGATCAGGACGAGGCCCGTGCGGGACGGCGCGTATGTGTTCCACGCGCGCCTCAAAGAGATCCAAACTAATATTATAAATGCGAAAGTAACTCTGTCTGTCTTTTCTTCACGCCTAAACTACTGAACCGATTTGTGTGAAATTTGGTACAGACATAGTTTGGAACTTGAGAAAGGACATACGATAGTTTTTATCCCGATATTCCCACGGGATCGACACTTATGCGGGTGAAACCGCGGGGCGCAGCTAGTGTTAGCATAAAGGAAGGGGCCGTTAGGGCCGCAGCCTGCCGGGATTGCGAGATTGTCCGAAAGGGTTACCGTTACCCCGGAACATAAAGGGCTAAAGAAGGAACACGGGTGGATTTTAGTCAGTAAGAGTCTGACACTCCCTTCCGCTCCACGCAGAGCGGGAGGGGTCATTTGATGATTTCCTATCCACACAAAAAAAAGGGTGCTAACACGAAGCAGCGGGTTTTCCGGTACTAGATTGCTGCAGGTTGATGTACGGAAAGAAACAGTCACAATGTTTTTAAATCTGTTTCTTTATGTGTAAGCGCATAAGTTAATACGGGGATATTTTACCCGCACCGATGGTACTGGCTTGCCTTTACGGGGTCGGGTGCCCGTGTCTTTATGTAAGCACCCTCAGACAGCATCTGTCTGGCATTAATGCTGAAATGAACCTTTTTGGCGCAGGACGTGTTATTGTTGTTTGAAACAATATTTTTATTACCCGACTGCGCAACGCAAAGGAGTGGTAATGTGTTTATCAGCCTATGTATGTATGTATGTAAGTATGTATGTATGTTTGTATGTTCCTTTGAAGCACTATACAGACCAAACGCCTGGGCCGATTTTTATGATTCACACGTCAATCGATTCCTCTTAGTCCGGCGAGTGTCACTAAAGACATGACGTTAATGAAAATTCAGTATGGCGACTACTAGACGCCATATTGTGAAAATGAAAAAAATTAAAGTCAAGAAACTATGTCAAGTGGGGTATCGTTGGATAGGTCTTTCAAAAATATCAGTGGTTTGGGAAGACCGTTTTTTGATTAAGTAAACCGTTCGTGACTTATCAAGCTTTAAAGTACCAATTTTCGTTAGAATCAAGTGTCCCCCCCCCCCCCTCTACCAACTAAACGCGGCAGTAGTACCTACCTATATAAGTAAGTAGTGTGTAAGTTTAAAGGGAAACTATCACACTTAAGTGGGATTTACAACTCATAACTAAAAAGAATAAAATAAAAAAATTAAATTTAAAAAATCAAAAAACCCGACTGCGGTAAAAAACTTAAGTTAAAAAAAACTGAAAAGCTAAAAACAAGACCATTTTAAATTAAATAAAAGTTGGAAGCAGGCGGGACCCATACCATTTTTCTATTTTCAAACTCAAATGGGTCCCGCCTGCTTCCAACTTTTATTTAATTTAAAATGGTCTTGTTTTTAGCTTTTCAGTTTTTTTTTAACTTAAGTTTTTTACCGCAGTCGGGTTTTTTTTGTATTTTGTGTTTCACGAACTGTTTCCAAATAAACTTAATTCTTTCTTTCTTATTCTTTTATAAATTAATATTTGTTTACGTACACAACAATAAACAATCTGCCTGGTCTTTTTCCAACTATGTTGGTTTAGTTGGTATGGATGCAGCTGAATACGAGTATTTTACATAGAGCGACTACCTGACCTCCACCTCCACAACCCAGTAACTGGGTAACACGATACCCCTTGGTAAGACTGATTATCAAACTTTCGGGCTTCTGACGACACGTAACGACTGTCAAAGATCTACGAATGACAGCCGGGAGCAACGGCTTAACGTGCTTTCAGCGGCACACAGGGGTCTAGATATGTAATGGATAGTCACACATCTACGAACCGACCGCGGCAAGCATAGCTTAACCTTCGATCGAGCCGTAAAGCTGTAAATATTTAGCCAAGAGCCTATTTGTTTACGTACACGTCCTTATTTAATAAAGGAACGCAATAAAACGGTCTCCGTTACTTGTTTATTTATTTCCCTTTCGTTTTTCTTGCCTCTGTTTTCCTTATTTAACGCGTTTAATATGCTGTGTAAGGATTTGCCACAGGAAAATCTAAGAGCTCTCACTTAATTCCATTATATCTTCTTCATCGCCATGGTAAAACCCAGAGGACAATTTATTGCGGTAGGTATATTAGATATTTACAGTGGGGATTAGGTTATCACATTAAAAAAGTACAGCGGTTATTACAAGAATAATAAAATAACCATTTTACTAAAAATAGAAAACTGAATTCTTCAAACAAAATGAATAGCGTCAAAATTTTATTGTTACCAAATAATTACAAATAATAAGTTTAATGTTGGATGTTTAAAACACGCAATGTAGAACACATGGTTTCAATTAATGTGATAACCATATCGCCACAATGTATAAAGAAGACAAAACCGCCATTCTTGTTAAAGTTGTATGCGTAGACGGCCTTTGGCGAGATTTTGGGAAAAGGAAAACTTATCCATACTAATATTATAAATTAGAAAGTAACTCTAGCTGTCTGTATGTTACCTTTTCACGCCTAAACCGCTGAACCGATTTCGATGAAATTTGGTATAGAGATAGGTCCCGGGAAAGGACATAGGATACTTTTTATCATCGAGACTTATGCGGGTGAAACCGCGGGGCGCAGCTAGTTGGTCATAAACGAACTTAGTGTTATTTTGAATGTGATTGTGAACCATAAAGAAGGATATTGACTACCTTATATAAATTCCGCAGGAATACATGGGATTTGGCAACCTCTTAAAACAATCCTTCCAGACTAAACACCCACGTTTCAACCACAGTCCACAAGCCTAGACGAAAAAAAAAAAAAAATGAATCATCAAACAACAATAATCGTAAACAATGGCCGTCACAGACGATCGCGGTTCAAGCACGTAACTGACATCCGTAATTCCGTAGGTACAACAAACTCGGTAACAGGAAAATTGAATAGCTCCTAGCACCAAAGATCCGCGATAAATGATGTAATGTAACTGCCAAATGAGGCATACAACATTTTCACACGAGATTGAAGAATATGAGAAAAGGGAAAATTGTATCTCGGAGAAAAGCTTTTATATTGTACTAATCCTCATTCTTTGTGTTATTAGGTAAACGCCATTACATGTTATGAATGCGGTAATAGCAAAACATTAGGCATAATAAATATTATATAATATTACTACCTGTTACCCGCAACTTTGTCCGCGTGGAATTTAACAAAAAAGTTATTGTTCAGTTTTAATTTTTTTTCATGGGACTCTTTTTTTTCTAAAATAAAAGTAGCCTAAGTTACTCCTTATTACATCAGCTGTCTGCCAGTGAAAGTTCCGTCAAAATCGGTCCAGCCGTTTCAGAGATTAGCCGGAACAAACACAGACAAAAATTGTAAAAAAAATATTTTGGTATATGTACGCATACATCCATATAATGCATTTAGTAAAAAGCGGTTATTTTAATATTACAAACAGACACTTCAATTTTATTTATTTGTGATTTCGGATAGGTTTTCCTTGTATTCAAAGTGGGTTTTATTTATGACGTCAGTACAAATAATCAATGGGTGAAGTTTGGAAAGTAAAACTTTAAGATCGTCAGCGTCTCCATTTTGCTGATACGGGTTTGCAAAGTCTTATTTATTAAGTTCTGCTGAACGGCATCTACACTATTATATAAACAATAGGCCATTAGTTTATCTTAAATCACTACTAAACATATTTAACCCTGATCATTACATCACCCAGTTCCTTCTAAACATTCAAACTAGCTAAACTAGTGTCATTCGTCTGTACAATCAGCATGAGTCATTGTATTACGGCCAAACGCACGACGCGACTTCCGTAAACGGTGCCCGTGCGCACCGGTCCCTAAATACTGTCACTACTGTCAGCGCCCACGCACGCAGTAACTGTTACCCAGTTCCTAAACACGACCTCGTTACTAATGCGTAACCATAGCTATCAAAACATTCCATGAAGATGTACTGGCAATTAATTAAATGTCAGTTGTTGTCTTGCCTGGATTCCAGACATCAATTTTATAGAGAACAAAAGACGGTCTCAGCGCAAAACCTTTCATAGGCTTAATAACCAGCCATCAGTGTTCGAATGCCGGACATTAGGCGTCACAGCTAGGACAACGCGAACATTCCGCGCTTAGTATAATTAAGGCTAATTTATTGTAGCGATCGCTGTAAAAACTTAGTTACCAACGTTGCTAATGATTTGAGGTAAATGCTGACAGAAATTGCCTAATATGGAAGTTTCATATCAGTATCAAGAACGAGCAATGGAGCCGTCACGTGTTACACGAATGTTGTATTAATATCGAGCGTCCAAACCACTTGAGAATAATTCGGCCGACCAAGCCGGCTAACGAAATATTGCGCGAAAAGTCCTTAGAGATAAGCGCTGGGCATGGATGGGTCTTTCGACCTATCGCTTGCCCTAACCTGTTAACCTTTATTAAACCGTGTTCTACCTTCCCAAAGTGACCGTTTTATACCTAACCGAACCACAATTCCAGTAACAGTATTAAATTGTCCATGTTTCGAACAACAATTATTTGTGGTCCCTTTGATTTAGCTTGCCGACTGCCGTGCCGATAATTGCATGTAATTTGTGCATGCCTTCTAATTATTAGTCTTTGATTAATTTAGAATGCCTGTAGCGAAATTATTGACTGCCTTATGTAGGTAGAATGGGATAACCGCATCCCATTCCACCTAATTTTTCTTCGCCATCAAGTGAACGCGCGAACGGTTTACAGTTTTAATAACTAAGTAGGTATGTCATAAGACTGCTTTCTACAATGACACAATTATGTAATAACTGGTCAATAGGTCAATATAATACTACAGTATGGAATCCGGTAACACCTACGCACGCTCCATTCTCATCAATGAAATCACCACAATATTGCTATCAAAAATAGGACAGAGTAAGAGCGCAGAGTTTTTTAATAACTTGCAAACCTATTAATCATATTGTAACAACCATCTACCCTGGTAATAATCAATTTTAATTACACAGCCAAGCTCGTCTTAATTTGAATCACTCGCTTTGAAGTTACTCGCTCAAAAGCGTAGATTAGATTCCTATGGAGAAGAACAAACAAGAAAGTCCTTGGTTGTCATTCCTCCTCAACTCGATTTATTAAACAAAGTTAATTAAAAATAAACAATTGAATTTCCGTCATCGGACACGACAGGTGCTTAACTTTGTGTAAAGTCGTTCATCACCACTGCTCTCAAAATGGTGAAGGAAAACATCGTGAGGAAACCGGCATGTCCTAGAATAAAAAATTCGAAGATATCTATCTACCAACCCGCACTGGGCGCGCGTGGTGCCCACTCCCTCTCACCGAGAGGAGGCCTGTGTTCCAGCAGTGGGAACATTACAGGCTGATTATGCATCGGTCACCATTGTGTGGACAAGGCAGTTAATTCCGACTAAATCATATGGTATCAGACCTAACGGAGTGAGAAATTATTTAGAAGAGTTCATGCCTCGTTTAGCACAATGAGGGACTGGGCTAGGCTTTAAACTAACCAGCGACAGGAGCAGCGTCGTGGAATAAACTAATGTGAGCTCGGCGAGATGGGAGACGTCTACCCAAATGCAACCATTCAATTATCCGATAGACCAGAGGGGCAATTCTTGTAATTTTAAGAACCCCTACATTTTCGACAAGTTTTCGACATTGATTGTCGCTGAGCTGAGATGAGATTGCGACTAGATTTCGAACGTTTTTAATTACGGGTATTGGCCTACAGAAGTCAATACAACAGAGCTTGTTAATTCTTAATTAAGTACAGAAAGACGAAATTATTTCTTCTTTGTTTTCTGCTACCCAACTAAATCAAACGAAAACGTAATCCATCCCTTCTTTATCCAACCCGCCATTGATGCTAGCTTGCACACGTCTTTCAGAAAGGTTCTCGCTATTTAAGTATTCATTAACTTATATTCAGTTGAGAAAACAACAAAGCAAATACAGAGTTCAGAGACGAGGGCCATGAAACTTACTGTTTCGCGAGAATAATATAGACAAAATAAATCAGGCACTTTGCCCTTAAAAAGTGCACCCAACTCAATTACTGGTTCAAAAATAAGAGCGAAGTTTGAAAGAAAAGTAATGTAAGTTTATGCTCCAAGTTTGTTTACCAGCCGAAAGCTATCAAAGGTGGCGACAACATTAAAAGACCCAAAGTTTGTTTCAAACTTCAGGGAATCGCCGAACTATTTGGTTCTTAAAGTATACCACAGTGACTAATTCATGATTCTAATTATAAGAGAATCACAAGACGTTTAAATATTTCGTTTTTGGGGACAGCTTGGATGGTTACCATTATTCCAACTAAACATAAAATTTCACTGTGAGATTTTTCGGCTGGCATGTGTGTGGCAAAAACCCCTAGCTACCCCCGCAAAAAATGCAAGGAACACGACAACGACACGACACGTCACGCGTGAGTCACAGCCTGTCGTTATGTATGCAGTAGATCAACTACATTTGATTGTGTTGATAAGTATTCGTCGTATTATCCAGAAAAAGAATCACTAACGGAAAACCAGCCTTTTTCATTAAAATGGCAGACATTTAATGAAAACGTAGCATTCCGAACCTAAGCCTAATTCAGTACTGTAGCAATTTACGGCATAAGTAAATTGCCCTTGAAATAGCTACTTCATCAAAGGCTATTCAATGCGCAATTTTGTTACTACGCGATTTAATTTTGTAAGACTAGAACCTAATACCGTCGCCGTCGTCATCTTTACGCAGTCATTATCAAGGAACGCTTTTCCTAACAAGTACACCTTGGATATTCTTGATTTTAAGTGCAAAAGGCATGTAGAGATGGTGAAGATGATTTTCTTTTTATGTCACCAAGGGCCAAATGTTTTAACTAGAAGCCATGATGAGACGAGTAAGATAGCTAAAGGAATGCTAGGCAAAGAACAATGCTAAAGCCTTTTGGTCCTTTGAGGAAACTTTAGAGCTTAGTTTCTAAGAAATACCGTTTGTGTTCGAGACAGACCAAATCGTTAACAGCAGAATTCTAAACGACCCCGAGTATAATAAAACCACTTAGCAGCAAAAGAGTTTTACTAGGTACTTTATTAATTATGCATTCCCCGTGTAATCGCTAAAAGGAGTCAGTGACCGATAGGTGCGGTAACACAGGCCCAGAGTTCCCTTTTTATTATAGAAATATAAACTTTATGCGCTAGAGAAAAATTATCATAAGCTAATAGAATTTCCAGCCAATCTTAGCTGCAGTGTAGCCTTAGAAAAAGCAGGTTCAAGGTTCTCCGTTTATAAATAAAGAAAGAAATATTATGTCTGTCTGGCTCTGCATAGATTGTTAATATCGCTGCCGTATTTGATATTAATATAGCACCATAGCAAACAATAGAATTCGTTATTAGGAGATGATTATTGTGGCGAATTGAGTCAGCTGATACGTGACCGGAATGAACCTAATGATGATTCCTTGATGGAGACTTTTCGAGACACGAGAACACAACCCTGTCTGACAACTTTGAATCTATATTAATTAATATTATATAGACGTAAGTAACATTTGTCATTTTGTATGTAGGGGGTAATCTTCGGACCTACAAAAAATCCGAAAATTCCGATTCCGCAAATTCTTTCTCTTTTTTATTACTGAATGGGCCCGCTCTTGACCTCGATCACGTCTGATGGAAAGCGATGGATGAGGTCTATGATGGAACGAGCGTGCCCAGAAGATGCCTAAGGCACTGGAACTTCCACGCATCGACGAAACACAGCAGGCTGCTTGACGCCGGACTCCGGTGGGAGGGTGGTCGCAAACCAAGCGGGCGTTAGCCCTACCACCGCAAGGGAAGAATTGGTCAGTCAAATAAAGTGTCGGGTGTGACTGTGCAGGATGCGCCGAGCGCTCGGTTCTGTTGAGTAACTGACGGAACAAACTGCGCTACACGAGGAGGCTTCTTCATGCATCCCAAAACGCATTCACTAATGGGAAGCTACAATATTGCCGAATTTAATAGGATATACAGCTGAAATATCCACCCACCCTGTGTTTTATGTTAAAACAAAGAAAAAACATGCGGGCGAAGTCGCGGGCAGAAGCTTTGAAGTATGAATCAATATTACGTTTCATAAAATGTGAATTGGATGCTAAACTATTTTAGTTACGTTAGACTAATTGTAAACGGTCGAGAAACCAGCTGCTGGTAAAAATGATGATAACAAAATTATTATTATTTCAAACACGTGGTTTGAAATAATAATAATTTTGTTTACGTCAATCGCATACTTTGCCGAGAGTCTAAACACACGAGATAACATTACCGTGGTCAGCTAAGGTTTCCTAAAAGGGCGGTGGCCGCACTTAAGAGGAAATGCGGTCTGAGAGACTTTTGAAAAAGTGTAAGTAAAAAGTCATAATTCAAGGTTTAGTTCTCGCCTATTTCCTCCTCTAATATTGGACCAATTTAAAAGATATTTCATAAACTGAATAAGAAGGATTTCCTCTTAAAGGCCGCAGTGACGACTGTCATGAAAATGATGACAGCGACAAAGATTGAAATCGTCAGATTCGCCCTACCGCGTCAAAAGATAATCGGGTTTCGACGCAGGACTTATTGTCATTGAAATGTTATACAATAATGTGTGAGCTCACTCTTCTTAATATGGACACATTTTCGCGTGACTAAGTTTGGTGGGAGCAAATGTAGCGATTTAAGCGCTTTAGGTAGAGGCTTTTGACTTTTAATGTCAAATTCTGGTGTAAATAACAGATTTTCATGACGGCCGTTATAATATGACGTAACCGCTTTTCTAGGAAACCAAAGCTTACCCCCGGTTCCTGAAAAGTCTAACGAGTCTCTGAACACCGTACATAATTTAATGTCACATCTCATGATGAAAATTGTAAAAGAGTATCTATGCTTAGATGGTTGGGTCATGTTGAAAGGATGAAGGAAAAGCGGCTAACAAAAAGTATAATTACAAGGCAGATGTGAGTGGAAACGCCGGGAGGGGTCGCCCTGGAAGGACATTAGTGACCTTATTGGTGGTGTTCTTTAGAAATATACGTCAGCTGAATAATGCTCGCAACTGGCGGCGGCGTGCGTAAAAGACCATCGGTTTCTTGCTAAACTTCAACCATATCGGACGATCCTGCATACTTATTTCTTTTGCTGATTGTACATAAGAACACAAATATAAATACCTGTTAACTTTTATTACTTAATTAATTTACAATGTATATTCTATAGGCGTACGTTTTTTAATTTAATAAATAAACTCTAACGTTTCTGTTGTTGTATCTTTCTATCATCTATCAGATATTGATTAAGCATATTAATATTCATTGCACTTCAGGGGTGTGGTAGGCACTTATGTTGTTGAGATCCAACCTGACAGAACCCAACTTTTTAATCGTTCGAGAAGTTTGTTTTCTCCTGCGGTTTTGTATCTGCGCATAGTTTAACGCTTTTGAGGGCAAAATTCCGAAACTCCGCGATCCTGCTGCATAACATTTCGAATACTTCCGACAATATTCTCCGATAAGTACTTGCGAAAGTAAGAACGCGGGTTTTCTGCTGTATTTTACGCACATTTCCGTAAAAGTATCCACAATTTTATTGCTCTGCAGCTGGTTACTTTGAGTAAGTGATCCATCAGCTAGTGCGAGTCGGTTGCTTTTAGTAGTTGTCGATATTTTTATCAAACAATTATCAAGACACGCACAGATACTAAAAATGACATACTAACCGACCAACACATTATCATGGTATTCATTCCAAATGCAAACATACTAACCTTATCAAATAACATCAATAATGACTCATGAAGGTGTAAACTGCAGAGCTCTTGTTAACACGCGGTATGTAGGTAAGGGGCTAAATGCAAGGTCAAAACCAAACCCGAGAGATTAGCACTATTTGTAAATGTGTCGTTATCTTAGTGACCGGATTACCAGCTTTATTTGTCATGTGACCGGCAGAATTCGGGCGTTTGATACAGATCGGCACGGCGGGTTTTGTGTTTTTTCTTTTACTATGCTATATGTGGGACGAGCTGGATAGGCTCCAAGGAGGAAGCGCGAGCTCGCGAAAGATGGAAGGAGTGGAGGGAGGCTTTTGCCCATGAGCGGGACAAAGTGAAATAATAAAAAATAAGTTTTCAGAAATTAACGTGTAAGCTAAGTTTAGGTAGGTACACCCGAACTAGACATGACCCAAGGACAAGGTGCCGTCACCATTTGCTTCGCAGTGCGACCTTGGGAAATTCGATACACCATGGAATGTGTAACGCAAGGTCATGATCGCATCGGGGCAAGGTCAACTTTTGAAAACAATCAACTCCAGTCTAACCCGGCCCAACTGCTGGTGACTGCACAAACGCCGCAGTCCGCCGCAACCAACATGCGTCAAATAAAGAAAAGGAAGATAGAAAACACTTTGATTTGCGGTAAAAACCCGATCCAAAGAATAAAAGAAACAAAAAAGAACAACTTGTGCGAAAATAATGCGTCACTTCCAGGCAAAACAGCCATCGCTCAGCATAATGCTGTGACCCTATGCGAGACAGAGCCGCGCTAGTTTTCAGCGACAGCCAGCAAATCACCCGTTTCCTCGACATTCGCATCGAGTCTATTCCTGCGACGTCGCCTTCTTCGGGTCATCGGTCTATTGTAACCTTTACTCGTCTAGTCCAACGGCCACCAGTCCTTTGGCAACATAGCAAGCCCACCGCTGCTACTTATATCTATGCTATGCTGATAATTCAGGCATTATGTTTATTGTTTATTTTTGCATCTTTCAAGGAAAGCCGTATAGACTAGTCTTCTTATTGGATATAAGAAAATAATTAATTAATTTAGCAAGTCTAAATGACGATATTTCGTAAGTGCGAGATTGCGTAGCCGAAAGCTTTTACATAGTCCATAAATACCAACAGAACTGCTGATTGTACTTTACAATTCTGTATGGATGTGGGCTGTCAATTTATTCTGGTGACTTTATGGTCATGCATGTAAATGGGAAGAACCTCTATTCTATGCCTCCAGTGTAGAGCTTTCATAACCTAGCCTAGCTGCCTTCCATATCTGTTTAGCCTCAACTACTGAAATCAAATTGAGATTTCACGGATATTTGAGGTGTTCTAGGTCATATTTACGATGCCAAAGGTGTAAGAAGGGTGACAACTTGTTTGATGGTGGGTCAAATTTCTTCAATCAATTCTGAGCAATCTTTGGACAAACATTTTACAAACTTGCACTTTTGGTACATTTCTTTTGCATGTATGAATTGAATATGACATGTGACTCATGAAATATGTATGTCCTAGCATTGCTCAGAAATGATTGCCGAGAGATAGCAGTGACAATACATATAATATCATTAAAGTTTATTAGCAACACCTATCATTTGAATATTCCAGATTTCCAATAATACACAAAGTAGGTCACATCCTTGACTTCTAGAAACCTGTTCTTATGTAACATTTCCTCATAAGATATAAACGTAACCTATTTATGCGGTTTTTCCTACATATCTAGATTTTAGTTTTGCACAATTATTATATTGTTGTATTAGTAACATAACTGGTGAAATGTGGGTGTACCCGGGTAACCCTTTGGGGAACAAGGAGTAATGACTGTAATGTTATGGTTTAAGATATTCATTTTTTTTAAAACAGAATACAATTATTCACTTAGAATGAGAAACACTGGTTGCATACATATAAACATTCCTTGGAGCGAGTATCAGAACAGTTATGTTATGTATTGGTAGTGTGACATGAAAGGGTGTGCCTAGTACAATTTCTGTGTTCATAACAATGTGCATCATGAAGTGCACTATCTTAAAAGATAATATTTAACATTGATAAACTGATGACTGAATGTTACTGGCCACTTTTATAAATGCATTATCGCCTCTTCTATAAAAAATGTTTAGCTTTTCCAATTATAAGACATAAATATGCCAATATCCAACCGTTTGCCACATTGAACCTCTCTCATTGAATGATACACCAATATTAACCGGTTGGATGCCGTTATTACAGACACAATTAAAAAGCTATTGTGTCTCACATGGATCCACGTTTAAGCATACGAAGGGTTAAAGCATAATTTCATGTTGGTCAATAATGGCCGACTTGAATTATGGGAATTAAATCAGAATTGAACTACCCAGTTCTAATTGAATTGGTTATTTCATATTTTCTTTATGATAACATTATTTGTTTTGGGTCTGTAGGAAATAACCTAGACTCCTGTGATAGGAAAGATACATTCTAAATGATAACTGATTTATCAATAGCTCGTAATTAACATAAACATAGTTTGTTTGTCTGTCTGCCTGAAAAAACTTCAAATCAGAACTCTTTGATCCAGAAAGATGTGAGAGAGAAGGCACAACATTAAGGTTTTAAACCACCCTGCTAACATAATTGTAAAGCTAAATAGTATGCTCACAACATTACTTCAATGTTTTATGTCACACAACATGCCAAGATTAAAGAATTATGCGCCTGCTGTCAATCTACAAAGTTAACTTTTACTGAAACAAAACAAACTGTACTTTTACATTAGGTACTTGAAAAGTTACTACAACTTTGTGCAGTGTAATACTTTAAAAACTCACAAGCTTCAGTGGTTTTAACGTAATCCAATCTGTACTTACACAACCATGCCATAAGCGCCTTCGCCGATGTATTGTAGATTAGTGTATCTAGGCCCCACTTCGAACACCTGGCCCCGAATGATCTCCGCGTTGGGATTATTGCTCGCGGCACCTGCAGCCTCGGCCATCGTGACACAGAGGGAAGCCACTTAACCAACGGTAACAATACTGAGTTCAGCATAAATTTTTTACACACACGCGACACTTGACTGGCGATTCCTCAGTCCACAATAGCCAAAACAAATTACTAATCGACCTACATCATCCACTACTCGAACAAATCGTCCACTTGTCACTTGCTTATCATTCTCGCCAGCCTGTTTGTCCGACTTTTCATGGACACTCCCGTTTAGACGCAGGTACCGTTACAAAATGAACTCGATTTTTTCTCCGTCTCTATGAGCGTGTTCCATATTGTGTTATTTTATCATCTTTTCTATTAGATGATGCTGTTTCCCTCCATTGACACGTATCAGACCGAGACAAAGCTATACATTATTGAAGGAATGTTGTCCACACCAGCGATATTAGCATAATATACATTACATAGTGAAACATTGTAATTAAAACATTTTACATATAAAAACTTAAAGAATATCAATTAACTAAATATATTTATCTGTACATGACTAACCACAAATTGGATAAATATGGAATATTCTTTTAGGCAATGTTGCGAGAATATCATTCCCTAGGAAATAAGCCAAATTTTGACAGTGACAGTGTGCTGTCATCATTGGCATTTTGTCCATACATGACGTTTACGGTTTTTTGATGAAGATGGAATAGCAGTAGTTTTTTTTTTATAATACAGTAAAATAAATATTACTTATCTTTTGTACCTTATATGCATTGGTTTTTGTGTTCAAATACGTGAAAAATGTAATGTTCCATTAAGTAACCCGTTATTTACATGGAGTAAAGGCATAGAGGCCCAGATTGACCTCGTCGACTGAATTCGAAGGACTATCGTGCAAATAATTTAGGTATGTCGGTTTGGTCAGCCAGTACAGCTGGAAATAATTACCACTCTGTATTGCCAGGCGGCCAATACAGTTCTTCTAATACCTGGTGTCCAAAGTTAAGCAAGGTATGATATAACTTTAGTTGCATGTAGTGGTACATTCGTTTTGCTTATACATATTAATTTGATTGCAAATGACAACTCTAATGACTGTTTACTAGTAGTTGTTCTATCGGAAAATCAGTCGTGTGGTAGTGCGGCGCACTTCACACGCATGTTTAGTTAGAATGCTTTAATAATTTTCATTAAATTTATATTGTCTTGACAAAGTGACTATTAGTGATTTCATTTAGACAATGTATTCATAGTGATGTACTGTTGAAATTGGTTTTCAACATTGTGGTTCAAAGTTTGGTGTAAATTGTTTAAAGGGTGATATTGTTTAAAGGGTTATGATCTTATTTTATGTAACTTATATTTTGTTTAAAGAGATATTTAACAGTCGCTAGCTTAATATTTGTTTTGACTTATCCTAACTTATCCTATGTTGCCTCCTGTTTAATCTTTTTATTCATTTAAAAAAAAAATACTTATCGTAATATTATAATATGTTTGCTTAAATTATTGATTAACTATTGTTACTTTTTATCGATGAACACATTTTTAAAGTATTTAAACAATTATTTTACAAATATTAACATTTTATTTACTTTAAATATTATTATTGCATGTTGTAGCGAAGTTTGTGTTTTAAATTAATTTTATTGATTGTTTTTTTATTTTCTTCCACAAAGGAGTGGATGACAGGTATTTAGCGAGCGCTTTGATCTGTTTTCTGGCACATTGAAGCAGGAGATTGTACTACTTATCATTATCTAACAAGAGTGAGTTGACAATGGTTGTTATTGGAATGAGGGCTTCAGTCATGCATTGGTTTTGTAGAGGAATCCATAAATCACATTTTGGTTAAAGCATAAAGTGTATTTCTCTTAACTTCAATAGTCTGACAACTTTTATCTGACGAGTAAATGTGACAGTTTGACATATTTTCCACTAGCTTCTGCCTGTGGCTTTGCTCTTGTGAGAAGCTGTTTGCCGGTAATTTAATGGGTTTTTTTTTGCATGGTACCCTTAGCCTAAGTTACTCCTTATAACATCGGCTATCTGGTAGTGAAAGTCCCGTCAAATTCGATCTAGGTGTTTTAGAGATTAGCTGGAACAAACAGACAGATATTGGCAGACGAAAAAAAAAAATATTTTGTTAAGTTTTCTAAGTCACGTAACACACCCAGCATAAATACTGTATATGCATTAGTAAAAAGCTCATATTTTGACATTACAGACAGACACTTCAATTTTATCTATTTGTAAAGATACAAAACCTATCAGAATGCAACATTTATTCCTCAGATGATTATTGTGAATGTTGAAAAATCAGTCCTTGCCTTGTAGTGATTTCAAGAAAATAAATGGTTAATTTGAAGCAGGATTTGAAGAAATTCATAACTTCTGTAGCATAATCAGCCCGCTGTTAGGACATAGGCTTCTCTATGAGAGGAAGTGGGCTGTAATCTGCCACGTAGGCCCAGTGCAGGTTAGCAGATGTCACATGTCTTCGAATTTTTGGTTGGTAGGACATGTTTCCTCACAATGTTTTCCTTCACAATTTTGAGCTAACTTCCGCATTTCTTACATAAATCAAGACAGATTGATGTGTAACCTTACAATGTCCGTGCCATGTTTGTTCATGAAATAAGAAAGATGAGGAAAAATACACAGTCATACTGTCATACTGAAAGTTCTCCAGATAATATTACAATATGCATTAATATCAAGGACAGTATGATTGGCCCTTAGTAACTACAGCTTTTTTATCTCATTGCCATACCAAGCCTTATCAAAACATACTATAATATGTAATCAGTTGATATAATGGCATGTATTGGGTCATACAGATTTTTGTATTACAGTTTTTATGGGGATTCTTATAAAATTTTAATCTCAATCCCCTCTTGATGATGATGATGATGATGATGGGGCTCCCTTTTCCGCACTTAGACTCCCATTTGGTCCGTTGTGCGTAGGGATTCTGGCTAACAGAGCCAGCCTAGCTCCGTCCAGAAGCACAGAAGCTTCCTGGGAGCTTCGCAGGCTTCACGGAGCGACCTCACTGTTCCGAGGATTTTTTCGCGTTGAGAAGCCACAGCCTCGCATTCCAGGATGACGTGGGCGGCTGATTCCTCGGCGTCAAGGCAGCCCCTGCAAAGGGGGCTGTCCGTGGCGCCTATGTTAAAAAGGTGTTTGTTAAGAGGGTTGTGGCCCGTAATTGTACCTATTATTATTCTGAGGTTATTTCTACTTAGGCTAAGAAGTTTTTTAGTTAATCGCGGGTGTATCATTGGTAAACTCAATCCCCTCTTTAATAAACCTATTTTGTTTCTTTTCTTTAACCGCATCCGTTCAACATTTGCCACTTTGAACTTTAGTTAAAACTAGCTGCGCCCGCGGTTTCACCCGCATAAATCTCGATCCCGTGGGAATATCAGGATAAAAAGTATCCTATGTCCTTTCTTGGGACTCAAACTATCTCTATACCAAATTTCATCTAAATCGGTTCAGCGGTTTAGGCGTGAAAAGGTAACATACAGACAGACTGACAGTTATTTATTATTACAAAAAAAATAAAATAACATACAGAGTTACAGACAGACTGACAGAGTTACTTTCGAATTTATAATATTAGCGTGGATTGCTTTAAATAGTCCTCCAGACAGAAATTCGGTCATAGCGGCCAATCTCGGAGGAGACTAGCCATCGACGCGGGAGATATGCATATATATATATCGTGCACTTCACAATAGTGTGTGCGCGACACAGGTGCATTCTCTCTTCCCTCACTTTTATAGTCCGATGGGATCATGGGATGGCAATCCGAAACACGGGGGTATCACACCGCCGACTTCCAGACTTCGGGCTGTTACTAAGAAACTCGTAATAAAAAACCCAATAACAACTTTGCCCGACCTGGAAAAATTGCTTAAAACTCCGTTGCTGGCAACATTTACTGTTAAATTAAAAACATTATTTATAATTTACTGATGTGATATATGGATGACAACTTGGCTGTAATTGACAACATTTCAAACCTGACACGACCTTAAAACAAAAATACTATTTCTTTATTTTCGTATGCTGAGTTCAAATATATTTTTATTTTATTTTTTTATTTCTAAATTTCTGAGAAAAAAATAAAAATCAAAAAACATGTGATGACGTCACATAAACGGCGGAATGAGGTAGTTACCTTTGCGTATTCCAATGTCTTTGATTGAAAACATTATATCAAACAAGACATGTCAATATCACCTAAGAAGTGTAAGTAGAAAACAACTAAAAAACTGAATTGAATTCAACAATATTTTTTCCTATCAACTCGACACGCTGCTTACTGTTAATATTATCAATTTTGATTGATATTTTGCCAATAAAATGGATCCCAATGAAAAATATACGCCAATGACGGAACCAAAACAACGACTGAGACAAGTGACATCTAACAGTATTTTTGACGGGTCACAATAAAGCCAAGGTAATATCGCCATTCTACCGTCATCTGGCACTTACGTCTTTTTAGAATACACCGAATTTCAAAGTTAAAATTATGAATGAAAAGTACATAATTTCGAAAAACGAAAAAATATGGGTGCCCTAGATTTGAATTTACTTTTATATAACGTAATAATACATGCAGGTTAAAAATATGAAATGTTGTCAATTAGGGCTTGGTGGAACTGCTTTCTTAATAACATCTGATGGAATTTGAAAAACCTAATTGATTTAATAGTCATTAGATTTATTACTATGCATTATAATTTTGATACAACCAACGTTCTCTGTCAATTTGGTTAAAAAAGGATTTTAGAGGACACCTAAATGCTCTTAAAAAGACCAATTTTTTTTCTGGCCATCACTGGCGTCCTTAATTGACTTTTTATTTATGAACAAGCATAATGTGTCATAGCTCCACAAATCTAATAGCATAGTAGTAAGTTTGGGTAACCGCAAAATTGGCCAAATGCGGTATTAACTGCTAAAAAATATCAACCTTGCAGAAGTTGAAATAAGGTCTAATATACAAATAGTCCGCGAGAGAAACAATTATTTTCGAACTTATTTCAATAGTCAGAAGTCTGATATTGTTTTGGCAGTTAAAACCGCGTTTAGCCAGGCGTGCTCAGTCGTTGGCCCATAGGGGTTGCATGAGTTGCTAGGCGAGATAATTGTTTACTAGACGCTTTCTATGATAAGGTGCCTGCATTTTATAGGTTTATTATAATAATAGTGGGAAGGCATTGATATATTAAGGTTAATTTTCAACCTAACAACCATAAAGGCGTTAATTAACTTGGTAGTTGGTATCTTTACATACTCATATGATGGGATCTATAGATATAACTAGAATTGGTACCTGGGGCCGTATAGGGAAGGTCAGTAAGGCGTCATCTCCACGGGCGCGAGAATCGCGGCGATAGTCTCGCCGTGGCATCAAATTTTCGCCGCGATGATATCGACGTGTGGAGACACATACTAAGAGAGTGTATAGAAATACGTGGCACGACGATAATATCGCCGCGATTCTCCCGCTCGTGGAAACGGCCCCTAACTGTGCGTGTGCAAAGAAAGGGATGGCACTACCCGTCTTTTATAGCTATATCCATTTTTCGAATTAGAATATTATGACTTTCCACTTCCCTATACGACCCTAGTTTATTATGACTTTCCACTTCCCTATACGGCCCTGTTTCTTGAAACTTTCAAGTCTTGCAATACTTTTCCGAGAAGAGCGGTGGCCGTTACATAACGGCCGCCGTGACCGGTGGGTGTACAAAAACACTGCCTAGGAGAAGACGCCAACATAATTTCATCAGAATATAACCCTAATTAAAGTAGATAAATTATTTACTATTTGTAGGAATTTTAGATACAAATATGTCTAAGGCTGGCTTCACAGCTATCCGGGAGACCCGTACGGGCGCCCGGAGCGGAAGCACATGTTAGGCGCTAGAACATCGTTTCGCAGCGACGCGGCTTGATCCGTACACGACCCGCTCCGGGTTGAGCCAGTACAGCGCATCTGTCTCCTGCTAGTAACCGTATTCTACTGAATCATCGTTTCAGAGCACTGCGGGTACTACCCGTACGGGTCTCCCGTGTACGGTCGGCCCGTACGGGTCTCCCGGACAGCTGTGAAACCTAACCAGCCTAAACCACTTGAGTGAGATACCTGAGGTATAGGTTTATTCCTAGTTCAGGGAGAATCCAATTATTTCTTATTACCACCTCTAGTCTTTTGTAAATATTTATGTAAATCAATTAGTTCCATAATTTGATTTGATGAATAAATAATTTCAATTAGTGACGTCATTTTCCGGTAAATTGCGGACGCTATGTAGCGGCCACCGCTCTTCTTGGAAACAAGTAGTGATAATTTCGTAATTATCTATAATAATAACAGGTGGGGTTTACTACTACGGTTTTTGCCAAGGTGGTCCCATGGGTTTCCATTGTTTTTTTAATAATTTTTGTCTTATTAATCAGTTGTTAGCACAAATCGCGACTAAATTACTCATATATTTTTTTGTGTTAGTACATGTCTTTGTTTCATGTATTTATTTGTAAATAATCAAGCTTGTCTTAAAAACATTTATATTTATACCCGTATTTGATGTGCAAATTGATGTGATGTATAATTGTAATCATGTTATATTTATTTATATTACTTAACTGATAAACACCCTGCTCCGGGACTTCTGGCGGAAATCACCGGCTTTTATCAATGGCTATGGACATTTAAAATTATACTTACAATATTTCAGATATTATTTTTAACATACCAGTTCATGGATCCACGATGCCTCAATCTAAAACATGATTTATTTTCCCATAAGAGCGTTATCACACTGACGATTTACCAGCGTGTTTCCAGCGAGGCAATTTGTGAACATGCTCTCCGTTGGTCCGGAGCGAGCTAGCCGCGACTACGCGACGTATCTTCCGCGTTTACACTAAATTGTACACTCACTTAAGTGAGACAATTGAGGGTACAATTTTTCTCTCTTGTCAATCGCTCTCGTTCCGTAAATGCGGCGAACACGTTGCGCACACATGGCGTGATCGTTACGCACACGCAGCGAGCGCGTGAAACGATCGTCTCAATGGAAACACGCTCGAAAATCACCAGGGAGAGTTTTTTAAGGGCCTTGGCCTTTAGATATAAAGCCATTTCGCGGTCCATAAATCAGTCTAACAATATAACAAGGTGTTGGATTATGTAGTTGAGTTTAAAATGTTAATGTTTTATGATATTGGCAGCAGCACAGGTGCGTGATGTCGGGCGAGACTCCCATTCAGTCGGCGGATGGACTCCACACTCCAGCCTACTTGTCATGGAGGAAGCTTCAGCTCAGCCGAGCCAAGCTCAAAGCCTCCAGCAAGACTTCAGCACTACTCTCCGGATTCGCTATGGTACGTCGTCTACTTATATTAAAATCTAGGTTTTACCCGCGGCTTTGCTTCCGTGGTCTATCCCATGACAGTTTTTTTTTTTTGTATACAAAGTAGTCTATGCTTATGTCTATATAAAAAAGAACCCCCACTCCGTTACTCTGTTGCTGCGTGGTAGAAGGGCGTTTTAGAAAGAAGGATAGGAACTTGGTGAGTTTCAATATTAATACTTTAAAGGCTAAACGGATTTGGATGAAAATAGGCACACAGATAAGAGTAACCCTCATTCATAAACGTTGCTTAAAGTTAAGTCGTAATTTCTGACGTTTAAACGTCACCTCACGGGGTTAACATATAAGACATTTTAATCCGCATATATTATGTAGTAGATACTTTCCTTGGGACGGGAGTGAATCTGCGGGCAACAGTTAGTCATAAACATGAAACCCGTTTC
The DNA here is from genome assembly GCA_945859645.1 of Amphipoea oculea. Lineage (NCBI taxonomy): Eukaryota > Metazoa > Arthropoda > Insecta > Lepidoptera > Noctuidae > Amphipoea > Amphipoea oculea. The sequence continues at coordinate 17,927,791 of OX243873.1, forward strand.
GCTTGTAGGTAACTTGTTTATAAACTGCCAACTCATGCACATTAGTGCTTAATATCGTTAACAGTGTTAGTACCTACATTTCTGCGATAACATAATGTGTGTGCTCGATTAATGTGGGTTCAACCTTTGAAATTATTGCAGCGTATTTAAAGGGTCTCCCCTACAGGCGCGTTATTATCGTCCGATATTTCAAACGTGTGCGTGTAACCAACGCTAAAGGCTCCCCGCCCGCATAACACGTTATTACGTTATTAACGCAGGTGTGTGTAAGGTCGTACGCGACCTAATACAAAATGTTCTAAGAACTCATATCGGAATATTGCAGGACGGAGGAACGCAACCGTTCTACTTCTATTGCTTCGTTATTATTCTTAGCAGTGTGTAACTTCTTTGCCGTCGTAATACAAAATGTACTGAAAACATATATGGCAATAACGCATCCGATATTATCGACTGATACTGACGCGCCTGTGGGGGAGAAGCTTTAAGTGGGTATTTACAGTCGTATTGTCTTAATTACCTAATCAATTAGTATTTATTCTGTCTTATCGTGTCTACGATCAAAATAACCAAAACATATCAAGATAATCGATATCAGACCTAACGAGTTATCGTTGTCAACAGGTAGCGATGGTGGAGGTGCAATTAAATCCGCCTGATAACACAAGAGTGCCTAGCGAGATGCTAGTAGCTTTCACAGTGTGTACAACTCTGCTGGTAGCCGTTCACATGCTAGCGCTAATGATAAGCACATGTATCCTGCCGAACATCGAAGCTGTTGGGAACCTCCACAGCATATCACTGGTCCACGAATCACCGCACGAACGACTCCACTGGTACATAGAGATAGCCTGGGCCTTCTCCACTCTCCTAGGCCTCATACTGTTCCTAATAGAAATAGCTATTCTCTGCTGGGTGAAGTTCTACGACCTGAGTCCGACCGCGGCTTGGTCCGCCTGCGTCGTACTAATTCCAGTCATGATAGTGTTCCTAGCATTCGCCATACACTTCTACATGTCTCTAGCAAGGCACAAATACGAAGTCACGGCTACAGGCATCAAAGAACTTGAATTGCTCAAAGAACAGATCGAGATGGGTGACCACGATGCTCGTATGAATAATTTGACTTTGCTCGATCAAAGTCGCATCGTGTGATTGTCGACGTGTGTGTCCTATGTCCTTTTTGGAATGTTATTATTACCTTTTGTTTGTGAGTGTACACCATTGATTATTAGGTAAGTTCTGTACTTAGATTGTTAAGATTGTACTTATTGAGTGCCAACTTACAGGTTACACAGGAAATAACACTCTAATAAGCGTTATTATTGCTCAGATTTGCTATGGGGCTTACAGAAACTTAGCGTAGCTATAAACAAAGCAAAAAAAAATCACTAATGACAATGTCAAATGTGTTTTTGCTACAGCAATTATTCGTTTGTTTAAGCCCTGTAGCATTGTTTTTTTATATAATTATACTTTTTCGGTATCGACGTGTCTTCTGGACTTGTAACTTGGAGGCTGATTAACGTTGTAGAAAAAATAACCTTAATAACTTTGCCACGGGTCTCCCTGTTAAATATGGGATAGTGGGACCATCAGCAACAGCTCTTCCGAGTTAATTTTGATGCTTCCAAACCCTCGTCTTCCGCCGTTGTTACTTCATCTTTACATTCATCTTCTCGTATGACCGATAATAGAAGTCGATTAACGTCACTCGATGTTCCAATATTATTTTTTAAAGGTCATGCGTTTAAATTAAATTTTGGCAGCAGTTTAAAATGAATTCGAGTTTTTATCTCTTTTTTTATTAGGTCTTTGTTGTTTTACTTACATAAAATCTCATTTAAATACAGGTAGTAGAAAATCAAACGTATAGAAACGGGTTACTCCGTTTATCCACCTCAAAAAAATCCACCCTCTGGTGGACGCGGAAACGCATGTCCGAGAATCCACCCTAGACGAAGTGGATAATCGGAATTCAATCCTGATTGTTCTTCCGACTTTTTACCCCAAGCACAGTCATTAACAGTACCCAACTATACTCATACAGTTTCAATAGATTATTTTTTAATAACCACAAAATTGTGTATCCTGGATACATTCGTCTCTTAACCCTTCGTATCCACGAACGTGGATCCACGCGAGACACAATGGCTTTTTTTAATTGTTTCTGCAATTACGGCATTCACCCGGTTTATGTACCTACATTTGCAATCGTTTTCTTTGCTACAACAGACGTATTAGCGAAAAGACGTATGGTATGCTAATTTATGTGTAGGTACTAAGTATCTTGGGCCAGTTTCTATAAGGTTTCTTTAAATGACTGTACGCAGCCATGGGAGAAAATCGGAAGAAAAATAATAATTATCCACCCCGTGTGGGTGGGATGGCTAAATGAACACGCGTTTCCGAGTATCCAGTGTCCAACCTAGGGTGGATAAACGGAATAACGGATAGAAACCTAGTTTTAATATGATTAACGAATCTCTGTAAATACAATCATAATTATAACATTTTAAATAAAGGACAAAGCTCAATAAACCTACAAATCCAATGTTGATCGATGAATGAAACGAACGCTAATGGATTATAGGTACAAAGAGTAATTAATACTGTATGAATTGGATTGATTAAATCCTCGGGGTATAGGACGTAAGTACTGTCTAGTAATCAACATAGCATCTCGGAAGAACAACCAATCAATCATGAACTGTGCTTTATATGAGACTAGCTTCTGCCCGCGACTTCTTCCGCGTGGCAGAAACAGCCTATGGCATTCAGCAATAGTGTAGCTTGCTATCAGTGAAATTATTTTTGTAATCGGATTAGTACTTCCGGAGATTAACTCTTACAAACAAACAATTATTATTAGTTTATACAGGGTGTCCCTGGAAGTAAGGATCAAATCGAATAGGGGCGTGGGCAAGGTCATTTCCAAACTTTTTAACCCTGAGAATGACAGTGAATTTTTTTACGGTTTTTGAACCGTAAAACCGTAGTTATGACCGATTTTAATTTTTTTTCAATCACTTCGAGTTCAAAGAAATTAATCATAAAAAAAATACTATCAGGGCTATCTAAAAAAAAAAAAAATTAATAGCCCTGATAGTTTTCACGAATTCGATCTTCTCTTTTTTTTTAGTTTTTTTTTTTTGTATTTTTTTTTTTTGCTAAAAAGTTTGGAAATGACCTTGCCCACGTCCCTATTCGATTTGATCCATACTTCCAGGGACTCCCTGTATACAATTTATTACGGAGTGGCCCATGGATGCAATCGTTTAATTTTGTACAGTATCAATTACTATAGTAAGTATATTGGGCATAGGTTTCGTCTTAGTTGATGAACTGGGTTTTTCGTCATCATATTTTTGAGCATTGACGTTTTAAGATGTATATCTTATTACTTTATTAGGGAGACTACTGACTACTTTATGGCTAGGTTATCGCAGGCTGGTCTGCAACCCTACCGCAGCCTGTTTGCTTGTGCAAATGTGCATATTAAACCCTGAGCTCTATCCACACAGTCCTAGGTCTGAAACCTGGCTCTCGGACATCCGGGTTAATGTTTTTACGACATAGAATGACTTGGGACACTTCTCATCCCTAATGGTACACTGAGCCCAAATATCCCAGAGACCACGAGACCTTAACCCTGAAAAGTGTGGATAGACCCTTACTCATATTTTTTTTATTCTCTCTTGTTATTTTCTAGACTTTTAAAATATTGTTTTCTAGACTTTTCTTACAACACAACTTTTAAATAAATATTTCAAATAATGTATTGTTCCGAATACCTACATATACTTACTTAAAATAAATTAACTTTGTGGTAGATTGGTAGAAATTAATGTAGGGTCTAGGTGCCTACGTAATAAGTCAATTTCAAATTATATTCAGACAACTATATTCGTGCTAATTAACTTTAAAATCCTTTATTGAATAAGAATATAAGGGTTGCATATACATGGTCATATTTTGTGACTGATGTATATCTGGGTAATCATTTAAATAATAATAATGTTCTTTCATACTTATCTATCTTAAATTCATTTTTTTTTTGTTTGAAAATTATTTTTTAGGAATGGACAAATCTTATGGTTCAAGCATACAAACGCTTGCATTTGAATTCGTGGATAGTAAAATTTGTAAATTAAAACTCCAAAATGTATCGTTTAAGCACGTTTAAGCTTGAGATGTTAACCGATTCATTGCTACATCATTTGACTTGACATTTTCCATGTAGTCTGTTAGGTACCTACTTACTTAATTTTATGCATGACTACACATTTGAGTCAAACGTGATCGCTCCGAGGCTTCAGTTCCCATCGAAGCGGGTAATGTACCGTAAATGTCACAGGAGTTATATTACAACCACAGGTACACTGATATTTCCCAACAAAATGATATTATAAAACATGCCATGAAGCCCACAAAGTGGGTGATTCTCAAAAACGTTATAGTAATCAAAAGTAAAAAAAAAAATTTGATGTTGGAATGAATTAGTTTTGTTCTTCTTGCTCACAAAATATTGTTTTTTCTCTTCGAAAAAAACAGTAAATCTGTTTTTTTATCGAAGAGAAAAAACAATATTTAGTCGACATTTATTAGGAAGTAGATACGTACCTAATATTTTGTAATTTTATCTGGAGAACGTTAGGCAAGTTTCACGTTAAATACGTAAAAAAAAATTGCGATAAAACTAAACTCACGACACCATGTCGGTACTTGGATATCAACTTTGTAATAGTTCTGCTAATTACCTACGTATCAAAAGGTATGCAATGTAATTGTATGTAACATTATTACAAAATAATTCTTGATGATAAACATTAAATAGTAATTTCACACTTACAATACAATGGCAATGACATTCATTTTGAAAGTTCAACAACATTCATTGCGTTATTTACGTTGTTGAGCAAACATATTTTTCTAACATATGAAGCAATGGATTAGCAGTTTCCTTCAAAATCCTTCGGATTGTGATTGAGTGTGTTACGCAACTGGGTCGCTGATTAGGGAATATTCATCATATTTTGTGGTCTGCTGCGACCCCAACTCACTATCTAAGATCTTCAGTCTTGTGATAAAGCTCACAACACGTTTGTAAAGTTGCAAACATGGACAATATTGGGTATGTGGTGTCCACACCATCTTATAAAGGATCCTATTTTAAGGTGTCTATTTTAAAGTAATTAATTCGTATACCAAAATGTCACAAAGAAGTCATATTAACTACCTACCTGAGACCCGCGCCCTAATTGCACGCTATCAATCAGAATCTGAATCATTTTGAAGTATATTGCTTCATATGTTCGAAAAATGTGTCTGCTCAACAACGTAAATAACGCAATGAATGTTGATGAACTGTCAAAATGATAGCCATTGCTACTGATAGTCAAACTCAAACTCAAAGCATTTATTTCAATTAAACCAATTACAGGCACTTTTGAATTGTCAAGGGGTCGGTCAGTCAGAAAGATGAAGCTAGTTGCCCATTCCAAAGAGTAGGTACCTATGGAGAAGAACGGGCAAGAAACTCCATGGACACTCTTTTAAATCAAAATAATATGGTTACAAAGTCTTGGTTACATCATTCATGTTAGTATATTACGTAATTACCCCGCTGGCTATGTGATCAACAGTCTTCAAGTCATTAGTACTGAATCGGTTAATTCGATACCAGTGTATCTTAATTTGATTTAGAAACGAGTTGTATACAGTATATTAATAATTATAAGCCGATACTGTAAGGCAATATTATGATATTGACTGTATTTATTACTTAATCCAATAAGTACTGTGATATAATAATGAATGACATTAATAAATCTGTTAATATATAATTTTTAGTATTAAGTACTTATATAAAATGTTTGTCTAAAAGTAACCTGTAGAATTTTGTAAGGATACTTTACAATGTTGTTATTTATAATGATCTTGTAGAACACTTATTACATTTGGTCGATGCAAAATTGGAGGTTTTTGTCAATGTCCCCTACCTTCTGCTGCAGCCAGAACTCACTGTGTTCAAGAAGAGCCTTCGGGGATTTCAGCTGATGCTGTAATAGAAAATTTTAGCATTTAAAATATGTCTGACCGTCTCGTCAAATGACTGCCTTATCCGTCTAGTGGGCGCAAGCGGAATCCCTTCTTTTCGCATAATGTTCTTTTTCCTAATATATTTTGGCATAACTATTTTGGTACCTATAATTTACTTTGCCATATTTTTTTTGGCATACAGTTTATGTTAGCATAATTATCTTGAAGGCTATTTGTTTTGGCATAAATTCGCATAATACTAAACGACGTCAGGGGCACCCCGAGTTTCGGCGCTTTTGCTGAGCATGAGGTCCTGGGTTGGATTCACAGGTCGGGCAAAGTGTTATTGAGTTTTCTATCTGGAATTCCTCAGTAGCAGCCCCGAGTCTGAATTTGTGTCGGTTGATGGCAAATAAACTCGCCCCCTATCAATTATCTACACGGGACATTGGTGAAATGTCGGTGTACCTTAGTAGGTACACCGACAATAATTGAGCAGAAATGTACCTACTGTAGTCAGTAGGACATTTCTGCTCAACTATTCTGGGCAACAAGGCGAGATTTTATGTTGTTCAAACAGTTATGTAAATACAAGATGACTGGCCCCAATGACTTTGTTTAACCTACAGGTTGAGTTGCCTTGGCTTACCTGGAAGTCTTTAAATAGACTCCAGACCCAGTTTGGCCGAAGCAAGGAAAACCTTCTGAGGTTTCCACCTCCGCCCCTATACTCCCTGAATACTTTTCTATACCTACTTCGTTTCGAATTTAGCCAACCGCACACACGTTTTGGAAAATTCAACCTGTAGGTCTTCTTAGCGTGTCTAAGGTAATCTATAATACAATCGGCCCAAACTTTGGCTACGACTACGGGTATGTCACCTATAGCGTCCATCAATTCCTGGAACGTGCAAACAACAGGACATTAAATCCTATTGTTTGTGGAACAACACCTCATTTGTACTCCAGGGCGGAGCAGATGACTGATGATGGACGCTATAGGTGACATACCCGTAGTCGTAGCCAAAGTTTGGGCCGATTGTTTTATAGATTACCGTAGACACGCTAAGAAGACCTACAGGTTGTATTTTCCAAGACGTGTGCGCGGTTGGCTAAATTCAAAACGAAGTAGGTATAGAAAAGTATTCAGTGAGTATAGGGGCGGTTTTTGGTGAACACTAAATACCTGGTACCTACATTAGGACATGTGTGACTTAAGTAGTACATTATTGCACGGCGTGAGCTAAACGCCGTACAATAATATACCTACTTATTACTTACGAGTAAGTCACTTATCGTGTACTATTGTATAACTCGTGTGACCTGAACCCGCACTTAAAATCACGCTTTTCTGTGTAAAAATGTCACAGAAAAGCGGATTAGGTCACACAGTGTTATACTTAAATAGAATTTTAGATTCTTAGCTTAGGCTTCGTTAAATAAAAGGCTTCCTTAAAAAGTAGACTTCGATGGTCCCTATTAACAATGTCGGTTCCGCAAAAAGACTACTGTTCAGTAGAGCAGTTCAAAGTTTGTTTTGGCAATTCTATATTTTGTTTATGTCAGTAACTCAGTAGGTACATAGTAAACAATACATAAAACAATCAGTGCAAATTTGAACATCCACAGTCTCATAAAAAAAAAATTGTCGCCAAAACAAACTTTGAATTGCTCTACTGAACAGTAGTCTTTTTGCGGAACCGACATTGTTAATAGGGACCATCGAAATGTCCTTCTCAGAAATCAAGTTTTATTCCAAAACTTGATTTCGCTGCGCTCGATGATGTCATCAGTTCAATAACACACAAGGAAATGTAACCGCTCTGCCATATTTCTTATAATAACCAGAGGTTAAAACATATAAACTAACTTCACGCACATATTCCCCGAAGGGATAAGCACAAGTGTATTATAACTACTTTTCGCAAGTTTTGTATGCGCAATTAATACCCTTGTGTAAATTAGCCCAAGGGGACAATCTAAATGCGATCGTCACAATAGCATGCTTTTATATTTTTTCCAGGTTTCCTTCCATCCTTCTTTCATTTTCCTTCTTTTCCCCCCATTTCAAAACAACTAAGCCATATCCCGTTCACTCAGTTTACGCTATGTCTCCCTTTTTTACACCAAATGTTCATTTATTTATATTCTAACCCTCTTTTAAGTTTATCTAAAATTCGAACTCGTATCATAATTAGGTCATCGATACTGCTGACTGCCTGCCATGCAATCGGTCTTTCAAATAAACAATCCACGTTCAAATGAGGCGCTATGACGATGCAGCGCTCGCCTCTCAGATAATTTAATTCTGTGGCTAAAAATTATATTACCTTATAAAGAATTCGACATAAGTTTTTATTGAAAAGTTTTTGCGAGTAAAACAATGTTTGTGATGTTATCGACTTTTTCTGGCATATTATGTTCAAAGTTATTAGGTTTTCCTGGCTTTATAATAGCTTCTAATTGGACGTTTAAAGTAGGGGCCTATAATAAGTATGGTAGGTACCTACGCCCTAATCCCAATTTTTGGGGTCAGCGCAACATGTCTTTTTCTTCCTTACTTCTCTATTAGTCGTCATCTCGGTAGTCACCCCCTTTCTAACCATATCCATCATTCACACAGTCCATCCATCGTTTCTTATAGTATAGGCACCTACTGTATAAAATAGGTAGGTACCTATACCTGTAGAATTAGTTACCTACCTACCTTGTTGAGATGTCCATAAAGATATCACGCATTAAAAGTGATAGAATCACATGCAAACAGTCTTTATTAACACCTGTCTATAACCGGTATTACATAATTTGCGATCACTCATTGTTTAAATAACAATACCTGCCACTAGTAGGTACAAGGCGTATTGTTATGTTTGACAATTACTATCGTCTCGCGGTTCCATGTTCCTACTATTCGCCATCGAATGAAGGTGGAATATTAATTAGGTAGCTACGTTAATAGGTAACTTTTATTAGGTACCTATCGAGTTTAGGTCCCAACTGTATAACTGACTGGAGCAGTCTTAAATAAGTAGGTCCTGATCTACTGAGCTACCCACATTTTGTGCGTAAGTAAACATTGATACTAGATCACCAAGTATAGGCCGTACCTACCAAGAGTACCTACCCTTCAGAGCCGTATTATCCACGTAACAGGTATTGCAACCCGCATTGGGCCGGCGTGGTGGATTACGGTCCACTCCCTCTCACTGAGAGGAGACCCTGTGTCCCAGCAGTGGGAACATTATAGGCTGATTATAAGGTAAGTACCTATTGCAAATGCTACAGGCCCCGCGCTTGGATAAAACAAGTCATAGTAGGTACTCTATCCACCAGTAGGTCCGATGAAATTATTTAGGTAAGAATGATCCAAAGAAATCGAACATCTCCGAGGCGGGATGCTAAACATTTTCGAACTTGTTTCGCTCGCTCTTGCATCGTAGTGTCTCTTATTTCTTCAGTTTTTCCGCATTAATCGACAAAGCTACTCGTATTTCTGTATGAATTGCGAAAAGAACCCCTCAGAGGTGAGGTGCTAAATATTTTCGAGCTCCCTTCGCTTGCTCTTGCATACAAGGTTCTGTTTTATTTTACAAGTTACCTTCCTGGACTTCCTTCCTGGAGTCTGGACTGGACTGATTACTTTAACTAGGGTTCACATAAATTATGGTTATGGCTTATATTTTTTATTACCTAGGTAATCGGTGGTTCATTAGAATTATCTACTCGCTGACGACACACAGTAAGTAATCGTCTGGGTGGCAACTGTTTGCATAATTTATAAATAGATACGCACACTAACCGCGCAGATAGATAATAAAATGTATTTACTAATCGAAGTAATCGGTCTTCACCTCGAGGATCCCGGCAATAGTTGGAGAAACACCGTGTGGTTTTAGTAAGTAAGATTACGACAGACCCCTTCGCTCACCCAAGAGAGGATTGGGAAACCAAGAAGAACTCCATACGACAACTGGCAGATCTCTCCGCCCACCCCAATGCAGAGGACATCTACGAACCGCGAGAAAAAAAAAGAGTTCGACATTCCCGGCACAGAATAGACCATCTCTCCTTATGTGATCCACGTTAAAACTTAAAAACCAAGGTATTATACCAAATCAAATTAAATTTGCTAGCGAAACTGCGCAGGCGTGATTGGTATCGATAATTACCAGTGGCGGATTTACACATTTGCCGCCAGTAGGCTATTCAAATTTTGCCGCCCCTACCGACCTCTACAATAATGTCCCATGTCTTTTGTATACTGCTTCGCCTTTTCTTTAAAATACTTAAAATGTTCTCGTTCATCAGTTACGAAAAACTTGCAAAGAGATTTGTAAAGATCGGCAACTATGATAAAATCTAGGTAGAAGCTTGAATTTGAGCATTCACTTTGTTTATTCTATCCAAAAAAACATGGTAAGTAGGTATATAAATATTAATCTTTTTAATTTCAGTAAGACATTTTAAAAAAATGTTAGCCCCAAATTTGCCGCCCCTATAATCTGCCGCCCTAGGCTCCAGCCTACTCAGCCTATTGGTAAATCCGCCACTGATAATTATCTAAACATGATAAAACAAATAAACAAGATTTGATGGTGTTTTCTTTTGGGTGAACGACTGCAGGAAGTACATTCATTGATACTTATCACGTCTACGGAGTTCGCTAGCTAATTTAATAAGGCGCGGGTCATATCCAATTAGTTAGGGAAACATCTATAACTAACCGGTGGTATGGGATACGGTGTAGGCATCTCGCAGGCCTGTCTTATCATAACATCCGACATTTTAGACTTGACACAAATATCTTCAGTCCAGCATCCCTCCTGAAGCTGGCCGGTATTCATGTGATAAAACCGGCCGATGCCGCTCTTGATGCCCTTCTCCCAATAACCTTCGTATCTGCACCCGTTTTCTGTTTGCGGCCAGATTATGTAGTGCGGTTAGTAAGGACATAAAAAATAAACAAGTACCTATGTACAAAAGTGTGTACGGTCAACGAAAGAGAGACGTTTACAAAGTACTAATTTGCATACTAGGTGTACCTACTATTAATGTAAGCTATTTTTAACCCATGATGTGCTTTATAGTGCCTTTAGGGGTCGCTCTCTGCTAGACATAGGCGTCTCCGATGGCACGCCATTCAACTCGATCCTCGGCTACTCTCCGGCTGCAATTCAAGTCTTTGGCACAGTTCCGACTTATTAATTAGGTAGCTATACCTAGTACCTACATAATCAATCAACTCAGCCTACCGACCGCAGTCCACTGACATAGGCCTCTCCTAGACTGCACCATAGCACAGCACCCTGTCCTCCGCCTTCCGCATCCAGTCTACCCCAGCCACCTTCTTTAGGTCGTCCGTCCATCTACCCAAATAATAAACAATGAATATTGCCGTCCTAGTACAGACGCCAGCACATCAACCTACTACAATCTGTCAAATTTCTTTAATCGATTTTCAACTTTATCACTAAAGCATAAGGTTCAAAGTTGATTGGGAAAATGTGACAGTTTCGGGTAGGTTGATGTGCTGGCGTCTGTACCTACTAATGCTGTTAAAATAATCCTATTTTGTCGACTATACCTCGAACAATGTGTGTATCGTTCTTATCGTGGGAATTTCATAAAATGCTCTGTTGAGAGAACAAAGGAAGGCAATTTCAAAATAGGTAGGTAGGTATGTATGGTTCCGTTTATTTAGCCAACATCTGTAGCCTCTGTAGGTCGCATGTGGTGCTACTTCCGGTGATTACGTAGGACTTCGGAACACGTGGTTCAAAAAAACGCTACAATTTTGGTTATATCACAGAATACTTAAAGTACTACGTACAGAAAGGCCACTCCCTTCCCCGCACTAACATCAGTTACCGCACCTCACCCCGCACTTCGGCGTATTCGTCGCAGTTCTTTAACAAGAGCGCTCGCAAACACAAGTACCTCACGCACACATTCATACGTATACAAACGTCATTTTTTAATGTAGTAGTAGTAGGTAATTATTTTGCGAGCGTTGTATGGAGTGTCCGGGGTGTGGTTATATGTCTCATTAGGTAGGTAATGATAGGTATCTAATCAGTTGCAGCCAATAGCTTAATTAGCCATTCATTGGTGTTCTTAACTCACCTAATAGAAACAAGCCCAAACCATCTCTCACATCATTCTTCCAGTAGCCGCCGTAAAATGTTTTGTTAGCGTACCACATATTTCCGTAACCACACTTCTTGCTCCTTTTAAAGAACCCTAAGTAAATATCTCCGTTTTCATAGTACATCCAGCCGGGGCCTTCCATCTTGCCTCGAACCCAGTCGCCCCGGTACACGAGTTTATATACGTCATTCGGCTGACGCTTACTGAGTAGGCCGAAACCGTGCCTGATGATGGAAAATAGCTGGATTAGTTGGGTGCCCACAGAGTTAAGAGGCCGTAGCGTGGGTGATGAAGAGTTTCCTGTTGAAGTTATAAATAAATTTGAATTGAAGTTTCTGTGATTTTGACAAGGTCCTTTGCGCGGTTTTTGACAAACTGTAACTAAAGCCACTGACTTTTATTGGTTTCCTCTGTCGCCCATCGTATTCGCCAGACCTTACATCAACTTACTTTTAGGTACCTACTTATTTTTTTTCGGAATTTAGAATGGCAAATGTGCATCAACCATAATAGCCAAATAACATCGACTAATAAAACTTTTCATTTCACCTATTATGTCGCGGACCGTGGCTTAACGGAAACGCTATGCTTGGCATTTACTAAGCAGACCGACACCGTGCCTGCAGATGCTGGAAAACAGCTAGATTATTTGGGTATATACATGAGGCCTGTGCTTGTCTACAAATGAGAGGCCTTCCAATAAATTAGTGAAGGGAAATTTTGCTATGAAAAACCACCTCCCTTGGCAGATAAATTGATGGTACCTAATTAGTACTTATTAGTAGTATAGAGGTATGAGGAACAGGGTGTAAAGTTCACTCAACCTCCATAGAAAAGGGAGGATCCTCCGACCAGACGGGTGTTGTGTCTGGCGGGCAACTGCCCAATGAGTCATGTCGGGCTGTTGTATATATGCTAGTTGCGCGGTAAACTCTGTTTGCGCGATGCAGGATTTGCGTGACGTCAGTATGACGCGTTGTTCGCATGTGGCGTTGTAGATACCGCTACAGTAGGTTGTTATTCTTGCATAGCGTTTGCCAGATTCAAGAGGGCGCTGCTGTCAACTCTTGATGGTCTTTCTCTCATACAGGAGGTGTTCTTATTGGGAACTGATCGAAACACATATCTACTAGCGCTTTAAGTTGTAGGTAGGTACATACTTAGAACAGCAGAAGGTATTATAAATGGTACTTTTCACTAACCTATAACCTTGATACCAATCACCTTCGTATAACATCCCGCCTTTCGTGGTAAACCTTCCTTTGCCTGTGGACATTTTTCATCATAATCGTGCTTTGTTGTCAGCCAAAGTTACATTGAATTTTAAAGGGACAAAAGTGCTCGACGTCGGTAAAAATCGAGAAAAAAAAATAGGCATCAGTTTTAGTACCGACGTGCTTGATGTAACGATTCGGGCGATTGATGATCATGCACACTGAACGCTGGGTCCGAGCCTTTCTGCCTCCTAACTGTCACCATTTCCATTGTAACATGCCGTAAGTATGCCCGATGGCATTCCCAAGTTCCCAACGGAAAAAATTACGAACTTCCATACAAACTTATATTCTCTATTTAGCCGCTTCGGGGAGTGAATTTTCAAAAATCCTTCCTGAGTACTAACTTTCGTTATTTATTTATAACTAGCAGCGCCCCGCGGTTTCACCCGCATAAGTTTCGATCCCGTGGGAATATCGGGATAAAAACTATTCTATGTCCTTTTCCGGGATTTAAACTATCTCAATAGGTACCAAATTTCATCTAAATCGGTTCAGTGGTTTAGGCGTGAAGAGGTAACAAACATATAAACACACACACTCACAAACTTTCGCCTTTATAATATTAGTGTGATTTCATGCTTCTAGACCCAGAGGTCTAGGCTGTGCGTTGTCTGTCGACTGTCAGTGAACGAATTTAAGAATTTCGATGCCATGATCATGAAGACTCACTTTCAGCCGGAATGCCCAAACTCTAAGGTGGATAGACCTCTTTATAAACGTAGATGCAGTTCCGGATTACCTAGCCCATAAGCAAGTTGTCTCGGGTGGCACCATAAGGCAGAGACAGCATCGAAAAAGTATTTGCTAGCACATGAAAGGCAAGGCTGTTTATCAGCAAGATATTACAAGACCCAAAAGTCACTCTAGAGATGTGTGCCAATCTTTACTAATCGCTCGTCGATGTATTGGAAAAATACGAGGCGACTAGTGGACAGGGGGGCCTGCAGGCGTGGATTGCTTAGGGCATCAAGTAGTCTTAATCCGGCACTGCGTAAATGGGCTTTACATTTCTATCAGACAAAAACCTGAATCTCTTGCTATTTTACCTTCCTTCAAATCGCATTTCCATTCGCCAACATAACTGTCCATCCTCGACGTAAAGATAGCGTTACGAAGACCATTTTTTCTAGCTTTCCTGTCAGCCGCTACTGACAGTGGCGTAAAACCTCGTGGGTGGTGATAGTATGGCATGGTGGTTTAAAATTAAAGTGAGAAAAAATATCAACAAAATATTAAGCACAGGTCGAGTGATTGTGTACAAAAATGACACTGACAGCATCGTTTTTTTCCTATTCTAATATTTTCGTCCATCAATGAGGTTTTTGCACTGACCTCTATCATACAAGAAATGGTCAGTGGGTTTTGGTTTTTTGTAGCAGCCGTCACGTCGCAAACTTGACCACTAGAGGTCGCACCATGCGACTAGGAGCGTCCAAAATAGCGGTCGTCACTTGTTTATGCTCTTTCGTCGCTATGACAAAAAGAAAATACTAACGATAAAAACACAAATTCAAACTTAACTATTCTTTTAATAACATACATTATGCATTAGTTCACTACATAAATGCTTTATTGTTTGCCGTGCGCCTTCTGCAAGCCTCTGCTGAGGTCAATCAGCTGTTGGTAATGCTCCCTGAACCCTTGCAGTGCTAACTCCTGCTGGCTTTTCATTGAAGAGTTGCTGACGATGTACTTCTCTATACATTCTATGCATTTGCTGTCAAGCTGGATGTCTTCTTCCGTGAGGGTCTCGGGTTTCGTCAGCTGCACTGGTGTTGGTAGTATCTGTAAAGTAGCATAATTATGTAGGGTAAAACACTAGTTAAAGCTCCGTCGCGAACGAGAGCAAAGCGGTCTTGAGGTTGATTTGGACGACATTAATAAATGAACTTTATTTTCAGCAACATAAAGTGCTTTGGCCGCAGACACAAAACAGTTCTTCGGGAGTCCTCGAGCGCGCTTGCGCGAACACTGTCAAGCTCATGACATGAGAGTGATTGATTTCCTTTTGTTATTTCATAAGTCAAAATCAGTAAGTAGTTTGTTTATTTTCAGCTTTCAGAAATTGAGTGAGTGTGGGAAACTTGACAAATTTTACAAAACACACTCACTTGCTGGGCGATAGTTCGAGCTACATCGCCGTTTGCCACATCGCCATGAATATCCTGCCTCAACGCAGTTAGAAGTACTGCCTCCCTGACGGTGCCGCTCTGCAGTAGTTCCAGCATTAACTTATCCATGCTCTGGTGCCAGGTCAAGTAGAATACAAGCGGACCGAAGTGGCGGGTAGATCTGGAAAATACGAAGATGTTTTGGATTGATATTTAGATTTTAGATATTAGCAGCAAACATATTTCGTTTGTACAACATTTATGGCGTTTATTGTCGGGATCATATCCACATTTTCCAGTGTAAACTAGACATTCATTTAGAACTTTTTTGCTGTAAAAATATAAATAAATAAAACTGACCACCATTTTGACGTCAAAATGGCGCCGGATCGGTTGGTATCTTGGGCCAAGTAATTGCGATTTTTCTGTGATATTTTACATGTTTGCGTTAGTTATGTTTGACAAAATATGCATTAAAATGGTCTACAACTCTAGAAATAGTTCCTCACCTCAAAAGTTCATATTTGCTCTTGTTGTCAAGATGCTGGTATGTAATGCTGGTCACCTTCTGGTACGCAGGCTCATCAGGTTCGTACTGTACGCAGGCACGGTCCAGTACAAACTCATACTGTTCTCTGTCCAGTAAACTGTTGAACTTCTCCTGGTCACTGAACATCACTGGTTCTCTTAATTTACGACCATGGAGTGGAAAATACACCTGAAATTGAGATAGGGTTAGGTAAGAATTTTCTCTATACTTTTTATTGGATTAACAAGTCCAGTTTAGTTTTTTTAGTGGAGGCTAAGGTCATTCTTTTAGAAGAGTCTTATAAAACAAACTCCATAAAAGCCATTTATATCATCTTTTAACCCTAATGGTAGCCCTGGTCTTTTTTTTGCAGGTTTTTTAACAAGAATAATAAAAATATATACCTGGTTCAGTCTTTTCCTGACATCGTGATCACAGCTACGAAGACAACCATCAGGATCCCTGTAAAATCCATTAAAATAATTAGGTTTGTAAACAATGTGCATTTAATTAGGATAACATCGCACATCTGACATATTATTTGTATAGTAACGTTTTAAATTTAAAGGTGTTTTAAAAAAAATGTTGAGTGGAAATAGGACTTTGTTCTGCAGTGGGACTATACAGGCTAATTATTATCTTTTTTTTTTAACCAATTATGTTTCTTTTCATGAGCCGCTTGACTGGCAATGTATATAAGAACTTTGTACAGACTACCCGCTACTTAACTCATTTTATTATAACATATTATGAACCATACATTTTGTAACTTAAACATTAAATATTATGTGGGTCCATAGTAAGACTTGCACATACCTAGTAATTAAACGCTATACATTAAGTCAATTCATGTCAACTCAAAATATATCAATAAAAACATGTTTTAATGTTTGTAAAGGCGAAAAATAGCTTATGCAACAAAAATTAATCACAATCTGTGTACAAATTGAATAAGATCATTATTTTGTAAACATTATTGTAACAACCTTTGTAGTAATAAAGACCCTGAAAAATCAATCAATCAATGAGACTAGGAATCAATTTTGGAAGAGAACTAAGCTTACCGTTTAGTAACAAAAATCGTTACTGTTTACTAAATAAATTGTCATGTCCTTTCAGCTACTAATGTATAAATACCACGGAGTACAAAGTTCGACCGCAGCGGCTCACCTTGCTATGTTGCCGTCACCACATGACGCTGGCAGAATAGTCGTCATCGGCTCAGTTGCCATTGAAGGAAAAAAAAAACTTACCGTTCAATAATAAATCTGTGTTCATTAGCCACACCAAAAGTGATGTCAGTGAATATGAACTTAGCTGTATCATAGCCCACCAAAGCCGGGTCTTTGGACAGAACGTCTTCAATGTGTTGTTGAATCTGAAAATGATAAGCAAAACTTTGTAGAAACAGTCATGGGATTGAGTTCTATTTATATAATATATTGTAGGCCAGTGATATTCATTTGTAATCTTTTTCTTCATAGACATAAGGCTTGAACATAGATACCAGCAGTTCTGAAAAGGTTAGTTATGGCCTGTAGCAAAATAAATCCGAAGTAATCAATAACATAATATTGTTCCTTACCTTTACAACAGGAGGCATTTGTAGCAATCTATCAGCCCTTTCATTGGCTTTAGCAACTTCTTCTTCAAGTTCCTCATTTGTTAAGAATTTGTAAGTTGGTGTCTTTAGGATGGTTAGCCCTTGGTTGGTCCTTTTACGAAATACTTTATTGAAGTCAGGTCGAGTCAATCGTTTCAATAAAATTTGAACATTTGATGAGAAGAACTTTGGAGCTGGGTCTTGTTCTCCATCTTGAAAAGGATAATTAGAGAAATAGATGAAATTGTATGCAGGTTCCGAGCTATATTTATGTTAGATTTAATGGTTACGTGAATGGACTTACCATAAATGGATGGAACTATGCTCAACTTGCGGCATGATATAACGAGTATTTGCGCATCTGTGATGATGTTTCTTGGATTGTTTCGTGCTAGTTTTCGAAGTATGAGCGACATTTTAATCTTTTACGAATCTTTTTTTGATCCTAACCTAACAAAATAATGTTTATTTTATTTTTCTTTACTGATTGATAATCAGATTTCAGAGTTTGAATTCAAGTCTTTTGAATTCAATTTGGCTTTCATTCTCGAATGTCGGACTTAGGTCGTCAAAGTTTGGCAGTGACGTCTCAAAAGGTTTTTTTTTTAGAAGTTGCAACTCCTGTGAGCTATGGACGCGGACGTACATACTAATTCCATGGAGTAAGTAATCCTTTATGGTCTACTCTAGATGTGCTCTGTGGAGTGTGGGGTAAAGCTATTTGTCAAAATAATATTTTGTCAAAGTCAAAATAGTACTGTGTTTTGTGTAAATGTAAATTGTTTTACTCCAATTTGTGGAAAGATACCGTAATAAACTTTACTTAGAGGGTAAAACAACGTTTTAATGACTTCTTTTTTTTTATCATGGCCAAAAGGAAAGCAGCTGTCAATGATATCATATATGAATTGGACAATGAGGACATCGTACTCAGCAGTGACGATGAGGTTAAAGAACCCAAAATAAATCGTTTGGAGACGGTAAATAGTACAAACGGTACCTCAACTGACAAAGAAAGTAATGTAGAAATTAGTTTAGAAGTATCCGATGTAGATAAGCCAGATGAGAACGTCAGTGATAACACGACTCCACTGACGATGCATAATGGAGGGAAAACGCTGAGCGACGTATCTATTGAAAATAGTCCGAAAGGTACCAGCTCTCAAAAGGCAGTTGGTGAAGTTGATAGCGTCAAGAAAATTGGTAGCGAGGGTTCAAAAACCACTATACTGAACGAGGATATAGTAATAGATTCTCCCGGTAATAGCGATCTTGGTGTGGAGGGCTGCGAAAATAGGACACCCTTAGTAACAGTGCGATTTAAAGATAGAAAAATGGCAAGTAATTACAAGGAACAGGTGAAAGCATTTATGTTAAAATTGATCAAGCTTCATGAAGGAGAGAGTTTGGGGTCTGATTCTGAGACAGATGTAGAACTTGACATTTGGCCCGAAGACTTAATTGAACCGGAATTAAGTGAAAATATTGTTGAACCGAAGGAAGAAAGCAGTTTGTTCTTTGTGGACACTGACCCTTGTACTGACCGGCCCAGCATGATACCTAGATACAGTCAAGTAAGCTTTGCTATCTTATTTATAATGTAGTTTTTAAACATAGATTAAATACCTATTTGGGGAGAGGTTTTGCCCAGCAGTGGGATGATATAGACTGACAGTATAATATTTTACTATGTCATATTCATATACACACAGTATAATAATATTTTACTATATTGTATTCATATACACACAGATTAAAAAGAGACATCAAAATTGGTTCATTAGTTTTTGAGAAAATTGCAGACAAACATGCATACTGTATATGGGTTGAATATAGAACCTCCTGTTTTGAAGTTGGTTAAAAATATGATTTTAATATTAAAACTTTTATTCAAAATCTTTTTAATCTCTTCCTTATTCTGATAACACACCATACCTTGCCAGTCTACATATTACAGGTAAATTGCACATTCTATTTTATTGTATTATTCTATGGATCATAAGTCAAGATATTTTTACACAACAAACTTAATGGTTTTCTTCATATTATTAAACTGCATTTTATGCAGTACAGCATGATATGAATGGTACCTGTGTTATCATGATTGTTTTCAAGTGATGTACAGTCACATCTAAAAGTATGTATACACTTGGCTTTATTCAAAGGCGATTTTCTCCTTCATTTTTTAATAAAATTTTATCTTATTACGAAAATAGTATTTTCGAACCGATAGGATTATGTTAAGTGTCGTATTTCAATGTTGCATTTGTTATTTCACGAAAAAATCGCAACTGAAAATTACCAAGTGTATACATACTTTTAGACGTGACTGTACAGATGCCATCATATCAAGCTACTACAATCTGTCAAATTTCTTTAATGGCTTTTCAAATTTATCGCTAAAGCATAAGGTTCAAAGTTGATTGGGAAAAATTGACAGTTTTGGGTAGCTTGATATGCTGGCGTCTGTACTATAATACAAAGCCGTGGACACATGGATAGCATTGGTTGTGAATGGAAATCTGACTCCTTGTTCTGTTATGACTAATTTACTTCCATTGATTGTAAAATTATTTTGAAATAATAATTTAATAAAATTTTGATAAGGGCCAAACTTTATTGTAAGTATTTTGTATTTAATAATGAGAAACCATAACAAAACCTCCATCAAATGAAAGATTAATTTGTTTGTTATTTAAAGTAGGTAAAAGTTTAAAAAGTATGTACAACAAACCTCTAGGTATGTTGTAGAGATATGACGAGAGGGTGTACATGTATCCAAATTGCATCTGCTATAACTTTGACTTAAAGCCAATGTGTTGTTTTCAGGCATCATCAACTGTCATAACAAATGTTCCTGATGAGGAAGCATCCGCTCCGCCGCTACGGAGAGGGCCGTGCTGCTTCAACTGTGATGGGAGTCATCAACTCAGAGAGTGCCCGTTGCCGAGAGATCACGCTAGAATAGCAGAGAAAAGGAAAGCCATGAATTCACTTAGAGTTGGGTAGGTTATCAATGACAGCATTTACAAATAGCAGTTAACTGAAAATAGTAGATGTTCCAAAAACGTATTGTTGCACTATTAAAAAAAAACTTGAAAGAAAATCTATGAAATTGGTTTTTCTTTAAGGCATTGACTGCCAACTCGGTCACGATTGACCGCAAACAATAGATATTCTATGTGTGTCTGTTGCCTGGCAGCCAACGTGTTAAGGGGGATGCGTTAGGTAGCCTGCGAAATTCATTTTTTTTTTTATTGTTTTTGCAAAATGCAGGTCAGTCTCAGGTTGTATGTTGGGGCCTACCCTGGTGCTTCGCCTTAAACACATTTAATGTTACAGTAACAAAATCACAAGAAGGTGTCAGACATTTTAATGTCACACCTAAAACTTTTTTTTAAGTGGCGGTATTTCGTTTTTAAAAAGGTACTCTAGATAAATTTTATTATAAAGTGTTTTTATGATATAGTGTTTTTATGATATGATTTGATGATTCAACAATAATCATCCATACTAATATTATAAATTCGAAAGTAACTTTGTCGGTCTGTCTGTATGTTACCTTTTCATGCCTAAACCGCTGAACCGATTTAGATGAAATTTGGCATAAAGATAGCTTGAGTCTCGGGAAAGGACATAGGATACTTTTTATCCCGATATTCCCACGGGATCGAGACTAAAGCGGGTGAAACCGTGGGGCGCAGCTAGTAAAGCTATAATTTTGTTTTACTAAATGTTTATGTATATCCATTTCAGACGATATCATGTAGAAGATGAACAGAAATATGGGCATCTAATACCTGGTAGAATATCTGGGGAGCTGCGGCATGCCCTAGGACTAAAGAGGCATGAATTGCCACTTCATATTTACCGCATGCGGTTACTGGGATACCCGCCTGGATGGCTAGAGGAAGCCAGGATATCGCACTCTGGCATTACTATGTTTGATTCAAAGGTAAATAAAATTAATATTACTATAATGTTTGATTTCAAAAACAGATAATAATTTAACCGGTCAAGCTCCGTGCGTGACCTATGGGTCACGACACAATAGAAAATCAATTGTGTCTCAATTGTTAAACTTTTCGCACAAAAAGGTACAAAGGCGGACTTAATGCCTTAGGCATTCTCTACCAGTCAACCAAGGGTGGTGAAGAGATTAGATGGCAGGTTCAGAGAAACATGAATGAGAATTATCCTCCGTGGAATTATCAAGTTTTGGAACAACAAACCCAATGTTATGTTATACATGACAAAATTAAAAATCCATTGCAACAATAAAAATTATAACCTTTTTGCTACAAACGAAAAACAAAAACTCAAAAATCAACTTACGAATGCATTATGCTAAACTAGTTACGTAGTTGAGGTAGTGGTAATGTAGCTATTGCTACAATCTAAGGCGAAAAATTCATTCAACTTCCAGCCAGAAGTGTGCCTAATGTTTGCCTACCTCTTTGGCAAATACAGGGTGGCTGGTTGGGACATCAATCCATAGTAAAAGCTCCCTAATTGCTTAACACACTATCACTCGAAATCTGAATCATTTTGAAGCAAATTGCTAATCCATTGCTTCATAAGTTCGAAAAATTTGTCTGTTCAACACGTAAATAAAGCAATGAATGTTGTTGAACTGTCAAAATTAAACTGATTCCAATTGATAATGTGTTACGCAATGGCCCCACTGGTTGTGTGTGGTCTTAAATGAATAACTTGAATCCTCTCCAGGGTAACGCCATATTGGAACCTGAGGAGGAAGAGGGTGAGGTCTGCGAACCTGGCAGCAAAGACAAGTTCGACATCAAAAAGATACTGGACTTCCCTGGGTTCAATGTACCAGCCAGTTCGCGGTATATAGAGGTAAGATATTATCATCAATAAGGTAATGGTAAGTCTATTTATTTAACGCAGGATAACCTTTACCAGAAGTGGTAATCGTATTAGTGGTTCAGCAGCTCAGTGGCCTGCATTGCATATAGGCATATAAGCAGTGCCTACCTCGATATATCAACATAAGCCTGTCAGTTAAATTTTTGTGTGTGCCCCACATTAAGAAACTCACTAAATTATCATACCTAATAAAAAACAAAATCTTCATACAAACACGCGCGGCAGTAGGCAGTCGCCGGACGGCCTACTCGGCCCCCGTACTATTCGCACATTGTCATTGGTCTTTACTCGTTCAAGTTAATACGACAAAATTACAAATACGTACGTCTCACGCGTAATACCATGACGTTCGACCTTCGCAATTTATCACCCTTAAGTAGGCATGCCTGATCAAATAACCACACTTTTGACCTCACTTTTTTTTCTGATTAGTGACTGCGTTTGCCTAGACTAGACCGGGCCTAGTGCCTACCTATTTTGAAAATCAATGGACGCCACTGCAGCAGCTTGAATATCATACGGATTGTGCCAGTTTGTCGGTACGACAGCGACTCCCCTGACATCATCTGTAATCAGAAGACAGCCGCCACGCAACCATTGATGCGAGGCTCTGCTAGAGTGACTGTCATCAGCCAGTGTTACTATTATCCAATATAAAAAACTAGACGGCGCCACTTGCTGCGCCGTCATAATGTATTGAAGACCTTCAAATGATGTTTACGTTAATACTTCCAGGAGTCGCAAGAGTTTGGTCTGCCGCCGATGTCAGAGCAGGACAGCAAGATGTCGATGCTCCAGTTCCTGGCCCCCAACGCTATGAAGGCGTACAAGCGCAAGAAACTCACGTTCTTCCCTTCGGCCTCCGCTAACAACACACTCGAAGGACAAGCAGAGATGGAGCTGGATAGTGGAGATGGTGAGTTGCGGTTCCTGTATTTTCTCCAGCAATAAGATAATATGACAGTAAAAGTTAATAGCTGCCTCGTGCCTTTAGTAGTAGCAAGGGCAACTGCTAAGCTTTGAGTCCTCAGTTCACGTCGTTTTTCTATAAGGATTTTTTTTAGTAGCAGCCTTTTTTTTATCGTTGATGAATGCTCATGCATTCTGCACTAGCACGGGGAGATAGTGCAGTTATGTGGAACTCTAACCCAATAAAACTCCACGGTGTCCTCTGTCGCTTACGGCGGGAACACGGGCACGCGTTAGAACTCATCCGTGAACCCGCCGCGGCTGTCCGTCACCGGACCCTCCTCTGGGGAGTATTCCCCATCATCGGCGCACCAGAACACATAGCACGTCGTGACCACCCCAGGGACCAAACCAGCACATGGGCGCCAGACGACCCCGTGTCTGGGCATCCTTGGTCCCCCTGCGACGGGTTAGGTCATTGGCCCCGCCGCCTTTGGCTTAGAAACCTGGATTGACTATTGAGGAGGGTTCAGTAGCAGCCTGGAGGCTGGATTAGTGCCTAATTGATGGCAATAGGATTGCTCTCTATTACATGAGACTTAAACATAACTGGCGAAATGTGGGTGATCACTTCTGGCACATACGAGTGTTGTTATGTTTATTCGATAAAATAATAGTTATTTATGCAACTTTTATAGAGGAGTAGCTGCGCCCCGCGGTTTTATCCGCATAAGTGTCGATCCCGTGGGCATATCGGGATAAAAAGTATCATATGTCTTATTCTGATGTATACGCTATATTACTGTAGTTTCATAAAAATCCGTTCAGTCGTTTTTGCGTGAAAGAGTAACAAACATCCTCACAAACTTTCGTGTTTATAATATCAGTAGGATAGGAAGTAGGATTTATAGCATGGGTGTAGATTAATAATTTTTTCTTTCCTTCAAAACTGGCTATGAAAGTTCTCTTAACCTTTTGAACGCCGGAGTATAAACGTATCGCCGTACCCCTGACGCCAGGCCACTTTAACAACACAACACGCACAACAACAACACGCACTTAAAACAACAAATTTCTCGATATTGGTGGTTTATTTATATTAGTTTCATGCAATACAATATAGACGGAAGCCTAAACTTTTAAATTATATAAATAAAAACACACAAAAGTAATGATTAAATTGTTTATTTCATAATATCCGACGACGACGACCGACGTGTATTTTGTCATATATTTGTGACGTTGGCGTTCAGGGTAAGATTTCGTTTGTCACATATATGTGACAATGGCGTTCAAAAGGTTAATAATACCAGCAAATTTTGTCTCACTGCAGTGCAAACGCTTCTTTTCATACGGAGAAGGCAATGTGCATAGCAATGTTCTACTTAATTGAAATAAATAATTGGACTTCATAATTTTATGCTATGATTTCAGAAGTAGCAGAATTCCCGTCAAACCCCCCGCTGCCGGACGAGGCCCCGCCCCCGCCGCCCCCTCCGCCATTGTTACCTCCTCCCCCACTAGAGATGCCGCCGCCTCCTCCCCCGGTAGAGATGCCGCCGCCCCCTCCCCCCGCGGACGACAAGCTGGAGACCTCAGGAGATGACACCGAAGTGATAGAGGTCATCAAGATTGGGGACATACCCATTCCTGTCACTGATCTTACTAGTGATGATGATTATGTACGTTATACCATTGATTTAGGGCTGATTTTTCAATATTCACACAACTTTTATGTGAGGACTAAATACTGCGGTTCGACAGCTTTTCTATAGAAAATACATTATGTCATAATTATTCTTTAGATAAAAGTTATCTGATTATTAAAAAAATCAGCCCTTAGTGTGTTAAGTATTCCCCCTTAGCCCTTAGTAGTATTCTCTTTGTTTCCTTTTTTAAATTTTCTATTTTCATCGTTCAGATGAACGACGTCTTCTGCTGGACCTCCTTAACTTCGAAATATTGTGTTTATTATTTGAAAAACCAAACACAGCTTTAAGTTACATTTCAAGTTGAGTTTTACAGCAAACAACAAAGCTTTAAAAATGAGTACCAACCGACAAACCTATTATCCATACAATACCTTAAAATCTTTCAGGACAAATCCCAAAGCAGTGGACGCAGTAGCCCAAGCTTAGACGATTTAGAAGAAAAGAAACGACTGTTACTAAATGCATTAGAAACTAGTACGCCAAACACCTCCATTATCAGTATACTGGACAGCACGGAAGAGAATATAGAAGAAAAGACTTGTGATGATATTGACTTAAACATGGACACTGCCAATGTTGACGAAAAACTGAAACTAGAAGATGATAGTAAAAACGTAAATGGTAAAACTGACGCTGAAAGTAATCACGATACTAATCCAGACAGTGCAATGGTAATCGCGCAAGAAGAACCTAAATCTGACGTCACGAGTAAAGAAAGTCAGGCTGAAGTCACGAGTACAGAAGAAACTCCAAGTGAGCCAACAGCAGAACCATCAACTGAACCATCAACTTCTAAAACAGTTGATGAAGAAAGATCTACATCTTCATCAACCATTCCAGAAGTTAATGACAATGAGGATAAAAGAAACGACAGCGTATCTGACGTCCTCGGCACCCCTGAATCAAAACCGGGCCACGTAAAGGGAACGCTATTCGGAACACCAGTCATGAACATTGCTTCCTCATACCTCAAACTGCCCACAGACGACAAATTCGCTAAAGACATCTGTGACGTCATCAATTTCGAAAATCTACCCAACTCCACAGGAAAGTACAAGAAAATAAGTGCATTACTCAAAAAGGTTAAAGGTGAAGTGGACAGGATACAGGACTCATGATAACCATACACCCCTGCGGGGGGCAGAACTGTTTTAAGTTTTATAATGCAAGTGTGTGCACGGAAATGATGTTAGAACGTAATTGTAAATTGAGGTAACGTATTTTTTATACTACTCAATAGAATAACTCCATTTTTGGATGAGAAGCAATATTTTATAGGTATGTTTTGATTAAATAGTTGTTTTAAGTTACCCGTTGCTGGTGCGTTTTAGCATAATCCGTTGTAAGTACATTTTAACCACGTTTTAGCTAGACAATTTTCACATTCATATTGACAGAGTTCGCATTTTGCAATGTTAATGTTTCTTTTATCACCCAAATACATACAGTTTTTATATAATTGCTTACTTTATTCAGTTTCTGTGGCTAAGTTGAATTCTGACTAATCGGACTACAAAATAGCAGAATTAAGCTAATCTCACATTACAGCCGCGACGGCCCGTATGCAAAATTGCGCCAAAGCACAAAATGAGTGGCGACGGGCCGCACCCCAACGCACTGAAAGCTCGCCATAGGTGGCAGCACTGTTGTTAGTCAAGAAACCGCCATTGTTGTGTATTTTTACTGTTCACAAATAAAACGAAAACTAGATAAAAATGTGTGCGACTTGGAATCTAGCTCAATTAAAGGACGAGCTAAGGAAAAGGGAAGCGTCTACCACTAGTAAAAAAGCAACTTTAGTGGTAAGGTAAATTATGGACTTCATAATTTATTTTTTCCTTAGTTCTTTTGTTGGTAATACTGGAGGCTTATGAGTTTATGACAGAAGTAACTTGATCGGAGTTAAGGCCAATTCGAGTCTCATGATCTTCCTAACATTCCTGCAGTGGAAAAGTACAGAGATGTTAATTCAAGCACTTATATGATGAGTTAATCACACACACACACACACACCCTTAACCTTTTAAGCGCTTGGCTAAATATCAGTTGCCGTGCCCCTAGCGCGCGGCTACAAATCGATAAAATCAAGATAAAATAATACCTACAATAAATAAGGAGGAGAAATCGTTGTATCGATTAAAAAATAGTCAAAATTTTTTTATCTCTATTTAATAATGGTTTTAATTGTACCACGCAGTTAATAGGACGAAAATAGAACGAAAAAATCATGCATGTTACTGTCGCAGAAATACGACACGGGCGGTAGGGGCACGGACACGTATCGCATAAATGCAATACAAGCGGGACCGCGGGACACCGATCGGTGACCAAACAATAGAAAATCAATTGTGTCTCATTAGCGGAGCTTGACAGATTAAAAGGTATCAATCTGTCAAATTTCTTTAATAGATTTTGACGTTATCGCTAAAGTATAAGGTTCAAAGTTGATTGGGAAAATTTGATAGTTTCGGGTAGCTTGATGTGTTGGCGTCTCTACTTACACCACAGGAGCCTGTAATGAATCAGACATGGTTCTGTTTTATAATAAAAAGGAGCATCACTTGTTTATGAATTTCTCCCATAAAAGTCTTCAGGATTAAAATGTGTAGCACTGCACCTCGACGAATTATCGGGTTTCCATTTTTTCTTCGGAGAGCTTTCCTCCACAGTTGTTTTTTAGAAGAGCTTTTGGAAAACATCCCATGTATCTTTGCAGTCAACCGCTGAGCAAAAGAAGTCGCTTGTTTACAAAAAAAAAATGAATAGATAGTGACAGCTAGCTGTCAAATTCTTGGGACTAGTGATAGTAGCGTCATCTGAATTGAGCAAGTGGCAGAATTACATCCGCGATCCGGACACTCACTAGTTTTAATCGACTTCAAAAAAGGAGGTTCTGTATTCGACCCGTATGTATGTATATCCGCGATTTTCTCAAAAACTAATGAAGCAATTTTGATTTTTTTTTACCCAGTTCATTTCAATGCCACTCGCACACATTTGTAAGGCCGTGACGCAACGCAACGCTTTGCATTAATCCTCCTTTATCACTTTTGTACATTTTGCATGGACACTCGCGCACACTACAGAGACGCCGCAGGGCAACGCGCTGGCGGATCGCTCGCCAGGCGTATTTTTGCGGCCACTGACCGCCACTGTTATGCGCGCAGCGATACGGCCCGCCTAAAGTGAAAAATTTACGAAAGGATGAAAGAGAATTTTTGCAATGCGTTATGTTGAGGCGCGCCCTTTTCTGCGCTAGCCTTTATGGCGCCTGTACACTCTTCCGAGCGAGAGTGCTCTCGCCGAGAGCACGCGCGAGAGGTCGAGTGACGAGTGTGACCCTGTACACTCTCATTTATTCAATACGAACGAACGCCGAGAAGATGGTTGCGTTACAAATTACGGCAGCTGTTAAGGGCCTATGCGCTATGAGTTATTATAATTACATGCGCAATACCATACAAAAAAAAACAGGCTCGGTATGATATATTTCCATAAAATTTAGTTCGTCGAACGTCTACGCGGTTAGAAAGCTTGCGCTAAACTGAATGACGCGAGAGTGTACAGTGACGCACTCGCGTCGCCTCGCGAGTGTAAGCGAGACGCTTTTACTTGCGGGCAAAAAACCGGCTCGGAACGGAGAGCAGACGAGGCAAGACGAGCCAATAAGAGACGAAGCGAGTGTAGCATTGTACACTCTCGCACTCGTCATGCCTCGAGGAGTGTACAGGCGCCATTATAGGTCAGTAATTAGCTAAATGTCGCAACTACTAGTTGGTCCTAGTAAGCTAGTTTGATGGTCCGTTCAGGTTCAGCAATGATTGCATAAGATTCTTGGATTTTATTATTGGAAATAAAACAATTTGTTTCTCAGTTATATTTAATTTATTATTCTCGATAAATATAATCTCGATCGGTTTTGTCAAAACAAAAATACATAGTATGAATATGTATAATCGATACTGTAACTCAGAAATAAAATATGGTTGCAAATATTACCCAACCCAAGTGAATTAACTAAAAAAACTAGTGGAATATGTTATTAGTTCAACTCGAAAAATAAACAATAACAAAAGTTTTATGTGGAAAAAATAATCTCCTTGTAAGTGTTCATATGATATGACGTACATTAGTTGTATATTTTATTTTTCTCATCTCACTTTTATACTAAGTGTAACTCCGTAACTCGAACAAAAATAATAAGAAAATTGCAAAGACTTATTAATTATTTGCATCAGAGGCAAAGTTGTGAACAACTTTTAGGGAGGTTTTATCACGATTGAGGAGAAATCTTATTTCCCCAATTAATATACGATATTACGATATCGTAAAATGTACGCTTTTATAGCCGCAGACATTTTTTGTTTTCGCTCAGTAAATGGCCTGCACAACTGTTGGCATTCGCTAATCAATAGAGGGTTATTATATAATCCAACAAACAATAGCGGGCAGCATATTGCAGGTATGTAACTATGAGTACATTTTTTTCTCGATACAAATTCACGCCACAAATGTCTTTCACCGCGTCAGGTACTTCCAATGTAAACTTGACAACACTACTAATAATTAATACTATAAAATTCAGATCTTGTTTGAAATTCCATGGTTATTGCACTTACTGTGATGTTAATAATATTAGTACAGGAGCTACCGTTAATTTTAAAAACTCATTTTATACCAGCTGATATTAATAATAATGATAGGTTTCTATCAGCCAATGAAACGGTCAGTCCCGCATGTAGTGGTGGAATTTATGGTAAGGAAATATTGAACTTGCGATTAGAAATATCGTTAAAAGCAATTTCATACCAGTCAATAATTTATGCCAGGTGTTTCATATTGCCATCGACACGCTATAAAGAAGAATAGTTTATGCCGGGCTGACTTTTTAATCTGGAAAAAAAATTGCGCATAAATACTGAGTCCGAGAACGGTAAAGCCTTTGGCATATTTAAAAAAATAATCCAACAACTTTTGCAGTTTAACGATTTTTTTTTGTTTTGATACTGTAAATTACAGACCGATATGAAGAGAATTTAAAAACTAGGGCTTTTAACAAGTTCAAGCTTCCCTTACTTATAGCTCAACGACGGGTGCACTGACTCCGATTTTGCTGATCATTTATTACGAATCTACAAGTACGAATCAGTCGGTATAAAATCACTAGAAAAACGACAACGATAGCTCCCGCGCTACATTTTCATGTCGTAATAAAAACATACATAAGTATTTGTTAAAGTGCATCGAAAATTATTAAAATATCAATGTTCTCTTACAGAACATGTAAAACAAAGAAACACCTGTTATAGAACAGACTCACATACTATTGTAGGCTTATATAAGTAGATGAAAAAGTATAGCACCAAATGGTAAATAAATAAAAAGAAAATGATAAATACATAAAAAGTTTACGATAAATTAGGGGAGATTCGTTCTTAAACCGTCATAAATTCCAAGTTCATAAGAATCATTATTGTGACGCCTTCTATGTATTGTAAGTTTAATTTCAAAGGCAAGGCAGCAACAGCGAACTAAATTATTTACTTTATCGAAATTTTCCAATCGTTTATAATAACCTTATCAGTACATAATACCTATACAAGATCTTATACATCTACACTTAAGTTGTGATGACGTTCTCGCTGTCCACAACTCGGTGCGGTACATTTCACTATATAATACAATTACTGGAATTCATTGTTAGTGCGACACCTTGACGAGACTCCTTGTCTTATATTCTTGGAGGCGTTGGAGGCGCGCCGTCGTGATCCTGGGGACAAATAAATTATTTATTTATTTCTGCACTAATGTTGTTGTTAAGAAGTGCTTAATCTAATGAATACGCTTAAAAATAAAAATGTGAGGCACTGGTGCTTTAAAAAGGTATAAGCCGCCAAGATTCACAGTAAAAGAATCATCAAAATTAGACTACTTAAAAAGTTATGCGTGGCCATACTGAACATAGCAGGTTACTTCAAAATTAATGTATTTGGGCTACTGCAACTACGAAGAAGGTATTAAAGTTATCAATTTTCAGTCTATAAACCAAATTGATCAGCGACGCAGTCTAGTTTTTTCGCACATATGACTAACATGTAGACATACATTGAAAAAAGAAACTGATGTTTCAATCTGTCGTTTTAACTTTTGAACATTATAAGAAGTTGTAGTCTGTGCATCTGAATAATCAAGTTTTACAAAGTTAAGGTCAGAGATTAGACTATCATGGTCGAAGAGATTATACATTTGTTTGTGTTTAATATCTATGGTATTAATTCTGACAACCCAGACAAAACAATATCGGCCTCTTATCGTCTATGTTTAGTTCCTGCTCTATGCTATTTCATAATAATAATGTTATTGCTTGTTCATTATGGTGGAATATTACTTTTTCGAGTCTTTACTTTCATGGTTAACACATTGTCAAGATGTATAGGTACAGATAGCGCCATACACGAAGACGCGCCCCACTCTTCTTCCTAATCGCTTACAGTACAAGTGTGCAAAATTCCGCTAGTGTTTTAGTTTTGTCGATACACATTAATTACCCACCAATAAGTAATTGCTGTGTCTCGACAAAACTTAAACACTAGCGAAATTAACTAGCGATTAGTAAGAAGAGTGGGGCGCGTCTTCGTGGATGGCACTATCTAGAAATGACTTGTAGATGGGCCATTTTTGCATTAAGAGACTACTAAGATCATTCCCAGCCTATTATCTTAATCCTAACTAGTTGAAACAAACGTAAAGGCTTGTGGTATTCACAGACGGCTGCGCAAAAGATCAAAAATGTGGGCACGCGCAAAAAGGTGCATGTTTCCTTTTTTGCTATAGACTGGTTTTTGGCTTGCTCTCATAATAATAATTATGATTCTCCTCACAGCCAGCGGTAGATGGTACACTACTTGTATTTCGATTTACATAAATACTTACTAATTGATAAAAGTATGCTTTATTTCGTTTTTGCAAGACTTACCCCCTCACTAATAAACGTATTATATCAGATGAATAGTTAAACACCGATTTCTCTCTTTCAGTCGTAAGTAATTTGACTTTCGAAAGAAGAAGATAAAGCGTTGTGTAAATATACAGACGCTATACAACGTTTATTAGTGAGGGGGCTATTTTAAAAGATAAAATTGACGTAAAGGGAGGGCGATGATAAGTTTGAATACTCTTAATATAAATACAGTGTGGCAGGCGACGCGCAACTTGTTGGATTCAGTACTTGATTCTGAACCCGCAGGTATTGCACTTTTCCATGAAACAGCTGTTTTTTTTCGACGAAAATGCAATGAAAAATTTCTACGCTAGGGGGTCTAGAATCATGTGTTGAATTCGTGGTTATAGTCTGCGCATCGATGTCCCTGTCACCCTGTAATCACACATTGACCCTCTCTAGGGTCAGTGTGTCTATATTTATCACGATATTTATCTTTAAAATGTTGATTTTAACTGCATTACTGTGTCAGGCTCATGGTTAGCCTCCAAAAATGCTGTTACCATGGAAAAATTCAAGGTCATTCGATAACAATCAGGTTTAATTACCGGAACATGTATCAATTAACTTCTGATGTTTTCAGTTTATCTTAATAGTTTTTTCTGGAATTTTCTAGTTTAATTTAGACAGAGAATAATAATAGCATAATTATTAAAAAACAATTAAATCTTCATTTTTAAAATGAGTTGAATGAGACTGCAAAGGAACATTTTCAACGTGAATTCATACGTCTTGTTAGCTGATCAAACAGGAAAAAACAATAGCCATTATTTGCTCCGTTGTTCCGTTATTTGTGTTCGCTGCTATTTACCTTGTAGTGATCATTTGTGAGTGAAATGCATAGCAATAGCGACTAACAACAGTAACTAAGTAACATTTTCGGCGTCATGACCCAGATCGAATGTCTGTGTGTCTAGCACACTGCACAACACGAAACTGTTTTGTACATACATAATAGGTTCTGCGTTGTCGGCAATTTTAGTCATTTCGGCTCGATCGCTATCGTATCGCTTTTGTACGGTACATTCAAGGTCTATTCACGATATGCCTGGTTGGGATTTATATAAGTGGCGGACGACTGCTTGCTATAGTTGACACTTGATAATAGTCACATGTAAAACAATAATAATTTTTTTTATTCTTCTTGCGATATGGTAAGAGTGCTTAATCAGCCTATAACGTTCCCTCTGCTGAGACACAGGCCACCTCTCTGTGAGAGGGAATGGGCCGTAATCCACCACGCGGGCCCGGTGCGGGTTGGTAATGTCACATGTCTTCGAATTTTTGGGCCTAGGACATGGTCGGTTTCCTCACGATGTTTTCCTTCACGTTTTTGAGTGCGAAAGTGCATTATATTTGAAATCATCTGGCACCTACATATACACAGGTGAAATGAAAACTCAAAAGGTGTTCAATATCATTCGATTTCATCAGAACATTTTGTCTGAAGTGACATTATCGATCGACATTTGCGCAGGGGTTATAGTTAATTAAGTACATAAACATGAGTGACATTCTATGTTGATAAAACGATGCAAGCGTGAGTCAGTATTAAATACATACTTATTTAAA
Source organism: Amphipoea oculea (assembly GCA_945859645.1). NCBI lineage: Eukaryota > Metazoa > Arthropoda > Insecta > Lepidoptera > Noctuidae > Amphipoea > Amphipoea oculea. The sequence goes on from OX243873.1 coordinate 17,961,583, forward strand.
CGCTAGGACCGTAGTTTACGTAGCAGGTTATGTATTATGCGCAGGTCTATTTACATAATTATTTAAGACTATGAAAAATAAAAAGACAACATAGTTTTACTAGTTTCATCAACGTTTACCAAGAAAATAAAAATCTCTAAATCTTACCTGAGAATTGCGCGTAGGCTTCGCAGCGTCTTGTATCTGGTTGCGGCGCGGGCGCATGGCGTACATGGCAAGTGCGAGCGCCATCATGAGGAACATTACCATGAAGCTGTTTGCAGACGACTCGGGCCGCGGGAGCCCCGGCATAGCTTCCAGACACTCACTGTCCGTGCAGTACGACTGGCCCTGACGGAGCTGGGAAAAAGGAAAAGGTTTGTAAAAAAAGAGTTTCATTACAGACTCCATTTATTTATGTAGTAGAAGATAAAGTATCAAAATCGTACGTAGACGCCATCGATGTTTGTGTCTTCGTAGTATTCATTCGGGTGCCGTTTTGTGGAAATAAAGTACCTACTATAAATATTAATAAACCGACACTATGGAGTTCTTATATGCTTCTTAATCCATTTAATACTAAATCGTATACCTACAAGAATAAACTCCATAATCGAATTCACAGAAATACCGTGAGCTTGTATCGCAAGTCAACATTTTTATGAGGTGTCCGTCTATCTATGCAAGTTATTTGAGGTTTCAGATGGGTGAATCAACCCATATTGTATACAAACACGTGAGCACAGCCCACGGGTTGTTTTATTGAATATTATTATAATAAAAACGCAATGCATTTTCCAAAGTATTGCTTGCATGCATACAGTCTATTACGGGTCTCCTTTTCTTTTCAAGTCTAAAGATATACGGACTATATGCACTCAAAAATTACATAAGATACCGTTAGCCATCACGTCACAGAAAACTAATAAAAAAATAACAACATACAAGCTGATATCAGAGCTAATTAAAATTTATAGGCATTCATTGCGTGTACGTTTAATTATTTTAGAATGATTGTCGGCGAAATCCATTTCCTGCGTTTGTTTGTAAATAAGTTCATAAAGGTATTTGTTGGTGTCATGGAATATTTAAACATTTGGTTTGTTGATACATTACTGAAATTGGAATTGCATGAATGACCATTAAATATTTACGATTACTGTAAATATAAATAAATTTTGGACGTAGATATATCTTTATTTGTGGGATGGGGACCAATCTCGAAAACTATTTACTTGATGGATAAGAAGGTTTTATAGTTCTAGGATTTAAAGTAGTTCAACTTATTCTGCAACGTAAAGCGGTAAATGATTTTATGCATATCGAAACATATCTGTCGCATTATTATGGCAAATTCGCGTGTTTGAAGGAGAATATAATTATCACACATCTTCTATTTATGAAAGATTTCCTATTATCATTTTTGTTTTTGCTATCAGCGCACAAATGAATGTCCGCAGCTTCCTAAAAAACCGCTCCAGCAATTTACAATCGCGATCATCAAGCTTGGGAAACGAAATAACATTCATTCGTTTAGCGCCGTATTGGTACGCAAAGAAAAATTACAAGTCGATTTACGGTCTTCTTATGGCCCATATTATCAAAACCAGCTTTGCCAAAACAAATGAGTCCCTTTGTCTTATTTATAACTTGTACAATTTTAGGCATCATCCAAGATCATTTTGGATTTTCGTCGCTTGAATCTTTTGTTTGTGCATTGCAGCTGTCTTAGTTGTTTATATGTGTAGTACTGAGATGCACTCATTAATTAAATTGGACGTTTACACGTGCAAAAATAATGCGAAGTTTGTCTACTTGTTTTAAAAGTGATAATGTACTTAATTATAAAAGTACAAAAATGTATTCCATACTATAAATGCGAGTGTGTCTAGTCTGTCTGTTACCTCTTCACGCATAAACCGCTGAACCGATTTAGATGAAATTTGGTATAGTTTGAGTCCAGGGAAAGGACACAGGACAGTTTTTATCCCGATATTGCCACGGGAAACTTATGCGGTTGAAACCGCGGGGCTGCTAGTGTCAAATATTTCTTACGTAAATGTATTATTTAATGTAGCGGCCGGAACATTTTACAAATGCAGAAAGTCATAGTAGATAGTTAGCAAAAAAGCTAGAAAAAATCACGTTTCCTTAACAACCGGAGTTGCTCCAGCTTGAATTAACGTGGATGTTCAGTAGTAGTCCTTGAATTTTCTGATCTGTTTAAACACATAAGAACCAGGGTAATCGTGTTTGAACCGTAGTTAGGTAGGTATACAAGTGCGTGTTCATAATTAGAACACGTTACAAGTTGCAACACAAGCTTATCTGACGCATATCATAACATTGCCAGATAATATCGCTCTCAATAACGAAGTTCTGTACACGTCAACTGAATAGTTTTATAAAACTATTTACTATTTAAACGTTTAAAAAGTGCATACGTCATGTAAGGCCGCGTAGCAGGACAGAGAATCAGTACTGGTCTTTTGAAACATGTATCCTAAACTTGTAACGAATTCTACCGTTAGTCCAATCCATATTTCGTGAGATGCTTTAAATTCACGACTTTGCCGGAATAAAAGGAAGCTAGAAAATTCCTCACAATCACTCAAAGTTGATTGGTGAAGCTGAAAGAGGACTCTTCCACAGACGCCAGTAACCTCTTCCAAGCGTTTTTCCAAAAAAAGTTAGAAAACGTTACTTTGCTTGAATGATGTGAACCTTCTCGATGAAGATGCATCGTAGATCATTCGACACTAGCTTGACTAATCTACTGCGCCGGATATCTACAATATGTAGGACGGGGACGTCAAAACGACAATACGTAAATTAAACTTCGTAAGTATAGAAATCGTCAATTTGCCTTGAGTAAGTGTGGGGATCAATGCTCATGCCTTCTCTGAACGAGATAAGACCTTTGTCTAGCAGTGAGACAATAGTAGTAGGCTAGTATTATTACCTAATTAATGACGTTCCCAGTCTACAAATAAAAATTCAATAAAATACTTGGCAAAACAAAAAATTAATTGAATAAAAAAACATTTTTTTTCGGTACATATTTGATGGTTTCAAAATACCCCTATGCGCGACACTTGCCAGTTTTCATTCGTTGTCGCATATTCGTCCCGTCATAGTTTATGAAAAACAGCGACAGAATGTGTGCATTGTTATAAGCTCACACACGTGCAATTTTGTCGTGTATTGCTGCAATAGTAAACAATATTCTTCAGTTGTTGTAGAGTACGGCTTAGAATTAGTAGACGATCAGGACTCCGAATTGGGGATGTTCTTAATTGGGATGGACAGAGTTCGGATCTTGTGCGCAACCCCTCATACATCTAGTAGGTACTATAGCTACTTCGGACCGCCATTTCTCGGATTTGGATCGGATGCAGTGCAGAATCGCTCTGATTCGGCTTCGTTAGCACGGATGTTGAAAAAATCATACACATGATGTTGTGTGTTTATTTTTTAGTTTTCATCTAGATGTTGGAGAATTACCTTTCTGCAAATGCGTGTTGGTCACACCGACGTCATCGAAGATCCGAAATCATCGATACTTTGCCAGACCAACTAATGCACTAGCTAGTGAGTAACACCACGTCATGTCCTATAAAATTGCAATCTGAGAGACTGAGTCTGTATTTGCAATGGCAAATAGCGAGAATTCAGGATACTGCAAATAGCAAATAGATATCCGGCTTACTCAAACCCTAGACGATTTTTTAGAAAGTGTTGCCAATTTACGTAACAGAAGATGTGAACCGTAACCTGACCGATTACTACGTAACAGAAATCTCTCATTTGTGAAATAAACTAGCCTTTAGATTAGGATATTGACAGCGGTATCCTCAGTAACTGGTAACTGCAGATCAAATTATAATTCAAGCCAGAATGGAAGTCGATCCTGAAAATGCTTTACTGGGAAACCCATAGATATCAGAGGAAAACATAAAACTTTATGGTCAATATATTAACCGGTCAAGTGTCGTGGTTTGCCGATCGGCGACGAAACAATAGAAAATCAATTGTGTCTCATTAGCGGCGCTTGACAGATTAAAGCTAAATGGCGCGGAACCAGCACCCAAATTGCGTAACACACTATCAATCGGAATCTGAATAATTTTGAAGCAAATTGCTAATCCATTTCTTCATAAGTTAGAAAAATGTGTCTGCTCAAAACGTAAATAACGCATTTAATGTTGTTGACCTGTCAAAATGAAACCGATTCCGATTGATAATGTGTTACGCAATTAGCCCGCAGTAGGCCAGAGGTCAGTGGAAACACTGACCTTGAGCTGGCCTAGCGTAGTACGGAGTTTCAATAGGATAAGAGGCCTGCTTTTGTTACCAACACGTTTTGGTACGTAGGCCAAGATTCTAATGTTATAGTCCGCGTGGAACTAGTTGGCCGCGCCTTAGGTATGTGAGCGGTGGGACGGACAAGGGGGGGCGCATTACTCAGTACGCGCGTTGCGAACCGCCGCCTCACCCCTGTCCCCACCTCAGCGGCCAACTAGTTTCGCGCGGACTATAATACGTGAATTCTAATCAAAACGGCATATAAAAATAACGACGCAGTGAGTATAGGCAGCTATAAATAACGTTTTCAATTACAACCATGGAAATGGCGGTATCAGACGCGATAAGAGACCCAGTTAACACTTTAATTGAAGGATAGATTTACATGTTAACTGCTCAAACACTATCAATAAGGTACAATGTTATGGCTTTCTATCTTAACTTAAAATACGACCTAGATAGATTTTAATAATTGATAAGCTTATGTAGGCGAATGGTACTTTTCTCTTTTGAGTTCATTAATCAAAATATGTATAAGTACTTAATTTCATTCTTCATTTGGTAGAGGTATAGGACATAGTTGGTAAAAGGCTAGGCAGATATATTTGGTAGAGAAACTATTTCGATTAAAAGGAAGCCCATATCACACTTCATACTACACAGTCAGTTTGTGTGTGTGTGTGTGTGTGTTTATATGTTTGTTACTTCTTCACGCTCAAACGGCTGGACCAATTTTGATAAAATTTTGAATGGAGGTAGCTGACAGCCTGGATTAATATATAGGCTACTTTTTATCCCGATATTCCCACGGGATCGACACTTATGCGGGTGAACCCGCAGGGCACAGCTAGTTCTTAATAAATTCTAAATAAAAAGTCTTCAAATTATTTCCACATCTAAAGAAGGCGGTAATGGTTTGTCTTAGTAGGCAACAGTTTAAATGATTAATGTTTTAAATAAAACAATAGTTTTAATACAGTCATTATCAAGTTAATACAAACTTTAAGGAGGATGTTTTCTACACAACTCCTTTTTTTTTTTCTTTTTGGCAACTGAGACGATGTCAACTATTCTGCCAGCGTCATGTAGTGACAGCAGCACACAGATGAGCCGTCGAACGTTGCATAATATTGTGGTAGTTGTTATTCGTAATGTTAGTAGCTGAAAATACAATACAAGTTTTGTTAGTAAACATGTTTTATTTAATATAAATAAAATACTAATTATTACTCTACTATAAAACGACACAGATATATACAATTATAATTATTACAAACCAAGCTACATTTTTATGTCATTGTCATTTAAAGAAAATTTTGATAGGACTTGGATTAGTTTAGGGGAAAAGTTAGTTAAGAGGGAATGGAAGTTAGTAGGAAGTGTGATTTTAATTTTGGGAAGCTTATGGTACAAATTAAAAGATTGGGAATTTGAAGGACATGAAAAAAATATATGGTCCAGAGTACCATCATTTTGGTGGGTTCGTTATAGTAGTCGGAGATGTGGCTATTCTTTTTCTACTAGCCGATTTGGAGTCCATTGCATTTACTAGCACATTGTCATCGGGAAGGGAGATCGTTAACACCGGAGTGTATTCTCAAAGGGATCAGGAGGGTCAGGGTTTTTTTTTTGTATCCATTGTGGATACTGGATAAAAAATTTAAAAAGATAGAATTAAAACAAACCTTTAGCTAAAACACAAACACAAAGAACAGTCTCGATTGTAGTTCACACTTATAAAATTCACTAAATTCACAAAAGCACGTATTAATCCTTCACCAATTCACTAAAACCGAAAAAATTCGTAACACAAACAAAAGCATGTATTAATCCTTCACCACTACCCACGAAAGTCTACATAACTCCTTGTGTTGTTTCCAAACAAGGTAATTTTACTCCTGACACATTTGCAGCAGCTTGTAGTTAGGTAGGTATTTTTTTTTTAATATGTAATAACTTATTCAAAAAATATAATAATAATTTATTAATTTTTTTAATTTTGTATGCTGTGGGTAGGTACATTTATTTTCTTAGGACACATATTTATTTCTAAAACGAGTCTTATTTTTGTGTGTTATGTTAATTTAAAGCCAATTATTATAAAGTTGAATATTAATTAATGTTCCCTATACAAGTTAAGGACAAAAAGACTTCCTCATAAACATAAATTATACTATTGTTGATGTTCAAATAAAATGTAGATTTATATATATCCAAACTTTATTCAATTATATTGCTTGTGTCAGGTAAATTTTTGTGAAAGGTTGTGTGTTGATTTACCAAGCAAGAAGATAAACAAGGGTGCAGCTCTGACTTGTACAGCACCACATTTGTTTTTTCAGAAACGTTTTAGCATCTACTTATGCATATTCAAATATAAGATAAGAATGGTAGAACCTATCAAACAATACAACCTGCACTGTGACCAATTCATAATAGCAGGTCCACATACAAAACTTCACAAGAGTAAAATGTGTGGATGTTAAGTTTGAAGTTTGTTAGCTGAACTCAACACAAATAATTATGTGCATAGACTGTAGACCAGCTGTTATAGCAATAGACAAACAAAAGAAAGAACCCCGCTCAAATTTCAACCAAATTGACCAAAGGGCTTTTTCATTTTGTTGCAAGGTTTGTTTTCTTAATTTAGTCAAATATTTACACTACATACAATTATTGTTTTGAATTAAGGTATGGTTGTTTTATAACACTGCTGTTACACTAATGAAGTAAACTACCTACTATGAATGTTCTCAATAAGAATTTTAACACATTCAGTGCCAGGAGCCCTCTTGGAGGGTTCTCTTAAATCGCTTACGGGATGCCGGGAGCCCTCACGGAGGTCTAATTTTAAATGTACGTTTTTCTTAGCAAACACAGCATTATAAACTATGAAAATAAAATTAGTTGTATATTTTAACAAGATTTATTAGTATATTTGTTGGTTTTCATGATGCCCGCATTTGAGGGATAGTTAACTATTTTACGGTTACAAATATTCACTAAAAATAAAAATATTTATTTTAAGATTATAAATTACGAGGATGAGTTTATCTTAATTTTTTTATTTTTTAATATTTCACGCCTCCACCCCACTAAGACCCCAATAGTACATGTAAATACCCCCAGAGATACTAATATAGCAATAAGATGTTCTGAAAACACTATTTCTTTTTACAGTGCTTCAATAAAAAAAATACAGTTTCAAACCTAATGCCGGTGACCCTCCTGGAGGGTCCATTTGCAATATGTATGGCGGCATGGCGTATGAGTTCTATGAAAAATGGATGGAGTCGAAAGTGTTAAAGATATTTTGAAACTTATGAGTGATTCTAAACGGTCATGGAAGTAGTTTAAAAATGAAAAAAGGAACTTTTAAATGCCTTCATGTAACTAATTATTGGCATACTTACTATTTAATAACAATAAGACAAAAAAAAAATGTTATATCTGTATGTAGGTCAAAATATTATCAATCAATATTTACCAACAAATAGTTCAATAAAAAAAGCTATGTTGATAAACATACACAGAAACAATGATGGGGAGTGGAATATTACGAGCGTAATGTAGACGTGGACGTTACATACACGGCAGTCCACCCACTTTAATTACATCTCATCACACAACTTCCAAGGGCAAATAACTCACCAAAGAGATGAGCCGACGCATCGCCATCTCATGGTTCCACAGGCACTCGCAAGGATCCATTTCATCAGCCATATCTAAGCAAAAAATTAGTACTTAGAAATCGCTTTGTCGACAATACTTGCTTACTCCCAATTTGTTCTCATCGCGATCATTTCAATAATTATAATCAGCTGACAAGTAAGTAATTAATACCCAAGGTGATTACGTCAACAGCTAAACATAACACTTTTCCTCGTTATCGACGTAAGCAGTAACCACTGTGGAATAATAATCCACATCTTTGTTTTTATTTACAAATACAAAAAACACTGGTCAAGGATTAGCTGTCATGGGTCTACGAAACGAGAAGAGAAAGTTAAACAAAATTCTTGGGCGTACCTGCAGCACTACTTAGCAGAACTAATATCACACTAACTTATGTCGCTATTGTTACTATAAGTGAATGCAACTGCGTTTGGTTTGATAAATGATAGGAAAATGTTGAAGTCTCGAACACTTTAATACACTGGCGACGACATCTTTTCTACGAGTGCCTGTAGTTTTTTGATTGGTAGTTCGTGAAAGATGACTGGGTGGCAACATCCAATCAACGACAAGTGACATTAGAGTTGACAGCTTTAAAAATTTTAATGTTGCCATATTATTATTTCTTATTTGGGTAGTAAAATTAAAAATTCGATTGGAACATGATTTATTGAAAAGCCAAGAAACTGTAATTTTTTTCCTCATCTGAGCAAATCAAATAAAATTGAATTTTGAAGTGGCCAATACCAGCAAGTGAACACAACTCTACTATCCAACTTTGTATAAGCTACCGTACCCAACAAATAAAAAATATCTTTGTCTTTGCTGTTTAACGCGTTGGAAGGCCTCCCACAAGGTGGACCGACGACCTTGTGAAGGCCGCAGGAACTCGTTGGATGCGAGAAGCACAAAACCGGTCGAAGTGGAGGTGCTTGGGGGAGGCCTATGTCCAGCAGTGGACGTCTTTCGGCTGAAATGATGATGATGATGAATAAGGATCTATGCCATAACAGAACTTTTTGCCAGGCTGGCTGGCTACATAACATAGTTCTTTTTTCAAATATCTGGATAAAAAAGATAATGAATTGGCGCGAACCAAAGAAAAATGTTTGATGCGCGCCTAATTGAATAGTTTGGTAGGTATTTAACTAAAAATGTTTTGTAGTTGATTACGCCGACGGGATCGAACTTCGAGGGTTTGCGCAAAATCCTATCATAAGTAATTAATTTTCTGTCCAGAATGTGTTTTCTGTGACGGTATAGATGCAGTCAAAAGTAATTACCATGGAAATGCAATTACCGACGGTATCACGGTAGGCACTTTGATGAATTCTTTCAAACGAAAAGGACATTATTTTGCCACAGGGTAAGTGGAACTTTGTTAGTAGGTATTGTTGTATTTGTACATAAACATCATGATCGTACATAATGGGTGATTTTTGTCATTCGAACCGAATGACCGACGTCGAAGTGTCGTGGCTGATGCGTCGATCTTTTGTTTTTAGGGTTCCGTACCTCAAAAGGAAAAACGGAACCCTTAAAAGATCACTTCGCTGTCTGTCTGCCTGTCCGTCCGTCAAAACCCTTTTTCTCAGGAACGCGTGGAGTTGTCAAGTTGAAATTAATTAAATAAATCAAACTTCTAAGTCAACGCTATCAAAAGATACGGGCGTTATGTTCCGAAATCAAAACTACTTCCCGTTGATCTAGAATCATGAAATTTGGCAAGAAGCAATAACATGTAGCACAAGTAAAGGAAAAAATCCGAAAACCGTAGTAGTTACTTAGTTCGGAACCCTCGGTGCCGAAGTCCGAATCGCACTTGACCGGTTATTTTTTACGGGATCGATGTCGACCAGGTCAGTGTCGGGTTATATGTTGATTAAAATATGATTCGCGACCGTAACATCTATGCCTTTACATAATTACAATAATTAGAATCAAAATTCTTTTTCTTTATTTTTTGGATTTTAATTTCTGATGTTTGATGAAGTTTTGACATGTTTAAACATTTTAATGAGTTTTGGGTAAATGATTTGAATTTTTGAGATAGTGTATTTTTTTTTTTGTACAAGTTGACTATTTTTTTTTATGTAACACATTCATACACAATATAAATTGTTAATGAATAAATGAAATGAACAATACGACCCTTAGGTTAGAATCGCCTTCCATGATTTCATGGAATTATCATTCAATAGGGTAGGTAGTATGAACTAAGAGAGATGTATTGATGACTTTTATGATTATAATTCTATAAATACATATTTGTTACGACTGCGAACCATATTTAGATCAACATACAACTTGATACTGACCTGCAAATTGCAAAAAACGTAAGAAGCTTTGAATTTCAGGAGCACCCCGATGTTTTCGTCTTAAACGGTTCTAAGAATTACTTACCTAGAGTCTATTTAGTGCGCGTGTAACAGACGCGTACTAAATAGACTGTCTACCTACGCCGTCGTATTTTGAGGTATTCTGCTGGGGAATTTGTTGCGCTACTTCTTCCCGCCTAAAGCACTAGAAAGTGGTGAAGGGCGGGCGTTTTGGAGGACTATCTAATTTAATTTTGACATCCAAAAAGTGCTGATTCTCAGCCTAGTTTTAATATAGTAGATTGTACAACTAAGGCATAAAAGAAGCTATTTTATCCCGAGACGTTTATATCCACCCGAGCCGCAGGCGAGGGTGGATAGTTAAGTCGAGGGGTAAAATGGCTCGTTCATGCCTGAGTTATACCCTCTGCTTTTCACTTCAGACGAACTTTTAAAGCATGAGAAGTGAAAAAGTCATTTTTCACTTCTCATGCTCTAAAAGTCCGTCTTTATGTTGTGCTTAGGCGACATAAAATCGCTTTTTATGTTCTAGTGCATAAAGTAATTTTTTTTTCTAAGACTAAGGTAATCAGGCCCAACAGCCACACGGACAATAAAACTTCGCAGATTGAAGTCGTGATTTATTTTATTTTCTTTAATTTATACCACTTCCGTGTTTTCTATAAGTAGTTAATTTAATAAAAACGCAAAGAAACGTTTTTATGACTCGGCAGTATGAAGTACTTACTTACCCAAGTCGAATGACACATGTTGAAAATTAAAAAAAAAACTTTTAAAAAGTTTCGTGGCGGGAATTAGCTATGCTTTGCAACATTTTTGATTAATTATGTACTGTATACCTACTTTATGCCTGATTCATTTTCACGCAATCGAAGTGAAAAGCAGAGTGTATAACTCAGGCATAAACAAGCCATTTTACCCCTCGACTTAACTATCCATATGTTATGTTAGGATATAAACGTCTCGGGGTAAAATAGCTTGTTTTGTGCATTGATTTTACAATCTAATATTGATTTGATTTTGATTATTTGCCATATCTTTACCTACTTATGTAAGTACCTTGCTTTGTCAATAGAAGTTGTTACTTCTTTCCAAATCTACATTTGCCCATTCTTCTCCATACGAAAACTACCTTTTGGAATGGGCGACTAGAATCAATTCTAGTATAAGGTAATTTTTGACGTTCAAAAGTGCCTATTATGTGCCTATTTGAAATAAATGCTTTGACTTTATTATTGTTTTATTTATCCAAGCTATAATGAGGCAAGTTCCAAAAGCATACATAAGTAATAATTTAATGTTTCATTCTTAGATGCATATCACATAATATAATTTATTATCAATTGCCTACTTATGGTGCCGACGCCTCCACTCGCGTGGAATAATATTTACTAAACCCAGCATAATCAGCTCATCCTATACTGCTTGGACACAGGCCTCCTCTCTGTGAGAGGAAGTGGGCCGTAATCCACCACGCTGGCCCAGCGCAGGTTGGTGAGGTCTCACATGTCTTCAAATTTTTAGTTCTGGGTCATGCCGGTTTCCACACAATAATTTTCTTCATTGTTTTGAGAACAGTGGTGATGAAATAATTTACATAAAGTAAAGCGCTTGTCTGGGTTCGAACGTACGACCTACAAGTCCTACAACTCGTAACATCATCGTCATTGTAACTTATAACATCGCCTTGGATGATTCTGTAAAGGTGTTATAATTGTGGTTTAATAAAATAATAATAATAAGTCGCGGCCGTTAACACTTACGAAACTCGGCTAGAGAAAATATCTATCAATTAAAAATATCACGCATAAGGAATAATAATTAACGCACATGAGTTCATAGGATCGTGTTGCGCTGCTTGCTGTCACGAAACGTAGGTAGCATGTAATACATAGCTTTACATTTATAAAGCAAGTTTTAAAGCTTGTAAAACTGCCAACCACTAAAACGTACAATAATAAATAAAAACTGTAATAAATCTTTCATTTACGAAGATTTCAAGATGTAAACCGTTGTGATTAGCACCACATAATAATTAGATCCTTCTCCAGAATTCTATGGAACACAAACAGATGCATCGAAGTTGTTGGGCCCCATCTAAAAACTACTGCATTTATTTAAGCAGGTGGGCTTTCTAAGTTTTTCTTCTAGGTGCGTTTGTCGATTTTATTTCACTTCGTCATACTACGCCGTAGGCTCAGACCAAATAAAAAAGTCAAGATATAGCGCTGCGGTATTGTGAAGCATGCCAAAAGTACACCTCCGCTCTGTACATACTCGCTCATACGCACACATTTACAATCAAACTACACCGCACTAAGTGCACACATGTTTACGAAACCGGGATCGCTTTACTGTTGACAGCCCTGTCTTGGTTTTTTATTTGGTCTGAGGCCGTAGGTTACGCGTAGTTCGCAACGACTTCTACTCTCTCCATGCGCCGTGCTACGCCGTAGCTGAAGCTCGCTACGACTCATTTCACCGCGCATCGTACTACGCCGTAGGCTACAGCGTAGTCTGCTACGATTCGTATAGTCCCACCGCGAATCGTACTACGCCGTAGCCGACAGCGTAGTTCGCTACGACTCGTAGTTTCAGCGTGTGTCGTACTACGCCGTGACCGACGGCGTAGAGCGCTACGACTGCTACGAATGGTGGAGTTCCACCGCGCATCATACTACGCCATAGGCTACAGCGTAGTCTGGTACTACTCGTAGAGTCTCAGATACTTGTGGAACATACTATACCTATCTATAGGTATTTTGAAAAAGTATAGCATCAAGCGTCATGTAGGTCAGCAGAGTCGCGAGGCCTTCGTTGTGTGAACTGAGATGAGGCATTTGATCTGTACCAACAGTAAATCTTGACGAAATATACAGGGTGCATGAATTCAATACATGATTCAGGACCCCCAAAAATATAGCTGTTCTCGCAAGTATGTAACACTTTTGTATGTAACAGCAGATTTTTTTTTATAACCGAAGAAAAATTTTATCGTAAGGGGGTCCAGTATCATGTACTGAATCCATATGGTAACAGATTGCGTGTCGATGTCCCTACCACCCTGTATCTTTACGTATCACCACGTTGTTTTTCTTTCACTTGTTTTCGTAACAGTATTAAACTTATCAGCTTACTTCTTCATACTCTCCTATGTTGTAGAAGACGATTTTCCCATTTAGGAAAATTATTTGTAACAGAAACACATACCTACATATTGACAAATCATTTTAAGTGGAATCTTAGAAGTGTTCATGTGAAGCGACAAGTCGTGATTGAGACAGGTGGGCGGCAATCTGACGGGGCGTGGCATCAGAAGCCCCGCCTTCCGTTAAGTAGGGCGGCCCGCCCGCCCTCCACTAATTGATTACTTTCATATAAATAAAGTATAGGTTATAATTAAGTATTATATTCTATCAAAGCCTATCCGATTAGCTACTTATTTTAGGTACGTGCTTAGGTATTGTACAACATGCTAAGTGAGTATTGATTGGTATGAATGATTTAAATGTCAGGCAGTAATGTGGCTACAAATAGATTCTGAGTCTACATCCTGTCATAGATACAAAAATATTGGCATCAAGGTTTAATTCACCTGCAGGCCTTCGACATTGGAGTTTCTTAAACAAAAAGCCGTGTGCCTGATAATAATTCCTATCAGCAAAAATTACGAACATCCAAACACACTCTCATCTCTTATTTAACCCTTTTGGGGGTTGCATTTTTAAAAATCCTTCGTTAGTGCTTACATCGTCATTGTTTAAGGAACTCTTGTACAAACGCCAGCGTATCAAGCTACCCTAAACTGTCAAATTTTCCCAATCAACTTTGAACCTTACACTTAAGTGATAAAGTTGAAAATCTATTAAAGAAATTTGACAGATTGTAGTAGCTTGCATGATGTGCTGGCATCTGTACAACATTTCAAGCTTCAACACCCAGTGATTTAGGCTGTGATCGGTCTCTCAGTGAATTTAAGATTTTTAATGATTTTTAGTGAAAATGTGACATCTACGAGTATGTTCGAAATAGTTTAAGAGTTAATTCTTTCTGCATCTCTTCTGTCAAAGGAGTAGCCTTACTATTCTTCCATTTCTTAAAAAAAACATGTGTCAGAGCCTTCATTAAACTTCGCTGCCCTACTTTCAGGCTCAATAAATCCCGTTCCATAGTGAGCAGGACCGTATCCTGGGCGTGGCTTGTTGCCGGCTGACGCCCAGCAGCTGTCGAGCGCGCCGCAACGCCGTCATTCTGGCACAGGCACGGCGCCAAGCGGACATGGCGCCGGCAATGCGACCGCCGACACGCAAGTGAGTAACACGCCTTATATTGTTTTTTTTTTTTTGTAGATAGTTAGGAATTCAGAACGTAAAAAAAAATCTGTAGTATATAGATATCAAAAAAATATTTTCAAAAAGATTCTCGTAAAAAGTTTTGCAGATTGACTTTTTTGAAGATTACATCTATAACGTATACTTAATATGTTTTTTTTTTTTGTTATTTCGTTGGTTATTATATTGTTTAACGTTGAAGTACTTGCTTAATTTTAAATTTATGCGGAGGGACGATTCCAAGTCCTTCTCGGAGTGAACTTGCGAAGTTCTTTATCGCGCAAAAAAGTTTATTTTCTAAACTTTGAAAGAAAATTAAATAAGATTGGTTGGTCTAAAAATACCCTAAATTAAGATAAACGGTGTTAGATCAAATTATACTTATCTAGTTAAAGATATGGCTTGACTTTCAAAACAACTTCTTATCTACGTTAAACTTTGCAAATAATATTTTTAGCTAACTTATAAGCTTGTGAAGTATTTGTAGGTATTTTAGCTTTAATTTAAATTGATTGCGTTCATGATTAAAAATATATGATTGGTTCATCAAAGAGATATTTTATATAATATATTGTGTACTAGCTTCTGGCCGCGACTTCACCCGCGTGAAATTTCTTATTTTAACTATACTAAACTATAATAAAATATATCCTACGGCCACCCTTGGCGCTCGGACCGACCAAGTTGTATCGCATCGCCCACCCGCGTTATTACTTACTTCGTTTTCGCTTAGCGTTCCCTCTGACTTTTTCTTTTTGCTCGCCTCCTAAAAGTCGTAGCGTAAGTAATGTTAAATAGCCTTATAAGAGATTAGTGTGTTCAATAAAAAAAAAAACAAACTCTTCAGCTTTATTATACCTATTTATAATTAAAAAAAGTCGTCTAATTAATAGCAAATTAAGTGATAATATAATTACAGCCTATTCGATGACCAGACTTAAGAAATATTTGTGCAGGATTTGGACAGAATCTATTCAGTAGTTTTGCGCCAATTCTAAAACTATATTTTCCGCATTAGAACACTACTTAGTAGATACCAATTACATTTTTTTCAAAAATATTTTATGTACAGCTCTCTTTGACTTTGTTAATCATATTTTATCGTATTATATAGACGATTTGCCCCTTTTGGCCTTACTTTTCCGTATTTTATTTATATGTGGGATTGGTTCTTTCCCTTAGTAAACTTAATATGATGAGAGAATACTCAGAATTCTTGTTAAATAATGATTTAGTATTCTTACTAAACAAGAGCGGTTGCGAGTTCTCTCTGCAGTAGACGAATACTATTTTGCGGGACCCTCATGGGGTCCCGGACATTAGGAAGGCGTACGAGGGGCCGAAAGCAACTCGCAGAGGCCCGTTAGACTTTTTTAATGAAATGAGAAACCTATTATTACCAATTGGTATGTCGTTGATTTGTTGCTCGTTCTCTGCGGTTATTGGAGCGATAAAAAATTGTATTTAGAAGCCTTATTTCGTACAGAAATGAAATGATTTATTCTGTATTAAGATATAGAAAACACTTGTTAAAAAGATTAAGCTAGATGGAGTCGATATTTTCTATCTGACTAACTACTAATTATTTGTGACATTCTACAGAAACCACACGTCGTTTCAAAATTTACTTACCAGGATGACAGGGACAATGACGCGCAGCCTAGCTGTTACCACTGATTTAGAACCCATGCGTTGAAATTTTTCGTCGGTTATCGGGCCTCTGTGAGTTAATTTCGGCCCCTCATACACCTTCCAAAAGTCTCTCGAGAAATGTTAAGAGAGATTAAAAATAATAATAACAATGCGAAAGTAGGTATCTGAAGCTTGAAAGTCTTACAACCAGTCTTACCAAGCGGTATCATATTAGCTACCCAGTAACTGATCCATACCTACACTTTGACCATTTTTCTATGAAACAGTTGCTGATTTTTTTGAAATTACCAACGAAAAATTTCTGCACTAGTCTAGAATCATGTGCTGAATTCATGGTTATTACTTTGCACGCCCTGCTGCCACACTGTATAGACGGATCGATGGTCATGGCGATATTATAGGGTGGCGCCAAATTAATGACAAATTAGAAGATACTCTCCCGTTTTTGCAAGAAACGTTTTATGACATTGCGACTCTGATATAATTTGTGAAGAGCACATCAGACTTCACGAGGACACGATGTACATATTTTCGCTCGCCCGAAAATCTCTAAATTTGGCGATTTGCAGTGACTCCGTCACCCGGTTTTACCAACGCGGAATTTTTACTGGGAGGTGCTCCTAAGATACGCATCTATTGTGAAGACGCCAACCACATTGGCGACCCAAAAAGCGTCTATAAAAGTAGAAGTGGCCTATCTATCGTGAGAAGCAAGAAAATGCCCTAAAACGCATACTATACTTTATGTGCGTCAATTCGCTAAAAGAACTTAATTCTTTTGTCAACAAAGTTTTTGCTTGAGATTTATAGATACTTTTGCGTCACCCTGTTTCTTTTTGTGTGCGGAACCCTAACAAGACAGCATATAATAAATACAGTAATATGATGCAGACTACGGTTTTTAGTTTTGGAAGTTCATGAAGTGTTTATGATTCTCTGTGAATCCATACTAATCCATACTTAATATTATAAATTCGAAAGTAAGTCTGTCTGTCTGTATGTTACCTTATCACGCCTAAACCACTAATCCGAATTAGATGAAATTTGGTATAGAGCATAGATTTATAATATGGTATAGAGATAGTTTGAGTCCCGGGAAAGGACATCTTTTATAGATATAGAGGATAGTTTTTATCTCGATATTCCCACGGAACCGAAACTTATGCGGTTGAAACCGCGGGGCGCAGCTAGTATAAATATAAATTAGATAAGTGCGAATTAGAAAGGGGAAGAGAAAGGAGACCTAGCGACTTTTTAAAAATCTGTGCGCATCATCTAGATCTCTAGGGTAAAGACTGAGCTTGACTTTGGGCAGAGACTCGTGCCAATAAAAGTTACAATGGTATCCAAGCAATAAGCTGCAACCATTTTGCGTTGTAGGATAGATTTTGAAAATCATATCTCTCCATTTGTACTTGTCATATGCCGTATAATACTACTAATACTTATTTTCAAAATCATTGTGGCTAAGATATAACAGCCGAAGGGTCGATCGATAAGGTTAAGCTACGCCTGCCGCGGTTGGTCTGAGGATGGATGACCATCTTTACATACCGCGACTCCTTCATGCCTCGAAAAGCACGTTAACGCGTTGGTCCCGGCTGTCTGCCTTGGATGGGTGACCACTTTATGTACCAAGGTTGGTCCCGGCTGACATTTGTGGATTTTTGACAGTCGTTACGGGTCGTCAGAAGCTCGAAAGTCTGACAAGCAGTCTTACCAAGGGGTATCGCATAACTGGGTTGTGGAGGTCAGATAGATCATCGCTCCATGTGAAATCCTGGTACTTGGCTGTATCTGTTTAGACTGGAAGCCGACTCCAATATGGTTGCCAAAAGGCAGGTGATTGCTTACTCGTGACATTGAATTGAAAAATTCCCACGACTATAAATAAACAGAAGCTACATCAGAACCACTGTGAGATAAAGATTATTATTAATAAAAAGTCAACAAAAATAGTGACACATCATCGATTGAAATATATTCTTTTACTCCATGCATAATCAGACTATAATGTCCCCACTGCTGGGACACTGGCCTCCTCTCAGTGAGAGGGAATGGGCCGTAATCAACCACGTGGGCCCAGTGTGGGTTGGTGGATGTCATAACTCATATAACCCCATAACCTAACCAAATCAGTGAATTCCGTATTTTGGTAGGTAATAGCTACATATAAAACTTTTCCTTGAACATTTTTCAAATTAAGTGATCTCTTTTTAACAGATGTGAGTACTAAAGTACCCTCGTACGTAGTTTTAATTACCTTCTGGATATTAATTTCACTCGCTCGCCGTAACTAGAGCAGTGGTTGCCCATTGGTATCGAATTCGACTTATGAGTTTATTGGTCGTGGGTTCGAACCCAAGCAGGCGCTTTACTTTGTGTGATTTATTTCATCTGCTCTCAAACTCGATGAAGGAAAATATCGTGAGGAAATGGCATGACCTAGAACCGAAAATTCGAAGACATGTCACATCCACCAACCCGCACTGGGCCCGCGTGGTGGATTAAGGTCCGGTCCCTCTCTCAAAGAAGAAGCCTGTGTCCCAGCAGTGGGGACATTATAGTCTTATTATGCATGGGTTACCCATTTTCAATAACAACCCGAGGGTTTTAAGGAAATTTCTAACTAATCCATTGCTACATCTAGGTTTAAGCAATTGTCTGCTCAATAACTTCATTATGACTCAACTGTCACAATGAAATGCATTGCGATCAATTGTGAGTTTATATGTGTTACGGAACTACCCCGCTGTGTTACGTTACAGCAATGGGAAAATTATAGACTGATTATGCCGTAACTAGAGAAGTAATTTTGGTGATGAAATACAAAATAAAATAGTATAGTACATACGCCAGCACATCAAGCTACCCGAAACTCTAAAATTTTCCCAATCAACTTTGAACCTTATGCTTTAGCGATAAAATTGGAAATCTATTAAATAAATTTGACAGATTGTAGTAGCTTGACGTGCTGGCGTCTGTACTTACCTATAGGTAAGGTGAAAAACATTGCAGACTAGGTACATCCATCCATGTATAAAATAGTGCAGTGTGCGTGTGTATATTCATAATAGCATCACATTTTGATTTTCTCTTACCTTTTCCTCACTTATAAATAGAGTAACGTGTTAGCAAAAACACTTTTTATCTACCTAACATGGGGTAACATTTTATTCCGATGAAAATGCAGCTTATTTCCACTCAAATACTCCGTAACAAATGTCCGTGGCGTCGTATTCGGAATTCAATTTGTCGACTAGTGGTGCGCTCTGTAGCGATGACATACGATTTTTCGTCGTTGAATCGACCATCGGTTAATCGGACCGCTAGCTGGACGTGACAGCTACTCGGGCGTACGGGACAGAGAGCTTGCAGTAGGGTTGGCACCACGGCAATTTATAGACTTCATGTAGGACGAAATAAACAATGGGCTTACTTACTTATATTTTAATCCCCTTACTAATAATTGTATTATATCAGATGTATAGTTACACACCGATTTTTCTCTTTCAGCCGTCAGTAATTTGACTTTCGAAAGAAGAAGACAAAGCGTTGTGTAACTATACAGACGCTATACCTACAACGTAAGGGTATAAAATTATATTTGATGCAAATAGGACTATTTCGTGAAAATATGAGAAATTGCACCAAGTACTTAAGTATAATTTCGAAAGGTACTTAAGTACAATTTCAAAAGCTATGTTGATATTTTTTAAATTATTATAATTTAGTCATTATCTTAACATTATTGACGCGTATTGAATTTGAATCAACCCACAGCGCAATTAGCAAAAAAACATAAGAAAATTTGTATTCCGCTGAGTACTTACAATGAAGGAATCACCTTAACAAGTTTAGTTCGCCCGATAAATCATAATTATGATGATTCACGGCGATTGTTAAACTATTGTGTGATGTGTCTGTTCGTGGATAGTGAACGTGTTAGTTAGTTCTATTAAGAAAACAAATCATTTGCCTGTTGGTAGATCAGCACTGCAGTAAGCATATTAAGTATCTAATAAATATGCTTGCTGCAGTAGGAGTAACAATAATCACTTCTTGCAATCTATCAGCATAATCAGCCTATAATGTTCGCACTGCTGGGATACAGGCCTCCTCTCTGTGAGAGGGAGTGGGCCGTAATCTATCATGCGGGCCCAGTTCGGGTCGGTAGATGTCAAATGTCTTTGACTTGCCGGTTTTCTCACGATGTTTTCCTTCACCGTTTTAAGAGCAGTGGTCATGAAATAATTTACATAAGGTAAAGCAAGCGCCTGTCTGGATTCGAACCAACGACCAACAACTCGTAAGTCGTGGCTGTTACCACTGGGCCAACACTGTTCTGCAATCTATCGTGAAAACTTTTTTTATACATGTTTTTAGTGTATGGTTCTTGATAAAGAAAGAAAGAAAGAAAATAGTTTATTTGGACACAGTTCGTGAAACACAAAATACAAAATTACTTAACAATCACACTAATCACACTATAATATTATAAAGGTGAAAGTTTGTGAGTGTGTGTGTGTTTATATGTTTGTTACTTCTTCACGCTTAAACCGCTGAACCGATTTAGATGAAATTTGGTATAGAGATAGTTGGAGTCCCGGGAAAGGACATAGGATACTTTTTATCCCGACATTCCCACGGGATCGAGACTTATTCGGGTGAAACCGCGAGGCGCAGCTAGTATAAAATAAAAATGTTTCGAACAACAATATTGTGTGCCTCATAAAGTATTAGTTACAATAAAAAAAAAAAAAAAAAGAAACGTTATTAGTAATTATTGACAGTGTTTACTTTAGCTGTTGTACAAGTTACGCGTCTTAAAAATATAAACTTAAATTTAAATCCTTAAAATAACTGTAAAAGCTGGGTCAACCCTGTTTTAAAGCCGCGCGATCAGCGGTCAGCGAGCGTGAAGTGTGCGCCCTCTGTCACGCGGCGCGTCATAACATTGTCACTTCATTATGTCGTGTCGTAATGGAGGGCCACGGGTCCACTTGCGATATTTCTGCTTCCAGTTAATTAACACTCGGATAAAAGGTCAAGTGGTGTAGTTTGGTTGGTGCGATGTTTTTACGTGTTTAAATATAGGATTTGTTTTCCTTTGAATGGATAGACGTAAGTATTGTTGAAACGTATGGATTAAACGAAGTGCATGGTGGATGGTTTGGACTTCACGCCGATTTTTTGGGACCTTATTAATTATTATAATAAAATGTTCTTAGTGATTGTAGACAGCTAAATGGCCTGAGGCTTTCGAAATGACTAATATTGGCGACGAGCTATATGTATAGAAAACGTTATCGAGTAATTAATAATTTAATCGAAAACCAAAGAACCGATGACAATTTTTGTCAAATATACAAACAGACATACAGAAAACATTAATTATGCATGTTTGTATGTAGGTAAAATTAGGTCTACCTAATTGAAATATTAAGTTGCAGAGCTAAGCTACGAAAATCGTAGCACCTCACAGCACCTGCCGTAGCATCCCAAAGAAATCGGGTCTGTCCCACTAGTCCAATTGACCCAGTCCCATGATGAGACAAGTGGGATAATATGTCCCACTAGTCCCATGGGACAACTGATACTAACATATTTTTTAGATTATGTCCCACTAGTCCCCAGTGCCATATTTTTTTTTTTTACGTTGACTTACACGTTGTTCGTTCACTGAACTTACGACGATAGTATTAACTAATAAGAGAACTACTAACAATTTCATTTCCTAAAAAAAAAAAACTAAAACATGGCTTCTGCAAAAAAATTCTCATTCAAAAAGATTTTTTTGATTATAAGGGTAATAATTATCATATTATATTTATTAAGTTTTATAATACAAATGTTGTTGTTATTCTGTTTTTATTTATTGACGTGATAACGTCTTATAAATAGATGAACGCCGGCTGCACGCACGAAAAAGCATGACTCATTGTCACGTTTCGCCTGAGCCAAGCGTGCAAGCGACAGCGCGGAACAAGCGATAGAGAGGCACGATCGGCCTAAGCGTTCGGCTTTCTTATGATGTTATCACGTAAAATTATCGTCCGTAAACAGACAACCAATTTTCTTTTTATTATAGGTATAATAGAGTATAAATATATCTTTATCTCTATACTCAAGTGTTTTGTATTGTTTATTCGAGTATAATAAGTTAGGTTTTATACCCAGGTATAATATTGTAAATATTTTTTGACCGCTTTTAGCGGCGGGAACATAACTATACTAACCAACTTTGTATTTACCATATCCGACGAATAACTTGTCTTGTGCTTCCACTAAACTGAAAAGTTAGTCATTGGTTCATTTTGAATAAAGCATAATGTGAGAACAGCCTTTGCTTCTTGACAATCTGAGGCTTGTTTTTGTATCATCTTTAAGAACGAGCTTAACATCATTAAGTTTGTTCCCAGGGTGTGGCGGGTTCCTGTGGTTGGGCAGTAGGATGGCGCTGAAGACGCCTACGCCGGTCGTCGGCGAGCGCGAGACATGGGGCAAGAAGGTAGACTTCCTGCTGTCGGTCATCGGGTTCGCCGTCGACCTCGCCAACGTGTGGCGCTTCCCTTACCTCTGCTACAAGAATGGTGGCGGTGAGTACTTGTGTACCCTATTTTTTTGGTTGTGGCAGACGTGGTTATGAAGGGCAGTAAAAAACCTCACCTAGTTTAAAAAAAATATATATATTTGACATGAAAAACAGTTTTATACCTATTTATTTAGAACTTTATAATTTATTAATATATTTTTGCTAGAAAAAGAAGATGGCCGTTTTTATGTTCTATAGGAAACTAGCCGCGACGCTGACGCCGTCATTTTATGTTAAGTGGTCAACGACAAATTGGTTAACAACCGTTTTTCCTTTTCAAA
The DNA here is from genome assembly GCA_945859645.1 of Amphipoea oculea. NCBI lineage: Eukaryota > Metazoa > Arthropoda > Insecta > Lepidoptera > Noctuidae > Amphipoea > Amphipoea oculea. The sequence goes on from OX243873.1 coordinate 17,984,741, forward strand.
AATCAAAAGTCATTTATTCAAACTAGGCTGAGAATCAGCACTTTTCGAACGTCAAAATTACAAATTGCATTTCTGTCGCATCTCGATTAAAAATCACTGATGTGAGTGTATGTAAGGTTACATACACTCAAATACTTATGGTTTCGGTACAGCCCGTTGTGATTGGTGTGTCGTTCATTTAATTTTACAATCAAATAGATATTACTTTATACTTGCAAAAGTATTTATATCATTCACATCTTTTTCTTCGGCCCCAAAAAAATTTAAATCGGTATCCAAATCAATCGTGAATCCAATATATAATATTACAAACAACAATCCTCTCCAATCACCTATATTTTGCTCGCTCCACAATCAATTAACCTAATGATCCATTCTAGACGGTATAACTAGAACGTGGTGTCGGTGTCTAGAGTGGCGCGGTTGTGACTTGAATGGCAGTAAGTGCCTCTTGCGTCGCTAATTGTGCGCCTCGCGTCTCACCGACGAGTTCCGTCACGTCATAAATGCTCAGACGGCGCACTTGATGATGTGTTTCGGTTTTGTGTCAAGAACGTTAATAGTATTTGGGAAAATTCGGTTGCTGTTTGATTCCTTTAGGCTTTGTGTCCTAAACAAACTTAACTTATGGAAGAAGAATTGGAGTCTCTTAGAAATCTTTAAAACCGAAGTTCGTCGTTGTCGGATTGTGTTTATGATTAGTTTTTGTCTAAATTCTAAATACACAGCGGAGAAAAGACATCAAATCATACGAACTTCATAGACCACAAACTATTTCATTTAGTATGAGAAAATGATTCGTGAATTCATTCAAGACTTCTGTGTGATTGCGCGCTAACACCGGCTGTAGAGCACTCGACGCATAATAGGCGGTTAACAATCGTACGCCTTGTGCGGCCTATGCCTCGCCTCGCCTCATGCAGCGCCTCGAGTGGCCTGCACTACGCTTACACCTGCGGCTTGCTAATTGAAGCTTCACATTCGCCAGTGTGCGATGAAGTACTCATGTAATAGCGTTATACACTCAACACACAATACAGTTGGAACTAACTAGCACTATGCAAAGCGAAGACATAGAAAACCTATTGATATTAGACAGATTTTTATGCAAGAAAAAAAAGAGAAAAACTTGAGCCGACATTGTTTAGATCCTTACTTATTGCCGTTCTACATAGAAATAATCAAATAAATTTTTTTAAAGAAAATTTTGTATTTAATCGAAGTACCTATTGGACATTAGTAAAGATGTGAAGATGTACCATTTTAGTGGAAGTTCGTTGATGGCTCTGCTATAAAAATCCGGCGACGGGAATCGACGATCTCTTTAGAGGCGTTTTTCACCACCTTGTTGGATTTGAAATCTTTCCCCTGTAAAAAGTTATGCAAATTCCGAATAAAAATGGAAATTAGTTGCAGCAAGGCCTGGTCGGTATGGTGGGTGAAGGAGAGTTTCCAGTCGTAACTCTTATAGTTGTGAGACGGCCGGTTGTTCAGCGAGTTCATACGCTACCCACTTTCCGAGTTATCTTTCCACTTTGAAGTAAATGAATCTGTATCGATATGACTTACGTTGAAGGCTGCTGCAAGTTCCAACATGGTTTGAGATGAATCTGCTTCCACTATGGCTTTCAATTCATCGTTGTTCCGGTCGGCCACGGGGCTCATTGTTGAGATCAAAATTTTCAGAACGGAAGCGATCAAACCAAAAAACGGACCGTACGGTTCACATGCGATACCATGTCCATACACGTCGTTAATATTGCGTGCTGTCCTGTAGTGCTGTCTGCGCAATTTATATTTTTACATGGTTACAGAAACAGCGATATTTAAAAAAAATCTAACGGCGGTAAAACAAATGAACAGTGATTTTGAAAAACAAAATGTCATACTAATATATTATAAAATTAAATTGAATTTGGAATTCTAAATAGAATGAAAGATATCGATCTTCACAATAGCCAGTAAGTATCAAGAATCGGCAATTTCATAGGTCGGGACCTAATATTATAAATGTGCTACATAAAAACAAAGTTAATTAAATGTCTAAAATAAGCCAGACAGCCAGACGTGGACAGCCAGCTTCTCTGACCGGCTATTTAGTCTTTTCATGTTGGTACGAACTATTTTCTCGTAACATCTACCGATACGAGTCATATATGAACCAATGAAGATTCGGATTCCACAGCTGCGGAACTTAGCCACCATTTCCCTATAGTTTAGACAAAACATGGCAAGTGACAAGCAGCAATATGGCGGCCATCGCCAGATTCCACGCGTCTTTACTGAAACGGAAATGAAGCGCCTCAAGCAAGAGCATGGGATGGACAGTCAAAGGCCCGGAAGTGACTTAAATGAGATTTGTTTGCATGTTGTTTACTTAAATATCATACGGTTGTTCATATTCCGTCTTAGCTTATTACTATCATTTTTATTTTTGTGCTTCAAACTTCGGTCCCACGTACATATATGCGGTCTACGACTTAATACATACTTCTAAAATCAAAGAGGTTCATTCAAAAGTTAAGTCACTGAAAACTACAGGAATATTCTTCAGACTTAAAGATGCCAATAATTTGTTGATGCAGTTAAAATATTAATGAAAAATGGTATTGATAAGATTGATATAGATACCTAGATTGGAAACGGGGTTAAATGTAATGAACACCACAAAAATATATTGAACACTAAAAAATTAAGTATAAAATTACTTGCAAATTCTTTAATTACTCTGAGGTCAGGTTTGGTTAGTTTACTTTTTATAAACCCTTTACACAGAAATAGGAGCCGAAACACAGAAATCCGTCGACATACTTATTTGCTCGCTCTTGCATCATAATGCAAGAGCGAGCAAATAAGAATATAAATACCTTTACCTAGGTATTTTAGAACAAAATGGAGTTTTAATTTTGGTGATCATTTACTATTTTTGGCAGTAACAAGTGTTTATTTGATGTTATATTTTACTTTATCTGGTGATAAGTTAAACATAAGCCATTGGAAATAAGGACATGGTTTTTAAAGCATAAATATGTAGCTTCGGTAAGTATGTAGTTCCTAGACATAACAAACCATTCATTTTAAACAAACACCATTTTCCCATTCATAACTTCAATAATATCGTGAATGTAATTACACATTCCATGCTTCTGTAACCATTTGGATAGGTCAACTTCCTACTAACCCATTACCTAGCTGTTAAAAAACCTTACCCAGTGCACAACAAATAACCATAAAAAGACATGCTGACCTTATTACAAAACCCTATACATGAACATGTTGTAAATACTTGTGCTCATAACAAAGTTTCAGCCACATACTTAATTGCATCCGCTGCTGTTGCTTTGATCGTCCGTCGCACCATCCTTTGGCGTCCAAGAGTCAGTAATTGACAATCAAAACGCGCCCTTTACGTCGAGAAAACTTAGTTAGCTCCTCGATGTGCAGGAAAATTAGTAACGTAATAATAGGAGCGAGTAATAAGATAATGGAGAGGGGGTCATCCTCTCTCGGCAACGCAAAGGCCGATCGGGCCGCGTCTGTCCGTGATCTAATTAAATGGCAATTCTCGTGAACTGTTGAAATGCGATCTTGTCTTTGAGCCGTTCAAGCTGAGAGGGAATTTATTTAGAACGACCGATGAGATGCTTTTAATAGCTGCTGGCTTGTAGCTTCTGTGTAATTTACTTGGTGTAGAATCTGAATAGGTAGTATCATTCAGTTTTTTTTAAAGTTCTTCTTTTTTAAGATGTAGGTAGGTTTATTTTAATAAATTGTGATGATTAAACAAGATTTTTATTTACAAAAAAGTCTTAAAATAAAATGATAGAGTTATGTACAAAAATTTAGAGCGAAAAAAAAGTGCGAAGAGCTTATTGGGCAAGTTCAGTTTCTTATAGTAGATAGGTTCCTACGCCATGTTTTTTTTTAGGCTTCATCGTGATTTAATTGCGTTTGATCTAAAATCTAATGGTTCTGTATGATTCCGTTTCCTCATGTTTTATCGGCTTATAGAAAGTGCGCTAACACACAGCTTGCCTTTAATACCCTGACAATCATAACTAGGTCGCTTAAAATAGTAAAATAATGTATCATTTGGCTATCCACAGCATTCCGATAGCCACAGCCGACATTACTAACCCTTCCGAATGGCCCTGATTTATAGCCGTGTTCGGTCATAGCCGTGGTTTCGTACTAATTGATTGGGGCGCCACTTCATCATGTGACCCTCGCCATCCATCATTGCTAGCCCTACACCGCTATACACTATTATGATGCTGTAATTATTCCGAGATATGACAGTTATGGTTACTGTGTTGATTGCTTTCTTTTCCGGATATAGGTAGGTACTGACAAGAATTAATTGTTGTAAAAATTTGAGTGGTCTAATTTATTCCATACGATCTATATACAATTCAAAGTCCTGACTGACTGATACTCGTATATCAACGCACAGTCTAAACCGCTGGTCCTAGAGACATAAAAGTTGGAGAGTGTGGTCTTTGTGAAGAGTAGGTATACACTAAGAAAAGGTTTTTCGAAATTCCACCCTTAAGAGGGTGAATGGGGGGAGGGTGAAATTTTACGCGGACGAAGTCGCGGGCTAGAAAGTAACCCCGGGAACGAGTCTAATGCCGAAAATATAGTTCTTAGATTTTTTGTCTCTTAGTCTGAACTGCTAAAAAATCTAACAGACAGGACCAAGGTCAGTGTCAGGTCCAGTCTGGTCAGTCCGTAGCGTGGTCTGTAGGCTTATACTTTATCACGCTATTTGCTATGGGGGATAATAATAATAATAACTTTATTTCGGGTGGCATAGACCCATAGAAACCTTAACCTAGTACACATTACATATAAGCGATACTTCATTATGTTTCTATTTCTCTATAGTTTACTGCTAATTGTCAAAAGATGAGCCGAACGGTAAGAACCACGGATATGATTAAATTATTATCACCTTTATGGGGCTAAGCAGTCAATCATGACATGGATTTTTGAGACGGGGCAGTAAGGGACTAAGGGTAGGTAGGTATCTTAACAATTGCAGTTACAGAAAATCGGTCTTAGAAGACTGTACTTATTTCTTTGAGAAAATTTGATTCCCATTCACAGATTTAGATTTTCACAAAAACTTTTTTGATGTCAATCGATCCTGTTTCATTTATGGATTTAAAAAAAATCAGAAAAAAAAAAATTCTTTGGATAGGTTCTCGGGTTGTATATGTATAGTTACAACACAATATAGGTCTGATTGAAATCGATCTACTAGATGTGAATCTAGCTTACATAATTATTTCATGTTAAACTCCTGACTTTCGTATTTTTTTATCTCTAGGATTACCGTGTTTTATATAGATAAATATTAAATTATAAATATTATATAAGTATTTATATAATATAGAGAAGTGGTGGCCCAGTGGTAACCGCCGCGACTTATGAGTTGTAGGTCGTAGGTTCGAACCCAGACAGGCGTTTTACTTTGTGGAAAGTATTTCGTCACCACTGCTCTCAAAACGGTGAAGGAAAACGTCGTGAGAAAACCGGTCTGCATGAACCAAAAATTCGAAGACATGTGACATCTACCAACACGCACTGGGCCCGCGTGGTGGATTAGCGCCCACTCCCTCTCACAGAGAGGAGGCCTGTCTCCCAGCAGTGGGAAAATTATAGGCTGAATAATGAATATCCAAACTAATATTATAAATGCGAAAGTAACTCTGTCTGTCTGTCTGTCTTTTCTTCACGCCTAAACTACTGAACCGATTTCGATGAAATTTGGTATAGAGATAGTTTGAGTCCCGGGAAAGGACATAGGATAGTTTTTATCCCGATATTCCCACGGGATCGAAACTTACGCAGGTGAAACCGCGGGGCGCAGCTAGTGCTGTAATATTTTGCTTTTTGATACCAGGCAGGATAGCGTTAATCTCGTGGTTGTGATATCGGAGTATGCAATATAATAATTGGTATAAGAAAATCATAGATTTTTCCAAAAGTAGTCCTACTTGTTAAGTTATCACCGAGTAATCCAATGTAGCTACTCGCCACTGTTAATTGAAATCAAAACACAGCTGCCTATAAATCACAATTCCATAAACATTTCAGTTGGAAACAATTCCGGCCTTACGGTGTGGATGATTTAATGGAGCCCTATCGGCGGTAATCTCGTAATACCCAATCATCCGGCCTTCGGTCCGCGGGGACCTCCCGGCCTCTCGGAACTAAGGCGATTCGATTACCATTCTAACATTCGTAACAGATTCGAAGAAAATAGAGTTCTAAATTAAATCATCGTGAGCCGATTAGGTTTTTTGCAGCGATTTTAAAATGAAATTAGTTTTTAAGCTAGTCTACAAATGCCTGTAGGCTAGTCGGACTGAAGAAGTTAGTTACATTTTTCTGCTTTAATTAATTGCTTTTAGGTAACCTTAAGAAAATGATAATCGGAACCTTTATAGTGTAATTTTTGTGGGCGTCTGTCTCGAGATCTATGGCACGTAGGAATTTGAATCAATCGAAGAATCAATTTAAAAAATTGTTTATTTGGGGGGTCACTTTGATAAAGTTTTATTTAAGATATTGTCGTGTTAGCGTTTAAAAGAGCTTACAAACTTCTAATTATAATATTTGGTTTACGCTCCAAAGCTTAAACTTACAGTTGTGTTCGGAACCTAATTGTGTGAGCCCGACTCGCTCTTGGTTGGTTTTATTTCATTTTATTAATCTTATCGACACAGTTTAAAAAGAGACCAGTGACTACAGAAAGTATTTTACTTTTCTTATTAAAAAAAATAATTAAGTATACTTATTTAGTTTCAATACATTTTCACAATAGTCAAATATCTAAATCTCTCTCTTTCAATCTACATCAATTTGAAAGGGACTTGCTTTGAAACTTGCACAAAGTAACATCTTTATAAAACTTACAGCGCAACAGTTAAAATTAAATCACCCTATCATGGCGAAAAGCCGCACTATTCCATAAAGCCCCATTATCCCCTCACTTAAGAGACACGAAGATTCTCCTAAGTCACTTCTCCCCGTCGTCGACTTACAGAAACTTGGTCGGAATGTCCTCCATTCCCCTCTTATCCACGACCTGTTGCATCCGGCAATAAAGTAAATCCTCGCCATATTTCTCCCTGCCTCCCTTTAAGAGGTTTTAAGACGCATTGCTTTTCTGTAGATTTAGCTACTTATAGTTTTTTCTTCGGCCTAGAATTTTTTCGGCTTTCTTCAAAATTCTGAACAACTAAGGGCGAGCTTTTGACTTTGTAGTTTTTTTTAAGCACCATTAGCACTTAGCAGAATCATATCGTTTAGAGGCCAGATTTTGACGTAGATGTTGTTGCCCTGAACTCAATAATAGTTCTAGTAGGTATTGCCTACATTTATTAAATTGATACTTGACTTTTGGCACTCACAGCTGACCTATTAAAATACATTGGCTGATGATGAGTATTTAGTATATCGGCTCTTAAACGGTTGTAGTTAAGGATCGCAGCAGGTGTCGTTCTTTAGTTTCCGTCTACCTTCATAGGAATAAAAGCTTGTAAAAAGGCGTGAGTTAATGTATGTGTGTAGTTAAATACGGTACAACGGTTGATTTCTACCTTCAGCATAGCATTCGATACGCTTCAATCATCGCATCAATCAATGTTATCGAAGGAGTCCTCTAAACGCTGTTCACAAATCCGAAACTCGAAAATTTTGTCAGTTTAAACCTAATAGATGACCACTATTCTTAGCTATGTATTTGCTGCCGGGGCCAATCAGGTAACCTAAAATGTGTCATTTTCGACTCGGATGGTTGTGAATATGTAGACCATCAAATATGTCGAAACATTTCTGTATGTTCTTGCTAAAGCAGTGCCCTGTAAGACAAACGTTTGTGTGGGTTCCGTGGGCATTATACTTACCCAATTAAAGTGTACGGAAGTTCCTTATTTAGCAATTGTGTTCATCGTTCATTACTGTTTACTTGGAACTCGTCGACACACGTGCATCAGACAGTTTACTTCATCCTTTTACTGACCTCGTTTTAGTCACTCTTTCGGGGAAGAGGAATCGGAACGGGCTTTAAGATGAGTAGGCGTAGTTGGTTACGAAAGTGTAGAATAGTAACGATAGTGATGACTTATAAATAAACAACAATACTTCAACAACAACAAACAAACTTAATTAACAATTTAAAAAATAATTCTGCGAGTAAATACTTACAATAGAAGTGTATGAATTTTTACAAAGACTTTTTGGAATATTCGAGATTACCTAAACATTAGAATTACTAAAACCTTTTTTTTTTGTTTCCGGGGTGGAAAATCTTCATGGATGTCCTCCGCCCTGGAGCGGGCGGATGGGTCTGTCAAACACTTACTGACTAAAAACCACCCCAGTGTCCCATCTCACACCTACGCCTGGGGTCGCGGGAACGTACGATCTTTCCTCAACCCCCGACTGATGTACTGTAACCTAGTGTATGTAATACCAGCCTATTATTGTCTCTCTGCTGGGCAAAGGCATCTTCTCATACGGAGAAGGCACGAGCATTAATCACCACGCTTGCTCAAGACGTGTTGGCGATTTCAGACTTACCTATCCAGGTTTTCTCACGATGTTTTCCTATACTGATGTCAGTAATGTCCAACAATAAACTCAGAAACTACAAGAATTGAAAAACATCACATTGGTACTTGCCCGGATTTGAACCCACAACCTAGTGCATGAGAGACGAGGCTTTAACCATTGAGCCATCACGACATAGGTGTACCTGTTTAGGTATCTTGCTTAAATTGCCTGAATTCTGGCTAAAGTATGAAAAACACTGATTTTATTAAATTAATTTTAGCGCTCAGGAAAAAGCTAGGTAATTTATTAAATTACCAACATATACCTACATATGTCAGTCTACATAAATGAGCTCGAACGCTGAACATCTCAAGTTTCATAAAAGCTTATTGGAAGCAAATGCGAGAGCCTTAAAAGGCCAATTACAGGACCATTTGCGTCGCCCTCTCTCTCGGGGCCGGTATGAAATTATTGCGAGTATAGATCTGAGATTGCGATGGAACTCTTCGGGGGAAATTGACTGAAAAATGTACGTTATTACTGGAATATTAGTAGGGATTGGTTAAAGTTAAACAATGGGACTTTCGTTGAAATACTTAACTCATTTTGGGGTTTATTCTGTGATAAAATAATGAATGGATTTGTATATTCTCAGGATCCATATTATATGTACAGTCAACAAAAGAGATAAGTATGCAGGATCGTCGGATATAGTTGAAGTTTAATAGAAAAAAAACAGCTCATTTATCAAATTAAATTTCAGTCGACAACATCCATCGGTTTCTTATACTTCAACTATATCCGACGATCCTGCATACTTATCTCTTTTGTTGACTGTACCTATTTTCAACAATTTAATGTTGAATAATTGTATTAATTTGTTTAGAGATTTGCTTTTTGAAATTGACACTTTGTTATTTTAATATTTGCAATTGCATGCCAATTTATGGCGGCATGAGTCATTGCACTGCACTAACAATTTATACAGACTGTTACGGAAAGGGTATATCAATACAAACGGGTTGAAGAGTGTATTTGGTCTAGAATCTCTGTACAAAATTTCAGCTTAAAAGCATTAACTTTGAAAATGCTTCATATTTTTATATTTCGACATCACGGCCACAGTAAATATACAGTAAAACATCTTCATACAAACGTGCCGCTCTCGGTTTGAATGTGTGCGTGCGCGCCGCGCGCCATGTCGGCACGCGATTTCACGCACACGCTAGCAAAATATATGAGGGAATAAGGTGGCGGCAGTGCGGGCTGTGCAGCGCGACTGTGAGCACGCGCGTACGCTACATGACCGCTTGCGTTCGTCAACTCTCGCCGGCGGCGGCCTCTTAAATTACGAGTATCATGACTTTAAAAAGGGGAAAAAAATATTGTAGTGTTTTCGGGTGCCTCAATAATGATTTCGCAAACCCGGACTTATCATTCTTCATAGTTCCTACTCAACCAGAAATGTAAGTACCTACTTATACTTAAATATTATTAGAAAATGTGGTATTGTATTGTTTATTTCACAGTTTATTTGCTTTATTAAGAGCGTAGCCGAGTCGCATTTTTCCATATAAATGTATTTCCAAAGAACAATGGGTAAAGTTGTATGGGCCCCGTACCCAAAAAAAAAGATGACTGTAGCATTATGAGCTATATCGGTATTCGTTGCCCTCATGGAGTAGTTTAATTAATCCTAAGACAGCATGTCTGAATTCACTTGGAGAAAAAAGATATTTAAGGAAGTTAAATTGGTTTTGAGAAGACGGTACCCAGAGACAAGGTTAATTGTAGCATTATGAACTATGTCGGAATTTGTTGACCTCATGGAGTAGTTTAATTAATCCTACGACAGCATGTCTGAATTCACTTGGAGAAAAAAGATATTTAAGGAAGTTAAATTGTTTTAATAAAATAATAGGAAAGTTCATTATCTTTATTCATTATTGTAATTACCATACTTATATTGGTTCTTATTCAATACTAGCTGACCCGGCTATGTCGGTATTCGTTGCCCTCGTGGAGTAGTTCAATTAATCCTTAGTCAGCATGTCTGCTGGCAACCGACAATGCAGCATAATATGAGATACAAAAAAAAAAAAACAAAACACAATACTTGTATTGTGTTTTGTTTTTAGAACAAGAATTGATTTAGAACTTGATTTTTAATCAAGTTCTGTTAATTTTCTAAATCGCTGGAGCCTTATTGAACACGTTCCGTGATCCATTGTAGAATAATCCACACGCTAACAACATTGTCGAAATAATAGAACACAGAATTAACGTTTCCAACAGGTTTGGTGACTAATACGAGTATGTTGTGGACTGTAATATCAACCGCCAAAGGGTAGGTACGTTTCACAGCGATGGAAGAAAGCGATGTACCATTTCCTAGCCTCAACGAGGAGGAACTTATCTTGTTTAGTTTAGGCACATACCAATTAAAACTCGCAAAATCATATGTGTCAGAGCATTTGCGAAGAGGCATGTAGGTACCCTATAGAGGTATGCGAAGAACCAAGTCCTAATATGCGATATGGCGCAAGTGATTGACTGTCGTGTAATTATTATTTAGTAAGATTATTGTAAAAATGGAAAATTATACCTGTGAGACCTGCTGGTGAAGTATGTTTAAATAGAAACATTTTCAAACGGTTGATTGATGTAGTTTTTTTTTTGTGCATACCGTGTCTTAAATCTCTGTGCACGCCACTGCATGATTGCGACCCTCGTGTGTGCCGGGAAAGATAAATATATTAACAACGAGATTGTTAAACGTGGAATGTGGACTCAGCGATCATTGTGCCGATAGTCGTAACAGCCTATGGCTTAATAGCCAAAAACGTCGACTAGCACCTGAGGAGGCTCTCGTTGGGCAGCTGGATCAAGGACTTGATTCAGAAAGCGGAACTTCTCGACACGCCCTACATAATTAGGAGGTTCTACTCTCTGGAGCCCTGATTGCCGATAGCTTGGACCTGTTCCCGATACCGGTGGGCTACAACTTTTTTATATTTTTAAATGTTTTTATGTTCTTATATTTAAAAATATAATTTGTATAAACATGTATAATGAAATAAAGGAGTTAAAATAATAATTAATGAGAATAAATGACGTTCTATTCTTTTATTTTATTCTATTTAATAAAACAATTTAACTTCCTTAAATATCTTTTTTTTCCATGTGAATTCAGACATACTGTCTTAGGATTAATTAAACTACTCTATGAGGTCAACAAATGCCGACATAGTTCATAATGCTACAATTAACTTTGTCTCTGGGTACGGTCTTCCCAAAAACAATTTAACTTCCTTAAATATCTTTTTTCTCCAAGTGAATTCAGACATGCTGTCTTAGGATTAATTAAACTACTCCATGAGGTCAACAAATACCGACATAGTTCATAATGCTACAATTAACCTTGTCTCTGGGTACGGTCTTCTCAAAACCAATTTAACTTCCTTAAATATCTTTTTTCTCCAAGTGAATTCAGACATGCTGTCTTAGGATTAATTAAACTACTCCATGAGATCAACAAATGCCGACATAGTTCATAATGCTACAATTAACGTTGTCTCTGGGTACCGTCTTCTCAAAACCAATTTAACTTCCTTAAATATCTTTTTTCTCCAAGTGAATTCAGACATGCTGTCTTAGGAGTAATTAAACTACTCCATGAGGTCAACAAATACCGACATAGTTCATAATGCTACAATTAACCTTGTCTCTGGGTACCGTCTTCTCAAAACCAATTTAACTTCCTTAAATATCTTTTTTCTCCAAGTGAATTCAGACATGCTGTCTTAGGAATAATTAAACTACTCCATGAGGTCAACAAATACCGACATAGTCCATAATGCTACAATTAACTTTGTCTCTGGGTACGGTCTTACTCGTTCTCCTTTACTTTCTGAATACTATGTTTAGAGCTAAAGTTAGTTACCAGTAGCAATCAAACACAAGGAAATGAAAATATTTTGTCGGAAATCTTACGTTCTGACTATGTACCAATACAACATGAGCTACCGGAAAAAAATGCATTTTTTTATGTTTGTGGCGCTTTTTTAAAAAAATGTGTTGATTATCATAAGAACTGCGATTTTTTAAATAATTACGTCGACGTTAATCAACGAGCGTGTAATTTAATTGTAGAATCTAGATACACCCATTACAGGAATTACGGCAAAGATCGAAATTGACTTACCAACTGAACTTCGACAAACTTTACTACGACAAGATTTTAATTCGACACTACTGAACTCCGACACGTCTTCATTTCGACAATACTTTAGTTCGAAATGCCTTAAGTCCCACACTACTGTACTCCGATAAAGCGTTTCTTCGACATGACTTAACTAGGAAACGATGCGACTTCGACGACATGCTACTTCGACAACTATGGTAGTCCGACATGAATCAATTTCGACATACTCTACTCCGGCATGCTGTACTTCGACAATATCAGATATTTCAGATATTTCCAGTTCTTTCATTTTCTGTGTTCCTTTGTTATTTCTTTATTTAACTCTATAATAGTTTTAAAAATATTAATTTTCTTTCTATTTAAGAGCACTATACATTTTTTTTTTAGTAGTAGTCGGTAGTCACCCCCTTTCTAGCCATATCATCTTTCACAAATTTAGTTGTTCCCTAATGTCGCAGAATAATTTCGAAGTAGCATCGTGTCTCAGATATATAACGTCGAAGTAAGATATTGTCGAAGTACAGCATGCCGGAGTAGAGTATGTCGAAATTGACTCATGTCGAACTACCATAGTTGTCGAAGTAGCACGTCGTCGAAGTCGCATCGTTTCCTAGTTAAGTCATGTCGAAGAAACGCTTTATCGGAGTACAGTATTGTCGGACTTAAGGCATTTCGAACTAAAGTATTGTCGAAATGAAGACGTGTCGGAGTTCCGTAGTGTCGAATTAAAATCTTGTCGTAGTAAAGTTTGTCGAAGTTCAGTTGGTAAGTCATCGAAATTTACTCATGATCCCACCTGATGATTTTGTCGATAATGTAGAAAGGATGGAGCAGGTGTTTCGCAAAGCGTTCGAAAAGGACCACATCAACATTAAAATTGGCCGGTCAATTTACGATCAACTGAATGATATAGAATTTAAGATGTCCCTGTCCATGCTTTCCCAAAAGCTTTTTACAAAAACTTTACATAAGAATGAGAATTTACTTTACATTAACAAATAATAATAAAGCGTTCCGGACGTGCAGAAACAGGAGAAAAATTTTCTCGGTATCAAATTTGTAACTTAGTATAATAAATGTTACGTGAATAAAGGCTTTTTATTTTTACTAAATTTATAAATTGGTAAAATATTCAATCATAATATGCTTTTTATTTCATAAATTTAGATCAAGTGCTGCTTGTTCGAAATTATTAAGTAAAAGTAAAAGTGACAACCCTGGGGATCAACGCAAGTGTAGGCTAATAACTCGGCGGGCGGCCTTAGATAACTTACTGTATATTATATTTACTGTGTCACGGCGCTGCACTGGCGCGCGGCGGCGTGATGTGCGTGTACTAGGCGCACAGACACACTACAGGTAATGGATAATAATGACCCTCGTAGTGCGGTGACACGTTTGTTATAATTTCAATTTAATAAACTTTTGAAATAAAAAAAAAATTAAGCATTTTCAAAGTTACTGCTTTTGAGCTGAAATGTTGTACAGAGATTCTAGACCAGATACACTCTTCAACCCGTTTGTATTGATATACCCTTTCCGTAACACCCTGTATACAGTAGCCTCCAAAAGTTAGTTGATATAAACTTTTAAAACTAGAATTTTAAATCATAATGTGGCATTACAGCTGAAGTGGAAAAATGTCAACCATCTTTTGTACTGCATAATCATCATTTCAGCCGAAAGACGTCCACTGCTGGACATAGGCCTCCTCCAACCACCTCCACTTCGACCGGTTTTGTGCTTCTCGCATCCAACAAGTTCCTGCACTTTTGTACTGCATTTACTGCTAATAAATCACTTTGACTTGACTTAACCGTTAACTTAACCGACTTCTTTGTTGTTTTCGTCACTGAAGTTTTTCTCTGCTAAAATGAAATTTCGTAAATGACGAGAGAATTTCCCGTATCGCAAAACGGCATTAGGACATGAATTCTGACATATAAAGACTAATTCTAGCTGAGAGAGTATGATACTTTTAAATAGAGATTATATTTTGGTATACCATTCTAGAATTAATTTTAATTCAAGGATGTATCTTAATATTTGTTCCTGTTACCCAGGCGCTTTTCTGGTGCCGTACTGCATCATGCTGGTGGTTGGTGGGATTCCGCTGTTCTACATGGAGTTGGCGCTGGGGCAGTTTCATCGGAAGGGCGCCATTACCTGCTGGGGGAGACTAGTACCACTCTTTAAAGGTAAGTGCACAGCACAGAGGATAGTACTTATCTATAGTACGGGTAATAAGTGTCAGTTAAACTTGGTAATCGATTTGAAACTGATAGTTTTTTTGAAAGAAAGAAAGAATAACGTTTATTTGGACACAATTCATGAAACACAAAATAAAAAAGTGAAAATAATGTTTTAGCAACATAGTCTGTGCCTCGGGATCCTGCCGTTTTGCCGAAAAGATTTTGCCAAATTTTCATTACCCAAACAAATTTTAGCAACCTTTTTTTATACCAATGTAATATTTGGAATAATTTTAGTACGCACATTTTCATTTGGTCAAATGTTTACTCGGCAGAATATTACTTGGGATAATGTCATTAAGGCATTTGGTCTTTAATCAAATGATTTATTACAGCAAACAATCTTAACACAATGAACATTTAGTAAAATTTTCGCTGTGAAAAAAAAAAATACAAAAATATTTTTTTTTTGGGAATTATATAATTAAAAATGGGGAATTATAAAACGAGCGAATAAAAAAAAACTTAGCGACTGACTCCGTCGACATAGGATGCAAGAGCGAGCGAAGGGCACCCCGAGGTTAGGTTTGGTTAGGTTACTTTTAACCCTTTACACAGAAATAGGGGCCCCGCAAAGCGGGGCTCCGTCGACATAGGATGCAAGAGCGAGCGAAGGGCAGAGGTTAGGTTTGGTTAGGTTACTTTAAACCCTTTACACAGGAATAGGGGCCCCGCGAAGCGGGGCTCCGTCGACATAGGATGCAAGAGCGAGGGAAGGGCACCCCGAGGTTAGGTTTGAAAAATGTTATACCAACTGAAATATTTGACTAGATAAAAAATGGTAAAAGTACTAGTTGGTGAACAAGTTATTGTTCAAACGTTCACTTGCCAAACATAGGTTTTCGTAACAATTATTTGTAAAGAGATTTTTTGGTAAGTAATAATTTGGCAAATGAAATTATGCGAAAATTTGTTTGGGAAGTGATAATTTGGCAATTTCTTTTCGGTAAAACAAGGGAGACCCCTGTGCCTCACGGCTGCGCCAAAATGGTTCACTTCAGCATATATCATGCCAGACAGATGCTGTCTGACGCTGGCGTTCTAATTAACCTTTAGAAATAAGGTGACGGGGAGTACAAACAGTTTCAACATACCTAATACTAGCTGCGCCCCGCGGTTTCACCCGCGTAAGTTTCGATCCCGTGGGAATATCGGGATAAAAACTATCCTATGTCCTTTCCCGGGACTCAAACTATCTCTATACCAAATTTCATCGAAATCGGTTCAGTAGTTTAGGCGTGAAGAAAAGACAGACAGACAGACAGAGTTACTTTCGCATTTATAATATTAGTTTGGATATTCATTATTCAGCCTATAATTTTCCCACTGCTGGGAGACAGGCCTCCTCTCTGTGAGAGGGAGTGGGCGCTAATCCACCACGCGGGCCCAGTGCGTGTTGGTAGATGTCACATGTCTTCGAATTTTTGGTTCATGCAGACCGGTTTTCTCAAGACGTTTTCCTTCACCGTTTTGAGAGCAGTGGTGACGAAATACTTTCCACAAAGTAAAACGCCTGTCTGGGTTCGAACCTACGACCTACAACTCATAAGTCGCGGCGGTTACCACTGGGCCACCACTTCTCTATATTATACTAGCGGTCGCCCGCGGCTCCGCCCGCGTGGATGTCGGTTACCGCTGCAAAAAGCCTACCCAGGAAAGACACGGTCAGCAAAATGATTCCCAGGTCAATTCACAGACACCGACAGTAATATTGACGACGCAGTCATTATCCGCAGGCTGCACAGATTGTCTTTCTGTGTACCTATGTTAAGTTGTTAATGATGAAAATATTTAAATGTAATTAATACTAAGTTTTCACTTCTGCCGGCAGTCCCGGAGCGCAACCCGTTGTTTAAGGATAGATAACTAAAGCGATTATTGTAGAGCTTCTCCATAAACAACATTTGACGTTAAATTATTTTCAGGTAACAAAATATACTGATGGTCGGGAGCCCCGACCCGTGATAGGGCAACGTAAAGTTTCCCATGCGTAAAACATTCTTTTCGTAAATCAATTCCTACTAATTTGAATGTTTGGCCCTGGGATTTGTTTATCGTTAGTGCGAAAGAAATTTTTACTGGAAATTGGAGCCTTTTGAAGGGTATAGGCAAATCAGTAGGGATCATGGGTATTCTTGGTATATGAGCTAATTCACCAGCTGCAGGGCCGGTGATAATCTTCGCTACTATTAAATTATCTTTTAGCTCCTTTATAAGAAGTCTCGTGCCATTACACATGTTGGGGGGGCTTAAATTTCTGAGAAGCATTATCGGCGTGCCAACTTTTAACGACAGTTCATGAGGTGGTAGCCCAGCGGGGTTCAGAGAATTTAAAAATTCCTGGGGGTAGTGCACAGCGTCCTCGATGTTAGTGACGGTGTCTATGGATTTATAGCACTTAACTTCACCCGGTACTTTCTGCATAATTAAACTGTTTATTTCGTTGACTGTTTCATTCCTGGGAGAAACTATTGCTCTACAACACAGCCAACGAAAATCATTTTGATGTAAGTTTTCGATGTCAGGATATATAGCATCTATCAGACTATCTAAATTATGGACTATTTGGCCTAGAGACTCATCCAAAGTAACCGCATAATCGGTCGTAATATTTTAATTTCGCCATAACTTCAAAACCAAACGTCCAATTTTAATCATTCAAAGACCAAATATTATCTCCATAAACTGTTCTTAGTGATGAAGTCATTTATTTTGATAAGGATTAATAGCATGAGTAAAATAAACGCGTTTAAATGTAGTCCAAAAAAAATTCAAGATTTTTAAATAAAAAAATGGTTGCTCTGCCTCACTCGACATAGATGGGTATAGTGTGTCGCGGACTTTTTTGTAGATATTTATAAGATCTACAATTAATTAGAACATTTTATGGTTCTATCTTTTATAGTTTAGGCAGCGTACGCAAAATAAGTAACTTTTCTGGTTGATTTTTTACACCTTGTGTCCGAAAAACCCAAATATCTTACGGAACCCTATTTTTTTCCAAAATAAAATATAGCCTATGTTACTCGTGGATAATGTAGCTTTCGAATGGTGAAAGAATTTTTAAAATCGGTCCAGTAGTTTTTGAGCCTATTCAGTACAAACAAACAAACATACAAACAAAGTTTTCCTCTTTATAATATTAGTGTAGACATAAGTTTTAGAGTTATAAATAAATAAATAAACTTGTAACCAAATATAATAGGACTTTTGTTGAAATAATTTTAGTCCTGGTAGTCGAAAAATGTTTGGTCCTAGTCCGTCCTAGTTTCCTGTAAATCACTTAATTCGAACTATATTTGGTTTACGTACTTAAATGCTTACCTTACCTAGGACTTAAAACAGATGATAAGCGAATAACTATGTATATCCGCATTGTATATCCACATGCATTAAAGAAGGTATTTTCTGATGATTATAACACTATCTAAGAATTGCGCTTTTTAAATAAAATAATACGTGGCACATGACTCTTGTTCATTCAAAAACTAACGTCTAAGTGGGTTTAATTTTAAACTGGCACGATTTATCTTTACTTGGCTCTTGGTTTTATGGGGTCACGTGCGACTCATACGCCAGATTTAT
Source organism: Amphipoea oculea (assembly GCA_945859645.1). Lineage (NCBI taxonomy): Eukaryota > Metazoa > Arthropoda > Insecta > Lepidoptera > Noctuidae > Amphipoea > Amphipoea oculea. Next base: position 18,003,347 of record OX243873.1, read on the forward strand.
TGCGGCCCGGTCACGTCCCGTCGGCTAATGTCATCGGTATGGTGGAAGCCGCATTTGGCGATCAAGAGTTATAGTGCCCACCACTTAACTTTCTGGCTGCTTTTGTAGATAGGGACCGCTTCGTAGTCTGTTTTTTTTTTTACTAATGAAGGATTTAAGCTCTGATTATGCAATGATGTATGCCACCCCAGGGGTGGTTTTTACCTTGGCTAGAGGCTAACCCCATTGCCATACAACGTGACAATGGCACTTGTCTCTTGGGTACATTACCAGTTGAGGAATTTTTCGATGCCATATTTTACTTTGAAATAATTGAATTATGACTTGATAATTGGTAACCAATTATCAAGTCATAATTTGCCAGTTTATGTTACTTCTTTACTTAACACTGTGATGTGTATGTTTTGATTAAAATTTCAAATTATCTTGTACTTGCTTTGTCAAAAAGCTGTATAATTAGAAATAAAAAGAAAGAAAATACGTTTATATGCGGTACACAAACAACAATTATGAAGATCCGATAATTTATTGTAAAATGGTTACAACTTCATAGGCAACTTCGGCGTTGAAGAGGCAACTAACCTCTGAACTACATGATTACGTATAACTTTAGGTATAGCTATTGCATGGCCAATTAGAATTTTAAAATCGTTACGAAGAACAAATATGCCTCCATTCTATTCACTCACGGACTCAATGACTCAAGGACCAAGAAATCACACGCTCCAATAAACAATCCACCCGACTTCCAGACTTTTATGCAAAACATGGATGGGGATACCTACGTCATTTATAAGATCGCGGTCTTGTCGGACGTCGCCCTCGCACTTAACACCCATAATTGACACCATTCTCGGGGCTCCCCTTAAGTGCTCGTCCCATACGGTCTCAAAAGGCTCCGGTAGATTTGCGAGCCCGGCTTATGCCCGTTGATTTCATTTCACGCGATTGTCACGTCTCGCGCCCTGAGTGGCTCGCACCACGATATGATTTTTGAAGAGAAATAAAATTGGTAATGGTCCGGAAAGGTGCTGGAAATGCGCTTGACTGAAAGTATTTTTTGACGACTTGAAATTGGGAACGGTCGTGTGATAGATCATTGTTTTGGTGAAATGGTTTTCTTGAAGCTTTAACTTAAGAGCTGGGTAATTCTTTAGGTCTGTAAAGAGCTCTTTGGAAATGGTAATGATTCACCAAAACAGTTTAATTAGGTAGTTACCAACCTACTTACTATTTCTTTATCATTTGCATAAGAATAATGTGCCTTCATCCAAACACATAGAAATATAACACTTTTCAACCGCATTGCTTTCAGTCTAGCTGCACTTCTTACCATAACCAAGTTCTTATCACCATAGGTATCGGGTACGCTGTAGTTCTGATAGCATTCTACGTGGACTTCTACTACAATGTCATCATCGCGTGGGCTCTGCGGTTCTTCTTTGCCTCCTTCACCACCATGCTGCCCTGGACCAACTGCGACAACGAGTGGAATACCCCAGCTTGCCGACCTGTGAGTATATATTAAACCATAACCATCATCATCATCATTTCAGCCGAAAGACGTCCACTGCTGGACAGAGGCCACTCACAAGCACCACCACGTCCACCGGGTTCTGTGCTTCTCGTATCTAGCATAACATAACCAAAAATTAACGATATTTCTTCACTCTGAGCACATAAGCTCTGAAACATCTCAATCCAACCATCAAGTATTTATTCTTCAAGTTTAAATATAATATGTGTTTATCCCGAGTAGTTTCGTATTTATTAGAAGTATTTTAATCGACATTTAGTCGAAAACTTAGTAGCGTAATATTCCCAATGTTTGAAATATTCACAGTTCGAAGCAATTTGGGAGGCTTCGAACAAAACTCGAATGCGCAACAACAGCTCTTCAGGATTATTTCCCCCACCGCAAACAACTCCATTTACATCGGCTGCTTCTGAATACTTCAAGTAAGTTAGTTTTGAAGAACGAGAACATTCAAACGCCTTTCTTCAGTTATTTCAAATCAACAATATATTTTAGCCGTGCCATCTTGGAACTGCAAGGGAGCGAAGGTCTACATGACTTAGGTGCCATAAAATGGGATATGGCTCTCTGTCTGCTAGCAGTCTACATCATCTGCTACTTCTCTTTGTGGAAAGGCATCAGCACTTCTGGAAAAGTACGTACAACTCTTACATTACGATGGTCTTGATATGAAAAGGTATATCTGTTTATATTATTTTCGTTTTTAGATTTAGTGGCTTAAATTCAATGTGATTTTGAAATGAAATACTCGTACTTTCTCTTCTTCCAGGTGGTTTGGTTCACGGCTCTCTTTCCCTACGCTGTTCTCCTAATTCTTTTGGTTCGTGGCATAACCCTCCCTGGCTCCGCTACCGGTATTCAGTATTACCTAAGTCCTAACTTCGAAGCTATCACACAACCTCAGGTATGTTAGTAATAAATCCTTGAATTTGTCAGAAAACGATTTGGTTTACAATTTGTCATGTTCAATTGTTTCGGATCCAAGGTATGGGTGGATGCGGCGACTCAAGTGTTCTTCTCTTTGGGACCTGGATTCGGAGTGTTGTTGGCTTACGCGTCTTACAATAAGTATCACAATAACGTGTACAAGTGAGTATTTCATCCAGGAACAATAATGCTAAATAAATAAATTGGTCCTTCTACACGCGATTAATTTTCTCAGGGACGCAATCCTAACAAGCGTTATCAACTCGGCAACCTCCTTCATCGCTGGTTTCGTGATCTTCAGCGTGCTTGGCTACATGGCCCACGCTTCAGGCAGGGATGTTCAAGACGTGGCTACCGAAGGACCGGGCCTTGTGTTCGTGGTGTATCCCGCGGCTATAGCAACCATGCCAGGGTCTACCTTCTGGGCTCTCATATTCTTCATGATGCTGCTTACTCTTGGGTTGGATAGCTCTGTAAGTGGTTCTTCAATTCAATTTTTTAGGTACTATGAATGGTTTCTTTATGGAGTTTTCTAGTAGGTACTTACCTACTTTTTGGAGTCACTTAATAGAATATAGTCAAGAAAACACAAAACAAGAAAAACATCACTTTAAAAATATATGTTTTTTTTTTAAATCAGGTATAATTTTCAAGTATGCCTTGCATACATAATTACATATCGGTATCTTGTAAATACAACTTGTAATACCATTAATTACTTACTACACACACATTACAACACACATACACATTACACACACACACACACATACACATTTACATTTATTACTTGATATTTTCTTAAAGTGCACACTTAATTTCCGATTAATGTTTTTATTTCCACTCAGTTCGGCGGCTCCGAGGCAATAATAACTGCCCTCAGCGACGAATTTCCTCCGATCGGTCGTCACCGCGAGATCTTCGTGGCGTGTCTCTTTACTCTATACTTCTTCGTCGGATTAGCTTCCTGCACCAAGGGAGGCTTCTACTTCTTCCAATTGCTCGACAGATACGCTGCAGGGTATTCTATTCTGGTGGCGGTGTTCTTTGAGGCTATTGCTGTGTCTTGGATTTATGGTGAGTTGATTTTTGGACCTTGATTATCTTTTTATGCAAATAAAATGAAAATAAAAAAAAGTTTTTAATAACAAGCTTTTATTTAAATAAAAACGTAACCTAAAAAAAAGAAAGAATAACGCGAACTAAAAAGAGAAAAATAAATTAAAGTGACATTGTCATTTTAAAATATATACAAATTTTAAAAGCTTGAGGCACTGATGTACGGTATCCGCTATACAGGACACAATATCAGTGCCGCAAGCGCTTAAAATTTGTATATATTTTAAAATGACAATGTCACTTTAATTTATTTTTCTCTTTTTAGTTCGCGTTATTCTTTCTTTTTTTTAGGTTACGTTTTTATTTAAATAAAAGCTTGTTTTTTAAAACTTTTTTTATTTTCATTTTACTTTTTAGTCTTAAGTCTTAAGTAGTTACCGAATTACAAGTCATGGTATACCTCTTATGCCTGTTACTACTGTTGACCGTTGAAGAATTCTCTGGTTTGGAGCCAACCCTGAAGGTGACAGCAATTTCATGTGGACCCGCTAACTGTCATCCCAATGGGTGTGTAAAATTTCATGTCCCTGCTGTTAACCGTTGAGGAGTTCCCTCGTCTGGAGCCAATCCTGGCAGCAGCATCACGTCATGCTTGTCATAAACATGCATTGTCATCGGGACTGAACCAGTTTGTAAAATTTCAGCTCAATCGGATACCGGGAAGTGGGTCAAATTTAACTTGCAAGAGTCCACCTTCACATACATACAAGTCAAGTAAAATAAAAGCTTTTAAAAAGATGGATTTCATAAAGCTAATTATCAATTTTTCTACATAATAATTAATAATTTTATTTTTCTTTATAATATAGTATGTAGGTACCTTTAAACTAGTATAGCTGAATAATTTTGATCTTATGAGGCACAAGACGACTGTACCGAAAAAAAAAGTTCTTAGGGCCACTTAGTTTAGACCTAATGAAAACCCATTTCAACTTATCCTAGTTCCCAAATACTACTAAAACATCGTTCTCTATTCCTGTTTACCAGGTACGGAACGTTTCTGCGAGGACATCCGCGACATGATAGGTTTCCGTCCCGGTTTATACTGGCGCGTCTGCTGGCGTTTCGCGGCCCCTGCCTTCCTCCTCTTCATCACCGCTTACGGACTCCTGGACTACGAGCCGCTAAGATACGAGAACTACATTTACCCAGCATGGGCTAATGCGTTGGGTTGGGCTATTGCTGGGTCCAGTGTCCTGTGTATTCCAACCGTGGCCATTTATAAGCTGCTTACCACGAAGGGAACTTTTGTAGAGGTAAGATTTACAGTTCATTTGAGGAGTCTCAGAAAATATTCTGGGCTTGTCTTCCAAAGAAGTTTGCATATAATTACGTCCATAGTTAAGTTATTCTGCCATCATTCTCAGTTGTTTATGGTATTAAAGATTTAAGGCGTTAGATTTGCCCTTACTGTACTTAGGTAGTGCGAAATAGTGTTCATACTACGAAGAATTAGACTATACATCTCGCATGGAACGATAGAATACGATTATGAGTATAGCAAGACAATACTATTCAAATGACAATGTTAATTAACGAAATACAAACGTGATCGTCGTATGACGCGGTCGGACGATCTGACGATTTAAATCTTTGTATGGTATAATATAGAGTAAAGAATACATTTTTGGGTTTACGGAGTGCATGCTCTTACCTAAAATTTTACTTTTTTTAATCGGATTTGACGCACTATACCTACTCTTAGATCCTTAAATGCTTCGTCTTTGAAACTTAGTAGGTAACTCTTTCAACTTAATTGCAGCGTCTACGCATCCTGACAACTCCATACGCAGACACGGAAGGCAATGGCACCGTACACAACGGGATGGTGGTGTCTGAGAGTGGCGGCGTGCGCCTGGCGTCTGCCGTGGTGACGCCCACAGCCGCCGCCCCCGCCTCCCCGCACAGCCCGCACGCGCCCCCGCACGTGACCCCGCACGTGCCCCCGCACGCCGCGCCACCGCCCGCACTCGTCTGAGCTCAGCTCTCCTTCGACGTCTACTACGTCTAGACGTATAGCACGTGGCCGTTGGTAAGGCATATCGAGCTTTTGACATAGACTAACACGAGTACCTACCTATGAGTGATATAGACGGCACTCTACAAAGCTGAAGCGAACTTTATCTAAAGCTCCGCATGCCACATCAACAGCCGGGTACTGTACCAAAGATGATGAAGAAACAAGGAGTGCTGTTTCACCCTAGAGTTCACTTCTGATGTCGTGGGAAACGGATAAGTTAAGCTGCGTACAGACGTCGCGAGACATCGGAAGGTTTGCAACACAAACCAAAGGGGTGTGCTCTCTGTGAGTATTCGCCGCATCGACGAATGCCTGGTGAAGTCTGGATGCGGCTGTAGAACAAATGCTATCGGCGTCGTGGGACTGCCAGACTACCCTTAGCACTCCATTTGTATGTTACCCCGAGTACGGCTCTCCCGGGTCTATGATTTAGCTTGTTGCTTTTTCAAGCTTTGAGCGTTTGTGATGTAAGAATTTTTGGAATTAAATGTTAGTTGTAAGATTGTTGCGTGGTGAGTATTGAAGGCGGAGTCGAAAGGGTAAGTAGCGAAGGGCTAATTGTATAAGAATAATATGATACTCAACGTTTAAAATTGCTTTCTTCTAGTCTAGACCCCAAAATATATTGTTGAATATTTTTGTTTAGGGAAGTAGAGTTTGCTTGACAGGTCGAGCAGGTCACTGAGCAAAAAATATTGTCACTCATTATGTAGGTACAGTACAGTACAGTACAGTAGGTGCTTCAAATTCAATATTTATAATACATACTCAGTAAGTTTTTCGAATATAATGTATGTACCTACTGTTGTATTTTTAGAAGAAAGTTTTCATATTTTTGTGTCTATACTTACATATTTAATAAAGTATTTTAAAATGTTCTTAGGATTAAACAATAGTTAGATTAGTTAAGTTTTTCGCGCGTAAGTTAAACACGCCTGTAAGATTAACCGACAATTCAGCAAACCGTCGATGTTTTAGCTGTAGTTTAGATATAGACCCATCAAGCATTAAGGTTGACGCTGGAACAATTATTATTATGAAAGAAAATGCTTCTTGATCGCTTCGAGAACTCAACGTTAGTTTTACAACTTAATAATATTATATTCATGGTTCTTCGCTTAGATAAATCCCCATTTTGTAATTTATTTGAAGGCTGGCAAGTATGCGAAAAAATAACGAATAATTTTATTGTTGAAATAGTAGCAATTTTCTTTTATAAACTGGCAATCATGAAACTCACTTTTAAGTGATTGGAAAAATGACTAAACTTACTAATCGCCTACCTTTGTGAATGAGCTTACAAATTCAAAATTTGTTTTAAGTATCACCTTCCCACTATAGTTAATAAAATTAATATTATGGATGTGTAAATTTAAAATTCAAAACGTGTATTGTAGCATTAATAATGTAGGGTTTTGTTTTTTTATATTTATTTCTAGCTGTAAGCAAAATATGTGGCTGTTCATTAAATTAACAATAAGAATATAATATGTTAAGATTTAGATAATGTTGAATAAGTAGTAGACAGTCGTTTTAGCGCAATATATTTTGGCGCAAATAAAAAAGTACCTACCAAAGTAGCAAAAATATATTCCCATCTTATTACATTTATGGATATTATTTAAAAAAAAAAACTAGTGATTAAACTAGGAATAAGAAAAATGAAATGCTGTGTAGATAATAGAAACAATAAAATAGTAATATAATCAAAAGTAGTAGGTATCTAAATTAAAAAATGTATTGGAACTGAAAGTTCATATACCCACATAAGTTTCTTTGGTTATAGGGCTGTAGGCTATGTCTATTAATGCTATTAACATGTCTAGTTGAATAATTTAAACTTACTAATCATCATGTTTACTTCCAATTTTATCTCTAAATGTTGTGGCTAAATTCAATGTTTATGTGCTCCATTTTTTGTAAGTGTGTCTCAGATGTTTCGTTGTCTCTTTGGTTAGAATTACTATTCATCACTCCGTCATGGGCAATGCGGACTGATGAATTGTACAACGATTTTGAAATAAATTATTGGATATCAATGGATCTTCCATTACTTTAGGAATGTGATACGCTCCACAGGCGCTACACTTCAGCTTACTTGATGTGTAGTGTAGAATTTTATCTCTTTCATTCTCTTGGTGTTAGCAAATAGTAATATTTCGATCTTTTAAATTATGATTGATATTATCAGTATCGAGAATATTTAGTCAAATCAGTAAAGTTTCGCATAACCTCTTGTGTAATTTCTGAGGTAGGTATTCACGGTTTAGTAATAATAGCTTAAAATATTCTGTATGTTAGTATCTTATTGATGTATCAAAGATGTAACGCGTATTTATAGCTGTTGATGTTATATCAATAGTCATACCAGCCATTATGACAATTGATTGTTAGAATAAATTTATACTTACTATATTCGACTTTTATTACAAAAAAAAACCTACTACTTTTTTATTTTACAAAAGCATTATATTGTTTTCTTCTGCCTAATTATTCACAACCACTCGATACGCTTCCGTACCGTATCGAACAGCAATCAATGTTATTGTAGGAGTCCTCTAAACGCTGTTCACAAGTCCAAAACCCGAAAATTGTGTCAGTTTAAGGGCTGATTTTTCCAACGCCAGATACCTAACTTTATCGGAAGAATAATATTAAATTTTTGACAGCTTTTCTATACAAAAACTGTCAGACGTCACTTTTATTCCACGAATAAAAAATATCGGTGGATTGAATAATCAGCCTTAAATAAAATAAACGAGCGCTATACTTCCGACAGCTGTTTGTTATCGGGGGCAAGGCAAATCAATTTATCGAAATGTGTCATTTTTGATACGATAACCTGTCGGATGGTTGTGAATAGCTATGCTGATCACCTATGGAAGGGCGAGAAGAATGCATTCTTCTTTCATTTAAAGTATACTAACCTAACCTAGCATCACACCTTCTTTCCCTGAAAGCTTGGGCAGAGGTGTACCCATAGACGATACGACGAGACGAGCGATGGTTCGTAAGTATATAAGTTTACAGTATCAGTGGAAATGAACTTAATACAAAACAGACAATAATAAAAAAAACACACTAGTTTTGCTCGGAATACCGAAACTACTTTGTAGGTAGGTACTTTACCTAATTCTAAAGCAAAACCACAGATCACCTCCTAATTAGAACTACAAAGCCAAAAGGTAAACCTTAAAACATGTTTTAATAAACTCAATAGTATGTACAAAATACAGCTTACGTAAACACAGAACTTTAATATTTTCTTAAAAGCTTGAGGCTAATCATAAAGTGTTAGAAGGACATTAACACCTCATGCTTGAAAATATTAAAGTTTTTCACATTTTATTCTGTACTTTTTAGCATTTGAATTTGTTTAAATATCTGTTCTATCTATCAGCTTCAGGACAGTGGCATGGCATGTGTGTGCAAACCCGGATAGTACATTACAGTACATTTAATTCAAGTTAGTTCCTTATTTCGCCAAGTTTATAAAGAAATATTGATATCATGCCAATAGAAATAGCACTCTCTCGAGTAGTTTTTGCCAATTTTATTAGTTTTTGTAAATGACAGCGCCATCTGGTAACGTCTATTCTATTCTATTTTTAATAAATGGCAAGCAAAACCGATGTCGACTATTCTGCCAATGTCTAAAGTGAGCTGAAATAACAAGACGTGTGCATGAGAGAGAGAAAAAAAATGGTTATAAACGAATAAAATTATTTGATACAATGTAGATCTCGCTGGATTAGTACGGGACTGAAACAAACAAAAAATAGAAATAAATAAATATTATAATTGTTAAAACATAAAATACACGCATACCACACCCAAACATACAGAATAATTCATAGTTTTATGTTATTGTGACGGATGAAGGTCGTCAGCGCTCCAAACAGATCTGGAGAGGAGTATGTTAGTAGAGTCGGGAAATTAATCGGAAGAGGGATCTTAAATTTTGGGAGACGCCTATATAAATCTAAAGGTGGAGCGTTATTCGAACATTCAAAGAAGATGTGATCCAGAGTGCCCTCTTCCGACCCGCATTCACAAAGAGAGGAGTCTCGAACACGAATCTTTTGCAGAACAACCGGAGTGCAACAGAAACCTAAGCGAATTCTACAAAGGGTAGAAATAATTGTTTTGGAGGCTTTTTTGAAGCCATAGAACCAAGGTTTTGATTTTATAATTGGCTGTACAGCATGGTAAAATATGCCCTTTTTCCTTCCAGTGATATTCCACTGTTCCTGCCATGAGGATTGGAGCTTACCTTATGGAAGGCTCAGTAAGTCATACCCCTGATGAGTATTGTAGGTGAGATCAGCTGTTGCTGAAGAGCAAGCATCTTTGGCTAAAGCATCAACACATTCATTGCCCTTAATGCCACAGTGACTATCTGGTAACGTCTTCCAATTACTTCGATTGACAGCGCAGCGTGCCGTCATAAAATGGCTGCAATGACGGCTGCCTATATTATTGCCTACGTATATTATAGAAATCGTTTTCGACATCATAATACCAGAATACAAACAAACAAAGACTAAGAATAGGTACCATAAATATTTTTAAATTGATAAAAGTTAAAATCGACTATGACTTGTCTATTACTGTACACTGCAAATCTCTTTAGCTAGACAGCCCTAGAACTGTCAACCTGACTTGACTATGACTTTGACAGTCGACTTTATAGGTTGTTTGCTTGTGGTAGCATCTTTCCGTTCGATATAATAAAAGTTTTCAGAAAATCGATATGGAGGCGAAAAGTGAAGAAAAACCTGGTGCTGAAAAAACAGTATTTGATGCCATAGCTCAAAATGACTTGATAGAATTCAAGAATATTTTGGCCCAACACAAGGGGACCGTCGATTTCTTTGACGAAAATGGTATGACTGCGCTGCAACACGCCGCCTATAAGGGCAACAAGGATATGGTTCAATTGCTGCTCGATAGGGTACGTAACTGTCATTGACATTTTTGTCACGACACATTTGTTTTCGTGGGTCTAATTGGTTTTTTAATAAATTTTTCCAGGGTGCCGACGTAAACTCTGGCAAGCATGAGTACAACTACACGGCTCTGCACTTCGGCGCCCTGTCAGGGAGCTCTGAGGTGTGCAAGCTGCTCCTAGACGCTGGAGCGAAGTCGATCGCTACTAACTCGGTGGGGCGCACAGCGTCGCAGATGGCGGCGTTCGTTGGGAACCACCACACCGTCGCAACCATCAATAACTATGTGCCTCGCAGCGAAATAGCCTACTTCAGCGTCAAACAAGGACAACAAACAGAACCATACCTACCTGCAGCCTTAGTTGAACCTCTGCACAAGTTTGTTCTGGGTGTCAACATCCACCCTGTGCGATTAGCACTTAATCTTCAACACATACCTACCTTACTTGACAATGCTGAAAAAGTCATTAAAACACTTGAGCTGTTGTGCAAGAAGGAAATGACACGAGGTGGAGATACTAATGAAGTGATGGCATTTAAATACCACTACCTAGCTTATGTTCTTAGAGAAATACACAACATTAGAGATAAGAAATCAAATACTGATAAAGATGATAAGAAACATGATGTAGTTGAAGTTTTCTCCAAGAAGTTATTGAAGCCGGGCAAAGATGGGGTTTCTCTGGACTTGATGGATACATTCCTTAAAGATTGTGTGAGGGAGTTCCCTTACAGAGAATGCACAACCTTCCACCAGATGGTGTCTTCCCTGACCAGTAAGGATCCTCCACCTGCACTGTCGGTGATCAACTGCACTATCAATGGTCAACGAGGGTTTGTTGATGCCATCCCTTACTGCAGCACTTGTGGGGAGGAGAAGCCTGCTAAGAAGTGTTCCAAGTGCAAATCTGTGCAGTACTGCGACAGGGAGTGCCAGCGCCTGCACTGGTTTGTGCACAAGAAGGCTTGCAACAGAGAGTCCAGTGCACCTGCACCTGCTTCCAATGCTAAAGTCAACATTGATGCCAATGAATTAAGTTCTGAACTTCAGAACCTTGTTGCTGGATAGAAGACAAACTCGCCAAAGTGATTGGTGTCTAACAAAATAAGAATAAAGTAATTCCACTTTTAATGTCTGGATGTATTTTCTTGTAATGTAGGTAGGTACATGTTTTATCTCGGACACGAATAATGTTCTTCTATAATAGCAGAGGAGTGCAATATTTTTCTAAACAATCACAAATTATTATTATTTAATTTAGCAAGTGGCAAATTAAAATGAGATGCCGTTACTGGTTTAAAACATTGTTAGATGCATTTGTTGTACATAATTGTGTTAATCCCTCTTCTGTGTGTATTTATCCTATAATGTCAAATATATTAAAATTATAAATTGTACAAACTAGTTTATTTGAGCCAGATTATTACCCCTTTATAATTAAGATGAACCCATTAAAAATATAATCAATATTATACTACTCAGAAAGAAAGTATGGTTTATTCCAGAAATTTTCACCGACATATGCCCACCAGTGGGGATTAGTTTATTTATGATATGAAGCAAGTAGTATTTACCCAAAAAATATCTGTTTGGTAATGCATGTTATGAGCTGATGATAATGATGGGGCTCCCTTTTCCGCACTTAGACTCCCATTTGGTCTGTTGTGTGTGGGCATGTTATGAGCTAAAATAAATGACCGGGCAATAAGGCCGAGGATGAAATATTATTATTATAAGCCTGTGTTGACCCACTGCAGGGCAAAGGCCTCTCTAGCCTCTTTCCACTTTTCTCGGTCTACTGCGATTGAAATACTTCTTGGATAATTCCATAGATGGCGATACTGTACACGTGGGCAGACAATAAAAGTAGGACTGAATTTTTCCGGCAGATGGCTCTCGGGTTAACTTATTTTCTATAATGATGAAAAGCGCGAAAACGATAAATCAAATTGAGTTCTGTCAATTGGCTCGCAACTTCTTCCGCGTGGAATTCGTACTTTCTTTAAAAATGATAACATCCCCTCCATTCGAAAAACCCAAAATCTTATTATTGTTACCATAGAAATGTAAAAAACAGGAGAAGGGGCAAGGGGGCGTGTCTGTGTCCACGCGTCATTCATGAGCAACATGCGCTTGTACTAGGCGAATGGCCGTCTCCGCGAACTAGTGCGCTTTTGACTGTGATCGTGATAAAATATAAAAATGCCGAGTTGTTCAGTGGTTTCCTGTAAAAAACGAAGTCAAAATAAAAACCTCGTATCTCGTGGAATCACTTACCATATATAAGTAAAAGTATTTTACTGTATTTGTCTTTAAAATCATGAAAAACAACAAAGCGTAAAATATTTCTTGCTTTTACTACGTTATTTTTGTTTTCAAATATCGCAGCGGCTATACTATTTTTGCAGCAAATACATTGCTTCTTAACCACTAGCCACTCAGTATGTCGTAAGTGAAAAGCAAGCAATGTAAAAATTACAAAACGATACTTTATTTTCGCCGAGCGTCGCATAGTACAGCCGCTGTGTCTTGCGGCGAGATAGTGATGTGGTTATGAATGTCCACTAACGTAGGCTATCGACAACAACGTTGAATGCTCAACGAATATATTGCTATTATAGTTAATTTTTCAATTTGTCAACCGTTTTAACCCGGTTTATAGAAGACCTGAAAATATGACGTTTAAATGGTTGGAAGGCCCTTGAGAAAATGCAAAATAATGTTAATTTTTTTTATTAACTGCAATTACTTTTTTACACATTTTATTGATTTATAATATAATAATATGTTCTGAACATATCGTTTTTTATTTATTTTATTTTCATGACCCTTTATTTTTCTTAGTACAATAATGAATTAAAGAATCGATAACTTTCCGATTTAGTCAATCACTAGCGTATATGTAAAATAAATGGCTTTTGCACAGCACAACGATAGCGATAGATGTTTTTGTGTGAGTGAGTTGTACGGTGCATCGTAAAATGCACGCTGTGTGTGATGATTTAAGGTTTATAATTGATTGTGTAGTACGTTCTGATTTATGAATTGCAAGAGTGTGCGCGACTTTGTATCTATTGCTTTTACTAAACTACATCTGTAGTAGTGGCGCGGCGGTGGGGCAAACCTAGCGACATCGGGTTCTGATACATTTTCAACTACGGCGCATATCTCCTTCTTTCATATATCTATGATTGTTACCTACCATAGAAATGTAAAAAACAGGAGAAGTGGCAAGGGGGCGTGTCTGTGTCCACGCGTCATGAGCAACATGCGCTTGTACTAGGCGAATGGCCGTCTCCGCGAACTAGTGCGCTTTTGACTGTGATCGTGATAAAATATAAAAATGCCGAGTTGTTCAGTGGTTTCCTGTAAAAAACCAAGTCAAAATAAAAACCTCGTATCTCGTAGAATGACTTACCATATATAAGTAAAAGTATTTTACTGTATTTATCTTTAAAATCATGAAAAACAACAAAGCGTTAAATATTTCTTGCTTTTAGGTACTACGTTATTTTTGTTTTCAAATATCGCAGCGGCTATACTATTTTTGCAGCAAATACATTGCTTCTTAACCACTAGCCACTCAGTATGTCGTAAGTGAAAAGCAAGCAATGTAAAAATTACAAAACGATACTTTATTTTCGCCGAGCGTCGCATAGTACAGCCGCTGTGTCTTGCGGCGAGATAGTGATGTGGTTATGAATGTCCACTAACGTAGGCTATCGACAACAACGTTGAATGCTCAACGAATATATTGCTATTATAGTTAATTTTTAAATTTGTCAACCGTTTTAACCCGGTTTATAGAAGACCTGAAAATATGACGTTTAAATGGTTGGAAGGCCCTTGAGAAAATGTAAAATAATGTTAATTTTTTTTATTAACTGCAATTACTTTTTTAAACACATTTTATTGATTTATAATATAATAATAATATGTTCTGAACATATCGTTTTTTATTTATTTTATTTTCATGACCCTTTATTTTTCTTAGTACAATAATGAATTAAAGAATCGATAACTTTCCGATTTAGTCAATCACTAGCGTATATGTAAAATAAATGGCTTTTGCACAGCACAACGATAGCGATAGATGTTTTTGTGTGAGTGAGTTGTACGGTGCATGGTAAAATGCACGCTGTGTTTGATGATTTAAGGTTTATAATTGATTGTGTAGTACGTTCTGATTTATGAATTATTGCAAGAGTGTGCGCGACTTTGTATCTATTGCTTTTACTAAACTACATCTGTAGTAGTGGCGCGGCGGTGGGGCAAACCTAGCGACATCGGGTTCTGATACATTTTCAACTACGGCCGCATATCTCCTTCTTTCATATATCTATGTTACCTACTGTCAAAAGTAAATGCTGAGTTTCGTGTTAATCGAACCACGTGCTTAAATTCTTCCAAACAATCTAACACCCCTCCAAGAAGCCCTCTTTGAGAGGCAGTTTTGAAAAATTCATAACGACAAATTTATTACATAGGCAAGTAAGTAAGTAGGTATTCGTGCTAACTTTGAAGTTCATTAACCAAAGGAATAAGATTTTTCATCTAAACAAAATTCACTCTTTTTGCTCCCTTAGGTATAGTTAAATTTCTTGAAACTTCTACTTAGGGCTCGCTTACAATATAAAAGGAACTCTTGTGCAAAATTTTACGTTCCTAGGCCAAGTAGTTTCGGCTGTGCGTTGATATTTCGGCCCAGTGGTAACGGCCCCGACTTACGAGTTTTAGGTTCTGGGTGCGGACCAAAGAGAATTAAGTCATTATTAGTGTACTTAAATCTTTTCATCACCACGTGCTCTCAAAACGGTGAAGGAAAACATCGTGAGGAAACCGGCATGTCCTAGATCCAAAAATTCTATGTGCCTCCGATATGTGACATCTACCAACCCGCACTTAGGGTTACCATCCGTCCGGATTTGTCCGGACATGTCCGGTCTTCTAGATTTTTGTCCGGACTTTGTCCGGCTCTTTAACTTGTGCGGATTTTCTTCTCGCGAGCGTCTACTACCATGCCTACCATACCACTGTAACTAAGTTAGTAATTTTTGGATTTTATGACTTATGTCCGGACTTTTATTGAAATGTCAGGATTTTTGTCAGGACTCTTCAAATTTCTAAATGGTAACCCTACCCGCACTGGGCCCGCGTGGTAGATTAGAGCCCACTCCCTCTTACAGAGAGGAGGTCTGTGTCCCAGCAATGGGAACATTACAGGCTTATTATTACTTATGTTGATTTTTCAGTCAGTTTGTCCTTTTATTATGTACTAGCTGCGCCCCGCGGTTTCACCCGCATAAGTGTCGATCCCGTGGGAATATCGGGATAAAAACTATCCTATGTCCTTCCCCGGGACTCAAACTAGCTCTATACCAAATTTCATCTAAATCGGTTCAGTAGTTTAGGCGTGAAGAAAAGACAGACAGACAGACAGAGTTACTTTCGCATTTATAATATAAGTTTGGATTAAATATAGATAAAAAGATAAGGTAGACAAGTAGGTATGTTATACTACTTAGTTATATTATGTATAACTTAATAACGTCACTGCAAGCAGTCAAGACGATACCTAAATGATGATCGAAGGTTATCGTTATCAAACAGTGTTTGTAGTATTACAAACCTCGATATCCTGAATTCCTCATGCTCTTTCATTTAAGTTAACTCGCAGTTAGTGGCCTAAACAGGAGTATTATCGCTTTATAAACAAAACAAACTATTTTACCTACTAAGAATTACAGGCGTTATCAGTACCTAACGATATTGAGCGCAGAGGCGCGCGCTACACAGTTACAATACCTACAACAAAACCTTGAATAGAAATTGTAAAGACGTACCTAAGTCCCTGTGGTGCCGGACGTAAAGAATAGCACCATCCTATTTCTTTCCATAGCCTGTATCGTCAAAGAGTTTGTTGCGCCACTTCTTCCCAGCTTTAGCTGGGAAATGATGAAGTAATAATAATATAATCGTTTTGACGTCATAAGTGCCGATTCTTAGCCTAGTTTGAATAAATGAATTTCGCTTTTGTAAGGCGAATAAGGGCCAAGAATAAAGGGATTAGAGAATGGGCAGCAGCGTTCTCTATGCATTCTACTACCATGCCCAACCCGCCTGCCAAGCGTGGCGATTATGGCAAACCTCCCCTCCAAAAATGACAAACACTAAGATAAAACGACCCTCAGTGCCCGGCGGCCCGCCTACCCTTGGCTACGGTGAGGCAAGGGTTGCACCGAAAACTGTACCTGGCAACATACAACACGCTTACACCCTGGACCAACGAAAAGATCACTGATTTCGAGGAAGAATGGAACAGGTTACGATGGGGTGTAGTAAAGTTACCTGAAGTCTGAAGAGAGGGGGAGGACTCGATAATCCGTAAAAATCCGGCAACTTGCTCTATTTCCGCCTTCCGGGAGTACGATAAGCATTCCAAAGGCTTATTATCCATAAGTCCCTTTTGAGCGACGTGTTGAAGATCGAGAGTGTGTCGACCAGGCGTACTTACTTTGTACTCAGAATATCTGTAAGATATTCGTTGCAGGTCATACAGGTTTAGGTAAGTCCCGACCTCGTCACACCCCGATGATGAGGTGGAGACCATGTATTTTATTTATTCATCTGATATAATACGTTTCTTAGTATGGGGGTTAGTTTGTAATAGGTATGTTTTTATTCATTTATTTATAAACTACAAATTATTAAAATAAAAATATAATATCCTAATCTAACTAAAAGTATTTAAAAAACTAAAATATTGTTATAATATTTAATACCTAGGTACTATGTGTATCTTTATATTTAAATACCTACTTAAATATTTATTCCTCAGTCTTTCGTAATTGCACCTACCACTATTGTTTGTCTCTGCATCACCCATCCACCCCATTTCTGTGGTGGAAGTATTAAAAATTATGACTACTTTTGGGTACTTTTTCGAGTTTATAAAGTCTCGTCAGATTTGCCAAGACGCTTCATCAATCCGTCAGGTATTTATTTAATCACTGTCAGGACAATGAATAAAATCAAGGAGAATAAATTGTATTATATATCCAAATTCAATTTTTTGGAGTTATCTGATTTAAGAAGACGTGAAAACCCACCAGTGCGGCCCCGTACGATGAAATGAAAATCAACGGCGCTGAAGATCCCGTAATTTTTTGTCCTTTTTTGAAATCTGAAGGCCTATCTATTCTCGTCCTTAAAAAACGTTTAAATTCAAGTCGCAATCTCATCTCAGCGACTATCAATGTCAAAAACTTGTCAAAAATGTGGGAAATTATTCAATGAGCATTTTTTGACAGATTGAGACTGATATCGGAGATCTCGATCGTTTCTTAAAATTACGGGAATTTCCCCTCTGAAAGCGGCCACTGCCCGTATGGCTCCTATCTGAATCATTTCATTACCTATACTTTTTTGGCGTTATCTCATCACGCCCCACCAACTCAGCTATCAAGTTTTCGTGCTGAATCATCATCATAATCAGTCTATAATGTTCCTCACGGTGTTTTCCTTCACCGTTTTGAGAGCAGCTCGTGCTGAATATGCTTGCTGAAAAATTCTCCAGGGTTCTTATGCTTTTAACTTGGATGAGAGTCCAAAAACTAGGAATAGATAGCATAATCAGCCTATAATGTTCCCACCGCTGGGACACAGGCCTCCTTTCTGTGAGTGGGAGTGGGCCATAATCCACCATGCGATGTGGGTTGGGGATGTCTTCAATTTTTTGTTAGGTTAGGTTAGGTGCCTAACTCATTTATATTGCTTACAGGAAGAGGGTTAATAAAATAAAATGCCATATTAAATCAAATAAAAAAATATATTGTAATTACTTAACTGTTGACTGATATTATTTACATTATGTACAGTTTACATATGCACATTTTCAATAAAGTATCATTTCTAGAATTAACTACCTAAGTAATTTAGATACACATCTGAGTGGGTATATCTCTACCTACATATTATAGGTACCTACGCTTATTGTAACTGTAATGATATGAGTAATTAAATTATTTATTTAAGCATTTTATACAAACTTAAGGCACTGCTATCACAATACAATATTCATTATAATATTACTTATTTTAACGAGGTAGGTATAGAGTTTTTATTAATTACCTAAACATTAAAATAGAACTATGTTGAAATTATAATTATGTACATTAAATTATGGTAAGTAGGTATTGCGAATATCCCTGTCGCGCTAACATTCATAATTAACATTTTTAATTTAAGTACTCTATAATAGCTACATGGCTCGAAGTTACATAGAAAAAGTAACATCCATTCGCGAAGGGACAAATAATATTTGTCAACACTTAACATTCTAAGTCATTTATATCCAGAAGAAATGTGTAAATATGAGCGTCAGCCTTCTCCGAGTAGGGCACTGATCGTGAAGCTTTTTACCCGCCGGCAGGGCGCCGGCGCGGCGGGGGGCGACGGCGCCGGCAGCGGGGGCGGAGGCAGCGCGGGGCCCCACGAGAAACCGCTGGGAATAGGGCTGCCGGGCCAGAGCCCTAGATGCATGGGCATGTGAAGGGGTAGGTACGGTAATTCTGGAGGGTAGAAGGCTGCTGGTGGAGGTGTGATGTTTTCCGGCGGAACGACAAGTGGAGCGGGGGATTCCACTAAAGGCGGGGACCTAGGTGACGAGGACCGTAAGCTACCCTCCTCTGAACAGGATGACGCAGCGTCAGAACAAGGTCTCTTAGCCTCACTGGGCTCGGCGCTAGGTTCTGGGTTACCCTCGCTGCCGGAGTCAGGGTTCTTCCGCTTGCACTTGGATTGGCCACACGCTCGGAAGCCTTTGGCGAAGGGGTTGTTGTCGATCTTCAACTTTGTTATGCGGTCGTTCTGTGGACAAACAACAATGTTGTGTTAAGAAAATGTAGAGCGAAGAGATATTTCTGTCTTATTATTAAGTAGAAAATTATTGCCATTGATAATCATTCACTTTTTAATGCGGCAATGTGCCGCTCTCACAACGCCTCAGTTATCTATCCCTATCAAAAATTCGTGGTTGACGCGTCACACGGAAATCTTCTTATCTCATTTACAGAATGCAATTTAAACATCCGTTTCCGCATACATCCCGGCGTCGCTAATAGCTTGTAAGGGATAATTGTCGCACATGTGGCGTGGACTTGGCGACAAGCCAATTAGCATGGCATGTTCGCGTGTCGCCGTGTCGCCGCGACGTCGCCCGCCCGTTGCGCGGCTGTTACGCGCGATCTACTCTACTAGGCGCCTGTTACATGCGGCAAAAACACTAAACACTACTGTAACATGAAATCTGATACAAGAACCTATGTGGTTTCCGTAAGTGACGAAGACAGTTGCAACACAATATTTAGTTATCGCAACATTTCCTAACTAAATAGGACCTTCTAAATTCTACATGATTTTTTTCGCGTCTCGCCCAAAAATGTGTTTGCAATCGAAAGTCGAAATTATCTAGCGAAATCCTGAACGCAAATAGTGAGCTCGAGATACGTGAAGTCACTTGTAACGATTGTTTACTCGGCGTGATAAGGCGGCGCCGGCGAGAGCCCTGCGGTGCTGCACCAGATAACCGCCAGCCCGGAGAAACACCGGAGAGTGCTAAAAGCCTGTTATTAGCAGAGCAAAGTGCACTTTTTAAGTCGGCCGGTTAGCAAAACGTGATGCTTGAGAGTAGTCAGGCGCCGCCCCTGGCCCGCCCTGTCGCCCGTGACGTCACCACACAAACTTGTCGTCGCTCCTACTTTTTGCCTGAATATTTCACATATTGGCGACTGTCGCCAGTTTTTTAGAACTGTGTAATTAGGGACTGAGTAAATTTGGTTTATTTATCTAGCAGATAGGACCATAATTTACGGGTGGACCAGGAAACATGCGATGACAGGCTGGACCGATGACGGTGCTTCATTGATTTCACAACATTAGGGCATTGTGTCGTTGTAATTGAACTGGTGTGCCACCTAGCTACGCTCTCGAATAAAGGGGCGGCATTTCCAAAGACGATTTCTAATTCGTTGATAATTCGCAACAATAGTTTAGCCATCGAGCGGTCGCCCGTCGGGGGATAATGCGCAATGATACGCGGCCGACCATTGTCGGAGAGAGGGTCCCGTTAGCCGGACAATTGTCGGATAATCCTACAAAGCTTCCGATGAAATGGACGCGAGAAAACTTTCGCGCCTCGCTGCAGTCAACATGAAGGACGCCGCGGGGCAAAGAAAGCCGCTGTTAATTACGACCGGGGATTATGCAAGGGATGGCCACGCTGCGATGAACGCGAAAGCCGGTAGTTAGTTTGGGATAACAAACAGCGGGAGGCTGTGTCTCGGTACTTATATAAAAAGCCTCGGGCCAGATTTAATAAATGAAATTAAAGTGTACCGCAATTTTATTGCCGAAGGCAGATGCAGGGAGATGTTCTTTCAAAACGTATTGGTTTAGTTCAGTTAGTCACGCAACGCACATTATGTCTGCAAACCAACGAAGATACTTAATCCAAATCGTGTGACTTTAATCACAATAGGTAATTCTAACTGAACGTCTGCTCTCATAGCTTACTCTATTGTTTTCCATAAAGCTATGATATCATTCGGTACCGTATTTACCGCTTGAATTCACTGTTCACCTTCTGCAGAAAGTAACTGTAGTGAACCTAATACACTTCTAAGATTTACCGAACGGCCCACAATGCTTTACAAACGCCGCTTGAACAAAAACACCAAATTAGTTGGTATTGTTTCGTTAAGAGTCCTTACACAATGCCCGTTCGTCGTAATCTTTTTTTTTTGCCGATGTAACTGGCACCAACTTATGTTCGATTTTCGTAAAAGCTTTGGCGCCTGGTGTAGCGAAAAAAATGCCGACGTCAGTCCGTATGTGCGAATCGTCGGGTTCGTAGAATCGTAGTACGTTTTCTGAGAATTAGAGGTGCGATCGTATCATGTGAGGTATTCCCTTGATGTCCTACTGATAGTACTCTTTAATATTATTGATTTAGTGGGGGTTGTTATCTTGCTTATATTGTGATTTGTCGCGGTCGGAGTTTGCTGTTTACTACAGCTACGACGACTACGACAAAAAAAGGGTGAACCAAATTACATGATTCAGATAATTTGTACACGACTATGTTCGCATTTATATAAGCCTAAACCAAATCCGGATCATCAGGTTTCTTCTGAAAAAAATAGATAGTCTGTTTCCCTGCAGTGTTTTCCTGAAATACTGCTTACTGAAAATAAATAAATACATAAACCACGATTACTGTAAGCTATATGATGTCTACCAATATGATATTTTAAAATCTTGGTGTAATGTTGATAGCTTCCTGCAGACTACCTAAATTAAATAGGCTTTCAGAAACTGAGTCATCTATATTTGTTAACGTGGTACAAACCTGGTAAGCGGTGACAGCAATAAACTCCGTCTCGGGGAAGGAGAAAGATGCATGGGGCGCACCCCAGGCGAGCGCGGCGGCATCACGAGCTCGCACCACCAGCACCCGGGGACGGTACTTGTGCATGGAGGTCAGGACCATCTGGAAGAGAAAGAGGATATTAGTTAATGCCCAAAAAAGCTACATAATCCGCCTATAGTGTTCCCACTGCTGGGACACAAATTGGAACGAGATTGGGCCGTAATCCACCACGCGGGACTAGTGCGGGTTGGTAGATGTCAGATGT
The DNA here is from genome assembly GCA_945859645.1 of Amphipoea oculea. Lineage (NCBI taxonomy): Eukaryota > Metazoa > Arthropoda > Insecta > Lepidoptera > Noctuidae > Amphipoea > Amphipoea oculea. The sequence goes on from OX243873.1 coordinate 18,025,593, forward strand.
CTTCAAATTTTTGGTGCTACGACATGCCAGTTTCTTCACGATGTTTTCCTTCACCATTTAAAAAAAAGCAATATCTTTAAAACATGAACCATAATCACGGACTCTCTCGCGACTGGTTGTGTGGTGGTTGTAGGTACTAACCAACCCAAATTGGGTCGTCGTGGTTTTTTTTACAGCCTTCAAAGATAAGGCTTGAGTCTGAGAAAATTATAGGCTGAATCATGTTGCACTAATGCCGTGAACCCAATGCTACGATAATTCATTTTTTCCGTAAGAGCTTTTAAGCTCTTACATCGGAAACACAATTAGGAGTTTTCAAGAGTTCTAAAATATTATGTTTTTTATTTTACTTTAGGCAAACTGTTGAAGGAGGTGTTGCCAGACAAAATACACCATGGCACAGCACGGCTCAATCGATTACTAAGCTATTTTCATCATTCGAAGGGCGATCGTGGTGAAGGGCGGGCGTTTTGGAAGACTGTTTGACGTTCGAAAAGTGGTGATTCTCAGCCTTATTTGAATAAATGACAGTTTATTTGATTCAGATGAGTTCTCAAGGATGTTTTTTTAAATCCCGTATCCAATACATACTAATATAATTCCTATAATTTTCAATCGTGCGTGCGAATCCAGGACTTTTCAGTAGAACAGTTTTAAAAGCTCCCTCAAATAACCTGCGAACCCCTTACAGAATTCTTCAATTTGCTAAAACATCAAATCTAATCTCCATCCTCATAGAACAAACACGGTAAGGTCTGCCAAAGTCTGGCGACACGACTGTCGCGTCGTTCCGTCGCGCGTCGCGCTTCGGTCGCTCTTGTCTAAGGGGCCTTATCTCCCACTTGACGAACGCTACGGCAATGCGCGGGCGCCGGTTGCAACCACTTCAAACGTAGAAGGGTTCGCACTCTATTGTCTATGGATTTTTTGAAAGGTTAAGGGTAGTTCTTCAGGGACAAAATTTTCGATGTCTGTGGGTATATTTCTGTAACCAACTAACAAAACGGCGTGTAAATTTTTTTTTGTACAGTTTAGCTTTATGCCTTACTAGGACAAATGATATTTTATAAATAATTGCTGTCTAGGTACAAAATAAAAATATTTGAAGTTTGTTCTTCTGATTCATATAACGCGTCCGTTTGCCATTTTCCGGAACAAAATGGTCGATGTCGCATTTTCCCTTAGATACATCAATATAAATTACAATTATATCGAAAGGAAAAGAGTTGTCCTCTTACAAAAAAAATGTGTGTGTGTTATAACTACGTTAGTTTGTTTATAAATAAGTAAATAAGGAGTGTCCGGCGTATAATACTGATTAATGTGGCGTAAGCTTCACTTGACCGTACTTGGTCGGGTAATAATAATGAGAGTCTGGCTTCCCGCGCGGGGGGAAGCCAGTCGTGCAACGGACGAGCTAAAAGGTGGACCTGCGGCTAGTTGGCTTAGATCTCGGTGTTACGAAGGAAAATATCTGATTCACCTGTGTTTGGTTCAGGTGGCATTATGATTACAATGCCTACTTTATAAAATTTATTTTATTGTTTTAAAACTTCAATCTGTGTTTCGTGTGATGCTTTTAAGTTATGGAATCGTGTAGAAAAATGACAATAATGAAGTCTGTATGTATGATGAGTTATGCATGATTGTAGGCAAAATTCTGATTCAACTGTGCCTGATTCGTATGGTCAAAAGCCCCATATGACTAATGAAATAAATTCTATTTTCCCTCTCCAGCACGAAAGGAGTGCTTTTGTTGCATTATAATGTCCCATGTTTGACCGTGTACAAGTCAATAGTTCTAGTCTTATTTAATATTATTTATTTAGCTATAACCTTTTGAATAATTAAAAAGTGACAGGAGTATAAAACTGTTCCAAATATGACACTTTTGATATGTCTTAGTCTTAGTTAAGAATGAATAATTATTGTTTAGAATTATCAATCAAAACTAACGGTGTATTTATTACTTTTTATTTCTGTTTCTGATTCATCTGGGCACAAAATATTCGAACGTCGATATCTTGAAAACTACTTTATAAAAACGAGTCCCTCATACAAACATATGTTATTTGGAATGTCTATTTTCATATAAACATGTGTTCCAGCGCTGAAAGTGAAATTAAATTTTGGCCATATGGATCAGTCGAAGAATCAAATTTCGAAGAACTACCCTTAATCTTAATAGTTAGAAGAGGATTTAAGTAAAAGTGTGATAATGTAATAAAGTTGCTACTTTTTAGGTTTTGTTTGTTAGTTTCAAGTGGCATTGTTCTGCGTTCAAGTTACAATGCTGAAGTATGAAAGTACAATGCTAATTTTATTTAACTCGATTGGTGTATTGTCTATTACAAAGGCAGAGGATAAAATGCGATGTAATATTGCAATTTCTTTTATACACGCTTTTTGTCCTTTCTCTTGACTTACCTACATTGTAAAAAAATCTCTCAGATTGGGCTCTTATCAAAGCAAAATTGGCTTGCAATAGCAATCGTTTGTTATTAAAAAAAAAAAAACACCTTAGTTAAATAAGCTCTACGTTAACTAACACTATGTCTGGACTTTAAAAGAGACCTGTATCGGCTGTTGCCGCTGTGTTATGCTTCGAAATAATAAATGGACTGATGGTTCATAAATCTGTAATGTATTTTAGTAATTGAATGATATAACGTGACGTCTCCAATGTGAAGGCGAGACGACGACGACGATGACTGGTCCCCTGGCGGCGCGAAGTGGAGATGCGGTATGGCTCCGCAGGCATGGACGCGGAAAGTCCTGCCGTGCGCCATCAGGCGGTGGTGGCGGGGCCGTAACAAGACCTCTGAGTTTGTTTCGGCATTTCTTCTCAGAGAAGTCAGATAGGAATTATGAAACGCCAACCTCACCTAGTTTTTTCAAAATATGATTGACGTGTAAAAGTGTTTGTACCAACCTACTTACAGAAATAACTTATGTACATTTACCATTTAAAGAAATATAAGAATTCGAAAAATCTTATCAAAGTGCACCTCTACACTCCCAAATATGTTTCTGCCATCATCGGTTTGAGCTGTCCGTTGTCAGTCCCAGAACTGCTTAAAATAATATGGATGGATATATGATATGACGAGAAATGATATTTGGAATATTCCCACAATGTCCCGATGTACCGGATAGATTGACAGATAGACAATACAAAGTCAGCCGCGTTCGGTAGCTCGTCGATCATAGCGAGGTGTGTTCAATCAAAAAGATACAGCCTTCAGATTGGGCTGGTGAAGTTCGGGAGTTTTTTGCGACGTAGGTAGGTACGGGAGGATAGTGATCATGTTAATTGATAGGGCTTTGATTCAAAGTGATAAAAGTTTTAGTCGTTTACACTCTTTACGATACGTAAGAGCTCTTTGTGAGAAGGCGCAGTCTTTTTGAATCTATAGAGGTATGAGGAACAGGGTGTAAAGTTCACTCATACTTTATAGAAAAGGGAGGATCCTCCGACCAGACGGGAGGGTCTTAACGTAGAACGTTACTTTCGCAAATTATCTTCGTGAAAAATTAGGTTACTTTCGCATAATGTCACTTTCGCAAAACGTCATTTTCGCGCAACGTCATTTTCTCAAAACGTTATGTTCTCACAATTTCACTTTGCTGTATTGTTGTGTTTGGCGGGCAATTGCCCAATGATTCATGTCGGGCCGTTGCGCGGTAAACTCTGCTTGCGAGATGCAGAATTTTATGTGACGTCAGGATGACGCGTAGTTCGCAGGTAGCATTTGTAGATACTGCTACAAATCCATAAACATAATACACATTTCCATCTTCAGAAAAATTACTTGGTGTAGGTGCATCGCAGCGTAACCCTTCGGAGAGAATCAGCGTGATTTCATGTACGAAATATGACTTGTCAAGTTACAAAGCACCGTAGGAATTCAGGTGGTTAGAAATATTTGGTAGGGGGAAATTGCTGTATTATTTTTGACCTTGCAGGTCAAACAACGCTACATTATTGAGACCACCTTTGAGTAAAACCAACTAGTAATTAATTAAAACTAATGATCATTCTAGGATTAAAAAAGATGGTTAAAAGTTATCAAATTGAAAGGATTAGGTAACTTCAAAATTCTTGTTCACCAACAATATAATAAGACCACCTCTGAACATTGATTGCCTACTTTAGTAGTAAATTAAGTTATACTCGAAGTAAAGGGATAGTTAAAAGTTATCAAATTGGTACGATTAGGAAGTTGTAGATTTATTGTTTCTTATCTACAATTATAAGACCACCTTTAAGAATAGCTTACTTTAGTCATAAATAAAAACAAGTTATGATAAAATACTGTTTGTATTCAAAATGGCGCATTCTAAACCACACACAGATCAGTTATAAATCAAGAAATGCTAGAAGTAAAGATTGCTAGGATTAGGAAGTTGTAAAATTTTTTCTTAAGACCACCTTTTAGCATAGCTCTACTTCTGTATTTAGAAATATTATAAATTAAAGTCGTTTTTCGTGTCTGACTGTATGGCCGCGTTGTTCTACTAAACTGCGCAATGGATTTTGATGCGGATTTCACCATTATTTAGAGAGATTATTCTGGTTGGTTTATGTGTATAAATATTACAATCGTTTAGTTTAATAAAACTTACATAATGGGTGTATCTAAATAAGACACCTAACGAAGCCCAGAGTTACTTGTGATCCCCGTCATTGTAACAATTGTTTTGTGCTATACCATACCTACGAGTACCTGGGAAGGGAACCTTCTGGTTACGGATATATTGAAGGTCAAAATTCCAACTTTTACTGACGTTTTTTTTTACGATAGCAAGTTTTGAAAGTAAGACAACTTGAAATACCCCGACGACCCCTGTAAATGCATTGCATGCAAACACAATGTTATGCGTGTGTTACATCGATTGCGCACTACCACAAACAGTAAATTTTCACACCAAAAATAAAAGTCGTTTCCTAGCAATTATTTTTATGCAACATAACTTAGTTTCATGTACAGGATGTATTGTTGTGTGTTCAAGGCTATGTGATGGGTCCTTTTACACCGTGTACAATAACAAAATCTCGATATATTTTCAAGTCGTAAAAATCGCTTGAAACAGGGGCCAGTTAGTTATAAACGAAGAAATGCTAGAAGTAAGAGAGATGGTTAAAAGTTATTGCTAACGATAAAGAAACTGCAGAAATCTTTTTCACCTATCATAAGACCACCTTTGAGCATAGCTTACTTTAGCCATAAACAAAAACTAGTTCTAATAAAATACTGTGTCTATTCAAAATGGCGCATTGTAAACCACACACAGTCAGAGATTCGAAAAAGTTAACCAGTGATTAAATCTATGGGCGGCGCGAGGAACATTATTGATTCACGAATAAATATTTTAAACAACGCCCGGGGCAATAATGTCGATATAAACACCAACTATAAATTACTGAATTCAAGTAAGATATCATTTTTGTGAACGATAAATTATTATGTGAATTGAGCGTCTACAGTACGATTACATAGGTAGGTACACACATACACGACACACTTACACATACACGACATACTTATATGTACATACAGACCTACCTACGACTTCGATCTGCACCACAAACCACTGAATGCGTTACATCAATCTATCTCCGTCATATTTAAAAGATTGAAAGAAATTAGCGTTAAACCTATCTAGTGATTTGCAGTGTGAACGCGGGAAGTTTAAATAATTAAAAGAACTCCCCCAGGATCATCGTAAATGCTTGTTGCACGTGTTAAATGCACCCGAATTAAAGATCCGACTTCAATCCGAATTGGAAATGTTCAAAATTCGGACGGATAGAGTTCGGATCTATTGCGCAACCCCTCACATAAATAGGACTATGGTCACTTCGGACATTTCTGGGATTCGGATCGGACGTAGTGCGAAACCGCTCTTACGGTACGATACTCTATGATTTATGATTTTACACAAGTTTAGACAATATAAAGGAAAACCTCTTAATTCATCTAAAAAATAAAACACTTTGACTTTATGATCTCTTCATTCTCTGCTACACCATCTTAAATACACCTGCTCTCAGCAAGCCAAAAGCAAATAGGATTCCCCTAAATTCAATCCTTCTAGTCTTAAATATATGGGGTTTCCTGAAAAAATCATTTTTGAGTTTTATTTATCTAAAGAAAATAAAAATAACAAAATTTAAACCTAACTTAACTAAAACTAACTAAAATTTATGACATAGTATAATTTTAATGATAATTTTGCATGCCTGAATTGGTGCAACACAGTGGACTGCGCATTCACATGACATCTAGAAATGTATATTATGTACTGTGTTGAGCAATAAACAATTGAATTGAAAATATAGCGTCGAAAAATTCACCCTTCTGTGTACCTATGTAGGTTTTACCATTTAGGTGTTGCCTAACGTTAGTGTAAACGGGCATTTGCCTTTTTTTCAGTCCATCAGACATGTGTAATCTTAAAATACATCATCTTGTATCTCCAATCTCTCAGAAACACGTGTCTATCACTAATTAGTGGCCACAATCGTGTCACGCTACTGATAAGGGGAAGGTTTCCGCACAGGCTCGGGGCTCGAACCCCCGGCCTTCCGCCTCGCTAACCCGATCGCTTGTACTGATAAACTTAATGCGCCACAAAAGTTGATGTTTAGCTTTTTTCTTGTTATTAATGTTCGGATTTTCTGTCTTAGAAAAAAGTTTCAAGTAAAAAAGTTCTGTGACTCGAGCCTTTCATAAACCAACGGCTTTGGCTTTTATCTTTGAGTTTTCGTAAGAAAAATAAAAGTAACAGTGTCCCAATGATTTTTCTTGGCGTGAACGGAAAATCTATATCTATACTACTAAAAATAAAGCTGAAGAGTTTGTTTGTTTCAACGCACTAACCTCTAAAACTGCCAGAAAACACAAATCGCAGACGTGGGCAACACAGCCGCCAAACTAAAGTGGAATTGGGCAGGCCACATCTGCCGCATGTCGCAACAGAATTGTGCAAAAGTAGCCACTGACTGGGTTCCGAATAACAGGAATCGGCGACGCGGTAGGCCCAGGAAGAGACGGCGTGACGAATTGGACGCCTATCTAAAGGATTGGCCAGATGTAGCAATAGACAGGAGAATATGGAAAGACGGAAGGGAGGCCTTTGCCCTGCAGTGGGACATAATAGGCTCATAATAATAATACCAGTCGGTTTCAAAAAAACTTTCTTTGCATTTGATAGCCCAATTCTTGAGGAAGGCTACAGGCTGTTAAACTTCACGCTAGGACCCTGAGGGGCCGAGCAAAGTGAAAAAGAGTATAAACAAACGCTAAGCGAAATCGAAGTAATAGCGCGGGCAGGTGATGGGTTGCAACGGGGTTTGTCGGGGGAGTAAGAAATTAAGAAAGAAAGAAAATACATTTATTTAGCACAGACTAAAAGACACACAATACACCAGATACATACATCAGATAAAAACAAAAATAAAGGTCAAATAAAAAGTGTAAAGTCCGACGTAAAAAAAATAAAAAATATGCAGGAAAGTGTGCCTCACGGCTGCGCTAAAAAAGCCCAGTTCAGCAAAAGTGCCAGACGCTGGTTTTCAACTGGACCTGGAATTACCTACACGCGGCCGAAGTCGCGGGCAGAAACTAAACTTGTATGTTATAAAGCTAACGGCGGTAAGAAACTGGTAAAAATAACATGAACTTTATATTATTTAATATCATTCGATCATATACTTACGAGAAATAGCTATCTGACGTGATATCTACAAATCTTGACTTTAATGTGGCACATCAACCAATTTGATCACCTTATTACCCCCAATTTTCTACCACGCATGGTTCGAATTCTTAGAATCAATAATATGAAACTATTCCTAATTGCGCGAGAATAATCTCCGTATAATCCCTAGCCTTTAACGAGTTTCAGAATTAGAAATAGCTAGACATCTAATCCTTTCACAGTAATAGTCTTTTTAAACATTAATCCGCTGTGAGCCCGCACTCTTTCACACGGCCACCTTCTGAAGTTTTCGCTAAAAAATAACCAACAAAGTGTGTGGACACAATGTATAATGGTAGCTCCTTTTATCACAGGTGGTAAGTCCTCAAGTGCACAGTACACGAGGATATCTTCCACGCGAATTGGTTCGCTCCTCATCGCTCAGTAGCTGGTGCATTGTTAGGGTAGGTGCACAAAGACGCCGCGCCGCTCTCCCGCGATCCCGGGTCCCGGTGCCTCAGCGAAGCGTATGCACGCACTGAGGCGTACCCGCCTACAGTTTTTGCTGTCCCTACCCGTCATAATAATGTGTGTTATGATGCTTTGTGACTGATAGCCATGAACGATGTTTGTTTTGATAGAGAACCAGCTTTTATGTAGGTAGGTCAGGTTAATTGAAATGTTTAGTTGAAGGTTTTCGCTTTTTGTGATTCCTGTATTCTCCCGTATTCCCGTAATTAAAAACGTTAAAAATCTAGTCGCAATCTCATCTCAACGACAATCAATGGCAAAAACTTCTCAATTTATTTTTGACTGACTGTGAACGTTCTTAAAATTACGAAAATTGCCCCTCTGAACATCTTTGTACACATTATAAATAATCTTATCGCTCTGGAATGACGGCTATATAATTTAAACAGCCAAACATGCATCAAGAGCAGTCGTAAACTGTCACTCCGAGGCAGTTTCTACAAACAGTCAGTGCAAACATTGTATAAAAATTATAAAACCTAGGGTAAAGCATCGCAGTCGTCATTAATCGAGGCGTCAACCGCTCTGTCTAAACACACCGCCCGGATAAAGGAATACAGTTAGTTGCCGCTACAAAGACATCATACAATGCCTTTCAGCGTATTTGTTCAAGTGACGAAATGCTTATAGACGTCTTTGTACGCAGGCTCCCGCGGCGCGTATGAACTAACGCCTGAAATTTTACACTCAGCTTTATAGCACCACATTAAGATCGAAACTCGAATGAGAAATCGCGCAGAACTATCTTTTTTACGTCATCGCAAAACGGGTTGTTTGCATTCGAATCTTATATCAATAAACATAAGGTTGAGTTCAGTTTTTATTGAACTTTTTATGGGAAGTGGTTGGCGTGGTTGCCCGAGAGGCGTTTCCTTTCAAAAAGGCGATATATGAGGCAGAGTCACGAGCGCGGGAATGCTCGGCGAAGGCTGTACTTGTAACTGTATCCAATATTGGAACTTTTTGTTACAATAGAGCCAATGTTTGCCGTTTGCGTCATACTTTTATTAGTTTGAACAACTTTTTATTTTCAATTAATGCTTTCAATTGCTTCGTAAAATAGATTTTCTTTGAGGTCGCCATGATTATTATTTTTTAATAACTTTGTACGTATTACACGACACCTACCTCTTGGTGAATACCACCCAAACCTACGCCAAACTTTAGCAGTGAAAAAATAAGTACCTATGGTATAATTTGGGACCAACATATCTGCTAACGACTCAAAAATGTTTCAAAACAATGGTATCTTTTGGTAATTACTACACATTCCTGGATGCCAATGTTGCAAATCATCACTCCCCTTATCTGAAGGGGTGACTAGTGACGCGTGACGTCATAGCGTGATAAAGTTGTGTCACGGTGCTACTGACAAATTGCAGCCTCTGTCTCAAACTTATCGGTTTTAAAACATGTGAAATATGTGCTATTTTGGTTCACAAAGATGTTCGTAAACTACTTAGACGATAATATTGTTTGTTTGTGTGAATACGAACAACTTTACGTAGCTATGGAATTTTTGTGAAGAGAGTTTTGTTTTTATCTTAAAAGTAAACGGGAAAATTAACTATAGCTAATAAAATTACTTAGGAAAATTACATACGATTACCTACGTTACCATTTGAGAGCAGTGGTGGCCCAGTGATAATGGCCGCGACTTATGAGTTGTATGTCGTAGGTTCGAACCCAGACAGGCGCTTTCATCATCATCATCATCATCATCATCATCATTTCAGCCGAAAGACGTCCACTGCTGAACATAGGCCTCCCCCAAGTACCTCCACATCGACCGGTTTTGTGCTTCTCGCGTCCAACAGGCGCTTTACTTTGTGTAAATTATTCCATCACCACTGCTCTTAAAACGGTGAAGGAAAACATCGTGAAGAAACCGGCATGTCCTAGAACCGAAAATTCGAAGACATATGACATTTACCAACGCACTGGACCCGCGTGGTAGATTATAGCCCACTCCCTCTCGAAGAGAGGAGGCCTGTGTCCCAGCAGTGGGAACAATATAGGCTGATTATGGTGACCTACGGTTATAAAATGCCTACGATTTTTGTATAAACGATTCGTAAAGAAGAAGACCAACAATGTCTATGCAGTGTTTCCTAGTATCAAATTGTTAATGATTAAATCGAAATTATTGACGTTCGCGCGGCGTCTACGCTGCTACGCGGTGTCTACGCTGCTACGCCGTTGCTACGCAGTTCCTACACATTGTTTACGTTGGCCAAACAGTTCCCAATGCGAACATGCTTCTAGATTGTCGTGAAACAGCACATTATAATTACAGATACCTACAATGCGGCCGACGACGAGAAATGCGTTCTTGACACTGTCAGTTTCATGCAAACGAATACGTGTTTTGCGAATTTGAACTTTATTAGTCGCCATGACAGGTATTAGGAAGGTATCCTCGACGGCCGGACTGTAAGTTATTGAACGAAGACAACAAGCAAGAAAATCTCTGCAACGAAATATTTGTACCTTTTTTATACAATCGATCACTAGTAATTACACAAATCTTGAAAGTCAATTTATTACTAAGCCATTTCATAAGTCGTATTGCTGCAAAATTTAATGCGCCTATGTTAACACAACTCCGTTAAACTAGTGAACCGATTTGAATTATAACGTAGGTACACGAACATTGCAAATGCAATATTAAACGCGGTTTCTTTGACAAATTAACAACTTCTGCGAAGCATGGCTGTTGCAAACCAATTACGTACGAAAGTCATGTTCTTTTGCAATACAATAGATAATTGATTAGTCTAGTATTGATTTCCCACGATTAGAGAGGATTTTAATATGTAATTAAAGGTTTTTGCTATGGATATTAAACTCATGTATGATTTTCCTTGAGGTCTGAGAATTGTAGGAGCGGCGTTTTTGATATTATGTTTTCTTTATAAAAGTACCACTAGACGAGTTGCTATTGATAGTCCCGCGTTATTAACTGAAGGTAATAAAACATCCGAAGAACTCCAAGGATTCTTCACGTACAGTTAGTTGACCATCCTAATACCCTTAGGTACACCGTTTATTTGGAACAGGCTCAAAATCAACACTTTTCGAACGTCCCAATAAAAAAATACTGCCTCTTAATTAGCCTAGCCGTTTGTATATGTGCTTATCATCATCACTTCAGCCATAAAACGTCCACTGTTGGACATATCCCCTACAAAAATCACAAGACATAATGATTTCACATGCTAAGACTAGTGAAAACTTATCTAAAGAAAATTAAATAAAGGAAACACTTACATGCCCCTGCGCATCCATAGTATTATTTGTCAGCTTCAGTTTGCTAAACGACACCGGATTAGCAGTCCAATGATGACCAGGTGCCGGGGAGTCAGGGTGCAGCATCAGCCGCCTCGGGGATTGAGGTTCTGCGCCCCCCGCAGCAGCCCACGCGCCTCCCGCCCAGCGCCAGCGCCGCCGCCCTACCAGCGACAGTTCGAGCAGGACGCAGTACTCCTCGCGAGGGTCCAGCCCCCCCAGCGAGATGCGGAGGGATGGGAACATGCGTCTGGAAAGAAGATTAGGCTTAGAAATATTTTACAGTGTCTCTTTTGAAAGGTATTTTGAGGGATTTTGTAAAGTTTTGAAGGAAGTTCAAGCTGGAAATCTGGTTGTGTTATATTCAGATTGCCTTAATTTACAAGTTACAACACTAAATCCTCCTTCCTACTATATATTATTATAAATGTGAAAAATTGTGACGATGTTTGTTACTCTTTCACGCAAAAAATACTGCACGGATTTTGATGAAATTTTACAGTGATATAACTTATACATCAGAATAAAACATAAGATGCTTTATATCTCGATATTTTCACGGGATCGACACTTATGCGGGTGAAACCGCGGGGCGCCGCGCTGCTAGTAGAGATCTAAAAATGAATATAGGAATAAAAGTCGTTGATTTTCTTTTGTCTTGGGAGTTGTTCCAGCATCTGAACTCTGCCGAAAATGTCTATTATGCAAATGTCCGTTCTCCTTCTTCTTCAACCTTTCGCCACCCAATGCTGAGTGTAGGCATCTGCAATTCACGTCTACCTAAATCGAAACATAAATTAAGTGTTCATTCCTATGTAAACAAACTACTTCACGTTTCGCAATATTGTTAATTCCTTAGCCTCATCCGTATTTCCTTACTTACATGATAACATTTACATTAACGTGTCTAACTCTTAGATTTAACTGTCACAATCCTAAGGTACCCAATAAGTAGTACCTACGTAGACAGTTCTACGCAAAATATCGGCAGCCAAACACGAAAGATTAATCGGCATAATCGACCGTTTCGCAACAACCAATTATACAGACTAGACAAATTATTGGCAAGCGACACAGTTTCTACCTTTAAAACATTTCACCGACCCATTGAAACGAAGGTGATAAACTGATAACAGAATTACAAGACAACCTGCGACGGGTCTCCGGTAGCACTCATATGCATTCTAAAACGTTATCAAGTTTATAAAAAAAATGTGATAGGAGTAAATGTGTTACCAAGTATAGCTTTTGGCACCCGTTTGTTTCGACCATAAAGAGTGTCATAAAGAAAGATATTGGTGGCGCCGTCTTTATCGGTGGTCGCCGTGGGTCCTTCGATTTATACCTTGATGTAATTATGTGGAACTATTTGTGCCTACCGCGGCGGTGGCTAATCTTTGTCAGATGTGTTCGGAATAATGGCTGATTAATTTGGATGGAAGTGTAAATTGTGTTTGGATTGTGGGTGTCTTTACTTGCACGGCAGTGGAAGAAAGTGTCATTTTAATGTTCATGGTATAGGTGGAACTTTGTGTTAAAACGCAAGGCTAAAAGTATGATCAAAATTAGTCGGTGATTAAAAAAAGAACATTTTATTTAGGTGAAACCCATATTACATCAAATAGTTCACAATATTATGACAGAGTTCGTTTTAAGACAGAGGTTTGGGAAGGAAAAAGTGGAGGCCTTTGCCCAGCAGTGGGATACAGTATAGTCTAACGAAAAAAAAATATAACACAAGAGGTAAGAAAAGCTAAAAGCATCACAGCTTAACAAACCTAACTTAACTAAAACTATACAAAAACTAAAATATTGCGTCGAAAAATTCATCCGCATCGCTGTCGACTGGTAATGTACCCAAGAGACTGGCGGCATTGCCACGTTGTATGGCAATACTTAGCCTTTGGCCAAGGTAAAAGCCAGCCCTTGGGTCACGGGAAGTGTCAACCAGCCGTTTTGAAATTTAGTTAAGTTAGGTTTTAATTTTGTTAATGGTTAAACAAACCTATCAAATGCAAGAAAATCTTAACTCTGAAAACTAGAAAATAATATCAATGAGGGCAAGAAAAAATTAACCTACCATAACCGTTCTACAGACACAAAACAAACAAGCCAGCCTTATTCGCGTATCACATCACATAGGCATGCCATCAGTCATAACAGCGCTGTTATCAGTGGCGGCGAGGGCGCTGCGCCCGCGCCGGCCGGAGGCACTAATGCAGCCGCAGATAACGCGCCGACAGAAGCTCAATTAACAACAAACTAAATTAGCCTCCATTTAAAGTTTACGATCGCCGCTACCGCCTTACGTGAGTAGTGCCCTAGTACCGTCAGAAAGACAGGACAAATACTTTGTACGGAATTATCGATTAAATTCTTCTATGGGAACCAAGTGATTAAACTAGCGAATGTATGTAACAGTAACAATATGAGCAAAATACAATTATAGATAAGGGAACCCATGATTTGTATAAAACAGAGATTTCAATTAAACTTCTAGGTACCGTAAGGAAAAGTGTTAAGGCTTCCGCAGACAGGCGCGACGCGACGGTGTGAGGTGATTCTGGTAGAACAATTTCCACGAAGTTTTCATAAAAAATAGTTCTGCTGGAGTCGCTTCGCTCTGACGCGTAGCGCCTGTCCTTTTCCGGAGTGGACAGCACAATAGGTAAAACAAATGTAAGGAAACAAATTGTTGTATGACACCTAAGTAAGTTTTGTTGTTTTATTTAGACGAGTCTCTATGTTTAGGTTTAATATTGGAATACCAAACTACATACGTACTAAACGGTATTTAATGTCCAGTTTCCGCTTTAGGAAACGATCTACCTGTTGAAATATAAACATGTATAATGATATAGTTATAATAAGTTTGGAACAACGTAAATTTTACATATAATGTGTGTCGGATATGTAAGTGGTGCCTCCACCAACGCATCTGCCCACACAGCGTCTAAACGTCACCGCCACATAAAATATCTGTAAATCATTCGTTTTCATGCGCGCGCGCTCATCACGCTGTATTAAGATCTCCTCCACGATTACATTCTTAGCGGTTGATTAATAGGCGAGTTTGTTCGCTAATTTATTACTTTCTTCAACATACGTGAATTATTATTGTCATTAAAAAATGTTTAACTGGATGGATTAGCTGTTATTTTTTCAAACAACTGTTGCTGCAGCAGGTACCTACTCGTGTGTTTGAGGCACTTGTCCCATGTTTACATCAGTCCTTATGTCGTCAAACATGGCGAGACAAGACAAAACAAACACAAATATGTGTTCACAATATTGTTGGGTATCGACGTCGCGTGTTGACCGTACGTTGACAAATCCCTTCACTCGGCTACCGTTCGTTCGTAAGATGCCTGTTATCAGCCGCAGTCCACTTATCGAGCCGTTTGAAAGCTCCGCGCGCCGACAAAGAGGTGACGATCCACGCGCAAAATATCATGAAAAATTTGCCGCCTGAACGCACTATCTAAATCGTAACTTCCACAAGTAAGCGATACAACCTACTATAACGCGATTCCCGGCCATTTAACGTTTGATAGCCGTGATGACGAATTAAATCAGGATTCCTGACAGCCCTTTTATTTTAAGTGTTTTATGTTATGGAATTTTGTTTACGATACAGTTTAAACGAGAATGCAAATGAAATAAAGATACTACCTATATAAAAACGGGGTCGCCATAAAAGGCCTCTCGAGAGCGCTAAGCCGCGGCTTCGGCGGTGGGAAGGGACTTACGGAACACAATGGGACCACCAGAATCGCGTTGAATAAACTTTAGAGTGGGTCGTAAATCGGTAACAACTTGCCAATTGCCGCACGGAGGCGCTAACAGCGGCCATAGAAACTGTCATATCCGCTCTAGCATCCGCACTCGAAATGTTGGAGTCGACCGATTCGTTGCGGATTGTTTAGCGCGGCCGCTCGCACGCTGGCGGGTCGACAGCGACACTTATGTACCGACCTAACATGATATAATATACTGAACGTTATTCACGATTAGTTTAGTCGCTCACAACTATCAGCTGACAGACATCGTCTGTAAAATTTAATGTCCCTGATCACTGTTTAACGTCCCCGTCACTAACCTACCCCTCTCGACTGCCAGTTATCTTTACTGCTAATTTCATTCGTTTTTTATCGTCAAGTTCAATGTTAAGGAGCGGGAGACAGTCGTTAACGCACAGACGACACGTTGTTCGAGACATCTGCGTTTCACTTCGGAGTAACACGAAGGATAAACAACTTTCGAGTGTACAATACTCGTGTTGTGGGTTGTGTATCCAGAGCCTAACCCGCGCTTATTAACGCTCTTATGAGAAGTCCGGCCGGTTTTTTCGTGTGCCCAGATGTCGGCCTGGGTAAACACCCCCGCCATTGTCTGGGCACATAAAAAATCATACACCTGGAAGTGTCAAATTGTTCACTCTGACTGTGAGAGCGGCCCGTGTGAATCTCGCTTGCTCGGACTCGCTCGCCCGCTACATATGTACACAAATATTTGTATTTAACGTTCTTTATCCTGCTCCTAAATCAACAAAACACGGATATCTACAATTTGCAATTAGATTATAGTTAAATGGTCAACTGCTTAGTGCACAAGGTTGTTTTTTACAACATATTGTATAGTCTTCTCAGAATTAGTAATACGAACGTAGACTCTATGTTTTTTTTTAGTCCGTGCGTAATACTTCTGAAACCTATAAATGTACCTAATTCACGTTCTATACCTAACTACATAATTATATGTAAATTATCTTAATGGTTCGGCATCGCGATAGGCGGTTGACGTGCTCAGATAATGTGCCACGACTGCTAAAAACCTTTTACTGCGTGATTATAAACACGTAAACGGCTGCTTACGACGCAATCGACGCATCGCCGTAATGAGCGGTGTGTGTGTTCGAACAAACACGACTCTAGGCACTCGCGAGCGACACTCTTGCGCAACCAATTGATGCAGGCCACGCGCATGCGCACTGCACGCTCATTGTTATCCCACTTAACTGGGCAGTTAAGACAACCGAACTTCATGAATCAGCAATAACGCACAACGATAACACATTAGGGGCGGTCAGGATGTAACAGTTAATGCACATTATAGATTCAGACCGGAAAGTATCCTGTCGACAGAATTCAGACCCATTCTGTTGTTTGCTCTAAAATTCACAAATATTTTCAATGTCATAACAAAAAAAAAATATTCCCGCACCACTCCCATATGCCACGAGAGCTCGCCTCCGCAAACCAAACAAACTACACTTATAAGTTATAAAGAAATACACTGGTAACAAAACAAATAAACCAATTTGGGCACGACCACAAAAAAGCCACGGAATCATCTCGGGAGATGTAACGACGTATTAGCATATTGATGGCTACCTCTATCTGTCCTCCTTTGTTTAAAATCAGCGACAGCGCCTTCAATCATAACGATAGCTTTCAAAAAAAGATTTATTTTATTGACTAGTTTTTGCCCCCGGCTGCAGGTGGTAGCAAAAAATATTGCACCGGCTACCTTGTGCCCTCAACAACCCTTGTTTCATAACAAAATTGATGAAGCCTCTTGACTGTCTCGCCATTATAATAGCTATCGATTTCATGCTAAGTTAATACGTAATGTGAAAATTATACAATTCCGACATTTGTAGCAGAAGTTGAATGAATTAGTTAGCCTATAATGTATGGAAGTTTACGTCATCATTTATCGCGACAAGTGCTGGTTAATGATACGCGTTATTGGTATGTGTTGTGATGCTAGCAATATTTCAATTGGTCCTAGGATCCGCAGTGCGTGGAGGTGGCGGGGCGGGGCGGCGCGCACAAAGCACGCCCGCGGCGCGCACGCACCTGCGCGACATGTTTATGCGCATCTCGTCGCCAAATTTACAACCGCCCTGAACAAGGCCGCCGCTCTTGCGGAAATTGGAAATGTTTAATCACCAAACCGGCACCCTTTTAGCAATGAGTTGCCGTCCAGCATAGTTTCAATTGCACCCATTTCGCTTTACTGCACCGTTCGCAGATTGTAAACGTATCTCCAAAAGGTACCGCCTCAATGAATATCCGATCTTACGCCAGTCGACGATTGGTTTTATTACCGCATAAGTAAATGAATTCGCCGGCTGTTTTATCTCAGTGTGTTTATTTATAAATTGATAATGCTGCAGTATCAATTTTCGCTTCAGAACTGCTTTGGAACTTTATCATACAAAGTAATGTAAGCTTCATTACTTTAATACTACGTACTTGATATTAGACGGTTTGGTATAATCTTAATTAAAGTGATTAGTCAAAATCTTGGGTCTACAAAATCATAAGTTATAATGTCATAAATTAAAATGGACGCTACACCTAAAAAACTAACCCCCTTATTCATAAAACTTATCAAACCTATTTTAGTTAAAATGGGGTTTGTCTCTTTCTTACACACAGAAATGTCAACGTGACAGATAAAGACAAACGTTCTATAAACCTATTTTAGCTGAAATAGAGATAAAATAGGATTATGAATAAGGGGGTTAATGTATTTATATAGTACTTAAACATAAAAGTCTTGTAACAAAATGTCGGTTTCAAATTCCAATACTTGACCTGGTAATATTATAATTTATGGAACTTATGGAATAATAACTTATTTATGGTATTTATGGAACTCTTCAAAGAAATCCATGTAACTTTTTAGCATAATTAAATAAAGAGGACAAATGAACACTACATTCGAACATGATCGTTGTATAAACACCTCGTAGTATGGGGCTTACGTAAAAAATGCTCAAATTTCAAATGAATATGGATGTCGTTGCGGTGAAAGTACGGACTTAATTCAGCACCTTTTTGGGCGCCGGCGCCGCGGCATTCACGCGTGGCACAAAGCTTGTTGCTCGTAAATTGCGAATGGAAGGACCGACAAACGCGCAGTAATTTAGTTGACAGTGGGTACCAGAGCCGGCGACCGACAACGAGCGACGACGGCCCGACCGCCGCGCAGCGCGGCCCCTATACAAAGCTTATCTACCCGTTGCATCTAGAGCCTATTATGAGCCTGACGCCGAACTCAACACAACAGATCGTTAAGATTACGTTTCGCCAATACACAGTTTGGTAATTCATGCCGAATAAACGATTAAAGAATTCGCCGACAATTAAAAATTAATTAGAGATATAATACTGGCCAAAAAAACTGTAAGAATAACTTCGTCGATGGATCGTGGCATTGATGAACGATTCGATAATGTTCAATGCTTTTTCCTTACCAAAATCAAGTGCTAATTTGGATTCGTATAACAAAGTGAGCTAGTCATCAAAGTGAAACAAAACCAATTCGAGTATTAATGAGAACCATTCGATTGCATTACACGTGGAGCTTAATTGTCCGATCAACAATTCTTGGGCTGAGTCGCAGGATCTGTTTCAAAACTGGTCCTTATGTCCGTGGAATGCTGTTCAAGTTCCAATGGAGCTGTGTGAGTCGTGGTGTGCGCCCCCAGTCCAGTGGCGATCGCTCGTTAGCTCCCGAGCCGGCATAAATCACACCGTTTTATGAGAACTCCCAATTTTTTAACATTTTGAGTTAATGAAATGCGAGCGCAGTATGGGACCCGACTAGCGACATTAAAAAGGACAACCCAAAAGAACGGACAGTTTCTAATTATAATCCTGTCAAAGTTGTGATATAAGCAAAGAATTGATGATCGCCACAAACGCGGTGATTTTATCTAAGATAATAGCGATCTGTTGATAGTAGCTGTTGAATTTTGATATTTGTCATATTTTTTATTTGTTCGTGTCGTAGTAAACCCCTGCCATGAAAGGTCGTAAAACTACCATCGTTTTATGTTGTTAATTTGCTTCGGATGCCGTTTAGCAAAAATCCTCGATGTCAATTATTGAAATATATTACTGTATTCAGAGCCGTTCAGAAGAAAGCCGCTTGTGAAAGAGAGCTCTATAGATTGATTAGTTACTAAAAGTAAATCTCATATAGGGTGTTTTATTTCCCGTTCCTTTTATTGAGACTTGGATCGCCCACCAAGCCCTATAGGTTGCAACTAATTTGCAGTAGTTAACAAGAATAACAAGACCCATTAACCACAAGTACAATAAGCGAACACGGTAGTGGCAGTCAAACGAGCAGCGATCAATCAAGCACAGGATCTCCGCTCATCGTACCGTGATACCGCGCTCCCTAGAACCACCATCATCCATAATCACAACCGTATTTCATAGTACTAGAGTTCATTATCCTTTAACGGAAGTCACAGAGAATGGCGCCAGTATTTTAGGATTTTCGAAGAAGCGAAAGGGTTAGGCTGCGAATTAAAGTTGCGCACACGCACGGAGGCGCAGAGGGGGGATCACTAGCGCCGACAAAGGCACCGCCGCACGCGAGCTGCCCGATTCACAATTAAGCCCGCGTGTGTTAATTGATATTAATTCTGTGTGGATGGTACAAGCAAGGAACGGCTCGCGTATTAGTCCAAGCCATTATTTCTAAAACTGTTCGCGAATCTACGCCATTATCTTCTAGACGCTCTTGATTGAGCGTGACGTCACCCGATGCTATTATTTCGATTTGATTAATGGATCGACCGAATTCGTGTTAAAGAGTGTTCATTATTGCCATAACTGTACCTTGTAAAGAAATACTGTCTCTCAACCTATTTAATCATACATTGCATATTATCTTAAAAATATGCACGGCGGAGCAGCTTGCTATATCGAGAACCAGACCCATCATTATGCCCGCTACGATTCCATACTTGGTCCGCATTGCAACAAGTCAACTCTAATGTCGCTCGATTGGTCCTTTTGCGCCACTGTCGCTAATCGCTCCCACAAGATCCACATGACAGTCATGTAGGTACTGGGAATCGCGCCAAGGCCGGTTGTAATGTGTCGGGTTCAAACGCGCCGCGGCCGCGTCATCAACGCAATTAGTGGGCGTTGCGACATCCAGCACACTATTGACATTGAACCCTTGTTACATATTTCACAGAAATGTGTTTTGATGTCGCCTCATCGTCACGTCTCAACTAATATGTGTGGACTTTAATCTGGAACGCATTGCTCTCCATTAATTGCAGCGCATGCAGTCTTCTTTCAATTCTCATGTACGATATCATGCACTGGCATTTTTCTGCGAAGGCTATGATTGGTATCAATGATGCTGCAGTTAGATAGGTATTTTCTGGACTGTAACGTGAATGACAATTGATGAGCGAGAGTGTAATTGCAAGTGCTAGAAAGTTGAGAGTAAAAGACATGAAGCCACAAGGACCTTTGAAGATGCAGTTACAGAATTCTACGCTCGTGCTGTATGCGTTAGGAAAGATAATGTAACAAGCATTCTACTTTATTGCTCTGACCAAACTATCTGTAAGCATCTCGACGCCATTACGTATTCTCGTCAACATTCGTGTCCAAATCAGTCATGTTCTCACAGCGTACACTTAGACGCCGAAGCGACACATTTATTCGAGAATCGTGCGTCCGTCTGCACCCTGAGTCGCCCATTGCGCTTATCTGAGGTTTCGGTAGCGGTGGCCGTGCGCGATACACATCGGCGCGTGATGTCGCGATGCGCGGGCGCGGCCGCCCGATGCTATCGGCGCACGAGCGCGGGTGGCTCGCATCCCTCCCTCCCTCCCTGCGTCCTCTCAGTCTCGGTCACTTCACAACGTCGCACGTCATTGTCGCCACGGTACAACCTTTTTCTAACAACTATCGAGTTGGTGTCGTTTAGAGACGAGCTTTCTTTGTACAAAGTTAAGGAGTAATCTAGCGTCTACGCAGTGGTAGGTATATAAATCATGAAATCCCCAGCCAAACCGTTGCATGGACAGGTTGGTTGGGGATTTTATGATTTCACGCATTATAAAGATATCTGCCCGAACAGCAAATATAGCTCACAATCACACATTACAGTAAATCAAGCATTCTAAAAAACAGATCACATGGCTCGTTGGCGACAAATCTTGCGTGAAATGTAACAAATTCATATACATCAAAACATTTTTTTTCTGACCGCTACCATTGTACGTGGGTTCCCATGTTTTTACGAGCACGTTATGATAAACGACGCACCCTCAACAACTGTCGGGCCATAATCACCTCGGGTTCTGGGAGACGCATTATGGGCACGTAGGACCAAGCACGTCGTAATACACTGAATGCTTTCATGTCCTCTAATGTCAGATGTCATCTCAAACAACGTAACCTGGTGTCTATTGATAGTAAGTGCACAAACAACCCTTGTATCAGATCAAGGACACGAAAACAGCTGTTTGTTTTAGATCAAAAGAACAAGCCCAAAGCATGGACCCACAAAAAAGTAATGGCGTATCGGAACACATGATTATTTTTTTCTGCATCAAAGAAGTCATCTAAAAGAATGCGAGTTGTCTCATTCGCTCACATTACAATTTGTTGGGTAGCGAAGCCAGTCGGACTCCGTGAGAATAATTCCCGAGTTCCGAGTAACATGGGTTAAACGCTTGTATCGAAAGATACCGATCTAACCCGAGCTGCTCGTTGGCGCCATAAAAACAAAACATCTTCAACACGACCACTTTCTTCCCTAAATTATTCGAGGAATTTACGACGTTTCAACCGACAAAAATGTTATAACCTAATGAGAAATTATCATCAGAGCCGCTGTCTGTCGTCCGGCAAAAAACGAATCATGCGCCGCTCCACGATGATGCCCGGACGCATATTTTTTATATTCTAAATTCGAATTATCGTTTTCGTGTTTGTTTTTTACCTCGATCGTCGATTGTTTTAGGTTGTGTCGGGACAAAAAGGCGCGGGAGCCGGCGATGACTGTGCCATTCTGTTGATCGCTCAACTTTCGGCTCGAGGAATGATGATGGATTTCTCTCAATGCGCGAGATACATCGAGGGTTCAACAGGAAAACTTGCCACGTACATACACCTGAAGCCGACGATGGATAGCTTGTTTAAAAAAATGTCAGGAATGGTGTGTGGTTTGTTCCCAGGAGATATTGCGATATGATCGCTCGAAGGCGGCGCGACTATTCGGCGCGTGCTTCAGATTCCTGGTCCTTCTATCCGGAATTACCCATTACATACAATGACATTACGTTTTTACAGCGACAATTTTTTCTGAAGGTTTTATCTGAGCCTTCATTACTGTAAACGTTTTCTATCAACTTAACTGTACAAACAAGTCGTTCTATGAGTTACAGGGTTCTAATGTTTACCGTAATTGCATTTCACTTTAAAACCGTACGTAATCATTTTGACATTTAGGAACTTTTAATCGACACGTGGCTAGTGGGCACTCTAACACAATTACTAAGTTGGTTCAAATTATAGTTTTTGTTTACCTGTTGATAAATGGTTGTTGGTTCAGAAAATTCTTAAGACTGCCTCTTTTTGGGGAAAGGGTCGTAGCAGATGGAAGCGATGATGCGTTACGTTTGAAAGCTTTTAATAACCTGATAATACTTACATGAAGTAAAACAAAAATCAAGAACTGCATGGGCATACACAAAAGAGACATGTGTGCCTAATTAATAAGCAAAATATATGTCAACATAACCTCCAGGTAGGGGCAAAGGTTTAACAAATTTTCGAGCTAACTGATCGGACCTTCATTAATTTTCCACTGGCACTCAGTAACCTCCCGCTGCTATCGGAGTCTAAAACAAAGAGGTATTATGTCAATTCCGTAGCAGTGCAGCGCTAGCAGTCGCGATATCTCTCAATCTGGCACGTCGGAACACTTAGGAGAAATTCTAACGTCAGGCGTTGGCGAGAGCTGGAGGAGTGACGAGTGGCGAGGAGATCGTCAGAAGACGGCGACTGTTATAATCTGATTATTAGTGGTGCGTGGTTGGGGCGGGGCGCGCGGCGGGCGGCCGGCGCGCCGCAGGCGGTCGGCGCCCGCGCACGTCCCGCTCGCGCACCGCCCGCGCCCACAGGGACGCGCGCGCAGGCGACAAACGACCCGTGGTAAAACAAAAGGAATGTTGCCGGCGACGCTTTGAGGCGCCGGCGCCGCTCCCCGCGCAACCTAATCACCCATTTTAATTACGACACAGATCGAATCAATTAATCGGTATTTCTGTTAAAACAAGCGACGGAATGAGCTTACGCTCGTTTGTTAGATATGATTTCTGGACGTAGATTCGAGATGTGATTAGACTTTTTATCCCGTAAAAGTCGGCGGTAAACGTCAATTACTGGCGTAATTCACGTTCACAAATCGACTGTGAGCAATGTGAGTCCACAACGACGGGTTCTGACGGGCGAGCGTTGCGCTAGTAGGTACCCGAGAGTGAGCAGACGTTTTTAATTATAACTTATGATTTTTTCAAGCGAATTCGGGCGCGCCCTTCCCGACGAATAACACAAGAATAAATAACGAGTTTTTGTGTTCTGTGTTTGTTTTTAAAATGGCGGGAGGTCCGCGCGACGACACGCGAGCGATGCGCGCCGGCCGCCGGCGGCCGCGGCCGACTCGCCCATTTGTCATATTTCGATTTTGAGAAAAAATAAATAACCTACTCTATTCCGACCAGTGTTTGTTTGTACACCGATTATTGAGGGTTAAGTATTATCTCTGAACATGCAGTGGAACAGATGGGACATGTCGCCGACAGCATATCTAGCCAGTTGATTATTGTGCTGCGCGTGCGCCCAGCTGCATGTGGGCCTACAGTTGTTGACAATATTATGATTATTGTTTTTTAATAGCTGATGTCATTTTAAGTATGTAAGTACGTAAATATGGTATACCAGACATTTTTTATGCGAAAAAAAATTGTGTTTTCTAAATGTTGATAATCAAATTCAAATATTGTGAAAAAGTCCTGACGCTATTAGGCCTAAAGTCAGGATAAACCTGTCGAAAAGCAAACATCAAAGTAAGTATATGCTGCCGCTTGGCCTTCCTATATACCAAACAATTTACAGTTCCTCACAGGTGGTGGTAAAATTGAGATGGCTGTTCCTACAGATCCGAAGTTAACACATAAAGCTGTTGCATGGCCGCCGAGCGCGGCAGGTGTTAACTCCGGCTACACACGCCGCCTGCCCCGCTTGCACAAACGAACCGCCCAAATCCACTGTTTGCGCAACCAATTAACCCACCAAACCCAGCCCCACTCCGCGAACCAAACCAGATAAAGAACAGAAGGAACAGCTTTTAACGCTGTTTGAACAACAACTAAAAGCATCAAGTTACACTCTCCCAATGTTACCAGTTCCCAGCAGCGATGGTCGCTCATAGAATAACTCAATTACTGCGCGCACGCACCGCCTCGACTAGTGCTCAATACGAGAAATGCATGAAATATTTTTGACCCATTTCGATTCGTATGGCGCCAGGGTCGGCGCCGGCGCGCCCCCGGCCTCTCTCACGCGGCATCGTTAATACAAAACAAACAAAAGTGACCTCTAGACGGGCGCGGCCAGCTAAGCTAACGAGATTCACCAACCGCTGGATAAAGCGGTAAATTATCGGAATGTTAGCCGGGCGGCGGCGCGCGGTGGTCTGCGCCGGCGGCCGCGCCAAAAAAACGTGTAAGAGATGACAGGAGCACAGATGAACCCGGCTAATTACCGGCCGAGCAAAAACCGGGACAGTGCGCAGGCGCGCCGCTACAGCCATCGCGCACGACAGCTATTCGTTTGCGACCAGCGTCTAGTTTTTACCGGTCATTTTAATAAGAGAGTGGTCGACGACGCGATGCGGTCCTCGAACGCTAATTACACGCCATTAATTACGGAATATTTTCATTTTTAATTCCGTCAGAAGTCGAACGGACGTGATGCTCATTATTGATCGAACTTTCTTTTGGCGGCGCGCGGCCCTGGTGGTCGGCCGCCGTTCTTTACCGTGAAACAATTACGTATCCAAAAATATTATTAATATCTAACGAGTCAATCTGCAGCTGATTGTGAGAAACAGAAACATAGAGAGTTGTAACTATTACGTGTAATGTTCCGGTCCCGAGTCGGTCGAGTACGAGTCGCCCCGAGGCTGCCATCTGCTAATAACGAGATGCGGCGCGTAATGAGCGCTGCGGTGCGGGTCGGTGCGGTCGGTGCGGTCGGTGCGGTCGGTGCGGAGCGGTGCGCGCCTCGTGGTGGGTCGCGGCTCTCGCTCGCAGGAAGGGCGGAGGCGCCGAGATCGCGACGACTGTGTAATTTCTTCACTGCTCGCACCCACATTATCGATCACGAAAAAAATATAATTGTAGGGGTACCGTCGTAAAGCAAACAAGCTTATAATAAGGTGTAATTTGTGCTCGGCCATTTAGAGAAATGCTCAAATTGCCGGGGCAGCTGTTTGTTTTGTCTATGACGGAGGTCCGGCCCCGTCTCCCAAATTATCCGTTAACAAGCCTCGCGTCAGATTCAGCAGTCCTAATGGGTTTTCGTTAAGTTTTTGTTATTATTTTGTAATTTATTACGAGTAATATGTTTTTGTGTATTCGATTCTTGGATTCCGACAGCTGCAGCACTTAATTGAGTCGATAGTTAGGCGTAAGTTTTTTTTTTCAATAAATTCTAAATGTCGCGGGCGACGAGGTCGCGTTGTCGCGTCGTCACCGGCGCATGCGCAGGGCGGGCGGAGGGCGGCGCGCGCCTTCCCACGAAACGGCGATAATAGCAGGGACAGGTGCAAATTATGAAATATCTCTCAATTAAATATCTATAATAAGTATTTGTACATGGAAAACAATTATAAACATTACTACTCGCCAATTATGTGGTAAACAAATATCAAGAATTGTACGGTGTTTTGTGGAAATTAAAATGCTAGGAAACTTTAAATACCACAGTGTTGACATAAGTAATTGCGCGAATAAAAACTTTGGTGGTAGATTCGTAACTTCAAAAAAAAAAAAATATACGCGTCAAATTGATAAGATCCTCCGTTTAGAGTCCCACCATTTAATTAACCTTATTGCTGGAAGCTAACCGAAACAGAAACTATTACAGACCCACCATACAATTCACTTAATTTCGAAGAATTTATGTTTTAATAATCACTTTTTGCCCGAGGCGCTACGTGTGGCGTAGAATGATTTCTGAGCCCCTCTCACATAGCTAAGTGGTCTTTCACGTTTAGCATATAAAGAGAACGAATTATTACTTATAAACGATTATCTCTAATTTTAGGACCACATAACTTGGCTAACGTTGCGTAAATTGTGCTTCCTCGTGACGTTGCGATGTGATTTTAAAGTAGTTCCATTAAAACTGATAAAAAACTGACTACATATAAGACCATCCTAATATTATCCCACTCCAAGGCAAATGCCTCTTCTCATACACAGAAGGCATGACAAGTGATCACCACCCTTGTTCAAGACTGATTAGCAATTTCAGACTCACCCCCTTACTAATAAACGTTGTATAGCGTCTGTATAGTTACACAACGCGTTGTCTTCTTCTTTCGAAAGTCAAATTACTGACGACTGAAAGAGAGAAATCGGTGTGTAACTATTTATCTGATATAATACGTTTATTAGTAAGGGGGTTAGGATATACACCGTGTTCCGGACGATATACATAAACTTCGACCAGATGTTCAGACAATGGAAATAAGCTTTTTTCATTATGGACACATTAATGAATTCTTGTTTTTTATTTTTTGTTAATTTTTGACGTAAATCACACGATATGCATGCCTCTTTGTCTGAATTGGCAACGACATATTTTCATTCATAAAATTTGGCGGGCTGAAACTTGTTAAAACTAAATTAAGATACTTTCTTACTGCATAGGTAGCTCAATTCAATATCATTAAATGAAATTACAAATACCTTTGTAACGAAGCCTTTTTAAGAATTAGTTTTTGTTAGATTTAATTTGTAAAAGCTATAGTAGCGTTTGTGAAAGTTAATGGATACACGGTGGAACACGGTGTATAGATAAATCGTTTATTTGGTCCATACAAAAGACATAGCACAATATACAAAAGCTCGGTAATGTAATACGAGTTGATGTTCGCAACTCCACGTCACTATGCGTATTTAGCGTACAGAATTTCAAACTTATAATAATCATTAGTCTAGGTTTCCAAACGATGTTTTCCTTCTCCGATGTCAGCGATTTTTTTTTAAAGAAAAAACTGACTGCTTAAATTCAATTCATGTAACCAATCAGTCATTCAGTTTAATAATGCACATAAGTTATCGCTACCTGATGCGCAAACCCTAAACTCATCCTTACATATTTTGTGGTCCTTGGATCCGTTTGAAAAAAAAGTGCACGATTCACATTTTCCAGTTCACTTGGTGCAACTATGTACAGATAACATATTTTTATTCTTAAACTGTCATCTTTATCACCTTTACAATCGAGTGGGTGACTTTTTTTTGGTCCTTAGCTGTACCGGCTTATTGAAAATAAAGGTACTAAGGTTTCAATTTTCCGGCTCACCGTCATATCATCTTCATGAGAATTTCCAAGTATACTCGATCACATCCGAACACTTCATGAATGTCCATGCACGCTTTTACCAAACATAGGTACTTAACTTTTCCTACGATTTCTAACGCTACGTTTTGTCTGTCCGAGTGTGTCATGAAATCATTCGCAGTTTTTGCTGCTACGTAAAGCTATTCATGGAAAGCCTTGCTACCTTCTTAACTTTTCAGTCGGTTTTTGTCTGTAAAAGTTTTTCAAGAAAACTATCGTATTGTTTCTCCTACTAGCCTTAATATAAACCAATAAATGTTAAGTAGACTTACCGTCCTCCCTTGGTGATGATCATTTCAGTGCCGATGTCGTGGAAGCGCCGCCAGAGGTCGCCGTTGAGCAGGCGCGCCTCGCAAGCCGGCGGCTCAGCGTCCGCTCCGACGCGGTGCTCTGCAAACAAAACATGGACATGACATGGACGTTGTTTTATGTGTGTCAATAATGCTACACAGTTTTAATCCCACTATCTTATGCATGATGGATGGATGTTTTTTACTCTTTCACGCAAAAACTACTGAACGGATTTGAATGAAATTTGGTACACAGATAGTTTATAACCAGGATTAACACATAGGATGCTTTTTATTCCGATCTTTCTACGGGATAGAGACCTATGCAGATGAAACCGCAAAAAACACGTATAGTAAATATGGTAAAGTTTTCGTGAATTTGTTCTATTTCTGTTTTTTTATGACCTTATTTTTTCTTATAAGTAAAAAAAATTGTGTGATTGTTTTTTTTATTAAAATTATGAAATTGGTTAACCGAAACGTTGAGATGTACCTATTCTAAACAGGAAAATGACGTGAATAAAGGACGTACAATTTTTCGTAGCACTTTGTTACGAACATTATAGTAAGGATATTACCTATTATGAGACAATCACATACCTATAAATACGTATTTCTAGTGAAGAGTTAATGTATTATGTGATGGTTCATAAAACTGTAGCACTTGAAACTTAATTATGTTGTAAAACTCAAAACAAAAACTAATAAGGTACGTCTACCATGACATG
This sequence comes from Amphipoea oculea, assembly GCA_945859645.1. Taxonomy (NCBI): domain Eukaryota; kingdom Metazoa; phylum Arthropoda; class Insecta; order Lepidoptera; family Noctuidae; genus Amphipoea; species Amphipoea oculea. The sequence goes on from OX243873.1 coordinate 18,054,606, forward strand.
CAGTCTGTTGTGTATTTTATTTCCCATGGACACACTGCACAGGGAAACATTTTAACAACTCATTTTAACTTTCATAAAAGCACATACTTTAATTGACACAAAACACAGTTTAAGCAAACCCTATTTTACGACAGAAACTCGTTAAAAGATGTTGAGATAAGAAAATTTAATAGCTAAATCAGATGCATAAAGTATATACATAGATAAATTATCAACTAAAGTACTGAATAAATTACAAAACTATTTGCATTTATTTATATCAACTGGACTGGCTAAGACACCACGATTCTGTGGATAGCTCCAGTTATATTATACAAATAACTAGCCTCTGCCCGCGACTTCGTCCGCGTGAAATTCACCCTCCCCCCATTCACCCTCTTAGGGGTGGAATTTCGAAAAACCCTTTCTTAGTGGACACCTACTCTTCACAAAGAACGCACCCTCCCAATTTCATGTCTCTAGGACCAGCGGTTTAGGCTGTGCGGTGATATATCAGTCAGTCAGTCAGGACTTTGTATTTTATCACACTAATATTATAAAGGCGAAAGTTTGTGAGTGTGTGTGTGTTTATATGTTTGTTACTTCTTCACGCTCAAACCGCTGAACCGATTTAGATGAAATTTGGTAAAGAGATAATTTGAGTCCCGGGAAAGGACATAGGCTACTTTTTATCCCGATATTCCCACGGGATCGACATTTACGCGGGTGAAACCGCGGGGCGCAGCTAGTATACATATATAGATAAAGCTTGTTTGAACGCCCTAATCTCTGGAACTACCAGTGGGATTATAAAAAATCTTTTTGCATTTGTTAGCCAATTCTTGAGGAAGGCAAGGCTATCACGTTAGGACTCTTAGGAACCGAGCAACAAGAAACAAAGACAGAAAGTTCGCTAAGCGAAAACGAAGTGATAGCGCGGGCAGACGATGCGATGCGACGGGGAGGGTCGGTGCAACAAGAAATTACGCGCAGGTGAAGTCGCGGGTAGACGATAGTGTATAAATATAAATAAAACTGGATACATAATAAATTCGAAGACGTTTATTTCTGACATATTCAGAGATTAGATAAGCGCTTAATAGATTATGGATTTTATTCATTTTGAAAACTTACAAGATTTTATAAACTTTTTTTCCAATATTTGTTTTTTTTTGTTTAATGTTTTAGAACTTAATGTTTATTTCAAAAGATACTTGTTTACCAAGGACAATCGTGTTACCCAGTAACTGGGTTATGGACGTCAGATAGGTAGTAGGTAGGTACTGGAAGCCGACCCCAACATACATACGTTGGGATAAGACTAGGCAGATGATGATGAGTCACCCGCTTTCTAGCCATATCATACACACAGTCCATCTATCGTGTCTTTGGTCTTCCCATACTTTAATAGTAAGCAAGTAGGTACGTACAATAATGACATTGAAACTATTATAATTATTGCTTCATAAGGTCCTATAATGTCCTGTCACAGTCATAATAATCAGAGACACTAACATAGTGTAACTATAAAAGATAATTGTATATTATCTTTAGCTAATTAAGATGCAAGATAAAAAAATGTACATACTTAATAATTATAAATTGTATGACAAAATGATAAAGCGTGCAGGAAATATCAATTTTCGATGGAGAAGGCTGTTGAGGTAGGTAAGAACAACCATGAAAATATTCATGAGTATACTTGTCCTTGTGCTACATTAAACAACTTTAAACTATACATGTCAATTATTTTAAAATAATTGTTAATCGGTTTTTAGGGTCTCCGTACCTCAAAAAGAAAAAACGGAACTCTTATAGGATCATTTTGTTGTCCATCTGTCTGTCGGTCAAAACCCTTTATCTTGGGAACGCGTGGAGGTATCGAGTTGAAATTAAAACCACGTACTCAAGTTTACAGTCCCTTGAAGCTGTATAAAAATCAAACTTCTAAGTTAACGTACCAAAAAGATACGGCCGTTTATGCCGCAAAAAACGTATATTTCGGCACTCTCAAGGGAATCAAAATTTATACAGTACTTCTCGTTAACCTAGAATAATGAAAGTTGACAAGAAGCAAGGTCATGTAGCACAAGTAAAGGAAAAAATCCGAAAACTGTAAATTTGAAGTTACATTTAAAAAAACCAGTGATAAATTATTTATATACCTACCTACAATTTTATACAAAACCCTCGGTGCGAGAGTCCGATTCGCACTTGACCGGTTTTTTTTAATATTATAGAAGACTTTTTCCCGTGGGTTTTAGCGTTTTGTGGGATGCAATTGTAACTGGACCAGGAGCGTGGGGATTGGCACAAGAAAAGAGAGGTCTCACTATCATCTGCCTTGCCTTTTCCCAACTATGTAGGTACTTATGTTGGGGTCGGCTTCCAGTCTAACCAGATGCAGCAGAATACAAAAAAAATGGTTTATCTGTCTATCAGATCAATCTATCTAATACCAGTATTTTACATGGAGCGACTGTCTATCTGACCTCCACAACCCAGTTACTGGGTAATATGATACCCCTTGGTAACACTGGTTGTCAGACTTTCGGGCTTCTGACTACCCACCCGTAACGCCGACGACGACGACGTGTGGGTGGTGGTGGAGACCCCTCCGTGCCTCGGAAAGCATGCTAAGCCGTTGTTCCCGGCTGTCATATGAGGACGGAGGGGTCTCGATACGTAAAAATGGTCACCCATCCACAGACCAACCGCGGCAAGTGTAGCTTAACCTGATCGATCGACCTGTGTGGCTGTTATTATTTAGCCACGGGCCCCTCAACAAAAAAGAGGTCTTTGCCCAGCAATGGGTGACCTCGGGCTGTTGTTAATGATGATGGAATGTGATAATTCAATTTCTACCCCAGCAAATAACCAGACAACCAGATTAGTTACTCAGTCCCGGCGTGGTACGATATCGGCCCATTACAATAGAAAATCAACTGTGTCTCATTAGCGGTGATTAAGAGGTTAATTTGTCAAGCATTTAATGTCAGACTATTTTGACATTAGTCTAATTTTGTTGACTTTTTCATGTTCCTTGACTGATAAATGCGTAATTACTGTCACAAATATTTATTTAATACTTCAAGCACATAAATGTACATAGGCGGACTTAATGCCATAGTAGGCATTTTCTACCAGTCAACCTTTGGGTGATGCAGAAACAAATATTGTTTTGACATCCGAGGTCGTTTCGAACATAATCAGCGATCAGAGGGGCGATTCTCGTAATTTTAAAAACGTTCACAGTCAGTCTAAATCTGTAATAAATACCTCTAATATCTCAACATTGTTGACAAGTTTTTGACATTGATTGTCCGTGAGATGACATTGCGACTAGATTTTGACCGTTTTTAATTACGGGAATTGGCCTTTTGATCCGAAAACCATTTCCTTATCCAATATTTCAGTTTTAATACCGTCAAAATAAAATCCGTTCATCTTTAATTATAAATGGATGATACGGTATACGACATTTCAAGTAATCAAGGCTTGATATTGCGAAAAATATTCATTCATAAACTTAAATTGTAATTTATGATAGCGTGGGCAGTTCGTTTGATGTACTTTACAATATATGGTAGGTTTATGTAGTATATAGGTAATATTTTTATGTTGCGGACACAGGTACAGGAAAGTCCTAAGTTATGGTTTGCCTGAACGACTGCTAACGACGGCAACACACGAAAAATATAAGCACCATGTCAAGCATATTGTAAGTATAGTATTGCTGGGGCGTTTTTTGCGCCACTTCTTCTTCAGCTAAAGCACTAAGAAGTGGTGAAGGGGGCGCATTTTGAATTTTGACGTACAAAAAGTGCTGATTCTCAGCCTAGTTTGAATAAATGACACTAGCTTCTGCCCACGACTTCGTCTGCGTGAAATTTCACCTTCCCCCCATTCACCGTCTTAGGGGTAGAATTTCGAAAAACCCTTTCTTAGTGGATACCTACCCTTCACAAAGAAAACACCCTCCCAATTTCATGTTTCAGGACCAGCTGTTTAGGCTGTGCTTTGATATATCAGTCAGTCAGGACTTTGAATTTTATATACATGTATAGATAACATTTTGACTTTGACGTTTGATTTTATATAAGATCAGTTCGTATAGGTCACAATATTCAAAAATGTTGTAGTTTTGTACCCAAAAGTGTCACAAACATAGACAACTTTAACTGAAGGACCAACTTTAAAATCAAAAGGACCAATATAAGAAGCCTAGCTATACTCCATTTGTTTAGGTAATTAAATAAAGGTAAACAAAAAAAAACCACGTGCCGTGGTTAACCAACTAAACGTAATACCAGTCTATTCAGTTGTCATGCTACGTCACAGTTGTACTCTTCAATTTAGCAACTTTATAATTCGCTAATAATGTTGCTAAATTGAAGAGTACAACTGTGACATAGCATGACAAGTGAAGTGAGTGATATTACGTTTAGTCGGTTAACTAAGTCACGTGGTTTTTTTGTTTACCTTTATTTAATTACCTAAACAAATGGAGAATAATACTTGTAATAATTTGAGGAGTTACATGATTATTGTTTTCTTTCTCTTTGATTGCCGACAATCGTAGGATTCGTTTCGTCAATTAAAACATTTCTGCTTGTAAGTGATGTTGAAGTAACAAGGATTTAGGGTACTGCTTGGCTTTAGGTCAGGCATTTTAAGAGGAAATGCGGTCGGAAAGGGTTTTGAAAATTCCTAATTAAAAAGTCATAATTCGAGGTTTGGGTCTCACCTATTTTCTCCTAAAATATTGGACCAATTAAAAAAATATTTCATAAAAAGAATAAGAAGGATATATACTGTGTCCCTAAGGTTTTCTTTTTTCATTAATAGCTGTCAAGTTTGTACACTAACCCCCTTATTCATAAAACTTATCAAACCTATTTTAGTTAAAATGGGGTTTGTCTCTTTCTTACACACAGAAATGACAACGTGACAGATAAAGACAAACGTCCCAACAAACAAATTGGTTATATAAAACATATCTTACGCGACTTTCGGTTATATAACTGTTGAATAGACGTTATTAGACAACTACGACGTTGTGTAACCGTTATTTCTACAACGATTCAGTCCCTGTAACTAAAAGGTCCTATTAAATAGTTGAGTGAACGTTTTAACGACCACTTTATACAACGTTGTATAATGGTACAAAAAATAGGTTAGGTAAACGTTATTACAACTATATAATGCAACGTCGTATAGTGGTACAAGTGTATAGGTTAGGTAAACGTTTTGATGACTTCTTTATATAACGTCGTATAATTTTGCCAGTGAATAAGTTACGTAAACGTTTTTACGACTGCTTTATACAACGTCGTATACTGTAGGTTGGGTAAACGTTTACCCAACTAAATAATACGATGTTATATAACAGTTAGATAAAAGGGTTCATTTAACCAGCGTTGTAGTCTACGTAACCTTAATACGACTTTTATGTAATCAAACCGTCGCCAAAAGTTTATTTTTAGACCTGAATATAACGAAGTATTTTAGTGGTGAATTACGAATCATTATACGACTTAAGCGTTATTTTGTAACCGTTACAGAACTTTAAGCAGACCTTAAAATTATATAAAGGTCCAAAAGGGCCTTTTTTAAAACTAACTTCTATTTTGTCAGCTAAACAATCGTTGTTACAATATTTACAAAAATATGAATCTAGATCAATGGAAAAAGCTTAAACAAAGTGGGGCTTTCAAGCGGAAAGTAAGAAAAACTTTTGAATCACTGAAAACTGGCCCGTCATCTGCGAATTTTGTACCTCATCAAAGCCTCAACAACAAAAATGGTTCCGTATAAATTTTATTTTTATTAGAAGTATTTCTATTGCTTGTTTTTTTATTTATTATTATAATTCTATTATAAATTCCTTTTTTTAAATATTCCAGATGTAACTTATGAAGCAAGATCAAAAATTAAAAGTTCATCTGGTGGCATTGACATACAACAAAAGAATATTGTACCAGAAATAAACAGTACGTTTATACTTTAAGATAATCACCATATATTATAACTATTTACAATGTCTCAAGTTGATTTAATTATTTTAGGTGACTCCGTTGATGATTATTTGGAGTATTTAGAGCCCTCTGAAGGACTATCTTCCGATACTTCAAGCTTATCTGCTGACAAAGATATCGAATTTCAGGAAGATATATTAATACTTGGCAAGTATTTAGATGATTGCATCGATGCATTTGAAAAGCCCATGAAATCTTCTCTACTCAACATATTTATATGTAATATCAATAATGTGACCAAAAGAGAGATAACATGTACAGTTTTAGATATTAAATGCAAATTGGTGTGTACAGTGCTTAACGAGCACATGCATTTTGTACATTTAGTGCATACATTGTTGTAAGTGGTAACTGAAAAATAAAAATACTGAAAAAACTGTTTATATCTTTTTATTTACTAAGTTTTGTCATGCAAAATCACAGTACTTAAGTACAATGTCACAACTGTGACAGTTATAGCAATTGCTTGACAATATAAAATGAGTTCTTCTCCAAGGCCACTTGCGCCTTTTGAGGTTTTTTAAATCATTCCGTGTTATAAATTTATCAACATCCAAAAACACTACAATAATTTATTGATGTCCACTGTCCACACACACAACTTCACCTGAAAAATGATAAAAAATGTTAATTTTCGGTCATTTTATGGAACGTGGGTCCGGAAGTAATAATTATAATAAAAAAGTCACATTTGTATAATGAATGTGTCATTGATGACTTGTTTATATTATGTATGACCCATGTTCTTTAGTGAATTTTATTTGATGTATTGTTAACTATTCATTTAAGATGTAGGTATATGTTGGTATTATATTAGAACTACGAATTATTATCGCCGTGTGAGCCCGCGCGCCCCGGTCGTATCCACGCTCGTCACGTGCAGCGTGTGGTGTCAAAAAATTGCGTGCCATATTGGTGCCATATCTCAGGGGTGAATTCAGTATCAATAAAGGAACTCAAGAAATTAAACAAATAATCACAAGATGCACCTATTTAGTATGTTATGGTCGAACAGAAAAAGTACAGGACACTGCGCTCAATAATACGTAGGTAATTAATTAGATAACGCGTTTTTTATAAAATATTACACCGTGTATTATTTTGCAAAGTAGGTAAATACAACACAAGCATAGTAATATAATTTTAAATGAGTCATTAAAATCAAGTACATTCAATAAAATTAATGTCATTTGTAATGTGATCATCATTCTGTGTTCATAATGTTTATTATCTCACAGAACTCTAAAATCATTCATAATGGCCGGCTATCTTGGTCGCAAGAAACCGCATTATTGACCTTTTCATTCTATAATTGTTGTATAGAAGTCACGTTTTAACTTTGACAAGATGGCTGGTATTTAATATAAAAAAATAAATTAAATAATAATCAACAATAGTTAATTTTTAACGAATTCGAGGGGGGCGTAAAAAAATTCCCAACAACACACCTATATTTCATCATAAAACTAAAGGTCCCATAAGAATTAGGTGCACTCTGTTCGCGTATATCATAAACCTTGTAAAGTAAATGTAAATTTAGTTATGATAATTTATAACTTACCTTTTATATTCCGGCAAATATCAGAAACGAATGAGAATGATTGGAATGGACTGAATCTATACTATAAACGTCGATGTTAAACACTTGTGTGACATTTCAGTCATCTTCTAATGTCTATATAACCTTTATGGGACTTCAGTGGTTCCATAACAGTCGAGATATAACCATTATCTAACCAAAAAGTCGGTCGGAAACTTTTATTTAACATTTAAGAAACGTTAAAATAGTTCTCCACTAACTTTTATGTAACTTTTAAATAACAATAATGTTGTATAATTTGGGCCTATTTCGCGTTGTATAAACGTCTACAACTACGTTTATATAACTTACCTCATAGAACCAACAGTAAATGAAAAACGTTTACTCAACTATTATACAACGTAAATTTGTTACTTGGGGTTCTATAAACCTATTTTAGCTAAAATAGAGATAAAATAGGATTATGAATAACAGGGTAAGCCTCTGTTGATAGCGGTTTAAATCGGCATTTTTTGAGAATTCTAGTGCTTATAAACATAATGTATCATCAAAAAGGAAAACATAGGGACATATGAGTAGTTAATATTTATTATTCGGTAAAAAATCTTTGCTATATGGTAATTAACCAGAAAGAAAACAGGCGAGAGCGTTTCTATGGAGAAACGACCACGGATGATTTTATCTACTTCAAAATTAAGCTATAAACTGTAGCTTTAATTTTAATAATAAAATCCGTGAACTATCAAAATTGTTCAAATCCATCTTCGATTTTGCTCGTAATTGTGGGGAACGATTTCACTATTGCAATTTACATAATTCTTCTGAGCAAGCTTACAAGTTTAAACCTATTAGATATTGTTAGTGAATAAGATATAACTACAGGAAAAATATTTTTGGTCTGTTTGTTCGAGTAAAATACCACTGTAAATTGTAAGCAACAGTGTTGTAAATAATATAAATGACTCAATTAAACACTGTCTAATACAGACAATTTAAGACAAAACTGCACACATCTATCCAGAATCACCGTTACAAAGATATTGAATAAACTGAGGTACGTAACTGTCCGTGACACTGCAATCATTCACGACTTTATTAATTAGTAAACACTCGTTAGTTCAGCATCTCGACACGCTCGTATAATCGACGATATTCTATGGAAACATCACTAATGAGGTAATATGACGAAAGTGCTCAAAAGACTAGAGATAAAATCTCGAACTGTTACATTTATTTTTATATCTTATTTTTAAGTCAATAAAGTTCATATTGGAGTGTACTAATGGTTGGTATGATGGTGTAAGTTGTTCTTTACATTTGATGATGTTTAATAATGTTTTTTTTTATTGAAGTTTTGGCGACGGGCGCCTTGCGCTTGCGCGGATCAAAGTGCCGATGGAAAATTATTGTACGCGTTGCATGTGTCGGCGTTGTAAGTTTAAATACTGGAGTTTATGGAGATATTCGAATGCAATATTTATTTATGCCTAAGTATAATTATAATAATATAATTCTAATGAATGCTAAGCCCACCGGCCACCATGCATGATGCACTTTACAATGTGTCCATACATTATGATTGGTACTAACTGAAAATTGGAATACACGTTATTTGTATGTGTTTTCTATACATATCGCTCATTTGGAGAAACATCGACGCAACTGCTATTTTTTGTACATCTTAGCTTTCCTAACGTAAATACGCTTTCTAAGTGCTTTGGCATATTCAACTCATTTTTGGGGAAAAAATACATTTACGTGGATGTTTTTTTCAAATGAGCGATATGTGTATGTTAGATTGTTATTTCTGTGCGAGCCAGCTTTTCTCTCTTCTTGGTTCACTTCATTACTGATGGTCGTGTCCCTGAAAGACCTTCGTGGCTTTATGCACGATGTTCTTCTTCTTCGTTCGATTATCAGCTTCTCAATAGTAATAACATCGTGAGGAAACCGGCATATCCTAGAACCAAAAATTCGAAGACATGTGACATCCACCAACCGGCATTGGGCCCGTGTGGAGGATTATTGCCCAATCCCTCTCACAGAAAGAGGAGGCCTGTGTCCCAGCAGTGGGAACAGAACTTATTGCTGATTATGCTCTTTAAAGTAAATGAGTAGATTACCTAGGTTAGTCAACATATCATCAAAATTGACGCAGAATTTATTATTATAAGTTTCACTATCAAATCCTCCTTATAACAAAACATCATACAAAAACAGTGCATCAACGTCAATAAAAATACATAAATATCCTCAGCTCGAACAAAAAGCTAACATACGAGGCTCCGATATAATTTGATGACGCGACATTGATGGTTCCAAATGACAGTAACTTTGGGCCGTTTTAACAAGCAATTATCTTCGAGTTGAGGCTGGAGCGATCATCTTGACTCGTGCTGAATGGATTGAGGCTCAATGAAATGTTATTGTAGGGGATATGCACCGGATATTGGTCCTTTGGGAATATTATATTTAATATTTTAAACTTTTTTAATTTATTTATTTTATTATTTATGTACGATTGACAGGGGAGAATGGAAGAAGAAAACGTGTTGCGCCGACCCTAAGTAACATGGGATAAGGGCAGGAAGATGATGATGATGTACACACAGTAAAACGGGAAACACACAGGGAAACGACATAATTATAATTTGATCGCAAAGGTACTGCTTAAGCCTAAAAAAGTAATTTTCTTGTTATAATATAATATTTAAATAATTTAAAAGCTGTCTTAAAATAGAAGATAATAATATGTACAAGTATATAAAAATGCTAGGGGAAAGAATCAAAGTGCATTAAAAAATTCGTCCGCATCGTTGTCAAGAGGAAAAGTGCCCAAAAGGCTGGCAACATTGCCACGTTGTGTGGCAATACTGATTCTATATACTATATTCTATATTTTAACCTTTCAACCGCTTATGTCGGATTAATCCGACAAATATTTTCGTGTCCATTCCGCCAGAGTCATATATATACGTCCAAATAACACAGCTCGTTTAATCTGTATTATTATTACATCATCACAGCTCGTTTCATCGGTATTTATTTTTCGTTTTTTTTTCGGGCGCTGGGGGCACGATAACTGATATAAAGTCGGGCGGTGAAAAGGTTAACTTAGGGGTGTTTATTCAGAATTAAAACTACCTGTACATAAATATCAATAAATAATAATCTATACTAAAGCCAAAGGGTTAATCGACTCTTCACGTGACCAGAGGGCTGGCCTAATTCTTGGCCAAAGAATTAGCATTGCCATACAACGTGGCAATGCTGCCAGCCTTTTGGGCACTGTTCCTGTTGACAGCGATGCGGACGAATTCTTTGATGCCCTATGATTATTTTGTTTATTTTTTCATAAAATTGTACATATTATTATAGTTTATATGTTAGCTTATGTTATTTAAATATCTATTAAACTATGATTTTAATACTGAAGCTGAATGAAGAGTTTGGTTGTTTGTTTGAACGCACTAATCTCTGGAACTACTAGTCGGATTTGAAAAATTATATTTATATTAGATAGCCCAATTCTTGAGGAAGGTTAGGCTATTTACCAATAGCTGCTAGGACCCATAGGAGCCGAGTAAAAAGAAAGAAAAGTCAGGCCAAAGCTAGTTAATTACTTAGTAAAATATATTAGAAATATAGGTACTGCATATAGGCAGAATTAGGTCTGTGATCTTAATCGTTTTAGTGATGAGGCAAATCTATGCGTTTTCTTATGTTGTCTAAATATGATACGGACTTTAAACCTCGTTTACAAGATCTTTAGTACCACAAAAAATTTAACAGCAATTATTGTTACATTTACTACCACATCATAATTATTTTGCTTTAAGCTAATTATAATTTATTTTTAAGTAATCATAATAATGTAATTTATGCTTACAATACTTATTTAATCACAAGATAATTTCAAGTGTTAAATAGACTATCTTGAGATAAGCGAGCAGGTAAGTCAACAAATTAACACCAGACCATAAGTAAGACAAAGACAGGTGACATTATGCAACTGATTAAATGACCTATTGAAGGGAGGCATAGGTGTACATATTTACCACCTACATTTCTATGAAAAAACTCTGCCATCTAAGGAAAATATCACCATTCAATTTTACACCCTATTTATACTAAAATAGGGTCTTAAATAATTTGTAACTTTGCAGCAGGTGCGCTTCCATATACTAGGTATTGTGCGACATATTGGATATGCCAAACGATTGAACACCTTATTGTATGTAATTTATCTATAATATGTATGTATTTAGAAATATATAAGTATGTTTATCAGTTGTCTAGTACCCATAACACAAGCTCTGCTTAGCTTGGGACTAGATGGCGTTGTGTGATTGTTGTGGAATATTATATTATATATTATATTATATTAATATTTAAGGGGGCTACATGATCTAAAGCGCGGTCACTGTCAGACTGCATAGAAAAGAAAGAGAAGCGCGATGACACAACGCTGGTAATTTATTGCAAAATATGAAGCAATTATCTATTTACAAAAAATCTATTGTTTGGACTAAAAAATTAAAACACTAGTGCTTTAATATGTTGCTTGTAGAATAATCTGAAAAAAAAAAACATAATGATTGTATGTATATTAGTATGGTTTTTATTTTAAAAGAAAGTGTTTAGAGGTATATTCATAATTTTTTTCTATCGTATCATATTAGTTGTATTATGTTTTCAACACACTATCTACCCAGCATATATCCTAAAGAATATCATATATTTTTCTGATTTTGTTAACTGTAGTAGATCATATACTTTTAATGCTTATAAAACTTGCACTTTTTGCGTTTAGGTCCTGTAATCCCCTTAAGTAGAAAACCTATCATTACAAAGTGAAGAACCGGTCGATTAGCAAGAACGCGCCATTTATAGGAATCTTAATTTATTTCTCAAAAAATAATTAATGGACGCCCTTTACACCTTAATAGGTAGAATTACGTTATAGGGGGACATAATGTAGGTATTCTGGGTGACTGTACCCACTAGTGTAACTTAGAACTTCGTGTATAGAGGTAGCTGACACTCTTTTTTTTTTTTCAAATGATCCCTCCCGCTCTGGGTGGAGCGAAAGGGAGTGTCAGACTCTTACTGACTAAAACCCATCCGTGTTCCTTCCTTAGCCCTTTATGTTCTGGGGTAGAGGTAACCCTTTCGGACAATCTCGCACCCCCGGCAGGCTTCGGCCCTGGCAGGCCCCTTCCTTTTTGCTGACATCTCTTTGAGGCGCGCGTGGAACACATACGCGCCGTCCGCCACGGGCCTGGTCCTGATCGGACGGTGAGCTACCCATTACTCTCCGTCCGCAGGCCCGGCAGCTGATACTCTGGATTAACATGTAGGCTACTTTTTATCCCGATATTCCCACGGATTCGACACTCACGCGGGTGAAACCGCGGGGCGCAGCTAGTAAACTATAATTCTAACCACCATAACCCATACAACCAACCCTTCATGCTATTTATTTACGTAACATTTATTACAAAAACGAACTAAGGTACTAACTCGTAACAGACATAAAATACACCTTTCACCCTATAGGTTAAAAACAGAAAAACCGTCGTTATTAAATCCATGGCTCAAACAATGGAGTAAAAACATTATGAATGAGTACATGCCTGCACGGCGAGAGGGGGTCATTATGTGTAGGTATTACAAAGTATTTGATGTCACGTGTACCTCAGCATCTATTTAATGCATTTCCTTTGTGCTGTGTGCAGGTATTTTTGCTTTTAAATGAACGATCTTGAAAGGGTTATTGCAGGTTTACTGAGAGAGGGTAAATGAAAACCGTGAAATAATATTCAGAACAGCACAGCTTCACCTTTCTGACTGACCGACCCCTTGACAATTCAAAAGTGCCTGTAATTGGTTTATTTGAAACTAGCAGCGCACCGCGGTTTCACCCGCATAAGTTTCGATCCCTTGGGAATATTGGGATAAAAGAATAATTACCGAATGTGTTATATATTAAAACCTTTCTGAAAGTATGTAGATCACGTTATTGAAAGAAACATCAAAATTGGTTCATTGGTTTTTGAGAAAATCATACAAACATACATAGATACGGGTCGAATACAGAACTTCCTTTCTTGAAGTCGGTTAATTAGTGTATAACTTTGGATGTCCAATAACGAATATTATGAATATGAATAAAATTGAACTTTATATTCAAAACATCAACACATCATAGTTTTTCTATTATTTTTTTAAAAGAAAGTGCCTACAACATCCCGTTTACCGCGCCCATAGAAAAGACTTCAACGCGTTCAAACACAGAACAACTTTTTGTTGGATCTTTTATTATTTATTACTAGCTGCGCCCCGCGGTTTCACCCGCGTAACTTTCGATCCCGTGGGAATATCGGGATAAAAACTATCCTATGTCCTTTCCCGGGACTCAAACTATCTCTATACCAAATTTCATCGAAATCGGTTCAGTAGTTTAGGCGTGAAGAAAAGACAGACAGACAGACAGAGTTACTTTCGCATTTATAATATTAGTTTGGATAGTTTGGATAGTTTGGAAATAGTTTGGAAATTTGGATTTTGTTTTTTCAATCTAATAAACATGAACTTTGCATCGGTCATGTACCTTGTATCTGTTCTGTTATATTATAATAACTATATATTACATAACGGTATATACATACATTTAAGAAATTCAATATTATTATATGAATTATTATTTTATTTTCAATGGGTATACGGTTTCTATTTTTCGCGCATATTAATTTAATTTATGATATATGTCACTACTTGACTGCATTATAAACTCGACATAGGATTTATTTTGTAAATTAAAATATTTCAACGTTTCAAAGTAGGCTACAATAACATTTAAAATAACCATGTAAGTATATATCTAGGCATGATTTTGATAAAATAAAAACATAATTTTTATCGGAAAAACTTTTTTATTTCTTTTCCGTGAACCTCAACGAATGTGTCCATTGTTTACGGCATCTCGAAATAAAGCTGTTAACCAAACGTTTTGTTATTGTATAGCGTTAATCAAATAATTTGTTTAGCGTACGCCATTGAAAGAGACCCCAATTCTGTTGCACGGTTAGACCACCGCGAGTTAGGCGTATTTGTTGTTCCCATCTTGTTTCTTTTACTAATAAAGATAAGATTCTTTCTTCCTTTCCTGCGAACTTAATTTCTTTGGGAATGGGAAGATTTTTAAGTTGGTGGGAATGGAATTGTTAAAGTTGTATCTAGTGTCAAAATAGGATGGTCGTATGCGGTTGCCAAATGGCAGAATGAGTTTTGTTCATCTAAAAGTTCTTGCCTGAGTCAATTCTCCTGAGACAGTTTTGCCTCAGGCATTAAGTCCGCCTTTGTACAGTATTTTTTACTTGTGCATAAAGTTTTAATAAATAAATAAATAATAAATAGATTCTCGTATTTTTGAGAACGCTCGCACTTTAGTCTCATCTGTCAAAAATACCACTAATTTTCATATATTTTTGACAAGTTTTTGGCATTGATTGTTACTAAAATGGAGATTCCGACTGGATTTTGAACGTTGTCAATAACGGGAACTGGCCTTCTAGTAACAGGCTTCATTATTAAACATTCTGGAATATTTTATAGTATAAAATATTTTATTATCTACCTAGCCTTTTTCCACCTAGGTATGTTGGGGTCAGCTTCCAGTCTAACCGGATGCAGCGTTGCGTTATTAATAAACATCCTGGAGTATTTATCTTATAAAATATATATGACTAGTAGGTATTAATAGTTGAAATAGTACCCGAATCATAAATCGAGGATATTGCGACATTATAACACAATCCATAACTCATAATAACGCCAAAATATATACTTTATAATTTAATTTCCTTATCACTTTTTTTTTTAATAAATGCAAACGATATCACGGCACGATTTGACATGAGCAAAAGAATTTGGAGAAATATTAAACAAAACTTAATATGATAATTATAATTTTGTGTGTTAATGGCTGACACTTTGTTTTAATTGGCGATTAATTAGCATATTCTAGTGTTTCGTTAATTAGTTCATACCTCATTATTGCAATATTTTTACGGCTGTTGTAGAGATTATAAATTCCTTACAAAATTAAGTGATAAGTACCTACAATGCAAGTTATTAAAAAGTTAATTATTTTTTTCTAAGGTTGTTAACCGGAATTTTATACCAACTTTTTGAATAAAATAGATAACTCAGTTACAAAAAAAGTGGCTCCGGGAGTACCGACAGAAGTGAAAACTTGAACAATTAGGTACATGTGTATTTTTTGAATCGTCATATAAACAAAACACAAACAGAATACTTTGCCATCACTCACTAACATATCGGAAATACATTAAAACCGAGTACATCCCGAGGACATCCGAACAAATCCGAAGCGGTGTCGTTAAGGTAACAGTGGCGCGAATTCAATGGTTTTTTCCCATCTCAAAAAATGCCAAACGCGACTAAAGAAGTTTTCACTTCAATAATAAACCTGTCTGATAAGCACACATGATAATTAACTATAGGCACCTACCTACTAAATATAGATACATAAATAGTTGCAGATCTCCTTGCGCTTTTCTTCTGTTTCAAAAGACCAGCACTACTAAGTGTATATGTATGTACTAACATACATATATTATTTACAATTTATTGATTATTTCAACTTTAAACAAGAACAATTTTCAAAAATAATACCTCAAAATACCTGTCCGTAGAAGACTCAATCTGTTTATCGCTAACTGTGATCAAAATTATACCTACATGGTTATGATAATATTCACGATGACGGCTAACTTGGGCGATTATAGTTTGAAGAAACGAGTTCCAAAGACCCCAGAAAGTGACGAGTGTGACGACATTGTGACCTGTGCGTGCTACAAATATTTGATAGTATATGTCTCTTTATAATTTTAATGATAGATTAGGTTTCGTTAATACCAAGGCCGTCTTAACCATATTGGGCGCCGGGTTGCGAAAATCAGTCTGCGCCTCAATTTTTGTATTTTATTATATTTTCAAACATCAAATTTAATTTTTCCGACTTTAAAATCGGGAATCTTTTTTATGATAGGTATCATCTGTTTAGTAATCAACTTTCAATTCGATAGGTACACTATAGCCAAATTTGTCAATCTACCTTGACTTGAGTCATAGTTAAAGTAGTTTTTTTATTAATTTCAATTTCGAAAAGGTTTACGCATGGTACGTCATGTTAGTTAGTATCAGGATTGGCTTGCGCCCCCTAAGACCCTGCGCTCGGGTGCCACGCACCCCTTGCACCCAAGGGTAAAGACGGCCCTGGTTAATACTGCCGACCCCAACATAGTTGGGAAAAGGCTAGGCAGATGGTGATGAGATTAGGTTTCGTTATGTAAAAATTATCGGTGTGTTTACCTTATTCATTTGAGATCTTATCATTCCTTTGGGAGGCTCAAATGTACGAAGGCTTAAGTCTAATAAAGTCATGTGGTAGATTTGATTCAATCAAAAGACGACAAAGAAAAATGAAACTTACGCAAACCACTGAGCGACGCAGCATGTAACATTTGCTGCCTCAGCAAATACTCTCCGAAGTGAGCCTGATCCATCATCATCTTGCAGTTACAACAACAAACACCGAATAACAGTCACTGCGGCAGTCACTTCACAATAACATCATCAGATCAGTCTCTAAAAATACATAAGACCTCCTTACAAAGTTCAGGAATACAACACAAATACACACCCGAGTCTCACAAAAAGTTCATAATTAAAAACAAACGAAGCAGGGAAACGAGGACGAATATACGTGGCTACGGAGCGACAGCAGCGTTTACACTGAATCGGTTTTGCGTAGCGGGCGGCGCGTGCGCAAGGCCCCGCCCCGTTCGCCTGATTGGCGGAGCGCGGACTAATGGCGGCGGCCGTCAGAGCCTTCGCAGCTCGAATTGCCTTGTGGCGCTTTCCTCGAGCTTTCCGCCCGCCTTTATCTGACAGGTAATCGTGCTCGATTGTTACGATTGACATTCGAATTCGATGCGTAGGCGCAGTATCGATGAAGGCCTATTGTTGCTTTGAATGGATCCGACTTGAATACATGCGTGTGAGATGTTTTATATTATATTGAGTGGGATTTACATAACGCCTTTCTTGGTATTCTTTGATCATTTTTGAAGCTATGAAACTAGAATACACTAGAAGGCTGCGCAATTAATACGTTTATTCATCCATCTAGTCTCAATCTCATCGCAGCGGCAATTAATGTGAAAAATTTGGCAAAACTGAATGAAGTTCAAAGGTATTTTTGACAGATAGAGAATGAGATTAGTTTTTTTTCTTTCTTAAAAATACGGGAGTCGACTCCTTGTTAATCTTAAACCTAACTATACAACTAAGTTTCAGATTCGATACCCAAAACATGAGTCATATAATAACCTAAGTTACTTTATAGTTAACCGTCTTCAATAAAGGTTGTTTTCACGATATTTATATGTGTGTTGTCCGGACTTTAGGGGTGCCCACAAGGCGCCACTCTCCAGGTGGTCCCGTATAAATTTCGTGAGAAACTGACGATAGGTACCTACCTACCTAATGATTATAATAGGTAAGGTCCGGCGTTTCTAAATTTACCAAAGATGTAAACAACAATGGCCGCTCGAAATTGAATAAAATCGATATGACAAGAACATTTCATTACGTTGTATGTGTAACTACCTATATTTTATGTTGGTTACAAAAACAAAAAAAGGGCTGGTTCATAAAAAAAAAACGCAATACCTACGAGGTCAAAATGGAAGAATATTTTTTTTTATAACCGTCGAAAATCTTCAACGCAGGGAAGTCCAGAATCATGTGCTAAATCCATGGATCAGATGAGTCATGTACCTACTTACAGTTGAGTTTTAAATTAGGTTAGGTTGAGTTAACGAGGCAAAAGGCAAAGTTTTACAAGGGAAAATTTTACATTACTTAAAAGTTTTTCTTGCTCCCTTGCCACCTTGATGGCCTTACTATCAGTACACTCTTTTATTTTTTTTAGAATACCTATCTTATTTTTGGGCATTTAATTTTTTTTTTGTCAACGCTAGCAGCTAAAACACAGCGCCGCTTGCCGCTAAGCCAAAAGTCATGGCCAGGCGGTTAAACGTGTAGGTAATGCCTACGTGATCAAAATATGTATATGGAACAGCGAATTTTTTTTTTTATAACCAACGATTAGTTTGTACGCTAGGGGTTCTAGAATCATGTGCTGAATTCATGGTTACAGTTTAATTGTCAATGCCACCCTGTATATATTTTTCCTTTGAATGTAACTGTTTTTTAAAAATGAGTCTCCATTTTTCTCCTGCAGGTGTAAATCAAATTTACTGTTGTCGATAATCCATCTTGTTATAGCATTCCTTCCATTAAATAATGAACTGAATTCCGAAACGTAGGTACCAAGGCAACTATCTCGTGAATTCTCGTGTCACGTAGTATAAGGTACATAGGTAATTACTTAGGTACCTACTTTATGCAGGCTAGATCTAGGAACGGGTAACAGGTTTCAAACCATGTCACCTGTATTTTGTTAATTAAATTAATTAATATTTCCTCTTAAAGCATTTCAGCGGGTTTGTTCTTGTAGTGAGCCACCAGTTCCTATAAAGAATTTTTAGTTTTTTGGTTAACAGAAATTGTTTTTTAGCAAGCAACCATTATCTGCCTAGCCTTTTCCCAACTACGTTGGGGTCGGCTTCCACTCTAACCGGATGCAGCTGAACACCAGTATTTTACATGGAGCGACTGCCTGTCTGACCTCCACAACCCAGTTACTGGGTAACACGATACCCCTTGGTAAGACGTTGACACGACTGAGACGACTGGTTGTCAGACTTTTGGGCTGTCTACCCGTAACGATCAACGAATGACAGCCGAATACAATGGCTCAACGTGCATTCCGAGTCACGGAGGAGTCTCGGTAATGGATGGTCAGCCATCCACGAACTGGCTGCGGTAAGCCACGAGCACCTCTATGTAAAGCGAGCTTATTCTAAACTAGGTCATATTAACCTTCATATTTTTATAATACTCATATAATCAAGGGTCCCGTTCTCGCAGTAATAACCTGCAAAACAAGTGCAATAGCAATAGTTACCTAAGTACTCATGTAAAAGCATCTAGGTAAGTAGGTATGTAGGTAGTGAAGAACATTACATAAAAACTTGTATCATTATTCCGTCCTATACATAAGCAAGTGTCGACAAATAGCTCTCCTACTAATAAACAGCTGTCATTTAATTTAACACTGGCAGTTTTTGTGTGTTTTACAACGAATTTGTTTTAATTAAACTTGCATTCTTAAAAAGAATATCTATATTAATTGGTTGATTTTTGAGGTTTTGCTATAGTTACCTGGAAAAAATTAACTTAATTAATATGCAAGAGTATCAAGTAATGATGCCGTTTAACGGACTAACGAACTTACCTAAATGATAATCATTTCTAGGTACTTGATTTACCCGTGCACTAAAGGTGATTAGTTATTGGCAATGTTGAATGTACAAACGCCATCACATCAAGCTACCCGAAATTGTCAAACATTTGCAATCAACTTTGAAACTTAGCGATAAAGTTGAAAATCTATAATAAAGGAACAGATTGTAGTAGCTTGATGTGCTGGCGTCTGTACCACGTAGGTACTTTATGAATTGTAAGTTCTAAGATCAGTGGCGTAACTATACCTTTTGGGGCCGTGGCAAATTCTGATGTAACTAATATTTTTGTAAAAATATAATTTAAAAAAGAGTGTCCATGGACTTTCTTGCCCGTTCTTCTCCATAGGTTTCACGCTTTGGAATGGGCTACTAGCTTTATTTTTTTCTGACTGACTGACTTCTTGACAATTCAAAAGTGTCTGTAAATGGTTTAATTAAAATAAATGCTTTGAGTTTGAGTTTGCTGGAGATCCCAAATAAATACAAAATACCTATTGTTTATCTCTTAATATAATGTGTATGCCATTAACTTAATATAACGTTCGTAACTACCTACAGCTCTTCAAATCAACCTATCCTTTCAGGAATTAACGGCATGACATGTGAGTTGTATTTATGGTATCATTCAAGCGTACAAGTATTCCAAGCATAGAAATGTAAAAAACAGGAGAAGTGGCAAGGGGGCGTGTCTGTGTCCACGCGTCATGAGCAACATGCGCTTGTACTAGGCGAAAGGCCGTCTCCGCGAACTAGTGCGCTTTTGACTGTGATCGTGATAAAATATAAAAATGCCGAGTTGTTCAGTGGTTTCCTGTAAAAAACGAAGTCAAAATAAAAACCTCGTATCTCGTGGAATCACTTACCATATATAAGTAAAAGTATTTTACTGTATTTGTCTTTAAAATCATGAAAAACAACAAAGCGTAAAATATTTCTTGCTTTTACTACGTTATTTTTGTTTTCAAATATCGCAGCGGCTATACTATTTTTGCAGCAAATACATTGCTTCTTAACCACTAGCCACTCAGTATGTCGTAAGTGAAAAGCAAGCAATGTAAAAATTACAAAACGATACTTTATTTTCGCCGAGCGTCGCATAGTACAGCCGCTGTGTCTTGCGGCGAGATAGTGATGTGGTTATGAATGTCCACTAACGTAGGCTATCGACAACAACGTTGAATGCTCAACGAATATATTGCTATTATAGTTAATTTTTCAATTTGTCAACCGTTTTAACCCGGTTTATAGAAGACCTAAAAATATGACGTTTAAATGGTTGGAAGGCCCTTGAGAAAATGTTAAATTATGTTAATTTTTTTTTATTAACTGCAATTACTTGTTTAAACACATTTTATTGATTTATAATATAATAATATGTTCTGAACATATCGTTTTTTATTTATTTTATTTTCATGACCCTTTATTTTTCTTAGTACAATAATGAATTAAAGAATCGATAACTTTCCGATTTAGTCAATCACTAGCGTATATGTAAAATAAATGGCTTTTGCACAGCACAACGATAGCGATAGATGTTTTTGTGTGAGTGAGTTGTACGGTGCATGGTAAAATGCACGCTGTGTTTGATGATTTAAGGTTTATAATTGATTGTGTAGTACGTTCTGATTTATGAATTGCAAGAGTGTGCGCGACTTTGTATCTATTGCTTTTACTAAACTACATCTGTAGTAGTGGCGCGGCGGTGGGGCAAACCTAGCGACATCGGGTTCTGATACATTTTCAACTACGGGCCATATCTCTTTCTTTCATATATCTATGATTCCAAGGCTATTTTTACGGGCAGGAAATTACGGATAGCATTCCTCTGAACCTGTCCTGATTTCGATGGGCCGCTCTTTAACTTCCTAAGGTGACTTTTTCTGCTCAGGCATTTAGAGTATGGAGGCCACAGTTATCGCAGTGACTGAACGATTGGTTTCTCCGCGGGAAGCGAGTTTAATATTTATCAACTCAAACAACATTTCTAAAATCACTTGTACTTTCTCCGTCTTATTAAAAAAACAAGTTCTTACTTTAGACCTAGCCTAAGCCTTCGAGCCAGTTAGGTATTGTATTTTGAACTTTATTTCGACAAAGTTAAAAGTTCTTAATGCAAAATTGATAACTTAGACTCGGGTTTAACGTCAGTTTTTGTAATAAGAACTTTAACTTTGTCGGAAGTCGCGGGCTGAAGCTAGTAGGTGGTATATATTTTTGTAAGTAGATCGTTTTTCTGCAAACAGTTTGTGACTGTGTATATTTTAGTGCGTGTGTGCAATAGGTAGGTTAAGGGTAGTTCTTCAGGGACAAAATTTTCGATGTCTATGCGTTTCTTTCTGTAACCAACTAACAAAACGGCATGTAATTTTTTTGTTGTACAGTTTAGCTTTATGCCTTACTAGGACAAATGATATTTTTTAAATATTTGCTGTCTAGGTATAAAATAAAAATATTTGAAGTTGGTTCTTCTGATTCATATAACGCGTCCGTTTGTCGCATTTTCCCTTTGATACATCAATATAAATTATAATTATATCGAAAGCAAATGAGTTGGCCTCTTACAAAAAAATGTGTATTGGTTATAACTACGTTAGTTTGTTTATAAATAAGTAAATAAGGAGTGTCCGGCGTATAATACTGATTAATGTGGCGTAAGCTTCACTTGACCGTACTTGGTCGGGTAATAATAATGAGAGCCTGGCTTCCCGCGTGGGGGGAAGCCAGTCGTGGAACGGACGAGTTTTAAGGTGGACCTGCGGCTGGTTGGCTTAGATCCCCGTGTTACGAAGGAAAATATCTGATTCACCTGTGTTTGGTTCAGGTGGCATTATGATTACAATGCCTACTTTATAAAATTTATTTTATTGTTTTAAAACTTCAATCTGTGTTTCGTGTGATGCTTTTGGGTTATGGAATCGTGTAGAAAAATGACAATAATGAAGTCTGTATGTATGATGAGTTATGTATGATTGTAGGCAAAATTCTGATTCGACTGTGCCTGATTCGTATGGTCAAAACCCCCATATGACTAATGAAATAAATTAGATTTCCACTCTCCAGCACGAAAGGAGTGCTTTTGTTGCATTATAATGTCCAATGTTTGACCGCGTACAAGTCAGTAGTTCTAGTCTTATTTATTATTATTTTCTTAGCTATAACCTTTTGAATAATTTAAAAGTGACAGGAGTATAAAACTGTTCTAAATATGACACTTTTGATATGTCTTAGTCTTAGTTAAGAATGAATAATTATTGTTTAGAATTATCAATCATAACTAACGGTGTATTTATTACTTTTTATTTCTGTTTCTGATTCATCTGGGCACAAAATATTCGAACGTCGATATCTTGAAAACTACTTTATAAAAACGAATCCCTCATCCAAACATATGTTATTTGGTATGTCTATTTTCATATGAACATGTGTTACAGAGCTGAAAGTGAAATTAAAATTTGGCCATATGGATCAGTCGAAGAATCAAATTTCGAAGAACTACCCTTAACTTCTTTCGGCCGAACCCTTTACCTAGGTATATATCACCAGTTTTGGCATACCTACTGGAGGTAGAAACACCTATCTATCTCTGCTTTTACGTTCCAATAATCTATATCAGCCAGTATAATCATAACTGCCATCAGTAGCGATCTTTCTTTAACTGATAATAGGTTATTTGGTTCGGCCGTTAGTGAATTTTATAATTCTTTTATATTTTATTAGCTGCGCCCCGCGGTTTCACCCGCGTAAGTTTCCATCCCGTGGGAATATCGGGATAAAAACTATCCTATGTCCTTTCCCGGGACTCAAACTATCTTTACACCAAATTTCATCTAAATCGGTTAAGTGGTTTAGGCGTGAAAAGGTAACATACAGACAGACAGACAGAGTTACTTTCGAATTTATAATATTAGTATGGATTTACTTTACTCAATAAAATAAAATATAAAAGAATTATAAAATTCTATCGATTCGTATTCTAAAAAATCTGAACCAATATTGCCAGCTGTCAGCTGATTGCTACAAGTGCTACAACTGACTGTAGGTACCTAGGTACTTACGGAAACGTATATAATGAAAAGAAAAAAAAGCGGTCAAAAAAAGCTTTAAAAAATTGGAAGTATACCTATATAAAATGACGCTAAATACTCGCAAGACATACCTATCAGATTTTTTTGGAACGTCCTTGATGACCCCTCTATAAAACATTACCCTTCAAACTGTGTGACGGGGCCATTTATTAATATAACGGTGTATAATATTTTAAGATAGTATAATTAGCAAGCCATGTTGGGGCAGGGCAGGGTGCCGACAGGTGTGGATCTTCCGTTGTAAGAAGATACATATTTAAAATAGACGACTTTATGATTGTGCTAAATAAATATGAGACCCGAGTCTCATAGAAAAAGTTTATTTGAAGAGTTTTCATTTTGCAGACTATTCTAGAAGACTCTCAAAACTGGAGGCCTATTCTTTAAGCTCATCAACGAAGATACGAGCCCGTCCGAAAGCAGTTCAATACTTCAAAATGAACCCTACTCCCGATTAATTAACTTTTTCGGACGGGTAAGAACACGTCGGGAGTAATGACAACTGTCAAATCATGTTATCATTCAATTTTAGTTCGGGGCCTAAACTAATCTTATGCGCCCGTAACTTCGGATGAACTACACATTTCGTGCTTAGAGAGTAGATTTTTGCAAATTATCGAATTACTAGCTGCGCCCCGCGGTTTCAGCCGCGTAAATGTCGATCCCGTGGGAATATCGAGATAAACAGTAGCCTATATGTTAATCCAGAGTGTCAGCTACCTCCATACAAAATTTTATCAAAATTGGTCCAGCCATTTGAGCGTGAAGAAGTAACACACACACACACTCACAAACTTTCGCCTTTATAATATTAGTGTGATAGTGTGATGTGATTAGTGTGATAATTATCTAAACTATGAATGATAACACTAACTGTTTAACTGTCATAATATACTGCTTTTACAATGTATTATCTCCTGAAAAAAAGTTTTACATGTACGACGTTCGTCATTGTTACATTAATCTATCTCTTTTACACATCTATTTTTAAGGCCAAGTAATTACGTGAATTACCCTACTGCCAAAAGCATTCTCTCATAACAATAGGCCTTCTTTAATATCAGAAAAAAAAAATCGGAAAGCAAGGTGGACAAAAAACTACATAAACAACCCATTCTCAGCAGTTGACATTAACAGCTTGTATGAGCAGACAGGCGGCTAATCGAGGGCTTTGTTTCCCTCATTCTCGGCTCCGCAAAAAGAAAGATCGACAAAAAACGGAGAAAGCAAACGTGCCGTGACCAAACCGTTTTATTTATTGACTTTCGTGATTCGATTCGGACTGCTCCGACATAACTACATAAGCATTTTGGTCTGTGCTATTTTAAACGAAGCGAAGTTACGTTTAAGAAAGTAAAGTAGGTACCTAGGTAAGTAGCTGCGTAGCCCGCAGGTCACCTCATCTATAGAAATAGAATGCCATAGACATAGGTACGTTATTATCATGTAAGACAACGATAGGTACATACCTAGTACCTACTTGATGAGTATACAAGCTGACTTTGAAAACATGCGACATTTAAGGCACTCCCTTACCTTCTACCCATCGTACTATGGCACCAACTAAGAATTCGCAAACAAAAACGACCTTCCCGTATAAAGGTACATATCCGATTGGACCATTTTGTATAAGAAGGTCGAATTAATTTTTTGAGAATTCTAAGTTGGTCCCATAGTAAAAGTTGTACATATTGATGGGTAGAACACCCCCTTAAATGTCGCATGTTTATAAAGTCAGCCTGTAGATTAGTATTTCTGAAATGAGACTGAAATGAGAAAAAAACGTAAAGGGGTTTGAAGGTTTTGGCCCTAAAATCAGCCGCCATTTTGATTTTTTTTCAGAATCGCGGTGCACAATAAAAGTTATATATTTAGATAGAGTACACTTATACAAACAAAAAATGTTATATAACATAATATCCTAAAGCGTCAGGTTTCGGAGTTATTCACCGAAATATAAGTCGAAAACAACAAGGATTTTTTTGTTTTTTTTCCCTCCAGGTAAGCATATTGAACTATTGAGGTAATAGAAACGTTATGAAACCTTTATGGAGAAGAAACAAATGAAGAATAGACATTTTTTAAATAAATAATTAAACACGGCAATTTATAGTTCGTTGTTTTAATCCCAGAGACTAATCTGACAAGTGTATCAAACTTCTATACTAAAAAAAAAACGAAAACACAAAAGACTTAAATGTCAGATTAGTCTCTGGGATTAAAAAACGAACTATAAATACATACATAATACATACATACATAATTAGCCTATAATGTTCCCACTGCTGGGACACAGGCCTCCTCGGTGAGAGGGAGTGGGCCGTAATCCACCATGCGGGCCCAGTGCGGGTTGGCAGATGTCACATGTCTTCGAATTTTTGGTTCTAGGACATGCTGGTTTCCTCACGATGTTTTCCTTCACCGTTTTGAGAGCAGTGGTGATAAAATAATTTACATAAAGTAAAGCGCCTGTCTGGGTTCGAACCTACGACCTACAACTCGTAAGTCGCGGCTGTTACCACTTGGCCACCACTGTTAGCCGTTTTTAATTATTTATTTTAAAAATGTCTATTCTTCATTTGTTTCTTCTCCATAAAGGTTTCATCACGTTTCTATTACCTCAATAGTTCAATATGCTTACCTGGAGGGAAAAAAGACAAAAAAATCCTTGTTGTTTGCGAATTATATTTCGGTGAATAACTCCGAAACCTGACGCTTTAGGATATTATGTTATATTATATTTTTTGTTTGTATAAGTGTCCTCTATCTAAATATATAACTTTTGTTGTGCACCGCGATTCTGAAAAAAAATCAAAATGGCGACCGACCTTAGGGCCACCCTCCATACAAAAATCTTCTAACCCCTTTATGCATCCCTCTTTATGTCTAAGCCTTAGAAGGAAGGCCTAGATCTTCAGGCTTAGCCTTAGACTCTAAGGCTATCAGCCAAAAATGGCTAGAGGTTCTTCCTACTATAACATTGAACAATCTAAGTATATTAAACGTTAACCAATTAATCCAACCACTAACTCAATTATCTAAGTACCATAGATAGACCCATTTTCAAACAGTGAACCTGGTGACAGCATAAGTGTCAATAAAGAATATCGGGATTGGAAGAATTCGGTCAGCGGAGTAATTGCGTAACACACTATCAGTAGCAATGGGTTTCATTTTGACAATTCAACAACATTCATTGCGTTATTTATGTTGTTGAGCTGACACATTTTGCGATGGGGTCATGGGGCCCGAGCGCGCGTCTCCTTTTTAAGGAAATTTCTCGCCGGCTGGTCGATACTTCTCGTGACCAGAGGGCTGGGTCGTTCTTTGGCCAAAGAATTAGCTTTGCCATTCATCGGGGTAATGCTGCCAGTCTTCTGGGCACGTTTCCGGATGACAGCGATGCGGGCGAATATTTCGACGCCTAAGTGTCCTTGGTTTTTTTATTTTTATTTATTTGTATTGTAAGTTAGTTAGTCATTTATTTTAGTATCTAGTGTATATAGTTAGTTACTTATTATGAAGCAATAAATGATTGAAATACTTTTGCGATCATAATTTATGATGCAATGGATTAGCAATATCCTTAAAAATTATTTAGATTGAGATCAATAGTGTGTTACGCAATTAGGATGCAAGGGACAATCGACTATAACGAAGCCTTAACATATTTACCCTAAGGTAAAAACCCAGGTACAAAATACACCTGCCATGTTATTTCTTCGCCACACCTTTCGTTGACTGATAGTGAATGCCTGAATATTAAGCTATGTTAGTAAATTAGTACAATAAATTTTAAGTATTTTTGCTAAAGCCATCTAACTGATTTGAATGGGAGAATATTAAAAAGGCTAACCCACAAATAAAACAATATCACCATCACATGGACGTAAGGTGAAAAATTTATTCACTGTTCATTACTTTTTCTGTTATACAATAGATCTTGTAGTAACGAAACTGCCAAGCCTCATATTTTGACTAAGGTGTAGAGTTTGTGAAGTTAGGGCTTGTAGAGTCAAGGCAAGTAGAGTTAGAAGCTTGGCTCTAAATGAGATTTGAAAGCCATTTCTCGTAATTTAAAACGTTCAAAATCTAGTCGCAGTCTCATCTCAGCGACAAACAAATGTCAAAAACTTGTCAAAATGTAGAGAAATTAAAAGGTATTTTTGACAGATTGAGACTGAGATCAGACTGTGAACGTTCTTAAAATTACGAGAATTGCCCCTCTGATAACTTTTTGACAGTGCGAGCCATATGTGGTCTCGTCTTGGCAACAATTTACATGAAAATGTTTTTGGTGGGATTTAATAATCGCTAATTTTATGACCTCTGAATGCACAGGGGTCTTAGTTCTTAGCTCCCACAATGGACTACCTACGTTACGATCCTTATACACGCCCCTTTCGCGTCGACCATAGTCATGAATCTTTCCGTTCTGCCTTCGTGCCCGACCAAGCTTAACATAACATAATTCAAATAAATTAATATCCTTTTTCAGTAAAAAAAAAAGTAGGTAATGTTGCACAAGTCGTGCCCCCGGGAAAACTGATGTACCTATAGTTTTTAGGATAATTTAAAAAATGAACCAAAACCGTTTGCGTCCACTAAATAAGTAATTGATTGTTTATGCTCATAAAAACACTAAAATCTATACTTATAATAAATCTGTAGAGAGGTCAATTCTGTACATGAAATATATTTTCAAAATAACTATCAGGGGGTGATTAGTGATCGATACTGATGCCAAAAATGCAATCAGTAAAATTTTTGTCTGTCTGTCTGTCTGTCTGTCTGTATGTTCCTTATAGAAACAAAAACTACTCGACGGATTTTAACGAAACTTGGTACAATTATTCTTCATACTCCTGGGCAGGTTATAGTATACTTTTCATCACGCTACAATCAATAGGAGCAGAGTAGTGAAGGGAAATGTTGGGAAAACGGGAGAAGTTACTCCATTTTTTAAGCTTCCGTCGCGTGTGCAGCCTTAATGGTTAAAGTTACATAGAAATCATGTATGATGGAAATATTCTACATAAAATTGTCTAAAAAATATCCTTCAACAGCATATGTCTATCTTTTATGGTTGACTCACAATAACACGTGTAACTCCTGATAGCTTAGCAGTTCGGAGCATTCTGATTATATTTGTTTACTCTTACGTTTATAATACTCTCACTCATCCCTAATTTAAAAAAGTTAACATTATTACCTATTCAATAAAAAAAGAATCATAGAAATCGGTATAGAAACACCAAACTTATACATGAAATAAGCCATCGCGCCGTCGCACGTCTGAATCATGCTATAAGGATTATTTTTGTGTAACGGTTGTCAGAGCGTTCGACCTTATTGACAGACAATAATTGATATTGAGAAACCGTGCTTATCAGCGCGACTTTTAGTCTTTAAATAGTTTATTTGAATTTCTTTTGTTGTTATTTTGTAAAATAGGTATGAGTTGTTTTGGTAGTGTTTAAATATTCGTTCAAATTAAAAATTATTAAACGTAGGTACTTTTATTAATTAAAGTAGTTATAAGTATTTATTTTTAAGTGAAGTAGGTATTGGTAGATAGTATTGCACAGGCGTTTCAGCTTTATTTTCATTTCTTTTTTGTTGTGTAGACAAGGAATAAGGAAGGATTGTTTGAAATTCAACCCCTAAGGGAGTTAAATAGGGGATGAAAGTTTGTATGAAAGTCCGTCAGTTTTAAAGTTAGGATCATCAAATTTTGTGTTTAGGCTGACGAATAAAAATTTATTTACACGTGTCTCAGCGTTTTTGATAATTCTACCCCCAAAGGGTTAAAAGGGGGGATGAAGTTGTGTATGAAAGCCCGTCAGTTTAAAAGTTAGGATCTTTAAATTTTGTATTTAGGCTAACGATTGAAAATTAATTTATACGTGTCTCAGCGTTTTTGATAATTTCTCCCCCAAAAGGGGGATGAACGACCTGACTGAAATATCAACGCACAGTCTAAATCGCTGGTCCTTCCTAGGGACATGAATTTTGGAGGATATGTTCTTTGTGAAGAGTAGGTATCGAATAAGAAGGGGTTTTTGGAAATTAAACCTTTAAGGGGGTGAAAAGGGGGGGATTTTGTTGGTGTGAAAAATCTTATTTCTTGAGTTAATAACCTTGAAACTTGGCACGAATAGTTATCTAAGTAAATTATGAAGTTTGGAATTTTTCGTTTTTCTAAAATACCCCCTAAAGAGGTATTGGGGGGTGTCAAAATTTGTATGGAAGAATTTTAACGCCCTGTCCGATTAACTTGAAACTCAGTATTTATACTAAGGACTAAAAATAATTAATAACATGTATTCGGGGTTTTCGAAAATCTACCCCTAACTGTGTGAAAGGGAGGATTTTACCGCGTGGCTTGATTAGCTCAAAAATTGGTATAAATAAACTGAGTCAAGTTATAAAATTCCACCCCTGTGGGGGTGAAAAGCGGGGATACAGTTTATTTGAAAAATCTGATTCCTTTGTTCTATAAACTTAAAAATTGGCCCGAATACTTATTTATCTAAATTAATTATAAAGATCATACCAACATAGGTACATTTTCGAAACTTTTAGAGGAAAGTACGAATTTCACGCGGACGAAGTCGCGGGCAGAAGCTAGTCTCTAATAAATTTCCTTCGGTACTAGTAAAGGGTGTGGTGGCCTAATTCTTACCACCTAGCTAAAGCCTAAGTTTTACAACAGGTAATGTATAATTTTCCTCAAAATCCTTCTGTTCTGTAAAAGTTAGGAAGAAACAAGACTCTTATTGGTTTAAATGTTGTGTTAATATATTATTATAAGTTATCGCATTTCTACTGTAGGTATGTACAGGTACCGACCTAAAAGAAATTCCACCGTTGAATTTTGATAGCAATCAAAGTCACGGGAAACAGCTAGTGTAACATAGGCTTACCGGTGGTGAAAGGGCAGGCGCTAGATATGAGTACCTAAAATACCTAATCTCCTTCCCAATTGTTAAACTCGTCATTTCAACACCAAACTAAAGTCGAGCTTCTTCCTATGACTACACCTCGCTCAATGGTTACCTAATCACCTTATCATTTCTAAGTACAAAGCTTACAAGTCCTACATGCCTTACCTTATCACTTATCAGATTGTGCAACCATTGTCCCTATCACCGACCACAATGACCGGTATTCGATTACTCACTGCTAATCACCGGACGCTAATCACTGAACTGCAGGACTCAGATAATGAGTTATGAGGAAGGCAGTGACTAAGACTGACTAAGTAAGTAATTATTATTTCCCGCGTGATCTTACCATGTCCAAACCACGTACAGTTGTCAAGCGTGGTATTTTGACTTCTCAAACCACGCCAACTTCGCATTCAGGTTGAAGTGTACGGGGTAGATTTAATAAAAGCGATTTTTACTAACAACTTGTATTTCTGCCTAGGTACAACGACACTCAACTCAACAGATGGCCGATGGGGCCGAAAGGTTCTGGAGTGGCGACCGCGTACCGGAAGGCGTAGCGTTGGAAGGCCTCCCACAAGGTGGACCGACGTCCTTGTGAAGGCCGCAGGAACTCGTTGGATGTGAGAAGCATAAAACCGGTCGAAGTGGAGGTGCTTGGGGGAGGCCTATGTCCAGCAGTGGACGTCTTTCGGCTGAAATGATGATGATGATGACATCGACACTTCCTTAATTATAACAAGTATCGAACAACAACAAAGACGTAGGACAAACTAAAACGATCAGCAAAGGTAGCTATTTACAAACACTCGTATAGTACTCGTAGTATCGTATCGAACATCAATCAATGTTATTGTAGGAGTCTTCTCAACGCTGTTCGTAAGTCCAAAATCGAAAATGTTGTCAGTTTAAAACAAATAGACGCCCGCTATTCTTCCAACAGCTATTTGCTGTCGGGGGCAAGTCAAATCAGGTTATCGAAATGTGTTTTGTGTCGACACGATTGCCTGTCGTAAGGTTGTGAATAGCTATGCTGAACAGATATAACACGAAACGAATGGATTAATTATGAGGAGAACCTAGGGCAATATGAATGTCTAGATTTTTGCAAGTGAAAAAGCGAGTATGTATTCGACTTTGAGCAAGGGCGAATACTGTGATCGTTGAACCTTTGAATTTCATTTTATTGCCGATCATCGCCACTACAAGGTTACGTTCATTCATAGAGAATACGTTATTAGCAGATGTCGTGATTTACCTAAGGAATTGACGTGGTTTCCAAGTAAGGAATCATTGTGTTGTCATAGTGAATAAGGGCCCAGATCAGTGTTTGTGAGAAATTATAAGTCATGGATTGGTTCCTAGGTGGAATGAAGAGATTAAGGTGTTATGTCGTTACGAGTTTATTGTCATTAGGCTAATTTAATCTGTCAAGCTCCGCTAATGAGACACAATTGATTTTCTATTGTTTCGTCGCCGATCGACGAACTGCGCCGCTTGACCGGTTAATGGAAATAAATTCGGTGTCCGTTGCACCTTTTTGTCTGGAACAATCCATTTTTTTGTCTGGTCTTACGTATGGATTGTTATAAATGTGTGTCTTAAATACGTAGGTAGTAAGACTAGTACTTACCTAAGTTTGGAGCTCTGACCACCTCTCACTAGCATAGTGTGAGAGGAAGCGTGCTATGATAGTTGCAGGCAAAGAGCTTGAAAGATATATCCATAGTATCTATGCTGGTGACTGTACCTATCAGTGATCCGTTGAGATGGGTCCTATGGAAAAATCCGAAACTATAAAACATGTAGAAAGTTTTGAGGAACCAAGAGATAAGAAAAACGGTACTCAAAAATGAAAAAAAAACTCATACACGACTCGAGAATCGAACACGGTTACGTCTTGTCGAAACGGTTATGCCGCCAAGTGCGTGTCGAACCACGCACAGTGAATGTGAAGGGTTCCGAATTTTGCACTGTATTGATTTTACCGGCTGCAAAAATAAGTTTGTTAATCATAGTATTTCTCGTAAAATCTATGGAACATACAGTTATTTTCGCAGTTATTACCGAAAATAAAATCAGGTAAACTCTGCAGTTTGATAAGAACAACACCTCGCAGCTAGCTCAGGCAACGTCTCAGTTAAGCGGTCGACCTATAACAGACGGACTATTACGAAATTATAAGGGACTACAGAACCCTAAAAAGGACCAATGCTATTTTGACGGATTATCCACTTCATGAAAATGACCAAAGTAAATAAAACCTAGGATGTAGTGGAAAACAAAATAACTCGCTAAATCGGTGAACTGAAATTGGCCAAGCACCGATGCCGCATTCATTCAAGCCAACATACTTTAGAACCTTCCTATCTTAAACACCTGCATAGGTGCCTTTAATAAGAAATCGAGATAAATATCTAAGTAAATACATAAAGATGAGACCAAGAAATCCAAGAATTCTCAGTCAGACCGCAGCCGGTTACTGATTCAGGCCCTAGACGGCTAGACCCATAGACAGACTAGATATCGCTAGATATTTTTTACATTATATAAAACTAACTGCGCCCCGCGGTTTCAACCGCGTAAGTTTCGATCCCTTGGGAATATCGGGATAAAAACTATCCTATGTCCTTTCCCGGGACTCAAACTATCTCTGTAGCAAATTTCATCTAAATCGGTTCAGTGGTTTAGGCGTGAAGAAGTAACAAACATATAAACACACACACACACACTCACAAACTTTCGCCTTTATAATATTAGTGTGATTGCAAAGTGACAACAAGTAGGTAAACGTAACTTTTAAAGTAATATTTTTTAATTTCTGGCAGCATATAGAATACCTTTGCTTCACAAAAATAAAAAACTATATTTTTTATTATTGCCAGCCTAATAAAAAATCCCATTTAAAGAGGGGCATAGAGACGATAATTAGCGCAAAGAAGCGATATTATTTTTCTGATAATCTTCAAATTGACTTCTTATTAGAAATACTTTAACCAGGTTTTTAAGCATCAAATACCTTAGTTAAAAGTAGGCAGTAATCAAATAAAAATTAAGTAACTAAAAGTATCGAATGAAAGTATAAACATAACAAACCCTGTTCAGTTTTTATTCTTACTCACTACAGGGAATTAGGTAGTAGCACATTCATTTGTTTTTAGTAGGTAAGTTTCAACTTTATATCTCCCCACTTTTTCTAACAATGATTGTTTGAATAACATTATAAGTAAGTTCAAATTGAAAAATCATTGACGAAAATAATTGAGGCTCTATAATTAACCGCAATAGTCAAATTAAAAACATCTTTCGATTTTAATTCAGTAAATCAAACCAAAGCACTCTAAAAGGGGCACTATAAGTTGGCATCCACAAGTACGTTTTCTGATCCATATGTTTACAATCTCCTCAGATACTTTTGGAACAGACATGGGAAAAATTAAGAAACCTGCTTGCTACACCAAATAGTTACAATGTTGCTATTGACAAATATCAAACTAAACGCCATTCAGATAGTCTAACAATAGAACTGCTTAATTGTAAAAGATGTCGATTAATTAATCTGCTAATATTTATAGGCAGGGATGATTCTTAATTTATTTAATTTAGATGTTTTTACCTTTTTACAATTGTGCAAGTTCTGGGCAAAATATTACGCGAACGGCAACACCGCAATAAAATGTCAAAATAACAAATTTATACCCGAAGGGCTTCTCTAAAATAAACCAGAAATCTGATAAAATCAATTGTTATTTTGCAAATATGATTTAAACAGTTGGTTTAGAGTGCTTTACAGTTATCAACAATGCATACCGTGCGATAGCTTTGCTTTAAACAATGCGTTGGTGCAGTTTGATGTCCTGACAGGTATTCCGAAAAGGGAAACAAAGCGATTTATTTGTGTTGTGTACGATAGGATCGGTTGAAGATGTTCTCCAAGTCTCTGACGACTAAGGACTCGTTCCTGGAGCAGACAAAGGCGGCTCGCGAGGAGCGAGCGCTAGAGAAGAAACGGGAACAGTCCGCCGTTACGGTCCAAGCAGTCATAAGAGGATGGCTCGCAAGACAGAGATTTCTCAAACGTATTCTGTGAGTTTTGTGTTTAAATTACCTACGTAATATAATTATAAAAAAAAAACAAAATCATCAAAAAGAATATTGCTACAGAATTTTTGAATAAAATTTAAACTGTTATCAATAAAAAATAATACTTATCAAATGTAATAATAACAACACATGAATTTCTCTCACAATATTCCTCCAAAAATGTAATAAAAATAAAACATAGATATTTATAGAAAGTTAAAGAAAACTAGCTAAATTCATTAAAATCTCAATATTGTAGGTAGCCCTAATACAACAGAATACTGACCCATCCATTATTTTTGTAGAAATGATTTTGACCAGCTCTTACCGGAGCCAGCAACTCTGCAGGAAGAACCTCCTCAGGCACTAGAACTGATTCCTGCATTAGAAGTCTACAAAGTAACATGTAGACTGTTCCTAGTCTTCAAGCAACAGAGGGACCGGAAACGGTTTGAAAAACTATGCAAGTACATTGTTCAGAGCTTGCACTCTGAGTCTGTTAAAATGTCTTATGTTGGAGTTTTCTTAAACAAAGAATACAGGTATGCTTACTTCTTTTAGAAATCCAGTTGTTGTTTTTATTCTTGTACTAGCTGCGCCCAGCGGTTTCACCCGCATAAGTCTCGATCCCTTGGGAATATCGGGAAAAAAAAATACCCTATATCCTTTCCCGGGACTCAAACTATCTCTATACCAAATTTCATCTAAATCGGTTCAGCGGTTTTGGCGTGAAAAGGTAACATACAGACAGACAGAGTTACTTTCGAATTTATAATATTATAAGTATGGATATTTGCAAAACAGCTGCGTTATGTAAAACAACTGAACAAGGTTCAGCTGGATTGTCATTGTGCTACATTTTTAGATGTTATGCAGAATGGCTTATTTGCAGTCACATGAGTGTCTTTCATAAAACTCTGATAACTTTTAATTATTAATCACTGTTTTCACTTGAGTTAAGGTCATTTTTACTCAACATTTAGAACTAAAATCTACAATCTGACGTTACATTTCATGTTGTTTTACAAAACCGCTAATGGTTGACCCACTGCATTGATAAATGTAAAACGTTTATGCAATTCTGCATGTGCAAGTTCAGCACCTACAAACGGGGTGAATAGGGATGCAGGGGTGAATCGGGACGAAACTTTAAAATGGATTTTAACATTGAAATAATATAGTTTGTTGTCAATAAGGGCACATAATCGTTATTTAAATTACAGTAAACACATTAGGGTCCTTTTTGACCACAAACTATATTATTTTAATCTTAAAATCCCTTTTAAAGTTTTGTCCCGATTCACCCCTGCATCCCTATTCTCCCCGTTTGACGGTAATTATGGAAAACCGCTGAACGTTGTTCAGTTGTTTTACATAACGGAGCGGTCTTTAACTGAGTGGCAGTATAAAGTGGCCAAGTTTTAATTGAGTACTCTATGTGTTAAAATTGGCTCATTTACAGAAATGTGTAACAGACTTATCAGCTTATTTAGCACATATTTTCAATGTGTGTGTACAGTGTAAGAAATGAATAAGGATAATGTAATGTTTACTTGCCAATTGTTCTTCATTACTGATGACTGTATTTTCTTTGCAAGTGTTGAATCATATGACTCATGTGACTTACAAGGCCATTGCCAGATGTACCGTTCAATCTCAGTGCTTTCTATGGCCTGTGCAAAGCAATATTCATGACTTGTGATTGCGAAGCATGAAATCTAAACTAATATTAAAAAGAGAAAAGATTTGATATTTCATGTTTGTTTGTTACACATTCACGCTAAAACAGCTGAACGGATTTGGATGAAATTTGACACATGGGTAGGCCATGACCTGGATTAGGACACAGGATACTTTTTAGATCGGGACTCATGTTAGTGAAACAATGGGACGCAGCTAGTAATAAATACACAAAAAAAATAATATGTTTTTTAAATGCGTATTTCCTCTGCTAACATAAATTGCTTCTGCCTCTAATAATTTGATACATAAATAACATAATCAAAGATGTCCGTATTCAAGCAACTTTATACTGAAACTAAAAATGGCTAACGCTTAAACATTTTATCTATTTTTTCAGTCTCCGCTGGATAGCTCACATCAAGGATCTGTTATACAAGTGCTGCCTATTCCTCGAGGAGCTGAAGCCAGAGTCTCCTATAGACATGCAGAGCATACTGGTCCACCTCCACACGTTGGTAGCATTCACTGCCAATAACACATGGGCACTCACGCGACTGAAGAACTTTGATAAACTGCGGGGAGGCATGACTCAGTTGTGTGCTAATGTCATGGGCTCGCTGTTTCATAAGGGATATTATTTGACTTTGAAGGTGAGTAAAGAATAATATTTTTGTATGTAGGTTTATACAAACACTTTTACACATTTATGCAAATAAATAAAATTGAAGTGTCTGTTTGTAATCTCAAAATAACATCTTTTTACTAAATGCATAATGAAACAGCTATATATGGTACTTATAGCCAAAAACAACTTTAAAAATTTTGGTCTATCTGTTTGCCTGTTTGTTCGGGCTTATCTCCGAAACGGCTGGACTGATTTTGACAGAACTTTCACTGCCAGATAGCTGATGATATAAGGAGTGACTTAGGATATTTTTATTTTAGAATAATTATTAGGGTTCTGTGCAAAAAATAAAACGTAAAACGAGAAAAAAAATACTTCATTTTTTTAATGGAGGAGTGGTACCTACACCTTCTCTAAGACGACACATTATTGATACCCCACATCCACGCGAATGAAGTCGCGAGCATAACTAGTCAATAATATTTTAAAAACTAGATTAGGTCGAATCTGAGGTCATGTGTTATCAATTTGCAAGTCACTAAACGATATATTTAATGTTATTTCCAAGTAAGCAGAGTATTGTCCTGGGCCACATTCTGCATTCACAATTATAATGCCTACAAACGCCAAATAACATAAAAAACTATTGTTTCAACCTATTTACAAGAGTGCCATGATATGCTTAATTAACTGTAATCCCCTGATGGAACACTGTCACTTACACTAATTGGATAATTTGCATGACACACATACATGTTTCCTTGCTGTTTGCGTCTTATTTTGTAGGTAAATAGAACTTCAGGAATACTTAAAAGCCAATGTTTTGTAATGTTGTAGTACTAATGATCAAAATAATTAGCACCCAGCCATCTCGGCGATAAGCGTAAGTCCAGGGACGTGTGGCCGTAGTACATTTAGATTGCTATCGACACGCTAAGAAGAAAAAGCACCCAGCCTAGTTATTCACAACCATTCGACAGGATGTCGTATCGAAAATGGCACATTTTCAATTACTGATTTGCCTTGCCTCAGACAGCATATATGTAGCTGTCAGAAGAATGGCAATCGTCTTTTTTACTAGGGTTCCGTACCCAAAGGGTAAAAACGGGTCCCTATTACTAAGACTTCGCTGTCTATCCGTCCGTCCGTCTGTCTGTCACCAGGCTGTATCTCAAGAACCGTGATAGCTAGACAGTTTAAATTTTCACAAATTATGGATTTCTGTTGCCGCTATAAGAACAAATACTAAAAACAAAATAAAATAATTATTTAAAGGGTCTCCCATACAACAAACGTGATTTTTTTATATATGTAGTGTTAAATATTGTACGGTGGTAGGGAACCCTTTATGTGCGAGTCCGACTCGCACTTAGCCGATTTTTTAAACAGATAACATTTTCGGGTTTTGGATTTGTCAGCAGCCATTCAACAGCCTTTAGAGGACTCCTTTGATAACATTGATGTTCGATTCGGCTCGGAAGTGTATCGATCGGTTGTGAATTAGCTATACAGATGAAAGATATATAGGGAAATAAGAGAACTCGGAGATTAATTATTAAACTAGTTATTCTGTCTAGCTTTTTTTCCCAACTATGTTAGGTTTGGCTTCCAGTGTAACACAATGCAGGTAATTATCAGTATTTTACATGGAGCCAGCGAATACCTAGCTGACCTCCACAACTCAGTTACTTGGTAACACGATACCCCTTGGTAAGACTTGGGTTGTCAGACTTTTGAGCTTCTAACTACACGTAACGACTGTAAAAGATTTACGAATGACAACCGGGACCAACTGCGTGCTTTTCGAAGCATGGAGGGGTCTCAATATGGAATGAATGGTCATCATTTCTTTCTACAAAATGCTCTACCTAATGTAGCTCTCTTATATCAAACACAAAAGGTGGTTCTTGTAGTGCCATTCTTTGTAAAATATGTTTCTTATGATCGAGACGCGTCAGACTGCATCGAATCAATTAAAACTAAGCAATTGCTTGTGTCGCGATCATTTCGTGTCAATTGACGGTTGCTTGTCGTCATTTTAAGCGACTAACCATGCAAATTGATGTTGTACACTCAACCGCACGTCTGACGAAAACCTTAAGTACTGCCACGACATAGGGTACCTTTAGTCCCGAAAAAAAGTGCTGTTCCCGTCGTTCCCGAGGAAAACAACAATACACGTGGCGCCATCTGTTATCATAACAACGTTATTATAGTTTTCCTCGGGAACAGCACTTTTTTTTCGGGATGAAAGGTACCGTAAGTCTGTTTCTGTACTCCTGACAATGATAAGCAATTTTTCAGGATGGTCGGTTCAGTGGTTTAGGCGTGAAAATGTAACAAACTTTCGCATTTATAATATAATATAATTAGGATAGACAGGTAGTACACTCAGTGGCGGATTTACCAATAGGCAGAGTAGGCTGGAGCTTAGGGCGGCTTTGGGGCTAACATTTTTGAAGTGAAAACTTCTTTGGCGGCGTTGCACACTTTTTTGTAATGGGTAAAAAAATGTTAAACTCGCGTCAGGTCACGTGACCGTCAGGAGAGACTACACAGGGGAGAACTACTACTCCTAACTACTAAGGATCCCCTCTCTTTCTACGGCGGCGCCAACCGAAGTGAACCAAGTGACGATGGATGGATGGATTGATGGATGGATGGATGGATGGATGGATGGATGGATGGATGGATGTGGATGTGGATGTGGATGTGGATGGATGGATGGATGGATGGACAGCTGATGGCTCGACCGTCTGTGTAGTAGCCACACTGCTGTGTATTCGTAAAATTCGTGTATATAAAGTGTTTAAAATATGGAAATTGAACAAAGTGCATCTATTAATGAAAAAAGTGACGCAGAAATAGTGAAAAAAATGAGTTATATTAATTCAATTAATAATTGATTTATTTCAACGTTAATATTCAAGTTTTCACTTCTGCCGGCATTCCCGGAGTGCAACCCGTATTTTTTTTAAATGTCTTACTGAAATTAAAAAGATTAATATTTATATACCTACCATGTTTTTTTGGAAAGAATAAACAAAGTGAATGCTCAAATTCAGGCTCCTACTGTAGATTTTATCACAGTTGCCGATCTTTACAAATCTCTTTGCAATTTTTTCGTAGCTGATGAACGAGAACATTTTAAGTATTTTGAAGAAAAGGCGAAGCAGTATACAAAAGACATGGGACATTATTGTAGAGGTCGGTAGGGGTGGCAAAATTTGAATAGCCTACTGGCGGCAAATGTGTAAATCCGCCACTGAGTACGCTGTACGCAATGTTGCATATTTATTTGTGCAAGTTTTATCAGCTGTTATAGAATAGTAAACACATATTGTTGCTATTTTATGTGCAACAGTATGTATCTGACAGGTCACAAGGGTACAAGGATGTTTACTGATATTAAAAGCTAAATTAATCATTTTATATAATCTGTTTCCTAATGAAGAAGCTATTTTGTTACTGATTAATCGCTTTACATGTATGTAATTGGTTAAGTAATTACTAAGATTGTATCTTATCTATTAATGTTTTCTGTTCTTAATGTATGCATTTATTAGTGTTGTCTATGGTGTGATAATTAATTGTCATTGAAACAAACTTAAAAAAATGCAATATGGAAAGAAAGATGAATGATTATCCACGAGAATCCAAACAAGAAAAAGAAAAAAAAATATATGTTCCAAAGTACGTACCATACCACTCACCAGCCACCAAGGTTAGGATTAACGCAATAAGTAAATATGGTGATCAATGCAGTGGTCCGTGGCCAAATAATAACAGCCGCACAGGTATATCGATCAGGTTAAGCTACGCTTGCCGCGGTTGGTCTGTGGATGGGTGACCATCTTTACATACCGAGACCCCTCCGTGCCTCGGAAAGCACGTTAAGCCGTTGGTCCCGACTGTCATTCGTGGGTCTTTGACAGTCGTTACGGGTATTCAGAAGCCCGAAAGTCTGACAACCAGTCTCACCTAGGGGTATCGTATTACCCAGTAAGTGGGTCGTGGAGGTCAGACAGACGCTCCATGTAAAATACTGGTATTCAGCTGCATCAGGTTAGACTGGAAGCCGACCCCAACATATTTCCCCACCTCAGCGGCCGACTAGTTCCGCGCTTACTATAATACCGGCTTTCAATAAATATAACTGTGGTGTTCACTATAATCTACCATTAGGGGCTTAGGGTTTAGAAATAATACGGCCGAATTATCAATAAGTACACAACAACTCAAAGGGAACGTCCAGTCGCCACGGAGGCTAAAGCGTGACTCCTGACAGTGTTGCCAGGTCGCTACATTTCATAGTACATCACAATAACATTTTTCATTCCAGTCCCTCCTACTCCGCGGGCTATGTCGCGAGAAGATTTACCTGAAGAACATATCGTTGACCGCCATAGTGACGCTGTCGCTGCGGCCGCTGGTGTCCGCGCAGTTCTCAGAGAAGTTGCTTACGATGTATATCATACAGATCCTGTCGGTACCCACGTTAGTGTACCATATGCAGCAGATATCGCCTGAGGTGAGTCTACTTCTTCCTCTCTCGTATCAATACAAACTGTCTAAGAAAAGCTGATGTGATAAAAGTATTTGCCAGTCAGAACGGTGGTATAGTTAGCGCCGCGAAAGATGAGATCCCCCCCCCCCTCTTCTGCCGCCCCTATGACGTCTGGTCCCGTCCCGCGCTCAGACCTCATACCGCTAAAGTGACCTAAAATCGTGTACTGCGCATGTCAAACCACGTGGTGTGTCATAAGTCTCGATCTTTCGTGGCGCTAACTACCTGTAGCATGCGTGGTTGTCTCAGGTATCACCAGTAACATGAATGATATTTGATTGCGCTCTAGAGAAATGAGAGGTGAATTCTGGAAATATAGAATTCTCAAACTTTCGTTTGATTTGCTGATGTAGTTTTCATAGTCCAATAACCTTCACCTTCAAACGACTATGACAGCAAAAAATTCGGCTGCATTGGCGTAGTGGCTGATCATACTGACATTTGCTACGTGATATGGATTTCTATTCCCGTACAAAAAAAGAAGTATAATTTACTAGTTGATTTTAAGCTAAGGGGCAATTCTCGTAATTTTAAGAACGTTCATAGTCTTGATCTCGGTCTCAATCTGTCAAAAGTACCTCTAATTTCCAAAAATTTTGACAAGTTTTTGACATAATATATGTTTGTCGCCGAGATGAGACTGCGACTAGATTTTGGACGTTTTAAATTACGAGAATTGGCTTTCCGATATTTAAGCTTATTTCCTCTTAGCAGTGCTCCGATGGTGTTTAATTTTGACAGCTACTAATCAATTGCTTAGCAACCTCTTAGCACCAAATAGTGTTTATGAATAAGAACTTTGCTAATCAGTTGCTTAGCAACTGATTAAAATTTAAGACGCGTTTATAAATAACACTGATTATTCCTTGTCCATAGTCGATGTCCTCATTCCGCTCTTACTCGATGTTCGACAAATGCCTCGAGTTCCTGAGCACAGACCAGAACATGCGCATAGTGTTCAACACGCTGGAAGGCAACTACGCGCTCTGCCTCCTAGCCAACCTGGTGCAACTAGCGCACTCCGAGCGAGAGTACGCGCAAATCGAGTCCTACCATCCGACTTTTGTGGTGAGAATATGATAGTACTAGCTGCGCCCCGTGGTTTCACCCGCATAAGTCTCGATCCCATGGGAATATCAGGATAAAAACTAACCTATGTCCTTTTCCGGGACTCAAATTATATCTATACCAAATTTCATCTAAATCATTTCCGTGGTTTAGGTGTGAAAAGGTAACATACAGACAGACAGAGTTACTTTCGAATTTATAATATTAGTATGGATTACTTAATGGCGCTACTTAGGCATCCTCCATAAGCCACGTATCTTGAGGGGGTGAGAGTTGTAACCACCAATTTCTACGTGCCTCTAAGAAGAGAAGGTTCAAAAAGTGTAAGGCGCCAGGCTGTGTCCTAATATAAGCGATCGTCTCGTTAACTTTGTTCGGCCAACCCGTACGCGTTGTCTTGCCAACAGAGGGCGCCTTGCGTTTCTTGCGACGACCGCTTTTAGGACACAGCCTAAGAAAAGACGTTACGTAGGTCATGAACGACTCACTGAGAAAGAATCCTTCCGGAGAAATGCCGTTAAAAATAAGTTTTTATAACAAAACAGAAAATTCCATTCTAAACTGTTCAAAAATTGTCTGCAGTTGGTGGTAACGCGCTTTCTCGACTCCTGCCAACAATACGTGGTTTGCAAAAAGGGGAACCTTAGCAACTGGCACCCAATCCTTGGCTGGTTCTCTCAAAGTTTCGACAGTTACCTACCCCCAGCGATGGGCAACCTTCGGACCCAGCTGTCATTGTTGTGGGGTGCGCCGATGTTGAAGAAAGTGTTGGCGACCCCTTTGAAGGAGATGATAGACGCGGGGGTGACGGGGGAG
This sequence comes from Amphipoea oculea, assembly GCA_945859645.1. Lineage (NCBI taxonomy): Eukaryota > Metazoa > Arthropoda > Insecta > Lepidoptera > Noctuidae > Amphipoea > Amphipoea oculea. The sequence goes on from OX243873.1 coordinate 18,098,501, forward strand.
GAGGGGGCGGGGCCCTCGCAGCCCTCCACGCCGGTACAGAGCAATAATCCCGCTGCTATTATTAGGAGGGCTATTGAGGCTAGGACTAATAGGTGAGTAAGTTTTGTTTGAAGTTTATTTTAGTGATTAAAAATAAATCCACCTCTGACTAACCCTTCTGGGATTCAGGCGTGATGTTATGTATTTCTTTTTTTATAAACTGCTGGTTCTTAAAAAACATTACCATAATCAGCACATTTGCGTAACTCACTATAGGCCGACCGCTTAACTGAGACGTTGTCTGAGGTAGCAGCGCGGTGCGGGGGGCGGGTGTAGTGACATGACGCCAAAGCTCAGTGATTCCTCAACTTGTGACAACTGTCACCCCTCCCGTACCGCGCAGCTACCTCAGGCAACGTCTCAGTTAAGTGGTCAGCCTATAGTGATTACAATTTTATTTGAATGAACTCTAACAATGTTGCTGTTATTCTCTTGACATAACCCCTCGATCACCTCTAATTCTAAAAGTATTATTCTCGTCAAAATCGTTAACTAGAGATGTTTATAGATATTCTTTTCATTCATGTAAGTACATTTTTGTCTTTTCAGGTCCAACGCAAACAAGCACTACAGAAAGTTAGGTTCCCCTGACTGTACCAAAACGGCTCTCATATGTTCCATGTACCATACAGCATTGCAGACTATGACGCAAGTCAAACTTGACATACTTACAGGTAAGTTAAAAAAATCCTGTAATCGTAAGACTGGTGGGCAAAACTAGGTATCTACTTCGACAAACATAGCCATCCCACCCAATGCCAGGTGTATTCGCTGGCCTCGCTGGGATAAAGTTGTTCCACAACAACTTCTCTACCTACAAATATACAGGGTGAATTTTTCAAGTGGGCGTGGATGGCCAAATCCGAAACTATGAGGACTAGCGAAAAATACTCAAAGGAGTCGCGGGCTCGATTTTGATGAAAACTAAAACTGCGTCATTGGATTTTTGAAAAATCAATATTTCTAGCCAGGAATCGAACCTGTTGATTTTGAAAAAAAAACACACCCTGTATTATTACACCATTCGATAGTGTCGCTAATAAGGATTGAATTCTGGAAAGTAATGACATACGGCAAACTAAAGGAAAGAGCTCATTTTTAACAAAATACTTATTTTATTGTTCTTATGTTACCTACCTTATCATCATCATCTGCCTAGCCTTTTCCCAACTATGTTGGGATCGGCTTCCAGTCTAACCGGATGCAGCTGAATACCAGTATTTTACACGGAGTGACTGGCTATCTGACCTCCACAACCCAGTTACTGGGTAATACGATACCCCTTCCCTTCCCCTTGGCAAGACTGGTTGTCAGACCTTCGAGCTTCTGACTACCCGTAACGACTGTCAAAGATCCAGGAATGACTGCCGGTACCAACGGTTTAACGTGCTTTCCGAAGCATGAAGGGGTCTCGGTATGTTAAGATAGTCACCCATCCACAGACCAACCGCGGCAAGTATAGCTTAACCTGATGGATTGACCTGTGCGGCTGTTATTATTTAGCCGAGCCCGGGTTATGTTACCTACCTACTAAACCTTAACTGATTAATTGTTCAAAATGATGACCATTGTTTTCAATACATAGTTGGATTTGACGTCTCCAGGATTGTAGGTACTGCATTCAGCATTACAATATTAGTGATTCCATTAGAATATTTTCCAAAGATCGTAATAGACATTTGAATTTAGAACCTAATGTTGTGAAGGTGACTGCGCTGCTGCAGGTGTGTTAATAAAAATATTGAGCATCATTTCGAACAAGGTACGTAATGTATGTATGAATATTGTAAAATAAGAAGCAGTTTATTAAAATTCAACGTTTCCCTTAAGTTTGCCGTATGTCATTACTTCCGAGAATTTGATCCTTATTAGAGACACTATCGAATGGTGTAATAATACAGTATGTGTTTTTTTTTCAAAATCAACAGGTTCGATTCCTGGCTAGAAATATTGATTTTTCAAAAATCCAATGATGCAGTTTTAGTTTTCATCAAAATCGAGCCCGCGACTCCTTTCAGTACTTTTCGCTATTCCTCATAGTTTAGAATTTGGCCATCCACGCCCACTTGGAAAATTCACCCTGTATAGCTATCCTAGCAGCAACTCGATCATAGCCAGGGCTTGTAACTGGTACCTAAAGTACAGGTATATAGCAGTTCTTGCCATTTGAACCAGTGTTCTCCACCTAATAAATACCTGTACCAAATTAGCACTGTACCTCGTACGGTTGGCAACCTTGAAATTATTTTTCTAATGCCTATTAACGATCTTTTTTACGCACTATCACACCCCGGACACTCCATACAACGCTCGCAAAATAATTACCTACTACTACTACATTAAAAAATGACGTTTGTATACGTATGAATGTGTGCGTGAGGTACTTGTGTTTGCGAGCCCTCTTGTTAAAGAACGGGCGACGAACATGCCGAAGTGCGGGGTGAGGTGCGGTAACTGATGTTAGTGCGGGGAAGGGAGTGTCCTTTCTGTACGTAGTACTTTAAGTATTCTGTGGTACTATACAGTGGCGTGCATTGCATATAGGCATATAAGCAGTGCCTACCTCGATATATCAACATAAGCCTGTGAATTACACTTTAGTGTGTGTGCCCCACAATTAAGAAATTCACTTAATTATTACCTAACAAAAAACAAAATCTTCATACAAACACGCGCGGCAGTAGGCAGTCGCCGGACGGCCTACTCGGCTCCCGTACTATTCCCACATTGTCACTGGTCTTTACTGGTTCAAGTTAATACGACAAAATTAAAAATACGTACGTCTCACGCGTAATACCATGACGATCGACCTTCGCAACTTATCACCCTTAAGTAGGCATGCCTACTCAAGTAACCACACTTTTGACCTCACTTTTTTTTCTGATTAGTGACCGTGTTTGTTTAGACTAGACCCGGCCTAGTGCCTACCTATTCTGAAAACCAATGCACGCCACTGGTACTATATTTGTTTTCTCGCTCTAACTTACGGAAATATTTGTTTAGTACCGGTGCAGTACCGGTCGATACTGATTAGAAATACTAATATGCAAGTACTATAACAGAGGTGCTAACATAACGTTAGTGTCTACTCCTTGGCTTTTATGCTATATAGGATAAACTGGTTTAAGACCTGTGTATACATGTAGGTTCACTCTGACTTAGTAATTTTAAAAAACTGCTTGCAACTTACACAGCACACAAAATGTATTAACAAACATTAAAACAATATATTCTTGTTTGTTTTCAGGGTTATGTAATCAAGATGAAATATTATACTCGTTATGGCAATTCTTGTGCACGTTGGGACCAAACTGCGGATTGAAATCCTTCCTCGATCTCTTAGCTGTTAACACGAAGACGTCTGCGCCCGAGTTCCAGATGTTAATACTTTTCGCAGACTGCATGACGCATTACGTTACGTGAGTACTAGATAATACAACTGTTTTTAGAGCTATTTGTAGAAAACATTAATTAAAAAAAAAAACCTAAATTCTCAAAGCCAGTTCTTCCCGAATTGTTCGGACTCCTCGAACAACAAATTATGTTACATAATTTCAACTAAAACATAATTTTAATTTTTGGCAACATAATTTCATAATTTGTTTTTTGACCAGACAAATCATTTATAAAATTACCTTGAAAAGTTTAATATTCTATAATTTTTCCTCACCAAAACATATTTTTAGAAATAATTATGATCATTTATTTTCTTCCAGAATATTAGACGATATGGAGATGTACGAGCAACAGAATCCGTTCAAATTACAAGACTTTATAAACATGTCGCAGTTCCTCAACATGTTCGTCTACAAGTCCATTATGGGACAGTTATTTGGTGAGTAAAGTTCATCATCATGAGCCATTTATTTGGTGGACAACTTAGGAGCCGTCTCCGCGAGCGAGAGAATCGCGGCGATATTATCGTCGTGCCACGTATTTCTATACACTCTCTTAGAACGTGTCTCCACACGGCGATATCATCGCAGAGAAAATTTGATGGCACGGCGAGACTATCGCCGCGATTCTCTTGCTCGTGGAAACGGCCCCTTACACAGTTACATAGCAACTCTAGGGCTTCTTTTATAGAAGTTAAACAGTAAAAATACTAGCGAGAACAAAATTCGATTTAAAACATAAAGTTAGTCTCTCGCTCATTAAATTAAATTGAAAATAAGTACGTATTGAGTACAATAATACAGTACAGGTGAAATATTTTGCAAAAAAAAAAATGGGGTTATTTCCTCGCTAAGTTGTAATCCAGTTGTCACCCTCCAGTCACTTTCACTAACATCTTCTAACACTTTCCACTCATTCCCCAGATCTCAAAACAATCCAAACCAACGAGCTCTTCAGCTCACTCCACACTCTCCTACTAGTACTATACCGTCGCGACTGTCGCCGCTCTTACACGCCCGCTAACCACTGGCTCGTGAGGGAGATACGCGAGGGACAGTTCATGGCAGATCTCGAGAAGGGCAAGAAGCCTCAACAAGTAAGTCATGATAGTTGTTATAAATAACGGTTATGTTCAATGGCGTATTTAACCTACTAGCTGACCCGGCGAACCTCGTACCGCCTCAGAATTGAATAATGTGACAAAGTTCAATAGACACGTGGCGCCATCTATTATCATAATAATATTATTGCTGTTTTCCTCGGGAACAGCACTTTTTTTCGGGTTGAAAGGTACCCTATGTCCGTTTCTGTACACCTGACAACGTATATGCAAAATTTCAGGAGAATCGGTTCAGTGGTTTAGGCGTGAAAAGGTAACAGACAAACAAACTTACTTTGGCATTAATAATATTAGTTAGGATGGCCAAGAGGGCTACGACCCTGCCGTATTTTCTTGATACAAGCACAACTTTTTCAGTCAGCCGCCCTGTAGCTAGACTTTTCGAGCTCGCTTCGCTCACTCTTTTATCCTTAGTGGTTCTGAAGCTTTTATAAAAGGTCGACAAAGTAACTTCAATATCATCTGTATGGTAAAAATAAAATCTAACCTGTTCAAGCCGGCGCGGCGGCGTGCTAAAATTTCACCGATAAATCACTTTTTCCTTTTGATTTGGTAAGTTACGGGGCGGGAAACTTTATTGGCCCGGGGCGCCAAATTTTAAAATATCCGACTAGTTAGGGCGGGTAAAAGACTAAAAGTCCTGCAAAAGCTCAAAGGCTAAAGCGTTAGACTGTCGAGCGACTAGCAGTGAGTTCTGACGCCGCCCTTTGTATTACTGACGTAAACTTATGAAAGTGGGTCTCAATTTCTAGCCAATTTTATTTATTGGTAGTTATGCTCTTATTTTATGTTTATTATTCACAGGTGCTAGTACAAAAGACGCCTCACATGATAGCGCACGGAGAACGTGTCAGATTATTCCGACGTGCTGTCGCCGATGAAAAGGTAATTCTGATTATAAAAATATATATTTTTTTTATATTATGTATAACTCTTCTGTGCGTGTGTAGTGTATGTCACTGAAATCCTCCTAAACGGCTGGACCGATTTTGACGGAAATGTTTTGTGTGTGTTTGAGTGGGTGCCTTGATGGCTTAGATTCACAATTGGACAACGTCTGTCAGGTCCACTAGTAAAAAAATCTAAATTGTTTATTCAACAGATAATCGTGGTCATCTTAATTTATTGTGTAATTGCTGACAGATGAAACCCAGAAAGAAATGACTTTGGCAAAAGTGGAAATTATAATTTGTGGCAACGGAATATTTAGTTGCCAGAAAATGTGATTTCTGCTTTTCTTAATGAATTTAATATTCATTTCGGGACATAAGATCAGGTTGAGAGTGCTTGCGATGATCTATGTAAGGAGTCTAGTCAGTTAGTCACACTAATATTATAAAGGCGAAAGTTTGTGAGTGTGTGTGTGTGTGTGTGTGTGTTTATATGTTTGTTACTTCTTCACGCTCAAACGGCTGGACCGTTTTGATATAATTTTGTATGGAAGTAGCTGACACCCTGGATTAACATATAGGCTACTTTTTATCCCGATATTCCCACGGGACCGACACTTATGCGGGTGAAACCGCGGGGCGCAGCTAGTCTACAATAAATCCATATTCGTATGATCAGGTGGTCCTCGGCCTAACGGAGCGAGCATGCGGCGGCCGATCAACACTAGTGACAGTGCGGCGCGCGCGGCTCGTCGAGGACGGCTACCGGCAACTTGCTGCGCTACCGTCGCGCGCGCTCAAGGGTTGCGTGCGCGTGCGCTTCATCAACGAGCAGGGGCTGGATGAGGCGGGCATCGACCAGGATGGCGTATTTAAAGGTACCCTTCTTTATTTATTACTCTTATACATTTCGTGATATAACTGATTGCGGTTAATCAAGCACTGCTTCTCTGCCATAAAAACGCCCGGTTGAAGGCCAAACTTGGTATTATCAAAGTGGAAGTCTGTGTTATCGTGATAACATGACCTTTCGCCTAACAACTTCGATAACTTATCTGTGTAATAAAAAAAAATGTATTTTGTTGGTGACCAAATTTTCACCTTGAATGGTTAACGAATTTTATATGGAAGCCCAAAGTTTAGGATTATTCCTGATAATTTGATAACGGTTCCGACTTCTTTTGTACAGCACTGAGGTTGAGCAGTTTGAATGTACAGACCTATTTACTAAGAAGTTTTTTCCGAAGAAACAAGTGTAACATGTCTAATCTCTATTGCAGAATTCCTCGAAGAGACAATAAAGCGAGTGTTCGACCCGTCACTGAACTTGTTCCGTGTGACGAGTGAAGAACGCTTGTACCCTTCACCAACCTCGTGTCTGCAGGAGAACCATCTGCAACTGTTCGAGTTTATTGGGCGGATGTTAGGGAAAGCTGTTTATGAGGTTAGTGGGATTAGAAATATTGAGCAGTGGCGTTGATCAATACTCCTACTTCCTACTTCTTGCCCATTCTTCTCCATACGAAAACTACATTTTGGAATGGGCGACTAGAATCAATTCTATTTCAATGTAAATTTTGACGTGCAAAAGTGCCTTTTATGTGCCTATTTGAAATAAATGCTTTGACTTTGACTTTCCTTTTCTAAAACTTGTATACGAAGCGTTCCATCGACTACTTAATTACTTTTAGGGCTGATTTTTCAATCATCTGATAACTTCGAGTAAAAATTTTGAAATTTTGACAGTTATTTCATACAAAAACTGGCGAAATGGACACGAAAATATTTGTCAGATTAATCCGGCGTAAGCTGTTAAAGGGTTAATAATATAAAAAAGGAATAAAAAAATGTGTAAAATCCAAACTAATATTATAAATGCGAAAGTAACTCTGTCTGTCTGTCTGTCTTTTCTTCACGCATAAACTACTGAACCGATTTGTGTGAAATTTGGTACAGACATAGTTTGGAACTTGAGAAAGGACATAGGATAGTTTTTAGCCCGATATTCCCACGGGATCGAGACTTATGCAGGTGAAACCTCGGGGCGCAGCTAGTATATAAATATCGCCTGGCTTAACTGCGAAAAACATCAGCCAAATAGCAAAAAAAGTTCTGACCCTAATCGAAATCCATTTCATCTCAAATACAATTAAATAGACCTTTTCATTTCTTAACTCATCATCATCATCTGCCTAGCCTTTTCCCAATTATGTTGGGGTCGGCTTCCAGTCTAACCAGATTGTTAAGCACCAAATTAAAGCCAGGTAAAGGTGCAGTTGGGTTTAACCTCTCGTCTGTCGGAACGTAGATCTACGCGAGACATAATGGCTTTTTAATTGTGTCTGTAATTACGACATTCAATGGGTTAATAAATATAGATCACAACAAAAGGTAAAAAACACGCAAGCCGCCCGGTCCAATATATTATTTGGAGCGACTGCCTATCTGACCTCCACAACTCATTTCTTAGTTCACAATATTATATTATTTGTTCATACAGGGCATAGTAGTGGACGTGCCATTCGCGTCATTCTTCCTCAGTCAAGTGCTGGGTCAGACTCAGCAGGCGCTATACAGCTGGATCGACGAGCTGCCCTCACTCGACCGCGACCTCTACCGGAGTCTCACGTATATCAAACATTTTCAGGTATTTATAACACCTACGGGGTGTAAAAAAAACGTCAGTAAAAGATGGGATTTTGATCTTCAATATCTCCGTAACCAGAAGGTTCCCAGCTATGTCCAGTACAAAAAAAAAAATGCAATGACGGGGAGTATAAGTAGTAACTCGGCTTCGTTAAGCGTTTTTTTACACCCATTTTATCTGAACGTAGAATTGTAAAAATGCAGTATCGTGCTTCAAAAGATTACACAATTTCATCATCATAGATTTTACCTCTTTTTAAGTCGCTTGAGTGAGAGCAGTGGTGGTTATTATTTAAGGAAATTAATGTCGCATTGAAAGTTTAATATAAAACAAGATTACGCCATTCATAAATCTATAAAAACCACTAAAGCACTCCATAAACTATCAGATAAGAAAAATATCCAACAGCAATGAATGAGAGCAGTGGTGGTCCAGTGGTAACGGCCGCGACTTACGACTTGTAGGTCGTAGGTTCGAATCCAGACAGGCGCTTTACTTTGTGTAAATTATTTCATCACCACTGCTCTCAAAACGGTGAAGGAAAACATAGTAAGAAAACCGGCATGTCCTGGAACCAAAAATTCGAAGACGTGAAGTCTGCCAACCCGTATTGCGCCCGCGTGGTGGATTACGGCCCACTCCTCACTAAGAGCAGGCCTGTGTCCCAGCAGTGGGAACATTATAGGCTGATTATGTATGTATGTTATGTATAAGTCGCTTTAGACAGCATCAAGATACCTAAACCACAGTGTATTTAATCCACCAGCTAAAGTAAATTGTGTAAACAGTTGTGGACTAGCATAAACGGCCAGACCTCGGTTTCACCTTCATTCAGCTTTTGTTCTTTCCTTCTTCAGCTTTTATGTACCATCTAAAGGACAAAATAAAGTATTTCCAATGCTAATAAGATTTTTTTTCTGTTCTAGGGGGATATATCCTCTTTAGAGCTTACATTTTCAGTGGACGAAGAGAGATTAGGCGAAATAGTTACCCACGAGCTGGTGCCGGGCGGCAAAGCTGTTCCAGTTACTAATGAAAACAAGTAAGTGACACAACAGACTATATAGCTTAGCAAAGTTTTTTTAGCGCTTATGTTTAACTTATCACCAGATAAAGTAAAATATAACACCTAAAAAAACACTTTTTACTGCCAATAATAGTAAATGATCACCAAAATTAAAACTCCCATTTTATTGTAAAATACCTAGGTAAAGGTATTTGTATTCTCATTTGCTCGCTCTTGCATCCTATGTCGATTATTTCTGTTTAAAGGGTTTAAAGTAACCTAACCAAACCTAACATCGGGGTACCCAGCTAGAACTATTTTAATTTTATACTTAATTTTTTGGTGTCCAATATATTTTTTTGGTGATATATTTAACCCCTTTTTTTAGAACATGGCTGCTAAACCTGTGAAATAAATATGCTTGTTATTGTTGTTATCAGGTTATTATTGTTGGCACTACAGACCGTTGAACATAACTAGAAAACAAAGACAATGGTGATGTTATTATTTTATGTCTTGTCTCTCATCAAAATGTCAATTATCTCTTTGGAAGACGTTACCTAAAGAGACGGCTCAAAATCTACTTTTGGTCAGGAGATCTTTTTATTGGATTGTTTTGTGTATCATTGTGTATGATTTCAATGTTTCAGAATAAACTACATTCACTTGATGGCCCACTTCAGAATGCACACGCAGATCAAAGACCAAACCAACGCTTTTATCAAAGGATTCAGAACTATCATAAACCCAGAGTGGTTGTCGCTGTTTTCAACGCCAGAGGTTAGTATTGTTTTTAATTTTATCTACACCCATGCTATAAATCCTCTATAAAAGTTTCTGAAACAGTTAGCTTATTGCCAACAAAACAACCAGTGTCATAGTAACCATAATATCATCCAAACGAGTGTTATTATGTTGTACTAAATTTCATTATGCAACTCGTTTTCAAAAAAAGAACCTTGTCATGCACGCGCGTTCCACTACACAGTGCAGTAATTTAAAAAAGGAACTTATAGATTATTCGAATTCACGTCGTATGCCGCCGGCCGCCATTTTTGTTCTATATTAGTATTGCAAAAAAACTGTTTCAGAACCTTTTATAGAGGATTCATATCATGGGTGTAGATAAAGTCTTGTATGCAACTGTACATAATTAGGTATTAAAACAGTTGCATAAATAACTAGAAGCAAACAAAAGAAGAATATTTTTAAACTCGTCTCTAAAAGTAATACGATATAGATTTTCCCAACCAAGTTGCCTTTATTTAGTGCCTTGTATTATGCAAAAGAGGCTCGTGGTAAAATAACAGCTCCGCGGATCGATCTATAAGAATAATTAAATGTAGTTTTTCTTTCAAATTTTTCCTTATTGACACATGTCATCACGAACGACCCTGTATTCCATTAGTCGATGGTTCACTAGTCACAAACGCCGCGCACCTTATCGCGTTGCGTGCCAAACGTTTAGGTCTTCATGGCCGCGGCGGCGGCCGAAAAGCGGAATCGTCACCATACGCGATTATGATTTCGCAGTTGCTTTGGTCACAGAGGCTTGACCGAAGCTTTAATTTTGAAAAATCAGTCAGTGATGTATGTTTTTTCCACAGCTGCAACGTCTAATAAGTGGCGACAACGTGCCTTTAGACCTGCGCGACCTACGCCGCCATACTCAGTACTACGGCGGGTTCCACGACTCGCACCGCGTGGTGTGCTGGCTGTGGGACGTGCTGCAGCGGGACTTCTCCGAGAACGAGCGCGGCATGTTCCTCAAGGTGACGCACTATATGTGACATACTCAGTACTACGGCGGGTTCTACGACTCGCACCGCGTGGTGTGTTGTATAAATCGTCTAATTTAAAATTGTGCGGCTCTCCACTGTATTTAAATTCGTTAGTGCTTTTTATACGCGTTTGTAACGACTATTTTTGGACACGAACGGAGCTCTTCGTAGGCTCGTCATGCGCTATGGACCGAGTCAATTGAATCTCAATTTAAGTAAAGGGGCGGTCGAGTTCCATTAAGAATAATCAATAAAGTAACTTTATAGTCACTGAATAAATAAAAGTTCTTATGAAGTATATTTCTATTTCCAGTTCGTGACCTCATGCTCGAAGCCGCCAGTACTCGGGTTTGCTCATCTGAAGCCACCGTTCTCAATCCGATGCGTTGAAGTAGGCGACGATGAAGACACTGGTGACACAATAGGTAAGATTGTTGAACAAGAAAACTAAAGCCTCGTACAGATCTCCAAGAAAAAGTATACGCTTTGGGAATCATCGTTTATCTTCGGAAATACAAACGCGCGATGAGATTATAGAGCCGTTACAACCATGGAAGTAATGCTTGAAGTAAAGAATTTGGTATGTGATGTGATAAATATTAATTCATTTAGGGCTAATTTTACCAAAGTCAGATATCTTTTATCCGTAGAATAAAATTTACTTCTGACAGTTCTAGTATGGAAACACTGTCAAAATTTCAATATTTATTCTCAGGCTAAAACTTATTCTAGGTATAAAAGTTTGGTGAAATTCGCCCTTAGTGAACTAAGGCTACGTATACGTACGCACTGATGGTGGCTTGCTTAGCGCCTAGCGAGTCACCTTGCGAGTGAAACGAACGCTCTAGAATTTTCGCATCCAACCGCACTACGCGCTTGGCGCTTTCGCCAGTCGCCTTGCGTTTATCGAAAAATGTTAAGTGACTGAGCTCTAGGCGCTTTGCAAGTTAGTGCGTACGTAGCCTAACAATAATTAAATTAAAATTAATCACCATATCTACCTACAAACTGCTCATAAGTACCATTTTTGACGTCTGTAGTTCTATCTTGAAAAAAAATAAAATCACGAAATCCGAATCTGTAATTTTTGTCTAATTCAAGTATTCTCTCCACACAGGCAGCGTAATCCGAGGCTTCTTCACAATAAGAAAGAAAGATCCCCTGAACCGTCTGCCCACATCCTCCACCTGTTTCAACCTCCTCAAGCTGCCAAACTACCAAAAACGAAGCACCCTTCGCGACAAACTACGGTACGCAGTCAACAGTAACACCGGCTTCGAACTGTCTTAAACGGAGAATGAAAACTAGCGGATATCAATATTTTACGAAGAATGTGGACAAGTCTGAATTGTTATTGGATGTTCAAAATTTTAAAGGATGGTATCCTTAGGCCCTTTATACACGGCGTTTTTTTATGGTACGGCGTATAAACCGCGCCATGGAAAAAAAGTGTATGTGAGCATGGTTCCATACAACACTGACGAACATGCCTTCACACGGCGAATAAACCGTATTTTTTCACAGCAAGAAAAACGTGTGTTAAAGGGCCAAGGCAAAGGGGCAAGGGGGGGGGGCTGTGCATAGACCTAGACAAAAGACTATCGCTCTATGATAACAAAAATAGATGTCCTTTCAGAGTTATTTTACTTCTGACAGTAACAACCTTATTGTTATGAGAATAAAGGTCACTGTGATTTTGACCATGATACAAAATCAGACGTAAAACTTCTTTTGTCGACAATAAACAAAACAGTTTTACTGCTCTTTGGTCCAGGTGTGTGCACAGCCTTAATGACAACTGTCATTTGAGTAAACCAAATCGCAGGGTAGGAGTATTTTAATTCGCAAAGACTCGACCTTTATGAGGCCAGTAATAATGCACAGATGTGCGTTTTCCTTTTATTCACCAAAAAAATAATGAAGCTGGTCTTCACATGGCAACATTTTTATCTGGTACAAATGATTAAATACTCATACTGTTTTTTATAAAGCACGGATTTGTGGCAATTTTAAACGAACTTTTTAATCTATTGTCACACTAAGAGGCCTTCTCCACGAGCGAGAGAATCGCGCCGATATTGTCGTCGTACACTCTCTTAGAACGTGTCTCCACACGACGATATCATCGCGGCGAAAATTTGATGGCACGGCGAAACTATCGCCGCAATTCTCGCTCGTGGAGACTGCCCCTTAGTTTTCAATATGGATGCACAGCACTAGTTTCACGTTTTTAATCATATTTTCAGGTATTAGAAAGTTTAATAAACCTGCGGGACAAGGTGAGATTTACATAATTTCGTATCGACTTAAATGTGTGCTCAAAGGTTAAGTTAAGGGGGAAGCGCCAGGGTAGACTGCGAAATTCAAATTTTCTTGTGTTTTTGCAATTTGTAGGTCAGTGTCAGGTTGTATGTTGAACAAAACATTTTTAGCGAGCATAACATGTATAAGTATACAGAATTATTAATCAGTAAAATCATTAATACAACCCTCTAAGTTCACATCATCTGCCTACCCTTTTCCCAATAATGTTGGGGTCGGCTTCCAGTCTAACCGGATGCAGCTGAATACCAGTATTTTACATGAAACGACTGCCTATCTGACCTCCACAATCCAGTTACTGGGTAATACGATACCCCTTGTTCTTTTGTACTGGTTGTCAGACTTTCGGGCTTCTGACGACCCGCAACCAACAGCTTAACGTGCTTTCCGAGGCACGGAGAGGTCTTGGTATGTAAAGATGGTCACCCATCCACGGACCAACCGCGGCAAGCGTAGCTTAACCTGATCGACTGTTATTTCTTACCCACAAGCCCCTACAACAACCCTAAGTTCATATACTTCTATTGATTGATATTTCATAAAATAGTCATGGAATAGCGCATCCCCCATAACCTGCGTACTGCACTTACTGTTAGTTCACAAATAAATAAAATTAACCAAAGAATGTAACGTTCGCTGCGGACAAAATAACTTGAGTATAGTCAACCTCGTAATTGCTTAACCAATTTTTACAACAATCCATACTAATATTATAAATTCGAAAGTAACTCTGTCTGTCTGTATGTTACCTCTTCACGCCTAAACCACTGAACGGATTTCGATAATATTTGTCAGAGAGATAGATTGCCGATATTCCCACGGGATCGACAGTTATGCGGGTGAAACCGCGGGGCGCAGCTAGTTCTTAATGAATTGAAACTTTACTAAAGTTTTGATTTCCTAGAAAAGCGGTTTCGTCATAAAATAATGGCCGTCATGAAAATATGTAATTTACACCAGTGTTTGACATTAAGTCAAACCCGGCTGCCCAAAGATTTAAATCGCTAGATTTTCTTTCACAGTACTTAGTCACGCGAAAAAGTGTCCATACTGAGAAGAGTGAGCTCACTCACACATTATTAAATAGCGTTTCCAAGACAATCAAGTCAAGTTGCTGCGTCGTTGTGTGTCAGAGGTGTCAAAACGAAACAGAAACGCGTCTATCTTTTAACGAGGTAGGGCGGTATCTTACAATTTAAATCTTTATCGCTGTCATCATTTTCAACACAGCCGTCACTGCGGCCATTAAGTGTGGCCACCGCCCTTCTAGGAAAACATAGCTTAAGAGTAAACTAGTCGCGAGCTCGAACTCACTGGTGGTCGTGGCCAAAATCACGCTGTCTAACTTGGCTTCGTGTCTGACGGAGCTAGTATCAGTGATGAGCAGTTAGACGCTAATCTACACGCATAACATCTAGTTCTCACGCACAGAAACACCGTTCCGAACTGATAGGCGCATAAAATTATTTGAAAAGTGCTTTGTAAAATCGAGTTCTATGAAAAATCCACTACATAAATCAATCACAAATAAAGTTTTTTGAACTCTTCGATAACTGAGCTTTGTCGATACGGATTTAATTTTTAATATTTTTCAGTTCTTTTATTACTTATTTGCACCCAAAGTTACGTTAAAAATAGCAAGAAAACCGAATCTTTGTTAGCTCATAACTTTTTAATGGCTTGTTATTTTACAATTCTGCTTCCGTACAGACACAATTAATAATTAGACAAAACGATACAATGTTTAACTTTGGATGTACAATGTCAAACAGTGGAGTAATACTCTCCCGGACATTTGTATGGAAAAAATATCGAATAGTGGCACCTTAAGGTTGAACTATCTAAAGTCTATTCAAACTTATGTTTCATATTAATATTATTTCAAGTTAAACAAATAACAACTTTAGTTTAATGCTAATTAAGTTGATTTCAGAGTGACTAGCACTATTGAAATAGTTATAAAAATGATTGAAGTTGCAGCGTAAACTGAACGTTATTATATAGGATTTAAAGTTATTTTTCCCTAAACTCATATCATCTTAAGATTTTGGCAAATAAATTGCGAATGCAGAATAACGGTCTTGCAAGCAAAATAGACAGTCAATTTATGACGCGCAAGTGACATTCAACCTTAAGGTAGTAAAGGAATTACGGAGTCGACTATACGATTATACAGTGAGTGTAATAATGTGCTCACATAAACTTTTGGAATAGGGAAATAATGTAAATTAAAATTACTTAATCGTGAGGCAGCAGAACTGATTCTTCTTAAGCTGCCCTAAAACACCTGAAGGCCAATTCTCGTAATTTAATACGTTCAAAATCTAGTCGCAGCCTCATCTCGGCGTCAAACAAATGTCAAAAATGTAGGGAAATTAGAGGTATTTTTGACAGATTGAGACCGAGATCAGACTGTAAACGTTCAGATTAAAATTACGCGAATTGCCCCTCTGATTCTAACATTTTAACGACGATCTCAAAAAAATATTTGCCTAAATGAAAACACCGGCAAATACATACATGGAGTACAATGAAAAGACTTACACCCTTCCTAATAAACGTTGTATAGCATCTGTATAGTTACACAACGCCTTGTCTTCTTCTTTCGAAAGTCAAATTACTGACGACTGAAAGAGAGAAATCGGTGTGTAACTATTCATCTGATATTATACGTTTATTACTAAGGGGGTAAGAAAATTGAGGTTTGTATAATGTGTGAAATTATGTTGCATACACATAGGTTAAGCTTTTCAAAAGTTAAGTGTGACTACTGCACCATTTTTAACGCCATTTCTTTACCCTTTTTAGGCCAGTAACTTAATTTTACTAGCATCTAATAAATGTTTTAGATTTTTGTAATATTTCATCGAATCGAGAAGTGATGAAGCCAGTTTGTTTCGGGTCGTATATTAACCTGTAATGCAGATTAGGCCTAAAGAGAGAACTGTACGAGTTATTCGAAGCCTACATTACTGATACGAATTATTTATAACATTGTATGTAGAACGAATGTACGTTTGTAACCTAGATCTCGTCATTTACCCATAGTATGTATAATTCACGGTGTAAATCGGTATTAAAAGTGAATTCTAAATAATCCAGTCCAATGTATAAATAGATGTATTGTATATAGACAATAACGTATTAGAATATTGTACTCCAACCCGGTAGAGTTAACTTGAGACACGAGCGGCCCCTCCCGCCTCCCGCCCTGTTACCGCGCTCGCCATCGACTCGACAATAAAAAAAAAGTTTCTTTATTAACTTCAGTTGTACAAAAACGTCATCTAAACACTATGCAGCGTTACAACAAAGGAAAAGAGTGATTTCGATGAACTGTCAATACCGCGCGCATACGTCATTCGAACGAAGTCTCCAGTTAACTATTGCGGGTTGTAATATTGAATGTTATTTTATTTACCTATTTATGTACAGTATATACCTTTGGCTTTTTATTGGCATTTTAAAATCAAAATTCATATTCTGGATCACATTTTTAAGAGGTTATTTTTTTGTTTTTAAGTACATACGAAATAATGCAATCTAAACTAAGGTATTGAGATAATGCGACAACTACAGTGCGGCCGACGAGAGACTGCGTTCTTGGCACCCGTCAGGCCGTCAGTTTCGTACAAACGAATACGTGTTTGGCGAATTTGATCTTTAAGTATTAGTTACTAGAATTGTCGCATTGACAGGTGTCAGGAACGCCCAACGACCTGACTAAGACACATCAGAAACTTAATAAGGTACAGCCATTTGTAATAATATGTATTTACATAGAATTTTCAACATCATCGATATAATTTTTAGTTTTTCTGAATTTCCATGTTTAGTTTAGAAAAGAAATCTTTTTTACAAGCTTTTCTTTACTTAAATTGTGTTTCACGATGTGTAAGCATATTATTAGATGGGACTGTACAATATTTTAT
The DNA here is from genome assembly GCA_945859645.1 of Amphipoea oculea. NCBI lineage: Eukaryota > Metazoa > Arthropoda > Insecta > Lepidoptera > Noctuidae > Amphipoea > Amphipoea oculea. Next base: position 18,115,634 of record OX243873.1, read on the forward strand.
ATTGTTAGGAAACAATTTAGATGTGATTTAAGCCTCGTATTCATGTTAAAAAAAGTTGAAGAACACTGCAATTATTCATGTTGCTGGCAACATTTTTACAGAAATACAAAAACATTCTGCTGCAAACGCTGCAACATTGTTCTGCAAATTTACCTCCAGCGACCCGCCCGCACGGTTTTTACGAAATGACAGAACATTATTTATTGTTAGGGTTCCGTAACTCAAAAGGAAAAACGGAACCCTTATAAGATCACTTCGTTGTCCGTCTGTCAAACCTTTTTCTCAGGAACGCGTGTCAAATACTCAGGGCTGCAATCCCATGAAGCAGTGAAAAAATCAAGCTTCTAAGTCAACGCAATCAAATCATACGGGCGTTTATGTTCCGTTTATGTCGCATATTTTGACACTCGCAAGGGAATCAAAACCTATTCCTCGTACAGGTTAGGTATAGGTTTTTACTTCCCGTTAACCTAGAATCATGAAATTTGGCAAGCAATGTCATGTAGCACAAGTAAAGGAAAATATCCGAAAACCGTAAATTTGTAGTTACATACCTACAGTGCGCGAGTGCGACCCGCACTTAACCGGTTTTTATAAGTAAGTTTAATATTAATGAAAACCGTATCAAAATCCGTTGCGTGGTTTTGAAGAACAACGCGGTCAAACAGACAGACACGGAAAGCTACTCTAATTTATAATATGAATACGAGGCTTTATTCTGTGTCAATGTAATCTACACTTTACTATTGCACTATAATGTTTTATATCATCATATTTTTACAATTAAGGTCTTCAATAGTTATACTTTGCAATATTAACATAGATTTTGTGTCCCTATGTGTTGTAATTATTTGTCTTTAGTCTATATAACGGCATATTTTATTGTATAAAATTTATATTTCGTTGTTAATTTAATTCAATTACTTTCAAACAATTTTATTAACATTGTATACAAAAAAGGTCGACTGCAGAAAAGTTATTTGTTTATTGAGAAATGGTACATGCAATATCAAAGACATTACCCTCCGTTTGGGCTTCGTCACAGTCGGGTAAAAAAGGTATTGAAGCATTACATTTGTCATTTAACTTTTCTGCAGTAACTTTTGAGCGAAGATAGTATTTTGTAGTAGTGTTTCCCTTTTTTAATTGAAAAGTTTTAAGTATTTACTAATATATGCATAGACAAGGATCATTGTAAGGGATATTTTGTACTAGCCACGTAAATATGTTGTATAACACAATGTGATTCTCTGTGATAAAATAATTGATATTTATTATTGAGAAGTTTTATTAATACCCTTTAGGGAGGGCCCACGAGAAACTTAGTTGCCCATCAACTTTTTTGTCTCTGTCGCTGTCTCCTTGCCGAAACTTGGACGATGCGCACACGGGACCGACAGCAACGCTTCTTTTTACGATTTCGTACCTCAAAAGGAAAAAACGGAACCCTTATAGGATCACTTTGTTGTACATCTGTCTGTCTGTCCCTTTATCTCGGGAACGTGGAAGTATCGACTTGAAATTAAAACCATATACTCAGGTCTACAGTCCCTTGAAGCTGTGAAAAAACCAAACTTCTAAGTTAACGTAAAAAAAGATTCGGCCGTTTATGCCGCAAAAAACGTATATTTCGACACTCAAGGGAATCAAAATAGTACTTCCCGTTAACCTAGAATCATGAAATTTTGCAAGAAGCAATGTCATGTAGCACAAGTAAAGGAAAAAATCAGAAAACCGTAAATTAATTTGTAGTTACACAAGAAAAAAAAATCCCGTGATAAACTATTTACATACCTACAAATTTGTACGGAACCCTCGGTGCGCTAGTCCCACTCGCACTTTACCGGTTTTTTTGTAATATTTTTGGTTGAGCGGCAACTGGCTAGCTGGCAACTTCTTTGTCGCCGTACGCGCACTTGCATTGCAAGTTGCAACCAATAGACGGACGATAGTTGCGTCCAAACCCGCCGACATAAATGTCTCCCAGCGTCGCTACATGCGTGCACTTTCATACAAACCCGTAGACTTGATGTGAGAGACAAATTAGTTGTGGAGACAAAAGTTGCTCGTGGGCGCCCTCCGTTATTCCCTTTGTCCTGAATGTCCCTACGAATCGCCTGGGAAGCGGAAGACCCCCTGCTACATGGTGGCCCAGTATCAAGAGGGAGATGAAAGCGCAGAACCTAACTCCTATGGCGCAGAGAAAACCGGACCCCAATCATGATGAACAGACGCAGGCGCTAATAAAAAGAAAGAATAACTCAATTTTGATTTTGTTGTAACGTTTGAATAATAAAAATAACTATGAAAACTTTATTCGTTAGTAGGAAAAAAACCAAGCAATTCTAACAATCTTTTATGATAATTTTTTTCCAAGCCGGTCACACTCCATTGAAACTGGCCTCTCCTGTCATTGTCAAAATGTCAACAACAACACTAGCGCCATTAAAAAAAAAACAAAATGTTAAGTTTTGAGGTTTTTTATTTCAAAATACATTAATGTTTAAGTTCTAATAATATCACTTTAGAGATATTATTAAAATATAGTTATGTACCCATGTAATCAAAAGTAATAAAATACAGTCGTAAGCCAATTATTCAGGTTGGTTCTCAAGCACAGCTGTTTACCGCGCGTCGACGCCATTGTTATTTTCTGTCTCTTTTTAGACCGCGTCCTCGCGGCTCCCCTCGCCCCTTCCTTCCCTTCAACCAGTTTCGCTCGATTTTCGTGACGCGTGGACGTCTGCGCGGCGCGGACTAAAATATCTCGGTCTTATCCTTTGTCCAGGAAGAAGCGAACTCCACAATAACTCGCAACCACAACTGAAACTCCCCTCTCAAACGTGAAGAAATAACTGGTGTAATCTACAGGTGTATCGTCTTTCCGTGTGTTGTTTAGTGATTCCCGCATAGTCAATCGAGCATGAATAATAAAGAAGTAACCGGTGATATAGTTGTGTGTCCACTGGAAGGCGAGGTCTGGTGATCGGGCGCAGTGTCGAGGTCGTAGGGTTCGGCGTGTGATGAGTCTGCGGTGACGGCTCGCCGCTGAGCGGTTGGATGGCGGCTGTAAGCGGCCCCGCGCGGCACTCTCGCGTCTCCATGAGTGTGTCCATGTCGCTGATGCAGGGCGGTACGCAGAGCGCGCCGCAGGGCGCCATCCTGGCGGCAGCGGCGCCCTACTACCAGACGCCGGCCATCCCCACGGACGTGCAGCCCGACCGCCCGATCGGGTATGGCGCCTTCGGTGTTGTATGGTGAGTCAATCTTGTTGTTGTTTATATTTTCAAATTGCCCGCGTCACATTCAAAACTAATTGATGAAGTGTCTATCAATTCTGGATGCTAACTTGCATGCGTGAATTGGGGGATTGCAGTAGTAATGTGTTTGCACTGTGAGCAATCTTTTAGGTTTTGAGTCTTTGTAATTTGAACCCATCCCATTTTATTCGGCTCACGGTTTTTTCGTTTTTATCTAATCGTACTGTGATTGATAGTTGATCTTTGGCTATTGTGTATGTTCAGCTATGTTCACACAATACACAATAGATCCAGAAACCTGAGTAAGTGGTAGAACTTGAATGAGTGATCATTGTACTATTTAAACATTGTGATAATAATTACTTACCTAGCTACCAGAGCCGAGGCACCAAAATGTAATTTCCTTGATTGCAATTATTAGGAATTTAAGTGCCTTCATTTCTTAACAAATTGTATCTACTTACTAAATATAAACCTAGCATTAAAATTCCTATTTCATAAAATCCATGGTTACTGAGAAATAGTTGGATAAATGATTTTTGTTGCTAATTACAATTAACAGTTAGGAACTGAATTACTGATATAACCTCAACTTTTTTTTTATCTTGAATTAATGAAATGTAGAAAAAAAACCTACCTACTATATTTTACCAATCAACACTGTAAAAAAAAATGTTAAGTTTTTTTTTTCTAAAATGAAAGATTCTTATAAAATTACTTAAAGCTATAATATTGGTAGGTAATTACTTTGTTTAAAAAAGATGCATTTTAGCAATCATCTTACCAAGCTACACCTAGCTATCTTTATCTTATTTTTTTTCCTTTTCTTTAGCTAGGTCTATATAGCTACTTACTTTATTGCACTCATGTGGTATGTAGTTGTTACATTAGAATTGAAAAAGCAAACAACGGTAGCAAGAATACAGCTTAACAGGTACGGTCAGCTGTGAAAGTTCATTAACACTGTCACTTTTACATATAAAACATCAAAGTTGTCTCAAAATGATTAGATAAATTGCTTTTCAGCATTTCATGTAAAGATGAGTTAATATCCTGAAAATTTGATATTTATTTCTATATAAAGTTGCAAAATAATTTTATTAATTTAAAAAACTCTAGTTAAACAACTTTTGTTGTAGACTGTTGACCATACTTTTCATGGCAAAAAAATCCTTGAGGCATTGATATATTATTATTATTTTTTAATTTTTATATTATTTAATATATCAATGCCTTTGAGGTGCCTTCTTTAATTTATTTTGTGCCTTAAAATTACTGAAGTAGCTATAAGCTACCTAAGTAGTTTTAGAACTTTGAGTAGCTACCTATGCATGTTCCAAAGAACAATGTCATTGTAGCAGCTGGGATGATGCATTCATGCACCACAACATTTTCAAACTGAAATCTTACATTGTCGTTCTTATCGACTCTGATTTTACGAGCTACAAGCTCTGCCACACTGAAAAGTTTTATACGACAAACCCATAAATCGAGCGAATGTAACATACGGGAATTTAGAACTTAAGTGCTGCCAAATGTTCGCATAAACGCAAAACGTTGTTTGGCTACAAAAACCTAGTGGTTATAATTTTTGGCACCTTAAAGTAAGGGGCGTGTTCTCACGTTCGTAACTTCGGACAAACGGCACCTATCTTCTTGTTCCTAGTCTTAAAGTCCCAAAGCAATTTAAAGAAACAAAGACCATACCGTTACCCGTGCATCGTGTAGTAGCTACATAAGTGGACTTGTCGATAAGTAAAGCGCACTAAGCAATTACAACTAGTCTCTACGAGCAACGTTCGTTTTACTACCTCGGAACACGATGCAACCGTTAAACCTAGAAAGCTATGATTCCATTTCAAATCATCTATTTTTAACGAGCAGGACCGCTTTATGAGTCCAAACTAAATCTTCTAAGCCTTTATTTACATATCAGTTGTCGAACTAAACAAGTTTTGAAAGTTTACCAAAAGTTTACATTGCACTGAAGTTAGGCAGTTCACCAGTCTAATCTGCACCAGTTGCCTTCTGTAAACACGTGGAGTTTGTACCGGCCGGCGACGGGCATTCGATTCAGCGCGAACGACATAAGAGCGGTTTTCAATATTCATGTTGCCCGCAATCGAATGCACATTGCGTCGGACGACCGAAGTCACTCCTCAAATGAAACTGTGCTTTATTGCTCACGCCTTTAGTTAGCTTTTAATTTAATGGCTTCGATATCTGTTATTGAAACGGAGGTAGTGAATGTGTGGTTCCCTTTTGTAAGCGACATTCGCCCTTAAGTCGGTGGGTGTAGATACCGCTTTCGAGCACGGGCACAGTGGGAGCGCCCTGAAGTAGTGCAACTTCGTGCATCGGGGGTAGCGGTTGTTAGGTATGGGTGGATGCTTTGTGTCGACTCGTCGTGCGTAGGTAGGTCCCTCATGGCGCTTGCCGCGTCGATTGTGTGTGAACGACCGCGACGAGGGGAGGCACGCCTGATTATTCCGAGCCCGCGTCGATCGCCGGTCGAGAGCCCTAAAACCCGACTCTGCTCTGCTCCTATCCCTCCTTCCTTGTACTCGCCCGTTGAATGCAAATAGGGCCTCCTTAACATTAACATTTTAGTTATTTTCTCTCCTTTCTGAGTGTTTTAATTTATTCTCGTCCTCGCTTCTGCATTTAGATATATTTGTGTCCATCTACTTAATAATACGCCAGCTAGTTATTTTACTTTTGAGTGAAACAATGCAGTTTTACTCTCGTTATGCTCATCTTCGCATGTAACGAGTCCATTTCGTCATTGCTCGGCGGTGACAAGACAATCACGATAGCGCGCTGTCATAACAACTTGTGCCTAAGAATAACAGCATACGCAGTAGAAAGCCGCAATAAAAGGAATTCAAGCGATTAACGCACACGAGATGTTTAATTTTCTGTTAACCTGGTATCGTTAAGGACCTGAAACTGTAAATGCCAAATGCCAAAGTTACCTAGTTCTAGGTAATTTAGCTGTGAAGCCTTCGAATGTCAAGATGACTGAAGTGTGAAATATCATTTACGAATGTATTAAAATGTAAACAGACATACTTATCTGAAAGTACACAAATAATGTTAGCAAACTGCAAACTCATAGAAATCAGAAATCAGTCGTCTCGAGAGAATATACAGTATATCTACACATTGGTATCTATCTACTACACAAAGAGAAAACAGAGAGCATTGCAATGCGTCCTTGCATACACGTTCACGTGTAATTTAATACCAAGCAACGAGCAATATCAACGATAACAACTCGATATTCGGTGCTCGCACTACCTGCATGCCAATTGAGAACAACGGGCAATTTAAGGTGATAAACCTATAGGTCAGGACAGCTAGGATGGGCACGGCCTATAGTAAATTAATTACCACAAGCTTGCGGGCTGATTGATCGGGCTGCGCGGGGTCTGCCGCGCCTCGGGTCGCGCCTTCGGTCTCCACCCTGCTGACCGTGGCTAATTGCTCCGAGCCAGTTGAAAAACTTGATCCATCCGCCTTTATGGCAAACTCGCTCTCGAATGGAGTTTTGAACGCATTTTGTCGAACACGTCTTGATTAAAAGGTGCGCTCTTGATGTTGAACAACAATTCTCTCCGTGGCTTTAAAATAAAAGCAATTTGTTATTATAAGCGAAGATATTTTGATTCCGCTCAAATGCATCGTGGTTATTATTATCCTGTAAAAAGGGCCTTTTCATGTTTTCAGCATCAAAAGATTCCTTATTGGCGGTTTCATAAGGGTTCTTTACCTGCTACTGATCGCATGAATACCTATTCGATTACCTGCCTTAGTCAGACCTCAACTCTTTAAGTAGTGCCGCGTATTTATTCTTGAGAATCCGAAGTTGGCAGTCAGTTCAAAAAAGTAGTTTAGAAACTAGTAGTCCTCTCACTTAAATTGGCGTTATTTGTATGTACTTACGTGCAGTTACCTAGGTCAGGAAAGCATGACAGAAGCGAGCGGATATTGTGCCGAATCGAGACTTACGACAGTTTTTGTTTGTGTTGATTTTCGTTGAAATGCCGTCAAGTTTCTCTCGGCTTAATTCGATCATACGCTCACGGAAACCATTGTTTTACTCGCCTATTATGATACTAACAGAATTTCCCAAAAAAGAAAATTGAACAAAGCAGTAAATTCATATCTAGTAAGGAATTACGTGGTTACCCCACGTAAGTCCTAAAACTGTACATTCCCGAGATCCTAACCCATTCATAGCCACATCCTTCTTTGTATAAAAACGAGCCCGTAATCCGTAACGCTAGACAAAAGAAGTAATAACTTTAGAAACCTTTTGCTACTGAACACAATAGAATCCATTTTTGCAAATCTCGTCACAATACGCTTGGCAAGGAGATCTGATAAACTTGGGATTGTTCGTTTATCGGCACCTAAGCTAGTTTTTAATACGGAGGAATTAGCAGCATGTGAGATTATAGTAACGACACAACTTTATGGATACATCGTCCAAAATCGTCAAAACACGATCATTTGCGATCTAGCGTTACTCGAGTTCGAAATCAGGTAGGAACTGGCAGAGTCAAGTTCGTTTCAAAATTCTTAAGTGGAGCAAAAATATGCGATCCCTGGCACCAACTAAAGTTTTGGTCGTTCAAAACATCGATGGAACCTTTAAATTGAGTAATGTGGAGACGTGTGAAGTAGACGAGATAACGGCGGCATCGCGACGCGAGTACCGGCAGCGAACTGGCCTGCTTACAGCCTAACCAGGTCACGGGGAACTTATAGTCCGCCTGGCGGCTATCGTGCGTGTATTAAGTGACGTGACATAATTCTATTGTAAGATTTCCAGCTTAGATGCACCCGAAGATAAATGGGTGCAAAAAATATCAACCAGGGTTGTGAATTTCTTCGAGAATTTCAAGCAATGGAGACGAATAGACGACTTTCCGTCGTGCACTTCATTGCGGTTTTGGCGTTCTAAAAAACAACTTCCCGCTGAAGCGCAAGCTTTATCGAAATTGAGACCTGACTGCGAGATCGCTTTTACTGAGTAAATACTTACTCAACATCAAGGAGTTAATTGAAGTCTTCCAAATTCGTCTGTCTTCAATCGATTATGTTCAAAGTCATACTTAAACATTGAAGCTTTCGAGACTCCCCGCGTTGTGTGACCTGAGATACCACTTAGTTGCAAGTCAGCCATTAACCACAGAGGTTTTTTGCTCCATCACCGTCGAGCGATAATTGGTGTCGTGAGAAAGGAGCTGAGATTGACTGATATCGGATTAAGATTTTAAGCTGACTGATAAAGATATTGGAAATTTGGAACATTCTGAATAGATATGGGAGCCTAGGTGTCAGGTCACGGCAGGCTAATCACCTGTTGGATAAATTGAATAAACATCAATATCTGTGTCCCAAATCAATTTGAAAATTTATGATCAGTAACTGTCGTATCGAGCACATTTATATTTCGCCTTATCACGTTATTTCTAGTTGCCAAGATCCACACTATATCCTTGTTAACGATGTATAATATTTTGTCCAATTGTGTAAGGCCAGCCCCTCGGGGCCATTCAATAAATTCTATGCCGTTCTGCCCTCGTAATAGCAAATGCAGTAATCGACATTTTTACGATTTTCCATTTTTGTCAAAAATGACATGGGGAGACTTCAAGCTATACGTAGATTTTTTTTTATTTTTTTTTTATGTGGCTGGAACATGATGAAATTGAAAAAATTTGAAAAAAAAAGATTGAAAAAAAAAAACACTTAAACGCGTTTTTATCTCGAAACCGCCATTTTGCAAGTACTGCATTTGCTGTTACGAGGGCAGCGTTGGTGTGATGAAAGGAGAGTAAGGAATTGTGTCAAAATAATGACAGCATCCTCCTTGGCTCTTAAAACATGCTAAAATTAGCATTCCATCTGCCAAGCTCTGTAATTACGGCAATATTTCTATAGGGAGGCTCAGTGAAGGACATCCTAGTTTATTTTTTAATCTGAATAGCGAGATTCCTTCACGGAGCTCCTGTTTATTCTAGTTGCCGTAACAACGTACAAATTCCTACTTTATAAAATCCAGTTTTCCTTATCTGTTCCCCAAATCCAGAGCGCGTGGTACGCAATGACGTCACAATTCACGCTGTGTGTTCGCATAACAAGTTTGTTTCCAGCTATCTTTACTATGTTGTTTGATAAGCCTGGTTTGGTAATAGAGAACGCATCGAAATTTTTGGAGTAAAATATTGCCACAGTAAAAATAAGTCCATTAAAAAAAAATGAATATAGGTACTGGCACATGCTACTATTACAGTATTTAGGTTTATTTGCCGATAAAAGGGCGTTTCAGAGAAATGTTGAAAGTCATTAACCTGAATTTCGCTAGTAGCTCTTACTAAGGGCCGATTTTGGCCACATTTCAACAACCATTGGTATTCTTATTAATATATTTACTATTATGATTGTTCATACAAATGAAGCAATGGACGTTGAACGGTAGCCAATATTACTATTGTTGAGACTTGGGAACAGTTAATCAAATCTGTGAATTGCCAAATGATAGTATCTAATTTCTGTGTCAGGAAGGACAATCATGCTTTTATAGTCAGTATTGATGCCCCTTTAATTAATTCTCACTATCGACTCGCCTATTGACTTAACACATAGCAACAAGGATTGGGTACTAGTAAATTATGGGTATACAGACACTCGCTTCGTATCTTGGGAACAAAGGCGAGGCGGCCATTCTAAATTTATAAAACAAGCAGTGAAGTTTCTATTAGTACTCGAAACTTGATAGGCACGTGTATCGTCAGTATCTTTGTAGGTATATTTAAGTATTTTTCTCACGCACTCCAAGCTATATTTGATAGTATTGTCTACCACCAAATTAGATCGTCGTCTTGTCGCCAACCCAACTCCGCCAGCCTAGCGGTCTACTCCCTAAGCTCGAAATGAAGTGGAAACTGCCGCGACTTACGAGTTGTAGGTCGTAGGTTCGAACCCTGGCCATCGCTTTTTGTGTAAATTATTTCATCACCACTGCTCTCAAAACGGTGAATGAAAACGTCGTAAGGAAACCGGCAAAATGTTTTAGAACCAAAAATTCTAAGACATGTGACGTCTAACAACCCGCACCGGGCCTGCGTGGTTGGATTACGGCCCACTCACTCTCACAGAGGAGGCCTGTGTCCCAGCAGTGGGAAGATTATAGGCTGATTATGCTATGCTTACGAGTGTTCCCTGCTCCGTATCACCTATGGACATAAGATTACTTTGGAGCCCGAACAAAGAATGAATGACAAAACGATTTGACAGTTGTACCTTCTCCCGTCGTGTTTTATCCCGTTCCAAAAATTTACTAAGTCACTTGTTTTGACGGATCAACTACTTCCGGACGGACCCGTATCATCGTTCACGGAATTACGACCGAACCTAGTAACCTATTGACAGATCGCTACTGATGGTAGCCAGTATAAATTATAACTGCTAGTATAATTATAATCATACAGATTGCTACTGATATGTATATTATGTAGATTATTGGAACCCCCAGCTAGATGGACGAACGACCTAAAGAAGGTGGCTGGGGTAGACTGGATGCGTGCTGGGTGCTGTGACGCAGTCTGGGAGAGGCCTATGTCCAGCAGTAGACTGCGATAGGCCTATGTCCAGCAGTAGACTGCGATAGGCTGAGTTTTTTTAGGGTTCCGTAGCCAAATGGCAAAAAACGGAACCCTTATGGATTCGTCATGTCTGTCTGTCTGTCTGTCTGTCTGTCTGTCCGTCCGTCCGTATGTCACAGCCACTTTTTTCCGAAACTATAAGAACTATACTGTTGAAACTTGGTAAGTAGATAGAACCGCAGTAAGATTTTCACACAAAAATAGAAAAAAAAACAATAAATTTTGGGGTTCCCCATACTTACAACTGAAACTCCAAAAATTTTTTTTCATCAAACCTGTACGTGTGGGGTATCTATGGATAGGTCTTCAAAAATGATATTGAGGTTTCTAATATCATTTTTTTCTGAACTGAATAGTTTGCGCGAGAGACACTTCCAAAGTGGTAAAATGTGTGTCCCCCCCTCTAACTTCTAAAATAAGAGAATGATAAAATTAAAAAAATATATATAATGTACATTAATTACCATGTAAACTTCCACCGAAAATTGGTTTGAACGAGATCTAGTAAGTAGTTTTTTTTTTAATACGTCATAAATCGAAAACCGCAATTTACCTTTCACAAAGTTACAACGAACTACAAGAACTTTTATATTATGTTACTTGCTGCTACGGAACCCTTTATGGGCGAGTCCGACTCGCACTTGGCCGGTTTTTTCTACCTCCAGTATGCCAAAACTGATGATAAATTAGGTAATTGGGTTCGGCCGTTGGAGAGTAGACCTTCCAGAAGCCATCGTTCAAATCTACAGCAATCAAGTAAATGAACCACTATTTACTTTAAAACAGAACAAAACAACAATTGAAAGCCAAATGTAGTCTTATTTGACTCTAATGTTGAACTATTTCAGGCTATTTCACAAGTTTACGCTTCTTTGTACAAGTTTCAACCTATAACGGCAGACAACGACTGACAAAGCCGACTGTTTTGTGTTTGTTCCGTAATTGTACTGTCAGTTTAATACCTGTACAAATTGTAATATTATTCCGAGCAGGCAATAGTAATACCTGCTTTTTAAAACCTTATCTGTTTGTGGAACTGTAATCGTGCAGTAAACAGGGTGGCAGGGACCACGACGCGCGAAATTAAAACCATGAATTCAGCTCGTAATTCTAGAAATTTTTGATACAGGTTATCAAAAAAAAAAAAAAAATTCTTTTTCATAAATATATGTACGCGGTCAAAATGTTTTATATTTAACTAGCTGCGCCCCGCGGTTTCACCCGCATAAGTTTCGATCCCGTGGGAATATCGGGATAAAAAGTTTCCTATGTCCTTTCCCGGGACTCAAACTATCTCTATACCAAATTTCATCTAAATCGGTTCAGCGGTTTGAGCGTGAAGAAGTAACAAACATACACTCACCGGCACGGAAACTTGGCCACTCGTGATTTTGCTGATTATTTGCATAAAAAAATTTGCATTTGCATTTATGACAATAAATTAAGGGTAAGTGGCTTTAGTACGTGTCTCTTATGCTTTAAGAACTTAGAAATTAAAAGATTACCTCACCAATAAATCAGTTTTTAAAATCACGCACTTTCACTGAAATTAGGAATTTTTCACTATAAATTTAAAAACACTACAAAATAAAAACTAAGGTCTTTTTTGTTATTGTCTATACATTTTAATATCGGGTGTTTCCTCCTCTAGTCCTGATAACTGTCTGCATTCCATCTGGCATACTTTGGATGATGTTTCGGACATCAACTTGCAGTATACTGCGCCAAGCGGCCAGCGCTGCAGTTCGGAGCTGGTTTAGAGTTTCCGGCGCGTTGGAGCTGGACTTTATCTTTCTTTTGAGCATGTCCCAGATATGCTCAATTGGGTTTAAGTCTGGGCTACGAGCTGGCCATTGCAATTTTTTATGCCAACCTCTTCCAGATATTCTTCAACGCAATGTGCAACGTGTGGGCGTGCATTATCGTGCATTAGGAGGAATTAGTCGTGTCCAATGAACCCCGAATATGGCATTACGTGTTCCTGAAGAACTTCCTCGATGTATCGAACAGCTGTTAGCTGATTATCGACGATAACCAACTCTGTACGTGTGTCGGAACTTATACCTCCCCATACCATTATTGAGCCTCCATGGAAACTCACTGTGTGAGTGGTAGTAATGGGTAAAAACCGCTCTCCTCTTCTTCGCCACACTCGTTCTGGACCATCTGGAGAACGTAAAGCTATTCGACACTCGTCTGTGAACAGTACTCTAGCCCATTGCTCGTGGGTCCAGTTAACGTGTTCTCGTGCGAAGTGAAGTCGAGCTACTCGGTGCTCTCTGAGAAGTTCTGGACCTCGTGCTGGTCTACAAGCTTTTAAATTGACTTCCTCCATTCGTCTTCTCACCGTACGCTCACTAACATTAACGCCTCTCACAATTTGAAGCCGCTGGCGTATCTCAACAGCGGTCAGGTAGCGGTTTCTCAAAATCTCCAGGACAATAAAGCGGTCGTCTCGGGCCGATGTGCACCTTACGCCTCCACTGCCTGGCCTGTGGGTGTACTAGCCTGTCTCCTGGTATCTTTTAAGGGCATACTGCATTGATGACCGTGGTACGTTAAGAGCAATAGCAACTTCACGCTGTGTCAGCTCTTGGTTAATTAACGCAACGGCTTGTGAAACCTGTGCTGGTGTTAGAGGCATTTTTATTGCTTTTAAAGCACCTTTACTTATTGAATTAAAAGCATAAAATCACAATAATTCAAAAACCGAACAGTAAACTTTTCACAACACACAAATTTAAAATGTGAACTTAGTCGCTCAAATGACCCGATTCAACTGTAAATTAAAAGTTTCGTTGTGGTGCATTTAAACATAATGGATTACCCTCTTGAACTAAAAGTAAACATTTTTTGACATACCTGCACAACAAACATTCATCAGAAACACTTAAAACTTTTGCTATCGCGAGATAAGCGCTTGGCCAAGATTCCGTGCCGCTGAGTGTATAAACACACACACACACTCACAAACTTTCGCCTTTATAATATTAGTGTGATAGTGTGATATATAGTGTGATAACAAGCAACAAAGGACTCAAATATTTTACAACAATATTTCTTAACAACCTAACACTGCAATATACCTAGTTCATGCGAATCCCTGCTAAAAGCTCAAACCGATGTGGAAAGTTTGCAGCAGCGATTCACAGAATAGTAATGCATGGTGTATTGCTATGTAGAACAATTTTTTTTTTTAATAACCGACGAACATTGTCAACGCTTCAGAATCATGTACTAAATCCATGGTAACAGGTTGTGCGTCGGTGTTTTCTGCCACCCTGTATACCGGCTGACCTTTTTTTACCGTCTGGACCAAAACAGGGTATAAAAGGTGAACGGAGTGGAAGCCTATGGCACAAATAGTAGATTGTACAACTAAGGCATAAAATAAGCTATTTTATCCCGAGACGTTTATATCCACGCGAGCCGCAGGCGAGGGTGGATAGTTAAGTCGAGGGGTAAAATGACTCGTTTATGCCTGAGTTATACACTCTGCCTTTCACTTCGATTGCGAGAAAATTAAACAGGCATAAGGTATAGTACAGTACCTATCATAATTAATCAAAAATGTTGCAAAGCATAGCTAATTCCCGCCACCACAGATAATACCGCCACGAAACTTTTTAAAAGTTTTTTTTTTTAATTTCAACATTTGTCATTCGACTTGGGTACTTCATACTGCCAAGTCATAAAAACGTTTCTTTGCGTTTTTAAATAATAAATGACAACTATTTTACCTGATTTTATTAAATTAACGATAGAAAACACGGAAGTGGTATAAATTAAAGAAAATGAAATAAATCACGACTTTAATCTGCGAAGTTTTATTGTGCGTGTGGCTGTTGGGCCTGATTACCTTAGTCTCAGAAAAAAAATGGTAAAAATTTAGTATCGTTTGGCAGGAAATGGGGGTTGGGAGGGGGGGAGGGGGAGGGGGGGGGTTACCCCTCTCCCCTGGCACCACTCCCATTACAAGGTAACTCACCGTTTCCGAGAAAAACAATTTTTTGTAACCTAACCTCAAAACACTCAAAAGTTGCCTAAAAGGCGTAGTCGGAGCCCCGCTTCGCGGGGCTCAATGGTTTAAAAAAAAATAACCACGAAGGGGATGACGGGGTCTGTGTTCGCTCGCTTCGCTCGCTCACTAGACCCCGTCATCCCCTTCTAACCTAACCTATCCGAGTCGGGGTGCCCCAAGTCCCGAGCGCGCTTCGCTCGCTCTTGAATCCTAAGGTCTGCTAGTAACAGTAGTAACTGCCTTTTGTACACACATACAATCAGTGGAAGTACACTAACTTTCTTGTAAGCAGGATTTCTAGCATATTATTCAAACAAATAAAGCAGAAAATCGGTGTCCAGTGTACAAGCGTAGGTAAATCGTAAAGGCAAACAATCAAAGTCCAGGGGAGAAGCCAAGGTCGTCGAAAGAAGCCACAACAAAACTACGATAGACACAGAGAACATTCACGAAACTCGAGGAGAAACGGAATGATCAAAAACGGATGACAGGTGACACAAACCGCGCTTTTTTTTTTTTTTACGTTCCGTTTTATCGATTTCGCACGATACTTTACACCACAGATAATATATTGTGACAGATTTGGTTGTCAATCACACGTTTTAACGTTCCGTTTTCGCTTTTATCTGGTTTGAGGTTAAAAACTTATTTTGTAAATTTCTCGAAAAATATGCAATACCTTGTAATAAGAGTGGTAGCGTTATAATCGGGGACCAAACCCCTACCAGCTTCAACCCTTTTTACCTCCCAACTCCTGCCAAACGATACTAGATCCAACCCTTTATTTTCCTTATACGGTACTAACTGCATCCTGCGGTTTCACCCGCGTAAGTTTCGATCCCGTGGGAATATCGTGACAAAAAGTAGCCTATATGTTAATACAGGGTGTCAGCTACCTCCATACAAAATTTTATCAAAATTGGTCCAGCCGTTTGAGCGTGAAGAAGTAACAAACATATAAACACACATACACAAACTTTCGCCTTTATAATTTTGGGAGTAGTTCAATGAAAATAATCTAGAACACGTTTAAGGAAAATCGGGACAGACTCTAAAGGCGAAACAACAATGCCAATGATTTGGCTTCACGTCAAAACGTTGGTACTGCGTATCACACGGTATCTAATGATAGTCGTCGCAGTGCGATTAATTGGCAACAGTTTACTGGACACGGCTTCCCCATGGCTCCACGGTTCACGCAGGTCACTCAACCTCGCGGTGTTTATCAGAGATTCTGAACATTCGGCGGTGCGTACACGCCGCCGCCGTTTACGTGCCATTGACATTCGGGACTCGGTTTTGCATCGGAAATAGCACACGCTACGATTATTATTTCCCCGATACAGGGGGACTTTATTTTTATCGTGGGTTCAATTAGCGAGTAAGTGCGCAATTCATGCTATTTGGCAGTCCGGTTTTAGCTGGAACTGGCGATGGAACGTATCATGCGTTCTGCGCTAGTTACTGCTTTATTGCACCATAAAATGCCTAATGTTTGATCACTATCGGCAGTAGCCCTAAAAAATGTTTTATTCGTCGCTCTCATTCAGATTTGCTATGAAAATGTATAAATAGTTTTAATGTTAGCGTTTCGGGTTATCGACTTGAATATTTACGTTACCATTCAATATTCTATGAAAACGGCCGATAAATAAATAAAGCTGCGAATCATAATTTATTCACTGATTCCAAATCATCTTACGTAGTTCAATTAAAAGCACTCTTCCTTTCTCCTTTTTTTTTGTTTGCCTATTTTGTGTCCCACTGCTGGGCAAAGGCCTTCCCTTTTTTCTTCCAAATCTCCCTGTCTTGTGCGATCTCTGGCCATGTTGGCCCTGCAAAAGATATTAGATCGTCACACCACCTTCGCCTTTGTCTACCTCGACGGCGATGTCCTGCCTCGGGCAGGCGTCCAGTGAGTGACGACGATCTTTGCCTATCTCTCCGGGTGCATTCGTGAGACGTGTCCGGCCCACTCCCACTTCAGCCTGGCTGTTTTTTCTCCAACATCCGCTGCTTGAATTATGGAGCGCCTCGCCTCCTCTCTCCTACTTATTTAAAATTTTGCTGTGCCCGACAGAGTCCATAATTGATTCTATGATTATACTACCACCTACTACTATACACGGATTTATACTTACCACATGTATGTGTACAATGTACATTATGGATGTAATAAAGATTATTTTGAATTTGAATTACTGTTCAGTCTTAGCTGAAAGAATGCACAATTAACCTTATTAAATCATTAGTCTCTTTTGTCATCGCAGTTTACACTCAAGGCCGTGACTTAAACGTTAAGAAATTGGACTTCTGCCTATTCCGTAATACAACACTACTAAGAATTGTGCGAAACTAACAACCATTTACCATAATTTAACGTTTTAGAATCGACTTTCCTTACAGTTACAATAGTTCCAGTAACCCCCGGCGTAAGCCAGAAACGGGAAATTTGGAAAATATCGTGAACAATTAAACCGTCATTACATTTCATTTCGTTCACGGGTTGCAAATTACCCTCCTGCCTCCATGGAGGTGGAATTTACACGCGGGCGATGGGATGGGAGCCTACTGGATATTTTATTGTATCCAGTCTCTCCCCGGGGGCTTTAGAAACTGCCGCACCTACTACTACGTACTTCGGTCGCTTTCGGTAACTTTGAATGAGATATTTTCTTCTATTTTGGGTCGTTATGGTTGCATATTAAATGCCGTGACTAACGGCAAACGCAATGTTTTTCTCAGGCTCTTTTCCAATTCCCAAAAATGTATATAATGCAGTTTTACTTTACACCGCTACAGGTTTTTCCCACATGCCGATAATTTATCGTAGATTTCCGTGATTAATGTGTCACTCTAGTAACATGACATGTGTGTAAAAAGAGACAAGCATTTGACGTAAAACTGCGAAAATGGTAACATGAAATTTCAATTTTTAGCTGCGTGATATCGATCACACACATGTGTTCGACGCACGTCGCTAGTTTCCTCCCGGAGCTCATTGTGCGTGTGTGACGCACGGGGACCGCACACGGCGTCCCAGCCCCTGCCCCTGCCTGTACATCAATCACTTCCTAATCGAATTTATGAACGTTTGAACACTGCCATGTCCTGTTACCCTGGTATTTACACTGACAACTCACTACCGTCTATTTAGAGATGCTCCAATTATATTAACAAGGTCGTGTACTCCACCACTTATAAGGTTTGTCATGTCGTATCTTTAAATAACTGTAACCCTGGGACATGGTGTTGACCTCACATATTACATCATTGGCTTCAAATATCCCGGAGTGAACTTGTAAGGCTTAGGTACCATGTTATGTTTATATATTTATAACTGGATCGTATGGAGTTGACCTGGCCTCATATAAAGTCAGATGCCCACCTTCGTAACTTCGACGAAACTATGTGTTTGTATTATGTAATTCCAAGGGACTGCTAATGAGGCAACAGCTCGTTAATTTGGTTTGTTCAGTAATGTTCAGTCGCTTTTGCAGGACTCGAATGTGTACTGCATAGTCCGATAATCAAAGGACACAACTTAATCACTTCTTTGTCTGAAATTTTGTATTCTGCTTACAAACATTAATATGCGAAAACATGTTTTCGAATTAAAAAGTTAGAAAGCCATGAATTAAAACAAGACTTGCTGCTCATTTGTGTTTCTAAATTAACTTAGTTGGTAATGTCGTAGCCCTGGAGAGTGGAGCCCGCAGTTTTAATCATATTCTTTGGCCGAGGACTGTTCCAGCGTGTTTTGTATGCAAGGAGCGTGACCCAAGTTTCCGTTTTCGGCCCCCATGTGAAAACGTTTACACAATGTCAAATTGCCTACCTGGCCGCTGCTTGCAAAACACGGCCTTCCTGCGGGGCCGGGCATTGTCGACGAATGCCCGATGTTAATATCAACGATAACTGTATCTGACTGTTCATTGTTCGTAGTTTTTGTCTTCGGTAATTGTGAAATTTCCCATTTGTTAGTACGCGAGCGGGCAAATGAGGAATTCATTATGGTTTTGTGTCAATCGGTGTATTGTTGCGCCGTATTTGCTCGAAACAAAGGATTTAACGTTTCTACTCTAACAAATACAAGTAATGTACACTATAAAGTGATTAACCAATTTCAAACACCATAAATTTTCTGTTAAACCAGTGTGAACAACACATTTATTAAATTCAAATTATGTGAAGGCTTGCTGGACTGGCTACAAAGATAACAGGAAACCATTTTCCTTGGAACGTAAAAGCATGGATTTCCATTACTCCTAAGGTATTAGGCCATAAAGTTTAACAACTTTAATAATCCACGCTGAGCTTATAACGAAGTATGTATTGTTAATATGTTTCCTTCATAACTCGAGGACCGTTAGACGGCCGGATACAGATGGTCATTGCGGTGTTAATACTATGACATCACTCATGCTTCCCACCAAATTGTAGTCATTAGGTCATTGACACACATTACTTACCTCCCAGAGTTCGCTGAGCTAATTTAACTTAATGCATGTTATTATGAATTCCGTTTGAATTTGAACTTCTTTAGCAAAAAATCCTTTTCAAAATTGCACTTTTCGAATGTCTTCCATTAAACGTTTGTATACTGAATTAAGTACCGGATTATATTCAGCCTGTATTGTTGTATTCTGAATATATTTGCATCGTGTTCCCCTGTTGGTTTCTTGCGGAATAGGTCTCATTCTAATTCCCTACAGAGGAGCTCCGTCGTTGATTGAATATTCCACGCGCGACACTGATCTCTTTTCCTCTCCTGCACCGACTTTAAAAGCGATTTTATCTGGATTTAACGGCGACTGGTTTCTATGCTTTATGCAATTAGTCAAGTTCTGCAAGTGATGTCATACTATGTAGGTTCTTTAGAGCGAATTTTATTTTTCAAAATATAGTACGTTCCTATAGATAAGAACGAGCAAGAAACACCTGTGTCGCTAAACATAGCACATTGCACTTTTAAGCCATTGTCCTTTAAAATGTGAAACATCCATCTCAAAAGAAATTTTAATCCAGTCGAGCACGATCAGCAAACTTGCAAAACTTGCTGAAACTGTTCAAACGATTTAAAGAGTCCCATAGCGTGACAGTATCACACTGCCAAGCGCGCTAGTTCTGAAACGGATGTAACGCCCATATACGTCGCGCGTTGTAAATTCGCGCGATGACATGGCAGGCGCGTTCCATCGCGTCGTCGCCTCGGTTCGTTCGGAATCCTTAATTTAACTGCTCTCGATGCAGGCACTGCCGGAGATGCAGGCGGAATGAGCTTCCCGCCTGTGATTGCATTCGCACCCGCTTCGTGACTCCAAATTAATGTCGCTTCTTACGTCGCCTGACGTGGTGCGCGGCCCCATAGATTTTGTGTCCTGTCTTGCCTAAGCTAGCTTTTATTGGAACGTCTAGATAGGACCTATGCTTTAGGTTTATGTTAATGCAACTTATGTGTTGGGCTTTAGAGTCGTATGAAATGAACTCGTATCAAATAAATCAAATTGATGTGTCTGTTTGTAATGTCAAAATAACAGCTTTTTACTAAATGCAAATGAAAGTATATGCAGTCCTTATAACAAAAAATCAATTTTAAAATTGTTTGTCTGTATGTCTGTTTATTTCGGCTAATCTCCGAACGGACCGATTTTGACAGGAATTTCACTGGTAGATAGCTGGTGTTATAAGGAGTAACTTAGGCTACTTTTATTTTAGTAAAAGAATTAGGGTTCCGCGTAAAAAAAATAAAACCCATAAAATCTAATTTGCTTTCCGACATGCGCGCAAACTAAGTCGCGGGCACAGCTAGTGTATAATATAATTTTGTTCTTTGGGTTCTTATACTAATGCTTACTAATCTCTTGCTTTAATTGTTTCAGGTAAGCATCCATGATCAATATTGCACCAATACGGGTTAACATCATAAATGTAAGTGATTTCTAAAAAAGTTTCGATTGCATTTATTACCGATCAAATCAAAGTTGGTTGGTTCCACAGTGCGCCAACTCATAATTCGAAATCCGATTTCATATTTTCCGAAATACAAAATCATTTTTTAAAGCGATGATAGTCAGATATTAAAAAAATACGCCATTCAGTCGCATTTACGGTTTTACGTCGCAGAAAATACACGTTTTCAACTTTTTAAAATGTTTTTTAAGCGTCGCGCATCGTGTAAAATATCGGTCGCCTGCAGTCCTTTAAAAAAAACCCAACGCATCTTTGAGAACGTGATTGAAATAATTACTGAACGCGTTTTTATTACTTTTTATTGTTCAAAGTGTTACAAATAGAACTCTCACTAACTCGATTTTAATAGTCGTGCAGGTGTTAATTAATCATTTGTTTCGTCGTAGTTAGGATTAGGAATTGATTAGTAGTAGTTTATTAGTTAACAGGCAGAATGAAATACATGAACAGGGTTTGAAGGAAAATATGAAAAAAAAAGTGTCGTACTGGTCAAAATGTTACACTTTTTTTTCGTCCTAGCTCCAACTCGTTGCCTAGCTCTCATTCGCCCAGTGTGTTCAGTATTCTACATATCTATGTAATAAGGATGTTCGTTCCAAAAGAAGTCCTTTCGAAAGTACAATAAAATCCGGGGTGTATATTAAAGTGTTGAATAGCTGGTCAAACGGGATCCCGTTCTGGTCTAGCTAAAGAATTGTAACCGGCTCTGGTTATCAATTCCAGATCTGTACGTTGCTATTGCTATCTAGTTACTGGGTGTAAAATTTCCGTGTCGCCGCGGCGCGTCTCTCACACAATGAAAATTCTCACAATCAAGTTCTACTCGACGTAACTTACACTAGAATGTGGAGTCGTAGACCATGATACTGAATACGGCTGCGAACGCCTTTTATGACCACATTAACGGCCATTTAACGACGTAAACTGACAACTGAAACTAATTTTGAAAGTTATTCCTGACAACAAAGTTCTAATTTCTTGCCCAATTAACGGAATTAAACCATGTGGGATATTTTCAAAGAATACGGTTCCATAGACATAAAATTTTCTTTATTTAATGAGTTCATCGAAATCGTATTAAATTCCTTATCCATTGCTTCACATGTTCGATAAATTCGTCTGCTGACAATGTAAATAACGCAATGTGGATAGTTTCAAAATAAAAGGCATAATTGTTAGTGTGTTACACTATTAGGCTACTCGTACTCGTATACGGCATGTGTTACCGATTGTTGATTTTAATGAAGTATTTAAATATTGGCAAGCAAGCAAACTTTATATATTTGATTAAAGAGATTTTCTTACCCACTACCAATTACTTAGTTACTTAACGTCGCTGTAACTACAAACTACGTATTAAACTAGATTAGATAAACTATAATGATCAGATATTATCTCAATCTGAAGCTCTATTAAACATCTTGATCTTAGTAACTTTCATTCCAAGACATAATATGCACAACACAGTCTTAAATCCTTCGCGAAAAATATATCTTTAGTACATCTTCACCCTCGTGGAGGTCAGATAGATAGTCACTCCGTGTAAAATACAGGTATTCAGCTGCATCCGCTTAGACTGAAAACCTACCCCAACATAGTTGGGAAAAGACGAAGTAGATGATGATGATGACGACATCTTCACCTTCAAACCAGAATAGGTATTCATTATGCTTCTATTGAATTTTCTTTTCAATGTCAAGAGCGTCACGTCCCTTCATGGTTTATACAAAGGAAGCACTGGCTGACGAACCATTTATAACAATAATAGTAAAGCAGGACTACACTGGCCACTGCGTTTGATTGATTAAAGCGAAGCACGATGCGCTCAAGAGCCGGATGAGCCGGTTTTGTTGGTCCTTTTACCCAAAAGAATGATAGAAAATTATCATAACTAAGATCCTTAGGGAGCCTACTTCGTAGCAGGTTTATAAAGTTCGGTGATAGATTCTTTGAAAAATACCTTAATCGGATTTAGAATAGGTTATTTATCGATTGGTATCAGCTAAATACTGAACTTCACGTGTCCCCGTTGACGTCACAGCTGCTGAAAACGTGACGGTTTTCCTTGTTTGTTTACATATCTAAACTAGAGGCTAGTTTTATTATTAATAAAATATTATAATAAAATACTTGGAGCAATGAGCGGGGTAGATTTGTGTTTGATACGTGTGAAGTGAAGCCAGGCAGCGAGGCGGCAGATGCGGCGGAGGTCACCGCACTCGGGACCAACGCAGCTGGATATTAAGCCCGACGCGAGTTTTTGTGCTCCCGGACTCTCCACCGTCTAGGAACGAAACGAAACACTACTAAGATAACGTCTTCCATGGAAAAAGATCCGATCACATATTACACAGCTCAAATATATCTCTTAACTCGCAACATTTCATTTTTATATCGCCGCCTAATGCGTTACGAATTTAAAATTCAAGATATTTTTTTTTCTCCTTTTATCTTCACTGAACGGGCACTTCGTGACTTGCCCGGTCTATGCGGTCGACGGCGTGGCGTAATTTTCTCGTTTTAAGTGGTCATTAGTTCCACAGGGACAGGGACTTTGTCTGTCGCACAACCATTAACTATACACGCATACCCGCATGCTTGCCCTAAACCACTCGAAAAGTTCGTTCTTAAATTATGACGAACGTGGTAAAGCCTGTGAAATATTAAAAACAAAAACGCGTCTCAAAGGTTTTGAGAGGGCGCGGCGCAACTATGTTTCGTTGGTAAAGCGGAGATACTTTATCATTAGTTGGGCGAGGGTTTTTGCGATGCGAATAACGTGCCCCTACGCTGCCGCTGCTCGCCGGGTGCGCTGCTCCGGGTTTGGGGTGCGTTCACCGCAGCCACGCGATCGATGCCCGGCCCCAGGCCAACTCCGTACAAAGACCCACCTACCAGAGCTCGTTTTGATTTAATAATAAAAATAAAGCCCCACACTGCTTCCAACGTCACAACTCTCGAGCACCGCACTTACCCTATCATAATCGTCACGCGGCTGTATTGATTTTTTTTTCGGCGCCCTGAACTCAACAAAACAATTACTATTAAAACGAATTTATAGTTTCGCTCCGAAGTGGCTGGCTGCTGCGAAACTGTTCCCACTTACATTTTCCCACAGGCTACGTGTTATACAGCATCCATTTATCGATAACATTGTGGTTTCGGTTCATAGTATTTATGGTCTAAGTGAGTTCCGTCACGCCAGAGCGGCCAGACGCCAAGTTTCATTTTCAATAAGTGTTGCGTGCAACAAATAATTCCTAAAATTGCTTACTCATCGATATGAGCCGATACCGGATAGTCGGGGCGGAGGTGTGAACGCTTTCATGTATTTTAATTTGATGTGATTAGTTAATCTTCGTAATTTTAGTGTGGCCGCGGCGAACAGAGGTAATTGTTAAGGGACCGAGATAAGCGAGGAACTACCGATGTCGAGAGCTTCTCCGAACGGACGGACTACAAACTGGTTTGTTACAGGTACACGGCTAAAAATTATACGTAGACAAAACACGAACCCGAATTTCGACACCGTAGGATGGTCCTTTGACAAAGGCGCATTCCGATCGCGTATCACCCTGGCACAAAGGAGACCCTGATCCTGAAGTATTGTAGCGGTGGAGACTGGAGGTAATAATAATGCGCTGGTGAGTCGGTCTTTGTGAGAAACTCGCAGAAAATTTCGTCTTGGCGAATAAATAAGATTAGTATTATTCGGGTTTCCTTTTGAGGGTTAAGATTGAGTTCTAACAAATTGTACTACAGAGGACCCGAAATTCACAAGTAAGAAGGACCTATTTATCCGCTCACGGTCCCCTTCCCTATTTTATAAGTACGAAGGGAATCGATACACCACTCCTGTCGTGTGATCGTGTCCCACGAGTCACGCTTGCCGCTATCCAGAGTATATTTTGTCTGTTTCATTTTTATCTAGAGTTATTATTCTTTCCTTGAACCATATTGCAAAGTAAACTCACTTAATTTATGTATGACGCTGGGGACCGGCGACATTCAGCTTCGCGAACAAGATATGAGTTAAGTACTTTACAACTTAACGTATAAACTTGTGTACTGTCAAAAGCCTCTGGAAGACGATAATGTCGTAACTCTTATTCCGAGGGGAACGCTTATGGGAGGTGTTTTGTAATTTCCGAAAAGCGCCGTACTGATACAATAAAACTCGCCCATCGGATCTTCAAAGGCTAGGTTTGTTTAATAACTTTCGTGCTCGCTCGTAAATTGCTTCTCACCGGCCTCTCTGACGATTTAACGGCCCTTTACACGAGTAAAGTGCACTAAGACTATGAAGAAATTATGCTTTACGGTGCTGTTCGCCTTTTGTGTTCATTAGTTTCTATAATGAACTGAGGGGCTTGTGGCCTAATAATAACAGCCGCACAGGTCGATCGATCAGGTTAAGCTACGCTTGCCGCGGTTGGTCTGTGGATGGGTGACCATCTTTACATACCGAGACCCCTCCGTGCCCTTGGTCCCGGCTGTCATTCGTGGATCTTTGACAGTCGTTACGGGTAGTCAGGAGCCCGAAAGTTTGACAATCAGTCTTACCATGGGGTATATCGTATTACCCAGTAACTGGGTTGTGGAGGTAGGCAGTCGGTCCATGTAGAATACTGGTATTCAGCTGCATCCGGTTAGACTGGAAGCCGACCCCAACATAGCTGGGAAAAGGCTAGGCAGATGATGAGTTTCTATAATGAACTAGCCACTTTTTATTTGGGCAAATAAACTTGGCATTTCTATAGAAACTGCAGTATGTTTTACTTTTTTTTTTCGTTTATATGGCTAAAAATGTAAACTCTATGATGCGATCCCATTTCGAGGTTCGGCGGTCCCGAGGAGTGATTGGAATGCCCGCCGGAAACCGCATCAGGTAAAGCGATGCGATGAACCCAGTCTGTGAAATAAAGCTCGGCTCACACTGCGCCTCGTCCGTCCCGCCCATGCGCCTTGCTGCGAAAAAGGCACATTAGAATAAATTAACTTAAAATGATGACGAACCGGCGCGTCCGGTTGTGTTTTATTCGGGCGATGGTCTCGTAATTAATATAGGTAGACATACGGCTGAGTCGACTGGATGAATTTTATGTTTCAAGAGCGGAAGCGAGATTTACTGTCACGGTCCTTGACGGCGGCGGCGGCGTCGTTAACGGCAATGACAACTTAAACTGGAGCATCATTTGCTCTGTATATATTTATTAATTAAAATTGTTCTCTTAAAACCTTTCTCGGCGTCCGCTCCGCTTATCTTGATTAAGGTTTCGGGGTTGTTGATCTGAGAAGTGGGGTGTGAGCATAGGTTCCCCCGCGCGCCCCTGCGCCCCCCGCCCGGGTCTTTATGGCCCTGCTCATTCATCGGTAACTGCGCCCTTCAAGTTTTCGCGACCTTTGAGCAAGAATGGAAGCAAGGACAGATGTTTACCAAATGTTAAAATGCTTTGAGCACCAATTTAATAACCTGCCTTTTTATATTGACCGATATTAAAAATATTTTTTTCAAAGAAATTCAGTAGGTGTTTAATTTAAGGCACTTTATATGTTTACTTAATCTGACTTAATATAACTAGAATTAGATATTAAAATAGAATACATATTTATTTTTAATAAATTAAATTATGTACGTGCTTCTTTTCAACTTCCAATCATTTTGAATCTTTTGTCTCTTAAGTAATATTTTCTTGTTCAAATAGGCTTTGTTTCGACTGGATGTGTTTCAAATCACGTTCGACTGAAGGTTATAGAATAGCTACCAGCTATACACATAATAGAGGGATCATTGATTCACCTGCCATTGTAGAAAATTAATTAAATTAAGGTATAGAAACTATAGCCAGCGACAACCCTTTTGTTATAGACATCAATTTTGAACACTCAAGGAGTTATAGACATCAATTTTGAACAGTTATCCGCACAGTACAGCCCCATGGTACAGCCTAATCGAAAATAAATAATCGATTCGATTTACGTAAACC
This sequence comes from Amphipoea oculea, assembly GCA_945859645.1. Lineage (NCBI taxonomy): Eukaryota > Metazoa > Arthropoda > Insecta > Lepidoptera > Noctuidae > Amphipoea > Amphipoea oculea. The sequence continues at coordinate 18,142,551 of OX243873.1, forward strand.
TCGAATGAATCGTGAGATGAAAGTCGTAACTCGTATCGCCCACGATCGATTCAAAATTCAAATCGATTATCTATTAAAATTATCCATATTATCACGCGATTATGCAGTCCGTAGTACCAGAAGGTTTTTGTTCTTACTTTGTTTGTTTATTACTTAATTACTTTGTCTGTAATTAAAGTGATTTATGTACCGGAACGTGTGTGCACTTGGTTTTAATATTCATAGAACATAAAGTTAATCTTCTGTAGTTAGTGATTTATATGAGGCGACGTTATGTGTGAAAGATGAGGTATAGTAATATCATGGTTTTATGGGTAGGTACGAGGTGTTATGTATTACTTAATATTTTCAATTCAACATTAGTACTTATTCGTAGATTAGAATAGATATTCTAATCTACGAATAAGTACTAATGTTATAAAGGTTTTTTAGGGTTCCGTAGCCAAATGGCAAAAAACGGAACCCTTATGGATTCGTCATGTCTGTCTGTCTGTCTGTCCGTCCGTCCGTCCGTATGTCACAGCCACTTTTTTCCGAAACTATAAGAACTATACTGTTGAAACTTGGTAAGTAGATGTATTCTGTGAACCGCAGTAAGATTTTCACACAAAAATAGAAAAAAAAACAATAAATTTTGGGGTTCCCCATACTTACAACTGAAACTCCAAAAAATTTTTTTCATCAAACCTGTACGTGTGGGGTATCTATGGATAGATCTTCAAAAATGATATTGAGGTTTCTAATATCATTTTTTTCTGAACTGAATAGTTTGCGCGAGAGACACTTCCAAAGTGGTAAAATGTGTATCCCCCCCCTCTAACTTCTAAAATAAGAGAAAGATAAAATTAAAAAAATATATATACATAATGTACATTACCATGTAAACTTCCACCGAAAATTGGTTTGAACGAGATCTAGTAAGTAGTTTTTTTTTAATACGTCATAAATCGAAAACCGCAATTTACCTTTCACAAAGTTACAACGAACTACAAGAACTTTTATATTATGTTACTTGCTGCTACGGAACCCTTCATGGGCGAGTCTGACTCGCACTTGGCCGGTTTTTGTTTTAGTTTGTGTGTAGGGGGCAATCTCCGGAATTACCAGTCTGATTTGGAAAATTCGATAGCCCAATTATCGAGGAAGACTATAGGCTAAGAAAAAGAAGTCGGAAAGAACTCGCGATGTGATGCGACGGAGTTGAACAAGAAATGTTTGCTGACAAAGTCACAAGCGCAGCTAGTAGAACATAAAGTAAATCTTCCGTAGTTAGTAATTCATACGAGGCGAGGCTATGTGTGAAAGATTTGGTGTAGTACCTAATATCATGGTTTTTTGGATATGAGGTATTATGAATTACATAGAATTTCATTTATTTAACAGTTTGTTTCTACATAAATAATTTTGCCATATATTCTTTCTGCGTTTGATTTAATACATTTTTCAACAATAATTAAGAATTAAGGACCGAAGGACCATACAAAATTACTCACTTTATATATTGAAATTAAAATACACTTTTCTTTATTGTGAATGCTCATGAAAGGCTGAAAACCCCGATAAAATACGTTTGTTACTCTTTGGCTTGTGCGACAAAACTTATTGACAGTTTGGAAGAAGTACTGTATCTTTTGCGAGATAATTTTTGCAAGGTAACGAAAGCAAAAGGCAACATCTAGTTTTTTACGAGTTTGACTTTAGGAGTATTTTAATAATGAATATAAATTAAAAAAAAAACTTCTTTCTTCCTGCCATTACTAAAAGAGGAAAAAATATTAATATTGTAAGTATTTAGATATTATTTGAATTACAAAACGTGCTAAAAAAGTAATAGGTACGTTTTATTTTTAAGCATCAATAAAATTCAGGGAAGCAAAACACTTTTTATTAAATAATTATTTTATCTGAGACAATTTTTTTTTATGGCGCCAATCTCTCAATATGTCCCCCGGCTTGGGGTTAAGACCGGGGAATGTGGGAGTTTTACCTCACTCACTAAAACCACTCCGGTGACTAAAACCACTCCGGTGACTAAAACCACCCCGGTGTTCTCTGTGACACCTACAGCTGTCAATCATATGAAACACGATAGCAGTAATTGCCAAGTACGTAGAAATAGAGGTAGTATTTCCTTTAAATAAAATACCTAAGTCCCGTTTATCAATGTGAGTTGCACCAAATATCTTACGAGATGCATACCTGCAACCGGTCAGCCAAACAATTAGAATATATTCGGAGTGAGTCACCCTCATCCACAATAACTTCGAGCTAACTTTATATTTCGTAAGTCAATACTTGTCTGTTGAAATTGAACTCGAATAATCTAAACATTAGTCATTCGTGAGAAATTAATTGGAAGGAACTTATTATTACGGATCATTACGCAGAATAGATTAATACTTGGATAAGTGATTGAATGTTTTTTAAAAGTTAAAATGTTGCCGATACCTGTTTTTTTTTTTGTTTGGTTTGTGTAGTATAGTAGGTAGTGATGGGTCGAGAGAATGTTCTCCGATCAAAAATATTTTGCAATATTCTTTTCGACGGGGAATAAATATCCTCAGAACAGAACAGTCATGCAGAATTTAAAATAGAAATAGATTGAAAGTAGTAAGTAGGTGATTATAATGGGTAAGTAGGAGGCAATAAATGTAACTGTCAGTACCAAGTAACGACTCGAAACGTGTTAAATTACATAACCTAAGTCTGCTCCAAATAAATTGTTATTTTATGTTGTTATTTATTTACCGTTTATGTAATGTTTTGTATAGGTAGGTACTTCATTAAAGCTGATTTTTTTCTGATTAATTTTTTTGTCTATAATGAAGTTTGTTTTAATACAGAACCCCAAATTTTAATGTTATAAAAATTCCACCTTTCCAACCATTCGAAATTAAAGAGAATTTAAGTTGCAAAGTAGATTATTTTTAAGTCAACTACGTAAAACGTTCAAATGCACTCAAAACTATTACCCATAAAAATAGATCGATACAAAAGAGACATCAAATTTATAAAATCTCATAAATTCTCTTCCAAAAGAAGATACTTACTAAATAAAAGAAGAAGAAGATACTATATAAATAAATAATACTCGAGAACTTAACAACAAAGTTTTCGCTAGGAGAACATTCTCGGGAATTTACCATCACTAGAACTAGGTAATCCAAGTTTTAATTTAATTAATTATGTTTCGATGTTTTTTTAAACTTGTCATATTTTTCCGGGACGTGAAAATTTTTTTTTCTGTGTTGTGTAAATAAAACCATTTGTTAACATAAACGTCAACTTTTAATTCTTTTGAACAAATTAAGTAAAGTAAGAAAGTTTTGATTGATTCCATTTTCCCATAGTGAAAGTTGTTCATATTATACATGTTGACCTGTAAAAGTTTGTCCAGGTATTTTGTTTGAACCTAATAATATACAGACAAACTATTATTTTTCATATTTCTGACTCTGTTTTTGACATCATACATAAATTATGAATTAATTTCACTTTTCACTTCTCATGCTCTAAAAGTTCGTGTTTATGTTATGCATCATAGGCGACATAAAGTCGTTTTTTATGCTCTAGTGCATAAAGTTTTTTTTTTTCTAAGACTAAGATAATCAGGCCCAACAGCCACACGTTCTTTTATTTCATTTGCTTTAAATTATATCACTTCGGTGTTTTCTATCGTTTATTTAATAAAACCATATAAAATAATTGTCATTTATTATTAAAACGCAAAGAAATGTTTTTATGACTTGGTAGTATAACCCATCCAAGTCGAATGACAAATGTTGAAAGTTTAAAAAAAAAACACTTAAAAAACTTCGTGGCGGGAATTAGCTATTCTCTTCTTCAATTTTGCAGCATTTTTGAACAATCAAAAATACTGTTTAAAAAAAAGTTTGTGTAAAATGTTTCGAGAAGGGACAACAATAGTCAAATCGTAGTTCGGGGTCAGAAGTAGTCTTATGTCCGTACATGGGTGATAAGGAGCAGGAAACGCTCGTCACTTCGTCAGAAACTACGGGTTTCGTGCTTAGAGAGGGGACCCCCAGGGGCGGATCGCTAGTTTTAGAAATTACTGAAATGTACCTATTTTGTTTTATGTCTATGTTTTATCCTCGTATGTGGTAAAGGATACAGAGACACATGAGCAGTATTTTGCATACAATAAATATTGCTGCGATTCATCTGCCAAATGCACGCGGTAGGATGTTCAAGCGCGGATGCTATTGCATACCAAATACGCTTACCGTTTTAAAGGAAGACGCAAATTCTAAGCTGTATAAACCATCTACCTGATAAAATACGACGTCCTATGGTGAAATTTTGATATTAATCTTATTTACTTTAGATCTGTGCGTCACAGACCGTTTAACCACTTCCTAGTCGCATATATGATATATGCTTCCGTCAATTTGTATTAATGGAAGTATATTTTCTGCATTCAGTTTTTACTAATTGAAATCTATGCTAATCAATAGGCACAGCGGTGACTCGGTCCGCGATCACTTCCGCACTAGGTGCTGGTTGGCAATCGATGTAGGTTAACTGCCGGCTGTCCGGCAAGCTGGCACGGTCGTTCGATACTACAATGTTATACATGTAACCGCGTGTTTTGCATCGCGGCTCCTTTAGTTAAGAGGACTACATGACCTAAAGCGCGGTCACTGTCGGACTGCATAGAAAAGAAAGAGAAGCGCGATGATGCAACCCTGGTAATTTATTGCAAAATATGAAGCAATTATTATCTATTTACGAAAAATCTATTGTTTGGACTAAAAAATTAAAACACTAGAGTTTTAGTATGTTGCTTTTAGAATAATCTGACAAAAAATCATAATGATTGTGTGTATATTAGTATGGTTTTTATTTTAAAAAGAAAGTTTTTAGAGGTATCTTCATGATTTTTTTCTATCGTTCCAAATAAGTTGTATTATGTTTTGAACACACTATCTACCTAGCATATATCCTGAAGAATGCCATATATTTTTATGATTTTGTTTACTGTAGTCGATCATATACTTTTATTGTTTCTTGTTTTATTGTTTCTAAAACTTGCGTTTTTTGCGTTTAGGTCCTGTAAGCCCCTTAATCAACTCTTTGTTACCCCTGCTTAGCAACCAACGTTTACGACAACAATAACATTTTTATCGAAATTAGAATCACTACCATTTTATTCTACAACTAGCGTCTGCCCGCGGCATCTTCCTCGTGAAATTTCTTGTTTGAACATAAAATATAGCATCGCAGCGCCAGCCCGCGCTTTTGCTTGGCGTTCCTTCTAACTTTTTATCTCTGCTCGGATCCTAAGAGTCGTAGCGTGATGTAGTAACGTTAAATAGCCTATAACCTTCCTCAAGAATTGGGCTATCAAATGGTAGTTCCAGAGATTAGGGCGTTCAAACAAAAAAAAAAAAACTCTAGCTTTAGGTATTAGCAGGTTGTGCCCGCGACTTCGCGTGCATGTCGGAAAATAAATAGGATTTTATGGGTTTAAATTTTTTTGCGCGGAACCCAAATTCTTTTTCTAAAATAAAAGTATCCTAAGTACTCCTTCTAACATCAGCTATCTGCCAGTGAAAGTCCTGTTATCGGTCCAGCCGTTTCGGAGATTAGCCGGAACAAACAGACAAATACAAAAATAAATGTTTTTTTGTTGTAAGTATCGTATATACTTTCATACGCATTTAGTAAAAAGCTGTAATTCTGACATTAAAACAGGCACTTCAATTTTATTTATTTGATATTAATATAGATGCATAATTTACTCGCTCGAATCGGTGTAAAAATCTATTTACTTGAAATACGCTTTGTCACCTACGAGTATAACTGTCCAATGTTCCGCTAGTTTGATTTAATAAAAAAAAGTGCTCTCTACTCTAACCTAGTAACTGTTAGCGAATGTGATCCGTGTAGGTAATTTGCTGAACGGCAAGAATTTGCGAAAGCAGGAACTAATAATTTAACGTTCAATCAACGTTTTAATATTCTATTTATGACGGCAGACCATAACGTCGACAGTTTTAGTGTTGATGTGATATATGAGAGTTTTACGTAACGGAGTTTGAACCTAATGGTATGTGGCGACTGGTGACTGGTTGTGGTTAGATAGACCGCTAGGCAGGAGGCGGTTTTTCGGTATCGCATTCGTACCGTGAAGTAGGTCGGGCCGTCGTGCTGCAGTGCTGCCAAGTAGCCAAAAGCAGCGCTCAGCTGATCGCGATACCGCACACAAAGGTCTCTAGGTTAATAGTCCACCACCATTATACACTTAATTGTACCCATTACATGCTCACCAGTTACCTGCCGCACTCTTACCTATTGAGCCGCAGTAAACGGATCATTTCACTTTAATACACGTTATTAACCCAGTCTCGAAAAAATAAAACTTTTACCCCGTTAACACGAGCAACTTTGCAGAAACCACTAAGTGCTCCAAGAATAGTTTGTGATTCAGAAAGAGTTTCTTTGTAATGTATTTGAATCGAGGCATTGCTTTGTTGAACTTTGAAGGCAATGCTGATCTAAGTACATTAATTAATTATGGAATTAAGACTAAGTACCTAATCGGATTACATAATGAAACAATGTTGTTATATGAATTATAACTTTCTCTTATTATTTATTGCTCCCTGGTGAGCTCCAATTAAGTATATATCCAACGAATTAAACGTAGCGACCAGCTGCGCTAGATAGCAAATAAGCGGCCTTAGTCCCTCCAGGAGGGATCTTGTGAAAATATCGCCATGGCCGGGCCGCCGCACGGAGTGGGCGGAACCGCGGGACGGCGGACCGAGGGGATGAGATGATTGATAGCGGCGGCCGCAGATCATAGTGCCTGAACAACATGCAACCTCCAAGGATACCACATGAATTTAATCATAATAATACTTTTCATTGCATAATAACAGCTGCGCTAATCAGATCTCTCAATAGACTTTAAATTACTGTTCACCGCTCACAAGTGAGCCGCGGGCGCTACCAATACACGCCTCCGATACAGAATTATTATCATTGTTATTACTCGGAAACTGTGGAGCTAACTCGACAAATTATGACTGCATTGATTACGTTGTTTTAAAATGTAATTGCATTTAATTTTAAGTAGTTGTGAGGAGGTATGAGGTAAATGTCATGAGATATGTTTTTTGTATGAATGTGTTTGGCTATAAAAGTAGGGGAAGACCAAAGAAACGATGGATGGACTGCGTGAAAGATGATATGGATAGAAAGGGGGTGACTAGTAACTACCGAGATGACGACTAGTAGAGAAGTATGGCAGAAAAACAAACACACATCCTCTCACCTCAAACGCATATACCGTCTCTGTACCGTCGTGGGTAAAAAAACATGTTGCGCCAACCCCAAATAAATTGGGGTAAATGCAGGAGAATAATGATGATTTAAAGTAGTTGTGAAAGTTTAAGTAATAAATAATTAATGTCTGAAAGATAACTGGTTATCGCAGAAATTCTATAAATGGTGTGACAAAGAAATGTAGTCGTTTCGCGATATCCTTAAATGTCATTTGTCATGTGCAGCTCTCTGGCTCTCTTAATTAAACTGGACTGGGTGGGACAATATGCCATAAAAACCGACAGAAAACCCATAAAAGAGCCTGAGACAGGGAAACGTGGAAGTTGAACGAAATTTATGATGTAACAAACTAATTACATTGTAACAATATAATTTAAAAGAGTGTCAATGGAGTTTCTTGCCCGTTCTTCTCCATAGGTACACCTACAATGCTTTGGAACGGGCAACTAACTTTATATGTCTGACTGATCGACTACTCGACGGTTGAAAAGTGCCTGTAAATTGCTAAATAATAACAGCCGCACAGGTCGATCGATCAGGTTAAGCTACGCTTGCCGCGGTTGGTATGTGGATGGGTGACCATCTATACATATCGAGACCCCTCCGTGCCTCGGAAAGCACGTTAAGCCGTTGGTCCCGGCTGTCATTCGTGGATCTTTGACAGTCGCTACGGGTAGTCAGAAGCCCGAATGTCTTACCAAGGGGTATCGTATTACCTAGTAACTGGGTTGTGGAGGTCAGATAGGCAGTCGCTCCATGTAAAATACTGGTATTCAGCTGCATCTGGTTAGACTGGAAGCTGACCCCAACATAGTTGGGAAAACATTAGGCAGATGATGTTGCTTTGAGTTTGGGATAGGATGTCTGCAATCTAAGCCGAATAGTTTTCCTAGGGTTGATAAGGATGGTAAAGTTTTGTAAATTCAATGTAAATAATTAATAAGACTGCCTAAACAAATAATTAAACAATTTCCGGAAATAAATGGACATTCGATAAGTACAGGAAAACGGCCAGTACTACCCACATATTTTATTATTTTAACAGTTATACACTGTGGTTATAGGTATGATTCTGCATCAATCTGTTTGTCTGATATCTACATACCTACTTGTAAAGGTGAATAATGTGTCGTGAGAAACTTTTTATCAATAATTCATGTACAGATAGTGTGTGATGTGATGTCATATTATTATTCTGTTCTTTATGTACTGCTACCGATAATGTGTCAGTAATAAAAATACACTATTTTTTATTCCATTACGTGAATATTTAATATCAAAGAACACATTTACTTTTATGTGTTGTTACAGAAATGTATTCAAATTAATGTATTTCAATAATGCATAAAGCAGAAGCGCTAGTTGGACTCCCACATGAACGGTTTCGTTATTCCGTACCACAAGGCAAAAAACGCCGAAAAACGCACGTTTCTTGAAGACCCCCTTTAATTCTTAACTTTATTTTTATTATTTGTCTTGTGAAAATTTCCAACTGTCTACCTATTGTGGTTCATGAGATACAGCTCGCTGACAGACGGACGCGGACGGACGAATAGCGGAGGTTTGGTAATAGTCTCGTTGGCACCCTTTGGGTACGGAACCCTAAAACCGAATGTTAACTTACATGATTGGTCCTTGTGGTCAGCCGGTCCTCATCCTCACACTAGTTTACTGCGGGGTAATTGCGTAACACACTATCAGTATCCCATGACTTTCATTTTGACAGTTCAAACAACATTCATTGCGTTATCTACGTTGTTGAGCAGACACATTTTTAACAGACTTCAAAAAAGGAGGTTCTGTATTCGACCCGTATGTAATGTATGTCCGCGATTTTCTCAAAAACTGATGAATCAATTTTGATAATTCTTTCACTAATGTAATCTACATACTTTCAGGAAGGTTTTAGTATATAATATATTGGGTAATTTTTCTTAGTACGAAGTTATATGCATACATGTACTGCATCTCCGGCATTTCTGTGCGAATTTTGATGATTCTTCTAGTCGGTGTCTTCAATTCTTCAATGCACTAGTGTTAATTGAATTTGTGTAGGGTAGGTACCTACAGCTAAAAAGTTAAAAATAAAAACTTTTTTCGGAACGAACGACACCGGCTTCCGAAATTAAAGTTATTTACTTATCACTTTGTAGTTTTTTTTTGAAGTCGTTGTTTTTTTTCGTAAAAAAGTTTTTTCTAACATAATTATGAAGCAATGGATTAGCAATATCCTTCAAAATCATTCAGATTGTGATTGATAGTGTGTTAGGCAATTGTGTGTGGTGCTAATTAAAATTGACACATTTTATTAACATCAATATCAGTCATTTCTTATCAGGTTTGAGTATTTTTTTTTCCAAGGCCTACGCTAATTATAAATTAAAATGTTTTCATGTGTAAAAAGGTTTACACAATATTTTGCGTTTCTTTAGCTTGTAATTACTGAACTTTAGCTGTACTGTGTGAGAAATTACAGCTAAGTAGGGCAATGTAACGATATTATTGTTGGGTAACCTTACGTGCAAAGAAGACTGTAAAAAGTTAACGTTTTGCTGTACTCCTCTACATTATTATAAAACAACGTCCCCCCGCCGCAACTGTCTGTCTGTCTTAACGCGATAAACTCAAAAACTACGGAACGGATTTCCATACGGTGTTTAACAATGGACGGAGTGATTCATGACGTAGGTTTAGGTGTATACTTTATTAAGGTTTTGTCTAAATTGGCGGAAATATGACGATTATTGTTGAAAATGTCGGAAAAAATCATGACGACTGAGAGATTTACTGGCGTGCGCCGCGTAAAAGTTATATGAAAACATCCACGCGGGCGAAGGCGCTGGCAAAAGCTAGTAATATTATACAGAGGTAATATTTGTGAGTTTGTATGTAAAGGGTAATCTTCGAAACTACTGAGCCGATCAAAAAATTATTTCACTGATAGGAAGCTACACTATTACTGAGTGCCAATAGGACGAGACAAATCCAAAAAATTGAAGACATGTGACATCTACCAATCCGCACTGGGCCCGCGTGGTAGATTACGGCCCATTCCCTCTTACCAAGAGGAGGCCTGCGTCCCAGCAGTGGGAACATTATAGGCTGGTTATGATGATGATGATGATGAATAGGACGAGGATGTTTTTAAATAGATAAATATAACGCGAATGAAGTCGCGGGTAGATGCTAGTGTTTAATAATAGTAGGTTGTACAACTAAGGCATAAAAGAAGCTATTTTACCCCGAGACGTTTATATCCACGCGAGCCACAGGCGAGGGTGGATAGTTAAGTCGAGGGGTAAAATGGCTCGTTTATGCCTGAGTTATACACTCTGCTTTTCACTTCGATTGCGAGAAAATGAAACAGGCAATGAACAGGCATAAAGTATACAGTACATAATTAATCAAAAATGTTGCAAAACATAGCTAATTCCCGCTACCACAGATAATACCGCCACGAAACTTTTTAAAAGTTTTTTTTTAAATTTCAACATTTGTCATTCGACTTGTGTACTTCATACTGCCAAGTCATAAAAACGTTTCTTTGCGTTTTTAAATAATAATTGACAACTATTTTACCTGATTTTATTAAATTAACGATAGAAAACACGGAAGTGGTATAAATTAAAGAAAATGAAATAAATCACGACTTTAATCTGCGAAGTTTTATTGTGCGTGTGGCTGTTGGGCCTGATTACCTTAGTCTCAGAAAAAAAAATTACTTTATGCACTAGAACATAAAAAGCGATTTTATGTCGCCTAAGCACAACATAAAGACGAACTTTTAGAGCATGAGAAGTGAAAAAATATTTTTAATACCTCTCTGTTAATACGTATATTATGCTTACAGTACATTTATGGCCAACTTAATGTACAACGTTTAATCTGTACTGCAGCATGATTATATTTAGTGTGTGTTATTTGTGCTACATATAACTCAAAAACGGTTCCCTTAGTTTGTAGTTTGTTAATAACAATATTTTACGACCGGGTTTAAGTATTGTGGTTTTTTGTTATGTTTTTGCGACGAACATATTTAGATTATTTTCATTTCACTGCTGGCGTTCTGTTTTAACAATATTGTATTACGTGGGGTAAAATGTAGCGCGTGATTTAGTAGGATTAGTTTAAGAGTTTTTTCATGTTTCTCGTTATGACTGACTCATTATTGAGTATCAATTAAAATACAGAAAAAGTAGTGGAAGCCCAGTGGTAACGGGTGTGACTTACGAGTTTTAGGTCGTGGGTTCGAACCGAGACAGGCGCTTTTCTTTTGGTAAGTTAATTCATCACCACTGCTCTCAAAACGGTGCATGAAGGAAAACATCGTGAGGAAACCGGCATATCGTAGAACCAAAAATTCGAAATCATGTGATATCTACCAACCCGCACTGGGCCTGCGTGATCGATTACGGCCCACTCCCTCTCACCGAGAGGAGGCCTGTGTTCCAGCTGTGGGAACTTTGTAAGCTGATTATGCTTATGCGTTAAAATATCGAATAATATCGAATAATTGATAAATGAGACGATAGGCCTGTTTTCCACACATAGTCATTGATCAAATAATAATTAAGTACTTTGATAGCCCACTTAAATACTAATACGTAGACCGTTGAACGCTAAAGTGTAGCAGTCAACGCGGACCATAGTGCACGTAGCGAGTAATCAACGCTGAATTGAATACAACTTGCAATCAGTGACAGACAAACAGACAATCTTATCAAACCTCGTATTTGATTTCATTCATTTAGTTGACGGTATCTTATCTGTAATACACTTGGGAGCAAATAAATCGAGCCACTTCCTTTTTTCACGTATAATGGTTATTATTTTTGGTATTATGGAACGTATCAAATCGAAACATATATCGCCTAAGAGCTTATTTAATAATCTTTACAATGAGGGTAAATTATTGAATGATAACCTTATTTAATGATAAATTATTGGCTCTGAAAGAAAAACGGTAATTTTGATAGAAAATTGTCAGTCCAGAAAAAAACAATTAAAAACAAAATTATGGTATAAACTTATTCTTAATAGGTATCTTGTATTACCCCCCCTTGCCCTGATTTCGATAGATTTTCTGGACTGTTTTAACCCTACAATTTTCTATCAAAATTACCGTTTTTCTTTCAGAGCCAATAATTTATCACTAAATAAGGTTATCATTCAAAAATTTACCCTCATTGTAAAGATTATTAAATAAGCCCTTAGGCGATATATGTTTCGATTTGATACGTTCCATAATACCAAAAATAATAACCATTATACGTGCAAAAAAAAGCAAGTGGCTCGATATATTTGCTCCCAAGTGTATTTACGACTTACAAAGAATATAAATAAGTGAATTTTGTACTTACTTTCTTTCATAATTTCCTGTTATGCCGGTTTCATTTTTATTGAAACTGAATTTCTTGCCTGTTTATTGCCATTTAAATATTTTTAATTTCCGAAAGGTAATCAATATCCTTAGTGCTTGCTTCAACTGTATGGGTATAAGCTGTCGTCACTCTTTCTCCATAAAAACAGCTTTCTTGATCGACTTTTAACAAATCTGACGGATAAACACCAGTGGGTCGTTTTTTCGGCCCGCTGTGTGTAACTTTGAAAACGTATGTAGGTACTTTGTAGATTCAGAGACAAATGTTTAGCCATTAAGCCTTCAGTTTTCTTCAAATCTTAATGTTGAGGTTAACATTTAATTAAAATCGGGACAAAAGTAAAATTAAAACAATATAAATTCTTAGCTAAGTGTAAGTTCATATAATATTTAGCTATAATTTTGTTTCAATTTAGATGTGTAAAAATAGCCGTGTCGACTTTTGTTGCCGACCGTACGTATATACGGCTGTATATGTATAATGATTGTTTCTATGTAACTGTAACCGTTAGGACGTTTTTATTTGTTTACAAATGGAAGGCTACTGCTGGCGTCTCTCGAGCCCCCATCCCGTTTCCGCTCGGGTGCGATGAACCCCCACCCGACCGGCATTGTAACCACCTCGTAATTACCTTATTAACGAACCAATACACTCTGTTACCGAGTTTTACCTGTTATACGTACCTTGTATTGATTGGCACACTTGTTCAGTCTGAATTTTCGGCTGCCATTTGCATAACTAGCCGTGTTCGTGGCTCCGCTTGCGATAAAAACCTTTGCCGAGAACATCTGTGAATTAAAATCGGATCTGTCTTTGTGAAGGCCGCAGGAATCCGCTGGATGCGAGGAGCACGGCCGATCGATGAGGCGATGCTTAGGGGAGGCCATATGTCCAGTAGTGGACGTCTTTCGGCTGAAATGATGAATGATAATGTCAAATGGAAAAGTTATTGTTGAGTCATCAAAGGATACGAGTGACGTTGCATTTAATGTGTAAAGATGCAGCTGAAAATCGGTCGGTATAGATCGTTTGTTAAGCTAGAAAGAGCCTTACCTCAACATACTTGGATGAACGTTGATGAAACCAACCTCGCTTCTGCCTGCCTAGTACTTTGTCTTTCTCGCCGTAAGGGATGTGTTAATACAAAAGAATATCCGTTATTCTTTGTCCCTTTTGACATTTTGTTAGCATGGGGGTAAAAGGACCATTCACATATATTTTCATTATTCCTATGACACGTTATTTTCGTATCTTATTGTCTTTATACATAGAACGGTTTATGAAATAGCTAAGTATTTCAGTAAAGAAAGGGTCGAAGAATTAATAGACGGCCGTCATAATCTCCTGCGCAATATTTATCAAGGTCTAGTATGCAACAAGCAACAAGAATTACTATCTACTGAATAGTCTCGTGAAAAAATAAATACTTACCTGCTAACTGTAACTAACACAGAATATTTATTATTTTACTATGTTAATGCTAATTGGGTACACAAGGCTACCGATTGCAGAATGCAACAAACAGACTTACAAAAAACATTACATGTTCACTTTTCAATTTCAAACACTTAATATGTTTGACTGACACTTTATCGCTAGTTTTTTTACACTGTGTTACAAGATTTCACCTGTCATCCGATTATATTTCCGAACTATTCGTTATTTATTGGTTTTTCAAGAATTTTTGTAACCTTATTAATTTTAAGTGCTTGCTTAGTTATTGAGGCGCTCGTGGCTAATTAAAAACAGTTTCACGAGTCGATCGAAGTTCAGCTACGCTTGCCACGGTTGGTTCGTGGATGGGTAACTATCCATCAGTGGCGAAGGGTTAATTTATAAGGTAAGCCGGAGCAAAAAAAAAATTCCAAAAGAAAATTTCAATGATAAAATTGACCCTAGAGTGGCTATGTTCTGAATTTTCGAATTATATATCGACACATCCCTCCGTGCTTCGGACAGTACGCCGTTGGTCTCGGCTGTCATTCGTAGATCTTTGGCAGTCGTTACTGATAGTCAGAAGCCCAAAAGTCTTACAACTATTCTTACCAAGGGGTATCGTATTATCCAGTACCTGGGTTGTGGAGGTCAGATATGCAGTCGCTCCTTGTAAAATATTGGTTTTCAGCTGCAACCGGTTAGACTGAAAGCCGACCCAAAAATAGATAGGAAAAGGCAGATTGATATTGATTTTTAATTTTAATTGTTTGTGTAGTACCGCAAAACGTGTTCTTCCTTCGTGTTGTTCGTAAAGAATGTTCTGCAAAAAATTGCTATTGTCATTCTAATGTTTTGTTACCTTTTTTTTACAGGTAAGATCGCGTTCTGGATCACATTTCATCCATATTAAGTCGTCCATTCGTGAGTTTAATTACCTATTTATTAATGAATCCACGTCACTAAACCATTTATATTTATACATCGTTTAATTGATTCATTGGACATTGTACAGTCAGCATCAAAAGTCGATTAACACTATCATTTTTACATGTTATTAAATTGACAACAACTTTTTTCAATAAACTGATTTTTAGCTTTTCACATAATAGACAAGAGTACCTATATATAATTCTAAAAAAAAATCTGCTGCAATTTTGAACAAATATTTTGCTCAATAACTAAGATTAAAAAAACTGAAGTGTTAATCAACTTTTGATGCTGACCGTACAACAGCATGTATCAAGTAGAAAATTAATTAATTGATTAACAAGTCTCAAGATCTGCGAACGCAGCGTTAAATTCCCCAGTCTAATTGAATTGAATCAAATGATTTTATTAAAATCTCCGATATTCTCGACACTGATTGCTATAGTAATGTTCGTAACAATTATATCGTGTAATGTATTCGAGATACATTGTTGATTACGTAAAATACTGGTTGGTTTCCCTTGAGGGGGCACAGGTGGTGTGGTGAGGGAAGAGAAAATGTCTGTGACAGCTGGCACGCGAACACCTGCCCATCTGCTACAGTGCCACTCCTCTATGAAACGTTATTACTTATATCCTGTCGGCTGAACGGGACCGACGCGTATTATGGCCCTTACACAAAGTAATTCAAGTCTTAATTCTTAAATATAAATGTTTTAATTATAGAATGTCGCTTGTTCGCTGATATCTTGTTTAAAATGGTTGTAATTTTGCTCACCTTTAATTACGATACATATCAATTTGAAATGTAATTGTTTATTTTACATTACTATAAAGTGCTGGCTAGGCACCGTCTTTTATCGTCGGGCCGCCTTATCGATAAACTAATGGCTCTTTGTTAACAAGAAAGTATAACGAAATAGCGTTACTCGCTGTAAATTCTATCAGCTTTAAAATACAGAACTTTAAAGCCAAAGAATTTCCGTTTACATACCCCTAACTAAAACAAAAGCGAGAAGTTGAAGCTGCTAACATACCGGTGGTAAAACCTCCTCAGAGAATGTACTTCGTAAAGAGCTCATAAAGGCAAGACAAGCCCGTATATTCTACAATGTGGATGTGCAACGCAGTAATGGTCCGATTTTCAAGAGCTGACTATTTCCTGATCAATTTACATTGGTGCTGGTCCTTTTGCTTTCTGCTCGTTCGAGTTCGAATTTTGAATCCACTTTCGCGAAATCGACGCGTCAACTTGTGTGATCAGTGTGCTCTAAAAAACATCCGCCTCCCCAAACAAAAACGCATCATGCAATTAACAGTCCAACAAAAATAACGAACCGCTGCCGTGTAAACGTGCTTCAATTTACTGATGGAGAACAACCCTATAGGCAGGGTATCGAATCAAAAGTATCGATACCATAATATTGAGTATTGAATTATATAATCTGAATGTTAAAACATCTAAAAGAACAAACTACTTACTTATTTGTCTAACTTATAATCCTGCAAGGTAATTGCGTACCTAACACACTGACAGTAGGTATGGCTTTCATTTTGACAGTTCAACAACATTCATTGCGTTGATTACGTTGTTGAGCAGACAATTTTTCGAACGTACGAAGCAATGGATTAGCAATATCCTTTAAAATGATTCAGATTGTGTGTTATGCAATTAGGGTGCTGATTGACTAATCATTAAGTACTAATCAATCAGTTTTCATGAATGATAAACCTCCTCTCAAAATACTATCCAGAAACAACCTAATGTGTGTATTTTTTTTTGCTGTAATGCCAAGAAATGCATTATTCTTTCTTTTTAACCTTCTGAACCAATGTGACGTCACAATATTTATTAAAATTATCGAGTATTTGCATAAAGTTTCGATACACCTCATGTATCGCGAGAATCGAGTACAATTTATATAAAAGTATCGATACTCCCTCGGAACCCTACTCGTAGACCGCAGTTTACATTCTTTTTGCATTAACATGGAATTTAGTACCGCGTTCAGTATAAATTCTTACGATCATGTGTGTTATTGTGCAGGTCTAATGGTATACCATTTACGTTATCTACTTTATGTTTATATAAGGCTGTTAATGGTTTTAATGTAGTGCTACGGTACCTTCTTGATTATCTGTTATTGCCAAGGAAATGCCTGTTATTGCAGTTATCAACTTGAATTATGTTGCATATTTCGTAATCAATAAGGGTTTTGGAATTCAGTTGGGATGTCTTGTTTGTTTATTGTTTTATATATTCTACTACTAGCTTCTTCCGCGTGAAATTTCTTATTACCCCGACCTACCCCATCGCATCGTACCGCCTACCCGCGCTATCACTTCGTTTTCCCTTAGCGTTAGTTTGTGACCTTTATACAAGGTGTAACAAAATAAACGCAAGTCCTGATAGTAGTTTGTTTATAATTGACTACTGAATTGATTTCAGTAACTTTTGATATAGGTATTTTTTTCAAAATTTATATTTTTTGCCATACTGACCGCCGATTGAGTCCATGAAAATTAAATCTTATTTTAAGGCAATAACACTAAATTTTAAATGCATAAAGTAATGCTAAAGTCAACACGATTTCCTTAATAATAATAGTAAGCTTTAAAGAATTTAAGTTTTGGTCATTGTATTATGCTTTTAACTCAACACTCTAATTGGGGTGTATGAGGTCTTGCGTTAATTACATATGTTACATATTGTATATTTTGTTCGGTTCCTAAGGATCCTAGCTTGGGGTTGAATAGCCGCTAAGCCTTCCTCAAGAATTGAGCCATCAAAGCAAAATAATTTTTCAAATCCGACTTGCAGTTCCAGAGATTAGCGTGTTCCAAAAAAACAAACTCTTCAGCTTTTTTTATTAGTAGATAGATGTATGTAATGTATAGAACAACAAATTGTTTGTAAAATCGGCAATGGATAGAAGCTGCTATTCCTAACAATACTGCCGCGCTAATTAGAAGTGCAGTAAGGAGGTTATTCGAGGATTCAGAATCTAGAAGTAACTCAATTTTCCAAAAAACCTTCTTTACTGCGTTTCTAATTAGCGCGGCAGAATAGCTCTAGTTTGCAAACTAACTGTACTATCAATTTCGGCTACTGCACTACATCCGTTCGTGCCTTTTTCAATTTTTTTTATCTAGCCTGTGCTGTCCCACTCCTGGGCAAAGGCCTCCCTCCACTCCTTCCATTTTTCGCGAGCCCGCGCGTCCTCCCTCCAGTTTTGACGGAACCTATCCAGCTCGTCCCGCCATCTCTCCTACGTGGTCTGCCGCGACCCCGCCTCACTGTCTCATGGCACTAATTCTGCGCTATTGGGGCCCACAGTTTGTCCGGCATGCGGCAGACGTGTCCTGCCCAGTCCCATTTAAGTTGAGCAGCCTTTTGAGCCACGTCAACTATGTTTGTTTTGGAGCGCAGTATTATGTATTTTTCAATATCAATGATAAATCAGTATTTCACAACCAGTCGCGGCTAACATTTAGTAACAGTTATGTCGCGATGCTGACTATCTCACGGAGTATATCTGGCTAGCTGTTCACACGGAGGCTTACGGCCACCCACACCACAATCGGGATTTGCGAATTTGCCTACATTACCTCCGATACCTCTTGGCCGAGCTCCATTTACTTTGATCCGTCTTATCAAACCAATTTATGACTTACGACACCCAAGATAAGACTCAATTTTAAACAATCATCAGCAAAGAAGGATGATATAGACGTGTAGCGGTACTGACTGTTTCCCAAGTGAAATGTGTTATTTAAGTACAGGTTTGCGTGCCGCGGAAATATCATATCGTCAAAATATTGGTATTGCGATCGTTTTGCAAGCGATCATACAAGTTACTCAATTTTCGGGGGATTTAACGACATTTTTTAATGGGACTTTAGTGTGCGGGACAAAAGTTTTGGCAGACATGTTATCGATTTTGTTCCCATCAAGTTTCCTATCATGAAATGCAATCCCCGTTTTTGGTGCCATGTCGCTCGAGGCACGAACCGACTGTAGTGTTTGGTGACTCATTCTCACGCCTAAACTATAAAGCGCCCGTTAACCTGACTCATAACAGACCACTAGCCTATTTTCAAGTAAGCCGACCTAAAGGACCATGTCCATCAAGGTATAAAACTGGTTAATTCCAGTATTGTTTGTATTACTGAAGTTTAGACTTCAGCTGCGAAATATATTCTAATGCCCGATATTGTTTTAGCTGAATATGTGAATACATATATCCATTTATTACCAAGTTTTAATGTTAAGTGAAACATTCTACGTACATCATGCGTGCGTCATTGTAAGCGTGGATAGGTTACATGTTCCGTTTGTTGAATGATTCTGATATTATTGTTCCTTGTCTACGGGACACGTTATAATCCCGCAGTACCGCTACGCAAGTTTTTATCGATGGATATTTGAAGTCTATAGTATCCACCAACCAGCACTGAGCCTGCGTGGTGGATTACAGCCTACTCCCTCATCGCAGAGAGGAGGCCTGTGTCCCTGCAGTGGGAACATTATAGCCTAATTATGCTATGTGAAGTCACATTCATGACTATTGTGTATATTAGCTATGTAGGAATCTCAAATTTGGTCAAATAATATATATGGAACCTGTAACTGACGCTCCGCCTCCGCACTGCTGCGTTTTTACCGCGCATATAACGGAAAATTTTAAATTCGCGCGATTTTCCAAGTGACAGAGTTTCGATTTTCCACCTAACTTGCTATTTTCATATTCCGAGACATTCGAAGTATAAAACCGCAACGTAGACGAAGCGATTAAATTCCAATGATCAGTCAGGGTTAGACGTACTTCTTCAGAAGTGTTTTTCAGATGCATTCATTTAGTTAGCCTTTAGTTTCTTTGACGAATTTTATAATGGTTTACCTGCCTTGTAAAAAGTTCTATAAAAAGTAATTCTTTGTTCGCGGATATTGGAACAATTAAGAACCCATAATGTTCAGGCAATGTGGCGAGTTCCGATGACCTCCAGAAACGTGAAGACAGCAAGAAATATTCGCAGTGAATTTTTTGCTTGAATTTGTTGGCGCCGAGCCGTTACGTAGTGCGAAACGGTACTAATTTGTTGAGAGCAACACGCTACGATAAAAGTAGATGAACTTGAGATAAAACTACCTGCCCACCGAAATCATAATAGCAGGTAGAAGTCTGTGACTCAAGATTAATTTTGAATAAAGTTGAACTTGAAATGAGATTCAAAACATTTGAGCAAAATGGGGACTGTTTTTTGTCCCAGCAAGTGATTAACGCGCGGAACACAGACCATTAATAAATGATAATTATTACTTCTGTCTCGAGAGGCGGACTGTTTTCCATATTTTGTCATGACAAAATTGTTAAATGCCGTAATTAAGAGCCTATTGCAGTACATTTACTGCATAACCAGTAGAATCTAATAATATAATACTAATTGATATCGCCAGCAAATCGAACAGATGTGCTCAGTGTTCGATTACATTTCGTATCTCGATCTTATTAATGGCTACTTTTACGTGAAACATTGTCCAATGTTTTGCAAAACATTGTTCGGTACTTCATTGCGATACGTTTTTTGGTATATAATACGCTTTTTTGTTTCCATACATACCCTTGAATCTTAAAACCTTTCATTTTGATAACAATCAACACTTTCAACTGAAGAAGTGAAAAAAATTACGTGATCAAGAAGAGGGGCTCTTAAAGGGTGTGGCAATGGGACGGGTAAATTAAATGAAGTAATAAAATATCTGACTAAGGCACATGAAGATGCTGCTGCCTTTCATATTAACATAATCCATTCTCCTAACGCTCACGCAAAAATAAATGAAGGCCCTAATATTCGGGACACACGCGAAATTCATGATATAGTAGCGTAACTAATGGATCGTTTAATTTTAGGATAGGTTTCGGAGTAATTCCATCTGAGATATATGTAATTAATTGTTTATTTTTACATAGGTCCTAATTAGGTACTCAAGCCGAATGTTGTGACATTGAGTGCTAATAAAATCAAATAAACTCGTCACGACTAGTTTTATGTTGATGTTCATTAAATAAGCGTCAAGTAATTTGCATTATCGTATTCCATAGCCGTATCTGATGTAATATTTTAATTAAGTATGATCTCTTTTAAGATATCGGTTGACTTACTAGTGTAAATGCCCGTGTTAATTCATGATAAAAGAAAAAATCTCTTTGATTTCCGAGCTGTTAGGACCAACAACGAAAATTCAAAACGCGAAAAATTTCTAAAAGAATTCTGTATTTATCAAAGTCCCTTGTAATAATTAAAGCGTGTCCGGTGTGGGTTTGCCCCTTAATCTTTTCTCTTAATTACATCGCTCTTGTTTTATGTCGTCCTGGTACCTTGCCGCGTAAGCCATTCGCGATAAAAGCGGACATTTTGCGTTGGGAGGAAAAAATACCATTGTTTTATTGGTCCTTTTATTCGCATGTTGTATTTTTGTCTTTTACACGGACTAGCGATTAAGTTATTAAGATGGATTCCATTCGAGCTGGTGTTATATATGTTTTAACCATTCAAGGCGATTTGGTTTTTGAGGAGGGTTTTTTTTTCATTTTATGTAAATTGCCTTCTCGTACATTTGTCATTATTCTGTACTTTGAATATCATTGTGAGAGTCAATACAACGTTCTTCTTACTAATTTAATGTTAGTCGTAACCTCCCATGTCTAAGTGACTATTCTTGTTTTGGCAAGGGAAAGTGGGCAGATCCTATTCCATTTACATAAATTCATTCGTTAGATAAACAGAAACAAATAACATGTTTATGTGTACAGATTCAATGTGCGTAAGTGATTGTATGTTTCGAAAACTTAAGATTAGCCAATAAATAAACCTTATTATCAATAAAATTTCCGTCAATGCATAATTTAACGGTTCTGCTCCTATTTTGTTTTGCATAAGGATTACGTCTATTTAAAATTTAGAACACAGATTTAAAACTTTGTGATGAACACAACACTCGATCGAATATAGTCGCCCCTACCCTTATTTTGGTTCCCGCTAATCCTGCTGTAATCGCGTTCCCCGTCATTTTACATGGAAATGGAAATTCTCGTTTATGTGCACACTTTAACGATAATCTACTTTCGGACAGCGAGTGTAGTGCGACCCGGATCACCGAATTTATTCATCGATTTCCCCCATTAGCTTGGCGTTGCGTCGCGGCCGGTTGGATGGCGGCTGGCGCCGAGGTTGCAAATTTCACGGCGCCCCTGCCTCGCTCCTCGTGGCTTGTTTGCGAAAATGTCACGTCGCTGAGTGTACCCCTGCCCCCCTCCACCACACCCTGCCCCGCACTCCCCAGCGAGCTCGACGACCGCGACGTGTTCTTCTGTTGGTAACTTGACTCCGCTTTGTGAGTCGAGACGCGCGGTGGCTGAATACGTGCACCACAAACTTATAGGTAGTTCCACTGTTCCCAACACTCTATTGGTGTTCTGCCCATAAACACGAGATCACGGTTCCGTCCGACGCTACGCAGCCGTTAAAGTAGATAATGGTAACTTTATAGGCAGACTGTATTTTCCTCATCCACTTTCAATATCTCCCCTGTTATAACTTTTGATATTATGTTATTTTTTTATATCGACTTTCGTCTTCCATTAAGTTCGCAGTAGGATCAAGGAAGCAGAAGACGAATGTGGAAACTGAAAAGGGAATATTGTAATAAAATCCTATATTGTTTTGCTTACCTACATCGTTTTCAGAACGATCTGTATTTAGTTTTTCAAAATGAGTGAAATGGTTTCCGAACGAAGCTTTTACGACCCTTCCATCCGCGGGAATTGGTTATTTCAAAGCTTCTTAATTATGAGTCTAATGTCGTTTTATTTGGAAGGGAACAGTAAAAGCTTGTACCTCATTTTCCCCAAACTACCTACGACGGTGCGTCGCCCTAAAAGCCATCGAGCGAAGGCAGTCATGTCACTCAAAGCCCCCAAATTCCTCACACAGTGATATTTCCGAAAGAGGGGATTGCCATGAAAGATGTCGCGTTCGGCTCCTGCTATTTTATTTTATTTTATTTGAGGATTTCTACCCTTGGGAAATACGGACGACTGATCGCATTGCGTGGTCACTGAAACTTTTATGTACCTTCTTTACAATTTCAAGTTTTATAAATCATTTAAATACTTATTTGCGTGGGTATCGATTGACATGAAGTACAGCACGTTTGGAATTAATCTGTTTAGGTCGACGTGCTTGGATTTACACACAATGGCAGCTCGGGCACGTTTGCGTGTGTAAACGATGAAATATTAGTTAAGTACTCATTGGATCGGGCGGCGTGGTTATCGAATGACCGTGGTCAGCGCGCGCATGCTCCACATTGCTACCATTTAAATTTTAAGCTTGTTAGTCGGCCCGAAAACTCGGCTATTCTTTTGTGCCAACTAGGCCTAAGCTCCCTTTGAAACGTCCAATGCCAAAGAGCGTCCGTGCGGACTCCCGACCCTCGTCGAAAACTGCCCTATCTCTGACGGGCAGCGGCTTGCGGATTATCAAACTTAAATCGAGCTTCCTTCCGCATTATTTACATTGCATCAAAGTCTTAGAATACCTAGCGATGATATTCTGTAGGTTTCCATTACTTAATGGTTTATGTATTAACAGGCTGGTTGGATTCGTCACGCGAGTATATTGAGAAATCTCTCAGTGAAGCTGACTGTCACGCACGTGTTATCTAACACACCCGAATGGCGACAGAGCGGTTCGATTACACGTTATAATTTACGCGTTCCTTCTGTTTTTGCATTAATGTCATGTTTTTTTGTTACGTTGTAATAACGATGGTACTTTACGTTGATGAAAAGTATCGAAGAGGGAATAACGGTATTCATTTGTTAGATTATTACAGTCAGGCGTGGCGAACGGAGTCGAGGGGCGTTCATAAGCGCGATACGCTCCGGTTCCTTATCTCGATGTGCAATTCTTTGTTTGCTGTGTACGCAATTTCCCAAACGGCGTCGAGTCGGGCGAGATAAACCGCACAAGGCCTAGCCTCGCTTGGAGATGGCAGATATCTTGTGCGTAGTTCGCAGCCTCGCCTTGCCGCCTCATCGCCGAGCCAGCAATATATTTCTTCGGAGCGTGTCGCCTCGCCTCTTCGGTCGCTGCTACGCCCGCCTCCGCTGAAATATGATTTGGATTATGAAATATGGCGGCAACATTCCCTAGATAGGCGTTTACCAATTTATTCGCCGTTACGGCTACAGAGTAGTTGATGCTAAATATTTGATGCTACAACATTCTTCATGCTTTTTGCTTGTAATTATTATATCAGTGACTTCCAGTTGGCTGAGCATGTAACTGATGGAATATTTTTTCTATAGCAACAATACGCAGGTTGGTCGCTACTCGCAGGTGTGCGGGTGTTGTGACCAGAACGGCAGCTGCGCTTCGTCCTCGTCGACTATTTGCTCTGTTTATTTTTCAATTCTCGTTGTTTCATGTTTGCCCAGTCGCTTATCTACTGTTTTATAGCTTCGTTATTCACTATACTCCTGGTACTATAATGAACTAATTTGTTCGCGAATGGTGACTGAACTTTTACGCACAAATTGCCTTACATTGTAAAAAGATGGCCTTGTTAATAAATTATATTAGCTAATTAAATATTGAATTTCTTTCTCTACAATTAATCTAATTGACTTGAATTTCCGTCGACGTTCGAGTCGGAGATGTAGGTATGACTACTCGAAAGTTTATACAATCATTTATCTCATTTTAAGGTACGATACGTACATAATGGCCAGTAATAGCACGTCGGTCTGTATGCAAATGCAACGTCCGCTCGAGGGAATCACGGTCCGCGCGCCGCGGTTCGATGAGGAACGCCATTATTATTACCTCGGTTCACGATGGTTTACCATTGGCCATGATGGCTCGACACAGTAATTGTAACGTTCGCTTTTTACCTTGTACCGCGCGAAATGGAAATCCTATTAGTTAGCTAAATGGTTGTTAATAAAATGTCAATTTGATCGAAGCGGGCTAATTGCGTAAGACATTATCTATCGGAATCGGTTTCATTTTGACAGGTCAACAACATTCATTGCGTTATTTACGTGTTGAGCAGACACATATTTCGAACTTATGAAGCAATGAATTAGCGTTGTGCTTCAAAATGATTCAGATTCCGATTTATAGTGTGTTACGCAATTAGGGTGCTGTTCTAATTGAGTGAACAGGTTTCGAATTCGGATGCCATTAAATAATTACCTATCTCGTTAACTATGCTGTTTTTAAATTCTTGCTTCATGTTTCAGTTCAGCTACTAATTACACGCTGCCAAATACCATTACATGTTTTTAATTAATTCTTTCTAGAATATCAAGATTCATGATATTAATTACGTCTATCGCTTTTAGAGATTAATGAACAGATGACCTTTAAAGCTTTTGTGTTAACATTTTTCCTCGCTGAATAATTTGAAATGTGTAGTATCACCCACGCATTACAATATGTTTAGGTTCTCCATTGTGTTGCTTGGTAGACGTTTTATCTCTAAACCATCTATCCGCCATATGCAAACCAGCTGGTTAACCTAAATATCTAACAATAAGTTAGTTTGTACCTCACTGCTGCGAATGTCGACGCCCGGTAGCTGTTGACCCCGTTATTAATCACTATAATGACGACTTTTTTGTTACCAGACCAGCCAAATATAATGACCGTGACCGGTTTTCACCTATATCGCTTAGATAATATAATCGCACGCTAAACAAAATGTAAGACAAGTTAAACCGACTGTTGAGACAGGTTATGTCGCACGTCGCCGCGTCAGTTATGTCCAAGTGGGCGACAATTGATTGATAGCGCAATATGTCACGACTTCACGAGAAGTTTCCCGGCTTTCCACATAATTGGTAACTAGATCAGAATGATTAATTAATTGTGAAGTCGCGATTTGCGTTCGGAATAAATATTAATGCGACCTATTCTGTGCTGTGTTCATGTATTCGCGACTCGAGCGTGGGGGGAGCGTTACTATGATTTGTTTACACCGGCCGTGTAGGTGCGACGTGCGATCAGCTGGGCGCGTGACGTCGAGAAGGCGTGCGCCGGAGCAGGCGCGGGCGTCATTGTGACGTGTACGTCTTGCCCACTACAGCTTTGTCAATCATAATAAAATCGCAATTGAGGCGTTCAATGCTCTGTGTTGTTCTATACATATTTATTATTTATTGTCTCTCGTTTTGGATAATGGTATCGTTTGATTTAGAACTAGGCTTTGGTAAGTACTTATTATACCTACACGAACTGTGCAGGTATAGGGTAAGCTTATTGCCCACATTATGATTTCAGTTGAAAGTGTTGAAATTGTGTTTTTCCAGTTAATCTCATAAACCAAATAGTATGTGCAATCAGATGCCTTAATCAATCTGATTGGGCTGTTATGGTTGTCATTTCACACATCAGCGTAGATAATTATTTTACGCCCGTAAGCGCTGTTGCAAAATATACAAAAATATGTTTAATTAAATTAATTAATTATTTCCAGTACAGTACCTACTCTGGCCGCAAAATGGATTGGCACATTAATAATGTGTAACATAATTAACTGCCTTGAATTCAACATTGCAATTGAATGTCAGTCTGCCTAGGTAGATGTTGCACGACTCATAATGCGAAGCATTAGAGTGCTTTACGATCGAATATTTTTTACCCGACTGCGCCAGAAGGAGGGTTATGTTTTTCGCATTTACGTCGATGATTCTCCAAATGAGCAATATGTTATCCTACTAGGGCGTCCCCTCCCGGCACTTCCACTCACATCTGCTTTATAAATACCTTTTGTTAGTCTCCTTTCATTGATCCTCTCATGACCAAACCATCTAAGGATACTCTCTTTGTCACTACATCTTCTTTTAAACCGCATCGTTGCCTTATGACATCATTCCTTTTGTAAGTTATAATTTTAAACCTAACCGCATACATATCAAAATGTGTTGCCTCTCCCTGAAATTGGAATATATCTGAAAGAACTTATCAAAGAATAATAAGTTAAAAGCTACAGGTTCGCCCCTCTAGAACTTATTGTACAAGTAGGAACTTGGCATTAAACTAAGTGGATAGGTACTGCGTCTTACATCTTGTAGGTATCTACAAAGGTATGTAGAAGTTGTCCTTAGTTAGCAAGGCGGTTGTAACCGCACTCGTCATATCAAGTTTCTGGCTGACTCCTAGACCGTGAGGATTCATAAAGATATTACTTGATACCTGTATTAAATAGAAGGTGAACATGGAAGTAAATCCTATACGTGTGGGTTCTGTGTGGATGGTCCATAAAATATACACAAATTGACATACAAATTATGAAAAAGCTGGTCCTTTTGTACGCAGAAAATTAGTCCTTAGAGCATTAAATTCATAAATTGAAATACTTGGTCATGAAAATATCTAGCCTTCATACTTACCCCCTTACTAATAAACGTTGTATAGCGTCTGAATAGTTACACAACGCTTTGTATTCTTCTTTCGAAAGTAAAATGACTGACGACTGAAAGAGACAAATCGGTTTGTAACTATTCATCTGATAAAATACGTTTATTAGTAAGGGGACTAGTCTATATTTGCACGGCTTAATGTTGCCAATAAATAGTGATAAGTCTACCTTTATTTATTTAATTATGGTACTCAAACGACTTATTCACTAATACATTTTTTGGGGTACTGTAACAATTAAACCTAAAATCTAGAGTTTATTTGTCACTTACAGGTGTGCACAGCACTCTACCTTATCAACACCATAGTAAACGATGACCCATTTCTTTGCGTTGACATCTTGTTGGAAAAGATAAACAACGCAATCACTCCCTTGATAGTTGATACCCAGATTGCTGTGAAATATTGTTTATCAGCGTCAAATATTTCAGTTTGCGTGAAATTCCTGGAAGCGAATACGGAAGGCCGGTTCGTAATGTTCATATCACAGTATTGTAATTGATGAAACACAAAAGACCCAAGTTCTTTTGTTTAGTGTGCCTTTAGAAACGTGCTCCATTAACGGATCTATTCCTCGGATGATATTACTATGTTCTTATTGTATTTACCGAGGATATAATATATGGCCTTGTCGTTGCTATGCTTATTTATATATACTGAAAGTGACATATCACAAGTCTTACGAAGAATCTACTCACACTTTCTGATCTGCAAGCAACAATATTATTTGACGGATCGGAGTAAAATACTGTGATTACTTGGTTGAGCTATTTTTTGGTTCCGTAATCAATGGTTGTCGATACTAAGAAAATTCTTAATATTTTCATTTTATTCTAAAATCTGGATGTTAATTACAACCCGATTGAGGCTATCCAATTGCGACGCAACTCTAGTAGAAAAGTTGATATGAAAACTTTATGGAAATTGTTCTACCTGAATCGCGTCGCACCGTCGCGTTGCGCCTGTCTGCGGATTCTTTACTGATCCCGTGATCCATTACCAAAGACTGCCAATTTTCACACAAAAGTTTTCGAGCTGTCTTACACGTTTCAAACATAATGTTGATCCATTTCGAATACGTAAATGAGTAGCTTAACTTTTCCGGCAGTATACGAAGAGGTCCAATTTGAGCAGTGTAAGTTAACGAGTTTACCACAATTATAAAAGTTCCCCTTCAAATCATTTCACACTTTTGGTTTGCAGTCAAATTCTAAAAAAGCATAAACTCCAGCGAGATAACGTTTTAAATCCATCGTCAGACTTTTAATTACCAGTCCGGCTTCCTAATTTGTAGCTGCATTAGTCTTTCCCAGGATTTCTTATTATGAATGATACGAGTGTCAAGCTGGAGCGTGGATTTAATCCTAATGTTTGTTAACATTAAACATTTGACTGCTCCTTTATTATAATTACAGCGGCTTCTGTTAAGAGGGGTGCGTTAGGTAGCCCGCGAAATTCAAATTTTCTTACGTGTTTTGCAATTTGCAGGTCAGTGTCAGGATGTATGTAGAACAAAATATGATTCGCGAGCGCAGCAAGTATTACAGAATTATAATTCCTATCCTATTGATTAATATTTCAATGAAACAGTTAATCAATAGGATTATATTATGAACTTAGGGGGTTGTATTGATGATTTTAACTACTATAATACTCTAAATACATACTTGTTACGCTCGCAAATCATATTTTAACCACCATAAAACGTGACAACTGACACTGATCTGCAAATTGCAAAAAAACGTACGAAAATTTGAATTTCGCGGGCTACCCTGGTGCTTTCCCCTTAACATCAAATAGTTGACAGCTCCTGTTTTATAATTACAGCGGCTTCTGTTAATATTTCCATAATGTATGACGAGATTTATGAGTGTGAAGCGACAACGGCCCTCCGCCCGGGCGTATCGTTTGAAACTCGTAAATACGTACCTAGTTATATCGTCGCTGTGGTGAACCCATTTCTAGCACAAGATATGTTGATTACAGTACAGGATTTCACATGAATACATGTAGTTTGAAATTATGTAACTGGTTACTGTTAGCCTGCATCATCTCACTGCTGGGCAAAGGCCTTTCCCCATGATTTCCAGGTCTTTCGATCCAGGGCTAAAGTGGACCACCGGTCGTTTGTTTTCTCCAACTCGTCCCGCCCTCTTCTACGGGGTCTGCCGCAAAGCCTTCTAGCTCTGTCAGGATTCCACGTGGTGGTTATTTTGGCCCACAGCTCATTGGGCAAACGCGGCCAGCCCAGTCCCACGTCAGCTTAGCGGCTTTTTGAGCAACGTCAGTAATCTGTGTTCTGAAATTATATAAAATAGAACTTTCATGAATTTCATATGACAATGTAGCACCAACGTTCTCATCTGTTTTCCTATTACTAATATCATTTAGCAGAGCCATAATAAGTTCTACACGTTTTACATTTAGGTACTATTTCCACCTGTGTTAACTTTTCTTCTTTCACATGACAATGTTGCAGCACCCACGTGTTCTCACATTTTCCTATTACAAGTTCTATTTAACAGAGGAATAGTAAGTGTTATATTCATTATACTTACTTCTATCTATGTTCTTGTACCAATATTACATAAGTGCAAGACAGCACATTCACCGCTGGTATTATAAGCCTTTAACTTATGCATGCCCCATATTCCGTGCCATCGAAGGATCCTCTCCTAGTCTTCCCTCAGTATCGTCACTTAAGCGTCTTATACGTTCGCGTGAAACTTTCAGCTCTCAAGATTAGCCGTTACCAACAGACAGGCGGTTTCTTGGGAGTATAAGGGTAGCGATTAGTCGATTACTTTTTGCCACCCCCTGTACTCAGCGGAAACGTTTCTCGAAGAGCTTTTATATCGAAGCGGTTTTTATATTCTGTTCGCAGTTTCGCTCGCTCTTTGTCTGCGATATCTAAGGTTTAAATTTAACGTGGAAGACCATTCATTTTCTTTAGATATTGATTGACGTTGATTAAAACTGTCGGATTAATTAATACAAGAAAAGAAGATTCAAGGTATCGTTACTAAATATTGCTCGAACAAGAAAATCACGTCTAGACGTAAGCATAGCAGGCTCGCATCTTATACCGCTTACACGTGCCAATCTATCAAGCAACTTTGTATCGTAACCAGATACACTCCCGGCCCGCCTGAACCTTGGTATTCAATCACACATTACACGTGTTGGAGACTTGGCGTTACTATGCACTATAGAACTCTATAGAGACATGTAAGAAACTAGTTTACTTCAGATATTACTGTAACTCAGTTCTCACAACTTACCGGCTTCCAGACAAACATTCCGAGGCCCGGGATATGGGATAAAACGAAGAAATATAGAGGGGGCTATAGCCCAGCTACGTGCGTAATGTCGGTCGGTTCGAATCGAATCGTGAAGCCCCACGTAGAGGTGGAACGAGGGCGTGCGTTTGAGTCCCGCACCCATTTGAGCTGACATACGGACGGAGGTAACGCCCGATGTGTCAAACACGTACTTTTTATCCGTTTACGTTCAACTTGAAAAATGAAATGCGGACTAAAGGACCACAATTTAATCTAAACCTACCGCGGAACTTTACAACGTATTTACTTTCCTGCTTGACTAGAACTAGTAATTACGTATTTATGAAATAACGTTCACGTTTATGAACACAACAAACAGGCGTAATATTTTACCACCATTAAGTAAACCGACTCTCACTTTATCCTTATTTGCGTATAACTTATTTCTGAATTAAAACCAATCTACACAACAGTTTCGCATGAAAGGGCCGCAGTATTGATCAACCTCAGGCGAAATTGGTAGGCTCATTGTTTTCCAGCAATTATTCCTGTATAATAGGTCAAGCATCGATGTACTAACGACTTCCGGGCGGTGCCTGGTTCGAGTGCCACGATACACAGCTAAATATAAACTGGTGTTTGTGTTAGTCATTTACACAGTAGATAACTAAACACCGAAATAGAACAGGCCCAGCAAAGGGCCTTGGTGTGCGTCCCATTTTTTTCGCGTAACACCTCGACGTTCTTCATCATTTCCCAGTTTTTTCGACAGCTCCTACATCATCTTTTTTTAGAATCGTGAAATCTTATGTAAAACCTCTTCAGACTCTACCGCGACTCCGTTACTTTATAAGTTACTTGTTTATTTACAATTTTCTCCAAAACATGTGGGTCCGTTCGGATATTTACCTTATATCAATTGGGTTAAGGTAGGCTCCTTAACCCAATTGATATAAGGTCAAGGAATTACTGCGCTTATTTGGAAATACAATATTGTTTCTTTACATAAGTTTTTGCAATCTTGGAGCTCGTCTTCATCAGCCTTTTTGTTGAGGTCGTGAGACCCGGTCGTGTCGCCTACATACCTACTTGACAGTGGTTTACGTTCGACATTGGCCAGGGCTCGGTGTACAATAATTCACCGAGACCGTGTAAAAAAGTCCCCGATACGCTGACATTGACACACTTCCCCGCGTGGACTTCCTGCCGGCTCCCACTCGATACAACATTTTGTTTTTGTTGTTTTTCTCCTAGTCCAGTTCGCTTTCAAACCGCTTTTCGGTCTATTTTGCGGAATTTCCCTTTTATACACATTTTTTGTTTATTTTTTATAACCGGGTTATTCTGCGTCGCTTTTCGGCACATACGATTGATGACTTTTAAATTTTGTTCGATTGCAGTTTGCACTTTGTAAATGGCAAACTTTTTGCATGTGTATGTACTAGTATGACTACGTTGAGCATTTACGGTCTCTGGCATTGAACTTTTGACATTAATATCACAAGTTTTCCGTGAGAAACGAATGCTAATTAATAACTACAAGGGTTACGTGACCGATATTTAAATACATAGTTGATTAATATTTTGTGTCCTTTAAACAAGTTTATCATTTATCGAAATTTTGGGGTTACCAGCAAACGGTTTCGGTTTCGTGTGATAAGCGGCGGCTCGCGTGTGCCCAGTATTTTATGTGGGTACCGCATGGCTATATTTGTTCAGTACTGGGGCTATAAATATTGCAACCTGATCGTCAAACCGCCCACGGAAAATTGGCTCCTCCCTATTCTCTGTAAGTATAATTATTTGCTAACTTTATTACAAGTACAAACTGCTTTACTTTTAAGGAGTACTTCAAGTTTTACACACGAAACCAAACTCATTCGTATTTTCGATCGATCATTTTGCAATTCGGACTAAACCAATTTATTGAGCGCGGCCAGCGATTTACCGGCCTAGTTGACAAGTAGAATAACCGCAGTATTAAGTGGTTCTTAAAATTGTACCGTACATAATGCCCAAAAATAGGGAAACAGGTTTCTCATCTCTTATAATAAAACATCACATCATCGTTGTGAATATCTAATTGAATGAAAGATGCTCGTCCTATCCTTACGCTAGCCTTTATTTATCTTTATGCACAAATACCCAGAGATAAAAGACGTACCTTCTTATTGTCGATTCACAAACCATTTCTCTTTTACAATGGACGCAAAAAATCCTATCGATGGAATAAGAAAAGCTGGTTTTATTTCAATGAAATGTCGAGATTCAGCCTGGGCTTTTAGACGTTCATTGTGAATTATTGCTTAACTTCGACACAACTTCCAATGTAAAATTTTATTGCTTTACCGCGATTTCTGACATTAATTTACCTGTATTCTTCTCAGATTATTGCAGCAGTAATTTAGTATTTTCATCTTCAATTGGGAATTAATGAAGCTGAAAACTGTTGCTATGATAAAAACTTGGGTGGTGAGGAAACCGCAAGGTCATCTTAACCAAAAATGCACATAACCATAAGTGACATGTCATCAATCCTTCCTTTGCTATCTCCACTATCATCATATACATACAGGAAGATTTTTTTATCACCATCCAAATTTTTACAGGGTGTTCTACCCAAGAATACGAACAACTTTCACTATGGGACTAACTCTGAAATCACGAAAAAAAAAAAACAGCTGTTTAATACAAATGTTTAATACCTACTTGACCAAAATTTATGAAACAGCTGATTTTTTTTTCGTGTTTTCAGTTAGTCCCATAGTGAAAGTTGTTCATATTCATGAGTAGAACACCCTGTAAAAATTTGGATGGTGATAAAAAAATATCCCTGTATAGTCTACCCAATTTACCATCTTTAGGTCATCGGTCTATAGAGTCCCTACAGGGAGCATCCACTTCACTTTTGTCAACTTGCCGTTTTCACTAGCACTCGTTAGCTCCAGCGGCTATCGGTCTTTCGCCAGACGACCCGCCCACTACCACTTCAACTTGCTGGCTCTGCAAACTATATCCAACGCCTGTATACTATTACTTCATAAAATACACAAAAACGTGTCTATCGGAAAAAGGAGTGCTAGCACGGGTAATAAAATAGGTGGCTAAGAACCCCTAGGATACGGTAAGTAAATCCTGGTGGATTTATACGACTTAGAACCTGCCTGCCTGCTACATTTTGGAAGGGTTTCATTCGGATACGCACGTTATTATATCTTTCATCCCCAACACCCATTTTGATAACGACTTTTATTTAATGTGGGCCTCGAATGACGTAATACGGTTTTAGATAATGTCTTGGTACCTAACCTTGGTACTAACTTAAGACACTTCCAAAGTTCTTAGATCATCCAGTTTGATACGTAGAAAGATGTGACGATCGTTTGACGTTATTACGCCAAGGAAATTGATGATTTGATTTAGTTGAATCATAAATCTTTTTATGCAAAAAAAATGAAAAATGGTGCTTAGGTACGTACGGATTTCATTAATAATTGTGACACTGCAGATGATGATGGCAATGACCATGATGAAGGAAAGCCCATAGAACCTTTTTCGTTACACCTATATCATATATATCATGAACTACTGTAATGTCGGTGGAAGTTCATGTATATTTCATTTTAAATCCCGATAATATGATGATCTGATTAATTTATAAATAATTTAAGGTAACGTTTCCGACGTTCCGTACCTACTCTTGATATCTTTTAACAATTCGACGTCGCGTCGTCGTTTGATTGGAATTTTGGAGGAAACGTGTTAGAAAATTGATGCTAACAGTAGGCACAAAAAGGGGCGTATTTATTTAATGCGAGACATTAAACGGGGGATGTAGGAGGGAGGCGAGCCGGGCGACGAGTTACAGGGCGGAAACGAAAGTTTTGGCGCCATGACGCCTACGCTCGCTTGCACGCCATTTCAAATTATGTACTAACGTATTTTCATATTAAAATCTAGCATTAAAATGCATAAACTAATAGATATCGCTCACGTCAGCTTAGTTAGATCAATCGTGAATTCGTGATTAAAATGGTCGATCCAGGAAGTAAACATAATCTAGATATATTTTAAAAGTAAGGTCACACAGTTTAATCAAGACTTTAATTCACAGCTTCATCTAAAATATATGAGAAGTTTACAGTTCCGGAATCTGCAAATTCCCCGTTTCAAATGAATGGAGCGAATTCCGCCGTGATATTCAATTCGTCTTCATCAAAACTGTATTTCGAATGAAATCGCGTTGCTATAGGAAACGTAGGCGGGCATTCGCTGGCTTATCGCGCCTCGCCGTCCGTGGATTCTTACTCGCCAGAAAAATGAATGAACGCGTTCAGACGATATCAGTACTTACACAGCACACCACGTATTTATGTTCGTAGTTATTTGAACGAACCTAGACGTCGCTCGGCGTGTATGAGAATTTAGCGCTCGGCGCCCGAGCTCGAAATTCGAGGGAGACTGGAAATTATTATCGCAGTTTTTGTTTGGGTTTTCATATGGATTATGAGGTGGATTATAAGTTCTCTATACAGGATAAGTAATGGAAAAAATACAAAAAATGTTACTCAAGCCAAGTTTAGTCTGACTTGAGGCTTGCGGTAGTAGTTTCCATAATACAAGATGTTTCCGGCTTATCCGGAAGGTTATAAGTTGTGACGACACAAAGCATCCTTAGTTTATCTTCTTTTCCCTTGCAAGTTTCTGGCTTATTGCCAGGGTCGTGTTGAAAAGAACTGCTCGTGCGTTCAACAGGAACCGCACACGACTCGAAAAACCAGAAAACACGTCTGCTAACCAGTTTTTAAACAAAGCTGCTTGAGGCTATTGTTCAAAGTCCCTTTACAATAGCCAGGAAAAGCTGGGATAGGGAAGACAGTAAGTTCACCGTAAAGTAATGCAGAGATAATATCCATATCTTTCGAAAGCCAGAGGCAGGAAAGTAGTTGTGTAATAGTTAGTTTCCAAGTTTTTAAAAACCGAGCCTTGAGTCCATTATCAAATCCTTTTTTAGGCCGCCTTATCTTTTTGACATAACTTTATAATTTCGTGCGTTATCGGGCCCATTCTTTTTCACTTCTCTCGACTGTTTTGAAGGGCAGATAATGAAGAACACTTTAAATCCAGGAATGAGTTCAGTTGTCATCTTTCTCTAATAAATAAGTGTTGGACAAACAGATGTTATGTTATTTTATCAGTTATGGGTATTGATTGGAACAGATCATGTGGACTGTTCCTAAATTACTCTAGCCTGATAAAATTTTAGTTTTGTCAGGTTTGCCTAATTGTGTTAATATTAGTGTTAAGATCGGTGTTCACCTACGGAAAGGGCACGTGCTCCTCTGTCCGCACGTCACCAGACATGGGCACCCATGTTTATAATGGTAACAATGTAAACTCAGGCTACATAATATCGACGGCGAAATGCCAATACCTCCTAACAGATATTTTTCGAGAAATTCACTTTTTTTTGCTTTGAATTTAAAGGCGTTATTCGCATGTTTTAGTGAAATCTCCTAAGTGTATTTTTAGTTGCAACACCAACAGCAATAAATTAAAATGTGAAAATACCTCCCAACTAAACCACCGTGTCTATTTTATAACGTTTTTTTCACTTTGTGTAAATTTTTGACTTTGTCAGTTAGGTGTTATTGGCACTTCGCCGTCGATATACTTTTAAGGTAGCAGTATTTCCATCCTTAGCACAAATTTAGTAACAGTACTACTGCCTTTGTAACATAACGGTAGTTTCTGAGATTTCTTGTGCAGCGTTTGTAAGTTCGGGTTTCGTAATTAAAGAATAAACGTAATTTTTAATTGCGATGAGTTTTTCCGGGTAATTACTCACGCTTCATTATGAGAGGTTGCGATATTTCAAAATGTTTCATTGTCTCGTTTATCAAGTAACCTTGTGCGTGTATGACCAGATGTATGGACGTAAACGAAGCAAAATGAGTATGTAAGGATCTTAGCACTTGCCGTTTTGCCTACCCCCGTAGGACGAAGGAGTACTGCTCAGCATTGGGTCCTGGGTTCGATTACCGGGTCGGGCAGTAATAATAAATAATAATAAATTTATTTGACATAAAAAGGTACACAGGATACATAGTGACACTTAATTTAAGCGTGCGAATAGCCTGGTACAAAATAAATTATCAATGACCCCCATGCTAGGCAAAGTCTGTGTTACAGGGGTCATCCATCCGTCCATTATACAGGCTTATTTTTTTATCACCATCCAAATTTTTACAGGATGTACTACCCATGAATATGAACAACTTTCACTATGGGACCAACTCTGAAATCACGAAAAAAAAATCAGCTGTTTCATACATTTTGGTCAAGTAGGTATTGAACATTTGTATGAAACAGCTGATTTTTGAAGTGTAAACTTCTTTAGCGGCGTTGCATACTTTTAGTAATGGGTAAAAAATGTTAAACTCGCGTCAGGACATCGCGTCAGGACACGTGACCGTCAGGAGAGATTTCCCCCCCCTGTCTTTCTACGGCGGCGCCAACCGAAGTGAAGTGACACACGGACACAATGGATGGATGGATGGATGGATGGATGGATGGTGATGGAAGTGGAAGGTGAAGTGGAAGTGGAAGTGGAAGAGGAAGTGGAAATCGAAGTCGAAGTCGAAGTCGAAGGCGGAGTTGAAGTGGAAGTCGAAGTGGAAGTCGAAGTGGAAGTCGAATTGGAAGTCGAAGTAGAAGTGGAAGTCGAAGTGGAAGTCGAAGTGGAAGTCGAAGTGGAAGTCGAAGTGGAAGTCGAAGTGGAAGTCGAAGTGGAAGTCGAAGTGGAAGTCGAAGTAGAAGTCGAAGTGGAAGTCGAAGTGGAAGTCGAAGTGGAAGTGGATGGATGGATGGATGGACAGCTGATGGCTCGACCGTCTGTGTAGTAGCCACACTGCTGTGTATTCGTAAAATTCGTGTATATAAAGTGTTTAAAATATGGAAATTGAACAAAGTGCATCTATTAATGAAAAAAGTGACGCAGAAATAGTGAAAAAATATGAGTTATATTAATTAAATTAATAATTGATTTATTTCAACGTTAATATTCAAGTTTTCACTTCTGCCGGCACTCCCGGAGTGCAACCCGTCTTTTTTTTTGTATATGCAGTATTAATGTGTTTCCTTTGTGCGCGGTTGCTGGCAATAGGCTCGCCCCCTATTACATGGGACTTGAATATAACTGTCGAAATGTTGGTTTACTATAGGTATAACTCATCTAAAACTTCGGAGAAACAAAGCGTGAAGTTATGTTAAGTAATATTATTGTTTCAATAAAAAACCCGTTGTTGTTTCAACAACACTTTCAAGCATTCCTAAGTGAATTGTTAACTAACCCCCTTACTAATCAACGTATTATATCATATGAATAGTTACACACCGATTTGTCTCTTTCAGTCGTCAGTAATTTGACTTTCGAAAGAAGAAGACAACGCGTTTTGTAACTATACAGACGCTATACAACGTTTATTAGTAAGGGGGTTAATAAATAATGTTATGGACAATGGAATATCAAAGAGAGAATTGTATAATACTATACATATGTGGTGTCGCGGCAGACCCCGTAGAAGATGGCGAAACGAGCTGGAGAAAACAAGGACCAGTGGTCCACTTTAGCCCTGGATCGAAAGAGCTGGAAGTCGTGGGGAGAGGCCTTTGCCCAGCAGTGGGACGATGCAGGATAACAGTAACAGTATTTACGTGAAGCGTGTAGCTGTCTTTCTTTTTGTATTTCTGCACTGGAAAAGGGCGGCCATGTTTAGAAAAGTATTTCCAGTAACTATTTCGAAGTCAGCCGATAAAATGGTTTTACACATCAATTCCCTTAGGGTTTGTTATTGAAGACCAGCTGAGTAGAGATGGCTTTTGTGTTTGTGTTGCTATGTAGGATTTCGCATACAATTCTGTTGTATTCGTTTAAATATGAAGTGATTAGCCCAAATCCCTTGAAACAAAAGTTAAAGCTAACATTTAAAATATTATTCTAAAAACGTTTGGCTACCTTCATGCATACATAATATCATAGATCGGCAATTCGGCACACACTTGGAGTTTTTATAGATCAATAATGATGATGTTATGCTAAACAGTTTTTATTTTTATTTTATTCGACTTTTTCTATTCTTGTATTTAAGATTTTCTTCTAAGCTTCATTTAAGATTTACATATTTTCATTTACGGATTCATTTTAGAATGTAACGGAATCTTAATATGTATGTAAGTCTTATTATACTTGTATTCTTATACATTCTTCATTAATAGAATCTTTCTAGACTTGAAGATAAATTACTGCCAAAAACATTAGCACATGGTGGCCACAGACTAACTTTTCAGGGTGTAGCGTAAGCTATATGTAAATCTGTCTACACAGGCGCCTCCACCCATTGTCCTACGGATTTCATTAGACTGTGGCTCGCCGTGTTATCACAGTGTATACTTGTATTGTATGGCAGTACGGCCATTCTTTTTGTTTGCTCCACGTGCTTCGTGGCTCTGAATATAAAGCCCTGCATTTTGCTATGTTTTAAGAAGTTTTTCGGGTGCTTGACGATGCGTACTCAATATACCTGTATTAAGTATGTAGGTACAGGTAATTTGGTGGCTTGTACACACGGCGACATATCAAGTACAGGCTTATTTTTTTATCACCATCCAAATTTTTACAGGGTGTTCTACCCATGAATATGAACAACTTTGATTATGGGACCAACTCTGAAATCACGAAAAAAAATCAGCTGTTTCGTACAAAAGTTCAATACCTACTTGACCAAAATGTATGAAACAGCTGATTTTTTTTCGTGATTTGAGAGTTGTTCCCATAGTGAAAGGTGTTCATATTCATGGGTAGAACACCCTGTAAAAATTTGGATGGTGATAAAAAAATAAGCCTGTATATTTCCAGTTTTAGCCTCGCTTTGTTTAGGTTTTTCGTACAACGAGAAGTCGGCGTATACTGGAAATGTATAGCTGGATAATTATGTCGAATATGTCTTCGTGCGTACACCTGTAGTAAAATATTATGGGAGGTTCCAAGATGTATGTATGAGGCCAAACGTGACACTCTTGTAGATGCATCAATTTACATACAGCTGTAAATATTAGAGTGACTCGAGTTTGCTTTACATAGATGTAAAAATCTCGTCAGCATATACATTGCTGAAACTCTTTCATTACTTAGCTTATTGCACTAACTCAAACGCCTATCACATGCATTCTGTAGGGTAAGAGACTAATTCCCTTGACATAAAAACCGCAATTTGGTATCAAAAATCGGAGCCCAGTAATCCTAATTTGGCTAACACAAAGGCGGAGCGCACACGCGACATACAATATTTATTGATAAGGCGGCCGCCCGTTCCGTAATTACCGCTTTTACAGTACAAACATAGGAACCACCCACACCCCCCAGATGTCGCCACCTGAACATTAGAATACTAGAAATTCACCACTTAAGGCACCTGCAGACAGGAGCGACGCAACTCTAGTAGGACAATTTCTATGAAAATTATTTACCAGAATCGCGCCGCGTCGCGCCTGTCTGCAAGTGCCTTTAGATTCTTTTTCAAAAGGAATACGAGCATTGTGTGTTGCTCGTTAGGGAAATATTCATGTTAACTAGCCATTCCGAAGCTTTTTGTTTGTACTAGGAATGGTGGAGTTTAAGTTTTATGTGTATGGTTCGAACTTAGGGTGTGATCACATTTGGGTTTTATCGCTTCCGGTAATTTTAGATTATTAGTTTACGACTTTTCCTAAAAACTTTAATTTCATCGACCTTTTAATTTTAATCAGGTTTTTGATTGATTAATTAGCTAGCTTGTGCTTTTAAAAAGTATATTTCATTTTTTTTTTACGTCAATAGATTTATAAATAAACTGCCATTTGTATTCTTAATTGTAATAATTACTTATCGCCTTTGTTTGTATCGCACAGTACTAATTGTGTTTCGACCTTACACAACTGTAAAACATGTTTAAAATGCTACACGTGTTTATGATGATAAAAGGCTACACGTGTTTATGACGTAAAGGTTTAAAATATAATTATACTTACCTCATTTTCGTATGATTTTATTATTTCCTGAAAGATATACGTGAAGTGTAATGTGAATATGAATTTCAAAATAAGACTTTAATCACAGCTTTAATGTTGCATACATTTAAATAAATTAAAAAATACGAATTAAATTAGTGCGCTGATGAAATAATTAATTTTATTCCCACAGTTAAAAAATGAACAATACTTCTAAGCAGCCTTAAAAACGTAATACATAATTAATTATAACTACAGTCACACTGATTTTATGAATGCTTGGCATAATAATATAATCCGTACTAATATTATAAATGCGAAAGTCTGTTACCTCTTCACGCTTAAACCGCTGAACCGATTTAGATGAAATTTGGTATAAAGATAGTTTGAGTCCCGGGGAAGGACATAGGATAGTTTTTATCCCGATATTCCCACGGGATCGACACTTATGCGGGTGCAACCGCGAGGCGCTGCTATTACATAATATAACAAATCATCACGCCGGCATTCCCCGGAGGGTTAGACAGAGTTGTACATAGGTACCTTACCTACTATAGAGTACACCCACATTTCGCCGGTTATGTTTAAATCCCATGTAATAGGGGGCCTTTTACCGTCAACCGGGCGCAATTTGAGACCCCGGGCTACTGCTGAGAAATTCCAGATGGAAAAATCCTATTACTCTTTGCCCGACCCGGGAATCAAACCCAGGTCCTCGTGCTTAGCAGTAGCGCTTGCAACCACTTGACCAACGACGTACCTAGTCATAATAATTCAATACGTTTAAAAGTTGATTTCATCGCAATGCTGCTGTTGGCAAGCTGCCAATACGTTGCTTATCAGTTTCAGACTTATAAACCCTTCCCTCTTGGATTTCAGAATGGTAAAAATCAAGTTTTTGGCCCAATTCGATATTTTTAATAATTTATTTACGACTAGCTTCTGCCGGCGACTTCGCTCGCGTGAAAAATATCGTATGACATTCGGCAATACTGTAGCTTCCCATTAGTGAATGAATTTTCAGAATCGGATCAGTAGTTCTGAAGATCAGCCTACCTCGCTACATACAAACTAACTTACTTCTTTATAATATTAGTATAGAAATCGAAAGTATCTTGTGTTATCCGTCTTACCAAAA
Source organism: Amphipoea oculea (assembly GCA_945859645.1). Lineage (NCBI taxonomy): Eukaryota > Metazoa > Arthropoda > Insecta > Lepidoptera > Noctuidae > Amphipoea > Amphipoea oculea. Next base: position 18,184,562 of record OX243873.1, read on the forward strand.
ACTGATTACCTATTCTGTAGTTCTGACTTCTGAGACATCTCACAGAATTCCTAGATTAAGCCTGAATTTTCTGAATAGTTAAAAGTATTCACAATTAAGCTAGGGTTGCCAACTTTTTCTAGAAGAAGTAGAGTATATCTGATTTCAGAGAGGGTAAATAAAGAGTACATATTAATAAAAAAAGAGTACCATTTATTCAATTTAAAAAAAATGTATTTTTTAGTGTGTTTTGCGGTGCATAACAATTTTTAATTGTTTCTAAAAGAAATGTAGGACTCCAAACATCTTAATTCTAAGTGTAAAATAGATCAGAAGCTCATTTTTAAACAAATTCAGTAAGTCAGCTTATGTAAAAAGAGTATTTTAGTGTACTCTATTATTGTTATAGAGTACATCTAAAAGAAAAAGAGACTCTTTTTCTTGTAGATGTACTCTATAACTCTAAAATAGAGTATTGTACTCTTTTAAAGAGTACCATACTCTATTTTAAAGTACGGTTGGCAACCCTAAACAAAGCTTACAAACTTTAGTAAAACTTTATGCATGCCAAATAGAAGAAACAATTATTTATAACATCTCACCTGTACACCTAATTCTATGCAAATAAACATTGGTACCGATTCCTTTGTTCACAAACTAAACTAAATTAAAGTTCAGTGACACTACTCTATACAAGTTTAGACGTGATTAAAAACTTGCCTACTAAAATTACGACAATTTACGTCAGGCGCTGATTAATTTTACAGGACTAAACTAAAATTTACCTACTGTCCTTTTCTTAATTAAATAGAAAGAAAAAGATGCTGAACTTAAATTTAGTTTAGTTTGTGAACAACAGAATCGGCACCGTTACCTCTCTATTCTAAACTCCTGAATAGTCCTTAACACTACAGTTCAGACTATTAGTCTCACGTTATTGGATTATAGCCGGTTAACTGTCCGTGTTTGCTAATTAACCGAAAGCACAGGGTTCCTGCACAATTATATAGAGCTTGTTTGTTTGGCCCTTAATCTGGTTACACACACGATCGAATGCTAACCGCTGAGTAAGAAATACAGTAGGCCCATTTGAATATCGGATGATGACTTTCATACAGTCTGGTATTTACTACTCGCACATAGCTGTATGTTTAAAAATTACCTCTTTGTCTTAAGGGCACTACATGACCTAAAGCGCGGTCACTGCACTGCATAGAAAAGAAAGAGAAACGCGATGACACAAAGCTGGTAATTTATTGCAAAATTTTAAGCAATAGGCTAGTTTCCTAAAAATTTCTAATTAGTCCGTCAGTTAGATTATCGAAAAATAATGGACCCTTATTTTTTCTTTTGTCAATCAAACAAAAAATGACAAAGATAAAGCGCGTCAAAATTTGGGAGTGGGGGGTCGTGACGTCACGCCGTGCTAAAAAGTGTCGCACGGCATGACGTCACGACCCTCCACTCCCAAATTTTGACGCGCTTTATCTTTGTAATTTTTTGTTTGATTGACAAAAGAAAAAATAAGGGTCCATTATTTTTCGATAATCTAACTGACGGACTAATTAGAATTATTATTTTTTTACCCAGGAAACTACCCTATTATCTATTTAAGTACAAAAAATCTATTTTTGGACTAGTAAATTAAAACACTAGTGTTAGTACCTATGTTGCTTTTAGAATAATCTGACAAAAAATCAGAATGATTGTATGTTTATTAGCATGGTTTTTATTGTAAAAAGAACGTTTTTTGAGGTATATATGTATTCATGATTTTTTTCTATCTTATCAAATTAGTTGTATTATGTTTACAACACACTATCTACCTATTATAAATATCCTGAAGAATATTATATATTTTTCTGATTTTGTTTACTGTAGTCGATCATATACTTTTAGTGCTTCTAAAACTTGCGTTTTTTGCGTTTAGGTCCTGTAATCCCCTTAATTAACCCAGATGTTACTGAAACAATTTTTTTTTTTCAGGAAAGCCAGGAAAAGGTGGCCTTTTAAAAGGCCCGTCATAATATAGGGGACGTATGCCTGTCGTACGTATACGTTATGGCTTTTAAAAGGCCCGTCGCAGTATCTAGGTTAAGACAAAAGAAGTCGTTGGTTTAGTGGACGCAAGCGCTACTATTGATCGTGAGGTCCGGGGCTCGATTCTCAGGTCGGGTAGTGTCATTGAGGTTTTTCATCAGGAATTTCGCAGTAGCAGCCCGGAGTCTGGATTTATATCCGGTTATTAGCAATTGGCTCGCCCCCTATTACGTGGGACATGACCTTTCAAGCTCCGCTAATGAGACACAATTGATTTTCTATTGTATCGTACTACATAGGGTACGCGCGGAGCTTGACCGGTTAAACATATTTAACTGACGAAATGTGGGTGTACTATAAGCACACCTCTGCTTAGCGCTTCGAGGATTACAGGCGTGATGTTATGTAAGAAGAACGCAACAACGCATTTATTTGAGGACATTATTTTGATGAGAAATATTTTTCTAATCGGTTTTATTTACAGTAACATATGGGGTAATCTACAAGAAACACTGCACCCACAGATTACAAACATACAATTTATGACCTGTTAGATCCGCTCGGCGTTTATCTCTATTGGAATCTAGTAGGAACATACTCACTACTTCGATAACAAAATTAATGGTTCTTCGGTCCGAATCTCGTTCATGGTTTCGCCCTGGACGAGGATATGGGGCTTTACGACTAGTCTACCTAGATAGCGACAACACGTAACTACATTACTTAGTCCCTACATCCAATTTGCAAGGGATGAAAGAAGCGGTCGACTTGTTTCTTTTTAATTTCTTCTTGTACTGCTAAGTGAACGAAGGAAGGAAGTTTTTGCTGTTAACTTTCAGCTACAGTAAAAAGTTTCGTAGTTGATTCTATCAAGGTTGTTGAGATAGCTAATTGTTTCCTGTTTGTTTAGGTGTGATCTCTAAGGTACCATTTTATTACTTTTAATATGTACAAGCACGCTAATTAATAGTGCCGTACTTTCCTATGATTTAGATACTTTAGTTGAGGGGCTTGTGGCTAAGTAATAACTGCCGCACGGGTCGATCCGTCAGGTTAAGCTACGCTTGCCGCGGTTGGTCCGTGGATGGGTGACAATCTTCACGTACCAAGACCCCTCCGTGCCTCGGAAAACACGTTAAGCCGTTGGTCCCGGCTGTCATTCGTGGATCTTTGTCAATCGTTACGGGTCCTCAGAAGCCCGAAAGTCTTACAACCAGTCTTACCAAGGGGTATCGTATTACCCAGTACGGGTTGTGGTGGTCAGATAGGCAGTCGCTCCATGTAAAATACTGGTATTCAGCTGCATCCGGTTAGACTAGAAGCCGACCCCAACATAGTTGGGAAAAGGCTAGGCAGATGAGTTGCCATTAAATAATTTACAAAAGAAGTGTTAAGAAATGATTTGATAAAGCAATGGTTCGGTTTTAAATAAGATGTAGTGACAAAAAATGAAAAGAGTATTGCTTAGATGGTTTGGTCATGTTAAGAGGATGAATGAAGGTCGACTAACAAAAGGTATTTACAAGGCAGATGTGAATGGAAACGCCGGGAGGGGACGCCCTGGGAGGACATATATAGTGACCTTAATGGTGATGTTCTTCAAAAGGGTCAGGTGCGTAATACCTACTCGCAATCGGCGTGCGTGTATGACAAGATGTATGAACGTAAACGAGGCAAAAGGAGTATGTAAAGATCGTAGCAGGTGGAAGGAGCAGTGGTCACCCAGTGGTAACGGCCCTGACTTAGTAGGTCGCGGGTTCGAACCCAGACAGGCGCTTTACTTTGTGTAAATCATTTTCATCATCACTGCTCTCAAAACGGTGAAGGAAAACATCGTGAGGAAACCGGCATGTCCTAGAAACAAAAATTCGAAGACATGTGACATCTACCAATCTGCACTGGGTCTGCGTGGTAGATTACGGCCCACTCCCTCTCGAAGAGAGGAGGCCTGTGTCCCAGCTGTGGGAACATTATAGGCTGATTATGATGATAGCAGGTGGCCGGTGGCGTTCTGTAGTGTCTGCCTACCTTCAAGGGAAGAAGGCGTGAGGTTATTTATGTATGTAAAAGAAGTGTTAGGTTGGCAGGTGAATACGTTAGTGTACTGTTATCATCTGAATGATTAATTTCATCATCATTCTCTTGCCCTAATTTCGAGACAAAACACAAGTATTTTGAGATTTTTAGGGTTCCGCACCTCAAAAGGAAAAACGGAGCACTTCGTTGTCCGTCTGTCTGTCCATCTGTCAAGACCCTTTTTCTCAGGAACGCCTGAAGTTATCAAGCTGAAATTAATATGAAATACTCAGGGCTGCAATCCCTTGCACCAGTGAAAAAATCAAACTTCTAAGTCAATACAATCAAAAGATACGAGCATTTACGTTTCGGAATCAAAACCTATATGGTAATGGGTACTTCCCGTTGTCTTAGAATCATGAAATTTGGCAAGAAGCATTGTCATGTAGCACAAGTAACAAAAAAATCCGAAAACCGTAAATTTTTAGTTAGGTTCATACCCTCTTTGTACGGAACCCTCGGTGCGCGAGTCCAACTCGCACTTGACCGGTTTTTTTTTTTCATAAAGGCTCCTGCACACTATGCCGGCGGCCCAGCCGGCGGGCATGCCGCCAACAAGCCGGGCTTGCCGCACAAACGAGCTGCACAACTAAAATGATGCTCTGCGGACGTCTGATTATGCCGGTGGCATTCCCGCGCGGCAAAACCCGCCGGCATCGGCATAGTGTGTAGGAGCCTTAAGAAACTCAACAAATCACCTGCTAAAGTCACGATATTGCGTGATTTGCGTGCTAGGCCGCCTAATACAGATATCGCGAACACTTATTCGAGTATTTGTTCGATAACATAGGGGACATTCACGGTCTTAATATGAGGGTTAGTGAGTAATGTGATGCCGGAATGGCCGGGCGACCGCCGCGTAATTGTCTAACTTCAGTGCTGTTCGGAATCCGTTGCGACGGTATGTTACTAATGTCACAGCAATGGATTCCCGTTGTTAGAACTAATAATATGACTGTAACCACGGTCATTATAACTTGTTGTTTATGAAAGTGATTAACTTGGAAAATAATTATCTTACTTGGTAAAAATCTAAGAACTGGAGGAATTTTAATGAATTAGAGCGAAATAATGGGGTTATGAAATAATAATATATATCTGTACTAATAATAAAGCTGGAGAGTTTGTTTGTTTGAACGCGCTAATCTCTGGAACTGCCAGTCGGATTTGAACAAATATTTTTGCATTTGATAACTCAATCCTTGAGGAAGGCTATAGGCTATTAACATTACGCTAAGACTCAGGAGCCGAGCAAAAAGAAAAAAAGTAAGAAAGAACGCTAAGCGAAAATGAAGTTAGTTAGCGCTACGAAAGATGACATTTGACCCCCTGCCTCCCGCGCTCTTTCCGCCGCCCCTATGTCGTGCGGTCCCGTCCCGTGCTCAGACCTCATACCGCTAAAGAGATCTAAAATCGTGTACTGCGCAAGTCAAACCACGTGTTGTGTCAAGTCTCATCTTTCGTGGCATTGTAATAACGCGGCAGGCGATGCAATGCGCCGGGGTGGGTCGAGGGGCGAAATTTCACGCGAACATTCGCCGCAGAAGCTAGTAATAAATAATGTTTATTTTATCTCCATAAATTACATTCTTACTTAAGTTGACAGGTGTTTTATGAACATTGTGTCCTTATTTTGTGGGAAATCAGGAGTCTAAAAAAACTAAGTTTAGGTCTGTATTGTAGAACTCCAGGCCCCCCATTATATTACATAGTAAAGGTTGTCAACGTGGTACGGTCAGCATCAAAAGTTGATTAACACTTCAGTTTTTTTAATCTTGGTTATTGAGCAAAATGTTTTACGGCTACATATCAAGCTAATGTTTCCAGTTCAAACTGACCTCTTATTATACGGCAAACCGAACCAATGCGGGGTCTGCTTATACTGGTAATGTATAGATTGATATGTAGCCATGTGTAAAAACCACCATAGAACAAAAGCATGATTGATGTGACTAATGTTATAATAACAGTTTGAAATTATCAATACGATTATAGTCGCTCGCCATCTTCATTCCATAAAGGCTTCCGCAGACAAGAGCGACGTGACTAGTTGATGAAGTTTTCATAGAAATTGTTGTACCGGGGTCGTATCGCGCCTGTCTGTGGAAGCCTTAATTAAGGCGTCTCCCTTTACAACACCCATTAAAAGAAAATGGCTTATTCTATTCTTCGTTTGACACCACACGACACGAGTATCGCTATATAATTAACTTTTGATAACTCTATTGACGTCTCTCTTTATTGCCAAGAACATGACAAAGACATGTAAGACTTTCAACCGTTATAAATGTCAAGTTTTTATTAACACCTTACCTTATAAAGACGCTCATATAAGTCGTAAATGAAGAATATTCTTTACGTTCGTTGCCAGAATTAACGTCCCGCCATTCCGTATCTGGCGTAGCAATTAATTACCTTTTATAGATCTGTTTTTACTCGAGCAGAGCAAACGGTAGTAGTGAGAACTTTTTAAATAGGAACTTGCTCAATTACTGTCAAAGTTTGCTGAGCAAAAGCAATAACTGTTGTGAACTAGTACCTGTAAACGAAGCATTAGGGGTGTGAGTACTCGAACCTTTATTGCTTGACCTGATTTTACCAAAGTGAGATTTCTTTTATCCGTGATGGAATAAAATTGACGTCTGACAGTTCTAGTATGGAAAAACTGTCAAATATTAAAAAAAAATTCTCAGGATAAGACTTATTTACTTAAGTATAAAAGTTTGGTGAAATTCGCCCTTAGTGGGAATTGCTGGAGGAAGAGAACTTTTTTGTAAGCTGGCATAGTCGCCATTTTGATTTTTCTACAAAGTTGCGGCGCACGATGAAACTGGTATGTAACATAGGTACAGACGCCAGTCGCCAGCACATCAAGCTGCCCGAAAGTGTCATATTTTCCCAATCAACTTTGATACATGCCGTATTTAACCGAACCTCTAATAATTCCCACTTTGCTTTCCTAAAAATATTATTGAACCCTCTAATATAATGATTGCGCCTCTTTTTGTGAACTTCTAATATTACCTATTTTGGGGTCCTAAAAAAACAGTAAATAGTCAAGTAACTGCGACCAACTTGAATGTAGCAGTTGGTCGCAGTTCTAACCTAACCTAACCCGTTTGGGTTCCTAGCTTATTTATCGTAACCAACTGTGACGTAAAGTTAAAAAGAGGCTCAATTATAAAAACAGTGTGCTGCATTAGAAACGCAAAAAAATTAAAAAAAAAAAAATTGTTGGCCCATAACTTTGGGGGCTACCTTGACTGGAACGGCAGCAGACTTTAGATGTGGAGCTGTCACAAACTATACTCCACCTTCTTTCCTGCCCTTTGTGCCCCAAAACATGCAGCTAAAGTGACTTCTGCGCTGCCACTAATAACGCCCTAATAATAAAAGAGTTCTTTTTAAACAATCATACTCTACGCAACGCTTTGCCTTGGTACTTAATTATGTGTTGCGTGGAAAGAATTATTAATGAGCTATGCTAAGTACGCTCTGAATTATTTAATTATGAACTTAGAACTTAACTGAAAAAGTTAATAGAAGTACCTAGAAGTGACGTTATCATCCATGGTGGCTCTCTTCCTCATTCTTAAGGCCAGGTATTCCCAATTTTACATCACTTTGATTTAACAATAAACAAAGAAATCGTGATTTTTTAAATCGAAAAAAAAAACTTGTTCTAGTTTACTTTATGTATTTTGACAATTTGTGGTTCAAAACACGATATCGAAAACTTCACTCGATCAAAAAAAAATCCGAAAAACAGGCTTAATCGATATTTTTTTTATGTTTTTCTTGTTTTACTCATAGTTTATAAATGTTTTACTACTAAAAAATCATATCTAAAAAAAGGCAATAACGTAGAGAAAAGTAATTTGTGGTTGCATTTTACAAAATAGCTTAATTCTTTTAATAATAAATTATTATATAACACAGCGGCTCGCGTTCGTCAATATCCAGCTTTATAACCACTCATACCTTGAACCGCTCTGCCGCCCGGCCCCCGACAGGACCCCGATTCAGTATTTGTCAGTACCGCTTCGGCTATCAGACGGGGAACCCGTGTCACTTTGCTTGCGCTCAAAATACCCGATTGACAACGTTTTATGTTCTGAAGAAATTATGTAATAAAGTAAAATGAAATATAGATGTAAAATATAAGGCCTCGTATTTTTATTTTTTCCAAATTTTGTAGTTTTCATTCATAAAATAATTTTTGAAATGGTTTAAAATCGTAATCTCATGTCAATGTCAAAACATTGTCAGAAATTTAGGCAGGTAAACGTACCTATTTTAGACAGTTCCCAATGTGTAATGGTGTTTTCAATATATTCAGCAAAACTATTTTTATAAATATTTTATCTATTTATTGATACAGGGTGTAAAAAGACTTATAGCCGTCGTACATCAAACTAAGTAACATTGCACAAAAGATCTGTGACAAAAGTAATTGCTGGAAATCGACTTTAATTTTTGGTGTGAAATTTTGCTGTATGCGCACTACCACAAACAGCAAATTTTGCACCCGCATGTAACTGTACAGGGGTCCTGGAGGTATTTAAAGTTGTGTTATAATATCAAAACTTGTTTTCGTAAAAAATATCGTTTATGCTCACTAGTTCCTTCGCGTAGTTCCTTTGAAGGAACTACTGAGAATTTTTGGATCAGTAGTTCCTTTGCAAAAGCTGAAGGAACTACTGAGACGAGATATTTCCTTTAGCAGTTCCTTTGAAGGAACTACTGAGAACTTTTTGATCAGTAGTTCCTTTGCAAAAGCTGAAGGAACTACTGAGACTAGATAGTTCCTTTGAAGGAAATAAACACATACATACAGTATGTTAACTAACAGAGGGCGTTCCCGTTAACCCGCAATAGTATAGCATCCATACATGCTAAAAAAAATATTACCATTCGAAAACAAAATGTTTTTATTTTTTTTAATATTAAAATATTCACTAAAAATGTTAAATTGATACGTAAAAGAAACACACTGTACACGCGTACTTGAAGGACGGCAACGTCGCAATTTCTTTATGAATGACGGGCTGCGTGTGCGGCCAGGTACCCCCGAAATCCCCGAATGTCCACCTAATTTTAGTCGGAACTTTTCTCACGCGCTGACCGGACGCGCATTATTTTCGCATTGCAACAACTTGCGTCATTCTTGTGTGGAAAATGCCACGTTATCAGTTCAGTGCTCAGGAGTATGTGAACATGGTGCTCATTTATGCTGAGTGTAATTATGATGGTGCACGTGCTCTGAGGATGTATGTTGAGAGGTACCCCAATGCACATCAACCGCGGAATTCTCGGGTTATTGTGAGTGCCCTAGTGCGTATTCGTAATAAGGTTTTGGAGGAAAACGAAAGATGGACTTTCCATAAATTTGAAACATCTTTGGTACATTCAGGTGCAGGGACAACTACACATAACTGGTAGAAAAACATGTATTTTTGGCGTATGATCGGGATGTAAAAATCATATCAAAACTGAAATTATACAGAAAGACGATCATTATTGGGCAAAATTCATGAGACCTAAATTAACAAATTTTTACTCATCCATCATACCTACATGTTGCCAGAGTTATGTGATACCAGACATACACGGAATGTGGAAATTAGGGATTTAAGGGAATTCACATAAATGTTCTTGCTTTCGTCATTCTCCTCCTCTTGATTCTTTTTTTTTTAATTTAAATGTTTTCATTAAAAATTTAAAATTTAAAAAACCCCCGACTCAAACAAAAACCTCTAAAAGTAAAATAATAATATATATTAGCCCTTTAAGTTTAATATAAGTTGCACGAAATATTTTGATCCAAGCGTCCTCACGTCGGGGGACGGCTAATGAAAATTGGAAGTTAACAGCAGTTATGCAATTGCAATTAAATGAAAGAAAATTTAAAACTCACATTAAACGTACACTTTGTAAACAAGCATACTATAAATTAGAAGATTATATCCAAGATAAGAACGCTTGGAAACATGCTGGTCCTGCTCCATAGGACAATCTAGAGTCTAGACAAAATCAAACTGGTTGCTAATTTAATTGTAAATTTTTTTATTCTTTTTTTTACATTTATTACTCACACCCTGACTTATTACTTGTATTTTGTTTTTTAATTAAAATCGTTTTGCTTGTACCATGTTTGTAAATATGTGAGCACCATGTATCTATCAGATAATTAATTTATATGTCATGGTTTCGTTTTTAATTCTTTTACCTATTGTGGTATAGTAATTTTATTGTAGGTGCATCGTCCTCACATGTTATTATATAATTAATGTACCCATGCAAAATATTGTACCTAAACATTTTAAAAGAGTAACGGTGGAGTTTCTTGCCCGTTCTTCTCCATACGAAAACTACCTTTTGGAATGGGCGACTAGAATCAATTCTATTTTAAGATAATTTTTGACGTTCAAAAGTGCCTTTTATGTGCCTATTTGAAATAAATGCTTTGACTTTGACTTTGACTTTATGTTTCTACAATAGCTACATTCATTATTGCTGGGTTTAAGCCTCATCTGTTTGGCGTTTTAATTAGCCGTCCCCCGACATGAGGACGCTTGGATCAAAATATTTCGTGCAACTTATATTAAACTTAAAGGGCTAATATATAATTATTATTTTACTTTTTAGAGGTTTTTGTTTGAGTCGGGGGTTTTTTAAATTTTTAATTTAACTTTTATTTCTTGCTTTTTAAACTTTATAATATGATATTACTAGTAAACATACTATACGATCCACACGTGATTAGCCGAAATCTGCGCAGCTGTACGTATTATTTTACCACAGTGAAGCGAAGCTAGTTAGGTACTCGTGGTCGTTGGCGTTCATTCCATACTAACGTATTCCTCTGTGAATTCGCCATTTCTGGTGGTGGCCATCTTAGATTTGAAATTTGGATAGTGTATAGTATTTTACTAGTCAAGCCCTTTCATTTGATACCCATATTGAGGGAATTCGAAAAAAAAATATATAATTCGCCATTTTGTGGTGGCGGCCATCTTGGTTTTGAAATTTATCATAGTGTTTGGTATTCTACTTGTCAAGCCTTTTCATTTGATACCCATATTGAGGGAGTTGTAAAAAAATATGTAATCCGCCATTTAGTGGCGGCAGCCATCTTGAACCGATTTTCTTCAAACATAGCTAAGAACACTCGCGACTAATTCACCTTTCAAACAAAAAAAACAAAATCAAAATCGGTTCATCCGTTCGGGAGCTACGATGTAACAGACAGACACACACACACACACAGATACGTCAAACTTATAACACCCCGTCGTTTTTGCGTCGGGGGTTAAAAACAACTTATTTTAAAATTCGTTCTATTCCAAACCTCCGTTAAAGCTAAAATGTATGAAACTTTATAATTGACATCAGTCATTCCGATGACGTATTATTATGCGTTATAACCATTGCGTGCTCTTGACAGTGCTGGGTTGCCAGCTGTTTTAGAACCCAATGGCTCGCGACGATTGGAAAAGACCAGACAGATTGACCATAATGCCTTAGAAGTTAGGTTGGCCTTTGGTGTGTGATGCAACATGTATCGACTACCTTGCGCCACCCCATCTTCCTATTACGGTTGGCTGTGCTAGTGCGATTACTGCGGGTGCAGAAAACCTCAAACAGCGCAAATAGATACTCTAATCTTATTCCGACTTATATGTACCAGCCGTTTGGGGCTGATACACTAGGGCCATAAGGTCCGAGTGCCTACTTAATTTTTCGAGAAATCGCCAAGCGATTGGTCGACTCTTCACGTGACCAGAGGACTAGCCTATTTTTTGGCCAAAGATTCAGCAAAAAGAAAGTAATTTTAAGGCTTTGTCATGGCAAAGGATTTTATTACTAATCAAGTTATTTTGAATCTTATTTCAATGAGTTTAGAATTCATGTTACTTTATTTCGATACCACGATGCCGGGAAATGACGCGACGTGCCGCGGGACGCTGCGGCATGACGCAACGCGCCAGGGATGCTGCGGCATGACGTGTCATGCCGTTTCATTCCACGTAATGCCGCGGCGCGCTTTGCATCCCGCGGGACGTGTGGGTCACGTTGTGTCGAGGAATTATGATTGCTAAGCTAGTTGAAATAAGATTGAAACTTGTGCTGCGGTCATTTCGGTTAATGGGACGCAGTCCGGTCTGTGCGGGCTTTTAGCAGGATGCCACGGAATGCCGCGGGATGCCGCAGCACAACCTGCCGTGGCACGCTGTCAGTGAGCTGAGCGCCGGCTCTATTTGGCTGTCGATGTCTTATGGTGACAAATATATGGCGATAGAGCAATGGTCTTTGGTCGGTCATAGAACACTAATGAAGTAGGTACTTATATTGCGGATTTCGATGTAAACTGTATTTGCTATGCGAATGATGAATGTCTCATGTTTGTTTTGTTATACCTACTTATTATTTACCTGCCCATTTAAAAGAATTTTATATATACTGTACATAAAATGTGAATGTAATAAATTAATGTTAAGTTTAATCATTTTATTTCTTGACATCCTTCCAACAATAGTTCAGTTCACCCTAACTGAATCAGTATGTCAGTGCGAGTGGGATAGAATGATACATAGCGCGGGGAAGTGGGGACAAAATCTGAATTTTAGCTGAACTATTACCAGCCCTTAAGGAGCAAGCGCCAGGGAAGCCCGCGAAATTCTCTTTCTCTTGTTGTGTTATGGTGTAGGTATGGAATACATGACACAGAAGCGTGTTCCCCCAATTTGCTAGTTTTTTTTTTGCGTCATATCAGCATACATATCTTACCGCAATTAAACGTATTTAAGTCCTACTATTTACCTCTGCCACATTACAAACTCCACAATAGATTATTTTTATAGTAAAAACGTCTAGGCTTCCGAAAAAGCTGAAAACAAAAAGTATCTTGTAACAAACAACGCCAGAACTAATTGCGCACGTTACTAAGTTTACCGAATACCTATTTCCTTGCCTCCCCTTGGTGCAAACCCACATTTCACCACTACGTTTTCCTCGTTTTTTCCAAATACTTGAAAAATTCACGGAGGTTTAGCAGGCCTGAATTATTTGTTCTGTGACTGGGACGTGCGCGTTGCCCCTGGGACTGCTTGTCAAGTACAAACAATTACTTGTTACTGTTCGAAATGATCGCTAAACCCCGTAAAATGAAACGACACTTTGAGGACCTGCACTGGACATATTTTATATGTTTAATTACTCTTTGTGGAGTTTGTCATGCTATATTACCTTGAAATTACTATTTGAACATATATTTTTTTAATGTCTATATTGCTGGTAAGTATACGATGGAGATGAAGCTGTAAAGGTGAGAGATATCAGGTCAACACCCAACATAGCGTAATCAGCTTGTACTGTTCCCACTGGTGGGACACAGGCCTCCTGTTTTCGAGAGGGACTGGGCTGGAATCTACCATGCGAGCCCAGTGCGGGTTGGTAAACGTCACATGTCTTCGAGTTTTTGGTACAAGTAGAGCGCCTGTATAGGTTTGAAACTATGACTCGTAAGTCGTTATCACTGGGCCACCACTGCTGTCCTCACCAACATAACCAACATATCTGACGTCAAAGCCACATGAGGTTGTATACGAATACAATACTCGTATCTGTGGGGCAACTAGTACTTGACAGTCGCTAAAATAGAATCGGCCGATATTATTCAATACTGCAATGGTCGACACAGTCGCCAGGCAATAAATACACTCGGCGTCACAAAAATCGCACCTCTTTAAAAATTCTGTTCAAAGTCATTTTAACCCTATTAATCAATGGTAGACATATGACTATAAGGTATCATTGGAAAGGCAATTTATTTCAATTTCAGAATAAATCAATGGATTTGGTTTTTTGTTTACCAGGGAATAAAAAAAAGCAAGCTAATGCAAATGATTAAAAAGTTAAATTTTATTTTATCAGCAAAAATTACAACAAAGTCCTTAAAAACAATTTAAAACCTAGTGTTACCCCCCCTAGCCCTGATGACTGCTTCCATGCGTTCTCTCATGGACCTAATTAATGTGACAACAGTCTCTTGCGGAATGTTGTCCCATTCTGCAACGACGGCATCTTGGAGGTCTTGGAGAGTGGTAGGGGCAGGATCACGTGCCCGTACTCGCCGTTTCAGTTCATCCCAAAGGTGCTCAATAGGGTTTAGGTCTGGACTTCGCGTCGGCCAGCGCATAACAGGGATTCCAACTTCTTGCAGGTAGTCTTTTACAATTAAAGCGGTGTGACAGCGGGCGTTATCGTGCATTAACGTGAACCCACTGCCAACAAAACCCGCATAAGGGACAACCTGCTCCTCTAAGATCTCTGTTATGTACCGAGCAGCAGTCAGCGACCCTTGCCCGCGAGCACTTCCAGTCCGAGAAACACACACAAGGTTCGTTTTGCCGTCGATTGACATGCCGCCCCAGAACATGCACGAGCCACCCCCGTATTCCACTGTCTCTTGAATACAGGCTTCTGCGAATCGTTCCCCTTGCCTCCTATACACTCTTCGACGCCTGTCGTTGCAGAAAAGACACACCCTCGTCTCATCCGAGAAGAGCACAGCCCTCTATTGGTCTATTGTCCAATCCACATGGTCACGGGCAAATTGCAACAGGTCTCTCCTATGCTGTGCAGTCAATTTTGGCCCTGTAGCAACCCTATGAGCTGCAATTTTCTTTTCCTGCAGTCTTCTTCTAATCGTGGAGATGCTTACAGAAGTTCTGCGAGCTGATCGCAGTTGTTGTTGCAGCTCAACAGCATTGGAGAACCGATTACGTAAAGACGTCGAAACAATGAAGCGATCGTCTCTTTCGGATGTGCACCGTTGTCTTCCAGATCCACGTCTTCGGATATAGCCACCAGTCTCTTGGAAGCGTTGGATCACTCGTCGAACGGCAAAACGACTCAAGTTCAGTTGCCGAGCAACATCACATTGCCGCATCCCTGATTGCAGTAGTGCAATGACTTGAGCGGCTTCATCTGCAGTGGTATCCATCTTCTGGGGTATTTTTCTTGCTGTAGCTGTTCACGTGTGTTCACTTCAAAGATTGAATAGCGAATGACCCACATTTAACCCGGGTCGCCCGTTTTATACCCTTGTAGGGAGATGCAATTAAGTGACCGTTGTAATGCGTATTTTGACAACATTTTTTTTAACGTTACGTGCTAATGAGATCTGTTGTGTTTAGGAATTCTAACTGTTGTTAATTTAAAGGTCGTTAAACATACTTTCAATTGATACCAATATTAATTGGGTTTAATGTATTCGTTGCTGGCGGGATATGCTTTAAACTTATTTTCGAAGAGGTGCGATTTATTTGACGCCGAGTGTAGCTCTACAAATTACCTTCAAAAGAACTTCTTTACTCGTCCCCCCAGCATGAATCCTCGCTCCACTGATTTCGCATGTCAAAGTTCCTATATAAATGTTGTTGAACTTGCAGAACTGTTACAGCATAACTAAAAAGTGAGTAAGTTACTCGTGGTGACTGTTTCAATGAGGATACTTCCTGCCTTTGTTTACAACGCTTGTTCAGCTTGCCGAATTGAACGTCATGCGACATAAATAATACGCCTTGTACGTGCATAAATATCAAAATTATATTGTTTATTGAACAGTTTTTTCGTAACACAAAAGGCTCACTCGTAATTCTCTTCCAATAATTAATTGTTTTTCACTTTAACGATGCTGAACAGCGGTTTGTGGAGTATGTTTCGCGAAATGAAATGCTTAATCTAAAGTTAATTATTTTATTCAGTGTTAACATGCATTGTTTTCACTCAAAAGGATGGCTGAATACTTATGTTTTTTATTTATCCCCTGCATATAAATTATCAGCTTCAGGTTTTTAACAAGGCACAGTAGTTCTCCATTAAATACTTCTTGAATTCACACAGTACTTGTATACAGTCCTTAACGGTACACTTTATCATTGTCAGGTACACACGACCTAAGCGAATAACAAGACTACAATAGAATTCCGAAAATCGACCGTGTAGGCGCGGACGCGGACAAAAGGAATCAAATTAAACCGTGGTCCTACTAAAAGATTGCCTGTATTCTGTATTTCGTCTATTTGGTGTATTTCAGCGGGCGATAAATCAGTGACATCCGTAATTTGAAATCTTCCAAATGTTTCCCGGGGCTAGCTCGCCAGGGTTCGGTCGTTGCTCTCAGAGCCGGTCGGCATCCCTATTTCCCTCGCGACGGATATTATCGGGCCTGGCGTTCCGAACGATAATAATCGCTAGGGCAGACCTAACGGGTCCCTGTAATGCGAGGGTACGTTTCTCAGCCTCCACAATACATTGCATTTTCAAAGCGCCGTTTTTGTTGAAACAAGTTTTGGCGTAATTATATTTTATACGGATTCGGAGCTCCAAAGCTTTTCGAACGGTTGAAATTTCTTTACTGTTAAGTATATCGAAAACACTGCGGTTGTTTGGATTAAAGTATAAAAGTTTAATTCAAACGAAGCAAATAATGTAGCCACCAGCACCGCTAGTCGGCGAGGTATTAAATAAAGAATCACATTAATATTAGGTCCTTACATATGAAATTGGCGTTTTGTATGGAAGGAACAAAAAGTCGAATATTTTTTAATATAATATATTTAATTAATCAAAGTATGAACCATTGTTTTCAATGCACTTTTGCCATCTTATAGGTAGTTCATTGATCCCTTTACTAAAAAAACCAGTCGGACGGGAATCAATAAAATCTTTGAAGGCGATTTGGACTGCCCCATCGGAGTTGAATTTTTTCCCTTGCAAAAAGTTATCCAAATTGCGAAAAAAATGGTAATCTGTTGGAGCAAGGTCCGGGGAGTACGGAGGATGTCTAAGACATTCCAATTCAAGCTCTTCTAATTTGGTAGCCGTCTGTTGCGCAGTGTGTGGTCTGGCGTTGTCGTGAAGCAGCAGTGGCGTGGAGCTTTTTAATCTTCCCAATTTGCTTCAAGTGAATTAAAACAGTTTTATCACTAACATCGAAGCCTGCAGCTAACTCGGACGTGGTTTGCGATGGGTCCGCTTCCACAATAGCCTTCAATTCTCCATTATCAACTTGGGTCTCAGGCCGTCCACGGGGCTTGTTCTGCAGGTCGAAATTTCCAGAACGAAAACGTTGGAACCAAAAACGAACTGTGTTTTCTTTTGCAACATGACCGCCATACACATCATTCACCCTTCGAGTCGTTTCCGCAGCACTAGTGCCACGGCGGAACTCGTACTCGTAAATAATGCGATATTTTAAATTTTCCATTTTGTAAAATGAGTGACGCAAACAGAAAAAACAGAAGAAAAAAAACAAATGAATGACGGTCATCGAAGCACAAATACATGAGTAAATAGCTGTACAAATTTGAATTTGGAATTCCTTACCAAAGAGGAGAAATTCGTGATTAAAGTGGCCAGTACGAAAAACGCCAATTTCATATGTAAGGACCTAATATTATAAAGGCGAAAGTTTGTGAGTAGTTTGTTATTTCATCAAGCACAAACGGCTGAACGGATTTGGATGAAATTTGGCACACAGATAGTTTATAACCAGCATTAACACATAGGATACTTTTTATCCCGATATTCCCACTGGATCGACACTTATGCGGGTGAAACCGCGGGGCGCAGCAAGTGAATAATATAGATATAGTACAGCACTTAGTTTAATATCTTTATAGTCACGCGGATGACAGTTGCCCCTTCTAGGGACAAGCATTTTGTTATGCTAATTCTGAACTTTGGATTCCGATGCCTATGTCAATACGTGTCACGAACCACTGGGTAAACTCATATTGTAAGTAACCCGTATTGTTATGATAATCGAGTATTGTTGAAAACCGGACCGTCAATAATAGGAAGATAATGGTTGTAATTTCGGAATGTTAATGTTTGTGAACGTGTCTTTGTGTTTTGTAAATTAATCAACATGTTGTATTAATGGAACAATCTGTCGTTCTAAACATTTTGCGCTTCTCATCTTCATTCTTCCCAATATATGTATTTGGGGTCTTTTTCTTTCATATTTTTCTACTAGTTGTCATCTCGGTAGTCTTCTCGTTTCTAGCCATATCATCTTTCACACAGTCCATGCATCGATTCTTTGATCTTCCCTCCCTTAGTCTTATATTAAACATCAACATTCATACTCGAAAGATTTCTGCAGCGCTTCAATTCAATCTATGTCTGGGTTTAATCAAATCAATGAAAATGTTGATGCTTTAGCAGTTCATTTTATGAAAGCAAAATGAAATTATTTCGTAGCTTAAATAAATAAAACAACACTTTATTGAAACTGAAATTGTTTATCGAAATAATTGATTTACATAAATATTTACAAAATGGGCCTTAAACTAGAGGTAGGTAAGAAATAATTGGATTCTACCTGAACTAGGAATAAATCTGTATCTCAGGTATTATTTGGTGTGTATGTTTTCCTTGCATTCATGTAACCGCAAGGTGAGCCAGCTGACGCAATAAAAATATGTAATTTCCTTTACTTACAAATATTTATTTTACAAGTCGCCTGCTGGCTTAAGTAAGTTATATCCCCTGTAGCATAAGCACAATCAGCCTATATTGTTCCCACTACTGGGCCTCCTCCTGGTGAGAGGGAGTGGGCAGTAATACACCACGCGGCCCCAGTGCGGGTTCGTAGATGTCATATGTCTTCGATTTTTTTGGTTCTATGACATACTCTGCCGTAGTACCTATAACTAAAATGCCGTTATCCGACATCTAGTTGATTTTTAACTCTTGATGCTATTATTAATGAAACAAAAAAAAACTATTTTCAATACCTTGAATACCTATTCAAGGTATTGAAAATTCGGAAACACAGATCGATATTTTTTTTTAAACAAAAATAATAGCATCAAAAGTAAAAAATCGACCAGCGCCCTAATTGCGTAACACACTATCAATTGGAATCAGAATCATTTTGAAGCAAATTGCTAATCCATTGCTTCATAAGTTCGAAAAAAAATCTGTTCAACATGTAAATAACGCAATGAATGTTGTTGAACTGTCATAATGAAACCGATTCCGATTGATAAAGTGTTACGCAATTGCCCCGCAGATGTCGGATAACGGCATTTTAGTTTTACCACGGCAGTACTGTAAAATCCACAAAATATGATAAAATGGAAGAATTTCCAGACTGAAACGTCAAAGCTAAAAAAACTGAAAATGCTTGAACTCCCATAATGTCATAACTGTCGTAAGTCTGTGGTGAGAATGAGAATTGCTCATTATTATCAATGGTTGGCCATGATATTTATGTCATCCTTGTCCTTAATTTTATTGAAATTATGTTTATATTTACAACATGAATGAAACATACAACGTACTTTATCGTTTAATCATCGTTGAAAGAAAACGAGTAGGGATACAATGAGAAGAAGGTTGAAGTTGGTCCTTGAAATCGTGTAAGGTTTTAGGGAAAGCCTATCATGATTCGAAGGATCAACTTCAACTGTCTAATTTAACCCGGGTCACTGATGTTTCTAAGCTTGATATGCAGAATATTACAATGCCCTTACTTTCTTGTTTTAGGGCGGTGACAGACCCTCGTGATGGCCGGCGGGTGGCGCTCAAGAAACTGCCAAATGTGTTCCAGTCGCTCGTCTCCTCCAAGCGCGTCTTCCGAGAGCTCAAGATGCTCTGCTTCTTCAAACACGAAAACGTAAGTAACTTTACTACTTTACATTTCTTTTAAAAACTTCAAACCCGCGGGGTAATTGCGTAACACACTAAATGGATTTAATTTTTACAGTTCAACAACTTTTATTGCGTTATTTACGTTGTTGAGCAGACACATTTTTCGAACATATTATGAAGCAATGGATTAGCAATATCTTCCAAAATGATTCAGATTGCGATTGATAGTGTGTTACGAAATTAGAGTTTACGATTCACATATCGAGGAGTTTAAAGAGGTTTTATGACCGTTTTTATTGAACCCAAGCAGGGCCCTTATTCACTATGACCACTAAATGATTCCTTACTTCGAAACCACGTCAATTCCTTAGGTAATTACGACATCTGCTAAAAACGTATACTATTCTCTATGACATAATGAACAAGACCGCACGAAATGAACCCGAAGTTGGCATATACTTGACATGGTTTATTTATACTGTCAAAATACCATGCTTGACAAGTGTACGTGGTTTGCACGTGGTACGATTACGCGGGGAATAAAAATTACCATACAAAATTGGGGCCCTGGCTCTGTACTCCAAAATAAACATATGAAAAGTTTAAATGAAGTCTATAGATTAGGTATGTATTGTCTCAGCTAAGCGTTTATTAATGTGGATCTCTGTGAAATGCGTGCGCACGGTCAGTATTGATGTAATTGGAAAAACTAAAGCATAACGCATTGTGTTGTGACGCACTTTCATCGTAGGTACGCAAATTCTCTTGGTTGACCACTGGCTTCTAGTGCGTCATCCATCTGTGACGCTGTCAAAACTATTTTCTTTTATGATGTTTTTTTTACTTAGCCTACACCAGCTACACTGTCCCACTGCTGCCTCAAATCCTTCCCGGCATACTTTTCTAGGGCCACCTTGATCGAACCCTTGCGGCACGCGTCTAGGTCGCACGATGATTACAGTACCTTAATAATTGCTCATGGATTGTCAACTAAATCATTATAATTTATAATAAAATTATGTGCCAAAACAGTATAAAGCCAATGATTATTATTATCACGGTTCCTAAACGAAATATTGGCTCAACAAACTATTTAATCAACGTTATAAGTCTCAGCATTCACGTAAACGTTGAAACTTACTTAGCGTTCAAGTATTTTACCAATTTCACGAACACTAGAAGTTTTGTCTTCAGATATTTAAACTGGGCATAGTTGAAGCCAAGTTTCACCGTATTATGATACCGCTCCGATGTATAGAAAGTTGCTTGCTAAGAATGTATAGCAAATCTACACAGGCATGTGTGGCTGCCTAGATTCAGATATTAGATTACTTGGAGGCTGGAGCCAGTGTCGCAAATACCTGCAGTCCCACATACTTCCCCTATAAATAAAATCACACATCCTGATAGCAAAAACACACGCAAAACCTTTTCGATGGAACCTCAAAATTTTCATTTCGACACTTGGCCGGGATTCCGCGAACTACCTACTCTCCGTCCTTAATAAACAATTACCAGATTGCTCTATTTCGTTGACATTTAAACCTTCACCGTCCTTATTTATTTCAATAAACTTGTTTGTTTCAAAAACAGCCTTCTGTACAACTAGTTGTTCCCACGAAGACTTATTAACAACGTCGAAATTGGAACACCTTATAGACGCATTTGTTTTTTACTTTTCTCATTAGAAGGACTGCACTCGGGCCTTACTTTATGTATGTTAATTGAAGCTTTTACATTCACACCTGCGCTTTATAATTACTCCCTTAGTGATTATACCAAGAACATTTTCAATTTATCAGTAATAATACGAGTCGTTACCTATAAATTTATCTGACTCAGACCTCTTTATTATGATAATAGGGTATGTATTGGGCATTATCACGAAATAATTATAATGCGGTGTGCGCTCTCTTCATAATTTATTCATTTTCACTGTGTTTTATCGATCAACGTGTATTGTTTGCGGTTGGTGAGCGTTTGTCTCCACATAAACATGTATTTGCATTGAAACGAGTTATCCCATAGTGTTGATTGTGCGACCACTAATAATGTGTCAGTCAGCGAGGGGCTGATGAGGGCTTAATGTTCGTCGCGGACTGGACGCCCAACTAATATATGCTTTTTATCTTTGCAGGTCTTATCGGCGTTAGACATCCTACAGCCGCCTAGCCTCGACTTCTTCCAGGAAATGTATCCTTTTTACTGTATAGATAGTGTAGCATTACTAAATAAATGTTGCCGTAAACGATCGTATGACGGGCTCGTTTTAACGGTGAACGTAGGCGCATTGACCTCACACGTGAGTCCTCAAAGATTGCATTTCTGCTTAGAATCGTCGGAACTGCTAAAGCGCCCAACAAACGGTCCAGTGTTTTATATTTTATCTTCGCTGTAGCGTTATTGAGTTTCACCCGTTGAATTGTCAGCGCTTCAGCGGCTTGATACTTTATCTTTGTTGGATTTCTATCTGCAGCCAAGATTTATAGTGGCGAATTGAAAGTTTTGAATTCGTATTATTTATTGTGAATTTTCGTGTGCCGTGCATACTTACGGTAATTTGTCACGTCCGACATGATTTGACATTTGTATTTGCGTGTAGATAACGACTTGTCAAGGGCGTGAAACGTGTTTACGGGTGTTGGTTCTCATTTACTTACTTTTGAACGCCCGTTTTTTTCTTGTATTGTCATTTAAATGTACTGTTATTTAAGTCTACTTTTAAACTCATTCTTACTGAATGACTAAGAACCCTGTCCTCCCAACCTTTTAGTTTCGAAACTAATTTCGCCGAAACGCAACTAATTATAATACATTTTTTACGGCTGGGGAGTACTTCAATTTCACGCTGTCATATCGAATGACAGGAGTGGTTGATCTTTTAAGTGTTAGACGTCAATTTTCAGCGGGTCTCGCGTTACTTACAATTTCGTCATAGGTCGATACAGCCGCAATTCATCTTTCTCAACTGCCGTATAAATATTGTTACGAGCTTGGGGTTCGTGACAATAAAAACTGCCGATTTAAAAACCACAAATAGACACTTTATTTAAAAACACAAATTACAACTTAAACACACTAATTATAAAACACAATCGCACTACTAATCACTTGAGAGTCGCACTTGTAGATCGCTTCGATGTTATCGCTTGTATCGCTTATCCAACACTGTTCCCGGGACGCGGCGACACCGGTCTTATATAGGCCTCGAATAGTTCCAGAACCTTCTATCGTAGAAACATCTAGAATGTTCGAGTACATATCGGTCCCGGCCGACCAGACATCGATAGTTCTGGAAAGTTCTATCATCGAAGTTTCTAGAACGGTCGCGACTATTAGTTCTGCTACTCGATACTAGATGGCGCTAGTGGTAGCTAATATCACCATCAATTGTGGCGCGCAACACTGCCCCCTCCTAAAACATGCTCGTCCCGAGCATCATTGGCCCCATGATAACGCGCCAGTCGATCCACATGGACGATCTTAGGAGTACCTCTCGCACCTTTCTGTATCCGGTAGGTTACGTCATTGATCTTTGTCACAATCCGGTACGGTCCGTCCCATTTAGCTTGAAGCTTAGGAGATTTCCCTTTGCTGCGGACTGGATTGTGCAACCACACTAGTGAACCTTGGTCGAACCCTTTATTGTTCATTTTGCGGTCATAACGGGTTTTCATCTTCTCAGACATTTGCTGGCCCGATTGTCTGACGTGCTCATAGATGTCATTCATTTTGTTCCGCAAGTCATTCGCATAATCGGTTATACTGCGTGGGGCATCAGGTGGTATTCCAGTGATCAGGTCTGCAGGCAACCGTAATTCTCTTCCAAAGTTTGCGAAAGCTGGTGTCACCGATGTACTTTCGTGAACAGCACTTCGATATGACAACAAAAACGGTTGTATGTGCTTGTCCCAATCTCGTTGCCGATTTTCCACAACTTTTGCCAGGTATCTCTCCAATGTCTGATTAAATCGTTCCACCATTCCATCCGATTGTGGGTGGTAAGAAGTTGTTCTCGTTTTATGAGTACCCATAACTCGACAAGTTTCCTGGAATATTTGGGACTCAAAATTCCTTCCTTGATCACTGTGAATCTCTAAAGGTACTCCAAAACGGCAGAAGACTTCATGAACCAGTTTATCTGCAACTGTTGAAGCTTCTTGGTTTGGAATGGCGAAGACTTCCGGCCACTTAGTGAAATAATCCATCACAACCATGAAGTACTTGTTACCAGTTTCACTCTCCGGGAAAGGTCCCGCAACATCAAGGGCTATCCTCTCCCATGGTGCACCAACATTGTACAATTTCAATGCACCTCTACTACGAGTCTGAGGTCCCTTTACAGCTGCACAACTCGTACATTTGCGGCACCAGTCCTCGACATCGTCCCGACAGTGGACCCAGTAAAACCGTTCTCGTATCTTCAGTAGGGTCCGTTTAACTCCCAGATGGCCTCCTGAACAACCATTATGGTACAGCTGTAGAACATCCGGTACTTGAGCTTTAGGGACAACCATTTGCAAATGACAGCTGTCTCCCCGAGCATTTTCCCATTTACGGCACAGGACTCCATCCTGAATCACCAAGCTGTCCCATTGGGCCCAATAGCTTTTTGTGATCGAACTCATCGCTGAGACGTCGCTCCATGTGGGCTTAGGTGCACCGGCCTTCATCCACTCGAGAATCGGCTTGAGGTCTGAATCTTCCTGCTGTGCACGTTGTAGGGTTTCCTTCCACTCGTTGCTGAGGTCTGTCTTGAGCATCCTCACAGGTACGACTTCTTTACTTTCTTGCCTAGTACAATGCTTGCAGTCTTCAGGACAAGGTCTTCTTGACAATGCATCCGCGTTGCCATGAGATTTTCCGCTGCGATGTTCGACCACGAAGTCGTATTCCTGCAGTAGTTCAATCCATCTCGCAACTTGACCTTCTGGATTTTTGAACTGCAATAGCCATTTCAGTGCAGCATGGTCAGTTCGTAAGTGGAATTTCCGCCCCAGAAGATATTTGCTAAAATGCTGCAATGACTTTACCACAGCAAGCAATTCCCGTCTCGTGACACAATAGTTCCTCTCCGGCTTTGACAACGACTTGCTGAAGTACGCTATCACAACCTCTTGATCACCCTTTCGTTGAGACAACACACCGCCAAGTCCTATGTCACTTGCGTCTGTGTCAACTATAAATTGCTTGCCTGCATCAGGGTACCCTAGAATAGGTGTTTTGCACAGTCGGTCCTTTAACTCCTGGAATGCGAAGTCGCAACTTTCATCCCAGCAGAAATGTCGCTTCTCCTCGGTTAGCTTGTGCAGGGGTTTGGCTATATCCGCAAAGTTCTTAACAAATCGCCGATAATAAGAGCACAAACCCAAAAATGCCCTGACCTGCGTCTTGTCTTTTGGGATCGGCCAATCCTTGACAGCGGTGATTTTCTCAGGATCCGTGCGGATACCTTCTTCCGACACTACATACCCCAAAAAGCTAACTTGTCGTTTGAATAGTGAACACTTCTTCGGACTTAACTTGAGGTTGGCACTCTGGATCTTCATGAGCACGCGTTCCAGGTTTTGAAGATGTTCTTCAAACGTGCGGCCTACGATGATGATGTCATCCAAGTAGACCAGACAGGCATCGCCAATTAGCCCGGTAAGTACAAGTTCCATCAACCTTTCAAACGTTGCTGGAGCATTGCACAATCCAAACGGCATAACTTTAAATTGCCAAAGACCCTTTCCTGTCGAGAACGCAGTTTTCTCCTTGTCCTTTGGATCGATTTCAACTTGCCAGTAGCCACTTTTCAGGTCTAGCGTGCTAAACCACTTTACTCCAGTAAGCATGTCCAGCGTGTCATCAATTCTTGGCAAAGGATAGCTGTCCTTCTTCGTAACGTCGTTCAGACGACGATAGTCAACACAAAACCGCATGCTGCCGTCCTTCTTCCTTACCAGCACTACAGGTGAACACCATGGACTAGATGAAGGTTCAATAACACCATCCTTTACCATTCCTTCGATCATGGTTTCCACTTCCTTTTCACGTGCTACCGGCAATCTCCTTGGCCGCTGACGGATAGGCAATTCTTCTCCTGTGTTTATTTTGTGTTGAACTAAGCCAGTCTTCCCAATGTCAGCATCGTTTGACGAGAAAACACCGGCGTACTTGAGTAACATCTTCTTCGCCTTGACCATTTCATTTTGGGACAGAGCGCTGCGGCAGTCTTCTAAAAGTGTGGACACTTTCGTTTGTGCATCCTTGCTGAGGGTCCCAGTCGATAGATATTGGCATCGACGTAACCAATCCACTTCCTCGCAAGTACCAACTAGTGTGCCTTTTTCTATAATCTGTTCCTGATCACAAAGGTTCAGCACACGTACCCCTGAGATGTCGGTGGCTCTGACCAAAGTTCGTGCCACTTTCCATGGAAGGTCATTGTCTACCCTTTCCACGAGTACACAACGATTAGTTTGCCCAGGATTCCGAGGAAGACTTACCGGCACAATCGTTTCCGATCTCGGCGGAAGAACAATCTTTTTAAGGCTGTACACCTTCCCTGGTAACGCCCCTTCCATAAAAAGTTCCTCTTGTCCACATTTCAGAACACCTTGCTTGACGTCAATCTCGCAACAATTCTTCCTCATAAAGTCAAGGCCCAAGATGCAGTCGTCCATTATATCAGCCACGATGACATTATGCAGGTAGATTCTGTTGCCTAGCTTCAACTCCATCTTCTTCTCTCCATGGACGGGTATGCGCTGACCGGTGGCTGTTACCAAATTAATGCGTTCTCGGTTGTATGCGGAGTCCCCAAGGAACCGACTTATAAGTTGGGAACTGACAACCGTACGAGAGGCTCCAGTATCTATGGTCAGCTTACACGGCGTTCCGTTGACCTCGCCCTTGATGATTAAGCTGTTCCCGTCATGGGTTTGTGTGATCGAAATCCTTGGGGCTCTTTGAGCATCAGCCAGCACCCGCCCCGCAGTCCTGGCTATTACTCGTTTCCCTGCTGCTGGTGCTGGGCGGTGCTGTTAGCCGCACTACCCTGTGGGGCTAGGTCTTCTCTTTCTGCAGTTCGCTTAGGGCAACTGGATCGAAGGTGGCCCCTTTCCCCACAGCCATAGCACCTAGGGCTGTATCCTTTATTGCGGTCGCGAACCGTAGCCGCTGCAACCTCCCTGACGCGATGGGAACGATGGTCTTGCCGCACAGCTTCCACCTCCAGTGCATGGGCCAGGGCGTCCTTAAGCGTCCCGTGGTGACCGAGCCTTACAGCAGCTCTGACTTCAAGGTCGCGGATGCCGTCGATAAATACCTGCACCAGGTTCCCAGCAATAAGCGCAGGCAAGGACTGGTAAGCTTTACGAACCAGCTTCTCCACTTCAAGGGCCCACTGCTGCAGGGTTTCGTTACTGCGTTGCACACGATCCTTGAGCTGCGCACGATACACGTGTTCCAAGTGAGCGTCACCATACCGAGCCTCCAATGCCTCCAGGAGCTGCTCGTAAGTCACTTCTTTTCCAAGAGCTTCCAGCACAGTTAAGGCCTGGTCGCGCAGGCCTAGGATGAGGGCAGTCATGGCCTGATTTTTATTCCACCCGTTCGCCTTCATGACAGCCTCAAACTGAATTTTGTAGGCCGACCAGGAAGAAGTTCCGTCGAACGGTGGCACTTTGAATCCCCGTAGCGAAGGTGTTGTAGCTACGGGGGCTGCGATTCCATCCTCAAGTTTAAGGTAATCCAGCGTTTTCTTTACGTCAGCCATTACGGTTTTCTTCACGTCAGCCATCACGGTGTCAACCCGATTATTTACTTGGTCGATTCGGGTTTCAGCTTCCAACAGGCGGTTGTCGTGTTGAGCAACCTTATCCTTCATCTCCTTCATGTCTTTCCCGAAGGTAGCGTGAAGGTCCTTCAGAAGGAGCATCTGCTCTTCCTGGCGGCGGGCCTGTTCCTCCTGTCGGCGGGACTGCTCCTGCTGACAGCGGGCCTGTTCCTCCTTATCTCGCTGGAGCTGTTCTTCCAGCCGACGAGCCTGTTCCTCCTGTCGGCGGGCCTGCTCCTGCAGCATCATCATCAGAGCAGCAAAATCTGGTGCTGATGATGCTGGAGCAGCTGTGGACGGGCCGGCCTCCGTGATTGGTAGTTGGCCCTCCGACGTCTGTGGCGTTGCTCCACCGAATCGCCTCTGGTCCGTCTCTTGCTGGCGTTGACTCCGGGTACGGATACCCTCCGTGTCGTCCTTCGGTAGAATCGGCATGATTTTAAATCCTTTCTTCTGACACCAATTGTTACGAGCTTGGGGTTCGTGACAATAAAAACTGCCGATTTAAAAACCACAAATAGACACTTTATTTAAAAACACAAATTACAACTTAAACACACTAATTATAAAACACAATCGCACTACTAATCACTTGAGAGTCGCACTTGTAGATCGCTTCGATGTTATCGCTTGTATCGCTTATCCAACACTGTTCCCGGGACGCGGCGACACCGGTCTTATATAGGCCTCGAATAGTTCCAGAACCTTCTATCGTAGAAACATCTAGAATGTTCGAGTACATATCGGTCCCGGCCGACCAGACATCGATAGTTCTGGAAAGTTCTATCATCGAAGTTTCTAGAACGGTCGCGACTATTAGTTCTGCTACTCGATACTAGATGGCGCTAGTGGTAGCTAATATCACCATCAATTGTGGCGCGCAACAATATCCAACCGAGTAAATGTCGGTTTTATGTTTCAAATTTTATATCGCGTACTCTACTGTGATTTTTTATAGTTCAGTGGCATCTTTACGGCTTAGTATTTTTCTCCATTAAATGTAACGCTGCAGTAACTAAATTAAAAAAGCGGACAAGTGCGAGTCGGATTCGTGCACGAAGTGTTCCGTACTTACCATTATCTTTACAAAATTAATATCGAGCAAATAACGGCAAAAAATCACATTTGTTGTATGGAAGCCCCCCCTTAAATAATTATTTTATTATTTTATTCTGTTTTTAGTTTTTATAGCGGCAACAGAAATACATCATCTGTGAAAATTGAAACTGTCTATCTAGCACGGTTCATGAGCTACAGCCTGGTAACAGACAGACAGACAGACGGACAGTGGAGTCTTAGTAATAGGGTCCCGTTTTTACCTTTTGGGTACGGAGCCGTAAAAATATATCAAAAATTTACTTTGCTTCCCTGACTTCCTATTTAAGGATGAATAAATAACGCCTAATTTAGGCGTTTAGAGATCGGTCTAAGCTCGTTTAACATGTCCAAATTACCTGAAATAATTCAAACACAAATTCTAGCCGTAGACCTAAAGCGAAATTCTAGTAGGCTACGACCTGTGACAGCTTCGAACATGAATATTTAAACGTCATTATTTTCGCCAATTTCGAAATAACCATAAACCTGTGAGAGAAAATAAACTCACACAGCAGCATCACGGTTTACGATTGCCGTAACTATATTATTGAATAATGACCGGCAATTATATTTACTTAATATATGTTTCAATTGATTTTAATAGGCAATATCTGAATGACAGATGTGTATTGAATCAACAATGAGACTGACAAATGTGTTCGGAAAGTGCAATTAGCGCCATAATGGCGTTTATTATTTTTCGGGTTCGTGTACGCGTCAGCTGGCGGGAACACAATATCTCGTCGGTGCTACCCTATACCGATTTATTCCCCTTCAAGTTTTATTGAAATTCGAATGGCTCTCGTACGCCGGCCGCGCTCCCTGCCTGCCTCGTTCCAACCCAATAGTAAAAGGAAAACACTCGGTACGAGTTGTAATACAAGAAACTTGCCTTTTATAGAATCGTAAAGTTTAATTGAATGCCAATGTACCTACGTGCTTGATGAACCACGTGAGAATGTGTGACGTAGACTTATAGACTGGTTTTGATCGACGTTGTTAAGAAAAGAAAAAAAAAATCTTTTGTTTGCTTTATCCATAACTCACTGTGACTCAAATCTACTGTGATCTCAGAAATAGTTCAAATATTTTCTCTTGTTGTTCATCCATACTTCCATACTAATATTATAAATTCGAAACTAACTCTGTCTGTCTGTCTGTCTGTCTGTATGTTACTTTTTCACGGCTAAACCACTGAACCGATTTATATGAAATTTGGTATAGAGATAGTTTGAGTCCCGGGAAAGGACATAGGATAGTTTTTATCCCGTTTCTCCTCGGGATCGAAACTTATGCGGGTGAAACCGCGGGGCGCAGCTAGTATTCAATAATAATCAATAGAAAACGGATTTAAAAAAAAATTGTCTTTTAATTTTGATATTTCAATCCGATAAAGTAGTTGTTGCATTCCATATGTATTACATAGATGGTATTATATAGTAAAAGATCAATATGGACCCTATCGGGCACAGCAAAATTAGGAGAGAGGAAGAGGGCTAAGTAGCAAATCATATAATTTTAAATTAATAAATTATTAGATGTGCTTAGTTATATTTAAATAAGTCCACCCATCCTATAATAAATAAGCGTTAGGTAACAAAACGAGAATGCGATGATGGAATTTAGCATAAAAAAATTCGGACCCGGTAACACGAGCAGGTAAAGAAAGAAACCCGCAGTTTTGAAATAAATACGGACAGATTGAAGATTTCACAATAGGAATTGTAATGTACATTGAATACATAATAGGTATGTATATCTATTCGAAGAAATAGGTAGTCATTGACATCATGATGCTTGCCTACTTAAAAATGTTAATCTTATTATTAAACACACGAATCACGAATCTTGTATTGAAAACGAACGTCATCATTCTGGGAAATTAAAACGATTGATTGAAGTCTCTGATTGTTTCTTATCTTATTTCCTGAATGTAGTCAAATAAATCGAGTAAAATTTATGGGTTATTCTTCACAAAAATCCATTTATTAATAAGCGATAAATGCACGGTGTCAGTCGATTAACGTTTTCGGGAAAAATCTTTGGAGAATACCACTGACTAATCTTCGTGACATCAACACATGAATATTTATTTCTTTTCCCGGAGATACCTTGATTGGTTTACCTATCATTGGAAATGATTTCGTTGATAACATTAATAGACAGACATTATACTATTTATTTTGGTATTATCGTCCGATAAGGCTATAACACATAGCTCCGAAGTAATTTTTATAACTCTTCGTTGTATCGATGATTCCAAATTATATAAGTTTCGACCAGAATTTAGCGAAGTCGACAGCGTTAGGAATGCTCTCTAACATCTATTATGCAGGTGTTATTGCACAGTGAGCGCTGCAAGAGGAGAGGCATGCATGGTTTGAGGTGTAGCTTCACAATCGCTTAGTAGCTCATTCGAGTACCCCCATCGTAACTAAATTTCTGCTAAAGTAAAATTTCCACTATCGGAAATAACTTCAGTTCTAGCAAACAGTTTGATTTTCTCCCCGAATTTAGAACCGATAGTGACCAAGTGCCGAAAACGTAGAGTAGTAACAAACGAGTATCCGATGGAGTACCCGATGAGATGTTTATATTCGCGGCGTGATATTCGGGGGCTTTCACATCACCGAAATAGAACTAAGTGCTTCCGTGGAGTTATGTGCTGCGTCTCTTTGTGCCTTGTTCAGCGAGTATGCATCATCCACCGGCATGACAAATGCAGAAGGTTTTATTACTTACTTTGACTTTGGGATTACTCCTAAGGATTGAGAAACTAGGACGTGGGACGCTCTCAGTCGCCAAAGGGTCAGACGAAGGTGTATTGTCGTACGTTTCATGAAATAGCGGGTGTATCTTTTGTTCTGAAGCTTTTATTAGACCAGATAATGGGGATAGGAAATGAGGTCTCTACTGTTTATTATGATGGCGTTAGTTTACTCGTAATGCATGTCCACATATCAGTTATGTATGAAATCCGCATTTCTTGATAATAATATCTAGATCTTACGAGATGACTAAGAAGCAATATAAAACGTGCAACGGGATAATAATGACGACAATCGCCAGCCCACATGGTTTTTAATGTGAGGCTTAACGTACCCAATTGCTGACTCAACCCCTCGCATGCGGTCTTCTCAGAAGCCTTACATTAAGCTACCTGTAATGACCTCATCTACACACGCACATCAAACATATTAACTGTCGACGGAGATGGTTAAAACATTTACATCACAATGAAACATGACAGCTGGAATGACGGCTCCCAGTAATGAATTTCAACGTCGTTTCGTACAAACTCAACAGCCCGAAAACAAAGAATGGAAAAAAGGAAAATTGGCAGCGGAGAGACGGAGATTCGAACTAAAGTATTTCTTGCTCCGCGCGGATGTTCCCTATTGTAACAGTTTTTATTGAACATATATTCTAGTCTAACTTCCTCGGTTTAGAATTGACGTATTTTCCCTATCCATAATCATTTGAACGTCAAAGTTTCTTGATGCGTTCCGTTAGATTTATAGCGTCTCATAAGGAAGTTTCTTCTATAAATTCTTTTTATATAGCTAATAGAATGCAAACACGCCATTCTTGGCGTTCGTCAGTGTCCGACACGTCAGAATTCGTAACAAAACATAATTTCACACAACACCCTTTGTGCCTGAAAACAAGGTGGCATACTCCTCGCGTTTCCTCCGCCACGCCATTGTTTTTGTTCTCTGGCCATTTCTTTTGTTACATGAGCAGTTTCTTTTGTTCAAATGCTTGTTTCTTTTGTCCGGCGGTGGTTGTCTTTGTTTCAGCGGTTGTGTGGAGTCGCCTGCGCATCGTGCGCGCGGCGGTGCAGCGCCCTTGCGCGTGCGCTTCCTAATTAGCGGTTTTGCGTGGGCCGCCTGGCCCGATTTAAC
Source organism: Amphipoea oculea (assembly GCA_945859645.1). Taxonomy (NCBI): domain Eukaryota; kingdom Metazoa; phylum Arthropoda; class Insecta; order Lepidoptera; family Noctuidae; genus Amphipoea; species Amphipoea oculea. The sequence goes on from OX243873.1 coordinate 18,217,151, forward strand.
CTCGCCGCGTCACGCCGGCCGTGCTCTCGCGCCGATATCGCCCCGCTAACTACCACTTTATTGTATTCTGAAGTATAAATTGAGATCCCTGTCCAGATTACTGTTATCTAGACATGCTATCGCCTATTTACTTACATAGGGATGCGGTTTAATGTAATTTAGGATGCTGTATTTGCATAGTTGACTATACTCTAGCTATTGATAATCGCTTCTAGGTTGCACCGGCCACTGGTACTCTCTTAATTAGATGGCGAACTGAGAATGGATAAGTTGTACTTAATACAGATCTAAAGAAGTTCAAGTCAACACTAAGCAAAGAAAAATAAAGCCTACGTACAGGTACATAAAATTAATTTCACACAGAGGTTTTGCAAGTAAGCAAGCTAACGAAACTTTTATCGCACCCTGTCACTCATTTTCAGTTTGTTCAACTTTATTCTCTATTCGTTTATGACTGACATGCGTTATAATTTACGATACGAACACACATCAGACATCACACATTCATCTTGCTCTTGATGTATTTGCGCGCACAAAATGTACCGCTTTGTAAAAAAAAAAGAAAAGTTACGAGTGACTATGGTGACTACCAAAATAATCGCAAGTGACGTCTGTCTGGCTGTTATCTATTATACTTTATTAGGCACGCCCGTCGACGGTCTCATAAATGGGCGAAAGAGAATTGATTGAAAGTCAATAGGTCACGTCTCGTCACACGACGCGCGTTCCAAAGGTTTCGTCGTACTCCATGAATGGCCAAATTAAGGGCTTCAATTAACTATCCTATTCGTTCGAGGCCTTTTATGAACAGCTGTTACCTTTTTAGTCCCATTTTCTCGTTACTCTTCATATTGCTGAACTAATTTACTTGTTTACCTTTCATGCCATTTTAGATGATAATTCTCGTAATTTTAAGAACGTTTTCAGTCTCATTCTGTCATAAATACCTTTAATTTCCCTACATTTTTGGCAAGTTTTTGACATTGATTGTCGCTGAGATGATATTGTGACTAGATTTTGAACATTTTAAATTACGGGGATTTGTCTTCTGGTTTCAACCTATTTTCACCAATTTCGTATTGAAAATCTAGGTCTCGCAGTCGCTGTCCTTGCTTTAAGGGCAACCACGACTTCAAGGCTACACGTAAACAAATCTCACATCTGACATTTACAGAAACAATGATGTTGTGTGAATATTGTATGCTGTAAATTATTCTAGCTAGGTTTTTAGAGCACTCCATAAACTATCTCGCAAATGCAGATGTTTGTACGTAGCTAAGCCTCTTTGCGTCGTCACCTGGGGGTCGTTACTGGAGAGAAACTGTCGCGTGTTTTAACGTGTGCTGTTTTATTGATGTAGGAGCATGAGTCTGCTCTGATTCACACATGGACGTACACTCCCACAATGTGTTTATGATGGAACATTGACACGCGTGACGTCAGTTCACTTCCAAGGATTCCGTGTCGAAGTGTCGGCGCACCGTGTGTCCTTGCTTTGTTCAAAATTGCGAGCGAATGTTAAGATTAGATTTTTATCGTTTGCACATCGACATATAATTTTATCGCCAACCCTATAACTGGATCGTATAATTAGGACATTCCAATTTGCGAAAAAAATCTAAACCAGTAACGCTGCAATTTTAGAAGAGTCCTTGAACTTTTATTGCGTCGGTTCTCAAAGGACCTCGTTACAACACTCTTCTTGCTATCTCTAGACCTGCTCTAGGATGATTCAGATATTAACATTCATCAATTAATGATAAAAGAATGATGGGCATGCATATTATACGCTAAGCATTACACATACGTGATAATATACAGTCTAGTTTTCATTGTCTTCCATCATTCGTCATAAGAAAGAAAATCTATTGGTGTTGGCGACATGGTATTTCTCTTGTGAAAACGCACATCATGATCAAACCAGTTGACGAGTTTGTAAACACGTTTGATTGACCAATTTGTAGAATCGTTGTAAATAATTTCATGCCAAAACTAAATTGGATAAATGAAGTAGCCCTCCCACTGTTGATCAAAGCCTCCCCTCCCCAACGAGTCTACAATACAGACTACAGACCGCTAAAACGGATCATCTAGATGGGATGACATAATGCAATTATCAGAACGGTTGGCAAAGGGGTAGATTGGCCTCTGTACTCTATTGGTGTGTTCGGTATACACGGGTGGGTGATGATGACCGTCGGGCTATATGCTCATAGTGGCTGCTTTTCGCACCTTAGGACCAATTAAAATAACAATATTTTCGTTACCAGCCGACTCAGCGTCGTAACACGCAACTCGACGTGAGTCACTCTCGTACGTTTTTGTTTTAAGATACAAATCCCGAACACGAGCTTTGGTCATTCTCTTTTCTTCTGCAATTTTTCTTTTATCGTAAATCCAAGGGCGTTCTACTGTGTATGCAGCATTCCGGTTTTCATTTCGTAATCTATTAAGATTTGCCTATTACATGTGCCAGTAGCACTTATTTAAAAGTTTACTTATACCCAAAGGTCGGGTAGGTTAAACTCGTGTAATCAATTTATTATTAATACCTTGTTTAAAATTATATTAATTAATAATCCGAAGATTTACACTTGCGTTATGTCCGAGCGTGGGACGATAATTTCGTTCAGAATTTATAGTGTCTTGTCATCGTGTGTAGACAACATGAAACAGAAGTTTGGCAAGATCCGTGCTGTGTCATTTCCCTATCCTAAAACAATATAAGCACACAATTATATCCAGAAACTCGTAGAACGTGAAGTTTTTCACGGAATTAACCATAAGGACCAAAAAGACCTTGTCGTCGATCAATATTTCCACGATACCCTCGAACCCTTATAACATCATTATCGGATAAATATTCTTCTAGTCCATTTTCTTCTGATTGGCTCCCTTTCTGACTCTAATCTACCATTAAAATGGTTACCGTCTCCCAAATTACGCTTATATTCTGTTTTTTCTTTAGGTATATCTTCTGTAAATTATGGGCCAATTTATTAACTTTTCCATACATTTCCAGTAACTTTTATTAGGTTCAGTATTCCCGGTTCCTTCAAAATTGCAGCCATTTAAAATAATTGTACGAGTTTATTTCCTTCACGTCTATGTTAATGCTTCCTAAACAAACATTATGTCGACTATAACTTCTTATTAAAGCCCGGGAGTTCCGTACACTGTGCGGGATTCTGTTTTCGTTGGCTTTTCCTTGCTATTGTTCTGGCTTTAATATCAGAGTGGTCGCTGCAATGGCCGGAGGATATATTGAACTACATCGAGTCTTGTTTTAGTTGAATTTTGTTATATTTCATGCTGAATTGGAATGAAACAAAACATCACTATCAGCTTCTCTTTTATTGCAGAGATGGCTACACACGTAGGATCGCATCGAAAATTCGAATCCATTTCTATAATTTATAAGTTTCATTCTATATATATCCATAATCCCCCATAATATCCACACTAACGGTTTATTGCACTTTGCATGCCATGTGTATTATTTATATGAGTATTTAAGAATTTATCACCAGATCACAGTTTATGGCGGTCGCATTCGGGCTCGTACACCGTTAACGCTCGGCTGGCACGCTTAATTGCTCCCCAATCGATGCAGGGCCATCATCTGTTTACCTATAATACGCAGATTAGCGAGCCTTTTATAATCTTTTCATTGCACGTTAATGCTGAGTTTCTAGTTCAGCAAGTTTAGGTATTATCCATTTGTAATTTCATTCTGAATAGTATTCATGTCCAGCTATGCGATTCTTCAAGACTTCGTCGGCAAATCTCTTCATTGTTTTATCTTTTAGTTTCATTCGAATAAGCTTTCTTTTAGTAAGACTGTATCTCTGTTTTCATCATCCTAGCTTATCAAAATTCTGGGAGCCGTTCTCGTTCCGTTCTGGCTTAGCCTTCACTATTCGGAAAGAAATTAATTTTTACTTTTTCATAGTGCATGATTTATTTGCTCTTTCAATTCTTCTTGTTTCGTTGATGCATTTTGCTTTTCGAATATTTCTTTGCAGTTACGATCCCGCTATAATCGATCAACAAACTACGAAGGTTTCATCTTCCGCCTACAGAATCCTAATGGATATTTGTGATGTCCTTGTCAGTTGTAGTAATTCTGTTTGCTCCCAAAGTGGATGGGCTCGTAACGGAGACATCGATATCGGGTAGACAGGTACGGTAATATAATTTATGTTTGGCTATACTCGCAAACTTGTACTCTGAGAGGCTGATCGATTCACTTAGACAGCTGGATACTTAGTAATGTACGACTGTCGACTCGAGTTTATTTACTACTCACAAATATATTAGATCCTGCTCCGATACCGATACTGTTTTCTATTCACGAGATACGATAATTAAGACTTTATTTTATTTTATTCAAGTTCGCTTTGCCGTCGACCACAGCCTAGCCTGTTTTAGAAATGCGTAGGACGTTTCGGTCGAAAATTTTTGGATAAAGACCCAAATGAACTTTTACTTTGCATACAAAAGACGGTAACGTAAAGCTGTTGCTTTGACAAAACAAACCCGTCATACTCAGGCCCTTAAATATTTAATATTCATGACAACATCGTGATTTTTAAAGCAAAGTGCAAAATTATGTTTAAAAACAGGTGCGTTATTTGTGGAAGTAAAACGAGTTGCGGCGGCCATTTGAAATATTTACAATCCTCAATAAAAATGAATACCATAAACTTCGCATTGCTTACTTTTCACATCCCGCAGTCACTGAGCTCATTGTGGAGGTGATTTTTCCCGGCTTACTCGGTTTCGTCTGCGCTCTTGTACACGGACTCATAAAAAGAAACTAACAATAAAGTCCAGAGAATCATTGCAGCTTCTACTGACTGCATGCTTAGGACCTGGGTCCGTAGTTTGTTCAGGCATTCTTAAACTTGTTAGAAAATATGTGAAGTCGTACTGATACATATCTCAGATGTCGTTCAGTTAGTCAATAGTTATCGTTGAGTCAGCGATTATTAATGTTAGTGATGTTATGTACGTAATTCTACGCTTCATTTGGTTTGCATCGTGTCTTATTGAATAGTTTATGAGCAGCTTTATCAGCCTGCTTATGACTTCATTCATGTCGCTGCGTTCAGTTGATTCTGTATCAATTATTATTCATTGGCATAATCGGCCTATAATGTTCCCACTGCCCCAGCAGAGAGGAGGCCTGTGTCCCAACACAGGCCTCCTCTCTAAAAGAGGGAGTGAGACGTAATCCATCACGCGGGCCCAGTGCGGGTTGGCAGATGTCACGTGTCGTCGAATTTTTGGTTCTAGGACATACCGGTTTCCTCACGCTGTTTTCTTTCACCGTTTTTGAGAGCAGTGGTGATGAAATAATTTACATAAAGTAAAGTGCTTGCTTGGGTTCGAACCCTCAACCTACAACTCGTAAGTCGCGGCCGTTACCACTGGACCACCACTGCTCTCATTCATTGCAATCATTCATTGCTGTTGGATATTTTTCTTATCTGATAGTTTATGGCATGAATAGTGCTTTAGTTGTTTTTATAGATTTATGAATGGCGTAATCTTGCTTTATATTAAACTTTCAATGCGACATTAATTTCCTTAAATAATAATTTTGAGCTTCCCGTCATTTGACCGGTGATAGCTGTGTAATGCTTCCGAGCTTATACGGTTTGAAATTGCAAATTCTTTTGTTGCATGTCTGCCAGCAAATCGTATACTGGTATCGCTTTAAATTCGGAAGCGAAGTATGTACACGGAAATCCTAGTAATTTCACTAGCATGAATATATTTCAAGCTTCAGCATGGTCTTCATAGCTATACCGCTATACATATTGCCTGATTATGCACGAGGTAACCAATCTTTAAACATACTGAGTTTCAGACTTTAAATTTTTCTTCAGTCACGTTATTTGAAGTAAAACCTTCAAGTTTAACTCCCAAACAAACGACGCCAATTCCAAGCCTTCTAGAGAAAATATCGCGCCATACTTTGTTGGAAATTTTGCCGCGTGAATCTCCCCAGTCTTACTAACTACGTCTTGCATGTTCTCGCCATATGTTTTAGTTTCGCACATGTCCGTGTTTTAGACAGCTTTCAAATAATTTATAATGCTCTTATCTCTAATTATTACCACTTGCGACTAATTTGGAAGTGAAAGAAAAACAGAATGGCTGCTGGTTGTTGTCCCGCGCTAATTGAAAAAGTCGGGAAAAATGGTTACTGAAGCAGATCGGCTATATGTATGATGGCCTTTTCGCCATATAAGGCGGCTTTTAATCAATTTCCAATCCTTTTATGCCGAACATGGGTTTAAGTAGCACATTATAAAACTGCTCACCACGTTAGGTATAATTACCGTGATGATATGTAAGTATGTGTGGGGATTCTTCATGCTCAGTAGCTTCCATCATGTTATGTTCAGTTCAACGTTCGATAGTAAACATTATTGCTGGATATATTGCCTTTGGTTTACAATGGCGTGTGTCTACTGCCAGTTTTACGTCAGTCTCTTCTGTGAAATAAAAGTTTATAGAAGGCGTGAGCATAAGCTCACGCCTTCTTGGCATCTTCTTCTTACATCGCAAATGCAGATTACATTACATATATATGTTACATATAATGTAATGCATAGTATGTAATGTAATCTGCATTTGCGATGTATTTGCCAAATATTTAGTTTATTGAAAAATAACTTTGAATCCTACACAACAATAAAGTTCAGTTTACACAACTTCAAACATTTTTATAAGTTTTTCAATAGTGTTAGTCACTCTGAAATCAACTTAATCACCATTAAAATAACGTTGATATTTCTTTAACTTGAAATAATATTAATTTGAAACAATTTTGAATAGACATTATTTATTTTGTTTGAGTCCAAATATTCATGGTTTCCAATGATCAAATACTGAAAATTAATTTCCCCCTTCCAAGAGCGTCAGAACGAATCAATTCAAATAAGTAACATAACATCAAACCTCATCAAACAAGTTAATAATCGAAATATGAACTTATCAATATGCAGGTAGATACCCCTGCCGATCCTTTTGATGTAGTATACAGTACTAATAAAATATTCAGTCAACAGAATGAACTAAAGCACTTACCGACTTTGAAAGAGTACCTGATCAAATAAATGGTTTCTGGATGTTTGCATTCCAAAAGTACCCATATAAAATGAAAGTTAGTTCCCCGAAATGGTGTTTGTGTGGTTCACGAGTCGTGTGCTGGTCGGATGTCAGATCGTCAAGGGTACGGTAACCCGTAACACGTTTTATGTTCATCGTGGTAGCGTTATTTATGTAGCGTTACTACTCTTTATTTATCCTTTGAAAGACGCACTTAATGGCGTTATAGGGTCAGTGGGTCGTCTTAGGGGCGGAGTTAGTCAGAGAAAAATGAGCCAGCGTGGGCATGGACGTGACGCCTCGGAACTACTCGGAAGCCTAGGCGCACTGAACAAAAATCGTAAAAATTTCACGTTCATATAAAAACGACACTAAAAATTGTAGGATGCGCAGTAAAATCTGTTGCCGGGGTTAGAGCCTTTCTCAGTGCGACTGCGTACGCCATTACAAAAGTATTCCGAGCAATATAATTTTTATTTTATAGACGCTTAAATTTTTGAGGTTCTTTCAACCGTTTTCTGAAGCGTTTACCAGAAGTATTAAATATAATTTCACGCCTGACGATTGAAAAAACGAACTGGTTTGCACTTAACGCTGCGATACACAACTGTTACTGCCTGTCGTGTTACAAAATATTCGACAGTTTTTTACTTCATCATACAAGTGTGAGACATTGTTACAACCTTATCGGAAATATACAAAGAACAATGCAAACTGCCAAGAAATGCATGCTAAAAATTACGTTACGCATATAACATAACGTTGAGGCTTTCGTGAAACATTAAACCTTCGTTTTATTTACTGCGCCGTCGTTTAAGGTAGAGGAATCTCGCCGTAAATAACTGCTTTATGATATTTCCACGACTTCATTAAGTCTTTCAATGATATAATTCTGAGATTTATAGCCTCTCCGTCACAATACACGCTCTTATTGTGTACGCAAAATAGAAAGTATATTAATTACACTTGAGCACGAATGTGAACGATAAAAAGCATAAAAATCCGTAATGCGACTAAAATTTGCGATTCAGAGAGATTTTGTGTCGTAGCTTAGTTGCAGGTTGTTGAGATAGGGCGGGGGCGACCCTTTCCGTTAATGTATTCTGGCAATTTCGCTAACGCCCTCTCGGGAGCTCGAGCCCTGGCTAGACCCTAGATTAAATTTGTACTCTTCTCTTTACCATTACTTTTTGTTACTTATCCTGTCAGTTCAACCGGTATAGATACTTAAGCCAAGGCTTAATCTGTCCGCTAATCTATATAGGCACAATTTGAGTTTTCGTTCAAAGTAGGTAGCATCTGATATCTGTGTGCCCATATCTCAAAATTTTCCCGCGGCGCGTTGTATTAACGTTTATCATGATTGTGAATAAATATTGGGAGTATTATAAGCTGGGAATTTTAACCGATTACGCAAGAATTTTCGCACGAAAATTTCTCGATAAAACGTTCAATGAGCCAACGCTTTAACAACCAACTGTTCGGGAAATCTTATATGTTGGACATTTATATCCTAGACATCTCATTTGTCCAGGACAGTAGTTTTACGGAATATTGTCCTCATTAATTTTCTTATTTTCCAACGGACTCAGTAATGCATAAAGTTACACATTACGTTAAAACTGTTACTCTTAGCTTCGCGTCGTACTCTCGTGGGTCTGAGAGCGTGTTTTCGCTCGACAACAACTCCGGACTGTTTCGTATGACGCCGACATTCCCCCTGAGCCCGACCTCTTACGAACTCATGTGCGCACCATGTCCGCTCTTACATCCAAACAAAATCCCAAAACAATTAATCAGTCATCGATTAATGGAGTCTAGCACTCGCCAATTGACGTGCTCCCTTGGATGATTAATCGAGCTACAAAATTAGTTCTCATCGTGATAATTTGTCCAATATTTTTTTGCAGCCGACGCGATCATACGAATGAAATGGTAGTGCTACTGCGTATCACAGTCTGGATTTTGTACGAAAACCAATACGCTACACGACTATAGTATAGGCTCTGCCCCAATTATTTTTAACGCCACCTCCAATTCATGTCAGTAAAGAGCGTTCGAATTCTTTTACGTTTTGGAATAATTTGAGGCAGACACCGCTAAGGGTTCGCAAAGCCGTCGGTACTTGGCACGGGGTGACCGAGAGGCTGCTTGGCTCGCAGGCTTGAGATCAGCGCTGGCGTAGCCCCTTGTGCGGCCCCGTCTCGATGACGTCTTGGAAGCTTGCCCGATAGGCTTTAGATAAACGCTACCGTATTGCGGCTCCCCAAATCTTTTTTCCACCCCCGAAGCGTTAAATCCATTATAAAATGCACTGTCACGGTTAAGTGTATTCAAAATTTGTACTTCCACGGAAAACAGACGTCTCATTCGCAATGCAAATGTATTCATGTCGCGGTAATGAAGAGTATCATGTCGCATTCAATCTCCACCTGCCACCTGTGTTCGTTAACCGACGCAAGTTTTTATATTTCTGCCTCGCGTATTTCGGAAGCGCTCCTGAAGTTTTGAAATGTTGGACGGTATATTTCAGCGTGTGGTGTGCAGACTTCGTTACTCGGAATTATTGCGGGCGGTGCAGCTTGTAGTTCGCGCAATGTGCGAGTGCGAGTGCTTAGATACACAGGACATGGCGCGCATGTTGTCAACGACACAGCTTACGCCACCAATTTACTGCTTCAGCTGCGTTAACTGTATGTGATGTATGTCATCTAATTACTACTCACTAGAGATTCAATTTACCTACAACTATTATTCAAAGCAATTACTGTTACTTTTGTAATCCAAGTTTTCTTAATCTGCATAAGAGTATAAACCCAAAAATTCACTTTCTCTTCGCTTTTATTGTTGGTAAAAGTCACGACTTCGAAACTCTTAAGGGAAAACGTTCTCAGTAGGTTTTACCAGAACGTTATGCTCTAAATATTTAGGCTCAAGGTATAACATATTTCTCACAGTCCTCCAAATTACTTTGCCTATTCAGGGACGGAAGAAATCCACCGTCGTATTCAACCGATCGTAATTTTGTTTAATTCACGAAAGTTTGCACTGAAAAGTTTTAAGGTCAACCTTGTAGTGAGCTTTCACATTAAGTTCTGTCGTGTTTATAAATGGAAATGAGATTTGCTATGTGGGCCTTATTTCTTTGCCAGTTAATTTCCATTGTGTAGATTAGCATCCTGCGGAAAATCCCGTTGTGAGAAGAATAAAGAAACAGCGGCGGAAATTCGTCGGGTCCCGCGATCGGCGCCGCCGCCTCCCTGCCGTCTAATGGGCGTGCTTCATTGACTATTCTGTTAGAAACTTTGCTTAATAAGCTAATGCAGCTACATAATTGGGAAGCATCACGCTGTTTACTAATCATGGTGTTATTACCGCGTTAACATGTTCCACCGGACGTCACGTCGGATTGGAATCGCGTGCTTTGAAGTTTTATTATTCATCGGATTAGTCACATTCGTTTCACTAAAAACATTGGTTTTTATGGCGGCATTTAGACGAAATGTGTGAGTTCCCATAGATTCTATAACTTTGTGTTTCTATGTGCTTATTTCGCTTGAACAGTAGTTGGTAGTGAAGGACATGTCGAATTAATATGGTGGCATATGAAGCACTTATAGGCACGGAGGCTTGTTCGTAATCCGACGCCCGCCGCTCGTTCGCCTTCGGTGGCGGTATCTACTACAGCTAGATGTATTTGAGAACGATTTCCACAGGCGTATTAAATAAGGATTTTGGTAGATACCATTTTTTATTAGAATACTAAATTGTCATTATCTAAGCCAGTTTTCAAAATATTTATAGGAAAGTCCATTTCTAAGCTTTCTATCGGAATTGAATAAATATTTGGCGAGAATATATTTTCTCAGACTGTCAAAGTATACGTGTTTCTACCTTCCATTAGGTACTTAAGGTTAAGCGCCAGGATAGCCCGCGAAATTCATATTTTCTTAATTTTTTTTTTGCAATTTGCAGGTCAGTGTCAACTCTATACGTGGGCTACTCTGGCGCTTTCTCCTTCAGATTTAAGTTTAAACTTTTAAAAAAAGTTGAACATGAAAGTGTCAAGTGTGTCAACGTTATAAGCGTCTCAGGGGATTAGTAAAACCTCTTTCAGAGTCCAGGCAAAAATAACACACGACCAACACTAGACGCGGCGCCGGATCGGTCGCCTGCGTCTGTCGGTCCGCTCCGTCCATCCGTCCGTAAGCCGCTATTCATCAACGTCCGACCTTTGCCCGCTTTTTCGTTTACTTGGCGTGTTTGTCCCGAACTTACCCGACGTGTTTTAATATTCATTTAAAATTAAGCCACACAGAAATATGATTATATTTTTTTCCGTTTTGATTAACAATCCCAGGGGACGTAATGTAAATTTCTTCTTTTTCATTCGTGTGTAACATTAATTGTGAGTTCGTGTTTTGTGACCTCCTTTTGCTGTAATGATTTTGTCGGTAAACTGAATTATAAGCTTTCGGTATTATTTTTCCGGGTATTTTCTAATTTCGTTGTTTATTTGGTTGAAGGGCTCCGTTTATGACATATTTCATCTAGAAAAATTAGATTTTGTTGTACCGATTCCTTTCGTAGACATTTCTACTAATTATGTAGATTTATCGTTAACGTTACTATGACGTACATTGGTATGAGTAAAATACGTTCTAACTTCTAATGTTGGAAATGCGACATGAATCCAAATACGTCATTTGAAAGCATCAATCAAGTTTTATCACAGAACAAAAACCCCAAACCTCTAGGTATCATGACTATCTGTGTTTAAAACAAATATGTAAACCCAGGGTCGGCTTCCCATACGGGATCAACTCGTATCAGTTGACGGACGATACGCGGCGCAAACGTCCCTGGATCCCTCCCGACGTTGATGTATAGTGGTCGAAGTACCCGGAGAACAGCGAGGACGCTCGGATTACCACCATAATAACCCAAATATCAGGAGCGACACCAATCATACTCAACGACGCGACGCGCGACGCCAGAACAAACTTGCCTTATTTATGGTGTTCCTATATATTTTTGTGTGAACACAAAACTTGGTAAAGGGAGATTTGCGGGAACATGGATTTGACGATCCAGGCGCACGGTTTTCCTCATAGGATTAAGGGGCTTACACGAGCTAAACGCAAAAAAACGGTAGTTTTCGAAACAATAAAAGTATATGATGGCCTACAGTAAACAAAATCAGAAAAATATATGATATTCTTCAGGATATATGCTAGATAGATAGTGTTTTGAAAACACAATACAACTAATTTGGTACGATAGAAAAAAATCATGAACATACCTCTAAAAAACTTTCTTATTACAATAAAAACCATACTAATATACATACAATCATTCTGATTTTTTGTCAGATTATTCTACAAGTAACATACTAAAATGATAGTGTTTTATTTTTTTATTTAAAACAATAGTTTTTTTGTAAATCGAATATTCATAATTCCGAACATAAAAATTGCGCATGTGTGCGTGAACGCCCGTGTAGCGACACTGCCGGCCGAGGCCTGATGCTATACGGACGTGTCGCTCTTTTCGCCGCACTATTTCCGTCAAGATTGTTATGTTTTTGTTAAGTTTTATTTGTAAATTCATTGTTTATTATTATTTGCATATCTTCTTTCCGTAAATATTTTTATTTCGTGTAAATATAAAATACTTTTAAGTTTGTAATGTATGGGGTGCAAGGCGCGCGCCATCTATTGTACGGCGAGTCCCAACTCCCGGGCGTTTCACTTGTGTCTCCCGGCAGTGGTCCGCGTAACCTAACAAAGTTAAAATAGGGTAATAATTTGTAAATAAATGGGAAATATAGTGAAACATTCCGTTAGGAGGACTACAAAACGTTCATATAAAACAAAAGCCGAACATAATATGAACGAAAGTAAAAAGTATGAGCATTTTATTTTTAACTGAATATTTTTATTTTTGCAATAAAATGCATAAGGTAAGTATTTTCGACTCCGCGTACATCTGTCACACCGGCGCATGTGGACGACGTGTAGATTTGTATTCGAGAGTCCCCGGGTTCGATTCCCAAGGTTACGAAATCGTACTTTCTTTTTAAATTTTTGAATTTTTAGATAGATAGTGTTTTGAAAACATAATACAACTAATTTTGTACGATAGAAAAAAATCATGAAGATACCTCTAAAAACTTTCTTTTTACAATAGAAACCATACTAATATACATACAATCATTCTGATTTTTTGTCAGATCATTTTACAAGCAACATACTAAAATAATAGTGTTTTATTTTTTTAGTTCAAACAATAGTTTTATTGTAAATAGCATATTCATAGTTCCGAACATAATAAGTGCGCATGTATACCACAGAATACTTAAAGTACTGCGTACAGAAAGGCCACTCCCTTCCCCGCACTAACATCAGTTACCGCACCTCACCCCGCACTTCGATGTGTTCGTCGCCTGCTCTTTAACAATGGCGCTCGCATACACAAGAACCGCAGCGCTGTACCTACCTACTGCTGACACGAACACATTATTTTTTTAAAGTCTTAATTTTGTGTTAATCACGATGTTGTATATTGTGCATTATTTGGATGCTTATATTCATCGAGGAACGATAAAGACAGGAGTTTCTTTCGGTTCCCGAAACATGAAAGAAGGTAAGGAACAGCAACTCAAAAATAAAAGCTAGTATATTACAGACAAACAAGTTAAGCCAGTGTTGTGATAATTTATTTTCATAATTTTCTCTATTAATCATTTATTTTTAAAATTTTTTTTCGTTTTAGAACAATTAAAACTTCCGTAATATTAACATACCAAATTGCTCTCTCTCTTTATTGTCTTAGTTATGTCTCTTTCTTTCACGTTCTATTCGTTCTTCGACTTTAAAAGTAGTACAATAGAAATGTTATTAATTAGATTTCTGTGAGTACCTAGTGTCGCGGCGCGCGGCGCCCCATTGTTGCATACGTTCGGGCAGCGCCGCCGCCGCCGCCTACGCAATACTGTGCCAGCCAGCCCTACTAGATTTTACGCACACATTTACACGTATACAAACGTCATTTGTCAATGTAGTGGTAGTAGGTAATTATTTTGCGAGCGTTGTATGGAGTGTCCGGGGTGTGTGTATACGTAAACGGTAAACCCCCGTGTAGCAATAATGGCGGCCGAGGCCTGATACTATAACTATACGGACATGTCGCTCTTTTCGCCGCATTATTTATTTGTACATACATTCATTGTTTATTATTACTATTTGCATATCTTCTTTCTGTAAATATTTTTATTTCATGTAAATATAAAATACTTTTAAGTTAAAATAGCGTAATAATTTGCTATCAATTATATCATTTGTAAGTAAATATGGGAAATAAAGTGAAACATTCCCTTAGGAGGACTACAAAACGTTCATATAAAACAAACGCCGAACATATGAACGAAATTAAAAAGTAAGAGCATTTTATTATTACTGAATATTTTGGTAGTTTAAGAAAATGCACTTATTACGCATAAGCTCAGTTTTTTCGACGAGGTACGCAATCGTTACATTGGCTCATGTAGACGACGCGCAGGTTTGTGTTCGAGGGTCCCCGGGTTCGATTCCCAGTGATACGGAATCGATTTAATTTTATTTAAATGTATTTTGAATTTTTAAATATATTTTTATAACTAAAAAAACGTCTACAATGTAATTATCTTTCACAGGAGAAAGAAAGTCGAAAATATCAACACGGAAGTTACTTCTAATGCGTAAGTACCTACACGTTTTCTAAGCCATTGTAACAATAAAAAAAACCTAAATTTATTAACAGACCGCGACTTATTGATAATGTGCATAAAGAAATCACAGATTCATCCGAAAATTGCGAAAAAATGATCACAAGCAAGAGTTTATTTTTATTGATTGTGTTTATAATAAGTAAATAGAAATCATAATAATTATGTATGAATGTTAGGTACGAGTACCTAATCCTTGAGGCCGTTTACACATCATGCCGCAGCTGCAGCGGCACCGCCGCCGCCGCGGCGCCGCTGCATCAGTCACCCTTGGATTTGTATGAACACACGGCGCCGCCGCGCCGCCGCGCCGCCGGCGGTGCGGCGCGGCGACGAGTTTTGATAAGATCTATCAAAACTCGCCGCCGCACAGTGGTTTGAAAATCGAGCTCCATACTCATAGAAACTTAAAGTACGAAAATAAAAAAACAAAAATTGTAATGGGTCTAGTATACCTCCCTTTACGTAATATTAACGTATGGATGGTATCAGTCGCTCCACGCGTGAGAAAAAAATGTTTTTTGTTTTTTTTTGTATGGGAGAAAACACTTAATGTACATTTTTTTGAAACTGAATGGAACTGATAGGCTGGAGCTCACACGAGCTATTGTACCATACACGGCCATCAAGATGACATACAATTCATGCACCGTTGGGCGCCGCTTTGCACGTAGCAAATTTTTGAAATTTTGTGTTTTCGATATGTGATTTTTCAAATCTTTGACGTGAATAAACGAACATGCCGATCGATTTACTTATACTATCGTTACTTTTAGCCTGCTTATGACCTTTATGATGGCAACAATTAAAAATTATGTTGATTATAAGTACCTATACGTTTTTTTTTAGAACTACTTAACTCATTTAATCACCGTTGTAGTGTATCTATTAAATAGATATGTAAACACTGTCTCATTCACACAAGCGGGGTAGCTGCTGTCAGTTATGTTATGTCATCTGTCAGTTACGAGGAATGGCGGGAAACAGACAAAGTGAAGCAGGCTATATACCATGGCGCTTGGTGTGGTAGTGAGCCAGTGAAGTGATATGTTCAACATAAGTACGGAATCAACAGGATTCTACAACCGTGATTATGGTTGAGTTGTAATTAGATACTGCTTCAATCTGAGCCTCAATCAGAGCCTGTTCTTCCACGATGTTCAACTTGTTTTCGTTTGAAAACTTAAAATAAATTGGTCAGCAGAACATTGTGGAAGATGGCTTTGGATTCTCCCATACCTTTTCTTCGCCACAAACTAAGCGCAGAGGCACAAAAGAACACATAAACATACTGGAATCGTCTTCGTCTGCCATAGTTTGCTTATACAAACTTTGCCCTGAAGCACCATCAAAGCCATACTTGCATATAATTGTTAACTCTTTGCCATCCAGCGAAGGTTCCACACGTAGGAATTTTCCAAGCTTTGCACAGTTTTATCCAAAATTTAGCTTTACTTTTACCTCTCCTTCCGTGATGTACAATGGTAACTTTTGGAGGGCAGCAGTCCTTCTTCGCCTCAAGGATGGCAGTATAAGAAGGACACAGTGGTACTCCTTCTTCTTTTGCACAAGATCTTAATGTTATACACTGCCACTTCGAAAGCTTCAATGAGGTCAAAATAAATAAAGCTTTATCAGCGGAATATATAGGCACAGTTTCCTTGGGCTTTAACAATTTATTTATCCTTGTAGCCTCTTTGCTCCGAGACTAGTTTGACGATATCTGCTATATTCTTGTCATGTGCTTTCAAACCGGTTGCATGAGCAAGGCTTTCAGTGCTATACGTTAGGAGGTCTTCCGCTCTCCTTCTCTTCTGTAGCGGGCTTAGCTCTTTAAATGGTTTTCTCGGCCTCACAACTGATGTTGATGTTCCAACACTGCACGTCTCCGGTGTGTAGGATGTTGATGCACCCTCATTTAAAACAAAGTCAGAACTGGAACGGGTTTGCTGCTCTACTGACACTAAATAAGGGGTCATCTTTCCTTTCATGATCTCAGGCCTTTTTATGTTCTCTTGCAGCCATGTCTCATACTTTGTTATGTATGTACGTCTCGTACGATTACACGAGATCCATTTGTTCCTCAACGAACAAACATAAGTCTGACAGAATTATTTCAATACCCTCTTTTCATTTTCTGACAAATCAATAGTATTCTCAAAAACTTCAAATAAAACATTGGGCTGTGAAAAACAATTGTTGTTTGTCACAAACATGACAATGTCCAAATTGGTATCACAACCTTCCATCACAGCACAATAAAAAAAATAACGTAATAAGTTAGCGCGCACAAGTACTGAGAGCTACTGATAAAAGTAAGCTCAAACGTTCTATTTTTATACAACTACCCTCATTATCGTTCGCTATTCTTTATTTAGGTTTTACAGACTTTAATATTACAGACAATAGAATTTTATTGTGACTAGGGCCCATTTGGCCCTGCTAGAGCTGGTTGATGCTCATGTCATTAGTATATAATTATAACTCAACCATAATCACGGTGATTAAATGAGTTAGTTCTTGGAATGAAATAAAAAAAAAACGTATATAATCAATATAATTTTTAATTGTTGTCATCACAAAGGTCATAAGCAGGCTAAAACTAACGATAGTATAAGTAAATCGATCGGCAAGTTAATTTAACCTCGTCAAAGATTTGAAAAATCACGTATCGAAAATTCAAAATTTCAAAAATTTGCTACGTGCAAAGCGGCGCCGAACGGTGCATGAATTGTATGTCATCTTGATGGCCGTGTATCGTACAATAGCTCGTGTGAGCTCCAGCCTATCAGTTCCATTCAGTTTCAAAAAAATGTACATTAAGTGTTTTCTCCCATACAAAAAAAATAAAAAACTTTTTTTTCTCACGCGTGGAGCGACTGATACCATCCATACGTTAATATTACGTAAAGGGAGGTATACTAGACCCATTACAATTTTTGTTTTTTTATTTCCGAACTTTAAGTTTCTATGAGTATGGAGCTCGATTTTCAGACCACTGTGCGCCGCCCGCGGTGCCTGGTGCCATACTATTATATTCTGTGGCGATGCCGCTGTATTGGTTTCTCTTGGATTTGTATGAGCCCTTACGGCGCGCCGCCGCGGCGCCGTGTGTTCATACAAATCCAAGGGTGACTGATGCAGCGATGACGCGACGGCGGTGCCGCTGCAGCTGCGGCATAATGTGTAAACGGCCTCAAAGATTAGGTACCTAACATTCATATATAACTATGATTCCTATTTATTATAAACAAAATCAATTTTAAATCTAATTTCTTGCTTTTAATCATTTTCATCGCAATTTTCAGATGAATCTGTTACCTATTTCATTATGCCCATTATCAATAAGTCGCGGTCTGTTAATAAAAACATTAGGTCAGAATTTTTTTTATTTTTGTAATAGCTTAGATAACGTGTAGGTACTTGCGCATTAGAAATACCTAACTTCCGTGTTGATATTTTCGACTTTCTTTCTCCTGCAGACTTTTTTTAGTTATTTATAAAAATATTTAATAGATATATTTAAAAATTCAAAATAACATTTAAATAGAAAATTTGATTTCGTAACCTTGGGAATCGAACCCGGGGACTCTCGAATACTAATCTACACGTCGTCCACACACGTCACTGTGACAGTTGTACGTGAAGTCGAAAATACCGACTGCACTTTCTTAGATGTTTCCAAAATTCATAGTTTTAGAAAAAAACACTGCAAAGTGATAACTTTTATTTCGGAAGTCGGTGTCGCTGGTTCCGCATTTTCGTTTTTTGACACCGACTTCCGAAATTATAGTTATTTATCACGCTGTAGTGCTTTTTTTGAAGTCGGTTGTTTTTTTTTTTCTTTCTAATTGTACCTACCCCACAAAAATTCAATTAACACTAGTGCATTGAAGAATCATCAAAATTCGCATAGAAATGCCGGAGATGCAGTGCATTTATGCATATTAACTTTGGACATACTACATAAGAATAATTACTAATGTATTATATACTAAAACCTTCCTGGAAGTATGTAGATCACATTAGTGAAAGAATGATCAAAATTGGTTCATCAGTTTTTTAGAAAATCTACAGATATATATACAAACATACACACATACATACATTACATACATACATACGGGTCGAATACACAACCTCCTTTTTTGAAGTCGGTTAAAAATGTTTTAAATTTCATTGAATCAGTTTTATTTCAAAATCACCCACATCCTTAAGTTTTTCAAGTCACACTCAAAACGAATAAAATTTATTATGTTGTCACACATAACCACATAATTTGTTTGTTAGATCTTTAACTTATTTGCACATCGTTTCCGCGCCATCTATTAGAATACTAGGGCGTAATCTCACAAAACCGTTACTTCTAAATCTCATGTATGCTTTATGTCATAATTGTGATGGGCGTCGTCGTTAGATGGCGTTTGCGTCGATTCTGCATATGTGTGCATGCGTTTTTCAAGGACACTTAGGTCTAGTAAGCCTCTTAAATAGGATATAGAAACGAAAGTAGTGAAATGTGTGAACAATGTTTCACAATTTTATCGAGTTTTAGATTCTCGGCAGTAGCTTGTCCTACAAAACTTTTGGAAATATTGAATTCTACGTTACCATTGTCAGTTCGCGCCGTCATGAATTACCGATTTGTTAGCGGGTTAATATAAACTAAATATAAAACATGATTTTTGTTTGCTGACTGTGATGCTCTTAATATCCTTGAGCTATCGTGAAATTCGTTGCCCCGCAGACTTTCTATTCAGACTCCATTCTGTATGTATTTCTTTGTAACAATTTCTTATTTTCAACTAGGTACCTACAGAAATAAAAACCATCTTTATTCGTATACGTTGTCTATTATTCGTAAATCTACTTTGTTATTAACCTAACGGGTTCTGTTTTCACTTCTGTAGGTTTTGTAAACACTCATTACATTCGTAAATTAATTACTTAAACGCTTAACCAAACAGTTGTATCTTTAATATCATTAGCATTACAGTGGACTTACCTAAGCCAGAATTTTAAGAATTCCAGTTCCCAAGAATTTTATTATTTGTATTTGGAGAGAGCTCATTACTCATTCATGCTTGACAAAGAAGCCTTTCACATCATTTCATATGGAGTAAAATGTATTTTGATCAGTACGTTTGTCCAGCAAACAGCACTGAGAACGATTTATCAATGTCTCCCTTCCACGTACTGTCTTCGGAATGGTCATTTGCACCGACATTGCTGGATGTCTTTCGACGCATCTTAAATATCTGTGATTTACTTCTTGCGTCTCTTCCGAGGGCACTGACCGTTTACTGATTATATTTTGCTCCATTCCGTGTCATCAACTCATTTTAGTCGTCACAAATGTGCAATTTTCGCTGAAATATCTCGCGATAAATTCGCGCTTCATACCCGAATATTTTTGAAAGTTTCGTCGACATTTTCGAATTTTTTTTACGGCTAGCTCTGTTCTTTTGCTATCTTAGAAAATAATTCTAGTCACGAACAAAACGTTTTTCGTATTTAAAGTAAGTTCTATGCAAATATGACGGGCAACTAGTGTCAACTGTCAACCGGTTTTCGTTCAATAAACCGGTGTCGATGATCCATCAATGTCACATCTGTACCTTTCCGTAAAAAGGATGAGGAGAAAACATGATGGCGAGCTTGAAATTGCGACAGAAGGATTGTGTGAAGTTTGTTCTACATAATATGCATGTGAAGAGAATATTCATAAATTAGACACGGCAATTAGGAGTTGAGGCACCGAAGTGCAGTGTCGGCGCGTGCATTGTCTAGCTAGGGCACAGTCCTACCGGTCTGCGGGCGGCAAGAAACAATGGCTGAAGCATACTCGAACCGTAATGTGCGTAAAAGCGGGCCATTTCTACGCGTATTGTCGAAGTGAGTATTACCATTCGTATTACATCGATGGGGCAATGTTACCACACAAATGCCATTTCTGCAAATTACCTGAACGATTTATTATGCACCTTACATGTTTTTGCACAGTTCTGCATTATAAGTTATTCTATTGATTCTGCACCCAACAACGACGAGTTTTTGCTGTGGAACATAAAATATTTGAAGGTAAACTTGTCTGGGGAAAATATTGAAATTTATATTTCATGTAGCCCGTGTCACGCCCACGACTTATAGCCCGCGCTTTGTTTTATCATTTTGTTTTTAAGCATTTTATTTCGTCAACATTGTCACTGGCCGTCAAAAACAGCAGTTATGTTAATTCCATCGCATAAAATAGAATACAAACCACTTTTATGAACGCAGTGTGCGTGAGCAATCAACTTTGGTGACTGGTCGATATAATTCGGATAAACAATTACAAAAATGCATTAGTCTGAAATAATACAATTGAAATTGCACGCAGTATAAATTAATAACAAAGAGAACATAAAATAGGCGTAATCGTGAACACAGTTATCAAAAAGGTCGATTGCATAATATTTTAATGTGTCTTATTAATATTTAATGCTGTGCATACCGATGCTAGTGACACGGACTCCGTATACGGATTTTAATAAAACAAATGAATGAATACGTAATTTTGCAGCAGATCAAAAGCGTTTTAAGGCTTATTAATTTTTCAATATTCCCTGTGCCGCCCTTTCAGTGTTTGTGCCTAGGGTTATAATGATTTATCAGTCAAGAACAGAGATGTCTGATAACGAGTTGTTTGACTAATCGATGCTCAGATAAATACCTTTTTTTTGGCCAGGGATCGAGTTTGTGTTGTAAAGGATTTTTTGTGTCTACAAACGTATTCGGTTGTCGGGTTTGGGTGCACAGCTGCACGACATCCGGGCTTTCAGTCCACAATTTATATGTATGCTCCTGCGCCTTATGAACACAAGTGTATTTCACTGTTTCTTCATGTTTGCCTACCCTAAATACCTCCAATATTCGTTGTTTCGGAATATAATGCAGTCGAAACTAAACAAAGACGTTTGTAGAAGGCCCACAAATTTTAGCTCATTTATTTCTATCCGATAAGTCCACAGAACTTTTTGTGGCCATCTAACCTATTGGACAAAAAAGAACTAATAAAAATGGCGACCGCGAAAAGTTTTTGCTGACAGTTAAAATGACAGTAGGTACTCGTTCAGTTTCAGGCTCTATTTTC
The DNA here is from genome assembly GCA_945859645.1 of Amphipoea oculea. Classification (NCBI taxonomy): domain Eukaryota; kingdom Metazoa; phylum Arthropoda; class Insecta; order Lepidoptera; family Noctuidae; genus Amphipoea; species Amphipoea oculea. The sequence continues at coordinate 18,239,170 of OX243873.1, forward strand.
TGAAGTTTACAAAGTTCTTGTTGCGGTACAAAGGAATTAGTCACACTCCAATTTTACTCAGAAACTAGCTTCTGCTTGCGACTTCGTTCGCGTTTTTTAACATAAAACATAATTATCCTATAGCTGCACTTGGCAATAGCGTAGCTTTCTAAAATTGTTTTTTTTTTTTTTAATCGGGTGATTGTTGACATAAGATAGATGGATAGATAAACCATTTATTTAGTGCACACAAAATACATAGCACAACACACAACCCACAATTAGATGGTAACTAATTACAAGAATAAGTATATAAAAACAAGGTGCCAACATACAAAAAATAAAAATTGAAAATATTCTAAAATAAATTAAGTGACACTATGCCGAAAATCGAGTTGAATGGCGTGCAATTGGACAGGCCTATGTCCAGCAGTCGACTGCTATAGGCTCAGATGATGATGATGAAGACAATGTGACACTTTGAATCAAAAAACGAATATACAAAGTGCGGTGTGCATAACATCCAAATTTACAAACTAAGTACTTCTTTGTACCTCTTTTGTGTAGATTTTGCTTTGTATTCAATCAAGATGGCAGAAAAATAATTCGTAACTATGACAAACGAAACTAAAGCCCGTATCGTAAAAGTGTATCCTCTCATATACGCCATCCTGCGTGTCGTGTTTGATGGGGCGGTGAGGGGTGTGCTGCGGTAGCGGGCGCGGGGGTGGAATCTCAGCCCCTCAGTAAATAATTACCGCCCTGGCACAGGGGTGGAGCCCCAAAACCGTCCGTGAGCCCCTGGGCCCGGCCGGCTCTTCCAGCTTGCCGCGTTGTTGCCAATTCTTATTGTGCTCACAATCTCACGAAAATAAATTGATATGGCAAACGAATAAGTAATTTGTTGGAGGTGCTTACTGCTTAGTTATTCTTGCAATAAATTGTAGAATTGGTTGTAATGTTTCTGGGAATTTCTTGGGCCTTTTATGAATCGAATAGACGTTGAGCAGAGCTGCTTGGCAAGTGATTTTAATTTCTAGGAATTTGAATATTGGTATGTCCGCGTATATCCCTTTGCGTTTTTCTTTTGCGGATAGCAAAAAATAGACTCTAAGTCACTATAACGTCTATTTCGGGATAAGCCCCTTGATTATACGACTGAATATTTTCTGGATGTCAAAAAAAACACTATGCTCAAAAATTTAGTAGAAATGATTGGCAATTGAATTCGATTCAACTATAATCTAGGTCGACGCATGCCAAATCGTGCAATCTTTTACGCAAATTCTACGCTGTTTTCTATGTCAAGGAGCGATTAGCCACTCTTTCCATTCAATAAAAGTATGAATGGAGTTAATCACGTTACGAAATATCTTTACGTTTTCAGTATTAGGTATTTGGCGAAATTTGTAACTGAAAATGTATTGATTTTGACATAGCCTTTGCTGGTCAATGCTATCAACATTATGCATTGCTACAATAAACAGCGTATGGACAATAAAAACATCCTGTATATAACCGCGGCCTCGCATCTAAATTCTATGTTCGTATTCATAGTTTAATCTAAGGAAATCTGTTTGCCTATTATTTTTTGTTTCTTTGATAACATTCCGATAGTTCGGTTATCTTTTTATGAAGCGTAAATGACGCGTTACATAATCTGTCTCTAGTTGTCATATTATTGCGTAGGTATTATGTATTTGTAGACGTCTTTATTTACAAAAGATATATTTACGTGACGTATTATTTATTATAATTTATTCGTTGAATTATCTACTTATTCCAAATTAATTAATTAACACATAGGTACCTACACAATATATTCGCCACTACTACTAAGTAATATTGAATCAAAAAACATCTGAAATATAAAAAAAAAAAAATTAATTACTGCAGTTCACTCAAACGGTTACAATTGTTCAATATCACTGAGGCATTCCTAATCCTATTAACGCCAAACTGCATTCGTGTAATTTAAGCATTCATAATTTAATACAACAATATGCTCAAAATTCACGCAGTAGTCATAATATGTAATAGGAACAATTTCTAAATTCTATAGTTTGTACTATAGATAGGGTAAAACGCAGACTTGATTCGGTGGGGTCTCGAATAGATACAAATTAGGCAAGCGACCGCAACCGCTACGTGACCGGGACTACCCGCATTCAAATATTTTTGGTGGTATTTCTTTGATCGTGCTCCATTATTATACAAGTACCTACAAATGACATTTTGCTCTTGGTCAGGGAGGGATAGGGCTAATTATAGGTGTAGGTAGGTGGAATCTGAAAGCGTTGCTTCATTTCAAAACCTTGGTTGAACTTTGTTGTTTGCCCTTAGCTTGGTATGTTTCGGACGCCATATATAGAGGTATACATAATGTGAGCTTGATGTAGCCAGAAATTATGAGGTCTCGTTAGCATAGTTTGGTGCAAAAACATAAAGGCGACACATCAAACTGTACATTTCGAGGTTAAAGGAATGATTCCGATCTCGGCAGCACGCAGCAGTGCTGCCGCGGCAGTGCGGTCGCAGCACTGGTCCTCATACATTTTCTATAGGTTTATATGAGATTACATTCCGAGCACGGCAGCAATGCTGCGCGAAATTCCTATAGAGAGTATATGGGGACCAGCAGTGCTGCGGCAGCACTGCTGCGTGCTGCCGAGATCGGAATCATACCTTTAGCCTCAGAATACAGGGTTTAGCTAACCTCGCATCGCATTGTAAGTATAGATTTTTCGTACAATCAGAAGTCAGCTTATACTGGCTAATACATATAGCTTGATGTGTAGCCGTGCGTACAATCAGTGAAATTAAAAGACGATTGTTTTTAGCAATAAGACCGACCATTGTGTCACCCTATGTAAATTTTCTACACTGGTAGCTATCTGTAATTCTGTAATGGTGTACCTACATAATAAAGAGTATTCTATCTACCTAAGGGCTGATTTTTCCAACGCCAGATAATTTTATCTGAAGAATAATTTTGAATTTTTGACAGTTCTTCCATACAAAAACTGTCAGACGTCAATTTTGTTCCACAAATAAAAAATTTCTGTCGATTAAGAAATCAGCCCTAAATGAAATATGTAACCTAGAAGTATTTGCCTATGTCGTAGGTACTTATCCCGTTTATTCAGACACATAGTTTATATTATAATACAATTTAAAAATATTTACATAATTTAAAAAGCATGTATGTATATAAAAAGGGAGGGAAAATAATCAAAGGGCATCAAAAAATTCGTCCGCATCACTGTCAACGGGAAACGTGCCCAAAAGGCTGGCAGCATTGCTACGTTGTATGGCAATGCTGATTCTTGTCGTACTTATCAAATTACTTACATCCGTTCGCAGATGACTACCATATTTGTCTTAATACTCCAATATTACCTTCACGCTGGTATAATCTTGCCAGTGACTATGTTAAGTTGCCGTATATTCACACCTCATTGAAGTTGCCGTTAGGTCCCCAAGTAATAGTACGAGTATATCGCTTTTCTAGCTCGCATTAACGATATTAAAACGTATCCTATGTCTAGCACTTAGATTAAAAAAGAAATACCTATTAGGAACGGATAAATGCAGTTTGTTCCCTTTTCGCATTACTCGCAAGGCAATGCGAAAGGGAAAGAAAATACATCATTTTAAAGTCATTCATACAAAAAAGTTTATTTTCGCTTCAATTAAAACGAGTTCCAAACTAAATGTAAAGGGTTTAACTTACAAATTAATGAATTCATCAGGTACCATAATTGTGTTCTCATTTTAATGTAAATAATGTAAACGAAACACATTGTGCTAAAAACTTTGGAATTGTGATGAAATACGACGAAACTTTTAAAGAGAAACATGTTTTCATTGTTCTCTCTTAGTACATTGTTCATATTTATGCGATTACGTAGATGTGCAATGCTGGGTATGAGGCCTCCCTTGTCGACCGTTACAACGACCGGTCCTAGGGGAGATAACACTATAATAGTAGCACTTGGCAGGGTGATTGGTGATCGCGTGATGTTAATAATACTAGTCAACGTGGACATTCGCCTATCCTCTTTTTTGATACCTTATTTTACTAAAAACCTTATTTCATTCGCGTGTGGCATACAATTTACGAATAACGTCGGAATTATGTCGGTAGCAAATACTACATCACCTTCAATTTTCCAAGTTATTAAAAGTACCTGTGTGCACGTACCCGTCAATCCTTGCAAACATTTGACACGCTTTTATTATGTGCACGGTTTTGTGGTTTTACTACAAAATCGATAAGAATACGTGAGCATTCGCCTTTTCTTCTTGTTTTTTTTTCTGTTCACAATAAAAGCAAGCCTCGGATACCAAACACGTGACTCATAACATAACCAAGCCTGTGGTGCGAGGGTATTTCAGATATATATTATCAAGGATCATGACGATATTTATGATTTGATAGAGACCTATCTTATCGTGTGTCCTTTACAAAGTGAATGACTTCTTCTAAAATTACTGTTTATACTATATGTAAGAATGTCGAGAGAATTTTCATGGGTACTGTGGGGCAAGATCTCATATTCGTAATTTTCGTTAACGATGGGATGATTAGAGGGACAAAGAAAGCAGGTTATAGATAAGCCAGAAATACCTTCAAACGACTGATCATAGGCGAATATAGTAGTGCTGACTAGACAGGCCATAACAATAACACTTAACGAAGTGACAAGAGATTATCGCCACCTGACAATGAACACAACGGTACGATAACTATATTTCGAGATGAGAGTAAATTCCTTTGTATGGCTGACGTTAAAGATCTTTGACAGGAAGGAATTATTTAATAGTAATAGAAAGTCGGTTATTAAAGTCGGCTATTTTGGAATTCGGCCTATAGTTAGGCTGTATTCCGAAATAGCCACGGGTTGGGATGTAGCTTACTGCATAGAATATGGGAAGAACTTGCCTTTAATGAGGGATGGTGATATTCAAAGGTCAGTCTCGAGAAGTCTAGAATTCTAGATTAAACAGTAAGTGGGAACAAAAGAGTAGTGGTGACCCAGTGGTAACTGCCCCGAACTACGAATTGTAGGTCGTGGGTTCGAACCCAGACAGGCGCTTTACTTGTGTAAATAATATCATTACTACTCAAAACGGTGAAGGAAAACATTGAGGCATGTCCTAGAACCAACAATTTCAGGACATGTGAAATCTACCAACACGCTCTGGGCTCGCGTGGTAGATTACAGCCCACTCTCTCTCGAAGAGAGGAGGCCTGTGTCCCAGCAGTGGGAACATTATATGCTGATTATGGGAACAAAAATACAATATTCGACTGTGGTGGGCTAAATTGAATGATAAATATTCTTATTCTTACTGGTCATTACAACTAAATATTAATCACTGAATTCGCGCAAAAGGTCATCCCGAACCGACAAGTTGTTCCTAAGATAGTCTTACATCTTTTCTTTTATATAAGGTATCAGTTTCAAATTACTGTTCTCAGTAGCGGCATGTAGAATGCCACGAACATCGTCTGCGTACGTATAAGTTAATATTCACGATGGTTTCTAAATAGCCAGCGAATGCGTCAGCTCTAAGGTCGAATGTAGGCTTTATGGCCGTTATTCAAGACGCTTCGTGCTTCACGACCACAATATTCATCGCTACGGATTAAATAACTGCCACTTACACAATTTTATAGCCAGTGCTATGTGCCGATATTACTCTAAAGCAATTTGAGTTTGTATAATCTTACGCAGCAATTTGCTAATTGGATTATATTCAACTTTTAGCCACATCAGGGAATACTGGACGTAATCTAATTTAGACTTTAAATTCATACGTTATGTGAGTAACATTTTCAACTTTAGTTTAAATACACAGTGGCTCGTTCCTAAATTACAATTCGTTGAAATTCCACCCGTAACGTTGAAGTTGTAATGTAGTTTGGCCGCAACAAGTGTGCGGAGCGCACACGGCCGGCTTGTAATTTTGATAATGGTCACGAAGGACGTGCTGCAGATAAGCGAGATAACGGGCAAGAACGCTGGGCTCCGGCGGTCCGGCCGGACGGATCACCGGACCGGTCCTCCGGCGGCATGCGGGTGGTAGGACGTCCTGAAGCCACCCTTTTGGGCGGTTGGTTGAACAACGCCTAGTGCCAGTCACGCGCCTCTGCATGGAATGTCGGAATATCGTACGCAAATGTTTACATAAGCCCTGTCGCTATGAAGACAATGTAATCCGCATCTTGTCTTGAAGAAGAATCCTTATTGGAAAAAAAAAATTGTTCGATTACATTCTCAAATTCAAAATCTTCCGAGAATTCCAAGTCTGTGCTGAAGTGTGATTTTAGAGAAAATGATTCTCTTTGTTCTGATTTCTTATAGTCAAGTTTATGTACCTACTTCACATTCTTGGATTATGTTAGTGTTATACTTTACCTGTTTATTTTCATCTTCAACGTCTCCACACAACAATTTCCTTGACCAGTCCATGTCAGTTACGTGATCACCGAGCTGCTGCAGAGCGACCTGCACAAGATCATCGTGTCACCGCAACATCTGTCCGCCGACCACATCAAAGTCTTCCTCTACCAGATATTAAGAGGTGAGCCATATTTTATGTTAAATTAATAATTATGTTTCTACTGTTTTCACTTTATATGATATCTTCCGTGAACGGACAGGACATATTTGTTCGACTTTATAGCCCTGACATATTAATCTCATTAGTTTGATGTGTACTTGTATTAGGTTACGATGGGACTGACATACGCTGTGCGTTATAAAAGTCCCTAAAATTTACAGAATAAAAAAAGAAAGAAAAAAAAAAAGATATCTTCCGTGAACGGACAGGACATATTTCCATTACTATACCTGCAGGGTGATTTTTTTTTCAAGCCTGTTTGGTTAAATTCTAAACTACAGCAGATCACAGAGAAAAATGCTGAAATGAAGCATAAGCTTTAGTTTTTCTCTCTATCTATTGCTATACCCTGAATATAGCGTAGTAGCGAAGTGGTGATAACATTAGTTGCAAAGGGAACCTTAAGATCTTCCTATCCCGTTGCCATTATCTTTTAATCGGCTTTTACTATTCCCAAGGCTATATTATGTGAATGTTTGTTTGAAGTCCTAGAAACTGCACGGATTGGCTAATATCGTAGAATGTAGAAACGTTTAATTTCTAATCTGAATTTATTGAAGTAACTTTTCCAGACACCTAATGTTATAAGCATTGGTATATTGTGATTGAATTTTGTTTATTTATTAACTCATTTCGTTCAAATATTAAGATTACAGACCTACAGATATTTATTAGTGTACGTGTCTTGATGTTTACTCAGAAAATAAATTTTAATGGCGCCCACGTGGGACTTCTAATGGTCGTTCCTAACAGTAGGGAATTTTCATACTTGTTACATTTGGTGTAAAGGTTCTGAACCGTATGAGCTTTTCTTTTGTTACCTTCCTTTAGTGCCAAGTTCTTAGAAGCTTATATAACTTACACAAATATATATACTTACATAGTAGCATGTGTCATAAGTGCACGTGTTAATAATTCTCACAGCAGATGTACGTGCATAGCACAAAGAGATACGCTCTGTGATCGACATGGGAATCGAATGTAAATGAGTCGAATGTAAACTTATTATAACTTCTGACACTTGTTATTACAATAATGAACCCCGTGGGCGACTATTGGCAAGTGAACTGAGATATTTAACACATAAAATATCATTTCATCATCATCATCCATAACTATAACGCATAGGCCTCTCTTTTTAGTGTTCCGTACCTCAAAAGCAAAAAAAACGGAACCCTTATACGGTCACTTTGTTGTCCGTCTGTCTGTCTGTCAAGACCCTTTATCTCAAGAACGCGTGGAGGTATCGAGTAAATTAAAACCATATACTCACGCCTGTGGTCCCTTGAAACTGTGAAAAAAATCAAACTTTTAAGTTAACGTAAAAAAAAGATACGGTCGTTTATGCCGCAAAAACGTATATTTCGACACTCAAGGGAATCAAAATGTATAGGGTACTTGATACTTCCCGTTGACCTAGAATCATGAAATTTGGCAAGAAGCAAGGTCACGTAGCACAAGTAAAGGAAAGAATCCGAAAACCGTTTTAGTTCAATAAAAAAAAATCCCGTGTTAAACTATTTACATACCTACAAATTTGTACGGAACCATTCGGTGCTCGAGTCCGACTCGCACTTGACCAGTTTTTTTGGCAATCCTCGCGCTCCTGTGTCAGCATCATCCAGCTCCCTAATTGCGTAACACACTACCAATCGTTTTGAAGGATGTTCGAAAGATTTGTCTGTTCAACAACGTAATAACGCAATGAATATTGTTTTTTTTATTTTTTTTTTATTCTCTGAAAAATACAATATTTTTTGCTTTTACAATATTACTCGCCAAACTTTCGAGTTTGATGGCGAGAAGCGCCTGTCACATACACATATTAAAAACTGACCTTCAAAACTACCACTGAAAGCCATTGCTACTTGAACTGTGAAACTGAAAGCCATTGCTACTGATAGTGTATCAACCTATTACCCCAAACTTTCTATTACCATTTACCGAGTGCACATTGTGAACAGTGGTGGTGTGGTAATTCAGTCGGTAAATGGTAAACCAGTTTTGTGAATACTTTAAACTTAACTCTTAAAATCCAAACTCTTTGTGTCGAAACATTTACATAGCGTAACACGAACAAACAACGAATATATTTCTTTTATGGTCTTTTGTAATAATGGTGGTGAAAGGGTGCACACTTATACAGTCCAATTAATGGTCTATTTGAAAGGGTTGCGATACATACCGGCCTTGGCTGAGTGAGACTTTCACAATTACAGGATCGGGGCGGGTAGTAACGGGCAACGGGCAACCCTATCCGTGTTGATACTAACGAGGAAAATTCCAACAGCTTTAAATTGTTTCAGACAATACAAATTATTTCTTTGAGAACTTTTTTAAAGAACAACTCCTTGGCACGTCAAAGCGAGGGATTTTGTATCACCGGAAACCGAGAGATTGTGAAAATTTAAGGGTGATGATTGTGCAATTTTCGACAACCCTAGATGTTCGCATTACTGCTACAGCCGGAACGGAGCAATAACATTTGGCTCGCCTGATTCATGCTAGGGGTGGTCACAAACCGTACATTTCAGTCCATTGTAACACGGCTCATTAATATGCGAACCCCGCCCGTTACTTTTAATACTTAAATTATTATATTTTCGGCTTCAGAATTTCAGATCTCGTTTCACGTTTCATTGGGAATTCGCGGTTAGTGTTTTTTTTCTTCTATAAATAGAGAATACGAGAAATAAAGAGGAATTCCACTCAGAGCACTGATTTGAACCGCACTTGGACGATCAGCACCTGAGTACTTCCACTAACCGCACTGAAACAAAATTTCGTAACGTGATCCGAAGAACATCGAATGTTAATCTTCGGTACCCTTTTGTTTCGAAGTAAGTAGCATTAGCCGCGAAGTACCCTCGACGAAATGTTCATTTAGGGTCAAATCACACCGAGATGGCAGCGAAGCGGCGGGCAGTTTCAGTGTCATATAATTTTAAACATTATCTTCATTACTGTAATACATAGTATCGTTTGAGAAACTTGAGTTGTAGGAGTGCTCGAGGCGCCTCGGGCGGCCGCGCAATATTTTTAAGTTTCTCAAGCGACCCTTAAGCTATAAAGTCAGTGAAACCGGCAAGCTTGTCATTCTTAATCAAGTAATTCTATGATGCATCTTAATCGTATCAAAAATAACTTTTTGCCTACCATAGACCTGGAATGCAACAACCGGAAGCCGAAGTTGCACTTGCTATAGACTAATGACATGTAGTAAATAGCCATCATTATTCATGACATTAATTACCCAAAGCGAATATCCACTGCAATATCCATCCATCATTAATTAGCATCGATCACGATTACACTGACGCCCATATAAATGACAATATTTAGATATATATCTAAGGTTCGGTCGCGCTGCCAAAGATGTAAACAACAATGGCCGCTCGAAATTGAATAAAATCGATATACAAGAACATTTATTTTAAGTTATGCTTGTTTTCGTCTAGTTAGCTCGAGATTTAGACGAAAACAAACATAACTTAAAATAAATGTTCTTGTACAATGTTGTTGTGTTTATACTTACTAACTGATATATCAACGCACAGCCTAAACCGCTGATCCTAGAGACATGAAATTTGGAGGGTGTGTTCTTAGTGAAGAGTAGGTATCCACTAAGAAAGGGTTTTTCGAAATTCCATCTCTAAGAGGGTGAATGGGGGAGGGTGAAATTTCACGCAGACGAAGTCGCGAGCAGAAGCTAGTAAGAGTAAAGGCTGTAAGAATAGGGGAACACCAAAGAAATGATGGATGGACTGTGAAAGGTGGCTACAAAAGGGGTGACTACCGTGGTGACGACTAATAAAGAAGTATGGAAGAAAAAGACATGTTGTGCCGACCCCAAATACATTGGGATAAGGGCAGGAGAATGATGATTATAATTATTGTATAAATAAACTAGCAGCGCCCCGCGGTTTCACCCGCATAAGTGTCGATCCCGTGAGAATATCGGAATAAAAAGTATCCTGTGTCCTTTCCCGGGACTCAAGCTACCTCAATACCAAATATCATCTAAATCGGTTCAGCGGTTTAAGCGTGAAGAGGTAACAGACAGACACACACACTTTCGCATTTATAATATTAGTATGGATCTATGTTATTTAGATTAAAAGAACACATCCCCAACCAGTTTTCAATTTAAATACGTGTAACACCTGTCGCCTTTTTTTTAGTCCTACACGCTTTGAGACTTAGCGGTGTCGTCGCAAAATGTCAGAATGTAAACCATATCACGAGCACACCAGCTTTTCGACATGACATTAATATTTGACGAGCTGCACTTTTAACATCAAACTTCCTGCACAAGTGTAGAACGTTGCTCCAGCAAATACGCTTTTATTTTTATTAGCTTTCGCAATGTCAAAGTCAAAGTCAAAGCATTTATTTCAAATAGGCACATAAAAGGCACTTTTGAACGTCAAAAATTTATCTTAAAATAGAATTGATTCTAGTCGCCCATTCCAAAAGGTAGTTTTCGTATGGAGAAGAACGGGCAAGAAACTCCACCGTTACTCTTTTAAAATGTTTAGGTACAATATTTTGCATGGGTACATTAATTATATAATAACATGTGAGGACGATGCACCTACAATAAAATTACTATACCACAATAGGTAAAAGAATTAAAAACGAAACCATGACATATAAATTAATTATCTGATAGATACATGGTGCTCACATATTTACAAACATGGTACAAGCAAAACGATTTTAATTAAAAAACAAAATACAAGTAATAAGTCAGGGTGTGAGTAATAAAATGTAAAGAAAAAAATTTACAATTAAATTAGCAACCAGTTTGATTTTGTCTAGACTCTAGATTGTCCTATGGAGCAGGACCAGCATGTTTCCAAGCGTTCTTATCTTGGATATAATCTTCTAATTTATAGTATGCTTGTTTACAAAGTGTACATTTAATGTGAGTTTTAAATTTTCTTTCATTTAATTGCAATATATCACAAGGTATTTTATTGTAACATTTAACACAGTACCCCATAAAAGATGTATGTACTTTGGCTAATCTGAAAAATGGTTGATGTATTTTATCTTTATTTCTTGTATTAAAGTTATGTCTATCGCTTATTTTATTAAAAAGATGTAGATTTTTTCTTACATACATAATATTTTCATAAATGAATTGGCAAGGTACCGTCATAATATTAATCCTTTTAAATAGTTCCCTGAGAGATTCGCGGCGACGTAGATTATAAATGGCTCTGACAGCTCTCTTTTGCAAAATAAAGATGGATTCAATGTCAGCAGCTCGACCCCATAGTAAAATGCCGTACGACATAATGCTGTGAAAGTAGCTAAAATAGACTAAACGCGCGGTTTCTACATCTGTTAACTGTCTTATCTTCCTAACAGCATAAGCGGCCGAGCTAAGCCGCCCCGCAAGAGATGTTATGCGTGCTGGTATATTTCGTATCCTGAGACGCTTTTATAAGATAGAGTTCGCTTTATGATCGAATGCTTAATGGAAACTTCTTTAATGGATATCTCTTCCGAAGTATCCAACTTTTTCCATTAGCACGCCATCGGCTATGGCTGTATTCGGTGTACTTTTATGCTAGTTAATGCAAGGTGAAACTTGACGGAACAATAAACACTTTGTTTGAATTCAGTTCAGTGCACATTCATTTATATAAATGAGAGAAATATGCTATAACGTCCAGAGGCGGATGGAGTCGGGTCGTTTGCCCAGCAGCTTAGTAAACAGAGGCGGTTGATTGCGGCCGAGCTCGGACTGTGCGCGCCGATAAATACAAGTTTAAAACAAACCGAGTTGTGAGCTCCTCCGAGACCAGCTTGAGCTCGAGCCGAGACAGCGCCGCCGCTGAGTCTCACAGCCCGAACACGCCCACTTCCACCTGCTGTAAATCAATTAAAACTCCCAAGTGCTACCAACTTCCAGCCCCGCACGCCGGACAAACGGCGAGGCGCCACAAAACCCACTACATTACCTTTCCACCGCTCAAAAGACACTTTATGACGACTAATTCCGCCACCATTAAGCTCACTTCAAACTTTTAAAACCGTTCACTATGTATGCTAATGTAATCCACTTTCGCAGATGAAAAGAATCGCCTCGCAGCCGTCGCCTCGTCTCCCGATTTCGTATTATTAATTTGTGCAATTATTCGTGCAGTGCCAAGAGATTTCCCGGGAGTAGAAGGCGCGAAGGGAATCTAGAAAAATGCGGTCGTTAAGCCCCCACCGCCTCGGCTGGCGCGTTTAATTAAAAACTTTATAGTTGCACCGCCTTGATGGCTCCGCTCTAACTGAAATCACATAGACAACCGCACTCCTGTACTAAATGCAACTGTTTTAATCACGAAACAGCTTGGAGAAACGTAATCGATACTGCATCAGTGCATTTGAATGTATCACGTGATATTTTCTACGGAAACGGTTGCTAATATGGGTAGTGTGCGCGTGTATGTGAACGCGACCATCGCGATTAGGGATGACACGCGACTCGGATAGTTTTAATATTCTGCGCGCTCTTTAGATTAAAGTTGCTCGTTGCTTTTGTCTCATTCAGCGTCCAACGAACAGGGGAAGCGTTGTAATGAAACCCACGTCTAACCTGCAAGTAATGAGGTATGAGTGAATAAAAAATACATTATGTTGTACAATGTAGAATCTACATTATCCCAGAGCATCACATTTGTTGCAATTCATACTTAAAATAATAAAAGTTTTTATGCTGAGCTCACGTCAATTATTCAGGAAATGTTACTCAGGCAGATGGTAATTCATCTAATGGCAGCTAGATGTTGGATTCTGCAGAATGCAGTTTGACTTATGCGTCACAAATGCATAGTAAGCAGTTGTGCATATTTCGCGCGTCTCGGACATGCACCATTGTGCAAGGGCGCACACCGGGCAGCTATGCTAATCGGGCGAGCCCGGTCGCCGGTCCAGTTGTCCTGCCCGGTATTAATTATGTATGGATTGTGGTCCTACGGCCCGGCTCAGCCCCATATCTGCTATATACGAGTAGTTCGAATGTTACAGTCACAGGATTCTCATCTGTCATCGTTATTCACAGTTTTTTTTTAAATATAAGTAACGTGGCCCGTTATTTTGAGTATGCGAGTGAGGTTTTCTTACGAAGATATTAAACAATGGAGTATTTATTCATAAACGAGCGGATGATGATTGATGATTAATTAAGATATCCATGAGTTATGAAAAGTACTCAGAAGTTGTATAAAAATCGGTCACGGACTGAGTCAGTTTTTTATCAAGATTTGAAGGTTCTTAATTGAGAACAGACATCTAATTAGATTTCATTGCATCCTTATATCAAATTAAAGAAACCGCGCCAATTCTACCGAAAGGCGTTTAATTAATTTTATTTACGTATCCAACGAAAAGAAGTGATAAGATCGCGCGCGGCGGCTGCGGTCTCGGCGCGGCGGTAACGAGCAGAATTATGGAAATGCGCCGCGCTGCTCACGACCTACACTCTAATATTATTTATATGCGAGCTTTTCCCTCCAGGAAATCACCACGCACACCCCTGCAATGTAAGCTACCGAGGATTTGCTTCTGATAAATAGCCGACTTCCGTTCTGTCGCCACCTCCAATGACTTTTCAAAAGAATAAATTTAAAAATTCAATCACGCCGCTGACCATTCGACGCTCGCTTGCGGAAAATGTTGAATAGAATTTCTATATTTGCAAAGAAAGTCACGTTTGGACCGAGTCTGATGTCTGAACAGAATTAGATTTGGAAACATTTTCGAAAATAATTGTGACGGTAAGGGAATTGGCACAAGAAAATAATGTATTGATAGAATACGATGGAACTGAAGGCGACGACGCCGGTCGTCGGAAAAACCCCTAAGTGGAAAGGCCTGCCGGTGTCTCGTTCGCTCCCTCTAATGGAATTTACTCCAGGCCGTTTTGTCGCCATCTGCGAAATAAGCTCCGTCTTATGTATGAATGTGTACACACTACTTAGGAAATTAATGTTATTAAAACATTTAGGAATGCGTCCTTATTTCTCTATGTAGCGTTACAATACGTTGTGATATTATTAAATGAGGACGGTTTTGTAGCAGGATGCACATGACATGTATAATCTCCGAATACATGTTCCCCGAAATCCCTCTGTGTCAGTCCTGTGATCCGTATAATTCGTCAGAGGACAGCCAAACGGCTACACTGACATAATTGTATCGGTGCTCATCCTTGACAGTGTTGAACTCGTAATCTCTTCCTGGTGCGTCCGTGAATACACCACAGAAACCTTTCTAGCAACCACAAACTATTTCTTTATCTACGCGAGATGCAGTTATGTCGTGATTTATTCCAATAACTTATCCAGCAGTTTGCTTCCAGGAAATTTAGTTTATCGCAGTTGACTGAAAGATAACCTAAGCGGTTCTCCATCGGAATGTTTAATTTGTAAGAGGTAACAACAACAGTACCACTGACATTTTATTGCCATATCATATCAGAAATGGCTTTTTAGATTACGGCACCTTTCTTTTGTGGTAAATACTGGAGCGCTGATAAAGTGAGATTCGTAATTCCTATTTGGTTTCATAATTGATGGCGACCGCGGCACTTTGATGAGCCTCTTGTCTTTGACGTCGGCTCCCTAATGGTGCGCACCAGTTCCGTCGTGTTGGGGCGTTAATTGAGAAAGCTTCATCCGCCACCGGAGTCGGGAGCGTGAGATCTGGACTCACGCGCATACAAACTCGACTCTTGTTTGTTCAACGTCACTGCGCGTGAACAAACATTGCGGTGTGAAGCGATTTACTGTTAAGTGTTACTATTGTACTTGTATCTCTGGGAGCGTTGATTTTCGTTGGTTTGCTTTTAACGCGATTCTCATATCGAAGCCATTGACTCCTCGTCGGTAATCCTTTGTTTACGAGAATTCCTTCACGCTATAAATACACTTTTATTGGATATTTAATAGGTTCTCTTTTACACGAACTTTATGGTTGCGGTGAAAGGGAAAGAATCGGACGTAGCGAACGAGCAGTCATTAATGTTGGAGTGTTGGAAACTTTGATTGGGTACTATTGCGGGGTTACAATTAAAATGGAATGGCGATGGTCAGTGGTAGTTGGCGGAGCATTGTCCCCTGGCGTGGTCGCTAGGAGTCAGGACCACGTTGCGGTCGGGTGCGCGGGCGCGTGCGGCCGTCGACCTGCAAGTAATGGACTCGCCTCTCAATAAACAACATTTACGCGCTACTTTTCTCGCCCCCTTACATTATTGTTGCTTTGTTCTCTCAAGTTTTTACACCCTTTTTGAGGCAATATTATGAAAATTTTGTGGCAGACTCGGCATAATGTGTGTAGATTATAGCTTGTGACTTGCTAGCTGTTTCGCTTCGCTTGGTTACGGACGGTTTACCTTCATGGTCTTTTGTTTTGTAAAGGAAGTATGCAGACGAATAGATAAAACGTCACTCGAAGATTCCTTGGAGTGGAATCATAAAGTCTTGTTCTTCATACTTAATTCCCCGTTAGCTCTTACGTCAATTCATTGCTAATGAGCTCAAAGTGTTTCATCACGTGGTTTAATACTCGGAGGCATTCGTGAGATAATGTGTGAAATTCGGGGCCTCACTTTTATAATTATAGTACCAAACGGTATTTCGCGAAGTTACTTAGCTCATTTCGTCCAGGTTGCGTGGTTTTATGATAAAACTCGGCCGAGTTGCGTGTACGTGAAAACTGCGGTACACCCGCTGGGAAATTAAACTCGTTCCGACGCGGCGAGGTGTCGTTAATTTGTTTTGGCACAGACAGCGCTGGGGGGCGTCGCTAGCTTCGTCGTAATGCTCGAGTGCTCGACTGTCAGACGCTGTCCTGCAGAAATTGTCCGAATGTTGCGGACCTCTGAACTGATTTGATAAGTTGTAAGAGAGGTACCATAGTTTGTTGGTGGTGTTTCAGTTGAAGATGTACCTTTAAGGTTTGTTGAGTTCCTAATATTGTCAAACTGCCAAGTTTATTGATAATGTTTTCATTAGTAGGTACTTAATTTACTTTGTCATACTGTTCGTAGAGCTTCGTTAAGTTAGTGAGGACAAAGTTTTCAACGCCACATGAGTAACAAGTAGCAACAGATTGTAATGTAACTTGAGAAGATAATTATGTATGTTAGGTATTATAGTTTCTCGTTTTCTGATTTTATGAACATGTATGAATCTGGTGCCCTTGGCTAAATAATAACAGCCGTACAGGTCGATTGATCAGGTGAAGCTACGCTTGCCGCGGTTGGTCTGTTGATGGGTGACCATCTTTACATATCGAGACCCCTGCGTGCCTCAAAAAGCACGTTAAGCCGTTGGTCCCGGCTGTCATTCGTGGATCTTTGACAGTCGTTACGGGTCGTCAGAAGGATCTAGTCTGACAACCAGTCTTACCAAGGGGTATCGTATTACCCAGTAACGGGGTTGTGGAGGTCAGATAGGCAGTCCCTTCTTGTAAAATACTGGTATTCAGCTGCATCCGGTTAGACTGGAAGCCGACCCCAACATAGTTGGGAAAAGGCTAGGCAGACGATGATGTATGAATCTTATGATTACGTTTTACTAAGCAAGTTTTAGTCTTGCAAGGTGTTTTAGGGAAACTTAAACATAACTTCATTCAAAGACTCAATGTGAACTTAGAGAATTGAAAATGCCTGGTAATTTCGCAAATAAATTCAATACAATACCAAAAAGAGAATATTGGGATATTGTAGTAAAGTAGATGGGGGATTGGATATGAATAACTTTCCAGTTTTTCTGGGAATTTCGTACCTGCTTGGCTTAGGGATTACGTGTAATAGGTTACCCTGAATACCTATTATATTATTATAGGTAAATATATAATAGGCATTCAGTATTTCTGAATAGTAAAATTCGATTTACTAACCTAACCTTACTGATTTAAGATTCTTTTCGACTTTTTCATCACCATCATCGTCATCATTTCAGCCGAAAGACTTCGACTGTTGGATAATAGGCCTCCCCCAACTCTCCTTCGTTCTTTAAGGGGCCGTCTCCACGAGCGAGAGAATCGCGGCGATAGTCTCGCCGTGCCATCAAATTTTCGCCGCGATGATATCGCCGTGTGGAGACACGTTCTAAGATACGATAATATCGCCGCGATTCTCTCGCTCGTGGAGACGGTCAGAGTTTTTTTTTTTTTTTTACAAATTCACGACTTGCTACAAATGCTTTATATTAAATCAAACCCGGACATATTAGCCTGCTCTAAAATCTCATATTTACTTGTTATACGTTTCAAAGGCTCCATGTCACGTTCGAGAAAACGCAATGCTAAGCGGAGCGAGCTGTGTCGCGTCAACTCGCATCTAATGAGATGTAGCTGTTCTACTATGTACACTACTTATTTGGATCTTCTACTTCTCGTTGTTGGCATGAGCTTTATGAGAATAGTTTTATTTATACTAATAATAAAGCTGCAGAGTTTGTTTGTTTTTTGTTTGGTCTCTCTAATCTCTGGAACTACCAGTCGCATTTGAAAACGACGTTAGGAGCCGAGCAAATAGATAAAAAGTCAGAAAAAACGTTTAGCGAAAACGAAGTAATAGTGCGGGCGGGTGATGTGATGCGACGGGGTGGGACGAGGGAACAATACGCGGACGAAGTCGCGGGCAGAAGCAGCGGGGCAATTGCGTAACACATTATCAATCGGAATCGGTTTAATTTTGACAGTTCAACAACATTCATTGCGTTATTTACGTGTTGAGCAGACAGATTTTTCGAACTTATGAAGCAATGGATTAGCAATTTGCTTCAAAATGATTCAGATTCCGAATGATAGTGTGTTACGCAATTAGGGTGCTGGTGTGTTTATGATAATGATAAGCTAATAACGCTATTCGTAGAGTCTCCTAAATTACACTTATACCTTGTGAACGATGCTTTTATCCAACTTGACAATGACGGTTCATATTTTGCGGCAATTTTTTTGGGAAAAATGATCAGTTTGTGCAGTCAGACACTGCTCTTAAAACGGTGATGAAAAATACACATAGCGAGGAAACCGGCATGTCCTAAAACCAAAATTTCGAAGACATTTGACATCTACCAACCCACACTGGGCCCTCGTGGTGGATAACGGCCGACAACCTCTCAACGAGAGGAGGTCTGTGTCCCAGCAGTGGGAACCTTATAGGCTGATTATGATAATACAGTGTAGTCAGTGTCAGTATTATTTAGGGTAGATCAAATGTGAAAGGTAAGAGCCAAGTCTTTGGCAATTAAGAGGATTATCGCTTGAATATTGAAGTTACGAAAAAAGATGTAGTACAACAGCTGCGGTTAATGCCTTTTTGAAAACCTGACAGCCAACTTTGAAAAGGGTAGCGCTCAGTTCACGGATATAACTTATTAACTGCATTCGCAATCCGTCGCCCAGTTCCATTTCGATTTATTGTCCTTTTTCAACTGCAGCCGTCATCGTTATTCTGTTAATTACCTACGTTTGTATTTTTATATGTATCGCTAAAAAACTAATTTCAATTTCTTGTATACACGTCCTCTCTTATTGAACTTGATGGCTTGCATATCTACGCTTCCTCTTCTCGTGTCGATGACTCATATGTTGTCTGATCAGAGCGCAACGATTCTTTTAATTCTTCTTTGTGTCAGTTCCAGTCTACCATGCAGTGACGTATCGGTACCGAAATAACATGATATAAACGACAACTAAAGTCTAAAACAAGCCGATACACGTCATCACTAGCTTTGTCTGTGAACTCTTTCTGTCATTCCCAGCTTCCGTTAGATTTGGGTCAATAAGCACGGCATTGGGTCACGTGACAATCGGACAGCTTGACATATCTGCTTGCCGTGAAACGTGACCCGTGTGTACTAACAATAGGCTTATGATCATCATTATCAAATCAGCTTGTATGCGTCATTGGGCTTTCCAATGTCAGGTATGAATGGCAAAGGAGATATCGTTATGCTTGGCAGATGATTTATAGATGGATACATATACAGGGTGAAATTGAATTCATGGGCATCCTTATTATTATGAACAACTTTTACTATGAGACCAAACCAGAAATCGCGAAAAAAAAAATCAGCTCTTCCCTACAATTTGTCGAGTTATGTGAACATAAATGCAAGGAACAGCTGTTTTTTTTTTTTCGCGATTTTAGGTTTAGTCCCATAGTAAATGTTGTTTATAATGATGAGTAGAATGACCCCTTAAAAGGATGCCCATGAAATTAATTTCAGCCTGTAGAATACCTACTAGCTTCTGCTCGCGACTTCGTTCGCGTGGAATTTCTTGTTCCCCCTATCCACCCTGTCGCATCGCATCGTCTGCCCTCGTTCTTTCTGAATTTTTTTCATTTTGCTCGGCTCCTAAGGGTCTCGCGTGATTTTTTCAAATCCGACTGCTAGTTTCACAGATTAGCGCGTTCAAACAAACAAACAAACTAATTCTAGACTAATAATAAATCTGAAGAGTTTGTTTGTTTCACAGCGTCAGAATGCTGCGCTGTTAGTAGACAAGAGGATACTGCCGCCTGTCCTCTCAACGTAAACTTTTATTCATTAAACAAAACTCATGTGTAATGGTTACGTTTGCCGAAAACCGCACGAAACTGCTCAACAATTGTCAGCCACAACACGTGACCTAGTAATATGATCGGCAGCCTAAAAATAACCACCTAGGGGATCACTCCAGCCACATCCTATCTAAAGCAGAATAAACCGGATCCCCTAGAAACAAAACTTTTGATTAAAACTAAATCAAAGCGGCCATAATGTGGATCTTAGCAGTTATGATCATCTCAAAGCCTTGAGAGATGGTCTTCAATACAATGGACAATAAATTCATTGATCTTTCACTCATATACATTTTCAATGATGTTTACAAGCGAGCAGGGTATTCGTACACGACATTAATGAGATGTTACAGTTTTAATGTTCTGGTTTAGATGTTTATTACTAAGTAGTGTGTTGCAGTGTGCAGTATCCCGACAGAAATTCCTGTTCACTTCGCTAATATTAGCACGCAATATTCTCTCTTTAGAGTATGTATGGGGAAATTCGTTGTTAGGCAAAAATGCACATTGAATTTTGAGATTTCCATTTTATTCTTGAGTCCTTTGCTGAGCAAGGCTTTTATCCTGAACTTGTTCTGTTTAGAAAATATGTATTTGTATGTATTGATTTTCTTCTTGTTTGAAATGTGAAGTTTTAGAATAGCATGCATTATTATGATTCTGAAAGCTTCCTGCTGCATTATACAATGCATTATGAATTGCTATTTATTCAAGCTGTGTTGTTCTTTGTTGTCACAGTTTCTTTCGAGGGCAAATTTTTTGAGATTATACTCGCAATGTCCTCCTTAAAATACATAATTCTCACCATCTATTTTATAGTTTACTGTTATTTTAATAAACATCTTATCAACGAGAAGGCTTACTGTATTTTTTGTTATTTTAATGCACCATTCAATCCTGATGTATTGATTCTACAAACACCATTCTACAGTTTTCAATCTCTTTTGTCCCCAGGTTTGAAGTACTTGCATTCAGCTCGCATTCTCCATCGGGACATCAAACCTGGCAACTTACTGGTGAACAGCAACTGCGTGCTAAAGATCTGCGACTTTGGACTAGCCAGGGTTGAAGAGCCAGATGCCAGCAAGAACATGACGCAAGAAGTCGTTACGCAGTATTACAGGTAAAGTAAATAGACTGACTCCAGACTCTGTTTTCTTGATAACGAAGTGGCAAACTCTAACGGTCTTATTACAAAAAAATGCTTAAGTACTGGTTTAAACCAAGACTAAAAGGTCTAGGATTGTGACGGTATTAAAGTTAGTACCAGGACCAAAATGGGTTCCGATTACAAAACGAAGACTATCTGAGGATCTGTTAGTACCAAAGAAGGTCCATGGTTCAAATAATATCCACAGATAAGAAGCAAAAATGACATTCTTTCATTCGTTCGTACAGGCTTTATTTGACGCAACGTTCTGTTTCTCTAAATATTTATATTATAATAACACTTGAAATGATTAAATAATTATTTATGATTTTTAAAATATGTCATAAATCATTCTTTGTTTAGGTTACAATATATTGAACAAACACAACTTGTACTTTAGACGCACTTTTTATAATCAAGTTGTCATATTTTTTTAACACCTCTAGCTTGAAATGGAATGAATTACATTCGGCGACAGCCCGCGTCTTTGAAGCAAATGTTTACGTCCTTTTGAATAAATAAATGCACTCCTTAATATTATTCTTAGAATTTCTGTTATTAACAGTCTGCTTGTTGGTTTGTTCGTCAGTTTTTGTCCGATTAAATCGTGAGCAAGCTAAAAAATGGAACAACAAAAGAAAAAAAGGAGTGAAAACTGGAGTTCTAAGAATAAGTCAGTAAAACATAAATTTCAAATTATTATATTAGGTGAACAATGCTTTGTTTCATCTTATTTCGATTAGGTGCCTAACGCGGATGTTCTTATTATTGCAGGAAATATTACGTGAGCTTATTGCTCATTCAGCACATAATTATTAGGTATAGAAGATAAGTCCACGAAAACGTCAATAAACATGCAGAAAACTAAAGAGTGGAAGAATATAGGATCGGTCGTAGGATAAACTGACCAAATCCTCACGTAAAACATGTTTTCCCCAAAACGTATTTTGAACATAGGTTCACAATACGTTTTGGGAAGAAGTAGGTATAGACTTATATTTAAAATCTTCGTCACTCAATTCAAAAGAATTTACACTATGAAGATGTCTGTAAGATCGCCGAGACGTCTCCACCATATCCAAATCCTCTAAATCCTACCCATTTTTTACGATTTGTAAATAAAAAGACACAATAATAATCAACGATAACCTGAAATAAATTAGTACCAATGTTAAGTCCATGGTTAAACTAGGGGTCTCCGCGGACTAACTTTAGTACCTTAGATAGTTCATGAACTAGTGACAAACTTCATTTTATAATAACGTTTTATTTAGTCATGGTTTAAACCTAGTAATAATCCCAGTACTAAAGAAGAAGGGTCACGTCCCATAGAAAATTTACCCAGGCCCGACACAAAAGGAACGCATCTCAGTTATTTTGTTATATTAAATATAACAGAAATAAATTAACACTATTCTGAATATCAGTGGCTATCACCCATATATTGCCATTTGATTTTGGTAAGGCAAAATATTTTAAAATATTTTTTTTAATGAATAGCAATTATATCCATTTAAAATGACGCCAATTTAGATAAAAATACAAAAATAGACAGCTGGAGGCTTAATTTATTGAGGCATCCACAGGCAAGCCCGATTAAGCAGATGATAACCTCAAAGTTAAACTGCGAGATGTTATTAAAAAAATATAAAATAAAATTGGCTTCTCTAATCTGTGTTGAGATCTGTGCGTTTTTTAACCGACTTCAAAAAAGGAGGTTCTGTATTCGACCGTATGTATGTTTTTATGTCTGCGATTTTCTCAAAAACTAATGAATCAATTTTGATAATTCTTTCACTAATGTAATCTACATACTTTCAGGAAGGTTTTAGTATATAATGCATTAGGTAATTATTCTTATGTACGGAGTTATATGCATAAATGTACTGCATCTCCGGCATTTCTATGTGAATTTGGACGATTCTTGTCAGTGTCTTCAATTCTTCAATGCACTAGTGTTAATTGGATTTGTGTGGGGTAGGTACAACTAAAAATTAAAAACTTTTTTACAAAAAAAACAACCAACTTGAAAAAAACCACTACAAAGAGATACATAACTATAATTTCGGAAGTTGGTGTCTAAAAACGAAAATGCGGAACCAACGACACCGACTTCCGAAATTAAAGTTATTTATCACTTTGTAGTGTTTTTTGTTTTGAAGTCGGTTGTTTTTTTCTAAATTGTTGTATCGTCATTGAATTACCTACAAACAATTACGAATTTTGTAGGTAAATAGGTATTAAAAGAAAATTGCATATCGCCTGAACAAAAACACAAGGCAATATTTTGGTGTTAGCCATTGATTTGGAATATAAAAAATATATATTTTAGCTATATTTAAAATAACAAAAAAACTGAGATATGTCTCTTTCGTGTCGGGTCTGAGTCACAAATGACCGTTCTTCTTTAGATCGTGTTTTGGAATAAGACGGTAAGTGTGATGAACTGATGAACCTGTGCGAGAGAGGTCTGATGCAGGAAAATTTAACATCTTTCACAGTTGAACAAATAGATTATTATTCAATACATTAATCCAAACCGCACTGGGCTCGTATGGTGGATTACGGCCCACTCCCTCTCACAGAGAGGAGGCCTGTGTCCCAGCAGTGGGAACATTATAGGCTGATTATGTAGTACATTAACCACAGACAATATTATGCCTTTTCACAAGGTAAACAGATTCCAAAAATAAATTGTCAACTTTTATATGTAATCGATTAATGCTAATGGATAAACTTACACTGAATTTGTGTAATTCATAAAACTGTCCGTATAATACGTAGGTACTTACATAACCACTTACTATAATTCACGATCAAACAAATGCTTATCAATACAAAATAAACTGGACTTTGTAAACAGTGTTTATAATCGTCCAATTTCACAATCATCGGTTTGTTTACATTGTTTGACAATTCAATTGAAATTAACTACAGTTACTGTTAATGTGAGCAGGGCTTGTAGCTAAGTCATAACAGCCGCACGGGACGATCGATCAGGTTAAGCTACGCTTGCCACGGTTGGTCCGTGGATGGGTGACGATCTTTACATACCAAGAATCCGTGCCTCGAAAAGCACGTTAAGCCGTTGGTCCCAGCTGTTATTCGTGGATCTTTGACAGTCGTTACGGGTCGTCAGAAGTCCGAAAGTCTGACAACCAGTCTTACCAAGAGGTTTCGTATTACCCAGTAACTGGGTTTTGGAGGTCAGATAGGAAGTCGCTCCATGTTAAATACTGGTACTCAGCTGCATCTGGTTAGACTGGAAGCCGACCCTAGTTGGGAAAAGGCTAGGCAGATGACGCAGATTATACCTACTGTGAATGAAACGAAATGAAACAGGCATAACGTAT
The DNA here is from genome assembly GCA_945859645.1 of Amphipoea oculea. Taxonomy (NCBI): domain Eukaryota; kingdom Metazoa; phylum Arthropoda; class Insecta; order Lepidoptera; family Noctuidae; genus Amphipoea; species Amphipoea oculea. Next base: position 18,263,861 of record OX243873.1, read on the forward strand.
ATAACAGTATTTTCACTATTTAAAAATGTTGCAATTTTGAAGAAGAGAATAATAATAACATAATATTAATAGGATGTACAAGTATTTAAGGGCGGAAAAAAGGAAAGAACTTACTCATAGAGCATCAAAAAATTCGTCCGCATCGCTGTCGGTGGGAAATGTGTCCAAAAGGCTGGCAGCGTTGCCACGTTGGATGGTAATGCTGATTCTTTGACCTAAAAACTTTTTTACAAAAAAAAACAACCGACTTCAAAAAAAAACACTACAAAGTGAAAAATAACTTTAATTTCGGAAGTCGGTGTCGTTGGTTCCGCATTTTCGTTTTTTGACACCGACTTCCGAAATTAAAGTTATTTTTCACTTTGTTGTGTTTTTTTTTGAAGTCGGTTGTTTTTTTTGTAAAAAAGTTTTTATTTTTCACTTTTTAGTTGTACCTACCCCACACCAATTCAATTAACACTAGTGCATTGAAGAATTGAAGACACGACTCGAAGAATCATCAAAATTCCCATAGAAATGCCGGAGATGCAGTACATTTATGCATATAACTTCGTACATAAGAATAGTTACCTAATGTATTATATACTAAAACCTTCCTGAAAGTATGTAGATCACAGTAATGAAAGAATTATCAAAATCGGTTCAGTAGTTTTTGAGATAATCGCGGACATACAAACATACATACATACGGGTCGAATACAGAACCTCCTTTTTTAAAGTCGGTTAAAAATAGTATGTAATAAGTTTACGACGTGCACCGTCAACATTTAGACTAGATAAAACAAACTAGCGAGTCAACAAGAAGCGGTTAGCTTTATCCAAACTTTGTTGTAAAGGTCACACAGAGGTTTTACACAAAACCACCTGTTAATGTTAACGTTATTATTAGTTTAAAACGATGGTTGACGAAGGTGTGCCCTCTATTAATAAAATGTTGAATACCTCTGTGCGAGCAACTGTCATTAATAAGTACGTTTTTGGGTTGGCCGTGGAGTGTTGTCAAATGAGGACAATATTCAGGGCTAAGTACCTCTTTTCTATTTATTTTAAACTAGCTGCGCCCCGCGGTTTCACCCGCATAAGTATCGATCCCGGGGGAATATCGGGATAAAAAGTAGCCTACTTATATGTTAATCTAGGGTGTCAGCTACCTCCATACAAAATTTTATCAAAATTGGTCCAGCCGTTTGAGCGTGAAGAAGTAACAAACATATAAACACACACACACACACCCCCACACACTCACAAACTTTCGCCTTTATAATATTAGTGTGTAGTGTGATGTGATTATATTTATATTTCTCAAGTTCATATGAGTATCATTATCGCTCTAGAGATGTTCCAAGATGGTGAATATTTCATTCACATCAGTATCTGCAAATTTACTGTTTCTCCTAGAATTTTGCCGAGAACCAATCTTCTTAGTATAAATATCGTCAGACATTCATCTTTATTAAAACATCGCAACGTGTTTGTGTTCTAACTGTTCTTGGAAACTCAGATTTTCCTTTCACGGAACGTTTATCCGGCTATTTGTTCACGTCTATTTAATCAGGCAATGAATAAATCCAATATCAGATTAAATAGTGCGTTTCTATGTTAACAGGAAAAAAAATTATCTATATCTATACTAAAATAATAAAGCTGTAGATTTTGTTTGATTGTTTGAACGCGCTAATCTCTAGAACTAGAAGTCTGATTTGAAATCATTTTTTTTTGCATTTTATGGCCCAATTCTCGAGGAAGGCTATAGGCTATTTAACATCACGTTAAGTAAGACCTTAAGGTGCCGAGCAAAAAGAAAAAAAGACAGAAAGAACGCTAAGCGAAAACGAAGTAGGTAATAGCGCAGGTAGGCGATGCGATGCGACCGGGGGTGGGCAGAAGCTAGTATCAGATAAAGGGGTTTTAAGGCGCAGATATACGACTTCTAATGATTTTAAATTCAACATCACGTCTAATCGACCGGACTGATTTCTTTGAAAAAAATAAATGTTATACTAGACCATTTGCTTCGTAATTTGATATGTGAATATTTGCAATTATATTTTTTTAACATAGTGTAATTAATTTGTAAAGTAATGTCTACCGCGGACATAAAAACGATAATCACGCAAACACTATCGGGTGTATTTTCATAAAACTTTCACCATCTAAAAGACAATTTAATTCCCCGAATTTTAGTATACGGTTTTTATTTGTTTGGTGTTTGAGAGTTTTTGTAAATAGATAATTGCTTCATATTTGCAATAAATTACCACGGTTGTGTCATCGCGCTTCTCTTTCTTTTCTATGCAGTCCGACAGTGACCGCGCTTTAGGTCGTGTAGTCGCCTTAATGTATTTTCAACTATCTCGAAACAAGAGTCCGTGGGATGTTGAACAGATCCGCCAGCCAGGTTCATAGCGGTACTGATTGTTCAGGGTCCGCCGAACACACTTAAGTGTCATCATACGTACAAGCCCCTTTTTTCAATACTCCATATTTGTTGGACGTTTGTTCCCTAGAATCGTTTACGTCGATTATCTCTTGCTCGATTCTCGCGAACTGTTCGAAACGTTCGATGAAGCGTTTCGTTGAGTTGAATGAATAAAAAGTGAATGAATGGATGACCTGTGCTCCGTTGACCGCAGTTTTGAAAGTAGGACGCCGCAACCGCGTTTGTACCAAAAACATCAGTATGTACGTGGTTTCACCAGCGCAGCGTTTCGCCAAAATAGTTCACGTGCATATTAAGTCGATGACAGTTGCAGAAATCACGGTTGGTGAGTCGGGTGCCCACATTTCATTCGCTTACAGAATACCCATCATATTTTCACAAATTCCCCTCCTGTGTCCTTGTTTGCTTACGTGATCCCGTTTCCCTATGTTATTTTGCATTTCATTTGAGCTTATCAAATGAATGCGGTTTCCTACCGCATGCAAATGAACATAAACCAAATGTACTGAAATATTATTTAAATTGTTATATATCCGACATCTCTTATACACGCACAGTTTGTTTGTCACGTTTTCAGGGGACGGATTAAAATTTTAAATTGGAAATATGGTTTAGCTTTATTGAAAACGCATAAAGTGGTATACAACGAAATGGCTTTGTTTACTCGTCTCGGTGTCACAAACAGTTTATTATTCATGCGCTTGTGCTTGGCAAATGAGCGTTCCTTGTAAAATCCTCCACTTTATATCTCTTCTCTTATAACTAAGTTACACGCGACTCGCGACACACGCCCACTGACGCTTGGGATTTCTTCACAGATACTTGGGAGTTGTTGGGGAACTAAGATTGCCAATAAAAGTCCTGGTGGTTCTAGATTGAGTTCATTATAGCCTAGGCTAGAGCCTAGCCTAATTCAAGCTACCTAAAAACTTTTTTTTATTAATTTTGATTCGTACTTATGGTACAGTAAGCTGGTATACCTACGCATAATCAGCCTATAATGTTCCCACTGCTGGGACACAGGCCTCCTCTCTGTGAGAGGGAGCGGATCCCATCTACCACGCGGGCGCAGTGCGGGTTGGTAGATGTCACGTGTCTTCAAATTTTTGTTTCTAAAGCATGCCGGTTTTCTCACGATGTTTTCCTTAACTATTTTGAGAACAGTGGTGATGAAATAAAATTTACACAAAGTAAAGTGCCTGTCTGGGTTCAAACCTAGGACCTATAATTCGTAAGTCGCTGCCACCGCCGTTACCACTTGGCCACCACTACTCCATAAGTTAAGATAAGTTTCGAACCAGTATAAGGGCGCCTCGTATCCTATTGAAACTCCGAACTACGATAGACCAGCTCAAGGTCAAAGTGCACCGACGTGCAGTCGTCTGTGCCCACATAATGCGAACATTTCAAAGAGACAACTTCCCCAAAAATCTCTCTTAATTATAGCAAAATGTCTGCTCAAAATTAGAATGAAAGAGCTTGTTTACTGTTCAGATTTAATTATCCAAGTACAGATATCTGCCGGATTTATTGTTCAAACTTAATATACGCATTTTATCTATGAAGTATTTACTTGACAAACAACTCAGAATATTTACCAAAGCAACAGCAATATCCATTTTTATAATTTGCCTCGATACGAGATATACATATAACATTAACGAATGACGATAAACCTTTATGAATAGTTCTGTAAAGACAATAACTACGATGACATCAATAGATGAATGCGATGGTCAAGCTAATACTAGATAATGGTTAAATTACCTAAATAAAAATCTTGAAATATTTAAATCGCGCTGGTACTGGCGCATCATATCGCAAAGATTATAGATTTAGAAGGAACCAGATAATAATAATAATGTTAATTATCAAACAGATTTTTTTGGTTAACCCTAAGCAAGTAGTAAAAAATCTGACGAATTTAACGCTGAATTGCTGACCATTAAACAAGTGCTGGCTGGACTCCTTCGATAAAGATTGGTCCCAAATAACCCTAGATAGAGAAAAGTGGAAGGAGAGTGGGAGTAGGAGGGCCTTCGCCCTCATCATCATTACCATCAGCCTAAAGTAGTCCGCTTTTGGACATAGACAACGGTAGGGCAGGAAGAAAAAAGTGGTACCTACTTATGGTGTTAAAAGAAGACTGTATCTGTTTCCAGAGCACCTGAGATCCTGATGGGCGCGAACCACTACACAGCTGCGGTAGACGTGTGGTCGGTGGGCTGCATATTCGGCGAGCTGCTCGGCAGACGGATCCTCTTCCAGGCGCAGAGTCCGGTTCAACAGGTATGTGTTACTTTACGTACTACACTTTAAGGCGAATGCATCAGGGAAGCCCTCGAAATTGAAATTTTCGTACATATTTTGCAACGTGCAGGTCCGTTTTTTTTTTTATTATTTGAAATGGGTTTGCTCTTGACTCTAGTCTAGGTCAGAGGTGACAGAGACAAAGTCGACGATGGAATGGGCTTACGAATGGGTTCTATGTTGATCAAAATATGATTCGAGGCCGTAACTGGCTAACTTAACATAACATCCCCCTTAATAAAACCGGAGTAAAGTTATGCCCGACTGCTTATGACGAAAAACAACAAGAACCCATAGTTCTTGTTGTTTTTTCTGTTTATACATAGGTAAATGTATGGTTAAACTGAAGTTCGGCAATACTTGTTGTAACTTTACCCCGCGTTTATTGGTTTTGTTTTCAGAAAATATAGATGCATACGTGTCGGTTATGACGGTCCTGAGGGTTAGGAATCTGCTCCTCGAACCGGATGTTGCGGGTTTGAACCTGACAAGAAGCAATGCGAATTTCATACGCATTTTTTTCTGTTAGTCTTAGACACTACTGCCGAATATAAGTATGTGAAGTTATATAGGTACCGGGCCTATTACATGGGAATTCAGGCTTCTTCTGGGTAAGCTCGCTCCATCGTCGACTTTGTCTCTGTCACCTTTGACCTAGGCTAGAGTCAAGAGCAAGCCCATTTCAAATAAAAAAAAAAAAAAAAAAAAGAATTAAACATAACTGTGTCGAAGTGTGGGTGTACTATAGTAGACTTCCCCCTAACCCTTCCCCGCAGGGAAGTTACAGGCCTTAGTATACAGGCGTGATGTTATGTTATAGTACAGGATGGGCCAAAAATTTTTGCAAATAGCAACACTGAATATCTTGAAATTGAGCCGTCCAATGTAAACAACAACAAAATCCAATGCAACAAGAACTAGGCGAATTTGTTTCAACTTAATGTTACATTTCACGTTTCACCAATCTGTAACCCATGCAGCATAACGCTTAATGGCAGGTGAAACGTAACATGAAATGTAACACAAATGAGCCGTCCTAATTTATGTAATGCAACATGAAATGTAACGCAACAACTAAGGGCAACATGATTGTGTTACATTAATTCATGTTACGTTTTATAAATCTGTACGCGGCATTAGAAAGATGGATGGTACTTACAGACTCTTCAGGTAATAAAAGCAACTGTTTTTCGTTCCAGCTGGAGTTGATAACAGAGCTGCTAGGCACGCCATCTCTGGAGGACATGCGACACGCGTGTGCCGGCGCACGCGCACATATGCTTCGTCGCGCGCCGCGCCCGCCCGCGCTTGCTGCGCTGTACACGCTGTCCGTGCAGGCCACGCACGAGGCCGTGCATCTGCTCGCACAGGTAACATACATTATAAATCACATCAACAGCTAAGAAAGGAAAATATTTTGCGCCGACCCCAAGTACAGAAGGGCAGGCAGAAATCTTTACAGAACCGTAATAGTTATAATAATATGTTTATGGAAATAAGGGATAATATTAAGTGAATATTTTGGTCTTTGGACTCCTACAACATGTAAGTATGTAACAAGATCAGGAATAAAGGCTCCCAAACTAGTCCGAAACTTGTTGGGTATACTAGACTAGCTTCTGCCCGCGACTTCGTCCGCGTGAAAGAACAATGTCAGATGTCCATAGTAACTTTGGCTCAATATTGATTTGTCACGGACAGTGAAAATTCTTACGTTTTTTTGTGTAGTTTAATGTGAAAAGCTTTTCTGTAATATCCACTTTTACACTGAACTTCTAAAGAAGAAGTTATTCAGACATTTTAAATTGGAGGTTATTGTTGCTCTATCACGCGTCTGATAGCATCTTCTCTTTCTGAACTGTTATTTAAGGGGTGAGACTTTACACGATGCAATGAATGACCGCAACCAATACAAAGATTTCGATGCACAATTGATTCAGTTGGCGCATTGCTACTTGTTGGATTACTTGTTTGTTTAATAAATAACCAACAGTAATGACAAACAACACTGACATTTGGAATCTAAAACCAACAAAATACGGTTGTGTTGCAAATTAACATTTAGCGTAGTTAAAACAGTTGACATTCTATTAATAAATATCGTACTTTACCTCAGAAAGTGAAGTCCATTGCCGTAACAATGAATGGACATCGTCAGATTCAAGTAAATGCCGTTCCATCCGGAACACATTTATACCACAATAAAATTAATACAACGTAGTTGATGGTACATTGTCACAAAATGTGTGGTATGAATATAACACAATAAGTCTATAAAGCAAACGCAGATGAATTCGAGAAGGAAACAAACGTACACATAGAAAAACACCGACAACAACAACATGTTTGAACTGGCGCGCGCGATTTTGACAGAACTGCAAAAGTTTTTTTTTTTTTAAATGGCGAACTGCTGGTTGCCATTACAAGGCGATTAAGTTATCGAATACAGATCAGGAAAATCGATTTCTTGAATTTCGTTCTTATATTCTTTAAAAAATAATAAATGTATTTTAATAAACACGACGAACGTATTATTTAGATAAAAAATAATAATAATAAAAGACAATTGTGAGGTGGTAAATAAAAACTAAAGAGTAAATCGCTTTAATTATTTAGAATAATCGATTACAGTGGCAGAATAGGTAACTACCTGACACTTTTTTATTTAAAAAAAAAGACGGGTTGCACTCCGAGAGTGCCGGCAGAAGTGAAAACTTGAATATTAACGTTGAAATAAATCAATTATTAATTTAATTAATATTACTCATTTTTTTTTCAATATTTCTGCGTCACTTTTTTCATTAATAGATGCACTTTGTTCAATTTCCATATTTTAAACACTTTCGGTCTTATTCATAAAAAAAGCCTATTGAAGGTTTAAACCATTCATTAGTTAAAATGCTCAATAGGCCTTTAACATTCGATAAAATTTTGTATTCATAAACGCTTTATAAACGTTCTACAACTAGAATGTCCTACAAGTTCTAAATGTTGCCATTATAATGAAGTCATCCAACAAATTGGCCAACACAAATCGGCATACGAGAATATCTGTCTACGAACCGAATATTTGTGTCCATAGACATTATTACGTATGAAAAACTAATTTATTGTCTACAGTTTCAACAGTTTTGACGCGACAACGTCATGGTCGTCATGGAAACAATATGAATATGTCAATGAATGAATTTGATATTGTATGTGTCAAACTAAAAAACTTTTGAATATTTTTTTTGTATTTAAAATAAATGAAATTAAGACCGGAGACTAGTTGCAATAAAGGGCAAAGAATTGAATATTGGTTGGAGGAGGATAAAGTGTGTACCTACTGTTACAGCTAAAATATGTTCAAAGTAAGTTATGTTTTGTAAACATTCTTAATTTCTTATACTTATGCTTGCTTTTGCTTCTACTCCTTAGATTTTTTGGAAGAATTGGTCAGGGAGAGGTCTCCATAATAGAAAATAAAAACACTGACACAAGCACTAACGCTAAACAGGGGCAGCCTGGCATGATTTACGAATTAGGTGCCTATCCAATTTACAATTTTACGAAGAACTTCGTTTGCCTGTACAAAACTCATTGTAACAAAAAAAAAACCGCCATAAGAATAATAATTACTGTTATTTTGATGCCGCTACTGATGAATTAAATCAGTATAAATAAGATAATGAAGAGAAAGAATTTATAACATTAGTTTTGTATTTCAGGTCAATAGGACTAGTAAAGATGGTGCTTCACTACGAATAGCAGAAAATGAAACGGCCTACAGAAGAGATGGCACAGATGGCAAATGAAAAGCAAACATTTTAAAAATGTTGTTCTGCTTGCACAAGTTTTAGAAGCCAAATTAGAGTTTAGAGTATTGTTCAGCCGTGAACAGGCAAGAGTTACATACGCCAGCGTCAGCATCAAGAGCGACATACATTCGTTCCACATAAATTAGTAATTAGTAAATGAATAAATTAGTCATCAAGCTGGAGTAGAGTTTGATTCATCTTCCATAATTCCTCTCACTATGGCCAAGACACCTTTAGCCATCACCAGTTCTAGGAGTCTGTGGGACCGGCAATGACAAAACTATTTCCTGTGTACACATTGCACGACGTACACAAACCCCTATTCCAACCCAAATTCTGTCTGTTCCCGTAGGTCTCCCGTAGGCTTGTATGATAGGTTAGGGTGTTAGGATAACTAGGGTGTTAAGTAGTTGCTGTAGGTTTATAATCAGTAGGGTGAGGTAACCATAGATACCAGGCTCAATTGTTACAAACTTAGCCACACTGTATGCATTTGGAATAACAGCCGTACTAAGCTGTAAGTCCCGGTGCGTACAAGTATTATAAAAATAAACTGATATTTGTATACAAGCTTTTTATTAATGAACTACTCCCTAAATTTCTTCTCTTTTACTTTAGATCTTGTTGCCTCAAAATATTGCCACTTCCACGTTGTCCTCGGTGGCAGCGCAGAGGTCACTTTGACTGCATGTTTTGGGTAGGACAAATAAGGCAGGATAGGACGTGGAGCATGTTTTGCAATATAGCTTCACAGCCACACCCTACTGGAGCCTCTCCCTGCAGGGTGTAAACTTCCGTGGTCGACACGGAAGCATTGTTTTCACACAAAAGCAGCAATGTCCCACAGTATTTCTTGTTGCTATAATGTGCTTCGTTATATTTTTCGTCGCTTCTATTTTGTATTGTAGGTAGGTATATAATAATAAACTAAATTGGTTAAACAGAAGTTCAAAATAAATTAAATCGAAGTACTATTGTTTACGAAACTGACTTTTCAAACATTTGTACGTCAAATGTAATTTTCTTCGGCCATCTTTGTCGTGTCTCACTCACTTGGTTCACTTCGGTTGGCGCCGCCGCCGTAGAAACAGATGGGGGGGGGGGGGAAATCTCTCCTGACGGTCACGTGTCCTGACGCGAGTTTAACATTTTTTACCCATTACAAAAAGTGCTCAACGCCGCTAAAGAAGTTTTCACTTCAAAAAGTAAAACCTGGAATTCAAGGACATGATTAGTAAAACGATTACTTATTAAAATGATTTTCTTTTTGAACAGTTCTCGAAAAGAAATAAATACTTTTTTAGAAGTTGGAATTTTATATTTAAATTGTTGTAGGTAAAAACTTCGTGTCCGTGTGAATTTAGTTTTAAAAGTTGTGTAAGCCGAAATCTGACATTGTTCTTTCACCCTCTTAGGGGTGGAATTTCGAAAAACCCCTTAGTGGATACCTACTCTTAGCAAAGAACACAACCCTCCAAATTTCATATCTCTAGGACCAGCGGTTTAGGCTGTGCGTTGATATATCAGTCAGTCAGGACTTTGAATTTTACATACAAGGCAGAAAAATTTATAGTTCCAGAAAATAGGGAAAGTTTCATAAGTTATCTCTCTGTATTGTCCTATTTCATAACCTGCACTCACAAATAATTCACGAAGCGTTAGGTCGTCTTATTTTCGTTGCTCGGATGACTCGCACGACATTTTTGTCCTAGCCTTGTTCCATCAAAGGTTTTTGACGTAGCAAAATATTTTTACTATAATAAAATTCCCCAATTGCTAATTCCAGATGCTGGTGTTCGACCCGGCCAAGCGCATCTCCGTGGTGGACGCGCTGGCGCACCCGTACCTGGAGGAGGGGCGGCTGCGCTACCACTCGTGCATGTGCAAGTGCTGCTACAGCGCGCCGCCCGCCGCGCGACACTACTCGCCCGACCTGGAGCCCGTGGCGCCGCACGCCTTCCACGACGGCTGGGAGAGGAAGCTCACCAGCGTGCATCAGGTCAAAGGTATGGGTGACATGGTACACGCTGCATGGAGTGTCAACAACATAACGTCGTTCATATTGCAGTTTGTTCAATGTCAAAAAAAAAAATTATTTCTAAGGTATAATTCTTTATGGAAATTTCAAAATGCACATTTAATAGAATACAATAATTAGGAAACATTAGTTAAAAAAAACATTTTGGTGTCATAAAGGATTTTTTTTCTGTATGCTGTTTTTTTACTCTCCTGTAAACTTGTCATTTTTGACATAGAATAGAACTAATTTCAATATGAACGACGATAATGGGATTTATTATATCAACTTTGCTTAAAGTTAAGAGGCGTTTAAACGTCAAAAATATATGGTTAAACAGTCGCCCATCATTATTTAACTTTATGTAACGTTTATAAATAAAAGGGTTCGTGTGGAAATAAATGCTATATATATCATACGTGCGAAAGCTTGTAACTAACGAGTTTCGCTTCTTTACGTTTTGAAAGTACCTACCGCAATATTGAGTTTCATAACTCTGAATTCAATGGTATAACCAAGAGCATTTTAGTGAACTTTTTTTATGAATATTAAGATATAACAATACACTCCCTTTTATTTTGGTGGGTTAAACACTGAAATTTATAGGAACTGTACCCTAATTGCGTAGTACACTTTCAATCGCAATCTGAATCATTTTGAAGGCTGTTGCTAATTCATTGCTTCATATGTTCGAAATATTTAACCACGTAAACAACGCAATGGATGTTGTTGAACTGTCAAAATGAAAACCATGGCTACTTTAATTATGCTAACGCAATTACCCGCAGTATCCAAAACAAAAGATTGCATAAAACTTAGTAGAATCACGTTATAAATAAGTACATAATATTATCATATATGTATGTCTTATTTTCTGCTTAGCTTGTCTTCATTTAACAATTCCTGTACACGAATGTTTCAGAGGAGATACACAAGTTCATAGCGGAACAGCTGCAGACGTCTCGAGTGCCACTGTGCATCAACCCACAGTCGGCGGCGTTCAAGAGCTTCGCAAGGTAAGGCGCCGCGACATCAACCAACCGCAACCAACCGCAACCAACCGACACTAGGTGATTTCTTTGCGATACGTAACCTAACACGCCTTAGCGACCACCCGCACCCATATGGGCCACGCCAATTGTAACCAAAACTCGTGCAGACAACACTGCCCATTAAAAAAAAAAACAGTTAATTCGTGATTCGCTCCGAAGCGTCATTTTAGCGCTGCGCTCTTGCACTGTAGCCCCTAAAATGTCGCTTCATTTTTTCCAGCTACTAATTTTTTTTGCGCGTTTTGTAAAAGAGTAGTTTTTCTTAGATTTCAATGACTATTATAAAGTTTTCAGTGTTGTCCGCACGGCTGGCGATGTTTACGATAATAAATCAGAGAAAGCAAACAGTCATCACAACTGAGTGTGGCACGGTGCGAGTCTGTTAGTGTGTGCACGTGTGTCGGTGTACAGTGTACAGTACTAGTGTACCGGTGTACATAGCGCGTAGTGTCGTGCCGGCCGGTGGTCGCAGGAACATGTCGCATCCCTCCCGACCTCCCCCTCCCGCCAACTGTAGTATTGCAACGTAGGTAACAGTTGTGCCTCTTTGTGTACAGTAACACTCACACACGGGTCGATTTTGCTAGAGCCCGACTTGTGCATGGGTTGTTTTACCATTTTATTTTTCTTACATAACGTTCCGTTTCGCTCCCCGCGCCTCGAGCGCTCTCCGTGTACATACACGCTGTTTTCGAGCAAAATCAACCCTCTTGAAATGGTGGTGTGTCCCGCTTCACTAGCACCGCTGTTCTCTCCCGTACGGTAGTTTTAATTCTGCTTTTTTGTGTGTTTTGCGACAGCTCTAGGGCGGGTTCGAAAGCGAAAGTTTGTTCCCCTTTCAAGACGGCGGCAAAATACCTACTGCTATCGCCCGTGATATTTCTGTGCGCCGCCTAGGCGAGGAGCGAGCTCAGTAAGCGTACGCACGCCTGTGTTGTACTCGGGTCGGCGCAAGCACTCGCGCCGGCCCGAGCGACGCCGCTCGGGGCAGCACACGCCTGTCGACTCCCTCTAAACTACAACTACGCGCTCCTCCTGCTAATTCAATTTTTTTCTTAATTTTTCTCATTCATAATCGACCCGGTGACTGAGGGACCAATGATGGCGACCCATTTGTGTGTATTGCGTCTCTTAAAATACATTTAATGCCAAATTCACCAATGAAACTGAACGCGATCAGCACATCTAATCTACGTTCAAGATCTGTCTGTGTCCGTAGGTATTCCACACAGATATAGATACACCTAGATAACGCAAGAGCACCTACTTCGCGTGCCAAAAATCGCACCAGTTTATGATCGAAAATCATAAGCCGCCACTTTCGCGCTCACTCCTGCGTACTGCTTGCTGGGTGGGTGAGCGTGAGCGAGAGAGCGCGAGCTTGTGACGTCATAGTAGGTAGTCAAAAAGTGGCACGCTTAGTTTTCATACAGTTCGTGATACTTGCGTTATCTAGGTATATCTATATCTGTGGTATTCCAGAACAATGATGACACTGACAGCTCTTGATCGCGGTTTGATCGCGTTCAGTTTGAATGGTGAAATCCGCCCTTAATGTTTACGCAATTCAATGGAGGGACGCGCAATTTAAGTTTAGATGGTTTTTAACTTTGTTGCTGAGTTTAACTTTTAGTATAACCCTCCTTTTTGCTTCGCAGTAGTCGGGTAAAAAGAGGCGTTGTTGCCTTCGACCGTCGTCGCGTTTCAAAAGGGTTGATCGTTAGATAGTGCTCGCTCCGTCCTAACGGTTCGGTTACAGTGCATGCGTTTGTGAAGGCTTCGCACTTGAGTTCGGTGCTTGTTTGTGTATTTTTTCCTTTTAGTGCAATAAGATAATGTTTAATAAAAGCTTGTGAACTTAAATCAAAAACATACAAGCCGCAGATTTCGTTACGTTGATAAAAATATCAGAATATTTTTCATAATTGTCTTTCATTTACCCGGGTAAGGGTGATCCCTTATTACCGAAGTCAAAGCATTTATTTCAAATAGGCACATATTTACAAACATGGTGCTTAAAAGTAAACGATTTTCATTAAAAAAAAATAACAAGTAATATATCAGGGTGTGAGTTAAAGGAATTACAGAATATAAATCAATGTAAAAAAATAAATTTTTCAATTAAATTAGCAACCAGTTTGATTTTGTCTAGACTCTAGATGGTCCTATGGAGCAGGACCAGCATGTTTCCAAGCGTTCTTATCTTGGATATAATCTTCTGATTTATAGTATGTTTGTTTAAAAGTGTACGTTTAATGTGAGTTTTAAATTTTATTTCATTTAATTGCAATATATCATATGGTATTTTATTGTAGCTCCCTAGCCGAACTCAAGTATGAGGTTACATTTCCTCAAAATCGACAAAAAATAGTAATTTTGATTTTGAAGAAATTTCAGTACTAAGGTTGAATTTGATTTTGTACGATTAGTGGGTTTTGACAGCCCTAGCAGAAAAAAAATATCTTTCCAAATATGAACTTTATTTGTTCGTCATAAGGTTGATATTAGGAAGGGAGGTTGTTTTCTGTTAGGGTTGCCTCGTAGTGCATGCGTAGTATGAGATGAGCACTGTGCCAGGCACATGGTTGTGGTGAATTTTCATTAATTTTTATTCAGTAGTTACTTGTAGCGTTTGATTTGTGATGCAGTTTTGCTATAAGATTTCTCTTTTATTATCATAGATTTTGTTCAAAGATGATAAATGCATGTTGGTTTGTATGTTGGATTCATGATAAAGATTGCCGAAGCGAGATTAGTAAAAAGTTTGTTTAAGCGCAAGACACATTAATATTATTTGCGCTGTTCTTAGTAACTTTATATAATTTAGAAGGCTTTTACAAAAGTGCCTAAAATGCGCTTGGGATTACGTGCAATAACAATTAACAGAATCTAAAGACAAGTCCAATCCCGAAAAAAATATCAGTTTGCGTTCGATTCATACACCCTTGTCTCGCTAAAACGTATTTTCTTTCTTTCTTTTCCTTCTAAAACCTGATGAAACGAATGAGTCCAACATGCAAGCAAGTGGCGTGGGTGTGGGGACGCACTTGTGCGACACATGACTAACGATGGCCGACTCTGTACCCTTGCAGCTCCACAGTGGCCCATCCGTCCGAGCTGCCGCCCTCGCCGCACCAGTGGGAATGACGCGAGACCAAGCGCGGCTTCGACAAGCGACGCGCCGTATTCACTGACTCGCGATAACCGACTTTATTGTAACGGACGCAAGGATTAAAATGGATTATTGGGCGAACTCGTGTTGTAGCAGGCTCGGTGGTGCGATAGTCGACTTTGTAACAGATGAATAAGGTCGATTATGGAATGATGGTTGGGTGAGGCGATTACACGCCTGATTAACCTCTGATAAACGATATTTGACTTTATTTACGGCAATGTAAGGTCGGTTATGGACTGGTGGTTTGGCGAATTCGTATGTTTACCTAAGCTTTTGATTAATCACCTTTATGTTTATCATCTTAAGGTCGATTCTGCTATGAGGCACTTACTACCTAATGCCACAGAAATGTAAAGAAATTGCAGTTTGAAGAGGAAATCTGTATGACAGTTGGTTTTGAAAATATTTATTCCATTAATCCGCTTTAAAACGTAAATGTAATTAGTATTATTCTCGTAGGTATCAATAAAATAAAAAATAAAACGTGATGTTTCTAAATGTATGAATATTTTAAAAACCAACCATTATACATTGACTGAAACTAACTTATGTTTTTAAGTAAAATTCGTATTTTTTAGGCCAGCTGCTATAAACTGAAGAAATTTGTAATTAATTTAAAGTAGATATGTTAAATTACATACGAATTCGCTGTAACACTAAAGTTACATATCAACTGGAATTTGAACTTTCTTCCTTTAAACATTCTTGTCTATGTATAGTCAATATTCACTCTTAATTTCCTTAAAAACAGAGTTCAAATTTCAGTTGCAGTCCACACGTCACATAAGTCGGGTATCTTCCCAAACTGTGTTGTTTTGCTTTTATTTGACTTTACTGTGAATGTATTAAATTTTGGATTGTATAAATACCGCTCCATACCTCATCGCTGTAACTAGAAGGCATTAAACTTACGCGCATCGTATCAATATGTATACCTTGTGGAGAATACGTACCGTTATTGGGTAGATAGACTTCCAAAATGGATGACATTTTGAAATTAGTTGTGTAATTGGCGAAAAATATAAATTTACCGACAAGCTTTGTAAACTAGGGTACTTTGTCTACCACGAATTTTATTCAAAATAGTTGTATTTTAAGAAAGAAATGACACCTACCCAATTCTAAAACGTGCATTTCGAGTATCTCCACAAACGCGCATTTTTGACGTAAGCAAAGCAAAACAGCGAATTCGCGACGTCACTACCAAAAACTATTCATTTCTGATATTTACTTGTAACGTAGCGTGTAGCGAATGTGTGTAGAATAGTATAGTTGGCTGGTGTACTGTGAATATAATCGATAAGGGATAGGGAAGCATCGGAAAAGATAAGAAAATTGATAGCAACAAAATTTTATACAACGAAACGTGTCGCCTCCGCGGCAGAACGTAGCTAGGAAAGGTATCGGAGAATGACTTGCAGATAAAATGATGGATAGGGGTGGCTTACGAAGGAGAGGCGAGGTCGACGACCTCCCTCGGCGCGATATATATACAGTAAAGCGACGCTTCGCGTAGCATTAGGTTATGTTTCATTTATCTCCGCGATTCCATGTAATTGTAAGTGTGACGTAGTGTCATCGTGTGCCTGATTGTGTTGCGTTCGGACGTTTCAAGCAATAAACGTTGCAATATTATATAACGCGTATTGACATTTAAAATTTTATAACTACGGATTTATTGATTTATATTGTGTTCTCTATTAATCTCCTTTAGAGGGCGACTACAGACGACAGTTTCACACTTAAAAAACGGATTTCGAACACGAATCTCTTGCAAACTGTCGCCTGTAGCCGGCCTTATGTATTATTATAATTACTAAGCTTAATCGTTAACAGCATTGTATGTAACATCGACTGAACATTTTTACGTAGTTAGGTTAGACTAGTGTTAGATATATTAAACTACTAATTTACTCGATGCAATGAAAATAAATATTAAATAAAAATAAATGAATGAGTAATTTTCACATACTATCATTGCAGTAGTGAGATATTTTATAGCAAAGTGTTTGTAAATGTAATGAATACATGTGTATTTCACGCATTTAATAGTTATATTAGAGTTTTGACATAATTGTACTGGGATGTGTTAGTGTGCGTGAGTTACGTCGTTTTGTCTAAGTATTGGCATTGGTAATCTTAAATAATATATACTACAAGGTGGAAATGTAATCGCGCAGTGTCATAAACAGGGCGCCAGGGACATGGACGCACAAAACTGTGTGAAACCAGAGGGGCAATTCTACTAATTTTACGAACGTTCACAGTCTGATCTCAGTCTCAATCTGTCAAAAAATACTTCTAATTTCCCTACATTTTGACAAGTTTTTGACATTTGTTTGTCGCCGAGATGAGACTGCGACTAGATTTTGATCGTTTTAAATTACGAGAATTGGCCTTCAGGAACTTTTTAAAAACACCTACATAAAGGTTACAGAATTATAAGTGTTTCATATTAAATTGATAACAGAATCAAATATGTAACCCTTATAAACGTGTTTTTCAATGTGTTAACCCAAAACACTTTTAAAAGTGTAACACTAATATATCTGTACTTAACCGAAAAGTGTTAACATTTTTGATAAGTGTAACCGGTAAACGCGGCGTTGCCAAAATAGCTGTAATCCCGACTGGATTGAGGCTATTATGCCATCGCCGCGTCTGTCTGTCCGCCGCGCGTTTTTACGGTACCGTGCAATTATATCTAGAAATGCTTTTAGGGTTCCGTAGCCAAATGGCAAAAAACGGAACCCTTATGGATTCGTCATGTCTGTCTGTCTGTCTGTCCGTCCGTCCGTATGTCACAGCCACTTTTTTCCGAAACTATAAGAACTATACTGTTGAAACTTGGTAAGTAGATGTATTCTGTGAACCGCAGTAAGGTTTTCACACAAAAATAGAAAAAAAACAATAAATTTTGGGGTTCCCCATACTTACAACTGAAACTACAAAATTTTTTTTTCATCAAACCTGTACGTGTGGGGTATCTATGGATAGGTCTTCAAAAATGATATTGAGGTTTCTAATATCATTTTTTTCTGAACTGAATAGTTTGCGTGAAAGACACTTCCAAAGTGGTAAAATGTGTGTCCCCCCCCCCTCTTACTTCTAAAATAAGAGAATGATAAAATTAAAACTTCCACCGAAAATTGGTTTGAACGAGATCTAGTAAGTAGTTTTTTTTTAATACGTCATAAATCGAAAACCGCAATTTACCTTTCACAAAGTTACAACGAACTACAAGAACTTTTATATTATGTTACTTGCTGCTACGGAACCCTTCATGGGCGAGTCCGACTCGCACTTGGCCGGTGTTTTTCTGTTACACATATTAACACAATTATAAAAGGTTACACTTTGATTCTGTAACATTATTGTATCTGTTACATTTAGAAGTGTTTTTCTTTTAAGTTACGGTTACAGTTTGAGTCCCTGTATGAAACAGCTATATAAAAAATAAAATAACCGACGAAAAATTTTAACGCAATTGAGTTCAGAATTATGACCTTGAATCCATAGTAACACAGTTGCGCGTCAATCTCCCTACGACCCTGTATACTCGATAATATACTCGATAACAGTCAATGGCATCCATTTTTCAGTAAAACATCTTACATGTTAATATCTATTTACTGTTGTCAGGTCTAAAGATGGCGTTTGGTTCCATTCCCACCGCGTATAATCCAAAATTGATGTTTCCATTTAATTTGTAAGTAGTTTCACTACTGTATCACGCTGCTAACATATAATCTAGCATAGGGAGACATTGTGTGAATGTCGCCAGACGTCGTAGCCTTAAAACTAGTTCAAAACTATATAAAAGATAAAACATAAAAAAACGTTGTAAATAAATGCATAGTATTAATGTTAGTCTAGTATGGTACGGGATGAAAACCGATGTAGCAAGCCCACAACAAGTAGGTTAGCCTCACTACAGACCGCTGCACGACTTATTATATCTCCTTTTCTGTGAATAGAGGGTAGTCAGATATTATAGTGACATATTTACAGTTTTTGCGTTGTTTTGTAGTAAAGATTGTATATAGTTATGTGGTTGGGCAGCGGTTTGTATGAGACTTCGATGGTACAAAGGAGGAGCGCTCGTTTTTACGTTGGTTTTAGCTGCCGCAGACTGCTCTTTGGATAAATGGAAATCGTTTTCTGTATCGACATTTACCTCGGTTTCAGAGACTTTTCAATTAAATCGGCCATCAAATTTCATGTTATCTTCATTGGTTGATGATTTCGTCGAACCAATACTATCAACTAACACAGATTTCACTACAGATTTACTGATTCTAATTAGTAGCGCGATCAGGCTTTCTGAAACGCGTGGCATTGACAAAACCTTTTCGTAAAATATACAAAATGTATCTGTCAAGATATTCCTCGTTACGGGAACTAACCCGTTTACATTCGACATCTTTGAGGTTCGACCGTAACCTATTAATCTCCATAACTTATATATTTGAATTAGGAATTTGAGATAATTTTCAAGTTATAGTACAACAAACTGAACGTTATACTTAACAATGTTCAAATCCCATTGCAACCAAAAAACTATTACAACCTTTTTTGTTACAAATGGTCACTCAAAAATCAACTTAAAATACATTTGATTAAAGTAGATAACTGATTGAGTGGTGATGGAATGTAAATTACCTGAGATTATGAACACTGCTATAATGTGACAGCTAGAACCACGTAAGCGAGCCCCGACGACGGACCCACCTTGCCTTATCTCAGATAACTGTCACTGTGATCCGTAACGCGTAGTTTTTGGACCCCCGCACCCCTCACCCCGCACTCGACGTGTACAATGTACTGTATATAATATACAAGTGGTCGTTAGGTAATTATTATCGTATCATTGGTTTATTAGAAATTTGCTTCATTATTATAACTGCTGTATACGTGTCCTCCGATGTGAAAAGACGTTTGAATGTATGTAAATAAGGATATATTAAGTAGAAGAATATTGTAAGGTTGGGGTGTTCAGTTGCGAAGTGAGGACGAAATTGTACTACATACATATGATATTCAACATAAGATAGACAATACAAAATGGCGAAGTATTTAGGCTGTGAAGGCAAATTATTATTAATGTCATTAGGCCAATTGCCTGTCAAAAAGCAGGTCCACTTGTTTACTTCGCTTTATTGTCTATTAACCGGTAGATTGTTGTAATTACAGAAACAATTAAAAAGCCATTGTATATTGCGTGGATCCACGTATATACAAGTTTAAGAGGTGGATTATTGGCAATTTTTTAAACTGAAAATAAAAATTTGAAAACAAAATTGATTTAATAAAATTGAAATCGGATTGGAGGCAAAAACGAATTTCAAGGGCCTTCGTATCTATCAAATCTCTTATAAAATGTATTTCATGCGTACATTAGCGACTGTCACCCCGGTGGAGGATATAAGGCCGTGCGAAGAGCACACAGTATGGCGGCGCCTAAACGAACACGCTTCTTATTTTATGTAATTGTACGTATTGCGTTTCCAGACTTTCAGAGATCTCGTATTATTTTAAGTTTTAAGTACACGACTGTTCATTTTACACACAAGTGATCTTTAGTTGTAGGACGTCACGTTTGTATTCTACTTTGTACCCTACGGCCAGTCAGCCAAGGCTTTTCTCTTAATTTTAAGTGAGCGCACGCTCGAATGCTCCCGCGCAAGCAGAGGGAGTCACACTTTCTTTTATATTTCATGTAAATATTAGTGGTAATGCGGTAAGACTCTTAGGTTTCGTGTTAACAATTAGATCGCCTCCGTTCTTAGTTTGTGTTCAGTAATCCCACATTAATTTTGTATTATAATTTCCACAATATATAAAAAAGTAAAAAAAAAAAATACAAAATAATATGAGAAAATAATTGTATTCTTCGTTTTTATAATTATGACCTTTGTTTTAATTACTATTATTACCAATCGTAATGTAAATAGATACTTTGTGCACTGATAGTCGTGTTTAAGTTAACTTTAGATATTAATATAAAATGGCTGTATCGATTCTCTTTATGTAAAGCCCAAGACACAACGTTCACTATAAGACTTAGTAGAAATGTTTCCTTTGCGATTATAATTAAATTGTCATCTAACATTTTGTAATGTATAGAATGGTTTTAGTTAGCAGTCACGACGGACGATAGTATTTTAATTTAGTTTGTTCACGTGTACACTGTACAGCGACCTAGAAACGTAATGTAAATATAAATGATACATGTTTCTGTCGTGTACGGAGTTAGTTGCATTTTACCATTGTTGCGAACTGCCAAAACTATTGTAATAATTTTGTAGCGTGATACGCCATTACACCACATTCCTAACACTAAAAAAAAAATAGCGATGGAAATTTTGAAAATAATTAACTTCCATTTCCGTAATACTCTTGCATTTTGATAAGTTTTGTATCTGTAATACACGCGCTGTTTGCTCAAAATGCTATAAATATTGCCTATAAAATAAAATAATCAGAATTTCTGTCGTTTTTTTTACGTTTTCCTGTGTTGGTATACTTTAGCTTTGTATTCCTGAATAAATTGAATATAAATGTTTGGTGTCGTGTCTTAGTTGTGTGGTGGGTGGCGTATGCGTAGATCGTGAGCCGGGTAGCGACGTGGACCGGCCAGCGACACTGTGTAACAATAAACTACTGCATAATTATATACGTGCGTTTTATTTCTACCTTTTAGATACCCTTTCCTTGGTCCAACTTGTTCCCACTAAACACTTAATTATCTCCAAAAACAAGGCTTCCTCTCTCCTACCCTTTTTGCTGTGCCCTACAGGGTCCATAATGATCTAAATTATACAGGAAGATTTTTCACTATGAGACCAACTCTGAAATCACGAAAAAAAAATCAGCTGTTTCATACATTTTGGTCAAGTAGTAGGTACTTATTTGAACTTTTGTATTAAACAGCTGATCTTTTTTTCGTGACTTCAGAGTTGGTCCCATAGTGAAAGTTGTTCATATTCATGAGTAGAACACCCTGTAAAAATTTGGATGATGATAAAAAATATCCCTGTATAGTTACCACCTAAGTACACATTATGGTAAAGTCCAGTCTTACCAAGGAGTATCGTATTATCCAGTAACTGGATTGTGGAGGTCAGATAGGCAGTTGCTCCATGTAAAATACCGGTATTCAGCTGCATCCGGTTAGACTGGAAGCTGACCCCAACATAGTTGGGAAAAGACTAGGCAGATGATGAGTTTGAGTCCTCGATGATGCAAGCCTTCAGCATGGAGTGCACGGCGAACGGTTAATAAAGATGTGTTGAATGACTCAGAAAAATGTCGCGTTGGTATGAAACCGTAGTCTGTTTCATATTCATTCATTCCATGAGCCGTCTCTGTTCTATAATAAGCGCACAGTATTTCTCTAGAACAAAGAATGGAATACTGTTCGACATCTATAAGCAAAATACTAAAACTGTTTACTATTAATAATTAAAATAATATTTTTGTTTTCTTTTATTTAAACCTCATAATGAATTTAAAACTTTATTTAATAAGGTATCTTCCGAGTAAAACGATTAACACTGCTTTTGATTTAAGTAGATTTATGTTTAGTAAATTAATGATACAGTTCGGTTTCATTCGCTAAGTATTTGGGTTTTGTTATACCTATCCAATTTGATGGAGCGAGATAATATTTGCCCTCGCTTCAATATTGATATTTGACTGCATTTTGAAAATAATAACTACAACACGGTTAATAGATTTGAACACCTCGTCACTATAATAACCAACATAGTCGTAACGAACAGCATACTCTGTCTGTCTACAACCCAGTTACTGGGTAATACGATACCCCAATGGTAAGACTGGTTGTCAGCTTTTCGGGTTTCTGACGACCCGTAACGACTGTCAAAGATCCACGAATGACAGCCGGGACCAACGGCTTAACGTGCTTTCCAAGGCACGGAGGGGTCTTGGTATGTAAAGATGGTCACCCATCCATAGACCAACCGCGGCAAGCGTAGCTTAACCTGATCGATCGACCCGTGCGACTGATATTACTTAGCCACAAGCCCCTCTACGCCAGATTATTACACCATAATATTTCAATTTCGACGACCTCTGTGGCCGAACAGTCAAGCATCCGAACTGCCGCGCAAGGGGTTCGAATCCTACTAGGGGCAATATTTGTCTAATGAATATGCATGTTTGTACCCGAGTCATGGTCGTTTATTTTTATCCGATATCTAGTACTCAAAATACAGGCTCACTAGAAGCAGACAGATAATTGATATATGAGTGTGTCATATTTATTTATAATTTCAATATGGATTACGAACTAATGGTTAGGTATTACGAAGTTATCTCTCCAATAAAATCTTGTAAATTGTCGTTTGCGCGAATTCACTTTTTTGGGTTGGATACACGGAATAACCCAGTATTTTTTTTATTTATTTGACGAACTGGTGCCAAATAAATGTTATTCTTTTTTTCTGAAGCCCCATTTTCACAATGCAAGTTTCTTGCCGCTGGAATACAATAAAATTGCAGCAAAAAATGACTTGCAGCGTCTAAACACTGTTTAGACGGTGAAACTTTCGTAGTTGTTTTAACTTATGATATACAACTGGCAAATAAAAAAAAATGTAGGTAAATCAGGCTTAACACTGCCCGCCCCGTGGATCGAACCCAAAACCGCACGCTTCAGTGGCGGATTAACACATTTGCCGCCAGTAGGCTATTCAAATTTTGTCGCCCCTACCGACCTCTACAATAATGTCCACTGTCTTTTGTATATTGCTTCGCCTTTTCTTCAAAATACTTAAAATGTTCTCGTTCATCAGCTACGAAAACTTGCAAAGAGATTTGTAAAGGTCGGCAACTGTGGTAAAGTCTACGGTAGAAGCCTGAATTTGAGCATTACTTTGTTTATTCTTCCCAAAAAAAACATGGTAGGTAAGTATATAAATATTAATATTTTAATTTCAGTAAGACATTTAAAAAAAAATGTTAGCCCCTTTGCCGCCCCTAAAATCTGCCGCCCTAGGCTCCAGCCTACTCAGCCTATAGGTAAATCCGCCACTGGCACGTACGCTTAGCAATCGCACTAGATAAACGAATAACGACCCGTTCCGGGAATCGAACTGGGACTCCACGCTGAGCAGATTCGCCGAATAAACAATACCTACGCACGGAGACGTCACGGTGTATTCCTATTAATGTTTATTTCCCACTATCTTTATTACTTGCATATAATTATAAATGTACTTATCGGTGGTCAGGGACTGTTGTTTGTGCCTAAAGCATCTTGCGAGCGGTCGACTGTCAAGATAATATGGAGAAATACGTGATTTTTGTGCTTTGTGTTATACTGTGTAAGTTTTCATTTTTACTATTTACTTAGTTAATACCTAATAGAAAAAAAATTACAAGTGACAACTTTTTATTAGAAAATGAGATTCATATGGTATTTTTTTTTTTTTTTCATAAAATAATTATGATTGAACTGTTAGGTATGTAAATATGAACCGGAAAAAAATTAAACACGTGTGTTAACTTTTGTTAAAAACTGAGATTAATAAGGAAAAAAAATCTTATTTTTTCATAAACATTCGACTATTTATTTCAATATGATCCGGAAATTACTCTCAAAAGTGAGTTTTTCAAATTCCTGGTCATCCATCCATAATCGGAGCAAATTTTCTGATGTTATTTTAAACTGTTTCAAATTTTGAAAACAAATTGATAGTGCTTGTGAATAAGGAAAGTCACAAAGTAAAATAATAAAGTAAACAATCGCCCCAACAAAGTAATTAAATAAATAGTGAATGATAACGTTTCAGACGAAAGATTGAACTGTCAGTCAGTGTAATTATACATTTTATGAGCATTATAAATGAGTGGCTACAGTTCACATATCATTATTGTAAGTGTAGGTTAAGATCAAGGTCTGAGTTCAGAGTACCTACTAGCTTCTTTTAATATGTAGGAGATTTTATTTATTGCTACAAAAATACTCATAATTTATTCACCGTTTATACCTAATATGAGCTCAACTGTCACTAATGAGACACAATTACATTTCTACTAGCAGCGGCCCGCGATTTCACCCGCGAAAGTGTCGATCCCGTGGGAATGTCGGAATAAAAAGTATCCTATGTGTTAATCCTGGTTATAAAGTATCTGTGTGCCAAATTTCATCCAAATCCGTTCAAAGGTTTACGCGTGATTGAGTAATAAACATCTTCACAAACTTTCACATTCATAATATTATAGTAGGATTGTTCGGGGTGATATGTATCATCTGCTTAGTCTAACCGGATGCAGCTGAATATTAGTGTTTTAGGTGGAGCGACTGCTTATCTGACCTCTGCAACCCAGTTACTGGGTAACACGATACCCCTTGGTTAGACTGGTTGTCAGAGTTTCGGGCTTCTGATGACCCGTAACGGCTGTCAAAGATCCACGAATGACAGCCGGGACCAACAGCTTAACGTGCTTTCCGAGACACGGAGTGGTCTCGGTATGTAAAGATGGTAACCCATCCACAGACCAACCGCAGCAAGCGTAACCTATCGTACATCGACCCGTGCGACTGTTATAACTTGACAAAAAAAAAAAGAAAGTACCTATATTCACAGAAATATTTTTTGCATGTTATACTTACTTAATTACCTCCGTCAAAGTGCAAAGCACTTTGTTGGCAGACGTAGCAAATTTTTTTTTGTATGTAGGTACATATTATTATATTATTATTTTTTTATCTTAGCCACAAGCTCCTCATTTCACCATTTATATAAATGCCTTAGATATAAAGATAGGCAGCTGCTCCATGTAAATTACTGGTAGGTGTCTATTCAGCTGCATCCGGTTATACTAGATGATAAGTAGGTAGTGAGAAAAAGGCTAAACTATGAACATGTTCATGATAATGCCATACATACATATTATGTGGAAATCCCTTAGGCTGTATTTAGTGCTGGACCGACGACGGTTAGCGCTAACATCGGTCGCTTACTGATTTATATGGACTCGCGCTCGCTGACCGTGCTACACATAGACGTCCATTTATCGTCAGTGTCTTAGTACGCGTGGCCGACTGTACGCGACTGACATTAGCGTATAGTTAGCGCCACGAAAGATGAAACTTGACAAGTGGTTTGACTTGAGCAGTATACGATTTTAGGTCTCTTTAGCGGTATGAGGTCTGAGCGCGGGACGTGACTGGACGTCATAGGGGCGGCGGAAAGAGCGCGGGAGGCGGGGTCAAGTCTCATCTTTCGTGGCGCTAACTATAACACTAAATCCAGCCTTAGCCGGCTTATTAGGTACCTTTCTACCCTAAGGCAATGTAGGTATCATATTATATTACCAGTTTAAAATGACAAACACTACCGTAAACTTCATTCTGCAACAGTAACTCATAGTCAACTCCATCTGCATTAACGTTCTACCACCGCTTACAGCACCGACAGTGGCGCCTCCACCAGAAACCACAAAACAATACCGCAACGATTACGTCTACAATAGGAAAACTGATGCTTTCTACAAGTTGCACATTGAGAAGGTCCGACAGTGGCAGGTCACCAGGCTTTGCGATGTAGAGGGCGCACAGCTCATGATCCCGGCTACAGACTACGACATCATGCAGCTGCATTCTATGTTCAAGCAGTTTCCAGACCTTGGGGACTATGTGTGGGTGGGCGATGATGGACAGAGGCATGAATCTGCTGAGGAGCAGCCGATTATTGATTGTAAGTAATGTTATGTGTATAATCTTGTTGATTCTGTATTTAAATTGAGTAAGAAAGTATATCATTTCACTGGCTCACTACCACACCAAGCGTTATAGTGCAGACCCTGTTGTGTAAATAATTTCATCACCACTGCTCTCAAAACGGTGAAGGAAAACATCGTGAGGAAACCGGCATGTCCTAGAATCAAAAGTTCGAAGACATGTAAAATATACCAACCCGCACTGGGCCCGCGTGGTAGATTATAGCCCACTCCTCGAAGAAAGGAGGCCTGTGTCTCATCAGTGGGAACATTATACCTAAGCTGATTAAACATACCTTTTACTGATTTGTATTACTCACAGCGTTACTTTTATAATGTATGATGATTCTAGTGAGTCCAAGCGGTTCTGACGTGGATACGGAAAATATTGGGCAATGTGACGTGGCGACTCGGTCGGGCGATATCGAGACTACGATGTGTTTCCGAGAGATGCCGTTCATATGCAAAGTGGCTGCCAAAGACGCGCCTTACGATCAGCGCTGTGGTGTCTATGCAAAAGGTAAGTGTAAAACAGTAGCCAAATGCGAGTCGGACTCGCACAGGTAGGATTTCGTACCACCATAAAGGCCTATTCAAACCTAAGCGGTATTCGCTGCCGCTGTGGGTAGGTTGGGAACACCCAAATACTCCGAAATATTTTATTCCGAATTTCGATGTTCCGATTTTCAAAAGTCCGAATTTCATAATACCTAAGAATTATAATGTCTATTATTATAAATCACGAAATTTATTTTACCGAAAGTCGTAGATGCAATTTGTTTGTTTTCCGATTTTCATACGTTCGAAGAATCAAATGCTCGATGGGTTCTCGGTCCGAAAAACGACATTCCGATTTTCAATACTCCGAATAAATTGCTAAAATTGGGATTCTGATTCCATTAGAATAATATTCAGTTACGCATAGGTATAAATTCAAAATTAGGTATTATGTAACGTTTAGTTAGTGCAATTTACAAATTCTACTTTGTTATTAAGTTATTTTTTGAGCGCCAGATCCCCTCTATTGTTGGTGAATCATTTGGGTTAATAAGTAAGGTTGGAACTGTGACCAGCGAAAGAAAATATTTTTATATTTATTATATATTTTTTCTCTACCGCAGACGGTAGCGAATACCGCTCAGGTTTGAATGGGCCTTTAAATATTTACTGTGTATGTTTTTTACTAAAGTAGGTATTTAAAAAAATATGAATAGGTAAATATAGTTGTCCGTCCTTCCGTCCTAAAAGGATTACTAAGGAATAATCCCTAATACTAAGGCTACGGGTAAGGGATCCGCACCCAAAAGACAAGAGAAAAGGTACATATTCTACCGGTACATCCACTGTAATAATACCGTTGGCATGGATTCAGTATCTACGTGATTCTGAACCAATTTAAATAATCGACGCATGGAATTATTATGTACTACGTATCGACGTCAATTATTTAAAAAAAAATTTGCTCTGTCATAATTAATTTTGACCGCGTAGGAAAAAAAAATCTCCATTATAGTCCGCGGGGAACTAGTTGGCCGCGCCTTAGGTATGTGAGCGGTGGGACGGAGGGGCGGGGCGCATTACTAAGTACGTTACGTGCGTTGCGAACCGCCGCCTCACCCCTGCCCCCACCTCAGCGGCCAACTAGTTCCGCGCGGACTGTAGCGGGTCTAGAACCATGATCTGTACAGTTTGCTCGTGGATGTCCTTGCTACTCTGTAAACTTACTAAATTAAATACTACAACTATTCTTTGAGAACTTTATTGGCTCACCATTTCACCATCGACCTTGACGGCCACTAACAAAATTCCCTTCTAATTGACAACATTTCAAACCTGACACGACCTTAAAACAAAAATACTATTTCTTTATTTTCGTATCCTGAGTCCAAATATATTTTTATTTTATTTTTTTATTTCTAAATTTCTGAGAAAAAAAATAAAAATCAAAAAACATGTGATGACGTCACATAAACGGCGGAATGAGGTAGTTACCTTTGCACATTCCAATGTCTTTGATTGAAAACATTATATCAAAAAAGACATGTCAATGTCACCTAAGAAGTGTAACTAGAAAACAACTAAAAAACTGAATTTAATTCAATAATATTTTTTCCTATCAACTCGACACGCTGCTTACTGTTAATATTATCAATTTTTGATTGATATTTCGCCAATAAAATGGATCCCAATGAAAAATATACGCCAATGACGGAACCAAAACAACGACTGAGACAAGTGACATCTAACAGTTTTTTTGACGGGTCACAATAAAGCAAAGGTAATATCGCCATTCTACCGTCATCTGGCACTTACGTCTTTTTAGAATACACCTAATTTCAAAGTTAAAATTATGAATGAAAAGTACATAATTTCGAAAAACGAAAAAATATGGGTGCCCTAGATTTGAATTTACTTTTATATAATGTAATAATACATGCAGGTTAAAAATATGAAATGTTGTCGATTCCCAGACTACAAATACTACCCATCAGCGGGTAGCTGCTACAAGATCCCTCGGGTGCCATTCACCTGGAGCCAGGCCTACTCCGAGTGCCAAGCCGAAGGCGCTCACCTGCTGGTGGTCAACTCCCAGGCTGAACATGATGCTATCTTCAATCTTACGAATACTGAGCAGAGAGTCCTGGGCTCTAAGGCCTCCTACTTCTTTTTTGCTGGATTTAGAGCTGATAAGCCTGTTGGAAATGCTACACTGGTGTTTAGAACTATTTTTAGTGAGTATTTCCTTTTTTTTTCTTTTGTTTTAATTGTGTAAATTAGTAGTAATTTAGTGTGACAGGAGTGGGACAGCGTAGGATAATAAAAAAAAGAAATAGTAGATACTCCCGTACAAGAACTACCATATTATATTCAGGCACAGAATATACACCGTGTTCCGGACGATATACATAAACTTCGACCAGATGTTCAGTTCAGACCATGGAAATAAGCATTTTTCACCATGGACACATTAATGTATTCTTATTTTTAATTTTTTTGTTAATTTTTACTATGATAAAAACTAAATACCTTGACGTAAATCGCCCGATATGCATGCCTCTTTATTCGAATTGGCAACGATGACGTATTCATAAGATTTGGCGGGCTGAAACTTGTCAAAACTAAGTTAAGACTCTTTCTTACTGCATAGCTCAACTAAATTTCACAAATATCTTTGTAACGAAGCCTTTCTTTAAGTACTACTTCCTTTGTTACATTTAATTTGTAAAAGCTATAGAAGCGTTTGACCGAGTTTATGGATAACGTGAAGAACACGATGTAGTATAATAGTTGATTCAGGGTGGAAAGTTGAAACTGGCCTTGTAGGGAAGGTTTTCCAAATTTTACCCAAAGTAATATTTAACGTAGGTACGTCCCCTCCGGGGCCCGCTCCATTTTCCACTCAGTATTTTTGTATTTCCTATTTCATAACCATTACCAAGTCATCAGTCCATGTAATTTGTAATCTCTACATCTAGGACAGTAGAGGGTGTAAAACCCTATATTTTCTTGAGTTGGTAGTTGGTACCTATATCATTTTGAAACTGACAAAGTGGGAAAATACTGAAAACTTTCGGAATCTTTACCGAAATCCACTCTGATGAAGTCAATGTCAAATCATTTATTTCAAATAGGCACATATAAAACGTATAGACGCCAGCACATCAAGCTACCCAAAACTGTCAAATTTTCCCAATCAACTTTGAACCTTACTTTTTAGCAATAAAGTTGAAAATCTAATAAAGAAATTTGACAGATTGTAGTAGCTTGCTTTCCTGGCGTCTAAACTTTTGAATTTCAAAATTTACACAAAATAGAATTGATTCTAGTCGCCCCTTCCAAACGGTAGTATCGTATGGAGAAGAATGGGGAAGAAAATCCGCCGTTACTCTTTTAAAATGTTTTACAATATTTTGTGTAGTACATTAGCCCCCTTACTAATAAACGTTGTATAGCGTCTGTATAGTTACACGACGCTTTGTCTTCTTCTTTCGAAAGTCAAATTACTGACGACTGAAAGAGAGAAATCGGTGTGTAACTATTCATCAGATATAGGTACAATATAGTATAATAATACGTTTATTAGTAAGGGGGTAATTACATAATTACTAGCTGCACCCCCCGGTTTCACCCGCATAAACTCTCGATCCTATGGGAATATCGGGATAAAAAGTAACCTATGTCCTTTCCCGGGACTTAAACTAATTTCATCTAAATCGGTTCAGCGGTTTAGGCGTGAAAAGGTAACATACAGACAGACAGACCGACAGACAGACAGAGTTACTTTCGAATTTATAATATTAGTATGGATATGTGAAGACGATACACCTAGAATAAAATTACTATACCACAATAGGTACAAAGAATTGAAAATAAAGAAAGTCTTGGGCAAAACATAATACGTCTCGTATTTTTCCAGACCAAACTTTAGAAGAAGCTGGCTTCAGTGACTGGGCAAAAAACGAGCCAAACAACGCGTTAGGTCGCGAGTTCTGCGGCTCCATCTTTCAAAACGACGGGAAACTAAACGACGTGGACTGTTCCGAAAATTTCGGCTTTATTTGTGAAAAAGAGGTCCCAGCATCTTCATAATTTTATTAGGTATAATTATGCCTACTCGTATCGTTATCGTTTATTGGAATAAGGCCTGAGCCGGCATCCTAATTGCGTAACACATTATCAGCCACAATCTGAATAATTTTGAAGGATATTGCTTATCCATTGCTTCATATGTTCGACAAATTTGTCTGTTCAGCAACGTAAATAACGTAATGAATGTTGTTGAAATGTCAAAATGAAAGCCGTTCCTACTGTTACCCCTTTACTAATAAACGTTGTATAGCTTGTACTATTTATTATGTGGTAAAGCGTCGGTATAGTTACACAACGCTTTGTCTTCTTCTTTCGAAAGTCAAATTACTGTCGGCTGAAAGAGAGAAATTGGTGTGTAACTATTCATCAGAGGGGCAATTCTCGTAATTTTAAGAACGTTCACAGTCTGAAAGCCAATTCTCGTAATTTAAAACATTCAAAATCTAGTCGCAGTCTCATCTCAGCGACAATCAAATGTCAAAATCTTGTCAAAATATAGGGAAATTAGAGGTAATTTTGACAGATTGAGACTGAGATCAGACTGTGAACGTTTTTAAAATTACGAGAATTGCCCCTCAAATCTCAGTCTCAATCTGGCAAAAATAGGTCTAATTTCCCTACATTTTGACAAGTTTTTGAGATTTGTTTGTCGCCGAGATGAGACTACGACTAGATTTTGAACGTTTTCAGATATAATACGTTTATTAGTAAGGGGGTTAGTGTGTTACGCAAAACCCAGCTGATCTATTCGCCCGCGCACTTAGGAGCAATCTTTGCTGCCTGTTACCGAGCTACAGAAGAGGATAGAGTCACGGGAAAATGCATTTTCGGGTGAATATACAGGGTGTTACAGAAAGGGTATATCAATACAAACGGGTTGAAGAGTGTATCTGGTCTAGAATCTCTGTACAGCTCAAAAGCAGTAACTTTGAAAATGCTTAATATGTTTTTATTTCGATAGTTTATTAAATTGAAATCATAACAAACGTGTCACCGCACTACGAGGGTCATTATCCATTATCTGTATTGTGTCTGTACGCCTAGTACCCGCACATCACGCCGCCGCGCGTCAGTGCAGCGCCGTGATGTCGAAATAAAAAAAATATTAAGCATTTTCAAAGTTAATGCTTTTGAGCTGAAAGAATCATGACCACGCTCCATACATGCGATGACCTGTCATTCTATTTTTTTTTCTGATGATGTATAGTGACGTGAATCATATCAAAATATTTAATAAGTCTTAGATTAACCACTGTAAAAACGTGGTTCGATTTGACAATAAGGTAAAAATGTTATATTGAAAACAATATTTGAGGTTATGTAATTAACTGTCCAACGAATTTATGTACAAACTATCAGTTTTACAACAAATCCATAGTAAGTATCTACCAAAAAGTATATAGTAAACCACCACCCACCACACCAGTAGTCGCAAAAACACACAGTGCACATCGACGCGAAAGCAAACGAAGAACTGCAAAAAACATTCGTAAGTAACCGACGGGGATGACACACTAACAGCAAAAAAAAAAAAACGTTTTGTTTCACAACTATAACTTCACTTGCTAACTTCACAACTACGGATTTATTTACTTGCTTAGAATATTTTTACTACTAAGTAGCGTTAAAGCTAAATTAAATTAAAATAAATTATATAACGACGCACAAAATAGAAAACAAATAAATATTAACAGTGCTTAGACCGCATTTAAATGTCAAACTCCCACTGTCACAAAGCCACAACATAAAACGAAACGGTACTTCAATGCGTTTGTAATGGCTGCGTTCTATTAAAAACAATTAAAAATAATATTTCTTTTTTTTCACATTGCTAATTCTGATTTAAGTTCGTATTACGTAAACAGCAAAAAAAAACCTATTTAATAAGCCAAATAACATCACTATACACAACATCTTCTGTCAAAATGTTTGACAGGTCATAAATGGACATGATTCTTTTGTACAGAGATTCTAGACCACATACACTCTTCAACCCGTTTGTATTGATATACCCTTTCCGTGACACCCTGTAGGTCTGGCTCAGTCTTTATAAATAGGACGGGGTTTATATAAAAATTTAATTCTGACCAAGTTTCGCGCAGTATTGTTTAAGCAAAATTTTTGAAATGCGACTAAATAAGTATGTATATCCCCAGCGGTTGAGAATTTGGACTACCGAGGACGATTAAGCGACGGTTAGTGATTTTAACAATATTTAAAATGTATAATATATACGAAGCTTTATATTTAAAAAACATTTTGTAGTTGAAACAAAATAAATTGAAATTGTTCGCGATTTTGTATTTTTACTTTATTCATTTTAAGGATGTTAAGATGCTGATTTACAGTTTACTTACTACATACTTGTTTTATTTAATGGAAGTTTTGTTAAACGGTGCCATGTTTTAATACGAACGATGTTTTAGTAGATGACTATAATTCGATTTCAGCTAAATATTGATTCGCAAAGTTTCCAATGTTTGAAATATTTTTGCAATAAAAAACTAAGTTGACAAAAACGGCTCTAGAATTTGACCCAATAATGTAGCCCCTAAAAAAATAAAAAATGGTTTATTATTTATTTAATAAAGAAAATTTACTACGAATACTTATTTGTAAACATTTAGGAATATTGGTAGTACCTACCTAAAATAAAAATTAACGAGACTTTTGTTTTAGTTTTTTTTTGATTTAGCGAGGCACGTCTGTGTTTATTTTTGGAATAGACGTTGTTGCTAACGAACTATTATCGACCCAGGAACATGTTGGAGCATGTACACGTTTTAAGGCATACACAGAAAATCCATCATGGTCAACTCGACTGCTCCATTACCAGTCGGCGGGTTGTCCCTAATTGAACCACTCTAAACAGTTAATCTTTCCTCTAATATTTAGCTGGTACCTTTATGTTGGCAGTAAATTGAAACATAATTATTCACGTACGCATATTACAACCTATATACCCAATGGATGCGGGGCTTAATTTAATTTCGGTGCCGGTGTACAGTCAACAAAAGAGATAAGTATGCAGGCTCGTCGGATATAGTTGAAGTTTAGTGAAACCGATGCATGTTCTCGAATAAAAAAATGTATTTTATTAATAGAAAACAAACAGCTCATTTATCAAATTAAATTTCAGTGGACAACATTCATCGGTTTCTTACTAAACTTCAATTATATCCGACGATCCTGCATTCTTATCTCTTTTGTTGACTGTACGTATCCAAAATTTAGAAAAGTTGGGCCCTTAATTACTTTACCAGAATATAGCCGAATTTTCTACTGTGGGGTGGGCTAATTAATTTTATGATTAACTTATATTTGAATAATATTAGGCTCTGTTTGCAAATTATATAATTTTATACGTATCTCGAAGAGCAAATAACGAAAACATGGTGTAGTAATTCATAGGGTTGCACATACATAATTTTTTCGTCTTTTTAACCGACTTAAAAAAGGAGGTTCTGTATTCGACCCGTATGTATGTATGTTTGTATGTCCGCGATTTTCTCAAAAACTAATGAATCGATTTTGATAATTCTTTCATCAATGTGATCTACATACTTTCAGGAAGGTTTTAGTATATAATACATTAGATAATTATTCTTAGGTACGAAGTTCTATGCATAAATGTACTGCATCTCCGGCATTTCTATGCGAATTTTGATGATTCTTCTAGTCGGTGTTTTCAATTCTTCAATGCACTAGTGTTAATTGAATTTATGTGGGGTAAGTACAACTAAAAAGTGAAAAATAAACATTTTTTTACAAAAAAAAAAACCACCGACTTCATTAAACATCAGATCTGTGATTCTCATAAGGGTGTTATCTTTTTTTGCGGCGTCCTGCCGGCTTGTCCGTTGAGGCTAGAAATCGGGGCTTTCATTATTTCGGCGGTCGGTCGTTATGACATTGTCACGGGGTAAATCGCCCGTCATATGAACAGTTTGGGGATAAGATGCTGATCACGCACGGACACATGAGTTATAGTGGATGATGACGTACGAAAGTACATACCTCATACGTGTTGAATAGTTTTTCAGGGCTCGTGTTGGTATGTGCGATGCGTTGGGATTTCGAAATTGTTATTGCTGGTTATTCTTCCTTTCTTTCGTTTTCGGTAAGACTGGTGTATGGGGACGTTTTTGACGCGTGTCAAGGACAACAAATTATTCTAGCATTGTGCGCGACGCGAACCACCCAAGTTTATTTTGTAGTGACGAAAAATAGAAACCAAAAATGAATTAACACTGAAAGATGTTTTTTTTTTCAGAAAACCCAATACATGGTGAAATTAAATTCATGGGCATCCTTTTAAGGGGTCATTGTACTCATCATTATGAACAACTTTTACTACGGGACTAAACAAAAATCGCGAAAAAAAAATCAGCTGTTCCTTGCATTTATGTTCACATAACTCGTCAAAATGTAGGGAAGAGCTGATTTTATTTTCGCGATTTCTGGTTTGGTCCCATAGTAAAAGTTGTTCATAATGATGATTACAATGACCCTTTAAAAGGGTGCCCATGAATTCAATTTCACCCTGTATATTTAAGAGTTGAAACAATCGGTTTGCTAATTTGTGCTCTTAACGATATTATATGAGACAAAAATAAAAAATTCTTGGATAAAAAAAATGAGGACAAAGTTTATACGTTGAATGATGGTTGCCTATCGTCCTTTGAGAAGTTTAAAAGTTAAGACGAAAATAGTGTGCACACGCACCACAGCCCCCGAGCTCAATAGTACCTACAGCGTAACAAATTGCGTTTTTAAAAAGCAGAACCCCACTATTTCGCCAAACCCTCAATTTACGGACATCCGGGGGTCAAATTCGCTTCACTCCACAAAAACGGAAGGTGTAACAATAAGCACCGTTATAGGAAATTCCTGGGGTATTTACCCAGTTTGCCTCATCTGACGAGTGTTGACCCTTAGATATCGCCACCTCCTCGACATATCTGAACTACGGGGGGTCACAACCCGCTGGTTGTGTTATAATGATTTCCTCGACACAATAGGCCAACGGAGCGGTTCGCCGTTCTAATTATTGTTGTTAAGAGTTTCACTCAGTCATAAGCCGGAGTTTCATTCAACAATGGTGACACGTTTCAGTTTCATTGTTCGTTAATACGCCCGCAAACTTCGACTTGATTAAGATGGGCGCCATGCACACCGTCGAGTAAAGTTGAAATGCGCGGCGAACGTTAATGAGACTCTGCGAGCGACTCTGAGCGTCTCCGGCTGTTAAACTTCTAGCTATTAATACATAGAGTTTTCTAAACTTCCTTTATGTGCTGGAATCGTGCAGTTACTGTGATAACAGCTTTCGGAACGCCGGAGGTAATGTATGCGGCGCGAGGTGATTTTCTCATTTCACGGTTGGCTGTTCTAATTTACTGTGTAACAGGTAGCCATATTTCGCGAATAATAACGTTGCGTTCATTGTAATGTTTGAACAAAAACATTATTTCTTATATCTTTTTGGACACATTGGGGAGATTTTGCTCTTTCTCTTTTAGGAGAAGATGTATAATACTGCTGACTAGGCTGTTATTATTTTAGATCCTATTTTTTATTCCCCGTTGGCCTGTACTGTCCCACTCCTGGGCAAAGGCCTCCGCCATATTCTTCCACATTTCCTTATTGTGTGCCTTCTCCGTCCAATCGGTTAGGAACGAATCCAAATCATCACGCCAGCATTTCTCAGGCCTGCCTCGCTGACGACGCTCGTCTTCAGGCACCCACTGTGTGACGAATTTGGCCCATCTGTCTGGATGACCTGTACCTTATACCTAATTTAAAACGTAATTAAGTCAGCCGTACGGGTCGATCGATCAGATTAAGCTACGCTTGCCGCGGTTGGTCTGTGGATGGATGACCATCTTTACATATAAAATATACAAGAGTCTCGGCTCTTCCAAGTCTCGAAAAGCACGTTAAACCGTTGGTCCCGACTGTCACTCGTGCATCTTTGAAAGTCGTTACGGGTAATCAGAAGCCCGAAAGTCTGACAACCAGTCTTACCAAGTATCACGGTGTTACCAGTCTTATCGTATTACCCAGTAACTGGGTTTGTTGAGCTCAGATTAGCAGTCACTCCTTGTAAAATACTGGTATTCAGCTGCATCCAGTTTAGACTAAAAGCCGACCCCAACATAGTTGGGAAAAGGCTAGGCAGATGATGACATTTTAGTAATCATAAGAAATGTCAACGCACTCTCATTATTCAGTGATAACTTATCATTTGCTTATGTTATGTATACCTAAGTACATAGTTATATTATGTTCCTATTATTTCATATTCAACAGCCGTGTGCCCGATGGATTTACCCATCGGCAATAATGGCGAAGTTTCAAACAAACTCAAACTCCAGGCATTTGTTTTAATTCAACCATTTACTTATAGGCACTTTTAAAAATTGTCAAAGATATAATATTATTATGATTAAGTTCTATAAAGGTCAAGAGAACTCTTATGCAAACATTATAGAACCACGGGGAGAAAAAATTCAGCCTAATTTTGGTTCCAAATGGAATTCATAGGAGCTCTCACGGGCAATTAGAACTATGGGTGTATGTTGTGCGTAGTGAACGATTGATTGAACGATAAGGCGTTTCAGTTCGGTCATGAGTGATAAATGAGACGCCAAAGTTCTTTTGAGTGGGGATAAGTCAAGTTCTTTGAATTTGTGTTGTGATCAGCCATTTTAATTTTGGATTACTTACATCTATTTGGTGAGTAATAAAACTTCACCTGTACGTCACATAATGCAAGTATTGATTTTTAGCACAAAATCCTTGCGAATGTTTTTTTTTACTGTGAAACTATAGTACTTAC
The DNA here is from genome assembly GCA_945859645.1 of Amphipoea oculea. Lineage (NCBI taxonomy): Eukaryota > Metazoa > Arthropoda > Insecta > Lepidoptera > Noctuidae > Amphipoea > Amphipoea oculea. The sequence continues at coordinate 18,301,837 of OX243873.1, forward strand.
GGTTTCTTCGGAATTTCGATTTGATCAAGAACAAATTAAACAAAGTGTGTTAAGTCAATTGATGAAATAATACTATAAAAAAACTGTTAAAAACCTAACATAATGATTTTACACTATGTATAATGTCAAAGTACATGAGCTATAATTAACAAAACTCAGTGATAATGCGTTAGTGTGATAAAACACTGTTCAAAACAAAACATTTTCAAGGACTCCATTTTCTAAACATGGCGCTGTATATGGGATCTCATAGTTATTATTTTCACTTATTTGTTCCCTATTTGGAATTGTAAGGTCTAAAAATCACTTATTTGTAACAGAATGACGCGCGACGATCTGACTTAAGTAATATAGATAACAATTATGTATTTTGGAACTATTAGATCGTTATAAGTAGTTTTAAATAGGTAGAAATAGCTACTTTTTGTTTTCAAAAAACCCCTATTGAAACTTAGTCACGCGTTGGAGTGGCATATTAGAGTACAGCAGGCCTTAAAGGTGCAATCACGTTAGGTTCCAAAAAGGTTGCAAAGTGATCCCTTTAGCCACTGCAGGTGGTATACTACTCTATAATAATACTCATTTGGAAATAGAAGTGCCAAATAACGGTATGTTACCGCTTATATGTTACAGTTGCTTACAATTATTGATGTTAAGGCCTTATATACCACTGTTGCTTCTAAATCAGTAACAATTAAAACCTGTTTTCAACTTTAAGTAACAAAATCGACATTATGCAACCATAAGAAATAATGTAGAAACAAAATAATATACATACGAGTGATGTGAGGTACTCATATACAAATATGAGTAGTGTTTGAAGATATAAGTTTTATCAAACACTGTTAAACCACTCATTTGCAACTTAAACCTATAAGTTGCAAAATTCACTAATGTATCTACTACTTGGGTATAGATGGAATTGTTATAAATAATTTCCATCACTACTATAAAATTGCTGATTTGAAAATTCTTGTACTATATAAAACTGCTATCTATGAAAGCAGCGCAGTCAACAGCAGTTTATTATTATTGTAATATTTCGTGTACAGTTTTTTTTAATTAAAAGTATGTATAGTGACAAATAACGTGTTTTAATAATTAAAAAGGACCCACGGAGCGCTATCCTAACAGAACGCAATAAATGAATATGGATATGAACCTTTGCTCGCTGTATACCTATAACGCACTGTGCCTAAGTCGCGTTATGCCTAGACCTCGGATATCTATGCCTAGACCAAACGAGATGTGGGCGTATTGTGACTTAGGTCAATTCCGTTTTAGTTCAATAGTGAGATAGGCTTAGTGAGACTTATATGTTACGCCTAATAGCCGAAGTGCGGCTACACCTAGTTTTAGCCCGGCGGGTACAACTAGGTGCAGCATTCTACGTCGACGGAGAAAAACAAAAAATCTATTTGTTAGATGAGGTATAGTTGCATAAAAATAAAAACATGGCTTCCCTGTTTCTCAAACCAGGTTGCCAGCTACAAAAATACAACCGTCAGTTGTCATGTCATTGTCTCAGGTTATTGATGAGGCCTCGTGGGAACAGTTCGGCACCTGGTGGCATCAATCACTGGCTCTAATCAGATCAGATGCTTTCGATCCTCGACATTGACTGATGCGGTTTTTCCGAATGCTCTACAATCACGCTAATGTGATTCCGTGTTTATTGGGGAATAAGTTTACCTGTCAATATACCTATTTTCAAGAAGCTTTGTCGGTTAACCAGGTCCATTATTGGTATTCCTGCCGGCAGGTTAACACCTACTAGAGGTGGATTTATGTTTGCAACTATAGTATAGTTAAAATCTCGCTGCAGACTCGGTCATAAATCATAATCGGAGTAGGGATGTGCGCTAGTTGCGCGCGCGCAAGGCCATTATCGATAACAGAATCATTAAGGTTATCACGTAAACATACTGCATTCATTAAGTATTCAGGGTAAATAATGAGTACAAAAGCACATTTATGCGAAGAGTTCATCATTCATGTGGATGATGATGACGATGACTCAGACGAAGAATTTTAATTTTCTATTTTTAGTTTTATAAAATTTGTTTATATATTTAATATGCTTTGTAGTAAATTTGGTAATAAAAAAAAAATGTGTATTTATTTCTATCACCCATTTATAAATATATAAAACTATCGATATCACTCATCGACTGCAGTAATGCACAGGACTACGTGTGGGCGTGGCCTGCCCATAAGGCCCGTGAGTGAGAAAGAGAGCGAAACACGAATGATTTATGACCGAGTCTGCAGCGAGCTTTTAACTATACTATAGCAGGGTGAATAATGCAACTACAGGGTGTTACGGAAAGGGTATATCAATACAAACGGGTTGAAGAGTGTATCTGCATAGCTATTCACAAACACTCGATACGCTTCCGTATCGTATCGAATATTAATCATTGTTATCGTAGGAGTCTTCTAAACGCTGTTCACAAGTCCAAAACCCGAAAATTTTGTCAGTTTAAATCAAATAGACGCCCGCTATTCTTCCTACAGCTATTTGCTGTTGAGGGCAAGTCAAATCAGGTTATCGAAATGTCAGGTTTTCGATACGATAGCCTGTCGTATGGTTGTGAATCAGGGCTCTGGTCTAGAATCTTTGTACAAAATGTCAGCTCAAAAGCAGTAACTTTGAAAATGCTTAATATTTTTTTTATTTCAATAGTTTATTAAATTGAAATCATAACAAACGTGTCACCGCACTATGAGGGTCATTATCCATTATCTGTAGTGTGTCTGTGCGCCTAGTACATACACATCACGCCGCCGCCGCGCGCCAGTGCAGGACCGTGATGTCGAAATTAAAAAATATTTAGCATTTTTGATATACTCTTTCCGTAACATTCTGTATATGGTCATTGGTTCAATATTATATTTAATTGTTTTTTTTTTCTAATTGCCCCGTAGGTCTCGTGGTTGCAAGCGCGACTGCTGAGCGTGGGGTCCTGGGTTCGATTCCTGGGTTGGACAAAGTGTTATTGGGTTTTTCATTAGGAATTTCTTAGTAACACCCCGGAGTTTGGAAGTTGGCGGTTTAATACCCCCGTGCCGCGGAAAGCACGTAAAGCCGTTGGTCCTGCGCCTGATCTCTCCCCGGTCGTGTCGGATTGCCGTCCCATCGGACTATGAGAGTAAAGGAACAGAGAGTGTTCCCGTGTTTACACACACACTTGTACACTATAATAATTATCTCCTGCGTACTTGGCAAATTTTCGTTGAGATTGGCCACCATAACCGAAATCGATCTCCCAGACTATTATAATTGCTAACAGACGATTTTTTTCTTAATAGGCTTTTAAGTAAGACTGTGACCTCTGAGTTTGTTTCGGCCTTTCTTCTCAGAATAGTTAGATAGGAAACGGCGACCTCATCTAGCTTAAAAAAATATGATTGACGTGTAAAAGTGTTTGTATAAACCTACTTACAGAAAATAAATCATTTATCATTAAGTACTGAAAACTTATAGGTATCGATACAAAGGAAAGTTACTCCAAAGAAAGACCTATGCGCCCAGCACCAGCTGTGTGTCTGTGGATTTTTTTATTATTATTTATTTATTGCTAAATGGCCATGGGCCATAAACGACCAGTCATTTCCAAACCGTAATTTCTTAGACTACTACAAATTGGAAATTGGTACATAATAGTTGTTCGGCATTAGAAAACAAAACACGTGCCTCTGAAAGCCCTAGTTCAAAGTTAATCCCGACTAATAAATGAAGAATTAAAACTTACGGTCTACTTCTTAATAAACTCCAACGTGTTATACAACTTTTATAAAATCGAGTGAAAGAGCTTCTTGGATTAAGAGCCAGTCTTTATTCTGAAAAGTGTTTCAAGTGCCCCATTCACTATTTAATTAAAGGTCCTTTGTAATGGTTCAGCGTATTACTGTTATCCGGAAATGACTCCGATTAGGGCTAATTTTGAACTAAACTACGTCTGATATAAAAAAACAATTATCAGTAAAAATAATGTAATCAACAGCACTTTAAAAACTCTCTAGAGATCTGTACAATTGGTTATTTATTTAGTTAATACTTTAAGCACACAAATGTATCTACAGAGGCGGACTGAATGCCATAGGGATTTTCTACCAGTCAACCAGGTGATGCAGAGACAAACAGTGGTAGGTGCCATGATAAAAATTGAGGAATAGATATCTATACATCTATCTATATATATAAAAATGAAACCCGTTTTCCGTTGTCACGACATAACATGAAAACGGCTGGGCCGATTTCGATGAAATTTGGTATAGAGATAGTTTGAGTCCCGGGAAAGGACATAGGATAGTTTTTATCCCGATATTCCCACGGGATCGACATTTACGCGGGTGAAACCGCGGGGCGCAGCTAGTACTTTATACATACATACAGACTACGTACAATGCAAACAAATAAAATTGAAGTGTCTGTTTGTAATTTCAAAATAACAGCTTTTTACCCGACTGCGCGATGCAAAGGAGTGGTAATGTGTTTATTACTAAATGCATATGCAAGACGTATAATACAGTAATAAATTATAAGAGGAAAAAAAAACAAATTTTGTCGGTCCGTTGGTTACGGCTAATACCTGAAACGGCTGGACCAATTTTGACGGGACTGTCACTAGCAGATAGCTGATGTTATAAGGCGTAACTTACTCTACTAGAAAAAGAATTAGGGTTCCGTGCAAAACAATGAAAACCCATGAAATACAATGTTTTCCAACATGCACGCGAACGACGTCGCGGGCACAGCTAGTTTCAAATATGTATAATGATATAAATAAATTTATTAAAACTATTAATATAATATATACTTAATTATGTATAAATATAAAAAGATGCACGATTATACTAAAAACACATAAGGCAAATTAAAAAGACAACGTAATTGTATAATCACAACGGTAACGTTTGTTAAAAAATAAAATAAAATAATTACGTTTTACATAAATATAGGATATAATATAATTTATAAATAAAGGGCCACAAGTCGAAAAAAAATATAAATCCTTTTTAAAGCAAAAATCGTATCAATTTCAAAAGGGCCATAAGTCGAAACAAATTGTTTCGATTTGTAATTTTTTCGACTTGTGGGCCCTTTTGAATTTAAGCAGCGAATATATATAAGTTTGTACTTATTAGTGAGAAGATGGTAATCTTAGCTCAAGATGTCCTCAGAATCCTATGAAGTTCTAAAACTAGATTTAATTAAGCATACCCCAAAATGAAACGACGAAAAACTTTGAAAGAAGCTCTGAAATTAATGAGGTGCTCGGGAATTCTGCGCCACTAAAATTTGAGGGTCGCCTCCTCACGTAGCCAGAGTGTGTGACCCCTGTGAAGCCATTTAATCTGCAAACTTCTTCGGAAATCTTAAGTATTCAAAGTAATAGAGAGGTCACATTATTTTGGTTATAAAGTGTTCTGGAGGTTGTAAGCGAAAACTTAAATTAGTGGCTGGAATACAGGTTTTTGAATAGGAGGTCACGTTTTGGGGACTTGTGTTAAGGTCTTAAGATTTGGGCATGTATTCGTCTTTAATTATATGAATAATTATGACATGTAGATTTTATTTTAGTCAAGCTCGGGACTGCTTCGTTAGTTCAGGGCTAGGGTTGTAACGACAACAGGGTTGACTACAATTCTACAAAATTGGTAAATTAAAAAAATAAAATTGCTTGACACAGAAGTTACAAATATACACAGTTACAGGTTACAATCTACAATTCTTTCGCATTGTTGAAAGCGTAACACCAAGCATGAGGGCTATGTACACTTGTAAACTTGCATCATGATGAGTGGAAGCTCTCGACTCGTGATTATAGATCTATTTTTTTTTCTTTATTATTCGAGTTAATTATCTTTTTGTATGCACGTGTTTCTGCGACAATTAAACTAATTTTTCGTTTTCAAATTTACAAATTGTAACTGGTAAAACTGTAATAATTATAAAGTTTTGTGCCCTGTCTATCGCGTGGTCGCAAGTGTGATTTCTGAGGGTGGTGGGTTAGATTCCCTGGTCGGTATATTGTATTTTTTTTTATTGAGCCTGCGCTGTCCCACTCCTGGGCAAAGGCCTCCCTCCACTCCTTCCAGTTTTCGCGAGCCCGCGCGTCCTCCCTCCAGTTTTGACGGAATCTATCCAGCTCGTCCCGTCATCTCCTACGTGGTCTGCCGCGACCCCGCCTCACTGTCTCAGGGCACCAATTGAGGTCTTTTTATTTCATCCTTTGTAGTATCTCGGAACCTTTCGTAGAAGTTATTGGCAATTACTTCATGGAATAAGGGTACAGTCAGGGAAATTAAATGTTACAGCCAATTGACAACCTATGTTAATATGCTGTGTTAGAGCCATTTCAAACGGCTGTCCAAGAATGACAGTTGTGATTTGAATATGCGGATAATGTTTTAGTCAACAATATTCTAGACTATCAACAAATTGCAGTGGTGGCCCAGTGGTAACGGCTGGACTTACCGAGTTGCACGTCGTAGGTTCGAACCTAGACAGGTGCGTTACTTTGTGTGAATTATTTCATCACCACTGGTCTCAAAACGGTAAAGGAAAACATTGTGAGGAAACCGGCATGTCCTAAACCCAAAAATTTGAAGATGTGTGACACCTACCAACCCGCATTGGGCCCGCATGGTGTACTTCTTCTCACCAAGAGGTGGTCTGTGTCCCAGTAGTGGGATCATTATAGGCTGATTGTGAGATAATATTTACTTAACCATTAATTTCTTTGAATTTACATGAGACGTTAAAACAAAAAAGTGGCACTCCGGGAGTGCCGACAGAAGTGAAAACTTGACCAATTACGTGTGTATTTTTTAATATAAACAGAAAACTTTGCCATCACTCACTATCAGAAATACATTAAAACCGAGTACATCCCGAGAACAGCCGAATACATCCGAAGCGGTGTCGGTTACGGTAACAGTGGCGCGAATGCAATAGTTTTTTCCCATCTCAAAAATGCCCAACGCGCCTGAAGAAGTTTTCACTTCAAAAACCTTTCAAACATTCCCAATATTTAACAGGGATATATCTCAAGTATGTACAAGATAACTGAAAAACTGCTACATAAATAAACCATTAACCTAACTGTAAAATAGGTCTGTTCTCCAACCTGATTTCCGGTCCCAATGGTAACGTTTACACGCACGTTCGCGTTAAGCCGATGACAAACAGTTGTCGACCATTAATAAATGTAATAGACATTATGCACGGACTTGTGATGTTTACGTTACGTTCAATGGTGTGTGTTTGGCATACATGTAATTGCTGTGTCACTTTGTTAGGGTTTTGGTAATATGTTGGATTAATTACACGTTTTGTTTCAATTTCAAAAGGATAAAACATGTTACACGTCTCATGAAGTAGAAACTGGTATTCCTCATCATCTGCCTAGCCTTTTCCCAACTATGTTGGGGTCGGCTTCCCCGTTGTACCGTTTGCACCATTGACTTGCACCATCAATGGTGCAGAGGAGACTAATTAGTTTCGTTTGCACCATTAATGGTGCAAATGAACCGGATGCAGCTGAATACCAGTATTTTACTTGGAGCGACCCCTTGGTAAGACTGGTTGTCAGATTTTCGGGCTTCTGACAAGCCGTAACGACTGTCAAAGATCCACGAATGACAGCCGGGACCAACGGCTTAACGTGCTTTCTGAAGCACTGAGTGGTCTTGGTATGTAGAGATGGTCACCTATCCACGGACCAGCCGAGGCAAGTCGACCCGTGCGGCTGTTATTACTTAGCTACAAGATTCCTATGCTCGTAAAAAACACGGTTTTAATATGTGAACCGATAAATAAAAAATTTTGATTGTGTTCACAGGATGGATTACCTCGTTGACCTAGAGGTTACAAGCGCAACTTTTGGGCATGAGGTCCTGGGTTCGACTTCCAGGTCGGGCAAAGTGTTATTGAGTTTTTCCATCAGGAATTTCTCAGTAACAGCGCAGAGTCTGGATTTGTGCCCGGTTGATGGCAATAGGTTTGCCCCACAGATATAGATACACCTAAATAACGCAAGAGCAACTACTTCGCGTGCCAAAAATCGCACCAGCTTACGTACAAAAATCGTAAGCCGCCACTTTCGCGCTCAGTCCTCTGTACTGCTGGCTGGGTGAGCGTGAGCGCTGGCGCTAGACCCCGGGAGTGGGGCAAAACGGGTGCCGCACGAGGCAGCGTCTTTGAATCGATTTGATTTTCCCATCACTGAATAGTGCTTGTGACGTCATAATGGGTAGTCAAAAAATGGCACGCTTGGTTTTCATACAGATCGTGATACTTGCGTTATCTAGGTATATCTATATCTGTGGTTTGCCCCCTATTATATGGGATTTAAACATAACTGGCGAAATGTGGGTGTAGGTACTAATATTAGGTGCACATCTGTATAACCATGCGGTGATTACAGGCGTACCTAAACATATCAGTGCAGTCTCACTCACAACAAAGTTTTGTTGACATGTTAATATCACACTTGTTCACACTTGTTGTTGTTGTTGTCAAATGTTTAAGACGAGCGCTAATCCTGCCGACAAACTGTCACGCAGTTTGGCAGGTTTATGATAATGTGTACGAGTGTTTGGTCTAAAATAAATTATTTATTATTATTTTTTTTACTTCACACTAATATTACAAAGGCGAAAGTTTGTGAGTGTATGTTTATATGTTTGTTACTTCTTCACGCTCAAACGGCTGGTATGGAGGTAGCTGACACCCTGGATTAAGATATAGACTACTTTTTATTCCGATATTCCTACGGGATCGAAACTTATGCGGGTGAAACCGCGGGGCGCAGCTAGTGTTAAATAAAGCACCTGCCTACTCGAGGAGTGTTAAACACAACGTAAATTATACCGCTAACCTACATAAACAGCTTACACATTTGCAAATTACGTGTCATTTGGAGTTGTGGAGAACATGTCTTGAGTCGGAAGCTAAAGGTAATGTCATGTGAGCATAAGGGCATGCTCTAATATGCTTGTATAGTCAGTATGACTAGTAAAAAAAATCCGTGTTCACTAAAAATTATATTTAAGACACTAGTCTAACTTACAACAAACAACACAACAACACCACTACAACAACAATTATCTTCTTAAACTAAAAAACGAAAACTTGGTCCTTCTATCCGTAATTTCGTTCATTTTCCAAGACCGAAAAATCAAAGCACCACGAATTCAAATCAAATAAACGCATTTTTTTTTTCACATAAATCTACATGGGCACTTATGGATCGTCAGAAGCTAGGTGCACGGTTCCAATTGGTCGTTTCCTATGGAGAAGAAACTCCACTGTTACTATCCTACTGTATAGGTATATATAATATAAAAAATAATATAATATATAATCCTACTATCCTACTTCCTACTAATCCTACTACTTATTTTACTTCCTATCCTACTTCCTACTTCCTATCCTACTTCCTACTAATAATATAAATGTGAAAGTTTGTGTGGATGTTTGTTACTCTTTCACGCAAAAACTACTGAACGGGTTTGGATGAAACTTTGCAGTAATATAGCTTATACATCAGAATAACACATATGATACTTTTTATCCCGATATTCCCACGGGATCCGAAACTTATGCGGGTGAAACCGCGGGGCCCTGGTAGTTTTAAGAATAATTGGCTTTTACAATGTTTTCAAATTACAGTGTTAATAGGTTTGGGAGGACAGAAACCCTGGCAACAAATACCAAGTACTTAATAAAATTAATCCAATTACTTTCCTTCTCCATTACAGCTTCGCTGAAAAACACACGAATACACTAACAATGGGTATTTGTACTCGTGACGTCATGAAAGGGGAAATTTAACACGTCATCACTCGACTTTAGATATAATCGCTTTAATGTTAACAGTGACGTATTGTGCCGGTGAAGCGCGCTTCCTTTGTTTAAGTTACTCGGTGATAAGAGCACCATTATGCCATGGGGTCGTATACAGGGTATAATAGGGACATCGTTTTGCAAACTGTAACCATGAATTCAGCACTAGATTCATTCATTCATCAATTTTTCATCAATCACACTAATATTATACAGGCGAAAGTTTATGAGTGTGTGTGTGTTTATATGTTTGTTACTTCTTCACGCTCAAACGGCTGGACCAATTTTGATAAAATTTTGTATGGAGGTAGCTGAATACTGTCTTTTAAAGTATAGCATGATCAGCTGTTGTGTTCCCACTGCAGGGACACAGGCTTCCTCTCGATGAGAGGGAGTGGGCCCACCATCACGCGGGTCCAGTGCGGGTCGGTAGATGTCACATGTCTTCGAATTTTTGGTTCTATGACATGCCGGTTTCCTCACGATGTTTTCCTTCACCGTTTTGAGAGCAGTGGTAATGAAATAATTTACACGAAGTAAAGCGCCTGTCTGGGTTCGAACCTACGACCTATAAGTCGTAAGTTGGGGCCGTTACTACTGGGTCACCACTGCTCTTCTCTTTTACAGTATACACTACTCGTACCTAGTATACTGTATCCGTAGTCATCGTTAACAACAAGTATCAAATTTTATTTTCCGAAGAAAATTTTTATGATTTTAGCCTTCATTAATGACACGATGAATATATTTTACTTGTCTAACAGTTGTCAAGTTAGGAGAGCAATTGAGTCTGATAATTGTCGACCAATGACAGTTACTTCCCTGCAGGTATCTATAACCTAACCTGCAGTGAGACAGTTACGGAATGCTATTACATAATTGGCACATTGCTCGCAGAATAGATGGTCGCTGGGGCCGAAACGTTCTGGGGTGGCGACCGCGTGCCAGAAAACGTAGCAACGTTGAAAGCAGTGGCGTGCATTGGTTTTCTGAATAGGTAGGCACTAGGCCGGGTCTAGTCTAGGCAAACGCGGTCACTAATCAGAAAAAAAGTGAGATCTAAAGTGTGGTTATTTGAGTAGGCATGCCTACTTAAGGGTGATAAATTGCGAAGGTCGAACGTCATGGTATTACGCGTGAGACGTAGGTACGTATTTTTAATTTCGTCAAAATAACTTGTACGAGTACAGCCCAATGACAATGTGCGAATAGTACGGAAGCCGAGTAGGCCGTCCGGCGACTGCCTACTGCCGCGCGTGTTTGTATGAAGATTTTGTTTATTGTTAGGTATAATTCAGTGAGTTTCTTAATTGTGGGGCACACGCACTGAAATGTAATTGACAGGCTTATGTTGATATATCGAGGTAAGCACTGTTTATATGCCTATATGCAATGCACGCCACTGGTTGAAAGGCCTCCCACAAGGTGGACTGATGACTTGCTGAAGGCCGCAGGATTCCGCTGGATGCGGGAAGTAAAGAGTCAGTCGAAGTGGCGGTGCTTGGACGTCTTAGATGATGATGATTAATATACCAGGCTGCTACTGTTCCACTGCAGGGTGACAGGGCGAAGGTCTCTTCTCGTTCTTAGAAGACACGAGCTTTGATCACCGACGGGTTGGCGATTTCAGGCTTGTATCCATCCATACTAATTATCTATCTTCTATCTATATAAATTAAAGTCACAAGATACTCGTACAAGCGATGCTTAGTTTGTGGCTCACCGAATCCGTCATTTTGTATTTTCCTTTTTTATAAATAGACTTATTAAATAAAACTAAGTCGGGTTAGTTGCACCATTTATAACTCAAGAACGGGTAGACCGATTTTTATGATCTTTGATGTCTCCGCCCCGAATAGCAGAAGAACTATTAAAACATGGGAAAATTTCTTGAAAAAAAAATATAATGAAGATAATTAATTTTCACATACATTTTGTATGGAACGGATTTTTTGATAATATCTCGAGAACGGATTGACTGATTTCGATGGCAGTACGAAGTTCTCCGGGTCAGCTTATAGTATTATAATTATATTTAAAAGTATAACTCTATGTTATCTTTTCACGCCAAACCACTGAACCTTTTTGGCGCAGCCGTGAGGCACACATTATAGTTGTCTGAAACATTATTTTGTATTTTTTGTTTCACGAACTGTGTCCAAGTTAACTTTTTGAAGTGAAACTTCTTTAGGCGCGCTTGACTTGGGGAGTAAACTGGCGAATGCGTTACGAAAACGTGTGATCGCGAGTAGGGAAGGTACGTAAAAAATAGCTGGAAATACCTGGTGTAAAAACCCGGTCCCGGTCGCATAAATATGCGACCGGGTTTTTACACCAGGTATTTGCTTCCAAGTACGCACACCGGGTACCGACTCAAAATACTTGCAAGACTATTAAATATCTTATACGGCTACTCGCTCAAATACGTAGGTACTCAACCGCGTTAGTTTTCGCAAATGCGATCATGCTCCTTTTGGAACAATTTCGTATGCAAGTATTTTTTACCGACTTCACAAAAAGGAGGAGGTACTATGTTCGGCTGTTTGTATGTTTTTGAAGTGAAACTTCTTTAGGCGCGCTTGACTTGGGGAGTAAACTGGCGAATGCGTTACGAAAACGTGTGATCGGGCGAGTAGAGAAGGTACGTATTTATGCGACCGGGTTTTTACACCAGGTATTTGCTTCCAAGTACGCACGCCAGGTACCGACTCAAAATACTTGCAAGACTATAAAGTATCTTATACGGCTAGTCGCTCAAATACGTAGGTACTCAACCGCGTTAGTTTTTGCAAATGCGATCATGCTCCTTATCAGTAAGAGTATACGGAACAATTTCGTATGCAAGTATTTTTGAAGGGAAACTACGCGCGCTTGACTTGGGGAGTAAACTGGCGAACGCGTTACGAAAAGTGTGATCGGGCGAGGTGAACGGGAGTTAAGTGGGGGATATAAGCAAGAGAAAGCAGTGCGCGCGCACATTTTCTTTCTCTCTTCTTCTCATAGCCAAATACGTTTAAAGTTTTTTTTCTTCTGCTTATATCTCGAAAATGGTGCGTCCTATCGCAAAAATAATGAAAATTTCGACCCCCTTTATGAGACCCATAAACTCCTAAAACTCAACATGTAGGTAAGCATTTTTCATATTTTCCATACAAAAAGTGAAAAATTCCTTAAAAAACACGCCAAGGCCGCCCCCTCCGCGCCTGCGGCTCTAAAAAACAGTTCACGGGGTAGGGCAAATAAGTACCACGTGTCGACGAGTCGCGATTGTCAAATTCAATTTTTGTTGTGTCAAAATTATTAAAGTGAAACTTCTTTACGCACACTTGACTTGGAGAGTAAGCTGGCGAATGCGTGACGTAAGCGTTACGAAAAGTGTGATCGGGCGAGTAGGGAAGGTACGTATTTACGCGACCAGGTTTTTACAACAGGTATTTGCTTCCAAGTACGCACACCAGGTACCGACTCAAAATACTTGCAAGACTATAAAGTATCTTATACGGCTACTCGCTCAAATACGTAGGTACTCAACCGCGTTAGTCTTCGCAAATGCGATCATGCTCCTTATCAGTAAAAGTCTACGGAACAATTTCGTATGCAAGTATTTTTTACTTTAATGGTTTGCAAGTATTTATTTGTAATCGCGATTTTGCTCCTTATATATAGGAAGTCATTGATCAATTTCCTATGCAAGTAGTTTTACTTCCAACGGCGCTTTTGAATACGCGATTGTACTTCTTATCTGTATGAAGTTATGGATCAATTTTCTATGCAGATAGAAAATACTTGAAAGTATCTCGCTCCGTCGTGCCTCGACGCTCGAGTACGTAGGTACTCAAATAGTTCAACAACCACGTTTGTTTTCGCAAATGCGATCATGCTCCTTATCAGCGAGAGCACAGAATACTTAATAGTACTACGTACAGAAAGGACGCTCCCTTCCTCGCCCTCATATCAGATATCGCACCTCACCCCGCATTTCGAGGTATTCGTCGCCGACTCTTTAGCAAGGGCGCTCGCGAACCGCAGCGCTGTATTGCTGACACGAACACACAATTATGCGATTTAAATGTTTTATTTGAGTTTTAATCACGATGATGGTTGGATATTGTGATGCTTTTCCGAATTCGTATTTACATAAACTGTTTGTAAGATTTCGCATTTTTAATAACATGCGATTTAATAACCGATTGTTTATAGATAAGTCATTTAAACTAAAACTATTTTAGTGTTTTTATTTCATTACGAACCCGACTATACAGGGTGTTACGGAAAGGGTATATCAATACAAACGGGTTGAAGAGTGTATCTGGTCTAGAATCTCTGTACAAAATTTCAGCTCAAAAGCAGTAACTTTGAAAATGCTTAATATTTTTTTTATTTCGATAGTTCATTAAATTGAAATCATAACAAACGTGTCACCGCACTACGAGGGTCATTATCCATTATCTGTAGTGTGTCTGTGCGCCTAGTACACGCACATCACGCCGCCGCGCGCCAGTGCAGCGCCGTGATGTCGAAATAAAAAAATATTAAGCATTTTCAAAGTTAATGCTTTTGAGCTGAAATTTTGTACAGAGATTCTAGACCAGATACACTCTTCAACCCGTTTGTATTGATATACCCTTTCCGTAACACCCTGTATAAATAAACAATTGAACTACATGATCACTTTATAATAATGCACACGTTCGGGCAGCGCCGCCGCCGTCGTCGTTCGGTTCCCCGACACAAATTGCTTACCGCGCCATTTTTTTTACGCTACTAGATTTCACGCACACATTTACACGTATACAAACGTCATTTGTTTATGTAGTAGTAATAGGTAATTATTTTGCGAGCGTTGTATGGAGCGTCCGAGGTGTAAGAGTCTACGGAATAATTTCGTATGCAAGTATTTTTATTTTAATGGTTTGTAAAAGTATTTATTTGTAAACGCGATTGTGCTCCTTATTTATAGGAATTCACGTGTCAATTTCCTATGCAATTACTTTTTACTTCCAACAGGGCTTTTGTTTGATTACGCGATTGTACTTCTTATTTGTATGACGTCAAGGATCAATTTTCGATGCAGATAGAAAATACTTGAAAGTATCTCGAGCCCTGGTTTTACTCCCTGGTTTCTTAAGGTGGACGTACTTGGAAGCCCTGGTACTCGATTTTGCAAGTACGACCCATGTCTACGGGCTACGGGCGAGGTGAACGGGAGTTGAGTGGGGGATATAAGCAAGAGAAAGCAGTGCGCGTGCACATTTTCTTTCTCTCTTCCTCTCATAGCCAAATACGTTTGAAGTTTCACTTCAGTCGTGTGGTGGATAAGCACACTCTTTTTTTTTTTTTTCTTTCTTTCACTGAACGGATTTCGACAAAATTAGGCAAGGAGATAGATGGCATCCTGGGGAAGGACATAGGCTTACTAAAATACCAAAATTTCCATTTACTTGGCAGATATTTACAAAGTTTACCACACCCACACACAAACCCCAACGGATTAGTTTAACTTCACAGCAACACACATAGACACACACAATCCTCACAAATAGCTTTTAAGCCTTTTCAATAAATATGTATGGTGTCGCTGTTAACAAGATCGAGCGCCTCTCGTAGGACCCGCCGACCCGCAGGACCTGCGAACATTCGGGTTGTGATAGATGGAAAATGTCTCTAGAGGAATGATGTTGCTGTTGGCATGTTTTCATCAGAGTTATTACGCAATTATGAATATTTTGTAAAACGTTTCAATCCCACTGAAGTATACTGTCCTTCAAGATAGAGGCTTTTCCTAGTTTGAAGGGCAGGGGTCTAAAGCGGGTTGCAGACCAAGAGCTAAGCTAAGTTAGTCTATCTAAGCTCGCATACACTAAAAAAATACCACCCCAATCAAGTGACTTTTCAGCTTGATTGACGATATTTTGTTTAGATTAATCAAAATCTTAGTTAAGTTGATCAGCACGACATGATTGCAGCAATACTAGTTCAAATGATTGAAAGCTCAAACAAGTTTCTTGATTACCCTTAATATGACATTATTGTAGAAGAGTTAAAACAACAAAGTAAGTTAGTTGTGTCAATCAAGCATTTTGATTACTTCAATAAAGGTCATTGAAACTTTATTAGGTATGTTGATTTGACTTGATAGCATCTATCATTGTAATTAATTGTATTAATCATACAACTTGATCCAATCTTGCGGTAAATGCTTGCGCTAAATAAGTTCCTTGGTTGTGTTTATCAAATACATCATACAAACACTGGTACACTGATCAAATAAAAGTAGTAGCTGTGATCATTGTGCTTGATAGGCTCAGATGCAAACAAGTTCTTAGTCAATCTAAACAAAATCTTGATTGTGGCAACTACTTTTTTTTCAGTGTAGCTGAGGTAATTTTTCATACTTCTGTTCATAGTTTGCGGTCTGTACAGAAGTATGAAAAACTACATAAGCTATGCCAGCTAAGGTAGACTAACTTAGCGTAGCTCTTGGTCTTCAACCCGCTTTACTTATCAGTAATAGCCATACTCATCCCTTATTGAAACAACATACTGATGTTACCTATTCTGCATTCGCGATTTATTTGCAAAAAATGTAAACAAATATGAGTTTATGGAAAAATAACTTTAAATACACATGAAAAAAATAAAATGTCATTCCATGTTTTTATGAAAATTTAATTTATTAGAATAAAAATACTAAAACCCACATTTTCAAGTACTTTAAAAGAAGTGCTAAAGACATAAAAAAGAAAAGAAAATAAATAAATAAATCGGTGCTCTGATTGGAATACCTCATGTTACTCTTTACTTACCTAATAATAATCTAAACGTCGGTAGCGGTTTTGTAAAACAGCTGATTCTAAAACTCATCTGCGGCATATATACAAGAACGTTGAAGAATATCCGTATCGTGTGTGGTGTTAACTCAACATAAAACCGCTGGCGGCGCGGCGCCCCAGGCCGCCGGCGCGACTGCGCCGCCTGTCATCGGCGGGCTTCAGTCAAGCTGACAATTTTTTTATGTCACTTTTGTTATTTTTATTAATATTTAGTTTCTAATTTATATTATATTGTGTGTGTGTGGGCAAAATCATGTAAGTAGTGTAAGTTTTTTTTTTTTAATGTTTAATAATGACGACAGTAGTGACGCCGTGCGAAGCGCCAGTCAACCTACCACATCGCTGGATGGCCTAGTGAGATGCCCTCATTGTCCCCTAACGTTTTTTTAAGGGTGAACGAGGCTTGAAGGTACATTTGGGGAAGAAACACAAACCCCACAATGTGCCTTCATCATGCCCGACAATACCCACTTCCCTAACACCTAATTCACCCGCTCAACCCTTTTGGAAAACCATTGCAAAATTAAAAACGTCGACCCCAGTTTTAAAGAGAGTTCCTCGTGGCGCGAGACCATCCGTGGCTTCGAGTTTAGCGCGTTGCATCCGCCTCGCCGCCCGAGAAAACTCTCAAAGTGCTTGGGAGCAATTACTCACCTTCCCGTTTAGAATTCTACATGTGCAAAAAAATTTGGCAAATAAAAAAACTTTAACAGCACAAATCAAGGATAATTGTAACATTTCGGCCCAAAGTTTTGACCCTAAATTAACAGCGCACCTCCCCCAAAGAGGTTTATTGCACCATGTGGAATCTAAACTAGGCGAGGGTGATATCAGAGGCGCAGCTAGAATCATCTTTAGCAGCGATGTGGTTGCGCCGTTCTCTCCAGAGACTCTTACAGCTCTGGAGAGCAAACACCCCACCCCGGCAGATGACCTCTCCTTCCCTGACCCACCCGATCCGGAAGTGAACACAATTGAAATTACAGCTCAACAAGTATGTGCGGCCGTTTGCTCTTTTCGAAGTGGCTCCGCCGGCGGCCTCGACGGCCTGACACCTCAACACCTGAAGGACTTAATGTGTTCAGGCGCCGGGGAGGCTGGTGAGTCCCTTTTGAAGGAGCTGACGGCCCTCATCAATCTCATGCTCTCCGGCAATGTGAACGAAGCCGTCATTGATATTTTGTATGGGGCAAATTTATGTGCCCTGCGCAAGAAGGATGGCGGCATTCGTCCCATTGCCGTAGGGTCCACTTACCGTCGTATCGCAGCCAAAATTTGCTGTGCTTTTTACAGCGAAACACTAGCCAGCAAATTCCAGCCCCGACAGCTAGGCTTTGGGTCTAAAGGGGGCTGTGAGGCTGCGGTACATGCATTATCCACCTATCTCAATAGCGATAAAGGAGAGGTCATTCTTAAGGTTGACATTAAGAATGCTTTCAATTCCGTAAACAGGGACACCTTGTTGACAGAAGTTCAAAAAGAAATACCCAAAATTTACAGTTTTCTCTATCAATGTTACAGGCACCCCTCTAAATTACTTTATAAAGACAACCTTTTGAAATCAGCAGTTGGTTGTCAACAGAGTGACCCTCTTGGGCCAGTCATTTTTAGTTTGGCAATAAATCCAATTATTCGACAACTAAATTCTAAATTCAACGTATGGTATTTGGATGACGGAACCCTAGGAGGTGATGTAGACACAGTCTTAAAAGATTTACAGTTTTTAAAAGAAAAATTCAGTTCCATTGGCCTAGACCTTAACCTTTCAAAATGCGAAATTTATCTTCCCCAAACGACTGACAGACAGACAACCATTGCAAAATTTAGTACAATAGCTCCAAATATCAAAATTACGGAAAGAAACTCTCTTCACCTTCTAGGGTCCCCAATTTTTGACGAATCCTTTCCAACGTTCATTGAGGAGAAGATACAAAATTTTAATGACGTCTCGGAAAGACTTTTCAAAATTAATATTCATTCGGCCTTCACACTCATTCGGTACTGTTGTTTTGGACCAAAATTTACTTATAGCCTTCGCTCCTCTCATCTATGGAAGCATCCACAACTTTTAGAAAAAGTAGACCAAATTATTAGAAACACATTAACTTCCATCCTAAATGTGGCCCTGGACGACCGTGCGTGGCAGCAAGCCACACTACCCATTCGCTTGGGCGGTCTCGGCGTCCGCAAAATTTCAAGTATTAGTTTACCAGCCTTCCTCTCCTCGGTCCACAGTACCGATAAATTAACCAGGAACATTTTATCTTCCTCACTGGTCGATTTTGAAGTGCCGTTTTTGACCGATGCGTTGAATGCTTGGAAAATGGCTTGTCCAAATACGGTTTTGCCTGATAACCCGTCTTCCCAGAGACAGTGGGACGTGCCGCTCTGCAGTATTATACGGAATACCCTTGTAAACACGTCACGTAATACTGTTGAGCGTGCCCGTCTGCTGGCTGTGGGAGAATGG
Source organism: Amphipoea oculea (assembly GCA_945859645.1). Lineage (NCBI taxonomy): Eukaryota > Metazoa > Arthropoda > Insecta > Lepidoptera > Noctuidae > Amphipoea > Amphipoea oculea. The sequence goes on from OX243873.1 coordinate 18,320,996, forward strand.
GAGTCAGGTTTGTGGCTTCAGGCGCTCCCGTCTTCCACCATAGGCACAATGATGGATGACTCATCGTTTCGGCTCGCTACGTGTCTACGCTTGGGCGCACCTTGTGTTGCTCCGCACCGATGTCACTGCGGTGAAGCTGTCGACAGTCTCGGACACCATGGCCTGTCCTGCTGCAGGAGCGCAGGTCGCATAGCACGGCACGCCAGCATCAACGATATTATTCGTCGAGCCCTTGTCACCGCCGGCGTACCAGCGGTGCTAGAACCAAACGGCTTGGTACGTGATGATGGGAAGAGACCAGACGGCATGACGTTGTTGCCTTGGAAGGTGGGTAGGCCTCTGGTGTGGGACGCAACATGTGTCGATACCCTTGCGCCATCTCATGTTCCTAGCACTGCGGGCTGTGCCGGCGCCGCTGCTGCAGCTGCTGAGACCCTCAAACGGCGCAAATACTGTAACCTTGTGGGCAACTACAGCTTTGAGCCGTTTGGGGTCGAAACGCTCGGGTCATGGGGCCCGAGCGCGCGTCTCCTTTTTAAGGAAATTTCTCGCCGGCTGGTCGATACTTCACGTGACCAGAGGGCTGGGTCGTTCTTTGGCCAAAGAATTAGTATTGCCATTCAACGTGGCAATGCTGCCAGTCTTCTGGGCACGTTTCCGGATGACAGCGATGCGGATGAATACTTCGACGCCTAAGTTTTTTATTTTTATATATTTGTATTGTAAGTTAGTTAGTCATTTATTTTAGTATCTAATGTATATAGTTAGTTTCTAAAAGAATAAATAACTTTTTCACTTCTCATGCTCTAAAAGTTCGTCTTTATGTTTGTGCTTAGGCGACATAAAATCGCTTTTTATGTTCTAGTGCATAAAGTAATTTTTTTTTCTGAGACTAATGTAATCAGGCCCAACAGCCACACGCACAATAAAACTTCGCAGATTAAAGTCGTGATTTATTTCATTTCCTTTGATTTATACCACTTCCGTGTTTTCTATCGTTAATTTAATAAAATCAGGTAAAATAGTTGTCATGTATTATTTAAAAACGCAAAGAAACGTTTTTATGACTTGGCAGTATGAAGTACCCAAGTCGAATGACAAATGTTGAAATTAAAAAAAAAAACTTTTAAAAAGTTTCGTGGCGGTATTATCTGTGGTGGCGGGAATTAGCTATGCTTTGCAACATTTTTGATTAATTATGTACTGCATACTTTACGCCTGTTTCATTTTCTCGCAATCGAAGTGAAAAGCAGAGTGTATAACTCAGGCATAAACGAGCCATTTTACCCCTCGACTTAACTATCCACCCTCGCCTGCGGCTCGCGTGGATATAAACGTCTCGGGGTAAAATAGCTTCTTTTATGCCTTAGTTGTACAATCTACTATAAATACTACAAAATAAAGTTCAGTTTACGCCACAACTTCAATTTTTTTTATAACTTCTTCAATAGTGTTAGTCACTCCGAAATCAACTTAATTACCATTAAAATAAAGTTGCTATATACGTTCAGAATCCTTTTGAAATACCTTATGTTAATGCGATGAAAACATGCCAACAGCAACATCATTCCTCTGGAGACATTTTCCATCTTCATAATCATAATTTCGCTAATAGGATTAAAGGTCGGACTACACTTAGTAAATTATGATCACAATGTCAAGCCATCCATCATGGACAACGGGCTATCATCGTATACACAAAGTGGCTATAGCACAAAGACCTTCTCTTGTGGGATTAACAAAATGATTAATATAGTATAATATTTTATATTATCTACTTATACAAATAAATAAAATGGGAGTGTCTGTTTGTAATATTAAAATAACCGCTTTTTATGCATATGGATGTATACACGGTACATATACCAAAATAACGTTTTTTACAACTTTTGTCTGTCAGTTTGTTCCGGCTAATCTCTGAAACGACTCGACCGATTTTGACGGGACTTTCACTGGCAGATAGCTGATGTAATAAGGAGTAACTTAGGCTACTTTTATTTTAGAAGAAATAACTTTTAGGTAGGATAGGATTTCACGCGGACAGCAACTAGTCTATACTAAACATAAACTTACTAATAATAAAAAAGCTGAAGAGTTTGTTTGTTTGAACGCGCTTATCTCTGGAACTACAAGTTCGATTTCAAAAATTCGTTTTGTATTTGATAGCCCAATTCTTGAGGAAGGCTATAGGCTATTTAACATCACGCTGGGCCTCTTAGGAGCCGAGCAAATAAAAAAAAGTCAGAAATAACGCTAAGTGAAAACGAAGTAATGAAAACGCGGGTAGATGGACGGCGTGTGTCAGGGGAACCAGAAATTTCACGCGGACGAAGTCGCGAGCAATAGCTAGTATCTTTAATGTGGGGATGGGTTCTGTTGAAATAAAACGAGCCTATTTCCATCAATAACTACGGAATTTGGCTCAAATCCAGACTCCGGTCTGCTACTCAGAAATTCCAGATGAAAAACCCAATAACACTGCCCGGGAATCGAACCCAGGACCTCATGCTCAGCAGTGGCGCTTGCGACCAGACCAACAAGCTATATACATATAACGGAGAAGGCATGTGTATCTCGTTATTATCAGCCATATTTTAACTACTGTGGGCGAACTATGGTTATAGTGTTGGTTATTGCGCAATAGAAAAACGGTTTGCAGTTCAAATTAGATTATAATTTTACGAAAAATTTAATCACACTAGCAAATTACACACTATAGGTATACGATACAACCAGATACGGAACGCGGGACAGTTTCTGAGCGCATGTTGTTCGTATGATGTCCGATGTCCAAGAGGGCCGCTCCACCTCGCTGCACGCTCTCTTGTAATCCCCACGAACTCAGGCTAGACTCTGTCAAGCGCCGCCAGATGGCGCTGGCGTTCCGAATAGTCAAACGAATGACCGGATGCGACACATATATTACACCCTTATCAATTACTGTTTACAGTATTACCCACATGCATGTTCCATTCCAATCCAAACAATATCCCATACAAACCAAATAAACAGATAAATACAACAATTACGAAGGATTTTTCCTACTCAACGCGGAACTCTAACAAACAAAAACAGAACACTCCGCAGAGATTGGAATCCAGTTAGCGAAACAAAAAGTAAAACTTCCCAATCGAATTCGGCGCTTCTTAATTGACTTTTGACGTTGTTTTGCAATGTCAATATGTCAATATACAAGCCAACTTCATAATTTTTTGAGGAAACTCTAGTTAATAAGAAAAAACCGATAATGGTTTTTAACTTTGGTTTTAACCTCAGGCGGCGCAAATACTGTAACATAATCAGCCTTATACTGCTAGAACACAGGCCTCCTCTCTGTGAGAGGGAGTGGGCCGTTGGTAGATGTCACATTATTATTATTATTATAGTTTTTGGTTTTAGGACAAGTCGGTTTCCACACGATGTTTCTCTTCACCGTTTTGAGAGCAGTGGTGATGAAATAATTTACACAAAGTAAAGTGCCGGCTTAGGTTCGAACCCCCGACCTACAACTCGTAAGTTATCTATTTATGTCTTTAAATACCGTAACCTTATGGGTAACTACAGTTTTGAGCCGTTTGGGTCGCAACGTTCGGGTCATGATGGCGCCCGACCGCGCGTCTCCTTTATAAGGAAATTTCTCGCCGACTGGTCGACACTTCACGTGACCAGAGGGCTGGGCTGGGTCGTTCTTTGACCAAAGAATGAGTATTGTCATTCAACGAGGTAATGCTTTCAGTCTTTTGGCCACGCTTCCGGGTGAAAGCGACGCGGACGAGTACTTCGCCGAAGAAGTGTCTTCTTGTTTTTGTTTGTATTTACAGATAGCGCCATCCACGAAGACGCGCCCACTCTTCTTCCTAATCGCTTACAGTACAAGTGTGCAACATTCCGCCAGTGTTTTAGTTTTGTCGGTATCAAAAAACTAAAACACTAGCGGAATTAACTAGCGATAACCACTAGCGATTAGTAAGAGGAGGGGGGTGCGTCTTCTGTACTCTTCAATTTAGCAACGTTATTAATGAATTATAACGTTGCTAAATTAAGAGTACAACTGTGACGTAGCATGACCACTGACTAGACTGGTATTACGTTTAGTCGGTTAACTAAGTCACGTGGTTTTTTTGTTTACCTTTATGTAACTACCTAAACCTATGCAGTATATACAGGGTGTCCGGTAATTAATGGATAACCTCTTAAGGGGTCATTGTACTTATCATTATGTACAACTTTTACTATGGGACCAAACCTGAAATCGCGAAAAAAAATCAGTTGTTCCCTACAATAATTTATGTTCGCATAACTCGTCAAAATGTAGGGAACAGCTGATTCTTTTTTCACGATTATCCATGAATTACCAGACGCCCTGTATAAATGTGTATTATTGTAAGCAATTATTGAAATAAACTTATATTATTTATATTTTATTTACTTTCTCAGACAAATTCTCTTCTTTTGGCTGCAAAATAATAGGCTATTACTCTAACGACGCTCAAAAGATCAAAGTTCTGAACGCACGAAATACGCAAAAATATACACAAAATATTTTCCTCTCACACTCTTCAAAATACCGAAAAAGATACTGTTTTCGTAAGTTTTTACTAATGAAACAGTAATAAAATAATTCTGATGGACAAACACGTTGCAGGCACATACCATATGTTACGGTAATGGTTCATATATTTACTTTAGCACCAGTATTTCACGTTCATATGCAATGCAACGTTGCAGAATTGCAGTTCGGACTGATCTATTTTGGTAGGTATAAACGTTGGCTTTGTTTTGACTGAAAACTTTTTTATTGAGAGTGATGTCATCATCATTTTTGTCGGAAATTGTTTGTAGAACTATTTAATAACGATTTTTAACTGGAATAAAATAAAAACGGAGCAGTTTTTTCAAATTGACAGCATTGCTCAAAATGACAAATCACAATATGAATCATTTTGATGGATATTGCTAATCCATTGCTTCATATGTTCGAAACATGTATGTGCTCAACAACGTAAATAACGCAATGAAAGTCGTTGAACTGTCAAAATGAAAGCCACTGATAGACTACTGCTTGCTACCGATTGTGTTTTTTTTTTTTTATAGGGTCTAGTGTTCCTCTGACATTGGTCACCAGAGATCTTTGTAATGATAGTGTGTTACGCAATTACCCGTGCAGTGATGTTCCAAAAAATCCAATACCAGGAAAACTTTTGAGTAAAACATGGAACACGAACAGCGGAAAACAAGGGTACAATAATAAAAACGAATACATCTTAAGAAATGCTGAATCTGATACAAACCGTTAGATTGTCTATAGGTACGTGAAAACGTTTCGAAAATAATCACATAGGTAACAAAAATAGTTTTATAGTTAGGAATGGGAATACGATGTAACAAGTATTTTGCTCGGACGTGTACTAATGTGTTTTTCAAGTACCTATGCATACACAATTTATCACTTTTCAGGAATGTATTCTAAACTGGAAACGTACGAGTACACTGAAAAAAATGCACTCCAATCAGGTGACATTTTAGTTTGATGGACGATATATTGTTTAGATTAATCAAAATTTTAGTTAAGTTGATCATCACGACATGATTGCAGCAATACTAGTTCAAATGATTAAACGCTTAAACAAGTTTCTTGATTACCCTTAACATGACATCATTGTAGAAGAGTTAAAACAGCAAAGTAGGTTAGTTGTGTCAATCAAGCATTTTGATTACTTCAATAAAGATCATCGAAACTTTATTATGTTGATTTGACTTGATAGTGTGATTAATTGTATTAATTATACAACTTGATCAAATCTTTCGCTAAATGTTTGCGCTAATAAGTTCCTTGGTTGGGTTTATCAAATACATCATACAAACACTAGTACACTGATCAAATAAAAGTAGTAGCTGTGATCATTGTGCTTGATAGGCTCAGATGCAAACAAGTTACTTAGTCAATCTAAACAAAATCTTGATTGTGGCAACTACTTTTTTTTTTCAGTGTACTTAAAAGTGTATTTTGGAATCTAAAACCTGCGGGGTAATAATTGCGTAACATACTATCAGTAGCAATAGGTTACATTTAGACAGTTCAATAGTTAGGTAAATAAACTGCCGTGTCTAGTGCAAAATTCAGCAGAGGGGAGCGGGGTTTAGATAGAACAACGAAATCAGGTCATTCAGGTTTGTTTTTAACCCCCGACGCGACGCAAAAACGACGGGGTGTTATAAGTTTGACGTGTCTGTGTGTGTGTGTGTGTGTCTGTCTGTGGCATCGTAGCTCCCGAACGGATGAACCGATTTTGATTTTGTTTTTTTTGTTTGAAAGGTGAATTAGTCGCGAGTGTTCTTAGCTATGTTTGAAGAAAATCGGTCCAAGATGGCCGCCGCCAGAAAATGGCGGATTACATATTTTTTCACAACTCCCTCAATATGGGTATCAAATGAAAGGGCTTGACAAGTAGAATACCAAACACTATGATAAATTTCAAAACCAAGATGGCCGCCACCACAAAATGGCGAATTATATTTTTTTTTTCATAATTCCCTCAATATGGGTATCAAATGAAAGGGCTTGACTATTAGAATACTATACACTATTACAAATTTCAAATCTAAGATGGCCGCCACCAGAAATGGCGAATTCACAGAGGAATACGTTAGTATGGAATGAACGCCAACGACCACGAGTACCTAACTAGCTTCGCTTCACTGTGGTAAAAAAATACGTACGGCTGCGCAGATTTCGGCTAATCACATGTGGATCGTGTTAGATCACTTATTAAAATAAGTCCACGTATTACGGATAATTAGTTTATTTCACTGCAACTACAGTACATTTCACAACACATCTACTTAACTCAAAAATAACACAGCAATAGTTTTTACATTTTTTCATAAAAGGGCGCGAACCCGCTTACTTCATGAAAACAACTCCGTCTATTGTTTTTTTTTTGTTTACCATAAGCAATGAACGAGAAATGCTGTCAGCCGAATCAATTATGGAATAATCTTTTCTTTTTCTATTTACAATTAATTTACTGGCCTAAAATAAATACAAATGTACATAAATGTTACTAGCTGAAATTAAAATTGGAATAATCTTTTATTTATCTATTTACAAGCATTTTAATTTTACATAAATGTTGCTAGCTGAATAAACATTATTGTAACAGTGTTTATAATACTTAATGTTAACCATTACAAATCAAGATATTCTTTTTTTAAATAAACCAGATTTATAATCGTTTGGTATTATTTGACACAAGCGTTTTAACAACTCGTCCATCCTGATAACCATACACGTCCTCGTGTATAATAAATAAAATTAACAAAGAGACAAAAAAGAATAATGTACCTATAGCAAATTATCTATCAAATCACAATAAACACGTTTTACACAACACATTGAATACCGTGTGCTTCATACAACGCAAACGACTTGCACGCAGAACACATCACTTTGCCCATTGCACTAATTATGCGCACACGTTGCGCGCTCAGCATCGCACACATTGCGCGCTCCGCATCGCCCACGTTGCGCGCTCCGCATCGCGCACGTTGCGCGCTCCGCATCGCGCACGTTGCGCGCTCCGCATCGCGCACGTTGCGCGCTCCGCATCGCGCACGTTGCGCGCTCCGCATCGCCCACGTTGCGCGCTCCGCATCGCGCACGTTGCGCGCTCCGCATCGCGCACGTTGCGCGCTCCGCATCGCGCACGTTGCGCGCTCCGCATCGCGCACGTTGCGCGCTCCGCATCGCGCACGTTGCGCGCTCCGCATCGCGCACGTTGCGCGCTCCGCATCGCGCACGTTGCGCGCTCCGCATCGCGCACGTTGCGCGCTCCGCATCGCGCACGTTGCGCGCTCCGCATCGCGCACGTTGCGCGCTCCGCATCGCCCACGTTGCGCGCTCCGCATCGCGCACGTTGCGCGCTCATCATCGCGCACGTTGCGCGCTCCGCATCGCGCACGTTGCGCGATCCGCATCGCGCACGTTGCGCGCTCATCATCGCGCACGTTGCGCGCTCCGCATCGCGCACGTTGCGCGCTCCGCATCGCGCACGTTGCGCGCTCCGCATCGCGCACGTTGCGCGCTCCGCATCGCGCACGTTGCGCGATCCGCATCGCGCACGTTGCGCACTCATCATCGCGCACGTTGCGCGCTCCGCATCGCGCACGTTGCGCGCTCCGCATCGCGCACGTTGCGCGCTCATCATCGCGCACGTTGCGCGCTCCGCATCGCGCACGTTGCGCGCTCATCATCGCGCACGTTGCGCGCTCCGCATCGCGCACGTTGCGCGCTTCGCATCGTGCACGTTGCGCGCTCATCATCGCGCACGTTGCGCGCTCCGCATCGCGCACGTTGCGCGCTCCGCATCGCGCACGTTGCGCGCTCCGCATCGCGCACGTTGCGCGCTCCGCATCGTGCACCATGCGCACCTCGCATCATGCGCGCACCGCATCGCGCACATTGGGCGCTCCGCATTACGTACCAGGCGCGCTCCGCATCGCGCACATTGCGCACCTCGCATCGTGCACATTGAGTGCTCCGCATCGCGCACCATGCGCGCTCCGCATCGCGCACCATGCGCGCTCTGCATCACGCATCATGCGCGCTCTGCATCACGCACCCTGCGCGCTCTGCATCGAGCACCATGCGCGCTCCGCATTTCGCACCTTGCACGCCTCGCATTTCGCACCTTGCACGCCTCGCATCACGCACATTAGGCGCTCCGCATCGCGCAACATGCGCGCTCCGCATCGCGCACCATGTGCGCTCTACAACGCGCACCTTGCGCGCCGCGCATTGCGTACATTGGGCGCTGCGCATTACGCACCAGGCGCGCTCCGCATCGCGCACTATGCGCGCTCCGCATCGCGCACTATGCGCGCTTCGCATCGCGCACTATGCGCGCTCTGCATCGCGCACATTGCGCACCTCGCATCGTGCACATTGCGTGCTCCGCATCGCACACCATGCGCGCTCACATCGCGCACCTTGCGCGCTCCCCATCGCGCACCATGCGCGCTCCGCATCGCGCACCTTGCGCTCTCGCATCGCGCTCCTTGCACGCCTCGCATCGCGCACCTTGCGCGCTCCGCATTGTGCATTTTGTGCCCTCCGCATCGCGCACTATGCGCCCTCCGCATCGTGCACCATACGCGCTCCGCATCGCGCGCCCTGCGCGCCTCGCATCGCGCACCCTGCGCGCTCCGCATCGCGCACCTTGCGCACTCCGCATCGCGCACCACGCGCGTTTCGCATCGCACACCTTGTGCATCGTTTTCATAATGCATCGCGCACCTTGCGCATTGCATCGCACACCTTGTGCATCCAATTAATTATGCGTCGCGCACTTTGCGCATTGCATCGCACACCTTGTGCATCCTATTAATTATGCGTCGCGCACCTTGCGCATTGCATCGCACACCTTGTGCATCCTATTAATTATGCGTCGCGCACCTTGCGCATTGCATCGCACACCTTGTGCATCCTATTATTTATGCATTGCGCACCTTGCGCGTTGCATCGCACACCTTGTGCATCCTATTAATTATGCGTCGCGCACCTTGCGCATTGCATCGCACACCTTGTGCATCCTATTATATGCAATAATCGTATAGTATGTTTACTAGTAATATAATATTATAAAGTTTAAAAAGCAAGAAATAAAAATTAAATTAAAAATTTAAAAAACCCCCGACTCAAACAAAAACCTCTAAAAAGTAAAATAATAATATATATTAGCCCTTTATGTTTAATATAAGTCGCAGGAAATATTTTGATCCAAGCGTCCTCATGTCGGGGGACGGCTAATGAAAACGCCAAACAGATGAGGCTTAAACCCAGCAATAATGAATGCTTAATATTTTTTTATTTCGACATCACGGCGCTGCACTGGCGCGCGGCGGCGTGATGTGCGTGTACTAGGCGCACAGACACACTACAGCCGTGCGATTCTGTAACCGTCTCACCGTGAAAACTTAGGCGAAGTGAGCGTGGAGTGAGCTGTCAGTGTCATCCCACATGATACTAGGGATTGACCAAGCATACATTTATAATCATAATCGAGATTTTAATAATAGATTTTATGCTAAGTCTATTGATCATTTTATATATTTTCAAAGCTAGTATTTTAGTGGTCAAAACATTAATATTTCGTGGGGTTTTACAATAAAATAGCAAAACAGAAACTTAGCCAGAAACTCAATGTTGTTTTTTTTTTCTTTTTTTCCTAGACTGACTAGGTAGTCAATACAGCCTGAGGCGCGAGCGCGTCACGCAAGTGTTCACTTCACCCGAATCACAACATTAAATGTCGAGAATCGGGTGAAGTGAACACTTCACGCCGCGCTTGCGCGTTAGTCACTGTCATTATCACATAGAAGATTATTTTGATGTGGATTGCGTGAAGTGTTCACTTCACCTGATTCACGACATTTAATGTCGTGAATCGAGTGAAGTGAACACTTCACGCCGCGCTTGCGCGTTAGTCACTGTCATTATCACATTGTAGATTATTTTGATATGGATTGCGTGAAGTGCTTGCGCGTTAGGCGCTGTCATTAATATTAAATTCAGTTTTTATTTATTTATTTCTATAATTGACGACCACGGTCGTAAGCCTGTTCGTAATCGAGTTCAGAAATTAGTTCCTATTTATTTCAACGCTTTTAGATATTATGTCTAAATCCAACCGTGTTTGTACATTTAAAAAGTCAGTTGTGTGCATTTTGTTTTCAACAATTAACCAGATTTTGTATTAACTAGTTACATACTACTTATTTAACCTGTAACGCGTGCAAATATAACATTATTGTAGATAGATACTAAATAACTAAGATCCGTATTTATGATGCACGGTCAAGCGGCGCGCGTCGCCCATGATTGGCGAGTGGCGACGAAACCGTAGCCAATGAGCGACGCGCGCGAAGTGATGTTGCCATGGTTACCGTGGAGTGAAATATGGAACATTCCGAATCGCACTGTAATCGATTACAACGTGCTTACACTTTGACCCCAATTATTCTGTATGGTATAAATTACCTATTATTCCCCGCATAATCTTACCATGCCGTACGGTTGTCAAGAGTGGTATTTTGACAGTTCAAACCGGTTTCGTTAAACTAACGTGGCATTTTCGAAATTGTGCTTCCGGCTACAGTCGCCACCTTACCAAAGGATAAGAAATTCGTGGTGTAAAAAAACAAACAAATAAATAAGTACTATAATCTAACCGTGAATAAATAATCAAGTGAAATAGTTTTGACTCTCAGCTGCCATAGTGGTGATTTATCTAAATGGGAACGCAAATTATTTATGTGAGAGTTGTGGGCGATGATGGCCTAATTCGGAATGATCCATATTTCACGCAGCGCACTGCGCATGCGTGTCGTCGTAGTCGTTATCAAGTGAACTTTTTTTTTGCTTTCATGCCATTGACGACCATGTACAACTCGTTTATAGAGAGTAGTATATTCCTTGGTGTAGAATGTACATAAGCCTGTACGTATTCGAGTACAGTGACAATAATTAGTTCCTAATTATTTAATGCTGTTAGAGATTTTAATGTCTAAATCCAACTGTTTTTGTACATCGAAAAAGTCAATTTAGTCAGCCTACATTTCAGACAATATAATATAAGAAATCGTGCTAAGCAAGTATTCAGTGATTGGTGTAATGTTCGTTTTCATAAGTACTTACATAATACGTAAAAGCATAGGTTTTTTATATCATCTCTAGATAAACTACACGTACAATATACAAACCTTATACCATAAATATTTAGGCATATTATTAATCTAGTGACGATTGCTGTTAGGACACACAAATTGCATTATTCATGTATACGCATGTTTTGGGCTGCCTAATTTTAGTTTTGCTGTATACTGTTTACACACTGTGTCTACGTTTCTCAGCCAACTCTCCTGTCGCAGATCTGCTGAAAGAAATTACTAAGTAAATGATGAAAGCAGTTCCTCTATCTTTATGTAGTTTACTTTATTATGTATTTAGTGTGTACATAAATAAATATATTACATTTTTTAATTTGTATCACATTAAAAAAAATTGCTAATACATTTTTTCTACTGAGTCGGCTGCTTCCTGAGGTGCAACTTCTTAATGCCGGGAACAGAGGGACATTGGATGTGTGTCGGCTGCACCCCCACTGCAAAAAGCTGGAAATAATGGTAATAATTTGTTACTAAGTATTTGATTTATTTAATTCCTACACATCAGGACATCTGCAGCTAATGTATTTACTTTCAATAAGAATAGCGGTATGATTTATTAAGAACAGCGTCTGATCAAATAAAATCAATTGAATGGGCCAATATTATTACTATATATTTAGAGCACAACGAGTTTCTACATTTCTTAATTCCATGCTCCGTGCCTGTCTGTGTCCCAATTTATTTGTTCCCTATTGTGTTTATCAAAAATAGTGTGTGAATTAATGAATACTTGCCTCAGACCGCCACGCATGACACAGCCGGGAGCGATGTGATCAAATCAAATAGAGGCAGTGTTCTTTTATTGTCTTCTGTCCCTTTAATGACTTAGCAACTGCAGGGTCGATAAGGCTCATCTGCTGAAAGATAGAATATATATCAGATTAATAAAATTCACTTGCTTTTGTGTGCCTATACTTTTGTGTTTTTATTTTAAGTTATCCTATGTTGTCCCACAGCTGGGCACGGTCTCCCCCATACTTTTCCAGTTTTCCTTATGTTGTGCCTTCTTCGGCCAATTGGTCAGGAACGTGTCAGTGACGACGCCCGCCTTGTCTTCAGGCAACCTTTGTTACTGTATGACACACGTCTGTGACATGCCTACGTCTTTTACATTAGTTACATATTATTATCATCAAGTCGGTACTATTTTGGCATACCTGACAGACCACCACTCGTCCTTGCAAAGCTAACCACCTGACTGATCGTCTAATTCATATACCTAATTATGAACAGTAACACAGGAACTGTGGAGTAGGTAGAGTTCATTTTTAAATTAGAAAAACTTTCACCAATAGGTACATGCCAACATTATGTCATATTACTATTACATTCACCATTATAATATCGTGCTAGCCATTGTCACTGAAAAACTAATTCAAAGTAGGTACTAAGATAAAACTTTCATTTGTTTATTTACAATTATTTAAACACAGATGATAAAATCGCACCTTCGGTGCAACTAAGTCACAAATAGCCAAAACTGCAAAATTGGGGTAAGTATGCCAAATTGTAAACTATAAGATTATTAACGTAAAACTATAGCAAACAAAATAATTTAAAAATGAGCTGTTGTGACTTTGTTGCACCGAAGGTGCGACCAAAGAGCAGCCGCGAATTTTTTTTTAATGTCTTCTTCGTTAGACAACTGACAAGACGCGCGAATTAGCCCTTTTGAAAATTTTAAAAATTTACTTAAAGTGAATAAAACAGTGAATTCTGCAAAAATGAGGTAAGTACAATGTTATTATAAATATGAGGTCTTAAGCATTTTAAATTGGTAGGTAAATATTATGACGAACAGACGCTAGCACATCAAGCTACTACAATCTGTCAAATTTCTTTAATATATTTTCAACTTTATCACTAAAACATAAGGTTTAAAGTTGATTGGGAAAATCTGACAGTTTTGGGTAGGTTGATTAGTTTCCGTTTCTATTTAATACTTTGAGATTTTATTATAATTTCAGCTGCAGCTCCATGACATTGAGACAAAAATATTGATTATTATGGCAATAAAATAATAATATAGAAAAAAAAAAAAAAAAAAAAAAAAAAAAAAAAAAAAAAAAAAAAAAAAAAAAAATTTTAAGTTATATTAATATTGTATTTTATGTGTTTTTTATATGGGCCTTGATGCCTGAAATAAATGGATAAATAAATAAATAAATAAATAATGCAATATCAAAACGTGTCGAAAAAAGTTCAAAAGTGTAATGTCAGAATAAGGTTGAAATAAAAAAAAAAACACCATAGCCACTGGTACAAGTCCGCGAGGCGTAGTGTATTTATATGTAGGAAAATACGTCAATAAATGCACAAGCATGTACATAATAAAGTACAAGTATGTATAATAGCCACTTATTTCTATGATATTGACAATGAGAAATGACAATGTCAATGTCAGTCAGCGAGTAAATATGGTCCTTGCAGTCAGCCGTGCCGTGCCGACCGACATTGTCATTGTCACATCATTTGCCACAGGGCTGCAAACCCTAAAATATAAATAATGTTTGTAGTTTAATTAACTTTTTTTTTCCAATATTGCCAACCCATATTTTTCGTTTTGAATCATTTAGTCGATTAGTTTATCTACCGGACCATAGACTCAAACTGTTGCACAGGATATTAGACCGTATTTATCAGTAATAATAGAGGTTGAAGCCGCGTGAATCGGGTGGTGACAAATGGTGTCGGTAGCCCCTGACGGGTGCGCGCCGGTAGGTGACAAATGGGGACGCTCGCCCACGAACGGTTAAATGTAATGTAATGATGCATTTTATTTTTCAACACTTGTTTAAAAAAAAACGCCATAAGACATTAAAATAATTACCCTCTTTCAGCCTATAAAGCTCAGAAAGCTGTTTAAATTTTCAATTATTTTAGTACCAAGCCCCATACATCTATTGAACGTCTCTTTTATCAAAAAAATTTTGACAATACTGTTGGTTCTTAGTTTGAATTTAGTACTTAGGTCAGTGGGTCGTCATACTTTGAATTTTAAGTATTCTGTGATTATAGTTTGTCAGTGACTTTTCTATTTATCGATAGAAAAAAATGACTAACTAATATTCATCATCTGTGGTGAACATGTGCTGTCTACTGCTGTCTATGGGGCTTTCCGATACAAAATAAACTTTTTGTCTGCAGTTTCAGAATAAATAATTGTAAATAAACAAATGAAAGTTTTATCTTAGTACCTACTTTGAATTAGTTTTTCAGTGACAATGGCTAGCACGATATTATAATGGTGAATGTAATAGTAATATGACATAATGTTGGCATGTACCTATTGGTGAAAGTTTTTCTAATTTAAAAATGAACTCTACCTACTCCACAGTTCCTGTGTTACTGTTCATAATTAGGTATATGAATTAGACGATCAGTCAGGTGGTTAGCTTTGCAAGGACGAGTGGTGGTCTGTCAGGTATGCCAAAATAGTACCGACTTGATGATAATAATATGTAACTAATGTAAAAGACGTAGGCATGTCACAGACGTGTGTCATTCAGTAACAAAGGTTGCCTGAAGACAAGGCGGGCGTCGTCACTGACACGTTCCTGACCAATTGGCCGAAGAAGGCACAACATAAGGAAAACTGGAAAAGTATGGGGGAGACCGTGCCCAGCTGTGGGACAACATAGGATAACTTAAAATAAAAACACAAAAGTATAGGCACACAAAAGCAAGTGAATTTTATTAATCTGATATATATTCTATCTTTCAGCAGATGAGCCTTATCGACCCTGCAGTTGCTAAGTCATTAAAGGGACAGAAGACAATAAAAGAACACTGCCTCTATTTGATTTGATCACATCGCTCCCGGCTGTGTCATGCGTGGCGGTCTGAGGCAAGTATTCATTAATTCACACACTATTTTTGATAAACACAATAGGGAACAAATAAATTGGGACACAGACAGGCACGGAGCATGGAATTAAGAAATGTAGAAACTCGTTGTGCTCTAAATATATAGTAATAATATTGGCCCATTCAATTGATTTTATTTGATCAGACGCTGTTCTTAATAAATCATACCGCTATTCTTATTGAAAGTAAATACATTAGCTGCAGATGTCCTGATGTGTAGGAATTAAATAAATCAAATACTTAGTAACAAATTATTACCATTATTTCCAGCTTTTTGCAGTGGGGGTGCAGCCGACACACATCCAATGTCCCTCTGTTC
The DNA here is from genome assembly GCA_945859645.1 of Amphipoea oculea. NCBI lineage: Eukaryota > Metazoa > Arthropoda > Insecta > Lepidoptera > Noctuidae > Amphipoea > Amphipoea oculea. The sequence continues at coordinate 18,336,909 of OX243873.1, forward strand.
CCGGCATTAAGAAGTTGCACCTCAGGAAGCAGCCGACTCAGTAGAAAAAATGTATTAGCAATTTTTTTTTAATGTGATACAAATTAAAAAATGTAATATATTTATTTATGTACACACTAAATACATAATAAAGTAAACTACATAAAGATAGAGGAACTGCTTTCATCATTTACTTAGTAATTTCTTTCAGCAGATCTGCGACAGGAGAGTTGGCTGAGAAACGTAGACACAGTGTGTAAACAGTATACAGCAAAACTAAAATTAGGCAGCCCAAAACATGCGTATACATGAATAATGCAATTTGTGTGTCCTAACAGCAATCTTCACTAGATTAATAATATGCCAAAATATTTATGGTATAAGGTTTGTATATTGTACGTGTAGTTTATCTAGAGATGATATAAAAAAAACCTGTGCTTTTACGTATTATGTAAGTACTTATGAAAACGAACATTACACCAATCACTGAATACTTGCTTAGCACGATTTCTTATATTATATTGTCTGAAATGTAGGCTGACTAAATTGACTTTTTCGATGTACAAAAACAGTTGGATTTAGACATTAAAATCTCTAACAGCATTAAATAATTAGGAACTAATTATTGTCACTGTACTCGAATACGTACAGGCTTATGTACATTCTACACCAAGGAATATACTACTCTCTATAAACGAGTTGTACATGGTCGTCAATGGCATGAAAGCAAAAAAAAAGTTCACTTGATAACACTACGACGACACGCATGCGCAGTGCGCTGCGTGAAATATGGATCATTCCGAATTAGGCCATCATCGCCCACAACTCTCACATAAATAATTTGCGTTCCCATTTAGATAAATCACCACTATGGCAGCTGAGAGTCAAAACTATTTCACTTGATTATTTATTCACGGTTAGATTATAGTACTTATTTATTTGTTTGTTTTTTTACACCACGAATTTCTTATCCTTTGGTAAGGTGGCGACTGTAGCCGGAAGCACAATTTCGAAAATGCCACGTTAGTTTAACGAAACCGGTTTGAACTGTCAAAATACCACTCTTGACAACCGTACGGCATGGTAAGATTATGCGGGGAATAATAGGTAATTTATACCATACAGAATAATTGGGGTTAAAGTGTAAGCACGTTGTAATCGATTACAGTGCGATTCGGAATGTTCCATATTTCACTCCACGGTAACCATGGCAACATCACTTCGCGCGCGTCGCTCATTGGCTACGGTTTCGTCGCCACTCGCCAATCATGGGCGACGCGCGCCGCTTGACCGGTTAAGGTGAATGTGACATGGCAGACCGCGAAATTTAAATTTTCTTACGTTTTTTGCAATTTGCAGATCAGTGTCAGGTTGTATCTTGATCAAAATGTGATTTGCGACTATAATAGACATGTATTTACAGAATCATAGTCATTAGAATCATTAATATATCTCCTTATGTTAGATTTCTACCATAAACACTTTCCATATATGAGATTTGTTCTTAACGATAGAAATCTAACTTAAAAAGATGTATTAATGATTGTAATTATTATTATTTTTTTTGTGGTGTACAATAAAGTATATATAAATAAATAAATAATAATAATATTAATGTTTTGACCACTAAAATACTAGCTTTGAAATTATATAAAATGATCAATAGAATTAGCATAAAATCTATTATTAAAATCTCGATTATGATTGTAAATGTTTGCTTGGTCAATCCCTAGCATCAGTGGGATGACACTGACAGCTCACTTCACGCAAGTTTTCACGGTGAGATTTTTACAGAATCGACCGGCAGATAATGGATAATGACCCTCGTAGTGCGGTGACACGTTTGTTATGATTTCAATTTAATAAACTATCGAAATAAAGAATATTAAGCATTTTCAAAGTTACTGCTTTTGAGCTGAAATTTTGTAAAGAGATTCTAGACCAGATACACTCTTCAACCCGTTTGTATTGATATACCCTTTCTGTAACACCCTGTATATATTAACGCATTAGCAACGTGTAGGCGCAAAAACTCATATTTATAAGGGTCGTGATGCTGAATCAAAGATAAATAAATTATAATAAAGGTATTAGTGAAATGTGACTCGCTTGGGCGTCTCTCCGATATTTATTTTGTTAATGTATTTCGATATTCCAATGTATATTGTATACAATGTTTGTGTAGGAATACTGTATACATCGCACGCGGCATCTCCCACGGGGATTACAAGCCTTTTACATCATATTGGAGAGCGGCGATTGAAAAACAGATTGCAGATACAGGTACTTATTTATTTGTGTACACTAGCTGCACCCCGCGGTTTCACCGGCGTGAGTCTCGATCCCGAGGGAATAAAAAATACTATTGCATACTAGTCCATATCCATACTAATATTATAAATTCGAAAGTAACTCTGTCTGTCTGTCTGTATGTTACCTCTTCACGCTTAAAACACTGAACCGATTTAGATGAAATTTGGTATATAGATAGTTTGAGTCCCGGGAAAGGATATAGGATAGTTTTTATCCCGATATTCCCACGGGAAACTTATGCGGGTGTAACCGCGGGGCGCTGCTAGTCATAAATATTATAACAACATAAAATAATTAGTAATTTAAAAACTACCGCCTGCACCGTTCGCCGACATAGGGCTCTCTCTCTCTCCTTCAATTTGCCTACTCTTTGCACATTATTCGTTTTTATTTCATCCGTGACCCCGGCAAATGATCCCTACGCTTCAGTTCTATAAGTACAGGTTGCTCCAAGATGCTATTTTACTTCACACTAATATATCACACTAATATTATAATAGGGCCCAGTGCGGGTTGGTAGATGTCACATGTCTTGGAATTTTGGGTTCTATGACATGCCGGTTTCCTCACGATGTTTTCCTTCACCGTTTTGAGAGCAGTGGTGATGAAATAATTTACACAAAGTAAAGCGCCTGTCTAGGTTCGAACCTACGACCTACAACTCGTAAGTCGTGACCGTTACCACTGAGCCACCACTGCTCTCCTACATATATATATACCTTACCTATGCCTTAACCTAAGTATACATAATAATATAGAAACAATTTTGTTAGTAAATAAAACTTAATAACTTTGTTAGCATAACTTAGTTGCACTAAGTGAGTTTTTTATGGCATTATTACCCCGCTACAGTAATTCCTTTACTTATCTTCAAAGAACCTATGGTTTTCTCTGTTCTAACCTCAATATCTAAAAAATCATACGGTAAAAAGGGTTGTTCCACTGCGCTCCAAAACCCATTGTTCTCATAATTTTAATGTTCATACATTGATTCCACTGCGCTCCAAGAAATGTTGAGTAGAGTTAACAAAAAAAAAAATTAAGCATGAAACATTATATGTATTAAATATCATACAAAAAGAAAAATTGCATATCAAATATGTTTATTCAATCACACTAGGGCCATAAAGTGCGAAATGGCCTTGAGCATTTTTGGCACATGAAATGAATCCACCGTAAAAAAATACTACCGATATTTATATTTGTGTATAACAAATAACTTATGGTTTGCCTTTGATGCTGACTCTACATATTTTATTTTGGAGCGCAGTGGAACAACCCGGTAAAAATACCATACCCACAATCAAAAGTACCACCACGCAACCGCTTCAAACCAGTTATTGCGTACATTAGTTAGCTAATTTGGAGAGCAGCCAGGCAATCTCGCCATTTATCGGTGGTACAAGTACAACGACTACTTATCATGCCACAAATGAGGCCCGATGTTCTACAAGCTGTAGAGGGCAAACTTTGCCCAGGATCGTGTTAACTTTGCCGGAAATTGGAGTTCAACTTTGTTAATTTGTATCTTTTGTTGTATTTTGATAGGGATCTTTGCTTAATGAGCATGGTGCTGAGTTAAGAAAGGACTTATCTACAGCGGAAGGCATGGTCGGAATTAGTTTTGTACATAATACTCGTATCGAAGGTATTTATATTTAAATAAGTAAATAACCAGCCTGTATTGTTCCACTGCAGGGCAAATGCCTCCCTTTTTCTACTTAACTCGATCCATTTAGTTATTACTTACATTATATTTTATTTATTTATTTATTCTTTCCTCACGATGTTTTCCTTCACCGTTTTGAGAGCAGTGGTGATGAAATAATTTACACAAAGCGCCTGTCTGGATTCGAACCTACGACCTACAACTCGTAAGTCGCGGCCGATACCACTGGGCCACCACTGCTCTGGGCCCGCGTGGTGGATTACGGCCCACTCCCTCTCACAGAGAGGAGGCCTGTGTCCCAGCAGTGGGAACATTATAGGCTGATGATGATGATGATTTATTCTTTAGAAAGCTTACTGTCTAATATCTAGCACATAGATATATGAAAGAAGGTTTTAAATGTGTATTATTTTATTATTGTATAAGATTATTTTGTGTATTTTATTTATGGGCCTTAGTTGCCTAATAATAAAATGATTATTATTATTGTCGAAAGAACAGCAACTTCAAGACGAATAAAACCGTTAACATCCATCACATATAGACTTTTATAAATAGCCTACTTGTTTCACGAACTTATTTTGTTCCTACCTACAGAAACAAATGAAATGGAAAAGCTATTCTCGGCTCTCACAAAGAAACCAAACATGTACCTCTTAACAATGCCTGTCAAATGATTGAATAAACATCAGAGAACCTTTTTCACGCCAATATTGCGATATATAATAATATCTGTGTACAGACGCCAGCACATCAAGCTACCCGAAACTGTCAAATTATCCCAATCAACTTTGAACCAAAAAAAAAGTTAAGTAAGTAAAGTTGAAAATCTATTAAAGAAATTTGAGAGATTGTAGTAGCTTGATGTGCTGGCGTCTGTACCTTCTACCAGAAAATTCGCGTATATTAAGGTTACACTAGTCAGTCATTCTTCCATACTAACGTCGTCTAACTCTACTGTCTGACAATGTACATTAAACATTCAAAATTATATCTAGTTGTCTCGTCATTATCTAGCTCTGAACGCTGTACAAAAAAAAAAAAAAAATTGAGTTATGGGCGTCGAAACTTCGTCTTAATAAAATGGCAAAATTGTTACCGTACAGAGATAGATAATGTATTCAAGAATTCAAATATCTTAATTCTTAATAAATACATCCAGTAGTTTTTTCATAATATCTACACGCCCAAAGATCTGTTCATTAAATCATCGTCTATTTCACAAAATCAATAAATTAAAACAAAATAAATAAAACAAAATTTATAAATAAATAAACTAACAGCATGCATATTAGCCACACCTACTAACGAGTTCGAGCCACAAAGTACATTTTATTATGTTCGAGCCGTCGACTATTACAACCTTAAAATTGGGTGTTCCAAGCCGCTGCTCGTACTGGTCATTCAAAGAAAGAAGAACGGCTGACCTCAAAATATTTAAAAAAGGAAATAATACGTCCTATTCCTAGTGTTGAAGATAGACGAACTCTTTTGATAAACTGTCAATGAATTCATAACTTTTTACTTTTCCTTTATTTCCGCTCTTTTTCGTTACTCTTTTGTTATTTTTTCTTCCTCCGACATTTAACTTCGAAATTAATACTTAACGCCCCTCGACGTAATATTAACAATAAAACTTCTATTGTGTCTTGTTCAGTGTCCTTAAAAGTGTTGAAATGTTATTTTCGCGACAAAATCCGTGACGACTCCGAGCGTATTTAATTTTAATTCTGGACACGCGTAGGTTCGTGAGGCGTTCAGCGGACCGTTTTAATGGCGGACATACGAAAGTCCGTAAATCACTTGACGAAGTCATAATTCTGTAACCTGACCCCATGCTACAACTTGCGACCGTGTGAAGGCCGCAGGAGCCCGTTGGACGCGAGAAGCACAGAACCGGTCGAAGTGGAGGTGCTTGGGGGAGGCCTATGTGCAGCAGTGGACGTCTTTCGGCTGAAATGATGATGCTACAACTGCCGCTACTCATGGTACATGAAAACATTTGCTAAATAAGTAAGTAATAATAATATAGTCCTCTAGACCGTATTTCGGCCTTGACGGCCGGGCGGGAGATATTATAGTGCACAAGTGTGTGCGCAGACTCAGGTGCACTCTCTCTTCCCTCACTCTCATAGTCCGATGGGATGGTAATGCCACGACCTGAGAGAGATCAGGCGCAGGACCAACGGCTTAACGTGCTTTCCAAGACACGGGGGTATCACACCGCCAACTTCCAAACTCCGGGCTGTTACTAAGAAACTCATAATGGAAAAACCTAATAACACTTTGCCCAGTGGCGTGCAATGGTTTTTAGAATAGGTAGGCACTAGGCCGGGTCTAGTCTAGGCAGACGCGGTCACTAATCAGAAAAAAAAAACGTGTTGTCGGGGGACACTCGGCAGGAACTAAGTTCAAAATGAAAATAATTTAGTGAGTTTCTTAATTGTGGTGCACACAAACTAAAATGTAATTGACAGGCTTATGTTGATATATCGAGGTAGGCACTGCTTATATGCCTATATGCAATGCACGCCACTGACTTTGCCCGATCTGGGAATCGAACCCTCAGTACGCAGATCGCTCAGTAGTCGCACTTGCGACCACGTGATCAAATAAGTAAGTGCCTATCTATAGTTAAGAAACTATTTATCCTATTACTCAGAGTAAACCACCTTTCATACAAAACGCCAATCCATATCCTTCCTCCTTTCGTATTTTTTTCTTTGATCTAAGTAAAAGCTGACTGATACCCACCGGAAGGGCCCTCTGACCTTCGCTTAATATTCTTGTATGTAGAACTTATTTATTTGGCTGCCGTAGCCAGGAAATGGATGATTGATATCGTCTGCTGGTGTGCCAAATCTTTGACTGTTATTTTTTTAGGGATAACGTTTCTAGTTTACCTTTTGGAGGTTGTTTACGGGACTTTTTGCATACTTTCCTAATATTATTCTGCATTGTTTGTAATAATGTTTTTTTTTTCTTTTTCGCAAATTTCATAATTTTCTTTGATCATTTATTTTCTTTATTTATATTTTTATCGTGTTTACACTTAGTTATACATACAGGCTTATTTTTTAATCACCATCCTAATTTTTCTGTTCTGTGTTCTACCCATGAATATGAACAACTTTCACTATGGGACCAAGTCTGAAATCACGAAAAAAGAAAATCAGCTGTTTCATACATTTTGGTCAAGTAGGTATTGAACTTTTGTATGAAACAGCAGATTTTTTTTCGAGATTTCAGAGTTGTTTGGGACCAACTCTTTACAGGGTGTCTTTGCACAAATTTTTACAGGGTGTTCTACCCATGAATATGAACAACTTTCACTATGGGTAGTGAAAGTTCATATAGTTATTCATGGGTAGAACACCCTGTAAAAATTTGGATGGTGATAAAAAAATAAGCCTGTATGTGCATGCGGTGGTCTACTGGTGTCCTGTAATTGAAGGAGCACACGTAAAATAACCTTTTTTATGTATTTATTTATCCTCTTATTGGAACGCCATTACAGCAATTACACCAACGGAGCAAAAAAATTACTTCATGTGCTGCTTACATCCATCCTGTGCGGTGGACATCGAACGGGCGGCAATGGAACACGAACGCTCACACAGTGTAAACTCACAGATCCATTTCTCTATCCATATTGCGCACATTATTTGAGACTCAATGAATTTTACAAAATAAATACATTAAAAAATTTAAAAAACGGAAAGTTTTGATATGTCGTTCCTAACCTGATGACATACACATGAATATTTATTATTCTGATTTATATTCTATGTGTATTCTTTGTTGGAGATTCCAAATAAATAAATAATAGAAGTAGCCAGTATTTTACAACGACTGACTGCCTATCTGACAACCACAACCCAGTTACTGGGTAACACGATTCCTTGGTAAGACTGCTTGTCAGACTTTCGGGCATAAGAGGACCCCTAACGACTGTCCAAGAATGACAGGCGGGACTTACGGCTTAACGTGCTTTCCGAGGCACGGAAGGGTCTCGGTATGTTAAGATGGCCACCCATCTACGGACCGACCTCGGCAAGCGTAGCTTAACCTATTATACCTACTTAATTATACTTAGCCTCGCATTTCTTTTGGGAAAAGGCAGGTCTTTCCTCAAACAAAGACTACTATGATTTTTAACACGTAATTCATATAATTTTATAATTCCATGGATTTTAATAAGCAATTTATCGACAGGTTCACTCAATCTGTATGGTTCTTTCCTCAAAAGACCATTTCAGATATTCTGCATTGTTTTCACATGATCTGACCAAGCCTGTGACTTCTGAGTTTGTTTCAGCCTTCTCTTCCTTTCCTTGTCACATAGGAAACGCCGACCTCATCAAGTTTTCAAAATATGATTGACGAGTAAAAGTGTTTGTACAAACCTACTTGCAGAAATAAAATCATTAATCATTTACAAGGTGACTCGTTGAACATAAGCCACACAAAAAATTAAATTTCACTCTGCCTTTAACGTCATAAATAAAACCAAGATAAAATAATCAGGCTCTAAAACGTGCCTGTGAGTTAAAAAAACATTTTCTAAGTGCCTTGAAGCCCGATATCGAATAATTCATTGAAGGCAAAAAGAATAGGACGGGTCTAAAACCGTGTGATTTATAACGATAACATAAATTCAACCGATAAAATTCCCTCTTTTGTTTCAAAGTGGAAAAAGATCTGCGGTATTTGATTGAAGTTAGGCTTAGGATTCTGAATCTCGATAGTGGCGATAAGACCCCTCTTTGAGGAGTGGCTAGAGAGGCGTCACGGCGTCCTCACCTATCGCCTGACGCAGGTCCTCACCGGACACGGATGTTTTGGGAGGTTCCTGCACATCATCAGGCGGGAGGAGACGCCCGGGTGTCACCACTGCGAGGATCGCCCAGAGGACACGGTGGAGCATACGGTGGAGGTCTGCCCCGCATGGGCGGAGCACCGCCGTGCCCTCGTAGAGGCGATCGACAGCGGCGGCGACCTCTCGCGTCCGGCCCTGGTTCAAGCCATGGTCCGGGGCGAGAGGGAGTGGGGGGCGGTCACCTCCTTCTGCGAAGCAGTCATGCTAGCGAAGGAGGTGGCTGAACGGCTGAGGGAGAGAGCCTCACACCCCAGCCGCCGCGGGAGACGCTCCGGGCGTCGGGAGCCGCGTGACGACTCCCGGCCACCGTAGGCGCGGGCCTGCGGACGGAGAGTAATGGGTAGCTCACCGTCCGATCAGGACCAGGCCCGTGCCGGACGGCGCGTACGTGTTCCACGCGCGCCTCAAAGAGATGTCAGCATAAAGGAAGGGGCCTGCCAGGGCCGAAGCCTGCCGGGGGTGCGGGATTGTCCGAAAGGGTTACCGCTACCCCGGAACATAAAGGGCTAAGGAAGGAACACGGATGGGTTTTAGTCAGTAAGAGTCTGACACTCCCTTCGCTCCACCCAGAGCGGGAGGGGTCATTTGATGATTTCCCATCCATAAAAAAAAAAAAAAAAAAGGATTCTGGATCTCAAAATCTCGTAATTTAAAACATTCAAAATCTAGTCGCAGTCTCATCTCGGCGACAAACAAATGTCAAAAACTTGCCAAAATGTAGGGAAATTCGAGGTTTTTTTGACAGATTCAGACTGAGTTCGGACTGTGAATGTTCTGCCCCTCTGGTCTTTTTGTAATAAATTAAGCAATGACATTGAAATTATCGTTCGGTTTAGGGCTGATTTTTCAATCATTTTATAACTTTATTCGCGGAATAATTTTGAAATTTTGACAGTTATTTCATACAAAAAAATTTCAAACGCCAATTTTATTCCTCGAATAAAAGTTATCTGGCGATGGAAAAATCAGCCCTAAGTGTATACCTATTTGTACTTTAATTGAGATTTAATTAGGATTCCTTAAAGCCAGTTTTTCAGAGATAAGAAAGGGCTTTGAAGATCCGTGGCATACCTACCGGTCTGCCGTTTCGTTTATTTTTTTTTTCAAAATGGCGGCTTCGCTTAATACCTATAGAAATCGATATCTGTTACTACAGTAAGCATACAATATATTATTATTCTTGAAATTTATTTTTAATAATGGACCATTCAATTATTCTTAAATTCTATTCGGAATAATCACGTTTTGATGTTTATGTGCCTGTGGGGAGCAATTCCAGTTTTGTTTCTACGTCGCGCTAAATTGCAATCTAGTAAATACAGATCAATGATCACGGTCCACCAGCATGATATTACGGTAAAGATTACGATTCCGCAGGATTTTTTTCCTAACATTACCTTTTAAAGTGTCTACATATCGCCGTCCCCGGAGATAAAATAAAATCGTCCCGGGATAAAGGCAATCGCAAAAATTTAAGTTTTCAGGAAAAATACAAACCTTTATATCACGATAGCTTGCCAATTGCTATACAAAAGTAGAGAGGTTAAATGAAAGAAGATTTTATAAGTATTGTTTTAGTATTAGATTTACCCATCAGAAGGTGGAGGTAATCACTATTGTTTTATCAATAAAGCCATGTATTGTAATAAGAAGGTTACCAATTAAGATACTAGATGTTTACTGTATTGTGTAAATGGTACACCACAGACTACCTACAGTATTTGTCTGTCCTTCCCGTTTTTAATCCATCCTGTCTTTAAAAGATCGCTCTTAGCAATAAGACCGCCCATTGTGTCACCCATTGTAGAGTTTCTATATTTATGTCTGTAATTTATATGGTGTACATAATAAAGAGTATTCTATTCTAATCTACTGTTAAAAAAAATCCTCGTTTCGTCCAAGCAAGAATGAATATTGCAAAGTTGTCTTTGAATTTTATTTTATGGTAAATTACGGGCCCTGTAGCAAAAATAAGGGAAATTTATAATTTTATTCTGGCTATATGGTGTTGAAACTGGAGTCTTACTGTTTTTTTTTTTTTAATGAAACGACTTTGTCCGTGTTACAGAGTGTCAGGACTATTATGGAGTTATATGAACTTAGAGGGTTGTTTTGATGATTTTAATCATTCATATTCTGTCAATATTATAGATAGATACTTTTTACGGTCGTGAATCATATTTTGTTGAACATACATTACAACCTGCTCTGAGTTTTTTTTTTGGATGGGAAATTATCAAATAATTTCTCCCGCTCTGGGCTAAACAGGAGGGCGTGTCAGACTTTTACTGATTAAAACCCACCCGCGTTCCTTTAGTTGGCTGTGCCAGGGGCCACGTTATCTCTTTCGAACAACCCGCGATCAACCTGATCTGAACCTGACCTGCAAATTGCAAAAATTGTAAGAAAAATTGAATTTTGCATCCTACCTAGCAAGTCCCCCTTAAGGTGAGCACGTAGGCTATAAGTGCATAAAATCTATAAACTGGCCATACTGCAGTAATCCATTTGGTGAGACCAGTTTTACGAGTCGCTCAGGATGATATGCAGCCAATACATTTTATGTTTTAGAAACTATCTTGGTGACGCCTAAAGTCCGTTCATAGTTATTTTATCTCTGATTTTGCATCAGTGTTCAAATCACAGTGATCCTTATTCTCATTCTGATAAGTTTACTAATGGCTTGCTGCCACTGACAAGTCTGTCGAAATCAATGTGATCTTTCTTCTAATTACAATAGTGTTACTGTTAGGTTGCTGCCGTACGCAAAATACGAAAAGTTAGAAACAGCAATTTTTTTTTTAATAACCGTCAAATATTTTCTACGCTTACGGGTCCTGATCATGTGCTGGATTCATCGATATCCTTGCCACCCACTAACACTACCACCATCTATAAATAGTATCCTTCCTACTATAAAAATAATAATAAATAATATTATTATTATTACCTATTAGTAAAAGCATAAACAAGATGCAGTCACCAAGAAAAGCAAAGTGACTCGTGAAACTAAATTCAGAAAAAAAATAACAAAGTGAATATTCAATTAGGCCTTAGTAAACCACGAACATTCTATTACACTTCTACCAGGATCGTTTGTCAACGTCGTTTGTATTAATTTGCATTAAATTCTCTCTTACGTTGATAAGCCAGGCTCCCATTTTGTTTGAAGTTAACTCAATTTCACGGTGAGCGTGGATGCCATAACGGTTTCTGTTGCGCGTATTACCTACGCCTCGAATTATGTACCTGTAAGTGTATAATCTATATGTTACCGCTAATGTGCGTAAATCAGTTAGAGTGTAGATTAACTAGTTAACCTTTTAACCGCTTACGTCGGATTTATCCGACAAATATTTTCGTGTCCATTCCGCCAGGGTCGTATATATACGACCAAATACCACAGCTCGTTTAATCTGTATTATTATTACATCATCACAGCTCGTTTAATTGGTATTTATTTTTCTTTTTTTTTTTCGGGCGCTGGGGCACGACTACTGATATAAAGTCGGGCGGTTAAAAGGTTAATCTGCAGATTATCTGGTCGAGTCCGTTAAAGTGGAAAAAAATGTTTTCGCCTAGGCCAAACCAGTTCTCCCTGCACGGGTTGCATGGTTGCGGTCGGTCGATAGGCGACGTAGGATGCAAGAGCGAGCGAAGGGCACCCAGAGGTTAGGTTAATAGGTTTGGTTAGGTTACTTTGAAACCCTTTACACAGAAATAGGAGACCCATCAAGCGGGGCTCCGTCGACATAAGATGCAAGAGCGAGCGAATGAGAACTGCCCCCTTATTCACAAACACTCGATATGCTTCCGTATCGTATCGAACATTAATCATTGTTATCGTAGGAGTCTTCTCAATGCTGTTCACAAGTCCAAAACCCGAAAATTTTGTCAGTTTAAATCAAATAGACGCCCGTTATTCTTCCAACAGCTATTTGCTGTTGAGGGGAAGTCAAATCAGGTTATCGAAATGTCAGGTTTTCGATACGATAGCCTGTCGTATGGTTGTGAATCAGGGCTCTGGTTTGGCCTAGTCGAAACTAGTTCATCCTAAAATCGGGTTTCGCCGGTAACATATTTCACACTTTAACGGATTGTACCCGGTAATTTTCAGATTACCTAGTTAATGCGCATATTAATGTATTCCGTAATCTAACGGTAACATATACCTACACCTATAGGTACAGACGTCAGCGCATCAAGCTGTCAAATTTGTTTAATAGATTTTCAACTTTATCGCTAAAGCATAAGGTTTAAAGTTGATTGGGAAAATTGACAGTTTCGGGTAACTTGATGTGCTGGCGTCTGTACTTCGGGTCTATCGAATGCTATGCTTGCCGCGGTCAGTTCGGATAGCCCATCCATTACATATGGAGACCCGTCCGTGTCTCGAAAAGCACGTTAAGCCATTGATCCCGGCTGTCATTCGTAGATCTTTGACAGTCGTTACGGGTAATCAGAAGACCGAAAGTCTTACCAAGGGGTATCGTGCTACCCAGGTTGAACCGTCCGGTTAGACTTGAAGCCGACCCTAACATAGTTGGGAAAAGGCTAGGTAGATTGATTTTAGGTTTATTCAATCTATATGTGTTTGAGTGTAGAACAGAATTAAAGTAGCTGGAAGAGAGGAACTATGAACTAAGCTAGTAATATCATATTTACCTCGTCGCAGCATCGCCTACCCGCGCTATTACTTCGCTTTCGCTCAGCGTTCTTTCTTACTTTTTGCTCGGCTTTTAAGAGTCCTAGCGGGATTTTAATATAGCCTATACTCTTCCTCCAGAATTGGGCAATCAAATAAAAAAAAAAAAAATGTTTAAATACGTTTTTTAGTTCCAGAGATTAGCGCGTACAAACAAATAAAGAAACATACTTCAGCTTTATACTTAACTAGCTGCGCCCCGCGGTTTTACCCGCATAAGTTTCGATCCCGTAGGAATATCGGGATAAAAATATCCTATGTCCTTTCCCGGGACTCAAACTATCTCTATACCAAATTTCATCTATATCGGTTCAGCGGTTTAAGCGTGAAGAGGTAACATACAGACAGACGGACAGACACACTTTCGCATTTATAATATTAGTATGGATTTAGAATATCAGTGTTCATCAGTAGATTCCGGTGACTACCAAACTACCAACACACGACTTTTTGAAATGCACCCTTAAAACATAAAAGGTTTTGTGGCCTTCCTAAAAGTAATTACTCTCAACCCTAGACGAAGGATCTTTGAAAACCTTGGCAGCACTAACAGCATATTCTTGTGAAAACATCCCCAAGTGAAGCTTTCAATTTTAAAGTTCAAAGTCTTTGAGTGAGCACGTAATCCTTTGGATGGTGGCTGCAAGTCTGAGTAATGTTCATTTAATTTTTTTGCACTGCATTTTTCAAACTCATCTTGAACCATTTGCATGTTATTATACTACCCCTGCAAAGTGAATGCATTCTGCGGTATTTTGCATAAAGGTAAGTTTTATTACTTCATAGCTTTGGAAAGAGTTTTTGAAGTGAAACTTTTTAGGCGGCGATCCGAAAACTGGACTGGAGCTGAGTGTTCTAAGGCCGTCACACCTAGGCATATTTCGTTACATGAGAAAGAAGAAAGATATAACTCTCTCTCTCTCTCTTTCTGTCTCTCACACTATGGGTTGATTTTTCCAACGCCAGATAATTTTATCCGAGGAATAATTTTGAATTTTTGACAGTTCTTCCATACAAAATGTGTCAGACGTCAATTTTATTCCACGAATAAGAATTATCTGTACATTGAAAAAAAAAATCAGCACTTAATCCCTATTATTCTTTATTTTTGAAGTGGTTTGACTTCTATCACGTATAAGGTGCTGCACGCGCAATTTTTTCAAGGGAAACTTCTTATTTTATTGTAGCGAGTTTTCGCCGTTCATCAAATATAAGTTATATAAAACCGGGCCTGAGGGCTGTGACTTTTCTATATTTAGAACATTAATATAATATACTCGAACAAAACATACCTATGTAATACTTTCTTTTACGCGATTTGGAAACTAAAAATAATATTACATTTTTTGTTATAAAATATATTCGTAAAAAAACATACGTAATATTTTCTTTTATATTATGATAGATTGGAACTAGCTTCTGCCCGCGACTTCATCCGCTTGAAATTTCACCCTCCTCCCATTCACCCTCTTAGGGGTGGAATTTCTCGTTCACGTATCTGAACGCGCCCCAAAAGGTGGTAGCCGTAAGGCTGATCCGGGGATACCGCACGATCTCGGGCGAGGCGGCAAGCCTCCTTGCCGGACTGCCGCCATGGGATCTGGAGGCGATAGTCCTCGCGCGCCTGTATGAGTGGCGCGCGGAGGCACTACGCCGGGGGGAAACTCCGCTTCCGCGGCAAGTCGCGGCGGAGCGGACAGACCTCCGGCGCGATCTCATGGTGGCATGGAAGGAGCGACTTTCGCAACCTAGCGCAGGGCACGCCACGATAGTGGCGATAAGACCCCTCTTTGAGGAGTGGCTAGAGAGGCGTCACGGCGTCCTCACCTATCGCCTGACGCAGGTCCTCACTGGACACGGATGTTTTGGGAGGTTCCTGCACATCATCAGGCGGGAGGAGACGCCCGGGTGTCACCATTGCGAGGATCGCCCAGAGGACACGGTGGAGCATACGGTGGAGTTCTGCCCCGCATGGGCGGAGCACCGCCGTACCCTCGTAGAGGCGATCGACAGCGGCGGCGACCTCTCGCGTCCGGCCCTGGTTCAAGCCATGGTCCGGGGCGAGAGGGAGTGGGAGGCGGTCACCTCCTTCTGCGAAGCAGTCATGCTAGCGAAGGAGGTGGCGGAATGGCTGAGGGAGAGAGCCTCACGTCCCAGCCGCCGCGGGAGACGCTCCGGGCGTCGGGAGCCGCGTGACGACTCCCGGCCACCGTAGGCGGGGGCCTGTGGACGGAGAGTAATGGGTAGCTCACCGTCCGATCAGGACCAGGCCCGTGCCGGACGGCGCGTACGTGTTCCACGCGCGCCTCAAAGAGATGTCAGCATAAAGGAAGAGGCCTGCCAGGGCCGAAGCCTGCCGGGGGTGCGGGATTGTCCGAAAGGGTTGCCGCTACCCCGGAACATAAAGGGCTGGAAGGAACACGGATGGGATTTAGTCAGTAAGAGTCTGACACTCCCTTCCGCTCCACCCAGAGCGGGAGGGGTCATTTGATGATTTCCCATCCATAAAAAAAGGGGTGGAATTTCGAAAAACCCTTTCTTAGTGGATACCTACTCTTCACAAAGAACACACCCTCCAAATTTCATGTACTCGTATCTAGGACCAGCGGTTTAGGCTGTGCATTGATATATCAGTCAGTCAGTCAGGACTTTGAATTTTATATATTTAGATAATTATATTTAATGGCTTTAAAACATGGTACAGACATCAAGCTACCCGAAACTGTCAAATTTTCCCAATCAACTTTGAACCTTATAATTCAGCGATAAAGTTGAAAATCTATTAAATAAATTTGACAGATTGAAGTAGCTTGATGTGCTGTCATCTGTACATTAAGGTCTTACTAATAGAATTATGATCTTACATGTTTCTTTTTTTTATTGTTTTTTACATTTCTGTCGAAGACCGTAACTTATTATTAGCATTTTGATGGAATACAATCCTTCAACTTTTTAGCCGATACCGGACATCCTAGTTCATGCTTAAAGAACCTATGTTTACAAAATCCAAGGCCACTTAAGACTGCAAGATGAAGTATGAAGTTACGATTGCAAACAGTCACAACTCTACACCAAGGCACACACAACATAGCGGACACACAAACCACGAGTACAAACATACATAAAACAAACATCTGCAGACTGGACCAATGTTTGTCCCGATGCCGAATCGACTTCTCTGTTCCACGGAAGGTTGATATTTCACCGAGGATTCGGGATCCTAAACAAGGATATTTTAACGCTGTGTGCAGCGATTCAGTATTTATCATCGTTTACGCTCGATCCGACCCGTGATTGAAACTAACACAGTCGTGAGTTTTCCGGTATTGAAGCGTGGTTGTCTGGGATAATGGTAGGAAAGATGGCTTTTGGATTTATTTATTTTTATATGCGACTAGCTGCGCCCCGCGGTTTCACCCGCATAAGTGTCGATCCTGTGGGAATATCGGGATAAAAAGTATCCTATGTCCTTCCCCGGGACTCAAACTATCTCTATACCTACCAAATTTCTTCTTAATCGGTTCAGCGGCTTAGGTGTGAAAAGGTAACATACATAGAGACAGACAGAGTTACTTTCGAATTTATAGTATTAGTATGGATTGCGGTCCAGCCACATTCGCATGTATCTGTGGGCAAGTACAAACGAGAAGGATTTTGGAGGAAGCTTTTGCACAGCAAAATGATGATGTAGGCTGACAGTATCCCACATAAGTTAAAAGTTTGCCCGGTTATAAAGTTAATTATAAAAGGTAAGTAGTTAATAGTTTGCCAAGGTTGCTTGAAAGAGATCGCAGAAAGCGATAAGGCCGCCCATTGTATGTTTTGTAGTGCTAAAATATATTTTTTTGTTACCTACACAGAGTGAAATTTTAATCACCGTTTTCCTCTTAAGGGGTCATTCTACTCATCATTATGAACAACTTTTACTATGAGACCAAAAATGAAATCGCGAAAAAAAAATCTGCTGTTCCCTACATTTTGACGAGTTATACGAACATAAATGTAGGGAACAGAAGATTTTTTTTTCACGATTTCGGGTTTGGTCCCATAGTAAAAGTTGTTCTGAATAATGATGAGTACAATGAACCCTTAAGAGGAAAACGGTGATTAAAATTTTACCCTGTATATTTTATAGTGTTCAATTAAAGTAGTGTGGGACGCAACTTGTGTCGATACTCTTGCGCCATCCCACCTTCCTGGATCGGCATGCTGTGCTGGTGCTGCTGCAGCGGCTGCGGAAAACCTCAAGCGGCGAAAATATAATAGCCTTATCGGAAATTATATTTTCGAGCCGTTTGGGGTTGAAACCCTCGGGCCGTGGGGTCCGAGTGCTCATAGTCTTTTTAAGAAAATTTCAAAACGGCTGGTTGACACTTCCCGTGACCCAAGGGCTGGCTTTTTTACCTTGGCCAAAGGCTAAGCATTGCCATACAACGTAGTAAAGCCGCCAGTCTCTTGGGTACATTACCAGTCCACAGCGGTGCGGATGAATTTTTCGACGCTATATTTTAGTTTTTTTGTATAGTTTTAGTTAAGTTAGGTTTTAATTTTGTTATTTTTGTTAATTAAGAATAATTATGAGAAATAAACCACAATCTGAGTCCCTTATATAAATAAATAAGTTATGTCAGCCGATATCAGGGTACTGTCAGAGCATCAACTCGATAATCATACGATTCCCAGTTTGATGCTACATATTGTTACGAGCTTGGGGTTCGTGACAATAAAAACTGCCGATTTAATAACCAAAAATAGACACTTTAATTAAAAACTCCAATTACAACTGTAAACACACTAATTACAAAACACAATCGCACTACAGATCACTTTAGTCGCACTTGAAGATCGCTTCGATGTTTTCGCTTGTATCGCTTATCCAAGACTGATTCCGGCTCGCAGGCACACCGGCCTTATATAGGCCTCGGATAGTTCCAGAACCTTCTACCGTAGAAACATCTAGAATGTTCGAGTACATATCGGTCCCGTCCGACCAGACATCGATAGTTCTAGAAAGTTCTAGCATCGAAGTTTCTAGAAGGGACCCGAATAATTATTAGTTCTGCTACTCGATACTAGATGGCGCTAGTAGTAGCTAATGTCGCCATCAATTGTGGAGCGCAACACTGCCCCCTCCTAAGACATGCTCGTCCCGAGCATTATTGGCCCCATAATAACGCGCCAGTCGATCCACATGGATGATCTTAGGAGTACCTCTTGCACCTTTCTGTATCCGGTAGGTTACGTCATTGATCTTTGTCACAATCCGGTACGGTCCGTCCCATTTAGCTTGAAGCTTAGGAGATTTCCCTTTGCTGCGGACTGGATTGTGCAACCACACTAGTGATCCTTCGTCGAACCCTTTATTGTTCATTTTGCGGTCATAACGGGTTTTCATCTTCTCAGACATTTGCTGGCCCGATTGTCTGACGTGCTCATAGATGTCATTCATTTTGTTCCGCAAGTCATTCGCATAATCGGTTATACTGCGTGGGGCGTCAGGTGGTATTCCGGTGATCAGGTCTGCAGGCAGCCGTAATTCCCTTCCAAAGTTTGCGAAAGCTGGTGTCACCGATGTACTTTCGTGAACAGCACTTCGATATGACATCAAGAACGGTTGTATGTGCTTATCCCAATCTCGTTGCCGATTTTCCACAACTTTTGCCAGGTATCTCTCCAATGTCTGATTAAATCGTTCCACCATTCCATCCGATTGTGGATGGTAAGAAGTTGTTCTCGTTTTATGAGTACCCATAACTCGACAAGTTTCCTGGAATATTTGGGACTCAAAATTCCTTCCTTGATCACTGTGAATCTCTAAAGGTACTCCAAAACGGCAGAAGACTTCATGAACCAATTTATCTGCAACTGTTGAAGCTTCTTGGTTTGGAATGGCGAAGACTTCCGGCCACTTAGTGAAGTAATCCATTACAACCATGAAATACTTGTTACCACTTTCACTTTCCGGAAATGGTCCTGCAACATCCAGGGCTATCCTCTCCCATGGTGCACCAACATTGTATAATTTCAATGCACCTCTACTACGCGTCTGAGGTCCCTTTACAGCCGCACAATTTGTACATTTGCGACACCAGTCCTCGACATCGTCACGACAGTGGACCCAGTAAAACCGTTCTCGTATCTTCAGTAGGGTCCGTTTAACTCCCAAATGGCCTCCTGAACAACCATTATGGTACAGCTGTAGAACATCCGGTACTTTAGCTTTAGGGACAACCATTTGAAAATGACAGCTGTCTCCTCGAGCATTTTCCCATTTACGGCACAGGACTCCTTCCTGAATCACCAAGCTGTCCCATTGGGCCCAATAGCTTTTTGTGATCGAACTCATCGCTGAGACGTCGCTCCACGTGGGCTTAGGTGCACCGGCCTTTATCCACTCGAGAATCGGCTTGAGGTCCGAATCTTCCTGCTGGGCACGTTGTAGGGTTTCCTTCCACTCGTTGCTGAGGTCTGTCCTGAGCATCCTCACAGGTACCACTTCCTTACCCTCTTGCCTAGTACCATACTTGCAATCTTCAGGACAAGGTCTTCTAGACAATGCATCTGCGTTGCCATGAGATTTCCCGTCATAGGTTTGTGTGATCGAAATCCTCGGGGCTCTTTGAACATCAGCCAGCACCCGTCCCGCAGTCCTGGCTATTACTCGTTTTCCCTGCTGCTGCTGGGCGGTGCTGTTAGCCGCACTACCCTCTGGAGACCAGCCATCTTCCCTTTCTGCAGTTCGCTTCGGGCAACTGGATCGAAGGTGGCCCCTTTCCCCACAGCCGTAGCACCTAGGGCTGTATCTTCTATTGCGGTCGCGAACTGTAGCCGCTGCAACCTCCCTGACGCGATGGGAACGATGATCCTGCCGCACAGCTTCCACCTCCAGTGCATGGGCCAAGGCGTTCTTAAGCGTCCCGTGGTGACCGAGCCTCACAGCAGCTCTGACTTCAAGGTCGCGGATGCCGTCGATAAATACCTGCACCAGGTTCCCATCAATAAGCGCAGGTACAGACTGGTATGCTTTCCGAACCAGCTTCTCAACTTCAAGGGCCCACTGCTGCAGGTTTTCATTATTGCGTTGCACGCGATCCTTGAGCTGCGCACGAAACACGTGTTCCAGGTGAGCGTCGCCATACCGAGCCTCCAATGCCTCAAGGAGCTGCTCGTAAGTCACTTCTTTTCCAAGAGCTTCCAGCACAGTTAAGGCCTGATCGCGCAGGCCTAGGGTGAGGGCAGTCATGGCCTGACTCTTATTCCACCCGTTCGCCTTCATAACAGCCTCAAACTGAATTTTGTAGGCCGACCAGGAAGAAGTTCCGTCGAACGGTGGCACTTTAAATCCACGTAGCGAAGGTGTTGTAGCTACGGGGGCTGCGATTCCATCCTCAAGTTTAAGGTAATCCAGCGTTTTCTTTACGTCAGCCATTACGGTTTTCTTCACGTCAGCCATCACGGTTTCCTTCACATCAGCCATCACGTTGTCTACCCGATTATTCACTTGGTCGATTCGGGTTTCAGCTTCCAACAGGCGGTTGTCGTGTTGAGCAACCTTATCCTTCATCTCCTTCATGTCTTTCCCGAAGGTAGCGTGAAGGCCCTTCAGAAGGAGCATCTGCTCTTCCTTGTCCCGCTGGAGCTGTTGTTCCAACCGACGAGCCTGTTCCTCCTGTCGGCGGGCCTGTTCCTCCTGACGGCGAGACTGTTCCTCTTGACGGCGGGCCTGTTCCTGCAGCATCATCATTAGAGCAGCAAAATCTGGTGCTGATGATGCTGGAGCAGCTGTGGACGGGCCGGCCTCCGTGATCGGTAGTTGTCCCTCCGACGTCTGTGGCGCTGCTCCACCGAATCGCCTCTGATCTGTTTCTTGCTGGCGTTGACTCCGGGTACGGATACCCTCCGTGTCGTCCTTCGGTAAAATCGGCATAATCCTTGCTTCTGACACCAATTGTTACGAGCTTGGGGTTCGTGACAATAAAAACTGCCGATTTAATAACCAAAAATAGACACTTTAATTAAAAACTCCAATTACAACTGTAAACACACTAATTACAAAACACAATCGCACTACAGATCACTTTAGTCGCACTTGAAGATCGCTTCGATGTTTTCGCTTGTATCGCTTATCCAAGACTGATTCCGGCTCGCAGGCACACCGGCCTTATATAGGCCTCGGATAGTTCCAGAACCTTCTACCGTAGAAACATCTAGAATGTTCGAGTACATATCGGTCCCGTCCGACCAGACATCGATAGTTCTAGAAAGTTCTAGCATCGAAGTTTCTAGAAGGGACCCGAATAATTATTAGTTCTGCTACTCGATACTAGATGGCGCTAGTAGTAGCTAATGTCGCCATCAATTGTGGAGCGCAACAATATACTCTTTTAGGGAGTGATGTAATAGACGGAACGTTAAGCGAGAAGAGGGCGCAATAGCATCGCTCTATCCACAAATAACAACGTACTGGCAATCGAAACACTATCATTCGAAGTGATCAAATCCATGCCAAATGGATTGGATTGGCCAAATTGTCCAAATTGCTATGCCTGGCAAATGTGTGGTTATTATGGTACTGTAACGTCAAGGCGACATATTAACCGTTTCCGCACTAGGGCGATACATGTTGCAATTTTAATCAGCACTTTGGTTTCAACACCGAATTAACGAAGGGAACTATTTACCTGATTCCCTAAAAACATATTGACCTTCTAATGATGGACACTTTATTAAATTTATGAACCTCAAAAGACTTTTTACGCTTCTAATGATTGAAAATTGACACTTTTTTAAAATAATTGAGCCCCTTTTTAACTTCCTGGTCTGTTCTCACAGTTGGTCGTTAGAAACTAAGCTAGGGGACCCCGACCAAACGGGTTACCTGAAAATAGGAAATAGGTTAGAAAAAGAGGCGCAAACGTTATATGCAAATATGGGAATTATTTACATTGGAGGTTTTATTAAATACATGTAAGATTAATTTAAGATGTGTCCTTCATCTCAGCGTTCCTACGCTGTTATAAAAGCATGTTTTTGAACGATTGATTGAAAGGAAGAAATTCAAGATGGCGATTCGGTAGATTTAAGAAAGACGTGTTTAGATTACAAGGTGTGTGTGTATTATTTTAAAAATAAACTGTTGTTTTGTGCGACTCTGAAGTTTTCCTGGGGATCCCACACACTACATACCTACATGCCATAAACATGCCTCCGTTTCCATGTCAAAACAGGCAAGTAGGTAAGTACCTAACCGATATAATAGATGTTAGAAAATGCCACAGGATTTGTCTGAAATAATTTATGCCGAAACTTGTGCCGAATAAATTAAACAGAACTTGTCCGGAGTTCAGCATTCTTAATCAGCTTTTTAGCTGTTCATTCAGAATCAGCATTCTGTTTACAGGCAGCAAATATTGTGAATAGCAAATATAATGCCTAGTAAAATACATATACATAAGCAGTCTCTAATGTTCCCTCTACTAGAACACAGGCCGTTACCGACCACGAGTCCTAGAGAAGGTTAGTAATATTGGTGACATAAAAAATTCTGGTGATAATTATCAAGAATTATGAATTGATACATATGAGCAGGCAATAAGTCACAATTTTTTTTTTTTGTTTTTGCGTAAAACTTCAATAGGCGCCCGGGCTTATCCGGTGGCCCCCGATACCTTTATCTCCAAATGGGATCAGCCCTCTCACGAGACCGCTCAGCAGCCTCCTTTTGGACCATCACGATCTCACAAAAGGAGGCCATTTCTCTCCAGTTTTCTGATTCCGCTAGAAAAGACCCAACCACTGCTTGCAAAGACACGTTTCACCCGATCCTGAGGCACTACCTACTTCTAGCATTACATTTATGTCGTCATGTACGTAGAGTATTATAATATTATCTGTGGTAATGTGAACTCATTGACGTAAACAAAGCACCTCAATAGGTATGCAATTGAAAATTAATCATCCACTTACGGCGACCGATTTCAACCACGGGACAAATCACTTCGTGAATCATTGACCCCGATGCCAAGTCAATGAGTTAGGTAGCTCAGCGACGTTATATATGGAACTACCTTACCGTATAGACCATATCTATTATATTGGAGAGACTTCTTAAGGAATCCATTTGGCAAACTGTTAAAGTTGGTTTCCGCTGCGCGAATCGTGATTACCGGACGCGATTTTTGGAAAGATTGCTTTAATGTTTTTGGACTGTGGCCTTTGCTTTCTTTTTGTCCTTAAGGGGCATAGATATATGAATGTTAAGGGGCTTACAGGACCTAAACGCAAAAAACGCAAGCTTTAGAAACAATAAAAGTATATGATCGACTACAGTAAACAAAATCAAAAAAATATATGATATTCATCAGGATATATGCTAGGTAGATAGTGAGTTGAAAACATAATACAACATATTTGGTATGATAGAAAAAAGTCATGAAGATACCTCTAAAAACTTTTTTTTTTACAATAAAAACCATACTAATATACTTACATACAATCATTATGATTTTTTGTCAGATTTTTCTACAAGCAACATACTACGAGTAAAACTCTAGTGTTTTAATTTTTTAGTCCAAACTGATTTTTCGTAAATAGATAATTGCTTCATATTTTGCAATAAATTACCAGAGTCGTTTCATCGCGCTTCTCTTTCTTTTCTATGCAGTCCGACAAAGACCGCGATTCAGATCATGTAGTCCTCTTAATGAGAACAATTCATTTATTAAAAAAAAAAAAAAAGTCTTGTGCTATTGCCGTATTAATTGCTAACTACTTAACTCTGCAATCTGTTCGGTTCGGCTTAGGTAAATACTTATTCTTAAAATGGCCGACATAGTCTACTTTAAATCCGTCTAAAATTTAGTATATTAAGTATTACAACATAGTTACAAAAATAATTTCTTCTTCCTAGCTTGAACACTAGCAACACAGACACCAACATATCAAGCTGCCGGAAACTGTCAAATTTTCCCGATCAACTTTGAACCTTATGCTTTAGCGATAAAGTTGAAAATCTATTAAAGACATTTGACGGATTTAGTAGCTTGATGTGCTGGCGTCTGTACTAAGACCACGTTTAGGGCATGTATTTCGAAATTGTAAAGTTCCGGAGGAAAAACTATATTTACTTAGAACAGAATACTCTTTATCACGTAAACCATATAAATTACAGACATTATTATAGAAATTTTACAAAGGGTGACACAATGGGCGGTCTTATCGCTAAGAGCGATCTTTTAAAGACAACCTTTGGATGGATTAAAACAGGGAAGGAGAGACAAATACTGTAGGTAGTCTGTGGTGTACCATTTACATAATAATACAATTAATACATACATAGAGTACACATATCATACACGACACGACACGATTTTAGTTAGTACTTAGTTAGTTTAGTTAGTTAGTTTTTAGTTTTCATCCCTTTCACCAAAACCCCCTTTAAACTATCTTTATCCTTTGTTCATTTCCTTAGAGAAGGATGAAAAATCCCTAATAACAAATGGGGAGGAGCAGCGCTGGCCTTTATTGATGACCGCCATTATTTGGTTAGGCGTCGTTTGTGCCAAATTATTGGCCAAATCTGTAATAAAGAATTTAATCTAGGATTTGATGGTGGTGATAGATTGTTTTTCGATCATGGATTTATTTTAGGTTAGCATACATTTTTATTGTTTTTGTTTGGTTTGATTGATTGTAAAAGGTCGAAATAACATGACATGTATTAACTTGTATTAATTTTTAACCAGCGCGGGGGTCTTTTTAACCGACGAAAAAAAACGGAGGAGGTTCTCAATTCGACGCGTATATTTTTTTTTTTTTTTTTTTTTTTTTTTTATGTATGATCACGCATAACTTTTTACAGAGCAGTCCGATTTTGATAATTCTTTTTTTATTAAAAAGGGTATACCCTGAAGTTGGTCCCATATAAATTTGGAAAAAAAATTTCAACCCTAAGGGTTAGAAAACAGGGGATGATTGATTGTTCACTCACTGATTGTAATGTATGACCACGCTTAACTTTTTACAGAGTAGTCCGATTTTGATAGTTCTTCTTTTGTTGGATAGGACATACTTCGAAGTTGGTCTCATGTAAATTTGGAAAAAAAAAACCTACCCTAAGGGTGGGAAAATAGGGGTGACTTATTGTTCATTCACATATTTTAATGCTGAGCTGTGTATTACAATTAAAATAAAAGGCCTATCTATGTTGGTATATAAAGCCTGTTTTTTTAAGTATTACATTATATTATTTAGTATTATATTACACAAAAAATAATAGTTAAAGTAGGATTATATAACAGTTAATGTCTAAAGTAAGGTAGGTATTTTAAAAGTAATCAAACATTAAGCATGTAGTAATTAGTAAATTATAGCCTCAAAAAATTATAAAATAAAAACTTTTTAACAAAAAATTAAACCTCCGAAAAAACTGAAAAGCAAAAAATAATAAACTTTTTTTATTTAACCTTAATAAATAAGTTCTTAAACTAATGCAAGTATACCTAAGTAATTTTGAGTCGGCGCCAAACAATCAATGAACAAAGATTACTAAATTACCTTTAATTTAAAGAAATAAGCAACGTGAAATCTATAGCGATAAACATTAACATTTCAAACAAAAAATGCGCTCTCCGCACGACCACTTGCAACGAATTAATTTGCTTGTTTGGCGCCGACTCTAAATTACTTAGGTATACTTGCATTAGTTTAAGAACTTATTTATTAAGGTTAAATAAAAAAAGTTTATTATTTTTTGCTTTTCAGTTTTTTCGGAGGTTTAATTTTTTGTTAAAAAGTTTTTTACGCTAAGGGGTCTAGAATCGAATGCTGAATTCATGGTTACAGTTTGCGCACTGGTTATAAAATCCTGTATTTTGTATAATTGTTTTTATATTGTATAGAACCCTATTTCTATACAAGGTGTTACGGAAAGGGTATATCAATACAAAAGGCTTGAAGAGTGTATCTGGTCTAGAATATCTGTACAAAATTTCAGCTCAAAAGCATTAACTTTGAAAATGCTTAATATTTTTTTATTTCGACATCACGGCGCTGCACTGGCGCGCGGCGGTGTGATGTGCGTGTACTAGGCGCACAGACACACTACAGATAATGGATAATGACCCTCGTAGTGTGGTAACACGTTTGTTATGATTTCAATTAATTAATAATAATCCAATAAAGACAGTGTATTACATAAATGAGGACAAACTTAATGAAGTAGACACTATTCGTGACCTCGGAGTTCTGTTTGATCAAAAACTAACCTTTGCACCACACTTGGATTCCATTTCTAAAAGAGCATCCAGGATGATGGGGTTTGTCATAAGACAATGTAAGGGTTTTCGTCAAATTAAAACTAAAATATTACTTTATCAGAGTTTAGTACGTAGCATATTAGAGTATTGTAGTGTGGTATGGCGGCCACACTACGCTACAAATAGTTTGCGTCTAGAACGTGTACAAAAACGATTCGTTTGGCATCTGGCCTTTTCCGTGGGAATAACCAAAAAAGTGCGTTCTTACCAAAAGAGATTGAAATACTTCAACATGCACACCTTGGAAGAACGAAGATGTCTGAATGACGCAATGTTCGCTTGTAAAATTTTGAAGGGAAATATCGACTCGCCGCCGCTGCTCGCACGCGTTAACTTTCGTGCTCCGTCGAGGCAATTCCGCGCAAACCTATTACTCCACTTTGTCCTCCAATGAGAAGAACGGTGTTAGGATCTAACTCTCTATGTGCTAGGTTCTGTAAGCTTTTGAATGGTTGTAGTGATATGGTTGATTATCACTTTGATTCTCTCAAGAAACAAAAATCTAAATTTCTGAACTGTTTATCAGATTTGTTAAAAAAGTAAAAGTTTTTGGACTATGTACGTAACTTTTTTAAAGAAAC
This sequence comes from Amphipoea oculea, assembly GCA_945859645.1. Lineage (NCBI taxonomy): Eukaryota > Metazoa > Arthropoda > Insecta > Lepidoptera > Noctuidae > Amphipoea > Amphipoea oculea. Next base: position 18,364,351 of record OX243873.1, read on the forward strand.
GATGCTTTTAATACTTTGTATTTAGTTATGTTATTTATCCATAGATATATCTAACTTAGTTTACTTGTGCAATATGTAGCTTACAAAATTACTTTTTATTGTTTTCTTTTTTGTCCATGTGGTGTTTACCTTTAAGTAATTGTTGCACTGTGTAGAGTTTAAATGCATGTTTTATCTTTGTTTGTAAATTAGTGTAAACAATTGTTGGTAGACCTAATAAATAAATAAATAAATAAATAAACTATCGAAATAAAAAAAATATTAAGCATTTTCAAAGTTACTGCTTTTGAACTGAAATTTTGTACAGAGATTCTAGACCAGATACACTCTTCAACCCGTTTGTATTGATATACCCTTTCTGTAACACCCTGTATAGGTATATTAATTTTATATTGTGTTACAATTATGATTTTTTATCTGTAGTGACAAACTAGTGGGTATGGTAATATGAAACAACAACTATCTCAAACACTGTTTATTAAAAAAAAACTGGTTAAGTAACATTACTAATAAATAAGTTTACTAAAAAATAACAAAATTGTTGCCAGCCAGCTAATAAGGAAATATAGAGAGCGAAGGTCGTGGGGGGTTGGAGATAAACCCTGTACTGTTCCGTTTGAAATGAGTATAAGTTAAAAGTTAATAATTATTATAAAACTAAGGAGAAAGTAACCTTCCAGTTATTGTTTAATTTAAATCTATTAAATGGGCGCCAGGGACTTTGAGAGTCCCGGATCCCGGAGCCGACGAAGGTGTCCAATACTATTCCGGACGGGGTAGGATGTCGAACCCGAGATCCACAAATTAAATTGTGATGCAGGCCGGTTTCCAGTATCGAAAACCGGACCCAGACAATCAACTGGTTCCTACGGGAACCGTGATAAGGTATGATAAAAAGTTAAAGTAGGTAAAAGAAAAAACCGTCCCGCCTGCGCTCTAACGCTAGACGGGCTCAGCCGGCCGCACAGTCGTCTCCTCACGAGGCTTCGCCGTGCTCGAGGAACGGGTCTCGCGTCCAGGCCCCAGACGATCCTCTAGGTCCTGGCGGCGAGACGAATCGCTCGAGGTGCCTCTCCTGGAATCGACAATACGGAGGCCTAATAATATGAAGGGAAACTAAGTCACTTTCCTTGAGGTGGCGGAGCTTGGAAATCTATAAGGCTAAAACATTAGCCGGTTAACGAGGCCTTTTTTACAATGACAACATAAAGAGCTACGACTTTGGTTTGCCTAATCTTGAGTGGTCGGACAATAGGGATGAGTTGCAAATAGTCAGCGGGTGAAATACTCACGGTTGTCGTAGGGAGAAAGCACTTGACTGCAAGATTCTTGACCGGCTGGAAAACTGCCTGCGTATGCGCAAATAGGAATCCTGCAATAAATATCCATGGATCACGACAATACCCTTTCTAACAACCAGGGAAGGGCTCACAGACCACTTCCAAAGACTATTACAACCAAATCCTTACCTTTTAGAACGTGTAACAAGTTTAGTGGAATCACTCAACGTGTCGTAGGGCTTCAAGATGCCAAGTGAGTCCCATGATGCTGTCACTGGCTCACAAACCGGAATTAGACGGAGCATTCCAAAAATCTCCCCGATTACGGGTAAAATAATATTAAATCACTGAAGATAAATAATACACCGAGATACTTAAATTCTTGAAAATCACTAGCAACTGCACCACAAGACGTTTAATCGCTGAAGCAATTAGAATCTTCATGATCCAGACCAACAAACAAATTATTTGTTATTTCCAATCCTAAAACTTGTCATGATTGTCTTAAATCTCCTCGAACCTTAATTCGGTAAATTAAGAAAGTATGACCTTGTCACATTACGTTAAAGACAATTCACAGATAAAAAATATATTAACTTGACACGAAGTTTCTAGAAAGAAGTCTATATTGAAAAAATGAATGATTTCCGTTTACGGTTATTTAGTTTATTATGACTTTTTTTGACTAAAAGCTCAAAATTATGGAGGATTGCTCCATACGATATTATTTCGATGGTTAGCAATCAATATGTTAAAATATCGATTTAAACTACAACTGTGAATCGGCGACCACCAGATGTCGCCTTTGACAGATAGAAACTGACGTTTGACTGAATGACATTTGGAATGTAAACAAACGCAACTAATTACAATTCAATATGTTTTAGGATTAAGAAAAGTGATTTATTGTGAGGAAGCCGATTGTAAAACTACAATGAAATGTGTTACTCGGAAACCTCGTAATGTACTACTTATGTTTTCAGGTAAATGCTACTTTACTAAACCAACCCGTTGTAGGTGCAAAAAAACAACGTAACAGTACCTCCCCAACCACCAGAGATTTGACCCACTAGGGCAAATCTCGACGCTGGCCCTCCAGCGTCAAAGCAGACTCCGAAGGACCAAGCACAATTACAAAAATCTACAACGTTCATGCCTGAAAACAAGAACAGAGAAAGAAAATAAAAATAAATGGAGATGAGCGAGTCTAATCCATTTACAAACATGTAAAAGACAAGCTCCAAAAAGAGTAAAAATATTTAAATAACTACCGATAATAGTGCTGAGCTGGTACCCCAACAATACACTAAAAGAAATTAAGAGCGAGTCTAATCCATTTACAAACATGTAAAAGACAAGCTCCAAAAAGAGTAAAAATATTTAAATAACTACCGATAATAGTGCTGAGCTGGTACCCCAACAATACACTAAAAGAAATTAAATGCTACAAACTAATGAGCATTGACTAACCGTCTTCCATAATAAAAATGGGACGGTTAATCTGCCTTAAAAAAAAACCATCTGAAACGTTTTCCATCAATGCAGCCTACACGCCCGCCATTTTGGCCACCTATCTCAGGACTATCATTTTGCTGCCTTACCAGCAATCCGGAGGTTTACACTTCCCTGGGGTGTCAATCCTGCAACAACCACAGACTACCAACAACTTCTAAATATAGTTTACAAATGTGGACACAGTAGAAACCTGTGTACCACTACAAACCGTTTCTTAATAAAAATAAACAACCACAAGGCATATACAACCCTCAATGGTCACTGCGACCAACTACTATTAGTGAATTTTAGTTTAAATTCAAATTAAATATTTTAAAAAAAACTATTCCTCGCCACATGGTGATTTAAAATCCTTGATATGCCATGTGCCAAGGTTTTTACCGGAACTACAGCCTTCCAATTCATACACTAAGGGTGAAAGTTTTTTCCTAATTATACATCTCTCGTATTTAGGGGCTAATTTGGCCATGAAGAATTTGGAGGCGTCACTCTGGGGATACGTTTTCTTCCACACAGTGTCGCCTACCTCAAACTCCGCGTGCCTCCTACTACTATTATAATAACGTGCACTACGTTTATGTGATTTGACGAGCGCGTCCTTTACTTTATTGAAGATACCACCCAATGCCTCTAGCTGATTAGCATATGATCTGCGGGAAGCGCAAGCTAGAGTGGGCTGATCAACGGTATCATTGCCGAAGACATCACCACTACTAACTGCCTCTCTGCCATGTACTAGGAAGAACGGGGTGAAACGAGTAACTTCATTTGTGGAGGTGTTCATAGCGAATTGGATCTTTGAGATGTTAACATCCCAGGATCGATGATCATCCTCCACGAGAATTGATACCGCGGTCATTATGGTACGATTATAGCGTTCCACGGTATTCACGCTTGGGCAATAACGAGGTGTGAAGTGAACTTGAGGTATTTTATACCTCTCCAGTAGTGAACGAATCTCATTACCCGTGAATTGCGTCCCGTTGTCTGCTATAACCGTACGGGGTATACCGTGTACGAGGAAAACGCCGTCTTCTAGTTTCTGTGCTATAGCCTTACCAACAGCTCTACGTAAAGGAAACAGTAAACAGTACTTCGTAAAACAGCACACGACAACTAAGAGATATGTGAATCCCGCTCTAGACCGTGGCAACGGACCTACCAAGTCAATGCTTATGGTTTCAAATGGCTTGGAACATTCTTTCGCGTCACCTAAGAGACCGGGAGGAGGTAACTGTGAGTGTTTATAAGCGGCACACGTATCACATTTACCAACGTAGCTAATCACATCCTTATACATGTTAGGCCAGTAGTATCGGAGTGCAAGTCGTTTATAAGTTTTAAACACCCCGAAATGTGGAGATAATTCGCCACTATGGTGACTCTTTAATAATTCTTGCCGATTGCCCTCCGGTACCACCTGCTTCCAATCATATTCACTAGCCACCCCGAATTTATTTTTCGAATAACGGTAAAGTTTATCCTCCTTAATAATAAAATTTGGACACGATCTGGGCGTGCTGACACATTTATCCCACAACCCTTTAAACCAAGTGTCAGTGTCAGACACTTTAATTTCCAGCACTGGAACGCCACGAGATAAGGCATCTGGAACCACATTGTCCCTACCCTTGCGGTGTTCAATGGTAAAGTTATAAGGTGATAACCGACAACCCCAACGGGCCAATCGACCAGAGGGATTGGTTAAATTAAAAAACCATTTTAAACTCGAGTGGTCGGTTATCACTTTAAACGCAGGGCCACCTTCCACGTAAGGACGATAGTGTTCCACGGCGAAGACTACAGCGAGAGCCTCACGCTCCGTTGCTGAATAATTGCGTTCGGCCGGATTAAGCGAACGACTGCAGTAGGCTATTGGGTGCTCCTCTCCATTTATGACCTGAGTCAGAGTGCCCGCTATCCCAAAACTAGATGCGTCACAATGAATCTCGAAAGGTTGAGAGAAATCTGGACAAGCCAATACTGGAGCAGACACCAATGCCTCCTTCAAGGTTGTGAACGCGGTTTCTGTCTCAGCCGTCCACTTAAAAGGCGGCGCTTTTTTGCTAGTACTCGTTAGTGCGTTTAAAGGGGCCGCTATCGAGCTAAAGTTTTTAATAAAACGTCTATAGTATGAGGCCGTTCCAAGAAACATTTTCACTTCTTTACGGGTTGTAGGGGTTGGAAAGTCGATAATTGACTGAACTTTCGACGGATCAGTGTGTAAGCCATGCTCGTCCACTCTGTAACCTAGATATTTTAGTTCTCGTCGAAAGAAACAGGACTTAGGTAAATTAATTGTCAAATTAGCCTGCCTTAATTTGTCTAAAACCCGTTTAAGAAGTGAAATGTGCTCCTCGAAGGTTGATGAGCAAATAATGATGTCATCTAAATATACGAACACCTTATTACCAAACTCCGGGCCGAAAAGTCTGTCCATTAATCGCTGTTGGGTGGCTGGGGCTCCAGTCAACCCAAAACACATAACTTTAAATTGGAACAAACCTCGACCGGGAACCGTGAACGCGGTTTTCTCTTTGGATGAAGCGGAGTCCAACTCGATTTGCCAAAATGCAGATTTCAAATCAATCGATGAAAGGTATCGCGCGTCCCGTAACTGGTCTAAGATGTGAGAGACGTAGGGCAGTGGATACGCATCTTGCTTGCTGACCGCATTCAGCTTTCGGCTGTCCAGGCAAAAACGCCATTCCCCATTAGGTTTTGGAGCCAGTAAAACCGGGTTGTTCCACGCGCTACTGCTAGGTTCCACCACTCCCATCTCCAACATCTCATCCAGCTGACGATTAAGTTCCTTGAGGCGTTCAGGTGATAACGGATAATAACGCTGTTTAATAGGAGGAACGTCACCTGTGTCTATTTTATGACGCAACAGATGGGTGCGACCCAATCCTTTAGCCTCAAAGGAAACCTTTTTGAAATCTTTAATTAATAACTCCGCTTCATTCTTTTGATCCGATGTTAATTCTTCAAACGGTTGAAGGTGCCTAACCTCCGAGACGCATTTATGACCTCTATTGGTTTTTAAATATTGAAATGGCAATTTATTAAAAATTTTTGGTGCCAAATTAAAGGTCTTCCAAAAATCCACGCCGAAAATCAACGGTGTAGTAATGTCTGGAATAACATAGAATTTAATAACCTTAGTCACTCCCATAAGAGTCACTGGTAAAAATAAATAACCCTCCACGGATGCCCGCGAGTCATTGGCAGTTACGATGTTGCCCAACTGTCTATCGGCGTGTAAAGTTGCACCAGCCCTTATGAATTGTTGGCCAACATCGGAACCCAACACCGAAATGCAAGAACCCGAGTCGAGTAAACCGTAATACTGCTCATCGTATATAGAAACGGTTAAATGTGGACGACTATCGTCCGTATTCTTATAATGTACTGTATCAACCCTTAGTGAATTAAAAAATAATTTTAAAGATTTTAAATAATTGTCCCAATCGGACTTATCAAAATTTTGGCTGTAGTTCCGTAAATTTAGTTTTTTGAAATGCAGGTTGGACAGGACTGCGCCTCCTTCTGCTTTTTACTGCACGTAGGGCACGATGGTGCACGTACACCCTTCTTGCCGCAACGGAAACACACAATTTCCTTTGATTTGCATTGTGATAACGAGTGCCCTTTAACCCTACAGCGAACACAGAACGACGAACTAGAATCTGTTTGCACGGCTTCAATCCTTTGAGAACCTTTCGGGGCTTGGTATGCTAAGTCTGGTGCAACAAACGAAGAGGTTGGTTTGGGCGGCTCATGGAACTGTGCCCTGCTATGGAAACCTAGCTCCAGTTGTCTACACTTCTCTTTTAACTCGTCCAGCGTGTTGATAATCAAAATTGACAACCCCGACGTATATTCCGGTCTCATGTTGAACTTGATCCGTGCTAAACGATCGCGTTCTGGAACCCTATAAGAAAGTCTATTGTAAAGATTCTCCATGACTGCTATATATATACAAGACAGCTCAGTCGACCCCTGCGTTCTGTTAGTTATTTCAGAAATGAGACGCATATCGTAATCAGGCGGAGCGAAATCTGTGAGTAACTGCTTCTTCAGTTCCGCCCAATCACCAACCGACGCTTTTATTCCCCGGTACCATAATAAGGCTCCGTCCGAGAAAAGATCCAGAGCAGATTGATGTAAGGAAGCTTCGCTAATACCCCTGGCCTCGCAAAGCTCCTCAAGACGCTCAATAAATGCTTTCACGCAACCTGTACCGTTAAATTTATGATCTAGGGATTTAACAGATTCCTTCTTGCAGGAAATGATGACGTCCTTCGTCTGTAAACTTGACGGTACATTTGGTGTCTCCTCGGCGGAAGTAAACGACTGATGGAAGCTCGCGTTAACCGAATCAATTTTTAATAAATAACCGCTAAGTTGCTTGTCAACGTCTTCGTAAACGGCACTAAGATTAGTTGGTGGAGTAACCCTACTCAAACGATGATATAGGTGGAATGCTAATGCCTTAGCGCGGTTAAATTTTTTAAAACTGGAAGGGTACTTATCTAATACTTCACCAATTTCTGGCAACTTGGCCTTAATTGTTTGTAATTCGGTTTTCGGATCTATATTTGTCTCCACTATATCGTCAGAACGTACCAATTTACTAAGTTCCCTAATTTGGACACGTAGTTCCTCTACGGTTGAAGCAGGTTTCGCGTCTCGGACCAGTACTTCATATATGAGCTCGTCTTTGCGAAGTAAATTAAATGTAATGGGTCGTTCCATTTTGTAAAAATTAAAAAAAATAATTTTAAAAAGAAATGAAACCGAACTAAAGTTATAACTGGCTGTCACAATGTACAATACCGAGCAAAGTGTAAGTATTATCAATAGTAAACACAGTTACATAAATAGCAGTCTTATAGAGTAAGTTTAAATTTTAATACCAGGCTTTTAATTTCAAGTACAATAGTCCTGGTGTAATGTTTTGGGACACAAGTAAAATAAAATTGTAAATTGTATATAGCAGCAAGAAGTGTAAAAAATGTAAAAAGTAAATAAAAGTGTATAAAACAGTACAAACATAAACATGAACACGTTAACAAAGGATTCCACGCGACGGTTTCTTCTTAAAATTAGAATAACTGGAAGGCCCACAGAACAGCACTCTGGCTTGTAAGGTACAGCAATAGACGTAACCTCTATCTCCAACCAATACACACGTTGGTCGCCAGTGTTACAATTATGATTTTTTATCTGTAGTGACAAACTAGTGGGTATGGTAATATGAAACAACAACTATCTCAAACACTGTTTATTAAAAAAAAACTGGTTAAGTAACATTACTAATAAATAAGTTTACTAAAAAATAACAAAATTGTTGCCAGCCAGCTAATAAGGAAATATAGAGAGCGAAGGTCGTGGGGGGTTGGAGATAAACCCTGTACTGTTCCGTTTGAAATGAGTATAAGTTAAAAGTTAATAATTATTATAAAACTAAGGAGAAAGTAACCTTCCAGTTATTGTTTAATTTAAATCTATTAAATGGGCGCCAGGGACTTTGAGAGTCCCGGATCCCGGAGCCGACGAAGGTGTCCAATACTATTCCGGACGGGGTAGGATGTCGAACCCGAGATCCACAAATTAAATTGTGATGCAGGCCGGTTTCCAGTATCGAAAACCGGACCCAGACAATCAACTGGTTCCTACGGGAACCGTGATAAGGTATGATAAAAAGTTAAAGTAGGTAAAAGAAAAAACCGTCCCGCCTGCGCTCTAACGCTAGACGGGCTCAGCCGGCCGCACAGTCGTCTCCTCACGAGGCTTCGCCGTGCTCGAGGAACGGGTCTCGCGTCCAGGCCCCAGACGATCCTCTAGGTCCTGGCGGCGAGACGAATCGCTCGAGGTGCCTCTCCTGGAATCGACAATACGGAGGCCTAATAATATGAAGGGAAACTAAGTCACTTTCCTTGAGGTGGCGGAGCTTGGAAATCTATAAGGCTAAAACATTAGCCGGTTAACGAGGCCTTTTTTACAATGACAACATAAAGAGCTACGACTTTGGTTTGCCTAATCTTGAGTGGTCGGACAATAGGGATGAGTTGCAAATAGTCAGCGGGTGAAATACTCACGGTTGTCGTAGGGAGAAAGCACTTGACTGCAAGATTCTTGACCGGCTGGAAAACTGCCTGCGTATGCGCAAATAGGAATCCTGCAATAAATATCCATGGATCACGACAATACCCTTTCTAACAACCAGGGAAGGGCTCACAGACCACTTCCAAAGACTATTACAACCAAATCCTTACCTTTTAGAACGTGTAACAAGTTTAGTGGAATCACTCAACGTGTCGTAGGGCTTCAAGATGCCAAGTGAGTCCCATGATGCTGTCACTGGCTCACAAACCGGAATTAGACGGAGCATTCCAAAAATCTCCCCGATTACGGGTAAAATAATATTAAATCACTGAAGATAAATAATACACCGAGATACTTAAATTCTTGAAAATCACTAGCAACTGCACCACAAGACGTTTAATCGCTGAAGCAATTAGAATCTTCATGATCCAGACCAACAAACAAATTATTTGTTATTTCCAATCCTAAAACTTGTCATGATTGTCTTAAATCTCCTCGAACCTTAATTCGGTAAATTAAGAAAGTATGACCTTGTCACATTACGTTAAAGACAATTCACAGATAAAAAATATATTAACTTGACACGAAGTTTCTAGAAAGAAGTCTATATTGAAAAAATGAATGATTTCCGTTTACGGTTATTTAGTTTATTATGACTTTTTTTGACTAAAAGCTCAAAATTATGGAGGATTGCTCCATACGATATTATTTCGATGGTTAGCAATCAATATGTTAAAATATCGATTTAAACTACAACTGTGAATCGGCGACCACCAGATGTCGCCTTTGACAGATAGAAACTGACGTTTGACTGAATGACATTTGGAATGTAAACAAACGCAACTAATTACAATTCAATATGTTTTAGGATTAAGAAAAGTGATTTATTGTGAGGAAGCCGATTGTAAAACTACAATGAAATGTGTTACTCGGAAACCTCGTAATGTACTACTTATGTTTTCAGGTAAATGCTACTTTACTAAACCAACCCGTTGTAGGTGCAAAAAAACAACGTAACAATTGCCATATAACGTGGCAATGCTGCCAGCCTTTTGGGCACTGTTCCTGTTGACAGCGATGCAGACGAATTCTTTGATGCCCTATGATTATATTGTTTATTTTTTCATATAATTGTTCATATTATTATAGTTTATATGTTAGTATATAAATGAGAATATATGTTTTTACTAACCCTTTTTTTCGTCCTTGCAGCTACTAAACATGTAACTACCACAAAGTACAAAGTTCGACGGCCCGTCACTCTGCGCTGCCGATGCCGTCTCGACGTGAGGCTGGACGCAGGATAGTCTACACCGACTTAGTTGAAAAAAAAACAGTAATTATGGAAATAGGTGCAATGCTTATACAACGTACGAGTGCACTATACGGGGTGTTACAGAAAGGGTATATCAATACAAACGGGTTGAAGAGTGTATCTGGTCTAGAATCTCTGTACAAAATTTCAGCTCAAAGCAAGTAACTTTGAAACAGCTTAATATTTTTTTATTTCGATAGTTTATTAAATTGAATTCATAACAAACGTGTCACCGTACTACGAGGGTCATTTTCCACTATCGGTAGTGTGTCTGTGCGCCTAGTACACGCACATCACGCCGCCGCGCGCCAGTGCAGTGCCGTGATGTCGAAATAAAAAAATATTAAGCACTTTCAAAGTTAATGCTTTGAGCTGAAATTTTGTATAGAGATTCTAGACCAGATACACTCTTCAACCCGTTTGTATTGATATACCCTTTCCGTAACACCCTGTATAGCAGTTAAACAACATCAAATAATTCTGCTCTAATTTTAATAATTTTTGACGCCAATCTGCCTTGAGCAAGCGTGGTGATCAATACTCATATTTTCTCCGTAAAATAGGCATTTGCCCTGCAGTGGAACAGTATTTATTAAAACCTTTAACCCCTAAACCTTTAACCCTTGTTTTTTAGAAAACTACGTTCATCACACAATCGTCTTCTCCAATGTCTCACTCACCGCACAGACTTCATTCACTCTTACTTCATCGTTCAGTCTATCTCTCTGTGAGATGCGCTCCCCCAGGAAATCAGGATGGCAACCAACCAATTATCCTTTAAAGTTAAGGTTCGCGAGCACATTCGCATGAAGCTGTCAGTGTCAGTGTCATTGTTTGTCTTGTTTATTTTTAGGTAACAGGTAAGTATATTCCATGTATTTATGTATATTTATTTTTTATTATATTTATGTGTTTTAGGTATTTATATGTATTCATAGTTTTAATAGGTTTATGCGTATCTTTATATTTAAAATATTTATTCCTTAATTTTCATGATTGCTCCTACCACTGTTTGTCTCTGCATCACCCAAAGGTTGACTGGTAGAAAATGCCTATGGCCGCCTCTGTACATTTATGTGCTTGAAGTATTAAATAAATATGTCGGAGACGGTTGTCGATTAAATTTGAGGGATAGTCAACAGAATTTGTTATGATTTGTTTTCTTATTAAGATTTTGCTATCAATTATTATCTAATAAATCTGAACATAATTTATCGAGTACTCAGTATACGCGCTAATTGATTTTAGCAACTTATTTTGATAATTGTAACCGATGGTTTTGTTCAAAACAATTGATGACATGTTACTTTGATTTTAAAATGATTTACTTCGTGAAATCACTATTGTTTATTTAAGACAATTATTCTTGTAGTATTATTCGATTATTTTATTGTGAATCTATTTGATTTAGCACATTTTAATATTTTGTATCAAGTAAACACGATGACGTATTTCCGTACGCTATTGGACAGAGTTGTTGTGGGGTGAGTGCTTAGTGGGGACAAACCTTTATAACTGAGCGCACTCGTTTGTGCCGGACAGTCAATAACAGACAGTCAGTGACAGACAGTCAGTGAGAGTCAGTCGGTGTTCGGACTCGACTCCTGACAGAGCACTAGCTCCCAACAAACCTGTCGGTTTACTTGGGTGGCTCTGTCACTATACGAACAGTAATCGATCCTACGATTTGTTCGCAATTACTTTGTTACTGTGCTTAATTATTTTACTGTGTATCTAGTTGTGTCGTGTACCTACAGTGTGTGATTTGCTAGTGTGATTAATTTGTTCGTGATATTATAATTTTGATTTGAACTTCAAACGGTTTTTCTATTGCGCAATAACCAACACTACCCACAGTACGCCCACAGTAATTAATCAAATATGCCTGATGATAACGAGATGCCAATAACCCACTCCTGATCCAATGATGATTAAAAAAGGTATATTCCCTTGTCTGTTAAGCAAGCTTATTAAGTTCGATAACAAAAGAAAAAGTAATTGCGTCTCATAAGTAACAGTGGAGCTCTTATGTATAATAAATCGAACTTTAAATTATGAATCGTTATCAAACGCCTGTGAACTAGAGTCAAAATACTCACATAATTATTCATCCTATTGCCACCGGATATCAGAGGTTAAGCATGATGAATGTGACATTTATACATTAGATGGGATCCGAGTTTAGGCCTGTTGTACAGTCAACAGCAAAAGTAGATGATGAAAATCAGAAATTCAATACTAATGAACAGAGTTCGCGTCATATATGGCAGCTATACTAGTAAATATTTGGTATAATTTAAAATCACATACTTTTGAATCACTTCGACGCCACACAGATCTGGCGCGAACTCCGTTCATTAGTATTGAATTTCTGATTTTCATCATCCACTTTTGCTGTTGACTGTACACTGCACGGTTTCTTTACGGTAGAATAATCGTGTGAGCTTGTATATGGCACGGCAAACCATACGGCGATGGCGCCGTGCCGTACTGCCACCGTGTCTGCCAGCAAGCTTCCATAGTGATCCATACAACAACGGCGACTGTGCCTACACACGGCGAATCAACCGTAGTTTTTATCGGCGAAACCTTAGCTTTTCACAACAAGAAAAACGAGAGTGTGCAACGGGCCTTAGTGTCACCAAAACTTGGTTCAATTCGCAGATTAGTTTCCGGATCATTGAGCAAGTAATTAATTAAGGAGATGCGTAGGTTTAATTGTAATCTATTAACGTTTGCGGTTAATTAGATTTGGTTGTAAAGGTAGGTACAACGTATGATGAAACATCCATTATCATTTTATGATGATTGATCTCAAATACAAAAACAAACAGCGTAAAATAATCAAAAGTGCTGTAACGGGAACATCAATGAAAGGTGTATTTATTATAATTATATCATATTTATTTCTATCAACGGTGAAGGAAAACATCGTGAGGAAACATCTTAGAACCAAAAATTCGAAGACATGTAACATTACTCATAGGATTCTCTTCCTAATGCCCGGGCCACACTAACGGGAAACGACGATAATTATCGCGATGGTTGTTAATCGTAGGTGCAGCCAATGAGCTACAACTTATCGCGATAATTATCAGCGTTTCCCGTTTAGTGTGGCCCCGGCATAATACAAGTTAAATAAAAAATACATAAGAAATAGTGCAAGAACAAAAAAGTGTTCAATTATACCGCCTCTTCGCGTAGCGTTATCTACTACGACAGCGTAGCAGGCGTAGCGGTAACAACATGGCCGCCGCTACGTCGTAGCGTCGTATTACGTACTACGGTTTCATACGGGATTAGCTTGATTCATCTCCCTCTCTTTTTATATTATCCTAAAGTGCTTTGTTTAGTTTAATTTAAAATTGATTTATTCAACTGGGGTAGATTAAGGGCGCATTTCACTAGAATCAGAATCAGAATATTTATTTGTGAAACATAGGTGTTTACATAAAGGTCTTTGGTTAATGACATGGGCGCTATGTTTTGCCGTGAAGGCGTACAAATATTGGAGAAAATAAAAGTAAACAATAAAACAAAAAAACAAAATTAAATAGGTAGTACAGTCAGCATCAAAAGTTGATTAACACTATCATTTTTACATGTTATTAAATTGACAACAACTTTTTTCAATGAACTGATTTTTAGCTTTTCACATAATAGACAAGAGTATATATTCTAAAAAAAATTCTTCTGCTGCAATTTAGAACAAATATTTTGCTCAATAACTAAGATTAAAAAAGCTGAAGTGTTAATCAACTTTTGATGCTGACCGTACATAGAAGAGAAAAAAGAAACTATTTTAAATTTAATTAAATATTACAGATAGCCTAAAAAGAGAAACAGATTTCTTAAAACTAATAAAACTAAACCATATAAACCACGTTCAAGAACTGTCAGTATCAATATTCCACAAGAATGAGTCATCATTCACTCATTCACTCCTGACTATGAGTGAAATACCTTACTATCATAACTTCACGTGGATTTAACTTAATTAGCAAACGGACAAAACCAGAGAAAGCAATTAACACCTTCCTAACGTTAACCTAGAGTCTATTCAAACTTGTTTCAAATGAATGTTATTTCAAGTTAAACAATTATCAACTTTATTTTAATGGTAATTAAGTTAATTTCAGAGTAACTAGCACTATTGAAAAAGTTGTAAAAATGTTTAAAGTTGTAGCGTAAACTGAACTGTATTGTGTAGGAATTAAAGTTATTTTTCCATAATCTCATATTTTGCTTACATTTTGGCATATGAGTCGCGAATGCAGATTAGAGACATTGAGAGACTACTTTTTCAACATCGAAATGAAATGTTTATTTCTGCAAGTCTTGTCTTTTATGACACTTTTATACTTCAATATTTTGTTGGTCAAGATTGCAAAACTAGATGGCGCTGGCATTTCCTAGCTGACTGATCTCTGAGAATCAATCCTAAAACGAGCTCAGCAGAAGTCATGGTCTCTTTCAAAGTCAAAACATACCTATTATTAGGATTTTATATGAATCTAACAATGCAGGGCCATATCTGGAAGGGCGTTTTGGTGAAGGAGCCATTATTTATTATTATTTATTTATCCATTTATTTCAGACATCAAGGCCTATTTATAACAATGCAATACAATATTAATATAACTTAAAAATACTATAAATACATACAAAATTATCATTACACTAAAAACTAACTAAACGCGAAGTGTCTGCGTCGTGTTTCGCTGAATGGTGTCATGTAGCCGGCCACGAAACTGGCGGTACACAACACCCTTCGGCCAGAACTCTTCCTTGAGGAACTTCTCGAGATGAAGCCATTGCAGCTTTGAGTTGACCTGTCCTAACAGACGTCATGCATACATCAGTCATCTTGTAACTCACCCCTATAGTATTTCGAACTCCTATAGAACTCATGTTAGGGAGCTCAACGACACGTCACACGACGCTACCAGATCTGCAATACATTTGCTTAGGCCATATAAAAAAAAGTCAAAACCGCCAGAAAGTTATAAAGTCATGTATTCAATAAAGGCAGCATCAGAGTAGTAGAGAAAACTGACTAGTTTCCTGAATGCAGGGTGAAATTAAATTCATGGGTATCCTTCTAAGGGGTCATTGTACTCATCATTATGAACAACTTTCACTATGGGACTAAACCTAAAATCGCGAAAAAAAATCAGCTGTTCCTTGCATTTATGTTCACATAACTCATCAAAATGTAGTTACCTACATTTTGATGAGTTATGTACGTGTCTTACGAGCTGATTATTTTTTCGCGATTTCAGGTTTGTTCCCATAGTAAAAGTTGTTCATAATGATGATTACAATGACCCCTTAAAAGGATGCCCATGAATTCAATTTCACCCTGTAGATGTCATCAAAAATATCATAAAGTTATGTCACGTAAATCAAGAAAAATAAAAATGTCAATATGAATTTTAAAACACTTAGGCCTGATTTTTTCAACCCCAGATGATTTCATCCGAGGAATAATTTTGAATTTTTATTTCGTCCATACAAAATGTGTCAGACGTCAATTTTATTCCACGAATAAATATTCTCTGTCGATTGAAAAATCAGCCTTTAGTATAAAATAGCTTGTTGCTTGGTACCATCGAGGACTTTTTCGCCTGATCGCTTAAAAATTTTTTCGCCTAAATCCTACGGCGGCGCCAAGTCACGTTCCCTTAAAGTTTTCGTCTATTAGGAAAGCGATTTGCGTTATTGGTTGCAACTTGCAACCTGAACTGCGCAGCTTAGTGACGCATCACGTGTACTCTTCTTGTGAATTTTACGGACGAACTATTTGCCTTGGCGCGCTTACTAGAGAGCGTTTCTATTTTTTGAGTGCAATCAAAAATGAACTTAGTAGTGGTCAGGCGGGAGTGTCCGCGATAGTACATTGGAGAAGCTTAATTCTACAGTCTTCATTGGAAGAGCGGAGTTCACCTAATACAAGCTTCTTGCTTAAAAGGTGATCTCCATCTAATGTGTTTTTCATTTGTATGTAATTGCAATAAACATTTTTAAGCTATTGCATAGCTTTTATCGCGGGCCTTGAGCGCGGCGACCGAATCAAGAAATTCCGTAACGAAAATAAACATAACATCCCCCACTCCAACCGGCACAGCGGTGCGGCGTTGAAAGCCGTGCATCGTCTAACGTCGTTTCAGTTCGGCAGACTTCGGCACGGTGTTTGTGTGCGTGCGACTTGACGTATGCGTGTAGACTGTACGAAACTCGCATAAGTTTATAAAAAAATGCTATGTATAGCTTTACCGCGGTAGTCCCCGAGTGCCACACGTATTTTTTTTTTAAATTATAGTATCTTCATTACACTACTATATACATGAATAGGTACATAACTAAATATCAGATCCTTAACTGAAATCTCTATTTATACAACAGCACAAACTTGTACAACTCCAGGCTCGTATACTTTGATTATTTACCAAGTTGTAGTTGATTATGAATTCTACAGCTAAGTTACTAACTTTAAGTTATAAATGTACAGACGCCAGCACATCAAGCTACCCGAAACTGTCAAATTTTCCCAATCAACTTTGAACCTTATGCTTTAGCGATAAAGATGAAAATCTATTGAAGAAATTTGACAGATTGTAGTAGCTTGATGTGCTGGCGTCTGTACTTGAAGTAGCCAATCAATAACTTGGGTGCTTACTGGTTAGTATTGCTAGCTACTTTTGTTTATGTTACTCGTGTATCAAACATGTTTGTACACAGTTACAATTTGTATAGTCGACCTCGAATTGGTTCACCACCCTATGGCTAATGACACTTCGTCATTGCCAAGCCTTTTCCCAACTATGTTGGGGTCGGCTTCCAGTCGAACCTGATGCAGCTGAATACCAGTATTTTACATGGAACGACTGCCTTTTTGTCCTCCACAACCCAGTTACTATGGGCAATACTATACCCCTTGGTAAGACTGGTTGTCAGACTTTCGGGGTTCTGTCGACCCGTAACGACTGTCATCAGATCCATGAATGACAGCCGGGACCAACGGCTTAACGTGCTTTCCGAGGCACGGAGGGGTCTTGGTATGTAAAGAAGGTCACCTATCTGCGGACCAACCGCGGCAAGCGTAGCTTAACCTGATCGATTACAAGACAAAAAACACTAAAGACACACGGTTAAATGACACTTGCACGTCATAAAACGTAAAGGTCTATTTTTGCTTCAAGAGCAACCTGACAGTTTCTAATTTAGAAATGTTTCAATTTACTGAGAGTTTTTGTCAAAAGTGGCATAGCAATTACGAGGTCGAATATACCTACTTAGCCAATAGATTAATTATAATAATAATAATTTATTTATTTCTCACAAAAACTTGTTACATTTGCAACACTATTTGCCGAATTTTGAAGTATTGTTTGGAAGTTAAGGTAAGAGGGGCTCGTGGCTTAATGAGCCGCACGGGTCTATTGTAGGGTAAGTTACGCTTGCGGCTATCGGTTCGTGGATTGGTGATCATCCATTCATATCGAGACCCCTCCGTGTCTCGGAAAGCACGTTAAGCCGTTGGTCCCAGCTGTCATTCGTAGATTTATGACAGTCGTTACTCGTAGTCAGAAGCCCTAAAATCTGACAACTAGTTTTACTAAGGGGTATTATGTTACCCAATAATAAGCAGTCGCTCCATGTAAAATAGTGGTATTTAGCTGCGTCTGATTACACTGGAACACGACTCCAATATAGTTGGGAAAAGCCATGGGCAGATAGGTTTTTGTTTATATGGTAAGGCTGCAGATTGAGTATATCCCTAGTGAAGCATTGAAATTATGCACATTTTATTTTGTGTCTAATCTATACATACATACATATAAATAAATAAAATTGAAGTGTCTGTTTGTAATATTAAAATAACCGCTTTTTTCTAAATGCATATGGATGTATATGTACCTATACACGGTACATATGCCAAAACAACATTTTTTTTTAATTTTTGTCTGTCTGTCTGTCTGTTTGTTCCGGCTAATCTCTGAAACGGCTGGGCCGATTTTGAACCTATGTAGTACGATACAATAGAAAATCAATTGTGTCTCACTTCAGCAAAATTAGTAAATCTACCAAAAAATCTGAATTTACTTTCATGCTATCCGTTATTTAAATCCGTACCGCAATAAAGAAACAGCTAAAAGATTTGGGACGTACATTTATAAGGGGCATGTCACACGCTCTAGTTTATATGAGGTCCAGACTCGGGCCTTGGGGTCAAGGATGGCAATAAACTAGGTAAGGGATGACGGACCCACACTGCATTCTGATCTCGTCGCGATCATATCTTACCCTGGCGTTTTTTCACATAAAGAATGGCCTAATTTTATATTGGTAAGTTATAATATAAATCTCTGAAATGAGTTTTAATTTTTGAGTAGCACTTTTTTATATTTCCCGTGGCTAAATAATAACAGCCGCACAGGTTGATCGATCAAGTTAAGCTACGCTTGCCGTGGTTGGTCTGTGAATGGGTGACCATCTTTACATACCGAGACCAATCCGTGCCTCGGAAAGCATGTTAAGCCGTTGGTCCCGGCTGTCATTCGCGGATCTTTGACAGTCATTACGGGAAGTCAGAAGCCCAAAAGTCTGATAACCAGTTTTATCAAGGGGTATCGTATTGCCCAGTAACTGGGTTGTGGTTAGGAAGGCAGTCGCTCCATGTAAAATACTGGTATTCAATTTAGAACATTGATCGTTGTTAGGACTTATCCACACTAGGGCGATATTTGTACAGGCAAAAAAACATAAAACAATTCGAAGTGCTGACAAGTTCTACGAATTGTTGTTTTTAGGGTCTTGTCCGATTCGTAAACGTGACGTTCGCGATACGTGTTAGTTACATGAATCGTTACGTGTTACACGTTCCTAGATATATTTAATAGTATAAGTAAGTATATAAGAAATTTTATCGAAGGCTTTATAGGTTTATCGAACACTTTAACTATAGAACGTTTTAAACCTTTTATAACCTTTTTTATGAATAAGACCTTATATACTTTATTTGAAGCTACAGACGAGGCTTCAAGTACATAAATATTATTTTTTATAAACTCTCCGACTTAGTACAAACCTTTTTTTGGTATTTATTTGAAAAAGGGGCATTTATAACAAAACCCTTGCCAATACCCAAATAAAAAAAAACCGAAACGTAGATAATAAAAGTTGCTGAATAATAAAACAGCTTTATTAACTTCACGAAATGTTTTATAAACGACGAAATAAGTAGGTTACTGACATCTTACTATCTATCTGTCCTCCAATAAATATTTATACTTGTGCCTATCGGAAAATGGGGAAAGAAACAATTTCTGTTTTATGACGTTCGGAAAGAAAGCGGGAAAAGTCCCGGGAATCGGTGTACAATCGTAAAGATTGATTGGTTGTTAGAATGCATTCTATGTACTCGGCGAATGGAGAAAGTCAGAGGCTCACTGTTTTATGTTTATTGAACAAAACAGATGGGAATTATGTAGGAGGTATTGTTGAACTTAAATAGGTAGATGTGTACGCGTGTGATAAAGGTCCCGTGACGTAAAAGGAACGCTGGCCTGCTCATTGAGCGATTTATCGATCAAATTGGTGGTATGACGGTACGACTATTCATCATCATCTGCCTAGCCTTTTCCCAACTATGTTGGGGTCGGCTTCTAGTCTAACCGGATGCAGCTGAATACCAGTATTTTACAAGGAGCGACTGCCTATCTGACCTCCACAACCCAGTCACTGGGTAATACGATACCTCTTGGTAAGACTAGTTGTCAGACTTTCGGGCTTCTGACGACCCGTAACGACTGTCAAAGATCCACGAATAACAGCCGGGACCAACGGCTTACCGTACTTTTCGAGGCACGGAGGGGTCTTGGTATGTAAAGATGGTCACCCATCCACAGACCAACCGCGGCAAGGTACGACTAGTAAAGTACCTATTATGATTCTACAATAAAACAATTACACTTATATTTATTATAAAATAATAGCCTAGTACTATAGGACGCGACTGTACCGGTTCGCAGACATATCTCTTCCACTGTCACTCAGCATTCTTGTTACCAACGGAGTCCGGCGTCAAGCAGCCTGCTGTGTTTCGTCGATGCGTGGAGTTCCAGTGCCCTAGGCATCTTCTGGGCATGCTTGTTCCATCATAGACCTCATCCATCGCTTTTCATCAGGCGTGATCGAGGTCAAGAGCGGGCCCATTTAGTAATTAAAAAAAAAAATTAAAAAATGTGATGACAACTGTATGAAAGGTGGTATTTTGGACAACCAATCACAACTGCCGAAGTGCTGATATGGGATATGGGAGATGCACAAGGATGTCATGTAATAAACCATTGTGAGGAACCCTTTTTTCTTAATAAATCCTGAGGGCCTAGACAATGTGACATTCTATCAACGAACACGATGATGGAAAAGTAAAATATGTACGGAACTAACATAAGCAACTGAAACCATTGTATAAATCCCATTGAAAGTCGTTATAAAAATACGGAACGCTTTGAAAGCGATTTGCACTTGTCTCCCTCTGAACTCGTATTAAAAATGTGGCATAACCATAGAAATGTAAAAAACAGGAGAAGTGGCAAGGGGGCGTGTCTGTGTCCACGCGTCATGAGCAACATGCGCTTGTACTAGGCGAATGGCCGTCTCCGCGAACTAGTGCGCTTTTGACTGTGATCGTGATAAAATATAAAAATGCCGAGTTGTTCAGTGGTTTCCTGTAAAAAACGAAGTCAAAATAAAAACCTCGTATCTCGTGGAATCACTTACCATATATAAGTAAAAGTAATTTACTGTATTTGTCTTTAAAATCATGAAAAACAACAAAGCGTAAAATATTTCTTGCTTTTACTACGTTATTTTTGTTTTCAAATATCGCAGCGGCTATACTATTTTTGCAGCAAATACATTGCTTCTTAACCACTAGCCACTCAGTATGTCGTAAGTGAAAAGCAAGCAATGTAAAAATTACAAAACGATTCTTTATTTTCGCCGAGCGTCGCATAGTACAGCCGCTGTGTCTTGCGGCGAGATAGTGATGTGGTTATGAATGTCCACTAACGTAGGCTATCGACAACAACGTTGAATGCTCAACGAATATATTGCTATTATAGTTAATTTTTCAATTTGTCAACCGTTTTAACCCGGTTTATAGAAGACCTGAAAATATGACGTTTAAATGGTTGGAAGGCCCTTGAGAAAATGCAAAATAATGTTAATTTTTTTTTATTAACTGCAACAACTTTTTTACACATTTTATTGATTTATAATATAATAATATGTTCTGAACATATCGTTTTTTATTTATTTTATTTTCATGACCCTTTATTTTTCTTAGTACAATAATGAATTAAAGAATCGATAACTTTCCGATTTAGTCAATCACTAGCGTATATGTAAAATAAATGGCTTTTGCACAGCACAACGATAGCGATAGATGTTTTTGTGTGAGTGAGTTGTACGGTGCATCGTAAAATGCACGCTGTGTGTGATGATTTAAGGTTTATAATTGATTGTGTAGTACGTTCTGATTTATGAATTGCAAGAGTGTGCGCGACTTTGTATCTATTGCTTTTACTAAACTACATCTGTAGTAGTGGCGCGGCGGTGGGGCAAACCTAGCGACATCGGGTTCTGATACATTTTCAACTACGGCGCATATCTCCTTCTTTCATATATCTATGGGCATAACTATACTTCATTTATTATAACATAAGAAAAAAGATGCTCGCAGAAGCAGGAGTAGGTACGAAACCTTTTATTTTCAAGTTCAAACAATTTTAATAAATAATGTATGTGCTTTTTTTGTAAGTAACAATGTACCTATGGCATACAATAAGGCATATTCTAGCTATCTACTCGTCACGATGCATGGATAGGTACATGAAATGAAACAATTTTTAGTAACAATCAGTTTATTAAAAACAACTTTATATAAACCGACAAAATGAAAAAAACACGTGCTGCCACAACTTATGAAGGGAATAGGTAACATTTTAGATTTGGTAGAGTTATAGTGAATAAAAAACGTTCCCGGTACTGTCCGCCCCTGCTTCTTTTAGATTTTAAACATTGACACGACAATATTTTAAGTAAAAACTAAAATGAAAGCCTTGTAATTTCAGAAGGTAGATAGGTTAAATAAGTACAATTAAGTGTGACTGCTGTTATTTAAATTGGTTATATTTAACTCCACATCAATTTTTTGTTGTAGATACTTTTATTACAGTGTGCCCCTAAAAGAGCCTTTTTTAACTTCTGTCTAATTCTATAGTAAATGGAGTATACATACATACTGCTTTAAGCGCTCTTGTTACCGAATGGTTTCTGTTTTTCTTACAATATTTTTCCAATATTCCCATTATCATCTTTACTCAAGTAGGTACCTACAATAAAACAGCATTGTTAGGAAAGTATGTATTTTCTTCCAAACGATGAGTTTCAGACATTTATGTTTTTATAGTGTTTTAACAGCGTATTCAAGCGTGATGTTTAAAGAAGGCAGTATAACCCTCGTTGTTAGTGGCTATTGACAAGTTAATATGGAAATGGGGTTATCGAAACGACGAAAAAGAAGTTAAATGTTGTTGTTTTTAAAATACGCAATTTTTTAAAATTGTTTTTGTACTTAATATTAGTGTAGCTATTACCCGTGAACAGAAGGCCAATTCCCGTAATTAAAAACGTTCGAAATCTAGTCGCAATCTCATCTCACCGACAATCAATGTCAAAAACCTGTCAAAAATGTAGGAAAATTAGAAGTTTCAAAGAAAAAATTAGGAAGTTAAAAATTCGAAATACTAACCAAATTTTTGGTTTGATAACTTGGCTGTTTTCCATTGGAACTCGTAAAATATACAAAAATGAATATTTCGCTTAAAAAAATACGTGTGGCACTCAGGGACTGCCGCGGTAAAGCTATTACATAGCATTTTTTATCAACTAATGCGAGCTTCGTACAGTCTACACGCATACGTCTAGTCGCACGCACACAAACACCGTGCCGAAGTCTGCCGAACTGAAACGACGTTAGACGATGCACGGCTTTCAACGCCGCACCGCTATGCCGGTCGGAGTGTTAAGTTTATTTTCGTTACGGAATTTCTTGTTTCGGTCGCCGCGCTCTAAGCCCGCGATAAAAGCTATGCAATAGCTTAAAAAAAGAAAACTGCTTCTTTAACACATACAAATCTATATTTTCAGTGATTTTCATCGAAATCGATTCATTTAAATTGCAGAAAAAAAATTGTATAATATATATACAGGATGGTAGGGACAGAAAAGTGCAATACCTACACGGTCAAAATGTATGGAAGAGCAAATTAAGAAAAAAAAAAAACTGACGAAAAGTTTTGACGCAGGGGGGCGGGCGGGCCGTTCAGAATCATTTGTACTGAATTCATGGTAACAGGTTGCGCGTCCCTGCCACGCTGTACATTTTCGCCTATAAAGTAAAAACCCAGCTGTATGTACGTAAGTACAGACGCCAGCATATCAAGCTACTAAAATCTGTCTTTCTTTAATAGATTTTCAACTTTATCGCCAAAGCATAAGGTTCAAAGTTGATTGGGAAAATTTCACAGTTTCGGGTAGCGTGATGTGTTGGTCTGTACCTACTGAAATCTCTTCGTTCCAAATCCACATTATCACCCAATGTAAAGTGCAACAACCAGGCTAGCAGACACCGCGGGAGCGTGTAATTAGTGGCCATTTGTCCGTCTATCCGTCCATCGGTACAAATGCAAATCCGTCTGCGAACCGGCTTATGTCACGTCGCGAATTAATGTGGCCCTCAGCTAATTGATGAACCGATGTCGTTTCAGAATTAACTTGTTTGTTAACCAGACCTGATTTGAAACGATTTGCGGCCTGTTTCTGTGATTTTAATGCAAGGATTTTGGTTGTGAGTGTGGCCAGTCATGTGCCCGAGGCAAGTAGTGTAAGCATAGCTCTAGATAGACCTAGATAACGCAAGTATCACGATCTGTATGAAAACCAAGCGTGCCATTTTTTGACTACCTACTATGACGTCATAGGCACTATTTAGTGATGGGAAAATCAAATCGATTCAAAGACGCCGCCGCGTGCGGCACCCGACTAGGGTTACCATCCGTTTCTAAACTAAGTTGAGGTCTAACGGGATGCAGCTAAAATACCAGTATTTTACATGGAGCGACTGCCTATTTCACCTCCAAAACTCAGGTACTGGGTAATACGATATCCCTTGGTAAGACTGGTTGTCAGACTTTCGGACTACTGACGACCCGTAACGGTTGTCAAAGATCCAAGAATAACACCTGGGAACAACGGCTTATCGTGCTTTCCGAGGGACGGGAGGGGGAGGGGGGGACCGACCGCGCGGCAAGATTAGCTTAACCTGATCGATCACCTCGTGCGGCTGTTATTACTTAGCCGCGAGAGGAATAATTTCATAACTAACGATTCATTTTAAAGTATTAATTTACTCACCCTATTGCAGTCCACTGCTGGACATACGTCTTTCCCAGGCTGCGCCCCAAAACCATTTTAATCTGTCAAGCTCCTCTAATGAGACACTCATTAGCGGAACTTGACAGATTAAAATGGTTTTTAGATTAAATTGATTTTCTATTGTTTCGTCGCCAATGGGCGACGCGCGCCGCTTGACCGGTTAAAGTATAATATCCATCATCTATTAAATGGATACTATAATCAAATTGTTTTTGTAAACGTATTGTGACCTTTGTGTGTTGTGCTGTCTTTTGTGTGCGCCAAATAAATGGTTTATCTATCTATCTATCCTTGTCTTCTTATGGCGCCGCATTCTGATCTATTGTATTCTTTCTAAGATTCCTTACATAAAAAGTAAAAACGAAACCCTTATAGGATCACTTCCTTGTCCGTCCGTCAGTCTGTCAAGACCCTTTTTCTCAGGAACGCGTGTAGGATACGGAAGTCAACGGTCCCTTCGAACTCTAATGCAATAAAAAAATACGGCCATTAATTTCAGTCATCTTCATTTTCGTTAACAGTTTGTCATTTTTAGCTGGTAACTTTCTATTACTCGGAAAGATTCAATTTCATACAGGAAAAAAAAAATAATCAGTGCGCAAACTGTAGATAACTATTCAGCATATGGTTCTAGACGAATACAGTCATGTAGCGTCGGTAATCTAAAATAAAAAAAACAACCGACTTCAAAAAAAAAAAAACCCTACAAAATGATAAATAACTTTAATTTCGGAAGTCGGTGTCGTTGGTTCCGCATTTTCGTTTTTGACACCGACTTCCGAAATTAAAGTTATTTATCATTTTGTAGGGTTTTCGTTTTGAAGTCGACACCGACTAAAGAATTATCAAAAGTCCCATAGAAATGCCGGAGATGCAGTACATTTATGTATATATCTTCGTACATAAGAATAATTACATAACGTATTATATACTAAAACCTTCCTGAAAGTATGTAAATCACATTCGTGAAAGAAATATCAAAATTGGTTCATTAGTTTTTGAGAAAATCGCGGACATACAAACATACATACATACATACGGGTCGAATACAGTAGGTACCTCCTTTTTTGGAGTCGGTTAAAAAATCTGCTGTTTCATAGAAAAATGTCTACTCTAGGGAGTCTAGAATCATATGCTGAATATAGGTATACTTACATAATAGGTGAGTTATTCGCGTCTGATCCCCTGAACCCCACTCCACCTCCCCCCCCCCTCTGGATCCCCTGCTAGTTATTTTTCAGATTTAAGGTGAATGCGTAGTTGTAGCCCGCGAAATTCAATTTTTCTTACGTTTTTTGCAATTTTCAGGTCAGTGTCAGCTTGTATCTTGATCAAAATATGATTCGCGACAATAACAGGTACGTACCTATTTACAGAATTATAATTATTAGAATCATTAATACATCTTTCTAAGTTAGATTTCTACCTTTAAGAACAAATCTCGTATGGAAAAGTGTTGATGGTAGAAATCTAACTTAAAGAGATATATTAATGATTCTAATGACTATAATTCTGTAAATACATGTCTATTATAGTCGCGAATCATATTTTGATCAAGATACAACCTGACACTGACCTGAAAATTGCAAAAAACGTAAGAAAAATTGAATTTCGCGGGCTACAACTACCCATTCACCTTAATCTCTGTCTTATCCATACTATCCATACTAATATACTAATACTAATAAAATTATAAATTCGAAAGTAACTCTGTCTATCTATATGTTACCTTTTCACGCCTAAACCACTGAACCGATTTAGATGAAATTTGGTATAGAGATAGTTTAAGTCCCGGGAAAGGACATAGGATACTTTTTATCCCGATATTTCCATGGGATCGAGAATTATGCGGGTGAAACCGCGGGGCGCAGCTAGTCCACTATAAACTTTCTCATTCCGGTCTGATCCCCTTTTTCTTTTGTTTTAATTCCTGACGGATCGTCAGCAACGAAATATACGTACAGGGGTTCAGTTTGTGGTAATTATTTTTTCATGTATAGTCAAATAGGTTTAAGTGATATACAAGTATATGACAACTACCTCTGAAGATATCGAACGAGAGCACAGGGCTCTTGCTGTGAAAAATAACAAAAAATTAATCTAAATCTGACGCGGTACGATGTTTGCCGGGGCAGCTAGTTTTTTTATAAACTACTTTGTGGCCTCGTCACCTTTTAAACGGGTGCGCCAAAGTTCACCTAAATTTTCAACTCCGATAATTGGAAATCCGAAAATGTTCTTCCTAACATTTTTCATCCTAACAATCACAATTCCTAACTACTCTGTCTCTAATGTTCATAATTCCGAATCATACAACTTCATAATGTCAGTAGCAATAAACATCCAGGCGCGGTCGCAGCCCAAGATTTTGGGGGGGGTCATCATGGGTGCCGAGGAATATTTTACGAATATTTTAAAGGAGGTACATCTCGTTAGTCTAGTGGTCGCAAGCGTTACTGCTGAGCATGAGGTCGTAGCTGGGTTCGATTCCTAGGTCGGGTAAAGTGTTAAAGGGTTATTCCATCACAAATTTCTCAGAAGCAACCTGGAGTCTGGATTTGTGCCCGGTTGGCGGCAGTAGGCTTGCCTTCTATGACATCTGGCGAAATGTGGGTGTAAGTACTATTATGAAGGTACACCCCTGCCCAACAACCTTTTAGGGATTAAAGGCGTGATGATATGTTAAGGTTCATGTGCACCTCCAGCTCCACATTACTTATGCTATTCAGGGACGCAGCTTTCACATAGATGTGTTACTTAAATGCTGCCAAATTGGTCGTAAGTATTAGAACAGTTGATTGTGTAGGGTGGAGAGAGCGAGCGAAGCGAGCTCGAAAATTTTAACAATTCGCCTCTGTTTGATTAGGTTTTATTTTATATTTTCAAGTAGAAATAGGAGGTACATTCTCGACTTATGCAAGCAAGCTCAAGCAGCTATCAGAATCTAAAATGCAAGAGCGAGCGAAGCGAGCTCGAAAATTTTGCACACTCCTCTCGGATAGGTTCGATTTTCTTTAGATAATTCCAAAAGGACTAGGAATTACTTGCTTTGTCGACTTTTGAAGAAAAGCTCAAGAACCAATGTAAATTGCAAGACCGAGCGTAGCGAGCCTGAAAATTTTAGCACCTCACCTTGAATAGTCTCTGTTTTCTTTTACCCATCAACAAAAAGAGAACTTACTTTATAGAATTATGATGAAAAGC
Organism: Amphipoea oculea; assembly: GCA_945859645.1. Lineage (NCBI taxonomy): Eukaryota > Metazoa > Arthropoda > Insecta > Lepidoptera > Noctuidae > Amphipoea > Amphipoea oculea. Next base: position 18,392,284 of record OX243873.1, read on the forward strand.
TTAAACTCGTTTTACAGCAGTTTAGGTTTTGGAATCTGGCCTTACCTAAGCCTTTCAACCTTACGTGCGAGCGGGGTGCCCAATATCCCGAGTTTGCTTCGCTCGCTCTTGAATCCTGGATTCTATATTTTTATTAACAGCCTTTTTAAAGAAAAACAATTTTTTAGGCGCGTTAAAAACCCACTGTCATTTCATCGTTTTAAGTTTTTACTTCAGTCGGCAGTCCCCATGTCTGCCGATGTTCTTAATGTTTTGAATATGCCAATCGGGGTTTTCATGGCTCAAGTACAGTTTTAAGTTATTAAGGCAAGTAAATCATTCAGACTCTCGACAGCTTGAATGATTTTGGGGGGGGTCATGACCCCCACGACCCCCCCCCTCGGACCGCGCATGTAAACATCTATGTATTATACTTTTATTTGTTTTCCTATATTTTCTCAACATAACCATCTTTTACACTATTATTCAAAGTCATATCTTTTTTGTTTAGATCGTCGACATAGGATGCAAAAACGAGCGAAGGGCACCCCGAGGTTCGGTTTGGTTAGGTTACTTTAAACCCTTTACACAGAAATAGGGGCCCTGCGAAGCGGGGCTCCGTCGACATAGGATGCAAGGGCGAGCGAAGGGCACCCCGAGGTTCGGTTTGGTTAGGTTACTTTAAACTCTTTACACAGAAATCCGTCGACATAGGATGACATAGGATGAAAAAAGAAGTGTTTATCATATTAGACTAAATAGGTTTAATGTCTATTGAGTGGTATATCAAACGATTTTATATTAATTGTCTGATAATCTTCTAGAAATTAGTTACATTAAAATTATATCAATCGTTTGTTATATTAACTGAATATTATATCAAATAAAATTATAGGTTCAGTTGTTATATCTTGTAAATATTAGAGGTTTTGTAATTATATCATATATTACTTACCCGTATAAACTCCCAGGCCATGAAAATATTATGGTAGTTATGTTTAGGGATAAAAGCGTTATGATAAAAAACAGTAGGAGTTTAAAATATTTACATTAATGATATTATTAATTACAATTTTTGGAAACATGAGTGTTATGAATATCGCCGGTAGCACTACAAATAGTATGAATGAAAACTTTAGGATGAAAAATTTTAGGAAGAGTGATCATTCGGATTACAAATCGTTAGGAAGAACAATTTCGGGTAAAGAACTTTAGTTGAGCCAATATGGACCCCTTTTAAACAGTAGGTACAGGCGCCAGCACATCAAGTTACTACAATCTGTTAAATTTCTTTGATAGATTTTCAACTTTATCTCTAAAGCATAATGGTTCAAAGTTGATTGGGAAAATTTGACAGTTTCGGGTAGTAGTAGTGGTTTTTTACATTAATTCACGTTAGAATTTTATCATTATCAGTAGGTATGAAGAATTCCATTACATGAAGCGGCTCAATCTCATGTCATAAATAAGTTTCAAGTAATACTTATACATGAACGATTAAGGCTTCTAAGTATTCTATCAATTCAAAATCATATCTGCCTTTGCAACCGCACATAGGCTAGTGTCTCTTAAAAGATTAGTGGATTTGTGTCACTTGCTATTCATCAGTTGCTCAAGCCACCGTTAACACCGCACACTTGATTAATAGTTACACTTACATAAGCAACCGTACTGACGCCACACCCCGGACACTCCATACAACGCTCGCAAAATAATTACCTACTACTACTACATTAAAAAATGACGTTTGTATACGTATGAATGTGTGCGTGAGGTACTTGTGTTTGCGAGCGCTCTTTATTAAAGAACTGCGACGGTAACCTTGAAGTGTGGGGTGAGGTGCGGTAACTGATGTTAGTGCGGGGAAGGGAGTGGCCTTTCTGTACGTAGTACTTTAAGTATTCTGTGCTGACGCTAAGGGGACTACAATGACCTATAGCGCAGTCTTTGTCGGACTGCATAGAAAAGAAAGAGAAGCGTAATAACTGATGACACAACGCTGGTAATTTATTGCAAAATATGAAGCAATTATCTATTTACAAAAAATCTATTGTTTGGACTAAAAAATTAAAACACTAGTGCTTTAGTATGTTGCTTGTAGAATAATCTGACAAAAAATCAGAATGATCGTATGTATATTTTGTTTGTTATAGGCATGGTGGGATACAATAAATTGGAAACAAGGAGGGACATGGCTCTTGCTACCTATATTTTTAAATTATTACGTGATATACTTCAAACCCAGGTATATTAAAAGAAATAAACCTGTGTGTGCCCGACAATTATGTATTGCGAAGGCGACAGCCACGGCTATTGGCGGTGCCCAGTAGTAGGACCAATCTACTGAGTAAAGCCCCTATAACGCGTACCTTGCGTGTACTCAATGACGTAGCAGACAGCATAGATATTTTTACTTGTTCTCTGAGTGAGTTCACAAAAACCACGATGTATAAAATATGTTATACGAGTAGTAAATGATGAAACTGTAACTATGGCCACACTATTGAATTAGGAAATTCCTGTCATGATAGTGATGTTGGGTTAATAAATAAATAAATAAATATTATTATGGTTTTTATTGTAAAAAGAAAGTTTTTAGAGGTATCTTCATGATTTTTTTTTCTATCGTATCAAATTAGTTGTATTATGTTTTCAACACACTATCTACCTAGAATCAGAAAATCAGAGAGCAGTGGTGGCCCAGTGGTATCGGCCGCGACTTACGAGTTGTAGGTCGTAGGTTCGAACCCAGACAGGCGCTTTACTGTGTGTAAACTATTTCATCACCACTGCCCTCAAAACGGTGAAGGAAAACATCGTGAGGAAACCGGCATGTCCTAGAACCAAAAATTCGAAGACGTGTGACATCTACCAACACGCACTGGGCCCGCGTGGTGGATTACGGCCCACTCCTTCTCACAGAGAGGAGGCCTGTGTCCCAGCAGTGGGAACATTATAGGCTGATTATGATCTACCTAGAATATATCCTGAAGAATATCATATATTTTTCTGATTTTGTTTGCTGTAGCCGATTATATACTTTTATTGCTTCTAAAACTTGCGTTTTTTGCGTTTAGGTCCTGTAATCCCCTTAAGTGACCGAGCAATAGCAGAAGCAACCGGGCTATGGTTCTGTTGCTAATGCAAGCTGTTATTCACATTGTTTTGCATAGAAAATCAGCTGTGACAAGAACGCCAACAAGATAGACGCGGAAGACATTTAAAAGCTAGCTACTAACCAAGCAATAATGTGTATGTGGGAGACGAGTAATAATTAACTCAACGTTACCTGACAGTTCAGAGCACCTTCGTAACGTGTCTACTACTAGACAACTTCTGATCTGTCGAGCGCCGCGCACCTTGTTTTATACTCAACTCGATCGGTAGGTGGGGAGCGGCGCGTAACGAGAAGTCAATACAATACTTTTTATAAATCGGAAGTTGACTTAAAAAAATACAATTAATGCCTTTAATTATTTATAATTTCGAAAAATTAAATTATCTCGCACACGGCCATTCTGACGAGCAGCCGTCATGGCTCGCAAACATAATTTATAAATATTAAAGTACTTAAAGTAATAACATCTGTTAATGATCAAATCTCATAATGATCCTACTGCCAAATCGCATGGTTTACAAACAAGATGGGTCAAGTCACATGACCACAAACGCCAAATCACATGGCTGCTTGTCAAATCACATGACAGCAAAACATAATTGCCAAATCACATGGCAGTTGTCAAATCACATGACAACCAAATACAATTGCCAAATCACATGGCAGTTGTCAAATCACATGACAACCAAATACAATTGCCAAATCACATGGCAGTTGTCAAATCACATGACAACCAAATACAATTGCCAAATCACATGGCAGTTGTCAAATCACATGACAACCAAATACAATTGCCAAATCACATGGCAGTTGTCAAATCACATGACAACCAAATACAATTGCCAAATCACATGGCAGTTGTCAAATCACATGACAACAAAAAAATGCGATTATCAGGCATAACAATGATCGTTGGCCAGGCGATTACTGACTATGCAAGACAATCTAACCTAATCAATTAAATCAAATCTACAAACAGTTATCAATCAGATGTATCTAAAGATTCGGTCAACTCACATCCCATATTGGGAGTAACAACTCGCAAGTTATCATGAGAAACATATAACTCATTACCTGTTTTATGAACTTTAACTATGTATCTATCATTGTCTTACTTCATCAGGATCAGGAGTAGGTTATTGACATCTAGTTATTATCAGGCATACTTGATTAACCACTGTGGGCGCACTGTGGGCAGCGTTGGTCACCGCGCAATAGAAAAACCGTTTGCAGTTCAAATCAAATTACAATATCACGAACAAATTAATCACACCAGCTAATCACACACTGCAGGTACACGACACAACCAGATACACAGTAAAATAATTATGTACAGTAACAAAGTAATTGCGAACAAATCGTAGGATCGATTACTGTTCGTATAGTGACAGAGCCACCCAAGTAAACCGACAGGTTTGTCGGGAGCTAGTGCTCTGTCAGGAGTCGAGTCCGAACACCGACTGACTCTCAACGACTGTCACTGACTGTGACTGTCCGGCACAAACGAGTGCGCTCAGTTATAAAGGTTTGTCCCCACTACGCACTCGCCCCACAACAACTCTGTCCAATAGCGTACGGAAATACGTCATCGTGTTTACTTGATACAAAATATTAAAATGTGCTAAAATAACTCACATTATACATCGAATAATACAACAAGAATAATTGTCTTAAATAAACAATAGTGATTTCACAAAGTTAATCGTTTTAAAATCAAAGTAACATGTCATCAATTGGTTTGAACAAAACCATCGGTTACGATTATCAAAATAAGTTGCTAAAATCAATTAGCGCGTACACTGAGTACTCAATAAATTATGTTTCGATTTATTAGACAATATTTGATAGTAAAATCTCTTAAATTAATAATAAGAAAACCAATCATAACGAATTCTGTTGACTATCGCTCAAATTTAATTGACAACTGTCTCCGACACGGCCAGAACTGACGTTCTACACGTCCTCGTGTAATCTTGGGATAAAAAAATGTCTAGGTGAATATCGATCGGCCTTTCTGACCAACAAAAGGTATGCTCAAAATAAAAATCCTGAATTAGTCAAATAAAATTATCATCAAAAGCAGTTGCATCGCAACCATTCAAAAATGACCATACTGTTGCAGACAATACATAGCTCAACTAAAGTAGTGAAAGCCATAGTCTCCCAGCCGAAATCACACCATGGGATTCGACAAGCAATTTGGAGTCAACCAAATCCAGGCGTCAACATAGACTACCAAACAAGAGTCAACATAGACAACTTGTCAATTCAGCTATAGTATGTCAGCAGCAGATGAATCATCATCATCAGTGTCATCATTGACATCATTATTAACTGTAACTAGACATTCAGGCATTTTTGTACACAATCATGTGCGTACTTGATTTAACCAGAGCCATATAAACAAAATTTTGATAATCATAGCATAAATCATCTACAAGACATACCTAATCATCAAAAAACTTTGACTATCTAGCCAAAGCGAAAATCATCAACCAGAGCCAGGTACCATCGTTATCCACATTAACAACCATCTTTTTCACCAAGAGCCTTAGATACCTGGAAACCTACACACGAGTAAACCACTCTAACGCCACGGCTCTCTAGCCAACCAGCAATTACATTGCTGTCACACATCCAGCACATGGATACGTATGCATCACCCTGTGACTACACACAACTTTACTACGGTCGATAGAGAACCCCTACTCGCGTGGTTCCACTACTTAGGCTTGCTCATCACCACAGTGATCACCATCTACTTTGACTGGTACATGACCTACTGGCATCATTCTTAACTTATCGTTAAACCAGATTGGGCTATAACTAACAATGTTACCATTTTTGCCGTTATTTACCAAGGAAGCACTCAGTACCAGAGTCAAAACAAAATGAAAACGACTCAACAGATTCGGTAGGCAATAGATCTGCAGCTGGCCCAATGGCACAGACATCAACTCGCTGCCACCGCTTCCTTAGCAGAAGTTGTTAAACTTCTTGCACGAAAAGCACCGTCCTTGATCAGTGATTATTCGTACAGGAGATCCAAAGAGTGCAGCACTGTCCGACACTGCCATCCTGCTTGCACACGTCCTTGTGTGTTAATTTGTAACCAAAAAAATCAACAGCAGTACATATTCCACTCGGCCAATTCTGACCACATTTATCGAAACGCATAATAAAAACAATAGCAATCATCGACAACAAAATATTCCTCTAAGCCTTAGTAAAAATTGATCAGAAACTGTATCAACTTACTAGTAGATCACATACAACGCTCATGGCCCGGCTGCCGCAGCAGCTAGTGACACTCATGCCACCCATATCGTCATCACCTCAAGTGATACGACCAACACACATCACTTCACATAGAGTCTACGACTCCCAGGTCATTACAAGACCAACACAACAATAGTCTCATTTGAGACCCGGGTCCCCGCTGCACCACGAGCTGCCTATCGCTTCCTGAACAAGTCACAAGTTAGTTGCAGTTACGACTACAGACAAGTGCGTACAGTGTGACCTAGCCATGGTATGTGCTCTAACTACTCGGTGGAGGAACTCTCCTCACCGTCTTAGGAACACCTACTTAGAGGCATCTTTCGTATGCGACCGTGAGCGTGCTTATACGTACGATTAAAATTTAAAGCTATTTAGATAAAGTGATCACCATTAAAATCTTCCGCTACTTAAAACGGACCTCTGAACTTCCAATCTAGCTTAGACTGATAATCTGATTTCGCTATTAATTTTCTAATAACACGAAATCGCCAAACCAAAACTTTGTCATAGTTGCTTATGTCGCATCAAATGGAACCATGTTATTGTTTACTGAAAACTAATCGCAAGAACTTTATGTAACAAAAACTCTAACGTAGTCATATTAATTGAAATAGGCTTGTCAATATTTCACGTACTATCATAATTTCCTTTGCAAGTCAATGTTGGGTAGAAGTTTAATAAAATCTTAATCTTTGCTCGTTACAGTACGTCATAAGAATTTTTGACCAATACCAGTTAACGCAATAACACTATAAAGCTGACATTCAAGATCTTCGCACAAATTGAAATGACATTTTGTTGTAGGGTTGCCAACCGTACTCTAACATTTTGAAGTGGTTTGCCATTTAATTTGGCTGCACAACTCACTTTTACTAACGAGCATTGAGCACCAGAATCGTTAAAAAACAATACAGTTCACCTTTATTTTCTAAGATGTCCGAGGGTAGGTGTAAGACGCAAACATCCAATCGCCATTGCTGCTTCCAGCACATGCTCCACCATCCGCTTGCACTGCAACTGCTCGTGCACTGGGCCACGATATACCCTGAAATCGCTCACTAGCAGCCGTCAGCGAAGCCCTTCGTGTGCACGAAGGGCTTCGCTGACGGCTTGCGTGGCTGCTTGGCTCGATTCAGTCACTCCACGTCACTGGTAGCTTTACGCCTTGGTATGCTATTTACGATAGCTACGTTGATGCTGCTCCTTTGCGCACCTTACTGATCACCACTACTCGTTGACCACCTGGCAGTGAATTTTCAGCAAAACAAATCACCTGTTGTGCACTGTTATGTTTCCGCAACAGACGCGTTACTAGGCAAACGTATTTCTGCATACAGCCTATGCCGAAAACAACATGCGCCATGATCGCGCATCCGTATCCGCTTTGTCTGGGTCGAACTTGGATAGATCCACACGATTATTTAATAAGCGTTCACATGTTTACACTTTGTTTTTCAAATGTCAACGGTCACTTTCACTTTAGCGTTCTCATTTTGCGCATGAACCAACACGAATTATATCCCGCTTCTGATGTGGGAGACGAGGAAGAAATAATACGAAAGAAATAGTTAAATAAATCAAATTGATATATCACATCAACAAAGCAACCAACATACATAGTAACAGTATAAAGTAATAATTAACTCAACGTTACCTGACAGTTCAGAGTACCTTCGTACCGTGTCTGCTACTAGACAACTTCTGATCTGTCGAGCGCCGCGCACCTTGTTTTATACTCAACTCGATCGGTAGGTGGGGAGCGGCGCGTAACGAGAAGTCAATACAATACTTTTTATAAATCGGAAGTTGACTTAAAAAAATACAATTAATGCCTTTAATTATTTCTAATTTCGAAAAATTAAATTATCTCGCACATGTAAGCCAAGTGATTTTAAGTCAGTTACTGAGTTTTAGTCAGTAAGAGTCTGACACTCCCTTCCGCTCCACCCAGAGCGGGAGGGGTCATTTGATGATTTCCCATCCATAAAAAAGTGATTTTAAAAGGGAAATACATATTTTATTGATCCTTTCAAAATTTAACTTCCCATGATGGTCACGACGGCATATCAAGGTATACTATTGTAGTTTTAGCTGACCTTGCATGACTTTTCGTGCAGTGAGAAGTGCATACTGACGCCAGCACATCAAGCTACCCGAAACTGTCAAATATTCCTAATCAACTTTGGACCTTATACTTTAGCGATAAAGTTGAAAATGTATAAAAGAAATTTGACGGATTGTAGTAGCTTGCTGTGCTGGCGTCTGTACCTACGCTTTATTTAAATAAATGAACCTCTAAAAACACTTTTTGGGCTACTAATGCTGAACGTTTCCGCCTCTTTTTAGCTTCTGACCTTTTCTCAAAGTTGGTCGGAGAAACTGAGCTAGGGCACCTCGACCAAATGGGTTATCTTAGGTTAGAACTGTGACGTGACCAATCACGAGTATTCATCAATATTTTCAGGAAATCATCATGGGAATTATTTGGGGTTCAATTAAATACATGCTAATTTAAAATGCATTCGTTATTGTGATTTGTCACCCGCTAGCTAGTCGATATTGAGCAAAGCAACTAGTTGTTTGCAATAGTAACCGTTGCATTATCTACCCTTAGGGCAGCAGGGTAGCCTACCAAACGCACAGACATAATCGCATAGATAACTTGACAACAAATGGTTGTACGACTTCACCTAGTAGTCCCATCCTATCTTTACATATTTTGTGTAGAAATGAAGGCACTGCTGTACGGTTTTCAGAAATATTGTTTTTTAATACTTTGAATAAAATACAGTCCACCGCACACACAAGTGATAACAATTTGACAACTATACAAATAAACTAAATTGAAGTGTCTGTCTGTGTTAATATTAAGGCGATTATAGCCTCGAATGTCCTTGAGCGTTTGGGCGGAGCATAGGCGAACCCAGTGCCTCACCCTGCGCGCCCGCTTACCTCCCCAATGTCAAAGAGTGTCGTACTCGTACGTAGCGCATGCAGATGCGGCGTGGGATGCATTTTGTCTTAGGCAGTTTTATGACGCTACCTACTAAGTGTAGATGGATCGAGAATACGTACAATATTTATGTTGTGAGTATGAATGCTATTGTACTTACAGTAAAAATACTGCTTTCTTAGAGACAAATAAAAAATAATAGTAATATCAATAAAAAACGTTTATTCAGTATACAGTTCGTTTTTTCACGTATACAGATTATAAAAAAATACAATTACAAAAAAAAAAACTTTCTTATGACTAATACCGCTTTTAACAGTGGTAGTTTTTAGGGTTCCGTACCCAAAGGGTAAAAACGGGACCTTATTACAAAGACTCCTCTGTCCGTCTGTCTGTCTGTCACCGGGCTGTATCTCACGAACCGTGATTGCCAGATGAATACCATTATTATAGTTTCAAACTCAAATGGGTCCCGCCTGCTTCCAGCTTTTATTTAATTTAAAATGGGCTTGTTTTTAGCTTTTCAGTTAGTTTTAGTATAAGGTTGCAGTCAGGTTTTTTAATTTTTTTATTTCCTTCTTTTTAGTTTACAAATGTGAAAGATTTCGCAGACGATTTAGTTCTTGGTAGGTGTTTTACGATTTGTCACTTTGAATTAGTTTTTACCATATTATAAGTTGTATACAGGGTGACTGGAAATTAGTGGCGGAGCCGTTAAGGGGAGGTAGTCTAGGGTTTTTCCGACAGATATCACTATGAGACCTACCGTCCTTACTTAACCCTTTCCAAGATATTCCTACTTAAAGAGATAGTAATAAATCCTAAAAAAAAGTGATTTTGGCCTACTTTTTTTTGTTTTGCAACAAAGATATTCTAAATAAGTAATATTAATTGTAAAATTTCCGCTACTGTCATTATTTTATGCAAAAACTGCTAAACAAAAAGTAGGAATATCTTGGAAAGGGTTAAGTAAGGACGGTAGGTCTCATAGTGATATCTGTCGGAATAACCCTAGACTACCTCCCCTTAACGGCTCCGCCACTAATTTCCAGTCACCCTGTATATTTTTGTAATCACCTTTTAAAACCTTTTCTTTTGATACCCCATTTGATCTGAATTTCGACGGTCCCTACGTATAATCCCCTAACTGCAAATGACAAATTTTACAGGAGAGCACTTTAAAGTTTTAAACACATGTAGTTCATGTTCTACTTAACAGAATGTCGTGTGTGTATTTAAAGCTCAATTTGCCAACTTTTATTAGTTTTTATTAAACTAGAAGATAGTTTAGGTTTGTCTGAATGTCACGGAACAAAAAAACACAAATCACGTATCTACCACATAGGTGATTATACGTAGGGACCGTCGATTTGATCCTTATTAAGGACACTATCGAATGGTGTAATAATACAGTGTTTTTTTTTTTCAAAATCAACAGAAATATTGATTTTTCAAAAATCCAATGATGCAGTTTTAGTTTTCATCAAAATCGAGCCCGCGACTCCTTTGAGTATTTTTCGCTATTCCTCATAGTTTAGAATTCGGCCATCCACGCCCACTTGAAAAATTCACCCTGTATATTATATACTCTCGAAAAACATAACCCTTCTTCTGGCTATCACGGTTCGTGAGATACAGCCTGGTGACAGACAGACAGACGGAGAGAGGAGTCTTAGTAATAAGGTCCCGTTTTTACCCTTTGGGTACGGAACCCTAAAAACTACCACTGTTAAGAGCGGTATTAGTCATAAGTTAGTTTTAATTTTTTTTTTTTTTGAAATTGTATTTTTTTTTATAAACTGTATAAGTATGTGAATAAACGATCTGTATACTGAATAAACGTGTTTTATTGATATTATTATTATATTAGTATTCAATAGACAATAATATAGCGTCCACTCGCAAACAAACTATCACTACTACTAATACTATCAACGTCCAAGCGTAAACGAACAGTCCGAGTGTACTATCTGCGCTATTTAGTCTTTGCTACAAAAATGCAGATCGGAGCGAGCCGACATGCGACACAACCTCCCCGTGCGAACGATACAGCAACACTGACCGGGCGGCTGCTGCCCGCGCCCGTATAGGTAAAACCATGGTGTTATTGATTTTTTCCCACTTAAATAATAATTATTAAAAAAAACGAACTTAATAAACCATTAAATTTGCTATATTTTGGTGAAAGAATCATCAAAATCGCTTCAGGCGTTTGAAAGTAGAAAGAAAATTCTTGCGTAAAATAAGAGGATGGATATGATTTTTTATTGTTAAAACTAACAGTAATATTAAAAAAATCAAACTTAAATTATATTTGTAAACATATGTCACATATCATATATTTTTTTTAATATATTTGGGCTATCCATTTGGGAGAAGTAGGCCTTCAAGGAGAGGTCTATTTTGAAGTTTGGCGTAACCATTCGCCTTAAAGGTTTTTTACTTATTGCATACTAGCTGCGCCCCGCGGTTTCACCCGCGTAAGTTTTGATCCCGGGGATAAAAACTATCCTATGTCCTTTCCCGGGACTCAAACTATCTCTATACCAAATTTCATCGAAATCGGTTCAGTAGTTTAGGCGTGAAGAAAAGACAGACAGACAGACAGAGTTACTTTCGCATTTATAATATTAGTTTGGATGAAAGAATACACGATACTGTACTTATAACAAAAACAGCATTTAAAAAAATTAATTTTTGTCTATCTGTTTGTTCCGGCTAATCTCCGAAAAGGCTGGACCGATTTTGATAGGACTTTTTCACAAGCAGATAGCTGATGTGGTAAGGAGTAACTTAGGCTACTTTTATTTTAGAAAAAGAAGTTGGATTCCTCGCAAAAAAAAATTAAGCCCTTGAAATTCATTCGTCGCGGGCACAGCTAGTTTATATTATATGCCTATACCTATATATATATTTCGTTTATTGCGGATCATACATAAAACTACACACAATCCATATAGTATTAGTAACAACGACATAAAAACTATGGTAGTAAAACTTACAAACTAACCTAACTACTCGTACAACTAATAAAAACGGTTCAACATATGGCACGTGCCCAATAAAGGGGCTGTCTACCTTATCATAAAATGATCAGACCTTTAAGTTGCAGCAGTAAGGGCGATTTTCGAAGTGCAAGTGTTGCGACTGGTGTGCGGTTGTTCTTCATGGTTCTGTGAAGCTCTCTACGAGCTGTTAGGGTACCGGGAGGAATCAATTAAACCACGGTTTATCACATATGTTCAATAATTCGGCGGCAACCTCTCGCGTCCGGCCCTGGTTCAAGCCATGGTCCTAGACGAGAGGGAGTGGGAGGCAGTCAACATCTTCTGCGAAGCAGTCATGCTAGCGAAGGAGGTGGCGGGATGGCTGAGGGAGAGAGCCTCACGTCCTAGCCGCCGCGGGAGACGCTCCGGGCGTCGGGAGCCGCGTGACGACTCCCGGCCACCGTAGGCGTGGGCCTGCGGACGGAGAGTAATGGGTAGCTCACCGTTCGACCAGGGCCAGGCCCGTGCCGGACGGCGCGTACGTGTTCCACGTGCGCCTCAAAGAGATGTCAGCAGAAAGGAAGGGGCCTGCCAGGGCCGAAGCCTGCCGGGGGTGCGGGATTGTCCGAAAGGGTTACCGCTACCCCGGAACATAAAGGGCTAAGGAAGGAACACGGATGGGTTTTAGTCAGTAAGAGTCTGACACTCCCTTCCGCTCCACACAGAGGGGGAGGGGTCTGTTGATGATTTCCCATCCATAAAAAAAGGGGTACCGGGAGGAATCATTTACGCGTCTCTAATCACTTGTTACCATTCCCTCCTATAACATTGAAAGTGCTAATAAGAGACGGAATGATATTGTATGTGAGTCAAATGCATCCTCTAAATATGTCTATGTAAACAGATTGAATACATTTTTAGCCCCATTTCTATACAATAAATTAATTAGGAAGTTAAGTATCATTGAATACATTTTTAGCCCCATTTCTATACAATAAATTAATTAGGAAGTTAAGTATTAAACTGTAAAAAGATTTTATTATTATTATTATGAGCCTGTTATGTCCCACTGCAGGGCAAAGGCCTCCCTTCCGTCTTTCCATATTCTCCTGTCTATTGCTACATCTGGCCAATCCCTTAGATAGGCGTCCAATTCGTCACGCCATCTCTTCCTGGGCCTACCGCGTCGCCGATTCCTGTTATTCGGAACCCAGTCAGTGGCTACTTTTGCCCAATTCTGTTGCGACATGCGGCAGATGTGGCCTGCCCAATTCCATTTTAGTTTGGCGGCTGTGTTGCCCACGTCTGCGATTTGTGTTTTGGAACGAAGTATACTGTTCCGAATGCGGTCCGTGAGTTTGACTCCAAGAATACTTCGTTCCATTGCTCGCTGGCAGACCCCGAGTGCGGACTTTTGAAGAGAAAAGATTATTCTGCAATTTTTACTTAGCATATCTTACAGTAAGACAGAGGATTTACTCGTTGTCTGTAAATAAAACATGTTAGTCTTTTAAGTTAAATTAGTTGTTAATTAGACTTCTCCGTTATTAATTTTTAAAATCTAAGCAACATTCTAGCCTGAAACACGGTTCTACCTACTTCAGGCAAATGAGCAACTGTGTCCTCTATAATTTTTAAGTTATGTTATTGTAAATCTGCACCATTTTATAAATAAACGATATTATATTATGTAATTATATTAAACCATGGTTTATCACGTATGTTCAATAATTAATCCTAGATGTAATTCTACGTATTTTACATCTTATTCCTTTGGCTTGTCAGCCAAATCTGACGCCTAATTCCTTCTAATCTTAAACTAAGTTAACCTTTTGAACGCCACGGTCGTGTATAGCCAACAAATGAAAACGTGCCCAACACGCCACCGTCGTCTATAGACGACGAGAAAACGACATTTTTTTAAAACAAAATAAATATACTAAATTAAGTTTTCTGTGTTTCTTTTTCCTATTATTTAAAACTACATTAAAGTTGCCTGGCGTCAGGGGTACGGCGGGCGATACGTTTATACTCTGGCGTTCAAAAGGTTAATGTTTGTCTCGTATTTCATGCCATTAACATTTAACTGACTCGCGGAGGTTGCATGTAAGCACCAAATAGGCTATAGTCTCTAATCTGCGTTCGCGATTTATATATTCAAAATTTAAACAATGGAAAAATAATTTAAATTTCTACACAATAAAGTTCAGTTTACGCTACAACTTCAAACATTTTTATAACTTTTTCAGTAGTGCTAGTCACTCTGAAACCAACTTAATAGTCATTGAAATAAAGCTGATATTTGTTTAACTTGAAATAGGGTGGGGGTGTGCAGCACTGCGCCCTTTTATATTAAAAGTATCTATATTTTCAATTTCCTGCTGCTTACATCATCATCAGTTTCTACCCGCAATGGCAACAATATCGTCCTCCCATCTCCCCGCTGAAAGCCCGAAGAATTGCCAAACTTAAGTGGCAGGCAGGGCACATTGCTCGCAGAACCGATAGCCGATGCGGCCGAAAGGTTCTGGAGGGGCGACCGCGTACTGGAAGACGTAGCGTTGGAAGGCCTCCCACAAGGTGGACCGACGACCTTGTGAACGCTGCAGAAACCCGTTGGATGCGAGAAGCACAGAACCGGTCGAAGTGGAGGTGCTTGGGGGAGGTCTATGTCCGGCAGTTTACGTCTTTCGGCTGAAATGATGATGATTTCACCCCCGGACGATTGACACTTCGTCTTTCAGTCTTTGGACGCCACTCGGTCACTGGCTTACTCCACCTGACATCTTTGCGCCTTGTCCTTACCCCGCTGCTTTATTGCATCCTGATCACACACTTCTCAATTGCTGTGCTCAAAATCAATTATAATCATCACATTTCCCATTAAATCCCAACGAAATAATGGATAATAATAATTGAAAGCCAATAAATCAATGTGATCACACTCCACTGTATCGCAGCCTTCAATTTAGTTCACGTGCAACAATAACAAGAGCTCCTAATTCCAATTCAAATTCAGAATTTCGTAATTCAAAATCCGAGGCTTACCGCGTGATTTGTCCGGACAATCGGCTCGGAATGGCTTTTAGGGTGGGTTTACATTGGGTGCGAAATAAATGTAGGTAAATAAATGTAGTTTATCAACAAAGTTACGTAGATATCGAATGCGAATACTGTACCGTATTTTGTTTATTCAGAGAAAATTTATCGACAAATTCCTCCGTGGTTAATTAATTTCTATCGCCGTTATTTTTTGTTATGTTATTTTGTAAAATTCGCTTAACGATTAGAAATAAAATATATTGACAAAACCCCAACAAAAAAGAACAAAACAACTGATGTGGCAATATATTTCAGATTGAACTGAAAAAAATACATTGGTACCTACATAGATACTGGAGAAAAACATAACCCTACCAGTCCGGTAAAAATACGGCGAAATATGGTTTCACAGGTGATGACGATAACCACAAAGTTAGTTAGTCAAAACAAACAGAAACAAGGTAGAAATATTTTAAAATAACAATGGAAATTCGCCTTTACTGAGTGACCTCAATGACAGACAGCGGCTAGCTCGGAGTACATTGAGCGGCGAATTGTTCCAAACGTGTGTTGTCCCCACAAATCTAGAGTAATCTAGATTGTTTTAGATTTTATACTGTGAGGGTTTTGTTTTGATACGGAAGACACTTGTTTAGTTTTGGCTGAAAATAAAGTTCAAAGTGTGTGTAAAACAAAATATAATGGACATATTTTGTGACAATTTTGTTTATGAATTTGGCTTTTGCTTATTATTCGTTAATTTCAAATTTAAACGTCAAATAAACAAACGATCAAATGACAAAAATTAACCAAATTAAGAATAAGAGAAAAAATATAGGAAAGCATTGATATAAATACTATTTTTATATCAATGCAGGAAAGAAACATTTTTGTACTTAACTTTTTTTCCGTTAATGCTTATGAAAGGCTATAACGTGGGCTTAGTACTTAGTGTTGTCCCCTCTAGCTCTTCGAACTGCTTTCAGTCTCTTTGGCATACTCCTAATCAAGTTACCAATAAAATATTCGGAGATTTCGTTCCATGTTTCCTGTAATGCCAATGGAAAAACGCTTTAACACTTTACCTGACCCGTAATTAATAATTTCTTATAATACTATTGCATATCCGACGTGGGTAGACTGTTGAGCCTAAACATTTTGTTTAAAATAAGAACATATTGTACACAGATAAGCAATAAATTATATAATTCTATAACTTCAAACTTGCCAGCACGTGCATATTGTCATTCAAAGATGGAACACTCGAGGTTTGATGAAGTTCTTTAGAGAGGTATATTTACTATTCTGAAGTAGTACAACAATGAAACAAGCTTTGAGCCGTTCGTCTCAAAGCGTCTCGAAATGTATTCAGTTACTTTTCCGTCATAAATCTTCGCGTTTTCAAACTTTGTACTTACTTAAGAAATAGTTTTCATCTTGTGTACTAAAATGTATTCTTGAATATGAGAACGGAAAAATTTATTATTTCGAAGAGTATTATTTTCCATTTTTAGACCATTTAATTATAACTACTTACATAGTTTAGTCAGTCGTACTCTTGTGCACAAAAGTCTTGTGGAACTCAAAAGCATAGAGTAAGTAATGTTCATTATTATGTAAGAAGAGACGGGAGTCCCATAGAAAAAGATGAAAAACGTCGCTTGTATGAAACTTGTACTAAAACTGAATACCAACATAATAAAAATAACACAGACTATGCACAGACTGCACATGTTAAAGAGAGACAGCGATAGCCGCCATTATGTTTAGTACACGTTTCATAGTTTCTTTTTTAACCGACTTTAAAAAAGGAGGTTCTGTATTCGACCCGTATGTATGTATGTATGTATGTTTGTATGTCCGCGATTATCTCAAAAACTGCTGAACCGATTTTGATAATTCTTTCATTAGTGTGATCTACATACTTTCAGGAAGGTTTTAGTATATAATACATTAGGTAATTGTTCTTATGTACGCAGTTATATGCATAAATGTACTGCATCTCCGGCATTTCTATGGGAATTTTGATGATTCTTCGAGTCGTGTCTTCAATTCTTCAATGCACTAGTGTTAATTGAATTTATGTGGGGTAGGTACAACTAAAAAGTAAAAAATAAAAACTTTTTTACAAAAAAAACAACCGACTTCAAAAAAAACACTACAAAGTGAAAAATAACTTTAATTTCGGAAGTCGGTGTCAAAAAACGAAAATGCAGAACCAACGACACCGACTTCCGAAATTAAAGTTATTTTTCACTTTGTAGTGTTTTTTTTTAAGTCGGTTGTTTTTTTTGTAAAAAAGTTTTTTTATTAGACAATTGCGTCAGACTGCTCAAAAGTTGTTGAAATATTCACCAATTTAAGCAGGCAAAGGGCTCAAAACAACTACCCGAGTTTTAACTGTTGACATCAAGCAATGGTAACGCAAGTTTACCCTAGTTAATATCTTCAATTAAATCAACACCAGGTAGGTTGCTGATTTTCTTTGCCTCAAGTTATTTTTGTTCTAAGGGCCGATTTTTCAATCGACAGATAATTTTTATTCGCGGAATAAAATTGAAGTCGTTGACGTCGTCCTTTTGTATGGAAGAACTGAAATTATTCCTCGGATAAAATTATCTAGCGTTGGAAAAAGTCGAAATTTACGAAGGAAAAACAAAAGCAAAAAACATTAATTTTTCACGATAAATTTATATGCTCCAAAAAGAAACAATTCCGTCATTGTAAAACGTCCAATTCGTATTTGCAATCGAACTCGATGCTTTATTGTTCAAATTTCCAAATTCAAATGTTGTTTTTCGTGCCATGGCGATACTCGGAAAGATAATGCCCCTCTTTTACAAGCTGCCAGAGTAAACAGAAAGTTTTAATACATCTAAAGTAAATACAGGGTTATTGTAAACTTGTTAAACTCCGCAAACTTGATAAAACAGAACTTTTATTTGATGATTTTTTTTTTTGTGGGGTCATCAAATACGCACTATTATGCCTTCTTGTGTATTTAATAAGTGTTCTAATCACTCAAGAACGAAAAATAAGACACACCCGGATTACTTTTCACAGATTTCAGGCGTATCTAAGTACAATCAAAGATTTTAATTTGTTTTATTGTTTGCTACGCCATTTTTGTAAATGCGAGATAGATAATATTTAACAGGCGTGAGAGAGTTTCGTTGCATATCGTTGTGCATCGAGCCTAATTGCGTAACATACTATCAATTAGTGATGGGTCGTTGAAGGTTTTTCCGTCAACGAAACGTTAACGTTGAATTGCGTTTGTCAACTAGTTGATCAACTAGTTAATTTCGTCAACGAGTTAACGTGTTACGAACGTCAACTTGCATGAACGATAAACGCCTTAACGCTTTTATTAACGTACGCTGTTAATTTACGAACAATTTGAGTCATGACTATCGCGTCGTAGCGGGAGTTTTGTAAATATAAATACAATTTACGTACGTTGAAAATAACAAAACGTTGAGTTCATATTCTCGTTTCGTTAAACGAGTTGAATTCATAAACGTTGTTGTCTCGTAACTCGTTGACGAATTCAACGAGTTGATTTGTTTATGGTCAACGTTAATCCCGTTGAAGAGACATCAACGTTGATTCAACTAGTTCGTTGATTCAACGCCCATCACTACTATCAATCGGAATCTGAATCATTTTGAAGCAAATTGCTAATCCATTGCTTCATAAGTTCGAAAAATTTGTCTGTTCAGCACGTAACTAACGCAATGAATGTTGGTGAACTGTCAAAATGAAACCGATTCCGATTGATAATGTGTTACGCAATTGCCCCGCAGGTTTAGTGATTGTGATGTTAGAGCGTATCGTATCTCCCGCTGTTAAGTTTATCTAAGTTAAAATTCTGATTTGTTTGTGTAAGCGGAGCGGAGCGAGGCAGCGGAGCGGAGAAATATTAACCAATAGAAAATGACATTGAGATTTTATGCAAATTTTAGACAATCCTATTGGTTAATATTTCTCCGTTTCTCCGCTCCGGTGGACAGGCAGCCTAAACTTCACAGACGTGATGGATATCGATATCAGAATAGGATAAAATATAGGTAACAAAATAGTTTTTTTCAGCTCATATTTCAACGAACAACACTAACAGCGGCCTAGCAATCGTCCAAAAAAAAAAACATATTTTTTTTTTTCGTGTTAAGGTACCTAAGCTCCTACCACCTAGATATCTGAACACGAACGAACGTGTTTTAATACCCCTTATTATAAAACAGTTGCATAAATAACTATTAGTCCAGCGTACTTGTATTTATAATATAGGTCAGTGCAGTCAAGTGACTCGTCAGATTAGATTATGGCCGTCTACAGTGCCCTTAGATAAGAAAAAACCAGTCAAGTGCGAGTCGGACTCGCGCACCGAGGGTTCCGTACAAATTTGTAGGTATATTAGTTTAACACGGACTTTTTTTTTGTAATTTAACTACAAATTTACGGTTTTCGGATGTTTTCCTTTATTTGTGCTACCTGACATTGCTTCTTGCCAAACATGATTCTAGGTCAACGGGAAGTACCCTATAGGTTTTGATTCCGGAACATAAACGCCCGTATCTTTTGATTGCGTTGATTTTTTCACTGCTTCAAGGGATTGTAGCCTTGAGTATTTGACAACTACTTGATAACTCTCTCTGGTCTTGACCGACGGACAGACAGACGGACAACGAATTGATCTTACAAGGGTTCCATTTTTCTTTTTGAGGTACGGAACCCTAAAAAAAACAAGAAAGCAGGTTTCATGTTAAAAAGTAGGTCTTAAAAAGGATGAAGGTTTCAACGATGTTTAAGTATTGTTGTGAAGCTGTTTAAGATTTATTCGTCTGGAAAAAGTATAAAATCTCTACTAGTTAACATTGTATTTGTTAAAGTCCGACTATTTATTTTTCAGTATCAAAAAATCGAGTTCGTTAAAATAATAAATTCACGGGTATTTTGGGGTAAGTATTCGAAAAGCTTTATACATGGGCAGGGTCTAAAGTACTATTTTATTACCCGACTGAGCGACAGCAAATACAGGGTTATGTTTTTCATGCGTATATGGGATTCTTTATAAATATTTTTTTTCTTAATTATTATTAATCAATTTATTTCAGATAAAAATCAATCCATACAATTACAAATTATAAATACATAGAATTAAATAAACAAACAAAATTATAAGTACCTAACCTATGGTGTTAGTAAAAAATCTTATGCACTATATTAGTCAACACCCATCACAATATGCATCCATTTGTTTTGGATAGGGCAATCCGCACGAGCTACAAACGTCTGCAGGATACTGTTGCCACTGGCTCGCACGCGCTGCAACAAGGAGGCTACCTTCTTCCGTATAACCGCATGAAAGCCATCCGTTCGCGCCTCCGCAAACATTCCGGACGCACTACAATAGCGAGGCAGTCGCATCAGCATCCATATTTTTTTCGAATCATTCTAACAGCTGGATGGATTATTAATACATGAGGTATCTATCGACTCGTCTAGGTCCCGCGATGGTTATTAGTAACAATATTTTTTAGTTGTATTACTAGCTTCTTGGCTTTGGTTCTGGGTTTGTGGCGTGATGTTTAATAGCCTATAATCTGCCTTAACCTTTCGTATGCCGGAACGTAGATCCACGCGAGACACAATGGCTTTTTAATTGTGTCTGTAATTACGGCATTCAACCGGTTAAGAATTGAGCTATCAATGCAAAAAAGTATCGTGTTGCCCAGTAACTGGGTTGTGGAGGTCAGATAGGCAGTCGCTCCATATAAAATACTGGTATTCAGCTGCATCTGGTTAGATCGGCACCCTAATTGCGTAACACACTATCAATCGGAATCTGAATCATTTTGAAGAAAATTGCTAATCCATTGCTTTATAAGTTCGAAAAAATTGTCTGGTCAACACGTAAATAACGCAACAAATGTTGTTGAACTGTCAAAATGGAACCAACTCCGATTGATAATGTGTTGCGCAATTTCCCCGCGGAAGTCGACCCGACATAGTTTAAAAAAATCTTGACAGATTGATTGACTGTAGGTATATGTTTATTTCACAATAAAGAATGCTGGGTTTGTGGGGTGCCTTTTTTTAATATATTTTTTTTATCATATCATTTTACATAGCGCAAGCCCCAAAATTCCGTCCGAAATGTGTGTCTCGGCACGTTACCTAGCGCCTTAACTTAAATCCACATATACATACATATTATTTATTAACATCAAGCATTTTCCTTAACCCATTTGGTCGGAAAAAACATTTGTGTCACAAACATTTGGGCCAATATTTGCTGACTCACAACATGCCTTGACAACGACAAGGCTAATTTATTTGTCTTACGTCTGCTGTCACTTGTTAAATGTCTTTGAGAATGTAACTGCCTGCTGTGGTGTGTGGTTTATTCTTACAAGTGTATTAAGGTACTGTTAGTGCACCCAATATCTAGAAATGGGTTGTTTTTGTGTAGAAATAAAGTGGGAAAACTTACCAAGGGGTATACCAGCACTGAAAAAAAAAACCGAGTGTGCTTATGACCACACGACTGAAGTGAAACTTCAAACGTATTTGGCTCTTGCTTATATCCCCCACTCAACTCCCGTTCGCCTCGCCCGATCACACTTTTCGTAACGCTTACGTAACGCGTTCGCCAGCTTACTCCCCAAGTCAAGCGTGCGTAAAGAAGTTTCACTTCAAAAAAAAGTAGTTGCCACAATCAAGATTTTGTTTAGATTGACTAAGTAACTTGTTTGCATCTGAGCCTATCAAGTACAATGATCACAGCTACTACTTTTATTTGATCAGTGTATCAGTTTGATTAATCTAAACAAGATATCGTCAATCAAGCTAAAAAGTCACTTGATTGGAGTGCATTTTTTTCAGTGTACCTACTCTGTGGGGTATACCTTCGGTCAGTCACTTATTAGTTAGGAGCATGTAGAAGCTTATCAGTGACGGTTCGCGGCGATTTAAATATCGGCGCCCGTTACAAGCGTTCTACAGGAATACACCCTTATCAAGGGCTATCGTATTACCCAGTAACTGAGTTGTGGAGGTCGCTCCATGTAAAATACTGTTATTCAGCTGCATCCAGTTAGACTGCAAGCCGACCCCAACATAGTTGGGAAAAGGCTAGGCATATGTTTTTTTTTTCTATTGTGGGACAGACGATCCGGTCTTGGCAAAAATTAAATTAAGGGGTCTTTTCTCCATTTTAAGGGTTCCCTATCTCAAAAGGAAAAAATGGAACCCCATGTCTGTCAGTCTGTCAAGACCTTTTTTCTCAAGAATGTGTAGAGCTACCAAGTTGAAATTAATATAAAAAGCGGACCCTTGGAGCTTTAAAATATCTAGCTTAAAAATATGGCCATTTATGCGCAATAATTTGATATTCGCAATTAAATCAAAACCTATAGGGTACTTCCCCTTGACCTGGGCCCATCACAACTAATTAAGTTTGTTGGAAAAAATTACGTTTCAATTTCGTTGTTTCAAAACAATCCTATTACGAGTAACAACAACAATCCTATTTATATGGTGTACATAATAAAGAGTATTCTATTCTATGCATAAGTATTATCAGTGTTTTCATTTATTGTAGTATTGTTGACTTCACGCGTTGTAGAATACTGGAAACGATTAAATCAATTCTAAAGCATAAAATCCTATCACACTATCACACTGATCACACTATCACATTAATCACACTATCACATAGGGTTCTTTTATCCTGACATTCCCACGGGATCGAAACATACGGGTGAACCCGCGGGGCGCTGCCAGTCTTCTTAGAGTGAGGCCACACGATGCGTTAACGGTGCGGTGCGGCGCCGGAGCGGTGCCGCAACGTCATCCTACAGACAATAATGCGTTGGGCCGCCGCGCGCCGTGCGGCGTCGCACACCGTAGGCGCGCCGCGCTTGTGACCTGCGAGACGAGGCGGGGAGATGCGCTGCGACGTGCACCACGGTAAACAGCGTTCTACTGCGCATCCGCATCGTTAACGCATCGTGTGGCCTCGCTCTTGTAAAGCGCAATATTATCAATTGGATCATCAGTTTATTCTAAAAAACTGCGAGTTCTAAATATTCCGATAGTCTATGCAAATGCAGCTGTCGATAAATGTGTATGTATACGTGTTTTTAAATATGCGCTGCATCGCAACTAATCGGGACTACATTGATGCTAGATCACGTTCCTACCGATTGTAACCTGTTATAGTATCTGTGTCAGTAGAAATATTATTAGTACTAGTTTCTGCCCGCGACTTCGTTCGCATGAAATTTCTTATTCCCCCAACCCACTTCGTCGCAGCGCATCACCTGCCCGCGTTATCTTTGTTCCCGCTTAGCGTTCTTTCAGCCTTTTTTTTTTGCTAGATTCCTAAGGGTCATAACGTGATGTTAAATGACGTAAGTATTCAGGATGACATTGATGAATTTTATAATTATACAAGATGATTTTTTTTACCGATTCCAAATTTTTACAAGGTGTTTTACCCTTGAATATGAATAACTTTCACTATGGGACCAACTCTCAAATGGCGAAAAAAAAATCTGCTGTTTCATACATTGTGATCAAGTAGGTATTGAACTTTTGTCAGTCAAAAAGTCTGTTTCCGCCTTAATCCTTGCATAACAATAGTCTATTCTCATAAGATACGATTATCTATACCCGCAAATTCACGTTTTTAAAGAATGAAAACGAAAATCTGAATAGGAAGTATTAGGTATAACTTTAGATTTTTATTGTCTATAGCTACTTTCGCATTGTTACAGTTTTTATGACTCAATCACGATTATTGTAGACTGCCAGTGCTACTTTGCTGTCTAAAATATTAATGTAAAGCTATTTCCGTATGATTCCGTTTGAGGCTTAACATGAAAAACCCATTAAAAACCAACGAAAATTCTTACCAGTAATTTTGGTTTAAAAAGCAAAATAATGACCCGATTTTGATGATTTTTTTATGAAACCAATCTGAAAGTATATCCTTTCAAATAAAATAAGAATTTTGCAAATCGGCTTATAAATAAAGGAGTTCTGAGGTAACAAATATATTTAAATAAAAAAAAAACTAAAACCCGACTACTGAAAAGGATGAAACAAGAAAGTACCTTCCCGTGGTCGCATGTTATCATAGCTTATATGTACGTATAAACAGCGGCATGCGACCACGGGTAGGTACTTTCTTGTTTCATCCTGTTCAATAGTCGGGTTTTAGTTTTTAAACTTATTTTTTATTTAATTGTTTTGGGGTTTATTTCAGTAATATTTATATTTTTGAAATGTGCTAATTAAGCCCTTTAATTTGATACCCAACATGTCATGGTTAAAAAATTTTTTTTTTATGTCATGACTTTGTTTCCGCTAGAGGGCGCCATATTCAATTTAATGTGATGTCACATAGCCTATAACCAGCGGACGATCAAGACGCTTCTAACGATATCTCATTTGTCAAATTATGACGAGTTGTTTAGAAGTTATGAGGGAACATATGAACATACATACATACCGGTACAAAATCATAACCCTCCTTTTTGCTTCTCCGTAGTCTGTTAAAAAAACAACCGAATTGATAACCGCCTCCTTTTTTTGAAGTCAGTTAAAAAATAAATCGAACGCTGATATCACTGACCCGATTCAGTCGAGCCACTTCCCTAGCATTTTTACACAACACTATTCACGCAAATGTTAGCCAGAACTATTTTCCAACCCCGAAAACTGTAACAGCACTACCGTAAAAATGGCGCTTTTAAAAATCAAATTTACAAAAATCTGTTCGTTTGCATATCCCTGTTTTAGTAACGCGAATTTATGTTAAAAAACGGAGAGGTGTCGGACTCTCTAGGTATATAAATCAAGGGGAGCGTAGCTTCGCAAATTGCGCCAGGAAATATACGCCAGCTTTTAAAACTACAAAAGCATATGGGCTGGGTATAATATATGCTACTTTTAACACCCACTGTAATCGTATAAATGTCTAGTTTTCGTATATTTGTGGCGCGTTTTACTTTTCTTCTCATGTATATTTTGAGTGTGCTTGAATAGTTTTATGGTTGTAACCTCAGGGGCTGTTCTCCGATAAAAAAAAAACTCGCTAGTAAATAAATATAATATTCAAAAACTAGAACGGTTTAACAAATTATAATCTTTCATGGAATAACAGATGCTCCTGAACTTCATGATGAACTGTCCCATCTACAATAAATCAGCATAAATTTATAGTCGTCAGGAGGTACAGATTGTTCGCTTTGACTGGGTCGAACCCAGTCTCCTGCTCCTCGCATCTCCGTGCGCTCTGTGCTCATTTGTTGCTCCGATAAACTATAGCCGTAAACGGAGGCACATAATATTATTGTTTGCCGTGGCTGGGAGTTAAACGGTTTGACTCAAGCCGTCGCGTCCCTCGCGGCCATCTTGTCCTTCGCGCACTCTCTGCACTCATCGCTCTCTTGGATGCTCAGCCTGACTGTGATGTATTCGCGGATGAATGGAAGAAGACCTTGTCAGTATGTCTGGAGTATTGTGAGATGACTGTCGTGTAGTTGTATACTTTTGAAGTGAAACTTCTTTACGCACGCTTGATTTGGGGAGTAAGCTTGCGAACGCGTGACGTAAGCGTTATGAAAAGTGTGATCGGGCGAGGCGAACGGGAGTTGAGTGGGGGATATAAGCAAGAGAAAGCAGGGCGCGAGCACATTTTCTTTCTCTCTTCCTCTCATAGCCAAATACGTTTGAAGTTTCACTTCAGTCGTGTGGTCATAAGCACACTCGGTTTTTTTTTGTTATTGTACTTAACTAATGTGTTTGTGTCTTTGATGTAATTGGCCTTTGGCGTTTTATGTTAAAATTAATTAATGAACAAGACGAAAAGGTATAATTATAACACTAAAATATTTTATTTTTTGTTATAGTTTTGGCAGTAGGCTTAGAGAAAGTTACGTTGCATGAATGGCACTGATAATTTCTCAATCTCAAAGCATTTATATCAAACTAGCTGCGCCCCACGGTTTCACCCGCGTAAATGTCGATCCCGTGGGAATATCGGAATAAAAAGTAGCTAATATGTTAATCCAGGGTATCAGCTACCTCTATACGAAATTTTATCACAATTGGTCCAGCCGTTTTGAGCGTGAAGAAGTAACAAACATATAAACACACACACACACACTCACAAACTTTCGCCTTTATAATATTAGTGTGATAAACCAATTACAGGGACTTTTGAACTGTCAAGGGGTCGGTTAGTCAGAAAGTTGAAGCTCATTCCAAAGCTTAGTTGGTACATATGGAGAAGAACGGGCGAGTTACCTTCTACATCTATAGTCTCAACTGAGAAGTTCACTACCTTACACCCTCCAATCACTCTCGCAACTTTCAATAACTACAGACCATATTAAACTTTCCAACTCACTGACACCGGGGGCTACAGATCAAATAAAAGGCGAAATGACGAGATATATCAAAGGGGCTTGTGCATATCGAGAGCGCGCCCGTAAATTCAGTCTAGCCTAGCCGTGACGTCAGAGTGAAATCCGTACGACTCACCGGTTACGGAACTCAATATTTTTAGGATGCTTCACGGTTCACTTAATTATTTTACGTACCATTTAATGTGAGATATTGGAGTTTTGGAGAGATGCTTTCTATGTTAGTCTATGATATGATGTTTTTAAAAGGGCCCGTGGCTAAATGATAACAGCTACACGGGTCGATCGAAGGTTTTGTGGATGGGTGACCATAGATAAAATATGGAGATCCCTCCGCGTGGATGTGACGCATGTTTCTCTTACCTTGTTTTTTTGTTTTATTTTTTGTGTTTATGTTCTTTTTTGCGTCATGTTCACCGCAAATAAATGTATTTTCTTTCTTTCTTTTACTTTCTTACCGTGCTTTGGAAAGCACGTTAAGCGTCGGTCCCGGCTATTATTCGCAGATCTTTGACAGTCATCATAACCAGCCTTTTTTTTTTTTTTTTTTTTTATGGATGGGAAATCATCAAATGACCCCTCCCGCTCTGGGTGGAGCGAAGGGAGTGTCAGACTCTTACTGACTAAAATCCATCCGTGTTCCTTCCTTAGCCCTTTATGTTCCGGGGTAGCGGTAACCCTTTCGGACAATCCCGCACCCCCGGCAGGCTTCGGCCCTGGCAGGCCCCTTCCTTTCTGCTGACATCTCTTTGAGGCGCGCGTGGAACACGTACGCGCCGTCCGGCACGGGCCTGGTCCTGATCGGACGGTGAGCTACCCATTACTCTCCGTCCGCAGGCCCGCGCCTACGGTGGCCGGGAGTCGTCACGCGGCTCCCGACGCCCGGAGCGTCTCCCGCGGCGGCTGGGGTGTGAGGCTCTCTCCCTCAGCCGTTCAGCCACCTCCTTCGCTAGCATGACTGCTTCGCAGAAGAAGGTGACCGCCACCCACTCCCTCTCGCCCCGGACCATGGCTTGAACCAGGGCCGGACGCGAGAGGTCGCCGCCGCTGTCGATCGCCTCTACGAGGGCACGGCGGTGCTCCGCCCATGCGGGGCAGACCTCCACCGTATGCTCCACCGTGTCCTCTGGGCGATCCTCGCAGTGGTGACACCCGGGCGATCATAACCAGCCTATAATGTTCCCACTGCTGAGACACAGGCCTCCTCTCTGTGAGAGGGAGTGGGCCGTAATCCACCACGCGGGCCCAGTGCGGGTTGATAGATGTCACATGTCTTCGAATTTTTTGTTCTAGGACATGCCGGTTTCCTCACGATGTTTTCCTTCACCGTTTTGAGAGCAGTGGTGATGAAATAATTTACACAAAGTAAAGCGCCTGTCTGGGTTCGAACCTACGACCTACAACTTGTAAGTCGCGGCCGATACCACTGGGCCACCACTGCTCTACACTTGACAGTTTTGACAGTCATTACGGTTAATCAGAAGCCAAAAAGTCTGACAACCAGTACCTCTAGTCTGGTAGTCTCTAGTAGTGATAGTCTCTAGTCTGGTAGTCTGATACCAAGGGGTATCGTGTTATCCAGTAACTGGGTTTCGGCGGTCAGATAGGCAGTTGCTCCATGTAAAGTACTGGTATTCAGCTGCCGGTTAGACTGGAAGCCGATCCCAAGAAAGTTGGACAAAGGCTAGACAAATTGATTTGATATCATGTTTGCTTTGTTAAGTAAATGTCAGGCTTTAAGTACTGAGGTCAATATCTGCTCCTGCTCAAATTCCGTCTCCATTTTGACTTCTGGTTTGACAGCTGTTGTGCAACAGTGACAGAAATAACGCCTAGCCTAAGGCTTTGGTTTCCTAAGAGCGGAAAAGCGGTGAATGGTCACACAATACGGCTGTCCACCTTGTGTGACAGAGCGTTTTTTGACACCGTAATATCAAAAACTGAAAATTAAAGATTTTCTTGACGGCCGTTATGACGGAAACGCTTACTTACGTGCTAAGTATAGAAAATTATATAAGGTAGCGAAACTGTGCAGGTTTGATGGGTAGGTTATTTATGTAGACCCTGTATAGTAGATCTTGGCCTTATAGCAGTGTCACGACTACCTACCTAAATATGAACGGTACATCCCGGGTAGGCTAATTTTTGTACAGGCGCCAGCACATCAAGCTACTACAGTCTGTTAAATTTCTTTAATAGATTTTCAACTTTATTGCTACAGCATAAGGTTTAAGGTTGATTGGGAAAATTTTACAGTTTCGGGTACCTTCATGTGCTGGCGTCGTAAATAATTAAAAAAGTAACTACGATGTTCCCTTTAGTCATCCCTCAACTACTGCCTCCATCTTTAACAAGCCACAATCCTCATTAGCCAATTAGAATGCATGAGGCTTCAGAAGACTAATGGAGCGATCGACGGTATAATGCTTCCCATGGGTTTTTTATGGGTTGTTAAACCATCGGGTTTCTGCAATAAACGCTAGCTTTTTTATTGTGTATTTTCACATCCATCAAACTATGTAATTAATAGTCCGATCTTGTGATCGATTTTTCACTGAATTCTCGAAATTAGATTATGTTGAATATGTAAAAGAAATGTGTGGTCAAATTCAAGGGTACAGACCATCGAGCAGCGGGGTAATTGCGTGAAACACTATCAGTAGCAATGGGTTTCATTTTGACAGTTCAACAACATTCATTGCGTTATTTACGTTGTTGAGCAGACACATTTTTCGAACTTATGAAGCAATGGATTAGCAATAGCCTTCAAAATCATTCAGATTGAGATTGATAGTGTGTTACGTTGTAGCGGTATCTACAACGCCACATGCGAACAACGCGTCATACTGACGTCACGAAAATCCTGCATCTCGCAAGCAGAGTTTACAGCGCAACTAGCATTGATACAACGGCCCGACATGAATCACCGGGCAGTTGCCCGCCAGACACAACACCCGTCTGGTCGGAGGATCCTCCCTTTTCTATAGGAGTTTGAGTGAACTTTACACCCTGTTCCTCATACCTCTATAACGTAATTAGGGTGCTGAACAACTTTCATGGGACCAACAACCAAATCGCGATTTTTTATTCATCACCTATAACAAAGATTACATAAAAACATACCTTTCTACCTAATTAAATATTATTTCGCAATACACCTTCACGTTACTTTTAATAGACCACCATCGAGCGGCCATGATCGCATGTTTAGACCAACTAGGAGCCTTTCACGGGCATTTATGACGTCATAAAAGCTATCGCCAACAAAAAGGTGTGTTGTATATAATGTGCTTATTATATGAATGCCAATAAATAGACGAAATTGGCAAGTTTGTTACTGAAAATGGTGTTATTTTGGTGTGAAATTGAACGTGCTTTTTTTGTGCGTACGAGTCATTTATTGTATGTACATGGCACGCACGCATCGCAGAGATCAGCACTTTTCCGTCGCCTTGCACAAATTATAGTGTAAAGCGCTTCACAATTAGCGTTGCTTAATACATTGATTCAAATGTTCGTAAAATTTGTCTGCTCAACAACGTACCTAAATAACGCAAAGAATGTTGTTGTACTGTCAAAATGAAACCATTGCCACTGATAGTATGTTACGCAATTACCCCGCTGTTCGATGATCTGTACCCTTGAATTTGATGTATTTAATAGGCCCTCTAAAGTCTAATAATTTAAATTTTGCGCTACTAAAAATATTATTGAACACTAATATAATGATTGCGCCTCTTTTGTGAATCTCAAATAATTCCTATTTTGGGGTCCTAAATAGGAATTATTTGAGTCACAGTTCTAACCTAACCTAACCCATTTGGTCGGGGTGGTCAAGCTTAGTTACTGCGATCAATTCGGCTCGCGCGTGGTTGGTCACAGTTTCAACCTAACCTAATCTATGAGGCAATCTCTGAGAGATTTGATATCATGGCATGTGACATCGGGATACTGACATGGTTTTATAATAACATTATTGGATTTATCGAATGAAAAATATAGATAACGGAATAAAAACTCGTACTGTTACACTCGTAGGTACAATATTTATACAACCATGCAACTTTTTACATTCCATCATAAAAATATTTTATAGCTGAAATGATAAAATACAGTAATATTATATTTATGTATTCTGCGATCCTACACAGTCCATAAAAATCTATAAATCTAACTTAGCTTGTAGGCATGATGTCCAATATAAAATATTCCATCGCACAACGACATAATTGAAATGTGTCCAAAAATCCAGACAGCTAAATTAAACTCTCCAGGGCCTTAATTCACTATGTAACTTCGAAACCTCGTCAACTTAGTTAATCACGACATCTGCCACAGACAATATAAGTCTGTGATATCTGTTATATTCTCTATGACACAATGAACGAAACCGCTCGAAACGAACGCGAAATTGGCGCGGTTTGAACTGTCAAAATACAGAAGTATTGTCCGTACTTGACATTTCAAATCCTTGCCGTTACAGTGGTTTCTAAAAGACACGATATTGACGTGGTTTCCACGTGGTTAGATTACCTACGCGGGGAATAATAATTACCATACAGAGTTGGGACCCCTATATAGAAAAAAAAAAAACAGTGGCACTCCCTGTTTGACATCACACTTTGCCAAATGATCATTATTATGATCTGTCAACAGAGATACGCAATAGCCCTGCGGGAGTGCCGACAGAAGTGAAAACAAACCACAAACAGAATACTTTGCCATCACTCACTGACATATCAGATACCTATACATTAAAACCGAGTACATCCCGAGGACAGCCGAACACATCCGAAGCGGTGTCGCTTACGGTAACAGTGGCGCGAATTCAATGGTTCAATGGTTTTTCCCCATCTCAAAAATTGCCCAACGCGCCTTAAGAAGTTTTCACTTCAAAAACGTCACTGGAATAATCCAGTCAGTAGTTTTCCACACAAGCAACAAAATATAACAAAAATAACTTAAGCATTTTTTATCTGTATTACTTTTCCCACCGCACTGAGCTGTCAAATACAATACACGTCATACAATAGACACGACCCAGATGTGCACAGTACTCTTTGTTTATTCCATAGATAATAAATATTATCTGTGTGACTGTGACAATTTTATACCTTTAGGAACGGACAGGCGCGTTGTAGGCTAGGCAATAACGTTTTTGGTTAGAAAAGAAACGTTAGACAGGTTTTTAAGTATTTTTATACTTTTTAGAGAGTCATATGGAATTATACCTAAACTGCATTATAGTATTTGTTAAGGCCTCAATAGTGGGGTCCTCGTTAATAAAACTTATGTTTTACTGTGTGCACTTACCGATTAAATTAACCGTGCGAAATAACGAAAAAAAAAAAACCCAGAATTGTTAACTTTCTTTCAATATAACAGTGAAAATATGAGCATTGGTTTCTAGTCACCCATTAGACCGTTGTCAAAAATAATCCATTGCTTATTAAAATCGTTGAAATTGCACTGAACTCCCAATATAATAGAGAGGACCATCACAGATTTATCGTGCGGTCCATATCACAGCTTAGTAGGTTGGAAAACAATATCTCTATTGAACGGGATGACTGGTTTAACCAGGGACACACCACAGGACATGAACATTCATGCTCACAGGTAACGAATAAAATTCATACTATCCATCCATACTAATATTATAAATTCGAAAGTAATTCTCTCTGTCTGTCTGTATGTTACCTTTTCACACCTAAGCCACTGAACCAATTTAGATGAAATTTGGTATAGATATAGTTTGAGTCCCGGGAAAGGACATAGGATAGTTTTATCTCGATATTCCCACGGGATCGAAACTTATGCGGGTGAAATCGCGGGGCGCAGCTAGTGTAATTAATAAGGGAACATAGAAAAGGAAATACTCACCTTTATACTACACGTTAAAAACGTGTATAAAGGTGAGTATTTCCAGATAGTCAGTCGCTCCACGTAAAATACTGGTATTTTAGCTGCATCCGGTTAGACTGAAAGCTGACCCCGAAAATAGGTGGAAAAGGGCTAGGCAGAAAAAATGAATAACCTGTTTAAATAATAACTAGCTGTGCCCGCGACTTCGTTCACGTGTACCTCGAAAAACAAATTGGATTTCAAGGGTTTTAATTTTTTTGCGCGGAACCCTATTTCATTTTCTAAAATAAAAGTAGCCATAATTACTCCTTATTACATCAGCTATCTGCCTGTGAAAACCCCGACAAAACAGTTTCAGCCGTTTCAGAGATTAGACAAACAGACAGACAGTCAAAAATTAAAAAAAAATGTTATTTTGGTATATGTACCGTGTATACATCCATTTAGTAAAAAGCGGTTATTTTAATATTACAAACAGACTCCAATTTTATTTATTTGTATTGTATGTATAGATATAAGTACCTACCTATGTTCCACGTTTACCCAGTCACCCCGTATATTGAATTTCAATTCAAAACACTGCAGAATTTTAGCCAATATAATGCGTTCAGTATTAGTGGTTTTAATATTCTGTGCAATTAGCACGGTGCAAGCTTTGAAATATTTTGTGTGGCGAAATTGATTATTGCATATTTAATAACTTGATAGATAATTACTAAAGCCTTGTTTGGAATTTGAAACACTTTGGTTTTGAGTGTGTGTCGGTAGGTAGGTAATCGCACAATTTCAAAAGACCAATTCCCGTAATTAAAAATGTTTAAAATCTAGTCGCAATCTCATTTCAGCGACAATCAATGTCAAAAACTTGTCAAAAGTATACGGAAATTATAGAGGTATTTTTGACAGATTGAGACTGAGATCAGACTGTGAACGTTCTTAAAATTATGAGAATTGCCCGTCTGTTACCTCTTGTAGCAGTAGTTCGGTTGTTAGTCCGGTTGACCGAACTACTGAAACTTTCAGTTGCGATAGTTCGGTTCTAACAAAGCACCGAACTACTGAAACTTAAATATGTACCCTACCTTTAGTTCGGCAAATAAACTAGGTATATAATATAAACAAACTATATCTTAATTTTATTTTGAACACGTAAAAAATTAAAAAACCCGACTGCGGTAAAAAACTTAAGTTAAAAAAAACTGAAAAGCTAAAAACAAGCCCATTTTAAATTAAATAAAAGTTGGAAGCAGGCGGGACCCATTTGAGTTTGAAAATAGAAAAATGGTATGGGTCCCGCCTGCTTCCAACTTTTATTTATTTCAAAATGGGCTTGTTTTTAGCTTTTCAGTTTTTTTTTAATTTAAGTTTTTTACCGCAGTCGGGTTTTTTGATTTTTTAAATTTAATTTTTTTATTTTATTCTTTTTAGTTATGAGTTGTAAATCCCACTTAAGTGTGATAGTTTCCCTTTAAACTTCGTAATATATAGGTACTACTGCCGCGTTTAGTTGGTAGGGGGGGGACACTTGATTCTAACGAAAATTGGTACTTTAAAGCTTGATAAGTCACGAACGGTTTACTTAATCAAAAAACGGTCTTCCCAAACTACTGATATTTTTGAAAGACCTATCCAACGATACCCCACTTGACATAGTTTCTTGACTTTCATTTTTTTCATTTTCACAATATGGCGTCTAGTAGTCGCCATATTGAATTTTCATTAACGTCATGTCTTTAGTGACACTCGCCGGACTAATAGGAATCGATTGACGTGTGAATCATAAAAATCGGTCCAGGCGTTTGGTCTGTATAGTGCTTCAAAGGAACATACAAACATACATACATACATACATACATACTTACATACATACATACATACATACATACATAGGCTGATAAACACATTACCACTCCTTTGCGTCGCGCAGTCGGGTAAAAAGAACGAATTTGTGTATCAATACCTGAGGACGGGAAGGGATTGTCTTTTGTTTTTTGTTTTCGTAGTGTTTGATGACAGGGGTAGGCAAGGAGACGCGGGAGAAACTTGTTTTTTCTGGGTTGCTACGCCCACTTAATGTATCATCATCTTCCTGTCTTTATCACAAAACGTGAGACAAGGACGGGAAGATAATTAGAAATTAAACACTTATGCGAAGGCTGTAAGTTCAGTTTAATTTATCTTCATCTTCCGGTAGAACATTTCATACAGATTCCATTCCCATTTTTAGGGTTCCGTAGCCAAATGGCAAAAAACGGAACCCTTATGGATTCGTCATGTCTGTCTGTCTGTCTGTCTGTCTGTCTGTCTGTCCGTCCGTCCGTATGTCACAGCCACTTTTTTCCGAAACTATAAGAACTATACTGTTGAAACTTGGTAAGTAGATGTATTCTGTAAACCGCAGTAAGATTTTCACACAAAAATAGAAAAAAAACAATAAATTTTGGGGTTCCCCATACTTACAACTGAAACTACAAAAATTTTTTTTCATCAAACCTGTACGTGTGGGGTATCTATGGATAGGTCTTCAACAACCGACTTCAAAAAAAACACTACAAAGTGATAAATAACTTTAATTTCGGAAGTCGGTGTCGTTGGTTTCGCATTTTCGTTTTTTGACACCGACTTCCGAAATTAAACTTATTTATCACTTTGTAGTGTTTTTTTTGAAGTCGGTTGTTTTTTTTTTTGTAAAAAAGTTTTTATTTTTCACTTTTTAGTTGTACCTACCCCACAAAAAAGTAAACAAAAAAATCGTTAATGTGGACAATGCAGATAAATTTTTAGATTTTTCAAAAACCGCTTGTCCGATTTTGATAAAATTTTCATGGGACCATTTGGGAACTATACCCTTTCCAACAAAAAAAGAATTTTTCAAATCGGTTGCCAAGCGACGGAGTTATGCGCGAACAAACACAAAAAAAAAAAAAAAAACACAAACATTCGAATTGAGAACCTCCTCCTTTTTTAGAAGTCGGTTAAAAATGATATTGAGGTTTCTAATATCATTTTTTTCTGAACTGAATAGTTTGCGCGAGAGACACTTCCAAAGTGGTAAAATGTGTGTCCCCCCCCTCTAACTTCTAAAATAAGAGAATTATAAAATTAAAAAAAAATATATAATGTACATTACCATGTAAACTTCCACCGAAAATTGGTTTGAACGAGATCTAGTAAGTAGTTTTTTTTTAATACGTCATAAATCGAAAACCGCAATTTACCTTTCACAAAGTTACAACGAACTACAAGAACTTTTATATTATGTTACTTGCTGCTACGGAACCCTTCATGGGCGAGTCCGACTCGCACTTGGCCGGTTTTTCATTGGAGCGGTGCGGTGGTGGACCAGTGGTATTTTTTTTTAAACTTTATGCACAAGTAAAATATACTGTAGGTACATAGGCGGACTTAATGCCTGAAGCATTTTCTACCAGTCAACCTTATGGTGACGCAGAGACAAAACATGACACGTGCAATATAAGAGACAAACTACTCGAATAAGAATAAAAACTAATACTTAGATACATACGAGATATAATTAAAAAGAATAAACTTTGTCAGGAGATATAACGACAGATAGAGGATTAGCCTCGGTCGTGAGTGTATGTATGTATTGTGTATTTAATTTCATCACCACTACTCTCAAAACGGTGAAGGAAAACATCGCGAGGAAACCGGCATGACCTAGAAACAAAAATACGAAGACATGTGATATCCACAAACCCACACTGAGCCCGCGTCAGAGGGAGTGTAAGTCCACTCCCTCTGACAGTGGAGGCCTGTGTCCCAGCAGTGGGAACATTATAGGCTGATTATGCTTATGCCATTCCCATTTTTTGACGTGAATACGTCTTTAAAATTGCTTCCATAGTGTGTAAATACATACACAATAAAGACACACAACAAAGACACAACATAATAAAGAGTATTCTATTCTATTCTTCTATTCTAAATAAAAAAACCAATGATAACAAAATCGGGGGATACAGTTTGGTGTTGCAGCTTAATATCTACCATCTCCATCCAAAATTAAATTACACCATTGGATAGCTAAAGGATCAAAGAATTCATTACGCCGAGTGAGGACTGTGACGCATCGCGCGCGGTCGAAGGGGAAGCGCCGCCATTTTGTGGTAATTTTGATTTGTGTCGAGATTTACACTTAGTATAACTTTTGACTCGGACACATCCCATTTTAGATAGAGCTTAACTAGAAACTGTAATGCAAAATAACTGTCTCTGAAGACTTTTTTTTAGCTCCAAACTTAAGCATTAAGCAAGACTGTAAGGCAAACCGCTTAAAAAAATCTAACGACGACGGCGCAAAGAATAAAAAACAATATTCCTTCCACAAATTAATTAGTTCAACAAACTCCAAAGCAAAATTAATCTAATATCTATAAGAATTTAATTAGAAAACAGCGGAGACTGTAGTTAATTGCAGTTTTATATCACAAGTGCTACAAAAGTCGTTCTGAACTTGCCTCACTGGAAGCGTCGGCGGCTGAACCAAAGCGGGAAACTTTAACTGGATCATTACCCCTTCCGTTCTAGAAACTATTCTAATTCCGTGACCGTAATCGAGATTAGATTATCGATGTTATTATTGTCGGCTGAAATAACCGTAAATTGCGGTTTCAAGTAGTCGAAGGGGAAATAGTAAAGTTAGTTCACAAGGGGGCAATGGTAAGTTGTGTCTTTGTAAAGTGGGGAGTGTTTTAAAACGGCGTTAGCTACTTTATTTTTTAAACCTGTATATTTTATGTTTGGCAATTTTTTTTTGCCTCTGCCCGACCATGTTGGAGTCGGCTTCCAATCTTTCCTGATGCAGCTGATTACCAGACCCAGTTACTGGGTAATACGAAAGCCCATGGTAAAACTGGTTGTCAGACTCTCGGGCTTCTGACGACCCGTAACGACTGTAAAGATCCACGAATGACAGCCGGGATCAACGGCTTATCGTGCTTTCCAGGGCTGGGCTGTAAAGATGGTCACCCATCCACGGACCAACCGCGGTAAGCATGGCTTAACCTGATCGATTGATCCGTCTGGCTATTAATACTTAGTTACAAGCCCCTAAATGGAATCCGCTATTATAGCCAACAAAGTTTTAAAAGAACTTTGAGATTTTGAAAAAAAAAGAAAATTAGTCTTTCCCAATAAATATCATTGGTCTTTCCTGAGTTTACACTACAAACTATCTCACACAACCAATCAACTCCCTTCACATATCGATTTATTCAAATTCCCTTGATCACTGAACTCCCCAAAACAAAGTCATGACATCTATTTCCCATATTTACATTTCAACTATAAGAGACTCATTTGTCGCAAAGGAGAGACAAAAAACACGTTTACATTACGACTTTGCCTTGTTTTCGAGATTCCAGTACAAAGGACGAGTCTTTTTATTCAATTTGTCGCATCTTTGATACAAGCGTGATAAAGGTGGCTTGGTCTTATTTTCTTCCATTCTTGTAGGTAATGGTGGAAAGCTTTGTCGTTTTTACAATAGACTGACAATAATAGGTTACCAAGATATTCAGCCCGTATTTTTTTTGGGAAGCGTTCGAATTTGGAATAATGAATTTCGTTTTTGAATTGTGGTTGTTTTTTTTCTATTTCTGTGTTTAAGATTTTTTTCCGCGGTCGAATTTGAAATTATTGAAACCTTTTTGAATTGTGTTTGTTTTTTTTTATTTTGTGTGTTTAGGGTTTCTTAAGGCATAGGTATTTCTTAAAGATCAAACTTCTTAGAGAGAGAAAAGTGAGAAATAAATCATTTTGAATTTTTGTAGTCTATATTTCGTTGATTAAACGGAAAAACGACATTTCTTGCTAAACATTTTCTTTTTAATATCGCCACTTTTCTATTTAACCGACGATTTGTATAAGATAAGCGTTTCGTGTCCAAAGTACTGCTATTTTTCATATTTTGTTATTGTTCAAATTTTGCAAAATACAAATCTAATAAGATAAAAAATATTAAACATTATCATGTAATATTCATCATCATAATCAGCCTATAATGTTCCCACTGCTGGGACACAGGCCTTCTCTCGGTGAGGGAGTGGGCCGTAATCCACCACGCGGGTCCAGTGCGGGTTGGCAGATGTCACATGTCTTAGAATTTTTGGTTCTAGGACATGCCGGTTTTCTCACGATGTTTTCCTTCACCGTTTTGAGAGCAGTGGTGATGAAATAATTTACTTACACAAAGTAAAGCACCTGTCTTGTTTCGAACCCACGAACATTATCATGTAATTCAATTCAAACGAAGAAATAAACGGTGGCTTTGCTTAGAGAACCCTCTCAAAGAAAAGTCACTAAAACACCGAGCTCATTATTCAACCGCTTCCCTTCAGCAACGAGCAACAAAATCCGCGTGCTATTCATTACATTGTAATTAAATGAAGACGGTTGGCAGAATATTTAATATTGGCTTCAGGCATCATCAGTCAATGTCGTTCAGTCCAACAATAATTATTAGGTATAGCAGGAGATTGATGCGGCCTGGCGCGCTTTGTCTGTCTCATTGTTACCAGCTTGGACGCTGATATTAAAAAAATCACAATTGCTTATGGTCCTCACTTCACAGCGGAAATTCTACCCTATTTTTAAGAAGTTAAGGTCGGGTTTACTTTGGACGGGTAGGCCAATCGATTCCCCTCTTGTCCCGACGACCTGTGTAGAGTGCTTAAGTTTTTTTTCCCTTCATTTTATGGCATCAGTGAAGAGGATATCTATGTTGAAAGTAATGTTGTCTTTGGCCTTTGATGTTCGTGTGTATTTTTTTGAAGGTGGAATCTTCAAATTTTTATTTTCTTATATCGAACTTCGTGTTTACGTAGAATTTCAGATGGTATCATTTAAATTATTTGATTATCACTTGTTTCTAGATCTCTCTATATTTTACGAAAAGTCACCGTACTATAAAACAATCAAATAAATGACTCCAGAGCGCTCTGGACAAACCTAAAGTCTACCCTGCTTCCAACTAAACAAAAGGAATTACCTCTGCACTTTAACGATTCCGACAAAATTTGTGACCATTTTCTGAATAATAATATGTGCGGATACAGTCAGTAATTCATTGTTTAGTTCTACCTTTAGTTTGAGACCTACAACACGCGAGAAAATCGCAAACATACTGAATACTATTAAATCGAATGCTGAGGGTTGCAATGTTTAAAGCTCAAGTAAAATCCAACCTTTGTTCAAAAGCATACTATTCCATCAACGACTACTTAAACGATAAGAATAGTTGGTCGCCCTGATTAACTCAAGACAATTTTTATGTTTTTTTTTTTTATGTTCTTTCTCCAGAATTAGCTTACTGACAGGCAATATGAGTTCATATGTAATTGTTTTTTTTTATATGAGAGTTTTAGTCTACTTAGTATTGTATAAAATCAATTATTTTCTAACTGAACAGACAGCTGTGCTGCTGGGGAGTTTGGCCCGCCACTTCTTCTCCCCAGCGAAAGCACTAGGAAATGGTGAAGGGCGAGCGTTTTGGGGGATGGTCTTTTGTAATTTTGATATTCGAAAAGTGCTGATTCTCAGCCTAGTTTGAATAAATGACTTTTGATTTTGATTTTGAATAGCCTTACAATAAATATGATATAACTGACACTACATGTAATTTTGGACGCCGTGACTGCTTTAATAAATACATCTGTTACATCCTCATCTTTCCCTGAGTTATGGAAAATGACCAAAGTGCACCCATTGCTGAAGACTCTCAATGCATTGGATATAAAGGATCTTAGACCCATTAGTATACTGCCGGTACTTACTAAAGTCACATTAGTCCACACCAAATTCCATCCTGATGGCGCTACTGAAAGTTTCAGTTACCTTCAGTAGCTCCATCAGACGCAATTTGTTGGGGGCAAAGAGTTTTAAATAATCAATGTAGAGCAGGTCAGATATGACGTGACCATCTCTCTTCAACCGTTAGCCTAGACCTGAATTCTCCAGTAGTGTGCTTAGAGGATTCAGGGCAAAGCAGAACCAAAGTGGACTCAAACTGTCGCCCTGAATTATTCCCTGTTTAATCCATACAGGCTCATCATTCCCCTGGATCTGCCGATCTGTTTGTTATTCCAGCGTATGGCACTCGTGGGTTGCAGCTGAAAATCAGTGTGCGTCAGGTGGTACAACTTGTGTTACCATCTGATATTATGCTGAGCTGAAGCCCTTTTGGCATTACAATCTTTGTTTTCTGTGTATATAGTTTTAAGGTGTATTTATTTTGCTGTAATGCCAATAAACAAATTTTTCTTTCTTTCGTTCTTTCATTATTTTATTTACTTAATCATTGAAAAAAGAAAGAATAGAAAATGTAAGTATGTAAACAATCTTTAACACAAATTAATTGAACACAAAAATTACTATTTCATTATTCGACAAATTGCATCAACATTTTAAGGAAGAGGAATTCAAATTAAGTTAATTAAAATTTCGCTGCATTTTTAGGGCTTGATTTCCATATTTTCGTTACAAAATTAATTAAGTAATTTACTTACCATAAAATGTTAAATTTGAACGCGGTTATTAAATCTATCTTTATTGTTTGCTTCATTAATTTTATTCATCTTCAGAAATCAGTATGACGACACTTGATTTAAATTCCACGTTATTTTCAATTTGACAAAAGGATTCAACACAATAGGTGGGTAACCCTAGACAATACAAATATTCCAGTCTAAATTGACTCGATGGAATAACAAAGCGTTGTCGAATATCAGGAGGTTTTTCATTCATTCTAAATAAACACATGTGTACGTATTTTTAGATTCCTTTCTTCTTGTCTATTTATACAGGGTGAAATTAAAAACATGCGACAAATCGAAACGGGAGATTGTATTCATCATTATGAACAACTTTTATTATGGGACAAAAGCCTGAAATCGCGAAAAAAAAATCAGCTGTTCCCTACATTTATGTTCGCATAACTGATCGAAATAATAGGGAACAGCTGATTTTTTTTTCGCGATTTCATTTTTTGTCTCATAGTAAAAGTTGTTCATAATGATGAGTACAATCTCCCATTTCGATTTGTCGCATGTTTTCAATTTCAACCTGTATATGTGCACAGACAGCATATCATGCTACTACAATCTGACAAATTTCTTTAATAGATTGTCAACTTTGTCGCTAAAACATAAGGTTCAAAGTACATTAGAAAAATTTGACAGTTTCGGGTAGCTTGATGTGCTGGTGTCTGTACTAAAAATTCCTAATTTCATCGAGACAACGCAAAAAGAGGGTCTGTGCTTATGACCACGCGATAGAAACTTACGACTGGAGCCGAATATACCCGATGCGGCGTCACCGACCAAACGTGACGGTTCATTTCGTTCACTGTTCAGAAAGAATGCAAAGTGTGCCTAAGGGTAATTACATGTACAAGATGCCTCACTGCGGTACCTCGCAGTCGCGGTTTAGCTCGCTCGGCGACACCTCCATGTAAAACAAATGCATGCCTACACGCACGCACATGCCGAAAGACACCTCACTGCGATACATCGCGTGCTGCTTGGGGGCTTACCTCGAAGCCTTTAATCTTTTTTTTTTTGAAGTGAAAACTTCTTTAGCGGCGTTGTACACTTTTTTTTTGTAATGGGTAAAAAATGTTAAACTCGCGTCAGGACATCGCGTCAGGACACGTGACCTGATCGAAAATCCGTAAGACGGATGGAGAGTAGACAGCCAGCGCGGCGTAGGAGAGGAAGTATCCCCCTTTCTTTCTACGGCGCGGCGAAAATGTATGCCTGCTGTTTCGTTTAGGCGGCGCTTGCGCGAATGTTCGTGTGTGTTTATGTTACAGCGTGCCACGCGCATCCATGGATGGTGACAGCTGATGGCTCGACCGTCTGTGTAGTGGCCACACTGCTGTGTATTCGTAAAATTCGTGTATATAAAGTGTTTAAAATATGGAAATTGAACAAAGTGCATCTATTAATGAAAAATATCAAAAATGCACAACGTTAATATTCAAGTTTTCACTTCTGCCGGGACTCCCGGAGTGCAACCCGTCTTTTTTTTATCGTGTGGAAATCCTCATGGATGTCCACCACACTGGGGTGGGTGGAGGGGTCTGTCTGACTCTTACTGACTAAAACCACACGGTTTCCTGCTGCGACCTTTAACCGGGGTGCTGGAGTGTTGCGCATTTCGTCACGCTCCCCCGGCCAGGCATGTGCGTGCGTATGTATTAACATGCATTTGTTTTACATGGAGGTGACATTAAGGCAGCGATCTAAACCACGATCGAGAGGTATCGGAGTGAGGCACCTTCGGCATCTAATTGCCCTAAAGAAGTTTTCAGTCAAAAAAAAATATATAACCAGAGGGCTGGCCTATTTCTTGGCCAAAGAATTAGCATTGCCATACAACGTGGCAATGCTGCCAGTCTTTTGGGCACTGTTCCTGTTGACAGCGATGCGGACGAATTCTTTGATGCCCTATGATTATTTTGTTTATTTCTTAATATAAATGTACATATTATTATAGTTTAAATGTTAGCTTATATCATGTTAATAAAGAATAATAAGAGTAGTAAAAAAAAAAACTAATTCTCACATAAAAATCCTTTTACTGGTAAAATAAAGTCTCGTTTCCATCGTAATACAAGCAAAATGAATTACCAACACTAATCCATCACAGAATGTATTAAACTCCTCGCTTTGGCTCGGGCTTCATTAATATTGGTAGACTAATAATAATTCCAAGAATTATTATGGCAGACGTGTCGACTATCATAATTCCTCATAAGACCCTGTATTGCACGAGTATGTAGTTAAGAGAGTCTTAATTTTATGAAATAGTTTTCATTACCATAAATTATTTATGTCTAGCTATGTGTATGAGCAATAACAACCGCACGGGTCGCGATCAGGTTAAGCAACGCTTGCCGCGGTCGGTCCGTGGATGGGTGACCATCGTTACCGTCAAACGGGGTGAATAGGGATGCAGGGGTGAATCGGGACGAAACTTTAAAATGGATTTTAACGTTGAAATAATATAGATTGTTGTCAAAGGCACCTAATCGTTAATTAAATTACAGTAAACACATTAGGGTCCTATCGGACTAATTTAACGGTACATACCGAGACCCCCTCCGTGCTTCGGAAAGCATGTTAAGCCGTTCGTCTCGGCTGACGTTTTTGGATCTTTGACGGTCGTTACGGGTCAAAAGCCAGAAAGTCTGACAACCAGTCTCACCAAGAGGTATTGTGTTACCCAGTAACTGGGTTGTGGAGGTCAGATAGGCAGTCATCATTCATCATCATCAGCCTATGGCAATCGACTGCTGGACATAGGCCTCTAAGCTGCTACCAGCCATCCTGCGAAGATCGTCGCTCCACCTAGCCCGAGAGCATCCCACGTTACGTTTACCGATTCGCGGTCTTCACTCAAGAACACAGGCATTCGCTCCATGAAAAATACTAGTCAGCTGCATCGAGCTAGACTGGAAGCCGACACCAACATAGTTGGGAAAAGGCTAGGCAGATTAATTAGACATAAATAATCAAAATAAATCGATTTTGATTATTTATGTCTAGCCTTATCACAGCCAGGTTGTAGTTGGTTTCTAGTGTCGCCAAACGCTTCTTTTTCTCCCCTATCAGTATCTGTACGAAAAAAAGTCCATTTCGTGGTAAAAATACTAGCGAGTCGAAC
Source organism: Amphipoea oculea (assembly GCA_945859645.1). NCBI lineage: Eukaryota > Metazoa > Arthropoda > Insecta > Lepidoptera > Noctuidae > Amphipoea > Amphipoea oculea. Next base: position 18,436,636 of record OX243873.1, read on the forward strand.
TAGCTGTTGTGTTGCTGCTCAATATCATCATCATTTCAGCCGAAAGACGTCCAATGCTGGACATAGGCCTCCACCAAGCACCTCCACTTCGACTGGCTCTGTGCTTCTTTCATCCAATGGGTTCCATATCGCTGAAGTTTAAATATTGTCATTGAATACTGGAACACAATGACTAGGACATACGAGTGTTCCGTTTTACTTAAAGACTTTTAGATTCATGCCTATTAAACGCGGAATGCTTATAAATCAAGTACATACGGGCCTCGGGATGTGCCCGTAGTCTGGATTTGTGCCCGGTTGATGCCAATAGGCTTGCCCTCAACATGGGACTTTTAAGCGAAATGTGGGTGTATCATTACCTTAGAGTATATGCACATACATACATAATCTGCCTTGATGTTCCCACTGCTGGGACACAGGCCTCCTCTCTTCGAGAGGGATTGAGCTATAATCTACCACGCGGGCCCAGTGCGGGTTGGTATATGTCACAAGTCTTCGAATTTTTTGGTTCTATGACATGCCGGTTTCCTCACGATGTTTTCCTTCACCGTTTTGAGATCAGAGGTGATGAAATACAGACAGGCGCTTTACCTTGTGTAGATCACAAGGTAAAGCGCCTGTCTGGGTTCGAACCCACGATCTACGACTCGTAAGTCCGGACTGTTACCACTGGGTTACCACTGCTCTCCGAATCTATGTATATACACATCTCTACCAAACCCTTCAGGGTTTCCAGGCGTGATATTATATATGTGAAGAATGATGAGCTGTTCATATCTATACGCTGACCTCGGAATGTGGTGCTTAACCTTTCATATCGTTCGTTTCGCCTAGCTTTTATTACGAGCCCTTTGTTATATATTCCAATTTATATATATATCTATATGCTGTGGAGTTTGGCCTCTGTTCCCATATGATCTATATCTACTCATGGTCCCATATCAAGTTTTCTTGACGTGTAAACAAAATGGTTGTTGTAATTAGTTTCTGTAAGCGAGAGTGCTGTTTTAGTACCTATTTTACGGGCTGCCTTACAAAAACCGTCTGGAATTCTGGATGTTATCTTATATTATTATATCTAATGATTAGAGAAATTAGAGAGAGTAGTGGTGGCCTAGAGATCGTGATTCGAACCCAGACATGCGCTTTACTTTTTACCCGACTGCGTCAGAAGGAGGGTTATTGTAAAGAATTTCATCACCACTGCTCTCAAAACGGTAAAGGAAGCATCCTAGAACCAAAATATCGAATACATGTAACATCTACCAACCCGCACTGGGCACGCGTGGTAGATTACAGCCCACTCTCTCTCGAAAAGAGGAGGCCTGTGTTCCAGCAGTGGGAACATTATAGGCTGATTATGCTATTCAATGTCTTCGCCTGCTATAGAATAACACAAGCAAGGTTACGATAGCAACACTAGAACAAGTTATCTCAAAACTTCTATTAGCAGAACAGGTAAATCGAAACTTGTAACCAAAATAGAGTTGGAAAACAGCATCGCAAGTAGTTCTCGCCACACTTGATGCACGAGGGAGGGGACGATACCGGGACAAGGCCGGGACGGACGACGTGCCCCGGGAACAAATGTGCTACACTACAGCTTCGGTAACAAGGAAAACATTGTGTAAGACTGATGCACTGTTGCCAGATTGAAAGCGTCTTTTTTATATTGTTTATATGAGGCCGTAACAGGGTAGGTTTATGTCTAAGTTAGTTTGTAAGTTAATGTGCTTGATTTATTAAGGAAAGCGAAGAGAAAAAGGTGTGTTAGTTTAATGCATTTATGACTATGTATTTTACGTTCTTTATATTCATTTTTATCTAATACAATTTTGAATCAATGACGAATGAGGTTTACTTTTTAGAACCTGACGATTCAGGTCGGGGCAAGAACATGAAAATTCACTAGGTCATAGACAAACACTGAAAAAGAAGTGACTAGGCCTAACCGATGACAACCTAAGTAGGTACAGTCAACAGCAAAAATAGATGATGATTGAGTTTATAACTTTTGGAGTCAAAACTGATCACGAATAATATGGCAGCTATACTAGTAGTAAATGTTTGGTATAATTTACAATCACATACTTTTGAATCACTTCGACGCCACATAGTTCTGACACGAACTCCGTTCATTAGTATTGAATTTCTGATTTTCATCATCTACTTTTGCTGTTGACTGTACCTACATAAATAGATTTGCCAATTGTCTTAGCAGTTTTAGGACCCTCTCAAACCCAACAAAGTTAATTCTAAAACACACGATCATTAAACACGTCCACTTAAACCTGTCACACACAAATTAAACTAAATTGCAACATTTGTGTACAACTTTACCTCAGAGTACCGCAACGAGCTCGCGTTCGCAACGAAATACATTCAAAGTGACGTTGTACACACGGGAAAATTATTAGGTATACAAGCAACTTATATCTTTCATTATTGGAAAGAAAAAATGGCTTATTAGTCGATTCGCATGAATTTTCTGGCTTGAAACGAACGAATTGACACTTTTAAATGATAACATATTTACGTTTTATAATATTTCACTCTTATCACTTCTTTGCGCTAGTGTCCATTTTTCTATACTTTATTGCATAAAATTCAAAACTTGTCAATGTCTAATACGTATTTCTGGAGTTGTCGATTTGCCCACAAATAAATTAACTTCGTGCGAGTCGCCTATAGATAAAATATTATCATTTAAAAGTGTCGATGTCAAAAATAAACTGTTCAGTATGTAGCGGTATCAACAACGCCACATGCGAACAACGCGTCATACTGACGTCACGCAAATCCTGCATCTCGCAAGCAGAGTTTACCGCGCAACTAGCATAGATACAACAGCCCGACATGAATCATTGGGCAGTTGCCCGCCAGACACAACACCCGTCTGGTCGGAGGATCCTATCTTTTCTATGGAGGATGAGTGAACTTTACACCCCGTTCCTCATACCTCTAGACTGGTGACCCCGAACATGAACGTCAGCGCAGCCTTCGTGCACCTACTTCAGCGTGACGTCATCATCACTCCCGCAAGCTTTAGAGCGGCGAGTCACCCAGCCAGCCAGCACCCACGGCTTCAACGGGTATCCTGACCACCAGCATGCAGCGACCGCGCATACCTGGTCATCACCCTCAGCCTCATCAGCAACCTTGGCACAGCACACTGCACTTTCGGCCGGTCAACAAGAAGAGCTCTTAATTCCTCTTCTGGTCGACTCCAGCAGTCAGCCTCAACCCGGCGCTGTACCACATCCGACGCACTGGAGCATAACGCAGCGCCACCCCGACTCAGTGGGGACATCTTCGCAGACAGTTCCAACTCACCGTGAACTATGCGGCAACCGGTTCCGACTCACTGGAACTTCAGCCGGCCTGGCAAGCATCGCAAGATACAAGACTCAGCCCACTATCGATCTCCGGCCTCCGGGGGGGAGTGATGTAGCGGTATCTACAACGCCACATGCGAACAACGCGTCATACTGACGTCACGCAAATCCTGCATCTCACAAGCAGAGTTTACCGCGCAACTAGCATAGATACAACAGCCCAACATGAATCATTGGGCAGTTGCCCGCCAGACACAACACCCGTCTGGTCGGAGGATCCTCTCTTTTCTATGGTTGTGGTTAGTGGTTAGTGGTGTGGTAAGGTTGTGTGAACTTTACACCCTGTTCCTCATACCTCTAGAAGTACAGACGCCAGCACATCGTTACCCGAAACTGTCAAATTTTCCCAATCATCTTTGAACCTTATGCTTTAGCAACAAAGTTTAAAATCTGTTAAAGAAAAATATTTGACAGATTGTAATAGCTTGAAAAACATTGTTGGCAGAGCAGCAGGGTTACGACTTCAAATTGGAACATTTTCTTGTTGCATGCTTTTCCGGACCTTCTTTTCCTAGACCAGTTTTAGTTATTTTTCATCATCATCATTTTAGCTGAAAGATGTCTAGTACTGGACATGGGCCTCCAAGTAGCGCCACTTTGACCTGCTTCTCTCATCCAGCGGATTCCTGTTTTCTTCACCAGGTCATCGGTTCACCTTGTGGGAGTTATTTTTGCTTATATTAATTGTTGCTTTCTTAATCGATCTCATAACAAAACGACGTTTTTTCTAGAAACTAGCTGTAATAGAAATTCACTTCTTTATACAAAACTGTTGTTCGAAATTTAAAAAATGCTTCCTTGGTTTAAACCTGGGTCTGAAGATAAACTTTGTTTTGTGATTAGACGGAACGTAAATAAAACATCATCCACATTAGATGTTATAAGCCAAAAAACTTTAACAGCTCTCAATCTGAACTAGAATTACTTCCACATACATTTGTTTTTACAGATTGGAACCCAATACAACGATGTAGTCACACTTTCTTCACTCAGAGACGCTATCCAAAAACCAATCAAATACGGTGGTGTTTAACCAACAAAAATGAAATGTTTAAAAAATAATAATCAACAGAGGCAATTATTTATCATGAAAGTTTTGGTAACCAAACATTTAAGATAGCACGCAGACATCGTCAACTCACAGACTTGCACGTCGCAAAAATCTTCAAAATTAACAATGTATAGAACCTGCATACCTACCAATTTTTTCGTTAGTACATTACCTATGTAGGAAATGCACAGTTTTCTCTGGGGAACAAGCAGAGATTTGAGTCACATTTATGAGAACTGGGTAGTGCAGCGTAATAACATGTAGGTCGTAATGCAATTTGGTATATGGCAGCTACAAAAGTCATGGATTTATAGTTTTAAAAGTTGTAACTGTGGTGGCCTGGATCCTGATTTGAAATATTAGTGTTCTTCTTGAATTTGACTTGTTTGGTACACACAGAGTATTTTTGATAGACTATAATGTGATTTCAAAGAAGGCATGATAAAATGAGGTCATCAAAAAATCCATACTAATATTATTATAAATTCGAAAGTAACTCTGTCTATCTGTCTGTATGTTACCTTTTCACGCCTAAACCACTGAACCATGAAATTTAGTATAGAGATAGTTTGAGTCCCGGGAAAGGACATAGGATAGTTTTTATCCCGATATTCCCATGTGATCAAAACTTATGCGGGTGAAACCGCGGGGCGCAGCTAGTCTGTAATATCGATAGAAATAATGAAGAAGCTACACGCTTTACGGCGAATTTCACCAAACTTTTATACCTACCTTCGTATTACAACGAACCATCAAATCGCTAACCAACAGGATAATTAAGGTATGCATGAATGAACGAACATGCATCAAATGGTGTGGCCAGCAAAGCAGTTGGATTATTAAAGGAAAGGGAGTCAAACGAGGTAGTCCTCTGCCGCTTAACTGTTGAAAAATCAAAAGGACATGTCCAGTTTCTGCCCTCTGGTAATTCTGGTATAGATAAATGTTCATGATTTAAGGTTTTTCAGTAAGATTTAAAAATTTAGATTTAAATTACTATGGATTAATTAATTCAGTATTACTTGCGTAACATAATTCTCAAAAAAACAGTACTCAATCGTAGCTTCCGCTTTGTCATTTTAAACGGGAAGTACTAAAAATATTTTTTGACGTTCCATTTTGTCCCGTAATTATCTTTAAATAGTGTGAGCAATAATTATAAGCCGCTTATTTTAGATGAAAGGAATATATTAACGTACTTGCGTATAAAATACTACAATATTACTAAAATATTTTTGTGTACACATCAAACGTGTTTTTCTTCGGATACCCACTTTGTAACATGAAGGTAAGTATTTATTACTTTTTTGACATGACATTGACATTTATTTTTTGCTTGTCAATTCCTTGCTTATTATGCGATTATTTTCTGTTATGGATATTTTCTTTAAACGACCATTGCTATTCTACACGGAGTGACATCATCTAGACACGATGACTATTGCTATACTTATAGGATTCTGCTTTTCCTTTCGATTTGGATATTATGATGAGGTGCATCGCTGTGCTGCGGATTCGCAGACATATCGTGTCAAGGCTGGCGTTACCCCTGCAAGTGAGACTTGCTCGATGGTTATCAAATCAGTTAGGCCTCTATCCTACGGCAGTCGCGTAAACCATGCAGGAAAGGCAGTACATTGAGCAGTTGTGTTATAATTTGAAAAATACAATGTCATGTCTTATTGTTCCAGCTCCCATTAGATGGATACGCAAGTGTCACGATTGTTATAATTTATTAAATACCGAAGCTGCTGACAATGAGAGATTACTAGGTCATACAATGGTCTGCCACGTCATGACGCTAGTATGGTATCTTGGCTGGGCAAGGCATCAAAATAACGTGCTAGCACCAGCTACATTTTTGGACAATGTTTTGGTGTCTCTAGAAGACGTTTAATTTTTTTATCATTTTATTTAAGAATGTATCTACAATAAAGTAATTTGTTTTGCAATAAATACATACATAGTTTTATTTATTATAATCCTAATTCAGTATCAACAAGTAGCTACATATAAATAATATTATGGGTATTGAAGATAGAAACCAAAATACGGAATTAAAGATGATGCCAATATAATATTATAATATAGTGACAAACAATAGGTGCTTAACATTTTTTTTACACAAATAGAAATATCCAAAAAACTGTAGAATATGATCTCAGACCAACAAAACGTTTCATTAACCTCACAAAGACATACCACCAATTAGTACCTGTATTCGCTCACAGATGTCATTATACTAAACAAAGTTAAGAAAAATCCCTAGCGTATAATCCTTATTTTGACCAGTTTACGCAAGATCCTGACTCCTGAAACTTATTAATTAATAAACTATAAAATACGACGATTATAATAATATAACAATCATTACTGAACATTTTCTTTGACTGCCTAGACATTCGCCCATTGCTCCACCAGACATGTCCTTTGATTTATAACAATAGAAATTCAATTGTGTCTCAATAGGAAAAGTTCAGCTACAATAGATATTATAGCACAGGTCCTAGATTGTATAAAGGACTCATAACGTGTGTACAGCAAGAACTCCAGTCTAGCTAAAAAGCTAAAACAATGCCATCCCACGCCGGCTAAAAGTCCTACGCTTACGCAAACACATAATTAGGGTCGTTTTTTGTAATACGTTTTATACTGAGAATATATTTTTAATTTTTGTCAGTTTTTCTATACTAGAACTCTCACACGTCAATTTTATTCCTCGGCTAAAAGATACCTCACATAATCAGCCTATAATGTTCCCACTACTGGGACACAGGCCTCTTCTCTTCGAGAGGGAGTGGGCCGTAACCCACCACGCGGGCCCAGTGCGGGTTGGTAGATGTCACATGTCTTCCAATTTTTGGTTCTAGGACATGCCGGTTTCCTTACGATGTTTTCCGTCACCATTTTTTGAAAGCAATGGTGATGAAATGAATTACACAAAGTAAAGAGTTTGTTTAGCTGGATTCGAACCATTCGAACGCACGACATATTATAACTCGTAAGTCGGAACCTCTACCACTGGGCCACCATTGTCTACTCTAGATACATAACATAATCAGCCTATAATGTTCCCACTGCTGGGACACAGGCCTCCTCTCTGTGAGAGGGAGTGGGCCGTAATCCACCACGCGGGCCCAGTGCGGGTTGGTAGATGTCACATGTCTTCGAATTTTTGGTTCTAGGACATGCCAGTTTCCTTAAGATGTTTTTCTTCACCATTTTTTGAAAGCAATGGTGATGAAATGAATTACACAAAGTAAAGAGTTTGTTTAGCTGGATTCGAACCATTCGAACGCACGACATATAACTCGTAAGTCGGAACCTCTACCACTGAGCCACCACTGCTCTCTCACATCGAATTCGCGCCACTGTTACCGTAACCGACACTGCTTCGGATGTGTTCGGCTGTCCTCGGTATGTACTCAGTTTTAATGTATTTCCGATATGTCAGTGAGTGATGGCAAAGTATTCAGCGGTGCTATTCTGTAAAAAGATCACCGTGATAACGTAGGTGAGGTGAGCTTAAAGTGAGCTGTCATTCCACCTGATGCTAGGGATTGACAGCTCACTTTAAGCTCACTTCACCTTAGTCTTCAAGGTGAGATTTTTACAGAATAGCATTACTGTTTGTGTTTCGTTTATATGACGGTTCAAAAAATACACACGTAGGTAATTGTTCAAGTTTTCACTTCTGTCGGCACTCCCGGAGTGCCACTTTTTTATTATTTATTTTATTAATCTGCCAACCGTACAAAACCAGTTTACAAAACAGAAAACATCAAACGCTCTCGACTTTATTTTGTGTAGTACCTGCCTTATAAATAAACATTTCCATAAACATAATCGAATCAACTCATACATAAAGGTTGGCACAGACAAACCGTGTAAAATAAAGCGGCGGGTTCACAGGCAGAGCTATTTAAATGTAAATATAACTTATTCTTATGTACATACGAGCATTGGAACCATGCTTGGCGACAGTTTCCGATATTTGTGAAATTATATTGAAATTCACCTATGTGTTCGCAGTAGATTCGAGTTCATGGTGATATTAAGTTGTGTGTGTGTGATCACAAGTAGGTAGGTGGGAGGAGTATGCATCCGAAGGCTAATTTCCGTAGATAAAAAAGTTCAAAATCTAGTCGCTTTCAAAAATGTAAGGAAATTATAATTAGTATGTATTTTTGACAGATTGAGGTCAGATTGTGAACGTTCTTAAAATTACGAGAATTGTCCCTCAGGTTTGGACTTTATGGATTTAGAAAACATTGAACTCGTAATGCCTTTCATTTTGACAGTTGAGGCACATTCATTGCGTTATTTATGTTGTTGAGCAGACGAATTTTTCAAACCTTTGAAGCAATGGATTAGGAATTTCCTTCAAAACCCTCGGATTGTCATTAAAAATGTGTTACGCCATTAGGGTGCTGTAATAAAACTTGTCAGCTGACAAGTATATCTTAGTGGTATAAAATATTCTAGCAGCGCCCGGCGGTTTCACCCGCATAAGTTTCCCATGGGAATATCGGGATAAAAACTATCCTATGTCCTTTCCCGGGACTCAAACTATCTCTATACCACGTTTAAATCGGTTCAGCGGTTTAAGCGTGAAGAGGTAACAGACAGACATACTTTCGCATTCAGGTATAATATTAGTATGGATATGGATATTCTTCCATCATAGACCTTATCCATCGCTTTCCATCAGGCGTGATCGAGGTCAAGAGCGGGTCCATTCAGCAATATTTTTTTTTGTTTATTCTATACTGTCCCACTGCTGGGCAAAGGCCTCCCCCAAGTCCTTCCAGGAACTCCTTTCCCGCGCCACCTCAAACCAGCCCTCGCGGTACGCGTCCAGGTCATCTCGCCGCCGCTTTCTGGGCCGACCTCGGCGGCGCCGTCCATCTTCAGGCACCCATGAGAAAAGGCCTCCCCCAAATCCTTTCAAGAATCCTTTTCCAGGACCACCTCGATCGAAACCTTGCGGTACGCGTCCAGGTCGTCTTGCCACCTCTTCTTGCCAGTATTACCTAAAATATATCTCGGCGCAAAGATACCAGTCCCAGCGACTTTTTATTTCTTCCGGGGTCATGAATTCATGCTTATCTTCAGAATTTGTAAATGTGTTCATTGTAAAATAAACCTAACCCTCGGGGGAAATAAGCCGTTATGTTATGTGTTTAACATTCTAACTTACTGTTACTGTTAGCCTGCATCATCCCACTGCTGGGCAAAGGGGCTCTCCCCGTGATTTCCAGATCTTTCGATCCAGAGCTAAAGTGGACCACTGCTCGTTTGTTTTGTCCAGCTCGTCCCGTCATCTTCTACGGGTTCTTCCGCGACGCCTTCTAGCTGTGTCAGGGCTCCACGTGGTGGTTATCTTGGCCCACAGCTCATTGGGCATACGGCAGACGTGGCCAGCCCAGTTCCACTTCAGCTTAGCGGCTTTTTGAGCAACGTCAGTAATCTGTGTTTTGGAGCGCAGTGTGGTGTTGCGAATATGTTCTGTCAATTTTACGCCTAGAATACTGCGCTCCATTCCACGTTGGCAAACCTTGAGTTTAGACTTTTGAATGTTTTTCAAAGGTCAAGTCTGGGATCCATAGGTCAGAATGGAAAGGACGTACATGTCCATAATTTTTCTTCTAACTTTTACAGCATTGCAAAAGTAAATAAATATTTCTCCTAAAACGAATCAACATTCCCAAGTTTTCAACTCAAATAAACCACCAACGAAAGCTTTTGCCATTCGATTGAGCACGTTCTGACGTCGTAAGAGACTGGGACTTTACGTCTCGCGTCCACGTCTAAAGTCCAGTTCCCACATCCCTATTTCCATATAGTATCTTGAGACGACGGATCCTACACTAAATAGATAATAATGTACAGAAGGTTGGCTAAATACAACAAGCGAAAACCGGCGCACATTTACATACGGCCAGCGAAGTAATTGCATAACACACTATCAGTAGCAATGGCTTTCATTTCGACAGTTCAACAACATTCATTGCGTTATTTACGTTGTTGAGGAGACAAATTTTTGAACATATGAAGCAATGGATTAGCAGTATCCTTCAAAATTATTCAGATTGTGATTGAAAGTATGTTACGCAATTATATTAGGGCGCAGTTTCGCGAACGAAAATCATCGCAAATTATATGTGACAAATCGTCAAGCGTTCGTAAACTGTTGCGATAGGCTGTTGGTAAATCGTTTAACCAATCACAGCTGTTTACTTGCGCTTGAGAATTTGTCACATTCATTTTGCGATAACTTTCGTTCGGGAAACTGGCCCATAGACGGGTACGCAACTCAAAAGGGTGAAGGAAAACCTCGTGAGGAAAACGGACATGCGTCCTAGAACTAAAAATTCGAAGACATGTGACATCTACCAACCCGTAGGTACTGGGCCCCCATGGTGCATTACAGCCCACTTCCTCTGACTGAGATGATCTTGCGTCCCAGCAGTGGGAACATTATAGGCTGAATATGTTTATGATTTATGCAAGGAGCGAAAATATTAAGCAATTTTGAAAAACTATCCTTGCCCATGTAGCGGACTTTTCAACCTGCCATTTTCTTCCAAAATTCTCTTCGAACAGGGTGTAAAAAGACCCTTCACGAAGCCATGATTTTACGCATTCTGTACACATCAAACTATGGGCTCATTAAACGAGCCAACGGCAGAGGAACTGCTGCAGATGGTAGGCGCCTACGCGTCGACGGCTGTAGTTGACGCGACTACGCCTGCCGCCGCCTACAGTTGCCTCTGTCTGTGTGCAGTATTTGAAAGAAGGTTATAAAAAAAATAAAATACACACATTTAAAAAAAACCGGCTAAGTGCGAGTCGGACTCGCGCACCGAGGGTTCCATATAAAAATTTAAGGTTTCGCAATTTTTCCTTTATTTGTGCTATAAGACGTTGCTTCGTACCAAATTCAAAATTCTGAGTTCACGGGAAGTACCACCCTGTAGGTTTTGATTCCCTTACGAGTGTCGAAAATTCGCGGAAATTTGCGGCATAAACGGCTGTATCTTTTGATTACGTTGGCTTAGAAGTTTGATTTTTTTCACAGCTCCAAGGGACAGTAGACCTGAGTATTTGATATAAATTCCAGCTTGATACCTCCACGCGTTCCTGAGAATAAAGGTCTTGGCAGACAGACGGACGGACGGACAACAAAGTGATCCTATAAGGGTTCCGTTTTTTCCTTTCGAGGTACGGAACCCTAAAAACGTCAAGAAAAGTTGAAACATTGACCTTCAATATCTCTGTAACCAGAAGGTTCCTAGGTACGATCCAATACTAAAATATCATAGTAACGGGATGAACCAGTTACTCTCGGCCTTGAAGGGTATTTATCTTCACAACTGACCTTCTGTGTCTATCTATGTAGTGGGTCCTAAGTCCGTGGGGAGCGATTTCCCTAATGTTGTTCACCGAACTTACATAACATTTGAATATCTCATCATATTTCGATTTTTTATTTTGTCTATTTCCTTTTGAATAGCTTCGACGGTTCGGCGTTGTTATGCGAAATTGGATCCATTTTTGTGTGTGGTGTTTGCATAATATAGAATGTCGAGTTATTTTATTTTATTACAATTGGGTTTTGGTAATTATACTGGGTCAAATTTGAATTTGTTTTTAACGGAGGTCAGTGACTCTCTAACAACCATTTATATGTTCGTCATGAGATCTAATGTTATTTTTATTTTTTGTTGTTTTATATATTATATGTTCCTAAGGCTATTATTGTGCTGCTAGAAATAAATGTATACAGGGTGAATTTTCCAAGTGGGCGTGGATGGGCAAATTCTAAAGTAGAAGGAATAGCGAAAAGTACTCAAAGGAGTCGCGGGCTCGATTTTAATGAAAACTAAAACAGCATCATTGGATTTTTGAAAAATCAATATTTCTAGCCAGGAATCGAACCTGTTGATTTTGAAAAATAAAACACATACTGTATTATTACACCATTCGATAGTGTCCCTAATAAGGATCAAATTCTGGGAAGTCATGACACGGCAAACTTAAGGAAAATGTTGAATCTTAATAAACTGCTTCTTATTTTATAAAGTAGGTATTCATACCTACATTACGTACCTTGTTCGAAATGATGCTCAATATTTTTATTAACACATCCGCAGCGCAGTCACCTTCACGACATTATGTTCTAAATTCAAATTTCTATTACGATCTTTAGAAAATATTCTAATGGAATCAATAATATTGTAATGCTGAATGCAGTACAATCCTTGAGACGTCGAATCCAGCTATGTATTGAAAACAATGGTCATCATTATGAACAATTAATCAGTTAAGATTTAATAGGTAGGTATAGGTAACATAACCCGGGCCCGGCTAAATAATAACAGCCGCACAGGTCAATCCATCAGGTTAAGCTACGCTTGCCGCGGTTGGTCTGTGGATGGGTGACCATCTTTACATACCGAGACCCTCCGTGGCTCGGAAAGTACGTTAAGCCGTTGGTCCTGGTTGTCATTCCAGGATCTTTGACAGTCGTTACGGGTAGTCAGGAGTTCGAAAGTCTGACAACCAGTCTTACCAAGGGGTATCGTATTACCCAGTAACTGGGTTGTGGAGGTCAGATAGGCAGTCGCTCCATGTAAAATACTGGTATTCAGCTGCATCCGGTTAGACTGGAAGCCGACCCCAACATAGTTGGGAAAAGGCTAGGCAGATGATGATGAGGTAGGTAACGTAAGAAAAATAAAAAAAGTATTTTGTAAAAAATGAGCTCTTTACAGCTGAATACCAGTATTAAAAGAAAAAAAAGGAAGTCCTGCGCAAGGCATGCTGCTCTGACATAATACGTGAATTATACAGAAACGGCGTAAGGCGTAGGCGCTGTGCTGGCATGTTGCCGCTTCAAAACGTTTTCATACAAAATATACGACGGCGACGTGCGTCTGCGCCGCGCCTTCACCTTACGCCGTTTCTGTATGATTCACGCCTTACAAAATCATATCAATTCTTAATGCACATTGCCCAGTGCCTAACAAGTAATTTCAATACCTACACTATTGTGTGGGATATAATTGGTATTCAGTACAATGGGCAGCATGTAATTGGTACAGCTTCAAAGGTATTCCGGCAATCAGCCGTCTGCGATATTATGTAGACCTACTAGGTATCGTTACCGAATAATTTAGGTTCACTCACGTGCTTACAAATTAATAATAATGGGTACATAATTACATATATACAGCATGTATGAGAGGTTGAGAGGGGTGTGGGTATCAACAAAGTGAGCAACTCTCTCCTTTCGCAATCGCGAAAATATAATCAGCCGTCCCATACATTTGGATCGAGTAGGTATTAAGTTTTGTGTGGGACAGTTGTTTTTTTTTCTCAATTACGATGTTGGTCCCATAGAGAGAAATTAAGTATAATTGACGACGATATCTTGTTCTTCTACTTATCTTAATTAATCAGCTTATGCTTGTACCCATATTATTATGCAAATGTAATTTAGTATTTTATCTTGTTAGTATTTTATGTTATTTTTGACATTTCAATTAATTTTGACGATGATAATTTGTTCCTCTACTTATCTTATTTAATTGATGTTTGAATTGCTTATGATTATTATGCAAATGTAATTAGTTGTAATCGTTAACAAATTTAATTCAATTAATTGTATTTTTTTTATACGTTTAATAATTAATAGTTACAATTGATCAAAATGTTATTATAATACATATTAGTACGCCGTAAAGGTAAAACATGACTGTGATTCTTTCTGCAATGTACTTAACATCTTGCATGTTTTATATGTACATACTCATGTTTCTGACAAATAAATAAACTCTGAATTCTGAACTCGGCCATTTTTGACTAGTGTATACTCGTAGTTATCCATAGCGAACTTTCCTCACCTTTACTTTTGCACTAGTATTAGAATGCAAAGTAAAAGAACCGGCAAAGTGTGTGTTGAACAACGCACAATGAAGGGTTCGGTAGTTTGGGTTAAATTAATCCAAAGAACAAACTTAATATTGTAGATGAAAAACATATTAAACTGCAAATGTTACTTACATTTGCCGTTGAAATGTATGGTCGATAATTTTTTTTCATATATCAAAAAAGAAGAAGCCGGATAGACTAGCTGTCTCGTCTATTCGTCTTCTCAAGAATCAATCGTGTTCTTCTTCACGCTCAAACGACTGACCCAATTTTTGGAGGTAGCTGACACCCTGGATTAACATATAGGCTACTTTTTGGTGTACATAATAAAGTGTATTCTATTCTATTCTATTCTATTCTTTTTATCCCGATATCCCCACGGGATTGACATTTACGCGGGTAAAACCGCGGGGCACAGCTAGTACAGCCATATTTTGGTTAATTAATCCTTCTGTGTCCATTCATAATGGACGCAAAAAAAAAATAATACCGTACCAACATGTCCCTCATTAACTACTAATGAGGGCAACACCTCATTAAAAACAAAATTAATCTGTGTACCGGGTATCTACAAAAAACTGAGTTTCAAAAAATGCTCGATTTGTTATATTTACGGTCTGGTGTTGTCTATCCTAGAGCAGTGGTGGCTCAGTGGTAATGACCCTGACTTACCAGTTGATGGTCGTAGGTTCGAACCCAGACGCTTCACTTTCTGTAAATAATTTCATCACCACTGCTCTCAAAACGGTGAGGGAAAACATCGTGAGGAAACCGGCATGTCCTAGAACCAAAAGTTCAATGACATGTGACATCTACCAACCCGCAATGTGCCGGCGTGGTGGATTACGGCCTACTCCCACAGAGAGGAGGCCTGTGTCCCAGCAGTGGGGACATTATAGGCTGATTGTGTTGTCTATCCTTAGGTAATAGGTAATCCTTTTTTTTTTTTCTTCTCTTTTGTTGTGAATGCTGTGCACGTCTGTAATTGACGTAAACACTAGTCCATGTCTCTGTTCTCTGTTATTTGTAAATGTTTGTGTTTGTGTTGTTGATGTGCCTTAATAATAAATAAATAAATACGGGCTGGTGTCCGCAACTTCACGTCAATACGCGTATTTTGCGTATGGGTGGGAAAATCGATTGTCCGATCCCCCCCAGCTCCTCAAGGAAGGCCAGCAATTTCTTGATGTTACTGACCGTCTCACGTAGGTTACCTGAGTTACCGAAGTACACAGCCCTATACGCGGCGACCACCAGGCAGTTTAGAAGCACATGCATGAGCCGCTGTCTCTTCGTCCTCCATGCAGGCCCTGCATAGTGGACTGTCTGTTACTCCTATGGAATAGAAGTGTTTATTAAATGACCTGTGACCTATCTACAGATACTATACAGGGTGGCAGGGCCATCAAGGCGCAAACTGCAACCGTGAATTCAGCACATGATTCTAGACCCTTTTGCGTAGAAATTGTTCGTTGGATATTAAAAAAAAAAATCTGTCAAGTGCGAGTCAGACTGGCGCATCAAGGGTTCCGTACGTATATGTAAATAGTTTATCACGGGACGATTTTCATGATAAACTATTTACATATACCAGAAGGTTCACAGGCTCCTGGGAACCTTCTGGTTACGGAGATATTGAAGGGTAAAAGTTTAAAAAATATTCAACTTTTTTTACGAAGACTAGTTTTAAATGTTACAACTTAATAAATTTCAATACTCTTACGATTCTTGCACTATTGCATGTACCCTTAAGACAATGTTTCGCGTGCACTACATTGTGCACTACCGTACTTAAACAGAAATTCTCACACTAAAAATAAAAGTCGTTTCCCAGCACTTATTTTGCACTTAGATTGATGTACAGAAGACAATAGCTTCGTGAAGGGTCTTTTTACACCCTGTATACTATCTTCTTTACATAGTATACAGGGTGTTACAGAAAGGGTATTTCAATACAAACGGGTTGAAGAGTGTATCTGGTCTAGAATCTCTGTAAAAAAATTCAGCTCAAAAGCAGTAACTTTGAAAATGCTTAATATTTTTTTATTTCGATAGTTTATTGAATTGAAATCATAACAAACGTGTCACCGCACTACGAGGGTCATTATCCATTATCTGTAGTGTGTCTGCGCGCCTAGTACACGCACATCACGCCGCCGCGCGCCAGTGCAGCGCCGTGATGTCGAAATAAAAAAAATATTAAGCATTTTCAAAGTTAATGCTTTTTAGCTGAAATTTTGTACAGAGATTCTATACCAGATACACTCTTCAACCCGTTTGTATTGATATACCCTTTCCGTAACACCCTGTATAAAACAAAGTCGCTCCCGCTGTCTGTATAAGCTTAGGTCTTTTAAACTCCGCAACGGATTTTAATGGAGTGTTCAGCAACAGATAGAGTGATTCAAGAGGAAGGTATATAATACATGCATATTATAGTAGAGAAAAGGCGAGAAATTAAAAAAATTGTAATGCAATGTCGTAACAAAAATATTTTTGTGTGCTTACATTGCAAGAGCACTTTTCCATAAGAGGTTTGTTCTTATGGTACGAGTAGAAATCTAACTTAGAAAGATGTATAACGATTCTAATGATTATAATTCTGTAAACACGTACTTGTTATAGTCGCGAATCAAAGGAGATGGCAGTTTTTGGCATTGCTAGTTTTGGAAAGGTACAGAATACAAAGCTATTTTAAAAAAAAGCGCTTATTTTTACGTAATGATAGCCAGATTAACGTTATTATTGAGAATTGGGATTAAATCTCATTAAATATGAGTAAGTTGAGCAGCCGGAAACAAGGCTTTTTGGACTTGTTATACTATATGACAGTGTTGTCATGGCAAACAAACAAACATTTAGAAGATGACACACAAAACTTCACAAGTCACATTCGCAGTCTATCAAAAAGTACTCTGTGGCTCGCTCGCATTGACATACTCGCTCGCTACTATTTTGTGCTGGCGTGAATGTTTTGTGCGCCCAAAGTTTTACGTGGATTTTTACAACGACCTGGCTTGCTTTTGGATTTCGAAGACTCCTACCTTTCTGGACGACCGTTGCTAGACTTGGACCTCGACGTTTCGTTCTGCAAGAATTAAGTCTAGACATGTGGGAAGAAAGATATACTTTGTTTATATTTTGATTGACAGCTCTCTAAGTGGCCGGGAAGCTATAAAACTATACTGTTGCAATTGCATTGTTGGACGAAGAACAGTAGGATGCTGTGCCCATATCATGTCAATCATCTGGTACTTGGCATGGGCACGGCATCAAGATAGCCTGTCTCCCTCTGCACCTTTCTTAGCTAATAATTATATTGCTTAATTATATATGATGATGAGCATGAGTCAAATATTACTATGATTAAATACTGTTTTTTTATTGTACCTACCTACAATAATCCTGTCATCCTTAGATAATTATCCTTAACAATATTATATGCTTAGATTCCGATAAGTGAGTCTCTAGAGTCTCCTGAGTTTTCTGTGATTACTGAGTTTAATTAAAACTGACCGAGTACCTACACTTGAAACTGTCATTAGGTCTATGATCAGTGGGTAAATCATTGAACTAAATAAACTTCAACAAGTAGTTATTTATTATTTTTGCAGTCATTACAAAGCATAATTAGCAATATGTTATGCATACAATAAACATTTATGCGTTAAAATAGTAATAGAGGTAAAATAACCTATTAAAGTACAAACATTAATGCACTTAACCTCACTTTTACAAAAACTAAGATTTCTGTTTAACCCCATTGTTATTATTTTTTATTTATTTATTTAACAAAAGCTCATAATATTCCCTATCAAACCATGCCACTTTTATTTCTGTGGAAACTAAAAAAGTTTAATGCCAGCGTTCTATGAACTTCTGCCATTCTCCTTTGATCAAGATACAACTTGACACTGACCTGAAAATTGCAAAAAACGTAAGAAAAATTGAATTTCCCGGGCTACCGCTGCGCATTCACCTTGAAGGTTCGCGCACATTATGTCGGGCCGCATCCCACGCAACTAATATCCGCGTTCGAATATGCGGCCGTTGCGCCCTCGGCATAGTGTGCGATAGTTCATATAAAATACATATGAGCGATTTTTGCGCTGCGACCCGACCCACTGCGGCCCGACATAATATGCGCGAACCTTAAAGTAACGTAAAAACGCAACAAAAAAGCGGTCATTTATTACTCTATTAAGGACTCGGTTCAAAACCGTCAAAGTATAAGCTGAACTGCGATTCCCAGGCTATAAATCAAAGCAAGTCCTCATTTTTGTTGGCCTAGCCTTTCCGATTTACTGCCGAATCGCCACCAGTATTAATGTCCTTTAGCGTTTAATGCTAGCCAGTGATGTTGATACGTAAAAAATGGTGTAAAAACGCTGATTTTAAATTAATTTCCGGTGGATACACTTCTGGGGTATCGAGAAATTCATCTGTTCTGTATTATTATTATCTCTATACGGAATGGAGGGTACTGTAAGCCCTTTATGAGCTCCTGGTACCAGGATGAATAAATTAAAGGAGGATTGTCGAAAAACTTCTACCATTATTCCTAAGAACGGTTCTATTTTTAATACATTTTATATTTTTCTATGATAAGACTTCTCTTGTCAGCTAATCTGACTTCTTCAGTTATTTATTGTATTCGTTATATAAATCAATTTCTGTCACGTATTTTTGCCATGAACATTTAACGGTCTTTTAACAAAAGTACACTAAACATTATGTAGTTACCTAATGGATGACAAAGTATTTGATAGGTGCCACAGCCTGCAAAATAAAATGAACAACTAAGCTAACAAATTAAATACATAAAAAAGAAAAAAAAATGACAGAATAAATTCTATAAAATATTAAAGCATAGAATACCTACTAAAATACATTAACATAAAAAAGAAGAAAAAAGCATTCACAATTTTTTTTTTGTCTTGCGGAGTTTACATGTAAGTACCAAATAGATATAAGCTTTACAATACTAACATTGAATTGTTTTAAAATAATCCACGTTTTCAGGCCAAGAATTTATAACATTTTCATTTCTACTATATATCTTTTTATTTATGCCTAACAATCTTAAAATAATAATGTGTACAAGTATATAAAACGGGGAGGGAAAATAATCAAAGGGCAACAAAAAATTCGTCCGCATCACTGTCAACGGGAAACGTGTCCAAAAGGCTGGCAGCATTGCCACGTTGTATGTCAATGCTGATTCTTTGGCCAAAAAATAGGCCAGCCCTCTGGTCACGTGATGAGACTTCTCTTGTCAGCTAATCTGACTTCTACACTTATTTATTGTATTCGTTATATATATCAATTTTTGTCACGTATTTTTGCCATGAACTTTTAACGGTCCTCGACATTTCTACTTAGTTCTGGTAAACTGAACTAAGCCACGATCTCTGAATAATTCAGTTAATTACCTGAAAATAATCCAATATTCAAAATGTGGTAGATTATTATCCAGCAGATGCAGGTACAGTGACGTATAAGTACAAACGCCAGTACATCAAGCTATCCGAAACTGTCAAATTCTCCCAATCAACTTTGAACCTTATGCTTTAGCGATAAAGTTGAAAATCTATTAAAGACATTTCACAGATTGTAGTAGCTTGATGTGCTGGCGTCTGTACATAAATCCAAAACCTGTGCTTAGAATAGATTGAAAATTAATCAACATTAACGTAAAAAATCATTACAATAACTATTTGCTGTGGGTTGATTAATTTTGGCTAAACAAAGACCTTTATTATTACAGCCCACAAAACAGAACCTAATAGCCTTTTAAGAACTAAAAAAAAAAAAAGATAAGAAGGAGTACTTTCTAAAATATTTTATTGGTTTCCTATAATTACATAAACCCCAAAATAATTGAAATGAAAAAGAAAGTTAAAATCTTTAACCCAGTTAAGACAAAAACGCGAAATAAAAGATATAAACAAGATATCTAATCTGAGGGGCAATTCTCGTAATTTTAAGAACGTTCACAGTCTGATCTCAGTCTTAATCTGTCAAAAATATCTCTAATTTCCCTACATTTTGACAAGCTTTTGACATTTGTTTGTCGCCCAGATGAGACTGCGACTAGATTTTGAACGTATTAAATTACAAGAATTGGCCTTCAGATGTTTTTGGTTTTCCTATAGCCGAGGTCACGTCATTATTAAGTCATGTAATCGTACAGATTACGTGTGACGTGTTGATTACACGTGTTTTTTTTAATACCTTTATATATGGCGTTTATGTCTTAGCTGCGTTAAAGTTTTTAACTTTCATTTTTATTTAAATTATTTTGGGGCTTATGTTATTTAATAGGTAAACAAATTATAGTATTTTAAAAAGTACTCCTTAAGACCTTTCATGTGACATGCCACTTTGACTCGATGCAATATCAAAAATAAATCAGGGAATCCCACTGTTTTGGATGTATCGTCCGTCATATTGTTTTTTTTTTCGTATAAAATATAGCCTATGTCACCCGGACTATAATAACGAATCGATTGACACCTCATTCATAAAAATCGTATGAGTAGTTTAGGCAATACGGTGGAACAAACATACATAGACTGCTTATAACATAACTCTTCCTTTTGGCTTCGCCGCCGCCGGAGTCAGGTAAAGTAATCATTAAACAAAATATTAATAAAAACGAGAACTAGATCAATCTTCATATAAAAGATGGAAAATAAGGCTCTTTTTACAGTAACAGAGCTGTGACAGTAATAAAAATTACTAGAAAGGTCAGATGGACTCTTATTAATCGACCCCTGTCAAACAATTCGTTTTAAGGACACTTGAATCTTGAGCATCCTTTTAAGACCTGCGTAATGTTTTCGAGGAGTTTGAGTGCCTGTCCTTATTCTGGAAGTGTTCTTTTATATTTTTTTACGTATTCAAAATGATGAAGGATAGAATTAGTAACAGCTCTTTGTGAATTAGTTCGTATGGTAAAGTATAAATACTATACGTATTTCCGCCGGTAAGAAAAAGGAAAGAACAATTGTTTATTCTGCACAAACATTATAAATACACATACAACGTTGTTAAAAGCCTCGTACTCAAGCATATAAAATGTTGACAATTTTGTCCGTTGCTTGGTGTCAGGGCCAGGGATCAATGACGAGTAATGGGTAGCTCACCGTCCGATCGGGACCCGTGCGGGACGGCGTGTACGTGTTCCACGCGCGTCTCAAAGAGATGTCAGCATAAAGGAAGGGGCCTGTCAGGGCCGAAGCCTGCCGGGGGTGGGGGGTTGTCCGAAAGGGTTACCGCTACCCTGGAACATAAAGGGCGAAGGAAGGAATACGGATGGGTTTTAGTCAGTAAGAGTCTGACACTCCCTTCCGCTCCACCCAGAGCGGGAGGGGTCATTTAATGATTTCCCATCCATAAAAAAGGAACCAATGACAACAAACATTAATTGACATTGACAATACAAATGAGCAGTGTTGTGTTCCGGTTTGAAGGGTCTGGGTGCCGGTGTAATTGCAGGGACATGAGACATTTCAGTTTTGTCTTTGGGTTGGCAACGCACCTGCGATGTCTGTGGTACTGCTATAAAGACACTGACCTGTATTATACAACTTGTTTATTAGAGGTCAGTGTATAAAGATAAATGGTCACACACACACGACTCCCTTTGCCCGACAACATCCTTGTGCCACAAAGGTTGAAAAGCCAAAGCAGTTCTTTAAAGTGTGTCCCACTCATTAGCGAACGATCAAAAGAAAGACTGAAGCTGTGGCGAGACAGTGCTTTCTTACCCAAACTATTCGTTCTACCCGACGAAGATCTCCCGCTGGACATGAGGTGCCTTGGGTAGCCTAACCTTTAAACAGACTCCGGACCCAGGTTGGCCGAAAACCTGTTCAGGTGGAGATTCTTCGACGATTCAACCTTGGAGTGTAAATGTGGTGCTATTCCACAAACGAAAGGGACGCCTAATTTCATGTCCTACGTGTCCTGTCAGCTGCACGTTACAGGAACTGATGGACGCTAGTGATGGCGCCAAACACGACGCTGAATTCTGGGCCGATGTTTTTAGATTGATGGACTCTAAAGAAGAAGAAAGACTTCTATTTGGATGTCTAGACAACGGGGATCTTCTACTATAAAAGTAGATGGAATTGAAAAAGACCCATTTATAGAAGCACTAGCTGCGCCCCGCGGTTTCACCCGCATAAGTTTTGATCTCATGGGAATATCGGAATAAAAAGTAGCTTATATGTTAATACATGGTGTGAGCTACCTCCATACAAAATTTCATTACAATTGGTCCAGCCGTTTGAGCGTGAAGAAGTAACAAACATATAAACACACACACATACACACACTCACAAACTTTCGCCTTTATAATATTAGTGTGATTATTTTCCAGGTTTAGATCTAGACCTCGTTCTGTCTAGTAGACCCTCTAAATTGGTACTAAGATTCGAAACTAAAACCTTTAAATTACCAAATCATTTAAGCACTAAACGCACGTGAGAGTATTTAGTATTAGAACAATAATAATTTCTAGAACTCATGCTCACTTTTTCACTTATGCTCAACACTGAGCACTGGTGGCTCAGCGATAACAGCCGCGACTTACGAGGTGTAGGTCGTAGGTTCGAACCCAGACAGGCGCTTTCAAAGTCAAAGTCAAAGTCAAAGCATTTATTTCAAATAGGCACATAATAGGCACTTTTGAACGTCAAAAATTATCTTAAAATAGAATTATTTTAAATTATTTCATCACCACTGCTCTCAAAACGGTAAAGGAAAACATCGAGAGGGAATTGGCATGCCCAAGACTTAAAAATTCGAAGACATGTGACATTGTGACATCTACGAACCCGCACTGGGCTCGCGTGGTGGATAACGGCCCACTCCCTCTCATCAAGAGGAGACCTGTGTCCGAGCAGTAGGAACATTATAGGCTGATTATGCATGATTATGGTCAACACTGAAAATCTTGCTATATTTTGCAACAACGCCTTAATATGAAAATTTCGGCAATATATTAAGTGGTTGGTGCGTTCTAACAATTTATATGAAGACAAGACAGAGGGCAATCCGTCTTCTTCGGAATAACTCGAGACTTAATTAATTTGCTAAAATTCTCTCGTCGACGTGAAGGCCTTAACGCTGTAAGTCTTTTAGGAAATCACACTTTGGTATTACGGGCCTGTGCACACCGCCGTTGACGCGCGTTTTAGGAACGTACATCGACGGCGCGCTTTTATCCTACAGAAGGTCTTCAGGCTGCGTCTGACTTGCGTGCGTATCGCGTGTGTATCGCTATAACGCGTCAACGGCGCGTTTAACCTTTTGAACGCCAGAGTATAAACGTATCGCCGTACCCCTGACGCCAGGCCACTTTAACAAAACAACACAGACACACACTTAAAACAACAAATTTCTCGATATTGGTGGTTTATTTATATTAGTTTCATGCAATACAATATAGACGGAAGCTTAAACTTTTAAGTTATATAAATAAAAACACACAAAAGTAATGATTAAATTGTTTATTTCATAATATGGTGCGACCCGTGCGACGTGTATTTTGTCATATATATTTGTGACGTTGGCGTTCAGGGTAAAATTTCGTTTGTCACATATATGTGACAATGGCGTTCAAAAGGCTAAAAAACGTGGTGTGCACAGGCCCTTAGATGTCGAGATTGCGTGGGCCGCTTGTTTGCTCTTAAGCCGCTTATAAATGATATTTTATCTTGAAATTGGTGCTTGGGAAACCGCATTTTGGGGTATTCGAGTGTGTTCTTCGTCTGCGTGTATTTAATGCTACAAAAAAATTAGATGTTTGTTACTCAATTACGCAAAAACGGCTAAACAGATTTGGATGAAATTGCC
Source organism: Amphipoea oculea (assembly GCA_945859645.1). Classification (NCBI taxonomy): domain Eukaryota; kingdom Metazoa; phylum Arthropoda; class Insecta; order Lepidoptera; family Noctuidae; genus Amphipoea; species Amphipoea oculea. The sequence continues at coordinate 18,460,882 of OX243873.1, forward strand.
CCGAAGATAGGTTATACCCGGAGTAACACATACTTTGAAGGCTGGGCCTAATACAAAATCTTCAATCTTTGATTAGATTTAAACAGTAATAAATCATGTTCACACTGGAAAAAGTATATGTAAAAATGAACCAAATCGGTCGCGAAAAAATAACCGCTGTTCCCAACATTTATGTTCGCATAACTCGTCAAAATGTAGTCTTTTTCGCGACCGATTTCTTTCATTGTTTGTGGTATAATTTATTGCATATATGTGGTTTCCATACTGTATACATTTTTCATCGTAAATGGAAACAAATAAGAAACTAAAATGACAAAAAAAAAACGTGTGAGGTCAGAGGATCCCCGTTAGGAACGTAGTACAGTTCTACAGTCCGTATTTCTGCCATGTCGGACGATCTCAACAGAGACTAGTCTTCAAGCTAGCTCTTCCCTCACTCTCATAGTCCGATGGGACGGCAATCCGACACGACCGGAGAAAGATCAAAAGGCCAATTCCCGTAATTAAAAACGTTCAAAATCTAGGCGTAATCTCATCTCAGCGACAATCAATGTCAAAAACTTGTCAAAAATGTCGGGAAATTAAAGGTATTTTTGACAGATTGAGACTGGGATTAGACTGTGAACGTTCTTAAAATTACGAGAATTGCCCCTCTCTGGTGTGTTACCCCCGTGCCTCGGATAACACGTTAAGTCGTTGGTCCCGTATACAGGGTGTCCCAGGAAACCTGTACCAGCGAAGGTCTGTGGTCAGGGGACACTAATACCCATCGATTGAACCCCTATGTATGTTCCGCGATATTTTTTAGTTTTCGAGAAATTATTTTTATTGTTTTATTTCTAAATTTTTGAAATTGTAGGCGGTTTTAGTCCTAACTTTTTCGTAGTGGTGTTTCTTTGAGATTTTGTTTGTCAGTAATAATACTGACAAACAACATGTAAATTATACACTTTCTAGCTAAGGCTAGAAAGTGTATTTACATGTTGGTACGGTGGTGGTGGACTTTGATCACAAGGTTAATATTTCTGTTGGAGAGAAATTTATAATTTCTCGAAAACTACAAAACTTACGGGGACGTGTTACACTTTTCTAAGTCACGTATCACACTCGGAACATACATAGGGGTCCAATTGATGGGTATTAGTGTCCTCTGACCACAGACCTTCGCTGGTACAGGTTTCCTGGGACACCCTGTATAGTAGAAAGGGACAGAGATAGAGAAAGTCGCATAACACTGTTTCCTTACTGGACGATTTCTATATACCAGTCAAGTCCTACCGCAAGCCGCTCTAAGAACAATAACAAGAAATTATCTCCATAATAAACAAAACAACATTACAAGCAAGCAAATAAGCTCTAAACGTAAACAATAAAGTCTCAGTTTCAGTACTAAACATTCCTTTTCAGTCTAGTTACAAAATGGCGTCGCCTCAAGAGGCGCCACTCGACTAAGCTTGTAACTCCGCTTTTATTGCGCTTTATCATCCTTCCTTCTACAGCGAGGCCGTTAAGCCTTGTACAACATGATCTAACATCCAAGAGTCTATACCATAGGTTCTCAACCCTATTTTGCTCGCTTTAAGAATTATTGAAGTGAAACTTCTTTACGCACGCTTGACTTGGGGAGTAAGCTGGCGAACGAGTGACGTAAGCGTTACGAAAAGTGTGATCGGGTGAGGTGAACGGGAGTTGAGTGGGGGATATAAGCAAGAGAAAGCAGTGCGCACGCACATTTTCTTTCTTTCTTCCTCTCATAGCCAAAAAGGTACGTTTGAAGTTTCACTTCAGTCGTGTGGTCATAAGCACACTCGGTTTTTTTGTTTTTCTAGAGCTCCTCAAATTTTTTTTACTTACCGTCTGTTGTGAATCTGAAGCAGCTGTTGCCACGATTATATTTAAACGATAGGATATTTATTTTTCTTTGGGTCTTCTACTGCCCCCTAAGTCTCAAACGCCCATGAGACGTTAGGCTGCGTTTCCACCAGAGATGAGCGAGGATGCGTAGCGAGGGATGTGTGTGAAACCAACCAATAACATCGCTTCATTTTTAACCGACTTCAAAAAAGGAGATGCATCTCCTGCATTTCTATGCGAATTTTGATTATTCTTCTAGTCGGTGTCTTCAATTCTTCAATGCACTAATGTAAATTGAATTTGTGTGGGGTAGGTACAACTAAAAAGTGAAAAATAAAAACTTTTTTACAAAAAAAACAACCGGTTTCAAAAAAAAAAAAACACTACAAAGTGATAAATAACTTTAATTTCGGAAGTCGGTGTCAAAAAACGAAAATGCGCAACCAACGACACCGACTTCCGAAATTAAAGTTATTTATCACTTTGTAGTTTTTTTTTTTTTTGAAGTCGGTTGTTTTTTTTTACAGCTTGAACTAAGTTAGCGTTGGTATTGGTTAGTTTTACACACATCCCTCGCTACGCATCCACGCTCATCTCCGGTGGAAATGCAGCCTTATCGCCCACGTTGAGAACCTATGGTCTAGCTAGACTAGGTGCTTCTATTAAACATACTTGACGATGGACGTAACAAAATACCTAGGACTACGTTCGTAACACATTGTTGCTTGTCATTTAGTATAATGGTTTTTGGTTTGAGGATGCATGAAACGCGACTAACAAAATGCACAGACGCCAGCACATCAACCTACTACAATCTGTCAAATTTCTTTAATAGATTTTCAACTTTATCGCTAAATTTCAAGGTTCAAAGTTGATTGGGAAAATTTGACAGTTTCGAGTAGGTTGATGTGCTGGCGTCTGTACATATTATTTACTGTACCCTAATTTCGTAATGCACTTTCAATCTCAATCTGAATCATTTTGAAGGATATTGCTAATCCATTGCTTCATATGTTCGAAAAATTTGTCTGCTCAACAACGTAAATAACGCAATGGTAGTTGTTGAAATGTTAAAATGATAGCCATTGGTACTGCTAATGTGTTACGCAATTGCCCCGCAGGGCAGAGGTGAGTGAGAACGCCTGGGACACCTTATTGGTGATGTTCTTTAGAAAAGCGCGTATCAAGCGTAGCGCGCGTCAAGTGCGTATTAGGTATTCGCAATAGGCATACGTGTATGACCAGAAAGCCAATTCTCGTAACTTAAAACGTTCAAAATTTATTCGCAGTTTCATCTCGGCGACAATAACAAAAACTCAAAACAACTCAAAAACAAAAAATCAAGATCGTGATTAAATATTAATTACCGTACCTTATACCGTATCATATAATTACCTACAGTTGTATCAATTTTGTCACTGAAGATCATTAATCGAAAATATATTCCGTGGTTCAAAGTACACTATACATATGTCACCGGAAAATAACAAGACCCGCAAATTTATAAATTTCCTAGGAAAATTATAAACTTCCGTAGGATTCTAAACGAGAGATAAATTGTATTATTTTACGCTCACATTTTCGCAAATTGATAAATTTGCGACGTCTCGTGGTAAATTTATAAACTAACGGATATCCATTCGTAAGATTCTAAACGGTTCGACCAATCACAGAAGAGCATTTAATTTTACGCTTTTATTAAAATACGGAAAATAACACACTGCTCTCTGATTGGTCGATGTTGACAGTGGCAATGGTTGTGTCCATAGACTTAGGTACAATTATGGGTCTAGTTTAGTAACCTTAGCAAAATATAACTATTTTCACAGTTCCAACACAGTTAAAACATTAAAAACTTTACAAAAACACACGAACAAATGGTTTGTTTATGTTCCATGGCGAACAATGGCGGTGGAGAGGAAGGAGAAGGAACACGTGACATATTCAACCAATCAGAGCGCACATGGCGTTTGGTTATTGCTTACTTATTATTTTACGCGTGAGTTCGGTAAGTTTATCAATTTACGAAAATGTGGGCGTAAAATAATACAATTTATCTCTCGTTTAGAATCCTACGGAAGTTTATAAATTTCCTAGGAAATTTATAAATTTGCGGTTTTTGTTATTTTCCGGTGACATATACATAATTTAGGTTACTGAAACCTAAATTATCGATATGTTTAACAATGTAAATTAGATTGCAGGTACCTGCAGTGGACCACAATGGGGCTTTCAATATTAAAAACTTGTCAAAAAAAATGTAGGGACATTAGAGGTGGGAGCGGTGAATGCTTATACGAATCCCGCGCCCCCGGCCATAGGTAGAGGTGGAACACCGCGGTGGTGTTCGCCGGTAAGAGTCCGGCATGCCCCTCTGTCACCCCCACGATAGAGGAAGTCCATGAGGGTTTCCACCGGGAGAAAACAAAATCAGGGAAATTAGACGTGTTTTTGACAGATTGAGTCTGGGATCAGACTGTGAACGTTCTTAAAATTACGAGAACTGCCCCTCAGATTTATAAAGGAGTATGTAAGTATTTTCGCAGGTCGCGTTCTGTAGTTTCGCCCCATGAGAAGAAGGTATGAGTTTATGTATCATCATCTGCCTAGCGTTTCCCCAACTATGTTGGGGTCGGCTTCCAGTCTAACCGGATGCAGCTGAATACCAGTATTTTACATGAAGCGACTGCCTATCTGACCTCCACAACCCACTTACTGGGTAATACGATACCCCTTGGTAAAACTGGTTGTCAAACTTTCGGGCTTCTGACTACCCGTAACGACTGTCATAGATCTACGAATGACAATCGGGACCAACGGTTTAACGTGCTTTCCGAGACACGGAGAGGTCTCGCTATGTAAAGATGGTCACCCATCCACAGACCAACCGCGGCAAGCGTAGCTTAACTTGATCGATCGACCTGTGCGGCTGTTATTATTTAGCCACGGGCCCCTCGAATGAGTTTATGTATGTATGTGTAAATGCCCGAGCAGACCAATTACGTAAGTACATGATCGTGTTGTAATGTTTCTAACTCGATGGAAGATGTCCGATCGATTACGTCGCGTGAGCGCGGCAGCCTTAACAATAAAACAAAATTAAAAAAAAAATAAACAAAAATTTTAATTTCCAGTCAATTTCAACCAAAAGCAATAAACGTTACATCGAATTTGGTGTCATTAGAATAATCGTTTGATCGCCACCAGGATCTGTCCCGGCGGCGCCGTTCAAACGATTATTGTAATGAAGAATTTGAATATTACAACTCAAGATAGTCGAGCCGTCTCCCAATACAATTATAAGTATGGGTATGGTATGGTTTGGCCGGTTATTGTTTGACACGTAATATTACTCAATCCATACTAATATTATAAATTCGAAAGTAACTCTGTCTGTATGTTACCTTTTCACACGTAAACCACTGAACCGATTTAGATGAAATTTGGTATAGATATAGTTTGAGTCCCGTGAAAGGACATAGGATAGTTTTTATCCCGATATTATGCGAATATATTATGCGGTTGAAATCGCGGGGCGCAGCTAGTTCCATATGGGATTAAATATAATGATCACCAAAAAAATATGAGTCGATTGGTATCAAAATTGGTCAAATCCATGATAAATTAATGGATTTGGACCGGTTTTGATACCAATCGACTAATATATTGAACACCAAAAAATTAAGTCTAATATTACAATAGTTCTAGCTGGGTACCTCGAGGTTAGGTTTGGTTAGGTTAGTTTAAACCCTCTACTCAGGAATAAGAGCCCCGCTTCGCGTGGCTACGTCGACATAGGATGCAAGAGCGAGCAAATGAGAATACAAATACCTTTACCTAGGTATTTTCTTACAATAAAATGGAGTTTTAATTTTGGTGATCATTTACTATTTTTGGCAGTAAAAAGTGTTTTTTTGATGTTATATTTTACTTTATCTGGTGATAAGTTAAACATGGCTTATGTTTAACTTATCATCAGATAAAGTTTTATATAGTACTAGCATTTGCCCGCGACTTCGTCCGCGTCAAATTTCTTGTTGCCGGACCCACCCCGACAAATCGCATCGCCTTCCTGCGCTATTAGATCGTTTTCGCGTAGCGTTCTTTCTCTTTTTCCTTTTTATCGGCTCCTAAAGGTCCTAGCGTGATGTCAAATAGCCTATAGCCTTCCTCAAGAATTAGGCTATCAAATGCAAATATAATGTAAGTAATATGTAGTTCCAGAGATTAGCGCATTAAAACAAACAAACTCTTCAGTTTTTATTATTTGTATAGATTAGACTAGCTGCGCCTTACGGTTTCACCCGCATAAGTGTCGATCCCGTGGGAATATTGGGATAAAAGGTGGCCTATATTATATCCGGGATGTCAGCTACCTCCATACAAAATTTTATCGAAAGTAACAAACATATAAACACACACACTCACAAACTTTCGTCTTTATTAATATTAGTGTGATGTGATAAAATAAGCCATTTTTTAAGAAATCAATTGGATTGAAATAAACAATTTGAGTATAAAGGTTTTATGAATCTCAAGAGTCAATTAAAATGAGCTGAAGCTCGACTTTAAAGAATGGTTTAAAGAAGAGAGAAACCATACTATAGTTCAAAGTTACAATAAATGGAGTAGGTATATTTCTTCCTGTTGTCAAAGCATACAGGAGCCGAACTAATCGGATAAATTAAAATTTTGAAATTAAAACATGCATAATATTATAGGTAAACTACAAAAATCACAACAAACAAGATGAATATGAGTCATGGCGCACACTATACGATATGCGATTTCGACAGCTCGATTAGACGCAACGACAAACTGCGGCCGATGATTTTCATATATTTGTTCAAAGTTTCGCACACTTGACGTCGACTTGCAGAGACGTAACAAAGGGCTTTGAGAGTCGCTTGCTCTCGCTACTTATCGCAGCGACTAGACGCACAGTGGACGCATACGCCTGACAACAGTCGCATGTGACAGTTCAGCGTCAGTTTTCCTGTGACCCATAGATAATACATATAATGCTGTGACCGTTGAGGAAGGTGCATGTGTGCTTGTACTGGATACCTTTTTAACCAGTGCGCAAACTTTAACCATGAATTCAGCAAATGAGGCTAGTCGTAGAAATTTTTCGTCGGTTATCAAGAAGAAATCTGCTCTTTCATAGAAAAGTGCAATATCTACGCGGTCAAAATGTATGGCGGAGCAATTTTTTATTTTAATGATTGACAAAAAAAACTTAACGCAGGGGGGTTCAGAGCCATGTACTGAATACGAGGTTTCAGTTTACGCACTAATTAAAAAAAATATCCTGTATTGCGAATCTCAACATTATTTATTGCTTCATAATAAGTAACTAACTCTAGTAGTAGACATCTCAACATGGATACCTACGTATGATGTCGATGGCTTAAAATTTTACGTCGAAGCGCGTCAAATACTCAACGAATACGATCGCTTCCTGCACAACGTCTGTCGACCAACGGCTAGTCGCAGACACAAACGCCAGATTTGCGTTTAGTCGCAACGACAAGACGCGGATTTAAGTGATCATTCTGCGTCTCGTTGCAGCAACAAGACATACAGTTTGCGCTGCCATTTATTGGTCCTCGAAAGTATGATAGGCAATTTCGAAAGTCATTACTTTCCCGATGACTAGCTTCGTGAGTTCGGACCGAACGTTATTAATCCTGAACAGTGCCAGACTTTTGAAACGGATTTTTTATGTCTAAAGTATATGTAATAAAGTGCATTGAATTCAATGAATGCTTTACATATAACGGGGTAGGCTTTTTATTGGCCTTTAGGTGATAATTATGAGCAGTATAATAGTTATTACATTTTGTTTCGTCAATAAGAACCACAGAAAAGTTTATAAGAATTAAGGGTAGGGCAACTACGAGTATCTACATGAAAAGTTATATCTGCGGCTGTAATCGAAAATAACATCTCATATCTTTTACTAATAACAGAGGAGCCAGTGGCTAAATAATAACAGCCGCACAGGTTGATCGATCAGGTTAAGCTACGCTTGCCGCGGTTGGTCTGTGAATGGGTGAAAGTGGCGTGCATTGGTTTTCAGAATAGGTAGGCACTAGGCCGGGTCTAGTCTAGGCAAACGCGGTCACTAATCAGAAAAAAAAGTGAGGTCAAAAGTGTGGTTATTTGAGTAGGCATGCCTACTTAAGGGTGATAAATTGCGAAGGTCGAACGTCATGGTATTACGCGTGAGACGTACGTATTTTTAATTTTGTCGTATTAACTTGAACGAGTAAAGACCAATGACAATGTGCGAATAGTACGGTAGCCGAGTAGGCCGTCCGGCGACTGCCTACTGCCGCGCGTGTTTGTATGAAGATTTTGTTTTTTGTTACGTATGATAATTTAGTGAGTTTCTTAATTGTGGGGCACACACACTAAAATGTAATTGACAGGCTTATGTTGATATTTCGAGGTAGGCACTGCTTATATGCCTTTAAGCAATGTACGCCACTGATGGGTGACCATCTTTACATACCGAGACTCCTCCGCGCCTCGGAAAACACGGTTGGTCCCGACTGTCATTCCGGTCATTCGTGGATCTTTGGTAGTCGTAACGGGTAGTCAGAAGCCCGAAAGTCTGACAACAAGTCTGAGGTACCAAGGAGTATCGTATTACCCAGTAACTGGGTTGTGAAGGTCATATAGTCAGTCGCTCCATGTAAAAATACTGATATTCAGCTGCATCCAGTTAGACTGGAAGTCGACCCCAACATAGTTGGGAAAAGGCTAGACAGATGATGATGATCTTTTTAAGCTGAAGTTTGTTTGTGCGAATAAAAAATCAGCTATTTAATACAAAAGTTCAATACCTACTTGACCAAAATGTATGAAACAGCTGATTTTTTTTTCGTGATTGTAGAGTTGGTCCCATAGTGAAGGTTGTTCATATTCATGTGTAGAGCAGCCCTGTAAAAATTAGGAACTGGTAAAAAAATCATCCTGTATTATAAAATTCATCAATGTCAATGTGTGTATATAATAGTGGTGCGATTGTTTGCTACAGGTGGAAAATCAGTTCTTACCTTATTAATATATCGATCGCTGTAACATACCCATAGGGCGTACAATATCTAAAAGTCATTCAAAATCTAATATCATAATTTATGACAAAATGCATTATAACTAATTAATACTATCACTCATGTCAAACTACAACATTCATTAATATTGTCACTCATGTCAAAAATATATTATCATTAATAATTAATATGTCAAAAATACAGGTTGTCTCGTTGGGTGCATTAATAATGATACGTCATTATTGATAGTCACTTACTTAAATGACCACCAAATAGCAAAGGTCTTTCTTTCTTTTAACTATTTCAGTATTGTATTCGTCAAGGTATACATCGAAAATGAAGATATTAAACTACTTGAAACATTTGATGTTGATTGAAAACATCTTAGGCATATACCGAAATTATTCAAGCCAGAAGAAAATTCAAAAATATTTTATGATTTTCCAAATATTTCTCCAAACCACGTTACATACAATAGCTCTCATAATAATTGAACAGAGTTTGTGGTTCGCAGAGGGTGACTTCGATCAAATAAAATTCATTCGTGGTTGTTTATCTGTCGTAGTGTATATAAACTCTTTGGTATTCGTTGTGACTGGCACCTGTTACAGTAATGCCTTCAAATCTTACTACGAAAGCATGAGCCGCGTCTCTGAATGGTTTAAAGAAGATAATGTATTACATAATTCTATCAAGAAAAACTATTGGTTCGGCATTGTTTTTCTATTATTTTGGATCGTGAATTCAGTTTACAGATCTACGGAAATTGCTAAAGTATTCCCGAAAACGGAAGGGCATATTTTACTTCTCATTTTGGTATCGCCAAATATCTTAAGAATGACTGTAGTTTTTCAGATGTTCATGTTCTATATTGTTGTTATGATAGTGGTTCATTTGTTAAAATGCTTGATTTCGTTGATATCCGTCGTTCAGGAGAGATTAGGGAGCTGTGATATTAGTTCGGGTGAGCAATGTGATATCACAAACGGACAGATTAAAGAATGGATTGAATTATATCGAGATTTAGCAAATTGCTGTGAAAAAGTAACGCTATGCTTTGGAAGCCAGGTATTTGTAATTGATTTCAATTTTAAAATAATAGACTCGTTGGTCTAGTTGTTGGAAGCGCTACTGCTGAACATGAGGTCCTGGGTTCAACAAATATTTTAAAATATATAGTTACTGAGTTATTGCCTGTTTTGTTTTGTTCGATAATCATTATTGTTATGTTTCAGTTTTACATCTCGGTAATATCGTCAATATTACATATAGTTTCGCTGATATACTCAATGTTTTACTTGAGTTTTATAAATGTAAGTACGATACCACTTGATTTTTCAATAGTAATATAACTGAGGGCGATTCAAGCCTAAATTAATCGAATCGGGGGCGTCGGCCACGGGTGCCTCGACCACTGGGGGCCTAAGCCACGGACCCACTACGTTAATTAACATTGTTATAAAGTTATTTTACTTTAATTTATAAAGTAAATTTAAAGCCATAAAACAAAATTTATTGAAGAGCGGGAGGGGTAACCAGTCAGTTAGACCGTATTTATTACTTTGGCTAACTTTGACCCGCTATTTTGAATAATATCCGGATAAAGTGATTAATTTATCATATTGTCTAGTCAATTTTGCTATTATATATAATGACCAGTCATTATGTATAATAGCTATTTAATCACTATGACTGTAACATATACATCTAAAAGACAAAATTTGACGGTTTCCGATTTGATTTCATTATACATTACAGAACGGCGACACCAGTGCGGCTAAGAATATGGTTTATGTCATTTTTCCTCACGCAACTACTTTGATGTTGCCAGTCGTTGCTGCACAATTGACACGTAACCAAGGGATAAAGATTCACAGAGTGGTGGCTAGACTTTATAATACAGTGATCATAATTGGTAAGAAATATTATTTTCTAAGTAACTACTAAATATATCTAAACGATTGTGTGTTGTGTAATAAGGAAGCCGAGAGTGTAATGATCAATGCACACGCGTTTCATACGACGTTTTTCAACACACTTGCGAGGAAATAAACAGACTTGTATTGTTAAATATTAACTTGTAAGGATAATGGCGGGCTGGGTTTGTTTTTCCGCGCGCCGCGCTAGCGTGCGCGCGCAGGTTTACCCATAGAGTAAGTAATGGTCATTTCTACACCTGCGCGCGCTTTGCTAGCGCGGCGCGCGTTTATTTACTTAAAGGCACAGACAAGACCGATAAACAGCCTATATAAAAAATATAATAAACACAAAATAATCTTTACACTGATCGTAGTGTTGTCGTGTGTCAAATTGTAGTTTAGTTAGTATGGAATTAGAAAGTACTATTGGCATAGAGAAATATACATTAATTCAGTGAGAATCCGCAATAATAGAATGCCAGTGGTCTTTTCCGTTTGGTTCCGGGAGGGACGACGGACAATTATAAGGTGCATCCAGACAGAGCGAGGCATGCGCCGCAAGTGCTTTTTTTTGTATGTTAAATGCCTCAGCCTGAGGCAACCGTACATATAAAAAAAAATCATTTGCGGCGCATGCCTCGCTCTGTCTGGATGAACGCGAAATATAAATTTTCTTAAGTTTTTTGCAATTCGCAGGTCAGTATCAGGTTGTATCTAGATCAAAATGTATATATATAATAGATATTATGTATTTACAGAATTATAGTCATTAGAATCATTAATATACATATATATTTAAGTTAGATTTGTTCCCTAAGAACTTTTCCATAAGTGATTTGTTCTTATGGAACAAATCTGACTTAGAAAGATGTATTTAATGATTCTAATGATTATAATTCTGTAAATACGTACCTGTTATAGTCGCGAATCATATTTTGATCAAGATACAACCTGACACTGACCTGAAAATTGCAAAAAACGTTAGAAAAATTGAATTTCGCGGGCTACAACTGCGCAGTCATCTTAAGGTAAATAAATTTTAGTTGATTTTGGGACCAAGGACAATTAAGACTATTAAAAAAAAAGTGAAATATGGCTCGCGGATTCCTTTTGGCATGAAGTCTCTTTGAAGAGATTAAAAAAAAAACGCACTACTCCGACCTCCGACTAGTAAATTAAATAGTTATCTGTGGAATTAAAGCACAAGTACCGTAACGTAAAGAAAAAGCACGCGTTTGTAATATACTGCATTATGGACCTAAAAGCTGTGCATTAAGAGCCATTTTACGAGCAAGTGTGTTGAAAAATATATTAATTTATAAAATGTTGGTGAGATCACTACAAATATGATGCCAAAAATTTGTAATGATCTCATCACAATTGTCATTTTACGGGCAACAATTAGAGGGTCTTTATTTAAAATATTGCGCAAATTAATAACAATATAAAAACTAATTTCAGAATCGAAAGAAGCAGAAGCGAAATTAATAAAGGACTTTATACGTCTGATAAAAAAGAACCCCCTAGAGATCAAGTTATTGTCCAAGGTTCCTGCTGGGATGTACATGCTGCCAGTTATACTTATGTTAACTGTCAACTATGTCATTGTTTTGCTTCAGTTTAATCATATTATTTGATTTAATTTATTTTTGCAAATGTCATAATTATTATTCAAATAACTTCATATGATTTCTGACTTTTTATGTCGCTGGGGCTTCCACACTTCTGCAGCGCTTCGAAAATGTTCGCGGAAGCCTGTGTTGACTATGTTTATGCCATAATGAGAAAGAGGGTGGCGTCAATAATGGGTAGGTTGCGCGGAGGTTCTGACAGCATCCTAAAGATAATGACAAGGTGGATAGCTCCTTTGTAACGGCCTGGCCACGACCTTGCTGTTGTCAGCGGCAGCTTAGCGCGGGGCGGCGAGCGGTAAAAACAAGTATACAAAAATGTATGAACCATGCCACGACGCAACGCTCGAAGCGTCAACACTGGACAAAAGAAACCGTGCCGCTTGCCGCTAAGCCAAAAGTCGTGGCCGTTACGCCAACATAATGTTGAGCCACGTAGTTATTAGTTGTTGTTAGGTTAGTTTGAAAGTTTTACTAAAATAATCTTTAAGTCGTTGTTACTAATAGTATATGGATTGTGTATATTTTTGTGTGTGATCTGTAATAAATAATAGTACATTATGATACATGTGTGCTATGTTGATCATTAAACTAGAGGCGGTATTATTCGCGCGAGCCGTAGGCGAGCGCGATAAGGTAGCCGAGAGTTTAATTATCAATGCACACGAGTATCATACGACGTTTTTCAACACACTTGTGAGGAAAAAAACAGACTTGTATTGTTAAATATTAACTTGTATGGATAATGGCGGGCTTGGTTTGTCATTCCGCGCGCCGCGCTGACGTGCGCGCGCAGGTTTACCCATAGAGTAAGTAATGGTCATTCCTACACCTGCGCGCGCATTGCTAGCGCGGCGCGCGTTTTATTTACTTAAAGGCAAAGACAGAACCGATATACAGCCTATAGAAAAAATATAATAAACACAAAATAATGTAAAGACTGATCGTAGTGTTGTCGTATGTCAAATTGTAGTTTAGTTAGTATGGAATTAGAAAGTACTATTTGCATAGAGAAATATACATTAATTCAGTGAGAATCCGCAATAATAGAACGCCAGTGGTCTTTTCCGTTTGGTTACGGGAGGGACGACGGAAAATTATAAGGTGCATCCAGACAGAGCGAGCCATGCACCGCAAGTGCTTTTTTTTGTATGTTAGATGCCTCAGCCTGAGGCAATCATACATATAAAAAAATCATTTGCGGCACATGCCTCGCTATGTGTGGATGCACCCTTAGGTGAATGCGCAGTGGTAGACCGCGAAATTTTTTTTTTTTTAAGTTTTTTACAATTCGCAGGTCAGTATCAGGTTGTATCTTGATCAAAATGTATATTTATATAATAGATATGTATTTAAAGAATTATAGTCATTAGAATCAATAATATATATATTTAAGTTAGATTTGTTCCCTAAGAACTTTTCCATAAGAGATTTGTTCTTATGGAACAAATCTAACTTAGAAAGATGTATTTAATGATTCTAATGATTATAATTCTGTAAATACGTATCTGTTATAGTCGCGAATCATATTTTGATGAAGATACAACCTGACACTGACCTGAAAATTGCAAAAAACGTTAGAAAAATTTAATTTCGTGGGCTACAACTGCCCATTCATCTTAAGGTAAATAAATTTTAGTTCATCTTGGGACCAAGGACAATTCAGACTATTTAAAAAAAAAAGTAAAATATGGCTCGCGGATTCTTTTTGGCATGAAGTCTCTTTGAAGAGATTAAAAAAAAAACGCACTTCTCCGACCTCCGACTAGTAAATTAAATAGTTATCTGTGGAAATAAAGCACAAGTACCGTAACGTAAAGAAAAAGCACGCGTTTGTAATACACTGCATTATGGTCCTAAAAGCCGTGCATTAAGAGCCATTTTACGAGCAAGTGTGTTGAAAAAATATATATTTGTAATGTGTGTCTAAGTCATTTAATGTATTTTATAAAATGATAATTTTATTAAGTTTATTTTGAATAGCCATTTGCCAGTCTGTCCTTCTGCATGTTTGTTACTAGATAACATGAAAACAACTGAATGGATTTCAATGAAACTTCAGTATTTAATCAAGCTTGACAACTTACATATATTTTATTTCGAACGGTTGAATAGCCTGGCGAGATGGCTTCTAAGCCGTCTCGCCAGGCGACTTGATGAGTTCCAGCTACCAGAACAAGCCGGTTTTCGAAAAGCTTCAGTACAATTTGACAAACAGTATGAATGTAGTCTACCCACACCGTAACTACATGGTGTTTCGTGATTACTTATCATTAAAGATGAGAAATCTATGGCAGTGTTGGTTGTTTTCTAACTTACACCCAGAGTTAGTCGCTAGCTAAGTAAGCTAAGGTGTGTAATTTGTTTTTTTTGGAAATTTAAATCTACTTACAGTATTGATCACTCAGCAATTATTAAAATAATTTTTGCTTTTGACCATTAAAAATGTTATTTCTGTTTCGTGGTTGCCACACACAATATTACAAAAATCTGTCTTCATCAAACTTGTTGAATAATTTATTGTTTATGGATAATCTCTTAGGCGAATAGGTACGTACATAAATTATTGTAGCCAGAAGAAAATCACGAAATGTATGATTATTGTTCAGATATTTGTTCAGACACTGCTGAACACTATAAAAGAAAAATCAGCTGTTGCCGTAAATAGATAATTCAATTAAACCATTTACCTTAATTAACAAAAATAACAAAATTAAAACCTAACTTAACTAAAACTATACAAAAACTAAAATATAGCGTCGAAAAATTCATCCGCATCGCTGTCGACTGGTAATGTACCCAAGAGACTGGCGGCATTGCCACGTTGTATAGCAATGCTTAGCCTTTGGCCAAAGTAAAAGCCAGCCCTTGGGTCGCGGGAAGTGTCAACCAGGCGTTTTGAAATTTCTTTAAAAAGGCCATGAGCACTCGGACCCCACGGCCCGAGGGTTTCAACCCCAAACGGCTCGAAAATATAATTTCCGATAAGGTTATTATATTTTCGCCGCTTGAGGTTTTCCGCAGCCGCAGCAGCAGCGTCAGCACAGCATGCCGATCCAGGAAGGTGGGATGGCGCAAGAGTATCGACACAAGTTGCGTCCCACACTAAAGGCCTACCCACCTTCCAAGGAAATGGAGACATACCGTCCGGTCTCTTGCCATCGTCGCGTACCAAGCCATTGGGTTCTAAAACAGCTGGAACGCCGACGGTAACAAGAGCTCGTCGGATGATATCATTAATGTTCGCGTGGCGCGCTAAGCGACCCGCACTTCGGCTGCAAGACAGGCCGTGGTGTCCGAGGCTGTTGACATCTTCGCCACAGTGACAGCGATGAGGGGAACAGCAAGGAGTACCTAGTCGCAGGGAAGCAGCGAGGCGAAAAGTAGTGTCGTCGAACAAAGTGCCTATGTTCGACAAAGGTAGTGCATGAAGCCAAAGTCCCGACTCCCATCTACCCACAGCCAGCAGGCGCGCACGTTTCGCAGAAGTAGCAGACGAGTCAAGTAAATTGTTCTGTACTACTCTGCAGAGCGGCTCATCCCACCGTCTCTGGGAAGATGGATTGTCGGGTGGATCTGTATTCGGGCAAGCGAGTCTCCAGGCATCCATAGCCTCGGTGAAACACGGCACATCAGAATTAATCAGTGTGGAGGCTAACATTTTCCTAATTAATTTATCAGTGCCGTGGACCGAGGATATGAAAGCCGGTAAACTAATACTAGAAATTTTGCTGTTGCCGACATTTAATATGTTTGCATAACTCGTCGAAATGTCGGGAACAGCTGATTTTTTTTTGCGATTTTAGGATTGTTCCCATAGTAAAAATCACACTATCACACTAATATTATAAAGGCGAAAGTTTGTGAGTGTATGTGTGTGTGTATGTTTATATGTTTGTTACTTCTTCACGCTCAAACGGCTGGACCATATTTGATCAAATTTTGTATGGAGGTAGCTGATACCCTGGATTAACATATAGGCTACTTTTTATCCCGATATTCCCACGGGATCGACATTTACGCGGGTGAAACCGCGGGGCGCAGCTAGTTGTTCATAATGATAAGTACAGTGACTCCTTCAGAGATTTTGCGTTGGTTCAATAACATCCTGTATACATAGTATTTACTCAGAATATAATATATCTTAACTGTATATTTATAAATATTTGTCATAACATAGCATAACAACACGCCTGTATTTCGTTTATTATCGTTGGATCCCACTTTTGAATCCCATTTTTTAGGTATTAACGATGGATCCCGTTTGCTATTTCCGTTGAATCCCATATTATAACAACATGTGTACATTTCAGAAGAAAAGTGATTTACCCGGAACCGAACTAGTTAGATTAGGTTAATTATTAAAAAAAAAAACAATGTTAGGTTAGGGTAGGTTAAAACTGTGACCCCTACGCACGAGCCGAGCGAGCGAAGCGAGCGGTGCCGCGGCAGCGGCCGGCGAGTGCCAGAAACGACTAGATTATACACATAGAAAATGAGTTGTTTGTGAAATAAATAGTATACGAAACGTTGGTTGTAAACTAAAAATTTCAATGCAGTTTTGGTGAAACATTAGTGAACCCCTCATTTTATTATAAACAATTTTGTTGTTGAAAGTACCTGCATTCAGATTTTTTTAAGCATTCGGGATCCAACGGAAATACTTTTCGGGATTCAACGACAATAAAACGTAATTATCTTGCATTTTTTAAATTCGGGATCCAACGGAAATACATAATAATGTTTTGCGGGATCCGACGCCAAAAATATTAAAATGGGATTCAAAAGCGGGATCCAACGGAAATAAATCCTGTATTTTCCGAGGAGTTAGGCTGAAGTATACCTATAGTCCAACATCAGACTCCGGGCTGCTGCTGAGAAATTAGATAGAAAAACCCAATAACACTTTGCACGACTCGGGAATCGAACCCAGGACCACATGCTCAGCAGTAGCGCTGAACATGAGGCAAATACAAGTACCTGGCTTCTAAAGCATATAGTGATACTTTTTCACAGCAATTTGCTTAATCTCGATATAATTCAACCCATTCTTTAATCTGTTTCCTTCTGATATAACATTGCTCATCCGAACTGATATCACGGCTCCCTATTATCTCTTGAACAACTGATATCAACGGAATCAAGCATTTTAAAAAATCAGCCACTAAATATACAAAATGAAATGTTGAAAAACTTCAGTAATTCTTAAAACAGTTTGCGATATCGAAATTAGAATAATATATACTCTTTCGTTTGTGGAACTTTTTGCGAAGTCCGTAGCTCTGTAAGCTATATTCGCGATCCAAAATAATATCAAAATAATGCCGGACCACTATTTTTTCTTGATACATTATTTAATTTCTTATCTTTTTTAAACCATTCGTAGATACGGCTGACACCTTGCTCTAAGACTTAAAGGCACTGCTGTAACAGGTACTAGTCCCGACGAATGCAAAAGAGTTTATACATATTGAGACAGCAAAACAACCACGAATTAATTTTATTTTATCATAGTTACCTTCTGCTCACAACAACAAATATAGTTCAATTGTTACGGCTATTGTATGCAACGTGGTCTGGAAAAATATTTGGAATATAATAAAATATTTCTTAATTTTTGCCTGGCTTGAATCATTTCGGTATATATGTATTTAAGTTTCCAATCAACATCAAATTGCACAACACTTTAATATCGTCATTTTCAATGTATACCTTGACGAAAACAATACCTACTGAAATAGTTATCATGGAAGTAAAGATAGACAATTACCGTACCTTACCTACTTATTTGCGAATGACTTATTTAACGTTAATTGACCGATAATTAATCTTATTCAAATTCATTTATTATTAATACTATTACTTATGTCAAAAATATAAGTACTATCATTAAATTTTGGGTTCATTAATAATGCGTCATTATCGACAGTCACTTACTTAAATGACCACCAAATAGCAAAGGCAGTCTCACTTTTCTTTCATGACAATTATTTGAGTATTGTAGTCGTCAAGGTATACATCGAAAATGACGATATTAAAGTGCTTGAAATATTTTCTGTTGGTTGAAAATATCTTAGGAATATACCGAAATTATTCAAGCCAAAAGCAAATTAAAAAATATTTTATAATTTTCCAAATATTTCTCCAAACCACGTTACATACAATAGCTCTAATAATTATAATAATTACAGAGAATTTGTTGTTAGCAGGGGATGACTACGACCAAATAAATTTAATTCGTGGTTATATATCTGTCTCAGTGTATATAAACTCTTTGGTATTCGTTGTGACTGGCACCTGTTACAGTAGTGCCTACAAATCTTACTATGAAAGCATGAGCCGCGTCTCTGAACGGTTTAAAGAAGACAACAAATTACATAATTCTATCAAGAAGAAATGCTGGTTCGGCATTATTTTGATATTATTTTGGATCGTGACTTTAGTTTACAGAGCTACGGAAATTGCTAAAATATTCCCGAAAATGAAAGAGCATATTTTTCTTCCCATTTCGGTATCGCAAATTATTTTAAGAATGACTGTAGTTTTTCAGATTCTCATGTTCTATATTGTTGTTATGATAGTGGTTCATTTGTTAAAATGCTTGATTTCGTTGATATCCGTCGTTCAGGAGAGAGTCGGGAGCTGTGATATTAGTTCGGGTGAGCAATGTGATATCACAAAGGGACAGATTAAAGAATGGATTGAATTGTATCGGGATTTAGCAAATTGCTGTGAAAAAGTAACGCTATGCTTTGGAAGCCAGGTACTTGTATTTGGAATTGATATAAATTAACAAAAAATAGCCTCGTTGGTCTAGTAGTTGGAAACGCTACTGCTGAACATGAGGTCCTGGGTTCAATTCCCGAGTCGGGCACATTGTTATTGGGTTTTTCTATCTGGAATTTCTCAGTAGCAGCCCGGAGTCTGGATTTGTACTATAGGTACACCTCGGTCTAACTCTTCGGGAAATACAGGCGTGCTGTTATGCTATGTAATGACAAATATTTTTAAACAAATATTCTTTTTTGTTACTGAGTTATTGCCTGTTTTGTTTTGTTCAATAATTGAGTCCATCTCATCTTGCACATTCACTCACAAAGTCATAAAACACTCACAACAGTGACATATAACTATTGCATAATACTTTGGAGTTGGAAGAGAAATGAAACTCAAGATATTATGTTTTGACTAAACTATATTAATAATGTTATTTCTTACATACTTTTTAACATACGTTGGTCAGTGGTACTACCTCTGCCTCCTCCAATATTTAATGCACCAATTACAACACTGTATTACTACCGAACGCGCCTGGCATTCATTTGTGACAAGCGATATAAAAGCTGTTCGCCCTCAGTTCATCTCAGCCTAGTCCAGATATCTCTCACTCTCCAAACCGCAGTCAACAAACTCGCTGCTTGGTTTAGGAAGTGGAGAATAGAAGTCAACCCTGACAAGAGTCAAGCGGTTCTCTACTCCAGACCGCGACGCAACCCCATACCCCCCCGACCTATCTCCATGTTCGGTAAGCCGATCCCTTGGGAAAAGCGAGCCAAATACCTAGGAGTCATACTCGACAGGCATCTCTCCTTCGCAGAGCATATAAAAACGGTCCGCTCGCGCGCCGCTTTCGCTCTAGGCAGACTTCACTCCGTTCTCAATGCACGCAGCAAATTGTCACTAAAGTGCAAATTGCGCATTTATACAGCGTGCATTCGTCCAATAATGACATATGCCTGTGTAGTCTTCGCACACGCAAAGCCCCACCACCTCCATAGGATGCAGGCCCTTCAAAACCGTTTCCTCCGAAAGGCTACGGGATCCCCCTGGTTCGTCCGAAATGAGATCCTCCATGTTGACCTCAAAATCCCCACTATCCAACAATTCATGAAACGCCTTTCCAAGCGTTTCTTTGATACCGCCGCCAAGCATCGCAACCCCCTGGTTGTCGAGGCCGCCAGGTATACTCCCTCCCAAATCAGCAAACGTCGCCGTCCAAGGCATGTTCTCTTAGACCCTGACGACTCCATCACCCTCCTCCAGGAGAGTAACAAGGCAACTAGTACAGTACACAAAAACAAAAAACCGACATTCCGACCTCGCCGACGAGGTCCCTCGCGACGTCCCCAATTAAATACCCCACCCCGACCCTTGCTCGATGAAGTGCCAGCCCGCGCCGCAGCTGAGCCTGTAGCTTTAAACTCCCGACTGTGACCTCTGAGTTTGTTTCGGCATTTCTTCTCAGAGCAGTCAGATAGGAAATGCCGGCCCCATCAAGCTTAAATAATAAAAATCTGATCCAGCCTGTCCCATCTTGCTGCCCTCTCCAGCGACGCCCTAAGCCGAGGTTCGTACCCCACAGGGGGTGCCCTTAGCGTGTAGTCGCTTAATATAGTAGATATTCGCCCTGGCTGGAGGCTTTGAGTTTTCTTAAGGCAACCACAGGATAGTCCGGTTAAGTAGTCACGACCTCTCAAGGTCAACTACGAGATGCCATTTATAAAAAAAAAAAAAAAAAAAAAAGTTCATCTCAGTGATTCTGTCGACTCCATACAGGCATGTTGTCAGCGCAATGACGCAGGCGGCGTGCGCGCACGTATATACCACCGTCTCATGGTCGACACCTCAGTGCGCTGCCGCGCTCCGTAACGGCTGCACGTATGCTCCTATTATACGAGTATAGGTCACTACAATACTAACACATCACATTACATCATTTTGGCCATTTTGTAATTTCTTATATAAGGAAGGGAGGCCTTTGCCGTGCAGTGGAACAGAAATGGCTGATATTAATAATAATAACCCCATCGCCGTATCTCTACGTTGACGTCCACTGAACTCTAGGCCTATGCCGGAAGAGTTTACTTTGCCGGAACAGGTCTAAGATGAGGAGCCACCGTAGCGTACAACCGGTACACTGTAGTGTTCTAATAATTGTGTGCTGCACCGGACGACGTTATAACGTCAGCGCCGGCTGTCGCTGAAAACCAGCGCTGGGGCTCTGTCTTGCATAAAGTTGCAGCATTATGCTGAGCGATAGCCGTTTTACGTGGATGTGACGCATGTTTCCCTTACCTTCTTTTTTTTGTGTTTATGTTCTTTTTTACGTCATGTTCACCGCAAATAAACGTATTTTCTTTCTTTCGATAACCATTATTGTTATGTTTCAGTTTTACTTCTCGGTAATATTGTCAATATTACATAATGTTTCGATGATATACTCAATGTTTTACTTGAGTTTTATAAATGTAAGTATGATACCACTTGGTTTCTCAATGGTAACATAACTGAGGGCGATTCAAGCCTAACAACACCCGTTTTGCTATAATTGGCTGGCAATGCTGCTAGGTTTTTGGTCACATTTCCTGTTGACAGCGATTCTGTCTTTTTTTTTGCCCTATGATTCCTTCCCCTTTCTTAATATAGTTATGTACAGTCACGAGCATAAAATATTATTACTATGGACAATTCGGTGGTAAAAACTCATTTCATGATTCGTCCATTAATATTTGACGACAAATATAGGTATGTGATATTTTGTAGAAGTGGCAGCACAAATAAATGACATCGAAGGAACACATACAAGTGATGTGATACAAAATATAAGATGCTGCATTGGTTTCAAAAATATGTATGTGTCAATGTAATATTTATGACGCAAAATATGTCCGCTAATATTGCATTGACACATATTTTTGCAGTCAATGCAGCATCCTACATGTTGGGGTCGCATTTCTCCCAAGAAAGTTTTGGTGTGCCTTCGGTAACTGTAATTAATGTATACGTCTAAAAGACAAAATTTGACGGTTTCCGATTTGGTTTCTTTATAAATTACAGAACGGCGACACCAGTGCAGCTAAGAAAATGGTTTATGTCGTATTTATTCACGCAACTACTTTGGTGTTGCCAGTCGTTGCTGCACAATTGACACGTAACCAAGGGATAAAGATTCACAGAGTGGTGGCTAGACTTTATAATACAGTGATCATAATTGGTAAGAAATATTATTTTCTCGCACTCGTAACTACTAAATATATCTAAACGATTGTGTGTTGTGCAATGTGTACGCAAATATTAATTTTAAAATATTTTAATTTATAAAATGTGAGATTATTATTACAAATGTGATACCAAAAATAGTATTCTCATCACGATTGTCATTTAATTTACTGGCAACCTTCAAAGGCGTCTTTATTTAAAATGTTGCGTAAATTAATAAACAATATAAAAACCAATTTCAGATTCGAAAGAAGCAGAAGCGAAATTAATAAAGGACTTCATACGTCTGATAAAAAAGAACCCCCTAGAGATCAAGTTATCCTCCAAGGTTCCTGCTGGGATGTACATGCTGCCAGTTATACTTATGTTAACTGTCAACTATGTCATTGTTTTGCTTCAGTTTAATCATATTATTTGAATTCAATTATTTTTGCAAATATCTTAATATTAATCAAATAACTTCATATGATTTCTGACTTTTTATGTTGCTGGGGCTTTCACACTTCTGCAGCGCTTCGAAAATGTTCGCGGAAGCCTGTGTTGACTGTTTTTATGCCATAATGAGAAAGGGGCTAGCGTCAATAATGGGTAGGTTGCGCGGAGGTTCTGACAGCATCCTATAGATAATGTTTCACAAGGTGGACAGCCCCTTTGTAACGGGCTGGCCACGACCATGCTGCTCTCAGCGGCAGCTTAGCGCGGGGCGGCGAGCGGTAAAAACAAGTATACAAAAATGTATGAACCATGCCACGATGCACCGCTCGAAACGTCAACACTGGACAAAAGAAACCGCGCCGCTTGCCGCTAAGCCAAAAGTCGTGGCCGGGCGGCTACGCACTGGTTGCAGAGGCACGTGCCAACATAATGTTGAGCCACGTAGTTATTAGTTGTTGTTTGTTAGGTTAGTTTGAAAGTTTTACTAAAATAATCTTTAAGTCGTTGTTACTAATACTATATGGATTGTGTATATTTTTGTGTGTGATCTGTAATAAATGAAAATATATATTTGTAATGTGTGTCTAATCATTTAATGTATGATAATGATAATTTTATTAAGTTTATTTTGAATGGCCATTTGCTAGTATGTCCTTCTGCATGTTTGTTACTAGATAACATGAAAATAACTTAATGGATTTCAATGAGACTTGAGTATTTAATAAAGCTTGACAATTTACATATATTTTATTTCGAACGGTCGAGTAGTAGAAGCCGTCTCGCCTGGCGACTTGATGAACAAACCGGCTATCGAAAAGGCTTCAGTAGGTACAATTTGACAAACAGTATGAATGTCGTCTACCGTCGTTCATGGTGTTTTATGATTACTTATGATTAACGATGACAAATCTGTGGCAGTGTTGGTTGTTTTCTGACTTACACCCAGAGTTAGTCGCTAACTAAGGTGTGTAATTTTTTATTAGAAATTTTACTACTACAGTATTTATCACTTAGCAGTAAGTAATTAAAATAATGTTTGCTTTTGACCAATAAAACTGTTATTGCTTTTTCGTGGTTGCCACACACAACATTACAAAAATCTGTTTTCATCAAAATGGTTGAATAATTTATTGTTTATAGATAATCTCTTAGGCGAATACAGAAATTATTGTAGCCAGAAGAATAAAAAAACTAATTTCACATTTGAATGAATCTGAAGCGAAATTGATAAATCCTTTATCCTTATACGTCTGACAAAATTGTTATATTGCAATTTATTAATGTTATTTCATTCAGTTTTTCGTAGTGTGTGTGTTCCTTCAACTTCTGAGTTTAGGCTTTATAATATTAAATAATATTATATTATATTATTTACGTCATTTATTTTCCACTCCTGCATCCTTATTACGTAACACACTTAACAATCACAATCTGAATCATATTGAAGGATATTGCGAATCCATTGCTTCAAATCTTCGAAAAATTTGTCTGCTCTACAACGTAAATAACGCAATGAATGTTGTTGAACAATCAAAATCAAAGCCATTCCTACTGTTAGTATGTTACGCAATTACCCCTCTGTTGTGTGACTTTATTCTTTTTGTGTTCATACAATTGTGTTCATAGAATTCTGAGTATTCGGTCTATCTCAAATATCTCAATCAATATGTCTGTGTTACAACTGTGTTAGGGTCGGCTTCCAGTCTAACGGGATGCAGCTGAATACCGGATACATAAAGCGACTGCCTATCTAACCTCCACAACCCAGTATCTGGGTAACACGATAGCCGTTGTTAAGACTGGTGGTCAGACTTTCGGGCTTCTAACTACCCGTAACGACTGACAAAGATCTACGAATGACAGCCAGTAAGTACCAACGGCATAACGTGTTTTCCGAGGCACAGAGGGGTCTCGATATTAATGGTCACCCATCCATGGATTAACCTCTACAAGTGCAGTTTAACCTTAGATCGACCCCTCTGGCTGTAATTATCTATCCACGAGCAAGACTGGAGGCAGTATGCTGCCTATCTATAGATGATAAATGATTGGTAAAACGTACTTGCTTGGTGACAGCTTTAGTGATGATTACTTAATGTAGGTAAACTACTTAACAACATTAAAACAACAAAATGTTTCCGCTCATTAATATAACAACTTTAGCAAGACAACGTTGGAAATACAAATGGGGACATTTTTAAAGAAGTGGGTTAAACATTTTTTGTTAATGGAGAATCTCTTAGACATATACAGGAATTATCGTAGCCAGAAGAAGATCACGAAATGTATGATTATTGTTCTGATATTTGTTCAGACTCTGCTGCACACTATAAAAAAATCAGTTGTTGCCTACATTTAATATGTTCTAGGGAACAACTGATTTTTTTTTTGCGATTCCAGAATTTTTTCCATAGTAAAAGTTGTTCATAACGATGAGTACAATAACTAATTAATACTAACACTTATTTCAAAAATATGATTATTATCATTAGATGTTGGGTTCATTAATAATGCGTCATTATCGATAGTCACTTACTTAAATGACCACCAAATAGCAAAGGTAGTCTTACTTTATTATATTCGTCAAGGTATACATCGAAAAATGACGATATTAAAGTGCTTGAAATATTTTCTGTTGGTTGAAAATATCTTGGGAATATACCGAAATTATTCAAGTCAAAAGAAAATCAGAAAATATTTTATTATTTTCCAAATATTTCTCCAAACCACGTTACATACAATAGCTCTAATAATAATTGAACAGATTTTGTTGTTCGGAGAGGGTGACTATGATCAAGTGAAATTAATTCGTGGTTTTTTAGTTGTTTTAGTGTATGTAAACTCTTTGGTGTTCGTCGTGACTGGCACCTGCTACAGTAATGTCTTCAAATCTTACTACGAAAGCATGAGCCGCGTCTCTGAACGGTTTAAAGAAGATAACAATAATTCTATCAAGAAAATATGCTGGTTTGGCATTATTTTGATGTTATGTTGGATCGCAAATTTAGTTTACAGAGCTACGGAAATTGTTAAAATATTCCCGAAAACAAAAGGGTATATTTTACTTCCCATTTCGGTATCGCAAATTATCTTAAGCGTGACTGTAGTTTTTCAGATTCTCATGTTCTATATTGCTGTTATGATAGTGGTTAATTTGTTTAAATGCTTGAATTCGATGATATCAGTCGTTCAGAAGAGATTAGGGAGCCGTGATATCAGTTCGGATGAGCAATGTGATATCACAAGAGAACAAATTCAAGAATGGGTCGAATTGTATCGGGATTTAGCAAATTGCTGTGAAAAAGTAACGCTATGCTTTGGAAGCCAGGTACTTTTATTTGGAATTGATTTAAATTAACAAAAAATAGCCTCGTTGGTCTAGTAGTTGGCAGCGCTACTGCTGAACATGAGGTCCTGGGTTCAATTCCCGAGTCGGGCACATTGTTTTGGGTTTTTCTATCTGGAATTTCTCAGTAGCAGCCCGGAGTCTGGATTTGTACTATAGGTACACCTCGGTCTAACTCTTCGGGAAATACAAGCGTGCTGTTATGCTACGTAATGACAAATATTTTGATATATTTATAGCTACTGAGTTATTGGCTGTTTTATTTTGTATGATAACTGTTATTATTTTTGTTTCAGTTTTACTTGTCGGTAATATCGTCAATATTACATAATGTTTCGCTGACATACTCAATGTTTTACTTTAGTTTTATGAATGTAAGTATGATACTACTTTGTTTCTGATTGTAATATAACTGAGAGCTGAGGGTCATTTTTCTATGAAATTATCAAACATCT
This sequence comes from Amphipoea oculea, assembly GCA_945859645.1. Taxonomy (NCBI): domain Eukaryota; kingdom Metazoa; phylum Arthropoda; class Insecta; order Lepidoptera; family Noctuidae; genus Amphipoea; species Amphipoea oculea. The sequence goes on from OX243873.1 coordinate 18,487,582, forward strand.
TTAGATGTTTGATAATTGGCTGGCAACGCTGCCAGCTTTTTGGGTACATTTTCTGTTGACAGCGATTCTGACGTATTTTTGTTGCTATGATTCCTTCTCCCCCTTATTAGTAGAGTCATGTACAGTCACGAGCATATACGAGTAATAAATTACTATGGACAGCTAGTCAATAAAATCTGATTTCATGATTCGTTCATTAATATTTGACGGCAAATATAATATTTGTGAAAGTGGCAGCACAAATATGTGACATTGAAGGAATACAAACAAGTGGCGCAAAAATATAGTATGCTGCACTGGCTTCAAAAATATGTATCAATGTAATATTTATGACGCAAAATATGTCCGCTAATATTGCATTGACACATATTTTTGCAGTCAATGCAGCAACCTACATGTTGGCGTCGCATGTCTCCCAAGGTAGTTTTGGTGTTCCTTCGATGTCACATATTTGTGTTGCCACTTGTATATACCTTCGGTAACTGTAATTTATGTATACATACCACAGACAAAATGTGACGGTTTCCGATTTGATGTCATTATAAATTTCAGAACGGTGACACCAGTGCGGCTAAGAAAATGGTTTATGTCGTATTTATTCACGCAACTACGTATATGTTGCCGGTCGTTGCTGGACAATTGACTCGTAACCAAGGGATAAAGATTCACAGAGTGATGGCTAGACTTTATAATACAGTGATCATAATTGGTAAGAAATATTATTTTCTCGCACTCGTATCTACTAAATATATCTAAACGATTGTGTGTTGTGTAATGTGTACGAAAGTATTAATTTTAAAGTATATTAATTTATAAAATGTTGGTGAGATCATTAAAAATATGATACCAAAAATGGTATGCTCATCACAATTGTCATTTAATTTACTAGCAACAATTAAGGGATCTTTATTTAAAATATTGCGTTAATTAATAAATATTAAAAAACTGATTTCAGATTCGAAAGAAGCTGAAGCGAAATTAATAAAGGACTTTATACGTCTGATAAAAAAGAATCCCATTATGATCAAGTTATCGTCCAAGGTTCCTGCTGGGATGTACATGCTGCCAGTTATACTTATGTTAACGGTCAACTATATTATTGTTTTGCTTCAGTTTAATCATATTATTTGATTTAATTTATTTTTGCAAATGTTATATTATTCAAATAACTTCATATGATTTCTGATTTTGTGTGTTGCTGGGGCTTCCATGCTCCTGCAGTGCTTTGCAAATGTTCGCGGGAGCGTGTTGACGATTTTTATGCCAAAATGAGAAAGAGGTTGGCGTCAATAATGGGTAGGTTGCGCGGAGGCTCTGACAGCATCCTAAAGACATTGTTTGACAAGGTGGACAGCCCCTTTATTAGGCACTGGCTGCAGAGGCACGTGCCTACATACATAATATTTTGAGCCAGGTAGTTATGAATTGCTGTTAGGTTAGTTTGAAAGTTTTACTAAAATAATCTTTAAGTCGTTGTTACTAATACTATATGTATTGTGTATATTTTTGTGTGTGATCCTCAATAAATGAATATAATTATATATTATATACTTTCCCCCTTATTCATAAAACTTATCAAACCTATTTTAATTAAAATGGGGTTTGTCTCTTTCTTACACACAGAAATGACAACGTGACAGATAAAGACAAACGTTCTATAAACCTATTTTAGCTAAAATAGAGATAAAATAGGATTATGAATAAGGGGGTTAATGTTTAATTTACTTCATAAAGGGCCTTATACATCTGATGAAGAAGGATTCAATAGAGATCACGTTATTATCCGACCTTTCTGCTGGGATGTAGGTACTTACTGCTAGTTATACTCTCCTTAGCTGTTAACTTTGTCATATGTTATTGTTATATTGCAGTTTAATAATGTTATTTAATTCAGTTTTTCGTAGTGTATGTGTTCCTTAAACTTCTGAGTTTAGGCTTTATAATATTACATAATATTATTATTATTTACGTCATTTATTTTCTTCTCCTGTTGTGTGACGTTGTTCTTTTTGAGTTCATACAATTCAAAGTATTCGGTCTATCTTAATCAATCTGCCTAGCTCTTTCCCAACTGTGTTAGGGTCGGCTTCCAGTCGTTACTGGATGCAGCTGAATACCAGTATTATATATGAAGCGACTGCCTAGCTGACCTCCACAACGCATTAACTGGGTAACAGGATACCCCTTGTTGAGACTGGTGGTCAGACTTTCGGGCTTCTAACTACCTGTAACGACTGACAAAGACATTCGTAGGAATGACAGCCAGTAGCAACGGCTTAACCTGTTTTTCGAGGCCCAGAGGGGTCTTGATATGAATGGTGACCCATCCATGGACTAAGCTCTACAAGTGCAGCTTAACCTTCGATCGACCCCTCTGGCTGTAATTATTTAGCAATGAGCAAGACTGAAGGCAGTATGCTGCCTATCTATAGATGATAAATGATTGGTAAAACGTACTTGACTGGTGACAGCTTTAGTGATGATTACTTAATGTAGGTAAACTACTTACCTACATTAAAGTAACAAAATGTTTCCGTTCATTAATATAAGAACATTAACAAGACAACATTGCAAATAAAAATGGGGACATTTTTAAAGAAGTGGGTAAAACATTTTTTGTTAATGGAGAATCTCTTAGGCATATACAGGAATTATTGTAGCAAGAAGATGATGAAGAAATGTTGGATTTTTGTTCAAATATTTGTTCAGACTCTGCTGAACAAGGAAGTAATTTAATATATCCGCATAACTCGTCAAAATGTAGGGAACAGCTGATTTTTTTTTGCGATTTCAGGATTGGTCCCATAGTAAAAGTTGTACAAATTGATGAATACAAAGACTCCTTAAGAGATTTTGCGTTAATTCAATAACATCCTGCATACATAGTATTTACTCAGAATATAACATATCTTAACAATTATGATCACTGTATTATAAAGTCTAGCCAGCACTCTGTGAATTTATCAAGAAATTAAATAGATAAAGCATCAAGTTTTTTCCTTTGGATGTATATTATATGCATATTCAACAAATCAATATTCTTAAAATAATAGTATTATGAATTTTATAAAAAAGATGGAATCATAGGGCAATAAAAATTTGTCAGAATCGCTGTCAACAGGAAACGTGCCCACTAGGCTGGCAGAATCGCCAGCTTCAGATGTTTGATAATTTCATAACAAAATAAGTGTTATAGACTTGAATCATTTTCAGTTAACATCCTTGAAAAACCAAGTAGTAACTTACTTACATTTATGAAACTTAAGTAAAACATTATTTTGGTATGTCAGCGAAAGATAATGTTATATTGACAATATTAGCGAGAAGTAAAAATGAAACATAAAAATAATGGTTACCGTACAAAACAAAAAACATTATAAACATTTGTCATTACATAGCATAACAACGCGCCTATATTTTCCTAGGAGTTAGGCTGAAGTGTACCTATAGTCCAACACCAGACTCTGGGCTGCTGCTGAGAAATTAGATAGAAAAACCCAATAACACTTTGCGCGACTCGGGAATCGAACTCGACCTCATGTTCAGCAGTAGCGCTGACCACTGCACTGTTCAGCGCTTACAATACAAGTACCGGCTTCCAAGCAATACAAGTACCGGCTTCCAAAGCATTATAGTGTTACTTTTTCGCAGCAATTTGCTAAATCTCTATAGAGATTAAGCAAATTCCTGCTACTATTCACGACGAATGCAAAAGAGTTTATACATATTGAGACAGCAAAACAACCACTAATTAATTTTATTTAATCATAGTCACCTTTTGCTCATAACAGGAAATATAGTTCAATTGTTACGGCTATTGTAACGTGGTGGCTATTGCAACGTGGTCTGAAAAATATTTGGAATATAATAAAATAGATCGACCGTCGAGTCGAAAATGCGTGGAGGAGCTACTGGTCCATGAAGGCGCTAATGAAGGGCGACCTTCCTATTTCATTAAAGCCTAAGCTCGTCGACATCTGTATCCTGCCTATCCTAACCTATGGCGCCCAGACGTGGTCTTTGACAGAGGCTCAGAAGTCCAAACTCAAGGTTTGCCAAAGAGCGATTGAGCGTAATATCTTAAAGATTAAACTCACCGACCAAATTCACAACACCACAATACGCTCCAAGACAGGTATCGCCGATGTTGGCGGCAAGTCTGCGAAGCTGAAGTGGGACTGGGTGGGTCACACTTATAGGATGCATCCAGACCAAAGTCGTCACACAGTGGGTGCCTGAAGACGGGCGTCGTCTCCGAGGCAGGCCTAAGAAACACTGGCGTGACGATTTAGCCTCATTCTTAATCGACTGGACGGAGAAGGCACAGCACAAGGAAATGCGGAAGAAAATGGGGGAGGCCTTTGCCCAGCAGTGGGACAGTACAGGCTAACGGAAAAAAAAAATCTTAATTTTTGCCAGGCTTGAATCATTTCGGTATATATTTAAGTTTCCAATCAACATCAAATTGCTCAAACACTTTAATATCGTCATTTTCGATGTATACCTTGACGAAAACAATACTGAAATAGTTATCATGGAAGTAAAGATAGACAATTACCTTACCTTACCTACTTATTTGCGAATTACTTATTTAACGTTAATTGACCGATATAGTCATTAATCTTATTCAAATTCACTTATTATTTGCTACAGGTGAAAAAGCAGTTCTTACCATAAATCGATCGCTGTATCATACCCATAGGGCGCACAATATCTAGTAGTACCTAATTTAAAATCTTTATTATCATTAATATCATTATTTATGTCAATATGTCAAAATACATTATAATTAATTAATATTATTACTCCGCCCAAAATAAATTATAACTAATTAATACTATTACTTATGTCAAAAATATAATTATCATCATTAAATGTTGGGTTCATTAATAATGCGTCATTATCGACAGTCACTTACTTAAATGACCGCCAAATAGCAAAGACATTCTCACTTTACTTTCATGATAACTATTTCAGTATTGTATTCGTCAAGGTATACACCGAAAATGACGATATTAAAGTGCTTGAAATATTTTCTGTTGGTTGAAAATATCTTAGGAATATACCGAAATTATTCAAGTCAAAAGAAAATTAAAAAATATTTTATTATTTTCCAAATATTTCTCCAAACCACGTTACATACAACAGCTCTAATAATAATTGAACAGATTTTGTTGTTCGGAGAGGGTGACTATGATCAAATGAAATTAATTCGTGGTTTTTTAGTTGTTTTAGTGTATGTAAACTCTTTGGTGTTCGTCGTGACTGGCACCTGCTACAGTAATGTCTTCAAATCTTACTACGAAAGCATGAGCCGCGTCTCTTAATGGTTTAAAGAAGACAATAATAATTCTATCAAGAAAATATCCTGGTTCGTCATTATTTTGATGTTATGTTGGATCGCGAATTTAGTTTACAGATTTACGGAAATTGTTAAAACATTCCCGAAAACAAATGGGTATATTTTACTTCCCATTACGGTATCGCTAATTATCTTAAGCGTGACTGTAGTTTTTCAGATTCTCATGTTCTATATTGCTGTTATGATAGTGGTTAATTTGTTTAAATGCTTGAATTCGTTGATATCAGTCGTTCAGGAGAGATTAAGGAGCCGTGATATCAGTTCGGATGAGCAATGTGATATCACAAGAGAACAAATTAAAGAATGGGTCGAATTATATCGGGATTTAGCAAATTGCTGTGAAAAAGTAACGCTATGCTTTGGAAGCCAGGTACTTGTATTTGGAATTGATTTAAATTAACAAATAATAGCCTCGTTGGTCTAGTAGTTGGAAGCGCTACTGCTGAACATGAGGTCCTGGGTTCAATTCCCGAGTCGGGCACATTGTTATTGGGTTTTTCTATCTGGAATTTCTCAGTAGCAGCCCGGAGTCTGGATTTGTACTATAGGTACACCTCGGTCTAACTCTTCGGGAAACACAGGCGTGCTGTTATACTATGTAATGACAAATATTTTGATATATTTATAGCCACTGAGTTATTGGCTGTTTTATTTTGTATGATAACCGTTGTTATTTTTGTTTCAGTTTTACTTGTCGGTAATATCGTCAATATTACATAATGTTTCGTTCACATACGCATTGTTTTACTTGAGTTTAATGAATGTAAGTATGATACCAGTTGGTTTCTCATTGTAATATAACTGAGGGCTGAGGGGCATTTTTCTATGAAATTATCTATTATCTTTAGATCTTTGATAATTGGCTGGAGTGCTGCCAGCTTTTTGGGTACATTTCCTGTTGACAGCAATTCTGACGTATTTTTGTTGCCCTGTGATTCCTTTTCCCTTTTTTGTATAGTTATGTACAGTCACGAGAATAAAATGTACTATTATGGACAGCTAGGCAATAAAATCTGATTTCATGATTCGTTCATTAATATTTGACGGCAAATATAATTTTTGTGAAAGTGGCAGCACCAATATGTGACATTGAAGGAACACAAACAAGTGATGCCAAAATCTAGTATGCTGCACTGGCTTCAAAAATATGTGTCAATGTAGTATTTATGACGCAAAATATGTCCACTTATATTGCATTGACACATAATTTTGAAGTCAATGCAGCATCCTACATCTGAGCGTCGCATGTCTCCCAAGATAGTTTTGGTGTTCCTTTGATTTCACATATTTGTGTTACCACTTATATATGCCTTCGGTAACTGTATTTATGTATACATCCCATGGACAAAATTTGATGGTTTCCGATTTTATTTCATTAAAAATTTCAGAACGGCGACACCAGTGCGGTTAAGAAAATGGTTTATGTCATATTTATTCACGCAACTACGTATATGTTGCCGGTCGTTGCTGGACAATTGACTCGTAACCAAGGGATAAAGACTCACAGAGTGGTGGCTAGACTTTATAATACAGTGATCTTAATTGGTAAGAAATGTTATTTTCTAAGTAACACCTAAATATATCTAAACGATTGTGTTGTGTAATGTGTTCGAAAGTATTAAGTTATAAAATGTTGGTGAGATCATTAATGATAGCGGATAGGTTGGACGCGGCTGTGTTCAACCGTTTCATCAATCTGCATGTGAGAGGTGCGGGTTGATGAAGCGACATTATTATTTTTGTCACTTTTTTTTTGTACTACTTTTATTTTTGCATCTACTAACATAGTTTTTAAGTTTTTTGTAACTAACTTGATGGGCCCTGGTTGTCTGAAATAAAACATTTTATTATTATTAAATATATGATGCCAAAAATGGTATTCTCATCACAATTGTCATTTAATTTACTGGCAACAATTAAGGGGTCTTTATTTAAATTATTGCGTAAATTAATAAACAATAAAAAACTTGTTTCAGATTCGAAAGAAGCTGAAGCGAAATTAATAAAGGACTTTATTCGCCTGATAAAAAAGACCCCCATAAAAATCAAGTTATCCTCCAAGGTTCCTGCTGGGATGTACATGCTGCCAGTTATACTTATGTTTACTGTCAACTATATCATTGTTTTGCTTCAGTTTAATCATATTATTTGATTTAATTTATTTTTGCAAATGTCATATTATTCAAATAACTTCATATGATTTCTGATTTTGTACGTTGCTGGGGCTTCCACGCTTCTGCAGTGCTTCGTAAATGTTCGCGGAAGCCCGTGTTGACGATTATTATACCAAAATGAGAAAGAGGGTAACGTCAATAATGGGTAGGATGTGCGGAGGCTCTGACAGCATCCTAAAGACATTGTTTGACAAGGTGGACAGCCCCTTTATTATGCACTGGATGCAGAGGCACGTGCCAACATACATTATATGTTGAGCCAGGTAGTTAGTTGTTGTTAGGTATGTTTGAAAGTTTTACTAAAATAATCTTTGTCGTTGTCACTAATACTATATGGATTGTGTATATTTTGTGTGTGATCCGCAATAAACGAATATATATATTATACAATTCATGTTTTATTTATTTCATAAAGGACCTTAAACATCTGATGAAGAAGAATCCAATAGAGATCAAGTTATTATCCAACCTTCCTGCTGGGATGTACTTACTGCTAGTTATACTCTCCTTGGCTGTTAACTATGTTATTGTTATATTGCAGTTTAACAATGTTATTCAATTCAGTTTTTCGTAGTATATGTGTTCCTTAAACTTCTGAGTTTAGGCTTTATAATATTACCTACATAATATTATTATTATTTACGTCATTTATTTTTCACTCCTGCCGTGCGATTCTGTAACCGTCTCACCGTGAAAAGTTAGGCGAAGTGAGCGTGGAGTGAGCTATCAGTGTCATCCCACCTGATACTAGGGATTGACCAAGCCTACATTTACAATCATAATCGAGATTTTAATAATAGATTTTATGCTAAGTCTATTGATCATTTTATATATTTTCAAAGCTAGTATTTTAGTGGTCAAAACATTAATATTTCGTGGGGTTTTACAATAAAATAGTAAAACAGAAACTTAGCCAGAAACTCAATGTTGTTTTTTTTTTCTTTTTTTCCTAGACTGACTAGTCAATACAGCCTGAGGCGCGAGCGCGTCACGCAAGTGTTCACTTCACCCGAATCACGACATTAAATGTCGAGAATCGGGTGAAGTGAACACTTCACGCCGCGCTTGCGCGTTAGTCACTGTCATTATCACATAGAAGATTATTTTGATGTGGATTGCGTGAAGTGTTCACTTCACTCGATTCACGACATTTAATGTCGTGAATCGAGTGAAGTGAACACTTCACGCCGCGCTTGCGCGTTGGTCACTGTCATTATCACATTGTAGATTATTTTGATGTGGATTGCGTGAAGTGCTTGCGCGTTAGGCGCTGTCATTAATATTAAATTCAGTTTTTATTTATTTATTTCTATAATTGACGACCATGGTCGTAAGCCTGTTCGTAATCGAGTTCAGAAATTAGTTCCTATTTATTTCAACGCTTTTAGATATTATGTCTAAATCCAACCGTGTTTGTACATTTAAAAAGTCAGTTGTGTGCATTTTGTTTTCAACAATTAACCAGATTTTGTATTAACTAGTTACAGACTACTTATTTAACCTGTAACGCGTGCAAATATAACATTATTGTAGATAGATACTAAATAACTAAGATCCGTATTTTTCATGCACGGTCAAGCGGCGCGCGTCGCCCATGATTGGCGAGTGGCGACGAAACCGTAGCCAATGAGCGACGCGCGCGAAGTGATGTTGCCATGGTTACCGTGGAGTGAAATATGGAACATTCCGAATCGCACTGTAATCGATTACAACGTGCTTACACTTTGACCCCAATTATTCTGTATGGTATAAATTACCTATTATTCCCCGCATAATCTTACCATGCCGTACGGTTGTCAAGAGTGGTATTTTGACAGTTCAAACCGGTTTCGTTAAACTAACATGGCATTTTCGAAATTGTGTTTCCGGCTACAGTCGCCACCTTACCAAAGGATAAGAAATTCGTGGTGTAAAAAAACAAACAAATAAATACTATAATCTAACCGTGAGTAAATAATCAAGTGAAATAGTTTTGACTCTCAGCTGCCATAGTGGTGATTTATCTAAATGGGAACGCAAATTATTTATGTGAGAGTTGTGGGCGATGATGGCCTAATTCGGAATGATCCATATATCACGCAGCGCACTGCGCATGCGTGCATGCGTGTCAAGCGTCGTAGTCGTTAGTATCAAGTGAACTTTTTTTTTGCTTTCATGCCATTGACGACCATGTACAACTCGTTTATAGAGAGTAGTATATTCCTTGATGTAGAATGTACATAAGCCTGTACGTATTCGAGTACAGTGACAATAATTAGTTCCTAATTATTTAATGCTGTTAGAGATTTTAATGTCTAATGCCCGGTTTCTGAAGAATTCTTAAACGGAGTTTAAACTTTCAATAGTTGTTGATTCGACATAATTATCTATTTAAGCGAATTCCTTCCTTATGCTCGGTTTTGAGGTTCTCAGATAAACCCTCGATAATAATTCACTCGACTTTTAAGCTAAATTCTTCCTTAATGACGTGTTCAGAAACACGATATCGAACCAATAATCACTATCGAATGGATAAACTCCGTTTAAAAACCTCAGAAACCGACCATAAATCCAACTGTTTTTGTACATCGAAAAAGTAAATTTAGTCAGCCTACATTTAAGATATAACATAAGAAATTGTGCTAAGCAAGTACCTATTCAGTGATTGGTGTAATGTTCGTATACATAAGTACATAATACGTAAAAGCACATATAGGTTTTTTTTATATCATCTCTAGGTAAATACCATAAATGCCATAAATATTTAGGCATATTATTAATCTAGTGACGATTGCTGTTAGGACACACAAATTGCATTATTCATGTATATGCATGTTTTGGGCTGTCTAATTTTAGTTTTGCTGTATACTGTTTACACACTGTGTCTACGTTTCTCAGCCAACTCTCCTGTCGCAGATCTGCTGAAAGAAATTACTAAGTAAATGATGAAAGCAGTTCCTCTATCTTTATGTAGTTTACTTTATTATGTATTTAGTGTGTACATAAATAAATATATTACATTTTTTAATTTGTATCACATTAAAAAAAATTGCTAATACATTTTTTCTACTGAGTCGGCTGCTTCCTGAGGTGCAACTTCTTAATGCCGGGAACGGAGGGACATTGGATGTGTGTCGGCTGCACCCCCACTGCAAAAAGCTGGAAATAATGGTAATAATTTGTTACTAAGTATTTGATTTATTTAATTCCTACACATCAGCACATCTGCAGCTAATGTATTTACTTTCAATAAGAATAGCGGTATGATTTATTAAGAACAGCGTCTGATCAAATAAAATCAATTGAATGGGCCAATATTATTACTATATATTTAGAGCACAACGAGTTTCTACATTTCTTAATTCCATGCTCCGTGCCTGTCTGTGTCCCAATTTATTTGTTCCCTATTGTGTTTATCAAAAATAGTGTGTTAAATAATGAATACTTGCCTCAGACCGCCACGCATGACACAGCCGGGAGCGATGTGATCAAATCAAATAGAGGCAGTGTTCTTTTATTGTCTTCTGTCCCTTTAATGACTTAGCAACTGCAGGGTCGATAAGGCTCATCTGCTGAAAGGTAGAATATATCAGATTAATAAAATTCACTTGCTTTTGTGTGCCTATACTTTTGTGTTTTTATTTTAAGTTATCCTATGTTGTCCCACAGCTGGGCACGGTCTCCCCCATACTTTTCCAGTTTTCCTTATGTTGTGCCTTCTTCGGCCAATTGGTCAGGAACGTGTCAGTGACGACGCCCGCCTTGTCTTCAGGCAACCTTTGTTACTGATTGACACACGTCTGTGACATGCCTACGTCTTTTACATTAGTTACATATTATTATCATCAAGTCGGTACTATTTTGGCATACCTGACAGACCACCACTCGTCCTTGCATAGCTAACCACCTGACTGATCATCTAATTCATATACCTAATTATGAACAGTAACACAGGAACTGTGGAGTAGGTAGAGGAATTCATTTTTAAATTAGAAAAACTTTCACCAATAGGTACATGCCAACATTATGTCATATTACTATCACATTCACCATTATAATATCGTGCTAGCCATTGTCACTGAAAAACTAATTCAAAGTAGGTACTAAGATAAAACTTTCATTTGTTTATTTACAATTATTTATTTTGAAACTGCAGACAAAAAGTTTATTTTGTATCGGAAAGCCCCATAGACAGCAGTAGACAGCACATGTTCACCACAGATGATGAATATTAGTTAGTCATTTTTTTCTATCGATAAATAGAAAAGTCACTGACAAACTTTAATCACAGAATACTTAAAATTCAAAGTATGACGACCCACTGACCTAAGTACTAAATTCAAACAAAGAACCAACAGTGTTGTCAAAAATTTTTTGATAAAAGAGACGTTCAATAGATGTATGGGGCTTGGTACTAAAATAATTGAAAATTTAAACAGCTTTCTGAGCTTTATAGGCTGAAAGAGGGTAATTATTTTAATGTCTTATGGCGTTTTTTTTTAAACAAGTGTTGAAAAATAAAATGCTTGCATCATTACATTACAAACCGCTAAATTTACGCGGTCACCGATCGGTGACGACCGGCGCGCACCCGTCAGGCCCCACGGTCACCGATCGGTGACACCCGATTCACGCGGCTTCAACCTCTATTATTACTGTAAATTAAGGTCTAATATCCTGTGCAACAGTTTGAGTCTATGGTCCGGTAGATAAACTAATCGACTAAATGATTCAAAACGAAAAATATGGGTTGGCAATATTGGAAAAAAAAAGTTAAAAATAGACTTTACGATTCTTAATGGCAGCTGCAGTGCGTGCTGTTTTGTTATGATTTTATGATGCTACGTTGTTTATTTTAATAGTTTTTGTGTAAAATCGACGTTAAGTGGATGAATATTCGTTTATAACATATTATACGTCCTTGTAGATAATATTTGCACGAAATAACATCACAATCAATCGATAAACCTTTTTTTTTGGTCAAACAAAATTTTACGTAAGTACTTCAAGAAAACCTTATGATTTTACAATTATAGTGGTATATTTTTACAAGATATAGGTAGTTATCAGTCAATAAAGGTTTATGTAGTATCCTAGTAACACGTTTTTAATTAGAAACAACTCAATATGACAAAGGTTGCCTGAAGACAAGGCGGGCGTCGTCACTGACACGTTCCTGACCAATTGGCCGAAGAAGGCACAACATAAGGAAAACTGGAAAAGTATGGGGGAGACCGTGCCCAGCTGTGGGACAACATAGGATAACTTAAAATAAAAACACAAAAGTATAGGCACACAAAAGCAAGTGAATTTTATTAATCTGATATATTCTACCTTTCAGCAGATGAGCCTTATCGACCCTGCAGTTGCTAAGTCATTAAAGGGACAGAAGACAATAAAAGAACACTGCCTCTATTTGATTTGATCACATCGCTCCCGGCTGTGTCATGCGTGGCGGTCTGAGGCAAGTATTCATTATTTCACACACTATTTTTGATAAACACAATAGGGAACAAATAAATTGGGACACAGACAGGCACGGAGCATGGAATTAAGAAATGTAGAAACTCGTTGTGCTCTAAATATATAGTAATAATATTGGCCCATTCAATTGATTTTATTTGATCAGACGCTGTTCTTAATAAATCATACCGCTATTCTTATTGAAAGTAAATACATTAGCTGCAGATGTGCTGATGTGTAGGAATTAAATAAATCAAATACTTAGTAACAAATTATTACCATTATTTCCAGCTTTTTGCAGTGGGGGTGCAGCCGACACACATCCAATGTCCCTCCGTTCCCGGCATTAAGAAGTTGCACCTCAGGAAGCAGCCGACTCAGTAGAAAAAATGTATTAGCAATTTTTTTTAATGTGATACAAATTAAAAAATGTAATATATTTATTTATGTACACAGTAAATACATAATAAAGTAAACTACATAAAGATAGAGGAACTGCTTTCATCATTTACTTAGTAATTTCTTTCAGCAGATCTGCGACAGGAGAGTTGGCTGAGAAATGTAGACACAGTGTGTAAACAGTATACAGCAAAACTAAAATTAGACAGCCCAAAACATGCGTATACATGAATAATGCAATTTGTGTGTCCTAACAGCAATCGTCACTAGATTAATAATATGCCTAAATATTTATGGTATAAGGTTTGTATATTGTACGTGTAGTTTATCTAGAGATGATATAAAAAAAAACCTATATGTGCTTTTACGTATTATGTACTTATGAAAACGAACATTACACCAATCACTGAATACTTGCTTAGCACGATTTCTTATATTATATTATATTGTCTGAAATGTAGGCTGACTAAATTGACTTTTTCGATGTACAAAAACAGTTGGATTTAGACATTAAAATCTCTAACAGCATTAAATAATTAGGAACTAATTATTGTCACTGTACTCGAATACGTACAGGCTTATGTACATTCTACACCAAGGAATATACTACTCTCTATAAACGAGTTGTACATGGTCGTCAATGGCATGAAAGCAAAAAAAAAGTTCACTTGATACTAAATTACTAACGACTACGACGACACGCATGCGCAGTGCGCTGCGTGAAATATGGATCATTCCGAATTAGGCCATCATCGCCCACAACTCTCACATAAATAATTTGCGTTCCCATTTAGATAAATCACCACTATGGCAGCTGAGAGTCAAAACTATTTCACTTGATTATTTATTCACGGTTAGATTATAGTATTTATTTGTTTGTTTTTTTACACCACGAATTTCTTATCCTTTGGTAAGGTGGCGACTGTAGCCGGAAGCACAATTTCGAAAATGCCACGTTAGTTTAACGAAACCGGTTTGAACTGTCAAAATACCACTCTTGACAACCGTACGGCATGGTAAGATTATGCGGGGAATAATAGGTAATTTATACCATACAGAATAATTGGGGTCAAAGTGTAAGCACGTTGTAATCGATTACAGTGCGATTCGGAATGTTCCATATTTCACTCCACGGTAACCATGGCAACATCACTTCGCGCGCGTCGCTCATTGGCTACGGTTTCGTTGCCACTCGCCAATCATGGGCGACGCGCGCCGCTTGACCGGTTAAGGTGAATGTGACATGGCAGACCGCGAAATTTAAATTTTCATACGTTTTTTGCAATTTGCAGATCAGTGTCAGGTTGTATCTTGATCAAAATGTGATTTGCGACTATAATAGACATGTATTTACAGAATCATAGTCATTAGAATCATTAATATATCTCCTTATGTTAGATTTCTACCATAAACACTTTCCCATATGAGATTTGTTCTTAACGATAGAAATCTAACTTAAAAAGATGTATTAATGATTGTAATTATTATTATTATTTTTGTGGTGTACAATAAAGTATATATAAATAAATAAATAATAATAATATTAATGTTTTGACCACTAAAATACTAGCTTTGAAATTATATAAAATGATCAATAGAATTAGCATAAAATCTATTATTAAAATCTCGATTATGATTGTAAATGTTTGCTTGGTCAATCCCTAGCATCAGTGGGATGACACTGACAGCTCACTTCACGCAAGTTTTCACGGTGAGATTTTTACAGAATCGACCGGCTGTTGTGTGACGTTATTCTTTTTGTGTTCATACAATTCAAAGTATTCGGTCTATTTCAATCAATCTGTCTAGCTCTTTCCCAACCGTGTTAGGGTCGGCTTCCAGTCTAACTGGATGCAGCTGAATACCAGTATTATACATGAAGCGACTGCCTATCTGACCTCCACAACACAGTAACTGGGTAACACGATACCCCTTGTTAGGACAGGTGGTCAGACTTTCAGACTTCTAACTACCCGTAATGACTAACAAATATCTACGAATGACAGCCAGTAGCAACGGCTGAACGTGTTTTCCGAGGCACAGAGGGGTCTTGATATGAGTGGTCACCCATCCATGGACTAACCTCTACAAGTGCAGCTTAACCTTCGATCGACCCTTCTGGCTGTAATTATTTAGCCACGAGCAAGACTGAAGGCAGTATGCTGCCCTATAGATGATAAATGATAGGTAAAACGTACTTGACTGGTGACGGCTTTAGTGATAATAATAATAATAATAACGACTTCGATTCGCAATTCGTTTCGGACGTCAGGATTTCGGACGTGAGGTACTCGTATATCCCATTAATATTCTAAATGCGAAAGTTTTTGAGGATGGATGTATGTTTGAATGAATGAATGAATGATATATTTATTTGCAAGAATATAGGTAACATAAGTTCTTAACATTTATAATGAGTTTCACTATATTCGGCTTTTCAGCCAGACAAATATTTAGATTTTACATTCTGGATAGCATGCATTTAGTAACAATAATATAAAATACTAATAATAATTTCATAATTTAAATTTTGATTAGGTACATGCAATTAATAAAACTAAATACAATTCTGTTCATTTCAAATAATAATAAAATAATAATGTCAAGAAATAAATAAGCAATAATAATAATAATGTCATGTCAATAAAAAATATAACTAGAATAGGCAATGAAAATGTTTGAAAATGTCAATAATTATGTAAATTTCATAACAATCATAATAAATAAATTTTACATTCTGCACTCTAAATATTCATTGATGGAATAAAAACATCTCTCACACAACCAGTTATAGAGCTTTCTATTAAATTCCAAATCTGTAGCTTTTCTAAATTCTTCAGCTAAGTGATTATATAGTTTCACCGCCATGGTATAACAATTTTCGTCGCATACTTTGAGTCTATTACGGGGGACTACTAGTGGCTTTCGTACTGTTTTCTTTTTTGACATCGCCTTTTCATCTATTTCAAAAAGTGAGTAGTTATTTCGTACTTCAAATATATATAGAGACGGGAGGGTAAGCAGCTTTTGTTTTATAAATATAGGTTTACAAGAGTCCGTCCACTTAAGATTAAAAATTGACCTTACACACTTTTTTTGAGCTATGAATGCCCTCTGGGCATCTGTCGAATTCCCCCATACAGCTATTCCATACCTTAAAACAGAACAAACATGGCTATGGTATACCAATAAGGCTGTTTGAATGTCTATTAATTATGTTTGTAACTCTTTCACGCAAAAACTGCTGAACGGATTTTGATGAAACTTTACAGTATTAACACATATAACACTTTTTATCCCGATATTCCCACGGAATCGACATTTACGCGGGTGAAACCGCTGGATGCAGCTTGTCATGCTATAATCTCTTGTTAGTAGGGGCGACTGTAGTATAATCATGTTAATTTAATGTTTGGTTGTTTTTCTGTTTTATCTTATAGTATATTACATGTCTCTGTCATCTAATCAGAGTTTGCTACAGCCAGGTCTCCAAGTATTAGTCGTGTCTCTGAATGTTTAAAACATGACAATATATAAAGTAGGGATATACTTTTGTATACACATACTTGGGCCAGATAGTGTCTTTCAAAAACAGACAAGATAAGGAAGTCTAAAGACGAGTCCAAAATGCTTGGAAGACCTACTGGGCGCTTAAAGAACACATGAAAGGTAGTCTTCTTATATCTTTAAAAAGGAAACTCATCGACATGTGGATCCTGCCCGTCCTAACCTACGGTGCACAAAGTTGGTCACTTACTGAACAACAGAAGTCCAAACTCAAGATTTACCAACGGGCAATGGAGCGCAGCATGTTAGGTGTTAATCGCTCAGATCGAGTTAGAAACACCACGCTGCGCTAAATGACTCAAGTAGCGGAAGTTGGAGACAAAACAGCCAGGCTGAAGTGGGAATGGGCCGGACACATCTCACGAATGCACCCGGAGAGATGGGCAAAGATCGTCACTCACTGGACGCCTGAGGCAGGACATCGCCGTCGAGGTAGACCAAGACGAAGGTGGCGTGACGATCTAATATCATTCGCAGGGCCAACATGGTCAGAGATCGCACAAGACAGGGAGGTTTGGAAGAAAAAAGGGGAGGCCTATGCCCAGCAGTGGGACACAAAACAGGCTAAAAAAAAAAACTTTTGTATATTGTCAAGAAAATAATGTACTTGTTCAGTAGCTTTTGAGCGGTACGCGGCGGTAGCTAATGAGCTACCGCGTTTCCTATATATCTTTGAATATTTTATTAAATCACTTGCAAACAGTCGTTTGTTCGGATATATAATTTACTTTTGTTCCTGTTTTCGTATCAAATACTTTTTAAGAATTACTGTGTTGTAATGATAGTGTTTCATTTGACGAAATGCCTAAATTCATTGATATCAGCCATACAGGAGAGAGTAGGGAACTGTGATATTAGATCGGATGAGCAATGCGATATCACATAAGGGAGTAGATTCAAAGATGGGTTGAACTGTTTCGGGATTTAGCAAATTACTGTGGAAAAGTAGATGGACGGACGACCTAAAGAAGGTGGCTGGGGTAGACTGGATGCGGAAGGCTGAGGACAGGGTGCTGTGGCGCAGTCTGGGAGAGGCCTATGTCCAGCAGTGGACTGCGATAGGCTGAGTTGATTGACTGTGGAAAAGTAACACGCAGGCGCCAGGCATCTGCTTGTTATTGATTAATTTGGTCATAGTCATGGACCTAAGTGTTCGAGGGTAACCTGTCTCTAGTAGATGTCTTTGAACGTGCTAATCTGGATATATATGATTACGCTACAATCCTTAGAAGACGAGCAAAAAGGAAAAAAAAATCACGCGGACGAAGTCGCGGGCAGAAGTTAGTGTAAAATATATATAATAATATAATTATACAGGGGCAAATGTAGCTTTGACTAAATCTGTCGCGTGTCTGAATAATGACGATTCTTCTTCAGGGCTTCCAACGGTATATTATGGGATTAAGGGAGAAAAAGATTTACCCTCCAAAAATTATTTATGTATGATGCTACAAATGTATGTTTTAACTAAATATATTTTCGTTCGGTTTACTAAGTTTTAATATTTTAAAAGTAAATATTTTCATTAAATATATTTTTATAAGGCTACGGGTATGAAACTAGCGTCGGCGGATTTTATATAAGTACTGTGAGTATTTTAAGTACCTAACTATTGGAAGTGCGATTTGTTCATCGGATTGTGAACGAGTTTTGTTTAATTTATCATGATTAAATATCGATACCCATCACGGTAACGACTGTGGCAGCATCTACAAACCCACAACGCAACACACTGATCACACGCAATATCCTGCATCGCGCAAGCAGAGTTTACCGCGCGACTAGCATATAAACAACGTCCGGATAACAATCGTCGCGCAGTTCCCATGAGATACGATAGGTACCCGTGTGGTCGGAGGATCCTCCTTTTTCTATGGAGGATGAACTTTACACCCTGTTCCTCATACCTCTATACTGGTAACCCCGAGTATAAACGTCAGCGCAGCCTTCGTGCAACTATGTACAGACGTCAGCACATCAAGTTACTACAATCTGTCAAATTTCTTTAATAGATTTTCAACTTTATCACTATTAGCATTAGGTTCTAGGTTGATTGAAAAAAAATTACAGTTTCGGGCAGCTTGATGTGCTGGCGTCTGTACTTCAGCGTGACTGCGTGATGTTTCGGCACTTAATTTAATATGAAATTGTGTATTGGTGGAATTAAATAACTCCCTGTTTAAAATTTAAATTCACGCTTATTGAGAGGAAAGAACAAGATGTTTGCAACGGGAAGCAGAACACCGAAGAAATAAATTTAAAACAGACAGACAAGAAATATACGTTATTTTTACAAGATGGTATGTTTACAGTAATAATATTAAAATGCCATTTTATTTTAACATAATAATAATATATCCTTAATTAACAAAAATAACAAAATTAAAATCTAACTTAACTAAAACTAAAATATAGCGTCGAAAAATTCATCCGCATCGCTGTCGACTGGTAATGTACCCAAGAGACTGGCGGCATTGCCACGTTGTATGGCAATGCTTAGCCTTTGGCCAAAGTAAAAGCCAGCCCTTGGGTCACGGGAAGTGTCAACCAGCCGTTTTGAAATTTCCTTAAAAAGACCATGAGCACTGGGACCCCACGGCCCGAGGGTCTCAACCCCAAACGGCTCGAAAATATAATTTCCGATAAGGTTATTATTAATGCCATTATACATATAATACATAAATTTCCATCTTTAATCAAACAGACAATGCGGAATAACTCATGTAAACGAACGTGAACATGACTTGTCAGTCATAAAAAAATGTTGTCAGTACGTCACCTAGCAACTACATACGTAAATACTTCCTTGAAAAAAAAACACTTATTAAATTAATGGGACTATTTAAAATGTATCCACGTTATTACGTTATCGTCGCCGAAGCACACAGTATTACAACCGAACATGTCTCCAATAAAATGGTTGAACAATTTATTGTTTCTGGAGAACCTTATCGGCATATACCGGAATTATTGTACCCAAAAAAAGATTAAGAAATATTTTTTTCTTTTCCATATATTTGTTTATACTATATTTAACACTCTAATTAGTATCAGTGAAGTATATTTATTGTTAATGGGAGATCAATGTAATCAGATCGACCATATATATTGTGCCCTCATTATTTCATGCTATATCTCTTGTGTTTCATCAGTTGTGACCGGAATCTGTTACAGCCGCACTTTTATGTCATTTTTTGAAAGCGTCAGTCGTATCTCAGAACGATTTGAAGACGATAAGAAATTAATTAATTCTTTGAAGAAATTGCACTGGTTCAGTATAACTTTTATTTTATTTTCTATTACGTATGCTGTTCAGAGATCTATTGATCTTGTTTTCAATTATGATCAAATAGACTATGATACGTATGTTTTAATTCGTGTTCCCATTTTTTTATCACAAACTCTGATGAGAACTACTTCATTATTTGAGAAATTTATATTTTTAGTTGTTATTATGATAGTGGTCCTTTTGTGCAAATGCTTGAATTCGTTGATATCAGCCGTTCAGGAGAAAGTAGGGAGTTTTGACATTGGTTCGGATGAGCAATGTTTTGTCACAAGGGAGCAAATTGAAGAATGGGTTGAACTGTATCGGGATTTAGCAAAGTGCTGTGAAAAAATAACACTATGTTTTGGACGTCAGGTACTTGAATTGCGAATTTAATCAAATTGATTATAGTGTACCTCGTCGTCTTAAATATGTTATCTTTAACTGTATTAAGTTTAAGTTCTTGTGTTGATGACATGCTTAGGTGCTTATGCTTATATAGTTTCGTAATTTGTCCCTTATGTTTCAGTTTACCTGTTCCTTAATAATGTCAGTATTTTACTACATTTTACTGACTTACCAAATTTGTTATTTGAGTGTTTTAAATGTAAGTATATTATGGCTTGTTTTAATTTTCTGCAAAATTTTTATGTATGATTTTTTTCTAATGATAATACTATTGGCTACTTCTTGGCTTATTTTTTTGTATTTAACTGCTATTATTTTTAATAAATTACAGATACAAGATAAGAAAACAGCAGTTGTTATAGTATGTTATGTGTTATTGACGATATTTGCAATCGTTGCTGGACAGTTGATTCTTAACCAAGGGGTGAAATACCACCGAATTTTGGCCCAACTCTATAATAAAATGGTTATTATTGGTAAGTAAAGGTATTGTTATTATGATATACATATATGCATCCGGTGAGATTCGACTTGTCGGATGAGATATTGATGAAAATAATTGTACAAAGTCGAGTTGGGACCTTAACAGCAGCTGGGATTGTGATTGAAAACATGTTAAACGTGTTTATTCTGCAGTGGGCCATTGTTAAAATCAAATAATTGTATGCTTAATCAATAAATTAAAATAATTTTCAGATTCAAAGAAAGCAGAAGCGAAATTGATAAAGGACTTTATACGTCTGATAAAGAAAAATCCACTAAAGATTGAGTTATTGTCCAACTTTCCTGCTGGAACTTATTTCCTGCCGGTTATACTCATGTCGACTGTCAATTATATCATTGTCATGTTGCAGTTTAACAATATTGTTTAATTTGGTAATGCAAAGGTCAAATTTCATAATAAGTGTAACTTTGTATAATTTCAGGTACCTATACAGGGTGTTACGGAAAGGGTATATCAATACAAACGGGTTGACGATACACTCGTCAACCCGTTTGTATTGATATACCCTTTCTGTAACAACCTGTATATATTTTAAACTTTTATAAACTTTGTGTGTAAATTAGGTATTAGAACTATAATTTTACTGTGTTATAAAATGTAGCCACACTTCATACTGATTACATGATAAGGACAGACAGAAAACATCCATAAATTATTTCTAAATGTCAAGTTCCTAGGAAAGAAAGTGCTGAGTTTGTATGTTATTTTTGTCTTCTTAACACAATTGGTTGAACACAATTTGACGTTTATGTTCTGATGAATTTGAAAAGTCAGGGCAATGTCCAATCGCCTTGAATTGTCTTCATAAAATTTAATTGTCACCAAGTAATTGGCTTTGCCGTTGCGGTTGATGTAGAAATAATAAACGTCGTGTTGTTTTACATTAAAGTTTATAATAACTTAGGTTGTAGTTTTATTTCACTTACTGGAATTAGATTTGCTCTCTAGTAGCCATAGAGTACTTAAACGATTCTAGAGTATTGTGGGTGAGAATTTATAGTCTCTTTGTAAAATGTAAAAAAGTGGAGTGGGGCAAGCAGAGTTCCTTGTGGTACTCCAAATTACACGTTTAGTTTGCTACGTATTTGATCATTAACTCTTACTTACTGTAGACTGTTAAGCCGTGAGGTACTAAGTTACACACAGCTTCACATCTTATACCAGCGAGTCCATTTTCTTTCAAAAGAAATTAGGTTGATATGGAGTCTAATGCCTTAGCAAGATCTATGAATACCTTTAAAAATTATTTATTAAACACGCCATTATAATGATAAGACGTTTAAAAATATTTGAAATAGTGAACGAAATCAGTTAATATATTAACGAAACTACTTATAAAAATGGAGCCAACAGACGTCCATTCATCATTTATTCTCGTTCATTCATCGTCCTTTAAAACCAGATAATATTTAATAGTCAGCGTCGTCGCCAAGACACACAAAATTACAAATAAAAAATTCTGCATTAACCGGACAAGCGGCGCGGTTCGCCGATCGGCGACGAAACAATAAAAAATCAGTTGTGTCTCATTAGCGGAGCTTGACAGATTAAAGTGGTTGAAAAATTTATTGTTACGGGAGAATCACATATATACAGAAATTATTGTAGTCAGAAGTTGACTAAGAAATGTTATATCATTTTACAAATCGTCCAGACTATGTTGCATTCAATTATAGTCTCCAGTCAACTATATTTATTATTAATAGTAGACATCTATATATACAGGGTTATTGGAAAAACACCAACAACCTCTTAAGAGGTCATTATACTCATAATTATGAACAACTTTTAATATGGAACCAAACATGAAATCGCGAAAAAAAAATCTGCTGTTCCCTACATTTATGTTCGCATAACTCGTCAAAATGTAGGGAACAGCTGATTTTTTTTTTCGCTAATTCAGGTTTGGTCCCATAATAAAAGTTGTTCATAATGATGAGTACAATGACCTCTGATGAGGTTGTTGGTGTTTTTCCAATAACCCTATATATAATGTAACAAATTATAATTTATTATTTTTTGTAACATAATCACGAGTCATCTTTTATCACGAGTTCGATAACCGTCGTGACCGGTATCATCAGAAACCGCGCTTTTACACCGTACATTTATATACAAAGCATTAGTCTTGTCTCTAAATGGTTTGAAGACGATAAGAATTATATTTACTTAATTGTATGTATTTGTTACTTTTAAGTTTCAGTTTTTCTTTTCGTTAATAGTGTTATCTTACTACATTTTGCTGACATACCAAATGTTCTACTTGAGTGTTTTAAATGTCGTTTTTGACTTTCCGGCCGGTCTGTTTATTGCTCCGCCTAACTAGCATCTACACACAACACAACAACAACCACACAACACACAACTACAACAACTAGTTGTTAACTGAGCATCGAAAAGCTAATGATAATTTGACCGGTTTTATAGTCATTGTAGTTGGGAAAAGGCTGGGCAAATTGACTTATCACAAATTTTTCCTAATATAAAGTTTATGAATGTTGAATTTTATTGTTAAAGTTGAATGTTACTGTGAATGAACGTACCCAAACCATTCAGTGACTAGAAATACATTGAAATTACGTAATACAATGTTATTGCAAAGGGTTCGGGTGTGTTTAATATTTAAAAAAAAATTAAGACAATGGCGCCGATTCCCTTATTCATAAAGTACACGAAATTTAAGTTCATTGCATCTTTTTCGTTCTATTGCAATAAGAAAAGGACAGAAGATACATATTAGTTTAGTCCTGTCAAATTATGATACTCCATATACAAGTTTAGACGTGATTAAAAAATTGGCTACTAAAAATATAGGTATCAATTTATGTCAGGCGCTGACTAATTTGACAACTAAACTAATATTTATCATATGTCCTTTTCTTAATGAAATAGAAAGAAAAAGATGGACTGAACTAAATTTAATTTAGTTTAGTTTGTGAACAAGGGAATCGGCGCCATTATGAGTGAAGGTGTAACTAACCCAATAAGACGTGTGTAATTAATGAACGTCTTTAAATCCATACTAATATTAAAATGTGATTTTGAAAGTAACTCTGCATGTCTGTTACCTTTTCGCGCCTAAACCACTGAACCGATCGTTACAAAACTTGACAAATAGGTAGCCTAGAGAAGGACATGGCTATTTGTCATTCTAAATTATTGCATTTAACAGCTAGTTATCATTCTCCATATGCCAATTTATTTGGGGTTGGTGCAACATGTCCTGTTCCTTAAGCGATCACGCCAAACGACGCTAATTATTATTATTATTAGCCTGTGACGTCCCACTGCAGGGCAAAGGCCTCCCTACTCTCTTTCTACCTCTCTCTGTTCAAAGCTGCTAAGGACCAGTTCTTGTTGAGGGAGTCCAGCTCATCCCGCCATCTCCGTCTGGGCCTGCCGCGATGTCGTTTGCCATTAAGAGGGACCCATTGGGTCGTAAGTTTGGCCCACTGTTCATCGACGTAAACGACGCTAATACAGAATAAAAAAAAATTCGCAACCGCCATCATGGATTTTCATTTTGACTTCACTCTTTAGCTTCAGCAACCCCGTAAACCATGAATACTCTCTAGACAGAAAAGATAGAATAAGATGAAAAATTCGCATAGAGGGGGCATAATTCCGACCATTACTATAGCGTTATGAGATAACAGTTTGGCCTGTACTATATGTGGTTCCATACAAAGTAGGGGGTCATGAATTCATGAAACCATGGGTTGTAAACCTCTGCTCTGCTCTGCATACTATGATAATTATCGTAGTGTGTACATATGTTTAGTAATTAAGAACATCACTAGTCGATAGTGAGTGATGGATAGACGAGACTAAGGGAAAGGACAGCAATGTCGTTCAAGTTAAAAACTACCTTAACGTTAATATGGACGACACTAAACTTGGTGAAACTAACTACAAGATACATTGAGTAATATATTGTTGTTACATTGTTTTATTCAAAACAACATGATACAATTTATTTTTATTCTGACAATCCTATGATATATGAGTAATAATTCATTCGTTATTTTATGTACATATCTAAATGCTTGCGTGTGTCTGGTAATTACTTAAAGGTAACGATTATGAACTACTTACTACCAAATTAGGGGAAAAAACGTTTCTACCCAGTAAAACTTATATCGTCATCACCAAGACACACAACATTAAAAACAAATTGTCCCCAATAAAGTGTTTAAAATATATATTGTTTATAGAGAACCTTCACGGTATACACAGGAATTATTGTAACCAGTCAAAGATTAAAAAATGTTTTATTATCTTCCAAACATTTACGCTAATTATATTGCACTCTGTTGCTATCATTAGTCAAATGAAACTGTTTCTAGGAGGACATGACTATGGTCAAATCAATTTGATTTTTGCTTGTGCTTATGTTTTTGGATTTTTAAGCTCTTTGTTAACCGTCGTGACCAGCATCTGTTACAGCTACGGTTTCATGTCTTATTATAGGAGTATCAGTCGTGTCTCTGATATACTTAAAGGAGACACTGAATTCCTTAAATCTCATAAAAAAATATACAGGTTCAGTTTGTCTTTGGTTTTTCTGTCCATCGCTTTTGCTGTATATAGATCTGCAGCAGTTATAAAATCACAATCAAATCTAATTTATTTTATCACTTTTTTATCACAAACAATTATACGACTTAACATAATATTCCAGCACCTCACTTTGTTTGTCGTTATTATGATGGTGGTAAATTCTTTGAAATCTTTGACTTCGTTGATATCAGTCATGCAAGATATAGTAGGGAAAAATGATATTAGTTCGGATGAGCAATGTGATATCACAAAAGAGCAGATACAAGAATGGGTTGAACTGTATCGAGACATAGCAAATTGCTGTGAAAAAGTAACACTATGTTTTGGTCGCCAGGTATTTGATTCTGGAATTTAATTGAGATGATCATGCTCCTAGTACTTAATCTAACTTCTGTTTGTTTGTAACATTCTTTTGTTACAGGTTTTCTTTACGCTATCAATCTCAATATCTCAGTTTATTTTATTTTCGTACCTAACGTGTTACCAGGTTGTTTCGAAAGTAAGTTGATGATATTTTAAAGAGGATCCTATTGTAAATGTTATCCGTATTCTAAGTTAACGATTTTTTTAACATTATTTAATTTTATACGTTTTAGAAGATGAATATAATATATAGGTTCATGCTAGAGGAATTTACACTATGTTTTTATATGACATTGATGATATTGCCAACCGTTGCTGGACAGATGACTCGTAACCAAGGGGTGAAGTTCCACAGAGTCTTGGTTCGGCTTTATAATGCAATTATTATAAGTAAGAATACTTGTTTCTTTTCAATGTCAAAATTGTTTAGGTACTAAGATTATTTGTAAATATCATAATTTGCTATTTCATTTTAGATTCACGAGAAGCTGAAGCGAAATTGATAAAGGACTTTATACGCTTGATAAAGAAGGATGCAATAGAGATCAAATTATTGTCCAACATCACTCTTGGGACGTGCGTGCTGCCAGTTATACTTTCTTTGGTTGTCAACTATGTCATTGTTATGTTACAGTTTAATCATATTATTTAATTCTACTCGTATTACAAACGTTACAATTTGCAAACATGTCGAGATATTTGTAATTTAATCACGCTAACATTTACAGAAAAAGACCGAGGCCGATACCTGTGACGACTTTTTAGGATTAAAGCCTGAAACAATGTGCTAGTAGAAATCCATAAAATGGTTGAAAAGTTATTGTTTCTAAAACATCTATCTATCTAAAGTATACACAGGATTTTTTTTAGCAAAAAGAAGATTTAATAATAATATGTGTAGTTAACGTGCTAGCGGCCGTTTCCGGGGGCCCATTATTGAGTGTGCAAGTCACCCCCTGCTATTTTATCCGTGTATATATGAAACATTGATTAGGCAGGGGTCATAGTTCTTCCATAGTTCTTGGTAACCAGTCCACTTTAGCCACCCAAACCCATAGCCCAACTTTTTATTTTTCCATATCCTGCAATAGTCTTACACCAAACGGGGGTTGTCCTTGGGTGCAAGTGCTTAGTGCATACAGGGATAATCATCGGTTGGTGCCACATTTCATTAAAATTTCCTAAGGGGCCTCTGCGGGTTGGCTTCGGCCCCTCGTACGCCTTCCAAAGGACCGGGACCCCATGGTCCCGAGATATGTAAAATGACAAAATAATAATATGTGTAGTTATATCTTTAATTATGATTGTAATGGAGTAGTCAAATAATGCAAAAATGTCTAATGGTCAACTGACCATTAGACATTTTTTTACCAACAATTACCAACTGGTTATTAAGGTAGAAGTGATTGTTTCGAAACATTAAACAAAGAGATAACTTGAAGAATATGTATTGTATAATAAAGGCATACCTATTATAATATAGGTAGGTAATACGGGCTGGTGTCCGCAACTCCACTTCAATGCGCGTATTTTGCGTACGGGTGGGAAAATCGATTATTCGATCCACCCCAGCTCCTCAAGGAAGGCCAGCAACGCCTTGATGTTACTGACCGTCTCTCGTAGGGTACCTGGGTTACCGAAGTACTTTGCCCTGTACGTGGCGACCACCGGGCAGCTTAGAAGTACATGTGCCGCTGTCTCGTCGTCCTCCATGCAGGCCCTGCACAGCGGACTGTCTGTTACTCCTATGACAAAGAGGTGTTTATTAAATGACCCGTGGCCAGTTAAAGCTGCAGTAACTATGCGCAGCTTTTGTTTAGTTAGACGGAGGACCTGTTTCGTGAGGCGGCCATCCAATGTAGGAATTGCTTCCCTAGCCTGCCTACATTCGCCTTGGTCCGTCCATAGTTTTTCATGTTGGTCTTTGGTGCGTTTCCTTACCAGAGTGCGTATATACCCGAAGGTGAGTAGCGCAATGGGCTCAGGTCCCACTGGTGCCATGCTCGATCCCCTTCTGGCAAGCTCGTCGGCTGCATCGTTGCCCAGCGAACCGCTGTGTCCTTTGATCCATTGAATGGTTATTTTATTGAGGTTACCGACCTGGTTGAGGCGCTGGTGACACTCGTATATTAGCCCAGAGTCAGCTGTATAACTGTTCAGCGCTTGCAGAACAGCCATGCTGTCTGAGAGTATGCGTATTGAGTGCTCCTTTACTTCCCTAGCCATAATGGCAGAAGCGGCTAGTGAAATGCCCATGCATTCGGCCTGGAACACTGTGTTGTGGACCCCCAATGGTGCGGCCATAGATGATTAATAATTCATTCGTTATTTTATATGCATACCTAAATGCTTCCACGTGTCTGGTAATTACTTAAATTTGGTAGTAAGTAATTCTTAATCGATATGATTAAGAACTACTTACTACCAAATTAAAATAATAAAATATTTCCACCCAGTAAAACTTTTATCGTCGTCACCAAGACACACAATATTAAACACAAAATGTCCCCAATAAAGTGGTTAAAGTGGTTATTGTTTATAGAGAACCTTCACGGTATACACAGGAACTATTGTAACCAGTCAAAGATTAGAAAATGTTGTATTATCTTCCAAATATTTACGCTAATTATATTGCACTCTGTTGCCATCATTAGTCAAATGAAAATGTTGCTAGGAGGACATGACTATGGTCAAATCAATTTAATTGCTGCTTGTTCTATTGCTGTTGCATATGTAAACTCTTTGTTATCCGTCGTCACCAGCTTTTATTACAGCCGCGGCTTCATGTCGTATTATAGAAGTATCAGTCGCGTTTCTGAATTATTTAAAGGAGACACTAAATTCTATAACTCTCATAAAAAAATATACTGGTTCAGTTTGTCTTTGATTTTTCTGTCCATCGCTTTTGCTGTATGTAGATCTGCAGCGGCTCTAATACTATTTTCCCAATTAGACCAAATTTATTTGGTTATCATTTTGGTATCACAAACAATTGTACGACTTGACATAATATTCCAGCAACTCACATTTTTTGTTGTTATTATGATGGTGGTAAATTCATTGAAATCTTTAAATTCGTTGATATCAGTCGTGCAAGAAATAGTAGGGAAATATGATATTAGTTCGGGTGACCGACGTAATGTCACAAGGGAGCAGATTCAAGGATGGGTTGAACTGTATCGAGATATAGCAAATTGCTGTGAAAAAGTAACACTATGTTTTGGACGTCAGGTATTTGGTTTTGTTTCATTGTGATGATAATGCTCCTAGTAATCTAACGTCTATTTGTTCGTAAACATGACGTGTATTTTGTTACAGATTTTCTTTACGGTATCAATCTCAGTATCTCAATTTATTCTATTACCGTATCAACTGTGTTACAGATTTTTTTTGGAGGTAAGTTTTTTGATATCAGATTGGGTCCTATTATAAAAGTTGTTCGTATTACAAGCTAACGATTGTTATAACAATGTTTAATTTTATACATTTTAGAATGACGATATGCATGAGCTCAAGGGAACTTCATTTGTAATATGTTTTTATATTTCATTGATGATATTGCCAATCGTTGCTGGACAAATGACTCGTAGCCAAGGGGTGAAGTTGCACAGAATCTTGGCTCGCTTTTATAATACAGTTATTAAAGGTAAGAATAACGTTTTTTTTTTTAATTTCAACAATATTTAGATACTAAAACTATTTGTAGTATCATAATTTGTTATTTCTTTTTAGATTCACCACAAGCTGAAGCGAAATTGATAAAGGACTTCATACGTTTAGTAAAGAAGAATCCAACAGAGATTAAGTTATTGTCCAACATTCCTGCTGGGACGTACATGCTGCCAGTTATACTTACGTTTGCTGTCAACTATCTCATTGTTATGTTACAGTTTAATCATATTATCTAATACTATTCATATTACAAACGTTAAAGTTTGCAAACATGTCTGGATGTTTGTTTGTAGCTTAATCACGCCAACATTTGCATAAAAAGACCGAGGCCGATGTCCTAAACTATGGCGACTTTTTAGAATTAAAGCCTGAAGCAGTGTTGCTAGTAGAAATCCATTTAGTTAATGTTAATCGTTCTCGGGACACACAACATTATAAACAAAATGTTTCCAATAAAGTGGTTGAATAAGTTATTGTTTCCGGAGAATCTATATACAGAAATGAAGTAATTGTAGCCAAAATTTTAATAATAGTTATGTGTTAATGTGTTATGTGTTTTAATAATAGTTGTGTGTGTGTTATTAAAATTTTGGCACCATATATTAACAAGCCATATACATGAAAAACATGTGAATTGGCTTGTACTAAGTTAAGTGACGATTAACGTCTGCTGAATCATACTTATTTTGGATATAATAATATGTTTAGCTTTAACTTTGTATTGTTATTGAGTTGGGGTCCTCAATTCCACTTTTCAAGCACGTGTTTTAATGCTTTATACTTGTCTGAAATTTTAGCAACGTTTATGAATGTTTTACTTTCTTCTACACACTATCGAAATAATTGTCATAATTGTTAAAAGTGTTTGCTTGCAATTAAATACAATTATGGTAGATTTGTTAATTTAACAAACTATTTAAATAATGTGGTGTTCTAAAAATTGTTGACAGTCAATTACTGAAGTAGCTTTCTAGTGAATTTATATAACAAAATGTTTTGCGTCTTTCCATATACCTAAACATCAATATTACTATTGTCTTCGTCAAAGTAGTTGAATAAATTATTGTTGCGGAGAATCTCACACACTTATGAAGGAATTAGTGTAGCCAGAAGAAGACCAAGAATTATTTTATTATGTTTAAATATTCGTTTATACTATTTATTCTCTTCATTGCCTAAGTATAATTTTTGTAGGAAAGATATAGCCAAATAAATTTAACTTATCCAGCGGTTATAGGCTGATGAAGAGACAATACACATCTCTGCTTGAGGCTGGATTTGAGTCTCTATTTAACTGAGCATGGATTGATTACCGTTCTGAAATAAGACTGATGCTCAAGTGTTGATTCTATACTTTTCTGATCGAATGATTGAAAAAAAAAATAACTTGAGGATCGTTCTGTAATACGGATCTTAGACTTTCTTTTATATACACTTTTCAAATTGTATCCATTTGCGTAACATCACACGACTCTATTATAAGTGTATTTATGTTTTTTATGTTACGTAATGATTATGCCTAATAAATTCGTTTATCTGGTCAGAATTCTATTTTATTCTTGTTTCAGTTTTTCGTTTCGCTAATATTGTGTTTGGTATACTATGTTATGGTGGCTTATTTCGTCCCACCGGACTACTAAGAGACAGTGCACCTTTGTCTGTCTCCAGATCGCATGTGCAACGAAATCACGACGTTTGATTTGCGTTTTGCGATTCCCCCCACGATAAATGATAGTAGCATTTATAGCAGCCATATTGAGGATAGAGTTCGGATCTAGTGCGCAACCCCTCATACGAATAGGACTACGGTCACTTCGGACCGGCATTTCTCGGATTCGGATCGGATTTAGTGCGAAACCGCTCTTAGGGTAACGCTTTTTTTAATTAGGTATATACTAGCTGGCTAATACAAATATTTAGGATGACAAGTAGCCTATGTCCTTCTCCAGGGCACCTATGTATTTGGAAAATTTAAGTCCGTGTGCTTGAACCGTATTATCGACCGTAGTATATTATTAAAGACATATAGCAGACTGTGTTTAAACAACCCGACAGTACATTGACTTGAACTTATCCAGTGACATAAGATGTCCAGCAAAGAATAATATAACGACCCTGATCAACGTAATGGGCAAACAACTGTTACTTGAGGGGTTGAGTCAAGTAACCGAAATTAATGTAATTGAAATAAAACAACAAAACTTGCATGTGACTGGTGACTACTTGAAGATTACGATTAAGGTGAATGCGCAGTGGTAGGCCAAGAAATACAAATTTTCTTACGTTTTTTTTTGCAATTTTGAGGTCATTGTCAGGTTGTGTCTTGATAAAAATATGATTCATGACTATATTTACAGAATTATAGTCATTAGAATCATTAATATCTCTTTAAGTTAGATTTTTTCCATAAGCACTTTTCTATAAAAGATTTGTTGTTTTGTTAGCTGTTGTTTGATCAAGATACAACCTGACACTGACCTGAAAATTGCAAAAAACGTAAGAAAAATAGAATTTCGCGGGCTACAACTGCGCATTCACCTTAAGAACTACTTACTACTAAATTAAAACAACAAAATGTTTGTTTCCACCCAGTAAAACTTTTATCGTCGTCACCGAGACACACAACATTAAAAACAAAATGTCCCCAATAAAGTGTTTGAACTATATAGTGTTTATAGAGAACTTACTAGGAATATACAGGAACTATTGTAACCAGTCGAAGATTAAAAAATGTTTTATTATCTTACAAACATTTACGCAAATTATATTGCACGCTATTGTCGTCATTGATCAAATGAAACTCTTGCTAGGAAGAGATGACTATGGTCAAATCAATTTGATTGTTGCTTGTTCTGCTGCTTCTGCATATCTAAACTCTTTGTTATCCGTCGTGACCAGCATTTGTTACAGCCACGGCTTCATGTCCTATTATAGAAGTATCAGTCGTGTCTCTGAATGCTTTAAAGATGACAATAAATTCCTAAACTTTCATAGAAAAATTTACTGGTTTAGCTTATCTTTGATTTTTCTGTCTATCGCTTTTACTGTATATAGATCTGCAGAGGCTATAATAAAATATTCCCAATCAGATCTGTTTTATTTGGTTATCATTTTGGTATCACAAACAATTATACGACTTAACATAGTATTCCAACATCTCACATTGTTTGTGGTTATTATGATGGTGGTAAATTCATTGAAATCTTTGACTTCGTTGATATTAGTCGTGCTAGAAATAGTAGGGAAGTATGATAATAGTTCGGATGAGCAATATAATATCACAAAGGAGCAAATTCAAGGATGGGTTGAACTGTATCGAGATATAGCAAATTGCTGTGAAAAAGTAACACTATGTTTTGGACGCCAGGTATTTTATTCTTGAATTTCATTGAGATGGTCATGCTCCTTGTGATCTAACTTCTATTTGTTTACAAACATTATTTTTTTACAGGTTTTCTGTATGCTATCAATCTCAATATCTCAGTTTATTTTATTTTCGTATCGAATGTGTTACCAGATTGCTTTGAAAGTAAGTTTTTGATATTTCAAACTGGGTCCCATTGTAAAAGATGTCCGTATTCTAAGCTAACGTTTCGTGTAACATTATTTAATTTTATACATTGTAGAATCAGGATATATATGATTTCAAGAAATTAGTATTTGTTCTATGTTTTTATATTTCATTGATGATATTACCAACCGTTGCTGGACAGATGACTCGTAACCAAGCAGCAAAGTTCCACAGAGTCTTGGCTCGGCTTTATAATGCAGTTATTAAAAGTAAGAATACCATTTTCTTTAATGTCATTAATCTTTAGGTACTAATTTTTATTGTTATAACATAATTCGTTATTTCATTTTTAGATTCACGAGAAGCTGAAGCGAAATTGATAAAGGACTTCATACGTTTGATAAAGAAGAAAGCACTAGAGATAAAGTTATTGTCCAACATCACTCTTGGGATGTGCATGCTGCCATTTATACTTACTTTGGCTGTCAACTATCTCATTGTTATGTTACAGTTTAATCATATTATTTAATAGAATAGAATGCTCTTTATTATGTACACCATATAATAATAATATAGAAACTTTACAATGGGTGACACAATGGGCGATCTTATAGCTAAGAGCGATCTTTTAACGACAACCTTTGGATGGATTAAAAAGGGGAAGGACATACAAATACTGTTGGTAGTCTGTGGTGTACCATTTACACAAAACAATAAATACATACTTAAAGTATATTATACTAATCTAAATAAATATATACATAATATATATTACAATTGTAAACATGAAACAAGAGCAAAGAAAATATAATGATGATGTTTAAGAAGAGAGGAAGTGCTTTTTTATCATAATCCGACTCATATGCTAAACATTAATGTTTGCAAACATGGCTGGATGTTTGTAACTTAGTCATGTAAATGTTGGCGACATTTACATGAAAGGACCGAGGCCGATGCCCAAAACTGTGGCGACCTTTTAGTATTAAAGCCTGAAGTAGTTTTGCTAGTAGAAATCTATATAGTTAATGTTATCGAAGCTCGCGTTCACGCCAATAGGACAAACGGTGTTGAAGTTGATTACACGCCAGTAAAATAACATACGGACGATTAAAACAAGTATTACCATAAACAAGGTCGTCTGCGTCCTTGCTATTAATTCAATAATATAGGTAGGCGCTATTGGAGTATTGATGAAGAAAATTATTAAACCGGACATCTTTAATAACGCCGTGTCGTTGAAATAAAGTCAACAAGTATTTACCTACTAAATAATATATAAATTTTGGCCTCCGTCCATTATAACCATTACTTTATCGTCGTCAATGAGAACAGAACTACAAACAAAATGTCCGCTTTAAAATGGTTGAACAATTTATTGTTTCTGGAGACCCTGTTAGGCATACACAGGCAATATTGTATACAGAAGAAGATAAAGAAATATTTAATTCTTTTCAAAATATTCTTCCAGGCCATCTTGTACTCTATTGTTATTGCTGTTAAAGTGTATTATTTGTTACAAAATGTTGTGATTGATCCAGCGAATGTCATTTATTGTGTTTTTGCTTCTGCAGCCTATATAAACTCTGTATCATCCGTTGTGACCGGCATCTGTTACAGCCGTGCCTTCATGTCATATTATAAAAGTGTCAGTCGTCTCTTTGACTGGTTTAAATACGATATAAAATTAACAAAATCCATAAAGAAAATATACTGGTCCACGATAATCTTAACTTTATTATTTATTTCCTTCGTTGTCACCAGATCATTGGACGTTATGGACAGATTCAAAGAAGTGAATGAATTTCTTATTCCTCTTATTTTTGCAACTCAAATGATTATAAGATTTACTGTTGTTTATCAGCAAATAATGTCGTTTGTGGCCATTATGATAGTTGTTAACTTGTCTAAAAGCTCGAGTTCATTGATATCAGCCGTTCGAGAGAGAGTAGGGAGACGTGAGGTTAGTTCGGATGAGCAAGTTGATATTACAAGAGAGCAGATTCAAGAATGGGTTGAACTGTATCGCGATTTAGCAAATTGTTGCAACAAAGTGACGCTATGCTTTGGACGCCAGGTAGGTTCTGGTGTTTGGTAATAAGTTAATTGATTTTATAATCCATTGGTGCTCTAGATATCGTGTTAAGTTATTGTGTTAGCTCAATTGGAATTCTTATGTTTCAGTATTTCTTTTCGCTAGTTCTGTCAATGCCCAACTACATTTTGATGATGTACCAGATTTTTTCAAATGTAAGTATTGTGTAATTACCTGGATTTAGATTTCCGAGGAAAAAATGTATCGAAGATGGTGGTATAATGAAGTTGGATTTCACAAAAAAATAAGAACATTTAATTTTAAGAAAAAATGAGCCATTAGCCATGAGCTCGTCTTATAACAGCTTGATTATTTTAAATGGTCTCTGGATAGAAACGAATGTATCAAATTGTTGGAAATCAGTCTCACCAAGGGGTATCATATGTAACGTTGTGGCTTCACATTAGCTAAAGCTCACGCGCATCACTAGTTGCCTGACGTTACTCGGGCATTTCAGTGCTGCATGCAAAGCAAGCGGGCGCTTGTCCAGAACCCTCTGGAATTACACTACGTGCCCTGATCTAGGGTGAGTTCATCATTATGATATGTACTGTGTGCTCTAGGTTATTTAATGTGTCATATGCAATGATTTTGTGTTCTATCTATCATTGTGCCACGCTGCTTTGCCTGTAAACCGCTACGATGTGTACCGCTGCGCGCTGTGAGCTACAGTCTATCCTGCCTTCTACACCATTCTTTGGTCGCTAAGGGAGCTATAAGGCAAGGACATCACACGCGCACTTTTAGGGTTCTACGTTCATGCTGAATGAGTGACGTCTGCACTATTGCCTGTACCGTAGGCTGTGCTGAAGCGCAAACTAGAACCAAAAATTCTGCACATGATTCCTAGACCCCTACCTAGCCTAGAAATTTTTAGTCGCTTATCAAAAACCAAAATCAGCTGTTTCATAGAAAAGTGCATTTTTTTATGTAATTCTGTGATCCATATAAATTATGTTAGTATACTTAAAAATTATGTTAGTAACCAAAGATTAAAATACATACCACAATAATACTATTATAACTAAAACTAAAATAAGAAATGCAACAAGTACCTATGCGGTCAAAATGTAGGGAACAGCTATTTTTTTTTGTTTAATAACCGACGAAAATTTTCAACGCAGGGGGTTCAGAATCATGTACAGACGCCAGCATATCAAACTACCCGAAACAGTCAAATTTTCCCAATCAACTTTGAACCGTATGCTTTAGCGATAAAGTTTAAAATCTATTAAAGAAATTTGACAGATTGTAGTAGATTGACGTGCTTGGCGTCTGTACTGAATCCATGGTAACAGGTTGTGCGTCCATCCCTGCTATCGTGTTTGTATTCACATAACTTGCTATTTTCTTTTGTCTCTCTCTCTCGTTCTACAGCCTACCTTTTTTGAAGTGTAAACTTCTTTAGCGGCGTTGCACACTTTTTTGTAATGGGTAAAAAATGTTAAACTCGCGTCAGGACACGTGACCGTCAGGAGAGACTACACACAGGGGAGAACTACTACTCCTAAATACTAAGTATCCTCCTCTCTTTCTACGGCAGCGCCAACCGAAGTGAACCAAGTGACACACGACAATGGATGGATGGATGGATGGACAGCTGATGACTCGACCGTCTGTGTAGTAGCCACACTGCTGTATATTCGTAAAATTCGTGTATATTACCTAAGTGTTTAAAATATGGAAATTGAACAAAGTGCATCTATTAATGAAAAAAGTGCCGCAGAAATAGTGAAAAAAATTAGTTATATTAATTCAATTAATAATTGATTTATTTCAACGTTAATATTCAAGTTTTCACTTCTGCCGGCACTCCCGGAGTGCAACCCTCTTTTTTTTCTGGTGCGCGGTGGAAATCCTCATGGACTTCCTCCATCGTAGGGGTGACAGTGGAGCATGCCGGACTCTTACCAGCTCTCTACCTATGGCCCGGGACGCGGGATTCGCCTAAGCATTCACCGCTCCCCCGACAGGCCTCGACCCACTGTTCCTCAGCGGGTCCCATCTCATCATGCGCCCATTCCTATAATGCTCTACAGCCTACCTGTAAAGCCCTAAACGTTACATATGCTACCTAGTAGGTAACTGGGTGTGAAGATCAGATAGCAATCGCTCGGAAATGAGTGTGGAGACCAGATAGCAATCGGTTGGATTGGAAGCCAACTTCAAAGAAGTTAGGAAATGATAAGACAGATGATAATGATAAGGAGCAAAAGTTAGCGTGTGGCAAAATAATAATGTTTTTTTTTTTGTTGTTAATTTTAGAAGGGATTATACACATTTGAGTTGAAGAAAGTGATAATTGCTTTATTTAATTATGGATCAGTAACGCTCTTGCCTGTTTTTGCTGGACAATTGGCTCGTAACCAAGGGAGGAAGTTCCACAGAGTGTTGGCTCGACTTTATAATACAATGTTAATAATTGGTAAGATTTTTGAAAATATAATACAATATGTAACTGAATTAATTTACATTATGAAAGTAGTATGTTCAGAATCGATTTCTGCCAATTTTAATATAGGTAATTTTAAATTACAAAACTTCCGCTATGCAGTCAAAACAAACCAAAATGGACGAAGTACCCATTACGCTAGGCCCCCTATATCTGTGCGATAGTGTGTGTGGGTAGGTTTGTAATGTGACCACAATTTTCTCCCACAATGAATATAACTAATGTAATAAATAAACAATTCATAGATACTGGAGTCGATTCCCATGTTCATAAACTAAACTAAATTTAAGTTCAATGTATCTTTTTCATTCTATTTCATTAAGAAAAGGACAGAAAATAAATTTCAGTTTAGTCCTGTCAAATTAATCAGCGCTTGACACTACTGCATACAAGTTTAGACGTGATTAAAAACTTGCCTACTTTATTTACGTCAATTTACGTCAGGCGCTGATTAATTTAACAGAACTAAACTAAAATTTATCTTCTGTCCTTTTCTTAATGAAAGAGAAAGAAAAAGATGCACTGAACTTAAATTTAGTTTAGTTTGTGAACAACAGAATATACACCAATAGTAATAATTCCAATTCCAAGAACTGTCACGTTAGTCTTGTGGTCGCAAGCGCTATTACTGAGCATGAGGTCCTGGATTCGATTTTCAGGTCGGGTTAGATGGGTCTTATAATAACTGGCGAAATATGGGTCATACTATACGTAGTTTTCTGCCTAAATAACCCTTCGAGCATTATAGGCGTAATTAATGTTTTGCAAGAAATAAATAAATAAAAATTTATTGAAATAATAAGTTTACAAAAAGTGTACATATGGTTCAGTAGTATATATTAATCTAGGCCTATAATAGGATTATAATAATCTGGATATAACCTATGGTATGACAAATATGAGATTGCAGTCAAAAATAGAATTCTGAAAGGAAATAATTCTGAAGGGAAAGAATTCTGTAGTGCGATTTGTAATAATTCATGTATACAAAATTATTTCAGATTCTGGCGAAGCTGAATTGAAATTGACAAAGGACTTCATACGTCTGATGAAAAAGAATCCGCTAGAGATCTTGTTGTTGCCCAAAATTCCAGCTGGGATGTATATACTGCCAGTTATACTCACTTTGGCTGTCAACTATGTCATAGTTCTGTTGCAATTTAATCATGTTATTTAATAAAAATTCCAGTGGGCGCCCAGTGGTATCGGCCTTAACGGACGAGACGTTGGTCGTGGGTTCGAACCCAAGCAGGCTTTACTTTTTGTATTTTATTTCTTCACCACTGCTCTCAAAACGGTAGTGGAAAACATCGTGAGGTAACCGGCATGTCCTAGAACCAAAAATTCGAAGACATGTGACATCTACCAACCCGCTCTGGGCCCTCGTTAATGGAAGCTTGCTCATCGCTTACACATTGTACTAGATATTAAAATGTTGTAAGTTTTCCTAAAATTAATAAAATAATGGCCTACTCCCTCTCAAAGAGGCGGCCTGTGTCCCAGCAGTGGGAACATTAACGGCTGATTATGATAAACATATATTTATTTAATATTATGATCTGTATTATGTATTTGTCCATCTAACAATATGTAACTTATTATGTTTGCTATTATTAATTATAGAGTAAATATAGTTTTAAGATTAAAGCATAATACTGTACCCTCTTTAAAATTAATAGTTTTGTACATTTGGCCAGTTGTGTTGGAGTTCCATATACGAATAATAAGTCCGTTGTTTTAACATTAAATGTTGTAACCCTAATTTGTACTTTTACTTTACTAACCACTAAACATGAAACACTAAACATAAAAGTGCGCTGTTCGATTTTCAACTTTTGGTACTGAGCTGAGGGCAGACATTCCAACAGCGCGGTTTTATTTAGGCATTCCATTCATAGGTCGACGACACAGCTATATCTTTCTATACAATGAAAAGGAGGTTCAAAAAACCCAATTGTCCTAAAACACTTTTAAGAAAACAGTGGCTTTTATTACATTTTCTCTTCGCTGCCGCTGTATATAACACGAATTTATTAGATGAAAAATAAATAAATTACACGCTTTAGGATGCATCAAACGTCTAGATTGAAGGGAAGGAAATAAGGTCTGAAATTAATTTTCTTTGGAGGTCTTCGAAATAAGGACTTAGGAAAAAAAGATGTCATTCAAGACGTAGAATACAACCAAGTCCTTCCAATTAAAAGAACATGGAATCGTCATGCTGGCAACGCCTGGAGATGGCAGTACTGAGATAAAAATACTGTAATAAAATTTGAAGCGCCAAAAGTGCGTTGAGCGACAACATCGTCATCACTGCCATCCAAAGCTGTCAGTTCCTATCAGTTATACAAGTGTCTCCGCGGTATAATATGTTTGTATTATAAGGTAGAACCTCAG
Source organism: Amphipoea oculea (assembly GCA_945859645.1). Taxonomy (NCBI): domain Eukaryota; kingdom Metazoa; phylum Arthropoda; class Insecta; order Lepidoptera; family Noctuidae; genus Amphipoea; species Amphipoea oculea. The sequence continues at coordinate 18,527,754 of OX243873.1, forward strand.
GCTAGGTTGAGCAATCTTTACAGACAGACTGTTAATAGCTGGATAGTTTCTAGACAGATGCAAATGTAATACAAATATCTCTTCTTAAACAGAGAATGATCGAGTATACGCCAGCACGCAGAAAGGCAGTGCCTATTTCAGATCATCTGATTGCCACATTATGTTTTACTTCAACGACAGAAGTTACGGAATAAGAAGAAAACAAAAGTTGTTACTTGCCGAGTTCTGCCCCAATACCCTTTTTTTTTCCTGGGTGGAATATCCTCATGAATGTCCGCCGCCCTGGGGAAGGGGGGGGGGGGGGTCCGTCAGACTCTTACTGACTAAAAACTACCCCGGTGTTCCATCTCACACCTACGCCGGGGGTCGCGGGGACGTACGATTCTTCCGCAACCCCCGGCTGGTATGCTCCAACACCTTTTTTTTTTAACGTGGAGAAATGCTCATGCATTCTGCACTACCACGGGGTGATAGTGCAGTTATGTGGGACTCTAACCCACTAAAACTCCACGATGTCCTCCTCTGCCGTTTACGGCGGAAACACGGGCACGCGTCAGCACTCATCCGTGAACCCGCCGCGGCTGTCAGTCACCGGACCCTCCTCTGGGGAGTATTCCCCATCACCGGCGCACCAGAACACATAGCACGCCGTGACCACCCCAGGGACCAAACCAGCACATAGGGGCCAGACGACCTCGTGTCTGGGCACCCTTGGTCCCCCTGCGACGGGTCAGGTCATTGGCCCCGCCGCCTGCCAATTTTCGGCCGCAGAGGATAGGGAGAGCGGCCAACGTCATACCAACACTCCTCCTCCTCTACAGCCCCACCGCGTCCGCCATCAGACGGTGGCGACCTCGTCAAGGCCGCGGAAGGTAGGGAGAGCGGCGCACCGCAATACCGGCACTCCTCTCCCGCCGCGCGGCCTCCAACCCTCAGCCGCGATACCTCCGATACGACATCGCGGCCCGCCTCAGCTGCGATGTCGCCCAAGCGGCACTGCAACCTACTTGTTGGCCGCTACGTCATCGGCTTACTGGCAAAAGCCCTGACGAGCGGCCCCTCCTCGGGTTCCTCTTCGCTTCACCGTGGGTGTCCAAGCCACGGCTACTGAGCCCCCCCGCCTCGACAATGCGGGAACCCACTGGCGGGGATGCTCCAACACCCAATCCAACTCCGTGCCATAACGGCATTTCGGTTAGGAGATAGGGCGAAGTTCTATAACGCAGGTTGCGGTGTCATTTCACAGAAGTAGGCTGCGGAAAGGTTGAGAGAGGTCGAGACCACTCTCCCGACCCGCAGCAGACCAAAATGTTGGAAATGACATAGTCGGAAAAATTAAAATGCAAACAAAAGTTAACCTTGAGGACATACAGGGTGGCAAGGGACGTCCACGCGCAACCTGGTTGATTATCAATGTATAACATGATGTACTGATGCCAGCACATCAAGCTAATACAACCTGTCAAATTTCTTTAATAAAAGCAAAAGGTTCAAAGTTCATTGGGAAATTCGGGTAGCTTGGTGTGTTCGCATCTGTACATGATACATATTATTCTTCTTCTTAGCGTGTCGATAGCAATCTAAATGTACTTGGCCCAGAATTCGGCTACTTGTTTGGCGCCATCACTAGCGTCCATCAGTTCCTGTAACGTGCAGCTGACAGGACACTCAGGGCACGATATTAAGTGTCCCATCGTTTGTGGAACAGCACCACATTTACACTCTAAGGTGGAGTCGTCTATACAGGGTGAATTTTCCAAGTGGGCGTGGATGGCCAAATTCTAAACTATGAGGAATAGCGAAAAATACTCAAAGGAGTCGCGGGCTCGATTTTGATGAAAACTAAAACTGCATCATTGGATTTTTGAAAAATCAATATTTCTAGCCAGGAATCGAACCTGTTGATTTTGAAAAAAAAAAAACCACACACTGTATTATTACACCATTCTATAGTGTCCCTAATAAGGATCACATTCTGGGAAGTAATGACATACGGCAAACTTAAGGAAAATGTTGAATTTTACCTACATAACGTACCTTGTTCGAAATGATGCTCAATATTTTTATTAACACACCCACAGCGCAGTCACCTTCATAACATTATGTTCTAAATTCAGATTTCTATTACGATCTTTGGAAAATATTCGAATGGAATCAATAAAATTGTAATACTGAATGCAGTACAATCCTTGAGACGTCGAATCCAGCTATGTATTGAAAACAATGGTCATCATTTTGAACAATTAATCAATTAAGGTTTAGTAGGTAGGTAACATAACCCGGACCCGGCTAAATAATAACAGCCGCACAGGTCAATCCATCAGGTCTGTGGATAGGTGACCATCTATCTGCGTTTCTTCCATATGTCAAGCTTACAGCTGCGCCGACGCATGATGGACTTGCTATGCGTGCGGAGTATTGTTGACGGTTCTTTTAGATCTGACGGACTTCTCGAGCGCATTGAAATAAACGTGCCTAAACTTAATGCTCGGAGAAAATGCACGTCCTTCTTCAATGTCCCTCGTCATAAAACCAACTTAGGCATGAACGCTCCGATGGCTAGGCTAACGTCCACGTACAACAATTTTTGCAATATCTATGATTTGGATATCTTCCACGACCGTCCCACGCGCTTCAGATCAAAGATTATAAATGAGGGGAAGACTGCAGACAACGACAATAACAACAAAACAAAATAATATAATTAGTCAATGTCAATGTTTAATGTTTAAGTCGATGTATATTCTGAATATTCTCTCTACTACCGAGATTTTAGCTAGAGTTTTTGTTCTTTTTTTTGTTCTTTTGCTGTTTTTGTTTTCTTTTATTAGTTTTTTATTATTATTTTTTTTTATTTGTAGCGTGAATGCTGTGTTTTTTTCTTCTCTTTTATTGTGAATGTTGTGCACGTCTGTAATTGACGTAAACACTAGTCCATGTCTCTGTTCTCTTTTATTTGTAAATGTTTGTGTTTGCGTTGTTGATGTGCCTTAATAATAAATAAATAAATAAATCTATACATACCGAAACTCCTCCATGCCTCGGAAAGCACGTTAAGCCGTTGGTCCCGGCTGTCATTCCTGGATCTTTGACAGTCGTTACAGGTAGTCAGAAGCTCGAGGGTCTGACAACCAGTCTTAACAAGGGGAAGGGGTATCGTATTACCCAGTAACTGGGTTGTGGAGGTCAGATAGGCAGTCGCTTCATGTAAAATACTGGTATTCAGCTGCATCCGGTTAGACTGGAAGCCGACCCAAACATAGTTGGGAAAAGGCCAAGGTAGATGATGGTGAGGTAGGTAACATAAGAAAAATAAAAAAAGTATTTTGTTAAAAATGAGCTTTTTCCTTTAGTTTGCCGTATGTCATTACTTGGGAGCGTTCAAGTATTACGTAACGCAATTTTTGAAGATTTTTGACCCCCCCTCCCCCCACTGTAACGCTCCGTAACGTTTTTCTGTACCCCCCCACCCCCCTCTCTAAAGGTTACGTAACACTCAAGTCATCATTTTTACCCTGAAGTCGCAAAAAGTTGTTATAGTTTTTATCCTTCGTATAGTTTTAATTGCCTTATAATAAAACAAGAGATTTTTAATTCGCAACACCTGCGTATTTTGTTTATATTTTTATAAATTTTTGGCTTTACAAAACACAATTGTTTTTCTCCTTCATTCTCCTAAGTATTTTAGCTTTTTTACTAATAAATTCTTCAAATAAAATAACATATTTATTTTAACCTTTGGCAATGCAATTATAAACAGAAACCCAACTGAAATTAAACATTTTACTCGAAATAAAATCGTATTCTTAACAAAATTAAAAAAGCCATAGTGTTGCTGGCGTGCTTGATGTTTGCATAGGTAGCTAGAAATATAAAATACTTATGACCAGTTCTTTTATGAAAAATCAAGGTTTGGACTAAATATAATACTTATGTCATTATTACATTTTAGTAGTAAACTTACTTGTGTAAAATAACTAAGCATTGTTGCTTTCTTCTTCGTGGCCTTCACCTTCAACTCTCGTATAACATCATTTATATGTTCTATAAACTTTTCTTTGTTTTTTAGTTTTTCTTTAGCCGTTTTCCAAATTACATTGGCATTTTTTTGACATACTTGCGCTGGCAAGTCAGCATGGGAGCCTTTATAGGCCAAGAACAGCTGATGATACAAATCTCCTTCTTTTGAGGACATTACAGTATGAACACTATGAACTCACTTTAATAACAGCGACTACAGCAATTTGCTTCTGCATAAACACTAACGAATACTGACAACAAAAACAACATTAAATGACGTACAATACAATCTAGGGATTCCCCGTGAAATATAAACGAAAAGGTTTACCAACATGCGAGAACAAATTAAAAATGGCGACCAGACTAATACAATCGAGAGATTCCCCGTAAAACGTAAACGAAAAGGGTTGCCAATTTGGGAGTTTTATTTCCCTATTTTTTTATATAAAAAAAGAAATAATGTTACGTAACGTGTTGTAAGAAGGACCCCCTCCCGCCCGTGTAACGCATCGTAACGTTTTACGAGACCCCCCCGCCCCCCCAAATTGCGTTACGTAATACTTGAACGCTCCCCTTCCCAGAATTCAAAAAAAAAAAAAAAAATTTTTAATATTGTTTATTTTATTTATCAAAACATTGATTACAATTTACTAAAGCATTTATAATGTTAATGATAAAATAAGATATTGAAAGTTACATAGTTAAAGTTCCGGTACGGTAATAAAAAATTTAGTCATAAGGAAGTCTCCGATTTCTGTCTCTGTTCTTTAAACTTTAGGTAATATATTCAGCCTATTCCGATCACAGCTGATAAGACTAATTGAAATAAAAGCCTAGTCTTGTCTTTCTGTGTTTAAACACTTCAAGGTACGTTCATACACAGAAAAAACCAGTAACCGTTCTGATACTCTAAACTTGCTAATTAAGTGGATTTCAATATCCAACTCCAACAACCAACCGACCAACCCAACCGACCAACCAACCCAACCGACCAACCAACCCAACCGACTAACCAACCCAACCGCCCAACCAACCCAACCGACCAACCAATCAACCAACTATCCACTACTCGTCTTTTTAACCGACGAAAAAAAACGGAGGAGGTTCTCTATTCGATGCGTATATTTTTTTTTTGAAGTGAAAACTTCTTTAGCGGCGTTGAACACTTTTTGTAATGGGTAAAAAATGTTAAACTCGCGTCAGGGCATCGCGTCAGGACGCGTGACCGTCAGGAGAGATTCCCCCCCCCCCCCCCCATCTCTTTCTACGGTGGCGCCAACCGAAGTGAACCAAGTGAGACACGATAATGGATGGATGGATGGTGATGGTGATGGCGATGGTGATGGTGATGGCGATGGTGATGGTGATGGCGATGGTGATGGCGATGGTGATGGCGATGGCGATGGCGATAGTGATGGTGATGGCGATGGTGATGCGATGGCGATGGCGATGGTGATGTGATGTGATGTGATGTGATGTGATGGTGGACGCGGACGCGGACGCGGACGTGGATGGACAGCTGATGGCTCGACCGTCTGTGTAGTACCCACACTGCTGTGTATTCGTAAAATTCGTGTATATAAAGTGTTTCAAAAAATGGAAATGGAACAAAGTGCATCGATTAATGAAAAAGTGACGCAGAAATAGTGAAAAAAACTTAGTTATATTAATTCAATTAATAATTGATTTATTTCAACGTTAATATTCAAGTTTTCACTTCTGCCGGCACTCCCGGAGTGCAACCCGTCTTTTTTTTTTTTATGAATGATCACGCATAACTTTTTATAAAGCAGTCCGATTTTGATAATTCTTTTTTTATTAGAAAGGGTATACCCTGAAATTGGTCCCATATAAATTTGAAAAAAAAAATCCAACCCTAAGGGTAAGAAAACAGGGGATGATTGATTGTTCACTCACTGATTGTAATGTATGACCACGCTTAACTTTTTACAGCGTAGTCCGATTTTGATAATTCTTCTTTTGTTGGATAGAACATACTTCGAAGTTGGTCCCATGTAAATTTGAAAAAAATTCCATCCCTAAGGGTAGGAAAATAGGGGATGATTGATTGTTCACTCACTGATTGTAATGTATGACCACGCTTAACTTTTTACAGAGTAGTCCGATTTTGATAACTCTTTTTTTATTGGATACCATACCTTGAAGTTGGTCCCATGTAAATTTGGAAAAAAAAATCCTACCCTAAGGGTGGGAAAATAGGGGTGATTTATTGTTCATTCACAGATTTTAATGCTGAGCTGTGTATTACAATTAAAATAAAAGGCCTATCTATGTTGGTATATAAAGCCTGTTTTTTTTAAGTATTACATTATATTATTTAGTATTATATTACACAAAAAATAATAGTTAAAGTAGGATTATATAACAGTTAATGTCTAAAGTAAGGTAGCTATTTTAAAAGTTATCAAAAATTAAGCATGTAGTAATTAGTAAATTATAGCCTCAAAAAATTATAAAATAAAAACTTTTTAACAAAAAATTAAACCTCCGAAAAAACTGAAAAGCAAAAAATAATAAACTTTTTTTATTTAACCTTAATAAATAAGTTCTTAAACTAATGCAAGTATACCTGAGTAATTTTGAGTCGGCGCCAAACAATCAATGAACAAAAATTACTAAATTACCTTAAATTTAAAGAAATAAGTGAAATCTCTAGCGATAAAAATTAACATTTCAAACAAAAAATGCGCTCTCCGCACTACCACTCGCAACGATATTAATTTGCTTGTTTGGCGCCGACTCTAAATTACTTAGGTATACTTGCTTGTTTAAGAACTTATTTATTAAGTTTAAATAAAAAAAGTTTATTATTTTTTGCTTTTCAGTTTTTTCGGAGGTTTTTAATTTCTAACACGGGCAAGTTAAATACATATCTCTAATTACTAAACAGTTACCAATCAATAATGAACCTTATTTCATACCGTTAAATATCATAATTATTGTTATTAATCTTCATCTACCCAACCCTGAAGTGTCGCCTAGATACATTCATATTTTCCTGTTTTATTAGCATTAACAAAGTCGTAGTCATGACGTATTTATTTTTCATAAAGGCAAGTGCCTAAAATGATTAAGAAAATGTTCCTACATTAAGTTTAACGAGGTCAAACATTCCATCATTCGTAACAACGTATCTTTCTAGAACGTGTGACACTCCAGTCGCCATCATGAATTTATTCTACAGTTTAATATATGGTGAAAATTTTATGTGTGTCTACAGAAACTACTTGAGTTTAAATAAAAGTCAAAAGATTATAGCAGTAACGCGCATATTCGTTGAACTATCCCTATCTATAGCCATTACCGCAAACAATGTCATCTTGACGAATTTCATTAATTTCGACTACAGCGACAAAGATAAGTTGGTGACCGATCTGTTCCAGTTACTGATATTATTAAAGAGTTTCGTAATAATAATTGGTGGAATTGTAAATTCGGAATCGTTCAGCAGATTCTACGAGAATCTGCGAAAGCTCCATAACTGTTTCAAGGATGGAGACCATTTAAAAAATTCTGAGAAAAAACTAAAAGTCAAATGTTTGGTTGGTTTTGTGGTGTTCACTGTTATGGCCGTTATACTCCTGCTGGTAAGGCTTATTAACTGGTATTTAATTAAAACAAATCTTTTGAGAGACCTTCTAGTACTGGTCGTTTATGAACTATGGGTAGACATTCGCTACACGCTGGAACATCTAGTAGTGTATTGCGCAATAACTAGCACTTACGATTACCTCAAATGTTTGAACGATTCTGTAAATAATGTACTCAAGAAGTACAATGAACAAGAAGCCAATGAAATCAGTCTTGACGGGAATGAGGAATGCATTAATTTGCCTGGAAAAGTGAATTGCTGGACAGAAAAGTACCAACACATCATGGCTTGCTGTAAAAATATATCAGTGTGTTATCAAGAATTGGTGAGTTTTTAATTGATTTTAATGTAACGCACAAAATACAGGTACAGTCTGAAACAAAAGTAGGTAATTGTTAGTAAATAATTCTACTCTCCGAGTTAACACACTATGGCCACTTTAGCAAAGTAGTAAATACTCAAAATTGCTCTGATATGAGCTTTCGTTCATCTAAATAAGGCCTTCGATAGGGTGAGCACAAAAGTATTTCTGTCTGCGTTACATTGCAGCACAGAGGATGTCTCATAAATGTTCTTATGATCAAAGAACGGCACCACAGCCTGCAATTGTCCAATATTATCAGTCATAAAGAGTAAAAAAAACCGGTCTAATGAGAGTTGGACTCGCGAACTACAAATTTACGGTTAATGGATTTTTTGGTCAGTGGGTCTTAGGACTTGTGCTACTCTTCGAAGTACCCTATAGGTTTTGATTCCCCTGCGAGTGTCAAAATATGCGACATAAACGGAACATAAGCACCTCAAAATCATATGAAGAACTCGTGACTATATACACTAGATACTAAAATAAATGACTAACTAACTTACAATACAAATATTATATTATATATAAAAATAAAAAAGCACCTCTATCTTTTGATTGCGTTGACTTAGATGTTTGATTTTTTTCATTGCTTCAAGAAATTGCAGGCCCGGTTGTTTGATATTAATTTCAATTTGATAACTCGACGCGTTCCTGAGAAAAAGGGTCTTGACAGACGGACAGACAGACAATGAAGTGATCTTATAAGGGTTCCGTTTTACCTTTTGTACGGAACCCTAAAAACGGACAGGAGTTCTTCAAGGTCTTCAAGAGTTACTTCTTCTTAAACATATAATTATGTTTCATAAAATATAAATTATAGTCTTATGGTTACATCAGAAATGAAAATCCGCAGGAGAACTAAGGTAACCGACATAGCCCGAAGAATTGCCAAACTTAAGTGGCAGTGGGCAGGGCACATTGCTCGCCGAACAGATGGCCGATGGGGCCGAAAGGTTCTGGAGTGGCGACCGCGTACTGGAAGACGTAGCGTTGGAAGGCCTCCCACAAGTTGGACCGACGACCTTGTGAAGGCCGCAGGAACTCGTTGGATGCGAGAAGCACAAAACCGGTCGAAGTGGAGGTACTTGGAGGCCTATGTCCAGCAGTGGACGTCTTTCGGCTGAAATGATGATGATGATGATGGTTGCATCGAATTATCAAACACACATTGATTACATTTTATTAATTGATAAACTAAAGTAACTTTATTTTCAGCTGCTGTTTTCCCTCGGCGTAGCCATGGTGCACTGTATTTCTTCAATGTATGGAATTTTTAACGCAATTATTAAAAGGGTAATGTACTTAAAAGTTTATTCTTCCGTAATAAGTACTTAAATCAAGGTTGCCTGGAAGAGGTCACAGAAAGTGCTAAGGCCCATTGTACACGCGGTTATAGCAATTAGCTGACCCCCCTAAAAATTACTCGATTTTGCACCCTCCTCTCATAACATTAAAGGTTATTCAATATGTATGAGTTAATCGGACTAACACTACTCGATGAACAGAAACAATAAATAATTTTGATACGCAAATTTGAGCTTTAAGATGTTGGTGTTAGATCATTTACTATGTATGGGTATTTGTTACGCAATTTTCATTTTTAATCAGCAAGACTTAAAGGTTAGGTTAATGTTGTGATAATTTGTGTCATTGCTAGTTGCTACTAATACCTTATTTCATCTATCTTACTCAAGTTAATCTGGTGTCGTGGTTCATGCGTAAGGCTGAGACGTGCAAGATGCGAGTTCAAATCTAGTCTCATGTTTAATTTTGTTTTCAATATATAAATTGTTCGTTAAGTATTTCTTGCATTATTGTAAAGAACAAGCATATCAATTAAGTTGATAAACGATAAACGTTTCACCTTTTTCAATAAGTGGGTAGTTCGACTTCAATATGCGTATTCAACAAAAACTGCTATTGAAATGATTTTAGGAATATGGGGTAGAAGAATAAATTGAACAAGACATTCTATGCACAAATAGCAGTGAATACGCACGAACATTTTTATATTGCCTTACTAAGTTGCGAAAATTCACGCCTTTTTATTAAACTCAAAACTCAAACTCAAAGCATTTATTTCAATTAAACCAATTACAGGCACTTTTGAATTGTCAAGGGGTCGGTCAGTCAGAAAGATGAAGCTAGTTGCCCATTCCAAAGCGTAGGTACCTATGGAGAAGAACGGGCAAGAAACTCCATGGACACTCTTTTAAATCAGAATAATATGGTTACAAAGTCTTGGTTACATCATTCATGCTAAAAATTATACATGTGAGAACGATGCAGAACGTTAAAAGCGTCCATAATGAAAAGATGAGAAAAAAAAAAAACAATTAAAAATTTAAATTAAAATAAGCCGTGGCAGCAAAGAGATGACCAGTCCCTACTGACGGCGCCCGTTCACGAACATGACGCATGTATCAGCACCATTCAGCTCAACCATTTTGAAGGGAGCTAAATGATCCAACACATGCGCCACCATCAGCGAGACATTTGAGTGAGCATGACATACTCTCAGCCGCCAGAGCACATTCAAGTCAATGAAAGACGTATCCAGTAAATGGTAGCTTTATAGTATGTACATAGTACTCACACATGTGCTATGCAATTATACAATACTAAGAGATTGAATTTATATAATGCAAAAGTAGTATTTTACAATCTTCAGCAGCTCCAACAGTATTTTCGAATGCTAATCAATTTATTTGTGCGTCCTTATGGAGCAGGACCAGCATTTAGCCACGCATTTCTATCAGTGATGTAATCCCCCAATTTATAATATGCCTGGCTGCATAGTGTGCGTTTTATACAAGATTTAAATTTCGTTTCATTCAGTTCAAGTATGTGGGTAGGTATTTTATTGTAATATTTTAAACAGTAGCCCATGAAAGATGAGTCTACTTTAGCCAGCCTGAAACCTGGTTGAACTAATTGGTCCCTATTTCTAGTGATATAATTGTGTCTTTCACCTCTTTTACTAAAAAGATGTAGGTTTTTCCTTACGTACATGATATTTTCATAGATATATTGACAAGGTACCGTCATGATGTTAATATCTTTAAACAGTTTCCTTAGAGAGTCACGCCGGCGGAGATTATATATGGCTCTGATGGCTCTTTTCTGCAGAATAAAAATAGACTCGATGTCTGCAGCCCGTCCCCATAGTAAAATACCGTACGACATTATACTATGAAAGTAACTAAAATAGACTAGTCTCGCGGTATCAACATCAGTAAATTGACGGATTTTTCTCACAGCATATGCTGCTGAACTTAGCCGTCCTGCAAGGGATGTTAAATGAGGACCCCATTGAAGCCTTGAGTCGAGCGTGATCCCCAGGAAAACAGTTTCATCGATGAATTCGAGTTTCTCTTGATTCAATACTATCTAACAATTACTACTTTTGACATTTGGTAATGAAAATCTTATGCACTTCGTTTTTTTCCCATTTAACACTAAATTATTAGCAGTGAACCAATTTTGGATCTGCTGTAGGGCGTTATTTACGTCGTCAAGATTTGATGCACGTCTATTAATTTAAAAAATTAAGGAAGTATCATCAGCAAATAACACCATTTGAGGGTGGGTTTTTAACAAATGGGGTAGGTCATTAATATATACTAAAAAGAGGAAAGGACCTAATATCGAGCCTTTTGGTACACCCATTTTTACTTTTAAACCGAGTGAATTGACACCATTTATTTGAACTTGCTGTTGTCTATCATTTAAATAAGATTTTACTAAACTGAGCGCAAGTTTTCCAAGTCCGTAATGTTCAAGTTTTAAGAGTAAGGTTTCGTGGTCGACGCAATCAAAAGCCTTGGAGAGGTCACAAAAAATTCCTATGGCGTCTTGAGACTCTTCCCACGCCGTAAATATGTGTTTTAATAAGGTGACACCGGCATCAGTCGTACAACGTCCCTTGGTGAAACCATACTGTTGGTCGTGTAGTATTTTATTGGTGTTAAAATGATTGAGCATTTGGTTCAGCATCACCTTTTCAAAGACCTTGCTGAAAACCGGTAACACGGATACGGGTCTATAATTATTGGTATCTTTACTGTCCCCCGATTTGAAAAGTGGTATTACCTTACTGTATTTCATTAGATCCGGGAAGACTCCTTGATCTACACACAAATTAAATATTAAGGCTAAGTACGGCGCTATAGTCTCAATAATGGAGGTACAAACTTTGATAGACATTCCCCATAGATCTTCGGTTAGTTTGATCTTGATTTGCTTGAAAGCTTTTATTACTATTATGGGGTTTATATGCTTGAATTTAAATTCAATCTGGCAGGATGAAACGTTTGCTCTTAATAAATCAATAGAACGCAAGGGCGAGGAATTTAAGACTTCAGTAGTTTTATGTGGGATACTGGTAAAGAAATTTACAAATTCTTGAGCAACTTCTTTGTTAGTGCTTATGAGACCACGCGAAGTCTCTAGTGTGAAATCATTATTATGTCTTTTATTCCGGTTAGTCTCGTCATTAATAATTTTCCAAACCGTCTTTATTTTATTATCGGCTGATTTGATCTTGTTGCTAATATACAAGGCTTTAGCTATCTTGCAGGTATTTTTAAAAGTTTTAGAGTAGGTAGCAACATATTTATTAAAAGTTTCAGAGTTAATATAAGGCTTAAGGCCATACAGCTCAAACAATTTTTCCCTACTTTTTCTAATACCCTTAGTTGCCCAGTCACTGAACAAAAAAGTTTTGCAAATAGTTTTAGTTTTCTTTTTAAAAGTGTTATTGAATTCGGTGCGCACTATAGAAAAGAACTCCTCATATAATTCATTTACATTGTTTTTAATATGGCCTGGTACACTTAACTTACTAATTAAGTTATTATTAAATCTATTTAGATTGCTTGGTGTTATTTGTCTTGTTTGTATCTGAACTTTTTGTAATGGTGTATTGGACTTGAACGCAACGGTTTGACCGCTGTGATCAGAAGGGAGATAGTTTACTATGGCTTTATCTAAGTAGTCGCAGCAACAAAAAACATTATCAATACATGTAGCAGAATTTATAGTTATGCGTGTTGGTTCTGAAAAGACATTTGACAAATTGAATGATTTAAAGAGACTTAATAATCGACTGCTATTTGAACTATTCTCTAAGATATTAATATTGAAGTCACCACAGATAATTAGCGATTTTTTACCAGTTCCAAGTTTTGCTAGAACATCTTCCATTACTGACTCAAATATGGAGTAGTTTTGATAATTTGGGGGTCTGTAAACGCACACTATAACATGCTTATCTAGCTCAACACAGGAAAGTTCAATATTATGTTCAACCGACAGATCAACTATATCTTTACGAGTCTTAGATTTAATAGAATTTTTAACTAAGATTAATGAACCCCCACGCAGCATAGATTTTCGGTTAAAACAACTGCCCACACTATAGTTTTCATAATTAATTAGCATTTCATAATCTTTCAACCAATGTTCAGTTAAACAAATAATTTCAAACATAGTTTTTTCTAAAAATAGTTCAATTTCTAATTGCTTGGATGAAAAACCTTGAATATTTTGATGAAATAATGTCAAGGAATTCTGCTTAGATCCTTTTTTACACTTAACTATTTGAGAGCAAGAAGTCACCTTGTTGTTGGTAGGTATAACAATATTGTTAATGGTATCTTCTGTTGTCTTACTAACTAGTTTAAATCAACATCCAGAGTGAGCCCCAAGACTCCCATGCCATCACCAGGCAATGATATCCCACTCCCATTACTTGTGGACCCCACATTAGAACTAGAATTTGCCAAAGTGAGACATGGATCCTCCTTCGTACAATTATTGTAAATAGTTATAGCATTAGTGCTACAGTTATTTTGGGTGACTACCTGTACATTAGAATTATTATTAGTAATTGCGGTGTTAATTATAGTACAAGACTTCGACATACTACTTATGTCTGAGTTTATATAAGCTAATAGCCTCGCTATTTTATGTCTAAACCTAATGGGCAGATACACTGTATTCCTTGTCGTTCTCAACTTATCAACAAAACTGTTGGTGTCAAAATATATAAGTTTGTCACTGTAGTGACTTACTAAGAAATGCATATGCTTATTAAGCATATGTATATAATTGTTTTGTCTATTTGATAACCTCTCAAAATATGGAAAAGCACACAAAATAATTTTATTACAATTTATCTTTAAAAGCTCAGAAACACTGTCAGTGATATCTTCTTTTTTGACCTGTGAACTATTACCTACAAATACAGTAATGTTGGTATTAGAATCATATTGATTTCCTGTAATTGATGTCATTATTTCTTTGAATGATGTCCCAGGTAAACAATAGTTTTGAGTAGTAAAGTTAAAGTTGTTACTAACTAATTTACCTAAACCTCTTCCTATACTATCTGAAAACATAACTGACTGATAACATACTTGACTACTACAAGAGGAAACACTACTTGCTGCTGACTGTACTGCTTGAGGTAATTCTTGCACAGAATCAGGTGTATCTTGTATAGGGATACACTCCAGAGCCCTCACAGCTTGGGACGGGTCCTCCGTTGCCTCAGGCCGGAGAGCATCAAGGTTGGATCCCCTCTGACAAGTACACTGAGTGTTGCTGAGAGTCAGCAAGTCCACTTTGTCTACCAACTCGTTTGTAGCAAATATGTGTTCCTTAATTTGGTGGCGAGAGCATACATATTTATTATAAAGGGACTTTAGTGAGTCATCAAGAACTTGAATTTCAGTTTGTAAGCGCTGTGTGTCTATTTCATAAATATTTATACTATCTTCTAATTTAATTTGATAGTTCTTCAACTTATTAACAAGAGTAACACGTTCTTTCCTTAATTGAATATTTTTGGAATAATGTTTTTGCTGTTTCTTAAATCTATTACATTTTTTAATGATTTTATTCAGTCTTGCATATTTTTTTATTTTATTTTGACTCATTTTATGAATATAGTTATGTTTCAGTAAGGAATCCTCTGTTAGGTCTATTGTTGTTAAGGAATGTAGGTTACAATTTTTGTTTAACAATTCATTAAACAAATGGTCAGTTTCTTTGATCTGAGTATGTTCCTTATCCTTTTGTAATTTTAGAATTTGAACATTTGCGTGGATTAATTCATCCTCCAGGTCCCTAATCTTAGACAAAGCCTCCTCATACAAATTACTGCAGTTGTTGAAGCCATCTGTGACAACCCTCAGTTGATCCCGTTCATCGACAACATTAAGGTAAGAAGATGTAAGTCTACAAGCTCCTTTTTTAGGCTTGTGTTTTTGCTTATGACTATCTCTACTTCCTTCTCACTTTCCTCTCTCTCCTCTAACAGCACTTGACATTTTCTCTCTGAAGCCTCAAGTTCGTGAAGGGTCGTTCTTAATCTATGCTCCACCTCCTGAGCAGCAGCCTTACGGGTCATCACAGGCATGGTTTTAGCAATTAGTACTGAAAGTAAATGAAAAGAACGGTGAGAACTAATTAGACAGACAGACAAAAGGGAAAGCTAGAATTGAAAGGAAAAAAAAATGGGAGAAGTTAGTGTTGCGTAATGAGATAGGCTGCTGAATCTAATAGAAATGCAACTAATATGATTAGATAAAGTACCTATAAAGTTACATTGATTCTATTGTCTTATGCTTTTATTTTTTCTTATGTGGGTAGGATGCCTAGATAAAAAAAATTAAATTAAAAACTAGTTTTGCATAAAGATTACAATTAAAACTAACGACAGTCAATGTTCCTGTTGTTACGTATATAACACAGTATTAAAACACTAATAGAATAACAGTGTTTTGATATTTCACAAAGTAATTATGTAAACAAAGTGACTAGACCCAGTGCATTGGGCCAAATCAACCAAAAATTATAACTCAATGAATCTGTTACAGTCTAAGTGACGATTGTGTGCTAATTAGAGAGAATAAAAGTAAACAATACTCCCCGTTTAAATCCGCAGGTCGAACATCAGCTGTTTGTGAGAGGTTACCGGTAACGGTGGGCAACCAAACACTGTGTTTAACTTTGTAAATTTGCAGGAAAACAATAATCCCGAGTATTTTTGCAGTTATTTTTCATTTGGATATAATAATACACCTTAATTACACTTAAAAATTAAATAAAACTAATTTTAAAATACGGAACAAAACACAAACAAGCTTTAGAACTCTCCCTCTCACCGAGAGGAGGCATGTCAATTAATTATTATTATCGGTTTTGATAGTTTAATCGTCATGTCTCAGTTGAGTGATTATTTAAAATACAAAATATTGTATTTGCATAAGGAGAATGTTGGTATTAAAGCGATTGCTAGGAAACTTAATATAGCGGTAAGTGTATTCTTTTTTATACTTCCTTAATTCGTTAGTTGGCTTAAAAACATCTGTATAGAATAATAGAAAATTAACTGTTTCATTATGAGATCATTTATAGGTCTAATGTGGTTTATCTAAAGGTATTTTTGCAAACTTATTCGAAAAATTATGATTACCGGGTTATTAAAATTATGCTTATTGTGTTGTTTCAGAGAAATACAGTCAGACTGTGGCTAAGACGTTTTGAAGAGACAGGGAATATTCAAAAGGATCGTCCTGAACCAAAACCTGCAATGTTACTCCTGTGTCAGAACATCATCAAGCAATTGTTAGAAGGCATACTGAACACCCATTTTTGCCTACTCAATGCAGTATAATGTTTCTGTTCAGACGGTCAGAAAACATTTGCATGTTGCTGGACTGAAACAATACAAGCCAGCACGTAAAATTTAACTGACTGCTGCACATCGCCAAGCAAGGGTCCGCTTTGCCCAAGAATATCTCAATTTTAATTGGGAAGATTATGTTGTCATATTTACCGACGAGAAGTCTTTGTCAAAACCTTATTTATAACTAAACATAACTACATACTTACAAAACAAATTGATATATAGTATACCTAGTAGGTAAAACATCAACGTATAATGCTATTTTATTTAGTTCAACGATATTTAATGTGGTGATGTTATTGTTATGAAATAGAAATACATACCTATATATTTCTAAATATTATAACATGTTGATTCACTACATTAAACTCTGTGAAGTATGTGACAACGTTATTAGTAACTGTTATATCATTTACGTTATTCTTATAATAATTTTTTTTATAAAATAAAATCGTTTTTACCATCATTATCGTTTTTTTTTATTTTCGTTCAGCTTTTTTTTTTGTTGCTAAAGTTATAATTTATTATTTATAACTTAAAAAAAAAATACTATAAAACAAAATGCGCAGCAGAAAATATGTTGGTTTCGAACTCACAACCACGCTCTTGTCAGCTCACTGCAGCTACCACTAGACCATACGAACATGGCGATTGTCGTTGAAATTAGCAATAATATATTACAAGTTAGAACAATATTCAAGATCATACCTACCTTAACACTGCGTGTTAAATATCAAATTCGAATAACTGTTTTATTAATCGTAGACGTTGAACTGTTCTAGTTCGATAAGCTTACTGCTAACAAGTAAGCTAGTAACAAGGTTAAATCAGCAGACAATAAAATAAAGACAGTTTGGAAAATTATTAACAATGAAACGAACAGGAACAAAAAACACAATACTGATTACGCACTGGACACTTTCCGCGGTCTCATTAGCGATAACATCGATGTCGCTCAGGAATTTGCAACTTTCTTTACCAATATCCCAATTAAAACTACAGAAACTTTAAATTCCTCGCCTGCGCTAGCTATTGAATTATTAAGAGCGAATGTCTCAGCCTGTCCTGTGGAATTTAAATTTAAACATATAAACCCTACAGTCATTATAAAGGCATTTAAGCAACTTAAGATCAAAATTACCGAGGATCTGTGGGGCATGTCTACTAAAGTTTGTCAATCCATTATTGAGACAATTGCACCCTATTTAGCTTTAATATTTAATTTGTGTTGTAGCGAAATGAAACATAAAGACACTTCACCGACAAACACGTTTAATTTTTGTATATAAAAAAAAATCGAAAACACAAATATGAAAAAATATAAAAATACAAAAAAAGGAAAAACTAAATATGAAAACTTGTCACATTTAAATAATAGGAAACTAATGCATTATATTTTAAATTTAGGTTTTAAATGCTACGTAACGAGTTATGAGCCGGTTGCAACCAGATCCGTAAAACGAAGACGTAACTTTTGTCGAGAATAGGTACGACTAAATGTATTCAAAGATTGAAATAACGCGGTATTTAAATATTTAAAATTAACAGATTTCAAAATAAAAAAAGGCTAAATCTACTACGGGAAATAAAAAAAACTTAAAAATCTCCCATATCTTGTCCAAAACCTTCGCGGTGACGTAGAAGCTCTGCCAGTTGTTCCAATACCTCACTTGCTGACTTCTGAGATATTAAATGAAGAGGATGTCCGCAGCGCAGCGCGGAGCCGCAGATAAAAGTTAATATGTAGGTGGGTGGATGGAGCCGAATAAATCGGCTCGCAGAAAATTCGGACTTCTATCAGTCAATAGGATTCAATCCAGTCAATAGGAATAATAGGTAGTCTTCCGTCAAGGTGTGGGGAAACCCCGAATCAAATAATTAACAGCAAGATAGACATGCACGATCCAATTAAGATTTGTTGATTTCCATAATAAATTTAGGTGTTTCTTTCCCAAACAATAAAAAATTCCGGACGTCGTATTAGAGAGTATGTAGACAAGTGAAGTATCACCAGGAAAAAATCTCATGTCACGTAAAAGAAATTATTTCAAAATTATTATGAAAATAAAGGTTTTTG
Organism: Amphipoea oculea; assembly: GCA_945859645.1. Lineage (NCBI taxonomy): Eukaryota > Metazoa > Arthropoda > Insecta > Lepidoptera > Noctuidae > Amphipoea > Amphipoea oculea. Next base: position 18,546,523 of record OX243873.1, read on the forward strand.
ATAGGGCCAGTACAAAAAGAGGTTGATTATAATGTTGAAGAAGGACGAATGGCGAAAATAATCATCATGCAGTAACTACTAATGCTGCAGTGTGTAGATCAAGGGGTTTTCCCGGATTTAATGAAGTTCAGTAAAGTTATTCCACTTTTCAAATCTGGGGACAGCAAAGACACTAATAATTATAGACCAGTATCGGTTTTGCCGGTTTTAAGTAAAGTTTTTGAAAAAGTAATGTTAAACCAAATGCTCAATCATTTTAATCGTAATAACATCCTACACGATCAACAGTATGGTTTCACCAAAGGACGTTGTACAACCGACGCCGGTGTCACCTTATTAAAACATATCTTTAACGCATGGGAAGAGGCACAAGATGCAATAGGCATCTTTTGCGACTTATCCAAAGCATTTGATTGCGTGAATTACGATACACTGCTCTTGAAACTTGAGCATTACGGACTCGGTAAACTTGCTCTTAGCTTAATGAAATCATATTTAAATGACAGATTTCAGCAAGTTCAAATTAACGGTGTGAATTCATCGGGTTTGAAAGTCAAAATGGGTGTACCGCAGGGCTCAATATTGGGGCCATTCCTATTTTTAGTATACATAAATGATTTACCTCATTTACTGATAAACCGATCACAAATGGTGTTATTTGCTGATGACACATCTCTGATTTTTAAGTAAGCAGACGTGCACAGGAGCTTGACGACGTAAATAACGCTATGCTTTTGGTCCATAATTGGTTTACTGTAAATAATTTGGTATTAAATGAAAAAAAAAACGAAATGCATTAGATTCGCTTTACCAAATGTTAGAAGTAGTAAATGTCACGTTGTATTGAATAAGGAAATACTTGAATTCGTCGAAAATACGGTTTTCCTGGGGATTACGCTTGACTCAAAGCTGCAGTGGGGTCCGCACTTAACATCTCTTGCAGGGCGGCTAAGTTCAGCCGCTTACGCTGTTTGGAAAATCCGCCAATTAACAGACGTGGATACCGCGAGACTGGTCTATTTTAGTTACTTTCATAGCATCATGTCTTACGGTATTTTGTTGTGGGGACGGGCTGCAGATATTGATTCTATCTTCATCCTGCAGAAGAGGGCTGTCAGAGCCATATACAAGCTCAGCAGGCGTGATTCTCTAAGGGAACTGTTTAAAAAAATTAACATCATGACGGTTCCTTGTCAATATATATATGAAAACATTATGTACGTTCGAAAAAATCTACATCTTTTTAGTAAGATAAGTGACAGGCATAATTTTAACACAAGAAATAGGAACAAATTAGATCAACCGCGTTTCAGATTGTCTAAAGTAAAAACTTCTTTTATGGGTTACTGTGTAAAATGTTATAATAAAATACCACTCGATATTCTTCAACTAAATGAGAAGAAATTTAAAACATGCATTAAACGCACACTATGTAGACAAGCATATTATAAGTTGGATGATTATATTGCAGATAAAAATGCTTGGCTAAATGCTGGTCCTGCTCCACAGGCACTTGAGCTCACTAGTTAAAATTTCAATATTTGGAAGAGGTGCTTCCCTTTTTCTTTTTTTAGTGTTTCTGACATTACGATCTTAATATTTATTTTTATTTTATTCAATCATGTTTTAATTGTTAATGCTGCAATACTAAACACCTTTTCCTGTTTGGTTTTAAAAATTTTATTCATCTCTTAAATAAATTGCAATCTATAGTTTTGTATCATTTAGAAGCATTTTTTCAATTTTGTAAATGTAAGAACAATGGATCCGTTTATTATGATTTTTTGATGTTGACTTGAAAGAGCATGGCAGTTGAGAATGTGTCATGCTCACTTAAATGTCTCTCTGATGGTGGCGCGTGTGTTGGATCATTCGGTTCCCTACAAAATGGTTGAGCTGGATGGTGCTGATCCATGCGTCATGTTCGTGAACGGACGCCGTCGGTTGAGACTGGTCATCTCTTAACTGCCAAGGCTTATTTTTAATCTTATTTCTTGTATTGTTTCTTCATTTGTGTATTTTTTTACATTGTTCTCACATATAGAAGCAACAAGAATAATGTACCCAGGATTTTGTAATATCTTGATTTAAAAAGAGTGTCCATGGAGTTTCTTGCCCGTTCTTCTCCATAGAGATCTACGCTTTGGAATGGGCACCTAGCTTCAACTTTCTGACCAACTGACCGACTACTTAATTTTGACAATTCAAAAGTGCCTGTAATGGTTTAATTGAAATAAATGCTTTGAGTTCAAGCAGAAGGTTCAAATTCGTTTAATTTTTAAGGGGTCAGCTAATTGCTATAACAGACTGTACCTATAATTTGTAGTGTTAAATGTATTTTCTGGAGTACAATTTATATTAGGTCCTTACATATGAAATTGGCGTTTTGTATGGAAGGAACAAAAAGTCGAATATTTTTTAATATAATATATTTAATTAATCAAAGTATGAACCATTGTTTTCAATGCACTTTTGCCATCTTATAGGTAGTTCATTGATCCCTTTACTAAAAAAACCAGTCGGACGGGAATCAATAAAATCTTTGAAGGCGATTTGGACTGCCCCATCGGAGTTGAATTTTTTCCCTTGCAAAAAGTTATCCAAATTGCGAAAAAAATGGTAATCTGTTGGAGCAAGGTCCGGGGAGTACGGAGGATGTCTAAGACATTCCAATTCAAGCTCTTCTAATTTGGTAGCCGTCTGTTGCGCAGTGTGTGGTCTGGCGTTGTCGTGCTTTCAAGCTTTTTAATCTTCCCAATTTGCTTCAAGTGAATTAAAACAGTTTTATCACTAACATCGAAGCCTGCAGCTAACTCGGACGTGGTTTGCGATGGGTCCGCTTCCACAATAGCCTTCAATTCTCCATTATCAACTTGGGTCTCAGGCCGTCCACGGGGCTTGTTCTGCAGGTCGAAATTTCCAGAACGAAAACGTTGGAACCAAAAACGAACTGTGTTTTCTTTTGCAACATGACCGCCATACACATCATTCACCCTTCGAGTCGTTTCCGCAGCACTAGTGCCACGGCGGAACTCGTACTCGTAAATAATGCGATATTTTAAATTTTCCATTTTGTAAAATGAGTGACGCAAACAGAAAAAACAGAAGAAAAAAAACAAATGAATGACGGTCATCGAAGCACAAATACATGAGTAAATAGCTGTACAAATTTGAATTTGGAATTCCTTACCAAAGAGGAGAAATTCGTGATTAAAGTGGCCAGTACGAAAAACGCCAATTTCATATGTAAGGACCTAATATACAGGCTGGTTCAAATAGTCTCGTTAATAAAAAAAATTAGATTCCTCATACCTATGGTATCCGAAAATACCCCATGTATGTTCCGCGATTTTTTATAGTTTAGGAGATATGAATATTTTTAAAAAAATTTGGGGTAATTCCATAGCTTTTTTTCGACACTCTTTTTATGTTTTTTTTTGCGATGGGACTCTCATTAAATACCCTTTCATTTATACAAACATCTCTTAACATTAGTGCAAGATACAATTTTTTTTATCGAAAGTGAGAAAGGACATGTCCAGTTTCTGCCCTCTGGTAATTCTGGTATAGATAAATGTTCATGATTTAAGGTTTTTCAGTAAGATTTAAAAATTAAGATTTAAATTACTATGGATTAATTAATTCAGTATTACTTGCGTAACATAATTCTTAAAAAAACAGTACTCAATCGTAGCTTCCGCTATTGCCATTTTAAACGGGAAGTACTAAAAATGTTTTTGACGTTCCATTTTATCCCGTAATTATATTTAAATAGTGTGAGCAATAATTATAAGCCGCTTATTTTAGATGAAAGAAATATATTAACGTATTTGCGTATACAGGGTGTTACAGAAAGGGTATATCAATACAAACGGGTTGAAGAGTGTATCTGGTCTAGAATCTCTGTACAAAATTTTAGCTCAAAAGCAGTAACTTTGAAAATGCTTAATATTTTTTTATTTCAATAGTTTATCAAATTGAAATCATAACAAACGTGTCACCGCACTACGAGGGTCATTATCCATTATCTGTAGTGTGTCTGTGCGCCTAGTACACGCACATCACGCCGCCGCGCGCCAGTACAGCGCCGTGATGTCGAAATAAAAAAATATTAAGCATTTTCAAAGTTAATGCTTTTGAGCTGAAATTTTGTACAGAGATTCTAGACCAGATACACTCTTCAACCCGTTTGTATTGATATACCCTTTCTGTAACACCCTGTATAATACGACAATAGTACTAAAATATTTTAGTGTACACATCAAACGTGTTTTTCTTCGGATACCCACTTCCTAACATGAAGGTAAGTATTTATTACTTTTTTGACATGGCATTGACATTTATTTTTTGGTTGTCAATTCCAAGTTGCGTGTATGCGTTCCTTGCTTACTATGCGATTATTTTCTGTTATGGATATTTTCTTTAAACGACCATTGCTATTCTACATCATCAACGACCATTGCTATTCGACATCATCTAGACACGATGACTATTGCTATACTTATAGGATTCTGCTTTTCCTTTTGATTTGGATATTATGATGAGGTGCATCGCTGTGCTGCGGATTCGCGGACATATCGTGTCAAGGCTGGCTAACATATATATCAATGCCTGCAAGTGAGACTTGCTCGATGGTTATCAAATCAGGTTGGCCTCTATACTCCGGCAGTCGTGTAAACCATGCAGGAAAGGCAGTACATTGAGCAGTTGTGTTATAATTTGAAAAATACAATGACGTCTTATTGTTCCAGCTCCAGATGGATACGCAAGTGGCATGATTGTTATAATTTATTAAATACCAAAGCTGCTGACAATGAGAGATTACTAGGTCATACAATGGTCTGCCACGTCATGACGCTAGTATGGTATCTTGGCTGGGCAAGGCATCAAAATAACGTGCTAGCACCAGCTACATTTTTGGACAATGTTTTGGTGTCTCTAGAAGACGTTTATTTTTTATCATTTTAGTTAAGAATGTATCTACTATAAAATAATTTGTTTTGCAATAAATACATACATAGTTTTATTTATTATAATCCCAATTCAGTATCAACAAGTAGCTACATATAAATAATATTATGGGTATTGAAGATAGAAACCAAAATACGGAATTAAAGATGATGCCAATATAATATTATAATATTGTGACAAACAATAGGTGCTTAACATTTTTGTTACACAAATAGAAATATCCAAAAAACTGTAGAATATGATCTCAGACCAACAAAATGTTTCATTAACCTCACAAAGACATACCACCAATTAGTACCTGTATACGCTCACAGATGTCATTATACTAAACAAAGTTAAGAAAAATCCCTTGCGTATAATCCTTATTTTGACCAGTTTACGCAAGATCCTGACTCCTGAAACTTATTAATTAATAAACTATAAAATACGACGATTACAATAATATAACAATCATTACTGAACATTTTCTTTGACTGCCTAGACATTCGCCCATTGCTCCACCAGACATGTCCTTTACATTCTTACGATTAAAAGTTGATCTAAAGTTTAAAAATATAGATCGATTATAAGTTTGAGTTAAACCTGAAACATTTGTTAACATTTTTAAAATTGAAAAAGAAAGTCATGAAATAAATAATACAATAACATTCTTTGTCTAGCATTCACAAGTTTATTATCAGATCGTATAATGAAAATGATTACTGAGAAATTCCTAATTAAATAATCCCTGGGACCCAATTGCCCTGCTTATCAGTCGAGACCCCTTGCTCAGCTTGATTCCCTTCCTCGCTTGCGTTTGTTTAAAATAACAGAGAATAAAATGAAAAGATTATTTGCAGGACTTAGAAAGAAGTTTCGCAACAACAAACGTCGTGTATGCTTTAATATACCACGTGTCGGCTACGTTCACTCTTTTAATCGCCGGTCAGAAGTTGCAAAATGAATTTAATACTTTCAGCAAGGCTTTGGCAATTCTTTCGTGTGAAGTGTCCTCTCGTAAGTTTATTTGCTCATGTATTTCTGGAATTATTTGCTGAAGTATAAAGTTATATAACTTTTTGTGACATCGTGGTAAATCCAGGAAAATATGTCTTGACTTCCTACGGCAGGAATGATCCAGTCCAAGACCGAGTGAACATAAAAAAGGAAAACGAAGCCTTTGACAGGTCAAAGGCTTCGTTTTCCTTTCGCACCTTCGCACCTTTTGCGCACTGCAGGCAGTGGGACTATGCAGATTTTCCTTTGCAGAGTAATATTAACGATTCCTTTAATTTTATTGTTCATTTTCAGATCGTGCAAAATCTGAAACGAGACAGCTAAAGGATCTAAACCGTTTAGTTGCGACGAATCCTATTGTCATTACATTTGGCACTTTTTCTCTAGGAATGTACTTGTTTCCTATGATGTTGTCGCTGTCTGCGACATATATTGTTGTCATGTTGCAGTTTAACCATGTTATATAAACTAATTTTAGTTTAATATTTGTGTACCTAGTGTTCGTGTTCGCAGTGTTGCAAATTTTCATAGATTTTGCTGTTTGCCATGCCTCAGAAATATCTACCATAATATAAGTATATACTTAGGGTGGAAAGGCATCGACGCGCAAACTGTAATCATGAATTCAGCAAATGATTCTAGACCCACTAGCGTATACATTTTAGGCCGAAAAAAAAATGTTCTGTTTCATAGAATAGAAAAGTGCCTACGCGGTCAAAATGTGTGGAACAGCAATTTTTTAAAGGGGTTTGAAGATTTTTGTATGGAGGGTGGCCCTAAGGTCGGCCGCCATTTTGATTTTTTTTCAGAATCGCGGTGCACAACAAAAGTTATATATTTAGATAGAGGACACTTATACAAACAAAAAATGTAATTAACATAATATCCTAAAGCGTCAGGATTCGGAGTTATTCACCGAAATATAAGTCGAAAACAACAAGGACTTTTTTGTTTTTTTCCCCTATAGGTAACCATATTGAACTATCGAGGTAATAGAAACGTTATAAAACCTTTATGGAGAAGAAAAAAATGAAGAATAGATATTTTTTTAATAAATAATTAAACACGGCAATTTATTGATCCTTTTTTTAATCCCAGAGACTAATCTGACATTTAAGTCTTTTGTGTTTTTGTTTTCGTTTTTTTTAGTATAGAAGTTTGACATTACACTTGTCAGATTAGTCCCTGGGATTAAAAAAACGAACTATAAATTGCCGTGTTTAATTATTTATTTAAAAAATGTATATTCTTCATTTGTTTCTTTTCCATAAAGGTTTCATAACGTTTCTATTACCTCAATAGTTCAATATGCTTACCTGGAAGGAAAAAAAACAAAAAAATCTTAGTAGTTTTCGACTTATATTTCGGTGAATAACTCCGAAACCTGACGCTTTAGGATATTATGTTAATTACATTTTTTTGTTTGTATAAGTGTCCTCTATCTAAATATATAACTTTTGTTGTGCACCGCGATTCTGAAAAAAAATCAAAATGGCGGCTGATTTTAGGGCCAAAACCTTCAAACCCCTTTAATAACCGATAAAAAATTTCAACGCAAGAGGTTCAGAATCACATACTGACTCCATGGTAACAGGTGGCCCGTCGATGTCCCCCCCACTTTACACATATATGTACAGACGCCAGCACATCAAGCTACTCGAAACTGTCAAAATTTTCCAATCAACTTTGAACCTTATAATTTAGCGATAAAGTTGAAAATCTATTAAAGAAATTTGACAGATTGTAGTAGCTTGATGTGCTGGCGTCTGTACTAGAGTCAGCAAAGCTCTTAATTATTAATTTATAACAAAAATGGCTGTCACGAGAAGATACGAATCGATGATATTATCAAAGCAATGGAACTTTAAAACTTTATTATAATTTGAATAATTGTGTAATATCATCAATAACTGCCAGATATTCTGAGTTGACACGTGTCTAGTTCTTTTCCTATCACAATGATGAACGTGTTAATAACAGATGAAATCATAATGGGTGACTAATTAGATTTAGATTAATACTAGAGTTTGGAGTTTGGTAGTGGAGTAGTAGTAGCAGTAGTTTAGTTTTTTTTTGTGATATAGATTGATTATTAACGAATATGATGAGAGTTTTCTGAATATATCCAATATATTCAGAAAACTCTCATCACATTCGTGTGCTTTTTGAAGTGTTTGTTTATTCATTTGTGTTTTTAATTAATGTTGATTCGTATAAATCATTATTCTAATTTGTAAAAGGGTGACTCCGACTGTAATGGGGATATTTTATTTTTTTAATTTCATAAGCGGTTTCTTTATCATGAAAATTATGTGGTATTCAGAGTTTGCGTTCTTTCGAAATCTTTATAATTGAATTCAGAGCCAAGCAACATTGCTCCCAAGGAGAATCTACATAATATGACAAATGTGTAAAAAAAACTCAATATTGTTCTTATGACAAGTACTGTACTACATTTTTATAGCAGCATAGTTATTTTTGCAATGAAAATGCTTAACAAGATGTATGTAGAGAGCACAGCATTTAACAACATTCAATTATGTATCGTTTGTAATAATCCGCCATATTTTAGAAAATATTATAATACACACATTACAATGAAAATTATTTTTTGAAAACTGCTAATGATTGTATATCGGATATTGTAAAGAAAGACGAAGATATACATAAGAAACTGTATATGGATAGAATATAAAGGAATGATCATATTGTACCGGTGGAAGAATTGGACGATGTGCTACAAAATGCCAGTTACAGCAAGTAATTTTCGGCATGCTTCAGTAGTCAGGTAAATATAAATATTTTGATCGCTTAGCACGTTATTTATCCAAAAGAAACTCCAAAAGATGCTGTATTTACCTCGGTCATGTCATTTATAAAATCATTCAGATTTATTAGTTAAGATGATTATTATACTTACCGTTAGGAGTTTAGGACGGTATAATGGAACGATCGGTTAAATATAATTGAGACACAACTTATTTCTAATGATATTGACTTTCTATTGTCCTTGGAGAGGTCGTTCCTTTGCATTGGTTAATATACAATATATGTATACGAGTAGAGTCTGACTACTAGTGTGAAGCATCGAAATATGCACTGTGTGACCTAAATCCGTATTTAAGTCACGTTTTGTTGTGTCTTAAGTAGTCCATTTCACACAGCCTGACTTAAGTGCGGGTGTAGGTCACACGAGCTATAAAATAGTGTACTATTTTTTTTTAACCTCACCACTGTTATTCCTTTTTGTCCATTTTTTAGATGTTATTTTCTTTGGCCCTGTCATCAATACAATTATCTCAATTTATGAGGCGTTCAGTGTATTGATAATATACCTAATAGGCGTGAGTATTTACTTTTTATCACTTTACTTCTTTCGATTTTTTTCTTGTATTCGTGGCTGCGAATCTGATATCCTTATTTTTTTTTACAGATAACACAAAATTTCCTTTTCGCAGTCATTGTGATGTATGTCCCGCTCTAAGCATAATTTTGTGCATATTTTGCCATCATCGCAGGTCAAAATCTTCATAATTAAAAGGAGTCTATCAAAAATATATAGCACGTGGTCAAAATGTGTTTTTTATGGCTTTATATTGATACCTGTGACACCCATGAAGTTTCACTAACTAATTGCATTATACATATAGAATAAAGTAGAAAAGCATTTATATTCGATCAAACATAACGCAACAGTAACAATGGAAAAGTAAAATACCTAATATGTATTTGGGAAGTAGAGGTATTACGGCTTTATAAGTTTTCTATTAATACGATAAAAATCTGTACATTGGATGAACTTCTAATAGTCGTAAAAGTTAAAAGTGGTGAAGGCCGCAGGAATCCACTGGATACAACAAGAACAGAACCGGTCGAAGTGGCGGTGCTTGGGGGAGCCCTATGTCCATCAGTAATAATAATAGTCTTTCGGCTAAAATGTTAATGATGATGATGTAACAAACACAAGGAACTACAGCAATATATATCACCAAGTAACAAAACAAGGAACTTCAATTATGAGTTATGTTGCGATGAGCATGCTCATACAAACTCAGCATTTGTTGGGTGCGACACACACACGCCACGCGTTATAGGAGAGCTTTTCATGTTTGGTCCTTTCATTCGTTGTTAGGGAGGAACATTTTGTCCACATTGGACTGTTGTTCACACTGAACATTTTGTTTTGTTTGGAAAGATAATAATATAACTTGGAAGATCTTCAACATAAAAAAATATTATAAACATACCAGCCTATTATTGACCGTCTGAAGGGCAAAGGACTCCTCCTCTTTTAATTTAAATAATACTTTTAATATTTTCAGATCCATCAGCGCCAGAAACCAATCTTCTAGTGCATCCCTATCCAGATAGAATATACCAATAAAATAGTCCTAAGAATGTACTTAATTCCAATTATTTTATCTACATATTTCTGCCACTTATGTGATAACTAGTTTGAAAGTTAATCATCTCATTTAATATTTTAAAGAGATTTGAAATCTATATGTCAATTTTGTTTAGTAATTGCTTAGTATTCGTTGTGTGATTAGGATACCGTGTTATGTTTTTGTGATTGTTGTGAGACGTCATACAGAATGAATTTTTTTGAAGTGAATTCTTTAGGCACGTCGGGCATTTTTTGAGATGGGAAAAAACCATTAAATTCGAGCCACTGTTACCGTAATCGACACCGCTTCGGATATGTTAGGCTGTCCTCGGGATATACTCGGATTTAATATATATGTATATCCGATATGTCAGTGAGTGATGGCAAAATATTCTGTTTGTGTTTTGTTTTCACTTCTGTCGGCACTCCCGAAGTGCCATTGTTTTTTTTTTAAATTCAGCTTATAATATGCTTCAACGTTTTCCTCTATAAGCTGTAGTTTTGAACTTGCCAAATAATGCTAGAAAAAATCGCCTCGTATACTTATAACATGGTCCTTAATGTTCCTTGTGAGAGCAGTGGTGACTCAGTGGTAACGGCTGCGACTTACGACTTGCAGGGTGTAGGTTCAAACCCAGACAGGCACTTTACTTTGTACAAATTATTTCATCACCACATCTCTCAAAACGGTGAAGGGAAACATCGTGAGGAAACCGGCATGTTCTAGAACCAAAAATTCGAAGACGTGACATCTACTAACCCGCATTGGGTCCGCATGGTAGATTACGGCCCACTCCCTCTCACGGAGCGGAGGCCTATGTCCCAGCCGTGGGAATATTATAGGCCGATTATACATGTTTCTTGTAATAATGAAGCGAATTGTTAGTGATATAGAATAGAATACTCTTTATTATGTACACCATATAAATTACAGATAAATATAGAAATGTATATAAATAATATATATGCCATATGTCTGATATGCCGGAGATATTTTGTCTTTCGTCTGTTCATCCCAACAAAATGGGGTAGAAGACATCTGTGCCTATTTCTCTTTGTATTTTCTTTATTTAATTACACAATGATTGTAATTTGCTATTTAATTGTGGGTGTGTATTTTTGTGCTTGAAGGGTATGTATGTTTTACTTTGGTTTGTAATAAAGTGATCATTATTAGACAGTCAAATATTTATTTTCTATAAATAAATTCCTCCCTAATCCCTTCATTACCCTTAAACTTTTAAGCGTTGCTTTGTTCTATATACACATCATGTTATAAGCAACAAAAGGTAAGGTTTTTATGTTACGAAAAGTACAAAGTAGTCACAAAAAGTAGTCTCCATCATTAGTCTAGCTTAACTAAAAAATAGTTAATTGAAAATTATTTAATGATAAGAGCAAAGTAAATTGGCTCACAACAAAAGAAATTTTAATCACAACAAAAAATACCCGAAATTCTTTGTTCATGAGAACTTCCTTTAATGAGGACTACAAAGAACTGAATGTTATAAAGAAATTTAAAGGTGTTGATTTGGATGTCGTAGAAGAAGATTTGCAAGAATTATGGCCTTCAGGAAAACTGATTAACAAATAGAAAGTTAAACGATTTGAAATCGTTATTCCATCTTATACCAAATGATTGCATTGGTTACTAAAAACTGAAGGGAGACGATGCAATAATAGACGACATAGATGGTTTTTGTGATGAACCTGACTTTGATTTGGATGAGAAGTAGAGTACCTAACTTTTGTATTTTTTTCAAATAAAATAAAAATAATAAACATTTTTGAGTTTCTATTTTTGTCATACCTACTTTGGAACATTTTTGCATTTTTCTTTCCGCAGCCTACACAGCTAATTCAATACAAAATGTATTTACCTATGTAATAATGATCCATGCGTAAGTTTTCTTGAATATCTACTAATTTACTAAATACATGCATGTAAATTAGTTTAGTACACTTAGAATAACAAAAAATTAAAAACATAATATTTAGCAATACAAAGCCAGAGAAATACCCCAATAAACTTTAAACTCAATCATCTCGAAATGAGGTTTGTGTGGACTGGATCATTTTTGCTTAAATCGGTCTAATTGGACCGATTGCTTCAGTTTTCAGTTTTGCTACAGGCATCAAGTTTCCTTGTCAACAAAATGGCAGAATATAATATGATCAAATTGTGAGAATTGACTGACCCAAAACCCGATAAGCTTGGTCAGTCTGTAGGCTATAAACCGCAAAATTCCGCCTGGTTTGCGACCACCCTCCCACCGGAGTCCGGCGTCAACAAGCAGCCTGCTGTGTTTCGTCGATGCGTGGGAGTTCCAGTGCCTTAAACTTCTGGGCACGCTCGTTCCATCATAGACCTCGTCCATCGCTTTCCATCAGTCGTGATCGAGGTCAAGAGCGGGCACATTCAGCACAAAAAAAATGTGATAAAAACGATGCAAATGGTTAGAATTTTGCAGATAGATACAGATTTAACTTTTAAATGATTATCTTGACATCACGATATATCTTTATGGAGCTAAGCAGTACATCATGAATTATAATATATTATTTATATATTAAAACTTTATGCACAAGTAAAAAAAAATACTGTACAAAGGCGGACTTAATGCCTGAGGCATTTTCTACCAGTTAACCTTAGGGTAATGCAAAAAGGACGGGGCCTGCCAGGGCCGAAGCCTGCCGGGGGTGCGGGATTGTCCGAAAGGGTTACCGCTACCCCGGAACATAAAGGGCTAAGGAAGGAACACGGATGGGTTTTAGTCAGCAAGAGTCTGACACTCCCTTCCGCTCCACCCAGAGCGGAATCATCAAATGACTCCTCAGTCATTTGATGATTTCCCATCCATAAAAAAAGGGTAATGCAGAGATAAAACATGGCAGGTGCAACATACAGGATAAATAGCTAGGAAATGACTATAAAATACAAGAATAAATACTAATACATACATACATATAAACCAAATGGACTTTCAGGAGAAAATGAATCCAGCAAATCAGCTCTGGGATGTTACGGCCAACTTCTGCCGGATATGCTTGCTATTATGGTAAATAATATAAGAATTAGAATAATAATAAGAATTTTTCTCAAGGACCGATTTTAATTAGGTCACCATCATCCCCAAAACTATACTAGAGGTTTCCAATTATGTCCATAAAACTGTGTCCTTCTCACAAATTATAATGTTGGTAGATTCTATCATTAATATCCGACAAGCCATTTTTCATTAGCATACTGCGTCTTAACTGGTACTCTGTTCTCATAAAGGTCATCAATCAAGATGCTAATCAATGATATATGCTCATTATAATCATTTTAGTCATCGGGAATAGTTTGGATGTTTTGTTTGCTTCAAGACAAAATGTTGGAAAACAAAATTATGATAACCGCTAAGAATACTGCTTTCACAGAAATTATAGTTCTGTTGGAAAATATCACAAAATTCTTATTTTAATTCTTTTACTTGAAATTATGGTTTTTAGCTGTTTTTTTTCGAAACTTCATCGTTTTTTCAAACTCAAACTTCTATTAAACCATTCCAAAGCGTAGATCTCTATGGAGAAAAACGGACAAAAAACTCCATGGACACTCTTTTAAGTCAAGAATATTACAAAATCCTGGGTACATTATACTTGTTGCTTATATATGTGAGAACAATGTAAAAACATACAAATAAAGAAACAATAAAAAAAAAGATTAAAAATAAGCCTTGGCAATTAAGAGATGACCAGTCTCAACCGACGGCCAGTGGCGCGCACTGTATACAACATTATTTTTAGTATATGCGAAACCCGAAACACGTGTCTAGTATTTTTATGTAAAGAATCTATGTACAAAATTTCAAAACTGTATCATGAATAATCACCAAGTTATAAGCTTGTTATGTTACCTGTTTGTCCGTATGAAATCATGGGCACCGCGCGGCGATTGTATTGTAATTAACGGGTGATAACATTTTCCATCACACTTGCAGGCTTTGGACTGTCGTAATGGTCAAGTGTAGGTAGTTATTATAATGTACTTTATTCGTAAATAAATGCAGCCGTAAGCTACGAATAAGTAATTACTTATTCGTAAGCCGTAAGTGATACAATGCGATTTGTTCAAAGTGGATGAAAAGTGTTAAACATCGCATTACTTAACCACAGCAGGCTGTAGGTACAAATAATAACTTTCTACAATTAACCATCTTGGCGTGTTTAAAAATGTTAATCATCACGGCAAAGCATTCTGTTCTGTTCAAAGCACTCTGATTGCTCCTCGTACCACCGCACTGCCACGGATACGTTATCACTGTTATCGTTGTTTCTGTGTACTGGACGTTTGTGTATGAGAAAGTCATGGTTAAACGACACTTTTTACATACGATAGGTAAGTACACGATCAACCGAAACACAACTCGGCGGCCCGCGCGCTCGCGATTATGCAGTTGGACCCACGCGACACGTGCGCGCCAACAAGTGGTTCCCGGGTGACTGAGGTTGCTGCACCCCCGCCCCGCTCGCTGTGCGTCCGCGCCGCGCCATTGTGCGCGTATGGTACCTACTTAGTCGCTCCTCGGGGCACAGTATAATATACTCGGGGTGTCCAACTATTAACCTTTTTTAAATATTTTTGGGCCAAAATATAACATGGGGTAAAAATTATTGGAATCGATTCAGTTACTTATTCTGAACAAACTATATTCAGGTTTCGCATATACTAAAAATAATGTTGTATAGGCATATAAGCAGTGCAGTGTAGCAAAATCTTCATACATTGTATGAAGATTTTGTTTTTTGTTAGGTATGATAATTTAGTGAGTTTCTTAATTGTGGGGCACACACTAAAATGTAATTGACAGGCTTATGTTGATATATCGAGGTAGGCACTGCTTATATGCCTATATGCAACGCATGCCACCGCCGACGCGCGACGGCGCCCGTTCACGAACATGACGCGTGATCATTTCTTGCAAGATTTCTTCAAGTCAAAGCCGGCTTTCGAGTATGGGATATAATATAATATAGTATATTACATCTTGAGATATAATATTTTATCGCTAGTCATACACTTTGTACGAGACCGTTCACACTGTGCTATAATATACAGGGTGAATTTTCCAAGTGGGCGTGGATGGCCAAATTCTAAACTATGAGGAATAGCAAAAAGTACTCAAAGGAGTCGCTGGCTCGATTTTGATGAAAACTAAAACTGTGTCATTGGATTTTTGAAAAATCAATATTTCTACCCAGGAATCGAACCTGTTGATTTTGAAAAAAAAAAACACACACTGTATTATTACACCATTCGATAGTGTCCATAATAAGGATCAAATTCTGGGAAGTAATGACGTACGGCAAACTTAAGGAAAATGTTGAATCTTAATAAACTGCTTCTTATTTTAAAGTATTCATACCTACATTACGTTATGTACCTTGTTCGAAACGACGCTCAAATTTTTTTATTAACACACCGACAGCGCAGTCACCTTCACAACATTATGTTCTAAATTCAAGTTTCTATTATGGTCTTTGGAAAATATTCTAATGGAATCAATAATATTGTAATGCTGAATGCAGTACAATCCTTGAGATGTCGAATCCAGCTATGTATTGAAAACAATGGTCATCATTATGAACAATTAATCAGTTAAGGTTTAATAGGAAAGTATAGGTAATATAACCCGGGCCCGGCTAAATAATAACAGCCGCACAGGTCAATCGATCAGGTTAAGCTACGCTTGCCGCAGTTGGTCTGTGGATGGGTGACTATCTTTACATACCGAGGCCCCTCCGTGCCTCGGAAAGCACGTTAAGCGGTTGGTCCCGGCTGTCATTCCAGGATCTTTGACAGTCGTTACGGGTAGTCAGAAGCTCGAAAGTCTGACAACCAGTCTTACCAAGGGGTATCGTATTACCCAGTAACTGGGTTGTGGAGGTCAGATAGGCAGTCGTTCCATGTAAAATACTGGCATTCAGCTGCATCCGGTTACGCTGGAAGCCGACCCCAACATAGTAGGGAAAAGGCTAGGCAGATGTTATCATCCATGTTACCTACCTCATCATTGAGGTAGGTAAATTAAGAGAAATAAAAAAAGTATTTTGTTAAAAACGAGCTCTTTAGTTTGCCGTATGTCATTACTTTCCAGAATTTGATCCTTAATAGGGGCACTATCGAATGGTGTAATAATACAGCGTGTGTTTTTTTTTCAAAATCAACAGGTTCGATTCCTGGCTAGAAATATTGATTTTTTAAAAACCCAATGATGCAGTTTTAGTTTTCATCAAAATCGAGCCCGCGACTCCTTTGGGTACTATTCGCTATTCCTCATAGTTTAGAATTTGGCCTTCCACGCCCAGTTGAAAAATTCACTCTGTATATTGCATCCCAAACTATAAATATTTTTTCAAACGATATTTAGAGGTCATTTGAAGGTGTACCGTATATTTTACCTCACGTCCCCGGACACCGCGCCTCCTCCTGTCTCGCCCTTAGTTTGAATTTTGAATGGTAACGTTCGTGTGCAGACGTGTCAACTGATCACGTGTTTTGAATTTTCGTAGATGTTAACTATAGATATTTGAAGAACGCAATCCTTACCTACGTATTAAATTAATTAAATTAAGAACGTGATGACACTGTGATGGCCGAAGCTGAACTGTTCTAAAATATATAGCTTACAGTGTGAACAGCAATCGCGGGATGTAATATATTGCTCAAGATGTAATATATATTACATCCCATAATCAAAAGCCGGCTTAAGACTCCGTGATAATGATTTGTCGCAGATGATCATATTTGACTTGGCTTTTCTTGGCGTTTCAGCATTATAATAACATCATTAGCATTATTATTATTATTGTTTGTACTGTTTTAAGCTCGCATTCTCACAAATTATTTATTCATTAAATCATGGAAGCCCCAGTATTGCTCCTGGAATATCGAAATATACAAAAATTATATTAAACAGTTTGAACTCGTCTTCATGTTAGCCTCATCAACATTTAGTTTTGTAAACGTTATTTTGATAATTCTCAGAGTCCGTAATACACAATCATATTGATCAAAGTAACATAGTGTAGAACTGATAGAAATATACATTGAAATGCGTTACATTTTAGAAAGTGTTACGTTTTATATTTATATTGCTACTAGCTGCGCCCCGCGGTTTCACCCGCGTAAATGTCGATCCCGTGGGAATATCGGGATAAAAACTATCCTATGTCCTTTCCCGGGACTCAAACTATCTCTATACCAAATTTCATCGAAATCGGTCCAGCCGTTTTCATGTTATGTCGTGACAACGGAAAACGGGTTTCATTTTTATATATATAGATATTGCGATATTATTATGAACACTTGTATTTGTGACATTAAAGCGAAGGATACTATAATAGAAAAGAAACAAAACTCACATTATTATGAGCCAAGACAATGACCTACTGACGGTGGCCCAAATTAAAGAGTGGGCGTTAAAGTATGAAATATTAGAAAATTGTATCAATGCACTATCTGATTGCTTCAAAAATCAGGTGAATTAAACCTTACGTAAAGTTATATTACCTTGCTTCCCGCTAGCCATTCCTATAACGAAATGAAGTCTACATCAATATAATGTTTTTACGTCGCAGGCAGATTGTATATTCGTCATTATACATACGGGGCCATCCGTTTGCATACTGTCGGCGTTAAATTGATGAAGCTTCTGAGCGAATCCATTTCGTCAAGAGTAATAAGTTAGGGTAACCATGATTGTTAACAAGTCTGGCAATTAAAACTGTGCAATGAACTAAATAATGTGAGTCATAAAAAAAAAATGTATAGTTATGTTATAGGTATTAATTCAATAAATATTAAGCAGTATTACTGCCCTTACGTTTGTGCAGTTAACAAATCGGAATTAGTCGCTAAGAAATCTAACTTGGAAGAGCGCACGATTGGTCTAAATTATAACCTAACACGTTTTGTCGGCATGCCCTGGCTTAGTTACTGCGACCAATTTGGATCGCGCAATGGTTGGTCACAAATTCCAACCGAACTGATGAACTGCCGAACTATTTACCTAACTGCCCATTCCAACATTTTTACTCGCCATTTATTACACTACTTGAGCAATTTTTGTACTGACATCGTAGGATGATGATTTCAACATCACGGCGCTGCACTGACGCGCGGCGGCGTGATGTGCGTGTACTAGGCGCACAAACACACTACAGATAATGGATAATGACCCTCGTAGTGCGGTGACACGTTTGTATGATTTCAATTTAATAAACTATCGAAATAAAAAAATATTAAGCTTTTTCAAAGTTACTGCTTTTGAGCTGAAATTTTGTACAGAGATTCTAGACCAGATACATTGTTTGGGAGATGATTGAAACGGACTTTTCTTCATAAAAATAATGTATAATATTGCCTTGTTATTACAATAATTACAACATAGGATAGCCGAGCGAGACAATGTAAATATATCGACGCGCGCGCTCGGTCCTGTCTTTCGTCCGAATGGTCGGCGGCGCCGCGGCCCGCGGCGGGCTCGCGGCTGGCGCGGGCGCCCCCGCGCCGCTCGTCGTTCCCCGCGCCCCTCCCGTGACCCTCGTTCGCCATGCGCGTGTACATACATTCTTCAACCCGTTGGTATTGATGGGTTTGAATATACCCTTTCCGTAACACCCTGTAGGATAAGGAATGCAGCTCTTGATTTACTAAGGTCATATCTTAAAGATAGAAAGGTTAAAGTTCAAGTAAATGGCATAAACTCATTAGAGTCTGAAATGACAATAGGCTTAGCTCAAGGATCGATATTGGGTCCATTCCTCTTTTTAGTTTACATTAAATATTTACCCCAATTACTTCAAAACCAATATTAAAAAAATAATATTAAAACTATACCTAGTTCCGATAGTTTTTAACCGACGAAAAAACGGAGGAGGTTATCAATTCGACGCGTATATTCTTTTTTTTTTGAAGTGAAAACTTCTTTAGCGGCGTTGCACACTTTTTGTAATGGGTAAAAAATGTTAAACTCGCGTCAGGACATCGCGTCAGGAAACGTGACCGTACGCCCGGGTGTCACCATTACGCCCGGGTGTCACCATTGCGAGGAACGCCCAGAGGACACGGTGGAGCATACGGTGAAAGTCTGCCCCGCATGGGCGGAGCACCGCCGTGCCCTCGTAGAGGCGATTGGCAGCGGCGGCGACCTCTCGCGTCCGGCCCTGGTTCAAGCCATGGTCCAGGGCGAGAGGGAGTGGGAGGCAGTCACCTCCTTCTGCGAAGCAGTCATGCTAGCGAAGGAGGTGGCGGAACGGCTGAGGGAGAGAGCCACACGTCCCAGCCGCCGCGGGAGACGCTCCGGGCGTCGGGAGCCGCATGACGACTCCCGGCCACCGTAGGCGCGGGCCTGCGGACGGAGAGTAATGGGTAGCTCACCGTCCGATCAGGACCAGGCCCGTGCCGGACGGCGCGTACGTGTTCCACGCGCGCCTCAAAGAGATGTCAGCAAAAAGGAAGGGGCCTGCCAGGGCCGAAGCCTGCCGGGGGTGCGGGATTGTCCGAAAGGGTTACCGCTACCCCGGAACATAAAGGGCTAAGGAAGGAACACGGATGGGTTTTAGTCAGTAAGAGTCTGACACTCCCTTCCGCTCCACCCAGAGTGGGAGGGGTCATTTGATGATTTCCCATCCATAAAAAAAAAGGACACGTGACCGTCAGGAGAGATTCCCCCCCCCCCCTCTCTTTCTACGGCGGCGCCAACCGAAGTGAACCAAGTTTAGTGACACACGACAATGGATGGATGGATGGATGGATGGGTGGGTGGCTGGATGGATGGATGGATGCATGGATGGATGGAAGTGGAAGTCGAAGTCGAAATCGAGGGCGAAGACGAAATGGAAGTGGAAGTGGAAGTGGACGTGGACGTGGATGTGGACACACTGCTGTTCGTACTTAACATTCGTGTATATAAAGTGTTTAAAATATGGAAATTGAACAAAGTGCATCTATTAATGAAAAAAGGGACGCAGAAATAGTGAAAAAAAAATGAGTTATATTAATTCAATTAATAATTGATTTATTTCAACGTTAATATTCAAGTTTTCACTTCTGCCGGCACTCCCGGAGTGCAACCCGTCTTTTTTTTGTTATGTATGATCACGCATAACTTTTTACAGAGCAGTCCGATTTTGATAATTCTTTTTTGATTGGAAAGGACATACTCCGAAGTTGGTCCCACATAAATTTGGAAAAAAAAATCCAACCCTAAGGGTAGGAAAACAGGGGATGATTGATTGTTCACTCACTAATTGTAATGTATGACCACGCATAACTTTTTACATGGTAGTCTGATTTTGATAATTCTTTTTTTATTGGATAGGACATACCTCGCAGTTGGTCCCATGTAAATTTGGAAAAAAAATCCTACCCTAAGGGTGGGAAAATAGGGGTGATTTATTGTTCATTCACAGATTTTAATGCTGAGCTGTGTATTACAATTTAAATAAAAGGCCTATCTATGTTGGTATATAAAGCCTGGTATAGTAAGTATTTTATTATACAAAAAATAATAGTTAAATTAGGATTATATAACAGTTAATATCTAAAGTAAGGTAGGTAGCTATTTTAAAAGTAATAAAAAATTAAGCATGTAGTAATTAGTAAATTATAGCCTCAAAAAATTATAAAATAAAAACTTTTTAACAAAAAAATTAAACCTCCGAAAAAACTGAAAAGCAAAAAATAAAAACCTTTTGTATTTTACCTTAATAAATAAGTTCTTAAAATTAGCAAGTATACCTAAGAAATTTTGAGTCGGCGCCAAACAATCAATGAACAAAGATCACTAAATTACCTTAAATTTAAAGAAATAACCAAATCAAATTAATAATGCAACGTGAAATCTCCAGCAATAAATATTAACATTCCAAAGAAAAAATGCGCTCTCCGCACGACCACTCGCAACGATATTAAGTTGCTTGTTTGGCGCCGATTCAAAATTAGTTAGGTATACTTGCATTAGTTTAAGAACTTATTTATTAAGGTAAAATAAAAAAGGTTTTTATTTTTTGCTTTTCAGTTTTTTCGGAGGTTTAATTTTTATTTTTTACTGTCAGTTACGTAATTGTTGCCTTGCAATTTAATCATATAATTTAAGTGTTTTGTGTTTAGACAGAATACAATAGTGAGTGCGAATCCAGTACTTTAACAATTACTTAGAATTACTTCCGAATTACTAAAACAATCCCACGTAAGGCACTCATCATTTTTCTTCTTATATAATTATCTTAATGTTCTCACTCTTGAACTTACAAAATCAATCAAATGGCTGACAGTCAAGATAATTATTCAAATTTCTAGCAAGATAATCTAACCAATAGTGTATTTCATGGTAATTCAATTACTTAAGAATAAATATAATGTTGATAAAAAAAAAATAACTCACTCACTGCAAAGTTAGCAGCTCAGTCTTCGAACGTGAACACTTTCGACGTCAAAATGAAACAAGCAATGTTAGACTTGTTAATAAAAGCAGAAAACATTATGGGTGTTTACAGAAATTACAGTGTGCAAATGAATTTTCGTAAAAAGCGAATTATACGCGTCGTTTTAGAGATATTGTTTTCTTCAGTAATCTTGTTGAATAGCATTTATGAATTTATATTAGTAAAACGTTTCGACCACAACGTTCAGTATATTACTTTCACACATTATGCCAGGATTTTGTTGTATACTTGCATTACATTGACTCGTGCTATTCAAACTTCACGTTCTTACATAAAATTCATAAAAAATATACTAGCTGTGCACCAATGCTTCAATACAGGACCGACAAACAAAAGTCTAAGAAAATTTAAAAACTTTTTCATCACCTCAACAGCAGTCATTTGCTTTAGTTTAGTATGTTTTATATTATTACATATTTTTTATACAAATCTGATTCTAAACAAGCCTTTTACCCCAGGCTTAGTTGTGACATTAGCATTACAAGCATTTGCTGAACTTCGTTTTCATATAGAACATGTTATATTTTACATTTACATAAGTCTGGTTCAATGTTTATTGAAACGTTTGAACGAGTCTGTATCGGATCTGCAAGATTATTATGATGACAAAGAAAAGGAGTTTCGTGTTGGTAGGAGCGAAGAAGATGATCAACTGACAGAAGAACGAACGGAAGAGTGGGCAACAAACTATATGTTATTAGTTGGGTGCAGCAAGGAACTATCGGAATGTTTCAGTTTTCAGGTATTTTTTTAATGACATTCACTCAGTGCTTTCTTGATTAATAAATGCGAGTCGGTCTCGCACACCGAGGGTTCCTTACAAATTTGTAGGTACCTATACAAAAATACTCAGGGCTGCAATCCCCTGAAACAGTGAATAAAATCAAACTTCTAAGTCAACGCAATTAAAAGATACGAGCGTTTATGATCCGTTTATGCCGCATATTTTGACACTTGCAAGGGAATCTGAAAACCGTTATAGTTATATTATAACCACAAATTTACGATTACTTTTTCAGATTTTTTCCTTTGTGCTACGTGACATTGCTTCTTGCCAAATTTCATGATTCAACAGGAAGTTCCCTAGGTTTTGATTCCCTTGCAAGTGTCAAAATATGCGGCATAAACGGTTCATAAATGCCCTATATTTTGATAGCTTTTACTTCGAAGTATAACTTTTTCACTGTTTCAAGGGATTGTAGCCCTGAGTATTTGATATTAATTTCAACTTGATAACTTTACGCGTTCCTGAGAAAACAAAACGGGTCTTGACAGATGGACAACGAAGTAATCTTATAAAGGTTCTGTTTTCCTTTTGATTTACGGAACCCTAAAAATCGTTTTTTAACCAAATAATGTTCTTACATTTCCTTATAACTAAAGTACATAATAATATATTACTCCTAAAATTATTGTTACAAGGGAAACATTATTTAAATATATTTTAACTTGTGGACTCCACAATAGGTCTTGTCTGTCTCGTGGAGTCCGTGAGAGTTTAAATAGAATTAAAGTAATATAACGTTACAAACGTTATTAAGCTTTTGTCAATGTAACGTATGTATGTATGTATGTGTGTGTGTATGTATGTAATGTGTTTTGTATGTTTGTGTACTTTTATGTAATTTATGTAATTTATTTGTGAACTTATGAATAAAATTATTATTATTATTAATGTCGATTCTCTAAAAAAAGGTGCAGAAAATCGAAACGAATGATTATCAATAAAACTCTATTCAGAATTTATTATTCGAAATGTGTGAAGAAAATACATTTTATTTTATACTTAACTGAGATTTTGTTTCATTTGTTGCAGATGATGTTTTCATTGGGTCTAGCGTCAGTGCAGTATATTACGTCATCATTCAAAATTTTTCGACTATTCCTTGCAAATGTAAATATCGAGAGAATCAGAAAAAAAAAGTTTATGTGTTTATACATAGAGACAGAAAAAATTATGAAGATGTGGAAAGGAGAGTGAATGCGTGAATTTAACGCAGTTGTGACCAACCAGTTCATGTTGAAAAAGGCTCGACTGGTTGTTCAGAATAGTGTGCTGGTGGCACGTTTATGTATGGAAGTGAATTGAACATATTTCCACAGTACTCCTTATTTCATGCTTCTTTTGGCCGTCGCAAGAGGCATGAAAGAAAGATTGCTGTGGACATGTGTTCCTTGCGAAGTATGTCTGGTGTAACTAATGAAACTATAAATGATAGATTTTGGAATGATGTGCTAATACAACGGAGCGGTTTTAAAGAAGATGTAGTGACACAAATTGAAAGAGTATGCTTTGATGGTTTCTTCATGTTGAAAATATGCCTCATCATCTGCCTAGCCTTTTCCCACCTATATTGGGGACGTCTTCCAGTCTAATGCAGCTAAATACCAGTATTTTATATGGAGCGACTGACTATCTGACCTCCACAACCCAGTATCGTAACACAATACCCCTTAGTAATACTGGTTGTCAGACTCTTGGTCTTCTGACGCCCCGTAACGACTGTCAAAGATTCACGAATGACAACCGCAAAAAACGGCTTAACGTGCTTTCCGAGGCACGGAGCGGTCTTGGTATGTAAAAATGGACACCCATCCACGGACCAACCACGATAAGTGTAGCTTAAGCTGATTGGTCGACCCGTGTGGCAGTTATTACTTAGCCACAAGCCCCTCAATGAAAGGCGTCTAACAAAAAGTATTTACAAGGTAGATGGGAGTGGAAATTTTCGTAGAAAACGTCCTAGTCCTAAGAAGACATCGACACCTCCATGCAATAACATCGTAACTCAGTTTTTGTGATTTTACAGGAGAGCGATTTTAAAGTTTGAAAAATTATAGCAAACTCAAAACACCCCGTACAATTTTTGAAGCTGGCTCTATTTAATATAGTTTAGGCGGACTATAAATAGGTATGGTTAAGTTGTAAAAGAAAAATTGTTTTCATGGGTTTTCATGACTTACGTGAACAACAAAACAGTGAAATGACATAATACTTTTACGTTGGTTTATTTTAGAAACGAAAAGGAATAGAATTACAATGATAGTACAGAAAAAATGCATTATTTTTTTTACATAACAATGCCGTTGTAACTCAATTTTTGGAAAAAAGTGAGTTACGATGTTATTGCATGGAGATGTCGACATGTTGAAATTCTTAAGAAAGTTCAAGAGTTTAGTACGTACGCGCAGCGTGTGTGTATGACCAGATTTATGTACAGACGCCAGCACATCAAGCTACCCGAAACTGTCAAATTTTCCCAATCAACTTTGAACCTAATAATTTAGCGATAAAGTTGAAAATCTGTTAAAGAAATTTGACAGATTGTAGTAGCTTGATGTGCGTCTATATGTAAATGAAGCAAAAGGTGTGAGTGATCATAGCAGGTGGCGTTTTGAAGTTTCTGCCTACCCTGTAGGGAAAAAAGCGTGAGTGTATGTACGAGTATGCATGTATGTGTACCTAATGTATCAAATATTCCTTTTTGTTTTCGAAACTGACAGCTTGTTTTTCTCAGGAACCGTACAAGTATTTTGGTGCTTTCCAAAGTTTATTAATTCTGATGTATTATTTGAGTGGTACACATTTACTACTATTTGCGGGACAAAAACTCATTAACGAAGCCGCTAAAACAAGGACGATTTTGTTGAAATTAAACAACACGTTATTGATTTGTGAGTAACTATTTATCAATTCTTTCTATGTGTTTCCAAATATTACTGAAGCTAAGAATAATGAAGACACACCAATACAGGGTCAAATTAAATTACCTAGAAAAACTCCGCGGACGTGGTGGGTATCAATATCTTAAAACGATAAAATAAAAATAAATAATTATTTGATTTTTTTTTGGGGTCAACGACCACTGGTAGTTTTGTTATTTGAGTTGAAAAGTCTGTTTTCTGTTGTTTTATCGTGTTTAGAAATGGAAACCCATCAAGTCTGTGAAGTTTACAATAAAAAAAACCGAATGTGCTTATGACTGAAGTGAAACTTCAAACGTATTTGGCTATGAGAGGAAGAGAGGAAGAAAATGTGCACGCGCACTGCTTTCTCTTGCTTATATCCCCCACTCAACTCCCGTTCGCCTCGCCCGATCACACTTTTCGTAACGCTTACGTCACGCGATCCCCAAGTCAAGCGTGCGTAAAGAAGTTTCACTTAAAAAAAAACAGATATTCTAAACTGGTATTACAAGTGACTTCATACATCGTACATCCCTATAAGTTACACTATCGCTTAGTGCTAGTATTATCGAATAATTAATCTCGCGCCACCAAGAGTTAGAGGTAAACCTACATTTAAACTTTTAAGTATTAAACCCACCGATGCGATGTGCGAGAGTTAAGTCCTAAACTCTGGGTTAGTGTTGGTAATGTCAAAATAAATTGACGTTATGAGGTAATGCTGTTATCATATTTTGTATTTGATATTGTTCGACGTTGTAGCAAGTCAAAATTCGGTACTATATCAGCTGGTAATACAGAACCTCCTTTTTTGAAGTCGGTTAAAAATAAATACAAATTATAAAAAGTTTAAAATATATTTTTCCATAACTGACGTTTTCGTCAATCATTAAACTAAATCTTCATAGAAACCGCATACAATAAGATTAAAATTAAAATAATGTCGTGTTACAAAATTCAAAGACAAGAAAGTATTACGTATCGTAATTTCGTGTAAAAGAGATGGGTAGGTATACAATTTCCGTTCATTCATTTTTGGTCGGATTACAGGCACCGACAATGCGATTCTATTTTATGTTTCTTCGATTGAACTGTAATGTTCCTAACTCAAAAAACACTAATATCTGGTTAACTAGCCCGGAGTTACTTTTCAGTGGCGTAACGCGAAAAAATTTAATGTTAATTACTTAACTACGATTTCACAAACTTTAAATTTATAAATGTAACTCGACTAAACACGCAAGTGGGCCTTAAAGAATTACAGTAGTGAATGAACATACAGACAATTTAAGATGATACATGATAGTAAATTTGTGTCAATTTGTGTGTGATTTTTGTTTTTTGTGTTTGTTTTTTTTTTTTTTAGTTTTTTTTTTATGTCTGTAATTTATATGGTGTACATAATAAAGAGTATTCTGTTCTATTCTTGTATTTATATTTTTTCAGATCCTCCTTCGAAATCAAGGGCTATCAAGAATGTATATCTCCTAGTGAAAGCTAACCCAATCAAAATAGAATACACTGGTCGAGTGCTCCAGGGAATGTATTTAGTTCCAGTGATATTTTCTCTGTCTGTCAGCTACGTCATAATTGCATTGCAATTCAATCACCTCATTTAATAATCTACCTAATAACTGAATTGAATTGATTACTATTAAACTATCATATTATTATTATTATCACTAACAATCCAAACTAATATTATAAATGCGAAAGTAACTCTGTCTGTCTGTCTGTCTTTTCTTCACGCCTAAACTACTGAACCGATTTCGATGAAATTTGGTATAGAGATAGTTTGAGTCCCGGGAAAGGACATAGGATAGTTTTTATCCCGATATTCCCACGGGATCGAAAGTTACGCGGGTGAAACCGCGGGGCGCAGCTAGTAAGTCATAATTTTTAACCGACGAAAAAACGGAGGAGGTTATCAATTCGACGCGTATATATATATATATATTTTTTTTTTTGTGTGTGGTCACGCATAACTTTTTACAGAGCAGTCCGATTTTGATAATTCTTTTTCTATTGGAAAGGATATACCCCGAAGTTGGTCTCATATAAATTTGGAAAAAAAAATCCAACCCTAAGGGTAGGAAAACAGGGGATGATTGATTGTTCACTCACTGATTGTAATGTACGACCCCGCATAACTTTTTACAGAGTAGTCCGATTTTAATAATTCTTTTTTTATTGGATAGGACATACCTTGAAGTTGGTCCCATGTAAATTTGGAAAAAAAAAACCTACCCTAAGGGTGGAAAAATAGGGGTGATTTATTGTTCATTCACAGATTTTAATGCTGAGCTGTGTATTACAATTAAAATAAAAGGCCTATCTATGTTTGTATATAAAGCCTGTTTTTTTTTAAGTATTTTAGTATCTATACATAAAATAATAATTAAAGTAGGATGATATAACAGTTAATATCTAAAGTAAGGTAGGTAACTATTTTTAAAGTAAACAAAAATTAAGCATGTAGTAATTAGTAAAGGCATAAATGTATTTTCATTATGCAATTGGATGTATTAGCAATATTTATAAATAAAGGTTATGATTTTTGTCGTTCTTTGTGGGTGGGGCAAATTTTAAAATGGTAAAATAATAATGCAAAGCCAGTCGTTCTTTATTGTGAAATAGTACAGTTGTGCGGAATAAAAGAAAAATGAGTTTTTTTCTCTATATTATATTGAAGCACTTGTAAATAATGATTTACTTTATTGCAATAAAAATAAAAACTTAATGGATTAAACCTGATTTTTTTTCGAGTTTTATTTCAAACACGTCGTGTGAAAACAGATGAACTTCTATACAACCTGCCATCCACCATTCCTCCTACAATTCCTTTAGGGGACGAAATTTCAAAAATCCTGCCTTTGTGCTCACTTTTGTTATACAAGTATAAGGAACTTTTGTCCAAAATTTCATGCTTCTAAACTTAGTGGTAAGGGCTGTGCGTTGTCTGTCGGTAAATTTAAGGTTTTTATGAAGTAGGTATAGATTGATAGAAACAGGAGCATTGGTGGCCTAGTGGAAACAGCCGCGACTTATGAGTTGGAGGTCGCAGATTCGAACCCAGACAGGCATCTAAGTTTGTATAAATTATTTCATCACCACTGTTCTCAAAACGGTGAAAGAAAACATCGTGAGGAAATCGGCATGTCCTAGAACCAAAAATTCGAAGGCGTTTTGACATCCACCAACCCGCACTGGGCCCGCGCGTGGTGTTTTATGGGCCACTCCCTGTAACAAAGGGGGGCCTGTGCCCCAGTAGTGGCAACAATATAGGCTGGTTAGGTAGCTATAGGGTTTCAAATATCTAACGACTGTATTTCAAACTAAGTGAAAAATGGTATTTGTTATAACCTTAAGGTAAATGACCCTGAGGTCAAGGTCAATGCCCATGAGGTGTCCCATGGTGTTCCCCCACCCTACTATCCCACATCCCACCGGGTCCCGAGGGCTTGATTAGGCGATGGTCTTTGCTGAAATTCTTCTATCTTTTTTTTCATAGTGCCTCGTTTCGTATCCACTGACTGGCCTGTGTTCCATCAAATATATGCATTAATGGCCATGTTTGCTCAGCATAATCAGCCTATCATGATCGTGGAATCATGATTTTTTAAGATAAACAAACTGACAGCCACATAGTAATGTTATTCCTAAAAGCCTTGCTCTAATATTATTTTCCTTTTGTCCTGATGGCTCTCTCAGTCACCATTTCCCGCGTCACACATTCAGGTGTCATGTCTGGGTATAATAAAAACCCTTTTTTCGGCAGCGCAGTCAGCGTTATACGACGTGCATCTTCCATTAAGAGAAAAGTGGAAAAAAAAGCTGAGGTTACACTAAGAGATTTCCGGTGATTTTTAAAAGGACGCGTAGTAACGTTGACTGGTAGAAAATGCCTATTGCATTAAGTCCGCCTATGTACATGTATGTGCTTGAAGTATTAAATAAATAAATAAATAACGTCATTATGAGGTCTCTATTTCATAAAACAAAAACTTAGCCTATAATAGATGACCTCAATATATTTTGGTTGTTTTGTTTGTTAAGGTTAATTATATTTATACCTACCTGCTGCTTTTTGTAAAAAGTGACAAAGTTATTAATAACTAGCTGCACCCCGCGGTTTCACCCGCGTAAATGTCGATCCCGTGGGAATATCGGGATAAAAACTATCCTATGTCCTTTTCCGGGACTCAAACTATCTCTATACCACATCTAAATCGGTTCAGTGGTTTAGGCGTGAAGAAGTAACAAACATATAAACACACACACACACACACTCACAAACTTTCGCCTTTATAATATTAGTGTGATAGTGTGATTAGTGTGATTCAATTTAACTTTTGCGTCAGTTGTTACCTACTAAAAATTGTTCTAGAATGTATATTTTGACCAACTGTTTAAAAGGTTGAATGCCGTAATTACAGACAAAATAAAAAGCCATTGTGTCTCGCGTGGATCCGCGTTTAAGCATACGAAGGGTTAAAATCCAAATATTCACGTCTGTCAGAATGATGAAAAGTTTCTGTCATAGGCGCTTAGTGTGCTCTTACCTTTTGATGTCTAGTCACAGGACAGCATTTATGTGGCATTATGGCTGCAACGCGTAGTCAAGTGAAAACAGCAAATTAAATCCACTCAAATGTTTTACGGGATTTGGTCAAATATTTGAATCCGATACATACTAACTTGTTCATGATGAATGCAATAAGTTTAACGGCGCAGAATAGCTTTTACCAGAAGTGATCATCGTATTAGTGGTTCAGCAGCTTCAATATCATCACGACATTCAGGACTGTGTCGGAATATAACAATTCGGCGTGGACGTGGTACGACACAGCGGCTCCCCGACATAATCTCTGTCAGGCTGACGCAACTATCTAATAAAAAAAGAAACTATGAAACGTGTACTAAACATAATGGCGGCTATCGCTGTCTCGCTTTAACATGTGCAGTCTGTGCATAGTCTGTGTAATTTTTGTTATGTTGGTATTCAGTTTTAGTACAAGTTTCATACAAGCGACGTTTTTCATCTTTTTCTACGGGACTCCCGTCTCTTCTTACATTAATGAACATTACTTACTCTATGATTTCTGTCATCAGAAGACATCCGGCACGCTACCATCAATGCGACCCTCTGCTAGACTGACAGTAATCAGGCAGTGTCACTCATATCCGACCTTACTTCGCGACCAAACTAGATGGCGCCACTTGTACGGTCAGCATCAAAAGTTGATTAACACTTCAGTTTTTTAAATCTTAGTTATTGAGCAAAATATTTGTTCAAAATTGCAGCAGAAGAATTTTTTTTAGAATATATACTCTTGTCTATTATGTGAAAAGCTAAAAATCAGTTTATTGAAAAAAGTTGTTGTCAATTTAATAATATGTAAAAATGATAGTGTTAATCTACTTTTGATGCTGACTGTACGCCGTCAAGTTTATTTAAATGCTTTCTTTGAGAGAAAGGGAATATTATTTTATCTGTGTATCCTTAGTTTATTAGGACGCGTTCACCACATCTAAACTCCGTTCAAGAGCTGTCGGTATCAAAATATGTATAGAATACTAGCTTCTGCCCGCGACTTCGTCCGCGTGAAATTTCACCCTCCCCCATTCACCCTTTTAGGGGTGGAATTTCGAAAAACCGTTTCTTATTGGATACCTACTCTTCACAAAGAACACACCCTCCAAATTTCATATCTCTAGGACCAGCGGTTTAGGCTGCGCGTTGATATATCAGGCAGTCAGTCAGGACTTGGAATTTTATATATGTATGTATAGATTGACACTGACAGCTCTTGAACGCGGTTTAGAAGTGCTGATCGCGTTTAGTTTTTTTTTAGCGTAATTCACCCTTAGTTTGCTAATAGACACAAGCGTGTTTATCCTTTAGACACAACCGAGTAGTTTTACTGTTAAGATCTCAACTACGCTCACCTCTAATGGATACTGTACAATGGTATGTTTTTGTGTCGTTTTAAGTACACTAACTACCGTTGTTTATATTAAATCCTAATGAATACCTTCAAAGTTCTCGTTGACCTAGAAAGTTGATGCACTTGTATGCAATACAGCATCTGCTTTTTGGCGCAACCATGAAGCATATACTAATGTTGTTGAGAATGTATGGAAATCCTAGCAGTATATTTGTCCTTCGTGTGCGTTATTGCATAGATTTATTTTACATACGTTCTATCGTTGCGGACAATTTGTCCGCTTACAAATTGTCCATCGTCTGCGCAGGCCTAAACAAACAAATAAAAAATAATGTCCAAATAAACGTTATTCTTCCTCTTTCTAAATAATAGAGGATGTGAAGGACAAAAAATACTAGAAATTATAATTTAAAACTTTTAATATATTAAATAGTTCTGACAAAATACCCGAGACACGGTATGCCACGGTTTAAGACTAATCTGATGCAAAAAAAAAGTATTTCTTATAACAAATGCCATTTTTGACTTAGCTTGAAATGCAGTCGTTATATATTTGAAACCCTATTGTTACCTAACCAGCCTATATTGTTGCCACTACTGGGGCACATGACTTCCTTTGTTAGAGAGAGTGGGCCATAATCCACCATGCATGCGGGCCCACCGCCCAATGCGGGTTGGTGGATGTCAAACGTCTTCTATTTTTTGGTTCTAGGACATGCCGATTTCCTCACGATGTTTTCCTTCACCGTTTTGAGAACAGTGGTGATGAAATAATTTATACAAACTAAAGTGCCTGTCTGGGTTCGAATCTGCGACCTACTCATGAGTCGCGGCCATTTCCACTGGGCCACCAATTCTCCTGTCTCTATCAGTCTATACCTACTTCATAAAAACCTTAAATTAAACTTACAACAAAAGTGAGCACAAAGGCAGGATTTTTGAAAATTCGTCCCATAATGGGATTAAATGGTGGATGACAGTTTGTATAGAAGTTCATCTGTTTTCACACGACGTGTTTGAAATAAAACTCTAATAGAATTTCAAGTTTAATCCATTAAGTTTTTTATTTTTATTGCAATAAAATAAATAATTATTTACAAGTGTTTCAATATAATATAGGGAAAAAACCTCATTTTCTTTTAGTCCGCACAACTGTACTATTTCACAATAAACAACGACTGGCTTTGCACAAAATAATATCATAAACGTTGATTTCTAAGTGTTGGCAAGAGAGGAATAATACATCCAGTTGCATAATGAAAGTACACTTATAAGTTTGTTACAGTGTTGCCACAGTGGATATACTCGTTTTTTTTTTTTTTTTTCAAATTAATTCGTAGAAATCACGACAGTAAATAACAAACAAAACTTTATTTCACATTAGTTGCGCCCCGGCGTTTCACCTGCATATGTTTCGATTCCGTGGGAACATCGGGATCAAAAGTAGCCCATATGTTAATCCAGGTTGTCAGCTCCCCCCGTACAATATTTTATCGAAATTGGTCCAGCCGTTTGAGTGTGAAGAAGTAACAAACATATAAACACACCCCCACACAAACACACACACACTCACAAACTTTCGCCTATATAATATTAGTGTGATTAATAGGCATTATAAATCAAAAAGCCAACTCGAATTAATTTGTGAACATTTTAACTTATTATTCTAGTGAAACACATCAATAGTCGTAAACAGTCAGGCAGCGGTGTATACTAAAAATGCGCAGTGCTGCACACCCCTACCCTATTTCAAGTTAAATAAATATCAACTTTATTTCAATGACCCTTAGGTTGATTTCAGAGTGAGTAACATCATTGAAAGAGTTATGAAAATGTTTGAAGTTGTAGCGTAAACTGAACTTTATTGTGTAGGAATTAAAGTTATTTTTCCATTAATTCATATTTGTTTATATTTTTGGCAAATACATTGTTACAGTTTGAGCGTCGATGTCGTACCGTATTTCGGCCACGGCGGCCAATCTCAACGGAGACTAGCCTTCGGCGCGAGATATATTATAGTGCTCAAGTGTGCGCGCAAACACAGGTGCACTCCCTCTTCTCTCACTCTCATAGTCCGATGGGACGGCAATCCGACACGACCGGATAGAGATCAGGCGCAGGACCAACAGCTTAATGTGTTTTCCGAGGCACGGGGGTATTACACCGCCAAGTTCCAAACTTCGGGCTGTTACTAATGAAATTCCTAATGGAAAAACTCATTAACACTTTTTCATAGTATTTCTCAGAAAAAATATGAAAAAAAAGTTATTTCTGCGGATGTATCCGAGAACATCGCATACAATAACTCAAAAAACTATTTGACTTATGGCTGATTTTTCCATCGCCAGATAACTTTTATTCGAGGAATAGAATTGACGTTTGACAGTTTTTGTATGTAATTAATGTCAAAATTTCAAAATTATTCCTCGGATAAAGTTATCAGATGATTGAAAAATCACGGGACTGTCCGAAAGGGTTACCGCTACCCCGGAACATAAAGGGCTAAGGAAGGAACACGGGTGGGTTTTAGTCAGTAAGAGTCTGACACTCCCTTCCGCTCCACCCAGAGCGGGAGAAGTTATTTGATGATTTCCCACCCTCAAAAAAAAAAGGCCTTAGATAAAAAACTTAGAACCATCATAATCTTTTTAATTATGAAGATCTAACAACACGCTAATGTGCAGTGAATTTTTTTTTCTATACCTCAGTTACATGCAGGGGAGTGACCTCTAATTTCCTTTTCGTGATTTCACTACAACATTGTTTAGCGGTGCTCAGAATACACCTTTTTGCTCAGAATACACCATTCCAATTTTCATCGATACAGTGCTAATAGTCTCCGAGTAAAATGGCTGTCACATCCTGACAGACACGGACAAGACGAAATTATGTGGGTTCCGCTTTTCGCATTTGACTACGAAACCCTAAAAAATGCAATCAGAACTAATTATACCTAATTTAAATAAAATGATTGATTTGCAAAGCTGTTATCACATAAGATACAGAAAGAGATAGAATTGTGGGTATCAGGTACTTCCCAAGATGTACTTTATTGGTGTATTCAATTTTAATAGGATTTACTCGCACTAGTAGATTCAAATTCATTACACTCTTCATCTCCGGCGCGGATGGTTCTGAAATCATAGACAATAATTAAAAAACACGACATAACTTAATTATCATCACGCCTGTTTCCCCAAAGGGTCAGGCAGTACTTTCTGTACGACCACATTAATTCGGCAATGTTTAAGTCCCATGTACGGACAGCGTCAGAGAAAAGGAACCCTTTGGTAATGAGGGGACTCATTACCAAAGGGTTCCTTTTCTCTGACGCTATTTATTACCGTTGGATCCCGTTTTTGAATCCCATTTTAATATTTTTGGCGTTGGATCCCGCAAAACATTATTATGTATTTCCGTTGGATCCCGAATTTAAAAAATGCAAGATAATTACGTTTTATTGTCGTTGAATCCCGAAAAGTATTTCCGTTGGATCCCGAATGCTTAAAAAAATATGAATGCGGGTACTTTCAACAACAAAATTGTTTATAATAAAATGAGGGGTTCACTAATGTTTCACCAAAACTCCATTGACAAATTTTTAGTTTACAACCAACGCTTCGTATACTATTTATTTCACAAACAACTCATTTTCTATATAATCTAGTCGTTTCTGGCACTCGCCGGCCGCTGCCGCGGCACCGCTCGCTTCGCTCGCTCGGCTCGTGCGTAGGGGTCACAGTTTTAACCTAACCTAACCAAGCATTGTTTTTTTTTTAATAATTAACCTAATCTAACTAGTTCGGTTCCGGGTAACCCACTAAAAATAATCTCTTTTTAGTGTTTGATAAAGGTAAATCACTTTTCTTCTGAAATGTACACATGTTGTTATAATATGGGATTCAACGGAAATAGCAAACGGGATCCATCGGTAATACCTAAAAAACGGAATCAAAAAACGGGATCCAACGGTAATAAACGGTCTGTACTAAGGGCCGAGCTTACTGCTATTATTATAACTATCGAAATAAAAAAATATTAAGCATTTTCAAAGTTAATGCTTTTGAGCTGAAATTTTGTACAGAGATTCTAGACCAGATACACTCTTCAACCCGTTTGTATTGATATACCCTTTCCGTAACACCCTGTATAATATAGGTACAGTCAGCATCAAACGTCGATTAACACTATCATTTTTACATGTTATTAAATTGACAACAACTTTTTTCAATAAACTGATTTTTAGCTTTTCACATAATAGACAAGAGTATATATTCTAAAAAAAAATATTCTGCTACAATTGTGAACAAATATTTGGTATAGAGATAGTTTGAGTCTCGGAAAAGAACATAGGATAGTTTTAATCCCACATAAGGGTTTTACCCACATAAGTGTCGATCCCGTGGCAATATCATGGATGCTGCACCACGATAATGCGCCTTCACACAAGGCCATCATTGTGAACGAATTTTTTACCAAAAACTCAACAAATACCATCGACAACACTTTATTCAACAGATATTGCTCCGACTTCTTTCTTTTTTCTAAACTCAAATTACCACTTCGTGACACCCGTTTTCATTCGGTAAAAGACATAAAGGAGAATTCGTGGCGAGAACTAAACTCAATTCCGGAAAAAGTGTTTCAAAAATGTTTTGATGATTGGATTATTCGTTGGCGTAAGTGTATCGTTTCTGAAGGAACATACTTTGAAGGCGATAAAATAAATTTCGATGAATAACTAAAATTTTGTGTAATAATGATCTTTTCCCAGTACTTTTTTGACAGAGTAGTATATTATGCAGGAATTATACTTACCTACTGATAATGTGCTGTATAATTTTGATAGTTTTCTATGTGTTTTTGACCATTCATTGACAATATTTTGACCAGCGCAAAACGTGAAATATGTACAAAATATATAAAATAACAAAACGTACGCCATGTTGATACCGCCGAAGTACTCGTTTGTAGTCTGTAAAAACAACAAATATATTTAAGAAAAGTTACAAAGTATTAAAATCATTTTAAAATAAAACAAATATGTCGATACCTTAATTGGCAAACCAGCTAACTCCATATGACCAGACACTTAAAACTGTATAATATTTTTTGTGAACTCAAATCAAATCAAAAAATATTTTTGACGAAATTTGGAGTTGGCTGGTTTGCCAGTTAAGGTATCGATGTCTAGCCTTTTTCCAAGTATATTGCAGTCTAACTGGATGCAGCTGAAAACAAGTATTTTACATGGAGCGACTGCCTATCTGACCTCCACAACCCAATTTATAGGTAACACTGGCTGGTAGTTTTTTTTTAATATCATTGGAATATACTCGTATTAAAGGCGTATAGTTACTAACATTTGTTAAAAATATGCAGAACATCCCGTATGCCGAAGTAACATAATGTACAGATGAAAAGACCAATGCAAATCTCATCTGAAACATACATAAAGGTAATCAATATTAGATCCGTGACATCATAATAATGATAAATAATAGGACTTGATTCAGAAAGCAGTACTTCTGGACACGGCCCGCATTGTTAGGAGGTTCTTCTCTCTGAAGTCCTGACCACCGGTAGCTTGGACCCTGTTCCCGATACCGGTGGGCTACTATTTTTAAATGTTTGTATATTCTAATATTTAAAAATATAATTTAAGTATAATATGTAATTTACTTAACCGGTCAAGCGGCGCGGTTCGCCAATCGGCAACGAAACAATAGAAAATCAATTGTGTCTCATTAGCGGAGCTTGACAGATTAAATAAAGGAAATAATGATATATATTTTAAATGTTTCTATATTTTTTATATTCTTATATTTAAAAATATAATTTACATGTATTTACTCAAATAAAGGAAATAATAATAATAATATTTTTTATGATACACACAATATTCATGTTACACAAGAGCAGATGTACAAAATAATATGGTATATCTACTTCTTTTATCTGTTCTGTGGTATATCTATATAAATCTACACAGATCATGTAACCCTGTCTCTTAAACTAGGTAATCCTGTATCTTAGGAGACAGTGTCAGGCCATACAGGGCGATTAGTCATGTAGGCATGGCAGCAACCAGGGTGTTTAGCGCGAGGCCCGAGGGTGGTTAAGTAAGGGTCAGCTCACACCGCGATGCGACGCGGCGCGCAATTTTCAAGATAGCAATACAATTATAGACCTTACCTACTACACAAAAAGGTACACAATTCTGTGTGTCTACTACGTCAAGCTACGCCGCGCGGCGCCGCGCGGCACCCCTCGTTGATGTGTACCTTTTTGTGTAGTAGATAAGGTCTATAATTGTATTGCTATCTTGAAAACTGCGCGCCGCGTCGCGTCGCGGTGTGAGCTGACCCTAGTATAGTCACGTCTAAAAGTATGTTTACAATTGGCTTTATTCAAAGGCGATTTTCTCCTTTATTTTTGAATGAAATTTTATGTTATTATCTACGAAAATAGTATTTTCGAACCCATAGGTTTATGTTAAGTGTCGTATTTCAACGTTGCATTCGTTATTTCACGAAAAAATCGCAATTGAAAATTGCCAAGTGTATACATACTTTTAGACGTGACTGTACATTTGTGTGCCGGCGTGTAAATGTGTTTGAGTGTATGTGTGTGAGTGAGTAAGTATATGTAAGTGTATGAGTGGTGAGTATGGGAGTGAGTGCGTACCTTTGAGGGTGCGTGTGAGAGAGAGTGTGTACGAGTATGCAGGGATAAGGGTTGGTAGATGAATTAATGATCGCCTGTTGAGTGTGAGTCGGGTAGAGAATGGTTTTTGAGATTATTCTATGAATGTAAGTAAATCATAGTCATTGACGATGAATAAAAAGAAAAAAAAGGTAGGTACCGTGTATTTTTGTAAATACGAGTCTTGTTAATTGGTAACAGCTGCTTGTTCATTATCAACAAACTAAGTTGTTAGACAGAAGTTTGATTGCATGCAACATTGAGATCATAACACCCTGTTCATAACTTTTGCAATATTTTAAAGCAACTAACTAAATAGTTTGTGCAAATGCACTAGGTACTAAATTAAATGAGTAACGATTTGACTATTCAAACTCAAACTCAAAGCATTTCAAAAAAAAAAAGTCAAAAAATAAAAAATTATCCAACAAACCAATTAAACCATTTACAGGCACTTTTGAATTGTCAAAAAGTCAGTCAGAATATATGAAGCTAGTTAGCTATGCAAATAAATACAAAAACTAAAGGACACTATACAAATAAATACAAAAACTAAAGGACACTATACAAATAAATACAAAAACTAAAGGACACTATACAAATAAATACAAAAACTAAAGGACAATATACAAATAAATACAAAAAACTAAAGGATACTATACAAATAAATACAAAAACTAAAGGACACAGAAACGTGCCCAAAAGAGTGGCAGAATTGCCACTTTGAATGACAATGCTTTTTATTTGGCCAAAGAATGACCCAACCCTCTGGCCACGTGCAGTGTCGACCCGTCGACGAGAATTTTCCTTAACAAGGAGACGCGCACTCGGGCTCCATAATCCGAGCGTTTCGACCCCAAACGGCTCGAAACTGTAGTTACACATAAGGATACAGTTACGCTTTTCAACTATCTCAAGATATTTACCTGCATTTTAAAGCACATGGAAAGGTGCTTGCTGCAAATCGCCAAACATTCATACATCTTAGCCCAATGTTCCACGTCTTCAACGGGTAAAATCTCTTTTTGTATTCTATCTTTGTATAATCTCTTCCCAATGTAATCATATTTCGTTTGAGTGTACGATATAGACTGGTTTATACATTTCAGATAGGATTGTAGCATAGTTATGTAAATATATAACACGACATGTTCCAACATAAACCGTACCTCGTGCATCATTTCGACCAGCATCAACATGAAATAAGGTAAAAAGAACTCTAGGCCTTCGAAATAGTATCTATTTATTATTTTTAATATAAAATTGATAATGCAAGTTACCAGAAATATCGATGAAGCTAATATAAAGATTATCTTCAGTTTTTTCAAGCATTTGGTGTAGGTCGGTTCATTTTGAAAGAAATTCTCCACGCTCATGTATTCAGTTATAAAGATTTTGTAATTACTCGAGCTTCGGATGCCACATAGTATGATTATGGTACCGCTGAAGAGAACCACAACGTGGAAAATTAATTTGATGTGCGACAAAAAGTTATTTCTTTTCACGAGATCCGCAGACAAATACGAGTAGTACACTCGGATACAGAACAAAGAAACGGTGAGAACGACTTCCACAGCAGTACGCATTACAATAAAAACTTGACGTCGTTTTGGGAGGAACGAGAAATTTCTGTAAACACCCATTATATTTTCAGCGATTATTAACATGTTTATCATTTCATTTTCTGCCATTTTAGGCGTTTTATTCACGTTACTGACTGAAAAATAGAACAGTTATTGATGGAATAACTTAAACGGACGTTGGAACACACCAAGCTGTATTAAGACACTTATTCAAAAGTAAAACGATACAAATTATATTAAGTACATTTAATGGCAGCCGTTTTAGCTATTAAGTTATTGTTTTGGAAAATATAGTTGACAGAAGAGGAACGAACCAATAATATTAATGTTCTACTTTTGTCCGGCAACAAAAACTTACTTTCTTTACGATAATTAGGTCTAGTTCCCATGACAACGCAAGTCGACTAAGCACGTAGACACCCTTGATATTTACAGACGGACAAAGAGATTGAAAATGTTGAAATGTTGTTGTTGTTGATTGTTAAATGTTGTTGTTATGTTTTTTTTTTATATTTTTATTTATTACGGAATGGGCACGCTCTTGACCTCTGATTGGTTTGAATTAAAATTTATTACTCGTATTTCTCAATGAAACTTAGATACATGATATCTTCGAAACTATGCATTTTTACGAGGAGATATGAAAAAGAAAAGGCGGGTTGCACTCCGTGAGGGCCGGCAGAAGTGAAAACTTGAATATTAACGTTGTGCATTTTTGATATTTTTCATTAATAGATGCACTTTGTTCAATTTCCAAATTTCAAACACTTTATATACACGAATTTTACGAATACACAGCAGTGTGGCTACTACACAGACAGTCGAGCCATCAGCTGTCACCATCCATGGATGCGCGTGGCACGCTGTAACATAAACACACACGAACATTCGCGCAAGCGCCCTGCGCCGCCTAAAAGACACAGCAGGCATACATTTTCGCCGCGCCGTAGAAAGAGAGAGGGATACTTCCTCTTCTACGCAACGTCGGCTGTCTACTCTCCATCCGTCTTACGAATTTTCGTTCAGGCCACGTGTCCTGACGCGAGTTTAACATTTTTTACCCATTACAAAAAAAATGTACAACGCCGCTAAAGAAGTTTTCACTTAAAAAAAACACGCTGTATGATAACCATATGTGTAAGTCAATAATCATATGTGGCGATTTTAATATTAATTTATTAGAAAATAACTCAAATACTATGAGATTATTAAGTCTTTTTAGGTCATTTGACTTGTCAAATGTTTTTATTGAACCCACCCGAGTGACAGCTTCCTCTGCCACTTGTATAGATAATATTTTCTGTAACTGTGATTATTTACACAAACAAATTGTAAATAAGTTGCCATCTGATCACAGCGGACATACAATAACATTTTGCTCCTACATGCCTTTACAAAAAACTCTAATAAGGTTTAGGCCAATTACATCTAAAAATTTAGGGAAATTAAATAATTCATTGGCAAGTAAATTATGTGTTCAGAGTTTTAATAATTTATGTGACCCGAATGAGTTCTACGCCGAGTTCTTTTCACTATTAAACACGCAATTTAATGACACTTTCCCACTAAAGACTAAAAGTATTTACACAAAGTTCTTATTTAGTGACTGGGCGACTCCAGGTATTCGTAAAACCAGGGAAAACCTTTTTGAGCTTTATGGCCTAAAGCAACATATGAATAACACAAGCTTTCATCAGTATGTTGCTACATATTCTAAGACTTTTAAAAGTGTATGCAAAATAGCTAAAGCTCTTTATATTAGCAATAAAATAAAATCAGCCGATGATAAAATAAAAACTATCTGGCAAATAATAAATAATGAAACAGGTAGGAAAAAACAGCGTAATACTGAATTTAATTTAGAAACTGCACATGGCCCCATAAACTCAGATGTAGAAATTACTCAGGAATTTGAAAACTTTTTTGCTAATATTCCCATTAAAACTACTCAAGCTTTAAATTCCTCACCCGCGCGTTCTGCTGATTTACTTAGAAAGAATGTTAAGGCATGCCCCTCGGAGTTTAGTTTTCAACATACGAACCCCCAGGCTGTTATAAAAGCTTTTAAAGATCTTAAAATTAAATCAACAGAAGATCTCTGGGGAATGTCTGTAAAAGTTTGTAGATCTATCATTGAAACGATTGCGCCCTATTTAGCTTTCATATTTAACATCAGTATAGACCAAGGAGTCTTTCCGGATCTCATGAAACACAGTAAAGTAGTTCCTTTATTCAAAGCCGGTGATAGTAAAGAACCCAACAATTATAGGCCTGTGTCAATTCTGCCAGTTCTCAGTAAGGTGTTTGAAAAGTTGATGCTCAATCAAATGTTACGCCACTTTAATAAAAATTCCATCTTTCATGAACAACAGTACGGTTTCACCAAATGGCGTTGTACCACTGACGCCGGTGTCACCCTAATAAAGAACATTTTTAACGCCTGGGAAGAAGCACACGATGCCATTGGAATATTTTGCGACCTCTCTAAGGCGTTCGATTGCGTCAACCATGAGACACTTCTGCTGAAACTTGAGCACTATGGGATTAGGAATTTAGCTCTTGATTTACTAAAGTCGTATATAAAAGATAGAAAGCTTAAAGTTCAAGTAAACGGCGTAAACTCATTGGGGTCTGAAATGGCAATGGGCGTTCCTCAAGGTTCGATATTGGGTCCATTCCTCTTTTTAGTTTACATTAATGATTTACCACAATTACTTCAAAATCAACCGAAGATGGTGTTATTTGCAGATGACACATCATTGATCTTTAAGATAGACAGACGGGCACAAAATCTTGACGACGTGAATAACTCTATTCTTCAGGTCCAAGATTGGTTTACGGTAAATAATTTGGTACTAAATGAAAATAAAACCAAATGCATTAGATTTAAATTACCAAATGTTAGAAGTAGCGAATGTGACATCATACTGAATGGAGAAAAACTAGAATTTGTTGATAAAACGGTTTTCCTGGGAATCACGCTAGACGAGAAATTACAATGGGGACCTCACATAACATCTCTTGCGGGGCGGCTTAGCTCGGCCGCTTATGCTGTTAGGAAGATAAGACAGTTAACAGATGTAGAAACCGCGCGTTTAGTCTATTTTAGCTACTTTCACAGCATTATGTCGTACGGCATTTTACTATGGGGTCGAGCTACTGACATTGAATCCATCTTTATTTTGCAAAAGAGAGCTTGAATCTCTCAGGGAACTATTTAAAAGGACGGTACCTTGCAAATTCATTTATGAAAATATTATGTATGTAAGAAAAATTCTACATCTTTTTAATAAAATAAGCGATAGACATAACTTTTAAAGATAAAATACATGAACCATTTTTCAGATTAGCCAAAGTACATACATCTTTTATGGGATACTGTGTTAAATGTTACAATAAAATACCTTGTGATATATTGCAATTAAATGAAAGAAAATTTTAAACTCACATTAAACGTACACTTTGTAAACAAGCATACTATAAATTAGAAGATTATATCCAGGATAAGAACGCTTGGAAACATGCTGGTCCTGCTCCATAGGACAATCTAGAGTCTAGACAAAATCAAACTGGGTGCTAATATAATTGTAAATTTTTTTATTCTTTTTTTTTTCATTTATTACTCACACCCTGACTTATTACTTGTATTTTGTTTTTTAATTAAAATCGTTTTGCTTGTACCATGTTTGTAAATATGTGAGCACCATGTATCTATCAGATAATTAATTTATATGTCATGGTTTCGTTTTTAATTCTTTTACCTATTGTGGTATAGTAATTTTATTGTAGGTGCATCGTCCTCACATGTTATTATATAATTAATGTACCCATGCAAAATATTGTACCTAAACATTTTAAAAGAGTAACGGTGGAGTTTCTTGCCCGTTCTTCTCCATACGAAAACTACCTTTTGGAATGGGCGACTAGAATCAATTCTATTTTAAGATAATTTTTGACGTTCAGAAGTGCCTTTTATGTGCCTATTTGAAATAAATGCTTTGACTTTGCCTTTAACGTTATGATTATGCGGGAAACCCTCATTATGTTGTTTTGACCAATAAATTGAGTTACTTACGAGTATATGTATGTACATACGACTTCTCATGGTAATTATGATAATCTACTGATAGATATTGACTTATTGAATAGCTGAATAATGTATATTATTGTGGAAAACGTTGGAAGAAAGGCGAAACAGATAAAATAAGACCTGCTACACACGGGCGTTTTTTTTAACGCGACTATTTTTTATGGCGCACCGGATTTTAAACTCTCAGTGTTGACCCGAGCCTTGCAAATGCAAATGTTAAAAATATAAGGCAGGGAGTCAGCACACCCCCCCGGTGAGTTCCCGCATTGTCGAGACCCAGTAGCCCCAGACCCAGTAGCCGTGGCTTGGACACCCACGGT
Source organism: Amphipoea oculea (assembly GCA_945859645.1). Lineage (NCBI taxonomy): Eukaryota > Metazoa > Arthropoda > Insecta > Lepidoptera > Noctuidae > Amphipoea > Amphipoea oculea. The sequence continues at coordinate 18,590,706 of OX243873.1, forward strand.
GAAGCGAAGAGGAACCCGAGGAGGGGCCGCTCGTCAGGGCTTTTGCCAGTAAGCCGACGACGTAGCGGCCAACAAGTAGGTTGCGGTCAGTGGCGTGCATTGGTTTTCAGAATAAGTAGGCACTAGGCCGGGTCTAGTCTAGACAAACGCGGTCACTAATCAGAAAAAAAAGTGAGGTCAAAAGTGTGGTTATTTTGAGTAGGCATGCCTACTTAAGGGTGATAAATTGCAAAGGTCTCACGTCATGGTATTACTTTTTAATTTTGTCGTATTAACTTGAACGAGTAAAGACCAATGACAATGTGCGAATAGTACGGGAGCCGAGTAGTTCGTCCGGTGACTGCCTACTGCCGCGCGTGTTCGTTTGAAGATTTTGTTTTTTGTTAGGTATGATAATTTAGTGAGTTTTTTAATTGTAAGGCACACACACTAAAATGTAATTGACAGGCTTATGTTGATATATCTAGGTAGGCACTGCTTATATGCCTATATGCAATGCACGCCACTGGTTGCGGTGCTGCTAGGGCGACATCGCAGCTGAGGTGGGCCGCGATGTCGTATGGCAGGCATCGCGGCTCAGGGTTAGAGGCCGTGGCGGGAGAGAAGTGCCGGTATTGCGATGCGCCGCTCTCCCTACCTTCCGCAGCCTTGACGGGGTCGCCACCATGTGATGGTGGACCGGTGGGGCCGCAGAGGAGGAGGAGTGTTGGTATGACGTTGGCCGCTCTCCCTATCCTCTGCGGCCGAAAATTGGCAGGCGGCGGGGCCAATGACCTGACTTGTGAATAAATAAATTGAATTTAAATCGAGCGAATAAAGAAAGAAAGAAAAAGTATTTATTGCGACTCGTATAGGAAGATCTCAAACTAAACTAAACATAGTAAAAAAATTGCATTGATTGCATTTTGTTGTCTACACCAACAAAATGCATCCTAGCGCGTCAAAAAACACACTGTTGGATTTTTAACTTTAGGCGCTAAGCAGTGAATTGAAAATCCTGTTTGGGAGAAAAAATCGCCGCGTTAAAATATCGTCCGTGGGTTTAGAGTCTCAATCGCTCAGAAATGTTCAGTAATGGATTGTAAATATGGATGAGGAAATTATCAATAAATCATCAACAGACGTTAAGAGAAATACTCTTAACGGAATAAAGATGTTATATTACTGAATCATTTATTGTGAACTTACTACATAATTCATTAAAAAAATTGTTACATGTTTTAATACACCAATCATCTGCCTAGCCTTTTCCCAATTATGTTGGGGTCAGCTTCCAGTGTAGGTAACCGGATGCAGCTGAATACCAGTATTTTACATGGAGCGACTGCCTATCTGACCTCTACAATCCAATCACTGGGTAATACGATACCCCTTGGTAAGACTGGTTGTCAGACTTCGGGCTTTTGACTACCCGTAACAACTGTCAAAGATCCATGAATGACAGCTGGGACCAACGGCTTAACGTGCTTTTCGAGGCACGGACGGGTCTCGGTACCTATGTAAAGATCATAATATAGTTTGTGGCCAAAAAGGACCCTAATGTGTTAACTGTAATTTAATTAACGATTACGTGCCCTTATTGACAACAAAATATATTATTTCAATGTTAAAATCCATTTTAAAGTTTCGTCCCGATTCACCCCTGCATCCCTATTCACCCCGTAGGTACCTACGCTATGAAATGGGCAACTAGCTTCATCTTTCTGACTGACTGACCGACCCCTTGACAATTCAAAATTCCCTGTACTTAATTAAGTATCGAAGCAAAGCAAGCTCAAAGCATTTTGATTTAATTGAAATAAATGTTTTGAGTTTGAACTAAATTTTGATGAGGCTGACATGAAGACTAGTTTGAACTGCTTAATATATTTTTTGTATATTTCGGTATTCCAGAAGCAATACGAGGCTTCCATGAAGTTATTTATAAATAATTTGTGGAAATGCGAGCTTTGAACGGCACACGTTATGATGCTGAAATCAATTAGAGGAAAAGCCAAGTGACTACGATCAACAGCAATGTTGCATTTTTACGAAAAAACGATGAACTTTTGACAAAAAACAGCCACAATTTCAACAATAATACGAATCTAAATAAGAATTTTGTAATATATTATTTCCCAACAGAACTATAATTTCTGTGAACGCCCCCAATAAATTTTCAGCGGTTATCATATTTTTTTTTTTTAAATTTGACGTGATGCAACCGTTCGTCCTTGCTCGGGAATGAAGTGAGCACTTATATCTGCAGTATGCTCACTAACACTACAAAATCCATACTCCATATACTTAATAATTATAGATTCGAAAGTAACTCTGTCTGTCTGTATGTTACCTTTTCACGCCTAAACCGCTGAACCGATTTAGATGTAATTTAGTATAGAGATAGTTTGAGCCCCGGGAAAGGACATAGGGTACTTTTTATCCCGATATTCCCACGGAATGCGGGTGAAACCACGGAGCGCAGCTAGTCGTTTATAAAAACGGTTCCTGATCATTCAAATGATTATTTATGTGCATATATATTAGTGATAAGTATCTTGATTGATGACCTTCATGCCTTCATGCGATTAAAGGAACAGTAAAGTTGCAGTATGCTAATGGAAAATTGCTTTTCCACCAGCCTAATAATTTGTTTGAAAGACGGTCTTAGGTATTACTTCTGTAACTATATGAAGTACACTTAGAACATTGCGATATATTGGTGAAATTATAAAAGTTTCGATATACAACAATAACGTTTGTACTAACAACATTTAGATTGTATGTTCATGTTGACGTTTATTGGGTTCAAGTTTATGTCTATATGTTTGCCAGGAATTCATATATTTTTGATATACCTAACCTTTTTATGTCAATAAAATATTTTGTTATTATTATTATAAACTATCAGGTTTTTACAACTCAACGACTATTTAGTCGTCTTAATAGTCGTTTAGTTTTAAAAAAATACCTAATTTATGTAAGTAATCGGAATAGTTTAATTTCTTCATGAAACCCTCCGAAAAGTAATTTTAGCACTTATAAAGAACAATCAACTCATTATAGAAAGTGCCTGCATTTTGTTTACCATAGTACTATTATACATACCATTACCTACACGTTACATTATATTACCATTAACCAGTAACCATTTTTCTAAAATACACCACAAATATATTAATACATAGTTTTTAATTTTAATTAAATGTAGGTAGTAAGTACATATCTATCATAATCACAAAATATCCTCTCGTCATCTTATTTTACTATATTCGAGCAGTGGTAGCCCAGTTGTAACGGACACGACTTACGAGGTCGTAGGTTCGAACCCAGACAGGCACTATACTTTGTGTAAATTATATCATCACCACTGCTCTCAAAACGGCGAAGGAAAACATCGTGAGGCAACCAGCATGTCCTAGAACCAAAAAATTCGAAAATATGTGACATCCATCAACCCGCACTGGGCCCGCGTGGTGGAATACGGCCCACTCCCCCTCACTGAGAGGAGGTCTGTGTCCCAGCAGTGGGAACATTATAGGCTGATTATGATGATCTTATTTTATGCTCAATTATTAACTATGATGGATAATATTGACTCCAGTGGAAAGAAGATGCCATTGCGTCGAAAGGAGGGAAAGAAGAAAATTTCACTGTTCCCGCGTGACCCACAAATAAAATGATTTTATTTTATTTATATATAGATCTTATCAGATAGATGATCGTATTAGTTCTGTGACTACACACATTATCTAAACTTACAATTTTGCGACATTTCGGTATACAAGTACAGGATGAAATTGAACACATGCGACAAATCGAAATGGGAGATTGTACTCATCATTATGAACAACTTTTACTATGGAACCAAACCTGAAATCGCGAAAAAAAAATCAGCTGCTCCCTACATTTTGACGAGTTATGCGAACATAAATGTAGGGAACAGCTGATTTTTTTTTCGCGATTTCAGGTTCGGTCCCATAGTAAAAGTTGTTCATAATGATGAGTACAATCTCCCATTTCGATTTGTCGCATGTGTTCAATTTCACCCTGTATAATTTCAAACTCAAACTCAAAGCATTTATTTCAATTAAACCAATTACAGGCACTTTTGAATTGTCAAGGGGTCGGTCAGTCAGAAAGATGAAGCTAGTTGCCCATTCCAAAGAGTAGGTACCTATGGAGAAGAACGGGCAAGAAACTCCATGGACACTCTTTTAACTCAAAATAATATGGTTACAAAGTCTTGGTTACATCATTCATGTTAAAAATTATACATGTGAGGACGATGCATAACGTTAAAAGTGTCCATAATGAGAAGGTGAGAAAAAAACAATTCAAATATTAAATTAAAATAAGCCGTGGCAGCAAAGAGATGACCAGTCCCTACTGACGGCGCCCGTTCACGAACATGACGCATGTAATTTCGATGAACACCGATCGATCGGATTACTTGCATGTCGTCAGAAACGCAAGTGGTCCGCGTAGTGTGGGACGGCCCTCAGCTAGATGAACCGACGACGTCAAAGACGTTACTGGGACAGACTGGATGCGGAACGCGGAGGACAAGGTCAAGCGTGGGAGAAGCCTATATCCGGTAGTTGGACCAAGCGATAGGTTGAGTTGATTTGAAACACCGAACAACTTCTTATAACATTTTTTGATAGTAACGTTTTTCATTTTGACAGTTAAATTGTTTTGGAATAGTTATATAAAAATCTATTCCAAAATTTTAGTACCCATTTAATTTAGTATTTGTATTTAGTTAGTTAATTTATTTTACTAATTATTAGTTTAATACTTAGTAAAAGAAATTAACTCAATATAAATTAAATGGTCGCTAACCACTTATCAAAAATACATATTATGTATTAAAAGTTTATTTCAATATTATAATTTTATCAAATGAGTTGATTTCTGATGTACCTAAATCTCAACGTATTGTCTATTGTCATGTCAGATAATCGGATGAAAAAATGGAAAACAAAACTATACTACATTTAATTTCTTACTTACTTTATTACTCATATTTATCGTAATGTGTTTTTATCATTTATCACTCTTCTAAACATTATACACAAGGTACACACACACACACACTTTTACATACAAGGTAGTGTCGTCATAACGACAATATATTAAACTTCGTAGTTATCTGACTAATGACTTATCCACAGTCTACAAACAAAAGTTCAATCAAATATAAGTACAGACGCCAGCACATCAACCTACACCTAACTGTCACATTTTCCCAATCAACTTTGAACCTTATGTTTCAGTGATAAAGTTGAAAATCTATTAAAGAAATTTGACAGATTGTAGTAGGTTGATGTGCTGGCGTCTCTACATATCCGTCACTGTGAAAAAGAACAGTGTTAGAAAGTATGTCGTCGTTGTCAAACCAAAATCTGCTATGTGCCATTTTTTGAGATTTCAAGATAATGACAAAAATTGATTGATTGATTGATTAATTTTTGGTTTTGGTCAAAATCTTGAAATCTCAAAAAACGGCACATAGCAGATTTTGGTTTGACAACGACGATGTTCTTTATTAAACGTTCGTTTAATTATTTCTTATTATTTCTGTGCACTAGTATTGCCAGTGTTTATATTCGTTCTCGGTTTATTTATTAACTTATTGTTGACCGCAAATATAAGGCTGAGGCTACATTAGGCCGCGCGGCGACCTGCGACACATGAGCGATTAAAACAAATAAATGAATGCTCACCTATATGGTTACACCGTACATCAAATATTACTAGCGATCTTTGATTTCTTTATGTGATAGGAACAACATTACTGTAATCACGGCATCGGCTACATCAACATATCATTGAAATTGAAGCGAATTTATTAGAAAATTTATCACTTGCACGACTAGTTCAATAGTGCTACTAATTATGCGTGTGGCTAGATTATGCGTATAGTAAACCGCGATGGATGATTTGATAGCATGTGTACTGTAGCCACGTCATCGCTGAATATACGCCGGATTTTCGCTTACAATGTAACCATACTATGTTTATCTCATTTCGCTCTTCTAGTCGCATCGCAAATCGTTGCCTACTGTAGCCTCAGCCTAAGTTTGTAGTTCACACTATGTGTTTCTCGGAATAAATGATGAGATACAATGTTATTTCTACGGCTGTATCAGAAAATATAAACACCCAATAATAATATAATATCCCAATTATTACCTTAAAAACGATTGATTAGATAGCAATTATATTTATATTTAACTAGCTGCGCCCCGCGGTTTCACCCGAGTAGGTGTCGATCCCGTGGGAATATCGGGGTAAAAAGTAGCCTATATGTTAATCCAGAGTGTCAGCTACCTCCGTACAAAATTTTATCAAAATTTGTCAAGCCGTTTGAGCGTGAAGAAGTAACAAACATATAAACACACACGCTCACAAAATTTCGCCTTTATAATATTAGTGTGAAGTGTGAATAATAATATAATATCCCAATAAAATCTTTACCTCAAAATCTATTGATTAGATAAAAAATATATTTTTATTTAATTATGTGATCTAACAATGCGCGTGCATTGAATTATTTTTTTCATCCCTCGGTTGTATGTACGGGGTGCCACCCGTAATTTTCTTTTCGTTATTTCACTACACCATTTTTATAGTTTAGCCACGTTTAGCGGTGCACGGAATACGCCTTCTTTCCAATTTCCATCGCTTTCCATAGCGCTTTCAAGAGCGGATCCATTCAGCAATAAAAAAAAATAGTGCTATCGAAATAGTCTCCGAGTAAAATGGCTGTCACATCCTGACAGACACAGACAACGAAATTATTCAAATTCAAAAATTATTTATTCGGGACAACTAGATCCACCGGTTAGTATACAAAAACTTAGAAACTATTGTTAGTACTTAAAATAAAATAACAAAGAACAACACACATCTATCAATAAACACCACAACACAATTCACAAAAAAAATCACAAAAAGCCCCTGTGCTGAGACACCTCGCCCCGACAAGATAACCAACAGGGAGATACCTCCCTACAAGATCATCAGACGAACGAAATGTCTCAACACAGGTGCACGCACATCTTCAGCTATAGGTACCTATTATAAGGGTTTCGTTTTTACCATTTCGCTACGGAGCCCTAAATAAGTGCTATTGGAACTAATTATAATTTAAATAATATGATTGATTTGCAAAGCCGTTATCACATAAGATAAAGAAAGAGATAGAACTGTGGGTATCAGGTACTTCCCAAGATGTACTTTATTGGTGTATTCAAATGTAATAGGATTTACTCGCACTAGTAGATTCAAATTCCTTACACTCTTCATCTCCGGCGCGGATGGCTCTGAAATCATAGACCATAATTTGAAAACACAACATAACATAACATGGCGTATCTTTTTTTTCCTACTGAATTCAGACATGCTTTACTAAGATTAATTAATCTACTTCCTGAGGGCATAAAATGCAGACATAGCAACAATACCATAGTCGATTTTTTTTTTGGGTACGGGGACCATACAAAATTAACCATTGTCCTTTAATAGATATGTTATAGTGAAATAATAAGTAACATTAATGTATTTTCATTAAATAGTTAAAACAAAAATGATTACACCAATAAAAACAATTGTATTTAGGCAAGTCCAAAATTATTGATTAATCTGCATAAACTCGGCAAACCACTGTTTCTACATTATCTGTGGCTTTAATGGCGGCATGTCATCGCCGTGGATGATAGGCTTAAGTAGGTATACCACAGGATACTGTTTACTAAGAGTACTGAACATGAAGCGAGTCAAAGTTCTCGTACTTAAAGCCTGAAAACAAGGCAGCCTGATACGTGATAAACAAAATAAAAATAAATATTGTACAGTAATTATACTTACCTACTGACAATGTGCTGTGTAATTTTGATAGTTTTCTATGTGTTTTGGTCCATTCGTTGAATACGTTTTGACCAGCGCAAACCAACAAATATGTACAAAATATATAAACGAACAAATTATACGATATACTGACACCGTCAAAGACGTGCTGGTCTATATTCTGCGAAAAAAAGGCAATTTATTTTTAACCAACTTCATATTATGTATTAACAAACTTTTCAAATCACTGGAATATCAAATCAAACTGCCTAGCCTTTCCCAATTATGTTAGGGTCGGCTTCCAGTCTAACCGGATGCAGCTGAATACAAGTGTCTCACATGGAGCGACTGCCTTCTGACTTTCACAACCCACGTATTGGGTGATATTGATTGTCCGACTTTTTTTAAACTTATTGGAATATAATGATGGCTGATAGGTACTAACATTTTTTAAAATTATGAAGAATATCCCGTAAGCAGAAGTAATATAATGTATAGATGAAAAGACCAATGCAAACGTCATCTGAAACATACATAAAGATATTAATATTAGGTCCTTACATATGAAATTGGCGTTTTGTATGGAAGGAACAAAAAGTCGAATATTTTTTAATATAATATATTTAATTAATCAAAGTATGAACCATTGTTTTCAATGCACTTTTGCCATCTTATAGGTAGTTCATTGATCCCTTTACTAAAAAAACCAGTCGGACGGGAATCAATAAAATCTTTGAAGGCGATTTGGACTGCCCCATCGGAGTTGAATTTTTTCCCTTGCAAAAAGTTATCCAAATTGCGAAAAAAATGGTAATCTGTTGGAGCAAGGTCCGGGGAGTACGGAGGATGTCTAAGACATTCCAATTCAAGCTCTTCTAATTTGGTAGCCGTCTGTTGCGCAGTGTGTGGTCTGGCGTTGTCGTGAAGCAGCAGTGGCGTGGAGCGATTGACCAGCCTTGGTTGTTTAGCCGCTAGCTTTTCCATCATGGTTTGTAATTGCTGACAATAGACATCAGCTGTAATAGTCTGGCCAGATTTGAGAAAACTGTAATGAACAATACCGGCACTAGTCCACCAAACGCTTACAAGTAACTTTTTTGGGGTTAATTTTCGCTTGGGGCAGGATTTGGTTGGCTGGCCAGGATCCAACCATTGCGCTGAGCGCTTCCGATTATCGTAAAGAATCCATTTTTCATCACAGGTAATGATTCGGTTTAAAATACCTTCATTGTTGTGCCGGTTCAGTAATGTAACGCAGCAGTCGACGCGCGTTTGCCGGTTTGCTTCAGTCAATTCGTGAGGTACCCACCTTTCAAGCTTTTTAATCTTCCCAATTTGCTTCAAGTGAATTAAAACAGTTTTATCACTAACATCGAAGCCTGCAGCTAACTCGGACGTGGTTTGCGATGGGTCCGCTTCCACAATAGCCTTCAATTCTCCATTATCAACTTGGGTCTCAGGCCGTCCACGGGGCTTGTTCTGCAGGTCGAAATTTCCAGAACGAAAACGTTGGAACCAAAAACGAACTGTGTTTTCTTTTGCAACATGACCGCCATACACATCATTCACCCTTCGAGTCGTTTCCGCAGCACTAGTGCCACGGCGGAACTCGTACTCGTAAATAATGCGATATTTTAAATTTTCCATTTTGTAAAATGAGTGACGCAAACAGAAAAAACAGAAGAAAAAAAACAAATGAATGACGGTCATCGAAGCACAAATACATGAGTAAATAGCTGTACAAATTTGAATTTGGAATTCCTTACCAAAGAGGAGAAATTCGTGATTAAAGTGGCCAGTACGAAAAACGCCAATTTCATATGTAAGGACCTAATATATTACATCCTTGACATCATCATAGTCATTATAAAAATAAAGAACCGAATTTCTTGAAAGTGAGAGTGAACAGGCTTCTTCTGGGTAAGCTCACTCCATCGGCGACTTTGTCTCTGTCACCTCTGACCTAAACTAGATTCAAGAGCAAACACATTTCAAATAAACCAAAAAAATTACTGTACATTTTTTGTAAATTTTGTAATGATTTCAAATAAAAAAAATAAATAAAAAAAAATACTGTACATTTTTTGTAAGTTTTGTAATAGATTTCAAATAATAAAAAAATACTGTACATTTTTTGTAAATTTTGTAATAGATTTTGGTTAGGTTGTGGTGGGCTACTTAATCACTGTCGACTCACGAAGTTGATAGACAGAAGTTTCGACTGTATGCACTAAAAATATCGCCTCGGTACTGTGACGCTTCCGCCACGGGGGGGACCTATATTACTAAATGAAACTCCCTTCGGAGTTTAATATGATATATTTCTGGAGTCTTTTTTCATATTCATATAAATTATTCCGACTTATTTCTTTTACGTCAAACCTACGACCCTCAATATGACACATGCTTGAACGTTCGACTGGAATATGCCTTCCAATAGGGTACACCCTTTATAGCAGAACTTTTTATGTCATAATATTATTTTGCATAACAGCGGATAGCATAAACTTCATTTCGCAGAAAATCGTTTGACATACACTCATTTATCATGCATTCAAAACTCATAATTTTTTAAGTCAGAATCATCTTTAGGCATAGATTTCATATCCCTAATAATTAAAATGTAGAACCATCATATCGCAGAAAGTTCACAGTCAGAATCGTCTTTTGGCATACATTTCATATCGATAATCATCAAAAGGCAGAACTATCATATCTCAGAAAGTAACGGACGTAGTGACGGACGGACAGACGGACGAAGTCGCATCATAAGGGTTCCTTTTTACCTTATGGATGAACCGGATGAAACGGGCTTCTGTCAGCAGATCGACGGAGCCCCGCGCAGCGGGGCTCCTATTTCTGCCTGCAGGGTTTAAAGGAACCTAACCAACCGAACCTCGGGGTGCCCCTGACGTCGACCGTCTAGGGTTAGGTTTTCTGTCAGCAGGTCAACGGTTCATCCAGAATTGGAAATTCTGCCATCTTCATAGTATACCAAGTGAAATTATACCAAATAATCGCCGCTCTAAATAAACGTTATGCTAAACGAAATTATGCGGAATTTTAACTCTGCCAAAGGTAATTATACCAGATAAAATTCTGCCATCTTAAAAGTATGCCATCGTAAATTCGGACATATAAACATTCGGCCAAACAATAATTTTGTTTAATAATTTTTATGCCTTAAAAATATTCGTTTAAAGAAGATTATGCCAAGTGTGTTATGCCAAAAAAATTTCGGAGCATCAAGATTCTGCCAGATAGAGGGACCCCCTTCCAATATTAGCGGCCTGTCTCGCAAGGAGGTCAGAATCTCTCAAAGAGGTCTCTACAGTACTCTAACCGAATAATGTCTAAGACGTAAAGAGAGACCTAAGCCCTCCTTTATGGTGGATATAGACATTGCGAGGCATGCGCAGCGCACGACGCTCATCGCATGTGCACGTGCGTAGCACATGCCTCTCCACAAATATGAACGTCCATACATTGCGAAGCATGCCTCGCAATTTCTGTATCCGCCTTCACAATTTTTAAACTCTGCCGGCCAAACTCTATTGACTTAGTTGTGACCAGCACCCTAATTACGTAACACACTATTAATCTTAATCTGAATAATTTTGAAGGATATTGCTAATCCATTGCTTCATATGTTCCAAAAAAAATTCTGCTCTACAACGTAAATAACGCAATGAACGTTGTTAAACTGTCAAAACGAAACCCATTGCTACTGATAGTGTGTTACGCAAATACCCCGCGGGTATTTAAAACAAAATTCGATCTGGCGAGTCATATTCGGGAGGGCCACGATCCACGGCCATATACGAGCAACTTTTGCATCAGCAACTAATTTGTCTCCAAGTCTTTGTATGAAATTGCGCGCATATAGCGACGCGACAGCTGGGAGATATTTTTGTCCGCGGGTTTGGATGCAACTGTTGCCCGTATATAGATTGCAACGCAAGTGCGCGTACAGCGACAAAACTGTTGCCGGTTAGCTAGTTGTCGACCAAAAATTTAACAAAAAGTGGCGTTGCTGTCGCTCCCGTGTGCGCATCGTTCAAATCTTGGCGACGAGACAGCAACGGAGACGAAAAAGTTGCTGGGCAACTAACACACGCTAGGAAATAATCATTTCAAAGGTTGGTCCTCATTCCTGACAAAAAACATATTTTTTTCTTTAATTTCGCCGAGCACCACGTAATTTGATTATACATATAATATTATACCATAAGAAACTTTTTCAGTAAATTTTTTTAATTTTTTTAAATTACATTTAGGGGTCGCTACCAAAGTTTGAATTTTAAATAAAATCTGTATTTGTTGGATTCTTTTATTCATTAACCTTACTTTGATTTCTAGTAGCTTTACTGAGTCCGCTACTTGTAGACGCCATTGCAATTTGAAACACGTTACTATGACTTTTACAAATAAAACGCCTGCGTTCTCGTTAATGACTTATTAGAACTGCAGTGCGGGGCTGGCTAATTTCGACACGTCGGTACAGAAGAGGGGTCAAGGGAAGAGGGATAAGGAGCGATTTCACTTGGACGTAAAATTTGATATAAACACTTAAATTAAACATTAGTGAAACGCTTTTTGTGAAAACTTTGAGAGCTGGTAGCGACCTCTAAATCTTAACAGAAAAAAAAAACTTATTTCGTATTTAGATGTATGTAATGAAATGACAAAGTGCCCCGGGGATAGTTCAAAAGTCGAAAAATAAGAACCACCCTAATGTATGTATACACATACACATATATATAAGGTGTTATAAAAATATCAGCCACGGCTTCAATGGGACACAGTATTCTGTATATAGATTACAATAGTAAAGATACATTATTGATCGTAGGTCATACATTTTTTCATACAAATAAATGTGCGTATAAATTTGAATTGATTTAGTTGCATGAAACCGTCCCATAGTAATTAGCTGTTGCCGCACCGACATTTCATTTCGCAAAATGTGACGAAGCGACACATCTCGCTTAGTTTGTGAACCACGTTTTATTTTATTTTATTTTTATTATTTTCGGAAGGCTTACAGACTAATAACATTATAACAACATAATATACAGGGTGTTACAGAAAGGGTATATCAATACAAACGGGTTGAAGAGTGTATCTGGTCTAGAATCTCTGTACAAAATTTCAACTCAAAAGCATTAACTTTGAAAATGCTTCATATTTTTTTATTTCGACATCACGGCGCTGCACTGGCGCGCGGCGGCGTGATGTGCGTGTACTAGGCGCACAGACACACTACAGATAATGGATAATGACCCTCGTGGTGCGGTGACACGTTTTTTATGATTTCAATTTAATAAACTATCGAAATAAAAAAATATTAAGCATTTTCAAAGTTACTGCTTTTGAGCTGAAATTTTGTACAGAGACTCTAGACCAGATACACTCTTCAACCTGTTTGTATTGATATACCCTTTCTGTAACACCCTGTATAACTTAAATTGCTAATTACAAGCCTCCAATGTTTTACAGAATAGAGTAAATGTTTATTTAATTACTTAATTTTCTCAACTATTCCGGGGTACTACATTTCTTCACACCTGTAATTTATAAGTATACAAAATACTGTCACCCATTGAAGCCGTGGTAGATATTTTTATAGCACCTTATATATCGGCTATCTCAAGGTTTACCTGCATTTTAAAGCACTTCGAAAGGTTCTTGCTGCAAATCGCCAAACATTCATACATCTTAGCCCACTGTTCCACTTCTTCAACGGGTAAAATCTCATTATTTTGTATTCTATCTTTGTATATTCTCTTCTCAATGTAATCATATTTCATTTGAGTGTACGATATAGACTGGTTTATACATTTCAGATAGGATTGTAGCATAGCTATGTAAATGTATAACACGACATGTTCCAACATAAACCGTACCTCGTGCATTATTTCGACCAGCATCAACATGAAGTCAGTTAAAAAGAACTCTACGCCATGCAAATAGTATCTAGTTATAATCATTGACATAAAATTTAATGTGCTAGTAACGAGAAATATCGATGAAGCTAATGCAAAGATTATCTTCAGTTTTTTCAAGCATTTGGTGTAAGTCGGTTCATTTTGGAAGAAATTCTCCACGCTCATGTATTCAGTTATAAAGATTTTGTAATTACTCGAGCTTCGGATGCCACATAGTATGATAATGGTACCGCTGAAGAGAACCACAAAATGGTAAATATTGACGACGTGCGGCAAAATGTTATCAACTGCCTTGAGATCGCCGGACAAATAGAACACTCGGTTACAGAACAAAATAATGGTGAGAATAACTTCCACAGCAGTACGTATTAGAATAAAAACTTGACGTCTTTTTGGGAGGAACGTGAAATTTCTGTAAACACCCATTATATTTTCAGCGATTATTAACATGTTTATTATTTCATTTTGTGCCATTTTAGGCGTTTTATTCACGTTACTGGCCGAGAAATGGAACAGCTATTGATGGAATAACTTAAACGGACGTTGGAACACACCAAGTCGTATCAAGACACTTATCCAAAAACGGAAACGGTACAAATTATAATAAGTATCTATCATTAATGACAGCCATTTTAGCTATTAAGTTATTAACTACGAGTTGACCCGGCGCACTTCGTACCGCCTCAGGATTTTATTTTTGTTAACACACGCGGCGCCATCTATTATCATAATAACGCACTTTTTTCGGGATGAAAGATACCCTATGTCCGTTTCTGTACACCTGACAACGTTATGCAAAAAGACATGGACAAAAAAGTACATTCCAAGTACACATACATAGTAAATAATATTGTATATTAAAAATAGAAAAATGAATTAATACGTAGTTTTTAGCCTCTCTGAACTCGTCAGTTTTTATTTCAAAATATTTAGTAATGCAAGATGAATTCAAAGTACCGTTTGTCAACGTCCGCCATAGTGGACCATAGAGAAAGATAAATATATTAATGGGCGTTCCATACCATGCATACTACTTGTAGACATGTGACGTGGACGACAAAATGCTCATATTAGTAACATTTTATTCTTACGAAACTATCTTCTTTGGTATTTGTTGCATTTAATAAAATTATCTTCTCATAATATTGATGCGTAAGATAGTTTTTTTTTTATATTTCACACAAAAAAAAAAAAACATAAAACGGAACGCGTTTACTTGTTTGACAATGTGCGTTGTCTATGTCGAATGTCAATGTAATGAAATAATGTTATTGCATATACCTATTATTCTTCATTGCGTACGTACTGTGTTTATGTTTTTGCGAATATTCCTATTTTGACCCCTGCTTATTCCTACGGACTGATACCTTCTACCACTCAATTACCTTGCTATTAATTTGCATTGCGTTTCGGATTTGTTTTGTGGATCAATATAAGGTGCATCAACTGCGGAATAGCCATGCAAAGGTTGCAGAGGCGTCTCATATCCTCGCTTTCTGCACACCATCAAACAAGACTTTCGCGTTGGATAACCAATGCTCAAACCGAGGAAGCTGTCTGTTGGAAGCTATTTTAGGGTACTATTGTAGTTGCCTTGTAGGAAACAGGACCGTTAGTTGTTGTTGTCACGTTCACGTTATGACAATAATCTGGTACCTTGGTTGGGCAAGAAACCAAAACAATATCCAAGCTCCAGCTGGATTTTTAGACAACATATTATTAACAATTCAAGAATATTAAGAGGCTTACTAGACCTAAGTGTCCTTGAAAAACGCATGCACACATATGCAGAATCGACGCAAACGCCATCTAACGACGACGCCCATCACAATTATGACATAAAGCATACATGAGATTTAGAAGTAACGGTTTTGTGAGATTACGCCCTAGTATTCTAATAGATGGCGCGGAAACGATGTGCAAATAAGAAACAAATTATGTAGTTATGTGTGACAACATAATAAATTTTATTCGTTTTGAGTGTGACTTGAAAAACTTAAGGATGTGGGTGATTTTGAAATAAAACTGATTCAATGAAATTTAAAACATTTTTAACCGACTTCAAAAAAGGAGGTTGTGTATTCGACCCGTATGTATGTATGTAATGTATGTATGTGTGTATGTTTGTATATATATTTGTAGATTTTCTAAAAAACTGATGAACCAATTTTGATCATTCTTTCACTAATGTGATCTACATACTTCCAGGAAGGTTTTAGTATATAATACATTAGGTAATTATTCTTATGTAGTATGTCCGAAGTTAATATGCATAAATGTACTGCATCTCCGGCATTTCTATGCGAATTTTGATGATTCTTCAATGCACTAGTGTTAATTGAATTTTTGTGGGGTAGGTACAATTAGAAAGAAAAAAAAACAACCGACTTCAAAAAAAGCACTACAGCGTGATAAATAACTATAATTTCGGAAGTCGGTGTCAAAAAACGAAAATGCGGAACCAGCAACACCGACTTCCGAAATAAAAATTATCACTTTGCAGTGTTTTTTTCTAAAACAATGAATTTTGGAAACATCTAAGAAAGTGCAGTCGGTATTTTCGACTTCACGTACAACTGTCACAGTGACGTATGTGGACGACGTGTAGATTTGTATTCGAGAGTCCCCGAGTTCGATTCCCAAGGTTACGAAATCGAATTTTCTATTTAAATGTCATTTTGAATTTTTAAATATATCTATTAAATATTTTTATAAATAACTAAAAAAAGTCTGCAGGAGAAAGAAAGTCGAAAATATCAACACGGAAGTTAGGTATTTCTAATGCGCAAGTACCTACACGTTATCTAAGCTATTACAAAAATAAAAAAAATTCTGACCTAATGTTTTTATTTACCGACCGCGACTTATTGATAATGGGCATAATGAAATAGGTAACAGATTCATCTGAAAATTGCGATGAAAATGATCAAAAGCAAGAAATTAGATTTAAAATTGATTTTGTTTATAATAAAAAGGAATCATAGTTATATATGAATGTTAGGTAGCTAATCTTTGAGGCCGTTTACACATTATGCCGCAGCTGCAGCGGCACCGCCGTCGCTGCATCAGTCACCCTTGGATTTGTATGAACACACGGCGCCGCGGCGGCGCACGGTGGACTGAAAATCGGCTTTCATAGACTTAGGCATTTTATTTTGCAAGTGCCAGTTTTTATGCCGGATATCACTTCTATTAGTTATAACAATATACAAAAATGACACCAGAATGGATTCTGCACAAAAACGAAGGAATTATAATTTTTTTACGAAAATTTTGTATGGAGCTAGTATGAAAAATCGAAATATCTCTAAAACGGCAGGGATAACCGTAATATCCTTATAGGAGGTTATAGTACTAATTATTTATGATTTTTTGACATACGTTACATAATGGGTGTAGATGCCGTTTTTTTTTAAAAAATCGACAAAATATTTTTATTTATTTTTACATATGAAACGTTCTTTTTAGTGTTTAAGTTGAAGAATTAGGAGCTTTAACAACTCTTAACATAAAATAGCATCACCCCTATAGACCTGAAGGACTAGACAGAGGTGTGTAGTATCTTGTTGATCTTGTAAGATTTCCAACAATACCAAATAGTTGAATATCAATGTCAAAGTGCCCATGCTGTCGCTTCTTTTTGAAAGATAGGGGAATAAAATTGTTTGTTGTTGAATGTGAAATGCGTACGGAGAGTGACTGCAAGCAAATATTGATTGGCCAAGTTGCGTGCAAACTTTAATAAATCAAGAACCAACTATTGATGAGATACCAAGAGCACGCTCAGTCTCTCCAGAACCTTCGACATCATCGACTGTTGGAACAATGACAAAAAGGTCCCGAAAACCATTCAAAGATCTGGGAAGCAAACAGAAAAAGAGAAGATCTAGTGAGCACATAGGCGAGGATTCCTTTGAATTGGCATATGCAGCTGCGGCACGTTTAAAAGATGAAGGGTATGAAGATATCGCATCTGTAATCGAATGTATGATCAAAAATCCAGAAGTTGCCGTTAAAATCTATGAAAGCATTAAGAAACCAGTGAAAACAGTAATATTTACACCAGAGAAAGCACTTGGATTGCTTCTATCACTTAAGCTTTCAAAGTGGCAAAATATTACGTTGCGAGAGACTGCCATTCGGGAAGGTGCTAAGGATATTTACCCATCCTACTATCAACTGCAACAAACTAAGCTTGCATGCTACCCTCCTAATCAATCAGTGTCAGTTACGGATTCATCAGCTAGAATTACACTTCAAGTTTTACTTGACATCACGGTGAAGCGGATTCTTCAAAGTCTTTCTGATAATGTGGAAAATAAGTAGTTAAAGCTGATATCGAAGTGGGGATTTGATGGTGCTGGTGGTGGTGGAGTTCTCCTG
The DNA here is from genome assembly GCA_945859645.1 of Amphipoea oculea. Classification (NCBI taxonomy): domain Eukaryota; kingdom Metazoa; phylum Arthropoda; class Insecta; order Lepidoptera; family Noctuidae; genus Amphipoea; species Amphipoea oculea. The sequence continues at coordinate 18,608,870 of OX243873.1, forward strand.
GTCCACCATCAGCTCCATATTACCATTCACATCGTGGCGAGCATAAATTGCTTAGCAATCATATTAAAGTAATCGAATCGCAACCCGTGAAATACTTAAATATTATTGAGTAGTTCCGGTGTCCATCTGTGGTCTTCATCATCAGTTCCACTTCACCAAATGGTACTTTCCGAGAGCAAATGCACGAATTACTATAAAAAATACCCAAATCGCTATGGGTGTGCCTATAATATTTGAAGAGTTCCTTCGATTTCTCCAGGATCCAATCATCAGATCCTGGCTTGGTGACTATGGGACCACTTCAGAAGTATCTCCTTTCGAACAAAAAAATAATTTTGATGACGGAGTAATCGCGTAACAAACATACAATAAAAATAATAAACATACCGTCGAATTGAGAACCTCCTCCTTTTTTTGAAGTCGGTTAAAAAGGAAGACAACCTTTTTTGCTGAAACTCTCGACCTAATACAGTTTCCGGAAACTGAGTTCGAGTTTGTAGGTATATCCAATCTGGATTCTGACTTGGAATTGGAGTCCGACAACGAAAGTTGTAAAGAAAATTTGTAAAATTTAATTATTTGTTATGTTAGTTTATTGTACCAATATGTTTAGTTAATAATTTCATAGATTATTGTTTCAAATATTTTGTATAATTGAATTTATAGCACTTAGATATTATTTTTGTTACTTTTGTTTTATTTAAATTACCTATCAATAAAAGTATATATTTACAGTCTATTTTTATCACATATTCTTAATATTTGGGGAAAAAACATGCTTCCTAACGATGTTCTTAACTTTGACACAGTTCACGGATCGTTTTGAACAGTTTCATATGTAAAAATAAATAAAAATATTTTGACGATTTTTAAAAAAAAAACTGCATCTATAACCATTATGTAACGTATGTCAAAAAATCATAAATAATTAGTACTATAACCTCCTATAAGGATATTACGGTTATCCCTGCCGTTTTAGAGATATTTCGATTTTTCATACTAGCTCCATACAAAATTTTCGTAAAAAAAATATAATTCCATCGTTTTTGTGCAGAATCAATTCTGGTGTCATTTTTGTATATTGTTATAACTAATAGAAGTGATATCCGGCATAAAAACTGGCACTTGCAAAATAAAATGCCTAAGTCTATGAAAGCCGATTTTCAGCCCACCGTGCGGCGCGCCGCAAGGGCTCATACAAATCCAAGAGAAACCAATACAGCGGCATCGCCACAGAATATAATAGTATGGCACCGCGGGCGGCGCACAGTGGTCTGAAAATCGAGCTCCATACTCATAGAAACTTAAATTTCGGAAATAAAAAAACAAAAATTGTAATGGGTCTAGTATACCTCCCTTTACGTAATATTAACGTATGGATGGTATCAGTCGCTCCACGCGTGAGAAAAAAAAGTTTTTTATTTTTTTTTTGTATGGGAGAAAACACTTAATGTACATTTTTTTGAAACTGGATGGAACTGATAGGCTGGAGCTCGCACAAGCTATTGTACGATACACGGCCATCAAGATGACATACAATTCATGCACCGTTCGGCGCCGCTTTGCACGTAGCAAATTTTTGAAATTTTGAATTTTCGATACGTGATTTTTCAAATCTTTGACGAGGTTAAATTAACTTGCCGATCGATTTACTTATACTATCGTTAGTTGTAGCCTGCTTATGACCTTTGTGATGACAACAATTAAAAATTATATTGATTATATACGTTTTTTTTTATTTCATTCCAAGAACTAACTCATTTAATCACCGTGATTATGGTTGAGTTATAATTATATACTAATGACATGAGCATCAACCAGCTCTAGCAGGGCCAAATGGGCCCTAGTCACAATAAAATTCTATTGTCTGTAATATTAAAGTCTGTAAAACCTAATTAAAGAATAGCGAACGATAATGAGGGTAGTTGTATAAAAACAGGACGTTTGAGCTTACTTTTATCAGTAGCTCTCAGTACTTGTGCGCGCTAACTTATTACGTTATTTTTTTAATTGTGCTATGATGGAAGGTTGTGATACCAATTTGGACATTGTCATGTTTGTGACAAACAACAATTGTTTTTCACAGCCCAATGTTTTATTTGAAGTTTTTGAGAATACAGATATCGTTAAACTAGTCTCGGAGCAAAGAGGCTACAAGGATAAATAAATTGTTAAAGCCCAAGGAAACTGTGCCTATATATTCCGCTGATAAAGCTTTATTTATTTTGACCTCATTGAAGCTTTCGAAGTGGCAGTATATAACATTAAGATCTTGTGCAAAAGAAGAAGGAGTACCACTGTGTCCTTCTTATACTGCCATCCTTGAGGCGAAGAAGGACTGCTGCCCTCCAAAAGTTACCATTGTACATCACGGAAGAAGACCTCTTCTTCCGTGATGTACAATGGTAACTTTTAGCTAAAAGCTTTAAGCTTTTAGGTAAAATTTAGCTTTACTTTTACCTAAAAGTAAAGCTAAATTTTGGATAAAACTGTGCAAAGCTTGGAAAATTCCTACGTGTGGAACCTTCGCTGGATGGCAAAGAGTTAACAATTATATGCAAGTATGGCTTTGATGGTGCTTCAGGGCAAAGTTTGTATAAGCAAACTATGGCAGACGAAGACGATTCCAGTATGTTTATGTGTTCTTTTGTGCCTCTGCGCTTAGTTTGTGGCGAAGAAAAGGTATGGGAGAATCCAAAGCCATCTTCCACAATGTTCTGCTGACCAATTTATTTTAAGTTTTCAAACGAAAACAAGTTGAACATCGTGGAAGAACAGGCTCTGATTGAGGCTCAGATTGAAGCAGTATCTAATTATAACTCAACCATAATCACGGTTGTAGAATCCTGTTGATTCCGTACTTATGTTAAACATATCACTTCACTGGCTCACTACCACACCAAGCGCCATCGTATATAGCCTGCTTCACTTTGTCTGTTTCCCGCCATTCCTCGTAACTGACAGATGACATAACATAACTGACAGCAGCTACCCCGCTTGTGTGAATGAGACAGTGTTTACATATCTATTTAATAGATACACTACAACGGTGATTAAATGAGTTAAGTAGTTCTTGGAATGAAATTAAAAAAAAACGTATAGGTACTTATAATCAACATAATTTTTAATTGTTGTCATCATAAAGGTCATAAGCAGGCTAAAAGTAACGATAGTATAAGTAAATCGATCAGCAAGTTCATTTATTCACGTCAAAGATTTGAAAAATCACATATCGAAAACACAAAATTTCAAAAATTTGCTACGTGCAAAGCGGCGCCCAACGGTCCATGAATTGTATGTCATCTTGATGGCCGTGTATGGTACAATAGCTCGTGTGAGCTCCAGCCTATCAGTTCCATTCAGTTTCAAAAAAATGTACATTAACCCCCTTATTCATAAAACTTATCAAACCTATTTTAGTTAAAATGGGGTTTGTCTCTTTCTTACACACAGAAATGACAACGTGACAGATAAAGACAAACGTTCTATAAACCTATTTTAGCTAAAATAGAGACAAAATAGGATTATGAATAAGGGGGTTAGTGTTTTCTCCCATACAAAAAAAAACAAAAAACTTTTTTTTCTCACGCGTGGAGCGACTGATACCATCCATACGTTAATATTACGTAAAGGGAGGTATACTAGACCCATTACAATTTTTGTTTTTTTATTTCCGTACTTTAAGTTTCTATGAGTATGGAGCTCGATTTTCAGACCACTGTGCGGCGGCGAGTTATGATAGATCTTATCAAAACTCGTCGCCGCACCGCACCGCCGGCGGCGCGGCGGCGCGGCGGCGCCGTGTGTTCATACAAATCCAAGGGTGACTGATGCAGCGGCGCCGCGGCGGCGGCGATGCCGCTGCAGCTTCGGCATGATGTGTAAACGGCCTCAAGGATTAGGTACTCGTACCTAATATTCATACATAATTATTATGATTTCTATTTATTATAAACACAATCAATAAAAATTAAACTCTTGCTTGTGATAATTTTCATCGCAATTTTCGGATGAATCTGTGATTTCTTTATGCATATTATCAATAAGTCGGGGTCTGTTAATAAATTTAGGTTTTTTTTATTGTTACAATGGCATAGAAAACGTGTAGGTAATTACGCATTAGAAGTAACTTCCGTGTTGATATTTTCGACTTTCTTTCTCCTGTGAAAGATAATTACATTGTAGACGTTTTTTTAGTTATTTATAAAAATATATTTAAAAATTCAAAATACATTTAAATAAAATTAAATCGATTTCGTATCACTGGGAATCGAACCCGGGGACCCTTGAACACGAACCTGCGCGTCGTCTACATAAGCCAATGTAACGATTGCGTATCTCGTCGAAAAAACTGAGCTTATGCGTAATAAGTGCATTTTCTTAAACTACCAAAATTCATAGCGAAAAAAAATATTCAGTAATAATAAAATGCTCTTACTTTTTAATTTCGTTCATATGTTCGGCGTTTGTTTTATATGAACGTTTTGTAGTCCTCCTAAGGGAATGTTTCACTTTATTTCCCATATTTACAAATGATATAATTGATAGCAAATTATATACGCTATTTTAACTTAAAAGTATTTTATATTTACATGAAATAAAAATATTTACAGAAAGAAGATATGCAAATAGTAATAATAAACAATGAATGTATGTAGGTACAAATAAATAATGCGGCGAAAAGAGCGACGCGTCCGTATAGTATCAGGCCTCGGCCGGCATTATTGCTACACGCACGGGGGTTTACCGTTTACGTACGCATGCGCACTTATTATGTTCGGAACTATGAATATTATGCTATTTACAATAAAACTATTGTTTGAACTAAAAAAATAAAACACTATTATTTTAGTATGTTGCTTGTAGAATGATCTGACAAAAAATCAGAATGATTGTATGTATAGGTATTAGTATGGTTTCTATTGTAAAAAGAGTTTTTAGAGGTATCTTCATGATTTTTTTCTATCGTACCAAATTAGTTGTATTATGTTTTCAAAACACTATCTATCTAAAAATTCAAAATACATTTAAATAAAATTTAAAAAGAAAGTACGATTTCGTAACCTTGGGAATCGAACCCGGGGACTCTCGAATACAAATCTACACGTCGTCCACATACGTCACTGTGACAGTTGTACGTGAAGTCGAAAATACCGACTGCACTTTCTTAGATGTTTCCAAAATTCATAGTTTTATTGCAAAAATAAAAATATTCAGTTAAAAATAAAATGCTCATACTTTTTACTTTCGTTCATATTATGTTCGGCTTTTGTTTTATATGAACGTTTTGTAGTCCTCCTAACGGAATGTTTCACTATATTTCCCATTTATTTACAAATTATTACCCTATTTTAACTTTGTTAGGTTACGCGGACCACTGCCGGTAGACACAAGTGAAACGCCCGGGAGTTGGGACTCGCCGTACAATAGATGGCGCGCGCCTTGCACCCATACATAACAAACTTAAAAGTATTTTATATTTACACGAAATAAAAATATTTACGGAAAGAAGATAATGCAAATAATAATAAACAATGAATTTACAAATAAAACTTAACAAAAACATAACAATTTTGACGGAAATAGTGCGGCGAAAAGAGCGACGCGTCCGTATAGCATCAGGCCTCGGCCGGCACTGTCGCTACACGGGCGTTCACGCACACATGCGCACTTTTTATGTTCGGAACTATGAATATTCGATTTACAAAAAAACTATTGTTTTAAATAAAAAAATAAAACACTATCATTTTAGTATGTTACTTGTAGAATAATCTGACAAAAAATCAGAATGATTGTATGTATATTAGTATGGTTTTTATTGTAAAAAGAAAGTTTTTTAGAGGTATGTTCATGATTTTTTTCTATCGTACCAAATTAGTTGTATTGTGTTTTCAAAACACTATCTATCTAGCATATATCCTGAAGAATATCATATATTTTTCTGATTTTGTTTACTGTAGGCCATCATATACTTTTATTGTTTCGAAAACTACCGTTTTTTTGCGTTTAGCTCATGTAAGCGCCTTAAAACAATCTAACAAAAAGCTAATCTTTCTTGAAAACCATAATTACAATTGTAAAACAATAATATATAAATATGCTTGTATTTTTTAACATGTCTGGTTATGTTTAAAGCAGCTGTTTATGTAATTACTAAAGCCCTATACTTACACTTAATCCAGGTTACTGCATTTGTGAAATAAAAATTCTCTATTTTATACAAGCTGGTTGATTGACCTCACTCGGCCTATCTTCATTAACACTATCGCTGCAATGTATGTTATTTAGGTGGACATTTAAGATATAATAATTATAATATAGGTAGCAAAATATTTTTATTAATTTTCTCTAATAAATAAATAATTATTTTTACTCTTTTGCTTTATTTTGTGCTTCTCTTTTTTTATAGTATATTGAACTACCTATTTAAAAAAATATAAGGGTAATCTGTAAAAATGTACTTTAAAGAAAACCATTAATTTCGAATATACTTTGTTAATTGTTATTATGACTGCCTCGTTGGTCTAGTGGTCGCAAACGCTACTGCTGAGCATGAGGTCCTGAGTTCGATTCCCAGGTCGAGCAAAGAGATATTAAACCCCATATCTCTCTCTTCATCATTTTTCATCAGGAATTTCTCAGTACCTAGTAGCCCGGAGTCTGGACTTGTGCGCTTGATGGCAATCAGCTCGCCCATGGGACTCAAATTAACTGGTGAAATGTGGTTGTACTACACCTCTGACCAACCCTTCGGGGAATATATAGGCGCGATGTTATGTTATGTTTGTTATTATTGTCACATTTTTTGAGACTATCACCCAGTTTCATAAAAATGTTAATCAATATGCAGTTTAAAATCCTTCATTTAGGTGGCCATCACTTTGTTTAAATGCTTAATAATATTAAAACCATATCAGTTATACGTAATAATTATAATTCACAACTGTTCGCTATTTTAAAGCGCCTTTAAGTGTTTTAATAGCAAAATTATAATCTATGCACCTTATTGCTAGCGATCTGATTAAAAGGTTTAATGAAACTGTTTTTTGTCTAGTTTGTTGTACTGACAAGTTCTCTGAGTTTTTTATTTATAGCAATTTAATGAGCAAATAAATATTCAAGAATATAAAACACAAAAATCATAGGTGTACAATAAATTCGATAACTATGCCGACGTCCTTACAAAAACTGGCCATGTCCTTTCAGGATGATCGGTTCAGTGGTTTAGGCGTGAACAGGTAACAAACAAACTTACTATCGCATTTATAATATTATTAGTTAGGATGGAAAAAGACAAAAGACAGAAGAGGAACAAACCAATAACATCAATGTTCGACACTTCCCGTGACCCAAGGGCTGGCTTTTACCTTGGCCAGAGGCTAATCATTGCCATATAACGTGGTAATGCCGCCAGTCTCTTGGGTACATTACCAGTTGACAACGATGTGGATGAATTTTAAGACGACTATATTTTAGTTTGTTTATAGTTTTAGAAGTTATAGGATTTAATATTGTTACTTTTATTAATTAAGTGGTATTAGTTATTTGCTTAGGTACTTATTATTTTAATTTGCAACAATAAATTTTAAGGATCGGTTTTAAATAACTTTTTTAATAAATATATTTATTTAAAAATAAAAGAGCTTCAAGCACAAGTTAACATGTTTTATTATAAATGCAACAATATATTTAGAACATACCAATACATATTTTTATACAATTATAATAAACAATGGGCGGAGTGAATAAACATATATGGCACATAGATAAAAAATATAATCTGATCCAGTAACAATAACATCACTCACACTCCGGTACCGCTGACTTATTTTATTATTTATTTATTACTTACATTTTTATTTTAGCTAAATATGCTGTGAAAGTTTTGAAGATGTAATAGTATCTCGTTTATTCAGTTAACACATATGAATTACATTTTTAAATATTAATGTAAAAATAAAAACATTTATAAATATAAAATATAGCAACCTACCGGTATGGTATTATAATTATTATTTATTTATACACAGGTTGAAATTGAAAACATGCGACAAATCGAAATGGGAGATTGTACTCATCATTTGTTATGAACAACTTTAACTATGGGACCAAACCTGAAATCGCGAAAAAAAAATCAGCTGTTCCCTACATTTTGGCGAGTTATGCGAACATAAATGTAGGGAACAGCTGATTTTTTTTTTCGCGATTTCAGGTTTGGTCCTATATTAAAAGTTGTTCATAATGATGAGTACAATCTCCCATTTCGATTTGTCGCATGTTTTCAATGTCACTACGCAAGTTTTCACGGTGAGATTTTTACAGAATCGACCGGCTGCAAACTTTTGAACGTTACTTGAGCGAGAAAATCGTTGATAGCTAGATTAGCGAGTCGCCTCCTCCTCCGCGGTGCGACAGGTGCCTTAGTATATCTTAAGCGTAAAAAGCTTCTAATTAATTAGACTATAAATAAACTATATCTACTTTCCAATATATTTAAATATAATAAAATATATGCATTCAAAGGTTTAACATTAAAAATATATATGTTACCGGCCAAACCCGATTTCAGGACAAACTAGTTTAGCCTAGGCTAAACTAGTTCTTCCTATACGCGATAGGGGGTGCCCTTCGCTCGCCCTTGGATCTTATGTCGACGGAGCCCCGCTTCGCGGGGCCCCTATTTCTGTGTAAAGGGTATAAAGTAACCTAACCAAACCGAACCTCGGGGTGCCCTTCGCTCGCCCTTGCATCCTATGTCGACGGAACTAGTTTAGCCTAGGCCAAACTAGTTTGTCCTGAAATCGGGTTTGGCCGGTAACATATACACCGTGTTCCGGACGATATACATAAACTTTGACCAGATGTTTAAACCATGGAAATAAGCATTTTTCATTAAGGACACATTAATAATTTTTTATTTTTTATTTTTTGTTAATTTTCATAGAAACTAAATACCTTGACGTAAATCGCCCGATATGCATGCCTCTTTATCCGAATTTGCAACGATGACGTATTTTCATTCATCAGATTTGGCGGGCTGCAACTTGTCAAAACTGAGTTAGGACCCTTTCTTACTGCATGCTCAATTAAATTTCACTAAATGAAATTACAAATATCTTTGTAACGAAGCCTTTTTAAGTACTAGGTACTTCCTTTGTTAGATTTAATTTGTATAAGCTATAGAAGCCTTTGACAAAGTTTATGGACATTGTAAACAACACGGTGTATAAGTGGAAACTATTTTTAAATAATATTGACAATGTATTTGCACGTAAAGCAATAACTAAATTTATTTCAAACTGAACGTTGTTCCAAATATTGTTGTGCACAAACTAAACATAATTACCTAAGGCTATTTTCATCTTTTTCTCTATTGTAAAACCAGAAAGGGACGGACTTATACAAGGTCAAATTAATGTAGCTAGCGAAGCTGCGCGGACATGATGAATGATAAGCTCCATAGGAAACTACCTTTTGGAAGGAGCATCTAGAATCAATTCATTTTTCTTGTAGTTTTATACATTTGTCCTAGGACAGCGGTTCTGTTATATTATAACAGCCGTCAAGAAAATCTGTCATTTAATTTACACCAGTGTTTGACATTAGGTCAAACCCCGCTGCCCAAAGAGTTAGATCGCTAGATTTGCTCTCAACGTACTTAGTCACGCGAAAATGTGTCCATACTGTTCTCAGTATAATAAATAAATAATGTGTGAGCTCACTTGTCTGAGTGAGCTCATATATTATATATCCATTTATTTCAGGTATCCAGCCAGGCCCATAAAAACACACACAATAGAATATTAATATAACTTAAAAATACTACACACACTCATACTATACTACTATATTTATGTCTATAATTAATATGGTGTAAATAATAAAGAGTATCCTATTCTATAAATACATACATCATTATAATTACACAAAAAACTAACGCACACGCAATATCTGCGTCGTGTTTCGCTGACTGGTGTCATGAAGCTTGGCAAAGTCAAGTCACTGTGTCAATGAGTGTAAAAACGAAACAGAAACGCAACGACGTTTTGATGCGGTAGCGATTTAAATCTTTGTTGCTGTCATCATTTTCATCCGTCACTATGGCCATTAAGTGTAGCCACAGCTCTTCTAGGAAACGCTTAAGAGGGAATTTTCCAATTTTCGTTTAGTTCGTGAATAATCGGCGTTATTTCATAAAACTGTCAAATTGTCCCTTAAGGCGGTACCCCGACCAAAACCACGTTTTTCTTCGTTATTGAGAGGCTATTATTAACTCAATAATTATGAGAAATAAACTACATCTGAAAGCACATTATTAATGTTCGATATCCTATCATCACATTGCCTGTTATTATCTGTTTTATATGTGACGAATACATTTAAAATCTCCTTTTAAAAAAGTGACTAAAATTATTGATTGCATTCATCTTTTGATAAAGTTGACATTCTATTAATTTGAGGATTTCAACAATGGATAGATAATTTAAAAATCTAAATAATCCTTGTTTTAATTTATTTAAAAAGATCGCGATTTTGCAAGTTTTATGATAAAAGGGCGTGCGAATGGTACGCTGCATCCCTTTCGTACGAGGAAGTCGTATCGCTCTCTGTCTCTGTCGCGAATGCTCAAGGTTATTTGGTTGGGGTACCGCCTTAACAATACAATATTTTATATAAAATGGCTAAATTGCAATGCGGTTATAATGTAACTCATACAAAAAGATATAATGGCAGGTATTAAGTACATTCCCAGATTGACTTTAGGAGTATATTCTATTTGAATAGGATGATTTTGTACGAAGACAAGCAACTTCTTTAGAGTCTTCGTTTCTGCCGCTTGAGGATCTAAAACAAAATAAAGGGTTAAACTATATATAGGGTTATTTATAGCCGTACGCATACACTCTGATTCATTCGTGTTCACATTCACACACCCTCGCATTTGCATCCACTCTCCCTCGCATTTGCATCCACTCACCTTCGCATTTGCATCCACTCACCCTCGCATTTGCATCCACTCACCCTCGCATTTGCATCCACTCACCCTCACATGCGTCGCCCTGCGTGCGTGCTGCATGTTTAATATTTATTAAGTTTTGGAAGAGCGGAGTCTCCTAACACAGGTTTAACTGCTTAAAAGGAGGTTCCAATCACCAGTTTTTAAGGTTTATTTGTTAACCATTTTTAATTATTTTTTTTCAAGCTCGTTGGAGAGGGTTCCGTACGATGAATAATTTAAGTTACCCACCAAAAACATTTAATGTAAAGTAGGTTGCCAAGACTTAGATTCTATAACAGACACTCATATGGACTTATGGGTAGTCTTTAATGTTGTGTCAATCAACAGTTCAATCAAAATCAAAACCAAAAGTTATTTATTCAAAATAAGCTGAGAATCAGCACTTTCCGCATGTCAAAATCACAAAAGACACCCGCCCTACACCACTTCCTAGTGCTTTCGCTGGGAAGAAGAAGATCCAAAGCATAAAATTTAGACACATGAAACTTAGTATGTTTGCTTAGTATGTTGTTGAACTGTCAAAATAAAACCCACAGATATAGATACACCTAGATAACGCAAGAACACCTACTTCGCGTGCCAAAAATCGCACCAGTTTACGATCGAAAATCATAAGCCGCCACTTTCGCGCTCACTCCTGCGTACTGCTGGCTGGGTGAGCGTGAGCGAGAGAGCGCGAGCTTGTGACATCATAGTAGGTAGTCAAAAAGTGGCACGCTTAGTTTTCATACAGTTTGTGATACTTGCGTTATCTAGGTATATCTATATCTGTGATGAAACCCATCGATAGTGCGTTAATTACCCCGGGTATTATAAAAAAAATACTGACAGTGGCGCCGATTGCCTTGTTCACAAACTCAACTAAATTTAATTTCAGTGCATCTTTTTCTTTCTATTTCATTAAGAAAAGGACAGAAGATAAATATTAGTTTAGACCTGTCAAATTAGTCAGTGCCTGATGTAAATTGACGTATTTTTAATAGCAAATTTTTTAATCACGTCTAAATTGTCTATGGAGTATCTTAATTTGACAGGACTAAACTAATATTTAGCTCCTGTCCTTTTCTTAATGAAATAGAAAGAAAAAGATGCAATGAACTTAAATTAAGTTTAGTTTGTGAACAAGAGAATCGGCGCCAGTGATCGTCTCTTTGTAATATTGATGTTGCGTACCGCTCGGATACTGTAGGTACTCAATTAAGAAATATTCACTTACTTATCGAAAACGTGCTGTATAATTTTGATAATCCTCTATTTGTTCTCGAACTCTCATTCAGGAGATTTTGCCCAGCACCCATAAGGAAACACGTGCAAAACATTGAACATGACACAAAATACAATGCAATGCTGATCTGCTTACGTCCCAGGAATAAACCCTGTTAAAAACAGAAATCAGACGTAGGTATATTCAATTCGTAATATGAAATAAATAAACATATGAATTTAGTGATTATATTTACATCCGTTGCTAATGTATGAAATATCACGTACGATGAAACAAGATAATGCATGAAAGCCACAGTCAAAGAAAACGCCATCTGAAAATAATGAAAACGCAGCATATGAGTCATAATCAAGCCATATGTCCCTCCGAAAAGTTGTAGTAGAATTATGGAAAGGCAAGGCAAGGCAATGTATATAATACTTTTCAAATTCTTTGATAGCAAAAGTATTCCATAAAAAAAAAACAGTGGAGATCAGTGCCGACAGAAGTGAAAACAAAACAGAATACTTTGCCATCACTCACTGACATATCGGATATACATTAAAACCGATTACATCCCGAGGACAGCCGAACACATCCGAAGCGGTGTCGCTTACGGTAACAGTGGCGCGAATTCAATGGTTTTTTCCCCATCTTAAAAAATGCCCAACGGGCCTAAAGAAGTTTTCACTTCAAAACATGTCATCAAGCAGGGTCTTAAGGAATTTACATACCTGAACATTGAAGCAAGCTGATAGATTTCTGCTGCAAATCATTAAGCATTTAAACTGAGTAGCCCATTGTTCCACTCGTTCAACCGTAAGAAGATCATTCCTCTTTTTGTTATCTGAGCATAACCCCTTTTCGATATCATTGTACATTACTTGACAGCTAATTATACTCTCATTCAAACATTTCAACAAGTTTTGAATCATGGTTATATAAACGTGCATTATAGCACTCATCAAAACAAATCGTTCTTCAGCGAATACATCAGACATTGTTAATATGACTATCCCTGCACTAACATTTTTATATTTGATTTCGGTAAACAAATATGCTACGAAAATTAATATACTTGATAAGCAAGACACTGCCGTGATGATCGCAAAAATGATCTTCACCTTTTTTGAACATTTGATGTAAGTCGGATCGTTCTGGAAGTAATGGTGCACGGACATTAAGTTGTCTATGAACAGTTTGTAAGAACGTGAGCTTAGAATACCACTTATCATTATAACCAGACCACTAAGGAGGCTCACTATCTCAAACGATTGTACTATGGGCACTATCCGATCACTCATGTGTTTAAAAATAACGAAGATATTTTGTTTAAGGGCCAAAGCTGTAAAGCCTATTTCAATAACGATACGTATGTTACATAAAATTTTACGGCTTTTGGATAGGGAAATGTAATTTCTGAAAATCCCTATTGTATTTTCAGCTTTCCTTAACATATTTATATTTTTTCTTGCCGGCATTTTGTAACTACAAGCACACCTACTGAACTAACGGATTGGGCACTTTTTGTTTTACATTTACTTTGTTAAAGATATAAATCGGGTATGTGTCTCTTCAATAATATTATGGAGGTCATTAATTATTAAGGCGCTTGTAAACGGGCCATATCTGGGCTGCAATTTGTGGCTGAAATATGTTGCCAGCAATGACAGGAACGTTCAGCAATACTTGTGTTGTTGCCCTGTACGTTTTCACCGTTGCAAAAAAACTTATATGTAAAAAAAAATTTATACTTACAAAGTTTTGAATTTGTGGCTATTCTACCTCAGTTAGTCTAGAGCCTTTTAATCCTTATACAAAAGTGAATCGACTGGCATCATAAGAATAAAAAATTAGGAATTACTTTTTTCTATTTGACTGTTCCATTATTCCCGGTTGATGGCAACATTTATGTTAATATTTATGGAGTTTCTTGCCCGTTCTTCTCCATAGGTACCTACGCTTTGGAATGAGCAACTAGCTTCCTTCATATTTTCTGACTGACTGACTTCTTGACAATTCAAAAGTGCCTGTAAAGTGAGTTTGAGTTTATAGGCTCGCACTTATTAAATATGACTTAAATATACTTAACTGGAGAAATGTGAGTGTAACCTCAACTTACTGGCGTGACCTTACGTACCGTTATTCTAAAATCTATAATTGCAGTTAGCAATTACTCAAAAAGTTATAGATAGTCTCCTAAGAAAGTTGTCCTGTAGCAAAATTCCACACTATTATAATTGTACATATTATATCTCTTTTTGAAGGCACTTGACCCATTTTTATATTTGTATTAAAATTAATGGCTGGCAATGGCTGGTGAAACCAAATAAAATTATTTGGTTTCACTAGCCATTGTAGCTGGAAGTACGGATCAAATCGAATAGGGGCGTGGGCAAGTTCATTTCCAAAAGTTTTAACAAAAAAAAAAACGAGAAAAACTAAAAAAAAAAAAACTATCAGGGCTATCAATTTAATTTGTTTAGATAGCCCTGACAGTATCTTTTTTATGATTATTTTCTTTAGCACTATGCGAAGTGATTGAAAAAAAAAATCATAACTTTTGAACCGTAAAAAAATTCACCGACATTCTCAGGGTTAAAAAGTTTGGAAATGACCTTGCCCACGCTCCTATTCGATTTGATGCATACTACCAGGGACACCCTGTATAACGCCAATATTTTCCAGCCATATTCTACATCATCATTCTCCAGCCCTTATCCCAATTTATTTGGATCTGGCCTAACATGTCTTTTCCTTCCATACTTCTCTATTAGACGTCATCTCGGTAGTCTTCCCCCTTTCCAACCATATTTATTATCATTCGAACAATCCATCCATTGTTTCTTTGGTCTTCCCCTACTCTTATAGCCAACGACATTCATACTCAAAACTCTCCTCATGTCATTTCCTCATTGCTCCGTATCACATGTCCAGCCATATATTTTACACTAGCTTCTGCCCGCGACTTCGTCCGCGTGGAATTTCACCCAGCCCCCATTCACCCTCTTAGGGGTAGAATTTGTATTTTTTTCTTCTTCTTCTACAAACTTTCATATCCTATATCACCCCCTTTAGGGATATTTTTGAGACAAAAAGTAGCCTATGTCCTTTCCCGGAATGCAATCTATCTCTCTGCCAAATTTTATCGAAATCCGTTCAGTGGTTTGGGCGTGAAAAAGTAACATACAGACAGACAGACAGACAGAAAGACAGACAGGCAGAGTTACTTTCAAATTTACAATATTACTAGCTGCACCCCCCGCGGTTTTACTCACATAAGTCTCGATCCCGTGAGAATATCGGGATAAAAAGTATCCTATGTCGCTTCCCGGGACTCAAACTATCTCTATACCAAATTTCATCTAAATCGGTTCAGCTGTTTAGGCGTGAAAAGGTAACATGCAGTCAGAGTTACTTTCGAATTTATAATATTGGTATGGATAGTAATATAGTATGGATTCAGCAAATAGTTGGCGCCAACATTTTCCAGTCAAATACAGGCCAACTTTTTGTTGCACCAAAAAGTTGTCGTGTTGTCAATAGTTGACAATATTGTAGCAACATATTGCACAAACAATATGGCTGGTTTGTAAAGACCCTTTATATTAGTTTTTAATCAAATTAAGAAGCTGACGGAAACCGACAGGTCAGTGACAAAATTCGACGTTGATTAATTGTTAACTTTTTTCCATTTCCGGTTGTTTTTTTTTTCAATATACACTATGGCCATGTTTCCTTGTATAGTTCCTAATGAAACTTAAACATACCCAGCACAAGTATCAAACGTTGTAATACCTGCATCATTACTAATATTTATTTTTACAAGCTTGCATTTAACTTGCAATGTTTATATTTTCTTAAAAGCTTGAGGCGTGAACTTCCTTCTTAGGCGCTCCACACACTGCACCGCGCTCTGCCGCGGTGAGCAGATAACGCGCCCCCACTCGTGATTTTTTACATACAAATTCATCTACCGCGCGCGAGCGCGGGAGCGCGGGAGTTGAATTTGAATTTTAAAATCACCACCTTACCCCACCACCACCTCACCACCTTTCACTGTGTCCGCGCCCCTACTGCCCATGTCGTATTTCTGCGACAGAAATTATGCAGGATTTTTAACCGACTTTTATTAACCGACTTTAAAAAAGGAGGTTCTGTATTCGACCCGTATGTATGTATGTTTGTATGTCCGCGATTATCTCAAAAACTACTGAACCAATTTTGATAATTCTTTCATTAGTGTGATCTACATACTTTCAGAAAGGTTTTAGTATATAACACATTAGGTAATTATGCTTATGTACGAAGTTATATGCATAAATGTACTGCATCTCCGGCATTTTTATGCGAATTTTGATAATTCTTCGAGTCGTGTCTTCAATTCTTCAATGCACTAGTGTTAATTGAATTTGTGTGGGGTAAGTACAACTAAAAAGTGAAAAATAAAAACTTTTTTACAAAAAAAACAACCGACTTCAAAAAAAACACTACAAAGTGAATGAAAAATAACTTTAATTTCGGAAGTCGGTGTCAAATAACGAAAATGCTGAACCAACGACACCGACTTCCGAAATTAAAGTTATTTTTCACTTTGTAGTGTTTTTTTTTGAAGTCGGTTGTTTTTTTTTTTCGTTCTATTTTCGTCCTATTAGATGCGTGTTACAATTAAAACCATTATTAAATAGAGATCAAAACTTTTTGACTATTTTTTAATCGATACAACGATTTCTCCTCCTTATTTATTGTAGGTATTATTTTATCTCGGTTTTATCGATTTGTAGCCGCGCGCTAGGCAACTGATATTTAGCCAAGCGCTTAAAAGGGTGAGAAACTATAAAATTTCTATGTTAACGTAAGTTTTATTGAGTACTTTTAGGTCATTAAAAGCTTTTTTTTTAAAAGGTTTGAACTTGCGAAATTCAAATGGTCTTTAGACAAAGTATTAACCTATCCCAGACTTGGTCTTTGACAAATATTCAAAAGTCCAAACTCAAGGTTTGCCAACGCGCAATGGAGTGCTGTATTCTATGCGTCAAATTGACAGACCACATTCGATTCACCACACTACGTTCCAAAACACAGATTACTGACGTTGCTCAAAAGGCCGCTAAGCTGAAGAGGGACTGGGCTGGCCACGTCTGCCTATGCCCAATAAGCTGTGGACCAAAATAACCACCACGTGGATCCCTGACACAGGTAGAAGGCGTCGCGGCAGACCCTGTAGAAGATGGCGGGACGAGCTGGACAAAACAAACGGCCAGTGGTCCACTTTAGCCCTGGATCGAAATAGTTGGAAATTCAAGCCTTTGCCCAGCAGTGGGATGATGCAGGCTAACAGTAACAGTAATATATTTAAAAAAAACACATTTCTTGTAAGTATGGGAGTCCCCATTATGTTTTTACTTTATTTTTTTATAGCGGAAAAAGAAATACACACTTTGTGAAAATTTAAATTGTCCATCTATGTATTTCGGTTCATGAGATAGAGCCCTCTGAGAGACAGACGGACGGACAGTGAAGCCTTACCCTAAGGCTTCCGTTGGCAGCTCACCGTCCGATCAGGACCAGGCCCGTGCCGGACGGCGCGTACGTGTTCCACGCGCGCCTCAAAGAGATGTCAGCAAAAAGGAAGGGGCCTGCCAGGGCCGAAGCCTGCCGGGGGTGCGGGATTGTCCGAAAGGGTTACCGCTACCCCGAAACATAAAGGGCTAAGGAAGGAACACGGATGGGTTTTAGTCAGTAAGAGTCTGACACTCCCTTCCGCTCCACCCAGAGCGGGCGGGGGTCGTTTGATGATTTCCCATCCATAAAAAAAGGGTTTCGTTGGCACCCTTTTGGTACGAAACCTTTAAAAAATTGGCCACTAAAGCCACTTTTCTTTATTCCTAAGACCTGCCTGCTGAGTGATATATTCAAAAACTAGGTTAACGTATTTCATATTTTGTCCGGACGCCTTCTGAATACGAGCCACAGGGCTCTTTTATATTCAGAGCCGATATTGCTCTATTGATCCATTATGTACCATACATCTTCGTCTTTGTCCTGACATTCAATAGTAACGACTTTATGTATATAATATTATGTTATGGGAGATAAGAAAACGCATTTCAGTTTACACTAGACTTGAATACACTAGTCTTATACAAAATTATTTTTTATAACAGTTCCAAATTTTTACAGGATGTTCCACCCATGAATATGAACAACTTTCACTATGGACCAACTCTGAAATCACGAAAAATAAATCAGCTGTTTTATACAAAAGTTCAATACCTACTTGACCAAAATGTATGAAACAGCTGATTTTGTTTCATGATTTCAAAGTTGGTCCCATAGTGAAAGTTGTTCATATTCATGGGTAGAACACCCTGTAAAAATTTGTAACCGGTAAAAAAATCAACCTGTATAATCTACCTGGCCTTTTCTCAACTATGTTGGGGTCAGCTTCCAGTCTAATCAAATGCAGCTGAATACTAGTATTTGACGTGAAGTGACTGCCTACCTATCTGAACTCCTGTAACACGATATCCCTGGGTAAGACTTTTGGACTACCTTTCTACTTTGGTCAAAAGTCTACAAAAGATAGCCGGGACCTGCGGTTTAACCTCCTTTCCGAGGTACGGAGGGGTCTCAGTATGTAAAGAATGGTTACCCATCCACAGATCGACCGCGGCAAGCGTAGCTTAACCTGTTCGATCGACCCGTGCAGCTGTTATTACTTAGCCACGAGGCCCTGATATATAAAATTATGATACGTAAAATAATATTTATTATAATCTTGTTTCGGTGAAAGTTTCGATACCAAAATAGACCCCTTGAAATGTTAATGGTACTCGTTAGTGCCGTTAGTAGATAGCTGTGTTTTATAATGAGATAGCGAATGAAATACACGAAGGTGACGGTTTTAGTGTTGATCGATTTTTCTAATGCTTTCAATACCGTCAGTCACGAAGTCCTTTTATCCATCCTCTCCTATCGCATGGTCTCTCACGAGGTTCTGGAATGGTTTTCTTCCTATCTTCGGGGGCGTCAGCAATCAGTTCTCGCTGGTGATTCTAGCTCCAGCTGGTGTGATCTTGAAACTGGCGTCCCTCAAGGCGGCATTTTATCTCCACTTTTGTTCTCTATCTTTATAGATCTCATAACTTCCGAGCTTCAGTGTGCGTATCACCTTTACGCTGACGACTTACAGCTCTACTGTCAGGCAGGTGTTGACAGCTTATCCGGTGCGATCGAGGAGCTAAATCGGGCTTTACGAGTCGTCAAAAATTGGTCTAATCGCTTTGGGGTGGCGGTTAACCCAACCAAATGTCAGGCTATCATTGTAGGGAGCCCCTATAGCTTGAGGAGGCTGAATGGTTCAACAGTGCCACCGGTTACCTTTGATGGCACAGTGATTCCGTTTAGCTCTGACGTCAAGGATCTGGGTTTGCATATTGACACTTGCCTTGACTGGCGTAAGCAGGTCGCGATTGTGAGCAAGAAGGTCACTGGAACGTTGCGGTCGCTCTATCGGTTGAAGAATATTCTCCCATCACACATTAAGGCAATGCCTGTACAGTCTCTCTTCCCCATAATTGACTATGGTGATGTGTGCTACTATGACCTGAATGCAGATCTCCTCAATAAACTTGACCGACTTCTTAATAGCTGCATTCGATTCGTTTTCAATCTTCGCAAGTATGATCATGTATCCGCACATCGAGTGCTATTAAAGTGGTTACCTATCCGGCAGCGCAGAGCGCTGAGGGCTTTGACTACCCTGTTTTCTCTTCTTCACAATCCCGCTTCTCCTTCTTATCTGACTTCTCTTTGTCAATATTTATGCTCTGCACACAGCAAGAATCTTCGGTCCGAGAATAATCGTCTTCTTCGTTGTCCTTCTCATCGCTCTGGTTTTATAAAGTCGTCTTTCTTTGTCCAGGCGGTTTTCCTTTGGAATGCGCTCCCTCAGAATATCAGGACGGTAACCAATCGGTTCACATTTAAAGTGAAAGCTCGAGAACACATACACAAGAAGTTGGCAGATTCATCTCAGAATTAAGTTGTTGTAGGGTTTCTTATTTATGTCTCATAACTATTTATATATATATATATATATAATGTTGTACATATGTATGTATATATGTATTTATTATTATATCTATTCTTATATCTTAGTTATAAATATTTTCTTATCTTTTCTTTCTGTTATTGCACCTACTGTGTATTGTCTCTGCATCACCCTAAGGTAGACTGGTAGAAAATGCCTAAGGCATTAAGTCCGCCTTTGTACAGTTTTTTACTTGTGCATAAAGTTTTAATAAATAAATAAAATACGAAGGCTTTTGCGGACATTTTATGAAGGAAAGAAAGAAATTTTATTTGCTCGAACATATGTATACATACAGAATTAAAATAATACATGCATGTAAGATCTTAAAATAAGAGTGGCTCACGACATGTCTGCCATTTCTCATGGCGTGCAAATATTTTTGGTTTAATTTAGCGAATTCGTTTTTTTACATATTTTTTACGGTTTACGGTTTTAGACATTTATTTTCTCAAAATATTTAAACAATCACTTACAGAGAAAGTACAGACGCCAGCACATCAAGCTACCCGAAACTTTAAAATTTTCCCAATCAACTTTGAACCTTATGTTTCAGTGATAAAGTTGAAAATCTATTAAATCAATGTGACAGATTGCAGTAGCTTGATGTGCTGGCGTCTGTACAATATTATAACTTAATAAAAACTTTTTTACAAAAAAAAAAAAACAACCGACTTCAAAAAAAACACTACAAAGTGATAAATAACTTTAATTTCGGAAATCGGTGTCGTTGATTCCGCATTTTCGTTTTTTGACACCGACTTACGAAATTAAAGTTATTTATCACTTTGTAGTGTTTTTTTTGAAGTCGGTTGTTTTTTTTTTTTTTTTGTAAAAAAAATTTATTTTTCACTTTTTAGTTGTACCTACCCCACAAAAAAGTAAACAAAAAGATCGTTAATGTAGACAATGTAGATACATTTTTAGATTTTTGTTGATTTTTCAAAAACTGCTCATCCGATTTCGATAAAATTTTCATGGGACCATTTGGGAAGTATACCCTTTCTAACAAAAAAAGAATTTTTCAAATCTGTTGGCAAACGACGGAGTTATGCGCGAACAAACACAAAAAAAAAATACAAACATTCGAATTGAGAACCTCCTCCTTTTTTAGAAGTCGGTTAAAAATAGATAAAGCCGACTGGCGTAAATAGTGGGTTAGTACTATGACAAACATTAGGATTTCGTGACAGTTTTAGTAAAGGGTAGTTGTAGAAACTACGTGCACGACGTCGTACGCGTGTCGCTGCGGGTAGGTGTGCATGAGTTGAGGGATACAATACATGTTTATTATCTAAGGCCCATGGCTCATTGGCCAAAGAATCGGCATTGCTATACAACATGGCAATGCTGTCAGCCTTTTGGGCACGTTTCCTGTTGACAGTGATGCGGACGAACATTTTGATGCCCTATGATTATTTCCCCTCCATTTTATATACTTATACATACTTATTATTTTAAAACTTAGTTTTTTTAATTATGTAAATATATTCCTTTGGGTTGTATTAGTATGTTATAGGTTAACGAATATTTTGTTTGGTGTCATGGTCTTTTTTTTTTTAAGTGACTATACAGGGTGTATCAGAAACGAGTGGTCGCGTTTAAGAGTGTGGTACAGGCCGTCAAACTGAACAACTTCTTCAAGGGACCAACATCGTAATAGCGAAAAAAATAACAGCCGTTTCATACATTTGAGTCGAGTAGGTATTGATGTTTATATGTAAAACTTTTCGTTATTACGATGTTGGTCCTATGGATATAGTTGATGGTCTGTACCACACCACTTTCTGATACACGCTGTATTTTGTAAATATTAACTAAAACATTTTTATTAATGCATTATTTTTTAGGAAGTTTTTATGCGCTAATGGAACCATAAAAGCGATTTGCAGATCAGAGAAAATCAAAGACCTATTGATTCTGTTAAAAGCTTGTAATTTATATAGTGTACATAATAAAGTATTCTTATTTTTAAATTTTTTACGCTTTTTTTTGCCGATCGCTTGAGTGCATTGAAAAAAACTCCAAGTAAATCATGTCATTCAACGCCGTAATTTATCAGAACCGCAAAATATTACCTATAACCTCAGCTATCTCCTGGGCTTTGACCTGACCCCTTCCCACCTGACGAGCAATTTTGACAAAAATAAACACAGAGATGTCTCTCTGTGTTTATTTTTCCATTGTGTCCACAAAAGACATAAAAAATCAGATATTTTCTCTTTATAATATCAATTTTTTAATTATAAAGATAAAAGATCAGATTTTTGTATGTTTGTTTGTTATCCTTTTACGCTAAAATGGCTGACCGAATTTGAATGAAATTTGGCACATGGGTAGAGCATGATCTGAATTAGGACAAAGAATACTTTTTTTCCCGATGTTCTTACCGGATCGAGACTTATGCGGGTGAAACCACGGGGCACAGCTAGTTTTTAATATAAATTCAAAAAGCGATTATTATTATACATCACGTTACGAGGGACATTAGGAGCGACGACCCCGTAACGAGGTACTCTACGTGAACCGACTAACTTATAATTAATTCGACTCCCGACCAAAAAGTTAATTGTTAAATTATTCATATTTCTACAGAAAAATAACAAATTGAATTAGTTTAGTATATTCATTGTTAAAAGTTTTTCTCTTACTAGAATTATTTTTACTGGCAGCTGTTTTTAAGGTACAGACACCAGCACATCAAGCTACCTGACTATAAAATTTTCCCAATCAATCATGAACCTTATAGTTAAGCGATAAAGTTGAAAACCTATTAAAGGACAGATTGTAGTAGCTTGATGTGCTGGCGTCTGTACTTTTTCTTTGATCAAATTCAAAGTATTTCTTTCATGATTACATAAGGTGTAGGTAACATAAAAGTTAACAAAGAATTATGAAGCTCTTTGTGTAAATTATTTCATCACGACTGCTCTCAAGACGGTGAAAGAAAATATCGTGAGGAAACCGGCACATCCTAGAACCAAAAAGTCGAAGACATGTGATATGATCTATCACTTCGCACTTGGCTTGCGTGGTGGATTATGGCCCACTCCCTCTCACACAGAAAGAGGAAGCCTGTGCCAAAGCAGTGGGAAAAAAAATCGAAGACATGTAACATCTACCATCCCGCACAGGGCCCGCGTAGTGAATTATGGCCCATGAACTTTCATTCGAGATGAGGCCTATGTCCCAGCAGTGGAAACTTTATAGGCTGATAATCCCTGTTTGGCAAAAATACATTTGTTCTTCAAAAAACGGCACAATATCACACTATTAGATGACACGTGAAAGTTGAAAGGCATGTCATAATTAACGGGAGCGGAAAAGAGACAAGACGAATGTAACTTGGCAAACTAGTCAAGTTTTGACATGTCACTTGCAAAGCGCGAATAACCACCTACTACCTGAGGGCGTTTATCCACCGCAGTCGTCTCACAAGGACGTCACCGAGAACCGAGATTATTCGAACCGAACTCGGCGGTTCAGTTTATTATGAGAGAAAAAACAAAATCAGGACGGAGAGCGCCGCGCCGGTTTGACGGTTTTGTGTGGACAAGGTAAAATGTGTTTTGTATTGCCGGCAAATTCGCCTAGCACAATCTCGGCCCGAGTTCTAGCGGTCGCGCCGTACTAAATTTCGGCGCTCGAGTGACGGACGCGCGATGGACACGCGGCCATAGTAAATGTACAGATGCCTGCACATCAAGCTACCCGAAACTGTTAAATTTTCCCAATCAATTTTGAACCTTGTCCTTTAGTGATAAAGTTAAAAATCTATTAAAGAAATTTGACAGATTGCAGTAGCTTGATGTGCTGGCGTCTGTACGTATTTATCGGTACTTCGGTGCCGTCATCTTGTACTCCGTGACGTCTCAGTGATGGCTGCGGTGGAAAAAGGCATTTAGTTTACGTTGTGGAAGCAATAAATATGTCGAGTATCCTATCTATCTCTTTTTACTTATTGTAATAGTATCATAGTTGATGCTAGTTAAATAAAAGTGGGTATATATTTAGATCCCATAGTTAACGTGACAAAGAAGAAAGAGAAAGAAAAAATGATGATAAAAGAGGGGCTTGTGGCTAAGTGCACGGGTCGATCGATCAGGTTAAGCTACGCATGCTGCGGTTGGTCCGTGGATCATCTTTACATACCAAGACCCCTCCGTGCCTCGGAAAGCACGTTAAGCCGTTGGTCCCGGCTGTCTTTCGTGGATCTTTGACAGTCGTTACGGGTCGTCAGAAACCCGAAAGTCTGACAACCAGTCTTACCAAGGGGTATCGTATTATCCAGTAACTGGGTTGTGGAGGTCTGATAGATTCTGAGTTATAACGCAAGCAGAGAGCTTAGACAACGTGACATTCTTTCAGCAATAACCACAGATATACCTAGATAACGCAAGTATCACGAACTGTATGAAAACTAAGCGTGCCACTACCTACTATGACGTCACAAGCTCGGGCTCTCTCGCTCACGCTCACCCAGCCAGCAGTACGCAGGACTGAGCGTGAAAGTGACGGCTTATGATTTTCGATCGTAAACTGGTGCGATTTTTGGCACGCGAAGTAGGTGCTCTTGCGTTATATAGGTGTATCTATAACTGTGGCCAACCACAACCAACCAACCATGATGAAATAGTAAAATGATTGACATAAGCTACTGAAATGCTTATGTCAATCCTATTGAAAGGTGGTTGAGGCGGGTTTTTCACCAATTCGACACGAGAGACTGGACACACGTGTGTGTAGTCTCTCGTGTCGAGTTGGTGAAAAACCCGTTCAGGCAAACGAAATGCTTTGAAAGCGATTATCAATTGTTTTTTAGACCTGCGTTACAGCACTGGTAACATTTTTAAGTCTCATGTTAGTATCCCACTAATGGGCAAAGAACTCCCACTCCCTTTTCCACACACTTTTGTTTGCTGTAAGCACCTATTGTCACTTTCGGTAGGACTAAGAGGCAAACTTGGCCCGTCATTTCCACCCTGGTCTGCAACGTATTTTTCTTTATAAAGGTTTACAAGGCCAAAATACGGGTCTAAGGGAAAAAATCTTGTAGCAACAGTACTGTAGGTAATCTGAGCAATGGACAAAAAAACGCCATTATGAAAATACTAGCTTCAGCGCGCGACTTCGTTCGCTTGAAACTTCTTGTTTCCCCGCCCGCGCTAAGTATCACTTAACGTTCTTTTTGACGTTTTTTCTTTTTGCTCGGCTCTTAAGGGTCATAGCGTGATGTTAAATAGCTTATAGCCTTCCTCAAGAATTGGGCTATCAAATACAAGAAGAATTTTTCAAATCCGACTGGTAGTTCCAGAGATTACCCCCTACATACAAACTTACAAACAAATTTTACCTCTTTATAATATTAGTATAGATGACTTTAACCCTTAAACGGCTTATCCCTTGAGTTTATACACTATATTGCGCAAACTGGGTTCATGATTACAACAAACAATGATCCATTGGTTCGTATCCGCTAGCCCGGCTTAACCTCACGTCCTGTAAACACTTTGTCGGCTGTAAACCTCTTTTTGTAATAGCTATAAATATGAAATTATTGTTTTTTGTGTTTCAAAGCAATCTTGCCTTAAGACAAAATACAAAAAAGATGAGGAAAATGGTACCCTTATTAAGCCATAACCGCTCACAGCGCTCTCATCAATAATTTGCGTTCCGATTTAGATATCACGATTATGACAGCTGAGAGCTTTCAACAATTTGGAACCTTATGCACTCAAAGTCAAAAGTCAAAGTCAAACCATTTATTTCAAATAGGCACATAAAAGGCACTTTTGAACGTCAAAAATTATCTTAAAATAGAATTGATTCTAGTCGCCCATTCCAAAAAGTAGTTTTCGTATGGAGAAGAATGGGCAAGAAACTCCACCGTTATGCACTAGTTGTATAATCGATTTAGGCGCAGAACTACTACGAGTATTACACAACTGACTAGAGTTAATAAATAACAAAGATCACGATAATTAATTATTGTAACGCAAACAGCTGTGGAGCTGTGGTGTTGGAGCAGTGGTGGCCAAGTGGTAACGACCGCGACTTACGAGGTGTAGGTCGTAGGTTCGAATCCAGACAGGCACTACACTTTGTGTAAATTATTTCATTACCACTGTTCTGAAAACGGTGAAGGAAAGAATCGTAATGAAACCGGCATGTCCTAGAACCAAAAATTCGAAGACATGTGACATCTACCAACCCGCACTTGGCCCGCGTGGTGGATTACGGCCCGTTCCCTCTCACCGAGAGGAGACCTGTGTCCCAGCAGTGGGAACATTATAGGCTGTGATTATGTAAACAGCTGTGAAAGAAATGTACCTATTTTTACAAGCTTTTATTTACGTTTCTATGCGACTTACAAAGTTATAACTTGTCACTTTTCATGGTCTATTCATAAATCACTAACTTACACACAAATAATTCTCATTTTCGTCATGGGTGTCGTTTACATAGTTTTCGAGGATGCTGAAGCCAATAGTGAGGTCAAACTGAGAAACCAAGATAGCGGCTGCGAACATTTTAATTTTTTTTTTATTATGGATGTCGTTTTCTTTGTTTTCGAGGGTGCTGAAGCCGATAGTGAGATGAAAATGAAAATACAAGAGGAAGGCTGCAAAAATGTTAAAATTTTCGTAATTTTGAAATTTTTCAGCCGCCATCTTGGATTTTCATTTTGAACTTCGTTCCTATCGGTATTCCCCTAACCCGTTTCTTTTTGCTCGGCTCCTGATTCCGTACTGCAATAATAGCAGTAGTTCTGTCTCTAAATGAGGAAGTAGAAGACTGACATGTTACTATTATTATGATAAGAAGTTTGTTTGTACTCTATTTTAGTATGTACGATTATTATTGATTCATTTTATTATTTTGAATAATTTACCAAAAATTAAAATAAAATAATAATAATATTACGTTTTCAAAGTTGATTTTGCGATTAAGAAAGCTAGTAAACGTTTGATATATAAAATACTAGCTGCGCCTCGCGGTTTCACCCGTATAAGTCTTGATCCCGTAGGAATATCGGGATAAAAAGTGTCCTATGTCCTTACCCGGGACTCAAACTATGTCTACACCTTTCATCTAAATCGGTTCATTGGTTTAGGCGTGAAAAGGTAACATACAGACAGACAGAGTTACTTTCGAATTTATAATATTAAGTATGGATTTGGACTTATTTCTTTTTTACCTACTACATATTTTTTTATATGGTGTACATAATAAAGAGTATTCTATTATATTCTATTCTATTAAAAAAAAAACTCTTGCATAATAATTATTATTAAAATTTAGACAACTTCTTACATGACTATTAGTCGATAAAATCTGGGTCATGATAACCCAGTGTCATCGTCGGCGTAATTATGTTCACTTCATTTGCCCCGGATTAAATGAATATTTATAAAATACCCGGGGATCTGCTAGGCTTTACAAACAGTCCTGAAATGGAGGCGAATTGAGAGATAAAATTCGTTTTAAACGAGAACGTGCGATCATGGTAATCCGTCAAAGCGGCCTACTCAGAAGTACCTTTGAAAGCTTTGCTTTTATTATAAACTAGCTTCAGCCCGCGACTTCTTTCGCGTGAAACTTCTTGTTTCCCCCGAGCCACCCCGTCGTATCGCATCACCCGCCCGCGCTATCACTTAACGTTCTTTTTGACTTTTTTTCTTTTTGCTCGGCTCCTAAGGGTCATAGCGTGATGTTAAATAGCCTATAGCCTTCCTCAATAATTGGGCTATCAAATGCAAGAAGATTTTTTTAAATCCGACTGGTAGTTTCAGAGATTACCCCCTACATACAAATTTACAAACTTACAAATTTTACCTCTTTATAATATTAAGTATAAGTATAGATAGTATAGACAATAAGATGCTTTTGACCACTGTAAAGGAATATTGTACCTAAGTAGGGAGGTACAATAAATTATACCTATTTATTTTAGAAAGTATAGAAATAACTCAGAAGGTTATGTGCAAAAATAATTACCTTGATGAAATTGAGGAAAAATTAGGGAGACCTGGAAGTTCTTGGTGAGTTCAAACTTTAATTTTGAGTTTTTATATAACGGATGCTGTTGGGCAGCATCCTGAAAACTATAGCTGATAGGTGGGACAGGCCCATATTGGGACATTGTGGCGTATTAATGAATGGCTTGTGTTGTTTTTCTGGTAGATGTAAGTATGAATTAACACTAGTTTCTAAGTCGTGTGTATACTAAACTAATACACTACACTTATGGGTCCAAAATAATAGATTTTAATTTAATTAGTGTCATTCTATAGCTTCAGGTGGATTGACAGTCCACTTCAAGCAGATTTCTTCAAGTTGAAATTTTTACAGAATGGACCGGTAGATTTAAGAAGCCATCGAACTTCTTCAGTATTATCTGGGAGACGAATAGCCAATAAAAAGAGTTCCTACTTTATATCCTAAGCTATCATTTTGATTTATAGCTAAGGAAATGGCCCTCACATGATTAAATGTCTCAATATAGGGAGAAGTTCATAAGGTGGGACCATCCTATCACACTACATATACACCGTGTTCTTTACGATATCCATAAATCTTGTCAAAGGCTTCTATAGCTTTTACAAGTTAAATCTTACAAAGGAAGTAGTACTTAAAAAGGCTTCGTTACAAAGATATTTGTAATTTCATTTAGTGAAATTTAATTGAGCATGCAGTAAGAAAAGGTCTTAACTCAGTTTTGACAAGTTGCAGCCCGCCGAATCTTATGAATGAAAATAAGTCATCGCTGCCAATTCGGATAAAGGGGCATGCATATCGGGTGATTTACGTCAAGGTATTTAGTTTACCTATATGGAAATTAACAAAAAATAAAAAAAAATAAGAATTCACTAATGTGTCCATAATGAAAAATGCTTATTTTCATGGTCTGAACATCCGGTCGAAGTTTATGTATAAATCGTCCGGAACACGTTGTATATATATGTTAGAGATAAAGACTCTTTTTTAATGGTTATTTAATTTGTTCGAGCGGCAACACTTCGGACTAGTCAGTGTTGGGCTGTCAGTGCCAACGTTGTATCTATCAGTAGTGCGTTCGTTTTATATTGGAGTGTTCTTGCTCTCGAGACAGCGCCTGCGGTGCTATTCTGTAAAAAGATCACCGTGATAACTGACACTATTGACAGCTCACTTTAAGCTCACTTCACCAACGTTTTCACGGTGAGATTTTTACAGAATAGTATTACTGTGCTGGTTGTGCGCACTGATTGATAAGAATGCGACATGGGGGACACCAACAGCGAAACGTGGACGCTTATCCATCCGATGCTGCGACATATATTATTACACTAATATTATAAAGGCGAAAGTTTGTGAGTGTGTGTGTGTGTGTTTATATGTTTGTTACTTCTTCACGCTCAAACGGCTAGACCAATTTTAATTAAATTTTGAGGTAGCTGACACCCTGGATTAACATATAGGCTACTTTTTATCCCGATATTCCACGGGATCGACAATTATGCCGTTGAAACCGCGGGGCGCAGCTATTAATATTATAAATGCGAAAATATGTTTGTTTCTTTGTTACGCTTTCATGTTAAAACAGCTGAATGGATTTGGATGAAATTTGGCAAATGATTGGGTCATGACCTGGAAAAGGACATAGGCTACTTTTCATCCTGGATTGCAGACAAAATTCCAGTCTTACCAAGAGGTTTCGTATTACCCAGTAACTGGGTTGTGGAGGTCAGATAGGCAGTTTGCTCTATGTAAAATACTGATACTCAGCTCCAACATAGTTGCCGACCCCAACATAGTTGGGAAAAGGCAAGGCAGATGATGATGACGATGACTATATATTCGATTACTTAAATCATTATAATTATGACAGAAAATATCCCGTTTCCTCAAAATCAAACAGAAAAACGGCAAAATATTCTCCCATAAAATTACACGTCACAAGGATGACTGGCTCATCGGGACAGGGAACATCAGACGAACTTCATTCACAAAATATGAATGCATAACAAAACGAACCATAAAATACGTACGGCATAAAGAAAAAAACTTTCCATAATCTGAACTGCCTTAAGTCAAGTACCCGACAACTTGCCACAAAAATAAGGGCTGCAACTTGTAACACAATTTCTCAACTTGGCAAAGGTTCATTGTACAGGGCCTTTTGTGTTTTTGATATATGGCCACTAAATTTTCCTCGGAACAATAAGTATTGGCAGCTTGGTATAATCTGTGCTTCGCAATACCCAAGTGACCTGCTAATTTTCTTAAGTATTAATTTTGCTTGACTTTGAAAACCTTTGAGAATGACTCAGCTGTTTTTGGGACGGTATCTTGAAGATAAATGATGGAAGTTGCTTTTGTTAAAGTCGGGAATTTGTGATGATGTTTTGACAATTTTGACTTCAAAAATCTAGAGCCAGCTAGGAACAATTATCCAAATTCTTAGGGTGACATTTTGGTAGGTAGCGGGCTTGTCCGAAAGGCTTACCGTTACCCCGGAACATAAAGGGCTAAGGAAAGAACACGGATGGGTTTTAGTCAGTAAGAGTCACACTCCCTTCCGCTCCACCCAGAGCGGGAGGGGGTCATTTGACGATTTCCCATCCAAAAAAAAAAAAAGTTTACATTTTAACAGTAATTGCTAGCGGTTATTATTGGCCACTGTTTTATAAATTAGACCTTGTCAGTTTTTTGAGTGCTCAGGTATTTTATTATAAGCTTCTTGTCTTAATTCTAATTCATTTGGCGTTGGCACAAAATGTCTTCTTCCATACATCTCATGTTAACGCTCTTTCTAGCCATAATTATCATCTTTCACACATCGTTTCTTTGGACTTCATTTATTCTTATAACCCACATTCATACTCAAAACTTTTCTTAACACCATGCAAAACTTGAAAATACTTGAGCTACCAGTTCCAAAGAATGCTTAAGGTAAACGTCCACTGGTCCGCACCGGCCGCAATGCACGCACGGCGCGCAATGAATTAAACGGATTTGCCGATGGCATGCACCCAATGTATCCGCATATAATTCTCGTCTTTGCAAATTTGAACATAGTCGTTGAATCAATTAATAAAATTCTTTATATCTTTCTACTAATATAATAATTAAAAGTGAGTCATCCATTTTCACAGTTCATTCAGTTCAGTTCTCAGTTCATTTATAAGCTAAACAACTTGCGGCTGTGAGCAATATTCTCGGTGAACTAATCCATGTGACGTCACCGGCACGCAAACTTTTTGTTCTTATATATACGCTTGGTGCAGGCTGTATCGATAGTGTACAGTCACGTCTATAAGTATGTGTACCTTTGGTTTTATTCGAAGGCGATTTTCTCCTTTATTTTATGTTATTACGAAAATAGTATTTTCGAACCCATAGGTTTATGTTAAGTGTCGTATTTCAATGTTGCATTCGTTATTTCATGAAAAAATCGCAATTGAAAATTGCCAAGTGTTGACGTATTGGTGCTCGTAACTGTACGCAGTGCTGTATGAATTCATACAAAGCAAACCAAAATCCGTTGCGTGCCGTGCATGCGTTGCGGCCGGTACGGCCCAGTGGACGTTCACCTTTAAATATCGAAAAATTTTCTTTATAAGAAATAATAAAAAATCATTCTACTCGTAGACTACGTAAGTACGCAATACAACCACTCAAACACTGTACATAATTATGTAGTTTCAGCTTATACATATAAAACTACAAGAACCAGCGTAGACTAAAAACATAAAACAAACTACGATCGCCAATCCAATGGCGACCTTCTGAAATCAATTTCCTAAAACGTTTGACCTTAGTGGGTTGGCTATATTTTGTCTCGACTCTGTAGGGACTTGTCAAGTTCTACATATGTATACTGTGAAATGTAGGGGATTCATGTTTGAGACAAATAATTTAATATCTACAAAGCTTTCAGAGGATGATTAGTGTTTTAATTTCGATTAAAAAAGGTTAAATATTATACATTTCGTAAACGTAAGTACAGTGACGCTTGCGCCACGGGGGGGAACTACAGTGGTGAGCTATTCTATCGAATTAAACTCCCATTAGACTTTTATAGCATATTATTTAGGAGTCTTTTATCATATTCATATAAATTATTCCGACTTATTCCAAATACGTCAAACCTACGACTCTCAATGACACATGCTTGAACGTTCGAATGGAATATGCCTTCAAGTATTAGCGGCCTGTCTCGCAAGGAGGTCAGAATCTCTCAAAGAGGTCTCTACAGTACTAATTAAGAATATGATGCAATGTATACAGGGTGAATTTTTCTAGTGGGCGCGGATGGCCAAATCCGAAACTATGAGAACTAGCGAAAAGTACTCAAAGGAGTCGTGGGCTTGATTTTGAGTAAAACTAAAACTGCATCATTGAATTTTTGAAAAATCAATATTTCTAGCCAGGAATCGAACCTGTAGATTTTGAAAAAAAAAAAACACAGACTGTATTATTACACCATTCGATAGTGTCGCTAATAAGGATCGAATTCTGGGCAATTTTTACTATTTTTACAATTTCAACGACAGTCTACAATTAACCCCCCGGCTGCTATTTGATATTGAAAATGCCAAAATCTATTCTTTTATAAAGCCAAACATTAAAAAAAAATTAGCACTTTAATTTTTGGGTACGAAATGAATGATGTCTTTTTGAAAGCACATTAATTAAACCTGTTCAGTCAGCTCTCACTTTGCTGAAATATATTTTCAAAGGCCCATTTTTTATCTCTACAGAGCGAGATAATATTTCAATCTCCGCTTCCGACAATAACTCTTTATGATGTCAAGGTTATGGAGTATTTTCCATGGGTAGCTTTTAGATAAGGGTTGCGAGGGTCGGCTGACATATGAGCCCCATAAGTGAATGACACGAGAGCGACGTTCGAAACAACCTCTCGGACGGGTGCGAAGAATTGACTTGTAAGGTCATGGTTACGGTGTTTGAGATGAACGGAAAGTTTCTGGAATGAATGAATAGATATTCGTTCATTCCCGAATGAACGTTTATGGTTTGTGTATATATTGAGTATTTTATTTGATTTATTTAGGCAACCAACAGCGATACGAATAGTATGTTACAGAGTATGTATATTACAGTATTGTATAGCTAATAATAGGTTTCCCTGCGTAACATAAGATACATCAGAACCGCGGTTGTACTTTGTTTCTGCAGGAACACAAGAGGTACCAAATCTACTTGTAGAGTGTACTTAGCTACATATATGGGTTAGCAGTACACCGGCGGTTCTGACATCAGGATGGCGGGTGTACCTAATTTTTTAAATATCATTGTACGGGTGTAGGTACACAGATTTTCAAGAGAGGTACGTAAAGGTACACAGAAGGTACCAAATAATTGCAAAAAATTTAGGCAGATCTGAAAAGTACACCCGCGGTTCTGATGTATATCTACAAATCACAATAATATTATAAAGGCGTTTGTGAGTGTGTGTGTTTATATGTTTGTTACTTCTTTACGCACGAATGGCTGAACAGAATTGGAATTTGGCACACAGATAGTTTATAACCAGTATTAGCACATAGAATACTTGGACCAGACCGGAATGAGAAAGTTTATAGTGGATAAGACGGAGATTAAAACAGAAGAAGAACTAGCAGGGGATCGAGGAGAGGGGGGTTTAGGGGTCAGACCAGAATAACTCCTTTTTATCCTTTTTCCCACGGGATCGACACTTATGCGCAGTAGCGCCTTGCGGTTTCACAGGCATAAATGTCTAACTGTATTACTAAATTATTATATGTATAGTACTAGCTGCGCCCCGCGGTTTCACCCGTGTAAATGTCGATCCCGTGGGAATATCGGTACAAAAAGTAGCCTATATGTTAACTCAGGGTATCAGTTACCCCCATACAAAATTTTATCAAAATTGGTCTAGCCGTTTGAGCATGAAGAAGTAACAAACATTTAAACACACACAATCATAAACTTTCGCCTTTGTAATAGTGTGACGAATTAGTGCTATATAATAATTGACTGGTAATACAGCTTCGCGTTTTAGAAATTTATAAGTCCAATCTAAATAATATTCTATATTCATAGAACAAAATGGCCACTCAAAACACTATCTCCATTAATAGAGATGATGAAAACTCCATCCAATCAAAACTTTAAAGTATGTAGTAAACTCATAATTTATCACTTTAACTGCATTTTGAAAGTCTAATATCAAAACTGCGTCTAGACGGTGCTATAAAAGAAAAGGCGCCGAAATATAAGAAAGTTTATATTTAGTATGTGATATAAGTTTATATTCGAAAGCAGTTACAAGTAAACGTTATTGCAAACGTGGTTTTATGTTCAATAAAATTTAATAATTCAATACAATGTTATCTTATATGTTATAATTTTTCCTTTATCTGTGCTATAAGACGTTGCGTCGTACCTTTCAAGATTAACTGAGTTCACGGGAAGTACCCTATAGGTTTTGATTCCCTTGCGAATGTCGAAAATTTGCGGCATAAACGGCTGTATCTTTTGATTGCTTTGGTTTAGAAGTTTTATTTTTTCACAGCTCCAAGGGAAAGTAGACCTGGGTATTTTATATAAATTCCAGCTTAATACCTCCACGCATTCCTGAGAAAAAGGGTCTTGACAGACAGACAGACGGACGACTAAACAAAGTGATCCTATAAGGGTTCCGTTTTTCCTTTCGAGGTACGAAATCCTAAAAAGAACTATCAGGGTTACTAAAAAAATTAAATTGATAGCCCTGATAGCTTTTCTCGATTTGCCGATTCGATTTGATCCATACTTCCACGGACACCCTGTATAGATGGACACCCGAGCCCGTTACTGAATGGATTTCGGCGAGCAAGGATCGTGCAGTGTTTACTCGACCCCTAACTCAATTCAGTACAGCCGTTAACTGAACCACAAATATACCATACACGTATTTATATTTCACTCGACTTGTTCGAGCAGCTGTAGGTCGAACATAATAATATTATTACGTTTGTATTTATGAAGTGTGGCAGAGATGTTATATACCTACACCTTCGTTACGCCAGTAAAGGTCATCATCATCTCGGTCGAAAGACGTCCACTGCTGGACATAGGCCTCCCCCAAGCTCCTCCACTTCGATCGGTTCTGTGCTTCCTGCAGCCAACGGATTCCTGTAGCCTTCACAAAGTCGCCGGTCCACCTTGTGGGAGGCCTTCCAACGCTACGTCTTCCAATATGCGGTCGCCACTCCAGAACCTTTCGGCTCGAATCAGAAATGAACAGATACGCAGGAGAATGAAGGTAACCGATATAGCCCGAAGAATTGCCAAACTTAAGTGGCAGATGGCAGGGCACATTGCTCGCAGAACAGTAAAGGTCTTTAATGGTAAAAACTATAACAAGCCAATCTTTTCAAAAATCTGCCAGAAACTTAAATCATTTGGGATTATTACATTTTTTATATATTATTTTTGTTAACTTTATCCATTTAAGACTCCTGAGCGGCTTGTGGCTAAGTAATAACAGTCGCACGGGTCAATCAATCAGGTTAAGCTACGCTTGCCGCGGTTGGTCCGTGGATGGGTGAACATCTTTACATACCAAGACCCATCAGTGCCTCGGAAAGCACGTTAAACCCCGGTTGTCATTCGTGGATCTTTGACAGTCGTTACGGGTAGTCGGAAGCCCGAAAATCTGACAACCAGTCTTACTAAGGGATTTCGTATTACTCAGTAACTGGGTTGTGGAGGTCAGATAGGCAGTCGCTCCATGTAAAATACTGGTACTCAGCTGCATCCGGTCAGACTGGAATCCGACCGCAACATAGTTGGGAAAAGGCTAGACAGATGATGATGACTCATTTAAGACTCCACCGTAACAATGATAATTTATATAGAAATAGAATAGAATATTATTTATTATGTACACCATAAATATTACAGATGTAAATGTAGAAATTATACAAGAGATGACACAATGGGTGGTTTTATCGCTAAAAGCGATAGAACAGCATTAAAAGTCGTAAACTCAATAAATAAACTCCAAAATATATTAAGCAGATCGTTAGAGAAATAAGGGAGCAGAACAAATTAAACTTATTAAGTTGTTCAAGAATTTACGCCTTGTATTTCCAAGTTCTTATAATATAGCAAAGTGAAGTTTAGTTTTTACCCGACTACGGAGAAGCAAAAAGGAGGGTATGATTTTGACCGGTATGTATACAGGTAGGTAAGAACTAGCAGGGGATCGAGGAGAGGGAGATTTAGGGGTCAGACCAGAATAACTCCTTTTTATCCTGATATTCCCACGGGATAGACACTTATGCGCAGTAGCGCCTTGCGGTTTCACCCGCATAAGTGTCTAACTGTATTACTAAATTATTATATAAGTACTAGCTGCCCCCCGCGGTTTCACCCGTGTAAGTGTTTATCCCGTGGGAATCTCGGTATAAAAAGTAGCCTATATGTTAATCCAGGGTGTCAGCTACCTCCATACAAAATTTTATCAAAATTGGTCCAGCCGTTTGAGCGTGAAGAAGTAACAAACATTTAAACACACACACACACTCACAAACTTTCGCCTTTATAATATTAGTGTGATAGTGTGGATAATGATTTTGCTAATGACAGACTATAAATTGTGAAACGATTATTAAACATCATGAAATAGTTCGCAGTTCACACTGATTGTAGGTGCTTGTACTTTCATACCTTCGCAGTGCGCACACACTTCGTAATTTCGTAGCTAAAACACCGTAGCCCATGTAAATTCAATTGCGCACAAGTAACCCTAAAACGCGAAAGGGATCCCCGAAAACTCTTCAACCTCTAAATCAACAGGGTGCCCGAAATGAGCACCATCGAACATTTCCATTACGATAAGAGGGACACTTAACCCATCCAAGTATGCTGAGAAAACAACATCCCGGTAATTTAATTTCTCGTGGATTTCTTAACTTTTTCCTTTTGCCTGCACCATTAGGTGGTCGCGTCCGTGGGGTTAATAAAGTGAAGACTTTTTAACTTGATTACTTTAAAACAACAATAATATGTTTGCTTTGGCTTCATAGTTAGGGTATTTACACATATCAGGGTCAGGGAGTTTCGAGCGTCGAGCCGCCGGGGCTTATTGTTTTGTCAAAAGCCAAAAAGGCCGGACCGTTGGTGTTCCGAAACAAGATTTGACGAGCTCACAAGAACGGCCCGGAAATTGATAAAAAAAGAGCTTTTCAATGTACAAACAATAAGAGCAGTGGTGACCCAGTGGTAACTGCTGCGACTTACAAGTTGTCGGTCATTGGTTCGAACCCTGACACATGCTTTACTTTGTGTAAATTCTGGAGTAAATTTTGTGTAAGGTGAAGGAAAACATCGTGCAAAAACCGACATGTCCTGGAACAATAAAAACGAAGACGTGTGTCAACTACCAACCCGCACTGGGCGCACGTGGTGGATTACGGCTCACTTCCTCTCATAGATAGGAGGCCTGTGTCCCAGCAGTGGGGACATTATAGGCTGATTATCCTATGATATGCTAAACAATAACTAATACTTATAGGTATACATAGTATAATTATGTATATCTCCTATTTTATACATACTATGCAGTTTGAATCTGTAATAGCAGTGATGCAAAGTCAAACACTATAGTGGGTTTATTATTTTTTTAAATTATCCTCTCACTTCTATACCATACTTGTATTGAATGAATTAGACTGTAAATAAAGGCTGCTTTAAACCAAACTGCATTAAAAAACCACAAAAAGGAATGATGCCTGAGTAAAACTTTTTGCGTGATTGAGCAACAAACATCGAAGCGTACAGTGCTTGGCCAGACTGGCAGAGAGTGCGCGTGCGGCCCGCGCGGGGACCGAAGTTCTCAAACTAATTCGAGCTTTTTTCTGGTAAAAATAAGTCTTCTTCATCCATATTATATTTTGACAAACACTGGACACGACAACACGCAGAACGCAGCCGCGCTCGACTGCCGACAGGCAGATTGCGCGCGTTCCCGCACCCGCGCCGCTCCCCGCCCCGCGCTGCCAGTCTGGCCAAGCACTCACATCTAAAATAGTAGTAGGTTAGGATAGTAGGATTACCAAAACAAACAATACCATAAATTCCCAGAGGACAATACGCGTAACATAATAATAAACGGTTACGTAATCAATTAGTTTGCTACTCCCACCTAACTCCATTGTTCTTCCTAACTTTGTTTTTGTCTCTAAACAAATAATTAATTACTAACTAACTTGATACATACCAAAGTCTTTTAGTTTCGGAACACCATTATTTTGTGAACACATCCATACTAATATTATAAATGCGAAAGTGGGTCTGTCTGTCTGTTACCTCTTCACGCTTAAACCGCTGAACCGATTTAGATTTTTGGTCAAACTCAAAGAATTTATTTCAATTAAACCATTTACAGGCACTTTTGATTTTTTGCGGGGACGACGAGCCGTAAGCGCGGGAACTGCAAGTTGACCACGCACCGCACCGCGGTTCGTGAGCTTGTCCCGAGGCGAGGTGATTACGGTACGATTCCGATTAGTGTGCGTTGCAGTAGGGAGTTTCATACAAAGAATACGGAATGGCTCGAGTTGATACGGTGACGACCCTTTTCCGGGTTAATACGAGTGCTTTTTTATGGGTGGAAAATCATCAAATGACCCCTCCCGCTCTGAGTGGAGCGGAAGGGAGTGTCAGACTCTTACTGACTAAAACCCTCCGTGTTCCTTCTTTAGTCCTTTATGTTCCGGGGTAGCGGTAACCCTTTCGGACAATCCCGCACCCCCGGCAGGCTTCGGCCCTGACAGGCCCCTTCCTCTATGCTGACATCTCTTCGAGGCGCGCGTGGAACACGTACGCGCCGTCCGGCACGGGCCTGGTCCTGATCGGACAATGAGCTACCCATTACTCTCCGTCCGCAGGCCCGCGCCTACGGTGGCCGGGAGTCGTCACGCAGCTCCTG
The DNA here is from genome assembly GCA_945859645.1 of Amphipoea oculea. Lineage (NCBI taxonomy): Eukaryota > Metazoa > Arthropoda > Insecta > Lepidoptera > Noctuidae > Amphipoea > Amphipoea oculea. The sequence goes on from OX243873.1 coordinate 18,648,138, forward strand.
ACGCCCGGAGCGTCTCCTGCGGCGGCTGGGACGTAAGAGTCTCTCCCTCTATACGTGTGCCGTGTGCCGTGTATCTCTGTGCGTGTGCGTGTGTGTGTGTGTGTGTATACGTGTGCGTGTGTGTGTGTATACCTTAAGGCTTCTTGTAATCTGCTAAGTACTAGTTGTTGTTTTTATACCGTACCGCGTACCGTTGTTTATTGTACCGTGTTTTTTTTCCTGAACTGAAGAAAGTTTTTTATTTTGTTCTCATTTTCACTCCCCTCTGTCTTGAGCTAGTGTGGACCAATCCTCTCTGTAGATGTCATGCTTGTCCCGCCAGCATCTCCTGGGTATAATTTACACTAGCAGCGCCCCGCGGTTTCCCCCGCATAAGTGTCGACCCCGTAGGAATATCGAGATAAAAGTATCCAATGTGTTAATCCGGGTTATAAACTGTATGTGCGCCAAATTTAATCCAAATCCGTTCAAAGGTTTACGCGTGATTGAGTAACAAACATCCAAAAAATATCACAAACTTTCTTATTAATAATATTAGTGGGATAGTAGGATTGTTTGTCTATAATAACCCTGATAACCCTGAGTTATTGACAAAATTTTATTTTAATGTGCTAAGTAAAGCACTTCGTTTTAATTCACCCATACGTGTACCTCACACATCTTCGAATTATAAGCAGAACAGTTACATTGTTTGCGCAAGCAGTAATTTCAATGATATATGCAAGGAATATGATTTTGATCCATTCACAATTAGTGTGATCCGTTCAGAAGGTGCTTAAGCCTCAAATTTTTCAAGTAGTGGTAGGTTATATTATTTGTTTTTTGTTATTTTATTATTTATATTACTTCTTCCTTTAATTTAGGCAGTGTTTTTTTGTTTTTGTGCTCAAACCATAAATCACTATCATAAGTCTGTCTAGGATTTGTAATTGGCTTTCGGGTGACTACGATTTCTATTTTTGTTTGTTTTTATTAGCTGTAAGTCCTCCATGTACTAAAATAAATGAATAAATAATAATATCACGCTAAAATGTGGGCGAACCAACACTCCTCTACCTGCCTATCCTTTCCGGGAATACAGGGGTGGCTGTTTGTCATGTTTACGAAAATAGTTCAGGGCGTAGGTGTTGGGAAATGTATTGTGTGTGAAACATTGCAATACAGGTTGAAGTATTTATAAAACTCCCACCCGAATTGGTTTTACCAAGAATAGGAGCTTTTGCCATCAAATAGAGTACAGAAGGTCGGCTTCATACAACGAGGCGCATGTAAAAATAGTCGCACGCACACATTGACGAGTTTGTACGGCGATCTCAGAAGTATTCTAAGTACAGACGCCAGCACATCAAGCTACCCGAAACTGTCAAAGGGGTTTGAAGATTTTTGTATGGAGGGTGGCCCTAAGGTCGGCCGCCATTTTGACTTTTTTTCAGAATCGCGGTGCACAACAAAAGTTATATATTTAGATAGAGGACACTTATACAAACAAAAAATGTAATTAACATAATATCCCAAAGCGTCAGGTTTCGGAGTTATTCACCGAAATATAAGTCGAAAACAACAAGGACTTTTTTGTTTTTTTCCCCTATAGGTAACCATATTGAACTATCGAGGTAATAGAAACGTTATAAAACCTTTATGGAGAAGAAACAAATGAAGAATAGATATTTTTTTAATAAATAATTAAACAAGGCAATTTATTGATCCTTTTTTTAATCCCAGAGACTAATCTGACATTTAAGTCTTTTGTGTTTGTGTTTTCGTTTTTTTTAGTATAGAAGTTTGACATTACACTTGTCAGATTAGTCTCTGGGATTAAAAAAACGAACTATGAATTGCCGTGTTTAATTATTTATTTAAAAAATGTATATTCTTCATTTGTTTCTTTTCCATAAAGGTTTCATAACGTTTCTATTACCTCAATAGTTCAATATGCTTACCTGGAAGGAAAAAAAACAAAAAAATCTTAGTAGTTTTCGACTTATATTTCGGTGAATAACTCCGAAACCTGACGCTTTAGTATATTATGTTAATTACATTTTTTGTTTGTATAAGTGTCCTCTATCTAAATATATAACTTTTGTTTTGCACCGCGATTCTGAAAAAAAATCAAAATGGCGGCTGATTTTAGGGCCAAAACCTTCAAACCCCTTTCCCAATCAACTTTGAACCTAATGCTTTAGCGATTAAGTTGAAAATCTATTAAAAAAATTTGACAGATTGTAGTAGATTGATGTGCTGGCGTCTGTACTTAAAAAACCGGCCAAGTGCGAATCAGACTCGTACAAAAAACATAAAAAAAAAACATGTTTCTTGTATTGAGACCCCTTTGTTTTATTTTATCTTTATTTTTTTTATTATTCGTTGTTATAGAGGCGATAAAATACGCAATGAAAATTTTAACTGTCTATGCGGTTCATGAGATACAGCCCGCTGACAGACAGACGGACGGACAGCGGAGGATTAGTAATAGGGTCACGTTGACACCCTTTGGGTTCAGAAACCTAAAAACGTTCAAAGTCAACATTATAGGTAAAAAATTTAAGGCATTTTTGATCAATCGAGACTGACAATTAGAATGCGAATAAAAGAAAAATACGGGAATGGCTCAGTGGTAACGGCCGCGACTTACGAGTTTGTAGGTCAAGGGTTCAATCCCAAGCAGGCAATTTAGCAGCTAGGCACTTTACTTTGTGTAAATTATTTCATCACCCCTGCTCTCAAAACTGTGAAGGATATAATATCGTGAGGAAACTTGCATTCCTAGAATCAAAAATTCGAAGACAGTCATGTGATGTCCATTAAGGCAGGCAGGCATAAAAAATGTCTCAGACATTAAGTCCACTTTTATACAGTTTTTTTTTACTTATGCAAAAAGTTAAAAAAAAAAATATCGCCATCCCGCACTGGGCCCGCGTATGGATTATGGCCCATTCCCTCTCTGTGAGAGGAGGCTCGTGTCCGAACAGTGGGAACGTTACAGGCTGATTATGATGATGATGAATGCCAGGCGCGAGTGCGCTTGCACGCGATGTACGCAAAGCGTGTCTGTGCGTGCGTTTGCGCTCGTTGCATGGAGCCAACCTTCTGTAAGATTTTGCTACTGGGACGCAGTAGGACAACAACCAACGGGTATTAATTAAACGCATCACTTTGATGACCGCAATATTGCTAATTAATATTTGCGAAGTGAAATTTTATGCTTTTGCTAGAAAGTTTGTAACGTTTAGTTCAAATTACCTAGAATTACGTTTTTCTAGGAAAGATTAAAAATTATATGAATGAAATATGGGTGTATTATAGGTACACCTGTGGTTAAAACTTCGTGGAAACAAAGCGTGATTATTATTTATTTTATAAGAACCACATCATGCAAAAAAAAAAAAACTTATACAACCGTAGTAATGGTTTGATTGTGGGGTCTGACGAGTCTTTATACACAACTTAAAAATTCATACTTACGACTTAGGTAGCACTTTAAAGCATTTCTAAATAATGTCTTTTTAATTTATTTATTTTTATTTTTTATGATACTCGTATGTTATGTTATTAAAAATGTGCGGGAAATATTTTCCTGAAAGATAGAAATTGACCTATGTCTATAAATCATCACCTGCCTAGCCTTTTCGCAACTATGTTGGGGTCGGCTTCCAGTCTAACCGGATGCAGCTGAATACCAGTATTTTACATGGAGCGACTACCTATCTGACCTACACAACCCAGTTATTGGCTAATACGTTACCCCTTGGTAAGACTGATTGTCAGATTTTCGGGCTTCTGACGACCCGTGACACGACTGTCAAAGATTCACGAATGACAGCCGGGACCAACGTCTTAACGTGCTTTCCGAGACACGGAGGGGTCTTGGTATGTAAAGATGGTCGCCCATCTACGGAAAAACCGCGGCAAGCGTAGCTTAACCTGATCGATCGAACCGTGCGGTTGTTATTTCTTAGCCACAAGAATTAACTTTACATGTTTTTGCAAAAAGAGTGATTTGCTAGAAACAAAAGGAAGGTTTATTTCTTGATTTTATATAAATGGCCTGCTTCAAATCACACTACCACACTAATATTATAAAGGCGAAAGTTTGTGAGTGTGTGTGTGTTTATATGTTTGTTACTTCTTCACGCTCAAACCGCTGAACCGATTTAGATGAAATTTGGTATAGAGATAGTTTGAGTCCCAGGAAAGGACATAGGCTACTTTTCATCCCGATATTCCCACGGGATCGAAACTTATGCGGGTGAAACCGCGGGCGCTGCTAGTATCTAAATAAGTTCGGGGAAATTAATGTAGTTAGGATTTAATAATAAATTTTCCCCATTGTAATGTTTTTTTTTTTTATTACTGAATGGGCTCGCTCTTGACCTCGATCACGCCTGATGGAAAATGATGGATGAGGTCTATGATGGAACGAGCGTGCCCAGAAGATGCCTAAGGCACTGGAACTACCACTCATCGACGAAACACAGCAGGCTGCTTGACGCCGGACTTCGGTGGGAGGGTGGTCGTAAACCAGGCGGGCGTTAGCCCTACCACCGCAAGTTGCAAATGTTGGATGTGACTGTCCAGGATGCGCCGAGCGTTCGGTTCAGTTGAGTAACTGGCGGAACAAACTGCGCTACACAAGGACGCTTTTTCATGCATCCCAAAATTTTTTTGTGTAAAATGTTTTCATTGCAGTGAAGTAGAAATCAAGATAACACGAAGCTATTTTTTTAAATTACAGGCTCAAAACTCTGAAAATAAAAAAACAGCATTTGAAATATCTATTTAGGTAGGTACACAAGGCAACACATGAAGCTATCCAGTTTTTGCTGAACTCGCATTGAATAGGGTTTTTGTACAATCAGAAATCAGGTTAAACTGGCTATGTATAGCTTGATGTGTCGCCGTGCGTACAACCAACATTATAACAGCGAACATTGAGTCTGAAGACCATTTTAGGAACTCCATGCCCAAGTTACCAAAAAAATGTTTTTTCACGCTACACTACTTAACAAAGTAACCGTATATTAACAAAGTACGTACTGTCATAATAACCTCATCTTCCGCCATAACTACGCAAGTTTAATTATTTTTTCTGGAACGAAAATTCTTCTTAATGTACAAAGTTTCATAGTAAGAAACCAAAAAAGATGAAACTTGTTCTTTCATAAAGTATAAAATATTAGATGTTATTCCAGTTATTATAGTTTCGCTAAGTATCAGTCATCGCCGGCTAGGCGTAGCGGCGTAGCAAATATCATGCGTAGCACTCAGTCGACTTCTGGTGGCGTAGCGCGCTACACGTAACTTCGTAGCGGCGTAGTCGAGTTGCCGGGTTGTTGGAAAGTTGTGCGCGGGAAAGATTCAGTGTTGTTTAGTGTTGTGTGAACGAATTGTTATTGTTATATTTTGGGGTAAGTGGATATTTGTAATTTTTTTACTAATTTGGACTAATATTGTGTATTTTTATAATGGGTTGATTTTGTATTGCAATAGTTGGTTGTTCATGAATGACTTAAACTTTGTTACAAGTGACATTTTCCAAATATTATTGACGACAAAAATTCTTCATTTTCCCATTTTCAAATAATTTGCAATAAAGCCTTACGATTTAACATAAATATTATTTTGGGCATCTTACCTATCTTTAAAAATAATATAATTAAATAAACAATTTAATTAGCTACGCAAACATTCGTATGACAATTAGAAGGTAATTAGTGAAGTCACAGTTGAACAAACACACCTAGAAACCGCACGCGATTGTCCCATATACATAATTAGTCTTAATTAAGTAATTAAAAACAATTACTTACACACGTGGATACAAATCGGTCGTTAATTATCCAACTATACCTTTGTTTTTTAATTATTTTGGTAAATTAATTAGGCACCTTTATATTTATTTAGAATAGAATAGAATACTCTTTATTATGTACACCATATAAATTACAGACATTAAATATAGAAACTATTATTATTAAACTATTATTATCATTTTATTATTTATGTACACACAGTAAAATACATAGGGATGTGACCTATTTATAATTTCAGTACAAAGGTACTGCTTATTTCTTAAGAAATTTCTTCCAGAAGATCTGCGAAAGGAGAAGTAAAAAAGTAGACAATATTGAGAACAAGAAGAAAAAAATATGAATGTGTTAAGTCTAATATACAATAAAAAAAATAAAAACCTATCAAAAAATAAAAAGTTAAGTCTAAAACTAAAATATTAAATAAACATACACATATAATGCAAAAAAAAATAACATAAGTATACTTACATAAATACATAATGCAGAAATATATAAACACTGTTACTGATAGTATTGGTGATATTTCTTCTACAAATAATTACTAGATTTACTACCTAAAATAAATTCAATTTATTTTTAAACAAACGACTAGTAGTCCATATTAGCCTTGGATTGAATGAACTGGAAGTCCAGAAGGCCTTTTTATTATTAAATTCTTTATTGCGAGTAACCATGACACTCATACAGTGTTATTAACAATAAAATAAACTTACAACTATGTTAGTGATACAATTACAACAACAGGCAACAGTGGTAGGTGCAATCATGAAAATTGAGGCATAAACATTTTAAATATATTATATTCATAGTTTTAATAAGTTTATGCGTCTCTTTATATTTAAAATATTTATTCCTCAAAGTTTATAATTGTACCTACCACTGTTTGTCTCTGCACCAACCAAAGGTTGACTGGTAGAAAATTCCTATGGCATTAAGTCCGCCTCTTCGATATCCGTGGCCTCTGTACATTTATGTGCTTGAAGTATAAAATAAATAAAATAAATATAAAGATACGCATAACCCTATTAAAATTATGTATATATACCTTATAACATATAAATATAGGCACAAATAAATATACATGAATATACTTACTAAAAATAAATAAGACAAACAATGAGAAAATAATTCCGTTGTGATGATACTGCCAGCTTCTTGTGAAAGTGCTCGCGAACCTTAACTTTAAAGGATAATCGGTTGGTTGACATCCTGATTTCCTGGGGGAGCGCATAACACAAACACACAAAACAATCACTGTTTCCGCATTCTAGCTGAGATACTGGAGCAACGACTTATAATACAGCAGTCCAGCCAATTAGCAATAACTCACAGGATGCTGTTTGAACTGGCTCGCACCCTGCGCGTCAAAGATTTTTTTGCCCAGTATGAGTAAAGGTATGATTCCGATCTCGGCAGCACGCAGTAGTGCTGCCGCAGCACTACTGGTCCCCATATATTGTGACGCAGCAATGTCGCGCAGCATTGCTGCCGTGCTCGGAATGTAATCTCATATAAACCTATACAGAATATATACACGCAGCAGTGCTGCCGCGGCAGTGCGGTCGCAGCACTACTGGTCCTCATACATTTTCTATGGGTTCATATGAGATTACATTCCGAGCACGTCAGCAATGCTGCGCGACATTCCTATAGAGAATATATGGGGACCAGCAGCGCTGCGGCAGCACAGCTGCGTGCTGCCGAGATCGGAATCATACCTTAACAGTAAATTTTATATCACGCTATTGGTACTGTCCCACTTCAGGATAAAGGTCTTCTCAAAAAGCAGTGGAACAGTCATAATTATCCTCCTGCTTTGTTTAAATTAGAGCAGTGGTGGCCCAGTGGTATCGGCCGCGACTTACGAATTGTAGGTCGTAGGTTCGAATCCAGACAGGCGCTTTACTTTGTGTAAATTATTTCATCACCACTGCTCTCAAAACGGTGAAAGAAAACATCGTGAGGAATGTTCTAGAACCAAAAATTCGAAGACATGTGACATCTGCCAACCCGTACTGGGCCCGCGTGGATCCACCACGCGGGCGCAGTGCGGGTTATAATGGTTAAAATGTTCCCACTGCTGGGACACAGGCCTCTTCTCGGTGAGAGGGAGCGGGCCGTAATCCAACACGCGGGCCCAGTGTGGGTTGGCAGATGTCACATGTGACATCGTGCATCGTGTGACATGTGTGTGCTGATGCACATACGGTATTATAATGTCTGAAAGAAGCCATAAATAAGATAAGGCGGTAATATATTTATTTTATTACGCATTTTAAAGTTAAATTTTACGTAATCTGGAATAGTTACGTTCTAAGGCAGCTGTCAAAAAACGAATTTCTAGTGGGCAGAGTGTAGATGAAATATTAAACATTAGAGCCTAGACAAATGACAATCGCTTTCAAAGCGTTGAGTATTTCTGCATCGACTTTCAACAGGATAGAAAAAGGCTTTTTAGTAGCTTAAAATCAGTAATCAGATATAATTTTTGGACTTTGAAACGAGATCATGACCTTAGTTTGTTTCGGCATTTCTTCTCACGGATCAGTCAGATAGAAAATGCGCCGGCACGTTCTAGTTTTTTTTTTAAATATTCAAATGTTTACATGAAAAATAGACATTTAATTCAGTACATTTTTGACTCTTCCATGATGGTTATCGCCGATAAAATGTCACTTTATCTCGGCGTTATCGTTTGATTAACACTTTGAGCGGAGCATCTGGGTATTCAAATGTTTGTTGCGCGGCGCACTATTTTCTCATACAAAATACGTAATTAGAATGTATGTGTGTGTGAGTAAAAGGAGTAAAATAAAGCTAACGTGGAGTGGCGCTAGCAGTCCGAAAATTCAAAGTGATACGGCGCGATGACGTAGCTTGAAGGAATTGGTATAAGCCGCAGCCGTTTATACGCGTTGTTTTAAGAAAGACAGTTTTTGCTGACTTGATTACACGTTGTGTCAAATAGCGTTTATAAATTTTTACGTTTTATAACGTTGCTCCGCTCAGTGTTAAGATTCATCATCGTTTTGTTTAGTCCTTAGCGTGATTTATGGTATTGCTTATTCTCTAAAACTTCCTGAGTCTGTTACGTACCTATCTGAGTTTGTAAAGTCAGTTGGAGAGACCTTTTTAGGGTTCCGTAGCCAAATGGCAAAAAACGGAACCCTTACGGATTCTTCATGTCTGTCTGTCTGTCCGTCCGTCCGTATGTCACAGCCACTTTTTTCCGAAACTATAAGAACTATACTGTTGAAACTTGGTAAGTAGATGTATTCTGTGAACCGCAGTAAGATTTTCACACAAGAATAGAAAAAAAACAATAAATTTTGGGGTTCCCCATACTTACATCTGAAACTCCAAAATTTTTTTTTCATCAAACCTGTACGTGTGGGGTATCTATGGATAGGTCTTCAAAAATGATATTGAGGTTTCTAATATCATTTTTTTCTGAACGGAATAGTTTGTGCGAGAGACACTTCCAAAGTGGTAAAATGTGTGCCCCCCCCCCCCCCCCCCCCCTCTAACTTCTAAAATAAGAGAATGATAAAATTAAAAAAATAAAAAATATATATAATGTACATTACCATGTAAACTTCCACCGAAAATTGGTTTTAACGAGATCTAGTAAGTAGTTTTTTTTTAATACGTCATAAATCGAAAACCGCAATTTACCTTTCACAAAGTTACAACGAACTACAAGAACTTTTATATTATGTTACTTGCTGCTACGGAACCCTTCATGGGCGAGTCCGACTCGCACTTGGCCGGTTTTTTATAATAATTATAACTATATATTTCTATCAGCCCGCGACCTCCGTCACCGTGGAAGTCAATTATAACGTAAAACATATCCCATGTCACTCGAAAATGCATGCAGCTTTAAAGATTTTTTGTAATTAGATCAGTACTGTAGAGACCTCTTTGAGAGATTCTGACCTCCTTGCGAGTCAGACCGCTAATATTTGAAGGAAGTTCCATTCGAACGTTCAAGCATGTGTCATAGAGAGTCGTCGGTTTGACGTCTAAGTAATAAGTCGATATGATCATAAATACGATAAAAGACTCCTAAAATATATCCCATTAAACTCTAAAGGGAGTTTAATTTAATAGAATAGCTCCCATCCGTAGCTAACCCTAGTACGAGTAGAGACAGCAAGAGTCTCTATAGTACGGTCAGCATAAAAAGTTGATTAACACTTCAGTTTCTTTAATCTTAGTTATCGAGCAAAATATTTGTTCAAAATTGCAGCAGAAGAAATTTTTTTTGAATATATACTCTTGTCTTATGTGAAAAGCTAAAAATCAGTTTATTGAAAAAAGTTGTTCTCAATTTAATAACATGTAAAAATGATAGTGTTAATCGACTTTTGATGCTGACTGTACCTACTGATCAGTACTTCCAGAGAGTAAGTACCCCTTACAAACAAGCAAACAATTTTACCTTTTTATGATATAAAAGCCCCGCGGTTTCAGCAGCATAAGTTTCGATTTCGTAGGTATATCGGGATAAAAAGTATTCTATGTCCCAGGTAATGGTCTACGCATATGACTTTCATCAAAATCCGTTCAGCCATTTAATCATGAAAGATTAACAAACAAACAAATCTTATCTCTACTTTTCTCTGTATAATATTATATAGTTCAGTGATTATAATAGTACTAGCTGCGCCCCGCGGTTTCACCCGCATAAGTCTCGATCCCAGGGGAATATCGGGATAAAAAGTATCCTATGTCCTTCCCCGGGACTCAAACTATCTCTATACCAAATTTCATCTAAATCGGTTCCGCGGTTTAGACGTGAAAAGGTAACATACAGACAGACAGACAGAGGTACTTTCGAATTTATAATATTAGTATAGTATGGATTATTAGTTTAGAAAAGTTTACTTAGTTGATGAGTCGTATATCGCAGTGTCGTTAGGTGCTTAATATTTAATTGTATTAAATGGATCAACATATGTGACTTGCTGCTTATGTTTATTAATGGCCTCTATTCTAATAGTTGTTACCTTATTAACATTTTAAGTGCCCAATTCATATTCTTGCTAGAACATACGCTATATGTGAACACTTAGCTTCGAGATGGCGGCCAGGGAAGTAATCGACATGTTGATAAAAGCTGAACAAGTTGTAGGAGTTTATAGAAATTACGTCGATCTGTCTATACGTCGTAAAATTCTATGTCAAATGCGTATCATTATAGAATTGGTGGTTTTTTCAGCTATTACGATAAACAACGCGTGTTATGTTACCGACATATATTACACAAAACCAAATGGAATCGTCTATATGCAAGAATTATTTCACTTCGTAAACCACTTTAGTGGTCCAGTTATCATGATCAGTGGCATTCTAAGCTCACGTTCTTACAAACTGTTCATAGACAACTTCATGTCCGTGCACCGTAACTTCCAGAACGAACCGACTTACATCAGATGCTCAAGAAAATTAAAAATCGGATTTGTTATCACCACTGCAGTGACTTTTATAGCAACTGTTTTTCTTAGAGTAGTAACAACGGTTCTCCAAGTTCATTATAGAAAGACAGAGTTATTTCAAGTAATTTCTGGTGGAATTCCGTCACAACTAATAGATTTATTTGTCGAAAATCGCTTTATTTTAGAACATACAATAATGTTCGTTCACATAACAATGGTTCGAGATTTGTTGCAATCTTTGAACAAAAGTATTTTTGATATTCAAGTAAAGTATAATGATATCGAAAAGAGGTTATGCTTAGACAGCAGCGAGTGGAATGATCTTCTTACGGTTGAACAAGTGGAACAGTGGGCTACTCAGTTTAAATGCTTAATGAGTTGCAGCAGAAATCTATCAGTTTGCTTCAATGTTCTGGTAAGTTCCTACAGAAACATATATATTTGTATGACGAAATGTCTGGGTTTCCGTTAACTTAAAATATATATCTATCTATAGCAGTGTTCATAAGATCAGTGGGGCAATTCTCGTAAATTTACGAACGTTCACAGTCTGATCTCAGTCTCAATCTGTCTTCTAATTTCTCTACATTTTGACAAGTTTTTGACGTTTGTTTGTCGCCGAGATGAGACTGCGACTAGATTTTGAACGTTTTAATTTACAAGAATTGGCCTTCAGATAATTTACATTCCATTACCATTTAATCAGTTATCTACTATAGTGAAATGTATTCTAAGTTCATTTTTGAGTGATCATTAGTAACAAAAAGATCCTAATAACTTTTTGGTTGCAATGGAATTTGAACTTTGTTAAGAATTTAATTCAGTTTGTTGTTCCATAACTTGAAAATTATCAGAAATTCTTAATTCAAATATAGTGATAAAGAAGACATTGACTGATCTATGTTTTATTTTCAGATGTTTTATTCATTGGTTTTGGCCTTAATGCATTATATCACTGCGGCATCTGGTGTCTTCAGCATAATAATTAATTCGAATGTAAATATTGACTCTAGATTATCTTTACTTAATTTTCTGTGCTCATTAATTTGCTACAGTGTTGTTTTTTTCACAGGTTACGATTGAATACTTTAGCGGCTTAATGATAATAAATGTATTGTTATATTCCGCATTTTGTCCATATTTCATTATGGGCGCTGGTCAAAATCTTCTCAATGAAAATGCAAGAACAAAAAGAAAATTATCCAAATTATATAATACATTGTCGATAAGTAAGTGCATATTTTATATCTAAAACCAGTCACCCGTCTCATCATCAGTCTAGCCGTCCACTGCTGAATATTGGCCTCTCGAATTGCACGCCATTTAACTCGATTCTCGGCAGCTCTCACCCAGCTTGCTACCAGTTACCTGTCAGCGACGCTAGTACTCGTAGCTATGGTTAAGTTACGCAGTTGCTGAAAGTTGAGTAGTCATGCTAGGTTCAACCATTACCACTTTCTGTACTTTGCCTTTGATGCAGGACCTAAACGCAAAAAACGCAAGTTTTAGAAACAATAAAAGTATATGATCGACTACAGTAAATAAAATCAAAAAAATATATGATATTTTTTTAGGATATTATGCCGCGTAGATAGTGTGTTGAAAACATAATACTACTTAATTGGTATGATAGAAAATAATCATGAACTTACCTCTAAAAACTTTCTTTTTACAATAAAAACCATACTAATACATACAATCACTATGATTTTTTGTCAGATTATTCTACAAGCAACATACTAAAACTCTAGTGTTTAAATTTTTTAGTCCAAACAATAGATTTTTCGTAAATAGATAATTGCTTCATATTTTGCAATAAAATACCAGCGTTGTGTCATCGAGCTTCTCTTTCTTTTCTATACAGTCCGACAGTCACCGCGCTTTAGGTCATGTAGTCCTCTTAAGAGGGCCTATTCAGCCGGTCTGTTCTGACCATGAAAATTTAAGTTAAGTGAGCTGCTAATAGTGTCAAGACCTAGAGTCCTAGCATCAGGTGGAATGACAGCTCACTTCTGAATCACTTCACCTAAGTTTTAACGGTGTGATTTTTCCAGAATAGACCGGCAAGTGTTTGTCAAATATAAAAAACTACCTGCGCCCCGCGGTTTCACCCGCGTAAATGTCGATCCCGTGGAAATATCGGGATAAAAACTATCCTATGTCCTTTCCCGGGACTCAAACTATCTCTATACCAAATTTCATCGAAATCGGTCCAGCCGTTTTCATGTTATGTCGTGACAACGGAAAACGGGTTTCATTTTTATATATATAGATATATAATAATAATATATTATTTTTTATATAATAATAATTATATATATAATAAAAATAATGTAATTATATATATATAATTATAAAAATAATTATAGTAAATTATCACACTAATATTATAAAGGCGAAAGTTTGTGAGTGTGTGTGTTTATATGTTTGTTACTTCTTCACGCTCAAACGGCTGGACCAATTTTGATAAAATGTTGTATAGAGGTAGCTGGATTAACATATAGGCTACTTTTTATCCCGATATTCTCACGGGATCGAAACTTATGCGGGTGAAACCGCGGGGCGCAGCTAGTAATTTATAAAGCCTTCTATCCTTTCTGACACTGGCTTTCTTACAATCAAAACTGAGTCCACATTCCATATGTCAAAAGCCTCGTATGCCAAGTCATCTCGACTTCAATTTCTTTATACAATACCTAGGAGTATAAAGAACTGAAGTTATCCATAAGAAAGATTATAACAACCGAAAGAAAGTGAACCGACTTTATATTAAAGAAAGAAATACAAGAAATAATAAAGTTTATTAGTGTTTTAAATAATTATATCATCATCATTGGCATTTCCACCCATTGCTGGTGTAAACTTATTTGTGCTATACTTGTCATCCTGGTAACAATTAATAAATTAAAAATTCATACTTTTAGAAAGCAAGATCATTAACTCAATCTTAAACCAAATTATTACATAATTTCGTAACATTGATAAGCCCATTATCATTGCAATAAATATGTACTCTTTCTTTTGACATTCTAGGCTTTTTAAATAAAAACTCATTCTTTTGTTTTAGATCCACAAGCACCAGCAATAAAAAGTTTAAGAAAATTATGTCTCCTGGTTAAAGTAAACCCTATCCAAATAGAATATACGTCTAAAATAAAACTGGGAATGTACTTAATACCTATAATTCTAGCATTCTCGATAACTTACGTGATAACTGTTTTGCAGTTTAATCATTTCATATAGGATTTTTGGAAACAGCACAAATACCACTTAATACCAACTTAGCAGAAGTCGTGCCCGCAACACACTGTGAAAAAATAAATTTGCACTGAGTTTAATTTTCCACAATATACGTTGTGTTCTTTACGATATCCATAAACTTTTTCAAAGGCTTTTACAAGTTAAAGCTTTTACAAGTTAAATCTAACACAGGAAGTAGCACTTGAAAAGGCTTCGTTACAAAGATATTTGTAATTTCATTTAGTGAAATTTAATTGAGCATTCAGTAAGAAAGGGTCTTAACTCAGTTTTGACAAGTTGCAGCCCGCCAAATCTTATGAATGAAAATACGTCATCGTTGCCAATTCGGATAAAGAGCCATGCATATCGGACGATTTACGTCAAGGTATTTAGTTTATATGAAAATTAACAAAAAATAATAATTCATTAAAGTGTCCATAATGAAAAATGCTTATTTCCATGGTCTGAAAATCTGGTCGAAATTTATGTATATCGTCCGGAACACGGTGTATTTACGAACAATACGCACATTAGTATAGATGTAATTATCTGCGCAACTGCGCACATGCAACTCCAGTTTGGTTTTCGTTTACAGAATCTTCGTCATCTAGGTAGTATTATAATGATTTTACACTTTATGGCTGGCATATTCAATATCATCATCATCTGCCTAGCCTTTTCCCAACTATGTTGGGGTCGGCTTCCAGTCTAACTGGATTCAGCTAAATACTAGTGTTTTACATGGAGCGACTGCCTATCTGACCTCCACAACCCAGTTATTGGGTAATACGATACCCCTTGGTAAGATTGGTTGTCAGAATTTCGGGCTTCTCTGACGACCCGTAACAACTGTCAAATATCCACGAATGACAGCCGGGACCAACGGCTTAACGTGCTTTCCGAGGCACGGAGGGGTCTTGGTATGTAAAGATGGTCACCCATCCACGGACCAACAGCGGCAAGCGTAGCTTAACCTGATCGATCGACCCGTGCGGCTGATATTACTTAGCCATAAGCCCTTCCTGCTGACATATTCAATAATGTATACATTTTTCTAATGGTTGCTGGCCAAAATCTCCACATATGCGGGTGATACACTACACACAATGACACACAGAGTTACAGTTAAAATTTGCTAACAGCTTGTTTTTTATATAATGTAGAAATCTGTAGAAAATGTTGTGGGTAGTATATTTGTTAAGTTTAATTTTAAGACAACACTGTTTATGCTTAATATATTACTGTTTGTTTTCCCAAATGTAATAATTAAAAAAAAAAACCGCGGGGCGCAGCAAGTTAGAAAATACAATCTCAAACCTAATAAAAAAAATGTTAAACATATTTAATAAGTTTTTCAAGTTTATAAAAGTAAGCTTTAAAATTAGACCTGTTTGTTTTTACGGCCCCAGCGTCCATTAATTAAGAGCTCATGATTAAGTGCTTCGTGCGTTGAGTAAAGGCTTTTAATGACAACCATTGTACAATCACAACATTATTTTCTTGATGTATTCTGCACAAAGTGTTACCTGTACCAAGATATTTTAATTCAAGGGCCACTTGCCCACTTGTCTTGGTAATGTATGTTTTGATGTTCTTTAATAAAATTATTAAAATAAAACTGCATATTTTTCGTCTAATCCGGATAGATCTCACTCATTTTTGTAAGAAACAAAATATGCAATATTTACCGACGCCGATGTAGCGTCACTGCCGTTTATAATTTTTTTCCTTAAAAAAAATTTAGGCCGAGTTCTTAGCAAAATTATGGTCAGCCGCTAACAGTAAGCACCAATTACAAAATATATTAAATAAACGTCAGCCACCGACTGACTGTTCGTTGTTTTAGCATAGGTCCATTTTGAACTTGAGGCTAAGAACTGAAGAATAGAATTAATCACGTCGGCACGATCTTGTGTAAGTAAGACTTTCTATTAAAAAAAAAAACAATGATTTCGATTTAATTGGGACAAATCATAATTATATGTAGATTAAAACGAGGAATGGACCCAATATTGAACCTTGAGGAACGCCCATTGACGTTTTATATATTGTTA
This sequence comes from Amphipoea oculea, assembly GCA_945859645.1. Taxonomy (NCBI): domain Eukaryota; kingdom Metazoa; phylum Arthropoda; class Insecta; order Lepidoptera; family Noctuidae; genus Amphipoea; species Amphipoea oculea. The sequence goes on from OX243873.1 coordinate 18,664,683, forward strand.
TATTTAATTAGTTACCGCCATTTACCAAAATTTTTAGCCTGTCTTCTTTTCATTCAAGTATAATCTTGATTGATTGATTGTATTCTGCTGATTATTATCCAATAACTTGACAGTTACATTTAATATAATCATACTATTTAAGTTTCTCATTCATTTCTATATTGTAACGTTTACTAAGCGCACAAATTAAGCTACAAGATGGTGGCAAAAAGTTTAATAAAAACTTTAACAAGAGCTGAAAATTTAGAGGCGTTTATGGAAATTATATGTCACTTTCGAAATATCCCAAAGTTGTATGTAAAATACGTTTTCTTTTTGAAGTTGTCATGTTTGTTATAATTTTATTTAATAATATATACGTTATTTCTGATCGAACACATTGTTAGAATTTTCAAAGTTGTACAACTATTTCACATTTTAAAAATCGTTAGTTGTCCAGTTATTATTATTAAATGTTCATAGACAACTTCATGTCCGTGCATGATTACTTCCAGAACGAACCGACTTACATCACATGTTCCAAAAAGTTGAAAATAATTTATGTGATCGCAACAGTAGTGTCTCCTGTTAAAAATTTATATTAAAATTGCTTTTAAATTTTTTCATAAGAAATGAGGAGCTCAAACTAATCGTAGTGGATTTCAAATATTTAGACAGCAATTATATTTTTAAGAACAATGTCAACAATGTTCATGTTTATGTAGAATCTACATAAACATGAACATTGTTAAAAATTGTTGAACATAGTTATAACAACTATCTACATGGTAGATAGTTGTTATAACTAGGATTTGTATTAGGTCCTTACATATGAAATTGGCGTTTTTCGTACTGGCCACTTTAATCACGAATTTCTCCTCTTTGGTAAGGAATTCCAAATTCAAATTTGTACAGCTATTTACTCATGTATTTGTGCTTCGATGACCGTCATTCATTTGTTTTTTTTCTTCTGTTTTTTCTGTTTGCGTCACTCATTTTACAAAATGGAAAATTTAAAATATCGCATTATTTACGAGTACGAGTTCCGCCGTGGCACTAGTGCTGCGGAAACGACTCGAAGGGTGAATGATGTGTATGGCGGTCATGTTGCAAAAGAAAACACAGTTCGTTTTTGGTTCCAACGTTTTCGTTCTGGAAATTTCGACCTGCAGAACAAGCCCCGTGGACGGCCTGAGACCCAAGTTGATAATGGAGAATTGAAGGCTATTGTGGAAGCGGACCCATCGCAAACCACGTCCGAGTTAGCTGCAGGCTTCGATGTTAGTGATAAAACTGTTTTAATTCACTTGAAGCAAATTGGGAAGATTAAAAAGCTTGAAAGCACGACAACGCCAGACCACACACTGCGCAACAGACGGCTACCAAATTAGAAGAGCTTGAATTGGAATGTCTTAGACATCCTCCGTACTCCCCGGACCTTGCTCCAACAGATTACCATTTTTTTCGCAATTTGGATAACTTTTTGCAAGGGAAAAAATTCAACTCCGATGGGGCAGTCCAAATCGCCTTCAAAGATTTTATTGATTCCCGTCCGACTGGTTTTTTTAGTAAAGGGATCAATGAACTACCTATAAGATGGCAAAAGTGCATTGAAAACAATGGTTCATACTTTGATTAATTAAATATATTATATTAAAAAATATTCGACTTTTTGTTCCTTCCATACAAAACGCCAATTTCATATGTAAGGACCTTATTTTATTTGATCTGTGAGTTGTATAAATGTGTACAAACATGCATAGCTATTCACAACCATTAGACATCCTTTCCTATCGAAAATGTTACATTTCGATAACCTGTTTTTCCTTGCCCCCGACAGCGAACAGCTGTCGGAAGAATAGCGGGTGTATATTTGATTTAAACTTGCAAAAGTTTCGGGTTTTGGATTTGTGAACAGCGTTCAGAAGACTCCTACGATAACATTGATTGATGTTCGATTCGGTACGGAAGCGTATCCAATGGTTTTGGATAGCTATGTTTGTAAACTTGCCCATAATATGTCACTTCTTTTCGTAAAGGTTTAATTTTGTCAACAGTTTCAGGGTTGTGTATTTAATTAAGTGCGTTATGCAATGAGCAAGAACTTGTCATATAAATTATAGTACACTCACTATATTATGTAATTGGTGAATTTGCACAAAAATTTTGTTTGTACTTATTGTTTTTAAAACAATCTCAAATGTAAGTTGCATAATTGCAAGTTTTGATATATTTCAATAAATTATTTTAAAAAAGCGGTCTTTTTTTCTTATTAGTAAAATTATTGCTGAATTAATAGGTTTAGCTCTAGTTTATTCAATCACAAACAACATATTTAGGATTTGTGTCAATATATCGAAGCATTCCGTGAGAATCACCCATGCGACAGTAGATAAATTATTCAAATCATCTTGTCATGACACTTGATCTCAGTTTGAATCATTTTGAAGGATATTGCTAATCCATTGCTTCATATGTTCGTAAAATGTGTCTACTCAACCACGTAAATAACGCAATGAATGTTGTTGAACTGACAAAATGAAACCCATTGCTGCTGATAGTGATCATAGTGATCATGCGATGACTTTCACTCACTCCTGATAGATTTATGTTGACGTCACCTAACGTAATGATGTCCTCGTTTGTGGATAATAATATTATAATAATATATTCTGCATAATCCTCTTATACTAAATTAACGAACAAAGTATTATCCTAACCCAACTAAAACTATTAATTAACAAACTAAAATATCGCATTGAAAAATTCCTCCGCATCTCTGTTCGTCACGGGAAGTGTCAACCAGTCGTTTGGATATTTCTTTGAACAAACCATGAGCCTCGGGCTTTGGGTCCGTGTAACCCAAAGCCCGAGGGTTTCAACCCCAAACGGCCCGAAAATTATCATTGAAAAGCGTGAGGTTTGTTGGGATCTTCCTGATTAACTGCTCAATTTCATCAATAAATAACAACTTATTCGTTTTGGGTGATGTGTAGGCTGTAAGGATATTTTTCGTTGAGTGGTTAACAGTGAGTTTACCATGAAGGTCTTCCACAGAAGTAGTAGTATCAGGGTTTTATTTTCATTAAAATATACTCCTCAGCATAAATGAGCACACCATTCATATACAGGGTGTTACGGAAAGGGTATATCAATACAAACGGGTTGAAGAGTGCATCTGGTCTAGAATCTCTGTACAAAATTTCAGTTCAAAAGCAATAACTTTGAAAATGCTTAATATTTTTTTATTTCGATACTTTATTAAATTCGATCCATTATCTGTAGTGTATCTGTGCGCCTAGTACACACACATCACGCCGCCGCGCGCCAGTGCAGCGCCGTGATGTCGAAATAAAAAAATATTAAGCATTTTCAAAGTTAATGCTTTTGAGCTGAAATTTTGTACAGAGATTCTAGATCAGATACACTCTTCAACCCGTTTGTATTGATATACCCTTTCCGTAACATCCTGTATAATACAAAAACCTACAGCTTACTTTTTTATGAACATTCACATATAAATCATCCAAGTTATTTTGCTGTTTGTCAATAGAAACCTCTAAAAAGGTTTTATTCCAAATATCCAACGCCAGGCTTGGACCGATATCCTTTTTTCCGACCCTTGCGCAACAAAACCGTAACTAAAAAATAGTGCCCAAAAACTTACGATGACGCAATCGAATTCAATTTGCGGTAGTCGGTAGTCCCCAATGGGAGAGTTTGCTTATTTTTAGGAAGAACTGTAAAGAACAATGTCAGATTTCGGCTCACACAACCTTTAAAATTAAATTCACGCGGACACGAAGTTTTTACCTACAACAATTTAAATATAAAATTCTAACTTCTAAAAAAATATTTAGTTCTTTTTGAGAACTGTTCCAAAAGAAAATCATTTTAATAAGTAGGTAATCATTTTACAAATCATGTTCTTCAATTCCAGGTTTTTCTTTTTTTAAATAAAACAGTGTCAGGTCAGTGTCAGTTACCTGTTCTGCCGCTGTAATCGATTATTCTAAATAATCAAAGCGATTTACTCTTTAGTTTTTATTTACCACCTCACAATTGTCTTTTATTATTATTTATCTAAATAATACGTTCGTCGTGTTTATTAAAATACATTTATTATTTTTTAAAGAATATAAGAACGAAATTCAAGAAATCGATTTTTCTGATCTGTATTCGATAACTTAATCGCCTTGTACTGGCAACCAGCAGTACGCCATTAAAATAATAAAAAAAAAAAAAGTTTTTGCAGTTCTGTCAAAATCGCGCGCGCCAGTTAAAACATATTGTTGTTGTCGGTGTTTTTCTAAGTGTACGTTTGTTTCCTTCTCGAATTCATCTGCGTTTGCGTTATAGACTTATTGTGTTATATTCATACCACACATTTTGTGACAATGTACCATCAACTACGTTGTATTAATTGTGGTATAAATGTGTTCCGGATGGAACGGCATTTAGTTGAATCTGACGATGTCCATTCATTGTTACGGCAATGGACTTCACTTTTTGAGGTAAAGTACGATTTTTATTAAATAGAATGTCAACTGTTTTAACTAAGCTAAATGTTAATTTGCAACACAACCGTATTTTGTTGGTTTTAGATTCCAAATGACAGTGTTGTTTGTCATTACTGTTGGTTATTAATTAAACAAACAAGTAATCCAACAAGTAGCAATGCGCCAACTGAATCAATTGTGCATCGCAATCTTTGTATTGGTTGCGGTCATTCATTGCATCGTGTAAAGTCTCACGCCTTCAGAATTCAGTTCAGAATGAGAAGATGCTATCAGACGCGTGATAGAGCAACAATAACCTCCAATTTAAAATGTCTGAATAACTTCTTCTGTAGAAGTTCAGTGTAAAAGTGGATATTACAGAAAAGCTTTTGACATTAAACTACACAAAAAAACGTAAGAATTTTCACTGTCCATGACAAATTAATATTGAGCCAAAGTTACTATGGACATCTGACATTGTTCTTTCTATCTTTATTTCTTCTTTGTCATTGTTTATTTTTTGCAGTAAAATAATGGTCAGGGTTTCACTTTGATTGTTGGGGGCTACCTCATCATCGTCCCCCTAGCCTTTTCCCAACTATGTTTTGGTCGGCTTCCAGTCTAACCGGATTCAGCTGAATACCAATATTTTACATAGAGCGACTGCCTTTCTGACCTCCACAACCCAGTTACTGGGTAATACGATACCCCTTGGTAAGACTGGTTGGCAGACTTTCGGGCTTCTTACGACCTGTAACGACTGTCAAAGTACTACGAATGACAGCCGGGACCAATAGCTTAACGTGCTTTCCGAGGCACGGAAGGGTCTCGGTATGCAAAGATGGTAACCCATCCACGGACCAACCTCGGCAAGCGTAGCTTAACCTGATCGATCCAACCGTACGGCTGTTATAAGTTGGCTACTAGCCCTTAAAATGGCAGTTGTTATAACAGGTGAATTTCATTATCTTTTCTTGGCTTGGCGGGTATAACGATCCAACTTAACGGATCGTATGTATATTAGGGTAGGTACTCAGTTTGACAGCCGGTATTGTTTTTAAAAGGACTTTCAAGCTTTTTATGGAAAAAAAAAACGGCTGAGTAAAACCTTTATTGGTTTTTTTTCCTCAGTTATTACGGAAATGAGATCATGGATATGACTTTTTGTATTGTTTTGTTTTTTTAATTTTTTTCCTTAGAAGTCGTCAAAAGAACTTGAAAACATTAAACTGTGCTCTTAGGTTTTCACTTTTACTTTCAATGCCTTGGCCCATTGAAAAGAAAACTTCGGTTACAATAACCCAAAATAATATGACCGAAATACCGATTATTATGAAAACCTAAATCTGCTAGTTATTTACATCACATAATAAAAGAAAGTATCGAAATCCATACTAATATTATAAATGCGAAAGTGTGTCTGTCTGTCTGTTACCTCTTCACGCTTAAACCGCTGAACCGATCCAGATGAAATTTGGTATAAAGATAGTTTGAGTCTCAGGAAAGAAGATAGGATAGTTTTTATCCCAATATTCCCACGGGAAACTTATGCCAGTGAAACCGCAGGGCGCAGCTAGTTATACATATTTCTTTATCGAAAAACATTATTCGTATTTATACAAATAACTAAATAGATAGAGAACGTCGTTTCCACAACAATGAACTGAATTGATACATATTTCATAAATAAGCCATTAGGCATTGATGTTAGGAATATAGAAAAGAATAATATTCTATTCAATAGATAGTCGCTTTAGGGCCGGCGCTCACTGACAGCACGGCACAGCGTGTCATGGCAATTTTTTTTATTACTAATCAAGTTATTTTGAATCGTATTTCAATGAGTTTAGAATTCATGTTACTTTATTTCGATACCACGATAACGCGACTTGCCGCGTGATGCTGCGGCATGACGTGTCATGCCGCTTCATTCCACGGATTGCCGCGGCGCGCCATTGCATCCCGCGAGACGTATGGGTCACTTTGTGTCGAGGAATTATGATTGCTAAAATAGTTGAAATAAGGTTGAAACTTGTGCAGAGGTCATTTCGATTAATGGGACGCAGTCCGGTCGGTGCGGGTTTTCAGCACGATGCCACGGCATGTCACGAAATGCCGCGGATGCCGCAGCACAACCTGCCGTGCTATGCCGTGCCACGCCGTCCGTGAGCGCCGGCCCTTATAGGGTTCAGTAGAGGTAGCCTCGGTTCTCTTTTTTTATTGACTTCAAATGTGGTGGTATAGGTACTTGAATGACCTACATAGTGACATCTCATGTCTTAGGAATAAATTATGTCTATCAATTTATTACATTTATTTCTAATCATTGTCCGATACAAAATAACATTATACTACAATACAGGGTCCCATTAAAACAGATGGACAAATTTTAACACAACGCTCAGTACCTCTAACCAAAGATATCCAAGCAAAAAAAAAAAAACACTGATTAAAGTGATTTTATTTTGACCTAAAATAATAAATTGCGGGCTCATTAGTGTATTTTCACTAGTTGATTATTTTTCTTGTATCTAATGCGTTTTTCTCACATATTTTTTTCATCCATCGTCCAGAAATCACGAAAAAAAAATCTGCTGTTCCCTACATATGTTCGCATAACTCGTCAAAATTTAGGGAACAGCTGATTTTTTTTTGCGATGTCAGATTTGGTCCCATAGTAAAAGTTGTTCATAATGGTGAGTACAATCTCCCATTTCGATTTGTCGCATGTTTTCAATTTCAACCTGTAATATTAGTGTGATAGATTTCATTTTAATTCTGAATAACACACTAAACGACAGAATAAATTGAACACAATACAATAAACTAAAAAGTATGGCTTCTTGAAATCTGACATAATAACAAAACAGAAAATAATAATATAATAGGCTCAGAGATAAACTCGCGATTCGAAACTTAAGTCGGTGATTTGTTATCTTGTTATAAACTTTATTCTGCGGATTACTAAGTACCTAGATACAATGGCAAAGTTATGTCGTTAGTCCTAATGTTCGCAGCACTTATTTAACTGTTAATAACAAGTTGTGGGTATTTTATTTATTTTGTTAGGACATAGTTCTGAATCATTGTTTAAATTAGTTTTTGATCCAATTCCAGTTGTTTTTCTACGGTAGCTTCTCTTATAAAAATATACGCAAGGAACAATTATTAGGTCACCACGTATTGTTCATCCTGATGACATTTTAGAAACAAAATCCATTCCTGCCCCCTTATTCACAAACACTCGATATGCTTCCGTATCGTATCGAACATTAATCATTGTTATCGTAGGAGTCTTCTCAATACTGTTCACAAGTCCAAAACCCGAAAATTTTGTCAGTTTAAATCAAATGGACGCCCGCTATTCTTCCAACAGCTATTTGCTGTTGAGGGGAAGTCAAATCAGGTTATCGAAATGTCAGGTTTTCGATACGATAACCTGTCGTATGGTTGTCAATCAGGGCTCTGGTCAATCCTCGTTACGTGACGGTGATTCCAAATACTTAAGAGGAAATGTGGTGGTTTCTCCAAGAAACGCTCTCGCCCGTTTTCTTTCTGGTTAATGACCATAAAGCAATGATTTTTACAGAATAATAAATATTAACTACTTGTATGTCCCTATGTTTTCCTTTTTGATGATACATTATTTTTATAAGCACTAGGACTAAAAAAATGCCGATTTAAACGGCTGTCAGCAGAGGCCTGTGTACAAATTTGACAACTATTAATGAAAAAAGAAAAAAAAAAGTATATATCCTTCTTATTCAGTTTATGAAATATCTTTTAAACTGGTCCAATATTGGAGGAGGAAATAGGCGAGAGCCAGACCTCGAATTACGACGTTTTACTTAGGCTTTTTCTTGAAAAAGCCGAAGAGACCGAAGAGACTTGTCTCTTCGACGCATTTCCTCGTAACCTACTCTTGCTCATCACTTGTTGGTAATCTAAGATACTTGCTTTTACTTTTGATAAATATATATATATATATATATTGTAAATTTATATTGTGTATGTGTATCCTTTGTTGGAGATCCTTAATAAATAAAATAAAAATAATATTGTATAATAAAGGTGATTTCAAAACTCTAACGTACAGGCTCCCACTCAAAGACGAAGAACTGTATGTCTTTATAAATTCAAATCTGTATTCATTTCTCTCAATTATAAAGCAACATAAACATTTAAAAAAAAAGTCGCAACCGTCTGTATTTCTAATCTGTATTTCTTTCAATCAAACAACTCGGTCTATTGTAGCCTGGTTCTTCACACCAGTTATAGATAGTTATGCTTCTTCCGAACGCAAAAGGAAAATTAATATTTCTTAAAAGTTTAGATAAAACAGTAGAACAAAAACAATGCAGGTCTAGCAGCGATAAAACTTAACAACGAGGAGGTTGCCAACTGCCAGGGTACAAATACAATTTATAGTCGTTGTCGTAGGTAGACAGGGTTTTATGCTAGATGTGGCCTGCATCGTCACAGGTAGATATTGCAAAAATGCCTGGTACATTTCACAAGTTTTTTGTAGTGGATAAAAAGTTTTATTATTGTGTTTATTTGTTTTATTATTTATTAAATACATTCTTAAAGTTTTAGTATTTCCTATCTAATTTACATTCTTAATTTTTTTTTTATAAAAACCATTTAAAAAAATAGTAGTCCGTTGGTATCGGGAGCAGGGTCCAAGCTATCGGTGGTTAGGACTCCAGAGACAGGAACCTAGTCACGATGTGAACCGTATCGAGGGGTACTGCGTCCTGAATCAGACCCATGACCCAACCACCTAACGAGAGCCTCGAAAGATGTTGATCGAGACTTTGGCCATCAGGCCATTGGCCGATACGACGACCGGCACAATGTCCCTAAATAACTAGAGCTTATAAGAACTAGCTGCACCCCGCGGTTTCTCTCGCGTAAATGTCGATCCCATAAGAATATCGGGATGAAGAGTAGCCTATATGTTAATCCAGGGTGTCAGCTACCTCGACACAAAATTTTATCAAAATTGGTCCAGCCGTTTGAGCGTGAAGAAGTAACAAACATATAAACACACACACAAACACCCTCACACATGCTCACAAACTTTCGCCTTTATAATACTTATAAGTGTGATTATAGTGTGATGTGATAAAAGCTTAAACAAATAAATGGAAATTAAGCTATCGTAAAACTAAAACCTGGTTGCGCTTACATTATTCATGTAAACAACTCTGGTTGAATCTCAGAAGATTTTGTTGTCGTTTATTTTTTGGCAACATTTTAACTAAGTACGAAAGATACACCTCCGACTGTACCTCGGTTACTTTCAAACTAGGGCACATCCGGGGACGGACGGACAGCACAACCTTTGTGTTTTCTGCGGACAGCTTGTCTATTCTTAGGCTTAGAATTTATGCGGGTGAAACCGCGGGGCGCTGCTAGCATTATTATAACTACTCGATTATTGCGATCTTTGAAAACAATTATTAAGTTTTTCAGCTACAAAGTAGATATCTAACTTAATAAGAAATACCTACCCAAACTAAGATATTGTTGTTATTTTAATATTTTCTAGGCACCGCATCAATACAATTATTTCATAATTAAAAATTATAAGTATTATTTTTATTTACACACGTAAACAAACTTTTAACCCTAAACGCCACCACGCCACCTCCGTTCCATCGTAGGTAAAAATAGCGTCACATTTAAAAGCTAGGTAAAACGAAAATTCGTTCCTTTTAGCAAAACCATTCTGTTACAATAAATAGATGTTCAACATTTGTCGCCTGTTACATACATCGTTTATTAGCCACCGTGTAAAGCGCTGCTGACGACGCTTGTCACGTACTCATGTTACACAATAAAAACCCGTCAAGAGCGAGTCGGACTCGCGCACCGAGGGTTCCGTATATTCTGAAACGTGAAATATTTTAAAATTTTCATTGGCGAGGCCCGTATCCGTCAGAAAATTTTAACACTGCGGTGTAGAAAATTGCAGTTTTAGGTCAGCGCCATCTCATGACCGATAGTGGAACTAATATAATTTTGTTGATGATATCTGATAAAGTGTGCTATTTAGAGACATTGTTTGATTTTTCCTGTAATTTTTACATACACTTTTATCACATAGAATAATTTCAGATTTTTCTCTATGCAAACTTCGGAGATAACATTTTTCATAAAAAATCGAAATCTAGGCGGCCTAAAAAAAAAAAGAAAAAGTGTTTGAGAGTATGCATACAGTGCTCTTTCATATGATACCCCACATGCCCTAGTAGCTCCACTTCGAATTTTTAAGACCCCCTTTCAGTCCCTGTTGCAAAAAAAATGTTTATATTTATATTTCTTTCTTATTTGCAAAATAATTGGGCTAACGTCATCTAAAACTACTCCAAATATTAAGTTGATAGCTTCAGTAGTTCTTGAGATATCCAGCTGTTACAGACGGACAGATAGACATACTGAGTCGCACCATAAGGGTTCCTTTTTACCATTTTGGTACAGAACCCTAAAAACTGTCACGCTGCTGTATAAAATGTTCATAATCACTGTGTAAAGTTGTATCTTGAAGTCGCCTTTACACTTTTGTTAATATGGTAACACAGTCTTTATGAGAGAGCTCGTCTGAGGAAGTGCTACCACCATACAATATTTTCTGCTGTATTCCCGTTTGTAGAATTTGCTATACAGCTAGGGTTGCCTACCGTACTCTAAAATAGAGTATTGTACTCTTTTTCTTGTAGATGTACTCTACAGGGTGAAATTGAATTCATGGGCATCCTTTTAAGGGGTCATTGTACTCATCAATATGAACAACTTTTACTATGAGACTAAACCTAAAATCGCGAAAAATAATCAGCGGTTCCTTGCATTTATGTTCACATAACTCGTCAAAATGTAGGGAACAGCTGTTTTTTTTTTCGCGATTTTCGGTTTGGTCCCATAGTAAAAGTTGTTCATAATGATGAGTACAAAGACCCCTTAAAATAATACCCATGAATTTAATTTCACCCTGTATAATCTATAACACTAATAGAGTATGCTAAAATACTCTTTTTACATAAACTGACTTTTAAAATGGATGACGACGATAATCTCCTAAAACTCCGCCCCTAAGACTACCCTCTGACCAATATTTTGGCTATACAACAAAACAGAAATTAAAACCCATTGAACAAGCGTCTTCGAAAAAGTCAAAAGAATCTTTGAAAAAGTTACAATTTTTTATTGTTTATAGACAAATAATAATATGTTTGTTTAAAACAATAAAAAATTATTATGTACCGCAAAAAGTGCTGAAAAATATATTTTTTTTAATTGAATGAATGGTACTCTTTTTTATTAATCTGTACTCTTTATTTACCCTCTCTGAAATCAGAAGGCCAATTCTCGTAATTTAAAACGTTCAAAATCTAGTCGCAGTCTCATCATGGCAACAAACAAATGTCAAAAAATTGTCAGAATGTAGGGAAATTAGAGGTGTTTTTGACAGATTGAGACTGAGATAAGACTGTGAACATTTGTAAAATTACGAGAATTGCCCCTCTGATATACTCTACTTCTTCTAGAAAAAGTTGACAACCCTATATACAGCTGAGACTTGTCATATATTTCGTCTCTGGGATATCAACGCATCTGCAAATCAGCGATGCCTCTGGTATTGGCTACATACTTTGTAATCTATACTAATAATAAAATTGAAGTTTTTTTTTTTTTTGTTTGTTTGAACGCGCTAATGTCAGGAAACACCAGTCGGATTTGAAAAATTATTTTGTATATAATTGCCCAATTCTTGAGGAAGGTGGTATTTAACATCACGCTATGACCTTTAGTAGCAGTGCAAAGAGAAAAAAACATCAGAAAGAACGCTAAGCAAAAACGAAGTACCCAATAGCTCGAACGGGCGATGCGATGCGACGGGGTGGGTTGGGGGAACACGAAATTTCACGCGGGCGAAGTCGCGGGCAGAAGCTAGTAAATTATATTATTTCTAAGATTTATACCTACTGTATTTTACCAATTTTTGTATTTCAATAAATATTTATTATTATTATTTACTATTACTGCAGAAGCCCATGGCTAGTCTGTCATCTAATAACTTTAAAACACCGGGATAAAGCCAAATCTATAATTGAAATGAATTCAAAGGAGACTGTTAAATTTTGTATGGGAAGTGGTCTATGATCCAATAGCGATACTGTAGTAGTATTTCTGTGGGAATACCTCAACTATACCCTTGTGCAAAGGGGCATCAAAATCTAACCCGGCAGTTTTGAGAAAAATAATATTTTAAAATTCACTTTATTTGCTACATTTTTATATTTTAAAAACGTTCTAACGGGTATTTCTGACTTTATACTACTCAATTAATGTGGTTTTCTCCTAAACAAAAACACTTACCACCTCAACAGTGCTGAATTTCAGGTTTTTTTTTTCGAAAAAATAGCACAGAATGGTTGCAGATCAAACAAATCACATCACCTCTGGGTCGAAACATGATTTAATCATTCAATATTTTTTCATTTTATTTTGACGATTTATTTATAGCATAAATTGCTTAGCAACCATATCGAATCGCAACCCGTGAAATACTTATTAATGAGTTGTTCCGGTGGTCATCTGAGGTCTTCATCATTAGTACCACTTCACCAAATGGTGCTTTCCGAGAGCAAATTCACGAGTTACTTTAAAGAATACCCAAATTGTTATAGCTGTGCCTATAATGTTTGAAGAGTTCCCTAGATTTCTCCAGGATCCAATCACCAGATCCTGACCTGGTGACAATGGGAACATTTAGGAAGTATACCCTTTCAACCAAAAAAAATGTTTTTTAAATCGGTCTAGCCGTCTTCGAGTACCTAATAGGTGAACATAAAAATATTTAAAAAATGTAATTCCTACGAACTGAGTACCTCCTCCTTTTTTGAAGTCGGTTAAAATCGAAACAAATGCTAAAATCTAGGAAAGAAACACAATTAAGTATTATAAAGTCAGAAATACCCTTTAAAACGTTTTTAAAATAAAAATGTTCTTCTTATTAGCCTGTGACATCCCACTGCAGGGCAAAGGCCTCCCTACTCTCTTATAAGAGAGTAGGGGTTTAGGCAAATTAACCCACCGCGCTTGTCTAGTGCGAGTTGGTGGGTGTACAGTGGACCGCCTGACTGGGTCCGTGGGCGCCGCCTTTGACGTGCTAGATGTTCATCAGCCGCCGCCCTGAGTTGATATCCTGCACTAATATCGACTGTTCCATCCGAGCCTATTTGGGTGTATTTATCCCATAGCCTACAGATGGCGTTCTACATTTAGTTCAATACTAAATGCACGACAGTTTAAAGTCATATCGTCATATCAAAATGTTATCATGAAATTATTTATTCTAAAATATTACATTTCTCAGATTTTGATACCACTTTGCACATTGGTATAGTTGAGGTATCCCCACAGAAATATCGTAACAGTTTCGCTATTGGTTCATAGACCACTTTTTAATGTTATCATGAAATTATTTATTCTAAAATATTATATTTCTCAAAACTGCCGGGTCAGATTTTGATGCCACTTTGCACAAGGGTAGTTGAGGTATCCCCACAGAAATATCGTAGCAGTATCGCTATTGGTTCATAGACCACATTTTAACAGTCTCCTTTATTTCCAAGAACATCATATTCCTCGTAAACAAAACATGCAACTGAAGTCGTAAATTCCACATCAACTAACACAAAGACGTACAAATATTTACGGAACACTGCAGCGTGAAACCGCATGTCATTTATTAGTCACGGCGTCGAGCGTTGCGGACGCGCACGTCACGTCACACAAATAACGTTGTCACGCTGTTGCACTCGGTGATGTCATGTTACTGTTTATTTAACATAAAGAGAGAGAGGGTAATTTATTGTTTACGTTTACTTGATGTTGTAAAGTAATTTATTTAACAGTTTTTTATTTATAATAAAGCCATGATAACATGTGTCACGCTATTGTACTTGTTGACTTGATGTTGTTACTTCGACTTTGATTAATATGTTCATCTTTGAATAATTATACGAACCATAGTTTTATGAATGGCTGATAAATACCGCATAACTGCAATAAACAGATTAAAGAGGCACTTTTTTTAATGAAAAAGATTAAATCAATACAAGATTGATATCACGCTGCACTCGTTCACGCAAAGTCACCGTGACTGCGTGTTAACATAAATAAAACAAGATGATACCCGTTTTATAATTTAAATAATATATGCACACCAAAGTTATTCTATTCGTAAATTAGAACTTTCTCTTCCTTATTATTAATTACAATATTACGTAATATAAATGGAGGGCCCTCAAGAATAACATTTGACTTAATTGTGTTTATAATTGGATCGTTAATTTTAATTGTACTATGCGTGGTCCCGCGTCTCGTTATTGACGGGCAATTTTTATTCAGGACAATCACGACCTATCATAGCGTTTGGTTCAGATAATAGCCTTGATTGAAAATAAATAAATGTTATTGAATTAAAAATTCTTCTATGTCAACAAAGACTCAGATCTATAAATGATACATAACGCGTACTTTAAGCCATTAGTCCTGCGCCTGATCTCTCTCCAGTCGTTTCGGATTACGGGGGTATTCCACGAAAAGCACCAAATTTGAAACGCACCAAATGAAACGTCTATCGATATCATTCCTTATGCCTTCTTTATGTTTCACCGTTGATGCATTTCGAGGAATAAAATTATAATATTTTTACTAATATTGAATTTTTTTTTCGAGGTATACTTTTGGTGCATTTCATAGTTGGTGCGTTTCGAAGAATATCCCGGATTACGTGCTATCCAGGAACGAGAGAGCGCACCTGTGTTTGCGCACACACGTGCACTATAATATCTCCCGCGACGAAGGCTAGTCTCCGTAGAGATTGGCCGCCATGGCTGAAATACGGTATGGAGGACTATTAACCCAGGTTCACACGGGCGCGTTTCTACCGCAGCGATTTGTTTTCGCGCACTGTATTTTCAGCGCACTGCATAGCGCCGAGAGTTGCAAATCCAACAGTGTATTTTCTTGACGTGCTAGGATGCGATCTATTGGATTCTCGATGCTCGGCTCAAAATCTAGAGTTCAGTTCATCCAGTGCGCGATAAAATCCCGCTGCGATATTTTGTCGTGCGTGCGTACGTAGGCTTAAATCTTTGAAACTGAAGAAGGGTAGTGCTATTCAAAAGCCTTCGTTTCGAAACGAAGACTTCTGAATAGCACTTCCCTTCTTCTATAATTTCTTATGATATCAACATCATAAGAAATGTTAGAATTTACTTATCCTGATAAAATCTTCATAAACAGTCTTTAGGAGCTTGAGGATTGTTTAATAACCACGAAATTATAGAAAAAGAACTCTGAAATTTTCCCAGAAGTGGCTTTTAATGGAATCATTTAAATCTCTTAGATATTTTCACACAAAGGAACCAAAGTATTCCTCTCCATCAAAATACAAAATTTACCTATTTATCAATAGGAAAATGTTGTATTTTAATTGAGATGAATACTTTACCTTTGTAAATACTTTGAAAGGCAACATTAATACCGTCGAGACTGATATACTTAATTTGAATTTAATTGCTAAAATTAATGTTTGACTTTACTGAGTAAACGATCCTATCTGTGAATCTCTCAGTAAAGTTGGCAGGCAGTCAATTTAAATATGTTTACTGTTTATCGCAAAGCCTCTATGGCTGTTTTCCGTTGATATGGTACCCATAGTATTTTTACCGCCCCGTTGGTCTCGCGGTTGCATGCGCGACTGCTGAGCGTGGGGTCCTGGGTTCGATTCCCTGGTCGGACAAAATGTTATTGTGTTTTTCATTAGTTATTTTTAATTGTATATTCTTAATTGTGTATTTTTAATTGTGATTTATATTTCCTTTATTTAACTATATACATATAAATTATATTTTTAAATATTAGTATAAAAAATATATAAAAACATTTAAAAATATAAAAAATAGTAGCCCACCGGTATCGGGAACAGGGTCCAAGCTACCGGCGGTCAGGGCTCCAGAGAGAGGAACCTCCTGACAATGCGAGCCGTGTCCAGAAGTACCGCTTTCTGAATCAAGCCCTTGATCCAGCTGCCCAACGTGAGCCTCCTCAGGTGTTGGTCGAGGCTCTTGGCAATCAATCCATTGGCTGTGACGACTATCGGCACAATGATTGCTGAGTCAACATCCCACATGTCGACAACCTCGCGAGCCAAGTCAAGATACTTTATTTGTTTATCTTTCTCGGCTTTCACGAGGTTCTCATCATGCGGGACGGTTATGTCAACAATCATTGCGCGCCGCTCTAATCGATCCATCACCACTATATCAGGCTTATTGGCAACAATAGTCCTGTCAGTGATGATGGATCGATCCCAGTACAATGTGATATTTCCATTTTCGAGAACTGGGTCGGGCACATACCTGTAGTACGGCACCTCCGATTCCACAAGGTTGTATTTCAGAGCAAGTTGCTGATGGATTATCCTGGCTACAAGGTTGTGTCTATGCAAGTACTCTCCGTTAGCTAGACGAGAACACCCGGAGATAATATGCCTGATTGATTCTCCCGGCCGGTGGCATGCCCGACAGATGTCAACCGTGCCGTCTTTCACAATAAATCTCCGGTAATTGTTCGTCATCACAACTTCGTCCATAATTGCACAGACAAAACCTTCGGTTTCTCCAAAGAGATCACCGCAACGTAGCCAGGCTACGGACGCTAGTAGGTCTACATCGGGTCCATGAAGGGCCCGAAGAAAGCGTCCGTGAAGCTCCTTACTCTGCCATACCTCCATGCGATCATTAGTGTCAAGCACTACTGGTTTGCGCCAGTTCTCTTTAGCCAAGGAGAGCGGGGTGAGGCCCTTGTCCACTATGACTACATCTCGATGCATCCCCACGTCGGTTTCTTGGAAGTATTCCCTGAGATTGCATATCTCGCGATTGTGGAGGGTCTTAGCGTTTAAAAACCCTCGACCTCCACACTTTCGCGGGATATACAACCTCATTACCGATGACCGTGGGTGATGCATTCGATTTGCAGTCAACAGTGTACGGACCCTCCTATCCAGGGCGTCGAGTTCGGTTTGAGTCCATTTGAGTATGCCAAAAGAGTACATCAAAACCGGCATGACCCAGCCGTTGAAGGCGCGCACCTTGTTTCCGCCTGATAGAAGACTATTAAGTACTTTTTTCAGGCGGCCAAAGAAGCGCTCCTTCAACGATTGCTTCATGTCAGTAACATTGACGCCTAACGCTTCCGACATACCCAAATACTTATAGGTTTCGGATGCGGAGAGGGCTCTAAGGTTTGTGGAATCCGAGAGTTGAGTTCCCACGGATTCCACAATCTCCCCTCGTTTTACATGCATGACCGCACATTTGTCCACACCAAATTCCATCCTAATGGCGTTACTGAAAGTTTGAGTTACTTTCAGTAGCTCCATCAGTTGCAAATTGTTGGGGGCAAAGAGTTTTAGGTCATCCATGTAAAGGAGGTGGGATATAACCTGACCACCTCTCCTCAGCCGATAGCCTAGACCTGAATCCTCCAGCAGTGTGCTTAGAGGATTCAAGGCTAAGCAGAACCAAAGCGGGCTCAAACTATCACCCTGAAATATGCCTCGCTCGATCCTTATCGGTTCGCTATTCCTCTGAATATTTCGACATCCTGGATAGCGAAGGACCGTCCTCCATTGCCCCATACACGACATCAGGAAGGTGCGCAGAGTTGTATCTACTTTATACAACTCCAACACCCTCATGAGCCATGTATGTGGCACCGAGTCATAGGCCTTCTTATAATCTATCCAACATGTCGACAGATCCTTACGGAAGCGACGAACCTGTTGGCTAATGGCCATATCAATGAGGAGTAGCTCCTTAGTACCGCGGGACCCATTCCTACATCCATTCTGAGAGGTAGACATGATGGAGTTGGTGTCTATATGTTTGTTAATTTTAGCTCTCAAAATGGATGTAAGGACTTTATAGACCGTCGGTAAACACGTGATCGGCCTATAATTTTTGGGTTCCGCGGTGCTACCTGATTTATGGAGCAGGTGGGTAATTCCTGTCGTTAGGAACTGGGGTACCGAACCAGATTCCAAGGCAATCTGGAACTGAGATGCCAAGCGGGCGTGCGACCTTGTAAACCATTTTATCCAAAAGTTCTGCAGCCCGTCCGGCCCTGGAGACTTCCAGTTGGGCAGTGGACGGACTGCACGAGCTACATCTTGAGGGCAGATGGTTATAGCCCCCATTTCTGGTATTGGATCGCAGGCTCGCTCGACCTCTCGAGCCCAATCACCTTCGGTGTGACTGACAGGCACCGACCAGATACTGCGCCAGAAGGAACACATGGCATCATCATCCGGCAGGTGCGTGTCAGCCACACCTTGGTCCGGTCGTTCCCAACCCCTATAAACCCACCTTTCATCACTCTGGAAGGTGCGATTCTGAGTGTATCGCTCTACTCGCCGCTTATACCGACGGATACGGTTCGCCCATGCATATACTTTCTGCTTCAGGAAGTCGATGCGCTCTGTGACACAGGACATATAGTCTTGAGGACTGATATCAGTCCCCGAGAATGCCCGCCTTACATAGCGCATCACTCTAGGGCGAGTATTGCCCTCCCTGAAGCAGATTAGTTTGCCGATGAGCGTTCTGGCCCCACCAATACGGCGTTCAATTCTGCACTGCCAAGCTGGTACGGCTGGTTTCGGTCGTGTAGCTTTAGAATTATTGGTAAATTTAACGTGAGCTACACGACATGCCGCTACAGCCGCACAGTACAGAATCGAATGAGTATCGGTGAGGTCTTCGCAGGTATCAAAATATTTTGACAACTGCGAATCCAGGACCGCCACCAGCGCCCTATTTTTGTTATGCATGGGCAAACGAGGTAAGCGTGGCCTAAGATGGGGCGACATGAAGCGGTATTCCTGAATCGCATCCTCCAAAGCACTCCTCAATTCCTCATTGCACTGGGTACTTACGTTTGTAGCCCTATCACTACTCCCCTCGTCAGCATGACTTGTATTAGTCTGCGGTAGTATTACAGTAGTCTGCGACTGGGGGGCGGTGACATGGCTACTCTGTATTTCATTTCGCAGGCGATCAAGTATAGTGTCATCCAACATATGATTACGTTGGATGACCCGTACCTGATCCGATAGTCGTTGTACCGAAACGTTGACAGCTGGTTCAAGCACCTGAAAAAGAGAGAGCATCCGAACACGATACGCGGTCAGATTGTTTCCCCCCTCTGTAGCCCCATAGTATGAGCGCATGACGTTTTCATTGATGGATCGTGTCCATCTCATGCGCTGCACACTTCCGCCGGGAGCTGGGACCCTATCAGAGGCCGATGGGCCTCGAGGTCCTAAGCCGTCCGGCGGCCGGCGTGCTCCCCGTCGACGAACAGGTGGTGGCGTCGTGGGCGGAGAGAAATACTCGTCGCTCGAGCTCGACGCAACTGCCGCGGCCGGCCTCGTCACAGCGCTCACAGTGGCGCTGGGTACCGGCGGCGCGGGCGGCGAGGCGGAGCTGAGCGAAGAGTCCGGAGGTGGTAGGCGTGCACGTCTTGCGGCTGATCTTGTCAACATTTTTATTGTTTCATTTCTCTGGTTTTACCGGAGGTGACATGATTTATATTATTATTATTTAAATTCTTTACCTACTAACATAGTTTATAAGCTCATTTTGTTACTAACCATAATGGATCATGTTATCTGAAAATAAAATTATTATTATTATTATTATTATTAGAAATTTCTTAGTAACAGTCCGGAGTTTGGAAGTTGGCGGTTGGTTACCCCCGTGCCTCGGAAAGCACGTAAAGCCGTTGGTCCTGCGCCTGATCTCTCCCCGGTCGTGTCAGATTGCCGTCATACCGGACTACGAGAGTAAAGGAGCAGAGAGTACACCTGTGTGTGCGCACACACTTGTGCAATATAATATCTCCTGCGTACCTGGCTAATCTCCGTTGAGATTGGCCACCATGACCGAAATCGGTCGGGAAGCTATAATATTACTAGCTGCGCCCCTCGGTTTCACCCGCATAAGTGTCGATCCCGTAGGAATATCGGGATAAAAACTACTCTATGTCCTTTCCCGGCACTCAAACTATCTCTATACCAAATTTCATCTAAATCGGTTCAGTGGTTTAGGCGTGAAAAGGTAACATAAGAGACGGACAGACAGACAGAGTTACTTACGAATTTATAATATTAGTATGGATAGTATTTTTATCTCACGAAGCAACGCGTGCTTTACTTGTGGTTACCAACTGTAAAAACACGCTGCGAATATGTGTGCCCGGGACCATCTGAGACCATCTGAGACAATGGCGAACTTCACGCACACATTCACAGCGTGTTTGTAGGTACACTTAGTTACCAAAAATAAATCGCGCGTCGCTTTTTGTAAGATAAAAATACTGCAGCGTAAAATATTACGCTACAGTATTTTTATCTCACGAAGTCGATACGATTAAAAGTTGATTTTAAGTTTAAAAGATGTAGATCATTAAAAGTTTGAGTTGACTAGTAGAACCTGAAACAATTGTTAACATTTTTAAAATTGAAAAAGAAAATCAACTTTTACTCGTAAGAATGTAAATTTCTTACTTTCTCACACTTCATAGTAGTCCTATCGCAAAAAAAAATCATAAAAAGAGCTTTTCGAAAAAAAGTTATAAATTTTTAAAGATGTCCCCGAAGAATTTCCCCAAAAATTAAAAAAAAAACATTTTCATATCTCCTACACTATCAAAAATCACGGAACATACATAAGGTATTTTCGGATACCCCTAGGCATGAGAAATCAATTCTTTTTTTATTGGCGTCACTATCTGGACCATTCTGTATATTATACTAGCTGTGCTCCGCGGTTTCGCCCGCATAAGTTTCGATCCCGTGGGAATATCGGGATAAAAAATATCCTATGTTTTAATCCTGGTTATAAACTATCTGTGTGCCAAATTTCATCCAAATCCGTTTAGTTGTTAGTGCGTGAAGAAGTAACAAACATATATACACACTTAGATACTTTACATACTCGTACTTTCGCCTTTATAATATTAGTGTGATAGTGTGATATAATATATGTGGTAAGTAAATGCTTCCAAAACATCATATATACGTTCGACGAACATCGTTCGTCGTAACATTCGTACAAAACATCGTACGACATCCGCATGGATTCACAGTGGTGCCGTGCGCTGTTTTGTTTTTTAAAAAGTTATTAATTAAGAAAAAATTACATATTCAATACAAAGTGACTGTTTCTCTTAGTGCTTGGCGTTCCCAATATTTGTTTTTAATATTATTTTAATTTCCTGCGTGGGCTGTGGCAGTCACTTCTTTTAAAAATTGTTTCCATTGTAATGAGTAAATTAAAACTCTTACAAGGAAGAAAATATTTGAAACAACTGCGCAGAATTTTCATTAAATTTTTTGAAGTCAATTAACATGTAGTAATTTCTCATTTATGTATGAAAGTTTAATCCTAACACAACATAAGTTTACACACTTTGCGATGTAAACAAGAAGATACTACATTTACTTTTGTCTAGACAAGTGTTTACATTATGGAATATGTTTACATTACAACTAGCAACTTTTCGGTAAAGTAAAGTCACTCTTCGTAATATCTGTTTTACGTGATGCTAAGCTACGCTTGCCGTAGTTGGTCTGTGGATGGGTGACCATCTTTACATCCGAGACCCCTCCGTGCCACGGAAAGCACGTAAAGCCATTGGCCCCGGCGTCGGCGTTCATTCGTGGATCTTTGACAGTCGTTACGGGTCGTCAGAAGCCCGAAAGTCTGACAACCAGTCTACCAAGGGGTATCGTATTACCCAGTAACTAGGTGGCGTGCTCCATTCGAACGTTCAAGAGTGTGTCAAATATTTTGATGGTGTTTTTTTTGTCATGTAAAAAGTGCTAGAAATAAGTTGATCTTGTAAAGTCTACTAATATATTAAATGAAATTCTATAGGACTAGCATCTACCCGCGACTTCGTCCGCATGAAATTTCACCCTGCGTCCATTCACCCTCTTAGGGGTGGAATTTCGAAAAACCCTTTCTTAGTGGATACCTAGTCTTCACTAAGAACACAGCCTCCAAATTTCATGTCTATAGGACCAGCGGTTTAGGCTGTGCGTTGGTATATCAGTCAGTCTGTCAGGACTTTGAATTTTATATGTATAGGTTTGATTTAATAAAAGTGCTCCCATTTGGAGCACTGTAGTACGTACGACTAGCTCGCACCTATTGTGCGAGGTAACATAGTACTCGGAAGGTCGGGATAGATCGAGCGTATTCGTATGTGTTCGTACGAGTCAAATTCGTACGAAAACGCATCCAAATTGAGGTCGGCCTTGCTCCTAAAAGCGGCATGACAGATTTACACTCACACATAATCTTGCGGGGTTAATTGGACACCGGTTACGGTAATGTAAAATTACAGTTCAAAGTGAGAGTGTCCGTAGGGGAAGCTACAAACCGTTTAGTTACTTATGTTAACAGCTGACGTAATTTTAGTAACAAGTGGTTTAAGAGTTTGTCGGCACAAGCTGGCTCCATTAAGGTAAATAGTATGCGTTTGTTAAGGGATTTGTGATGAATGTGGTTTTGTGATTAGTGAGGTTTTCGTGTGGGCTCTGGTTAGCAACATACTTGTATGACAAAAAGAAAATTACAAAACACTTTACGGCAAAATGGTTTTAATGCACAAAAATGCTTACATAACTAATTGGCTTTCAAATTGGCAACACCATCTGCAAAGGCAGAGTAGTGATAGCTTATTGAGAACAGCTGCGACTTATACGTAGGTCGTAGGTTCGAACCTTGACAGGGGCTTTTCTTAGTGTAATCAACACCACTGCTCTCAAAACGGTGAAGGAAAACATCGCGAGGAAACCGTTATATCCTAGAAAGAAAAACATCAAAGACATGTGACATCTACCTATCCGCACTGGACCCGCGTGGTGGATTACTGCCCATTCCCTCTCACCCAGAGAAGGCCTGTGTCCCAACAGTGGAAACATTCTAAGCTGATTATGCTTACCGATATAAGAGTTATGGTGCAATAACTTACTCAAGGCACAGAATAACTAATACTTAGTACTTCTCACGGTTTTACGTCATAAAATTTTTATCGTGAATATGCTGCCATAACAGGATTTTTACTCTGCACGATAAGAAAGTATTGCCATCAACAATACTAAGTTTCCAAAGATTAGAGTTTGTTGCTCCTACTCTTTATTGCATAAGCATAATCAGCCAATAATGTTCCCACTTCTTGGTCACAGGCCTCCTCTCTTCGAGAGGGAGTGGGCTGTAATCTACCACGCGGGCCCAGTGCGGGTAGCTAGATGTCACAATTCGAATTCTTGGTTCTAAGATATGCCGGTTTCCTCACCATATTTTCCTTCACCGTTTTGAGAGCAGTGGTGAAGCGCCTGTCTGCTCGCTCTTTATTGAATCATCTTTTATAACGCCCAGTATAGAATAGGCTAGAATATTCCTTTTTTAAAACTAGGACTTTACTACACCTACGACCTAGAATATAATCAGGTACCATTACATTCAACCAGGTACACTCCCACACAGTAATTACGGTATAGCATGTCTAATGGGGCTATTTAAATCCATGGAATACAGACCCATACGTCGTTGGAGTAGTTATAAAATTTGAATAATAACTGTTATTCTACAGTTAATACATTTGTTATTGTATAAGTTTACATACATTACATATTTGGCAAGAGGAATAGGGGGAGTAATGCTCTCGGTCCATATTATCCAACTAGCAGCGCCCCGCGGTTTCACTCGTATAAGTGTCGATACCGTTGGAATATCGGGATACAAAGTAATGATGGTGATGGTGTGATGTGTTATTCTGATGCATAAGCTATATTGAATTGAATTGAAAATATTTATTTCAGACCAGCATACCTACTAATTTAAATACAAGTCCATATTATGTTAGTATAGATACTTATAGCTATTTTAGTAAAATTTAAAATTTTAAAAGAAAATATTACTGTAGTTTCATCAAAATCGGTTCAGTAGTTTTTGCGTGAAAGAGTAACAAACATACAAACACACTCACAAACTTTCGCCTTTATAATATTTTAAAAAAAATATCGGGATAAAAAGTATCTTATGGTCTAACATAAGATACTTTTTATCCCGATATTTCCACGAGATCGAGACTCATGCAGGTGAAACCGCAGGGCGGTGCTAGCATTTTATATTTTTGTTCAAACAGTAAAAAAAAATATTCAATAAAATTCTAATGAAAACCAGAAAATAACACAACATTATAATTCAACTAAAGTACATATAAATTAAATCCTTGTGAATAATGAAAAACAGTTTTAATATAACAAGTACTTGGCAGTGTCCACTTTTTGTTCCTGAAGAAACTTGTGCTAATAATGACGAAAGTTGGAAACTAGCACGGGTACTCTGAAACTGTAACAGATATCTTTTGAGTAAATAAAGTAACTTCTTGCTGCAATTGTTACCATCAAAGGATGAATTATTTTGTGAGTTAGTTCGTTAGAACCGTTCCGAAATTATTAATCAAGAAAGTTATTCGGGACGCTCAGAACTTGCCATTTATAACTAACTAACGAATACAATTTTTAGGTTTTTTGGAAATTCACTAGTTTATAATATAAAGTTAACTAATTTTTTTTTTGCTGAATTGGCCCGCTCTTGACCTCGATCACGCCTGATGGAAACCGATGGATAAGGTCTATGATGGAACGAGCGTCCCCAGAAGATGCCTAAGGCACTGGAACTCCCACGTATCGACGAAACACAGCAGGCTGCTTGATGCCGAAGTCCGGTGGGAGCGTGGTCGCAAACCAGGCGGGCGTTAGCCCTACCACCGCAAGGGAAGAATTGGCCAGTCAAATAAAGTGTTGGCTGTGACTATCCAGGATGCGCCGAGCACTCGGTTCAGTTGAGTAATTGCCGAAACAAACTGCTTCTTCATACACCCCAAAGATATTTCATAATTATGTTTTAAGTACCGTAAACCGGAGCTACTTTGACCAGGCCGATCACAACGCTATGACGCGTTCCCCACACCCCACGCCTCGCGCAATATTACTCGAGGTCACGCACACTTGTTGAGCACACGTGAAAACCGATTTTAGCGCTCTGTCAAAGTAGCTACAAAATCTGTCAAAGTAACCCTGGATGTCAAAGTAGCCCTTTTTTGCGGTAGTCATTTTAAAAGCTAAATGTCGATAAAAACTCCCGAGTATAAAATTATAGAATTAGTCGAAGTGACGATGCTTCAGGAAGGCCTATGTCCAGCAGAAGACTTCTTTCGGTTGAAGTAATGATGACAATGAAGTCACCTGTTACGTCACCACCGTGCAAATACTAGGTTACAGTTCGACATTACGAATTACGAACGTTTTACGAATTTTGCCGATGCTACATCTAAGTTGTGTCGAACTGTACTTTCCTAACATTGCCCCTCACACGCCAACCACAATCATATAGAGTACCTAGACACGCGGTACATCAAATTCTAGTAATTTATAACGACTTCAATAAACTAAAAACATCCCTAGTCACCAGTAGAGGCGCTAATTACTAGTGTACTCTACCAATTTAGGGTGATTAGTGGAACGAGTTGTAACTACACGCCACGTCGCGTCGACAGTTGTTCATAGTACTAGTAGTTGTTACTAACAATTAGTACGGTAGAACGATATTAAATTGTGACGTGTGTGGATTGTTGATACAGGTACCTATTATGCCGTCCGAATTTATAAATAACTAGCTGCGCCCCGCGGTTTCACCCGCATAAGTGTCGATCCCGTGGGAATGTCGGGATAAAAAGTAGCCTATGTGTTAATCGAGGGTGTCAGTTACCTCTTTACAAAATTATATCAAAATTGGTCCAGCCGTTTGAGCGTGAAGAAGTAACAAACATAATTATAAACACACACACACACACAGTCACAAACTTTCGCTTTTACAATAATAGTGTGATTAGTGTGACTAGCGGCCTGCCCCAGCTTCGCATGGGTGCATTTTTTTTTAGAATTTCCGGATTTATCTTTCATACAAACCTTGTCCTGGCAATACCAAACACAACAAAAAATGAATTATCCAATTTGGTGCAGTAATTCGGAAGTTGTGCCGCGTACATAAATTTTGGCGACTTTGTTTTATACTATGTAAGGATAATCGGCCATCCGACACGACCGGAGAGAGATCAGGCGCAGGACCAACGGCTTAACGTGCTTCCCGAGGCACGTTAGTTGTCGTCCGTATTACAATGGTAGTAGAACCAGATTCTATTGTATCTAACTATGGAGAGACGTAGTTAGCATCCAGTGATGTTACTCTAAATAGTTAGACTAGTAAATTCCGCGTGAGTCCGCCTGGTTTGCGACCACCCTCCCACCGGAGTCCGGCATCAAGCAGCCTGCTGTGTTTCGTCGATGCGTGGGAGTTATGCTAGTGCCTTATGTATCTTCTGGGCACGCTCGTTCCATCATAGACCTCATCCATCGCTTTTCATCAGCCGTGATCGAGATCCAGCACGGGCCCATTCAGCAATAAAAAAAATTGACTATTTTCTGCAAAAATAATTTTATATAAAAGGCTTTCAATTCATTGATTGTAAGTACATAAACGGCTTTTAAAATTCAACGAATGAAAGCAATTTATAAAAAAACGGCTGCTTATTTATCAGAATATACTTATATTTACATAAATCCATAAATCTGTACGTTCATGTTTCTATCTTGAAACCTCCGTATAATTAGTTACACAGCAGTTTTACGTTGAAACAACAAAAATTGTTTTCCCGAAAACTTTATGGAGCAATTTTAAATAACTTTAGTTTCAACTCCTGAAATTCCAACGAATCGCAACAAAGTACCATTAACAAGTCGGCGAACAAAACCAAGCTAACATATTAGCCAATCAAGTTTGTGAAGCCACAGACTCGTCAAAAGTTTGTAACCGCAGAACCTGCCCTTGTAAAGGTGCAGTTATACAAAAGTATCTACCAGAATTTATCAATTAAACTTTTATTTAAATATACCAAAGGAGACTGGGAAGGGGTACCGACTACCAAGGGCCAAGGGGTATCGTATTACCCAGTAGCTGGGTTGTGGACAGGTAGTCGCTCCATGTAAATTACAGGTAACCTGCATCCGGTTAGACTTGAAGCCGACCCCAACATAGTTGGAAAAAGGCCAGGCAGATGATAACCAAGGAGACTAGGCAAAAGCGGTCTATGGTCGAATACCGATACGGTTTTGATATTTGCATAGGGATACCTCATCTTTACCCTTGTGTTTGGGCATCAAAATCTGACCCGGTAATTTTGACAAAAATAATCTTTTAGAATTTTAGAATTTACGGGATTTATTTGGTGCTCCGAAGGAAGGATTTTCCCTTGTGCAAAGGGGCATCAAAATCTGATCCGGGAATTTTGACCAAATTTTAAGAATTTTATCCAAAATAATCTTTTAGAATTTACGGGATTTATTTGTTGCTTGCAAGGAAAGATTTTTTAAAAATTCACCCCTTAAAGATATTAAATAGAGGATGCAAGTTAATATGCAATAAAAATAGGTAATATAATATCAAAACTTCAGAGTGTTAGTAAGATACTGTACATTTGAATTATGTTAGTATTATTAGTACCTATACTTAACCGATTTCACACGGCCCATTTCGGTTAGAGTATAAACTTCTGCGGTAACCTCCAAATACTTGGCGTTTTAGTACCAACTACATTGTTCTAAACGTTGTTTTGAATATAATGCGGTATTACAGGCGTTTGCGGTAAATATATGAAGGTATTAAAGGTGTTACATGGTGTAAATATTATATGAGTAGGTGTTTGTTTTGAATATATTATATTGGAGGACGTGTGTGTTTTTAATGGGTACAAAAAGAAGGTGTATTCCACTTAGAGCAACGATTTCAGCTACACTTGAGCGAAGGGCACCTAATCTATTCCACTTATGGCACCGAAACAAAATTTGGTGCTGTTCGATGGAATAGTTAAATTTTATTCAAAACGGCCAGTACAATGCGGTTCTCGATATTTTTACGTAAACCTCATACGAGTACTTATAAACACTACTCACTACTCATTTGTATGGTGTAGGTACATAATAAAGAGTATTCTATTCTATTCATATCACTTTTGTTTAGAAACATTGTATTTACTCCCTATTCCATTACAGACAGAATACAATAAAGTCTCCCGTAATAGACTCGGAAATCATGAAAATAATAACTACGAAATATATTGAACACTAGCAGCGCCCCGTGGTTTCACCCGCATAAGTTTCGATCCCGTGGGATGTCGGGATTAATCCTTTCCCGGGACTCAAACTATCTCTATACCAAATTTCATGTAAATCAGTTCAGCGGTTTAAGCGTGAAGAGGTAACAGACAGACAGACAGACACACTTTCGCATTTATAATATTAGTATGGATTAATCGAGTTGAAGTGCTTTTGATGTCCTTTTAGTTCAATATTGACTGTTTGTATACCTTGTGGAAATTGTGGAATTAGATTTTAGTAATTTATTTTATTTTTGATGAAACCTTTTTTTTTTTTTATTTGTTTATATGGTTCCTGGTCGTAGATAAGTAACCGCCCTGTCCAGTAGTTTCCTAGATTAGATAGATGAATACTTATATTCGTTCAACGACAGTCCTTATTACGACTTTTCGTCAGTTATCGATCGCAAATAGTTGGTACATAATCAGCCTATAATGTTCCCACGGCTGGAGCACTGGCATGGCCTACTCTCTTCGAGAGAGAGTGGGCTGTAATCTACAACGAGGGCCCAGTGCGGGTTGGTAGATGTCCCATGTCTTCGAATTTTTGATTCTATGACATGTAGGTTTAATATTCTTATTATTTTCATCATCATCATTATTTCAGTTGAAAGACGTCCACTGCTGGACATAGTCTCCCCCAAGCACCTCCACTTCGACCGGTTTTGTGCTTCTCGCATCCAACGAGTTCCTGCGGCCTTCACAAGGTCGTCACAAGGTCTTATTATTTTACAAAAGAAAAATCCAAAAGAATCAGATCAGACTGACATATTACATTAAAGTCAAAGTCAAAGTCAAAGTCAAAAGTCAAAGTCAGTCAGTTGACTTTGACTTTTGACTTTGACTTTGACTTTACAAAAGAAAAATCCAAAAGAATCAGATCAGACTGACATATTACATTAACATTTAAAGTAGCCTGAAAATTATAATTATTACTAAAATGGTTTTCAGGTAGCAACAAGGATTATTTAAAAATCTCTTTCAAAGTCTGTATAAAAATACCGTTGCCAGGTGCTAGTGACCTTTCGATAGAATTACAAACCAAACAAAAAAGGTACTACTTATACTTACCTAAATAAATTTTACACAAAAGTAATTTTCGTTTATAGAAAGCCTCTCCGAACAATAGCAAAACATTTAGAAGGAGCACTGAACTTGTCCGAATTTGTTAATAAGGGCAGAATTAATGAACCAAAGGCCGGTAATATGACTCGATGTATTTTTTGAGGTGGAAACTTTCTTTCACCGTTAAAAAACATTTCGTAGAAATTTGTGTCAGATATTTTATAATAATTAACATAATCAAGTCTGCTCTCTATATCTAATCTATCTATACAGGATAATTTTGATATCACCATCCAAATGTTTACAGGGTGTTCTACCCATGAATATGAACAACTTTCACTATGGGACCAACTTTGAAATCACGTAAAAAAAATCTGCTGTTTCATACAAAAGTTCAATACCTACTTGACCAAAATATATGAAACAGAAGATTTCTTTTCGTGATTTCAGAGTTGGTCCCATAGTGAAAGATGTTCATATTCATGGGTAGAACACCCTAAAATTTGGATGGTGATAAAAATCTTCCTGTATGTAGTAGCCGAAAATTAGAACGCGACATCATCCTATGTTTATTTCAACTATTCCAGGTATATTCTGATATTATTTTATCTACAGTTTCCTTTTTATTGGTAATTCTAATTACAATAAAAAGTGCGTCACGGATAGTCTGTCGTCTGCGCTGCACCTAATAGTCGGCCGCCGATTATGAAAATGTACGAAAAACAAAGGACAGTATGTCGGCGGCTGAGGTTCTTTTTTCATACATTTTATACTGGACAGTTGGCGGCCGAATATACGCTTTGATGTGAACGTGGCCTTAGGGTCGAACTTAGAACCTCTTCCTTCAAAGTATTTGATAGCCAGTAATAAATTGCTACGTAGAATTTCTACCAGATATACTGAAGCTTCAATGGGTACGTCTAACGAACTAGGTACCATACAAGATAAAAGGTTTTCCGGTCCAATTTTCTGCAACGGAACAGCCTTTTACCTTCTTGGCCCTTAAGCTAGTTGCACCCTTTTCGCTCGACCAAGCGCATTAATCCTTTTTCTGTCCTTTTTGTCCTAACCATCTGTGACCAGCCTTACCAGCATTTTCTTCGAAGAAAAAACGAATTTATAATGACGCAATGAAAAGACGCTTCATGGAGAAACGATATTTGTTTTTTTTTTTTTTTGTAATTTGTAATTCATTACCGTCTTTCCAGCCTTCCGGGTGCGTCTACGAATACAAAATAATTTCTTCTAATGGTTTAATTAATCTTCAATTTTGTACTTTTCTACATCGTTCGCTTGTCTACATTAAGTCATCAGTCATTATGGGGCTATGTTTTTTTGTTTATGTTGTTTTTCATTTTCGTTATCGTCAAAGTAACGTAAATAAAAAAAAACGGCCAAGTGCGAGTCGGACTCGCGCACCGAGGGTTCCGTACAAACCTGTAGGTAATAAGTAAAAGTTTACCCATCACGACAATCGAGACCTGAGTATTTGATATGAATTTCAATTTAATACCTCTACGCGTTCATGGGCCATTCCGCTCAATTAGGCCGACTTTTATTTGCAAATGGTAAGGACATTTGGTGCGTGTTGATTGCAATAATAAATTAAATAAAGGTGTTATACTTTTTTAGATAGCGGCGCAATACGTAAAAACATGTAAGAAATGTCATATAAGTAAAAAAAGAATGCAGCTATGATATTTAATTTATTATTAGCATATATTCGCCGTTAGTGGATTTCCGCGGATTGACCCTCATGAGGAAAGGGGTAGTAAGTTTAAAATTATTAAAAATATTTTTATTATATGATGTAGCAAAAAATTTACGGTTTTCGCAATTTTTCCTTTGTCTATGCTATAATGCTACGGTCACACGCGCGCCGTGCAGCCCGGCGGGCTGCCTGGCGGGCTGCGCGGCATGCAGCCCGTCCCGGGCCGGCGGACATTCAAGCTGTTCACACGCACGCCGTCGTGTCAGTCAGTGCCAGAATGGCGAGCAGCTAGGATCTCGGTGTTGTTGCTGCCATATCCTTTGGCTTAACTTATTTTTATTGGAAAAAGACACACATTTAGTAATCTACCAAGTTTCGTCCAAGTATCGTGAATTTTTTTCTTGCCCTTATGGAATTTATGTCCGGGGTTCCATAATACTTCTTCTTCCTGGTAATATTCCAGGAACGTCAAAATTGTCTCGTTTGACCATTCCGCCATGTTGTAATCTCCGATCGTAGCGACTTTCTTAGCAACGAATGAAGATCCACTCATCGCGAAAGCGCGGGAGAGACTGACTGCCCGCGCGCGTGTAAACAGTCACCGGGCGCCCGCACATTCATCCTTTGAACTTTGCCAAAAAACCGACACTTGCCCGATTCGCGGCATTCACGTTCACAAGCGCGTTCACGGGCTCGGGCGTACCGTTTACATGCTCGTGAATGTGAATGTGCACGTTGAATGTAGAGTTGAACGCGTGCGTGTGAACCTACCATAAGACGTAACTTCGTACCAAATTTCAAGATTGTGAGTTCACGGGAAGTACCCTGTAGGTTTTGATTCCCTTGAGAGTGTCGAAAATTTGCGGCATAAACGGCTGTATCTTTTGATTGCGTTGGCTTCGAAGTTTGAGTTTTTCACAGCTCCAAGGGACAGTAGTTCTGAGTATTTGATATAAATTCCAGCTTGATACCTCTACGCGTTCCTGAGAAAAAGGGTCTTGACAGACAGACAGACGGACGCACGGACAACAAAGTGATCCTATAAGGGTTCCGTTTTTTTCCTTTCGAGGTACGGAACCCTAATCAAAATACGGGGCATTATTGGATACTTGGAGCCACCAAGTATTTAATAATGCCCCGTAAATTTTTAAAACGAAATGTAAGAGGACTCGATAAAGGAGCGATTATTTAATGGCAATCAGCTGATTAGCGTTCTTGTATCGACTTCTATTGGAACGCAGATGCAACTGAATATTGTTATTTTACATAGAGTGCCTTTCCTTTTGAGCCACAAGTATGACCCAATTTCTTGTACAATGATGTGACCGGTGTACGAAGGGATTCTGCCTCAGCCTTTGTATAGCTCTGTTGGGGTTCGGACACTCAAAATACTGACATCTGAATGCCATGGAATATAAACTAGAAGCTTGAATTTGTGCACCAGCATGAGGCTATAGTTTTTAGTCTTCGATATTTTGTCAAATGTGACCTCAACCCGCGAAAAAAAAAGGCCTTAAGAGGAAATGCGGTCGGAGAGACTTTTTGAAAAAGCCTAAGTAAAAAGTAATAATTCGAGGTTTGGCTCTCGCCTATTTTCTCCTCCAATATTCGACGAATTTAAAAGACTTGCGTTCCCATTGAGGGACCACATTTGAATTTTTAGCTTTTGAATGCGTCAGCCTTTAGTAAAAGTTCTCAAACAATTGTAAATTCAGCCTTTAATTTGTAAAAGTAGCCACTCAAAAGTTACAATCGATTAAAGGTGGTCCCTCAGTCGTGACTGACAGGCATCCCTATCTCAAAACCTAGTGACAATTTGCAACTGCTATAAATTACTACTCTTAGTAAAAGATTTGTAAAACTAATTTATTTGAATATCAACCCTTCCTGTTCAAGGAATAAAAAGAACTAGCAAGCGGAAGGTGGTCCCTCAATCGATCACCATATGTTCACCTTGAGTGGAGACCACAATGGAATTTGAAATTTACATATGGGTCTAGCGTTAGTAAAAGTACTTGAATGATTGTATATTCAACCTTTAGTTTGTAAAAGAAGCCATTCAAAAGTTACAATCGAATTAAGGTGGTCCCTCAATTGAAACGTTAATCATAAGAAAAATCAATTTACGTAGCATTCGGAGGTTAAATAGACGAATGCTACAGTCTATCCTTTAGTAAATTTTTTTTACTAACGATTTCTTTACTAAACAGTATCAAAAAATGTACCGTTTTATTTTAAATAATAATCAAATAGCTGGGAAGAAATACTAAGATAGAGATGACCACACAGCAGGGTTTTTCTAGTGACTGTTGATAATAATTTTTAATAAAAATAAAATCTGCGCGTCGCGTACCTACGTGAACATACTTAAAAAAAATTGGTTCAATGACTAGTAACTCAAGTCGCAAATAATTAAAAAAAATCCGGCAGCCTAATTGCGGAACGCCAAATCGTCAAATGATTCTGATCAGTTGGCTTCATTTCTATCACAATTGGCTTCATTTTACGATTTTCGAATTGCGAAACTCTAGTTTATTATGAAACCAATTATGAACGTTAAGGCCCTGCGCAGAAACTAGAGTTTCGCAATTCGAAAATCGTAAAATGAAGCCAATTGTGATAGAAATGAAGCCAACTGATCAGAATCATTTGACGATTTGGCGTTCCGCAATTAGGCTGCGGATAAGTCGGACTGGTGCAACGAGTATTCCGTAAGGTATGTAAATAGTTTATCACAGTTTTTTTTAAATATAACTACAAATATATGATTTTCGGATTTTTTCCTTTATTTGTGCTACATGACTGCTTTAATGAGGCTAATGTTGATGATGACATAATTGTAATGTATATTAAAGGCTTGAATGACAATAATTACAAGATAGATGATATTTACATCCTGAGAGCACAAATAATTTCCCAAGCTTGTAATAAAAAGAATAAAATCAAGAGACGTCGTTACTTACAGTTGCGAATGTATCTACCGTTTTCGAAGAAGTTATTAATAAGATTTTTTTAGTGTCAAATTCTCCAAACTGTGTAGCAATGCATGGTGTCAAACAGAAAACATTTTAAAAAGATATACATTTATCAGTTTGAACATTCAGCTTATTATAATATTTGGCATTAGTATTTTGGAAGAAGCCATTTTAATTCGTGACGAAATTAAAGAATGTACATTGTGTAATAATCAAGTGACGTACGAATATGAGCTTACAGATTTTATATCTTTCAATTTAAATGACACACCTAAAGGACCGATTAGCGAAATACCTCGAACGATCAAAGTCAAACAAAATTTCTACAAATTAGTTGGGGCTATTGAATTTATTCCCGGAACTAGCGCCAGTGAGCTCGGCCATTACAGATGTTTCTACTTCTTTAATGAGAGCATACGTTCTTACGACGACTTAAGCTTTAAATTTGATGACAGTCCTCTAAACGAACAAATTTTTATACATACACTTTGCTACTGTCTCATTAGTAGTAATGTTTGATGTAAAAACCTTTTTACAAAAAAACAACCGCGACTTCAAAAAAAAAAAAAACACCAAAAAATGTAAATGCAGAACCAACGACACCGACTTCCGAAATTAAAATTATTTATCACTTTGTAGTGTTTTTTTCTGAAGTCGGTTGTTTTTTTTTTCGTAAAAAAGTTTTTATTTTTCACTTTTTAGTTGTACCTACCCCACACAAATTCAATAAGCACTAGTGCACTGAAGAATTGAAGACACCGACTAGAAGAATAATCAAAATTCGCATAGAAATGCTGCATTTATGCATATAACTTCGTACATAAGAATAATTACCTAATGTATTATATACTAAAACCTTCCTTAAAGTATGTCGATCACTTTAGTGAAAGAATTATCCAAATCGGTTTTAGTTTTTGAGAAAATCTCGGACATACAAACATACATACGGGTCGAATACAGAACCTCCTTTTTTGAAGTCGGTTAAAAAGTTCAGAGTTACATTTTCAGTGCAGGGTAAAATTTTGTTTCTTTTTTTTTATTATCATAAACATTATTTTCTTTGTGTTTTTATTTAGCTAAGTTTTGTCAAATATTAATAAAAATTAATATCAACTAACACTCACTAGTTTTTACTTAATAAACAATCCTGCTGTGTGGTCACCTCTATCTTGGTATTTCTTCCCAGCAATTTGATTATTATTTGAAATAAAACGGTACATTTTTTGATACTGTTTAGAAAAGTAATCCTTAGTAAAAAAATACTACTAAAGTATAGACTGTATCATTCGTCTATTTAACTTCCGAATGCTACGTAAATAGATTTTTCTTATGATAAACGTTTCAATTGAGGGACCACCTTAATTCAATTGTAACTTTTGAATGGCTTCTTTTACAAACTAAAGGTTGAATATACAATCGTTCAAGTATTTTTACTAACGCTAGACCCGTATGTAAATTTCAAATTCCATTGTGGTCTCCACTCAAGGTGAACATATGGTGATCGATTGAGGGACCACCTTCCGCTTGCTAGTTCTTTTTATTCCTTGAACAGGAAGGGTTCATATTCAAATAAATTAGTTTTACAAATCTTTTACTAAGAGTAGTAATTTATAGCAGTTGCAAATTTTAACTAGGTTTTGAGATAGGGGTGCCTGTCAGTCACGACTGAGGGACCACCTTTAATCGATTGTAACTTTTGAGTGGCTACTTTTACAAATTAAAGGCTGAATTTACAATTGTTTGAGAACTTTTACTAAAGGCTGATGCATTCAAAAGCTCAAAACTCAAATGTGGTCCCTCAATGGGAACGCAAGTATTTAAAAGATATTTCATAAACAGAATAAGAAGGATATATACTGTGTCCTTATGTTTTTCTTTTTGATGATACATTATTTTTGTAAGCACTAAAACCCTCAAAAATGCTCGAAATTGCCGCTGTCAACAGAGGCCTAGTGTACAAATTTGACAACTACTAATGAAAAAAGAAAAACATAGCGACACAGTATATATCTTTCTTATTCTGTTTATGAAATATCTTTTAAATTGGTCCAATATTGGAGGAGAAAATAGGCCAAACCTCGAATTATGACTTTTTACTTAGGCTTTTTCAAAAAGTCTCTCCGACCGCATTTCCTCTTAATACTTCTTTTTCTTAGCGTGTCGGTGGCAAAACTTACACGAACAAATATAGTATTTTATATTTGTTTGGCTCAAAATTCAGCAACGCGGATACCGTTCGCTGACGCAGCCATTACATCTTGACACTCTTGACAGACCGACAGACAGGCAACATAAAATATTTATTTTCCGTTTTCCGAGGGTAGAAACACGGAGAACAGCCCGTAAAAAAATCTGATAATACCAAAGTTTTCACGGCAGCCTACAAAAACATTTATTTATAGGTACATTTATAGTCGAAGTATCGTCCGCTGGGGTTCAACTGTTCAAGTTAAAAAGGTCTGAATGGCGGTATCTAACTTCGACAAGTTGACAGGCGTGAACTAGTTGGAGGACTGGTTATGTTGGTTTCTGATTATCTCTGTTGTTTCCAAATGTTCTTTGTTGTGGCGAGACACATATTTTTGTGTGCGGCATGTGCGAAAATTTGTGTGTGTTTGGATTTTTTGTGTGTGCGTTCTTACATGTGTCAGAATTTCAAGGTTTGATTGTGGGTGTACATGTTTTGGTCTTATTTATAAGCATTAAGCAGATAATTTAATTGTTATTTTACCGTGTAGGTTCGATTATAGTCAAATTCCGATGATCTCCGGCCACCATAACGAGGGGCTTACAGGCAGCGAAGTTGGGGCTGTGTCGTCAAAATAGCCAGGCCCAAAGAAGTGGCAAGCAGTGTTCCTGCGCGCTTTTATGGGAGGACGTGCGGTCATGCGATAGCGGGTTGATACCAGTCGAGGTTGCGGCGAGTGTACAAGTATCTCCCGAGCCCTCGAAACATAGTGGTAGACAGAACAGTGTGGTTTCCGTTGTTAGGAGTTCGATATAACCCTCCGTTCTCCCCAGACGGAGAGTATCCATGAGGATTTTCCGACGGAAAAAAAGGAGAAAAAAAAAGTTTTGAAATAAGTTTGTTCAAGGGTTGGTATGTGTTTACATGGCTGAATTGCTTAGAGTGCAGGTGGTTTTTATTAGTGTACTTTAAGGGTGAATGCTGTAAATGTTTGTTTTTACGAGAAAAGTAATACTGTACACGTAGCGAAAAGGTAAATGAACTTTTTGCATTGCTTCTAACACCTTTTAAAAGGGTCTTGGTGAAAAATTGCTAGGCGCTTGTATATTTTTTTTCGAAATAACGTAGATATAATTATCGGTAAATATTAAAAACTTGAGTTAATACATAAGTGAAAAAGAAAGATAACACGTCTTACCTACCATTACAGCGCCCCCTGGTCTAATCCTTGATATGCAATGGTTGCTGTAGTGTAGCACCACGAACATGAGGCTACAGGGGTTAGTGCAAATGTTGGGGTTCATTCCATTAATCGAGTCTGGTTTAACCACGCTGGGATCGGTGTATTTCATTCATTTAGGAGAAATAACAGAATGCGCGCAGCAGAAATGAAAAATAGGCATTTACCGCCATCTGGACGTTTGTTTCAAGTGTCAAGAGAGTGTGTTGTGTTCCGTGATTTCTAAAGTAAATAATTGCCATCATTATGCCGAAAGTGATTAAATGTGCTAGCAGGGATATAATCTTGAAGTCAAACGTCGCGCGCAGACTTATCTTCCGCGCACTCTATCAACTCAAAACATAAAATAAAATATATCAATACAAAAGTATTGATACGTTTTATTTAAGCAGAAAACTGCACGTGTCTACTTACTTTGATTCTTCTATAACATTAAATAGGTACCTACCTTTTATTCAACATTGTACGTAAATCGAAAAGGACAAATATTTAAGACGTGTTCCGATTGTGTTATTTCTTCAGGCGTGTTTTAGGCTTCAGGAGATCTTTACGACTTTTGTATTTACGGGAAGGTTTATGTCGAAACATAATCCTATTATCAGCCTTGTCGGGTACCACGTGTGACCTGTATTTTTTTGGTATTGTGTTTGAACTTTTCGGAATACCTTCGATTATTGTTGTGTATCTTTGATCAGCAAATAAATGATTTGATGGATTGATAGTCGGGTACAAAATAAATAAATATCACTTGGATAATAATTAATTATATATTTTTTTTATAAGTGTGAGGGAGCTTGTGTGTAAGTAATAACAGCCGCACGGATCGATCGATCAGGTTAAGCTACATTTGCTGTGGTTGCTCCATGGATGAGTGACCATCTTCGCATAAAAAGACCCCTCCGTGCCCCGGATAGCACGTGACGCTGTTGGTCCCGGCTGTCATTCGTGGGTCGTTAGTAGCCCAAAAGTTTGACAACCAGTCTTACAAAGGGGTATCGTATTACCCAGTATCTGGGTTGTGGAGGTCAGATAGGCAGTCGCTCCATGTAAAATACTGATATTCAGTTGCATCCGGTTAGACTGGAAGCCGACCCCAACATAGTTGGGAAAAGGCTTGGCAGATGACGTTGATGATATTGACTTGGATAATAAGTGACTTTGTTAAACGGGACTGTTATTTAGACTTACTATGTTTCTTAAACTTATACGCTCTAAACCCAACTTCTGAATTCTTAAAATACTTTGGAAATACTAACACATAAAATTACAAAGGACAGTATGCAAATCTGACCAATACCTTTCAAAATCGTCTTACGTTCGCAATCACTCGTAAAAGAGTTACTAGCCTCCCATACAACATTTAACGTTCCCGTCGCTGGTGTCTGAAACTGTATAAAAAGCGGGCGAAACGACCACTGAATAACATATGAGCTAGCGTTTATAGCCATCTGTTCCGGTCGCTGTTTGATTAGTATGACGGAAAGGAATGGGAAGTTATTCAGCTCTTTAAGTTGTTAAAGCACATGTTTTTTTGTCGTTAGGACTTACTAGCTGCACCCCATGGTTTCACCCGCATAAGTGTCGATTCCATGGGAATATCGGGATAAAAAGTAGCCTATATGTTAATCTAGGGTGTCAGCTACCTCCATACAAAAATTTATCAAAATTGGTTCAGCCGTTTGAGCGTGAAGAAGTAACAAACATATAAACAAACACACACACTCACAAACTTACGCCTTTATAATATTAGTGTGATTTGAGGTTAGGTCATAGGGAGGCAGTGAGCAATTTGGAAGGTCTGACTGTCCAGGTAGGGTTAAAAAAATAATATGCTCAATTATACTGAACATGATTGCCTCATTAGTTCAGTGGTCGCAAGCGCTACTGCTGAGCATGAAGTCCTTTTATTTATTGTTTTGTTGTCGGAGGGAATCCTTCAAAAAGCACCCGATCTCCTGGGAGGGAGGTCGGGGAGTGTGGGATTTTTACCTCACTAAAACCACCCCTGTGATCACCATCAGCACATTGAGGTGGTCCCGGTTCCTCTTAAAAGACCAATTCCGGAACGCCCGTGCAACGCCTGTAAGGCACATCCCTGGGGAGACTGTAAAGGGGCCTCCCCTGAGCCTCGCTATGTACGGCAGCACGTGACCACTATGCCAACGTCTTTTCTGGGGTCACTTGGTGGGCGGACAGAGTCCCCACTCTGTGCGTCCGCGACTCCAAAGGAGCATGATGTCCTGGGTTTGATTCCCAGGCCAGGAAAAGTGTAATTGAGTTTTATCTTCAAGAATTTCTCAGCAGCAGCCCTGAGTCTGGATTTGTGACCCGTCAATGGCAATGGACTTGATCCCCATTACATGGGACTTAACACGACTGGCTAAAAATCTGGGTGTGCTTAGACTGTGCCTACAGAAGTGATGCGATGTAAATACTAAACATTTACAGGGTGAAATTGAACACATGCGACAAATCGAAATGGGAGATTGTACTCGTCATTATGAACAACTTTTACTATGGGACCAAACCTGAAATCGCGAAAAAAAAATCAGCTGTTCCCTACATTTTGGCGAGTTATGCGAACATAAATGTAGGGAACAGCTGATTTTTTTTTCGCGATTTCAGGTTTGGTCCCGTAGTAAAAGTTGTTCATAATGATGAGTATAATCTCCCATTTCGGTTTGTCGCATGTGTTCAATTTCACCCTGTATAATTCGAAAGTTCTGCTAAACCATTTCCGTCCTTCAATACGTAGATACTAAAACTTTATATTACAAAATGACAATGCGAATAAATTTAACTGCGATTCTCTTGTGAATAAACTTTCGATTGGATGACATTTGACATTGTTTTGATGCCTTCAATGTATAGCAGTTGACCTGCGTATATCTTGGTCCCATTTCGCCACCCGTCAGTCGACCAACATACACTGTTTAGATCGTGGTAAACCTGCTGACGCCTGTCCAACACCGTATCATAACGCCATATTGTATTACCATGAGGGACACTGTAAGATTAAGCGCTCCGTCTCTGATTATCATATTCTCGATATAATTATCATCTCAAATCACCATAATCGCAAATCATCACATTATCAAAACATCATAATTATTCTCAAAACACCATGATCTTCTGGTATAGAGATAGTTTGAGTCCCGGGGAAGGCCCCGGGACTCAAACTATCTCTATACCAAATTTCATCTAATTCGGTTCAGTGGTTTAGGCGTGAAAAGGTAACATACAGACAGACAGACAGAGTTACTTTCGAATCTTTGATATTATAGTATGGATAATCTATGTCTTTACTTTTTCAAAAAAAATTAGTGTTTGGCCAGACTGGCAGCGCGGGCGCAGAGCGGGCGCGGCGCGCGAACTCAAACATACATATTATGTATGAACTTTCTTTGAGTGTGTCCATATTGGTTACGCAGCGCGGGTGCGGGCGGGCGGCTCGCGCGAGGACCGGGGTTCTCAGACTAGTTCGAGCTTTTTTCTCAAAAAAATAAGTCTTCTTCATCCATATTATAATTTGACAAACACGGGACACGACAACAACGCAGCCGCGCTCCAGTGCGGATAGGCAGATCGCGCGCGTTTCCGCACCCGCGCCCGCGCCCCAGTCTGGCCATACACTTAGTGACGTATTTTTCGTAAGCAAAAAAATAATTGATAACCTAAACTAATAGGTTCGTCTAGCTGAAGGCTGTCATATCATATCCAACATGACATGTTGTCATGTAGCAACATCGATAAATTGAAAATCAATCACGTACCGACCCAATCAGTATCAAAATCAGTAACAGGGCTGACACACGATTATCCCGTATCACGAGAAATTATGTGAATTCGATTACCTACATTATTTCTAGGTTGAATAATCCATATCCTAACTAATATTATAAATGCGAAAGTAACTCTGTCTGTCTGTCTGTCTTTTCTTCACGCCTAAACCGCTGAACCGATTCAGATGAAATTTGGTATAGAGATAGTTTGAGTCCCGGGAAAGGACACAGGATAGTTTTATCCCGATATTCCCACGGGATCAAAACTGACGCGGGTGAACCCGCGGGGCGCTGCTAGTCAGCCTATAATGTTCCCACTACGGGACACAGGCCTCCTCACTTTTTAAGAGGAAATGGGTCGTAATACAGGTGGGCTTAGTACGGGTTGGTAGATGTCACATATCTTCGAATTATTGGTTCTAGGACATGCCGGTTTCCTTACGAAGTTTTCCTTCACCGTTTTGAGAGCTGTGGTGATGAGATAATTTACATAAGGTAAAGCGCCTGTCTGGGTTTGAACCTCGTAACTCGTAAGTTGCGGCCGCTACCACTTAAACACGGGGTCCGACTTATAATAAGAAAAGTTTATAAAAAAGGAAATCGAGTTATAAGACTCACTATCCTTTTTGAAGATGATGATAATGACAGGTAATAATCAGAAGGCCAATTCTCGTAATTTAAAATGTTCAAAATCTAGTCGCAGTCTCATCTCAGCGACAAACAAATGCCAAAAACTTGTCAAAATGTGGGGAAATTAGAGGTATTTTTGACTGTTTGAGCCTGAGATCAGACTCTGAACGTTCTTAAAATTACGAGAATTGCCCCTATTTATTCAGTCCCAGAATGGATTAACGATCTTAGTATATGAGGTATGAAATCTATACTAATATTATAAAAAGGTAAAATTTGTTTGTAAGTTTGTATGTATAGGGGGTAATCTCTGGAACTACCAGTCGGATTTGAAAAATTCTTCTTGCATTTGATAGCCCAATTCTTGAGGAAGGCTATAGGCTGTTCAACATCACGCTATGACCCTTAGGAGCCGAGCAAAAAGATAAAAAGTCAAAAAGAACTTTAAGTGATAGCGCGGGCGGGTGATGCGATACGACGGGGTGGCTCGGGGGAAACAAGAAGTTTCACGCAAACGAAGTCGCGGGCTGAAGCTAGTATCCTACATTTCGTACCTAGGAAAGCAAGTCAAATCGTCGGTCCGGATTGTCATACAAATAAATATTCAACAGTCCCGGACAGTCAGAAGCCCGAGACGATGCTGGATTTATCCTAAGGATTTCGGTATTTCCCAATAATTCCGTTGTACAGACGCCAGCACATCAAGTTACTACAATCTGTCAATTTTTTTAAATAGATTTTCAACTTTATCGCTAAAGTCTTAGGTTCAAAGTTGATTGGGAAAATTTGACAGTTTCGGGTAGCTTGAAGTGCTGGCGTCTGTACCTAGAGGTAAGAAAGCTGTCGCTGGCTTTCCGAATATTTAACTACTAGCTTCTGCCCGCGAATTCGTCCGCGTGGAATTTCTTATTCCTCCGACTGCCCGCGCTATAACTTTGTTTTCTTTCGGACTTTTTTTATCTTTGGCCCGGCTTCTATACCGGATTAGTGTACTGGTAGATATACAGGGTGTCTGGTAATTAATGGATAACCTCTTCACGGGTCGTTGTACTTTATATTATGAACAACTTTTACTACGGGACCAAACATGAAATCGCGAAAAAAAAATCAGCTGTTCCCTATGTTTATGTTCGCATAACTGGTCAAAATGTAGGAAACTGCTGATTCTTTTTTCGCGATTTCAGGTTTGGTCCCATAGTAATAGTTGTTCATAATGATAAATACAATGACCCGTGAAGAGGTTATCCATTAATTACCGGACTCCCTGTAGAAGATAGAAGCGGACGCAACAAGGTGCGAGAAAAGGATAACGTCCAATATTCTTCAACACAACACAATCCCAATCATATTATGGACAGGTAACCACGCCATAATCGCCATAAGCCGCTTTTCGCATTCAGTTACAAAATAACCGCTCAGCAACAAAATAAAACCCGACGCACACTAGCGAGTCCGATGTTAATTTAATCTCATACCGTTAAGTCGCTACAAATCACGGGCCTTTACCACCATTTTATTGCGTTTTAGCCACGAAGCTACTTTGCACGTATGTATTTAGGTTAACACTTGGCCCGACTTGGCTTCATGTTTATGCAAAACTGACTTCCTCAGGACACTGCGCGGGAAAGATAAGCTTTGTATGAATAATAACGGTGTCCGTTTGAATACATTTTCTTATATGTTAAGAGGCGTTAAAGCAGTTATGGTTTGTGAGGTGTTTGCTTTTTGCCAGCCCTAGCAACGGTATTTTCATAGTGTCGTAGTGTTCGACTAGATACGATAATGATTATAACCATAATCAAAACATGGCCTTACATGCTATGCCAACTTTATAATATTAAACTTTAACGTCGATGCTTTAAGGTAGCCTTTGAAATACTTACGTTTTTATCCGACACGACTGGATAGATCAGGCGCAGGACCAACGGCTTAACGTGCTTTCCGAGACACGGGGGTATCACACCGCCAATTTCCAAACTACGGGCTAATATTACATACATACACATAGCCTGTTAAAATCATAACCCTCTTGGCTATTGGCCTTGCAATATTCAGGTAATTCTGGGGAGTTTGTTGCCTGAACAGTTAAAGGCCCAAGACGGCGGCGCGCCGTGTTCCGCGCGCCGCTCTCTAGAGGAATGGTGGCCGTTTGCGGCCGCTGAGAGTGACGGGGTCCGCATGGATGTATGCGGGCCAACACCTGGTCGGGGGAGCGTGACGAAATGCGCAAGCACTCCAGCACCCCGGCTAAAGGTAGCAGCAGGAC
The DNA here is from genome assembly GCA_945859645.1 of Amphipoea oculea. Taxonomy (NCBI): domain Eukaryota; kingdom Metazoa; phylum Arthropoda; class Insecta; order Lepidoptera; family Noctuidae; genus Amphipoea; species Amphipoea oculea. The sequence continues at coordinate 18,709,387 of OX243873.1, forward strand.
ACCGTGTGGTTTTGGTCAGTAAGAGTCTGACAGACCCCTCCACCCACCCAAGGGTGGTGAACATCCATGAGGATTTCCACACGATAAAAAAAGATGCCTAAATGCAGTCACTTTAAGTATATAGACACCTTGAATACTATGAACGTTCTGACTCCCAATACATATTCCTCTACCATTTGCCTAAAAGCCCAAATCGATATCGTTGTCTATAAAATATAATAAGGTACGACACGTTACAAGATAACAATGAGCAATATGAGCATGTGAAAACGTTGTTAGGGGCACGCTTGTTGAATACAAATCGGTGGTGATATCTACGCATGTTCGTACGTAATTATTACAAACGTAATACTAGAGAGAGGGACGGGTCTAATCGAATTCTGTTTTGGTATTCGATTAATCGAATGAGAGACTAATTACTCAGGGCCGTATTTAATAAATCAGAATAATTTATGAGAGAGCTCTCTGAAATGAAAGTGGTTTTGTGTAGTTATTTAGGATACTGGGTTGAGACGAACAACATTCTAGGTCTATTTATGTTATTTAGGGTTATTTGTGCGAAATTAGATAAGTGTTTTTAACATACAGAAAAAACTGTTGAGCCATCTGGGAAATAAAACTGATGGTTTTAACGGTTTCTACATTGCAAAGTCAAAGCAATTATTTCAAATAGGCACATAAATGGCACTTTTGAACGTCAAAAATTACCTTAAAATAGAATTGATTCTAGTCGCCCCTTCCAAAAGGTAGAAAGGAAGGTGCAAAATCATACAGCCACTGGTCCAAAAAGCATGACCTTCAAATAAAAAAAATACCTACTGGCTTAGTATTTGACAAAAACTGCCTCCAACAAACCCAAGAAGAAGACATATAAATTGTGACAGATCTCATCCGGAACAAGCAAATTTACGTGCTGCGAAATTGTTATTTCCATATAACATGGAAGGGATCGAGTCGTTTAGCATAATTTTGTTTTATCTCCCCCCCTTCTCACAACACGACACGTAATCGGATCGGGACGACTGTCAATATTTTTTTGCTAACCCTTATAATATAGTCATGGAAATGCTAATCTTGTTTCCGGGTGTCTGATTTCGGGGTCAACACGTATTAATTAATGTTTGATTACTTTGGGATTTGGTTGATTCGGTTTCTGGCAGAGAATTGTGTGCAAATGAAGGTTTTGTATAATTTAACTAAGGTATAGGCAGCGAGCGGTATCTTAATAGCTGACGACAAATTGAAAAGGCCAAAAAAAAACTTGAATGAAAGTTGATGGCCATACAGAAGTATGAGGAACAGTTCGTTCATCCTCCATAGAAAAGGGAGGAACTCAACTCAACTCAAAGCATTTATTTCAATTAAACCATTATAGGCACTTTTGAACTGCCAAGAAGTCGGTTATTCAGAAAATATGAAGCTAGCTGCCCATTCTAAAGCGTAGGTACCTATGGAGAAGAACGGGCAAGAAACTCCATGGACACTCTATTAAATTATATTTTTACAAAAATACAAATCATTAATGTTGAATTTAGAATTATATGTCAGAACGATGTAAAAAAAAGACGTACGCGCTAAAGGCGTCCAGAGTACAGCAAATAGTAACAAAACAACAATTCAAAAATAAAATACTTAATTAAAAATAAGCCGCGGCAGCTAAGTGATGACCAGCCCCAACTGACGGGGCCCGTTCACGAACATGACGCATAGACCAGCACCATTCAGCTTAAGACCCTCTGACCAGACAGGTGTTGTGTCTGTTGGGTTTGCATGCATGACGTCAGTGTGATGCGTAATTCACATATGGTGATGTGGATGCCGCCACTGTCACAGCACCAATTTGGAAATTTCTTTTTTCACTATTCCTTGGAAGAACCTTACTAAGCAGATGTGGTTATGGGCTGGCCATGATTGTTTTAATGATCATTGTAGGTGTGGTCCGTAAAGTCATTACCACCAGCCTGTCAGAATCAATTCTATTTTAATGTAATTTTTGACGTTCAAAAGTGCGTTTTAAGTGCCTATTTGAAATATATGCTTTGACTATGACCGAGCCACTTCATTTAAGAGTTTTACTAGGCATACTTAAATGACAAACACATGTTAGCTATAACATCGATAAAAAATAATCGCTTCTTCAATGAAATTCGATTTAAAACTAAAAGTATCGATTGCTCTTGCCGGTAACATCACTACAAATTATTATTACGTCACAAACGCCCTCACTGATGTCTAAGTTAACGCAACTGAATTTACGTGCTGTGAAATTATGATTATTTTCAATGTTAGGGTGCGATCAGAAGCCTTTTTACCTTCGACTATAATAATTAGCAGAAGATCGACTTGCCTACGAAATACATACCTACATCTATCTTCTATCTATTCCTATTATAAATGCGAAAGTGTGTCTGTCTGTCTACCTGTTTATATGTTACCTCTTCACGCTTAAACCGCTGAACCGATTTATATGAAATTTGGTATAGAGATAGTTTGAGACCCGGGAAAGGACATGGGATAGTTTTTATCCTGATATTCTCACGGGATCGAAACTTAAGCGGGTGAAACCGCGGAGCGCTGCTAGTATCAATATATATTTCGTGGGCAAGTTGAACTGCTCCAAGGTTTACGTAATCATCTGCCTAGCCATTTCTCAAAGTTAAGTCAAGTTGAGCCATAAAGTACAGAAATATTTTTTCAAATCCGACTGGTGTATTCAGATATTAGCGCGTTGAAACAAACAAACTCTTCAAATTTATTAAGTTATAGATTCACATATTTTTTTATTATTATGCATTAATTTATTTTAGATCCCTTTTACTTTCCATAACTTATTATTTGTAGTCTGAACGTAGCCTTACAGTAAGATCGACACGTTTAGCATAATTTAGCCTCCCTTCGCGATCGGAATGAGATCCACCTACGTGTTTGATGCCTTGATACGGCCTGTAATAACATGAATGAAGCCTTTTACTTATAAATTATGAACTCACCAACCCTTATTATATTATCGGAGTTATACCTTTGAGTTACGTGCATTAAAATACTTGAAAACGGAAGAATACGCTGTTATATTTGGAAAAAAGATACATGTCGATACCTTAATTGGCAAACCAGCCAACTCCAAATTTTGTCAAAAATATATTTTGATTTGATTTGAGTCTACAAAAAATATTATACAGTTTTAAGTGTCTCCTGGAAAATTTGCTCATATGGAGTTGGCTGGTTGGCCAATTAAGGTATCGATGTGTGCTTTGCTCATTTATTTGCCTTGACTTAACAGGGTCACTACAAATCATATTCTTGGTTTACGCAAATAAATAAAGAAAGAAAAAGTATTTATTGCGATTCGTACAGGAAGATCACAAACTAAACAGTAAAAAATAAAAAACCAAGTTATGCAGGGTGTCCCTGGAAGTATGGATCAAATCGAATAGGGACGTGGGCAAGGTCATTTCCAAATGATTTAGCAAAAAAAAAAAAATACTAAAAAAAAAATAAAAAAAAATAAGCACTAAAAAAAAGAGAAAAAAGATCGAATTCGTGAAAACTATCAGGGCTATCAATTTATTTTTTTTAGATAGCCCTGATAGTATTTTTTTATGATTAGTTTCTTTGAGCACTAAGCAAAGTGATTGAAAAAAAATTAAAATCAGTCATAACTTTTGAACCGTAAAAAAATTCACTGACATTCTCAGGATTAAAAAGTTTGGAAATGACCTTGCCCACCCCCCTATTCGATTTGATCCATACTTCCAGGGACAACCTGTATAAAAAAGGAATAAAAAGAAAAATGAAACCTATTATTACAAATCTATTATTCAGTTTGATTTTGTCAATACTGTTCCATCGAAAAGCACTCAACAATGTGTTTTTGGTGCCGTAAGTCACTAGCACTACACACACACACACACACACACACACAGGCTACCTGCAGTATTTTCACACCTTCTTCCTAAATCCATCCAAAGGTTGTCTTTGAAAGATCGCTTTTAGCGATAAAACAGCCAATAATTGTGCAACCCCTTGTAAAATTTCTACATTTATGTCTGTAATTTTTATGGTGTACATTTTAAAGAGAATTCGATTTATCCACCCTCGCTCAAGTGCGTTTGAAATCGGTGCTCTAAATGGAATACCTCAAATCTTTTGTCTAGAAACTAGATTGTCTGTTGTTATACCTATCAGGTGTTCCACTCTCAAATAATTTCCACCTGGATGCTTTCAAACAATGAATGAATTTTAAAACCAATTAAATAGTTTTAGACATGAAACCTAGGTAAAACAAAGAACGAATGAAACGTCTAGCGACTTACTCATACTTTTGCATGAAGAAGGTATTATTTTTAAACATTCTAAAGATGTTTAAGAAAATGTTTAGAAAGTTTAAAATAATACCTTCTTCTTGCAAAAGTACCTACGAGCTATTGAATTGCACGCGTTTGGTTTGAATTTAATTTAGCAAAGACATAACACTTTGAACAGTGATGGCCTAGTGGTAACGGCCCCGACTTACGAGTTGTAGGTCGTGGGTTTGAACCCAAGTAGGCGCTTTACTTTGTGTAAATCATTTCATCATCACTGCTCTCAAAACGGTGAAGGAACACAATGTGAGGAAACCAGCATGTTCTAGAACCAAAAATAGCCCACTCCCTCTCGAGGAGCTGAGGCCTGTATACTAAGCAGAGGGGACATTAGTAATAGGCAAATTATGCTATATTAATTATTATTATTATATTAACAAAGTATCATACTCCACATTAAAATTTTACTTGAATTTTCGTGCAAACTGCGACAGTTACAAAGAAAAATCACCAAACCCCAAGAATCCAAAAAACCTTTTTTATCCAAATTAGCCACGATTCGGTTTTAAGCGTAAAAATGAGCATTAATACCTTTCTTTAAAGAAAATATTCAAAGGTAAAGATAAAGATAATGTCTTTACAATCTTTTACCATCTCAAAGAAATCTCGCCGCCGTTTGAGGATATTAAATATAATCTTAAGCGATTATGGTTTTTTTTTAACATAAATATAAGGTGGCGGTCTTGCCTGGTGTTACGAAATTCAAAGTGAACAGCGCTCCTGTAGATATTAGCGCCGATTCCCTTGTTCACAAACTAAACTAAATTTAAGTTCAGTGCATCTTTTTTTTTTCTATTTCATTAAGAAAAGGACAGAACATAAATATTAGTTTAGTCCTGTCAAATCAAGATAATCCATAGACAAGTTTAGACGTGACTAAAAAGTTGGCCACTAAAAATACGTCAATTTATGTCAGGCGCTGACTAATTTGACAGGACTAAACTAATATTTATGTTCTGTCCTTTTCATAATGAAATAGAAAGAATAACTTAAATTTAGTCTAGATTGTGAACAAGGGAATCGGCGCCATTAGAGGGTTTTCATATAGAGATAAAAATATTACTTGGTACAAGATACTAGGTAACAAGGACGGCACCCAGAAACCCGCTAAGCTTAAGTGGAACTGTGTCGGACATGTCTGCCGCATGTCAGATGACAAATGGACGAAGGGAACCACCGATTGGGTCTCACTAAACGTACAATGACATGGCGGCAGGCCGAGACTTAGGCGCGTCGCCCACACGAGCTAGAGTCGAGGCGGCGACGAGGCGCGGGCGCACGTTTTGTATAGGAATAAGTATAGGTATGTCGCCTATACATACATACTTATATTTATTCCTATAGAAAACGTGCGCCCGCGCCTCGTCGCCGCCTCGACTCTAGGTCGTGTGGGCGACGCGGCTGGCCACGTTCACACGGCGATTAATTTCCCGTATACCGTATACGAGATTTTATCGAATAGAGTAGTGACAACAGAAAACTTAAAAATTGTTTACACGGCGTTCATACGGGAAAATGCCGTGTTCGAGAAATATATTTTAACGTATACCGTGCGAAGTTGTCACCGGAACGCCGCGTCTCGAAACGATTTTATCGAATACGACACGCAGTGGCGCTTATGTTCATGTTGTCTCGTTCACACGATTCGCCCATTCGAGAATCGAAAAAATCGAATCGAATGGTCGCCGTGTGAACGTGGCCTAAGATGGCGGGACGAGCTTGATCCCTACCGAAAGGACTGTCTAACACTAGTCTAGCAAAGGACAGAATTGTGTGGAAAAAGGAGAGGGAGGCTTTTGCCCTGCAGTGGGAAAATACAGGCTACTTAGGCTGGTACATTAGATAGACAACTGTACACCTATTAGATACTTTTACATGACTGTGTATACTCTCAGTAACCATATTTGCGCATAAAGGCTTTTCTTTTTTTTAACTATTAGACATCATTTACCCCTTTCCTATTTAGCGTCAAAGTCAGTCCGGTAATGAAAAACAAAAAATTAAAAATGACTACTAGGTGCTTATTTTATTATTTTGGGGCTTATTTCAGTAATATTTATATTTTTGAAATGTGCTAATTAAGCCCTTTCATTTGATACCGAACAAGGCAACATCCCAAAATATTTATTTTTTAAACTCCTTACTTTATGTCCTCTAGAGGGCGCCATATTAAATTTCGTGTGACGTCACATAGCCTATACCCAGCGGATGGTCAAGAAGCTTCTAACGATACCTCATTTGTCAAATTAATATAAGTGCTTTTGAAGTTATGAGGAAACAGATGAACATACATACCGGTTAAAATTACATATATACCCTCCGTAGTCGGGTAACAACTAGGTCACATCCATCGTGTCTGTAAATTTTTGATGTCAATATACCTTGACATATTATGTAACATCGAGAGGAAACCGGGATGACCTAGAACCAAAAATTCGAAGACGCGTGATATCCATCAACCCGCACTGGACCCGCGTGGTGAATTACAGCCCACTCCCTCTCACCGTGGGAACATTAAGTATAGGCTGATTATGCTTATATAGTAAAAGTGTGCCAAACTTGCGAAGATATGAACCTTATTCAAAACAACATATATGAAAGTTTTCTGCAGGTAGGTCGTGCTCAACATGAAAGTACTTTTATTTTTAGTCCAACGGAAAGTCAAAAACAAAAAAAAACGAGCACTTTAAAAGCCATACAAAATTGGCAGGTGACGTTTATTCGACGTCCGAAAGAAAAAGAAGTTTATCGGATGATTTATTAAACAAAACCATTCAAGTAAGTGGGCCGATGGTACTCGAAAAACTGAAGCATAAAATTGTATTGAACAGTTTCCCTTTATCGTAGGAGCCCCATACATCCGAACGTTTCGGGGACGCATCCTGTCATATAACAGGGTACGCTCGATGCTGACGGTAAGAGGAATTTTGAAAGTTATCAAAGAGATTTCAAAGCTTTGTAATGTTTTAACTTTTTTGTTGGCTTTGTTGAAGAGCAGCGTGGATCAGACAATATTGAACGTGAGGAACGGCGATTGAAAAATCGAGACAACAATAAATCTACGACAAACGAGGAACGCTTTGAGACTTTTTGTTCAATCTGACCTGACTCGTGAAGTTTAGAGCCAAATAGGGCAGTATGTGATAGGGAAATAGCTTTAACATACTTTAGAAAAGAGTAGAATGATGATGATTGATAGACGAATTAAGGGTGCTTTTTAGCACCATAATTGTATAACACACTTTCAATCAGAATCCAAAGGATTTTGGAGAAAAATCCATTGCTTCTCAAGTTTGAAAAAAAATGTCTTTTTGACAACTTACCTAAATAACGCAATGAATATTGTTGTAAGAGTATATTCGGCAATTACAAAGAAATTGTCATTTCCCAAGTAGCACAGATAGCTGTATAACTACTCACTTTTAGACCTATTTGAAACTCTATGCATATTAAGACTCTTTTAAGAGTACACTGGTGATCTTACAGCTGCATAATAGCTGTCAGTGATATTTAAACAGCTTAGGCTGATATAGAGCTGCATTAAGGCTGATTAAGACCGAAAAAACTACCATTGATACGCTAAGAGCGCTATAAAGGTATATTTTCAACGACTCTATTCAGCTTTCAACCTTTTCTAATGCCTTAACCGTAGTAAGGGCTGTTTAGTGGATGAAATTACGCCAAATGCTGTATAAGAAGGTATTTGTGAACTCTTATTACACTGACTTATTAAAGGGACACGTGTGAACTATTAGGACGTTAATAGCTGTATAATGGATGATTTGTGGCCCACATTACAGCTTATTGTTGAATATGTCTACCGCTAATCAGCCTTTATACTGCCATTGATAGTGTCTGCATAGCGTCTGTTTAAACATTCACTAGATGCCTCGCAGCTGCTTAGAGACTCACTAGTGTATCGAATTAACGGCTTCTACTTTATAGTGGTTCACATAAATACCTTTAATCAGACTTTATCTGAATAAAAGTAACATGTGGTACTGTAATCAGTCAGTGTAACTAGTTGATGGCGATAATACTGGCGCGCTGATTTTATTGCTTTATAAATATGAACTACTAATTCGTGGAAAATGAAAGCTAGAACAGGGGGCATTAGAAGAAAATTATCGAAAGAGTACCGAATAATTAACGCAAAGCGTGACAAATAGTTTGAAACAGGATGGTTCCGTACAAAATATTAGTAGCAAAAGCTCAGAAGATGTTGCACATTCAACAAATTATTCTCGGTGATAATATTAATTATTCAATTCTAAACACCGGCAATTATGATTCAGAAAAAGTATCGAGTTCTGAAGATGATGACGACGGCAACTATAGTGATAATGTAAAGCACTCACTGTTTAGGGAAAAATTAGAATGTGGGTTGTAGAAAAGAGTATTAACCATGTTGCTTTAAAAGATCTGGCAGCAATTATCAACGACTTGATTCCGCAAATATTACCAACTGATCTAAGGACAATTTTAGTAACTCGTCGAAATGTGAACATAAAAGAAATCGAAGGTGGCGAATACTGGCACAACGGAAAAGCCAATTCTGTGATTAAAATATTGAATAGTTGGGATGAAGCTCCAGACGAAATTTCATTAAATATTAATTTTGATGAATTGCCAATATTTAAAAGTTCTAAACATTAATTTTTGCCAATTTTATGCAACACCCACGAGAATACTGGCATAAAGCCATTTATTATTGGTATTTACTTTGGAGTTGGAAAACCAAAAACCGTGGACAGTTACATAGAAGATTTTATTAACGACATGAAAAAAATTTTGGATGAAGGTATTCATAATTTCGAAAAGACTATTGCTGTAAAGATTTTTTCTTCCAATCAGGACTCGGCTTCGAACGTCCTTCCTTGATCAGCTTCGAAATGTTTTTATTCTTTGGAGGTCAACTTAATATTCCATTAAACTCCCAAAGTGACGGCACAATGCTCAATCGATCACCATTCGGTTCTGAAGTACTAACGATCTTAAAAGGCATTATTCTGTAATAAAGAAATGAAACAATCACTTAGTTATAAGTAATAAATACATAACTTGTACAAAGGTATCATCTGGTATCATCTGTCACAATAACAGCCTTTTTAGAGTAAGTAAAAACTAGGAAATTAAAATATGTTGAGGATGAAATATTGTATTTATGTTTATGTAGCTGTATAATTCATTTTACAATAAAAAAATAATATGTATATCTATTTATACACCGTGAAATTTTAATCACCGTTTTCCTTTTAAGGGGTCATTGTACTCATCATTATGAACAACCTTTACTATGGGACCAAACCTGACACGTGAAAAAAAAAATCTGCTGTTCCCTACATTTATGTTCGCATAACTTGTCAAAATGTAGGGAACAGCTGATTTTTTTTCGCGATTTCATGTTTGGTCCCATAGTAAAGGTTGTTCATAATGATGAGTACAATGACCCCTTAAGAGCAAAACGGTGATTAAAATTTCACGGTGTCTATTAATATCTTTCTACCCAATTTGAAAGGTTCGCGCGCGCGTAAAACGGTGTGTTAAATAATATCACTGTGAAAATTTTGAACTAGAAGTTATCCATGCGGTGGTTTTAGATATAATACTACGGATCCCTAAAGAGTCTGTATAACAACTGTTTAATTGTTCACATTATGGCTAACGGTAGAGCTTGAGGACCATTAAAAGTAAAGAAAACAGCTTATAGCTGCATACAGTTCACATGTGTCATTTTATTCAATTTTTTGCTGATTAACAGTACACTAGTGAACTATTAGACAGCCTTTTGAAGCATATAAGAGTTTTAACTATTCACGTCGCTGTATAACATTGTATTGTATAACCTATAAATATACTGATTCATTTATCAACATTTATGATGTTTTGTGTATGAATTAGGAATATATTGCATTCATTTTCACTTCCTGATAACATAATAATAACTTTTTGTCTTATAATTATTTTCAAAGCAATAAAATTTTTTTATTCAAGTTTTCATCACGGCTTATTTATATCACAAAACTAATTAAAAACAGAATATTTTCGTGGCGCACTAAAATTTTCTTAGACAATATATATGTATAATGTCAGTGAAATTACATTCCCAATCATTTTTCCTCTATTAATATGTAAAACAATGTACTTACCAGGGAATATTAATATTATCCACGTATAATTCACTCCATGAAACAGGTTTTCAATTGGCAGCTAAGGTTATTTTGCTACATCAAATATGTTCACTTTTATACTGGCCGCAAGCAGCTTTTCCCGGTTTAAAACATCTATTAAGAGCGTAGATGTGACATATTTACTGAATAAAGAGTAACTTGTGATCTCTTAGTCAGTCGATATTCAGCGCATAGTACTGTCGTTACCCTTTATAACACTGTTAAATTGCTGCTACACAGCTCCTAAGCAGCTACGTGAACTTAAGGCTGAATAATTTGTGCCCATTTAAGAGCTATAAGAGCTGTATAAGGCCCTATACAGCCCTTATGCAGCTTTTTTTATTCAGCTTTAACCATGATGGGAATCCGTTATTCGGCTGATAAGCAGCCTCGTGTGCTACTTGGGTTCGCCTTTCGACTTCTGTGATGCCTTTTAATCACACGCGTGGATTCCGCGCGAGCTCACGCGGGAACACCGCAGGAAATGTGCCGAATCGAGCAAAATGGCCGCGTGTCATACTAAAGTATAAATGTAAGTTAATCAAGAGTAAAAAAAAAAAATCTGCCAAATAAATACTCTAGCTAGGTAGCGTAATATAAATTACATAACGGTTGATTCCTACGACTTTATTGGCGGGCTTCGAGCGAGATATATAATGGATTTAAAAATTTATGTTCACTGCGGAACCGCGCAGTTTAGTCGATTGACTTTTACAATGCCTGTTTGCAGAATTTAATCGATTCAATGTTTAGAGTGAACCATTAAAATAGGTATACCTACGGTAAACTTATATGGTTTAGAATGGAATGATCCATATAAAATAATACATAGTGGGTACCCACCCAGACAGCATACTGTTAAGCACATACTACTTCAGTATACTTATTACAAAAGTCTGACTACCAGTTTTTCACGAGGTAGCAGGTGGCGTCCTGTAGTTTCTGGCTACGCTCATGGGAAGAAAGTGTGAGTTTATGTATCTAAGAGGTATCGTATTATCCAATCACTGGGTAATACGATACCTGGACTTCAGATAGGCACACGCTCTATTTATTAAATACGGGTATTCAGTTGCATCTGGTTAGACTGGAAGCCGATCCCCTACATGGTTGGGAAAAGGCCAGGCAGATGATGGTGGAGCTCATGCACTAGATTTACACTTTGAGAGACAAAATAAAACTTCTTTTAACTTCACATACTCGGAAAGTAGTGTTTGTTTGATCCGAATAGCGGGTGGAAGACGCTGCTTCCCTCTCTAGGGCGGGAATGAATATTAAAAATTAAACCTCCGAAAAAACTGAAAAGCAAAAAATAAAAACCTTTTTTATTTTACCTTAATAAATAAGTTCTTAAACTAATGCATATACCTAAGAAATTTTGTGTCGGCGCCAAACAAGCAGAGAGCGCATTTTTGAAGTGAAACTTCTTTAGGCGCGCTTGACTTGGGGAGTAAACTGGCGAATGCGTTACGAAAACGTGTGATCGCGAGTAGGGAAGGTACGTAAAAAATAGCTGGAAATACCTGGTGTAAAAACCCGGTCCCGGTCGCATAAATATGCGACCGGGTTTTTACACCAGGTATTTGCTTCCAAGTACGCACACCGGGTACCGACTCAAAATACGTAGGTACTCAACCGCGTCAGTTTTCGCAAATTTTAATGCGATCATGCTCCTTTAAGAACAATTTCGTATGCAAGTATTTTTTACCGACTTCACAAAAAGGAGGAGGTAGGTACTATGTTCGGCTGTTTGTATGTTTTTTTTTTTTGTATGTTTGTTCATCGAATACTCCGCCAATTGTCGACGGATTTTCAAAATTCTTTTTTTGTTCCAAAGTAGATAGTTTTGAGGTGGTCCCACTGTCACCAAGTTAGGATCTGATGATGGGATCTTAGAGTAATCGAGGGCAACCTTTAAATTTTATAGGCTCACTTATTGTTTTTCGCATATTTTACGAAGTATCTTGTGTATTTGCGTATGGTTGTCACCATCTCAGGTAGCTGGGCTGATGATGGAAGTTACAACTCCTTAACAGTAAGAAGTTGCTCGAACAGGCAAGGACTGTTTTAGTCAATTGTTTTGATGTTTGATAGGGCATTTGCCACATTTGGTCTCATGATCATCAAGTCATGACCTGATGCTGCAGTCAGGATAGTCTGCAGAGTACCTAACTCCTCGACAACTAACAGCAGATATATCGTGTTAAGGCTCATTGCAAAGGGCTCGATGTGTGGATAAACGTACTGTTAATGAGGAACACCGAAGTACATAAAGACCTGATGCTGAAGCCAGGAGCATTAGAAAAAGTACCAACCTTGAAATTACAGCACCGTAGTCGTGTTTGGGCTCATTTTAAACAGGACTAAATTTTAAGTTCAATGCAATGTTGACAAGTCTGGCCTGATGCTGCAGCCAGGATTATCAGCATCTAGTCTAAAAACATCAGGGCAGGATTTGATGATGGGATCCTGGAGAAATCGAAGGAACTCTTCAAATATTATAGGCACACCTATAGCGATTTGGGTATTTTTTATAGTAACTCGTGCATTTGCTCTCGGAAAGCACTATTTGATGATGTGGAACTGATGATGAAGACCACAGATGGCCACCGGAACTACTCAATAATATCTAAGTATTTCACGGGTTGCGATTCGATTACTTTAATATGGTTGCTAAGCAATTTATGCTCGTCACAATGTGAATGGTGATACGGAGCTGATGGTGGATCTGGAGAATTCCTCAACAATTAACTTCCCTGTATCGGGAAAAGCAATATTTTGTTTGTAAAAGGCGATGATCACTAGGCTATTGTAACTTAAATAAATTATAAGCAGACCCACTAAAAAGCGTGAAATAAAAACTTTTTAAGAAAAAAAAAAACGACTTTCAAAAAAACACTACAAAGTTAAAAATATCTTTAATTTCGGAAGTCGGTGGCAAAAAACTAAAATAAAGATCCAAAGACACCGACTTCCGAAATTAAAGTTATTTTTCACTTTGTAAAGTTTTTTTTGGAAGTCGGTTTTTTTTTTCTTAAAAAGTTTTTTTTACTTTAATGGTTTGCAAGTATTTATTTGTAAACGCGATTTTGCTCCTTATTTATTCGAAGTCATTGATCAATTTCCTATGCAAGTAGTTTTACTTCCAACGGGGCTTTTGAATACGCGATTGTATTTCTTATCTGTATGAAGTTATGGATCAGTTTTCTATGCAGATAGAAAATACTTTTGAAAGTATCTCGCTCCGTCGTGCCTCGACGCTCAAGTACGTAGGTACTCAAATAGTTCAACAACCGCGTTTGTTTTCGCAAATGCGATCATACTCCTTATCAGTAAGAGCACAGAATACTTTATAGTACTACGTACAGAAAGGACACTCCCTTCCTCGCCCTCATATCAGATACCGCACCTCACCCCGCACTTCGAGGTATTCGTCGCCGACTCTTTAGCAAGGGCGCTCGCGAACCGCAGCGCTGTATTGCTGACACACAATTATGCGATTTAAAAGTTTTATTTGAGTTTTAATCACGATGGTTGGATATTGTGATGCTTTTCCGAATTCGTATTTACATATACTGTTTGTATGATTTCGCATTTTTAATAACATGCGATTTAATAACCCATTATTTACAGAAAAGTCATTTAAACTAAACTATTTTAGTGTTTTTATTTCATTACGAACCCGTCTATATAAATAAACAATTGAACTACCTGGTCACTTCATAATAATGCACACGTTCGGGCAGCGCCGCCGCCGACGTCGTTCGGTTCCCCGACACAAATTGCTTTCTGCGCCATTTTTTTTTACGCTACTAGATTTCACGCACACATTTGCACGTATACAAACGTAATTTGTTTATGTAGTAGTAATAGGTAATTATTTTGCGAGCGTTGTATGGAGTGTCCGAGGTGTGGTAAGAGTCTACGGAACAATTTCGTATGCAAGTATTTTTACTTTTATGGTTTGTAAAAGTATTTATTTGTAAACGCGATTATGCTCCTTATTTATAGGAATTCACGGATCAATTTCCTATGCAAGTACTTTTTACTTCCAACAGGGCTTTTGTTTGATTACGCGATTGTACTTCTTATTTGTATGAAGTTATGGATCAGTTTTCGATGCAGATAGAAAATACTTGAAAGTATCTCGAGCCCTGGTTTTAGGCCCTGGTTTCTTAAGGTGGACGTACTTGGAAGCCCTGGTACTCGATTTTGCAAGTACGACCCATGTCTAAGGGCTACGGGCGAGGCGAACGGGAGTTGAGAGTGGGGGATATAAGCAAGAGAAAGCAGTGCGCGCGCACATTTTCTTTCTCTCTTCCTCTCATAGCCAAATACGTTTGAAGTTTCACTTCAGTCGTGTGGTCATAAGCACACTCGGTTTTTTTTGTTTTCGCTGGAGATTTCACGTTGCATTATTATTTTGATATGGTTATTTCTTTAAATTTAAGATAATTTAGTGATCTCTGTTCATTGATTGTTTGGCGCCGACTCAAAATTTCTTAGGTATACTTGCATTAGTTTAAGAACTTATTTATTAAGGTAAAATAAAAAAGGTTTTTATTTTTTGCTTTTCAGTTTTTTTCGGAGGTCAATTTTTTTGTTAAAAAGTTTTTATTTTATAATTATTTGAGGCTATAATTTACGAATTACTACATGCTTTTATTTTTGATTACTTTTAAAATAGCCTACCTTACTTTAGATATTAACTGTTATATAATCCTACTTTAACTATTATTTTTTTAATAGTAAAATACTTAAAAAAACAGGCTTTATATACCAACATAGATAGGCCTTTTATTTTAATTGTAATACACAGCTCAGCATTAAAATCTGTGAATGAACAATAAATCACCCCTATTTTCCCACCCTTAGGGTAGGATTTTTTTTCCAAATTTACATGGGACCAACTTCGAGGTATGTCCTATCCAATAAAAAAAGAATTATTAAAATCGGACTACTCTGTAAAAAGTTATGCGTGGTCATACATTACAATCAGTGAGTGAACAATCAATCATCCCCTGTTTTCCTACCCTTAGGGTTGGATTTTTTTTTTCCAAATTTATATGGGACCAATTTCGGGGTATATCCTTTCCAATAAAAAAAGAATTATCAAAATCGGACTGCTCTGTAAAAAGTTTTGCGTGATCATACATAAAAAAAAATATATATACGCGTCGAATTGATAACCTCCTCCTTTTTTCGTCGGTTAAAAAAATGCTGCGGTATTGTGAGTGTATAAACAGCCAATGTGAATTAAAAAAAAAACCTATTAAGGTGAATGCGCAGTTGTAGCCCGCGAAATTCAATTTTTCTTACGTTTTTTGCAATTTTCAGGTCAGTGTATCTTGATCAAAATATGAATTGCGACTATAATAGGTACGTATTTACAGAATTATAATCATTACAATCATTAATACATCTTTCTAAGTTAGATTTGTTCCATAAGAACAAATATCTTATGGAAAAGTGCTTATTGAAAAGTAGAGGTCTTTTCTGAATTAAATTCAATCGAGGAAATTTAACCCAATTATTGCGTTTTCCTTCAGTCAGAGTATTAATCAAATAAGTTAATAAACAAAAACAAAAAACCGAGTGTGCTTATGACCACACGACTGAAGTGAAACTTCAAACGTAATTTTGGCTACGAGAGGAAGAGAGAAAGAAAATGTGCGCGCGCACTTCTTTTTCTTGCTTATATCCCCCACTCAACTCCCGTTCGCCTCGCCCGATCACATTTTTCGTAACGTTTACGTCACGCGTTCGCCAGCTTACTCCCCAAGTCAAGCGTGCGTAGAGAAGTTTCACTTCAAAAACCAAAAATTAAATTCATACATGCTGTAATCTATATAAATAAAAACAAAAGGCCTGACTGACTGACTGACTGACTGACTGACTCATCAACGCCCAGCCCAAACCCTTGGACCTAGAAAGCTGAAGTTTTACACGATGGTTCCTTTTATGATGTAGACCAGGAATAAGGAAGGATTTTTTGAAATTCAACCCCTAAGGGAGTTAAATAGGGGATGAAAGTTTGTATGAAAGTCCGTCAGTTTTAAAGTTAGGATCTTCAAATTTTGTGTTTCGGCTGACGATTGAAAATTAATTTATACGTGTCTCAGCGTTTTTGATAATTCTACCCCCAAAGGGTTAAAAAGGGGGATTAAGTTGTGTATGAAAGTCTGTCAGTTTAAAAGTTAGGATCTTCAAATTTTGTATTTAGGCTAACGATTGAAAATTAATTTATACGTGTTTCAGCGTTTTTGATAATTTCACCCCTAAAGGGGGATGAACGACCTAACTGAGATATCGACGTACAGCCTAAACCGCTGGTCCTAGGGACATGAATTTTGGAGGGTGTGTTCTTTGTGAAGAGTAAGTATCCAGTAAGAAGGGGTTTTTGGAAATTCAGCCTTTAAGAGGGTGAAAAGGGGGGATTTTGTTTGTATGAAAAATCTTATTCCTTGAGTTAATAACCTTGAAACTTGGCACGAATACTTACCTAAGTAAATTATAAAGTTTGGCATTTTTCGTTTTTCTAAACTACCCCCTAAAGAGGTATTGGGGGGTGTCAAAATTTGTATGGAAGAATTTTAACGCGCTGTCCGATTAACTCAAAACTCAGTATTTATACTAAGGAATAAAAATAAAGAATAACATGTATCAGGGTTTTTCGAAAATCTACCCCTAACTGTGTGAAAAGGGGTAATTAATTTTACAGGGGAGGATTTCACGGCGTGGCTTGATTAGTTCGAAAATTGGCATATATAATCTTTGAGTCAAGTTATGAACACATCTTAAACGATTTTTCATAATTCTACCCATGTAGGGGTGAAAAGCGGGATAACAGTTTATATGAAAAATTTTAATCATTTGGTTAATAAACTTGAAATTCGGCACGAATATTTATCTAAGTAACTTATGAAGGTTGGCATTTTTTTGTTTTTACAAACAACCCCCTAAAGGAGGATTGAGGCGGAATGTGTCAAAATTTGTATGGAAGAATTCTAACGCGTGGTCCGATTACCTCGAAACTCGGTATTTATACTTAAGACCAAAAATAAAGAATAACGTCTCTCAGGGTTTTCCGAAAATCTACCCCTAACGGGGTGAAAAGGGGTAGTTAATTATACAGGTGAGGATTTTAATGCGTGGCTTGATTAATTCAACAATTCGTATAAATAATCTTTGAGTCAAGTAATGAACACATCTCAAACAATTTTTTGAAATTCCACCCCTATGGGGGTGAAAAGCGGGAGTACAGTGTATATGAAAAATCTTACTCATTTGGTTAATAAACAGGAAACTTGCCATGAATACTTAAGTAAATTATGAAGTTTGGCTTTTTTTTTTTGTTTTTCTAAACCACCCCCTAGAGGGGGATTGGGGGCGTCAAAATTTGTATGGAAGAATTTTAACGCACAGTCCAATTACCTCGAAACTCGGTATTTATACTTAAGACCATAAATAAAGAATAACGTGTATCAGGGTTTTTCGAAAATCTACCCTTAACGGGGTGAAAAGAGGTAGTTAATTTTACAGGGTAGGATTTTACTGCGTGGTTTGATTAACTCGAAAATTGCCGATGTAGGTCACACGGCTGCCAAGCTAAAATGGAACTGGGCTGGTCACATCTGTCGCATGCCGGAGGAGCTATGGGCTAAAATAACCACACAATGGGTCCCAAACAGCAGCAAACGACAACGCGGCAGGCCCAGAATGAGATGGCGGGACGAACTCGACTCTTTCGACAAAGATTGGCGTGTAACAGCACTGGATAGGGATAAGTGGAAGAAGGGAAGGGAGGCCTTTGCCCTGCAGTGGGACAGAAATGGCTGATAATAACAATAAAATCTTTGAGTCAAGTAATGAATTCCACCCCTGTGGGGGTGAAAAGCGGGGATACAGTTTATATGAAAAATCTTATTTATTTGGTTAATAAACATGAAACTTGGCAATATTTGGGTCAGTAAATAATAACGATTGTCAGTTTTAGTTAAAAAAAAAAACCTTACAGAGGATTTTGGGGGTGACAAAGTTGATAGGTTAAAAAAATATATAACTCGCTATCGGATTAACTCGAAACTAGGTACTACCAAAACAAAACTGCTCCATAGGACAATCTAGAGTCTAGACAAAATCAAACTGGTTGCTAATTTAATTGTAAATTTTTTTATTCTTTTTTTTTACATTTATTACTCACACCCTGACTTATTACTTGTATTTTGTTTTTTAATTAAAATCGTTTTGCTTGTACCATGTTTGTAAATATGTGAGCACCATGTATCTATCAGATAATTAATTTATATGTCATGGTTTCGTTTTTAATTCTTTTACCTATTGTGGTATAGTAATTTTATTGTAGGTGCATCGTCCTCACATGTTATTATATAATTAATGTACCCATGCAAAATATTGTACCTAAACATTTTAAAAGAGTAACGGTGGAGTTTCTTGCCCGTTCTTCTCCATACGAAAACTACCTTTTGGAATGGGCGACTAGAATCAATTCTATTTTAAGATAATTATTGACGTTCAAAAGTGCCTTTTATGTGCCTATTTGAAATAAATGCTTTGACTTTGACTTTGAAAAAATAAAACAAGTACTTATCTGTTTTAGGGTTTTTCAAAAATCGACTCCTACCAAGGTGGAAAAGGGCAAGTAAAGTTTAAGGGGTGGATATTACTGCTTGCTTCAATTAACTCGAAAATGGGTATGGGCCTTTGAGTCAAGTTATGATCACGAACGATTTTTCAAAAATCCACCCCTGTGGGGGTGGAAAGCGGGGCTACAGTTTATTTGAATAATCTGATTCCTTTGATCTATAAAAATTGGCCCGAATACTTATTAATCTAAATAAATGATAAAGATCATACCTACATACATTTTCGAAATTTTTAGAGGTAAGTATGAATTTCACGCGGACGAAGTCGCGGGCAGAAGCTAGTAGTGATATAAATGGTTGCGAAAAAAACCCTAATTTATTTTGGTATCGCCTTAATAGATATGCTTTTTCATTTCACACAATACAGATCGTCTCATTTTTTTGAGGAAAATGGGAACCTACTCGTAACAAAAATGTGTTATATTCTGCACGTTCGTAAATAAAGTCCTGACCTTCGAGAGCCGATGAGCATGTGCTGTAGCCGTTCACAAGGACCACATGTGTGTTTTATGTACTTCATGTACGAAATAATGTATAAGCCTAGTTACTAGTCTCAGACTTTTTCCTCATACATATTTCTATATTTTGCAGAATTTCTTATTTTTGGATCGAGCTCGAGTACTTACGTAGAAATGGATAAAAATAAATACGAGGCTTGTAGAAATTCCAGTACCTTTTCGATTTAATATACTTATTTTGGATGCTTTGAAAAGTTGTTGGACAAAAAAATTAGACACAAAACTTATTGAATATTTGTGTACATCATAATGAAAGTAAAATGTATTTTTGTTAAATCTGATTAGGTAGGTACTATGATAAATGATTTATTCCTGTAAGGAGGTTTGTACAAACACGTCTATTAATTTTTTTAAACTAGATGAAGTCGGCGTTCCCTATCTGACTTTTCTGAGAAGAAACGTCGAAACAAACTCAAAGGTTACAGTTTCTTTTAAACTCCAGACATAATCTTGGTAAGATCATGAGAATACCATGTAGATTGATATCTGAAATGGTATTTTGAGGAAAGAACCAAGATTGAATGGACCGCAGTCAGTTAATTAAGTCCTTTCGGCTTGCTTGCTTTTCATTTATTCCAAACTAGGTTCTGCCCGTGACTTCGTCCGCGTAAAATTTCACCCTCTCCCCATTTACTCTCTTAGGGGTGGAATTTCGAAAAACTCTTTCTTGGTACCTACTCTTCACAAAGACCATACCCTCCGAATTTCATGTCTTTAGGATCAGCGATTTAGGATGTGGGTTGATATATCAGTCAGTCAGGACTTCGAATTTTATATATATTATATTATATACATATGTAGTTCTAGAATACACATAATATCTCTTTTAAAACAAATAGCAGATGGTTTTGCCTACCCCATGGGACAAAACCAAGTGTAAAACATAAGTAAGCATACCCAATAAGTTCCTTTTAAAACACAAACCCAATTTCTGTTGATTGGACAATGGACAGCTTCAACTCATTGTCCTTTTGTCCCCGGTGGCACAAAAGGTCTAGTGTACAGACGCCAGCACGTCAAGCTACCCGAAACTGTCAAATTTTCCCAATCATCTTTGAACCTTATGCTCTGGCGATAAAGTTGAAAATCTATTAAAGAAATTTGACAGATTGTAGTAGCTTGATATGCTGTCGTCTGTACATCGTACCAATCGAGTTGACATCATCAGGGCAGAAGTTTTTTCGAGCCTGATTTCCCAAAGTTCAAAAATTCGCGCCCCATGAGTTTTGCAACGGCGGATTCGACAGCTGTCAATTTGGGAATTGTGCATTACGAGATGAGAATTTTTATTTGGAACCCTTCAAATAAAAATTCTCATCGTTAGCTAGAAGTTCAGTGCTTTTTTTTATTTCCATGGGGAAACCTCATGGATACCCTCCGCTTGGGGAGAACGGACGAAAACCCCAGTGTTCCTTCTTGACTTGGGGGTCCAGGAGATACTTAGTTACTGGAAGTATGGGTTGAGAATAATTTTTTTTTTTGTTTAATCATGTTTAGATATCGATACTCATCAAATTCTTCCTTCTACTCCTTGACTTGGGGGCCCGGGAGATACTTGTACATTCCCTACTCTGGTTAGCCGCTACAAGTGCGGCCGACTGCGATTTCTACGACTGCACGTCATATAGGCCGACCGCTTAACTGAGACGTTGCCTGAGGTGCGGGAGGGGTGTGGTGACGTGATGTGGGAGCTCAGTGATTCGTCAACTTGTGACAACTATCACCCCTCCCGCACCGCGCTGCTACCTCAGGCAACATCCCAGTTAAGCGGTCGGCCTATAGTTGTACAATTGTACATTTTAGCTTAGCTCTAGGAGGCAGGATATATTACTATAATATTAATATAATCTTCTTGGCGTATCGATGGCAATCTAAATGGACTCGGCCCAGAATTTGGCTACGTGTTTGGCACCATCACAAGCGTCCATCAGTTCCTATAATGTGTAGCTGATAGGACACGTAGGGCATGATATTAAGTATCCCATATAGCCATAAACACAGTATAAATATGAACAGTATGGAAACTAGGCCTATTTGTTGAAATAAATACCTACGACTCATTGTAGCGTTAGGGTTGTCACTCTTAATGTCTGTAAAATTGATGTGTTTTATTGTAACGAAGTTTTTAACGTGGTGTGCGGTTAGAAGTTGACTGATTATCTTTCCCTCCTTCTGGTCAAAACGTAAATCCAAGATGGCGGCTGCGAAAAAATTCAAAATTTTCGTCGTGAATATCTTTTTCATAGTTTTCGAGGGTGCTAAAGCCGATAGTGAAGTCAAAATGCGCGTCGCTCGACCGATGCCTAGTTTAACCCTGCACCTTACCGTTTCTACTCGAGAATGGGTGTAATAGTAATTAAAGAAAACAATATTTTTAAAAAATATCTTTATTCTTCGTAATTATGTTAAATCACATTTTTCGACTACTTGGGAAGTAGTGCTACAGTAAAAAGAAAATAATATTATGTGGCGACTTCATAAATGTATTAAACAAAAACAAAGTGGAAGACAACAGGAATAAAAAAATGCTGCATGCGTAAACAGCAATTATTATGGAAGTATCGTAAGAATCGAAATATCATAAAGAAAACCAATTTTAAAAATTTTGCGAGTAGATTACAACGTGTTATAAAACTGACAAAAAAGTCTCAGAATAATTACTTTATCCATACAGCTCAAAACAAATGTAGGGCTACTTGGAACGTTATTAGTAAAACAATGTGTAATGTGCCAAAAAGCGAAATCAATCAAATTAATATAGATGGTAAACATTGTGGTGATGATCCGCAGACCATTGCGGACTTTTTTAATAATTTTTTTATAGACCAAATAAAACGCAATAAAAGTTGTACTAATAAAACAGAGACCACGGACCGTCCAACTTTTTGAAAATGCGTCGAGCGTATTGAATGAAATTTTTCGTTCTTGTTTTAAAAGAGAACAAAAGAGAACACTGTAAAATTTACATGTAGCAGGCGAAAGTATTTTTCAGTAAATAATTTATAATTACGAATAATAGAGATATATTTTTTTAAATATTGTTTTCTTTAATTACTATTACACCCATTCTCGAATTGAAACGGTAAGGTGCAGGGTTAAACTAGGCATCGGTCGAGCGACGCGCATTTTGACTTCACTATCGCCTTTAGCACCCTCGAAAACTATGAAAACGACACCCCATGACAAATAAATGGAAAAATTTCACAGCCGCCATCTTGAATTTAGATTTTAACCTCACTATCGGTTTTAGCACCCACGAAAACTATGAAAATGACACCCATGACAAATAAATGGAAAAATTTCACAGCCGCCATCTTGGATTTAGATTTTGACCTCACTATCGGCTTTAGCACCCTCGAAAACTATGAAAACGACACCCATGACAAATAAATGGAAAAATTTCACAGCCGCCATCTTGGATTTAGATTTTGACCTCACTATCGGCTTTAGCACCCTCGAAAACTATGAAAACGACACCCATGACAAATAAATGGAAAAATTTCACAGCCGCCATCTTGGATTTAGATTTTGACCTCACTATCGGCTTTAGCACCCTCGAAAACTATGAAAACGACACCCATGACAAATAAATGGAAAAATTTCACAGCCGCCATCTTGGATTTAAATTTTGACCTCACTATAAGCTTTAGCACCCTCGAAAACTATGAAAACGACACCCATGACAAATAAATGGAGAAATTTCACAGCCGCCATCTTGGATTTAGATTTTGACCTCACTATCGGCTTTAGCACCCTCGAAAACTATGAAAACGACACCCATGACAAATAAATAGAAAAATTTCACAGCCGCCATCTTAGATTTAGATTTTGACCTCACTAACGATTTTAGCAACCTCTTTAACTACCTACGACACCCATGACGAAAAAAATGTTAGCAGCCGCCATCTTTGATTTACAAATAAATTCACGTCGGTGCATGATCGCACGAGCCATTACTCGATATCGATTATAGCAATAAATCATTCTTACAATTTCAAGATCAGCTGGGAGTTTAAAAAAGGAAAGCTCCGGTTTTGAAGAAGTCGAGTTCAAACAGTTTTTATAAAAAAGATGGACGATCCGTGGCGCAAGGAATAAATTAAATACACGATTATTCGTTCCAACACGGCACCCGTGACTGAGAGTACCCGACCATCGCTTAGGAGTACCGTAGATGCGCGCGTCTGTGTGAGTGTGCCGTTGCGACCGTTTGTACGTAGTTTCCGTACTGTTCGTATCTGTTTACTGTGCCATAAAGGTCATACGTTAATTGACGTTTATAAGTTGTGCATTAGTCGTCCTAGCACTAATAAGGGGTGATGCCATATCTCCTCAATTTCCAAGTTCCCCAAAGCTTTTATTATTAACTAAATGTTGTACGATTCTGTCTTGACCGAAATCGTGAATGGTGCAGTCGCATTTCACGCGAAGGAAGGTGCTAGTAAACTAATAAAAATAAAAAAACTGCATCTAAGCTCAGCTCAGTTTTCTGAAACGTAGTGTACGTCCCAGTACAAAGGTAATGGAGAAGGTTCATTAAAAGTAGTTCTACGAATCGTTAATTAAACAACGCGCGGAAGCACTTGATTTCTTTTATCGCTGTAAAGGATTATTTCGCAAAGGCTGGATTATCGGATGTAGCTGTAAAATACCAATCTTGTAAATTCAGCTCGACAACGTTGAAGAGTCGCAGTAACCGTTCCAGAGCTTTGTTCATTGTTGTCCCTTTATTTTTCGTGTTTAATGTACTTTAATGCTCAAAAACATTTATATAGATTTAGCAAATATTGTTCCATTCCAAATCAAACGTCGTGGTAGCGCACGGTATGGCTTTGGTCGGTTTCTACTGGTACAGACTGCCAAAGGCTTTTAGATCACCTTTGCAATTTTTATGTTAGTAAATTTTTAATTCAATAAACAAACTCGTGCGTTTGTTCACCGCAGCCGTGACCGGGACATCACCGGGAACAAGATGACAGCGCCGAAGTAGTGATACATACATTTACTATGACCGGGTGTCCACCACACCTCCGTCACTCGAGCGACATCATCATCATCGGTTGCGCCACAATGACATCGGCTAACACTGGCCGATGTGCCGGCAATACACAACACGTTTGATCTTGTCCACACACTGCCGTCGTCGTCGCCGTTTGCCCGGTTTTGTTTTGTCTATCAAATTCATAACAAACCGACCCACCGAGTTCGGTTGCGCTCGACACAGGATCGCCGTGACCGAGGCTGTAGGTTCAGTTCAAATAATCTCGTTTCTCGATGACGATGACGTCCCGGTGACGGCTGCGGTGGACAAACACCCTTAGGTAACACGATAAATTCTTATTTAATGAGTACATAAGAAACTATTCAGGTACCTAGAAATGTAAGTAGATGATACACAGAAATGAATAATCCAAACTCCAAACTAATCTTATAAATGGGAAAGTAACTCTGTCTGTCTTTTCTTCACGCCTAAACCACTGAACCGATTTTGATGAAACTTGGTATAGAGATAGTTTGAGTTTCGGGGAAGGACATAGGATAGTTTTTATCCTGATATTCCCACGGGATCGACACTTGTGCGGGTGAAACCGCGGGGCGCAGCTAGTAATATTATAAATGCGAAAGTAACTCTGTCTGTCTGTCTTTTCTTCACGCCTAAGCTACTGAACCGATTTAGATGAAATTTTGTGTAGAAATAGTTTGAGTCCCGGGGAAGGACATAAGATAGTTTTTATCCCGATATTCCCACGGGATCGACACTTATGCGGGTGAAACCGCGGGGCGCAGCTAGTATGATAATATAAATTTATTCAAAAATATAAGGTAATAAATGTATTAAGCTTACAACTGCGTAATACATGTAACGGCTAAGATAAGACAATAAGGATTACCTTTGTGCCACAGATGTAGATATACCTAGATAACGCAAGTATCACGAACTGTATGAAAACTAAGCGTGCCACTTTTAGACTACCAACTATGACGTCACAAGCTCGCGGTCTCTCGCTCACGCTCACTCAGCCAGCAGTACGCAGGACTGAGCGCGAAAGTGGCGGCTTATGATTTTCGATCGTAAACTGGTGCGATTTTTGGCACGCGAAGTAGGTGCTCTTGCGTTATCAAAGTATATCTATGTCTGTGCTTTGTGCTCACTAGTTCCTACATTATTACATGATTGATCTACTATGTATTATTATTTACCAACATACAAAGAAGATACTGAAGTACATTCATGAATACCTATTTCTCTAGTTCATTAAGTCTTTGAGTAACGTCATGTATGCTTTGATGTTTCTATAATACAAAGACTCGAATTGATTACTACCTAGTTCCCTTTTAACTCTGTTGCTTACAGAGTGTGATACCTAATCTTGATTATAATAATTATAACGTTACTGTTGGATACAGTTGCCAAGATTCAATAAATTATGATAATGATTTGGAGAGACTAAAGTAAATATTAATCTATACGTCATAGAAAACTCAAAGTCGTGACTAACTGACTGATATATCAACGCACAGCCTAAACCGCTGGTCCTAGAGACATGAAATTTGGAGGGTGTGTTCTTAGTGAAGAGTAGGTATCTACTAAGAAAGGGTTTTCGAAATTCCACCCCTAAGAGGGTGAATGGGGGGAGGGTGAAATTTCATGCGGACAAAGTCGCGGGCAAAAGCTAGTGAAATCACATATCGCTCATTTGGAGAAACATCGACGTAAGTGCTACTTTAATTTTTTTTTAGTTTTTGGTTTTCCTAACGTCAAAGTCAAATCATTTCTTTCAAACTAGCTGCGCCCCGCGGTTTTACCCGCGTAAATGTCGATCCCGTGGGAATATCGGGATAAAAACTATCCTATGTCCTTTTCCGGGACTCAAACTATCTCTATACCAAATTTCATCTAAATCGGTTCAGTGGTTTAGGCGTGAAGAAGTAACAAACATGTAAACACACACACACACTCACAAACTTTCGCCTTTATGATATTAGTGTGATAGGCACATTTTAGAGGCACTTTTGATCGTCGAAAAATAAAACGAAATTGATTCTAGTCGCCCCTTCCAAAAGGTAGTTTTCGTATGGAGAAGAATGGGCAAGAAACTCCACCGTTACTCTTTTAAAATGTTTTACAAGGTTAGGTAGGTTAGGTACATAAGAGGAGGTTTGAAAGTGGCACCGGTAACTGAAAAGTTGTGTGGAAATCAGTGGTCATTGTATGGGCATGTGTTACGGAGAAATGAAGAACGTCGTGAGGAGAGTTTTGAGTATGAATGTCGATGGCTATAAGAGTAGGGGAAGACCAAAGAAACGATGGATGGACTGTGTGAATGATGATTATGCTTAGAAAGGGGTTGACTACCGAGATGACGTCTAATAGAGTAGTATGGAAGAAAAAGTAATGTTGCGCCAACCCCAAATAATGAGCGGCATAGAACAAGGTGTGATGTTATGTTTATGTTCTTCAACGATCAATATTAAACCCGCAATCGTACATAAACAGTAACTATACTTTTAACAGTCATTATAGTTAAGAACTAAACAATAAAAAGCATAAGTAGTAGAAATAATTAAAGAATTCACTTGGCGTGGCGCCAAGCGCTGTAACTCAAATGAAGTAAAAATGCTCCGTTGCACTTATAAAATTCTTTCGTATGGAACAAAAGTTAATTGCATACTAGCCTCAATATTTTATTAAAAATAAAATACAATTTGACTGGTCCTGAAGTGTCCACATTTTTACATAAGTTATTTTTCTTTTAAATTACTCGTAAGTAGAATAAAAATTACTAGATTTTAACACTAACACTTTTATTTAATTAATTCAAAATCAAAAACGTTTATTCAAATAAGGGTGATGATAATAAACACTTTTTGAACGTCAAAAGTTATAGAAGACAGCCCCCGAAACCCCGCCCATAACTATTTCTAGTGTTTTGAGTAATAACTCAGACACCGGTCTGATCCCCTAACCCCCCCCCTCCACCCTCCTCCTCGATCCCCTGCTAGTTCTTCTTAGCTTCGAAGAAAAAGTGGCACAACAAACTCCCCGTCAGCAATAGTCCGTCTAGCATGATCTACAGCACCCTAATTGCGTAACACACTATCAATCGGCATCTGAATCATTTTGAAACAAATTGCTAATCCATTGCTTCATAAGTTCAAAAAATTTGTCTGCTCAACACGTAAATAACGCAATGAATGTTGTTGAACTGTCAAAATGAAACCGATTCCGATTGATAATGTGTTACGCTTTTGCCCCGCAGGTTGAAATTGAAAACATGCGACAAACCAAAATTGGAGATTGTTTTCATCATTATGAACAACTTTTACCAAGAGACCAAAGAAAGTAAAATCAGCTGTTCCCTACATTTTGACGAGTTATGCGAACATAAATGTAGGGAACTGCTGATTTTTTTTCGCGATTTCGGGTTTGGTCCCATAGTAAAAGTTGTTCATAATGATGAGTACAATCTCCTATTTCGCATGTTTTCAATTTCACCCTGTATAGAAAATAGCTCTTCATCATAATTATCATCATCAACATTGGCAACCTTGTTTCACATTCTGTTGCTGAGACCTCCTCCCTTTTGTGCCATGCTTCCCTGGTCTGTGCGAGTCTCATCCATGTCTTCCCCGTGACCTTCTGCAGGTCATCCACTCACCGAAAATATTTAGTTCTTAATGTGGTGAAAAGATGAGCCACAGTCATCAGGGTTGTAAGCGAAACTATACCTTAGGCGCGCTGGACGTAAAACTGCTTACCTGTTTTTCGAGTTCCGTAATCAACAAGGAACCCTTATAGTTTCGCTGTGTCCGTCTGTCCGTCCGTCCGTCCGAAACTTAGCTCAGAGACTCTCAGTACTAGAAAGCTATAATTTGGCATGGATATACAATCACGCCGATAAAGTGGTAAAATAAAATCATAAAAATTTTTTTTTAGGGTACCTCCTGTACGACGTTGAGTGGGGGATGTTTTTTTTTTCTCGTCTACCCCATGATGTGGGATATGGTTGTGGATAGGTCTTTCAAAAATATTACGGGTTTGTGAAAGCGATTTTTCGATTCAGGGAACCGTTTATGAAATATTAAGCTTCAAAGTGCTAATTTTTGTTACACTCAAGTGTGTGTCCCCTGCCAACTAAATGGTTGCGTTTTAATATGTGAAAAAAATCATAGCAGTAGTATATAATATAACGAAATTAAAAGGAAAACTATCACAGCTAAGAAGGCTTTACAAGTTTAAGAGTAATAGTCGACCAACTTAAATTTGCAGTTGCAATGTATGGGAGAACATGATTTTCAACATATATGATATCCGTGATTTTCAACTACTCGTACAATGTTAAGTTTGTTCTTGGGATAAATTCATGCCAAATATGGAACCCTTCATTGTGCGTGGTCCGACACGCACTTGGTCGGTTTTTCAAACTCATAAGAGAATCTGATTAACCTCTATGTACGCAAAACTACTTTAACCAGCAAACTAGCACAACAAAGTTATAGGTAACATAAGCATTTACATGAATACATTTCCCCCTACTTTTTCTAGCTCCAGCAATAACTTTCAGCTTAACACAGGCTAATCTTGCATAAAATGCTTATTTAATTTTATCATATCGTAAAAGGCGACTTACTGCAAAACAGCTACTGAACACGAGACTGACGCAAGTTGCGAGACATTTTTACTATAATGAACTTTAGTGCTTCGAGCTAAGATTGAATCTCGGGTGGGTTGTGATGCAATTAGTGATGTAGACTATACAGGATGGTATAAATAAGGGTTTGTATGGGGTGTAAGCAGATGCATCGAGAGCTTGTAGTACGGAGACGCGGATTCATGTGTGTTCGGGAAATTACATCGGGGACCTGGAGATAGAATATTGCTATTAGTGTTACACTAATAACCAGTGGTCGGAGTAGGTAGATTGATTTTTGCTACTTGTATCATAAATGCTCACAGAAAGAAAAACATGGATAAGCCATTTTCCCGGAATGTAGTTCCGGTATTTCCGGATCCAATTAAATATTGTTAACGTTGGTAGTGATATTATAACTACTCAATCCAAAATTTGAAGGTAGGTATCAAAACTAAATTAATTAATTATTTATTTGTTGAATAATAAAAACAATCGAATTCCGTAAATCCGGAGTAATGTCCATATTAATATATACATTTCGGAACAGTGACCCCAATTCAATCTACCTACTCCGATCACTGCTAATAACATATTCAATATAGATAGACTTCATTTACTCTACAGATTTTCTGGGACGTTTTTAGGGTCTTTAACGACTTTAGCTTTGGCTGGACTTTATTTCAACAAAATTCCGTAGCGATTATGCGGTTTGCTCAATGTATCTTTTCGGATTATTGCTTCTGCTTGGTTTCAAAATGGAAACCAAATCGTATCGTTATTCATTTTTACCCGACTGTGCCAGAAGGAGGGTTATTTAGTATAGCAATGGTAACGGCCGCGACTTAGGAGTTGTGGGTCGCCACTGCTCTCAAAACGGTGAAGGAAAACATCGTGAGGAAACCGGCATGTCCTAGAACCAAAAATTCGAAGATATGTGACATCTACCAACCCGCGCTAGGCCCGCGTGGTGGTTTAAGGCTCACTCCCTCTCACCGGGCGGAGGCCTGTGTCCTAGCAGTGGGAACGATATAGGCTGATTATTAGTAATTGTATCAGTTCAGTTCAGAGAATCAGTTATATCTTTTTTATGTAATTTTTGACGTTCAAAAGTGCCGTTTATGTGCCTATTTGAAATAAATGCTTTGACTTTGAGTATAGCACAAGATGGTACTCTTAGGCAGGGGCGTGCCTTTTACTAAAGCCGAAAAGCCTGGCTTTCAATCAAACGCGAGCCTAATAATAAAAAAGAAATACACAAGTAAACTTATAAAATCATGTCGCAAGAATTGATAAGAATAATAAAAAATAAACTCCGCGCGTCCCGGCCGGGCCGCCCGCGATAGTAAGTACGATGCAAGGTTGCCAGGTTTACATACTCAAAGAATAATTTCAAATTCCGTGCACTTTTCATCACGCGCATCGTTGCCAAACATCTCCAATGCCGCTTAGCGAAAGCGCAACGACAAAAATCGACCCGTCTCGCTCGCACTAGTTGGCTTCAAATCTGGCTTCTAGACCTCTGACTATTTGTATAGAAATTGTTCACGTTGTTGATAACATTTGTATGTACTTATTCCCCAAATTGTACTGATTTTTAAGCCTGGCTTTTGATTTTTTATGAATGAAACGTATAACGACGCGCGTGTGTGTGTAAATAGTAAGATCGCGAGACATTGCGCGAGTCTATTAGTTCAAAGTTTTGATCGGTTACTGGAGCATTTTTTTGTTTTGTGTTTTTTTTTCATTTTCTGTGAAGTTAAGTGTTGTGTTTAGTTTTTGCGGTAATTACCTTTAGCTAGCGATTAAAAAGTTTCTTGTCATTAAAATGAATTCGGAAACATGCAATTATTGTTCCTTGTGATGGATTAAAACGTGAGCAATCGTTACTCGGAAAGGTAAATATTTTGAGTTTTACAGACAAATTGATTTGAGTACATATTTCTCAGAAATCTAAATCACGTAATAGGCATTTAAGTCGATCAGCATACAATACTCATTGGATTATAGGCTGCTCTCATATCAACAAATTATTCTGTTAGTGTTGCATATTTTTCTCAAAAGAAAATACCGCTTGGAATATCAGGTTACGATGATTTAAATAACTTTGCTGGTGCCAGTAAAAGACATCAGAATTCTCAAAAGCACATGAATGCTGTTGTTTCATTCTGTACTTTTGGTAAAACACGAATCGAAACTTCTTTATCTCGTCAATTATGTGCTTGACGACATTTCTAAATACAATACGCGTGTCGATCACAATCGCGCTGTTTTTCGGCCAGAGGGTCTTAGGGGCGGATTTTAAAGGTTAGTTGATGTTGTGTGTCATTTCATTTAGCACAACAATAACTTCCTTTCCGAGGTCACGACGAGTCTAAAACCTCATTAAATAGAGGCAATTGCTCAGCGCTTGTATCTTTGCTTCATGTCTTCCGTGTGCTTTGATGTTTGTCATCTGTCTGTGGTAAAGAAGCGAAGAATGAAGAGTTATGGCTGTTCACATTGTGAGTAAGTAAATCAAATTATAAATATTATCAACAATCAACATCGTAAGCAATAATGTGTAGTTAGAAATCAATCAATTATTTTTGCGCCATCTAGTGGCCACACGGCCAGATTGTAATATTTTGCAAAGCGACTGTTGCGGGAGAGTGAAATATGAACTAACTCAAAGAGCTCTGTTGTGCCAATAATGTACCTACAATAATAGATGACTCTTATACGTCTTCTCATATTTTACGCGAAACTGATACTTCGAAAATAAAAAAGTTACGATTTTGTAAAGGATTACCAATACTTACTCTTTATTTAATTTATATAAGAAACAAATAGTGCTATTAAAAAAACATTCATTTTAATAGCTATTAGAAAAAACCTACAATTATGAAATACGAATATTAGTAAGAACTAAAACGACTCGGTCAGTCACAACGTTGACAAGCGATACGGTAGGTTTATTTTTTAAGTGTATTGGCTTGCCCTAAGTTTGACCCCTAGGCACGCCACTGCTCTTAGGTACCTTGGTTATTCCCTACAGAAAGGCCGCGGTTCATCTTTTACCTGCAAGGACATCTCTGCTTGCATGATACGAGTACAGGCATTGCAGTATTTTCCATGCATAATCTATATTGGAATTTCAGCTCTGCGCTCGCTACGTCCCTAGCCGTATTTCGAGCGCATCCGGTGGACGTGACGTAGGCGTTTGTTAGCTCCTTCCTGTTTAAATATCCTGTGCAAATATGTCTGTGATACACTCGAAAATTTGTTTGATTTTTCGTGTAACAGAGAATTTATTTTGACTTTGTTTGGTGGAACAGAGTGATGAGATTATCGTGAATTAGAAACAGTTATTTGAAGTTCGAATACGTCTCTCGTGTATACTTATTGAGAGCAGTGGTAGCCTAGTGGTAACGGCCGCGACTTACGAGGTATTATAGGTCGTAGGTTCGAACCCAGACAGGCACTTTACTTTGTGTAAATTATTTCATCACCACTGCTCTCAAAACAGTGAAGGAAAACATCGTGAGGAAACCGGAATGTCCTAGAACCAAAAATTCGAAGACGTTATATCTACCAACAAGCACTGCGCCCGCGTGGTAGATTATGGCCCACTCCCTCTCACAGAGAGTAAGCCTGTGTCCCAGTAGTGGGAATATTATAGGCTGATTATGTTTATGCTATACATATTGACGTAATCCATTTCTTTAATTGTAAGGTCATGTTCACACGCCGTTGATCTACGATAATAAAATAAAATAAAAAAGCCTTTTATTTCCTACTAATTTACATTGTTTTTTGAGTTACTCAACTAATTTAATTAATTTTACTTCACATAACTAGGTTAATCTTGATCTACGATAATTTACGGTAAAAAAACGGTACGTAAAAAGTTTTGATCACACGACAACATCCCATTGTTCATACGGTCAAAACAAATGAAGTATGAAACTGCCATGTGATCTGAACATTATACAGTAATCTATCTTACTTGATCATTGATGGGTGAACGGGGCTTGAGACCAGTCTTCTTCTTAGCGTGTCGATAGCAATCGAAATGTACTCGGCCCAGAATTCGGCTACTTGTTTGGCGCCATCACTAGCGTCCATCAGTTCCTGTAACGTGCAGCTGACAGGACACGCAGGGCACGATATTAAGTGTCCCATCGTTTGTGGCACCACATTTACACTCCAAGGCGGAGTCGTCTATAAATCTCCACCTGAACAGGTTTTCCTTGCTTCGGCCAACCTGGGTCCGGAGTCTTCCAGGTTACCCAAGGTAACTCATGTCCAGGTGGGAGGTCTTCAGCGGGTGGAACGAACGGTTTGGGTAAGGAAGCACTGTCTCGCCACAGCTTCAGTCTTTCTTGTGGTGGTTCGCCAGTGAGTGGGGACGACACACTTTAAAAAACTGTTTCGACTTTTCAACCTTTGTGGCACAAGGATATAGACCAGTGTTAGGTATAATTAGTTATTATAGGCTGAATACTATGAAAGCAAAGTTTGCATATACACGCAATCGTCGAAAACATGGCCGCTCGTGTATTTGAGCATTGTAATCAAATACACGAGTGACGCGAATACGCAAACTGGTGGGAGATAAAACAGTATAATACTCTTTGAAAACTTTATAAGAAAATAAACAACGTTCTTTATCATTATAGAATAACGAACTTTGTAAAACTTTCTAATCTCAAAATGATATCACAATAACCTCAACACAACAACATTCAAATCAACAACAGAACCGAAGAAAACCGTATTTAAAGACGATTCGTATTTATCGGTTTCCTAACACAATTTCCAACTTGAATTATCTGGCAAAACATTTTGAAAGCAAATGGAAGCGACAATTTACATCTTACAATGAATCTCCATTAACGTCGCAGTTTGAAGTTCAATTCAAAATTACTAATAGATACCTATTCTATTTACTGCTTCAGCAATTCCATTGAATGAGCTCCTTACGAGGTGCTGAGGAGAATCGGAAAATTAAGCTTACATTGTAGATGTTTGGGCTAGCTTCCGCAAGCGACTTTTTACGCGTGTCTTGTTCCCCCGACGCATCGCATCGCCTGTGCGCTTAAGAATTAGGCTAACAAATGCAAAAAGATTTTTTCACAACCAACTGGTAGTTCCAGAGATTAGTGCGTTGAAAAAAACAAACTCGCTTTATTATTAGTATAGATATAGATTTGATAAAGTTTGAAGAGCCTTCTTAAAAAGTTCATCAGCCATAAAGATTGACATTGATTCTATAATTCACCAGCACTGGAATCCTTTGACACTGGATCGATATTTGACCTATAGTATAGTATTTTTATCATACGAAGCGACTCGCGATTTACTTGTGGTATATTCACCAGCGCTGGAATCCATTGACACTGGATCGATATTTGACTTATAGTATAGTATTTTTATCATACGAAGCGACGCGTGCTTTACTTGTGGTTACCAAGTAGGTATATAAACACGCTGTGAATGTGTGTGTAGGCGTAAGAGCTCTCGGTGCCGTCCGAGACAAGGGCGATGTCTGTTGCGCTTTGGGTGAATATTCTGTTGCGCTTTGGGTGAATTTAAAAGAATAGCTACCTATAGAATTTGTTATGGTACAAGCATTGGAACTATTTAATTTTTAAGTGTACTACAATATCGCATTGGGTCTAGCCTGTAAGGATATTTGTATGTTTGGAGTGAATAAATAAATAAATAAATAAAAAAAATAAAAAAAAAATAAAAATGTCTGAAGTGTGTGTGCGTGTGTGTGTTATATGTTGACGCTACTCGTCTACATGCACATATTCATAGCGTGTTTTTTATACAGTTGGTAAAAGAAAACAAGCAAAGCGCGAGTCGCTTCATGAGATAGAACGAAAGAAACAAAAAAAAAATACTACAGGGTGAAATTGAAAACATGCGACAATCGAAATGGGAGATTGTACTCATCATTATGGACAACTTTTACTTTGAGACCAAACCTGAAATCGCGAAAAAAAAAGCAGCTGTTCCCTACATTTATGTTCGCCTAACTCGTCAAAATGTAGAGAATAGCTGATTTTTGTTTTTGCGATTTTTAGGTTTGGTCCCATAGTAAAAATTGTTCATAATGATGAGTACAATCTCTCATTTCGATTTGTCGCATGTTTTCAATTTCGACCTGATACAAAGTTTAACAGCGGTCCATAGATTTTTTTTGTGTACGAGGCGTGTGTAAGTGGCGAGGCGCCCCGTGGCGCGCCGACAAAAAATGTGGGACATTGGAGGCAACGTCACGCGGAGAGCGAGACACGTGAGTGAGTATCAAGCGCTGGTCTGAATAGAGCAGCCGCTAGCTGGCTGATTGCCGATCCAGCAACGCTAGATCAATGTAAAACAGACATTATTCCAAGTAACGGGTCTTAAATCCTGGCCGTCTTATCAAGAGGTATCGTCTTACCCGGTGACAATAGGCGGTCGCTTCATGTGAATACTGGTATTCAGATCCATCCGGTTAGACTGGAAGCCGACCCCAATATGGTTGGGAATAGGCTAGCCTAAAGAAGTAGTCAGTTTTTCTAACGGAGAACCAACCAAAACAACCAACACGAACCAATAACCATGAAGTAGAAAATAAAACCTTACAGAAGTGAACTCAGTCAATTTTCCCGAAGCAAATATGGCACGGAAACACTAAAAAAATACAAAATTGCCAAGGAAATACACGCGGCCATCTGTTATGTTACCTAACACAGTTAGCTATGAGTTATAGCCCTTAGCCCGAGGCCCGGCTCGAAATATAGACGAGAATTTAGACTTCGAAAATTGTACGAAATGTTCTAGCCGCTTCAGCGCTTTCCTAAGCCGAAAGGCTGCTAAGCGGTCTTGGATTAAGCTTCTATGTCAGGTAAAATCTAAATAAGCTTTATCTGGATCTTCAGAAAATTGGTAGGATTACAAGGTCAGCATAGCAAAAGAAACTACCATTATTTATCTCGAGAGCGAACTATTACTTACATTTACAGGAACGTACTTAACTAAAGAACTAGCACTTAAGTTTTAACACAGTATAACAAAGTAATATCATACTTTGGTTTTAATACGTAGATGTCTGGTAGAGATGGGATCGTTTTTACCGTTTAGTTACAACTTCATAAACATGACTTTCATTTATAATTAGGTAATTTATCTATATACTAGCTGCGCCCCGCGGTTTCACCCGCATAAGTGTCGATCCCGTGGGAATATCGGGACAAAAACTATCATTTGTCCTTCCTCGGGACTCAAACTATCTCTATGCCAAATTTCATATAAATCGGTTCAGTGGTTTAGGCGTGAAAAGGTAACATACAGACAGGCAGACAGAGTTACTTTCGTTAGTATGGATGGGTCGCGTTTTGATGTTTTGGAGCTGATTATTTTTTCGTGATTTCGACCTAGGTCCCATGGAGAAAGTTCTTCAGTTTGATGGTCTGTACAAACCCCTAAACATGACCTCACCTTTCCAGTGGCGAAGGGTGAATTTATGACAAAGGTAAGCCGGAGCAAAAAAAAAAGCCAAAAAAAAAAAAACAATTATGAATTGACTATATTGTGGTTATGTTCTGAATTTTCGAAGGGAAGCCGGTGGGAATCGAGTTGTATGGTACCTTCGCCACTGAACTTTTCTGATCTTCTTCTTCTTCTTCTTAGCGTGTCGATAGCAATCTAAAAAAAGCTCCGAGTTTATTTCAGCCTTTCTCCTCAGGGTAGGCGGATAGGAAACGCCGACATCATCTAGTTTTAAAAAATATGATTGACGTGTAAAAGTATTTGTACAAACCTACTTACAGAAATTAATCATTTATCATTTACAGGTTCTTTATCATTTTTAGACCCCTTGTTTATTATAGACTTCTGCTCGCAACTTTGACCGCATGAAATTTCTTGTTTCCCCGACCTACCCCGTCGCATCGCATCGCCTACCCGCGATGCGATGCGATACTTCGTTTTCGCTTAGCATTCTTTCTGAGTTTTTTTTTTATTTTTGCTCGGCTCCTAATGGTCCTAGTGTAATTTTAAATCGCCTATAGCATTCCTCGAAAATTGGGCTATCAAATGCATAAATATTTTTTTTAAATCCGACTGGTAGTTTCAGAGATTAACGCGTTCAAACAAAAAACAAGTCAACTATTCAGCACTTTTAGTAGTTTATACAGGGTGACTTGTAATTTGACGTATTCCTTTCAGGACGTGATAGTGTGACTCATTTGCAACAATTAAGCAAAGCATAGGCAAAAATTCATGGGATTCGAGCATTGATATATAAAAACCCATCAATGGATTCGAGAAAAAAAAAATTCATGTACAGACGCCAGCACATCAATCTGCCCTTTAATAGATTTTCAACTTTATCGCTAAAGCATAAGGTTCAATGTTGATTGGAAAAATTCACAGTTTCGGCACAGAATACTTAAAGTACTACGTACAGAAAGGCCACTCCCTTCCCCGCACTAACATCAGTTACCGCACCTCACCCCGCACTTCGAGGTATTCGTCACCGGCTCTTTGACAATGGCGCTCGCATACACAAGAACCGCAGCGCTGTACCTACCTACTGCTGACAGGAACACATTATTTTTTTAAAGTTGTATATTTTGTGTTAATCACGATGGTTGTATACTGTGCATTATTTGGATGCTTATCTTCATCGAGGAACGATAAAGACAGGAGTTTCTTTTGGTTACCGAAACATGAAATAAGGTAAGGAACAACAACTCAAATATCCTTTAAACCCATAAAAAATAAAAGTTAGTTTATTACAGACAAACAAGTTAAGCCAGTGTTGTGATAATTTATTTTCATAATTTTCTCTATTATTCATTTATTTTCCAAGTTTTCTTCGTTTTAGAACAATTAAAACTTCCGTAATATTAACATACCAATTATTAAATTATTGCTCTCTCTCTTTATAGTCTTAGTTATGTCTCTTTCTTTCACGTTCTATTCATTCTTCGACTTGAAAAGTAGTACAATAGAAGTTTAATTAATTAGATTTCTGTGAGTAGTGTCACGGCGCGCGGCGCCCCATTGTTGCATACGTTCGGGCAGCGCCGCCGCCTACGCACTACTACCAGCCAGCCCTACTAGATTTCACGCACACATTTACACGTATACAAACGTCATTTGTTAATGTAGTGGTAGTAGGTAATTATTTTGCGAGCGTTGTATGGAGTGTCCGGGGTGTGGTTTCGGGTAGCTTGATGTGCTGGCGTCTGTACTTTGGAAAATTTCCCAGAATTCGTCACTAAATATGATTTTTCTTTAATTTAAACTTTCAAATTTAATGACCATCATTGCTATGCCATATTCCATTGTATAGATGTGGGACCTAGATCTAAAATAAACATAATACCTCGAACTACTACAAACTACTCACACAGTACATACATCAGGTACTTAAGGACGTGTTAATACACACGAGCATCCAATCCAACTAATTTAATTACATCAACAGTCTCTTAAGATAATTAATTGTTTATCAAGAGGATGCAAACTAAGTTGTTTGAAGAGGCAATAAAATACTAACTTAAAACAAACTTGATCATGGCTTGTTTGTTTAACGTTAAGTTTGGGATTCAAACAAATAGGGGAGTAAATGAAAACAAACGCTTGGGAATTTTTGAATCGTATGTGGGTTCCTAGGAGCACCACCGGCGTTTAATCCAATCTTTTCTTTTTTATTTATTTATTTATTGCCTTTATCTATACATATAAAATTCAAAGTCCTGACTGATATATCAACGCACAGCTTCAACCACTGGTCCAAGAGACATGAAATTTGGTGGGTGTGTTCTTTGTGAAGAGTAGGTATCCACTAAGAAAGGGTTTTTCGAAATTCCACCCCTAAGAGGGTGAATGGGGGAGGTTGAAATTTTACGCGGACGGAGTCGCGGGCAGAAGCTAGTCAGACATAAGTTATCCTTTTTTTTTGTATATAATTTTGTTTTTATCCTGTGTGTCCTTTGGCAAAGGCCTCCTCCAACACTTACCAATCTTCTCTCTCTCGCGCCAGTCTAGTCCAGGTTTTTCCAGCTGTTTTAACCACATCATCTTCCCATCTTCTGAATAGTTTTCCCTTTTTTCTCTTTCCCTCTCTTGGGTACCACAATGTTTCTACTTTGTTCCATTTCTCTTCTCTTCTCATAACATGGCCTCTTTTTTTAATATTAGTTAAATAAGTATAAAAAGAAGTTGTAGGTACAGTTCTGTATAGTTCACTTCAAGCCTCACTCGAGTGACAGTCACTTTAAGCCACAAACTCATTAGTTTTTGAAGTGAAAACTTCTTTAGCGGCGTTGAACACTTTTTGTAATGGGTAAAAAAATTTAAACTCGCGTCAGGGCATCGCGTCAGGACACGTGACCGTCAGGAGAGATTCCCCCCCCCCCATCTCTTTCTACAGCGGCGCCAACCGAAGTGAGACACGATAATGGATGGATGGATGGATGGTGATGGTGATGTCGACGGCGATGGTGATGGTGATGGCGATGGTGATGGAGATGGTGATGGCGATGGCGATGGCGATGATGGTGGTGATGTGATGTGATGTGATGGTGATGGTGGACGCGGACGCGGACGCGGACGTGGATGGACAGCTGATAGCTCGACCGTCTGTGTAGTAGCCACACTGCTGTGTATTCGTAAAATTCGTGTAGGTATATAGTGTTTCAAAAAATGGAAATTGAACAAAGTGCATCGATTAATGAAAAAAGTGACGCAGAAATAGTGAAAAAAACTTAGTTATATTAATACAATTGATTTATTCAAGTTTTCACTTCTGACGGCACTCCCGGAGTGCAACCCGTTTTTTTTTATTTTACATTAAAACTTTTTTCCAAAAAAAAAACCTTCCAAATAAAACACCACAAAGTGAAAAATAACTTTAATAAAATTTCGGAAGTAGATTGCTAAAATCGATAATACAAAACCAAAGATAAGCCATATATTTTAACTAAGGTGTACAGTTTGCGAAGTTAGGCCTTGTAGAGTTAGGGCGTGTAGAGTTAGAAGCTTGACTCTACATGAGATCTGATTACTTTTTGACAGTACGAGCTACATGGTCTCGTCTTGGCACCATTTAACATGAAATGTTTTTGTGGGATATCAGTTACAGGAAGTTACTTAGTAAATTGAGGGCTGATTTTACCAAAGTCAGAAAACTTTTATCTGTGGAATAAAATTGACGTCTGACAATACTAGGATGGAATAACTGTCAAAAATTCAAAATTTATTCTCAGGATAAGACTTATTCTAAGATAAACTTTGGTGAAATATGTCCTAAGTGGAAAGAATCCGTGTTATTGAAGCTAACTTCAAAACCACCCATCAGAACTTGGCCAATTTTTTATGGGACCAACTGACAAGTATACCCTTTCAAACAAGAGAAAAAAATTGTCTTCGAGTAATCGGGGAACATAAATAAAATAAAAAATATTCCGACGGACTGAGCACATCCCCCTTTTTTTTAAGTCGGTTAAAAATCACGAATTAGCTAAGCCTCTCGAACGCTGGTCACCGTTTTACTTTCTTTAATTTTTTTTTTTCAAACACACATTTTATTTTATTTTTTTTTTTCAAAACACTGATTTTTAGAAAAATGCAAACGTTAAAAAGCAATAATGCTAGTTACACACTTCTATGGTTGCATGTCGAAAGCCTTTTTTTCCCCGTAATTTGAAACATTATATTAACTCTATTTCGGAACTATTCTTTATTTACGACAATGTCCTACGAACTAAACTATCTAAGTAGGTAGACATTTGCCACATTAGGGATGACAGACTAAAGACTGGAACTACTAATGAGAGCAGTCTGAACGTATGTCCCGCTTAACGACGAGATTAGGGGGAGCTACGGTTACAAACGACATATGAGGGCAAGCTACGTTATGACAGGCTAGGATTAGCTAGCTTTTATTAGGTATATATACGTCTTATTAATTTGTTATCTGTATAACATGACACAACGTAACTTCACGCCCGTATTCTCCAAAGCATTAGGCAGAAGAGTACCTCATAGTACGCCAGGGGGTGCAGTATCGGGCGCGAGCCCATGCCATCAACTGGGTGCAAATCCATACGGTAGTTGCGGTAAACTTGGCCAAATATTGCCAAATTATCTGGAAATTTGATTCGTACCTACGGTCTTACCCCAGCGCCGAATTTACCCCAACATACTACAACATACATACAATTTGATACAATCTATTTCTACCACTTGCAGCATTAGTAGTTACTGCATGATGATTATTTTCGCCATTCGTCCTTCTTCAACATTATAATCAACCTCTTTTTGTACTGGCCCTATCAAAAACCTTTATTTTCATAATAATTTTGAAATAATTTCTTTTACGTGACATGAGATTTTTTCCTGGTGACATACTTC
The DNA here is from genome assembly GCA_945859645.1 of Amphipoea oculea. Classification (NCBI taxonomy): domain Eukaryota; kingdom Metazoa; phylum Arthropoda; class Insecta; order Lepidoptera; family Noctuidae; genus Amphipoea; species Amphipoea oculea. Next base: position 18,751,133 of record OX243873.1, read on the forward strand.
ACTTGTCTACATACTCTCTGATACGACGTCCGGAATTTTTTATTGTTTGGGAAAGAAACATCTAAATTTATTATGGAAATCAACAAATCTTAATTGGATCGTGCATGTCTATTATTTGATTCGGGGTATGTATTTTTTATCTTTTGGCCTTTCATAGCCTTTCGTCATGTTTCAATATATTAATCCCATCCGTTCTGTGCTAAAGGTTTCCCCACACCTTGACGGAAGACTACCTATTATTCCTATTGACTGGATTGAATCCTTTTGACTGGTATGTATAATTGTACGTTTTTTTGGGGTTTTATGACATCTGCTTGCAACTCGGGATTCTTATGGTGATAATTTTTGCCCCAGATAGAAGTCCGAATTTTCTGCGAGCCGATTTATTCGGCTCCATCCACCCACCTACATATTAACTTTTATCTGCGGCTCCGCGCTGCGCTCCGGACATCCTCTTCATTTAATATCTCAGAAGTCAGCAAGTGAGGTATTGGAACAACTGGCAGAGCTTCTACGTCACCGCGAAGGTTTTGGACAAGATATGGGAGATTTTTAAGTTTTTTTTATTTCCCGTAGTAGATTTAGCCTTTTTTTATTTTAAAATCTGTTAATTTTAAATATTTAAATACCGCGTTATTTCAATCTTTGAATACATTTAGTCGTACCTATTCTCAACAAAAGTTACGTCTTCGTTTTACGGATCTGGTTGCAACCGGCTCATAACTCGTTACGTAGCATTTAAAACCTAAATTTAAAATATAATGCAATAGTTTCCTATTATTTAAATGTGACAAGTTTTCATATTTAGTTTTTCCTTTTTTGTATTTTTATATTTTTTCCTATTTGTGTCTTTCGATTTTTTTTATACAAAAATTAAACGTGTTTGTCGGTGAAGTGTCCTTATGTTTCATTTCGCTACACACTGCTATACAAGATGAAATTGAAAACTTGCGACAAATCGAAATAGGAGGTGCAATAATCATTATAAATTGTCAGTTCCCAAATCTAAATTCTTGAAAAAAATCGTGTAATTATCGTCTTACGAGTAGATAGTGCAAACAAAGTTATTGCCTTCAAGTGGACAGGAATTATGGCCATTCCAGATTTTTTTTAGTTTTTTTTAAATTATCAAAACAAGTAAGAAAATTAAAGTATCAATTTTAGTACGCGACCGATAACCAATATATTTATCGCAGAGTTCACAATATAAAGCAAGTTGGCAACGCGTTCATCTAGCGGTATTTACCTAATTTAGACTGTTCCTACGAAAAAGGACGCGCGACAACGTTGCCAAATCGCTTGCCTATGCGCACGTATCTAAATTTTCTTTATAACACTTTGAATCAGATGTTTTAATTTGGCGCACCTATTCAATTTCATCCTGTATATTATGATTTGATAATTTCCATATTCCTCTCTCTGTGTCGTTTCCAAAAAGAGACAAAGACAAATAATATATGAATCCAATATATTTTTATAACAATACGTACCATTGCAAAATCTGCTTAAATCTTAGATATTAAAGCAGAAAGTTGAGTAAAAAAATGTAATAAGTAAGTATACGCCTTCGTTGCAAGCTTTACCGTCTAAGCCACTTCTTTAAACCTCATTATGCTCAGAAGCAAATGGGATTATGTGAGGTATAATGCGTCTTCCAGTTGAACCGTCTAAGGTGGCACTAAGGTTTACGGAGCAGAATTATGTTTTGAATAATTTATTTATGCTAATCGTATTTTTTGTCGCCGGCTTCAGTCCGCCGCGTTGTTTTGACGTAATTTCTGCATATACTTTGTTTTTACGGTCGCTTTAACTTTAATGAATTTTAAACTTCTTTGAGTTGGTATTGAATATGATGTGGTGAAGTTTTAAAATAAGATTAACCGTTGTCATCGGAGATCGCCGTGGCTGTCGTGGAGGTCTCACGCACGCCGCTAAGAATGAGCGACGCGATCATGAGCCTCCTTAGCTAGTATCTGACGGTGTGGCAAGCGATGACAAGGGAGAGGGAACGCCAACGCGAAGAAAATATTTTCATAAAGAATGGTACTGTACTCAAAATATTCGTTCACGAGTACTGCTATTAAGGCTCCTCACCGGGAGCATTCGCCTGTAATGTTACAATCCAAGATTCCACCGTAACGGCTTGGGCTTTGCAAATAGACAGCGCAGGCCAACAACTGCTAGGTAGTGTAGAGATAATTATAATTAAAACGAGCAGGATAGGTAAATCTGCCTATACTAATAATAAAGCTGATGATTTTGTTTGTTTGTTTGAACTACAGCTGAATTTTTCCAGGAGCCACCGACGACATGCGCGTCCGGGTGGAAACGATGACCACAGATCACAAATTTTTTAGCTTATCACTCTGTTTTCATTGATAATATGCATGCATAGACAGCCAAGGTTTTATTTTATTTTGTTGTAGAGTATATTATATGTGTCGGAGACAGTTGTCAATTAAATTTAAGGGATAGTCAACAGAATGTTATGATTTGTTTTCTTATTAAGATTTTGCTATCAATTATTATCTAATAAATCGGAACATAATTTATTGAGTACTCAGTGTACGCGCTAATTGATTTAAGCAACTTATTTTGATAGTTGTAACCGATGGTTTTGTTCAAAACAATTGATGACATGTTACTTTGATTTTAAAATGATTTACTTTGTGAAATCACTATTGTTTATTTAAGACAATTATTCTTGTTGAATTATTCGATTACTTTATAATGTGAGTCTTATTAGATTTAGCACATTTTAATGTTTTTTATCAAGTAAACACGATGACGTATTTCCGTACGCCATTTGGACAGAGTTGTTGTGGGGCGAGTGCGTAGTGGGGACAAACCTTTATAACTGAGCGCACTCGTTTGTGCTGGACAGTCAGTGACAGTCAGTCAGACGTAACAGTCAATGACAGTCAGTGACAGACAGTCAGTCACAGTCAGTGACAGTTAGTGAGAGTGAGTCGGTGTTCGGACTCGACTCCTGACAGAGCACTAGCTCCCGACAAACCTGTCGGTTTACTTGGGTGGCTCTGTCACTATACGAACAGTAATCGATCCTACGATTTGTTCGCAATTACTTTGTTACTGTACATAATTATTTTACTGTGTATCTAGTTGTATCGTGTACCTACAGTGTGTGATTTGCTAGTGTGATTAATTTGTTTGTGATATTATAATTTTATTTGAACTGCAAACGGTTTTTCTATTGCGCAATAACCAACACTACCCATAGTATGCCCACAGTAATTAATCAAATATGCCTGATGATAACTAAATGCCAATAACCTACTCCTGATCCGACATATGTATGTCCTATGTCCAGCAGTGGACGTCTTTCGGCTGAAATTATGATGATGATGATATTATATGTATTGTGTGCATTATAGTCTATGCTAAATAAATGTACTAATAATGTTACTGCAGCCGTACGCAAAATAGTGTGTGTGTGAATTGAGTGAGCACCCTAAATAAAATTAATAATATATACTAGTCATTTAGTAAAAGGTGTGAAACAATTGTAAAAACAATCTTACAATTTGTAAAAAGATAAAACATGAGATATATCAGTTAATGAATGCTCACTCAGTTCGCACATACGACCACCCTGAATCTCAGAACGTATGAAGATTTCATGTAAGATTTATGTACTACTCTTTAGTAAAACCTTTATAAAGTTGTCGTTTTAGATATCAATCGCCAAGGGCCGTATAAAAAAAAATTACAAATACTTTCATATGCTCACTCAATTCACACACTTTGAAAGGACCCGATTTCTTATGAACAAACCATAATTTCATTTTGTTATAAATCTTGTTTTATTAAAAGGTATACACGTGATTTTGTAAAATACAAAGCGAACCATAAATGTAGCCCGTTTTGTAATAGTTAATTAATATAAGTGCTCACTCAATCCACACAATTCTGAAAAGTTATAAACGTTAATATCTTTGAATTTATAAGGATTAGAAAGCTATAAATTGCGCTAGTTTTAGTAAAGAAAAGTTACTAAAGATTTGCCATTTTACATTTAGTACTCTCAGTTTACTCTAAAAGATATTCAACTGTTTGTGTTTCAATGAAAATCTGCCTACTGTAGGGTTGTCACGCAGGACCGTGTCCTTCCTTCATACTAAGTGTCTATCTGGGCATGCTTCGATTTGTTTGTGCACAGACCCACTAAGCTGGGACTGAATATATTACTAATTTTAATATGGTATCATTTTTATTAGGTCAATTATAAATATGCATAGATAGGTAATGCTACAAAAATAAATAAATAAAACTTAACAACCGATAATCAAAATGTAGCTTCAAGAGTCTAACATAATTAAATATGCATAGATAGGTAATGCTACAAAAATAAATAAATAAAGCTTAACAACCGATAATCAAAATGTAGCTTCAAGAGTCTAACATAATCTCTCGGTATTTGCGAACGCAGCCTTATCCATATTTTGTTAATTTTACTAAACTACCCTCATAATAATATGCACCTAGTTTCGGATTATTCAATCCTGTTTGTTTGTTAAGTTTGTCATTTAACATTAATCGTATTATTATTGTGTGGCATACGTAGTACAGTGCAATAATGTACCTATTATCAATGTTATTGTTTTTCCTGGTGACTATAACGTAAGTATATTTAGCTAATAAATAACAATATTTTGTTCTTTTTTTATTTGTTCAATGCAGTTTTTACGGTTTCGTAATACTTACTACTATAAAAATTAACTATTGCATTACAGAGTAATAATTGGAAGAGGTCGCAAACCTCTGATAAGTTTCGAAAATCAGAAAAAAATATTTCTTAAACATGCTGAATACTTACAAGCTCCCAACATTAAATATAACGACCCAATATTTTCTAAGATGTCTGAAGAACTTGAGAATAAAATGTCCCCGATGGCATTATACATATCACTGAATCGTCATAGAAGCCGTATATTTACTTTGAACGACGAAACTTCGAACGCAACAATTTCAAATGAGGTGCCAATATCCGATTCAGGCTGTGCGACTCCACTATTACAGTCGTCATCGTCGGAAAAAGAGAACAGCAGTGTTGTTGTGAGTGATGATGAATGCCAAACATTTTCTTTCTATCTCGATATTTACGATTGGAAAAAAATTATGCCTATAAGTGCCTCTAGGAGAAGAAGCAGTACTTTGAGTTTCTTTAATTATAAAACGCTGCCAAAGTTTAAGTGGAGCAGTTTAATCAAGGAAAAAATATGGATTCACACAAAACTACCGTGCACTTGGACTATTAAAAAACACAAAATTAGTGATTTAATTTCTTTTATCGGTAAATGTTCCCAGTGCAAAGCTGAAATTCGTATATCAAGTTCTAAAAGAACTGAAAAAATCATGGAATTCATCTGTAAGGTATATAATTTTGATAAGACGTTTGAACACAATCCTAAAAAAAAATCGAAGCTTACCCCGTACCGAAGAAAACAAATAGCTAAAGACCTAAGCCATAAGTCTGCTATTAAAGTACACAATGAACTGACTTCAGCTCTTGTGACTGATACTGACCGTATATCTCCACCTGTTCTGCCTTCCCTTTCGGCTTTAAGAAAGATTAAGTCTGAAGCAAGACATGAACATTTACCACATGCAAATCCTATTTTATCGTTGTTTATTATAGCTAAAAATTCATATCGTAATAATATAAATAATATTCGTGATTTCAATATATTCCCAGATTTTCGTTTATGTTTTTGGAGTGATAGTCAAATTCATTATTACAATAATTACCAAAAGAAATTCAAAAAAGTGACAATTACCATTGACGCGACTGGCTCATTTTTTGAAAATATATATTTGCCAGATCGTACTACTGCCACGAAAAGATTATTTTTATATGTAGGACTTTTAACAGCCGATGATAAACTTAAATCTGTACCAATTTTCCAAATGGTCACTGATTCTCATTCAGAAAACTCGATATCACTTTGGTTAAAAAAGTGGTTATCTTATGTTGATACTCCACCCGATGAAATTATTACTGATGACTCATCGGCTTTGGTATCTGCATGTATTCAAGCTTTTGCGTTATATTGTACTACAAAAACCTATATAAGACATTTATTTTCAGTTTTAGAGGGTAGTACTTCAGAAAAACCACAGGCGTTTATCAGACTTGATACAAGTCATTTTATTAAGACATTACATAATTTAAATTGCTTTAAAACAAATGTTTCTTTAGATGTCAAATATTTTTATATACGTTGTATAATATTTTTAAAACGATGCGAAAATTATAATCTGGCGAAAGAGTTTATTCACGATGTTGTAAAACTTTGCCTTGGTCAATATGATGGTGAGATAGGTGATTATCCAACACTAAAATCTAAGTTAGATCAATTATTACACGACGTTACACTTGATGGATCGTGTTAGCCTGTAACTGGATTGTCGAGGTCAGATGACCAGTCGCTCCCTGTAATATACCAGCCCAGCCCTGTAATATTCAGCTGCATCCGGTTAGACTGGACGCTGACCCCAACATGCTTGGAAAAAAGGCTAGGCATGTTGATTGATTGTATAAGCCAAGCTCACAATTGTGACGAATCGATATTTATTACATTCTTATGACGTCACCCTTCGTCGCCCTCTGCACTTACAAAAATGCAAAGCAATTGCACCAAGAGCAAATGCAACACTTGAACTGAATGGAATTGGACAGTCCGACTCAAAGTTAGTATGAAACAGTTTTCGAACGAGTTGAGTTTGTTGGTCGCTTGAAAATCGCTCGAAAAAGTATTCAGCGTGTAGGTACCTTTTTGTTTCTTTTTCTTTAGAAAATCCTCATCGCCCTCCATCTGTTAACAACGGAGGGTTGTGTCGGACTCTTACCGTACCCTACGGTTTCCTTCAGTACCATGAGTCGGGGCCCGGGAGATACTAGTACATTCGCCGCACCCCCGACTGGTATCAGCGGTGTTATTCTGTAAAAAGATCACCGTGATCTTAGGTGAAGTGAGCTTAAAGTGAGCTGTCATTCCACCTGATGCTAGGGACTGACACTATTAACAGCTCACTTTAAACTCACTTCACCTATGTGTTCACGGTGAGATTTTTACAGAATAGCACTACAGCTCGCCATGGCAAGCGGGCCTTATCACCAAGTACAGCCGATATCGCACGACGGTGTGGTCTTCCTCCCATTATGTCGCGCATATAATACTCTTTTTTATCTACCGTTTTTAACATAAATATTAGTTTGTTCTTTATTTTAATACTGTTTTTAACATAGATATCTGAGTTTTTAATATACTTCTCAAATATGTTTTTGCCCCAAATGGACAAAGAATAATAATGTAAATAATAAAATGATAATTAAAATGTTTTGTTTTTCCCAACAAAACGGCCATTGTGTTACTGTATTTATTATACTTCTGAGTTAAAAGGGTATGAGAAGATTTCTCCCAAAACCCGAAAACAATACGATAGAAAAATTGCGAAAGATAAAAGTTTTCGTAATAAGGGAAACCGTTTCAAAGATATTATTATGCGCAGAATTATAGTCTACATAATTATTATGGGTATGTTTTGAAAGGGAAATCTAAAGGAAACATTTGGACAAAGGTTTCGCAAACAGATATTGACTTTTGTACCCCTTTTTTATGGATGGGAAATCACCAAATGGCCCCTCCCGCTCTGGGTGGAGCGGAAGAGAGTGTCAGACTCTTACTGACTAAAACCCATCCGTGTTCCTTCCTTAGCCCTTTATGTTCCGGGGTAACGGCAACCCTTTCGGACAATCCCGCACCCCCGGCAGGCTTCGGCCCTGGCAGGCCCCTTCCTTTTTGCTGACATCTCTTTGAGGCGCGCGTGGAACACGTACGCGCCGTCCGGTACGAGCCTGGTCCTGATCGGACGGTGAGCTACCCCTAAGTCAAAGGACAGGAAGGAGGATTTTAGAGTATAGCTTCATCGTTTCAGCCGAAAGACTTCTGAAGAAAGAAAGAAAATACGTTTATTTGCAGTGAAAATGACGCAAAGAGAACATAAACACAAAAAATAAAATAAAAAGGTAGGGGCAAACATTCTGCAGCTGATGCTCCCCCAAGCATCGCTGCTTCGACGGGTTCTGTGCTTCTCGCACCAGCGGATTTTTGCGGCCTTCACTAGGTCATCAGTCTACCGTCGCCACTCCAGAACCTTTCGCCTCATCGGCCATCTGTTCTGCGAGCAATGTGCCCTGTCCACTGCCACTTAAGTTTGGCAATTCTTCCGGCTTTCATGTCTTAATGCATTAAAATACAAACAAAGCAACTAGTTATTTATTTATTCACTACTTCAAGCACATAAATGTACAGAGGCGGACTAATTAATCTTTGATCTCTCAACTCAGCCTATCGCAGTCCACTGCTGGCCTCTCCCAGACTGCGCTACAGGCACCCTGTCCTCCGCCTTCCGCATCCAGTCTACCCCAGCCACTTTCTTTAGGTCGTCCGTCCATCTAGCTGATCGGTTTGATCTCTGAGGGGTCTGTCATTAAAAAAGGTTGGTGTACAAGATGGTTTAGCCTCTTTTCGCCTAACTAACCAATAAAAGAAAAAGAAAAACTCCGGCCAACATTTCCCGCCTGATTAGTGTTAGTATTTCGAAATTTGAAAAGCCCGGACAAGAAGCCAGACATTTGAATAAAAGTTCCTATATTTTTACTTTCAAATCTTACTTCTTTCAATTTTGATATTTATACTTTTCTCATTTTCGCAAAAAACCTGAATACGAAATATCCTAACAAATGACAAGGCCGGATAAAGTCCGAAGGGAGGGCAAAAACATGGACATATCTGGAAAGCGCCTGATAGCATTGAGATATATTTACCTGGAAGTGTCAAAAATAAACCTAAACTCCGTATTTTTATAATACCTCGGAGGTTGTTCAACACCGTTGCTCCGTCGACCCGAACAAAATGTACATCTAGGAAATCCTTAGGGATGTCCCCAAATTCCGCTTGTTTTTGTAAAAGTTCAAATGTATTGAATCTTAATAAAGTATTCAGAGAGCGATTTTTTGGGAAACAGAATCGTAAAAGTTGAAAGTACTTGTGAATTATAATTACAAGATATGAAAGAAAAGTTGGAGGAAATGTTGTTTTAATGTTGAACACGTATCCAGCGGACGGTAGCTTCGCAAATTTTTAAATAAACTGTAGGTATTTTCTATTAAATTATACTTATTTATTTTCTCCATTTCCTATATCGGAATATCTGAGGTGATAAAATGAGAATTGGTGTGAACAGAATAGTTAAAAAAAAACTATCGAACGTCAGATACCGTTTTTATCAAAAATATAACTCAAACTCAACGCTTTATTTCAATTAAACCATTTACAGGCACTTTTGAACTGTCAAGAAGTGTCAGAAAATATGAAGCTAGTTGCCCATTCCAAAGCGTAGGTTACCTATGAAGGAGAACGGGCAAGAAACTCCATGGACACTCTTTTAAATTATATTTTTACAAAAATATTAGTTACATCATTAATCTATAACTCGAGCAAATGTTGATAATGTTTTATTTGTTGCAGAGTCAATGATGATGTAGCAGCGATGTGCGCGCCGGCCACAGCGGCGCTGCTGCTCGCCGCTCTTTCTGCACTACCCTGTCGAGGTGAGATCACATTTAGATACCATTTTTGTTCGAAAACATACGAGAATTGCCCATCATAAGGAAATGACAATAAGGCCTAAAATATCCTTTTTTTGTTTCTCTCGTCCTGAACTTGAACATAATTTGATCTGTCAAAACCTGCTCCAGATTGTCAAAATTATTCTGAATTTTATTGTAACCTACCATTTCCTGATTTACATACAATATTTCCCCAAATTGAATCATTTCATTGCCTCCCTTGTTTTCCCCGTATTTCATCTTCCTCAATGGTACTTTGCAGACAAAGCCAAGATTCCGAATGACCCTCAAGAGCATTACAAATTCATCGCCGTCCAAGTTTGTTTATTTTGAAGGAAGTATGTTCAAAGGGTCCCGTTTCGCAAGCCGTCGACCATTTAAAAATTATTTTCTTTACGCGTCGTCTAACAAATTAAATTGCAAATTCTCGGGAGCTTTCAGCTTGTATTCCTAAGTGTCCTTATTATATTTTAATTCTAGAGAGATTTTAAATAAACTGTACGGAAGTATCTTTGAGGGGAATCAGAAGTTCTAGATTGCAATTACTTGAACCTAAGAAAGTAAACTGATTCCTTAAATTGAAATGAAGTCACAAAGAGTAGTATGAAATACTAGCTTTTGTCCGCGACCTCGTCCGCGTGAGTTTTCTTGTACCCCCGAAACATCTGTCGCTTCATCTACCTGCACTATCACTTTGTTTCGCTTAGCGTTCTTTCTTACTTTTTGCTCGGCTCCTAAGGGTCATAGCGTGATGTTAAATAGCCTATAGCCTTCCTCAATAATTGGGCTATCAAATGCCAAAAGAATTTTACAAATACGACGTTCGGACGGTAGTGCCAGAGATTAAACAGAAAGAAACAAACTCATTAGCTTTATTATTATTATTAGTATAGATGAATTCCAGTGAACTACCCACGTTATTATTTAGGGAGCAGTGGTGGCCCAGTGGTATCGGCCGCGACTTACGAGTTGTAGGTCGTAGGTTCGAACCCAGTCAGGCGCTTTACTTTATGTAAATTATTTCATCACCACTGCTCTCAAAACGATGAAGGAAAACATCGTCAGGAACCGGCATGTCCTTGAACCAAAAATTCGAAGACATGTGACATCTACCATCCCGCACTGGGCCCGCGTGGTGAATTACGGTCCATTCCCTCTCACAGAGAGGAGGCCTGTGTCCCAGCAGTGGGAACGTAACAGGCTGATTATTATGACGATGATGATGACCCACGTTATTATGCAGTTCCAAGTAACACTTACCTTGCTTACCTCACAACTACGTAAGAGATTGAAACATGCTCGTAGAAATATCTTCTGTTACAATGTTTTGAGAGGCAGCAAACAAGTAAAGTGGTTACAACCCAGTAGGAAACTTTCAGTTTACTTACCAATGAACCACCACAGGCTAAAATAGTTGATTGTTTATCGAGTCTAAAATTTACATTTCCATTTTCAGGCACCGACGCTGACGCCGCCTCAAGGATATTGAACGAAACCAACAATTTTCAGGAGACCGGCTCCCTCCCAACTATAAACAAACTCTATCAAATGTTACATACTAACTCTGACCTACATAATCAAAGCAAACTTGGCGAGAACTTTAATTACTCTAGTGTTAATCTTACACATAGTTTTAACTTATACAACAATCTCAAGTATCCGACGAGTATAGATAAGAATCATGTTGAGTGCTGCCTGAATGTTGATCAGGATGGTGAGAGCAATGTTAGTTTATCTAATGAGGGTGCTAAAGTAATCGTAGACAAAGTGAAGGAAGGTTCACCAGCTGATAATAAAAAGAATAGAAAGAGAAGGGTTGTGAATGTCGTAAGAACATTCATAGAGGTCACGACAAGCGATACGAGACGGTATATTGAAGCGACGGCAATGTCTTTTCTGTCGAGTCACTCGCCTTCGATCATGGAGAGGAGAAGAAAACCGGGGGAGACTGGATCAAGTGCCCCGCTACTGAATTACATATTCGATACTTACTCCAACACACATCAGCATAGGAATGAAAAGTAAGAACCAACCATAATGATATTAATGTTAAGAATTTTTCCGGGTATGACAAGATCAATGATCAAAAGTTCCTCGTCATCACATTCTTTTTAGTAAGCTATTTGTTAATCCAAGAAAGTTCTGTCTAGTTCATTCTAGATTATAATATTGCTGTTTATGAAACTCATTTACCTATAAGCTTACCACACAGACCTGAACAAACACGTCAAAATAATTCACCTTTGTAACATTTGTCAACGGTAAACAATTTAATATGGTAATACCCAAATTGTATTCACAAAGTTGGAATCTCTAGCGTAACAAAACATTGTTTAAGTACTTTATCAACAATACAATATGTTTACAATAGAATTGATGAACCGACATTAATATTTGGCCGTCTTTAACTAAACCTTATTTGCTCACGGTTAATGGTTTGGCAGAACGGCATTGCCAAAATTAATTCGATTCTGTTGTCTTAACGAAAAGCAAAGCTGTAGATAATGATGAATAAAATTTTAAACATCCAAATCCAACTTTACGAATATAAAATTTGGTAAGCACGGAATTCTCAAAAATATTTTCGTTGAAAGAGAACTTCTTTAGAACATAATTTCCTTCTATTTGTCTTTTATGTTATACAGGGGAAATTTTTGCAGCATTTCAAATTATTTAATCATTTCGCAAACGGATTTAAAGGTAAACAGTTCAAAGTTAAAAAGTTTGGAAACACCTTTAACATATTCTAAGAGTAACTTTTGGGATTCTTCGAGTAAATATTTAGGTTTAGGATGTCATTACAAACAATTTCTGTTTAATCAGAGTCGGGAATGGGAACAGCATTTATGCGGCGGCTGCGCCTGAGATCGAAGCTCTAGTGGGCTCCACTGCTCATTTGGACTGCAAAGTCGACGCCCTTCATGATAAACTGGTAATAAGTATGTCTCTTGTTACGTTTCATTCGCTTTCATTATTCTTTTTATTTCTTTCCGTTCTTTTCTTTCTTTTATCATCTATCATTTTATAATTTGCTGGTTATCTTTAATGAAGTTTATCTTTTTCTGCACATCATGATTAATGTTGTCCAGGTATCGTGGGTGCGGCGGAAAAACGATGAAGAGCCGATGGAGCTGCTAACGACGGGTACACAACAGTACACTGCGGATGACAGGTAGAACTTGGCCAACCTAATAAAACAAAAACAGTTACTTATGGCGCTCAATTATCTCGACGGCTTCCTGAAACTTTTTAATATATTGCTCTTGAATAAACTCCGTACAAAGTTGGGGAAACGAAAATATAAATAAGAGTGTCTTCCTCCAGGATAAGCAGAGTTACGTATACTTTTCAAACTGTGTGAAATTATGTATGATGAAGAATTTTAGAGCGCTCCTTGAGAATTCTTTTGGAACTTTGTTTATTTGCTGTAAGGAAAACTTTGTGAATGATCGAAGCTACGTGGTGAAATGTTTAAACAGTGTCGGGTGCTATTCATATTCTGAGGCGAAACTTGGAAATTATTTTATGTTTTGCGATGGATTTGATTGTGGCTATATTGGTGAACTAGTCGTAATTGATTCATCTACACATATGTCGGTAGTCATATCAAAGATGTATATTGAATATGTTGCAGTCAAAACTCATAACCAGTCAAAAGTACTTTTAACTAACAAAATCAGTCAAAAGTAATTTTGACTGAACACGTTGGTCAAAAGCAGTTTTGTTTGAAAATCGGTAGTCAATATTTGGTTAAAAGTGATTTTGGCTAAAGCTCATATATAAGTGCCTGAAGACGAGTGACGTCACCGAGTCAGGCCTAAGAAACACTGGCGTGACAATTAGCTCTCGTTCCTTACCGATTGGACGGAGAAGGCATAGCATAAAGAAAAATGGCAAAGTATGGAGGAGACTTTTGCCCCGCAATGGGACAAAATGGATAGGAAAAACGAAATGTAAATTACGATTATACGTATAACTTGTCAGAAAGTATATCGATATTTTGTTCTTGCCAGGTACTCAGCCCGCTTCATCCCTCCAGACATTTGGAGACTAGAGGTACGGGAGGTACGTCCTACTGATGCGGCACACTACGACTGCCAACTGTCTGCCCATCCACCTCGCACAGCAAGAGTTACGCTTCGGGTGCCAGGTTAGTTGATGGAATGACTTGAAGGGAATTATTGACCAAGGAGGTTTTGACTAGGTTGTGACTTGAATTTTACCATTCATTTACATATCGACCGGTCTCCTGTTTTCTTTCTGGTTAATGACCATAAAGCAATGATTTTTTACAGAATAATAAATATTAAGTACTTTTACCTATGTCCCTATGTTTTCCTTTTTGATGATACATTATTTTTATAAGCAGTAAAACCTTCCGAAATGCTCAAAATTACCTATTTAAACCGCTGCCAACAGAGACCTAGTGTACAAATTTGACAAATATTATAAAGAAAAAAGAAAAACATAAGGACACATTATATATCTTTCTCATTCAGTTTATGAAATATCTTTTAAATAAGTCCAACATTGGAGGAGGAAGTAAGCGAGAGCCAAAACTCGAATTATGACTTTTTACTTTGGCTTTTTCAAAAGTCTCTCCGACCGCATTACCTCTTAAGTAAAGTGAACTTGAAATGAGCTGCCAAATATCCTTGCTAGGGATAGACACTAATAGAGCAGCTGGAATAACAGTTCATTTCACGTAAATTTTAATGATGAGATTTTTACAAAAAAAAAAACACTGATCTTATTAGGGTTTGACACACAGATATATGTAGATATACCTAGATAACGCAAGTATCACGAACTGTATGAAAACTAAGCGTGCCACTTTTTGACTACCTACTATGACGTCACAAGCTCGCGCTCTCTCGCTCACGCCACAGTATAATATACAGTAAGTTATCTAAGGCCGCCCGCCGAGTTATTAGCCTACTCTTGCGTTGATCCCCAGGGTTGTCACTTTTACTTTTAGTTAATATTTTCGAACAAGCAGCACTTGATCTAAATTTATGAAATAAAAAGCATATTATGATTGAATATTTTACCAATTTATAAATTTAGTAAAAATAAAAAGCCTTTATTCACATAACATTTATTATACTAAGTTACAAATTTGATACCGAGAAAATTTTTCTCCTGTTTCTGCACGTCCGGAACGCTTTATTATTATTTGTTAAAATGTAAAGTAAATTCTCATTCTTATGTAAAGTTTTTGTAAAAAGCTTTTGGGAAAGCATGGACCTTAAATTCTATATCATTCAGTTGATCGTAAATTGACCGGCCAATTTTAATGTTGATGTGGTCCTTTTCGAACGCTTTGCGAAACACCTGCTCCATCCTTTCTACATTATCGACAAAATCATCAGGTGGGATCATGAGTAAATTTCGATCTTTGCCGTAATTCCTGTAATGGGTGTATCTAGATTCTACACTTAAATTACACGCTCGTTGATTAACGTCGACGTAAAGCAACCCTAAGCGTTAGTCGGTCACATGTTACTGTAATTTTGTTAAGTTAATATTATGATTAAGACACCATATTTGGATTGAACAACACATCAGACAATAGAAAAAATAATAATTTCAATAGTAATTAATTTGCAATATTAATTATTGTGAAATATCCCTTATTACAACTATACGCGACAAATACGTTTACCTAAACGATGTTTCGTACTCAATCCTCTGTTTTATAATATAAAAACTTTTTTACAAAAAAAAAACAACCGACTTCAAAAAAAAAACACTACAAAGTGATAAATAACTTTAATTTCGGAAGTCGGTGTCGTTGGTTCCGCATTTTCGTTTTTTGACACCGACTTCCGAAATTAAAGTTATTTATCACTTTGTAGTGTTTTTTTTTTGAAGTCGGTTGTTTTTTTTTTGTAAAAAAGTTTTTATTTTTCAATTTTTAGTTGTACCTACCCCACAAAAAAGTAAACAAAAAGATCGTTAATGTAGATAATGTAGATAAATTTTTAGATTGTTGTTGATTTTTCAAAAACCGCTTGTCCGATTTCGATAAAATTTTCATGGGACCATTTGGGAAGTAGGTACCTATACCCTTTCCAACAAAAAAAGAATTTTTCAAATCGGTTGGCAAGCAACGGAGTTATGCGGGAACAAACATAAAAAAAAAAAATACAAACATTCGAATTGAGAACCTCCTCCTTTTTTAGAAGTCGGTTAAAAACTAGACTTCTTAAAATAAACTTTAGCTTAATTTGGGAATACATTTATATGGAAAAATGCGACTCGGCTACGCTCTTAATAAAGCAAATAAACTGTGAAATAAACAATACAATACCACATTTTCTAATAATATTTAAGTATAAGTAGGTACTTACATTTCTGGTTGAGTAGGAACTATGAAGAATGATAAGTCCGGGTTTGCGAAATCATTATTGAGGCACCCGAAAACACTACAATATTTTTTTCCCCTTTTTGAAGTCATGATACTCGTAATTTAAGTGGCCGCCGCCGGCGAGAGTTGACGAACGCAAGCGGTCATGTAGCGTACGCGCGTGCTCACAGTCGCGCTGCACAGCCCGCACTGCCGCCACCTTATTCCCTCATATATTATGCTAGCGTGTGCGTGAAATCGCGTGCCGACACGGCGCGCGGCGCGCACGCACACATTCAAACCGAGAGCGGCACGTTTGTATGAAGATGTTCTACTGTATATTATGCTGTGCTCACGCTCACCCAGCCAGCAGTACGCAGGACTGAGCGCGAAAGTGGCGGCTTATGATTTTCGATCGTAAGCTGGTGCGAGTTTTGGCTCGCGGAGTAGGTGCTCTTGCGTTATATCTAGGTATATCTGTATCTGTGGTTTGACACTATTAACAGCTCACTTTACCTTAATTTTCCCTGAGAGATTTTTAGAGAACAGACAGATTTGTTTACGTCTAGACAGAAAATCTCATTCATCATTTCATTCATGAAACTGTACAGTATACACCTTAATTTCCAAGGTGAACCAACAAACTTTAAACCATTGTTATGAAAAGTCACTGAAGCCATTTAACGAAACTTCAGTTGGATTAACAACAAAGAGCTTAAAGAAAGAAATTGTTCTTTTACTTCTTCAAAAGTTTTTTTTTTTTTTTTATAGTAATTTGCTGAAATATTTTTTGTTTTACAAAAAAAAAAAATACGAGAAAAAAAACGATAACGTCGAATTATGTTATCATTTTTTTTTTATTATTTACTGAACCATTCCTCCAGAGCTTTTTTAAGACTAATTTTTGGCCGGTCGGGCGGGACAGTAATCCGATACGACCGGAGAGAGATCATATGCAGGACATTTAGTATATTAGTAGGATAAGAACGACTTAGTTAGTTAGAACTGATACTAATAGTCTAGAGTGTCTAGTGTAAAAAAATCCTTAAACCTCTACTTTTATTACAGAAGTGTCAGTCCGTATCGTTGACGGCGCCGGCGCAGCGGTATCAGAACAAGTGTGCGAGCTTGGCAGTACCGTGGCCCTGCGGTGTGAGGTCAACGGTCTGAAGATGGAGGGAGGCCCGTCCCTACTGTGGTATAGGAAGGATGATCTCCTCAATGATGACACCACTAGAGGAGGGATTAGGTAAGTAGAAATATACAATTAATACAGTTCGCGTCAAATAACTTTCCCACTCTGAAGCTAGGCTTTTTCGCTAGCCGTGCATGCGCGCTGCTGTTTTATTCCTACAATTAACTACTGCGCAAAGATTTGTTGCCCACTTCAGAGCGGCAAAGTTATTTGATGCGAACTGCACACATTCTTTGTTTGTTATGGAAACGATGTCTTCTCTGTAAGAAAGAGGAAACTCATTGCCGCTTACCTACGATTCAACTTCTGTAGCCAACATAGATGACATCAAAAAGGGTTCTTCGGAATAATAATAATTATTAGCAGAAAAATGCGTTTGTTTCCGGATTGTCCGACCAGTTTCATACGTACGGTGCCTCTGTTCACGAGGTGATCATTCATGATGCAAGGTCGCGAAACCAAACTCTCACGACTTTATTGTGGCCTAAAGTACATATGTGAAGAAAATTTCTTCACATATGTTGTATAACAAGTAACAAGTTGGATAATGCTGAGACCCTATTCAAGACAGAGCGTCAGCGCTGGTTGTCAGCGACAGCCGGCGTTGACGCGATGACGTCAACCAGTGAAGAATACGATAAGATAAACAAAAAACAACAATCAAAATGA
Organism: Amphipoea oculea; assembly: GCA_945859645.1. Taxonomy (NCBI): domain Eukaryota; kingdom Metazoa; phylum Arthropoda; class Insecta; order Lepidoptera; family Noctuidae; genus Amphipoea; species Amphipoea oculea. The sequence goes on from OX243873.1 coordinate 18,769,001, forward strand.
GAAATAAAATTAATATTAGGTCCTTACATATGAAATTGGCGTTTTGTATGGAAGGAACAAAAAGTCGAATATTTTTTAATATAATATATTTAATTAATCAAAGTATGAACCATTGTTTTCAATGCACTTTTGCCATCTTATAGGTAGTTCATTGATCCCTTTACTAAAAAAACCAGTCGGACGGGAATCAATAAAATCTTTGAAGGCGATTTGGACTGCCCCATCGGAGTTGAATTTTTTCCCTTGCAAAAAGTTATCCAAATTGCGAAAAAAATGGTAATCTGTTGGAGCAAGGTCCGGGGAGTACGGAGGATGTCTAAGACATTCCAATTCAAGCTCTTCTAATTTGGTAGCCGTCTGTTGCGCAGTGTGTGGTCTGGCGTTGTCGTGCTTTCAAGCTTTTTAATCTTCCCAATTTGCTTCAAGTGAATTAAAACAGTTTTATCACTAACATCGAAGCCTGCAGCTAACTCGGACGTGGTTTGCGATGGGTCCGCTTCCACAATAGCCTTCAATTCTCCATTATCAACTTGGGTCTCAGGCCGTCCACGGGGCTTGTTCTGCAGGTCGAAATTTCCAGAACGAAAACGTTGGAACCAAAAACGAACTGTGTTTTCTTTTGCAACATGACCGCCATACACATCATTCACCCTTCGAGTCGTTTCCGCAGCACTAGTGCCACGGCGGAACTCGTACTCGTAAATAATGCGATATTTTAAATTTTCCATTTTGTAAAATGAGTGACGCAAACAGAAAAAACAGAAGAAAAAAAACAAATGAATGACGGTCATCGAAGCACAAATACATGAGTAAATAGCTGTACAAATTTGAATTTGGAATTCCTTACCAAAAGAGGAGAAATTCGTGATTAAAGTGGCCAGTACGAAAAACGCCAATTTCATATGTAAGGACCTAATATACTATATCTAGCTTTAAAACCTTATCTATCTGTATATAATGTATAAATAAAAATGAATCGCCGAAATGTATGTACGCACATAACTTCCGAATGACTGCACCATATTGGATATTTTTTTTTTTTTTTTTGTTATGTTCGGTATTGCAAGGATTGTATGAAAGAAAATTTCGGAAATTTGAAATAAAAATTTGCACCCTTTCGAAGCTGGGGCGGGCCGCTAGTGTTTGTATAAACATGATATTTATAAAATGTCAAAATGTATTCTTCTGCTTGGCTTCTTGTTGGGGATCTACATCGTATTTGTCTCTTTTCCTTTGTTGTAACGGTGCATAGTGTTTCGATGAGTGTTTTTGTACGGACAGTGTCAAAGAAAAGGAACCCCCTTTTGTAAGTCACCAAAGGGGGTTCCTTTTCTCTGACGCTGTCTGTACAACTGAAGTTAATAAAGAACTTTTTTTTTTGTTTCATTTTTTCAAGAACATTTTACTAGCTTTCTTCATCATTTTTAACCACACATCTCTCTCAGTGTACGAACCGAGTTCGGCTCAAACGGCGCGAACTCGATCCTGCGAGTGGCGCGCGTGCGCGGTGACGACGCGGGTCGCTACACCTGCGCGATCGCACGCGCCCCACCCCCATCCCCATCGCCTGCGCATGTCATACTGCACGTTATCAAAGGTAAACGATTAGACTATGGTGTAGAAAATCATGGCAATGCTGAGAACATGGGATGAACAAGACTCATATGTACAGACGCCAACTGCACATCAAGCTACTACAATCTGTCAAATTTCTTTAATAGATTTTCAACTTTATCGCTAAAACATAAGGTTCAAAGTTGATTGAGAACATTTGACAGTTTCGGGTAGCTTGATGTGCTGGTGTCTGTACGAAAACCTGTATCATCAATTATGTCAATGCTTTATCAGTGGTGTCAATGATTTTGCTCTGTATATTTTTAAATAACTGCACATCTTCATAACGTCTTTAATTGACTGGAACCACAAGCCACAAACGAGTAAATATTTTATCCCCACCAAACTCCTAATGTTAATTAAGGCAGCTCATAACTATCAACGTAATTTGTAAGAGATAGGCGGTTCCTTAAGTTGGTGCAGCACAAAGGAGTTCTGAAGCGCCATACTTGTTGTCAAACTCTTTGCAAAGTTGTAGTACACACACTTGCGTGCCAAAATGTTGCCCCACCCTGTGCATCCGTGGCTGTCATAATATTTGAGAAATGATGTTTAAAAAATGTTTTAGAATATTTTAATCTATATAATCCAAACTAATATTATAAATTCGAAAGTAACTCTGTCTATCTGTCTGTATGTTACCTTTTCACGCCTAAACCACTGAACGGATTTAGATGAAATTTGGTAGAGAGATAGTTTGAGCATCCCGGGGAAGAACATAGGATCGTTTTTATTCCAGAAATCATCCCTTAAGGGTGTAGAGATTTGTAAAGGGAATCAATAAAAAAGGACTATGATACTTTTACCGCGGGTGAAACCGCGGGGCACAGCTAGTTATATAATAAAGTATAAAATTCAAAGTTCTGACTGACTGATATATCAACGCACAGCCTAAACTGCTGGTCCTAGAGACATGAAATTTGGAGGGTGTGTTCTTTGTGAAGAGTAGGTATCCACTAAGAAAGGGTTTCTCGATATTTCACCCCTAAGAGGGTGAATGAGGGGAGGGTGGAATTTCACGCGGGCGAAGTTGCGCGCAGAAGCTAGTTATTTTATATTTTGTGAAGAATGGTGACATTATTACACTTACCATCATTGAAAAAATCAGGGTCATAATCTTTCGCTCCTCTTGGACTTGTAAAGTTTGAGGTCACAACTGCATTTTTGCTGTCGACTCATGAAATATCGAAACTAATGTGTCTTATGTCTTATTTACCCCTCATTATGTTTTCTTACTTCTTCAATTTCTTCTTTAGGTGAGAGCCTCGCCGAGCTGCATCAGGGAGGCACACCAACATACACCACCTCGCCGTGGATGCTAACAATGGCGCTGTGCGTCCTTTTACAAACTTACTATTAACATTTGTTTATTAATAAATTGTTCGTATTTATTTCGGCGTTTCATTTTTTTATGTGGGTCACCTTTAATTTCCTGACTGACTGATATATCAATGCACAGCCTAAACCGCTGGTCCTAGAGGGTGTGTTCTTTGTGAAGAGTAGGTATCCACTAAGGAAGGGTATTTCGAAATTTCACCCCTATAAGGGTGAATGAAGGGAGGTTGAAATTTCACGCGGACGAAGTCGCGGGCAGAAGCTAGTTACTTATAAAGAATTGGAAGTTTTTGGAACACACAATCATTGTACAGTCAGTGCTCTGCATAACCCGACCCCTTATACCCTCTTCTTCTTAGTGAGAGAGGTCAGGTAATGCAGAACACTGGCCGTACCTTTAAATGGGGTATACAGGAGTCTGTGTTTCCCGCTAGCAATAACTTGGGAGCCTTCAAGCCTCAAGCAAATAAACTACTTCTAGGCAAGTTTACACCGTCGGCAACAGTTGAGGCAACCATGGTTTCCAGGCCATAATGTTTATAGTCTGGATTTTTTGGACGACGTCTATCCGCTGCTTAGAGAAAGATGCATAAACCAACAAAAAATCTTTCGCATCTATAAGTAATGTTAGTAGGATAGGTGAACGACGTTGGTAAGTATTCTGAGAAAGAAATGGCGTGATAGCCTGAATTGCAAACTGGGGCAAGAAGGTACAACTGTTGTCAGGTAACACGCAAATATAAACCAAAGCGGTCCATGGAAAGCCAGTACGTACGTAAGTTTGTACGATTAAAAGAGAAACACAAATCACTTAATGAGTGATTTGCAGCGTAAAAGCTTGAAGTTGCAATTTCTTATCCTCTCGTCTGTGGCGTCCATATTGCGAGACACGCCCCATGTGTGGCGGACTTCAGGATGATCGGGCGCAGGCGAGTTTAGAAACGTCTAGTAACCGTTGTTCGGTCGTTTGAGAGGCATGACAAGTGATGGTATGCCATCCTTGTTCTTTCCCGTATACTTTGTTCAAGTTAGAGCAGCGTAGATACAGTACAGAATAAAATATCGGTAATTATTAACCGACTTCAAAAAAAGGAGGAGGTTCTCAATTCGTCGGAATCTTTTTTTTTTTTTTTTATGTATGTTCCCCGATTTCTCGAAGACGCCTGGACCGATTTGGAAAATTTTTCTTTTGTTTGAAAGGGTATACTTCCCAAGTGGTTGCATGATCATCAGGTCAGGATCTGATGATGGGATCTCAGGGAAATCGAGGGCAACCTTCAAATTTTATAGGCACATAGTACCATTTTCATATATTTTCTAAAGCTGTTTAAGTATTTGCATCTGATAATCATCATCTCAGGTGGATGAGCTGATGATGGAAGGTACAACTCCTCAACGGCTTGGAGTTAAAAGAAAATTCTTTCAAAATTATTTATAGTAACACTCGTGCATTTGCTCTCGGAAAGCACCATTTGGTGAAGTGGAACTGATGATGAAGCCCACAGATGGCCACCGGAACTACTCAATAATATCTCCGTACTATTTCACGGGTTGCGATTCGATACTTTAACATGGTTGCTAAGCAATTTATGCTCGTCACAATGTGAATGGTGATATGGAGCTGATGGTGGACCAGGAGAACTCTTCAACAATTAACTTCCCTGCATCGGTAAAAGCAATATTTTGTAAATGGCGATGAGAAAGTTGACACTAGGCTATTGTAACTGAGATAAATTATAAGCAGACCCACTAAAAAGCGTGAAATAAAAACTTTTTAACAAAAAAAAAAACCGACTTCCAAAAAAACACTAGAAAGTGAAAAATAACTTTAATTTCGGAAGTCGGTGGCAAAAAACTAAAATACAGATCCAAAGACACCGACTTCCGAAATTAAAGTTATTTTTCACTTTCTAGTGTTTTTTTGGAAGTCGGTTTTTTTTTTTTGTTAAAAAGTTTTTTACGTCATAGGCTGCGGTATCAACACGTGACTTCCTCACAGATGCGACGTTTTTGACAGATATCATCCCGTGATACACTTAGAGACGGATATAGTTTCCTTTTTAGTTCCTTATAATATAATTATGACGTAGACATATTACCAGCCTATTATGGCTATTATTGTCCCACTGCAGGCCAAAGGTATTTTAAATCAGTACCGGGGTAAATAAACGGTGGGACACTTAATATCGTGCCCTGGGTGTCCTGTCAGCTGCACGTTACAGGAACTGATGAACGCTGGTGATGGCGCCAAACAAATAGCCGAATTCTGGGCCGAGTACATTTAGATTGCTATCGACAAGCTAAAAAGAAGATTATATATCCTGCCTCCTAGAGCTAAGCTAAAATGTACACCTATAGGCCGACCGCTTAACTGGGACGGGGTAAAAAGTTAATTGTGTAATGTAAGTACAAGTTTCCGGAACCAACCAGTTATGGTACTTAAATATTTAAATGCAGCCATTTTCTAGCCATTTGAACACAATATTCTCCACATAAAATAGCTACTTCTGGCACAAAATTCGTCGAATTTATGCGTATCACCTAAAATTGGACAAACAACCCACTCGTGGTACAATGAGAGCGCCATGCAAAATCTGATACGTTCGACACGACGACATTAATATCTAGCTATATATGTTTCCAGTATAACCTGATCTCGCTATGTATAGGCTTTCCATACCACAAGAGGTCAGGTAATACTAGGACGTATAGCTTGTTAAGTCGTGGGTACCAACCTGACAAATAAAACGGTCATTGGACCAGACGGTAACGTTTTTCTCGCATTTCCCGTTCCCATTATCCGCGAATGGATTATATAAATAACCGTGATGATGGCCGAAGTGAGAGATTTGGTGTTTTATTACTCGTATGATCGTATCTATGCTAATAACTATGCTATAAATTGGGGTGGCGCTTTAATGTCGAAATGTAATGGGTTACCTACATACATTCCGAAATTACGCAGGAGATTTAGAAGCAGTTGCTTTAAAAATAAAATATGGCGATGCTTGAGTTTTTGGAAAAGGAATGCGTTCCTTGTATTGAAGGGTGAACATATCAAAATCAAAAGTCATTTATTCAAACTAGGCTGAGAATCAGCACTTTTCGAACGTCAAAATTACAAAAGACAGTCCCCCAAAACGCCCGCCCTTCACCACTTCCTAGTGCTTTCGCTGGGGAGAAGAAGAAGATATAAAAATATTTTATGAGGCTCGCTAAAATTTGCGTCGGGCCAAGAGCTGCTGGTGGATGTGATAATCAACGAGTCAATCTGTATACCCGGCGAAGGTAGTTCAAAACTCTATTAGGTAAGTGCTTATACACACGAATGACATGCATCGACAGTAGAGGCAACTGCAGCCGACTGCCTATTGCTGCCGTCAACGAGTGTCAGCAGCGCGTCAACAGCGCACGTCGACGGGTGTCGATGCTGCCGTTGACGCTCACCGCTCGCGTGTATGCACACTAAGAGACTGATATAACCATTCGTGTCCGTAAGTATGACCTAAAACAAAGAGAAAAGGAAATATACCTACTTACAGCAGAATCCGCTGAGATTAACCGGTCAAGCGGCGCGCGTCGCCCATTGGCGACGAAACAATAGAAAATCAATTCTGTCTCATTAGTGGAGCTTGACAGATTAAAAACCTCATTGAGAAACTCGAGTCCACATTTTTACATCAAGAGAAAAAATATCTACACATGTAAAAAAACAGTAATGAAGAATTTTACCCGTTTTTCAGTTTGTCTGGATGCATGTTCAGGATTGGCGGAGACGTCATAACAGATTTAGATATATTTTGGCACACAGATATTTTATAACCTGGATTAACACGCAGGGTACTTTTAATCCCGGGAGTACGTTCCCGTGGGACATTTACCGACATCAAAGCGAGCGAAGCTACGGGCGAAGCCGTTGGAAAGACCTAGTTCAAAATATAATCATGTTGAACCCAAGTTCTTTGATGTTACAAACGTTAATAAAGGCAACATTTTCGTATTTACCGAGGACTCATTAATATGCGTTGTAATTGAAGTGTTACCAATTACTAAAACATACCAAAACTTTACACTTGAACAATCACTATAAATATGGAGATGGGTATCCATATTTATGAGGGAACTTGCTAAGCTCGTCTGATATCGGATAAACTGGTTGTGTTAACTAGACTGTCTAGTGGAGTAATTGTAACTGGTCCGAAATGGGGCTGTTACAGGGTGGGGCTACATTTGAATTTGTATGTAGGTTAAACGTTAGTACTTCGGGGCAGGAAAGTTCTGCTTAAAAAGAGAAGTTTATAGAAAACGTGTCTAAAGTCCTCGTCACGAGAAGCTATACATTTTGTAAACACACATTCAGGGATTCGCAACCTTTGGATCAAATAAAAAAACAGTTTTGTAATGATTTTTATTTTTATATAGGGATATAATAATGTTAACACACACATCTAATTACTGTCGTGAGACGATTCCGAGTATTCTGCATCTGCTTTCTGCAGCATTGACAGCGTCAACGTGAACTTACTTCAAAATGGCATCCCAAATGTTTACGTTCCATAAATCAGACGCGTTCTAATACCACAAAACATTAAAACGACAGCGCTTTATAACGCTTTTTACGCCTCATACTGGGCTGGTTTAGAAAAAAAGAAAATTAGGAACAGCCGAAAAACTAAATGTTGTAAATGCGGCCAATATTATAGATCTCACGTGGTACAAAATTCACTGGGTCATCCAGTTATACAAAGTATAGTGACTTCTCAATATAACTACTTTGTAACTATTCAATTTTGTACCACAAGTTGCTGTGTTTACGTAAAAATCTTCATAAATCCATGCATTTTATTGGTATCATCTAAAATTTTCAGAATCACTACCCCAGTTCATTCATAATAACGGAAGAAAAATAAAAGACTTCATGAATTGAACGTTGTTTGTCAAAAGATAGTTCAAATATTAACTTTACTCTTTGAGTAACAAACTTTACTCATCCCTCGTGAATTCTGTGACTCACTTTGTTTTCCATAATTTGTTTTGGGCAAGTACTTGTTTTGCGGCAGATCTGGATCTGTCGCATGTCAGAGCAGCAATATGGGAAAGCCACCACTCAGTTTACCCCCAATTGCAGGAAACGACTGTGCGGCAGGCCCAGAAAGAGATGGCGGGATGAGCTGGATTTCTTCTTAAAGGATTGGCCCACAATCGCAGTAGACCGGGAAAAGTGGAAAGGGGGAAGGGAGGCCTTTGCCCCGCAGTGGGACAACACAGGCTTATAATAAAAAAGTAGATACTTGTTTTGTTAAGAGCTTCTGTACTTATAATGTCTTTGGATCTTCAATGATTAAATCACTTGACTTATAAAATCACACTATCACACTAATATTATAAAGGCGAAAGTTTGTGAGTGTGTGTGTGTGTGTGTTTATATGTTTGTTACTTCTTCACGCCTAAACCACTGAACCGATTTAGATGAAATTTGGTATATAGATAGATTGCATCCCGGGAAAGGACATAGGATACTTTTTATCCCGATATTCCCACGGGATCGACACTTATGCGGGTGAAACCGCGAGGCGCAGCTAGTACAATATATGTACAGACGCCATCAAGCTACAATCTGTCAATTTTTTTTAATAAATTTTCAACTTTATCGCTAAAGCATTAGGTTCAAAGTTGATTGCGAAAATTTGACAGTTTCGGGTAGATTGATGTGCTGGCGTCTGTACAAGCCAAAACTAAAACATATAAGTAGGTAAGTTTATTTAAAAAAAAAACACTACAAAGTGAAAAATAACTTTAATTTCGGAAGTCGGTGTCTTTGGATCTGTATTTTAGTTTTTGCCACCGACTTCCGAAATTAAAGTTATTTTTCACTTTGTAGTGTTGTTTTGGAAGCCGGTTTTTTTTTTTGTTAAAAAGTTTTTATTTCACGCTTTTTATTGGGTCTGCTTATAATTTATCTCAGTTACAATAGCCTAGTGTCAACTTTCTCATCGCCTTTTACAAAATATTGCTTTTCCCGATGCAGGGAAGTTAATTATTAAAGAGTTCTCCTGGTCCACCATCAGCTCCATATCACCATTCACATTGTGACGAGCATAAATTGCTAGCAAGCATGTTAAAGTATCGAATCGCAACCCGTGAAATAGTACGGAGATATTATTGAGTGGTTCCGGTGGCCATCTGTGGTCTTCATCATCAGTTCCACTTCACCAAATGGTGCTTTCCGAGAGCAAATGCACGAGTGTTACTATAAATAATTTCGAAAGAATTTTCTTTTAACTCCAAGCCGTTGAGGAGTTGTACCTTCCATCATCAGCTCATCCACCTGAGATGATGATTATCAGATGCAAATACTTGAACAGCTTTAGAAAATATATGAAAATGGTACTATGTGCCTATAAAATTTGAAGGTTGCCCTCGATTTCCCTGGGATCCCATCATCAGATCCTGACCTGATGATCATGGAACCACTTGGGAAGTATAACCTTTCAAACAAAAGAAAAATTTTCCAAATCGGTCCAGGCGTCTTCGAGAAATCGGGGAACATACATAAAAAAAAAAAGATTCCGACGAATTGAGAACCTCCTCCTTTTTTTGAAGTCGGTTAAAAAGGGAAGAACTCATTGGGCTTAAAAAGGTAAAGATCAATAATGTATCTTTAGTATTGTAATCTATATACAGAATATATCTGTCTACCATTGAAGCCGTAGCAGATATATTGATAGAAATGTAAAAAAAAAAAAAAAAAAAATTATAAATTTAAAAAAAAAAAAATGTAAATTAAATAAATGTAATGTAATGTAAATTTTGATACAAATGTATCCCCTTTTTTAAAATAAACGATTATTATTATTATACCTTCACTTATCAAAGTTGTTCACTATCAACAAACACATAAAACGTTTAACGCAAATAGTTCTGCAACTAGCAACTCAAACAAATGGGCAGACAGTATAGCTTAAAAACTTTGCCCAAGTTTGCCTACTTTTGCCCAGTTTGCCCAGATGGATTTAGCAGCTCGTATATTACTTCCGGCGTATCCTTTTCTCGTGCTAACGGACGGACTTAAAAGAAGGCATTTCATTGTAGCTTTTTAGTAACCATTGTGAGATAAATTTTGTTTTTGCGAATGTCTACATTTTGCAGTAAGAATATATTGTGTCTGGTTTTCTTCGGTATTTGGTATAGCAAGGAAAAAAGAGGGTAGAATTAACAAGAATTTTACCAAACCAAGGTCAAACCTGTGTTAAAATTTGTATCTGAACAGAATATTAATCGGGTGTTTTGGTAGAGCTCTGAAAGTCAATTAAAGGATACCCAAGCAAATAAAATGTACCCAAATATCTAATTTACATTCCTTACACACCTTCCATTTTACCAATAAAATGAAAGAAAAAATACAGACGCCAGCACATCAAGCTACTTACTACGATCTGTCTTTATTTAATAGTTTTTCAAGTTTATCGCTAAAGCATAAGGTTCAAAGTTGATTGAAAAAATTTGACAGTTTCGGGTAGTTTGATGTGCTGGCGTCTGTACATTGGTTAATGCAGTCACTTCAAAACACAACGTGTCATATTAATTTGAAAATTTTGAGAATTTTACTAAAGTTGCACTATACTTATTTTCCGATTAGGTCTTTTGTACACACGGCTACACAACAAGCTTAAGTTTTAACTGACCTCGCATAAAATAGGTTTTTCGTACAATCAGAAGTCAGCTCAAATTCAAGGTCGCTCAGCGCGCTATGGAGCGAGCTATGCTCGGAGTCTCTTTAAAGGATAATATCAGGAATGAAATTATCCGGAAAAGAACCGGAGTTACCGACATAGCTTGCAGAGTAAGCAAACTGAAGTGGCAGTGGGCTGGCCATGTCAAACTCAAACTCAAACTCAAAGCATTTATTTCAATTAAACCAATTACAGGCACTTTTGAATTGTCAAGGGGTCGGTCAGTCAGAAAGATGAAGCTAGTTGCCCATTCCAAAGCGTAGGTACCTATGGAGAAGAACGGGCAAGAAACTCCATGGACACTCTTTTAAATCAAAATAATATGGTTACAAAGTCTTGGTTACATCATTAACGTTAAATATTATACATGTGAGAACGATGCAGAACGTTAAAAGCGTCCATAATGAAAAGATGAGAAAAACAACAATTCAAATATTAAATTAAAATAAAATAAGCCATGGCAGCAAAGAGATGACCAGTCCCTACTGACGGCGCCCGTTCACGAACATGACGCATGTATTAGCACCATTCAGCTCAACCATTTTGAAGGGAGCTAAATGATCCAACACATGCGCCGCCATCAGCGAGACATTTGAGTGAGCATGACATACTCTCAGCCGCCAGGGCACATTCAGTCAATGAAAGATGTACCCAGTAAATGGTAGCTTTATAGTATGTACATAGTACTCAACATGTGCTATGCAATTATACAATACTATCTGTCTGTCGAAGGACCGATGGCCGGTGGAGCAGACGAGTCCTGGAGTGGAGACCGCGTACCGGCAAGCGTAGTGTGGGACGTCCCCCAGCTAGATGGACGGACGACCTAAAGAAGGTGGCTGGGGTAGACTGGATGCGGAAGGCGGAGGACAGGGTGCTCTGGCGCAGTCTGGGAGAGGCGTATGTCCAGCAGTGACTGCGATAGGCTGAGTTGATTGTTGATTGAGAAGTCAACTTATACTGGTTATGGCTTGATGTGTAACCGTGCGTACCCGCCGCAAATGGACGATGACCACGACACGACGCCATGTAAGTATGAGTAGCAATACTTTAACAAATACACTCTACTTCCAACTCAATACCACTAAAGAGTACACACAATTTCTATACCTTTACTGTATAAAAAATAAGTTTAAAAACTAAAACCCGACTACTGAAAAGGATGAAACAAATGTGACTGTATGTTAGTAAAGCGGCATGCGACCACGGGAAGGTACTTTCTTGTTTCATCCTTTTCAGTAGTCGGGTTTTAATTTTTAAACTTATTTTTTATTGAATTATTTTAGGGCTTATTTCATTAATATTTATATTTTTGAAATGTGCTAATTAAGTCCTTTCATTTGATACCCCACACAAATTGATTAAAATATTTTTTTAAGATGATGACTTTATGTCCGCTAGAGGGCGCGATATTCAATTTAATGTGACGTCACATAGCCTATAACCACCGGACAATCAAGACGCTTCCAACGATACCTTATTTGTCTAATTATGACAAGGAGTTTATAAGTCATGAGGGAACAGATGAACATACATACCGGTCAAAATCATAACCCTCCTTTTTGTTTCGCCGTAGTTGGGTAAAAAGAGCACATAATTTACAAACAAACATAAAAATAAAACAACTTTAGCAGGTCAGGCACCCTATTCCGATCCGAGGGGAAACCCGCAATTTTTCTTCTCGAAGCAATTGCAAAGAAAACCCATTATTTCCCGGTTAGGTATCCCCCAGTGATACGGAAAGTTTGTCATTAAAAAATGTGCATGCAATATATCCCTGGTAGGTACCTACTGGAAGTGGAATAGTGTGCAAACTAATCTAACTTTTGTTTGCAAAGTGGCTTCGGGCTGAAACCGCGCTGTTTTATTAACCGATTCAATTAAATTGTTTAAAGATATCGAGTAATTAACGTATTTGTGACAACGAGTGCGGTTTTAACGAGGACGAATTTCGAGTGTATTTGTGATATGTGCAGAAATCGAATGAATCTGTAAATTAATACATATGACAGCTTGTAAATAAAACAATGGTTCTTGTAAAGTATGGAAATATTATTTTATTTCAAGGCACCTAATAACAACCATACGTACGGTCACCAAAGGAGATTAGTAACCAAAGTCGTCGGATATAAATGTAGTTGAAGTTTAGTAAGAAACCGGTTGATGTTGTTGAATAAAATTTTATTTATTTAATAGAAAACAAATAGATCATCTATCAAATTAAATTTCATTCCAAAACTTCCATCGGTCTCTTACTAAACTTCAACTATACCCGACGACCCTGGGGGTCTACTCCGAAGTGGTAAATTGACTGTATCGTCGTCGTATCGGCCGAATGTTCGGTCATTTCCTACTACGAGTTCAATCTATTTGGTTCGGTCGGTTCCGATCCGACTGAACTTCATTCTGACACTTGTTGTGTCGTAAACCCTACTCTGAACGAGAAAAGACTGCCCGATAATATGAGTTTGAAAAGAGTTACATCGTGAAATTAATGTCAAAATACACGACAGCAAAATAGCTACCTTTTGAGTATCGTAATCCTATCGAATTTAATGAATTATTACAATTCTATGTTTGTTACTGTCTGTGATTACATAGTTTATCTAGCTTAGTTTCATTATTAGTTTTCATATTCTAATCCAATAAATAACACTGATTAAAGTAAGGTTGTAAGGCATTTTTTGGAATATGTACTCGTAAGGATTGTCATATATAATTACGTAACTTGAAAATGTGTTTTTTTGTTTATGTAGATATTGAAATAAATTTGGTCTCAAATTGTAGAGCTATGTATAAAACTAATATTCCAATTGGATTTATGTAAATTGGACCACGCATTAGGAAGATATTAAAAGATTTGTGTAAGGAAAATGTACCAACCTACATTTTTTAAGGTTTATGCTCTAGATTTTTTTAAATGTAAACAGCGTGCTTGCTCCACCATTGAACGCACATTTGGGATAGTTAAGGGTTGATGGAGGTGTCTCTTGTCAGCGAGGGAGGTGCACTAGGATGCAGATAGAGCAGGCAGAATAATCGAAGGGTGCGTCCACATCTGGTGAATGTGCCGCGAATGTGCAGCTCGCAAGTTTGCGAGCTGCCCGCGAGCTGCGCGCGTGCATTTTTGTTCGAGCGCCGCTCGCGCGCAGTTCGCGCGCGACCTAAGCGCCGTACGCTCACAGCGCACGGGCGGCGCGCTAGCGGCTCGCGTCTTCCTTCCGCCTGCGCGCAGTTCGCGCGCGACCTAAGCGCCGTACGCTCACAGCGCGCGAGCGGCGCGCTAGCGGCTCGCGTCTTCCTTCCGCCCGCGCCTCAAGCCGTGCGAGAATTGAGTGCGCGCAGATTGCGCGCCGCGCGCACGCCTTTATACGAGCCTTGCAAGAGTTGCACCAAACCATTGCCGTGACTGCACGCGCGCAGCTCGCGGGCAGCTCGCAAACGGCTCGCGAGCTGCACATTCGCGGCGCATTCGCCAGATGTGGACGCACCCTAACCCTGCTGTGTTTTGCATAATATGTTAACCCAAGATGATTTTGAATCAGAGAACTCCCGGCAGGTATTATATCAGCTTGCTACATTTGCTGATGATTTGTCACGGATGCTTTGAGGAGAGTACAAAGAGAGAGGGAAAGACTGATACAATCATTAGAAAATAAGTAATGAAATGTATTTGTACAATAATAAACCACTAGGACTAATCTTCAATTTATTACAAGTAAAACTAAAAATAATATATATAGCATTCAGCGTTGTGCAAATTTCTTCCCACAGTCGACGATTCAGCGTACGACTGTCGATGTTCCTCAAGTTGCCTTGAGCAACCAAATCCCGATGAGGAGAGTATCAATTTGTGCCGCTGTCGGTCTGGATAAGGTGACTTGTTCTTGCAGAATGTTTGTCCATTACTTTCATTTCCAAACTTCCGAAACACGAACATGAGAAAACGATAAGCCCAAGAGACACTTTATCACGCGTAAAGTGAATAATTAATGTAGTTTATAGTATATTTAGATTGTTTTTGTAGGTATCAAAGAGATTTAAGATAGGTACAATAGAGAGGCTATGCAAAGAAATGTCATACAAAAACTGTGATCCCATGTCTCACTGACGCCATCTAGCATAATATAGCAGAATTTGAGCGGCATAATATAGCAAACATGAATTAAATTTGTCAAAATATATTCAGCTATCGCTCGGTAGGTGGCCAGTGTGGCCAGTGTTGCCAGATCCGATTTTCAATCCATGGATTAAGGTAAATAAAAAAATATCGAAAACTTGTCTCAGAAAACAAAAAATATTTTATTCGCTACTATTCATTGTCCGTGTCACCATCTATGATAGGGTATCAGTTTCAGTGTGTGTTTTTATGTAAGTAGATAATGTACATGTTAAAATAAAACAAATTGAAATGTGCCTGCTTTGCCGCCGAATTATTATGTTTTTTGTGTTTTATATTAAAGGCGACTAAGGGACGTACCGGAGAATGGGCAGCAGCGTTCTCTATGCATTTACTATCATACTGCGATCGCCAACCCACATGCCAAGCGTGGCGATTATGGAAACCCCCCCCCCCCCAAAGAATGACAAGCACAATTATAATACTTGGCCCCTAGTGCCCGGCGGCCCGCCTACCCTTGGCTACGGTAGCGGCCAAGGCCACGGTGAGGCAAAGGGTGCTAAGAATCCCCGGAAGAGATCCGGCTACCACAATCACCGAAAACTGGACCTGGCAACATATAACACGCGTACACTCCGGACCGACGAGAAGATCTCCGAACTCGAGGAAGAATTGAACAGGTTGCGATGGAGTATAGTGGGATTATCTAAAGTTTGCTCTAAAACTCCGATCTAAGAAATCAATTTTTTAAATAAAGGATTACTAACTTTATAGGATTATTTACAAAACACCAAAAACCTCAAAAATAAGAATATTAAGAAGATATGTTTGTGATTAGAATGAACGCTTTTTATAAATCTAATCCGATCACTGATGTGATGACAAAACAGTAATTAATTAGTCATTGCTCAATGTTTTTGTTGTAAACTTATATTATCCTGTATTTCATTATAAATATCATCTTCTAATAATAATTATCCTCTTTTATAAAATCAATTTAACAATCATGATCGATTTTGAACTGAATGTTACTAAAATTAATCGATTATTTGGTTAAAAATTTCGTTAAAAAGTGGTAACACTTATGCTGTCATTTTACTGCAGCAATAGTAAGGCTACTCAGCAATAGATGGCGTTTATTACAAAATTAGGAAATTTTCTAGATCTATTATGAAAATTATTTGATTCAAATTACTCAATAAATATAAATAATGCATACGAAAATAAACTGAAGCTAGATCCAGTCGTTCTACCATAACGAGACTTGCAATAACGCAATGCGCAACTCGGCATATTTCTTTTTATATAATTTTTTTTTGGTGGACACGATTGCGTCGATGCGACTTGACGCGCAGGCGTACGTCACTAGACTGAGAGACTTGAGACCACTAGGTACAAGGTATCGGATCACGATTTTGTTCGCAATGTCCCGTCTATTGTACATATAAAATTTTAATGTCTTTGGTAGGTATACACACATCTCATAACTTGACTTTAAAACTTTACACCTCAGTCAGCACTTGACGAAAAACGACCGAAATACGATTATCGCTATAGGGATAGCGACAGATGCGATTTGGTTTGAGTTTAAAAGTACTTTTTCTCAATTTTGCAATAATAAAAATCACAATCTCTCCCTTTGTTTGTTTACTTGTCATCCTTTGACTTTTGTCTTTTTTCTTTTTATTTTGTCAATCGGCTAAGCAATCTGTATGCCAGCTACAAATATATTGTTTTTTCGAGAAATATTACAATGTTCTTAGGAATAAATATTGGATTAAAAGCAAAGTTCTATTTTCTTACTATAAAAATAATTTTACTCTATAATTCAGCGGTTCAATTATATCGAAATGAGTATTAATGACCAATAAAAACATATCGATAAAACGTTCACCTCTGGCACTACTTTTCGTTCGGTCCGACACTCTTTTCGAATATTGACTATGGTCCCGACCGAGCTGAGCTAATCCGAACCTTCTTCGTAGTAGGACAACAATATTCGGTTCGGCCGTGTGTCGGTCGTTCCGATCATTCGTATATGTCACTTCGGAGTAGACACCCTGGGGGTCTACTCCGAAGTGGTAAATTGACAGTATCGTCGTCGTATCAGCCGAATGTTCGGTCATTTCCTACTACGAGTTAAATCTATTTGGTTCGGTCGGTTCCGATCCGACTGAACTTTATTCTGACACTTGTTGTGTCGTAAACCCTACTCTGAACGAGAAAAGACTGACCGATAATATGAGTTTGATAAGAGTTACATCGTGAAATTAATGTCAAAATACACGACAGCAAAATAGCTACCTTTTGAGTATCGTAATCCTATCGAATTTAATGAATTATTACAATTCTATGTTTGTTACTGTCTGTAATTACATAGTTTATCTAGCTTAGTTTCATTATTAGTTTTCATATTCTAATCCAATAAATAACACTGATTAAAGTAAGGTTGTAAGGCATTTTTTGGAATATGTACTCGTAAGGATTGTCATATATAATTACGTAACTTGAAAATGTGTTTTTTTGTTTATGTACATATTGAAATAAATTTGCTCTCAAATGATAGAGCTATGTATAAAACTAATATTCCAATTGGATTTATGTAAATCAGACCACGCATTAGGAAGATATTAAAAGATTTGTGTAAGGAAAATGTACCAACCTACATTTTTTAAGGTTTATGCTCTAGATTTTTTTAAATGTAAACAGCGTGCTTGCTCCACCATTGAACGCACATTTGGGATAGTTAAGGGTTGATGGAGGTGTCTCTTGTCAGCGAGGGAGGTGCACTAGGATGCAGATAGAGCAGGCAGAATAATCGAAGGGTGCGTCCACATCTGGCGAATGTGCCGCGAATGTGCAGCTCGCAAGCCGTTTGCGAGCTGCCCGCGAGCTGCGCGCGTGCATTTTTGTTCGAGCGCCGCTCCTGCGCCGCTCGCGCGCAGTTCGCGCGCGACCTAAGCGCCGTACGCTCACAGCGCGCGGGCGGCGCGCTAGCGGCTCGCGTCTTCCTTCCGCCCGCGCGCAGTTCGCGCGCGACCTAAGCGCCGTACGCTCACAGCGCGCGGGCGGCGCGCTAGCGGCTCGCGTCTTCCTTCCGCCCGCGCCTTAAGCCGTGCGAGAATTGAGTGCGCGCAGATCGCGCGCCGCGCGCACGCCTTTATACGAGCCTTGCAAGAGTTGCGCTAAAGATACGCACCAAACCATTGCCGTGACTGCACCCGCGCAGCTCGCGGGCAGCTCGCAAACGGCTCGCGAGCTGCACATTCGCGGCGCATTCGCCAGATGTGGACGCACCAAGATGATTTTGAATCAGAGAACTCCCGGCAGGTGACATATCAGCTTGCTACATTTGCTGATGATTTGTCACGGATGCTTTGAGGAGAGTACAAAGAGAGAGGGAAAGACTGATACAATCATTAGAAAATAAGTAATGAAATGTATTTGTACAATAATAAACCACTAGGACTAATCTTCAATTTATTACAAGTAAAACTAAAAATAATATATATAGCATTCAGCGTTGTGCAAATTTCTTCCCACAGTCGACGATTCAGCGTACGACTGTCGATGTTCCTCAAGTTGCCTTGAGCAACCAAATCCCGATGAGGAGAGTATCAATTTGTGCCGCTGTCGGTCTGGATAAGGTGACTTGTTCTTGCAGAATGTTTGTCCATTACTTTCATTTCCAAACTTCCGAAACACGAACACGAGAAAACGATAAGCCCAAGAGCCACTTTATCACGCGTAAAGTGAATAATTAATGTAGTTTATAGTATATTTAGATTGTTTTTGTAGGTATACACACATCTCATAACTTGACTTTAACACATTACACCTCAGTCAGCACTTGACGAGAAACGACCGAAATACGATTATCGCTATAGCGATAGCGACAGATGCGATTTGGTTTGAGTTTAAAAGTACTTTTTCTCAATTTTGCAATAATAAAAATCACAATCTCTCCCTTTGTTTGTTTACTTGTCATCCTTTGACTTTTATACTTTTTCTTTTTATTTTGACAATCGGCTAAGCAATTTATATGCCAGCTACAAATATATCGTTTTTTCGAGAAATATTACGATGTTCTGAGGTCTAAATATTGAATTATAAGCAAAGTTTTATTTTCTTGGTATAAAAAATAATTTTACTCTGTAATTCAACAGTTCAATTATATCGAAATGAGTATTAATGACTAATAAAAACATATCGATAAAACGTTCACCTCTGGCACTACTTTTCGTTCGGTCCGACACTCTTTTCGAATATTGACTATGGTCCCGACCGAGCTAAGCCAATCCGAACCATCTTCGTAGTAGGACAACAATATTCGGTTCGGCCGTGTGTCGGGTCGTTCCGATCATCGTATGTGTCACTTCGGAGTAGACCCCCTGGTTACTTACCTCTTTTGGTGACTGTACATAGATAAATAAAATTGTTATAGAATCAACAAAATGTCTCTTTTTCTATTAAGAATAACTAACTATAGAAATATATTTATGATTGCTAAGATAAAATAAAAAAAAAAACCGAGTGTGCTTACGACCACACGACTGAAGTGAAACTTCAAACGTATTTGGCTATGAGAGGTAGAGAGAAAGAAAATGTGCGCGCGCACTGCTTTCTCTTGCTTATATCCCCCACTCAACTCCCGTTCGCCTCGCCCGTAGCCCTTAGACATGGGTCGTACTTGCAAAATCGAGTACCAGGGCTTCCAAGTACGTCCACCTTAAGAAACCAGGGCCTAAAACCAGGGCTCGAGATACTTTCAAGTATTTTCTATCTGCATCGAAAACTGATCCATAACTTCATACAAATAAGAAGTACAATCGCGTAATCAAACAAAAGCCCTGTTGGAAGTAAAAAGTACTTGCATAGGAAACTGATCCGTGAATTCCTATAAATAAGGAGCACAATCGCGTTTACAAATAAATACTTTTACAAACCATTAAAGTAAAAATACTTGCATACGAAATTGTTCCGTAGACTCTTACTACACCTCGGACACTCCATACAACGCTCGCAAAATAATTACCTATTACTACTACATAAACAAATGACGTTTGTATACGTGCAAATGTGTGCGTGAAATCTAGTACCTAGCGTAAAAAAAAATGGCGCGGAAAGCAATTTGTGTCGGGGAACCGAACGACGTCGGCGGCGGCGCTGCCCGAACGTGTGCATTATTATGAAGTGACCAAGTAGTTCAATTGTTTATTTATATAGACGGGTTCGTAATGAAATAAAAACACTAAAATAGTTTAGTTTAAATGACTTTTCTGTAAATAATGGGTTATTAAATCGCATGTTATTAAAAATGCGAAATCATACAAACAGTATATGTAAATACGAATTCGGAAAAGCATCACAATATCCAACCATCGTGATTAAAACTCAAATAAAACTTTTAAATCGCATAATTGTGTGTCAGCAATACAGCGCTGCGGTTCGCGAGCGCCCTTGCTAAAGAGTCGGCGACGAATACCTCGAAGTGCGGGGTGAGGTGCGGTATCTGATATGAGGGCGAGGAAGGGAGTGTCCTTTCTGTACGCAGTACTATTAAGTATTCTGTGCTCTTACTGATAAGGAGTATGATCGCATTTGCGAAAACAAACGCGGTTGTTGAACTATTTGAGTACCTACGTACTCGAGCGTCGAGGCACGACGGAGCGAGATACTTTCAAGTATTTTCTATCTGCATAGAAAACTGATCCATAACTTCATACAGATAAGAAATACAATCGCGTATTCAAAAGCCCCGTTGGAAGTAAAACTACTTGCATAGGAAATTGATCAATGACTTCGAATAAATAAGGAGCAAAATCGCGTTTACAAATAAATACTTGCAAACCATTAAAGTAAAAAAAACTTTTTAAGAAAAAAAAACCGACTTCCAAAAAAAACTTTACAAAGTGAAAAATAACTTTAATTTCGGAAGTCGGTGTCTTTGGATCTTTATTTTAGTTTTTTGCCACCGACTTCCGAAATTAAACATATTTTTCACTTTGTGAAAGTCGGTTTTTTTTTTCTTAAAAAGTTTTTATTTCACGCTTTTTAGTGGGTCTGCTTATAATTTATCTAAGTTACAATAGCCTAGTGATCATCGCCTTTTACAAACAAAATATTGCTTTTTCCGATACAGGGAAGTTAATTGTTGAGGAGTTCTCCAGATCCACCATCAGCTCCGTATCACCATTCACATTGTGACGAGCATAAATTGCTTAGCAACCATATTAAAGTAATCGAATCGCAACCCGTGAAATACTTAGATATTATTGAGTAGTTCCGGTGGCCATCTGTGGTCTTCATCATCAGTTCCACATCACCAAATAGTGCTTTCCGAGAGCAAATGCACGAGTTACTATAAAAAATACCCAAATCGCTATAGGTGTGCCTATAATATTTGAAGAGTTCCTTCGATTTCTCCAGGATTTCCCATCATCAAATCTTGCCCTGATGTTTTTAGACTAGATGCTGATAATCCTGGCTGCAGCATCAGGCCAGACTTGTCAACATTGCATTGAACTTAAAATTTTGTCCTGTTTAAAATGAGCCCAAACACGACTACGGTGCTGTAATTTCAAGGTTGGTACTTTTTCTAATGCTCCTGGCTTCAGCATCAGGTCTTTATGTACTTCGGTGTTCCTCATTAACATTACGTTTATCCACACATCGAGCCCTTTTCAATGAGCCTTAACACGATATATCTGCTGTTAGTTGTCGAGGAGTTAGGTACTCTGCAGACTATCCTGACTGCAGCATCAGGTCATGACTTGATGATCATGAGACCAAATGTGGCAAATGCCCTATCAAACATCAAAACAATTGACTAAAACAGTCCTTGCCTGTTCGAGTAACTTCTTACTGTTAAGGAGTTGTAACTTCCATCATCAACCCAGCTACCTGAGATGGTGACAACCATACGCAAATACACAAGATACTTCGTAAAATATGCGAAAAACAGTAAGTGAGCCTATAAAATTTAAAGGTTGCCCTCGATTACTCTAAGATCCCATCATCAGATCCTAACTTGGTGACAGTGGGACCACCTCAAAACTATCTACTTTGGAACAAAAAAATAATTTTGAAAATCCGTCGACAATTGGCGGAGTATTCGATGAACAAACATACAAAAAAAAAAAAAACATACAAACAGCCGAATATAGTACCTCCTCCTTTTTGTGAAGTCGGTAAAAAATACTTGCATACGAAATTGTTCCAAAAGGAGCATGATCGCATTTGCGAAAACTGACGCGGTTGAGTACCTACGTATTTGAGCGAGTAGCCGTATAAGATAGGTACTTAATAGTCTTGCAAGTATTTTGAGTCGGTACCCGGTGTGCGTACTTGGAAGCAAATACCTGGTGTAAAAACCCGGTCGCATATTTATGCGACCGGGACCGGGTTTTTACACCAGGTATTTCCAGCTATTTTTTACGTACCTTCCCTACTCGCGATCACACGTTTTCGTAACGCATTCGCCAGTTTACTCCCCAAGTCAAGCGCGCCTAAAGAAGTTTCACTTCAATAGCTTTTTATTTCTTGCTGTTTGAATTACAAAAAATGATATAAATACTGCATGCAATCATGATTCAACATTTCAATTCATAATTTTAAGTTCGAAAAATTTGTTTTCTCAACACGTAAATAACGCAATGAATGTTGTTGAACTGTCAAAATGAAACCGATTCCGATTGATAATGTGTTAGGCAATTGCCCCGCTGAGATGTATGAGGTAGCTAAGCGACGTCAAGCTATGAAACTACCGTGTATTCGCGATTTACTCGTATTTGCCAAAAATGTAAACAAATTGATTTAATGGAAAATAACTTTAATTCCTACCAAGGTTTTGAGATGTTTTCCCTTTGACATCACACCCGCAGCTCGTATCAAGCCAGAACGTCACACTTACACGTATTAGTCCCATATCTTGAAAATTACTGTATGGATTTTGATGAAACTTGCACTGTTCCCTAAGTTGAAGTAAATATAAGCAAATAAAAAAAATGGTTACGATCCGACATATATACATCTATAAAATTTTGTATGTTTGTTCGGAAGCCTTAAAAGATTGCCAATTTGTCATATGTGAATATATTGCAGTTCCAATAATATTACCTATACATCCGTGTCGAACTGATAACCTTCATTTTTTTGAAGTCGTTAAAAAATAACATAAATTTTTTTAAGTTTATCTAATATAATTATTATATTCTAATAATGATTAAAACTAACAAAATAGTGAAAACAACAAAAAAAAGGGAAGACCTGATAGGCAATTGCGTAATACACTAACTGTAGGAATGGCTTTCATTTTTACAGTTAAACAACATACATTGCGTTATTTGCGTTGTAAACAGACGAATTTTTCGAACATATGAAGCAATGTATAATAAAAATAACAAAGTTAGTTAATGATACTGTTCTTAATGCAATTCATCGGTTAAATAATATAACTTCGGAGGTTGACACTTTATCCAAAATGGTGATTGGACCCAAGATTGCACACTCAAAAAATAAAATCGCACTTGTGATCAGCGACGCAGTCAAGTTTTAAAATAATCAAAATTTTCCACTAGACCCAAGCGCCATCTATACCTACAGGTTGTTTCAAAAACTTAAAATCACGGCTTCCTCCGAGCTCACATAGACAGTGTTAATTTAACTTTTCTAGCTCAATCGACTGTGTGGACATAACGCAAATTGTGAACTAGAAGTGTTTTTGCTCTTTAATAGGTGAATCCCACTGCTGGGATCGCCGGGGATATATTTTCTAGACACAATTTGTTTAGTTGTTCTGCGTTTAGTGTGTGCATTTATTGAACCGCAGCTTTGGAAGTGCAGTTTGTCAAAAATCTCAGAAGGATGAATCATATTATTATTCACTATTGCTCTGTGTGTGATATTATTTTATTCACTGACCATAAGGTCACATAACACATAAGCAGCCTATAATGTTCCCACTGCTGGGACGCAGGCCTCCTCTCGGTGAGAGGGAGTGGGCCGTAATCCACCACGCGGGCCCAGTCCTGGTAGGCAGATGTCACATGTCTTCGAATGTTTACCATATTGACCATAAGGTAAGTGTTTAGACTTTGCATCGATGATTGAGAAGGGTGATATAAATCACTCTTCCATATTATTTAAATCAATCGCAATCACTTTCATTCATCTCAATCATTCCGAAAGCTCTTGTAGTTGCGGGAGGTACTTATACCTATCTATTTTTCTCTCACCTTCATCTCGTCTGAGAGGTGTCAGAGATAGCCCTACTTCGTTAGCCCGCACAATGATGCTGGATGTTCAATGGTTCGGTATGAAGGCTGCTGCTGAAGTGTGGTTTAATTTACGCTGAACTATTTGGAAAATTGAAGGGTAGTGAAAGTTTGATTGGCGTTGGTTGTCTTATTGTCTTCAAAGTAGACACGAACTTTAGTTATTACGCAAAACTCTAAGAACTTGATTAGGTATATAATCATAATAAACATTAGTACCTATTGTTTTCATTTACTGTCATCTCCACGTTGTATAAGGAAGAAACGTTTGCGCCTACAAAGAGTGTACGAGTAATATTGAGTGAGAAGGTGGCTGGGGTAGACTGGATGCGGAAGGCGGAGGACAGGGTGCTGTGGCGCAGTCTGGGAGAGGCCTATGTCCAGCAGTGGATTGCGATAGGCTGAGTTGATTTAAAATAATTATTTTAGTTTGCTCAAGATAAAAAATAGAAATAAGTTCAATTTTACTTACACACGTCTTTAAATACCTACTCGTAAAACATTGCCATCCTTTTCACGAACTAAAAACAAAACTCAACAGACCCATAAACCCTTGTAACTTCTAACAAAAAACGGGTCCATATTGGCTCAACTAAAGTTCTTTACCCGAAATTGTTCTTCCTAACGATTTGTAATCCGAATGATCACTCTTCCTAAAATTTTTCATCCTAAAGTTTTCATTCATACTATTTGTAGTGCTACCGGCGATGTTCATAACACTCATGTTTCCGAAAATTGTAATCAATAATATCATTAATGTAAATATTTTAAACTCCTACTGTTTTTTATCATAACGCTTTTATCCCTAAACATAACTACTAATGTAACTAATTTCTATAAGAATAACAGACAATATAAAATCGTTTGATATACCACTCAATAGACATAAAACCTATTTAGTCTAATATGATAAACACTTTTTTTTTTCATCCTATGTCATCCAATGTCGACGGAGCCCCGCTTCGCGGGGCCCCTATTTCTGTATAAAGGGTTTAAAGTAACCTAACCAAACCGAACCTCGGGGTGCCCTTCGCTCGCCCTTGCATCCTATGTCGACGGAGCCCCGCTTCGCGGGGCCCCTATTTCTGTGTAAAGGGTTTAAAGTAACCTAACCAAACCGAACCTCGGGGTGCCCTTCGCTCGCCCTTGCATGCTATGTCGACGGAGCCCCGCTTCGCGGGGCCCCTATTTCTGTGTAAAGGGTTTAAAGTAACCTAACCAAACCGAACCTCGGGGTGCCCTTCGCTCGCCCTTGCATCCTATGTCGACGGAGCCCCGCTTCGCGGGGCCCCTATTTGTGTGTAAAGGGTTTAAAGTAACCTAACCAAACCGAACCTCGGGGTGCCCTTCGCTCGCCCTTGCATCCTATGTCGACGGAGCCCCGCTTCACGGGGCCCCCCTATTTCTGTGTAAAGGGTTTAAAGTAACCTAACCAAACCGAACCTCGGGGTGCCCTTCTCTCGTTTTTGCATCCTATGTCGACGATCTAAACAAAAAATATATGACTTTGAATAATAGTGTAAAAGATGGTTATGTTGAGAAAATATAGGAAAACAAATAAAAGTATAATAGATGTTTATTGCTACTGACATTATGAAGTTGAATGATTCGGAATTATGAACATTAGAGACAGAGTAGTTAGGAATTGTGATTGTTAGGATGAAAAATATTAGGAAGAACATTTTCGGATTTCCAATTATCGGAGTTGAAAATTTAGGTGAACTTTGGCGCACCCACAAAAAACGGCTCAAAGGGCTAAAAACGCCTCGGAAAGGCCAAAACGGCTTCAAAACTGAAACAAAATAAATCATAGTCACAATATGTTCTAAACTACAGTTTTGGCTGTAAACCGATAATCGGGCTTGTGGTAACCGCTGCGAGATACTTCAACATAACTAAACCACAATGGGACTAGCAATGTTCTTAATGGTATAAGTTAATGATGAATATTAAACCTACTAACCGACTGCCTTAGGACATACCTGTTTTATTACTACCGGGTTCATAAATTTAATGGCTTACACAAGGACATTAAAATCGGGAAATTCATACTGATATTATATCTGTAAAGCATTGAGAACGTATGTGATAATATTTGGTTAATGAATTTCAAAGGATGTTTCAGAGAGAGCAGTGGTGGCTTAGTGGTGGCCGAGACTTACGAGTTGTAGGTCGTAAGTTCGAACTCAGACAGGCGCTTTACATAACATACATAATCAGCCTATAATGTTCCCACTGCTGGGACACAGGCCTTCTCTCGGTGAGAGGGAGTGGGCCGTAATACACCACGCGGGCCCAGTGCGGGTTGGCAGATGTCACATGTCTTCCAATTTTTGGTTCTGGGACATGCCGGTTTCCTCACGATGTTTTCCTTCACCGTTTTGAGAGTAGTGGTGATGAAATAATTTACACAAAGTAAAGCGCCTGCCTGGATTCGAATCTACAACCTACAACTCTTAAGTCGCGGCCGTTACCACTTGGCCACCACTGCTCTTTACTTTCTGTAAATTATTTTATCACCACTGCTCTCAAAACGGTGAAGGAAAACATGGTGAGGAAACCGGCATGTCCTAGAACCAAGAATTCTAAGACATGTGACATCTGCCATGCCGCACTGGGCCCGCGTGGTGGCTTACGGCCCACTCCCTCTTACCGAGAGGAGGCCTGTGTTAATCAGCGCTAGGGCTCTGTCTCGTATAGGGTCTTAGCTGTATGCTGAGCGATGGCCGTTTTGCGTGGATGTGACGCATGTTAATATAACTTGTGCTTTTACCCAGACTCGTTACTTGGGACTGGACAATTTGCAATTCATGACTACTTTTGTTAGCTTGGGTCTTACGTACCTACATATGTGTACGTAAACGTATGAGTGCTAATAAATAAATAAATGTTTTCCCCCCAACTTGTTATTTTTATTGTGTTTGTGTTCTTTTTACGCGTCGTGTTTACCGCTAATTAACATAATTATTATTTCCTTTCTTTATGTAAATTTAACATAAACACATTCCGGAATAAATATTGTTAATGGTGGTGAATAACGCATCGAACGCATCCAAATCCGTTTCGTAGTTTAAAAGAACATAGTGGTCACACAGTCAGACACGAAAAGCTACTTTGTATTTTATTTAATATCCTACCGACCCGCCCCTGCTTCGCAAGGCTTTTACGACTTGACACAACATCGAGATTTTTTTATTATACAAATAAACCTTCCTGAATAAATTCTATAAATGGTAGTGAAAAGTGCTGTGAACAATACAGTGAAGCATGCCAACCTCACAAAGTGCACACATGTTTACGAAACCGGCTTCACTTTATTGTAGACAGCCCTCTGTCTTGGTTTCTTATTTTGTATGAGCTGATAGTGTGTTACGCAATCCCCCTATTGTTTAACTAAGTGGAATTCCCCGAAGTATGTAACACACAACCAGGGTGAATAGGTATTCGCTTACAAGCTGCTAATTATCAATGATCGATCAGTCAGGAAGTGTCGTCATAGATGACTTAGAGATCACGTCACCAAAATGGTAGCCAGAAGCAAATATAACAACCT
Organism: Amphipoea oculea; assembly: GCA_945859645.1. Taxonomy (NCBI): domain Eukaryota; kingdom Metazoa; phylum Arthropoda; class Insecta; order Lepidoptera; family Noctuidae; genus Amphipoea; species Amphipoea oculea. Next base: position 18,796,631 of record OX243873.1, read on the forward strand.
TATTGGACGCCTTATGTTTGAGCCGTTTGGGGTTGAAACTCTAGGGCCTTGGGGTCCGAGTGCTCATCGAATATTTCGAGACATCGCCAAGCGGTTGGTTGAGTCTACGCGTGACCAGAGGGCCGGCCTATTTTTAGCCCAAAGAATAAGCATTGCCATCCAACGTGGTAATGCTGCCAGCCTTTTGGGCACTTATCCCATTGACAGCGATGCGGACGAACTTTTTAATGCCCAATGAGCTCTTGTCTTCTTCTTTTTTTTTCCTTTCTTTTTATTATACTCTTGTAAATAAAACATTAGGTAATATTCGTAACCTAATAGAACTTTAAAATATTGGGATAACTACATAGTATTGTTGTAAAAATCAAATCATTGACGTAGCTCAAATAGCTGCCCAATTTAAATGGGACTGGACAGAACTAGTCTGCCTTAAAAAGGAGGCTGGGACAGGCTGGATGCGGGAGGCCGGGTTTTGTGGCGGAGCCTGGGAGAGGCCTATGTCTAGCCGTAGACGAGCTGTGGGCCCGTAAACCTCAAGATTAGTGCCCTAAAAGAGCGGTACAGGGTCGCGGCAGACCCCAAAGGAGATCGCGGGACGACTTGGAGGTATTCAAGAATTAGAGAAAAGTAGAGCAAAATCGTGACCGAAAGAAGGAAAAAAAGGAGGCTTTTATCCAGCAGTGGGATAATTGGGGCTAGTAAATTCCCGGTGAATCACTCCAACACATTGTTTTCGGGTGTTCTCGTCTTGCTAACGGCGAGTACTTGCACATACACAATCTAGTGGCTAGGATTATCCACCAGCAACTTTATAGTGCAACTTTATGGATTCGGAAGTACTAAAGGCATGTGCCCGACCCAGTTCTCTAGAATGGTCACGTCATATTATACTGGGATCGATCTATCATTACTGGCAGGACTATTGTAACCAATAAGCCTAATATTATGGTGATAGATTGACGAGAGCGCCATGCAATGATTGTTGATATCACTGTCCCCCATGACGAGAATCTCGTGAATGCTGAGAAAGATAAGATAGATCTTGACTTAACACAAAAGCGGAGAGCCTTTTTTTTCCCGGTCGGAAAATCCTTATGGATGTCCTCCGCCCTGGGGGGCGTAGGGGTCTGTCAGACTCTTACTGACTAAAAACCACCCCGGTTTTCCATCTCACTCCTACGCCGGAGGTTGCGACTGGTGCCGGGCTTGTCACTGCGGGCCTCTTCCTCACAGTGGTGACACCTGGCGTCCGGCTCCCTGTTAATGCGACACAGGTATTTCCCGAAACAACCATGCCCCGAGAGCACCTGCGTCACCCGAAACGACAGGGATCTGTGCCTCCTCCCAAGCCAGCGCTCGAGTACCCGATGGTCGGACACCCTAGCTTATCACCAACTAACCAAGCAACAAACAGCGGAGAGCCTCCGCCAACACCTCAGGAAGCTCTCATTGTGCGGCTGGGTCGACCGCTTGATTCAGGACAAATGACACGGCACGCACAGTGAGGAGGTTCCTCTCTTGAGCCTTAAATACTTTTTTATAAAAACATTTTAAAATGTAAACAATATGCATATCAAAATTAAATAAATAGACTCGATAGAAAAAGAGGTTACGTAACAGTGTAACTCAGCTAAAAGAGAAAACTAATGCCTGATTTGGTCTGAGCATGTTAATGTGGTGAACATTAACTTGAGTCCACAGGCATAATATTAGATAAACTTGCATAGAAAAAGGCTTCATTCATTCCTTCATTCAAAAGGGTACGTTCATTCAAAAGTTACATTCAAAAGCTCCTTATGAAAACGAGCGCCTGTGTTCGGTCCTTCAAAGACAGAGTGAACGCCTCATCTCTTCTGGGCGAACGAGTGTGTCGTTCCATCATCTCAGACCTCATCCATCGCTTACCATCAGGCGTGATTGAGGTCAATGCGGCCCATTCAGTAATAAAAAAAAAAATAACAAAAGATATTACTTCTGAAGTTAATTCACTAATTCAACATCATAATATTTTATATATCCATACTAATATTATTCGGCTGTTATTTGTGGATCTTTGACAGTCGTTACGGGTCGTCAGAAGCCCGAAAGTCTGACAACCAGTCTTACCAAGGGGTTTCGTATTACCCAGTTACTGGGTTGTGGAGGTCAGATAGGCAGTCGCTCCATGTAAAGTACTGTACCTAGCTACATCCGGTTAGACTCGAGGCCGACCCCAACGTAGTTGGGAAAAGGCTAGGGAGATGATGATGATATCCATACTTAATATTATAAATGCGAAAGTGTGTCTGTCTGTTATCTCTTCACGTTTAAACCGCTGAACCGATTTAGATGAAATTTGGTACAGAGATAGTTTGAGTCCCGGGAAAGGACATAGGATAGTTTTTATCCCGATATTCTCTCGGGATCGAGACGTACGACGAACGTACCCAAAACAGGTACAAGACTAATTCCAAGATTGATGAAACGTAAATTTAAATGAAGAAAGTAATAGCTACCAAGTACCCACTATAATAAAACTCCCTTTAACGTGAGGCTTAGCTTTGTCCCGCGGTTTAATCAGTGGATACTTAGCCTTTTAATACACGAGAATGGTCCCTAAGCGTCCTAGTTTAGTACAAATGAGGCCGCTATTCCCTGTCGTAGCCGCCGGGAGCTATTACGGCCACTTTATCGTCCACAAGGGATCTATTACATAAAACGGTCGATCAGGCACGCGGTGGTCCCCAATCTGTGATATTTTAATGGTTTTATGAATAGTGATGTCTGATGTTAGGAGCTTGCCTATGTATTGTCCTGTAGGTGCTTAGTAATTTTTGTGGTTTTTACGGCTTTTGATTAAAAAGTTGCTGATTTAACAAAGAATAAATCAAAAATTAAAAGTTATATTTTACTCTCGAAACGTTATACTTATAAAATATAATTAAAATACTTACCGTAAAATGCTGCAACTTTGCACGGATTTTGACGTTTTTTTTTCGACGTTTTCTGTTTATTATTACAGCTTTTAAAGACTTTCAGATGGAAAATAGACCTTATGCCTTGCCAGGTAGAATCCAAATCTATTTAAATCATGCCGTTATTCTGAATAACAAGCACTCAAAGTCGTAGGCAAAGTTGTAGGTAAAAGACACAACATTGCCTAGAAGGATATCTCAATAAACATATTGTTGATCTTTATAGAATTTTTTTTTTCCGTGTACATGAGACAGCGGTCTTGTCGCCGTCAGTTAGATTATTGCCATGACGGTAATATATATTTATTTACTGCTAATAGGCAATGTTGTAGCAGGTACCAGAAACTTTTCATACAAAAATGTCGTTGACTCCAGGGTTGTCGCAAAAAAATACGGATTAAATTCTTAAACTTTTATTAACTTTTTCCAAAAATAATACAAATTGCTTCTTAAGAGTAAAAATCACAAATGTAATACTTTTTATGCAATACTGACTTGTAATTGGGTAAAAAAAGGTGTAAAATTTTCAATTGAAGCCCTAACTCCTGAGTTAGGTGGTACCTGTGTTACAGGAAGTGCCCGATTTCGGAACATTAACAATTTACGTCCTAACCTATGGTGCTGGAGACCTGGTCGCTCACCGAGTCGCAAAAATTCCGCCTTGGCGTTTGCCAAAGAGCGATAGCGCAGCATCCTGGATGTAAAAAGACATCACAAAATTTGGAACACCATGCTGCGTTCCAAAACGGGTATAATAGACGTAGGCAAGAAGGCTGCCAGGGTCAAGCGGGATTGCCTTTTCCCAGCAGAGGGACAGTGTAAGCAAAACAAAAAAAAATGGAATCAAATTACAATATCGTAAAACGGGGATTTAGTGCGTGCAAGCTCTTGAGTTTCAATTTGACTGGGTTCCAAGATGTGTAAATTTCATGCAAATATAATATTTACATAGTAAAATATATCATTATTAAAATGCGACTAGTGACAACCCTAGACCCAGGCAAAATTGTGTCAGTCAAGTTTCCAAAACACTGCACAATATTGCCCACTAAGTTATTTTAATGAAATCGTGTCCTTTTAATAAAAATATCAAGCAATACGGAAAGTAGATAGTATTTTCTTACCCTGGGATGTTATAGCCACACGAAAACACCTTTTTTTTTGCTAAAACTTCAAAAGTTACACGACACTAAAAATTTTTACCCACGCGCTCCGGTGTTTGTCGCACAACTGACAGAGTAACAATGAAGTTACCATTATAAAAACTGAAAAATATGTTGTCCTAATAATGTAAAATCATTACCAAATGGTAGAAAAAAAAATAAGAAAAAACTAGGCAAACGCGAAATATCGTAATTGAAACGAAATAGGCAAACATGGGCTTAGTTGGCAAAGTTGCAGCGTTTTACGGTACTTAAATACAGATCAATGCGCGTTATTAAAACGTATTTTATTCCAAAAAATTTGACATGCCGGACCACTGGTACCTTTTTGCTAAACTTTTCTCTTAACTTTTCTGGTACTTAGAAACATCATAGTATAAAGTAATTTACTATAATTATAAACTTTCACAGACGCCAACACATCAAGTTACTACAATCTGTCAAAATTTAATTATTAGATTTTCAACATTTATCGCTAAATCATAAGGTTTTCAAAGTTGATTGGGAAAATTTTACATTTTCGGATAGCTAGATGTACTGCCGTCTGTAAATAATTGAGCACTAATTAATAATCAACATAATTACTAGTAATAACAAATCGCGCAATGCAATTTTTTCACCCAACTTTACAAAACTGTGTATATCTCGGAAACTAAATGAAGAGAACTCGACCCTTTTTGCTTGGACGCCCACACATAAATAAAATCATAAATAATAAATATTATCATCACGTCCGCTTTCCCCGAAGGATACGTAGGGATGTAATTGCACCTACTACTCACATTTTCCTAATTTCATTACAGAATAGGATTACAGACGACACTGAACTGACATTGGTATAACTTTGACATCAATTAATTGATTTCTTCCAATAAATCCTTATGCATGAGATCTTATTTGTTGTTGATGTCTTGATGCGAAGCATAGAGTGCTTTACGACCTCAAACATGTGTCTGCTTACAACGTACACCGTGTTCTGGACGATATACATAAACTTCGACCAGGTGTTCAGACCATGGTAATAAGCATTTTTCATTATGGACACATTAGTGAATTCTTATTTTTTGTTAATTTTCATATAAACTAAATACCTTGATGTAAGTCGCCCGATATGCATGCCTCTTTATCCGAATTGGCAACGATGACGTATTTCCATCCATAAGATTTGGCGAGCTGCAGCTTGTCAAAACTGAGGTAAGACCCTTTCTTACTGCATAGCTCAATTAAATTTACTAAATGAAATTACAAATATCTTTGTAACGAAGCCTTTTTAAGTGCTACTTCCTTTGTTAGATTTAATTTGCAAAAGCTATAGAAACGTTGGACAAAGTTTATGGATATCGTGAAAAACGCAATAAATGTTGTTGAACTGTCAATATGTAGGTAATGCTACTTTTACTCATAAAAGACAGAACAAGAATATATTATTTTAGTTTCTAATTTAAAACTTTGCGGGACGCTTAACGCCCCTCGACGTAAAAACAATAAAACTTTTATTGTGACTCTTTCAGTGTCCTTCAACGTGTTAACTTTACATCCAAAATTCGCGGTAGGCAAAATGAAGACGAAACTTCGTACAAACGTAAAGGCGAAGCGATGACGAAATTTTGAAACAAGTCACGCACGGCAAGAAATTACGGAATGCTCCCCAGGGGTGTAAGTAAACGAGCTGAAAACTTCAGGTTCCCGGAAAATTTCATACGCGAAAGGATAAATAAATTATTAAGTAAAGAAAACAGGGAATTTTGTTGATGGCGTTATCAGAGAGAGTCGCTGACTGGAAGCATTTTGTTAATGTGATGAAAATGTTATTTAGGTTTAGGGGCCGGTAAGTCGACGGATAAATGTATGAAAAACTAGCAGCGCCCCGCGGTTTCACCCGCGTATCCCGTGGGAATATCGGGATAAAAGGTAGCCTATATCTTAATTCAGGGTGTCAGCTACCTCCACACAAAATTTTATTAAAATTGGTCCAGCCGTTTGAGCGTGAAGAAGTAACAAACATATAAACACACACACACTCACAAACTTTCACCTTTATAATATTAGTGTGATTTCTATCTATGAGTCCTATCTGTGTTACCCTGACTGATTTGCATCAGTCAGGGTAACACAGATAGTCATAGATAAATTCCTCATATACCTCAGATATATTGGCAAGAAGATAATGATTACTCATTATCTTCTTGCCAATATATCTGAGGTCGGTCGGCAAAGTATTTCTTGCAGTCGATAGTGAAACATTCACTTCGAAATTTGGTCTCAAATAATCTAAAGAGAACTCTGCAGCGGTATCTACAACTGACGTCATACTGACGTCACTCAAAATCCTGCATCTCGCAAGCAGAGTTTACTACGCAACCAGCATATACAACGACCCGACATGTATTACTAGGGCAGTTGCCCGCCAGACACGACACCCGTTTGTATGGTCGGAGGATCCTCCCTTTTCTATAGAGTATGAGTGAACTTTACACCCTGTTCCTCATACCTCTATAACTCCTTTGTTTGATGACGGTAACTGTTCGAAACGTATTGAAAAAGCAAGATGTTGCCTTTAGTTCTAATTTTGACCACGCGCCAAAAGAACCTTGTAGCGCTATACACATCATGTCACTGTTCAAATTTCATAGCACAAGAGGTATTTGCCATGCGTTGCCAATTTTAGAGGAACAGTTGAAAAGTTATGTGTCTGTATTTTTTTTTGTTTCTATAGTATGTATGTGCACTACCTTTTGCCCGTTCGATATACCCATTGATTGGGAGCACCATGTACAACGATAAAATTTCCTGTGTATAACAAAGGTCACAAACATCGTTACAAATGGAGCTTTGAGGTAGAAACCGTCCGCCATGTTGCACCAAAATGTAGCAAATATGTAGCAAAACAGTTGTAGAGGTCCACAAAAGCTTTTTTATAAAAGAAAAAACAACTGGCTTCTAAAAAAAACACTAGAAAGTGAAAAAACAAATATTTTCGGAAATCGGTGTCATTGGTTCCGCATTTATGTCTTTTGCCACAATTTTTTCACTTTTTAGCTGTACACAAATTCGCATAACAATACTTCCTATGTAAATATCAGTGACAGGAAGTTATAATAACATCATCAGTCACACATTTTGTCATTTTGTTTACACTGGTAAACAAAATCTAACTTTTTTTTTTTTGTTTTATGAAGTTTCTAATCTGTTTCTTAGTAATTTGAGTTCGCTAATTTCATATCTACTCTCAGTTTTTTTTTCAAGCAGCTCTAGTTTTTGTGATGCAGGTACTTCTTAAAATTTTGTTACGCGGCTTACAAATATTTTTTTTAGTGCAAAAAATTATAATTTCCATAAATAAATCGATATGAAGAACTTGCTTAAGAGGACTATATGACCTAAAGCGCGGTCTTTGTCAGACTGCATAGAAAAGAAAGAGAAGCGCGACTACACAACGCTGGTAATTTATTGCAAAATATGAAGCAATTATTTATTTACGAAAAATCTATTGTTTGGACTAAAAAATTAAAACACTAGAGTTTTAGTATGTTGCTTGTAGAATAATATGACAAAAAATCATAATGACTGTATGTATATTAGTATGATTTTTGTTGTAAAAAGAAAGTTTTTAGAGGTGTCTTCATGATTTTTTTCTATCGTACCAAATAAGTTGTATTGTTTTCAACACACTATCTACCTAGCATATATCCTGAAGAATATCATATATTTTTTTATTTTGTTTTAAGCCCCTTAAACGATCCAAACAGTTTTTGTGCTGTTTGTGGTGAATATTTATGTTGTGATTAAATTTAACTGTCAGCCATAGCTCTTCGTCCGAAACAAACAGATAAGGTCAATCTCCGACCTTTGAGCCGTAAAACAAACATGAAACATGATTACATTTGGAACTCCTCAACGTGCAAACTAAGTTTACGTGTTAACCAAGGTTTAGTGAGACGGTAATTGGATAACGTACAAACCTAACGTTAAACTGAAGTCTGTTTTCTATTCCCTGGAGTTGCTTTTGCCTGTTGGTATTGCCTTGTTGCTAGTTGATTGTGTTCGTTGAGATGGAGAATAAAGCCGGGAACCAATTGGGTTTGCGGTTTTGGAACAAAACCTCTTTGAATCGAAGTTTTGTGCGATTGCTTTGCGGGAACCAAATTGTGCTATGGTATTGGTGAAGAAGAACCTATATGTACTTATGCTTTATGGTGGAAAGATGTTGTTTTATGGCGTTATTTTTAGCATTGTTAATGCTGTTTCACTGGTGCTGGATACATGGCCCTCATTTTACGAAATAGTGAGATTTGGCTAGGGCTTCGTGAGTTTTAGGGCTACGTGAATGGTTGAGGTCTCAAAAAATGCGTATTGATAAGAGCTACAAGATAGTGAAAAATTTTTTGCAAAAATCAAAACCATTTTTTGGAAAATGCAAAAATGCTAAAAAAGATCGAATTTTTGTCATGTCTTTTGTGATAAAATCGTCTAAGTATATCTCAAAAACTAAATGAGGTATAAAAAAAAAATCCTCAGGGTATTGAGTTAGGCTACATTTAAAAAAAAACAGGAGCTCTCTATCTCTTATGGTTTAGGTGCTAAGGTGCCCTTTGTGTAGTATTTTGGACAACGCGTGGATGGCGCTAGAGGCGAGGCGGCCCGTGGGCTGAGGAGCAGGAGGCTGCGAGCGCGGTGTTGAGTTAGGGATTTTTTAAATCTTGAACACAACTATCTCTCGATGGTTACATTGGGGTAGATTTCGAATGAAGGTCATGGTCTTGTGGGTATTGTCATTTCGCTAATTTTTGAGAATTTATATATAAAAATAATTTTAAATTTATTAAATTCATTTTCAATGTATCCGAAGGTCGTGAAAGGCACGAGATCTGTGCATTTTTCTTAAGCATAAGCTTATTTAGTCTATGATGTTCCCACTGCCCTAGCAGAGTCGTAGCCTGATATTAAATGGTGAGAGGTGGCCTATGTCCTAACATAGGCCACCTCTCACCATTTAATATCAGGCTACGACTCTTAGGAGCTGAGAAAAAAGAAAATAGTCAGATAAAAAGCTATGCCAAAACAAAGTATCTAATAGCGCAGGCGGGCGATGCGATGCGTCGCGGGCAGAAGCTATTTTTCCAAATAAAACTTCGAAATTTGGACGTCATTGAAGTGTGAATTCGCGATGACAAATTATTTTAAAACAAGTGAGTTCGTTTTGCAAGTGTGTGCCTGTCACTATGGTAAGGAATACAGATAATCAAGAAATCGATATGAATGGGGAAGGTCGGTCAAAACTAATTGTAGATGGCGTGACCATAGATCCGAAATTTCGTTCTTTCATTCCATTTCGTGTTCATTCATGAGTTTGGTTTTATTCCATTTTTTCATTACTTTCAGTGATTTGAACATTTTATATCAATATTTTTTAGACATAGACGGTTTCAGAATTAAAAACCTTAATGTTGGTTATTTCCTCGTAATCACTTTCTTCAAAATGTTTCCGCCATAACCTCAAACTATGTTTAGTTAAAACATTTTCTACAAATAGTTTAACTAATAATCTTCTATAGCGTCTTTTAGAAAATGATAAACTCCAATTTTTGAGCATTTAGGGACACAACGAGTTAATTTTGACAATATAAATAAAAACCACCTCACGCTTTCTAGGTACTAGAATAAGTACTTTGTTTGAACTAGGTACGACAGCGCCATTTTGACAGTTGCCTTTTCCATTCACTTCACTTATTTATTCTTCTCCACAACCTTATTTAAAACCCTTAAGGCGAAATGCGTTGGGAAAGACTTTTGAAAAAGCCTAAGTAAAAAGTCATAATTCAAGGTTTGGCTCTCATCTATTTCCTTGTCCAATATTGGACCAACTTATTAAACGATATTTCATAAACTGCATAAGAAGGATATATACAGTGTCCCTATGTTTTTCTTTTTTCATTAATGGTTGTTCAAATTTATACATTAGGCCTCTGTTGACAGCGGTTAAAATCGGCATTTTTTGAGGGTTCTAGTGCTTATAAAAATAATGTATCATCAAGAGGGGAAAACATAGGGACATACAAGTAGTTAATATTTATTATTCTGTAAAAAAATCACTGCTTTATGGTCATTAACTAGAAAGAAAACAGGCGGGGGCGTTTCTATGGAGAAAAGACCACCCGCATTTCCTCTTAATACACAAAGTTAGGACGAACTTCAGTCTTTATTTTGTTTAAAACAAAATTAGGGTCGCCGAATAAGATCATCTTAGCCAATATTCTTGAATTATTAATAAAATCGTTGCGACTTTGTGTTGGCTGCGGTGTTATTAAAGATCGCTTCTTTGTTAAAATAAGTATTATACTGTGTAAAGTTTTCTTCTGTTTTGTTAGCGGTTCGAAGTATTTTCAAACAAATTATGAAATCCACTCTCTCGAGGGTTTTATGAAAATCAATTATCGAGCCGGGAGTGTAAAAAAATATACATAATTTATATTAATTTTCAAAAAAAAAAATAGGTTAAAAGATGAGCGGATTGTTTGAGGAAATAATATGAAAGAGAATCGAGTGACAAAAGCGCGTTGGTTGACAGGATAGAATGGTAAAGAGCATCATGGGATAACAAACATATAAACACACACACATCCCCACAAACCTTCGCCTTTATAATATTAGTGTGATAGGACTCGTGGCATGTTAACAGCCGCACCGTTCGATCAAAGGGTTAAGCTACGCTTGCCGCGGTTAGATCGTGGATGGGTGACCATCCATTACATATCGAGACCCCTCTTACCTCAGAAACACGCAGCTGTCATTCGTACGAGTAGATCTTTGACAGTCGTTACGGGTAGTCGAAGACCAAAAGTTTGACAACCAGTCTTACCAAGGGGTATCATGATACCCAGTTGGCAGTAGACATGGGCGCCGCGCCGGCGCGGCGCCGCCGTGTGCCACCCGCACGCCGCCGCCGCCGCCGACATTCACCGCGCGGCGTGAGTGGCGTAAAGACGTGTGAAAATTACAAAAATATTCCAACAATCAAAACCGCGACCCCAACTCGTTGGCATAGCATTTTAGAAACGCTAGAAAGTGTAATCCACATATGCAACCGAGAACCTATAAATAATATGTTGAGGAAGATTGGCCAAGTAGAACTCAGAATAACTCCGAGTGAGTGGATCCTTTTAGAGGATCTGGTAAAATTTTTGAGAAGCTTTCGAGAAATCGTCGAAATCTTGTCGTCTCAGAAAGCATGCACGATGAATGTTGCTCTGGTGTTTCTTTAGGAGATTAAAGACGTATTATATTAAGGATCAATCAAGATGATGAAGCGCTAATAATGTTACGGTTAAAACGCAACATGATGGCAAAAATAAATAAAAGATTCCCAGTAACAAAGCCCATTGTCGTAGCAGCACTACTAGATAACCGCTTCATGAGTCTGTCAGAAATAGATTCAAATCTTGAAAACCGGAATATGACCAGAACGTCATTCCTTTCCTCGTACATCAGGGAAATCATTAATATTAATAACGAGCCAGAAGCTTTAGCCGAAAACGCAGCAAGTTTAAGCACTAGCAATGTAATTAACACATCATTATTGCACAAACTGTCAAGGAAACATAGTATGAGTTCATACCAAGGCATTCAAGGTGACCCAATAGAGCAAGAATGTTGGCGTTACATTGCTGGTGCTGATCCTACAGAACCAAAAAATGGTGATTTATTATCCTATTGGAATAATAAAAAAGAAGCATTTCCGTGAGGAAATGCTTCTTTTTTGCAGAGTAAAGCTCTAGCAAGAGCAGCAAGATGACTTGCTGCTCTTGCTAGAGCTCTACTCTGTATACCTGCCACTAGCACTCCGAGTAAGAGGGTATTCTCGGTAGCTGGGCTAACAGTTACGGCCAAAAGATCTCGCTTGAGCTCGATTCGGGGTATTAAAATCATATTTATTCATGATAATTATAAAATATGTAAGATGTAAGATTGATTATCAATCTTACATATTAATTATCAATCTTACATATTTTATAATTATTATTATCTGTGTTTATATTAAAAAATTGTTTACTAGGCTATTAGTGTCCCTTTGGAAAACTGTTTTTTTTGTACTTGATGACCTGATCTGGGCAAGGTATTTACTGTACTGTATAGAACTGACATTTTCCTGTCGTCTGCCTAAAACGATACGGCCGGCTTAAAGAAGATAGGGAGTAGAGAGAGAGTGGATTGAGAGTTTTAGTTGGAGGTAGTAGAAAACTACGCCGCCGGCGCCACGCCGCCGCCGATTGAAATTGGTCAGCGCGCCGCCGCCGAGAATTTTTATGGCGGCGCCCACATCTAGTTGGCAGTTAGATAGGCAGTGAAGTTCATGTAAAATACTGGTATTCAGCTGAATCTGGTCAAACTGGAAGCCAACTCCAACATAGTTGGGAACATAGTGTACGTGTGATTCATTTTATTAAAATATATTTAGTTTACACCACATTAAACCTACCATATTACTATTTGAAAGCGTTGACATTTAATATAACGATACAGGAGCGCCGAAATAAGGTGGAGATGGTATAATGGCGCTACAAGAGCTTTTTCGAAATCTTATGGCGCTAACCGTCGCCTTTAAACCACCTCTGTAGAACCATTATAACTTACATTTACGACCACTGTAGACCCATTTGTAGAGCTAGTGTAAGCAGGAAAATATGGGCCTATTTGGCGCTACAAGAGATCTGTAGCCGCTTATAGTACCACAATATTTGGGAAATATTTCTCGTGTTTATAATTATCTCTTTTATTTTCACTTTTTTATTTTTTACTTAAATTTTTGTACTTGTGTTTTTGATTATTTTTTACTGTATAAAACTCGACTCATAATTATTGGGAGAAGACATTGGCTCCTGTAACACAGGTACTATACCTAGCGCAGGAGTCAGGGCCTCACTACTTTTGTTAAAAAATATTTATGTCAATAAAGAATTATTATTATTATTATTTCTTACTAATGGAGCCAAGGCCGTTATGTAAATCTTTTATCCAGATAATGTGCAGCTTCTTACAGCGCTTGTGTGCTAGTTGAGAAGCTATGCAGATTGATTGACTTTATAGTAGGTACTTTTTCGAGGCCTTTTTTGGCAAAGGAAACTTTCGAATTTGATTAAATTGAGAATACCAAAATCTCGTCCACACAATTTAAACTTACTTACTTCTAAAACCCGAACAAATAATAAAACTGCCTCCAGGGATAAGATCTCGCATATATTTCCAACGTACACCCCAACATACCTACACATAGTACCTACAACTAAATAATACCCTCATAAAGTTATCATCTAATATATACGGGAAGGATCTTCCTTCGAGTTTTCGCTAAAATAAAATCAGTCGTGCGAAACCGATATCCTTTGGAGTGATCCTTCAATCTTTAACTGTACGCGATGAAAGATGGGAGTTAATTAAAGCTTTAAATACACATTTATGATTAAACATGTTTGTTACGTAGCGTTGGAAGGTCTCCCACAAGACGGACCGATGATTTGGTGAAGGCCGCTGCAATCCGCGGGGGTGCGTGAAGCACAAAACCGGTCGAAGTGGCGATGCTTAGGGGAGGCCTGTGTCCAGCAGTGGACGTGTTTCGGCTGAAGTAATGATGATGATGAATTGGTGGAAGCACGCACTATTTTCACGTCAACATTATTATAAGAGTTTTGTTACGAAATATGAAATAGAATAGAATAAACTTTATTTCGGACAACATCAATAATCCATACAGTGTTAGTATTAAAAAAACTTATTGCCTAGTGTTAGTAAAAATCAACCTCCGCACAAACTGTTGTATAATCGGAGAGCCGAAGCTCTCAGCTACAGTTTTCAGGATGCTGTTATGACTACCCCTCACTCTCCTCAGAAGCGACGCCGTTTTTTTGCGCACAAGTGCATAGAAGCCGTCGGTGCGGGCTTGCGCAAACATGTTCGACGCGCTACAGTAACGAGGCAGCCCCAACAACATCCTGAAAGCATTATTATATTGGACGCGCAGGACATCCAGCGATCTCTTCGCATAATTGACCCATAGACTGCCCGTGTACAAACTTTGGCAATAAGCCTTGAAAAGTGTTACTTTTACTTGGTTTGTACACCGCGCAAATCTACGGGACAACATATTGCTCCGGACCGCTAGAGCCCTGCGCTCCCTCTCAATGTCCACATCGTCCCTGAGGTCAGCGGCAAGACAATGCCCAAGGTATTTAAAAGTTGACACCCTCTTAATTTGTGACCCATCCATAAGCAACTCGGGCCCATCTCCACGGCGAGCGTAGGTCTCACACGTTTTAAGCATCTCTCTGATTGCTTGATTTCACCTGATTGACTTGGTTACCATACCAATACTGGAATAGCCCACATATTTCCGCGGGTATACCCCTGTCTCCCATCTTTCTCCAGAGGACATCGTACGAAACAAGATCGAAAGCCTTGGAAAGATCAAGGAAAGAGGCGTACACCGGCGTACCGCGATCTTTATAATATTGAACGGTATGCTTGAGGCTTAAAATAGCACTTTCAGTTGATAGTCCGGGGCGAAACCCGAACTGTGCGTCATGAAGATATATGTAATTACTTTAGCAAGAATCAAGCACACCGTTCAATACCTTTGCTATTATAGTCGCAAAAGAAATGGGACGATAGTTACCTCTGTCCGAGACGTCACCTGTCCTGTTCTTCACAATGGGAACTACGATGGTCTTCATTAAATTAGCAGGTAGGTACGCGTGACTAATACACATTGTGAAAAACATAGACAAGACTCGCGGCAAATGGACACCTGCGTGCCTCAGGACAAAAAATGTTACTCGTATTTAGACAAGCCCTGAATTCTCATTTGGTACACTAGATTATAATATTTCCAAGAAAATAGACTATCTAACTTCGTTTAAGGCTTTTGTTCGAAATGAAAAAAGTAATAAGAATACTGAGTATCTACACGTTTGGAAGGCTCCATATGTCGGCAAATTGGGTCAAACTAGACACTAGACACACTAGACTAGATATTGAAGACACTTCGCGAAGGGACTTTGGTATTTGCTATCCCTAATCTGGAACTAGTTCAAAGATCGTTAATATGACGGATTCCTTAAAGCGACTGAAAAATATAGTTTGAGAAGGAAATTAAACTCCCTACCAAACAAGGCAGTAAAGTGTCCAGAGGAGAATATTAAACCAGTAAATAGAGAGTCATCATCATCACTTCAGCCGAAAGATGTCCACTGTTGGACATAGGCCTCCCGCAAGCACTGCCACTTCGACCGGCACCCTAATTGCGTAACACATTATCAATCGGAATCTGAATCATTTTGAAGCAAATTGCTAGTCCATTGCTTCATAAGTTCGAAAAATTTGTCTGCTCAACACGTAAATAACGCAATGAATGTTGTTGAACTGTCAAAATCAAACTGATTCCGATTGATAATGTGTTACGTAATTGCCCCGCTGTTCTGTGCTTCTCGCATCCATCCGATTTCCTGCGACCGTCACAAGGAAATGTCGCTGAGGTGTGTTCAAATAGAGAGTAATAAAATTTAGGATCAGTAACTAGGTATTATTAATACAATATTTCATCACAGTTAGCTGTGTTTTGAGGGGCCCGAGGCTAAATAATAATAGCCGCATAGGTCGATCGATCAGGTTAAGCTACGCTTGCCGTGGTTGGTCTGTGGATGGGTGACCATCCTTACATATGGAGACCCTTCCGTGCCTCGGAAAGCACGTTAAACCGTCGGTGCCGGCTGTCATTCGTGGATCTTTGACAATCGTTACGGGTAGTCAGAAGCTCAAAAGTCTGACAACCAGTTTTACCAAGGGGTATCGTATTACCCAGTAACTGGGTTGTGGAGGTCAGATAGGCAGTCGCTCCATGTAAAATACTAGTCTTCAGCTAGTTCTGGTTAGACTGGAAGCCGACCCCAACATAATTGGGAAAAGCCTAGGCAGATGTGTTGTAAAGTCGAGAAAAAAATTGTCCATAAACTCGAATCAAAACTGACATTATTTGGCTGGAAATGGCACGACAAATTGACGTAGGGTATCTATGTAGTTTAACTAATAATTTCTCTGACTCTACAAGACTCACTGTTCTACTGTTCAAGTTTCTCCTTTTCATTTATTTAACTCACGTAATCATTTCGCTGTACGCATACAACAGCTGGCAGCAGGCTAAAACCCTAAAATACCTAACAAAATAAAGAAATAAAGCACGACATTGTTGACGTACGCTTTCAAAGTGCAATAACCGCGAAACATTTTAACGTAATCAGCACAAAATGGCCGCCTTACGTCACATTCACCCGAAAAAACAGTTGTCACAGAAATATCGAATTCACGCATCGTTCCCCATTTTGCGTTATTTACATTTCGAGGTTCTTCACAATAAAAGGTTTTATGGAAAATGTATTTTCGTTTTCTGTCTGTCTACCCTCTGGGGATTGGTGTAAAAACCTGCATGCTACATCGAAAGAAAAGCCCTTGGGAGGTATGCATGTACAGGCGAAAAAAATATAGTGTTCTACATATGTTTAAGTATGAGTTGTTGCGATAGGTATTGTTTCTTCTTCCATAGTTAAACATATTGATATGGAGCCATCTAGTGTAGGCGTTCATCTAACATACATAATATACTGCGTAAAGCTTTGGTTTTCTATGAAAACGATTGCGTCATAATTATAACGGCCATTATGAAGATCTGTAATTTACACCAGTATTTTTACATTACGTCAAACCCCGCTGCCCAGAGATTTAAATCGCTAGAGTTGCTCTCATCGTACTTAGTCACGCGAAAAAGTATACGTACTGGGAAGATTCAACTCACACGTTTTTAAATAGCGTTTCCATGACAATGGAGTCAAGTCACTGCGTTATTGCGTGTCAGAGGTTTCAAAACGAAACAGAAACGCGTCTGTCTTTTGACGCGGTAGGGTGAATCTAACAATTTAAATCATTGCTCCTGTCATAATTTTCATGACAATCGTCAATACAGCCATTAATCTGTCAAGCTCCGCTAATGAGACACAATTGGTTTTCTATTGTTTCGTCGCCAATGGGCGACGCGCGCCGCTTGACCGGTCAAGTGCGGCTACTGTATCTTACACGCGACGCTGACGCAGCGGCCACGCGGCATCTAGCCGACGTCAACCAACGCTAAGTATGAAAGTGTCCTAATGGATTAGGTACAGTAAGTAATAAATTCTCATTTCCAGTAAATAATTGTAATTTTTAAATAATTGAACATAGAACTCATCACTCATTGTTAGCTTTAAAAGATAATATGAAACCAAAATAGAATAAAGATAGAATGTAACTGGCGCGAGAGCTTTTGTATGTAAATATTTTACAAAGAAAATGCGGGATGCCTGACGCTAATTAAAACAAATTGGGTTACCAGCTAGATGGAAAATGAATAAAGTCAGACACATATTGTGCTCGGATGTGATTCTCGGATAGAATACACTCATTTTTACCTGTCGCCTAGTCATAGAGATCTTGTCGGTCTATTGGTCGCAAGCGCTACGACTAGCAGCAGCAAACTAGAGCAGTGGTCGTAGAGAGCAGTGGTGGCCCAGTGATAACGACCGCGACTTACGAGTTGTAGGTCGTAGGTTCGAACCCAGACAGGCGCTTTACTTTGTGTAAATTATTTCATCACCACTGCTCTCATAACGGTGAAGGAAAACATCGTGAGGAAACCGGCATGTCCTAGAACCAAAAATTCGAAGACATGTGACATCTACCAACCCGCACTGGGCCCGTGTGGTGGATTACGGCCCACTCCCTCTCACAGAGAGGAGGCCTGTGTCCCAGCAGTGGGAACATTATAGGCTGATTATGATTATGACTGCCTATCTTACCTCCACAACCCAGTAACTCGGTAATACGATACCCCTTGGTAAGACTGATTGTCAAAGTTTCGGGCTTCTGACTACCCGTAACGACTGTCAAAGATCCACGAATAACAGCCGGGACCAACGGCTTTCCGAGGCACGGGTCTCGGTATGTAAAGATGTTCACTCATCCACAGACCAACTGCGGCAAGCGTAGTTTAACCTGATCGATCGACGTGTGCGGCTGTTATTATTTAGCAACGGGCCCCTCACTTGGTGTTACTATATAGGTTCACCCTGCCTAACCCTTCCTGAATTACAGGCGTGATGTTATTTTTTTTATGTTATGTTTGTCATAGACTTTTCTATTTATTATTCACAAAATTAACAGCTCTTTGAAATTAATTTTGTGAATATAGTAACATTGGGGTTGAAACTCTAGGGCCTTGGGGTCCGAGTGCTCATCGAATATTTCGAGACATCGCCAAGCGTTTGGTTTGACTTTTCGCGTGACCAGAGGGCTGCCTTATTTTTAGCCCAAAGAATAAGCATTGCCATCCAACGTGGTATTGCTGCCAGCCTTTTGGGCACTTATCCCATTGACAGCGATGAGGACGAATTTTATTATTACGAATATTTTTATGCCCAATGAGCTCCTGTCTTTTTTTATTTTTATTATACGTTTGTATATAGTATATATTCTATTTAATACATTTTAAATTAGATTTATTTGTCAGTGGTCACGTACGTTATTAATTGTTTCCCGATTTGATCTGAAAGTTTCTGTAATTTAACAGATTTAAAATGTCAAGTTAAAACAGCAACGCTGTTTGCGAGAAATAGTGCGGTGTAATTATGCATACATACGAGTGACACACGTCGAGGGCAGAGGAAACTGCAGCCGTCGACGAGTTTCGACTATTATATAAACCGCGCCGAAGCAAAAACTTGTCAGTCAACAAGCTTTCACAGTGATCCATACAACATTGACGACTACGACAAGAAAAACGTTTGTGTAAAAAATAAATAATAAGAATATTTTATTGGCCAGCATCGTAGGCCCATATCGTGTTAGTATATTATTACAAGTAACTTAACTTAGGCATACAAAAACAATCTTAAAACATTTAAAAAAATTGGATGTGGCTGTGTCATGGATACGGCCGTGTATTGTACGTAAATACGTTTACGTAACGCGATTGATCCGGTGTCGATATAGAAGTGATTTCATCATTCACTTGCATAATTTTAACCACCCTAGCTGCAGATGTACTGGCACCGTCGTTGATCGGTCGAATTCAGTCTTTTACGCTTCGGGCACTTCTGGACTCGGTCATGTGGTGTTTTATTGGTATCATTCGATTACTCTTGAGAAGCCCTTTCCAACCGTATACGATTTCTTTATTACGATGATCGCGAAATAATCGTCACTGTGCGCTTCAGCGAACATTAGTGACTCATTACAGTAAAGAGGAAGCCTCAACAGCGCCCTGAAGGCATTATCGTCTGTTTTTTTGGGTATGATTAGCCCACAAGCTGCTGGTGTAAAATGTTCGACAAAACACCTTAAAAAGTGTTATTTTAACCGGTACTGAACTACCAGCTAACCTGCGAGCCAACATGTTTCCCCTCACTGACATCGCCCTTCGCTCCCTTTATATCTGAGTCATCTTTAAGATGCTCCGTAACAATATGGCCTAAATATTTAAATAGTGTTACCCTCTGCAAAAGTGAACCATTCAGTTCTACGGGAGGAAAAAAGCCTTAACCTGAAAAATTGTAGATAAGGGCAGTATAAGCCGTGGTCCCACACACTTTTACAAAAAAAAATATCTAAACAATTGCCTGACTTTCATCTGGCGACAAAATTACCTCGTGGCTTCGCCGAAAAATAAAAAAAAATAACATATGCAAAGCTCGGAGATTGCTTACCATACATAATAAATGTTGGGTATATTTACACATACATTTGAAAGAATAGAGGTAATTTTTAGATTACATTTTCTCGTAGATTATGCATATGATTATGCTTTCTCCAAGCGTTGTTTGTATGACCCAATTTTTTTGCGGAACCCTTTTCGGGAAAAATGAAATTGGTTTTGTGCAATGGTCTTCTTCTTTTTGATGTAACAGTGTTTCACTCTAATGGACCGCTTTTTATATAATAAAACTGGAGTGTTGCATTACGATTTGAGTATGGAAATCAACACAGACCTACTTACTCAAGTCCACGTTTCTTCACGATGTGTTCCTTAATAGATGTCAGTGATTATAAGAATAATGTTGAATTAAAGCGATCTTTTACTCATTAAGGGAGAGCCGTGTTGGCTTAGTAGTAACGGATTACGAGTTGTAGGTCATGGGTTCGAACCCAGACAGGCGCTTTACATAATCAGCCTATAACGTTCCCACTGCTGCGACACAGGCCTCTTCTCTGTGAGAAGGTGTGAGCCGTAATCCACCACGCGGGCCCAGTGCGGGTTGGTGGATGTCACAAGTCTTCGAATTTTTGGTTCGAGGACATGCCGGTTTCCTCACGATGTTTTCCTTCACCGTTTTGAGAGCAGTGGTGATGAAATAATTTACACAAAGTAAAGCGCCTGTCTGGGTTCGAATCTACGACCTACAACTTGTAAGTCGCGGCTGATACCACTGGGCCACCACTGCTCACAGGCGCAGGACAGGCGCTTTACTACTCTCAAAATGGTAAAGGAAAACATCGTGAGGAAACCGGCATGTTCTGGAATCTAACATTCGAAGACATCTACCAACTCGCACTGGGCTCGTGTGGTAGATTACAGCTCACTTTTTCTCGTAGAGAGCGAAACCAGTGTCCCAGCAGTGGGAACGTTATAGGCTGATTATCTAATCCGCCAAGCATTGGCACATCGCAGCCAATTTTGCATACATGTCCCGTCATGTCCCTAGAGTAAAATAAAGACATAAAAAAATCCAACAGGAACTGTCAACCCTCAACCATCGCGAGACAAAACGACTTGCAGCCTATTCGCACTCTATTGCGTTTTTTGTAAGAACTTTCCGAATATGACAGCTGATGAAACGTATAAAACGCGCAATGTATGCCGAAAAAGTTTTGAAGACATTATCGTCGTTTGCCTAAAAGCTTTTTTATGCCAGGAAGACAGTTTTAAGTGGGACATTACCCTTAAACGTCAAGATTCTCCATGTCGTTTAAGAGCTGGGAGTGGAATCTATAAGCCTTCGCACCCCAAGGGTCATATTTTATCGCGCACTGAATTTTCAACGCTCTACTAAGCGTTTAGAGTTGAAAATCCAACATCGTATTTTTTTGACACGCTGGGATGCTGTCTGTTGGATTCTCTATGCTCGGTCCAACACTGACAGTTGCAAATCCAACGCAGGTTAAAAAATCGTCGCGTAAAAAATTGCCCGTCTGTACCTGGGCCAATAGTCACAATGGGCCGCTTCCTTAGCTGGGTCAAGGACCGAACGGTAGGAATATGGCAAGATTTTATTAAGGTGACCCTTTCGTACCTTTTCCTATTGACGAAGACACATCATTCTCCGGCCCCATCCCAATTTATTTCGGCTCAACACAGCATTGTGTTTTTCTTGCAAACATCTCTATTGGGGTCTAAAAAACGGACTGCATTTGAACTGCATGCTAGCTGCAACATCGCAGTTTGGATGCAGTTGACATAATTAGGTCTCGAAGCAGTTAAGTCAACTGCATCCAAACTGCGATGTTGCAGCTGAAATGCAGTCCATCTATTTAGACCCTTAGACATGATTCGTTATTAGTGGAAACTCGTGAGTCACATAATCTAGGAATTGATGTTAGCTTGCATCGTCCCACTACTGGGCAAGGACTTCTCCCCTTGACTTCCAGCTCATGCTCAGATCTGCCGAATAGAAGTCTCAGACCCAGGGCTAAAGTGGACCACTGGTCGTGTGTTTTCTCCAGCTCGTCCCGCCATCTTCTACGGAGTCTGCCGCGACTCTTTCTGGCTGTGTCAAGGCTTCACGTTGTGGTTATTTTGGCCCACAGCTCATTGGAGATAGGGTAGACGTGGCCAGCCCAGTCCCACTTCAGGTTAGTGGCTTTTTAAGCAACGTCACTAATCTGTGTTTTGGAGCGCAGTGTGGTGTTTCGAATATGGTCTGTCAATTTGACGCTTAGAATACTGCGCTCCGTTGCACGTTGGCAAACCTTGAGTTTGCTTTTGAATATTTGTCAAAGACCAAGTCTATGAACGTAGAAGTAAAAATCTCAAATATTTTACATTTGAGCAAGCTTATAAATGACTGTTTCACTGGCAGAGAAGGCATAGTTTGTACCACCTGTACTGTCATAAATCTAGAAATATATTTAACCGGTCAAGCGGCGCGGTTCGCCGATCGGCGACGAAACAATAGAAAATCAATTATGTCTCATTAGCGGAGCTTGACAGATTAAAGGGTGTAAATTAGGTAGACATACCTTTTGTAGATGCTACAACATAATCAGCTAATAATGTTTGCACTGCTGGGACACAGGCCTCCTCTCTTCCAGAGGGAGTTGGCTGTAATTTACCACGCGGGCCCAGCGTGGGTTAGTAAAATGCTATATAAATAAAACCATTTTATATATTGCCTGAAGACAGTTTTTGTACCGATGCTGAAATTACTTACATACATCTAAGAGGGCGTCATGTCGTTTGCCGTCATGGCACACGAGCCGGTTTTACTCCCAATCTAAACTCATAATGCGGACAGTCCTCTTACGATCATGTTTTAGTATTAAACTGCTCGTAACATTCCATTAGCCCTTACAAAAAGGGCAAGACATGACCCGACGAGAAAAAAGAAATCTAGAACACTGGACCGATTACCCACAGAGCACAGACACGCCGCGCCGACAGTGTCTAGAGACAATACTGGGACTGGAGACAGGGCTAGATCTCATGAACCGCAATAGGTACGACAGTTGAAATGTTCACAGTGTGTGTTTCTATTGCCGCTATAACAACAAGTCACACTAATATTAAGGCGAAAGTTTGTGAGTGCGTGTGTGTTTATAATTATGTCTGTTACTTCTTCACACTCAAACGGTTGGACCAATTTTGATAAAATTTTGTATGGAGGTAGCTGACACCCTGGATTAACATATAGGCTTACTTTTTATCCCGATATTCCCACCGGATCGACACTTATGCGGGTGAAAACCGCGGGGTGCAGCTAATTACCGTATCTTTAATATATATATTTTAAACATTCCTATAAACTGCGTGATTGTCATTAATTTTAATACTTTTTTGTTTTATTATTTGCCGCAGGTGAGGCACACTATACTATTTTAAGTCTTTCTCTGCTTTTTTGTATGAATATTGTTTGCCTTAATAAACATGGGTCAAATAAACTTATTTTCTTCCTTTGATTTGTTTTCTAGTGAGAGTAAACGGCAACACGCTTTGTGGTTTGGACGGAAAATGTTGGCAATTCCGCAGCGGCCGCCGAGGCTCCTCCGTGCTCTGTGGATCTGCCATTTGTATTCAAAGCCACGTCTCCTCTAACAATTCATGAAAATCTGTAAAAAGCTGTTCACTGTAATTCAGTAATAGTCCCGCGAACTGAAAATGTTATTTAAGTGGGGACTCGAAAATGATGGCCACTAAAATTCTATAACAATATCCCCGTTTACGATGTTCGCCGTAAAAAAAAAGATAATTCGCCCATTTTATTTGAAAGTATATTTTTTTTCTTTTTAAGACCGTTTTTAGTTTTTGGTGTGTGAACTAGTATTTGATAGGATGTTTCCAAACGTTTTTGGCTACTTAAGTTTTTGTGCAAGAAATGACACGAAAGTAAGGTCGTCTTCATCTCCCCAATAATAAAAAATAAATAAATAATCTCCCCAATTGTATGAGATATATGCGCTTTTATAAGTTCTATCGCGATGATATTTTCATGGGCGTCCCACGTACAGTTAACAAAACAGATAAGTATGCAGGATCGTCGG
Source organism: Amphipoea oculea (assembly GCA_945859645.1). NCBI lineage: Eukaryota > Metazoa > Arthropoda > Insecta > Lepidoptera > Noctuidae > Amphipoea > Amphipoea oculea. The sequence goes on from OX243873.1 coordinate 18,820,575, forward strand.
ATATACTTAGTAGATGTTCTCGAATAAAATTGAATTTTTATTAATAGAAAACAAACGGCTCATTTATCGAATTAAACAGTCGACAACATCCATCGGATTTTTTTTTTCCTTTACTCGATTTGAAAAAACTGTCTTATTACTTATTTCCGATATTGAAAGTTAGGTATTTATTTTTAATTTCAAAAGCTTTTTCAACACACTTGCTCGTAAAATGGCTCTTAATGCACAGCTTTTAGATCCATAATGCAATGTATTACAAACGCGTGCTTTTTCTTTACGTTACGGTACCTACTTGTGCTTTATTTCCACAGATAACTATTTCATTTACTAGTCGGAGGTCGGAGAAGTGCGTTTTTTTTTTTTTAATCTCTTCAAAGAGAATTCATGCCAAAAAGAATCCGCGAGCCATATTTTAAATAGTCTGAACAATTTGACATACGACAATACTACGATCAGTCTTAACATTATTTTGTGTTTATTATATTTTTTCTATAGGCTGTATATCGGTTCTGTCTTTGCCTTTAAGTAAATAAACGCGTGCGCGCGCAGGTGTAGGAATGACCATTACTTACTCTATGGGTAAACCTGCGCGCGCACGTCAGCGCGGCGCGCGGAATGACAAACCAAGCCCGCCATTATCCATACAAGTTAATATTTAACAATACAAGTCTGTTTTTTTCCTCACAAGTGTGTTGAAAAACGTCGTATGATACGCGTGTGCATTGATAATTAAACTCTCGGCTACCTTATCGCGCTCGCCTACGGCTCGCGCGAATAATACCGCCTCGAGTTTAATGATCAACATAGCACACATGTATCATAATGTACTATTATTTTTTAGCTGTGGCGGTACCTACCCCACACAATGATTTTCAACTTGAGACACTACAATAGGAAAGAAAATCGATATCTCGCATGCAATGTCCTCAAGAGTACTACTCAGATTCATATTTTTAATGGTTTCCGATATCGCTTCCTAAGTCAATATTGACGTATCGTCCGATGGCACAGTCAATATATTATTATACTCCTTTGTATTGGATACATGGATAAGTAATTTCTTTCTTTTTTCCTTTGTATTGTAATATTAAAGTGAGTCATATATTTTTCCGTGGTCATTAGTCACATTTTAACCCACTTCAAAAAAGGAGGAAGTTATGTTCTTTTTTTTTTCAAATATGTACAGACACACAAGCTACCCGAAACTGTCAAACTTTCCCAATCAACTTTGAACCTTATCTTTTGGCGATAAAGTTGAAAATCTATTAAAGAAATTTGACAGATTGTAGTAGCTAGATGTGCTAGCGTCTGTCAACTGATTTCTCCGTGATTACAGGACGTGATTCTTTTTCATTTGGTAGAACAAGCTCGCGAAGTAGTTCAAAAGTAGGTAGTTAGTTTCAATAATACGTATTTTTTCCAATTTGTGTATGTCGATGGGTATTATTTATTGGTCTTATTGATCCCTTGGATATAGTAGTTCAGTTTAGTGGTCTGTATCACAAGCTTAAATTATGACCACACCTATACCAAGAAGAAGGCCAATACTCGTAATTTAAAACGTTCAAAATCTGGTCGCTGTCTGATCTCCGCGACAAACAAATGTCCAAAACTTGTCAAAAATGTAGAGAAAATAGAGGTATTTTTGACAGATTGAGACCGAGATCAGACTGTGAACGTTCATAAAATTACAAAAATGGTCCGTAGGATACACGCTGTATTCCAGTTAATTTGCTTTTGGTTAAATATGTATTTTATAATAATAATAATAAATCATTTATTTCCGACTCTCATACATCCATATTATTGTTAGTGCCACAAATATACTTACAAACTATGTTAGTAGATACACATAATAAAAATTTAAAAACAACTTTTCGGACAATCCGACACCAGTAAACCTGTTCACTTGACTGCATGCAGTCGTATCCAGCGATCAAGCAACGGAGAGTACGGATCGTAGTTATGAATACCGAGATCGGCAAAAAGAGTACATACCCTTTTTGTAAACACAGTAGATTCAAGTAGTCCCAATTAAACAATTAAACTAACTCTCTTAATTTATTCGGTACAAATTAAACAGTTTTGGAAGTTTAAATGAATTGTCTCTCACAGGATTAAGGTAAAACTTTACAGACATAGCAACTTCATTTAATTTTACCTCTCAATATATTTTAGAGTAATAAGTTTTAACGAATGGAATACGTGACGGAGAGGTGTTTCATAATTAAAAGTTTCATTCGGGAACGTGTTTCAAGGAGTTTCAAATAAAATTTAAAGTTATAGGTGCTATGCGTGTTAGATAAACTTATTAGTTCACAAATTATGTTTAAAAAGTTAAGAAGGAGAGATTTCTAACGTGTTCTTGTAGTTCACTACTGGAGGATTCAGGTCTAGGCTATCGGTTGAGGAGAGGTGGTCAGGTCATATCTCACCTCCTCTACATGGACGATTTGAAACTCTTTGCCCCCAACAAATTGCGTCTGATGGAGCTACTGAAGGTAACTGAAACTTTCAGTAGCGCCATCAGGATGGAATTTGGTGTGGACAAATGTGCAGTCATGCATGTAAAGCGAGGGGAGATTATGGATTCTGAGGGAATTCAACTCTCGGATCCATAAACCTTAGATCCCTCTCCTCATCTGAAAGCTATAAGTATTTGGGTATGTCGGAAGCGTTAGGCATCAACGATGCTGACATGAAGCAATCGTTGAAGGAACGCTTCTTTTGTCGCCTGAGGAAGGTATTAATTAGTCTTCTTTCGGGCGGAAATAAGGTGCGAGCCTTCAACGGTTGGGTCATGCCGGTTTTGATGTACTCTTTCGGCATTCTCAAATGGACTCAAACCGAACTCCTGGATAGAAGGGTCCGCACACTGCTGACTGCAAATCGGATGCATCACCCACGATCATCGGTGATGAGACTGTATATGCCGCGGAAGTGTGGGGGTCGAGGCTTTTTAAATGCAAAGACCCTCCACAACCGCGAGGTGTGCAGTCTCAGGGAATATTTTTTAAAAGCTGAAGTGGGTATGCACCGTGATGTGGTCGCAGTGGACAAAGGGTTCACCCCGCTGTCCATGGCTAAAGAGAACTGGCGCAAACCTGTAGTACTTACTACCGATGACCGCAAGAAGGTATGGCAAAGCAAGGAGCTTCACGGGCGCTTCTATCGGGCTCTTCATGAGCCCGGTGTAGATTTCTTAGCGTCCGTATCCTGGTTACGTTTTGGTGATCTTTTCGGAGAAACCGAAGGTTTCGTCTGTGCAATTATGGACGAAGTTATCTTGACGAATAACTACCGCAGACATATTATGAAGGACGGGACGGTTGACGTGTGTCGGGCATGCCACCGTCCGGGTGAGTCTATCAGACATATTATCTCTGGTTGTTCTCGTCTGGCTAACGGCGAGTACTTGCACAGGCATAACCAAGTAGCCAGGATTATTCACCAGCAACTTGCTTTGAAATATAAACTTGTGGATTCTGAGGTACCGTATTACAAGTATGTGCCCGACCCAGTTCTTGAAAATGACCATGCCACGCTGTACTGGGATCGGTCTATCATTACTGACAGGACTATTGTTGCTAATAAGCCTGATATAGTGGTGATAGATCGATTAGCGCGCCGCACAATGATTGTCGATGTTACCACTCCACATGACGGGAACCTCGTGAAAGCTGAGAAAGAGAAACAAATTAAATATCTTGACTTAGCACACGAGGTTGTTGACATGTGGAATGTGAGCTCGGCTATCATTGTGCCGATTGTCGTATCGGCCAATGGGCTTATGGCCCAAAGCCTCGACCAACATCTGTCGAGGCTCTCGTTAGGCGGTTGGATCAAGGGCCTGATTCAGAAGGCAGTACTCCTTGATACGGCTCGTATTGTGAGGAGGTTCCTGTCTCTGGAGCCCTAACCACCGGTAGCTTGGAGCCTGCTCCCGACACCGGCGGAATACTATTTTTTATATTTTTAAATGTTTTTTATACGTATTTTTTATATTTTAAGAAATATTTAAAAATGTAAATTAATATGTACATAAATAAATAAACGAAATAATAAATCATTTATTTCCGACTCTCATACATCCATATTATTGTTAGTGCCACAAATATACTTACAAACTATGTTAGTAGATACACATAATAAAAATTTAAAAACAACTTTTCGGACAATCCGACACCAGTAAACCTGTTCACTTGACTGCATGCAGTCGTATCCAGCGATCAAGCAACGGAGAGTACGGATCGTAGTTATGAATACCGAGATCGGCAAAAAGAGTAGATACCCTTTTTGTAAACACAGTAGATTCAAGTAGTCCCAATTAAACAATTAAACTAACTCTCTTAATTTATTCGGTACAAATTAAACAGTTTTGGGAAGTTTAAATGAATTGTCTCTCACAGGATTAAGGTAAAACTTTACAGACATAGCGACTTCATTTAATTTTACCTCTCAATATATTATATTTTAGAGTAATAAGTTTTAACGAATGGAATACGTGACGGAGAGGTGTTTTATAATTAAAAGTTTCATTCGGGAACGTGTTTCAAGGAGTTTCAAATAAAATTTAAAGTTATAGGTGCTATGCGTGTTAGATAAACTTATTAGTTCACAAATTATGTTTAAAAAGTTAAGAAGGAGAGATTTCTAAAGTGGATTTTGGCTCATGAGTTGACAAATGACAATAATGTAGGTATGTAATGTATTTACGTTTTTTTTTTATTGTGTTAATCATTTACATTCTATTCAGTATTTGCAATTAAGTGACTATTAATTTTATTGTTGTAACAAGAGCGTGTCGGGCCACGCTCAGTGTAGGGTTCCGTAGTTTCCCGTCCGTCACAATAAGTGTTCCCACGTACAATTCGATAATACCCGACCCAATGTAATAAGTACCTACAGCGCCATCTCTCGGGGAATTGGGTTACTAATGAATACATAGACGTGCCAGAAGTTTTCGGTGGTAATTTTGGATTGCGAGAACCGATTTTAATAATTCTTTTTTTGTTTGAAAAAAGATACGTTCAGGATAATAAAATATTATGTAAACGAAGTTAAAAAAAAAATGCTTGCATATAATTACGATTATACTACGAACTTAGTCCAGAAATGATTTTGTACAACTTTTTGTCTTTTTTGTACAAAAACTGTTGTTTCTATCAAGTTCAAAATAATTTTCCTAGAAAGTCCTTATAAAGTTCTACTTTTCAATTTTTTTTTTGTATTTTCTAAACTTATGGTTCAAAAGTTAGAGGGGGGGGGACACATTGTTTTTTACTTTTGGAGCGATTATTTCCGAAATTATTGACATTATCAAAAAATGATTTCAGTAAACCCCTATTCATTTTTAAATACCTTTCCAACAATATATCACACGTTAGGGTTAAACTTAAAAAAAAAAATCACTTCCCACTTTACATATAGGGGGGCTACCCTAATAAAACAATTTTTTCCAATTTTTATTTTACTACTTTGTCGGCGTGATTGATATACATAATGGTATCAAATTTCAGCTTTCTAGTGCTAACGGTCACAGAGATTAAGCGAGGACGGACAGACGGACGGACGGACATACATGGCGAAACTATAAGGGTTCCTAGTTGACTACGGAACCCTAAAAATGAGTTATTGTTATTAATATTTTTTTTCTTTATTTTTAGTATCTATATCTTTCTACACAATGTATTTTGTTAAGAAATAAATGACTTATGACTTATGCTCGTATTTATTAAATAATTTCAATTTCTAAGTCATTCTGAGATCTTAATTCCCTATAATGCTGATTCAGAAAAACCACAATATTCTAAGTAGCGTGAAGTGTGTGATAGGTAATATTGTATGAAGCTTAAGGGGCATGCGCTATGGTAACCCGCAAAATTCAAAACCTATTTTTTTTTTTTGCAATTTGTCAAGGTGTATGTTGATTAAAATATGATTAACTTCTATCTTCGATTTTTTTTTTTTGTTCTAGAACATGCCGGTTTCCTCACGATGTTTTCCTTCACCGTTTCGAGAGCAGTGGTGATGAAATTATTTACGCAAAGTAAAGCGCCTGCCTGAGTTCGAACCTATGACCTTCAACTCGTAAGTCGCGGCCGTTACCACTGGGCCACCACTGCTAATAAAATTAGTCATTCAATAGGGTAATAATATGAACTTAGAGAGATGTATTGATGATTATAATTCTATAAATAAATATTTGTTTCGACCGCGAATCATATTTAGATCAACATACAACCTGGTGCTGCAAAAAACGTAAGAACATTTGAATTTCGTGGGCTGTCCTGACGATTTCGCCTTAACATTTACTAACAAGAAACTTGAGTTATATTATACATCAAGAACCTCAAACTACGATAGCCAAACAATTCCATTGTATAGTTATTAATGCATTTTCCTTTTGATCGCGTTAGCTGTAGGAATGTACCTATAACCATATATTATTTGTTTATTTTTTTTATAATAAGCAAACCAACAGCACAGTCACTTACGACTTAAATTAAATATCATCTAAAATTAGCATCTCAGTAACTTTAAATATTAGAGACAAAGGAGAACAATAAAAAGTTTGTCTAGTATCTAGATCTTCTAGAACATTACAAAAACAAACTAATTTGAGCGACATAGACGTGCACTCCTCACACTGTCTAAATAGGGAAAGCCTATATGAAGCAAAACTCGTGGAGAAAATATCAATAGGAAAATTTGTCAAATTGGACCTTTCATTATATTGTCTTGCCATACGTGTTAGTGGGCTATTAAAATGGGTATTTAAAAAAATCAGTTGTTCCCTACATTTTGACGAGTTATATGAACATAAATGTTGGGAACCGCTGATTTCTTTTTTCGCGATTTTGGTTCCATAGTAATAGTTGTTCATAATGATGAGTACAATGATCTCTTAAGAGGTTGTTTGTGTTTTTACCATAACCCTGTGTAGTAGAATAGACCACCTCCTCGCTAAGTTGTGCTTGTATTTTACAAATATTATGATTAGTGCTTTTATATCTTGTGTTTATTCTTTTGTATTGCACAAAATCAATTATTTCTCTATCTATTTATTTGTAACCACTAACATAGATTATGTTAAAATAGGTCAAAATTAGACCCAATGTCTGCAACTAATTATTGGAAAACCAATTATTGGTAAATTTTAGTGAACACGTTGATTATTCCCATGATATTTAATTTGTTTTGGTTACTGGATATAACGAAATGGGATCCCTTCTATTCGCATAATGTTCTTTTTCCTAATATACTTTGGCATAACTATTTTGATATAATTTGTTTTGCCATAATAATACCTTGCTATATTTTTCTGGCATACATTTAATTCGCATAATACCTACTAAACGACGTCAGGGGCACCCTGAGGTTCGGTTAGGTTAGTTTCCTTTAAACCCTTCAGACAGAAATACGAACTCGACGTCGAACTGACGTCCTTAAAAATAAAACGAGCATGCTATATTTATGCTTTAGAATTTTATGCTTAGTCATTATTATGATTAGAGAAATTATGCTTAAAAAATTATGCGTATGCTGTTATGCGTAAATAATGTTATGCGAAAATATAATTAGGAGAAACAAAAGTAGGTATGCCAAGTTATATTAGGTCTTAAAATTTTATGCAAATGGATAGGGAACCCTCGTCAAAATGTAGGGAACAGCAGATTTTTTTTCGCGATTTCAGCGTTTGGTCTCATAGTAAAAGTTGTTCATAATGATGAGTACAATGGCCTCTTTTGAAATCCATTTAAATTACACCTTGTAGAAGATTGTTCACAGACACATTTTTTCTACGGCGCGGTTTATTCGCCATACTGTAAAGAAACCGTGCTGTGTACAACGAGCCTAATAGTTATAACAGTCAACAGTCCAATTGATTGTTGACTGTTATTACATCAGTTCAGTAGTAGTTAATATCAGTTTAAATCTATTTTTCGAAAAAAAAGAATTGTGCAAACACAGATGGTCCGACTACCAAAGGGCTTGTAATAGTTCAGCTCAAATTCAGATTTAGCCCCCACTTCCCCGCGCTATGTATCATTCTGTCCCACTCGCACTGACATACTGATTCAGTTAGGGTGAACCGAACTATTGTTGGAAGGATGTTAAGAAATAAAATTATTAAACTTAACATTAATTTATTACATTCACATTGTATGTTCAGTATATATAAAATTCTTTTAAATGGGCAGGTAAATAATAAGTAGGTATAACAAAACAAACATGAGACACTCATCATTCGCATAGCAAATACAGTTTACATCGAAATCCGCAATATACCTACTGCATTAGTGTTCTATGACCGACCAAAGACCATTGCTCTACCGCCATATATTTGTCACCATAAGACATCGACAGCCAAATACGAGCCGACGCTCAGCTCACTGACAGCGTGCCACGGCAGGTTGTGCTGCGGCATCCCGCGGCGTTTCGTGGCATCCTGCTGAAAGCCCGCACAGACCGGACTGCATCCCATTAACCGAAATGACCGCAGCACAAGTTTCAATCTTATTTCAACTAGTTTAGCAATCATAATTCCTCGACACAACGTGACCCACACGTCCCGCGGGATGCAATGGCGCGCCGCGGCATTACGTGGAATGAAACGGCATGACACGTCATGCCGCAGCGTCCCGCGGCACGTCGCGTCATTTCCCGGCATCGTGGTATCGAAATAAAGTAACATGAATTCTAAACTCATTGAAATAAGATTCAAAATAACTTGATTAGTAATAAAATCCTTTGCCATGACAAAGCCTAAAAATTACTTTCTTTTTGCTGAATCTTTGGCCACAAAATAGGCTAGTCTTCAGGTCACGTGAAGAGTCGACCAATCGCTTGGCGATTTCTCGAAAAATTAAGTAGGCACTCGGACCTTATGGCCCTAGTGTATCAGCCCCAAACGGCTGGTACATATAAGTCGGAATAAGATTAGAGTATCTATTTGCGCTGTTTGAGGTTTTCTGCACCCGCAGTAATCGCACTAGCACAGCCAACCGTAATAGGAAGATGGGGTGGCGCAAGGTAGTCGATACATGTTGCATCACACACCAAAGGCCGACCTAACTTCTAAGGCATTATGGTCAATCTGTCTGGTCTTTTCCAATCGTCGCGAGCCATTGGGTTCTAAAACAGCTGGCAACCCAGCACTGTCAAGAGCACGCAATGGTTATAACGCATAATAATACGTTATCGGAATGACTGATGTCAATTATAAAGTTTCATACATTTTGGCTTTAACGGAGGTTTAGAATAGAACGAATTTTAAAATAAGTTGTTATTAATGAAAACATTTAAATTAAAAAAAAAGGAATCAAGAGGAGGAGAATGACGAAAGCAAGAACATTTATGTGAATTCCCTTAAATCCCTAATTTCCACATTCCGTGTATGTCTGGGATCACATAACTCTGGCAACATGTATGATGGATGAGTAAAAATTTGTTAATTTAGGTCTCATGAATTTTGCCCAATAATGATCGTCTTTCTGTATAATTTCAGTTTTGATATGATTTTTACATCCCGACCATACGGCAAAAATACATGTTTTTCTACCAGTTATGTGTAGTTGTCCCTGCACCTGAATGTACCAAGGATGTTTCAAATTTATGGAAAGTCCATCTTTCGTTTTCCTCCAAAACCTTATTTTTTTTAATCTATTGCATCGTCCAACGAAGTCCTGAATGCAGAAATCGGACACTTTATTTCTACTATTGTGTCTTCTCCCTGCACAACTCCGTCCGGAGTTGCACCTAGAAAAGGTAACTCTTTATCAATAAAAAGACCAAAAGGCTCTATTTTTTTAATATTAAATTTGATGCTAGTTGTTCCATGGCAGTTGTTTCACTTTCTATTCCATGTTTTATGGACGGCACATTACATACATTTTTTGGATATATAAGATTTTTAACTAAAAATAACTTTAATTTCGGAAGTCGGTGGCAAAAAAGTAATATACAATTTAAATCCAAAGACACCGACATCCGAAATTAATGTTATTATTCACTTTGTAGTATTTTTGGGAGTCGGTTTTTTTTTGTTAAAATTTTTTTGAAGTGAAACTTCTTTAGGCGCGCTTGACTTGGGGAGTAAACTGGCGAACGCGTTACGGAAACGTGTGATCGGGCGTACGTATTTATGCGACCGGGTTTTTAAACCAGGTATTTGCTTCCAAGTACGCACACAAGTACGTAGGTACTCAAATAGTTCAACAACCGCGTTTGTTTTCGCAAATACAATCATGCTCCTTATCAGTAAGAGCACAGAATACTTAATAGTACTACGTACAGAAAGGACACTCCCTTCCTCGACCTCATATCAGATACCGCACCTCACCCCGCACTTCGAGGTATTCGTTGCCAACTCTTTAGCAAGGGCGCTCGCGAACCGCAGCGCTGTATTGCTGATACGAACACACAATTATGCGATTTAAAAGTTTTATTTGAGTTTTAATCACGATGGTTGGATATTGTGATGCTTTTCCGAATTCGTATTTACATAAACTGTTTGTAAGATTTCGCATTTTTAATAACATGCGATTTAATAACCGATTATTTACAGATAAGTCATTTAAACTAAACTATTTTAATGTTTTTATTTCATTACGAACCCGACTATATAAATAAACAATTGAACTACATGGTCACTTCATAATAATGCACACGTTCGGGCAGCGCCACCGCCGTCGTCGTTCGGTTCCCCGACACAAACAGCTTTCCGCGCCAATTTTTTATGTAGTAGTAATAGGTAATTATTTTGCGAGCGTTGTATGGAGTGTCCGAGGTGTGGTAAGAGTCTATGGAACAATTTCGTATGCAAGTATTTTTACTTTAATGGTTTGTAAAAGTATTTTATTTTTAATTATAATTAAAAATATACCATTAAATTTCTGATGCCAATCTGCATTCAGTGATGGATTATTTTTTATTAAATAGTTTTTGTAAATAGATAATAGCTTCATATTTGCAATAAATTACCACCGTTGTGTCATCGCGCTTCTCTTTCTTTTCCTACCGAACCTACGGTCCTGCATGCGGCAGCAGCGGGCAGCATTATATATGTTTATTTCCTTCAAAGGAACTATCTAGTCTCAGTAGTTCCTTCAGCTCTTACAAAGGGACTACTGATCAAAAAGTTCTCAGTAGTTCTTTCAAAGGAACTGCTAAAGGAAATATCTAGTCTCAGTAGTTCCTTCAGCTTTTGCAAAGGAACTACTGAGCCAAAAATTCTCAGTAGTTCCTTCAAAGGAACTACGCGAAGGAACTAGTGAGCATAAACGATATTTTTTTACGAAAACAAGTTTTGATATTATAACACAACTTTAAATACCTCCAGGACCCCTGTACAGTTACATGCGGGTGCAAAATTTGCTGTTTGTGGTAGTGCGCATACAGCAAATTTTCACACCAAAAATTAAAGTCGATTTCCAGCAATTACTTTTGTCACAGATCTTTTGTGCAATGTTACTTAGTTTGATGTACGACGGCTATAAGTCTTTTTACACCCTGTATCAATAAATAGATAAAATTATTTATAAAAATAGTTTTGTTGAATATATTGAAAACACCATTACACATTGGGAACTGTCTAAAATAGGTACGTTTACCTCCCTAAATTTCTGACAATGTTTTGACATTGACATGAGATTACGATTTTAAACCATTTCAAAAATTATTTTATGAATGAAAACTACAAAATTTGGAAAAAATAAAAATACGAGGCCTTATATTTTACATCTATATTTCATTTTACTTTATTACATAATTTCTTCAGAACATAAAACGTTGTCAATCGGGTCTTTTGAGCGCAAGCAAAGTGACACGGGTTCCCCGTCTGATAGCCGAAGCGGTACTGACAAATACTAAATCGGGGTCCTGTTGGGGGCCGGGCGGCAGAGCGGTTCAAGGTATGAGTGGTTATAAAGCTGGATATTTCGGATCTCATCTTTTTACGTTAAATTTAACGATTAAAAAAATAAAAACGAACCTATGACACCTGCTTTATGCATAATTCGATTAGCTTGCAAATTTTCATGGCCTAATTTGAAAATTTTCATTGAATATTCTCCTTTTATTTTGCGGTTTAGAGGTAACTTTGAGACTTCTTTGTATCGAGAAAATTGTATGCAATCGTGTTTTCGCAACCGATGACACCTCGCAGTAGTCCTCATCTTTATCGTATATTAATTTCAAAGTGAAAACTGCAGAACTGTTGGAACTACAGCCGTTAATGCTAAGGCAATTTTCGCAATCTGAGGTAGTACCGGTTCTTAAGTTTCTTAATTATACAAGTATAATTTCAGAGAGAATTAATTGTTAAGCAAATTGAGACCCTAGGTCAATTTGCCGTGGTATAGTTATTTCATATAAGTGTCAAAGATAAAGATATACTGTATTGTTATTTGGATATAGGTACAGATATAAATTCCCTGACTTTATTTTGCATTCAGCATATACTAATTATTACAGGACTTACCTTCATGACGATACGGCTTTACAATAGTTATTTGTATATATACCTACATGTAGAGATGTGATAGCAGCGAATAACATGTTTTTCCTTAATGCTTTTAATGTTTCTAACATCACGGATTTAATTATATGTTTTAACAGAACTTTATTCCTTGTGATTTCCTATTACTTTTGTCATTGGGTTTTAATTGTTTCGCGTTTACACTATTTGTTATTTGTAATATTCCTTCTTATTGATATATTGAAATAGTAGATTGTACAACTAAGGCATAAAAGAAGCTATTTTACCCCGAGACGTTTATATCCACGCGAGCCGCTGGCGAGGGTGGATCGTTAAGTCGAGGGGTAAAATGGCTCGTTTATGCCTGAGTTATACACTCTGCTTTTCACTTCGATTGCGAGAAAATGAAACAGGCATAAAGTATACAGTACATAATTAATCAAAAATGTTGCAAAGCATAGCTAATTCCCGCCACCAAAGATAATACCGCCACGAAACTTTTTAAAACTTTTTTTTTTTAATTTCAACATTTGTCATTCGACTTGGGTACTTCCATAGATATATATGGGTACTTCATACTGCGAAGTCATAAAAACGTTTCTTTGCGTTTTTAAATAATAAATGACAACTATTTTACCTGATTTTAAAAAAACGAAAAAATAACGATAAAAACACATTAAATTGACGATAGAAAACACGGAAGTGGTATAAATTAAAGAAAATGAAATAAATCACGACTTTAATCTGCGAAGCTTTATTGTGCGTGTGGCCTGATTACCTTAGTCTCAGAAAAAAAAAATTACTTTATGCAATAGAACATAAAAAGCGATTTTATGTCGCCTAAGCACAACATAAAGACGCACTTTTAGAGCATGAGAAGTGAAAATATCAATAAGAAGGAATATTTGAATATTTTATTTCCTTTATTTCATTATTTACATAAAAATTATATTTTTAAATATTAGGATATAAAAAATATATACCTAAAACATTAAAAATATATAAAATAGTAGCCCACCGGTGTCGGGAACAGGGTCCAAGCTACCGGCGGTTAGGGCTCCAGAGAGAGGAACCTCCTAATAATGCGGGCCGTGTCCAGAAGTACAGCTTTCTGAATCAAGCCCTTGATCCAGCTGCCCAACTAGAGCCTCCTTAGGTGTTGGTCGAGGCTCTTGGCTATCAATCCATTGGCTGTAACGACTATCGGCACAATGATCGCTGAGTCCACATCCCACATGTCGACAACCTCGCGAAACAAGTCAAGATACTTAAATTGATCGTTTCGGGGCCCCTAATCACTTTTTTTTTTTGGGTCGCGGTGGAAATCCTCATGGACTTCCTCCATCGTGGGGGTGACAGAGGGGCATGCCGGACTCTAACCAGCTAAAACCACCGCGGTGTTCCACCTCTGTCTATGGCCATGGGTGCGGGATTCGCATAAGCATTCACGGCTCCCCCGACAGGCCTCGGACGAACCGCTGTTCCTCAGCAGGTCCCACCTCCCCGTGCGGCCATCCCCATAATGGCCGCACCTACTCTCTCACTCACTCACGTAAATCGGTGTAATAATCACGGAGACATCGATGAACATACATAAGAAAAATACATACAGACGAACACAGAACCTCCTCCTTTATTGAAGTCGGTTAAAATAATGGAAAGATAAGTATGTAGGTGTTTAATGATTGCCATGCATTTGTAGCAGGAAATATTTTAACTTACTTGAATCAACAACGAATCACAGTGGGTTTGCCTGTTTACTCGAAGCAGTTGAAATCTTCACGTTTTCCTGAACAGTTCGTTTTGAACAACTCGTAGTAAAAATCGTGGTAGGTATCATGTTTGTGTCTACATATAAATCAGTAATTAACAAATTATTTTAATTGATATATTACGAGGAAAGTATGAAAGGTAAGTGATTTTAAACCTGTAATTCTTATATAGTGTGTTACGCAATCAGGGTAATGTTTGCGTTAACTTAAATTTAATTTCAGGATGTTTGCAAATGGACAGAATCTATACAAATAAATAAAATTGGAGTGTCTGTTTGTAATATTAAAAAATAACCGCTTTTTACTAAATGCATATGGATGTATGTACGGTACATATTCCAAAATAACATTTTTTTAAATTTTTGTCTGTCTGTCTGTTTGTTCCGGCTAATCTCTAAAACGGCTGGACCAATTTTGACAGGACTTTCACTAGCAGATAGCTGATGTAATAAGGACTAACTAAGACTACCTTTATTTTAGAAAAAAAATTAGGGCTCCGCACAAAAAAATTAAAACGTTTTCCGTCATGCACGCGAACAAAGTCGCGGGCACAGCTAGTACTTAATAAAATAGGGGTAATAAACTTTCAAGATAAAATAAATATAAAATGACCAACATAAAATAATTCTAAATGAATTTGTAGTGCGTGTGAATGTGAGTGTATGTGTGGTGGTGACACTGAGGAAATAGTGAGTTCACCCCAAAATTTACATGCAATTCATTCGAACAGACATTCAGTTGATACAAAAACTACACCATCTATTATCATCATCATCTATTAAAGAAATTTGACAGATTGTAGTAGTTTGATGTGCTGACAACTGTACCTACGGCATGATGTTAAATTGTTCTTATGTTTACATTACAGAAAGAAAAATGTTAGCTGTTCTAGCAATAGTCCAAGCAGTACAATGCGCTACTGCTATGTTCTTCCATGAACCTTCAAATGTTGTCATCCAGCTTAGGGAAGCTAAAAATGACTCAGACTTCGGTTTTGCTATGACCTACAAGAATGAAACTAAAACTCTATGTAAGAAACTTTGTATCCATACTTCCGTACTAATATTGTAAATGCGAAAGTGTGTCTGTGTGTCTGTTACCTCTTCACGCTTAAACCGCTGAACCGATTTGGATGAAATTTGGCACATATAGTTTCAGTCCCGAGAAAGGATATAGGATAGTTTTTATCCCGATATTCACACGGGATCGAAACTTATGCGGGTGAAACTGCGGGGCGCTGCTTTTTCATAAAGCTTATTAGGACTTCATGATAGCAAAATCAGCCTGTAATGTCCGCACTGCTGGGACAAAGGCTTCCTTCTTGTGAGAGGGAGTGGGCTGTAATCAACCACGCGAGCCCAGTGTGGTTTAATGGATGTCACATATCTTCGATTTTTCGTTCTACGATGTTTCCCTACACCGTTTTGAGAACAGTTGCGATGAAATAACTTACACAAAGTAAAGTGTCTGCCTGTGTTTGAACCACCTTAACTCGTAAGTTGTGACCGTTTCCAATGGGCTACCATTGCTCCCCAAGCTAAAGACGAAGCGTTAACTAGATAAATACAGACGCCAGCACATCAAGCTACCCGAAACTGTCAAATTTTCCCAATCAACTATGAACCTTAGGGCTTAGCGATAAAGTTGAAAATCTATTAAAGAGATTTGACAGATTGTAGTAGCTTGATGTGCTGGCGTGTGTACATGCCACATGAATACAGCATGTTTCGGAAAGGTCTGGTCAAAATTAAGGGGCTTTTTTTTGTTGTTGTCGGGGGGAAACCTTCAAAAGGCACCCGACCTCCGGGGAGGGAGGTCGGGGAGTGTGGGGTTTTTGCCTCACTAAAACCACCCCGGTGATCACCATCAACACATAGGGGCGGTCCCGGTTCCTCTTAAAAGACCAATTCCGGAACCCCCCCGTGCAACGCCTGTAAGGCACATCCCTGGGGGCTACTGTTTGACCTAGCAATCAAACGTATTTTCGACTCCAAGGTGAATTCACGACTGACAGCTGTCATGTTCTCTTGGTGCACTAAGTACGTGAGAATTTCAAGCGTATTTTCACATTTAAAAAAAATGTCAATCCTCTGCATTCTCAGAGAGCAGGTGCCGTCGAGGGAGAAACGGAGCTATGCATGACCGACAGCACCATCCTTTTCATGATGACATTAACATTTTAAAACAAGCAGGTCTATTCTGTAAAATGTCACCGAGAAAATTTAGATAAAGTGAGTAATAGCATGAATTGGAATGACAGCTCACTTCACGTAAGTTTTCACAGTAAGATTTTACAGAATAGACCCGCTGTTTTTAATCTATGCTTCTATAACGTTTGTGTCAGTATAATTTTATTTTGACAGTTGTTGGCGCCCCAAAAGCGAACTTCATGGGACAAGTATTCAATTGTGAATTGGAACATGCTGATGTCGTTCAAAACATTTCTTGTGAAGAGCAAAACATTGAACCCGACCCGTCTGAATATAATATCGGTAAGAATCTACAAAGCGTGACAAAGAAATATACATACATACACTCGAAAAACATAACCCTCCTTCTGGCGCAGTCGGGTAAAAAATATGTACTATTTATCCGGGTGTAAACTAAAGAGTAGGTCGTTACTTTACACCCGGATAAATGTAAATCTATACAGCTTTTGCCCGCGGCTACACGCGATGATTTTATAAACTATGTTTTTTTTTCATCATAGTCGGATGAGTAGCATGCATAAGTTTCCAACATAATTTAGAGAATTTATTCCAAAAGGTTTATTTGTATAATTCATTTATATTTAACACAGATACCTATATTATAATAAAGTAATCTTCATGTTTTGTATCGAGATGTTAAAACCATCAGATGTAGGGGCAGGTCACAAGTATAGAATACATGGGAGCAACTAAGTTGCCTAGTGCCTTATCTTGATGATAGAAATTTATAAGACTGTCTCTACGACTAATATCGCAAAAAACATAACCCTCCTGCTGGCGCAGTCGGGTAAAAAATATGAAATGAAATAGGATATCTGTATTTACTATCATAATAATAATAAAAAAACAAGCTAGATGAGGTCGGCGTTTTCTATGACTACTCTGAGAAATAAGGCCGAAACAAACTCAGAGGTCACAGTCCCTTTTTAAGTCCAGACATAACCGTGGTCAGATCACGTGAACCGTACAAAACCGTGTAGATTGATGTCTGAAATGGTCTTTAATGATAATGATAGAAATTAATATATTTTTGGATAGATACGTCCTTCGCTATAATAACATACCTACTGAGTTTTCAAATCTATATTCAGCCAAAAATCTACTACGTAATTACGCGAAGGGTTTCAGTATAAGATTTTTGACGAAGTGATATAAAAATATAATAAACTTTTTTTTTTTTTTTTAGAAAAATTTCCTGAACAACACTTTCATTTGGGTGCTTCGATAGTTGCTACAAATAAATACTTTTTTGTAAGTATATTTTTACTTTGCGTTTTTTATCAGTTAAAAAAAATAGTATTAATACTATTTTATTGGTCCGCTTTGGACATCATTAAAATGTTATGTACCTACAGCATTAGAATATTATGTTATAATCATACATAATACATAAACTTAACTTTTGTTATTTGTATAAACCAGCGTTTATTAATTAAATTAGTTATAGGTACTGATTGTGGTCACATTACAAATTTGCGCACGCATACAATCTCGTACGTTTTAAGAGTTTAGCTTAGTAGGTACGTCCATTTTGGTTTGTTTTGACTGTCATTGCAATTTACGTAGTTTTGATTATTTTTGGGATAAAAAATTACCTATATTAAAAATGACAGAAATCGGTTCTGTAAAAGATTACCTATATTAATTTATTTATATATAAATATTAATTTATTTATATTTATTATATTGGGATAAAAAAATGGAATAGTCGACAAATGTCGGATTCTAGAAATGCCAGACGAGTTTAAAATGCCAGATTCTATAAATGCCAGATTCTATAAATGCCAGATACTAATAATGCCAGATTCTATAAATGCCAGATTCTAATAATGCCAGATTCTATAAATGCCAGATTCTATAAATGCCAGATTCTACAAATGCCAGATTCTATAAATGCCAGGTTCTACAAATACCAGATTCTATAAATGCCAGATTCTATTAATGTCAGATTTTTGTATTACAAACAAACGATTCTGAACAAACTACTTTCAAAATTTGCATTAATTCAATAACACATTGTGTAGGCACAAACAAACCATTTATAGAAATCCTGTATCACGGGGTCACGGAAAAACTAAACAAATTAAGTTTTTTTCCTCGTTATTGATTTCTTTATAAGGAATTAAATATTGTGAGTCACTGAATTTTGAATTATCATTGGTTCTTTTCACATCAAGAGGCATTTGCCCCTTTGTACGTCAATGACCTTGTGCTGGCGGAGTGTAGTACGGAGCTTCAATTGAATCGAGCGGTTGTGAATAGCTATGCTGAACGCGTATAACTAGGGTTGGTTCGAGGTAGCGCGGGAAAAGAGTTCCTGGAAGGATTTGGGGGAGAGCACAGATATAGATATACCTAGATAACGCAAGTATCACGAACTGTATGAAAACTTAGCATGCCACTTTTTGACTACCTACTATGACGTCACAAGCTCGCGCTCTCTCGCTCACGCTCACCCAGCCAGCAGTACGCAGGACTGAGCGCGAAAGTGGCGGCTTATGATTTTCTATCGTAAACTGGTGCGAGTTTTGGCACGCGAAATAGGTGCTCTTGCGTTATCTAGGTGTATCTATATCTGTGGGGGAGAGGCTTAGCCCAGCAGTGGGACAGTAAGAGTTAACAAAAAGAAATGCCTAAATATTTTGTTACAACTTATAACTAACTTTTTATTTCACAGACGTGTGCCCCTTTATGGACCACGAATATAAATGAAACTGCTCTAAATGGTTCACGAGTTGAAGTGTCGGATGCTTTCGGGACATGTTTCGTACGTAATGATCGCGACGACACGATTCGCTATCAAGGCCTTTTGGAGTATTACCTGAAAAAAACCAGTGCAAGAAGGAAACGTTTCAAATCATTACATAACTCTTTCACAGTTGGTAAGTATTTTTGCACCTCAATTGCGTAACAACAAATCACAATCGAACGGATTTCGAAGGATGTTGCTAATCCATTGCTTCATATGTTTGCAAAATTTGTCTGCTCAACAACGTAAATCACGCAATGAATGTTTTTGAAATCTCAAAGTGAGAGGCATTGTCATTGTTAGTGTGTCACGCGATTACAAATCAAATCATTTATTTTTGCAGAAAACACTGTTTCAATGGTGTTATAAAAATATAAATGTTTCAAGTGATTCTACCGTAAGGCATGCAAAATGTATACAATCATAAAATTAAAAAAATAAAATTAAAATTATAAAATTCAGTCAACAAATAAATAAAAACAATCATAAAAATATTTTAAGTTACGAAATTAATGCAATGTCATACAGATTATTAATTTAATAATAGTAATATTTAAAGTTTTTTAATGTCAAATTCCTGGTATTATTACAATATTTAAAGATACATGCATAATCACAAATTATTATTACTTGATGTCACTGTGAGGTCTTAAGTTTTGACAAATTATCGTTTAAGAATTCGTTCAAGTTATAGTAACATTTATTACCTAAAAGGCTCTTTAGAGTTTTCTTAAATAAGGCAGTATTCATTGCCCTTATTTCTTAAGGTAATTTATTGAAAATTACAGGAGCCATATGAAACACACTTTTGTACATTAAGGCAGTATTTGTTCTGCGGACACAGAGGCGAAAGGCGTCACGTTGTTGTCTATCATTTACTTCTGAGGCTAATGTAAATAATTCTTTATTGGTCTTAACAAATACTGAGACTTCATAGATATAAAGGCTTGGGAGAGTTAAAATTTTGTACTCTTGGAAAAACGGTTTACAGGTTTCGATCATTTGAAGTCCAAACATAGCCCTTATGCACCGTTTTTGTGCTTTAAAAATTAAATCAACATCAGTCGAATTTCCCCAAAAGAGCACACCAAACCTCAGAGCTGAAGCAACCAAACCATGATATGCAGTTAACAAGGTATTAATACTTGCAACATGCTTTAACTCATGTAGCGCATATACTGATTTATTAATTCTTTTGCTTAATGTTTCAATCTGGGATTTCCATTTTAATTTGTTATCCACCGTTAGACCATGAAATTTTGTTGTTTGTACTTCATATACAGGTTCACCCTTATAGTTAATCTGAGGCATACTTGCATTCATACGCTGATTAAAATGGATTATTTTAGTTTTTGAAATGTTTGCTTTCAGATTATTGCTGTCTAGCCATTGGATGATTGCATTTAAGCTACTGCTTATATCATGTTCATATGACATTCTGTCATTACACTTAATTGCAACAGTGCTGTCGTCAGCAAAGAGTGTCATTGGGTTTGAGTTGGCGTTTGGCAGGTCATTGATGTAAATTATAAAGAGTAGAGAACTTAATATACCTCCTTGAGGGACACCATATTGTGTTTTACGTCCCTTCGATAAGTATGTCTCCTCCATCTTAGTTCTAATATTAAGTCTATTAATTTGTGTATACTGAGTGCGGTTTTTGAGGTAAGTTTCCATTAATTTTAAGATGCTGCCTCTTATGCCATAAGTCTCCAGCTTATGTAATAAGATGTCATGTACCACGTGATCAAAAGCCTGTGTCATGTCCATAAAGATGCCGCAGATCGGTATTCGCCTGTCAACATTGGACGTTATGATTTCCAGAAATTCATATATAGCCAGGTTAATACTTTTGTTCTTTCTAAATCCCTTTTGTTCCTTAGCTAAAATGTTATGGGTTTCAAAATAATCAACAAGTTCATTATATATATATTTTTCAAAAATTTTTGAGACGATTGACAGTAGGGCAACAGGTCTATAATTATTCATGCTTTCTTTACTCTCTTTTTTATGAATCGGTTTAATAATTCCAACTTTCAACTTTTCAGGGTATATACCCGTTTCAATAGACAGGTTCAGAATGTAACTCAGAGGTTGCAAGATACACTCTGATACTAGCTTAATGACTTTAGTGCAGATATCGTCATAACCTACACTATTCGTGTTTTTTAACCCTTTTATGATTTGTTTTACATCTTCTGGCAGACATGGTTTCATAAACATCGAGTTGAGTCTAGATGTTAGGAATTGCTTATGCTGATCTTTGTGCATAGTATTAATGGGTGTTATCTTATCTACAAAATAATCATTAAATGCATTTGATATGTCATATGGATTTGTCACGATATTATTATTCACTTTTATACAAGGGATAGATTCTCTTGGTTTGTTTTGCTTTGCAGCGTTAATAGTTTGCCATACAGCTTTTGCTTTATTATTTGAATTTATAATCTTGTAATTGTTTTGCGCTCGTTGAGTCAGAACTACAATCTTTTTTAGTCTTTTGGTGTATTGCCTCAATTTTGATTTGTTGTCTATACTTGGGGTTTTTCTATATTTCCACAGTAGTTCACGTTTCTTAGCACTACAAGTCTTACACCGGTTGTAGTTTAAAATTGGTGAGGATTCTCTAATCATTACTATAATTCCATTAGTCATTGATTGATATTGGTGCTCATGGTATGGTTATAAAAGATATGACCAGAAATAGTATCAGTAGAGTCGGTAACGAGGGTCACAAACATTTGTGAATACCCTTTCTTCCAACAGCTGATGTAAAAAAATCCAATGGATACATGTTTGGCCTGTCATGTGTTTCAGAGGGGTGCACAGTGTTTCGTCTAGTACAAGCTAGCGAGACAAAATTATTTTTTTACTTATTTTAATTGCTTATGTATATTTGAGGTGTCTTACACGATATCCGTGTGTCTTACGCTGTTTTACAGAGAAATAGAGGGGATTTCTGTGTTTTGTATGCGTATACGTCAAATGGTGTGGATGCAAGATGGAAGTAGTCTCCTGATTTTACATTTTTGTTTACTGTTATCTCTGATTGCTCTAATTAGCTGCGTCTACCTACTTATTATGCCTGTAAGGTACTATATATATAATACTAGCTGCGCCCCGCGGTTTCACCCGCGCAAATGTCGATCCCGTGAGAATATCGGGTTAAAAAGTAACCTATATGTTAATCTAGGGTGTCAGCTACCTCCATACAAAATTTTATCAAAATTGGTCCAGCCGTTTGAGCGTGAAGAAGTAACAAACATATAAACACACATACACACACACTCACAAACTGTCGCCTTTAAAATTAAAATCATAAATATGTGTTAAATAGTTATTTATTTGTTCAATCTATCAAATAACATGCAATAATAGTCCAAGAACAGCAACAAATTATCTATACATATAAAAGAACTCATAATACAAAATAAAAATTATTTAACTACAATCATGTTAAGTTTATGTAATATAAGAAAATTAAACCTAAAACATTATAAGAAATGACTATACTTATAACAAAATAAGTAAACATATTTACAATAAAATATAATTCTATCAAGTCGAATCTAATAGTCATCATGAGAAGATTCCTCATCACCACTCTCCAATTCGCTAGAATCTTCTGATAACGAATAATCCCCCTCACTAAATTCGTGAACCGATGTTGATTGGGATGGTAATGAATGTGGGACAATCAACTGCAAAATTTCGATTCTGGATCCTTCTAACCAATTTTTATGTTTGATGAGAAATTTACCCTTCGAACACTTAGAAGATGTCCACTTTTCGTTCAATTTTGATGAAAGGCTCAAAATTTTCTATCTGAGATTCTTCAAAAGCATCCGATATATTATGTTGTACACATACATAATAAAAAATGCGACTTGTTCTTTCAGTTTTAACCATTCTTCGAAAAACTCCAATTTTGTCATAGTTACGACTCGTTCTGAAACAAAGTAAATAATTTTACTTGCGGGCATTTTCGGGCGCCACAATATGTATGTAGCTATGCCTGAATGTTGTATTTATAACATACAGAAGAACCAAGCCGGATACATGTGGATACAAAAAGTTGCAACCCTTGAAAGTTTAAAATTAAGTAAACATAGGTGGGATTATTTTATTGATTCTATCTTCATCCTGCAATTGATTCTATCTTCATCCTGCAAAAGAGGGCTGTCAGAGCCATATACAAGCTGAGCAGACGCGACTCTCTAAGGGAACTGTTTAAAAAAATTTACATCATGACTGTTCCTTGTCAATATATATATGAAAACATTATGTACGTTCGAAAAAATCTACATCTTTTTAGTAAGATAAGTGACAGGCATAATTTTAACACAAGAAATAGGAACAAATTAGATCAACCGCGTTTCAGATTGTCTAAAGTAAAAACTTCTTTTATGGGTTACTGTGTAAAATGTTATAATAAAATACCACTCGATATTCTTCAACTAAATGAGAAGAAATTTAAAACATGCATTAAACGCACACTATGTAGACAAGCATACTATAAGTTGGATGATTATATCGCAGATAAAAATGCTTGGCTAAATGCTGGTCCTGCTCCACAGGCACTTGAGTTCACTAGTTAAAATTTCAATATTTGGAAGAGGTGCTTCCCTTTATTTTTTCTTTTTTAGTGTTTCTGACATTACGATCTTAATATTTATTTTTATTTTATTCAATCATGTTTAATGCTGCAATACTAAACACCTTTTCCTGTTTGGTATTAAAAATTTTATTCATCTATTAAATAAATTGCAATTTATAGTTTTGTATAATTTAGAAGCATTTTTTCAATTTTTGTAAATGTAAGAACCATGGATCCGTTTATTATGATTTTTTGATGTTGACTTGAAAGAGCATGGCAGTTGAGAATGTGTCATGCTCACTTAAATGTCTCACTGATGGTGGCACGTGCGTTGGATCATTCGGTTCCCTACAAAATGGTTGAGCTGGATGGTGCTGATCCATGCGTCATGTTCGTGAACGGGCGCCGTCGGTTGAGACTGGTCATCTCTTAACTGCCAAGGCTTATTTTTAATCTTATTTCTTTTATTGTTTCTTCATTTATGTGTTTTTTTTTACATTGTTCTCACATATAGAAGCAACATGAATAATGTACCAAGGATTTTGTAATATCTTCATTTAAAAAGAGTGTCCATGGAGTTTCTTGCCCGTTCTTCTCCATAGAGATCTACGCTTTGGAATGGGCAACTAGCTTCAACTTTCTGACTAACTGACCGACTACTTAATTTTGACAATTCAAAAGTGCCTGTAATGGTTTAATTGAAATAAATGCTTTGAGTTTGAGTTTGAGTTTGAGTTTATCATACTTATAAACTCAAATTACAGCAAAAATATACATGTATTTTTTTTTAAAACAGATCAAAAAAGTAAGTACATACCTTCAACAGTAGAATCCATCACAAAAAAATCGTTTCACTTTGCTATCAATTTTAGGAGATGTTGTCAAAAGTGTGTTAAAAATTCAACTAATTGGCGAATGAAAATTGCACTTCCTTTTTAATTAACATTGACCTCTCCACAAAATTACTTAATGAGATGACAAACAAATTATTTTTTAGAATTCCTTACCTGGGAAGGGTTGTTTACAAGTTCTTATCACGGATTCCTGGAAATGACGTCATGAATTTTGTCCCGCTAGCTTGTACTAGACGAAATACTGTGGGGTGTGACCAAACTTGGGAGCATGGTACAGGCCATCAAACTGAACCACTTTTTCCCGGGGACCAACATCGTAATCGATGTTGAAAACTGAACAACTTTTTCCCGGGGACCGGGAAAAAGTTGTTCAATTTGATGGCCTGTACCACGTCCCTAAGTTTGGTCACACCACTCTGAAACGCATTGTATATTATAGCAATATAGCAGTAGAGCTTGCGACCCGTAAGCGCTACTGCTGGGCATGAGGACTTGGGTTCGATTCCCAGGTCGGACAAAGTGTTATAGTGTTTTTCCATCTGGAATGTCTCAGTAGTAGCCTGGTGTCTGGATTTGTGTCGGGTGACAACAATAGGCTCGCTTTATTACACGGGACTTAAACATAACTGCCGCAAACAATTATTAAAACATTGTACTGGTACAGTGTACTTAAAGAAAAATAATTGCACAATTATACACCAGATACATACATCAAATAAAAACAAAAAGTAAAGATTTACCCCCTTATTCATAATCCTATTTTATCTCTATTTTAGCTAAAATAGGTTTATAGAACGTTTGTCTTTATCTGTCACGTTGTCATTTCTGTGTGTAAGAAAGAGACAAACCCCATTTTAACTAAAATAGGTTTGATAAGTTTTATGAATAAGGGGGTTAAGTATAAAGTCCGATATAAAAAAATAAATAAATAGAAAAATGCTATTATTCAATCACCGAATATTTGAATGACATGCTGTTATAAAATTTCTGACATTTCAGTAACAATATTGATCTTCCATAATGACATTTAATTTTAATTAATGACATCATTCAATTTCTTTGACATTCTTTAAATAAGTAAGTGCTGACAATTTTTCGTTTTATTGCAGTAACTGCGGACATTTTTTGATTTTCTCACTACACATAATTTATCAAGTTAACTTATCGACATTGTTCAGTGAGAAGATCTAATTTACTAACTTATTTTTGATTCATGTAATAACTATACAGGATGTTATGGAAAGGGTATATCAATACAAACGGGTTGAAGAGTGTATCTGGTCTACAATCACTGTACAAAATTTCAGCTCAAAAGCAGTAACTTTGAAAATGCTTAATATTTTTTTTATTTCGATCGTTTATTAAATTTAAATCATAACAAACGTGTCACCGCACTACGAGTGTCATTATCCATTATCTGTAGTGTGTCTGTGCGAATAGTACACGCACATCACGCCGCCGCGCGCCAGTGCAGCGCCGTGATGTCGAAATAAAAAAATATTAAGCATTTTCAAAGTTACTGCTTTTGAGCTGAAATTTTGTACAGAGATTCTAGACCAGATACACTCTTCAACCTGTTTGTATTGATATACCCTTTCCGTAACACCCTGTATAAATTAATTCTTTTAATTATTATATTGCATGTTACTTCTTTACTGCTTTTGTACGCCCTAGAGGCAAAGCATAGCGCCCTCACCGTATTAACAAATAAGAACTTATAATGTACCTATGTTTTACAATGAATAAATGATTATGATTATGAAATAAAAAAAAATAAGCGGGAAAGTGTGCCCCACGGCTGCGCTAAAAAAGGGCCAGTTCAGCAAAAATGCCAGACAAATTTATGTAAAATCTTTAATAAAAATCTTTTTTCTAGATAGATTTACTGGTGGAGTCGGCTGGTCTACGTTAATTGACGAGGACAATGATTTGTTGCTGATAGCGAAAACGTCGTTGTCCGGAGACTTCTTCTATCTACATGCGTCGGATCCTTATACTGATGTCAAATCATTGGCAGACGACGCAACATTACGAACCTACTTGCCGGGTTTTTTGAACATAGGTAATGTTAATCCATTTACATCATTATTAGCTTCTGTTCCTCCATGCCACCGTGTCGTATCGCATCGCCAGCCCCTGCTATGTCTTTGTTTTTGCTTGGCGTTATTTATGTTTTTTTTTAATTTATTTCTGCTAGTCTCCTAAAGGTTGTAGCGTGCTATTAAATAGCTTATAACCTTCCTCAACAATTGGGTAATTAAATTATTATGGTTATTGGTAAATGCTCTCTTTCTTCCTCAAGATTTGTTTAATTACAATTGGCAGTACCAGAGATTAGCGCATTCAACCAGTCTTACCAAGGAGTTTCGTATTACCCAATAACTGGGTTGTGGAGGTCAGATAGGCAGTCGCTCCATGTAAAATACTGGTACTCAGCTGCATCCGGTTAGACTGGAAGCCGGCACCAACATAGTTGGGAAAAGGCTAGGCAGATGATGATTATTTGATTTTATTGCAGGTTTTGGCCTCACTGCTGGAAAGTTCTTTACAGACAAAACCGTGTACGCATTCAGTATGCTACAGAACGACATGAAGGGAATTGTAAGTAATCAAATGCGATCTAAAAGTCATTAAATCGACTCCGTTTTTCGTTATTTCTTATAGTTTCGGATTAAGCCATCCAAAAACACTTTTCTTTTTATTATCTATACATATAAAATTCAAAAGTCCTGACTGATATATCAACGGGCAGCCTAAACCGCTGGTCCTAGAGACATGAAATTTGGAGGGTGTGTTCTTAGTGAAGAGTAGGTATCCATTAAGAAAGGGTTTTTCGAAATTCCACCCCTAAGAGGGTGAATGGAGGGAGGGTGAAATTTCATGCGGACGAAGTCAGGGGCAGAAGCTAGTTTCTTATAGTTTCGGAATAAGCCATCCAAAAACACTTTCCTTTTTTATAACTACTATCTTGCGGGTAATGGTAAGTGTACCATTAAATTCACCGAAGAAAACCACCGCTGCATCGTTAAGATAGGAGCCTGTATACATGAACAGATTAAATTCAACCTGTATCTTACTTATACATGTTAAATTCATTCTTTAGCTATAATTATACAAGTCAAATTTACCCTGTATAATACAGATTAAATTCATCCTGTTTACTTATACAAGGTGAATTTAATGGCAAGTGACCCGTAAGATAGTAAGTTCAGCTATAGGTATTATTTGACTGGGTTTTATAACATAGAAAAAGATAAACCTCTGTAAAAAAATGTTTTAATATTTACAAAAAATTTAGGTGGGATCATTACGAGGTGTCATTGATGATCTCTCATTAAATGACTGTGGTTAGTTTAGCTGCATGGCTGCCCCCTAGATAAAATCCCTAGCTACGCCCATGTGCATTTATTATAGTACTAGCAGCGCCCCGCGGTTTCACCCGCATAAGTTTCGATCCCGTGGGAATATCGGGATAAAAACTATCCTATGTCCTTTCCCGGGACTCAAACTATCTCTATACCAAATTTCATCTAAATCGGTTCAGCGGTTTAAGCTAGAAGAGGTAACAGACAGACACACTTTCGCCTTTATAATATTAGTGTGACTAGCTGCACCCCGCGGTTTCACCCGCGTAAATGTCGATTCCGTGGGAACATCGGGATAAAAAGTAGCCTATATGTTAATCCAGGGTGTCAGCTACCTCCATACAAAATTTTATCAAAATTGGTTCAGCCGTTTGAGCGTGAAGAAGTAACAAACATATAAACACATACACAAACTTACAAACTTTCGCTTTTATAATATTAGTGTGATAGTATGGATTATTTAACACTGATATTCATTTGTCAATAACTTTAAAATATCGTTTTTCAGATATCGTTCCTCGAATATCGAAGGAAGAGCCATGGGTTATTTATGTTGGCCCAAAATCGCACGGCAGCCTTCAGTTTAAAGTTCATTCAGTTGCACAGCAATGACGTTGGCACAATGTTCGGGTCGACAATGAGCGCTGCAGACCTAAATTTTGATGGACTAGACGAACTATTAGTGGGTGCGCCTGCGCAGTCTGAAGACGAATGCTTCGAGTGCGGAGCCTTACATATTTACATAGGTGGAGATATGGTAATACACTCAAAAAAGTTTTAGTTAATAATAATAATAATATTCCACAACTATCACACAACGCCATCTAGTCCCAAATTAAGCAGAGCTTGTGTTATGGGTACTAGAAAACTGATAAACATACTTATATATTTCTAAATATATACATATTATAGATAAATTACACCCAGACACAGAACAAATGATCGTGCTCATCACACAAACATTTGTCCTGGGTGGGAATCGAACCCACGACCACCGGCATAGCAGTCAGGGTCACTAACCACTAGACCATCAGGCCTGTCTACAGTTGGTACAGTCAGGGAAATTAAATGTTAAGCTAGTTTCAATTTACACTCTACGTCATCATCATCTGCCTAGCCTTTTCCCAACTATGTTGGAGCCGGCTTCCAGTCAAATCGGGTACAACTGAATATCAGTATTTTACATGGAGTGACTGCCCATCTGACCGCCACAACCCAGTTACTGGGTAATACGACTACCCTTGGTAAGAGTGGATTACAGACTTTCGGGCTTCTGACTACTCGTAACGACTGTCAAAGATTTACGAATGACGGAGGGGTCTTGGTATGTAAAGATGGTCACCCATCCATAGAACAACCGCGGCAAGCGTAGCTTAACCTAATTGATCGGCCTGTGCGGCTAAAAATTATCATATGTCCTATACAATACTTCAATACCTACTCAACCCAAATTTATGGCACGGCTGATTGTTTTTTCGCGATTACGATGTTGGGTGTAAAGTTCACTCATCCTCCATAGACAAGGGAGGATCCTCCAACCAGACAGGTGTTGTGTCTGGCGAGCAACTACCCGATGTTTGATGGTCGGTGCCACACCCTTATATATGACTATACCTTTCTGATGCATGCTGTATAAGCTATGTATAATATTTACTTATCGTCCATTGTTGTCCTCAGAGTACAATAAATGAACCGAAAAGGCTTCGTTCCATTTTTGCCAGTGCACACTTCGGCCGCTTCGGCACAGCCATCGCTGCGAAAGACATAGACGGTGATGGCATACCAGGTTGGTATTTAATTAGTAAAGGAATAGTAGATTGTTATACGAGGGTATGTATTTTTTTTAATTCACACTGGCTGTTTATGCACACTGTTTCGTCGACTCACAACACCACAACATTTTTCTTAATTATGTAAAAAATTTCGTAGCTGACTAACCTAACCTAACCTAACTTTAACTAGTTCTATTTTTTTAATTGATTCCCGGGCTAGAGAGGGAAGCAATTACTATGAGTCTTTCCCGCCCTAAGGTGGGAAGCAGCGTCTTCCACCCGCTATTCGGATCAAACAAACACTACTTACCTACTTTCCGAGTATGAGAAATGAAAAAGCTATGCTTATAACTTAATTTTTTTATAAGATTCCCTCAGACTAACATTCTAGCTAACCATTCAGGGCCGCATATGGAAGTGTGTAGAGTCAAAGCGAAAACAGCTGTTGTATTCTGTAAAACTATCATAGTGAAATCTTAAGTGGAGTGATCTTGCAGTGAGCTGTCAATATACCGCCTAAACGTATTATATCAGATGAATAGTTACACACCGATTTCTCTCTTTCAGTCGCCAGTAATTTAACTTTCGAAAGAAGAAGACAAAGCGTTGTGTAACTATACAGACGCTGTACAACGTTTGTTAGTAAGGGTGTATGTCAACTATTCGGATTTCAATCGTAGTGAGTTCTCTAACACTCCTTACCTAAACTCAACCTCTTTCCCTTCCGTTTACACACACACACACACACACATACTACACCTACATACACCTCACACCACACCACACCACACCTCATCACAAAACACATAGGTACACATACTAACTATTCACACTTAGTATAAATCAATCAATCAACTCAGCCTATCGCAGTCCACCGCTGGACATAGGCCTCTCCCAGACTGCGCCACAGCACCCTGTCCTCCGCCTTCCTCCACATCCAGTCTACCCCAGCCACCTTCTTTAGGTCGTCCGTCCATCTAGCTCGGGGGCGTCCCACACTACGCTTGCCGGTATGCGGTCTCCACTCCAGGACCCGCCTGCTCCACCGGCCATCAGTCCTTCGACAGACATGGCCAGCCCACTGCCACTTCAGTTTGCTTACTCTGCAAGCTATGTCGGTAACTCCGGCTCTTTTCCGGATAATTTCATTCCTGATTTTATCCTTCAAAGAGACTCCGAGCATAGCTCGCTCCATAGTGCGCTGAGCGACCTTGAATTTGTGGACCAGCCCGACCGTCAGTGTCCACGTTTCAGCACCGTATGTCATGACGGGCAGGACGCACTGGTTAAGACCTTAGTCTTCAAACACTGCGGGATAGGCGACGAGAAGACTTGACGGAGTTTTCCAAATGCTGCCCAACCCAACTGGACTGGACACTTAGTTTAAGTTTACATAAATATGTTTGTACCTTACACGGCTGCCCCATTTCAAAACCTAGTAAGGACCTAAAACTAAATTTTACAGGAGAGCGCATAAACGTAATAAGGTCAGCCTTTAAAAAGTATTTATGTAAAAAAAAAAACGATTTTTGTAAAAAGTGTCCCTTACTAGGTTTTGAAATGGGACAGCCGTACAGTCCTAAGCAGTCTCTATTGAATTTTTTGTACTCCTGTGGGAACCTTAGCTGGCGAACCTTAATACAGGTTACCATGTAACCTAGCTAGGACGCCACATTCAATTCTGTTAATGATTTTTCCCTAAATTCTAAAATTATTTTTATTGTAACATACTGTTTGTACCACACTTTTTTGAAAAGATTTAAAGTGTTTCAAAATTAACCCAACAAACTTTAAGAGGTGCTTTAGCCCATCAAACTGAACAACTTTTACTATTGGACCAACTCTGAAATCACGAAAAAAAAATCTGCCGTTTAATACAAAATATCAATACCAAAATATATGAAACGGCTGATATTTTTTCGTGATTTCAGACTCGGAGTTCAATCCATAACGGCCATAAAAACCGCAGAGCAGTTGATACCGACTGCTGCATCAGCAAGCAGGCAGGTATCAATGACAGTTTCAAGCGGTTCATTTTGACTGCACGAGCAGTCCGTGTATGTTAATCACTGGCTTACTACTGGACCAGTCCGTGTATGGCCAGCCTTTTTTTTTTTTTTTTTATGGTTGGGAAATCATCAAATGACCCCTCCCGCTCTGGGTGGAGCGAAGGGAGTGTCAGACTCTTACTGACTAAAACCCATCCGTGTTCCTTCCTTAGCCCTTTATGTTCCGGGGTAGCGGTAACCCTTTCGGACAATCCCGCACCCCCGGCAGGCTTCGGCCCTGGCAGGCCCCTTCCTTTATGCTGACATCTCTTTGAGGCGCGCGTGGAACACATACGCGCCGTCCGGCACGGGCCTGGTCCTGATCGGACGGTGAGCTACCCATTACTCTCCGTCCGCAGGCCCGCGCCTACGGTGGCCGGGAGTCGTCACGCGGCTCCCGACGCCCGGAGCGTCTCCCGCGGCGGCTGGGGTGTGAGGCTCTCTCCCTCAGCCGTTCCGCCATCTCCTTCGCTAGCATGACTGCTTCGCAGAAGGAGGTGACCGCCTCCCACTCCCTCTCGCCCCGGACCATGGCTTGAACCAGGGCCGGACGCGAGAGTTCGCCGCCGCTGTCGATCGCCTCTACGAGGGCACGGCGGTGCTCCGCCCATGCGGGGCAGACCTCCACCGTGTCCTCTGGGCGAGTGTATGGCCAGCCTAAGAAATGAAGTAAGGGGTTTGCAAGCCCGAAGTTTTAATTGACTTTTAACTTCACAGAAATAGTAGTAAGCGCGCCATACGAGAAGTCAAAGAATAAAGAAAACCATGAAAGCGGAGCCGTTTATATACTGTCCGGTTACGAGGTTTACAATACCCTGATGAAGACCCAAGACTTCAAGAGTATTCAGCTGTCAGACCTGAAACTGACGCAGCGGATCCAGAAGGAGTCTTATAGGACCCTCGGCTTTAGTCTCCAGTTTATTGATGATCTTGACGAAAATGGATGTCATGGTAAGAATACAAACATTTTATTAGAAACCTATTTTTATTAGTAGTAACTTTCTTAAGTTTACAAATGAATATGAACCTTATTCTCAGCGCTTAATGTTCATAAACGTAAAAAGCGAATGTGAGAAAGCGTTTCATACGAATATCGATGTTAAACGAATTTGAATAAAGTTCAAATTTGAATGAGACGCTTTTAAAGTAAAGTCAAATTGGGATCTGTGAATCTTGTGCTTTGTGAAGACCCTCGTCCGGAAAAGCACTAACATTATACCAATTTCTGCCATAAAGCAGTGTTACTGCGTTCTGATTTAAAGGTGGGAATTAGTGACGTTGTAGTAATAACGTTGGACGGGACTGTGTGTGCGATGCCTGTGGTATAGTGCGAATAATTAATGGTATGGTGGAGACCATTAACCAATAATTATGCTGATTATTATTACTTTTTATACCCACAAGAAGCATTTTCACTGCCATTATTTTTACTCAAATTTAAGTTATACAGGGTGATTTTAAATTGGCTACTCCGCAGATGCGATGGGTATCAATATCTAAACGGGATAGCATTAAAAAATTAAAATGTTTTTTTTTAGAGGTCAACGATCACTGTTAAAGTTTTTACTTGAAGTACCTATGAGTTACGAAAAACTGTTTCCTTATGTTTTATCGTTTTGAGATATCGATAATTACGCTCCGAATTGGAAGGTCTATAAGGGAAAATGTCATTGTTTGCCGAACGTCCACGTTAAAACGTCTATTAGGTGACAATTTCTAGAGTGGAAAAACGACTTGCAAGTAACACGTCTGTGAAATTTAAACAAACAGAAAACAGATTTTCTAAACTAATATCGCAAGTGACTTCAATAACTGCGGTCGATAACCCTTAAAAAAAAAAAACAAATTAATTTATTTTTTCTTTTATCTTAATATAGATTTCAATACCTATCGCGTTTGCGGAGTTCAGCTAACTAATTTAAAACATCCTGTATATACTTTACGCAGGGGAGAAAAGCTACGTTTATTGCAACACATAGTTGGCATTTGGCATGTTATTTGATCGGAGATGAATGAAAATCTTCTTCGATGGTATTAAGGCGTATAATCAATAATTACAGGTTTGATTAATATTTCTAAACGTATGTCGTGTGCGTGTTTGTCGAGCGATTATTAGAATGACCGAGGCGCCGCGCGTCGAGGAATTCGGAACTACACTCATGACGTCTTGTGGTAGTGAGTTCATACACGATGACGATGCGTAGACATTATTCAAACATTGAACCTCATAATATTTTTCAATAGAATTGGTGGCAAGTGCTACGGGCTCAAGTAAAGTGCTTCTGTTCAAATGCGTACAGAAGATCACCGTGACTCTGTCCAGCCAACTAATTGGGGAACAGGTATGTAGGTCTGTCTTGTTAGTGACACGACACTTGGACGAGCCAGTGAAAGGACCATTCTGACAGATACTATTCCGTTGTTAAACCTAACTGTAGTTCCAACTGTTCTGTGAAGATTCGTAGCTGCGTATCCGCTTGAACATCACCAGGATGAACAGCCTTGACTTGGGCATCTGTCCCACCGCTAACAAAGAATCGTCTAGCGATCAACTATTAATTAATATACAGTATGGAAACCACATATCATTACAGGGTGAAATTTAATTAAATGTAGGGATAGCTGATTTTTTTTTCGCGATTTCAGGTTTGGTCTCATAGTAAAAGTTGTTGATAATGATGAGTACAATCTCCCATTTCGATTTGTCGCATGTTTTCAATTTCACCCTGTATAAATAAAAATGAATCGCCGAAATGTATGTACGCGCATAACTTTCAAACGACTGCACCAAACTGGATAATTTTCTTTTGTTGTGTTCGGTATTGACAGAACAAGGTTTGTATAAAGAACATTTCGGAAATTCGAAAAATATAAATTGCGCCCGTGCGAAGCTGGAGCGGGCCGCTAGTATGCAATAAATTGTAGGTATTACATACTTGTTACCGCTTTTTCTGACGATATACAAAAAATGAAACAAATTGGTCGCGAAACAAAATCAGCTGTTCCCTACACTTTGGCGAGTTATGCAAACATAAATGTAGGGAACAGTAGAACGCTAATTCTCGTAATTTAAAACATTAAAAATCTAGTCGCAGTCTCAAATCGGCGACAAACCTCGTGTAGCGCAGTTTGTTCCGCCAGTTACTCAACTGAACCGAGCGCTCGGCGCATCCTGGACAATCACACCCAACACCTTATTTGACTGGCCAATTCTTCCCTTGCGGTGGTAGGGCTAACGCCCGCCTGGTTTGCGACCACCTACCCACCGGAGTCCGGCGTCAAGCAGCCTTCTCTGTTTTGTCGATGCGTGGGAGTTCCAGTGCCTTAGGCATATTCTGGGCACGCTCGTTCCATCATAGACCTCATCCATCGCTTTCCATCAGGCGTGATCGAGGTCAAGAGCGTGCCCATCCAGCAATAAAAAAAAAAACTTGTCAAAATGTAGGAAAATCAGAGGTATTTTTGCAGAGATCAGACTGTGAACGTTCTTAGTTACGAGAATTGCCCCGCTGATTTTTACGCTGATTTTTATTATTCGTATTCTAAAAACGTTGCTGTTGGGTTACGGCCATTGACAAGTCTGTCAAAATCATTGTGACCTTTATTCTCGTTATAGTAAGGTTGATGTTAGGCCACTGATGTAAGGGGTGAACGGAATGTTCCTAATATTTTTGAATAGGCTAGTTTCCTAAAAAATTCTAATTAGTCCGTCAGTTAGATTATCGAAAAATAATGGACCCTTATTATTTCTTTTGTCAATCAAACAAAAAATGACAAAGATAAACCACGTCAAAATTTGGGAGTGGGGGGTCGTGACGTCACGCCGTGCTAAAAAGTGTCGCACGGCGTGACGTCACGACCGCCCACTCCCAAATTTTGACGTGCTTTATCTTTGTCATTTTTTGTTTGATTGACAAAAGAAAAAATAAGGGTCCATTATTTTTCGATAATCTAACTGACGGACTAATTAGAATTATTATTTTTTTACCCAGGAAACTACCTTATTGAACATGACATATTTTGTACACAGATAGTAAGAGAACAAGATACATTTTTCACTGTGCAAGTGTGCGCTCGAGTGCAGCTTCCTGAGCTACCAGAAGATATTGCTGGAAGTAAGTTATCAAACAATTTGCTCCTCCGACTCTGCAAAGTTCATCATTATAGCAGCTTTTGTTTTTGTGTTAATCTTGTTAACAACAAGTATTGTGAAAGCCATGCCAAAAACATGTATTAAAGCTACCTACACGTATTGATGTTATTTCAAAGACGTCTTGATAACTATTTTTTTGTTTCACTTTTTCGACAACTTTTCTACGTTTCGTGTACGATAAACGAAAATAGTAGCAACAACGCGGGGTTAGTTCAGTTCAGTTCAGTTCATTTATTAATAATTATTAAAATTACATGTCAAATAAAAATTAGTCATAACAAAAATAGAGCGTGGAACATTTATCATCCATACTAATATTATAAATTTGAAAGTAACTGTCTGTCTGTCTGTATGTTACCTTTTCACGCCTAAACCACTGAACCGATTTAGATGAAATTTGGTATAGAGATAGTTTGAGTCCCGGGAAAGAACATAGGATAGTTTTTATCCTGATATTCCCACGGGATCGAAACTTATGCGGGTGAAACCGCGGGGCGCAGCTAGTACATTATAAAGATTAATTTAGAAAAAATTACACCAACATACTGTAGAAACAAAAAGCAGACAAATACTCGTAGGTACTTAAATCATAATTAAATCAATAAGTATGAGTTACGATTACAATCACAGATATAGATATACCTAGATAACGCAAGTATCACGAACTGTATGAAAACTAAGCGTGCCACTTTTTGACTACCTACTATGACGTCACAAGCTCGCGCTCTCTCTCTAACGCTCACCCAGCCAGCAGTACGCAGGACTGAGCGCGAAAGTGGCGGCTTACGATTTTCAAACGTAAGCTGGTGCGATTTTTGGCACGCGAAGTAGTTGCTCTTGCGTAATCTAGGTGTATCTATGTCTGTGGTTACAATACTGTAAGTAATACTCTTTTTAGCTTGTGACCCTAATACTTGATGATGTACTGGTTCCAGACATTACCATCGAAAACAGTATTATTGGTGAAGCGGCCATCGTTAAGCAGCCCAATCTTGTCATTGACATATCTTGCTTCAGCTGCCACAAAGACAGGAAAAACCTGTGCGAAAATGTCACTGTGGAATTGGTAAGTACTACGCACTATACACCGTGTTCTTCACGATATCCATAAACTTTGTCAAACGCTTCTATAGCTTTTACAAACTAAATCTAACAAAGGAAGTAGTACTTAAAAAGGCTTCGTTACAAAGATATTTGTAATTTCATTTCGTGAAATTTAATTGAGCTATGCAGTAAGAAACGGTCTTAACTCAGTTTTGACAAGTTGCAGCCCGCCAAATCTTATGAATGAAAATACGTCATCGTTGCCAATTTGGATAAAGAGGCATGCATATCGGGCCATTTACGTCAAGGTATTTAGTTTATATGAAAATTAACAAAAAATAAGAATTCACTAATGTGTCCATAATGAAAAATGCTTATTTCCATGGTCTGAACATCTGGTCGAAGTTTATGTAAATCGTCCGGAACAGGGTGTATACGGAGCAGTGGTAACCAAGTGGTACCGGCCACGACTTACAAATTGTAGGTCGTAGGTTCGAACCCAAACAGGCGCCTTACATTGTACAAATTATTTCATCACCACTGCTCTCAAACCGTGAAGGAAAAGATCGTGAGGAAACCGGCACGTCCTAAAACCAAAAAAATTCCGAAAAATGTGACATCTGCCAATCCGCACTAGGTTATCAGACATCTCACCGAAACGAGGTCTGTGTCCCAGCAGTGGGAACATTATAGGCTGATTATAAGACCCACTTTTCTTTATTAATACTCGATTTTATATCGAATTGTAATATCGAAGGACTTATTCAATTGTTTTCCGATAAGTACAGACAGCCGCCAGCACATCAAGCTACTACAATCTGTCAAATTTCGTTAATAGATTTTTAACTTTATTACTATAGCATTAGGTTCAAGGTTGATTGGGAAAATTTGACTGTTTCGGGTAGCTCGATGTGCTGGCGTCTGTACATTTATTTTATTGCGAGCCTCTTTGAAAGATATCAAATAGTCGTAGAATTAATTAGAGAATTTAAGTGGCATCGATTTCAAAAAAAAATCTCGGTAAATGGTCCTTCTCGAACTCGTTATTATATCGGGTTCCTCTAACGCATTGTATTTAGGTTGGTTGGTAGGTTGGTTGGTTCGTTAGTTGGTTGGGTGGTTGCTTAGTTGGGTGGCTTTTTAAATGTGCGTGTAAGGGCAAAGATCAATGATATCCTTGGCAACTTAATTGCAGCCGCGTTGATTTTTTTCTAGTAAAGGATGAGAGACCAGTGTCGCACGAATGTGTGTCAGTGTGTGAGGCACTTGTGGCTTGCCGCACGGGTCAATCGAAGTTTAAACTACGCTTGCCGCGGTCGGTTCGTGGATGGGTTACCACTTACCATCCTTTACAAATCAAGACCCTTCCGTGCCTCGAAAAGCACGTTAAACCATTGGTCCTGGCTGTCATTTGTAGATCAAACTACGTACAAAAATCGTAAGTCGCCACTTTCGCGCTCAGTCTTGTGTACTAGATACTAGCTGGGTAAGCGTGAACGCTGGCGCTAGGCCCCGGGGGTGGCGCGAGACGGGTGCCGCACGCGGCGGCGTCTTTGTATCGATTTGATTTTCCCCTCACTAAATAGTGCTTGTGACGTCATAGTAGGTAGTCAAAAATGGCGCGCTTGGTTTTCATAGAGTTCGTGATACTTGCGTTATCTAGGTCTATCTATATCTGTGATTTACACGGTCAACAGAAATTGCGCAATTTTTGGCTTTTCCTATAATTATTTTGTTGTGTTTAATTGTTTGCAGACAGACAAAGAGCCAGGAGATTACACTTTTAAATCGAAAGCACAAATACAAAACACTTTTCTATCCGACAGATATATGGAAGGTAATTAATTACTAAACCCTTTACTAATAATTTAATCGTACCTACCCACCGATTTCCCTCTTTCTGTCGTCAGTAATTTGACTTTCGGAGGAAGAAGACAAAGCGTTGTGTAACTAACAGACGCTATACAACGTTTATTAATAAGGGGGTTTATGTAAAAATATTCCCTTTGAAAGTGATGTTTTTTTTTTTTATTGGGATTATCGTAACATAACATTACATCTCGCTTATAATCCCCGAAGAGTTAGGGTTAATCCCCACTGAAAGAGCAGCGGCGCGCAGCAGACGGAAGAAAGGAAATAATCATAATATTAATATATTTTTCAACAGAATTCAACAATTCGTGGGTCGAGGCAAGCCTGTACAGTAAACTGGACACAGGATTAGAGGTGTAATTTGACTTTCGGAGGAAGAAGACAAAGCGTTGTGTAACTAACAGACGCTATACAACGTTTATTAATAAGGGGGTTTATGTAAAAATATTCCCTTTGAAAGTGATGTTTTTTTTTTTATTGGGATTATCGTAACATAACATTACATCTCGCTTATAATCCCCGAAGAGTTAGGGTTAATCCCCACTGAAAGAGCAGCGGCGCGCAGCAGACGGAAGAAAGGAAATAATCATAATATTAATATATTTTTCAACAGAATTCAACAATTCGTGGGTCGAGGCAAGCCTGTACAGTAAACTGGACACAGGATTAGAGGTGGCCCGACATTGTAAGGGCGACGATTGCATACCTAAGCTATCATTGAATCTGAAATGGTCTGGCGGGTAAGAGCAATAAACATATTTAAATTTATTAACATAAACAGACATTTCTATATTTTATAAAAGAAAAAAAAATATAAATCGACAAATGATAATAAAAAAACCGAGTGTGCTTATGACCACACGACTGAAGTGAAACTTCAAACGTATTTGGCTATGAGAGGAAGAGAGAAAGAAAATGTGCGCGCGCACTGCTTTCTCTTAATAATACTATAATAATAATAATCTTTATTGACATAAGTAAAAATATTACAACCGTACATGTGAAGCCCCTGACTTCCGTGCTAGGCGAACCTGTGTTACAGGAATCAGCCTATACTCTTGCTTATATCCCCCACTCAACTCCCGTTCGCCTCGCCCGATCACACTTTTCGTAACGCGTTCGCCAGCTCACTCCCCAAGTCAAGCGTGCGTAAAGAAGTTTCACTTCAAAAATCAACTTAAAGGCACCCCTTCTCTACACGCGAAAATTATGATTGAACTCGTAGCGAATATAGCAAGAACAATATTAAACTACATCTTAGCTCCAATAGAAAGCAGTGGCGGCCCAGTGATAACGACTGCGACTTACGAGTTGTAGGTCGTAGGTTCGAACCCAGACAAGCGCTTTACTTTGTGTAAATTATTTCATCACCACTGCTCTCAAAACGGTGAAGGAAAACATCGTGAGGAAACCGGCATGTCCTAGAACCAAAAATTCGAAAACGTGTGACATCTACCAATCCGCACTGGGACGGCGTGGTAGATTACGGCCCATTCCCTCTTACCGAGAGGAGGCCTGCGTCCCAGTAGTGGGAACATTATAGGCTGATTATGTAGCTCTAATAACTGTATACATTTAATTACAGCATCTCATATGTTCTGGGCTCCACTTCGAACGAGACAGTGACGATAAAAGTTCGTAACGATGGCAACGCGTCTTATTCAGCATGCGTGTGGTTGACCGTGTCCGGCGCACCGCTGTTCCGAGTCGACTGTGAATCTTACAAAATAGGGTACAAGTGCTATCTACCGAAACCACTGAGGAGGGATACAGAGGTAATTAAAAACCATTTTTTTTTTAAAACGTTGCGGAGCTATGAAAACCTTGTAAGGGTCCATTCACACAGACCGACTCGGAGAGGAGAGCAAATTTTTATCATGTTTAAAACAGAGTTTTGAATAATTGTAATAAGGTTTATTTTTACAAGTCACTTCTTTTATTAGTGAAATGCTTGAGAGCAAACCTAACGCGCTTAGTGTGAAATAATAAGAGGAGCCGACCGGCTGCCTCTGATGACGTACTCTTGCGCGCTCGCGCAGCCGAATGGCTCCGTTTGCATGCTTTTTCGCGCTCGCGCGGCCTACCGGCTCCGATTGCGTGCTCTTAAGATCACGCTCGCGCAGCAAAAAAGAAAACTTGGACTGCGCGGAACTGGAGGCATACCGCCCTTGTAGAGCAACCGCTCGGCTCCGAGCGCATCCGTCCGGCTTCGAGTGCATCCGCTCAAAAACAGTGCCCTTCCAGCCGGTCTATGTGAAACGGCTGTCGGGCTCCGGCCAGTTCCAAGCGTATAACTCGCGCCGGTCTGTGTGAAAAAAAGAGCGCCGACCGATGCTCTCCGTGCCGGTCTGTGTGAACGGACCTTAAGGGTGCAACATAACCTGTGGTGATATTCTGTAAAATCTCATCGTGAAAACTTAGGTGAAGTGAGCGCGAAATGAGCTGTCATTCTATCTGAGGCTGAGGAGGATTAACACTATTGACAACTCAATTTAGCCATGTTTTCGAGGTAAGATTTTTACAGAATACATCGGCTGGGTCAAATTAAGTTGACGGTCGCCGGTCGCCTCAAAATAATGTCACCTAAGTATGCCCAAATACATGGTGTCTGATTGGTTCGTGTATCAGAAAGGTGTCGTCATATTTAAGGGTGTAGTACAGGCCATCAAACTGAACAGCTTTCTCCACGGGATAAACATTTTAATCGAGAAAAAATAATCAGCCGTCCAATACATTTGGATCGATTAAGTTTTGTTTGGGGCAGTTGATAATTATTATAACTGTAAAGCCCCGTATTCATGGTAAACTTTAGTTGAGCAACAGTTGATCAATATTGTTGATGAGCAACGACAAAGTTGCTGGGAATAAAGTTTGATACAAACTTTATATGTCTTGTCCATACGTCAGTCTGCGTCAAAATGTTGCCCGAGGAAGTAGTTTTGTTGTGTTTTCTGTATCTACTGTAGTCCACAGATGGGCTATATAATAAGTCCATGTGTCCACACTACTGCAATGTTTATGAACTGGTTGCAAAAACGTCAACAATTTGTTGACAAACAAACGTTGTCACTCGTCGGGCGAGAACTTGTCAACATGCCGTGATCAACTCTGCAACACGCAGTGATGCTAGCAACATGTTGACAGCAACTCGGCAACATGTTTATAAACAAATGTTTACCATTAATACAGGGGAATGAAATTTAATTTGATAAATTAACTGTTTGTTTTCTATTAATTTAATTACATTTTATTCGGAAGCATCCATTGGTTTCTTACTAAACTTCAGCTATATCCGACGACCCTAGTTACTTATCTCCTTTGGTGACCGTACCATCACTCGTTGGTGCTTTTTCAATATATAAATATGTCAAAACCATGTTATTCTTACAGTACTCCATAAACCTCATGCTGAACATGACAAAACCAACGAACCTTGAAGAAAATCTCATCGTCAAAGCGTTTCTGTATGAAAACTGTTACCAAGAAATGGTTAACAGTACCAAGAACCTAACAGTACCTTTTCATTTAACTTCAGAAGGCGTCTTCAATGATGGGTGAGTGATAAAGAAGTGCGCTTATAAATTAAGCGCCAGCTCGACGGGTAAAGGGATACGCGCCGATAGAATAGAATAATTTAGAATATATTTGAGTCATAAGTACACATATAAATTACAAAGAAGTTACATCATTCAAGTTTTCAAGGACAGTTATTTATTTATTTATTTTTGTTTCTACTATTCTCTTACTAATTATATTAATCGTGTATGTTGTACTTACTTTTTGTCGACTATATCCTTAGCTATATGTGGAGGTTTGTTATTAGCTATTTTTTAATATTACATTCTTTATGTCATTGGTTTGTTAGTCTGTAAGCCTTCTTTAAAATATAATAAAGAAATCATTACAAAATTACATATTAATATTATAAAGAAAATATTAAACTATGCCTAAAATACGTTAAATCTAGTGGATGGTCACGTGGTGCCATCAAATTCTCGTTTCTATTTAATTTGATAGCACGGTGCGGCGAGACCACCGACGCGTTTCACCCGCCCTCAAAGATGGCGCCTAAGGAATTCACGTGCAAACTACGTCAATATCGTGTCTTGTTTCCGGCAAGGAATCGAAATGTCACCCGTACGAACAACATGTATTTTGACAGTTCAAACCACGCCATTGTATCATAGAGAATATGTTAATAGCAGATATCGTGATAACCATGTACTAACGCCCTTACTAATAAACGTTGTATAGCGTCTGTATAGTTATACAATGCTTTGTCTTCTTCTTTCAAAGTCGAAGTCAAAGTATTTGTTAGTGCGATTTTTGGTGATAAAACAGGTCTTACAGATATTTTACAGAAACTCAAAAATCTACCCTTTAGGGCGGGCATACACTATTAATTTAACAATATTAGAAATTAAATAAAACATTATAATTATAAGTACAATACAATTCTAAAAAATTAAAAGTCTGGTAGGAATAATTAAATCATAAATACAAAATCAGTCGCAAGAAATTTTGTCAGAAAGAAATTCGTCAATTGTATAGTAGCATTTGTCTATTAAAAAATTATTTAGGCTGTGTTTCGAAATTCAAATTACTAACGACTAAAAGAGAGAAATCGGTGTGTTTCGTTTATTCATCCATACTAATATTATAAATTCGAAAGTAACTCTGTCTGTCTGTATGTAACCGAAATTTGGTATAGAGATAGTCTGAGTCCCGGGAAAGGACATAGGATAGTTTTCATCCCGATATTCCCACGGGATCGAAATTTATGCGGTTGAATCCGCGGGGCGCAGCTAGTCTGATATAAT
Organism: Amphipoea oculea; assembly: GCA_945859645.1. NCBI lineage: Eukaryota > Metazoa > Arthropoda > Insecta > Lepidoptera > Noctuidae > Amphipoea > Amphipoea oculea. The sequence goes on from OX243873.1 coordinate 18,864,315, forward strand.
ACGTTTATTAGTAAGGGGGTTATAATATGGCAAAAACAAATCGATCCTACTTCAACACTATATCTTTCTAACTTATAAATATTATGTACTTGTATCATAAGTCCATATGAATAACTAAGAAATTGACATGGTTTTAAAGTAAGGAATCGGTAAGTAGTGGTCATAATTAATTAGGGCACGGCATGATATTGTAGCGGTATCTATAACGCCACATGTGAACAACGCATCATACTGACGTCACGCAAATCCTGCATCTCGCAAGCAGAGTTTACCGCGCAACTAGCATAGATACAACGGCCTGTCATGAATCATTGGGCAGTTGCCCGCCAGACACAACACCCGTCTGGTCGGAGGATCCTCCCTTTTCTATGGAGGTTGAGTGAACTTTACACCCTGTTCCTCATACCTCTATAATATTGTTTAGCTCGGACAACAGCAGTTTTCTTTATATCAAAATAACTTTAAAAAAAAATCCAATCTTTGCAGGGACACTCACAATCTAAATATTACAGACAGACAGATTTTGGAAAGTGCAACTATTTATGATCATCACGAATACCAGGTAAGATTTTTGTTAAGATTCCGTGCCCAATTGGTATCAATGGACCCTTATTAAGGCGAATCACACACTACAACGCGACACGCGACGGGGCGCAGATAACAGGGTTGTTCCGTTGCGCTCCAAAACCCATTGTTCTCATAATTTTAATGTTCATACATTGACTCCACTGCGCTCCAAGACATGTTGAGTAGAGTTAGCAAAAAAATAAATTAAGCATGAAAAATTATATTAAAAATCATTAAAAAAAAGAAAAAAATGCATACCAAATATGTTTATTCAGTCACAGTAGGGTCATAAAGTGCGAAATGGCCTTGAGAATATTTGACACACGAAATGAATCCACGGTAAAAAAATACTACCAATATTTATATTTGTGTATAACAAACAACTTATGGTTTGCCTTTTATGCTGACCCGTGCGTGATTTTTTACATAAAAATTCAATAATAATTTCGCTCCGTTTCCCGCGTCCCGACGCGTGGCGCGTTCTAATGTGTGATCTGTCTTAGTCTACGCCGTCTCTTTGTCACAGGGCATATATAGAACCGAAGTAGTTATTTAACTTTTCAAATTAATATACAAACAAAATACGTGTAACTATGGCCACTATCAAGCAAATAGTAATAAAACAAACTAAAACGGCCTGTTTTAGACCTTTATCTGACCAAACATCCTATTAAAAGGTCGTCTTTAGTCCCTTTAACATGTTTACTTTTAGTTACCCATTAATTTACTTTGTGTTTTATCTAGATAAGGAATAATGGCAGCATTACATGGAAGCACTTGGAATTCACTATTCTCATGCCAAAGAAACCGTACATCAGTTCTTTCAACGTAAGTAGTGTTTATATTATTTTCTTACATCGAACCTCAATTTATTCAGCTTTCTCAAAATACTTGAAATCTGGTAGTCTGCACTACTAATATTTATCTCTTACTCATAAATTTTTATTTTTTAGAAGTTAGACGATGACCGCCGAAGCGCAAAATTTAAATGGTAGTAGGTACAGCATTATTTACATAATAATGTTTTTTTTTTTTTATATTTAGATATCAGCGACGAAGTTGGTGGATTGCAAAAAAGATAACCCAGCAAATTCAAGCTTCATCATACACCACTGCACCCTGGACTTACTACCGAATACGACGGAAACTATCGTCGGGAATACGGAAATATCTGCAGGCCGGTTAAGTAAGTAAACATTAATACCGTCACTACGCGCACGCGCATCACTATTATCACTTTTTATTGTTTTGTTATTTATTATCACTATTTTATTTGTTATTTATTTTCTGGTGTACAATAAAGTATATATAAATAAATAAATATTAATTTTGTACGCGTCAGAATTCCTAATTGTGAAGTTTTGCAGAAGGTTATATCAATGGGGAAGAATTAAACGTAAGCTCTACGTCAACATTGTTTCTGTCCGATCGAGTCCTGCCGTTACCTTCCATGTAAGTTATCTAAATACACTTATCGCTTATTTTATTAACGGTAAAATTTTTGCAGTTTTTGTGAAAACCCATCTCAGTTGCCTAGTCCTGGACTATGAATAGGCCAACCCGTATTTTGCAAGCGTGGTGATTATTGGCCACCTTGCTTCACAATCAATCTGTTTACCCACTGCAGCTGGGTAGGTAGTACTTTACCACACTACTCCATTGTCCACGCACCTCTTCCGATTCCACACACCTCTCTCATTTCCACACACCTCTCTACCTCTCTCATTTCCACACACCGCTCCATTTTCTACGTATATCTGCATTTTCCCCACACTTATCCATTTTTCACACACCTCTTCCTTTCCCACACACTTTTTCATTTCCACACACCTCTCTGTTTTCTACACACCTCTGCATTTTCCCCACACTTATCAATTTTCGACACATCTCTCCCATTTTGCACACACTTCTTTCTTTTTCCAGTCACCTTTCCTATTCCACATACCTCTGCATTTTTCCCACACGTATCCATTTTCCAGACAACTTGAATTTTCCCGACATTTATCAATTTTCCACATACCTCTCAATTTTCCACACACCTCTGCATTTTTCCCACACTTATCCATTTTCCACACATCTCTCCCATTTTGCACACACCTCTGTGCATTTTGCCCACACTTATCCATTTTCCACACTTTTCTCCCGTTTTGCACACACCTCTCCCATTTCCACTCACCTTTCCTTTTCCACACATCTCTGCATTTTCCCCACACTTATATCCATTTTCCACACACCTCTTCCATTTTACACATACCTGTCCTTTTTTCACCCACCTCTCCCCACTCACTTCTGTTAGCTGCTAGTGCAGGCCAGCACCCTAATTGGGTAACACACTTTCAATCACAATCTGAATCATTTTGAAGGATCTTGATAATCCATTGCTCCATACGTTCGAAAAATTTGTCTGCAACAACGTAAATAACGTAATGAATATTGTTGAACTGTCAAAATGAAAGCCGTTGCTACTGTTAGTGTACGTAATTATCCCGCAGATTTGTAGCTCAAGCTCATCCGGCTGACTTTTCCTGGGTCTGTCACGATCTCTCCACCCACCCAGAGATTCCTTGAGCCCACGCTCATCTAATATGCAGCAGACATAGTAGTACTGAATAATGGAGTTTAATTCGTTGGCACACAGTATATTTTGCTAAAATGTGATTTATTTTTTAGGTCGTTGACTTCGATAACGATTCAAAAGGAAATCAGATTGACCAATAAAAAATGGCTAATTATTTTGATAGCCATCATAGTTGCGTTAATCCTACTGGCTATTTTGACATTTGTTCTTTACAAGGTAAGTTCATACACCATCATACCTTTTTCAGTAACACACGTCTTTTTGAGCAGCATTACTGTGTTCCGTTGTATATATGTTACCGGCCAAACCCGATTTCAGGACAAACTAGTTTAGCCTAGGCTAAACTAGTTCTTCCTATACGCGATATGGGGTTCCCTTCGCTCGCCCTTGGATCTTATGTCGACGGAGCCCCGCTTCGCGGGGCCCCTATTTCTGTGTAAAGGGTTTAAAGTAACCTAACCAAACCGAACCTCGGGGTGCTCTTCGCTCGCCCTTGCATCCTATGTCGACGGAACTAGTTTAGCCTAGGCTAAACTAGTTTGTCCTGAAATCGGGTTTGGCCGGTAACATATATATCGCAGCCAGCTGGTTAAATTATCCGTTTAGTTATCCGCCTGGCCTTTAGAAATAATGCTCGCCTCGCTTCGCTCTCTCGGCTCGCACGCGGTTGATCACAATTCTAACCTAACCTACCCCATTTGGTCGGGGTGCCCTGGCTTAGTTACTGCGAACAATTCGGCTCGCGTGTGATTGGTTACAATTCCAACCTAAACTATAATATTGAATATCATTCAGGCCGTTAGTTGCACGGCCGCCGTTTAGTTAAAAGTCTAGGCGGTTAACTAAACGGCTAATTAAACCAGTTGACTGCGACATGTAATACCATTGACATCACAGGCACATGAGATAATGCAGCATTATCTCTGTGATGATCTAAGGGTAATTACATGCCGACGATGCCTCACTACTGAGATACTTCACGATAGCGGATTAGTTCGCTTCCTCCATGCATATCAAATGCATCTGCGCGGAACTGGTTGGCCGCGCGGAACTGGTTGGCCGCGCGGAACTGGTTGGCCGCGCCTTAGAGTATGTGAGCAGTGGTACGGAGGGGCCGGGGCGCATTACTCAGTACGTGCGTTACGAACCGCCACCTCATCCCTGTCCCCACCTCAGCGGCCAACTAGTTCCGCGCGGACTATAATAGACACACACGGACAAAAAGACAATGCATTTTTGAATTTCAATTTGTCTGGCTACAATTTTTTTAAATAATTTTCCAGTGTGGATTCTTCAGAAGGAAACAAAAGCGAAACTTACACATATTGCAAGAGAGTGTAAGACAAAAAAATATTGTAAGTATTGAGTACATTTGCTAAGAGCTTGTCCAGAAAGTGCGAATTCACCGCGATTTTCTCGTGCGTATCACGCGCGACCGTTGCGTCCTGAATGAGCGCGAGCATTTGGGTTTGAATTTCATCTGTCAGTAGAAAACATGGAGTTGAACGCTCTAGATTTGCGGTGTAGCGGTGGAGCAAGTACCTTATACGGTTTTGGGGCTTATAATAATTTTGAAGCGGACAGATTTGTTATAGGTACAGTCACGTCTAAAAGTATGTATACACTTGGCTTTATTCAAAGGCGATTTTCTCCTTTATTTTTGAATGAAATTTTATGTTATTACGAAAATAGTATTTTCGAACCCATAGGTTTATGTTAAGTGTCGTATTTCAACGTTGCATTCGTTATTTCAAGAAAAAATCGCAATTTAAAATTGCCAAGTGTATACATACTTTTAGACGTGACTATACACACGGCTACACATCAAGCTATACATCTCGCCAACAAACGTAAAAGTTTGGCGAGTTTAGAATTGAGTAACGCCTTTGTATTAAATATATAAAAATATCCAGTTTTAGCTGACCTCGCATTATATAGGTTTTCACTTCTCATGCTCTAAAAGTTCGTCTTTATGTTGTGCTTAGGCGACATAAAATCGCTTTTTATGTTCTAGTGCATAAAGTAAATTTTTTTTTCTGAGACTAAGGTAATCAGGCCCAACAGCCACACGCGCAATAAAACTTCGCAGATTAAAGTCGTGATTTATTTCATTTTCTTTAATTTATACCACTTCCGTGTTTTCTATCGTTAATTTAATAAAATCAGGTAAAATAGTTGTCATTTATTATTTAAAAACGCAAAGAAACGTTTTTATGACTTGGCAGTATGAAGTACCCAAGTCGTATGACAAATGTTGAAATTAAAAAAAAAAAAACTTTTAAAAAGTTTCGTGGCGATATTATCTGTGGTGGCGGGAATTAGCTATGCTTTGCAACATTTTTGATTAATTATGTACTGTATACTTTATGCCTGTTTCATTTTCTCGCAATCGAAGTGAAAAGCAGAGTGTATAACTCAGGCATAAACGAGCCATTTTACCCCTCGACTTAACTATCCACCCTCGCCTGCGGCTCGCGTGGATATAAACGTCTCGGGGTAAAATAGCTTATTTTATGCCTTAGTTGTACAATCTACTATTTTCGTACAATCAGAAGTCAGCTTACATATTCTGGTTGTGTAGCCGTGCGTACAATTAGTTCGGCGCTAACTAATTGTATGCATGGCACAGCGTTTAATGTTTTTTTTTTTTTTTTTTTTTGTTAACAGAGGCGAAACACTCATGCTTCTGCGATGGATGGACCGGCAGAAGGCGTAAGCCCAGTTTTCTTAAATCATTAATATTATTTACTAACTATACCACATTGTCACACGTTTTACTTATTGATGTTTCAATATTTTGATGGCTATATAATATTTTAAACTAGCTTCCGCATACGGTTTTGCCCGCGAGGTAGGTATTTCAATAAAAAGTAGCCTACCCTTCCCCGAGTTGCAAAGTAACCCCATACCCATCAATTTCGTTCTAGCTGTTTCGGAGATTAGCCGGAACAAAAAGACAGAGGCAGACAGTCGAATTTTTTTTTGTTATAAGCGCCGAAGCTGTTACAAACAGACACTTCAATTTTATTTATTTGTATGTATCTGTATGTATAGATAATGTTGTTTCTACTCTGCAGGCTAACAAGTTTAACGAGGTACATTCTGATGAAAATGAGGGTTGCTATTTTATTCTCGTTTCAAATAACGTAAAAAGAGAATCTTAACTTTGACCTCCATTTTCAATACCATCAATGTAGACCCTCGCACTTTTGCCTGTTCTGCCTTATCAAAATCGAAAGTGTAATAATGATCAATGATGATGTCCTTCATTTAACCAGTCATACCATAGTTGACCAGGTAGCTACTAATTAACTACCTACTAAATTTCCATTTTGACCTATGGATCCCATGCTATAATAATAAACCCGAACCTGTCAAATTTTCCCAATCAACTTTGAACCTTATTCTTTTGCGATAAAGTTGAAAACCTATTAAAGAAATTTGACAAATTGTAGTATGCAGGTTGTTGTGTTGGCGTCTGTACTTAAAGGTTTTGTAGTACATAATAACAATAACATACATAATAGTACATAGAAATATTTATTTCTGTAACTGCCCGTGACATCACAGCGGCGGGCCCTATCAGAATACCTGCGCTGCGACATTTATTTTTTAAATGTCGCAGCATCATGCTGAGATAGGAGCCTTTTGGCCTCGTATAGGAGTTTCTGTCCCATTTTTCCTTTTGTTATTTTTTTTTTATATAACCTAGTTTTTTATTTTTTACTGTGTTTAGTTTAGTTTGTGATCTTCCTGTACGAGTCACAATAAATACTTTTTGAAGTGAAAACTTCTTTAGCGGCGTTGAACACTTTTTGTAATGGGTAAAAAATGTTAAACTCGCGTCAGGGCATCGCGTCAGGACACGTGACCGTCAGGAGAGATTTCCCCCCCCCCCCCCATCTCTTTCTACGGCGGCGCCAACCGAATTGAACCAAGTGAGACACGACAAAGATGGCCGAAGCAAATGACATTTGACGTACAAATGTTTGAAAAGTCAGTTTCACAGAGTACTTTTTGGTTTCCATGACGACCATGACGTTGTCGCGTCAATACTGTTGAAACTGTAGACAATAAATTAGTTTTACGTAATAATGTCTATGGACACAAATATTCGGTTCGTAGCATGGAATTATTATGTACTACGTACAACTGGAAGGTTCACTCAGATTATAAACGCGAGCCGAAAGAGAGGTTTCAAAACTTCACCCGTCCTTGTCAAAGTAGGGTAACCATATTTTATGTAATAGGTAGGTACATCGGATTTTACTAGGCCACCTTATAATTATAATTACTCCATACACGCTCGTCGATTCTTGATGTTCTTTATGTTACATGCCTTTTCATCAGCACCTAGTAGCATGACATTTTCAATCGTAGGCACTAGGTATATTTTTAAAATTACAGTGACCACTCACGTCATCATTTTCCATCTTGTCTTTCATCGTCATAAATTATACTTAATAGGGGTAGACAGAAGTACTTACTAGCATGTTTTGAATTATCCCCACCGACAAATCACCCTTAGTGGGGTTTGATTTAACATTATTATCCAGTGGGGATTATTCATGTTATATTCCTGAAATCCCCTTGAAATTTGATATAAGTCGTGGTGGGGATTTTAGGAAAAAAAAATCATTAAATCCCAAGGGTGATTTGTCGGTGGGAATTTGAGAAATAATTCAAAACATGCTAGTAAGTGCTTCTCTCTACCCCTATTAAGTATAATTCATGCCGTGACGTGTTTCTTTCTAACGGAGGCCCCTACCTATAGCGATGAACGCGATGATCGTCTCAGTGCGATAGGCGATGGGCCCAACTACCTATAGTATCTAACCCCAGGTTCGCGCCGGCAACAAAACATGTTATAAACAGCTATCTATGTCTATCACTCTTTCGAGGGTTTGATTGCGTTAGATAGATGTTAGGAACATGTTTTGTTGTCGGTGCGAGGTTGCAAGGATGCAAAGACATTAAATTTTTTTTGCAAGGATGTTTGTACGTTTTCAAATAAAATAATAGACAATATATTTAGGTTAGTCTAATAGAAAATATACTTTATAATTTTTCTGAGGATGTTCGATATATGTTTTCATGTTTTGTAATGAAAAATTATAACCCAAAAGTTCGTAGGACTTCAAATTTGTGATAGTGCCATCACATGTTAGAGACCTAACGTTTATATTTATATCTCCCAAATATCGAATGGCAGCGAGCAGTAAATTAGCTTGTTTAATTTTTTCCGAGCTTCTGTCAGGTAATCTTCGGGTTTGAAATGCAAGCTACATATTACAGAGTTATCAGTCAGCTTTCCAGGAATAAGCTCTAACCATTTTCTTCTTATTTCGGCATTCGACGGCAATCTAGAAAAAAAAAAACTGTTTTGTTAGGTTCTGATTTTACATTTAGTATGTTCACCCTATTTATTACAAAAACAACTCACCTGTGAAAGGATATTCCACAACCAGGGTAAAATTCTTTATGACACCCACTCACACCACAGAAAGTATTCACCATTTAAAAAAAAAACAACAGTCGCATCGATTCTCAAATCGCATCAAAAGCATAAAAATAAAACACTTCAACAACGAACAAGCAGCTGACATGACAACCATATTTACCGGTATTGCTAGTAATAAATTTATAATATTTACTAATTACCTACGGTGCTATTGTGAGAAATATGCGGTGCATATGCGGTACTCACATAAGTTTATCATATTATGCAAATAATACGTTTTAATTTTCATTTCTTACACAATCTTATTCTACTAAAGGAATTAAATATTTTACATGGCAATCGTGCGAAAGAGACACAACGAAGCTTAAATTGTTCTCTCTCAAGCCCGTTTTTTACTGTTTATTTGGATATTCTAAAAACAACGAAATCGTTTTACAAATAGAGTTCAATTTTATTTGACAGGATTTTACCAGTAAGCCTTCCAGTTGTATGTAGTACATAATAATTCCATGGTTCGTAGACAGATATTCTCGTATGCCGATTTAATGTGTTGGCCAATTTGTTGGATGACTTCATTATAATGGCAACATTTAGAAGTTGTAGGACATTCTAGTTATAGAACGTTTATGAAGCGTTTATGAATACAAAATTTTATCGAATGTTTTAAAGGCCTATTGAGCATTTTAACTAATGAATGGTTTAAACCTTCAATAGGCTTTTTTTATGAATAAGACCGAAAGTGTTTAAAATATGGAAATTGAACAAAGTGCATCTATTAATGAAAAAAGTGACGCAGAAATATTGAAAAAAAATGAGTAATATTAATTAAATTAATAATTGATTTATTTCAACGTTAATATTCAAGTTTTCACTTCTGCCGGCACTCCCGGAGTGCAACCCGTCTTTTTTTCTTTCTTTACATGAGGGACCTAGAAAGTACCTATGCATTATTAAATACATGGTGTAGGTACAACAAATTGTTGGGTGAATCGCTCCTCTCCTACCTATATTACTGAGTAATCTGTATTTAGGAGAGACAAAACCTTGTCTTTGACTAACATTCAAAAGTCCAAACTCAAAGTCGTGCAATGGAGCGCAGTATTCTAAGCGTCTCATTGACAGACCATATTCGCAACACCACAGTGCGCTCCAAAACACAGATTACTGACGTTGTTCAAAAAGCCGCTATGCTGAAGTGGGACTGGGCTGGGCACATGTACCTATGGTCAATGAGCTGTGGGCCAAAATAACCACTACTTGGAGCCCTGACAGCCAGTAGGCGTCGCGATAGACCTCGATAGAAGATGGCGGGACTAGAAGAAAACAAACAACCACTGGTCCTTTTTAGCCCCGGAACGAAAGAGCTGGAAGTCATGGTGAAAGGCATTTGCCCAGCTGTGGGATGATGCAGGCTAACAGTTACAGAAACAGTATCTTTTTTATCACCAATGGTTTGTGTTGTGCGTTGTCTTGTAGTCGGAAACCATGAAGTGTTTGAAACATTTTTAGGAAACCAATAAAAAAATGTACAAGCTTCTTAGGGTACAGTTACATCTAAAAGTATGTATACACTTGGCAATTTTCAATTGCGATTTTTTCGTGAAATAACGAATGCAACGTTGAAATACGACACTCATCATAAACCTATGGGTTCGAAAATACTATTTTCGTAATAACATAAAATTTCATTCAAAAATAAAGGAGAAAATCGCCTTTGAATACAGCCAAGTGTATACATATGTACTTTTAGACGTGACTGTACAGTCTTGGCCACAAATACCTTACAAATATGCAAGATTTAAAAGCAACTTTCTCATAATGGTTTGATAGATATTCTATGGTGTTATAAGCATAGTATTTTCGAAATCATACTATTACGAAATAGGTCTTTTCCCAAAGTTACGATCGAGAAAAACGCTTTTAAATTTTGCATAGCTGTAAGGTATTTAGGGACGTGATTATACAAACCTAGCGTAGGCGAAAATAATCTAACTTCTCGTTTTTTTTCAATTTATTTCAATGATTTTTGTTTCAGTTGCAAATGGACGTGGATGATGACTGCCCATTTGAGGAGGCTCGGCCAGTGACGACCAAAGACAACGTGGGTTTAGTAGTTAACGACGAACCTTAAGGCATTGTATTTGAGAACAATGACCATAGACAATAGAAAAAAAAACCTGTTTTAAAATAAATAAGTATCTTGTAGAATATTTTAATGTGTTCAGATAATAATTAATAAAGTGATTGATTAAACGAAAATTAGCTAGTGTTTTTATAACTTTTTTTTAAGATTAAAAAACACTTCCTCTCTCCTTCGACATCATTATTATAATTATGTTCTTTGCACCTATTTCATGATTATTATTATTTATTTCATTATTCACATATAAATTATATTTTTAAATATTATGATATAAAAAAAAATAAAAACATTAAAAAATATAAAAAAAATAGTAGTCCGCCGGTGTCGAAAGCAGGGTCCAAGCTACCGGTGGTTAGGGCTCCAAAGACATTATATGTTGTATATATTTTTATAGACTATTATATGCTTTAGGTATGTATAAAGTAAATAGTACACCACAGACTATCGACAGTATTAGTAAAGGTTGTCTTTAAAAGATCACTTTTAGCCATTGACTGTAGCGGTATCTACAACGCCACATGCGAACAACGCGTCATACTGACGTCACGCAAAATCCTGCATCTCGCAAGCAGAGTTTACCGTGCAACTAGCATAGATACTACTGCCCGATTTGAATAATCGGGCAGTTGCCCGCCAGACGCAACACCCGTCTGGTCGGAGGATCCTCCCTTTTAAATATATGAGTGAGCTTTACACCCTGTTCCTCATACCCCGATACAACTTATTCAGGTAAAATCACACAACAATTTTTTGTGACATTTTATTTATAACTTCAGGCATACAAAGAAATCTACTTCAAAAAATGTAATATTTTCCTAGAAGTATCCCAAATTGCGAGCTTCCTTAACAAGCCCGACCATCATTTGGGTGACCTCGTCTCCTTGCTCATAGATCCTGCTGGGAGGCCACGAGAAGTAATATCCTCGAAGTTCATAGACGTACACGAGATTTGTGCCCTGGGTGTGACGCACCCAGTCTATGCTGCCTCCTGATGCCTTGTCTGAAGGAAAAATATAATTTTGTTAAATTATATAGACCCTAATGTCATCTTCTATTGTATTTTAGAACTAACTTTGACAGATCGGTGGATAATTCCGTGGAAGCGATAGTGAACAGCAAAGGAAAAAAAAAACTGAGTGTGCTTATGACCACACGACTGAAGTGAAACTTCAAACGTATTTGGCTATGAGAGGAAGAGAGAAAGAAAATGTGCGCGCGCACTACTTTCTCTTGCTTATATCCCCCACTCACCTCGCCTGATCACACTTTTCGTAACGCTTACGTCACGCGTTCGCCAGCTTACTCCCCAAGTCAAGCGTGCGTAAAGAAGTTTCACTTCAAAAAGTAAAGAAAAAAATGGACCTTTTGATAATTCAAATTTAGTCGACTGTAATTCAACAGTTTTGCGGCTTTGTCACCTACGCAGCGATTTTAAGTGGGTCTTAAACAATGGCTAATTGGTACCTACTGAAACTGGTGGTGGTGGTGACATGGACGCAAAAACTTGAAACTTCCAGTTATATCTCCAACACAACAACAATTATAACGACAACAGTTACATTATCTCCAATGAAGGGTTTTAGTTTTGGAGTCGATTTTCTTTAGACTTCCTTTACAACTCCGATAGAAACTTAAGAAAGCGGATGCGGAGGCGAAGTTCCGTTACAACCATAGTAGATACTAATGCCATCTGTGTATTTTATTTAGAACTAATTTTGAAAGAAAGATTCATAAATCGATGTTTAACTTCATATGATTCCGATAGATGGCGCTCACCAAACGCAACCCAAGGAAGGATATTCAGTTCAAAATACACCGAAATCAGACTAGTGTCCATACTTCATCCAAGTAGCTCTTGATTTTTACCATAGGAATAGGTAGGTAGTTTAAAAACGATAAAAAGGGGTATTAATATGTAAATATATCAAGTTTTCTTACACAATATATCAGCAGCTGTTCCCGGACCATCGTACTTAGCATTATTCACTGCATAGCCGTAACTAAGAGATGTCTCACCGATCTTCTTCTGCAAAAAGAAGTAAATAATGTTCAGTAATTGTTACGGCCCCGCCACCGCACGATAACGCACGGTAGGACTTTCTGCGACCATGCCTGCGGAGCCATACCGCGTCGCCACTTCGCTTCGCCAGGGGGCGAGTCCTCATCGTCATCGTCGTCTTGTCTTCGCATTGCAGATGTCACGTCATCATTAAATTAAAGATTTTTAAACCAGCAGCCATCATTAAATTAAAGATTTTTAAACCAGCAGCAGTCCATTATTATTTCAAAGAATAGTTATGCACAGCGGCAACAGCCGAAACAGTAATAAAAAAGAGGGGGGTTCTGAAGTAAAAGTTGAAACAAACCGCGGCAGTACCGGCGGCACCACCTGAGGGTCTAGACAAAGTGACATTCTGTCAGCGTTATCTATGATAGAAAAGTCAAAAATGTGTCAGATTGACACATTAAACCCACAGAAAAACTTATATAAATCCTGTTGAAAGCTTTTATAGAAATGCGAATCGCTTTGAATCAAAGTCACTTGTCCTGACCCTGTGGCTGCACCGCCATGTAGTACCGGTGTAGGACCCTAAAATTTGCGTAACAGACCTTCGACCTCTAGGAGCCTGAAGGCAGATAATGAGATCATTATGTGAGCTCAATCCTCGGTCTCTCTCAGCCATCTGTTAGGCCCGGTATCCACTAGGGGAGAAGAGAGGAGATGAGAGGAGATGTGTTTTGAATAACCAATCAGATTTTGTTATTTTCACATCTCTCCGCTTAGCTTAAGTGTCAAATGGTTCAAACGGAGAGGAAAGGAGATGACTCATTTTTCTATAGAATTTTGTGCCGCGAGGGAGCAAGCGGCGCGGCAGAGCGGAGATGTGATGGCGGCGCCTGCGCTCGCGCGCCCCGTTCCTCGCTGCCTTCTCGCCGCGCCTTGCACACCCGAAAGAGTCATTCCCATCACACATCTCCACGACGCGCAGCTCATATCCCCTCTTCGCTTCGCATCTCCTCTCCGCTTTGGTGGAAATAACCTGCCAGCTTCGCAGCACATCTCCTCTCGTCTCCTCTCCGCTTTGGTGGATACCGGGCCTTATTAGCCGTGAAGATCATCGTTCCACCTAGCCTAAAGATATCCTAAGACCCGGACTCCACTGAAGCGGAGCTGGGCGGAGCGGAGACGTGCAGGAATCGATCAATCACAATGGTTGAAATCCTCATCGCGTCACTCGTCTCGTCTGTGATTGGACGATTCCTGCACGTCTCCTCTCCGCTCCGCACAGCTCCGCTTCAGTGGAGTCCGAGCCTTAAGCGTCCTTCATTACAAATAATAACACCAGTCTATCACTGTCCCACTGCTGGGCAAAGGCCTCTTCTTATACAGAGAAGGCACGAGTATTGATCACCACGCTTGCTCAAGACGAGTTGTAGATTTCAGAGTTATATTAACTACAAGTCCAGGTTTTCTCACGATATTTTCCTTCGCCGTTGTCAGTAATGTCCAAGATAAATTCAGAAAGTCCGGATTTGAACCTACAGTCTCGTGCATGAGAGGCGTCGGCTACACCACCAAATCCCGGTCCCCAAGCAACACAACCAATACACTAACAGTAGCAAAAGCTTTCACTTTGAAAATTCAACAACATTCATTGCGTTATTTACGTTGTTGAGCAGACAAATTTTTCGACCATAAATGAAAAGCAATGAATCCAAAAGCGCGCTGGGTTGACGATATAGTCAAAATCGCGGGATACACCTGGATGAGAGACGCACCGAACCTGGCAGTATGGCAAACGCAAGTTGAGGCCTGTACCCAGCAGTAGCTGATTCCGGACTGAAATGATGATGATGATGAATGGATTAGCAATATCCTTCAAAATTATTCCGCATATTGCTTAATCCATTGCTTCATATGTTCGAAAAATTTGTCAGTTCAACAACGCAAATAACGCAATGAATGTTGTTGAACTTTCAAAATGAAACCCATTGCTACCGATAGTGTGTTACACAGTTACCCCGCAGGTCTATTTCTTACAAATTCTTACCAGATCATCATAATTATCGACATGTTCGCTGGAATCGGAATACGGCATAAGCAACGTCTGGGCTGTAGAATGGTACGAGATATAACCCAACATGTTCTCTAGTCCAGATATGTACTCAGAAAGCGTTTTGGTCTCGATCTCGGAGAACGGTTTCGATCCAGCGTACAACTGGTAGTTGCATGGGTTGTTTGATGAACTGTAATCTGGAATAGATAAGGGAATAACAATATACAGTCTATTATTGTAACACTGCAGGGTAAGAATCTGTAATCACAAAAAAAGCATCCGATTTTGAACCCGTATTTTTCAATTCTAAATTCCTACATTTAAATCTGTATTGGCTTTCACCAATTTTTATTTATGAATGGTTGCCGGCCACAGATATTGATATGCCTAGATAACGCAAGAGCAACTACTTCGCGTGCCAAAAATCGCACCAGTTTACGATCGAAAATCATAAGCCGCCACTTTCGCGCTCAGTCCTGCGTACTGCTGGCTGGGTGAGCGTGAGCGAGAGAGCGCGAGCTTGTGACGTCATAGTAGGTAGTCAAAAAGTGGCACGCTTAGTTTTCATACAGTTCGTGATACTTGCGTTATCTAGGTCTATCTATATCTGTGTTGCCGGCTTAATTAGGGAAATTTAACACCAGCCTCTGATGTTGCAGATATCTTTTTATGACACTTTTTACAGCTGGTGGGCTGCCTGCTTGTTTGCCAATAAATTCCATAAAAACTTGTTCTCAAGTCCATATCAAGAACGTTTTTGACGCCGCAAATAATGTGGTCATTAACTGAGCAAAAGATTTTGAAGAAGAGGAAGAAATTAGAAGAAGGAACTAAGGAGAACTAAGAAGTAGGTACAAAGAAAAAATCTTTTTCATACTCATCCAGTTATAGTCCCAATTCCGGTTAGGGTCAGCCCCATAGCAACCATTAGCGGAGCGCGATCTGGTTTTCCTCCACATTCGATCCTGAAATTCGTATTTATCAAAAATTTACAGCGCCCCGTGATTTTACCCGCATATGTCTCGATCCCGTGGGAATATCGGGATAAAAACTATCGTATATCCTTTCCCGGGACTCAAACTATCTCTGTACCAAATATCATCTAAATCGGTTTAGTGGTAGAGGTAATAGACAGACAGACACACTTTCGCATTTATAATATTACGAGTAGCATGGATTTTCGATGTGACTTGACATTTTCCTGTTTCATCATTATCATTAAGATTTATTATTCCCCTGTCAATGAGCTGTGGGCCAAAAAGTCATGGGGAGAGATCTTTGCCTATCACTGAGATGATGCAGGCTAACAGTAACTGTGTTAAGAACAGTTTTCGTTTTCGAATGTATCGGACAAAAATGACGAATTTCCATACAAATCATCCCCCATTTAACCCATTTAGCGGATTAATTTACAAAAATTCTTCCGTAGTTCTCACTTCGTGTATAACACCGTGTTCCGAACGATATATACATATAAACTTTGACCAAATGTTCAGACCATGGAATTGAGTATTTTTCATTATGGACATATTAATGAATTCTTATTTTTTTGTTAATTTTCATACAAACTAAATATCTTGACGTAAATCACCCGATATGCATGCCTCTTTAACCGAATTGGCAACGTCAGTCGTATATTCATTCATAAGATTTGGCGGGCTGAAACTTGTCAAAACTAAATTAAGACCCTTTCTTACTGCATAGCTCAATTAAATTTCATTAAATGAAATTACAAATATCTTTGTAACGAAGCCATTTTAAGTACTACTTATTATTATTATTATTAGCCTGTGACGTCCCACTGCAGGGCAAAGGCCTCCCTACTCTCTCATGAGAGAGTAGGGGTTTAGACAAATTAACCCACCGCGCTTGTCTAGTGCGAGTTGGTGGGTGTACAGTGAACCGCCTGACTGGGTCCGTACGCACAAGTACTACTTCCTGTGTTAAGTACTACTTCCTTAATTAAGTACTACTTCCTGTGTTATATTTGATTTGTAAAAGCTATAAGTAGAAGCGTTTGCCAAAGTTTATGGATAACGTGAAGAACACATTAACTATTTCAAATGACGTATTAATAACCGACTAACTTTAGTATAACTGTAGTGATATCCATCAGGATTGACAGTAGGGAAGATATGCCAATCAAACAGGTCCCTCATTGACGTTATCTCTGGGTCGCTGCTGGTCAGAAGTTCGTTGATAAAGTAGGTCGTCGTGGCTGGCGTGATCCATTCCCTTGCGTGTATCCCTGTCGAATTACAAAAAAATTGCTGTGTCAGTTTTCTTGGTTTTTGCATCATGGCTGGCAGTGTTCCAAAGGAGGTTGCATTATATATCGAACTAGCTTCTGCCCGCGACTTTGTCCGCCTACAATTTTACCCTGCGTGAATTTTGAAAAACCCTTTCTTAGTGGATACCTACTCTTCACAAAGAACACACCCTCCAAATTTCATTTCTCTAGGACCAGCGGTTTAGGCTGTGCGTTTATACATATATCAGTCAGTCAGGATTTTGAATTTTATATAGATGTCATTATGATAATGCTGTAAGAATCATGGTCAATCAAGGTCATATAAGAAAAGAAAATATATTTGACCTAGCTTCTGCACGCGACTTCGGCTGCGTCTTCGTGTTCCCCCGACCCAACCCGTCGCATCGCCTCGCCTACCCGCGCTGTAACTTCGTTTTCGCTTACATAACATACATAATCAGCCTATAACGTTCCCACTGCTGGGACACAGGCCTCCTCTCTGTGAGAGGGAGTGGGCCGTAATCCAACACGCGGGCCCAGTGCGGGTTGGTGGATGTCACATGTCTTCGAATTTTTGCTTAGCGTTCTTGATTTTGCTCGGCTCCGGGTCCTAACTTATTCAGGAGCTTATAGCCTTCCTCAAATATATATATATATAGGTATATATATAGATAGGTAGGTCCAGAGATTAACCGGTCAAGAGTCGCGCGTCGCCGATTGGCGACGAAACAATAGAAAATCAATTGTGTCTCATTAGCGGCGCTTGACAGATCGCGTTCAAACGTTCTTGTCAAGCATTGAAGAAATAATGAAGATTGTGGTGACAATCTGCATTATTTTTTGTCAAATTATTGTCTAGTAAATTTATTGTTGCCAAAGTATTGGTGGTGAGGTAACCAATACTTACCTGATTCAATGAACATGACTGGTTTCTCCTCATCAGTCGGCGTGTTTATCCGTAAACCTAAGATCTGTCGACCCTCGTAACTTTGTCCCCCGACTACCACCTGCGCCCACTCCGAGTGCTGTTTACTCATGTTATGAAGATAGCCGTAAATCTGAAATTAGGTAGCATAGGTATATAGATAGATTGGGTATTTACAAAGTTGCAGATGTGAGTGGAGACGCTGGAAGGGGATGCTCTAGGAGGACATACAGAGATCTTATTGATAATGTTCTTCAGAATGGTCAGGTTCGTGGTACTCGCAACCGGCATGTCTGTATGACCATAAGCCCAATTCTCGTAATGAAAAACGTTCAAAATCTAGTCGCAATCTCATCTCAGCGACAATCAATGTCAAAAACCAGTAAAAAATGTAGGGAGATCAGAGGTATTTTTGACAGATTCAGACCAGACTGTGAACGATCTTAAAATTACGAGAATTGCCCCTCAGACTGTAACCGTTCTTAAAATTACGAGAATAGCCCCTCAGACTGTGAACGTTCTTAGAATTACGAGAATTGCCCCTCAGACTGTGAACATTCTTAAAATTACGAGAATTGCCCCTCAGACTATGAACGTTCTTAAAATTACAAGAATTGCCCCTCAGACTGTGGACGTTCTTAAAATTACGAGAATTGCCCCTCTGATGTATGAACGTAAACGAGGCAAAAGGAATATGTAAGGATCGTAGCAGGTGGCTTTCCGTAGTTTCTGCCTATCCCATGGGAAGAAGGCGTGAGTTTATGTATGTATATCTGTAGAGAGATAAATTTTATTTATTATGTCATCATCATCATCATTTCAGCTGAAATACGTCCACTGCTGGACATAGGCCTCCCCCAAGCACCTCCACTTCGACCGGTTAAGTGCTTCTCGCATCCAACGAGTTCCTGCGGCCTTCACAAGGTCGTCGGTCCACCTTGTGGGAGGCCTTCCAACGCTACGTCTTCACTCCACTCCCACTCCAGAACCTTTCGGCCCCATCGGTCATCTGTTCTGCGAGCAATGTGCCCTGCCCACTGCCACTTAAGTTTGGCAATTCTTCGGGCTATGTTGGTTACCTTGGTTCTCCTGCGGATCTCTTCATTTCTGATTCGATCACGCAGAGAAATTCCAAGCATAGCATAGCCCTTTGGGCGACTTTCAGCCTTCTAATAATGTACACCATCTTAATTATGTACACTATGAAAATTGCAGATAAAAATGAAGAAATAAACATGACGCCAGCTTTACACGAAAGGTTGGAAGGAGATGTACCTATAGTACAACCACTTATTGCCAGTTATGTTTAAGTCCCATTTAATAGGGGCCGAGCCTATTGCATATCATCATCATCATCATCATCATTTCAGCCGAAAGACGTCCACTGCTGGACATAGGCCTCCCCCAAGCACCTCCACTTCGACCGGTTTTGTGCTTCTCGCATCCAACGAGTTCCTGCGGCCTTCACAAGGTCGTCGGTCCACCTTGTGGGAGGCCTTCCAACGCTACGCCTTCCGGTACGCGGTCGCCACTCCAGAACCTTTCGGCCCCATCGGCCATCTGTTCTGCGAGCAATGTGCCCTGCCCACTGCCACTTAAGTTTGGCAATTCTTCGGGCTATCTCGGTTACCTTGGTTCTCCTGCGGATCTCTTCATTTCTGATTCGATCCCGCAGGGAAACTCCAAGCATAGCCCTCTCCATTGCCCTTTGAGTGACTTTCAGCCTTCTAATAAGACCCATTGTGAGCGACCACGTTTCAGTGCCATGTGTCATCACTGGCAACACACACTGGTCAAAGACTTTCGTCTTGAGACACTGCGGTATGTGGGACGAGAAGATATTGCGAAGCTTCCCGAACGCTGCCCAGCCGAGTCGGATTCGACGATTGACCTCTTTCTCGAAGTTGGACCTACCTAACTGGACAGTTTGTCCTAGGTAAATATACTCGTCCACGACTTCGAGTGTAGCGTCTCCGATCTTCATGAGAGTGGGTGTTACATGGGCATTTGACATGACCTTCGTTTTGTCCATGTTCATTTTCAGACCCACTCTTTCAGAGGCTCTACTGAGGTCATCGAGCATTGTACTGAGGTCCTCCATAGTCTCAGCCATGACTACTATATCGTCGGCAAACCGAAGGTGAGTTATGTACTCGCCATTGATATTAATGCCAGCTCCTTTCCAGTCCAGAACCTTGAAGACATCCTCCAGAGCAGCGGTGAACAGTTTCGGAGAGATAACGTCTCCCTGTCTCACACCTCGCTGCAGAAGGATAGGTTTCGAGGTCTGGTCCTGGAGTCGGACTGACATAGTGGCGTTTTCGTACAGACACTTCAGCACCTCGATGTACCGATAGTCGATCTGGCACCGTTGAAGAGACTGCAGTACAGCCCATGTCTCGATCGAATCAAAGGCTTTCTCGTAGTCCACAAACGCTAAGCAGAGAGGCAGGTTATACTCTTCGGTCTTCTGTATAACCTGTCGCAACGTATGTATGTGGTCTACGGTGCTAAAGCCTTTACGGAATCCGGCTTGTTCGGGAGGCTGGAAGTCGTCAAACCTGCGCGCGAGACGGTTCGTGATGACTCTCGAAAACAGCTTGTAGACATGGCTCAGAAGTGAGATGGGCCTATAATTCTTAAGAAGGGCATTGTCACCCTTCTTAAAGAAAAGTATCACCACACCTCTGTTCCATGCCTGTGGTGTTTTACCCTCGAGTATGACGGAATCAAACAGCCTCTGAAGGGCCTTAAGAACGGGTTTTCCGCCGGCCTTCAGGAGCTCGGCCGTAATTCCGTCATCACCCGGTGCCTTGTTGTTTTTAAGCTGCTTCAGAGCCATCCTAATCTCGTACAGGCTGACGTCCGGGATGTCTTCGGTATAGTGTCGGGTCAATCTAGCTCTTGGGTCGTTTGCCAGACTCGTAACGGGGTTGCTTGTTGACGTGTATAACTGTCCATAGAACCTCTCGATCTCTCTCAACAGCTCAGGTTTGGCGGAAACGATCCTGCCATCATCAGTCTTCAGTTTCATAAGCTGGCTCTGCCCAATAGACAGATCTCGAGCAAAAACCTTGGAGCCTCTATTTTGCTCTATCGCTTCCTCAATACGGTCTGTATTGAAGCGGCGAAGGTCGCTTTTCAAGGACTTAGAGATCTGTCTGTTGAGCCGCCGGTACTTTAGAACATCATCTGAAGATTGCAGGATCATCTCGCGCCTCTCCTTCATGAGCCGCAAAGTAGGATCAGAGAGCTTCTTTTTCGTATTCGTACGACGGGTCTTGAAGATCTTAGACCCGACCGTATGGACAGCTTCCACGAACCCATCGTTATATTCGTCCACGGAGCTCCCCAGGCACTCGAAACGATTCTGAAGTTCGAGCTGAAAGCTCTCGGGGTTTTGAACCTGGATCGGCGCTGGGCGGAGCGTAGACCTCATTAGTCGAGACCTTTCTAGCTTTATATTTAAGTTCAACGTGCCTCTTACCATGCGGTGATCACTTCCGGTTTTCACCGCGTTGATCACAGAGACATCATTGAATATTTGCTTCTTCGTCGACATAATGAAGTCAATCTCATTTTTAGTTGCACCATCCGGGCTCTGCCAGGTCCACTTTCTGTGCTCACGTTTTCTGAAGAAGGAATTCATCATAAAGAGGCCTTCCTTCTCCATAAAACTAGCCAGTAGGTGGCCCCGGTGATTCCGTCGTCCAACTCCAAATTGCACCATTCGCAGCTCATCATCGCTTCGTTTACCCAGTTTCGCGTTAAAGTCTCCCATGACAACGGTGAAGTGAGTTTTAGAGCCATGCATGGCTCTGGAAATATCCTCATACATGGTCTCCACCTCATCGTCGGGGTGTGACGAGGTCGGGGCCTAAACCTGTACGACCTTCAGCGAATACCTTGCGGATATTCTGAGTATAAGGTACGCCACCCTGGTCGACACACTCTCGATCTTCACCACGTTGCTCACAAGGGACTTGTGGACGATAAACCCGACACCACCTTGGGACTGCTGGTCGCCCTCCCGGAAATAGAGCAAGTTGCCAGATTTAAGGATTATCGAGTCCTCCCCCTCTCTTCGGACTTCCGATAATCCCACTATGCCCCATCGCAACCTGCTCAATTCTTCCTCGAGTTCGGAGATCTTCTCGTCGGTCCGGAGTGTACGCGTGTTGTAAGTTGCCAGGTCCAATTTCCGTTGATTTTGGTAGCCGGATCTCTTCCGGGGATTCTTAGCACCCCTTGCCTCACCGTGGCCTTGGCCGCTACCGTAGCCAAGGGTAGGCGGGCCGCCGGGCACTAGGGGCCAAGTATTTTTTGTGCTTGTCATTAGGGGGGATTTGCCATAATCGCCACGCTTGGCATGCGGGTTGGCGATCGCAGTATGATGGTAAATGCATAGAGAACGCTGCTGCCCATTCTCCGGTACGTCCCTTAGTCGCCTTTTACGACACCCATGGGAAGAAGGGGGGTGGTGCTATTCTTTAAGTCCGGCACCACATGGACAGCAGATTGCATATCAGCCAGGTACAAATCCAGACACCTAACTGCTACTGACAAATTCCAGATAGGTCTTTAGAAAAACACACCAACTTACTTCCATAAATAACGATTTAGTGACGTTATGCGACTGTAAATTGGGGACGCTATATGGCAGCCGCCGCAGTCTTTAGAAACCATAGCTTTAGACTTAGTTTTATGAAAAAATAGATTAAAAAATATAGGAATTACTTGAGGTAGGTACTCACGTCATCAACATCGTAATAGGCAGTCCAAGAGAAACCTTCTTTGTATTGTCTACTATCTTTTTCGTTGCGAATAAATCTTAAAAAAAAAAAAAACGATTTCCGAGACCCAAAAGTAGTGTTACAGTCCGCGCGGAACTAGTTGGCCGTTGGCCGCTGAGGTGGCGACAGGGGTGAGACGGCGCGGCGATTCGCAAAGCACGTACTGAGTAATGCGCCCCCGCCCCTCCGTCCCACCGCTCACATACCTAAGGCGCGGCCAACTAGTTCCGCGCGGACTATAGTGCTTCGTTTATCATTAAAGTGTATTTTATCTCATTGATGATAAAAGTCACTATCGTCAAGATGTTCACCACTTAGAAGTCGCCATAAAAAGAATGTATAAGAAAGGTGTAGTCTAATTTAAAGGTGTGGTGGTACAGACCATCAAACCAATCAACATTCTCCTGACCAACATCGTAATCGGGAAAAAATATCAGTCATCCCATACATTAGACATGACATACATTACCATACATCCCATACACACCATACGTCCCATACATTAGATTATTACATTATTCATTTTATGTCCAAGGAAATCACTGTCCATTCCAAGGTTGCCTGGAAGAGATCGCAGAAAGCGATAAGGCCGCCCATTGTATATTTTGTAGTGTTTGATGTATTTTTTTTTTCATGTTATGTATTTTGTGGTGTACAATAAAGTATATATAAATAAATAATAAATAATTTAGGGTCGAGTAGGTATTGAAGTTTTGTATGGAACAATTGATATTTTTTTCGCGATTACGAAGTTGTTCCCATGGAGATTGTTGATCAGTTTGATGGTCTGTACCACACCCTTAACAAATATATAATTTGATATGAAATCAGTGTAAGCTCAATATGCCACTTGTTGTCAAGAGGTTACACTTATATGCAAATGCATGAAACTATCAGCAAGTCATAATCTTCTTCGTCGTCATTCACTGGAACCTCAGCTGGCCTGACAAGCATCGCAAGATACAAGACTCAGCCCACTGTCGTCCTTCGGTCTCCGGAGGGAAGTGATGTAGCGGTATCTACAACGCCACATACGAACTGCGCGTGATACTGACGTCACGCAAATCGCTGTATCGCGCAAGCAGAGTTTACCGCGCAACTAGCATTTATACAACGGGAAGTTGCCCGCCAGACACAACACCCGTCTGGTCGGAAGATCCTCACTTTTCTATATAGTGTGAGAGTTCTCATGCCTCTATACCCTCAATGCTGAGAATCGTGATCACATACAATGCGTCTCCAAGTTATGTGATCTGATGCAGTCTGGTAAAATGCTGCCTGCTAATATTCTACTCACTTAGAATAATCGTCGAGGACTACTCTGGTGGTTAGGCCTTCGGTTTTGGCGATATCTTCCACAATTGTCACCAAAGATGGCGCCACCAGCATATGACATCCTTTTGGTGTGTTCGAGTGGTACGGTAACTCCTGAAAACAAAATTGTGTTGAATGAAGCTAGACTGAAGTAAGTGTCACACTTTAGCTCTCATTTGCCGAATGTGAAGAGAGTTACTAAACTTTGTCCCAAAAGGTTCCGTTCTCCTTCAAAGGCCAGAAACCCAAGTGCTTGGCCAGACTGGCAGCGCGGGGCGGGGAGCGGCGCAGTGCGGGAACGCGCGCGATCTGCCTGTCCGCAATGGAGCGCGGCTTCTTTCTGAATGTTGTCGTGTCCAGTGTTTGTCAAAATATAATATGGATGAAGAAGACTTATTTTTACTATAAAAAAGCTCGAACTAGTTTGAGAACCCCGGTCCCCGCGCGGGCCGCCTGCGCACTCACTGCGGCTACTTGTATGAACGAGCTATGGCGTGAGTTGCCCGCGCGCTCACTGCGCCCGCGTGTCCGCCATGGACAATCAAATGAAGTTATGTTTGAGTACGCCGCGCCGCGCCCGCCCCGCGCCTGCGCTGCCAGTCTGGCCAAGCACAAAAAATTACGATAAGGCCACCCAATGTATGTTTTGTAGTGTTAAATGTATTTTTAGTTATGTATTTTCTGTTGTACATAATCGGAGGGGGAGTTGTGTACCGAGATAGATAATCAGCCTATAATGTTCCCTGCTGGGAGACAGGCCTTATCTCGCTGAGAGGGAGCGGGCCGTAATCCACCACACAGGCCCAATGCGGATTGATGGATGTCAAATGTCTTCAATTTTTTTATTCTAGGACATACCGATTTCCTCACGATGTAATCCGCCCCTAAGACTACCCACTAACCAGTTTTTTGTTTATTTATTTTTATTCCTGAATGGGCCCGCTCTTGACCTCGATCACGCCTGATGTAAAGCGATGGATGAGGTCTATGATGGAACAAGCGTGCCCAGAAGATGCCAAAGGCACTGGAATTCCCACGCATCGACGAAACACAGCAGGCTGCTTGACGCCGGACTCCGGTGGGAGATTGTTTTCTGGGGTACAATAAAGTATCTATCCATACTAATATTATAAATTCGAAAGTAACTCTGTCCGTCTGTCTGTATGTTACCTTTTCACGCCTAAACCGCAGAACCGATTTAGATGAAATTTGGTAAGTATAGAGATAGTTTGAGTCCCGGGAAAGGACATAGGACAGTTTTTATCCCGATATTCCCACGGGATCGAAACTTATGCGGGTGAAACCGCGGGGCGCAGCTAGTATATCTATATAAATAAATAATTACTCACATGATTCTCCATGAGAAACTCCACTAGTTTATCAATCGCTTCCTTACTTCCTTGTATATGATACATTTTATGATTATTATACAAATTAAAATTATCGTCACTCTCCGTCAAACATGTTTGTAGTAAAATAAAACTAACAAAAAGATGAAATAATATCATTTTGCTGGTTTACCTGTTACTAATCGATTGTTGCCCGCACTTATGGCTTATATTTAAAAGATAACAGCTGTTTACGTATAAATAACAATACTGTAGAGATTCCTAGAATTGTTTGTTAATGCGATAGGTACCTAACGGTGAAATAAGTTTTAAGTAACTATCAATCGGAATCTAAATCATTTTGAAGCAAATTGCTAATTCATTGCTCTTTAGGTTCGGAAAATTTGTCTGCTCGACACGTAAATAAGGCAATGAATGTTGTTGAACTGTCAAAATGAAACCGATTCCGATTGATAATGTGTTACGCTATTGCCCCGCAGGGTAGCCTGCGAAATTCAAATTTTCACACGTTTTTGAAGTGAAAACTTCTTTAGCGGCGTTGAGCACTTTTTGTAATGGGTAAAAAATGTTAAACTCGCGTCAGGACACGTGACCGTCAGGAGAGATTCCCCCCCCCCCCCCCGCCTCTCTTTCTACGGCGGCGCCAACCGAAGTGAACCAAGTTTAGTGACACACGACAATGGATGGATGGATGGATTGGATGGAGTGGAAGTGGAAGCGGAAGTGGAAGTGGAAGTCGAAGTCAAAGTCAAAGTCAAAGTCGAAGTCGAAGTCAAAGTCGAAGTAGAAGTCGAAGTCAGTCAAAGTCAAAGTCAAAGTCAAAGTCAAGTCGGAGTCGAAGTCAAAGTCGAAGTCGAAGTCGAAGTCAAAGTCAAAGTCAAAGTCAAAGTCAAAGTCAAAGTCAAAGTCAAAGTCAAAGTCAAAGTCAAAGTCAAAGTCAAAGTCAAAGTCGGAGTCGGAGTCGGAGTCGAAGTCGAAGTCGAAGTGGAAGTGGACGTGGACACACTGCTGTGTATTCGTAACATTCGTGTATATAAACCCCCTTATTCATAATCCTATTTTATCTCTATTTTAGCTAAAATAGGTTTATAGAACGTTTGTCTTTATCTGTCACGTTGTCATGTCTGTGTGTAAGAAAGAGACAAACCCCATTTTAACTAAAATAGGTTTGATAAGTTTTATGAATAAGGGGGTTAGTGTTTAAAATATGGAAATTGAACAAAGTGCATCTATTAATGAAAAAAGGGACGCAGAAATAGTGAAAAAAAATGAGTTATATTAATTCAATTAATAATTGATTTATTTCAACGTTAATATTCAAGTTTTCACTTCTGCCGGCACTCCCGGAGTGCAACCCGTCTTTTTTTTTTTTTTTTCAATTTGCATGTCAGTGCCTTGTGAAATCAATACAACCCTCTAAGTCCATCTAATCCTTTGAACCCATTTGATGATTATAATTCTGTAAAGTCATATGTTACGCTCGCCATCATATTTTGTTCAACATACAATCTGACACTGACCAGCAAATTCCAAAAAAAATTAAGAAAATCTGAATTTCGCGGGCTACCTAGCACATCCCTCTTAAGGTGGCACCAGTCTATATTTTTCCATACTTTCGGAAGGGTATTACTCCACTGTTTAGCATTGTATATCCAAAGTTACCCATGATATCGTTTTGTCTTATTATTAATTTTGTCTGTGCGGAAACAAAATAGTCAAATAAAAAGCTATTAAAACGTTATGAGTCAACAAACATTAGTTTTTCTTGCTAATTTTAACGTGACTTTAGGTGTAAATAACTAATAAAAGAAGTGTTGAAGAGCTAAATAAACTTTATTAATAATTTTATTGATTTATGCAGTGGTTTTTTCATAAAACTCGATTTTGCAAAGGATTTATCGAATTTTTTTACGCGCTTTTCAGTTCGGAACGGTGTTTGTGTGCGTGCGAAATAGACGTTATGCGTGTAGATTAGCATCTAACTGCTCATCACTGATACTATCGCCATCGGACACGATGCCAGGGGAGACAGCGTGTTTTTTGGCCATGTCCATCTGTGGGTTCGAGCTCGCGACTAGTTCGACCTTAAGGTGTGGGGGGCTACGTTATTTTTACGAGTATGTTTCTAGATATATTCATGCTAGTACGCATAATTCTTGATTAATGAAAGTTTTGTCTCATTTGTCATCGAATATTGCAGTCTTTGCTTTTAATTACAGAATGCCGACGAGTTCCTCTTCGTAGCTATTTTTATAAAATGTTATTTCATGAAAATTATTTTAACATTGTTTATTTTATTTATTATTTATTTAATTATCTTAACATTGTTTTGCTTGCTGCAATTTCAATAAAAAAAATACCTTAAACAGGCAGTCAGTTTCTCCAATTGTTCCGATACCTTTTAGGGTTCCGTACCGAAAGGGGGCCAACGCGACCCTATTATTAAGCTTAAACTGTCCGTCCGGCCGTCCGTCCGTATTTCTGTCAGCGGGCTGTTATTCATGAACCGTAATAAGATGTAGATAGTTGAAATTTTCACAGAGTGTAATTGTATATAACAACAAATAATAAAAATAAAATGAAGATACAAAAAACGTGTTGTTTGGGAGTTTTGAAGTGAAAACTTCTTTAGTGGCTTTGTACACTTTTTTGTAATGGGTAAAAAATGTTAAACTCGCGTCAGGACATGTGACCGTCAGGACACGTGACCTGATCGAAAATTCATAAGACGGATGGAGAGTAGACAGCCGGCGCGGCGTAGGAGAGGAAGTATCCCCCTCTCTTTCTACGGCGCGGCGAAAATGTATGCCTGCTGTTTCGTTTAGGCGGCGCAGGGCGCTTGCGTGAATCTTCGTGTGTGTTTATGTTACAGCGTGCCACGTGCATCCATGGATGGTGACAGCTGATGGCTCGACCGACTGTGTAGTGGCCACACTGCTGTGTATTCGTAAAATTCGTGTATATAAAGTGTTTAAAATATGGAAATTGAACAAAGTGCATCTATTAATGAAAAAAGTGACGAAGAAATAGCGAAAGAAAATGAGTTATATTAATTCAATTAATAGTTGATTTATTTCAACGTTAATATTCAAGTTTTCACTTCTGCCGGCACTCCCGGAGTGCAACCCGTCTTTTTTTTTTTGCCATGAGGTACGGAACCCTTCGTGGTGTGAGTCCGACTCTCGCTTAGCCAATTTTTGTACTTAAAGATAGTACTTATATCTATATACATACATTGCGTAGACAGTAAGTATGTTAAGTACCTTCAAATACCGTGTCTAGGCCATGATTGGCTTCCATCATGATAATTTCAAGTATGTCAACTATTACTCACTATTTACAGTGCCAATGTGTGCGGGTCTTCAGAGTAATGTTTCATAAATATACATCATAGTACAGACGCCAGCACATCAAGCTACCCGAAACTGTCAAATTTTCCCAATCAACTTTGAACCTTATAATTCAGCAATAAAGTTGAAAATCTAGTATAGAAATTTGACAGATTGTAGTAGCTTGATGTGCTGGCGTCGCGTCTGTACATACTTCGCTTATCAACGAGTGAAAGCATATACAGTATGTCAAAGTCAGCAGATGGGCAAGGCCACACATCTTAAGGCCAATTTCCATAATTAAAAACGTTCAAAATCTAGTCAAAAACTCATCTCAGCGACAATCAATGATAAAAACCTGTCAAAAATGTAGGGAAATTAGACATTTTAAGAATGTTTACAATCAGAGGGGCAATTCTCGTAATTTTAAAAACGTTCATAGTCTGATCTCAGTCTCAATCTGTCATAAATACCTCTAAATGCTCTACATTTTTGACAAGTTTTTGACATTCATTGTCGCTGAGACGAGATTGCGACTAGATTTTGAACGTTAGAACGTCAAAAACGTTAGTATCATTTCGGTGACAAACAAACGTCAAAAACTTGTCAAAATTTAGGGAATTTACGAGGTATTTTTGAAATATTAAGACTGAGATCAGACTGTGAACGTTCTTAAAATTACGAGAATTGTCCCTCTGATCTGTCTCAGTCTGTCAAAAATACCTTTAATGTTCCTTAATTTTTGAACCGAACGATCTCACTTTCAAGTGACCGCATAGGAGTCGAAAGCAAAATCAATTGTTTTTGTTCTTATTCATTAAAGCGGATCATACACTACAACGCGCCACGCGACGGGGCCGACGGGGCGCTGACAACGCGCCCCGCGCCTGATTATCTACATATAAATTCTTGTGTGTGATCTGCATTAAACATTGGAGTGAAATCAGCCTTTGAGACGATGCATACAGAACAGTACTACAATTCTAAGATAAATTTAATCGAACACTTCTGTACGCAAAATACGCGCATTGACGTGGAGTTGCGGACACCAGCCCGTATTACCTAATCGAACACTTATCAGAATCTAGTATACTTTGAAGAGCTGAAACAACACTTGAATTCAATTGAGAAATAAGTTATGAATGTTTAAGTAACGATCACTGATAGTGGCTCCGAGTCATAGTCCCTTGCCGCGGTCAGTTCGTGGATGGATGACCGACCATCCATTCAGTACATATCGAGATCCTCCGTGCCTCGAAAAGCATGTTAGGCCCCTGGTTACGAGTAGTCAGAAGCCCAAAAGCCTGACAACCAGTCCTACCTTTGGGTATCGTGTTGCCCAGTAAGTGGCTTGTGGAAGCTATATAGGCAGTGACTCCATGTATGATACTATACGACAGTATTCAACTGCATCTAGGTAGACTGGAATATAAATACTAAAGTGTGTCTGTCTGTCTGTTACCTCTTCACGCTTAAACCGCCCGCCGCTGAACCGATTTAGATGAAATTTGGTGTAGAGATAATTCGAGTCCCGTGAAAGGACATATTATATCGTCCCGATATTCCCACGGGATCGAAACTTATGCGAGTGAAACCGCAGGGCGCTGCTAGTAATATATTATAAAAACAAATACTATTATGGTTAAAAACAGATAGAAAGGACATAATAATATAATAAATATTTAATAATAATGAAAACCATAAAAGCGCTCTTCCTCTCTCCTACCTATTAAAAATTTTGCTGTGCCCGACCGGGTCCATAATTGATATATAATTACCACCTGTATGTGCAGGGATATGGATGCAATAAAGATTGAATCGAACATCTTCCGTTGCCTATTTCGGGAACTTCAAGCATATTTTTGTTTCACAAATCAGTCGCCGTCGCTCTGTCGAGACGAGAGGACCGCGCTCAAATTTTCGGCTGCACTGGGATATAATTTATACGCGTATATAATCAATCAATGCGTAAATAATATTTTCCTAATTTAACACATTTGTAGGAAAGAAACTGTGAAATAGAAAACATGGAAAAACCACTAAAACCACTTTCGAAAGGATTATTAATTAAAAACGTTAAGAGTTGATAAACTAAATAAATAATGAAAAAACAGAGCAAAACTATAAAATAAAAATATTTCAATGTTAATATTTGAAAACTCAAGATGACATACATTATTTGACAGATTTTTGACTGGTATAGTACAACTAGCGCCATTGCTCTGCATTTCAGACACAGACTACAAGTCTTGTTTAATAGAGGTCAGTGATTTCAGACAAATTTACAACAGCCAATTTCACGTTCATTTGAAAGTTCGTGTAAGAGATTTTAGATTTTATTGCGATTGTCTTAGGATACAAATTCGTTTACTCTCACTTTTCTTGACAAATTCCGGGGTAAGGTAACACCACAGCGACTTTTAACCACTCCCTAAACCAAGTTTAAACTCGTTTAGCATAAAGGTAGGATATCGGTTTATTATTATTGGAGTAGGTATATAAAAGAAATAAATCGGAAATTAAATAGGTATGTAATGGGTTTATTGTGGATAAAAGCACGAAACGGTGTGCAGATGAAATATTTCATACTTACTTTCTATTTATGGTAGGGATGAGTAAAGGTTGTGACGGATCACTGTTTGGGATTGTCAGCTTCGCTGATAAAAGCATTGACATCAAAAGGGTTGCTAAGTTCTATAGAACTGAAAAAAAGTCTTAAGTTTATATTGTAACTTGGCATGTTTTCAAAGCTAAAGTTTCAACAGTTACAAAAGAGGAACTTTCGATTTCCTTTTTCACCCTTTTACATAGATATAAAATGGCATCCTGTACTTCTTTTGTACCAAACTTGGTCTCTTTTTACCCGACTGCGCCAAAAGGAGGGTTATGGGTTTCGAGTGTATGTATATTTCTTTGGCACGCTCTGTAGCCTAAACGGCTTGATCGAAATCAGCTTGAGAGGTGCCGCTAGATTCGTCTTAATTGTGAGAGTAACACTGGGTACATCAAACATGAAAAAAAAATAAAATGACCAATTTTTGGCGCCATATTATTGTCTTAAAAAAATTTTTTTTTCTCAAAGCTTATCGAGTGGGGTATCAAAACGAAGGGTTTTAAAAGGTTAAGGTTAACTTTTGTTTAATTTAAAATGGGCTTATTTTTAGATTTCAGTTACTTTTAGTTTAAGGTTGCAGTCGGGTTTTTTAGTTTTTTTTTAAATTACTTAGAATAGAATAGCTCTTTATTTGCACAGAAAGTAGGTACAAGTTACAGATGTTAAGTTTATAAATATGATCCTATACTACTTAACTACCTTAACTAAGGCATGCAAACAGTTTAGCTACTTATAATAATAAAGACTCATTAATATTTTTGTTATTTACACATTCAATCAAATTAATTTATGATTACCATGTCAAGATGAAATTCAGTACATTATTACTTTTTTCACAAATGTTTTCAGCGGGCATTTTTTCCTGCTCGCACTTCGCGCAGGAAAGGTTTCCATGACACATGCCATTTGACTTTGCAAAATACAGTGGAAAATCCACCATACCAATATTATTTTGGAACGAAGTTCTTTTACGGAGCTTGCGGTAATGGTAAAATGGGTAAAATCGGAGACGGAGATAAATGACGTACAATTGGGGAAGCTAAATTACCTAACTGTATTTTTAAATACTTTACATATTAATTTACGATGGCAAACATAGAGTCAACAAAATTTTTACTCAAGACCAATTGATAAACAAGTTAAGTACAGACGCTAGCACATTAAGCTACTACAATCTGTCAAATTGCTTTAATAGATTTTCAACTTTATCGCTCAAGCACAAAGTTCAAAGTTGACTGGCAAAATTTGACAGTTTCACGTAGCTTGATGTGCTGCTGGCGTCGGTACAAAAACAATATAATATATAATACATAATCAGCCTATAATGTTCCCACTGCTGGGACACAGGCCTCCTCTCGGTGAGAGGGAATGGGCCGTAATCCACCACGCGGGCCCAGTGCGGGTTGGCAGATGTCACATGTCTTAAAATTTTTGGTTCTAGGACATGCCGGTTTCCTCACGATGTTTTCCTTCACCGTTTTGAGAGCAGTGGTGATGAAATAATTTACACAAAGTAAAGCGCCTGTCTGGGTTCGAACCTACGACCTACACCTCGTAAGTCGCGGCCGTTACCACGTTAATTTTCAGTGTTATAGTCATTTCATACAACTGATAATTTGGTATTTAATTTCCTTAACAATTTATTTACGTATTCGTGTTATTGTACCTATTTGTGTTACTGTATTTAAGGTAATTAATATAGAACGCTTTCCTGTATCACCATTGTTGGACTCCAGAGACTGTATCTACCAATGACATCAGGATGAATAGTTTATAATTAACTGTATGACCTCATTATTCTGAAACAGGGATAATACATAGTTATTACTAACGTAGGAAAAATCTTATTGTAGTGTTTGAGAGTCAAAGTATGTGGACCAGTGTGTGCTAGGAGGAATCATGAATTGTAAGTGATTTATTTTAATGAAAATCCTATTTTATTTTTATTCTGCATGGTTTCGAAGTGATTGAGGAGAGTGAAGGAGATTGATTTTAGTTTTGTTTATCGCGAGACCCACTCATTTTGCCATAAAACTATGAAATTAGCAATGCCATGTCATATTTTACCATCATGCAAAAATCCATCAAATTTAACTCATAATCTTTTTTTTTCTAGTACTTATTTGGGTCTGCCTGGCTCAGGCGGCATGGCCAAGCGCGTTTGCCAAGTACTTCACAAGCAAAATCGATGTTTTTCAACTACCAACAAAAGATAGTAATCGCAATAATTCGTATTTCGGCTACAGCATCACTTACGATATAGTTTATAAAAAGTAAGTAGTATTCTTATTAAATTTTATTACCTTCAATAATTACAATTTACAAGCTAACACTAAAATATAGGTATATAAAAAAAAGACGGGTTGCACTCCGGATTTATTACCGTTGGATCCCGTTTTTGAATCCCATTTTAATATTTTTGGCGTTGGATCCCGCAAAACATTATTATGTATTTCCGTTGGATACCGAATTTAAAAAATGCAAGATAATTACGTTTTATTGTCGTTGAATCCCGAAAAGTATTTCCGTTGGATCCCGAATGCTTAAAAAAATATGAATGCGGGTACTTTCAACAACAAAATTGTTTATAATAAAATGAGGGGTTCACTAATGTTTCACCAAAACTCCATTGACAAATTTTTAGTTTACAACCAACTTTTCTTATACTATTTATTTCACAAACAACTCATTTTCTATATAATCTAGTCGTTTCTGGCACTCGCCGGCCGCTGCCGCGGCACCGCTCGCTTCGCTCGCTCGGCTCGTGCGTAGGGGTCACAGTTTTAACCTAACCTAACCTAAGATTGTTTTTTTTTTTTAATAATTAACCTAATCTAACTAGTTCGGTTCCAGGTAACCCACTAAAAATAATCTGTTTTTAGTGTTTGATAAAGGTAAATCACTTTTCTTCTGAAATGTACACATGTTGTTATAATATGGGATTCAACGGAAATAGCAAACGGGATCCATCGGTAATACCTAAAAAACGGGATCAAAAAACGGGATCCAACGGTAATAAATGGCACTCCGGGAGTGCCGACAGAAGTGAAAACTTGAATATTAACGTTGAAATAAATCAATTATTAATTTAATTAATATAACTCATTTTTTTTTCACTATTTCTGCGTCACTTTTTTCATTAATAGATGCACTTTGTTCAATTTCCATATTTTAAACACTTTATATACAGAATTTTACGAATACAAAACATTGTGACTACTACACAGACGGTCGAGCCATCAGCTGTCCATCCATCCATCCATCCACTTCCACTTCCACTTCCACTTCGACTTCCACTTCGACTTCCACTTCGACTTCGACTTCGACTTCCACTTCGACTTCCACTTCGACTTCCACTTCGACTTCCACTTCGACTTCCACTTCGACTTCCACTTCGACTTCGACTTTTACTTTGACTTCCACTTCGACTTCCACTTCGACTTCGACATCCACTTCGACTTTGACTTCGACTTCCACTTCGACTTCGACTTCCACTTCCACTTCGACTTCGACTTCCACTTCGACTTCCACTTCGACTTCCACTTCGACTTCCACTTCGACTTCGACTTCCACTTCCATCCATCCATCCATTGTGTCCGTGTGTCACTTCACTTCGGTTGGCGCCGCCAAAGAAAGAGAGGGGGGGGAAATCTCTCCTGACGGTCACGTGTCCTGACGCGATGTCCTGACGCGAGTTTAACATTTTTTACCCATTACTAAAAGTATGCAACGCCGCAAATGAAGTTTACACTTCAAAAATATAAGAAAAAGGCAAGAGCTCATTGGGCATCAAAAAATTCCTCCGCGTCGCTGTCAATGGGATAAGTGCCCAAAAGGCTGGCAGCATTACCACGTTGGATGGCAATGCTGATTCTTTGGGCTAAAAATAGGCCATCCCTCTGGTCACGTGAAGAGTCAACCAACCGCTTGGCGATGTCCCGGAATATTCGATGAGCACTCGGACCCCAAGGCCCTCAAACATATAGGACCCCAAACGGCTCAAACATATAGCTCCCAAGAAGGTTGTTATTTGCGCCGTATGAGGTTTTCTGCTCCTGTATTCTTATTTCGTTAAGTTTATGTATATTCGAGAGCAGTGGTGGCTCAGTGGTAACGACCCCGACTTACGGGTGTAGGTCGTGGGTTCGAAACTTCGAACCCAGACAGGCACTTTACTTTGACTAAATAATTTCATCACAAGTGCTCTCAAAACGGTGAAGGAAAATGTCGTGATCACAGATACAGATATACCTAGATAACGCAAGAGCACCTACTTCGCGTGCCAAAAATCGCACCAGTTTACGATCGAAAATCATAAGCCGCCACCCGCCGCTTTCGCGCTCAGTCCTGAGTACTGCTGGCTGGGTGAGCGTGAGCGAGAGAGCGCGAGCTTGTGTCGTCATAGTTGGTAATCAAAAAGTGGCACGCTTAGTTTTCATACAGTTCGTGATACTTGCGTTATCTAGGTATATCTATATCTGTGGTTGTGATCATTTCCTAGAAACAAAATTTCGAAGACATGTGACATCTACCAACGCGCACTTGGCCCGCTTGGTAGATGACAGCCTACTTTCTCTCGAAGAGAGGCTGGTATCCCAGCAGTGGGAACATTATAGGCTGATTATGCTGTCTATATTCGATCTCGTTTGCATTGCTTTAACACCAGTTAAAAGACACACGTCATAAAACGACAAGGCCTATTTTTCTATGCGACAGTTGGCTACTGTTTCCAACTTAGTACGGATTTCTCTTATGAAACTGAAACTAGCTTTTGTCACCCGCGTGGATGTCGGCAAATATCCCACGGGACCAACCTACCGGGATTAAAAATGCCCTATATGTTAATCCAGGTTATAAAGTATCTGTGTGCCAAACATCCAAATTCGTTCAATCGTTTTTGCGCCAATCCGGAACACACATCCAGACAAATGGACTAAAAACCATATTTTCGGCATCAGACTCGTTCCAACACCTCGAAGCAACTACTCTTTTTTTTTTCAAAAATAAGTATTCATTTTACAGTTTTGACTTTACGTTTTGACGTAGATATCACACTTCACACTAATATTATAAAGGCGAAAGTTTGTGAGTGTGTGTGTGTGTGTGTGTTTATATGTTTGTTACTTCTTCACGCTCAAACGGCTGGACCAATTTTGATGAAATTTGGTATAAAGATAGCTTGAGTCCCGGAAAAGGACATAGGGTACTTTTTATTCCGATATTCCCAGGGGATCAAGACTTATGCAGGTAAAACCACGGGGCGCAGCTAGTAAACATATAAACAAATGTGAAGTTTCAATTTTACTGGGAATTGTTGTCAAAAATGGTAAAGCAACAGCGAGGTCGAGTATACCTATTACTGAAAAGAGATCCGAGGGCAATACTAACATAGTTTTAAGACCTTTGTAACTTACAATAATTATTATGGATGTGTAGACGCCCGCACATCAAGCTACCCGAAACTGTCATATTTTCCCAATCAACTTTGAACCTTATGCCCTGGCGATAAAGTTGATAATCTATAAAAGAAATTTGATAGATTGTAGTAGCTTGATGTACTGGCGTCTATACCTACTGGCTAGCGTTTAAGTTGCGTAAATGTATCTACTAACATTTTGATGTTATGATCTGAAAAATACATGAATTGAATTGAATTCTCGTAATTTTAAGAACATTCACATTCTGATCTCAGTCTCAATCTGTCAAAAATACCTCTAATTTCCCTAAATTTTTGACATTGATTATCGCTGAGATGAGATTGCGTTCAGTCGCAGAATGTACCTTTCGCAAAATGCACCCCATATGCAAAACGTTCCATTCTCAAAATAGATCATGCCTGTACGCCATGTTAAATCGTCGGTATTTAAAATATGTATTACAATGATGTCGAACGTAACCTATTGTTTGCATATAGGTACAATACCTAATAATACAGGATTATTGACAATACATACCTAATACAATTTAAGGAAAATCTATTTCGGTCATTTCAGATTGGTAATAAGTGCACCGAGGGTAACTGACATTGGAGAAGTATATGACTGTAATATCGAAAGTCAAGCATGCGCCAAAATTTCTCGGGACATTATTAAGAGGGACATTGGAAGTGGTGAGTTTTTTTTTTTTTTACAACAACAGAAGAAGATTTAACCTATACAAATATCTGTCAAATAGTCAAATAGTGCCTGTTTGTAATATCAAAATAACCGCTTTTTACTAAATGCATATGGATGTATACACGGTACAAATACCAAATTAACATTTTTATTTACAATTTTTGTCTGTCTGTTTTTTCCGGCTAATCTCTGAAACGGCTGGACCGAATTTGACGGAACTTTCACTGGCAGATAGCTGATGTAATAAGGAGTAACTTAGGGTACTTTTATTAAAAAAAAATAGGGTCCCACGAAAAAAGATCCACGCGGACGAAATCAAAATCAAAAGTCATTTATTCAAACTAGGCTGAGAATCAGCACTTTTCGAACGTCAAAATTACAAAAGACAGCCCCCCAAAACGCCCGCCCTTCGCCACTTCCTAGTGCTTTCGCTGGGGAGAAGAAGTGGCGGAACAAACTCCCCAGCAGCACAGCTGTCTGTTCAGTTAGAAAATAATTAATATTATACAATACTAAGTATGCAAAGTAATTAACATTACAGGACACAGAACCTTAAATTAAATTATTTGCCATAGGTTAACTAGCCACGCCAATATACCAACAAATACAATAAACACTATGCGTACTCAAGCCAAAAAAAAAAAATTAAAAATATAACCAAAAAAAAACCTTACTGACCAAATAAAAGCCTCCAGGTATAAAGGGCGTGACAGCAATGCTGGGTTCTGTTTACATAGCTGTCACTTGAATTCACAAATGATAAACTAGGACCATCGAAGTAAAATAAATAAACAAGTTATTACTACTAATAACAACAATAAAACCATGGTCAGCAAGACGACCAGTCACCACAAGCAGCACCCGTTCACGAGCATAACGCAAAGATCAGCCATTCATTTCATTCAGCCATTGGCGAGGGGGGCCTCGCCATATTTGAGGGAAGGAGGCAACCCGACCCCCGACGCTACCGCAAGCAATGACATCTAAGGGAGCATGACGAACTTGCTGCCGGTTGCTCAAGCAAGAATAATATGATCATTCGTAGAGGTCGCTAGCTAACCACATATTGCAATCAACTCATTAAAAGACATTGAAATGAGTAGATTATGTCAATAATAAATTACAATAAAATTAAACCGAATTGACTAAAACTCTCAACTTAAAAAAAAACATAAAAATAAATAAAATAAAAACAATTATATGAACTCATATAACCTGTCAGTAAGCTAATTCTGGAGAAAGAACATAAAAATTGTCTTGAGTTAATCAGGGCGACCAACTATTCTTATCGTTTAAGTAGTCGTTGATGGAATAGTATGCTTTTGAACAAAGGTTGGATTTTACTTGAGCTTTAAACGTATTAAAAGGCAAATCTAGCAAGGAAGAAGGTAGCTTGTTATAAAAGGTTATACCAAGCCCAACAAATGAGTTATGAACCTTATGAAGCCGGTGAAAGGGAGCACGTAGTTTGTCCTTATTTCTAGTGTTAACATTGTGAGTATCACTGTTTTTAGTGTACAAGTGTATATTTTGCCTAACATATAAGATGTTGGCAAAGATGAACTGTGATGCAACCGTGAGAATACCAATATCTTTAAAAAAATCTCTTAGAGAAATCGCGGGTAACAGCTAGTTGATAAATATGTATGTACACTCAACCAATTTGCATAGCCTTTTCTCAACTATGTTGGGGTCGGCTCCCAGTCTAGCCAAATGCAGCTGAATGAATACTATGTAGTATTTTATATGGAGCGACTGTCTGAACTACACAACACAGTTACTGGGTAACACGATACCCCTTGCTAAGACTGGCTGTCAGAGTTTTGAGTCTCTGACTACCCGTAATGACTGTCAACATCTACGAATGCCAGCCGGGACCAACGGCTTAGGGGCCGTCTCCACGAGCGAAAGAATCGCGGCGATAGTCTCGCCGTACCATCAAACGCCGCGAAGATATCGCCGTGTGGAGACACGTTCTAAGAGAGTGTATAGAAATACGTGCCACAACGATAATATCCCCGCGATTCCCTCGCTCGTGGAGACGGCCCCTTTCTGTGCTTTCACGGAAGGGTCTCGATATGTTATTAATGGTCACCCATCCACAAACCGACCGTGGCAAGCGTAACTTAACCTTCAATCGACTCGTGCGACTATTTAGCCATGCGCCCCTTTATAATATTATGCACACTTAGCCGACGTTCGATAAAATACTATTGTAGCGGTATCTACAACGCCACATGCGAACAACGCGTCATACTGACGTCACTCAAAATCCTGCATCTCGCAAGCAGAGTTTACCGCGCAACTAGCATATTATACGGCCCGACATAAATCAATAGGCAGTTGCCCGCCAGACACAACACCCGTCTGGTCGGAGGATCCTCCCTTTTCTATGGAGGATGAG
The DNA here is from genome assembly GCA_945859645.1 of Amphipoea oculea. Taxonomy (NCBI): domain Eukaryota; kingdom Metazoa; phylum Arthropoda; class Insecta; order Lepidoptera; family Noctuidae; genus Amphipoea; species Amphipoea oculea. The sequence goes on from OX243873.1 coordinate 18,904,217, forward strand.
TGAACTTTAGACCCTGTTCCTCATACCTCTATAATATCTTGACCGGATTTTTAGCGCACCGTATTTACAACGCACGGCTTACCGCCTAGAGTTGAAAATCAAACAGTGTGGTTTGTTAACGCACCAGGATGCGTTCTGTTGGATTCTCAATGCTGAACTCAACACCGAGGGCTTAAAATCCAGTGTGCGATAAAATCTCGTCGCGATATTTTTACGTCCGTGCAAATGCGAACGTCCGCTTACAGTGTAGTATGTTCTATGTTACGGGTTTGGTTTCCGCAATTAGTCCTTCAAGTGGACCATTGTGCGTGGGTCATGGCGGCCGTCGGTGGTTATACCAACCAGCCCACCTCCCTCCAGAAGCTGATTAACCCCCTTACTAATAAACTTATTATATCAGATGAATGGTTACACACAGATTTCTCTCTTTCAGTCGTCAGTAATTTGACTTACGAAAGAAGAAGACAAAGCGTTGTGTAACTATACAGACGCTGTACAAAATTTATTAGTAAGGGGGTAAGACTTCTGGTCTGTCGAGAACATCTGTTTAAGATCTGGTTGTCCCGAGGGTTTCTGACCTAACCTGGTTGACGCCTGCGCATTCAAAGAGCACATGCGTAACGGTTTCATCAGCCTCCTTGCAAGCCCTGCACAGTTTAGTAAATAGTATGAATATTTCAGATGGGACAAATTATACACATGACTTCTGGTTCGGAGCGACCGTCACGGCCGGGCCGGACTACGTTTTGGTAAGTTTTTACCCGACTGCGCCAGAAGGAGGGTTATGTTTTTCGAGAGTATGTATGTATGTATGTATGTATAATTGTTTGGCACGCTCTGTGGCCTGAACGGCTCGATAGATTTTAGCTTGAGAGGTATCGTTAGATTCGTATTGACTGTTAGAGTGACACTGGGTATATCAAAATAAAAAAAAAAAACATAATGGCGGATTTTTGGCGCCATATTATGCCTTCAAAAAGTTTTTTTTTTCTCAAAACCTATCGAGTGGGGTATCAAAATAAAGGGTTTTAAAAGGTGATTACAAAAATATATACAACTTATATGGTCAAAAGTAATTCAAAGTGACAAATCTTAAAAAAAACACGTATCAAGAACTAAATCGTCTGCGAAATCTTTCACATTTGTAAACTAAAAAGCTGGAAATAAAAAAAGTAATTAAAAAAATTAAAAAATCCGACTGCAACCTTATACTAAAACTAACTGAAAAGCTAAAAACCAGCCCATTTTAAATTAAATAAAAGTTGGAAGCAGGCGGGACCCCTTTTGCGTTTGAAACTATACCTAATAATGGTATGGGCCCCGCCTGCTTCAAACTTTTATTTAATTTTAAATGGGCTTGTTTTTAGCTTTTCAGTTAGTTTTAGTATAAGGTTGCAGTCGGGTTTTTTAATTTGATTACTTAGAAATCATAGAGGTTAGGGCTGCTACACACTTCTTCGGGTTCGTATGACTCGGCAAAGCCGGGCGTCAAAAGCAAATAAACCGGCTTACTTTTTTACCGTCTGGACAAAAGCAGGATATAAAGCGGTGAACGGAGTAAAAACCTATTATTATCACAATTTTTTTTTATAAAAAATGTCTTTTTTTTACATTAAATCCTTTGATTGAAGCCGACCGATGCCTTTATATCAAACTAATTGACGATTCCCCTTGTTTCTGAAGCTACTGAACCTAATGAGTAATAAAAAAACAGAAAATAGTTCTATACTTATAGATAGTACAGGACAATATAAGAAGTAACAAGTAAGCAGGAGAACCAAGGTAACCGACATAGCCCGGAGAATTGCCAAACTTAAGTGGCAGTGGGCAGGGCACATTGCTCGCAGAACAGATGGCCGATGGGGCCGAAAGGTTCTGGAGTGGCGACCGCGTACCGGAAGGCGTAGCGTTGGAAGGCCTCCCACAAGGTGGACCGACGACCTTGTGAAGGCCGCAAGAACTCGTTGGATGCGAGAAGCACAAAACCGGTCGAAGTGGAGGTGCTTGGGGAAGGCCTATGTCCAGCAGTGGACGTCTTTAATAAGAAGTGATCCTTAATAATATGGAAGATCTCTCAATATTATGCGTACAAAGAAACATTTGCAGTTGGAATGTATGATTGTTTTTCAACTACAATGTTAAATTTGTTCTTGGTATAAATTCATTCCAACTACGGAACCCTATTGTGCATGGTCCGACACACGCTTGGCCAGGTTTGTTCTTATAGCTACTTGTTACCGTAAGCGAAATTATTGTGTAGGTTAGGGATCTTGGGTTCGATTTCGGTGTAATTCGGTTTGTGAAATACCCATTCGCAACCTGCCGTTAATAGGAAACGCATGACGACATACTTAAACAACGTGTTTTTTTTATATCCCTTGACCCTAGGGGGGTCAACAACTTTTTTTACTTTCGCGATTTTAGGTTTGGTCCCTTAGTAAAAGTTGTTCATAATGAGGAGTACAATGACCCCTAGGGTTATGGGATATAAAAAACACGTTGTATATCAATCCATATAATTATATTTCCCGTATAAGCTGTCTTCTCATTATACTAAAACTGGAAATTTATATTACAACTTTATATGTCGTCGTGTGTACAGTCGAGTTCTTTAATATCTGAGCATGTTCATAAATCAAAAGGCAATGGTAAGTTTCATAAAACTCTAAAAAGCTTTGCCGTACAATAAATTGTAAACAATCTGTGACATCATAAATATGTGACTACATTATATCAATAGTATTACTACAGACAAAGACTAAAAATTGTGCGCAATCCCTTGTTCATATATTTAGCGCAAAGTTAGGTTCACAAATATCTATGCAATTATTTTTCTATGAAAAATATCTTGAAACAAAATCAATTTAAAGTTGTCAGTTATGACATCCTTCAACGGCAATATTGCATTATTACTCGAACTCCTGCTCCGGCAAGCAAAAATAAATTTAATGGTAAAGGCCATTTAGTTGAATATTCAAAGCTGTATAGATATTTATGAATCCTAGGTTGTAACAAATATATTGAGATCTAGAGTATTTATATATTTATGTTCCGAAGAGTAGTCAGATATTTTTGACTGCACTACCGTAACATACTTATGAACAGTTTATATGAAAACATTTTATTGATGTCTAAGTTTGTATAGAACTATATGATTATTTTAACGCTTACAATATTTTGAAACATTATCGCTGCCAATATATTAATGAACTCGACTGTACCAATCTAGACTCCAGAGGCAGACATTATAAGCTCACTCTTTAAAACAACATTAAATTGAACTTAAATAACGATAACTCGTATGTCCTCTGCCTAGTTATGATATTGTAATTTTTTCAGATGTGCGCACCAAGATATACGGAATATTCAATTCGTAAGTCAATCAATAACGTTACTTATTTTTAAAAAACTCATAACCCATCGTCACCCCTGACTATGTTTATAAACACAATCCGAATGCAAAAACAAAAAAAAATATTTTTAAATAAAACGTGGAACTCTCTGCCATGCAGCGTCTGTATTCCCTTCCACCTTCCATACACTATGGGACCAACTCCGAAATCACGAAAAAAAAAATCTGCTGTTTAATACAAAAGTTGAAAACACCTACTTGACCAAAATTTGTGAAACAGCCGATTTTTTTTTTCGTCATTTCGGAGTTGGTCCCATAGTGAAAGTTATTCATATTCATGGGTAGAACACCCTGTAAAAATTTGGAACCTGTATAAAAAATCACCTGTAGGTACTTATAACCTTCGAAATATTAAATCTCCTCTTCATAACACTTTTTCGTTGCGTGACGATTTCTACCACTTTCTTTGTATAGATAACATTTTTAAATGCAAATTTCTATATTACTAATATGTATTTAAAATCGTTTTACATCTGAAATAACGTTCAGTGAAAATAATTTACTAAATATATCATAAAGAAATCTCTAGGCTCATCTTTGACAACGCAATTCCTTGTGCGGTCAGATGCGCGTTATTTGTTTTTACCTGCATCCCCCTTCACCCGCTAGGACCATGGGACTGTCACCAGCGAAAACTTCGTCTTATAATTAAAGGAATATATCACAGTTCGATTAACCGGGTTATCCTTATAGGTTTCGGCGCTTATGAAACACGAGGCAGGTGCTATTCACACCAGAATGGTAAGCTTGCCGAAAGAAGAACTATAACAGAACAAGAGAGAAAGGAGGACTCGCCAACAAAGATGGGTAATTATATCTATTTAACCGACTTTAAAAATGGAGGTTCTGTATTCGACCCGTATGTATGTATGTTTGCGATTATCTCAAAAAATACTGAACCGATTTTGACAATTCTTTCATTAGTGTAATCTACATACTTTCAGGAAGGTTTAAGTATATAATACATTTGGTAATTATTCTTATGTACGAAGTTATATGCATAAATATACTGCATCTCTGGCATTTCTATAGGAATTTTGATGATTCTTCGAGTCGTGTCTTCAATTCCTTAATGCATTAGTGTTAATTGAATTTATATGGGGTAGGTACAAATAAAAAGTGAAACATAAAAAACGTTTTTACAAAAAAAAAAACAACCCACTTCAAAAAAAAAAAACACTACAAAGTGAAAAATAACTTTAAATTCGGAAGTCGGTGTCAAAAAACGAAAATTGCGGAACCAACGACAGCGACTTCCGAAATTAAAATTATTTTTCACTTTGTAGTTTTTTTTTTTTGAAGTCTGTTGTTTTTTTTTCTAAAAAACGCGGGAAAGAAGAGAAAGAAATCAACGCAGATGGACAGGACGAGACGGGTGGTGACGGAGGTGTAGTGGTGTAGTGTATGTGTATGGTTAGTGGAGGGTTTGGTCAAGTTGAGAGGATGAATGAAAGGCAACTAACAAACGCTGTTTACCAGGTAGATGTGGATGAAAACTTTTCGAAGGGACGACCTAGGACATATTATATTATATACCCTATTCAGTTTGGCTTGAGACAAAACGTAAACAACATTTGACTACTCTTAATAAAAAGATATTCTGTAAAATATATCAAAACGTTAATTTCTAACAGAAAAAAATCTTTTTGTTACACAAGAAGATGACAATTTTTTTTTTTTGTTAGAAATTAAGGTGTTGCAGATGTAAAAACGTTAGTTTTATTAAAAATCGTTACTGTGTGTTTCGCAGAGGCGAACATGGATTCATTTGGTTGGAGTGCTGACGTCGCTTCGGATGACTCCGTTATAGTTGGCGGCCCCGGCATGTTCCACGGTAAGTATGAAGACATACTAGGGACATAATCGTATGGAAGCAAAACGTGGCAATCGCGCGTAAAATTCCAGACGCAGAAATATCTTTTTTTACATTCAATCCTTTGATTGAAACTAGCCGATGGCTTCAATCAAAGAATTGAATGTCGCAACGAATGAATTGATGATTTCCGCGCGTAGGGTATAAGCGCCTTTAATTTGTTTTTTTTTTTTAATATTATATGTCAAATAATTTGTATAAAAAAAATGTTTTAGCACGAAAAGTTTACTTCAAATAAGTAATACCTACTTCTTATTTGATGGACTAATTTCATTTCAGATTATTGAAAAATAAAATAAAGAAATCTCTTTTTTTCGATAGGCTTATTTATTTTTTATATCTACTTTATTGTACAAAAATACATAACGTACAAACACACACAAACACTACAAAATATACAATGGCCGGCCTTATCGCTTTCTGCGATCTCTTCCAGGCAACCTTGGAATGGACAATGATTTTCCTGGACATAAAATAGGCTGTCGTTGGTACAAATATATTATGTATAAAATACACTAAAATAGAAACACAGATATACAGGCTTACTCCGTGCACCTTTTATACCCTGTTTCTGTCCAGACAGTAAACAAGTCAGTTGCACTCTCGGAGCATTCTGATATATTTTGCTATGATGGAGTGGAATTTATTTATTCACCTGTATCCTTAGTACGTTAATATATTTAAAAATTACCAACGAGTTAGATTACAATTATCTTTTATACCATTACAGAACTTTTTGTGTGTTGTGTTTGTTGCATGTTTTCTACTAAAGTCCGGCCGCGCTCATTTATTTTATGTAATGTTTGTTTTCGTCTAGTTAGCTCGGAGATTTAGACGAAAACAAACATTTTTGTATATTGATTTTATTCAATTTTGAGCGGCCATTATTGTTTACATCTTTGGCAACCCTTTGACAATTCAAAGGTGCCTGTAATTGATTTAATTGAAATAAATGCTTTGAGTTTGAGCAAATTTAGTGCGGCCGGACCTTACATCTGCGATACTACCAAAATGTATTGTCTATTTCATAATAAAACTTTTCTATTTATCCTAAGGTCGAGCAATGATTTATGACCGGCCACAAGTTGTTCCGAAGCTTATCAGGACATCTAGAATCATGCCTAAATTTAATTTTGGTAAGTTTTTTTTTAACACTTGCTTTTTCAGTGTCATCATCCGCCTAGTCTTGTCCTAAAAGTCGTCCTATGTTGGGGTCGGCTTCCAGACTACCGGATGCAGCTGAATACCAGTATTTTTGCGGTGAAAATACTCTGCATGCCGTCCGCAACTGGGGTGCGCCGGCCCTTATAAGCTCGACGTACCTTTACAATCTTTGCGAGTTTACAACCGACGGCGACGCGTATACTAATTATGTTAAGGACGCGTTTACGAATCTGACAAAAATTAGCAGTATATAGGTAGATTTTGCGGCAAAATGATACGAAAACAAATGTAACTAATAATTACTATAGATAGATCACTCCTTCGGCTTTAAATGTAAGCAATTTTTTATCCAAAAGTTTGGTTTATAATATTGTAAAAAAGAATTCCCGTTACCTCTTCACACAAAATTGACGATATCGTGCTGACTTTAGGTACCTTTTTCTTCTATTTAATAACAAAAATTTATTTATTTAAAAATATTTTATGTAAGCAGACATGTTCATCTCAAAAAAGTAGTAAGAAGAACTATCAAAATGTTACAAATAGACTCGGAAAAAAAATAAAAATCGAGTCTATTTTTTCACGTATTTAGCTGTAACATGTGAATCTTAATGCATTGAATTAAGGGTTATTTTACTGGTCACTGTCTTGATTTATTGTACAAAAATTTGTAATGAAATATTAGTGAGTCTGCGCTCGGCCGCCATCGTGAGTGGACCCTGTGTCGGTTGCACGAAGTAAATACAAAGGTCGGTTGTAAGCAGCAGCTTATGCTGAAAAAGATCGCTGTACGGATAGAAAATATTTGACATACCAAACTTGATACTTCACGCATTCTGTATGACTTTGACTACCAGAGGAAAGATTTTATTTAGTCTTATATTTTTGAAGTGAAAACTTCTTTAGCGGCGTTGAACACTTTTTGTAATGGGTAAAAAATGTTAAACTCGCGTCAGGGCATCGCGTCAGGACACGTGACCGTCAGGAGAGATTAATCCCCCCCCCCCCGCCTCTGTTTCTACGGCGGCGCCAACCGAAGTGAACCAAGTTTAGTGACATACGACAATGGATGGATGGATGGATTGGATGGAGTGGAAGTGGAAGTGGAAGTGGAAGCGGAAGTGGAAGCGGAAGTGGAAGTGGAAGTCGAAGTCGAAGTCAAAGTCAAAGTCAAAGTCGAAGTCGAAGTCAAAGTCAAAGTCAAAGTCGAAGTCGAAGTCAAAGTCAAAGTCGAAGTCGAAGTCGGAGTCGAAGTCGAAGTCAAAGTCGAAGTAGAAGTCGAAGTCGAAGTCGGAGTCGAAGTCGAAGTCGAAGTCAAAGTCGAAGTCGAAGTCGAAGTCGAAGTCGGAGTCGAAGTCGAAGTCAAAGTCGAAGTAGAAGTCGAAGTCGAAGTCGGAGTCGAAGTCGAAGTCGAAGTCGAAGTCGGAGTCGAAGTCGAAGTCAAAGTCGAAGTAGAAGTCGAAGTCGAAGTCGGAGTCGAAGTCGAAGTCAAAGTCGAAGTCGAAGTCGAAGTCAAAGTCGAAGTCGAAGTCGGAGTCGAAGTCGAAGTCAAAGTCGAAGTCGAAGTCGAAGTCGAAGTCGAAGTCGGAGTCGAAGTCGAAGTCAAAGTCGAAGTAGAAGTCGAAGTCGAAGTCGGAGTCGAAGTCGAAGTCAAAGTCGAAGTCGAAGTCGAAGTCAAAGTCGAAGTCGAAGTCGGAGTCGAAGTAAAAGTCAAAGTCAAAGTCAAAGTCGAAGTCAAAGTCGAAGTCGAAGTCGAAGTCAAAGTCGAAGTCAAAGTCGGAGTCGAAGTCGGAGTCGAAGTCAAAGTCAAAGTCAAAGTCGAAGTCAAAGTCGAAGTCGAAGTCGAAGTCGAAGTCAAAGTCGAAGTCGAAGTCGAAGTCGAAGTGGAAGTGGACGTGGACACACTGCTGTGTATTCGTAACATTCGTGTATATAAAGTGTTTAAAATATGGAAATTGAACAAAGTGCATCTATTAATGAAAAAAGGGACGCAGAAATAGTGAAAAAAAATGATTTATATTAATTCAATTAATAATTGATTTATTTCAACGTTAATATTCAAGTTTTCACTTCTGCCGGCACTCCCGGAGTGCAACCCGTCTTTTTTTTTCAGAAGTAAGTAGGGATTATTCATATTTCGTTTCGGATTTGATGGAATCACCTGCAGGTGTACTTCGAAGACTGCTACTGGAACTAATAGACGAGCTGAGCTAGGTGTGCCGAGTTTGGGCTCGTTTTGTTAGTTATGTTGAGACCTTACCTCCGGACTTGGTGGAGTACCTGCAGGTGTACTTCGAATACTGCTATTGGAACTAATAGACGAGCTGAGCTAGGTGTGCCGAGTTTGGGCTCGTTTTGTTAGTTATGTTGAGACCTTACCTCCGGACTTGATGGAGTGACCTGCAGGTGTACTTCGAAGACTGCTGCTGGAACTAATAGACGAGCTGAGCTAGGTGTGCCGAGTTTGGGCTCGTTTTGTTAGTTATGTTGAGACCTTACCTCCGGACTTGATAGAGTGCCCTGCAGGTGTACTTCGAAGACTGTTGCTGGAACTAATAGACGAGCTGAGCTAGGTGTGCCGAGTTTGGGCTCGTTTTGTTAGTTATGTTGAGACCTTACCTCCGGACTTGATAGAGTGCCCTGCAGGTGTACTTCGAAGACTGTTGCTGGAACTAATAGACGAGCTGAGCTAGCTGTGCCGAGTTTGGGCTCGTTTTGTTAGTTATGTTGAGACCTTACCTCCGGACTTGGTGGAGTGACCTGCAGGTGTACTTCGAAGACTGCTGCTGGAACTAATAGACGAGCTGAGCTAGGTGTGCCGAGTTTGGGCTCGTTTTGTTAGTTATGTTGAGACCTTACCTCCGGACTTGGTGGAGTGACCTGCAGGTGTACTTCGAAGACTGCTACTGGAACTAATAGCCGAGCTGAGCTAGATGTGCCGAGTTTGGGCTCGTTTTGTTAGTCATATTAAGACCTTACCTCCGGACTTGGTGGAGCGACCTGCAGGTGTACTTCGAAGACTGCTGCTGGAACTAATAGACGAGCTGAGCTAGGTGTGCCGAGTTTGGGCTCGTTTTGTTAGTTATGTTGAGACCTTACCTACAAAAAACAAGTGAAGGTCGGGAAACATTTGCCTAACGATAGCAAGTTAAAAAAACAGGTTCAAGCGATTTTCGACCTTATTGACATTTATCAAAATACCGGTTTTTAATGAAGAAGCAACGGTAGCGAACAAGAATGTGGGAAAAGCAAACCGAATTTTAAATGTCAATACGGTTGAAAATCGCGTGACCTGTTTTTTTTACTTGCTATCGTTAGGCAAATGTTTTCCGAATTTCACTTGTTTTCCGACCTTCATTTGTTTTCCGACCTTCACTTGTTTTCCGACCTTCACTTGTTTTCCGAGCTTCACTTGTTTTCCGACCTTCCCTTGTTTTCCAACCTTACGAATAAAATAAGCTTGTTTTAAATTAAGTATTTGTTTTCAATAAGCTCGTCCGCAAATTGTAAATACATAGTACTTTGGCAAGTACTTGATTATCACTGTCCAATGAAATTAAGTAAATAGCATCTATTTTTATGAACATTTCACATTACCTACAAACTTTTTGAATACAAATCAACGTACTTGCTTTAAAAAATACACGGCAAAAATTAAATATAATTAGGCTCAAGTATCAAGTCGAGCCAGTTTACTTATAATTTCGCCGCTTCGCGCATGTCGCTGTGTGTGTGAGCCGTGCACGTGTAGTAGTAAGACTCAATACCTAAAATTGAAGCGCGTACATTTCGTAAACGCGTCCTTAAAATAAATAATTTATTTTATTTTCACATTTCATAACGTCGTATATTCTGAAAAAATCATTTAAAATGAGTCCTCTAGGAGGAGGAGCCCTCGAGGGGCTAGAACCTGTGTAAGTTGCTCTGTAGAGTCTACTATTTATTTACTTTTACTATGGTATTTTATTTATTTTTTATAAAGGCTTACCAACTGAACACATACTCAGCATTAACCGGTCAAGCGGCACGGTTCGCCGATCGGCGACGAAACAATAGAAAATCAATTGTGTCTCATTAGCGGAGCTTGACAGATTAAGCCAAACTTTTTGTCATAACATAGATCTCACATACGTATCCAAATTATAGGAAAGCACGGCACTATCAATTAGCGTACTAGAACCCACACGCCCCTCCCTTCCCTTGAACTCCCCCCCCCCCCTTGCACCCTTTGAAAAAACATTATACCTTCTAAGAATTAAACGTTCTCTTATAATAATTACATTGTTATTTCAGGCTACGCCGTTGCCTCTGGGACATTTATCAAAGAAGACTTGTCGTATGCCGTGGGTTCGCCGTATGGTTTTGGAGAGGTAAACTTAGCGCATGCAATCTTTATACCTTGGATATTAATAAAAAAATGATACCTATGACTTAAAATATCAACATTTCTCCCCGCAGGTATTATTCTATAAACGCATAAAATACCTGCGTAAATTGGAAAAGAAAGTGGACACTGATTTAATAGGTTCGATGTTCGGAGCGGTGCTGTGTGCTGCCAAGTTGCATGGCGAAAGGACTGACCTGCTCGTGGGAGCACCTACTTATGCCACGAAAAATACCTATAATAAAGGAGCTGTTTACGTTTATCTCGCCGTTAAGCTTACAGTAAGTAGTAAACTCTGTTAAGTTTTGACCGAATTAACATTAAGAGAACAGAAAGATCATTTTATTGTGCATTAAGGAGTCGACGAGCTGAGGTTCCAGTGAGTCGGAACCGGTTGCTTCATAGTTCACGGTGAGTCGGAACTGTCTGCGAAGATGTCCCCAGTGAGTCGGGGTGGCGCGATGGCGCTGCGTTATGCTCCAGTGCGTCGGATGTGGCACAGCGCCGGGTTGAGGCTGACTGCTGGCGTCGACCAGGAGAGGAATTAAGAGCTCTTCTTGTTGACCCGCCGAAAGTGCAGTGTGCTGTGCCAAGGTTGCTGATGAGGCTGACCAGGTATGCGCGGTCGCTGCATGCTGGTGGTCAGGATACCCGTTGAAGCCGTGGGTGCTGGCTGGCTGGGTGACTCGCCGCTCTAAAGCTTGCGGGAGTGATGATGACGTCACGCTGAAGTAGGTGCACGAAGGCTGCGCTGACGTTCATGTTCGGGGTCACCAGTATAGAGGTGTAAGGAACAGGGTGTAAAGGTCACTCATACTCTATAGAAAAGGGAGGATCCTCCGACCAGACGGGTGTTGTGTCTGGCGGGCAACTGCCCGATGATTCATGTCGCGCTGTTGTATCTATGCTAGTTGCACGGTAAACTCTGCTTGCGAGATGCAGGATTTGCGTGACGTGTATGACGCATTGTTCGCATGTGGCGTTGTAGATGTTACGGGCAACGTGATTAACTGGGCATTATTAATAAGGACCGGTCATTATTAATAATGCCCAAGAGCGATGGGCAAAGTGATTAATTTATCACTTTGACCGGCCATTATTAATAATGCCCGACGGCCCGTGGTCCATGTAATAAGTCAGTGTTTGAGATAGCTTGAATTTAACACTTGGACCGGGCAGTATGAATAATTCCCTACTTGTAGCCGGGCAATTTGATAAATTGGACCGCGGCCGTGCCTTGCAACATGGCATGCGAGGGGCGCGTACGTGCGCGGTAGGGTAAAAGTAGGTAACTACTGAAAATTTTGTAAGTTTAATTTCATTTAATAAACAAAAACACTACAGTTCACCTATTTTATTACTTTGCCCAAGATAGGGTGGGCATTATTCATAATGGCCGGGAAAAGTGATTAATCATGCTTTTTTAATCACATTGCCCAATTGAGTCGGGCATTATGAATACAGACCGGCCATTATTAATAGTGCACGGACATATCAAATTGCCCGTAACATAGATACCGTTACAGACGCACAATGTACATTGACTCCATCTTTGACTCTTCATTATTGTTCTCAAGACTATGAAGAATTTTATTAAATTAACCTGCCCGTTATTTCTTGCAGTCCGCGCCACAGTTTAGTAGAAGAATTGTTGGTCTGAAATCTGGATCGATGTTTGGTAGTGCAATTGTAAACGTCGGCGACTTAAATGAGGACAAGATGGATGGTAAGGACATAGTTTATTTTTCTCGGGGATTAGGCCCACCAAAAAATGAAGCGTATTTTTGTGAAACGCATGTTGATTTGTTCCTTATGATCTCTTGATTTTAGTGGTAGTAATAATTATACTTCGTCTAACGGAATACTAAGAAATATGTTCATAACCGATTCACTAAGAGCTATTCTGCCCTCGTAACAGCAAATGCAGTACTTGCAAAATGGCGGTTTCGAGAAAAATTTTTTTTTTCAAATTTTTTCAATTTCATCATGTTCAAGCCATAGAAAAAAAAAATCTACGTATAGCTTGAAGTCTCCCCATGTCACTTTTGACAAAAATGGAAAATCGTAAAAATGTCGATTACTGCATTTGCTATTACGAGGGCAGTATTGTTTAGTGAGTACGTTTGTCTCATCGGTATTACAAGTCTATAACATAGTGCACTGTTCGGTAATAAATAGTAGGCATCTAGAATTTTGTAAACTACTTATCCATTATTTTTAAGTATACGTGTACGTGAAAATCACCGGTGGATAGATAGATGTTTGTTACTCTTTCACGCAAAAACTATTGAATGGATTTGGATGAAATTTGGCACACAGATATTTTAAAACCAGGATTATTTTTATTCCAATATTCCCACGAGATCTACACTTATGCGGATGAAACCGCAAGGCGCTGGTAGTATACTATAAAAACAACATTCATTACAATAAATCAGTGAGTGCAATTACTGTCACGCGGTGGCTAACATTAGACAAAGAATTCGTCTACAGTTTTACGTGTAAGGACAACATATCACACTAATACAGGGTGATTGGAAGATGGGTGCAAAGCTTTAAGGTGAAGATAGTATAGACAATTTAGGACCATTTAAGCCATGGTTGTCTTAGACGAAGTCTTACCAAATTTTTTTAACCAAATATTTAAGTTTTTTTTTCGGAAATTTTCAAAATTTAATGAAAACTGCATAATTATGGCCAAATTGAATGATAAATGAATTATTTTTTTATTTATTTAATTAAAGTAATGTGTAAGCAACCAAGCAAAACATGTTTTAGGCTTCTGTGTCATTAGACATTTTTTTTACAGATATTTAAACCTCAGAAAAAATAAAAAATTTGTACAATACGTCTTTTAAACCTTATTTTAAAAAAAAACGGAGGGTGCTTTTTTTGTTCAAACCTTTTTGAAGACATGCTTGATAATCGCTCTTTCTTTTGAGGTATCATTTATGCGGATATCTTACAAATTATTGAAATTAGGACCTAATAAACCAAATCGAGGGAGAAATTTTAAATTTTAGGCAGTCTAACAAAACACAAAATTTTTGCTTAAAAGAATACTTTATGTGCTCGAAATCATAACATTGTTCAATTCTAAGAATTTTTGGCACATGCAGGAACCAATTGAGGGGAACCCATTGAGGGGATTCTCTAAACAATGGCCACTGAGCGCGGTGCGACGGCATTTCCAGGTAGAACGCCCAATGAATAGCAAAAAGCGATAAAGAGTTGGTTTTTACAGCAAAATGGTCTTAGTTACTGAGGCAACAAAGTCGTTTTTCTTTAGTCAGGGTCAGTCGGTCTGTGATGAAGCCGTTACATCTTTTACTTATTAGTCAAACTACTGCCCTTGTGAGTGGACGTTGTCGTGTTGATTCACAATTTACCGTGTTCAGTTGTAGCCCTTTGCGTTCCTGCACGTGTTGTTTGCGTTAGTTTTGAACTTTTTTGTTTCACCGTGTCCAGTCGTAGCCTCGCGCTCCTGCACGTGTTGATTTTTGACTTAATTGTGTTGAGTTGACGTTTAGTGCGCTCCTACGCCGTTTTTCTTAATTGTTAAGTGACTATGGCTACTTTTTCCAATCAAGAATATGCGGATATCGTATTTATGTACGGTAGAGCAGACGGCAATGGATCTTTGGCGCGACGGATGTATCAAGAGCGCTATCCGAATCGCAGGATACCGAATGTCCGAGTGTTTTACAACACGTTTCGTCGTCTTGCCCAAGATGGGTTTCACCGCGTGGAACCTGGAGTCAACCCGGGCAGACACGAAACTGCCGTCGACGAAGACATTTTAGCAGCATTTCAAGCGGATCCTACTACCAGTACTAGAGCAGTAGCTCGAAATTTAAACATTTCTCAATGGAAGGTGTGGCATACAATGCACCAAAATGATAAGTATCCGTTCCATGGCAGGAGTGTGCAAGGTCTAGTAGAGCAAGATCCTCAAAGAAGAATTCAGTTCTGCCGTTTCCTCCTCAACAGAGACATCGAAGATGCGTGGTTTCTGAAATCAATCTTGTGGACGGATGAAAGTAAATTTTCAAGGGAAGGTATTACAAACTTTCACAACATCCATGAATGGGCCGACGTAGACAACAATCCACATTTTAAGAAGCAGGTGTCATTTCAGATGAAATTCTCTGTGAATGTATGGGCTGGAATAATTGGCAGAACATTGATTGGGCCCCACTTTTTGCCTGATCCATTGAATGGCGAAAATTATTTGCAATTTCTGCAAATTGATTTACCACTGCTGATAGAGGAATCAGGTGTCCCGATCTTCGAAAGAGACCGAACAGTCATCTTTCAGCAAGACGGCTGTCCAGCGCATTGGACTTTAAATGTAAGGGAACACCTCAACAATTGCTTTCCTGATAGCTGGATCGGCAGGGATGGACCCATCCCTTGGCCCGCTCGCTCCCCAGATCTGACCCCGTTGGACTTTTTCGTGTGGGGCCGGGCCAAGGAACTGGTGTATAACAACAAAGAAATTAACACTAGAGAAGAATTGATACAAAGAATAAATTCAGCGTTTGAGACAATGAAGCAGGAGATGATGTTGAAAATAACGACTACAGAAGTTAGAAGACGGGACCGTGCTTGTATTAGGAATCACGGCCGTCATTTTGAACATGAAAAATAAATAATTTTAATTCAAATGTTGTTTTAATTAGTCTGCCTAAAATAAAAAAAATTCTCCCTCAAATTGGTTTGTAGGCCCTAATTTCAATAATTTGTAAGATATCCGCATAAATGATACCTCAAAAGAAAGAGCGATTATCAAGCATGTCTTCAAAAAGGTTTGAACAAAAAAAGCACCCTCCGTTTTTTTTTTGAATAAGGTTTAAAAGACGTATTGTACAATTTTTTTATTTTTTCTGATCTTTAAATGTCTGTAAAGAAAATGTCTAATGACACAGAAGCCTAAAACATGTTTTGCTTGATTGCTTACACATTACTTTAATTAAATAAATAAAAAATGAATTCATTTATCATTCAATTTGGCCATAATTATGCAGTTTACATTAAATTTTGAGAATTTCCGAAAAAAAACTTAAAAATTTGGTTAAAAATATTTGGTAAGACTTCGTCTAAGACAACCATGGCTTAAATGGTTCTAAATTGTCTGTACTATCTTCGCCTTAAAGCTTTGCACCCATCTTCCAATCACCCTGTATTATAAAGGCGAAAGTTTGTGAGTGCGTGTGTGTGTGTGTTTATATGGTTGTTACTTGTTCACGCTCAAACGGCTGGCCCAATTTTTATAAAATTTTATATGGAGGTAGCTGACACCCTGGATTAACATATAGGCTACTTTTTATCCCGATATTCCCACGGGATCGACATATACGCGGTTGAAACCGCGGGGCGCAGCTAGTCATGTAATAAATTGGCTCAAGTAAGTGATTTTTTCTCTACGCACTTCAACCTGAACAACAACCCCAACAACTACAAACCGTACAATTTTACTTATAATAAGCGGGAACACCCAAATACTCCGAAATATTTTACTCCGAATTTCGATGTTCCGATTTTCAAAAGTCCGAATTTCATAATACCTAAGAATCATAATGTCTATTATTAAATATCACGAAATTAATTTTACCGAAAGTCATAAATGCGACTTGTTTGTTTTCCGATTTTCATATATTCGAAGAATCAAAATGCTCGATGGGTTTTCGGTTCGAAATACGACATTCCGATTTTCAATACTACGAATTATTTCCGTTACCGTTAGCACCCGAATTCAACGAACGTAATAGACGACGTAGGATGCAAGAGCGAGCGAAGGGCACCCCGAGGTTCGGTTTGGTTAGGTTACTTTAAACCCTTTACACAGAAATAGGGGCCCCGCGATGCGGGGCTCCGTCGACATAGGATGCAAGAACGAGCAAAGGGCACCTGAGGTTCGGTTAAGGAGGCGATGGAAGCGGGGGATGGATTGTTGGCTGTGTCATTCGACATAGCCAATGCCTTCAACTCCGTTCCCCACTCCATCACATCTTAGAGGCGCTCCGATTTCACGGAGTGCCTCGATACATGCGCGGTCTGCTGGCCAGCTACCTGGAGGATCGGGCGATCCTCCTGGTAAATAGGACTGGCCAAGCCGCCGAAGCCGGCGTTCCACAGGGGTCAGTCATAGGACCTCTCCTCTGGAACGTCGGCTATGATTGGTTCCTGCGGGGACCTCTCCTCCGAGTGTCGTATGCTACGCGGATGACACTCTCCTCACCGCCCGGGGGGGAGTTTCAGGCAGGTGGCCAAATTGGCCTCGGCGGGCGGATCCTTGGTCGCAGGGAGGATCTGCCGCCTAGGTTTAACGGTGGCGTTGCCCAAAACCGAGGCCGTGTTCTTCCACGGACCTCGGCGGCGCCCCCCCCCCCCCCCCCACCTGACGCCCATATTTTCGTGGACGGCGTCAGAATTGAGGTCAAGGCCCAGATGAAGTACCTGGGTCTTGTAATTGACAGCAGGTGGCGCTTCGGTCCGCATTTTAGCGGGCGGTGAAGACCGCGGGCGCGCTGTCGTGGCTGCTTCCCAACTTGGGGGGGCCCAGCGCACGATGCCGGCAACTTTACGCCGGCATCTTGAAGAGAATGGCCCTCTACGGAGCCCCTATCTGGGAGGACTCCCTCCTTAGGAAGGAGAACGCTGCCGCCTTGCGGGCACCCTAAAGGGCCATAGCCCAGCGGGTGGCGCGGGCCTACCGCACGGTGGGCTTCGCGGCAGCATGGGCTCTGGCGGGCACCCCTCCTTGGGAACTCGAGGCGTGGGTGCTCGCCAGAGTATATGAATGGGCGGCGGGGCGGAGGGCGAGAGGAGAACGCCCAGCCCAGGAAGAGCGGGAGGCCGTCCGGCGGGAGGCGAGGGACGCCATCGTCGTCCATTGGACGGGGGACCTCACCACCGCAGCCTTCGGCCGCCGAACCCTCGACGCGGTTGGGCCAGTACTGCGAGACTGGCTCGAGCGGTCGCATAGATTCCTCTCCTTCCGGCTGGTGCAGGTGCTGTCCGGACACGGTTGTTTCGGATCGTACCTGCACCGAATCGGACGGGAGGAGATGCCGTCGTGCCACGACTGTGGCGCGGCGGGGGACACAGCGCAGCACACCCTCGAGGTGTGCCCGTCGTGGTCCGAGCCGCGCCGTAGTCTCATCGCGGTGATCGGACCGGACCTATCACTCCCCGGCTTGGTTAACGCCATGCTGGGGGATGAGAGGTCCTGGGCGGCAGTCCCCTCGTTCTGCGAACACGTCATGTCCCAGAAGGAGGCGGCGGAGCGCGCGCGAGGAAGATCCTCACGCGGCGTTGCTCCGAAGGCGGAGGAGGGATCGAAGAAGACGTCAGTTTGTCAGTCATCTCCAACTCCTCCCAGATGGAGGCCAGCAGGCAACAGGTGCGGGGGCACCTTTGCCTGTATTGCACAGGCCTCCATCAGTGTTGGACGGGAATGGCCAGGTGCTCCCAGCTATCCCTGTAGCCCCCCAGCCTGGGAGGCATGCGGGGCCCGCCAGCTAGGCAGGCATGCGCCGGGAGGGTTGTGGAAGTAAAGGCTGAGCCGGTTTCCCATGGCCCTCCCATCACGGCGATGTGGTTTTTTTTTTTTTTTGGTTAGGTTACTTTAAACCCTTTACAGAAATAGGAGCTCTATTGTTGGTTTTGTGCCATCTATATTCTTACAATTGGAAATATGTGTTTATTTGTCTTGCTATTCAGTTTTACAAACCGTTATTATTTCGGAATTCTAATTAATCGGTATTTTAATAATCGGAATTCGTATTTTTGATGTTTCGAATTATCATTAAGTCGGACTTTTTGTTATTCGATCTATTGAAAGTCGGTATTTTGAGAATAGTAATTATAAAAGTTAGAGATATTGAAATTTCGGAATTATTAAAATAGGATGAATGATAAATCGGAGTTGTTATAAAAGGAATTTTGAACCATTCGGAATTATGAAAATCGGTACTTTGAAATTCTTATTTGTGATTTTGATTGATTGATTGTGTGGATGTGACGCATGTTTCCCTCTACCTTTTTATTTTTATTTTTTGTGTTTATGTTCTTTTTGCGTCATTTTCACCGCAAATAAACGTATTTTCTTTCTTTCTTTTCTTTCTTTCATTTTCGGAATAAAGTTTTTCATATTATTGTAGTGTACCCATAATAAGCCTGTAATCTTCCCACTGCTGGGACATAGGCCTCCTCTCTGTGAGAGACAGCGAGCCGTAATCCACCACGTCGACCCAGTGCGGGTTGGTGGATGTCACATGTGTTCGAATCTTTTAGTTTTAGGAAATGCCAATTTCCTCACGATATTTTCTCCTTCACAGTGTTGAGAGCAGTGGTGACGAAATAATTTACACAAAGTAAAGCGCCTGACAGGTTTCGAAGCTACGATCTACAACTCGTAAGTCACGGTTGTTACCACTGTGGTGGCACAGTGGTAACAACCGTGACTTACGAGTGACTTTTATAAGAGCAGTGATCTCGATATTTCTAATGACGATTCATCCACAAGTGCGTTGTAAAAGCTTATATTTATTTTTATGATCAACGAGAAAATAGACCGTTTTTTATCTTTTTTACTAGCTGCGAATATCGGGATAAAAAGTAGCCTATATATTAATCCAGGATGTCAGCTACCTCCATACAAAATTTTATCAAAATTGGTCCAGCCGTTTGCGCGTGAAGATGTAACAAACATATAAACACACACACCCCCCACACTCACAAACGTTCGCCTTTATACTCAATACTCAATACTTTATTGCATTCCATAATGTGTATATATATACCAGTTGGTATGTTAAAACATAATATGACAGGAGAATATGGAAAGACGGAAGGGAGGCCTTTGCCCTGCAGTGGGACATAACAGGCTCATAATAATAATAATGGTGCCACATTTCATTAAAATTTCCTAAGGGGCCTCTGCGGGTTGGCTTCGGCCCCTCGTGCGCCTTCCAAAGGACCGGGATCCCATGGTCCCGAGATATTAAAAACCACAATAATAATAATAATGAATCAATTATGGACTCTGTCGGGCACAGCAAAGTTAATTTTTAATAGGAGAGAGGATGAAGGCGCTTTTGTTAAGAAAAAAGAATTAATCATTTAGTTAATACTAGCTGCGCCCCGCGGTTTTACCCGCGTAAATGACGATCCCGTGGGAATATCGGGATAAAAACTATCCTATGTCCTTTTCCGGGACTCAAACTATCTCTATACCAAATTTCATCTAAATCGGTTCAGTGGCTTAGGCGTGAAGAGGTAACAAACATATAAACACACACACACACACACACACACACTCACAAACTTTCGCCTTTATAATATTAGTGTGATAGTGTGATTAGTGTGATATTAGTGTGATAGAAGTATTCTTCAATATTTGTAACAACAGATTTTTACATTCATAGCCATAGATTTATAATAACTACTAGCTGCGCCCCGCGGTTTTACCCGCATACGTCTCGATCCCGTGGGAATATCGGGATAAAAAGTACCCTATGTCCTTTTCCGGGACTCAAGCTATATCTATACCAAATTTCATCTAAATCGGTCCAGCTGTTTGAGCGTGAAGAAGTAACAAACATATAAACACACACACACACTCACAAACTTTCGCCTTTATAATATTAGTGTGATTATAAATCTATGTTCATAGCAAATAAATATATGATTTATTCTGGTTCGATTCCCTGAACCCCCCTCCATACCCCCACCTCCACCTCAATCCCCTGCTAGTTCCTCTTCTGTTTTAATCTCTGTCTCATCCACTTTAATATTTTACTCTTTTCTACAGATATTGCAATTGGAGCTCCTTTTGAGAATAACGGCCATGGCGTTGTCTACCTATACAGTGGCGCGGCCCTCAGCAGTGAAATTTCAGAGAGGGAATTACTATACATGCAAAAGATCGTGCCTGAACCTAGTTATGGCGAGTCGTTCGGCATGAGTCTAACACCATTGTTAGATTATGATGGGAACGGATGCAAAGGTATCTTACATCATCTACTGTCTTTTGAAAATGCCCCACGAAATTGAATTCCATGTTTTACGTAGTTACCATAACCGCTGTAGCTACAGTGCAAAAATCTCTTAGTTTCTAAGACTAAGTATTAAAAATAACGTAAAAAATTACCACGTCTGAACAAATAAGAATATGAAGATGTGAAGCCGCGCGGGTTCCACGCGTAGTGAGAATCGCGCGGAATCCACGCGGTTCGAGAACCGCGCGGAATCTGCGCAGTTTCCGTCGTATCTGAATACGCGCTTCACCCACAGATGCATCTATGCTACTCAAAACAAAATAAGAGCCACTTGTGAATTTTAACATCCGGTCTGATTAAATTATTTTAAAGCGTTCTTAAACGATGTATCTTTTGTATGGTATATCCTGAAGTATTAACAAACATAATGTGAGGATGCCACTTGCATAATTTTTAAAGTGGATACTTTGATACTTTTTTTTTGTAACCACTTGAATTTACCCTATTCTAACACGAATACTTAAGTCGTTTAAATTGTGGATTCTTTTAGGAACAGTCTTACATTTGCTAAGTTACAACGTGGATAAACATTTTGAAAGCGCTATGCCGAGGATCCGAAGACATATGGACCTGCAAACCGCAACTACAGCCATCACATTGATCCAAGAGGGACATTTGCAGCGTTCTATAGCTTTACTGCTTGACTTTTCAAGGCGAGTGATCCAGAATGCTTGGAATCGATTTCAAGAGACTGGGAGTGTAACCAGAAGACGGGCATCTGGCAGGAATCGAGCAATCACCTCGCAGGAAGACCGCTACATACGTTTGACTTCGCGAAGAGAGCGCGTCGTCACCGCCCGCGCCTTACAAAATCGCTTACGCCAGGCGACCGGTACCCGCGTGAGTGACTAAATGAATAGAAATCGGTTACATGAAGACCAGCAGTTTTCTAGGAGACGCGTAGTGTGGATTCCATTGACTAGTGTAAACCGTGTAAACCGATTTATCAATCGCAAGGCTGCACCTGGACTGGGACATAAGTGAATGGAGCTCAGTATTGTTCACTGATGAGTGTAAAGTGAAATTTTTTAATGATGATCGTCGTATTAGAGTATGGAGACGAGAAGGTGAGCGATTTTCGGATGTTTGTACCCATTAAAGTGACAGATTTGGGGGTCCCAATGTCATGGTATGAAGAGGAATGTCTCTATCAGGTCGAACCGAACTCGCAATACTCAGCGGAGGCACGGTAACGGCTGTGCGATAAATTTAGATGATAATAAGACCTCATGTGATGCCATTTGCACAAAGAATTGGTGCAAGATTCACATTAATGCACGACAATGCCCGCGCTCATACAGCTTGAGCCACTAGGGAAGCCCTAGACGATGCTGGTATACGTGTCTTACCGTGGCCTGCCAACAGTCCAGACCTTAACCCCATCAAACACATGTGGGATTTGTTAAAAAGAAGTGTCCGGGACACAAATCAACCCTTACATAATGAACGACAGCTCATTAACGTGCTAAAGTCAAGCTGGGAACTTTCAGAAGAGACAGTGCGACATCTGGTGGAGAGTGTGCCATCCAGGCTTCAAGAATGTGTTCGAAAAAGAGGAAGACACACACGATACTAAAGAAGTGCAAAAAAGATAAAAAGCTTTCGACATTTTTGTTTTAACCTCTTTTTTCACTAAATGTATTTTTTTTGCTGAAATTGCATTTTTTACAAAAACCTAATCAGATGTTCTTTTATCTATCAATAAATTTAATTTTATGGATTTTGCATTAAAAATTAGCTAGCTAATTCAATTTAATTATTTATCTACCTTCAAACCCAATACATTTATTAGGATACACAAAATACATGGTGGCTCTTATTTTGTTTTGAGTAGTATACGTCGCGCAACGAGTTATGAGCGCTGACCTTGAAGAAAACAGACGCCACAAACCCTTATGCCTTAGTAATAAGGGTTCGTTTCGCTTGTTTTTTTTTCAAGGTCAACGCTCATAACTCGTTGCGTGACTTGTATATGTAACACTTCTCTTATTATAAAAGGTTGTTTTTCTGTCACTGATTTTTATCGTGTTTTGTATATAGAATTGGCAATCGGCTCGCCTTATAAAGACACAGTAGTGCTCTTAAGGTGCATGGCAGCTGTACTTGTGAAGACATCAGTGGAATTTCCCAATGTACAGGTAGGTTAAATTTCATTTCAATCAACGAGGTATAAAATAAGATTTAACCCCTTTTATTATGACAAGTTTACCTCCCTAGTCAAGTATCTTGACTTGGCTCGCGAGGTTGTCGACATGTGGGATGTGGACTCAGCGATCATTGTACCGATAGTCGTGACAGCCAATGGATTAATAGCCAAGAGCCTCGACCAACACCTGAGGAGGGTCTCGTTGGGCAACTGGAACAAGAGCTTGATTCAGAAAGCAGTAGTTCTGGATACGGCTCGCATTATCAGAAGGTTCTTTTTTATGAAACCCTGACCGCCCGCGCCGGTAGCTTGGACCCGATACCGGTGGACTACAATTTCTTATATTTTTTAATCTTTTTGTATATAAAAATATTTTAAAAATGTAATTTATAAGAATTTAAATTAAATAAAGGAGATGTCTTGTATATCTCTATTTCTTTCAAGTACTTCCCTATACGGCCCAAGGATTCAGAATGGCGGCGAATACCCTGTGAAGTTTGTACACATTTTTTAAATGGCTTTTAATATTGACTTGTTTATTTTCAGGGTCGCACTAGTTCTGGTAAAACAGACTTTGAATTCGATATTTGTTTAACAGTAACACATCCGAGCTATCTGAAGGCGGTCACAGGGCGTAAGTATACGCCATAATAGTTATTTATGCAACACTGTTGTATAATAAGGGATAATAAGACACGAATTGTGATAATAGTATCACACGAGGGTTGTAATACCTAATTATGTACAGTTGCATACAAGACTTTATCTACACCCATGATATGAATCCTCTATAAAGGTCCTGAAACAGTTTTTTGCAATACGGTACTAATATCGAACAAAAATGGCGGCCGGCGGGATACGGCGTGAATTCGAATAACCTTTAAGTTCTTTTTTAAATTACGACGCTGTGGTAGTGAAACGCGAGTGCATGACAATGTTCTTTTTTTGAAAAGGAGTTGCATAATGAAATTCTGTACAAGATTATAACACTCGTTTGGATGATAATTATGGTTACTTAACATAAGCTGTTTTAGAAACTTTTGTAGAGGAATTATAGCATGGGTGTATATAAAATGTATTATGGCACCTTAAAGGGGTTTGAAGATTTTTGTATGGAGGGTGGCCCTAAAATCAGCCGCCATTTTGATTTTTTTTCAGAATCGCGGTGCACTACAAAAGTTATATTATATTTAGATAGAGGACACTTATACAAACAAAAAATGCTATTTAATATAATATCCTAAAGCGTCAGGCTTCGAAGTTATTCACCGAAATATAAGTAGAAAACAACAAGGATTTTTTTGTTTTTTTTCCCCTCCAGGTAAGCATATTGAACTACTGAGGTAATAGAAACGTTATGAAACCTTTATGGAGAAGAAACAAATGAAGAATAGACATTTTTTAAATAAATAATTAAAAACGGCAATTTATAGTTCGTTTTTTAATCCCAGAGACTAATCTGACATTTAAGTCTTTTGTGTTTTCGTTTTTTTTTTTAGTATAGAAGTTTGACATTACACTTGTCAGATTAGTCTCTGGGATTAAAAACGGACTATACATTGCGGTGTCCAATTATTTATTTAAAAAATGTCTATTCTTCTTTTGTTTCTTCTCCATAAAGGTTTCATAACGTTTCTATTACCTCAATAGTTCAATATGCTTACCTAGAGGGAAAAAAAACAAAAAAAAATCCTTGTTGTTTTCGACTTATATTTTGGTGAATAACTCCGAAACCTGACGCTTTAGGATATTATGTTATATTACATTTTTTGTTTGTATAAGTGTCCTCTATCTAAATATATAACTTTTGTAGTGACCCCGATTCTGAAAAAAAATCAAAATGGCGGCTGATTTTAGGGCCAAAACCTTCAAACCCCTTTAGATTTTGTTGGACTTTTTAGTCACTCTTTCCTGATAGACCAGTCTCTTTCTTAAACTCAAATTGCCATAACAACTTCTGCCGGTCTTTTTTGGTAAAATCTCACCATGAAAACTTAAGTGAAGTGAGCTGTCATTGCACTTGATGCTAGGGATTGACAGACTTCATCTAAGTTTTCGCCGTTAGATTTTAGATCATCTATGTGCAGTCAACAAAAGATATAAGTTTAGTAAAAACGATGGATGTTCTCGAATAAAATTTTATTTTATTAATAGAAAACAAACAGCTCATTTATCAAATTAAATTTCAGTCGACAACATCCATCGGTTTCTTACTAAATTTCAACTATATCCGACGACGACCCTGCATACTTATCTCTTTTGTTGACTGTACCCACGGGTATATGAGTCCTAACAAATGTTTTATTTATGTCAGGTATTATAACAACGGTGGAGATAAATCACGACCACGCTAGGCTGGTTGACACCGATGCCAACGGCACCGTTTCATTCAAGACGGACCTGGATGTTAGACAATCTGAATACTGCAAGAAAGTTCCGTTTATTTTGCCTTCAGTGAGTACATTTTTTGGGAATTCCTTTGCATTATTTTTTTTGGCATACAGTTTATTCTGGCATAATTTTCTTAAAGGCTAATTTGTTTTGACATAAATTTAATTCGCATTACTAAACAACGTCAAGGGCACCCCGAGGTTCGGTTTGGCTAGGTTCCTTTAAACCCTGCAGACAAAAATAGGAACCCCGCGCAAAGGAGCTCCGTCGACCTGACGCCGTTAGAAATAAAACGAGCATGTTAAATTAATGCTTTAGAATGTTATGCTTAATAATTATTATGATTAGAGAAATTATGCGTAAATAGTGTTATGCGAAAATATAATTAGGAGAAATAAAAGTATAGTAAGTTAGATTAGGTCTTAAAATTTTATGCAAATGGATATGGAACACATTTTTGTGCAACAATAAAATAGAGAATCGGAAAATTCACTGAATAAATAAAAGACAATCATAATTAAACCACATCGACATCGCGGCAGGCCCAGACGGAGATGGCGGGATGAGTTGGACTCCTTTGATAAAGATTGGTCCTTGGCAGCTCTGGACAGAGATGGAAAGAGAGTAGGGAGGCCTTTACCCAGCAGTGGGAAATTAACGGCAAAAAAAATATAAACCCCAAGAAAAGTATTAAAAATATATAGGTACCTAACTACGGCCTTTAGCTAAAAAAAAGACGGGTTGCACTCCGGGAGTGCCGGCAGAGGTGAAAACTTGAATATTAACGTTGAAATAAATCAATTATTAATTTAATAAATATAACTCATTTTTTTTTCACTATTTCTGCGTCACTTTTTTCATTAATAGATGCACTTTGTTCAATTTCCATATTTTAAACACACGAATATACACGAATTTTACGAATACACAGCAGTGTGGCTACTACACAGACGGTCGAGCCATCAGCTGTCCATCCATCCATCCATTCACTTCCACTTCGACATCCACTTCGACTTCCACTTCGACTTCCATTTCCACTTCGACTTCCACTTCGACTTCCACTTCGACTTCCACTTCGACTTCGACTTTTACTTTGACTTCCACTTCGACTTCGACTTCCACTTCGACTTCGACTTCGACTTCCACTTCCACTTCGACTTCGACTTCCACTTCGACTTCGACTTCCACTTCGACTTCCACTTCGACTTCGACTTCGACTTCGACTTCCACTTCCACTTCACCTTCCACTTCCACTTCCACTTCCATCACCATCCATCCATCCATCCATTGTGTCCGTGTGTCACTTCACTTCGGTTGGCAACGCCGTAGAAAGAGAGGGGGGAGGGGGGGGGGGAAATCTCTCCTGACGGTCACGTGTCCTGACTCGATGTCCTGACGCGAGTTAACATTTTTTACCCATTACTAAAAGTATGCAACGCCGCTAAAGAAGTTTACACTTCAAAAAAAAAATTACTCCAACAAACTCCAGTTCAAACGTTCGTTACTGTCGCAGCCATGATGTGACGTCATTATTCACGATACTACTTTGTTAACATTGCTTTTTTAGCCTCAAATCGTATAAATAAGCAGAAAATACTCTAACTTACCTACCTTACCTTAGTGAGAATTCAAGCGGTTTGCAAGACTAGAATTAGATGTTTATTCACACGACTTTTAAAATCTCGAATTCGACGCGTTTCGAGTTTGCGTTCCGTTCAATCGAAAAACGTAAAAATAAATATGATTAAGTAATTGTAAAATAAGTAATTTATTAAAAAAAAATAAGTTTATTTCTTGACTCGTAAACATTGTATATGCATGAAAAAGTTTTGGTTTACTTGCATATTCCCTATTGGACAATCTGTGGCCTAACTCTTGGAACTTCACTCCTCTTTCTGGTATCAAATGGCAATGTGGTCAATATAAGACTAGGTACTGAGGCCAGCTTAATAAATACTAATAATATAACATTTTCTTCAAAGCACGGCAAATACGAGACGGAAATACGCTACCTGATATCTTCGGAGCTGGAAGAGGATCCCATGAAACTCAATGATTTTATAAGCTCCCGTGTGATCCTAAGTGACCGGAGTGACTTGACCATCCAGAAATCATTGTGGGCAGCCGAGTGTGCGGGGAACAAGACTTGTGTGCCTAAACTGGACTTAACACCACATATCAGTTTCCTGTAAGTACTATAGGGTGTCTTTCTGACTCTACTAGGGTTAGCTACAGATCAGCTCGCCGTCCGGTAAGGACCAGGCCCGGGTCGACGGCGCGTTGTGTTCCACGCGCGCCTCAAAGAGATGTCAGCACTAACTGACGGGGTCTACCAGGACCGAAGCCTGCCGGGGTCGCGGGTTGTTCGTAAGAGATACCGTGGCCCCTGGCACAGGCAACTGAAGGAACACGGGTGGGTTTTAGTCAGTAAAAGTCTGACACGCCCTCTCGCTCCGCCCAGAGCGGGAGAAGTTATTTGATAATTTCCCACAGAAAAAAAAGGGTTAGCTACAGATGGGAGCTATTCTACTAAATTAAACTCCCTTTAGACCTTTATATGATATTATTCAGGAGTCTTTTCATAATTAAATCATTATCTCGACTTATTTCTTATACGTCAAACCTACTCGTACGACTCTCAAAATGACACACGCTTGAACGTTCGAATGGGCCTTCAAATAGTAGCGGTCTGTCTCGCAAGGAGGTCAGGATCTCTCAAAGAGGTCTCTATAGTACCCTGTTCGGTGAATCGTGGATCAAACGAAAAATGGCGATAGCTGAGGTTTCATGCAGTAAAAAAAAATTTTAAAAAGTATCATCACTACAAAAGTGCTTTTATGACAATGGGTACCATGATTGATCAGTATTGGCAATTTTTTTCAATATCCCCGTAACCGTACTGTTAACATTCAAATTGTCATAACTTTCAAGGAGATCAAGTCAGGGCTCTACCACAGAGATATTTTTTACTGCAAATAACCCCAACTATCGCGCTGTGTTGTTGGATCCAAGATGTTTTACCCAGCCTGTACCTATGTGTATATTTTCGGCACAATTATCTTATACATAATTTCAAATACCCATCTACACTAGATAGAAGGTTAACTCAATAGCTTTATTAAAAGATGAGACTAAAACTATATACTCGTAGACTTAAGGTCCTATTAAAATAGACGGACAAACTTTTAGAAATCATTCAGACTACCAAAATAAGGACGATGGCAAAAAAATAAAACGCATTAGATATGTACTTACAAGAAGAAAAAGTCAGCTAACGAAAATTCACTAATGTACCGGACATTTATTATTTTAGGTCAAAATAAAATCACTTTAATCAGTGTTTTTAGGGTTTCGTAGCCAAATGGCAAAAAACGGAACCCTTATGGATTCGTCATGTCTGTCTGTCCGTCCGTCCGTATGTCACAGCCACATTTTTCCGAAAGCAGTAAGATTTTCACACAAAAATAGAAAAAAAACACAATAAATTTTGGGGTTCCCCATACTTACAACTGAAACTCCAAAAATTTTTTTTCATCAAACCTGTACGTGTGGGGTATCTATGGATAGGTCTTCTAAAATGATATTGAGGTTTCTAATATCATTTTTTTCTGAACTGAATAGTTTGCGCGAGAGACACTTCCAAAGTGGTAAAATGTGTGTCCCCCCCCCCTCTAACTTCTAAAATAAGAGAATGATAAAATTAAAAAATATATATAATGTACATTACCATGTAAACTTCCACCGAAAATTGGTTTGAACGAGATCTAGTAAGTAGTTTTTTTTAATACGTCATAAATCGAAAACCGCAATTTACCTTTCACAAAGTTACAACGAACTACAAGAACTTTTATATTATGTTACTTGCTGCTACGGAACCCTTCATGGGCGAGTCTGACTCGCACTTGGCCGGTTTTTATTTTTTTTGCTTGGATATCTTTGGTTAGACGTACTGCGCGTTGTGTTAAATAAAAGTCCATCTATTTTAATGGGACCTTGTATATTCAAATGCTACGATTAGTACCGAAATGTATCCACCAGTAGAATCATTAGGTCAGTACATTTAGAACAGCAGCCAACCTCATCGGCCCAAGCCACGTCGGGCAGCTGCTAGAATGGCTCTGAAAAACGTCTGAAAAGAACCGTACAGGGTAACATTTTGTGTTCGATGATTACACCTAATTGTAACCAATTTTATGATTACAGAAATATCGAACCTTACATAATTGGCTCGAGTAAAAAAGAAACGATGTACATCACTATGAAAAACGACGGGGAGGTGGCGTACGACTCGTGCGTGCGCGTGCGCATCGACGGTGCTAACGTGCTCCAGCCGGGTGGCTGTGTGTACGAGCCTTCGAATGATGGGGTCGTTCAACTTATGTGTGAGCCCCCTAGGCCCCTCTGGAACAAAAAAAGTTGGGTATGTTTGCTCGCCACCTACTACGCTAGTCTACTTATATCCAATAGAAATAATTATTTTGATCGTACTCAAACGTGCACTTTGAGGCATTGAGTGCCTGTGAGAGAATGTGTATCACACTAATATTATAAAGGCGAAAGCTCCGTGTTTCCTTTTTAAGTTCAGAGTATTAATTGGTACAATACCTAGTGTTAGTACGTAATCGACTCTGTAACAATGAACTGTGTAGAAGTTAACCTTTTAACGGCTTACGCCGGATAAATCCGACATATATTTTAGTGTCCATTCCACCCGGGTCGTATATATACGACCAAATACCACAGCTCGTTTAATCTGTATTGTTATTACATCATCACATCTCTCGTTTACCCGTATCCCAATTCTGCGCCCACGACTGTATATCTGACACTAGGTTTGTCACTAACTACGTCTGATCACAATCCTATGTACAGTCAACAAAAGAGATAAGTATGCAGGATCGTCGGATATAGTTGAAGTTTAGTAAGAAACCGATGGACGTTCTCGAATAAAATTTTCTTTTATTAATAGAAAACAAACAGCTCATTTATCAAATTAAATTTCAGTCGAAAACATCCATCGGTTTCTTCCTAAACTTCAACGACCGTTGGATATACGACGGTATATCCAACGATCCTGCATACTTATCTCTTTTGTTGACTGTCCCTGGATTCGACATAATTATACCACCTTTTATACCTGCCCTGTTTTTGTCCAGACAACAAAAAAAAGTCGGCTGGTATATTCTCTGCGTACCCTTTCGGGCAATCTAAGCTTGATCGCAGGTAACCGACATAGCCCGAAAAATTGCCAAACTTAAGTGGCAGTGGGCAGGGCACATTGCTCGCAGAACATATGGCCGATGGGGCCGAAAGGTTCTGGAGTGGCGACCGCGTACCGGAAGGCGTAGCGTTGGAAGGCCTCCCACAAGGTGGACCGACGACCTTGTGAAGGCCGCAGGAACTCGTTGGATGCGAGAAGCACAAAACCGGTCGAAGTGGAGGTGCTTGGGGGCGGCCTATGTCCAGCAGTGGACGTCTTTCGGCTGAAATGATGATGATGATGATGATGAAGCTTGATCATATATTGTAATCTAATGTCACCTTCACAGAACACCGGTCAAATTGAACTGGAGATGATCCATCTTACAAACCTGCACAAGAGTATAAACATCACCACGGTTCTATACAATCGCTGTAATGATATCCACACAGTCACCCAAAATAAGACGATTCCGATTACTTTGAGACCTGATTCCAGAGGAATTAACGCCAAGGGGTTCGTATTGTTATCATTTTTTTTTTTTCATTTTACTTGTTTTTCTCAAACTTTTGTCTTTGGTTTTCGTCTTCAATAAAATTAGGTTACAATTATCACACTAATATTATAAAGGCGAAAGTTTGTGAGTGTGTGTGTGTGTTTATATGTTTGTTACTTCTTCACGCTCAAACGGCTGGACCAATTTTGATAAAATTTTGTAAGGACGTAGCTGACACCCTGGATTAACAGTATCTATATTTATGTCTGTAATTTATATGGTGTACATAATAAAGAGTATTCTATTCTATTCAATTAACATATAAGCTACTTTTATCCCGATGTTCCCACGGGATCGACATTTCCGCGGGTGAAACCGCGGGGCGCAGCTAGTGTATAATAATGTGTTAATATGCTCTTCGTTTGCAGAGAGACTGATATCGGTAACACTGTTAATATGACGGAAGAGGATATCAAAGTAAATGGAAAACGGATAAAACACGTTTATACGGTGAGGAATGTTCAACCTTTAAATCATTTCTGCAATAATTCGTCTCGGCAGAAATGGGGAACTATTTGTGTCGAGAACGATCAGGGTATGGGTCAAAATCCAGTGCCCTAGTTGGGTAACATACGTTCAATCACAACAAGAGGGTTTTGAAGGGAATCCGTAATCCATTGCTTCACAGGTTTAAAAAAATCGTCTGCTCAACGCCGTAAAAAACGCAATGAATGTGCCTCAACTGTCAAACTGAAAGCAATTGCGATCAATTGTGATTTTATGTGTGTTATGCAATTATGCTCTCAAAACGGTGAAGGAAAACATCGTGAGGAAACCGGCATGTCCTAGACCCAAAAATTCGAAGACATGTGACATCTACCAACCCGCACGGACCCGCGTGGTGGATTACGGCCCACTCCCTCTCACAGAGAGGAGCCCTGTGTCCCAGCAGTGGGAACATTATAGGCTGATAACATTATGATGATGCAATTATCCCGCTGATTTACCTAAGCCTGCATCGATAACCATAACCTCTCTTCCGAAGGTTTTTAGTTGAATCGAGATTCCGATATTTAAAAGCTGTTACATTCACTGTGATCACGAGGTCAGAGGTGCCTGGAGAATGCGGAATTAATTAGAGAAGGCAAAAAAAAAACCTGACAATTTTAGTCTTGCAACCCTGAAATCGCGAAAAGAAATCAGCTGTTCCTTACAATTATGTTCGAGTAACTCGTCAAAATGTAGGTAACAGCTGATTTTTTTTCTCGATTTCAGGTATGGTCCCTTAGTAAAAGTTGTTCATAATGATGAGTACAATCTCCCATTTCGATTTGTCACATGTGTTCAATTTCAAACTGTATATGGTGACGTTTTAACATGACAAAACGCTTGAAAAATATGACCTACCGCAATTTATTAAAATTTGGTTTTGTTTTATTGCAGATCTCAAACACTGGTCCGACCAATTGGGAGAAGCTGTCAGTTGATGTAAAATTGCAGAAGAAACCGTTTATCAAGTATGATGCTGATGCTTCAGTCACAGTAAGTTACAAAATTATCTATATAGGTATAACGACGATGAAGGGACCACTCTAATTTCGTCGTTATAGGCAAAGGTAAAGAGATTCAGACACGTATCGTGCGTCTGGCTTATTCCCAGGAGCTCCAAATTTATTTTTCTTCAAACAAAATTTTCACTCCATACATTGATTCCCAAGAGCTCAATAATTTTATTAAAATACCTACTAAAATTGTTCCCATTGCTTTTTAGGCTTCCGTAGCCAAATGGCAAAAAACGGAACCCTTATGGATTCGTCATGTCTGTCTGTCTGTCTGTCCGTCCGTCCGTATGTCACAGCCACTTTTTTCCGAAACTATAAGAACTATACTGTTGAAACTTGGTAAGTAGATGTATTCTGTGAACCGCAATAAGATTTTCACACAAAAATAGAAAAAAAAAAACAATATATTTTGGGGTTCCCCATACTTACAACTGAAACTCCAAAAAATTTTATTCATCAAACCTGTACGTGTGGGGTATCTATGGATAGGTCTTTAAAAATGATATTGAGGTTTCTAATATCATTTTTTTCTGAACTGAATAGTTTGCGAGAGAGACACTTCCAAAGTGGTAAAATGTGTGTGTGTCCCCCTCTAACTTCTAAAATAAGAGAATGATAAAATTAAAAAATATATATAATGTAAAATTAAAAAATATATAAACTTTCACCGAAAATTGGTTTGAACGAGATCTAGTAAGTAGTTTTTTTTTAATACGTCATAAATCGAAAACCGCAATTTACCTTTCACAAAGTTACAGCAAACTACAAGAACTTTTACATTATGTTACTTGCTGCTACGGAACCCTTCATGGGCGAGTCCGACTCGCACTTGGCCGGTTTTTTAATTTGGAGCCGTCGGGAATAAAATTATGTAGCGCCTGGGAATAAGCCATGCGTCTATGAGCCATACTTATTAAAAAAAAAATGATCGCTCTTAGCGATAAGACCGCCCATTGTGTCACTCATTGTAAAGTTTCTATATTTAATGTCTGTAATTTATATGGTGTACATAATAAAGAGTATTCTATTCTATTCTACTCAGAATATCACTTTGTAACTGAACCTGAACCATAAATTTAACTCCGAAACGCTTACCTACCTACTTAGCTCATCATCTGCCTAGCCTTTTCCCAACTATGTTGGGGTCGGCTTCCAGTCTAACCGGATGCAGCTTAATACCAGTATTTTACATGGAGCGACTGTCTATCTGACCTCCACAACCCATGAGTAACTGGATATAATACGATACCCCTTGGTAAGACTGATTGTCAGACTTTCGGGCTTCTGACTACCGGTAACGATTGTCAAAGATCTACGAATGACAGCTGGGACCAACGGCTTAACGTGCTTTCCGAGGCATGGAGAGGTCTTGGTTCCCATTTCAAAAAATGCCCAATAAGCCTCCTCCTTTTTGTGCCATGCTTGCCTGGTCTGTGCGTGTCTCATCCAGGTGTAAACCACTATCTTTCATGGGTCCTGCCGTTAGGGAACAGCAATGAGCAGTGTTGGCTCAGTGATAACGGACCCGACTTACGAGACTTAGAGATTACGGGACTTTTTTCGTACTTTGTATGAATAATTTATCACCACTGCTATAAAAACGGTGAAGGAAAACACCGTGAGGAAACCGGCATGTCCTAGAACCAAAAATCGAACACATGTAACATCTACCAACCAGCACTGTGCCCACATGGTAGTTTATAGGCTACTATCTCTCGAAGAGAGGAGGCCTATGTCCCAGCAGGGGGGGACAATACAGGCTGATTATGCTTCCATCAGGGTGTTGGTCTCCCAACGTCAGTTGATTCATTGCTTGATCTAAATAGAATGTACCGTGTATTACTGCCATATCGAATTGTAATATTTGACATTTATTTTCAGATGGTCTCTTCATCATCTTCCTCGTCGAATGCATATACTCCTTGCCAATTTGAATCTCAAGATGCGATGTCAATGACTTATGTCTGCGAGGTAGAAAGATTGAAGGCAAATGTGGATACAGCTAAGATTCTTATACCGATGTACATTATAAATGGAACTCTTGGTAAGAATCATGATCGTAAAATAATTCAAACTCGCTCTTTTACTACCAGACTATCAGACGTACTACAGGGTACCATACCCACTTGGTTGGTTGATATCCCGACCAGTCGTACCGGGTTAGGGGGCAACTCGTCCACTTCAAAACTGGGACCAGGGACCAATTCCACCTTTCTAATTTGATTAGGGGGCAACTCGTCCCACTTCGAAACTGGGACCAGGGGCCTAAGGGGGCAACTCGTCTCACTTCTAAACTGGGACCTGGGACCAATTCCACCTAGGGTCTCGTACCTACTCAATGCTTCTCCTCCATATTTAATATGTGCACAACAAAAGTGTGGTCTCTCTACCAGCGTCTGTGTTCCCTTCTACATTAAACCCGTCTGCCTTCACAGCAAGATTGAACAAGCATCTTCTGGGCACGCTCGTTTCCATTATCGTTCCACCGCTTTCCATCAGGCGTGATCGAGGTCAAGAGCTGGCCTATTCAGCAATAAAAGATTTAAAAATAATTAATAATTATAAATAATAATAATTATTAATTATCCGGGAGTTGTCCTTGGATGCACTTGCATAGTGCATACAGGGATAATCGTCAGTTAGTGTCTTCTTATCATTTAAAATTGTTTAAGAGGCCTCTGCGAGTTGTCTTCGGCCCCTGGTACGCCTTCCAAAGGTCCGGGTGCCCAGGGTCCCGAGATATGTAAAAGACATAAAAATTATTAATTAAAAATAATTATTAATAATTGATAATTATTTCTCGGATAAAAACACCCGGCTCTTTCTACAAAAAACCTATTGGAATAAATTAGTGACTGCAATAGAAGCCTCCTAGTAAGCTAGGTTTCTGTTAATATGAGCAACGTTAACTAACAAATTCAGAGTAATAGAACCTTATGGAGTAATCGGCCCCTATTACGTGGGCGAAATGTCTGGAAATATACACCTCTACCTTACTCTTCGAAGAAATTCGTGATGTTATTTGATGTGTGAAACTTAATTAGATTAGGTACTAAGGCAGATTTTTCCAAGGCCAGATAACTTAACTTACACAATAATTTTGAATTTTTAATAGTTCTTCCCTACAAAAACTGTCAGACTTCAATTTTATTGCACCAATAAAAATGATCTGTCGATGGAAAAATCAACCCTACGTGAAATTCTTGTTGCTCTCGATCTTAACATAATTCAACACTTTACTCTTTTGTAGTTTGAAATATCCCACTTCTGAAAAAAGATCTCCCCCTTGATTTCTAATCTAGACAGTGTTGGGTTAAGGAGGCAGTATTCTGATGTTCATAATCTGATGTTTTTTCTTCTTATTTCATTTGCAGAAGGACTTCTCGATAAAGATAAAAATGTTACGATAATGTCTGACGTTATACTAGTAATCAATGATGTCAAGCACAAAGCTGAAAGGTAAATAGATAATATAAATAATTAACAGGAGGAATGACGTGGAAAGGCAGCTGTGTGACAAAAAATGAAAAGAGTATGCCTAGATGGTTTGGTCATATTGAGAGTATGAGTGAATGGCGACTAACAAAAGATATATTCAAAGATGTGAGAGGATACGCCGGGAGAGCTATTATTATTCTATATTATATACTATTATACAGGATAGGCAAAAAATCGTGGATCAAACAAAACAGGGCGATAGTTGGGGTTATATGCAGTATAAAAAAAAGAAAAAAAAATAATAATGAAACAAATATCATCACTACAACACTGCTTTTATGACAGTAGGTACCATGATTTATCAGTATTGGCACTTTTTTCAATATCGTTTAAGTCTCACGAAGAATTATTTGTAACCTTAGAACCATAATGTAAACACTCAAATTGCCATAACTTTTAAGGAGATCAAGTTAGGGCTCTGCCATAAAGATATTTTTTACTCCTTATAACCCCAACTCGCCCTGTTTCGTTTGATCCACGAGTTTAAGCCCACCCTGTATATTCAAAACTAAGCGGTATTCGCTGCCGCTGTGAGTAGAGGTACATACCGCGCGGGTTTCGCTCAGGTATTTAGTATCAAGTTCCACGGCTAGAGCGGTGAAATCCACTTTGGTGTGAACCATAGAATGTTATATCTATGGTGTGAACAATATTACCGCATACCCACTCGGTTTTCTCTACCGCAGACGGTAGCGAATACCGCTTAGGTTTGAATAGGCCTTTAGTTTGCTAGCTGCGTTGTCAATACAAGCTTAAATATTATTTTTTAGGATAATCTCAACTATAACGCTGCAACAGGCGCCGGTACCGTTCGAGACGATAATAATAGCAGTAGTTGTCGGCCTCTGCATCTTAATAATCATCGCATTGATTCTCTACAGGGTAAGTACCATCAATTCTAAATTTTGTATCTTCCCTCTTATCAGAACGTAGTATGTAGTACATTGTGGGTATTAATAGCTTTCATTTTGACAGTTCAACAACATTCATTGCGTTATTTTAATACGTTGTTGAGCAGACAAATTTTTCGATCATATGAAGCAATGGATCAGCAATATCTTTCAAAATGATTCATGATTCAAAATGATTCTTAAATTGGATATTATGTATTCATTATGTATTTGATATTAACGACCGCAACTTACGAGTTGTAGATCGTAGGTTCGTACCCAGACAGGCGCATTACTTTGTGTAAATTATTTTATCACCATTTCTCTCAAAACGGTGAAGGAAAACATCGTGGCACTAAAACGAAAACATCGAAGACTTGTGACATCTACCATTCCGCACTAAGCCCGCGTGGTGGATTACAGCCCACTCCCTTTCGCTGAGAGGAGACCTGTGTCCCAGCAGCGGAAACATTAAGGCTGATTATGTTACCTATGTTTTTGATTAGTTTTGTTTGTGAGCTGGGAACGTTATTTTTTTTTCGTTTTGTTTTGTTGCCGTTCGTTTTACCGTCCCCACCCCCTACATATACAGTACTCGTACCAATGCTTGTATTATAATTAGATCCCCTCCAACTGCCATAGTCAGACGCCAACGTTCTGCATACACCAGGAAACCGTGACCACAGGGGCCATGAGAAAACTCAGCACATTGAAACGGAACTAGCCTCTGCCTTAAAAAAGTTTTTTTTATTCATCAGCTACCTTAATTCTTTCAGATTGGTTTCCTGCAGCGTAAGAAGAGAGAGGAATTGCAGAAATTACGGAAAAGTGTTAGGCGCCAAACTATTGTAAGTTTCCTTAATACTTCCTAATACATAATCATAGTATAGTGTGTGTGTGTGTAGTGTAGTAATAGTCATACCTATCTGGTACAGGTTATAGAGGTATGAGGAACAGGGTGTAAAGTTCACTCATCCATACTAATATTATAAATTCGAAAGTAACTCTGTCTGTCTGTCTGTATGTTAACTTTTCACGCCTAAACCGCTTTAGATGAAATTTGGTATAGAGATAGCTTGAGTCCCGGGAAAGGACATAGGAAACTTTTTATCCCGATATTCCCACGGGATCGAGACTTATGCGGGTGAAACCGCGGGGCGCAGCTAGTACTCTATAGAAAAGGGAGGATCATCCGACCAGACGGGTGTTGTGTCCGGTGGGCAACTGCCCAATGATTCATGTCGGGCCGTTGTATCTATGCTAGTTGCGCGGTAAACTCTGCTTGCGAGATGCAGGATTTGCGTGACGTCAGTATGACGCGTTGTTCGCATGTGGCGTTGTAGATACCGCTACAAGATCATCAAATTGAGCAACTTTTTCCGTGGGACCAACATCGTAATCGCGAAAAAATAATCAGCTGTCTCATACATTTGGGTCGAGTAGGTACGTCAACAAAAGAGATAAGCATGCAGGATCGTCGGATATAGTTGAAGTTCAGTAAGAAACCGATGGATGTTGTCGACTGAAACTTAATTTGAGCTGTTTGTTTTAAAATTAAATTTTATTCGAGAACATTCATCGGTTTCTTACTAAACTTCAAATATATCCGACAACCCTTCATACTTAACTCTTTTGTTGACTGTACCTAATGAAGTTTTGCATGGGCCAGTTGACATTTTTTTCGCGATCACGAAGTTGGTCCTACGGTAAAAGTTGCTCAGTTTGATGATCTGTACCAGATATAACCAAACTTTTCTGATACTGCTGTACCTATACAGGGATATCTTTTTTATCACCATCCAAATTTTTACAGAGTGTTCTACCCATGAATATGAACAACTTTCACTATAGGACCAACTCTGAAATCACGAAAAAAAATCAGCTGTTTCATACAAAAGTTCAATACCTACTTGACCAAAATGTATGAAACAGCTGATTTTTTTTTCGTGATTTCAGAGTTGGTCCCATAGTGAAAGTTGTTCATATTCATGGGTAGAACACCCTGTAAAAATTTGGATGGTGATAAAAAATATCCCTGTATAATGGGCTCTTACCAAAAATAAAAAAAAACTAAGTATGAATATGTATATTCAAAAGCTGGAAACGAGATGTCCATATTTAAATGTCGTTAAACGAATTTACATTTCATTGTTCAGCTGAGGCGTTCAACGATGCCATCGCAGAGTCAAGCATCCGGAGACCGGAGGCAAATCCTGGAAGACATGAAAGAAGAAAACGAACATGCCCCAAACCTAATATAATCGTACAGTCAGCATCAAAAGTCGATTAACACTATCCTTTTTACATGTTATTAAATTGACAACAACTTTTTAAATAAACTGATTTTTAGCACTTCACATAATAGACAAGAGTAGGTATATATTCTAAAAGAAAATCTTCTGCTGCAATTTTGAACAAATATTTTGGTCAATAACTAAGATTAAAAAAACTGAAGTGTTAATCAACTTTTGATGCTGACCGTACCACCTCATTAAACTGTAGTGTTCATTGGCGATTAGGTTATCACATAAAGGGTTGATTTTGCCAAAGTCAGAGGGGCAAATCTCGTAATTTTAAGAACGTTCACAGTCTGATCTCGGTCTCAATCTGTCAAAAATGCCTTTGATTTCCCATACATTTTTGACAAGTATTTGACAGTGTCGCTGAGATGAGATTGTGACTAGATTTTGAACGTTTTTAATTACGAGAATTGACCTGATATATTTTATTCGTGGAATAAAATTGACATGTAACAGTTTTAGTATGAAGAAAACTGTCCGAAATCCAAAATTTATTTTCAGGATTAGATTATTCTAGTTATAAGAGTTTGGTGGAACTCGCCCTTAGGTCTGATTTTGCCAAAATCCCAACGTCAGATATATTTTATCCGTGGAATAAAATTGACGTCTGACACTTCTTGTATGGAAAAACTGATAAAAACTCTGACATATTTACTAAAAATAGAAGGATAAATTTTTCGAACAAAATAAATAGCGTAAAAATTGGCACGAAATAATAACCCTTGATAATAAGGCGCTAGACACGCGCGGGACGATGGTATCAACAATTCTACACAAACTTTATGGTATTGATACCAAATAATCACAAGATAAGTTTAATGTTTTTAAATACTAAAATGAAACAACAGCTCCGACTGCTAGAATGTTAATTGTTGTTAATTATTTTAATTGTGTATGTTTAAAACACGAAGGTAATGCAGAATACGTGATTTCAATTAATGTGATACCTAAGTTAATCGCCACACTTTATTTGAAAGTATGTAAATTCGATTAAAGTTAAAACAGGACTAGCCATCTCAAAATTCCATCGCCACTTACTCAACTATCTACTCAAACTTTATGTCTTCTGAGTTGATTTTTGAGTAACCAAAAGATCCTTAAAAAGTTTCGTTACAATAGAATTTGAACTTTGTTCTGGATGACATTGAGTTTATTATTCCAAAACTTGATAAGTATCTCGAATTCTAAATCCAAATATAGGCGATTTATGGATAACGTTACACAGTCAAATCCGAGATAGTATTCATGACCTTGGGGCCAATCCTATTTTTTTATTTGTATAGTAGGTTATAAAAATACATAATATTTTAAGAACGTGACACTTTATACAAAGGTATGATTGCGATCTCGGCAGCACGCAGCAGTGCTGCCGCGGCAGTGCGGTCGCAGCACTATTGGTCCTCATACATTTTCTATGGGTTTATATGAGATTACATTCCGAGCACAGCAGCAATGTCGCGCAAAACTGCTGCGTGCTGCCGAGATCGGAATCATACCTTAAAGTAGTATTTTCTTGTTTCTCACGAAAGTAAGTTAAGTACTAGCATAAAACGTATAAATAATAGAATATTAAGGTGCTTTCAATTTCAAGAAATGTTTATAAATTTAGCTGGCCAATTTAAAATAACCCTGTATAAACGACAAATATTTCATTAGATTACCTATTTATTTATCTGATTGTTAAAAGGTTCAGCGAGGCAATTGCGTAACACATTATCAATCGGAATCGGTTTCATTTTGACAGGTCAACAACATTCATTGCGTTATTTACGTGTTGAGCAGACAAATTTTTCGAACCTATGAAGCAATGGATTAGAAATTAGCTTCAAAATGATTCTGATTCCGATTGATTGTGTTACGCAATTAGGCTGCTGGTTCATATCAGCCTGTAAAAATGTCAAAGGTTAAATGGCCGGTTCAAAACAGTTCAATATGCATTGTTCTTATCACCAAGCTGAAGAACTGTTTTTTGTGATTTTAGCTTGTGTTAGGAATACAGGAGGACACTCCTCGGCTTCTCGTTTTGTATACTTTATATTTATTGCTAATTTTTAGGTTGAAATAAAAGTTTTGTATTTAAGTATGCAGTTGTTAATTGTTAGACACTCACTGCGTACCACTGGACATGAATTTATTAACAGAACCAGGTCTTAGAACTGGTACTAAAAGTACAGGTTCTTTACCGGTACTTCACTAAGTACCGAACCACTGTTCTTGCCATTTTGGTACCGGTTCCAGACGGGTACTGGTACTCCACCCAACAAGTACCGGTAACCGCCGCGTACCACAGACTTCGTATTTGTACCGTAAAGTTATATTTCTAATGCCTATCCGCTCCGATGTCGCGAAATCACCTAAAGATCGGTAACAATAGAAAAATAATTTGTGTCTCATTAGTGACAGTTGAACTCATATTACTGTTTTTGGTACCGGTATAGTGCCGATACTGATTAGAAATACCAATAGTACAGGTGCTACGTCTAGTACCGGTACCAATAGTACCCGTACTACTCTTGTACCGGTATCACACCAAGACCAAAGATACAGGTTCCCAAAAATACCGGTATTACAAACCCTGATCACAAAAAAAAAAGGTTTAATATGGTTTATGGACGACTCGGACCTCAAGTGTAGGTACCCTTATCTTTATATTTCAAATATTTATTCCACAATTTTCATGATGCTACTGTTTGTCGCTGCATCACCCAAAGGTTGACTGGTAACTACAATCTGTCAAATTTCTTTAATAGATTTTCAACTTTATCGCCAAAACATAAGGTTCAAAGTTGATTGGGAAAATTTTACAGTTTCGGGTAGCTTGATGTGCTGGCGTCTGTACATTTATGTGCTTGAAGTGTTAAATAAATAAATAAAAAAAATCAAATCTTGTCGAGCAGTGTTTATTTACATAAATCAGTGTAAAATCGTCAGACTTTTTTGGTTCTCCCGAGGTACCTACCAGAACGCGATCAACTATTACGGATGATGCGTATTCTACAACTAGATTTAAATGAACTGTATATACAGGGTGAATTTTTCAAGTGGGCGTGGATGGCCAAATCCGAAACTATGAGGAATAGCGAAAAGTACTCAAAGGAGTCGCGGGCTCGATTTTGATGAAAACTAAAACTGCATCATTGGATTTTTGAAAAATCAATATTTCTGGCCAGGAATCGAACCTGTTGATTTTGAAAAAAAAACACACGCTGTTTTTTGTTACACCATTCGATAGTGTCGCTAATAAGGATCAAATTCTGGGAAGTAATGACATACGGCAAACTAAAGGAAAGAGCTCATTTTTATCAAAATACTTTTTTAATTTCTTATGCTACCTACCTATTACACCTTAACTGATTAATTGTTCAAAATTATGACAATTGTTTTTGAATACATAGCTAGATTCGACGTCTCAAGGATTGTACTGCAACTAAAAATTTGAATTTAGAACATAATTTTGTGAAGGTGACTGCGCTACGAGTGTTTCGGGTGTAAAAATATTGAGCATCATTTCGAACAAAGTATGAAAAAAGAAGCAGTTTATTAAAATTCATCATTTTCCTTAAGTTTGCCGTATGTCATTACTTCCCAGAATTTGATCCTTATTAGGGACACTATCGAATGGTGTAATAATACAGTGTGTGTTTTTTTTTTTTCAAAATCAACAGGTTCGATTCCTGGCTAGAAATATTGATTTTTCAAAAATCCAATGATGCAATTTTAGTTTTTATCAAAATCGAGCCCGCGACTCCTTTGAGTACTTTTCGCTATTCCTCATAGTTTAGAATTTGGCCATCCACGCCCACTTGGAAAATTCACCCTGTATATACGCTTTATTTTATTATAATCCTTATCTGTCTGCATATAAGCACCACTTTTCACCAAAAAATACACGCTTGAAATATCTGAAAAACTATCAGCTACATTTGATTGGTTTGCACGCCAAAAGCAAAACAAATATGCAGGGAAAAACGAGTTTAAAATAGTGTATAAAAATCTACGACAGTCAACCGTATTTTAGCTGGTATACCGGTGTTTGTAAGTAAAATCCGATTTAAATAGAAACTAGTGGCCCTGCTTCGAACGGATCATGAAACGGAAGTCGGTGTCTTTGGTTCCGCATTTTCGTTTTTTGACACCGACTTCCGAAATTAAAGTTATTTATCATTTTGTAGTTTTTTTTTTGAAGTCGTTTGTCTTTTTTTTTTTTTGTAAAAAAGTTTTTATTTTTCTTAGCTGCACCTACCCCACAAAAATTCAATTAACACTAGTGCATTGAAGAATTGATGACACCGACTTGAAGAATCATCAAAATTCGCATAGAAATGCCTGAGATGCATTACATTTATGCATATAAGTTCGTACATAAGAATAATTACCTAATGTATTATATACTTAAACCTTCCTGAAAGTATATAGATTACATTAGTGAGAGAATTATTAAAATTGGTTCATTAGTTTTTGAGAAAATCGCGGACATACATACATACATAATTATTCATATTCGACCCGTATTACGGGTCGAATACAGAACCTCCTTTTTTGAAGTCGGTTACAAAAAGACGCACATAATCATCTGCCTAGCCTTTTCCCGACTACGTTGAGGTTGGCTTCCAGTCTAACCGGATGCAGCTGAATACCGGTATTTTACATGGATTGCCTATCTGACCTCCACAACCCAATTACTAGGTTTCCACAAGCCTCTCCGGAAGGTTTATTTTACAATACATTAATATTGAACTTAACTTAGGGGCTTGTGGCTAAGTAATAACAGCCGCACAGGTCAACCGATCAGGTTAAGCTACGCTTGCCGCGGTTGGTCTGTGGATGGGTGACCATCTTTACATACGGAGACCCCTCCGTGCCTCGGAAAGCACGTCAAGCCGTTGGTCCCGGCTATCATTCGTGGATCTTTGACAGTCGTTACGGGTCGTCAGAAACGCGAACTCTGAGAACCAGTCTTCACAAGGGGTATCGTATTACCCAGAAATTGGGTTGTGGAGGTCAGATAGGCAGTCGCTCCATGTAAAATAATGGTACTCAGTTGGACTGGAAGATGACCCCAACATAGTTGGGAAAAGGCTAGGCAGATGATGACATTAATATTAAACTTACATACTTACTAATAAATCTCGATGTTTTGTCAAGT
This sequence comes from Amphipoea oculea, assembly GCA_945859645.1. Classification (NCBI taxonomy): domain Eukaryota; kingdom Metazoa; phylum Arthropoda; class Insecta; order Lepidoptera; family Noctuidae; genus Amphipoea; species Amphipoea oculea. Next base: position 18,948,743 of record OX243873.1, read on the forward strand.
CCTAAAAACCGTGCAAAGCAGGGGTGGGTCGCTGGTTAAGCTTTGGTTTTCTAAGAAAACGGTGAACGGTCACACAAAACGGCCGTCCAAATATCGACCGGATTTTGACACCTATCAAATACTGGTGAAAATGACAAATTTTCACGATGGACAGCTTTTCTACGAACACTGTAACTTTAGTTATACAGGGTGTTACAGAAAGGGTATATCAATACAAACGGGTTGAAGAGTGTATCTGGTCTAGAATCTCTGTACAAAATTTTATCTCAAACGCAGTAACTTTGAAAATGCTTAATATTTTTTTATTTCGATAGTTTATTAAATTGAAATCATAACAAACGTGTCACCGCACTACGACGGTCATTATCCATTATCCGTAGTGTCTGTGCGCCTAGTACACGCACATCACGCCGCCGCGCGCCAGTGCAGCGCCGTGATGTGCGAAATAAAAATATATTAAGCATTTTCAAAGTTACTGCTTTTGAGCTGAAATGTACAGAGATTCTAGACCAGATACACTCTTCAACCCGTTTGTATTGATATACTCTTTCTGTAACACCCTGTATAAAGTCTTTTCTTAGACGGTCACAATAAACCTCCAGCCAAACTTAACAAAAGAGTCCAAACAATAATAAACGGGATAATCGTGCCGGTAGAGGGCGCCACAATAGCCATAACTTTAAGGTCCTTGGTCATGATTGATGGCCTAAGTTTGCGCTACAGTAAGGTTAGCCTAATGTATTGTCCTGGTAACAGAAGGGATCTGGTAGACTTCGGGATACTGTAGTCAATGCAGATTTATTGGAATGTTCAACAATAGTGTACCTACGCTGTACATACAGTGGCCCATTGGTAACGGCTGTGACTTACGAGTTGTAAGTCGTATGTTCAAACCCAAACAGGTGCTTTACTTTGTGTAAATAATTTAATCACCACTACTCTCAAAATGGTGAAGAAACACATCGTGAGGAAACCGGTATGTCGTAGTACCAAAAAAAAAAATTCGAAGACATCTCCAACCCGCACTGGGACCTTGTGGTAGATTACAGCCCTCTCTCTTTCACCGAGAGGAGGCCTGTGTCCCTGCAGTGGGAACATTATAGGCTGATTATGTACATTACTGTTGAGCTGTTTCTCGTTAGGACAGATCAAATGATACCTGCAAAGGGGACCACGATAAATGTGGAATGGCACAATTTCTCTACCATTACGGCACCCTCCGGTCTACTTCTTGATATGCAATGGTCTCTGTGCACCATGAAACATGAGGCTTCAGAGGCTAGTGCAAATCTTCAGTTTCATTCGATTAATCGAGTCTGATCATACCACGCTGGGATCATTCATTCATTCATTGTAGACAAAAAAAACTAGCTACATACGTTCAAATAGTCAGGGCGAATCTAAGATCCCTATTCCATGATTTTCTCGAAAAAAATCACGCCTCTAAAAATCATTCAAAGAAAATGATTAGGTATCGCAAAAGTCCTCGAGTGACAAAGATTTTCAATAAGTATTCTTTGAGTGACGTCGAGTACATATTTCTTACTTTCAGTTCTTTTAGTGAATATTTAAAGTATTACGTCTACGAGTACGACCTACGTCTTAGTGTTGACCTCATAAATGCTTCACAACTTTTGATCCCAGTAAAATGAAACTTAACTAAGATGAACTAAAAAAAATATGTAATCCGCCATTTTGTGGCGGCGGCCATCTTGGACCAATTTTCTCCAAACATAGCTAAGAACACTCGCGACTAATTCACCTTTCAAACAAAAAAAAGAAAATCAAAATCGGTTCATCCGTTCGAGAGCTACGATGCAACAGACAGACACACACACATAAACACACAGACAAGTCAAACTTATAACACCCCGTCGTTTTTGCGTCGGGGGTTAAAAATAGATCTTGTCCTTTTATGACACCAAGTGATCTAAGAGCCTGATTAATCGTACCAAGACCACACCGAATTGCAGGGTCAAAATGTCGGCAAGCAATGGTTGGTTGGTTGGTGGTTGGTTATGGTCGGTTGGTGTGCATTGTGTTGCTGCAGCTTCCTGCAATTGCGTTGTGGCAACTACAAAATCAAGTCAAATGATCAACGCAACGATGTGTTTACGACGTCGCCTTGGTGTGGTCGGTATCGCCCACAAATTTAATTTTGACTGTGGTCCGCGTGAATAAACTATTCATTTTAAATACAAATTAGCGCTCATCCACGTGTTGTCGTTGTGGTGTGTTAATTGCGTACCACACCATCAGTCACTATCTGAATCATTTTGAAGGATATTGCTAATCCATTGCTTGATATGTTCGAAAAATTTGTCTGCTTAACAACGTAAATAACGCAATGAATGTTGTTGAACTGTCAAAATGAAAGCCATTTGCTACTGATGACTCAAGCAAGACCGAATACTTTTCCATATTCCTATGGGTACAGGTACAGTCAACTCAAAGCATTCAAAGCAAAATGGAACTAACTGAATCCTTCGGAAAAACCGCTCCAAAAATTGTTGACATCGAGACAGCTCCAATTACACAAAAACCCATCTGATTCTGATTGCAAGTTATACAATATTCCGACCCTTCTTTTCCGCAAGGTTGGCAATACGGCTCGTAGATACGATTTTTACTCTGAGGTTGGACAAATTGTTATTGATACATACATATTTTTATAGGAAATTGTTAGCGGAAATGCTTGCGAAGAATTTCAGCTTCATCAGCTGTTCCCTTTCCAGTCAATTCTAAATACATGTCAGGCAAATATTTATTATTTATGCACAAGTAAAAACTGTACAAAGGCGGACTTAATGCCTTGGGCATTTTCTACCAGTCTACCTTAGGGTGATGCAGAGACGGACGGCGCGTACGTGTTCCACGCGCGCCTCAAAGAGATGTCAGCAGAAAGGAAGGGGCCTGCCAGGGCCGAAGCCTGCCGGGGGTGCGGGATTGTCCGAAAGGGTTACCGCTACCCCGGAACAGAAAGGGCTAAGGAAGGAACACGGATGGGTTTTAGTCAGTAAGAGTCTGACACTCCCTTCGCTCCACCCAGAGCGGGAGGGGTCATTTGATGCTTTCCCATCCATAAAAAAAAAAAAAAAAAAAAAAGGCAAATATTTATTATTTATGCACAAGTAAAAACTGTACAAAGGCGGACTTAATGCCTTGGGCATTTTCTACCAGTCTACCTTAGGGTGATGCAGAGACAATACACAGTAAGTGCAAGAACAGAAAAAAAAATAAGAAAATATTTATAACTATGATATAAGAATAAATACATAACATGCTTATTTTTTATCACCATCCAAATTTTTACAGGATGTTCTACCCATGAATATGAACAACTTTCATTATGGGACCAACTTTGAAATCACGAAAAAAAACCAGCTGTTTCATACAAAAGTTCAATAAGTACCTACTTGACCAAAATGTATGAAACAGCAGATTTTTTTTTTGGTGATTTCATAGTTGGTCCCGTAGTGAAAGTTGTTCATATTCATGGGTAAAAAACCCTGTAAAAATTTGGATGGTGTAAAAAAATTTGCCTGTATACATAGAAAGGTACAAAAATATAGGTATTAAAAAAAATAGTAATGAAGGTTTCTTATTTATGAAACCCTATAACAACTTAATTCTGAGACGAATCTGCCAACTTCTTGTGTATGTGTAAATATCTCCTCCATTTTTGACAAGGTCTATTGTGTTGCCTTTAGTCGTTATCAAATAATAAGATTATGATTGGGTTGATGATATCGTCAAAATCGCGGGTAACAACTGGATTAGAGATGCATGGAACCGAGAAGTACGGCAGAAGAAAGGGGAGACATATGCCCAACAGTGGGCGATTCCTGGCCGAAATTATGAAGATTATGATGGCAACTTATGATGATTATGAAGGAACTAAGTATAAACTTTTGCTATAAAAAGTACCTAAGGGGTAATTGCGTAACGCACTATCAACAGCAATGGGTTTCATTTTGACAGTTCAACAACATTCATTGCGTTATTTACGTTGTGGAGCAGACACATTTCTCGAACATACGAAGCAACGGATTAGCAATATCCTTCAAAATGACTCAGATTGTGATTAATAGTGTGTCACGAAATTGGGGTGCTGTGATAATTACTTTAAAAAACTTCGCAAGCAAAAAGGATGACTCTAAAAAAAAACAACTGACTTCAAAAAAAACACTACAAAGTGATAAATAACTTTAATTTCGGAAGTCGGTGTCGTTGGTTCCGCATTTTCGTTTTTTGACACCGACTTCCGAAAATAAAGTTATTTATCAGTTTGTAGAGTTTTTTTTTAAGTCGGTTTTTTTTTTTTGTAAAAAGTTTTTAGTTGTACCTACCCCACACAAATTCAATTACCACTAGTGCATTCGGATATCTATGAATGCATTGAAGAATTGAAGACTAGAAGAATCATCAAAGCTCGCATAGAAATTCCGAAGATTCAGTACATTTATGCATACATAACATACATAATCAGCCTATAATGTTCCCACTGCTGGGACACAGGCCTCCTCTCAGTGAGAGGGAGTGGGCCGTAATCCACCACGCAGGCCCAGTGCGGGTTGGCAAATGTCACATGTCTTCGAATTTTTGGTTCAAGGACATGCCGGTTTCCTCACGATGTTTTTCCTTCACCGTTTTGAGAGCAGTGGTGATGAAATTATGCATTTATGCATATAACTTCGTAAATAAGAATAATTACCGAATGTATTATATACTAAGACCTTTCTGAAAGTGTGCAGATTCCAATAGTGAAAGAATTATCAAAATTGGTTCATTAGTTTTTGAGAAAATCGCGGACATACAAACATATATACGGGTCGAATACAGAACCTCCTTTTTTGAAGTCGGTTAAAAAATACTTAGGTATTCATTTGTAAAAAAAAAACTTAAGTTACGAGTATTAGTAACCAAACAGTTTAACTGCAAAATTGTAAGCGGTGTTAATAAATTGGCTACTTTAGTACCCCGGTAAGTTGAGAAACGGTCTCCATTTCACAGGTCGTGGTCACCAACTTTATCGAGGGTATCGACCTCTGAACAGCCAATAAATACGCACTTACGGCTTGTTTTATTTATGGGTTTTAATATATACAGGGTAACAGAAGTGGGAACATTATTGGCTGATAATTATTTTTTACTGATAATTATTTCTCTACTAGCAGCGCCCCGTGGTTTCACTCGTATAAGTTTCACGTGGGAATATCGGGATCATAGATATCCATGATCGGGATAAAGCCAATCCTATGTCCTTTCCCGGGACTCAAACTATCTTTATACCAAATTTCAACTAAATCGGTTCAGCGGTTTAAGCGTGGAGAGGTAACAGACAACCAGACACACTTTCGCATTTATAATACTAGGTCCGCCCCGCGGTTTCATCCGCATAAGTTTCGATTCCGTTGGAATATCGGGATAAAAACTATCCTATATCCTTTCCCGGGACTCAAACTATCTTTATACCAAATTTTATCTAAATCGGTTCAGCGGTTTCAGCGTGAAGAGGTAACAGACAGACAGATACACTTCCGCATTTATAATATTGTATGGATTAGTATGGATATGACATCGTGTTAGTTAAATTGATCAGCTTTTCAAAAACCGGGTATTGGTTAGCTATAGCCCGAAAAAGAACAGTCAAGCTACTGTCTCACGACACTGTAAACATTAGTACAGTGTAAACCCCGCTTTAGTGCAAAACGTCTGAAAAGGGAATCCTCTTCGAGAAAAATGGCGACGTTTTCGAACGATTGTTTTGATTAAAAATATGTCAAAATGGCCACTAAACGGTTGGACACTTAGCTAAAAAGAAAGATGTGAACAGTGTTCGTTCCTCTTCACTCCCCAATGTTCATCCACGTTCCTACAGACTCCCCATTTGCTTTTTGAGAAGTGTTGTTATATAATACTAGCTGTGCCCACGACTTCGTTCGTATGGATATCGAAAAACAATAATATGTCTCTTTACTAATTATTTTTCTTAAATAAAAGTACCATAAGTTACTCCTTATAACATCACCTATCTGTCAGTGAAAGTCCCGTCAAAATCGGTATAGCTGTTTCGGAGATTAGTCGAAACAAACAGATTGAAATTTAAAAAAATGTTTTTCCATATGAGTAACATTATATACTTTCATACCACTTTCAAATGCATTTAGTAAAAACCTGTTATTATGACATTACAAACAGACACTACAATTTTATTTATTTGTATAGATTGATTAAATAAACTGTAAATGGAACTCAATTGATGTGAAAAGGGCCTCAGTCATTTGTCTTTATGTCTGTCTAAATACTATTAAGTGAATGAGACGTACTAAGCTAAGTGGAGTTTCATAAAAGAATTTCGCCAGAAATAGGTACAGACTGGAGCACATCAAGCTACCCGAAACTGTAATATTTTCCCAATCAACTTTCAACCTTATGATGTGGCGATAAAGTTGAAAATCTATTGCAGAAATTTGACAGATTGTAGTAGCTTGATGTGCTGGCGTCTGTACTAAGCAAATATACATTACGTCGATCAATTTTGATGTGAAAAGGGCCTCAATCATTTGCCTTGACGTCTGTCCTTTATAAATACTACTAGCTTCGGCCCGTGACTTCGTCGGCGGAAAATTTCGGTCCTCGATCCATCCCGTCCTCGCATTACTTCGTTTTCGGTCAACGTTCTTTCTGACTTTTTTGAAGTGAGACTTCTTTGCGCACGCTTGACTTGGGGAGTAAGCTGGCGAACGCGTGACGTAGGCGTTACGAAAAGTCTGATCGGGCGAGGCGAACGGGAGTTGAGTGGGGGATATAAGCAAGAGAAAGCAGTGCGCGCGCACATTTTTTTCTCTCTTCCTCTCATAGCCAAATACGTTTGAAGTTTCACTTCAGTCGTGTGGTCATAAGCACACTCGGTTTTTTTTTTTTTTTGCTCGGCTCCTCAATGTCCTAGCGTGATGTTCAGTAGCTTAAAGCCTTCCTCAAGAATTGGACTATCAAACGCAAAAAAGAGTTTTTCAAATCTGACTTGTGGTTCCAGAGATTAGCGTGTTCAAACAAACTCTTCAGCTTTATTTTTAGTACTATAGCTGTGCCCGTGGCTTCGTTCACTCGCATGACGGAAAACGTTTTAATTTTTTTGTGCGGAACCCTAATTTTTTGGTAAAATAAAAGTAGCCTAAGTTACTCCTTATTACATCAGCTATCTGCCAGTGAAAGTCCATTTAATCTTTCGTATGCCGGGAACGTAGATCCACGCGAGACACAATGGCTTTTTAATTGTGTCTGTAATTACGGCATTCAACCGGTTAAAATCGGCCTAGCCGTTTCAGTGATTAGCTGGAAGACAGACAGACCACAAAAATTTTAAAAAATCTTAATTTGGTATATGTCCGTATATACATCCATATATATATCCGTATATATATCCGTTATTTGTATGTAGGTATAGATGTATAGATATAGTATACAGAATTATGAGAATGAGACATTTGCCATTCTAAGTGAAGTTACATAAAATAGTTTCACCAGAAATACTAAACAAATACACATTATGTAGTAAGATCTTAACACAATATCTGCTTGGCACTTATTTCCCCAAAAATACTTTATTAGGTTACGCTGGTAACACAAGCATTTGCCAGGTTTGGCCTCGCAACCCAGCCACATAAGAAACGGATCCTCAGACATATTTTTCTTACATTTATATCTACTTGATTAAGATAAATTCCAAAAAAAACCGGCCAAGTTCGAGTCGAACAAGGGGTTTCGTACTCCTTTTTATTTTATTTTTTGTGTTTATATTCTTTTTTGCGTCATTTTCATCGCAAATAAACGTATTTTCTTTCATTCTTCTTTTCTTTTACCACACTGCTAAAAACGACGAAAAGCACATTTCTTGTATGGAGACCCTCTTTATTTTATTTGTATCACTAGCTACGCCCCGCAGTTTCACCCGCATAAGTTTCGACCCCGTGGGAATATCGGGATAAAAACTATCCTGTCCTTTCCTGGGACTCAAACTATCTCAATACCAAATTTCATCTAAATCGGTTCAGCGGTTTAAGCGTGAAGAGGTAACAGATAGACAGACACATTTTCGCAATTGTAATATTAGCACGGATGGATTCTGCTGCAATAAACGCCGAAAAAATCAAGTTTCTTTAATTCTTAACAGTATTTTAATTATTTTTTGTTATATTGGCAATAGAAATACATACTCTGTGCAAATTTTAACTGTCTAACTATTACGGTTTATAAGATACAGCGCGCTGGCAGACAAACAGGCAGCGAAGGCTTAGTAATAGGGTACCGTTGGCTCCCTTTGGATACAGAACCCTAAAAAAGCACTTGGATAATAATGAAAACCAACCCACTCTCCCACAACCTGGGCAATGTAACACAGCCCTAATGACGTGTACCTAAGTACCTACATATGACGTCCTTGCAACAAACACCAGGTGTCGCTAATAAGGATTTATGTTACGACCAGAAAATTCTTACAATGAACTGGGTTTTATGGAAGCCTTGTCAATTTGTTCCATCAAGTTATTGCGAGTCTAGAGATGACCCTATTACTTTATGGGGGTAATGTAAAATGTAAAAATAAAATGTATCATTTTGTAAAAGAGCGAAGACTGTCCAGAAATACTTAGTTTAGGCACCAGTCTCCCACAATATTAAAATGTTATCTGACTCTGATACCAAGTAATATGTATTTTGTAAAAATATTGTGGTGAATACTTAAAAAAACAGGCTTTATATACCAACATAGATAGGCCTTTTATTTAAATTGTAATACACAGCTCAGCATTAAAATCTTTGAATGAACAATAAATCACCCCTATTTTCCCACCCTTAGGGTAGGATTTTTTTTTTCCAAATTTACATGGGACCAACTTCGGAGTATATCCTTTCCAATCAAAAAAGAATTATCAAAATCGGACTGCTCTGTAAAAAGTTATGCGTAATCATACATAAAAAAATATATATATGTAGGAGACGGTTGTCGACTACGTTTGTGGGTAGTCAACAGAATTTGTTATGATTTGTTTTCTTATTATTAATTTAAGTGATTTTACTATCAAATATTGTCTAATAAATCGAAACATGATTTATTGAGTACTCAGTGTACGCGCTAATTGATTTTAGCAACTTATTTTGATAGTTGTAACCGATGGTTTTGTTCAAAACAATTGATGACATGTTACTTTGATTTTAAAATGATTTACTTTGTGAAATCACTATTGTTTATTTAAGACAATTATTCTTGTTGAATTATTCGATTACTTTATAATGTGAGTCTTATTAGATTTAGCACATTTTAATGTTTTGTATCAAGTAAACACGATGACGTATTTCCGTACGCCATTTGGACAGAGTTGTTGTGGGGCGAGTGCGTAATGGGGACAAACCTTTATAACTGAGCGCACTCGTTTGTGCTAGAGAGTCAGTGACAGACAGACAGTCAATAACAGTCAGTGACAGTCAGTCACAGTCAGTGACAGTTAGTGAGAGTCAGTCGGTATTCGGACTTGACTCCTGACAGAGCACTAGCTCCCGACAAACCTGTCGGTTTACTTGGGTGGCTCTCTCACTATACGATCCTACGATTTGTTCGCAATTACTTTGTTACTGTACTTAATTATTTTACTGTGTATCTAGTTGTGTCGTGTACCTACAGTGTGTGATTTGCTAGTGTGAATTTGTTCGTGATATTATAATTTGATTTGAACTGCAAACGGTTATTGCGCAATAACCAACACTACCCACAGTATGCCCACAGTAATTAATCAAATATGCCTGATGATAACTAGACGCCTGTAACCTACTCCTGATCCGACATATATATATACGCGTCGAATTAATAACCTCCTCCGTTTTTTCGTCGGTTAAAAATAAATAAATCTTATCTAATGTATAAGGGAATGCAGTGGCTGAAAAAATTATTGGGATTTATGTGTTGAAGAAGACTTTTGAGTACGGTTGGTGGCACAAAAAGGGCTGTCAAAAAAACTTTTTAACAAAAAAATTAAACCTCCGAAAAAACTGAAAAGCAAAAAATAAAAACCTTTTTTATTTTACCTTAATAAATAAGTTCTTAAACTAATGCAAGTATACCTAACTAATTTTGAGTCGGCGCCAAACAAGCAACTTAATATCGTTGCGAGTGGTCGTGCGGAGAGCGCATTTTTTGTTTGGAATGTTAATATTTAGAGCTGGAGATTTCACGTTGCATTATTAATTTGATTTGGCTATTTCTATAAATTTAAGGTAATTTAGTGATCTTTGTTCATTGATTGTTTGGCGCCGACTCAAAATTTTTTAGGTATACTTGCATTAGTTTAAGAACTTATTTATTAAGGTAAACTAAAAAAGGTTTTTATTTTTTGCTTTTCAGTTTTTTCGGAGGTTTAATTTTTTTGTTAAAAAGTTTTTATTTTATAATTTTTTGAGGCTATAATTTACTTATTACTGCATGCTTAATTTTTGATTACTTTTAAAATGGCTACCTACCTTAGTTTAGATATTAACTGTTATATAATCCTACTTTAACTATTATTTTTTGTATAGTAAAATACTTAAAAAAACAGGCTTTATATGGGTAAAGACCAAAATTTTGACACATTTGCCCAATCAAAAAATTCCCAACCATTTTTCTTGAAAACTATGTCTGATAGAATTTTACGACAATTAATATTAAATTAAATGGTTATTTGTCCAGCATGCCAAATACCCAATGTTATAGAATAATACTCAATAGCAGAGTAAATAAAATAATTTCTCTACTAACGCGACCAAATTATGTACAAAACGGCGTAATAATTTTGGAGGGTGAACTTTGAAGATATTTTTGAACAAGTTCTATGTAACTTATAGGCTGAATGTTGAATTCTACAGCAATAGCGTATAATCAGCAACCCTTTTCACGTAGGCTATAAGGAACAAACCGAAATATTATGCTTATTTACTGTTTTTTGTTATTTATGTGCGATTTTAAACAATTGTGCTACTTATTTTGTGCAACCGTTTTCATTGGCAGTTTCTATAGACTTTAAACAAGGTAGGATTTCGTTTTGGAGGACTGGCAACACTGCGCGTAATTGTCTATGACAGCTAGAGCATAACGGCCATATTGAATCATTCGCAATGTCAAACTCAAAGTGATTAAGTGTGGTCAGAAATTTTTCGGCAGGTTTTTCAACGATTCTTACGGTAAGTCTTGTGTTTTAATTATAATTCAATAGTGCTCTAGGTAAAAAAAAGCATGGGTGTTTGCGTAATATTCATTTTAATACGATTCACAGTGTAGTTTCAGAGTAATCAATATTTACTTACTGTGCTACCTCACAATTGTGACACTTTTGTATTACTTTTGTAACACCAGTTGCACAATTTCTGTGTCACCACAATTGTGCTACCATAATAAGGTTGGGATACACTTAGTACTAGGTAGGTATATTTGTTTAGCATTTGAGAAAGCTATCAAAAATTGAGTATTGGGATCGTTTTTATTAAGAATATGCCCGTCACACGCTGAATAGCAGACACAATAGATTTACGTTTTGAAGGTTAAGAGCATTTACGAGGCATTTCATACAAACAAGTCCTTATTTTTCGAAACGATTTCATGAAACTTCATACGCATAAGCAGGATACGTAACTCTAAAAAGTTACTGAAGAACATTTTCGAAAAATACTGTTTCAGTTAAATTAGACCGATTTTAAGTTTTCCATAGAAACAGAAATTTCCAATTATCTTTTTTTTTTAAACATTTCGTTAATTTCTAAAGAATCACGGCGAGATCCATACATTGATTTGTACAAAAAAAAAATAATGATGTTTAGAGTTTAATTATAGGAATAGTTTGAAATATTTTTGGAATTCGGGAAATATTTTAATTTTTTTGTCAATTATTCTGCCAAAATACTTTGTCTATAGTGGCAAATTTAGACTGTTGGTCGTAACAAGCCGACTAATAGGCATGAAATAAGACATTTTTTCTTTTAACTTTCAGATGCCACTTACTTCGGCAGAAAAGTCCAAAAGATATAGAGAACGATTAAAAAAAGATAATCCTGAAAAATTTGAAGCTTTAAAAAAAAAGAATTTAGAAAGGACAAAACAATTGTACAAGACCAAAACAGCTGTTTTGACAGAAGAACAGAAAGAAGAACGAAGGAAAAAATGGAGACAATTTAATGAACTAAGAGATAGACCAAGAGCAACAAACACAGAACAGACTATTCGAAGTAACGCTCCTCAAGATGAAATATCCCAAAATACAACCTGGAATGAATCCATTGCCCGGAATATTCAAAGACGAATTGAACGAAAATTGCGGAAAGAAAATACAGAGCTTCGTAATAGCGTACTCACTTTGAAAAAAGGTTATCACAGACTTTTTAATCAATTAAGAGTACAACAGCAACGTATGGCAAAAATGGAAGAAGATTATGAAGACCTGAAAAAAAAGTTACAAATAGCACCTAGCAGTGAATATGGAAACATGATTTCCGATAGCCACGTCGAAGCAATTACTCCACAAAAAAAAACTGACCACTTCATAAATGAAAATATGCTTGGTGTTGAAACACCAAAGAAAAACAGCGTGAAAAAGGTTATACTAGCCCATAATGTCCTAACGGAGGCACTGATAAAAGAATACAAGACTTCATCTAATAATAATGATAAAACTAAACTCAAAAATATGGTATGTAGTGGTTTAGTAAAAAAATATAAAATGCAAACTCATTTGTCACGCGTTTTGGGATTTAAGACTGGTATTAAAAAATGTAAGAAAATACCCAAAAATAACATTCTTCGAAATAAAATAAGTGCATTTTACCAACAAGACGATGTCAGCCGTGCCAGTGCCGGCAAAAAAGAATGTAAAACATTTAAAAAGTGTAAAAAACAAAAACGTTACTTGCTAGATTCATTAAATAACTTGCACAAAAAGTACATAAACGAAAATGGTCCAGTAAGTTTGACCACTTTTAAAAGGTACAGACCCTTTTATGTACTTTCACCTCGGATAAAAGACTTGGAAACTTGCGCTTGCTCAAAGCACGCCAACATGCAATTCATGGCTAATGTGCTTAAATCTTGTGGCGTTATAAACACAAATGATCTCAATGAAATCATCTCAAAAAACGTTTGTGATATACAGTTCAAAGATTGTATGTACGGCACGTGTGACAATTGCTCAGATAAATCCATAAAGGAACAGGCTGAAAATGACGGACTAATTAGTTGGATGATGTACATTCTCAAAGACCATGAATATACTGATAATAGTGGAAATATAAAGAAGACTAGAAAGATGGTGAAAGAAAAGAAAAACGGCACAGTGAAAGAGTTGATACAATTATTCAATTTTGAGATGATTAAATTTAAGATACATACATTTAACGTTGTCCATCAGTACCAGCAGTACAAAACATGCATAAAAAACCTAGAATCAAATGAAATTGTCATGCACGTAGATTTTTCAGAAAACTGGGTATGCAAACATAATAAAGAAGTACAAGCAATGCATTTTGGATCCTCAAAAAATCAAATTACCTTGCACACAGGAGTTTTTTATCTCAAAGATACCCAAAAACCAGTCTCATTCTGCTCAATTTCACCAGACAACTCACATAATCCAGAAGCTATTTGGGCACACCTCGACCCGATAATAAAGTATATTAAGCTTCGTTATCCAGGAGTAGATACTATTCATTTTTTCTCCGACGGCCCAACGTCACAGTATCGACAGAAAAAGAACTTCTATTTATTAAGTAATAATATCTTCGAGTATGGATTCAACAATGCCACTTGGTCGTTCTTTGAGGCATCACACGGAAAAGGGGCCGCCGATGGCATCGGAGGGGCAGTGAAAAGAACGTTGGACTTCAAAGTTGCCCACGGAATGGATATTCCGGATGCAGAGACAGCATACGATGTCCTAAAAAACACAGAAACAGTAGTCAAAATATTTTATGTTGGCGCTGAAAATATAAGACTCCTAGACTCCAATATCGTAACTAAGCTCACTCCACTGCAGGAAACTATGAAAGTACATCAAGTAGTACTGATGGATAAACATTTATTGATCTATAGATTATTATCTTGCTTTTGCCAGAATTCTAAAGGAAAGTGCGAATGCTATAACCCAAAAACGCACAAATTTGATATCAAAGCAAAACCTGAAATCGAAAGCGAAGAGACAGATTATGAGTTACAATTGAATGAAGAAACCGGAGTTATACGGAAAGTAAAAAAACAGATTGACAAAACTGAAGAAAATGAGCGAATAGATCTAGAAGACGAAGATATGTTACTAAATTTTATCGACAAGGAAGAAGTTTACAACAATGTGGAACTTAATGATTCGTTGGTTGAATTCGCGGAAAAAAAACTACAAAGACTTTGTGGTAATACTAATGACGAAAAATACCTAAAAAGAAAACATAACGGACATGTTATTGAATTAAAAAGAACCAAAAAGTACCAATGCTACAAACGAGACAGCTCTGACGAGAGCTGTGACGATTATTCCATTCATGATAGTTCCTCTGATTTAGAGAATTTTGAAGACGAAAGAATGGAAACGGATTATTTAGACCCCGACATTGAAATGTGTTCTGAGAAAAATAGCAATAATGCCGGAATGGAAATCATCAAAAATTCACATGTAGTTGTTAGATTCGAATTGGAGAAGAGGAATAAATATTTCCTTGGCCAAGTCCTACAGTTGGTTGGAAATGTCACTTTTGAGGTGAAATTTTTGAGGCATAAAGGGAATGGGAGGTTTGCCTGGCCGGTCCTTGATGACGTGTCGATCATAGATAAAACAGAGATTGTGCAAGTTTTACCAAATCCGACCTCAGATCGACGCGGTATTAAAACATTTGATCTGTCAACGTTGAAATTCAAAATAGAATAAAGTAGACATTACTAAGAGCCGGTTTTTAGATCCGTGAATTTTGGTTAAATGTGTTTGCCAAAATGCAATGGTGTTTTGGCAAACACATTTAGCCAAAATTCAGGCTCAAATTTCAAACATTAGCTACTATTTTTAACCATTGGTCAAGTTAACTACGGATCAAAAACCGACCCTTAATCTAAGTTTAATGTATGTCATCGGTAATATTGATTAATTTTTTTGTTAAAGTACATTTGCATGGTCATATATATAATATAGGTATACAGGGTGGCAGGGACATTGAAGCAAAACCTGTTACCATGGATTCTGCAGATTTTTTTAAAAACCGATGAAAAATTTAAACGCAGGGAGGTCCAGAATCATGTACAGAATCCATGCAGGTAACAGGTTGTGCATCGATGTCCCTACCACCTTGTATACCTATAATGAAAAGGTCATAATGTTGAATTTTCTATAATTTTGTGTTGCTGTAAATTCTATTTTTTATTACGTTACATTTAAGAGCACTTAGTAACACTTGCTCACATAATTATAAATTGTTATGATTATAATTTTGTTTTGCTAACGTCTTAATGGCGTGACTGATTTTGCTATAAAAGTTCGTAATTGTTGTCTATTTTTAAAAACTGATTTTATTTTCTGTTAAAAAATTAAAATGTTCATTACAAGTATTGAATTCTCAATTATTTTTTTTGTTGTTTTGTATGTTAAAACCTAGTACTTACCTACTTTAAATTTTGGAGACTTAATAAACCTTGCTCAAGATTATAATTTTGTTTTAATTTCGTCTGAAAATAATTTAGATATATTGATGTCTATTTTTCTATTTTTAAAGACTATAAAACTCCTAATGTAACCTCAACTTTATAGTTTTTTGCTACCATTTTGTGCCACTATTGTGTTACTGTAGTGTAAATTTCTGTGCGACTTTTGTGTCACTATCGCACAACATTTTGTGTCACTATTGTGTCATTTACGTCAATATTTTGGACTTCACCCATATACCAACATAGATAGGCCTTTAATTTTAATTGTAATACACAGCTCAGCATTAAAATCTTTGAATGAACAATAAATCACCCCTATTTTCCCACCCTTAGGGTTGGATTTTTTTTTCCAAATTTATATGGGACCACCTTCGGGGTATATCCTTTCTAATCAAAAAATAATTATCAAAATCGGACTGCTCTGTAAAAAGTTATGCGTGATCATATATAAAAAAAAAAAAAAAAAAAATACACGTCGAATTGATAACCTCCTCCGTTTCTTCGTCGGTTAAAAATGCCCTAACAACAGAAAAAATACATACATAATATGAAATACATGCGAGATCAATATTATGTCAACGACTCTGGGTTAATGCTGTGTATGTGTTTAGTTGGTAAGCCTTGATAAATAAATAAATAAAATAATTATATTATACAGTTCTTTCATAGTTATTACCCGACTACAGCGAAGCAAAAGGAGGGTTATGATTTTTACCGGTACCTATGTATGTATGTTCATCTGTTCCCTCATAACTTCAAAAGTGCTTATAATAATTTGACAAATGAGGTATCGTTAGAAGCGTCTTGATCGTCCGCTGGTTATAGGCTATGTGACATCACACTAAATTCAATATGGCGCCCTCTAGAGGACATAAAGTAATGAATTTAACTGATTCAGTGCGACGGTAGTTTTTTCAAACTACAGCGCCTGGCGGCGAACAAATGTTTTCGTGGCGAAAAAATTTTTTACAACTCCTGAAGTATGCGTTTTCATGCAATATCCCGAAGCTAACACTGGAATCGTAATCTGCGTGACAAATAAGGACACTTTCATTTACGGATAACCACTGAAAAATGGTGTTTTATCCGAGATTTTGGCTCCTCTCGGGCGCCACACGCCATTCACAGAAAATACCCATGGCGCCTCTACGGCGCCATCCGCACGGAATCTGTTAAAAATAAATATTTTTGGATGTTGCCTTGTGGGGTATTCTGTTGTCCACGTGACGGGGACACAGATTACGGGGACAACGGGAATACAGGAAATGAAAGAGCTTAATTAGCACATTAAAAAAAAATATGTAATAAACCCCAAAACAATTAAATAAAAAAAAAAGTTTAAAAACTAAAACCCGACTACTGAAAAGGATGAAACATGAAAGTACCTTCCCGTGGTCGCATGTGCTACCAAAGCTTATATGTACCTATGTTAGTACTTATAGCGGCATGCAACCACGGGAAGGTACTTTCTTGTTTCATCCTTTTCAGTAGTCGGGTTTTAGTTTTTAACTTCTTTTTTACGTATGAGTTTGCGTCACTGTCTAAATCACAGCGATCTCTATTGACGTTATAATAATGTTGCTGTTGAGTTGCAGCAACTGACAAGTCTGACAAAAGACAGTGATCTTTATCTTCGTTAAAATAAGATTGCTATTGGTTTGCTGCTGTCAGAGATAAAATAACTGTGAAAAGAGATAAAAAGAAAGACAATACTTTTATTTGCGGTAAACATGACACATAAAAAAAAAACGCAAAAAACAAGTTGGGAGAAAACATGCGTCACATCCACGCAAAACGGCCATCGCTCAGCTGTAAATGGACTGTAACCTCCTCCTTTTTTGAAGTCGGTTAAGTAAAAATCAGAATTCTTCAAAAGTATTTGTAGAAAAAGAGCAGTGGTGGCCCAGTGGTAATAGCCGCGACTTACGAGTTGTAGGTCGTAGGTTCGAACCAAGACAGGCGCTTTACTTTTTGTAAATTATTCCATCATCACTGCTCTCAAAACGGTGAATGATAACATCGTGAGGAAAGAGGAAGGGCCTAGAACCAAAAAAGTCACAAGTTTTTCAATAATTTCATTCAGTACAAAAAAAATACATACTTAAATGTATTCTATTCTATTCATTCTTTTATTTCTTTTTTCTTTATTATCACTACAAGTAATACAACCCTCAGACTAAACACTCTATCTCAGATAAGAACAACGTGCAAAGAAAACACAGTCTGTCACAATAGGGTTGTACAATCGCAGAATAGTGCTGTCCTCAATTCCGTGTTTGCACAACAATTGAACTGTACAATTTCATTACGGGAGCGCACGCGATGTTTGTCGGTCGTGACAGCCCTAGTCTTGGAGTTGAGTGACTTTGTTTTAGCCTGAAGTGCATCTATTTGAGTTGGATTTATTCTTAACACGATATCAATGTTGTCTCAGTAAACGAAAATTATAGAAAGGAAGAAAAAAAAAATCGTTTATTGGCGTTACAGCAAAAAAAAAAACACTTTTTTTTTTCTATGTCCTCATCTTGCGATCGGCTTTACAAGCCCTTAGCACATTTGTTGTGAGGGTTTTTGTCAGGTAAGAACTGTCCCTCCTGTGAGGAAGCTGTCTTTTATTTTAATTCCGGTTTTGTTTGGGAACAAAGTCCCATTTATGTGTTGCCTTTTGAGTCTTCTGTCACATAGTGGTTCCCATAACGCAGTTGCTAGGGTATTTGTGTGTGTTTTTATTCGGTTTTGATATGCTAATGCTCCGTGTGCCACTTCTTCTTTGACCGTTTTCATTTCAGTGTACTCATTCACTCAATTCACTGATTTTGATAAACAGAAAAAAAACACTAAAACTATAAAAAACAGTAAACATAGATTATAATGCCAAAAGGGCCTCAGCTCAGAATAATGTCAAATGACAACACAAGGTGACCTGACGCTGATTGTCAGCTGTAACCCACGAGTGCCATACGCTAGAATAACAAACACATAGGGAAGTGTGTGTCCGTTATAAGAAACTAGCTGACCCAGCGAACTTCGTAGCGCCTCAGAATCAAAAATCATAAAAAAACCCGTTCCATACTAAATGTGAAAATGAAATCTATTTTTTTTTTTATGTTGCTTGTAGAATAATCTGACAAAAAATCAGAATGATTGTATGTATAGATATTAGTACTTATGGTTTTTATTGTAAAAAGAAAGTTTTTAGAAGTACCTACCTATTTTCATATTTTTTTTCTATAGTATCAAATTATTTGTATTATGTTTTCAACTCACTATCTACCTAGCATATATCCTGAAGAATATCATATATTTTTCTGATTTTGTTAACTGTAGTCGATCATATAGGTACTTTTATTGCTTCTAAAACTTGCGTTTTTTGGGTTTAAGTCCTGTAATCCCCTTAACAAACCACTGAAATAATGTTTATAAAATTCGACAGACAGGTAAACCTGGAGAAGGACATACGCTACTTTTTATCATAGATCCCAGAAAAAGTTGCCATCAACATGTTCCGTGTCGTGTTTTGTACCTAAATATTATTGTCGGAAAACTAGTTTCCGTAGTCCGGATATTGGGAGCGAATTATTTACTTATTTTATTTACATAGCTACTTTGTTAGATTTTTACATCATGGAGGTAGTTTAGGTACCGAATTGTTTTTTGTTTATTGATTAAACAGGATGCAGTTCGAGCATTTAAACATTTGAACTTTTATTATTAATACGTGAGTACGAAGTCGTATGGAAGTGATTCTGGATGAAATGTTTAGTATTATTATTTTGCTTATTTTTTCATATAAAGTCACATATTATTATAGTTTATATGTTAGCTTATACAGGGTGAAATTGAACACATGCGACAAACCGAAATGGGAGATTGTACTCGTCATTATGAACAACTTTTACTATGGGACCAAACCTGAAATCGCGAAAAAAAAATCAGCTGTTCCCTACATTTTGGCGAGTTATGCGAACATAAATGTACGGAACAGCTGATTTTTTTTTCGCGATTTCAGGTTTGGTCCCATAGTAAAAGTTGTTCATAATGATGAGTATAATCTCCCATTTCGGTTTGTCGCATGTGTTCAATTTCACCCTGTATTATGTAAATATTTACAGAAACTAAGTTAAACAAAGAAAACCTCCTAACAAAAGCGATGTAATAAACTTTACAATTATTATTTATTATAAATAAAATACTTTGATTTGACCCATAGATATATGATACATTTCTATGATTTGACCGAATGATCACGTAGGTACCTATTTGAAAAATATAAAAGAACTGGCGACCCACCCCTGCGCATAAACATCGAGATTTTTTTAGTATACTGTAAATTTAATATTGATGAATATACATATAAAGCTTTCGGAACAAATTCTCTAAATTATGGTGAAAACCGCTATAAAATTCGTTGCGCAGTTTAGAAGAACAACGTGGTTGCAAAGACAGACATGAAAAGTGACATTTATTTATACGAGTAGTATATTTCTAATCTGCATTTGCGATTTATTTGCCAAAAATGTAAACAAATACGAGTTAATGGAAAAAATATTTTTTAAAACCTACACAATAAACTTCAGCTTACGCTACAACTTCAAAAATTTTATAACTTTTTCAATAGTCCTAGTCACTCTGAAATCAACATAATTTCCATTTAAATAAAGTTGATATTTGTTTAACTTGAAATAATATTAATTTAAAACACGTAAGTTTGAATAGACATTAGATAATACGACAAATATAGGTACATATTCAACTGAACGCAAGAAAACATTTTTTTTTCTTTCAATAAATTGTTAAATAAATAACTTTATTAGCGATGAAAACAAAATATTAAAATACGACTCAATAATAAGTCTTAATTAAGAGTGGCTCCTAAAAATTTCATCAGGACCAATAAATTAACGAAATCACGCGATTAAAATTGACCGAAATAATTTCATTAAGCATGTTTCAATTTTCATTAAAAAACTCAAACATAATAATCGTTAAGAAATTATTTTCGCGTCGAAGAACGAAACGCGTCCTGTTTCATACTTAATCGACTTGTCTGAATATCGTTGTGTAGAGATGCGGACAAATCGACTATCGATATTATTTATCGATACTTGCTAGTGGTAAGAAACCTTTCCTCTGATTTACGACTTCAGGCAGTGTTAATAAAATATTCTGTAACGAAATTATTTGTCCGAGCTTTCTTTCGAAATATGCTTGGTCAGTGGAATGTTCCACTATATTAGAAAGAGACATCCATATTTTTTATGCCATTACCTTAAAAGTCACGCCGCCGCTAGGGCCAAGCGGCGAGCCTAAAGCCGGGTCCAGACATGTATCATTTGCCCGATCCGATCACCGTATCCGTATCGTCGACGCGTATCATGATCGCATATGTGGACGGGTAATGATACGCGTATCATGATACGCGATCTCGATACGCCGTTATGATACGGCCCGTCCCATGTCGTGTCGGTTTTTGTCCGATCATCAAAGGTGATACAGATACGGACGTGGGTCAGTCTGGACGCGTCACTCGCGACGCTCGGTCGGTTGCACGTGCGCATCATTTTCAGTCCTAAGTAAATAAAATGAATTGGAACAATGAAAATGTTATAAAATTTATCGAGGCCTATAAAGAAAAAAAATCTGAAGAAGAGCAGAAACTGAAATGGGCAATTTGATACGCGATCATGACTATTGTGAAGATACGGATACGGAGCAAATCGGAGGCGTCCACAACTTGATACGGGACTTGATACAATACGCAGAAACGGATACGGTGATCGGATCGGGCAAATGATACATGTCTGGACCCGGCTTAAGAAAGCAGTCACGTGCACCGTTCAAGGTATTATCATCATCATTTCTGTCGAAAAACGTCCACGTGGTATTGTGTGTTGTTGGTTTCTTAACATTCATTGCGTTATTTGCGTTGTTGAGCAGACAAATTTTTCGAACATTTGAAGCAATGGATTAGCAATATCCTTCAATATGATTCAGATTGTGATTGTTAGTGTGTTACGCAATTAGGGTGCAGAAGTGGAAAATAAATGACGTAAATAATATAATATTATTTAATATTATAAAGCCTAAACTCAGAAGTTGAAGGAACACACACACACTACGAAAAACTGAATGAAATAACATTATTAAATTGCAATATAACAATTTCGTAAGACGTATAAGGATAAAGGATTTATCAATTTTGCTTCAGATTCATTCAAATGTGAAATTAGTTTTTTATTCTTCTGGCTACAACAATTTCTGTATTCGCCTAAGAGATTATCCATAAACAATAAATTATTCAACCATTTTGATGAAGACAGATTTTTGTAATATTGTGTGTGGCAACCACGAAAAAGCAATAACAGTTTTATTGGTCAAAAGCAAACATTATTTTAATTACTTACTGCTAAGTGATAAATACTGTACCTAAGTAGTAAAATTTCAAAAAAAAAAATTACACACCTTAGTTAGCAACTAACTCTGGGTGTAAGTCAGAAAACAACCAACACTGCCACAGATTTGTCATTCTTAATCATAAGTAATCATGAAACACCATGTACAGTGTGGGTAGATCACATTCATACTGTTTGTCAAATTGTACTGAAGTCTTTTCGAAAACCGGTTTGTTCATCAAGTCGCCTGGCGGCTTCTACTCGACCATTCGAAATAAAATATATGTAAGTTGTCAAGCTTTATTCAATACTCAAGTTTCATTGAAATCCATTAAGTTGTTCTCATGTTATCTAGTAGGTAACAAACATGCAGAAGGACAGACTAGCAAATGACCATTCAAAATAAACTTAATGAAATTATCATTTTTTTAAATGAATTAAATGACTTAGACATACATTACAAATACATGTTTTCGTTTATTACAGATCACACACAAAAACATACACAATCCATATAGTATTAACAACAACGACGTAAAGATTATTTTAGTAAAACTTTTCAAACTAACCTAACAACATCTTATAACTACCTGGCTCAACATATTATGTATGTTGGCACGTGCCTCTGCATCCAGTGCCTAATAAAGGGGCTGTCCACCTTGTCAAACAATATTTTTAGGATGCTGTCAGAACCTCCGCGCAACCTACCCATTATTGACGCCAACCTCTTTCTCATTATGGCATACACATAGTCAACACGGGCTTCCACGAACATTTTTGAAGCGCTGCAGAAGTGTGGAAGCCAGAAATCTTATGAAGTTATTTGGATAATATGACATTTGCAAAAATAAATTAAATCAAATAATATGATTAAACTGAAGCAAAACAATGACATAGTTGACAGTTGACATAAGTGTAACTGGCAGCAGGTACATCCCAGCAGGAACCTTGGACGATAACTTGATCTCTAGGGGGTTCTTTTTTATCAGACGTATAAAGTCCTTTATTAATTTCGCTTCTGCTTCTTTCGAATCTGAAATTGGTTTTTATATTGTTTATTAATTTACGCAACATTTTAAATAAAGACGCCTTTGAAGGTTGCCAGTACATTAAATGACAATCATGATGAGAATACCATTTTTGGTATCATATTTGTAATAATAATCTCACATTTTATAAATTAAAATATTTTAAAATTAATATGTGCGTACACATTACACAACACACAATCGTTTAGATATATTTAGTAGATACGAGTGCGAGAAAATAATATTTCTTACCAATTATGATCACTGTATTATAAAGTCTAGCCACCACTCTGTGAATCTTTATCCCTTGGTTACGAGTCAATTGTCCAGCAACGACCGGCAACATCAAAGTAGTTGCGTGAATAAAAACGAGATAAACCATTTTCTTAGCTGCACTGGTGTCGCCGTTCTGTAATTTATAATGAAACCAAATCGGAAACCGTCAAATTTTGTCTTTTAGATGTATACATTAATTACAGTTACCGAAGGCACACCAAAACTATCTTGGGAGAAATGCGACCCCAACATGTAGGATGCTGCATTGACTGCAAAAATATGTGTCAATGCAATATTAGCGGACATTTTTTGCGCCATAAATATTACATTGACACATACATATTTTTGAAACCAAAGCAGCATCTTATATTTTGTTTGACATCACTAAACATGTCTGTGTTCCTTCCATGTCACATATTTGTGCTGCCACTTCTACAAAATATCACATATATTTGCCGTCAAATATTAATGGACGAATCATGAAATGAGATTTTACTGCCGAATTGTCCATAGTAATATATTTTATGCTCGTGACTGTACATAACTATATTAAGAAGGGAGAAGGAATCATAGGGCAACAAAAAGAGTCAGAATCGCTGTCAACAGGAAATGTGACCAAAAACCTGGCAGCATTGCCAGCCAATTATAGCAAAACTGGTGTTGTTAGGCTTGAATCGCCCTCAGTTATGTTACCATTGAGAAACCAAGTGGTATCATACTTACATTTATAAAACACAAGTAAAACATTGCGTATATCATCGAAACATTATGTAATATTGACAATACTACCGAGAAGTAAAACTGAAACATAAAATAATGGTTATCGAAAGAAAGAAAGAAAAGAAAGAAAATACGTTTATTTGCGGTGAACATGACGCGAAAAAGAACATAAACACAAAAAAAAGAAGGTAAGGGAAACATGCGTCACATCCACATAAAACGGCTATCGCTCAGCATAATGCTGCAACTTTATGCAAGACAGAGCCCCAGCGCTGGTTTTCAGCGACAGCCGGCGCTGACGTTATAACGTCGTCCGGTGCAGCACACAATTATTAGAACACTACAGTGTACCGGTACACCGTTACAGCGTACTCGAAGAAATTTGACGTAGGTGTACCCAACATCATCATCATCATCATCATTTCAGCCGAAAGACGTCCACTGCTGGACATAGGCCTCCCCCAAGCACCTCCACTTCGACCGGTTTTGTGCTTCTCGCATCCAACGAGTTCCTGCGGCCTTCACAAGGTCGTCGGTCCACCTTGTGGGAGGCCTTCCAACGCTACGCCTTCCGGTACGCGGTCGCCACTCCATACCCAACATGCACTGAAGAAATTATGAATTATTATTATTTATTTCAATTTATATATCTCGGGAGCATGGGATCCCGGTCCTTTGGAAGGCGTACGAAGGGCCGAAGCCAACTCGCAGAGGCCCCTTAGGAAATTTTAATGAAATGCGGCACCAACCGACGATTATCCCTGTATGCACTATACCAGTGCACCCAAGGATAACCCCCGGTTGGTGTAGAACTATTGTAGGATATGGAAAAATAAAAAATTGTGCTATGGGCTTGGGTGGCTGAAGTGGACTGGTTACCAGGAACAATGGAAGAACTATGACCCCTGCCTGATCAATGTTTTATATACAGGGTGAATTTTTCAAGTGGGTGTGGATGGCCAAATTCTAAACTATGAGGAATAGCGAAAAGTACACAAAGGAGTCGCGGGCTCGATTTTGATGAAAACTAAAACTGCATCATTGGATTTTTGAAAAATCAATAGTTCTAGCCAGGAATCGAACCTGTTGATTTTGAAAAAAAAAACACACTGTATTATTACACCATTCAATAGTGTCCCTAATAAGGATCAAATTCTGGGAAGTAATGACATACGGCAAACTAAAGGAAAGAGCTAATTTTTAACAAAATACTGTTTTTATTACTCTTATGTTACCTATCGCATCATCATCTGCCTGCTAGCCTTTTCCCAACTATATTGGGGTCGATTTCCAGTCTAACCGGATGCAGCTGAATACCAGTATTTTACATGGAGCGACTGCCTGTCTGACCTCCACAACCCAGTTACTGGGTAATACGATACCCCTTGGTATGACGTTGTCAGACTTTCGAGCTTCTGACTACCCGTAACGACTGTCAAAGATCCTAGAATGACAACCGGGACTAACGGCTTAACGTGCTTTCCGAGGCACGGAGGGGTCTCAGTGTGGAAAGATCCACACACCCAACCCATCCACAGACCAACCGCGGCAAGCGTAGCTTAACCTGATGGATTGACCTGTGCTGCTGTTATTATTTAGCCGGGCCCGGGTTATTTTATTTATTTATTTATCACAAACACTGCTACCATTACAGGAAATTCCTAATGCGGTAGCGTGGTCCTTAATTAAACTATATTAAATAATTAACTTAAATAACATAACACATATAACATTGTTTTTGTGAATTCATTCAGAGAGCATGAAAATAAATCGATCCTGTCAGCCGTGTCATTCAGCGCGTCAGTGGCGCTTTGCTGAGCAAGTTGGTTCGTGCATGTGGCACTGCTAATAACCGTGGCTTCCGGCGCCGCGATACGTAATTGTCAGGCACATTCAGACAAATCTCCTTCAAAATACCGGAATTGTAGGTCTTACCACGCAATAGCTTAAAAACATATGAGGTTATAGCTAAGTCCCTCCTTGTCTCGAGTTTGTTGTACCCGACCATACCGATAACGAATAAGGTTGGGTACATCAACGGATAGAAGGGATAGACACCGTATAGTTTCATGTACAAAAATCTGGTGAATTTGTTTTGTATGCGCTCCAACATGAGACTATATTTAGTCTCATGCGGAGCCCATATGACAGTATTATACTCTAGCTGAGTTCTTATAAGCGCATTATAATGCTGAAACTGCATTTATATTTAAATAACCCCATGCCCGTCGAAGAACGAAACCTAGACTTCTGTATGATTTCTTACACACATTTACAATATGGTCACGAAATGTTAACTCAGTGTTCAGGCGCACACCCAGGTCGCGTACCTTTTCTACCCGCTCAATTGATGTGCCCTCAATCTTGTAATCGTGATGATGTGGTTCTCTCATTCTGCTAAAAGTTATGACTGAACATTTTTTTACGTTAAACTGCAGTTTATTTTTCCTACTCCACTCTGTTACATAATCTATATCTTGCTGCAATCGTGCACAGTCACTTTTATCTTTAATGGCCATGAGCAACTTAAGATCATCCGCGAATAATAGACAAGTGGCAACCCTGACAGCCTCAGGCAGGTCATTTATCATCATAAGAAAGCTCAGCGGACCCACATTACTGCCCTGGCTTACTCCTGATCTTGTATAATAAGGCTCCGATTTACAACCAGCATATTCTACGAACTGCCGTCGATCTCTCAAGTAGCTAGCAAAGAACTAAAGCAATGCCGGAGTACATCCGACTGCTGCCAGCTTTTCTAATAATATGTCATTATCTACCAAATCAAAAGCTTTTTTGAAGTCAAAGTAGGCAGCGTCGACTTGCACTCCAGCATCAACATTTGGAACCACGTACGTCATAAAGTTCAGTAAATTGCTGGTTGTGCTACACCCCGGTCGAAACCCGTGCTGGGCGTCCGACAGCAAACTGGACACTTGGTCTAACATGCTCCTTTGTATGGTTGACTCAAAAACTTTTGCTGGAGCTGACAGAATTGCCACCGGCCTATATCCACTTACGTTTGATTCAATCCCACCCTTAGGTATTGGAATCACGCGCGTGATTTTCCAACACTCAGGAAAATACGAGGACTCCATGCACAGATTATAAAGGTGTAAGAGTGGCTTCGCTAATACAGCACGGCCATCCCTAATAACAAAAGCAGGAATTCCGTCCGGCCCCGCTGACCGTTTTGGTTTAAGTCGAGTTATCGCATCTGTTACTTGACTCAATTCTAGGCGACCTATGTGAACGCGCGAGCTACCGCTGCATTTACGTCGAGACGCGGCTGCTCACTGTTGTAGACAGAATAATAATATTGCGCGAACTCTTTAGCACACTCTGAATCAGATAAAATGTTGCCGTCCTTTATGATATTTTTACGGTTCCCTGTTGCTTTTTTAGACCTCACATAGTCCCAAAAAGATCTAAGATCTTTTGTAAAATTTTGTTGAACCCACTCCTGGTGCTGGTCATAGGCACGCACTATCATCGTCTTTACCGCCGCCCTACACCGAGAAAACACTTCGTAGTCACTGCTTACCCCAATTTCTTTGAACCTTTTATGCAATATTGCCTTTTTTCTAATATAATGAATAATTTCCCCAGCATACCACTCCGGGTACCTATACCTAGAATTTACACATATTTTCCCCTTCCTTGGAACGCAACTATCAATTGTGTTATTTACGGTGTTATAAAAATATTGAACCGCCTCCTCTGGGTCATGTATATCATACATTGGGCCCCAGTCGTTTGATAATAGCATCGAGTATAATGAATCATAGTCAGCTTTGGTAAAAGTCCACTGTGGCCACAATTCACCTGATTCTGTCACTGCCTGGTCTGCAGGCGCGTGATCTGAGGACCCGCTGTCACAACGCTCACACTTACCTTTGGGCACGCTTATTACGAGCGGCGGGTGGTAGGGGTCCACTGGCACAAGCGCTTCGTCCGCCGTCGCCGCACTCACGCGCACCTCACCCACATCCAATGAACACAACACTAAATGCAACTGACGGCTATTGCAATTTGGTACGTGATTTGTCTGTATGAATTCACAAAACGAAAGAAAATATTCATAACAATTAAGCACATTATTATTACAAGAATGTAAATTAAAATCTCCTATAACAACAACGTCCCTATATTTAACACATAACTGCTCAATAATTCTAAACAAAATCATATAATCATTTTCGCAACTGTTTGGAGGAATATAAACCACGCAGCACAATAACAAATATCTATTACGGGTATGTACGGTAGCACAAATCAGTTCAAAAGCGCATCTATCTACATTGACGTCACCAGGTACTGTCACTTTACGTAGCTCGAACCCATGTGTGGCCACGAGAAACACGCCTCCTTGTTTTCGTCCGTCCATTCGGTCGCATCGTAAGATTTGATAGCCTTGTGGTATAATTTCGGCATCATTTATTGACTCATTGCAGCCAGTTTCTGTTATTGCAATTAAATCAGCTGCTACGGTTTCTACGTTGTTGCAAAACACACCCAACTTGGTACCTCTTGCATTTTGATAAAAAATTTCAATATTTCTATTTTCCGTCCGTTGGTTTATTTGTTGTTCTCCGAAACCAAATCCATTCGGAAAATTCTGCATTCAGAGGCCATACATCTGGTTGACATAATTTGTGGTATAATCCCTCAGAGATTCCAACAATAAAAGAAGTGTAGTCTCTCTCTGTCTTATGCTTAATTTTTTCAATTTTGACATTCACTTCAGATCCGCACACCTGTTTTACATGAGTGGTTAGGTTTTCGACAGTAGTTTCCGGATGGAGGCGCCAAACGTGAAGATGTTTTTTACGCTCCATTGCTTGAATTCCCGTAAGGCTCGAGTTTTGCCCTCTTTTTACTTCTTTACTTTGATTTCTCCTTTTATTCTTATGGACTACCTTCCACCCTTCGTTACTATCTGCCTTGCTGTTCATCTCAACCTCTGTTGATAACAAATGCTGTTCCTTCGCTTGCAAAACTTCGCCCGTCATTGGTTGTTCTACTGTTTTCGTGGCCACACTTGATGTAACAGCTGATAAGCTGGCGGCGTGCTTGTTACTCATGTCCTTTGCTAGTTGCGGGTAGGGTTTTTTACAAATCGCTTCGGAATAATTCATTGCTTCTTTAGGACATTGTACGATCTCCTCTGATGCTTGAGATATTTATCTGGTGTTCTAAATATTGGTTACGCGTACTTAGTTCCTTCATTTGCTTTTCTAGAGCGAAAACTTGGTCAACTTTTTGTTCGAGTACCTTCACGTATAAACGCAATTCTTGCAACTCAGTTTTCGTGCAATTAAATATTTCCTGCATATTTTCCATAATGCTGGTCTGGCTATCTAAACGTGACATTACCTCTAACCGAAAATCCTTAATCTCTTCTAGCAAGTTGGACTCTCGTTCCGTCATCGGCGATTCTGCGTTCTTTATGCGACTGCCACGCTGAGTGTTCACATTACTGCTTATTGAAAAAGTGTTTGCTTGGTCCGATACTCTAACTGGTGTATCAGCACTGCGATTAGGCTTGCGTTGTGAACAGACACACTCAGGACATACCCATTGATCCTTATATTCCTGAGAGTACGTTCCGAAGTTTTCCGTAGGAATTCCAAGGCACTTTAATTCATACACTTTATTGCAAGTCTTTTTGGAACACTCAATAAATAGCATGCCAGTTAGGTCCACACCACAACCACTGCAATTCAACGACATTCTTGAAAATAATAATTTTTCGGTAACGAACACACATAAGACGTCCGCTCGGTACGCGCGGTGTACCCGTGTTATGTTATGTTACCTACCTACCTATTAAACCTTAACTGATTAATTGTTCATAAAGATGACCATTGTTTTCAATACATAGCTGGATTCGACTTATCAAGGATTGTACTGCATTCAGCATCAGTGGCGGAGCAAGACCTAAATTTCATGTGGGCAAGATACATTTTGCGAGGCCCTCTGGTAACGCAAAAACATGAATTTGATAAACAATTTAAACTGATAATTTTATTTATAAAGGACAATCAAAAAGCCATTAAAAGACTATACATAAATTATAGGTAGGAAACATTGAAAGCGTTTAAAGCTGGACACCAAGTGAAATCT
The DNA here is from genome assembly GCA_945859645.1 of Amphipoea oculea. Classification (NCBI taxonomy): domain Eukaryota; kingdom Metazoa; phylum Arthropoda; class Insecta; order Lepidoptera; family Noctuidae; genus Amphipoea; species Amphipoea oculea. The sequence continues at coordinate 18,978,985 of OX243873.1, forward strand.
AAGTTGACCTCGTTAAATCAAATCATATGAGCCCAAACTCGAGGGGTTTACTAGTAGCCATTGAAGAGTTCCGTTACCACCTCCTGGCTCTATCATTAGATCAGCTCCATGATACAGCATTATGGTTTTGTCTTTCGAACTACATAGGCATATAAAGTTTCATTTCGATACAACAATAATTAGAAGTAGGTTAAAATTGATTTACAAGATTTTTTCACATTTTTAGTTAGTTACAAGTGAAGATAATAAAAGCGTGTTAAAAAGAATTTGGTACGGATTATTGTTATACGACGAATAACATTTTTCGTCGTTTTAAACGCGACAAAAAAAATTGCTCGTCCTGCCTTCGAGGTGCGAGTCCGTGGGAGGCTCCTAGGAGAGCGAGGCCGTAAGCGATAGCCCACGTATGTCACTGGATAAGTTGAAGTCAATGTACTGTCGGGTTGTTTAAACACAGTCTGCTATATGTCTTTAATAATATACTACGGTCGGTAATACGGTTTAAGCACACTGACTTAAATTTTCCAAATACATAGGTACCCTGGAGAGGGACATAGGCTACTTGTCATCCTAAATATTTGTCCAGCTGGTATATATCTAATTAAAAAAAGCGTTACTTACGCTAAGAGCGGTTTCGGTCACTAAATCCGATCCGAATCCGAGAAATGCCGGTCCGAAGTGACCGTAGTCCTAATTGTATGAGGGATTGCGCACTAGATCCGAACTCTATCCTCAATATGGCTGCTATAAATGCTAGTATCATTTATCGTGGGAATCGCAAAACGCAAATCAAACGTCGTGATTTCGTTGCACATACGATCTGGAGACAGACAAAGGTGCACTGTCTCTTAGTAGTCCGATGGGACGGAATAAGTCACCATAACATAGTATACCAAACACGATATTACCGAAACGAAAAACTGAAACAAGAATAAAACAGAATTCTGACCAGAGCCCTGATTCACAACCATACGACAGGCTATCGTATCGAAAACCTAACATTTCGATAACCTGATTTGACTTCCCCTCAACAGCAAATAGCTGTTGGAAGAATAGCGGGCGTCTATTTGATTTAAACTGACAAAATTTTCGGGTTTTGGACTTGTGAACAGCATTGAGAAGACTCCTACGATAACAATGATTAATGTTGGATACGATACGGAAGCATATCGAGTTTTTGTGAATAAGGGGGCAGATAAACGAATTAGGCATCATCATTACGTAACATAAATAGCAAATACACTTATAATAATATCGTGCGATGTTACGCAAATGGATACAATTTGAAAAGTGTATATAAAAGAAAGTCCGTATTACAGAACGATCCTCAAGTCAATTTTTTTTCAATCATTCGATCAGTAAAGTATAGAATCACCACTTGAGCATCACTCTTATTTCAGAACGGTAATCAATCCATACTTAGTTAAATAGAGACTCAAATCCAGGCTCAAGCAGAGATGTGTATTGTCTCTTCATCAGCCTATAACCGCTGGATAAGTTAAATTTATTTGGCTATATCTTTCCTACAAAAATTATATATACTTAGGCAATGAAGATAATAAAATAATATAGTGTAAACGAATATTTAAACATAATAAAATAATTCTTGGTCTTCTTCTGGCTACACTAATTTCTTCGTAAGCGTATGAGATTCTCCACAACAATAATTTATTCAACCACTTTGACGAAGACAATAGTAATATGGATGTTTAGGTATATGGAAAGACGAAAAATTTTGTTATTTAAATTCACTAGAAAGCTACTTAAGTAATTGACTGTCAACAATTTTTAGGACACCACATTATTTAAATAGTTTGTTAAATTAACAAATCTACCATAAATGTATTTAATTGCAAGCAAACACTTTTTAACAATTATGAAAATTATTTCGATAGTGTGTAGAAGAAAGCAAAACATTCATAAACGTTGCTAAATTTCAGACAAGTGTAATACATTAAAACACGCGCTTGCAACGTGAAATTGAGGACCCCAACTCGATATACAATACAACACAAAGTTAAAGCTAAACATATCTCCGAAACAAGTATGATTCAGCAGACTTTAATCGTAACTTAACTTAAGGGATAAGTTTAGTACATATATTAACAAGCCATATACATGTTTTTCATGTATATGGCTTGTTAATATATGTTTGCAAAATTTTAATAATGTTATGCGTAATTATATAATTACGCATACTATTATTAAAATTTTGGCTACAATTCCTTTATTTCTCTATACAGATAGATTATCCGAAAACAGCAACTTGTTCAACCACTTTATTGGAGACATTTTGTTTATAATGTTGTGTGCCCCGACAACGATTAACATTAACTAAATGGATTTCTACTAGCAACACTGCTTCAGGCGTTAATTCTAAAAAGTCGCCATAGTTTTGGACATCGGCCTCGGTCTTTTTATGCAAATGTTGGCGTGATTAAGCTACAAGCTGGCTGGCTTTTACCTTGGCCAAAGGCTAAGCATTGCCATACAACGTGGCAATGCCGCCAGTCTCTTGGGTACATTACCAGTCGACAGCGATGCGGATGAATTTTTCGACGCTATATTTTAGTTTTTGTATAGTTTTAGTTAAGTTAGGTTTTAATTTTGTTATTTTTGTTAAGTTTTTAAATTCAAATAAAGATAACTAAGTAAGTATTGAAAAAAAAAAAAAAAAAAAAAAAGCTTCAAACAAACATCCTGACATGTTTGCAAACTTTAACGTTTGTAATATGAATAGTATTAGATAATATGATTAAACTGTAACATAACAATGAGATAGTTGACAGCTAACGTAAGTATAACTGGCAGCATGTAGGTACGTCCCAGCAGGAATGTTGGACAATAATTTAATCTCTGTTGGATTCTTCTTTACTAAACGTATGAAGTCCTTTATCAATTTCGCTTCAGCTTGTGGTGAATCTAAAAACAAATAACAAATTATGATACTACAAATAGTTTTAGTATCTAAATATTGTTGAAATTAAAAAAAAAAAGTTATTCTTACCTTTAATAACTGTATTATAAAAGCGAGCCAAGATTCTTTGCAACTTCACCCCTTGGCTACGAGTCATTTGTCCAGCAACGATTGGCAATATCATCAATGAAATATAAAAACATATTACAAATGAAGTTTTCTTGAGCTCATGCATATCGTCATTCTAAAATGTATAAAATTAAATAGAAAAATCGTTAGCTTATAATACGAACAACTTTTATAATTGGACCCAATCTGATATCAAAAAACTTGCCTCCAAAAAAAATCTATAACTCAGTTGATACGGTAATAGAATAAATTGAAATACTGATATTGATACCGTAAAGAAAATCTGTAACGAAATACACGTAATTTAAATATCGGTTATACCTATCATAATATCGAAAATTGTTATACCTAAGCATAAAATGTCTAACATTGAAATGCCGAGTTATAAAAATATCTAATGATTAAAAACATCGATAATCATTATACCTAAGTTCAAAATGTCAACATTCAATACACTTTAGTTCATTATATTTACGCTAAAAATACCTACTAGTTAAAATATCGAACTTGCAGGCAGGCATGGTTGCAGGATGCAAGAGAGAGCGAAGGGCACCCCGGTGTTAGGTTAGGTTAGGTTACTTTAAACCCTTTACACAGAAATAGGGGCCCCGCGTAGCGGGGCTCCGTCGACATAAGATACAAGAGCGGGCGCGGCCTACAAATGTGTTTTTTTTTTAAGTTATTTATTATATTGTGAAAATAATATTACTTAAGCATGCAGAGTGCAAGCGAGCATGCATCATGCAGCAGGCATGGTTTCTGTCACGGCTCCGGCGCTGCGGGGCTCCGGCGGTCCCACGCGAGCTTATCGTCGTCGATGGTTTTAACGCTCACCACCGCAGCTTCGGTTCGCTAAATTACACTCTAGGGGTAGGGCAGACAAGACCACGTGGAGTTGGTTCTGCAGCGATTTGTTTCTGTCACTAATTTTTGTAGCACAACATATAAATAAATATCGATATTTAGGACATTCGATACTCTGTACTTCGATATTTACATCATTAGATAATCTGTACTTCGATATTTAAGCCTTTCGATGTCATGTTTGTCGATAATTAGATTTAAGATATATTGGACGTAGGTTATCTAACCATTCGACAATATAAACTTACGTTATTTTAATTTTCGGTTTTATGGTCGTTCGATATTTAAATTTTCGATGTTTTGAACATTGACATTTTAACCGTAGATATTTAAATTGTCTAAATTCAAATATGTACCCTTTACGAACAAATAGACGTTAGATTACTAGGAGCATTATCATCACAATGAAATTTCAAAACCAAATACCTGGCGTCCAAAACATAGTGTTACTTTTTCACAGCAATTTGCTAAATCCCGATACAGTTCAACCCATCCTTGAATCTGTTCCCTTGTGACATTACATCGGTCACCCGAACTAATATCATATTTCCCTACTATTTCTTGCACGACTGATATCAACGAATTTAAAGATTTCAATGAATTTACCACCATCATAACAATAACAAAAAATGTGAGTTGTTGGAATATTATGTCAAGTCGTACAATTGTTTGTGATACCAAAATGATAACCAAATAAATTTGATCTAATTGGGAAAATGGTGTTAGAGCCGCTGCAGATCTACATACAGCAAAAGCGATGGACAGAAAAATCAAAGAAAAACTGAACCAGTATATTTTTTTATGAGAGTTATAGAATTTAGTGTCTCCTTTAAACAATTCAGAAACGCGACTGATACTTCTATAATAAGACATGAAGCCGCGGCTGTAATAGCAGCTGGTGACGACGGATAACAAAGAGTTTACATATGCAACAGCAATAGAATAAGCAGCCATTAAATTGATTTGACCATAGTCATGTCCTCCTAGCAACAGTTTCATTTGACTAATGATGGCAACAGAGTGCAATATAATTAGCGTAAATATTTGGAAGATAATACAACATTTTGTAATCTTTGACTGGTTACAATAGTTCCTGTGTATACCGTGAAGGTTCTCTATAAACAATAACCACTTTAACCACTTTATTGGGGACATTTTGTTTTTAATATTGTGTGTCTTGGTGACGACGATAAAAGTTTTACTGGGTGGAAATATTTTATTATTTTAATTTGGTAGTAAGTAGTTCCTAATCGATATCTTTAAGTAATTACCAAACACGTGGGAGCATTTAGGAATACATATAAAATAACGAATAAATTATTAATCATCTATGCTAAGATTGTCAGAATTATAATTTTATCACGTTGTTTTGAATAAATGCTAATGAATAATGCAGTTAGCTTACATAGTTTTTCCCTCGGACACCATTGCTGTCCCTCCCCCTAGTGTCGTCCATCCATCACTCATTATCGACTAGTGATGTTCTTACTAACTAAACATATGTACGTACTACATCTTTCCCTTAAAATTATAATCACACTAATATTTTAAAGGCGAAAGTTTGTGAGTGTGTTTGTGTGTGGGTGTGTTTATATGTTTGTTAGATACTTCTTCATGCTCAAACGGCTAGACCAATTTTGATAACATTTTGTATGGAGGTAGCTGACACCCTTTTTTTTATGGATGGGAAATCATCAAATGACCACTCCCGCTCTCGGTGGAGCGGAAGGGAGTGTCAGACTCTTACTGACTAAAACCCATCCGTGTTCCTTCCTTAGCCCTTTATGTTCCGGGGTAGCGGTAACCCTTTCGGACAATCCCGCATCCCCGGCAGGTTTCGGCCCTGGCAGGCCCTTTACCGCGGGTCGCAGCTACCACAGATAAATATAATACTAATTATTCAATCCAAATTACATTTTTATCGAACATTTTTATCCTTATGAAATAATAATAATAATATTCCACAACTATCACACAACGCCATCTAGTCCCAAGCTAAGCAGAGCTTGTGTTATGGGTACTAGACAACTGATAAACATACTTATATATTTCTAAATACATACATATTATAGATAAATTACACCCAGACATAGAACAAATGATCGTGCTCATCACACAAACATTTGTCCTGGATGGGAATCGAACCCACGACCTCCGGCATAGCAGTCAGGGTCACTAACCACTAGACTATCAGGCCTGTCTAAATGAAGGTTTTACATGCAATGTATTCTTACAAATTTATTTGTCAATTAATATCTTTTAAAATTAGAGACCTAGGGGATGTGTGTATATCTATGACATTTGATGGGACCCAAACATTATCCCTAAAGTAAGCAACGTCTTGGCCAGAATAAAAAGTGTGTTTGTTAAACTTGGCCGTCTTATTAAAGTATATTTTGTTATACAGAGTTGATACGACAGAGGGGCTTTCCTTTAAACTGCCTATACTAGGTACCATTTCCAAGCTCTGTACCAAAAATCAATTAAATAGCAGCAGTAGTTTAGTCGCAAATGATTTTTTAAGTTTTTACCCCGTTTGAACACGATGTATCTTTCGTAACAGCTGAGTATGTCTAACGCATAGGTCATGCACCTTAAAACGATAAATCTGAGTATAACCATACGTTGTTGCCGCTCTGACGCAAGTCACAAGTACAACCAAATATTTCACAAAAAAGTTGGCAATGCAAACAAGGAAGCAATAAATACACATACTTGCTCTTTCATTACGAGAGTGACAATCATAGCAAAACATCCCGCGCGTAAAAGAAATAGAAATAGGTCAGTGTGTTGCTATTGCATCCTAGATCCTTGCGATCGATAAGTGGGGCTTCCCGAAATCCCGACCTTTAAAAAACATGTTTTTTCACTTTCAGTGCGCCGACGCCACCCTTCCGGTACGTACGGTGCGTTTGTCGAACTCGCGACAATTATTATCGCGAATTATTAGCGCGCTGACAATTATTATTGTGATTTTGTTTAGTTATTGTGATAGGACACTAAATTATAAGTTTAAGACAGTATTTGAACTAAAAAATCTACTATCTAATTAATCTAATAATTAATCTATTTAATCTACTATTTGCCATCCAACGTGGCAATGCTGCCAGCCTTTTGGGCACTTATCCCATTGACAGCGATGCGGACGAATTTTTCGATGCCCAATGAACTCCTGTCTTTTTTTTTTTTTATTATTATTATCATTTGTATAATTATAGTATATTTTGTAGTTTGTGTGTACATATGTAAGTAATTATAACTAAAAAATAGGATTATTTTAGCATTCTTAGCGACGGACAGTGATTTAATTAGAAAAATAAATAACAATCTTCTCCGTCGGTATGATTTGTGCATTAATGTGAATGGAGGACACATCGAGAATTTAAAAATTTAGTGTTTTTGTTGTGATTGTTGTTTTGCGCGTACTTCAAAACCTTACCTAACATAAAAGCCGCCTACCGCGCCACTGCCGGCGTCGGACCCCCGCCGCGCGCGACGTTGCCAGTTTTGTTACCCAGGTATCTAAGTTCAGTAAACTTCATTTACAAAGGCTGTTGCGTTTTACTCTAATTTGTAAGCTATTTACTTTGTTTTGTGTTTCGTTAAAATCTGTTACCAACTTTGGTTTTAAAAGTTCATCATGAATAGGTTTGGTTCTTGTCAATCTGCTCATGTGATGGGGTGTATTGTGAACTTAGTACTGGAGATACTCTAAGCAATACTTCTTGAAAGTCGACACCACTCTCAGTTGATTTATTTAGCAAATTTTTAGCAATTCCAACCAAACCAATTTTACATTCCAAAGTGTTGCAAAATTCTGGAACTCAAAAGAGTTTAATGGCTAGTTTTATTTTTTTTATTTGTAATGTGCATTTTGTTTGTACAGAATAAACAAATTTTCTTTCTTTCTTTGCTTTCTTCTTTCATGGCATACTACTCTGTCAAAAAAGTACCGGGAAAGATCAATAATACACAAAATGTTAGTTATTCATCCAAATTTATTTTACCGCCGCTCGCATGTACTATTTGGCCAGTACAGCAATTTCGATTTATCTCGAAGTAGGTAATGCTCAAATTTCCAAGCATGTTTGAGAAAAAGATCAATAATACAAAAAATGTTAGTTATTCATCCAAATTTATTTTATCGCCTTCAAAGTGCGCTCCTTCAGAAACGATACACTTACGCCAACGAATAATCCAATCATCAAAACATTTTAAACGCTTTTTTCCGGATTTGAGTTTAATTCTCGCCTCGAATTCTCCTTTATGTCTTCTACCGAATGAAAACGGGTGCCACGAAGTGGTAGTTTGAGTTTAGGAAAAAGAAGTTGGCTGGGGCCATATCTGGTGATTGCTCGATGGTATTTGTTGAGTTTTGGTTAAAAATTCGTTCACATTTATGCCCTTGTGCAAAGGCCCATTGTCGTGGTGCAAAATCCAACAATTTTATTTCCAAAAATCTGGCCTTTTTCTTCGTATTTGCTCTCTTAAACGCCGCATAACGCTCAAATAATACGCTTTATTTACCGATTGACCTTCCGGTAAGAATTAAGAAGTAAATAAGTAAATCAAATTAATAGATTGTTTGCCAAGGGAGCAAACCACTATTTTGCAGGCGAGAGTGTTTCTTTGAATCCAGAGCGCAGTGAAGGATTCTAGAGTAGAATCCCGAGCGCAGCAAGGGGTTCTAAAGTAGATTCAAAGTACGTCACTCGAGCTTAAAATAGTATTGCTCCCGAGGTGGACACTCTACTTTTTATCACCCGCTATGAAAAACTAAGTAACTGCAACTTATGAATAAGAATAGTACGTTTATTTATTTACATACAATTACTTGAGGAAGACATACTCATTTTTTATAAAACTAAGTAAAATCCTAATTTGAGTGAAAAATTACGAACGAAGGCAGAATGCTTTTCGTGTGATAGATCTCTTTGGTGATTGGAACTTTTACCAACAATATCCACTCACTTTTAGTCCCCATAATTATAGGGACTAAGGAGCTATTTTAGTCCCTGTTTACGAAGAAAAGACTAGCTGTTTTTGAATAGATGTGATAAAAAATAATATAAGTACAAGTATATAAAAAGAGGCGAAGCAATCAAAGGCCATTGCCATGTTGTATGGCAATGCTGATTTTTTTGCCCAAAAAATAGGCCAGCCCTCTGGTCACGAGAAGAGTTGACCAATCGCTTGGCGATGTCTCGAAAAACTAATTGGGCACTCGAACCCCATTGGGCCTAGTGTTTCGAAAGTTACAAAGAGATTGGAATATTTAAAGGTTTTCCGCAACTGCAGCAGCCACCTCAGCACAGCCAAGTGTACACGACAAAACGACACCATCGCCATGCACCGTCGTGTCACCTTACACGTAACTGACAAAAGACATGATACATTATTTAATTAATTTAACTTTCGTACACACAACTGATACTTCAAAATATGATTGTAAGGCGCGGCTGTAAGAAGATACAGGTAAGTCATAGCAGATGATGACATTTCGGTTACATACGCTGAAACAGCATAACCGCTAAAAAATTTAAATTTATTTGGCTAGTATAGTAACCTCTTTCCTACAAAAGATATACATATGCAATGAAGAGAAAAATGAATAATGTAAACGAATATTTGAAATATATTAAAACAATTATTGGTCTTCTTCAGGCTACAATAATTCCTTTATCTACCTATGAGATTCTCCACAAACAATAACTTATTCAACCAATTTAATGAAGACAATGGTAATATGGAAGTTTAGGTATATAGGAAGACGCAAAAGATGAATTCACTAGAAAGCTAGTTAATTAATTGACTGTCATTCATTTTGAGGACACCACGTCATTTAAATGGGTTGTAAAACAAACAAATCAACGATACATGTATTTAATTCCAAGCAAACAATTTTTATCAATTATGACAATTTTTTATATTGCCTAGAAGAAAGCAAAACATTCATAAACGGTCCTAAAAGTTCAGAGAAGTGTAATGCATTAAAACACGCGCTTGCAACGTCGAATGGAGGACACCAGCCCGATACACACTACAATACAAAATAAGGACTGCTAAACATCAAAAAAAAATTGTGGCTAAGCAGACGTTCTTCGTTTCTCAACTTTAAGCAACGTAACTATAAAGAGATAAGTTAATTACAATATTATAATATGCCTTTATTATACAATACATATTCTTCAAGTTATCTCTTTGTTTAATGTTTCGAAGCAATCACTTCTACTTTAATTACCAGTTGGTAATTGTTGGTAAAAAATGTCGAATGGTCAGTTGACCGTTAGACATTTTTGCATTATTTGACTACTCCATTACAATCATAATATTAAAGATATAATTACACATATTATTATTAAATCTTCTTTTGGCTACAAAAAAATCCTGTGTATACTTTAGATAGATAGATTTTTTAGAAACAATAACTTTTCAACCACATTATGGATTTCTACTAGCAACATTTCTTCAGGCTTTAATTCTAAAAAGTCGTCACAGGTATCGGCCTCGGTCTTTTTCTGTAAATATTAGCGTGATTAATTTACAAACATCTAGACATGTTTTCAAATTGGAACGTTTGTAATATGAGTAGAATTAAATAATATGATTAAACTGTAACATAACAATGACATAGTTGACAACCAAAGAAAGTATAACTGGCAGCACGCACGTCCCAAAAGGGATGTTGGACAATAACTTAATCTCTATTGCATCCTTCTTTATCAAACGTATAAAGTCCTTTATCAATTTCGCTTCAGCTTCTCGTGAATCTAAAATGAAATAACAAATTATGATATTACAAATAATCTTAGTACCTAAACAATTTTGACATTGAAAAGAAACAAGTATTCTTACTTATAATAATTGCATTATAAAGCCGAACCAAGACTCTGTGGAACTTCACCCCTTGGTTACGAGTCATCTGTCCAGCAACGATTGGCAATATCATCAATGTAATATAAAAACATAGTGTGAATTCCTCTAGCATGAACCTATATATATCCATCTTCTAAAATGTATAAAATTAAATAATATTACAAAAATCGTCAACTTAGAATATGGATAACTTTTACAATAGGACCCTGTTTAAAATATCAAAAACTTACTTTCGAAACAACCTGGTAACACGTTAGGTACGAAAATAAAATAAACTGAGATATTGAGATTGATAGCGTAAAGAAAACCTGTAACAAAAGAATGTAACAAACAAACAGAAGTTAGATTAAGTACTAGGAGCATGAACATTTCATTGAAATTCCAGAATCAAATACCTGGCGACCAAAACATAGTGTTACTTTTTCACAGCAATTTGCTATATCTCGATACAGTTCAACCCGTTCTTGAATTTGCTCCTTTGTGATATTACATTGCTCATCCGAACTAATATCATTTTTTCCTACTATTTCTTGCATGACTGATATCAACGAAGTCAAAGATTTCAAAGAATTTACCACCATCATAATAACGACAAACAAAGTGAGGTGCTGGAATATTATGTTAAGTCGTATAATTGTTTGTGACAACAAAGTGATAAAAAAAATTAGATCTAATTGGGAAAACGGTTTTATAACTGCTGCAGATCTATATACAACAAAAGCGATGGACAGAAAAACCAAAGACAAACTGAACCTGTATATTTTTTTATGAGAGTTAAGGAATTCGGTGTCTGCTTTTAATAATTCAGAGACACGACTGATACTCCTATAATAAGACATGAAACCGTAGCTGTAACAGATGCTGCTCACGACGGTTAACAAAGAGCTTAGAAATCCAAAAACCGACGCACAAGCAAAAATCAAATTGATTTGACCATAGTCATCTCCTCCTAACAACAGTTTAATTTGACTAACGATGGCAATAGAGTGCAATATAGTTTTCGTGAATGTTTGGAAGATAATAAAACATTTTCTAATCTTTGACTGGTTACAATAGTTCCTGTGTATACCGTGAAGGTTCTCTATAAACAATATATATTTTAACCACTTTATTGGGGACATTTTGTTTTTAATGTTGTGTGTCTTGGTGACGACGATAAAAGTTTTACTGGTTAGAAACGTTTTTTTCCCTAATTTGGTAGTAAGTAGTTCATAATCGTTACCTTTAAGTAATTACCAGACACATGCAAGCATTTAGGTATGTACATAAAATAACGAATGATTCATTACTCATATATCATACGATTGTCAGAATAATAATAAATTGTATCATGTTGTTTTGAATAAAACAATGTAAGAACAATATATTACTCAATGTGTATTGTAGTTAGTTTCACCAAGTTTAGTGTCGTCCATGTTAACGTTAAGTTAGTTTTTAACTTGGACGACATTGCTGTCCTTTCCCCTAGCGTCGTCCATCCATCACTCACTATCGACTAGTGATGTTCTTAATTACTAAACATATGTACACACTACGATAATTATCATAGTAGAGCAGAGCAGAGGTTTACAACCAATCAATCATGAATTCATGATCCCCTACTTTGTATGGAACCACATGCAGTACAGGCCAAACTGTTATCTCATATGTATAATGCTATAGTAATGGTCGGAATTATGCCACCTCTATGCGACTTTTTCATCTTACTCAATCTCGTCTGTCTAGAGAGTATTAATGGTTTACGGGGTTTGCGTAAGCCAAATAGTGAAGTCAAAATGAAAATCAAAGATGGCGGTTGCGAATTTTTTTAATTCTATATATATTAGCGTCGTTTGGTGATCGCTTAAGGAACAGGACATGTTGCGCCAACGCCAAATAAATTAGCATATATGGAGAATGAGGACTAGCTGTTAAATGCAATAATTTGGAATGACAAGTAGCAATGTCCTTCTCTAGGCTACCTATTTGTCAAGTTTTGTAACTATCAGTTCAAAATCACGTTTTAATATTAGTATGGATTTAAAGACGTTCATTAATTACACACGTCTTATTGGGTTAGTTACACCTTCACTCATAATGGCGCCGATTCCCTTGTTCACAAACTAAATTAAATTTAGTTCAGTGCATCTTTTTCTTTCTATTTCATTAAGAAAAGGACATATGATAAATATGTATTAGTTTAGTTGTCAAATTAGTCAGCGCCTGACATAAATTGATATGTTTTTAGTAGCCAATTTTTTAATCACGTCTAAACTTGTATATGGAGTACCTACCTTAATTTGACAGGACGAAACTAATATGTATCTTCGGTCCTTTTCTTATTGAAATAGAACGAAAAAGATGCAATGAACTTAAATTTCGTGTAGATTGTGAATAAGGGAATCGGCGCCATTGTCTCAAAATATATTTTAAATATTAAACGCACCCGAACCCTTTGCAATAACATTGTATTACGTGATTTCAATGCATTTCTAGTCACTGAATGGTTTGGGTACGTTCAATTACAGTAACATTCAACTTTAACAATAAAATTCAACATTCATAATCTTTATAGTAAAAAAAATTTGTGTTAAGTCAATCCGCCCAGCCTTTTCCCAACTACATTGACTATAAAACCGGTCAAATTATCATTAGCTTTTCGATGCTCATTTAACAACTAGTTATTGTAGTTGTGTGTTGTTGTTGTGTGGTTGTTGTTGTGTTGTGTGTAGTTGCTAGTTAGGCGGAGCAATAAACAGACTGGCCGGAAAGTCAAAAACGACATTTAAAACACTTAAGTAGAACATTTGGTACGTCAGCAAAATGTAGTACAATAACACTATTAACGAAAAGAAAAACTGAAACTTAAAAGTAACAAATACATACAATTAAATAAATATAATTCTTATCGTCTTCAAACCATTTAGAGACGCGACTAATGCTTTGTATATAAATGTACGATGTAAAAGCGCGGCTGTTTCTGATGATACCGGTCACGACGGTTATCAAACTCGTGATAAAAGATGAAGTTACAAAAAAATAATAAATTATAATTTATTACATTATATATATATAGATGTCTACTATTAATAATAAATATAGTTGACTGGAGACTATAATTGAGTGCAACATAGTCTGGACGATTTGTAAAATGATATTACATTTCTTAGTCATCTTCTGACTACAATAACTTCTGTATATGCGATTCTCCCGTAAAAATAAATTTTTCAACCACTTGCAGAAATTTTTGTTTGTAATGTTGTGTGTCGTGGCGACGACGCTGACTATTAAATATTATCTGGTTTTAAAGGACGATGAATGAACGAGAATAAATGATGAATGGACGTCTGTTGGCTCCATTTTTATAAGTAGTTTCGTAAATATATTAACTGATTTCGTTCACTATTTCAAATATTTTTAAACGTCTTATCATTATAAGTGTTTAATAAATGATTTTTAAAGTATCCATAGATCTTGCTAAGGCATTAGACTCTATATCAACCTAATTTCTTTTGAAAGAAAATGGACTCGCTGGTATAAGATGTGAAGCTGTGTGTGACTTAGTACCTAACGGCTTAACAGTCTACAGTTAGTAAGAGTTAATGATCAAATAAGTAGCAAACTAAACGTGTAATTTGGAGTGCCACAAGGAACTCTGCTTGCCCCACTCCAGTTTTTTACATTTTACAAAGAGACTATAAATTCTCACCCACAATTCTCTAGAAACGTTTAAGTACTCTATGGCTACTATCTAATGCCAGTAAGCGAAATAAAACTACAACCTAAGTTATTGTAATAACCTTTAATGTAAAACAACACAACGTTTATTAATTCTACATCAACCGCAACAGCAAAGCCTTTACTTGGTGACAATTAAATTTTATGAAGACAACTCAAGGCGATTGGACATTGCCCTGACTTTTCAAATTCATCAAAACATAAACGACAAATTGTGTTCAACCAATTGTGTTAAGAAGACAAAAATAACATAAAAACACAGCACTTTCTATCCTAGGAACTTGACATTTACAAATAATTTATGGATGCTTTCTGTCTGTCCTTATCATTTAATCAGTATGAAGTGTGGCTACATTTTATAACGCATGTATTTAACGCGGCGAAAAATTAATCTGAATTTGGGATTAAAAAATAATTAAATCCGGTAGAAAAAATAATAGGTTGGCAGCTACAGCGAAGGATAATTTTAAGTAGATAGTAGCAGCTTTAATAATCAATTGTTAGCATTGTTTTAATTTAAACTGGCAGATAAAAAGTAGAAAATGGGCATTTTTAAATTATACAATGATGTTGTATATAAAGTACGTAGTCGACGGAGCCCCGCTTCGCGGGGCCCCTATTTCCGTCTGCAGGGCTTAAAGTAACCTAACACGAAGGGGATGACGGGGCTCGTTCGCTCGCTTTGCTCGCTCACTTAAGCCCCCGTCATCCCCTTCGAACCTGTCCGAGTCGGGTCGCCCCAATTCCCGAGTTCGCATCGCTCGCTCTTGCATCCTAAGTTCTCAAGTTGTGTGTTTCTGGGAATGAGTCTTCAGAGATGCCTATAGTTGCCTATAATACAATTTTTTGTTATCCCACTGTTAATATTAGTCGTCATGTCGTTATTTATAGGACCTCGCCTATGATTTCAATTGGCCCTGTTTAATATATTTAACCTTAAAGTAGCAGGCAAATAGTTAGTCGCCTGAAAAATAATATTCCCAGTAAAATTATAGTTCTAATACCTAATTTACACACAAAGCTTATAAAAGTTTAAAATATATATAGGTACCTGAACTTATACAAAGTTACATCTTTTATGAAATTTGACCTTTGCATTATTAAATTAAACAATATTGTTAAACTGCAACATAACAATGATATAATTGACAGTCGACATGAGTATAACCGGCAGGAAATAAGTTCCAGCAGGAAAGTTGGACAATAACTCAATCTTTAGTGGATTTTTCTTTATCAGACGTATAAAGTCCTTTATCAATTTCGCTTCTGCTTTCTTTGAATCTGAAAATATTTTTATTTATTAATTAAGCATACAATAATTTGATTTTAACAATGGACCACTGCAGAGTTAACACGTTTAACACGTTTTCAATCACAATCCGAGCTGCTGCTAAGGTCCCAACTCGACTTTGCGCAATTATTTTCATCAATATCTCATCCGACAGTTCGAATTTCACCGGATGCATATATGTACATCATAATAACAATACGTTTACTTACCAATAATAACCATTTTATTATAGAGTTGGGCCAAAATTCGGTGGTATTTCACCCCTTGGTTAAGAATCAACTGTCCAGCAACGATTGCAAATATCGTCAATAATACATAACATACTATAACAATTACTGTTTTCTTATCTTCTATCTGTAATTTATTAAAAATAATAGCAGTAAAATACAAAAAAAATAAGCCAAGAAGTAGCCAATAGCATTATCATTAGAAAAAAAAACCATACATAAAAATTTTGCAGAAAATTAAAACAAGCCATAATATACTTACATTTAAAACACTCAAATAACAAATTTGGTAAGTCAGTAAAATGTAGTAAAATACTGACATTATTAAGGAACAGGTAAACTGAAACATAAGAAACAAATTACGAAGCTATATAAGCATAAGCACCTAAGCATGTCATCACCACAAGAAATTAATACAGTTAAAGATAACATATTTGAGACGACGAGGTACACTATAATCAATTTGATTAAATTCGCAATTCAAGTACCTGACGTCCAAAGCATAGTGTTATTTTTTCACAGCACTTTGCTAAATCCCGATACAGTTCAACCCATTCTTCAATTTGCTCCCTTGTGACACAACATTGCTCATCCGAACCAATGTCAAAACTGCCTACTTTCTCCTGAACGGCTGATATCAACGAATTCAAGCATTTGCACAAAAGGACCACTATCATAATAACAACTAAAAATATAAATTTTTCAAATAATGAAGTAGTTCTCATCAGAGTTTGTGATAAAAAAATGGGAACACGAATTAACACATACGTATCATAGTCTATTTGATCATAATTGAAAACAAGATCAATAGATCTCTGAACAGCATACGTAATAGAAAATAAAATAAAAGTTATACTGAACCAGTGCAATTTCTTCAAAGAATTAATTAATTTCTTATCGTCTTCAAATCGTTCTGAGATACGACTGACGCTGTCAAAAAATGACATAAAAGTGCGGCTGTAACAGATTCCGGTCACAACTGATGAAACACAAGAGATATAGCATGAAATAATGAGGGCACAATATATATGGTCGATCTGATTACATTGATCTCTCATTAACAATAAATATACTTCACTGATACTAATTAGAGTGTTAAATATAGTATAAACAAATATATGGAAAAGAAAAAAATATTTCTTAATCTTTTTTTGGGTACAATAATTCCTGTATATGCCGATGAGATTCTCCAGAAACAATAAATTGTTCAACCACTTTATTGGAGACATGTTCCGTTGAAATACTGTGTGCTTCGGCGACGATAACGTAATAACGTGGATGAATTTTTAAATAGTCTCATTAATTCAATAAGTGTTTTTTTTTTCAAGGATGTATTTACGTATGTAGTTGCTAGGTGACGTACTGACAACATTTTTTTATGACTGACAAGTCATGTTCATGTTCGTTTACATGAGTTATTCCGCATTGTCTGTTTGATTAAAGATGGTTTATGTATAATGGCATTTTAATCATTATTATTACAGTAAACATACGATCTTGTAAAAATAACGTATATTTCTTGTCTGTCTGTTTTAAATTTATTTTTTCGGAGTTCTATTTTCCGTTGCAAACATCTTGTTCTTTCCTCTCAATAAGCATGAATTTAAATTTTAAACAGGGAGCTATTTAATTCCACCAATACAAAATTTCATATTAAATTAAGTGCCGAAACGTCACGCAGTCACGCTGAAGTACAGACATGCTGCCCGAAACTGTCATTTTTTTTTCAATCAACCTTGAACCTAATGTTAATATTAATAAAGTTGAAAATCTATTAAAGAAATTTGACAGATTGTAGTAACTCTGTGCCTCGGAAAACACGTTCAGCCGTTGCCAGTAGCAACGGCTGAACGTGTCATTCGTAGATATTTGTTAGTCGTTACGGGTAGTTAGAAGCCTGTAAGTCTGACCACCTGTCCTAACAAGGGGTATCGTGTTACCCAGTTACTGTGTTGTGAAGGTCAGATAGGCAGTCGCTTCATGTATAATACTGGTATTCAGCTGCATCCAGTTAGACTGAAAGCCGACCCCAACACAGTTGGGAAAGAGCTAGACAGATTGATTGAAATAGGCCGAATACTCTGAATTGTATGAACACAAAAAGAATAACGTCACACAACAGGAGTGAAAAATAAATGACGTAAATAATAATAATAATATGTAATAATATAAAGCCTAAACTCAGAATTTAAGGAACACATACACTACGAAAAACTGAATTAAATAACATTATTAATCTGCAATATAACAATGACTTAGTTAACAGCCAAAGAGAGTATTTTAACTAGCAGTAAGTACTTCCCAGCAGGAAGGTTGGACAATAACTTGATCTCTATTGGATTCTTCTTTATCAGATGAGGTCCTTTAAGAAATAAATAAAATATAAATTCTATAATATATATATTCGTTTATTGCGGATCACACACAAAAATATACACAATCCATATAGTATTAGTGACAACGACAAAGATTATCTTAGTAAAACTTTCAAACTAACCTAACAACATCTAACGACCTGGCTCAACATATTATGTATGCTGGCACGTGCATCTGCATCCAGTGCCTAATAAAAGGGCTGTCCACCTTGTCAAACAATGTCTTTAGGATGCTGTCAGACCCCTTCGCGCAACCTACCCAGTATTGACGTTACCCTCTTTCTCATTTTGGCATAAAAATCGTCAACACGGGCTCCCGCGAACATTTACGAAGCACTGTAGAAGCGTGGAAGCTCCAGCAACGTACAAAATCGGAAATCATATGAAGTTATTTGAATAATAGGTATGACATTTGCAATAATAAATTAAATCAAATAATATGATTAAACTGAAGCAAAACAATGATATAGTTGACAGTAAACATAAGTATAACTGGCAGCATGTACATCCCAGCAGGAACCTTGGACGATAACTTGATCTTTATGGGGGTCTTTTTTATCAGACGAATAAAGTCCTTTATTAATTTCGCTTCAGCTTCTTTCGAATCTGAAATTTGTTTTTTATTGTTTATTAATTTACGCAATATTTTAAATAAAGACCCCTTCATTGTTGCCAGTAAATTAAATGTCAAATGTGATGAGAATACCATTTTTGGTATCATATATTTAATGATCTTACCAAAATTTTATAAATTAATACTTTCGAACACATTACACAACACACAATCGTTTAGATATATTTAGGTGTTACTTACAAAATAATATTTCTTACCAATTAAGATCACTGTATTATAAAGTCTAGCCACCACTCTGTGAATCTTTATCCCTTGGTTACGAGTCAATTGTCCAGCAACGACTGGCAACATATACGTAGTTGCGTGAATAAATATGATATAAACCATTTTCTTAGCCGCACTGGTGTCGCCGTTCTGAAATTTATAATGAAATCAAATCGCAAACCATCAAATTTTGTCCATGGGATGTATACATAAATTACAGTTACCGAAGGCATATACAAGTGGCAACACAAATATGTGAAATCGAAGGAACACCAAAACTATCTTGGGAGATATGCGACGCCCAGATGTAGGATGCTGCATTGACTTCAAAATTTTGTGTCAATGCAATAAAAGTGGCCATATTTTGCGTCATAAACACTACATTGACACATATTTTTGAAGTCAATGGAGCATACTATATTTTGGCGTCACTTGTTTGTGTTCCTTCAATGTCACATATTTGTGCTGCCACTTTCACAAACATTATATTTGCCGTTAAATATTAATGAACGAATCATGAAATAAAATTTTATTGGCTAGCTGTCCATAGTAATATATTTTATGCTCGTGACTGTACATAACTATACAAAGAAGGGAAAAGTAATCACAGGGCAACAAAATACGTCAGAATCGCTGTCAACAGGAAATGTACCCAAAAAGCTGGCAGCACTCCAGCCAACTATCAAAGATCTAAAGATAATAGATAATTTCATAGAAAAATGCCCCTCAGCCCTCAGTTATATTACAATGAGAAACCAACTGGTATCATACTTACATTCATTAAACTCAAGTAAAACAATGCGTATGTGAACGAAACATTATGTAATATTGACGATATTACCGACAAGTAAAACTGAAACAAAAATAGCAACGGTTATCATACAAAATAAAACAGCCAATAACTCAGTAGCTATAAATATATCAAAATATTTGTCATTACATAGCATAACAGCACGCCTGTATTTCCCGAAGAGTTAGACCGAGGTGTACCTATAGTATGTACAAATCCAGACTCCGGGCTGCTACTGAGAAATTCCAGATAGAAAAAGCCAATAACAATTTACCCGACTCGGGAAATGAACCCAGGAGCTCATGTTCAGCAGTAGCGCTTCCAACTACTAGACAAACGAGGCTATTATTTGTTAATTAAAATCAATTCCAAATACCTGGCTTCCAAAACATAGCGTTACTTTTTCACAGCAATTTGCTAAATCTCGATATAATTCGACCCATTCATTAATTTGTTCTCTTGTGATATCACATTGCTCATCCGAACTAATATCATGGCTCCTTAATCTGTCCTGAACGACTGATATCATCGAAATCAAACATTTAAACAAATTAACCACTATCATAACAACAATAAAGAACATGAGAATCTGAAAAACTACAGTCACGCTTAAGATAATTTGCGATACCGAAATGGGAAGTAAAATATACCCTTTTGTTTTCGGGAATGATTTAACAATTTCCGTAGACCTGTAAACTATATGCGCGATCCAACATAACATCAAAATAATGACGAACCAGCATATTTTGTTGATAGAATTATTATTATCTTCTTTAAACCGTTCAGAGACGCGGCTCATGCTTTCGTAGTAAGATTTGAAGGCATTACTGTAACAGGTGCCAGTCACAACGAATACCAAAGAGTTTATATACGTTAAGACAACTAAAAAACCACGAATTAATTTCATTTGATCATAGTCACCCTCTCCGAACAACAAAATCTGTTCAATTATTATTAGAGCTATTGTATGTAACGTAGTTTGGAGAAATATTTGGAAAATAATAAAATATTTTTTAATTTTCTTTTGACTTGAATAATTTCGGTATATTCCTAAGATATTTTCAATTAACAGAAAATATTTCAAGCACTTTAATATCGTCATTTTCGATGTATACCTTGACGAATACAATACTGAAGTAGTTATCACGGATGTAAAGTAATAATTAATAATGTAAAAGGTAGTCTTAACTACCTTTTCTATTGGGTGGTCATTTAAGTAAGTGACTATCGATAATGACGCATTATTAATGAACCCAACATTTAATTATAGTAATTATATTTTTGAAATAAGTTTTAGTATTAATTAGTTATTGTACTCATCATTATGAACAACTTTTACTATGGGAAAAATTCTGGAATCGCAAAAAAAATCAGTTGTTCCCTAGAACATATTAAATGTAGGCAACAGCTGATTTTTTTTTTAAAGTGTGCAGCAGAGTCTGAACAAATATCTGAACAGTAATCATACATTTCGTGACCTTCTTCTCGCTACAATAATTCCTGTATATGTCTAAGAGATTCTCCATTAAAAAGAAATGTTTTACCCACTTCTTTAAAAATGTCCCCATTTTCATTTCTAACGTTGTCTTGCTAAGGTTGTTATATTAATGAGCGGAAACATTTTGTTGTTTTAATGTTGTTAAGTAGTTTACCTACATTAAGTTATCATCACTAAAGCTGTCACCAAGCGAGTACGTTTTACCAATCATTTATCATCTATAGTTAGGCAGCATACTGTCTTCCGTCTTGCTCGTGGATAGATAATTACAGCCAGAGGGGTCGATCTAAGGTTAAACTGCACTTGTAGAGGTTAGTCTATGGATGGGTGACCATTCATATCGAGACCCTTCTGTGCCTCGGAAAACGCGTTATGCCGTTCGTACTGGCTGTCATTCGTAGATCTTTGTCAGTCGTCTGGTAGTTAGAAGCCCGAAAGTCTGACCACCAGTCTTAACAACGGGTATCGTGTTACCCAGATACTAGGTTGTGGAGGTTAGATAGGCAGTCGCTTCATGTATCTGGTATTCAGCTGCATCCCGTTAGACTGGAAGCCGACCCTAACACAGTTGTAACACACACAGATTGATTGAGATAGACCGAATACTCTGAATTGTATGAACACAAAAAGAACTACAACAACAACTAACCAACTGTGTTAACCATTTGTTATTGTTGTTTGAAGCCTAAGAAAGCAGTCACGTGCACCGTTCAAGGTATCATCATCATCATTTCTGTCGAAAAACGTCCACAATTGGACATAGGCCCGGTTCTGTGCTTCTCGCATCCAACGGGTTCCTGCGGTCTCCACAAGGTCATTGGTCCACCTTGTGAGAGGCATTCCAACACTACGTTTTCCAGTACGCGGTCGCCTGTCCAGAACCTTTTGGCCCCATCGGCCATCTGTACTGCGTGCAATGTGCCCTGCCTTCTGCCTCTTATGGTTCAAGGTATGAATACTTCAATTAGTTGTATGTTTTCGATGTATTTTTTACCTAAATATAACCCGGTGTATGTTTATTTATATAAACAGCTGTACTTCAAATATTGAAATGAGTTTAGTAACACCGGCGAATTATAACATAACCTAACATTTTTTATCGTGTTTTAATTTTTGGCGCAAGGGGTAATGGCGAACACACTAGGCGGGGCAATCTCGATCATTCGGCATTACCCCCCAATTATTAATTTCTTATTCATTTTTATCCAATTATTAATTTATGAATTAACTAGCTGCGCCCCGCGGTTTCACCCGCGTAAGTTTCGATCCCGTGGGAATATCGGGATAAAAACTATCCTATGTCCTTTCCCGGGACTCAAACTATCTCTATACCAAATTTCATCGAAATCGGTTCAGTAGTTTAGGCGTGAAGAAAAGACAGACCGACAGACAGAGTTACTTTCGCATTTATAATATTAGTTTGGATTCGTAGGTACTTCAATATTCATCATTATTTTCGACACAAACCGCACAAATCGTTATAAAATGGACTCCGCTTCATAATATGCCTACATATTTTGAGGGACACACAATATACTCTCCCTCATACATTTTGGCTGTGGCAGAACATAATTACATTGACAAATGCGGAGTGTGCCACCGTCGGTCACAATAATAATAATAATAATAATAATATCGTTTATTTATAAAAGAGGATACATTTACACTGAATAGCTTAACAATTAAAATAGCGCACAGTTGCTAATTTGCCTGAACTAGGTTGAACCTGTGCTTCAGGCTAGAAAGCGCATAAATACTTTATGTAATAAATTAACAATGAGTATAACGTAAAAACTAAATTAAAACTTATTAAAACTTAGGTACTTAACTAAAAGTAGATAAAATAGCATGTTAGCTGTTCTATTTGCAGACAATAAGTAGGTTTTCTGTCTGTGCATAGTCGATGGTTAATAAATAATTAAGAATAATTTTTTTTACAGCTATAGTAATTTAGTTTATAGATATTTAGTTTTCTATTTAATCTATTGTACAGGAATGGGCCTAAGAAAGTTAAAAATCTTTCTACAAAGACATGTTTTGAGGTTGCGCTAGATATGCATACTAAATCATTCCGTCTCTTGTTAGTGTTGTCGGCATTGTAGGCAAGCATGGTGTGCTGTTTTAATACTAAGTGCATAATGAAAAGCTGGCGAACAGTTAGTACATTGCAGGATTTATACAGCAGATCTGTGGGAAAAAAGAAGGGAACAATGACAAGTGGGTGGTGTTTTTTCATGTGACAGCACCTTGTGGCTGGTCTATGTTATCTGGCTGGAAGATGATAAGAGTTGAGTTTAAGGCATTCGTGTTTTTATGAGAGCAGTCGTGGCCCAGTGGTAACGGCCACGACTTACGAGTTAGTTAGGTAGTAAGTTCGAACCCAGAGAGGTGCTTTATTTTATGTAATTTATTTCATCATCACTGCTCCCAAAACGATGAATGAAAACATCGTGAGGAAATTCGAATTTTTAGATCTAGGTTCTTAAAATTCGAAGTCATGTGACATACACATATAAAAAAAATAATTTGGGACGCATGCCTCGCTCTGTCTGGATGCACCAAATGGAGCTTGCTCACGGAGGGGCGAGCATGCCACCTGCGTGGTCGAGCAGTCATAATTTTGCTCGACCATACGCGAGCATTTTGCAGTTCTGTGTGCGCTGACCCTTAGAGCCCACTCCCTCTCACAGAAAGGAGTCCTGTGTGTCATAGGCTATTTGCTATGTTTTTATGGTCATTATTTCCAGTCAGGTGCGTAGGTAGTACTTGCTGCCAGCGCGTGCGCGCGTGTCTGGCCAGATGTATGATGTGATGCAAAGGAGTATGTAAGAAAGTAGCAATTGGCGTTGTTAAAGTTTCTACCCCTGTTAAAAAAAGGTGTGAATGTAAGGTCCGGCCGCGTTAAATTTGGCAAAGATGTAAACAACAATGGCCGCTCGAAATTGAATAAAATTGATATACAAGAACATTTATTTTAAGTAATGTTTATTTTCGTCTAAATCTCCGACCTAAATAGACGAAAACAAACATTACTTGCTTGAAATAAACGTTCTTATACAGGGTGTTACAGAAAGGGTATATCAATACAGACAGGTTGAAGAGTGTATCTGGTCTAGAGTCTCTGTACAAAATTTCAGCTCAAAAGCAGTAACTTTGAAAATGCTTAATTTTTTTTTATTTCCCTTGTTTATTAAATTGAAATCATAAAAAACGTGTCACCGCACTACGAGGGTCATTATCCATTATCTGTAGTGTGTCTGTGCGCCTAGTACACGCACATCACGCCGCCGCGCGCTAGTGCAGCGCCGTGATGTCGAAATAAAAAAATATTAAGC
This sequence comes from Amphipoea oculea, assembly GCA_945859645.1. Classification (NCBI taxonomy): domain Eukaryota; kingdom Metazoa; phylum Arthropoda; class Insecta; order Lepidoptera; family Noctuidae; genus Amphipoea; species Amphipoea oculea. The sequence goes on from OX243873.1 coordinate 19,003,842, forward strand.
ATTTTCAAAGTTAATGCTTTTGAGCTGAAATTTTGTACAGAGATTCTAGACCAGATACACTCTTCAACCCGTTTGTATTGATATACCCTTTCTGTAACACCCTGTATATATTAGGTCCTTACATATGAAATTGGCGTTTTGTATGGAAGGAACAAAAAGTCGAATATTTTTTAATATAATATATTTAATTAATCAAAGTATGAACCATTGTTTTCAATGCACTTTTGCCATCTTATAGGTAGTTCATTGATCCCTTTACTAAAAAAACCAGTCGGACGGGAATCAATAAAATCTTTGAAGGCGATTTGGACTGCCCCATCGGAGTTGAATTTTTTCCCTTGCAAAAAGTTATCCAAATTGCGAAAAAAATGGTAATCTGTTGGAGCAAGGTCCGGGGAGTACGGAGGATGTCTAAGACATTCCAATTCAAGCTCTTCTAATTTGGTAGCCGTCTGTTGCGCAGTGTGTGGTCTGGCGTTGTCGTGCTTTCAAGCTTTTTAATCTTCCCAATTTGCTTCAAGTGAATTAAAACAGTTTTATCACTAACATCGAAGCCTGCAGCTAACTCGGACGTGGTTTGCGATGGGTCCGCTTCCACAATAGCCTTCAATTCTCCATTATCAACTTGGGTCTCAGGCCGTCCACGGGGCTTGTTCTGCAGGTCGAAATTTCCAGAACGAAAACGTTGGAACCAAAAACGAACTGTGTTTTCTTTTGCAACATGACCGCCATACACATCATTCACCCTTCGAGTCGTTTCCGCAGCACTAGTGCCACGGCGGAACTCGTACTCGTAAATAATGCGATATTTTAAATTTTCCATTTTGTAAAATGAGTGACGCAAACAGAAAAAACAGAAGAAAAAAAACAAATGAATGACGGTCATCGAAGCACAAATACATGAGTAAATAGCTGTACAAATTTGAATTTGGAATTCCTTACCAAAGAGGAGAAATTCGTGATTAAAGTGGCCAGTACGAAAAACGCCAATTTCATATGTAAGGACCTAATATATAAGAATGTTATTCAATTTCGAGCGGCTATTGTTGTTTACATCTTTGGCAAAATTAGCGCGGCCGGACTTTAGGTATATAAGTATTCTTGTATTTATCATTGGGTGATCTAGTAGGTACTCGTTTTCTTCATAGAAAAATATGTCGTTTCGCTTTTAGTGTAAGTTTACAATATCCCCCTCCCCCCGGGCTGCTATTTGAGATTGAATATACCAAAAATCATATTTTATTACAAGTGTTTTAAACATAATAGAAAAAATAGCAGCCGGGCGATTAATTGTAGACTTTCGTTGTATTAGTACAAAATGCTCAAGAGGATGAAAAAAAAGTACTGCATATTTTCTTATGGAAATGATTCCATAAGAAAATATGTAGTATGTAGTATGTTTTTTTTTTATGGATGGGAAATCATCCAATGACCCCTCCCGCTCTGGGTGGAGCGAAGGGAGTGTCAGACTCTTACTGACTAAAACCCATCCGTGTTCCTTCCTTAGCCCTTTATGTTCCGGGGTAGCGGTAACCCTTTCGGACAATCCCGCACCCCCGGCAGGCTTCGGCCCTGGCAGGCCCCTTCCTTTATGCTGACATCTCTTTGAGGCGCGCGTGGAACACGTACGCGCCGTCCGGCACGGGCCTGGTCCTGATCGGACGGTGAGCTACCCATTACTCTCCGTCCGCAGGCCCGCGCCTACGGTGGCCGGGAGTCGTCACGCGGCTCCCGACGCCCGGAGCGTCTCCCGCGGCGGCTGGGGTGTGAGGCTCTCTCCCTCAGCCGTTCCGCCATCTCCTTCGCTAGCATGACTGCTTCGCAGAAGGAGGTGACCGCCTCCCACTCCCTATCGCCCCGGACCATGGCTTGAACCAGGGCCGGACGCGAGAGGTCGCCGCCGCTGTCGATCGCCTCTACGAGGGCACGGCGGTGCTCCGCCCATGCGGGGCAGACCTCCACCGTATGCTCCACCGTGTCCTCTGGGCGATCCTCGCAGTGGTGAAATGAATGATGACCTAACCAAAACAGTATACCCATTCACGGAGTTCATCGGTAATGCTAACATTCTTCTTAAAAGGGCACTATTATTTTAGTCTGTGGTTTAGAGACGAGGTACGCCACGATATATTAGGGTAAGGTTTTTGTGCAAAGTAATTAATGGACCCGCATAATTATTACCTACTGTGATTCTAAGGTAGTTTTAAGTATACTGTGTAGAACATTAAGTTATAACAACGAACCTGTGTTACCGTGATAAGGAATGATTTGCATTATCTACTCTGCTTTAGTAATTTACTTAGTCTCAGGTGCTTTGAGGTTACTTATTGTTGAATTGGGAACTTTCCGAACGACCTACAACGCGTAAGTCAGGGCCTAGACTATTGAGCTAACACTGCTCTCAATTATTGAAGTGTACAAAGTTGTATTAAAGCCTTACTTCATTTATTATGATTGTTTTACCTGTTGTGGTATAGTTATTTTATTTTAGGTGCATCATCGTCCTCACATGTTATTATATAATTATTGTAGCCATGCAAAATATTGTACCTAAAACATTTTAAAAGAGTAACGGTGGAATTTCTTGCCCATTCTTCTCCATACGAAAACTACCTTTTGGAATGGGCGACTAGAATCAATTCTATTTTAAGATAATTTTTGACGTTCAAAAGAGCCTTTTATGTGCCTATTTGAAAAAAATGCTTTGACTTTGACTTTATGACGCTAAAAAATATAGGCCGATCCTTTTAATTCAACCCATGGAGCCAATTTTTAACACCTAATTACATTAACAAAAATTTGTTATAACCATCGTACAATAACTTAAACTAATCCCTCTTTGAACGGTAACGTACCGTTATCGTCACAACCCAGGAGCTCGCAATTAACATCCAAATGTCCTTCGGAAAGTTCTCGAAGTCTCGTTCGCACGACACTTTCGCGGTAATAAAATCACGGGCTGTCTAGAATGAAACTCTGGTACTTTAAAAAGTAACAAAGTTTAGAGCGCGACACCGGCTGCCGGAAGAACGTGAGATGTAACATAAAACCGTCACGTTTTAAAACCGGAACGGCCCAGTGGGTACGGTTCTTTAAAGGGAATTTTGAACTTTTTGGACGTAACAAAATCGGACCGCTAATCTCTTTGGGCCGTGATGTGGGGCTACGCGTAGCCGCGACGTGCTACGAGCTACGTGGTTGCTACGAGCTACGTGGTTGCTACGCAGCGTGTTGACTACGAGAATATTTTTTTGGTCTGACCTTCAGTCAAACGTAGTTTAATAATTCATGAGATAATATATCGGTTGGTAGCCTTAAATATGATATGAAAGCGTTATTTAACGAAGCAGTAATCATAATGTAAAAAATACCAAGCAATAATTCTTAGATCTAATGTTTTGTCACTTGGCAGCAAAGGCAAGTCCATACTATCCATCCATAATAATATTATAAATTCGAAAGTAACTCTGTAACTCTGTCTGTCTGTATGTTACCTTTCACGCCCAAACCACTGAACGGATTTAGTTGAAATTTGGTATAGAGATAGTTTGAGTCCCGGGAAAGGACATATGTAGGATAGTTTTTATCCCGATATTCCCACGGGATCGAAACTTACGCGGGTGATACCGCGGGGCGCTGCTAATACTACATATGCCAACAAAAACTAACATACCCTCCATTTTCCCACTAAAATACAGAAATCGTCCTCCTAAATCTTCTATACAAAAAGTCGATTTTAAACACTACCCATACCCAAAAAAAGGCCATTTCTAAAAGGCCACAGTATAATAATTTACGAACAAATGACACGGACGGTCGGTCAGCAAGAAACAATTGAAATGCTTAGGGTAGGGTCACACTATCTGTTGACCACGCTCCGCCGGGTTCACACGACGGGAAATTAGGGCTCGAACCCATTAGCTGGTTGATGATGGTGTTAATGAGATTGTCCATTGAAAGTGGACGGCCCTGGACGTGTGTACTTAGTTTGTATGGCCGAGCATGACTTGAATGGATAGTTAAATAGTGTTTGGGATAGAGCGATTTTTGTTTAGGTATTTAGTGCTTGTGGTCAGTTAGTTAATCTGTTATGTGGTTTTTGGTAAAGTAAAGTGAACATGAAACGTTCAGTTTAAATGTAAAGGATTTTTAGGCATGTGGTCGGTTTACACGCGCAAATTAAATAAACATCATCATAAATATCTGAGAAAAAAAAGCATTATAAAGTGATAAATAACTTTAATTTCGGTAGTCGGTGTCGTTGGTTCCGCATTTTCGTTTTTTGACACCGACTTCCGAAATTACAGTTGTTTTTTTTTTTAAGTCGGTTGTTTTTTTTTTTGTAAAAAAGTTTTTATTTTTCACTTTTTTCTTGTACCTACCCCACACAAATTCAATTGACACTAGTGCAATGAAGACTTGAAGACACGACTCGAAGAATCATCAAAATTCGCATATAAAATTCCGGTGATGCAGTACATATATGCATATAACGTCGTACATAAGAATAATTACCTAATGGACTATATAGTAAAATATCAAAATTGGTTCAGTAGTTTTTGAGATAATCGCGGAAATACAAACATACATATATACATACGGGTCGAATACAAAACCTCCTTTTTTAAAGTCGGTTAAAAACTGATTGAACTGACTGAGGATACCAGGAGTTTCAGGAAGTCAATTATACATTTCTAACATAAGATCATGGTGTGTATTCACCCCGAACGGTGAGCCTAAGGAAAACTATGGTTGCCGCCAGATAACAAAAAATAAAAGTCGTTGACACCGGTCTACCAATGTTTTCCAATATTTAAAAACGATACGAAATAAAACCGTGTACATCCCGAAGACAGCCAAACACATCCGAAGCGTTGTCGGTTACGGTAACAGTGGCGCGAATACAATAGTTATCCTCTCAAAAAATGCCCAACTTGCCTAAAGAAGTTTTCACTTCAAAAATGTAATGGCAGTGTCGCTAACACGATCAACACAAACGTATCGCGGTAGGGGGCGTTCTTGACGCTATTATGAAACTCGACTGAAGCAGTATTAGCGACAGTTTTGTATGACGAGCTATTTATATCGAATAAGTTTGGACTTTATGGTACAAGTCGGATCAATGACTTTTCTTTTTTTGTTATCTGGCGGTTACCATAACTAATATTACACCCACATATTGCCAGTTACATTTAAGCCATGCAATAGGGGGCGAGCCGCTACAAATTTTAATTAATGAAGTTGACAAAATCTTCAATTACGCGTAGTCATCGGTTTTCGTTATTTTTACCAACCAATCAAAACAGTTAGAGCGCCTTCACATTACGTCGCAAGTAGTGCGGCAGCAGCGCGACTATAGCAGCGCGACAGACGCGCTGTTCACAGGCGGCTAATTCCATACTAAAAAGAGCAGCGCGACAGCCGCGCGACACGTGATTGTCCATACTGGACGGCAGCGCGGCAGCCGCGTGCTGTCAGTCGACTTCGAGCCAGTGCTGCAATCATACGTACGGTAGAACATTATTTCACAATGAGCGAATTTGACACAGAACAATTTATGATTCAAGTTCAAACACGTCCTGCTTTGTGGGATTCGAGGACCGATGATTACAGCAACAGGACCATAAAAAAGAAAAACTGAAATGAATTATGTGAATTGTTTATTCCAAATTTCAGTAATAAAACCGGGCCAGAGAAAAGTGCAGCAGGTACATATATGTTATTTTATTATATTATTGATACGTATTTAGGACTTTTCATACGTATAGGTCGGGACACGTAAGTTGACCAAAGACTTTTCACCAAAGACTTTTGACATTCGGACGTAATTAAAGAATTTTTTATTACTACCATATTTCAACACTTTGAATACTATTACATAATCAATATTCACATATCGATTTCGAAACAAAGGATCAATCCAGCAAATTCTTTTCTTTTTATGAATGCGACGTCGATGGCGCCGAAGAACCAACAAAAGCAGGAGCAACAGTGATGTTTCCTCTTTGGAGTCCATTGTAGAAATGAACTGGCCACCCTTAGTCGCGCGGCTGTATTTGTAATGAGAAGGCATCCGTTTCTATCGCGCGGCTGCCGCGCTGCTGCCGCACTGCTTGCGACGTAATGTGAAGAAACATGAGATTTGAGAGACTGAATAAAAAAACCAAATGAATTGTCATTTGTTTACAAATAGGCTCACACCACCTTAAGTTCGAGTTATTCCGGTCTGTTCCCTGACCCCCCCCCCCCCCTCCACCCCCCCTCGATCCCCTGCTAGTGCGATTACTGGCAAATGCGTGCACTGATTTGACAGGTCCACTCAATCTGTGTGGTTATATCCTCGAAAAACCATTTCTGCCACCAATATACATGGCCTCTTCACATGATCTGACCTCTGAGTTTGTTTCGGCCTTTCTTCTCAGAGTAGTCAGATAGGAAACGCCAACCTTATATAGTTTAAAAAAAAAAAAGACGGGTTGCACTCCGGGAGTGCCGGCAGAAGTGAAAACTTGAATATTAACGTTGAAATAAATCAATTATTAATTTAATTATTATTACTCATTTTTTTTCACTATTTCTGCGTCACTTTTTTCATTAATAGATGCACTTTGTTCAATTTCGATATTTGAAACACTTTCGGTCTTATTCATAAAAAAAGCCTATTGAAGGTTTAAACCATTCATTAGTTAAAATGCTCAATAGGCCTTTAAAACATTCGATAAAATTTTGTATTCATAAACGCTTCATAAACGTTCTATAACTAGAATGTCCTACAACTTCTAAATGTTGCCATTATAATGAAGTCATCCAACAAATTGGCCAACACATTGAATCGGCATACGAGAATATCTGTCTACGAACCGAATATTTGTGTCCATAGACATTATTACGTATGAAAAACTAATTTATTGTCTACAGTTTCAACAGCTTTGACGCGACAACGTCATGGTCGTCATGGAAACAATATGAATATGTCAATGAATGAATTTGATATTGTATGTGTCAAACTAAAAAACTTTTGAATATTTTTTTTGTATTTAAAATAAATGAAATTAAGACCGGAGACTAGTTGCAATAAAGGGCAAAGAATTGAATATTGGTTGGAGGAGGATAAGGTGTGTACCTACTGTTACAGCTAAAATGTGTTCAAAGTAAGTTATGTTTTGTAAACATTCTCAATTTCTTATACTTATGCTTGCTTTTGCTTCTAATCCTTAGATTTTTTGGAAGAATTGGTCAGGGAGAGGTCTCCATAATAGAAAATAAAAACACTGACACAAGCACTAACGCTAAACAGGGGCAGCCTGGCATGATTTACGAATTAGGTGCCTATCCAATTTACAATTTTACGAAGAACTTCGTTTGCCTGTACAAAACTCATTGTAACAAAAAAAACCCGCCATAAGAATAATAATTACTGTTATTTTGATGCCGCTACTGATTAATTAAATCAGTATAAATAAGATAATGAAGAGAAAGAATTTATAACATTAGTTTTGTATTTCAGGACAATAGGACTAGTAAGGATCGTGTTTCACTACGAATAGCAGAAAATGAAACGGCCTACAGAAGAGATGGCACAGATGGCAAATGAAAAGCAAACATTTTAAAAATGTTGTTCTGCTTGCACAAGTTTTAGAAGCCAAATTAGAGTTTAGAGTATTGTTCAACCGTGAACAGGCAAGAGTTACATACGCCAGCGTCAGCATCAAGAGCGACATACATTCGTTCCACATAAATTAGTAATTAGTAAATTAATAAATTGGTCATCAAGCTGGAGTAGAGTTTGATTCATCTTCCATAATTCCTCTTACTATGGCCAAGACACCTTTAGCCATCACCAGTTCTATGAGTCTGTGGGACCGGCAATGACAAAACTATTTCCTGTGTACATTGCACGACGTACACAAACACCTATTCCTACCCAAATTCTGTCTGTTCCCGTAGGTCTCCCGTAGGTTTGTATGATAGGTTAGGGTGTTAGGATAACTAGGGTGTTAAGTAGTTGCTGTAGGTTTATAATCAGTAGGGTGAGGTAACCATAGATACCAGGCTCAATTGTTACAAACTTAGCCACACTGTATGCATTTGGAATAACAGCCGTACTAAGCTGTAAGGCCCGGTGCGTACAAGTATTATAAAAATAAACTGATATTTGTATACAAGCTTTTTATTAATGAACTACTCCCTAAATTTCTTCTCTTTTACTTTAGATCTTGTTGACTCAAAATATTGCCACTTCCACGTTGTCGTCGGTGGCAGCGCAGAGGTCACTTTGACTGCATGTTTTGGGTAGGACAAATAAGGCAGGATAGGAAGTGGAGCATGTTTTGCAACATAGCTTCACAGCCACACCCTACTGGAGCATCTCCCTGCAGGGTGTAAACTTCCGTGGTCGACACGGAAGCATTGTTTTCACACAAAAGCAGCAATGTCCCACAGTATTTCTTGTTGCTATAATGTGCTTCGTTATATTTTTCGTCGCTTCTATTTTGTATTGTAGGTAGGTATATAATAATAAATTAAATTGGTTAAACAGAAGTTCAAAATAAATTAAAATTAAATACAACTGCGGCTCCTCGAAGTACTATTGTTTACGAAACTGACTTTTCAAACATTTGTACGTCAAATGTCATTTTCTTCGGCCATCTTTGTCGTGTCTCACTTGGTTCACTTCGGTTGGCGCCGCCGTAGAAAGAGATGGGGGGGGGGAATCTCTCCTGACGGTCACGTGTCCTGACGCGATGCCCTGACGCGAGTTTAACATTTTTTACCCATTACAAAAAGTGTTCAACGCCGCTAAAGAAGTTTTCACTTCAAAAATATGATTGATGTGTAAAAGTGTTCGTATAAACCTTCTTATAGAAATAAAATCATTTATCATTTAGCCAACGAATGGATAATTTTAGGGTAGCTAAGCTATTTGCACCCTAACCCTCTTTATTATTCTGTTCGCCTCCGTCATCAGATAAACTAATCTCTCTATAAATTAGAGTATAAATCGAATACCACGACTCTTTCGATTGTATCGATTTGATTTATTGCTCGATGAGGTAGTCACGTCTCTATAGGGGCCCGGCAGTCCCTGAAAAAAACAAACGGGTCTCTTCCTGAATCCATTAATCTGATCATACTTTTGGAAAATAAAATTGTGCGAAATGACTTGTTATGGTTCGTATTTTTGTGAGTTTAATATTTCATTGAAATCATTGTCTGCAGAGGGTTGTTTTTTTTGCATTATATTTTCTCGTTCTGCAAAAAGATTTGATTTTTTTGGCTTCAAAAAAGTTAAGAAAGAATGAAGATCGGTTTGTAAAATAAAAACTTTCTGCCAGGTTTCATCGTGACCTAACTTCTTATATTTCAACTCTGATTTTGGCTTGATAAGTTGGTCTGTAATAATTTTAAATCTATAGACATTATCTATATAACACTAACATAATCAGCCTATAGTGTTTCCACTGCTGGGACACATGCCTCCTCTCCTAGAGAGGGAGTGGGCTGTAATCTACCACCCGGGCCCTGTACGTGTTGGTAGATGTCACATGTGTTCGAATTTTTGGTTCTAGGACATCGGACATCCTTACGATGTTTTTCTTCACCGCGCGGTGATGAAATTATTTACACAAAGTCAAGCGCCTGTCTGGTTTCGAACCCACTATCATACATCACTATACAGAAATAAAATTGATATTATTATTATTCAAGTAATCAGTTCAAATACTAAGCTAAAAACATTAAATCATACCTACTCTTTCTCTCTTTGTCTCTATTTCTTTCTTTTTCTTTCTCTCTATCTTTCTCTTTGTTTTCTTTTTTTCATTCTTTTTTTTCTTTCTTTTTTTCTTTCTTTTCTTTCTTTTTTTTTCTCTTTTCTCAATACAAAGGACGATTGTGTGTTTACGATAGCAAATCGATGGCGTATGACACCAAGTAAGACATTCGAATGCACAACTCGAAGACTTTAACAACAGAGTGACATACAGTCAGCAAGAAAAGTGTTTAACACAGATAAACAGTTTTACCCGGTTAAATTGATGGCAATAGGCTTACCCTATCCCTATTCGATGATCCCATTACATGAGGCTTAAACATAACTGACTAAATGTTAGTATACTATAGGTATATCTCTGCATAATCCTTCAGGAAATACAGGCCTAAAGTTATGTTTAACAGTTTTAGAAGAGACTAGCTGCGCCCCGCGGTTTCACCCGGATAAATGTCGATTCCTTGGGAATATCGAGATAAAAAGTATTATTTGTGTTAATTCTGTTTATAAACTATCTGTGTGCCAAATTTTTATTCAAATCCGTTCAGTCATTTAAATAGAAGTAACAAATATTCAAACACACTCACAAACTTTGGCCTTTATAATATTAGTGTGATTTGATTAAGGACTGAAATGACCTAGTTGTAATAAATTATTGAAGTTTACAGATTAATTTGAAGACTAGGGTTCTGATTTATTTAAAACGATAAAGGTTCTAGAACAAAAATATAATAAGTCCGACACGCTTGGTTAAGTTTTTTTGGTATAATAATCGTCAAACGATGGGACACTTATATCGTGTCCTGCGTGTCCTGTCAGCTGCACGTTATTTTAAAAAACTGTGTGTACACCATGTGCACACAGTGTGTAAGCACTGTGTGTACAATATGTATGATTGTTTTTAAAAACTAGATGAGGTCAGCGCCTATCTGCCTACTCTGAGAAGGAAGGCCGTAACAAAGTCAGAGGTCACAGTCTCATTTAAAATCCAGACATAATCTTGGTCAGATCATTTGAAGACCATGTAGATTGGTGAGTTGACCTATCCCGTCAATGCACGCTTTTTAGGCTTCCGTACCTCGAAAGGAAAAACGGAACCCTTATTGGATCACTTTATTGTCGTTCCGTCCGTCCGTCTGTCTGTCTGTCAAGACCCTTTTTCTCAGGAACGCGTGGAGGTATCAAGCTGGAATTTATATCAAATACTTAGGTCTACTGTCCTTTGGAGCTGTGAAAAAATCAAACTTCTAAGCCAACGTAATCAAAAGATACAGCCGTTATGCCGCAAATTTCCGCAAATTTTCGACACTCGCAATTGAATCAAAACCTACAGGGTACTTCCCGTGAACTCAGAATCTTGAAATTTGGTACGAAGCAACGTCTTATAGCACAGATAAAAGAAAAATTGCGAAAACCGTGAATTTTTAGTTAGATCATATAATAAAAATATTTTAAACAGGTTTGTACGGAACTCTCGGTGCGCGAGTCCGACTCGCACTTAGCCGGTTTTTTCAGTAATCATGCAGCTCAACTAACTTAAGGAGCTCAACTTTTTACTTTTGTTATAACAAAGTTGCTGTTGGTTTGTTGGTGTCAGAGACAAAATATCTATGAAAGGATTTGAGAGTGGTTTGGGCAATGTTTGTAGCTAGCTGTACCACGTCAGTGAGGTTGTCACTAGAACACAATAGATCACACTGTCATGTCGACAGCTTGGCACACGTGGTGGCGGCCACTTTGCATTGTGCGACGTTTCAAGTATCCGCCTTCTGGTTGCATAGATAGAGCTAGATATGTTTGAGGGACTTCGTATTCCTGATAATGTTTTTAATTTTAGTATTTTTCCGTGTTTTTTTTTTTCAACTTGTTCTTTTTTTGTGTTTGTGTTGTTTTTCTGCGTCATGATTGCCGCAAATAAACGCTTTTTCTTTTGTTTTGTTTTCTTTGTAAGAGCACATCTTTTGTGTTTTATGCTCGACCGTCAGAATTACATGAACAGTTTGGACATACCCGAAATATGGACTGGAGTAAAGTGGTGAGTAATACGGAAAATAAGAAAGGATTTCAAACGATTTATTAGGTTTTCCAAAACATGAGGAAACCGGCATGTCCTAAAACTAAAAATTCGAAGACATGTGACATCCACCAACCCGCATTGGGCCCGCGTGGTGGATTACAGCCCACTCCCTCTCACAGAGAGGAGGCCTGTGTCCCAGCAGTGGGAACATTATAGGCTGATTATGCATAGCTCTAAGATATATTTGTTTGCAAATAGTGCAAACAATGTTATAAAAGGTGTAAAAAAGGTCTATAAAGCAAAATATTTAAAAAGCCGTACAGTCTTCGAAACCAAATGCATGATTAGGTACTTCAAATCAACGACTATCTTTCAAACTCAAACTCAAAACTCAAACTCAAAGCATTTATTTCAATTAAACCATTACAGGCACTTTTCAATTGTCAAAATTAAGTAGTCGGTCAGTTGGTCAGAAAGTTGAAGCTAGGTGCCCATTCCAAAGCGTAGATCTCTATGGAGAAGAATGGGCAAGAAACTCCATGGACACTCTTTTTAAATCAAGATATTACAAAATCCTGGGTACATTATTCTTGTTGCTTCTATATGTGAGAACAATGTAAAAAAACACACAAATGAAGAAACAATACAAGAAATAAGATTAAAAATAAGCCTTGGCAGTTAAGAGATGACCAGTCTCAACCGACGGCGTCCGTTCACGAACATGACGCGTGGATCAGCACCATCCAGCTCAACCATTTTGTAGGGAAACTTTATAAACTGTAGTGTCTGCTGCTTACCCCCAGGGAAGAAGGTGTGAATTCATTTATAATAAGTTTTTTTTGTAAGAAACAAGTAATTGACAAGGCCAAGCATTCAACTCAAAAAACAAAAACAAAATATACTAAATACCATAATTTCTTAATTGACATCCTAAAATAATTAAACAAAATTAAGAGCAACCTATTTCGAATAAATCTACAACCAAATTAATAGGAGTGAATAAAGTCAGGTTTACTTCAAAATATTTGCCCGAAATACGAATTATTAATTGTATCAATTACAATTTCCTAAGGGTCTAATCAATCTAGAACATTCATCTGTTACGGAAAGGTCTCTTAAGAGCCTATACTACCTCAAATGGCTTAGCGTGATCCTCCGTTATGTCGAAAATACTGCACCATTCATTTTGAAATAAATATATGGTAAAGTTGAGGATTAATGCTAAGTCTTATGTTAGACGAAAACACGATTCCATAAAATTTTCTCGATAGAAAATAAATCCAAAGTTACCTCTAACCCGAACAATAAACCGCTGGTATTAAAAAAATACTTCAAATTAGATCATGAAACTTTGCATACTAACTGAACTTACTTTAAAGCAGGTCTTATGTTATTTACTTTTTTATAATTATCATTATTTTCACTGTAAAAAGCAAATACCTAAACTATTGGCGCTGCCTGCCGCCCAGCACCGCACTCTGTCTCGCTCTCACTCAGTCAGGGAACAGTATCGTATGAGCGAGATAAAGAGTGAATTTTAGCTGAGGTAGTATAGGCTCTTAAGGGGATTACAGGACCTAAACGCAAAAAACGCAAGTTTTAGAAGCAATAAAAGTATATGAGAGAAAAAAAAAAAAAAAAAAAGAAAAAAAAAAAAAAGAAAGGAAAAAAAAAAGAGAAAAGAGAAAGTATATGAGAAAGTATTTGAGTAAACAAAATAAAAATATTATATGATATTCTTCAGGATATTTGTAATAGGTAGACAGTGTGTTGAAAACATAATACAACTAATTTGATACGATACAAAAAATCATGAAGATACCTCTAAAAACTTTCTTATTACAATAAAAACCATACTAATATACATACAATCATTCTGATTTTTTGTCAGATTATTCTACAAGCAATATACTTAAGCACTAGTGTTTAAATTTTTAATTCCAAACAATAGATTTTTGAAAATAGATAATTTCTTCATATTTTGCAATAAATTACCAGCGTTGTGTCATCGCGCTTCTCTTTCTTTCTATGCAGTTCGACAGTGACCGCGCTTTAGGTCGTGTAGGTTTCAGAAAACGGTTAAAAAGTTGGTTTTTTCGAAGCAGTGTATCTCTCAAACCGTAAATAATTTTGTCCAAAAAAACGTTTATGATATTTTCAAGTCTAATTTGATACGGTGATGGAACTCAAATCATAATTAAATAAACATTAATGCATCAGAAAAATTTTCAAAAACACCTCTTAATTGTCTTTAAAAGCAGTTTATCTCTTCATTAACAGTTTTTATAATAATTAAAAATATACCATTAAATTTCTAATGCCAAACTGCATTCACTGATGGATTATTTTTTATTAAATAGTTACTTTTTGTAAATAGATAATTGCATCATATTTGCAATAAATTAACACCGTTGTGTCATCGCGCTTCTCTTTCTTTTCTATGCAGTCCGACAAAGACCGCGCTTTAGGTCACGTAGTCGCCTTAACCAATAAATAAATAATACTAGCCTATGTTTTGTGCCACTGCAGGGCATTGGCCTCCTTTTATACAGAATGATATTTTTTACAGGGTGTTCTACCTATGAATATGAACAACTTTCACTATGGGACCAACTCTGAAATCACGAAAAAAACAGCTGTTTCATACCTTTTAGTCAAATAAAATCTTTCTGTCTACCTGCGTCTGTTTTTCCGAGCGCATACAACCCGAATCTCTTTAAAGTGAGAGTGAACAGGCTTCTTCTGGGTAAGCTCGCTCCATCGTCGACTTTGTCTCTGTCACCTTTGACCTAGGCTAGAGTCAAGAGCAAGCCCATTTGAAATAAAAAATAATAAAAAAGTAGGTATTGAATTTTTGTATTAAACAGCAGATTTTTTTCCTGATTTCAGAGTTGGTCCCATAGTGAAAGTTGTACATACTCATGGGTAGAACATCCTGTAAAAATTTGGAACTGGTAAAAAAAATCATCCGGTATATACAGGGTGAAATTGAACACATGCGACAAATCGAAATGGGAGATTGTACTCGTCATTATGAACAACTTTTACTATGGGACCAAACCTGAAATCGCGAAAAAAAAATCAGCTGTTCCCTACATTTATGTTCGCATAACTCGCCAAAATGTAGGGAACAGCTGATTTTTTTTTCGCGATTTCAGGTTTGGTCCCATAGTAAAAGTTGTTCATAATGATGAGTATAATCTCCCATTTCGGTTTGTCGCATGTGTTCAATTTCACCCTGTATATGAGCATTGATCAGCACAGTTTCTCAAGACACCCGTCTTGAGGAAGCGTGGTGGGTGGCGTTTTCAGACCTATATGAACTAGTACTAGAACTAGTTTCTTGCCCACGTTAATACTAAGTATTCACTTAATGTTCTTTCTGATTTTTCTTTTTGTTCGTCTCCTGAGAGTCATAGCGTGAATTGGGCTATCATATGCAAAAATATTTTTTTAGATCCGACTGGTATAGTTCCAGAGTTTAGCCCATTCAAACAAACAGACAACCTCTTCAGCTTTATTATTTGTAAGTATAGATAAATACTAATAAAAAACTTCAGATCGAATCATCTGAAGTGATTCAAATAAGCTGAACAGTGACACGAAATTTCAGCAGCACCCTAAATGCGTAACACACTGTCAATCGGAATCTGAATCATATTGAAGCCAATTGCTAACCCATTGCTTCATAAGTTGGAAAAATTTGTCTGCTCAACACGTAAATAACGCAATTAATGTTGTTGAACTGTCAAAATGAAACCGATTCCGATTGATAATGTGTTACGCAATTGCCACGCTGGTCATTATGTAATTTCTTAAAAGATTATCACAAAAATGGTTTTCAAAGAAAAAGATTGAATTCATAGCACCACTCTTTCATACATTAAAAGCATGGTAGAATTCACGCGAAAAAACAAATCCCAGGCACACGTGCTGTTTGATGACTTTTCAGAAACTCGAAGTAACGTCCTTTTGAACCTGATAGTACATGTACAATCGCGCAGTGGAGTGCGCAATTTGAGCTCAAAAGCCATGGCACTCATAGCTCTCTATCGGCGTCGAACAGTGGCGAGGTTTAACGCAATTTACCGGTTTAATCCGGATCACGTACCGCCCACTGGCGCATTGTTCACCACTGTACCGAAGAAATGCAGATATTTCACCCTGGGTGTGCGGATAGAGATGATGTTAGCCATCATCTCTATCCGCACACCCAGGGTGGTATTAGAAAATGTTCTTTTTATATGATTTTTTTTTGTCTTCATGATTTTGTTAGATAAATGTTGTTTTTTATTGTTTGTAGGTATTTTCTGTGCGTGTCGGAAATAAAATATTTTTCTTTCTTTCAACAAATAATTGTAATTTCAAAGAAATCATAGCAAAATGAAAAAAAAATTTAAAAAAAAAAACGAAAATATCTGTAAAATCGATAGAAATATGGAGAAGCTACACGCTTTAAAAGTTGTTGGAAGGGATTATTTGGACAATGTATGACGTTTTTATGAAGTTGCACAATCGTGACGTCATTTCTGTGATAGTGCCGTCTTTGTCTAGCAGTTATATTGAAACGTTTATAATATGGCAATTTTTTAAGCTTTTACATTTTCTTCTTAGAGTTAAGTATAATCAGCTTATAATGTTCTCACTGCTGGGACACAGGCGTCTTCTCTGTTAGAGGGAGCGGGCCGTAATGCACCACGCGGGCCCAGTGCAGGTTGGTAGATATCACATGATTGTCTTCGAATTTTTGGTTCTAGGACATTTGGTGTTTCCTCACGATGTTTTCCTTCACTGTTTTGACAGCAGTGGTGATGAAATAGTTTACACAAAGTAAAATGCTAGATTCTAAAATCGTAAGTTACGACCGTTTCCACTGGGGTGTTTAAAATAAAAATAAAATGCCGTATTTCCTACAATTATGACGTATTTGTAATACTTTCGCTTTTGTGTACGACTGTACTGCGAGTAATTGAGTTTGCCCGTTTTTTCCTTCTAATTAAATTGATGACAATAAAATTAAATATGGCGGAGCAGTAATTAAATTTTATGTCTTTGTACTGTTTATTTGATGT
This sequence comes from Amphipoea oculea, assembly GCA_945859645.1. Classification (NCBI taxonomy): domain Eukaryota; kingdom Metazoa; phylum Arthropoda; class Insecta; order Lepidoptera; family Noctuidae; genus Amphipoea; species Amphipoea oculea. The sequence goes on from OX243873.1 coordinate 19,020,700, forward strand.
ACTTCCCGGGATTAGGGATGCTAATTATTTGTATGGGATGAAAACATTTTTACCTTTTACACGTATTTAATATGGAAATGGGTAATTGTGTTAAGTTTTAAAATAATTTAACGTTTGTATACTAGCTGACCCGGTGAACTTCGTAGAATAGAATAGAATACTCTTGCCGCCGCGTACCGCCTCAGAATATGAAATACCTGCGCTTTTTTTTGTGACTTTTCCCCATGTTTTAGTAAATATTCTGCTATTCGGGGCGGAGACAAATCCAACAAATTAAAGATCTTAAAAATTGGTTCAGCCGTTCTTGAGTTGTAAATAATTGAGTTATAAATAAATAATTTAGAACCAAAAAAAGACAGTGTCAATGATTTGTACTCACAGCGGTACAGAAAAAAAAAGTATGGAAGAAAAAGACATGTTGCGCCAACCACCACAAATAAATTGATTATGATGATCCGATGTAGATTATTCGGGCCCTATCAGAATTCCATCGCTGCGGTATTTATTTTTCAAATATCGCAGAATTATGCTCAGATATGAGCCTTTTTAGCCTTACAAAGGTCATTTTAGGGTTCCTTACACCAAAAGGAAAAACGGAACCCTTATAAGATCACATCGTTGTCAGTCTGTCTGTCCGTCGGTCCAGACCCTTTTTCTCAGGGACGCGTGGAGTTATAAAGTTGAAATTAATATCAAATACTCAGGGCTGCAATCTCTTGGGGCAGTGAAAAAAATGTACTAAGTCAACGCAATCAAAAGATACGGGCTTTTATGTTCCGGAATCAAAACCGATAGGGACCCGTTGACCTAGAATCATGCAATTTGGCAAGAAGCAATTTCATATAGCACAAGTAAAGGAAAAAATCCGAATACCGTAAATTTTTTGTTACATACCCACAAAATTGTACGGAACCATCGGTGCGCGAGTCTGACTCGCACTTGACAGGTTTTTTTCTTGTTCATTTATATGTTAATTTTGTTAGATGTAATGCTCTTTTCATACTGTTTGTATTTGTTGTGCGTGACCCAAATAAAATGTTTTTCCTTCTTTTTTTTTTTTTCTTTATCGTCGATTTTCTGTGATCTTACCACAAGTATGGCTGTAAAAATAAGTACAAGACAAGTACAGCCTATGGCTAGAGCATAATATTTTTCAAACAAGATTTTTTCTGTTTGTTTACAGATTGAAAATGTAAGTAATATCACTTTGATTATTTTTAACCGACTTCGGAGGAGGTTATCAATTCGGTTGCTTTTTTTTTTTTTTGTTTAGGTAGTCGCTTCATGTAAGATACTGGTATTCAGCTGCATCTGGTTAGACTAGAAGCCGACCCCAACATACGTGACAGAAGGGGAATAATGTAAATAAAACAGAACGTCTTTACACTACGAAGTATTTAATCAGACTAAACAACAGACTACAAGTTACTACTACTTATCTTAATATCTCATTTGTTTATAATAACCTTAACCTACACAACATAACTACATGTACCTAAGCGCAGAATACTTAAAGTACTACGTACAGAAAGGACACTCCCTTCCCCGCACCACAGAATACTTAAAGTACTACGTACAGAAAGGCCACTCCCTTCCCCGCACTAACATCAGTTACCGCACCTCACCCCGCACTTCGATGTGTTCGTCGCCTGCTCTTTAACAATGGCGCTCGCATACACAAGAACCGCAGCGCTGTACCTACCTACTGCTGACACGAACACATTATTTTTTTAAGTTTTATATTTTGTGTTAATCACGATGGTTGTATATTGTGCATTATTTGGATGCTTATCTTCATCGAGGAACGATAAAGACAGGAGTTTCTTTCGGTTCCCGAAACATGAAAGAAGGTAAGGAACAGCAACTCAAATATCCTTTAAACCAATACTTTAAACACATAAAAAATAAAAGCTAGTATATTACAGACAAACAAGTTAAGCCAGTGTTGTGATAATTTATTTTCATAATTTTCTCTATTATTCATTTATTTTCCAAGTTTTCTTCGTTTTAGAACAATTAAAACTTCCGTAATAGTAACATACCAACTATTAAATTATTGCTCTCTCTCATTATTGTCTTAGTTATGTCTCTTTCATTCACGTTCTATTCGTTCTTCGACTTGAAAAGTAGTACAATAGAAATGTTATAAATTAGATTTCTGTGAGTATCTAGTGTCGCGGCGCGCGGCGCCCCATTGTTGCATACGTTCGGGCAGCGCCGCCGCCTACGCACTACTGCCGAGTACTGCCAGCCAACTGAGCCAACCCTACTAGATTTTACGCACACATTTACACGTATACAAACGTCATTTGTCAATGTAGTGGTAGTAGGTAATTATTTTGCGAGCGTTGTATGGAGTGTCCGGGGTGTGCCCGCACTAACATCAGTTACCGCACCTCACCCCGCACTTCGGCGTATTCGTCTCCGGTTCTTTAACAAGAGCGCTCGCAAACACAAGTACCTCACGCACACATTCATACGTATACAAACGTCATTTTTTAATGTAGTAGTAGTAGGTAATTATTTTGCGAGCGTTGTATGGAGTGTCCGGGGTGTGATATAAGTGTGGCTGTCACGGCCTTCCTGCCCAGGCTGCGTTCTCGAAGCCTAACTCTTTAGTTGGGAAAAGGCTAGGCAGTTGATGATGATATATACATGCTTGTTATCCCTGAAAGGTTAGGTAGAGGTGTACCTATAGTAGGTATACCCATATAAGTATTACGCCCCATACGTTATTACCAGTAATGTTTAAGCCCCATATAATAGGGGGCGAGCCTATTGCCATCAACGGGAACATCTAGACTGCTGGGCTGCTACTGAAAAAATAATTTTGGACAAACCGGCTTATTCCGATCGGATCCCACAATCTAATCAGAGCCCTGATTCACAACCATACGACAGGCTATCGTATCGATGGCGCGCGGAGATACTACGCCGGGGGGAAACTCCGCTTCCGCGGCAAGTCGCGGCGGAGCGGGCAGACCTCCGGCGTGATCTCATGGTGGCATGGAAGGAGCGACTTTCGCAACTCAGCGCAGGGCACGCCACGATAGTGGCGATAAGACCCCTCTTTGAGGAGTGGCTAGAGAGGCGTCACGGCGTCCTCACCTATCGCCTGACGCAGGTCCTCACCGGACACGGATGTTTTGGGAGGTTCCTGCACATAATCAGGCGGGAGGAGACGCCCGGGTGTCACCATTGCGAGGATCGCCCAGAGGACACGGTGGAGCACATACGGTGGAAGTCTGCCCCGCATGGGCGGAGCACCGCCGTGCCCTCGTAGAGGCGATTGGCAGCGGCGGCGACCTCTCGCGTCCGGCCCTGGTTCAAGCCATGGTCCGGGGCGAGAGGGAGTGGGAGGCAGTCACCTCCTTCTGCGAAGCAGTCATGCTAGCGAAGGAGGTGACTGCCTCCCACTGCCCCCTGCTCCCCTGCCACCCCAGCCGCCGCGGGAGACGCTCCGGGCGTCGGGAGAAAAAAGAAAAAAAAAAAAAAAGGGCTATCGTATCGAAAACCTGACATTTCGATAACCTGATTTGACTTTCTCTCAACAGCTAATAGCTGTTGGAAGAATAGCGGGCGTCTATTTGATTTAAACTGACAAAATTTTCGGGTTTTGGACTTGTGAATAGCGTTTAGAAGACTCCTACGATAACAATGATTAATGTTCGATACGATACGGAAGCGTATCGAGTTTTTGTGAATAGCTATGCTGATGCGATCCCACTTTATGGGATTCGCTAGGAATCATCTGCCTAACCTTTTCCCAACTATGTTGGGGTCGGCTTAAAGTCTAACCGAATGCAGCTGAGTACCAGTATTTTACATAGAGCGACTGCCTATCTGACCTCCACAACCCAGTAACTGGATAATACGATAACCCTTGGTAAGTCTGGTTGTCAGACTTTCGGGCTTCTGACGACCCGTAACGACTGTCATAGATCCACGAATGACAGCCAGGAGCAACGGCTTAAATTGCTTTCCGACGCACGGAGGGGTATGTAAAAATGGTCAACCCATCCGTGGACCAACCGCGGCAAGCGTAGTTTAACCTGATCGATCGACCTGTGCGGCTGTTATTACTTAGCCACAAACCATTCCTTAGGAATATAGATTAAAATAATATTTAACCAGTAAAATATTGCAACCTGATTGGGAGTTATATGTTCGAGCCGTTTGGGGTTGAAACACTAGGGCCATGGGGTCCGAGTGCCCACTTGGTATTTCGAGATATGGCGGTTAGTCGACTCTTCACATGACCAGAGGGCTGGCCTATTTCTTGACCAAAGAATTAGTATTGCCATACCTACAACGTGGCAATGCTGCCAGCCTTTTGGGCACTGTTCCTGTTGACAGCGATGCGGACGAATTCATTGATGCCCTATGATTATTTTGTTTATTTTTTCATATAATTGTACATATTATTATAGTTTATATGTTAGCTTATATTATGTAAATATCTTCAATATCAAAAGTTCTAATACATATCTGGCTAAACTAACGACAAATAATATTTCGTGTTTAAACCGATAACAGTACCCTTGATGCTGTAAAACGATAAATGTTACACCGCACGAATTTGTAGCTTTTATAACAAAAAACAAGTCTTCAATTTATGCTGCCTAATTCATATTTCAACCTCGACATTTACTGCCATTAAATACTCACAAATCCCGAGCCACCAATAAAATAGTTTGAATAACCATAAAGTGCTGTAACTCACTTCAAAACACCGCTGTAAAATCAGGCCAAACTCTCCTACTTAATATTCAAGCAAAGTCAGATGTTTTTGAAAGTTTTCATAGAAAATACGTAATTTGGCCGCAGAAATCAGTAAACGGGCACTGTAAATTAATGAAACAGTAGAACCCATTCGTACCAATTGATGAAAATCACCCACCTGGACTTGAGTTGCCATCGGTAACCTGGAAGTTTTTAAATTAACTCCGAACCCAGATAGGCCGAAGCAAGGAAAAATTGCTCAGGTGGAAATTCACTGATGACTCCAACCTGGAGTGTACATGTCGTGCCCACAATCAATGGTGCACTTAATATCCTGTCGAACATGTCCTGTTGCCTGCTCCTTGAAGGGAGCTGATGGTATTAGTGAAGGTGCCAAACTCGTAGCCAAATTCTGACTGACTCTTTAAAGATTACCTAAAAAGTAGAAGAACTGTAAATGATGGTGGACACGCGTGATCTAGACTTGCTAAATCTTTCACTAAATGATTATAAACATAGTATTAAATAACAGTAAAATAATATACTAGTTATATACTAATGATAATAATGACCGGGACCCCATGGTCCCGAGATATTATGTTAAAACAAATATTGAATGAATATACTAGTATCATCATCCATTTAAGTATTATGTTTCTCTAGTACACACGACATTTTATCTACAGAAGTCTACAAATGCAAAGAAGAACGGTCATTTGTGACTCAGACCCGACAGGAAGGAGACATATCTCAGTATTTTTGTTATCTATACATATAATAAAACTGTAGAAAAGAAGTTTTTGTACATTGAAAAAAAAATAAAAAAATATAGCCAGGGTGTTAAAGGACAACCAATAGAACCCAATTCCAGCATTTTTAGAATTTTTGTCTGTTTGTCTGTTTGTATGTTTAGTTATCCGAGCATCACGTAAAATGTACGAAATCAATGTAGATAACTTTTATACACAACGATTTAGCGTAACTTGAAGTAACATTTAGTTTTTGTTTCATTGCAATCGGTTCAGTCTATCAAAAGATTTTTGAATTTAAAGTTTACCAGAAGTAAAATTAGTTAACGTTTGTTAATATGCACTTGGTCTCACAACTTTACGTTTATATATATTTGCGTTAATAATTATATAAATTGAAGTAAAATTGAGTTTTTTTGTTTCATCATAATCAGTTCACACACACCTAAAAATGTAAATTAGAAAATTCTAAGTGTTTCAGAAATAAATATTAAAACAGCGCCATCTCTGGACAAAATTAGTTAATGTGTGTTAATGTGCACTTGGTCTCACAACTTCACGTTTATACACAACAATATTTGCGTTAAAAATAAAACTCAATGTTACTTCAATTTATAATTATTATAAATTGAAGTAACATTGAGTTATTGTTTCATCGTAATCAGTTCACACCTAAAAAAAAGACGGGTTGCACTCCGGGAGTGCCGGCAGAAGAGAAAACTTGAATATTAACGTTGAAATAAATCAATTATAAATTTAATTAATATAACTCATTTTTTTTTCACTACTTCTGCCTCACTTTTTTTCATTTTACGTCCACGTCCACGTCCATCCATCCATCCATCCATCCATCCATCCATCCATCCATCCATTGTCGTGTGTCACTTGGTTCACTTCGATTGGCGCCGCCGTAGAAAGAGAGGGGGGGGGGGAAACCTCTCCTGACGGTCACGTGTCCTGACGCGATGTCCTGACGCGAGTTTAACATTTTTTACCCATTACAAAAAGTGTGCAACGCCGCTAAAGAAGTTTTCACTTCAAAAATGTAAATTTGAATATTATAATATGGACTACATCTGGAGATCAACTACGTGCAGTATTGAATATTAATAGCACTTCGATAGATGGCGTTGTTATGGTTTGCCCACACCGGTAGTCGATGGACAGAGAGTGCGTATCAGAAATTAGTTACAATCCCGTGGAACTCGAAGAAATTTTACAAAATGACTGCGCAAATTTGACAGAGGAACAGCGCCAGACGTTTGATAGGGAATGCTACAGTGTAGATAACGCCTCAGGTGAAATCCTGTTTTTAGACGCACCGGGTGGCACAGGGAAAACTTTCCTAACCAAAGTTATTTTGGCTCGAATAAGGAACCAAAGTAAATTGCCCTTGCTGTCGCCTTTTCAGGGATAGCAGCTACATTATTGCCTGGAGGAAAAACGGCACACACATCATTTAAAATTCCTATCGACTTGGACCGTACGGAAAGCCCGGTTTGCAACATATCACGAAATAGCGATAAAGCAAAGGTTTTACGCGATTGTGTTTTAATTATTTGGGATGAGTGCACAATGGCAAACCGCAAAGCTGTAGAAGCAGTGAATAGAACTTTGTAGGACATAAGGCAAAATGACCGGCCGATGGGAGGCATTACGGTACTGTTCTGCGGTGATTTTCGGCAGACACTCCCGATAGTACCCCGAGGAACGAGAGCCGATGAAATTGCTGCATGTCTGAAGAGTTCTGTTTTATGGCGCAATATATCATTTACACACCTGAGCGTAAATATGCGTGCACAGTTAGGAGGCTGCGAAAATGCACAAGAGTTTTCCAATTTATTGTTACAAATAGGCCCAATAGGCATACCCCGTACAAGAAGATGGAAAGTTAATTAGGTCGCTAATCTCTGTTCTTGCGTTACATCACAACAAGAGCTAATTTCTTCTGTGTACGGAGATTCCACAAATATGGGAAATCAAGCCGGTTCTTGGCTATGTCAGCGAGCTATTTTGACTCTCCGCAATGACCAAGCTGCGGCAATTAATTTAAAAATATTGATGCATGTGTCCGGGAATAGTAGAGAATACACCTCTATAAATACAGTTATGGAAGAAGATGACGCCACGCCACCCGGTAGAATTTTTGGATTCCCTCAACACACCCGGACTTCCCGCCCACAAAATAGTTTTAAAAATCGGTGTTCCAATAATTCTCCTCAGAAATTGATGTCCTCCCAAACTTTGTAACGGCACTCGGCTCAAAGTCACAAATCTGCAGCAAAACATTATCGAAGCTGAAATATTAACCGGTTGCGGTGCCGGTGATATTGTTTTTATTCCAAGAATACCTATTATTCCTAACAACTTTCCTTTCTCTTTCAAACGAGTGCAATTCCCAGTCAGTCTTTGTTATGCCATAACGATTAATAAAGCTCAGGGCCAGACATTATCCGTTGCGAGGGTGGACCTAAGTATTGGATGCTTTTCCCATGGTCAACTATAAGTAGCTCTTTCACGCGTAAACAACCCCAATAACCTTTTTGTGTACGCTTCAGATGGTTCCACAACTAATATTATTAATAGAGAAGCACTAGCTAAAATAAAAAATAAAGATTTGAGTCTGTATCCCACAAAATATATTGTTAAGTTCCGCGCGACATCCACGCGAACGAAGTCGCGGGCACAGCTAGTTTTAAATATAGCTAAAATATATATTTTTTATATTCCAAATCAATGGTTAACACCAAAATATTGCCTTGTGTTTTTGTTCAGGCGATATACAATTTTCTTTTAATACCTATTTACCTACAAAATTCGTAATTGTATGTAATTCAATGACGATACAACAATTTAGAAAAAAAAAACAACCGACTTCAAAAAAAAAACACTACAAAGTGATAAATAACTTTAATTTCAGAAGTCGGTGTCTAAAAACGAAAATGCGGAACCAATGACACCGACTTCCGAAATTAAAGTTATGTATCACTTTGTAGTGTTTTTTTTCAAGTTGGTTGTTTTTTTGTAAAAAAGTTTTTAATTTTTAATTGTACCTACCCCACACAAATCCAATTAACACTAGTGCATTGAAGAATTAAAGACACTGACTAGAAGAATCGTCCAAATTCGCATAGAAATGCCGGAGATGCAGTACATTTATGCATATAACTCCGTACATAAGAATAATTACCTAATGTATTATATACTAAAACCTTTCTAAAAGAATGTAGATTACATTAGTGAAAGAATTATCAAAATTGATTTATAAGTTTTCGAGAAAATCGCGGACATACAAACAAACATACATACAGAACCTTCTTTTTTGAAGTCGGTTAAAAAACGCACGGATCGCAACACAGAAAGCCAATTTTATTTTATATTTTTTTTAATGACATCTCGCAGTATAACTTTGAGGTTATCGTCTGCTTAACTGGGCTTGCCTGTGGACGCCTCAATAAATTAAAGCCGCCAGCTGTCTATTTTTGTATTTTTATCTAAATTGGCGTCATTTTTATAAATGGATAATATTACATAATCAGCCTATAAATGTTCCCACTGCTGGGACACAGGCCTCCTCTCTGTGAGAGGGAGTGGGCCATAATCCACCACGCGGGCCCAGTGCGGGTTGGTAGATGTCACATGTCTTCGAATTTTTGGTTCTAGGACATGCCGGTTTCCTCACGATGTTTTCCTTCACCGTTTTTGAGAGCAGTGGTGATGAAATAATTTACACAAAGTAAAGCACCTGACTGGGTTCGAACCTACGACCTACAACTCGTAAGTCGCGGCCTTTACCACTGGGCCACCACTGCTCTTTGAAAATGGATAATATTGCTATGCATTAAAAAAAATATTTTAAAATATTTTGCCTTACCAAAATCAAATGGCAATATATGGGTGATACCCACTGATATTCAGAATAGTGTTAATTTATTTCTGTTATATTTAATAGAACAAAATAACTGAGATGCGTTCCTTTTGTGTCGGGCCTGGGTAAATTTTCTATGGGACGTGACCCTTCTTCTTTTTTTGTCATCTGGAAACGGCCAAAAATCATCTGCCTAGCCTTTTCCCAACCAGCACCCTAATTGCGTAACACACTATCAATCGGAATTTGAATCATTTTGAAGCCTATTGCTAATACATTGCTTCATAAGTTCGAAAAATGTGTCTGCTCAATACGTAAGTAATGCAATGAATGTTGTTGAACTGTCAAAATGAAGCCGATTCAGATTGATAAAGTGTTACGCAATTGCCCCGCAGGTTGGGGTCGGCTTCCAATCTAACGAGATGCAGCTGAACACCAGTATTTTACATGGAGAGACTGCCTACCTGACCTCCACAACCCACTTATTGGGTAATACGATACCCCTTGGTTAAGACTGATTGTCAGACTTACGATCAAAATCAAACCAAGCGAAGATAATTAACAAATAAGGTCTAGTTACGCTACTGTTCTGCAGACTGTACATCGGCCCACTTACAATCTCTTTATCGAGTTCCTGCCGCAGGATGTAATCGGTTTAACCCCCTCGCCACAGAACAGATTAATACAGAAGGTCGCCTGGACACAACGATAACACGCACACGCATACAAGAATTAGATATTATTAATCTGTCAAGCTCCGCTAATGAGACACAATTGATTTTCTATTGTTTCGTCGCCGATCGGCGAACCGCGCCGCTTGACCGGTTAAGTTATTATTGAATCAATTGAATTATTAGTTATGTGTAAGAATGTAGGTTTCATAGTATGGTGTTGATATTTTATAAGTTCCACACACACTACCACAATTTATGGTGTACAAATATTCAAAACTAAGGTCTGATTTTTCAATCATCTGATAATTTTATTCGAGGAATAATTTTCAAATTGTGACAGATATTTCATACGAAAACTGTCAAACGACAATTTAATTCCTGGGATAAAAAACTATCTGGCGGTGGGAAAATCAGCCTTGAGTACAATTGATTTTAAAATTTGTGATTTACAATAAGTCCAAAATGAATTAATATTATTATAATTAGGTAGTCGTTACTGTAAAATCAATGTCAAAATTAAGTACATGTCATCTTGGATTTTTACAATATTCCCTAAATTCCCCAGGGTCATAAAAGCAAGTAGCTAATAACCAGAGGTCGGAGTAGGTAGATTGATTTTATATACTTGCGTCAAGATATTATAATATGGACATGCCATTTTATCCATAATATGCGGGAAGTACCGGAAAAAGTTCCGGGACTGGAATTATGGAATAAAATAAAATAAAAAACATACAGATAGGCTAACAAAATCGTTTATTATATGAATGATTGATTGAATTCAATGAACAATTAGGTATTTTGAATTAAACAAAAACATAAATAAATTATTTTTAATCCTCATCGGATACAATTTCCATATTTTGGCTTTCAACGTTAATACAACCTTAATACTGTCAAGCGTCATTTCTAATTCAACAGTAAGGGACAAAATACGGTGTAACTGTTCCAAGGTATTTTTGTATAAAATAAAATACTGATTTCTTTCACCATTAGCTAACACTGGCAGCGTAGGTTGATATTATTAATACGTTTTTCACCTTAAATACAAATTAGTGCTAATTTCAAAATTCCGGAACAAATATCACAATAAATATGAAGTTCCGGTATTTTGGAGGTATATCCATATTATCCTCTACGTTTGACGTCAACGACCTTAAATCAATCTACCTACTCCGACCTCTGCTAATAACCAACTTCACCTTCTTCTTAAACATTGGGATGGGAAATTCCTTAAATGAGTTAGGTAACTTGTTACAATATATCTGAATGGCATTAATGTAATTATACATTCCTCCTAAATATTTGCAATCTACAATGAGGCACCTACATATAATTCGTGTTTGTACTTATTTTACAAAGACGTGTACGGTCTAATCCAAAAGGACCTGATGAAAATCTAAACAAATGGATCAGGAAACGTAACTGCGAATGCCAATTTGTAGTGACATTTACAAATTGAGTGCTTAGATTTGATTTTTAAGGTTCCGTACCTCAAAAGAACCCTTATAAGGTCACTTCGTTGTCTGTCTATCTGTCCCCTGTGTGTGTTGTCTGTTTGTGTGACCCTTTTTCTCGGGAACGCGTGGAGTTATCAAGTTGAAATTAATATCAAATACTCAGGGCTGCAATCCCTTGAAGCAGTGACAAAATCAAACTTCTAAATCAACGTAATCAAAACCTATATAGGTACTTCCCGTTGACCTAGAATAAGAAGCAATGTCATGTAGCGCAAATAAAGGAAAACCTCCGAAAACCGTAGTAGTTACATTACAAAAAAAATCGGTGATTAACTATTTGCATACCTACTTTGTACGAAACCCTTGGTGCGCGAGTCCGACTCGCACTTGACCGGTTTTTTTTTATAATACTTAAACACGAAATGCTAAATTAAACTGACCTTCAAGATATTTTTCATTCGAGAATCGAGGTACATTTTTAAAAACAATTTTCTGGGGTAGTTTTTAAATCACAATTCTATACCTAACGTTATTCAAACAATTTATTATTGGAAATACTGGTGAGGCATAAAGAACAATGTCAGATTTCGGCTTACACAACTTTTAAAACTAAATTCACACGGACACGAAGTTTTTACCTACAACAATTTAAATATAAAATTCCAACTTCTAAAAAATTATTTATTTCTTTTCGAGAACTGTTCGAAAAGAAAATCATTTTAATAAGTAATCATTTTACTAATCATGTTCTTGAATTCCAGGTTTTACTTTTTTTTTTAATAAAAAAGTGTCAGGTAGTTACCTGTTCTGCCACTGTAATCGATTATTCTAAATAATTAAAGCGATTTACTCTTTAGTTTTTATTTACCACCTCACAAATTATCTTTTATTATTATTATTTTTATCTAAATAATACGTTCGTCGTGTTTATTAAAATATATTTATTATTTTTTAAAGAATATAAGAACGAAATTCAAGAAATCGATTTTCCTGATCTGTACTCGATAACTTAATCGCCTTGTACTGGCAACCAGCAGTTCGCCATTAAAATAATAATTTAAAAAAAAGTTTTTGCAGTTCTGTCAAAATCGCGCGCGCCAGTTAAAACATGTTGTTGTTGTCGGTGTTTTTCTATGTGTACGTTTGTTTCCTTCTCGAATTCATCTGCGTTTGCGTTATAGACTTATTGTGTTATATTCTTACCACACATTTTGTGACAATGTACCATCAACTACGTTGTATTAATTGTGGTATAAATGTGTTCCGGATGGAACGGCATTTAGTTGAATTTGACGATGTCCATTCATTGTTACGGCAATGGACTTCACTTTCTGAGGTAAAGTACGATTTTTATTAAATAGAATGTCAACTGTTTTAACTAAGCTAAATGTTAATTTGCAACACAACCGTATTTTGTTGGTTTTAGATTCCAAATGACAGTGTTGTTTGTCATTACTGTTGGTTATTAATAAAACAAACAAGTAATCCAACAAGTAGCAATGCGCCAACTGAATCAATTGTGCATCGAAATCTTTGTATTGGTTGCGGTCATTCATTGCATCGTGTAAAGTCTCACGCCTTAAATAACAGTTCAGAAAGAGAAGATGCTATCAGACGCGTGATAGAGCAACAAACACCTCCAATTTAAAATGTCTGAATAACTTCTTCTGTAGAAGTTCAGTGTAAAAGTGGATATTACAGAAAAGCTTTTGACATTAAACTACACAAAAAAACGTAAGAATTTTCACTGTCCATGACAAATTAATATTGAGCCAAAGTTACTATGGACATCTGACATTGTTCTTTGTAACCTTCTTAATTCTGATAAATCTATACATATAATAAAACTGTAGAAAAGAAGTTTTTGTACATTGAAAAAAAAATAAAAAAATATAGCCAGGGTGTTAAAGGACAACCAATAGAACCCAATTCCAGCATTTTTAGAATTTTTGTCTGTTTGTCTGTTTGTATGTTTAGTTATCCGAGCATCACGTAAAATGTACGAAATCAATGTAGATAACTTTTATACACAACGATTTAGCGTAACTTGAAGTAACATTTAGTTTTTGTTTCATTGCAATCGGTTCAGTCTATCAAAAGATTTTTGAATTTAAAGTTTACCAGAAGTAAAATTAGTTAACGTTTGTTAATATGCACTTGGTCTCACAACTTTACGTTTATATATATTTGCGTTAATAATTATATAAATTGAAGTAAAATTGAGTTTTTTTGTTTCATCATAATCAGTTCACACACACCTAAAAATGTAAATTAGAAAATTCTAAGTGTTTCAGAAATAAATATTAAAACAGCGCCATCTCTGGACAAAATTAGTTAATGTGTGTTAATGTGCACTTGGTCTCACAACTTCACGTTTATACACAACAATATTTGCGTTAAAAATAAAACTCAATGTTACTTCAATTTATAATTATTATAAATTGAAGTAACATTGAGTTATTGTTTCATCGTAATCAGTTCACACCTAAAAAAAAGACGGGTTGCACTCCGGGAGTGCCGGCAGAAGAGAAAACTTGAATATTAACGTTGAAATAAATCAATTATAAATTTAATTAATATAACTCATTTTTTTTTCACTACTTCTGCCTCACTTTTTTTCATTTTACGTCCACGTCCACGTCCATCCATCCATCCATCCATCCATCCATCCATCCATCCATCCATTGTCGTGTGTCACTTGGTTCACTTCGATTGGCGCCGCCGTAGAAAGAGAGGGGGGGGGGGAAACCTCTCCTGACGGTCACGTGTCCTGACGCGATGTCCTGACGCGAGTTTAACATTTTTTACCCATTACAAAAAGTGTGCAACGCCGCTAAAGAAGTTTTCACTTCAAAAATGTAAATTTGAATATTATAATATGGACTACATCTGGAGATCAACTACGTGCAGTATTGAATATTAATAGCACTTCGATAGATGGCGTTGTTATGGTTTGCCCACACCGGTAGTCGATGGACAGAGAGTGCGTATCAGAAATTAGTTACAATCCCGTGGAACTCGAAGAAATTTTACAAAATGACTGCGCAAATTTGACAGAGGAACAGCGCCAGACGTTTGATAGGGAATGCTACAGTGTAGATAACGCCTCAGGTGAAATCCTGTTTTTAGACGCACCGGGTGGCACAGGGAAAACTTTCCTAACCAAAGTTATTTTGGCTCGAATAAGGAACCAAAGTAAATTGCCCTTGCTGTCGCCTTTTCAGGGATAGCAGCTACATTATTGCCTGGAGGAAAAACGGCACACACATCATTTAAAATTCCTATCGACTTGGACCGTACGGAAAGCCCGGTTTGCAACATATCACGAAATAGCGATAAAGCAAAGGTTTTACGCGATTGTGTTTTAATTATTTGGGATGAGTGCACAATGGCAAACCGCAAAGCTGTAGAAGCAGTGAATAGAACTTTGTAGGACATAAGGCAAAATGACCGGCCGATGGGAGGCATTACGGTACTGTTCTGCGGTGATTTTCGGCAGACACTCCCGATAGTACCCCGAGGAACGAGAGCCGATGAAATTGCTGCATGTCTGAAGAGTTCTGTTTTATGGCGCAATATATCATTTACACACCTGAGCGTAAATATGCGTGCACAGTTAGGAGGCTGCGAAAATGCACAAGAGTTTTCCAATTTATTGTTACAAATAGGCCCAATAGGCATACCCCGTACAAGAAGATGGAAAGTTAATTAGGTCGCTAATCTCTGTTCTTGCGTTACATCACAACAAGAGCTAATTTCTTCTGTGTACGGAGATTCCACAAATATGGGAAATCAAGCCGGTTCTTGGCTATGTCAGCGAGCTATTTTGACTCTCCGCAATGACCAAGCTGCGGCAATTAATTTAAAAATATTGATGCATGTGTCCGGGAATAGTAGAGAATACACCTCTATAAATACAGTTATGGAAGAAGATGACGCCACGCCACCCGGTAGAATTTTTGGATTCCCTCAACACACCCGGACTTCCCGCCCACAAAATAGTTTTAAAAATCGGTGTTCCAATAATTCTCCTCAGAAATTGATGTCCTCCCAAACTTTGTAACGGCACTCGGCTCAAAGTCACAAATCTGCAGCAAAACATTATCGAAGCTGAAATATTAACCGGTTGCGGTGCCGGTGATATTGTTTTTATTCCAAGAATACCTATTATTCCTAACAACTTTCCTTTCTCTTTCAAACGAGTGCAATTCCCAGTCAGTCTTTGTTATGCCATAACGATTAATAAAGCTCAGGGCCAGACATTATCCGTTGCGAGGGTGGACCTAAGTATTGGATGCTTTTCCCATGGTCAACTATAAGTAGCTCTTTCACGCGTAAACAACCCCAATAACCTTTTTGTGTACGCTTCAGATGGTTCCACAACTAATATTATTAATAGAGAAGCACTAGCTAAAATAAAAAATAAAGATTTGAGTCTGTATCCCACAAAATATATTGTTAAGTTCCGCGCGACATCCACGCGAACGAAGTCGCGGGCACAGCTAGTGTCTTACTAATTCTTTTAAGAGAGTGATTGCGTTAGAATTCCTCGTCCAAAAAAGTGGAATTAATCGGGTGTAAGGTTCACTCTAAAGTTTCGAATTACTATCGGACTGCGGGGCAATTGCGTAACACATTATCAATCGGAATCGGTTTAATTTTGACAGTTCAACAACATTCATTGCGTTATTTACGTGCTGAGCAGACAATTTTTTCGAACATAATTATGAAGCAATCGTCGTAGGTTCGAACCCCGACAGGCGCTTTACTTTGTGTAAATTATTTCATCACCACTGCTCTCAAAACGGTGAAGGAAAACATCGTGAGGAAACCGGCATGTCCTAGAACCATAAAATTCGAAGACATGTGACATCCACCAACCCGCACTGGGCCCGCGTGGTGGATTACGGCCCACTCCCTCTCACAGAGAGGAGGCCTGTGTCCCAGCAGTGGGAACGTTATAGGCTGATTATGTATGTATGTATGAAGCAATGGATTAGCAATTTGCTTCAAAATGTTTCAGATTCCGATTGGTGATGTATTACGCACGGGCTTCTAGATTAGGCCCTCAGAGCCGACCTTCTGTACCTACATATTTTGCCCTCTCACTGCGGATGGTACAAGCAAGCGACAAAACTTTCCGAGTCATTTGCTTTATTGCAGGCGGAATTTTGCAGATTAAATTATGTTGTCAGCGTATTTTTGTCTGGGGACATTGTTGACTTGACTTTTGACAGGACTGTCTGAAGTTTGGTTAAGTGTTCCTTTGAGGAGAAGGTTTTAGGTCACGTCAGTTTTATAAGCTTACTAAGGCGCCTGTTTCAGACAAACGCTGTAAAATAGAGAACATGCATTAGATTATGTAACGTAGAACGCAAACGTAGCCTTCTCTAAACTAATATTATAAAAAGAGAAAAGATTTGATATTTTGTAAGTTTGTTTTTTACGCTTTCACGCTAAAACGGCTGAATGGATTTAGATAAAATTTGGCACATGAGTAGACCATGAACTCAAAGTCAAAGCATTTATTTCAAGTAGGCACATAAAAGGCACTTTTGAACGTCAAAACTGGATTAGGATAATATATGATATTTTTTAACCCGATATTCCCATGGGATCGAGACTTATGCGGGTGAAACTGCGGGGTGCAGCCAGTTATAAACAAAATTGTTTGTTTCCTCTGTCAAAGATATTGTTAAAAACAATCAAAACCGCATAATCAACGTGAATGCGCCATCCACAGTTATAGATACACCTAGATAACGCAAGAGCAACTACTTCGCATGCCAAAAATCGCACCATCTTACGATCGAAAATCATAAGCCGCCACTTTCGCGCTCAGTCCTGCGTACTGCTGGCTAGGTGAGCGTGAGCGAGAGAGCGCGAGCTTGTGACGTCATAGTAGGTAGTCAAAAAGCGGCACACTTAGTTTTCATACAGTTCGTAATACTTGCGTCATCTAGGTCTATCTATATCTGTGGCGCCATCTCATAATCATCATCATCTCGTCAAATAAAATGACGACTTGACTCGTCATCTATACGCTAGTAAAATGACGACTCGGAAAGCACTTACTTAGGTACCTACTTAAAAGTAGTAACTACAAAATGAACCTTGTCAATCGACTAGCTAAGAAAGAAACAAATGTAAAAAAAATACTGTTAAACCATCAATACTAAAGTTAAAGGCACGTTTAAGTCTTAAAACGAATGACCCATTTCAAGAAAAGTTACACCTAATGTACAATATTTCACTCGCAATAAATCCGGCAATATATCAACGTATTTAACAAACAATTTATCCAATTTTATAGCGAATAAATTCTTTGCTAACAATAATGCAGCCATTTGCTGCAATGTTTTGTCTTGCTAGTCACACTCTTTAGGAGCATCGGGCATTGGGTTATACGAGTAGCAACTTGAAGCGAGCAGTTTTTACAACGTTTTCAATACTCCAACAAAGTTGTTGGAAGTTATACCAGGCCATTTGATGTAGAGGGTTCTCTTTCGCACTCTCCCTCTCTTCAAACTTCCCTCATTACAACATCACCATCATAGCCACATTATAGCCACCGACATTCATACTCAAAAATTTCCTCACGACATTTTCCTTATTCCTCCATATCATACGCCCATACCATGACAAACTCAGAAAGTAGATATGAATTGAAAAATTTCACCTTGGCACTTGCCAGAATTTGATCCCACAACCTCGTGCATGAAAGACGAGGTCGTAACCACTTGGTTATCACCAATGATGTATAAAACTATAGATACGTTGTCCGCACTCTAAAATGGCAACATGAAATGAAGCCAATTGGCCACATTGCGTTCAGTCACGCACCAACCTGTCGCGCGACGCGCTAGTGTTTGTTTTTAATTTATATCGTGTGTGAAAAGTGTGAAAACCTGTGCAAAACATAAAGAAAACATGCCGTCGTGTGTTTTCAGAGGATGTACAAATTATACCCCAAAAGTTAAAGACAAAAATGTGTCATTTCACGCGTAAGTTTACAAAACTACATTATTTTATTTTATTTTGTACGACGCTGCGTCTAATGGCGGCCGGCGCATGAAGTTAGTAGTCACGTGACGTTAGGGGAGGTTGGGACACTATTATACAAGTTTTTTTTGGTTGTTAGAATTTATAATAATGTTTGAATATAATATGCACTTGTTATGTTATGAATATACATTATTGTTTTCCGTTTCATTTTAGATTGCCTACAGATGGGCTGATAAAAGAAAAGTGGCTGAACATAATAAGGGTTCAAAGACGTGAAAACGATTGGCTACCAACTCGTTATACTAAAATACTAACTACATTTAAAAGATATAATATTGGTATTACTTTATTGGTAAAGTAGGTAACACGGTACAATTATCAATTACTTTATTAACTCTAGAAAAACGATTGTCCTTTTTTCCCCATATGCCTCTGATAGCTACGTCACTCATGCGCTCGACCAATGAGCATGTAATTTGACAATTACTTATCCTGTGACGTAACTGAAGATGTTTATTTATCTCCCTCTAGCATCAGGCATCCCGCCGTACGGTGTCATATTTTCTTTCCCTTTCTTTACGCGTATAAGTAGTTATCTAGTATTTTCGCCGTTTTTAAGCGCCGAGATGTTGGTTGATAACGTGTCTATATATAATACGTCATTGGTTATCACGAATAAATACACATATACGTATAACATTTACACAGTCATAATCTGCCTATAAAGTTCCCACTGTTGGGACACAGACCGCCTCTCGGTGAGAGGGAGTGGGCCGCAATCCACACCGTATCACATTTACAGCCGCCAAATCGCCTAACTGACCATGCAAGACAAACACCTAACACAATTTGCCGCGGCGCGATTTCCTGCACAGTGTACGTTTCCCCTAAACCGGTATCATTAGTGGACCCAGGTTGGAATGCACCTCTCGCCCACCGAGAACTTACTTTGGCCGGTCGCCAAACAACTACGTAGGAACTATCAGTTTTTTACTAGTATATCTCATTGCGAACTCACTTTGCACTCTGTATTTTTGTTATGATGGAATTGGTACTAATTTCCTTGCAGTTTCTTCTTGTTTCTGCGTTTACATAAAACTTCAATCACAATAATATCACACTTAATATTATAAAGGCGAAAGTTTGTGAGTGTGTGTGTTTATATGTTTGATACTTCTTCACGCTCAAACGACTGGATCAATTTTGATAAAATTTTGTATGGAGGTAGCCGGCACCCTGGATTAACATATAGGCTACTTTTTATCCCGATATTCCCACGGGATCGACACTTACGCGGGTAAAACCGCGGGGCGCAACTAGTCTGATATAATTAAGTCGTCCACGGTAAACAACACGTAGAGTGTGTAACTAGATAGTTACACACTCTCTACACTCACTCTCTCTCGTGTTGTTTGCACCCACTTAACCAAGTCAGTCTATCGCAGTCCTATGCTGGACTTCGGCCTCTCCTAGGCTGCGCTACAACACCCTGTCCTCCGCCATCCGCATCCCGTCTCTCCCAGCCTCATTCTTAAGGTCGTCGGTCCATCCAGCTGGGGGGCTTCCCACACTACACTTGCCGATACGCGTCTCCACTCCAGGACTCGTCCGCTCTACGAATGTACAGTTAACAAAAGAGATAAGTATGCAGGATCGTCGGGTATAGTTGAAGTTTAGTAAGAAACCGATGGATGTTGTCGACTGAAATTTAATTTGATAAAAGAGCTGTTTGATTTTATTAGAGAACATCCATCGGTTTCTTACTAAACTTCAACCATATCCGACGATCCTGCATACTTATCTCTTTTATTGACTGTACCTAACTGAATATAGTTTTTAATTTTTTTGGATGACGCAGTTCATTCACGCAGTTTGCTAAACAAAATGGCTGACAGCAACTCGAAACCAACTTTCTCCCATAGTAAGAACCAAAGAGATCACGAATTCTCGCCAGTTAATTGTGGTGGACAAAGTTGGCGAGCCACCATCCAGTGCAGGCTTACCTTCGAACTTGTGACCCGCTTGCCAAGACAACTCGAACATGCGACCGAGTTTCAAGTACATAAATATGCTAAAAGATTTGGCAGTTTTTAAGGTTAGGATTAGGAACAAACTGGTAGATTTATAATTGAGTGTATTTTGATAGATTCGATTATTAAATAGGTTTGTTTTGTTAGGCCTGGTTTTGAAACAATGGTAGGTAAACTTAACTTCCGAATTAACGAGGTAATCATTTAATAATTATTTTTCGGTTCCCCTTTAAACTCATATGCAAATAATAATACTTTTTAGATAGGTTTGCACTATGTTTTCCTTCATCATCTGCCTAGCCTTTTCCCAACTATGTTGGGGTCGGCTCCCAGTCTAACCGGATGCAGCTGAATACCAGTATTTTAGACGGAGCGACTGCTTATCTGACCTTTACAACCCAGTCACTGGGTAATACGATACTCCTTGGTAAGACTGGTTGTCAGATTTTCGGGCTTCTGACGACCCGTAACGACTGTCAAAAATCCACGAAAGACAGCCGGGACTAACGGCTTAACGTGCTTTCCGAGGCACGGAGGGGTCTTGGTTATGTAAATATGGTCACCCATCCACGGACCAACCGCGGCATGCGTAGCTTAACCTTATCGATCGACCCGTGCGGCTGTTATTACTTAGCCACAAGCCCCTCTATTATGTTTTTACTTATAAAGTAATATAAATCTCGTTACAGAAAAAAGGGTTTTCATATTAACATTACGCTTGTAATCTCTGCAAGGTTAGGCAATAAAGGTTTTCCTGTACATCATCGACCATGAAAAGATCAAAATGATCTGACAATTCAGACAAAACAATCAATGCAGTCAGATCATTTTGATCTTTACAGGGTCGATAGAAGGTGCATTTTAAAAGCTTTCTGTATACTTATCTCGATTTTGGCATGTGTATGGATTGGTTCCATCTCGCATTAGTAGGTCCATTTCAGCATTTATGTTAAACTCCCAGGGAGCGAGCCTATTTCCGTCAACCGGGCACAAATCCAGACTCCGGGCAGCTACCTAGATTTTTAGCTCCTAAGATTTTTTAAGTTATGACAAATAGGTATTTGTATGCCACTGTTTGTGGCGGATGTGTCCTGAACTTATCCATATATACCAAACAACTTTGTACCTACCATATCCGACGAATAAATTAATATATTTGTCTTTAACGTTTCAAATAACACAGGATACCACTTCAACAGAAAGTTTGAATCCTCAATAATAACGTAACTTGTAAATTGTAGACCAACTTCACCGTCGGTACCTACTGATAAACTGAAATGTAAAACAACTCCAACACCAGAGCTAACAACTTTATACAACCTAAGGCTACGGACACGAAGTCAGCGGCGGCGCGCGGCGACGGCGCGCGGCGGCGCGTTTCAATGCATAGATTTATATTGAACTGGCCTCGAAGGCAGCGGCGCGGGGAGTGGCGTACGAGCGGTGTGCACTGTGCACTAGTCTAGCGGTGCCCGCGCGTCTGCATTGACGTAGTGTTGTTCTCTCTCTTTCTCTTTCTCATAACACAACACTACGCCGCTCTAGCGCCGCGCGATCTGCCCGCTGGCTTCGAGACCGGGTCTGCGTCACCGCGCCGCTCCCCGCGCCGCCGCCGCTGACTTCGTGTCCGTGGCCTTATATCAGAGAAGCACAAACTTGAATAAACTACTTAGTTGGTTTACAAATACAGCCAGTTACAAGTATCGGATAAAGTTTTTACTGATATTATAAAGTCGAAAGAGTTTGCAGTTCAGCACCCTAATTGCGTAACACGCTATCAAACTCAATCTGAATCATTTTGAAGCATATTGCTAATTCATTACTTCATATGTTCGAAAAATGTGCCTGCTCAATAGTGTAAATAACGCAATGAATGTTGTTGAACTGTCAATTTGAAAGTCATTGCTACTGATAAGTAGTGTGTTACGCAATTATCCCGCAGGACTTTCTAGATCCATATTCTGCGAAGCAGTCATGCTAGCGAAGGAGGTGGCAGGATGGCTGAGAGAGAGAGCCTCACGTCCCAGCCGCCGCGGGAGATGCTCCGGGCGTCGGGAGCCGCGTGACGACTCCCGGCCACCGTAGGCGCGGGCCTGCGGACGGAGAGTTATAGGTAGCTCACCGTCCGATCAGGACCAGGCCCGTGCCGGACGGCGCGTACGTGTTCCACGCGCGCCTCAATGGGATGTCAGCAAAAAGGAAGGGGCCTGCCAGGGCCGAAGCCTGCCGGGGGTGCGGGATTGTCCGAAAGGGTTACTGCTATCTCGGAACATAAAGGGCTAAGGAAGGAACATGGATGGGTTTTAGTCAGTAAGAGTCTGACACTCCCTTCCGCTCCACCCAGAGCGGGAGGGGTCATTTGATGATTTCCCATCCATAAAAAAAACCCGCAGTATTGAAATACTAGCATTTGCCCGCGACTTCGCCCATGTGGATGTCAGTTTCATGGGTTTTAATTTTGTTGCGCGAAACCCTAATTCTTTTTCTAAAATAAAAGTTAATAAGTAAGTAGCCTTAGTTACTCCTTATAGCATCAGCTGTCTGCCAGTGAAAGTCCCGTCAAATTGGTCCAGCCGTTTCAGAGATTAGCCGGAACAAACAGACAGACAAACAAAATAAAACTGTTTTTATTATAAGTAGGTAGGTACTGTATATACTTTCATAATTATGCAAATAGTAAAAAGCTGTTATTGTGTGTTGTTTTTTTTTATTTTTTTTTTTTTGTTATTTTTTTATTTAGACATTTAAAATTGACACTTCATTATTTTATTTGTATACTTAGATAAATATGACGAGTAACTTGATATTTAGAACAGAATTCTTTTATCTCGAAAAATAATAACGATTTCGGCTTTAGGCGACAGGTGGAAGCGTGTTCTAATATAAAACCAGAATATTTCAGGAATATCAGATGCATGTTCGCTTTGGTTAGGAACATATTGAGCCTAGGGTATTTGATATCCTCAAAATGATCATCGTTGTTATATAAGGTCCCATTAAAATAGATGGACAAACTTTTAAAAATCATTCAGACCACCAACATAAGGGCGATGGTAAAAAAATATACAGGGTGTTACAGAAAGGGTATATCAATTAAACAGCACCCTAATTGCGTAACACACTATCAATCGGAATCAGAATCATTTTGAAGCAAATTGCTAATCCATTGCTTCATAAGTTTGAAAAGTTTGTCCGCTCAACTCGTAAATAACGCAATGAATGTTGTTGAACTGTCCAAATGAAACCGATTCCGATTGATGATGTGTTGCGCAATTGCCCCGCGGGTTGAAGAGTGTATCTGGTCTAGAATCTCTTTACAAAATTTCAGCTCAAAAGCAGTAACATTGAAAATGCTTAATATTTTTTTATTTCGATAGTTTATTAAATTGAAATCATAACAAACGTGTCACCGCACTACGAGGGTCATTATCCATTATCGGTAATGTGTCTATGCGCTTAGTACACGCACATCACGCCGCCGCGCGCCAGTGCAGCGCCGTGATGTCGAAATAAAAAAATATTAAGCAATTTCAAAGTTAATGCTTTTGAGCTGAAATTTTGTACAGAGATTCTAGACCAGATACACTCTTCAACCCTTTGGTATTGATATACCCTTTCCGTAACACCCTGTATAAGAAAAACGCATTAGATACTTACAAGAAAAATAATCAGCTAACGAAAATAAAATACACTAATGTGCCGGAAATTTATTATTTTAGTTCAAAATAAAGTTTTTTTTTTTTGCTTGGATATTATCTTTGGTTAGACGTACTGAGCGCTGTGTTAAAATTTGTCCATCTATTTTAATGGAACCCTGTACATCTTAGAGCTTCAATATTTTACATAAATAAAAGAAAAAAAAAAACGTAATTATCACCCTTACTAATAAACGAATTTTATATCGACTTACCACTGAATTTCGACAAACTGTAATACGACAAGATTTTATTTCAACACTATGGAACTCCGATCAGATGAATACACACCGATTTCTCTCTTTCAGTCTTCAGTAATTTGACTTTCGAAAGAAGAAGACAAAGCGTTGTGTAACTATACAGACGCTATACAACATTTATTAGTTAAGTAAGGGAGAAGTAATTAACTATGTATAACTATATCAAAAACATTAATCAACCAGGGTGACCCTCGGTCCGACAATAGGCGAATAAACAAGCAATTTAGGCGCAAAACTGGCACGTCTTAATCACGGCATAGGGCGCAATAGCCCGTGCAAGGAATTCAATTAGGTGACACGTTGGACCAGAGCCGTTAATGGAATCGACCCTTATAACGGCCAGGGCTGCCCTATGTGTGGTTATAACTACAAGCAACGCAACGGTAATGTAATAGATATTGGATTGCAAATACTGGACATGAAAAATAGGTATACATAATCTGCGTTAGCGATTTACTTGCCAAAAATGTAAACAAATATGAATTAATGGAAAAATAACTTTAGTTCCTACAAAATAAAGTTCAGTTTACTCTACAACTTTAAACATTTTTATAACTTTTTCAATCGTGTTAGTCACTCTGAAATCAACTTAATATTAATTTAAATAAGGTTGATATTTGTTTAACTTGAAATAGGGTGGGGGTGTGCAGCACTGCGCAATTTTATTATAGACACTATTACTGCCATCGTTTTCATTTACTGTCGTAAAATAATCCACATTGTATTTTTATATCATTCTCTGAAGACTTGTGTAGTGATAATATAAAAGAAACGTGTGGGGTCGGGGGACCCCCGGCAGGAAGGAAGTTCAAAATGAAAAGCCAAGATGGCAGCTGCGGAAATGATAAAATGACGAAAAAAATTTTAATTTACGAAGGCGCCATCTTGGATTTCTATTATGATTTCTATATTGGATTCAGCACTCTTGAATACCATGAGAATTATCGCTCTATGTCTCTTTCTATAATTATATAGTAAAAACGGGGACATAACGCTTTTTCGTTACATGACAATTTCTACCAGTTTACTCCTACCACAAGCTGGGTTAAAGAGCTTCGTTCCAAGAAATGGCACTGGCGCTATGATAATTAATGGTAATTTTGAATCTAGGAAAGCGTTAGAGAACGTGGACAAATACCGTCAACCGCATTTATCGTATTTGTTCACAGACCAGTGGCATGCATTGCATATAGGCATATAAGTAGTGTAGTGTACCTCGATATAATCAACACAAGCCTGTCAATTACATTTTAGTGTGTGTGCATTTAGAAACTCACTAAATTATCATACCTAACAAAAAACAAAATCTTCATACAAACACGCGCGGCAGTAGGCAATCGCCGGACGGCCTACTCGGCTCCCGTACTATTCGCACATTGGCATTGGTCTTTACTCGTTCAAGTTAATACGAAAAAATTAAAAATACGTACGTCTCCCGCATAATACCATGACGTTCGAGCTTCGCAATTTATCGCCCTTAAGTAGGCATGCCTACTCAAATAACCACACTTTTGACTTCACTTTTTTTTCTGATTAGTGACTGTGTTTGCCTAGACTAGACCCGGTCTAGTGCCTACCTATTCTGAAAACCAATGCACGCCACTGTCACAGACACAAATCTTCAAAGCTAAACTAAACATTCACCGCTTGTACACGTTTTTCTTGGCTTGATATACCGTTTACATTGCGACACCGCCTGGGCCTGTGTCTAGAAAATGGAGCATTTAAAGTGACCGGGTTGCAGGAACACAATGGAGTGGTACATTTATTTTAATTTAAAAGACTAGTTACCTGGTTAACTACTTGCAAGGATTTAATCCCATCCTTAATATTAATATTTATTTTATTCTTGTTCGTGTTTACTTTTTACTACTTACTTGTATTCTTGCATCACATAAACAATAAACTAATATTAATCATAGTAGGTACTAAAAGGGAAATATTTATCTAATCATCTTAAAACTTATTGCGCTTCTTATGATGAACACTTTTTTTAAATTAATGAACCTCTAAAAACTTTTTAATGATGCACAGTTTTTTTTTAATGATTGAGCCTCTTTTTATTTTTCTAGCTTTTTCTCACAGTTGGTCGCAGTAACTAAGCTAGGATCCCGACCATACGGGTATGGTTAGGTTGGAACTGTGACTAACCACACACGAGCCGAATTGGTTGCAGGGCAAGGGTTTTTTGGCACCCTGGTCAAAAGGGTTAGGTTATAACTATGACTAACCCGCTAACTGAACAAGCGAAGCGAGCGGTGCCAATACATCCAAGTAGTATTTTAGGCACCAAAATAGGAATTATTTGAGGTTCACAAAAAGAGGCGCAATTATTAAATTAGTAAGTAAATAAGTGATTGTTCAATAATATTTTTAGGAAAGCATAACGGGTACTATTAAAGGTTCGATTATATACCTGCACTACTAAAATAATAGTTACTATAACTTCATGATACCTGTTTAGTCGACTAAATAGTTAAGTACTATTACTCCAAATGTTTAGTCGACTAAATCAAAAACAATTTTGATTTAAACACAGAACCGCAAATAAAGCCACAAACAGACTAAACTCTAACATCAAACAAAACAATGTTTCTGACCACTGAACTAAATGCACCAAATAACGATACGACGATACCAATGTAAAATTAATGAGCTGCGCAGATTTAAGCAGGTGTTCCAATTAATAGTAAAGCAATAAGCACACCAACAATACAGTTTAAAATTCGAATTAACTAACAACTATACTTGGCATTTCAGTTTAAACATGCAAATAACAGTCAATTCTCGTAATTTTAAAAAACGTTCACAGTCTGATCGTCTCAATCTGTCAAACATAAGTACAGACGCCAGCACATCAAGCTGCCCGAAACTGTCAAATTTTTCCAATCAACTTTGAACCTTACATTTTAGCGATAAAGTTGAAATAGCTTGATGTGCTGGCGTCTGTACCTCAAATTTGAAAAGTTTTTGATATTGATTGTCGCCAAGATGAGATTGCGACTAGTTTTTTAACGTTTGTAATTACGAGAATTGGTCTTCTGGTCTGTATGCATGACATTGACATATTATGAATGTGTTAGACACAAAGGAGAACAGTTAAAAGTACGTCTAGTAGACCAATTTGAAATACAGTTCGTTCACCGAAATTTTACCTCTGATTTTCTATCACTCTCCAAATCATAGTGATCTTTAGTTTCATACTCATAACGTTGCTGTTAGGTTGCTGCCACTGACAAATCTGTCTAAATCATTGTGATCTTTATTCTCGTTGCAATAAGGTTGTTGTTGTCAGAGGTAAAATTACTATTAACAAATTATACAGACGCCAGCACATCAAGCTGTAGTAGATTGATGTGCTGGCGACATCACCCAACAATTCGTTGTGTTGAACACCATGTAATTAATAATGCATACTTTCTAGGTCCCTCATGTACTACAAAACCTTTTAGTACAGACGCGGCACTGTCGCGTCACGGCAATGGTTTGGTGCGCCTCTTTAGCGCAACTCATGCATGTCTCGTATATGGGGGTGCGCACGGCGCGCGATCTGCGCGCACTCAATTCTCGCACGGCTTGAGGCGCGGGCGGAAGGAAGACGCGAGCCGCTAGCGCGTCGCCCGCGCGCTGTTCGCGCACGGCGCTTAGGGTTCGCGCGAATTGCGCGCGGGCGGCGCAGGAGCGGCGCACGAACAAAAATGCACGCGCGCAGCTCGCAATCGGCTCGCGAGCTGCACATTTGCGGCACATTCGCCAGATGTGGACGCACCCTAAGGTTCTAAAGTGGATTGGGAAAATTTGAGAGATTCGGGTAGCTTGATGTACTGGCGTCTGTACATGGACGTCACAATGTTTATTAAAGGGTTCGTCTGTATGAACCAGAACTGATAGAGAAACGGCAGCCTAATTGCGGAACGCCAAATCGTCAAATGATTCTGATCAGTTGGCTTCATTTCTATCACAATTGGCTTCATTTTACGATTTTCGAATTGCGAAACTCTAGTTTCTGCGCAGGGCCTTAACGTTCATAATTGGTTTCATAATAAACTAGAGTTTCGCAATTCGAAAATCGTAAAATGAAGCCAATTGTGATAGAAATGAAGCCAACTGATCAGAATCATTTGACGATTTGGCGTTCCGCAATTAGGCTGCTGTATGTTGATAAATCAAAAGGCCGCATTGTTAGACTCACATAAAATCCTGAGAGACCATGACTTAAAATGAGTTTGTTTCGGCGTTTTTTCTCAGAGATCAGTCAGATCGGAAATGGCGGCGCCATCTAGTTTTAAAATATTGATGCGAAAAGATCTACTTACAGATAAAAATTTCATTTAATTTCAAATGTTTAGACAAACCGCATTGTTTAGGTCCGTGGCTTAGGCCCCCAGTGGTCGAGGCACCTGTGGCCGACGCCCCCGATTCGATTAATTTAATTCAAAGCAATTTTTGATCAAATGTACTGTCAGGCACAAATGTTTTTTCACCAAGGATATTTTTAACTATTATTGTAATTATTTCACACGAGTCCTTGCGAAGGACCTTTGCTCGTCATTGTGAAATGACACTCCTATATATAAATGTACTCTGTGGATGACACACTAAACTTTCTTATCTGTTGCATATTGCAATATTCAATAACTCTGGTATGAAAGAGATAGACATAATACCTATCTATTCATATTTCCTTATTGTTTTCAGTTTTGTGGACAAAAAGACGTGCTTTTTATTGTTACCAATAACAGGTTTTGCTCAGTTAGTTGACGAGTTAGGAAGTTTATTTTTTTTTTAAGTTGAAAGATACCATTTATGGTAATTTATTATAAATGTATATTAACAACAGTCATTCACTAACATTTTATATGAAGTCTTTTTGAGTTTTTGGATGTTTATACATAATACATAATTATGCTTTTAATGGGGAAAAAGGTGTGTAAGGATAAGGTTAAGTGGCGATCTCTTCTCTCTGCTATTTGATAGATAACTTTTGTTGAGCAAGGAAAAATACTTTATTATTATGGTGAAACACTTTTCTAATTTACTGTACTAAGTGAAAAAGCACCAAAAAAAAAAGATATTAAATTCATCGAATCGGGGGCGTCGGCCACAGGTGCCGCGACCACTGGGGGCCTAAGCCACGGACCCCATTGTTTGACCACTTTCCATTGGTTACCTGGTCTACATTTTTATTACAATCTATTTCTTAGTCAACTCAATCAATCTGCCTCCTTTTCCTAACTATGTAGAGGTCGGCTTCCAGTCTAACCGGATGCTACTGACTACCAGAATTTTACATGAAGCCATTATCTGACCCAGTTACTGGGTTACTCGATACCTCTTGGTAAGACTGGTGGTCAGACTTTTGAGCTTCGACGATTGTCAAAGATCTACGTATTACAGCCGGGACCAACGGCTTAACGTGCCTTCTGAGGCACGGAGGGCTCTCGATATGTAATGGATTATCGCCCATCCACGAACCAACCGGGGCAAGCTTAGCTTAACCTTTGATCGACCAGTGGGGCTGTTTTATGTCCAGCCACGAGTCTCTTCATGGCCCAGTGGTAACGGCCGCGACTTACGAGTTGGTTGGTTGGTTCGAACCCAGACAGGGGCTTTACTTTGGGAAAATTATTCCATCACCAGTGCTCTCAAAACGGTGAAAGAAAGCAATGTGGGAAAACAAATCCTAGAACCAAAAATTCGAAGACATGTGACATCTACCAACCCGCACTGGGCCCACGTAGTGGATTACGGATTTACGGCCCATTCCCTCTCACCGAAGGATGCCTTTTTTTTATGAAGGCGAAATCATCAAATGACCCCTCCTGCTGTGGGTGGAGCGGAAGGGAGTGTCAGACTCTTACTGACTAAAACCCATCCGTGTTCCTTTCTTAGCCCTTTATGTTCTGGGGTAGCGGTAACTCTTTCGGACAATCCCGCACCCCCGGCAGGCTTCGGCGCTGACAGGCCCCTTCCTTTACCGAGAGGAGGCCTGTGTCTCAGCAGTGGGAACATTATAGGATGATTATGCTACACTATTGTTATAAACAGCAACTCCAAACATTGCTATCGTTGACAGTAATGACAAATTACACTGGGGGCCGTAAATTAAACGCATGTTGCTTCAGGGTGACAAAGTTTACGTTAATGATCTCCGAGATACGAAAACACACTAAGTATTTCGTTGTGTAACTGTTACTAATTCGCGTAATAGTTATTTATGTTGC
Organism: Amphipoea oculea; assembly: GCA_945859645.1. Lineage (NCBI taxonomy): Eukaryota > Metazoa > Arthropoda > Insecta > Lepidoptera > Noctuidae > Amphipoea > Amphipoea oculea. Next base: position 19,051,387 of record OX243873.1, read on the forward strand.
TTTTGTAATGTGTTTGCTCATGAGTAAGATGTTATTTTAATGGCAAGTGTAATTAATTCAAAGGAAAGCCCATAAACATTGCGGTTCAAAATAATGCCTTAGAGTCGCCGCCTAATTATTCTTCTTCCACTTTCGTGTTCGTTTATACGGCCAGCAGATCAGATTAAGTTTCAATGGATGTAACTGAATACTAGCTTCGTTCTTATTAAATGATCATGGGTGGCGCGAAAATCACGGGAACATGGGCAACAACCATGTAAAGTAACAGTGTATTCATTGTTGTAAAACTAATAATAAAGCTAAAGAGTTTGTTTGTTTGTACGTCCTAATCTCTGGAACTACCAGTCGGATTTAAAAATTTATTTTTCATTTAATAGGTCAATTCTTAATTGATTGATTAATTCATTTATTTGCTTGAAATATAGATTTTATAACACATACACAATAGTTCTTCATATACCGCCTACTAAATTCGGCATGTTTTTGTTACAATAATAACAATTCTAATTTAATCAATTTAAACTAAATTATTAAATTACGATGTCAATAATCAAAAAATGTACTAAATCAAGAATTGTCTACATATCAAATTACAAATGTCAAATAATAGTACATTATGATACATGTGTGCTATGTTGATCATTAAACTCGAGGCGGTATTATTCGCGCGAGCCGCAGGCGAGCGCGATAAGGAAGCCGAGAGTTGAATGCACATGCGTATCATACGACGTTTTTCAACACACTTGCGAGGAAAAAAACAGACTTGTATTGTTAAATATTAACTTGTATGGATAATGGCGGGCTGGGTTTGTTTTTCCGCGCGCAGCGCTAGCGTGCGCGCGCAGATTTACCCATAGAGTAAGTAATGGCGCGCGTTTATTTATTTAAAGGCACAGACATAACCGATAAACAGCCTATAGAAAAAATATAATAAACACAAAATAATGTTTAGACCTTGAGGTTTAGACTGATCGTAGTGTTGTCGTATGTCAAATTGTAGTTTAGTTAGTATGGAATTAGAAAGTACTATTGGCATACAGAAATATACATTAATTCAGTGAGAATCCGCAATAATAGAACGCCAGTGGTCTTTTTCGTTTGGTTCCGCGAGGGACGACGGACAATTATAAGGTGCATCCAGACAGAGCGAGGCATGCGCCGCAAGTGCTTTTTTTTTGTATGTTAGAAGCCTCAGCCTGAGGTAACCGTACATATAAAAAAAATCATTTGCGGTGCATGCCTCGCTGTGTCTGGATGCACCCTAAGGTGAATGCGCAGTGGTAGACCGCGAAATTTAAATTTTCTTAAGTTTTTTGCAATTCGCAGGTCAGTATCAGGTTGTATCTTGATCAAAATGTATAATTATATATAATAGATATGTATTTACAGAATTATAGTCATTAGAATCATTAATATAATATATCTAGTTAGATTTGTTCCCTAAGAACGTATCCATAAGAGATTAGAAAGATGTATTAATGATTCTAATGATTATAATTCTGTAAATACATACCTGTTATAGTCGCGAATCATATTTTGATCAAGATACAACCTGACACTGACCTGAAAATTGGAAAATACGTTAGAAAAATTGAATTTCGCGGGCTACAACTGCGCATTCATCTTAAGGTAAATAAAGGGGTTTGAAGGTTTTGGCCCTAAAATCAGCCGCCATTTTGATTTTTTTTCAGAATCGCGGTGCACAACAAAAGTTATATATTTAGATAGAGGACACTTATACAAACAAAAAATGTTTATAACATAATATCCTAAAGCGTCAGGTTTCGGAGTTATTCACCGAAATGTAAGTCGAAAACAACAAGGATTTTTTTGTTTTTTTTCTCTCCAGGTAAGCATATTGAACTATTAAGGTAATAGAAACGTTATGAAACCTTTATGGAGAAGAAACAAGTGAAGAATAGACATTTTTTAAATAAATAATTAAACATGGCAATTTATAGTTCGTTTTTTAATCCCAGAGACTTTTGTGTTTTCGTTTTTTTTAGTATAGAAGTTTGACATTACACTTGCCTGATTAGTCTCTGGGATTAAAAACGAACTATAAATTGCCGTGTTTAATTAATTTATTTAAAAAATGTCTATTCTTCATTTGTTTCTTCTCTATAAAGGTTTCATAACGTTTTCCTCACCTCGTTAACCTCATTAGTTCAATATTCTTACCAGGAGGAAAAAAAAAACAAAAAAAATCCTTGTTGTTTTCGACTTATATTTCGGTGAATATCTCCGAAACCTGACGCTTTAGGATGTTATGTTATAAACATTTTTTGTTTGTATAAGTGTCCTCTATCTAAATATATAACTTTTGTTGTGCACCGCGATTCTGAAAAAAATACAAAATGGCGACCGACCTTAGGGCCACCCTCTATACAAAAATCTTCTAACCCCTTTAGTTCATTTTGGGACCAAAGACAATTCAGACTATTAAAAAAAGTGAAATATGGCTCGCGGATTCCTTTTGGCATGAAGTCTCTTTGAAGTGATTAAAAAAAAAGACGGGTTGCACTCCGGGAGTGCCGGCAGAAGTGAAAACTTGAATATTAACGTTGAAATAAATTAATTATTAATTTAATTAATATTACTCATTTTTTTTCAATATTTCTGCGTCACTTTTTTCATTAATAGATGCACTTTGTTCAATTTCCATATTTTAAACACTTTCGGTCTTATTCATAAAAAAAGCCTATTGAAGGTTTAAACCATTCATTAGTTAAAATGCTCAATAGGCCTTTAAAACATTCGATAAAATTTTATATTCATAAACGCTTCATAAACGTTCTATAACTAGAATGTCCTACAACTTCTAAATGTTGCCATTGTAATGAAGTCATCCAACAAATTGGCCAACACATTAAATCGGCATACGAGAATATCTGTCTACGAACCGAATATTTGTGTCCATAGACATTATTACGTATGAAAAACTAATTTATTGTCTACAGTTTCAACAGTTTTGACGCGACAACGTCATGGTCGTCATGGAAACAATATGAAACAGGGGCAGTCTGGCATGATTTACGAATTAGGTGCCTATCCAATTTACAATTTTACGAAGAACTTCGTTTGCCTGTACAAAACTCATTGTAACAAAAAAAAACCCGCCGTAAGAATAATATTGACTGTTATTTTGATGCCGCTACTGATTAATTAAATCAGTATAAATAAGATAATGAAGAGAAAGAATTTATAACATTAGTTTTGTATTTCAGGTCAATAGGACTAGTAAGGATGGTGCTTCACTACGAATAGCAGAAAATGAAACGGCCTACAGAAGAGATGGCACAGATGGCAAATGAAAAGCAAACATTTTAAAAATGTTGTTCTGCTTGCACAAGTTTTAGAAGCCAAATTAGAGTTTAGAGTATTGTTCAGCCGTGAACAGGCAAGAGTTACATACGCCAGCGTCAGCATCAAGAGCGACATACATTCGTTCCACATAAATTAGTAATTAGTAAATGAATAAATTAGTCATCAAGCTGGAGTAGAGTTTGATTCATCTTCCATAATTCCTCTCACTATGGCCAAGACACCTTTAGCCATCACCAGTTCTATGAGTCTGTGGGACCGGCAATGACAAAACTATTTCCTGTGTACACATTGCACGACGTAAACAAACCCCTATTCCTACCCACATTCTGTCTGTTCCCGTAGGTCTCCCGTAGGCTTGTATGATAGGTTAGGGTGTTAGGATAACTAGGGTGTTAAGTAGTTGCTGTAGGTTTATAATCAGTAGGGTGAGGTAACCATAGATACCAGGCTCAATTGTTACAAAGTTAGCCACACTGTATGCATTTGGAATAACAGCCGTACTAAGCTGTAAGTCCCGGTGCGTACAAGTATTATAAAAATAAACTGATATTTGTATACAAGCTTTTTAATAATGAACTACTCCCTAAATGTCTTCTCTTTTACTTTAGATCTTGTTGGCTCAAAATATTGCCACTTCCACGTTGTCGTCGGTGGCAGCGCAGAGGTCACTTTGACTGCATGTTTTGGGTAGGACAAATAAGGCAGGATAGTGTTACGTTGTTTTTTTGCACCTACAACGGGTTGGTTTAGTAAAGTAGCATTTACCTGAAAACATAAGTAGTACATTACGAGGATTCCGAGTAACACATTTCATTGTAGTTTTACAATCGGCTTCCTCACAATAAATCACTTTTCTTAATCCTAAAACATATTGAATTGTAATTAGTTGCGTTTGTTTACATTCCAAATGTCATTCAGTCAAACGTCAGTTTCTATCTGTCAAAGGCGACATCTGGTGGTCGCCGATTCACAGTTGTAGTTTAAATCGATATTTTAACATATTGATTGCTAACCATCGAAATAATATCGTATGGAGCAATCCTCAATTATTTTCAGCTTTTAGTCAAAAAAAGTCATAATAAACTAAATAACCGTAAACGGAAATCATTCATTTTTTCAATATAGACTTCTTTCTAGAAACTTCGTGTCAAGTTAAGATGTTTTTTTATCTGTGAATTGTCTTTGACGTAATGTGACAAGCTAATACTTTCTTAATTTGCCGAATTAAGTTTCGAGGAGATTTTCCACGATCCCGACAAGTTCTAGTATTGGGAATGACAAATAATTTGTTTGTTGGTCTGGATCATGAAGATTCTTATTGTTTCAGCGAATAAACGTCATGTTGTGCAGTTGTTAGTGATTTTCAAGAATTTAAGTATCTCGGTGTATTATTTATCTTCAGTGATTTAATATTATTTTACCCGTAATCGGGGAGATTTTTGGAATGCTCCGACTAATTCCGGTTTGTGAGCCAGTGACAGCATCATGGGACTCACTTGGCATCTTGAAGCCCTACGACACGTTGAGTGATTCCACTAAACTTGTTACACGTTCTAAAAGGTAAGGATTTGGTTGTAATAGTCTTTGGAAGTGGTCTGTGAGCCCTTCCCTGGTTGTTAGAAAGGGTATTGTCGTGATCCATGGATATTTATTGCAGGATTCCAAATTGCGCATACGCAGGCAGCTTTCCAGCCGGTGAAGAATCTTGCAGTCAAGTGCTTTCTCCCTACGACAACCGTGAGTATTTCACCCGCTGACTATTTGCAACTCATCCCTATTGTCCGACCACTCAAGATTAGGCAAACCGAAGTCGTAGCTCTTTATGGTGTCATTGTAAAAAGGCCTCGTTAACCGGCTAATGTTTTAGCCTTTTAGATTTCCAAGCTCAGTCACCTCCAGGAAGGTGAATTAGTTTCTCTTTATATTATTAGGCCTCCGTATTGTCGATTCCAGGAGAGGCACCTCGAGCGATTCGTCTCGCCGCCAGGACCTAGAGGATCGTCTGGGGCCTGGACGCGAGACCCGTTCCTCGGGCACAGCGAAGCCTCGTGTGGAGACGACTGCGGCCGGCATAGTCCGTCTAGCGTTAGCGCGCAGGCGGGACGGTTTTTTCTTTTACCTACTTTAACTTTTTATTATACCTTATTACGGTTCCCGTAGGAACCAGTTGATTGTCTGGGTCCGGTTTTCGATACTGGAAACCGGCCTGAATCACAATTTAATTTGTGGATCTCGGGTTCGACATCCTACCCCGTCCGGAATAGTATTGGACACCTTCGTCGGCTCCGGGATCCGGGACTCTCAAAGTCCCTGGCGCCCATTTAATAGATTTAAATTAAACAATAACTGGAAGGTTACTTTCTCCTTAGTTTTATAATAATTATTAACTTTTAACTTATACTCATTTCAAACGGAACAGTACAGGGTTTATCTCCAACCCCCCACGACCTTCGCTCTCTATATTTCCTTATTAGCTGGCTGGCAACAATTTTGTTATTTTTTAGTAAACTTATTCATTAGTAATGTTACTTAACCAGTTTTTTTTTAATAAACAGTGTTTGAGATAGTTGTTGTTTCATATTACCATACCCACTAGTTTGTCACTACAGATAAAAAATCATAATTGTAACAATAGGAAGTGGAGCATGTTTTGCAACATAGCTTCACAGCCACACCCTACTGGAGCATCTCCCTGCAGGGTGTAAACTTCCGTGGTCGACACGGAAGCATTGTTTTCACACAAAAGCAGCAATGTCCCACAGAGATGGGGGGGGGAATGAAATCTCTCCTGACGGTCACGTGTCCTGACGCGATGCCCTGACGCGAGTTTAACATTTTTTACCCATTACAAAAAGTGTTCAACGCCGCTAAAGAAGTTTTCACTTCAAAAAACGCACTTCTCCGATCTTCGACTAGTAAATTAAAAAGTTATCTGTGGAAATAAAGCACAAGTACCGTAACGTAAAGAAAAAGCATGCGTTTGTAATACACTGCATTATGGACCTAAAAGCCGTTCATTAAGAGCCATTTTACGAGCAAGTGTGTTGAAAAATTAATTAAATTACAAATTGACTAAATGTAAACTTTCAAATGACAACCAAAGAAATTAAGTTACAAATGTAAGCTTAAAATAAAAATGCCTTTAATTTTCATGTCATGAAACTTTACCATTTGTCCTAGAATTCATTAATTCCTTAATAGTATAAAAACAATTTTCGAATAAGCCATGCTCTGAGATGCACGATAGGACTATTAGGAGCCGAGTAAAAAGAAAACGAAGTAACAGCGCGGGCAGGCGATGCGATGCGATATGACGGGGTAGGTCAGGGTAACAAGAAATTTCATGCAAACAAAGTCACGGGCAGAAGCTACTAATTAATAAATAAATAAGCTTTAGGATGATAAACACAACGAAATGTTACAATCCTCCCCGAATGGTCCTTCAAAGGAAATAGAACATTTATTTTTAACCATAGTGTAAAAGCCGTCTTAAAAAATAATAAAATTAAAGTTAATATGCACAAGTATATAAAAAGGAGGGGAAATAATCAAAGGGCATCAAAAAATTCGTCCGCATCGCTGTCAACAGGAAACGTGCCCAAAAGGCTGGCAGCATTGCCACGTCGTATGGCAATGCTGATTCTTTAGCCAAAAAATAGACCAACCCTCTGGTCACGTGAAGAGTCGACCAACCGCTTGGCGATGTCTCGAAATACTAAGTGGGCAATTGGGCCCCATGGCCCTAGTGTTTCAACCCTAAACGGCTCAAACATATAAGTTCCAAAGACATTGGAGTATTTGCGCCGTTTGAGGTTTTCCTCACCTGCAGCAGCCGCCCCAGCACAGCTCACCGTGCTTGGAAGATGGGATGGCGCAAGGGTGTCAACACACGTTGCATCCCACACCAAAGGCCTACCTACCTTCCAAGGCATTATGGTCATTCCGTCTGGTCTCTTCCCATCGTCGCGTGGCAAGCCTTTGAGTTATAAAACAGCTGGCACCAAGGTGGCAAGAGGCAAGGCTGGTGACAAGAGCACGACGAATGATGTCATTTATGCTGGCATGAAAGGTAGGAAACCTCTAGAGTATTTAATCGCAATTGCAAAACTTAAGCTTCAATTTAATTAAGCGAGTCCTCCACCAGTCTGTCACTTAGATAAATAAAATTATCAACTTGAAATTCCACGAAGAACTCCGGCAACTTTCCCAGCATCCCTCAAGCATGTTTACAGTACGCAGCTACCGCGGATGACTCTCATTATTTCGTAAATCTAATCTCTTAACCTCTAATCTGCTTAAGGCTACCTTTCCACAAGAGATGTGCTAAACTGAGTATTTTCGAAAAGTATCTGATGAAAATTTAAACAACTACATAGATCAGAAAAATGACCTGTGGATGCTAATTCATAGCGTCACTTATAAATTGAGTGCGTTGAATTGATTATTTAAATACTTAAACCCGAAATTCTAATTATAAATCAACTAGGTAGCCCGCGAAAGTGATATTTTATAAAACAGTCATTCAATAGGTATGAATTTAGAGGGCTATATTGATGATTTTATTAATTACGATTCTGTAAAGTCATAATTTGTTACGCTCGTGAATCATATTAAATTGCAAAAAAATTATGGTTCTTCATTCGATGACATGAGTTTAATTTTATAACCTCATTTTCGTCATTGCTATTCAATCACAATTTACTAATGTTATTCAAACAATATTTATTGGAAAAAGCGGTGGGATATTCATTTCAAACCTTCTAAATACGGGATGCAAAAAGTTTCAACGGAGCTAAGTTTTTTTTTGGGATGGGAAATAGACACATAGTAACTGCAATGCGACGTCGCAACGTAAAAATCTGCGAGCTCTTTCTAGTTCTAACCTGTATAACCTTTCTGCGTTGCGAATTCGCATCGCGCCGATTCGCAGTTTTGTATACAAGCCCTTACCGCTTAGCTTCTGTGCATATCTCTGATGGAAAGACAGCCTAAGGGGGTCGGGTGGTAAGCATGTTTGCACGACAAGGGGAGTCTCTAAAGGCTACTTAAATTGCGATTAACAAATTTGCAGGCGCACCCCTATAGCTCAGGGCATTACTGAACGATTAGTGACAACACTGGCGTCTACGTCTTCTGTTTTAGGGATGAGAACCTGTCGGCTTTGTGTAGAGTGACGTTAAATTCCTTGTCTGTGATCCTTTTAAGAGCCTATACTACCTCAAATGGCTTAGTGTGATCCTCCGTTATGTCGAAAATACTGCACCATTAATTTTGAAATAAATATATGGTAAAGTTGAGGATTAATGCTAAGTCCTATGTTTGACGAAAACACGATTCTATAAAATTTTCTCCATAGAAAAAAAATCCAAAGTTACCTCTAAACCCGAACAATAAACCGCTGGTATTCAAAAAATACTTCAAATTAGATCATGAAACTTTGCATACTAACTGAACTTACTTTAAAGCAGGTCTTATGTTATTTTTTTTTTATAATTACCATTATTTTCACTGTAAAAAGCAAATACCTAAACTATTGGCGCTGCCTGCCGCCCAGCACCGCACTCTGTCTCGCTCTCACTCAGTCCGCGAGCAGTATCGTATGAGCGAGATAAAGAGTGAATTTTAGCTGGGGTAGTATGGGCTCTTAAGGTGGGAAATTAAGCAGGTAAATAAAGATGTCGAAGAATTTCCAGCTGTATGATTTCGATTTCGAACAAACCCTAAAAATGTATACTCTGCTTCTCCTTCATCTCAAGTCATCTTCAGGTGTCTGTTTGTGTGTCCTATTTTTACCATCAAGTAAAACTAATCTGAAACATTGCCAAATCACACTCAAGCCAAACTCAGAACAACAAAAAACTCCCTAGATACTCGTAGCTAAATATCCCAACAAAAAGGGCTTCACACACATCCAAGAGGAAATTCGTTGTCACACATAAAAAGGCGTAAAATATCGTAAAGGTCCTGTCATATACAAAACCAGACATCGCAGGATATTGGGCTAAGGGTGCTTGTAGACGAGATGTGCGTCGTACGCAGGGATAAGTTATGTTCTCGTCTGGACTAGTGCTTGAATAGATGGATATAATGATGTATCCTATGCTGTTTATAGGGCTATAGTAGTGGTTTTTATTTTGTTGTATATGTTTCTGTTTCTTTCGTCTTTGTACAATAAAAAAAAAACGAAATCTTGTAAAATATAATGTGGATTTCATGTAATGTTCTAAAATCAAAAAGTTAAACATTTCTTTTTTTTTTTGGTTGCTGAATGGGCCTGTTCTTAACCTCGATCACGCCTAATGGAAAGCGATGGATGAGGTCTATGATGGAACGAGCGTGCCCAGAAGATGCCTGTTCACTCTTGATGGCAAACTTTAAACCAAACCAGACATTTGCCTATTTAAAGTACGTATTAAGGGTCAACCCCCACTGAAAGAGCAGCGGTACGCAGCAGCCGTAACAGCAAGTGTCTTTCCTCTTTTTAGAGGGCTCGTGCAGCCTCGCGGCACCGCGCTGCCCCTCCTTTGCCTTCAAATGACTATGGATAATGGCCGCTGCCGGCCGCTGCTCTATCAGTGGGGATTGACCCTAAACGAGATTCTCAGCTAACTTATTCCAGGAACGCCATACACATAATGTCAAACACATAATGTTAAACACTAACGATTATTCATGCCACCCATGAATACCACATACAATATCTCCAATGTTAATTTCACGATAACACTTGTCCATCGTGTCATCAATTTGATGATAATGGCGTCATTTGATAACCGAATACCGATCACAAACAATAGTTTGTTAATTCGTGGACGCGCAGCCATAACTGCGGGGCAAATTACACGTAGTTCAAGCGTTGCCCCAACTATTCCAATTGCGTTCGAATCAAATTCATGTGATGTCACTGTACGTGGATATGAGCAGTAATCTAAAGTGGCAGATGTCAAACTTGTTTGTAAACACGCCCGTATTGTAACGCCACGCCTGTAATCCTTCAAAAGGGTCGGTACAGGTGAAGGTATAGTCAGGCAATTCATCGTTTATCAAATTGACGCACTACGTCAATTCTCCGTCATAATCAGCCTATAATGTTCCCACTGCTGGGATACAGGCCTCCTCTCAGTGAGAGGGAGTGGGCCATAATCTACCACGCGGGCCCAGTGCGGGTTGGCAGTTGTCACATGCCTTCGAATTTTTGGTTCTAGGACATGACGATTTCCTCACGATGTTTTCCTTCGCGGTTTTGAGTTCCGTTTCAATTCTCCGTGTTAGAAAGAAAAATATATTTTACTAGCAGCGCCCCGCGGTTTCACCCGCATAAGCTTAGATCCCCTGGGAATATCGGGATAAAAACTGTCCTTTCCCGGGACTTAAAGTATCTATATACCACATTTCATCTAAATCTGTTCAGCGGTTTAAGCGTGAAGACGTAACAGATAGGCAGACAGACACACTTTCGCATTTATAATATTAGCATGGATTCGGGACACGCACGTACAGGAAATACAAACAATAAAAAAAGAACGTAAAATCTAACAAATCATGAACACAATAAAAAAATAAAAAAGAACATTAAACAACAACAAACACAGCGTTGTTGTTGATTGTTGTTGTTTAATGTTCTTTGTCTTGTATTGTCGTTGTCTAATATTAGTATAACATTTATACTTAGTGTTATATCCATTTCATAGAACTGTCACAATGACGGTTATGATGATTTGAATATTCGGACAATTTAAGTTGTTAGTCAATGTGCTTATGAATTAATTTCTCTGGCTTTACATAATTCCATCCACATAACACCAGCTATTTTGTAAGCCTCATGTTTTAGGGGGCGAGACTATTTTTGTTTACCCATAAAATAAATTAAAAATCTACAGTTCGTTTGGAAATGTACTTCTGATCTATCTGTATAACAAATTAACAAGGTATTATTGCATCAAAATAACATCGAATTCCACACCCTCACCACATTAATACCATCGCCACTCTAAGTTATTAAATGAAATTGTGTTACCGACACATAATCTGCCTATAATGTCCCCACTGTTGAGACAAAGACCTCCTCTTTGTGAGACGGAGTGGGCCGTAATCCACCTCGCGAGCCCAGTACGCGTTGGTAGATGTCACATGTCTTTGAATTTTTATTTCTAGGAGATGCCGGTTTCCTCACGATTTTCTCCTTTACCGTTTTGAGAGCAGTAGTTATGAAATAAATTACACAAAGTAAGCCTGACTGGGTTTGAACCCACGACGTAGGTAGGTACAACTCGTAAGTCGGAACCGTGTTACCGACACAATGATAAACAAGCCTTTGTTCACTTTATGTTTCTTTAGTTATTGCAATTTATATATTTATTCTATTGTTTTCTCACCGTTAGGAGCGAATAATATAACGTATTAACAACTAAACTAAAAAAAAATAAACGAAAGTTAAAGTATGTGCCCATTCGAAAACGTAGATCTCTATGGAGAAGAACGGACAAGAAACTCCAAGGACAGTTTTTTAAATCAAGATATTACAAAATCCCAGGCACATTATTCTTGTTGCTTCTAAGTATACGCAATGTGAAAAAAAAAATTAAATATTTAAAATAAGCCCTGGCAGTCAAGAGATGACCAGTCTCAAACGACGGCACCCGTTCACGAAAATGACATGTGGAGTCGTGTATCAGCACCATCCACCAAACCATTTGGTAGGAACCTAAGACGACCCACTGACCACTGAATGATCCAACACACGCGCTACCAAATGTACCATTGCCAAGTTACCAAAACAATTTGAACAATATTGTCTGAAAACCCCAAACGCTAGCAATAAATAAACCGCAAAGATAAAATGTCTGCCGTAAAAATACAAATGGAACAGGTTATGTACCAAATTGTAGAGAAACGTGAAAATTAATCTCACTTGCTCATCTCCGCTTGTTGACAGCCAGCTTAGTCTATTTCTGTGTTAATGATCCGGGTTTTAAATGTAATTTATATTTCTAGTAAAAAATACCTGAAAGTTCTAATAGCAGGTACTTTCAGCGACGAAAAAAAATTAAAAAATAAACAATGTTTTTTTGTCTTCTTCTTTTTTCGTTAGATAAGTTGGGCCACGCCCATCGTGGCATCAGTGGCGTTTTTAAGTCCTCAGAAGTGCAGGTGTATGGACACTTTGAACACTCCAAAATTTGGGACATGGTTTGGTATTTGAATGACTGTATGAGAACAGACAGAAAAAGTTTACGTGTTTATTTAGTTATTTATATATACTTTACTTTTGTTTTTACTTTTTTTTTATTGATTAGGTAATGTAGAAATTGCTCATGGTCTTTTTAAAAGGAAATTTCAAAACGGCTGGTTGACAAGCCCTAGGGCTGGCTTTTACCTTGGCCAAAGGTTAAGCATTGCCATACAACGTGGTAATGCCGCCAGTCTCTTGGGTACAAAACCAGTCGACAGCGATGCGGATGAATTTGTCGACGTTACATTTTAGTTTGTGTATAGTTTTAGTTAAGTTAGGTTTTCATTTTGTTATTTTTGTTAGTTAATTTAAATAAATAAATATACTTAAGTCTTATGTAGAAACGGAAAAACAATTAAAATATGCTGACACATGTAACGGAGCCAGAATTTCGGAAGGAAGAGAATGCGAACCCAACGACTCTGACTTCCGAAATTAAAGTTATTTTTAGGGTTCCGTACCTCAAAAGGAAAAAACGGAACCCTTATAGGATCATTTTGTTGTCCGTCTGTCCGTCCGTCCGTCTGTCAAGACCCTTTTTCTCAGGAACGCGTGGAGGTATGAAGCTGAAATTTATATCAATTACTCAGGTCTACTGTCCCTTGAAGCTGTGAAAAAATCAAACTTCTAAGCCAACGCAATCAAAAGATACAGCCGTTTATGCCGCAAATTTCTGCAAATTTTCGAAACTCGCACGGGAATCAAAACCTACAGGGTACTTCCCGTGAACTTAGAATCTTGAAATTTGGTACTAAGTAACGTCTTATAGTACAGATAAAGGAAAAATTGCGAAAACCGTAAATTTTTAGTTACATCATATAATAAAAAATATTTTTGAAAATTTTAAAGTTACTTCTTTTCTCATGAACGCGTATAGGTATTAAATTGAAATTAATATCAAATACTCAGGTCTATAATACCTTGAAGCTGTAACAAAATGAAACTTCTATGTCAACGCAATCAAAAGAAACGGCAATTTAAGCCGCATATTTTCAAACTCGCAACTACTCGCAAGGGAATCAAAACCTAAAGGGTACTTCCAGTCGACCTAGAATCTTGAAATTTGGCATGAAGCAATGTTTTATAGCACACATAAAGGAAAAATTTCGAAAACCTTAAATTTTTATACGGAACCCTCGGTGCGCGAGTCCGACTCGCACTTGGCCGGTTTTTTTAATATGCAGTGTCTTTTTTGGAAGTCAGTTGTTTTTTTTTTATTTTAATCATTTATAAACTAACAGCAATATGGGCTATTTTTATTTATTTATCTTATATTCCAAAATCTCAGTTGTATAATAATTCTAAATATTACGAATTCAGTCCAACTTTCTTTTACATCCCAGCATTTATTACATCAAACTCCAAGAAGTAATAAAAACAAATTGACCTCAGAAAATCAAAATTATTATTTTTCTTCAACCACAAAGTTTACTCAGCTGAATTCTAAAATTCTTACTTTGTATAAACATCTTGAACGAAATTGTTATCTTGTAACTATGCCCCAGAGAGACATTGTAACTCCACAGTTCAGTACAAAACTCTAGTCAAATATCTTGACCGTGACCGTTCAGGGAAAGTTTTTCTCTCTAAAATATACTGAATATTATAATTTTGAATATGTTTTTTTGACCTTTTATGAAGTGTAATGGAGTTTACGAAGTGAAAATGTCTTCACTTTAAGAAACTTTTGGTACGCAATCTCCTGTAAAATAAGAAAAATTAGCTTTACATACATAGTGATTCATTATCTACCTATGTTTCTGTAACAGGTGGGTTTAAGGCTAGGTATATCTGACGCCTGCCTATTAAAAACGCAGGGTGGCCGTTTTCAAAAGGTTTATTTGGGCTAAAAAACAAAATTAAGTATTTGTTTATTAATGGCAACTAGGCCCAATTGTTAGTGAAGTTGTTCTTAAATAAAAATTAAATTTAAAATTTAAAAAACCCCCGACTCAAACAAAAACCTCTAAAAAGTAAAATAATAATATATATTAGCCCTTTAAGTTTAATATAAGTTGCAGGAAATATTTTGATCCAAGCGTCCTCATGTCGGGGGACGGCTAATGAAAATTGGAAGTTAACAGCAGTTATGTTTCTACAATAGCTACATTCATTATTGCTGGGTTTAAGCCTCATCTGTTTGGCGTTTTCATTAGCCGTCCCCCGACATGAGGACGCTTGGATCAAAATATTTCCTGCAACTTATATTAAACTTAAAGGGCTAATATATATTATTATTTTACTTTTTAGAGGTTTTTGTTTGAGTCGGGGGTTTTTTAAATTTTAAATTTAATTTTTATTTCTTACTTTTTAAACTTTATAATATTATATTACTAGTAAACATACTATACGATCCACATGTGATTAGCCGAAATCTGCGCAGCTGTACGTATTATTTTACCACAGTGAAGCGAAGCTAGTTAGGTACTCGTGGTCGTTGGCGTTCATTCCATACTAACGTATTCCTCTGTGAATTCGCCATTTCTGGTGGCGGCCATCTTAGATTTGAAATTTGTAATAGTGTATAGTATTCTACTAGTCAAGCCCTTTCATTTGATACCCATATTGAGGGAATTATGAAAAAATATATATAATTCGCGATTTTGTGGTGGCGGCCATCTTGGTTTTGAAATTTATCATAGTGTTTGGTATTCTACTTGTCAAGCCCTTTCATTTGATACCCATATTGAGGGAGTTGTGAAAAAATATGTAATCCGCCATTTTCTGGCGGCGGCCATCTTGGACCGATTTTCTTCAAACATAGCTAAGAACACTCGCGAATAATTCACCTTTCAAACAAAAAAAACAAAATCAAAATCGGTTCATCCGTTCGGGAGCTACGATGCCACAGACAGACACACACACACACACACAGACACGTCAAACTTATAACACCCCGTCGTTTTAGCGTCGGGGGTTAAAAAACTATTGTTAGCAAATAAACACAGAAACAAAAACAACATTTTAAGGCTAGGTGTGGGGTCTTCTGACCAGCACCTCCAGTCTACCACCATGTGTGTACCATAAAACGTCAAACGACATCGAGGCAGCCCAAAAGAAGAAGCTTGGCGCCTAAAGACAGGAGTAGTCTAACACTAGCTCAAGACAGAGAGGAGTGGAAAGGAGATACGGAGGCCTTTGCCCAGCAGTGGGAAAACATAGGCTAAAAATAAGATATTATTATTACTTGGAATGGGGCAAGATAGAGTAGAATACTTTTTAGACCCCCCCTCTCTATTTTCTCTCTTTTTCTTCTCTTTTGGATCCCCAGTCGAAGACGCCTATCATACAACTATGCTATGCTACATGTTGGCACGTCCCGAGGAAAATAGCGTACCTAACCCGTATCACGTTCAACCATAAATTGGTAATTATCAAACCAATTCCCACAAAAGAACGAAAAAAAAACAAGGAAAACTGAACACTCAACAGAAATAGCAATCCGTCAGTAAGCACGCGGACACATGATTACTCTCCGAAACGGATAGTTTGCGCGCTCCTGACAGATCTGGTCGCGTCCAATCGGACGGCCGGTCGCGCTGGACGAGGGTCGGACACCGGACAGCTGCGTGCGGTGATCCGGACGCTAATAGTGACATGTGTAGTGATGTTTTGTCTGAATGTATCCGATAATAATGTTTTTGTGGCAGTCTTGTGTGGCTATTTTGGGAATGGTATAGGTAGACGAGATAATGTTTAAGCCCCAATGGAGCCTGTGAGTTAATACAGTGCGGTAGAAAACTGTTTGTAATAGATAAGTACCTATGCCACAAGCTGCAATGACACCACAAGTGGTTATCACTAAGACTCAATGGCTACGTGCTAGATATATGAATTTCATCACCGTATTTTAGTTTCGGTTTGACCAATAATCCAATTAATAGAGCAATCAGCTTCTATAATTAAAATGAAAGCGTATAAATTAAAATGTCAGAAACAATAACGAAATTGAGGGTGTAAACAAAAGGCTAAAGCCATTTATCGCAAACCGCAACGCAAAAATATCGTTACGTTGCCGACGACACCAAACAGTCGTGTTTGCGCCCTTAGTTAGACCAGTTGTGTACTACACCGGACGCAAACCTCAGCAACAGTCAACAACACAAATGTCTAGAGGGAACAATGGCTGGCAAATTTTAAATTGGATGTGTTGAGCGTAACGGGAAGTAATCGTATTTTTGGGGAAATATCAAAACAGCAAAATATTGTACCTTTGGGACATGTGGGGGGAGGACGACACAACCTTTTTGATGTCGGATTCGGTTCAAAGTGTTACACAAATTGGTGGACGCTTAATAAAATGGTTCACCTTTGTTTAGTATAACAACGTTTTGTCGAAAATCGCTCCAACTAATTTTAGTTACAATAAAGTCATTTCGTATAATTCTTCATTTGACCGAATAATTAATTGGTACATTTTTATTTAGCATATTTATTTCTTTGAAATAATGTCATTTGACCGAATTTTCAAATGCACTAATTTTATTTAAACTAATGTTTCACTAGACTAACTAGAACCCAGTTCCGGGTAGCCTACTAAAAATAATCTCTTTTTTTCTTCTATTAGCGCAAGTTGTTTCTGGCACCCATATTTTGTGTAAAAGTAATTGTTTTCTATATAATCTAGTCGTTTCTGGCACTCGCCGGCCGCTGCCGCGGCATCGCTCGCTTCGCTCGCTCGGCTCATGCGTAGGGGTCGCAGTTTTGACCTAACATAACCTAATTTTTATTTTTAAATAATTAACCTAATCTAATTACAAAAATACATACATGTTCTACTAAAATGCATGTGAACATTATACCTTTTGAGCAATAGCGCAAATGTTGTTATCGCAAATAAATATTCGATGAAATGAAAATTATGTTAATCGATATTATACAAATTGATTATTTTCTTAAACGTTGTTCGAATTAGTAACATTACATCAAAAGTTGTTATACCAAACAAGGGTGAACCTAATAAAATCTCTTATTTTGGAGTAAGATTGCTGGAAAGCGTGGTTCACTTTTGCATGTTACAAAATCAGTGATGAATGTATTCGATGTATTGTCAGTTATAGCAATTAGCTGACCCACCTTTGCATAAATGGTTGAGAGTTTTTAGAATAAGAATCGATAGAATTTTATTTTATATTTTATTTAGTTTCCTCAAATAAATAAAATTTTATTACTTATTCTAAATAATCTTTCGTAATAATTTCTATGAGAAACTTGACAGATCATGAATAATTATGTTGCTTTCCATTATTTTCTTATGTTTTCCACATTATTATTTTTTCTTGGCATTCAATGGAGCAATTTTCTTTAATGGCTGATACCTACCATACCTAATATTATCTATATTATATTTCTTCTCTATAATAAATTACTCAAAATCTCAACTACCACTAACTGTTGTAGAGTACTTCATCTAGACCATATAATACTCTACGCATTCTAGTCTGGTAAATAAATGTGATTCCATTCACAAAACTAAACTAGCTTGATAACCCTTAATGTTTCCATTAAATTTGAACCTAAGCTTCTTCCAGGTATTACCAACTAAAATAGCTATATTATACAACTTATCCCCGAGTTCCCTTATCACTATAATGTTCCCTTATCACTATAATGTTCCCATATCACTGTAATGCGTTAGATAATAAGATTCCGCGGAAGTCAGTGTAATGTAACGACTCTCAGAGCGCTTAACGTTCGTTTTGATAAAAATGGGATTAAAGAGAAATTCCAATGTTACCTGGAGCGATTCGCGCTTTTGTTACAATATTGTACATACTGCTGAAGAGGATTTTCTGCTTATATATATTTATTTGAAGCAGATATTATGGCAGGTATGATAATGGTGTACGAGTCGTGTATAACTGGCGAGGCGCCCCGTGGCGCGTCGAAAAAAAGTGTTCTGGATCATTCTAGACGATGTCACGGGGGGAGCGGGGCATGTGAGTGGATAATGTTCCCACTGCTGGGACCCAGGCCTCCTCTTTTCCAGAGGGAGTGGGCTGTAATCTACAACGCGGGCCCAGTGCGGGTTAGTAGATGTCTCATGTCTTCGAATTTTTGGTTCTAGGACATGCCGGTTTCCTCCCGATGTTTTCCTTTACTGTTTTATTTATAAGTATTATAAGGTGATAAATAGGCATGAGGCCCATCTTATAGTAAGTGGTCGCCATCGCCATCGTAACTGCTACTAGAGGCTACGTAGAGGTTTGCCCATTCCAGAGCAAAAGCTGAAATGTGACATGTATAATAAAAAGCGCAATGCTGCACAAACCCGCCCTATTTCAAGTTAAACAAATATCAACTTTATTTCAATGACGATTAAGTTGATTTCAGAGTAACTAGCACTATTGAAAAAGTTATAAAAATATTTGAAGCGTGAACTGAACTTTATTGTGTAGGAATTAAGGGCTTGTAATAGTTCAGCTCAAATTCAGATTTTGCCCCCACTTCCCCGCGCTATGTATCATTCTATCCCACTCGCACTGACATACTAATTCAATTAGGGTGAACTGTACTATTGTTGGAAGGATGTCAAGAAATAAAATGATTAAACTTAACATTCATTTATTCCATTCACATAAAAATTAGCTTTCACATTGTATGTGCAGTATATATAAAATTCTTTTAAATGGACAGGTAAATAATAATATAATAACAAAAAAAACATGGGACGCTCATCATTCGCATAGCAAATACAAAGCAAAGACAAAGTTATTTATACATAATATTTGAGTAGCGACGTCTACAAACGAACTACACCAATCTTTTGTTTGACATCACAACCTACATCACGCAAGCAAAGTTTACCGCGAAATCCGCAATATACCTACTGCATTAGTGTTCTATGACCGACCAAAGACCATTGCTCTACCGCCATATATTTGTCACCATAAGACAGCGACAGCCAAATACGAGCCGGCACTCACTGACGGCGTGGCACGGCAGGTTGTGCTGCGGCATCCCGCGGCGTTCCGTGGAATCCTGCTGAAAGCCCGCCCTGACTGGACTGCGCCCCATTAACCGAAATGACCGCTGCACAAGTTTCAACCTTATTTCAACCAGCTTAGCAATCATAATTCCTCGACACAAAGTGACCCACACGTCCCGCGGGATGCAATGGCGCGCCGCGGCATTACGTGGAATGGCACGGCCGCAGCATCCCTCGGCGCGTCGCGTCATGCCGCAGCGTCCCGCGGCACGTAGCGTCATTTCCCGGCATCGTGGTATCGAAATAAAGTAACATGAATTCTAAACTCATTGAAATAAGATTTAAAATAACTTGATTAGTAATAAAATCCTCTGCCATGACACGCCGTGCCATGCCGTCAGTGAGCGCCGGCCTTAAAATTACTTTCTTTTTGCTGATTCTTTGGCCAAAAAATAGGCTAGTCCTCTGGTCACGTGAAGAGTCGACCAATCGCTTGGCGATTTCTCTAAAAATTAAGTGGGCACTCGGACCCTGTGGCCGTAGTGCTTCAGCCCCAAACGGCTGGTACATATAAGTCGGCTTATTAAGATTAGAGTATCTATTTGCGCTGTTTGAGGTTTTCTGCACCCGCAGTAATCGCACTAGCACAGCCCACCGTAATAGGAAGATGGGGTGGCGCAAGGTAGTCGATACATGTTGCATCACACACCAAAGGCCGACCTAACTTCCAAGGCATTATGGTCAATCTGTCTGGTCTTTTCCAATCGTCGCGAGCCAAGCCATTGGGTTCTAAAACAGCTGGCAACCCAGCACTGACAAGAGCACGCAATGGTTATAACGCATAATAATACGTCATCGGAATGACTGATGTCAATTATAAAGTTTCATACATTTTGGCTTTAACGATGGTTTAGAATAGAACGCAATAACCTCGAACAACTGATGGTTACCGGCAAGGTGGATGGTAAACGACCAAGAGGTCGCAGCCCATTGCGATGGTCTGACCAGATAAACTCTTCTCTTGACACGAAATTTCATGACGCGCTTCACTTGGCCAAGGATAGACAGAGATGGCGAAACATCGTCAGGGAAAAGTTGTTTTCAAGGGAGGATCACGACCCTCAGTAATGAGGAGTACGACTTGAGGAGGAGGAGAATAGAACGAATTTTAAAATAAGTTGTTATTAATGAAAACATTTAAATTAAAAAAAAAGGAATCAAGAGGAGGAGAATGACGAAAGCAAGAACATTTATGTGAATTCCCTTAAATCCCTAATTTCCATATTCCGTGTATGTCTGGGATCACATAACTCTGGTAACATGTATGATAAGTAAAAATTTGTTAATTTAGGTTCCATGAATTGTGCCCAATAATGATCGTCTTTCTGTATAATTTCAGTTTTGATATGATTTTTGCATCCCGACCATACGCCAAAAATACATGTTTTTCTCCCAGTTATGTGTAGTTGTCCCTGCACCTGAATGTACCAAGGATGTTTCAAATTTATGGAAAGTCCATCTTTCGTTTTCCTCCAAAACCTTATTTTTTTTTTATCTATTGCATCGTCCAACGAAGTCCTGAATGCAGAAATTGGACACTTTATTTCTACTATTGTGTCTTCTCCCTGCACAACTCCGTCCGGAGTTGCACCTAGAAAAGGTAACTCTTTATCAATAAAAAGACCACAAGGCTCTATTTTAATATTAAGTTGTGATGCTAGTTGTTCCATTGCGGTTGTTTCGTTTTCTATTCCATGTTTTATGGACGGCACATTACATAAATTTTTTGGATAAATAAGATTTTTAACTAAATTTTTAACACTAGAATTTTGACGTCTATTGACCACTTTGGAGAAATTAGAGGCTGTAAGAAGTTTCCTTCTAAGTTCTAACCACTCACTGGAATCTCTTTGAAGAATCGTTGATATTTCAACGTTTCTTCTGTCTTCTTCTGAGCTTGGTAAATTTTTTAAAAAGTCCTCTTTGCAGCGATCGTACTCTAAAGTGGTCATATCTGGCTTTTGACAATGTTCACCATAATCTTTACTACTTTCTTTGTTATTAATTTTTTTTCGTTTTCTATCCTTTCTTAAATCTTTAAACACGCCCCTACGTTTCCTAAAACGTTTCTCCTCTAATTGAAGCACTAGTGGTCTGGTGCTTTTCCCCAAGATTGATCTATGTAGAGTGGAGAGAGGGCGTTTTGTATTAAATGAAACTACAGCAGCGTTGCATCTCGACTCATAGCCCTGACGTAAGGAAAAGTTAATACGTTTCCCTCCAACAAATTTAGCAATAATGTTGTTGAAGGATTCTACTTTATTGCTATCAGTATTGTGCATCAAACTTCGAGACAAACCTGTAAGACACATCCGGCTGAAAATAAACTACTGGTTACCTTCGCCCTTCATAAATTATGAACCTAAGTACGTACGTACCTAGCAAAGACCTACCTTTGGAATCGTACCTTTAGCTTTAGTTATATTTTATAAAAAGCTAGGTACTTACTTCATAGCTTCGTTCATATACTTGACCGTTTTTTTACGCCAACCAATGTTCTTCTGCATCGCTTTTCGCTTATTACCCATTGTTGCTGCTCGAGTTAAAATTTTTCGTATTTACGCTCACTCTATTTCTAATCACTGTGTCAATTTGACAAAAATTGACAGCAAAAATACCATACTTACTTTATTTTTGTAGCCTGAGTAGGTTTATTATTATTTATGCGGTCGCTAAATTCAAAACAGTTTGTAAGCGAAAAATCCCATAGGAATTTTGGAATTTTGGTTGCGAAGCAATTTATGCTTAGATAAGTTATAAGCAGACCCACTAAAAAGCGAGAAATAAAAACGTTTTAACAAAAAAAAAACGACTTCCAAAAAATCCACAGTGTAAAATAACTTTAATTTCGGAAGGCGGTGGCAAAAAACTTTTTAGTAACGTGTCTATAAATTGTTTTCAAGCATCGTCACGAATCTTCTAGCGCGAAGAACTGTACTCTACCGAGTTTTAGCCACCGGATCAGACGGCTTTCGAGGAAGATACAGCACAATAGACCAAATCCATACAGTGCCAAAAATTATACAGAAATCCGAAGAGTATAACCGGCCCCTTTGTCTTACGTTTGTGGTCTATGAGCAAGCTTCTGACTTTATCGAGACCTGGTCTGTTTTGGAGTTGCAAGTGACATTAGTTATCTTTATGATGGAACGGATGGTCGTATTCCTTATCCGATCCGTTAGTTTGATACCCAGAATACTCCGTTCCATAGCCCTCTGGCAAACGTCGAGCGTGGACCTCTGCTGATTTGTCAAAGACCATGTTTGACCACCGTATGTGAGGATGGGAAGTATGCACACGTCAATGAGTCTTCTCTTAAGGGACAAAGGAAGATCACCCTTCATTAGATCTTTCATGGCCCATTAGCTCATCCAGGCATTTTCGGTGCGTCTTGCAAATTCTTTGTTTTGTCTTGCCTGGAAAGAGACTATTTGCCCGAGATAGAGATACTCATCAACGTATTCGACCTCCACACCCGTCACAGTGATCCTGCGATGCGCACTGTTCGTCATCAACTTGGTCTTTGACATATTCATCTGAAGTCCAACCTCTAGGCTTGCCGTGCCAAGATCGTTTAGCATCTGCGTCAACTCGGAGGCTGAAGACGAAAAGAGGCACAACTCAGCCTCCGGGCCGAATATTGATCAAAAATGCATTAACTTAAACCAAAAAAATTTACATGTATCAAGCACAGCCAACACATCAAGCTAGCCGAAACTTTTAAATTTTCCCAATCAATTTTGAACCATATGTTTTAGCGATAAAGCTGAAAATCTATTAAAGAAATTTGACAGGTTGTAGTAGCTTGATGTGCTGGCGTCTGTACATAATTCTCAAAATCTATCATTGGTAATTTGTGATTACTTGCGATGAATGAAAACCGTAGAGAATATAAAGGTTTTGTGTAAATTGGCTAATTTTATGCCGACTGTATTTTTTTTTCAAAATTTGTTAATGCAGATCATAGTTTCTGGTCTCCTATTACAACATAACGGGTTTAAAAAGACACAACGAGCCGAGAGTCACTTGTACTCGCCATTATTGTAATCATTTCTTTGTACTAGAAACTTTCTGGTTACGGAGATATTATTATTGAGGTCAAAATTACAACTTTCACTGATATTTTTTACGAAAACAAGTTTTGATATTATAACACAACTTTAAATACCTCCAGGACCCCTGTATAGTTACATGCCGCTGCAAAATTTACTGTTTGTGGTAGTGCGCATACAGCAAATGTTTACACCAAAAATTAAAGTCGATTTCCAGCAATTACTTTTGACACAGATCTTTTGTGCAATGTTACTTAGTTTGATGTACGACGGCTAGTCTTTTTACACCCTGTATCAATAAATAGATAAAATTATTTATAAAAATAGTTTTGCTGAATATATTGAAAACACCATTACACATTGGGAACTGTCTAAAATAGGTACGTTTACCTCCCTAAATTTTTGACAATGTTTTGACATTGACATGAGATTACGATTTTAAACCATTTCAAAAATTATTTTATGAATGAAAACTACAAAATTTGGAAAAAATAAAAATACGAGGCCTTATATTTTACATCTATATTTCATTTTACTTTATTACATAATTTCTTCAGCACATAAAACGTTGTCAATCGGGTCTTTTGAGCGCAAGCAAAGTGACACGGGTTCCCCGTCTGATAGCCGAAGCGGTACTGACAAGTACTGAATCGGGGTCCTGTCGGGGGCCGGGCGGCAGAGCGGTTCAAGGTATGAGTGGTTATAAAGCTTGATATTTCGGATCTCATCTTTTTACGTTAAATTTAACGATTAAAAAAATAAAAACGAACCTATGACACCTGCTTTATGCATAGTTCGATTAGCTTGCAAATTTTCATGGCCTAATTTGAAAATTTTCATTGAATATTCTCCTTTTATTTTGCGGTTTAGAGGTAACTTTGAGACTTCTTTGTATCGAGAAAATTGTATGCAATCGTGTTTTCGCAACCGATAACACCTCGCAGTAGTCCTCATCTTTATCGTATATTAATTTCAAAGTGAAAACTGCAGAATTGTTGAAACTACAGCCGCTAATGCTAAGGCAATTTTCGCAATCTGAGGTAGTACCGGGCCTTAAATTTATTTTTCTATGAATTCATATTTGTTAACATTTTTGGCAAATAAAACGCGAACGCAGATTAGACATTGTTAAAACTTTTTCTTTGTATTCCATCGCATATGTGCGTTCATTATGAGTTGGTTATCATACCTACAAGACAAATCTAGATTTATCTTCGTCATCGTTAGATTGTTAGCTTTTCAGGGGTCCGTACGCAAAGGGTGCCAACGGGACCCTCCTCCGATTACTAAGCCTCCGCTGTCCGTCCGTCCGCCTGTCTGTCAGTGACTGCGTATCTCATGAACCGTAATAGGTAGACAGTTGAAATTTTTACAAAATATGTAGGTATTTCTATTGCCGCTATAACAGCACTATAGTAAAAATTAAATTAAGTTAACAATGAAAGGGAGTCTTCTTACAAGAAAAGTATTTTTTCTGCGTTTTTTTTACCTTGTAGTACGGAACCTTTCATATGCGAGTCCGAATAGGACTTGGTATTTCATGTTTACTTTAACCCATGCCACCACGATTGTCGTCAATCACTCCATCATGTTTGTCTTTGCATGGAGGAATCCTTACCCAGTAGGTAACTGGGTGGTGGAGGTCAGATAGGCAGTCGCTCCATGTAAAATACTAGTATTCAGGTGCATCCGGTTAGACTGGACGCCGACCCCAAAATATTTATAAAAAACCTAGGATGGTGATGATGGACGAATCATTGTCACACATCATCACACACACACATAACCCACACATCACGTCATTATCACACTAATATTATAAAGGCGAAAGTTTGTGAGTGTGTGTGTTTATATGTTTGTTACTTCTTCACACTCAAACGGCTGGACCAATTTTGATAAAATTTTGTATGGAGGTAGCTGACACCCTGGACTAACATATAGGCTACTTTTTATCCCGATATTCCCACGGAATCGACATTTACGCGGGTGTAACCGCGGGGCGCAGCTAGTGCGAAATAAACCATTATAATGCTTTCTACAGGTTCAAACCATGTGTCCGCCATTACGTTAGGTAAAGTGTGTGTGAATGAAAGGCCGCAACCTGCCCTTTGTTCAAATACACAACGTTTTCTAATAATAACACGCCTTTATTCGCAAAAATATTCAATTTTAGCATGAAAGAGGATTTCTCCTATTTACAGGATTGAGGAATCCTTGCGTAGGATTTTTATTTTGTCTCGGAGTAGCAATGTATCAAAATTTGTAAGGAATTGTGTTCATTGGGTTTTGTTGAACGATGTTTTGTAATACGATTATGAATCTATTGTTATGAATTGTTATTTTTGGCGAACTATGTTCCCTGAAGTCTATACAGGGTGTTACGGAAAGGGTATAACAATACAAACGGGTTGAAGAGTGTATCTGGTCTAGAATCTCTGTACAAAATTTCAGCTCAAAAGCAGTAACTTTGAAAATGCTTAATATTTTTTTATTTCGATAGTTTATTAAATTGAAATCATAACAAACGTGCCACCGCACTACGAGGGTCATTATCCATTATCTGTAGTGTGTCTGTGCGCCTAGTACACGCACATAACGCCGCCGCGCGCCAGTGCAGCGCCGTGATTTCGAAATAAAAAATATTAAGCATTTTCAAAGTTAATGCTTTTGAGCTGAAATTTTGTACAGAGATTCTAGACCAGATACACTCTCACATGCTCGTATATTGCTATAAGTTTGTGTTTACGCGTGCGATGATGCGTGCCGCTTCACGCGCCGCCCCACCGTAAACAGAAAAAACGTCCGACGCGCCGCGAGACGCCACGCCACACGCGACGCGAGACGCCCCGCGTCTCCGTAAATGAGGCCTTAGGTGTCAGTCGTATCAATTTGCATTTTATCAATTTTGTGGTTTTGTATTTTTTACTAACATTAGGTTAAGGGTAGTTCTTCGAAATTTGATTCTTCGACTGATCCATATGGCCAAAATTTAATTTCACTTTCAGCTCTGTAACACATGCTCATATGGAAATAGACATACCAAAGAACATATGTTTGTATGAGGGGCTCGTTTTTACAAAGTAGTTTTCAAGATATAGAGTATAGACGTTCGAATATTTTGTGCCCAGATGAATCAGAAACAGAAATAAAAAGTATTAAGACTTTTACTAACAACATATGGATTTTTAATCTGAAATAAATGTGTTATTATTATTATTAATGAATTCTACACCTAAACCTTCCTCATGAATCACTCCGTCCATTGGTAAAAAACAGCATGAAAATCCGATCGGCGAACTAGCTGGGGATCGAGGACGGGGGGGGGGGAGGGGAGGGGGGGGGTTCAAGGGATTAGACTGGAATAAATCGTAGTTTTTGAGTTTATCACGTTCAGACAGGCAGACAGACGCCGCGAGTGAGGGTGATTAGTGTGTAATAATAAAAGGTAATAGTGATTTCGGTTGTCATTGGTAAATATTTTTACCCGATTGCAAAGAAGGGTTATGATTTTACCTGACTACGGCGAAGCAAAAAGGAGGGTTATTATCGCATATTATTATGCTACAGTCGAGTTCTTTAATATCTGAGCATGTTCATGAATCAAAAATATATAGGCAATGTTAAGTTTCATAAAACTCTAAACAGCTTCGCCGTACAATAAATTGTAAACAATCTGTGACATCATAAATATGTGACTACATTAAATCAATAATATTACTACAGACAAAGACTCTAAAAAGTGTGCGCAATCCCTTGTTCATATTATTTAGCGCAAAGTTAGGTTCACAAATATCTATGCAATTATTTTTCTATGAAAAAGGTCTTGAAACAAAATCAACTTGAAGTTGTCAGTTATGACATCCTTCAACGGCAATATTGCATTATTACTCGAACTTCTGCTCCGGCAAGCAAAAATAAATTTTATGGTAAAGGCCATTTACTTGAATATTCAAAGCTGTATAGATATTTATGAATCCTAGGTTGCAACAAATATATTGAACACTAGAGTATTTAGATATTTATGTTCCGAAGAGTAGTCAGATATTTTTGACTGCACTACCGTAACATACATATGAACAGTTTATATGAAAACATATTATTGATGTCTAAGTTTGTATAGAACTATATGATAATTTTAACGCTTACAATATTTTGAAACATTGTCACTGCCAATATATTAATGAACTCGACTGTACCTACCTAATTTCCTTGCATGTCATCAGACCTAAAAAATAATTACCTCTTTTAGTGTGCCTAGAACACACGAGCGACACGCGTCGACGTCAGTGCTGGCGTCGGCGACTGCCGCCGACAACGTGTCGTTCTTTTTTTTTTTTAGGGAATGGCATCTCGCAGTTCAACCTATGAGGTTGTCGTCTGCTTAATCGGGCTTGCTTGTGGATGCCTCAAAAGTTAAGGCCTCCAGCCAGGGCTTAAAAAAACTTAAAAACAAAGCGCTTACACGCTAAGGGCACCCCCTGTGGGGTTCGGACCTTGGCTTAGGGCGTCGCTGGGAGAGTCGCAGGCTGGATCAGTATTAGTTGGGGACGAATTAAAAGCCACGGGTACCCAGCGGCGCGGGATGGCTCGAGCAAGGGTCGGGGCGGACAACGTGTCGTGTGTTGAATACGGTGCTTAAATACCGAGTGGCACGTTATCAGTGGCAGCCGCTGTCACGTCGTCGGTCGCCGTCACGTCGTCGGTCGCCGTCACGTCGGTCGTCAACGCGTGACGCTCGTGGGTATGTACTTAAATACCAAATAAGTTAACCTGAAAGAATTAGCATTGCCATACAACGTGGCAATGCTGCCAGCCTTTTGGGCACTGTTCCCGTTGACAGCGATGCGGACGAATTCTTTGATGCCCTATAATGATTGTTTATTTTTCATATATTTGTACATATATGTTAGTTGTAGTTTATATGTTAGCTTACATTATGTAAATATTTAATTTTTGGACCTGAAAGTCAATTCTCGTAATTTAAAACGTTCAAAATCTAGTCGCGTCGCAGTCTCATCTCAGTGACAAAACAAATGTCAAAAACTTGTTAAAACGGTAACTAGAAGTATTTTTGACAGATTGAGACTAAGATCAGACTGTGAACGTTCTTAAAATTATAAGAATTGCCCCTCTGAACTTATCAAAAAGTGGATCATATATGTATGTACTTACCCATTTTCTAAATACCTACATAAAAAATCCAAACAACATAATTTTACTTCAAAAACAGCAGTACATACATAGTTAACCAACAATGTCAGCTAATGACACATTCACCGCGGAGCGAGCGCGAAGAGCTGATGTTATCAATTCAGCGTGGAACACTTTAGAATAATAATTTTCGTCGGCAGCCCGTTACACGCATTAACGTTGAATAAAATTATTCGTAAATGTGTAATGTCATCGTCTCTGGCTGTTGCCATGTTGAAGTTAATTTTTGGTCCTAAGTAAATGTTACTAAATATCCTATAATCAGCCTTTTTGTTCCCACTGCTGGGACATAGGCCTCAGCTCTTCGAGAGAGCGTGGGCTATAGTCTACCACGCGCCACGCGGGCCCAGTGCGGGTTGGTAGATGTCACATGTCTTCGAATTTTTGGTTCTAGCCTTCTAGGACATGCCGGTTTCCTCAAGATGTTTGCCTTCACCGTTTTGAGAGCAGTGGTGATAAAATAATTTACACGAAGTGAAATGGCTGCTTGGGTTCAAACCTACGACCTACAACTCGTTAGTCACGGCTGTTACCACTGAGCCACCAATAACTCTCGTAACTATTTATATATTTATTAAGGATCTCCAACAAAGGATACACATACACAATATAAATTTACAATAATACAAAGGTTCTTTTACGTGTGCTCCTTCAATTACAGGAGACCACAGCATGCACATATAACTAGGAGTAAACACGATAAAAACAGAGAAAGTAAATGACTAATGAATACAAATTATAAAAACTGAAGGAAAAAAATAAAATTAACATGTCAAGAGATTCATTTTGCAAATGGTGTAGACAGGATAAGAATAAAATATTGAAAAACATTGAATAAATTTGAGAAAAATAATTATTATTAAGAATTAAAATGTAGATATACTGTTACCACTTATTTATTTTTTTTATAGTGAATACCTTATGATACGACTGATTTTCATCTTCTTAGCCATCATCCGTGAATGTTATGTACCACATAAATATCGCACCTGTAATCCCTGAAGGATTAGGTAGAGATGTACACACGCCAGCACATCAAGCTACTACAATCTGTCAAATTTATTTAATAGATTTTCAACTTTATCGCTGAACTATAAGGTTCAAAGTTGATTGGGAAAATTTGACAGTTTCGGGTAGCTTGATGTGCTGGCGTCTGTACACCACATTACACAGGTATAGCACACCCACATTACGGAAGTTATGTTGGACATGTAGTAGGGGGCGAAGTTTATGTATGACATAGTACGAGACATGGAGACATGTCCAGTCTTTAAAGTCAAGTCAAAGCAATTATTTCAAATAGGCACATAAAAGGCACCTTTGAACGTCAAAAATTACTTTAAAATAGAATTGATTCTAGTCGCCCCTTCCAAAAGGTAGTTTTCGTATGGAGAAGAATGGGCAAGAAACTCCACCGTTACTCTTTTAAAATGTCTTACAATATTTAGCATGGGTACATTAATTATTATAATAACATGTGAGGACGATGCACCTAAAGTAAAATTACTATACACAATACTGTAAAAGAATTAAAAACGAAACCATGACATATAAATTAATTATCTGATAGATACGTGGTGCTCACATATTTACAAACATGGTACATATAAACGATTTTAATTTAAAAAACTATTGGACTAAACCTGTCATCAAGCTAACCTGACTCACTACCGACTAGGCCGAGATCTATGAATGTTACTTAACACGTAAGTTCTTTGACAAAGCCTTATTCCTGTCACTGTCGCACAACTGTCATACTACAAGTGTATGATAGAGACGGGAACTTGTCCAAGTCAAAGCACGTTCCTAGTA
Source organism: Amphipoea oculea (assembly GCA_945859645.1). Taxonomy (NCBI): domain Eukaryota; kingdom Metazoa; phylum Arthropoda; class Insecta; order Lepidoptera; family Noctuidae; genus Amphipoea; species Amphipoea oculea. Next base: position 19,082,009 of record OX243873.1, read on the forward strand.
ACGTTTGTGGATCCCGGCCTTTGACTCGACCGCTGGTGTTTTCTCCGTATAGAAATCAAGTATCGAAGCGTAAGGAATGGTCACTGAGCTACTTCACACGCGGCTGCACGACATGACTAGATCACCTGCGCCTCAGCCTCGTAAACACGAGCCCCTTATTCTAGGCAGTGGCTTATATTGTGCAGGGAACATATCTATCGGTTCCCACAGTATAACCGATATACCCCTAGGCAGTGGCGTATGTTGTGCAGGGAACATATCTATCGGTTCCCACAGTATAACCGATATACCCCTAGGCAGTGGCGTAGGTTGTGCAGGGAACATATCTATCGGTTCCCACCGTATAACCGATATACCCCTAGGCAGTGGCATAGGTTGTGCAGGGAACATATCTATCGGTTCCCACCGTATAACCGATATACCCCTAGGCAGTGGCATAGGTTGTGCAGGGAACATATCTATCGGGTCCCACAGTATAACCAATATACCCCTAGGCAGTGGCGTATGTTGTGCAGGGAACATATCTATCGGTTCCCACAGTATAACCGATAGACACTTGTCTAAACGAATACTTGCATCATAAAGAGAAAAGATTTGATTTTTTGTGTTTGTTACGCTTCCACGCTACAACGGCTGAACGGATTTGTATGATATTTGGCATGGGATACTTTTTAACCCGATATTACCACGGGATCGAGACTTATGCGAAACTGTGGGGGGCACACTAATAAACACATTACATATGCAAGGATTTTGATAAATTACGACAACTTACTCGGGCGCTAATTTCACGTCGTGCAATAATGGACTACTTTAGTCACACGTATCGTCATTTGCTATTATTAAATGTAACTTTAAAATTAATGTATTATAATATAAACGTTCCGAAATAAATTCTCTATATGATGATGAAAACCGCATCTAAATCCGTTGTGTGCGTATAGTTTAGAAGAACAACGTGGAACACACAGAGAGACACGAAAAGCGAATTTTACATAATACAGGGTAAAATTTAATTAACTAGCGAGATTCCTCAGAAGTGATGGGTATCGAAATCTAAGGCTGAGGCTACATTAGGCCGCAACGCGACCTGCGACACATGAGCGACTAAAACAAATAAATGAATGCTCACGTATATGGCTACACCGTACATCAAATATTACTAGCTATATTTGAATTCTTTATGCGATAGGAACAATATTACTGTAATCACGGCATCGCCTACATCAAAAAAAATTAGAAGCGAATTTATTAGAAAATCTCTCACTTGCACGACTAGTTCAATAGTGCTACTAAATATGCGTGTGGCTACATTGTGCGCATAGTAAACCGCGATGGATGATTTCATAGCATGTGTTTTGTAGGCACGTCATCGCCTCATAATGTAGCCATACCATGTTTATCTCGTTTCGCTCTTCCAGTCGCATCGCAAATCGCTGCCTACTGTACCCTCAGCCTAAACATGATCAAAGAAAAAAGGAATTCATTTGAAGAGTTTTTTTTCCCAGTTTTTATGCCCAATCTATACAAGACTGGGCATGAGCCATTCTCTAATAGTTCGTGCCGAAACGAGGGAAGGAAAAAATTCACAATAAGGCATTATTTCTATTTAACATTCATCTTGGGACTACTTGAAACTAAGTGCCGACGGAACTTGAATATTTTTGTTACAGTAAAAATATTGAAAAACTACGAGATGAATTTTTTTAATTAAAAGGAGGAATGATTTAAGAGTCTGCGCTGAGGGGTCGCGTTAAGGGCCTCTTTCTCGAAAGTGCCTGTTTTTGGTCTGCGTTAAGGAAAATTCTTAACTTTGTACACTTGTAGAAACCTTGAGTTATTGGATTTTATGAAATGAATTATTTGTTTTTGTTATTTACGGTTCGGTTCGACAGGGATTAGAAAAGTATTTGTAAGAAAAAATATAAGAACATTTAATTCATAGATATCCGAAATAAATTAAAAAACCTTAGCTGGTATCTTTCGAGACCTCTCCGTGCCTCGGTGAGCACGTTAAGCCGTTGTCCCCAGCTATCATTCGTAGATCTTTGGCAGTTGTTACGGGTAATATGAAGCCCAAAAGTTTGACAACCAGTCTTACCAAGGGCGATACCCCTTGGTAAGACTGAGTCTTTACCGAGTAACTGGATTTTGGAGGTCAGATAGGCAGTCGCTCCGTATAAATTCATTGAACACATAAGTAAATTATCTTTTTCTGAAATTTATGACCTTTCCGACACAAATAATGCCTTTGAAAAATTTCACGACACAATAACTTTATTCTATAAGTTGTGTTTTCCGCTCATCAAAGTGAAAAAACAATTCAAATGCAGTAAATTAAAATGGATAACAAAAGGGATTAAAATGAGTAGTCACACTAAACGTCTATTAAGATACAAATATTATTTAAATAAAACAAGTGATAATAAAACTAAATTTAAGGCATATACTAATCTGTTAAGAAAATGTATAAATAATTTGCAATCTTTATGTAATCTCAAACATATTGCTTACTCAAAAAATAAGGGTAAAGCATCATGGGATATTGTCAAACGGAGCACAGGTAACGTAGCATCTCGTGAATATATTAATAGTATAGTTGAAAATGGTATCACAGCTACATCAGGTTCTGAAATCGCAAATTTATTTAATAACTTCTTTATTGATGTTGTTGAATCAAACACAGCCTTACAAAATAACATTAACAACCAAAGTAATATAAAAAGCAACGACAACAGCATATTTCTAAACCCTACTAATCCTACAGAAATTTTTACCATATTAAAAACATTAAATAATACTAAGGCATCTGGTTATGATGATATTACTACAGACCTTCTAAAACATATCGCTCAATACATTGCAGAACCACTTTCATATATCATCAACATATCATTCGAGGAAGGCTGCTTCCCGGATAAACTCAAGATATCTGTAATTAAACCACTCCATAAAAAAGGCTCTAAATCAGATAAAAATAATTACCGACCTATTGCTCTGATACCAATCCTATCGAAGGTCTTTGAAAGAGTTATGCTTAAAAGACTTCTCTCTTTCTTTGATAAGTATAATGTTCTTGCTAAAGAGCAATACGGGTTTAGGAAGAACAGATCAACTTCACTAGCAGCGTTTAACCTAGTTAAATCAATTTTAAATAATATTAACGCTAAAGTTACAACATCAGCTCTGTTCTTAGACCTAAGCAAAGCTTTCGATTTTGTTAATCATTCAATTCTTCTCGATAAAATGAATAAAATCGGTATAAGAGGTCCAGCCTTAGAATGGTTCAAATCATATCTGTCGAATAGAAGTCAAATCACGAGGATCACCAAATTCGAAGAAAACAGTAACAGTATCATCAATTTCGATTCCCAACCTCGACATAATTACTTTGGTGTACCGCAGGGAAGCATTTTAGGGCCACCGTTATTCCTTGTGTATGTTAACGATCTTCCTCAAGCAGTAGAACAAGATTGTGTCCTTTTTGCTGATGACACGACGGTAATTATAGATTGTAAGAATGTTGAAATCTACGAGTCAGATATAAATAACACATTAAATAACGTCATAACATGGTTAGATAATAATGCTTTAAAAGTTAATATAGATAAAACGAAAATAATACATTTCAAAACTCAAAAGAGTAAATGCCTCCAACTTAAGATATCTCATAGAAACCAATTAGTTGAACAAGTACACAAAACAAAATTTCTGGGGATAACACTTGATGAACAATTCACCTGGAAAGAACATATTGACGAAATAAGTATGAAAATAAATAGATTTGTTTATGCTCTAAAAAAAGTTAAGGACGAGACATCTAAACGAACTGCGATGATGGTGTATCACGCCTATATTTGTTCCATTATTCGGTACGGTATTATTGTTTGGGGAAATTCCACGGAAATATCTAGAATACTAATAGCACAAAAAAAATGCATTCGTACAATCTTCAACATGGACTGGTCTGAATCATGTCGACCAGTGTTTAAATCACACAAACTTCTTACCGTTCCTTGCATTTACATTTACGAAATCGCAAAATTTGTAAAACTTAATTCTAAACTCTTTGAAGCTAAAAATAATTTTAACAAACGAAAAGTCACACAGTATTTATTGAAAATCCCTGTACCTAGGATAGAACTATTCAGGCGCAGCTGCGTATATATGGCGCCACTTATATATAACTCATTACCTATCTGGATAACAGAACTACCTTACAAAAAGTTCTGTGTGGTTTTGAAAAAGTGGTTGATATCACATAGTTTTTATTCTGTCGGCGAATTTCTGAACAAAAAATCTTGTCAGTCCTACCACTTCAGAAATGCATTGTAATATTTTTTTAATTATTTATGTTAATTTGCTAATTTAATTAACTGTACAATATTATTATGTTACTGCATGTTGTTAATACCTACTTCATGTATTAAATATTTGCATGCCATCATTACATGGCGGAATGTGTCTTAGCACTACAATATTACGTTATCATCTTTTTTACCACATTTTATGCAAATAAACGATTTTGATTTTGATTTTGATAAAATACTTTATTTGGGAAAAGGCACATTGTTTAACCCATTCGCTACGGCGGACGCCTTTCGGCGTTTTTTGATTTAATATGTAGGTGCGAAATACGCCCATCGGCGTTTTTTTTTTAATTGCTTTTATCTTGGCAAAAACAAGTCACAAAAAATTATACTTGCAATATATGCACATTGTTTTTTAAATACAAATATATAATAAATCGGCGTTCCATATTATCCTAATGAGGTGCGGAGGACGCCCATCGACGTTCGCGACGAAAAGTCCAGCACTTGACTAATAATCGTAATCTTTATCGCCGTATTTGATTGCCTGTCATTAAATCATGTACCATCGACGGAACTTACATCTGCCCAATTTGAAAACAAAATCCCGTGCACACGATAACCACATCTGTTAGCAAGCGTTACAATAGCAAACGAGCGCTGCAAGCAAGAATAGCCCTTACGGTGTATAGATGTAAGTTTCTTCCATCGATGGATATATCTAAATACTTACTTACCAAGTAAATATAAGCCACACTTTTTGATCCACGTAAAACATACTGAAAATGTTTCCTCTAGTGGATCACCATGGCGATCCAAGCCTGTTCAAGCAAGTGACGTTAAGTTCTAACCTACATCTTATGAAAATTAGTACCTTAACTCTTACAAAACCTGCTCCATAGGACAATCTAGAGTCTAGACAAAATCAAACTGGTTGCTAATTTAATTGTAAATTTTTTTTTATTCTTTTTTTTTACATTTATTACTCACACCCTGACTTATTACTTGTATTTTGTTTTTTAATTAAAATCGTTTTGCTTGTACCATGTTTGTAAATATGTGAGCACCATGTATCTATCAGATAATTAATTTATATGTCATGGTTTCGTTTTTAATTCTTTTACCTATTGTGGTATAGTAATTTTATTGTAGGTGCATCGTCCTCACATGTTATTATATAATTAATGTACCCATGCAAAATATTGTACCTAAACATTTTAAAAGAGTAACGGTGGAGTTTCTTGCCCGTTCTTCTCCATACGAAAACTACCTTTTGGAATGGGCGACTAGAATCAATTCTATTTTAAGATAATTTTTGACGTTCAAAAGTGCCTTTTATGTGCCTATTTGAAATAAATGCTTTGACTTTGACTTTGACTTTGACTTTGACAAAATGTACCTACACTACATAATTCTTTGAAACTATGTCCCTCGGCTCGTCTGGAGAGGAAAACAAACAGAAGGCTATGCCATAGAACAAAAAAACCGTAGAGTAACGACATGTACTTTCCTTCACATAGTACGGTCAGCATCAAAAGTTGATTAACACTTCAGTTATTTTAAGCTTAGTTATTGAGCAAAATATTTGTTCAAAATTGCAGCAGAAGAATTTTTTTTAGAATATATACTCTTGTCTATTATGTGCAAAGCTAAAAATCAGTTTATTGAAAAAAGTTGTTGTCAATTTAATAACATGTTAGTTTTAGTTAAGTTAGGTTTTAATTTTGTTATTTTTGTTAATTATAAAGAAATAAAAATTCACATGTTTTCAACATAACATGTAAAAATGATAGTGTTAATCGACTTTTGATGCGGACTGTACCTACTGCTACCCACGCCCACCACTACTATGACGCAAGCCAAAGTAGGGGTATTTCATTATTGTGGATGAACAAGCGGTATGTTCTGTAAAATCGCACCATGAAAACATAGGTGAAAAACTGACAGCTCACTTCACTTAACGTGGATCAGACAGAGATTAAAACAGAAGAACAACTAGCAGGGGATTGAGGGGGTGGAGGGGGTGGAGGGGGGGGGTCAGGGAATCGGACCGGAATAAATCGAAATGCGGTCGGAGAGACTTTTAAAAAAGCCTAAGTAAAATGTCGTAATTCGAGGTTTGGCTCTCGCCTATTTCCTCCTCCAATATTGGACCAATTTAAAAGATATTTCATAAACTGAATGAGAAGGATATATACTGTGTCCCTATGTTTTTCTTTTTTCATTACTAGTTGTCAAATTTGTACACTAGGCCTCTGTTGACAGCGGTTTAAATCGACATTTTTTGAGGGTTCTAGTGCTTACAAAAATAATGTATCATCAAAAAGGAAAACATAGGGACATACAAGTAATTAATATTTATTATTCTGTAAAATATCATTGCTTTATGATCATTAACCTGAAAGAAAACGGGCGAGAGCGTTTCTATGGAGAAACGGCCAGTCGTTGTCACGGTCAGTTTTTCACGGAATAGGTCGGGTGTAGTCTATACTAGGAATAATGAACCTGAAAAATTTGCTTGTGTGTTTGAACACGCTAATCTCTCGAACTACCCTTCGGATTTGAAAGATTCTTGCAGGCTTTTTAACATCACGCTAGGAGCCGATCAAAAGGGAAAAAGAGAAAGAACGCTCAGCGAAAATGAAGTGGTAGTGCGGTCAGGTGATGCGAAGCGACGGGTTAGGTCGGGAGAACAAGAAATTTCACGCGGACAAAGTCGCGGGTATAGAGGTATGAGGAACAGGGTGTAAAGTTCACTCAACCTCCATAGAAAAGGGAGGTTCCTCCAACCAGACGGGTGTTGTGTCTGGCGGGCAACTGCCCAATGAGTCATGTCGGGCCGTTGTATATATGCTAGTTGCGTGGTAAACTCTGCTTGCGCGATGCAGGATTTGCGTGACGTCAGTATGACGAGTTGTTCGCATGTGGCGTTGTAGATACCGCTACACGGGCAGAAGCTAGTAAATACTATTTTCCCTAATATAATAAAATAAAAATAATAAGTAAATAAGTTTTTATTTATGATTCAGCTTACAAAAAGGTGCCCTCCTTTTAAACAAACAATGCCTATGTTAGGAGATTCTGTTCTCCCATAGTACAACATAATTACTTAAAAAACCGTAGGTAAGTACAGTCGCCAGCACATCAAGCTACCCGAAACTGTCAAATTTTCCCAATCAACATTGAACCTTATAATTTAGCGATAAAGTTGAAAATCTATTAAAGAAATTTGACAGATTGTAGTAGCTTGATGTGCTGGCGTCTGTACTTAAAATCACACTAATCACATCACATCACACTAATATTATAAAGGCGAAAGTTTGTGAGTGTGTGTTTATATGTTTGTTACTTCTTCACGCTCAAACGGCGGGACCAATTTTAATGAAATTTTGTATGGAGTTAAGTGACACCCTGGATTAACATGTAGGTTACTTTTTATCCCGATATTTCCACGGGATCGAAACTTATGCGGATGAAACCGCGGGGCGCAGCTAGTTTCAAATAAAAATAAGAGTACGATTCGAATGTAAATACCTGTGCGTAGTATGTCTGTAGTATGGGTATGGTAGGCGTAGTGTGGGATGCCCCCCAGCTAGATGGACGAACGACCTAAAGAAGGTGGCTGGGACGGGCTGGATGCGGAAGGCGGAGGACTTGGTATTACGGCGCAGCCTGGGAGAGGCCTATGTCCAGCAGTGGACTGCAATAGACCGAGTTGATTGAGTGTGTCTGTATGCATGTCTGGTGTACCGATATCGATACACAACAACAAACTACAAACAATAACAACTAAGTACAGCAACTATAATTACATAGATGGTGTGCTCACGTGTCCGTAATGCACGGGGATTTTCTCAAAAAAGATTGGCTACATAAGCCACATGCGAGGCTCACGAACGACAACTTCTGCGGAGTTGAAGCAATCTCCCTGGCCGAAATCGGTCGGATCGCATCATCATCATCAATACAAAATTCACTGCAACGTTGAACGTTTCTTACGCCTGAAACTGTAGGCATTAAGAACGCCTTCGATTAATGAAAGTGTCGCTTCTATACTTTCTTGTTCTATGGTAGTAGGCACCTAAACAAACACACTGGTATAAACAAAATGTGTTTGTTCTCAACAACTCTGCATTTATAATGGGTCTACATTATATACCGTGTATGAACGTAAGAAGGGTTAACTGAGCCTAAAATAAGTAAGAATTAGGGACCTGGGCTGGCCTAAGATAATTATAAATTAGGAAGGTATTTATAGATTAAAATTTAATCAACCTCAGAAATAAAGCACAAACCGATATTGTATACAATGTGTTTATTGTAAGTGTAACACTACTTGCACCAAAACTATTAGCTACTAAACTTATTGACGAGTCACGAGACGATCATCCAATTTCAAAACTTATTGTGGCCTTTAAAACTAAACTTATTTTAGCAATTGAAACTAAACTTATTGCGAACCAAAACTTATCTTTGTTCCCCGTTCGCTTCCCGCCTTTTTTTTTTTCAAGACTAAAAACCACAGTATAATAAATATACAGTAAGTTATCTAAGGCCGCCCGCCGAGTTATTAGCCTACTCTTGCGTTGATCCCCAGGGTTGTCACTTTTACTTTTAGTTAATATTTTCGAACAAGCAGCACTTGATCTAAATTTATGAAATAAAAAGCATATTATGATTGAATATTTTACCAATTTATAAATTTAGTAAAAATAAAAAGCCTTTATTCACATAACATTTATAATACTAAGTTACAAATTTGATACCGAGAAAATTTTTCTCCTGTTTCTGCACGTCCGGAACGCTTTATTATTATTTGTTAATGTAAAGTAAATTCTCATTCTTATGTAAAGTTTTTGTAAAAAGCTTTTGGGAAAGCATGGACAGGGCATCTTAAATTCTATATCATTCAGTTGATCGTGAATTGACTAAATAAAATACCTAGTGTGCAGGACGATCGACCTATTAGTTTCATTAATTTTACTTTCGGTGGTTGGGAAACCCAATTTTATACAATTTTGAAATAATGATCACGCAGAATTCCCACGGTGCTGGGGCGACACAGGCACAGACACAGGGTAATTATTGGTTTTCCCAAAACTAAAATTCATTGTGTTGTTTTATTATTCTCAACATGTTTTATTGCTGGTATTGTAAACCAAATTGTCGGCACCCTTTGATAAAAATATGTCTTTGATAGTTTGCTTGTGTATTTAATCAGTTCCGGCTTAGATCTCGCACAAGAGACTTCAGTAGTAAGTAGTTCTGAGTGATGTGATGTGACAAGCTCTCAAAATAATATCAAGCAAGTAACTCATCAGTTTGTATTTATTATTGATTTAGCTCCTTTGTTGCCCTTATTTATTAGTAAAGAATAAATAAATAAAATAACTACCCAAAATAGCTACATAACCAACAATTATACCGTTTTTAATACAACCAAAAAATAAGATGACCATAAAAAGTACTTAATAATTTTGTGCTCGACTGTACTTGACTCGAAAATGTATGTAGAAGTTCACGTGGATATTTAACATACTTCCATATAGTAAACCAGGTCGAAATTATCATGGTTGGAGACGACTATTTCTTGACTATTTTTTGGCGTTCTCAAAATTGATTTATAAGAAGTTTTCAAAAGTGAGAATTGTGTGATGAAGGACACTAAAAACTAGACTTCTTAAAATAAACTTTAGCTCTAAACATAGTATTCAGAAAGTAAATTTGGGAATACATTTATATGGAAAAATGCGACTCGGCTACGCTCTTAATAAAGCAAATAAACTGTGAAATAAACAATACAATACCACATTTTCTAATAATATTTAAGTATAAGTAGGTACTTACATTTCTGGTTGAGTAGGAACTATGAAGAATGATAAGTCCGGGTTTGCGAAATCATTATTGAGGCACCCGAAAACACTACAATATTTTTTTCCCCTTTTTGAAGTCATGATACTCGTAATTTAAGTGGCCGCCGCCGGCGAGAGTTGACGAACGCAAGCGGTCATGTAGCGTACGCGCGTGCTCACAGTCGCGCTGCACAGCCCGCACTGCCGCCACCTTATTCCCTCATATATTATGCTAGCGTGTGCGTGAAATCGCGTGCCGACACGGCGCGCGGCGCGCACGCACACATTCAAACCGAGAGCGGCACGTTTGTATGAAGATGTTCTACTGTATATTTATTATACTGTGCAAAAACCCCGCTTACGTGATCCGTCCGGTCAGTGTAGCCACAGAATACTTTTAAAGTAATACAAAGGACACTCCCTTCCCCGCACTAACATCAGTTACCGCACCTCCCCCCGCACTTCGGCGTATTCGTCGCAGTTCTTAGAGCGCTCGCAAACACAAGTACCTCACGCACACATTCATACGTATACAAACGTCATTTTTTAATGTAGTAGTAGTAGGTAATTATTTTGCGAGCGTTGTATCACAGTATAATATACAGTAAAACATCTTCATACAAACGTGCCGCTCTCGGTTTGAATGTGTGCGTGCGCGCCGCGCGCCATGTCGGCACGCGATTTCACGCACACGCTAGCATAATATATGAGGGAATAAGGTGGCGGCAGTGCGGGCTGTGCAGCGCGACTGTGAGCACGCGCGTACGCTACATGACCGCTTGCGTTCGTCAACTCTCGCCGGCGGCGGCCACTTAAATTACGAGTATTATGACTTCAAAAAGGGGAAACAAATATTGTAGGTAGTGTTTTCGGGTGCCTCAATAATGATTTCGCAAACCCGGACTTATCATTCTTCATAGTTCCTACTCAACCAGAAATGTAAGTACCTACTTATACTTAAATATTATTAGAAAATCCACATTTTCTAATAATATTAAACACCCCTAAACTGTGTATAAACTGTGAAATAAACAATACAATACCACTATTGTATTGTTTATTTTACAGTTTATTTGCTTTATTAAGAGCGTAGCCGAGTCGCATTTTTCCATATAAATGTATTCCCAAATTTACTTTCTGAATACTATGTTTAGAGCTAAAGTTTATTTTAAGAAGTCTAGTTTTACTATAAAACAGAGGATTGAGTTCGAAACATCGTTTAGGTAAACGTATTTGTCGCGTATAGATGTAATAAGGGCAATTTCACAATAATTAATATTGCAAATTAATTACTATTGGAATTATTATTTTTTCTATTGTCTGATGTGTTGTTCAATCCAAATATGGTGTCTTATACACCCATTACAGGAATTACGGCAAAGATCGAAATTTACTCATGATCCCACCTGATGATTTTGTCGATAATGTAGAAAGGATGGAGCAGGTGTTTCGCAAAGCGTTCGAAAAGGACCACATCAACATGACATCAACATTAAAATTGGCCGGTCAATTTACGATCAACTGAATGATATAGAATTTAAGATGCCCTGTCCATGCTTTCCCAAAAGCTTTTTACAAAAACTTTACATAAGAATGAGAATTTACTTTACATTAACAAATAATAATAAAGCGTTCCGGACGTGCAGAAACAGGAGAAAAATTTTCTCGGTATCAAATTTGTAACTTAGTATTATAAATGTTATGTGAATAAAGGCTTTTTATTTTTACTAAATTTATAAATTGGTAAAATATTCAATCATAATATGCTTTTTTATTTCATAAATTTAGATCAAGTGCTGCTTGTTCGAAAATATTAACTAAAAGTAAAAGTGACAACCCTGGGGATCAACGCAAGAGTAGGCTAATAACTCGGCGGGCGGCCTTAGATAACTTACTGTATATTTATACTGTGGTTGTATGGAGTGTCCGGGGTGTGGTGTAGCCACAGATAATATCTCTCTACGTAGTGTAGCCAACCTTTTAATTCCTTTTTATTATTTAAGTTAAAACCTTACAATAATTTGCTGTTAAATATCTATACATATTTACATACAAATAAATAAAATTGAAGTGTCTGTTTGTAATGTCAAAATAACAGCTTTGCTGCGATAATGAGTGTATAGCGGTACTCATAACAAAAAATAACAATATAAAAAATGTCCGTCTGTCTTACGGTCTGAATTAATTTATTTCTAAAGGTTATAAATCACTTGTGTACAGAAATAAATACTAAAAATTACAAATCCTCACGTATAGACTTATAATAATCATTTAAATAATAATATCGAAGAAAAGTGTGTACTTACTATATTATTTTTATTATATTTCTGAGTTCAATGACTACCTTTCCGCGTGTTTCCTTAGCCTTTGATCTATTAAATTGAAGGAATATTATTTCAACTGAAACATTTCTGTACCAATGAAAATGTACTCACTTTGAACGTTTTATACTGTTTCGAAGTGTTTCTGAGAAAAGACATTGAGCCTTGTGTTTGTAAAACAAACCACTGGAAAATAGATAATAATTATTTATTCATTTATTTCAGGCGACGCAGGCCCATAGATAAATACCTTAACCTAAACATAGGTACATATTTTTATTATAAAACTAGCTGCGCCCCGCGGTTTCACCCGCGTAAATGTCGATCCCGTGGGAATATCGGGATAAAAACTATCCTATGTCCTTTCCCGGGACTCAAACTATCTCTATACCAAACTTCATCGAAATCGGTCCAGCCGTTTTCATGTTATGTCGTGACAACGGAAAACGGGTTTCATTTTTATATACAACATTATTTTTAGTATATGCGAAACCTGAATATAGTTTGTTCAGAATAAGTAACTGAATCGATTCCAATAATTTTTACCCCATGTTATATTTTGGCCCAAAAATATTTAAAAAAGGTTAAAGCTTGGACACCACGAGAGCGACGCGTTCGAGGAGGTATATTATAGTGTACTCTGTGTTCGAGGAGCGACACTAAGTAGGTACAACAATAGTGGCGCGGGCGCACAGCGAGCGGGGCGACCGGGGCGGGGGTGCAGCAACCCCTTCAGTCGCCCGGGTACCACAGGTTGGCGCGCACGTGTTCGCGTTCCCGTCCAACTGCATAATCGCGAGCGCGCGGCCGCCGCGGGCCTTACAGTTGTGTTTCGGTTGATCGTGTACCTATCGTATGTAAAAAGTGTCGTGTAACATTTTTAAACACGCCAAGATGGTTAATTGTAGAAAGTTATTATTTGTACCTACAGCCTGCTGTGGTTAAGTAATGCGATGTTTAACACTTTTCATCCACTTTGAACTTTAAATGGTTGACATAAGGTGCAACAAATCGCATTGACTACATTGTATCACTTACGGCTTACGAATAAGTAATTACTTATTCGTAGCTTACGGCTGCATTTATTTACGAATAAAGTACATTATAATAACTACCTACACTTGACCATTACGACAGTCCAAAGCCTGCAAGTGTGATGGAAAATGTTATCACCAGTTAATTACAATACAATCGCCGCGCCGCCGTACCGAACGGCACGCGGCCCACCCCGCCGCACCGCTTGCCGTTCATCGGTGACCATGTTTTTGGACGGACAAACAGGTAACATAACAAGCTTATAACTTGGTGATTATTCATGATACAGTTTTGAAATTTTGTACATAGATTCTTTACATAAAAATACTAGACACGTGTTTCGGGTTTCGCATATACTAAAAATAATGTTGTATATAGACTAGTACATCACTTCACTAGCTAGTTCTTGTACTGCTCTGTGGTACTTGTCCGCGGAAGCGACGGAACACCACGTCCTGTGGCCAGAAGTCTTCTTCCATGACGACGGACAGATAACAATTTGGTACGCGCACCACGAACGCCTTGAAGTTGACGTTGCGGTGCGACTCCAGTAACTGCACCAAAACCACCACACACAACCAGTAACTGCAAATTATATTATCCTCCCTCTGCAACTTACCTTATATTTTTATCAAAAATGTCTTGTTCTTTATACATATTTGGTTAGTCTTCAAAATATTACGACCACAGTATAATATCTCATAAATCAAGTCCTTAAATAAAACCTAGACTTGATACCCTCTCAAAACCTAAGTCCTCTATATTTTTAGAAGAAACCCGTCCCTACTTCATCACCATTTCATATATCGATGGTCATTCTGTAGTTAAGTCACCATTATACTTAGACCCCCAAATATTCCCCATTCTGATTGAATTATAAGGATTGGAAGGGTCAGAGTAAGCTGGCCGTTACTAGGTGTAGGCTTAGAGCTAACTCCGGACAGTCATATGACATAATATCGGGCTCTTTTGTTAGAAAATCGCGTCCATTTCTCAAGGGGATGGCCACGTAGGGTTGAATGCAGTGCACGATTTTACGACAACATTTGTTGACCAATATTATTCTCATTGTGAAATGGAGATGCTCTTGAAAACAAAACCTTTCAACAACTCAATTCTTTTCAACTCTTTTTACAATTTGTTTCGTGTTTGTAGTTATTATTTTGCTCCATACCTATTTCTGGAGCACATGGCAGCTAAGTACTTATAGAATTATTGCGACAAGTCAAAAGAAAGACTGTTGGATTACTGCTTACTCCCTCTCACCGAGAGGAGGCCTGTGTCCCAGCAGTGGGAATGTTATAGGCTGAATATGATGAAAAGAAAGACGGAAGCTGTGGCGAAACAGTGCTGCCTTACCCAAATCCTTCCCTCCACCCGCTGAAGATCTCCCACCTGGAAATGAGTTGCCTTGGGTAACCTGGAAGTCTTTAATTAGACTCCGGGCTCAGGTTAGCCGAAGCAAGAAAAACCTATTCAGGTGGAGATTCATAGATGACTCCACCTTGAAGTGTAAATGTGGTGCTGTTCCACAACCGATAGCTATTATCATGTCCTGCGTGTACCGTCAGCTTCACGTTACAAGAACTGATGGACGCTAGTGATGGCGCCAAACACGTAGTTGAATTCTGAGCCGAGTCCATTTAGATTGCCATCGACACGCCAAGATGAAGATGCACAAAGACGTTAGCAACACCCACAAGCAAAGTACAGCTTGATGTTTGGCCCATAAAGCCAAAATTACATTACGAAATTAGGGGCATGAAATGACATAAAATTATAGGACTTTTTCGTTGGTGACAGACTGACAGTTCAATGGATCACGCGAGCGAGCGACTGACGCTCCCGCCAGGCGGTCCCGAAACAGTTGCCCTATAATTTTATGTCAATAATTTCGTAATATAATTTTGACTTTAGGGGAATCTAACGTAATTTTTTTCCGAGATTTGTAAGGTAGGCCACAAGTCAGTGGAAACAAAACCAGTATAAGCTAAGTATATTTATTTCTGTGCTTACATTAAAATAATAAGTAAGCAAACAATACCTAATTAATTAATAAAAATTACAAAATTAAATCCTAACTTAATTGAATCTATACACAAACTAAAATATCGCACCTTAATAAAAATGTATTCTACCATAAAGATTTATTCTACCACTAGCTGCGCCCCGCGGTTTCAGCCGCATAAGTTTTGATCCCGTAGGAATATCGGGATAAAAACTATCCTATGTCCTTTTCCGGGACTCAAACTATCTCTATACCTAATTTCATCTAAATCGGTTCAGTGGTTTAGGCGTGAAGAGGTAACACACACACACACACACACTCACAAACTTTCGCCTTTATAATATTAGTGTGATAAGAACGTCGCGCGTCGCTTCTTTAATATTCACATAAAAGTGCGTACCTTTTAGTGACCCTCTATGATCGTAACTCGATTTCTTAGATTCTGAAGGTGCGAATTATATCGTCGAAAAATTCATCCACATCGCTGTCGACTGAGAATGTACCCAAGAGACTGACGGCATTAGCACGTTGTATGGCAATGCTTAGAGCGGTTATGCACTACATCCGATCCGAATCTAATAAAAAACACTGGCACTCGGGGAGTTCCGACAGAAGTGAAAACAAAACACAAACAGAATACTTTGCCATCACTCACTGACATATCGGATATATATACATTAAAACCGAGTACATCCCGAGGACAGCCGAACACATCCGAAGCGGTGTCGTTACGGTAACAGTAGCGCGAATTCAATGGTTTTTTTTCCCATCGCATTAAATGCCCAACGTGGCTAAAGAAGTTTTCACTTCAATAAAAACACAGACAAGTTCATGTGTCCGTTTTTAATAATCCATTGAGAGAGAGAGAAAGTTCATTCCTGTTTTAACTTAAACCACAGAAACCCGAACCAGGGTGCTAATACTTACATGTATACAAGAGTAGGGCAAAGTTTAATTTAAAAAATCCAACAAGTAACATTAAAAAAAGTAAACAAATTAAAAACAAACACTAACCGTGACGTAATCAACTGCACAATGTTCATATTTCCGAACTTTGCCGAGCCAACACGAGCGCAAACATGCATTTTACTGCGAAATTAAACGAGTAGCGGAGCAGCATGGACGGTGCCAATGGGCCATTCACTTCAATGTATTTTGAAAGAGACTTTCAAAAACTGCTTTCTTATCTAAATTGAATATTCGTAACACCTGTGCTTATTGCCCATTGCTGTGTATTGCTGAATGACAGCTATGGCACCTACTATTTGTGAAGTGGTTTTGTTTGAGAACGGTCGCAATTTTTTGTCAATATTTTTTAAACGAAGTTCTCTTGCGGCAGGAGTAAACTGATTGAAATTGTCACGGTAACGAAAAAGCGCTATGCTCAATCCATGCGACTTTTTATTAACCGATTTCAAGAACGGAGGTTCTGTATTCGGCCCATATATATGTCTATGTATGTATGTTTGTAAATCCGCGATTTTCTCAAAAAGTAATAAACCAATTTTGATGTTTCTTTCATTAACGTGATCTACATACTTTCAAGAAGGTTTTAGTATATAATACATTACGCTTCCGCGGACAAGTACCACAGAACAGCACAAGAACAAGCTAGTGAAGTACTGTTTCATAATAAAAATATGTATGTTTAGGTAAAGGTGGGCCTGCGTCGCCTGAAATAAATGAATAAATAAATAAATATCAGTAACAGGAAGTTATTATAACATCATCAATATAAACTGAGTGACAACAAAAACACGTATTATTGAAGCTAGCTCAATAATATGGGACCACCCCTGAGGCATACCCTATCTATCAATAAATATTTTTTTAATTCGATTTACAAATTGCCGGTGACATCGCATTATACAAAAACAATTTTGTTTACTCAAAGTCAAATCATTTATTTCAAATAGGCACTTTTGAACGTCAAACATTTCAATAAAATATAATTGATTCTAGTCGCCCCTTCCAAAAGGTAGTGTTCATCATGGTAGTGTTCGTATGGAGAAGAATGGGCAAGAAACTCCACCGTTACTCTTTTAAAATGTTATTTACAAGGACTTGAATTTTACCAGTAATTTTGCTTTAAAAACCAAACTACTGAACCAATTATGATGAAATTTCTATGGGGTCAATCTGAAAGTATATCATTTCAAATAAAAAATAATTTTTCAAATCGGCTTATAAATAACGGAGTCCTGAGGTAACAAACATAAAAAAAAATTCAACCGAATCGATAATCTCCTCCTTTTTTTGAAGTCGGTTAAAAGATTAAATTCTTTTCACGTAGCAATGTGCCGTGTTATCGCGTCTTTTATGGCTACATGTGATATTTTTACAAAAGACGCCGCCAGCCAATATCAAAGGTTACTGGGTCATATTGTCCTTTTCATGTCTAAAGTAGGTATTTTTTGCTGCAAATATTTGATCGGTGTACATATTATATTTGCTGAAATTTTCACATGTTATTATGTTTGCATTTCAAAATGTATGATCATTTCTATATATTTTAGAAACGAAGACGGTGATCAATACTCGTGGCTTCTCTAACATAATACATAATCAGCCTATAATGTTCCCACTGCTGGGACACAGGCCTCCTCTCAGTGAGAGGGAGTGGGCCGTAATCCACCACGCGGGCCCAGTGCGGGTTGGTAGATGTCACATGTCTTCGAATTTTTGTTTCTAGGACATGCCGGTTTCCTCACGATGTTTTCCTTCACCGTTTTGAGAGCAGTGGTGATGAAATAATTGACACAAAGTAAAGCGCCTGTATTAGCGCTACAATTGGGACAATATTGTTATAGAAAGTAAAATTTAAGTACATGTATAAGCTCCTTTAATCTTTTATCTCAAAAGATATCCAGAATATTATTATAATATTCCACATCCCTTCACACCCACACAGAATAAAATTTCTATACAATTTTTCTTCTTCAAATTCTGTGAATGCTGCTCAAAATGTTTCAATAAGCTAAGATTAGTCTCGTAACACCGTTTTCATGTAGCTACAACGGTCAAGTTTTTTACTTGCCCCGTCTCAATAATTCACCTGTATTTTGTCGTGATATGGCGAATCTAAAGATTTAAATCTTTGGCGTATAACATAATTGTATATTCATATAATGGCTGCTAATATAATTTGTGTTTTATGTGACAGAATCTACAATCCATCGCCATTTAGAGGCTTTGCATTTGTTTAGAATTTATTACTAACGGTGATGCATACGTTGCGTTCAAGCTATAAGATTTTAAATTGAAAATAAGGATTTTATACGGGGTGTAAGGTCGACGCACAAACTGTTACCATAAATTCAATTTGTAGATACATGATTCTAGACTATGTATAATAATGTTGCAAGGTGCGAGTGGGTCGGCCTAAAGTAATTTTTTGTTGTTGGCAACATTGGAATTCTCTCTGTCAACAAGCACGACTTCACGTCGCTTACATTTTAAAAACTGTAAAAATAACGAAAAGAAGCCGATAGTTTTCGAAGCCCTGCACCAACCGCACCTTCCAAATTGATTCTGAAACCAAGACTGCATTTTATTTCGCCTCCATCTGTAACAAATTGATATACATAACATAATGAGCCTATACTGTTCCCACTGCTGGGACACAGGCCTCCTCTATTTTTGAGTGAGAGTGGGCCATCCACCACGTGGGCCAATGCGGGTTGGTAATTCTAGACCCACTAGAGTTTAAAGTTTTCGTCGGTTATTTAAAAAAAAGCAACTGTTCCAAACATTTTGACAGTGTAGATGCACTTTTGTATGAAACAGCACATTAAAAAAAAAATTACGATGAAAAATTTTCTGCGCTAGGGATGTTTACAATTATATGCTGAATTTATGGTTACAGTGTGTGCGTCGGTGCCCCCCCCCCCGACCTTACACCGTGTATAAAAATACGAGTTATTCCCGTCCCCTGACCCCCCCACCCCTTTTCCCCTTAGTTTTTCTTCTGTTTTAATCTCTGTCTTATCCACTATAAACTTTCTCACTCCGGTCTGATGGCTCATTATAAAGTATGGCTCTTGTAATTATTTTCAAAAAACCGGCTCAAATGACTGCAAATGCCTAATGCATAAAGTCCACATCAGCACAAATAGTGCCATGATACACTGTACAATAAAATGATTTAAAACAAAACAAACTATCGTTAGCAATCCTCGCCTCGTTCAGCAAATAAATCAGTTCTTTAATTAAGTTTCACTGCTCCAACAGAATTAAAAAAAAAAAAATCTGTTTTGAGAATCTGTGTGCATAAGTTAATGTTATACTTTTTTTTTTTTACTTTCAAAGCTCGAAGTGTCATTTGCAGCCTTGTCCTCAGATCCACACAACTGATGACTGCCAGTACGTTTTTTACATTGGTATATTGGCGCGGCTAGCTGACACGATTTGGCTAATAATTTTATTTTCACTTCTCATGCTCTAAAAGTTCGTCTTTATGTTGTGCTTAGGCGACATAAAATCGCTTTTCATGTTCTAGTGCATAAAGTAATTTTTTTTTCTGAGACTAAGGTAATCAGGCCCAACAGCCACACGCGCAATAAAACTTCGCAGATTAAAGCCGTGATTTATTTCATTTTCTTTAATTTATACCACTTCCGTGTTTTCTATCGTTAATTTAATAAAATCAGGTAAAATAGTTGTCATTTATTAGTTAAAAAGGCAAAGAAACGTTTTCATTTTTTGGCAGTATGAAGTACCCAAGTCGAATGAAAAATGTTGAAAATTAAAAAAAAAAAAACTTAAAAAGTATCGTGGCGGTATTATCTGTGGTGGCGGGAATTAGCTATAGATGCAACATTTTTGATTAATTATATACTGTATACTTTATGCCTGTTTAATTTTCTCGCAATCGAAGTGAAAAGCAGAGTGTATGTAACTCAGGCATAAACGAGCCATTTTACCCCTCGACTTAACTATCCACCCTCGCCTGCGGCTCGGGTGGATATAAACGACTCGAGGTAAAATAGCTTCTTTTATGCCTTAGTTGTACAATCTATTATTAATGTTCTGTGTCTCGTAATGTTAATTACTTTGCATACCTACTACTTTTTTTTCTGTTTTTATATAATTTTAATGTATTTATTTTGAAAAATTCATTGAGTCTCAAAGAATGTGCGCAATTTGAATGGAGTAGTGGAACTGTGGAGCTGACGCTGCCTGTGTGAGCGTGCGCGTTCCATCGCCGCCTGTTCGATGTCCACCGCGCACAGGATGTATGAAAACAGCACATGATGTAATTTCTTGTTCCGTTGGTGTAATTGCTGTATGGCGTTCCAGTAGGAGGATAAATAAATTGTATAGAGTCAAGTAGTTTCTAACTGAACAGACCGCTGTGCTCCCGGGGAGTTTGTTGCGCCACTTCTTCTTCCCAGCGACAGCACTAGGAAGTGGTGAAGGGCGGGCGTTTTGGAGGACATTTGAAAAGTGCTGATTCTCAGATTAATTTGAATAAATGAGTTTTGATTTTTAGTTAAGTATAGTTATTTTACAGATTACGGCCCACTCCCTCTCACAGAGAGGAGGCCTGTGTCCCAGCAGTGGGAACGTTATAGGCTGATTATGTATGTATGTATAGTTATTTTGATCATCTTTATTATATATAACATTTCAGAAGTTTCGAAATCATCGTAGTTAATAACATTACCGTGTTTTAGTTTGAAAGGCACTTGCGATATTTCAGATGCCTAGCTATTTATTATAACAAAGATCATGAAGTTATAAATTTTGTTGGAAACTGACGAGACTGAAAACTTCATTTCTAAAAAATGTAACTAAGGTTGAGGCCAAACGAGCGTAATTTTTTGAGCTGTGAGTCGCGTATTTTGAGTATCGCAATTTACGTTCAACCGAAATTCGGTTAGGCTGCCAGACGGACGGACGTAACTTCAGTCGCATTCTGTAACATAACTGACGCTTGCCTCGCTAACCTCCCTCACCCCGAGCGCAATTCGGTTTAAATAACGCGCGTGAGTCAGCAGACAACTCACTTTGCGTCGCCGTGTGAAACCGATTGCAGCTTAAATTCCGCGACTCATTTTACGCGACTCACAGCTTAAAAAATTACGCTCGTTTGGCGTCAGCCTAAAGGTCACCGAAACTTGGCATCATATGGAGTGTGCTGTGCACATAGCTACTTCCCTTCAATTCTGTTTATCTGATCATCTGCCTTTTCCCAACTACGTTCGGGTCGGCTTCCAGTCTAATCGGTTGCGACTGCGACTGCATATCTGACCTCCACAACCCAGTTACTG
Source organism: Amphipoea oculea (assembly GCA_945859645.1). Taxonomy (NCBI): domain Eukaryota; kingdom Metazoa; phylum Arthropoda; class Insecta; order Lepidoptera; family Noctuidae; genus Amphipoea; species Amphipoea oculea. The sequence continues at coordinate 19,103,807 of OX243873.1, forward strand.
AGTAATACGAAACCCCTTGGTAAAACTGGTTGTTAGACTTTCAGGTTTCTGACAACTCGTAACGACTGTCAAGAATCCACGAATGACAGCCAGGACCAACAGCTTAACGTGCTTTCCGAGGCACGCAGGAGTCTTGGTATGTAAAGATGGTCACCCATCCGCGGAGCAACCGCGGCAAGCGCAGCTTAACCTGATCGATCGACCCGTACGGCTGTTATTACTTAGCCACAAGCCCCTCAAGTCTTTTTATCTAATCTACCTACTAAACATCTGAAGTGTGTGTACATTGTACGCACATCAAGTAGGTCCCTGTCCTACTCTCTTTGTGTTTTTGTGACCTTAAACGATTTCCAGTACTCCTGTACTTTGTTCTTAATTCTAAAGTTTTGGCAAAGAGGCTGTTTGTTTTCTCAAAGTAAGTACTTATAGGTCTACATCTAAGAACGAAGCCTAATTAAGTTAAATTTTGTATTATGTAGGTAATTATTTTTTTAGGGTTCCGTACCTCGAAAGGAAAAAACGGAACCCTTATAGGATCACTTTGTTGTCCGTCCGTCTGTCTGTCTGTCAAGACCCTTTTTCTCAGGAACGCGTGGAGGTATCAAGCTGGAATTTATACCAAATACTCAAGTCTACTGTCCCTTAGAGCTGTGAAAAAATCAAATTTCTAAGCCAACGCAATCAAAAGATACAGCCGTTTATGCCGCATATTTCCGCAAAATTCCGACACTCGCAAGGGAATTGAAACTTACAGGGTACTTCCCGTGAACTCAGAATCTTGAAATTTGGTACGAAGCAACGTCTTATAACACAAATAAAGGAAAAATTGCGAAAACCTTAACTTTTTATACGGAATCCTCGGTGCGTGAGTCCGACTCCCACTTGGCCGGTTTTTTTTAATTTAAGCACAGTTTTCCTTATATAATTTAAATTGGGAGATTTCACATTTATTTGTTACACAACTTTCTTTATACATATTATGTAAATTGTAGAGCAGTGGTGGCCCAGTGGTCGCGACTTACGTGTTGTAGGTCGTGGATTTGAACCCAGACATGCGATTTACTTTATGTTAGTTATTTCATCACCATTGCTCTCAAAACGGTGACGAAAATCGGCATGTCCTAGAACCAAGATTTGAAGGCATGTGACATAGATGTCACACCAAGACCAAAGAAGATGGTAGACCAAATCGCAAAAAAAATCAGCTGTTCCCTAAATTTATGTTCGCATAACTCGTCAAAATGTAGGAAACAGCTGATTTTTTTTCGCGATTTCAGTTAAATAGTATCCAATAGTAAAAGTTGTTCATAATGATGAGTACAATCTCCCATTTCGATTTGTCGCATGTTTTAAATATCACCCTGTATACACGAAACATCTCTCCTGACTAATCAATCAACAACTTGACAAACGCAATCGAAAATAAAAAGAAAAATAATCCTTGAAAATATAGAGCTTAGTTCGGCCTCGGCTAAGTCCAATATTCGGCAGTTCTCCAATATCGGCTGCGAAGGTATTGATGAAACTTATCCGGTGATAATCTTCGGCCCGGCCGAAACACGACCTTTTATTCTTTCTCTAGGGTTCCGTGATAATTAATGGCTTTAACTCGCCTAGAATATTTAATTAAAGCTTTTGTTTTTTTTTTTGGGAGTGTTGCTACTTTTAATCTTTGTGTTGAACTGAATTTGGAATGCGTAATTTAACTAAGGGCTGATTTTTCCAACGGCAGATAACTTTATTGGAGGAATAATTTCGAATTTTTGACAGTTCTTCCATACAAAAACTGTCAAACGTCAATTTTATTCCACGAATAAAAATTATGGGTCGATTGAAAAATCAGCCCTTAGTAGATTATTTAAAATTATGGATTCTAGATTATAAGCTAGCTTGAATTTGAAAGGGATCGCTGTGAGCTATATTGAATGAAAAAAAAATGAATGAATGATGATGAATGAAAATGTTTTTATTTTATGAAAACATGCCCAGACTGACATTAATAACCCTCAGACCAATAAATTTTATTGGTCTGAGTTAATAACCAAGGAGTTTTTTATACCACATTTAATAAAGATTTTTAGAGATGCTCTTCGTTTATCTTAAAACTATTATTTCTGTCTAAGACCGTGTTAAGACCGTACAACTGTTACCTCCTTTAGTAGGACAACTAAACGATCCACTTAAAAAAAAACTACTTATGTTTCTAAAGAACACATAAATATTCTTCTTCAAAATGGCTAACTGATTGTTAGGAGCAGTCGTATTCAGTTACCCACGTCCGCTGAGTCGCATAAGTTATTCAGGGCACGACTGTAACTTAGAAGCACGACTCGCGAGGATATCAGGACTTACATACTTTATGTTCGTAATTGCTTACAAATTCCCGCGTAAATGCGCGTGTCTTGGACAAGGTTTTTTGAATAGTAAGAGAGAATTAGCTTTTATCGATGAAAAAAAATCTATGGTTTACAAATGAAAATTGACAGATGTCTGTTTGACACTAACACACACACACATACTAACAGCTCACTAACTGCTTTTTTTTTAAATCCCGCATTTATTTTCTTTTATTTATCTATGAAAATAAATCTACAATTAAACAAAATTTGACAGATATGTCAATTTGACACTAAGTAAAACAGCTTTTTAAAAATTCCCCTTGAGTCTGGCAAACGAAAGTAGACACTCGAATTATTTGCAGACTTTTTATATGGCAATGTTAGACAAAATGTCAAATAAATTTTTTTAAAACAAGGTACATGCTCTGTGAAGTTGGCGTGTTGTTGTGATCTTGTTGAGCATTTTTCTAACTCAAAAGTCTCTAAGTCAAGCAGTAGTGTTCAAATAAAACCGTTTTTCATCAAAAACAAATTATTAGAAAGTATCAAATTAGGTTATCCCAGGTATGTCATACTAATTTTGGGGTTGCTATACTGATATTTTTTTAATTTGACACGATTTTTCAGTCTCTACTTTCGTTTGCCAGACTCTATCAATTTTGCTGTTAACACTGAACGGCCTCCAGACGTAATAACAATAAAACTTCTATTGTGCCTCGTTCAGTCACAGTGTCCTTCAATGGGTTTCCTTAGACCACTGTTCTTGCGGTAGTGAAAAGAGACAGTTAACTATTCATAGACGTATTCTGAAAGACGTCGAATTGGTCCTTTAAAACTTAGTCGCTTTTGTTGGAGTATTGTCGTATGACGTATCACAATACAGGGTGAAATTTTAAACACCGTTTTCTTCTTAAGGGGTCATTGTACTCATCATTATGAACAACTTTTACTATGGGACCTGATCTCGTGAAAAAAACAATCAGCTGTTACATTTATGTTCGCGTAACTCGTCAAAATCTAGGGAACAGCTGATAATTATTTTTCGTGATTTCATGTTTGGTCCCATAGTAAAAGTTGTTCATAATTATGAGTACAATGACCCCTTAAGAGGAAAACGGTGATTAAAATTTCACCCTGTATAAAACATTGTTCTCTGTCACCGTTGGATCGTGTTACGTACTCCAATAATCTTTTAGTTTACAACTCAACTAGGTACACGGAACCCAACCTTTTTCTTTCCCAAAAAATTTGTGAGGCGGGTTTTCTTTCAGTTCGCTCCCTTCGGATGATGGATAGGGGCTTTGTCTTTACAAATTGAGATCTCGTTGAGCCCGGCTTTGCTCAAAGAAAACATATACATGTTTTCTTTGAGCAAAACCGGGCTCAACTATCGCTACTTTAGTGAAATACATAATATAGGCGTTTTATTAAAATTATGATTGACGCTCTTTTGGATTACGTGGTTATTTCTATGTGGCTGTGTTACACGTATTTTATTTAATGCAGGATTTGTCTCTATAGGTTAGGATTTACATTTATATTTACATAGAGTTGCGATTCTTCATCATTGTCATCACCTCAGGCCGGAATTACCTAATACTTGGTAAATACCTTTCTTGGATGGGCTGTTCATTTATTTCATATGAAGATTTGAGACGGAGGGGGTCCAAACAAATCTTAAATATTTTTTCTTACGTGAAGGAGAGAGGGGTCTAGATTTTTTTACGTTAGATCACAAAAGTAAGCAAAGATTGTAAGTTTTTAATTTTTTTTTTGCTACATTTTCTTTGCAATTTTAGTAGATATGATCAGAGGGGCAATTCTCGTAATTTTAAAAACGTTCACAGTCTGATCTCAGTCTCAATCTGTCAAAAATACCTCTAATTTCCCTACATTTTGACAATTTTTTGACATTTGTTTTAAACAAATTAGAGATTTGAACGTTTTAAATTACGAGAATTGCCCCTCAGGTGGTACATGCACAATAAAATTACCAACTATAGCTTAGTTGGTAATTTAAAATATTAATAATAGATAACATTTGGAAAGTTATTAAATTAAAGGACATAAAAAAGAAAATATAAAATGTAGAGATACTTATATTAAAAAGTTAAAATTAAGTTACAAAATGTTTCTGAAGCTTGAGTAGGTACTTTGTTTTCTCCATACCAGATGCCAGGGAAATAGGGATAAACCCGCGTACCTACCTACGTACTTAGACGAAACAGTCGTGCGTATGAAATCAATCAACCGTGATAAACGAGTTTCTGGTTTCATTCGGAATAATGGAATAACAGACTATTAATAGTTATTATTCTACTTTCCATAAAGTTATTTGTTATGCCCACCTAGCTGTAACGAAAAAACTAAACCAAAATAAAGTAAAGCGTATTAATTTTAAAGCAAATATGAACGCATCAAAATTTCAACGAAAGTAACAAAAAAATTATAATAAAAATATATTCAAAAATGGAACAAAAGTAACATGGCGTTCTTTCTGCCGTCGAGTCGTGTTCGTCCACATTTTAAAGTTATTCATATAGGTAATAAGTGCACTCGCCGCACCACATTTGCACAGGATGAAAAGCGTATTATCTTTGCCCGGACTAGAAAAATAAATGTAAGTTGTGATAGAGTGACATTTTGGCAAACGACGACGAGATTACTGTTTTATGGCAGCTAGTGTATTATGTTGTCACATTGAGCATGGAAGATTGCAGATAAGTGTCAATTTGCTTTATTTAGTAGTTATTTTATGAGATAGATATAAGAGTAATGTGATAGCTACGCATTGTTTTAGATTTACAAAAATGCAAAACGGTGCTATTGAATGAAAAATATAAAATCGACCCGTTTTGTTTTGCGTCCCGGTTAGTTGACAAAACCCAAAAAATAGAATCCATTCATTTAATAATATTAAAATTAACATAGCCATTTTTGAACCCGCGCCTGAAAAGCCGTGTCAAACAAACGTCAATTTTTATCTGGCACCAGATTTAAAAGTCAACACAAGTCCTTTTGTTTTTTTCGGCCTAACCATTGTCAAAATACAGATTTACGGTGGTTGGTCATGCGTTTATTTCACAGCTGACCGTTTTGAATTTTGCACTACATTCGGCTCAAACCTTCTCGGTACGTAAAACTTTTTGATACGTAAAACCTCCTATCTAGAACATGTCCGTGACACCCGACGCGATAAAACCGTTTTTGTTTCGTTTTTTTTTTTTTCCTATGCACATTGCGTCGTTACGCGAGACATATGAAACCGGCAATCGGTTGTTTATATCAGTTTTGTTCAGGAAAATATTTTCTAGTTGCTACGGAAGCTTTTCAAACTTGCATTTTGTTCTTTCATTTGTATTTTATTTTATATGGACTTTTCTTTATTGCTGGCTGAAAATGGACGCAAGTTAACTACAGAGTTTACATCGACGGTTTCTGTCACGTCTTAAATTTAATCTACAACTTGAATAACTATGATTAATTGTAATTATTCGTTAGGTACTATTTTTTGTCTGACACATATTTATTTTATTTAAGTATGCATACACACGTCACGTTGCAGTGTAAGACTGATTTACATCCGTCACCTCACACATGGTCCAGATGAAAACCAACGTCAGGCATTAGTTGCCTGGCATTTTTGCTGAACTGGGCCTTTTTGGCGCAGCCGTGAGGCACCTTTTCCTGCTAATTTCTTGCATCGGACTTTACACTTTCTATTTGATTTTTATTTGTTGCTATTCTGGAGTCTTTTAGTCTGTGCTAAATAAATTGATTTTCTTTCTTTCTTACTTAATAAATAGATTGAAATACAACACATCATATACCTAGTATAACATTACGCCTATGTATTCCCCGAAATGTTAGGTAGAGGTGTATCTACAGTACGCCCACATTTCGTCAGTAAAAACCCAATAACACTTTGCCTGACCCGGAAATCGATTCCAGTTCCTCATGCTTAGCAGTAGCGCTTGAGACCACTAGATCAACGAGGCGATTGCCACATGTTATAGTATAACTAGCTGCGCCCCTCGGTTTCACCCGCATAAGTGTCTATCCCATGAGAATATAGGGATAAAAAGTATTCTATGTGTTAATCCTGGTTATAAACTATCTGTGTGCCAAATTTCATCTAAATCCGTTGAGTAGTTTTTGCGTGAACAAGTAACAAACATACAAACACACTCACAAACTTTCGCCTTTATAATAATATTTGTGATACTAATTAAATTTTACAGTACAGAAGGGAACAAACTAGCATAACAACAGCAAAGAAATCTCCTTGATTTATATCCCGATTAACTTCCACAAAATCGTCGTAAAATTCTCGAAGTGGAACCAATAATGCCAGAAGCTGGCAGCCTTCCCGAACATTCCATAAGAAACCCATCGGGTTTTTAATTTAATGGAAAAATCGCTTGGGTAATAGACAGCGATGTGCAATCATGTAAACGTACCTTATCTGGTTTGAGTTATTGAAAGTTTTCCTTTTTGAGTAACATCAAAAACGGAATAATCATAGTTAGGAGTGCTAGGGACATTTGATCCTTATGATTGACCCTATCGATTGGTGCCGTAAAAGTATAGATGAGATGCTATTTTTTCGTATTTTAGTCGGTTCGATTCCCGGGTCTGGGAAGCGTATTTTCAAAAATGTTTAAAAGCAGTTTTGTTTCTTTAAAAAAATAAAGGAATGTTTCCTTTGAGTAAAATTTGCCGTCTTCAGTATTTAGAGTACTTTCCCTCCAGAGCCCTGATTCAGAACCATACGACAGGCTATCGTATCGAAAACCTGACATTTCGATATACTGATTTGACTTTCCCTCAACAGCAAATAGCTGTTGGAAGAATAGCGGGCGTCTATTTGATTTAAACTGACAAAATTTTCGGGTTTTGGACTTGTGAACAGCGTTGAGAAGACTCGTACGATAACAATGATTAATGTTCGATACGATACGGAAGCATATCGAGTGTTTGTGAATAAGGGGGCAGATACGCTTCGAAAAATTCACCCTATATTAGCTGTCATTCATTGAGGCATTTTATTTTCAATTCGCCGACCCGACAGACGTCCTGTCAAAATTTTTATAGTTAATTCGTACAAAAAAGAACGTTCAGCCGATCGATTCCTTAAAAACCTCACGACTTAGTTGAATTAAGTTGTCAGTGGAATGACAGCTTAATTCACATGAGTTTTCACGGTGAAAGGAAAACCTAAGTCGGACTATAATTACGAACATTTTAAAACAAAAAAAAGTCAAATCGGTCCAGCCGTTCTCTAATAAGCCTACTAATTTCCAATTTCAAGTTCTTTTAAATGTACTGTTATACCACAGTAGATATAATATACAGTAGAACATCTTCATACAAACGTGCCGCTCTCGGTTTGAATGTGTGCGTGCGCGCCGCGCGCCGTGTCGGCACGCGATTTCACGCACACGCTAGCATAATATATGAGGGAATAAGGTGGCGGCAGTGCGGGCTGTGCAGCGCGACTGTGAGCACGCGCGTACGCTACATGACCGCTTGCGTTCGTCAACTCTCGCCGGCGGCGGCCACTTAAATTACGAGTATCATGACTTCAAAAAGGGGAAAAAAATATTGTAGTGTTTTCGGGTGCCTCAATAATGATTTCGCAAACCCGGACTTATCATTCTTCATAGTTCCTACTCAACCAGAAATGTAAGTACCTACTTATACTTAAATATTATTAGAAAATGTGGTATTGTATTGTTTATTTCACAGTTTATTTGCTTTATTAAGAGCGTAGCCGAGTCGCATTTTTCCATATAAATGTATTCCCAAATTTACTTTCTGAATACTATGTTTAGAGCTAAAGTTTATTTTAAGAAGTCTAGTTTTTAGTGTCCTTCACCACACAATCCTCACTTTTGAAAACTTCTTATAAATCAATTTTGAGAACGCCAAAAAATAGTCAAGAAATAGTCGTCTCCAACCATGATAATTTCGACCTGGTTTACTATATGGAAGTATGTTAAATATCCACGTGAACTTCTACATACATTTTCGAGTCAAGTACAGTCGAGCACAAAATTATTAAGTACTTTTTATGGTCATCTTATTTTTTGGTTGTATTAAAAACGGTATAATTGTTGGTTATGTAGCTATTTTGGGTAGTTATTTTATTTATTTATTTTATTTATTTATTCTTTACTAATAAATAAGGGCAACAAAGGAGCTAAATCAATAATAAATACAAACTGATGAGTTACTTGCTTGATATTATTTTGAGAGCTTGTCACATCACATCACTCAGAACTACTTACTACTGAAGTCTCTTGTGCGAGATCTAAGCCGGAACTGATTAAATACACAAGCAAACTATCAAAGACATATTTTTATCAAAGGGTGCCGACAATTTGGTTTACAATACCAGCAATAAAACATGTTGAGAATAATAAAACAACACAATGAATTTTAGTTTTGGGAAAACCAATAATTACCTTGTGTCGCCCCAGCACCGTGGGAATTCTGCGTGATCATTATTTCAAAATTGCATAAAATTGGGTTTCCCAACCACCGAAAGTAAAATTAATGAAACTAATAGGTCGATCGTCCTGCACACTAGGTATTTTATTTAGTCAATTCACGATCAACTGAATGATATAGAATTTAAGATGCCCTGTCCATGCTTTCCCAAAAGCTTTTTACAAAAACTTTACATAAGAATGAGAATTTACTTTACATTAACAAATAATAATAAAGCGTTCCGGACGTGCAGAAACAGGAGAAAAATTTTCTCGGTATCAAATTTGTAACTTAGTATTATAAATGTTATGTGAATAAAGGCTTTTTATTTTTACTAAATTTATAAATTGGTAAAATATTCAATCATAATATGCTATTTATTTCATAAATTTAGATCAAGTGCTGCTTGTTCGAAAATATTAACTAAAAGTAAAAGTGACAACCCTGGGGATCAACGCAAGAGTAGGCTAATAACTCGGCGGGCGGCCTTAGATAACTTACTGTATATTTATTATACTGTGGTTATACTGTAGTCTAAGATAACACCACAGATATAGATAGACCTAGATAACGCAAGTATCACGAACTGTATGAAAACCAAGCGTGCCATTTTTTGACTACCTACTATGACGTCACAAGCTCGCGTTCTCGCTCACGCTCACCCAGCCAGCAGTACACAGGACTGAGCGCGAAAGTGGCGGCTTACGATTTTTGAACGTACGTACGCTAGCGTGATTTTTGGCACGCGAAGTAGTTGCTCTTGCGTTATCTAGGTGTACTTATCTATATCTGTGGATAACACAAACAACAAAGTAAGTTAGGTACTTACTAACAAATTCACCCACGCAGGTACCTTTGCTTTATCTTTTTTTTTTTTTTGCTTATAACTTAGTAAGTATTCTCTTTACTTATATCATACTTACACTCAATTCCTAGAACCGGGGCTAGTTAGTACACACAAGGCAAGTTACAAAGTTGCTAATACCCCTAAGCTTGACGAGGTAAAACTTCAGTCTTGTATCGAGTAAATTTTGTTTAAAACCTTCTTGGTAACTCCAATGTGCTTAAAATTGAGTTCCGTACAAATTATGTTTTGAAGAAGCTTGAGTTATGTTGAAGGAGGTCGAATTGGGATCGGAAGGGGACTTTATACGAGTGTAATTTGATGAGCACGTTCGACGCTTCTTATCATTTTATAGGTAGTAAGGATTGGGTGAGAGTTTACGAACGTATAAAACAAGTTCTAAGGCATGGGGTCTAGTCACATGAAAACATGAACGCCGTTCATTGCACAGCTTCCTCTGTGAGGTCATAAAATTGTAGTAAACCTTCAGTTTACTTATTGAGCAAAGGAGTCCCATTGAAAAGCGAATTTACAGAATAACAATAATTCTAGCTAAATTATCTCTGCACATGCTCCGGCTTAAAATATTTAACGAAATTCGTTTCTTTAATTTCCTACCAAAGTAAAATCCCAAATGAAATAACATAACTTCTACTTTTAACCCTTTCATATGCTTAAACGTGGATCCACGCGAGACACAATGGCTTATTGTGTCTGTAATTACGGCATTCAATCAGTTAAATCGGAAAGGGATCGGCACCGTATCGCCTTTCGCGTCGCCGTCAAACAGGCGTCAACCTAACGTAAGCACGTAACCAAAGCGGATCAAAAGCTCCGATACGTCGACTCGGCTACGGTTAGGCGACGCCGCGCTTACGGCTCGCCGACCGCTAGTTGATAGCGCAGCAGGCAGGCCGGAGGCACAGTAAACATACAGTAAAACATCTTCATACAAACGTGCCGCTCTCGGTTTGAATGTGTGCGTGCGCGCCGCGCGCCATGTCGGCACGCGATTTCACGCACACGCTAGCATAATATATGAGGGAATAAGGTGGCGGCAGTGCGGGCTGTGCAGCGCGACTGTGAGCACGCGCGTACGCTACATGACCGCTTGCGTTCGTCAACTCTCGCCGGCGGCGGCCACTTAAATTACGAGTATCATGACTTCAAAAAGGGGAAAAAAATATTGTAGTGTTTTCGGGTGCCTCAATAATGATTTCGCAAACCCGGACTTATCATTCTTCATAGTTCCTACTCAACCAGAAATGTAAGTACCTACTTATACTTAAATATTATTAGAAAATGTGGTATTGTATTGTTTATTTCACAGTTTATTTGCTTTATTAAGAGCGTAGCCGAGTCGCATTTTTCCATATAAATGTATTCCCAAGGGAGATTGTTCTACGCCCATACATTGTTCGCCCTGGAGCCAACAGCATAGAAAAAATCATTTTCTATTTGTAAATTGCCCTTAGTAGCCCATAAGAACAAAGTTTCTTGACGGACACTTTAGAGAGCCGATTTATTTAAAAAAAGGAACAGATTTTGAGGTTATTTTTTATAAAAGAAAACTTAAGTATAATTCCTTCTAAAATCGCTATTTCTGGTTTCTACAAAGCATTAAACTTCAAATACAGTAAAATATTACTGTAATCACAGTTTTAATATGCCTTTTAGGTACAGTTATTATTTATTGGTTGAACAAAATCAAAAACGCCAAATAGGTAGGTAGTCACAACAACACAACACAACCACAGCCAGCGCGTGAGACGAACCGACCACAGAACATTAATACTCAAGAGGAACCGACTGACGTAGTGACGTAGAGATGCTCTCTCGATGATCGATCATTGTATATCGATTATCAATGACCACCTATTTAATCTGTGGTTTTAATTTAGTAGACCAAAATGACAGATCAATATGTCAAATGCAAATTAATTTGTTCCGTTTCAAACATAAATACGTTGTTGCTATGATTCTACTTCACATTAAATTAATGCTAAAATAAAATATTTTGTTCCCAACGAACAATGTGAAACGTTTTAGTTTGCGACATTTAAAAATAGAGTTTAAGTACTTAAAAAGTAAAAATATGGCAATTGAAGTCGTGGAATCGTTATGAGAACAATTCACTAGAGTTGCGTCGTAAATGACATTTCAATCGTTCAATGAGAGATTTTCTGACAAGTGAAAAAACATAGTTCAATAGATGGCGTGGGTAAAAAATACGTCTTTCTTTTACTGGCTACTGATAACAAAAATAAGATCTGTTAATAAGAAAGCTTATTTGATGTCAAAAACCAGAGACAGTGACGTATTTTTTACCAGCGCCACTTTTGAACTAATATTTTCTCACTTGTCAGAAAATACCTCATTCGACTAGTAAGTACATTTTGTGAGTTTGTTTTGTTCATTTTATTTTCATCATAATCGTGCTAGGCCATAGGTTCATCATAAGTTCCATTAAAATGTTCACGGAACTAATTCCATGAAAAAAATATGCATGAAAAATTTTATGTTGCACATTTTCAATGTTTTGGAAGTGATAAATATCGAACATCCATTATTTATCACTAGATATTATGGAAATCGTCTTCGATATCGATATTTATGTAATATGAGCGAGAGCGACACTATCAAATCTTTTGTGACATCCACATTGACAATTCCATGAAAGATGGCGGGTTTAGTTGGTAATAAAATCAATGAGGTCACTTTTAAAAACCTATTAAGAATTAAACAGTGTCCGCTTGAATTTATTATTTTTAAAAAGCATATTAAAATATAATTAAAATTAACGTACACGTCAAATGTTTGTTGGTTATAGGGCGGTCTAGAACAATCTCCTTTACTTTCTGAATACTATGTTTAGAGCTAAAGTTAGTTACCAGTAGCAATCAAACACAAGGAAATGAAAATATTTTGTCGGAAATCTTACGTTCTGACTATGTACCAATACAACATGAGCTACCGGAAAAAAATGCATTCTTTTATGTTTGTGGCGCTTTGTTAAAAAAATGTGTTGATTACCATAAGAACTGCGATTTTTTAAATAATTACGTCGACGTTAATCAACGAGCGTGTAATTTAAGTGTAGAATCTGGATACACCCATTACAGGAATTACGGCAAAGATCGAAATTAACTCATGATCCCACCTGATGATTTTGTCGATAATGTAGAAAGGATGGAGCAGGTGTTTCGCAAAGCATTCGAAAAGGACCACATCAACATTAAAATTGGCCGGTCAATTTACGATCAACTGAATGATATAGAATTTAAGATGCCCTGTCCATGCTTTCCCAAAAGCTTTTTACAAAAACTTTACATAAGAATGAGAATTTACTTTACATTAACAAATAATAATAAAGCGTTCCGGACGTGCAGAAACAGGAGAAAAATTTTCTCGGTATCAAATTTGTAACTTAGTATAATAAATGTTATGTGAATAAAGGCTTTTTATTTTTACTAAATTTATAAATTGGTAAAATATTCAATCATAATATGCTTTTTATTTCATAAATTTAGATCAAGTGCTGCTTGTTCGAAATTATTAACTAAAAGTAAAAGTGACAACCCTGGGGATCAACGCAAGTGTAGGCTAATAACTCGGCGGGCGGCCTTAGATAACTTACTGTATATTATATTTACTGTGCCGGAGGGGTGAGAGGGGCAAGGCTGCACGAAGAGACGTAAGCTCGGGTACGGAAAGACATAAGCGCGAGGACGACGAGCCGTAACGCACCGCACCGCGGTTTGTGAGAATGTCCCGAGGCGAGGCGATTACGTTACGATTCCGATTAGTGTGCGTTGCAGTAGCGAGTTTTATACTAGGAATACTGAACGGCTCGAGTTGATACGGTGCCGGTCCCTGTCCGGTTTGATACGTGTATGCTACGACCTTAAATCGTACACGACACAAGCTTTATAAAATTAATAGCTTCTGCCCGCGACTTCGTTCGCGTGAAATTTCTTATTCCCTCGACCCATCTCGTCGTATTGCATCACTTGCCCGCGTCTCCTGTTCTATCACTTCGTTTCCCCATAGCGCTTTTGTTCGGCTCCTAAGGGTCATAGCGTATAGCGTATAGCCTTCCTCAAGAAATCGGCTATCAAAAATGCAAGAAGAATTATTCAAATCCGACTGGTAATTCCAGAGATTACCCCCTACATACAAACTTACAAACAAATTTTACCTCTTTAATTAGTATAGATTATAATAATACAATTTCTACCATTGTACGACAGCTAATACAAGCTAAAACGATGAAAAAAACTACGATACTTACATGTTGTTTTCATTAAAACGTTCTAGTTAGTCACGTCGGAAACGAGAAGCGTAAAAACGTGATAAAATTGTAACACCTAACACTACAAAACCATATGATGAACACGTAAAGCATCTTGAACCTTACGGTTTTACAATAAGAGTTGTGAAATTAATATTTGAGTGAAAGTTATAAGTTGGTAAAGTACAAAAGTAAAGCCATCCAAACAGCGACTTCTGCCTTCGACAAGCATTTTGTATAACAAATGAAACGTAGATTTACGAGTGTACTAACTTTTCTATAAAAAAAACTAATACAAAACAGACGGAATAAAATATGACTTTTGGTAACATGGTTTTGGTGGTGCCAAGAGGGGCCAAATAATAACAGCCGCACAGATCGATCGATCAGTTTAAGCTACGCATGCCGCGGTTAGTCTGTGGATGGGTGACCATCTTGACATACCGAGACCCCTCCGTGCCTCAGAAACAAAGGGAAGAGGTTGTATAGTCATTGCTCGGACGGAAAGCACGCTCAGCCGTTGGTCCCAAAAGTTTGACAACCAGTCTTACCAAGGGGTATCGTATTACCCCGTAACTGGGTTGTGGAGGTTTTGGCATGTTATTTCATGGGAAGTCACTTAAGAAACTGCAAGGCAGCTCTTTTAAAATTTTCTTATAACAATATTCTTATGGTGTTATGTTTATGTAGGACAACATCTAGATTTTCCTCATTCTTTGGTTTTCTATCTGGAATTTCTCAGCAGAAGCCTGGAGTCTGGATTTGAGCCCGATTGATGGCATTAGGCTCGCCCCCTATTACATGGGACTCAGGGCTCCAACACATAAACACGATACGACGTCGCGTCGTGCTACGACGAATATGATGGTATATGATTGTAGTAACCACAGATATAGATAACGCAAGAGCACCTATTTCGCGTGCCAAAAATCGCACCAGTTTACGATCGAAAATCATAAGCCGCCACTTTCGCGCTCAGTCCTGCGTACTGCTGGCTGGGTGAGCGTGAGCGGGAGAGCGCGAGCTTGTGACGTCATAGTAGGTAGTCAAAAAATGGCACGCTTAGTTTTCATACAGTTCGTGATACTTGCGTTGTCTAGGTATATCTATATCTGTGGTAGTAACTTTTTCATCACGACGCGACGTCGTATCGTGTTCATGTGTTGGAGCCCTTAAACATACATATGATGATGATGGCAATATGTGGGTGTACTGGTACACCTCAGCCCAACCCTTCAGGGTTATAAGGCGTGATATTATGTTTATATCTAGCTTTTTGAAAGGCCATAATAGCATTGCACTGTCTGGACATGTACGCAAACGCATACACCAATCATAGTAATTCAGCTCAAACGTTCCTTAGGGAGCTCAGCATTATCAATCAATCTCTTCGGCATACAGCGAGCCACTTGCTTTGTCCCCGCATCAGTGTTGCCAACCCTACTGTTTTATCAGTAGATCTACTGTTTTGTCAATGGCATCCCTATTTCTGTTTTAGTCCATATTTCTACTGTTTTTTGTACTTTAGGCGCCATGTGAAGGAAACAGTCTAAAATGCTTGTTTCTTGCTTTTCGTGTGAATATAAACAAGGTCTCTAAGGCTAGTGTTTAACCCAAAATTTATAAAAAGTAAGCGCTGAAGATTTATGCATTTTCGGATTTTCAAACTTTTTTATTCTTAACTTATGCTGCACAGAAGAATGACTGTTCTGGAATTATTATTTACTGTATTCTATTGTTTTTTTTTTTTGTGGCTTACTAGCTGTGCCCGCGTCTTCGTTCGCGTGCATATTGAATTTAATTTTTTTTTTTGCGTGGAACCCTAATTCTCTTTCCAAAATGAAAGTAACCTAAGTTACTGAGCTATCGGCCAGTGAAAGTCGGTCCAGCTGTTTCGGAGATTAGCCAGAACAGACAGACAAAATAAATTGTTTTCTTGTTATACACACTTTCATATGCATTTAGTAAAGAGATGTTAAATTGAAATTACAAATAGACACTTCAATTTAGAACTAAAAAAATAAAAACTTTTTTACAAAAAAAAAACAACCGGTTTCAAAAAAAAAAACACTACGAAGTGAAAAATAACTTTAATTTCGGAAGTCGATGTCTTTGGTTCCGCATTTTCGTTTTTTGACACCGACTTCCGAAATTAAAGTTATTTTTCACTTTGTAGTGTTTTTTTTTTTGAAGTCGGTTGTTTTTTTTGTAAAAAAGTTTTTATTTTTCACTTTTTAGTTGTACCTACCCCACATACATTCAATTAACACTAGTGCATTGATGTATTGAAGACACAACTCGAAGAATCATCAAAATTCGCATAGAAATGCCGGAGATGCAGTACATTTATGCATATAACTTCGTACATAAGAATAATTACCTAATGTATTATATACTAAAACCTTCCTGAAAGTATGCAGATCACACTAATGAAAGAATTATCAATATCGGTTCAGTAGTTTTTGAGATAATCGCGGACATACAAACATACATACATACATACGGGTCGAATACAGAACCTCCTTTTTTTAAAGTCGGTTAAAAATATATACAAATAGTTTTATAACTTGGTAGGGTTGGCAACACTGTCCTGCATCACATAGACCGGTATCGATCCATTGTGTCTTGATTGAGTAGGAAAGCAGTCATATTTCATTCTATCCTTGAGGGTATACCCTGAGGAGTAAACAGTCTCAAATTCCCTTTACGCAGACTTCCTGCGTTCGATATTGTTGCTAGATTGACTGAAAGGTTTTTTCATCTTTATTATTCAGATTCGGATGTATTGTGAATGGAAATACGTTTTCCTTTGTAGTGGCTTGGTAACGAGTAGGACTGAAAACGTCTTTCTCCTTATTGAACGTTTTAACAACATGCACGATGGAATCATTGTGGTGCTGAAGATGGCATTATGGCTATAGAAAGTATTCTGGCTATAGAAAGCGGGCCAGTGCGAGTGGGACTGGCACACAAAGGCCACCACACATACTACACTACTTTAGTAAAACACGTTTCTTGTAAGGAGACGCTTAAATTTTTATCTTCATTTTTATATTTTGTTTGATAGCGGCTATGGTAAGTGCTTGGCCAGACTAGCAGCGCGGGGCGGGGAGCGGCGCAGGTGCAGCCGATGTATTTTGTAAAAATCTCTCCGTGAAAACTTAGGTGAAGTGAGTTTGAAATGAGCTGTCAATAGCGGCAATCCTTAGCATTAGGTAGAATGACATCTCACTTGAAGCCCACTTCACCTAGGTTTCACGGTGAGATTTTTACAGAATAGAGCAGCAGGAACGCGCGCGATCTGCCTGTCCGCAGTCGAGCGCGACTTCGTTCTGAGTGTTGTCGTGTCCAGTGTTTGTGAAAATATAATATGGATGATGAGACTTATTTTACTAAAAAAAACTCGAACTAGTTTGAGAACCCCGGGCCGCCCGGCGCCCGCGCACTTACTACGGCCACTTGTATGAACGAGCTATGGCGTGAGTTGCCCCGTTGCCCACGCGCTCCCCGCGCCAAGCAGCCTGCGCCATTCACCGCGCCCGCGTGCCCACTATGGACGCTCAAATGAAGTTCTTATGTTTGAGTGAGCCGCGCCGCGGCTGCCCCGCGCCCACGTTTGCAGTCTGGCCCAGCACTGATACACACTGTGAAAATTTTAAGTATCTACCTTATACAGCCATGTGACAGACAGGCGGACGGACAGCGGAGCCTTTGATTAGAAAGACTCTGCTGTCCGTACGTCCGTCTATCTGTCTGTCTGAGTACGGAACCTATTATAAAATTATTTGGCTTCAATAAAGGCTGTGCAGATCAATTAACAGTCGCTTTGCTTAAAACCAGAACGATTTAGGCATTTGCCTAAATCTTACTGTAAATACATAAGTACTATAAAATTTCGAGATCACAGTTTCACAACAACTGTTGTTTTTAACCCTATCAATAAGCTGTGGTTTTTGAAGTTTAACTCCAACTTTTTATCGCCTTGTGAACGGAGCCTAACTGTTCTTTACTGTGCCAACATTTGAGTAATGAGACCGCCGTTTTGCATTTCACCTTCAGCAAACTCAAGAACCTAATTAAAAAGCTTTAATTCGGGCAAAAATTCAATGTTAGTCCAAGACTCAACTTTCAAACCAAGCATGAAATAAAATCAAATATATTCAAAAGCTACTCAATCAAGGGCCTTGTAAGAGCACCTTTGATCAATACCCCTTAATTTATGAAGTCCCCGTACACATTAATTTGGTCCGTAGCAAGTTGCTCGGTCCGATAAATGAGACTGAATCAAAATTTCTCTCACGAAACGTTCTGGGCGGAGTTACGACTCCCAAGACCTGATTAAGGAGGCTTGTATGCTTTGAGAGCTTTTGAAATTAAGATGAGATTGGGATTAAAAATGTAGGCGTAATTTTAATCTTTTTAGCAGTTAAGGTTGAAAAATAATCGGAAAAGATTTATACAGGGTCCCATTGAAATAGATGGATAAAAACACAGCGCTCAGTACGTCTAACCAAAGATATCCAAGCAAAACAAAACACTGATTAAATTAAGAAAAACACATTAAGGTATGATTCCGAACAACGCTGCACGCGGCAGTGCTGCCGCAGCAGTGCTGTCGCAGCACTACAGGTCCTCATTCATTTTCTATGGGTTCATATGAGATTACATTCCGAGCACGGCAGCAATGCTGTGCGACATTCCTATAGAGAATATGTGGGGACCAGCAGTGCTGCGGCAGCACTGCTGCGTGCTGCCGAGATCGGAATCATACCTTTAGTGTATTTTCGTTAGCTGATTATTTTGCTTGTAAGTATCTAATGCGTTTTTCTTATATATTTTTTTTACGATCGTCCTTATTTTAGTGGTCTGAAAGTTTGTCCCTCTCTTTAATGAGACCTTATATTAAAATATGTGCGTGAGTACTTGACAAAACATGGCTAAATAATAACAGCCACACAGATCGATCAAAGGTTAAGCTGCGTTTGCCGCGGTCGGTTCGTGGATGGGTGACCGATATCGTGACCCCCTCCGTGTCTTGGAAAGCACGTTATACCGTTGGTCCCGGTTGTCATTCGTAGATCTTTGATAGCCGTTCTGAGTCAGAAGCCCAAAAGTCTGACAACCAGTCCTACTAAAGGATATCGTGTTACCCGGTAACTGGGTTGTGGATGTCAGATAGGCAGATGGACCACGTAAAATACTGGTATTCAGCTTCTGGTACACTCTGATACACTTTGGTTACTGGTAGTAAGCATCTTGTTAGACTGGAAGCCGACCCCAACGCAATTTGGAAAAGGCTAGGTATATGCAGATTGAAACTACTTGATACAAGTAAAATTAGCCTTAGCTTTTAGTACAGACGCCAGCTCACATTAAGCTACTACAATCTGTCAAATTTCTTTAATAGTTTTTCAACGTTATCGCTATAGCATAAGGTTTAAGGTTGATTGGGAAAGTTTGACAGTTTCGGGTAGTGTGCTGGCGTCTGTACCTATAACAGGTAAACTGATTACCCTGAGAACTTCTCTTAGAGTTGGATTGTGTCCAACATAGTCAACAGAAATAATAAATAACACTTAGCTGTCTGTTGTTCTTCCACAAATTATTTAATGCTATTACCGTAAAAGGGAAAGACTCCCTAAGAGGAATCCACAGAAATTAGTTTATTAATGTATGCCTGTCTGTTTGCTATACTTTTTACGATTTCCTCCGTTCTGATCCCCTAAACACCCCCTCCACCCCCAATCATCGATCTTCTGCTAGTTCGTCTTCTGTTTTAATCTGTCAAGCTCCGCTAATGAGACACAATTGATTTTCTAGAGTATTTAGCAGCCAAATGTTTTTATAGTATTGCTGAGTTTCTAATGGAGAAAACATGCTAATTCTAATGTAAATTCTAAGGTGTGGGCGAAGTTTGTTTCTGTTGACTTTTCTTAGTATTTTATCTTATTTTTGACATTTGAATTAATTTTGACGATGATATTTTGTTCCTCTACTTATCTTATTTAATTGATGTTTGAATGGCTTATGATTATTAAATGCAAATGTAATTTATTGTAATCTTTAACAAATGTGATCAATTTATTAGTTTTTTTTTTGTTTATAAATATGTTTAATAATTAATATTTACAATTGATCAAATGTTATTATAATACATATTTGTACGCCGTAAAGGTAAAACATGACTGTGATCCTTTCTGCAATGTACTTAACATCTTGCATGCTTTGTGTGTGCATACTCATGTTTCTGACAAATAAATGAACTATGAACTCTATTGTTTCGTCGCCAATGGGCGACGCGCGCCGCTTGACCGGTTAATCTCTGTCTTATCCACTTTATCTAGGTTACTACACCTTACAGATTTTGATATATTTTAGACGGACAGGTTGCTTGACTTCTCCAAAAGAAGTTAAGATAATGAAATGAACAAGTTGAAATTTTATTACACTTTTACACATAAATATTTTTAAATCTAAATGCTGACGTTATTTCCTAGTTGACTGATCCCTGAGAAGAAATGCCGAAGCAAACTTCAGGTCATAGTCTCTTTTAAACTCCAAACATTATATTATTACGATTTTACGTGAGTATAACACAGGGCCATTTCTGGAAGGGCCTTTTGAAGAAAGAGCCATCGATACCTTAATTGGCAAACCAGCCAACTCCCAATTTCGTCAAAAATATTTTTTGATTTGATTTGAGTCTACAAAAAATATTATACAGTTTTAAGTGTCTCCTGAAAAATTTGCTCATATGGAGTTGGCTGGTTTGCCAATTAAGGTATCGCATTGGAGCTTTGAGTTCCCTTGTCGTAGCTCAACCCTATTTTATGGAGCTTAACGACCCATCACACGATGCTACCAGATCCGCAGGACGTTTGCGTAGGCCATACACAAAATACTCAAAAACCGTCAGACAGTTATAAAGTCATGTATTCAATCTAGCCTCCATAGTACTCAGACTTACAATAAAAACCTTTACACGCCGACGAAGTCACGAGAACGGCCAGTATCCTGTAACTCGGGTAAAAGTTAATAAAGTAATATTATAACGCACTTACTAAATCGAATTAGTTGCCTCGCTTCCTAATTTGAAACGAAATTAAAAAGGATAACTTCGCAGAAGAAATTACATTTTTATACTATCTTCGTAATACGAACGGCCATAAATCTTAATCCGGTTTAATTAAAATCCTACGTTACCTAATTAGAGTGAATATAAATTTATTTTGGAGGATAAAAATATATACACGGGATAAACTTCTAATTCTAAGTAAATTAACAAACCATTAGAGTAAAAATATAATATCCTAACCTAACTAAAATTATTAACAAACTAAAATATGGCGTCGAAAAAATCCTCCGCATCACTGTGGACTTGTCAATCGACAGTGATGCGACATAAATAATGTTACTATGTTAATTATGTTTTTATTTAAAATGTCGGATCTGCAATAAAATGTGTTCTTGACTTTTCTAGGCAATTCTGTCTTATATACTGCAGATTCAAAAACGAATGTTAGTTTTCTTTTTATTACTTTTTGCGACGCTACAATACACTAAAAAGTTACGGAGGCAGCATCAGACCTAACGGTGACTTGAAATTGTGTTGTATTTGAGAAATCAGTCATATTAAATAAGTCAATTATTAAATAAAACAACTCGTATTAAAAGAAAACATTACATGTTCATTCTTTATTTAGGACATCCATGTCTGCCGAATTCTGTGTAAATTACATAATTACTGATTTATTATTGTATCGCGGAAAATTAATAAATTTCAAGTGGAAATCAAAACCTTCTGTGGACCTGATTAATCAAAGAGTCAATAATAAAGGTCATTAAATAAACTTATCATCAGCCCAGTAATAAAAGCTGTTCATGGATAGTCCTCGCACAAAAGGTTTCGTTTACTTGTTTATCTGTTACAATTACCGGTTATTAAAGTTCCTACCATCATGTCCCATTTAAAAATCCGGATTCACATAAAGGCTCCCCAGGCATACTTTGGTAGATCAATTTCTATGAAAACTTCATTGTAATTGACCTACCGAAGTCACGACGCGCCTTCGCGCCTTTTATTGTGTTGTTTCGTGACGCCTCCTGACGTACACTTGAGGCTAATCTTAAAGTTTAAAAAGGACATTCACGCCTCAAGTTTTTAAGGAAATGTAAAATTTCTAGCATTAGAATTTGTTTAAATATCAGAAGGCCAATTCTCGTAATAAGCGTTCAAAATCTAGTCGCAATCTCATCTCGGCGACAAACAACTTAGAGGTATTTTTGACAGATTGAAACCGAGATCAGATTGTGAACGTTCTTAAAATTACGAGAATTGCCCATCTATTCTATCACCTTCACTTGAAAGGTAGGTACTTGTAACGACAAATCCAACGAACCCAAACACGCCTTTTCACAAGTCATGGCAAAACATTTATGTTATTTTAATTTATAATTTAATAATACACTAAATTGATTGACTGTCAATAATTTCGACGATAACACATACCTACCTATTATTCTTTAAAGTAATATTAGTCATTTCAGTAAAATGTCATTTGCTTAATAATATCGATCTTACTAAGCCACTTTTATCGTTCCTAGGACTTTTACTGTCACCATGCAATCTATTAGCTCTTTTCCCATAGTTATAAGGTTGAGTTTTAGTTCAATCAATTCAATTGCGACTATTGCCATAAAAGACTACAAATTTCAACTATTTAATATTAATATTATTATTTCGGTAGCATACAACATCTGTGTCATCGCAAATGTCGTCAACGTCATTCTACTCCTACCGTTGATGACCTCATCTAGTTTAAATTATTGACGCGTAAAAGTGTTTGTACAAACCCACTTACAGAAATAAAATCAATTCTCATATGACTAGCAAACATGGTAAACGGAGTGATATTTAGAGGCTCGATTATCCTAATCCTAACTAATATTATAAATGCGAAGGTAAGTTGGTTGTTCGTTACCTTTTCACGCCTAAACTACTGAACAATCATCCTGAAAGTTTGCATATACGTTGTCAGGTGCACAGAAACGGACATAGGGCACCTTTTATCCCGAGAAAAAGTGCGGTTCCCGAGGAAAAAATCAATAACGTTATTGTGATAATAGATGGCGCCACGTGTCTTTCGAATCATAATTGAATTATATTAGAAACTTTAGAGTTTAGAGTTTTTTCGTGAGCGACACTTATGCGGGTGAAACCGCGGGGCGCTGCTAGTACACAATATATTGTCCTCTATAAGACTCGACATCAAACGAAGGTATATGAAATATAACGTATGCAATTAAATAGGTAACGTGATTAAATTGCAGCATAACAATAACATAATTGACAGCCAACGTAAATACAACTGGCAGCATGTACATCCCAGCAGGAAGGTTGGACAATAACGTGATTTCTATTGGATTCTTCTTTACCAGACGTATAAAGTCCTTTAACGATTTCGCTTCAGCTTTATCTGGATCTAAAACAAAATGCTTGTAGTTTTTACACGACTTTATATTCATTTTGAAGATTTTTCATCAATAAAATAGTCTTACCAATAATCATAGTATTGTAAAGTCGAACCAACACCCGGCGAAACTTCACTCCTTGGTTAGTCGCCATCTGGCCAGCACTTAATGGCATCATCATCACTAATATGTAACTAAACATGACAATTACAATTCTCATCCACTCGTAAGTGTCTGCAAACTGTAATTTTAATAATATGAATATAACTAGCTGTATGAATAACAAAAATGCAATAATAATTCCATTTGCTTATTATTTTTTTATAGAAATTTATAGAATGAATAAATATTTTTATCCGACATCTTGGCACTTGGCACATCTTAAGATGCTGCGCCAGCCCCAAATAAATCGCGATAAGACTGATGAGAATGATAATGATGGTCTTGGCAGTGTTTATTTCTTTGCAAAAATACACTTTGTCAGAATTTTTAATCGCACTTTGCTCGACAAAAAACAACCGACTTCAAAAAAAACCACTACAAAGTGATAAATAACTTTAATTTCGGAGTCGGTGTCGTTGGTTCCGCATTTTCGTTTTTTGTCACCGACTTCCGAAATTAAAGTTATTTATCACTTTGTAGTGTTTTTTTTTAAGTCTTTTTTTTTTATAAAAAAGATTTTATTTTTCACTTTTTAGTTGTACCTATCCCACAAAAAAGTAAACGAAAAGATCGTTAATGTAGACAATGTAGATAAATTTTTAGATTCTTGTTGATTTTTCAAAAACCGCTTGTTCGATTTCGATAAAATTTTCATGGGACTATTTGGGAAGTATACCCTTTCCAACAAAAAAAATAATTTTTCAAATCGGTTGGCAAGCGACGGAGTTATGCGCAAACAAACATAAAAAAAAATACAAACATCCGAATTGAGAACCTCCTCCTTTTTAGAAGTCGCTTAAAAATAAAACAGAACGTCAGAAATTCAGAATATAGGTACTTACTTTAACAGAATTCTTGTAAAATATGTGATACGTCAACAAAATGTACTTTGATACTGCCAAGACCAGGGAAAAGAAATACTGAAACATAAAATAAATACATTATGTTATTTCCACAAAATTATAAAGGCAGATCTAAGAGATCTACAGATGGCACTTCTGTTCTATATGATTAATTTCCAAAAAGAAATAGGTACCTGCCGTCCAAAGCAAAGCGACACTTTGTCACAGCTGTTTGCTAAATCCCGATACAGTTCAACCCATCCTTGAATCTGCTCCCTTGTGATATCACAATCCTCACCCGAACTAATATCACAGCTCTTTACTCTCTCCTGAGCAGCTGATATCAACGAATTCAAGCATTTAATCAAGTGAACAACTATCATAACAACAAGATACAACATTAGGTGCTGAATTACTAAAGTATATCTTATAACCACTTGTGATACCAAAATGGGTACCAAATTTACTATCGGTTGTATTGGTGTGAAGCGTATTAAAACTTCAGCAATTTTGAAGGCAGTAAAGGCGAAAGAAATACTGTTGAAAGTTATGCCGATGCAAAATACTTTCTTTAGAGAATTTTTTAATTCCATATTGTCTTTGAAATATTCAGAGACACAAATGATGCTTCTATAATATGACATGAACTCGCGGCTGTAACAAATAACAGTCACTGCAGATAACACTGTGAGTGCACAATCTAAAGTTATAACCCACACATATACGAGTCTTATTTGATCGTAGACATCTCTTCCCAACAACAAATACGATTCATATATAGCAAATATAATATGAAACATAATCACGACGAATATTTGGAAGATAATTAAATATTTCTTAATCTTCTGCTGACTGGAATAATTTCTGTATATGCCTGTGAGATTTTCCATAAACAGTAAATTGTTCAACAACTTTATGGGAGACATTTTTACTTGTACTGTTGTGTGTCTCGGTGACGATGATAAAGTAACGGTCAATTGCTTGGAAACAAAACTAAATATTTTAGTTCACCTAATTTGTTTAAAGTAGTTCATTATTTATTAAAGTACTGTCAGTATAGATGGTGGCCTTTTTTGTTTCGACATTAATATACTCATTTTAACATACAAGGTCAAGGGCATTCTGTACATCAAACTCAACATTGAACAAAAAGTATACGCTTCGAAAAATCGCTGTATATGGCAGCGCGCAATGTAACGCACGCAAAATATTCTGCTTTTGGATGTATGCAATGGTACAGGAATGGTGGGGGTAATTTGTTTTATGTTTAAAATTTGTTTTCTTGAAAAGTCTGACCTTAAATCAACAAAAGAGATAAGTATGCAGGGTCGTCGGATATAGTTAAAGTTTAGTAAGAAACCGATGCATGGTGTCGACTGAAATTTAATTTGATTAATGAGCTGTTTATTTCCTATTAATAAAATTAAATTTTATTGGAGAACATCCATAGGTTTCTTACTAAACTTCAACTATATCCGACGATCCTGCATACTTATCTCTTTTGTTGACTGTCCCAGCACTAGACAAAATATCAAAATTACGGGAAAAAAAGTGCCTCTCGGCTTTTCTCCACCCGTTATATATCGTCGCCTGTGACGAAATTAAGGGAATTATCTTAAACGAAATAATACCTTTTCAAAACCTACTGTCACTTCATTGATTATTCAATTTCGGTTTCCTGTGTGGACTTTCACCAATTTCCAATACTTGGACGAAAGGCACATACTAGGTCCCTTGTAATTGAATTTGTCGTGCACGCCCGTTACTTAATGTTATTTGAGTAATGGTTGGTATTTCAGGTGCCTTAGAAGATGATGGTTGTTTACCATATTATAATCTTAGAGAATTCTGCACCCTTATAAGATCACTTCGTTGTCCGTCTGTCATGACCCGTTTTCTCAGGAACGCGTGAAGTTGTCAAGTTGAAATTAATAACAAATACTCAGAGCTGCAATCCCTTGAAGCAGTGAAAAAATCAAACTTCTAACTCAACGTAATCAAGCGATACAAGCGTTTATGTTCCGTTCATGCCGAATATTTTGTAACTCGCAAGGTAATCAAAACCTATAGTGCTTGGCCAGACTGGCAGCGTGGGGCGGGGAGAAGCGCGGGTGCGGGAACGCGTGCGGGCTGCCTGTCCGCACTGAAGCGCGGCTGCGTTCTGCGCGTTGTCGTGTCCCGTGTTTGTCAAAATATAATATGGATGAAGAATACTTATTTGTACTGGAAAAAAAGCTCGAACTAGTTCGAGAACCCCGGGCCGGTCCCCGCGCGGGGCACGAAGCAATGTCATGTAGCACCAGTAGCATAAGTAAAGGAAAAAATCTGGAAACAGTAAATATAGTTACATTCAATAAAACAGAATAGGATAGAATACTCTTTATTATGTACACCATATAAATTACAGACATAAATATAGAAACTTTACAATAGGTGACACAATGGGCAGTCTTATCGCTAAGAGCGATAAGACCGACCGATTCAATTTTTGATTTGCCGTGATAAACTATTTACATACCTACAATTTGTACGGAACCCTCGGTGCGCGAGTCCGACTCGCACTTGACCGGTTTTTTTTTTATTAGAGAACTTATCATATAGTAGATTGTACAACTAAGGCATAAAAGAAGCTATTTTACCCCGAGACGTTTATATCCACGCGACCCGCAGGCGAGAGTGGATAGTTAAGTCGAGGGGTAAAATGGCTCATTTATGCCTGAGTTATACACTCTGCTTTTCACTTCGATTGCGAGAAAATGAAACAGGCATAAAGTATACAGTACATAATTAATCAAAAATGCTGCAAAGCATAGCTAATTCCCGCCACCACAGATAATACCGCCACGAAAGTTTTTAAAGTTTTTTTTTTTTTATTTCAACATTTGTCGTTCGACTTGGGTACTTCATACTGCCAAGTCATAAAAACGTTTCTTTGCGTTTTTAAATAATAAATGACAACTAATTTACCTGATTTTATTAAATTAACGATAGAAAACACGGAAGTGGTATAAATTAAAGAAAATAAAATAAATCACGACTTTAATCTGCGAAGTTTTATTGTGCGTGTGGCTGTTGGGCCTGATTACTTTAGTCTTAGAAAAAAAATTTACTTTATGCACTAGAACATAAAAAGCGATTTTATGTCGCTAAGCACAACATAAAGACGAACTTTTAGAGCATGAGAAGTGAAAATATTATTTTCAATGCAGCACAGGTGTGGTTGCTACGCCACTCTACGCTCTACGCCAGCCGTGCCTACGTGCTACGAGCCATGGCTACGAGCCGTAGCAGTACTCATACGTCGACTTATAGTTATATAATAAGTACGGTAATCTTAAACAAACACTGTTTCCTGTTCAAGATGTTTGACCTCACGCGCTAATATCCACACCCCATTGCGCTAATGTCCACGTGCAAATTGCTTTAGGTGAAGGTACAGTCACCAAAAGACATAAGTAACCAATGTCGTCGGATATAGTTGAAGTTTAGTAAGAAACCGATGGAAGTTTTTGAATGAAATTTAATTTGAGAAAATAAATGTTTGTTTTGTATTCATAAAATAAAATTTTATTCGATAACATCCATCGTTTTTTACTTAACTTCAACTATAATTGTGACGACTCTGGTCACTTATCTCGTTTGGTGACCGTAGGTACCTAATTCTAAAATTCAATATATAATAAAGACTACAGTTCTTAATAATGTTCTTTTATAATGAAATGAAACTAAAGAAATGTTTTGTTCACAAATAACAAAACATTTCTATTTCAGTAGTTTAGCGGTATTGATCAAAGAGATATACATATTATATTTAAACGAGCATGTTTAATAGTGTCGTGTTATCAAAATGACTGACAGTCAATTACTTACCAAGCAACAGCTTAATATGTGGATATTAAGCTGTTGCTTGGTAACTAGTGGTAGTTATGTAAAATAACCCATGTTTTGCTACAGTTCAGAAAAATAATACCATCGCGTCGTCGCCGAGGCACACAATATTACAAACAAAAATGTCCCCAGCAAAGTTTTTCAACAATTTATTGTTAATGGAGGATTCTTCGGAATATACAGGAATTTTTGTATCGAGAAAAAGACTAAGAAATATTTTATAATCTTCCTGTTATTCGTCCGAGGTCCAGACTATGTTAGACACTATGTATCATTCATGAGTTATATTTGTGTTAGGAGATGTTGATTACAAGCAAATCAATTAAAAAGTTGCCGGCTTGTCACCATTTGCCTATTTATCTTTATACCAATGTTGGCCACCAACACTGGCCACAAATATCGTCCTCCAAATTTTTTTAATTCTAATTACTTCCGTTCTTTACACTTTAAGGGCTCTCTCAAAAATAGGAAAACTGAAACAAATCGCGCTTTAAAACGAAAGCCATGTTTTTAAGTTTCATTGAACTTGAATTTTTCCTTTGGTATTTATTTATAAGAGCTTTTTATACTTATAATACTCGTGGAAAATCTCAAAGAGATTTTTTACGATTTCAAACAAAGTTTGTTTGGGCAGAGAAGGTTTTAGCGTATTTCTAAACATTATGTATAGACGAATATATATTTAGTCCTGTGTGTGCACACACACATGACTAAATAATATATATATTTGTCTATATTCCAATGTAATTTCCTTAAATTTACCTACTGTTTGTTCCCTTTGTATATTTCTCAACTAAAACACACAAGTACCTACACAAAAACCTTCTCAGCCCAAACTTTGTTTGAAACCGTAAAACATTTTCCACGAGTATTAAGTATAAGTAAATATCAAGGGAAAAATTCAAGTTCAATGAAGCTTAAAAACATGGCTTTCGTTTCAAAGCGCCATTTATTACAGTTTTCCTCATTTTGAGAGAGCTCGTGTAAAGAACGGAAGTAATACAAATTAAAACATTTTGGAGGACGACATTGGTGGCCAGTGTTGGTGGCCAACATTGGCGGAATTAGAATGTATTTAAGATACAGATCGGCCCGTAAACCCATCTTCCCAGAGACAGTGGGATGAGCCGCTCTGCAGGTTGGTACGGAATAATCTTATCAATACGTCCACCAATTCTGCTGAGCGTGCCCGCCTGCTGGCTGTGGGTGAGTGGGAGTCGGGGCTGTGGCTTCAAGCACTCCCGTCACCCAACATAGGCACTATGCTGGGTGACACTACCTTTCGGCTCGCTACCTGCCTGCGTTTGGGCGCTCCTTGCGGGGCTCCGCATCGCTGTCAGTGCGGTGAAGCTGTCGACTGCCTTGGACACCATGGCTTATCCTGCAGTAGGAGCGCAGGCCGGATAGCACGGC
Source organism: Amphipoea oculea (assembly GCA_945859645.1). NCBI lineage: Eukaryota > Metazoa > Arthropoda > Insecta > Lepidoptera > Noctuidae > Amphipoea > Amphipoea oculea. The sequence goes on from OX243873.1 coordinate 19,133,549, forward strand.
ACGCCAGCATTAATGACATCATCCGTCGTGCTCTTGTCACCGCCGGGGTGCCAGCTGTTTTAGAACCCAACGGCCTGGCACGCGACGATGGAAAGAGGCCAGACGGAATGACCATAATGCCCTGGAAGTTAGGCAGACCTTTGGTGTGGGATGCAACATGTGTCGACACCCTTGCGCCATCCCATCTTCCTAGCACGGTGGGCTGTGCTGGGGCGGCTGCTGCAGGTGCAGAAAACCTCAAACGGCGAAAATATTGCAACCTGATTGGGACTTATATGTTCGAGCCGTTTGGGGTTGAAACACTAGGGCCATGGGGTCCGAGTGCCCACTTGGTATTTCGGGATATCGCCAAGCGGTTAGTCGACTCTTCACGAGACCAGAGGGCTGGCCTATTTCTTAGCCAAAGAATTAGCATTGCCATACAACGTGGCAATGCTGCCAGCCTTTTGGGCACTGTTCCTGTTGACAGCGATGCGGATGAATTCTTTGATGCCCTATAATGATTGTGTATTTTTTCATATAATTGTACATATTATTATAGTTTATATTTTAGCTTATATTATGTAAGTACATTGGCAGATTACTAATGTTACCATGTAGCCCAGAGGGTTTTTGAGCAAGCATATGCAGGGCGAAAAGTTGATAGCAGAGTATATGCGAAATGTTGAGAGAATACCGAAAATATATTCGAACATTTTCAGATTGGAGCCCCTTGGTCAGGAGTCCACTATTTGCAAAATGGAACAAAAATGAAGGTATGGACCAACAATCAGTTCCAGAGTCTGTTCGGAGCGGTAGAAATTGCACCGCCTCTCTCTCTTGTACTGATTCAAAAATCTACAGTTTTTTTCGGCCTAATTTTATGTATAGCTATCCGCGGCTTCACCCGCGTAGTAATCAAACATAATCCCCTACTACGGAGATAAAAAAGTATTGATTTCAGTGGCGGATTTACCGACAGGCTGAGTAGGCTGGAGCCTAGGGCGGAAGATTTTAGCGGCGGCAAAGGGTCTAAGATTTTTTTAAATGTCTTAGGTACTGAAATTAAAAAGATTTATATTTATATACCTACCATGTTTTTTTGGAAGAATAAACAAAGTGAATGCTCAAATTCAGGCTTCTACCGTAGATTTTATCACAGTTGCCGATCTTTACAAATCTCTTTGCAAGTTTTTCGTAGCTGATGAACGAGAACATTTTAAGTATTTTGAAGAAGCAAGCGAAGCCAAAAGACATGGGACATTATTGTAGAGGTCGGTAGTGGCGGCAAAATTTAAATAGCCTACTGGCGGCAAATGTGTAAATTCGCCACTGATTGATTTACAGACATAAAAACATTTACAAGACATAATCCACTGCAGAAGCAGTTTGTTGGCAGACATGGCTAATTTTTTTAGCACATAAACATTTTTTTATAAAAACACTGTTCACCTATACGCTAAACCATGCATTCTTTTGATGGTTAAAAAAGTATATTCGTAAGGCAAAAATCCAAATTCGATCAACCGTTACGGCCTGAAAAGATAACAGGCAGAGTAACCTTCATTTTTTAAATAATAGTTTTAGTATGGATGTTTTCGTGGTTAATCAATTTGCTGCGTGCCCGAAAGTAGGGCGGGCGGTGGCGGTTGGTTCAATAAAACGTGACGAGTCGGCCAACACAGGTTTTATGAATCCGATTACTTTGGATAACTTAATCCGTGTTCGTAACTAGTGGTTTGTTTCTGATTGCTACAGGTTCCACGTGATTGGCCAGATGAGAGGACTTTTCAGATTGATTACTAGGTCAAACATAGTCGAATTTTTTAGAGAGAAATGAAGGCGTGTTTCTGTTTGAATTATAATAGTTCTGTTATTTTGGAGAAATTAATAGGTGTAACTCAAACTCAAAGCATTAATTTCAATTAAACCATTTACAAGCACTATTGAACTGTCAAAGAGTCGGTCAGTTAATCAGAAAGTTGACGCTAGTTGCCCTTTCCAAAACGTAGATCTCTTTGGAGAAGAACGTGCAAGAAACCCTAAGGACACTCTTGTAAATCAAGATATTACAAAATTCTGCATACATTATTCTTGTTGCTTCTATATAATGAAAAAAGGTGTAAAAAAATCAATTTAAAATATAAGATTGAAGATAAACCCTGGCATAAGGATAAAAAGGGGCGCTCGATGGTGGACGCCACCATCACGACGGGGGACGCGGTGTACCGGGGTGGGGTCGTCGTGGCGGTGTCACTCGACATCGCCAACGCGTTTAACACCCTGCCCTGGAACTGCATTGGGGAGGCACTCCGGTATCACCGGGTGCCGACCTACCTCCGTCGAATAGTCGGGGCGTATTTGACGCACAGAGCCGTCATCTACCCCAGTCGCGACGGGGAGTGGAACCGGCGAGAGATGTCGTGCGGTGTCCCACAAGGATCAGTTCTGGGGCCCCTCCTGTGGGACATCGGTTACGACTGGGTGCTGCGGGCAGACCTCCCTGATGGCGTCAGCATGGTTTGCTACGCTGACGACACACTGGTCCTGGCGCAGGGGAGGTCGCATCAGGCGGCGGCTGACGTGATGACACGCGGGGTTGTGATAGTCGTGGAAAGGATCCGGCGGTTGGGTCTCGAGGTGGCATTGCACAGCAATGACAATTTGACGAATTCTAAAGAATTCCTCAAATTGTTTCGTCAAAAAACAAGCCGATTGAAATGAAATCTTGTAGCTTAATCTGTCGAGCTCCGCTAATGAGACACGATTGACTTTCTATTGTTTCGTCGCCAATAGGTGACGCACGGTGCTTGACCGGTGCCATCTAAAAAAGTACTTCGTACCTATTCTTAAGACCATCAAAATATTTTGTTTTCTCTCTCTTCGATTTTACTGTCTTTCAATGTCATCATCATCATCCACCCACCCAATTTACTTTGGGTTCGGCGCAACATGCCTTTTTCTTTCATACTTCTCTATTAGACGTCATCTCGGTGGTCACCTCCTTTCTAACCACATCATCATTCACACATTCCATCATTCCACTCTCTTTCGATATACCAACTACTATTCCATACATTCGTCCTACCTAAACGAATTCTGAGAAAAACGCCAAAAACAGATTCCTACTTTATATTCCATACATTTATATTATTGTATTTTACATCTACGATACCTCCACGTGGCTTTGATACCGGTACCGATACGCATTAGAGGCTTAAGGCACCTTAAACGATTAATACTGTGTGCGCTTCAACCGGTTCCTATTTATTACTAGATCGATATTACACGTGTCAGGTTATATGAGAAGGAGGATTTAATTTGACCTTGTATAACGGTTTGGCGGCTATGTCGTCACATTGGCCATTTCGTCGCTATCCCTAATAGGTCACTTTCACTAATACGTCACCTTGTGCATCTGGTCAGTTTCTTAACTCGTCTCATGCTGTATTTCGACTCATTCCCAACTCGTCCGATGGATATGTACAACGTACAGTCAGCGTTAAAAATGTCGGGACGAACAGACTGTTCACAATGATCTCAACACCTAATAATTTTTTTTTTTTTTGAAGTGTAAAATTCTTTAGCGGCGTTGCACACTTTTTTGTAATGGGTAAAAAATGTTAAACTCGCGTCAGGACATCGCGTCAGGACACGTGACCGTCAGGAGAGACTACTACGGCGGCGCAAACCGAAGTGAACCAAGTGACACACGACAATGGATGGATGGATGGATGGATGGGTGTGGGTGTGGGTGTAGTACCAACACTGCTGTGTATTCGTAAAATTCGTGTATATAGTGTTTAAAATATGGAAATTGAACAAAGTGAATCTATTAATGAAAAAAGTGACGCAGAAATAGTGAAAAAAAAAATGAGTTACTTATATTAATTCAATTAATAATTGATTTATTTCAACGTTAATATTCAAGTTTTTACTTCTGCCGGCACTCCCGGAGTGCAACCCGTCTTTTTTTTTTAATTAATCGTCTACCTTTAGGCGATTTTGTGTAAATTAAAATGCTAGTTAGGTACCTACCTATTTATGTTACGAGAGAGTCCATTTTTATTTAAGTTGAGTTTTTTTTTTTTATCGTCTTACTAGTAAAAATTCTAACAAGATTGTGCGAGTACTACCTCATTTATAATAAAATTTTGTTGTACTAAAAATGTTTGTTTTTGTGCTTAATTGTAAATATCCATCGGACGAGTTGGGAATGAGTCGAAATACAGCATGAGAGAGTTAAGAAACTGACCAGATGCACAAGGTGACGTATTAGTGAAAGTGACCTGTTAGGGATAGCGACGAAATGGCCCATGTGACGACATAGCCGCCAAACCTGTATAACACGTGTAGGTATTGACCTACACGTGTTACAATCATATCGAGGGTATAGTGTTCAAGCCCAATAAGTGTCAAAAAATGAAAAATCGGTTTATTAGTACATCTTAATGCATTTTTGACGCTCTTTCCAGTGGTCTAATCCAATAAGTGGAATTCGCAGCAGAAAGATAATTACTTAAGGTAATAACCCAATAAAGTCACCACGTTTAGCCGTTTCTTAATTTTTTTCGCCGTTTCGAATTTCGTACTTATTGGGTTTGAGCACCTTAATATTAAGGTATCGACACCCATCACGCCGAGTTTCGCTAACTAATTTAATTAGATCCTGTATATTGAATGTGAACATATTGAGATACGAGGCTACATTTGAATTGGTCATAAGCAGTGATCGGAATAGGCTGAGTATATTTACCTAAACTTCGGAGAACAGAGACAGAAAGTGGAGACTTCCTTATGACGACATTTTTTTTCCCGGGTTTCGGGAAAAATCTTAAATAAGTTGAAAATAAGCTTTATATACAAGATGGGTAAAGGCTATTTTTAACTAAACTTGTAATAATCATATGTAATGTATGATACAACGGTTAGTTTAAGGATCGTAAATATAACTCGAATACATGAATTAAAGTTAGACTATTTATTTCGGGATTTTGCGTGAAAATCCCGAAAATTTGGCAATTGCAAGTTTCGTTAAAAATAGCCTTTACCTTCTTAAATAAAGCTTATTTTCAACTTATTTAAGGTTTTTCCCGAATCCCGGGAAAAAAAATGTCTTAATAAGGAAGTCTCCACTTTCTATCTCTGTTCTCCGAAGTTTAGGTAAATATACTCAGCCTATTCCGATCACTGGTCGTAAGTTTTCTGAAATAATTTACACAAAGTAAAACGCCTGTGTGGGTTCGAACCAATGTTACAATAATAAATAGGTACTTATGTATTATTTCAAGTTTCATTATTGAAGTGCCGACTCCAAAAGAGTCTTTATAAATTAAAACAATTGTTTTACACAATAACCGCCCGCAGTAATTCAGCTCTTTTGTCCAATACGAATATTCCTATGATGCTGTAACAACCAGGTTGTCAATAGCTCCGTAATTATTCCCAATCAATACAACAATAATTAACGATGTATTCACAACATGTCCACAATACATTTGACTAATTAACTAGTTTGCTTTTGGTTCGGAATTAAATTGCTTTGGTATAAGGTCTCGGTCACACTAAGGTTGCGTGCGCCACGTGCATGCGGCTTATGTGACCACGCCTAATCCCATTTGAGCCTGTCTGTTTTCTTGCTTGCGTCCATTATACCTGTTCCCTAATCCTGTCAAAAATACAATTAATACCCCTGACTTTCATATCTTTAAGTCGAAGACAAAGTTTAATAAAACAGAAGACGAACTAGCGGGGGATCGAGGTCTCAGGGTATTAGAGCGGAATAAATTCTACGTTTTAATATTGATTAGTAGGTACTCATTTGTTTCTTTTTACTCCAATATTTAAGTACCTACTTATATTGATGGGCCCGCGGCTAAATAATAACAGCCGCACAAGGCGATCGATCAGGTTAAGCTACGCTTGTCGTGGTTGGTCTGTGGATGGGTGACCATCTTTACATACCGAGACCCCTCCGTGCCTCGGAAAGCACGTTAAGCCGTTGGTCCCAGCTGCCATTAGTGGATCAAATAACCTGCTTACTAATATTATATTAGGTCCTTACATATGAAATTGGCGTTTTGTATGGAAGGAACAAAAAGTCGAATATTTTTTAATATAATATATTTAATTAATCAAAGTATGAACCATTGTTTTCAATGCACTTTTGCCATCTTATAGGTAGTTCATTGATCCCTTTACTAAAAAAACCAGTCGGACGGGAATCAATAAAATCTTTGAAGGCGATTTGGACTGCCCCATCGGAGTTGAATTTTTTCCCTTGCAAAAAGTTATCCAAATTGCGAAAAAATGGTAATCTGTTGGAGCAAGGTCCGGGGAGTACGGAGGATGTCTAAGACATTCCAATTCAAGCTCTTCTAATTTGGTAGCCGTCTGTTGCGCAGTGTGTGGTCTGGCGTTGTCGTGAAGCAGCAGTGGCGTGGAGCGATTGACCAGCCTTGGTTGTTTAGCCGCTAGCTTTTCCATCATGGTTTGTAATTGCTGACAATAGACATCAGCTGTAATAGTCTGGCCAGATTTGAGAAAACTGTAATGAACAATACCGGCACTAGTCCACCAAACGCTTACAAGTAACTTTTTTGGGGTTAATTTTCGCTTGGGGCAGGATTTGGCTGGCTGGCCAGGATCCAACCATTGCGCTGAGCGCTTCCGATTATCGTAATGAATCCATTTTTCATCACAGGTAATGATTCGGTTTAAAATACCTTCATTGTTGTGCCGGTTCAGTAATGTAACGCAGCAGTCGACGCGCGTTTGCCGGTTTGCTTCAGTCAATTCGTGAGGTACCCACCTTTCAAGCTTTTTAATCTTCCCAATTTGCTTCAAGTGAATTAAAACAGTTTTATCACTAACATCGAAGCCTGCAGCTAACTCGGACGTGGTTTGCGATGGGTCCGCTTCCACAATAGCCTTCAATTCTCCATTATCAACTTGGGTCTCAGGCCGTCCACGGGGCTTGTTCTGCAGGTCGAAATTTCCAGAACGAAAACGTTGGAACCAAAAACGAACTGTGTTTTCTTTTGCAACATGACCGCCATACACATCATTCACCCTTCGAGTCGTTTCCGCAGCACTAGTGCCACGGCGGAACTCGTACTCGTAAATAATGCGATATTTTAAATTTTCCATTTTGTAAAATGAGTGACGCAAACAGAAAAAACAGAAGAAAAAAACAAATGAATGACGGTCATCGAAGCACAAATACATGAGTAAATAGCTGTACAAATTTGAATTTGGAATTCCTTACCAAAGAGGAGAAATTCGTGATTAAAGTGGCCAGTACGAAAAACGCCAATTTCATATGTAAGGACCTAATATTTGTATGCCGATTATTGGCCGAACATACAGATCAGCTAAAATGTATAAATAACACCTTTTGTACTTATGTTGACAAATAAAGATTAATTTGATATGACATATATATGATCTTTGACAGTAGGTATTTACGGGTATAGTCAGAAGCCCGAAAATCTGACAACCAGTCTTACCAAGGCATAATAGGTAATAGGTTACCAAGGGGTATCGTATTACCCAGTAACTGCGTTGTGGAGGTCAGATAGGCAGTCGCTCCATGTAAAATACTGGTATTCAGCTGCATCCAGTTAGATTGGAAGCCGACCCCAACATAGTTGGGAAAAGGCTTGTCTTACTCAGGGGATCATAAAGGAATGAAAAAGAAAAATTATTCAGCCAACAACTTTCAAACTTTTCGCATAATTTGAGCAAAAGGACCCTTAAAAACAATCGTCAATAGATTTCTTTACAAAACCGCTTCAATTCTCAATACTTTCCGACACACTCGCCCACATGCTCCAAGTTAGTGATACAATCAAAGCAAACTGAAGTACCTAAAAGTTCAGAAGTGTATCGGGATTTATGAATATTGGGACGACACGACCGCAACGTCTGTCCATTTTTAGTTTGTCTGGGCAGTCAGCCGCGAAATCAAGGGTTTTAGATCGGACAACCTACATCTGCAGTTCACGAAACATATAATCAACCTTAACACGGTAAAAATAGAGTGTAGAGTATGATAATTCAGCTGATAAATAAGATTTGTAATGTTAACTTTTCTTATAAATTATGATCAAACTAGAAGACTGTAAAATAATGAGTCGGGAAAAATCTTTATTTTATCTTTTATGGTTGCTTGTTCGGGATTTCCTTGACTGATTTTAATGCTAAACTTGAGGGGAATACAAAACTTATAGTCTTCAAAGAGCTTACTTTGATGTCCATGTTAAAAATGTTTATTATCCGGTACGATGAAAATGTTTAGAATAGAATAGAGTACTCTTATTATGTACACCATATAAATTACAGACATAAATATAGAAACTTTACAATGGGTGACACAATGGGCGCACACCACACACCACACCACAGACTACCTACAGTATTTGTCTCTCCTTCCCCTTTTTAATCCATCCAAAGGTTGTCTTTAAAAGATCGCTCTTAGCGATAAAACCGCCCATTGTGTCACCCATTGTAAAGTTTCTATATTTATGTCTGTAATTTATATGGTGTACATAATAAAGAGTATTCTATTCTTATCGCAAAGAGCGATCTTCTTCTTTTCTTCTTTAGATTTTTTTTACTTTTAGTTCTCTGAGTAATATGTTAATTTATTTTGTAAGGTAACTAATTGTACGTACATACTGAGCACATTTTACTATATCTATTCGTAATCGTTTATAATCAATACATATTATAAACTCGCTTTTCGTCTCGGTCTGTATGACCGCGTTGTTCCTCTCTGCGTAACGGATAATGATGCGGTTTCTACCATCATATTTTAAAGTAATTATTTCGGAGATTTATTTCCGTTGGATCCCGTTTTTGAATCCCATTTTAATATTTTTGGCGTTGGATCCCGCAAAACATTATTATGTATTTCCGTTGGATCCCGAATGTAAAAAATGCAAGATAATTACGTTTTATTGTCGTTGAATCCCGAAAAGTATTTCCGTTGGATCCCGAATGCTTAAAAAAATCTGAATGCGGGTACTTTCAACAACAAAATTGTTTATAATAAAATGAGGGGTTCACTAATGTTTTACCAAAACTCCATTGACAAATTAGTTTACAACCAACGTTTCGTATACTATTTATATCACAAACAACTCATTTTCTATATAATTAGTCGTTTCTGGCACTCGCCGGCCGCTGCCGCGGCACTGCTCGCTTCGCTCGCTCGGCTCGTGCGTAGGGGTCACAGTTTTAACCTAACCTAACCTAACATTGTTTTTTTTTTTTTAATAATTAACCTAATCTAACTAGTTCGGTTCCGGGAACCCCACTAAAAATAATCTATTTTTATTGTTTGATAAAGGTAAATCACTTTTCTTCTGAAATGTACACATGTTGTTATAATATGGGATTCAACGGAAATACCTAAAAAATGGGATTCAAAAGTGGGATCCAACGACAATAAACGATTTCGGAAGGTTTACATGAATAAATAAAACAAAGTCGCGTTAGTTACACCATTTATAACTCAAGAACGGCTAGACCGATTTTTATGATATTTGGTCTGTTGGATTTGCCTCAACGTCGAATAGCAGAATAACTATTAAAAAATGGGAAAAATTCACGAAAATAAAACATAAGTAAGTAATTCATAATCTGAGGCGGTACGAGTCGTAGAGTCAGCTAGTTTATATTAAACTAACATAATATCGCTCATTTGGAGAAACATCGACGTAAATGTATTTTTTTCCCATAAATGAGTTAAATATGCCAAAGCACTTAAAAAGCGCTTGTGTACCTAATTTTAAGTTTTTTTTTTATCATTGTTCCTCTCAACCAAAGCACCTGCCATCTAATCTCTTCACCACCCTTGGTTGACTGGTAGAGAATGCCTAAAGCATTAAATCCGCCTTTGTACCTTTTTTATGCGAAATGTTCAAATAATATACAAAGCGTATTTACGTTAGGAAAGAAAAGACTTAAAAAAAAGTAGCAGTTACGTCGATGTTTCTCCAAATGAGCGATATAATAAAGAAATGTCGATGTTTTATCAAGTCCTTTAAGGATGACCAGAAAGTAAATCAATAGCCATTTTTCTAAATTTGTTCTGATTTAGAGCGAACATATATCTAAATTTATAAAATGTGAGTTGTACGTTTCTAATAGTCGGCGGAGAGGAGCTCTCTCCCCAGCATTTGTTCTACACTTCTCTGTGTAGAACAAGCGGGTTGCTCGCACTTCCCGCCGACTAACAGTTCTAGGAACTAAATAACATAATTTATTTGAAAGTTCCATACAGTTAAACCTATTATTGCATATGCCAAACAGCATCATAACCATCAGCAGTGTACGCCTGTGCTCCAAGCTTAATATATTGTACTGTCTCATCAGATCTGCATAGGAAATCTTGGTATGGTAACACTTATAATGTGTAGTGCGAAGAATTTTTTTCTGTACCATTTCAAGTCTGTGTTTATATTTTTCGTAAAATGGGCTCCAAATGGGCACCGCGTATTCCAACTGGGAACGGACTAAAGTTTTATACAAGAAGAGGAAAGTAGGAGCCTTTTTAAATTCTTTACAAGACCGCATTATGGGACCAATCCTGAAATCGCAAAAAAAAAATCAACTGTTCCCTACATTTTGACGAGTTATGCGAACATATTAGACTAATTCCTTGTGCAGCAGAGTCTGAACAAATACGAGTATTTGAACAAAAATCAAACATTTCTTGATCTTCTTCTCGCTACAATAATTCCTGTATATGCCTAAGAGATTTTCCATGAACAAAAAGGTTTTAACCACTTCTTTAAAAATGTCCCCATTTTTATTTGTCACCGTTCATATCAAGACCCCTCTGGGCCTCGGAAAACAGGTTAAGCCGTTGCTACTGGCTGTCATTCCTACGAATGTCTTTGTCAGTCGTTACGGGTAGTTACAAGCCCGAAAGTCTGACCACCAGTCTTAACAAGGGGTATCGTGTTACCCAGTTAATGCGTTGTGGAGGTCAGATAGGCAGTCGCTTTATATATAATACTGGTATTCAACTGCATCCCGTTACGACTGGAAGCTGACCCTAACACAGTTGGGAAAGAGCTAGACAGATTGATTGAAATATACCGAATACTCTGAATTGTAAAAACACAAAAAGAATAACGTCACACAACAGGAGTGGAAAATAAATGACGTAAATATTAATAATATTATGTAATATTATAAAGCCAAAACTCAGAAGTTTAAGGAACACATACACTACGAAAAACTGAATTAAATAACATGATTAATCTGCAATATAACAAGGACTTAGTTAACAGCCAAGGAGAGTATAACTAGCAGTAAGTACATCCCAGCAGGAAGGTTGGACAATAACTTGATCTCTATTGGATTCTTCTTCATCAGACGTATAAGGTCCTTCATGAAATAAATTAAACATAAATAATTCTATAATATATATTATATTCGTTTATTGCGGATCACACACAAAAATATACACAATCCATACAGTATTAGTGACAACGACAAAGATTATTTTAGTAAAACTTTCAAACTAACCTAACATCAATTCATAACTACCTGGCTCAACATATTATGTATGCTGGCACGTGCCTCTGCATCCAGTGCCTAATAAAGGGGCTGTCCACCTTGTCAAACAATGTCTTTAGGATGCTGTCAGATCCTCCGCGCATTCTACCCATTATTGACGCTACCCTCTTTCTCATTTTGGTATAAAAATCGTCAACACGGGCTGCCGCAAACATTTGCGAAGCACTGCAGGAGCATGGAAGCCCCAGCAACATACAAAATCAGAAATCATATGAAGTTATTTGAATAATATAACATTTGCAAAAATAAATTAAATCAAATAATATGATTAAACTGCAGCAAAACAATAATATAGTTGACCGTTAACAATTAAGTATAACTGGCAGCATGTACATCCCAGCAGGAACCTTGGACGATAACTTGATCATAATGGGATTCTTTTTTATCAGACGTATAAAGTCCTTTATTAATTTCGCTTCAGCTTCTTTCGAATCTGAAATTAGTTTTTTATTGTTTATTAATTTACGCAATATTTTAAATACAGATCCCTTAATTGTTGCTAGTAAATTAAATGACAATTGTGATGAGCATACCATTTTTGGTATCGTATTTTTAATGATCTCACCAACATTTTATAAATTAATATACTTTAAAATTAATACTTTCGTACACATTACATAACACACAAGGTTAGATATATTTAGTAGATACGAGTGCGAGAACATAATATTTCTTACCAATTATGATCACTGTATTATAAAGTCTAGCCATCACTCTGTGAATCTTTATCCCTTGGTTACGAGTCAATTGTCCAGCAACGACCGGCAACATATACGTAGTTGCGTGAATAAATACGACATAAACCATTTTCTTAGCCGCACTGGTGTCGCCGTTCTGAAATTTATAATGACATCAAATCGGAAACCGTCAAATTTTGTCTGTGGTATGTATACATAAATTACAGTTACCGAAGGCATATACAAGTGGCAACACAAATATGTGACATCGAAGGAACACCAAAACCTCTTGGGAGACATGCGACGCGACGCCAACATGTAGGATGCTGCATTGACTGCAAAAATATGTGTCAATGCAATATTAGCGGACATATTTTGCGTCATAAATATTACATTGACACATATTTTTAAAGCCGGTGCAGCATACTATGTTTTGGCGTCACTTGTTTGTGTTTCTTCAATGTCACATATTGGTGCTGCCACTTTCACAAAAAATATATTTGCCGTCAAATATTAATGAATGAATCATGAAATCAGATTTTATTGACTAGCTGTCCATAGTAATATATTACTCGTATATGCTCGTGACTGTACATGACTCTACTAAGAAGGAGGAGAAGGAATCATAGCAACAAAAATACGTCAGAATCGCTGTCAACAGAAAATGTACCCAAAAAGCTGGCAGCGTTGCCAGCCAATTATCAAACATCTAAAGATGTTTGATAATTTCTATGATGATTCCATTGATGTTTGATGATTTCATTTGAAAAATGACCCTCAGCCCTCAGTTATATTACAATCAGAAAAAAAGTAGTATCATACTTACATTCATAAAACTAAAGTAAAACATTGAGTATGTCAGCGAAACATTATGTAATATTGACGATATTACCGACAAGTAAAACTGAAACAAAAATAATAACAGTTATCATACAAAATAAAACAGCCAATAACTCAGTAGCTATAAATATATCAAAATATTTGTCATTACATAGTATAACAGCACGCCTGTATTTCCCGAAGAGTTAGACCGAGGTGTACCTATAGTACAAATCCAGACTCCGGGCTGCTACTGAGAAATTCCAGATAGAAAAACCCCAAACAATGTGCCCGACTCGGGAATTGAACCCAGGACCTCATGTTCAGCAGTAGCGCTTCCAACTACTAGACCAACGAGGCTATTTTTTGTTAATTTAAATCAATTCCAAATAAAAGTACCTGGCTTCCAAAGCATAGCGTTACTTTTTCACAGCAATTTGCTAAATCCCGATACAATTCGACCCATTCTTGAATTTGTTCTCTTGTGATATCACATTGCTCATCCGAACTGATATCACGGCTCCCTACTCTCTCATGAACGACTAATATCAACGAATTCAAGCATTTAAACAAATTAACCACTATCATAACAGCAATATAGAACATGAGAATCTGAAAAACTACAGTCACGCTTAAGATAATTTGCGATACCGAAATGGGAAGTAAAATATACCCTTTTGTTTTCGGGAATATTTTAACAATTTCCGTAGCTCTGTAAACTAAATTTGCGATCCAACATAACATCAAAATAATGCCAAACCAGCATATTTTCTTGATAGAATTATTATTATCTTCTTTAAACCGTTCAGAGACGCGGCTCATGCTTTCGTAGTAAGATTTGAAGGCATTACTGTAACAGGTGCCAGTCACAACGAATACCAAAGAGTTTATATACACTAAGAGAGCTAAACAACCACGAATTAATTTTATTTGATCATAGTCACCCTCTGCGAACAACAAAATCTGTTCTATTATTATTAGAGCTATTGTACTCGTATGTAACGTGGTTTGGAGAAATATTTGGAAAATAATAAAATATTTTTTAATTTTCTTTTGGCTTGAATAATTTCGGTATATTCCCAAGATATTTTCAACCAACAGAAAATATTTCAAGCACTTTAATATCGTCATTTTCGATGTATACCTTGACGAATACAATACTGAAATAGTTATCACGGAAGTAAAGTAAGACTACCTTTGCTATTTGGTGGTCATTTAAGTAAGTGACTGTCGATAATGACGCATTATTAATGAACCCAATATCTAATGATAATAATCATATTTTTGAAATAAGTGTTAGTATTAATTATTTATAGGTAGTAAATATTTATTTTATTTTTAGTATTTATTTTATTTTTTATTTTTGGTATTTTTATTTTTAGTCACCTATATAGCAAAAACAAAAAAACACGAGGTCAAACCACAAGCATCATTCGGCCTAGTGGTATTAACGGCCCCGACTAACGAGTTGTAGGTCGGGGGTTCGTTCGAACCTAGGCAGGCGCTTTACTTTGTGTTGTTAATTTCATCACCACTGCTATCAAAACAGTGAAGGAAAGAATCGTAATGAAACCGGCATGTCTTGAAATCAAAAATTCAAAGACTGTGACATCTACCAACCCGCACTGGGCCCGCGTGGTAGATTACTGCCCAATCCCTCTCACAGAGAGGAGGCCTGTGCTCCAAGAGTGGTAACATTATAGGGTGATTATGCCATAAAACATATACAAAAATAGCAAATATATATAATATCTACAGACCAAAACAATTCGCAACCATTAAAAACTTGCCAACAGCCAACAAAACAGCTTACTACATCATTTGTAACAAACTACAAACAACACCACTTTGTCGTGTTTCCACAAAACTTGTAAAAGTAAACACAAATGGACAGCGGCACCTTGAAATAAAACAAATTACGATGACGTTGATACTTTCGTTGGGAACGGAGCTCACTTGTTTTGGTGTAAGCCGATTTGGAGTAAGTATGTGTGGACCATTCTGTATATGACTCAAACTCAAACTCAAAGCATTTATTTCAATTAAACCATTACAGGCACTTTTGAATTGTCAAAATTAAGTAGTCGGTCAGTTAGCCAGAAAGTTGAAGCTAGTCGCCCATTCCAAAGCGTAGATCTCTATGGAGAAGAACGGGCAAGAAACTCCATGGACACTCTTTTAAATCAAGATATTACAAAATCCTGAGTACATTATTCTTGTTGCTTCTATATGTGAGAACAATGTAAAAAAAAACACACAAATGAAGAAACAATACAAGAAATAAGATTAAAAATAAGCCTTGGCAGTTAAGAGATGACCAGTCTCAACCGACGGCGTCCGTTCACGAACATGACGCATGGATCAGCACCATCCAGCTCAACCATTTTTTGGGGAATCGAATGATCCAACACACGCGCCACCATCAGTGAGACATTTAAGTGAGCATGACACATTCTCAACTGCCATGCTCTTTCAAGTCAACATCAAAAAATCATAATAAACGGATCCATGGTTCTTACATTTACAAAATTGAAAAAATGCTTCTAAATGATACAAAACAGGTAGGTGTCTTAGAAGGTTTTATGCACGTGAGTGCTCAACATTCCCGGGTAAAGATACTACCTATTCATAGCTTCCTCTTAAATGTTTATTTCATTTTTGGAAGAACGCCATTTCAACTATTCATTCTAGATGACTATGAATGTGCCACTTTAAAATAGCGGATTATGGCCTTCAAATGAAATAGATAAACGATGACATTGTGAGTTTTTCATTACATTTTTGATAAAGAAAGAAGACAAACAAAATGCTTCAACCACCATTAAATTAAAACTCTCTCAAGCTCTCGTAAAACTAAACCAACCCAAGACAACAAAACGTATTAAACTATCCAGCCGAACAGCGTCACCTCTGAAACAAAACAAGCTGTATCACGTAGCCGGTAGCCGGGACAGCTTGCAGCGAAACAGCTCGGAATAGCTCGGAACAGCTCGTTCTCGTTTCAGACATGCTTCGCAAGTGTCAGGGGCGTTGTGCTTCTATTTCGGAGTGAGGCTGCGATGTCTTTTATGTTGGACTATTTTAGGAAGGAAGACATCCTTATCTTTCTTACATATCGTTGTAAAATCTGTCTGCTTGTCTGTGAGTGTAAACGAAAACCACTTATCTGCTATACAACATTAGTTGCCTGGCCACCACCTCCTAGGTGTCTGGTCTGGTCTTGACGGTTCCCTATCCATTTGCATAAAATTTTAAGACCTAATATAACTTGGCATACTTTTGTTTCTCCTAATTATATTTTCTCATAACATTATTTACGCATAACAGCTTACGCATAATTTTTTTAAGCATAATATCTCTAATCATAATAATGATTAAGCATAACATTCTAAAGCATACATTTAGCATACCTACTCGTTTTATCTCTAACGACGTCAGGTCGACGGAGCCCCGCTGCGCGGGGCTCCTATTTCTGTCTGCGGGGTTTAAAGGAACCTAACCAAACCGAACCTCGGGGTGCCCCTGAAGTCGTTTCCTATTATGCGAATTAAATTTATGCCAAAACACATTAGCCTTCAAGATAATTATGCCAACATAAACTGTATACCAAAAAAAAAATGGCAAAGTATTATTTGGACAAAACAAATTATGCCAAAATAGTTATGCCAAAGTATATTAGGAAAAAGAACATTATGAGAAAAGAAGGGATCCCGGTCTTGACTCATCAATTTGGAGACGTTTATGAAGGAGGAATTTTGGCTGACGACTGTCGTGTTTCGGTGTTTTCGCAGAAGGCTACATGTCGCCTCAGCTCAGGCGCAACAGGCCGCCGACCCTAAGTACCTAATTACCTAATAGATTTAGTAATGATGTTTTTTAATATGTGAGTATTAGTACATTGTTTTTTATAAGATTATTTGTGTAAGTATTTTGTTTAGAGGCGTATGATTCCTGAAAATAGAGCAATCAAGTATGATTTATTTATTTTTAATATTATACACGCTTCTTTATGATTGAATAAACAGTACTCGGACGATAATAATAGCACATCGAGTCTAAGAAAGAAACACACGATATGTTTGCCAGAGACGACGATCTAGCCAATTGCACTTTATTTACAAACAAAATTAAATATCATTTATTCAAATTAGGCTGAGAAACAGCACTTTTTAAACGTCAAAAATTACAGAAGACAGTCATTCAAAACGCTTGCCCTTCACCGCTTGCTAGTGTTTTTGAAGTGAAAACTTTTTAAGGCGCGTTGGGCATTTTTGAAATGGGAAAAAAACTATTGAACTCGCGCCACTGTTACCATAATCGACACCGCTTATGTCGGTGAGTAATGGCAAAGTATTCTGTTTGTGTTTTGTTTTCACTTCTGTCGGCACTCCCGGAGTTCCATTTATTTTTCGGAAAGAAGAATTAGCGCAAAAAACTCCCCAGCAACACGTCTAAAATCATCTAACTCTCGCAGGGCCTCGAACTTACAGTACATATTTTGTTACGTTATATAGCATAGTTATGGTTTACTATCGCTTAGCGGACGGGTTGATAATAACAGTTTAGGTACTGATATCACACTTATCACTAAAGGACGCTACTGTTGACCCTGTTGATATTAGCCCTTTATAATCTGTTACCCTATCAGCATAAGGGTAACATCATCAACATTACTGTTATGCCTCTAAATATTACCGTTATTAAAACAGCTACAGGACAAAGAATATATAATACTTAAATAATAATATTTTGATAGGGCTTTTGTTTTTACTAGGTCTCTAGAATGTATTGGTGATAGACATACCTACTGTGTTCAACGCCGGAACGTGGATCTACGCGCAACACGATGGCTTTTAAATTGTTTCTGTAATTACAGCATTCAACCGATTAAATTGTTCCTTCAATAGAGCCGCGAAATTCAAAACTTACGGTTTTTGCAAATTGCAGCGCGGTTTTACGTAGTTTGTTAGTCAAGCTTCAATTCGCGGCAATTATGATAAAATAATTACTAAATTCATCAATATAGCTCACGAAATTATATTTATTTATTTATTAATAAAACTTTATGCACAAGTAAAAACTGTACAAAGGCGGACTTAATGCCTTGGGCATTTTCTACCAGTCTACCTTAGGGTGATGCAGAGACAATACACAGTAGGTGCAATAACAGAAAAAAAAGAAAATATTTATAACTATGATATAAGAATAAATACATATATACATACATAGGTACATTTATATATATATATATATATAAAAAATAGCTATGAGACATAGATAAGAAACCCTACAACAACTTAATTCTGAGACGAATCTGCCAACTTCTTGCTACAAGTCGTCATATTTTGACGAAATTGTTTTATTTCTAATTAAAAACTAATTTCGAGAGCTCAATTGAGGTCTTAATTTGTTATAAAATTTCAATAATTTCAATCGTCTTCTTTTTGAAATGCAAAAACCGTAACAAACTTTTGAATTTCACCGGCCTTGACGGATCCCCCTTAATCAAATAATTACTCCACGGCAGATCAAAGAAACCGTCAACAGACCGTAATAGCACCATTCCGTGCCACTCCTACGACAAAATGTAATAATTATGTTCCTCACTTGTCGCTTTCCTAATGAATCACCAATTTAACATAATGACAATAAACCATTGCTTAGCAACATTAAGATCGTAATTACAGCCTGAAGCACATAATACCTACATTATTAAGTACTTATGTATTAAGTTTATTACTTCTACTGGATTTTGTATCTTTGATGTGTACTTACACATCAAAGATACAAATCGAGTACGGAATCAAGGAGTGAGTTCGATATTACGTTTCGTTTTTTTTAACCGACTTCTAAAAAAGGAGGAGGTTCTCAATTCGAATGTTTGTATTTTTTTTTTTTTTTTTTTGTGTTTGTTCGCGCATAACTCCGTCGTTGGCCAACCGATTTCAAAAATTCTTTTTTTGTTAGAAAGGGTATACTTCCCAAATGGTCCCATGAATTTTATCGAAATCGGATGAGCGGTTTTTGAAAAATCAACAAAAATCTAAAAATTTATCTACATTGTCTACATTAACGATCTTTTTGTTTACTTTTTTGTGGGGTAGGTACAACTAAAAAGTGAAAAATAAACACTTTTTTACAAAACAAAAACAACCGACTTCAAAAAAAACACTACAAAGTGATAAATAACTTTAATTTCGGAAGTCGGTGCCAAAAAACGAAAATGCGGAATCAACGACACCGACTTCCGAAATTAAAGTTATTTATCACTTTGTAGTGTTTTTTGTGAAGTCGGTTGTTTTTTTTTTTAACCGACGAAAAAACGGAGGAGGTTATCAATTCGACGCGTATATTTTTTTTTCTTTTTTTTTTTTTTTTATGTATGATCACGCATAACTTTTTACAGAGCAGTCCGATTTTGATAATTCTTTTTTGATTAGAAAGGATATACCCCGAAGGTGGTCCCATATAAATTTGGAAAAAAAAATCCAACCCTAAGGGTAGGAAAACAGGGGATGATTGATAGTTCACTCACTGATTGTAATGTATGACCACGCATAACTTTTTACAGATTAGTCCGATTTTGATAATTCTTTTTTTAATTGATAGAACATACCTCGAAGTTGGTCCCATGTAAATTTGCAAAAAAAATTCCTACCCTAAGAGTGGGAAAATAGGGGTGATTTGTTGTTCATTCACAGTTTTTAATGCTGAGCTGTGTATTACAATTAAAATTAAAGGCCTATCTATGTTGGTATATAAAGCCCGTTTTTTTAAGTATTTTACTATACAAAAAATAATAGTTAAAGTAGGATTATATAACAGTTAATATCTAAAGTAAGGTAGGTAGCCATTTTAAAATTAATAAAAAATTAAGCATTCTGTAATAAGTAAATTATAGCCTCAAAAAATTATAAAATAAAAACTTTTTTACAAAAAAATTAAACCTCCGAAAAAACTGAAAAGCAAAAAATAAAAACCTTTTTTATTTTACCTTAATAAATAAGTTCTTAAACTAATGCAATTATACCTAAAAAATTTTGAGTCGGCGCCAAACAATCAATGAACAAAGATCACTAAATTACCTTAAATTTATAGAAATAGCCAAATCAAATTAATGATGCAACGTGAAATCTCCAGCGCTAAATAATAACATTCCAAAAAAAAATGCGCTCCCCGCACGACCACTCGCAACGATATTAAGTTGCTTATTTGGCGCCGACTCAAAATTAGTTAGGTATAATTGCATTAGTTTAAGAACTTATTTATTAAGGTAAAATAAAAAAGGTTTTTATTTTTTGCTTTTCAGTTTTTTCGGAGGTTTAATTTTTTTGTAAAAAAGTTTTTTTTCTAAAAAAGTTTTTTAATTCTTTATTTAATTAAGAACTTTCATGACAGCATTTGCACACACACACATTACACATTATGGTAAAGCAATAAAGATATTGAGTATTGAGTTTTTTTTTTTTCTGAAAAGCGATGGATGAGGTCTATGATGCAACGGTGCCCAGAAGATGTCTAAGGCACTGGAACTCCCACGCATCGACGAAACACAGCAGACTGCTTGACGCCGGACTACGGTGGGAGGGCGGTCGCAAACCAGAGAGGCGTTAGCCCTACCACCGCAAGGCAAGAATTGGCCAGTCAAATAAAGTGTTGGGTGTGACTGTCCAGGATGCGCCGAGCGCTCGATTCAGATGAGTAACTGGCGGAACAAACTGCGCTACACGAGGAGGCTTCCTCATGCATCCCAAAAACCCAATGCGTATGATAGTCTAGTAGTCAGTACCCTAAATACATACTGCTACGAATTACATGGCTATGGGCCATAAAGCTGAATAGCCTCTTCGCATCATCACACGCTTTTCGTTGTGATGGGGCCGTACGGTTGGTTGGTACGTTGGTATTTTGCGGGAAAAGGATGGCGCGTTTGTTCTGTACAGACTTTATCACTTCCCTATACCTGGATAACATAACATGACGTCTGTACTCCCAGAAGGATTAGGCAGAGGTGTACTTTTAGCTTACTCACGTTTCGCCACTGTTGTGTGCATTTCACACATGTTTCATCATTTCAGCCGAAAGACGTCCACTGCTGGACATAGGCCGGGCAAGCACCCCCACTTCGACCGGTTTTGTGCTTCTCGCATCCAACAGGTTCCTGCGGCCTTCACAAGGTCGTCGGTCCACCTTGTGGAAAGCCTTCCAACGCTACGTCTTCCGGTACGCGGTCACCACTCCAGAACCTTGCGGCCCCCCATCGGCCATCTATTCTGCGAGCAATGTGCCGTGCCCACTGCCACTTAAGTTTGGCAAATCTTCGGGCTATGTCGGGCAGTTATGTTTAAGTCCCGAGTAATAGGGAGCGATTAACAGTGCACATAACACGGAGAAATTCCTGATGAAACAATCTGATAATACTGCCTGACCTGGGAATCGAGGCCTTTTTTTTATGGTTGGGAAATCATCAAATGACCCCTCCCGCTCTGGGTGGAGCGGAAGGGAGTGTCAGGCTCTTACTGACTAAAACCCATCCGTGTTCCTTCCTTAGCCCTTTATGTTCCGGGGTAGCGGTAACCCTTTCTCACCATGTTGCTTAAAGTTTTGGCAAAGTTTTGCAGTCGGCCGCCTGCCTGACACCAACCCTCCTTGGGAATGCGATTGTTGATGGTTTACCCGCCATCGCGCGGGTGACCCAAAGTGCTATATGGTATGCACTGGGTCTGGAGCTCCCTTAGTCAAATAGTCGCCTCTTACGACACCCACGTGGCCACCCACACACCCAGAAAACGTGTTGCGCCGACCCCAAGTAACATGGGATAAGGGCAGGAAGAAGAAGAAGGTAGCGGTAACCCTTTCGGACAATCCCGCACCCCCGGCAGGCTTCGGCCCTGGCAGGCCCCTTCCTTTTTGCTGACATCTCTTTGAGGCGCGCGTGGAACACGTACGCGCCGTCCGGCACGGGCCTGGTCCTAATCGGACGGTGAGCTACCCATTACTCTCCGTCCGCAGGCCCGCGCCTACGGTGGCCGGGAGTCCTCACGCGGCTCCCGACGCCCGGAGCGTCTCCCGCGGTGGCTGGGACGTGAGGCTCTCTCCCTCAGCCATCCCGCCACCGGGAATCGAACCGTGGACCTCACGTTCAGCAGTAGCACGACTAATAAACCAACGATACAGAAACTACCTTAAACGACTCCTGAAAAGCTTTTGTAAAAGACCGTGATTGAAAACATACCTTTGATTAAAATGCCAATGTAACAGCTAAAACGATTAGTCGATCCAACATGACATGGCCCGTAAAGTCTGTTGTACGTAAACTTTTAAATTTATCGTCATTGTCAACACAAGATTGATTGCTGTAAAAAAAGCCGTATGTCCGTATAGTTCGATTTATCAACCAAGGTATTGCTTCGCCAAACTTGTTCGCTCACTAATTTAGAGACCATAATAAATGTAAAATCAACCTTTAACCTAGTTTTTGGAGTTCCTTTTGTTTCTCTCTTCCCGTAGCCGTAACCATACTTTTCTCCAAGTACAGTGATGTCCGTGCCACCGCGGTAGCAACTTAGCACTTCACATAGGCTTTGCACCCTATAACAAAAATTGTTTACAGATTGAAGTTCTGGGGTACCTACAGACGCCAGCACATCAAGCTACCCGAAACTTCCATACCGCAAAAGGAAAAATACGGAACCCTTACTTACTCTCACTTCGTTGTTCGTCCGTCCGTCCATCTGTCTGTATGTCTGTTAAAACCCTTTTTCTCAGGAACACGTGAAGCTATCTAGTTGAAATTAATACCAAATACCTGCTCAACAAAATCAAGTTTCTATAAAGACCAGATGCACAAGGTGACGTATTAGTGAATGTGACCTATTAAGGATAGCGACGAAATGGCCAATGTGACGAATGATCATCATATCCAAAAAAATACGGCCATTTATGCGAAATATTTAGACACATGCAAAAAAATCAAAACCTATAGTGTACTTCCCGTTAACCTAGAATCATGGAATTTGGCAAGAAGCAAGGTCTCACAGCACAAGTAAAGGAAAATTGTTTATTTTATCTCATAAAAAAATATTTGTTTCCGATTTCGTATACGTACGTATTTCGATGATGGGAGAACATTTCCAACTCAATCTTACAACCTACTGAAACCTTCACCGTGGGTGGTTGCGCACTTGGCTAGTTTTTTTTTGTACCTTTCACATCAGTTGGTACTTTTTTCAAGTAGCCACGTAGCAACAGATTGTCATTATTTTTGCGTAAAGATAGTTTATGGGCCGGTCTTTATCCCAAAAAAAGTTCACGGTCCTTGTGGGATAAGCCACGAGAGCGAAGCTTAGGGTAAAAGTTTGTTATTCATATTTCTCAGTTAACCGGTCAAGCAGCGCGCGTCGCCCATTGGCGACGAAACAATAGAAAATCAATTGTGTCTCATTAGCGGAGCTTGACAGATTCAAACTAACCGTAACATTACAAAATGTTATGTTCAGGTGCAAAACTGTAGTTCCCCATCCGGTATCGCAAAACCGCAAAACCCTCATAAATCCTTTCGCTTATTAGCTTCATAATTCGAATTAAATTCACGCATAAGCTGTATTGACACGCGACGATACTGCCAAAGGTTGGCAGTAATTAGATGGCCGATTAATGGCACCACCGACGCCATTATAGGGTTCAGTGCCAATACCGGGCTTTTGCGCCAGCGGGCGATGCCAAACTACGGCGTAATAGATGGCGGGATTTAGTTTAGATTATGTTGTTCGTTAATGTTAATGTCGGGTGTGGTACGTAAATTTTGAGAGATTGTAGTATCGTTGACCACATTTTATGGGACTTCGGTGGTCGGCGATAGCTCAAATAGCCTAACTAGCTAACAATTTAAGGAAGAATGTAGCTGAAATAAATAGTGTCGTTGCCCTCAATGGCACGAGTTGTAGATTGTGAGTTAGAATCCAGGCAGGCGTTTTACTTTGGGTAATAATTTCGTCACCACTGCTCTTAAAATGGTGAAGAAAAACATCGTTAGAAAACCGGCATGCCCTAGAACCTAAAATTCGAAGACATGTAACATCTACCAACCCGCACTGGGCCTGCGTGGTAGATTATAGCCCATTCCCTCTCGAAGAGAGGAGGCCTGTGTCTGGGACACATACAAGTAAAGTCGTGCTTTTCACTATACTTCAATTACCAGCAATTTACCCTTTGTTAACCTAAAAGTGGAGTGGACATACCCCGCTACAGCAGTAAAGCCCGGTACTAAAACTAAATTATTCTCAACATAAAAAAACAGAGATAAAAAAGACAAAAATAACCGACAGAATCCCCTCCAAGCCTTAACGGACTTCGCTCCTCTTTCCGGGGCCCGTGAGATGTATATTGTATTCACACCCCCCGGGACTCCCCGGGATTCCCCACATTGTTACACATACGACCTTATGTAAATACGAGGGATTTCACAACTTTATGTGTCATCCGAACAATCGGGGATACTTCGAACATTGTTCGAATGCATTTGGTATGCGACACAATAAGCACAGAGTACTTTTTGATATGACAATAAGTCGGGGGACACAATAGCGTTTTAGTAAAATTCCATTCTTTGACATTTTCTTTGCTGATGTTACCGTTTTATATAATACTAGCTGCGCCCCGCGGTTTCACCCGCGTAAATGGTTATCCCGTGGGAATATCGGGATAAAAACTATCCTATGTCCTTTTCCGGGACTTACACTATCTCTATACCAAATTTCATCTAAATCGGTTCAGTGGTTTGAGCGTGAAGAAGTAACAAACATATAAACACACACACTCACAAACTTTCACCTTTATAATATTAGTGTGATAGTGTGATGTACTTATAAGTACGTTTTGCCTTTAATTTTGTTACTCATGGTCCGTACCACAGGAAATAAATATTTGTTTTCATACAAACGGATTCGGATGAAAGGCACACACAGACAAAGGATAGACCATGACAGGAGTTAGAACAAAGGACATTCTTGTGTGCAGCCGCGGGAAAAAGCTGTTTTACATGATATTTGCTCAATCCACGGTGTAATCTTACCAAATCGTGGTCCAGTTTCTCTGATGTAATAACAAAGGACCATTCGAGACATTGATGCGCGTACCCAACGTGCACTAAGAAACAGTCCTTTAAATCTATTACAAAATTGCTTACACTTTAAAACCGTCAATACTAAAACCATTGAATCACTGCAAATAGCATGGGCCATTCCGCTCAATTAGGCCGACTTTTATTTGCAAATGGTAAGGACATGGTAAGGACATTTGGTGCGTGTTGATTGCAATAATAAATTAAATAAAGGTGTAGATAGCGGCGCCATACGTAAAAACATGTAAGAAATGTCATATAAAGTAAAAAAAGAATGCAGCTATGATATTTAATTTATTATTAGCATAATATTCGCCGTTACTGGATTTCCGCGGATTGACCCATCTACACACAAACACGCTTATATCTTAAACAGAAATCTTCGCTAAATCTAATATAGGTATATACTGCGGTCATGCAGTTACTGTATAATATAATTGCAGCAATGTACAATGCAGTAATACCTCCTATGAGCTAGGTATATCGAGTTCCTCGGACGCAACCTCTAAGATTCCACAGTCAATGTATCGGAAACATGCCCGGATGAGTACCAACGTACCAAATGAGCTCGGTTCACTTGGTATGCAAAGCAACATTGTTAATAAGAAGATATGTATATACAGTGTTACATCGACGCGCAAATTGTAACTATAAATTCAGCACATGAGTCTAAACACCCTAGTGTTGAAATTTAAAAAAAAAATTAAAAAATAGAAATAATCGCCCAGAATAATGTACAGACGCCAGAACATAAAGCTACTACAATCTGTCAAATTTCTTTAATAGATTCTCAACTTTATCGCTAAAGCATTACGTTCAATGTTGATTGGGAAAATTTGACAGGTTCAGGTAGCTTGATGTGCTGGCGCCGCGACGAAGTTGCGCATCAATGTTCCTGCCACCCTGTATACGAAGACACGTCCCTACGTAATTTACTGGTGCATCAGGAAAATGCGGCTTTAATCAAATTCGGGAGCTTTTGAGATATGTTCACATTTTTGCTTGGTAAATTAAGCGATACGTAGAATTTCATCCAATAACTATGGTATGGTAATAGTACATTATGATACATGTGTGCTATGTTGATCATTAAACTCGAGGCGGTATTATTCGCGCGAGCCGTAGGCGAGCGCGATAAGGTAGCCGAGAGTTTAATTATCAATGCACACGCGTATCATACGACGTTTTTCAACACACTTGTGAGGAAAAAAGCAGACTTGTATTGTTAAATATTAACTTGTATGGATAATGGCGGGCTTGGTGTGTCATTCCGCGCGCCGCGCTGACGTGCGCGCGCAGGTTTACCCATAGAGTAAGTAATGGTCATTCCTACGCCTGCGCGCGCATTGCTAGCGCGGCGCGCGTTTATTTACTTAAAGGCAAAGACAGAACCGATATATATACAGCCTATAGAAAAAATATAATAAACACAAAATAATGTTAAGACTGATCGTAGTGTTGTCGTATGTCAAATTGTAGTTTAGTTAGTATGGAATTAGAAAGTACTATTTGCATAGAGAAATATACATTAATTCAGTGAGAATCCGCAATAATAGAACGCCACTGGTCTTTTCCGTTTGGTTACGGGAGGGACGACGGAAAATTATAAGGTGCATCCAGACAGAGCGAGCCATGCGCCGCAAGTGCTTTTTTTGTATGTTAAATGCCTCAGCCTGAGGCAACCATACATATAAAAAAATCATTTGCGGCACATGCCTCGCTATGTGTGGATGCACCCTAAGGTGAATGCGCAGTGGTAGACCGCGAATTTAAATTTTCTTAACTTTTTTGCAAATCGCAGGTCAGTGTCAGGTTGTATCTTGATCAAAATGTATATTTATATAATAGATATGTGTTTAAAGAATTATAGTCATTAGAATCATTAATATAAATATTTAAGTTAGATTTGTTCCCTAAGAATTGTTCTTGTGAACCAAATCTAACTTAGAAAGATGTATTTAATGATTCTAATGATTATAATTCTGTAAATACGTATCTGTTATAGTCGCGAATCATATTTTAATCAAGATACAACCTGACACTGACCTGAAAATTGCAAAAAACGTTAGAAAAATTTAATTTCGTGGGCTCCAACTGCGCATTGATCTTAAGGTAAATAAATTTTAGTTCATCTTGGGACCAAGGACAATTCAGACTATTTAAAAAAAAAGTAAAATATGGCTCGCGAATTCTTTTTGGCATGAAGTCTCTTTGAAGAGATTAAAAAAAAAACGCACTTCTCCGACCTCTGACTAGTAAATTAAATAGTTATCTGTGGAAATAAAGCACAAGTACCGTAACGTAAAGAAAAAGCACGCGTTTGTAATACACTGCATTATGGATCTAAAAGCTGTGCATTAAGAGCCATTTTACGAGCAAGTGTGTTGAAAACTATATTACGAAAGGAAATAAACAAGAGACTTCAATTTAAACTGGCTTTTATAATTTGACGTGTTTGGTATTCTCCTTTTATTATGCCACATTTGATTCTGGACTTTTCTCTCTTAATATTTAAAGGATGCTCGCCCCAACACGTTATCAAACCTAACGCACCAATCATAAACAATTCAGAAAACCATAAACAACCCAAAAGATATTTTGATTGCGTTCAAAAATAGAACCGTTTCCATCGCAAGGGTGTCACGTTCGTCGTATACATTTTTCTAAAGCGTCGGAGCCCGCTGGCGTCCACATGGGCCTGGACGTGATACGACTCCCGAACACAACATTTGGCCTCTT
Organism: Amphipoea oculea; assembly: GCA_945859645.1. NCBI lineage: Eukaryota > Metazoa > Arthropoda > Insecta > Lepidoptera > Noctuidae > Amphipoea > Amphipoea oculea. The sequence goes on from OX243873.1 coordinate 19,161,476, forward strand.
TTTGTTTTTAAATACATCGCGGTTTTCAATTCGCCATTTTGGGATATTATTTTTCCCTCACGTGGCTTTACGTAATTGGTTTCTTAGAACTTCAGGTTTGCTACGGATTGAAGCAGCTGCTGAGCCATTTTTTTCGAAAATGTTTTAACGAGATCCAAGATAACAAGTTGCTTGTCTTCCCTACCTTATTTTACTAATAATCCTAGACGGAATAAGCTCTTTCTTCTTGAAATGTGGTTTCTACAAAAACTGTGGTTCCCTTGCGGCAAATTCAACAAAATCTTTTAGTTTATAAAAACGTGTGCTCATTTTGGTGATCACTTTTTAGCTCGTCTATATGCCATGACCCCAGTGGCGTGCATTGGTTTTCAGAGTAGGTAGGCACTAGGCCGGGTCTGGTCTAGACAAACGCAGTCACTAATCAAAAAAAAAAAAGTGAGGTCAAAAGTGTGGTTCTTTGAGTAGGCAGGCACTTTTAAGGGTGATAAATTGCGAAAGTCGAACGTCATGGTATTACGAGTGACACGTACGCACTGACCTCTATTATTACCACTGGACAGGCTGTTCCAAGCGTTTGACAGCAATTTTTTTGTGCCTTTTTGAAGCGCCACTAGCGAGTGTCCAGAGAACTAATTTTGACATATATTACATTTTGGTAGGGCTGTTCCTAACAATGTAAACGAAACATCGAAGCAATGTGTGGGATACATAGCAGGTTTTGTGATTAGATCTATGAAGAACAAAATTACATGTATTGATTGTTTGAGCGCTTGTGAATCAATACCGTCCGATGCCATAGATCGACGAAACGGTATCGCAATAATTATTCAAAAAAATAGAGGTGGACTAACTGTTCGATCACAAAGCGTCGTTTCTATATGTTTGTTAGTGGAATCACTTTTTCGACAAGCATGCAAAAAGACCAATGGGAAGCCGCCGGTGGAAAAAATATTTCCGGCAGTTCTCACAGCAAAAGTTATAAAAGAATTGCTACCAAAATCAAATACTTTGTTTCCAGAACAACGCGTTCATTTTTTGGAAACAATGATGTTTGGAACTTTAAATAGTCATTATGATGTATTAATTAAACAAATTATATTTAAGTATATCGATGTTAGAATTTTTGTAAAAACGAAAAATTACTCTTCGGCAATTACAGGTCAAAGTATACGAACTTTCTTAACCCGTCAAATAATTTGGGCACGTCAGTAATTAAAATCGCTTATGCTGTTAGGAAGATAAGGCATTAACAGATGTAGAAACCGCGCGTTTAGTCTATTTTAGCTACTTTCACAGCATTAAGGCAATTTTACACAGGGTCAGTAACTGTCATCAGTCGAGAGCCGAGTCAGTGCTGACCTGGCACTGCCATCGTATAAATTGATTTCAAGTCAGTACAGTACTGTCGCGTCAGCACTGACTTCAATATTCCCGCTTCATATTTTCGGCGTCAGTCCGCTCCCCCCGCCACCCGCGCCAGCGCAACTGACGCCGTGTAAATGTCGAAGTCAGTCGCTGGTCAGTCGCTGCCACTGTATTGTACGGGGACCACGCTACGTCGCACCACTCGCACCGCATCACAAAATGACGCGAAAACTGAGCGACACGGAAAACTTGAAGCTTATTCAACTATACCGCGATAATGAATGCCTGTGGGATAATAAATCACAAAATTATAGAAATGCGTGCAACATCATTACAGAATATTGCACGAGTATTGAATTTAGAAGGTTTGGATAATTCTACTTCTAACATACCAGTTACTTCTTGCATCATGACAAACGTAAATTTTCTCAACAAATTATTTAGTTTTATTTTTTGCTGTTTTCGAGAATTCATTTTTCCGCACTGACTTTACAAACGTGTGTACACTGAAAGAAATATCCTCGACTACTGACGAAATACTGACTGCGTCTAAATTGCACGAGTCAGTTTTCGGCGCCAGTGCTGACGACAGTTACTGACCCTGTGTAAAGCTGCCTTTATGTCGTACGGCATTTTACTATGGGGTCGAGCTGCTGACATTGAATCCATCTCTATTTTGCAAAAGAGAGCTGTCAGAGCCATTTTATAATCTACGTCGCCACGAATCTCTCAGGGAACTATTTAAAAGGATTAATATTATGACGGTACCTTGCCAATTCATTTATGAAAATATCATGTATGTAAGAAAAAATCTACATCTTTTTAATAAAATAAGCGATAGACATAACTTTAATAGAAGAAATAAAGATAAAATACATCAACCATTTTTCAGATTAGCCAAAGTATACATACATCTTTTATGGGGTACTGTGTTAAATGTTACAATAAAATACCTTGTGATATATTGCAATTAAATGAAAGAAAATTTAAAACTCACATTAAACGTACACTTTGTAAACAAGCATACTATAAATTAGAAGATTATATCCAAGATAAGAACGCTTGGAAACACGCTGGTCCTGCTCCATAGGACAATCTAGAGTCTAGACATTCTATTTTAAGATAATTTTTGACGTTCAAAAGTGCCTTTTTTGTGCCTATTTGAAATAAATGCTTTGACTTTGAAAAATATAAATTAAATATATAAAACGTGTTTTATTTTACCTTTTCGACTGTTACTTAATACATTCATTATTCCATTATTATTATTCATTATTCCCTGTAAATTGTTAATATAAGTAGTAATTATGATGATACGTTCATTAATGTAAAAATATTATCAAAAGTTATCGATATTTGCTCGCTGATATCGACATCACTAGTTTTAGTACCACAGACACTCGCTACGGCTAACAGCGCCAAAATGGCGATTATCAACATAGACTATACACTTATAAACTGAGATTATCAATTAGGCACAAAAGCACTTTGACAGCCGCCAGTCCAGTGTAAGTGTATAGTCTATGGAGGTCAGTGCACGTACGTATTTAAAGACCAATGACAATGTGCGAATAGTACAGAAGCTGAGTAGGCCGTTTGGCGACTGCCTACTGCCGCACGTGTTTGTATGAAGATTTTGTTTTTTTTAGGTATGATAATATTGTGAGTTTCTTGATTGTGGGGCACACACACTAAAATGTAATTGACAGGCTTATGTTGATATATTGAGGTAGGCACTGCTTATATGCTTATATGCAATGCACGCCACTGCATGGCCCAAAAGTTTCTTATTTCATACGTCGCGACCTGTACTTTGTCTGACTTTGGATCTAAATCTCCACCACAGCAACGAAATGTCTTTTCCAATAAAATATGATCACAGATCATTAACCTTGCGTCTTGAATACAGTCTTACAGGTCTACCTAGAAGTATAGTACCTACCTTATAGAGCTCTTTGTGTAAAAGCTATATTTCAGTATTAATTTTTTTTTATACAATATTTTTATCACAGCTATTTACACTAGGTCCTAAATTAAAAGACTAAATTTACTATACAAAAACGAATTCTTTGGCCAAAGAGCAACCCAGCTCTCTGGTCACGTGAAATGTCGACTAGTCAAATTTTAACTGAACCGTAACCTTTCAGACTGAAACATTTGACTTTATCGCTAAAGTCATCGCATTGATATACCATCATCTGCCTCATTATCTGCCTAGTCTTTTCCCAACTATGTTAGGGTCAGCTTCCAGTCTAACCGGATTTTTTTTACATGGAGCGACTGCCTATCTGACCTCCACAACCCAGTTTCTGGGTAATACGAAACCCCTTGGTAAGACTAGATTTTCGGGCTTCTGACGACCCGTAACGACTGTTAAAGATCCACGATTGACAGCCGGGACCAACGGCTTAACGTGCTTTCTGAGCCACAGAGGGGTCTTGGTATATAAAGATGGTCACCCATCCACGGACCAACCGCGGCAAGCGTAGCTTAACCTGATCGATCGACCCGTGCGGCTGTTATTACTTAGCCACAAGCGCATTGATATCTTTCTATTTATTTTTTGTTTTTTTTTTCTATTGATTAAGAGAGAGAGAGATTAAGTACCTATTCTTTTTCTTATCTATTTTCATTTTTTTTATTATTTTCTTTATATTATTTCTTATTTGATTTCTATGTATTTTTTTTTATTTCTATTTTTTCATTCTTTTCTTGCTTTGATTAACATTAAAGCTGGTTCTCAGAAATTTAAGCGGCGGTAACCGCTTTCCATCACACGAGCCGTCGTATTACCAACAACATATTACGTAAAAACACGTCTGTTTCCCTGCAATGCCAAAATAAAAGTGTCTTCATTATCCAATCACTTAATCCTTCACACTCAAGTCTCAAAAATATAACTTTTTAATCAAGTACAGAGCTATAAAAGTTGGTTGAAGTGTTATTTGGGAGCATCATCATCATCTGCCTAGCCTTTTCCCAAGGGGTCGGCTTCCAGTCTGACTGGATGCAGCTGAGTACCAGACAGCTTGTGGCTAATTAATAAAAGCCGCACGGGTCGATCGATCAAGTTAAGCTATGATTGCCGCGGTTGATCCGTGGATGGGTGACCATCTTTACATACCAAGACACCTCGGTGCCTCGGAAAGTACGTTAAGCCGTTGGTCTGTGCCTGTCGGCTGTCATTTGAGGATCTTTGACAGTCGTTACAGGTCGTCAGATGCCCGAAAGTCTGAGAACCGGTCTTACCAAGGGATATAGTATTACCCAGTACATGGGTTGTGGAGGCCAGATAGGCAGTCGCTCCATGTAAAATACTTGGGAACATATACAGCGTTATTTCGCCTCGGTTAGCATCTGGCGTGTGACATATTATATGGCTCGTTCGATCGACTCCATTACTACGAACAATGTAGGGTGGTAGTAAATTTGCTTAAAAAATGGTTTCCCTGACTTTGCTATAAACTTTAATGGTCGGCATAGAAAGAGGCAACCACTTTCCATCAAGTTAAATGTGCTCTCGTAAACACACCTCTATTTCTCTCCGATGCCAAAATAAACGTGTCTACATTAGCCAATCACTTAAGCCTTCACACTTTTGACTTGAATATAACTTTTTAATCAATTACAGTGCTATAAAAGTTGATTGAAGTGTCACTTGGGAGCATATACAGCGTTTTCGCTCCGGCCAGCATCTGGCGTGTGACATATATGACTCGTTCAATCAACCAATTACTTAGATTGGATCTCGCTCAGAAATCTTGACGACATAAGTGTCCAGCAATTTTTTTTTTTTACGTTTTATTGGTAATTATTTTTATTTATTTTGTTACTATTGACATTTAAAATGTATTATTGTTTGATAATTCACGTAATCTTAAAATTATTTTTATTTGAAATTAATAATTAAAAATCAATAGGTACATGTCTGATGTTTTATTTTCATGTTATTCTTGTATGTGTACAAAATATGTTTATTGTTTGACCAAATAAATATATCTGTTGGAACTACAAGAATGAGTTACAACTGAGGACTGACATGTTTTTTAATGTAGGTTAAACATTGAACTAATTTGGTAGTGTTCATAAGTGCAAAAAAGCAAGACATCTAATTTTTAAAAGTACTTATTTATTGTAGGTATTAGTTTTATAGCACTCTGTGGCCTAAACCCGCACTTTAAGCGTCATTTAAATGCGCGTTTAGGTCACACGTGCTATAAAGCAGTATACGATACATATGACTTAAGTACAATTAATGCACGGCGTTTAACACCTAGCTAATTTCACGCCGTGCAATAATGGACTATTGAAGTTCCACGTATCGTAATGTACACACGGCTACACGTCAAGCTATACATAACCAGTATAAGCTGACTTCTGAATGTACGAAAAACTTAAACAAAGCGAGGTCAGCTAAAACTGGAAATGTATAGCTTTATGTGTAGCCGTGTGTACTATTTTCGCACCTATTATTAAAAGCAAGCACTTATTTACCAACTGCATTTATCGTCAGTTTTTCTTTAAAATGCTGTTTAGCGTGTGTCAAATCTACATGAACAGCATTTCAAAATGAAACTAATTTCGATTGCGCGCCGTATAGTTAACAAAGGAACCTTACCCAATAACGTACATCAATTCGCTCCAAAGAACTATTTAACTTCCCCACAGTAAAATCACAGTGAACGATGAACTATAAAACCAATGCATAGAAAATGTATTGAATAGCAATCTCTCTCCTGAAGTTAATGAAAACACGTAGCTCTATTCTCGTTCCGGCTGAAACTAATCATGGCGCCGAAATGTCGGGGGAATAGAGAATTAAGCACATTCTTTTATACCGGACTTGGTAGGCTGTGACATAATTGATGGAGAAAAAATCATCATCTGTTTGGGATTCCGTGAAAGGTCATCTTGGAGCCTAGAAAAGAGGCAACCGGTGTTCAGGCTTTATACAGGGTGAAATTGAATTCATGGGCGGATGCCCATGAATTCAAAATGATTTTTTCCCCTTAAAAGGATTTTTAAGGGGTCATTGTAATCATCATTATGAACAACTTTTACTATGGGATCAAACCTGAAATCGCGAAAAAAAATCAGCTCTTCCCTACATTTTGACGAGTTATGTGAACATAAATGCAAGGAACAGCTGATTTTTTTTCGCGATTGTAGATTTAGACACATAGTAAAAGTTGTTCATAATGATGAGTACAATGATCCCTTAAAAGGATGCCCATGAATTTAATTTCACCCTGTAAAACCTTCAAAAGTGGCAACATTATACAATGTGTTTTTTTTTAATATCCCATAACTCTAGGGTCTATAAGTAAAAGTAATACAAAAAGTCCTAGAACATGTGGTCCAAAAATGCATAGTTTCGAAGATATCATGTTAGATACAGTTTGATTGATAAATACGAGTAATTCATTTTTATTCAAACCAATCATTCATATTTAAAGCTAAGGAAATGCGACGTTGCCATATTTCACGTAAGGGTGTTTTACATTAATAATCGTGACTGTCGAATTATTTTGTATGAAAAATGAAAACAAAAAAATGATAATTGGAAAATAATTCATATGCCAGTTGATTCTTTGATATGGTCTCATTCATACCCTAGAGTTATGGGATATCAAAAAAACACCTTGTATAAATGTGGTTTTATATTTATTATTTTGGCAACATGTGTTCGCTGTCAACGTCATAGTGACGTTATGAATAGTTTATAGTTTATCTGTAAGCAGCTTTGTAAACTCGGTCCTCGTAAAATAAAAATTATAATACTGCAATTTCTGGGCTTTATTTATTGTTAATTAAAGCGGTAACACCAATTACATTAATTAACATAAAGATTTTAACAGCTATGGTAGGTATGCAAAAATATTTGAACTACCTACTAACATACAGAGTGAAATTGAATTCATGGGCATCCTTTTAAGGGGTCATTGTAATCACCATTATGAACAACTTTTACTATGGGACCAAACCTGAAATCGCGAAAAAAATCAGCCCTTCCCTACATTTTGACGAGTTCTGTGAACATAAATGCAAGGAACAGCTGAATTTTTTCGCGATTTTAGGATTAGTCCCATAGTAAAAGTTGTTCATAATGATGAGTACAATGACCCCTTAAAGGGATGCCCATGAATTTAATTTCACCCTGAATAATAGAGGTCACCCTAGCATACTTTTTCTCACAAAACATCAGACATACACACGTCATTCTATTCCATTCATCGGCAAACAGATCACATTCATTCAGGATTGGTGGTCGGAAGGGCATTAAGCATCCTTAAAGTACGACACACAGGGGACTCAGCTCTGGCGACAGTTTTAGATGACGGCGGTGCAAACAGAGTGTGTCGACGGCTTTATCGATGTACTGTATTTAAACCAGTATATCCTCAACGATATAACAATCGCTTCCAAAGCGTTTCGTATGTCTACAACGACTTTCAACAGGATTGATGTAAGCTATTCGGGGGCTTATGTCAATTCAGTACATGTTTGACTTTTCCATTATTCGCCTTATCGCTGATAGAATGTCACTTTATCCAGACCCTATTAACTATTTCTGTGGATGTAGTAAAAGTGGCAATTAAATTATATCCGCATCCAGTTTACATAACATAATCAGCCTATAATGTTCCCACTGCTGGGACACAGACCTCCTCTCAGTGAGAGGGAGTGGTCCGTAATCCACCACGCGGGCCCATTACGGGTTAGCAGATGTCACACGTCTTCGAATTTTTGGTTCTAGGACATGCCGGTTTCCTCACGATGTTTTCCTTCACCGTTTTGAGAGCAGTGGTGATGAAATAATTTACACAAAGAGTAAAGCGCCTGTCTGGATTCCAACCTACGACCGACAACTCGCAAGTTCCCACTTGGCCACCACTGCTCTGCATCCAGTTTAAAAAATATATTTTTATTGGCGTGTAAAAGTGGTGTTTTTAAAACCAATTTACACAAATAAATATCATCTATCAAGTCCACTACTATCCACACCTGAATATCAGCTCCAACATAATTCTAAACTCCAATATCACAGCAACACTCGGTACTCACCACCACAACACAAAGAGCATTAATAACATGACGATCCCGTGACGTCACGACACAGTAAACTAATCTAATTCCGCGAACATGCAATAATGGGCTAATGCACGGCGAATAGGGCCGCCTCCATCTGCGCACACACATGAATATTATAATACCACATATCTTGAACGTCAAACGCCGCAGTAAAGCCCGCTAAGGATCCGCACAGCAATCATCATTATGCTACAAATTGTGCCATCCATATTAGGCCAGGACTGCCAGGAGACTGATGTGATTTTGGAATGAGGGATTCTGGAAGTAAATTACATGTTATGTTGTGTGTGTATGAAGTGTGGGGTGATGAAAGACAGATCAATTTGCATTGTCAAGCTACTCTTCTGGTTCTAACCGATGGGATTAGGTGCACAGAGTGCCTTAAGTCGGTATACTTTTAAGAATTTCTTTGTTACTCGTTTTAAAATAATTCATGATAAGTAATTAGCCGCGTCTGACTATCCCAGGAATTTAAAATATTAATTTTTTCGGCTACTGTTCCATTCAAAGTTTTTACTGATTTTGTTTTTAGAGCATATTCTACGCCAAAGGCATATTGAAGATTACCCCAAACTTATTTAATAAAGATAATCTTTATTAAATAAAATGTCACAAACACGACTTTCAAACAATATTACGTTAAAGTAGAATTCCTTTAGCAACGGCTTCTTAGAAAAGCGATGGCCGTGACCGACGTTATGGCCGCGGGTTTTGACATTAAGGTGTCAAAAATATTCTCCAGGGAAACATACCAAGTTACTTTCATAAATAACGTTTCAGTGACGTCATTCGACAGTGAATTGCGGACGCTATGTGGCGGCCACCGCAGTCTTAGGAAACCGTAACTTATAATAACAAAAAACTTTTTTACAAAAAAAAAAACAACCTTCTTCCAAAAAAGACACTACAAAGTGAAAAATAACTTTAATTTCGGAAGTCGGTGTCGTTGGCTTCACATTTTCGTTGTTTTGCCACCGACTTCCAAAATTAAAGTTATTTTTCACTTTGTATTGTCTTTTTTGGAAGTCGGTTGTTTTTTTTTTTTTGTAAAATGTTTTTATTTTTCACTTTTAAGTTGTACTTACCCCACACACTATAATTATCACTACTTGCTATGTAAATATTAGTGACAGGAAGTCAATATAACATCATCAATATAAACAAAGTTGCAAAAATACGTATTATTCAAGCTAGCTCAAAAACTACTCAAGCAAAGTTAATAAAATGTATATTGGGCCACCCCTGAGGCATACCTTATCCATTTATATTGGGCCACCCCTGGGGCATACCTTATCCATTTATATTGGGCCACCCCTGAGGCATACCTTATCCATTTATATTGGGCCACCCCTGAGGCATACCTTATCCATTTATATTGGGCCACCCCTGGGGCATACCTTATCCATTTATATTGGGCCACCTCTGAGGCATACCTTATCCATTTATATTGGGCCACCCCTGAGGCATACCTTATCCATTTATATTGGGCCACCCCTGAGGCATACCTTATCCATTTATATTGGGCCACCCCTGGGGCATACCTTATCCATTTATATTGGGCCACCCCTGAGGCATACCTTATCCATTTATATTGGGCCACCCCTGAGGCATACCTTATCCATTTATATTGGGCCACCCCTGAGGCATACCTTATCCATTTATATTGGGCCACCCCTGAGGCATACCTTATCCATTTATATTGGGCCACCCCTGAGGCATACCTTATCCATTAAAAAAATAATTTTTGAAATCGATTTACATTTGCCGGAGATATCGCGTAACAAACATACAAAAAAAAACATACAATCGAATTGAGAACCTCCTCCGTTTTAAAGTCGGTTAAAAAGAGGATGTGTGCTTATGACCACACGATAGAAGTGAAATCTTAAGACTGGAGCCGAATATACACGATTTATCATCACCGAACCGTGCCTGACGATTCAGTTTCATTCTGAACGTAAAACGCACCCAGAGAAGTTTTCACTTCAAAAATGTGTCAAAATCTCTACTATCTCCTAAACTACATCCTGTATGTTATGTCAGACAATGTTTCCTAATACCACAGAATACTTAAAGTACTACATACAGAAAGGCCACTCCCTTCTCCGCACTAACATCAGTTACCGCACCTCACCCCGCACTTCGAGGTTACCGTCGCAGTTCTTTAACAAAGAGCGCTCGCAAACACAAGTACCTCACGCACACATTCATACGTATACAAACGTCATTTTTTTAATGTAGTAGAGTAGGTAATTATTTTGCGAGCGTTGTATGGAGTGTCCGGGGTGTGCTAATACGACACTTTAGGTGTTGATAGTACAGCGGTCGTTTTCTTAACTGCCGCTCTGCGTTCGTCACGTTATATACAACATATGTAGATGTATTCCTTAATTATATAGTTAAAGTGTCCAAGGACGCCCGAGGGTCCCCGTAAAGTTTAAGAAGTTAGGGTGGAAAAGTTCGTAGACACAATTGTGTGTGGTCGGGTAGGACTCCTGACAGTATGGTTTTTTATTCGCATGAAAGCACTAGAATTTGCTAACAAATGGAAAGTGTTTTTACCCCTGTGGTGGATTACAGGGTTTCTGAAGTGAAAACTTCTTTAGGCGCGTTGGGCATTTGAGATGGGAAAAAACCATTGAATTCGCGCCACTGTTACCGTAACCGACACCGCTTCTGATGTGTTCGGTTGTCCTCGGGATGTGCTCGGGGTTTGAATGTATTTTCGATATGTCAGTGAGTGATGGCAAAGAATTCTGTTTGTGTTTTGTTTTCACTTCTGTCGGCACTCCCGGAGTGCCACTGTTTTTAATATTTTTTTTAAAGTTTAACAAAGAATAATATATTTGTATGTTATAACTTTTGAAGATCTGGGTAGAGACTTAAAACCTGATTTACACGGTGATTTAATGGCATACAATAAGTTGAAGGTACAATGATAGTTGCACCATGTGCATGAGCAGTGGTGGCCCAGTGGTAACGGCAGCGATTTACGATTCGCGTCGTAGGTTCGAACCCAGCCAGGCGCTTTACTTTGTGTAAATTATTTCATCACCACTGCTCTCAAAACGGTGAAGGAAAACATCGTGAGGAAACCGGCATGTCCTAGAACCAAAAATTCGCCTATACCAAAAATCAGCCTATAATGTTCCCACTACTGGGACACAGCCCTCCTCTCGATGAAAGGGTCAGCCGTAATCCTCCACGTGAGCCCAGTGCGGGATGGTAGACGTCACATGTCTTCAAATTTTTGGTTCCCAAACTTACATAAAATTGAAAAATAAAATGTTTTACGCACAACCGTGACCAGAGAAGACACACACACAAAATCACGGACATTCATCTTTTCAAGAATGTATTTTCACTGTTTCTATTTTTACTAATCACCAAACATAAGCCCACAATCACACATCCCACCTAAGATTCCGCCATCTTAAACAATACGCTAGAGCGTCCCGTCATTTAGTTGTACAATTTAATTAAACGCCTGGACGCGATGCACTGGACAATGGACACTAGAGGGCATCACGAGCGATCATTGCGCATTACATTCTCTTTATTAAACGTCCTTCGTCCGTGCTGCGATCCACACAAATAAAGCTGCGATACTCGGAGGATTATTTCGTCGAACTTGTCGATTTAGGATAGTGTAATGCGTAAATGCGGCATTAGATTCATATATTTGCCCTATAGTCTACATGGCGAATATGTACAGACGCTAGCACATCAAGCTACTACAATCTGTCAAATTTCTTTAATAGATTTTCAACTTTATTACTAAAGCATAAGGTTCAAAGTTGATTGGGAAAATTTGACAGTTTCGTGTAGCTTGATGTGCTGGCGTCTGTACCTACCTTTCCTCTTTGGCTAATTGCGAACACTCTAACAGTAGCAATGGCTTTCATTTTGACAGTTCAACAACCTTCATTGCGTTATTTACGTTGTTGAGCAGTTTTTTTTTTTTTCGAATATATGAAGCTATGGACTAGCAATATTCTTCAAAATTATTCTGATTGTGATTAATAGTGTGTTACGCAATTAAGATGCTAAGCGCTATCCTACCCCATCCACCTCTTTTTTTCTCGCGGTGGAAATCCTCATGGACTTCCTCTATCGCCCACGATAGAGGCCCCTCTGTCACCCCCAGGTGACAGAGGGGCATGCCGGACTCTTACCGGCTAAAGCCACCGCGGTGTTCCACCTCTACCTATGGCCGGGGGTGCGGGATTCGCATAAGCATTCACCGTTCCCCCGACAGGCCTCGACCCGCTGTTCCTCAGCGGATCCCACCTCCCCGTGCGCCCATTCCTATAATGGCCGCACCCACTTTCGAGTGGCGCGCGTGGAACACTGCAGCGCCAACTCGGGCCTGTCTGGTCGGACGACGGACGCCCCTAGTCCGCAAGCAACATAGTCCTTAAGCAGCTAGATTTAAATGTAACTGTTTTAGCACATAGTTTGTCCAGCATGATGACATAAATGGTAAACTACAAACTTCGATTAGTGTAACATCGCCAATTGATTCTATTCTATTCGATAATCATATGAGTTTAATGTTAAGCAAAATTAAATTTTGCGGTTGCATTCTCTCAGTCATTACAATATTTTAGCCTGAAATTATTGTGAAGTTTCATTATGTAATACCCAACTTCGGTATGTTTGTTTATTATAAACCATAGCCATATAACCATATAAAACATAGACGAATAACATGGCATTAGGATCTACGTTCACTTTGGCACACTTTGTGCATTTTTATGATTTCTAACATCCCACTGCCTAGCCTTTTCCGAACTATGTTGGGGTCGGCTTCCAGTCTAACCGGATGCAGCTGAATACCAGTATTTTACATGGAGCGACTGCCCATCTGACCACCACAACCCAGTTACAGGGTAATGTCAGGTTTTCGGGCTTCTAACTACCCGTAACGACTGTCAAAGATCCACGAATGACAGCCGGGACCAACGGCTTAACGTGCTTTCCGAGGCACGGAGGGGTCTTGGTATGTAAAGATGGTCACCCATCCACAGACCAACAGCGGCAAGCGTAGCTTAACCTGATCAATCGACCCGTGCAGCTGATATTACTTAGCCACAACGTGACGATATTATAAGTAGTGGACGTCCTCGTTCACGTCACGGCTTCACGATAACACATGGAAGTAAAATGTATGGTAATAAAATATGAAGACGCTTTTAAATTTCCGTCCTCGATTACGTTATAACGAACACATAACACACACACGTACATTATAACGTAGTCGAGGACGGAAATTTAACTCCATACATTGTATGGACGCGTATTGCACGATCATAGGGTACAATAAAGTTTTTAAAGTGATATAACACCGTATTCCGGACGATATACATAAACTTCGACCAAATGTTCAGACCATGGAAATAAGCATTTTTCATTATTCTTATTTTTCATTTTTTGTTAATTTTCATACCTTGACGTAAATCGCCCGATATGCATGCCTCTTTATCCGAATTGGCAACGATGACGTATTTTCCCTTTCTTACTGCATAGCTCAATTAAATTTCACTAAATGAAATACAAATATCTTTGTAACGTAGCCATTTTAAGTACTACTTCCTTTGTTAGTTTAATTTGTAAAAGCTATAGAAGCGTTTGACAAAGTTTATGGATATCGTGAAGAACACGGTATATATTTTAAAAGCTCAGTCCAACGGAATACTCCTCCAGACTCTAGACAAATATGCAAACACAAAGGATTTTCACAACAAACAATCCACTTGCCATCTAAATCACGATGGCGAATGGATTAAAATGCCAGCTTATCGACAGGGGTGTCCCATCACACTTTTATATTTCATTTACATTTCAGTTGCACAAAACGCCTCGATTTTCCAAATAAATGTTATCACGTGGATACGGTTGGCGAGATAAGCGATATTAATATTGCTATAAATCGCCGATAGCTTTGACAGGATTAACTGTGTGCCTATTGTTCGGTAAACAATAAAATGTTGAATAATTTAAAGTTGTTTCTGATTTTTTACTTACTGATTAAGTTTTTATTAGGAGGAGCTCGTGGCTAAGTAATAAAAGCCACACGGGTCCATCGAAAGTTAAGCTACGCTTGCTGAGGTCGATCCGTGAATGGGTGACCATTTAGTACATACCGAGACTCCTCCGTCACTCGGAAAGCACGTTAAGCTGTTGGTCCCGGCTGTCATTCAGATCTGTGACGGTCGCTACGGGTAGTCAGAAAGCCTCTCGACGTCTGACAACCAGTCATAACAACGGGTATCATGTCCTATTAACTGGGTTGTGGATGTCAGATGAGATGAGCAGTGGTGGCCCAGTGGTAATGGCCGCGACTTACGAGTTATAGGTCGTAGGTTCGAACCCAGACAGGCGCTTTACTTTGTGTAAATTATTTCATCACCACTGCTCTCATAACGGTGAAGGAAAACATCGTGAGGAAACCGGCATGTCCCAGAACCAAAAATTCGAAGACATGTGACATCTGCACTGGGCCCGCGTGGTGGATTACGGCCCACTCCCTCTCATAGAGAGGAGGCCTGTATCCCAGCAGTGGGAACATTATAGGCTGATTATGTGGATGTCAGATAGGCAGTTGCTCCATGCTATGGTGTAAAATGGTATTTAGCTGCACCAGGTTAGGCTGGAAGCCGACCCCGACATAGATGGGTAAAGGCTAGGCAGATGATGATGATTATTAAGGTCGATTATTATTAGGGTCGTAGCATAAATCTGAGCGATAGTCGTTTGGCGTGGATGTGAAGCTTGTTTCGCCCAACCCTTTCTTATTTTTTTTTGTGTTTATGTTCTTTATTGCGTCATGTTTACCGCAGATAAACGTTTTTCTATTAAGTTTTTATTAGTGGTTCATTCTAAATCAACTTATGATCATGACCTTTCACAGAATAGAATATTGTCAACTATCTCATTCGGAGTAAGCCTTATTTTATAGGATTTTCAATAGGTATGTTGGTCATTTTAAAGATCTGTATGTTTTCATCAAACAACGTCTCAAGAATTCAAATATAGACTTTAAGACAATAATATTAAATTATCCCTCACATCAAACCTTTTTAAAAATTATTACGATGGCAGCATTTAAATGCGCCATTACTGAATAAATACAGCTATTACTAAAAGTTTGCTTTGCCTTAATATTTTAAATCTGTAAACAACTAAGTATGTCTGTGCCTTGTCTTTGATAATACTTCAATAGCTGAGTATTTTATATGCAAAGAGAGTTTATATTTACAAAGACTCTTGAAGTCTTGAAGTTCAGAACTAGAGTACAGAAGTCTTCGCAAACATTTGCCTTCGTCTACAAACACTCATTAGGTATTTCTTTGAACACGTAATGAAGTTAGTTTCTAATTGACTACAAATGCTCCTTCAGCGCTGAATTATATTGTCTTAACCTTTTAGTACAACATGTCTTTAAATTAACCGTTTTCAACGTGAAGTACGTATAAACACCTGCCTTTCTTCACAAAATTCCTCTTTCTAAGTGAAAAATAAGGACGGCATCCACGACATTTCTTAGAGAGACAACGATTTTACGCTGACAAAGTACCCCTTCTACTGCTATAAGTTAAATAAGCCCATCTCTCGCCATTTTGGGGAAAGGATCGAAAAAATTGTTTCATATTTCCAGCGTAGCGTCAATATTTAATTTGACGAAAAGCCACTTTGTATTTATTTATCGTGTACTTCAGTTACAAAGAGTTTTGTTGTTGGCACAAACAATATTGTCTGACAAACTGACATGAAGAGATGAGCCTCCACTTTGCAACGGTATCAAAATATTGGCGTACTTTAAACAGTTAAACCAACACTGCTGTTTGTAGAATACATGCTTGTATTAACAGATGAACTAGTAACGCAATGGAGCGTGTTCATTGAAAAAGATCGGAGCGTGAAAATGGAGGTAAAAGGATCGGTTTTGTAAGACGGTCACGTCCGAACTCGTTCAAGCAGATCGAACGAGTCATCGCGTGAGCGTATCCTTTTCTTATTCAAAACTTGACACCTACGAGTACTTTTACCTCTATATCACAAATGGCAGTTGAGTTAGCTACTTTGCTATTGATAACGTAATGTTTTTGGATCGGGTTATTTGAGCTGAAAATGTGTACGTGCGTGTCTGATACGATTGGGGATAGACGTGGTAGGATTTTTTTACGGCGAAGCAAAAAGGTGGGATATGATTTTGACCGGTATGTATGTAATTGTGTGTTTCTACATTTATGTCTGTACTATTTCTAATCATCTTTTATTTATATTTTATTTTCATTAAATGCAACCTTTTTCAAGTGTATACAAAAACTTTTGAAGTAAAAACTTCTTTAGACGCGTACGGCATTTTTTGAGATGGGAAAAAACCATTGAATTCGCGCCACTGTTAACGTATCCGACACCACTTCGGATGTGTTCGGCTGTCCTCGGGATGTACTCGGTTTTAACGTCGATATGTCAGTGAGTGATGGCAAATTATTCTGTTTGTGTTTTGTTTTCACTTCTGTCGGCACTCCCGGAGTGCCACTGTTTTAACGTACTTTCCGAGGCACGGAGGGGTCGCGGTATGTAAATATGGTCACCCATCCACAGACCAACCGCGGCAATCGTAGCTTAACCTCATCGATCGACTTGTGCGGCTGTTATTATTTTAGCCACGGGCCCCTGTCACGCTAAAAAGCAACAATAACTCGTTATTACTGTTCAAAAAGATGAAACTTTCGTCACTAAGTATACATATAGTGTAACAAATGAGGTTCACGGGAGGGTTGATGTATTGTGGTGCAACTTGAGTGAATTCGCAAAAGTTACACTATATGTAATAAGTTATTTAGATTAAGATATTTTTTAACTAGGTATAACGTGTAGATTTAGGATTTAGTTAGTAAGGCCAATCTGTCGCATTGAATCATAGATCTGTAATGATAGTGTAGGTAAGATTGTTATAAATAAATAAATAAATAAAAAATTAGACCTTTACCTTATCTCTAATCCACAACGCAAAAATAAATAATAAGCAAATGGTTTACATAATTCTCTCAATAACATTTATGATTTAATAAACAAAATAGCTCATACTGCAGTGCTTTTAAAATAAAATTAACATTAACTCAAATGATCCCCAAACGTAAAAGGGTTGGCGATAAATACCAATCGAAAGGATTAAAATAAACATGTTTTAAGAGCTTAAAGCAAAGCTCTATAATACCCATCCATTATGTATACGAGTTTATGAACAACGTCATAAAGTTCATTTTACGTTGGCAAATAATGCGTCTGCTAATGATGAGTGTATTTATTGACTGGCTTAAATATACGATCATGAGGCATTTTAGGGCCGATCTGTCAGCTGTCAGATAACTTTTATTTAATTAATTAATATTGCGATTTGACAGCTTTTGTACGGAAAATTCAGATAAATGTTATCTGGTTTTTGGAAAAATCTGCCCTTAATAAATTTAATTATTTTTCATATCGCTGACACAATCACAGCAAAATCTAATCATAAAAAAATACTCCGCATGTGTAAACAAAAAAGATAAGAAAAGACAACCTCAAATGGCGCAAATATTCCAATATGGGACTTATAAATGTTCGAGCCGTTTGGTGTTGGAACTCTAGGGCCATGGGGTCCGAGTGTCCATTTAGTTTTTCGAGATATCACCAAGTGTCGTTTCGTTTTCAAGTGTCGTGTCGTTTGGTCGAATCTTAACGTGACCATAGGGCTGGCTGGCCTAATTTTTGGCCAAAGACTACGTGGTATGGCAATGCTGACATTGCCATACCACGTGGCAATTGACAACATTTCATATTTTTAACCTGCATGTATTATTACGTTATATAAAAGTAAATTCAAATCTAGGGCACCCATATTTTTTCGTTTTTCGAAATTATGTACTTTTCATTCATAATTTTAACTTTGAAATTCGGTATATTCTAAAAAGACGTAAGTGCCAGATGACGGTAGAATGGCGATATTACCTTTGCTTTATTGTGACCCGTCAAAAAAACTTCTAGATGTCACTTGTCTCAGTCGTTGTTTTGGTTTCGTCATTGGCGTATATTTTTCATTGCGATCCATTTTACTGGCGAAATATCAATCAAAAATTGATAATATTAACAGTAAGCAGCGTGTCGAGTTGATAGGAAAAAATATTGTTGAATTCAATTCAGTGTTTTAGTTGTTTTCTAGTTACACTTCTTAGGTGACATTGACATGTCTTGTTTGATATAATGTTTTCAATCAAAGACATTGGAATGCGCAAAGGTAACTACCTCATTCCGCCGTTTATGTGACGTCATCACATGTTTTTGATTTTTATTTTTTTTCTCAGAAATTTAGAAATAAAAAAATAAAATAAAAATATATTTGAACTCAGGATACGAAAAGAAAGAAATAGTATTTTTGTTTTAAGGTCGTGTCAAGTTTGAAATGTTGTCAATTCTGCCCGCGGAAAAATCGGATCTAGATGTAGGCTCATAATGAATTATTAAATAGTACAAATATTCATGACTACAAACATTTTCAACGGAAAAAACCTTTCGGGCTGTTTATTTTGTGCCAAACTATTTGAACATTTATTGCCAGCACCTAGAAACGAAATTACTAAAAGGAATTCCTAGAACCCTACAACGAAGTAAGTCCCAACATTACGTAAGATACTGAGGGTAATACTAATGTAAATACTTGTAACACTGAGATAAATAAGCCCAACATACGTAGAAACAAGATGGTCGTGTTATTGCTATATTTGCTATCAGCTTTCCGGCTGAATAGCTTTTACACCCTCATCAACTCACTATATAACTTCTGGAATAAACAATACTGGATATGGAAGATTTAATTAACGAGACGAATTTGCTAGGTGGAACCAAAGAGTACTAGACATAATAACACTAAACAAACATTATGAATTTTTACTAAATATTCTTCAAGGTTCGATTTTTTTTTCTTGGAGACGTTCTACGACAACTCGTAGCTGGCGCAGTATGCTACGAAAACCCGTAGCTGGCGTAGTATGTGACGACATCCGTAGCAGGCGTAGCATTGATATCTGCGTCGGCTACGTCATAGCATTGTTAAATGATTTTATTTAGCTAAACACCACCTCCACCTCCACTATAAGTAAATACACCCCTGCCATAACCCTTCGTGGATTACAGGCGTGATAGTATGTTTGTATAATGTTTTCACTATCATATATTTTGACACACATACCGGGGCGGGTAAAATACTAACAAAATCTATCCAATTTCATTTGTGGTTGAATCTCGCGCTAAAATCGGCTTCGCTACCGACAACATCCATATTCGATTTTCTGATTTTCAATCAGATTTAGAAAATAAAAGCCTTTTCAACACTAACATAAATCTACTGCATCAAGAAAATATAAACCCATCCTTATCCAGTCCTTCCGTAATCCACTCTTGATACCAATCCCAGTGTGTCATTACAACATGACCACTTCAACTAGAGCCCTGACAGCTGATCGTTTCGCGCCACTTACTCCGATTGACAGCTCACGTCAAACTGGACGTCCCGGTTTACAAGATGGCGTCGTCAGGATTTTATTTGTGACGTAATAACGCTGTGTGATGTATTTGATGATCGCGTTAGCCCTTTGATCGGCGAAGGATATTGCATGTTCGCGATTAGCTGGTAGTGGCGATGTGTTGAAGATGTGATCGTGAATGTTGGCGTGTGATCGGGAGTTGTCGTTTCATAAAATAATTTATTACTGCTTACGAGTATACTCGGTTCCTATAAACGAAAACGAATCGTAACACTTTTTATTGCCAAACTGTGCATATAAATAAATTCGTAAGCTAATTTTTTCTATGATAGCTACTTCCATATGGGAGGATCTACTATGCAAAGTTATGAGGTATTTGCTACATAATTGGTCTTTACCAATAATGTAGCAAAGACCTCATAGCTTTATTGGTTAAAATTAAGACTCTTGTATCTTTAGAAATCGGCCTCTAGTGAGGCAAAACTCCTAGTATCCAAGTAATAATGTTTTTTATTTCTGTTGATCTATGGTTATTCTTTAATTTTCGTTTATTTTATTTGAATTTGTTTGAAATTAGTCTGTATTATTTTATTTTGTACCCGTACTGCTTTGCTTTAGCTTTTAATTTTGTTTTCTTTCTACTTATAATTTTCGTGTATTGTATTGTGTTTTTTTTTTTTATGTGTCCCTCCTTGCCAAACTTAACGTACCTACCTAGATGTTAAGTGAATGATGTGGTCGCCTATAATTGGAAGCGCACACTTTTATTTGTGCCTGATCATGTTAACATGTATGTAACTGTGTAGCCTCCGTTGACGATCCAAATAAATAAAGCTAAAGACAGCGTTTATTCATTTTATAGGGACACTAATGAACTACTCCAAGATACCATGACCTCTGAGTTTGTTTCGGCATTTCTTCTCAGGGATCAGTCGGGTAGAAATTGCCGTCTAGTTTTAAAATATTGACCAAAAATTACGTGTAAAAGTGTCTTAAAAAGATCTACTTAGACAATTTTTATTTCTAAAGTTGAATTTTATATTATATTGTTTCATTAGTCGCGTTTGTAGGTATTGAGTTGTCTAGCAATAACAAGGACAATGTCGGCATAAATCTAACTTATGGGGTTATTTTGTAGACAAAGTTAGTAATATAAAAGAAAAAATACTACGATGGAACTAGACTAATTTAGAAGTTTTCTGTATCTTAGAGAGGAAGCAAATATCCAGTGAAGAAGAAAAAAAGATACTACATATCTTTCAAGGCTCCGGAAACAAACATACTTCTGTATAAATAGCTTGGTGACGGTTTATTTTATGTAGAATCTATGTATTTCCATATTCTGTAACATAATTCAAGGTTCCCATGCCACACGTGCAAAACCTTCTAGTAATAGACACTGAATTAAATGACTGTCAATTTGTATTGCTATACGGCGTAACTGGCGTGATTATTATTACAGATAGCGCCATCCACGAAGACGCGCCCCACTCTTCTTCCTAATCGCTTAGAGTAAGTACAAGTGTGCAACATTTCGCTAGTGTTTTAGTTTTGTCGATACACAGTAATTACTTATTAGTAGGTAATTAGTGTGTATCAAAAAACTAAAACTAGCGGGATTAACTAGCGATAACCAAGGATCTTCGTGGATGGCACTATCTATACCTACCACCTACTGGGCTCAAACAATATAAAATATCGAAGAAGAATACCATCGAAACGAAAAGAAAAATGAATCTGGCGTAATCATTGGAAGGCTACGCCAGTTACGCGTTCTCGTAGCGACACTACTACGCGTTTCATCGGTAAATACATCCTACTTAATAATATTATGAACGAGAAAATTTGTGAGGATGGATGGATGGATGTTTGTTACTCTTTCACGCAAAAAATAATGAACGGATATTGATGAAACTTTACAGTAATATATCTTATACATCAGAATAACACATAGAATACTTCTTATCCCAATATTACCACGGGATCGACACTTATGCGGGTGAAATCGCGAGGCACTGCTAGTATTTTTATAATTTTTTTACTTAGTTATTGGCCGCTACAGGCACAACTTAATCAGGTGATGGTACTCCGATGACCTGCAGTCCGACTGTGGAGCCACATCGCAAACTAAGCCCCACCTCTTGTCGTACTCTGTGCAATAACACCTGCACTGTACCGGATGATTTTTTTTACCGGTTCCAAATTTTTACACGGTGTTCTACCCATGAATATGAACAACTTTCATTATTGGACCAACTCTGAAATCACAAAAAAAATCAACAGTTTCATACAAAAGTTACCTACTTGACCGAAATGTATGAAACAGCTGTTTTTTTTTTTTTCGTGATTTGGTAGTTGGTCCCATAGTGACAGTTTTAATATTTGTTATAATTATGGCGTGATAGAATAGAGCCCTATTCTTACTAGACCATAATAGTACATTATGATACATGTGTGCTATGATGATCATTAAACTCGAGGCGGTATTATTCGCGCGAGCCGTAGGCGAGCGCGATAAGGTAGCCGAGAGTTTAATTATCAATGCACACGCGTATCATACGACGATTTTCAACACACTTGTGAGGAAAAGAAACAGACTTGTATTGTTAAATATTAACTTGTATGGATAATGGCGGGCTTGGTTTGTCATTCCGCGCGCCGCGCTGACGTGCGCGCGCAGGTTTACCCATAGAGTAAGTAACGGTCATTCCTACACCTGCGCGCGCATTGCTAGCGCGGCGCGCATTTATTTACTTAAAGGCAAAGACAATACCGATATACAGCCTATAGAAAAAATATAGTAAACACAAAATAATGTTAAGACTGATCGTAGTGTTGTCGTATGTCAAATTGTAATTTAGTTAGTATGGAATTAGAAAGTACTATTTGCATAGAGAAATATACATTAATTCAGTGAGAATCCGCAATAATAGAACGCCAGTGGTCTTTTCCGTTTGGTTACGGGAGGGACGACGGAAAATTATAAGGTGCATCCAGACAGAGCGAGCCATGCGGCGCAAGTGCTTTTTTTGTATGTTAGATGCCTCAGCCTGAGGCAACCATACATATAAAAAAATCATTTGCGGCACATGCCTCGCTATGTGTGGATGCACCCTTAGGTGAATGCGCAGTGGTAGACCGCGAAATTTAATTTTTTGTTTTAAGTTTTTTACAATTCGCAGATCAGTATCAGGTTGTATCTTGATCAAAATGTATATTTATATAATAGATATGCATTTACAGAATTATAGTCATTAGAATCATTAATATATATATTTAAGTTAGATTTGTTCCCTAAGAACTTTTCCATAAGAGATTTGTTCTTATGGAACAAATCTAACTTAGAAAGATGTATTTAATGATTCTAATGATTATAATTCTGTAAATATGTAGGTATCTGTTATAGTCGCGAATCATATTTTGATCAAGATACAATCTGACACTGACCTGAAAATTGCAAAAAACGTTAGAAAAATTGAATTTCGCAGGCTACAACTGCGCATTAATCAGGTAAATACATTTTAGTTAATTTTGGGACCAAAGACAATTCAGACTATTAAAAAAAACTGAAATATGGCTCGCGGAATCCTTTTGGCATGAAGTCACTATGAAGAGATTAAAAAAAAAACGCACTTCTCCGACCTCCGACTAGTAAATTAAATAGTTATCTGTGGAAATAAAGCACAAGTACCGTAACGTAAAGAAAAAGCACGCGTTTGTAATACACTGCATTATGGTCCTAAAAGCGGTGCATTAAGAGCCATTTTACGAGCAAGTGTGTTGAAAAGAGAGTAAAAACAATAATCATACAAAAAAAAAGAGAATACCCTAACAAACGAATCCAACTAACTCAACCCACATCATTATGTGAAACAGTCCCCAAAACTTAGTTCCAAAGTACGAAAGACGGGGGTCAAACAGGTCCTAAGTTCGTGACCAATGGGCAAACAGTGCGATATCACAGATGGTATAACTAATAGCACTGAGTACATTCATTAATCGTGGGACGTCTGATCATTAGTAACTGCCAACGTCGACTGAGAGGCACGCGTGGTCGCGCTTCGCAAACTACCCGCGAATTCGCTTGATTAGTAGGTAGGGTGTTAGGTTTATGTGAAGGTAATTAAGATGTTGTAGGGTAGATGGAAGGTGGTAATAGGTGTCACATTTTTTATGAGTTAATTTGCCGTGTACAATAGGCTAGTTTCCTAAAAAATTCTAATTAGTCCGTCAGTTAGATTATCGAAAAATAATGGACCCGTATTTTTTCTTTTGTCAATCAAACAAAAAATGACAAAGATAAAGCACGTCAAAATTCGTCGTGACGTCACGCCGTGCGACACTTTTTAGCACGGCGCACAGTGGGCCCATACTGAAAATTTGTGGACTTAGGCAACAAAGTTCCAATATCGATGCGATTTTTTTTATATGACGTGTTATGATATTCCTAACAACTTTTATTCTTATAAAATTTCGTCTAAAGTTGATAGTTTGTCTTGAAAAAAATTTATTAGTTTTTTTTGTATGGAGCGAATCACGTTTCATTTTTTGAAGTGAAAACTTCTTTAGCGGCGTTGAACACTTTTTGTAATGGGTAAAAAATGTAAAACTCGCGTCAGGGCATCGCGTCAGGACACGTGACCGTCAGGAGAGATTTCCCCCCCCCCCATCTCTTTTTACGGCGGCGGCGCAAACCGAAGTGAACCAAGTGAGACACGACAAAGATGGCCGAAGAAAATGACATTTGACGTACAAATGTTTGAAAAGTCAGTTTCGTAAACAATAGTACTTCGAGGAGCCGCAGTTGTATTTAATTTATTTTGCACTTCTGTTTAACCAATTTAGTTTATTATTATATACCTACCTACAATACAAAATAGAAGCGACGAAAAATATAACGAAGCACATTATAGCAACAAGAAATACTGTGGGACATTGCTGCTTTTGTGTGAAAACAATGCTTCCGTGTCGACCACGGAAGTTTACACCCTGCAGGGAGATGCTCCAGTAGGGTGTGGCTGTGAAGCTATGTTGCAAAACATGCTCCACGTCCTATCCTGCCTTATTTGTCCTACCCAAAACATGCAGTCAAAGTGACCTCTGCGCTGCCACCGACGACAACGTGGAAGTGGCAATATTTTGAGCCAACAAGATCTAAAGTAGTCGTGCCCGCGACACGAAGAAGAAAAAGGGAGTAGTTCATTAATAAAAAGCTTGTATACAAATATCAGTTTATTTTTATAATACTTGTACGCACCGGGACTTACAGCTTAGTACGGCTGTTATTCCAAATGCATACAGTGTGGCTAAGTTTGTAACAATTGAGCCTGGTATCTATGGTTACCTCACCCTACTTATTATAAACCTACAGCAACTACTTAACACCCTAGTTATCCTAACACCCTAACCTATCATACAAGCCTACGGGAGACCTACGGGAACAGGCAGAATTTGGGTAGGAATAGGGGTTTGTGTACGTCGTGCAATGTGTACATAGGAAATAGTTTTGTCATTGCCGGTCCCACAGATTCATAGAACTGGTGATGGCTAAAGGTGTCTTGGCCATAGTGAGAGGAATCATGGAAGATGAATCAAACTCTACTCCAGCTTGATGACTAATTTATTCATTTACTAATTACTAATTTATGTGGAACGAATGTATGTCGCTCTAAATGCTGACGCTGGCGTATGTAACTCTTGCCTGTTCACGGCTGAACAATACTCTAAACTCTAATTTGACTTCTAAAACTTGTGCAAGCAGAACAACATTTTTAAAATGTTTGCTTTTCATTTGCCATCTGTGCCATCTCTTCTGTCGGCCGTTTAATTTTCTGCTATTCGTAGTGAAGCACCATCCTTACTAGTCCTATTGACCTGAAATACAAAACTAATGTTATAAATTCTTTCTCTTCATTATCTTATTTATACTGATTTAATTAATCAGTAGCGGCATCAAAATAACAGTCATTATTATTCTTATGGCGGGTTTTTTTTTTGTTACAATGAGTTTTGTACGTTTTGTACAGGCAAACGAAGTTCTTCGTAAAATTGTAAATTGGATAGGCACCTAATTCGTAAATCATGCCAGGCTGCCCCTGTTTAGCGTTAGTGCTTGTGTCAGTGTTTTTATTTTCTATTATGGAGACCTCTCCCTGACCAATTCTTCCAAAAAATGTAAGGATTAGAAGCAAAAGCAAGCATAAGTATAAGAAATTGAGAATGTTTACAAAACATAACTTACTTTGAACACATTTTAGCTGTAACAGTAGGTACACACCTTATCCTCCTCCAACCAATATTCAATTCTTTGTCCTTTATTGCAACTAGCCTCCGGTCTTAATTTAATTTATTTTAAATACAAAAAAAATATTCAAAAGTTTTTTAGTTTGAGACATACAATATCAAATTCATTCATTGACATATTCATATTGTTTCCATGACGACCATGACGTTGTCGCGTCAAAACTGTTGAAACTGTAGACAATAAATTAGTTTTTCATACGTAATAATGTCTATGGACACAAATATTCGGTTCGTAGACAGATATTCTCGTATGCCGATTTAATGTGTTGGCCAATTTTTTGGATGACTTCATTATAATGGCAACATTTAGAAGTTGTAGGACATTCTAGTTATATAACGTTTATGAAGCGTTTATGAATACAAAATTTTATCGAATGTTTTAAAGGCCTATTGAGCATTTTAACTAATGAATGGTTTAAACCTTCAATAGGCTTTTTTTATGAATAAGACCGAAAGTGTTTAAAATATGGAAATTGAACAAAGTGCATCTATTAATGAAAAAAGTGACGCAGAAATATTGAAAAAAAATGAGTAATATTAATTAAATTAATAATTGATTTATTTCAACGTTAATATTCAAGTTTTCACTTCTGCCGGCACTCCCGGAGTGCAACCCGTCTTTTTTTTCTTCAATTGTACTAATATGTTGAGTGTGTGGCGGTGAGTATATGATAGCTAGGGTCATTCTCTATCCATGAAAAAAAAATCAGCGCCGGCTATCTGCGGCATCGCGAGTAATCATTCGGTAAAAAAAAAATATTTTGTATGAAATTTTTTGCCATTTAAAATAAATTCAAAGTATATTTTTTGTCTCATTTGGCTGTTTTGACCTTCTTTTTAGTTAAATATATAGTTTTAATAGCGCATAGTTACATATAACTAGTAATTCTGGTAGAGATTTAGTTATTATTGCATGTTATCGGTAGCACCTGCATTGTGATTGATGACTCATTTGTTTGTGCGCTCGGCTAAGCGCATAACTAATGAGTTTTCAAAAATGCTCGTCTCTGATTGGCTGAATAATTTTCACTCACTGTTATGTCCACTACTTGAGTAATTAACACTGACTATAAATATAAAGACATTCATTAAGTCCATCTAGTTTCGCTCTTGTCGCTTATTTGTGAACACAGTGAAATACTTTTATTTTTATATTTACATTAGAACTATGGCTGGATTTTGTACCAACCTAGATCTTTTTGTGAAATTAAGAAGTGGCGGTGATCTGAAAAATCATATGTTTCTATATGAAAGTATCATTTCTGTCTTGACTACCGAAGTTTCTGAAGAAGACAAGAACCGAATCAAGGAGTTCTGTCGACTTTTTTGTGTAAATCTAAATAAAAAGTGGATAGAGTCATGTAGACATCAAAAAACTTTTATGAACCGTGAAAGTAATCGCAAGTGGTTGGAAAAAAACATCAAATGGCCTGTTTGTGACACTGTTGACCTGAGAAGTGAGATGGGCTTTTCAGACGCAGCCTTATCTGAGCCTGTGGATATAGATTCCCATGTTCCTACTCTTGCAGTATGTACTGAGGAAGCGGGAACATCTACAGAAAAGGAGCACAGAAAACCGTTCGAAGACTTAAGTAATAAGCAAAAAAAAAGACGTTCTACTTCCATAGTAGAGGAAAATTCCGAGGAAGAGTTGCAGCACTGGTACATAACAAAATTGAAAGACAACGGCAAAACGAATCTAGCAAAAGTGGTCGAATACCTTTCCAGTAATCCAGATGCGCTATCCGAAGTAGATGAGCGACTATTCAAGAAGCAGAGCTTAAGTACTGTCTCTGAAGATAAGTGTTTAGCTCTTTATACATCACTTGCGCTCTCGAAATGGAAATACTTAGCTCTTCGACAATTTCTGAAAGAAGAAAACTGTGCTGCCTTTCCATCTTATCCAAATCTTGTAAATGCCAAGAAAAGATGTTACCCACCACAAGAGAGTATGGAGATTACTGAAAAAGGAGCTCACATTAAATTGCAAGCGCTATTGGACCACACTGTGAAGAGGATTTTACTAGATATGAATTCTGTTGATAGGTCTCAAAATGAAGAACTCAAGTTAACCTGGAAATGGGGACTTGATGGTTCTTCGTCGCAGAGTAATTATAAACAGAAAACGTCAAACACAGCTACAGAGTTCGATGATTCATCAGTAGTCATGATAAGTATCGTCCCTCTTCGGCTAGTGTCTACTAGCCCATCATCTGGGAATGAAAATATAGTTTGGGAGAACCCCACACCTTGCTCAACTCTTTACTGTCGACCAGTGAAGTTTACTTTCACTTCAGAGACAGCTGATTTTATAAAGTCTGAAGAGTCTGAGATGAAAAAACAAATTGATGAACGAATATCTACACAGTTTGGAAATATTATTGTATCACATGAATTGCATATGACCATGATTGATGGAAAAGTGGCCAATATTATTGCTGAAGTACCATCATTTGCAACGTGTCCCATTTGCTTGGCAAAACCGAGCGAAATGAATAATTTAGACGCTTTGGCTTCCAAACCACTTCGTGAAGAAATTTACAAACAAGGAATTTCTTCACTGCATATGAAGATTCGGTGTATGGAATGTCTTCTCCATATATCTTATAATCTGGATTTTCAGCGATGGACTGCTCGAGGCGAACATAAGGCTTTGAAACAAGCTAAAAAAAATACCACGCAACAAGAATTTCGTGAGCAAACTGGAATGCTGATTGATATAGTCAAACAGGTATGTATTTAATTTTCGCTCTTTTTATGTTGTTTGTGTATTATATCTCTATATATTGTATATTACAGTATTGTTTTCCCATTTTAGGGTTTTGGAACTACAAATGACGGGAATACTGCGAGGCGCTTTTTCCAAGATTACAAAAGATCTTCCAGAATAACGGGAATTGACGAAAATCTGATTTTCAGATTTTCCGTTATTCTACAAGCCATATCATCAGGCAAAAACATTGACTGTGAAAAATTTAGAAGGTACTGTAGAGAAACAGCTGATGTGTACGTGCAACACTATTCGTGGTACTACATGCCAGTTAGTGTACATAAACTTCTAATGCACGGTGCAGACATCTGTAACCACTTTGGTGTTTTGCCAATCGGTAAGTAAAAAATAAATATAGTATGATGTATTATATTTGACTCGATTGCGTTTTGAAATTAAAATGTACATAACTTATTCGTTTTAGGTACCTTATCTGAAGAAGCTTCGGAAGCCCGTAATAAGGACTTCAGAAACGTCAGGGAGAGGCACACTCGGAAAACAGGGAGAATAGCAACAAACGAAGACATCCTTCATGGACTTCTAATAAGCTCTGATCCCCACATATCCTACATAAGGCCTAAAATAACGAAGAAGGTTCATAATGAGTTGTTGCCTGAAGCAATTCAGTTGTTACAGACTACTGAGCCTCCCTGTGGCAGTGAGATTATGGAGGAAGAAGAATGCCTCATAGCAGAGTCCGAAAATTTGCCAGACCCACTAGCACTTCTGGAACAAGAAATAATGTGATCCGGCTCTAGATTATTCCCACAAAAGCCCATCAGGGCTAGGAATATGACAAACAGCCCTTTTCAGGGCTACAATTACTTCACAGTTTCATATTGGTCATGGTCATACGTACGATAACTTATACTATAATATACATACGCTTGATTATGTAGGTAATTATCAATGACTTGCCCGTACAGATTTAAATTATTTCACCTATCATTAACAAAATTAGTATAACCTGAAACTTATTACGATATTTATTCAACAATAGATAACGTGCAGTTAAAAAAATAACACAGCCAATCAGAGACGAGCATTTTTGAAAACTCATTAGTTATGCGCTTAGCCGAGCGCACAAACAAATGAGTCATCAATCACAATGCAGGTGCTACCGATAACATGCAATAATAACTAAATCTCTACCAGAATTACTAGTTATATGTAATTATGCGCTATTAAAACTATATATTTAACTAAAAAGAAGGTCAAAACAGCCAAATGAGACAAAAAATATACTTTGAATTTATTTTAAATGGCAAAAAATTTCATACAAAATAATTTTTTTTTACCGAATGATTACTCGCGATGCCGCAGATAGCCGGCGCTGATTTTTTTTTATGGATAGAGAATGACCCTAGCTATCATATACTCACCGCCACACACTCAACATATTAGTACAATTGAAGAAAAAAAATGAAACGTGATTCGCTCCATACAAAAAAAACTAATAAATTTTTTTCAAGACAAACTATCAACTTTAGACGAAATTTTATAAGAATAAAAGTTGTTAGGAATATCATAACACGTCATATAAAAAAAATCGCATCGATATTGGAACTTTGTTGCCTAAGTCCACAAATTTTCAGTATGGGCCCACTGTGCGGCGTGACGTCACGACCCCCCACTCCCAAATTTTGACGTGCTTTATCTTTGTCATTTCTTGTTTGATTGACAAAAGAAAAAATACGGGTCCATTATTTTTCGATAATCTAACTGACGGACTAATTAGAATTATTATTTTTTTACCCAGGACACTACCCTATTCACTGTTGTTTTATGCGTCTGAATTTGCATCACTATCAAAATCAAAATGACCCTTATTCTGATTGCTGTTGGGTTGATGCAACTGACTATAGTCTGTCAAAATCACAGTGACCTTTATTCACGTTATAATAAGGTTGTAGTTGGGTTGCTGCAGTCAGACGTAACATAAATGACTGTATCCTTTTTAAAAAGAAGGTTCTAAAGTATCTATTAAAGCTTGTTGCGTAGATACACAGATTAATTAATCATATTTTGACTGCAAAGTCTACGATCTCGTTGCTTCGCATGCTACGATGTCGTATATTAACAACGGGGTTACATATAATGATCACCAAAAAAATATATTGAACACCAAAAAGATGAAGTCTAAAATTACAATAGTTCTAGCTGGGCACCCCGAGATTAGGTTACTTTAAACCCTTTACACAGAAATATCGACATAGGATGCAAGAGCGAGCAAATGAGAATACAAATACCTTTACCTTTATTTTGGTGATCATTTACTATTTTTGGCAGTAAAAAGTGTTTTTTTTTTATGTTATATTTTACTTTATCTGGTGATAAGTTAAACATAAGCAACACACAACACAAAAACTAACACTTTATTTAACAAAAAAAAACACCATTCAAAAACCCCATTTTCATTGACTTTAAAGCAATTCCATTTGTACCGTTTTAAAAAGAAGCGATTTCAGCAGTTACCTACGAGCACTTCAATTTTACTGCTCAACCAATCAAAGTTCTCCACGGTCGTGCGATATGAATTTTTCACGAATCTCTGGAATATGTCGGAAGAGCAATATTTTTACGAGAACACCTGTGTATTACTTACTGACTTGCACGGATCAGTCGTCTGACAATGTGTGACATCAAAATAAAACTCAATTTATCGTATTTCTGGCTGACGAACGACGTCGCCCTTATTTTATGTATTAACCTATTGCGACTTGCCCTTGCTTCGCACAAGTGCTATGTGCTAATGTTAAAAAACATCGAGATTTTTGTGCTATATCTGTAGATATAGCACAAAAATCTCGATGTTTTTTGTCACCCTGTAGGGTGTTACGGAAAGGATATATCAATACAAACGGGTTGAAGAGTGTATCTGGTCTAGAATCTCTGTACAAAATTTCAGCTCAAAAGCAGTAACTTTGAAAATACTTAATATTTTTTTATTTCGATAGTTTATTAAATTGAAATCATAACAAACGTGTCACCGCACTACGAGGGTCATTATCCATTATCTGTAGTGTGTCTGTTCGCCTAGTACACGCACATCACGCCGCCGCGCGCCAGTGGAGCGCCATGATGTCGAAATAAAAAAATATTAAGCATTTTCAAAGTTAATGCTTTTGAGCTGAAATTTTGTACAGAGATTCTAGATCAGATACACTCTTCAACCCGTTTGTATTGATATACCCTTTCCGTAACAGCCTGTACTTATAATATAAAAATGAATCGCTGAATGTGTTTCTAAGCGCAAATCTCGAGAGCAGCTGAACCGATTTCGTTAATTCTTTTTTTATAATATTCCTTGAAGTACGGGGATGGAGCGAAAAATTTTAAAAATTGCCATAAAAAAAATAAAAAACAAATCCACCCGTGCGAAGCCGGGACGGGCGGCCGCAAGTTTTAGATAAATATTTATGTATTATACACATAAACCTTCCAGAATATGCTGCAGAAACTGCATCAATATCCATTATGGAGCTTAGAAGAACTAAACGTCACACTGACATACACGAAAAATGAATCTGTTTTTCATATCCATAACTGTCATCATCATCATAATCAGCATATAATGTTCCCACTGCTGGGACACAGGGCTCATCTCTGTGAGAGGATGTGGGCCATAATCCACCATGCGGGCCCAGTGCAAGTTCGGGAACTTATGTCATCGTTAGTATGTTTCATAGTTCTAGCAGAGAAAGCAGTAAACATCATCTGAGATAGTGATAGATATAGATAATTATATATATATCGATCGATCAGGTTAAGCTACGCTTGCCGCGGTTGGTCCGTGGATGGGTGACCATCTTTACATACCAAGACAATTTTTTTAATAGATTCGTTTCACCCATAGTTGGAACCCTATTGAAAATGTCTCTATTTTATTCAAAGTACCTAGTTAATTATAATTAATAAAAATAAAAAGAGAAAGAGGTGGAATGTATTCTAAAATCTACTCTGTTTTTTATTATATTTTTTTATACGATCAAATAAGCATTATGTATATGTATACTCATGTTTTACAATAAATATTATTCTATTCTATGAGTCGTACACTTTTGGATTTTCCATTTTTTGTTTTTAAATTCAACTGTCTATCACGAACTTTAACTTGACAATAAAAACTCGAACCTAGTCGGACAAACATTGTAAACCTCCTCGCTTCCCAATCGAGTTTTAACTTATTCGGCCGGATCAGTTGCATCGGAATCGAGTTTAAAATTGATTTCCATTGCGTTTTCATTATGTATTCATGAAAGGCACACAATATACCCTGATTGATGTACTCGCGCGGCATTATTACGTATTATGTGAGGATATAATGTGATTTAAGTTATTTCGGCGGAACTTTGTATGTGTTCGAGATCCATTAACCCTTCGTATAATGGCTTTTTAATTGTGTCTGTAATTACGACATTCAACATCCATTATTCGATTTTAAAATTATGTAAATTCTCACTTCAAACTAGTGGTTTTATAGGCGTGTCAGAGAAAGTGGCTTCTGTGTTGAAATGGAAGGTATTCACAAAATTGCCTACACGAGTTTGCTATAGGTACAGTCAACAAAAAAGATAAGTATGCAGAATTGTCGGATGTAGTTGAAGTTTAGTAAGAAACCTCAATTGTATTAATAGAAAACAAACAGCTCATTTATCGAATTAAATTTCAGTCGACAACATCCATCGGTTTCTTACTAAACTTCAACTATATCCGACGATCCTGCATACTTATCTCTTTTGTTGACTGTACATAAATAATCTAAACCTGTTGGTTGGCTCTGTTTTAAAGTGTCGCAACACGTGTAGCCATTATATTTTCAGGGTTGAAATCTTAAATTACCTTAAAAACATTCTTAACACGACATCAAAGAAGTTATACACAACATGCATACGTAGTCATATGGTGGCTCAGTGGTAACGGCCCCGACTTACATGTTGTAGGTCGTGGGTTCGAACCTAGGCAGACACTTTACATTGTGTAAATAATTTCATCACCACTGCTCTCAAAACAGTAAAGGAAAACATCGTAGGAAACCGGCATGTTCTAGCTAGAACCAAAAACTCGAAGACATGACATGTGACATTTACCAACCTGCACTGGGCCCTCGTGGTAGATTATAGTCCACTCCCTCTCAAAGAGAGGAGGCCTGTTTCCCAGCAGTGGGAACATTATTGGCTAATTATGTTATGCATACGTAAATACATACATTACGTAAGTGCAGACGCCAGCACATCAAGCAACTACAATCTGTCAAATTTCTTTAATATATTTCCAACTGTATTGCTGCAAAATAAGGTTCAAAGTTGATTGGGAAAAATTGACAGTTTTGGGTAGCTAGATGTGCTGGCGTTTGTACATACATTTACGTAGATTTCTTACCCTTACCTATCGCTTACTAAGTGTCACCCCTTCGCCTCCAAAAAGCAAAACGAAATGGTGCAATGCGTCCCGATGCGATTTCGGAATATATACTCGTATAACGAGCTACCCTGTTATCAAGCCCGAGTTTGCTTTAATGGTCTCAAACTCAACTCGTGCCTAATTGAAGAGCGCTTGCTCAGCTCAAATAGCAGCAAAATATAGACTTAGCTCAAGCTGGATGGCGGCCATTTTGGAATCTGTGTTTAATATGGAACAATAATTTAATTTGGTTTTCATTTTTGTCCGTCGTCTAACGGCATCGCGGAAGACCCATGCGTAGATAGCGGGACGAACTTGACTCCTATAACGTCCCTCGCATGACTAAAAATCCTATTTAATTTTTTTTTTATGCAGATTTGGGTTAGGACAAAGCGTTCGTGATGCTTTACATTTTTCACTAACCGTTGTACCTCTATGTTATTTGGATCTCAAAATATAACCATTCTGAAAGGCAAAAAAAATGTAAAGAATCTCGAACCGAAAAATGTAGTTGTCCTAACTCAAATCAGCTAATCATACAAAGATACATACATACGGGTTGAATACAGAACCTCCTTTTTTGAAGTCGGTTAAAAATTAGATAGGACTTTTAGTCATGCGAGCGCGATATGAGGAATTGGTCCATATTAGCTCAGGATCGGGTTGGAAAAATGAAAGGGAAGCCTTTATGCTGCAATGGGAGAATACAGACTAATTATTATTCTTTTTGTAGTCAGTTGTTAGATCCTGGTTGTTTGTTCTCGAGGTTGAGTTTGCTATTAGAATTTCCTGGAAATATAAATGATAAGATATTGCCTCGGGAATAAGTGTTTCGGTACCTAATTATCTCAATGACCTCGCCACCTACGGAACATCGGCGTCGTACTCTATTTACTTATTCGCGAAATGACGTCACTGTTTAATTATTATACTCTCGAACTGCCTAAAATAGATTCGTATATAACCAACCTATGGCTTTCGCACACTTTAAAGAAAAGTTACTTAATTATGGAAATCAGAGTAGAACTTTTTCTTGGCGAAATTCATATTTAAATCATTCCATTTGAAATCTATAAGACACACTAAACATCTAGATATATCTTACTAGCTGACAAGGTGAACTTCATACCGCCTCAGAATTTAATAATGTGACAGTTCTATAGACACGTGGCGCCATCTATTTATCATAATAACGTTATTGTTGTTTTCCTCGTGAAAGCACTTTTTTTCGGGATGAAACTAACCCTATGTCCGTTTCTGTACACCAGACAACGTATATGCACAGGATGATCGGTTCAGTGGTTTACGCGTGAAAAGGTAACAAATAACTTACTTTCGCATTTATAATATGATTATTGGGAAAACAAAAACAGCGATTATAAAGCTTTCGGTTCACATTTTACAACACCAATCACTCGCCCACATAAAGTGTATCACTCACATTCTCATTAGCACTACCGTTTTAATCTCACATCAAACCGCACAATAATTACCGGAATACCTTCACCGAATTAATCGCGAAAAAGCAATTCTAGGCCGACGTTTAATTCGAGCCATTTTCGAGCATTCGTTCAAAGAATGATTTATTTCTGCAATCAATGCGTCAACTCGAATATCATCGGTTTCCGGCGACAGCGAGACGGTGTTTCATGGACGATGCGGCGAGCTGTGACAGCCGATATTAAATTACATTTTTTATATGAGCTCTGCATCTGTAATTGGATGTGGTGAAAGAATAGGGAGGATACGCAGTATGAAGACTATGGTTTTACTTACATAATTTCGTTGTGGGTTCCAACATCCAAGGGATTAATTATTTCAATGGGACTCGTCAAGCTTTTCTCGGCGCTTTTCTGGTGGTTGTCACTTTTAATTCTGTAGTGGTATTCTGTAAAAAAAACTCACCGTGAAAACTAAGGTGAAGTGAGCGTGCAGTGAGCTGTCAACACTACCATGTGCAATCCCTAGCATCAGGTGGAATGACAGCTCACTTCAAGTTCAATTCACCTAAGGTATCACGGTGAGACTTTTACAGAATAGATCGGCTGGTGAGAGTGGCGGGATTGCTCCAAAAAAAAGTGTAAATGGAACTCCTTATGAATTAATCATGTTGGTGCATTCTTGCGCAAGAATCGTCAATAAATAATAATAATAATAATATTCCACAACTATCACACAACGCCATCTAGTCCCAAGCTAAGCAGAGCTTGTGTTATGG
Source organism: Amphipoea oculea (assembly GCA_945859645.1). Lineage (NCBI taxonomy): Eukaryota > Metazoa > Arthropoda > Insecta > Lepidoptera > Noctuidae > Amphipoea > Amphipoea oculea. The sequence continues at coordinate 19,198,161 of OX243873.1, forward strand.
GTACTAGACAACTGATAAACATACTTATATATTTCTAAATATATACATATTATAGATAAATTACACCCAGACACAGAACAAATGATCGTGCTCATCCCACAAACATTTGTCCTGGGTGGGAATCGAACCCACGACCTCCGGCATAGCAGTCAGAGTCACTAACCACTAGACCATCAGGCCTGTCAAAAAATGATGACGTTAGCAGTAAAAAGTTCATGATTACAGAGGCGCTGTTTCGGATCAGAGCCCTTTTTGTTATAGCAGAAAGCAAACTCCATTTGTGCCTAAAAATCTTGCCGAAATCTTTACAGACATTATGGTCTGATTAACCTTGTTTCCCATTTAGCCGATTAAGTCATTTTAGGTGAATGATTGCTTGCAGAACAGACTGAAGATGGGGCCAAAAGGTTCTGGAGTGGCCACCGTTTACCGGAAGACGTAGCGTTGAAAGGCTACCCACAAAGTGGACTGATGACCTCGTGAAGGCCGTAGGAATCCGATGCATGCGAGAAGGACAGAACTGATCGAAGTGGCGGTGCTTGGCCAGCAATAGACGTCGATGTCTTTCAGCTGAAATGATAATGATTCTGATGAGGTGAATGATTAAAGATTGTGCAGCTACCAGCTTACCTTCAGAAAACACTACATGAAAATACTTCGTGGATAGTCCCTGCTTTTTGTAACTTTGCAAGGTAAACAAAATTAATGAAGTGTCAGTCATTTAGGTGCACTTTACTGGTGGCACTTACTGCCAGCAATCTGGCTGTGTTGCATTTTAAAACGTCAGTCAGAAGCAAGAGGCACTTTAAAGCCAAGCTATGGTTACCTAGAAGAACGTTTCCGTCATATTTAAAACGGACGTCATAAAAATCTGTCGTTTTCGCCAGTATTTGACATTAGGGAGTCAAAAAATGCTCTGTATTTGGACATTACGGACACATATGGCGGTCAGCGACCGTTGCTTTAGAGACCAATTCATATTTAAGAAAATGATTTAACAGCGAGTAACGATTTAAAAAGTAAATCTAAATGACATGCCAGTTTAAATAAACGTAACGTAGAGAGCTCCATGCAAATATGAAATAACTTTGTAAGTACACCGACATTTTTACACTAATCTGACAGTCAACACATTCGCGGCAATAAAGATATGGCGGGATGAGCTGCACCCTTTGTAGGATGGGCCTACAATCGCAGTATCTTGGAAAAGAGGAAAGTGGAAAGGGAGGCCTTTGTCCTGCAAGGAGGCAACACTGGTTTATTAAAAAAAACACATTTATCTTCTGCAATTCGAAGATCTCATAGATACCAATTTTTGCTAAGAAAATGACTAAACTTACAGTAACGACGAGTTAATAAGCAAATGTAAGTAAATAACACGGCTGTTTAAATAAATGTAACATAGAAAGGTCCATGCAGACGAAATTCTCGTAAATAGACATTTTCAGTTTTCGCATAATAAACCAAGTACAATATAAAACGATAAAATTTCCGATTAATGCGTTCGGGGGCGATTTATAAATGCAGAATAACGTTGAAATAAAATGTCCGAATATAAAACCAGTGTGGGCTCAAAACATGAAAATATCAGTAGGTTTCATAATTAATTTACGACGGTCTTATTTCCGGTTTTGGTGCCCAATGAACAAATTAATTGAGTTCCGCTGTTGGTAATAAAATAGCTGTTACGGTCATGGTTTTAATGTTATTGCAAACGTGTACCCCACCCCTGATATAAAACATCATTTGATACAATAATTTGGCAACGCATGACTTGATTTGATGAAAGTTCAGACCAATCAGACATTTTCTTTAACCAGTTGAATTTCGTAATTACAGACACAATTAAAAAGCCAATGTCTCTCGCGTGGATCCACGCGCGTTCATATGTTTAAGTTAAGTTGTCATACGAAGGGTTAAACAACGCAGACAAAAATTCGGGTTCTTCAATTTGTGTCAATTGACTTAAAACCTCCTTCGTGAAATTTTGATGCAAACTGGCAACTTAAGCTCAAAAATAAGAAACATTTCCATTAGTACCTAGTAATTAAAAAAAAAACATGACTCTCATTTTTCTTTTTTTAATCTCTTCATTACACACTGCCAGTGTCTAAAACTAGAGTCATGAAAAATAAGTCTTCTAAAAAGTTTTATATTACAAACGTAAGGTGAAGTTTTCACAGGAAATTCTGTGAATAACTCACAGAGCATGTGTGGGGAATGTCTGCGGCTTTAGGTTCACAGAAAGGCATAAAAATAGATCCTTTTACTGAAGTGAACTAGCAACAGAATACTCTGCAGCACTTCTGTAACGTCTAAGCCTGCACGTCTTTTTATGTACAGACGCCAGCACATCAACCTACTAGAATCTGTCAAATTTCTTTAATAGATTTTCAACTTTATCACTAAAACATAAGGTTCAAAGTTGATTGGGAAAATTTGACAGTTTCGGGTAGGTTGATGTGCTGGCGTCTGTACCTACAGTATGTAAGAGAGTTTCGTTCGTGACTTTAATTACAATGTGGTAAGTTGTCTCGTGTATAACGTCTTGGCAAATAGGAAATTCTGAAAACAAATAACCTTTGAGGAAAGTCTAGACGAATAACACAAACTCAACATTAATAAAAAAAATTGCCAATACCAAAAATTCTGAACAATGTACGGAACAGTCAGTTCTTAAAGGCTACTTTCGAACTTCTAACTTAAAATAGATAAAGTCCTAAGCATTTTCAACATGTTACTTACGGATTCCGCGTCTAAAACAGACATTCGAAAACCATCCACAATGCTCAAAACTCAAACTCAAAGCATTTATTTCAATTAAACCATCTACAGGCACTTTTGAATTGTCAAAATTAAATAGTCGGTCAGTTAGTCAGAAAGTTGAAGCTAGTTGCCCATTCCAAAACGTAGATCTGTATGGAGAAGAACGGGCAAGAAGGGCTCTTCTCTTAGTCTCTTTAATCCAATTGAAGTAATCACAATCGCACTAACCCGCATCGCACCGCACTCGACGCCCGAAATTGGCCATACATACATAATCAGCCTATAATGTTCCCACTGCTGGGACACAGGCCTCCTCTCTGTGAGAGGGAGTGGGCCTTAATCCACCACGCGAGCCCAGTGCGGATTGGCAGATGTCACATGTCTTCGAATTTTTGGTTCTAGGACATGCCGGTTTCCTCACGATGTTTTCCTTCACCGTTTTGAGAGCAGTGGTGATGAAATAATTTACACAAAGTAAAGCGCCTGTCTGGATTCGAACCTACGACCTACAACTCGTAAGTCGCGGATGTTACCAATTGGCCACCACTGCTCGAAATTGGCCGCAAATGGCAAAATAGCACGAAGATTGCACAAATTGGCCTTTATCCAGTGACTTACAGGAAAACTAATTTAGTCCAGCCCAGTATGGGATTACTGAATTTTGGTGCAAACATTTATTCGAATGTATCGACGACAGCAATTTTGCGAGCCGCCGCGCGCAGCGAATTATTTGTGGAGGATTCTGCGTAACGAGTTTTACCTGGGAATTTGCTGAATTATTGCTGGCGTTTTTATGTATGAATTATAGGTATTTTAATTGTTTACTGCAAAGTATTTGTGTCTACAAAAGCCCGTGGTTTTTAACATGACAGTGGTTTCGATTGTAACAAGAATTGCATTATTGGAACTTATTAAATACCTACCTATTAAGAAACTTATCTACAGCAAGCTACAGTTCAGATGAGCTCACACAATTTAAGTACGATAAGAAGCATAACCGCGACTTCTGAAAGCTTACATCAAGCCGTACCGTCAGCTTGATCAAATCAATAAAACACAACAGCTACAGTATTCTGTATTTGGTTAACAGAAATAACAATAGCTCCTTTGGACGTATGCTGCTACACAAGAGTCTTTGGTCAAACCAACATTAATAAATAAAATGTTCAGCTTTTCGTCCGGCTTTCACCCATTTTTCTTGTTGTATCATATACAAGAATGAGTTATTCAATAAACTTCTCAGTGTTATCATAATCTTAGAGTGATTCTGAAATATTTTATGGTGTACATTATCTACCGTTTTCTACCCTTATGTCAGCATAACGTAAGTATTATGTAATACTTTTTTCGTACTCATGCCTATAGATTTGCATGTAATGCCATGGCGAGAAGAGTAAGCCGGCGAGCAAGGTTGGTGGCACTGTCCAGGATGCACTTTCCACAGTTTTTTATTTAGGCTTGTGGCGACATCTACATCACCACATGCGAACTACGAATCATACTGACGTCACCGAAAATCCTGCATCGCGCAAGCGTAGTTTACCGGTCAACTAGCATAGGTACTTATAATTATACAGCATTGCGACATCAATTGTCGGGCAGTTGCCCACCAGACACAAGACCCCTCTGGTCGGATGATCTTCCAGTTTCTATGGAGGATGAGTGAACTACGAGTATTCACCCTGTTCCTCATTCATCTATGTCTATAGGATTTTACAATTGCCATATTAATTCGTTTTTATATGTAAATACATAACATACATAACTTTATACAGTAACTTTAATATCTGTTAACAAATGTTAACAGATTTTTTTTTATTTCGACATCACGGCGCTGCACTGGCGCGCGGCGGCGTGATGTGCGTGTACTAGGCGCACAGACACACTACAGATAATGGATAATGACCCTCGTAGTGCAGTGACATGTTTGTTATGATTTCAATTTAATAAACTATCGAAATAAAAAAAAATATTAAGCATTTTCAAAGTTACTGCTTTTAAGCTGAAATTTTGTACAGAGATTCTAGACCAGATACACTCGTATACTTTATTGTACACGGCAAAAATACATAACATAAAACTTTCCTAGGGTTCAGAAAAAAATAGCTGCTGCAATACTTCACCTAGTTATTTAAAAACGAAAGGCAAAAGATTAAAGTTCAGAGAGTTTTTAATCAAAATTTTAGTGATCAAAACTTCTTGAAAACTTCATCGTTGCTAATTCTGCGTGACTTGCGTAAGTGTCAACCCTACTTAGGTACTTGTACAGACGCCAGCACATCAAGCTACTATAATCTGTCAAATTCCTTTAATACATTTTCAACTTTATCGCTAAACTATAAGGTTCAAAGTTGATTGGGAAAATTTGACAGTTTCGGGAAGCTTGATGTGCTGGCGTCTGTACTTTAAGTACGTACTATTGATTTTCATCTCAAACTTGTTCAAGTACTATTAACAGCCTGTAATTACTTAGCAATAGTGCCTAATTTAACTTTGAGACTGAGTACTTCGCTTATAAGAGATGTTAAAGAGAACTAACTTAAGTTCGCTTTCTATGTTAATGTGATTATTTAAGTTAAAAGCTCAACAATTACTTTAACAACTATTAGCCAATTATATTAAATGCTTGCTTCGATAAATGTCTGCAAAACTAACGATGTCTAGAAAGAATGAATTTGATGACGACCGACTGAATGAAAAGTGATTGAATGATTTATAGATTATACTCAAAACATTCCTCACGACGAGTGTGTTGTTCCTGCAAAAAATACGTTTAAGTATGGCTAAGCAACCAAAACTGCCCTCACTTTGGACTTTTATTTAGTTTAAAGCCGCGATAAATAACACGAAATGCTTAAGGAGCTTCCTGGAAGAAGCCATAAAGTGGAAACCAACAGAGGACATTTCCAAACTTTGTAACCTACATGAATTTACCTTTAGCATTTTATTGTACATACATCTGTCAAATGTCTTTAATAGATTTTTAACTTTATCGCTAAAATATAAGATTCAAAGTTGATTGGGGAAATTTGACAGTTTCGGGTAGCTTGATGTGCTAGCGTCTGTACCTATATACCTAAAGAAGATAATGATATCGAGTTACCTACGATTAGGTATTGGTATACCTAAGCTAATACCTTTGCCCAAAGAACGGTGCACTTCACAAAACTGGATGCCGAATCAAAATAAATGTGTGTGCTACCAATTCAATTCCCATTTGTCAAGTTACGGGAGCATCATCTTCCAAGCCTTTTACTGGTGTCCTGAAACACAGGCCACGAGCCTAACTTAGGCACCAGTCTCCCACAATATATACTCAACTGTATTATATGTCATTGTCGAATCTGACCGATGTAAAACAACATGTATATTGTGGTGAGAAAATAAAGTTTATTATTATTATTATTTATTTATTTTCCCAACTATGTTGGGGTCGGCTTCCAGTCTAACCGGATGCAGCTGAATACCAGTATTTTACATGGAGCGACTGCCTATCTGACCTCCACAACCCAGTTACTGGCTAATAAAACAGCCCTAGGTAAGACTGGTTATCAGACTTTCGGGCACAAGTCATTCAGGAACACCTTATTAATCATAAAGAAACCCTTGGAAACTTTTATTCCTACTGGTAGCGATAAACGGAAATAAAATCCAAGTATCCCAACCAGTGCGGATCAGTAGGGCTAGGGATCGGAGCACAAGGTTCCATATATCCCTACCGGTAGGGATAATTGGAAAAAATCTCCAAGTATCCCTACCAGTGGCGATATATTTTTAGGGGCCCAACAGCAACCTTTTTACTAGGAAATTAAAGTCACTGTACTTTTGATACTATTAAAAATCAGAGGTAAAATAAAGGTTTTGAATGCGGGATTATGAAGACGACTGCAAAAGTTCCTACTGCATATAAACGTGTAAGTAAATACACAAAGAAAAAAAGGAAAAGATCATAAAAAGGTTGACTCGTGAAGGATTTGAACCTCCGCCCTCCGATGGTCAAGTTTTATTTTATATCGGCGCTCTAACCTACTGAGCTAACGAGTCTTGTTGCTGCATATCGAAAACAGCGTTCATTATCCGCATTATGACGCCATGATTACTCATCCCTACGTCAAAAACAACAGGTGATTGATAACGCGATTATACCTCAGGATTATACCAAACCTCTACGTGTATGCCATTTTCAATAAAAATCTGATGACCAGTTTTACGAAGGGGTATCGTATTACCCAGTAACTGGGTTGTGGAGGTCAGACAGGCAGTCGCTCCATGTTAAATACTGGTATTCAGCTGCATCCGGTTAGACTGGAAGCCGACCCCAACATAGTTGGGAAGAAAGGTTAGGCAGATGATGATGATGAAAATAAGGAAATAATACTATGTTTATGTCTAATTTTGAGTTTTATACTCAGTTTGGTCGTTGCCCTCACGCCTGCATCCTCCTTTTCATAAATGCATTGCCATCGGACCAGAACAAGTACCTATACAAACTTTCAAGTTGAAAAACCAAGAAAAATAAAGGAATATGTCCAAAAAACAACGCAAAAATAAAAAATAAACGTGTTCAAAAAAGACTGACTCGTGAAGGATTTGAACCTCCGCCCTCCGATGGTCAAGGTTTATTTTATATCGGCGCTCTAACCCACTGAGCTAACGAGTCTTGCTGCTTTACGTCAAAAACAGAGTTCCGTATCCTCAGAGTGACGTCATGATTACTCATGCCTGATCACATTGTTCAAGGACTGGAAGCCGACCTCAGTCGGCTTCCAGTCTAACCGGATGCAGCTGAATACCAGTATTTAACATGGAGCGACTGCCTATCTGACCTCCACAACCCAGTTACTGGGTAATACGATACCCCTTGGTAAAACTGGTTATCAGACTTTTATTGAAATTGGGCATACACGTAGACGTAGAGGTTTGGTATAATCGCGTAACCAATCACCTGCAGCATTTTAAACAAAGCTTTGTTTTTGATATAGGTATGAGTAATCATGGCGTCATAATGCGGATAATGAACGCTGTTTTCGATATGCAGCAACAAGACTCGTTAGCTCAGTAGGTTAGAGCGCCGATATAAAATAAAACTTGACCATCGGAGGGCGGAGGTTCAAATCCTTCACGAGTCAACCTTTTTATGATCTTTTCCTTTTTTTCTTTGTGTATCTACTACCTACACGTTTATATGCAGTAGGAACTTTTGTAGTCATCTTCATAATCCCGCATTCAAAACCTATACAGTCCGTTATCATCAGTTATTTATTTTACCTCTGATTTTTAATAGTGTCAAAATCACAATGACATGAATTTCCTAATAAAAAGGTTGCTATATCCCTACCAGTAAAGATATATGTAGAGCTTTTGGCTTGCTGCTAGTAACAAGTCTGTCAAAATGACTATGATCTTTATTTTCTTTCTTCTTAAGGTTGCTGTTGCGTTGCTGCTGTGAGGCTTAAAATAAGTGTGGAAGGTATTTACAAGCCCTCATATTAGGTAGCTATAGATATAGGTATATTATTTATATCTGACCTGAGTGTCCGTGACCTTTCTTCTTTTTAGTCATACCTACAATTTAAAAACATTAATAGGACCTATAGGTACTCCATTTGTTCAGGTAATTAAATAAAGGTAAAATTGAAGAGTACAACTGTAACATAGCATGACAACTGAATAGACTGGTATCACCATAGAAATGTAAAAAACATTTCTTCTTTCATATATCTATGGGTATTACGTTTTGTCGGTTAACCACGTCACGTGTTTTTATTGTTTACCTTTATTTAATTACCTAAACAAATGGAGTATAGGTAAACATTATGATTACTTTACTTCATAAAACTGATAGATACCTATGTCTACTTTAAATAGAGTATTACCTACAAAAGAGGATTCTCCACCTACCTACTCGTATATAAGTCCCTATTCATTCTATACATAAACAAATTCTATAACCCCAGTCCCTACTGCTAATTCCCTTGGAAATAGGGTTACCATCCGTCCGGATTTGTCCGGACATGTCCGGGCTTCCAGACTTTTGTTCGGACTTTGTCCGGCTCTTTAACTTGTCCGGATTTTTTGGCTTAGATGGAATACGAGTAGGTAATATAATTTATATAAGTAATACCAAATAAGTCTTTAATATTAATTTATTAACTTCTCATTCATTTAAAAATAAAATATACTTCTTTATCAATCAAGTAGGTAGTTCAAACATAAAATATTTTCTTCAAAATTAAAATAATTTTACGTAAAATAACGCTAGTTAGTAGTATAGGTATTAATTATTATATTTATCAGCGAACTTTTTTTTGATCCCCGCATCCTTCTACCTCCCTCCCCTCGAGAGCGTCTGCTACCATGCCTACTGTGATGTACTATTAAATGTAGCACTCAACTCACTGGTAACACTGGAGCTGTCATACTTTAGCCGGGTGGCGACAGGACGTTCCCTTTGGGTGGTTGTGTACTTACTGATAATTCGGCCGTATTATTTCTAAACCCTAAGCCCCTAATGGTAGATTACAGTGAACACCACACCTACCATACCACTGTAACTAAGTGGGTAATGTTTGAATTTTGTGACTATAATGTCCGGACTTTTATTGAAATGTCAGGCTTTCTGTTAGGACTTTTCAAATTTCTAAATGGTAACCCTACTTGGAAACAAACCATAGATTCTATTATATTCGAATACAACGAAGATACTAAACTCAGGTATTTTATACCAAAAACAAGAGCTCATAGCAACGAACGGGTTACAATCTTAAGGTGCCACTAGTCGATATTTTTTCTATACAAATTTCGGGAGAGTAATACTCCACTGTTTGACATTGTGCATCCAAAGTTAAGGCCAGGTTGCAGTACTTTTTAACTTTTATAAACCTGTAAATCTAGCAAAATATTAATTTTACGCAAAAGAAATATATTTCAAGAAAATTTAACATAATATTGTCAAGCGCTGTGTGAAGATGAAACATAAATAAAAATAATTGGCTCGATAAAAAAAAAACATAACTGTGACACTAAATCGCTATTTAAAACGTGTACCTTGAAGAGATTACATCGTCAAACCATGTATAAGTTATACCAAAAGATAAGCTTTATTGTTTTTTAAGGCTTGGTGAGAACACATTTTATAAATTCCTTGTTATTTTTTTCTATGAAACAAGTGTACCCTAAATCTAGCAGTTCAAGAGCTCCCAACGGCCGGCCATGTCTGCGAAAGAGAGATGCCCCGATACTTAAGCTATTATGCCGGGAGTGAGGAAACGTTATCATAACTACACCCCGCACTACAAGACGGCCTTAAACATGATATCGTTTTGTCTTATTATTAATTTTGTCTGTACGGAAACAGAATAGTAAAATAAAAAGAAATTAAAAAGTGTTGAACCAACAAAGATTAGTTTTTCTTGCTATTTTTAACGTAACTTTGAGTGTACATAAATATTTAAAAAAAAACTGTAAAATCTTCAAAACAAAGATAGACGGTACCGACAAAGCTCAGTTATCGAAGGGTTCAATAAACTTTATTTGTAATTGATATATGCAGTGGTTTTTTCATAAAACTCGATTTTCCAAAGCACTTTTCGAATTTTTTTGCGCCGTTCAGTTTGGAACGGTGTTTCTGTGCGTGATTCGAAACTAGATGTTGTGCGTGTAGACTAGCGTCTAACTGCTCATCACTGATACTAGCTCTGTCGGACACGAAGCCAGGTGAGACAGCGTGCTTTTTGGCCATGACCACCAGTGAGTTCGAGCTCGCGACTAGTTCCACCTTAAGACCCTAATACCCGTTATAAATATGAGTAAATATGTAGGTAGACAAACTGCGCCGTACGGAAAACTTTACAAAGCTTTTCTAGGTATTTAATTTATGTATTCCAATACTTAGTCTGTTGTTTAAATAGGTAAGCTTTACTTAGTTGTATTTAAGTAGGTAGGGAACTCGGCTTTCGGGAGCTATTGTACCTACTACCTACTTTACAAAAGCAAAAGGGGAATGAGAACACTGCGCAACAATTTCATGAGTTCGTACTTTTCTGTATTTTTACTTCGTGGTGCCTTGCCTACCTATGATGTAATTCTACAGATAACATAAGATCACGCCTGCCTTCGCTTAAAGGGGGAGGGTGCACAGGTGTACATGTATAAGTACAGAATGGTTTTTTTTACCGGTTCCATATTTTTACAGCTAAAAAAATCATCCGTTTCATACATTTTGGTCAAGTAGGCATTGAAAGAGCTGATTACTTTTTTCGTGATTTCAGAGTTGGTCCCATTGTGAAAGTTGTTCATATTTCATGTGTAGAAGAACAGCCTGTAAAAAATTCGAACTGGTAAAGAAATCATCCTGTATGTAGTAAACTCACATTTCTCCAGTTACTGAGCACCTGACGCGAGAATGCGTTCTTTAAACCTGTCCGTTTCATACAAAGGAAAACGTGTTTTTTTGCTACCTACTAGAATAGAATTGTCGCACTCTCGACGGTCGGACTGTCAGTCATGTAATAGATGTTCATCTATGTGTAATAGGGCGAGCGGGCTAAAGTGCATTTCAACAAATTGTTCCTATGTTATAATGTTGGCTTCCCTGTCCTCCGCTAGGAGTATAATATAATTATGTGTTTTGTGCCCATGTCTGAAAAGATAGTAGATACCTATGGGAAGATGATTCTGCAATTTTTTTTAAGATTTATAAGGTTTCCGTGTTAGAATCTTGCCCAAAACATTAAGGAATGGTGAGGAATAAGAAGTGATATACCTACATTGCTGCCAATATAACGGCAAAGGAAGTATTTGTTGAAACGCACTATAATCTAGACTCGGGCTGCCGCTGTGAAATTAAATCCTCAAACTAAAATGTTGACTAGAAAGCTTCAAACGAATTTTTTACTTCGTCTTTCTCTTAATAGGAACTTAAGTTACTAAGTACCCTAACGAATCCGGCTAGAAAGAGCACTAGTGTCATTAGGTGGAACGACTCGACAAGAATAATAGCGAACTAATTTATTTCTAAAGTGAAAAGGTTGAGATTACCCTCTCTAATGAATACGAAACATCTGGAGCGAAATCCTCCGTTATTAATATCCGACAATTGTAATATAAATTAATATAAAGGAATTAATATTTTCACGGCGCGGCCTGGGAACCGTGCTATTTTGTAAATCTTAAAGTCTTTTAATTTAAAGATTAATTAATACCTTTAACTAGGGCAGACTAGGATTACCTTATTTTTTACGTATTACTCTAGCTTCTGCCCGCGACTTCGTCCGTGGAAATTTATTTTTCTATCATAAAATATATCCTATGATTCCTATGGCACTCAGCAATACTGTAGCTTCCTATTAGTGAATTTGAAAGAAACGGAATCGGATCGACCAAAGTTTACCCCCTACATACAAACATACCTACAAATATCTCTATATACAAGGTGTTTTTTACCCGACTGCGCGACGCAAAGGAGTGGTAATGTGTTTATCAGCCTATGTATGTATGTATGTAAGTATGTATGTATGTATGTATGTATGTTCCTTTGAAGCACTATACAGACCAAACGCCTGGGCCGATTTTTATGATTCACACGTCAATCGATTCCTCTTAGTCCGGCGAGTGTCACTAAAGACATGACGTTAATGAAAATTCAATATGGCGACTACTAGACGCCATATTGTGAAAATGAAAAAAATTAAAGTCAAGAAACTATGTCAAGTGGGGTATCGTTGGATAGGTCTTTCAAAAATATTAGTGGTTTGGGAAGACCGTTTTCTGATTAAGTAAACCGTTCGTGACTTATCAAGCTTTAAAGTACCAATTTTCGTTAGAATCAAGTGTGGCCCCCCTCTACCAACTAAACGCGGCAGTAGTACCTATATAAGTAAGTAAGTAGTGTGTAAGTTTAAAGGGAAACTATCACACTTAAGTGGGATTTACAACACATAACTAAAAAGAATAAAATAAAAAAATTAAATTAAAAAAATCAAAAAACCCGACTGCGGTAAAAAACTTAAGTTAAAAAAAAACTGAAAAGCTAAAAACAAGCCCATTTTAAATTAAATAAAAGTTGGAAGCAGGCGGGACCCATACCATTTTTCTATTTTCAAACTCAAATGGGTCCCGCCTGCTTCCAACTTTTATTTAATTTAAAATGGGCTTGTTTTTAGCTTTTCAGTTTTTTTTTTAACTTAAGTTTTTTACCGCAGTCGGGTTTTTTGATTTTTTTAATTTAATTTTTTTATTATATCTCATAAGACTCTAGCTAGGGTATGAATGAGACCATATCAAAGAATCAACTGGCACATGAATTATTTTTCAATTATCTTTCATTTTTCATACAAAAATAATTCGACAAAGTCACACACCCTTACCTACGTGAAATGCGAGAACGTCGCATTTTCTTAGCTTTATTAAATATGAATGATTGGTTTGAATGAAAATGAATTACCTTACCTACTCGTATTTATCAATGAAACTTAGTAATTACAGTCAACAAAAGAGGTAAGTATGCAGGATCGTCGGATATAGTTGAAGTTTAGTAAGAAACCGATGGATGTTCTCGAAATAATTTTAATTTTATTACTTAATAGAAAACAAACAGCTCATTTATGAAATTAAATTTCAGTCGACAACATCCATCGGTTTCTTACAAAACTTCAACTATATCCGACGATCCTGCATACTTATTTTTTTAGTTGACTGCACATAATATCTTCGAAACTATGCATTTTTGGATCACATAATATTCTAGGATATTTTTACTTCGAAAGTACGTGTGCCATTGTTTGCCGTGAATGCCTAAGACACAGTCCGCCTTGGACACAGGCGATTACTAAACAAATAAATTATGCCACTAACACAGCCATCGACTATGTGCTTGCCGCTAAAGCCTAAAATGATTATGTTATGACCGTTCTACTTCTACGATGCCAGTCTCAGTTCACATCAATCAGTTGATTGCTGGAAATAAACCTCTCCCAGGCTGCGTCACAACACCCTTTCCTTCGCCTTCTGCATCCTGTCTGTCTCAACCACCATTCTAATTTAGAGTTAGATCATCGGCCGTCGGTCCCTCGACAAACATGACAAGCCTACTGCCACACTTCAGCTTGCTTATTGTTGCAAGCTGTCTTTAACTCCGGATCCTTCCGGGATAATTTCCTTTCTGATTTTATCCTTCAGAGTAGGTTATATGTGATATTTATCACATAGCAAAAATATCACGCCGAAGGGATATATGAAATAGACAGTGGTGTATAGGGGAACACCCAAATACTCCGAAATATTTTACTCCGAATTTCGATGTTCCGATTTTCAAAAGTCCGAATTTCATAATACCTAAGAAACATATAAAATTTTAATGTCTTTGCCTAAGAATCATAATGTCTATTATTAAAAATCACGAAATTTATTTTACCGAAAGTCATAAATGCGACTTGTTTGTTTTCCGATTTTCATATATTCGAAGAATCAAATGCTCGATGGGTTCTCGGTCCGAAAAACGACATTCCGATTTTCAATACTCCGAATTACTCCGTTACCGTTACCGCACCCGAACTCAACGAACGCAATAGACGACGTAGGATGCAAGAACGAGCGAAGGGCACCCCGAGGTTCGGTTTGGTTAGGTTACTTTAAACCCTTTACTCAGAAATAGGGGCTCTATTGTTTGGCTTTGTGCCATCTATATTCTTACAAATTGGAAATATGTGTTTATTTCTCTTGCTATTCAGTTTTACAAAGCGTTATTATTTCGGAATTCTAATTGATTGGTATTTTAATAATCGGAATTCGTATTTTTGATGTTTCGAATTATCGTTAAATCGGACTTTTTGTTATTCGATCTATTGAAACTCGGTATTTTGAGAATAGTAATTATAAACGTTAGGAATATTGAAATTTCGGAATTATTAAAATAGGATGAATGATAAATCGGAGTTGTTATAAAAGGAATTTTGAACCATTCGGATATATGAAAATCGGTATTTTGAAATTCGTATTTGTGACTTTCGGAATAAAGTTTTTCGTATTATTGTAGTGTACCCGGTGTATAGTAGGTAGGTAGACCTGAGCACAACCACATTTTGGAGAGTTGTTTACAATCTGTCAAATTTATTTAATAGATTTGTGCCATGTAAGAGGGGTGAGCCAAATTACTATTGACCGGGAATAAATCATGACTTATGAGACTGCTTGAAAACAGGCTGCTTATGAGAAATTCCTGCTGGAAAACAGTTATCACTGTCCGACCTGAGAATCGAACGCAGGACAGGGCTGCGTGTCAGCAAAGACAGGGGTTTTGTTTTTCATGCGGATCTATGTATCTTTGTACGTGGGATTCTACAGGGTGAAATTAAATTCATGGGCATCCTTTTAAGGGGTCATTGTACTCATCATTATGAACAAACTTTTACTGTGGGACTAAACATAAAATCGCGAAAAAAAATCAGCTGTTCCTTGCGTTTATGTTCACATAACTCGTCAAAATGTAGGGAAGAGCTGATTTTTTTTTCGCGATTTCAAGTTTGGTCCCATAGTAAAAGTTGTTCATAATGATGAGTACAATGACCCCTTAACCTTTTAACCGCCTACGTCGGATTAATCCGACAAATATTTTCTTGCCCATTCCGCCAGAGTCGTTTTATTCCCTCGAAGCATCCTAACGGCTGAATGGATAACACTTATGGTCACATACTAAAAAGCTGTAGCTATAAAGTTCAAAACAAGGCCACATTTCAGTCTGATGCAGTTGGTGGCCACAAATCTTAGATTGAACTCAAATAACTGCCACCTTGAACTTCTTGGAGTCGGGTCTTCGATTTTTTTTTTCTATATTTTTTTCTTTCTTTTACTTGTAGATATCGTAAAAGCGACAAAATAGTGTACAACACCGTCATCTTGTCTTTAGGCAATGTCCTGTAACAGCTTTTACATTTGAAAAATTAAAATAAAACCACAAAACTATACATGCATGGTGTTTTATTACACTGTACAATAAATATTGGGCTGTATACAAAATATAGAGGAATTCCAAAAGATATTGTCAACACTCTAGCATACGTTAACATGAGTGTAAAACGACTCCTAACATATGTTTTAAAATTCATAAAATACAACTAACTTAGCAACCTCTTGCTTAGGGCTCCGTTAACTACCGAAATATTCCATAGGCCTAACGATGCTATGATTACAACTTACATTCGCGGATATTTCGAGCAATACGATTGGCACCCTTAGCTTACATCTACCCCTGTTGCGTGGAACATTACATGTTGTTTGATTATGGTAGGTACAGATGAAAATGATATTAAAAGTAAAAAAAGTAATAATAAAAAGAGGTATAGTCCGGCGTTTCTAAATTTGATGTAAACAACAATGGCCGCTCGAAATTTGAATAAAGTCGATAAACAAGAACATAAGTAATGTTGATTTTCGTCTAGTTAGCTCGGAGATTTAGACGAAAACAAACGTTACTTAAAAATAAATATTCTTGTTTATCCATTTTATTCAAATTTCGAGCGGCCATTGTTTTTTACATCTTTGGCAAATTTAGAAACCGGGACTATAGATAGTATACCGGCCCAATATTCGACCATTAAAAACGGCACAATATCACACTATTAGCCCAGGTACGCACTGGCGCCTTTTTCACGCGGCGACTTTTTCACCCACTTTATTTTCAACGCGCTGCTTAGTGCCGAGAATTGAAATCCAACAGTATGTTTTTTTGATGCGCTGGGATGCTCTCTGTTGAATTCTCAATGCTCGGCTCAACCCTGAGGGTTGAAAATCCAGTGAGCGATAAAATCAGATATTTTTACGTCCGTGCAAACGCAGGCTTAGATGACACGTGGAGTTGTTTCCGTTTAGACAGTAGGACGGAATGTCGTAATTATCGGGAGCGAAAATGAGACAAGACGAAATGTAACTTGGCTAAATAGCTAAGTTTTTACGTGCTACTTGCGTATCTAGTATCTTTTTACTTAAAATATCATTGACAGATAATTTGTGAATGAAAACAATGAAACGCGAATTTAATGATTAATTTTAAAAAGGATTAATAAATAAAAAGTTCAGATCAGTGCGATAATCGTCGCGTATTCATTTGTTGCAATTAAATGTGACGTCCAGTTTTAAGCTGCCATAGCATTATGAATACTATGTGAAGGATTTAAAGACTATTCAAAAATTGAGCTTCTATGATCAAAGTCGGCAAGAATTTTATACTAGTCAAGCTATTCGAAAATTGAGCTGATCATTCTGACAGATCTACAAAGCCTCCCCAGTGGTTTAGGCGTGTAAAAGTTAACATACAGACAGAGTAACATACTTTCGAATTTATAATATTAGTATGGATAACAACAAACAAATGTTCCACGCGACAGTAACTACAACAGCGTTGTATAAATCACACCTCGACTTAGTCGCTACCAATTTGAGACCCACATTCACCTCACTAATACATTTGCCGAGTTCATATAAACATCAGTTCATCTTTGTGAATATATTACAAACATGTAGTCGCGTGCAAAAATATGTATGCAGTTTGTGAAACTCAATAGCGAAATTATGAGGTGTTGAGCATACTCGTTTAATTAATTTTCATTTTCATATGCAACATTCGTATTGTATTTTTATGAGAAAATTGCTATTGAATTTTGGCAACCGTATACATCTTTTTGCACGGGACTGCACAGACAGCTGCATTTATTGGGAGCCACTCACGGGTGATAATCAATTAATGCAGCTGTCTGTACATTGACACAACAGTCATCAGGATTGTAGTGTTCCATCTTTAAAGGCCTGACTCCTTGGAGACAAATATTAGAAAAAACTATTGCACATGAAACTGGTATTGCTTACTATATAAGGCAAAAAATACATTCCTATAGTAGATCAAGCCTTACAAAATTCGGAGTTGTTGCATTTTAGGGTAACGCAAAATTGGACTTAAATTGCAGCGAGAAAAGGTTCAAATTGCAATGATTTAAGCGCCAACCTAAAATGTGTTTTATTTTCCATATTATAATTTTATTAAGTAAGTCTTAAATATTTTCTAATTAAAAAAAAATAACGTTAAAGGACACTGTATGATCTAAATAATTTGATTTACTTCTGTTATGAATAAACTGAGGCACATTTAACGGGATGGAGAACTATTCATAGATATTTATCTAAGAAGCCAGGCCTTTGAATAGCGTGCTTTATTTCAGATACCAAATTCTGAGCACCTAACAATTTTATACAAAGATTATTTTCGCGTCAAGATGTTAGTCAACCTTTGGCATCAATAAAAGTTAATTGATAATAAACCAGTCTAAATACTCAAACTGTCTTAACGGCAAAAGCTATGGATTCTAGTAAAATAGCACTGTATTAGATCGAGATAATTACGATATTATTAAACATCATTTTTGAGCCAATATTATTTTAATTTATTTTGAAAATTTGAACGAATTTTACGCGGCAGTGTTGACAGTATATTGTTAGGCATGTTCTTTTTTCCAGTGGCAACACTGTTTGCACCACACAATGGCACTACTAAATGCAAATTTATCACTGACATTGGAAATAGAATCCCTAATTCATTTCTAACCAATCAGACCATTACATTAACCAAAATTATTAAAAACTAAATTACTAAGAAACGATATACAGAGTAAATTTAAGAGGTATTTACACATTTAGCCTCAGTAAACCATCCATAAAAATGTACACATAATAAATAGATAACTTCTATCTAAACTCTCACGTAAATAAACAGTTGTAGACGATCTCGAAATAAATATATAACTTATGAGACTTAATTCTAAATGAGTATAATTATTATGATCGAAAATTATGCGTTGTACTTAAAATAATAATTAAAATCAGATCATTCCCTCTCACGTACAAAAGCAAGTGCAGATAAAATTCACATTAAAATTATCAAAAAGGTTGTACAGCTTTGTGCCCCGCCTTTAAAAATATATTTAAATTGTATATCGTACAAAAAATTTATAATTAAAAATACGTGGTAGAAGCTATAGTGAGATTACACGTCTTTGCATTAAATTGTGCCAAGGGACGGATCACTTGTAAGATTAGAACACCCGACTCAAAAGATACCAACATCAGCGCAATGAATCCAAAAAATTTGAGCGTCATTTGTCAACCGTGTCAAACGTCAAAAAGCATTTTTTTTTTTTTGTAGCAAGAGACATTTCGTTGCTGTTTACAGCCTAATACTTTTTACACTTTTAATCACAGATTATAAACGATTTTTCTAACAATGGTTATTTATATACATTTTTACTCCCGGGAGGGATATATATAAAGTCTTCCCAACGCAAAGGTGTTCCTTTGCTTCGTGGCACCCTATAAGAGCAATCTCATTGTAACTACATCTATATGATATAGCGGCAGTCGGCACTACCACTAGCGCTACGACTTGGCACTGCTACCTTGAGAACCAAGTATTCGCGATACGAACGAGACTGACAACTGTACTGGGGGAAATATTATAGTTAAATACATACCAATTATTCTAATTCATTAATTATACATGTGGCTTCAAGCTGTGATACAACTACACGTGAAATTTTGAGAAAATCGAGTACTTTCTAGGACTAACATAAATAAAGATTACATGGCATTTTTATTTCATTTCACAACAGCATAATTGTCAATCCCGTCACTATAATATCATCACAAGCGAATTTAGAGTGTAATCGATATAAAAAGAAATCTACAATCATTGAGAAAATGTTATAGAAAACGGCATAAGTTTACAAAATCCCCCTGGCATACCGTACATCGTCTAATTCGCTAATTTTATAATATTGCACACTTATCTGTATGCGTGTTGCGTTGCAGCACTACAGCGTGTTCGGTCCTTTGCGGACAAACAACGCGTGTTAATATCCCAGTGATCATAACAATGTTCATCACGTGCAAAATCTACATTTTTGGTCATAAATATACTGATATACAAACTTTATAATTACAATACGTTAGACTAAGGTACATAGTTTTACCAAATCCCATACATTTGGTAAATAAATACATGTCATATTACATTTATACAAGAGCCACTCTCACGACCGTTAGGCCAACATCAAGTAATCACATTCTTTGTCTTTTCAGATGTGTTAACACTATTATGCTGATTAGCAAGTTATATAAAAACACAATAATGGAAAAATCGCGAGGTTGAATCACGATGTGAAAATATTGCCAGCAGATATCACAATTTAACAATTCCGTAGGTGCAGTTCTGTTTGGTTCGTCACTGCAGCATGAGTGATTCTAGGTTACGATTGAGGATTGTGTCTTTGACTGAGTTGAAGACCACTTCGATGTTGTGCGTGTCGATTGCGGTGGTGAAGTGGTGGTATAGTGTGGTCTTGGGCTCTCTGCGGACATTCGCGAACATGTTGAGCAGGAACATCTGCACGTCTCTGAGGTTGTGGGGGTCGCCGGCGAACTGCGGGTAGAACCAGCGTATGTCGGTCTCTTTGCTGGCGACCTTCCGCGCGAGCAGGTCGGACTTGTTGAGGAACAATATGATGGAGATACCCTTAAAGTTCACGTTGTTCACGATCGTGTCGAAGATATTTAGCGCCTCTTCTAGGCGGTTCGTTTTCCTGGAATCAGAGAAGGATATAATTAGTCATTTATTATTTTTCGTCGATTCTTCCGATTAGATTGTTAAAATGGGCGAGCATAAATTAAAGATAGGACCAGTTTTTTAATGTGATTTGGCAATTTCCTGGTAATGGTAATATGATATTACTAACGAACACTGATATTATTTTACACATATTTTAAATAAAAAATCTTCCTCAACCCTGATAAAGTGCTAAGATAACACAACTGAATATCACAAGACCAAGCAATTTTTGGGTGAGCAGTGGTGGTGAGTGGTAACGGCCCCAACTTACGAGTTAGGTTGTGGGTTCGAACCCAGACAGGCGCTTTACTTGTGTAATTTTTTCATCACCACTGCTCTCAAAAACGGTGAAAAGAAACATCGTGAGGAAACCAGCATGTCCTAGAACCAAAAATTCTAAGATATGTGACACCTACCAACCCGCACTGGGCCCGCGTGGTGGATTACAGCCCATTCCCTCTCAGAGAGGAGGCCTGTATCCGAGCAGTGGGATCGTTATCTGGTTATACTTATGCTAAGCAATTTAATCTTTACATCTTTTAGATCTCGCACCCGTGACCAGTCCAGCAGAGTATTTAATAAATATTTAATGGACGTTACGACATAACTAATAATGCACATAATTGCATGTCCTCAATGACAATGCAGTGCATGATCGCGACCTTCATCTCGGCTTGCGGATGTTGTTTACATAACATTATGGAAAATCAATCGGATGATTATCACTCTGCAATATGTGGCAGCAGTTGTTATCAGTAGCCATATTTATGTATAACCCCTTTGCGGGAATTTTTTGGTGTGTTAGGTGTTAGGTACAAGGTCAGTATAATGTCAGCTGGACGACTATGTTATTACCCGACTGCGCCAGAAGGAGGGTTATGTTTTTCGAAAGTATGTATGTATGTTTGTATGTATAATTGTTTGGCACGCTCTGCGGCCTAAACGGCTCGATGGATTTTAGCTTGAGAGGTGTCGTTAGATTCGTATTTACTGTGAGAGTGACACTGGGTATATCAAAATAAAAAATAAAAAAAATGGCGCATTTTTGGCGCCATATTATTTACTTATTTTGTCAGTTCAATCCATCTGCCTAGCCTTTTCACAACTGTGTTGGAGTCGGCTGCAGCTGAACACAAGTATTTTACGTGAAGCGACTGCCTATTTGACCTCCACAACCCATGCAGTTAGGTACTGGGTAACATGATACCGCTTGGTAAGACTCGTTGGCAGACTTTCGGGCTTCTGACGACTCGTAACGTCTGTCAAAGATCTACGAATGACAGCCGGGAACAACGGCTTAACATGCTTTCCGAGGCATGGAGGGGTCTCGATATGTTACGAATGGTCACCCATCCACGGACCGACCTCGGCAAACGTAGCTTAACATACGACTGTTATTATTTAGCCACGAGCCATTAGGAATAAAATTCATCAATTGCCAACGATATCAGCTTGCAAGGTGCCTGCAACTAACCTACTGATGATTTTGCTGCGCCGTAGTCGGGTAAAAAAAAGAAAACAAACAAGCTTTGATTACACTAATGCTGGATAATTCATATCTCCACGAAAACTGTGAACTCATTTAATGAATACCAAAAGAGTTCCTGTCTACTTATTAGCGATTATAAATTTACTAGCAGCACCTTGCGGTTTCACCTGCATAAGTTTCCCGTGGGAATATCGGGATAAAAACTATCCTATGTCCTTTCCCGGGACTCAAACTATCTCTATACCAAATTTCATCTAAATCGGTTCAGCGGTTTAAGCGTGAAGAGGTAAAAGACAGACAGACACATCACATTTCGCATTTATAATACATATTAAGGATGGATTACACAGTACATTCTCTAAACAGCAAAACCGACCTATTTAATTCCGTGCACGAGAACCAGCCCATAACACGTTTACGTAGTAACGCAAAAATCTAACCAGCAACATCAAAAGAATCTGGCAAACCAAAGATATGTTTAGCAAATATTTTAGGGCAGCAATAAAAAGTTTATTAACAAAACTAGCTTTGGCTGCGGTTTCGCTCGTGTCAGAAATGTTGAAATAGAGTTTGTGATCCCTCGGGCACCTTTTGATTTCGAAATAGAATTCTAAATTAAACTTATCGTTAGATTACTTTGTGGCTGTGATTGTATGAGTTATGTGAGCGAATTCCTGGCGATTCGCAAGGGAAACTCAATTCTAGTTTGGTGCAATGAAATCTGTATCATCTGTTATGATTTTACGAAACTGAAATGTTCTACAGGGTGTTACGAAAAGGGTATATCAATACAAACGGGTTGAAGAGTGTGTCTGGTCTAGAATCTCTGTACAAAATTTCAGCTCAAAAGCAGTAACTTTGAAAATGCTTAATATTTTTTTATTTCGATAAGTAGTTTATTAAATTGAAATCATAACAAACGTGTCACCGCACTACGAGGGTCATTATCCATTATCTGTAGTGTGTCTGTGCGCCTAGTACACGCACGTCACGCCGCCGCACGCCAGTGCAGCGCCGTGATGTCGAAATAAAAAAAATATTAAGCATTTTCAAAGTTAATGCTTTTGAACTAAAATTTTGTAAAGAGATTCTAGACCAGATACACTCTTTAACCCGTTTGTATTGATATACCCTTTCTGTAACACCCTGTATAATGTTAAAAAATAAAAGTCTCATAGTAAAAAGTGTTTCTTTTTAATCCGTATGATTGAATCGTCCGCGTCATAGCGACAAAATATTATCTTCTACTATATTGTATGTTTACCTTTTAGGACTGAATGTTCAATCATCTGCTAACTTTATTCGAGGAATAATTTTGAAATTGACAGTTATTTCATACAAAAAACTATCCAACGTCAATTTTATACCTCGAATAAAGTTATCTGGCGATGGAAAAATCAACCCTAAGTATGTTTAGCTTTAGTTCTGTATCAGAAGATTGCTTGATTGATGACACGATTCCCCTTCTTTCTAAGCCGTGTAATCATATACATTTATTTGCGTTCCACAAGGTAAAAACAAGTTGTCAACAAAAGGCTTAGAGCTAAGAGTCGTTGTAGACCCTGTTAGGGCACTGCAAAAATAATTGTTTGATACATAGCTAAAAATCTAAATCGTAGAAACTAGAAACCCATCATAACCCTGCAACCTAATTGCGAATCACACTTTCAATCACAGTCCGAGGAGTTTGAAGAAAATAACTAATCCATAGCTTCATAGATTTGAAAAAAATATTCTGATTAACAACGTAAATAACGCAATGAACTTGGCTGAACGGTCAAAATGAAAGGCCTTGTGATTGATTGCCATTGCATGTGAGTAACACAACTACCCCGTTGATTAGGCTATGTGCCATCTATGACAATGATTACTCAATCCCAGAATCATTGGACAAACAAGTATAAATTTTCTGATTAATCTATACTAATATTATAAATGCGAAAGTGTGTCTGTCTGTCTGTTACCTTTTCACGCTTAAACCGCTGAACCGATTTAGATGAAATTTGGTATAGAGATAGTTTTGAGTCCCGGAAAAGTACATAGGATAGTTTTTATTCCGATATTCCCACGGGATCGACACTTATGCGGGTGAAACCGCGCGGCGCGGCTAATATTAAAGAATTTTATTCAAATAAACACGCACGCACGTAAAACCGCAAAAGCATTCACAAAGATTCTTACGCCACACATATTTGTAATTTTTTTTATAATTATACATTTTATTGGCATCAAATGTTTAACGATGTGAACGTTACGAATGGGGAGTCGACAGAAATAAAATTAATGTATTTTTAGTATTCGTGTAACGTCGGTAATTTCATACCGATGTTTTTGACGAATTAACTTACATGGGAAAGAACGCGGAAAAGAAAGATCTTCAATTAACGGGACATTTGTATTCAAAAGCCTATTTATGCACCTGCGGCCTAATTGCGTAATACACTAGCAATCTCAATGCTGGGCAATTGCGTAACACATGTCATTATCAATCGGAACCGGTTTCATTTTGACAGTTCAACAACATTCATTGCGTTGTTTAAGTGTTGAACAGACAAATGTTTCGAACTTATGAAGCAATGTATTAGCAATTTGCTTCAAAATGATTCAGATTCCGATTGATAGTGTGTTACGCAATTAGGGTGCTGCATCATTTTGAAGGATTTTGCTAATCCATTACTTTATATATGTTCGAAAAATGTGTCTGCTCTACAACGTAAATAACGCAGTGAATGTTATTGAAGTTTCAAAATTAAACCCATTGATAGTATCTTACGTAATTATCCCGCTGCATGCTGATTTCAATATACAAAGTAATCTACCCAAAAATGCATTTCCAGTTTTCTCCACTAGATTGCCACCATTGGCTACTGTTTCTACTTTCCAATCAATCTGCCTAAACTTTTCCTAACTATGTTGGGATCGGCTGCCAATCTATACGGAGTATCCGGATGCAGTCAGTATTTTACGACTGGCTATTTGACCTCCATAACCCAGTTACTGTAAAACGCATACTCCTTGACTTTTGGGCTTCTTCGTCAGTCGTTACGGGGACTACACGTAACTACTGTCAAAAACATGCTTTCCGAAACACGGAGGGGTCTCGTCTCAATACACAGTAATAAATGGACACCCATCCACAAACGACCGCGGCAAGCGCAGCTTAACCCACGATCTACACATCCAGCTGTTTATAATTTCGCCCGAATCCTATGGCTGCGTTTCCACCAGAGATGAGCGAGCATGCGTAGCGAGGGATGTGTGTAAAAATAACCAATAGGTACCAACGCTAACTTAGTTCAAGCTATAAAAATGAAGCGATGTTATTGGTTGGTTTCACACACATCCCTCGCTACGCATCTTCGCTCATCTCTGGTGGAAACGCAGCCTAAAACTCACCCTGTATCGTTCATTAACGTTTCAAAAACAACCGATTCATTGTCCTACCTACGTCAAAAGTAACAAATCTCAATCAATAAACGCAAATTATTCCGATGTGCCTTTTCTGATACATCGAAGTAGGTTGTAGTGAACACGCAACCGGATTCGGGTCACCAACAAATTTTAAATGTCTTGTATCGGAGACATGAGGTCAAACACCGTAACTAAGTAATGAACACTTAATACGACTGCCGTACGTGACTTTCACCGTCAGGCAGTCTATTTGAGGTACTTGCACCTGCAAAACCTTTTTTTTTCATGTCCTAGCAGTTACGGGGCATCCGTTAATTACGTGAGGCGTTTAGGGGGGGGGGGGGGGGTCGAGCCTATTCTCACCCAATCTCATGTGGGGGAGAGGGGGGGTCCTGGCAAGTATCACGTATTTTTTTTTCTGCAAGAAACAGTGTAAATTACGAGAAAACTGGGTTGAATTGAGCAAAACGTGTTTCTCTATTAAAGTATGACTAAATTCTACACAATAATATTTATCGCGGTCATAGATATTAGTTAATTATATTAAAATACAAATAATTAATTTTCTTTTTATAAATCCAACGCAATGAAGCATAGATTTAACATACACACATCAAAAGTGTCTAGGGATCAACATATATTTTTGCAATAACTTTCTCCTGATTGATATTAATTAAAATTTTCTTTAAGGATTCATCAAATAAAGTGTTTTCGTTTGTCACAGTAACGATAAACCAAGTCACCTTTGCATTAATAAAGAAATTTGCCATTTTCCTAATAAAGGGATTTTTGACATTTGAACCACTAACACAAAAGTTCGAAAAAAAGACTGAAATAACAGTTTTCTTTAAAATTTTATTGGGTAACTTAAACAATTAATAATCCGTGTTTCTACCGCGAACACTAACAACACAAGAACATCGGTTTGGCATACTCAAAATGAGTTCATCCAAATCACGCTGTGGAATGGCCGCCCATGTTCGTTGCAACAACAAAAAAAGGTCTTCTTGCGACTGGATACCCTCCATATTCGGCAGAGCTCTTCTCTGTAGCATATCCCATGCATGCTCAATCGGGTTCAAGTCTGGCGACTGAGCAGGCCAGGGCAGGACATTGATGTTAGCTGCGGCGAGAGTCTGTCTTACAACTCTTGCGGTGTGCGGTCGTGCATTATCATGCATTAACTGAAATAAGGGACCGATTTGCACTTGTAGAGGAACGATGACGTCTGATACAATCGTCTCAGCATAAATTTGAGCGTTGAGGTTGCCTCTGATCCAAATCAACTCAGTTCTTCCGCCGATCCAAATACCCGCCCATACCATGATGGTTCCACCACTATAAGGATGGACTTCCTGGCAGGATTTTAATCGCTGTTGGCGTCCAGGGGTTCTCCAGTGTCGTATACGTCTTGTATCCGGTCTCATACCAAAACGAGACTCATCAGAAAAGCACACGAAACGCCATTGTTCTTCTGCCCAATTTCTGTGTTCAAGAGCCCATTGATATCGAATCCTACGATTGTGCATTGCTATAGGTGGTACCCGTAGCGGTCTTCGGGAATGAAGGTTCACTTCATGCAAGCGGTTTCTGACTGTTTGGTCGCTAATTAAGTTCCCTGAAGAGTGATGAAGCCTCACGGCTAACATCATGGCGGTTATTGTTGGAGCTCTTCGAGTTAAGATTTGAATGTATCGGTCTTGTCTCCGTGTGGTGCAGCGATACCGTCCTCCATGGCGCTCAGCCACGGTACCAGTGCTTCGGTAACGTGTCCAAAGTCGACTGATAACACTCTGACTTGTATTCAGAGCTAAAGCCACAGTACGTTGCCGGGAACCAGCTTCTATCATTCCCACGGCTCTGAGCATTTCTTCCCTGCTTAAATGACGTCGCCGCTCCATAATAACGTTGGTTTTAATCAGTAGTAGGGAAACAGTAGCACTAATAATGTCTTCAATGCGTTGTATGTTTTTATAGGGAAAATATTGACAGCTGATTTTCATCTTTTACTCGAATTTGATTCACAGTTCCTGATTCAAATTATGAAATGCACCAAAAAGGATCCATATAAATTTATAAAATCATAAATTTATTACAAAGCCACATCTCAATCTCAAGAAATCCGCATAAAAATGCTTGATCCCTAGACACTTTTGATGTGTGTATTTGCAGTGAAAATATGCATTTGAACAATCTCACGTGAGATTAGAGGGAGGGGGGAGGGGTTCGAGCCATATCTCACGATATCTTACTAAGGGGGGTTCAAAAATCGCCAAAAATCACCTCACGTAATTAATGGACGCCCCCTTACCAATATTTTGTACTTAAGAGGGATATTACAAAATCAACCTTAAGATTTGGTGGAGATGCTTCACATGCAGTAACAGACTTGAACATATACGAAGTGCCTAATTCATCTGACCCGATGTGATTCATCGCAACCTCCGGTGTGATAGACAAATAAACGATAATATTTGATTTGTGGTGACGATATATACCAGCTGATTTTCTGTGCCATAGGCTTCTACTTCGTTCACCTTTTATATACAATTTTTTTGTCCAGACGGCAAAGAAGTCAGCCCGTATACGTAGTTTCAAATGTCGAGTCAGGAGAGTGCACGGCGTGCTATGTATTCTGGTGCGCCGGTGATAGGGAATACTCCCCAGAGGAGGGTCCGGTGAAGGACAGCCGCGGCGGGTTCACGGATGAGTGCTAACGCGTGCCCGTGTTCCCGCCGTAAGCGGCAGAGGAGGACACCGTGGAGTTTTAGTGGGTTAGAGTCCCATATTACCTGCTGGGGTAGCGGGACTACCCCGGAACATAAAGGGCTAAGGAAGGACCACGAGTGAGTTTTAGTCAGTAAGAGTCTGACACTCCCTTCCGCTCTACCCAGAGCGGGAGGAATCATTTGATGGTTCCCAATCCACAAAAAAAATCATATAACTGCAATATCTCCCCGTGGTAGTGCAGAATGCATGAGCATTTCTCCACGATAAAAAATAAAGGTGACTGCATAGTGAAGTCTCATGAAAACCCTGACTAAGATTTGATGATGAGCAAGCGTGGTGATCAATTGTAATTTTCCTTTCCGTATGAGACGAGGCTTTTACCCTGTTAGAGACTATTGTCGGTTGGTTGTATATTGAGTCATTAACTGATCATGATAATCATGTGTCATCCTGGAAGGCCGCGACAGAGCTGTAAAGTCATCATCACGTCCGTAGCTTTGTCTCAACTATGTTAGAGTCGACTTCTAGTGTAACCGGATGCACTCAAATAGCTGTAAAATCATATCATAGTAATGTCCTTTTCCCAACTATGTTGCGGTCGTCTTCCAGTGTATGTATACGGATGTACTCAACATTTACCGAGCTACAATACCACCACAATATCCCACCACAAATACATAATCAGCCTATAATGTTCTCACTGCTGGGACACAGGTCTCCTGTCTGTGAGAGGGAATGGGCCGTAATCCACCACGCAGGGCCAGTGCGGGTTGGCAGATGTCACATGTCTTCGAATTTTTGGTTGTAGGACATGCCGGTTTCCTCACGATGTTTTCCTTCACCGTTTTAAGAGAGGTGATGAAATAATTTATACAAATAAAGCGCCTGTCTGGGTTCGAACCTACGACCTACACCTCGTAAGTCGCGGCCGTTACCACTTGGCCACCACTGCTCCCACCCACCACAAATGCCACAATAATAATGTTGCCTCAATTTTTCGGGCATGTAATTTTTTTTTGTATTTGGCTTAGTACAGAATGGATTGGCTGATAAGCTATTTTTCCGAAAAATCAGTTCTGTTAAATTTCAGTACGTATAAAACTGGCCGGCTAACATTATTAATTCATTATTACATACCTAAACAAAGAATGATTCCGTCAATGACTACATTTCTTAATAATACCTACGTGCCCCATGAGTGCTGTCATGAAATGTGATTTTCTCGTCACACCGAACACCCGCTGATTCCATCATGACGCCTGAGTCATTAACTCGTAATCCTGACGTAATACTATATTTATTTACTCGTAGATAGACAACGTTTTGCCTCCTATGCAAGAAAATTACGAAACGATGTATTACGGGTATTAGATCATAGATAAGATTAGGACTCCCGTTTAGGTTTTGTTTACCGCGTTACATCCAGGTGTTATGAATCAGGCATCAAAGATTAAAGAAGAAATTTTACGCTTCAGGAAACTTCATTCTAAAAAGTCTGCTTGAATGACGTGCATAACTAATCGGCTGCGTTCGTTATTATACAGGGTGAAATTGAACACATGCGACAAAGCGAAATGGGAGATTGTACTCATCATTATGAACAACTTTTACTATGGGACCAAACCTGAAATCGCGAAAAAAAAAATCAGCTGTTCTCTACATTTATGTTCGCATAACTCGTCAAAATGTAGGGAACAGCTGATTTTTTTTCGCGATTTCAGTTTTGGTCCCATAGTAAAAGTTGTTCATAATAATGAGTACAATCTCCCATTTTGATTTGTCGCATGTGTTCAATTTCACCCTGTAGAAAATAGCTCTTAATTTTTTGTTGTTTGTACACCGTACACCCCCTCAGTTTTACGAACACTCTAATTATTTTCGAATATATGTTTATGTAATTAGCTGTATGACTGTTTTATGGCATGGCGGCGTGGGCGGGGCTTAAACTGCAATTTGAATATTAAATTCTTTATGACGACACTGCAGTAAGTCTAATTACCTTTCGCATTTTATCAGTTGATTACTTAATACATGAATATGAATATGCATTGGAATATGTAATGTAGGGTAGATAGATTGAATGCGGAAGGTGGGTAACGAAGAGGCGCTTGTCTACTGCAGTAATTCAATGCGACAAACTAGATTAAGAAATTATTATGATACTTTTTTTTTACAAAATGGACAACAGTTTCCCATCTTAGCATTGCAATTCGTGAGAAACCTAATACAACAATTGCGAAACCACCAATCAAAGTTTAAAATGCATTTATTCGCGCTCTGTTTGCTCTAGTCAATAACCACTATATGCTTGTTGAACTTACCTGTCTTCCGACAAGACTTGGTCGAACTCTGAAGAGGAGACGAGGAAGAGTATGGACGTGACAGAGTCGAAGCACTGCGTCCATTTCTGCCGCTGCGTCCGCTGCCCCCCCACGTCGACGAATACAAATGGCACATTGTTGATGTTGATGGTGCATTCCGTGATGCCTTTGGTGGCCTTCCGGCAGTGCAGGATATCTTGGTGAGAGGGCACGTAGTCAGGTCTCGCGATGCGTTCGAGCTCGTCGAAGAAGTAACTAACTGAATCGCTCTGAAATTGAGAGAAGAATTGCGTTAACATATTATGACGCGTGAATTCCCCGAGGGTAGAGTATTATATTATCTGTGTCGAGGGGATGGGCAGAGGTGTACCTACAGTACGCCCACATTTCGCTAGTTATGTTCAAGTCCCATGTAATAGGGGGCAAGCCTATTGCCATCAACTGGCACAAATCCTGTGGGCTTTTTTTTTATGGATGGGAAATCATCAAATGACCCCTCCCGCTCTGGGTGGAGCGGAAGGGAGTGTCAGACTCTTACTGACTAAAACCCATCCGTGTTCCTTCCTTAGCCCTTTATGTTCCGGGGTAGCGGTAACCCTTTCGGACAATCCCGCACCCCCGGCAGGCTTCGGCCCTGGCAGGCCCCTTCCTTTATGCTGACATCTCTTTGAGGCGCGCGTGGAACACGTACGCGCCGTCCGGCACGGGCCTGGTCCTGATCGGACGGTGAGCTACCCATTACTCTCCGTCCGCAGGCCGGGAGTCGTCACGCGGCTGCCGACGCCCGGAGCATCTCCCGCGGCGGCTGGGACGTGAGGCTCTCTCCCTCAGCCGTTCCGCCACCTCCTTCGCTAGCATGACTACTTCGCAGAAGGAGGTGACCGCCTCCCACTCCCTCTCGCCCCGGACCATGGCTTGAACCAGGGCCGGACGGCACAAATCCTGTGGGGTGCTAATTCCGTTAATATATAGGTTGTTATACAGTAAACACACAGTCACGATAGTCAGTTAAAGATTCAAGTAATCTTTTCCTCATGACTTGCTTTCTTGAGATATTCTTTCGCAGAATCTGTATGACGCTCACCGTTTTAATTCGTAGATTATTAATTCTTCTTCGTTGATTTGTAGTTTGGGGAGCATGCTCCTTTTAACTGACAATACTTCAACGAATGGTCGTAAAAAAACAAGGATCATATGATTAGTAAAAATTAAAAAAATAGCATGGCCATCATCCTCGAACAACTTTTTCGCCAACTTGTTCGAAACCCACAGAGCGAAAGATTGGCCCCTTTTTGACAAGCAATAATAATGGATATTATTTTTTATTTATTATATTGCTATGGATACTTCCATAGCTATACCAATGTAATAAATGCCAAATTAACTATGTCTGTCTGTCTGTTACCTTTTCATGTCTTAACAGCTGAACGGATAGACCCTGACCTGGTTTAGGACACAGAATACACAGACTGTTTATCCCGGTAATACGATCCCATGGGATGATTTTCGACCTCCAAGCGGGCGAAGCCGAGGGCAAGTGCCAGTATAACTATCAGCGTCCAGGTGGACAGTGGACATAGCTGCTCATTCATCTGACACCAATATAGTTGCCTCTTACTATATCCACATCAGAAACAGTGACCTATTTTCGCCCGGCACAGGAAGCCTGGCATGTTACAAAATAAATAAACCTGTTTGCCAATAGCTATATTACGTTTAAAATGTAAGCTAAATAAGTACAAATATAATAACGGTATTTCGTTAACAGGTGGGTCATAGTGGGTACGTCACGCCGACAATCTGCGTTAATTATAAACGTACACAATGCACAAGTGACACGATTATTGTGGAATTTAACAAAACTATTTATTAACAATGTAGTGAATAGGGGCAGATCTTGAAATGAGTCAAAGAACTGGCAACATTCATGATTTTACTCTGAGAATTTTGCATATACTGTGTTCTGGCGAAAACACAGCTTAAAACTGCCTAGTTGTTGTTACATTTCATGTTGCACTGCATAAAGTAGGACGTCATATTAGTGTTACATTTCATGTTACGTTTCACCAACTTTTTCCCGGCATTACATCAACCACGCATTACTTCACATACTCTGGAAGGGACCATGGAGTTAGAATACGACTTGTTTTAAATGTTACCATGTCTGGCACAAAAGGGG
Organism: Amphipoea oculea; assembly: GCA_945859645.1. Classification (NCBI taxonomy): domain Eukaryota; kingdom Metazoa; phylum Arthropoda; class Insecta; order Lepidoptera; family Noctuidae; genus Amphipoea; species Amphipoea oculea. Next base: position 19,230,704 of record OX243873.1, read on the forward strand.
TCAACCAATGAATGTTGATGACAATTCCTATGTAGTATGATCACAAGTCAACTGCTTGTCCAGTTGATAGGACTGCGAGATTCAAAAAGACTTTTTGTCTTAATACTACGACCACAGACATAGATAAACCTAGATAACGCAAGAGCACCTACTTCGCGTGCCAAAAATCGCACCAGTTTACGATCGAAAATCATAAGCCGCCACTTTCGCGCTCAGTCCTGCGTACTGCTGGCTGGGTGAGCGTGAGCGAGAGAGCGCGAGCTTGTGACGTCATAGTAGGTAGTCAAAAAGTGGCACGCTTAGTTTTCATACAGTTCGTGATACTTGCGTTATCTAGGTATATCTATATCTGTGACTACGACAGTGACTTCATTGATGAAGTTTTTCGGAAAGGTCAGATGCGTAGTACTCGCAACGTAAGAACGTAAACGTAGCAAAAGGAACTGATGTAAGGATACTAGCAGGTGGCGTTCTGTAGTTTCTGCCTACACTCATCGGAAGAGGGCGTGAGTTAATGTATGTAAACTTTAAAATTGATGTTATTTCAAGTTAAACAAATATGAACTTTATTTTAATAGTAATTAAGTTGATTTCAGAGTGACTAGCACTATTGAAAAAGTTATAAAAATGTTTGAAGTTCTAGCGTAAACTGCACTTTATTGTGTAAGAATTAAAATTACTTTTCTATAAACTCATATTTGTTTACAATTTTGGCAAATAAGTCGCAAATGCAGATTTTGTCTATGACATACAACTGTATTATAACAAGCAAGATACCGGTGCCAGTCAGACATGATAAAATATTTTAAGTTTTATTCTAGACTCAAATCAACAAAAAATACTGTTTCATAGACTCAACAGTTTATAGAGTTCAAAGAGTATAAAAATAGGTAACGGCTCACTTTTTTTGCAATAAAACCAAAAGTAAGGCGTCATTCAGCCAAGTTATCGTCAAAATCTAGATTATCTACAGTAAAAAGTTTAAATTCACGCACGCTACAAATGAATTGCGATTTTCCGTTTTTATTATAATAATTGTTTTATCCATTATCGATTGAATTCACCTTCACGGCAATTAACTAGTGAGAGAAAGGAGATCGTACGAACACCTAGCATTATGCAACATAAATTAAGTACAATATTCTATTCAAACTTGGCGTTTCCCGGAACTAAGTATTTATGTCATACAAAGAATGCAATATGACGTAAGGTAGTTGTTCGATAAAAAGCAAAGGCCATAATTGCACGGAACTATGTATGTGTGTGTGTGTGTGATTAGGTAGTGTGCTGGGTGGCCAGTCGCAAAAACTATTGAAAGATTGCTGTTCTCATATTTCTATGTCATATGATGCATTAGTGTCGTACGCAATACAAGCAATAGAAAACTACTACTAGGCTGTGGGTTTCGACATCAGGACGCGGACGAGCTGCTTCTCACACGGACAACTGTACGTCTCTTGCTCTCGCATCACCTGTCCCTGACTCTCTTCATATTGTGGCTGCTGGGACCAAAACTACAAACGCAGTATACAGGAACGTTTTATAAAAATAAGGCTGTTATTTTAGTATATTGTGGTCTCCACGCGAACGGAGCTGCCGGCAGAACCTATACTACATAGGCTTAGGTAGTTAAATAAAGGTAAACAAAAAACCAAGTGACTTATTTAACCGACTAAACGATAACGTTGCTAAATTGAAGAGTACAACGTTAACGTAGCATTACAACTGAATAGACTGGTATTACGTTTAGTCGGTTAACTAAGTCACGTGGTTTTTTTGTTTACCTTTATTTAACTACCAAAGTCTATGGAGTATAGTACGAAATACGTAGGGACCTACTTCAAGCCTCATACTAGTACATTAATAAAATTTCTGCAATGCTAGGCGCATAGCCATGCCGCATCTGGCCGCATTGCGGCACAAGAATGCGTACCATACACATCACTTCAATACATAATATGTGAACGTTTAGCAAAAAAAGGTTGCCAGACCATGAGACCAACCGGAAAATCGATGTAAACGCTAACTAAACAACTTAGATCAGCTTACTTGCTACGTAATTAATACGCGTTAGTCTTCAAGAAGCCTCACAAATTGTGGGAAAACCGGATATGCTTAAGTCCGGTAGATAACTTTTTTTAAAGAAAGGCTATGTCTGGCTACAAATGCTACGCCCCATCGTCTGGAAACTTTAGCCAGAAGAAAATTTGTTGTTACAGCACTAAGTATTTTTGGGCGTAAATAGACTCGATGTGAAAAAAATACCTTTTTCGTAGAGATATACTCGTAGATAGAATTTAAAGAAAATGCTTAAAAGCCACAACCAATCAGATTTTCTTTGATTTTCCACTTTAAATTCGATACACAATAACAAATCTAATAACACGCTTCACTTTGTTGTTATTAGATTTTGAAATAAAATTACTTTTATAAGTTTACTATTTAAACTGATAGAGTACTAAAAGGCCTTTAAAGGTTATGAACTTATAAATTATCTACGATGAACACAAGTGTCCTGTGTGGTATCAAAGACTATTATTCAATATTAGTTGCGAGTAAGAAAAAAAATAGGATTGTGGTGTATCCTTGGGCACTGAAAGTTTTTTATTGCTTAGTACTTTGAACATTAATTATTACATTCAAATAGGATAATATTACGCATATTAGGCAGCATTACTAAATGTCTCGAAAAACCAATCAGAAACATCTGGCGAAGAATGACGAGGAGGGCCTACCCCAAATGAGATGGATATAAGACTAGGCACAGAATGAGAAGTATGAAACCCATTTTCAGCGTGAAAAACACCGTGAAACGGGCTGGTGCAGGCTATTACATTCAAATACAAAATCAAGATCTCGCACAGGAAAAACTTTAAATTAAGCACTGTTCTTAACAGTGCACAAAAATTCTACATGCGGGATTAATAACCTAGAAATACAAACTGGATCTAGTTCTAAAACTGTTTAATTTCACCTGCGGCGCATACGCATACTCAATACATCACTCTCGAAACACCACAAATCCACGATTACGGTGCAAAATTGTAAATTCTTAGAAACAAAATCGCTGGAAACTTATTTCACGATAAGCGTATCGGGTCAGTCTGCCATGAATGAAACTGTATGTTTATGGTCAACGACATATAACAAAGACAGTAATATTCTACCTCAGATATGAACGTAAGGTATTATAAAAATATAATTCTGAGCGAAAAGATATGCATTTATTCACTCTCCTTCGCAGAAGTCTTTCGGAGCTAATCTTGTTTATTAAACAAATTTCTTGCTCGAGAATTAATGGAGTAGAGGAAAATCTTGTGATTATTAAAAGTTAGGTGTAGATGCACGTAATAATAACATTCTAGAACATTTTTTAAACAGACATGAATCAGACGGCGGCGCCGGCGCTTCGATAGCCCACATCACAAATGACGCGTTTCGAAGTTTTTGTGACTCAAATAATTCCCAACAAAGGTCAAAATGTAACAATGGTTTTAAATTTCTACATTTTTCTATATAGTAATTACTTGCAATCAAGTTACAACTTGACAGTTATCTGAAAGTAATAATAACCTGTCACTTGTGATGTCACTCAATCACATAGTTGCAAATTGCTGTGAGCGAATGTGACTACTTACTTATTGCAAAAGTCACGGGATGTGAGTTTCAAAATCATGGTCTTGAGAATTCTCGCCAATTATTTTAAGACATTAACAGAAGTGATACAAACTAAAGCTCTTGTCTCTTTTCTTAGACACAATGCACGCAACAGAAAAACCAAAAGTATACCATTAACGAAACGGGAACAGTTTACTTAGTGTTGATTAGTCCGAGGCTATTGTGGTGTGAACCAATACCGATAATTAAACCTTTTGTACCTACAAAGGTTTAACTATTTCACACTAAAGCGAACAAAAAAGAAATATACTTGATACCAAGGCACTGTTTGATCAAGATAAGGGCTATCATGTAAATGAAATCAATTTATCGCAACTGATTAGGAAAACAGTTGTGTTAGCAAATAGTATTACTACGCTTTGCATTCTGATTCATAGTGTTGTGATAAAAAAGAAACAAAAAATAAAAAAGAATGACGTCTGCGCTATGCTCCGTGTATCAGAGTCAGCATCAATTGCCTTTTTTACACTCACAGATGTGCTGTGAATCACATTTTAAGGCCCTGTGCAAATTAGCCAGAACAGATACTTAGTGAGTAGTAATTTACGAATATAATTTTGACCAAGAACAAAAACTTTTGGATAACTACTGTTCAACATTTAATCCCACGCCCAGGACACAGCTGATTGTAATCCCATATCATTAGGGTGGAAAACTATAAAACATTATCGTTGAAAACTTAATGAAATTACACAAACTGGAAGTTCTCAACATTGAGGTGTTTGTCACAATGACACCCTCGATTTGGCATTCAGTGATCGGTTCAGCAATACTGACGATCTGGTAAGACAAAATCGCTGGATATAGCCAAGCTAGCAGTGGAAGAGGGTGGTTCCGTAACGAGCAAATATCTGATCTAAGAGAAAAACGAAGATACGTAAATAACTACGAGACATTTTTGGCCTAGTAGTATGAGTATCCTGTCGATGCTTCCCTATCGACAGGAGACTCATACTACTTTATCATAATGGAATGGAGTATAAAGGTTATGGTTATCAAAGCACACCTCGAAGTTTATTATAATTTAATTTCCCATGGTGGTCGGACTGGTCGTAGTAAAAAAAACAATAAACTCTACGTTTACAATATAAATTCCAACGTTGTGAGAAAAAACGTTATTACATCAGCGGCTTGTTATTCGCGCAAATCATAAGATTCGATGTACTTTTACCGAGCGATAAAAATCAAAATATGGATTAGAACTACTGAAATCTCTGCTTCCTTCCTTTGGTCAATTAATCACGAGTATTATATGTATGTTTACGTGGTAGACGCCAGTCGAGAGATGATTTAGAAACAGCTGTATGGCACGCAGTTGCCAAAAGCGGCCATATGCGGTCACTTTGAGATCGCATCGATCAAGCAGCTAAATACCCAAGCAGACACATTAACAAGTCAGTTTCAATCATCGTTAAACGACCGACGGACTGAAACATCGTAAATTAAGACTAGGAAACGAACTCTTCATGGTTTAAAATCTTGGAAGACAAGCAAGACCCCTGCTGTCTTAAGGAAATACTTAATCATGACTAAGCAAGAACTGGGTGTTCCAGGTTTGATAGGACCACCTGACTATCTCGTAGCTATGCCGTAACTCCGTGAGATAATAGGACATTAATTAGCTAAGCGACTTAATGCTTCTAGTCCTGCCCTAATTACTGGAAATGTAAACTTAATCCCTAAGGATTAGCGCGACGGACAGTGAGCGAGTAATTAACCTGAAGAGCCGTTTCTAGTGCACGTTTGGGAGTTAGAAATTGACCGTTGCACAATTAATTACCGATTGTCGAAAGGCTCTAAACAACCTGAACTTGTTTTAAATCAAACTATACCAAAAGAGGTGCTAAGTAAACTAAGTTTAACCGAGAAAATCTGTGTAAATAGTCAAAGTTTTCGCAATATGCGACACGAACAGTTTATGGTAGGTGTATTGGTATGTAGGTCGACAAGCGATGCGTCGGTTACGCTGTGAATGCGAAAATGACGCCAATGACAGGGAAAGCAAACCAGGATGTAATGGTCGGGATTACTTAATTATTGTTTAACTATTCTTGTTTATTTATGGATTCACGTTGTATTTATGAATAAAGAGGTGAGACGAATGAAAGTGGCCATGCTAATTGGTTTAGCTGTAATGGTAAATTTATTGTTTACTTGCTGCCGGGTTTCAACTTATAATACTGTATTTTAAGTGACTAAATGACGCTCTTCTTGATGCAAAACCACCGTAAAAGGAGGTCTACTCCCGAAGCACGAAATCCGTAGTTTTAGCCGAAGTAACAGGCGTTTCCTACTCCGTATCACCTACGGACATAAGATTAGTTTGGGGCCCGAACTAATAATGAATGAAAACTCGATTTGACAGTTGTCCTTACTTCCGATGTGTTTTACCCGTCTGAAAAAGTTGATTAATCGGGAGTAGGGTTCACTCCGAAGTATCGTATCGTATCTTAGTTGACGGACTTAGAAAGTAGGCGCCCAGTATCATGTCACCTATTGTCATAAGCCGAGGAGAATACTATTAACAGAAGACTATAGATGTAGTATTTTCAAATCTGGAAAGCTGCAATCCGCCTTTGATAAAAAGAAGAACACCATACCAGAAAAAACAACTCTCTGGGGAAAAAGACGGAAGGAAGGTCTTCAGGACCTCGTTAGTAACTGTGTCACATTCTTACTTGCATTAACACCTTAAGCCCCAAGTGCACAACTGCACTTTGAACAGCTCAACAAGGCCACAGACAACACGACTGGCGTGGCCACTTATTGGACGAAAACAAAAATAACATAACAAACTATCATAGTAAAAAAAGGAGTTAGGCTGCATTTGGAGATGAGTATAATCTGATAGATAATAAATCAATCGAATAAATAATGTCAACCAGGAAATTAAACTTATTATTATAGAATCTCAACAGCTAAAATGTAATTTTTTTGTGTCGTTTAGACAGGACTGTGATATGATTTTATGCATAAAGAAGTCAACATCAGTTGAGAGAAACCAGAGCCCTGATTCACAACCATACGACAGACTATCGTATCGAAAACCTGACATTTCGATAACTTGATTTGACTTCCCCTCAACAGCAAATAGCTGTTGGAAGAATAACGGGCGTCTATTTGATTTAAACTGACAACATTTTCGGGTTTTTGGCTTGTGAACAGCGTTGAGACGACTCCTACGATAACAATGATTAATGTTCGATACGATACGGAAGCATGTCGAGTGTTTGTGAATAAGGGGGCAGAATACATTTTCAACCGTAATCCGAAAGATATTAAAGGAAATTGCTAATCCATTGCTTCATATGTATGACAAATTCGTATGCTTCATCTACGCAAATAAAGCAATCAATATTGTTGAACTGGTAAAATGAAAGTTAATGCAATTAGTGGGTTACGCAATGACCCCACAGATCCTTAACGACGACTTTCAAATAAACTTGGCAGTCCTTCATTTAGATCCAATCCAATGGACCTTGAAGACGTTAAGATATTCATAATATCCGCATTCAAAAAGGAAAAGTTTAACGATAACTGCGTCGATCGATTCCAAGAATTTGCATGATAATGAGCAGTCAGGAATTAGGGCACGCCCCTCGTGAACTAAGGACGAATTCAATTACTATTTTCTATCATACTCAGCATTATATTCTAGTCCCACAGCGTTCGTTTGAACTTTTTCTAGACCAACGTACTAGAATGGTGTAAATTTTATGCTTGAAAGGAAAATATTTCGTGAATACGCTGTTCTCAAACTAGTGACCCGAATTGGATGGATTTTCTACATTTCAAATGGAAACTATGGACTTGGAGTGGAAACTTTTTTTATCGACTATTGGTAAAACTGGTACATTTTAAAAATTATTTACAAAAGTTTTTTTTTTTCAAATAAAAGTTACGATCGTGAATGTGGACGATGAAGTAGTTCTTGATGATTTTTCATAAATACTGCATGTATTTGTATAGGTACTGTACACAGTCACCATACTTCATATACAATTAAACAGAAATAATAACTGATAAATTCAACAGAGCTAGCGTTATTCGCAATCGATGACAAATACCCCGATTACGAGACAAGGTGTTCCTCAAACGGACGAAGTCGCTGAGTTCCCTAGTAAAAGCAATTTCAATTAATACCAACGCATTATAGATTAGTTCAAACGCATGTGAAGAACACCTAACGCTTTGCCACAGAAGGCATGACGCAACACCAGTGTGACTAATCAAATGAGATAAGGAATGCAATTACAATTATTTTATTTATGCCCGACCCAAGACTCTAAAGGAATAAATTCGTTCTTCAGATGGTCAACTAGACTGGGATGATTATATCGAGCAATATTATATTTATGGCATAATTAGGTATGTATCTACTTTACTTGTTCATAGAGTTAATTGTCGTAGGCACACTTTATAGTATGATCATAGATTTATAATAACGTCCAGATGCCTAGTACGCGCTGTCAAAATGCTTCGAATTCAAAGACACCAAAATAGTGTCTTCGTTCGTTAGCCCCGCCCACAGGCCGCCATTACGCGACAGACGTTCAACGCGTGTACGTCAGAAAACGCTGTTAAATATGATTGAAAAAATGACGGTTTGTGCAGTGAAATCGTGTAAAAACTACTCTCCAAAAAAAGACAAGGATACGAACATCACATTTCACAGGTAAGTTTGCAATTTTATGATGAATTTCTACGTATTTCTTTGAAATTATTACGAAAACAAAATAAAAACAAAACGACGCCATAATATTTGAGTATTGCCAAGGTAAGGAATGAAATATTTTTACCCTTTTTTATGCTGCGATATTTTAATATTGTATAATGTTACGAAATCAACATTATTATTATCAACAAAATGATATCAATGGTTGCCAAGGGTATGAAATACTTTTACCATCTTTTTTAATACTACCATATTATTAAGTCAACAAACGGATTTGGAGCGAAACAATATTTTAGGTATGTTTGTTACATTAACGTATGTTTAGCGATAATTCTCAAACCAGTACCACTCACAAACTTTCTCCTTTATAATATTAGTATGATATTAAAAGTTTTTTGTTCATTCACACATGTTTACGAAAACCATGTTAAAAATAAAATTATAACAATCTTCAAAAACTATCATAAGAGTCAATCGGTATGAATGTAAAAGGCGGGTTTCATTTTGTACACATATAATAACTATATAATTACCTAAGTGAATATGAATAAGAAAACTACACGAATTTTTCCACATTTTGGGGTAATCATTTTGCGCTGGTATTAGAAAACGTCACGCACACAACTGCAGAAACGATAATAATACACTTGAGGTGGGCGGTACCAACGCACACGCGTATCACTAAATGCATTCAATAAGAACGGTGCGTTTTGTACGGAACACTCAATCTGGACGTTATTATAAATCTATGAGTATGATCTTTGACCCTTATAAATAAAAACTCGGTGAGTGTCGTTTAGTTTTTATTGCTTAAAGGTAAGTAAATATACCTCATCTGCCTAGCCTTTTCCCAACTATGTTGGGGTCGGCTTCTAGTCTAACCGGATGCAGCTGAATACCAGTATTTTACATGGACCGACTGCCTATCTGACCTCCACAACACAGTTACTGGGTAATACCGATACCCTTTGGTAAGACCGGTTATCAGACTTTCGGGCTTCTGACGACCCGTAACGGCTTAACGTGCTTTCCCAGGCACGGAGTCTTGGTACGTAAAGAAGGTCACCCATCCACAAACCAACTGCAGCAAGCGTAGCTTAACCGAATCGATCGACCCGTGCGTCTGATACACCTACCTATTGCATAATAATTGATTTTTCTGACGATAGACTCAACTATTAAATTAAAGTCGACATAATCTCTAAAGTAGAACATGCATCGCTCACAGAAAAAGGGTAAAATGTCTAACTGTCTAAGTTAAATTACCAATCTAAATAACTAAGCGAGCGAGGGGCAAACCAGGTGCGAAAATGCTGTCTCTGAGGTCAATAACCCAACAACCAAAGGACAATATGGACTGCACTTTGTAGACCTACATCAGCTAGCTTATGAAGTTATGGTTACGATCGAGTGGCGAAGAGTGAAAGTTTTCATTAGGGAAGCCGTTCCAAAGACCATGCAAATATTGATACGAAAGTAGTTATTGGCATTTTTATAAAAGGGAGAATAGGTAAAATTAATATTTACATAGACCTTTCGACTTTGCGACGGTGACATTATGGTGCGAGATAATCTGTTGAAGATCCGCGAAAATGTCTGGCGGCCGGAAGTTCAAGCGAGCGCATTCACCGATATTTCATACTTCCGGATAAAGGGTCAGGTAGGTACTACTACGGATGTAATATTTTATATATTTTTATGGGGTTTTACTCTGCAGTCCGTTGTGAGGATATTTTATTTGTTTGAATGTGGTTTTTTTTTAAGTTTCTGATAAGGCTGAATAAATTTTACCTTGTGGAAAGTGAAAATCTACTGAATTTTACAAATACATTTTAACAGATTTAAAAAAAGGAGGAGGTTATGCATTCAGGCATTTAGTCTATAGGCTATAGATGTAATTTTTCCAATACGCAGACGATGTATCAACAATTTGAGCCGTTTTAAACGTAAAATGTTGCCAACAGCCAACTAAACCCTAATTAGTCGCAATCTTATTTGACCCTCTAAGCACGCACAACTTTCATGACTAAAACCTGCTTTAAGCTTTAAATATACCTAAGGGCATAAATCGATTCCAGAGCGAATGCCGAAAGGCAAAAAATGGAACGGCCCAAACTGGTTTAGTAACTAAATTACATTAATTGAGTGACAGGTTATCTCCATAATTCACGAGAACCGACCCTTGTGACGACGACGAACGAAATACATTTTTAACCGACGAAAAAACGGAGGAGGTTATCAATTCGACGCGTATATTTTTTTTATTTTTTATTTATGCTATTACTAACCGTTCAAGCGGCGCGCGTCGCCGATCGGCGACGAAACAATAGAAAATCAATTGTGTCTCATTAGCGGAGCTCGACAGATTAAAAGTAAACAGTTGGTATATTTCATCACCTCATAATGAATATAGGCATCTCTAGCATCTAGCCTACATGTTCGAACGTACAACACAACGCTATCACCGCGTCTTCTCAACGTTATTTTCTACTAGCTGTGCCCCGCGGTTTCACCCGCATAAGTCTCGATCCCGTGGGAATATCGGGATAAAAAGTATCCTATGTCCTTTCCCGGGACTTCAAACTATGTCTATACCAAATTTCATCTAAATCGGTTCAGCGGTTTAGGCGTGAAAAGGTAACATACAGACACACAGACAGACCGACAGGAGTTACTTTCGAATTTATAATATTAGTATGGATACAATCATGGGACCTACATTCTACGTCCGTCAACGAAGAAACGGGCTCCTCCAAACGTGGATCGATACTTCGGAGTGAACCCTACTCCCGGACAAAAACACGTCAAGAGTAGGTAAGGACAACTGCCCAATAGTCGTGTTGTCATTCATTCTTAGTTCAGACCCCACACGGAGTAATAACGCCCGTAACGTTGGCCGAAACTACGGATTTCGTGCTTATGGAGTAGACCTCCATGTCCGCAGCAATGCTAGCGCAGCGTCTACGCGACATCAACCAAGTCCGGAGCGAACGCATCCCTATCTTTTGTAAAACCAATAATTATGCACATGACTCAAGTTTGGCTATACATCAAGCTATACATAACCAGCATAAGCTGACTTCTGATTATACGAAAAACCTATACAATGCGAGGTCAGCGAAAACTGGAAATATATAGCTTGATGTGTAGCCGTGTGTACCAACTTAAAAAAATCAAAACGTCAAAGATGATTCAGACGTAAATGATATCAAAGGAGGTAACAATAAAAAGTCGTCAAACAAAGTGTTCGCTGGAGCAAGAATTTACCTACAGCCGCCTAAATGTGTCAGCAAACTGGTTATAAATAAATTAAGTGATAAAATTCATTCATTTATCCGTAGTCTGTTTTCTAAGTGGGGCTAGCAGTCTATCAACTAGTAGGTATTTAGTTTTCCTAATCTATTTTGTATTCTGTAAAATTCCTTGAGCTAATTTTGAAAATATTTTTTATCAATTTTTATGGATTAATTTTATTTTCATTTTCTTTATTTTAGTGTTGGAATGAACTTTTGTATACTTAACCCGGTCCACAAGTTTCATACCCAAAATACTCTGTTCCATAGCTCTCTGACAAACCTCGAGCGTGGAGCTCCCCCCCATTGTCAAAGACCATGTTTGCAAACAATGTGATTCTTTCAAGCATTTTCTTTACTGACTTTAAAATCAAGGTATTTAAAAATATAATGCAAGGCTCTGATTTAGCTTCTTTGGCTTAAAAGAAGGTAAAGCAGAATAAAATAATGTGTCTATGATTAGCTTGAAGTCATGCCTTTATTATGCAAAGTAAGCAAAACACTTAAATGTAATGTCTGTTGGTGAATCATCATCAAGATTAATGAAAGTGCTATAGCATCATTATGGTCAAAACAAAGAAACCACAAATATAAATTAAACATAAGGAAGAAAATATCTATTATTTACATCCTTTATTTCACTTTAAATTGCATTTTTAAATATTTATACAAAAAATAATTTAAAAGTTATTTTACATTATTTTTAAGTTCGAAAAATATCTCAATAGTGTGGCAGCAGTTCTTTAGCTTACGGATACCTAAGGAAATGCTGCCACACCATTCGTTTTGGGAGAAACTGTAGTCTATAATTTAGAAAAAGCCTTTTAGATTATTTAGATTTTATTGATTTAGAAAAAGGCTTTTGTTTATAGTAATATTTAATGGGTAGGCAGCACATATAAGACAGCTGTGTTCATGAATCAAACATTAAATAAAGTCTTATCAGATACTACAAACCAGTTATTACTGTAATTCACCTAACACATGACCTCATAAGAACCACTTAGTATTTTATAGCCTTACTTCTAGATACTTTAGAATCAAACCTTACAATGACGTCAATGTTTAAAAGACCATTTCAGATACTATAATCTACATGTTACTCACATGATCTGACCAAGATTATGTCTGGACTCTTTGACCCCTGAGTTTGTCCTGTTTTGCCATTTCTTCTCAGGGGTAGTGAGATAGGCAATGTCTATTTTTTTTAATGTTTTAAAAGTGATACTTACTGATATCTTATTATAAAAAAAATATAGTAGACCGCGAAATTTAAATTTTCTTACGTTTTTTGCAATTTGCAGATCAGTGTAAGGTTGTATCTTGATCCAAATATGATTCGCGACCATAATAGATATGTATTTACAGAATCATAGTCATTAGAATCATTAATATATCTCTTTAAGTTAGATTTCTACCATAAACACTTTTCCATACAAGATTTGTTCTTAACGGTAGAAATCTAACTTAGAAAGATGTATTAATGATTCTAATTATTATAATTTTGTAAATACGTACCGGTTATAGTCGCGAATCATATTTTGATCAAGATACAACCTAACACTGACCTGAAAATTGCAAAAAACGTAAGAAAAATTGAATTTCGCAGGCTACAACTACCCATTCACCTTAAGTGTCATCCTTAAAAAAAACATCCCAAATGCACCATGGTTTACAAGAAACTGCAGGGATCATGAATACCTTAACCAATTAAGGGAAAGAGCGAGACCACCCCAACACAAGTATTATTAATTACATACTGGGGCTGTCTCAATCACATCTGCAAATGTAACTGTTTGAGACCCAATAAATATTTTTTTTTTTTTTTTTAACCAAAACACAGTGCATCAGGAAGCGAAAATCTGGGCAGAACACTACAGAGCACTCCTTCAGAATCATCCAAATCCTTTGGCGAAAGCGCTCACTAAGCCGGATCATAAAAAGCGGCTGAAAAGGTTAGCTGTGGTGGACTTTGCCAATGGCAACTAGGACATGCTGCCATGAATGAAATATAAGGAGGAAAATCTCACTGGAGAAACCACTCTGCACAGTCCAGGGACCAGATCGCAGAAGAACATAGAAAAAATAAATAAACTGGCAAGTAGTTTAGCGCCACAAAAAAATTACCATAAGGATTTTCAGATAAATTCCTTACCAATTGCTAATTCAACAATTTAACCTACTTCCCATTAATTAAAATATAAAAGTACAAAAAAAAAAACAAGTTCCTGATAAACAGAATGGAACATTAACATATTATGCATGCATGTTACATATGCAGGTGTAAACCAATGAATAAACATCATACAAATTGCAAACATTATGATAGCAAAGTAATTGATATTCCTAATGTGTTACTTGATCGGTGCCAAACTTTACTCATTACTGAAGCAGTGTGCTTCATTTCACTTTTTAGTGAGGACAGGTTGTATTGTATGAAAGAATTTTGTCAGGAATTTGGACAAAAATTTTGGTAATCTAGTACAACTACGTTGGTCTGACCAGATAAGCTCTTTTCTTGACACGCAATTTCATGATGCGCTTCACTTGGCCAAGGATAGACAGAGATGGCGAAACATCGTCAGGGAAAAGTTGTTGTCAAGGGAGGATCACGACCCTCAGTAATGAGGAGTACGACTTGAGGAGGAGGAGGAGGAGGAGTACAACTACACAACTTTTAAATAACATGTTTCTTTCAGTGTTTAGTAGTTTACGCTGTACTCTGTATTTAATTAATTGCTGTATTTTGGACATGTAGAATTAGTATCTCTTCTAGATAATACCTGATTTGTAAAAAAAAAAAACAAATACTTGACCGCAATCTAAGAAATCAGATAAGAAATAAATTGGCAGCAGCAAACAAACAAAGATGGCAAGACAAAAAGATTTATAATCACAAAAACAAGGAAAACACTAAGAAAATCGAAAAGGAGTACAGATGTGTAACAATTTCCTGCAATAAGACCTACTTTAAGAACGAGTTAAAATAGTACTGGCAATCATAAAAAATAAATTTATGTTCCCTGGTTTTAAAAACAACAAAGGCTGAATGATTCAATTCTGATTTTGCACCAAGTTGAATATAGAACAAGGTGAAAAAGAATTCCACTCCAATTAACAAAACCTACCTTTATTATTATCAGTGTTGATCATATTCTACATTATTATGTAGGAAAAACAATTGCCTACCAATAAAACAAACAATAACATGTTTATTTTATCAACTGCAGTCCTATATGATAATAAAACAATTGCCTATTAATGTTTGGTTAACACAAGGTGATTACACCTACCACATTAACACACAACCTGTGAATTAATCATTAGGGATAAGTAAACATCAGGCTAAAACCACAACAGGAATCCCCAGAGGACACACAAAGACACCTCTTGTACCATTGTTTACTTGGCAAACATTGAACATTGTAACTTACCAATTGAAATTCTCTCCGTCTGTCATAGGCCCTCTTTATGGCTCTGTCTAACCACAGAGAGTGTATGTGCGGCGCGTAATGCACGAACAGCCGACTGTCCAGCGATGACGTGCTATTAAAGTGCAGCGCCTGCTGCCCGATGTCCAAATTCCTCGGGTTCTCCCACGGTATGGCGAGCTTATCCCTCGCGTCCACCAACACTTGGATCCCCTTCACTATGTTCTGGTATATCACATGCTGGTACTCTCGCACCAGTTCCGGCTCAAACTTCACTTTGTGTATTATCCTCATCTGTTTCAGGAATGTTGACTTTCCGCTTTCACCCGCGCCGAGCAACAATAGTTTTACCTGTCGTCGCAGTGTCTGTTTCTCCTTCTCTAGTATTCTATCTATTTCCTTGCTCCTGTATCGCTGCTCTATTTCCTCCGGTGACAGTTTTAGGCGCAACCAACACGTAAGAGCCTCCGTACAACAGGTACATGACCACAAATCGTTGGCCATTTTGCATGATTATCAACGCCCAAAGAATAGAAAGAAACTGAGCAAAGTATGTTACACTATAGTTATAAGTTCATTCAACACACATTTTCGCAATGGCACAACGTACACACTATTTAACGACAATACATAATAAATTAAAGCATAAATCCGGAATTCAGAAATACACACGCATTCTACCCCTCCCAAACTCATTGAGAAATGAAAAACCACAGATAGCAAAACAGAAACTAGCTGTCAATATCGCATTCTGTTCCACGAAACCAAAATAATTTTTAAGACTCTAAAGAATATGATTAAATACTAAAAAGTATTAAAATACCCGCCCGTACCCATCCTACATCCCAGTCTGAAACTGTGAAAACATTTTGTAAACATTAAACAAACAATTCCTATTTATTGAGTAGATCACGCTTAAATTCACATTTTCAAGATCGTGATTGTGATGTATGTACTTTTTATCAGTTTCAATTTTGTAGATTTACTATTATCTTTGAAATGACCTTGGGGCTCTGCATATTTTTAAACAAATTATTTCCCATATTAATTATTTTGCAATATTCGTTTGTAAAAAAAATCGACTAAAAGCGCTTTGAAAGTTACTAAAGAGGTGAATTCAATAAAAAAGACAAAACTTTTTTCCTTCTCTTTCAGGCGCCAAATAAAATGTTCAAACGTCAACTTAATCCAGCTGTCAAGTTTTGGTTCCGCGTAGTTGTGCACGTGTTTCCTAGCTAATTTTAACCATAAAAAGATACATTTTGGATATAAATAGTACTAGTGGAACTATAGGAACATACAACTTGTGCACTAAGCATCACTTTACGTTCGTAAAGTATACTCTTTACGATGTAAAATTTACGCAAAGCTATGTCCAAAGAAGGTTATAGTCCGGAGAAAAAAGAAGGTGATAACAAAGTGGTATTGGAGAGATTGCAAAATTATCTGAAAGACAAGAGGTCTTCTGAAGTCTCGGACCCGAGTCTCGGGTACAACAAGCCGAGTACCAGTTACGAACAGCCACCGCAAAGCTTGCCGACACTTGAAGACAGCAGCAACATATTGCGTGAAGTTTTGAACCACAAGAAGGCCGAACTGCTACGGCAGCCGGAAATAGTAGAATATCTAAAGTCAATATCGTCAGATCTTAAGAAATAGAGATGGCAGTAACGCCGAAGAGTGTTGCATCGTTGATGCAGAAGACTATTGAGCGGCAGGCCGCCCTGGCGCGTATGAGGCTGCGATTCACGAAGAGCCAAGTAAAGCAAATACTTGTGAATTACGTTAGTAATAAAAGCACTGGACCCTACCACGAGTTGGTGAAGGTTTTGCGAGAGTATCCTTTAAATGAGGATAACTTTAGAATAGTTTTTGATGACAGTCTGTCATGTGTTGTTTTGTTAGGGCGGGACTTGACTCAGTTTGTGGATGTAGTGTGTAATATTGAGTGGATTAGCCGGAGTGAGGAGCTGGTGGAGCTGTACCGCAGGTTTGTGCTGGACCTGGTGACGGCGCACACGTACCACTGCCCCCTCGTCATGTTGCGGCTCGTCACACTGTTCAAAGGTGAGCATTAAAAAATATTGCACAATGAAAGTCAATTCGACTTTCTGTGTGCAAAAATATGGTAACAGACCAGTGCTTTTGTGTACAACAAGCAGAGGCCTTCAGTAATAGACTGCAACAGACTGGTAATTCATAAAAATCCAAATGAATATTTAATAATAATTATTGGGATTATCTCAAAAGAAATCAATTTTATTACTAATCCATAATCAATTACATTACTTTTTTATCTTGTTGATAAACATTATGCAATGATACTGTGAACATTATTTCACAATGTTTTTAAATCATTTGTAACTTAACTTGACATGAAGGAAATGTTTTTTTTTTCTTTTTCAGCTGATGGTGAAAACTGGGAAGATAGTCCACCACCGGAGCTTTTGAATAAATGGTCTCACATACATGATATAATAGGACACATAGTAGCCATAATGCCCATGTAAGTATTCAATGTTTTTTATTTATTTCACAACACCCCTTAATATAAGGAACCTAGTTATCCAGCAATTGGGAAGCAAATCTGAGTGAAAAATAACTTGATTGTATTTCACAATAGCTTATAATTACTGATATTTAACTTATGTTTACAATTGCCTTAATGTAAGTATCAAGAACCTAGATTATCAAGCCTTTGAAAAGCAAATCAGAGTAAAAAAAAAATGCTGAAAAAAATTGACATAATAATATTTGTCAACACCGAATATGTAATTTAGATATTTAAATCTCTATTTTATAGTCTGATGTGTTACAAAACATCATCTATGTTGTTGTCAAACATGTTGCACACAAACACTGTTGTTGATGTGTTTACCCCATGTCCCTGACCTACTTAGCATGGTGACATACAGATATGGAGTAAACTGATGGCTTTCAGTGGTTTCAATGTTATCAATGTAGCCTGGGACATTGACTGATATAAAAATAACTTTTACAAGAAAAGTTGAGATCTTTTTGTGTTGATGGTACTCTTCCTGAGATAAATAGGTCATATTCAATTTTATACTGACACTGATATTTGATAATTTTCCATAGCTATGGTTTGATCAAATATTACAAGTAAATGTAATAAGAAGATATTTTACTACAGGTAAATTGTGAAAAGTATTGATTACAGGCATATTGCACAAGATATACAGTTTATGCTCTTTGTCAACTGGTGTGACATAGTGTATAAGTGTCTTACCTGTGAACTTGTTAGTGTGGCATGAAAAATGTATGTCATGTCATAGTCATGTGCTAGTCTTCACATTGGAACATACATTTTTAAACACAGGAAATGGCAACAAACCTTGTATTAACCTTGATTATCTTTATGGGAAATTGTGCAACAATGCCTAATAATGTGAATTCAATTGTTATGGCAGAATGCTTCCTTCCCTCACAAATCATGCAGGAGGTCAAGCTGTGGCTCAGCATAAAAAATAATTACTTGCCAGATGTGAAGGCAGGGTGCCCCTTTTGCCGGACGGCGCGTATGTGTTCCACACGCGCCTCAAAGAGATGCATGAGGGAAGGGGCCTGTTAGGGCCGAAGCCTGCCGGGTCAGCGGGATTGTCCAAAAGGCCTAAGGAAGGAACAAGGGTGGGTTTTAGTCAGTAAGAGTCTGACACTCCCTTCCGCTCCACCCAGAGCGGGAGGAGTCATTTGATGGTTTCCCTTTACTGATCTATTTTATGGATTATGTTTCATATTGTATAGTAATCATGGATTCATTTTACCTTAATAGAAGGAATGGTAATGCATTAAGCTTCTCTGAATTCTAGGGGGTGGGTTGGACAGTTTGATGAAAGCAATCACAAGATGTGAAAATGAAACAACAACAAAACATTTTGAAGAAATCAGTGCACCTTGAAACAAACTGCATTTGACAAAAACCAAATGCATTGGTAAGAAAGCTTTGTACATTTGGAATTTGTACAAGTTTTGGAAAAAAATATTTTCCTAAAACTTTTTCGATTTTGAATGCATACCAAGATTGGTCTAAACTAGTTTAAGGTCAACTAGACAATATCTTTTGATTGAGCCAATTGACCTACTAGCACGCTTACTGATTATGTACTCATCTATGAACATATAAGAAAGCTGGTAAAATATAATAATGCTTGTAATATATCTCAAAATTACAATGTTTTTTTTTTAATGTTTAAAGGAATTAAAGAAACATTTTTACTGTTCCTATCTTTTGTTCTTTGATGTTCATGAAAAGTAAGTAAGGCCCAATAAACAAACATAAACTTATGTACTGTAAAGCTAACAAATAACATTTTTCAGTAAACTTCAGTTATCTTTTAGTGGAGTTTGATGAATGATGTTATTTAGACAATAGATAGACTAATACAGGTTCAGTCCTTACATGACTGTTATTGTTGGAGAATTTACTGTTGCAAGTTCTCTCTATTCAAAAGTTCTCTTGAACAAGTGAAATGCTTTTACAGTTGATGTCTTTTCAGGCGGAGGGACCCTGGCATAATGCCAGTCTGGACCTTTCAGACCAAAGGACCCCCTGGCATATTGCCAGTCTGGTTGCCATTGCCATCAATCGAGAAATTATGAATATTTTCATGATGCGTGTATTTTTTAGGTGTTGGGCACCTCCACAGATATAGATACACCTAGATAACGCAAGAGCACCTATTTCGCGTGCCAAAAATCGCACCAGATTACGATCGAAAATCATAAGCCGCCACTTTCGCGCTCAGTCCTGCGTACTGCTGGCTGGATGAGCGTGAGCGAGAGAGCGCGAGCTTGTGACGTCATAGTAGGTAGTCAAAAAGTGGCACGCTTAGTTTTCATACAGTTCGTGATACTTGCGTTATCTAGGTATATCTATATCTGTGGGCACCTCACTGTAACGTAATACAATTTTCTTTTGCAAAAAAATACGACCATTGATGGTCTATTTTAGTCCTGGATCGCAAGCACTGGAAATCATGGAGGGAGGAAGTGGGATGGTACAGGCTAACAGTAACCAAGTTTTCATTATCAAATACTAATTTTATTTTGTACTTGCTGCGCCCCGCGGTATGACACGCGTGAATGTCGATCCCGTGAGAATATCGGGATAAAAAGTAGCCTATATGTTAATCCAGGGTGTCAGCTACCTCCATACAAAATTTTATCAAAATTGATCTAGCCGTTTGAGCGTGAAGAAGTAACAGACATATAAACACACTCACAAACTTTCGCTTTTATAATATTAGGTGAAAGTTATTGGTTGTGATAGTGAGCAGGTACAGTCAGCATCAAAAGTCGATTAACACTATCATTCTTACGTGTTATTAAATTGACAACAACTTTAACTGATTTTTAGCTTTTCACATAATAGACAAGAGTATACAGGGTGAAATTGAACACATGCGACAAATCGAAATGGGAGATTGTACTCGTCATTATGAACAACTTTTACTATGGGACCAAACCTGAAATCGCGAAAAAAAAATCAGCTGTTCCCTACATTTATGTTCGCATAACTCGCCAAAATGTAGGGAACAGCTGATTTTTTTTTCGCGATTTCAGGTTTGGTCCCATAGTAAAAGTTGTTCATAATTATGAGTATAATCTCCCATTTCGGTTTGTCGCATGTGTTCAATTTCACCCTGTATATTCTAAAAAAAATTCTTCTGCTGCAATTTTGAACAAATATTTTGCTCAATAACTAAGATTAAAAACCGGCCAAGAGCGTGTCGGGCCACGCTCAGTGTAGGGTTCCGTAGTTTCCCGTCCGTCACAATAAGTGTTCCCATGTACAATTCGATAATACCCGACCTAATGTAATAAGTACCTACGGCGCCATCTCTCGGGGAATTGGGTTACTAATTAATACATAGACGTGCCAGAAGTTTTCGGTGGTAATTTTGGATTGCGAGAACCGATTTTAATAATTCTTTTTTGTTTGAAAAAAGATACGTTCAGGATAATAAAATATGAAAACGAATTAAAAAGAAAATGCTTGCATATACGATTATACTACGAACTTAGTCCAGAAATGATTTTGTATAACTTTTTGTCTTTTTTGTACAAAAACTGTTGTTTCTATCAAGTTCAAAATAATTTTCCTAGAAAGTCCTTATAAAGTTCTACTTTTCAGATTTTTTTCATATTTTCTAAACTTATGGTTCAAAAGTTAGAGGGGGGGGACACATTGTTTTTTACTTTTGGAGCGATTATTTCCGAAATGATTGACATTATCAAAAAATGATTTTAGTAAACCCCTATTCATTTTTAAATACCTTTCCAACAATATATCACACGTTAGGGCTGAAATTAAAAAAAAAAATCACTTCCCACTTTACATATAGGGGGGCTACCCTAATAAAACATTATTTTCAATTTTTTATTTTACCACTTTGTCGGCGTGATTGATATACATATTGGTACCAAATTTCAGCTTTCTAGTGCTAACGGTCACAGAGATAAGCGAGGACGGACAGACGGACGGACGGACAGACAGACATGGCGAAACTATAAGGGTTCCTAGTTGACTACGGAACCCTAAAAAACTGAAGTGTTAATCAACTTTTGATGCTGACTGTACTACAACTCAGATATGAAGCACAAATAAGCTTTAAACCAGAAGTCATTGTTGCTTCAATTTTATTGCAAGAAACTTGCATCTCGTAAATGGGGTTTTAAGGCAAATCAATCCTGTTTGTGTGATTTATGTACTTTGTTAGCCTATATTATTGTGTCCCCTTTTTCCTTCCAAACCTCCCTGCCTTGTGCAATTTCTGGCATTTATATATACTTAAAACAAAATGACCTACAAAGATGAAATAGTTTAAACTCTTCAAACTGATAATGGACAATATTATCATTTGTTATTGATGTTATAAAATGTGCAATTTTATAGGCTTGCAGTTGCAAGTTATCGGGCAAGATAAGGGTTGTGTTATTTTAATGAGGCTAAGCATGTATAAAACGCGGATCGGTTGCAGGTGGGCTATACCCCATAAATCTGTCTTAAGGTTACTATGGTCTGGCCATTGTCAGTTTTTGACAGACTTTGTATGTCAATTCTGTCAAAATCAAAACTTCGCAATGGAGAGACCAATGCCACATTTATAAATTAATAGAATTGGCCTGCGGTGAGCCTCTTTAGCAGATTTAAGGTAATACCTACCAGGACATGAGGTGCACCATGGGTTTAAGATGGTTGGAGTCTGTGCAACACATGCCATAAAACTTATAAGTTATTACTTATATTACGCACTAGCTTCTGCCCGCGACTACGTCCGCTTGAAACTTCTTGCCATGTTCCCTCGACGCACCCCGTCGCATCGCATCGTCTGCCCTCGCTATAACTTCGTTTTCACAGCGTTCTTTTTACTTTTCCTATAGCATTCCTCGAGAAATGGGCTATCAAATGCTAAAAAAATTTCTGAAATCCGACTGGTGTTTCCAGAGATTAGCGCGTTCAAACAAACAAACTCTTCACCTTTATTATTAGTGTAGATATAGAAGATAATGGGATTAATTTTGCCCCAATACAAATGGCATGGCAACTGGACCAATTTCAATAAAGGTTTAATATAACTCGTCAGCCTTCAAAGCAAGAGTAAACAGACATCTTCTGGGTACGCTCAGGCTCATTCCATCGTAGACCTAATCAAGGTCAAGAGCAAGGGTCTGGTTCTGACCTCGACTTCTTTCAAAATAAAAAAATTAATAAAAAGGTTTGCTAATAGAATAGATCCAAATCCAATAAAGGTTTTACCTATTATTATTATTTTTTATTTTATTAATTTTGTGTTTCGTGAACTGTGTCCAATTAAACTTTTTTCTTTCTTTTATTAGGTAAACTAAAAATAATCTAAATTAAATACCACATATACAGGCCCATTCAGCAATAAAAAAATAAAAACTGCATTTGCAATTTTGATTCCAAAAGTGTAAACAAATATGTGTTTTTGGAAAAATAACTGTAACCACACATAAAGTTCAGTTTGCGCTACAACTGCAAACATTTTTATGACTTTTTCAATAGTTCCAGTGATTCTGAAACAACTCAACTCAACTTAATTTACACTATAACAGAGTTGATATTTATTTATGTGGAAATAAAATCAATTGGAAACAAGATTTTAAATAAGGAATATGTATTTCTTGTTCACAGGACCAGTGATCTTCTAATGCACATTGTGATAGAACAGTTCCCGTACTACAAAGCTGGATGTTACGTGAACAGGGCTTACATATACAATTTAATATGGATGAGCAAGTACATCCCATCCCTCCGAGAACAAATTATGATGGCTGTTATTAATAAGTAAGTATTATTTACGAGCTTTCAAAACAAACAAAACTTTTATTGGAAGCATCTGTTCAAGGAAATGTCTTCAATCTCAACTGATTTGTATATTTTGTCCACTTCCCATGTGTCGTCAATGTCAACTGATTTATTTAGTTTGTCCACTTCCCAAGTGTCGTCAATGTCAACTGATTTATTTAGTTTGTCCACTTCCCACGTGTCGTCAATGGCAACTGATTTATTTAGTTTGTCCACTTCCCACGTGTCGTCAATGTCAACTGATTTATTTAGTTTGTCCACTTCCCACGTGTCGTCAATGTCAACTGATTTATTTAGTTTGTCCACTTCCCACGTGTCGTCAATGGCAACTGATTTATTTAGTTTGTCCACTTCCCACGTGTCGTCAATGTCAACTGATTTATTTAGTTTGTCCACTTCCCAGGTGTCGTCAATGTCAACTGATTTATTTAGTTTGTCCACTTCCCACGTGTCGTCAATGTCAACTGATTTATTTAGTTTGTCCACTTCCCACGTGTCGTCAATGTCAACTGATTTATTTAGTTTGTCCTCTTCCCATGTATAAACATTTACAGCAAGTAAACTTGTGGGTTTTAAGCTTTTACTTTTCATATAACAACAGCTGCACGCTCTTTCCTTCGTAGACCTCATCCATCGCTTTCCGTCAGACGAGAACTAGGTCAAGGGTAGTCCAATTAGGCAATAAAAATAATAAAAGTTGGAACTGTAAATAAATAGTACATCAAATGTCGTCAAATACTTTAATTTCTATAAAAAAATCTTTTTAATTTCCAGAATGATACTTATGGACGTAAATATAGTCGAAAGTGAAAAGAATAAACCTCAATCGGACACAATGTTCGATATGGAAATGGACGACCGGGACGAAGTCTCTGAAACCCTTGACTATTGCATGCTTGAAGTTCTGAAGTGGTTGCAGGATGAGAGGGAACCCACCATGAACATACTCTGCAATGTGTTCGACAGGATTATACTACCTACTTATGGGATTAGGTGAGTTATACAACTTTTGGTGTTTTCAGCACTAAATATTCCCAGAAGAGTTACACAGCGGTGTCTTTAGTACACCCAAATTTCGCCAGTTATGTTTATGTCCCATGTAATAGGGGCGATTTCATAAAAAATATGTTTGAAAAACATGTTTTTTTGTTGCATTGCCAGTTTAAAAAAACTGATCCAAGGTAGATCAGCTAAAACACCTGACATGATTATAGTTATACAATTTGATAAGGTGTTAACATTGTTTACAACTTAACTCACACATGTATTTCGGGACAGCACGACTATTTATATATACTCAAACGTAGCCTATAGCTAGGTCGTAAGATTTTGACTTTATATGAGGCTATATTTCTAGAGGGAGAGGTAGGCTGGTTGGAATAACCAACTACGGTTACCATGGCCCACATACAAGAGTCCACTTGAAGGACTAAGTGCGAAAACCAAACCCAATAGCATAGAACATAGAAGCTATATTTGTCATTAATCCAGTTTTTTTCTTATTACAGGCACATCCAATTCCTCCTCCTATACACGATATCGATAAACCAGCAGTGCGCTGACCGTGTCTTAGACAGCCTATGGATAGTAGCAGCAGGCCTACAAGGCTTAGGACCTGGAGCCCTAACCACACGCCGAACAGCGGCCAGCCACTTAGCAGGCCTCCTCGCCCGATGCGTTCGAGTACCTAACACAAGGCTGATAAAGTACTTGAAGAACATGGCGGAGTGGTGTCATTCCTATATCTCGGCGACGCAGGAGTCCACGACGGCGAGCGATAATCTGAAAGCCCATGGAGCGTTTCATGCGATCTGCCATGCCGTTTTCTACCTTGTTGCTTTTAAGCATCATTTGCTGTTTATGAATAAAGAAAGTGAGTATTTTTTTTGTTGTTAACATCCATTTTACTACATCGCAATCTGTTGTCTTGTACCTTATGATTTTTTTTTTCCCTCATGAAAACTTGTTTTATCACCATCATTGCAACCCCGTTACACTAATGATTTTCTGATTCAAGGCTGTTATTTATTTGATAATTAAACGGCTCTGAGTGGCAACTTAATATTAAATGGCACTGAGTGGTACCTGCAATGTTAAAATGCAGGGCTGTCCTGACAATAAACGTCTAGTACGAAAAAAATACAATTTGATAGTCGTCAATCAATCATCTTACTCCTTTTTTAAAACTATCCTTTGTTTTCAGACGTAAACTTCGTAGAATCCCTGAACTTACCTCGACTAGTGACGTGCGCACTAAATCCCCTCCGGACTTGCCCACCGCAAGTCACGCGAGCATTCTCATCAATAACGCGGTCACACCAAGTTGTCTACTGCCAAGGAATCATCGAGAAGAACGCGAGGCATACGCTGCAGTCTACTGCTGTGCAGCAGTACGATGAGTGGTTCCCGTATGACCCTTATAATTTACCTATGTAAGTTCTTTTGGATTTATGTATTACAAGCAACCCGCTTTTTTTACAAGCCCTGCTTTGAATGGGTGTGATCTACTGTTGTGAAAATATTATGTCAAAACATCGTGATTACTTTAACTACGTTCAATATTAATGTATAATACACATAAACTTTCTGGAATAAATGCTCTAAATGATAGTGAAAACCGTGTCAAAATCCATGGTGTATTTAAGAACTAAGAAGCAGCAAAACAGACCTGATATAAAAATGTACTTTATTTTTTATACTATTTAGAGATGTAAATAAGATTGCTTGTACAGAGAACCTTGTGAAAGACAATTTCCATATTTCCTTTGTAGAAGAATGGCTGAGAACCTCTCGAACTAGTAATTTTTCAAATATTTAATTTTTTTTTTTCAGTTCCGGTAAAGTAATATGGCCACTGTGCATAGACTACAAAGACTGGCAGAAGCAAGGCGATGACGAAACGCAGTACTCATCTATGAAGAGAAAACTAGAAGAAGACGACGATTACTTAGTGATGGCCAGTCCCACGCAACGACTTGCCTCCTCACTGTCAAATGGCATCTCCCCGGGTTTTAGAACCAGTGAAAATATATTTATATAATCGTTATTAGTGAATAGGAAAAATATATTACTCCTCTATGGGCCCGTTCATATGTACCACAATGCAGCGACAAAAGGACACGAGTTACCTTGGGTAACCTGGAAGTATTTAAACACACTCCGGACCCAGGTTGGCCGAAGCAAGGAAAACCTGTTCAGGTGGAGATTCATGGACGACTCCGCCTTGGAGCGTAAATGTGGTGCTGTTCCACAAACGATGGGACACTTAATATCGTCGGACGCTGGTGATGGCGCCAAACAAGTAGCCGAATTCTGGGCTGAGTCCATTTAGATTGCTATCGACACGCTAAGAAGAAGAATATGGGCAAGCAGTGGTTACGTGTGAATGATGTCGCTGCAACTTCTTGCAGTTGTGTTGTCGATGTGGTTACGTTTGTGGCTAGTGTTTGCAGACAGACAGATCGTTGTGTTTGCGATGAGGCCGGCCGGTCGTGCGCGGTCTCGCTGGGGGTTGCGTTGTGGCCTTGTTGTGGTCGATATAGTCCTCACGGTTGGTTTTGACGGGCAAATATGGTCTGTGTGAAATTCATATTCATACAGATTAGCGCCCGTCCACGTGTTGTCGTTCTGGTACATGTGATCGGGCCCTACCAGTTACTATAAGTCGTTAGTGACGAATTTCTGATTTTATTTTTAAGTCGTAACTCTTATGGAGTTGATAAAATTGTTACATAGTTATTTATGCTACCAGTGTTTCAGATAAATTATTTACTTTACTTTTTTTTTTGTTTTCCATACAGCTTGTGACATATCGCTTACCTATAAGAAACATTCTAAAATGTGTTATTTGCTATGTGTATGACTCGTTTCACTCATCCTTTGAGAAGTGAGTTGTTGAATTAATGCACAAATCTTCCTAATTATTATTATCCAATAAATAAGTAGTAACTTTTCAAACATCCCATCGTATACCAGTTTCTACCTTAAATCATGTTCCATTTCAGAAGATTAATAGATTTAATTAAAACCTGTAGTGAATACAAATAGATTATATTTTGATAACTAGTACAATTTGATTGTTATGTATATTTTTTACTTAGTTTAAGCGACTGATGTAGGTACATTTTTTTGCAATGCATTAACAAGCTTACTACATAATAAAATTTATTTATTGAATTTCTTCTATTTTTATTAAACATTCCGCCCACGACTTCCGTCTGCGTGGACTTCAAAATTGGGTCCAGAGAGAAATGCAAGCCTAGCCCAGGCCCAGCATTTACCAGGATAAAAAGTATGCTACTTGTATGTATTAATCCAGGTCATAAACCGTCTGCTAGTAGGATTTTCGCCGACACGAAACTTCCATATTAAAAAAAAACATATGTCAATGTGTTAAAAGCTAAATTTAATCACAACAACCTGCACACAAATCACAAGGTAACAGTAAATATCTTGAACTATGAGTATTATTAATAAGTTTGCTTGATATCGTGTACTTAAAAGCGATTCGTTGATTACATTCATAGATTTAACAAACACAGTTGAACACACTGATGGTACAAGGCTTAAAACTATCTGTATACAAGACAATGTCAAAAGCTAATTTTTTAATCACAAAAATACAATAAGTAATTCCTTTCTAATATTAACAGCACCCTAATTGCGTAACACACTCAATCACAATCCCAATGATTTTGAAGGATATTGCTAATCCATTGCTGCATATGTTCGAAAAACTTGTCTGCTCAATAACGTGATTAACGCAATGAATGTTGTTGAACTGTCAAAATGAAACCCATTGCTACTGAGTGTGTTACGCAATTACCCAGCTGATTGACAAATTCTCAATAAACTATCGACACTTATCTCTCGATACTATTGTGATAACATTTCACGTCATAACTTAAAAACTAACATTCAATTATCATAATATGTACTTATAAATAAATCACATTTAACGTTTTACCGTTGAAACTAGCATTATTTGCAAAAAAAACAACACTATACTAATATTATGCGACGCTACTGTGTTACTCTCCATTTCTTCGTCAAATTTTTCGTATAATTTAGCAGAAAGTTGATAGTGAATTAGTTACTAGATAAATATTGTACATACAGACGCCAGCACATCAAGCTACTACAATCTGTCAGATTTCTTTAATAGATTTTCAACTTTATCACTAAAGCATCGTTCAAGGTTAAATGGGAAAATTTTACAGTTTCAGGTAGCTTGATGTGCTGGTGTCTGTACGTTATGTAGAAGCTAGAGTGCAATAGGTAAATTTTTAATTGATCAAAAAAAAAAAGATAACAAATGGATACACAGTTAAATACCATTGTTCAAAAATTGATTGATTGAAAAATATCTAGATATAAATATTTTATACAATAATAAAGTTAATAATTAATATCAGAATTTAACATAATATCACTCCTGTAACCTGTAATCCCTAAAGGCTTACCCAAATTTTGCCAGTTATGTTCGTGTTATATCAGACTTTTTCCTGTTATGCTGGGGCCAGACTATCGCAATAACGCGAACATTTGCGCGATAAGTTGATGCTCATTGGCTGGACCTACGATGTCAGCCAATAAGAAACAACTTATCGCGATTTTCCCGTATAGTGTGGCCCCGGCATTTTAATGTTTTCAATCAAACAACAACACAATAAATGTCAAGCAAACACTAAAATAATTTTAAAATGAGACCCTAAAATAAGCAAAAGCTTGAGATTACCGTGACCTTACAACTAAACTTCACAGTAGCGCCAGCTTGCTCAATTATAAATAATTAAGGCATTTGAACATTAACCTAATAACATTCTATCTCTTCTTATGGTATGGATGCCGTCTTCTGAAAGACGAAACAGACTTGTTCTGAGGTTGATATTGCTTCGTTTGATACTGCGTAATGATCGGAGTCTCGTTCGCAGCTAATTTGTTGATGACAAAGTCATCTCCTGCCTTCATGTTTTCCATCATTTTGAGTTTAGCTTCGATGGACTGGATGGCGGTCTTTTTGCTTAGCTTAAGTTCTGGTTTTGCTCCTGCTAGAACTGCTATGCCTAGCTCAGGTTTAGGTTTCTCTTGTTCATCCTATAAACAGAAATGCTCCAGTAAATATACAGGTTGAAATTGAAAACATGAGAAAAATCAAAGTGGGAGATTGTACTCATCATTATGAACAACTTTTACTATGGGACCAAAACTGAAATCGCAAAAGAAAATCTGCTGTTCCGTACATTTTGACGAGTTATTCAAACATAAATGTAGGGAACAGCAGTTTTTTTTTTTCGAGATTTCAGGTTTAGTCCCTTAGTAAAAGTTGTTCATAATGATGAGTACAATCTCCCATTTCCATTTGTCTCATGTTTTCAAATTCACCCTGTAGGTATAAAAATAACAACAAAAAGAAAGAGTGGATTTTAAATATTTTTTTAGGCCTTAGAAATGAAAGATGATAATATGGGCCAAATATTCCCTAAAAGATCTTGTTTTCATTAAGAACACAGCAATTATGATTGAGATTGCTGTGTTATAAATAAAATATGATTCATCACCAACTCACAGTGTTCTTAGCGAATTTCACGCTCATCCTTTTTGTTCCAAGCATCTGGCCATTCAAAGAGTTCATGGCTTTGATAGCATCCTGCCTCAGCTTATACGTGACAAAGGCAAAGCCCCGTGGCTGTCCTGCGTTGGGACCACTTCGATGAAACAGCATGTCAAACTTCTCGATGTTTCCATACACACGGACCATTTTCAGTAGTTGATACCGGTAATGAGAAAAGGTAATTTGTTAGTAACAATGTTCTATTATAGTAATAAGTTAAAAAAACAGAAACTCGACTTTTAATTTTATTTGTCTAGGATTCTTAAACATATTTCTTAAGCATTTATTATTGATACAAAAAAAGTACCTACTGATAGTAATAGATACGGTTTTTACTAATATACTATAGGTACGGTTTTTCTTGAAATGTTTTTTTAACAAAAATATTTAAATAGATTTTCATAAGTATTTAAGATTTAAATGAAATAATACATACATATTACAACAATACATATTTTATACGTAGCATAAAACAGTAACTTCTTTCTACATGAAAACTTATTTATGACTTAAATTTATCATTTTTAAAACTTTAAAAGTGCAAGGAATGATAGGTTTAAAAGATAAAATAACCATACTCATTAACTCTGGTGTCAAGATTCCCGATCCAGATCCTCTTGTCGGACACTTCTCCGTGCTGAAAAGGCTCCAAGTGCAGAGGCACCTGAAAAGGAGGTCAAGTATTGATCGATTATATTTATAACAACACAGAACATATTACAACCATTTGCAGCATACTGCATAGATAACTATACAGGTTTATAATGGTGCAAAAATGAGACATTTATAAACGAGGAATGCGCTTAATCTTAATATTAATAAAAAAAAATAGTCTACATACCGTAGCGTCCTCCATGGTTATTGTTCTCGAAAACGCAAATGTCAACACATAAAACTAGTTTTATATGTACACGAAGGATATCTTATCATTATAAATTAACCATTGTTTCTATAACAAAACACAATCAGAAAAAATTAACTTAGTATTTGCATCGAAATGCTATCAGTCAGATTATTCCGAAATTCAGAAGAAAAGAAGAAACGTCGAACTGACAGATGCGAGAATGAATGATATTATTTATTGATTAGCATGCATGTAAATAATTTATTGTCTTTGATCAGCATAGACAACGCTACCACAGTATAATATACAGTAAGTTATCTAAGGCCGCCCGCCGAGTTATGAGCCTACTCTTGCTTTGATCCCCAGGGTTGTCACTTTTACTTTTAGTTAATATTTTCGAACAAGCAGCACTTGATCTAAATTTATGAAATAAAAAAGCATATTATGATTGAATATTTTACCAATTTATAAATTTAGTAAAAATAAAAAGCCTTTATTCACATAACATTTATAATACTAAGTTACAAATTTGATACCGAGAAAATTTTTCTACTGTTTCTGCACGTCCGGAACGCTTTATTATTATTTGTTAATGTAAAGTAAATTCTTATTCTTATGTAAAGTTTTTGTAAAAAGCTTTTGGGAAAGCATGGACAGGGCATCTTAAATTCTATATCATTCAGTTGATCGTAAATTGACCGGCCAATTTTAATGTTGATGTGGTCATTTTCGAACGCTTTGCGAAACACCTGCTCCATCCTTTCTACATTATCGACAAAATCATCAGGTGGGATCATGAGTAAATTTCGATCTTTGCCGTAATTCCTGTAATGGGTGTATAAGACACCATATTTGGATTGAACAACACATCAGACAATAGAAAAAATAATAATTTCAATAGTAATTAATTTGCAATATTAATTATTGTGAAATTGCCCTTATTACATCTATACGCGACAAATACGTTTACCTAAACGATGTTTCGAACTCAAAACTCTGTTTTATAGTAAAACTAGACTTCTTAAAATAAACTTTAGCTCTAAACATAGTATTCAGAAAGTAAATTTGGGAATACATTTATATGGAAAAATGCGACTAAAAAATAAACTGTGAAATAAACAATACAATACCACATTTTCTAATAATATTTAAGTATAAGTAGGTACTTACATTTCTGGTTGAGCAGGAACTATGAAGAATGATAAGTCCGGGTTTGCGAAATCATTATTGAGGCACCCGAAAACACTACAATATTTGTTTCCCCTTTTTGAAGTCTTGATACTCGTAATTTAAGTGGCCGCCGCCGGCGAGAGTTGACGAACGCAAGCGGTCATGTAGCGTACGCGCGTGCTCACAGTCGCGCTGCACAGCCCGCACTGCCGCCACCTTATTCCCTCATATATTATGCTAGCGTGTGCGTGAAATCGCGTGCCGACATGGCGCGCGGCGCGCACGCACACATTCAAACCGAGAGCGGCACGTTTGTATGAAGATGTTTTACTGTATATTATACTGTGACGCTACGCTATACACGAAGAACGAATGAAGAGGGCAGTATTTCCCGAGTTTGTTTAGGGTTCCGTAGTAATTTAATAATATACACACACACACTCACAACCTTTCGCCTTTATAATATTAGTGTGACTTTGTATTTGTGAGTTTTAATCTGTCAAGCTCCGCTAATGAGACACAATTGATTTTCTATTGTTTCGGCGCGCCGCTTGACCGGTTAAAGCCCTGAAAAACTTTAAAATACAAACTTATGAAAAGTGCGGTTATTACCTATATCCTTGTTGATGATGGTCATATTTTGCACTACATTTTACTATTGGGCAATAAGACAGACTGATAATCCATCGGCTCGAAAGCACATGTACAGACGCCAGCACATCAACCTACCCGAAACTGTCACATTTTCCCAATCAACTTTGAACCTTATTCTTTAGTGATAAAGTTGAAAATCTATTAAAGAAATTTGACCGATTGTAGTAGGTTGATGTGCTGGCGTCTGTACTTGACGGTTGACTACTACATGCGTGCTACCAGGCGAAGCCTGCTCAGACTACTTCCTTACCCTTTCACAGGGCTTTCATCCTATACCAGCCCAACTGCCATAGTGTGCTTTTTTATCAATAACTTTATTGAGAGCTATCTGAATACCGATATATTTACGATAATAATATTTGTGTAGGTATTAGAAAGAAATCTCATGTTGTTTTTATTGTAAATATAACACAGGCTTTTTTTGTCAGTCATAGCATATTAAGCGATTTGGTGTTTGTGTATACACGGCGACACATCAAGCTATACATTTCCAGTTTTAACTGACCTCGCGTTTATTCTCGCATCAGAAGGCAGGTTATGTCTATCTTGAAGCCGTGAGTACTGTAAGCTTATTTTGTATTATAAATAAATAAATTAGATAGTGAGTTTAAAACCAGGTGCATTGTAACATTGTAATGTTATTGTAAAATGTAAAAAAAAAATACGTGCGGCACTCGGGGACTGCCGCGGTAAAGCTATTGCATAGCATTTTTTATCAACTTATGCAATTCAATAACTAATTATTAATAAATAATTCAATAATATAATAATTCAATAATTAATTATTATTAATTATTGAATTATGCAATAATTTTTTTTCTTTGATATTAATTGAAGTTTTTTTTCTTGCAGTAAGCAGCTCGTCTCGATCCGTGCGAGCTTCGTACAGTCTACACGCATACGTCTAGTCGCACGCACACAAACACCGTGCCGAAGTCTGCCGAACTGAAACGACGTCAGACGATGCACGGCTTTCAACGCCGCACCGCTGTGCCGGTCGGAGTGGGGGTGTTAGGTTTATCTTCGTTAAGGAATTTCTTGATTCGGTCGCCGGGCTCAAAGCCCGCGATAAAAGCTATGCAATAGCTTGATAAATAATTAAGTTATGAATAGTTATGATGAAAACTACATAAATGTACATACTACTGCTATAACTTTACGCTTTCGTTTGTGTGGAAAAAAATCCATTTTTGTTTTTTCGAAATATACTACGAAAATAAATCTACAAACTAATTTATGCGGTCGATAAAAATAATACTGTGTATGCGTAAATATTTAGCCCAATTGCGGATCCCTTCACATGACACGCATCTGACCGGTTTTACTAAAAAGACGCTGGATCAAAGCTATTAATAAATAGTATTTTAAAAACAAAATCGACAGTCCGCGACTTGTCGATGCCGTTTGAACCTGATTGATGCAAAATAATGTCATTGGGAGAATAACAAGTAAACAATAAACGTGCTTTTTTCGAGAATAAATACTTAAAAACATTACATACTCTTACATTATGACAATCTGTGATTACTTCTCTTAAACTATGAAGACAATAAATAGAAGGATCCCAGGTATATTGCCACCCCGGCCAAAAACCGAAGTTGACGGGAAGATCACTGATTTGTCATCAAAGAACATTGCAGAACTTTGTGAATTACGAGATAGGCAACTGAAACTCTTAAATAATAAATCTTTTATATCCAAGCTACCTGATAAGGGTGCGAAGATCCAAGCTTTTCATGATAAAATCGTGAGTGAACTGAAGGCTCAGCAAGATGAGGATCAGGCATGTCGTATGTTGGATAACTTAAAACTTAGTGGTGTAGACAAAAATGTTGTGCAACAAGTCGAATGGGTTGGCAAGATACAAGGTAAAAATGACTCATATCTTGACTCTGATGATGACAGTGAACCGGAAGATGTATTACATATCCTTAGTCAAACAACAGCCATGGAGAAACAAGTGAAAGTATTATCCCCTGAAACACCTCTTGTAACCACTGAAGATTTGTTAAAAATTGGTGAGTTACCCCATGTAAAGTACATAATAGATAAAACGGAGGTCAAACCTAAGTCTATATCTTCGAGGAACTTCAAACCGTATCAGACTACAACATCTAATGCCCATAATCCAGAGAAAGAGATATTGAGGAAAAAGCACAAGCATTGGGAGGTGACAGCTGCAACACCTCCACCAAGTGTCTATGGTGCAGCTAAAGTTTTGTCTATAGATGAATCTTTGAAACTTCAAAAAGAACATCACACACATTTAAAGGAAGTAGAGGCGCATCATGCAGCTGAGAAGTTGCTGGCTCGTGCAGGAATCAAGATGGCAGAAATGCCGGCAGATAGAAGTAATTTTGTAAAATATAGAGAAGGAGATAGTGATGAATCTGATGTATCAGACCCTGAAGGTAGTGATAAGGAGGTACATGACACAGAGCCTGAAAGAGACGGAGCGTTTATCACTGTCATTAAAACTGAGTATTGATTTCATACATGGTTTTTAGAAATGCATTCTTGTGAAAAATCAGATCAAAGGTGATCAAAGGTGACTCTTGATCAAGCCTTGAGATATCCGAGATCCATCTCAAAGCATATAGTGATATAAGTAAATGTTGTATTGAATTTATGTAAGGTTAATATTTTATACTAAGAGAATAAATTATTTTGGTCATAGAACTTTTTTTATTTAAATTATAAGAAGCTTTCCTGTTTCAGTTGCTAATGTGACCAACCCGCGTTTCATATGTACACAGACTTGCTTCTCCAGATTATTAGTCTTTGCTTTAGAGTTCTAGAAGTGATCTTTATCTTTTTACTAGCTGCGCCCCGCGGTTTCACCCGCATAAGTTTCGATCCCGTGGGGATTTCGGGATAAATATGTGTGCCAAATTTCATCCAAATCTGTTCAGTAGAGCCTGAGGGTCGTAGCGTGATGTTAGTGCCTATAACCTTCCTCAAGGAATTGGGCTATTAAATGCAAAAAAAAAAAAAAACTCTTCAGCTTTATTTACATAGATAGATGAATCCGATCGTAAACAAAGCACATGCGGTATCAAACCTCTACTACGCACAAACGACATGCAAACGACTCCCTACCACGAATCGGGCTTTCAATATGCTTTCAATTTCGATTTGGTGCCCGCGATTCGAAACGCTAGAGCTAACTCACTCAAGAGTCGCTCAGACGCTCACTCGTTCGCGCGCGCTCGCGATTGTTGCACGTACTCTATACTTTTTATCAATCGCGATATAATAAGTACATCGAAAAGTATCGATAGTAAACTCGTAGCAGTTTGTGAAAATGGCACCTTCTTCTAATGCTGTTGTTGGAATTGACGATGATCAGCGTTTTGCTTTGATGAAGGTATGTTTTATGAAAAAGGCTTTGTTTTTATTTATCAAAGAATCTGTGTTTAGTGTTTCCGCGGTTAATGCTATATAAATCGCGTTTAGTGTTGGAAGCATGGAGCACAACAACCAGTTGTTGTGCAGGTTGTGCTCCATGGTTGGAAGGTAACAATTTTGTTTATACAGGGTTATTGGAAAAACACCAACAACTATAGTTGCAAAACTTCTGAAAAATTCTGAATAATTCCGGAATACTTCTAGGAAAGTTTCCTTAAATCAGAATTATTCAAAATGAATTTAATTAAGATTTTTATTTTTTTTGCTGAAAAATCGTATTTTGCATCGATCGTCGATCGCCGCCGCGCTGTCCCTCTGTGCGCGCCCGACTGCACGAGTCGTTCGTGCCGCGTGCGCCCGGCTGCACGAGTCGTGCGTGCAGGCGGTGGCAGTGCGGGGTGCGGTAAGAGGGGAGATGTTCCCTGGAGAAGTTTTCCCCCCCGCGCCCCGCGAGAAACATTCGT
Source organism: Amphipoea oculea (assembly GCA_945859645.1). Classification (NCBI taxonomy): domain Eukaryota; kingdom Metazoa; phylum Arthropoda; class Insecta; order Lepidoptera; family Noctuidae; genus Amphipoea; species Amphipoea oculea. The sequence continues at coordinate 19,267,287 of OX243873.1, forward strand.
ACCCCGCAATCGAATGTTTCCGCCGAATATTTCGCCCGAATAATTCAATGGGAAATATTCCCAAAGTTTCGGAATATTTCGGAATACTTCCGAAGTATTCGACGGGAATGATTCGGAATTTTTCCCGCCAGCATCTATACCAACAACCTCTTAAGAGGTCATTGTACTCATCATTATTATTTAACAACTTTTACTATGGGACTAAACCTGAAATCGTGAAAAATAAATCAGCTGTTCCCTATATTTTGACGAGATACGCGAACATAGGTAAATGACGGGAACAGCTCATTTTTTTTCGCGATTTCAGATTTGGTCCCATAGTAAAAGTTGTTCATAATGATGAGTACAGTGACCTCTTAAGAGGTTGTTGGTGTTTTTCAAATAACCCTGTATACGTATGTACCTAGGTAGTGTTCTAAATTCTTTGTCAGCAACTTAGGCTGGAATCGGTATCAGTAGGTTACAAAAGTGGTCTTAGTTACTCTACGGCATTATTGCTCCCGCTTATTTATATTCATTTCATAAAATTATTCCCCAACTTTGGCAAAAAAACATTAAATGAACTGATTTAACAAGGTCGTATTTATAATAGTCTAATTAAAGTGGTCTAAGGCTAAGTTATAAAACAAAACAAAGTCGCATTACATCGCAAATTCTATGATTCTCAAGGTTGGAGTTAAGTGAGGCATGCATGCCTAAGCACAAACAGAAATCTCTCGCATACTAGGTAACTACAATCATGTTTGTAAACTAGTTTCTAAAAGGCCTATTTGTAGACGAAAGCGCAAGCGCAGCTTCTATCGGTTCACCGATCTCTTGCAATAAACGATAGGCCGCAGATAACGAAACACCTATCTAGGTACATTTATTCACAAAAATCCTGATAACATAAAGCGATTTGGAGATAAAACTGTTATGGAAACAAAGTCTTTAATTAAATAGGAAGATAGGGTAGATAAATACCTCGTCACGTAGCTACTTACCAATGTATAGGTATTTAATCAGCGATAATTAGGTGCAATTATAATATTTTTTCCGTGTACCTAGGCATTATCCTAATTTTACTCACTGTATGTACCTATCTAAGGTGGGTGTAGGTGCTTACATTGTTATCCACTCATTGGTTTTCGTCTAACTGCATTTACCTACTACTTATTGTATGATCGGACATTAGGTATAAAAAAGAAAGAAAAAGTATTTATTGTGACTCGTACAGAAAGATTACAAACTAAACTAAACTAGCACAGTCACAAATAAAAAACTAAATTATGTAAGTAAATAAAAAAGTAACAAAAAGAAACAGAAAGTCCTATACGAGGCCAACCAAAATGCTCCTATCTTGCTCGGGCCACACCAACGGGAAACTCCAATAATTATCGTGATAAGTTGTGGCTGCACCTACGATTAACGCCATTCATCGCGATAATTATCGGCGTTTCCCGTTGGTGTGGCCCCGGCATCTCAGGATGATGCTGCGAAGATTAAAAAATATGTAAATTATAACTGACTGAACTATGCGCAGTTCCAATATTATGAAAATTATAATTTATATCGTATAACATCTGTGTAGGGTGCTTTATAGAAGCACTACTACGTATCTCACAAAGACATTTATCTTTGGTATCTAACAATAAGAACAAGATAATTAGGTAGGTAAAGGTACTAGGGGGTTTAGGTTTTATACCTAAAGAAACACACATCTAGCACCCTTATTGCGCAACACACTGTAAATCAGAATCTGAACCATTTTGAAGGATATTGCTAATCCATTGCTTCATATGTTCGAAAAATTAGTCTGGTCAACAACGTAAATAAAGCAATGAATGTTGTTGAACTGTCAAACAAAATGAAAGCCATTCCTGCTGTTAGTGTGTTACGCAATACCATTTACAGGCACTTTTGAATTGTCAAATAGAGTCGGTTAGTTAGTCAGAAAGTTGAAGCTAGTTGCCCATTCCAAAACGTAGCATAGCATCCCTCCGATTAGGGTTGCCAGGTCTTAAAACCGAAAAGCCGGACAGACCAACCAGTTTAGCTGGACATTTGGGTAAAAAAGCAGGACGCCCTTAATTTTTTAGTCTTAGTATAACACGACATTTTTTTTTAAGTAAAACTAAGCTTTTTTTGTCATTTACTATAGGTACACTAGAGTGGGGTGGTGATGAAGAGTGACGGGGGGGCGAGGGCGCGCCGCGCACGCGTTGGTCAAATTTAAAAAGCCTAACAAAAGCCGGACAGGCCGAACACCGTCTGATTTGGCCGGACACGCAACCAAAAAGCCTGACTGTGTCCGGCTTTATCCGGACGCCTGGCAACCCTACCTCCGATGCTAACAGGACATAATTATGTTTAGGTACGTGAATAAATAATTAGGTACACCAATTTTGACTGTTATTGCTATGCAATTAGTCTAATACCACAGAATACTTAAAGTACTACGTACAGAAAGGACACTCCCTTCCCCGCACTAACATCAGTTACCGCACCTCACCCCGCACTTCGTCGTATTCGTCGCCGGCTCTTTAACAAGAGCGCTCGCAAACACAAGTACCTCACGCACACATTCATACGTATACAAACGTCATTTTTTAATGTAGTAGTAGTAGGTAATTATTTTGCGAGCGTTGTATGGAGTGTCCGGGGTGTGCTAATACCTAGCTACCTGCCCACCTACCTACCCAAGCTGTGTTTAAATAGGTACGTCATCTTTTTGTAGGTAATCAATTAAACATGAGGAGGTACAATTTAGTTTTATCATTAATCATACACCTAGGTATCAAAGGCTACTGAATTAAACTAAACTAGTTATGATTATGAATGCTTCATTAACTTAATAATCAGTCAATGCAAGGCAATGGAGTGCAGTGGTGGCCCAGTGGTAACGGCCATGACTTACCAGTGTAGTTCATGGGTTCGAAGACAGGCAGGCGCTTTGGTAGCGGGATTGTCCAAAGATAGCGGGATTGTCCGAAGGTAGCAGGATTGTCCGAAAGGGTAGCGGGATTGTCCGAAAGGGTTACCGCTACCCCGGAACACAAAGGGCTAAGGAAGGAACACGGATGGGCTTTAGTCAGTAAGAGTCTAACACTCCCCTTCCGCTCCACCCAGAGTGGGAGGGGTCATTTGATGATTTCCCGTCCAAAAAAAAGGCAGGCGCTTTACTTTGTGTAATTTATAATTTCATCGCCACTGCTCTCAAAACGGTGAAGGAAACCGGCATGTCCTAGAACCAAAAATTCGAAGAACAAGTCGTCCAATTGTTGGTTCTAGGACATGCTGGTTTTAGTGAATAGTCCCGGGAAATCCGGGAACCGAAAGTACCGGGAAATCGCGAAAGTTTTTATTTTGCCCTGTCATTTCGTCTTTCTCTTACTTTGTCCGTTTCAACACTTTCAACTCTACTACTACGTAGCAAGTGTATTCCACGCCAAATTAGAAATATTCTAAACGCGAAGTATCATTTCCCGAAAGTATCGAAAGTACCGGGAATCCCGCTTCTTTAGCCAGAAGGTCCCAAAAATCCCGGTTCTGCATTCCCCAGCTGGTTTCCACATCTACCAACCCGCGCTGGGCCCGCGTAATACATTCCCTCTCGAAGAGACTCGAAGAGAGGAGGCCTGTATCCCAACAGTGGGAACATTGTAGGCTGTAATGCAAAGCAAAATTACTTTAAAGCAGCTTCATTTTAAAATCTCGGAAACTGGACGGTTTTAACGTGAATATGAATAATAACCAGCCAAACGAGTTTGGGGTGTTATTGAAATGATCAAGTTAACTTCATAACAATGGCATACAAAAAACAGCTTGCAAGTACCTACTTGAAGATTGTGCTCGATTACAACAAAGCCTTTGTTTAATTTGGCAAACTTGTCTGTTATTATAATGCACACGTACATGCACAACAGATGCATACATTATCTCTTCTCAAATGTTAAAGTCCTACCAAGGAGTATCGTGTTACCCGGCAACTGGGTTGTGGAGGTCAGATAGACAATCGCTCCATGAAAAATACTAGTACTTATTCAGCTGCTTATTTGCGTATTACACTACCTACTAGCTTCTGCCCGCGACTTCGTCCGCGAAATTACACCCTCCCCCCATTCACGCTCTTAGGGGTGGAAATTCGAAAAACCCTTTCTTAGTGGATACCTACTCTTCACAAAGAACACACCCTCCAAATGTCATGTCTCTAAGACCAGCGGTTTAGGCTGTGCGTTGATATGTCAGTCAGTCAGGACTTTGAATGTTATAATATAGAGATCAATCACAATTTGAATAATTTTGAAGGATATTGCTAATCTTCATATGTTCGAAAAGTCTACTCAACAAGTAACAACGTAAGTAACGTAATGAATGTCGTTGAACTTGAACTATCAAAATGAAAGCCACTGTGGCTACTGTTAGTATGTTACGCAATTATTACCCCCGCTCTTACTAAGGGGTATCATGTCTCCGCGTCACTGCATGGGTTAGGCGATTATCACACTGCCACGCATCAGGCAATTCACGCAGCGAGGTGCGGGATACGGAGCCAAATTCCATGCGCGTGAGTGCGTTTTTATTGAATTTGTATGTAAAAAATCACGCGCGTGGGTGCGTGGCAGTGTGATAATCGCCTTATGGAGATCAGATAGGCAGTCACTCTATGTTAAATCATCATCATCATCATTTCAGCCGAAAGACGTCCACTGCTGGACATAGGCCTCCCCCAAGCACCTCCACTTCGACCGGTTTTGTGCTTCTCGCATCCAACGAGTTCCTGCGGCCTTCACAAGGTCGTCGGTCCACCTTGTGGGAGACCTTCCAACGCTACGTCTTCCGATACCATTCCATGTAAAATACTGGCACTTATTCAGCTGGATATAGTGGAAGCCGATCCTAAAATGGTTGAGAATAGGCTAGGTAGATTGAATAATCTGATCCAGCCTGTCCCTTGCTGCCCTTCCCCAGCGACACTAAGCCGAGATCTGTACCCCACAGGGAGTGCCCTTAGCGTGTGGTCGCTTAGTTTTAAAGTTTTTAAGCCCTGGTTGGAGGCCTTAATTTATTGAGGCACCCACAGGCAAGATCGGTTAAGCAGACGACAACCTCCTTTTTTTATCGTGGAGAAATGCTCAGACGGTGGCGACCCCGTCAAGGCTGCGGAAGGAGAGCGGCGCACCGCAATACCGACACTCCTCTCCCGCCGCGGCCTTCAACCCTCAGCCGCGATGCCTCCCATACGACATCGCGGCCCGCCTCAGCTGCGATGTCGCCCAAGCGTAACCTACTTGTTGGCCGCTATGTCGTCGGCTTACTGGCAAAAGCCCTGACGAGCGGCCCCTCCTCGGGTTCCTCTTCGCTTCACCGTGGGTGTCCAAGCCACGGCTACAGAGCCCCTCCGCTTCGACAATGCGGGAACCCACCGGGGAGGGGGGGGGGGGGGACGACAACCTCCTAGGTTGACCTGCAACATGACAAAACCAAAAAAAAATAATAGGCAGATTGATTGAAATGATATTGTATTTGTGATGGTCAACTGATCAGGCCTCCTGTCTTTATTTTCCTCCTTCACAAAGAACATCACGACTGTTCTTCACGAAGGGTTATGCAGAGGTGACCTACAATCACATGTCGCCAGTTATGCTTAAGTCCTATGTAATAGGGGGCGAGCCTATTGCTATCAATCGGGAACGAACAAATCCGGACTCCGAGATGTTACTAAGAAATTCCTGATGGAAAAACTCAATCACACATTGCCCGGCCTGGGATAGATTCGATTCAATAGAATCCAGGACCTCATGCTCAGTAGCACCGCTTGCGACCACTAGACGAAGCATGTCTTCCTTGAATTCCTTAATTTATTGGCATTGTAGCGTTGCGATATACTTATAATAAACTAGCGCAGTGGCGCATACCTGCGGAGTGGTCAGTCAGGTATTCAGGTCACTTGCTTCCTGGCGCCTAACTGATGCGGACGTGTGACCTCTGATGTTGTACACTTTTATAGTGAATTGTTGATTAAATTACCTACCTACTCGAATACTTCCTATAAAGTGGTGAACACACCTATCCACTGAAGTCTGCTCTTATTATCTTTTACAACGCACTCTCTTTACCTAATTATGTTCGGCTCCCTAATTATGTACCTACGTAACACACTATCGATCTCAATTTGAAGGATATTGCTAATCCATTGCTTCATATGTTCGAAAAATTTGTCTGCTCTACTACGTATACATATAACGTATACGTATAACGCAACGCAATGAATGTTGTTGAACTGTCAAAATGAAACCCATTGCTAGTGATAGTGTATAAAAACGCTAACTTAGTTCAAGCTATGAAAATGAAGCGATGTTATTGGTTTGTTTCATACACATCCCTCGCTACGCATCCTCGGACATCTCTGGTGGAAACGCAGCCTTATGGCTATAATTCAATTTATCATTTCCTGCTGCGGCAAGATCTATGTCAGTGGCGGATTTACCAATAGGCTGAGTAGGCTGGAGCCTAGGGCGGCAGATTTTAGGGGCGGCAAATTTGGGGCTAATTCTTTTTTAAATGTCTTACTGAAATTAAAAAGATTAATATATTATATACCTACCATTTTTTTTTTTGGAAAGAATAAACAAAGTGAATGCTCAAATTCAGGCTTCTACCGTAGATTTTATCACAGTTGCCGATCTTTACAAATCTCTTTGCAAGTTTTCCGTAGCTGATGAACGAGAACATTTTAAGTATTTTGAAGAAAAGGTGAAGCAGTATACAAAAGACATGGGACATTATTGTAGAGGTCGGTAGGGGTGGCAAAATTTGAATAGCCTACTGGCGGCCGCAAATGTGTAAATCCGCCGCTGATCTATGCATTAGAGTGCAAAGATCTTGCCCCACTTGACCCAGACTACTTTTGGTTAAAAATACATGTACTTGCATAATATAATGCATTCTATTTATTAATAGAATGCAATGTGCTCTGATGATTACGTAAACATGATAATGTCAAACCGGAATGCAATTTGGTCTAGTTGCAAGTCTAGCTACATTTACTCTCGTTACAATGATTACATACTGAAACCTATGTATTTTACCAATGTAGGGTTTTAAAATCAAATTTTTTATTTCACATAAACCTAAATGGGCACTTATGAAACGTCAGAAGATTTTGCTATTTTTGATACTAATGGGTGATTCATTTGGAGGTACTTTTTTCAAAACTATAAAAAATTATGAAGAAACAAAATCGGGTTATATATTTACCCGACTGCGCGACGCAAAGGAGTGGTAATGTGTTTATCAGCCTATGTATGTATGTATGTATGTTTGTATGTTTCTTTGAAGCACTATACAGACCGAACGCCTGGGCCGATTTTTATGATTCACACGTCAATCGATTCCTCTTAGTCCGGCGAGTGTCACTAAAGACATGACGTTAATGAAAATTCAATATGGCGACTACTGGACGCCATATTGTGAAAATGAAAAAAATGAAAGTCAACAAACTATGTCAAGTGGGGTATCGTTGAATAGGTCTTTCAAAAATATTAGTGGTTTGGAAAGACCGTTTTTTGATTAAGTAAACCGTTCGTGACTTATCAAGCTTTAAAGTACCAATTTTCGTTAGAATCAAGTGTCCCCCCCGGGTGCGTCTCATATCGTAGGTATAGAGTTATTTGGTATATTTTCATTTCAATAACGTTCACAAGATACAATAAACGTGAGATATACCAACTGTTGATATAATTTCTTTACATATAACATTTATATACCTACCTACTCTAAAACTTACTTCGTATAACCACAGTCTAAAAATCATACAGTCGTCCAACGAAGACGTCTAGACAGGGCAATCGTGCGGGGTGTGAGGGGCGAGACGCGGGTGAGCCGATCCCGAACTGCGAACAAAACGATGTTAGTAGTTCGGGATATATCATTGAGGGCTGACGCATGCTTGTTTTTTATTTGTTAATTTAAAATGGTGCATACGACGTGTGCTGTGACTGATTGTAAGTCTTCATCTCATATAAATAAAGATCTGCGGTTTCATCAACTTCCACGTACAGAAGAAAGGTAAATAAAATATCTATTTTGTTATTGTAGAGTGCATAAATAATTTTATTTGTAATTTCGTGCCATGTTGATAACGCTAATAAAATGGCCGACCGGCGCACGGTAAAAAAAAATAATAGGGTATCACTAAGTATGATTCCTATGTTCTGTGTTTATCACACAGAGCATCTGTTTGGAAATCCTACTAATATTATAAATGTGAAAGTGTTCGTTTTTATGTTCCGTGTCAAGATGGTGGACTTTTTTATTATTTACTAAGGGTGAATTTCGAGATGGTGGCCGTAATTTTTTATAATAAGATATGAATCTCAATTTTGAGTATAATTGGAGTGCTTATTACGAAAAAGCCATCCTTTTTGAAATCCAAGATGGCGGAAGTCATTTTTTTATAATTTGATATGGGTGTCAATTTCGAGTATATTTGGGGTGCTTGTTACGAAAAAGCCATCCTTTTTGAAATCCAAGACGGCGGACGTCATTTTTTTATGTTTTGATATGGGTGTCAATTTCGAGTATATTTGGGGTGCTTGTTACGAAAAAGCCATCCCTTTTGAAATCTAAGATGGCGGACGTCATTTTTTTATACTTAATTTAAACGATAATAATTTAAGAGATTTAAAAACCGTGATGTCGCACTGACAACTAAGTTATTTAAAAACTTTACTTAAACCAGATTACAGCACTGTAAGTGTCACAGTAACTAGTTATCAAGTCAGCATCAGTTCAATTTTGAAATCTCTTTGTATACGACTCATCTGCGTTTTTTATTGTCATACTCAACTCCTTAATACATGCAGTGTAGAACGGGGTAATAATTGTTTTCTTTACTATATTAATATCGATGTTGATTTGCAATAAATAAATAATTATATAAATATTGTTTATTTGTGACAACCCTGGCCGATGCGTTACTGTCTAGACGATGTCGGCATTTTATACGAGATCAAAGGCGTCGTCCTACTGTATGATTTTTATACTGTGGTATAACGTTATTGGATATAACGTTTATTTAAACGAAAATCATTAGGTCTATCGTTTAAAATATATATTGATACCGTCATTATGGTTAACACCCCAATTCAGAGCGATCCGACTCGGACAGCTTAGGTTAGAAAGCCTTCGTGGCTTCCGAATTATTTCCGTTACCGTTACCGCACCCGAACTCAACGAACGCAATAGACGACGTAGGATGCAAGAGCGGGCGAAGGGCACCCCGAGGTTCGGTTTGGTTAGGTTACTTTAAACCCTTTACACAAAAATAGAGGCCCCGCGAAGCGGGGCTTCGTCGACATAGGATGCAAGAGCAAGCGAAGGGCACCCCGAGGTTCGGTTTGGTTAGGTTACTTTAAACCCTTCACACAGAAATAGGGGCCCCGCGAAGCGAGGCTCCGTCGACATAGGATGCAAGGGCGAACGAAGGGCACCCCGAGGTTCGGTTTGGTTAGGTTACTTTGAACCCTTTACACAGAAATAGGGTTCCCGCGAAGCGGGGCTCCATCGACATAGGATGACCATAGGATGAAAAAAAAAGTTTTTATCATATTAGACTAAAAAGGTTTTATGTCTATTGAGTGGTATATCAAATGATTTTATATTAATTGTCTGTTATTCTTATAGAAATTAGTTACATTAAAATTATATCAATCGTTTATTATATTAACCGATCATTATCTATACTAATATTATAAAGAGGTAAAAGTTTGTATGTTTGTATGTAGGGGTTAATTTCTGGAACTACTACTCGGATTTGAAAAATTCTTCTTGCTTTTGATAGCCCAATTCTTGAGGAAGGCTATAGGCTATTTAACGTCACACTATGGCCCTTAGGAGCCGAGCAAAAGCGCTATGGGGAAACGAAGTGATAGAGCAGGAGACGCGGGCAAGTGATGCAATACGACAAGATGGGTCGAGGGAATAAGAAATTTCACGCGAACGAAGTCGCGGGCAGAAGCTAATCAAATAAAATTATAGGTTCAGTTGTTATATCTTGTAAATATTAGAGGTTTTGTAATTATATCATATATTACTTACCCGTCCCCCCCTCTACCAACTAAACGGTTTTAGTTAGAAATTTAAATGTTACGGCAGTAGTACCTATATATTACGAAGTTTAAAGGAAAACTATCACACTTAAGTGGGATTTACAACTCATAACTAAAAAGAATAAAATAAAAAAATTAAATTTAAAAAATCAAAAAACCCGACTGCGGTAAAAAACATAAGTTAAAAAAAAAACTGAAAAGCTAAAAACAAGCCCATTTTAAATTAAATAAAAGTTGGAAGCAGGCGGGACCCATACCATTTTTATATTTTCAAACTCAAATGGGTCCCGCCTGCTTCCAACTTTTATTTTATTTAAAATGGGCTTGTTTTTAGCTTTTCAGTTTTTTTTTTAACTTATGTTTTTTACCGCAGTCGGATTTTTAGATTTTTTAAATTTAATTTTTTTATTTACTATCACACAAAAGAACCATTCTTTACATGTAACTGCGGTTAACATGGTCCATTCTGCAGTTCCAATATGACGCGTCCGAACATTTTCAGTGGTATTTGGCGAATAATGCGAGTAAAAAATTAAAAAAAAAAGCTCTCTAGTTAAAATTTCAATATTTGGAGGAGGTGCTTCCCTTTTTCTTTTTTAGTGTTTCTGACATTACGATCTTAATATTTATTTTAATTTTATTCAATCATGTTTTAATTGTTTAATGCTGCAATACTAAACACCTTTTCCTGTTTGGTATTAAAATTTTTTATTCATCTCTTAAATAAATTGCAATCTATAGTTTTGTATCATTTAGAAGCATTTTTTCAATTTTGTAAATGTAAGAACCATGGATCCGTTTATTATGATTTTTTGATGTTGACTTGAAAGAGCATGTCAGTTGAGAATGTGTCATGCTCACTTAAATGTTTCGCTGATGGTGGCGCGTGTGTTGGATCATTCGGTTCCCTACAAAATGGTTGAGCTGGATGGTGCTGATCCATGCGTCATGTTCGTGAACGGACGCCGTCGGTTGAGACTGGTCATCTCTTAACTGCCAAGGCTTATTTTTAATCTTATTTCTTGTATTGTTTCTTCATTTGTGTGTTTTTTTTTTACATTGTTCTTACATATAGAAGCAACAAGAATAATGTACTCAGGATTTTGTAATATCTTGATTTAAAAGAGTGTCCATGGAGTTTCTTGCCCGTTCTTCTCCATAGAGATCTACGCTTTGGAATGGGCGACTAGCTTCAACTTTCTGACTAACTGACCGACTACTTAATTTTGACAATTCAAAAGTACCTGTAATGGTTTAATTGAAATAAATGCTTTGAGTTTGAGTTTGAATGTTGACTTCCAGTTGCTCAATCGTACGCGGCTTGTCCATAAAGACTTTGGACTTTACATAGCCCCAAAGGAAAAAGTCTAGGGTTGTGATGTCACAGGATCTAGACGGCCAACTGACCGGTCCAAAGCGCGAAATTAACTCTCACCAAATTATTCTCGCAATAAAGCCATAGTTTAACATTTTTTTTTTGTTTTGAAAAAAGTACCTCCCAAATGAATCACCCATTATTATGTTGAAAAACAAATGAAAGAAGAAATGAAAGAGGGATGGACTGTGTTAATGATGATATGGTAAGAAAAAATTTTTTTTTTGTTTGGTGCAGCTCTTTTTACCGACTTCACAAAAAGGAGGAGGTACTATGTTCGGCTGTTTGTATGTTGAATACCAATCGCCAATTGTCGATGGATTTTCAAAATCCTTTTTTTGTTCGAAAGTAGATAGTTCTGAGGTGGTCCCATTGTCACCAAGTTAGGATCTGATGATGGGATCTTAGAGAAATCGAGGGCAACCCTCAAATTTTATAGCCTCACTTGTTGTTTTTCGCATATTTTATGAAGTATCTTGTTTATTTGCGTATGGTTGTCACCATCTCAGGTAGCTGGGCTGATGATGGAAGGTACAACTCCTTAACAGTAAGAAGTTACTCAAACAGGCAAGGACTGTTTTAGTAAATTGTTTTGATGTTTGATAGGGCATTTGTCACATTTGGTCTCATGATCATCAAGTCATGACCTGATGCTGCAGTCAGGATAGTCTGCAGAGTACCTAACTCCTCGACAACTAACAGCAGATATATCGTGTTTAGGCTCATTGAAAAGGGCTCGATGTGTGGATAAACATACTGTTAATGAGGAACACCGAAGTACATAGAGACCTGATGCTGAAGCCAGGAGCATCAGAAAAAGTACAAACCTTGAAATAACAGCACCGTAGTCGTGTTTGGGCTCATTTCAAACAGGACTAAATTTTAAGTTCAATGCAATGTTGACATAAGTCTGGCCTGATGCTGCAGCCAGGATTATCAGCTTCTAGTCTAAAAACATCAGGTCAGGATTTGATGATGGGATCCTGGAGAAATCGAAGGAACTCTTCAAATATTATAGGCACACCTATAGCGATTTGGGTATTTTTTATAGTAACTCGTGCACTTGCTCTCGGAAAGCACCATTTGGTGAAGTGGAACTGATGATGAAGACCACAGATGGCCACCGGAACTACTCAATAATATCTAAGTGTTTCACGGGTTGCGATTCGATTACTTTAATATGGTTGCTAAGCAATTCATGCTCGTCACAATGTGAATGGTGATATGGAGCTGATGGTGGACCTGGAGAACTCCTCAACAATTAACTTCCCTGCATCGGGAAAAGCAATATTTTGTTTGTAAAAGGCGATGATCACTAGGCTATTGTAACTTAGATAAATTATAAGCAGACCCACTAAAAAGCGTGAAATAAAAACTTTTTAAGAAAAAAAAAACCGACTTCCAAAAAAACACTACAAAGTGAAAAATAACTTTAATTTCGGAAGTCGGTGGCAAAAAACTAAAATACAGATCCAAAGACACCGACTTCCGAAATTAAAGTTATTTTTCACTTTGTAGTGTTTTTTTGGAAGTCGGTTTTTTTTTTCTTAAAAAGTTTTTGTACCTATTGTCGATAAAATAGGTAATGTACAATATATTGACATACGTCATTGTAACTCATCAGCTCTAGCTTATCTACTACCCTCATTTTAATTTTTTTCCGCCTTGTTCGTAAATAGTCATTATTATATTATCAATGATAAAGTTTATGTTACTAATTCGTAAATAGTCATTATTACATTAAGATTGTTTTTCGATTTGAAGATGATAAATTTTTTATTGGGTCAACAGAGTGGTTATACGAAATACCCATGCTTTATTTGTTCCTGGGACAGTTGAGCCAAATCACGTCATTGGACTCAAGAAAATTGGCCTACGAGAGAGGCTCTTGTTATTGGGGAAAGAAATGTTATAACTAAACCCTTGGTTTCAAGAGAAAGAAATCATTCTTCCACCATTACATATAAAATTAAGGCTAATGAAGCAATTTGTTAAGGCTCTCGACAAAAATGGTCAATGTTTCCAGTTTATTTAAAAAAGAATTCCTGGTCTAAGTACTGAAAAACTAAAAGCAGGTATCTTTGATGGACCTCAAATACGTCAATTTCTTTTTCCTTTTTCCAATTCTTTTTCCTCAAATACGTCACTTCTATGAATGATGTGGAACGGCTTGCGTGGAAATCTTTTGTAGCAGTTACACTGTTGTACAAAATTTCCTCGGAAATTATAAGGCTGACAACTATGTAAAATTAGTATAAGATATGCTGGTTCGATTCAAAGATTTAGGCTATAATATAAGTATAAAATTACACTATCTCAAGAGTCAGCTAGATCAATTCCAACACAATTTAGGAGCGAAAGCTAAGCGAAGAAAAAGGAGAATGTTTCCACCAAGACATAAAAACAATGGAGAATAGATACCAAGGTAGATGGGGCACTCATATGATGGCCGACTACTGTTGGGGAATCATGCGAGATTGCGCAAGTCAATTTCATTCGAGAAAATCACTCAAAAGACAATTTCTTGATGTTTATTGCCATAAAAATATATATTTATTGTGAAAAATTGTTTTTTTATTTATCTCGGGAACTAGAGCTGATAGAAAAAAACCGATTACATTTTTGATATCACCACGTAAGACGCTTAAAATCAGGTCTAAAATCCCCGGCACCAAAATGGTAGTAGGCCAGTGTTATTGATTAATAGAGTAGGTACTATGGTAGAAAAAGACATTTATCGCCGACTCCAATTAAATTGGTATAAGGGCAAGAAAATAATCATATACATATAATTATGTTGGAAAACAAATAATCTTTGCCTATTTTTTATTTTATTTATTTGGGAAGACAAACAATTGTACAATATGTTTTACAAAAAAAGGAAAGAAAATATAGATAAGACATATGGGTAAATGTACAATCAACGACGTCTCCACAGATTACTTGTGTACATTATTAATTAGGTACGTTCAAATTACATTTAAATACTAAGTAGGTATTTTATATATTCTTACAGAAACAAGATCGTATGTATTATGTTTCTATATTTATGTCTGTAATTTATATGGTGTACATAATAAAGAGTACTTATTCTATTCTAAACAATTACCGGTCCGAGTAGTTACATAAATAGGTATTTTTTTATATCAACAGGTACTTAGTCAAAAACAATAAGTAAGTAGGTAGGTACTTACTTACATACGCATACGATTAGGCTGTACCTACCTACTTGATACTTTCATTATGTGATTGTGATCGTCCATTGAAAATGTTTGCTAATTAAAAATTTAAATAACCCCCGACTCAAACAAAAATCTTTAAAAACTAAAATAAAAATATATGTATATTGACCCTTTAAGTTTAAGTAATAAGTTGCAGGAAATATTTTGATTCAAGCGTCCTCGCATCGGGGGCCGGCTAATGAAAATTGGAAGTTTTGTTTTCTATAATAGCATACATTACATTCATTATTGCCGTCCCCCGACCCACAACTTATAACACCCCGTCGTTTTTGCGTCGGGGGCGGGGGTTAATTAAATACGAATGGAAACACATTTATTTTTATCGTCATTAAAACATTTTGCCAGTTATTTTTAAGTTTTATAGTCATAGTGCAATTAGTATACGTATGCTAACTAACTAAACTAATAATAATAAATCAATTCTTAGAATGGAACACTGATAATAGAATAACCCATTGAATAACTTCGCGCCTTTCACTTGAGCTATAGACAAGTTTAATAATAAAAAACAAAAATAGTTCTAACTTTCAAGTATTTTTAAGCGCATTTTAAGTATGAATCTAACTACGTTTTCCCAGCTTGGTAAACCGCTCTGCTAGTTACCGTCAGATGACGTGATGCAAGTGACTACTTATTACAAAATGTTTCCAATTCGC
Source organism: Amphipoea oculea (assembly GCA_945859645.1). Taxonomy (NCBI): domain Eukaryota; kingdom Metazoa; phylum Arthropoda; class Insecta; order Lepidoptera; family Noctuidae; genus Amphipoea; species Amphipoea oculea. The sequence continues at coordinate 19,282,651 of OX243873.1, forward strand.
ACTAACAAGCGTTTTTTTTTTTTTTTTTTTTTTTTTTTTGGGCAACGGAGCCGATGTCGACTATTCTGCCAACGTCATGTGGTGACGGCAATACAGCGAGGTGAGCCGTCGAACTTTGCACTCCGTGGTTTGCTAGTTACAAGAAATAGTAGTTTAAAAGACGAAGAAAAAGAAGAATATATATTATATACATATACATTTAAAACATCACAAATCTACATAATATGTATTTACAAAGTTATTACTACACACCAAACTACAATTTGATATTATTTAAGTTTAAAAAAGTTGACAAGATTTGGATAACTTTAGGAGAAAAGTTAGTCAAGAGGGAATGGAAGTTAGTAGGAAGACGGATTTTAATTTTGGAGAGCTTATGATACAAGTCAATTGATTGGGAATTTAATGGACAAGAGAAAAAGATGTGGTCTAGAGTACCATCATCAAGACCACATTCGCACAAGGAACTGTCACGAACACGGATCTTATTTAAGAATACTGGACTGCAGCAGTGACCAAGTCTTAGTCTACACAAGGTTGCAACAGTTCTTCTGGATAATTTTGGGCATTTAAAAAACCAAGGTTTCCGCTGGATGTCGGGTTGAATACTGGCGTAATACGCCCCCTTGAGCTTCGAACTTAACTGCCACATTGCTGACCACGAGTTGAACAGCTTATGTTTGGTGTCAGTCCGTAAGTCGTAGCTATGCACCACGTAGTGCTTCCGATCCACCGGGTTAGACGTAGCAAATTTTGCCAGTGAATCGGCACACTCGTTGCCACTTATACCCGAGTGACTGGGAACCCAAGCTATTTCAATGTTTAAACCGTTGTTCGAACAAGTAAATAGTAAATTTAGGATATCAATGATAATTTTACTGTGAATTTTGGATTTAAGTTGGTTTTGAGCTAAAGCTTGAATACTACTGCGCGAATCTGAGAAAATTACTGAATTTTTAACGTTATGAGTTAGAATAAAATTGATGGCTTCTAGAATACCGATGCATTCCCCTGTAAATACTGAGGTCTCTGGTGGACATTGGAATAAGAGGGCAATTTTCGAATTTTGAAAATACGCAGAAACACCTGTACATCCTGTTGAAGACAATTTGGATGCGTCCGTATAAAATAAATTCCAACCCTCCCAGTATCTTTTAATGGCCCGATCGAAGTCACCTTTTACGTCCTGAGAGTTTTTGGAGATACCAAGTCCCAAAACGACCTTTGGTCTGAAATGGACCACCTCATATGCGGAGGAAAAGACCGGAAGAGTGGGGTGTTGACAAACAGGTGAGGAGAGGTGTTTAAGCTCTCTGTACCTATTCATCAATGGAATAGATTTATTATTCCAGTAGGAAGACACGTTAAGAGAGAGGTAGATTTGTTCTAAAATGGGGAGTAAAGGATGGGACGAAAGGGAGAAAACTTTTGACAAGAAACGGTCTGCTAAGTATTGTCTGCGAAGGTTAAGAGGGGGTTCTGCACATTCTACCTGGAGCGCGTTTATGGGGGAGGATTTCATAGCACCAGTCACGATCCTCAGACATTTGGCCTGGACAGAATCCAGTCTACGCAGAGCATCTTTGTTACACGGTTCAATTAAGTAGCTGCAGTAATCCAGCACGCTTCTAATCAGCGCATTGTAGACCAGTTTTAAGGTGTATGGGTGAGCACCCCACCAGACACCTGCCAAAGCCTTAAGAACCGAGATCGAGCGCTCACATTTTTTAACCGTATTACTAATGTGGTCCACTCCCGACAATTTGGAATCCAGGGTAACCCCCAGGAACCTGGCCTTCTCCTCGATTGGAATCGCTTGGCCGTCAATATTAATGTCGACTTGGGGGATAAGACGTTTACGAGTGAAGACAACTGCTGAACTTTTTGGAGCACTTAAAGATAACCCGTGATCTAAAAGCCATTGGTTTAATGAGGACAAAGATATATTAATGGACTGAGCGGCATCCTGGATGGAAGTGCCAGAGACCAATAATGCAATATCGTCAGCATACTGAAGAATATTACAGTCAAAATTTAAACAAGAAGGAAGATCGGAAGTATAAATGTTATATAAGGGTGGACTAAGCACGGATCCTTGAGGTAGACCCCTCCAAACCGACTTCGGCTCAGAGTTCTCCCCCGGTATCCTAAGTTTAACACGACGTTCTAAAAAAATGCTGCATATGATTTGACGAATCCTAGCCGGGATTCTCAAGTCTTGCATCTTCTGCCTGAGAACTGGGAGAAGAACAGAATCATAGGCAGCTGAAATATCTAAGAAAACAGCTACCACAGACTCATTCCTGCTAAGGGCCAGTCGGATCTTTGATGTAAGGGTCCCCACACTATCAGCTGTACCCAGACCTTTCCTGAAGCCGAATTGAGTCGTTGGGAGCAGTTTTCTGCTTTCTACAAACCATTCAAGACGGTTTTTAATCAAGTGTTCTAGAAGTTTAATAAGTATGGACGATAGAGCAATTGGCCTGTAAGAACAATGATCACTAGGATCTTTACCGTGTTTTAATATAGGAATTACTACTTGAACCTTCCAATCAGGAGGAATATAACCGGAAGAAAAACAATAGTTGGCTAAGTCTAGATAATATTGATGGGTCTTATCACCCGCTTTTGTAATGAAGGAGTAAGGGAATCCATCCACTCCAGGAGCAGAATCCTTTACATGGGCGAGGACCGATTTAAGTTCTCCCAGAGTAAAAGGCTTGTCCAAAGGGTCATCTGATGCTAGCTGGGAGCCCGTAGCGACACACTCATCCAAATTAGGAACATAGACTGGGGCCAGTTTAGAAAGAAACTGGTTACCCAGTTCCTCAGATAGTATGGTCCCGGAGGGGGGTCTCAAACTACTCCTGAAAGACTTCAGCTTACGCCACACGGCCGACACTGGAGTGGATGGATTCAGCGAACCACAATATTTCCGCCAACCTTCTCTCTTTTTATTCTTAAGTAATTTTTTGGACTTAGCCAAGATATGTTGAAAGGCAATGATGTTATCCAGGTTCATGTCAGAGTTGAAGTTCATTTCGGCCTCATTCCTGGCCCTGATCACGGCAGAGCATTCCCTATCCCACCATGGCGGCGATGGAATTTTGCCCGTTGGCGCTTTTTTTGAAGGGAAGCAATCATCTGCTGTTGAGGATATTGTGTGGGAGAATGACGAAAAGCATTCCTGCGTGGACTCAGCGTTAATAGATGGGAGAGAAGAGACACGTAAGTCTAAAATTTTTGAGTAGAGGTCCCAATTTACTGAATTCAGCTGGTATTTTAACAGAGGAGGGGAAATTTTGTCAGGGATAGTCTTGGAAGGGATTTCAACCATGATGGGATAGTGATCACTCCCATAAGTCATATTCAAGCGACTCCAATTAAAAAGGCTGGCTATACTAGACGAACAGAATGTTAAATCAACACAGCTGCTGTTCTGCCCTGGTGCAGACCTACGTGTGGAACTGCCATTATTAATTACACATAGGTTTAGTTCATCTAATATATCCACTAGGCCTATACCAAAGTTGTCGCAGTTCTCTGAACCCCATCTATAATGATGGCCATTAAAATCACCCATAACAAGTAATGGACCTTGTAAACTACTTAGCAAACTTTTAACTGTAATAAGATCTTCAATTTGTGGGTGTGCAATATAAAAACTAAAGATATTTATATCCTCAGCCTTAACAGCAACAACATTAATGTTGTCACCAACGGAGGGTAGAGGAATTGGGGAGAATGGTACTTTGTTATTAATGAACAAAGCACATCCTCCATATCCATCTGGTCTGTCATGGCGAACACCACTGAAACACGGAATCCTGAAATTACTATCAGAACGAAGCCATGTCTCAGCAATGCTGCAGATCGATGGTTTGTATTTATTAATGATAAAGAGTAGGTCAGGTTTCCTGGGAGTAATACTCCTCACGTTCCATTGAAGGAATGTTAGGGGGTGGAACATTATTAATATATTTAACAATGGATGACAGTTTGTTGGCAACGTGGTCAGGTAAGGATTGTGCAGGATTAGCTAATACTGTTAGTAGGATATTGGCTATAATATTGAGAATGTTTTCAGACTTATCAGGATTGCTTGTACCTTCCATGGGGAAAGCACAGCCATTTTGGGATGGAGAAAAGGAGTAATCCTTAATAAGGGCTTGATGCGCCTGCTTGTCATAGCTAGGGGAAAGGGGGGCATGAGATTTGGGTTTTAGAATGACCGTTTTACGATATGATTTTGTTGTTTGGGGAGCGGAACCTGGATGATTGGGCGACCTAGTTATTGGTATTGATTTTTGGGATGCTCTAGACACTTCAGCATACGATTTTGATACCGGAGGGAAAACCTGACTTGCCTCCGCATAAGACACAGATTTCTCAGCCATAAGAGCTTTAATGCCCTTCTGCCGACCAAGCTCAGGACAAGCCTTATCATTAGCATAATGATTGCCAGAACAAGATACACAAATGGCACAATCAGTAGGAACTTGGCATCCATCACCTGGGTGGTCTTGACCACATTTATAACAGCGGGGTTTTGAGCGACATATTGTACGTGTATGACCGAAACGACAACAATTGTAGCATTGAATAGTTGGGTACATGTATCTCTCAACTGAAAGGGCAGAGTAAAAACAATAGACACGATTAGGTAAGACTTGCCCGTCAAAAGTCAAAACAACGGTTTGAGTGGGTTTCCACTCTGTAACACCCAGAGAAGTCACCTTTCGGCTCATTCTCCTTGCCTTTATAACGGGGCCGCATCCAACGGGAACCTTAATATTTTCAATAACCTCATCCTCTGTCCATTCTGATGGTACGTCTCTAACGAGACCTAAACGAGTAATATTGAATTGTGGAATTGTAGCAATAAAGTTATTCTGAATTAATGTACGACTTATCAAAAAGCTGTTTGCATCCTGGTGCGACTTAAACTCAACTGAAACTTTGTTTCTTCCTAGACGTTTGACACTACCCAGGAGAATATTGCTGTAGTTGTTTTGCGTCAAAAACATTCCAAATTTCACCGGATGTAGAACAGTACCAGGGGTCTCGCCGTCTTTTAAAGAAACGTGTACAATATATGGCGGATTATCCCTTATCGTGTAAGACTGTCTTCCCATTTCTTTTTTTGTTAGTTTTGGAGGGTTCGCTACAGTAGTCGGAGAAGAAGTAGCCATTCTTTTCCTACTTGCAGATTCGAAATCCATTGAATTATTTATCACATTGTCATCGGGGAGGGAAACTGTTAATATCGGAGAGAAATCAGAGGGATCAGGAGGGTCAGGGGGCTTTTTGTTATCCATAATGGATGCCGGATAAAATCTTTAAAAATAAACTAAATTAATATTAAAACCTACCTTTGCTAAAGCTGAGCCACACTACAAAGAACACTACTACACTACACTACTAAACTACACTCATTCGACAGCCTAGATAAAGAACTTTAAAGAAGATGAAAAAAACCACGTAGTTTTGAAAACGGCGCGAAAACACCTCCGGGCTAACAAGCGTTGTCAACATTACTGCACACGCGATAACCATAGACACAAGTAACGACCATACACACGTCATAAAATATTAACGAGTAAGGAGGTAAAATCGATTATTGCACGACAAGGATGCTAAAAATTACGTCATGGATCACGATTATGAAAATGATGAAATACATAATAAGTTAGCTCTATGTGCAGTTCATTCCCAGCTTATCTTTTATCGCATTGAACAATACGATAATTAGCTTATGTCGTGGAAAGTTGGAAGCAGGCGGGACCCATACCATTTTTATATTTTCAAGCTCAAATGTGTCCCGCCTGCTTCTAACTTTTATTTAATTTAAAATGGGCTTGCTTTTAGCTTTTCAGTTTTTTTTTTAACTTAAATTTTTTACCGCAGTCGGGTTTTTTTAATTACTTTTCTACTAAATGCATATGGATGTATACACGGTACATACACCAAAATAACACTTTTACAATTTTTGTCTGTCTGTTTGTTTGCTCCGGTTAATCTCTGAAACGGCTGGGCCGATTTTAACGGGAATTTCACTGGCAGATAGCTGACATAATAAGGAGTAACTTAGGCTACTTTTATTTTAGAAAAAGAATTAGGATTCCGCGCAAAAAAAATTAAAACGTTTTCCGTCATGCACACGAACGAAGTCGCGGGCATAGCTAGTAATTCTTTATTAAAGTTATATTTGTTGCGCTCGCGAATCATATTTTAATCAACATACAACCTGACAGCCTGGCAGCACTGACCTGCAAATTATGAATTTCGCTACTCTGTGGCGAAATGTGGGTGTACTATAGGTACACCTCTGCAACGCCTGGGGTAACAAGGCGTGATGTTATGTTGTCTACAGCCGTGCTCTATCTACAGAATTACACGTCAATTTTCGTACCTATCATGCAGTGATTGAGTCATAATAATCTGAGCGAACGTAAGCGCATTGCGATCGTGTAGCAGTGATCGTTGTGTCAACATACAGCTACTGATCACGGTGACACTTAAGTTCTTTTTTTAAATTGTGTTACGTTCACTTTCACATGCGGTTAGGAAACATTTTTTTTTTAATAATGGTTACGCATTTACTTTTTTATTGATGGCAACATCGTGATTATGAAGGCTGTACGCGTAGATACTTGGAAGGGCGATCCTCTCAAAACTTTCAAAATACGTACTTAATATGAGTAGGTAGGCCTAACCTAAATGAACTTTGGTTTGGAACCATAATTTGTTTGTTTACACCATTTTAAACAAAATAGTAAGCATTGGTTTTTCATAATTATTACTATAGGTTTGTAAGTAAATCAAATTCTTAGTTAGGTACAGACGCCAGCACATCAACCTACACAATCTGTCAAATTTCTTTAATAGATTTTCAACTTTATCACTGAATTGTAAGGTTCAAAGTTGATTGGGAAAATTTGACAGTTTCGGCACATTTAGTCTACATCAAAGAATCAACTAGATGATGATTAATATGTGTGTCTGACAATTAAAGCAAAATACAATGTTGCTTAGCTAATTGCAAGTTTGCAACACATTTGAACATGAAGACATTAATATGGCTCTGGAAAGTCCGGCGCGGGGTAATTGCGTAACACTGGTAACACACTAACAGTAGCAACTTCTTTCATTTTGACAGCTTAACTACATCTAGAACCATATTAAAATGACCCAATTACCCCGCCGGACCTTCTAGAGTCTAAAAGGTCCGGCGGGGTAATTGCGTAACACACTGACATTAGCAACGGCTTTCATTTTGACAGCTCAACAACATTCATCGACTTATCTACGTTGTTGAGCAGACGAACTTTTCGAACATATGAAGCAATGGATTATCAATATCCTTTAAATTATAAAGATTGTGATTAATAGTGTGTTACGTAACTAAAGTGCTGGACTGTCTCTACATAGTTTTAGTTAGGTAAGTTTGATTAATTGAAGTAATTTATAATACAAGTAGGAAGTGCTTATTAGTTAATATTTCTTCAGTGCAACAACGTCTGTCTGGAGTCACCACTATAAAACGAGAACTGCATTATTTTATGTAATACAAGAGTGTTTTAATTGTTTTGTAATCTGTCTGACTGCAGCGCATTCAAAGCACTTGTTAGTAAAGTTGTATTTGCAATGAAAACGTTAATAATATAATAATAATAATAAAATTATAAATAAAACAATTTGTGCCGCCCGCTGTTAACGTTTTAATGATTTATTTATTTATTAAAACTTTATGTACAAGTAAAAAAAAAATACTGTACAAAGGCGGACTTAATGCCTGAGGCATTTATCGTTTAATTTATGGGTTGTTGTCAAATTTTGCGCAGGTAAATTAGTCCCTCAACACTTTTAATTTTTTTATTATGAATAATGTGTCAACCTCAAATACATTTAATACAAAAATACTTTGTATTAGTAAATTAATATCCATTAATAAAATAAATACATAGCTAGAACAACATAGCTCTAACAATTGTTTAGTCTACGTCAAAGAATAAATACTAGGTGATCATTAAAGTATGTATATAAATACAATGCTGCTTAGCTATTTGCAACACGTTAAATTTAAGACTTAAGATTTTTACCACGCAGACACCTCATCATCTGCCTAGCCTTTTTCCAACTTTGTTGGGGTCGGCTTCCAGTCTAACCGGGTGCAGCTGCATACTAGTATTTTATATGGAGCGACTGCCTATCTGACCTCAATAACCCAATTACCGGCACCCTAATTGCGTAACACACTATCAATCGGAATCAGAATCATTTCGAAGCCAATTGCTAATCCATTGCTTCATAAGTTCGAAAAATTTGTCTGCTCAACGCGTAAATAACGCAATGAATGTTGTTGAACTGTCAAAATGAAACCGATTTCCGAGACACGTAGGGGTCTCGGTGTATAAAGATGGTCACCCATCCACGGACCAACCGCGGCAAGCATAGCTTAGCCTGATCAATTGAGTATCGACCTGTGCGGCTGTTATTACTTAGGCACGGGCCCTAGAGCCAGCCAGACACTTATTTTAATGATATCAATTAATAGTTCTATTTTATGGCTATATAAAGCAAAGAGGTCACAAATTGATAATAAAGTTAATAGGGTTTGTATCTTTTTTGACGACGACAGTAAATTATGCAAATCTGTCCTGCTGCAGATGGCAATTTCCCTATCTACAATTCTATATATCCCATAAATATTTAATTTTTGCCAACGTTAAAATGCATACATGTATATCACGAACTGCATATCATTAGGGCCAGGGCTGCTTAACTTTTAAGATGTTTTATGTAAAATATTTTCTAAAACAACCTTGAACAGATCACGCGAGTTATACCATTATATAGGTACTAAGCGATGATGAGAAGCAACAGTCGATTATTGTTTTTGTTTTTTTAAAAAAACGTTGCCCCACACTAGGAATTTCTCCTGTATTGTGGGTGCCCGCGACACGCAGCGCAGCAGTCACTCGCTTCACTGCGCCAACCGTGTCGTTACATGTTTTACATTAACATCATCATCATCAGTTAGGCAGAGGTGTACCAGGTGTACCTAGACATAGTACGCCCACATTTTGACAGTTATGTTTAAGTCCCATGTAATAGGGGGCGAGCCTAGTGCCACGGCAATATTATAGATAATATTACCGTGCTATTGCCATCAACCGTTCACACAAATCCAGACTCTGGGCTGCTACTGATAAATTCCTAATGGAAAAACTTAATGACGGTTTGCTCGACCTGGAAATCGAACCCAGGAAGAACTCAGCAGTAGTGCTTGCGACCACTAATCCAAATAGGCAGTTGCATAAACTAAAGAAGCCACAAGCATACTAATGACTGCAACTGCATTGCATAGGTACCTAAATCATGTAACGATACCCGCCTGTCTTTGGATGCAATCTAGCTGGCATCACATAATATACGACATTTCGAAAATGGAAGTTAAAAAAAAAAACCTGTGGAAAAACGATGTTCATTGGTCGCTGACATTTTTGAATTTCGACAATTTAGAGAGAGAATTGAGTAAGTAGAGAGAGACACGTTAAAAGTGTTCTAAATCTATTTTCAAACGCTTTTCAAAAGATACTATAATGTTATTGCATGACTCCAAATTGGCAAAGTATGTAAAGTGCCTAGTGCTAGATAATTATTCCGGCATCGGCATGACATCATTGTATCCAGTCTTAAAAATAAAATACAGTTTTTTATTAACTTTGTAAATTAAACCTAATTACCTACCTGCGAATCACAATTCCAACCCAAATATGTGACATTTGCTGTCAAAAAATCACATGTTTGCCATCACAAAGATTTGGCAAAAAAAGCGTCGTTTTTCAAAGTCACTTCTGCACCCTAATTGCGTAACACACTATTAATCGTAATCCGAATAATTTTGGTTTGAAGAATATTACTTATCCATTGCTTCATATCTTCGAAAAATTTATCCGTTCAATAACATAAATTAATGTTGTTGAACTGTCAAAATGAAACCCATTGTATGTTAATTTTTTACGAAATTACCCCGCTGTCATCCGTCCGTGTCACAAAAAGCAGATTAGATCTTTTTCTTAGTCTTTTAAGCTACTATTTCTTGTAACTAGCAAACCACGGAGTGCAAAGTTCGACGGCTCACCTCGCTGTACTGCCGTCACCACATGACGTTGGCAGAATAGTCGACATCGGCTCCGTTGCCAAAAAACAAAAAAAAAAAGTCAAACTACCAAATGCTTTGCAATACTTATTAATATTATTGTACTTATTTACATAGAACAAAACGAACACAAGAATACTTCTCTGGATAATTTTTTAGAACATTTTAATTAGGTAGTGGGTGTTAATTTTGAAACTACTTTAATTAACTTAAACGCTCAAAGTGTTTTTTTTCGTTAATCACGGAATGTTTTGTTTAATACAATACTTAATTACCTATATTTTAAATTGGTTTTGTTTTTGTTATTTTTCCTAAATAATCTACCCGTACTTTTTAAATAAATAATCTTATAGGTTGATATAATATCTAAATGTTTTGAAACTACTGAAGTTGCATTGATAATTAACTGAGTTATCACCATTTATCACAATGAATGATTGACATAAGTTGATAAGTGTCTCATACATTGGTCTCATCACATCATGCCGCACAATACTTACATATTATGTAGCTTGCACTTAAATTATGACGTAAGTTTGTATATAATATACTACGTGATATAAGTGTAATGAAGGTTTTACTGCATCTAGATCATCATGACTGAAATTATCTCATTCTAAGTTATATAACTCACAGACGTAATTTACGTCTGTGAAATAACTAAATTATTTCCGACGACTACAAAATATGTAATCTAGGATGTCAATGTGATAATTAATATAGCGAAAGTGAGACCAATACATATCATTTCTGGTTTAATGGTACATACAAAACAAACATTAACATGTATAAAGACTATTTATAAAATTAAAATAAATAAATAATTAGTTCTTCAACGCAATAACGTTTCAGAATGCGGCTAAGACTAATCGGTAACTGTAATTTAATTTATGGATGACTGCATAAATTAATAGTTCACTCACACACTGTACCGAGAAACTCCCAAATTGATCAATCAAACAAATAAACGGCTTTACATTAAAGGAGATGTTCTATAAATGTATGGAGCCTGGGCTAGCACTATGTACACTAAATGTAAATATCCCTATACAATATAGTAACCGTTTTTAAATGTTAATTTTCTATAATTTGACTTCGTTTTAATGTACAGACGCCAGCACATCAACCTACACCTAACTGTCACATTTTCCCAATCAACTTTGAACCTTATGTTTCAGTGATTAAGTTGAAAATCTATTAAAGAAATTTGACAGATTGTAGTAGGTTGATGTGCTGGCGTCTGTACATTAAAATTCACTCGGTCAAGGAGAGCAACATAAAATAAATATGGTGGATCAGCAATATGCGAAATGTCACTATGACAATGACGTTTAACTTATGGTGTCTGCTCTGTGGTCTACATAATATCTGCGAAAAAAAACAAAACACGAATTCCGAAAATACTCGAGTTTCGTTATAGTTACTTAAAATAAAATAGGACTACAGAATATTCTACTCGATTGCGGCAGTACATCTTATATTACCTATTTAAACTATTGGTTATATCGGTGTCAAGAGGAGCAAGAAACGAAAGCTTGAACGTTGTTTTGTTGATCAAACTGTCCTGGTGTTTCATTCTTTAATGCCTATTAATATACCCTGGACTATGATAATTCATAGGAGAGTAGTGAGCTGTGCAGTACCTGACAACTGCACGTTATTGTTACAATGGTGAACTATTCTTATAACACAGTACCGTCAAACGGGGTGAATAGGGATGCAGGGGTGAATCGGGACAAAACTTTAAAAAGAATTTTAACAATTAAAATAATATAGTTTGTTGTCAATAAGGGCACGTAATCGTTAATTAAATTACAGTAAACACATTAGGGTCCTTTTTGGCCCCAAACTATATTATTTTAATTGTTAAAATCCCTTTTAAAGTTTTGTCCCGATTCACCCTGTTTGACGGTAACAGCTGGGAAGAAACCAACTATATTACAGCGACAACCAACTAAAGAACTACGACCAACCAACCAACTAGGCAGTAACAGTTTTTCAGACAAGTTCTATGATATTTAGTTCCTAGTATTAGTATTAGGATGAGAAATCAGTTATGAGAGATATACATATAAATAAAACAACTTATGACTTTATTCATTTTCCACAAGATCATCTCTTATTAATATTCCATCCAGGAATGACGCCGGGTGCTGCTATGCTCTCTTGGTACCGAGCCCAACCCAAATACCACACAATGGTCATTATGAAATCACAGGCGAATCAGAAACCATTTAACAAAGCTGAGGTCAACAGGGAAGCAATCCATCAATGTCCGTAGTAGCAAACTGTTGTCGCAAAACAAAAAAAAAACACTAAAAACTCCGAAACACATCCAATACAACACGCGCGAACACAACGATTCAAAGACAGACAAAAAGTCAAACTGTCAAAGTCGTCAAACGTCATGTCAAACAACTGTCATGGCTACCATAAAAATAGGGTTATCCTATTAAAAAACTTCCCAATAATCATTTGCTGTACACCTGTACTTTACTGCAAATGAATTTCTTTGTATTTTTATGAAAATCCCCTATTTTTTTCCTATTTATCTATGTAGTGTACATGGTGGTAGCCCAAAATCAAACATCTCCTTTTAATTTGTTGAGGCATCCTAAAAGCCAAAGGGTCAAACTTGCATTAAAAAAATATATTCTGTTGGAAATGGACAACGAGTACCTAGAGACTAGAGTATCTAAGATTTATGAATTTTATGATCCAGTTAATCGAAGAAAATTTTTATGACGCTGACACGAATATTGACTCATTGATCTATTGGTAAGGGTGATTTAAATACAATGAAGCTGTATTTGTTCTAATCGAACAGGAAGAGATACTGTCAGCTGATTAGACCATATTAGACTTAATAGTGTCAACACGACAAAGAACACAAATAAGACGAGATTAACCCATGTATTACATGTATACAAATAGTGAGTCAGCATAATTTCAATGTCAATCTAGTAGAATAAATTAATCGTTTCTGCATCGATGCGCATTTCATCACTCATTAGATTAGGTAAGTAACTCATTTGACAGTCAAATCTGTCACATGAAACGTTGCATAGTAATTGGGTTAAATACATAGCTTTAGGTGAATTTTTGTGAACATCAGAATGACTGGCTAAATGACCGATCAGCTTTAAAATATTACTTAAATCTAATACCTATTTGCTACTATGTATTTGATACCTTTGTTTAAATAATTGGTACCTAATTAATAACTGAGAAAACAAATAAATAAAAAATGGCCAGTCATTCTGACATCAGAATGACTGCCCACATTTAGAATCGCGGGTTGTTCGAAAGAGATACCATGGCCCCTGGCACAGGCAACTGAAGGAACACGGGCGATTTTTGAGCCCCCTATCTGTTTACTCTAATATTCTGTGTATGATTTAGGGCGAATTTACTAATGAAACTAGAACGCGATCAGCATAAATCTAAACCGCGTTCTGTCAAGCTTCGCTAATGAGACAATAATTGATTTTCTATTGTTTCGTCGCCGATCGGCGACGCGACAATAGAAAATCAATTATTGTCAATGTCAGTGTCAATATTTCACAACAATAATAATACCTACTGACAGCTTCCCATACTAACTCTACAAGATCTAAATTGTGTTCAACTCTTTCATATATCTATGGTTCAACCATAGAAATGTAGGTTCAACTGTATCAATCGAAGAATTTTACTTCTGTCTTCATTTGTTGTTTCTTCTTTTAATTTTTTATTTTTCCAATTCACTTGAGATATTGGCAGAATAGTCGACATCGGCTTTGGGACAATGACAGCTCTTATAGACGTGTTGATCGCGTTCAGTTTCCAGTTTCATTGATAAAATAACAGCCATGGCGACAGTTGTTATGTCTATGCCATTATTGCAGCTGTATGTAATGCAGGAAGTTTGTTACATTTATACCAGAAGCTACCAAGCTACATTGTAGTATATTGCATGTGAAAATGTGCAATCTCTGTCCTAAGTTCTAATTTGTTCTGCCCGGTTCTGTGATACGGAATTCTACCCTACATGGTTACTGACTCATGCATTACTATTCAGGAAATCGTTAGACAGTTTATAATGAAAAGAAATGTTTACACTAATTATTACAACCCGATTAAAACATTATGGCGGCTCTGAAATCCGCTACTCGCTGCGCAGTACCTCACCCCTCACCCCCGCTGACACATGCATTTGTTACTGCGCACCGACTCGCCTCATGTTCAGAGCCGTTGAATCGGGCTTACTCGCGGTTAGGTTGTACCAGAAACCTTTAACATTTCTAGATCTGCCTTTATTTATAATCCAAGATGGATATCTACATAACATAATTGCATCGTAGCGTCATTATGCCAACAATGAGTAACTTCAGTTGACCCAAGGGCTAATATGTAGGTACCCATTATTTTCTGTGACGTCACCTCATTCAGTGTGTCAGTGCTAAGCCATTGTCATAGTGCCACTGTTTACAACGGTTCGCAGTGTCCCCACGTTGCAAAACCTCATTGGCGAAGGTCAGGAACTGCTACCACACGCTACTTGCATGCAATCTCAATGAGCGCTTGCGCAAGAAAGTGTATCTACGTACAACTTAACTTCATGCACATTTTATTTTTATTTTTAGGGTTCCTTGTGTTTACGAAAAAAATGTTAGAAGCAAATTTGTTTTTTTTTCATTTGTGCCATACCATTGATCGCCAAACAGAATGTGATATTGATAAATGATAATGCATTGTCGTATTTGTCGTAGCAGTAAAATAAATTACCTACTATCGTCAGCTAAGGGCATCAAAACGAAAGTTATTTGATGTAAGTATTTTATTGTACAATAGGTACTTACTTAGTAGGTAAAATCTGGGAAAGTAAATATTAAAAGGTTTGTTTAATTTAGGTGTTGTTGTATGGGGTATCTGAAAATTTGGTTTAGTAGACATGGGACTTATTCGCGAAATTGCCTGTAGTCGTTTATGGACTCATTCACGATAAGCAGTGTCATTCTGCAAAAAGTTGTAGGTATTTATTTATTTAACAAGGCTTACCAACTAAACACATACACAGCATTAACCCAGAGTCGTTGACATAATATTGATCTCGCATGTATTTAAACTATAGGAAAGCACGGTAAAACATGCTATCGAAGTCACTTCTGTACTGGGATATGAAATGACTTCGACGATATAACTTTCTGTCTACTAAAATTTTAAAGTTCAAGGGTGCGGAACTCAGAAGCCACATCCAACTCGCGACTTATTCCAAGGCCTATCGGCTTAATATACTGTCAATATTCTACCGACAGGTGTAAATCGGTGAAGGTCAATTCTCACTACTTTTACAAGAGTAATATTTCGTCAAATATTTGTCGTCTGTTTTTTGCTCCAACGTTTGTAAATAACGCATGGCAAACATTTGTTCAAACGCTCAAAAACGAAAGGTTTTCCTGCCACTTTGAATGTTAATTGGCGCCTACAAAATAATAGTTCCACAGAAGTGTCCATATGCGGTGGTGAATGTGTCCTTCTTATGGTATTGAAATACTTTCTCTACATATAATCAATTATTTACCGTGAATGAACAATTTGTTGATTATGGTTGTCATATCTGAGTTTCGCATATTTGTGCAAGATCAGTGGCGGATTTACACATTTGCTGCCAGTAGGCTATTAAAATTTTGCCACCCCTACCGACCTCTACAATAATGTCCCATGTCTTTTGTATACTGCTTCGCCTTTTCTTTAAAATACTGAAAATGTTCTCGTTCATCAGCGTTCATTAGCATCAAGAAAAACTTGCAAAGAGATTTTTAAAGATCGGCAACTGTGATAATATCTACGGTAGAAGCCTGAATTTGAGCATTCACTTTGTTTATTCATTCCAAAAAAAACATGGTAGGTAGTAGGTACAAGTAAGACATTTAAAAAAATGTTAGCCCCAAATTTGCCGCCCCTAAAATCTGCCGCCCTAGACTCCAGCCTACTCAGCTTATTGGTAAATCCGCCACTGCAACTGATAAATTGTTTACCAACTTCATTAGCCTTTATCTTATTTTTTTTACATTACCTGCCGATCTTTCTGTTAAAATCTCATAACAATTGAAAACTTAGGTGAAGTGAGGTATCAATAGTGTCAATCCGTAGGGTGAAGTGACAGCTCACTTCAAGCAAACTTCACCTAACATTTTTAACAAAATAGACCGTCTGTAACTTCCACCAACCATAGTTCAGCATGAGGTCTCATTCAGACTAAAACAACATAATATAATGTGTGTGAGGAATGTGAGGATGTAGTCCAAGATAATCTTATGGGAATACCCGTTGGACGAGATCACGAGACCATGAAAATTTAGCGGTAATAGTTGGCCAACTTATTTGCTTTTCGAACATGATTCGACGAAGTACGGATGACTAATCTATGCATGTAAAATTGACGTTAAAAAAGTCCGCGTTAAATCAAGGTTATTGTTTAACCAGGATCGCCGGTATAGTTAAAGTTTAGTAAGAATCCAATGGATAATTTCGAATAAAATTTAGTTAATAGAAAAAAGCAGTTCATTTATCAAATTAAAATACATTCGAAAATATCCTTCGGTTTCGTACTAAACTTCAACTATATCCAACGATCCTGCATACTTATCTCTTTTGTCGACTGTACACAACAATGAGAATTTAAAACTTTTTGAGTACAATGTTTTGAACCACGGTTCATTTAACGGAACTTTTCACACACTTGATAGTGTCCGCACTTGATCGCAATTGAAGGAAATTTGTAATCCATTGCTTCATATATTTGAAAAATGTGTCTGCTCGACAACCTAAATAACACAATGGAGATATTGTTGAACTTTAAAAATAAATGGCTCTCTACATTGTCTAAGTCACTGATGGCATACCTAGGTATCTTTCGTGATACTCTGCTGAGATGAGGTCCCATATATTTCGATGCTACACCATGATCGCGAAGTGACTGGTTCATTGCGGATGCGGGTGATTTTAAAATTTCATAATGGAACAAACTACTTATAAAGTTTCTGCGGGGTACTTGCGTAACACATTAACAGTAGCATTGGCTTCCATTTTTGACAGTTCAACAACATTCATTGTGTTATTGACGTTGGTGAACAGACCAATTTTTCGAACATATGAAGCAATGGATTAGCTATATACTTCAAAATGATTGAAATTGATAGTGTGTTACGCGTTATAGCCTGCGCAGACGACGGATTTTTGTTCGCGGACTTTTTTGTCCGCGGCGCGGCGGCGATGTAAATCTATGCAATAAAGCACACGAAGGACAAGTAGACTGCTGGGATTTCCATACATTCTATCTTTACGGACAATTTCTCCGCGGACAAAAGTCCCTCGTCTGCGCAGGCTATTAGTGTGCTGGTCCTGTGCTACGAATAGCGTTTTTAACACGTCTCAAGATCTAATGTATTACCTACGCTTCTTCGCAAAGTAATCTGACACCGTAAACGTTACCTAACTTATCTTGACACGTTCATCAGTAATTACACCACAATTCCCTTATCTAATTTAAATTAAGTCATCATTTCACAATTAAGTGGAAAACACAAAGTAACATTACAGGTAAGCCAATTACTTAAATGCAAGCCTTCAAGCCAAGCTTTTCGGAAGACCGGACATAATTTGCATAATTTTCACATCAAAATAATTTATCACTGCACTTTAATGAAGCAATCTTGTAACTTTACTTGCATTGCCAATTGAAATGGATTGTAAAGCATTAAAATGAAATACTTGCGAACATTAACGCCGACCGTGCATAAATTGTGGTTCCGAATCCGTATTCTATTATTACATAACCTCCTTTTTTTGAAGTCGGTAATAAAAGAGTAGCTATTTTTGACTGACTTCAAAAAGGAAGACATTCTCAATTCGACAGTTTTTTTTTTTTGTATGTATGTAGATATGTTACGTGATATCTCCGGCAATTTGTAGATCGATTTCGTAAATTAATTTTTTAATGGTTTTATTAACTTTTCTTGGGTAGTTTTTTTATTTGATTCAATATTGCGTATTTTTTTCACTTAGTTTATATTGATGATATAACTTCATGTTACTGATATTTACATAACAAGTAGTGTTTACGAATCTATGTGGGGTAGTGTACCTACAGCTAAAAAGTGAAAATAAAAACTTTTTTACAAAAAAAAAAAACCCTATTCCGAATTAAAGTTTTTTTTCACTTATAATCATTCTAAATGTGCCCCTACTCAAATACGTGTACAAAAATAGAAGAAACGATAACGTTGCCATTATCGAGAACGACACTAAAAAGCTTTCATCTTCAGCAACGGCACAGTATAATATACAGTAAGTTATCTAAGGCCGCCCGCCGAGTTATTAGCCTACTCTTGCGTTGATCCCCAGGGTTGTCACTTTTACTTTTAGTTAATATTTTCGAACAAGCAGCACTTGATCTAAATTTATGAAATAAAAAGCATATTATGATTGAATATTTTACCAATTTATAAATTTAGTAAAAATAAAAAGCCTTTATTCACATAACATTTATTATACTAAGTTACAAATTTGATACCTAGAAAATTTTTCTCCTGTTTCTGCACGTCCGGAACGCTTTATTATTATTTGTTAATGTAAAGTAAATTCTCATTCTTATGTAAAGTTTTTGTAAAGTTTTTGTAAAGCTTTTGGGAAAGCATGGACAGGGCATCTTAAATTCTATATCATTCAGTTGATCGTAAATTGACCGGCCAATTTTAATGTTGATGTGGTCCTTTTCGAACGCTTTGCGAAACACCTGCTCCATCCTTTCTACATTATCGACAAAATCATCAGGTGGGATCATGAGTAAATTTCGATCTTAGCCGTAATTCCTGTAATGGGTGTATCTAGATTCTACACTTAAATTACACGCTCGTTGATTAACGTCGACGTAAAGCAACCCTAAGCGTTAGTCGGTCACATGTTACTGTAATTTTGTTAAGTTAATATTATGATTAAGACACCATATTTGGATTGAACAACACATCAGACAATAGAAAAAATAATAATTTCAATAGTAATTAATTTGCAATATTAATTATTGTGAAATTGCCCTTATTACAACTATACGCGACAAATACGTTTACCTAAACGATGTTTCGTACTCAATCCTCTGTTTTATAATATAAAAACTTTTTTACAAAAAAAAACAACCGACTTCAAAAAAAAAACACTACAAAGTGATAAATAACTTTAATTTCGGAAGTCGGTGTCGTTGGTTCCGCATTTTCGTTTTTTGACACCGACTTCCGAAATTAAAGTTATTTATCACTTTGTAGTGTTTTTTTTTTGAAGTCGGTTGTTTTTTTTTTGTAAAAAAGTTTTTATTTTTAAATTTTTAGTTGTACCTACCCCACAAAAAAGTAAACAAAAAGATCGTTAATGTAGACAATGTAGATAAATTTTAAGATTGTTGTTGATTTTTCAAAAACCGCTTGTCCGATTTCGATAAAATTTTCATGGGACCATTTGGGAAGTAGGTATACCCTTTCCAACAAAAAAAAGAATTTTTCAAATCGGTTGGCAAGCAACGGAGTTTTGCGGGAACAAATATAAAAAAAAAAAAAATACAAACATTCGAATTGAGAACCTCCTCCTTTTTTAGAAGTCGGTTAAAAACTAGACTTCTTAAAATAAACTTTAGCTCTAAACATAGTATTCAGAAAGTAAATTTGGGAATACATTTATATGGAAAAATGCGACTCGGCTACGCTCTTAATAAAGCAAATAAACTGTGAAATAAACAATACAATACCACATTTTCTAATAATATTTAAGTATAAGTAGGTACTTACATTTCTGGTTGAGTAGGAACTATGAAGAATGATAAGTCCGGGTTTGCGAAATCATTATTGAGGCACCCGAAAACACTACAATATTGTTTTCCCCTTTTTGAAGTCATGATACTCGTAATTTAAGTGGCCGTCGCCGGCGAGAGTTGACGAACGCAAGCGGTCATGTAGCGTACGCGCGTGCTTACAGTCGCGCTGCACAGCCCGCACTGCCGCCACCTTATTCCCTCATATATTATGCTAGCGTGTGCGTGAAATCGCGTGCCGACATGGCGCGCGGCGCGCACGCACACATTCAAACCGAGAGCGGCACGTTTGTATGAAGATTTTCTACTGTATATTATACTGTGGCAACGGCCAGCAATGCATTGCGCATTTCAAAACTCGCTGGATGATTTGCAGTTTTGCTCAACGCTTTTGTTTAGTTTGCATACACAAGAAAATATAAATGAACGACCTTACTGACCCAAGTGCTTATATTATTATGGAGAAGTAAAAGGTGCATGATCATCGGACAGCAGATCGATTGGGCCAGTCTCCTTTATATTGGGTCAAATTTTAATTTAAAAAAATAATAAATATCACTTCCGTAGTCCAACCCATCCTCTAAATCTATACAAATAAATAAAATTGAAGTGTCTGTTTGTAACGTCAATTACCAGCTTTTTATTAAATGCATATGAAAGTGTATACGATAATATAACAAAAAAAAAAAAACTATTTTTGTCTGTCTGTCTGTTTGTTTGGTCCGGCTAATCTCCGAAACGGCTGGAGTGATTTTGAGGGGACTTTTAATGGCAGATAGCTTATAAGGACTAACTTAGGCTACTTTTATTTTATTTTTTAATTTAGGGCTCCGCGCAAATAAAAAAATTCATTGTTTTTTACATTTCTATGGTGTTTGCCGACATGAATGTGAACGAAGTCGCGGGCACTGATAGTCTTTAATGAAATTCGTCTCTCAGTTAAGCTCTAGGCACGACCTACTGAGTACAACCAGCGGTGCTATTCTGTAAATATCTCACCGTGAAAACTTAGGTGAAGTGAGCTTAAAGTGAGCTGTCAAATTGTCAATAGTGTCAATCCCTAGCATGACAGCTCACTTCTACGTAATCACGGTGATCTTTTTACAGAATAACACCGCTGTACCTGCATAGGTAAAGGTGATGTAACCATTACAAAACCAATGTCCTTGCAAATAGACTTGTGTTCCAAACGCTGCCGAGGTATTGGCACTGCACTCATTGCAACCTTCCTTTCATTTACCTTCCCAGTGGAAACTGAATGAAATAATAATGTGAAGTGCTACGAATTGAAACTGCAATACATATCTATAGCATGACTCACTATGAGAATGTTATTGTTTAGATTTATTGAAAAGATAATTGTGTAATTGTGACAAGCGAGACAGGAGCGACAAGAGTCACTTCTGCAGATATAATAGGGTTTATTTATAAACGTTTGTAAAGCTAAGGGGCCGTTCACACCGCAACGCGACGCGACGCGCAGTTTTCAAGATAGCAATACAATTATAGACCTTACCTGCTACCCAAAAAAGTACATAATTCTGTGTGTCTATTACGTCGAGCTACGCCGCGCTGCCCTCCTCACTGATGTGTACCTTTTTGTGTAGTATATAAGGTCTATAATTGTATTGCTATCTTGAAAACTGCGCGTCACGTCGCGGTGTGAACTGACCCTAAGGGCACAGTATAATATACAGTAAAACATCTTCATACAAACGTGCCGCTCTCGGTTTGAATGTGTGCGTGCGCGCCGCGCGCCATGTCGGCACGCGATTTCACGCACACGCTAGCATAATATATGAGGGAATAAGGTGGCGGCAGTGCGGGCTGTGCAGCGCGACTGTGAGCACGCGCGTACGCTACATGACCGCTTGCGTTCGTCAACTCTCGCCGGCGCACAGTGGTCTGAAAATCGAGCTCCATACTCATAGAAACTTAAAGTACGGAAATAAAAAAACAAAAATTGTAATGGGTCTAGATAACCTCCCTTTACGTAATATTAACGTATGGATGGTATCAGTCGCTCCACGCGTGAGAAAAAAAAGTTTTTTGTTTTTTTTGTATGGGAGAAAACACTTAATGTACATTTTTTTGAAACTGAATGGAACTGATAGGCTGGAACTCACACGACCTATTGTACCATACACGGCCATCAAGATGACATACAATTCATGCACCGTTGGGCGCCGCTTTGCACGTAGCAAATTTTTGAAATTTTGAATTTTCGATACGTGATTTTTCAAATCTTTGACGAGGTTAAATGAACTTGCCGATCGATTTACTTAATACTATCGTTAGTTTTAGCCTGCTTTGCTCTACTTATACTTTCTTGACATATATAATACAGGGTCATTTTAAATTGACTAGCTAAACAAAAACAAAAACATTTGATGTTTTTTGGGAGGTCAACGACCGCTCTGTTACTGCTGTTACTAGAAGTACGAGTTGAGAAAAACTGTTTTCGTGTTGTAGTTTTTTTTTTGTTTTTATTTAATGAAATTGTAATACAGAGGTGTTACTTAGTTCTAAACTTGCCAAATTTTTACGTTTGAACGCGAGTAAGTATATCGATACACATCACGTCTGTGAAGATAACACAAAGTAAAAGAGATTTTTTAAACTGATATTTCAAGTGTCTAAAATAAATGACCCCACAAAAAAACATCAAATTTTTTTTTCCGTTTAGCCTTGTGGTGTGAGTGCTTATCGAATATTTCAGGACATCGCCAAGCGGTTGGTTGACTCTTCGCGTGACCCGGCTGGCCTATTTTTAGCCCAAAGAATCAGCATTGTCATCCAACGTGGTAATGCGGCCAGCCTTTCGGGCACTTATCCCATTGACAGCGATGCGGACGAATTTTTTGATGCCCAATGTGCTCCTGCATTTTTCTTAATTTTTTTATTATACAGGACGATATTTTAATCACCGTTATCCTCTTAAGGGGTCATTGTACTCATCATTATGAACAACTTTTACTATGGGACCAAACCTGAAATCGTGAAAAAAAAATCTGCTGTTTTATGTTTGAACCATAGATTTATAATTATAAATCTATGGTTTGAACATTTATGTTCGCATAACTCGTCAAAATGTAGGACACAGCCGTTTTTTTTAGGGTTCCGTACCCGAAGGGTAAAAACGGGACCCTATTACAAAGACTCCACTGTCCGTCTGTCTGTCACCAGTCTGTATCTCATGAACCGTGATAGCTAGACACTTGAAATTTTCACAGATGATGTATTTCTGTTGCCGCTATAACAACAAATACTAAAAACAGAATGAAATAAATATTTAAGGGGGGGCTCCCATACAACAGACTTGTTTTTTTTTTTTTGCCGTTTTTTGCGCGATATTAATAACGGCAACAGGTAGACGCTTGAAATATTTACAGAATAGGTTCTTAATTGTATATTCTTATTCACTTTAAAAATAAATAATTAAAATAAAATAAATTAAGGGGGGCTCCCATACAAAAAACATGTTTTTTTTACATATGTACTTAGTATTAAATATTGTACGGTGGTACGGTACGGAACCCTTCGTGTGCGAGTCCGACTTGCACTTGGCCGGTTTTTTTATGTATTAATGTTACTCGAAGTATCAGTAATATTAAAATGCAGTTAATTAACCGGGAAATTGATAATTAATTTTATGTGGTCGTTAATTAAATAAGTGTCCTTCCTATCTATTTTATTATTCTAATGACTGCGCATATTTCTTAACACTAGCAAATGTCTTTACGAAATGCAAAGGACACAACTTTTTCAAAATGAAATATTAACAGTAACACATACATAAATTAAACGTTGAAGCAATATTCTAAAAGTGCGTAATGAATGAGTAAAAGGATCTCATAAGAACAAATATTAAATATTAGCTTAGCTCAGACAGTTACTTCTAACTTGCATAAGTAGATTACTTAACTTCAAACTGGTCGCTGTTAAAACAAATTAGGTATTCGTAGCAGCTCGAACTTTCTTCAAAAGTTATGCAAAATATGAACTTGAAAATCTATCTCTTTACATACAAATAAATAAAAAATTGAAGTGTCTGTTTGTAATCACAAAATAATAGTTTTTTACTAAAATTATGAAAGTCTATACTTACGGTACTTATAACAACTTTTTTTTTTGTCTGTCTGTTTGCTCCGGCTAATCTCCGAAATGGCTGGACCGATTTTGACGGGACCTTCACTGGCAGCTGATGTTATAAGGAGTAACTTAGGCTAGTTTTTTTTTTTTTTTTAGAAAAAGAATGAGGTGTCCACGCAAAAAAAATTTAAACCCATGAAAACCAATTTGTTATCGGACTTACACGCGAACGATGTCGCGGGCACAGCTAGGTAGTAATAAATCATAGATATATATTTCTATGTAATAAATAATACTTGTGACTGTGAAGCAACTAGTTTCGTTGGTTTACGTATTACCACAGATTGTATTCCTACGTACAGACGCCAGCACATCTTTAATAGATTTTCAACATTATCGCTAAAGCCTTAGGTTCAAAGTTGATTGAGAAAATTTGACAGAGTCGGGTAGCTTGATGTGCTGGCGTCTGACTTATCTATGTTGAAGCAATAATGCTGTACAGCCAGCAATTGTAATTTGTACAACTCAATGTCGGTCGAACTTATTGTTCAGTAATAAAGTTGAAAATCTATTAAAGAAATTTGACAGATTGTAGTAGGTTGATGTGCTGGCGTCTGTACTTACATAATTACACCTACTACCCATAATAAAATGATTAAAGTATAATTAGTTTGTATTTCAAGCCATACATATTTTTTATTACCATAACTAATGACTCGATGAATGGTTTTAATAATAAACAAGTTTAGTACCTACTTGTGTTAGATCATAAACTACGAAACATAAATCTAAAACGGGTCAATCACACAATAATAATAAACCTATATATAGGTGTGCAAAAAATTTGTACTATAGCAGTGTTCGTAATCTCAGATAAATCTTCATAATTATTATTCCATCGCTTATTTATCTACTTTAGTGCTATGTATTACTAAATTGATTTTTGAGTGACCATTTGACCATAAATGACAAAAAGGTCTTAATCTTTTTGGTTGCAATGGAATTTGAACTTTGTTCAAAATTCAGTTTGTTGTTCCATAGCTATTCGTAATTAAAATAATATAAGATAAAATAATATATAAGTAGGTAGTCTAACCGCGCGGAATAAGAGTTCCTGCAAGGATTTGGGGGAGGCCTTTGCCCAGCCGTGGGACAGTAAAGACTAACAAAAAAAAAAACTAATCCTATTTGTCTTACCTACCCCAAAATAGAAGGCCAAATACAATTTTACACGTAGATAACCTGATTTATAGGACAAACCTTTGACGCCCTCTTCATTTCAAAACCAGTTGAGGAATTTCCTTATCGAAATAATACAAAAACTGAATAAGAAAAACTTTAATAAAGAGGAAAAATTACCTAAAAGGAAACTAGTATTTTCGGTGGAAACATAATTTTTTTCTTTTAAATCATTGGTGCAGTTTTTATGCAAAGCAAACAAGTTCCGCAATGACCCAATTGAATAAATCAAAAACGCCGCGTCCACTAAACCGCATCTACATTTTTAATTTGACCTTCTCGGTGGCCAGTGCTAGTTTTCTGATGTTGCAGAGACAGCCAGCCGATGCCTCTTGGAGGATCGGGTCTTTGGATGCTATTGTCTCCAGGAGAAATTGGACGACACCAGCCTGGAAGCAGATAAAGAAATGAATTAAGGCGGAACTCCGACCAAAACCGCGTTTTTCTTCGTTATTCAGAGGCTATTAACTCAATAATTATGAGAAATAAACTAAATCAAAAAGCATATTATTAATGTTCGATATCCTATCATCACATTGCCCGTCATTATTTGTTTTTGTATGTTACTAATACATTTAAAATCTCCTTTTAAAAAAGTGACCAAAATTATTGATTGCATGCATCTTGCTAATGATGACGTTCTATTAATTTGAGGATTTCACTAATGGATAGAGAATTTAAAAATCTAAATTCATGTTTTAATTTATTTAAAAAGATCGCTTATTAAAATAATTCCAAAAATTTTGCGAGTTTTATGATATCGCAGAGTTTCGCCAATTTTATATGACCCTGCCTGCATATGAGGTATGTTTTTGCTTCACTGTAATTAAGGATGTTTACCCGGAACCTGTACTAACAAAAGATCAAGTAAATATAAACATTTATTTAAGTACTTATGTAACATACCCCATTATAAGGCTAAAGTTAATGTTTAAAGTTATTCCTTACCTTATAAGGAATAAGGACGCTTTTAAGTAAATATGCAAAACACGTTGATCTTTTGTTGTGGCTCAGATTTTTGTTATTATACCGTAGCACACAATTACAGGGGATATATTGGCATAGCTACTAGCGGGGTAATTGCGTCATTTGCTTTGTTGGCTAGGCTAATTTTTCGAACACATATAAAGCAATGCATTAGCAATATCCTTCAAAATGATTCAGCACCCTAATTACGCAACACACGATTACTCTCAATTTGAATCATTTTGAAGCATATTTCTAATCCATTGCTCCATATGTTCGAAAAATGTGTCTGCTCAACAACGCAAACAACGCAATGAATGTGGTTGAACTGTCAAATTGAAACCCATTGCTACAGATAGTGTGTTACGCAATTGCCCTGCCGATTGTTATTTGAAAGTAGTTACGCAATTCATTGCATTTTTATAGCTTGAACTAAGTTAGCGTTTGTATTGGTTAGTTTTACACATATCCCTCGCTATGCATCTTTGGTGGATATGCAGCCTAATCACACTTAAGTATATTATAAAGGCGAAAGTTTGTGAGTGTGTGTAAGGGTGTGTGTGTGTTTATACTTATGTTTGTTACTTCTTCACGCTCAAACGGCTGGACCAATTTTGAGAAAATTTTATATGTAGGTAGCTGACACCCTGGATTAACATATAGGCTACTTTTTATCCCGATATTCCCACGGGATCGACATTTACGCGGGTGAAACCGCGGGCGCAGCTAGTACTAAATAATCTCAAGGTAAGGCGTTGTTACCTTTAAAACAAACAGAGCATAGCCGTAGGGTCTTAATATTTTTAATTAGTCTGTTTTACAGTTACCTGCATGCATACATGAGATAATTTATGGAAATTGGATTGAGTGCGTATTAACAACTGCCAAATTGTTCTTGTTTTTAAACATTCACTTAAGTAACCTGTCCTGTATGGGCGTATGTTAATGTTTAAAGTTATCCCTTATAAGGTATGGATAAGGACGTTTTTAAGTAAATATCCATAACACGTTGATCTTTTGTTGTGGCTCAGATTTTTGTGATGTAGGGCATTTAAACAACTGACATTCAAGTACCTACCGTACCACACAATTACAGGGTATATATTGGTATACCAGCGGGTTCATTACGTAACACACTATCAGTAGGTAGCAATTGCTTTCATTGTGTATGTTCTCATTACGTAATTTATTAAATGTTTTCTGTCATGTTCTCCCACGGCATGAGCAACATCTTGAACAAGCGTGTTAAATGCTTCTTTTAACCGACTTCAAAAAAAGGAGGAGGTTCTCAGTTCGTCGTAATCTTTTTTTTTTAATGTATGTTCCCCGTTTACTTGAAGACGGCTGGATCGGTTTGAAAAATTATTTTTTTGTTTGAAAGGGTATTCTTTCCAGGTGGTCCCATTGTCATCAGGGCATGATCTGATGATGGGATCCTGGAGAAAGCGAAGGAACTCTTCAAATATTATAGACACCTATAGCGGTTTGGGTATTTTTAAAGTAACTCGTGCATTTATAATAGGTACTAGACCATACCTTCTGGTTACAGAAATATTGAAGGTCAAAGTCGCAACATTTTTTTACTTTTTTTTATGAAAACACGTTTTAAATGTTAACTTTAAATGTCATGCATGTGCCCTTGCATGCACCCACACTGCACACACAAGTACAATGTTTTGCGTACATTACATTGCGCGCTGCCGCAAACCGCGTCTTTTTAAGAAAAATAAAATAAAAAGTCGTACGCCAGCAACAATTTTTGCTTTATGTGACTTAGTTGAATGTACAGAATGTGTAGATCTTCTTCTACTTCGTCGTATCGATGAAACCATTTGTTTGTATACAGAGTGAAATCTGAATTCATGGGCATCCTTTTAAGGGGTCATTGTAATCATCATCATGAACAACTTTTACTATGGTGCCAAACCTGAAATCGCGAAAAAAAATCAGTTCTTCCGTACATTTTGACGAGTTATGTGAACATAAATGCAAGCAACAGCTGATATTTTTCGCGATTTTAGTTTTAGTCCCATAGTAAAAGTTGTTCATAATGACCTCTTAAAATCATGACAATGACCTCTTAAAAGAATGCCCATGAATTCAATTTCACCCTGTATATAAGGCTTCGGCCAGAATTTGGCCATTTCGACAGCGTTATCGTTGGCCTCGCGAAGGTCTTCCATGGTGCAGTGTAGATAACGTCTATGTGATGGGACTTTTGACACTCTGTATAATACCGAGCTTGATTGATGACTGATGATGACTCACAGTGTTGTGTTTACATTCAGAACCGGGGCTTATCCGCAAATTGCCTTTTACAACATACTTAGAATTATGAAGGTCAAACCGAGCATGAAGTGGCCATTATCATGAATGAACTGGACCGACCGAAGTTTCGGTTTCATTTACAGTTTAGTAAAGGGTACTAGACTATAGTCCGCGCAGAACTAGTTTGAATAAGAATACTTGATCTATTTGTTGTATCAGCTCAGAAAAGGTTTGCATGCCCAGACAGTCTTGAGGAATGCAATATTTTCAAACTTTAATCCGAGTGTATTATTTAAAATAATAGACGGCAGTTTACATACACCTACCACATCTCCGCCGCGAAAATAATTATGGGAAACCGCGTCACGGATTCCGCCAAGAAACATTTGTCGTTGTTTTCGACTTAGTAAATACAGTATACGTCTATTATGGATATCCATTTAAAAATATATATATATTCGGTTTTTAGTTGTACCTACCCCACACAAATTTAATTTACACTAGTGCATTGAAGAATTGAAGACCGACTACAAGAATCATCAAAATTCGCATAGAAATGTCGGAGATGCAGTACATTTATGCATATAACTTCGTACATAAGAATAATTACCTAATGTGTTATATACTAAAACCTTCCTGAAAGTTATGTAGATTACAATAGTGAAAGAATTATCAAAATTGGTTCATTAGTTTTTGAGAAAATCGCGGACATACAAACATACCTAAATACATACGGGTCGAATACAGAACCTCCTTTTTTGAAGAACACATATACAGACATACACACATATACACAGATACATGCGAAACAAACGCGGCTCCGCAACAAAATAGCGGACTGAGCGCGGATTTGTATGTGGCTTCCGAGAAGATCGGCGATATCACGCGGGTTTCCGCGTTATTTTCTAGAATCATAATCAGATATGTGACTTAGCTTTCATATATCTATGGTTAGCACAGACAGTTTCACTTGTCGTACAACAGGCAAGTCATGGAGGAGCTACTGTGGGTTCGCTGCTATCGTTTCGCGACGGAGATGTGATACATTACCCGCCTTATTGACGACATGGTTGTGAATTCGGAGGTGCAGGTTAATCCAAGATTGGAATCGCGTGATGATTATGCCGATTACTTCAATAATTGGAACTCAAAGTCAGGCCGTTGTCAGTGAGGTACAATACGGAACAGCTTAGAGGTGCCATCGATTTTCTGATTTGACGACCCCGCTAAACTTGGCTCTGCCGGTCCTTGCTTGAGCTCGTTTAAAATCAAGTCGCGTTAGTTGGGGAGTGACGTGTTTGCGGATATTTTTTCTATGGAAATTCTACTGTTGTGTTGCGTTGTGATTCAGCCTAATTAAAAAAAAAAATATCGATTATAAAAGAACAGGTTGCAAAAGACGATGACCTTGTAAAAACGCTTCAATATTAATAAAACTTTTTGTTACTTAATTTAACGTCACAAATAAATTAAGAACCAGTTTTGAAACATGAACTAACAGCACTATGTAATAAAAATAATAAACTAGGGTATTATGAATAATATTTCGAAATAAATCTAAAAGGAATTATTCATGCAAGAAAACTCAAACTATCAAGCAAGACCATCATTGTAAATAAACCGTTGTACGTGCACATCCCACGTGATTTTAAAACGGTTTAACCGGTCAAGCAGCGCGCGTCGCCCATTGGCGAAGAAACAATAGAAAATCAATTGTGTCTCATTAGCGGAGCTTGACAGATTACAACTATAAGCAAGACGCAAGCGTCTTCGGAACACGTGTAGCTGTAGTCAACGGTCTCTATTATACGTTAATTGTATTAAGAAGAGTGCATTCTTACTGGAATGGATTAAGAACAATTACCCTGAAAATGTTATGTAGCTTTACGTTCATTTTTGAGTTGAAGGGTGGGACCCTTCAAGTATCCGGCAGTTCTACTTACGGCATGCATGGTGACACAGTTGAGCGAGTAGAAGGAGAGGTGGTACAGCGCCAGCGCAGTGGACCGGTGCACGTCGGGGTCCCGTGACGTCATGTAGTTCACCAGGGGCGTGATGGCACCGCGCTTGCCGAACTCCTGGCGGTTGTGCGCCCAGTTGCAGCAATACGCTATCGCAACCCCAAGGTTCGTTCGCAGATGGTCATCTGTCGTGTTCACTGTGAAGGAAATCAGGAAAAAATACTTTAACGTTCCAAAAACTCCATGAAAACTTCAGAACAAAGTACAAGAATTAAAAAGACCAGCGGGGTAATTGCGAAACACACTATCAGTAGCAATGGCTTTCATTTTGACAGTTCAACAACATTCATTGCGCTGTTTATGTTGTTGAGCAGACAAACTTTTCGCACATATGAAGCAATGGATTATCAATATATGTACTTCAAAATCATTCAGATTGTGATTGAAAGGTATTATGCAAGTAGGGTGCAGTACTCACCAAGTTTCGATAGTTTACTCACAACACCATGATCGGAGATAACCGCCAGATTCTCCTGATCTTTTGCGATAGTCGCAATGGCGGCGCAGATGGCAGACAGAACATTATGGTCGTCAGAATCCAACAAGTCTACCGTAAGTTCCAAAGCCCCTACAAAGGATCTGACCATTTCACCGGAATCTGTTGCGTTCTGCACACAGGGGCTCAGTGCTAGAGCCGCGTTCGTTTGAACCTTCTTAGAGTCATTCTTCAGCAGAGACCAGATCAGTCTCACCCCGTCCAGATCGTCGATTTCATACATGCAGTTCTGTGACTTAGCGCACTCCATTAAAACTAGTGGTACGTTTTCCAGCAGCGGCTTGTACGTGTTGTTGAGGTGGTGAACTGCAATAAAATTATAAGTTACAGCCTCATACCTCTTACATTCATCATATCATAATCAGCCTATGATGTTGATATAGGCCCAGTGCGGGTTGATATATGTCACATGTCTTCGAATTTTTGGTTCTAGAACATGCTGGTTTCCTCGCGATGTTTCCCTTCACCGTTTTAATAGCAGTGGTGAAGAAATTATTTACTTATACACAAAATAAAACGCCTGACCGGGTTTGAACTTACGACTTACAACTCGTAAGTCGGGGTCGTTACCACTGGCGCACCACTGCTCCCATACTTACATTGCTGTTAATTAAGCTATTAGCAAAAATTTCAGGCAACACATAATAGTGGGTTTAAACATCTAAACTTCTTCGTTAACAAGAGGTAACTTACTTAGCATTGGAATTCCACCAGCACTTTTAATTTGATCTCTATTGGGAGGGAACTTGGCGCATTCTGCTAGTGCACCAGCTACATTCGTCAGTACTCCATCATTCTCATCATCTAACAATCGAACCAGTATGGGAACTGCTCCGAGGGAGTCTAGTCTATGGACGCTAGCTTCACTGCTAGCACATTTCCATATAGCACCAGTTGCAGCGGCCATTAGCGGTTTGTTTGGCCTATTGGTGGTGTCTGACACGGCTTGCACCAACAACTCTAGCCCCCCAGCTTCACGGATCATATTCCTCGTCAAAGCATCGCTTGCGCACTTGTAGATCGCTAAGCTGCAGTACATCTAAATATATTTCACGTAATTTAATATTTATTTATGATTTAGGCACATAAATGAGCAGAGGTCGATTAAATGCTTTAAGCAGTTATTATTTACGAGCAAAAATAATTGAGAAACCTTGCGAATCTGATGGATTTTAAAATCTAACCTTAAACAATCTTTGCATACCTTTAGATCTTTGTCATCGTTCCCTAGATGTATGATCAAGTCATCCACCATCTTCTCAGTTTGAACAGCGAGTTGGAATGATGTTTCGTTTGTGCACATTTGCAACAAACCCGCAGTGGGGATGGCAACATCAAGATGGATAGTTTTCAACATCTTGGCTATCAGTGGTATCATGCCATACTTTCTCATAGCTTCACGGTTTCTCTGGGAAGCGGACATTGACCAAAGCGCTTTCGCTCCTGCTCTTGCAATGTCCAAAAACTGAAGCTCATTCAGATTTAACTCTTCACGAGGTGTCCGCAAAGTCCTGAAAGTAATACCTAGTATTGTTAAAATATACGAAATAGTTAAGAGTTTTTGTACCAGATTTTGTACACTTACTTATCACTAATATCGAGTAAATCAATTAACTTTGGGAGGCCACCAAATTTTCTGCAGAACTTCCGGCTCTTTCTAATTCTCCCCAAATTAGCGATTGTTTCTGCTGCTAGAATCTGGACGTCTCTTGCCGGATCCGATAATAGTCCCACCAATAACGGGATTGCTCCTAAGTCCGTTACTTTTTTTCTTATTTCAATATTCGGTGTAATATCTTTAAGGACAGCCAAACCTCCCAAAATACAGCACAAGTCTCTGGTTTCCAGTAAATTGACGAGTAGTTCAAGGCCTCCGATCTCTTGTATCGCTCTTTGATTTACCTCTATTGTTAGGTCGTGGTCTTTGAGGCAAGACAAAGCTACCATAGTAGCAGTCTGGTTTCCAGCTTTCATATATTTTACGAGTTTCTGTATGTGCCAGTATTCAGGAGGTATCTCTGATGACTTGATGAGGTCTCCCCAGTTGTCTTCTTCAGGTGACGTAGACGAGGGCGACGAGATGGATGTGTCGGAGCCTTCTGTCACCATCACGATACGTGGCAGCCCGACGGTGTCCTGCCCGCCATCGGCACTAAAAGTCGATATATTATCTCCTAACTCTCCCATGATTTATATTTCAAATTGATTAATTTTACGAAAATAAATGATAATAAGTGTACAAAATATCTCTCTTTTGATAGTGTTGACTAGATTTGACAAACTTGTGTCTCGTCAATATGGTTGCTTAGCAACGTTTCATTCTTATTATTTGTTATTGTATGTGCCATAACCACAGAGTACTTTTTGATAGACTGAGCCATAACCACTGACCTCTCATACAGTACTTGTATAATAGAGGTCAGTGGCCATAATCCAGCCAGACATTTTTTCCGCGTATTGCACTTTTTTATGAGTGAGAGCAAAGGGGTTTGAAGGTTTTGGCCCTAAAATCAGCCGCCATTTTGATTTTTTTTCAGAATCGCGGTGCACAACAAAATTTATATATTTAGATAGAGGACACTTATACAAACAAAAAATGTTATGTAACATAATATCCTAAAGCGTCAGGTTTCGGAGTTATTCACCGAAATATAAGTCGAAAACAACAAGGATTTTTGTGTTTTTTTTTCCCTCCTGGTAAGCATATTGAACTATCGAGGCAATAGAAACGTTATGAAACCTTTATGGAGAAGAAACAAATGAAGAATAGACATTTTTTAAATAAATAATTAAATACGGCAATTTATAGTTCGTTCTTTAATCCCAGAGACTTACCTCCATACAAAAATCTTCAAACCCCTTTTTTTACAGTTTGCGCATCGATCTCCTGCCACCCTGTATTTAATTAATACCTAGATATACATTTTTGTTACTTATTATTCCACCATTATTTATATTACTATATCTATTTTAAGTTGCGTAATTCAATTATTTTGTTCATCAACGGCAACTAAAACCTATGAAGTGAGAACTCTTTAAAAAAAGTTTTTGTACGGTAAAAGTTTCTTGGTTGAGTTTTCAAATCACATTATGCAACAGCGGGGTCATAATGAAATTCAGCGCAATAATGCCCGGCTGAGCCTAGGCCTGGGTGATTGCTTCACGTTAGCACACTGTGACGTTAGGTTGGTTTGCATGACATATACCTAATTAGAAATTAGCGTGCAGATGGTGTGAAAATAAGGTTTTTTTTTTATTATTATTTTAATAATATTAGTGTGTATTGTTCCAGTTCCGAAGGAGCGTGAAAGATGTTCTCAAGCCGGAACACAATGATCATTATCTACTGCGATGGCTCAGAGGTAAGTTGACCGTTACAATCCTAATATTATGGTTTATAGTTACAAACATGCATCAGATGACATCGTGCTAGAAACCATTACTCAGTGTTGGGCACAATTGAATTAATTTTTTAATTGTAGAAGCTAACAATTACAATTTTTATTTCAACTAAATTAATTGCAATTAAATTAATTCAATTATTTTTTAATTGTGAAATGCAATTAAAATCAATTGCAATTAAATCTGTTAATTGTGGTTTACAATTAATTCAACTGCAATTAAAAATTTATTTGCATTTAAATTAATTGTTTCAAACAATTAATATTTAATTTAACTACGTATTTGATTAATGTAAATATGGCAGGAGTATGGCAGGAGATTTAAAACTACGGTTATCCTTGTTTCCTTGAACCGTCCAATCCTAAATTATTCTAGTTAGGTACCTGTGCTACACTTTTACGTAATGTTCTGGCTTAAGTCCAGGCTTTACATATCTTTGAGAATACTATGGAGAATGCTCTTGCATTGTTTGAATTATATTTTTCAGTTACTTACATTTATTAATTGTTAACTGTAATTGTAAACGTGCATCAAACAATTAACAATTAATCAATTGTAATTGCAAATTTTAACAAGCACAATTAATTTAATTGTAATCGCTAAGTTTTACAAGCACAATTAATTAATTGTTAATTGCGACACGTTACAATTACAATTAATTATTTTAGTTGTTAGTTGCAACTAAATTTGGCAATTTAATTGTTAGTTGTTAGTTGTTTTACAATTAGTTTTTGCCCCACTCTGCCATTACTGAACCAACAGCGTTAAATAAACAAAACCTTAACCACAGTAACTTATGTCCTTCTCCAGGATGACATCTGTCTCCCTTCACCGATTTGAGGGCAGTGATAGTGAAATAGTTTACACAAAGTAAAGCGTTTGACAGGGTTCGAACCCGCGACCTGCAACTCGTAAGTCGGGGCCGACACCACTTTTCCGTTTAACAGCTTACGTCGGATTAATCCGACAAATATTTTCGTGTCCATTTCGCCAGGGTCGTATATTATACGACCAAACACCACAGCTCGTTTAATCTGTATTATTATTACATCATCACAGCACGTTTAATTGGTATTTATTTTTCGTTTTTTTTTTTTTCGGGCGCTGGGGGCACGTCAACTGATATAAAGTCGGGCGGTTAAAAAATTAAAGGGAGTATTGTATTGCGGTTGTGTGATTAATTGCCAAAATAAAATACGGTTAGGTACTCGCCGCGTTTGGAAAAGCTTTTGGTCTACAGCGCTACGGCGGCGTAGACCAAAATTGCGTAGCGCCTACACTACGGCACTAAGCATGCGCTACGCAGGTTGTGTAGCATACCTACCTACGCAATTTCAGTCCGTTGCTTGACCATGAATTTCAACTTTCAAATTAAATGTTTTTTAACCTAGACCTATTTTACTTTAAAAGTAAACTGGCTGACTGACATTTTTATTTACTAAACCAACAATACCTACCCAATAACTATAAAATACCTATTTATTTACCCATTAATCATTTAAAAAAGTAATACCGTAGACATCTTATGCCTTAGGCATCTTCTGGGCACGCTCGTTTCGTCATAGACCTCTCTCCATTGCTTTCCATCAGGCGTGATCAAGGTCAAGAGCTGGCCCATTTAGCAATAAAAAAAAACCTGAGGATGGACCGCGCTGCCGAGGCCAGCCCAGGAAGTGGCGAGACGACCTACACGCGTACCGCAACGGTTGGATCGATGTGGCTCTGGAAAAGGATGCCTGGAAGGATTTGGGGGAGGACTTTTCTCAGCAGTCAATTACATTATCATTCGACTTCTAAAGTAAACATAGCTTGTTAATTGATAAGCGAATATTCTCCAACTTGGATTCCTCCCACGTTGTCCATAAACTACCTCCAACGGTTAGACGCGGTTCGTTTTATAAGCAGAATGTTCTAGATACAAATTGTAATACGATGTTGTATTGTTGGCTATTGGGAATGCGGTTTAGAGTTCTAGACTGGAATAGGAACTGCTCAAGTAGGTACTTGGATAGGTTTAAGAAAATTGACATGTCTGAAAACAATATGACATTTATTATTTACTAGCTTTTGCCTGCGACTTCGTCCGCGTGATATTTCTTTCTTTCATTTCCCCCAACCCTCCGTCGCAACATCGCATCGCATCGCCTGCCTCCTAATGGTCCTAGCGTGGTGTTAAGTAGCCTACTCTACAGTGCAGGCTAACTATAAAACCGACTTCCAAAAAAACACTACAAAGTGAAAAATAACTTTATTTCGGAAGTCGGTGTCTTTGGATCTGTATTTTAGTTTTTTGCCACCGACTTCCGAAATAAAGTTATTTTTCACTTTGTAGTGTTTTTTTGGAAGTCGGTTTTTTTTTTTCTTAAAAAGTTTTTATTTCACGCTTTTTAGTGGGTCTGCTTATAATTTATCTAAGTTACAATAGCCTAGTGATTATCGCCTTTTACAAACAAAATATTGCTTTTCCCGATGCAGGGAAGTTAATTGTTGAGGAGTTCTCCAGGTCCACCATCAGCTCCATATCACCATTCACATTGTGACGAGTATAAATTGCTTAGCAACCATATTAAAGTAATCGAATCGCAACCCGTGAAATACTTAGATATTATTGAGTACTTCCGATGGCCATCTGTGGTCTTCATCATCAGTTCCACTTCACCAAATAGTGCTTTCCGAGAGCAAATGCACGAGTTACTATAAAAAATACCCAAATCGCTATAGGTGTGCCTATAATATTTGAAGAGTTCCTTCGATTTCTCCAGGATCCCATCATCAAATCTTGACCTGATGCTTTTAGGCTAGATGCTGATAATCCTGGCTGCAGCATCAGGCCAGACTTATGTCAACATTACATTGAACTTAAAATTTAGTCCTGTTTAAAATGAGCCGAAACACGACTACGGTGCTGTAATTTCAAGGTTGGTACTTTTTCTGATGCTCCTGGCTTCAGCATCAGGTCTTTATGTACTTCGGTGTTCCTCATTAACAGTACGTTTATCCACACATCGAGCCCTTTTCAATGAGCCTAAACACGATTTATCTGCTGTTAGTTGTCGAGGAGTTAGGTACTCTGCAGACTATCCTGACTGCAGCATCAGATCATGACTTGATGATCATGAGACCAAATGTGGCAAATGCCCTATCAAACATCAAAACAATTTACTAAAACAGTCCTTTCCTGTTCGAGTAACTTCTTACTGTTAAGGAGTTGTACCTTCCATCATCAGCCCAGCTACCTGAGATGGTGACAACCATACGCAAATACACAAGATACTTCATAAAACATGTGAAAAATAATAAGTGAGCCTATAAAATTTGAGGGTTGCCCTCGATTTCTCTAAGATCCCATCATCAGATATTGAAATGGTGACAATGGGACCACACGGCAAGCACCAGCTTTCAAATAAAAAAAGAATCATGAAAATCGGTTCACCCAGTCGCAAGTTATGAAGTAACAAACACAAAAAAAAAAAAAAAAAATACAGTCGAATTGATAACCTCCTCCTTTTTTTGAAGTCGGTTAAAAAATACCTACATTGATTTTCTTACTCGCGTCTGTTAGATTGCGTCATTCACGATCTCAACAAATCATTATGTTTTATTATTGGTACAGGTAGTCAAAATATGGCATTTTAGGTATTTCTTTGTCTTTTGCCCAGAGATAAAGAATTAAATTGATAGGTTCGCTTCGCAAAAATATTTAACCTTTAATTTTTATATTTCCAGCTAGACAATGGGATCCAGAGGCAGCAGAAAAAATGCTCAGAGATGTAAGTACCTACATACTAGTTAACTTTGCAGAAATTCTCATTAAATTTAAAAATTGCAAGTCTCTTTATGATATGTGCAGTCAACAAAAGAAATAAAGTATGCAGGATCGTCGGATATAGTTGAAGTTTAGTAAGAAATGGATGGATGTTGTCGACTGAAATTTAATTTGATGAATAAACTGTTTGTTTAAAATAAAATTTTATTCAAAATAAAATAAAATTTTATTCAAGAACATCCATCGGTTTCCTACTAAACTTCAACTATATCCGACGATTCTGCATTATTATCTCTTTTGTTGACTGTACATATACTTTTAAGTAGGTAATTATACATTATGTCTAGAATAAAAAGTCAAGGTTAGAAAAAATTACGCAATTAGGCTAGAATTAGTAATAAATTATCAAAGCTGTAAAATTAAACCTGCATATTCCGTAATACATGCAGTGGCCTCCAAAAATTGGTTGACTTTTTTCCGCTTCAGCTGTGAGTTGTGACACGCCACATTATGTTTTAAAATTCTTGTGATCCAAATAATTAAACTGCTACAACGTTTTTACTAACTAATTAAACTACCCTTGACTTATCAAGTTATAATCCAAAATAATCAAGTAATCATTTTGTTTTATTTTTATTAATTGATTAGGTATTAGTTGTTGCGTTATTTACTTACATATTATTTTAATTCGAAATGAATATTTAAAAATAATTAGGAGTACCTACTTGATTATTATTTAATTTTAAATCATAATGTGGTATTACAGCTGAAGTGGAAAAATGTCAACTAACTAACTTTTGGAGGCCATTGTGATAAAATCGCGCCGCGCCTTCTTAGAATAGAATAGAATACTCTTTATTATAAAGTAATGGCGGTCTGATCGCACTAACCCACCCACTCCTCACCACACCCACCCACCACCCTCTCCTCTTCTTCCCACTAGTCAGTAAGAGTCTGACACTCGCTTCCGCTCCTCCCAGATCGGGAGGTATAGTTGCAAAACTTCTGAAAAATTCTGAATAATTCCGGAATACTTCTGGGAAAGTTTCTTTAAATCAGAATTATTCAAAATGAATTTAATTAAGATTTTTATTTTTTTTTCCTGAAAATCGTATTTTGCATCGCTCGTCGATCGCCGCCGCGCTACCCCTCTGTGCGCGCCTGACAGCACGAGTCGTGCGTGCCGCGCGCGCCCGGCTGCACGAGTCGTGCGTGCAGACGATGGCGGTGCGAGGTGCGGTAAGAGGGGAGATGCTCCCTGGAGAAGTTTTCCCCCCGCGAGAAAGATTCGTACCCCGCAATCGAATGTTTCCGCCGAATATTTCGCCCGAATGATTGGGAAATATTCCCAAAGTTTCGGAATATTTCGGAATACTTCCGAAGTATTCGACGGGAATGATTCGGAATTTTTCCCGCCAGCATCTATAGGGAGGAGTCATTTGATAATTTCCCACTGTCAAAAAAAGTTTACCGACTTACACTTGACCCGCGCACTACGTAACACAAAATTATAATACACGCTTCATAAGAAACACCTCAAGGCCATAGTTATGCAACGCTTTCCGGTTGTTCTATTATGGCTATCAAAATGCGAAACTATTTAAAGATTTAATTAAGAAATACCTAGTTGTTACAAAAAATCTATTGTTATATATTCAAATATAATAATTTTTTGTAGCTTTAACCTTTTAACCGCTTACGCCGGATTAATCCGACAAATATTTTCGTGTCCATTTCGCCAAG
Organism: Amphipoea oculea; assembly: GCA_945859645.1. Taxonomy (NCBI): domain Eukaryota; kingdom Metazoa; phylum Arthropoda; class Insecta; order Lepidoptera; family Noctuidae; genus Amphipoea; species Amphipoea oculea. The sequence continues at coordinate 19,322,650 of OX243873.1, forward strand.
GTCGTATATTTACGACCGAATACCACGGCTCGTTTAATCTCCTTTTTTATTTAATTTTTTTTTCGGGCGCTGTCACAGAATATATAATAGACGGTACGGCTGGGGGCACGACAACAGCTGATATGAAGTCGGGCGGTCAAAAGGTTAAGGGTCTCCCCCACAGGTGATTATTGCGATAATGCGTCCCGATTACTCCCGATCCTCCCGATTCCTTGCCACACAGCTGCGTTTTTATCGTGGTGTCGTGGTGATGATGCCTTCTCCGTATGAGAAGAGGCCTATACCCAGCAGTGGAACAATATTAGGCTTGTATCACTTTTACTTACTTTAAAAGCGAAAGTGAATATGTCCCGGCTAAACTACCAAACCGATTTTGATGAAACAAAAATGTTAAGTTGCCTTGATGATGATTTGCAAAAGAGTAATTTTCAGTGGCGTAGCGTGGCTTGGCGGAGGGCCCCGTATAAAAATTTGTTCGGGGGCCCTTGGTTTCTCACAAAAAAATGTTTTCATAGAATTAAAAGAAATATTTGTTCATCATAATTATCTATCTGTCACTTTTCCAAAATTTTTAAAAACAATTCAAATTAAATTTATACACTTTCCTTGCCTTTTTTCGGCAAACTGATTTATTAAATCATTTATAGCTGATATGCTTTTTTTTGACTTTTGTCATTTGTGAAATAAAAAAAAATTGGGAAGTTTTTATTAATTTTTGCTTACGCGCGTTGGGGGCCCCCGTAGCACGGGGGCCCCGTATAGTTAATACGGCAGATACGGCAGTAGCTACGCCCCTGGTAATTTTGTACCTTACAAAAAAATCTCAAAATAACCTCTCTAATTTAATATTCATAGTTGAGCGATACTTTGCGTGTCTCTAAACATGAGGTTTTCTGCGGGGTAATTGCGTAACACACTTTAACAGTAGCAATGGCTTTCATTTTGACAGTTCAACAACATTCATTGCGTTATTTACGTTGTTGAGCAGTCAACTTTTTCGAACATATGAAGCAATGGGTTAGCAGTATCCTTCAAAATGATTGAGATTGATAGTGTGTTAACTGTTAAGCTCTCCTATCTAGTTTCAACCTAGGTGTTAGGTATGTTACATTCTTAAATTTTTGGCAATTTTCGTTATCGAACGAAAAAGTTCAATTTCTTGGGGCCGTGGCCGAAAAATATTAAGTGCCAGCAAAACAATACTTTCAACTCTATAGAATATATCGATTTCCACAACAAATAAAAGCACAATTGCTCAGATTTGTCTGAAAAACAAAAAATAAAACCAAACAATCTGATATTATATGATAAAAAAGATATGAAATATAACTTATTTTAATTTTCTGCAAGTCGTCCGTCGTAGTTGATGAATTACTCGAAAATGCAAATCAGGCCGAATCTGAAGGGACCCTAGTGGTATGTAATAAAATGGAGGTAATAACCATGTAAAGTCTATTACCTGACCGTTCACCGGTTTACGACTACATAAAATAAACGTAGATACTACACTAGTATTTTAATGATCAACCATAACCTATTATAATGGCGGGGATCTTAGGTAAGACCAAACGACTTAGCATCTAGTGGTTAACAACACAACCAAGGTAGTAATATTTATCGCTATTATAATAAAACGATTGATTGATATTCTTCAAATGCATTTATCTTATTAATGAACACATCATTGTTATGCAAATTGGAAACTTAATATTTATGTGTGTCTTGAACTCTTGAGTAGACACTAGGTAGAAAAATAGATAGATTATTTTATACCGATAGGAAAAACGGTTAGAAAGAATAGTATGATATGCCTCTATGGTTTTAAGAGCCAAGTCCAACTATGAATAAAACTCGATGCCAGTTTAAATTAAAACAAAGCTAACAATTGATTATTAAAGCTGCTACTTTCTTCTTAAAATTATCCTTCGCTGTAGGTAGCTGCCAACCTACTATTTTTGCTACCGGATTTAATTATTTTTAATCCCAAATTCAGTTTAATATGTCGCCGCGTTAAATACATGCCTTTTTAAATTACGAGAATTGGCCTTGAACTATTGGCCCGTGCGGCTGTTTACTTAGCTTAGTATAGGTATTAAGTATAGCTACGAAATAGAATATGGAAAGGAGTTTTTGTATGAGGAAACTAGCTGGCGGCACTACCGGAATCAAACGTAGACAGTCTAATATTTCGTAAACGCTCCTATTTATGCATGAATGGCTTTATAATTATTTCCACGATAGGCACGTACCGTTAGAAAAAAATTGGACAGCTATTTGTAAAACTGTAACAAATAAATAGAGACAGTTCACATGACTTCATCCATGTGAACTGAAAAACGTTTTTAATACCTTCATCCACTAAAGATTTACCTACCTATACGTCAACAGTCACGGCTCTCTTGTTTGAATCTGACGAGCTGGCTTCCACGATAAATTAATTCATGAAAAATATTAATAAGCCAGGGATACACTAGGGGACAAATGTCCCACGACATGTCAAGCGAAGCCGGGCCATTTCGCTTGACATATCTGGCGACATCGCGCAACATATGTCCTTATGACTTAAGTATGTCGAGCGAAGTCCGGCAACGTCGCACCACTTCACCCGACGTCGCTGGCGACACGTGTCGCAGGACATTTTGTCCCCTAGTGTATCCCTTTCTTTATCTATGCATTTATACACCATGACCTGACTGCTGACCCGAGTTCACCCGAGATTGGCTCCATAAAAGAGATCTCCTCAGCGATCAACAGCGCAGGCCCGTATTGTAAACGCATTCAGTTATGATGCCCGTTCTAAAGTATGCCAATGACTTGGATAGTACAGCTCGGTTGGTTTCTCACCATGGCTTGCGTAAAAGCGTGTTTGGGTTTGTTGGATTTGTCGTTACAACTGTTACAAGTACCATTTTAACATTTTATATTTTATTAAAAGCTTGAGGCTTATCTTGAAATGTAAAAAGGACGTTCACGCGTCAAGCTTTTTTATAATTTGTTTTTATTTCTACGTTAGTTTTATTTACTTACTACTTTTTAGTTCATTAAAAGCAAGTTTTTAAACTGGTTTTTACTTTTTTATTTGACCTCAAACTATCAGTAAACGATAGAGCAAGACGTTTCAAAGCACTTAAATTGTTGTCTTGGTCTGTATTGCATCTAACTCATCGTTATCTTCACCAACCCGCACTGTGCCCGCGTGATGGATGACGGCCCACTCCCTCTCACAAAGTGGAGGCCTGTGTCCCAGCAGTGAGAACGTTATAGGCTGATTATATGATTAGGCATCGTTATCTTTGTCGTCAGCCTTATGAAGGCCATTGCTGGATATATGCTTCCTGCACAGGACGCCATTTAACACGACCCTCGGCTACTTTCTTCCAGCTATTTAATACCAGCCACCTTGCGGAGACCGCAAACGTAAGGTAGTGTAGCTACGGGGCTTACACTACCTTACGTTTGCACACATCTGCCCCAAAGTCATCTGTTTTACATGGCAGGCCAATTGCCACTTCATCTTGCTTATTCTATGGGTTTTGTGCTCATGTCAAAGACTTTGGTTATTGTATCCGATCATCTCTATAGTTAGATACGTAGATAATGTTGAAGCTTTTATAAACGACCCGTATGGGTCAAGAACTCGCAACTCTGATAAGTAGTAGTTCTGCGAAAAAACATATTTATCAAACAAACATAGTTAGGTCACATGTTATACAAGAGGAGATTAATACTATAGTAAAAAAGTACTATAAAGCGGCTAAAAGGTGTATAAAACTGTTTTCATCGTTATAACGTGGTGCGTCTCACTTAGGTACCTACTGTACCTGCTAAACAAATCAAGTTTCCTTAATTCGTTTTAAATTTTTGTATTCTAACTTTTATACATTGCTCGGACTTTGCCGAGGTCTCTGCCCTGGACGATTATTTTTAGCTTTCAAAATTTTCCTCAAGAACTAAGGAGCGTACACATTTGTAACATTAACATGGACTTCTCGGATGTATCAGGTACAAAGGTATCTAATATCACATAGGTACCAATTACGTAATTTTGGACGAAATTCTGAAATCAGCCAAAATTCCACAATGTCTGAAGTCCCGCCTCCATAACCAGTGTGTTCTGCCCACCATGATGTACGGTGCTGAGACGTGGATGCTCACGCAGGAGTCTGTGTATAGGATGAGAGTTGCACAAGGCGAACAGACGCTGGCAGAGAGTTCCACATGTGTGAGCAGACCGTTATAGAAACACAGCAAGATAATATGCATATTATTGATATGTATTTATCAGTGGCATGCCAGAGGTTAACGGTCTTTTTGCAACCAGTTATGTAGGATCCGAATATAAAAACAAAGATGCGCAAATATTCATCAGTCCAAGAGTAATCGTCGTTATCGTCAGCAGTGTCTATATTTTAGTAATCATGTGGAAAATAATAAGTCTATCTGCCCTCCTAATCGTTGCTCGGGCAGCATACGTACATGATTTCTACGGGGACTGGATCGAGGTCGCTTTTTATCCAGTTTCTAAGTCCTACATCCCTGTGTGCATACGCTTCTCGTTCGCTAAAGGCACAGAAAATATGCAATGTACTTATTCTGATGGGAGAAACGTAAATGTATTTCAAGTCTCTGCGACGATGGCAACTGGAAGTTTAATGGACCGTCAACAAATACCGATGACAGTGGTAGATACGCCCGCGGAAGTGATGCCGGCGTTAAACATCAGCCTCAAATGTGGTGATAAGGAAGTTAGTGCTAATAACCGTGCTGTTATAAGGTTGGTGAACGAAGACTACTTCATTCTGTATAGTAATATACCGGCATCCAAGGAACATACTCGCAGTGCGGTAGAACAGAATTCAGCATTACTTTATGCCAGGAAGGTCGTGTCTGCAGATGAATTACATAATGTTACGATGAGTATTGAAGATCTCAAGAACAGACGAGGAGCCCAGATGTGTGTAACAGAAAATTATCGTGGATTCGAATAATACTGAAAACGAAGTTGATAATGAATGATAAAAAAATAGAAATCATTGCTGCGTCAACGTTACTGAATAATGTCTCCAATAAATGCCTCATTAAGATTTCTGCATATGTAACCCAGTATTTTTTTTATCACACTAATTGTTATAAAGGCGAAAGTTTGTGAATGTGTGTGTTTATATGTTTGTTACTTCTTCACGCTCAAACAGCTGGACCAATTTTGATAAAATTTTGTAGGGAGGTAGCTGACACCCTGGATTAACATATATGTTACTTTTATCCCGATATTCCCACGGGATCGAAACATATGCGGGTGAAACCGCGGGGCGCTGCTAGTTTATTATAAGCCTGTGTTGTACCCATAGATATCCGATTGTACCACTGCACTGCTGCAAAACAAAGACCTCCCTTCCCTCTTTAAACGCGAATGTGGGCCAAACGTAGGTATTGCTTTATAATAAATGTGTTTGATTGGTGTTGATTTTGGTTGAGTCAAAATTTTTCTTGGTATAATTATTAATCCCAAATTATACGGAGTAGCAAATAAACACAATTGTCTGATAAGGGATTCTAGCAGTAATTTAAACATTCAATAAACACATTTCCAATACACTGATATAAATGATATAGACCATAGAAATGAACTTTCATATATCTATGGTTATAATAAACTTTGATCCCTATCATAAATCACCAAACCACTCACTCGCTAGCTATTTGAATAAAATAGCCAACAAATAGCTTGGGAGTTTGGAGACTTTGAGAGAGGCTTAAACAAAAACTGTCAAACCATACCTAATATTTATTCTGACTGGTGAAAAATCAGCCCTTAGTTAGTTACGTGACCTATGTATAAGTTCTCTTACAGAGAGGAGGTCTGATTATGTTATGTATAGGTATAAAATACACCACACCCTTCCTCTAGCGCTTTTATTAGACCTCTGAAAAATTACGGTGAAATTTCATATTTTTGGGATGCATGAAGAAGCCTCCTCGTGTAGCGCAGTTTGTTCCGCCAGTTACTCAACTGAACAGAACGCTCGGCGCATCCTGGACGGTCACACACAAACACCATATTTGACTGGCCAATTCGTCCCTTGCGGTGGTAGGGCTAACGCCCGTCTGGTTTGCGACCAACCTCCCACTGGAGTCCGGCGTCAAGCAGCCTGCTGTCTTTCATCGATGCGTGTGAGATCCAGTGCCTTAGGCATCTTCTGGGCACGCTCGTTCCATCATAGACCTCATCCATCGCTTTCCATCAGACGTGATCGAGGTCAAGAGAAGGTCCATTCAACAATAAAAAAAATTATACTTAATCATAACGAAAGATTGAACTGCCCATCTTTGAAATATATTTTGTACTTTTTAACAAAACTGAAAGACCGGTCTTATTTCGTGCCCCGTCTAAGTTATTCTCTTACATTTTCAGTCCCAGAAATGGCGAGAGAAGTGGGGCATCGACACAACCCTTCAGACATGGCAGGCTCCCGAGGTTCTACTGAAACATTTCCCTAGCGGAAGCACCGGCTTCGATAAAGAAGGATCACCAAGTAAGTTCTTTTTCATTCTTCAACCCGCTCGGTTTTACCCAACTACATGTCCCATGTATGTATGGTTTCGAACCCATTTAGGTACTTTGTGTAATTTATTTCATCACCGCTGCTCTATAACGATTATAGAAAACATCGTGAGGAAACCAGATCCTAGATACAAAAAATCCGAAGACATGTGACAGCCACCAACCCGCACTGGTCCTGCGTGGTGGATTTCCAGTCCCTCTCACAGAAAGGGGGCCTATGTCCCAGCAGTGGGAATATTAAAGGCTGATAATGCTAATCCGCTCGCTTGGTTTGACATCAAACTAAGCAAAGTCATTGCCAGTGGCATAGGGGCCCCGGTGCAAAAAATAAGTTGGGGCTCTATCTAAACAGGTTTTATTTTATCAAGTAAAAAACATAAATACGTATGTAAAAGGTTTAGGGTGTAGAAGTACCATAACAATATTTTGTAGAAGAAGTCAAGGATATGGAATTTTGTTAAAAAAGGGAGTGCAGTTCATTAGGTACTAACATTTCGGTAGAGTAAGCTAGTACTCATAAAGCGGTCGCATAACAGCCGATTGGTTGAGGTGGCTACTAAACACAAGAACTTACACAACACAACAGAAAGAATTTATTATATTTATGTTCTGAAGGTGGAAGAAAATTTTTGCTAGGTTCGTTCGAAGTCTGCTAGTCAGGGGCCGAGGGGCCCCCTGAGCCTGGGGGGCCCGGTGCACGGCACCGCCTAGCCCTCCCATAGCTACGCCACTGGTCATTGTGAGGCCTATGTGAAGTCTGAAATTGGCCGACTCTGTTTTATACCTAAAATACTGTTAAATAATAGTGACCTCGCTATAAAAATAAATTCGTGGTCAAAAACCATAACATTAAGTTGTACCATTAAACCGACTTCCTACAACGAATTTACGTGTATTTCGACTAAACCGGTTCAATAGTTTTTACTATAAGATTATAACTACGTCGAGCCGAATATACTAATTTTCCATTCATCTTTGATAACTCTTCGTGTTAAAGTTAATTAATAATATCCTCCCGTCTGAATTTCGGTCACGGCGGCGGTCAATCTCATCTGCGATTAGTCAGGTACACAGAAGATATTATAGTGCACAGGTGTGTGCGTAACCACAGGTGCAGTATCTGTGCATATTCCGATGAGGCGGCACGACCGGGGAGAGATCAGGATCAGCACCCTAACGGCCTGGCCACGACCTATCAGCGGCAGCTTTGCGCAGGGCGCCGAGCGGTAAAAACAAATATACGAAAATGTATGAACCACGCCACGAGGCACCGCTCGCAGCGTCAACGCTAGCAGTGCATTTGACAAAGACCCCGCGCCCCTTGCCGCGCTGCTTGCCGCTAAGCCAAAAATCATGGCCGGGCGGTAATTGTGAAACACTTTCAATCACAATCGGAGTTTTGAAGGATATTGCTTATCCATTGCTTCATAGGTTTGAAAAATTCGTCTACTCAACAACGTAAATAACGCAATGAACGAGGATGAACTGTCAAAATGAAAACCAATGCGATCAATTGTTATTATATTATGTGTGTTACGTAATTACCCAGCTGGACCAACAGCTTTACGAGCTTTCCGAGGCCCGAGGGTGTTAGTTAAACAACGTTTATTCAATTCGGGAGCCTCGGACACCATGGCCTATCCTGCAGCAAGAGCGCTGGTCGGATAACACGGCACGCCAGCATTAACGACATCATCCATCGGGCTGTTGTCACCACCGGGGTGCCAGCAGCTGTTTTAGAACCCAATGGCTTGGCACGCGACGATGGGAAGAGGCCAGTTGGATTGACCATAATGCATTGGAAGTTGGGCAGGCCTTTGGTGTGGGATGTAACCTGCGTCGACACCCTCGCACCATCCCATCTTCCCAGCACGGCGGGCTGTGCTGGGGCGGCTGCTGCAGGAGCAGAAACCTCAAACGGCGCAAATATTACCTTATTTGGGGTTGAAACTCTAGGGCCTTGGTGTCCGAGTGCTCTTCGAATTTTTCGAGACATCGCCAAGCGGTTGGTTGACTCTACGCGTGACCAGAGAGCTGGCCTATTTTTAGCCCAAAGAATAAGCAGTGCCATCCAACGTGGTAATGCTGCCTGCCTTTTGGGCACTTATCCCATTGACAGCGATGCGGACGAATTTTTTGATGCCCAATGAATTCCCGTCTTTTTCTTATTTTCCTTTCTTTTTATTATACACTTGTATATAATATCTACCTATATATATTTAAGTGTTGAATTTTAAAATAAATCTGTATTATTCGGGAGTCAGCATTCGAATGTTTGTCTCACTTAGGCCGGCCCCTCACATTTTGATGCGCGCGCGTCGCGCGTCGGTTGCGAAACAATTGGGTCATTGTCACTGCCACTCGCACACAGCGGAGTTACGCGACATGAACTTCCCCTCAATTTCTTCACGCTCAAACCTTGGCCCTGACTACTCACAAGTGGTTAGGTTTGGAAATAAGATTAATATATGGCATATGGCATGATAAAATTACAACGAAAGGTCAGCTAAGAATGTATTAATAGGTACATCTATTTTCATCATCTATTCTATCTATATATTTCGAGCGGCCATTGTTGTTTACATCTTTGGCAAATTTAGAAACACTGGACTATACAGGGTAATACGATACCCCTTGGTAAAACAGCGGGGTAATTGCGTAACACACTATCAGTAGCAATCGGTTTCATTTTGACAGTTCAACAACATTCATTGCGTTATTTACGTTGCTGAGGAGACTCATTTATCGAACATAATAGGTATGTAAGCAATGGATTAGCAATATTTTCGAAATCATTCAGATTGAGATTGATAGTGTGTAACGTAATTGGTTGTCAGAATAATACATCTATTTTCGTGGGACGAAAGAGTAACGACTTTTTGCTTTTAGTGGTAGTACCTACTGCATGAAAATGATGATACCCGAATGACACGAAGCGCAGGTTACGATTCGAACAAACGTGTTTGGTGCAGGGAAATTGGTATGCTCGCACGCACCGCGTGCCCTACATTATTTTACTCGTAAAACCCGTTAGATACCGCTTGTCGTAAAATACATTATGTATATTATAAATAAAAATTACCTATAACCTACTCGTATGTTGTTCATGGCTAAGCGCATCGCAAAACGTCAGGTCCGATTTGGTTATTTTTTAAGGCTGATTTTTCATTAATCGGATAGAAAATGAAGTGTAAATATTGCGGTTTGACAGCTTTTTTATAGAAAACTAGCGGTCGCCCGCGGCTCCGCCCGCGTGGATGTCGGTTACCGCTGCAAAAAGCCTACCCAGGAAAGACACGGTCAGCAAAATGATTCCCAGGTCAATTCACAGACACCGACAGTAACATTGACGACGCAGTCATTATCCGCAGGCTGCACAGATTGTCTTTCTGTGTATGTTAAGTTTTTAATGATGAAAATATTTAAATGTAATTAATACTAAGTTTTCACTTCTGCCGGCAGTCCCGGAGCGCAACCCGTTGTTTAAGGATAGATAACTAAAGCGATTATTGTAGAGCTTCTCCATAAACAACATTTGACGTTAAATTATTTTCAGGTAACAAAATATACTGATGGTCGGGAGCCCCGACCCGTGATAGGGCAACGTAAAGTTGCCCATGCGTAAAACATTCTTTTCGTAAATCAATTCCTACTAATTTGAATGTTTGGCCCTGGGATTTGTTTATCGTTAGTGCGAAAGAAATTTTTACTGGAAATTGGAGCCTTTTGAAGGGTATAGGCAAATCAGTAGGGATCATGGGTATTCTTGGTATATGAGCTAATTCACCAGCTGCAGGGCCGGTGATAATCTTCGCTACTATTAAATTATCTTTTAGCTCCTTTATAAGAAGTCTCGTGCCATTACACATGTTGGGGGGACTTAAATTTCTGAGAAGCATTATCGGCGTGCCAACTTTTAACGACAGTTCATGAGGTGGTAGCCCAGCGGGGTTCAGAGAATTTAAAAATTCCTGGGGGTAGTGCACAGCGTCCTCGATGTTAGTGACGGTGTCTATGGATTTATAGCACTTAACTTCACCCGGTACTTTCTGCATAATTAAACTGTTTATTTCGTTGACTGTTTCATTCCTGGGAGAAACTATTGCTCTACAACACAGCCAACGAAAATCATTTTGATGTAAGTTTTCGATGTCAGGATATATAGCATCTATCAGACTATCTAAATTATGGACTATTTGGCCTAGAGACTCATCCAAAGTAACCGCCTAATCGGTGCCCAAATTTAAAGATGGAAAAATTCCTTCTCTAAGTTTCAGCAGCTGTTGTGGAAAATTGCTATGCGTATTTCCATGTAGATGAGCTCTCATATTGGTGCGCAAATTCAAATGTTGAACAGATGTCCAAAGGTGAGACGATTTTAAACATGCCTTCATAATATCTGCTCGCGTACCTCTGTTGACGACTGGAAGCGTTTGTCGGAAATCTCCAGCAAATACAAAAGTGATACCACCCATGACATTAGCAGAGCTTCGGAGGTCTTTTAAAGTACGGTCCACGGCCTCCACATGAGCTCTATGACTCATGGTGCATTCATCCCATATTACCAACGACGCGTCTTGCAGCAACTTACCAAGAGGCCCATTTTTCCGAATAGAGCAGGTAGACCGTTGATCTAAAGATACGGATAGCGGGAGTTTAAACGTAGAGTGAGCAGTTTTTCCTTCGTTCAAGAGAGTTGCAGCAATTCCTGACGAAGCAACTGCAATCGCTATCTTCCCTGATTGCCGTATCTTAGCAAGTATCAAATTTGCGAGAAAAGTCTTTCCGGTGCCTCCTGGTGCGTCCAAAAAAAATAATCTCCCCATGTTTTTGTTCACGCTGTCCACAATAGTCTCATAAGCATGTCTTTGATCTGGTACTAATTTTGGCACATTGTCATTAACAAACGCTGTTAGATCATTTCTGTTATACTGTTGTACCATTGTGTCAATAGTATTATTCTGGGTACGAACGGGAGAAGGTAATCCAAAATCACTTAAATTTTTGTCGTTTAATTCTAGAAGTTTGTTTTCTATTTCGATTAATCCTTCATTATAAATGACTTCAGTGAAGGGTAAAGTGTTATCCTGATTTTGTTGTCTGATACGATGTCTAATATCTTCACAGAACTGATCTTTGAAAGTATCCCATAACTTCAATGGTTCCGATGGTTGACAAAATAAAAGTATGACTACGAACAACTCCCTTAGTTTTTTTGGACAATGTGATAACGAAGCTTCGCTTATAGATCTAAACTCCCCTCCCGCACGCGCACCCCCGCCTTGGTGACGCCCAATTCGCAACGGGCCGTGCAGCAGAAATCGTAATATTTTAATTTCGCCATAACTTCAAAACCAAACGTCCAATTTTAATCATTCAAAGACCAAATATTATCTCCATAAACTGTTCTTAGTGATGAAATCATTTCTTTTGATAAGGATTAATAGCATGAGTAAAATAAACGCGTTTAAATGTAGTCCAAAAAAAATTCAAGATTTTTAAATAAAAAAATGGTTGCTGTGCCTCACTCGACATAGATGGGTATAGTGTGTCGCGGACTTTTTTGTAGATATTTATAAGATCTACAATTAATTAGAACATTTTATGGTTCTATCTTTTATAGTTTAGGCAGCGTACGCAAAATAAGTAACTTTTCTGGTTGATTTTTTACACCTTGTGTCCGAAAAACCCAAATATCTTACGGAACCCTATTTTTTTCCAAAATAAAATATAGCCTATGTTACTCGTGGATAATGTAGCTTTCGAATGGTGAAAGAATTTTTAAAATCGGTCCAGTAGTTTTTGAGCCTATTCAGTACAAACAAACAAACATACAAACAAAGTTTTCGTCTTTATAATATTAGTGTAGATATATCATGTCATATTTTATTCTTCATTCTTTTCATTCAAATTTTTAAAAAAAAAAACGCTGTTTTATACAAAAGTGAAATAATACCTAAGCGGTCAAAATGTAGTTCCACCCTTTAGTTACTACTACAACAACACTACAACTTACTATCAACGTTATTTGTTTCAGTAATTATTATCCCGTTCGTGGGGTTGGATGTGTGGGGTCTCCTGCACTCCGTGACCAAGACCGACGTCATCCGCATGATCCTCAGGCACCTGGAAAACTACCTCGCGACCGGCAGGGAGCAGGCGGAGAAGCATGGTCCGGCTGCATTGAAGGTTCGTTATATCACTGTATAATCGGTCACAGTCCAGCGCCAAAATTGCGTAACACACTTTCAATCACAATCTCGATCCATTTTGCATTATCCATTGCTTCATATGCTGGAAAAAATTGTCTGCTCAACAACGTAAATAAAGCAATGAGTGTTGTTGAACTGTCAAAATGAAAGCCATTCCTATATCGTTAGTTTGTTACGCAATTACCCCGCAGTTCAGAACCTCTAAAGTCACGCCTCTGAAAACTTTATTTTTATTGCTGAATGGGCGCGCTCTTGTCCTCGATCACGCCTGATGGAAAGCGATGGATGATTGAGGTCTATGATGAAACGAGCGTGCCCAGAAGATGCCTGTGTAGATAGGGAATAAATAATGACGACAATTATAGAGTAGGTCCAAATGACAATCAGCCAGTAATCGCAGCTAATCCGCGTTGTTACAGCATACATTATTGAGGAAAATGGCACAGTAGGGGAACAGGTGTAAGTACAGAGGCCACCTGTAATTACTAACTACCTAGTTACTGCAGCTGCTAGTTTATTACAGCACTTATGTAATGTTTATTTAAGAAACCTGTCCCTATTTCAAAACTACTTAAGTTGGCTTGGCTTGTTTCCTAAGTAATAACATTCGCACGGTTCGATCGATCAGGCAATGGGTAGGTACCTAATCATCTTTACGTACCAAGACCCCTCCGTGCCTCGGAAGCCGTTGGTCCCGGCTGTCATTCGTGGATCTTTGACAGTCGTTACGGATCGTCAGAAGCCCGAAAGTCGGACAACCTGCATATATATTCACAACAATCCGACAGGCTATCGTATCGAAAATGACACATTTCAATAACCTGATTTGCCTTGCCCCCGACAGCAAACAACTGTCGCAAGAATAGCGGCCGTCGCATTTGATTTAAACTGACACCTACGATAACATTGATTGATGTTCGATACGGTACGGAAGCGTATCGAGTGGTTGTGAATAGCTAATGCAGTCTTACCAAGGGATATCGTATTATACCCAATAGCATATTAAGTATTCTGTGCCAATAGGTACAGCTCAACACAACTTAGTTGTAGCATCGGCAAAATTCGTAAAACCGATCACATCCGAACTGAGTGCGCGCCTTCAAAATCACCAATCTGTATTACTGCTTTAGGAGAAAATTATCTTTATACAAACTGAATAACTTGTAAAGTCATTTGTAACTGAGTTGTGGCAACCGGGATTACCTACGTTACAAAATTGCTGTCATTAGAATTAAACCAAACTGTGGCCTACCTCAATATTACTTAATGGAGTTGTGTCGCGGCTCGCTCGACCCGTAGATAGACAGAAGCCACGGCAATTTTTTATTTTTTTATTTTACTCTGGTGTGCTATTGAATAAAATCTAACAATGCTGCACAGAAACCCAGAAGCAACTCTGACGTTCGCCTTTTCAATGAGTGCCTAATTGCGTTGCACACTTATTATCACAATCTGAAAGATTTTAAAGGGAATTCCTAATCCATTGCTTCACATGTTTAAACAACTCTTCTGTTCGACAACGTTCATAACGCAATTAATGTTGTTGAATTGTCAAAATGAAACACATTGTCATTGTGAATGAGTTCCGCAGTTCACTAGTAGAGATTTCTTACACAAAATTTGATGACTGATCTCCAGGTAACTGTGATCTTCGACCTGGAAGGCTTCAACATCAAACAGTACGCGTGGAAGCCGGCCGCGGAGATGGTGTTCACGCTGCTGCAGCTGTACGAAGCCAACTACCCCGAGATCTTGAAGGTCTGCTACATTATTAATGGTAAGTGTTAATTTTATACAGTTTAGAAATTAGGATGGAAAGGCTGCCGAGTTGACTTCGGTATTCTTGAATCTTGGGCCAGACGTGAGACTCTATATTGAAACCAGCGGGGTACCATATTGCGTAACAAACTAACACAATGGCTTCAATTTTGACAGTTCAACAACATACAGGGTGTTCGGTAGAACGTTGAACACACGAAAATGGCAGATACATGGGGTCGTCTGCTAGCCAAAAAAAAAAAAAAAAATACCCAGGCCCCAGTTTTTTTTTTATTACCGAAATTCATGAGTTTTAAAACTTTGAAGGCCTATAACTTTATGTAGGATAGACAAAACTGGCAACCCTTTTTTTTTTTTTGTTTTTGTCTCGACTATTGGTAGATTCATCTAAATTTATTGTTTGGTGCAAATAGTAAAATCGGCTATAAAAAATAAACTATGGTGCCTAGGTATTTTTTTTGAGCTGGGTAGGCAGACCAGGCCGATCACAACGCTATGACGCGTTCCCCACACCCCGCGCCTCGCGCAATATTACTCGAGGTCACGCACACTTGCTGAGCACACTTGAAAACCGATTTTGGCGCTCTGTCAAAGTAGCTCCAAAATCTGTCAAAGTAACCCTGGAAGTCAAAGTGGCCCCGTTTTGCGGTACCCTGTATATTCATTGCGTTATTTACATAGTCAAATCCGCTGGATACGGGAAGTACAGAACCAATCGAAGTGGCAGTGCTTGAGGGAGGCCTATGTCCAGCAGTGGACGTGTTTCGGCTGAAACCGTCTACCTAAAGAATCTACAAGAACTTTCAGATTTTCTGTATTAACTCTTTGCTCCTTATAACCCCAACTTCTTTTCCATTCCAGCGCCAAAAGTATTCTCCCTAGCGTTCTCAGTGATCAAGAAGTTCATGCACGAGTACACGATCTCCAAGATAAAGATCTTCAGCTCCGACGCAAAGAAGTGGCAGCCGCAGGTGCTCTCCATGATCGACAAGGAGCAGCTGCCGCAGCACTACGGCGGAACCATGGTCGATGAGAATGGGGATCCGAGATGTGCGCTTATTGTAAGTTAATTGTGTTTATGGAACCTAGATTTTTGGAAGTCCGAGTGCTCAATTGCTCATCGAGTATTTCGGGACATCTTCAAGCGGTTGGTCGACTCTTCACGTGACCAGAGGGCTGGCTTTTTGGAAATTCATCCTCTAAAGGTGTGAAATAGAGGACGAAAATTTGTATGAAAGTTTTCACAAGGTTTGACAACATATTTATAAGTAGTATTTTTTATGTCAATGGTTAGGTCGGAGATGTGAAAATGTCCCATTTGAATTATAACTTTCTTTCGTCGAATACAGTAAAACGGGGCTACTTTGACTTCCAGGGTTACTTTGACAAGGCCGATCACAACGCTATGACGCGTTCCTCACACCCCGCGCCTCGCGCAATATTACTCGAGGTCACGCACACTTGCTGAGCACACGTGAAAACCGATTTTGGCGCTCTGTTTAAAGTAGTTCCAACGCCTGTCAAAGTAACCCTGGAAGTCAAAGTAGCCCCGTTTTGCGGTACGTAATACCACAGTTGACATTTGGCGCTGTGTTTGGCTTCTTATTCTAGACCCTATATACAAGGTATCCGGTAATTAATGGATAACCTCTTAAGAGGTCATTGTACTTATCATTATGAAAAACTATTACTATGGGACCAAACATGAAATCGCGAAAAAATAATCGGCTATTTCGGCTATTTTAGTTTGACGAGTTATGCGAACATGTAAATGTAGGGAACAGCAATCGCGATTCCGTGATTTCATGTTTGGTCCCCCGTAGTAAGAGTTGTTCATAATGATAAGTACAATGACCCCTTAAGAGGTTATCCATTAATTACCGGACATCCTGTATATAGTTTTCCCTTAAGAATCAAAATATTTTTCTTTTTGCAGGTGAAACCCGGTGGCAAAGTTCCTAAAAGCTACTACTCCAGCAACCAGACCTTCGATTCGGTGAAGGAGTTCAAGCGAGTCACCATCAAGACTGGGGAGAAGCACGTCATCGACCTGCTGTGTTCAGACAATGACAGTGTTTTGAAGTGAGTGCCAGTAGGGTAATTGCGTAAAACCCTAAGTGGGTTTCATTTTGTCGGTTCAACAACATTCATTACGTTATTTACGTTGTTGAGCAAACAAATTTTTCGAACATATGAAGCAATGGATTAGCAACATCCTTCAAAATGATTCAGGTTATGATTGATAGCGTTTTCCGCAATAAGGATGCAGCTTAGGTCCAAAAGGGTCAAACCTATTCATGTACCTAAAGGTTCTTTTTAGGGTTCCGTAGCCAAATGGCAAAAAACGGAACCCTTATGGATTCGTCATGTCTGTCTGTCCGTCCGTCCGTATGTCACAGCCACTTTTTTCCGAAACTATAAGAACTATACTGTTGAAACTTGGTAAGTAGATGTATTCTGTGAACCGCAGTAAGATTTTCACACAAAAATAGAAAAAAAACAATAAATTTTGGGGTTCCCCATACTTACAACTGAAACTCCAAAAATTTTTTTTCATCAAACCTGTACTAACACAGTCAGAAGTCGACTTGCAATCTCACAAAACTATGGCATAAGACTATTAGTTGTACTTATGACCTTCTTCTATAAGAACGTTTGACAACACTACACATTGGAAACTTGTTGCCCGCTTATGATTGTTATTACAAATTTCAATAAGTTAAGTAAGTGTTACGGTAGCCAAAGTGGTTAGCACTGTGCCTCGCATGGCGAACGTTCGGGTTCGAGTCTCACATCAAACATTAAAAATATTTTTTAAGTATTACATGTGAAATAAGAATGCCGAGTTGCTAACAAATATTTTAAAACATTCCACAACTAAACGAAGATTCTTTCGTTTTACAATTATTTTCAATCTTAGCGTCGTTATTAAAATATGAGGGTAGATTTGAAACAAAGTGATAAGTTCACTTTGTAAATCTACCCTCATATTTTAACTACTTTACTAGTTTACATAAATTATTCCACTATTCGCTGATATTGATTGGTGAACATAATAAAGGATTTCTTTTGTCGTTGATATCAAAATTTGATTCATTTATTATCATATTATAATAATAAATTACCTTTATTATAATATCTATTTGTTCAAAGTAATTTAATAAAATAAATTACTAAAACATACAAATAATAATAATTATATAAAACATAAAAAAAACTGGCCCAACTAGGATTCGAACCCGCATCTATCCCGATCACATTAGCGAGTGCAGCCTCATTACCGATCTAGCTATTGTTAACTTATATTCACCTGTTGAAATTTTGCATTACCTACTATTAAAAAAATAATCAGACTGCGATAATAAAAACAAGTTACTGATATTGTCATCCTTGTCTAGCATTGACCACATCTATGACTATATACTCGTAGTGCGATGCTACACAACGTTAATTTGTTAGCGTTGGATACATGACTCACACGGATTAAAATATGCGTATGTGTGTATAGGCGCCGCAGCTCGTATAGCGCAGGCGATAATGGTCATTGCGGTGTAAGTGGACTTCTTGCTGTGATAGTACATGTGGGGTATCTATGGATAGGTCTTCAAAAATGATATTGAGGTTTCTAATATCATTTTTTTCTGAACTGAATAGTTTGCGCGAGAGACACTTCCAAAGTGGTAAAATGTGTCCCCCCCCCCCCTCTAACTTCTAAAATAAGAGAATGATAAAATTAAAAAAATATATATAATGTAGGTACATTACCATGTAAACTTCCACCGAAAATTGGTTTGAACGAGATCTAGTAAGTAGTTTTTTTTTAATACGTCATAAATCGAAAACCGCAATTTACCTTTCACAAAGTTACAACGAACTACAAGAACTTTTATATTATGTTACATGCTGCTACGGAACCCTTCATGGGCGAGTCCGACTCGCACTTGGCCGGTTTTCTATGGCTGAAAGTTGCATGTCGATTCGTAACCAGCCAGTGTAGTCGATTGGTATCCAGCCAGTCAAGTTGAAAAGTAGTGTCACGCACTAGTTGTCCTAATTGGCGTAGCCGTGACGCACGTTTTTTCTGGTTTTGTATACCAGGCCAAATATAATTATGTTTCCTTTCGTTTAAAAAAGTGACACACCTTCCTCGATTACATCTTCTTCTTCTTCGTGTCGCTGGCACGCCAGATATTTAAATTTTGTTGGCCCAACTTCGCCACTTCTAGACTTCCACGGCGTTATCGGTGGCAGCGCAGAGGTCACTTTTGAAGTATGTTTTGGGGCACAAATTACATGATAAACACTTACCCACACTATTTTTTAACCTTTTAACCGCTTACGTCGGTTTAATCTGACAAATATTTTCGTGTCCATTCAGCCAGAGTCGTATTATATACGACCAAATAACACAGCTCGTTTAATCTGTATTATTATTACATCATCACAGCTCGTTTCATCGGTATTTATTTTTTATTTTATTTTTTTCGGGCGCTGGGGCACGGCATCTGATATAAAGTCGGGCGATTAAAAGGTTAAAATCAATTAACAAGTTAATCATTTCAGATGGGAGTGCGGAGTAGACCACCATGACATAAAGTTCGTGATCAAGCGTCGCGACGAGGAGGGTAACGAGAGCGTCGTGCACGGACCCAGGAAGGTCACGGAGGGACCCACAGACGTCGGTGTCCTGGCCGTCACTGGACCCGCCACTTGTAAGTTGAACATTTTTCTAGACTTATACAATGTGTCTGGCCACCGGTACAAGTACAGTCACAACTCCTAAACTATTTGACTTAGACCTTAGGTCTTGATATCAGTTTTAGTAATACCTTAGTGCATCTTAAAAGTAAAAAATAGGTATGTTCTCAGTTGTCAGTCTAGTTTTTTGGAAAACATTTAAAAAGTAAAAAAAAAAACAACGAAATTTTTTCACACTTTTTAAGTTTCAAGTATTTTTTTAAGGTTTTAATGGGAGTTTTTGATAAACATTTTAGTGTAAACTTATTGCCTACTTTTGTAGCTATCGAACGAAACCACTTTTATGCCTGTATAACCTCTACATCGGTAGATATGGCAAAATAAACGAACCCAAGCGTACTCAGTAAAAAAATTAAAATGGCCGCCATCTTAAAACAGTAGGGGCAAAATCCCTTATTATGGTGGATTTGTCGATAAAATTGACCATATTGCTTCGTCTTAACGGCTCGGATACCGGTGACCGGACACACTATTTTTTTAAAAACACGAGACCCATGTGACATTTGTTATACCTACTTAATTTTGAACAAATATCTGGGGCCCGAACCACAGAATAGATAGCCCGAACCATCAATTTGAACCACTATTCTAACGAAGCCGTTAAAATTTTTGTGTCGGGTTGTTTGCTCCGGCTAATCTCCGAAACGGCTGGACCGATTGTGACGGGACTTTGACTGGCAGATAGCTGCAGATGTTATAAGGAGTAACTTAGGTTATTTTATAAAAAAAGAATTGAGAGTTTCCCTCTCGAAGAGAGGCCTGTATCGCAGCAGTGGGAACATTTTGATGCATACGCATAATGCGTAGTTGACGGCTATGTGATGTGTCTTTTTACACCCTGTATTTTATCATGTTTATCCCTACCAATTAACAGATTCAGTGATATTTGACAACAAGAACGCGTTCCTGCGCAACAAGAAAGTGTACTACCACGTGCTAGTCACCGTGCCGGCGCGGGACCTCGCCCTCAGCCACGAGCCCGACGATGTGCAGCCCGCGCCCGCCTGCAGCAGCACCGCAGCTTCGTAGCGACTGAACAAACGTTGTAGCCTGAACAAATGCGGCGTTTAATTCAGTAACGGTTGTAAAACTCATAGACCATCATCATCAATACCTAAATCATCGCTGCTCAATAGCAGGGGGTCTACTCCCGAAGCACGAAGTCCGTAGATTCGGCTGAAATTACGGGCGTTTCCTAGCCCGAATCACCTACTAATATAAGACTGTTCTTCTTACTCCCTATGTGTTTTTGTGTCTAAAAAAGTTCTTTTATCAAAGTTGGATTCATTCCAAAGTTTCGAACTACTTATGGACGGGCCAGTATCTTCCTGGACGGACTTGGGTGAATAGGCCTCCTGCAGCCCACAGCCAAGCTACTTACGTGTACCTACTTAGTTTTTCTTTGTATGAAAGTGTTGGTTGAATCGTCTACTGCGACCCACGGCCAGGGTACGCACGAATACGTGTATGGCAACCAAATGCACCGCGCAGCTAACGTGCGAAATGTCCCTGTACAGACGCCAACACATCACGCTACTACAATCTGTCAAATTTATTTAATAGATTTTCAACTTAATCGCTAAAGTATAAGGTTCAAAGTTGATTGGGAAAATTTGACAGGTTCGGGTAGCTTGATGTGCTGGCGTCTATACATCCAACGGGTATATTCCCAGTCGCCCTCACATGGATTGCCACCAGGTGGCAATCGGAAATAAAATTCCCAGTTGCCAGCGGGTGGCGATTTGGTAAATTATTGCCCCCACTTCAAATCGATGTATACTTCGGCA
This sequence comes from Amphipoea oculea, assembly GCA_945859645.1. Taxonomy (NCBI): domain Eukaryota; kingdom Metazoa; phylum Arthropoda; class Insecta; order Lepidoptera; family Noctuidae; genus Amphipoea; species Amphipoea oculea. The sequence continues at coordinate 19,343,748 of OX243873.1, forward strand.
TGGATCGCCAACCCCCCTCATCGCTATCTGTCTTACGGCCGCGATGAGGGGGTTGGCGGTCTGACTTTTCCAATGTGGTTTTATTAGTAGATTTATTAGGGACATAAAAACAAAATTTTCTTCATCGTAGTTGCTTTTAATCATCATAAAAACCTGGTGTAAATTCGTATCACAGATAATCAAAGTATTTACTATAATTAAATTACCTAACAAAAGCTAATAGTCACGGTCACTGATAATCAAATTGCGTAATTGTTTTCAATAATCATGTTTTAACAATATACCGATTCCCAGGTCGGGCAAAGTGCTATTGAGTTTTTTCATTAGGAATTTCTCAGAAACAGGCCGGAGTTTGGAAGTTTGCGGTGTCATACACCCGTGACTTGGTCCTACGCTTAACCTTCTTTCATTTATTACCTTCTATATCAGTTGCCGTGCCCCTAGCGCGCGGAGTGATCGATAAAATCAAGATAAAACAATACCTACAATAAATAAGGAGAAATCGAAAAGTTTTTATTTCTATTTGATAATGGTTTTAATTGTACCACGCAGTTAATAGAACGAAAATAGAAAAAAAAAAACATTCATGTTCTCTGTCGCAGAAATACGACACGGGCGGTAGGGGCACGGAAACATGTATCGCATACATGCGACACAAGCGGTTAATTTCTCTTCGGTCGTGTCGGATTGCCGTCCCATCGGAGTCATCGGGACTATGAGAGTGAGGGAAGAGAGAGTGTACCCACCTGTGTCTGCGCACACACGCGCACTATAATATCTCCCGCACCGAAGGCTCTCCGTTGAGATTGGCCGCCCTGGCCAAAATACGGTCGGTTGGAGGACTATTATTATCATTATTACGTAGCAATGGACGGTCGATTTTAATTTCATATTAGCAGTTGTGATTGGGTGACGAAAGTTGTAATAACCAAAAATGTAAGTAGTATTGGTTGGCAGAGACGAGAATAGGCTCGCAGAAATGGAGTGCTTTGTTTGAATCCACATTTGAATCAATACAGGAAACAAAGCACAGTTTCCTTCATTAATATTGCGCTGGCGCAAATTTTCGCACTACAGTTTTTACCGCATCGCGTTCATTTTAGTCACACTGGATTTTCCTTACAAAATATGGAAAACAGTACCTAAGTAGTTGCAGTATGTATGTAAAAAATGACTAGCAAAATAATCGCTACCTACAACTCGCAAGAGTTGACTCAAGACTTCGCTCGGATGACGTAAGCGCGCCATACTAATGAGACTTCGTCGATGGCGTGAGCGGTAACAGCGCGGGGGGCGGGAGGGGCGCTCGATTGTCAGGTTATTTTTTGCAGGTTGTACTTTTTTTTACAAATATAATTTATGTATTTGATGAATGGGTGATTTTTTAGATAATTTGTTTATAGTTAGGTAGGTAGTTAATTAGTTATCTAAATGTACTTTTATACATTCCAACTAGTTTTAAGACAATGTTTTATGTGGATACAGGGGAGTTAGGTAGGTAAGTGGTTTTTAAGATAATTAAGAACAAATGCGATGCATTTACATACATATTTCGAAACGGAAGCATTTCTGTGATAGTTTCCAATAATGTAGGTATGTGGAATTGAACAAATCTATGTAAGTATATGAAATGACATGATGCAATGACACGCAGGCACAATCATATAGCTAATTATCACGATAGGCAATGAGAACGCCCCCTATTACGAGCATCCGGCTATTGGGCGTCCCCAATGTTTATCGAAATAATGATTTTGTTTGTTGACTAATAATAGGTAATAAGCATTTATCAAAGGAAAATACTAGGTACTCTTTTACCCCGTTGTTTTCCTTTGTGTTAGTAAAACCTAGGGATTTCCAGCTCAGTGAATAACAATTATAATGATTACAAATTCAATACTTAGGTAGTTGATGAAGTTTTGTGGTAAAAGAGTACCTATTGTAAATACAAGGTGGAGAGGACAATACAACAATAAATTAAACTGCGTATATCTAATGACGTTCTCCATCCGTATACCTACGAAAATTCAATCAAGCAAGAGTATATCCAATAGTTTAGTCACAATAGCTGGTCAAAGATTGGCAAAACCAAAAGTAAATAGCAGTGATGGCAATAAGTATTTACTTTGTTTGAAAAAAAAAAAAACACTTTTAATTTCGAAGCTAAGATTTATTTGATAGTTCCAAAATACTCTTAGGGCCTTATCACATTAGCGGTTTGCGGGCGGCTGCGGGGCGGGGCACAGCGAAGACGTTGCGGACGCGTGGCAAATTCGCATCGTTTTCGTCGCGTGTTTGTAGCGACTTAACGACGTACCTACGTCGTTAAGCCGCGAAATTGTACTTACAATACACTCAGTAACAATGGCGTCCACGCTGCTATTCGCGGCGATCTCGTTGCGCGTCCGCAACGAATTCGCTGCGCATGCGCCCCGTGTTCGTTGCGCGCCCGCTCCGCTCTGAGGATGCTCGCCACCCGCTAGTATGATAAGATAAGGCCCTTAGGCGCTTTGTAGATGGAGCAACTTTAGTTGAGGCACTGTCAACTTTTTGAAATTTTCCTTTAAAAGTTGCCAGTTAGACAAATAGCCCGAGATGTATGTAAACAGCTAGGTAATTCCCAGTTACTGCAAAAGTTGCTCCATACTGCAAAGCGCCTTAAACATTACCTAAGTACTATTACTTATTCTGTGGCATTGCCAGTGTTTTCATTTACTGTCATATTGCTGTCTCCACATTGTATACTAATTGTTTTCTGCTTTCTGTGATTATTTTTGAATGTATTACAACGTGCTTTAAAAAAATTCAAAGCATTGATTATTCATTTTTAATATGGGTAGACTAATTTGTTGTCTGACTATCTGTGTATAATTTCAATACCTTCTTACAAGATAATGATTGCTCAATTATTATAATAATCTATGATTTAGATACCAGTATTGTGTAGTAATGGACTAGCAATAAATATTGATTACACAAGCATTTTTTTTCTGTCTCAGTCCTTTATCTTTTACTTATCATATTTTATAGGACAAGGTAGGTATAATAGGTACTATTACCTTGTCCTATGCGACTTACAACATTAATCCTTCATTTTAATCTATTAAGAAAGAGAAAATCTTTATATGCGGCAATTTAATTTATGTTCGGAGCATGGGACCAGAGGGGGGTAATTCTCGTAATTTTAAGAAACGTTCACAGTTTGATCTCAGTCACAATCTGTAAAAAATACCTCTTAATTTCCCTACATTTTGACAAGTTTTTGACATTTGTTTGTCGATGAGATGAGACTGCGACAAGATTTCGTTTAAAATTACGAGAATTGGCCTTCTGAGCTCAGGATACTAGTCCCCGTGCTTCACCCAGATGGAGAAAGTGTAGGTGAAGCATATACCCAAATTTTTGTGACATAAAATTTCTCAAACATAAATTGCAGAAATAAGTCTATATTATAAGAATTATTTATTTTTAGCCTTATTTCAAATTATACAGTACAAAACAAGTTCAAGTTCTGAGTCTCTGTGCCCATGCGCGGTCCGAAGGGGGGGGGGGGGGGGTCGTGGGGGTCATGACCCCCCACAAAATCATTCAAGCTGTCGAGAGTCTGAATGATTTACTTGCCTTACTAACTTAAAACTGTACTTGAGCCACGAAAACCCCGATTGGCATAATCAATCGGCAGACATGGGGACTGCCGACTGAAGTAAAAACTTAAAACTATGAAATGACTGTGGGTTTTTTAGCGCGCCTACAAAATATTTTCCTTTAAAAAGCCAAATATAGAATCTTAGGATTCAAGAGCGAATCAAACTCAGGATATTGGGCACCCCGTTCATACGAGCTTTTACCTAAGCCTTTCAACCTTACGTATGTAAGGTTGAAAGGCTTAGGTAAGGCCAAATTCCAAAACCTAAACTGCTGTAAAATGAGTTTAAGCTTTTCGTCATAATTCGATAAAGTAAGTTCTCTTTTTGTATGATGGGTAAAAGAAAACAGACTATTCAAGGTGGGGTGCTAAAATTTTCAGGGTCGACAATGCAAACGTAATTCCTAGTCCTTTTGGAATGATCGAAAGAATATCGAACCTATCCGAGAGTGTGCAAAATTTTCGAGCTCGCTCCGCTCGCTCTTGCATTTTAGATTCTGATAGCTGCTTGAGCTTGCCTGCATAAGTCGACAATGTAACTCCTATTTCTACTTGAAAATATAAAACAAAACCTAATCAAACAGAGGCGGGTTGTTAAAATTTTCGAGTTCGCTTCGCTCGCTCTCCCCACCCTGCACAATATACCGTCAATTTAAGTAACACCCCCCCTATGTAAAAGCTGAGTCCCTGAATAGCATAAGTAATGTGGAGCTGGAGATGTACATGAACCTTAACATATCACAACGCCTTTTATCCCCAAAGGGTTGGGCAGGGCGGGTGTACCTTCATATAGTACTTCCCACATTTCGCCAGTTATTAAGTAAAATGTCATAGAGGGCGAGCCTACTGCCGCCAACCGGGCACAAATTCAGACTCCAGGCTGCTTCTGAGAAATTTCTGATGGAAAAACACTTTATCTGACCTAGGAATCGAACCCAGCTAGGACTTCATGCTCAGCAGTAACGCTTGCGACCACTAGACCAACGAGGAGATGTACCTCCCTTAAAATATTAATCGGCACCCATGATGACCCCCCCCAAAATCTTGAGCTGCGACCGCGCCTGCCTGTGCCCTTTAGCAAAGGCATCCTCTAACCCCTTATAATTCTCCCTATTCCGTGTCTGTCTAGTCCAGTTATACCAATAATACCAAGAGCCATTAAACAATTTGTTTTGACTTTTCTACTACAATAAACAAATAAATAAATCTGCCAAAATGAGTTTGTAAAAATGATTTAATACACAATTAACACCACCTTCTTTAAAAAAGCACGTTATATACAGGGCTACGTATGACTCCAACAGATTATTAACCGCAGCCGCCTTCAGTCCTCATCCTCAAAGAGCATTTGAAGCAGTTCTCTCTTGGCACACTGGGAACCTTCTAATCTCTGTACACCTTTCCAATGAATGAGTGTGGGGATTACCATGAGCTTCAATCGGGGGTCTGTCCGGAAAGGGCAAGCTTTGTCCCTCCACCTGCAAAGTAACATGAAATTGGATAAGAGAAGTGATTATGAGACGTGGAGCTGCAGACACTGTCAAATAATGCCATAAAATAAATTAGATAACAGAAATGTATAGGTAATTTAAAACAGGCAGATTGCTGATTAACATTTTGTATGCTGGAACGTGGATCCATGCGAAACACAATGGCTTCTTAACAGCATTCAACCCGTTCAAGATAATACAATATCTATTATAATAATGATTTATGTCACAAGTCACAGTTTTTTAAATAGTGTAATGGCTAACATAGCAGCATGGCATCATGAAATACTTACGTATCTTTGTCACCAACATCAACAAAAGCAAACACGACATCCTTATCTAGTTCACTCAGGTATGCCTTCACCACAGGCTCAGCTGTGAACAAAGATTTCTGATATCAGGAAGAATAAGATCTATATTATTACAGGCCTACTTTTTTACTGACACAGTGCCTGAGGTAGCTGCCTAATGGGAAGGGGTGTTGACGCCCATCATCGGGCTAATGTCTGAGCTCTCGCAACACGCCACCCCATCCCCATGGTAGGTATGGACCATCTCACCCAGTTGGCAGTAAATACACCAACTATGGCCATTATCTTGTCTTTTACCAGTGAAAAAGAAATAAACATTAGGCCCCTCGTTTGGTAGCTTATCAATGAACTCTGTAAACTGACCATAATTTTGAAGTTCTTCCATTTTTATATTTTTTATTGTCATTGTTAAGTGTCAAGAAAATTAATAATAGTACAGATAATTAAGTACTGAAAGAGTTCTCAATTCTATGATTACAACCTCTTTCTAAACAAGAAGGTAATGAAATCTGTAGCTTTTTTAGCTGTAGTCTGTTACTACCTACACTCATGAAATAAGTCAATGCACTGTGGTTCCCTAGTACGATAAAAATCACCCAAGGTCACTCTGCGATTCTCTAAAAGTAATAACCATTATAACATTACGAAGTCCAAACATAACAAAAGTATAAATTAAGTGCACTTGGCTCATTACTTTCATTCCCATTTCGTCATTGAAAGTGTGAATACCGGTATTGCTGATTTATTTATTGCATCATAAAAACCTGGTGTAAATTCGTATCACAGATAATCAAAGTATTTACTATTACCCAACACGATGGACCGATCAGGTGAAGGAATCATCGTCCTCTAAATTCTACACGGTGGTAAGAGATGCGCTGGACACAAACCGGTAGAGGCGGATCATTCGCTCCAAATGCAACTCCGAAGCTGACCACGATCCTCAGACATGAGGGGCCGACTACAGAGAGAGAAATTACCTAAAAAAAGCTAATAGTCACGGTCACTGATAATCAAATTGCGTAATTGTTTTCAATAATCATGTTTTAACAATATACCGATTCCCAGGTCGGGCAAAGTGCTATTGAGTTTTTTCATTAGGAATTTCTCAGAAACAGGCCGGAGTTTGGAAGTTTGCGGTGTCATACACCCGTGACTTGGTCCTACGCTTGATCTCTCTCCGGTCGTGTCGGATTGCCGTCCCATCGGACTGAGAGTGAGGGAAGAGAGAGTGCACCTGTGTCTGCGCACACACGCCTGCACTAAAATATCGCACACCTAGATATAAAGAGAGCTAACTCTAAAATCTAAATATTTGAGGTATGCATACCATCGAATTCCTTTAATTCACTACCTAGCGACCAACAAAACAGATGCAAAAACTTATAACATCATTGTTCTATCTGCATTTAAAAAGTATTAGTAGGCTGTCGGATGACGAAGATTTAGAGAGGGAACGTAGAGCGTTGGCTGTCAGGTGTAACATGCTGGCCCGCAGGTTCGCACGGTGTACGCGAGAAGTTAAAATAACATTGTTCAGGGCCTACTGCCAGTCGCTGTATACGTGCGCCCTGTGGGTCAGTTATACACAGGGCTCGTACAATGCTTTACGAGTCCAATATAATAACGCGTTCCAGGTAATGCTGGGGTTGCCGCGCTTCTGTAGCGCGTCGGGGATGTTCGCGGACGCACGCGTTCTGGATTTCGGTTCGCTGCTGCGTCTGCGAATTGCATCACTGATGCGTCGGGTGCGCGGCAGCCCCAACAGCCTCGTGGCCACTGTAGCCGGCAGGGTGGATGGCCAAATAATAAGCCATTGGATAGCGGCACACAGACCGTCATTTAGCTATGTGAGGTAGGGGTATCTTTTATTATTTTTTATTTTTATTTTTTATTTTTTCTTGTAATTTATTTTTTATTTTTTGTTGTGACTATTTATTATTTATTTTTATTTAACGTGTTTTTGTGATGTTTATGGATCTATGATCTGAAAATAAAGATTTATTATTATTATTATTATTGATCAATACAGCAAACTCTTGTAGTGCACAGGGAGATGGTAATCAGCTTTTCAACTTTTCTGAAAAGTGTTTTTTTGAGTTAATCGCTGTTTAGATCTAGGTGTGCGATATCTCCCGCGTCGAAGGCTCTCCGTTGAGATTGGAAGCCGTGGCCAAAATACGGTCTGGCTGGAGGACTATTATTATCATTATTACGTAGCAATGGACGGTCGATTTTAATTTCGTATTAGCAGTTATGATTGGTTGACGGAAGTTGTAACAACCAAAAATGTAAGTAGTATTGGTTGGCACAGACGAGAATAGGCTCGCAGAAATGGAGTGATTTGTTTGAATCCACATTTGAATCAATACAGGAAACAAAGCACAGTTTCCTTCATTAATATTGCGCTGGCGCAAATTTTCGCACTACAGTTTTTACCGCATCGCGTTCATTTTAGTCACACTGGATTTTCCTTACAAAATATGGAAAACAGTACCTAAGTAGTTGCAGTATGTATGTAAAAAATTACTTTAGCAAACAATCGTTACCTACAACTCGTAAGAGTTGACTTGAGACTTCGCTCGGATGACGAAAGCTGAGACGTCATCAATGGCGTGAGCGGTAACAGCGCGGGGGGCGGGAGGGGCCGCTCGAGTGTCAGGTTATTTCTTGCAGGTTGTACTTTTTTTTACAAATATAATATGTATTTGATGGATGGGTGATTTTTAGATAATTTGTGTTATAGTTAAGTAGGTAGTTAATTAGTTATCTAAATGTACTTTTATACATTCCAACTAGTTTTAAGACAATGTTTTATGTGGATACAGGGGAGTTAGGTAAGTGGTTTTTAAGATAATTAAGAACAAATGCGATGCATTTACATACATGTTTCGAAACGGAAGCATTTCTGTGATAGTTTCCAATAATGTAGTAAAACATGCCTTGGAATGGAACAAATCTAGGTAGATACGACATGAGGCAATGACACGCAGGCACAATCATATAGCTAATTATAACGATAGGCAATGAGAACGCCCCCTATTACGGGCATCCGGCTATTGGGCGTCCCCAATGTTTATCGAAACAATTATTTTGTTTGTTGACTAATAATACTAAGCATTTATCAAAGGAAAATACTAGGTAGGTACCTACTCTTTTACCCCGTTGTTTTCCTTCGTGTTAATAAAACCTAGGGATTTCCAGCTCGGTGAATATCAATTATAATGATTACAAATTAAATACTTCGGTAGTTGATGAAGTTTTGTGGTACAAGAGTACCTATTGTAAATACAAGGTGGAGAGGACAATACAACAATAAATTAAACTGCGTATATCTAATGACGTTCTCAGTCCGTATACCTACGAAAATTCAATCAAGTACCTATATCCAATAGTTTAGTCATTATAGCTAGGTAGTCAAAGATTGGCAAAACCTAAGGTCGACCCATCACTACTTTAGGTACTTTGTTTGAAAAAAACACTTTTTTAATTTCGAAGCTAGGATTTATTTGATAGTTCCAAAATACTCTTAGGACCTTATCACACTAGCGGTTTGCGAGCGGCAGCAGGGGCAGGGCGAGCGTGCAGTGAATACGTTGCGAACACGCCGCGGCTGCACAACGAAGACGTCGCGGACGCGTGGCAAATTCGTAACGTTTTCGTCGCGTGTTTGTAGCAAGTTAACGACGTAGGTACAATACACTCAGTATATTCGTTGTTACAGTCATGTTCGTTGCGCGCCCGCTCCGATTTGAGGATGCTCACAATCCGCTAGTATGATAAGGCCCTTAGGCGATTTGCAAATGGAGGAGCAACTTTAGTTGAGGCAACTATCAACTTTTTGAAATCTTCCTTTAAAAGTTGCCAGTTGCTACAACCAAATAGCCCGAGATGTATGTAAACAGCTAGTTGCCAGTTGCTGCAATACTCGTAGTTGCTACATACTGCAAAGCGCCTTAGGCATCACCTTAGTACTATTACCTACTTATTATGTGGCATTGCCAGTGTTTTCATTTATTGACGTATTGCTGTCTCCACATTGTATACTAATTGTTTTCTGCTTTCTGTGATTATTTTTGAATGTATTAAAACATGCTTTAAAAAATTCAAAGCGTTGATTATAACACATTTTCAATATGGGTAGAATATATTGATGTCTGACTATCTGTGTATACGTTCAATACCTTCTTACAAGGTAATGATTGCTCAATTATTATAATAATCTATGATTTAGATACCAATATTGTGTAGTAATGGAATAGCAATAAATATTGATTACACAAGCATTTTTTTTTTATCTGTCTCAGTCCTTTATCTTTTACGTATCATATTTTATAGGACAAGGTAATAGGCGACTTTCAACATTAATCCTTAATTTTAATCTATTAAGAAAGAGTAAAAACTTTATACTTACTGCAATTTAATTTATGTTCAGAGCATGGGACCAGAGGGGTAATTCTCGTATTTTTAAGGACGTTCACAGTTTGATCTCAGTCTCAATATTATGTAAAAAATACCTCTAATTTCCCTACATTTTGACAAGTTTTTGACATTTGTTTGTCGCTGAGATGAGACTGCGACTAGATTTTGAATGTTTTGTTTTAAATTACGAGAATTGGCCTTCTGAGCTCGGGATACTAGTCCGTCCTTTAGGCGCGATTGGTCCAATTCGCGATTGATCCTATTCACCTTTTCGCGATTGGTCCAATTTGCGATTGGTCCAATTCGCGATTGGTCCAATTCGCGGTTGGTCCAATTCGCGATTGGTTCAATTCGCGATTAGTCCAATTCGCGGTTGGTCCAATATAAAGCATTTCCAAAATTAGACAAAATAGCACATTGTTATGTACAGGGTTTTTTTAGGTCAGGGCTCCAGATAGAGGAACCTCCTAACAACGTGGGCCATGTCCAGAAGTACTGCTTTCTGAATCAAGCCCTTGATCCAGCTGCCCAACGAGAACCTCAGGTGTTGGTCAAGGTTCTTGGCTATTAACCCATTGGCTGTCACGACTATCAGCACAATGATCGCTGAGTCCACATCACACCGCGTATGTCGACAACCTCGCGAGCCAAGTCAAGATACTTGATTAGTTTATCTTTCTCGGCTTTCACGAGGTTCTCATCATGCGGGACGGTTATGTCAACAATCATTGCGCGCCGCTCTGATCGATCCACCACCACTATATCAGGCTTATTGGCAACAACAGTCCTGTCAGTGACGATGGATCGATCCCAGTACAATGTGATATTTTCATTTTCGAGATCTGGGTCGGGCACATACCTGTAGTGCGGCACCTCAGATTCCACAAGGCTGTACTTCAGAGCAAGTTGCTGATGGATTATCCTGGCTCAAGGTTATGTCTATGCAAGTACTCTCCGTTAGCTAGACGAAACACCCGGAGATAATATGCCTGATTGATTTCCCTGGCCGGTGGCATGCCCGATAGATGTCAAACGATGAACAATTATCGGACTAAACTCCGACAATAAAAGTCCGATAATTTTTCATCATCATAAATTCGTCCATAATTGCAAAGGTTAAACCTTCGGTTTCTCCAAAGACGTCACCGAAACGCAGCCAGGCTACGGACGCTAGTACATCTATATCGGGTCCATTTTGGGCCCGAAAAAAACATCCGTGAAGCTCCTTACTCTGCCATACCTCCATGCGATCATTAACCGCCCGACTTTATATCAGTTGTCGTGCACCCAGCGCCCGAAAAAAATAAAAAACAAAAAATAAATACCAATTAAACGAGCTGCGATGATGTAATACTAATACAGATTAAACGAGCTATGGTATTTGGTCGTATATATACGACCCTGGCGGAATGGACACGAAAATATTTGTCGGATTAATCCGACGTAAGCGGTTAAAAGGTTAATGTCAAGCACTACTGGGTTGCGCCAGTTCTCTTTAGCCAAGGAGAGCGGGGTGAGGCCTTTGTCCACCGCGGCCACATCTCGATGCATCCCCACGCCGGTTTCTAGGATATATTCACTGAGACTGAGATATATTCGCTCTTTCAACGGTTGCTTCATGTCCGTAACATTGATGCCCAACGCTTCCGACATACCCAAATACTTATAGGTTTCGGATGCGGAGAGAGCTCAAAGGTTTGTGGAATCCGAGAGTTGGGTTCCCAGGGATCCACAATCTCTCCTCTCTTTACATGCATGACTGCACATTTGTCCACACCAAATTCTATCCTGATGGCGCTACTGAAAGTTCAGTTACTTTCAATAGCTCCATCAGTTGCAAATTATTGGGGGCAAAGAGTTTTAGGTCATCCATGTAGAGGAGGTGAGATATAACCTGACCACCTCTGCTCAACCGATAGCCTAGACCTGAATCCTCTAGCGGTGTGCAAAGGGGTTTGAAGATTTTTGTATGGAGGGTGGCCCTAAGGTCGGCCGCCATTTTGATTTTTTTTCAGAATCGCGGTGCACAACAAAAGTTATATATTTAGATAGAGGACACTTATACAAACAAAAAATGTTCGGTTTCGGTTTAAAGAAACTTTATTCCCAATAAAGACATAAGTCACTTACTTGAGAACAATACTAAAAATATAAATTACAATATGTTCGTCATCAGTGTTACAATTTGATAGTCACCCATCCAATGCATTCATTTCTCCAGAAGTGATCGGTCCGCAATTATGTGCTGGCGAAGTTGAGTTTTGAATGCATTGTAAGAGTGTACATTTCTTATACAGGACGGTAATTTGTTATAAAGCTGGGCTCCTTCAAAAGTTAGCATTTTTTTGCCATAGTTAGTTCTTGTTTTTGGTAAAACTAGCAAGCTTGCTCGCCGTGTACTGCGTTGACTAACTTGTTTATATTGAGTTAGTGTTATGTTTGAGTGAAGGCTTTTGTTCAGAATATTTCTGATGAAAATGCACGTGTTGTAAATATAAAGTTGTTTTATGTTCATTATTTTTGTGTCTTGATAAATTTTGCTGGAAGATGTTAGATATGGGTAGTTGAATATTATTTTTATGATTTTATTTTGGGTAATTTGAAGTTCTGATAATTTTGTTTTAGCAGCACTGCCCCAAATTTCAATTAAATTAAGTAGATGTGGCTTTACTAGCGAGTTGTAAATAGTATAGCGCAATTTTGGTGGAATACAACGAACAATGTTACGCAGTGACCAGGAGAGTGCCGAGAGTTTACTTTTTATATGATCAATATGAGCATTCCACGTTAGTGAGCTGTCCATTCTTAGACCAAGGTATTTTTCGCATGGTTTTTGCTGTAGTGGGATATAGAAAGAAAGAAAGAAAGAAAGAAAGAAAATACGTTTATTTGCGGTGAAAATGACGCAAAAAGAACAAAAACACAAAAAATAAAATAAAAAGGTAGGGGGAAACATGCGTCACATCCACGCAAAACGGCTATCGCTCAGCATTATGCTGCGACCCTATGCAGGACAGAGCCCCAGCGCTGGTTTTCAGCGACAGCCGGCGCTGATGTAATGACGTCGTCCGGTGCAGCAAACAATTATTAAAATACAGTGTACTTAAAGAAAAATAATCGATTAAAACTTAAAAGTGATAGAATATTATACTAAACAGGAAATAGACATAGGTACAGTACACGCTACGAGAATGTCATCCTCAATAAACGTTTTACACATTATGAAGTGGCAACATTTCGAAGCGTCCTTATGAATTTGACATAAAATGTGTACCCAACGTGCACCAATATCATTATTATTAGAGGGTCATATGAGGGAATTAATTTATTTTTAGCTTTAAATATTATATAACATGTTTTAGAGATATTTATTGTTAGGAGATTGAACTGAAACCATGCGAATAGGGTGTTTAAATCTTCTTGTGCTTGTGAGATAATGTGATGGATGGAAGATCCGAAGTAAAATAAACAAGTGTCGTCGGCGTATAAGGTAAGGTGACCATGTAGTTTAATTTCGTTTATATTATTGACATATATTAAAAAGAGCAAGGGACCCAGGATAGAACCCTGTGGGACGCCACATGTAATAGGTAATGCATCACTTTGGTGATTACCAAGTTTGACCACTTGCGAACGATTTTTTAAGTAAGATTCGAGCATTTTTAGAGCTTTTCCCGTGATTTTTATTGATTCCAGTTTTTTTAGGAGTAGTTTGTGGCTAACCGTACCAAAGGCCTTTTTTAAATCAATAAAAACGCCCAGGGCTATGTTTTTTCTGTCTATGTTTTGTTTAATTTTAGTGATGAGATCAATAGTGGCTGTAGTCGTATTACTTCTGGGTCTAAATCCATATTGTCGATCGGTGATGAAATTAATAGAATTAAGATACTTTTCTAATCGGTTGTGAATAATTTTTTCTAATATTTTTGACAGTATTGGCAACACTGAGATAGGGCGATAATTTCCTGGATCTGTGGTACGGCCTGATTTGTAGATTGGTGTTACTTTTGCTATTTTTAGTGTTTCAGGAAAGTTCCCGTCATCCAGTAATTTATTCAGACATTTGCTTAGGTCGTTTACGATTAAACTTTTAACGGTTTTAATTACTTTGGTTTTTATTCCGTCTAGGCCAGTGCTGCAATTTGGATCGAGTTTAGTTATAATGATTGCTATTTCATTAGCAGAACATGGGCTGAAACTGGAGAGCTCAACGTTTTGGGTTATAGGATTTGGTAAAGCGCGGTCATAATCGTTATGAAATGAACTAGGTATTTCGTTCGCTAGGAGTGATCCAATTGTAGCAAAGTATTCGTTAAATATTTGGCAAATATGATTTGGCTCCGTAATGTTATTGTTATTTACTACTAATTTTGGAGGAACACAGCTCTGTTTTATTTTATTGCTTGTTAAGGTATTTATTAGGCCCCACATTTTCTTAGGTTTATTAATACATTTGTTAAATTCATTATAATAGTAGGAATTTTTTGTTCTTGATATTAATGTAGCTACATAGTCTCTTTTCTTCGTGAATTCTGTTTTTACTGTGTCGTTACTAGGGTTATTTTTAAGTTCTGTCGACAGTATGTTCCTCTGGTTGATTTCAGCGATAATGTCCTTGTTGATCCAGTCTCTTTGTGGAGGATTGAGAATCTTGGTCTTTATAGTTTTACTTTCTTCTGTAAATAGTTTTAATTGATTTTCAAACACTAGGTATTCGTTGTTAGGGTTTTTGAATTTAGCTTTTTCAACAGTGTTATATAATTTTGTGTAGTTTATTGCTTCGTATTGAGTTTTCATTTTCGGAGGAGTTTTGGTTTTTTTAAGTTCTAGGTACATCTGGTTATGATCAGACATAGAGGATTCAATTATTACCACATGAAAGTAATCGTCTTTTAGGTTGGTGCTAATATGATCGATGATAGTCTTTTTTGTGTCGGAGTTTCTTGTACAATATTTTTTGTTTATTTTATTTAGTAGTGTGTGTCCAGCTTCCTTGACTATTGCTTTGTATTGTTTTGTCTCTTTGTTTTTCTTAGTTAGAAGATCGACGTTGAAATCTCCAAAAACGATTGTTCTTTTCCTTTGTTGTAGCTGCGAGTCATACTCTTGGAGAAATTCTTGGTAGTTAGTGTTTCCAGGGTAATATGTTACATAACATAATATCCTAAAGCGTCAGGTTTCGGAGTTATTCACCAAAATATAAGTCGAAAACAACAAGGATTTTTTTGTTTTTTTCCCTCCCAGGTAAGCATATTGAACTATTGAGGTAATAGAAACGTTATGAAACCTTTATGGAGAAGAAACAAATGAAGAATAGACATTTTTTAAATAAATAATTAAACACGGCATTTTATAGTTCGTTTTTTAATCCCAGAGACTAATCTGACATTTAAGTCTTTTGTGTTTTCGTTTTTTTTTAGTATAGAAGTTTGACATTACACTTGTCAGATTAGTCTCTGGGATTAAAAAACGAACTATAAATTGCGGTGTTTATTTATTTATTTAAAAAATGTCTATTCTTCTTTTGTTTCTTCTCCATAAAGGTTTCATAACGTTTCTATTACCTCAATAGTTCGATATGCTTACCTAGAGGGAAAAAAAACAAAAAAATCCTTGTTGTTTTCGACTTATATTCTGGTGAATAACTCCGAAACCTGACGCTTTAGGATATTATGTTACATAACATTTTTTGTTTGTATAAGTGTCCTCTATTTAAATATATAACTTTTGTTGTGCACCGCGATTCTGAAAAAAATCAAAATGGCGGCTGATTTTAGGGCCAAAACCTTCAAACCCCTTTATTATCATTGATAGAATCTTATAAATCGTATAATATATTGTAAATTTCGGAAACATTGTCCATTTTGGACCAACTGCGAATTGGACCAAACGCGAATTGGACCAACTGCGAATTGGACCAATCGCGAATTGGACCAACTGCGAATTGGACATATTTTTGAACATTGGACCAATCGCGAATTGGACCAATCGCGCCTAAAGGGTCCCCGTGCTTCACCCAGGTGGAGAAAGTAGGTGAAGCATAGGTCCGGACCCAAATTTTTGTGACATAAAATTGCTCAAACATGAATTGCAGAAATAAGTCTATATTATAAGAATTTATTTATTTTTAGCCTTCAGTACAAAACAAGTTCAAGTTCTGAGTCCCTGTGCCCTTTAGCAAAGGCATCCTCTAACCCCTTCTAATTCTCCCTGTTCCGTGTCTGTCTAGTTCAGTTATACCAATAATACCAAGAGTCATTAACCGATTCAGTGCGATGGTAGTTTTTTCAAACTATGGCGCCTGGCGGCGAACAAATGTTTTCGTGGCGAAAAAATTTTTTACAACTCCTGAAGTATGCGTTTTCATGCAATATCCCGAAGTTAACACTGGAATCGTAATCTGCGTGACAAATAAGGACACTTTCATTTACGGATAACCATTGAAAAATGGTGTTTTATCCGAGATTTTGGCTCCTCTCGGGCGCCACACGCCATTCACAGAAGATACCCACCATGGCGCCTCTACGGCGCCATCCGCACGTAATCGGTTAAAAATTTGTTTTGACTTTTCTACTACAATAAACAAATAAAAAAATCTGCCAAAATGGGTTTGTAAAAATTATTTAATACACAATTGACATCACTTTCTTTAAAAAACACGTTATATACAAGGCTACGTATGACACTACCAGATTAATAAGCGCAACCGCCTTCAGTCTTCATCCTCAAAAAGCATTTGAAGCAGTTCTCTCTTGGTACACTGGGAACCTTCTAATCTCTGAACACCCTTCCAACGAATGAGTGTGGGGATTACCATGAGCTTCAATCGGGGGTCTGTCCGGAAAGGGCAAGCTTTGTCCCTCCACCTTCAAGGTAACATGAAATTGGATAAGAGAAGTGTCTAATGGTTAACATAGCACTATCATGGCATTATGAAATACTTACGCAGCACTGCCACCAACATCAACGGAAGCAAATACAATATCCTTATCTAGTTCACTCAGGTATGCCTTCACCACAGGCTCAGCTGTGAACAAAGATTTCTGATATCAGGAAGAATAAGATCTATATTATTACAGGCCTTCTCTTTTACTGACACAGTGCCTAATGGGGAGGGGTGTTGACGCCCATCATAGGGCTAATGACTGAGATCTCTCAACACGCCACCCCATCCCCATGGTAGGTATGGACCATCTTACCCAGTTGGCAGTAAATACATCAACACTGGCCAGCCCCTCGTTTGGTAGCTTTTTTTTTTTGGCGTTGCCTTATTCGTGCTTATTGCCACTAACAATATTTTATTTGTTAAAAAAACGAAAGAATCGCGAAATGATAAAATATTACAACAGGGAATTTGGAAATGGAAAGGAGATTAGGTGTTATTACATAAAAATAATAAATTATAATAATTTAACAGTAGGGAAATATAATACAACAGAAAACTGTAACCATTTAACGCCACCAGGTGGCCCAACAAAAAGGCCGTCTCGGTGCGTAAACTAAGAACTAAGTAAGTATTTACAGTTTATATATTAATGTTTAAATAGCTATATCATTATTTACAAGGAAAAGGGCTATGGTTTTATAAATATCAACATTAAAATTAAATAAAATACATGAGATAGAAGTGGGTAAAGGGACTCGGAGGGAAACAAGACTTTGGAAAAGTGAGGAGTGGTCATAAAGGGGGCAGGAAAAAATAAGGTGATTCAGATCTCCCACTTCAGCGCCACATTCGCATTTTTTATTGATGGCGTAATGAATGCCACAGCAACGACAGCATTTACTATTACTCTCGTCTTCAATACTGCAAGTGTCAGCAGAATGTTTCTCCCCACACTTGAAGCACTGAGGGTTCGACCTGCATTGTACCTTTGTATGGCCAAAACGACAACAATTGAAACATTGAATTGTTGGGAATGTATAAAATTCCACTGGCATGGAATTGTAGCAACAAAACACACGCTTCGGTAAAATTTGTCCGTCAAAGGTGAGCACGACTGTTTGGGATGGTTTCCACACAGGGGTCGGTTCGTGTGTTTTATAATTGGGACGCCTTGCTTTGATGACTTTCCCGCATCCAGCGAGGACAGATATATTTTCCATTATTTCCTCAGGAGACCATTCGGTGGGAACGACTTTAACAATTCCAATACAACACACATAAATTGATGGAACAAATGCCTTCAATTTCTCATTAGCCAAACTTGGGTCATTTAAAAAGGAGTTTGGATCTACGTAACGGGAGAAGCTTAGTGAAATTCTATTTCGACCAATGCGTTTTAATGAACCGTTAATTATATTATTGAACCTGTGTTTTTTAAGAAAGTGCCCTAAAGTTATTGGGTGTAATGTTTGAGCTGAGTTTTGTGTGTCAACAATTTTCTGGATGTGCACAACGTATGGCGACAGGTGTGGCTTCGTACAAAGCCCTAGCAACCGGTGGCGCCTTCTGGGGAAGATCTGACTTTAAGAGGTTTTCAGACTGGGGCCATCCACAGAACGTGGAGTGGCTTCTTGAATTAAAATTGAGTGTACCAGTACATCTGATGTGACTACTGAGTCATTTTCACAATGACAATTTGTTTCTGAATGACCATTTCTTCCTTTTGAGTGACCATTTCGCCTTCTTTTATTAAAATTTTTACATATTTTGCGTGGAGCTCTAGTCCTTTTCCGCTCCGATCTGGTTAAGGACGAGTCTGTGTCCATACTGGATTCACAAATTGTAACATTATGCCCGACCGAGGGGACTGTGCCCCCCGGATCAGGCGGTTCACTGTCCATTGTGGCCACTGGCCAGAAAAAATAAAATATAAAAAACTTACCCTAAATAGGAAGGATTAAATCTACAAACAATTACACTAACTAATCTAATGAATATTTACATAAATCTACACAACTTATCTCCAATCGCAAACATATTTTCTTATTTTTATGAAAAACAAAAGAAAAATCACGCCCGCCAAATTCAATGATTCCCGCGCTTTTTCGTTTGGTAGCTTATCAATGAACTCTGTAAACTGACCATAATTTTGAAGTTCTTCCGTTTTTTTATTTTGTCAAGAAAATTAATAATAGTACAGATAATTAAAGAACTGTTATTTGGTGTTTAAAAGAGTTCTAAATTCGATGATTACAACCTCCTTCTAAACAAGAAGGTAATGAAATCTGTAGCTTTTTTAGCTGTAGTCTGTTACTACCTGACTCATGAAATGAGTCAATGCACTGTGGTTCCCTAGTATGAAAA
Source organism: Amphipoea oculea (assembly GCA_945859645.1). Taxonomy (NCBI): domain Eukaryota; kingdom Metazoa; phylum Arthropoda; class Insecta; order Lepidoptera; family Noctuidae; genus Amphipoea; species Amphipoea oculea. The sequence goes on from OX243873.1 coordinate 19,362,867, forward strand.
AAATCACCCAAGGTCACTCTGCAATTCTCTGAAAGTAATAACCATTATAACATTACGAAGTCCAAACGTAACAAAAGTGTAAATTAAGTGCACTTGGCTCATTACTTTCATTCCCATTTCATCATCGAAACTGTGAATACCGGTATTGCTGATTTATTTTGTTTATTTTAAGGGTTTTGTATAATTTTATATTAAGTTTAACATAAACTTATGTTTAAATTTGTTAAATTTCGAATAATAATGTTTTTTTGTAATTTTAATTTTACTACTTGTATTTTTTATTGGGTAATAAGTATACGTTTTTTTATTGTTATTTACATTATTAAATCGTTTATACTCCTTATATAACATGTTTCATTAATTAAAACTAAGAAATAAAGTAGTTTGTATTTTTGTCGCACCTTAGTATGCGCGGGGAACAACAGTGCAATGTCTTGTCATGTATGTACGTATCCTCTTTACCCTAAACAATAGCAAGATGTTTCGGCGATGCATAGGCAATCAGTTAATCTAATTAATTTTACTAATTTTGTAGGTATGAGCTTGTACTTACCTACAACACAATCGATACACCAACTTTCCCCAGACGGCAGTTTTTCACCAGTGAAGTACATAAGCACTGGACGACCTTTCGGATCTATAGCTTCAGCATATTTCGCAAACTCTTCATACCCGGTCATCTCAACGAATTTCACCATTTTTAATACGAAATACAAGCCCAATACGACCGGCACTATTAATGAAATGAGCACAAACTACAATATAATTAATGGAAATGGAAATGAACAATGCACAGAGTGACACGCTAATTTATTATCAACATAATATTCACAGATTACTAATATGTAGCAAGCTAATAATATTGAATATTGATAAAAATGACAGCTTGACATTGACTTTGACAATTGATTACCAGCGCCAACAGCGTAGCGTCAGTCCTCTATAATTTACTTTACTCTTTGTCCTCAGTTTAGAAAGTTTTCGACTTTTCTCCAATATGCGCTTTATGGAGAGTCCGTTTATCTTTATTCCAGAATACAATATAGGTTGTGAATATCTTATTCCCGTCCAAAACATCAAAGGTTGAAACGCACTATAATCGGCACTTTATTGCCATAGAGAAAAACCGGCCAAGTGTTTTTCGGACCACGCATAGTAAAGGGTTCCGTAGTCGGGATGAATAATAACTCATGAAAAGTATTTTTCTCCGATGAGAACAATACTGTGATTGTCTGTATGTTCTGCGATCGATACCACCAAAATAAGTTTGTATTTATTTCGAAAAAACTATGATAATCAAAGTTATTTCTGCGGTTATAACCGAAAATATCTCAGAAAAGTATGGGTTTATATAGCTTATAAACAATATCTTATTATCAATGATCGGAATAGGCTGACTATATTTACCTAAACTTCGGAGAACAGAGACAGAAAGTGGAGACTTCCTTACGACGACATTTTTTTCCCCGGAATTCGGGAATAATCTTAAATAAGTTGAAAATAAGCTTAACTAAACTTGCAATTACCAAATTTTTGAACCCTAAACTAACCGTTGTATCAAACATTACATATAATTCGAATATATGAATTAAAGTTAGGTTAGACTATTTCTTTCGGGAGTTTATGTGAAAATCCCGAAAATTTGTTAATTGCACGGCACGAGGGAGGCACGTGCCGACTTGCGCAGTACAATAAGAAAAATACACGTCTACGCAGTAAGCGTGCGAAAAAAAAAATTTTTGAAGACAATATTGCGCCAAAAATCCGCCATTTTGTTTTTTTATTATTTTGATATACCCAGTGTCACTCTCACAGTAAATATGAATCTAACGACACCTCACAAGCTAAAATCCAACGAGCCGTTCAGGCAGCAGAGCGTGCTAAACAATTATACATACATAGATACTCTCGAAAAACATAACTCTCCTTCTGGCGCAGTCGGGTAAAAAAACGAAAAAGCGTAATTAAAAAAATTAAAAAACCCGACTGCAACCTTATACTAAAACTAAATGAAAGCTAAAAACAAGCCCATCTTAAATTAAATAAAAGTTGGAAGCAGGCGGGACCCATTTGAGTTTGAAACTATAATAATGGTATGGGCCCCGCCTGCTTCCAACTTTTATATATTTTTGTAATCACCTTTTAAAACCCTTTATTTTGATACCTCACTCGATAGGTTTTGAGAAAAAAAATTTTTTGAAGGCATAATTTAATTTTCAAACCAACATTTAATTTCACAACTTTGTAAGCGTGATTATTATGAGTAACCATGCAAAATTACAGCTTTCTTTTTAGTGCCCTAACCGCCCGTCCACGACTTTTGGCTTAGCGGCAAGCGGCGCGGTTTCATTTGTCTAGCGTTGACGCTGCGAGCGGTGCGTGGCGACGTCGTGGCACTCGTGGCATGGTTCATACATTTTGGTATATTCGTATTTACCGCTCGCCGCCCCGCGCTAAGCTGCTGCTGGTACTGCGTTAAGCGGACGCCCGCGCGGTTCCACGCAAAAATGCCCGCGCGCGTCCCGGCCTTAACAGAGCACTTACAAACGAGTTAAACCACGGACAGACAGACAAAAAGACTGACAAGGCGAAATTAAAAGGGTTCCTTGATTTGATAAGGACTATACAGAACCCTAAAAATAAATATCTATGACCAAATGCGAGATTGCCACTTGCAAAAAAAAAAGTTTGCCGTTCTGTTTTACATAGAATGTTTGATTTTTCTTGAAATGTGGCTAATGGTGAAAATGGTGCCGGTGCCGGACAGATCAGACTCTGCGTACAACAGAACTCAAAATTCAAGCCAAATCAAAACGGTTTTGACGGATTATACGGTTGACAATAAAAAATATTTGAATGTTTTCATGTGTATTTGAATTGTTTTTAAACTTTATTTCGGAGCCTGAGTGATAATATCTATCACAATGGATACAACGACGGGTATAAAACCTAAGTCAATGGCTGAATTGCTGCCTGGGCTTAGTGGTGAGTAAAATTTGTTTACTCACTCGCCAAAGTTATGTGTAGTAGAACAACAAGTAACATTGATAAATGTGCTGTTCATCTAAAGCCGTTTTTCTGAATTATCTCAAGTGTTTTGAGTCATATCTGACAAACAAAACAACCCACCTGTTTGAGTTGTTTCAGTTATTTGATAAAATGATATTTCCAACCAAAACTAATTCTTAGAGCGGATCCAAACTGTTTGAGTTTATTCTGGTTTATCAACTTTAACAATATACTCATAGAAATACATTACTCAGAAACAATTTATTCAAGCGGACTGAATTCGGTCAGCAAATACATTTTGTGTGCTCTTCATGTTTATTATGACAAACAAAATGTATAAGACGTATTGTTTATTTTATAGGTATCCTGACCAAAAACAATATGCAGACTCTGACTGCAAAGAAGCAGCCTCGCCAAACAATTGTAAACACTCGCACCAATGAGAAGATTAAGCCGTTAACTATCGCAGAAATGAGAGCTGACCTCCTATGTAAGTAAACAAATGATGAAAACAAGGCCGCTAGCTTTACAATGAATGTTTTGTATGGTATTAATAATAATCAGCCTATAATGTTCCCATTGCTGGGACACAGGCTTCCTATTGGTGAGAGGGAGTGGGCCGTAATCCACCACATGGGCCCAGTGTGGTATTAATAGGTATCAATTTATTTTTCATTTTTTACATACCATACTTTTCTACTATTCAATGTCGGTTTCAGCCCTAAGAGCACAGTCTCCCAGGAGACTCGCCCCGGGAGCCACTACTTCTAAGAAGAAGAATTGGAACTCATCAGTAAAAGTTGACAAAACAGTAAGTCACACAGCCAATGGGAAAATGAAACACAATCCTGTCAGAAAAGTTCTGAATTTTCAACCACCCAAGCTTAAAGTAAGTATAAGCAATAATTGTATTGATAACCTATATACCTATATGTATATTAATTAGGCTGTTTTCATAGCTAACAGTTCCATTTGGTAGTTTCAAGCAATGAGAAATGAAACCATTTTCCAAGAAAGAAAAAATGTGTTTAATGGCAACACAGCAAAAAAAAAACAAATGCACTCTATAGCTACAAAAAACAATTATTATACTAAAGGACCTCAACTCAGCATAATGTCAGATGACAACACAAAGTATACCCACCTGATGCTGATTTTCAGCTGCCACATACAAGTGCCTTATGCTGGAATAATAAAGACATACATATAGAAATGTGTGTATTTGTTCTAAGCATTCACCGTTTTAATCTTGTTTTCCATTGATTACAGCCTGTATCCAACATCAGAGCAACAATGGCTCCGGAATCACCAAAGTTCATGAGGCCTGAATTCAGACCCAAGAAGTCTTTATTTGTATTTCAAGGTAATTGAAAGTTTTTATTTCTTGAATAACTTCATCGTTGTCATCATTCTCTTGTGCCAGCCTCACCCAGGTTCTACCTGCGTTGGTAACAATGTCGTCCACCCACCTTGCCGCCAGAGAACCAAATAACTTGAATAACTTACTGTGAATAAATAAATCTTTGATGTTCAAAAGTGCCTTTTATGTGCCTATTTGAAATAAATGCTTTGACTTTGTGACCTATAACATTTTTGCATATCACTTATTTCAGCACGTACCAATGTGAGAATAAGTGGCATAACCAACATAGCTGAAACACCAGTTGTGAATAAGCCCATCAAAAGTCGGATGACACTAGTTAATAAAGAGAATGTCTCCAATCAGGCTAGTATCAATAACTTTCTTCCTCCACCAAAACCTTTGATAAAGAAAAAGCTGATCCCTGTTATACCTGACACTCCCATGTCCAATGAATCTTGGAAGTCCAGCTGTGACGCTAGCTTCTTACAAAAAGAGAAAGAGATTAATGATGCAGAAGAAAATGTTAAAGCAATAGCAGAGGAACCAACACTAGAGAACATAGCTGCAGTCACACCACCAGCGTCCACTCCATTTAAAGAGTACAGAAATGTTCAAGAATATTTCAAACAGTCCAGTGACTTGGAAAGTTCTGTGGTCTACCATGATAACACCATCATGAGCTTCGAGAAACCTGCTGATACTAAATTGAACAACACGAGAGAAGAAAATGTCATCATCTCATTATGTGAACTACTCGTCAAAGCTTCTGTTGCTAACTCAGGGAAAATGAACACTGAACTTGAGGATTTATTACAGATTGAACAAAACTTGAAAATGATAGACATCAGCATTGCTGCATTGAATAAAATTAAACAGTCACAGATGGCCCAGTTGACTTCTCTGAAGCATGTCAGAAAAAATAAGGAATCTGGTGAGAGTGGTGACAAAACTGATACCAAAGACAGTCCCAAAGTCATAAAAACAGAAAAATTCACTCCGGAAAGAAACGCTGTTGTTGGTAAGCCATGTTCAGTTATAAAGTCCTGTTCAAAGTCTCCATCTTACAAGATACCAAAAAAGAATTTGTGTTTAAGGAAAAAAGTGGTTTGCAAATCAATGCCGAATATTGCGAACGGACAAATCACCCCAGTGAAAGCTGATATGGGTAACAAGGCTCTAAGCATGTACATGAAAATGAAAGAACACATGAACTTTCTGAGCACACCTGTTGCTAAGCGAGAGTCTCGTGTGCCTGATACACCAGCAGTAACCTCACATAAATTACAAAAGCAGCTTGATAAACTTTATGATGAAAATTAGAAATTCTTTGGAAATTATGGAAAATAAATTAATTGTAGAATAAGATTGTAAAAAAAGCATTAATATTGTTATTTAATTATTTTAGATAAAATTTTAATTTAACTAACAACTTATGAATCGCCTTATTGTAAATTTAGGAAATTTTCGCTTCAGGTTCAGGCAACCGCCGCGGCGGGGGGAGGGGGGTTCCATGTAATCGTCACACTTAAAACTTAAAATTAATTTAATAGGTATATACTAACACCGATTTTCTAAACAATGTAAATAAAATTCGTGACTGAAAATTTGTTGTGATGAAAATGTTTTATATTGAATTTCATTGAATATTGAATAAACTAGTATGTAGTAATAATATATTTAAAATCTATTTGAATAATGTAAACATTTTTTTGTACAAAATAAAGATTATACGTAAATAAAGAATATTGTTTGCTTGTTTTTATTATTGTTTGGCCTCAATTAAAATATTACTCAAGTTCTCTGAAGATGAGGAAATGCTTATAATTATACTAGCTGCGCCCCGCCGTTTCGCCCGCATAAGTGTCGATCCCGTGGGAATATTGGGATAAAAAGTATCCTATGTTAATCCAGGGTGTTGGCTACCTCCATACAAAATTTTATTAAAATTGGTCCAGCCGTTTGAGCGTGAAGAAGTGACAAATTATAAACACACACGCACAAACTTTCGCCTTTATAATATTATTGTGATATACTCCATACCGTATTTCAGCCATGGCGGTCAATCACAACGGAGACTAGCTTTCGGCGCGGGAGATATTATTGTGCGCAGATAGGTGCAATTCCTCTTCCTCACTCCCATAGCCGATGGCCGATGGGTCGACAATCCGGCATGGACCGGAGTGATTCAAAATTCTTTATTGCGAACTAAGTGTACAGAATTTTGAAGACGTTAACAATAGGTAGGATCATAGAAATTAGTTGCCTGTTAGGCATTGCAATATTAAAAAAGTATAAGTACAGACGCCAGCACATCAACCTACCCGAAACTGTCAGATTTTCCCAATCAACTTTGAACCTTATAGTTTGGTGATAAAGTTGAAAATCTAGTTGTCCAAATAATATAAGAGGAGAGTAGATATAAATGTATTTATATTTAACTTATTTATGTATTTGTGTACCTAATTTTAAGTTTTTTTTTATTTTTTATCATTGTTCCTCTCAACCAAAGCACCTGCCATCTAATCTCTTCACCACCTTAAAGAAATTTGACAGATTGTAGTAGGTTGATGTGCTGGCGTCTGTACATATTCAATATTACAGTTTACAATATTAAGTAGGTATATTAATAATCATTTATCATAAATTTTATATTATATCATACTATTCTTATAATTATATCACAGGACGAGATATGCGACGTATGCGCAGGACCAACGGCTTAACGAGCTTTCCGAGGCACGGGGGTATCACACCGCTGACTTCCAAACTCCGGGCTGTTACTAAGAAATTCCTAATGGAAAAACTCAATAACACTAATGTCCGACCCGGGAATCGATCCCAGGAAGGACCTCAGCCTCATGGTCAGCGCCTGCGCGCTGACTGACGGGTACAGCAAAATAGTAGGACAAACTTACATGTCTGACCAAAGTTCCATGAAATCACTGAAATGATTAATTACAGATGGTTTGCATTGATTCCTGCGCAGTGCACATAGCGTTTAGATAACTACGGCATTCTGTACCTACTCTGTACTGAGCATTCTGTTTGGAAGATAAGATGCGTTGTTGTCAAATATTGAGCGCGCTAGTTTAAAATCAATAGTTTATTTTATGGTTTATTTTTTCTTCCTGAATAATCGATTTTTCCACCCCGTATGAAAAATGCGCGTTTTGACGGAGAGTTTCGAACACCAGCCCGTCTTATGTACGCTCACGTTTAACAGAGATGACGAGGTGCAGGGTGAAAATATCATTTTGAAAAATCTACTCGAGTTCAGAATACGATTTGGAACTTATGTTAGGTAATTTAGGTACAGACGCCAGCACATCAACCTACCACAATCTGTCAAATTTCTTTAATAGATTTTCAACATTATCACCAAACCATAAGGTTCAAAGTTGATTGGGAAAATCTGACAGTTTCGGGTAGGTTGATGTGCTGGCGTCTGTACATTCCATTGCCACCCTCAACTTGTGCACGTGATATGGCCCAAATGATCTCAATATATTTTAACTAGCAGTGCCCCGCGGTTTCACCCGCATGAGTCTCGATCCCGTGGGAATATGGCCATATGGGGATAAAAAGTATCCAATGTCCTATCCCGGGACTCAAACTATCTCTATACCACATCTTGAGGGGTGAAGAGGTAACATACAGATAGACAGACAGACACACTTTCGCATTTATAACATTAGTATGTATTTACTACTTGTACACATTGTGGTCTTGTGGAAAGCAATAAATTATTAAGTATTGAGCACTTTAGAGATAAATTGATGAGAGGAACTAAGGTGGAAAGAGTCAGATTTATAGAATAGAAGTACTTCTATTTTCCATACATGTGTGGCCTGTGGTCCGTGTCTGACAGCGACAGATGTCAAAACCGTCAGTGGACAAAATAAATGTACGATTCTTCTATAATCTATCAAAAAGTACTCTGTGATCTCTATGAAGAGTGCTACGTTTGTTGATAAGCGATAACAAAATACTTTCATTATCAGTAATTTATTCTGTAATTACATGCAGAATCATCGAACTAGATCTAAGGAGAGCTTACTGTGATATTTCAAAGTAACATTGTCTCATAGAACTTAGCAAAAATGGCCTTATCAAAACCAATTATGAATATGCTGGCATCGTATTTACAAAACTTATACATACATCCCATTAAAACTAAAGCGATTACAAGGTAAGATAACTGAATAATTTATTAATTAGAAGACATCTAAGCCTTAGTCCAGCCAGATTACGTAGTTATACAAAGTTTGGTTCCAAAGTCTAACTTGTTTTGCATTGTATTTTTTGCTTGACCTGTGACAATGACAATGTTGTTAATAAATTGTATAAATAATTAATTTCAGCTGTGTGGTGGGTACAGCTGGCAGCATTGCGTCTCAGTTAGTAGCTGGTGACAGTATCAGGATAGATCCTATCTTAGCCTTTGGCCTGTATGGGTAAGTACCAGATATTTTAGTTTGTAATTTGGAAACTGACATAAGTTCACTAGAAGCAAGATGCAAGTACTTCTGTAGTATATCAAAAGCATTAACATTTGGTCTGGAGCACCCACCCACCCTGGCAAGCATTCTGCCCAAGTGCTTCATAAAGGTGGGTTTAAATTTAGACCAAACAAACATAGAACCAGAACATTCTTTTTTATATTCCTGATATTTTAGTTGGGAGAGACCAACAGAGGAATTTATCATACACAAAAATAATTTGGTGGAGTGGGGATAGAATGTGGATTCGCTCAATTATTAGTCTAAATTGACCTTATCAATCATGTTATGTGTTCACAACTTTAACCTTTTAAGCACTTGGCTAAATATCAGTTGCCGTGCCCCTAGCACGCAGCTACAAATAGATAAAATAATACCTACAATAAATTAGGAGATATCATTGTATTGATTAAAATATAGTCAAAAAGTTTTTATCTCTATTTATTAATAATGGTTTTAATTGTACCACGCAGTTAATAGGACGAAAATAGAACAAGAAAATCATGCATGTTCTGTCACAGAAATACGACACGGGCGGTAGGGGCATGGATACGTGTCGCAAGCTTGTGTGACACAGGCGCTTAAAAGGTTAATGAACTTCCAACAGTTCATTGTCACAATCATACCAATTTATTCTCTTTTTTATATTTCAGATTATTGTTTGGTGGCACTATCCCGCATTACTTTTATGAATTCATCGAGAGGTTTTTCGCTGAAGAAGTTGTTGCATTCCCACTGGCCAAGAAGCTTTTATTTGAAAGATTAGTATTTGCGCCTATCATCCAAGCATTTTCACTGTACACATTGGCCAGGTTTGAGGGCAAGAACCACAAAGCTGCACTGAAGCAGCTCCTAGCTCTGTACTTACCTATTTTAGAAGCTAACTGGAAATGGCTGACCTTGTTCCAAGTTATCAACCTAGCATTTGTGCCTCCTATGGTAAGTCAAGCTCAACATAATTAATTTATTTTTAGCATCTACCCTTGCAGGCACATAAAATATATCCTATGTTACCCAGTAATACTGAAGCTTCCCATAGTGAAAGAATTATCGGAATCAGATCAGCATAGCTATTCACAAACACTTGATACGCTTCCGTATTGTATCGAACATTAATTATTGTTATCGTAGGAGTCTTCTAAACACTGTTCACAAGTCCAAAACCCGAAAATTTTGTCAAATAGACGCCCGCTATTCTTCCAACAGCTATTTGCTGTTGAGGGCAAGTCAAATCAGGTTATCGAAATCTCAGTTTTTCAATACGATAGCCTGTCGTATGGTTGTGAATCAGGGCTCAGTAGTGCTGAAGATTACTTACCCCTACATACAAACTCACAAAGTTCACCTCATTATAATATTAAGTATAGATTTTTCGATAAAAAAATTGCTGAAGAATGATAATCCAATGGTGTCTTATGAGTGGGCCCTAGTATCCACAACATAGATTCCCGCCTTATTTTGTCCAATGCAGTGTTTTTTAGGGTTCCGTACGTTTCAGTCACCATAAGCAGTTGTGGCTGAGATTTGTAAATTAACAATAAAGTATAATAGTAAAGTACTGTCCTCCCATTCGCCCTTCTGCTTGTCCGTCTATCCTACTTTTGAAGGACTGTACGTAAAGTAACACATCCAAAATATTTATATATGATGGTACGGAACCCTCGGCGCGCGTCTGACTCACTCTTGACCGGTTTTTTTTTTTTACCAATTAGTGTTGTATTAAATCAATAAAATTACTGTTTACAGTTGCGAGTTCTATTCATGAATCTTGTGGGCTTCGGCTGGGCGATGTTCCTGGCCACTAAGAGACGACAACAGAGCCAGAAAAAGAACTGAAGAAAATCAACTTATACTAAACACAAGGTGGTGGACGTTAATATTATTCTGTGACGGATGCGGATGTTGAACATTCTCTATAAATCTTTTATTAATATTTACAAGTGTTTGTGGCAGTCGTGAATTTGTGGGATAAAGGGTTCATGGGGGCATTTGATGACCTCTCTAGTGATGTCAACATGACTGTTTAGTTCTTGTTTTGTTGATACTTTTGTGTATAGGACAGTGTTATTTTACTGATAAAGTGATAAGCAAAATCTATTTGGCACACTTGTAATACTTCTTGATACTGCCCTAACAAAAGTTATATTACGCATTTAATGCATTTGATTTTTTTTTTTTTACTTTTATAAAAGCCCATGCTCATAACAAAGGAATGATAATATTAATTATAATTATGTATAAGATAAAATGATCAATGTTGAATTGGCATTATACAACATTCTTGATAAGTAGTCATTTCTAGTTATGTAACATTGAATTAGTAAGGTGCGAGGACCATTATCTAATCTTGTATTGATAATTTTATTATTTAATTAGTCCATGGAGGTATGTTTATATTTTTTCATTATTTGTCAGGTTATGGGATATGGATTGAAGTAACATGTTTTGTTAAATAAAAATAATATTTTTGTATCAGGGAACTTTATTTGACAACAGCAATCCATCCATTATCTATGTACCAGTACGTTTTTACTTGATTATTATTTTGTGGAATTTCCTAACACTGTCACTAAATTCAAATCTGCAAAATCAATTCTTACGCAGTGCATTAAATTATGATGAGGTTTCTCTATAAAAACCAACTATGTAATAGTATAAGTTCTGTGTATATTTTGATATTCGTATTAAACTGTTTTTACTGTTACACTTGAGTATTATTATTGATTATATAGTCATATTTATTGCTTAGGTTATTTGAAACAAATAGGCAGTTTCAATCGTTTAGAATACGACAATACATTAACTTACATGCTAAAATAATTTAGTTATCAGGTTATCACCTATTCTATTAAAATTTAAATAAAGAGAAAATAATTTCAATTAAATTAATAATAAAATAAGTTAGTGTAAATATTAGAGGTCAATAAAATATATTGCACTTTATTATAATAAAGTAGGTACTCGGTTTTTTGACTAGAGTATTATCGTTACTTACCAAAATAAATTAGAGAATAATTTAAATAAGATTACCAACAATTAAAATAAAAACAAAATAAATACTTTTAGAGATCAAGTAATCGTTTCCAATAAGGAATTGATAGATTAAGCACATTTGACTAGATAAACAGTATCTTAATCTATTTTTTGATAAAATATCAATCAAAAAGTCATGTAATTTGGCTTATTAGCTACCTTACACGCGGAATGTATTTACAATTTCGACCAAACATTCAAACCTCAGAAACCATGTTTTTGGAGAGTGAATATGGGATGAGAAATTCTATTGTGGAAAATAAGTGCACAATAAAATTAGTCCTTGGGTTTTAGTTTTTGGGTTCCTATGTTATTATATTATTTATAAGCGTGTTGCAAGACGTGATGTGGTGAGCTCGTGAGCGCAGTGGTGGTTATTCTCTGTTGTCAGGCCGTGGGGAGCGCGACCAGCTGTGATGCGAGGAGCGGCTGCTGACGGTGGAGGTGGGCGTCGACGGCGTGGGCCTCCGGTACGGGATGGGGCGCTTGCGCGCGCTGTCACGATTAATGTGTTAGTAGGATGCATGGGCATTAGTATAGTTAGATGAACATGCAACATTTGAAAGCGTTTAAGAAAAATATTAATTGGTATTATTGATTTTAAATATCAATTTAGATAGAATTCAAACAGTTCAAAATGTTAGTTTATTTATTTTTCAAAATTATTACTCAGAAAATGTAATTAAAAACTTTCTACACAAAACTGTTAAATTATGATGTTTGATGCAATTTAAAAATAACAACTTACCTTTTATAATTTCTTAACAAGTAAAAAAGTACATCCATGATTGAAAGCTTCTACAGTTCAAATCTCTAGCTTCTCTACCATGCAGCAATAAAAAAATAAATAAAAACAACAAAAATTTCGCAATAAACTTTAATGTGATAAAAGAAAATGAATAATCTTGAAACAGAAAACACACTTGCAGCATGTTCTATATAAATAGCACACTGTCTACACCTGGCGGGCATCTGTGTAAACTGCGTAACGTGAATATCTCACTGGCGCGTTATCTTCTTCTACACTTGAATTTGTTTGGCGGGTATGTAAGATCTATTATGGGTGCGCTACGGAGGAAAAACAACTATTAATAATGTTCCCATTCCAGTCGGAGTCTCTCGCTTAGTTCATATATTATCACAAAGATATTATGATTTTTGTAAAAGTCCATGTCTAAAATCCAAAAAATATCAAGTGATTCGTATAAAAGGCACAACTTTACTAAAACAATATTAAGTATTAAAAATACTAAAAACTAGTAGCACACCCTGTTAGCATGAACAGTGTTAGAAGAACGCACACATCTAAAGTTGTTATAATATGATGCAAAGAGACTGATCAATGAGTGAGTATTCGATTATTTTTCACAGCCAATGGGGATACTGCATACATGATTTTTTTAAACCTAGTCAGCCTCAATACAGATATGGACACCCAGATTATAATAAGAAAGATAATAGAGGCTTTAGAGATATATTAAGTGAAAGTAGGGCTTAATATTTTAATACAATACATAATATTACTTAAACTAATTCACACTAGCACAATCACTTCACTACTCGGAGCTACTACTCGTGTCTTCAGAACTCGTGCTATATTTTCGCGACTTTTTTCTATAAAGAAAACAAAAAAAAAATAGATAAAAGGAAAAAAAAAGAATAATGCCATATCATGGTGTTACTAGTGCTTTGGACCCACAGACGTGTGTTAGTAGGTATTAAGGTGCGTATTATATCAGATGAATAGTTACACACCGATTTCTCTCTTCAGTCGTCAGTAATTTGACTTTCGAAAGAAGATAAAGCGTTGTGTAACTATACAGACGCTATACAACGTTTATTAGTAAGGGGGTTACTGTTTCCCAGCTATAAACAATGTTTTCAAATATTGAGAATTTCAAAACTATGCAAAAATATGTTTAAAAACGAATAACATATAGATGAAATTCAATTCGTAACATCGATCAGGGAGCACCTCTAAACATCAAACATAAATATAATATTAAAATGGATTATGTAGCTACCATGATATGACACAACAAATGCAAAATAAAATAACAAGCACGCCTATAAAATCGGGATAAAAAGCGACACACGGAAAAAAGTTAAAACACACTTGTGCAGTAAACATGACATTCAATTGACAAGCTTACAAGAAAACTGTACAAGAGCCGTATTATGAAAGTGTTAATGAGATCATTCCGTTGAAAAAAAAGAGATGTTGCTATCGGCCTTCTATAGCTCCGTCTCTCTCTACATCATTAATAATACGGCCCCAGGATTCAAAATTACATTATGTTCAATATTTATCAAATAAAATGTCATCATTGATTGCACTTAAAAAATCCCTAATTGGCAAGAACACAGTGCTTTTAGCAGACACCATATCTGTACATGTTTTCTGTCTTTATCTTAGACTTCCACCGTCACAAATAGATGATAAACCCGATTGTATTCAGCATTTCACGATCATTGCCTTGTACTCATTACAACCAGCCACTGAGCTCGCGTGGTGGATTACAGTCCACATTGTGCCAGAGAGACTGTCAGTAGTGGCAACATTGTGGGCCGATTATGGTGGGCCCAATTTGACTTGTCATATAATTGTGACCGTGGGTGTGAATATGTAGGCCGAATGTGAGCATCGCATGATGCTAATTAATTTTAAAAGCACTGTTCTTGTTAACTGTGATACCTCGTAATTCGTCGCCTATCCAAGAAGCTGGGCGAGCCAGCCCGGCGCGGTATGGAGAGTGAGCGAGAGCGCGTGCGCGCACGCGACTCGGTCGATCTACGGTAATCCGCGTATACGCCGGTCATTGTTCTGATCGATACCAATCGCATGCATTGATTGTATTCCGAGTTGATTCAGCGGAAAGAGAAATTGTATGTTAATATTTTTGGTTAACTTTTTTGAGAAACGAGCAGTTTCATTTTGGGTTTTCGTTTGATTGAAAAAATAATGGTTTATTTCTCCAAAATAGGTACTTTATTATTTTCAAGAGAGACTATTTTGGAAACAACTCATTTCTTGCATTTCGTATAATGATGTAAAAGTATAAAATAGTTATATATGCCATAGAGATATAAACTATATTTAAACAAACACAACCATAGTTATGTCAGTGCAATTGTTAAATATCATATCATAAAAACAGTCCTTCATTTATTTTTCGTAATTTGGACTCATCTTCGCGCAAAGGAAAGCCATGGATTAGCTGTCCTATAAAAAAAAACAAAGGTTTCCGAATTCGCAGCGCGAACATCTCTAACACCGACCTCTCCCCGGGGTCCACTTCGATGTCATTTGTTTTAGGACTCGTATGACGCAACTATAGATTACTTTAGAACATCTTATTGCGAGTCTTGAAAAATATGTGTTTAGAATCGAATACAGAATCGAAAGAAACATTTTGATTATTGCTAGTGACAAGTGTCTGTCTCAAGGTTCTGCGTTACTTCTGTTATACGTTGATAATTCATATCCAACAATAAAGTTTGGGTTTCAATAATTAGGTACTGTTTGTACAAGTATTTCACCACTTATAAATAACACAGTATTTAGTGTCATTGAACAAGAAACCAAAACGAGGGCACAAATAATAAAAACCATATCACAAGGTATTGCAGTGATTCGATTAAGGGGGATGCGCTAAGTTATAGGCCGACCGCTTAACTGAGACGTTGCCTGAGGTAGCTGCGCGGAAAGGGAGGGGTGATAGTTGTCACAAGTTGACGAACCACTCAGCTCTCGCATCACGTCACCACACGCCTCCCGCACCGCGCGTGCTACCTCAGGCAACGTCTCAGTTAAGCGGTCGGCCTATAGCCCGCGAAATTTTAATTTACTTACGTTTTTTGCAATTCGCAGGTCAGTATCAGCGGGGTAGTAGCGTAACACACTAACAGTAGGACTGGCTTTCATTTTTACAGTTCAACAACATTCATTGCGTTATTTACGTTGATGAGCAGACAAATTTTTCGAACATATGAAGCAATGGATTAGCAATATCCTTCAAAATTATTCAGATTGTGATTGATAGTGTGTTATGGAATTAGGGTGACCGTAACAAATATGGATTTACAGAATAACTATCATTAGAATCAGCAATACAACTCCTTGGGTTGAAATTGGCCTCAAATACCATGATTTCATGAAATAGTCACTCAATAGGGTTATAGAGGTATGAGGAACAGGGTGTAAAGTTCACTCCATACTCTATAGAAAAGGGAGGATCCTCCGACCAGACGGGTTTTGTGTTTGGCGGGCAACTGCCCGATGATTCATGTCGGGACGTTGTATCTATGCTAGTTGCGCGGTAAACTCTGCTTGCGAGATGCAGGATTTGCGTGACGTCAGTATGACGCATGTGGCGTTGTAGATACCACTACAGGGACACTATGAACTTAGAGTTGTATTGATGATTTTTATGATAATAATTCTATAAATAGATATTTGTTACGGCCGCAAATAATTATTTAATCAACGAAGAACCTGATACTGACCTAAAATTTGCAAACACATAAGAAAATTTAAATTTAGCGGGTTACACTGGCGCTTCGCCTTAAGAAACAAAACAAATAAAAACACAGTAAACTTTATAAGTGATGTAAAACATTTTTTATTACTTTACAATAAATGTTGAAATCACGAAAGACTAAAAGTAATAAATCACACAACTTTATTGTTGGTGTATGTACTTACGAGTACTGCATCTCACGAGTGTTAATCATTGCAATTTATACCTAATGTCAATGGCATAAAGACACATGTCGCGAGCTCGTGATTTGCAACAACGCAAAATAAGGTAACAATAGCGGTCATTACCCTTTTGATTTTATTCGTGAAAACCGTTGAAGACAATGACAGGTATCGATTCAGGCTATTAAACGACTTTGTTTTTAAAATAAAGGATACTAGAATCTGCTTAGTAAAAATCTTAACTTCATTTATTGACTGACGGACAACTCGCAGCCTAAATCGCTAAATTAAATTCGTCCCCTAAAGGGGTTAAATAGAGAATGAAAGTTTGTATGGAAGTTCTTAATTTTAAAATCCCATCGGGCAAACGACTATTCTTTAAAAATAAATGAGGGTGGGTCAATGTCCGCTATTGCCGCCTTATTTGGCACCAACTATAACAATAGTTTAGTGTAATATATTGGAGAGCTCAAAGATGGTGTTTACCTAGATGAGCGGGTGGAGCGAGAGGAGCTGCGAGACGAGCGGGAAGAGCTCCGACTGCTGTACGACGACGAGCGACTTGAGCGGGACCGCCTGGAACAAACATAACAGATTTTGTATAAAAAAGGTATAGGGCCTGAGAAAAAATTTACGTCACAAGAGGAAGAAAATATTAAGGCCTTATTCATCATGGTAAACCAAAGTTGCGCAACATCACTGCCGCACATTTTTTTTAGAGTTTTCATTCTATTAATTATGCCGGGCGTGACTTGAGCAGTGTTTTGGAACTAATATCTAATAGTTATTTTGCTGAAACCGAGCTAGATCAAAATCATATATACACTAGGAATAAAAAAGTATTTTTGGACGTCAACAAAGTATAAGTATTTGCCATTGCGCCTTATAAAGTCGCTGAAAATGTCTATACAAAATGAAAAATTAAACAATAATAAAGACAAAACTGTACCTTGACGAAGAATATGAGCGCGACCTGGACCTCGAAGATCGCGAGCGAGAGCGGGACCGCGAGCGGGAACGCGATGACTTGTTGCGCGAACGCGAGCGAGACGACTTGTTGCGCGACCGCGAGCGAGAGCGCGACCGTCGCGACGCAGACTGCGAGCGCCGCGACGACGAGCGCGACCAGCGTCGCCGCGGCGCGGTCGGCGCGCCTGACTTCTCTTCAACCTTCTTCACTTCCGGCGAAGATTCTACGTTCACAGGCGGACTTTTCTCTTTAGGAGTCTCTTTAACAGGCTCCGGGCTCTTCTTAACATCTACAGGTGGCGTTGGAGATTTCTCTTTGACTGCTTCTACTATTGTGGGACTTACACTTTTCCTTTTGGGTTTCTCGACAACGACTACTTCGGTTTCCTTCGGCTTGGAACTACTCCGCGGGGCCTGCGCCGTCGACGTCGAGGCAGCGGCCTCTTCCTCTAGCCTCCTTCGCTCCATGGTCGCTTTAGCGAGTAGAGCCAGTTTTTCTTTCAGTTTATTGATCTCTCTGTTTTCTAAATCCTCCTGTCGGTCCCTGTCATCTAGCCTCAGGAACTCGACCTCTGAGTCGTCGTGTTCGCTGGACGAGCTGCGCGTGCACACAGGTTTAGGTTTGTAGTTCTCGGCCAAATCTTTACTTTTCTTCTTCTTGGGTTGTAGATCGGATGGCGACTTGATGTATTTGCGTTTGTCTTTTTCTGGCAGTTTTTCTATGATGTCGCGGTACCGCTCGGGACTGCGGCGCGCCGGCGAGTAACTCAGACTGGACGTACTGCGACTCTTGCGCGCCGAGCGGGAGCGGGAGCGGTCCCTGTGCGCGTCCTTGCGCTCGTGGTTCGTGTCCTTACGCTCGTGATGCCTGTCCTTGTCTGCACGCTCCCTATGTTCACCTCTCGCTGGCGAAGTGTGACGCTCCGCAGTGCGACGCTCACATGACTTTTTGCTCTTCTTAACTGGCGTCACACTCTTCCGCTTCTCCTTTTTTGAGCTTTTCCGCGGAGTTGGAGATTTGGACCGACTGGGCGCTTTACGTCGTGGTCTTTCATCTGGTGAAGGAGACTTCCTTCTTGGTTTACTGCTCTCACGTTTGCTTTCTGCTGATTTTCGACATGATTTCAAGTATTTATCTGCCTTATTTTTTGGCGGAGGGGACTCTTTCCTCTTGTGTTCGGGAGACGGGCTTTGTTTCCGCTGTTCCTTCTGTGGTGGAGATTCACTTCTTTCTTTGTAGTAGCGAGCCTTATTTTTAGAACATTTGTCAGGATTCTGTTTAGGTGGTGGTTCTGACTCGGATTCGGACGATGAATACTTTCTTTCTGATCGAGAACTTTTATGCGATTTTTCAGTGTCCTTCCGAGATTCTCTAAGTTTGTAACTCTTGCCGACAGGTGACCGTTCTTTATATTCTGGAGACGTATCCCTTTTTTCTCTAGAAATACTCCTATCCTTCTTTCTTCGTGGTTTCTCATCATTGGTTTCCCTATCTTTTCGCTTCATTGGTGGTTCTTCATAACGATCATGATTATTTCTATTATTCTTTTCATATTTGGCATCTTTATCTTTCCTAGAATGTGACCCCTCACGCCTGCTGTGTCTAGAACTTGGAGATTCACTTCTCCTGGGAGCTCTTCGTTCATCTCTGTCTTCTCTATGATTTTTACTATTTTCTCTGATTGATTCTTTCCTGTTATAGTAGGTGTCTTCCCGCTTCCTGTACTCTGGAGAGGGACTCTTCCGCCTCCTCTTTTCTGGCGGTGGGGAAGAGCTGGACTCTCTGGTGTAGCTTTTCTTATTTCTTTTGTCTTGCCTGGTTTTGGGGGCGGGTTCTGATTCAGACTCGGGGGAGGAGCGTTGGCGGTCGCGTTTGGATCGCTTGGAAGCCTTGCGTCGATCTGACTCCACTGATGGGTCACGTTTCTTGTTCTCTACCTTGGTGATGTAGGAGCGCTGGCGGTACTCGGGCGAGTGGTCGCGCAGACACCGCGAGGTGCTGCGCTCGCGCCGACGTTCGTTGTGTCGCGAGTCCCGCACGGGCGTGTCATCTCGCTTGTCGTACTTTTTGTTTCGCTCCTCGCGCTCCTTATCTGCTTTTCTGTATTGGACATCATTGTTTCTATCTTCGACGGAGCGATCCCGTTGCTTCTCTTTCGTGTATTTCACTGGGGAACTAAAATAAAAGGATTAGTGTTGCGATGCTGAAACTTAAAATAAATATGATCACGATATTAGGAGTGGTCTCACCTGTCACGGCTCGATGGCTCACTGCTGCCGCGTCGCCGGCTGCTCAACTTTTTCTGTTCAAAAATTCGACAACAAGCGTAAAGATCATGGTTCCAATAGACGGGCATACAACACCAGTGCCAATACAATAGACTATAGTGGTAATGGCAAATAAACATAATTATTACACTAAAAGTTACACGAGAAATTCTTCAGGGGCATCAAATGAACCAGATGAAGAATTTCAATAAAGAAACAATAAAAATATATCTCTTGTACACATGCATTCTAATAAGGAATATTAATAAATAGAGGCATCAAACAAAAGGTAACAGTAGAAAATAAAATTATACTTAAAGCTATTGATGGAAGCAAGTAGTAAATAAACATGTATTTTGTTTGGATGTGTAATTATTTTTCTGGACGATCTCATAGAATGTTATATAATAGCGTATCCATAACATTCTCGAAGTGTGAACTCAAAGTAAACAAATAAACAGATAGATAGTTCAGAAGGGAACACAAGAACATATTGGTTGGTTGGCACCGGTGCGTCACTCGCTTATTAGAATGATGTTAGTAACACATTACGGCTCAACATAATTAATCATAAATACATGTAATACACAAAAATCAAATGTAAATATAACACTTCGGTAACGTACCTTATTTAACAAACGGTGGTGGTATTGTATACCATTTAAACATGTGGAGCATCCTTAATTAGTTTTGGGTAAATGAGAAGAGGGAGAATGTTATGGATTAGTTACATTTTAATAATCAGACAGTCTGGATATTAATAAACTAGCGCGTGGTACGAAAACATGCTCACTCGCTGAATAGATGACTATTTGTTTAGTCGCGTATTCACTTCGACACAGAGCGCTGTGCAAGACAAATAAATAAAATTGCAATAGTTTTATTTGTTCAATAACAATGGGATAGCGGTCTTGTTATCATAGGCGTTCACAAATAGAGCACGTTTTTGTAGCACACGCAGTCGCGCAACACGAACAAGTTTAAACCACCATCTGTTTGTAAGAACTACACACCATGCATAAGGTAACTGTGCACACTCGGACCCACGATCGCACATGGATGTAATCTCAAGATCTGTGTTAGTCACAAATGCGCTAGTTATCATAGCATTACCAAAATTATCACGGAGTACATAATTTTAGTATCACCTAACATAGTGTCTTACTGAGTGTTATTGCTTTGTGATATACTTACAGTATACGTTATTTCTTCAGATAAAGATGGCTATCCTATGAAATGATGCACAGTTAAACAGATAATTTTTACTGGCTATTTCTTGTATTTACAGAAAATAAAATAAAATGAGGTAAGAAGACAATAACATTTAAATCATACATTTCGTGTGCCCCACACGGACCGCTAGAGGAGCGTTCATAAGATCGCGCGGAGCGACCAGCTATGCACATCAGAAGCTCGGAAACTCTAAGGTAAACTCTGAGGCTGCTACAGTTAGTTCGACAGAACGATGCAAGTAGAGGGATGGATACAGGACCGTGTGAGGAAATTATACACAAACCAAAATTCGTGAAGCCAATATTTTATGCAAAGGAGGTGCCGAGAATGTCATATTCATTGTATCAGGCCAATGTGTTCGTTACACATTAACATAAAAGTAAAGAAAGCAATGTGCTACTCGAGCTAATCGGTTGTTGCGAAGTCACTATAACATTATACTAGTTTACTGAAGGATGGAACATTGTCTGAGAGGCAATGGAGTCGAGAGGCTGGAGGCACGCGGAAGAATCCCAAGTTAATCTAAACGAGGCATCGTGTGGCATTGTACTGACTAGTTTGTAGTCCCAAACCCCCACACACGGAGTAGTAACGTTAGATCTCAAGAATCAAAGATTATGTTTTACATATTCCAAGATCAATCAAGTAATTTAGACCAATCAGAACTGCTTTTTACTATAAAAAATATTAACTCAAGTATTTCAAATAATTTGTCATTCAAAAGTTTAGAAACAAAAGTAAAATATCCAAGCTAAGAATTCAGTTCCAAATGAATCTGTAAAAATGTATTGAAGCATAAAGGTTTCTTTGAAGCGAACGAAACATAATCTTTGAACTGCGGCACTCCTAACTGAATAGCTAGAGTATGGCATCGACATTACAACATAGACTAGGTAAATGTGTTAATTACCTTCTTTTTCTTCTTCTGGCGTTCATCCTCCGAGCTGCCGGAGTCGCTGTCTTGCTGTCCATCGGAGCTGCTCGAACTCTCGGTGTCAGGCGACTTGGAGCGCTTCTTTTTTTTCTTGCCGGACTCTTGTCTATGACAAATAAACATACCATAGATACCTCAACATGTGGTGATATAACCTTCGTATAGAAAACAGCTGTGGTAGGTATTAAGGCTGATTAAATTTTAATAAGGTGGTTGTAACACTTGTTTCATAATTTGGAAATCTATGTGACCTCTACTCATTAAAGGGGCATACTCATTATTGGCTAATTAAAACATGGTTTATTCTATGGGGTAATTGCGTAACATACTTACAGTAGCAATGGCTTTCATTTTGACAGTTCAACAACATTCATAATATGATGCAATGGATTAGCAATATCCTTCAAAATGATTCAAATAGTGATTGAAAGTGTGTTACCCAATTAGAATACTGGATATTGTAGTATTATAATAAATTAATCGATTTATGATTCACGTATTATCTTTGCACTTTTAAAAGTCACTATTTCATGGGAGTAGAAAAAGAAACTGTTTCAAAACTATTGCAAAATTTTATTTTGCTCTATTCGCTGAAACAGAGCAATAAAAAAAAAATCTTTCTATCCGGAAGGAACATAAAAAATAATGTTGTTCAATATAATAATAAAAGTTTATATTCAACCTCATACCATACCTATTCATGAAGTTCCATAACATTTTTCTTTCACTGAAATGATGACCAGACATATTTGATACTTGAATTCATAATAATATATCAAAAGAATAAAGGCAAAAGTTAAAAAGTTTTGATACTTGCCTTGTTGACAACCGAAGCGTCACCTGTCTGGGTTCAAATGTAATCTATGAAATTTACGCCAACATTTACAAAAATTATACAAAAAAGAGATAAATAAACAAATATTTTGTATATAAATTGTTTAGAACTGAAACTTACTTCTCCTTTTTATTCTTTTTTGACTTCTTCTTCTTTAACTTCTTAGCTTCTGGTGACACACTGAAATATAAATTCGATTCGAGTGAGCATGGATTTTAAAACATAAATAAAAGAGGAGTGTGTTTCTTATTTAGAATAATAATAAATGTCATTAGCCGATGGCCGTTTTACTTTAAAGATAAAAAAAAAACCCAAACGAAGAATACTTCACAGGTTCAACAGTTAGTTACCCAATATAATTTGGTGCATAAATCCTGGGTGATCCAGGATGGGACATTGGTTCAGTTATTGCATTGCTTTGAACTTAGAACAAAATCGAAATTAATTCGTTTTGAGATTTTTAGTGTGTCCTGTGTTATTCCCATAATAAGGTCCCATAAGCAAATCTATCTAATAAGCAAAGACATATTGTTAGGTTTTTTTCTAGTAGTAAAAGAACCCATGATCTAAATAGTCCAAAAATAAAAGAACAGAAATGGTACAGTCATACTCATAACTACTCACAATCAATGAAAAATAAGTTTTATTTTTGAAATATACAAAATGTAAATAGCTTTTGCCTGCGACTTCGACTGCGTGGACAACCGAGACAAGAAGCATCCTGTACACTCTTCCAGGTCATAGTCTACCTGTGTGCCAAACTGTGTAAATAAAGTACAGGATTTTGTAACCTCTTGATTAAAAAAAAGAGTATCCTTGGAGTTTCTTTCCCGTGCTTCTCCATAGAGATCTACGTTTTGGAATGTGCAACTACCTTCAACTTTGTAACTAGCTGACCGAATCTTTGACATTTCAAGTGTCTGTAAATGATTAAATTGTATAATAAAAAATTGTAATACACGTTCAGCCGTAAAGAATGGAAGAAAGAAAATACACTTATTTATTCCTTAAAGCGTCATCCACTACCAAACAACCAAACAACAAAAACAAACAAAAGAATAAATAAATGAAATAGAAATGTATATCTGCTTTTGACAATGCATGAAGGAGAGGAAGAAAAAAAGAAGGTACCGCGAGACTCATACCTTCTCTTTTTCTCCCGTTCAGGCAAGCGTTTGCCGCGATCAGGGCTCGGCGATCTGGAGGAAGAGGGCCGCTGTGCACGCCGGTCGTAGCTCGGCGAGATGCCGAAAGCATCCCGCATCCGAGCATTCTTCACCTTCTGCGCATCCGAGAACGCTTGCGTCTCGGGAACGCTGATGAACAGTTTCAGTCCATATAAAGCAGGAGGGATATTACCGGATCTAATATCAAAAATTACCAAGTCCCGGACCAGCAGGGTGAAGTGAGAGGGTTCCAGGCTAAACTAAACCAAAGTGGTCCCAAGCTGTCTCCCTGGGGCATTCCTCGCTCAATCCTGATAGACTCACCGTTTCTCTGAATTCTTCTGGATAGCGAAGGACAGTACTCTGTTTCTACACATACCACACCAGGAAGTTGTAGCTATTTTATTTATTTATCTCTAGCACCCTCATAACCCGAAAGTCGTATGTGTCACCGAGTCAAAGGCCTTCTTATAATCTATCCAAAATTACGACAGACCCCGATTCCCGGATCGGTTGGTTTATGACCATGTCAACGAGAAGCAGCTCCGTAGTATTGCGAGGTTTATTCCTATATCCATTGCGAAAGGCAGAAATAATATTATTATTCTTTTTTATTCACTAGTCATATTTTTGTTTTGCATTGTTTAACATTTCAAAACATATTACATATAGTTATATCTATAATTGTTTGTGTCGTGGGCGTTGTGGTCGTATTATTTTCAATCGTATCTATGTTTTTAGACTATTTAGTAAAACGTTTTGCTAAAGGATAAAATTATACTAACGGGTACTTTTGGTGGTTTTGCTTATGAGACCCTATGTCACAAAAAGGAATGTATTCCTACCTTCTCTTTTTCTTCCTCTTGGGCGGGTGGTCGTCGCGCTCATGGCTGGGCGTCCTGACCAGCGGGTACCTGGCCGCTTGGTCACGCGCGCGCCGCTCAGGGTCCAAGCTCGAGCCCTCCACGAAGCGCGGCGAGATGCCGAACGCGTCCCGCAGACGAGCGTTCTTCTCCTGCTGCGCCTCCGCGACTGCGTGTGTCTCGCGAACGCTGACAAACAACAATACTATAATATAGCCAACTGCATTCATGAGCCTGGAGATATCTCAATAGGTCGGTACCAAAACAATCATTCTACTAGGTAGGTACATTATTAAATTTTGTATGTAAGAATCAAAAATAATCCTTCTAACACAACACATATTTACCTGCACAGCACCTAAGTGCGCTAAAAATAGGGAAACAGTATAATTTTAGCATGACAATCTCGACTAAAACCAATATTTTTATTAAAAATAAATCTTGACATTTGACATTGCATACAATCAATGATCTACGCATAGTATATCTAAATCGTGTGAAATCGTGTATATTTCAATTAATACCTGTTTGTACTGCAAATATGTAACTTTTAATTAAATGTGCAATGGAATGCATATCTTTCGTTGGGTATTGACCCAAATAAGTACAATGGCCTATAAGGTAATCGATAAAACTCTGTGCACACCTTATGACGGATCGCATGGACTTCCTCTCCTCATCGTTGGAGAGACAGACCTGCAAATTGTCGTTAAAGTTGTTTCGATCTGCCGCGGAACAGTTACAGTGGCAGCAACACGAGCTGCGCAGGCCTTCGAGGATGGTGCGGAGCGCGGGCTCGAGCGCGAGGGGCGGCGGCGCGCGGGGCGGCGGCGCCATGCTGGCTAGCGCTGCGTCCGTGCTGGGATCAAGTGAGGAGGCGCGGCCGCGGCGCCCTCCCGCCAGCACGGCCTGGAATGTGCCGCGCCACAGCCGTTCGAACACGACCCTATTATTCTGCGAAGCGTCGCGTCGCGGAGCCCTGCCCCTTTGCATCTTAATCTACTTACTTAACTAATGGAAGACTTGTTTTCTTAATCCTAATAATATTTTTCTTAGACTAATGCATGGCGGCTGGGCCGCGGAAGACTTGTTTGAGCAGAGGAGCGTTGAGGCTACATTCTGAGCGGCCGGCAGCGGGCCGGCGGCGCTACTGCGGGGCGTCGGGCGCCATAACAGGAAACACGCCGACGCGCGCAGCCTGCGCAAACATCGGATACGCGCCCTGAAGCGACTACCACACAAAGGGCTCTCCCCACACCCTTTTGTGCAACCCTCAAGCCAATTATTCTCATTTGCTAAAAAATATTTTCAATTCTTCTACCGCTCTTAAAAAAATGAAAGGTTTCGAGTAATCAATTATTGGGAACCTGGTTATTTGAACCACCAGTCAGTAAAGTTGTTGTTTACAACGACAGTTTAATAGGCATCCCATCCATTATAATATTCTCGTATACATGTTCCTATAAAAGTCATCTTATTAGTTGATGTATCAAATCGGATTATCCGCGGTCGCGCCTGTTTACTGACGACATAAAATGCATTATGTATCTTATACGCCGCTATATAGTGGCGTCTTTAGTTCTATTCTTGAACAGCACGTATGCGCACGCTATTGAATAAACTGGACATCTAAAAGAATATTTTTGGATCGATAGTACTATTTTTACTTTGTAAAATTGTTGGAATTCTTTCACTTCAGCGGTTTATTAGTTTCATAGGAATAATTAATTCGTTGTAACGTAGAGTAATTCTCTGTAATTAATGAGTGTCGTTGTGACAAACACGTCGGCACGGTCATTCAAATCGTAATAGTAAATCAATCTTGCTAGTAATTCGCGTGCATTAGACGTGTTGTTTTGAATTCTGCGTATGATACGTATCTAAAGAATGTATTCAGTTTTCATACTAGCTAATACTACTTATTACAATGAGGGCTGATTTTTCCAACGCCAGATAATTTTATCGGAAGAATAATTTAAATTTTTTGACAGTTACAAAAAAAAACTGTCAGACGTCAATTTTATTCTACTAATAAAAACTATCTGTCGATTGAAAAATCAGCCCTTAAGGGTCAAATCACACCGAGATGGCAGCGAAGCGGCGAGCAGTTTCAGTGTCATATAATTTTAAACTTTATCTTCATTACAATAATACATAGTATCGCTTGAGAAACTTGAGTCGTCGGAGTGCTCGCGGCGCCACGGGCGGCCGCGCGACCTTTCAAGTTTCTCAAGCGATACTATGTATTATAGTAATGAAGATAAAGTTTAAAATTATATGACACTGAAACTGCTCGCCGCTTCGCTGCCATCTCGGTGTGATTTGACGCTAATTGTGCGTTAATTCATTCAGAGTCATATTATCAATTTAATTAATTTGAAATGAGTTTTATTGTTTTTTATTATAATGTTTCCTGAAGTAAGTAAAGAAGTACCGATACGATTTATACATTTACACCCGCCAAGATTTGTGAGATAAACGTGAACTAAATCAACAAGACCTAGTTTATACAATAAAACACATGTTAAGAGTTTAGTTTATTTCCCGTGTTGCGATAACGAAAAGAATAAAATGTTTTTACAATAAACGCTGACCCAATTTGTTGTTAACCTTGGTGTAGCCGTGGTTTTTTTCAAATATGTAAGTATTTTTGCGAGTATATCGAGCATGTAGACATTAATGATACGTTGCGGTGACGCGGCGTAAGAATCGCGTTTGCACAGAGACTACGCGGCGTTACCATCACGGTTGCAGTCTACGCGGCGATAGCGTCACGTTTACACTGAGTCTACGAGGCGTTAGCATTACGTTTGCACGACTATGCGGCGTTAGTATTGTTTTGCAGTATCTACGCGGCATTAACATCGCGTTTGCAGTAACTACGCGGCATTAGCACCGCGTTTGCACTATCTACGCGGCATTAGCATCGCGTTTGCAGTATGTACGCGGCATTAGCATCGCGTTTGCAGTATGTACGCGGCATTAGCATCGCATTTGCAGTATCTACGCGGCATTAACATCGCGTTTGCAGTAACTACGCGGCATTAGCACCGCGTTTGCACTATCTACGCGGCATTAGCATCGCGTTTGCAGTATGTACGCGGCATTAGCATCGCATTTGCAGTATCTACGCAGCATTAACATCGCGTTTGCAGTAACTACGCGGCATTAGCACCGCGTTTGGACTATCTACGCGGCATTAGCATCGCGTTTGCAGTATGTACGCGGCATTAGCATCGCGTTTGCATTATCTACGCGGCATTAGCATCGCGTTTACAATACGTACGCGGCATTAGCATCGCATTTGCAGTATCTACGCGGCATTAGCATCGTGTTTGCAGTGTCTACGCGGCATTAGCACCGCGTTTGCAGTATCTACGCGGCATTAGCATAGCGTTTGCAGTTTCTACGCTGCGTAAGCGGTACGCTAGACGAAAGAAAATAATTTTCCTGAAATATATATCAGTACCTACTTAGCTCTTTTTTTGTATACCGCTTAGATGTATAAAACAAAGGATCCACCACGGCATTCAGGCAGAGAAACAGAGCTCCCTGAAGTCTGTCTAGTGGTCTTTAAGAGGGCTCTATTCTCTGCCGTGAATGGGGGCAAGCAATTAACTTTCACACAAAGAACTATAATTGGATTATTAGGAAAAGGTTTGCCAACCAACCAGGTTTTATACCGTGGTGTGATTGAAATAATTATTATTTATGTGTTACCTATGGGTGGCAACCAGAAACAAAAAATATTTTAATGAACCAAAGCGTTTTACGCACGCCATCAAGATAGGAAAGTAATGTATTAGGTACTTATGTTTTAATTATGTATTTGATTACGTGCAGTTTTATTAGGGAAAAAATAAAACCCTTTTGTGAAAAGCTAAACACAGCTGTTGTTCATATTCATTTGTGGTTTATTGTGGTAAACGCGAGATTTCAAAAAGTCCCTAAGAAAGAAGTCTGGCGCCGTCAGATCTGGCGATCTGGCCTACCAGCACAGAACTACCAATTAAAATCGAAAAAAAACGGAAGATCAGACGGCCCCGAAATTGGTGTTTCAAAATCTCTATAATTGCATGAGCTGCGTGACTGTGTGTATCGCTCCATTGCATTGTCAACTAATTCTCTAGGTATCTGTCTACAACATAAGTATCAAATCAAAATGACAGTATGACGCCATTAGCAAAAATGATGACACATTCACATTATGACATTACTTTTGCCCCACCATGTAATAGGATTGGAAGTCTCCGAAAATAAATAAGAGTTTTAAATAAAGAAACAGTGACACATATCACAACACTTTTTTTTTGCACGAAACAGAAGATAAAACGAGCCAATATTTTTATTGACAAATAATAATTGTCACAGTCGAGCGTAAGCATTCGAAAATGAGAATTATTATCATTCAGCGTACAATATGCACCTGTGCCTGATCGCTCAGTGCCACACTGCCAATCGTGGTGTTGATCCTGGCAGTCGGGTCTCATCTCGTGCCAAATACCCATGTATCACGGGGACGAGTATCTTTAGCTATACATAAGCACGGAGGCGCGGTTTCTGGCACGCACTATGCCTATCCCGCGGCCGCTCCCGTTAATTACGATATACGTCTGTCCGTCTCAACGTTCATTTGTTTCGCGATCGCGTGACTAACAAATAAATGTGTCAAAATGTAGTGCGTGCTCGGATTTAATAGCGGGCACGTTATGATTTGTTAGAATTTGGAATATTTGTTAGAATTTGGAATGTTTATTAGTGGGCTTTATTTTCCTGGTGTACGCGAGCTTTTTGTAAGCCCAGGTGTGGCCCAGGTACGCACGGGGTATTTTTATCACGCACTGGATTTTCAACTTTCGGTCTTGAGCCGAGCATTGAGAATCCAACAGACAGTATCCCAGCACGTCAACAAAATAAATTGTTGGATTTTCAACCCTCAGCGCTAAGCAGTGCATTGAAAATCCAAAGTGCGCGATAAAAAATCTCCCGTAGGTTCCTACAGGTACGAGGGCTAACAATATCATGTTTATAATGTGCGACGCATCATAATGTTTCGAATATAAATAAAATCAGAACAGCACATTGTTTGGGGCGAACTAAAACGAAAACAATTAGTGCGTTGGTACGCCCCACCTTCGGAAATCAATGAAGTTTTCCATGGCCTAATTGACTGGAACTATGGTAGGATCTTGGTCATAAAACCTACATATCTATATCTTTTGACACCAACTCAACATAGATATTTTTTAGTAGAGCACGACACAGCAATATTATTTATTTTATTGTTTCATATAATAGTGCTGTAAGCCCGCAAGTAAATGTCGTGAAATACAATAATTATAACAGCCTAGAGAGAGAGATACTCACCTACCAATACAAGGTGGCGAGGACAACGGCGCGCATACTGAAACCATGAATTCATGACATGATTCTAGACCCCCTTTTTATTTTCTCGCGTTGGAAATCCTCATGGACTTCCTCTATCGGGGTGACAGAGGGGCATGCCGGACTCATACCGGCTAAAACCAGCGCGGTGTTCCACCTCTACCTATGGCCGGGAGTGCGGGATTCGCATAAGCATTCATCGCTCTCCCGACAGGCATTCTAGGCCCCCTAGCGTAGAAATTTTTCTTTTAATAACCGACGAAAAACTACAACGCAGTTTCTGAATGATGTACAGACTCCAGCACATCAAGCTACTACAATCTGTCAAATTTCTTTAATAGATTTTCAACTTTATCGCTAAAGCTTATGGCTCAAAGTTGATTGGGAAAATTTGACAGTTTCGGGTAGCTTGATGTGCTGGGTCTGGCTGTACTTAATCCATGGTGACAGAATGCGCATCGATATCCTTGCCAGTCTGTACTATAATAATATGTTAAGAAGTCTACTACTAACATAAAATGAAAATACTATAAGAAAGCATGAAGCAATAGACATTTTCCATACCGAAAAATGTGCCGAAATGAAAATACAACAGTACTATTCTTAGCTCGTATGTTAGGTCAGGAGAGTTTATTTCGAAACGTTACAAGTTAGGTCGGGCGAGGTAGAAAATTCGATCTCAAGTTCGGTGCCTATCCGTGCCACGAGTACGTTTAAATTGAATCTAAATTGTCAATTTATTTGGAGGGTTTATTTTACGTCTGTTACACGATTTCAGGACGGTGTTATCGGCATGTTTTACTCCTATTACTGTAATATACTGGCTAACGCTGACTTGGAATTCTTTAGCAAATTCAGAGGCTAAAGGTACTCATGAATAACTTATGACCAACTTCTACCTCAGGGTCAACTCGTCAAATAGCGACAAAAATAGCACGTGTTTACACATTTTCATTAATTATAAAATTTTTGTATGAAAGAGCAGATATTTTTTATACATAGTATACAAATTGGACTTTCAATATCTCCGTAACCAGAAGTTCCTAGGTATGGTCCAGTACAAAAAAATATCACAATGACGGGGACTATAAATGACTCTCGGCTTCCTTATACGTCTTTTTACACCACTTTAGTGTTAGTCCCTTTGCAAAAACTGTTCGAATTCATGAGCACTTAACTACTTACACCCCTTAAAGGATCACCAAAGAATTTAAAGACTTTAGACTCTAAACTTTAGAGTTCTGAGTTTCTGACCTTAGTTATTATGAGAGCGGGGCACAGCGGGGTGCGACTTCGACACATTAAAAGTCCTGTGACCTGTCTCCCCTTGCCGGGGCGCGGAGTGGGTCGTGGGGGACAGACGTCATCCGCGATCGATATGCAAGGACCCTAGAATATCGGTAACGTGAGGAGAGGTCCGCGAATTTAAAACTTTGTATACGCCTATTATAGGCGTAGGTATACAAAGAACAGCGGGGTAATTACGTAACAGGCTAACAGTAGGAATGGCATTCATTTTGACAGTTCAACAACATTCATTGCGTTATTTACGTTGTTGAGGAGACCATTTTTTTTAACATAATATATGCAGCGATGGATTAGCAATATCCTTCAAAATGATTCAGGATGTGATTAAAGTGTGTAACGCAATTAGGGTGCTGGTTTCAAAATATTGTTACGAGCTTGGGGTTCGTGACAATAAAAACTGCCGATTTAAAAACCAAAAATAGACACTTTAATTAAAAACACAAATTACAACTTAAACACACTAATTATAAATCACAATCGCACTACAGATCACTTGAAGATCGCTTCGAATGTTATCGCTTGTATCGCTTATCCAATACTGTTTTTGGGACGCGGCGACACCGGTCTTATATAGGCCTCGGATAGTTCCAGAACCTTCTATCGTAGAAACATCTAGAATGTTCGAGTACATATCGGTACCGGCCGACCAGACATCGATAGTTCTGGAAAGTTCTATCATCGAAGTTTCTAGAACGGTCGCGACTATTAGTTCTGCTACTCGATACTAGATGGCGCTAGTGGTAGCTAATATCACCATCAATTGTGGCGCGCAACACTGCCCCCTCCTAAAACATGCTCGTCCCGAGCATCATTGGCCCCATGATAACGCGCCAGTCGATCCACATGGACGATCTTAGGAGTACCTCTCGCACCTTTCTGTATCCGGTAGGTTACGTCATTGATCTTTGTCACAATCCGGTACGGTCCGTCCCATTTAGCTTGAAGCTTAGGAGATTTCCCTTTGCTGCGGACTGGATTGTGCAACCACACTAGTGATCCTTCGTCGAACCCTTTATTGTTCATTTTGCGGTCATAACGGGTTTTCATCTTCTCAGACATTTGCTGGCCCGATTGTCTGACGTGCTCATAGATGTCATTCATTTTGTTCCGCAAGTCATTCGCATAATCGGTTATACTGCGTGGGGCATCAGGCGGTATTCCAGTGATCAAGTCTGCAGGCAGCCGTAACTCCCTTCCAAAGTTTGCGAAAGCTGGTGTCACCGATGTACTTTCGTGAACAGCACTTCGATATGACAACAAAAACGGTTGTATGTGCTTGTCCCAATCTCGTTGCCGATTTTCCACAACTTTTGCCAGGTATCTCTCCAATGTCTGATTAAATCGTTCCACCATTCCATCCGATTGTGGGTGGTAAGAAGTTGTTCTTGTTTTATGAGTACCCATAACTCGACAAGTTTCCTGGAATATTTGGGACTCAAAATTCCTTTCTTGATCACTGTGAATCTCTAAAGGTACTCCAAAACGGCAGAAGACTTCATGAACCAGTTTATCTGCAACTGTTGAAGCTTCTTGGTTTGGAATGGCGAAGACTTCCGGCCACTTAGTGAAATAATCCATCACAACCATGAAATACTTGTTACCAGTTTCACTCTCCGGGAAAGGTCCCGCAACATCAAGGGCTATCCTCTCCCATGGTGCACCAACATTGTATAATTTCAATGCACCTCTACTACGAGTCTGAGGTCCCTTTACAGCTGCACAACTCGTACATTTGCGGCACCAGTCCTCGACATCGTCCCGACAGTGGACCCAGTAAAACCGTTCTCGTATCTTCAGTAGGGTCCGTTTAACTCCCAAATGGCCTCCTGAACAACCATTATGGTACAACTGTAGAACATCAGGTACTCTAGCTTTAGGGACAACCATTTGAAAATGACAGCTGTCTCCTCGAGCATTTTCCCATTTACGGCACAGGACTCCTTCCTGAATCACCAAGCTGTCCCATTGGGCCCAATAGCTTTTTGTGATCGAACTCATCGCTGAGACGTCGCTCCACGTGGGCTTAGGTGCACTGGCCTTCATCCACTCGAGAATCGGCTTGAGGTCTGAATCTTCCTGTTGTGCACGTTGTAGGCTTTCCTTCCACTCGTTGCTGAGGTCTGTCTTGAGCATCCTCATAGGTACGACTTCTTTACTTTCTTGCCTAGTACAATGCTTGCAGTCTTCAGGACAAGGTCTTCTTGACAATGCATCCGCGTTGCCATGAGATTTTCCGCTGCGATGTTCGACCACGAAGTCGTATTCCTGCAGTAGCTCAATCCATCTCGCAACTTGTCCTTCCGGATTTTTGAACTGCAATAGCCATTTCAGTGCAGCATGGTCGGTGCGTAAGTGGAATTTCCGCCCCAGAAGATATTTGCTAAAATGCTGCAATGACTTTACCACAGCAAGCAATTCCCGTCTCGTGACACAATAGTTCCTCTCCGGCTTTGACAACGACTTGCTGAAGTACGCTATCACAACCTCTTGATCACCCTTTCGTTGAGACAACACACCGCCAAGTCCTATGTCACTTGCGTCTGTGTCAACTATAAATTCCTTGCCTGCATCAGGGTACCCCAAAATAGGTGTTTTGCACAGTCGGTCCTTTAACTCCTGGAATGCGATGTCGCAACTTTCATCCCAGCAGAAATGTCGCTTCTCCTCGGTTAGCTTGTGCAGGGGTTTGGCTATATCCGCAAAGTTCTTAACAAATCGCCGATAATAAGAGCACAAACCCAAAAATGCTCTGACCTGCGTCTTATCTTTTGGAACTGGCCAATCCTTGACAGCGGCGATTTTCTCTGGATCCGTGCGGATACCTTCTTCCGACACTACATACCCCAAAAAGCTAACTTGTCGTTTGAATAGTGAACACTTCTTCGGACTTAACTTGAGGTTGGCACTCTGGATCTTCATGAGCACGCGTTCCAGGTTTTGAAGATGTTCTTCAAACGTACGGCCTACGATGATGATGTCATCCAAGTAGACCAGACAGGCATCGCCAATTAGCCCGGTAAGTACAAGTTCCATCAACCTTTCAAACGTTGCCGGAGCATTGCACAATCCAAACGGCATAACTTTAAATTGCCAAAGACCCTTTCCTGTCGAGAATGCAGTTTTCTCCTTGTCCTTGGGATCAATTTCAACTTGCCAGTAGCCACTTTTCAGGTCCAGCGTGCTAAACCACTTTACTCCAGTAAGCATGTCCAGCGTGTCATCAATTCTTGGCAAAGGATAGCTGTCCTTCTTCGTAACGTCGTTCAGACGACGATAGTCAACACAAAACCGCATGCTGCCGTCCTTCTTCCTTACCAGCACTACAGGTGAACACCATGGACTAGATGAAGGTTCAATAACACCATCCTTCACCATTCCTTCGATCATGGTTTCCACTTCCTTTTCACGTGCTACCGGCAATCTCCTTGGCCGCTGACGGATAGGCAATTCTTCTCCTGTGTTTATTTTGTGTTGAACTAAGCCAGTCTTCCCAATGTCAGCATCGTTTGACGAGAAAACACCGGCGTACTTGAGTAACATCTTCTTCGCCTTGACCATTTCATTGTGGGACAGAGCGCTGCGGCAGTCTTCTAAAAGTGTGGACACTTTCGTTTGTACATCCTTGCTGAGGGTCCCAGTCGATAGATATTGGCATCGTCGCAACCAATCCACTTCCTCGCAAGTACCAACAAATGTGCCTTTTTCTATAATCTGTTCCTGATCACAAAGGTTCAGCACACGTACCCCTGAGATGTCGGTGGCTCTGACCAAAGTTCGTGCCACTTTCCATGGAAGGTCATTGTCTACCCTTTCCACGAGTACACAACGATTAGTTTGCCCAGGATTCCGAGGAAGACTAACCGGCACAATCGTTTCTGATCTCGGCGGAAGAACAATCTTTTTAAGACTGTACACATTCCCTGGTAATGCCCCTTCCATAAAAAGTTCCTCTTGTCCACATTTCAGAACACCTTGCTTGACGTCAATCTCGCAACAATTCTTCCTCATAAAGTCAAGGCCCAAGATGCAATCGTCCATTATATCAGCCACGATGACATTATGCAGGTAGATTCTGTTGCCTAGCTTCAACTCCATCTTCTTCTCTCCATGGACGGGTATACGCTGACCGGTGGCTGTTACCAAATTAATGCGTTCTCGGTTGTATGCGGAGTCCCCAAGGAACCGACTTATAAGTTGGGAACTGACGACCGTACGAGAGGCTCCAGTATCTATGGTCAGCTTACACGGCGTTCCGTTGACCTCGCCCTTGATGATTAAGCTGTTCCCGTCATGGGTTTGAGTGATCGAAATCCTTGGGGCTCTTTGAGCATCAGCCAGCACCCGCCCCGCAGTCCTGGCTATTACTCGTTTTCCTGCTGCTGGTACTGGGCGGTGCTGTTAGCCGCACTACCCTCTGGAGCTCGGTCTTCTCTTTCTTCAGTTCGCTTAGGGCAACTAGATCGAAGGTGGCCCCTTTCCCCACAGCCATAGCACCTAGGGCTGTATCCTTTGTTGCGGTCGCGAACTGTAGCCGCTGCAACCTCCCTGACGCGATGGGAACGATGATCCTGCCGCACAGCTTCCACCTCCAGTGCATGGGCCAAGGCGTCCTTAAGGGTCCCGTGGTGACCGAGCCTCACAGCAGCTCTAACTTCAAGGTCACGGATGCCGTCGATAAATACCTGCACCAGGTTCCCATCAATAAGCGCAGGTACAGACTGGTATGCTTTCCGAACCAGCTTCTCAACTTCAAGGGCCCACTGCTGCAGGTTTTCATTATTGCGTTGCACGCGATCCTTGAGCTGCGCACGAAACACGTGTTCCAGGTGAGCGTCGCCATACCGAGCCTCCAATGCCTCAAGGAGCTGCTCGTAAGTCACTTCTTTTCCAAGAGCTTCAAGCACAGTTAAGGCCTGGTCACGCAGGCCTAGGGTGAGGGCAGTCATGGCCTGATTTTTATTCCACCCGTTCGCCTTCATGACAGCCTCAAACTGAATTTTGTAGGCCGACCAGGAAGAAGTTCCGTCGAACGGTGGCACTTTGAATCCCCGTAGCGAAGGTGTTGTAGTTACGGGGGCTGCAATTCCATCCTCAAGTTTAAGGTAATCCAGCGTTTTCTTCACGTCAGCCATTACGGTTTTCTTCACGTCAGCCATCACGGTGTCAACCCGATTATTCACTTGGTCGATTCGGGTTTCAGCTTCCAACAGGCGGTTGTCGTGTTGAGCAACCTTATCCTTCACCTCCTTTATGTCTTTCCCAAAGGTAGCGTGAAGTTCCTTCAGAAGGAGCATCTGCTCCTCCTGTCGGCGGGACTGCTCCTGCTGACGGCGGGCCTGTTCCTCCTTATCTTGCTGGAGCTTTTCTTCCAGCCGACGAGCCTGTTCCTCCTGTCGGCGGGCCTGTTCCTCCTGTCGGCGGGCCTGTTCCTCCTTGTCCCGCTGGAGCTGTTCTTCCAACCGACGAGCCTGTTCCTCCTGTCGGCGGGCCTGTTCCTCCTTGTCCCGCTGGAGCTGTTCTTCCAACCGACGAGCCTGTTCCTCCTGTCGGCGGGTCTGCTCCTGCAGCATCATCATCAGAGCAGCAAAATCTGGTGCTGATGATGCTGGAGCAGCTGTGGACGGGCCGGCCTCCGTGATTGGTAGTTGGCTCTCCGACGTCTGAGGCGTTGCTCCACCGAATCGCCTCTGGTCCGTCTCTTGCTGGCGTTGACTCCGGGTACGGATACCCTCCGTGTCGTCCTTCGGTAGAATCGGCATGATTTTAAATCCCACTTCTGACACCAATTGTTACGAGCTTGGGGTTCGTGACAATAAAAACTGCCGATTTAAAAACCAAAAATAGACACTTTAATTAAAAACACAAATTACAACTTAAACACACTAATTATAAATCACAATCGCACTACAGATCACTTGAAGATCGCTTCGAATGTTATCGCTTGTATCGCTTATCCAATACTGTTTTTGGGACGCGGCGACACCGGTCTTATATAGGCCTCGGATAGTTCCAGAACCTTCTATCGTAGAAACATCTAGAATGTTCGAGTACATATCGGTACCGGCCGACCAGACATCGATAGTTCTGGAAAGTTCTATCATCGAAGTTTCTAGAACGGTCGCGACTATTAGTTCTGCTACTCGATACTAGATGGCGCTAGTGGTAGCTAATATCACCATCAATTGTGGCGCGCAACAATATTGAAGCAATGATTATGGGAGTGGTATTTTTATTATTTTTGTCTTTTTACTGAGAGGAACTACAGGTACGAGGGCTATTTTAGCCGCTCAGTGTATTTTTGATAGCGGGTTCAGTTTGTTTAAAATAAAATAAATAAAAGTTTAGTGTGTAAAGAAAAACACAAGATTAGACATACACTAAACATGATGGAATACTTAATAATTTTCCCTTTATCTACCAACAAGTTCAAAGACCTGTTATAATTTTGTTTAGCAATATTCAATACCATTATCATGTAAACGAGTACAACTGCAATATAAATTAGTTTGGAATAGGGTTTTCCTCGTAGGATTTGGCTTTTCTGATATGAAATATTCAATCAATAAGCTAACCTGTTGTTAACCGATATTGTGTCCACTTTAAACGGTTTGCTAACGAAGAAAATGTAATAAAAGCTGTGAAAATAATTCTGGGCACGATTTTATGAGAGAACTGAGGTAATTGGCTTACCCAATTACTACTGTTGAGCGGTAAAATGTGCCCGTAGTCGACTCTTTAGGGTTTCCCTAGAGGGAAAGGTCCAGCAGTCAAGAGCTGTTTAAAATAACATCTACACAGAAACCATTTTTAAAACTCCTGTAAATGAGCCTTGAGGGACCCATTTCAACTTTCATCGCGAGTTTGAATGTAATCTATTTATACCTTAGTAATCCATTAACGTATAATAAACGTGTTAAATTGTAAGGTTTCTTTCAAACCTTTTTCGATAGCAAGGGACATTGACACCCGGAAGCAATTTCCCAAAAGCATTCCCTTTAGACAAAATTTTCCCGAAAGAAAAACATTTTGTCAAAGACGTCAAAACCCCATTTTATAGGACAAGTAATACCATAATACTCCGTCCATAACACGTAACAATGTTGTCGATCTATCGGTTATATGAGACAAAGGTTTACCTGACATTTACGAGACAATACGCTGCTGGTTATAAATTATGTTATCGATGTGGAGCAACTGAAATAGATCGGCGAACTAACGCAAATAGATTGTCTTCGTTTTATGATGTATTGAGGCACATTTTACCTGAAGTAAAATTGAGGAAAATACATGGGAAAAGCGAATGTAGAGTCATGAGGGGAACACTATACAGGGGGAAATTGAATTCATGGGCATCCTTTTAAGGGGTAATTGTAATCATCATTATGAACAACTTTTACTATGGGACCAAACCTGAAATCGCGAAAAAAAATCAGCTCTTCCCTACATTTTGTCGAGTTATGTGAACATAAATGCAAGGAACAGCTGATTTTTTTTCGCGATTTTAGGTTTAGTCCCATAGTAAAAGTTGTTCATAATGATAAGTACAATGACCACTTAAATGGATGCCCATGAATTTAATTTCACCCTGTACAAGCCAAAACTTACGACCAACTATATCCGATTTTCAGCGTCACCGAGCCTAGTGTGACGGTTCAGTTTCGTGCACTGTTCAGAAAGAGCGTAAAGTGCGCCTGAAGAAGTTTTCACTTCAAAGACTAAAGATAAAATTACATGACAAGTGACATCCACCAAACCCCGCTGGGCCTTCGTGGTAGGTTACGAACTAGAGCCCACTATCTTAAAGATATAGAAGTCCCAGCAATGGAAAAATTATAGGCTGAAATAGGCATCTAAAAGCACTAGCATTGAAAAATGTAAGATGGAAATGCAACACCGATCAGTACATGTATGTTTTGGTTGCACATAACATATTTTACCTGGTATTAGTTGGCGGTTGGGTGGTCTATTTTGCATGTGTTTTCTTGTGTGAGCTTGAATGTATTGATCGGACGCCCGTCCATGAAGGCTAGATAAAGTATTTGTACAGGTTGAAATTGAAAACATACGACAAATCGAAATGGGAGATTGTACTCATCATTATGAACAACTTTTACTATGGGACCAAACCTGAAATCGCGTAAAAAAAATCAGCTCTTCCCTACATTTTGACGAATTATGCGAACATAAATGTAGGGAACAGCGGTTTTTTTTCGCGGTTTCAGGTTTGGTCCCATAGTAAAAGTTGTTCATAATGATGAGTACAATCTCCCATTACGATTTGTCGCATGTTTTCAATTTCACCCTGTATAAAGATTGGCTAAGATCTGTTATTTTCAGAATTTTTTTCAGCTTACATAACAAACATAATCAGCCTTGAACGTTCACACTGCTGGAACACATGTCCCTCTATGAGAGAGTGTGCCATAATGCACCACGCGAGCCCAGTGCGGGTTGGTGGATGTCACATGTCTTCGTTTTTTTTGGTTCTAGGACATGCCAGTTACCTCGCGATGTTTTGGTTCGTTTTGAGAGCAGTGGTGATGAGTGGTGGTGCTTAGCCACTTCAAATCTACATAATTTAATTTATCAACGCTCTTACTTGATCTTAGCTAAAGAAAAATTGGAATTAGAAGTACGGCTCTCATATAATATAACTAATGTCATTTTCCTCACGTATTTTAATTTACGTCAAAAGTGTTACAAGTGGCCACGGCCATCTAATTCAACAAAATAATAGCCGGTGAAAATTAATTTAACGGTGGTAAATTGCCAATCAAATTAATTAAAAACGCGATTATTTCGCCCACATCTCTACAGTGCTGGAGTTTCCCTACGTATTAAAGGTGAAATGAAACTGAAATTTGTTAATTTCATGCATCGGATTATGACTAATTGGATTACGTAGCAATAGTTTGCGTTTGTAAAAATGTTTCATGAAGCGAATGGCATTATTTTCAAATTCTTTTAGCATTGCCTTAAAAAAAAAACCGAGTGTGCTTATGACACTGAAGTGAAACTTCAAACGTATTTGGCTATGAGAGGAAGAGAGAAAGAAAATGTGCGCGAGCACTGGTTTCTCTTGCTTATATCCCCCACTCAACTACCGTTCGCCTCGCCCGATCACACTTTTCGTAACCCTTACGTCACGCGTTCGCCAGCTTACTTCCCAAGTCAAGCGTGCGTAAAACACCGTGCTATTCAATTTACCGTAAATACCACCACACGAGGTATCGTGAGTAGAGGCTGCCCACAGGGTGGGGTGCTGTCACCACTGCTGTGGAATTTAGTCGTAAATGAGCTCATTGCAGAGCTCAACGCTAGCAGTCTGTACTCGGTGGGATATGCGGACGATATAGCAATTCTGATTTCGGGGAAATTTGAGGGCATCCTGTGCGATCTCATGAGTAGGGCCTTCAAAATAATTGAGAGTTGGTGCACGAAGCACGAACTATCGGTTAACCCCTCGAAAACAGAACTAATAATGTTCACCAACAAAAGAACCATTGGAACCCATAGGCTT
Source organism: Amphipoea oculea (assembly GCA_945859645.1). NCBI lineage: Eukaryota > Metazoa > Arthropoda > Insecta > Lepidoptera > Noctuidae > Amphipoea > Amphipoea oculea. The sequence goes on from OX243873.1 coordinate 19,403,954, forward strand.
CCAAAACTTTTCAACACAGAACTAACACTTAAAGACGAAGTCAAGTACCTGGGGTGATCCTTGATAGCAAACTGCTCTGGAACAAGCATCTTGACTACAAACTTAATAAAAGCACAATTGTATTCTACCAATGCAAAAGAATGCTAGGAGAAAAACATGGGGGCTCTCTCCGAAGATTACTCTGTGGTTATACAAAACGCTGATCAGGCCAATGTTGGCTTATGGCGCTCTGGTCTGGTGGACGAGGACCGAACTCTCGACCACCACTACCAGACTACAGCGTTTCCAACGACTGGCCTGTTCAGCTACCACTGGCTGTATGAGAACCACCCCAACAGCAGCCATGGAGATAGCCCTTCAACTAACTCCCCTTGACCTGTACATACAGCAGGAGGCAGCGCTAGCTGCCATCAGGCTAATGCATCTGGGCATATGGGGCAAAAACCTTACTAGTCCACACGCCAAAATCCTGGACAGGGCGATAGAGTACCAGCCTCTCATCGCTGCCCCGTGTGATAGAACACCAAACCAACCGATGTTCAACAAAAACTACTTTATACAAACAGTTCAGGAAGATAGGGACCAGTCAGGAGCGAATGAAGTGCGCATCTACACAGACGGCTCAAAAACACAAAACGGTTCAGGTGCTGGCGTTCACTCCCTTGACCTTAATATCAACTTTCACATACCACTAGGCACACACAGTTCGATATTTCAACGTGAATGTGTTGCCTTAACACAAGCCGCAATAGCAGTAAAGCGCTTAGGCATCCGGAACTACGGCATTAAATTCGTATCTGACAGCCTATCTGTACTCAAGGCTTTAGAGAGCAAACAAACTAACAACAAGCTAATTTATGAGTGCCATTTAGCCCTGGAGAGTCTATCGACGTTCAATCGAATTACCCTCCAGTGATCCAGATCCAGATCCTTGGGCAATGATGCTGCAGATGAACTTGCGAAGAGAGGCTCTGACATGAAGGTGCTAGGCCCGTACCCACTTCTCCCTCTGCCTTTCTCACAATTTCGTGCATGGATTCGCCAAAGATCGACCGAACTCCATAACAACAGATGGTCACGGGTAACAGACTGCAGACAGTCAAAATTGGCTTTACCAATGATACACCTGCGATTAACTAAAAAACTTCTTAGCCTAAGTAGAAATAACCTCAGAATAATAATAGGTACAATTACGGGCCATAACCCTCTTAACAAACATCTTTTTAACATAGGCGCCACGGACAGCCCCCTTTGCAGGGGCTGCCTTGACGCCGAGGAATCAGCCGCCCACGTCATCCTGGAGTGCGAGGCCGTGGCTTCTCAACGTGAAAAAATCCTCGGAACAGTGAGGTCGCTCCGTGAAGCCTGCGAAGCTCCCAGGAAGCTTCTGTGCTTCTGGACGGAGCTAGGCTGGCTCTGTTAGCCAGAATCCCTACGCACAACGGACCAAATGGGAGTCTAAGTGCGGAAAAGGGAGCCCCATCATCATCATCATCATCAGCGTGCGTAAAGAAGTTTCACTTCAAAAACTATACATAAAGGATTTTTTTTTGCCTTTATTATTTCTGATGTGACGACATTATCGTGGACATCCACAGGGAAGTAAAGTGTATAGAAATTATAAAGGCGCTTTTAATTTTCCGTCCACTATAACGTTATAACCACAGATATAGATACACCTAGATAACGCAAGAGCACCTACTTCGCGTGCCAAAAATCGCACCAGTTTACGATCGAAAATCATAAGCCGCCACTTTCGCGCTCAGTCCTGCGTACTGCTGGCTGGGTGAGCGTGAGCGAGAAAGCGCGAGCTTGTGACGTCATAGTAGGTAGTCAAAAAGTGGCACGCTTAGTTTTCATACAGTTCGTGATACTTGCGTTATCTAGGTATATCTATTTCTGTGGTTATAACGTACACGTATTTCCTTTTATTTTGTAGACGTGGACACCCACGACAATATAGTGAAAAATATAAAAACGCACATTAGGTACTCATACAGAATGAGAAAACTCAAGAACCACAATACGTTTTCCGGTTGCCATGTCATACAGGACGAAGCGAGAATTTGTTTTATTGACACACCAATTGACAAATTGAAAGCGTAGATCTTAGAGATCCCCAGTTCCCAAGTGATAGCTCCTTTATAAAACTGTGAAAGCATTACGTGAACGGTGACATAGGTACTAAAATTATAAATGGCACACTAATTCTCGCATTAGTAATATACCTACATTATCATATTTATTTTCGTCGAGCTTATTAACAACCTATTCCAACTAGAAAATTAATCACGTTCTTTGCTTAAATAAAAACCGATAAAGGTAAACGTAATGCGTTAAATTGAATGCACGATAATCGCGCATTATGTATTTTTTCTCCTTGCTAAATTATAATAACTGTAATAAAATACTTGATAATTTCAACACCACAGTATGCGCGTGCGTAAGTGATCATAATAGTCTGGATGCACGACCGTTTTTGCTCGTCTAGATTTATGTTAAGCAGTAAATTATAATATAAGCGTGATCATTAGTACGAATTAATGCATGAATTACTTCCTACTATAAATGTTATTTCCTCTTCTAAAAAGGATATTATTTTCTATTTTCTTAAAAAAAAAAAAAACACTTTTTTATAATTTTCTTGAAGGGTTTTTTTTAGCTGTTAATAAATAAAATTTCACTTGGAGCAGTCCCAAGCTTCCGTTGATAAATAAAAGATGACTCACGCAACTCTCCCGAACTCGTCCTTCGGCACGTCCTTGTCTCCAGCGCCGGCGGTGCACAGCTTCGCTCGGAAGGCAGCCACGCGCGCCGCGATCTCCTCCTTCGGCAACCTACGCAACCATACCAGTGACACACTCATTATTCACGAACTAAATATTACAATACAAACTAAAAACTAAATAAAACGCGTGCGCCGCCGAACGCGCGTGAACGGTTTACTTGCAGCCAATGGATTCACGTATGTCTCAGTGAGCGACCGCGTACCGACAAGCGTGGATGAAAATCTTATAATAAATTTCTCAGTGTAATACCTACCAGTGCATGATACGCCGAGCCGCTATAACGGCGTAGAATTACTTTTCGAAAACAATAAAACCCGATAAGACGTTCTCGTTGCGCGACTGTTAACTGAATGCGGACGGGTACAGTTTATTGAATAGTATACACGAAGGGTGGCCCGTGGCCCAGTCTCGTACTGTTGAATTATTGATCGGACTCCGGCGCAGCGGCCATCGCCCCTAAACAAGGGTGCGATTTATCCGTATGGCCTTAGAGGGGTACTTTCTATTGAGCAAAATAAAACAAGAGATTTTTATTGAGTAGTAAATCGATAAGGCAACGTGACCTAAGTGAACATGTGCAAGTGCATGTAAAGCTAATAGAGAACCTGCTACAACTCGAGTTACAAATGCCAACAAATTTTACAAATTCGAAGTTGTGTTCGAACGTTTGTTTCTTCATTACGGCTGATTGGATAAGATTTTGATTAGGTTAGATGACTTTTTTCGCCTCGATTCAGTCTCGGATTAAGTACGGGAAACGGAGCTTGCAATTTCATCGGCTTGCCATTCTGGCGTCATGATCGCTTCGAGGCTTTTCATTAAGCTACTGAATGTATTGTATAAAATTAATTATTTTCTAACTGAACAGACAGCTGTGCTGCTGGGGAGTTTGTTCCGCCACTTCTTCTCCCCAGCGAAAGCACTAGGAAGTGGCGAAGGGCGGGCGTTTTGGGGGACTGTCTTTTGTAATTTTGACGTTCGAAAAGTGCTGATTCTCAGCCTAGTTTGAATAAATGACTTTTGATTTGATTTGATTTGAATGAGGGCCTTAGCGTATGTTGCTGTCATTGATATTTTGATTATATTAAATGGGTTTTGCAATTTTTAACCGGTCAAGCGGCGCGCGTCGCCCATTGGCGACGAAACAATAGAAAATCAATTAAGTCTCATTAGCGGAGAGCTTGACAGATTAATAAAGAAAAGAAAGAAAAAAGTAATAGACCAATTTACGTCTATCTACTATCGGATTTAACGAAGTTTCGACTCATTCTACACTTGGGAGCAAATAAATCGAGCCACTTGCTTTTTTTTGCACGTATAATGGTTAATATTTTTGGTATTATGGAACGTATCAAATCGAAACATATATCGCCTAAGAGCTTATTTAATAATCTTTACAATGAGGGTAAATTTTTGAATGATAACCTTATTTAGTGATAAATTATTGGCTCTGAAAGAAAAACGGTAATTTTGATAGAAAATTGTAGGATTAAAACAGTCCAGAAAATCTATCGAAATCAGGGCAAGGGGGGGTAATACAAGATATTAAGAATAAGTTTATACCATAATTTTGTTTTTAATTGTTTTTTTCTGGACCGACAATTTTCTATCAAAATTACCGTTTTTCTTTCAGAGCCAATAATTTATCATTAAATAAGGTTATCATTCAATAATTTACCCTCATTGTAAAGATTATTAAATAAGCTCTTAGGCGATATATGTTTCGATTTGATACGTTCCATAATACCAAAAATAATAACCATTATACGTGAAAAAAGGAAGTGGCTCGATTTATTTGCTCCCAAGTGTATTTTGACTAATAAAAAGCGCGCAGTTTTACGGAGCACGAAGGCGGTAACAGAAAGATGAAATAACGGGGGACTCCCAAAAAGGAAGACTGTGGCAGAAGCACTCATTTAAAAGAAGTTTTATGTTGATGATTTTCAGCAAGTCACACACAATCAGGTAAAGAATATAAGGTTAGTCGTTAGGATTATAGGGACAGTGGGCGTACCTAGCAGTGTGACTGTGCACAGATACTTTACAATAAGGACTCTTATGCCCGTTTCTACCAGCAGGCGACACCTAAATGAAAAATTAATGACTAAACGAAAGCGCGCTGTTTGAATTTCAACGTTCAGCTCAACGTCAAAAGTTGAAAACAGCGCGCTTTTATTTAAGCATTAATTTAAGGTTCGTGAAAACAGGTGTTATTGAAGTGCGTTATCTGCCTCAGTAATCTTGGAGATGCAGCACTAGTTACATTTGCAGCGCGTTTTTATTGAATGACACGCGCTTACGGTGCGTAAGAAAAACGCACTGTGCCAGTGCAAAGAGCGTAATTTAAAAGGAGATTAATCAGCGCTGCACCAAAAAGAAAAAACCGGCCAAGTGCGAATCGGACTCGCGCACCGAGGCCGAGGGTTCCGTACAAATTTGTAGTTATGTAAATAGTTTATCACGGGAAATCATATTATCTCGAATATTTTTCCCGTTTTTAGGGTTCCGTAGTCAACTAGGAACCCTTATAGATTCGCCATGTCTGTCTGTCCGTCCGTCCGTCTGTCCGTCCTCGCTTAATCTCTGTGACCGTTAGCACTAGAAAGCTGAAATTTGGTACCAATATGTACGAGGGGCGGCTGATAAGTTCGCGGCCTAGGGTACTTAATGAAAGAAAAGTTTAGCTTTTTAATTTTTATTTTTAATATAATCCCCCTCAAGAGAAATACACATCTCACATCGTGAATACAATGCCTTTAATCCATTGAAATAATATTCTGAAGATTTCTCTTGAAAATGGCTCTCCACGGCCGACTTCACCTCATTGTCATCCGAAAATCTTCGCCCCCGTAACTCCTTTTTCAATTTTGAAAAAAGGTAAAAGTCACTGGGATCCAGGTCCGCACTATATGGGGGATGGTCAATTTCTGCGAACCCAGTGGCTTTTAAGGCATCCCTCGCAACGCGAGCGGTGTGAACGGGCGCGTTGTCTTGCAGAAACAACACTCCACGCGCCAACTTGCCACGTCTCATCTGTACGACTGCTTCACGTGCCTGACCCAATAAATTGGCGTAGTATTGACCATTCATAGTAGTTCCTTTAGGCAAGTAATCAATTAATAAAATTCCCTCGCTATCCCAGAAAATGGTCGCCATAATCTTAAAGGCCGACTTTTCCACTTTAAACTTCTTTGGTGGTCTTTCTCCTTTTTTAATCCACTGCATAGACTCTTGTTTGGACTCCGGATCATACTGACGATTCCAGGTTTCGTCTACTGTCCCAATGCGGTTACAAATTTCGTCCAAATCGTTCTGACACAACTCCAAAAATCCTTACAACTCGCCAGTCGTCATTGTTTGTCGAGTGGTGTGGGCATTCGCGGTACCCAACGCGCACTAATTTTTTTTCATGTGTAAATTTTGGTCTAAAATTTCTCCGATTCGTTCTTTACTAATCTGTAACTCTTCAGCTATCTGCCACAATTTTATTCTTCGATCGGCCAATACTAATTTTTCAACTTTTTGCACATTTTCTTCGGTCACTACTGTCACAGGGCGGCCCGGGCGGGGGTCGTCTTGACAGCTCTCTCTTCCTTGTTGAAAAAGCCGAGCCCATTTTTTTACCATGGTATATGATGGCCCGGAATCCTGAAGAATCGATGACATTTCTTCAAAAATGTCTTTCGGCGAGTTTCCTTTTTTCACAAGGAATTTAATCACTGCGCGGTGCTCAAAATTGCGAGAATTTTCAGTTTCGGTCGACATGGTGTTGTTACTTGTTCCATGGTTGAAGTGTTAATGAACCAAATTGAACAAATGCTTGTTATTTATACTGTCAATTAGTGCCGCAAGTAGTGCTATCAGTAACGAGATGATACCTTATCGTTAAGTACCTTAGACCGCGAACTTATCAGCCGCCCCTCGTATATCAATCACGCCGACAAAGTGGTAAAATAAAAATTGGAAAAAAATGTTTTATTAGGGTAGCCCCCCTATATGTAAAGTGGGAAGTGATTTTTTTTTTAATTTCAACCCTAACGTGTGATATATTGTTGGAAAGGTATTTAAAAATGAATATGGGTTTACTGAAATCATTTTTTGATAATGTCAATAATTTCGGAAATAATCGCTCCAAAAGTAAAAAACAATGTGTCCCCCCCCCCCTCTAACTTTTGAACCATAAGTTTAGAAAATATGAAAAAAAAACTGAAAAGTAGAACTTTATAAGGACTTTCTAGGAAAATTATTTTGAACTTGATAGAAACAACAGTTTTTGTACAAAAAAGACAAAAGTTGTACAAAATCATTTCTGGACTAAGTTTGTAGTATAATCGTATATGCAAGCATTTTTTTTTTAACTTCGTTTACATATTTTATTATCCTGAACGTATCTTTTTTCAAACAAAAAAAGAATGATTAAAATTGGTTCTCGCAATCCAAAATTACCACCGAAAACTTCTGGCACGTCTATGTACTAATTAGTAACCCAATTCCCCGAGAGATGGCGCTGTAGGTACTTATTACATTGGGTCGGGTATTATCGAATTGTACGTGGGAACACTTATTGTGACGGACGGGAAACTACGGAACCCTACACTGAGCGTGGCCCGACACACTCTTGGCCGGTTTTTTATCGTACTGTAACTACACGATTTTCTGATTTTTTCCTTTCTACATGACATTGCTTCTTGCCAAATTTCATGATTCTAGGTCAACGGGAAGTACCCTATAGGTTTTGATTCCCCTGCAAGTGTCAAAATATGCGGCATAAACGACCGTAGTTCTTGATTGCGTTGACTTTTGATTTTTTTACTACTTCAAGGGATTTCATTTGATATTAATTTCTGAGAAAAAGGTTCTTGACAGACGGACACACAGATGCACATCGAAGTGATCTTATAAAGGTTCCGTTTTTCCTTTTGGGGTACTTAACCCTAAAAATTAACATAACATTATCCCTGTAATCCCTGAAGCGTCAGGCAGAGGTGTACCTACCTATAATACACCCATATTTCGCCAGTTATATTTAAGTCTCATGTAACATAAAACAACAGATATTTTAACAAATAAACAAAAGAAGGTTCCGAGAAAGTAAAGGACACGGACACGTCACGTTTGCTGGCGCCAAAAGTCTGCGTGTTCGGTGTAATGTTCATTAATTATTACAGCACTACCAACACAGGGGCAAGAACTGGAAAGCCCGCGCAACGGGGTAAGCCCTTTGACTTGTACACTGTGTTGAATTATTTATCAACTCTGGCGCAACGCGGCGCGGTTGTTGTGGGGGGTGACAGGTTAATAGTTTCTTGTCTAAATCAAGGAGTAATATTAAAATAGAGTGCTACGTGAGAATTCGTAAGCCTCAATGCTGGTTTGGAATAATTCAAAAACCTATAGCATTTAAATTTCTACCCGGGATCCGTTTTCCTGCTTTTTGTTTGCGTAAGCGATGGTATTGTTAACATTATAGAGCATATTTGTTTATTTATTTATTTATATTCAAAAACAAGTAACAAGGACTCAAAAAATGTTAGTAACAATATTTCTTACAAACTACGTTAGTAAACTTAACCTACACACTTAACCTAACACTGCAATACTGGTTAATGCAAATCCCTGCTACAAGCTCAACACTGATGTGGAAAGCTTGCAGCAGCGATTCACATATAAGCAGTCCAGTCTGCTCGCGACACACCGCAATATAATGTTGGGGCTGGCCCGCACCCGGCGCACCAGGGAAGCGCATCTTTTTCGCATCGTAGCGTAAAAGCAATCGACACGAGCTTCAGCAAACATCCCTGAAGCGCTACAGAAGCGGAACAGCCCCATCAACACCCGGAACGCATTATTATATTGAATGCGAAGGGCGCTGTACGATTTTTGAGTGTAATCTACCCACAGGCTGCACGTGTAAAACGATGTACAATATGCACGAAATAGGGTTTTTTTTAACTATTCTAGAACAACGTGCAAACCTGCGAGCGATCATATTAGCTCTCACCGACAGCGCCCTTCTTTCTCTTTCAATATCATCATCATCTTTGAGGTCAGCGGTCAAGATATGTCCCAAGTATTTCACCCTATATGCCCTACTAAGCGACACCCCATTCAACTTGACCGGGGGCATAGTATCAGAACATCGACCGCTGTTTAGCTTATCGATATTTCCCATAGTTCCCATGTAGGCATTACTGACCGCCATTATCGTAGGTATTTCCGATATAATAATGATAAATACTAGCTGCGCCCCGCGGTTTCACCCGCATAAGTGTCGGTCCCGTGGGAATATCGGGATAAAAACTATCCCATGTCCTTCCCATTGGATGCAATTTTTTTTTTTCATGCAATTTTTATTTTTCTCTCCGAAAGAACCATCCTCGTACTTCAAGGAATATTATAAAAAAAAGAATTATCGAAATCGGTTCAGCTGCTCTCGAGATTTGCGCTTAGCAACACATTCAGCGATTCATTTTTATATTAAGTATAGATTTTTCTACTTTTTTTATCTGTAATTTCTCAGTGGCAGCCTGGAGTCTGAATTTATGCCCGGTTGATGGCACTAGCCTCGCCCCCTATCACATGGGACTTAAACATAACTGGCAACATGTTGGTGTACTATAAGGACACCTCTGCCCAACCCTTTGGAGATAACAAAGTGTGATGTTATGTTATGTTGTCTGCAATTTACAATTGCTTTGAAGGTAGATATTTATGTACAATTAGAGCTTACAGTTGCCATTTACAAGCTTCTACAAATTAAAAACTATGTACAGACGCCAGCACATCCTAACCTACCCGAAACTGTCAGATTTTCCCAATCAACTTTGAACCTTATGTTTTAGTGATAAAGTTGAAAATCTATTAAAGAAATTTGACAGATTGTAGTAGGTTGATGTGCTGGCGTCTGTACCTAAAGTAATTTAAAAGAAATAAAATTATGGATGGTGAAGAGGAGAATATTATGATTATCTGAGTATTCAGTTTGTAATGGTAATTTTAAGCACATTTATTGTTGAGTTGATAATACACCATGGACAAAAATTCTTCCCTACCATAAAACCAGTGCTTTATTATCTTTGGCTTGGCTCCAAAAAGTATGAAATTTTTTTCTCAATATTGGCAACGCTAAAGCTGAATTATGGTAAAAAAAAGGCACATTTTATTCAGGAGATTATGGGCATGGCATTCTATAGGCTAATAATTATTGGCAATAAATCTTGATTGAGAGCAGTGGTGGCCCAGTGTTATCGGCCGCGACTTACGAGTTGTGGGTCGTAGGTTCGAACCCAGACAGGCGCTTTACTTTGTGTAAATTATTTCATCACCACTGCTCTCAAAACGGTGAAGGAAAACATCGTGAGGAAACCGGCATGTCCTAGAACCAAAAATTCAAAGACATGTGACATCTACCAACCCGCACTGGGCCCGCGTGGTAGATTACGGCCCACTCCCTATCACAGAGAGGAGGCCTGTGTCCCAGCAGTGGGAACATTATAGGCTGATGATGATGATGATGTAATCTTGATTAACAGGGAAATATCAAAGTATCCGCGCACCTCCCTAGTCTCAACTCTGGAATTCATACTCCGTGCTACAAGATATCGAATTACTGTCTAGATTAGGGCTCACTGGCAAATAATATATTGTAACCTAGCTGTAGACAATATTTTAAGCTACTCATGTTGTCTTAGCCTGTGAACCTGCTTACTGTATTACCGGGACAGTAAAGTATTTATATTTCTACTAGCAGCGCCCCACGGTTTCACCCCCTAAGTATCGATCCTGTGGGAATATCGGAATAAAAACTATCCTGTGTCCTTTCCCGGGACTCAAACTATCTCTATACCAAATTTTAATCGGTTCAACGGTTTAAGCGTGAAGAGGTAACAGTTAGACAGAATAATTATAATATTATTATTAGTATGGATAGTCATGGAACGTTTACTCTCAAACCTCAATGAAACAAAGATTAATTATTATTATTGGATGAGTGTCATCCCTTGCTTCCAGAATTAAGTACTTATACTTAAAGAATTAAAAAAATTTAAAATAAAAAAAAAAATACAGGACAAAACTTTAAGCAGTGCGCAAACTGTAACCATGAATTTAAGCACATGATTCTAGACCGTCAAGCATAGACAGTTTTCGCACTGGTATTTTTTTTCTGTATGCAAATAAATACACTCCTTTCCTAAAATATTTCCCTTTTTGTCAAAAATATTGTTGAGCCAATCAATGTAATTTTTATCAAGGGATGTTGAAAGATGTCAATAAATGCTTCCTGACTTTTATGATAACATGACCACAAGGCAAGTCTGAAAGTGATAACGCATTGTTTGGTTCACTTCCTTCTATTAAGGGGGCAGCATCAGGGTAGCCCACAACATTCCTCCTGAATAAAACTATTTCATGAAATATCAATCAATAGGGTTGTATGAACGTATAGTAAGAATGCTCAGTGCTGCACACTCCCACCCTATTTCAAGTTACACAAATATCAACTTTATTTCAATGATGATTAAGTTGATTTCAGAGTGACTAGCACTATTGAAAATGTGATAGAAATGTTTGAAATTGTAGCGTAAACTGAACTTTATTGTGTAGGAATTAAAGTTATTTTTTCTATTAATTTATATTTGTTTATATTTTAGGCAAATAAATCGCGAACGCAGATTAGAGGGTTGTATGGATGATTTTAATTCCGATTTTAAAACTTGTAACAGTTGCTTGCAATACCCTAAGGGTACCAAAAGGTCCTATGCCTGCTGTCTGTTTGCCTCAGAGTTGTGCATAAAGCAAAGTTGATGACATGCTGAACCATCAAAGATTGCATTTCTGAGTTTATAAAGTTATGTGTATGCTATGTTATATGATTACTTCCTTTCATTTCAGGTTCATTAGAAAACCAGCACTAAACAGCGTCTGTCTGGCATTAATGCTGAAATTAATGTTTTTGGCACAGCAGTGAGGCACACACTATTGTTGTTTGAAATATTATTGTTATTTTGTTAATTTTGTGTTTCACGAACTGTGTCCAATTAAACTTTTTTCTTTTCCTTTGTTTTAATCAGAGAATACCATTTAATTCAATGCAATGTTAAAACCAAGCCAAGCATAATCATTTGATAGTTTCAACATTAAATTGCATTGAACTCTCATTTACAGAAATTTGGTGTTGGGTTTAGTTTCAAGATGGTTATAAGTAACATCATTCTAGACTCAGCATGACGTGGACGATAAAAAGTGCATGAAAAAAGATACTAAGCAATAATTACTTTTCTGATTACTTCAAAACTCAAAAACTATTACGTCACGTAGGTAAAGATATTAAAAACAAGGTAGCTTCGCAAGTAAAAATTACATATGAGTTACTCACCCCTGCTCCTCGAGACTGTCCTCAAGTTCCGCACACTTCACCTCTATCTTCCTCTTCCTCTCATGGTCGAGAATCTCCCGGTTTGGTTGTTTATTTGATGCAGAGTCCAACTTTGCTATTTCTTCTTCGGTACGATAATTCACCGAGTCTTTGGTCTTCCGTACTCCTGCCCAGTTTCTTTGCACATAGCCATTCGTACCGGAGCCCCGTGGCGTCGTTAAACCAATACCATTATACATTTTGCCGGTTTATTTACCTAAAAATCATAAATCAATTTTATGGCATGCTGTGCGAGGGGTATGGCTGCACCGGACAATCACAATGTAGGAGTCAAAAGGGAAATGACTTGACTACGATGTCGTAGACATGCTTGCACAGTTATTTAGGTGAACTACCAACACAAATATCTCACCATTTATAAGCACCTCGTTATTTTAATTTTTATTCATAAGACACACGTCCATCTTGGCTGGTTCTGATATTTTTTTATGGTTTTGACTACTTGACTTTGTGACAGAGTTACCATTTCGAGAAAAAGATAAGAGAGTATAGCAAATTATTATTTACAACTAATAATTCATCAAAGAGACATTATGTAGGAAGGCAAGTTATTTGAAAACCATTTTGAAATTTTATAATGACATTTAATTAATTGAGATAAAAACATATTGAACCGAAATGATTTGGTATCAATTTATGACTTTTCTCCGGCGTGTAATAAAAAAAATACCATTTGACGTTTAAAATGAAGTTTAGTTTGTGTTGAGGTTATGTTTTGTTTACACACCAAATTAACCACACCAAACTAAAACAAACCATATCGAATATTCGTAAATTTAAATTGCATTTAAGTACAATCAGAAACTTTAATCATGCTTGATAAAATTCTGTACAACACTGTTCTCTCGCAAACAGTTTCACCTTGTGGAAAATATTTGGTTGCCGGTAATATTTATAGTCAGATTGCTGTTTTTGAGTGAGTATTTTCTTCTGTGTAATATTGTTTAATGAATGATATGATACAGTACATTCGATCTCTTTCTCGTTAGTTACAGTCGCTCTATCTCTTAATCACTTAATCTTTGTTGTTGTTTTCAGTCTGGATAGAATCCTTAATCCTGTCGCGGAGCTGCTCACTTCAGATTACAATAAGCCAAAATACACCCACACTCTCGAATCTGGTCGCCAAGTCTGTAGCTTGGTCAGCACAGAAAAGTTTTTAATAGCAGGTACAGTTAATGAAATCTTTGGATGGAATTGGAAGAATGCGGTCAGTTCAAAGCTAAGCAAACCTTCATGGACCATCAGGATACCTTCAAAACCATCATCCTTTGAACAAACTGACGTGAATAGTCTATGGTTGTCTGAAGATGAAGCAAAACTGTATGCAGGATGTGGTGATAGTAATGTTTATGTTTTTAACTTGGAAGATGGTACCTTGGTGTCTACTTTGAAGGGACACAAAGATTTTATACACTCTGTTCATGGAAAGTGAGTATATTTTTATAAGATGTTACACTCATTCACTGTAGAATAACCATTGTAAGGCAGATCTTATTTACTACTACTTATCTCGGATTAATGTAGGCAATAGAAAGCTACCCTTAGTTGGATCTAAGTCTATCACGTGCCCACGCTCCGGTGCGCGGAAAACACGCCTGGGTCATTCCGCGGAAATCCAGTAACGGCGAATATATGCTAATAATAAATTAAATATCATAGCTGCATTCTTTTTTTACTTTATATGACATTTCTTACATGTTTTTACGTATGGCGCCGCTATCTAAAAAAGTATAACACCTTTATTTAATTTATTATTGCAATCAACACGCACCAAATGTCCTTACCATTTCCAAACAAAAGTCGGCCTAATTGCGCGGAATGGCCCGCCTATGCTTCGGTGGGTGGTAAACGCGCCCCCATAGGGCCTTTGGCTTCGTTTCCCGCTCCCCATCACATGGCACATTGTAGTGTGAGATCCACGTAAGGGTAGATTTCTATTGCCTACATTAATGATGATCATTTTCTTGTAAGATAAGTTACTAACAAATTAATCCTTAATCTTCTATTAAATAATTCAGGACCTTTAAATAACAGAAATGGGCTAGATATAAAACGTGGGAAAGGTTTTTGAGGCATCCATAATTGCAGACTGTAAATTATCCTCCTTATTTTAATTACAGCAACCAGCAATTAATCACTGCCAGTGAGGATGGCTCAGTGATGCTCTGGGACACCCGTACTTGCAAGAGTCACAATAAAGTGGAGCCCCATACCAACAGCAAAGTGAGCCGGCCTGATGTTGGCAAGTGGGTGGGGTCTGCTGCTTTAGGAGATGATTGGATTGTGAGTATATGTTAAAACTTTATTTACTTGCACTTTAATGGGGGGCAGTAGTAGAGTTTAGTTTTTGGGATACATGAAGAAGCCTTCTTGTGTAGCGCAGTTTGTTAAGCCAGTTACTCAACTGAACCGAGCGCTTGGTGCATCCTGAACAGTCAAACCCAACACCTTATTTGACAGGCCAATCCTTCCCTTGCGGTGGTAGGGCTAACGCCCGCCTGGTTTTGTGTGTATGTTATATTCAGTGGTTTGTGGCTAAATAATATCAGCCGTACGGGTCGATCGATCAGGTTAAGCTACGCTTGCCGCGGTTGGTCCATAGATGTGTAACCATTTTTACCTACCAAGACCCCTCCGTGTCTCAGAAAGCACGTTAAGCCGTTGGTCCAGGCTGTCATTTTTGGATCTTTCACAGTCGTTACGGGTCGCCAGAAGCCCGAAAGTCTGACAACCAGTCTTACCAAGGGGTATCGTTTTACCCAGTAACTGGGTTGTGGAGGTCAGATAGGCAGTCGCTCCATGTAAAATACTGGTACTTAGCTGTATTCGGTTAGACTGGAAGCCGACCCCAACATAGTTGGGAATAGGCTAGGCACATAATGCTAAGAACCAGCTCGACTAAAAGAGCCAACTAATAACAAAAAAATTACCACCCGTTTGGTATAGTCCACGCGGAACTAGTTGGCCGCTGAGGTGGGGACAAAGGTGAGGCGGTTCGCAACATACGTACTGCGCCCCCGCCCCTCCGTCCCACCGCTCACACACCTAAGGCGCGGCCAACTAGTTCCGCGCGGACTATAGTTACGATGCTACACACTGATATTTAATTAAATAATTCTTTATCTAGTTCTAATCAATGTTATCTGTCAGGTGTGCGGCGGCGGTCCTCGCCTGGCTCTGTGGCACCTTCGCTTCCTGGATGCCGTCACAGTCTTCGACCTCCCTGACCACGGTATCCACGTGTCCTTCTTCCACGATGACTGCGTCTTCGCCGGCGGAGAAGCCAAGCACCTGTACCAACTGAACTACTCTGGAGAAGTGAAGGTTGAACTACCTGTCTCGGCAACTACTGTGTACTCCGCAGTCTTAAAAACAACCCCCAACAAAGTCCTGGCCATTGCCGGCTCTAGTCCAGAAATTGACCTCTGTACGACCTTCAATTATAGAGATCAGGTCCTACACTTCCGATAGGTAAGTTTTAAGTTTTATTTTTCTGTTATCAATAAGTCTTTTTATTATCAGATAATAAATGAATGTATGATGTAACAAAACTTTATTATTTACAATTTTTATTGCTAAGTGGAAACTAAAGCGTAAACGATCAGATACTTATCAGTTTTAATTACATTTTTATACTGGCAACACATTAAAACAGAGTGAGTATCGCTACACAGCATAACACAATTAGGGACGCATTAGCTTCAAAAACTAGTTTGCAACTCTATTGACGAACACTTAAAGTTCCATTTCACACACAGTTTATAAATGTCAACCATAGACACTAGATGTTTCCTTTGCTGTATAAAAAGCTTAAATATAGCCATTTCCAGCCACTACAGCCGGGATGAATCCTTGGCTGCCATCCCTTTTCTTAACATAGAACCACTCCGCATCCACGTCGGTTTCTACACCCCCACCTTGTACTAACACAACCACATCCCCTTTCTGCACAGTCAAAGTTTTATTTAAAACACTACCTGTATAATCACTGTTTACTACTAACAGAGTCTGTCTCTTCACTTGTTTGTAGTCCCTATTCTCTTTTTCGTGTATCTTATCAATATTAGAGCAAACGGATTTGGTCTTTAAGTATAGGGAGTCAAAGTCTTTTTCTGCGCACGAGTTTTTGGACTTGCGTCGTGTGGTTTTAGAGGGGTACCGGCACTCGGAGCGCGTGCGTCCTCGCAGCTGTTCCTTCTCGTTGTCCGTGAGGTTCCCGCATGGACGCGGGTAGATGTCCGTGCTGCTCTCCCAACAAGGCGTCTTCTTTTGTGGTGATGTTCTGGAAAGTTGGGGAAATATGTTTAGGACTGGAACTTACGTGGAATAAATTTGGTATTTTCACAGCACTCGATAGAAACCAGACGGCATCAGTATTTAAGAGCCTATACTACCTCAGCTAAAATTCACTCTTTATCTCGCTCATACGACACTGCTCGCGGACTGAGTGAGAGCGAGACAGAGTGCGGTGCTGGGCGGCAGGCAGCGCCAATAGTTTAGGTATTTGCTTTTTACAGTGAAAATAATGGTAATTATTTAAAAGTAAATAACATAAGACCTGCTTTAAAGTAAGTTCAGTTAGTATGCAAAGTTTCATGATCTAATTTGAAGTATTTTTTTAATACCAGCGGTTTATTGTTCGGGTTAGAGGTAACTTTGGATTTGTTTTCTATCGAGAAAATTTTATGGAATCGTGTTTTCGTCTAACATAAGACTTAGCATTAATCCTCAACTTTACCATATATTTATTTCAAAATTAATGGTGCAGTATTTTCGACATAACGGAGGATCACGCTAAGCCATTTGAGGTAGTATAGGCTCTTAACTGTACGCTAATAAGATACAGCGAAAATTATATAAGTATTTTGCTAAATCTCTAGGGTTTCGAAGACAGCAGTCGTATAGCAATCGTTGTGTAATTGCTCGAAAATGAAACTATTTTATTATATGTACCTATACAGATATGCGTTTATTTATCTATGCGCTTTTCTACACTTCGCACGCTTATTATTAATGTGCCCGAATTAAAAAAACTAGTTTTTTGGCAAATCGCAAAAACCGTTTTGCAATTAGGACTTCGGTTGTTTATTTGGACATAAATGTTACAAGATGTTAGTTGCATTGTTATTTTTTTTTTTTTTATGATAGAATATGAACCACATATTTCACAGATGGCGTTGAATTAAAGATGACGGTGTATCTAACTCATTTATAACTAATTTTGAATTCGGTCACTTTAATACTAAGCAAGCGACTTATCCTTTTGCTTTTGCTCCAATTATTTGAACCTGCTCGCAGCAGGCTGCTGCGGTAGCAATGGTAGCCCAGTGGAAGCGGTACTGGCCACTGGGCCACTACTGGGCAACCACTGCAGCACTGGGTTGCGACCGCGACTTACGAGTTGTAGGTCGTAGGTACGAACCCAGACAGCCACTTTAATTTGTGTAAATTATTTCATCACCACTGCTCACAAAACGGTGAAGGAAAACATCGTGAAAAACCGGCACGTCCTAGAACCAATTCGATCGAAGACATGTGACATCTTCCAACCCGCACTGGGCCCGCGTGGTGCTCCCTCACACCAAGAGGATCCTGTGTCTCAGCAATGGGAACATTACGCTGATTACCGCACGGCGACGATGGATACGCATCCTTCGTCGACGTGCGGTGTCTGCGTACAGCCGTTGTTAGTTCAAGACCATTGCGTACAGTCACAAACTCACCTATTAGGCAGTATTCCCAGCGGTAAGCACGCGCTGTACAGCACGTATCCCTCGTCGCCATGTGGCGTCTGCGCATACAGCCACTGTTCGTTCTTAAACACTGCGTTCACGACTGTACCCAGCGGTAATGGCAGCTCTTGCTGGATGTCCTTCTGCGTTTGGTATAGAGTACTCGGGTACGCGATGACTACGGGAATGTTGCCGGGACAGTCTATTGTAGCCTGGAAGGAGAAAATGTGGGTTCTGTAGAGGTGCAATCACAGGGTGCAATATGTAATTACAGGGGTAATTGCGTACACTTTCATTTTGACAGTTCAACAACATTCATTGCGTAATCTACGTTGTTGAGCAGATAAAATTTTGTGACATATGAAGCAATGAATTAGCAATATCCTTCAAAATTATTCAGGTTGTGATTGAAGGTGTGTTACCTACGCAATTAGTGTACTGATTATTGACCTTTAATAAGGTCTGAGATGAATTTTAAATTTAAAAAAAAGTTTTGACATCATAGGCATGGCTTGTTGTTATGGCAATCGCCCTATTACTTGGAACTTGTAAGATAGCTGCAGGTGAATTGTGTGTGTACCTGCTATATACCTACACCTCTGTTTATATCCGTTCGGAGAGTTTAGGCGTGATGTTATGTAAACGGTTTGAGTCTGATGTTTCTTCTTTCAACTTAAAATCACGATGGCCTAGATGTTTTAATCTAAAAATATAAAACAAGTGCGAGTCGTACTCGCACACAAAGGTTTCCGTACCACCGTACAATATTAACACTACATAATAAAAAAAAAATAACGTTTGTTGTACGGGAACCCCACTTAATTTATTTTATTTTAATTTCATTATTTATTTTTAAAGTGAATATACAACTAAGTAGCTATTCTGTAAATATTTCAAGCGTCTACCTGTTGCCGTTATTAATATCGAGCAAAAAACGCAAAAAAAAAACACGTCTGTTGTATGGGAGCCCCCCCCCCCTAAATATTTATTTTATTTTGTTTTTAGTATTTTTTGTTATAGCTGCAACAGAAATACATAATTTGTGAAAATTTCAACTGTCTAGCTCTCGCGGTTCTTGAGATACAGCCTGGTGACAGACAAACGGACGGACAGACAGCGAAGTCTTAGTAATAGGGTTCCGTTTTCACCCTTCGGGTACGGAACCCTAAAAATGTAATACTGATTGGGACCCGTCAAAATCGGTTCAGCAGTTTCGGAGGTTAGCCGAAACAAAAAGACAAAATTAAAAAAATTCCATCCCTATGTTTACCTTAAATAAAAATTCATGTTTTTGGCTCATTTTTCAAATAGAGGAAGTGAACGTGCAGTCATTAGTGGACCTCCGACTATTCCAGGCAGAGCGCGGAGTTTTTTTTTATAATAACCAACTTTCATATGCGTTTAGTAAAAAAACTTTTTTACAAAAAAAAACAACCGACTTCAAAAAAAACACTACAAAGTGAAAAATAACTTTAATTTCGGAAGTCGGTGTCTAAAAACGAAAATGCGGAACCTACGACACCGACTTCCGAAATTAAAGTTATTTTTCACTTTGTAGTGTTTTTTTTGAAGTCGGTTGTTTTTTTTGTAAAAAAGTTTTTATTTTTTACTTTTTAGTTGTACCTACCCCACATAAATTCAATTAACACTAGTGAATTGAAGAATTGAAGACACGACTCGAAGAATCATTAAAATTCCCATAGAAATGCCGGAGATGCAGTACATTTATGCATATAACTTCGTACATAAGAACAATTACCTAATGTATTATATACTAAAACCTTCCTGAAAGTATGTAGATCACACTAATGAAAGAATTATCAAAATCGGTTCAGCAGTTTTTGAGATAATCGCGGACATACAAACATACATACATACATACATACGGGTCAAATACAGAACCTCCTTTTTTAAAGTCGGTTAATTAAAGTCGGTTAAAAAGCTGTTATATTGTCATTACAAAAAATTAATCAATCATTGTCATCCTCGCTTATTGGTGTCAAAAGTGACTATTTTCATCGAACACAAAATTATTTATAGCACAGCAAATATTTATTTATTTGAATGAATACTTATGTGTTATTAAAATATTGAATGCTATTATAACCGTATGTTTTATTAGTAGATATTTAAAACACAATATGGTGCTCGCATAGTATTGTTATTTCCATTAATATTTTATATTATATTCCATATTTATTGCTTAGAAGTTTGTTTGTTAATAACATCATTACCTATAGCTTAGACTAGTCTAAGACTAGCTAAAGCGTGATAATAAAATGCTGGACGAACACCTAACAATTAATTAGATAATAATATGTTGACCGCACACGCTACAGGTAATAATTTTCCAAAAAGCTTTTAATCTTATGCTCAACAAAGGTCAATTACAAATTATAGTGACCTCGGGAGTCGATTTTTAAAAGTCTTTTGTGATATATTGCATTGCCGTCTCGTCGAACTGGCGCAATTAACACCGTAACGTTTAACCCCTACAAAGATATATTGTTGTTTTAAATAAACCGCGCTGATGAATGGCCTCTCCTCTCGAGATTATCTTGTAACCCCACATTACAACAAGCCTAAAAAACATTCACTTAAGACCCATTATCCTGAGCACATACCGCAGAAATAAAATTGCTTCAATAATCTGCCAGTCTCAAAATTCGCCCGAATTTATACTAAAAACTTCGGAAAGGATATCGAAATTTTTAAATGACTTGCAATTTATGCGTTGCCGTTGTCCAATTTTGCGCCAATTTCGCGGCTTACGTTGTACAATCGGGTTTATGCTCCGAGGTAACGCACAAAAACCGTATGTACATCGTAACGTCATAATAACCCCAAGAAATGAATAATGATCGAGATTTACAGGTGCATTTAAATTCTTTTGTAAAAAAGATCCGTTAATATCGCAATAACGAATGCCAAAAATGATGAATGACTTTTTACAAATTAAATTGGGTTACGTGATACATTTTGTTTAAAAGGGTTCTTATCTTTACGAGCTTTTAAGTGATAGAATCGGCTTTAACTGTAAATCAATAAAATCAGACAGTTTCTCACCTCTGTAAGGAAGTTGTCCAAATCTCGGATGTCATATCCGTATTTCCCACTTTGGCTCCTCTTCTTTCTTCTGTGTCGATGCCTGTGTTTCTTCCTCACGTATTCCTCTGTCCCAACACTAGTGTCTGAGTATGTGTCCTGCACGTTAGCGAACTCTTCACACGCATTCCGAAACCTAAGATTATGGTAATACTCATTGCGTCCCACGACCCTATCTTTCACATCTCTAGGCTTGCACTTTCTGTAACGTTCGATTTCATTTGGCTTCTGACTATTATGATTCTTATCCACTTCGCTTTTGATTATAGTATTTTTTATTCTATCTTCAGTTTGAAACTTATCACCCGTCAGCTTCGCGTTCTCTAAGTTTTCTTTCAACACCCATGTAAGCGATATCTTGGATTTATGACGATGGGCTAAGGGTGTGGAGTGCCACAGACCCATATCTCTAATTTCGGCGTACTCAACACTGGTATCTGAGTTGTCAATGTTGTCATCTATTGGAGACGTTATCTTGCAGTTCGCTAGCAAGTCTAAGACTTCGCATACTGGAGGTGCGTTACTCTGGAATTTACAAGTGACTAACTGTAACAGCAATTCACGGTTATTAAAATGTTCATGTTTTGTTTCAAAGAAACGTACCGTATTGTTCAATCCTTGATTTTCAATACCATCAAAATCATTCACTCGTTCACTATACGGTGGCGGTAACTCTTTAAACGTGATTTCTGGAAGTTAAATAATAAACGATTAAAAATCACAATCGGCCGTACTTAATGCCCCACCGGATACTATTATTAACGAGATTTATACCATAGTCAGCTGAGCGGATTATTGGGCATAAATAATCAAGTTGCAGTCATAACAATGAAAGTGGGCGAGTGCGCGAAACAATGCCCTCCCGGGGGGATGCGCGCTCCCGGACTACCCGGCGGCTCCCGTGCGCAGGCGCACCAGCGACTCGCGCTCGTCTCTCGGCATAAATCCCGATGCGCGCGCCGCCCACCGTCCGCGGCTTCGCGCCCAACACTGGCTCCCCGTGCTGATACACTATCGACATCGCCCTCCTCTAAAAAAATCTCGGCACATTCTCACAGTTCAAAGTGGGCGCACTCATGCGAACGCAGTGGAAGACGTCGAATTAGCCTCGGGACACGATTTGCAGCCGCCGCAAACATTCGGTCAGACGTAGAGCCATCGATCAAACATTCATTTTCATAAATCAATACACTATCTATGCTCAAAGCGCACGTCTAATGAAATCGGGTGAAATTGTAGAAATGCGGCAGTCACGAGCCACTAATTGTCAGGTGCTAAGAGTCAAACAATAAGTTCTAAAGGCAAGCGTTTTAACACTTCTCACGGTTTTCGAAGTGCACAGAATAAACACCTGTGTTTGTGTTTCGTGCTTGATTTGTACATATTTTTTTCTTAATAGACACGAGATTCCTGCTGTACGATTGAGCGTTGTTTAACTTACCGTAACGTAACAATCGTAAATACTGCACATCATAAATTAAAGCTTTCCCGCGTGCATTTAGATATTGTAGTTAAAATTGTAATACAAACTTATTCGCCCCTATTGTGCTGATGAATGTGTACAAAGTTATATATCATCGCTGATTTCTGAGATGAACTATGCACGCAATGCGTATTTGCATGTGTAAATCCGCGTTGAATGCAGATTACTTTTCTTCGCTTTAGACGACCGACGGAGATATTTTGCGATTTATTTTCTCCTTTTTTGTTTCGTGGTCTCTACTGGCAGAATCAGTCATTATCGTATAATATTAAAGTTTCTCTTCGTCTTCAGTCGATTAGACGTTAGTGCTTCTAAAAGTTGATATCCTTCGCTAAGATTAGGATTGGAGAGTCAAATAATGAAGTCAGCCCTTATCAGCGGAGTAATTGCATAACAGACTAAAAGTAGCAAAGGCTTTCATTTTGACAGTTCAACGACATTCATTGCGTTATTAACGTTGTTTAGCAGACAAATTTTTCGAACATATGAAGCACTGGATTAGCAATAGGTATCCTTCAGAATGATTCAGGTTGTGATTGATCGTGTGTTACGCAATTAGCTGGGGTAAGGGCGCAAGGGTGCTGATTACATGTAAAGCTGAAAGGAGTGACGGTGTTTTTAAAAGTTCCTGCTAATTCGTTCATGCTCCTACATTATATCAGTCATTCCGATTATCCACCCCAAAAAAACATCCTTAAAGTGGGTTTACGGAAACGTGTGTTATAGACTCCACTCTATATGCCAGGGTGGATAGTGGAAATTATGATATTACCTAATTTATTTATTTATTTTATTTTTAGGAAAACTTACAGCTAAACAGATACAGTAAGTAAAATATCAAATAAAATAAGGCCAATTACAAGTTTCCACGTGTAGCATATATAGACATATATAATAATATAATATAGTATATATTATTATATAACCATATGAAACAGACAATTGATAATAGACTATAAATATATAAGATAGAACAGAAAAAGATGCTATTTGCGCTCGAAGAAGCAATTAGATAAAATTTTCTTCAGTTTAGCAACACTAGTATTGAAAATGTCGATATCAGCTTCCTGGCAGATTGCGTTGTACACACGACTCGCTCTTATCATGTACGAGTTCCGTCTGGATGTAGTGGCCACCACTGGGGTGTGCAATAAATGAGGTCTACGTAAGAACACAGACGGCTCCCGCAGCTCGATTTTATGTAGCTTTCGGCTTCCTGGGCAATGTCGAACCACTGCTGGACATAGGCCTCACCCAGTCCCAAGGTGCACACAACACTCCTCCTTCTGCATTCAGTCTGTCCCTGCCGCCTTTTTAAGGTCGCGTCAGTTCATCTTGCCGGAAGGCGTCCAACGCGTATCTACGCGGGCTCCACTCGTGAGCTCGTCTGTTCCATCCAACGGCTGTCGGTCTTACTACAGACAGACATGGCTGGTCCACCACCACTTCAGCTTTCTAACTTTACAGGCTATGTCGATAACTCCCAATTCTTTTCCGGATAATTTTGTATTTTGCTCTCGGCAATATACCGTCAGGGAAATTAATTGTTACGTAAATTGGTACCTGCCTACGTCAATTTGCCGTATTTTGATTATACGAACAATAAAAAAAAATTAAATAGGTACGTTATTTTTTTTTAATAAATAAATTTAAGCAGGAATATCCCAGACCTTAAGGTCCATAAGGTCTGGGATATTCCAGCTTTATTGTTGCTTAAATTGAGTCATGTCTGTTGGACTGTATACGTGTACTTGTAGGATGAAAAAACACTACAAAGTCAAAAATAACTTTAATTTCGGAAGTCGGTGTCGTTGGTTCCGCATTTTCGTTTTTTGACAATCAAAAATCAATCAACTCAGCCTATCGCAGTCCACTGCTGGACATAGGCCTCTCCCAGACTGCGCCACAGCACCCTGTCCTCCGCCTTCCGCATCCAGTCTACCCCAGCCACCTTCTTTAAGTCGTCCGTCCATCTAGCTGACACCATGACACACCGACACCGACTTCCGAAATTAAAGTTATTTTTGACTTTGTAGTGTTTTTTTTAAAGTCGGTTGTTTTTTTTTTGTAAAAAAGTTTTTATTTTTATAGTTTTTGAGAAAATCGCGGACATACATACATACGGGTCGAATACAGAACCTCCTTTTTTAAAGTCGGTTAAAAAAGGAAGAGCAATCTGTAATTTCGTTTAGCCACCCGGGCTTTTAGCGAATTCTCAGATGTACGCACGTTATACATTACTTATGTCCAAGAATTCGTGTTTCCGTGTTTCCACCGCGTGGATGGTAAAATTCATAATACGCATTTTTTGGGGTGGATGCCAAAGAACTGTATTATTTGACAGATTTGTATTTCGCATTACCTGCATTGTAACATTTAATTTTAAATTCGCTCTGTGACAGGGCTTCACGAAATGCTTTAGGTACAGCTTGTTACTCATCTTCTATGATAATTTTAGATTCTGTCCTGACCTGTCACGGGTCATTCACACGTCCCAAAAAATATCTACAGCGGTACAGCCTACGCCTCGTCGTTGGCGATTTAGGTTTACCCCAGATGGTGACAATTTTATTACTTTCTTTATTTACGAACACGATAAAATAAATGCGACAGCTATAACATTTACGCGTTTTACATTCCACGAAATTGGAAAGTGAGATAGTTGTTGAGGCTGTGTCGCGTACGTTACTCCGACGTCAATTTCACGGTTTTGCTTTACAGCTCTCACATAATAATTGTTATTACATACTTGAAATACGCACGTAATTATACAATTCGTTACAAAATATAGCCTCACTGGTCACAACAGACCATACGGTTCCGCGAGAAAACGTATTTATGTCTGTTGTTATTATCGTGTAATAGACGAAATTAATTAGTTTCATTAGACGCCTTCGCGGGCCACCCACGTCGGGACTTTTATTAGTAAATAAGTAAAATGTTATGTTAGTTCCACAGATACATTGTTATATAAGGTCCCATTAAAATAGATGGACAAACTTTTAGAAACCAAAATAAGGACGATGGTAAAAAATATATTTAAAAAAAACGCATTAGATACTTACAAAAAAAAATAATCAGCAAACGAAAATACACTAACGTGCCCGCAATTTATTATTTTAGGTCAAAATAAAATCACTTTAATCAGTGTTTTTTTTTTTTTGGTTGAATATCTTTGGTTAGACGTACTGAGCGCTGTGTTAAAATTTGTCCATCTATTTTAATAGGACCCTGTATACAGGGTGTTACAGAAAGGGTATATCAATACGAACGGGTTGAAGAGTGTATCTGGTCTAGAATCTCTGTACAAAATTTCAGCTCAGAAGCAGTAACTTTGAAAATGCTTATTATTTTTTTATTTCGATAGTTTATTAAATTGAAATCATGACAAACGTGTCACCGCACTACGAGGGTCATTATCCATTATCTGTAGTGTGTCTGTGCGCCTAGTACACGCACATCACGCCGCCGCGCGCCAGTGCAGCGCCGTGATGTCGAAATAAAAAAATATTAACCATTTTCAAAGTTAATGCTTTTGAGCTGAAATTTTGTACAGAGATTCTAGACCAGATACACTCTTCAACCCGTTTGTATTGATATACCCTTTCTGTAACTCCCTGTATAAATAGAATCATTAGCTTATTTTTATTATGGCTTGTAAGTAAATAAAATCACTCTTAATCTTAGAACTTTCGATCTCTCGATAGAGTGGACATTGTGGGGCTTTTTGCGAGTCTCAGGTTCTGCTAGGATCTTGTTTCATGTCATGGCCGTAGGACGGCATTACATCATGAATTCTAATTTACTGAAAATCTTTTTTTTTTTGAAGTGAAAACTTCTTTAGCGGCGTTGCACACTTTTTGTAATGGGGAAAAAATGTTAAACTCGCGTCAGGACATCGCGTCAGGACACATGACCGTCAGGAGAGATTCCCCCCCCCCCCCGTCTTTCTACGGCGGTGCCAACCGAAGTGAACCAAGTGAGACACGATAATGGATGGATGGATGGACGGATGGATGGATGGACGGACGGACGGACGGACTGACTGACGGACGGACGGACGGACGGACGGACGGACGGACGGACGGACGGTGACGGTGACGGTGTCGGTGACGGTGACGGTGACGGGGACGGGGACGGGGACGGTGACGGTGATGGTGGACGTGGAAGTGGATGGATGGATGGACAGCTGATGGCTCGACCGTCTGTGTAGTAGCCACACTGCTGTGTATTCGTAAAATTCGTGTATATAAAGTGTTTAAAATATGGAAATTGAACAAAGTGCATCGATTAATGAAAAAAGTGACGCAGAAATAGAGAAAAAAAATTAGTTAAGTATATTAATTCAATTCATAATTGATTTATTTCAACGTTAATATTCAAGTTTTCACTTCTGCCGGCACTCCCGGAGTGCAACCCGTCTTTTTTTTTTATTAACCGACTTTAAAAAAGGAGGTTCTGTATTCGACCCGTATGTATGTATGTATGTATGTATGTTTGTATGTCCGCGATTATCTCAAAAACTACTGAACCGATTTTGATAATTCTTTCATTAGTGTGATCTACATACTTTCAGGAAGGTTTTAGTATATAATACATTAGGTAATTATGCTTATGTACGAAGTTATATGCATAAATGTACTGCATCTCCGGCATTTCTATGCGAATTTTTATAATTCTTCGAGTCGTGTCTTCAATTCTTCAATGCACTAGTGTTAATTGAATTTGTGTGGGGTAAGTTCAACTAAAAAGTGAAAAATAAAAACTTTTTTACAAAAAAAACAACCGACTTCAAAAAAAAACACTACAAAGTGAAAAATAACTTTAATTTCGGAAGTCGGTGTCAAATAACGAAAATGCTGAACCAACGACACCGACTTCCGAAATTAAAGTTATTTTTCACTTTGTAGTGTTTTTTTTTTGAAGTCGGTTGTTTTTTTTTAATAATTGTGTTTATATCATTTGACATGTTACTGTAGGCATGAGGAGTTTAGAGTGATTAAGAAGTCCTAACAGACTAAGTTCATTCGCATAATTTAGAAAAGTTAACCGGTCAAGCGGCACGGTTCGCCGATCGGCGACGAAACAATAGAAAATCAATTGTGTCTCATTAGCGGAGCTTGACAGATTAAAAGAGGATTCTTAACACAAATGTAGCTTGTTAATTAAGCAACGACATCCCACCCTTACAATAAAATACAATCCATTGGCAAGTATTCCAAAAATATTTCATCAATTTTTTTCCGTATTCTTTTCATGGTTTAAGAAGCGTGAAAACTGAAGACAATGCGTTTAAGCCCAAATCACGAGCATATCGCTATGTGGGGAATGTGTCCCCACAATGAGGAGGAATGCCGCGCAGATCACGACAACTGCCGAAAACGTGCGCACACGCATCCCAGCGGGCATCCCGTCGCGCAAGCAAGCAATGCACCTCATAAAACAAATTAATGATCATTAAATACTAGTTCATTTTTTTTTTTAAACGATGGATGGACTGTGTGTTTGATTATATGGGTAGAAAAGGGATGACAACCGAGTTGACGACTAATAGAAAAGTATGGATGAAAAATACATGTTGCATCGACCCCAAACAAATTGGGATGATGGATGATGAGTTAAAATTTTTATGATGCCTGTTTGCTATATTAAAGTTCCCATTAAAATAGCGATGAGTTTCGTTCATGTTCTTAATAATATTGCAAAGATACTTATAGGTTTACGCTTGTTATAATGACCGATAAATAATAAATTACGTAACCGTTCCACTTGTGTAAATTAAATGGTTTGAGTTCAAGTTGGGCTAGATTCTAGGCGGTCCTGCAATTATCAAGATGATGCACTGCCTTATAATTCTCGCGTTATGAGAAATTACGGGATATACCGCTTTACACTAAACAGTTGTGTTTGTTATTGTTGTTGTCTTCTCAGTCTCAATATGCCAAAAAAGAAATAATCCATACTGATCCATACTATAATGTAATAATCACACTAATATTATAAAGGCGAAAGTTTGTGAGTGTGTGTGTGTGTTTATATGTTTGGTACTTCTTCACACTCAAACGGCTGGACCAATTTTGATAAAATTTTGTATGGAGGTAGCTGACACCCTGGATTAACATATAGGCGACTTTTTATCCCGATATTCCAACGGGATCGACATTTACGCGGGTGAGACCGCGGGGCGCAGCTAGTATTATAAATGCGAAAGTGTGTCTGTCTGTCTGTTACCTCTTCACGCTAAAACCGCTGAACGGATTTAGATGAAATTTGGTATAGAGATAGTTTGAATCCCGGGAAAGGACATAGGATTGTTTTTATCCTGATGTTCCCACGGGATCGAAACTTACGCAGGTGAAACTGCGGGGCGCTGCTAGTAGAATATAATACTCTTTATTATGTATGCCATATAAATTACAGACATAAATATACTTAGGAAAAAAAAAATACCTCTAATTTCTCTACATTTTTGGCAAGCTCTTGACAATTAGTCGCTGAGATGAGACAGCAACTAGATTTTGAGGTATTTTAAATTTTTTGCCGTCTCACTTCTGATCGCGATTTTATAATTTTGACACACTAATTCGTTTTTTTTAATGGACTTCCAATATAAACTAAATCAACTTTAATGTCTCGAACGGCTTTGAATTTATTTTGTCGTTATTGACACAATAATTTATTACAAAACATTAATGTTATTGTGACTTTTTGTCGTAACTATGTTAAGCCAATATTAATAATTTTAACATTTATGGCTTTTTAGTGTTCCGTACGGCGCGGCGGCGGCGGTGCCAACGGGACCCTATTACTAAGTCTCGGCTGTCCGTCCGTCTGTCACAGGAGTGTACATTTTGTACCGTAATCGGTAAATAGGCAGACACTTGAAATTTTCACTGAGTACTAGGTACCTACTAATAATCTACTAATATGGCCGCTATAACAACAAATAACAAACAAAATTAAGTTAAAAAATAAAAGGTGTCCTTTATTCAGCGTTTTTAGAAAATATCGTTAAATATTGTACGGTAAGTAGCAGTAGAGCAGTGGTGGCCCAGTGGTAATGGCCGCGACTTACGAGTTCTAGGTCGTATGTTCGAATCCAGACAGGCGCTTTACTTTGTGTAAATTATTTCATCACCACTGCTCTCAAAACGGTGAAGGAAAACATCGAGAGGAAACCGGCATGTCCTAGAACCAAAAATTCGAAGACATGTGACATCTGCCAACCCGCACTGGGCCCGCGTGGTGGATTATAGCCCAATCCCTCTCGAAGAGAGGAGGCCTGTGTCCCAGCAGTGGGAACAATATAGGCTGATTATTATTATTAAGTAGTAGTACCACAGAATACGTAATAGTGGTAGTACGGAACCTTTCCTGCGCGAGTTCGACTCGCACTTGGCCGCGTTATAGGTATCGTTCGCTCATTTAGGTATCTGAGTTACCTACTTATTCCAAAAGAAATTATAGATGTTCGATAATAACATTTAAAATTCACCATATAAACTACAATATGAACTAGCCATTAGTTGAAACGTATTATTATGTCGATCATTATCGGTAAGTCATTATGTTCGTCCACGAAATATTTTTTAGGAACGCCTACGTTCCTCGTAGATGTAAACTTAAAAACATTTTAACTTTATCTCGCTAAAATCTACCATAAGTTTATATAAAAAGGTGCCAAGTGCCAAGTTTTGATAATTTATTCTGTTTTTCGAACTTAAAGGCTCCCGCAGACGGACGCGACGCAACGCGACCGATGGTACGACGCGATTCTGCGGGGTAATTGCGTTACACACTATCAGTAGCAATAGATTTCATTTTGACAGTTCAACAGCATCCATTGTGTTATTTACGTTTGCTGAGCAGATATTTTTTTCGAACATTTGAAGCAATGGATTAGCAATGAGCTTCGAAATAATTCAGATTGAGATTGATAGTGTGTTACGCAATAAGGGTGCTGGTAGAACAATTTCCATGAACTTTTCATAGAGATTGTTTTACTAGAGTCGCGTCGCGCCTGTCTGCGGGATCCTTAAAGCGTGCTTGGATGATTCTGTGATGTCTCCGGTAACAAGTTTGGAGGTAATTTGTTACAGTTAATTTATAAAGAATTCTAATTGGTCATTTGGATAAGTAACTGGTTGACACTTGAGTATAATGGTTTGTGGTTTCGTGGTTTTAACTTGAGTTATTGTTGACTGAAGGTCTCGATCTTTACGAGGCTTTGTATATAATTATTACTAGTGTCTGCCTGTGACTTCGTCCGCGTGAAATTTCTTTTTCCCCGGCCCACCCCGTCGCCGTCGCATCGCATCGCCTGCGCGCGCTAGCACTTCGTTTTCGCGTAGCGTTCTTTCTGCCTTTTATCAGTTTGTCCGGCTCCTAAGGGCTATAGCGTGATGTTAAATAGCCTTCCTCAAGAATTGGGCTATCAAATGCATTTATTTTTTCAAATCCTAGGTAGTCACAGAGATTACCTACCTACTTACAAACAAACAAAATGTTACCTCGCTAAAATATTAGTATAGGTGGCTTGTTCCCACAAACTCCAAATCAATTGTTCTCCAAAAATTTTCTTTCCATACATTGATTCCCAATGGCTCCGTAATTTTATTAGTTAAAATAATAAAATATTAAAACTGTTCCCAGCGGCTCCAAAAAAAATCGCGTAAGGTCAACAAAACACTAAAAAATGCTAAAATTAATGTTATAATTTCATGGTAAATAGTTTCAGTACAAATGTAGTCACAAATCAATATTATGCTAAGTAGGTACGTACTTATATACCTATTGTAAAATTGATAACTAAGAGATAATTGATAAAATAAATAAAATAAGATAATTAATAAAATAAATATAAATATAAATGATAACTAATAATAATCTAACCTAGATAACTAAGAGGATACCTTGTAACGATTCTATCAAATTCCTGACCACACTAGTTAAACACGATCAATGTCGTTTCAAAAAAGTAATACTGAACTGAAGCAGTGCTGTATGTTAATTCAAATCAAACTGGCATTCATCGATTTAAAACTCCTTGAAAGCCTTTAATAATTTCTTCTATAGAATCGCACACATTATGTGCGTCCGTGACTCAAATTCGTGAACGCGTCAGAGAAGCATCATTGGTGGAACTGGTAGGAGGAGCAGGGAATTAAGGGTAAGTGTAGGCAACCGATAATTGCAGCGTGGGAACGCTCCCCGCCGCGCCCGCCGCCGCCGCCTGCGCCTGCGCCTGCGCCGATAGCACAAAAGTATTGCCAACTTAAAATTCAAACAATTCATAAATATCTGTAAATGGTTGGTAAATGGAAAATTGAAATAAATACTTTATTTATTTCAATTAAACCGTTTACAGACACTTACGAATTTTCAAGGAGTCGGTCAGTTAGTTAACCGTTTCAAAGCGCAGTTAGGTTCCTATGGAGTATGGAGAAGAACAGGCAAGAAACTCCATCGAAACTTTCAATACTGTTAGCAGTGAAAGTAAAATAATACATTTATTATTAGTTCTTAGATATCGTTGTGTAATAAACTTTAATATTTATCTGTTTTGTTAATTAGACGGAAGAAGACGTAACAGTTTCTGCGTCTCGCAATTTGTTGGCACCGATTCGTATTATTTATTCATCGATCCGTGATTTTGCGATTTTATGTAACTGATTGAGAGAGTTAATCTGCTAGTTTTAGTTTTCCACTGAGATAGGTAATCAAGAATTCAAGAGTCATCCATCACTGCAGTCTGCATCACGGTTCATTCCAAAGGTCATTTAAAAAAAAAAACTTCGTTTAAAAAGGTTATGCCATTGACATAGTTTTGATTAGGTAGGTACTTACTTACTTAATTTTAAATTCGAGATCAAAATATTTTTACCTCGGAAATCTTAAACAACATTAGGATTAAAAATTGTATTAGGTAATTAGTGTAAGGTGACTTTGCGAACTCTACTTCCCCTATGCACCTCGTACATCGCATTGCACGCCACAATCGGCGAAAAGGCAAAATTGCAGCGCGGCGCATTCTGCGTCCCGAGCGCGCCAAACCATGTCACAAGCAACTACAGAAGATCCATGGCCGAACTTTACTTGAAAAGTTTACTTATCCGAAGTAGTCCAAACGTTACATTTTATTTCAAAGGACAACTCTAAAACTAACGGAGAGATCCATAATTTTTCCCATGATTTGTATCCAAGTTTCTAGTTCGGCAATATTGAAAGGAATACGCATACTGCAGAGCCATTTATGGTGGCTTTGCGCTGCCCTGCGCATACGACGCACACCTGCACGAATCATGCATTGTGTGCATCACAGTGCACCTCGTAATGACTGCATGTATTCCTAGATATTCCCCCATAAACGCAGACGCAAAAATGTAGATGCGGTCACGTGAATGCTGCGGACATTGATTCACTTTTAAAAGGCTCTTAAGGTGAATGCGTAGTTGTAGCCCGCGAAATTCAATTTTTCTTACGTTTTTTTCAATTTTCAGGTCAGTGTCAGGTTGTATCTTGATCAAAATATGATTTGCGACTTTCGCGGTCTACCACTGCGCATTCACCTTAAATCCATATAAACAGGACTTTGATTTTAACCGTTATCTATATCTATACTTAATAATAAAACTGAAGAGTTTGGTTGTTTGAGCGCGCTAATCTCCGGAACTTCCAGTCTGATTTGAAAAAATCTTTTTGCATTTGATAGCACAATTCTTGAGGAAGGCACATTAGGCTGTTTAACATTACGCTAGCGCCCTGAGGAGCCGAGCAAATCGAAAAAAGTCAGAATCAAAGTGAAAACGAAGTAATATCGCGGGTATGCGATGCGATACGGTTCGGTCGGGGAAAAATAAATTTCACGCGGACGAAGTCGCGGGCAGAACTGCTGGAGTAAAAAGTTAAGCACATATAAAATCCATACTAATATTATAAATTCGAAAGTAACGTTCTCTGTCTGTCTGTATGTTACCTTTTCACGCCTAAATCACTGAACCAAATTAGATGTTTGGTATAGAGATAGTTTGAGCCCCAGGAAAGGACATAGAAGGGTTTTTATCCCGATATTCCCACGGGATCGAAATTTATGCGGGTGATACCGCGGGACGCAGCTAGTTATCCATAAGTTATAACAGCATCACACTCACTCAATCCGGTGGACCAACACTAATCTCTTATTTATCTAGTCGCGTGCAAACTGGTTTTTGCTAAAGAAAGTGGCACTTTTTGTCTGCCAATATTGGGATTCGACGTCAAAATAATATTGAATTTACTGACAACAGAAAGTGAAATCCGATGAGGTTAGTGGAACGCTTTCCTAATGTCACAAAACATAGTATGACTGTAGCGAATAGGTAATCACAACTTCACAAGTACGGGCTGCGCGATTCGTCCCGCCCACCCGGTGCGACCACTGACGATGGGTGTTGACACCTTTACAAAATGGACACGCAATTATGGTTAAATCCTTTATTACGTGCATTACCATCTCGGGCCAAAGTAAGTGCCTTACAATTGATGGTGATTTGCGTGTTACGCAAAATGCCGAGGACATTCTTGTCTGACTGCGGATATAGCGACAAAGATGTTAGAACTACCTAGGTAGCTAAGTAAGTACTTACGTAGGATTTGGACTTGGTAGCGAAGGCTTTCGTTGTTTTACAGCCGAAATATGTTTTTAGTTGTAGCTGTGTCTGTGGACGGTACAGTAATTCATTCATTGAAGTTTAAATTGCAACCGCTTAAATTAGCTCCGAAGTATAGAATCGCTATTCACTAATTTAGCTTTTAAATTTTGGTCTCGGAAAGCTCAAGATAACTCTAGAAATCAAAATAAGTATGACAATTGCTTTTGTAAGTACAGACGCCAGCTGATCAAGCTACCCGAAACTGACAAATTTTCCCAATCAACTTTGAACCTGTGTTTGAATTGAACTTTATGTTTTAGCATTAAAGTTGAAAATCTATTAAAGAAATTCGACAGATTGTACTAGCTTGATGTGCTGGCGTCTGTACATTTTAAATTCCCTCTACACTCGTCCCATTTGGTGGCCCATTAGTTTCCTACTCCTATTTAGTAGTATTTATCCATAAAATTACCAACATAGGTAGTAAGTTATTAATCAAAATGTATCTGTACATCGAAAGTGAGCCAACAATAGATCATACTCTACCTTTTTGATAAAATGAAGTATGTCGGGGTAAGTTCGACACTGGGGTAAGACCGTACGAATCAAATTTCCAGATAATTTGGCAATATTTGGCCAAGTTTACCGCCTCCATACTTATAAGGTAATTTGGGAATATTTGGCCAAATTAACTGCAACTACCTTATAAGTCTTATCCATACCTACTTATAAGGTAGTTGCGGTAAACTTGGCCAAATATTGCCAAATTATCTGGAAATTTGATTCGTACGGTCTTACCCCAGCATCGAACTTACCCCAACATACCTTACGCCTTCGGCCTTGATAGGAAAAATAACAATACTTACCCACTACTAATAAATAAATAAAAGTATGCCACAATAGAGAGGATGATTAAGTTAATCTAAACACTTTTATTATGCAACCATGTCTGTGGCGTCATTACAATAGAACCGCAACTGACACAGAGCAAGCGAGACTAGATTAGAAGCACAGAATATATAATAATACTAGTTAGAAGCACAAAGCTTATTATTATTATCACAAAGGTAGGTATTCATTTATAGGAAGACTAGCTTTTGCTCGCGACTTCGTCCCCGTGAAATTTCTTGATCCCCGTCTTACCCCGTCGAATCGCCCTATTGCTTCGTTTTCGCTTAGCGTTCTGTCTGACTTTTTTTTTGTTTTTTCTCGGCTCCTAGCGTGAGGTTAAGTAGCCTATAGCCTTCTTCAAAAATAGGGCTATCAAATGCAAAAAGAACTTTTCAAATCCGACTGGTAGTTCCTGAGATTAGCGCGTTCAAACAAACAAACTCTTCAGCTTTATTATTGGCAGGTAGGTATACAGGGTGTTACGGAAAGGGTATATCAATACAAACGGGTTGAAGAGTGTATCTCGTCTAGAATCTCTGTACAAAATTTCAGCTAAAAAGCAGTAACTTTGAAAATGCTTAATATTTTTTTATTTCGATAGTTTATTAAATTTAATTCATAACAAACGTGTCACCGCACTACGAGGGTCATTATCCATTATCTGAAGTGTGTCTTTGCGCCTAGTATACACACATCATGCCGCCGCCCGCCAGTGCAGCGCCGTGATGTCGAAATAAAAAAATATTAAGCATTTTCAAAGTTAATGCTTTTGAGCTGAAATTTTGTACAGAGATTCTAGACCAGATACACTCTTCAACACGTTTGTATTGATATACCCTTTCCGTAACACCCTGTATAGATGATGAAGACGGGTTGAATAAAGCCAGGTAAAGATGGAGGAGACCGTCATAATAGAGGACTATGGACGGATGACTTGACTTTCCTAAAAAACCTTAAATGGCTCAACGAGTTCCGGAAGAAATTACTTGACTCCTTAATCCTGCAGGAAATTAGCAATTGAGCAGCGCTGACAAAAAAAAGCATTTTCTGAAACTTGGCTAATTTTCTTTGAATGTCAAGAAAATCTACCGTACCGTATTGTTTACTAGCATGTATTGAACGGGTAAGCTGACCCGACGCAGTTCCGTCACATTATGGCGTGTCCAAGGTATACGCACTGACGTGACATGGTCGAGGAAGGGCCTGTCCCTTCCAATCGAATCTAGCTCACTGGCCACATTCCTATTCTTCTCGGATTACAAAATCTCGCATAATTTATCTTAACAGGGAATGCAATTTGTTTAGACTGACGTTAAGTGGACGACGCAGCTCGGACAATGCTCTATGATTCGTTTATGGTATCATTTGTTTTACAGCGCCTAAACACAGCCTCGTATTTGTCTCAAGCTCAACTTATTGCAGGGAATCGAGAGTTCTTTATATTACCTATAACCGTAGATTACCCGATGCTTACATCGCAGAACGTTTAATTATTACATCTATGGCCAGTTCCAAACGTATCATTAACAATTCGACGTAGCGATGGTATCATAAAAGCGCGATCATCGCTCGGCTGCTTTTCGGCATCCTCGTGAAATTCCTGCTACACTGGCATTCGGGAAACCGATTAAAATTCAGAAAAAAGAGCTTTACGTACAATAATTTAAGGTCAAGAAGGAGCGTGATCTCGACGGAGTGGATAAAAATTATTTATTTGCGTGGGGCGCGGCAATTAGGGGGGCGGAGCGCGTCTGCGCGCACGACCTCTCGACCCTCGGCCTGCGCCCGCGCAGCCGCGCCGCCTGTGGACACTCGTCCTGTCACGGTGACGCGGGCGGCCCAGCGAAACAATCTCGAAATTGCATTCGCTCTTCGCTCTGCAGCACGATCTCACCTACTTTCGTGAAATATGTTCAACATTTTTGCATTTTTTGTGTGCAAGACATTAAAATTACTCGTGCAGTTTATCCAAAAAGGTTTAAACCTTAAAGAATAGTAATTACACGTTTTCAAAATAATAAGACGGACACTGAACAACAACATTGCCATTAAAATCAATTGAGTAACAGAAAATAACTCATCGTTTCTAGAATGTTCATGCTCTAACTAAATTACCCATATGCCACGGGTCGCCGTCAGTTTTATTATTACATTCGACATTCTTAAAAGGAGATGCAATTACCGATACAGCGTGTATCGATGGACGCACGCGCACGCATGCTCTCATCGGCAGAGCGCGCCGACGAAATGTAGGCGGCGCGGGTAGAAATTAACCTGACTCTAGTATCTGATAGCATACCATGTTGCTCTTTAGCTTTGTGGTGCTTTTGTTTCGGACGATGGGAGCGACGGGAACTAGCCATGAAGACGATTAATTTACACGCTACATGACGACCACTCATGTTATGCGCAACGAGATGAAAATGCGTGTACTCGCGGTATTTTTGCAGAAAAAAAAATGTAGTCGGACTTTTATAAGTGCACTCTTATAATGATCGGGGCTGGTAAGATCTTGAAAGTCAACGGATATTTGTTTCATAAGTATATTTAAGTACCGTGCATTACATCATTAATTAAACAAAGAAACGGCAACAAATCTCTTAAAAGCCTGCCTCAGTGATTCACCGAAACAGACCCGCAGTCGCTCACCTACTTGACCAGCATCAATTAGCTCACATGTAACAATTATATCATAATATTAAATAACTGACATTACGCAAGTTGTTGTTCAACTTACTCTCTCTGAATTTGTTGAAGATCCTCTTCATGGTGAACAGGCTGGCCGGCTCAACCCTTCCTTTTAGTGATAGTTCGGCAGATGGGTTACTGTAATAGGGGACTCTTTAGCCAGGTGTTCCCGCGCACGCGCCCGCGACACTAATGCTGTCTGCGCCGAGCTGGCCACCGTCACGCTTGGCTGCGCCTGCGCCGGTAGCGTCGCGGGGTGGATAAACTTTACATCTGAATGTAGGGCCTCCTGATACGGTGTGATCGTTTAATTTGCGAATGACTAAGCTTTGTTTTTGATTCGGTCTTTGTGTCCTTTGTTTTTGGTTTGGGAGACGCAAATGTGATTGTCAATGTCATCCTTATACCTTATATCTAAGGTAAGTACCTACATGTCTGGAATAAGGTTATTGGCTGTGGTTCCTTCTTAAATGGAGAACTCAAGACTGTACCAAGGTACCTCCTATCTTAGCTGCATCATCGTCAACTAAATGAAATAAACTGAAAATGTTCGACCGAATTGGTGATAACAGTACATGATACTGCGGACCATGAAACTATATGTACAACGTACATAACATGCTGTTACATGAAAACAAGATCAATCACTAACTTATTGTAAAACAAAATCAGCTCAAAACGTTTTTCCTCAGCTTTCCAATTATCGCTCCAGCCATAATGCCTGCTTATAAGTAACAGTTGTTGCAATTAAAGTAATGGCACATAATAACAAAACTGTGACCCAAGGCGAGTGATTAAGACCACAGACAAGTACTGTGGGGTGAGGCCCATAAGCGGAATCACGCTCGGCAAAGCACAACGCGAGTGAACGGCGTGCGATATGCTCTGCGGAACCCATATCTTACACATACGACAATATACGAGTATACCTACGTACCGGAACACGGCATCAGTGCAGATTTTTTCATTAACCCCCGACGCAAAAACGACGGGGTGTTATAAGTTTGACGTGTCTGTGTGTGTCTGTCTGTTGCATCGTAGCTCCCGAACGGATGAACCGATTTTGATTTTGTTTTTTTTTGTTTGAAAGGTGAATTAGTCGCGAGTGTTCTTAGCTATGTTTGATGAAAACATTATTGCAGAAAACATTAGCCGTCCCCAGGGCTGTAGCTAGAGTCGAATTTGAGGTAGGGCAGCGGTGGTTATAGGTAGGGCGAAAGTAAAAAATGTATCATCTGCCCTCGAAGCACGGGCTCCTAAATCAATCACTATGTGTATCATTGACCTCTAGGTCAGTCATTCAATAGCTATTCGTAGACAAATAATTTCTGTGGCAGAACCTGAGCATGGATCTAATAACTATTAAATCTTCAATGATGAAGAACAAGCGAACAAGATGGTTGAACTTCCAGATTTGGATGTAGAGATCCACGTCTGAGAGTGAGGTAATAATTAATTGTTGGGTGGGGTGATACGAGTAAATAGATACGACCAAAAATACCATTTAGATCCTATTGTTTCTGCAAACTTCTTATTTCCTTTATTTCATTATTTGTAACATATAAATTATATTTTTAAATATTATGATATAAAAAATATATAAAAACATTTAAAAATATAAAAAATAGTAGCCCACTGGTATCGGGAACTTATTATAATAATTATACATAATAATAAAAAATATTTAAAACAGCTGAATTCTACGATTCGCCATGTTATTAAAAAGGCGAAGAACTTCGTTCAAATCAAATGATTTTGTTCTTTTTTTTTTCAAAGGCCCGAAATACCATACCAGCCATTCTCTCGAGACCCATTGACAGCCTTTGAGGGCTATTGATTGCAGTTAAAGATGAAGACGTAGATTCGCACATTGCAGTGCTATCCTATCCTATACCTATCGCTACAATTTTTTTATCTCAAACTATGAACAAACAATTTAATTAAAATAATTTATCTTAGTTTTTGGTATTTTTAAGGTAGGGCATTGTGATTTCAAGGTAGGGCATTGCCCCACAATGCCCCCCCTAGCTACGGCCGTGGCCGTCCCCCGACATGAGGACGCTTGGATCAAAATATTTCCTGCAACTTATATTAAACTTAAAGGGCCAATATATATTATTATTTTACTTTTTAGAGGTTTTTGTTTGATTTTCTTTTCATACTGCGGAGTAATTGCGTAATACACTAATAATCGAAATGGCCAGAAATGGCTTTCATTTTGACGGTTCAACAACATTCATTGCGTTATTTACGTTGCTGAGCAGACAATTTTTTATAACAATACAATGGATTAGCAATATCCTTTAAAATTATTAAGATTGTGATTAGATACCGGTAGTTACATACTTGTTCAATGGACTAACAAGTACCGGTACAGTCAGCATCAAAAGTCGATTAACACTATCATTTTTACATGTTATTAAATTGACAACAACTTTTTTCAATAAACTGATTTTTAGCTTTTCACATAATAGACAAGAGTATATATTCTAAAAAAAATTTCTTCTGCTGCAATTTTGAACAAATATTTTGCTCAATAACTAAGATTAAAAAAACTGAAGTGTTAATCAACTTTTGATGCTGACCGTACCATATTCATGTACAACCATGCATAGAATAGTATGCAAGGCATAGCATAGCATGCACGGCATAGAATGCATAGAATAGCATGCATGGTACAGCATGGCATAACATGAATAGCATAGCACGTATGGCATGGCATGTATGGCATAGCATGCATTGCATAGCATG
Source organism: Amphipoea oculea (assembly GCA_945859645.1). Classification (NCBI taxonomy): domain Eukaryota; kingdom Metazoa; phylum Arthropoda; class Insecta; order Lepidoptera; family Noctuidae; genus Amphipoea; species Amphipoea oculea. The sequence goes on from OX243873.1 coordinate 19,444,462, forward strand.
TATGGTAGAGTTTGCAAGGCATAGCTTGCATAGCATGGCATAGCGAGTAAGTATAGCATGCATGCCTAGCATGGCATAGCATAGAATGAAAAAAATTCAAATTTTCTACTTTTTTGCAATTTGCAGGTCAGTGTTAGATTGTACGTTGATTAAAATACGATTTGCGACCGTAATCAAAATCTGGGGGCACGGGAGCACAGAGTCATCATCATCATCATCATCAGCCTATAATGTTCCCACTGCTGGGACACAGGCCTCCTCTCTGTGAGAGGGAGTGGGCCGTAATCTACCACGCGGGCCCAGTGCGGGTTGGTAGATGTCACATGTCTTTGAATTTTTGGTTCTAGGACATGCCGGTTTCCTCACGATGTTTTCCTTCACCGTTTTGAGAGCAGTGGTGATGAAATAATTTACACAAAGTAAAGCGCCGGTCTGGGTTCGAACCTAGGACCTACAACTCGTAAGTCGCGGCCGATACCACTGGGCCACCACTGCTCGAGCACAGAGTATATTATTATAATCACAGAACAGTTAAAAGAGGACCTCTTTTTTACTGTTCTGTGATTATAATAGTACCCGCCAAGACGAGCCAAGCAAAGCGCAAAGGCACTGCTACCTTTTTCTCGAAGCGCTTCGCCGTTATTATCAGTTATTATGAGCCCTAATAACTTGGGTTTGGATTATACCAGATAAACAAAATTCTCGGGATATGATGTCAATAGTGGACTTATTAAACATTAAAGTTTCCATTGCATAGCTCTTATACCTACTTTAGATTTTATTGGTATCTAAAAAACCCCGATTTCGTTACTGACTCTTCCTAAAGTGCTAGAAAGCTGAGGTATGTAAGCTAGTATTAGGTAGTACTTACACAAACAACAAAAAAATTCTAAAACTTGGAATGTTCACCCCCCAACTCCTTAAACTAGGGGATGGAAGTTTGTATAGCGTACACGCTCTTATATTTTCCGTCAGGGTTTCCGAACGGAAAATATAAGAAGCACACGTTCTTATATTTTCCGTTCAAATTGCAAAAAACGTAAGTAAATAAATTTGAATTTCGCAGGCTACTTAGCATGAAATAAGTCGCACGTAGACGCGCGTGTTGGGCAGCGAAACTAATAATTTACCTATTTAAAGTTAGGTACTAGCCGGGGTTCTTGTTTACCTGGACTAGACTGGCGCGAGAGAGAGAAGATTGGAAAGTGTTGGAGGAGGCCTTTGCCAAAGGGCAAACAGAATTAAAAAAAATGTAAAATATGTCTGATAAAGGCTATAAATAAACAAATAAATAACTAGCCGGGGTTCAAGGTATAAGCACAAAGCTAATCGGACGATTATAATTATTACAGTTGAAGCACAGGTTGAAGGTTGTGTGATGTTTGATGGGCGATCTTAGAGGGTGAATAAACTTCGACATTTGTTCGCAAGCGTTTTTATTACCACTATACTCATCACAATTAATAACTACATAGTTATACTAATTACATAATTTAAGTAGTTCGTTTACTAAACTTGAAATAAAATTAAAAGATTCATCTCGCGTAGGATCTGTAGGTCCTACTATCAAAACTATAATACATAGTATTCTTTCTTTTTATTATTTGCCTTGTTAATGGCCACACGTACCTATACAAAAAATTCAATTGGCTAGGTACCCCTGTGTCTTATAAGATCAGGAGCTCTGTTGGGACACACGGCGCTGGCGATGGCGGGGTACCTAGGCTTTAATAACTAGGTCCTGTTGGCATCCTTTAGGTAAGAAAAAAAAAACTGAGGTACAGTCAGCATCAAAAGTCGATTAACACTATCATTTTTACATGTTATTAAATTGACAACAACTTTTTTCAATAAACTGATTTTTAGCTTTTCACATAACAGACAAGAGTACCTATATATTCCAAAAAAATAATCTTCTGCTGCAATTTTGAAAAAATATTTTGCTTAATAACTAAGATTAAAAAAACTGAAGTGTTAATCAACTTTTGATGCTGACCGTACCTATGGATGGAATTTCTGGATTATTGGCTACGGAACCCTAAGACAGCCATTAGTTATTCCGTTCCTTTGTTGTATCTCGCTCTTTAAACTTTATAAGTTTATCGAGTTGCTTTAGCAAGTCCGGCCTAGTGCAAAGAGCTTCTTTTAAAGCATCGTCCAACATTTTTCTCTGGTCGTACGGAGGTATCGGTGTGTCCTCTAAGTGGAAGGTATGAAGTTTACCTAGTGTGTCCCCGACAAAGACGTTTTGCCCCGATCCGTCAAACCTTACATACGTCAATGTCACATTAGCAGGAAAATTGTATTCTGCACATGGCTCGTGAACTTTTCGACGAAGATCCCAAATTGATAGCGTGTTCCCACTCGCGGAAAGTAGAATAGTCGAATTTATTGGACAGAAAGCGATCCCGTTCACTGCACTAGGACAAGTTAATGTCAAGATGACGTCGTCCATGCCGTCTATCCAGAATCGAATTGCGTGATCAGAGCCGCAAGATGCCAACAAATACTTCAAAAAAGGTGAGATGCACATGTCCATGACGGGGCCTGCGTGAGCGCGGTACACGTCTATGTGTTGGTTAAGGTAGTGTGTGGAGCACTTGTGTATGCAGCCTTCGTCAGTGCCCACCAAGTAACAGTGGTCAATAGTAGTGTGCCATAACATGCACAACACAGCTGGGTACCTTGTGATAGGGACGTCCACTTTTAAACACGTTTTGGCTATTTCCAGGCCCTTTAACTTCCCCTCGACAGTAGATATGCGCATCAAGGGTGAACTAATAAAGTCGTGCGTCTTGGTACTCTGCAACCTGCGGATCCTTCCGTCCTGACAAGTTGTTATTACGTAATCGTCTCCGTCTATAGTGCGCCAATTAATTACCCATATTGACTCGAAGCAAGGATTTGTATCACGTTTGCTTCTAGCTAATATCTTAACAGTGTACGAAGTAATATCCAATATTATCACATCACCATTACAAAACCCACATGCCAACCAGTTCGGGTTCTTGTCAGAGAAGCACACAGACGTGACAGAATCTTCGAAGCGATAAACCCTTTCCGGTTCACGAGGATTCTTGGTACACCAAATACAGACTACACCTGTACAATAATCAGCGTACCCGAATTTTCCATGAGCTATTGCGCATATATTTGGACATTTTGGATTAAAAGATATACCTGCGATTGGTTTGTTCAGGGACTCCTCACATTCGTAAGTCCATAAAGGCTTTAATGTGTAAATATATACCAAGTCTAATGCTAGTGGATCCATACTAACGAGTCCTCGGAACTTCTTCTGGGCGGCGTCATATTCTAATGATGCGAGCACACGTTCTGTCAAAAGCACCGCATCTAAATATTGCGGCGTGACCGCTATTTCTTCAAAAGTCTTACCTCGGCCTGTGTCTTGGATTACCTTCTTCTTCTGCCGTAATAAATGGCGTGCTGCACATTGATACATGACCATTTCGTCTTCCTCCTCCACGGCCGTCGTTGCGGCCATACGTGAGTAAGTATCGTGCATGTCCCACATCGATGCGAATGACATCGCGTTCTTTTTCTGGGGCCTCGTAGCAAGTGTATGTCTCGACTGCTTTACAATTTCTTCGGTTTGAGTTTCTTGAACGACCATTTTTCGATTTCTTCCTTTTCCGACGGTGATGTACTCATAGTAAGTATTTTCTTCTTCAACTATATTGCCCTCAGCCGTTCCTTTATCGAAAGTTAAACTAGGTAACGAAAATAAAAAAACTGTTTCAGTTTCTTTAAGTGTGACGATTATTTCTGGTGGATAGGATTTAACCGGGTACATTTTTGGTAAATAAAATGCGGACGGCGCTATAGAGAGGTCGCCGTCGGTGGGCTCTGTGCTATCCTCGGTGTTGAGTGTGTGATCGATTTGTATGTCGTCAAGGTTGATAGTGGTGGCGTACACCTTCGTGCTGTCCGGGACTAAGACGCCCATCTTGGACTTTGATGCCGACAGTTTGATAGCTGCATCGCTTCTAGCTCGAGATTTAGCATCAAAAGCGGCGTGTGGTTCAGATTCATCCATAGTTACATACATCGGATTGGTGATGGGATCAGGAGTGACGTCAACTCCGTTGACGATTACTTGATACAGCACCCGCTTGTTCAGGGAGGCGAGCTTCACTTCTTTCTTTGGCTGAGTTTCGACGATAGTATATTCTGACGGTTCTATGTTTTCAGAAGCATTGCTATCAATATCGTACCCACTTTCGTAATCAACCATTATTTTTTACTATAAAAAGTAACGATAAAAATAAAATTAATTTCAGTCAATACGTACCAAGCAATAATATTTTTTATTTAGTATTTATAGTTATTTTGAAATTGACGTTCTAATGTCTTTAAGTGACAATAGTTTAACGCAAAGGTTTGAATAGATCATGGTATAATAATTGTACCATGGAATAGATAACTTTAATTATTGCGATAGCCTTCATGGAAGCTATCGCCATGAAGGCTAGTACGAAACATGCAGTGGACGAGCGCGCTTTTAAAATTAGATTTGTCTACTTATACCATTTTTTTTTTATTCAACTTGCTCACACCATTATACCAGATTATATTTCTTATTTTCATATCGCATACTCCTGGCTTCTCCATTATAGTTCTGATGGAGCACTAATCTGTACAGAGCTCTGATTCACAACCATACGACAGGCTATCGTGTCGAAAACCTGACATTTCGATAACCTGATTTGACTTGCCCTCAACAGCAAATAGCTGTTGAAAGAATAGCGGGCGTCTATTTGATTTAAACTGACAAAATTTTCGGGTTTTGGACTTGTGAACAGCGTTTAGAAGACTCCTACGATAGCAATGATTAATGTTCGATACGATACGGAAGCGTTTCGAGTGTTTGTGAATAGCTATGCTGATCAATGATGTAGTGTGCGGTCTCATGCAGAAATTCGAATGCCTTTAAATCATAGGATTCAATAAAAAGCTCGCCAATAAATTATGAACTTTATTCTTATGTGTCCTAAAGTACAAAATATAACAACAGAATGTATCTTGACAAGGTAAATAAATTATAATACAAAATGTGATATACATAGGTACTATACATAAATCTATACATTTGGAATGACTAGGACTTGTTGGAGAGTTTTTGCAGTTGATATTCCCTTTTCAATTCTTTCAAATTCTTCTCCAATATTGCAACCTGCGAAAATGAAACAAAAAATGTTTATTAGCTGTTTCGTTCAAAGATTTATATCGTTAGATTCGCCCGACCGCGTCAAAAGATGGTCAGGTTTCGTTGACATTTGAATAGTATTGTCTCGCTCACTCATACTGAAAATCGTACCATGCGGGATTTGTGATCTCACTCTTCTCAGTATGGGTGCTTTTTGGCGCGTTCTAAGTATGATGATAGAGAGAATCTCACCATTTAAATCTTTGGTTACGTTAGCGTAAATTATCAGGCAACAGAGTGCAATTATTGCACAACATAAACAAAAATTGCTTTCGGCAACATTTGAATGTTGAATCTGAAGGCTTGTTGGGTATTTTAGTATTTAGAATGCAACACCAACATTAAAAATGTAAATCACTATGTTATCTGTGGCAACACGCCCCTTCCAACTGTGACACTGGTCCAATACACACGTGAATCTACTTGTCCGCCGTTTTATTTAATCTGCCTTGGCACCAACACTACCAGCACCTCATCAGCACCCAACACAATTACACCGCTGCACAAGGCTATAGTGGAAGGGTAGTAGCAGGATTTTGGTACAGACTGACGTCTGTATCACATCAAGCTACCCGAAACTGTCAAATTTTCCCAATCAACTTTGAACCTTATACTTTAGCAATAAAGTTGAAAATCTATCAAAGAAATTTGACAGATTATAGTAGCTTGATGTGCTGGCGTCTGTACATAACAGCTTTGTCTCTGGAATGGGCATGGCAATACATCTGCGATGCCTCTAGTAGTTGTCTACGGCCGGCTGTGACCACTTAAGGGCGATGCGCCAACGTAGCCCGCGAAATTATTTTTTTCTTATATTTTTTGCAATTTACAGCTCAGTATTTGGTTGTATCTTGATGAAAATATGATTCGCAACCATAATCATTGGCGTACATGGGGGGGGGGGGGGGCAGCCCACCCTGGAATGGTCTTAGGCCCACCCTAGGATGTTTGATACCCTCCGCTCTTCCCGGACGGAGGGTATCCATGAGATTTTACCAACGAAAAAAAACGTTAGGGGCCAGGCCCCCCCTAGAAGAAAGCCCTAGATACGCCAATGACCGTAATAAATATGTATTTACACAAATATAATAATTAAATTCATCATTACAACTCTTTGCCCTATTGCCAAATTCAATTAAAAAAAAAAAACGTAGGAACATTTGAATTTTGCAGGCTTGCTGGCGCATTCGCCTAAACATTAGGAAGGATATCGGATTGTCTTGGCCATCCAAAAACATAAAGAATAACCTCTTCAAACTTGAGTTCCTTCCGCGCCTCCTTAATATACTCCCTGATGATATTCATCTGCTCTAGTAGCGGGTTATCATCATCATCCTGACTGCTTTCGACCCTGGTCACGCTAGATCCTGCCACCGCCTCCATTTTGCCTCTCTGTCGCTCCATCCTCTCTCTTTCCATCTGTATTTGTTTTTCCGCTCGCTCATATCGTTGTCTGCGTACTTCTTCTATTTGAGCTTCAGTTGGCAATTTCCGTAATGATAGGAGGTCTTCCTGGAATCATGAAAGTTGTGGTTGAAAGGAAGAAAGAAAATATGTTTATTTGGAACATAAGTACACACAATACAAAAAAAGAAAATAATTAAATTCAAACGTTGTTGAAATTCAAGGGAGGTTGGTAATAAGAGACCCCGGACTGCTACTAAGGGCTGAAACTGCGTTAAACGGAAGCCCGCGCGGTTCCATACAAAAATGCCCGCGCGGGAGGGCTCCCACACATAAACACGATACGACGTCGCGTCGTGCTACGACGCAGCATCGTTTCACCGTTTGAATGACTTATTATTATTATAAGCCTGTGTTGTCTCACTGCAGGGTCTGCAGGGCAAAGGCCTCCCTTCCCTCTTTCCACTTTTCCCGGTTTGAATGATACGTCACTAAAATCATATACGTCGTAGCACGACGCGACGGCGTATCGTGTTTATGTGTGGGAGCCCTCACGGAGCACTTTTGTATGGAACCTCGCGGGCGTCCGCTTAACGCAGTTTAGGCCCTAAGACATTCCGGTTGAAGGAACTCAATAACACTGCCCGACCTGGGAACCGAACACGACGCTCGGAAGTCGCGCGTGCGGTCACTAGCATTGGCGTATATAGGGGGGGGGGCCGGGTGGGCACGGCCCACCCTAGACTGGTCTCAGGCCCACCCAAGGATGTTTGGGGACCTATTCGAAATTTTAAGCTGGATACTTACATAATATAACTTCACACAAAAGCAATCAAATAAATAATCTACCACCAAGACCTACACAATCTTATTATAACCTACATAAAGTTATAAAGTTACATAATACATTCCATTAAGTTACTTTAGTTATCACGAAAATAATTAAATCTTAGTAGATCCAGCTTATTTCGTTGCTTATTATCTAGTGATAATAAGCAACGAAATAAGCTGGAGTATTATTATGATTAGACGGCCCGGGGGCAAACGCATTGGCAATCGGCCATACAGGCCACGGCAGGGGTTGCGCAGGTCTCGAGGTGCCTTTGCACAAATCTGAGGCCCTCTGATGCATGGGCCTCGGAACAAGCCACCACGCGATTTACACCTAGGTAGGAGGCGTCCGCATCGGACTTGTCCTTGTCAGCCGGTGGGACTTCGGGCCGCACATTCAGCGGCTGGTCCCCAGGTTGATGAGCGTCGCAGCTGCTCTTGCGCGACTGCTACCCAATTTGTTCAACGCCTCCTGGCGGAGACTGTACGTGAGGATTGTGCGGTCCATGGCTCTGTATGAGTCGCCCGTAAGGGCGGACACTCTCTCTGACGGCCCGCAACGTTGCAATATTGCGAAGGCCGCAAAGAGCGATGGCTGTTAGGGTGATAAGAGGATACCGTACGATCTCCTACGAGGCAGCAACTCTCCTGGCAAAAATCCTTGCGTCCCTATATCGCTGCGAAAGGAGCTTTGTGCGTGGTCAGCCTCCGGTTCCTCGGGAATTCGAGCCACGAAGGACTGAGCTCCGTCAGAACCTATAGTGGCTGAATGGAAGGAAGCGACTTGCGCAACCCAGGTGGGGGCTCGCCACAATAGTGGCGGTAAGGCCTGTTATGGAAGAATGGCTGGAGAGGTAGCATGGCGCCCTGAGTTTCATAGGTGCATCGCATAGGTCGGGAGCGGACACCTGCTTGTCATCACTGTGTAGACTGCCACGAGGACACGGCGCAACATACGTTGGAGGAGTACAGCTTGGGTCAACAGCGCTGTGCCCTTGTCACGACACTTGGTGCGGGTGATCTGCCATTTTCGGCGGTGGTTCAGTCCATGGTCGGAAGCTAAAACGCGTGGGATGCTGTGGCCTCTTTTTGCGAGGAGGTGATGCATGCAAAGGAAGCGGCGGAGAGGTAGAGAGAGCATACCTCTCATTCCACTCGCACCAGAAGAGCAGCCGAGCGTCGAAGGGCGCTTAACGATTTCCGGCCAACATAAGAACCTGCAGGCGGCGAAATTGGGGCCGTGTCGTCGCTAGAGCAGTCGGGCTCAAAGAAGTGGCACGCAATATGCGCGCCTTATGAATTGGAAGGACGTGCGGTCGTGGGATCGCCCGCACTTGGGGATGGGGCCTGCTAGGCACGGCGGGCTGATACCAGTCGGGGGTGCGGCGAATGTACAAGTACTCCCGGGCCACCGACTTATGGTAGTAAAAGGAACAGTGGGGTTTTAGTCGGTAGGAGTCCGATATAACCCTCCGTTCTTCCCAGACGGAGGGTATCCATGAGGATGTCCCCACAAAAAAAAAAGGTTAGGTAGGGGCTGGGCCCCCCCTAGAAAAAATCCCTAGATACGCCAATGGTCACTAGACTAACGATATACAGGGTGTAGAAAAATCCCACCAATAAGCCGATATCTTACTAACTAAAAAATATTGCTTAATTTCAATTAACATTCAAGCGAGCGCGCGGTCATTTGCCAGAGCGGTCGCGCGTAACCTAAAAGATATTGATTAAAACCCTAATTATTTAATAACCATTTTTTTTTGTGTTTATCACATTATCATTACCTACGTTAGGACACAAAAAAAAATCTAAGTAATTTTCTTTGGATTAGTAAGCCATTTGACATCATTTTTTTTATATCTCTAACTTTCGCGTGCTTGCGTGCTTTCGACGCCTGCGCCGCGACTTAAACAAATGCGATCTATGCACTCCGGGTCCGGAGGGTGCGGGGAGGGCAGGTAAACAGTATATTTAGTGCACAGTGAAACAACAACAGGCTACTAGGGATGGGAAATACATGTGACAAGAAATAACGACATTAAGAACGAAAATATATCGACTGCGGTCGATTCGACGCCGCGCACCTGTTTGAAGGTTAAATAAGAAATGAAGGTTTGTATGGAATTTTATCATTTTTGCCCATGGGAAAACCCATCAGACGGGTGAACAGCTTGTAATAAAGAAATATCGATGTTTGGCAAGTCGTAAAAGCCGAGCAAAGCAGGGGAGAGACGTTGTAGTTACCTTTATATAATGAGCAGCAGCTTGTCTAATAGCAGTCTGTAGCCTCGCCTGTCGGGTGCCGGGTTCCGCAGGGAAGGTCACTATCTGCTTACTAAGCAGGTCAATGCCCTCTGCCAGTTTGCCGATGCGTCCGCGCATCTTGTTCACGTCAGTCAGGTTATACGTCGTCTCACCGTCGAATAGGCTTTGACACATCTAAGGAAGTAATTTATTCTTGGTTAACGACCGACCACAAGGATATTATATGTTAGTAGCTGCGCCCCGCGGTTTCACCCGCATAAGTCTCGATCCCGTGGGAATATCGGGATAAAAAGTATCCTATGTCCTTTCTCGGGACTCAAACTATTTCTATACCAAATTTCATCTAAATCGGTTCAGCGGTTTAGGCGTGAAAAGGTAACATACAGACAGACAGACAAGAGTTACTTTCGAATTTATAATATAAGTATGGATATTTCTATACCAAATTTCATCTAAATCGGTTCAGCGGTTTAGGCGTGAAAAGGTAACATACAGACAGACAGACCGACAGACAGACAAGAGTTACTTTCGAATTTATAATATAAGTATGGATAATCAGCAGGTTTAAAAAATAAAATCTGCTGTTCCATACACATCGATTTTGTAAGTATTGTACTTTTGTATGGAACAGCTGATTTAAAAAAATCATCATCTACAATCGTGTTGGTACTGAATTCATGAATACCATTTTCCAATGTCTATTTTACGCGTGGTAGATACCAAATCGAGTATAAATTGCTGGTGGTACTGCGGCCGTTATATGACGGCACCGCTGTCTTAGGCATCCCAAGAATGACTGACACTGCCTAGTTTCCCATTTTGACTTTGTAACTTTACCTGTACCCACTAAATAATTACCTTCTCATACATGGCGACATCCGGGCGAGCCTTGTCCATCAAGCTCCTCATCTGCTCATACGCGGTCACCAGCACAGTCTTAGCATTCCGACTCTCTTGCACCTGCTTCCGTAACTCTATGAGATTGTAGCAGTGCTCACACAGACGGAGGCCATTCTTCTCTGTTATCTCATGGTCTGGCTGGCTTGATGTCTGTGGTGCTGATGGGTCTACTATCGCTCCTGTAACATGAAACATAACAAATAATCAGCCTATAATGCCTGTGTGTGGGAAAAAGTAGGCCATAATTAGGGTTACCATTTAGAAATTTGAAAAGTCCTGACAAAAAGCCGGACATTTCAATAAAAGTCTGGACATTTTAGTCGAAAAATCCAAACATTTACCCACTTAGTTAGTGGTAAAAAGTGCGCTGAAAAATATAAAAATTAATACGTCTAACAGAAACTAGTGTTAAGTTTGATTATTTTACGTAAAACTACTATTATTTATTTTTTTGCAGTGGTGGCCCAGTGGTATCGGCCGCGACTTACGAGTTGTAGGTCGTAGGTTCGAACCCAGACAGGCGCTTTACTTTGTGTAAATTATTTCATCACCACTGCTCTCAAAACGGTGAAGGAAAACATCGAGAGGAAACCGGCATGTCCTAGAACCAAAAATTCAAAGACATGTGACATCTACCAGCCCGCACTGGGCCCGCGTGGTAGATTACGGCCCACTCCCTCTCACAGAGAGGAGGCCTGTGTCCCAGCAGTGGGAACATTATAGGCTGATAATGATGATGATGATGACTATTATTTCGAAGAAATTTTTTATGTTTGAACTAGTTGATTGTTTGCAAATTTTCAATACTTACAAGATTTATTGTTTGATCTCATTAAGTTGATTGATAAAGAAGTAACTATATTTTGTTTTTAGATGAATGAGAAGTTAATAAATATTTTAAAGACTTATTTGGTTTTATTACTTGTATTCCATCTATGTCAAAAATCCGGAAAAATTAAAACAAACGGACAAATCCGGACGGATGGTAACCCTAGCCATAATCAACTATGCGGACCCAATCAATGCAACCCAAATAGAATTTTTGGTTCTACAACATGCCAGTTTTCTAACAATGTTTTCCTTGGCTGTTCTAAGAGCAGTGAAACTTAAACTATGAATTATCTATCTTCTACAGGGTGTTACGGAAAGGGTATATCAATACAAACGGGTTGAAGAGTGTGTCTGGTCTAGAATCTCTGTACAAAATTTTAGCTCAAAAGCAGTAACTTTGAAAATACTTAATATTTTTTTATTTCGATAGTTTATTAAATTGAAATCATAACAAACGTGTCACCGCACTACGAGGGTCATTATTCATTATCTGTAGTGTGTCTGTGCGCCTAGTACACGCACATCACGCCGCCGCGTGCCAGTGCAGCGCCGTGATGTCGAAATAAAAAAATTTTAGGCATTTTCAAAGTTAATGCTTTTGAGCTGAAATTTTGTACAGAGATTCTAGACCAGATACACTCTTCAACCCGTTTGTATTGATATACCCTTTCCGTGACATCCTGTATATCTATACTATTAATAAACCTGAAGATTTTGTTTGTTTGAATGCGCTAATCTCTGGAACTACCAGTTCGATTTGAAAAAATATTTTGCATTTGATAGCAAAATTTTTGAGGAAGGCTATTTAACATTGCGCTAGAAATCTTAGGAACAGAGCATAAAATAAAAAACGTCAGAAAGAAAAGAACGCTAAGTGATAAGTGATAGAGCGGGCAGGCGATGCGATACGACAAACTTCACGCGCGGGCAGAAGCTAGTAAGTAAATAAACATACTTACTGGCTACATTAATATCTAGGAACAGTGAGCAGTCATGGCAGAGGATGGATCCGCACAGTCTACAATGGTGCTTCCGCCGCGTCAGGTTGAAGGTCTTCGCGCAGTTGGGGCATAGCTTCACTGAGGAACCGTCCAACCAGGGAACTACCTGGAAACCATTCACAATTTGTTAAACTAAGATGTACATTGTCTATAGTATAAATGTTAAAATGTGTTCATAATAAAGAAAGAAATATTGGAACAGTTGCAAGACAAATAAAATTTCAGTCAACAACATCCATCGGTTTCTTACTAAACTTCAACTATATCCGACGATCCTGCATACTTATCTCTTTTGTTGACTGTACAAGAAATATAAGGAAAGATAGCAATACACTTTGTTATGTGTACCTATTTCTCTCTCTTTCGTCGAAAGAACTACCATCCCATACATTTGGGTTGAGTAAATAATTATTGAAGTTGGGAATAGCAAAGTTGATTTTTTTTTTCACAAGTACAATGTTGGTCCCATGGAGAAAATTTTTCAGTTTGATGGTCTATACAGGGTGTCCGGTAAATAGTACGACATATTGCAGGGGGTGATAGCTTGGGTCAATACCTACCAAAACAACACAATGTATGTTCTGCAAAATGTTACAGATTTACAGTTATAATTTTTTTTCCGATATATCGAAAAATCTCTACCTTGAAACAGAGTTTTAAGCATCTCGTAATGAAAAATTCCTTTTCTAGTATTTGTTTTACATCAAATTATTCGTGAATAGTTTTTCTACTCATTGACAAGTCTTGTTTCTATCAAAAACCAGAATGTTTCAAGAAATACTATTTTTTGTTTAAATTTTCGCAGAACGATTTTCTTATTGCCTTTAACCTAGTGGTAAAAAAAATAGTTACATTTTGCGGAACATTATTATGTTGTTTTGGTAGGTACTGGCCCAAGCTATCACCCCCTGCAATATGTCGTACTATTTACTGGACACCCTGTATACCTTTAAATATGACCACACCTTTCTGATACATAATCAGTCTTTTAGACAATGAGGAGATGAGATGGTTCTGTTGGCAAGTGGGGTGTTACTCTCAGAGGAGGCTGCCCAATAGTGTCAAAGTCATTCTTTGCACTGACTGTTCTGGCCGAAAATGTCCTGCCGCTTTTTTTTTTAATTGGCGGATGCAAACACAATTGGTTACTCTGAATCAATTATTAGTCAATCAGCTGTGGAACTGCTATTAACTGCTTAATCACCGCTAATAAGACAATTGATTTACTATTGTAATGGGCCGATAGAGTACCACGCTGGGATGGATCTATTATATTTTTGAGGTTCTGGCTCCATCAATAACTTTAGATGATTTTGCAGAGTGGTTAAATCAAAAACTTTACTCAATAAACAACATCTCACTCATACAATATGTAACAAAAACCCTGTCCGATCCAATAAAGGCGTATTCCTGGTTCAACATACGTACTAGAAAAAATGGTTATAAAAATGTAACTCATAAAAACCAAAAGTTATTGATTTTTTGTTTTTATAATCCATGCGAAATTTAACACTGAATATGGCAAATTTTCATAAGTTGACAACACTCCACCCACCGGCAAAATCTTTTTATTTTTACCTATTTTTATTTCAAAGAACACCGCCCTACGCTACCGCGTAGTAGGCACTCTTTCAACTAGTCGCCGACTCTTTGATCTCGCCGACTCGTTGCCTACCGGCGCGCTACTTCTTGTCAGTCTTTCGTGGAGATAGCTTCCGATCGGACGTCCGTACGTATCACACGCTATCGTTTCGTGAACAATTTCGTATTCAAATCAGGAATATTTTAATAAGTTGATGTGTTTAGGCAAGACCGACTGCAATTGGCTATTTGACAGTTGTAACGATAAAATATATAATATGTTAGATATAGTAGCATATAGGTTCACAATAATCATACAATAGGTTTTATGCATTAAAATAAATTGTAAATATTTTATTTTTGAAAAATAAATTAGAGATTTTTTATCTGTGGATTACAAAAACTGAAACGCGAACGGCCATGATCGAGCATCGTATGACGTCACATCACAATAAATAAAACGTTGTGTGTTACTGTGTTTTATCATCGTTGGCAGTTTGCTGATTTTCCACACAAAATATACTTTTTATGCAAATTTTTATGCAAACTTTCCACACAAAATATGTTTAAGAGTTGAAGCGTCGTAGTTAGCTTTACTTATTTTATTGAAATGTGACGTCACAGCCATAAATGTCACGTGATCGGCTGTTTCCGCGCGAATTTCAAAATACGGAATGAAAAAAAACATTTTTTTTCGAATAAACAACGCTTTTTTAAGAAAAAAATAATTGTAAGAGGTATAAAATAAACCTACGTATATTTAAAAATATCTTTTCGAAAACTGTCAAATAGCCAATTATGCAGCTGCGCGTAGAACGTATGAGGTGCGTTTCGCGAATAGACCAGGTGTGACAGTACCGTCGGAACGTGCGTCCCAACGCCTGCATAACCGCGTGTATACCACAGGCAGTGTTCAAGCAAATTTAGTGAAAAGGTGTCGAATGTGTGTTAGTGTTGGAGGTGGACAGGTGGAACACGATCGCCGAAGTATGCAAGAACAACCAGTGAACGTTTTAATAAGCTGATACCTGCAGTCGGTTAGTACATTGCCAAAAGCACATCACATTTAAAAAAGCCCTTTTCAGGGCTACATTTAATTCAATTAATTATTTCTTGATAAACAGAATAAAGTCTGAAACACAAAATACAGAGAGTGTGTCTGAAATCCGAATCACTATGCCCACAAAACAATATCAGCTGATACCTACACGTAGGCAGGTATTTGTTTGGCGGCACGCGACAAAGCGGGGTCATGAGTTCATGACAAAGGATCATACAAACCGCCTCGCTCAGGCGGCTTCTTTGACACAAAACTGTAGGTGAACTTTGTCGAGCGATCAGTGTTGCCTTCGGTCAGATTTTATTTTTTATTTTAATTTAATTATATTCACTGGGGAAAAATAATAATCTCAAATCCATTAAATGGTTACGTATATGTGTTCGCAATACGATGCCGAATAATACCCTTAAGGATCGGACAGGGTTTTTGTTACATGCTGTATAATATATATTATTACCTAGGTCATATTAGATAAGTAAACATAACAAACTGATTAAATGAATGAAAACAATATAGGTCTCCATTATAAGAATAATTCAATGAGTCTACAATAAGTTTTATCACTAAGTACTTCATTAATCCCATTATTTTGATGATTATGAATGAAATAGTAATAAGGAGAATCTAACCATGTTTAATGTCTGTGGAATACAAATCAGGCAACAGGATGTATGCTTTTATTAGTATTTCATATTTTTATCCCATTGCAATTTTTGTAAAGTTATTTTCATATCTGACCACTTTTAGTATGTACCTAAACCAAATAAATGCTTGATAAAAATCTACAACTTGGTAGTTGTAGGTTTTCTGTCACATTCGCAATAAAGTATAAACATTAAAACAAAAGAAAGGATATCCAAAGCTCGACTCACTTCCTGTTCATGTAGTTTCCTCTGACTGGGTTCAGTAGGCATGTTACACACGAGCTTATCCAGCCTTATCAGCAGCTTGTTGGTCTCAGTCGCATATCTCTCCAGCCGCGCAGACCTCACTCCCTTCAAATACTCCGTGGAACTACGCGACACACCTAAACTTTGCTCCTCATCCAAATACCGATGCTCTTGGTAACTAAACTTTAACGCACGATCAAACGTCTCTTTCAAATCAGAATCGTCATTGTTCAATATTATCTTCTTCGCTTTACCAAAGATATCCTTCAAGGATCTTAGGACGTCCTGTTCTTCCGAGTGTAAACTCTCGAAGTGGCTCGTCAGTTGAGAGGGGGATTTCAAGTCCGCTTTACATATTGGACAGAGAAAACCCTCTAATATCTCCTCGTCGTTAGCCGTAGCCATGGTGAACGAGTTTTAATTAATGCACCATTATACATGCACGGTAATCAATTATAATTTTTAGGAGAAAGAAAACACCCCCTCATCAACCTTCGCACAAATTATGGCAGCTACGTTTAGTTTAGGCTAATCACAGATTACTAATATGAGGCTAATACTCTGAGGACTCGAGGTTTCTTTTCTAAAACTTCGGTGACTCAGAATGATTTGCTTTACGTTTAAAAAATACATGATTAAAATGTCTATAAAATACAGTTAAAAGTCCTGAAATTGTTAAAAGAAAACTAATAAAATAAAATGGGTCTTTAATTTTTTTGGGTGAGGAATTGAGGAACGAAACGTCGAAATGACAATTTGATTGAAGTGTTGCCCACGTTAAATTGAATGTACCACTTTAGTAGATTTTAATAAAAAATATATTATTGGTTCTATTTTGGAGTGTGATCCAAAATGGTAATATCGTGTATAGTACCAGTACCTAGCGATGGCCGCAGGAATCCGTTGGATGCGAGAAACACTGAACCGGCCGAAGAGGTGGTGCTTAGGGGAGGCCTATGTCCAGCAGTGGACGTCTTTCGGCTGAAATGATAATATCGTGTCTGTGGAGACACCATAACATTCCCCTTTTGATCAAAAGGGTTAGCTAATGAGATAAATATCTTAGAAAACACTGCATTGTGTTCATGTATGTACATGTTTACACCGTCACCCATAAGCTTTCGAAAAGCGATGAAAGAAAAATAAAAAAAACCATTTACATTACTGATTTCATATATTCTGTGACACTAGAAAATAACGTTTTTAAATCTTCCAAGCTACTTTTAGTATCTGGCCAATCTTGTTTTTCAGCTGCCCTGATGACCGCCTGACCAGTTAGTCTTGCAGAAGACAGTTGTTGATTAGCTTGAAGTTTATCCTTCTCTTCAGACTCTTCCCTAGCTTTTTTACTTAGTTCGAGAACGGCCTGAGCCATTTCTACCACTTTTTTACACGTTTCTGGATTGTTAGCCCAGTTACCACTCTGAAAAAATAAAACACATTGAATTGATTCAAAACACCCATTTTTTTTAAATCGTTTTGTGGTTATTGCTAGATAGTATCGTTACCTGGGTAAAGCCTTTGTATGCTTTTAGTAAGCGTTGCGCTTTTAACAAATATGTTGGACTTAAGTCTGAGTACAACTGCCATATTTCGGGGTTATTTTGATGAACCGACGTTATCCTTCCGAACAACTCCAACACTCGTTTTCGCAATCTAGAAGAAACGTACATATTATTAAATATATAATATTTTTTCGATTGGGATTTGTAATACAAAAAAATCCATGACTTAAAAATCTTACCTAGCCGCACTGTTCCCATCAGCATCTGTACTGTCCTGAATAACAGCTCGTACCAGTAGTCCTAGCACTTCCACATCTTCAAACTTCTGCTGCAGGTCGAGCATACGATGGCAACCACGAATCACGTCTTCGAAGTGCCCCGTGTCCATACTCACAATTATTACGTTCTCCCAGAGCTGCAACATATTTATTCTGTTATTTTATTATATGATGGGTCAAAAAAGGAAAGAATTAACAGAACTAAATTCATCATTTCAGCCGAAAGACGTCCACTGCTGGACATAGGCCTCCCCCAAGCACCTCCACTTTGACCGGTTCTATGCTTATTGCATCCAACGGGAGGAATTAAATTAATCTATGCTATTTATTTTCTCAGTAGCTGCCTGAAGTCTGGATTTGCGCCCGCGGATTGCAATTACTAGTCAATAAGCTCGCCCCGTATTAGATAAGACTACCTGACGCTGAATGATGATAGCTGAATGTTTTATCATTTTGCGAGGCTTTTATCGAAATAGTTCAAAACAAAAACTAACCTTCCAGTTGTCATAATTGAACCTGAGTGCCTCAATCAGAGCCCTGTAAGCTCTATTCTTGTCTCCCTGTTTCACGTATACTTTAGCGAGGTTGTTCCACGCTTCAAACGTGTTCGGCTGCAGATATGTATAGCGACGATATGCCTTCGCTGATACCTCCCAATTCTCCACCATAAGGGCTGCGTATCTGAAATAAATATTGATTAGCATGCTGTTAGCAGAGAAATCTATATATGTACTAATAATAAAGCGGAAGAATTTATTTGTTTGAGCACGCTAACCTCTGGAACTGCCAGTCGGATTTGAAAAATTGTTTTTGCTTTTTGATAACCCAATTCTTGAGGAAGGCTAAAACATTTTTAACATCACGCTAGGACTCTTAGGAACCGAGCAAAAAGAAAAAAAAAGGACGCGAAAACGAACTAATAGCGCGGGCAAGCGATGTGATGCGACGGGGTGGGTCGGGGGAACAAGAAATTTTACGTGGACAAAGTCGCGGGCAGATGCTAGTAATCTATAAATAGGTAAGCTAATAATAACAAGCCACTGGTAAACAAAGGCACACTCCTTGATTTCCAAAAGATTTACGATATTGCTCTAAAGATGTCTAAAAGAAATAAAAGTTAACTGTCAGAGAGGAGGGATTTTTTTGCAAGATTTATAACCTCATGGTGGATCTATCTGTATCATATCAATTTAAACTGTCTTCCGTATTTAAAACTCACCCTAATCTAAGCCACACTCTCTCCTGTATTGAATTAATTTCGACTGATTTCTCGAAATGTGGAATGCATTGTTCATATTCTTTGTGGTCGAACAAGAAATTGCCCCAATGCCTCTGGGCTCTACTGCTCTTGTGGTTTGAAAACTCCCATGCCTTCTCAAAGCATTTGACATCATCTGGAAATAAAAGAAGTGTTAAAAATATGATCAAAAATAGTAGAATTTATATCCCATGTTGGCAACACTACAACTATCATTAACAACTGATTTTTTAATGGAAAGGCTAAGGCAAAACTTCTTTTGATTCCGAAAATAACCCAGGAAGTAATTCATTAAAATTGAATGTAGGTGTGGTTGTTACAACATTATACCAGACTAGCTGCGTCCCGTGGTTTCACCCGCGTAAATGTCGAGCCCGTGGGAATATCGGAATAAAAAGTAGCCTATATTTTAATCCAGGGTGTCAACTACCTCCATACAAAATTTTATCAAAATTGGTCCAGCCGTTTGAGCGTGAAGAAGTAACAAACATATAAACACACACACACTCACAAACTTTCGCTTTTAGAGTATTAGTGTGGAGTGTGATTCTATGAAATTAAATTATAAAATCACTAACCTGTTGCATCACCTAACAGGCAGTATAACTTTACTGTTGGATTCAAATCAATTTGCTGTTGTATCACTTCTGCTGCCTGAAAAATAGATAAAATTAATTGAAAAACCTACACCCTGGACTTTTCCATCACTGGAAACACTCCAACAAAGTATTTAAAGTTTATCAGCACCAAACTGTCAATATAGTTAAGTCATTTGCTGCCACCGCGGTCACATGGTGTCCGCAAACAATAGATTTTCTACTGTGTTTTCTTTGGCAGTCAATGTGTTAAAAAGAAAAAAAGACATAACATTACACTGCTACAAGGCCAAGTAGCTGGCTTGCTAGAGCTAAGAAAATATTATATTTTATTCTATATGCTGCAGTAATTAATACCACCAAAAAAAGCAATAATATTCTACCTTATGTCTCAACTGCAGTGTAGTATAGCATAAAATAACGTCTTCCCATAACTGTAACTTTAAGTATTCTTCCAGGGCAGCTTTCACAAGTCCCAAGTTAAGGTACAGGTCTGCTAGCTGCTGCCTCCACATCCATGCAGGTTGTAAACCAGTTGCCCACAGGTATGATAATCTGGAGAAAAAAAAAATCCAATAAAAATTATGAAAATAATTGTTTATTCGATAAATTGTTGAGACCGCTTCACTCAACATCGCCGCGCGCTGGCAGCAGTGAGCTCCGGGTGCGGGGACAGCGGGGAGTCAGCCGGCCGCCGGCCGAGCGCGGGCCCCCGCGCCGCACCGTCACGACAGTCAGCTGTTGCTCGCCTTCATGCACGGCTGCGCTTGCGCGTTTTAATTACCATTTCTTATTTTCATATCTTAACCGACCGTTGTATTTTGTTTCCCATTTTGTCATTATATCTTGTTATACAGTCCGCTACACTTTCATTTTGCTCCACCACGACCTATCGTCGCAATCAAAACGGTATGTGAAAGAGGAGAGAATTTAAAAAAAAAGCCAATAAAATTGATTATCCAATAGGTAATACGGGCTCATTGATTATCCAATTCTGTCATATATTAATTATCAAACGATAAATATCGCCTCATAGGAACATTGATGGGACACCCTTTCACGAGCATATTGTTTGTCGTTTTGGGGTCAATAATCAAATAGTTAACAACCGCATACTTTAAGTTTATTTTAAGACCTACCTGGTAGTAGAACTGGCTCCCGTCTTATCATTAACAATCGTCTCGCACTGTAGCATGGCTCGCTCCACAGTTCTTTTATGGTTGGCCTCCAGTTTGCACCTAATGAGCAGGGCAGCTACCCTAGTAGACCAGGCGCCTTTCTTCTGTGTTAGAACAGCTTCGATGTAGGGGGCGAGCTCTTCGTTCAACAACTCATCTTTCGGCTGAGCCTTCATTAAATATTGGCTGAAAAGAAAAGAATAACAAATTCGTTTAGTGTGTACAGTACAGTTTCTGAGTAAACACTCCAACAAATCAAACAGTTCCAATTGATTTTCCTATTTGTGGCATAATCAGCCTATAACATTCCCACACTGCTGGGACATAGGCCTCCTCTCTGTGAGGGGGAGTGGGCCCTAATCCACCACGCGGGATACTATCTGTGGCCGATGCGTAGCTTTAGTTTGTTACTAAAATTATAAACTTATGGGTTACCATAAGTTTATAATTTTAAATTAATCTCCCTGAATTTTGTATTGCGATGTCGCATCGCTTTTATGTTGTATGTGTCATGCTTAAAACATGAATTTCTGAAATAATGACTAAGTTTCTATTTACCATAGGGGATGGTTATCAAATATAATACTCACACAGTCAGCAAACAAAGAATCTGCTCCAAACTTGGCAGTTCAGCTTGGCTGATGGTCTCAGTATATGCTATCTTGTTCAATCTAAGATCATCTTGCAGTTCTAGGTCAGGAGGTAACTGAGAACCGCCATGACTCTCCTCAGCCGAAGGTCTTTGTATGTTAGAGTCTAGCTCACTAGATAAAGCGAGCTGGGGTATTATTGTTTGTTGAAACTTTGTTCTTTTGCCAAGGATACCTGAAAAATTTTGATGTGGTTTATTTTATACTTATCATTTACATATTTACTCATTTGTAAGAGCCAAAGTAACTTTTAACTGAAGAAAACTTCCAGTTGAAAGTTACAAGTTCAAGTTTCATTTTGTCACACTGTCCTGTTGTAGTCCTAATATTTCTGTTGATCAATATTTGAAAACTACCAAATTTGGTGTTGCCATAAACAAAAACTAAAACCATCCCACAAATCACAAAATCACATCCTATTAAATCAGAAAACATTTTCCCAATACCTTTTAACTCCAGCTTCAGTCCTGCAAGATCCCTGGCCCTGTTCAGATACTCTTCGGTCCTCTGCACCCTGCCATACAGGAGATAGGCCTGCCCTATCTCCATACACAGCAGGATCTGAAGCCTTGGCTTGTCTTGTATGACATGCAGGAGGTTCGTCAGCTTGGCTATTATGATCTCAAGTTCAGAGTATAAAGTTGCGCTGGTATCTTCTAGAACTTTCTGATGGACTGCTTTGCTTCGGAAGTACCACCATAAGTGTAGCTGGAAAATTAAAGTCGTAAGTGGAGGTTTCAGTTTATCATGTTATTGTTCTGGTTTATAAGCTGTTTACATATAAGCGCTCAACGGTTTTCACAATTATATTTTTATTGTTGTTTCAGGTGTCATTTTCATATAAAAAAATTGCTAGTTCATTGACATTTGTCAGGTTAAAGATGAAAAGTCTTAATCAGAAAATTCCTGACGTCATTTAGAAACTAGTGATAATTTTATGCCATAAACTACTAAGTAGCTAGTTAGCTGTACCATGTACAGTCACGAGCAATAATATGTCAACACTTGGCAACTTTCAATTGCGATTTTTTCGTGAAATAACGAATGTAACGTTGAATTACGACACTTTACATAAACCTATGGGTTCGAAAATACTATGTTGGTAATAACATAAAATTTCATCCAAACTAATATTATAAATGCGAAAGTAACTCTGTCTGTCTGTCTTTTCTTCACGCCTAAACTACTGAACCGATTTGTGTGAAATTTGGTACAGACATAGTTTGGAACTTGAGAAAGGACATAGGATAGTTTTTATCCTGATATTCCCACGGGATCGAGACTTATGCGGGTGAAACCGCGGGGCGCAGCTAGTTCAAAAATAAAGGAGAAAATCGCCTTTGAATAAAGCCAAGTGTATACATATAGACGTGACTGTACCATAATCATTTGCATAGAATTCATTCATAAATTGATAAGATATCCATTACCTATTATATATATAGCATCCTAAGGGTATTTTCAGAAAGGTTAGAAGGGCCTACAATGGATAGGTTTATCAAGCTACATGCCAGACATGGGGCTTGATAAACCTTCCTGTGTTTTTATTGTTTTTATTTAAATTAAGTTAGATTGTAATTGTGTGCCTTATTTTTTTTTTTATCTACTACCTACTAACATAGTTTTTTTAAGTTACTTGTAATACTAACACACTATGGGCCTGCGATGCCTGCTAATAAAAGATTTTTATTTTATTTATTACCTACACAGTAATGTGATAATACAAATTTTACTTAAAACTACAAAATGGTAAGTCAATCTTTCTGATTCATATTATCGTATTAGTAAATAATAAGCTCACCAAACTTTGATCAGCATTACACAGCACATTGAAAACTTGTGTAGAGAAGTATAACAGTTCTGGATGGAGAATATTTACATATATTGGCTCCGAGTCCCTCTGCAGCATCACACTAGCATCAACATCTTTAGGCCATTCTATACCAAAGAATTCTTCTATACTCAACGATTCTGGGTGTGGGTTCCAATTGCGATCACAAAACGTTAGAAATGAACTCACTGATACAAAAAGAACATTTTCCTTAGCATTGTTATCGTTTTGATACTTTTTTAATACATCTTTCAAAGCATCTGTTTCAAGACCCGTCGCTAATAGTTCTTTACATATCTCCATATCTCCGACTGACCATTTATCCGACCATAATTTTTTGATAGTTTCATTATCTGAAAGTAGAGGTTATTTAGATGGAAAGGTGAATTTTTAAGATTAAACATGGATATTAGTTTAAATAACTTTACCTGTGTTCAGTTGGTCGTCATAGTTGCATAAAAGTAAAATTGATTCCGGTGTCATTGTAGTATACTTATTGAATATACGATTAGTTGTGTACAGTTCACTTTATTATAATATTATTTCGGAAGTCTTTTCAGTCGTCTCTGGCAATGTTTACGTCGTGTTTTTGACATAATAACCTCAAAAGGTCAAAATGAATGTCATTTTCGAAATTTCTAGTGTCTATGAGTTGTAGTGTACTGTGTGTATGTGATAGTGAGGTCTAGTCCACATACATGGTCTATAGTCAGAATTTTAATTCGATTCCAGATTTGACATTAGCTACTGTCATTTTGTGAAATAATGATACCACATATAATAGTGTAGTGATGAACACAAAAATCGATAAACAATCAGTGTGTGTTCATGATCACATTTTTTTATTTATTTCACACACAATTATAAAAGAAAAGTCTCAGATCGTTAATTAATCGTCAAAACTAAATTATCGGTTCAGAAATATTTAATTTCCTGATATACTTAGTTTACGAGAGTAAAATTATAAACGAGAAGAATCGATCCGGAAATATTCCATTTCCATATCGAATAATTTCGCAACGTCACTATTTAGTACTTGTCATAACGTTGCAACACTGAAATTGTCAAATCTGGAATCGAATTAAAATTCCGAGTATAGTCGGGTCTAGTAATTCATTCCAGCGCACAGTGGAACGAATGTATGGGAGCGGTTGGACGTAGACATGTCCGAAAAAAAAGAGTAAAATTATGCCAAACTAATGATGCTATCTTATTCGATTACTTAATGCCTTCATAACTTGTGGTGATGAATTTCTTCATAACTCCCATATTTCGGGAGTAATTTGAGAAAATGTGAAATTTTACTATGAAAATGAGTGTATCGAGCTCTCTCCCTCCTGATTCCGGGCTTGTTTCAAGTAGCGGTCTCTAATATCGTAATGCTATTACTAAGAGCTATATTTAATACTAAGACACATAGTGCGCCAAATGTGCACTTTCTGGGATAAAAGGAAATGAAAATTTAAAAAAAAAAAATCGTTTTTTCCCCATTTGTATTTACTTTAAACCGCAGACAGACTTATTAAGAGGTCTATAAATATATTATATATATACAGAAATATATATTAACAAAAATATTCACAAGAACTGATGAGAGTATGACTTTTAAGTAAGTTGATAATAAATTACCTAGTTTCATTAAAAGTACAATAAATAATTAAGATGTAAGCTCTAATTTACTAAGTTACACATTTTAAAACAATAACATCATTTAATTATCTTCGTCATCATCATCATCATCAATTAATTCAAATTCAGAATCGATGTCCGCTAAATCATTTATGTTAACAAATTCGATATCACTTTTCTCAGAATCCGTAAGCTCATAAAATTCCTTAAAAGAAGATTTTTTTACAAACTTATTTCCTTTTGGACGGATACTTGTAACAAGTGGATCAGAAGACAGTAAAAGATTGTGCATAATATCTTCATTGCATGAGATACTGCTATGCTTTCGAGAATGCCCCTCTCTATATTTTCTAAAATCTTTATTTCTAGCCTCAGATGCCTCTTCGGATAGAAAACCAATGGGCACAATTGACATGTTCTGAACTATGTCTGGCCCATGCATTAAAATTTTATGAAGTGAAGAAGGCATATAATACCATGGGTATAACTCCACGTAAAGCTTAGCAGTATCAAAGCAGAACTCTCGGAATTTAGTTACGTTGATCTTCTCTCCTGATGAAATACACTGCAAGATCACACAGATTTTTCTTAAAAGCATAGCATCTATTCCGGTCAGTTCAGCAGATTTAGTGTAGTTTTCAAAAAATCTCCTTGCCGAGTTGCCATTGTTGGTGGATCCACTGCCTTGTTTCACAACATCGAGAAGTAAGCCCGTTTCTCTTCTTACAGCCTCTTGAACTCTTTTCTTCCTGTCATCAACTTGCCTTTTTGCTATATCACCCCTTACTTGCCATGATTTTATGTCTAATTTGTAGGAAATGTGTAATAAGCATTCCATTGAGCGAATCCAAGCGTGAAGGGTGCTTAAGCCATATTTATACATGTCCTCGTTTGCGTGTTTATCTTTGATTAACTCTAAATTATTCATTTCTTTAGGACAAGCCTTGCATATGTCACACACTGAAGCTGCTGTATTGGATATAATGGAATGAATTTTACCATCAATCATTGTCAACAGCAGTTGGTGTTTGACACTAATTCCATCAGTGATGGTGGATGGAGTTAAGGCTTCAATCTCTGCTTCGATTTCAGCCATCTCTCTCTGCACATTTTCTTTGGTTTCCTTTATAAACTTAAACAATATTGGCCGGCAAAATGAAGTGGAAGATGGTCGCTCGTTTTCCCAAATTGTTACACCTTTTGAGACGAGCCGCAGTGGTACAAGACTAATCATAAAATTACTAGCAAGATCGATTTGCTCATCTTCACTCGTCCTTTGATGATAAATGCTTTGGCTAGATGATCCGTCAAAACCCCATTTGCTGGTCAATACGAGCTGTTGATTGGGATCAACAGGGGTTTCTAACGACCTAATAAGTCTTCTTGAGGTTAAATCCATCAAGGCTTGTAATTTGATTTTTGCAGAGCTCTCTGTAACTGTGAGATCTTCTTTGGCCGGATAGCACTTAATTTTTTCTTTAACCAACATGTAGTAACTCGGGTATTGAAGAGCTCCTTCTTGAGTGTTGAAATCCCGAAGAGTGTTATAGCGCCATTTCGATAAGTTCATCGATACATAAAGAGCCAATGCCTTCAAAGGGGATATTTCCCGTACCTGAATTGATTTACCTTCAATGAAGGCTTTGATTTTTGAGGCCTCTTCTGGATTCTCCGTCAAGTATTTCATAACATAAGCTGTATCGCTTTGTCCTGCCTTTTGAAGCGCCCTTTCGGCCGAAAACATAATTTCAGCGCTGCTACTGCTGCATGAAAGACTATCTTCAGTGCGTCTTCTTTTTTGCCGGTTACTAAGGTCCTCAAAAGATTTACGAGGACTAGGATGTGTACAAGTTGAAGCATCAGATTTAGCAGGAGAAATTATGGGCTCGATGACGTCACTTATATTTTCTGTAGAAGGTTCCATATTTTCATTCTGTAATTCCGGCCATTGAATTGCAGCCTGTAGCCAAATCTCATGTTTCTTCCGAAACTTATCTGTGCTTCTTCCAGACTGTGTCCATTTTGCATAAATGCGGTAGCAAAATCGACGACACCAGTCTTTTAAACTTGTTTCAGCACTTTCACATAACTGAACACAACTGTTATCTTTTAAAACACTGAACAAATAGTTAAAGTCGCGTAAATCTTTATGTGCGCGTGCGCATAAAGCAACGTGAATATCAAGATTTGTATTAAAATTTGGAAAATACATTGCGAGATTAGCTTGGATACAACGAGGTGTAAATCAACACTGATTTTAAAGTTACTAATAGTGACCTATTTATATAAAATCCAGGTATCCCAGGTATCCTTTGTTAAATATTGCAAGGTAATTAGTTATTGTGATAATTAGTAAATGATGCATGCTAAATTAGTGTATTAAGAGCCATTTAGTAATTAAATAATAGCAATGTTCTTATCAGTAATCATTAGTGCATCAGTTTTATATGTAAACCTTAAGTCCCTAATTATATATCCTAATTAGCTTATATCTTCTCTAATTGGCTGCTCAGAAATGTTATTGTAATAAGGTAAACCTTTAGAAAAACGGTTTTAATCAACAAAATAAACAAAAAATAAAAAAATTGTGTTATAAAATAAACATCACTCTTTATCCCAGAAAGTGCACATTTGGCGCACTATGTGTCTTAGTATTAAATATAGCTCTTAGTATAAGCATTATGATATTAGAGACCGCTACTTGAAACAAGCCCGGAATCAGGAGGGAGAGAGCTCGATACACTCATTTTCATAGTAAAATTTCACATTTTCTCAAATTACTCCCGAAATATGGGAGTTATGAAGAAATTCATCACCACAAGTTATGAAGGCATTAAGTAATCGAATAAGATGGCATCATTAGTTTGGCATAATTTTACTCTTTTTTTTCGGACATGTCTACGTCCAACCGCTCCCATACATTCGTTCCACTGTGCAGCGGTGGAATCCAGTAACACTAGATCGATCAATCCACTCCAGCATCAAGTATGCAGCAGTGCGGGGCACTTTGAGCAGTCGTGCCTTATTATTTATTTATTTCTAGATTTATTGGTATGCAAGCACTTGCTATCAATCTGCTGACCCAATTAAGTTTTAGTTTTTGTTTTATGCACAAAAACGAAGCTTGCGCTAAACACTTACGATGATGCATCTACACGTTTTTGTTTTTGTAGAGGTTTGTACAGTTTGCTTCAAGTTCCATGCGTGTGGTACCGGCTTACTATTATTTTTCTCTATGCCTAGCGCTAGCCTTATTGGTTTAGGGTGAAAAAAAAAACTAAAAAATAGTCTGTGGCAAACAAAATGGGTGTACTTTTAGGTTAAGGAATTTATGAATTTTTAGGAAATAAAGCTTGACAAAAATGAAATATATTTATAAAATGGAGTCAGTGCTGATAAGTATAGCCGTTGTTTTTTGTACAGTGTTACTCGTGAAATTACTTTATAAACTACGGTGAGTTGGTGAGGTTATAGATAACGCTTTCCCGCCCGACAGAAACTAAAAAATATGTTTTAATTGTTTTTTCAGGTCTGCTTTGCCGTGGCGCGTAAATTGTTGGTTCTGTAATAATAATTTTTGGGTAAAATATCCAGCTCGCAACAGCTGGACTTGCCCAAAATGTGAGCAGTACAATGGGTTCACCAAGGTAAGGTTATTACTGATTATGAATGTAATTACTATTACAATTAAGTGTTACATAATATAAATTGTTTAATTAGCTCTAAATCTCTTTTAAAAACTCCTTTAGTATACGGATTTGGGAAGAAATTTTTCAATTTTCTTACCTAATCTTTTTGATAGAAATTGGCAATGTTTCAGCTGTGTAGGTCATTTGAGATGTTATAAAAAAAGCCTAGAAACTAGCAGTATATTTACTTTTTCCTATATATCCCATCATGAAACTAGCATGTGCTTGGTAAACATCTATTGACAAAATTCATGTTTTGTTAATTTACTTGTACCAAATGTGTCAAATCCCTGTATGAAAACAGCATTTGGATAGTATATGGACTTCTGACAAGACAAAAGCACCTATTGGCTGTCCTCATAATCGTATTTTTTATAATTCTAGGATGGTGACTACAATAAACCAGTTACCGCATTCAATGACCAGGGTCACCAAACACCTAAAGTATTTAGAAATAGTCCACCCAAGAATGGTCTCTGTAAGATGTGTAATATTAATCAACAGTTAAAAGTGACACAACTAGCCAATTTTGTTCCTATGAATGAGAGGAAGTTTGATGATGAAATAGAATCATACAGGTAACTATATTTTAAACTATGAACCTACATTATATCTTGTTTCTGGTTCAAGGTGACCACCAAAAGCACCTAATACTAGTCTAAATAAAAAAATTAAACATGGTAAGGATTTAATTCTTAACACAGCCAATAAAATAAGAATTGATTTTCCATTACTTCTTTAGTTCAGGGTGTAAAAACTGAAGTTACTAATTTCTCAATGCAGGCCACACATGTTATGATATACTTGTGCAAATTTGGACTTTCACAAGTAGAGGTACATTAACGTGTGGGATGAATTAGCACAAATTTCCAAGCCATTCAGTGTCATGCAGACTTGTGAAAGTCTAGACTTGTGCATATTGTAAAGTGTATGGCTACTGTAACTCCCACTCAAACATGTAAATGTTTCTAGACAACAAAAAAAAATTAAAAGAAATAAAAATAACTGAGGGAGGACGCGCGGGCTCGCGAAAAGTGGAAGGAGTGGAGGGAGGCCTTTGCCCAGAAGTGGGACAGCGCAGGCTAGATAAAAAAAAAAAAAAAACTATTATCATAAGTGTTGTATTATTTGAAGTGCAAATACTTCTTTTCATGGCCATTCATTAGAGGCCACATTGTTTAGCACATTTTACTTATCTCGCTAATTGTTTAATTAATGTTATCAGTCACCTAAGAAGTCATGTTTACTGATCCAGTTTGGTATTAATCCTTGCTATGTCAGAAAATTTGCATACCAGTTGTAATCTACAGTTCTTTAGAACCACTAACTAGGTTGGGTTTGACTAGTAAATTATCATAATTTCGTTGTGTGCTAAATGGGTGCTTCGATTTGGAATTGGTGAGCATGCCTAAAATTTATAAAATTACCATCTAATTTAATTGTGTACCATGTATTTTTAATTCAGGAGACATTGTCTTGTGACTTGTTACTTAATTATGTGTGTAATATTGTTGCTTAGGAAGTATTTCTAATTTTCAGGATGCAGTTAGAGAAGGCATACAAGCTATGCAGCCCTTGCCGAAAAGTTCTCCAATTGAAACTGCACAAAGAGAAAGAAACCCTACTGGGGTCCAAACTATTACAAACAAGGACATCAGATAAGATAAATCAGAAGCAGTTGAAACAAAACAAGCTGCTGAGAACACTTATAAATAATACCTCAATGCTTATAGCAGTTATACTTTTTATACTGGTTTCTTTTGAATTATACACAAACCTAACGTTAAGATACAAGAATTTACTTAGTACAATAACTAATATAAAGGAGATAGTACTAGGTCTACTACAAAGAATATACTCTATCATTGAGATGAAGACAACTATGACATTCCCAGCGTTAGAAAATTATTTCTATGACACAAATATTGTGAACATGATGCCAAAAAGTTTTAATTTTAGACAGACACATTTAGACCAATTTAATATGACCACACAGGAAACTTTAGGAAGTTTTGTATGCTTTTTACAAATAATTGGACTCATCTGGAATGCGAACAGCTTGAAGAATACTATTTTAATTGACTTGCAATGGCTGATATTTGTCATTGCTACGATAGGACATCGCTATGTGGCTGTGGAACCTATTTATTTGAGCATTGTTAAGGTTGGTACCCTCAGATCTTTTCAAGTCTTGTATTTCATAATTCTAGTCAATTTCAGAACCAAATTGTATCGTTAGAGTTTAAACTAAATATTGTCATATTTGGTGTTTCAATTATGCAAAGCAATAAAACAAAGTAATACTCATTAATTTTATTCTAAAATGAATATTCTTGCCAGTCTAAAAACTAGCTAAAATTTATACAAATAAAAAATAATAATAAAATCTTTTGTTGCAGACATTATGTACCTTTATAGTAATATTGGTGTACAAATCAATCAGGACAGAAACCAGAAGAGTAGACCTGAGGTCCCCCCCTACTTCACCGAAACGGATGAAGAACCTGACAAACTCCTCAGCAAGCTCACTTATTGATGATGACGATGACCCTATGCATTTAGACAGTGATGACGATGTCTCATTAAGTAAATTTGGCTTACACAACTTTTCTGAGTCCTCAAACGAAAATATCGGTCTGATGAATGGCAGGACCTTTACGCCAAGAGCTGACAGTATATGGACAAAACCCAAACTAAATTCAACATTTTGTGTCAATTCTGTGATAAGCAAAAGTCCAAGTTCTGTATCTGACACTGTCTTTGTTAAACCTTCCTTCAATAAATATCAGAAACTCATAAAGGACGACTCAGACTCTGAATTAGATGAAAGCATTAGTTCCTTATGTATAGGTAGTCCTACAAAGACAAAGAAGAAAACTAATTCTATCTTCTCTTTAAGAAAATTTACTGCTACTCCCAGTTTTATTGCTCCGACGCCTATGGCTCGTTCTAGGCCTCTAATATCGCCGAGCAAGCTTGGTCACAGTACTTCTTGGGTGGCAGGTGGCTACTGGGGCTCTGAAGGCGAGCGTCAGATATTCAATGTAGACGGAAGTCGTTCCTCGAGCCAAAGTTCGGGTTTCGAATCTCAGACGTCTAGCTTGAACCAACGCAACGTGTTCTCGCAGCCTCCATCCCGCGAAGAGTCAGTCTGCGGGGAACCAATGGTGTTAGACCGCTTTCCAGCCATGAGTCATCATTTTAATGGTTTTCAATCGCCGCAAAACTTTAGCCGAATAAGCTCGCCAGTATTTCCACAAATGCAGTATAATGGGCATGTCCACATACCTCAGGCTCAATTTGCTCAACAAAACATGATGTCTGCGAACTCGTTTGCTCAACATCAGCATTACGTACAAAGCAGTATGTTTAAGACCCCCGGCGGGTCCGGTCTTATAAAGCTGCCGAAAGTGGATTCCTTCTCATCTCGCTGACGCTTGACGACTAGTCAATAAGTCAACTGCCTTGACATATTGTTTTCTTTAAATTCGTACGTATTTTTGTCTTGCTCTTACCTCTTTATTTTATACATTTTTATGAAAGTTCCGTGAACTGCCATTATGTTAAGAACATTTTGTTAAGTTATATCATGTTAGTTGTAAGCGATTGTTAGTTGTAACGTTTGAGACTAAACTTAGTTTATAAGACGTATTTGCTGATCTCGTGTTGGTGCCAGGTGTTGGCGATATGAAAGCATTAAGAATTATTGTATTGTTAACAATTTTATATGGACGTCACTGTCCTATTCTCGAACAAAATGTGATATTGTAAAGACTAAATAATATTTTGCAAAAAGTGGAAAAATGATTCTTGATGTTATCATTGTTTTGATTTTGTCATCTTAAAACAAAAACTTTTTGTGAAACTCCTGCAATAAAAAATGTAAAATTGTATACTTAATGTCGTTTGATTCTTAGACCACGTGAAAGACTGGGCGATTTTTTGGGCAGAGCGAGCAACAAGCAGCTATACAACTACTCACGAGTTTCGCGCCTTCCTCTCGTTTCGTTGTAGGTATTGGTGAGGCCGTGGGGGCACAAACGTGTCTTCATACAGAGAGGAAATGTAGTCGGACACATCTGTGCACTTCCACTCGTATTTTAACTGCTTTCTCAACCCCCACTCGGTCACATTGCCCTAAAAAAGGAGGGAGGGAAGTAAGCAGCTAGGATTGATATTTTGGTCACCTGCACGTTGCGATGGCGATGATGCTGAAACAGGCTAGTGGAGTCAAAACGAATGTAGCCATCTTTGCCATTTGCCAGAAATCTTTGGAGATAACAACATCGCACCTGTATTTTTCGTACTGCTACGAACCCCATAAAACCTGCCCATCGAAACCTGTCTTTTATCGCTCACTGAATTTTCAACTGTCGATGTTGGTTCAAGCATTGAGAATCCAACAGAGCATCTTAGCACGTCAAAAAAACAGTTCGACTTGCTATCCTTGCGTGACGCACTTTTTATTCTAAATGCGTGCCACGAAAGATGAGACTTGACACAACACGTGGTTTGACTTGCGCAGTACACGATTTTTACACACTAGTACACACGAGTACACTTTTTAGCGGTATGAGGTCTGCCGTCTGAGCGCGGGACGGGACCGGACGTCATAGGGGCAGCGGAAAGAGCGCGGGAGGCGGAGTCAAGTCTCATCTTTCGTGGCGCGTATTATACCAATAAAATGAAAACTGTACCTAGATAAAATAATAACAGGATATACCTGAAATAGTTGAAATAAACATAGGATGACGTCGCGTTATAATTTCGGCTACGATACTAAAAGCTTACCTACCTACTTAGAATCAGAGATATTTTGTGCGCCACAGACTCGATCGCTCAAAAAACTTTTTTACAAAAAAAAAAACAACCGACTGCAAAAAAGAACACTACAAAGTGATAAATAAGTAAATAACTTTAATTTCGGAAGTCTGTGTCGTTGGTACCGCATTTTCGTTTTTAAGATCGTTAATGTAGAAAATGTAGGTAAATTTTTAGATTTTTGTGGATTTTTCAAAAACCGCTTGTCCGATTTCGATAAAATTTTCATGTAACCATTTGGGAAGTATACCCTTTCCAACAAAAAAAGAATTTTTCGAATCGGTCCAGGCGTCTTCGAGAAATCGGGGAACATACATAAAAAAAAAGATTCCGACGAATTGAGAACCTCCTCCTTTTTTTGAAGTCGGTTAAAAAGTGTCGTTTGCGCTGCACCTATCCTATCACTACAATAGTACCTACCACTACTCACTATGAAGTATCTCGTGAACTAGCCCTCGTTGGCTGCGGTTCTACTTAGGCGGAGCGGAGACGAGCTGTGCTGCGACTCACCAATCACATGGCTTGAAATCCTCTTTTCACAGCTCAGCCCCGCTCCACTCCGCCTCAGTGGAACCGCCCGGCCACGGCCTTGCCGCTATCAGCGGCAGCTTAGCGCGGGGCGGCGAGCGGTAAAAACAAATATACGAAAATGTATGAACTATGCCACGAGCACGACGCACCGCTCAGCTCGCAGCATCAACGCTAGACAAAAGAAACATAAATAGGAGAGTACTTACATAACATTCCATGAGGTCAGGTTGAGGATAAAACTGATGCTGCGCTCTTTTATAATAACGCTGAATGGGACCACACAGAGGCTTCGGCAGATGGTGGTACACAATGTCGTTTGTCGTCGCATAATTATCACACGCGTCATGGCTATCATGCCGTATTATTGATGAGAAATTACTCTGTAAAACGATTCCAATTTAAAGGGTCAATGCGCTACTTGTTGGTAGGCAGATAACGCGACGTGGCAATGAGCGACTTAGAATATAGGTATTGTAGGGTAGGTACTATTTTAATTTGGGTTGCCTCCTTTTGCGAGGATGTCATGTCTGCAAAGGAGGCGGCAGAAGTCAATGAGGGTTTCCACCAAGCACCAAAAAAAAGTTACCTAAGTATTTAATTTATGTACTTACTACCTACCTATTTAATAATTTATTTTGCCTGACCTGTGAACTATTTAATTTATTTTGTCTAAAGTCTTGCTGCCTCGATTCTGGCTTCATTTTTTCATAGTCTATTTTTTCTTTTGGAGGGAAGTAGAGGGCTCCGTTATTTATACATTCTGTCTGGTCTTCCACCCAGTTGTCTGAATGGAGAGAGAGTGATTGTTCAATGATGTAAGTATATACAGGTTGGTGAAGAAATATTTATAAGTTAATTTTAGTCAAAAGGAACCTTCCGTTTATGTTTTAATTATGTATTATTGTCTTCAAAGATTTTCCGGAATCGAGAGTTCCAGAGATTTAAATGCCAAAACTAGGCTGGTGGAAATATTAGGTTTTTCCAGAATACATTGCTTTAACTAGATATGGGCTGTTTTTAAATTTTATAACAATGATAAGAGGATTATTTTAAATGCTCCATTGGGCACAATTCTGAGTAATATAAGATGGCTATTGGAAC
This sequence comes from Amphipoea oculea, assembly GCA_945859645.1. Lineage (NCBI taxonomy): Eukaryota > Metazoa > Arthropoda > Insecta > Lepidoptera > Noctuidae > Amphipoea > Amphipoea oculea. The sequence continues at coordinate 19,479,519 of OX243873.1, forward strand.
AGATGGGCACTAGGACAATAGTGTGATACTAGCCTATAAGGACACCCCTGCTATATTGAGGCCGATTGACTAAAGCTTTGGCAATCGCTTCTATGCGACTGGGCGACTCCGCCCTCGTGCTCACTGTGATCTCTTCTGGCATTTTTACAACAGTTCAGCAGTTAGCTTATTCCGTAGAGGAAAAATGCTTATTTACAAAATTCTAATTTTTTTTTGAGGTTTCTCATGAAACTTGATGTGCTGATTCTCAGCCTAGTTTGAATAAATGACTTTTGATTTGATTGATAAAATATTTTATAGACAGTTTATTTTTTAAAGACAGCATGCACAGATTATCAAGTTATGGAAAGAGATTTTATGTTGTCCAAAAAGTTCAGATTACAAAAATCTTTAAATTGCTCTGCCATATTTGTGAGGAAGTTACTGAGAAGGCATTTCACTTTTTCATTATATTACTAAATATTCTACCTAGGTGAGGAACACCTCGTCTGTACTGCATGTAGACACTATTGCTCAACTCATCAGTGCTTTGAGTTGAGCAATACAATATAATACCAAGCAATTCTGTGGAACATGGAAGAACCAATAAGAACAAAATGTAATTAAGAAATGAAATAACCATAATTTTGGTAACAATTTTTAATTTAAAATACCTACAGTTATTATATTTTATGTACCTAGGTGGAATACCTTAATTCATTCTCAATTCTCAAAAATGTCAATGTGGTGAATATTATTTTACAAAAATTCAGTCTTCATTTTAAATCAGATGTTGGTTTACATGTTATTCTGCTTATCCCATATTTTAAGTATTTTTACTCCAGTATTATAAACAATGTCATTTTCAATCAGTTTCCATAAGAAGGTTATCACAAGGTTTTGGCAGTGCTTGTAACAACACAGACAGTTGACCCTCCAGAGGACCGGCTACTTGTATCAAGTTCTTAAGATTGTTTTCAACATGTAATATGTCCTGGTTTATTGATTCCATGTTCTGTAAATAAAAGATGGCATTACAAATATATTCACTAAACTAAAACCTGCTGTCTTGGGAAAGTATATAGATAAATCTAGTTAATTATTAGGTAGGTAGTATTATTTTACTATTTTACCTCTATCATGGAAGTGTACAAATACTTTACGTCTTTATTACTATAACGGTAGAAACCGCTGACATTTGATTCTGAATCCGAAGGTGCATTTGATGCCATATTCCAATTTAATTTATTATTTTAAATACAAACAAGCAAAGCACCATTGATATATTATCAATGCAGATATAAAAGTACTTTGTGGCACCAGCACAGTGAGCACAGTTTAAACTTTGAAATTCAAATAATAAACCACAGACCTGACAGATGTGAAATATAATAATGCTACGTTCACTTTTTTATTATGTAGTAGGTATGTTAATTCAGAACTTTGAACGTTGTGATTATCTCTGTCTCACAAGCGCTCTTCTTTATTGTAGCCAGACGAAAATAACAAAACTAATGCTAAAAATTGTAAGTCACCAGAGGTCTGATTTTGAAACGTTTTCTTTGACAGCCAGTTGTTCGTTTAGTAATCTATAGGCATTAAGCTGCACGATTTATTAGTTTTGTAACTCGACACTCTAATAAAACAAAGTGAAAATCAAATCTTTTCGGTATCATATTATAAACGAATGAAATATTAACTTTATTTCAATGGGTTGTATTATAATTGTATAAAATTCTCGAAAACCTTGTAAATAAAGATTTTTCTATCATCCGTATTCAATTATTTCTAAACGAATCAAATGTCAATGTCATCCGCTGCGGAAAGAATCGCCTGCATTGGAGAAAAGCCAATTTTATATTTCGAAAATCTCATAGAAAAAAACAACGAGGGTGAATTTTGTGTGAAAAACTCAAAATATTTTTGCGAAAAGTGTATGTAGTGGTGATATATCATTTTCCTTCTCTTGCGTCTCATAGGATCTACGTGGTGGATATTGTTTTTATAGCATAGTTATTGATTTATAGAAAAAAGTGAAAAAAAAAACGATGCATTCAAATAACGAAATAATTTAAAAATTTAATACACATAACATTTAATAACAACAAGTAATATGCTAGTTTTAATCCTATTTGTTTTGGTTGCATTGTTATTTTTATTTATTAGCTTTATACCTTGCTTTTCCATAATTCCTTTCAATGTATTACAGGACGAGACATTATTTGCTAGATATTTGGACTTTGTTGTGCTCTACTACAAAGTTCTTTCCCCAATGCTCTTGGTGCCAACCCACAAATTGCTGATTGTGGTCCTCACTATAGTTGAGTCTTACCCAGTCTCTAATTATGTACTGCAGGCAATGTGCAAAAGAAAAAAAAAAATTGCATAACGATCAAATACACCTGTCATACTTAACAATATTATTTTATTCAAAATTATAATTCACTAGCTGCGCCCCGCGGTTGCACCCGCGTAAATGTTGATGCCATGAGAATATCGGGATAAAAAGTAGCCCTTATGTTAATCCATAGTGTCAGTTACCTCAATACAAAATTTTATCAAAATTGGCCCAGCCATTTGAAGCGTGAAGAAGTAACAAACATATAAACACACACACACTCACAAACTTTAGCCTTTATAATATTAGTGTGATATAAATAAGACCTCCTTATGATTTTACCAATAGAAAACCATGTTTTGTTGATGCTCAATCTTGTTTTGCAAACGTACGATCTCTGTTACTCTACATCTCATATTATCATACATTCATCTGCTTGTGCTAAGATGTATATAGTATGGAGTTATTTACCTTATTATCATATTTCATGTAAATAGGTAAAGATACTTGATGTAAAAAACTTGGTTGCTTACGTTAAGTCAAGCTATTTACAAAATTGGCTAAGCTAATTTATATATTATATTTTTAAGCTATTTTTAAAATTCGAAGACATGTGACATCTACCAAACCGCACTGGGCCCGCGTGGTAGATTACGGCCCGCTCCCTCTCACAGAGAGGAGGCCTGTGTCCCAGCAGTGGGAACATTATAGGCTGATTATTTAATTACATTAGACATTTAATTACGTACATTACATTAAATGCAAACTTATTAAAATAAATATTAAAGAAGAATATTTCCTGATGCAGATTCTTACTTCCATTTTTTTTTTAATATTTTCTATTGGCTATTCACTACTAGCATAATATACCACTGAATGTTATGTTATTTCGTACAACTTCCATTTCGCATACATTCCCCACCAAAAATAGGTACAATAATTGTCTTAGCAAATCTGTCTCTTGTATGACAACTGATATTATTGAAATATCTCTGTGAGACAGAATCCTTATGATAACAGTATCAGTAATCATTACACTTGTAGTGATTTGCTGAGACTTGAATAGGACGCATTAGTGGGCAGTAGGTCGACGGCGGTGGTGGCGCCGGCCGGGCTGGCGTCGCGACGTCGCCGCCCGCCCCCGCCCCGCACTCGTCTCGCTACCCCGTCACACCCCCTAGCGTGTCAGTCTCAGTGTCCCTTCTCACTAACTACCCTTACATTCTTGCTCCTGCATCTTATAACTTTGTGAAGTTTATTTGGCTACTCTCGCGATTTTTCCTTCCTGTTTTGTGAGTTTTATTTATTGCTTCCTAGTTTATTATGTGAGCTCATTGGACTCGAATTGTAGCATAGGTACTTCCGAACATTTCTTAGTTCTTTTCCTATCCTAACATATTGGAGTCTTTTTTTTCCGAATAACAAAACTTTAGTCAAATAAAAAAAGCAATGTGTACTTAACTAAATCGTGTGATTGAGAAGTCATGTCTGAGGAACATGACGTGGATTGTCCCATGGAAACCGAAAAACAGACTGACAAAAATGACGAAAAAGTGGTTAAAAATGAAAAAACATTGGTCGAAAACGGCGAAGTAGTGGTCGAAAACGACGAACCTGTGGTCGAGAATGCCGAAGAATGTCCAATGACGGTAGATACCGAAGAACCAAGTGCCAACACATCCAAAGAAGACAGTGCCATAGATGCCATAGACAAAGAGACATTGAGAAGCGAGGTTGATGAGAAGAAGGACTTATACGGTGCCAATGAAAGAGCGACACTGAGCTGGACGGCAGAAGGGAACCAGTTTAAGATTGCATGGAGCTTGCCGCAAGGAGCTGCTACGGCAAACGACTACATCGCACTATGTTGCATAGGTAAGATACCTACAATTAAGGCTTCTTTATATTTCAAATTTTATATTTAAAATCCAGAAATTATTCCGGCGAACTTCCCCTTGCCTTTAGAAATATTGGCTCGTTTTGCTAAGGTAAACTTACTGCTTGAACTATTCAATGTCAAAAGCATGGTCCGTAAATTGCAGGGCTATGAGCGTCAGACATGCGATTTGACACGGATGATGCCAAAATCACGTCGGTTATTGACGACTGTTCCAAAAAACCGACGACGCGACGGCTCAAATATTCAATAAGACTATCCGGACTGCAGGATATATGATGGATATAGGATGTTACGTTCGAGAAGCGGTAGTAATATGAATGTAAAAATCGAAGGCGACTCGATAGTTTTCAGCCATCGACGTTTCATAGGCAATGGCAAACGGATCACAAATGCTAGAACATAATATGAAAGATTGTTGATATACTTCGCGTGGGTGTTAGCTGCATAGCTGCATTTAATTACATAAGTTACATAATGGTAGCATTGTCTTGTTATGCCTTCTCATGGTTATATCACGCAACCCAGTTATGTTTTTTCTGAAAACGATAAAAATGCCAACAGAAAAGAGTCTGCCTTTATTGCAATTTTTAAGGTTTCCGAACTTTTCTTTTGTGGAAATTGAAACCAAACAAAAAGCGAGAAAGTTGATCGTCTGTTACCTAAAATTTCGCTTTGAAATGGCATGGAAATCTACTCAACGAATGTTTAAATTCACTATCTAGAGCCTTGATATCATTCATTCAACTGATGTCATTCATATCCAGCGGTTTTGATTCCCGCTGAGTTCAATGAAGTGAGTCATGAGTTCCTGTTCATAATTCTCGCTAATTTGAAAGCAATACATTTTGCTAATTGGATGGGTTAGGTAGATACTATGTACCTATATTGTTTTTGTCATATGAAACTACTTAGTAAATTAGTTTTTGTAGCTTTGTTTATGTTGTTGGTCTTCTCGGTATAGTAGTTTTATAGTAACTACATACTATCACTTCGGAAATGACTAACTAATGGCGAAAATCCGAAATTCTTCTCACAGTGCACCTGCACTCATTAAGGAGATACGGTTTTTCTGGAAGATTATGCACCCTTTCCGAAAACACAATTTTTCCCATCTAGCTTTTAATAAAACTCGTAATTTTGGAGTGGTCAGTCTTAATCGTTCTTCTCCATAGAGATCTACGCTTTGGAATGGGCAACTAGCTTCAACTTTCTGACTAACTGACTGACTATTTAATTTTGACAATTTAAAAGTGCCTGTATGTACATGGTTTGATTGAAATAAATGCTTTGAGTTTGAGTTAGTCTCCGATGTTGGTACATTTTATTGATAAATCGTAACAAAAACGCGAGTAAACTCCAGTGAGCTTATATCCAGTCCTTCCATTATTCCGATTTCCTCAGTACATCCTCTACCGATGGCTATAACCACTAAAGATCTAATTGGACAATGATGTCGAATCGAAGTCTTTCGTAATCATGAGCTTCATCAAAATTGATCGATTATCTTTCGAAGCTTTTGCTAAAGCCATCTTTCAAGTCTCTTTGTCTATGAATCTTCTTGTTCCATACTGGGAGCCCTAAAACTGTTAGTTCTATTAATTTTCAAACCGAGAACTCATAAAACTAAATTCAATTATTGATTAAATTTTTTCTGCTATACTTGCTTGCTACCGGCAATCAAGGGTTTTGACAAATAATGCCCATGTACTACCTAATTGGTTATCGTTAGCCAGCATGTAGAGACAGTGTTATATGACTCCCTGCACGGCGAGGATTGGTGTTATAACTGTATACAAGCGCTGCGGTACCGGTCATTGCATTAATTGACAACAGGAAGCCGCGTGAGTAATCGACCTACCCCCCCTGTAGATGCTATCACTGGCGGGAAACTGTGAGACGTACCTACAATTTGGGCTGTAGAGAAGATTTAGTCGTTGGTATTTTCCAGAAATGAGTATGACGGAATGACGCTAAAATATACAGGGTGAAATTAAATTAGCTAGCCAAATTCTGCAGACGTGATGTATCGATATCTAAACACGATAAAATAAAAATGATGTGATGTTTTTTTCTTAGGGGTCAACGACCCCTGATAGTGTTTTTACTTCAAGTATGAGTTGAGAAAATGTGTTTTATCGTTTTTAGATATCGAGACCAATCACGTCTGTGAAGTTTACACTTAAAAACTGATTTTTATTAAACTGATATTTTTTAAGTAAATAAACAAACAGCGGTCGACGACCCCACAAAAAAAAAAACATCAAATTAATTTATTTTTTGTATTATATTTTTTTTTGTAAATACCAATAACCATCACCACTGCGGAGTTTTGTTAGCTAATTTAATTTGACGCCGTGTACTGCTAATCTGTTGTGGGTAATGCACTCCCTCCCATTATTTTCCAACTCAAGTCGAATTTTGATCTGGTAAACATCCATCTAACGAAGCTAAATGAGATCGGCCTACGATTAGGTTCAACAAAGTTATTCAAACGGATATCAATTGACCCTAAGAATCCTAGGACCTCTCGATTCGCTTCTCAAGCTTTTAGGCTTGGTTGCTTCCGCACATGCTACAATTTGGTGTAGTTTGATTTCATGGCATAAGAAGCAACATAGAGTTGAATTATTCTTGCTTGCGATTGTTCTTACTTTGAAAGGTACGTTTAAAACAATTAAAACTATCTTTATATGGAATTGCATCAGTTCCAATCAAACTACAAATACATTTCTCATCACCCATTGATTGATTCTTTGAATATCATAACATAGTCGGGTTAAAATCGAGTGATTGATATTGTGTAATTAAGAATAAGGACAATTTAGCACTTTAAAAAAGAATTCATATTTCAATCAGTCGTGACACCAGTTAATTTCATAACAATACAATATTGGACAAAGTCCATTATTTTTTGCCTGGTAGGTAGTTAGGTAGGTACTATGAAAACAAGCCCAATTTTATTAAGTACATAAAATACTTGAAAGTGATAAAGTTGTCTTGCAATTTGAAATGTTAATTAAAATAAGTACAGGAAACATTGTATTTGCGTGATTCAGAATGTTCCCCTGTTAATATTCAGAGGTGCCCCTAGGAGCTATCCTGGGGCCATAGTAATCCTAAAATCCGAATTGATGATCTCACCGTGGTTATATTAATGTGTCTTGCCCACTTTCCTCTTCCGCCCTAAGCTGCACTTTTCATAGCTGAGATAAGGAATTCTATGAAGCATTCATTACTTTTCTATGTCTCTCTGGCTTGAGGACACACATTCAACAATCATTGTGGTGAAGTCTTGCATTAGCACTTAAACTGATGTACTCTTGGAAGAAGCTTTCTGCGGCTTTGTTACCAGTGTCTCAGTTCTTGTGAGAACCCTCTAATTGAATAAATTACAAGTGTGTATCTCAATCAGATAAAGATGTTTTAAAGGACCCCGTTTAAAAGAGATATCGTTATGAACACAGACATACATGCTTAACGAAGTAATAACACAAGTGTACAATTATAATTAATTCTCAATTTTCTCTGCTAATCAACGTTCTTGCATTTCCAAACTGGTTAATGCAATATAACAAAAATTATATGCACTGCAGTGCGGTTTTAGAAATTCGCAATACATTCGCATGGCTGCACTAAGTAGTAAACGAATTTATAAGAGCTTGTGATCAATATATCACAGTGAAGACTTTAGTAAATACCGATTTAGAAAGCGATAAGATCGTTTAAGGGCGGCCTCCTATGAAAGCTACGCCTAGACTCATATCCCATTAATTAGGCGACATTAGTACAACCAGTTATTGCCAAGTCTATAAAGTTGCGTTGCAGCTTGCAGCCTGCTGCCTGATGCAGTTTGCTGCTTATGTAAATGTAATTAGCCAACTAGTTAGCTTGGTATGTGTTAGAAGTTTTATTTTTCCACTTTTCAAACTCCATGCTTCGCCTTTTAAGGGAAAATTGACTAGGATTACTACTTGAGCTGCATGTCGACGCTGTTACACAGAATAACTCTGTGCCTACTGTGATAAGTGATATAACTCGAGTTGCACCCTTTTTGTGATTTTCACATGAGCATTATCAAAAAAAAAAAAAAAAAAACCGAGTGTGCTTATGACCACACGACTGAAGTGAAACTTCAAACGTATTTGGCTATGAGAGGAAGAGAGAAAGAAAATGTGCGCGCGCACTGCTTTCTCTTGCTTATATCCCCCACTCAACTCCCGTTCGCCTCGCCCGTAGCCCTTAGACATGGGTCGTACTTGCAAAATCGAGTACCAGGGCTTCCAAGTACGTCCACCTTAAGAAACCAGGGCCTAAAACCAGGGCTCGAGATACTTTCAAGTATTTTCTATCTGCATCGAAAACTGATCCATAACTTCATACAAATAAGAAGTACAATCGCGTAATCAAACAAAAGCCCTGTTGGAAGTAAAAAGTACTTGCATAGGAAATTGATCCGTGAATTCTTATAAATAAGGAGCACACTCGCGTTTACAAATAAATACTTTTACAAACCATTAAAGTAAAAATACTTGCATACGAAATTGTTCCGTAGACTCTTACCACACCTCGGACACTCCATACAACGCTCGCAAAATAATTACCTACCTATTACTACTACATAAACAAATGACGTTTGTATACGTGCAAATGTGTGCGTGAAATCTAGTAGCGTAAAAAAAAATGGCGCGGAAAGCAATTTGTGTCGGGGAACCGAACGACATCGGCGGCGGCGCTGCCCGAACGTGTGCATTATTATGAAGTGACCATGATAGTTCAATTGTTTATTTATATAGTCGGGTTCGTAATGAAATAAAAACACTAAAATAGTTTAGTTTAAATGACTTATCTGTAAATAATGGGTTATTAAATCGCATGTTATTAAAAATGCGAAATCATACAAAAAGTATATGTAAATACGAATTCGGAAAAGCATCACAATATCCAACCATCGTGATTAAAACTCAAATAAAACTTTTAAATCGCATAATTGTGTATAATAAATACAGCGCTGCGGTTCGCGAGCGCCCTTGCTAAAGAGTCGGCGACGAATACCTCGAAGTGCGGGGTGAGGTGCGGTATCTGATATGAGGGCGAGGAAGGGAGTGTCCTTTCTGTACGTAGTACTATTAAGTATTCTGTGCTCTTACTGATAAGGAGTATGATCGCATTTGCGAAAACAAACGCGGTTGTTGAACTATTTGAGTACCAGTACTCGAGCGTCGAGGCACGACGGAGCGAGATACTTTCAAGTATTTTCTATCTGCATAGAAAACTGATCCATAACTTCATACAGATAAGAAATACAATCGCGTATTCAAAAGCCCCGTTGGAAGTAAAACTACTTGCATAGGCAATTGATCAATGACTTGGAATAAATAAGGAGCAAAATCGCGTTTACAAATAAATACTTGCAAACCATTAAAGTAAAAACAACTTTAAAAAAAAAAAAAAACGGACTTCCAAAAAAAACTTTACAAAGTGAAAAATAACTTTAATTTCGGAAGTCGGTGTCTTTGGATCTTTATTTTAGTTTTTTGCCACCGACTTCCGAAATTAAAGATATTTTTCACTTTGTAGTGTTTTTTTGAAAGTCGGTTTTTTTTTTCTTAAAAAGTTTTTATTTCACGCTTTTTAGTGGGTCTGCTTATAATTTATCTAAGTTACAATAGCCTAGTGATCATCGCCTTTTACAAACAAAATATTGCTTTTCCCGATACAGGGAAGTTAATTGTTGAGGAGTTCTCCAGATCCACCATCAGCTCCGTATCACCATTCACATTGTGACGAGCATAAATTGCTTAGCAACCATATTAAAGTAATCGAATCGCAACCCGTGAAATACTTAGATATTATTGAGTAGTTCCGGTGGCCATCTGTGGTCTTCATCATCAGTTCCACATCACCAAATAGTGCTTTCCGAGAGCAAATGCACGAGTTACTATAAAAAATACCCAAATCGCTATAGGTGTGCCTATAATATTTGAAGAGTTCCTTCGATTTCTCCAGGATCCCATCATCAAATCCTGCCCTGATGTTTTTAGACTAGATGCTGATAATCCTGGCTGCAGCATCAGGCTAGACTTGTCAACATTGCATTGAACTTAAGTCCTGTTTAAAATGAGCCCAAACACGACTACTGTGCTGTAATTTCAAGGTTGGTACTTTTTCTAATGCTCCTGGCTTCAGCATCAGGTCTTTATGTACTTCGGTGTTCCTCATTAACAGTACGTTTATCCACACATCGAGCCCTTTTCAATGAGCCTTAACACGATATATCTGCTGTTAGTTGTCGAGGAGTTAGGTACTCTGCAGACTATCCTGACTGCAGCATCAGGTCATGACTTGATGATCATGAGACCAAATGTGGCAAATGCCCTATCAAACATCAAAACAATTGACTAAAACAGTCCTTGCCTGTTCGAGTAACTTCTTACTGTTAAGGAGTTGTAACTTCCATCATCAGCCCAGCTACCTGAGATGGTGACAACCATACGCAAATACACAAGATACTTCGTAAAATATGCGAAAAACAATAAGTGAGCCTATAAAATTTAAAGGTTGCCCTCGATTACTCTAAGATCCCATCATCAGATCCTAACTTGGTGACAGTGGGACCACCTCAAAACTATATACTTTGGAACAATAAAAGAATTTTGAAAATCCGTCGACAATTGGCGGAGTATTCGATGAACAACCATACAAAAAAAAAACATACAAACAGCCGAACATAGTACCTCCTCCTTTTTGTGAAGTCGGTAAAAAATACTTGCATAAGAAATTGTTCCAAAAGGAGCATGATCGCATTTGCGAAAACTAACGCGGTTGAGTACCTACGTATTTGAGCGAGTAGCCGTATAAGATACTTAATAGTCTTGCAAGTATTTTGAGTCGGTACCCGGTGTGCGTACTTGGAAGCAAATACCTGGTGTAAAAACCCGGTCGCATATTTATGCGACCGGGACCGGGTTTTTACACCAGGTGTTTCCAGCTAATTTTTACGTACCTTCCCTACTCGCGATCACACGTTTTCGTAACGCATTCGCCAGTTTACTCCCCAAGTCAAGCGCGCCTAAAGAAGTTTCACTTCAAAAACGTCTTTTTTGGTCTAACTCACGTTCTTCTATCTGCTATAGTTTCGGAGATAATTTTGTGCAAAGTGATACAACTATAGGGATTTTGGCTGTTTTAGGGATTTTGTTTTTGCTGTCCTGTAAAATGACGTTTTTTGACTTGTATCACTTATCACAGGAGGCACAGAACTAATTGTTATTCAAAGTTTGCGATAATGTTCTAGTTGGCTAGGTTATCGTATATGCGCATCTCTAATCCTGTTTCTGTTACCAGTCCAAGGAGATTAGTAGCAGACACAGTGATCGTTAGCGACGCCACACAGTTTTTCTATTGGCCATAGGATTATCTTGAAACCTTCTTACTCACCTGTTGAGTTCTTTGTTGCCACGTCATTACGCCTCAAAACGTAAATGACGAATCATCAAATGACGTGTCTCACCTTTGGTCATTCTCTAGTTTACGTAGTATCTAATAGTGGCGAGGGCGCCGAGCAGTCTCTCGCGTGGATTAAGAATCGCTATTTACATTTGTATTAACCGGGAGTGACGAAAAAACGAAAGGTCAAGGATGAAATAAAACGATCACGTATTCATTGGTAGGATGCGATAAAAACCACTGTTGCCGTCGTGCAACCAAGACAGCACAAAATAATGGGCCTCAAAGAACATGTAACATTGTTATTTTTGACTAAAGGTCTACGCCGAATATTCTGAGATCATCACACGCCGTGCGAATGTTAATGTCGTCTTCAGCGAAATAAAAAGCAATAAGCATCGCAATAAAGTGAAGCAACGCAGGGCACGTGCGATGCAGCCACTTTGTTACATAAACCGCTTGTGCCTGTACTTAGAGCCTTTCACCGGCACTGTAGCTTGTCATTTTCTTGCTTGCAAAGCCATTATTGCTGTAAATCCGTCGGTGGTACAACGGGATCTGATTTCAAGTCACCGTTTTATACGTAGCGGTTTTAATCGTGATTCGTGATACAACGATAAAATTGTCGTCATTTATTATGAAGCGAATACCCGCAATGTCGATCTTTATGGAGTCTATCGCAAAGCATCGGGTACGCATGTCTTTAATTCAGCGTTATCTGAATTATGCACGAATGTCCTCCATAATACAAATACGACTCTCGAATTTCTCCTGACTTTCGCCGGTTCTGTAGTCGCATTAATTGTGTCAGGTCGCTGTCGCAATTGCGCACACGTATGACCGGTCGTATTGCCAAAGACTGTTATTGTATATTCATTGTTGTGTGCAGTAAAATTCTCCAAATTGCTACTTAGGTTACGTGGTTCCATAAACCGGTGTTTCGGCAAGAACAGGAAGCTGGCATGGTTTTCTTTGCATTACAATGAGTTTGTTGGAATGGTTACTCACAAGTTCGGTGTGGTGGATCGGGCGATCGGGGCGATGCACGTAGCGCTAGGCCGCAGGTCACCACACCGACTTGGTAATCGCATGAATGAGCCTATGGGTCAGGCCCCCGCGCTCCGGTCCCCGCCACTCGATTTGTGAATGAAGCCCCCACCGGCGCGTGCCGCGCTCTCGCCGCTCACGTTCAGTCGCGCCGCGCGCCCTCGATGAACGCGCTAACACGCGAGCGCATGCGAGTGCGAACATTTTGACGTTTTCAAATTTCAAATCGTACGTGTTTGTCTGTGTTAAAGTTTGATTGACAGTTGACTTTTAAGTGAAAATTTCTTTCCTGCTTGTTTCTGTTGCGATGCACTTTCCGCAGTGAGACTCTGGACGTTATCACTATAAGAAAACCAGCCTTCGGGAAAGCCGCCAACGGTAGACATAGTTTGACATATACGGTAAGTCTTTACGAATTTTTCTTTCATTCACTACTAATGCTAGGTTATCGAGCATTAGCAAAGGTGACACGTAGGCTTTAGGCTTATTGAACAAAAATAAGGTTGTGGGCCGTCTTGTAGGTGGGGTGCCCACGTACTTTTAATATTTGTAGGTGTACTACGCCATCGTGTCTTCTTGTATCTAGCACAATTAGCTTGAGCAATAATTGATGTAAATGCAATGTATCAGAAATACATGTTTGAATAAATATTTATATTTAAATAGTGCTCATTCATATTGCTTATCTATGTGTACTGACTAGAACTCGCCTCTAATAGCTTTCCTGTAATTAAGTACTTACTTATCATGAACATTTAGAAACGTCCGGAATAGATACTTCTGTGACTCTAGGGAAATTGTTAATGTAGTTTTCAATTTAATTAAAATTTCTAACTATACTTGCGAACATAGCCTAAAGTGTTGATGTTGTTTTAGTCTTCATAAATAGCAATCGGTCCTAAAATACTTGAAGTTAAATATTCAAGGCTAAAGCGGGGTACCTTAACGAGACAGATGCGTTCCGTTTTTGTTTATAAATTATCTGCAAAAAATGGTCAGAGTAGGCGCCGTTGCAACACAATAGACCGTTTAATAAGGCGCTAAGCAAACTCTACCTGGACTTGATTCTCGCCAATTTTTTCTCGCCACTCACGTCGGTTTGAAATTGATGAGCCCCTATTGTTTGCGCGTGATATCGATCGGTTTCGGTATGACACCGTTTCGCGATTTCCCTTCTATGGACGTCAATTAAACATTTCGATCGAGGTTGAAGATTTTTATCCCATAAATCTTCAATTTGTGTTTCGAAGTGAGCTTTCGAATGTATGAAAGCTAAAACACTAGCGGCTTTCTTGATAACATCGATTGATGTGTCGTGTAAGCACGTAAACTCCGTCCGGGGGCTAATAAAACAGCCATCCATCATGAGCCCACCAGCGGATATTAAATTGACACGCCTCGCTCGGAACACTCCTTCATTTCATCCCATTACGACGATATTACTACATACGATTCTAACTGGTCGCTTGTGGCGAACACTTTTTGTTACGATAAACAGGTGCAAGAAATGTTTATTACGGAAATTACATCTAGTACCTACTATGAAGGAAGACGAAGATAATCTTATTTTATATGATGGTATAGTGAGATCGGCTCCTTAATTAACTTTCAATTGAACAGGAAGCTGATCGACGGCACCGTCTTATCTCAGAGAATTATCAAGTGTCTTATCTTTGACGAGAATTTTTATAGAGCATGTTGTCGCATAATTAACTGGCGGTCTTACTTCTTTCTGTATCTACCGCTAGTTAAGAGCATCTTGTTGGGTTAATTTCGATCTTGAAGAGGGAATTTACTATAATCATCCACATAATAATATAAGAATTGCTTAGGTCGATATTAATATTTCCATTTATAACTCCATCAAACTCGTTTGAAAAACGCTGTAAGTTCATAATATAAATTATCGAGCTTTGAAAGCCCTGCGTGATGGTCAGCGGAAATTAAATAGACACACCCTCTCTCCTTCCAGCACTGCGGCGCGGCGTTGCATTATCCCATTAATGAAGACAAGTACGAGCTCTGTCAATACACTGAATAACATCTTGTTTTTTCTGAATGTAACAAATCCGATTATTGTGGCCGAGCCCGTGTTAGGACCCCTCAACTTCCGTAATTCATTATACCAATTTCATTAAGCTTACAATTTGCTCCCTTTTCTTTATTACGACATCCAGTTTTATGAATGCCATCTACTCGATTTAAATAATCATTTCCGTCGTCTAGCAATTATCCAGTCATGTCTCATTATACACATCCTACAGGTATATTTCTCACCATTGTATTTGATGGAAATGGTGTCTAATAAAATTTAATTCAGAGCGGAAAGTACGTTAAACTGTAGACTCCGAGATGCATTGTCTTGCTGGAAGTAAATCATTTAAAGAACGTTCAACTGCCCAGCTTCCAGCCAGGTTATAAGTTGTTACTTGCAAATATATCATTAAACTTTATGCTGGCTTTATTATCTGCGGCCGTCAAATGATTCTCACGGAGTTTCGACGTAGACGCTAACTGCCATTAGTCAAGTGGTGTATTGCGACAAATGAAAGAAATTGTGAGACAGTTTCTCACGAGGCGAGCTCGCTAAGAAATGACTCGGGATCCCGCTGTTTCGCTTGACTCTTGGACTCTTAATTAGATTTCTTTTTTGAGCATTGTTTCGTTGTATTTAAAACCGCGGGGTGCTTTACAACAACTGTTGGAAGATTTAAAGTTTTTGCGGTTTTTGCAATTGGAATGATCCTAGGTATTCTAACACTGCAGTGATAATGTGTAATGCTATCATACTGTATCCACAAACTTGTTAAAGCAAATTACACCTCGACACGTCGTAAAGCCATTAACTTCACACTTGGAGAGGCGAGCATTGTTGCCGAGTGAAAAACACAGAGAGGAAGCGATAAATTATGTTCGAAGTTTATACGATCGGCCGGTAATGGGCTATGAGCTCGCGATCGCAGCGCTCGCGCAGCATCACACGAACCCTCTCAAAGGAATTGTTCAGTATTAATTTTCGACAGTGGCTATTTTTAACAATATTCAGATACTTCGATTCGTATTAGAAACCGAATCAAATCGGAAATAGTTCATTTTAAGCATAGGTCTTGAAAAAAAGTCACTTTCAACTCTTGGTTGGCATAAGTACTTGTTGTAATTAAGTTGGTTTTAAATAAACAACACTATTGTATGCTTCTCTATTTGTAAAAACCGGAAGTGTACGAATTCAGAACAAGGGTGCGGTTGACTTTTAAGCACTTATTAATACGTGTCCCTTCCGGAACAGCCCTCGCTAGGGGTGGTTACCGGTACATGCCAAAACGGAAGTAACAGACGTCTGCCATACCTTGGCTTTGTAATTGGCGGCACGGGCGTACTTCCGGCTTCTTTCAGGAATATTAACTAAGAATAGAACAGTGTTTCCTTTAGTTGTTATAATGCTTTCATCTAGCTTTAAACCTATTGAAGCTCTCTTAAACCTTTTTCTACGATCGTGGAGTTTGAGGTCTAAAATAGCCAAACCAATTTCTTAAGAAACATTGCGCTTGGTTTCCCGTTAGTCTATGTTACTCTAACTGCCTGAGTCTTCACAGGCTAGATTTTGAATTGGATTGGATATATAAAAATGTTCCTTAGGTACGTTCTCTTCGAAAATGGTTCCTGGAACTATTTTGAGGAGGAAACTATTTTGTTTTAAAATTCGGGATACTTCAAAGTACGTAGGTAAGCTATTAGTCCCTTCAAAGGAACTGCTAAAGGAACTAGTGAGCACGAAGGATTTTAACATTTTTTACCCATTACAAAAAGTGTGCAACGCCGCTAAAGAAGTTTTCACTTCAAAAATTAACGTTTGCCATTTCAATTCATTGAGCAAAAGTCCTTGAACAGAGAGAGGAATTTACGTTTCTCCAAAATAATTCTGCTCACTCATTTCATTGCATCAATGTTTTCAATATTTCGGTATTTGTGAATTCCCACAAGCTGACCTATTTTAGGCTCACAACAATGTCAGAATTCCGACACGTGGATTTACTCCAGCTGTAAATAGTTGGACAGATTTGGCGACACTGAAATGCGTTACGTTTCGAAAATAAATAGAGCTCTCATGAAGAAACGTTCCGTCTGGACGTACCGAGCCCATATAGAACGCGCATTGAATACAATTACTCTCGTGTCCTCCACTTATGGATGTAATTATATGCTTAGCAAGTTTTATTGTCCTGTTCCATAGGCGGCTCAGGAGTTAAGTAGCTCAACCAAGGACGATTGCCTATGGTGTGAAATCCGGTCAATGAAGTCACGTCTCCGCTGCGTATGTGACCGTATTATTGACAATAAAATATTCTTGACACCTAAGATTTCGCGGTTCTGTATATTTTCTCAAGACGTTTTTTAGTTCTCATAAAAAGATTAGTGAAGGGTGGAGGTGCTAATGCATGTGTATACGCACATCCGGTCCGATGGGGTCCGTTAATTGGTCCGCGTAAAAGGGATATCGTGTAGCGTGCCCCCGCGCCCCTTGCCCCAGCTTCCTGTCTCGCGACATCAGGCGACGACAGCCGAGTTCGTGAGTCTCTGTTACTTTGAAGAAAATCTGCCGTAAAAGGTCGCCTGTCCAATTAAACGTCGGGATATCAGTATTACCCCCTGCCGAGTTTTGTCTTCCTTCGGTCTGCAGTCACGACTCCTTATACGTTGTCTTTTATATTATGGTCATGAATTAATGTTCCGCCGTTCAATATCACGGATGTTATTGTTTTTAATATGTTACAATCTAAATCGCTAATGAGTGTGGTCTTCAACATTATCTTGCGACAGTCGTGCTATGGTTAGCATTTACAGCAGCTAACTTGTTCTCCGAATGTTTTTGTGTCGTGTTCGTGAACGTCAATGCTTTTTATCGTTTTTTCTCAGCTAATGAACAGGTCCGCTTCAATTATCTTTGCAATGATTATCTTCTTTTTTAACCGACGAAAAAAAACGGAGGAGGTTCTCAATTCGACGCGTATATTTTTTTTTTTTTTTTTTTTTTTTTTATGTATGATCACGCATAACTTTTTACAGAGCAGTCCGATTTTGATAATTCTTTTTTTATTAGAAAGGGTATACCCTGAAGTTGGTCCCATATAAATTTGGAAAAAAAATTCCAACCCTAAGGGTTAGAAAACAAGGGATGATTGATTGTTCACTCACTGATTGTAATGTATGACCACGCTTAACTTTTTACAGAGTAGTCCGATTTTGATCATTCTTCTTTTGTTGGATAGGACATACTTCGAAGTTGGTCTCATGTAAATTTGGAAAAAAAAAACCTACCCTAAGGGTGGGAAAATAGGGGTGACTTATTGTTCATTCAGAGATTTTAATGCTGAGCTGTGTATTACAATTAAAATAAAAGGCCTATCTATGTTGGTATATAAAGCCTGTTTTTTTAAGTATTATATTATATTATTTAGTATTATATTACACAAAAAATAATAGTTAAAGTAGGAGTATATAACAGTTAATGTCTAAAGTAAGGTAGGTATTTTAAAAGTAATCAAACATTAAGCATGTAGTAATTAGTAAATTATGGCCTCAAAAAATTATAAAATAAAAACTTTTTAACAAAAAATTAAACCTCCGAAAAAACTGAAAAGCAAAAAATAATAAACTTTTTTTATTTAACCTTAATAAATAAGTTCTTAAACTAATGCAAGTATACCTAAGTAATTTTGAGTCGGCGCCAAACAATCAATGAACAAAGATTACTAAATTACCTTAAATTTAAAGAAATAAGCAACGTGAAATCTATAGCGATAAACATTAACATTTCAAATAAAAAATGCGCTCTCCGCACGACCACTCGCAACGAATTAATTTGCTTGTTTGGCGCCGACTCAAAATTTCTTAGGTTCATGGTGTTATTTCGAAGAAACACTTGGATGCAGATTTTCCAAGGTACAGTGGCCAAAGGTGCCGTCCTGAGAACTAAACAATCGAAGTAGTTCCTAGAAACAGTCAATGGGCTCGTTAGGTGTGGTGAATTGAAAGAGTACTCATCGACGGAAACAATAGGTGTTAACTTGCACATTTAGTACGCGCGTCTAAAGAGGATGTGAACTGATTACTGACTAGTTCAATGTGAAATGCTTGCCCTATCTCACAAGTTATTTACTTCTTTCGTGAATTTCACCATTCACATCGTCTAAAGTGGCCTCTATTTTGAACCAATTTTATTCTCTGATATGTTTAAGACCGTCGAAGCTAGCACAAATAGAAATATTGTAAACATCTTAATTTCCTTTTTTAATTTACAGCAAAAGTTTGCGATTAATTTGTTTGTCGACTGACGAAGTAGCCGCCTGTACGCATGTTTATAGTGGTATGTAAATATACTGTGTGTATCGGTGTCGATATGAGACGGTTTGTTTTTGTTAGTAGACTGTATTGTTATCATTTACAGCTCACATGAATAGACAATAACGTCGGACTTGTGAATGGGTGATTGATGGTGTTAGTCCCTCATTGTGCGAGTCCAGCTTGGTAATAGGTTTATTGTGTTGGCGCTAGTGTTTATACGGAAATCTCATTACAACTAGTGTCCAACCACATATTTACTGGTGAGGCAGAAAACAAGGAACCATGTTTTATATCCTGAAATTTTTAACACCTTTTTTTGTGATGCATTGGTAAAAAAAAAACTAGTAGGTATACGAGTACTTTGGGCAGATATTCGTACTAGATTTACCAGTTGTTTATAAGTTCATGAGCGACGACGTTGGAAACCCGTATGGTTTATTTATTACCAGTGGAGAGTGGGCCGGTTCCGGTCGGTGCTTGCGCAGGAAACCCGCAGGATATATCAAAATTAGAATCGCGAGCCGATGAACGGTGGGGCACTTGCGCTATGTCAACCGCACTTCCCATATCCGTTTATCAAAGTCCCAATCGTAAATCGTACACAGATTTCCAGAATTAGCGTTTAGGTAGCTTCGTCTGCCAAAATATTATGTAATTGAATAACGATATCTGTTAAAAAATTACTTGGGGTATTATGTCATAGTAAAAATGTTAAGGCCTCCCTTCAACCTGTTTTCACAATCTTTAGATTTATATAGAAATACTTTCACTGCTTTTGGACAATGTGTTTTTATCGAATCTTTCAATCTTCGCGATTCTAAGTCCGTTGATATCGGCATGTCGTTTTATTTTCGATGTTTCTCGTTGTCCGACGAACGGAAGTCATTATGCGCTTTCCGCTGTTCGTTGTACTGCTGCCCTGTAAAATGTATTCATTAAATCAGCGATCATGGGTTCACTCGTCGGATTTCTTCTCGCAAGATCATTGTTTGACGTCAATTTCACGTTTATTTCTTTATGATCGAACGTTGATCATTCGACGACTTTAAATCGCCTCTTTAACTGTCGTTTGTTTTTAGTTGTTTTAAGTGACTGGTCTCGCTTTTTGATCCCCGCGTTTGTTTGTGCACATCAAAAGTCTGTAGGATGAGGTAGGCTAAGGGCGGCCTCTTGCAACACTCGCGGGAGCATGCGACAAATATTGACATGACAAATGTTTGTGTAGTAGAAAAAGCACGTACGTCTCTTATGACTACTATGTTCACCGTAGGTGGTGCGCACAGATAATATGGCTGTAAACCGCCGAGATAACACACGGTGTTTGTACAAAACAAATCATGTTTGCTTACTTTATGTCCTGAGGATAGCTGGCACGGATCACTAGCACTTGGATATTATGCGTCCTCACGTTCTATTTGCATTGGTTTATGGATATGCATTTACTGTCGGCACGGGTTAGGATTTGCCAGAGCCTAACAAATAAACAAACAATACAGGAGAACTTATGTGCAGTTGTTTATTGTCAGGAATATTTGTTGCTTTTAGCACAGTATAATATACTGTGCTTTTAGCTAGTGTTTTTGTTGTTTGCATGTGGTTATTCATCAATTAAAGTCTTCAGCAAAACATTGGTGTCATCGTTTTACAAAATTAACTTCACATTCGAGTTCATTTGCCAACGCATTTGTATCCGTAAACAAGCGCTAGCCAAGGCCGCGTATGTTTACGAGTCACTAACTCTAATAACACGAATACATCGACAGGTTTATATAAAAAGGTAATATTAGCTAGACATCACATGTTATTTATATAGATTTAGGTATTTGCAGCGTCTTTTTACTCACTGTTCGGACAAATGATCCAAGTCAAGATAGATCTCAGATATTTGAGAAGAAAAATTGAACGTAACGTTGGAAATTGCATTCTTGATGATGACGGAGACATTTCTGCAAAGCAAACGGTGTTCCGTAATGACAAAAGAGTGACAAAAAATGGCCTAAAATCAACAGCAATCTCTGTTTTGCTCTTAGGTATACAGAATGAACCGGTATATACACAACTTATTTATAACGTAATAAGCCTGCTGATATTCCAATAGGCCGCGATTTATTCGCGTGTTGCGAATCGCCAACGGAAACGTATGCCAGTAATGAGCTTCGGATGTCGCTCACCTATTGTGACGAGCTAATAGATATTGACTTCCTTAGTTCAGACCGTGGTGGTAACAACACCGGTCTATAATGAGGCATTGTTCACATCTTATTCTGTTTTCAAGACGCAGATCCGGGCTGTGAACCGATTGCTAAACTGGTCATTTGTGCATTGAATATGAGTGCAGTATCATATGCTGGTAAGTCGTTCACAAATCCAGGTCAAAGTTCCTTCACGGATCTGCAACGGCAATTTTAACTGACACCAAATGATAATGGATCTGGCATTTACTCGGCAGTGCAAGCACCGTGAATCAGAATTCGTGCTTGAGTTAGGAGCTTATTACAAACATACCGTGGTCAATCATCGGTCACGAGTTGACCCTCTGCCTTTAGACGCGCAGCCGCCGTCCGATTTCAATACATTTTTTGTGAGTAAATCACACAGAAAAGATGGAAGTTTGGGAACGTCGCTGTTCATCAGGATTGTTCAAAAAGTCAACATAAAGATAATTATAATAATTATGTCTTTTAAAAGAAACGTATCGTACATATTTCTATGAACAATGATGCGAGGGCGTGTCTTTATTGGCAACTCCTATAGGCGTCGCTCCGTGTGTTTGCTAGTGACGTGAAGGTTGGTAATTATTGGGCCAATTAGAGCCAATGCTCTTCTTGCTTGAATGTTCATTTGGAGAGACGGATGGTCGGCTACATGACGGCGTAACGTTGCTTCTTCCGCACGTTCCGCGGCTTGCCTGAGAACCATCGTCACCAGTGGGACGGAACTCCTTAATGTTTACCTGACCATTCGTCCGCAGCACCACGGCTTCCGAAAGCTTTGGGAGGCGAACAAATACTGCATTTACTTTGTGAAGTTCCGCTTTGTTTGTTTTGTTGACCTCTAGTGGCATATCTGAAAGGAGAACAAGAATATATTCGATGCCTTTTGTTTAATCTTTAATATAAGCTACATATTTAGCTTTAAGTTAATGCTCAGCACTTGTAAATAACAATTTGCGAACAACTAAGGGCATGGAATTGAATTCTATTCGCAGGCAAAAGTTGTATGATAAAATTGAAAACAGTCCAATTCACCCATGCGTTAGTCTTAGTTTCATGTAAATAGCAGTGAACAAATAAAAGCAAATCACCAGATGTTGTAAATGGTGGCGTCATTAGCTCGAGCCGTAATCCCTTGACGGCACGCGCAAGCACGCAGCGTTAAGTGGGTTAGCATGTCGATCCTGGCCTGTTCAAGGTCGCAATCATTTACCTGCACAACTATATCATCAATAGACGCACTGCTATCCTTAAAGCATAAAACTGGCCCCAAGACTGTTATCAAATAACGAATGCCGATGTTACCATCAAACAGGTTATGAAAGAAATTAAGTCTGAAATAGTTGCCTTGGTGAATGGAGTAACAAATCATGTTCCAATATTAGCGTCCTTGATATAGTTGGACTCGTTTCACTTCCTGTTACGAGGCGAATTGTAAACGCTGAGCACGTCACTCATTCAAACTCAATCAAAGGATCGTGAATGAGATGTTTACCGCGCTCGTACACGCGTATGTGCGCAAGACTTAAAGCGTTTCCTGTTTTATAATGTAGTACATCATAGGTATGTATCACCCTATCGAAACATAATTATGTTTCGTTATTAAACAAGCTTTACGATTTTCCTGCTCCTCCAGTAAAAGAAACATTAATTTTAGCTTATATGCAAATCTTTGACAGCAGATTAGGCGCTACTGAATGTGCTAATGCAATAACTCATCATTACAAAAGTATTTATGAAAGCAATTCAGAAGAAAGCAATATATCACGAGGTATTAATGGTTTTATAGTGTTAGATGGTAAGTTCGTGTCCGTAGCTAGCCGCGGCACTGGAGGGCCGCAGGGCCGTCCTGCCAAGGCCAGCGAGTTCGTTAGGGCCATTCATGGATGCCTGCGCGCAACCTCCTCCCCACTCTCCCGCGGCGACAGGATATTCTCCCTCGCTGTGTGCTATGCTGGCCGATTGATCGGTTTATTTTTTAAATCGAACTCGGAGCAAAAAGACACCACGCGCAATCGTAATTCACCGGATGCACTAACGAGTGTTAAATTTTTTAAGGCTCACCGTGCAGCATTAGTTTGTTTTTGTTGAAGGCCGTTTCCGCCATGACTTAATCCATAACTCAACCGGTACATATAGTATGCGATAACCATTAGAGCTTATTAGTTTCTATTAAAAGAATCCACAACAGATTAAACTGTCTCCCAGTCGGACATTCCGTTCACGTAAAGACGCAATAGAATTTATCTATACGTTGCTGTGCGACATCTTGTATGCAGTTTCCAACTAGTTTAGTCGTTGAATAGACTTTAATAAACAGGAGATGAGGCTTTTGATCTGAATCTGAATATAAATGTGCTGTTTCTAGACACAGGGATACAAAGCACGTCGTTGACATTTGCAATGCACTATAACATAACAGTCTTCGTGAACAGTGCTTCTGGTAATTGGAAGTATTTTTATAACCACTGCATTCCAGACAATCAATGCCCTTGGAATGAAGTATTAATGAGTTCACAAACAACCTTCGGCAACTCGTAACTTCATCTGATTTCCGAAAAGGTCTAAGGATAACATCTTCATTCATAAGAATATGGTCCCTCGGTGGGTGGAAGTGGGCCATGAATCACTTTGCTCTGTGTTGTGGATGAACATCGGCGTATTTCGGCTGCGCATTGTGGGCAATTCGTCATGATTTGCGTATGTAAATCAATGGAGTTTGGTTGTGCGGGCGTAACGGTATTTTCGTCGGTCCACAGCAGGAAGGCGGATGCTATAAACACACTTTCAGCAGCGTTACCATAGCGGCGTACCTATAGCGCTTTTGTTTAATAAATTCGTTGATGACATACGGTGTTCGGCTAATCTTCACAAATATCTTAGAAGGTCGTGAGTTCTCCGAGGCACGTGCCCATACACTCGGCAGACGGATTAGCGAGTACCCTTGCACCCTCTTACTGCTGGACTTAATGGCTGCTAAAATCGCATCAAGAATTTTTATGGAAATCGTTTTATGAATATTTGGTCAGTCATTTATCATTCTTGAAGTTTACTGGTGAAGTCGTTTGGTAATCTACTTTTTTCATTGAATTATCAATTCTATTGGCATGTCAGTTCTATTTGATTTGTAGTTAGGTTTGCTTTGCTCTTGGTGTAACGTTTTGATTTTTAATATCAACCTGTTACCTTGCTAGCCTTACCACCAAGGGTCTGCCGCCAGAAAACAAGTTCAACTAAAGCGCGCAGCGCCCCGCGGTTTCACCCGCATATGTTTCGATGCCATGGGAATATCGCGATAAAAAGTATCCTATGTGTTAATCCTGGTTATAAACTATCCGTGTGCCAAATTTCATCCAAATCCGTTCAGTAGTTTGTGCATGAAGAAGTAACAAACATACAAACACGCTCCCAAACTTTCGCCTTTATAATATTATAAGTGTGATTTATGAGGCACTGTTAAAATTTTAATATCCAGACAAGTCAGGTTATAGAATGAACGAGTAAGAAAGCTATGAAGTTATGTGGTTTGCGGTTTCTTACCACGTACAGGAATTTATTAGAGAAATATTTCCCTTACATTTATTGTATCACTTTAAAACTTGTTAAGCATCGCATTACTGGATTCTATTTCTTAAGATTGTGTAACTATCTCAGAGTATCCAGATTATAACATACCATCACGCCTTTAATCCCCGAAGGGTAAGACCATAGATATAAGAAAGAAGTTTTGTTTGTTATTTTCTTCTGTTTTGCACGACTCATAATGCGAAGCATTAGGAGAGTGCTTTACGATCGAAAAAATTTGTTTGCCTCCTTTCTGCTACTGTTTCTATTGTTAAACTCAAATCCAGATTAAACCTGCAAAATTAAGAGAGTGTCTGATTCTGACTTACGGCCAGTTTCTGCATCAACAACTAAAGTAATCAGTCAACCTGACTTTTACTTGATCTTTACTGATACTACGGCACATGTGTTTCTTCATTCAAGTAAAAACTGAAATAGTGAAGAAACAAATTTAACCGTTACTTTGACTTTTGTGACGTTACTTTGGCTGTTACTATTGATGAAGAAACTGGCCGTAAGTGATAGCTAGCTAACTAATTACAATGAAGTAACGCAGCTGTAGTGGTGAAGTATGACATATGCCGTAACTAACATGGCGAGGTGAAAGTAACAGTTTGTGCCGTTGCTTATTTTCTATCTTATGAATATAAATAACATGGTGTCCTTTGCTGAATACCTGGTAAAAATTGTTTTTCACTCGCTACTGGTGTATCGCAACCACTTTTTTGGGCTGAACCGTGGAATCATCAGAATGATAAGTCTTGAATTCATTCATTCATTCACTGACGTAAATATCATGTTTCTAGAAGAACGATATTTTGCACAAGAGTTCATTTTATAACGAAGGTGCACCACTAGGGAAGGATTTTTGAAAATTAATTCCCTGATGGGGTTAAGTAGGTGATAAAAGTTTCGATGGAAATTCGTCATTTATAGGGTTCCATACCTTAAAAGGAAAAAGGAAACGGAACCCTTATAGGATCACTTTGTTGTCGGTCTGTCTGTCTGTCTGTCTGTCAAGACCCTTTATCTCGGGACCGCGTGAAGCTATCGAGTTGAAATTAAAACCATATACTCAGGTCTACAGTCCCTTGAAGCTGCGAAAAAATTAAACTTCTAAGTTAACGTAAAAAAGAGATACGGCCGTTTATGCCGCAAAAACGTATATTTCGACACTCTCGAGGGAATCAAAATTTATAGGGTAGGTACTTCCCGTTGACCTAGAAACATGAAATTTGGCATGAAGCAAGGTCATGTAGCACAAGTAAAGGAAAAATCCGAAAACCGTAAATTTATAGTTACATACCTACTACGGAACTCTCGGTGCGCGAGTCCGACTCGCAATTGACCGGTTTTTGGCCATGGGAAATCCCATTGGTCACATGGCTTGCCTATTTAATAAAAAAAAACATTCATTCATTCACTTCGCAAAGCCGAGACCGCTGGGTCTAAAAGCATGTTCATAAGCGATTTTTAAAACGAAGGTGAGCACTCAGAATACAAAATTCTGAGGGTGAGCATTAAGGCAGCATTTTTGAAAATGAATTCCCTAAAGGGGTTAAATAGGTAATAAAAGTTTGTATGGACGTACCGTACGTGTTTTTGCCGGTGGGAAATCCCATCGGGCACCCAGCTTGTATAAATACAAAATCCAAGTTAAAAGAAAACATGATTTAAACATGACATACCTACATAATCAGCCTATAATGTTCCCACTGCTGGATCACAGGCCTCCTCTCGGTGAGAGGGAGTGGGCCGTAATCTACCACGCGGGCCCAGTGCGGGTTGGTAGATGTCACATGTCTAACATGTCTTCGAATCTTTGGTTCTAGGACATGCCGGTTTCCTCACGATGTTTAGAAAATCTTCATCTCGTCCTTTTTTGTCATTGCTTGGTAAAATAATAAATGGCAAAAAGCTTTGTCCATAAGCAAATCTTTACCCTGCCATTTCCAAGGTGTCTTTCAATCATCATTTACTTACATAAAAAAGTCGTATGACTATTTAAAATGACCTCACGTATACAGTGCATTAGGTTGTGTTGGTAAACAAATATATTTCGAGAGGTGTTCCTAAGCGTATATGCGTCAGAGAATTTGTTGTAATTCTGTGGTCGGCAGTCGATCTCGTGTAAATATTGCCAATCATAAGCCTGTCCCCCGCATAGTTTACGTAAAAACAAGTATTATGTGCGGTATTCCGCGTTTGCATAACATACTGTGATTGTTCACTTCCCGTCTGCTATTATTCTAGTTGCATTGTATTATGCAAGGCTGCGTCACCCGTCACTATCACACGTTAATAAGAACCGGCTCATTTGGGCACTAACTAGACTGTCGCTGGAGGGAGAAATGTCGCCGCCCCCAACTTACACCCACGCCCGCCTTCGTATTTCTATGTACTTTCCTCCTGCCCACGGGTACATAAAGAATCTTTAGAAATACTTATTTACTACTTATGCAACGTATTGTCGTCACGAGGGCGTTGCGTCAATAATAATAATCTCTTTACAAGCAAAAATCATAAATTCTGTCACACGTTTGGAACGCTGTCACTCCCACATCAAGGTTGATCAATCAAAAAGGATCGGCTGAATGGGATCAATAAGTATGGTGAATGTGGTGGGCGATCGGTCGTCGAACTGCGCGGGCGCAAGCCGGTGGTGCGCTCTAATTCAATTTAACGACAATCCATTGCGCACTAGGCTAACATTCCGCCTCGATGCCACCCATCCATTAGTTGTATTACTCAACTATCTACACGAGTGTTGCCTTGGCCCTGGTGATCGTCCCGCGGATTATATTACGGACTTTAATTTCAAATCTCACGTTGAATAATGATTCAGTATTCTATTGACCATCATTATGATTTAACGGTTAATGCTGAATGCTTACCATAATAATGTTGGACATTAAAGCATTCAGTAAGTGGCGTTTAATGTTAAAGGTTTCATATTTCTTAGGATTTATGGAGACTACACTATTAACTTCAAGCATTTATACTCTAAATGTACTGTCAAGATTATCCGTCTATTGATTTATGATAATGGGAAATGGCTTTCTATGTTTTTCTCATGATAATTAAGCGCTGACTATTGTTTCTTTGATAATATTACTTTGGTCGGGACCGGATCTGCAAGGATGGGCCGTGTCACCTTGAATGCCGGATGCCGGCGTTCTGTCGGAGGAGCTATCGGCCGTCAATCGTGTGAGCGTCTCGCCATATTATATTATAGTCGTCTGTCTGTTTGTCTGTGCGACTGCGAGAGCCGTTTTTATTTTACGACCATCCACGTCCGCTGCGCGAGTCCTCCGACAAGGTCGACGGTTCTTATAACCTAACCAATCAACCGGTGCATTAATCGAAACTATAATATAAGTTAGTTGCAATAAGATGTATGTGCTTAAAATGCTTCAATCCAATAGCAGACATACCGTCATGTAGAATTGATAGGATCAAAAAGAATAAAACGTTTGCAAGAATTTCAAGGGAAGAACGTGTCTCGTCTCTGAAGTCCCCAACGGAAATGGATTGGACGTGGGCGACACCTACGGAGTGCGCGAGTGACCACTCTCAACACAAAGTGACAAATTTAATATCGTTATTTATTTCTGTAACTCCTCATTTCAGCTCGTTAACATTTATTTTCTGCTCGTTTGTTCCAGGTAAGTGCCCCGCAATCATCGTCACGATCCACTGAAGGTCAAGCTCTTCATCAATCAATTACATTAGATGGTAATGCGTGGATATTAATGACTAGTATTTATCCTTATTTACTCGGACCCCTCGTGTTTATTACAATGTTAGACACGTGTCTAATGTAATCAATTGAACTCTAATATGTCAATGTCAGTGAATACAGAGTAGGATATATCTTAATCATACAATAGGATATTGGGACCGTGCTCTCTCTGGGCGTGGAGTGCATCACAATTTGTAACACTACGACTTATTTCCGCATCCGCTATTGTATCGTTGCCCACTGCAATTTAATCATCTCTTCGAGTGACAAGATGTATTAGAGCAGTTTCACGGTGGCTGTTATCAAAAATGCTAGAGTGGGCTCTTTATTCATAATTTTAAGGTTCAAACTTATTTGTGTTTAAAATTGAGTGGTTCCCTTTGATGTAGTACGGGAATATCGACAAAGACGGATGTCCGGTGCCGGTCAGGATTTGTTTCACATGAACGTTGCTTCTCTGTGGCTTCGTCAAGATGAAGACAGAGCCAACGATTATTTTTCAATTTTGCTTCGGGAAAATATTCTTTGTAAAGCTAAATACGAAGGACCTTAAAATGTAAAGGCACTGAAACGGTGATAAATAACGTAATACAAATTTTCTGTTCGATATTGCTTGTCTAAAAGATATCAGAGGTGCACAGAGACCAAACCAAGCTACAAGAGTACGTAGTTATTCCCAGAGAAAACAGAAAATAAATCACTTAAGTAAAGCTAAAATTAATGGTTTTTCTTAAAAATACCTCTAAAACTGAATATTGGCCCGGAATATACGCACGAATGGCTTTATCGTAAACATAATATTTTGTTTGCTAAAGATTCGGCATCAATTTATTACGAGCTGTCAAAAAATATCTTTTGAAGTTTTAATCTGATGCTGAAAGGAAAATCATAAAGGTTGTTTGCTTAAAAAATTAACATTAGTTAGCGTAAGAAACGGAGGAAAGAAGCTCAAAATCCTTCCGGTCCTTTTGATATCGCGGATAAGCGGCGTACGCGCATTTCAAAGGGCCAGTGTGTTTGTCCGACGAAGCTTGGGTAAACATCATTCGTTCAACGGGTGTGTGATTTCAGCCTTTTGTGTTTTTACTGTACATTTGTTGCCTGGGGAACGATTTAATCTCATTATGTATGCACGTCCGGAAGTTTGCTAGCGTTGGAATACAAAAAATCTTTGTGGACATAATTACCTACAGTAGCCGATTAAGTTTATAATTTGTACGAGTATAATACCCTATGTCGGTGTGTTTTGTTCTCTTCGGTATTCCCATTGATACATCTTTGCATGTGGGGGTATACAATATCGGTTAGTCAGACAATAATATACTTACTGTTTTCCCGGGAAACCATAAACAGCGGAGTCTAACAATGGGCCGGGAAACGAAAGGCTACACAAGAACGGAACTAGAAGAAAAGTAAAATAAGCTTGCGTCAGTTTTTAATACAGTGGATTTCTATGGTTTTAATCAGGACTGCGGAATGCACTTCTTCTCTCTCTTTCTCTCGTGGCAAAATCTCCTCTTCTACCAACTTAATCTATCCATGTTGAAGAATCTATACAATTTCCCGATACCCTAAATCCCTATTAGTAAAGTACCGTTAACATTCGGTATTTGGCGAGCGGTGCGCGGACGTTTTGCATACAATGCCCATGTTGGTGCGCTTGCGCAACGAAGCGGTCATCGGGCCGGATGTGACGCTGCGGCGCAGCCCGTGCCAAATTGTACCTACATTATGTGGACTAAATAGCCTTTCGATGTCCAAGGGTAATCAAATATTATGTTAAAACTACATCGAATTTATTGTAAATATTCTTAGGAGTTATAGCATTTCGGTAAAAAATGTGCCTACATAATTATTTCTTTTCCATATTTGGAGTAGGTCGCATTTCGTTACTAGGTATGTAATTCGGACGGTAGTTTAAGGAAAAAATGTGTCGTCCTTTTTACCATTCCAAATTGGTACATACCTAGTTTATGGTACTGGGTCATGAAGTGACAAATTATGCTTGCCTAGCCTTGACTTGATGTCCATCCGACAGTATGCATTCTTCAAAAATACATGTGAATATGTGTTAAGAAGATATTATTCGGTTGATGATGGGAAAATTGTCGATATCTGTCGCATTTCGTGTCATAATTTGATTTTCTGATTGCATAGTGCAACGCCAAAAGCAGAAGCTCCACTGCCACTGGTTCAACATTGTAACTTTCGGGCGCGCTTTTGTACTTAGCTTATGTAATAAGTTTTAATATTTTATGTGTTTTTTTAGTATTTTGTGAACTTTTAAACCGGATTAAGTGTGTTGTGTTTTTTATGATAGAACACTTTAGTCATACTAGCTTGCTTGATGCTGACTGAGAATAAAGCGAAGTATTTACTATCTAGTGGTCTAGAAATATAGGTATCAAAGTATTTCATAAACCGAAATTTAAATACTTATTTGGTCGGTTTGGTGTGATAATCAATTTAATTTCTAATTAAAATCGTAATCATCATCTACAGCCCGACTTTACCCACTGCTGTGCAAAAGCCTCTCATCTTGGGCCAATGTCCACTACTGTGCCAGCCTTAACCAGAAAAAAAAATTATGTAATATGACATCAATTTCAATACTTATACCAATGAAAAAAGGGCTAGTTCAGTTCGTGGCTCCATTCAGTATTATCACTGTGACCCGCATCGTTATTAAACTAACCTAAAAAATCGCACAATCATTTGCATCCGTCATTACTTACTGCCAGTTATTAGTTAGGCAGTTTTTTTTTTAACAAAATTCTGATAAATCGTAATTAGATACTATTGTATTCTCTGTGAGAACCAGATAAGATGTATTTTTATGTTAACATTAAAGAAAAAATCTCGATTTATTTAAACTTCTGTAACCTCGAAAGGCAGTCGACCAATTTGGATAAAGCTTACCGTTGGCATTGTTTTTTGTTCGGCAAATATAGCCAAAAGTATTTCGGAATGCATAAAATTGTTAACGAGGACTTTTGCAACACTTGCAAGTGATGCAACTGAATTTTATAAAGTTGTCTGTTAAAACTGTTAATGTGCTCATCGCTGTATGTTAATCAACATTATGCTCTACTGCACTATTGCAATTACAATTACACCCTCGAGAAATTCCAAAAACTCATTTTAAGAACCAACTGCAAATGTCTTGAATGCGTTCGGAAGATTGAGCTTCATTCGGGTGATGTATGTCCTGTCTAGTCTGTGCACCGAGCGAGTGTCCAGTGAGTGTCGCCTTGGGAATTCATTTCGTTGGATGTTCTGTTTCATATCCTGTCTAGACACTAGACACTTCCTAATCGTATGAATTTAATACATAGATTTTTATTTACGAAATTTCCAAATCGTCTCACTAATTTCTGCCTAGTCTTTGGACACAGAACTCTGTACAAATTATTTCAAATCTTACTCTATATTCATTGAAGTAGATTGTATTGAATGTTTTGAGCGGACCATTCCATACTATTATGAATTTATGACCCGTTGTGTGCGTGGGTTCCCTCTTCGGGCCAGCAAACAAATTAGCTCTACACCGCAAATCAACACACAGTCTTGCTATTCAAGACAATTAGACGGGGCTAAAAGTACTAATGGAAGAATTTATTGTGGTCAGTTCTCTCCATCCGTCTGATTTGACTGTTCTACAGTCTAAACTGGGCGTGGAGTTAACCAAAGTGTATGTAAGTGGTGTACAAAGAGGTTTAAGATACTAGGTATAGAGGGGCAAATACGCGGCGGAAGAGATGTCATAGAAAAACTGGGACGCTATCGAGCGTAATATAGCAAATATACATAATTACCAAGTTACACGTGACGCTTTTACCGACACAATCATTGAATTTTCTTAGATTTTTAAATAAAAAAAATATCAAACCTTTTTATTAAAAATTCCTTAGTAACGTTATTAAGTATTAAAATGTTATTAATGAAAATTATTTATTTTATCTAAACTTGGGTAAATAACAAAATAAACCCTAGCGAAGTCCAGTCGTTTTATCACTACGAGATTTGAAAAACCATAAGTACAAATCGGCATATTTTTTTTAAAATAATTTTCTTTTATCACAATTATCACACAACACGAGACGAGCGAAGTTTGACCAGTAGGTTGTTGCACATAGATAAAGATGTTGTTCGCGTTGTGCTGTCTATCATAATAAGAGATAGAAATTATATTTAAATGTCTAGTGGTGTATGATGATGACCAATGACCGTATTGTGCTGTACATACCTTGTACCCTAGTACTCGCGGGTGGTCTTACCAAGGTCAGCCTTGACCGGCTGCATCAGAGTAAGCGCGAACATGCACCGCACGGACAAATGATGCCGGTGCCTGACATCCGGTCACAAGCTATGTAAATTTGTGTCACACTTCGACACATGTACGCACAATTGTCCTTGGTACTGTTTCAATCAGGTTCTTCGTTTTATTTGCCACTACCTTCTGCCCGCGACTTTTTCCGCTTCAAATTTCTTGTTTTAGCAATACTGTAGCTTTCCATTAGTGAAAGAATTTTCGGAATCGATTCAGAAGTTCCGATGAGTACCCCCCACAGAAATCTTAATAATTAAGATTTCTGTGGTACCCCCTAAATACGAACTCAAAAATTACCCATTTTAAAATATGGTTAAAATAATGTCACTCACGATATTGCGATAGCACGGACTAGAGAAAATTAATCTTAACAGTTTATGGTCATGCTGCAAAAGTTGGAGACATGATTCCGTTTTTTGAATGACTATTTAATTTGCCGACTTAGTTACTTAGTTTCCTTTTAATAATTTATTTGAATAAGCTAAAAGGTAAATATATAGAAAAAAAAAAACAAGTTAATTTTAGTATGCGGATATTATCCGGACGTCTGGTATTTAAACTGGAGTCGGTATTTATTTCTAATAGCGACATTAAACTGGTTAATCACTTGTCTATTTATTATTAGTTTTAATTGGAATAATTCCTTATGGTTTGTGAAGCGTGCTGTCATGGAGATATACCGCTGCCACGTGAAAGCACGTTGAGCACGAGAGCCGCACATGAATCAAAGCTTGTAAGTCCTTGATAAATCCACTGGATAAGACCATCATCTGCCTATAATTTCCCAGCTTTGTTGGGGTCGGCTTCCAGTCTAACCGAATGCAACTGAATACTAGTTACTGCGTAGCTAATACGATACCCCTTGGTAAGACTGGTTGTAAGACTTCCAAGCTTCAGACGACGTGTAACGACTGTCAGAGTTCCACGATTGGCAGCTGGGACCAAGGGCTTAACGTGATTTTTGAGGCAAAGAGGGGTCTTGGTTAGTAAAGATGATCACCCAACCTAACCACAGACCAACCGCGGCAAGCGTAGCTTAACCTAATCGATCGAACCATGCGGCTGTTATTACATAGCCAAGCTCCTCATGATAAAGGACGTTTAATTAACTGAATCAAGCTGCATTCGAGTCGATAGTGTATTTTAGTCATTCAAATGAATTTTCCAGTCAAAATCCCGTAAGAGCACATATAATTTAGCACACTATATTTATGCTAGTTCCGCTGGACAGCTTTATTCAGCGGAAAGCTCGAAAGCCAGGTAACAAATAAATACAAATAGCACAACGCTACAGTGCCGGTAAATAACTGCAAGTATCTAACTGAGATCGATAGTTCAGTCTGTCATACCGCCTGCCGAGCGCTGTATCTCCGTTCATCGGTACATATTCATCGTTTGTGCAACAAAGTAATCTAACGTAATATTGTGTTATGTTGTAATCGAGGATGCTTTCAATAGCTAATAAAAAACTCGTTAGTGGAATAGTGTGCGGTTATTTTACTTGTTGCCTCTCATTGTTGTCGCTTACGCCCGTCCTTCCCGCGGGGCGATGTCTGCGCAGTACTTTACTGATACGTATATGCGTACTGATAACGGACGTCATCGGTCAATAACGCATTGGGAGAAAGTGAACTGTGCAGTTTCGGTTTCTAAATCATTGAAAATCACCCAACCCCTGGATTTGATGCCAGAAATTTATTCCGAAGGTAAGCTGATGGCGCTAAACATTATTAGACTAAAATTTTCAAGTTGGAATTCGTGCATCGATGTGCTATCAGTGATTTTTCTAGTGTTTCATAATGGGTGCTCCGTCGACTAAGCGGTCAAGTTAACGCCCTGCAAATTGGTTTTTGATAGAGCACGTCTGAGATCGCGACCGAGTTTAAAGTGTCTGGCTCTTGAGAAGTGAGGTTCTAGTTTTTAAAACTGTTAGTAGCTATTAATATTGTGATTTTGTGTGTTGATATCATTAAAAGCGTTTCTTTTTGACATTACAAAGGCACTAACCAAGTCTACAGTGAATCGTAAGATCTCCGAGACTGAATGAAGATTTGTTTTCTCGTGGGTGATGTTTTGAAAGTAATGTTTTTGTTAGGGTCAGTAGGGTCACAGCTTTCATATTTAATACAAATAAACAATAAAACACCCATACATCCACCAACTTTACATTGTCACTAGTTCTATAATTTACACATACAATTATGAGGTTTGTCACGACATATTATTTCGTTGTGTCGTGAAAGGCATTCACTGACGTGTGAATGAGTGGGTATAATTAAAAGAAAAGGCATAGAAAGTTTGAGAAGCTCTCTGACATAATTAGAGTAGTGCACTAAACAGTGACAACGGGTGGGTTATAGGGTTATGGGATTATGGGCACATTATCTTTGAAAGGGCTTAGAAACGATTTTGGTGCTTATCTGTTAAGTGTATGTCAAACTTCCAAATCTTTTAAGGAATGCCACCATGTCATTGATGGTGTTTAGGGTTGAGAAGTCTGGTGGCTGGGCTAACGTGCTCTTCAAGAAACAGTTTTAGGAATTTGATTCAATTTAAAAAACTAAATTATAATCAAATAACAATTATGTCTCCTAATCAATTTTACTCACTTACACTACTACTTTTTTTATTTTACTTTGTATAAATTATTTCATCACCACTGCTCTCAAAACGGTGAAGGAAAACATCGTGAGGAAACCGGCATGTCCTGGAACCAAAAATTCGAAG
This sequence comes from Amphipoea oculea, assembly GCA_945859645.1. Lineage (NCBI taxonomy): Eukaryota > Metazoa > Arthropoda > Insecta > Lepidoptera > Noctuidae > Amphipoea > Amphipoea oculea. The sequence goes on from OX243873.1 coordinate 19,515,147, forward strand.
ACATGTGACATTTATGTACCAACACTACCAACCCGCACTGGGCCCGCGTGGTAGATTACGGCCCGCTCCCTCTCACGGAGAGGAGACCTGTGTCCCAGCAGTGGGAACATTATAGGCTGATTATGTATTCAATTGTACTCGGGATCCTTTACTTCGTTTGATTACTGTGTTGGGAACTTGGGACTTGTGAATGCATTCCCAAGGTCCCGTTTAAGTTCTCGTGTATCCTTAAACGGAAACTCTTTACTAGGCTAGCACTACTTCGGTGTTTTATTTTCTTGTAAACATCTGCACGACAGTAAAAAGTTATATATGTTTTGCTTCTGTAGCCTATACCTGTCTTATTTATCAGCTTATTTACGAGATTATCCCGCCTCAAATAATTTAATATTATGATGCTTTTGATCTGCTTATAGCACATAAGCTCGCCAGATAAGGTGAGATATTGGGTGTTGGGTGTCCGTAACTCGAGAACGCACCTCGTACGTCGCACTAGGGGCTCCAGTGACATGGCTTGAGCAATGTGTGGATTAATTAATATTAACGACCGCATTACCATAATTATGCCCAAACCCAGATAAAGGGGATTACCAGACACATAAAAACCTTTATAATAACAAGCGCGCCTCTTACAGCTGCACTCACCGCTCCTTTTATAAAATGAACACTTAAAAGCAAATAATTTTTTAAATAATTGGCCGTTATCGCGACATTTATGAATGCAAAATATTGCAGCTCCGAATGCGGACACCATGCGCCGCCATGTTTTAAATGCATGTTATTAAATGTGAAGATGTAGTAGTTTAGCATGTAAGGGAAACAGGAAGTTTCACGTGTCGTTCAACAGTTTGCGCTATAACTGGAACATCGTCATGTCATCGAAATATAAGCAAGTGTTGGTATGTTAAAAATGGAACTTGAAACTGCATACGCGTTTCCGTCACTATTTAGCAATATGTGCTTCCGTGGAGCACCGGAACACAGCCGACTAAACTCGCTAAAAATGTTGGGCTTCCCGTCAGTTTCTGTTTCAACATACAGGTAGTTCGACGAAATTAGTATTGGAATGGAATAGCACTTTTGGGATGGCTACGAAGATTTCGCATGCATTATTAATTTGGACGGCTCATAACTGCATAATGGCAAGGTTCCGGACGCAGGCCATCGTGGGAACGGAGCGATGTCCAGGGCAGTCCAGTATCGCTGACAGAACGATACGGACTTCCGCGCCGATCGCGTGGGAACATGCAGGATATCGATCGTATCGGTGCCGAGTGTCAGTACTATTTGCATGTTTACGATTCCTAAGTTATTATAAACGAAGAAAGTGGTACTGCGTGGTTGTTAATGGCCGTTTCAAAACAATAATAGAGGTATGGTGAAGGACGTTGGAACTCATGGAACATCTTCACTTGTAATTATGATTTCTATTTCATTTATATGAAAAGGAAGGAAATTTTTGCATGTGAATGTTCTGGAAATCAAAGGACCTACCTACCTAGTACAACTGCTGTTTTTGTGCTAGTTACGAATAAGTCAACTAAGGTTAATCATTTGAAAAGCAGCTCAACGCCTACAACAATCTGTGAACTGTTGCAATTTTTGCATCCAACTCGTTGCATCATGGAGATTGCGTTGAGGTAACAATGCACCTTCTGTTAAAACCAGTGATGGAAAAAAATCTTATCTTCCAATTTAACATCATTAATATTTTACGCCATCTTTTGCAAAATTAAGATAAGTTTGGCTTAGCAAAGCGACAGTCTGCGACCTTTCTATTTCGGAGGATATATTTATAGACTCCTATCGATTATGAAGGTCTAGCGACAATACCTACCCTGTAGGTGAAATTAAGTGGGTATATTAAACAAACCTGAATCATTCTAGCCAACGTTTTGCGGGTGAAGCCAAAAAACAGTCATTAAAGTTGACTAAGAGTATCTTTGATGTTATAGGTACAGTTGCTAACAGGAATTCTCTTTGCTTTTACAATTTGAACAGTAAGCAAAGTTAAAGATTCGCGAAATTCGCACGGCCCATGTAACAATTGAACGGAAGCGAATTGCAAAGATAAATCAGTTCCCTGCGTAGAGACGGCACCACAATCGTCAACCAGCGGTACTTATCATGTGGGAATGCAACGCTCTACTTACGATTGCACTCGTTACACGAGCCTCTGAATATGACACTAAAATTATCTGTCTGTGTACCTACTTACATATTGAATACTGAATGTATACGTTTATTACTCAATAAGTGAACCATCTGCACGGTGACAGATGATGAAATTGCACGCAAACTAGTTTGCGGTACGGAAAAAAGACGCATCGATTATTCATGTTGATGGCAAACCCTGCAGCCGGTTGTGTGGTGTCCTACCTCGACAAATATGTGATTTGGTTATTTTGCTATGACGTGAAAAGTGATTCAGAATCATTTTGAAATCAGGAGCACAAAATAACTGCTTTAACATAACTTCTTCAATTCTTTTACGGGATACTCAAAGAAAGAATTGTAAACGGTAGTAGGATGTTTGTAAATAACCGAATTCCTAAACTAATCCTTAAATTGCGTGAGATTATTTGAGACAGGACATCGTAGAACACAGGAATGTTTGGGGTTTCGTCGGCCAAGTTGCCCGATGGCACGGCATCGGTTAGATAAAGATTTATCCAGGAATGTGGACGCGCGGGACGTGGCCGCTCGCTCGTCGCCATTCCACCGTTACCGGCTCACCTGTCTGCCGTCCACTTCCCTTTCTCAGAAAAAATAGTACCATCTCTAATGTAACGAACGCTGCGTCTGACTCTGACGCCACACGACGCAGGAAGGCGCGCCAGCCTATTATACAACTCGTCAATTAGTCGGGAATCGAAATCTACACAGTTAACGTTTTGTAAGACTAATCTCGGCTATCACTGAAAGCCTCGCAATACCTTGATATTTTCGTGATGCAACTTTTTCTGGTGTGTTCACCCAATCTCCACTCAAAATATACACAGACATTTCAAAAGCCTTTGTTAATTCAGTTCTCACAATAAATATGATTTAAAAAGCCAGTTAATGAGACTGCACAATCGCACGATACCTGTCTGCGAATCATGTTTTTGCACAACCATTGTTTGCAAATATGCAAGAATTAGTTCCCACATTATATTCCGAAATTGTGGAGATGTAGAGATTGCTTTAAGAAACGTAGGTGCGAACATAGCAGATTATGATACTTAATACTATTGTTACCCCGATAGAATATATTCGTTAATGTGGAGTTATAAGCGGAAATCCTAGTCGACAACGACCTTTGACATTTGGACGAGGATCACACGTCAATGGCACACGATCACAGACGATGCTATCAGAGGCAATTTGATCGAGCACGTATGTTATCATCTCATTACAAGCCTTACAAACGGTTATTATTAGTGGTCGTAGTTTTTTGCCAATTGAATACCCGTAGTACTTACAGGAAGTGCGTGTTAGTATTCGGCTCGTTGAAAGGCCGCGCGACAATACCGCGGCAATTCGGTGAAGGTGCTTCGACGCTCAAATTTTAATAACTGTTATAACTTTTGTTAGCGGCTGCCACATGAATATGCTAATTAACAGCCTAATTTGTAATACCTTTGGGCACAATGATGTCACTGGTATAGATAAAAAAAGATTCCTTTATCGTATTTTATTGATTTAACGATCTTATATTATTTTGCTGTGGTCGTCGTGTGCACTTTTATTGCAATCTTGCAATGAATGCAAATAAGTTTCTCGTTATTTTCCCATGATTTATTACACTTCTGTGCTGACTGATCACATTAGTCGACTACCCGATTAGGACATTTGTATTCGTTTTGCAGATGTGGAGGTCGTTCGTCCCGGTTCTCGTCTTATGTCGCTTATTCTTTTGCATGCCGCACTCTGAATCCCGATTCCGCTTGCGTATTTGTATTAACACGTTGAAAGCACTACGCCCATTGAATATCTTATTGAATGGAGTTTTAGCTTGGAATTCCCCATCGCACGCAACTGGTTCATTTACCCTATCGCACTCACCTCTACTGTCACTCTCACGGAAGTTATACGTAGAGTACCTGCAATCGAAACGTAACCAATTTCGGTATCCTTAAAATTAAATGGGTTTCGCATTCCGAAATGGGTATTCGAATTTACGACGACCATTACGTGTCCGGAATCGGAGTAGGCAAGTGGCCAGTCGATAACCGGTCGATGTCGATGGGCGAGGATGTCGCTGGCAACGTTCCCATAAATTCCGCGGAATCGTAGGAGATTTATAATGGCGGCGGCGTAACAGTGGGCGCGTCGCGCATGCCGAGCGCACGCGCCTACGTGACGCGTCACTCCTGGCAGTGGCACCACCACCGCGGCACTGCCACACCGTCATACCGCACAGCAGGTAACGCCCCGCTCGCGAACTGTCACACACACTTGTCACATAGATTAGTATTGTCCCCTATACGGCACGGTGCTAAACCTTCTCTGATTGGGAACAATATGTGATAAAGAGAAGTATTCATATTAAAGTCACAATAGGGAAGGAGTTCATAGGCGATGTTTGTGGATCGATCCTCCGATGGGAATGGTGATCGAGTTGATGATAAGTTTTGTTGTTTCATCCATGATGTGCACATCACGCAGTGTTGTCATCCTCCTTATGTTTATGCTATTTTATTTACTAAATTGTACGCATGCTGCATGTTAAGTATAGTTGCATTACCGTCTTATTATTTGTTTTCCTATACCTACTGGTTTACCTCGCTAGTTGTATTAGATTTACATAATTATGCCCTTAGTGTTGCTGCAACACTTTACTTCGATGGAAAAGATTTAGCCGCCTCTTACCATCAGATGTAAATGTGCATTGCTTTGATATCTATGAGGATGTTATGCAGATTACCGTTACCACTATCGTCGAATGTATGACATTTGGGCGTGATTTTAATTCTATCATTTAACACGTACTATGTGGTAAATAAATGTGGCAATTTGTATGAACGAAGCCTGTCAGGCCTTTCAATATTTGCGTTCCATCTGTAACGCGCAAAAGCAAATTGATTTCGCCCCCATGCACTTTCTAGTTACTCCATTTCGTAGTGTTAGCTAGTAAAACATAGTGGGAGTTTATTGACTCGTCGTGCGCGCCACTGCCCGCCCGGCATGCGGCAGGTTGGCGGATGTAGGTGTCCGCAAATATTAGCACTTGCCTAATTCACCAGGCAAACGCACGTTTACTTTATTACCTAATCGACTAGTTAATTTAATATTTTCGTTGTCACCTACACTCACCTTTAGGATCAACATTCCATGTTACTTAATTGCGGTGTAGGCGTAGTCATACGACGTCCCACTGACAACAAGCCGTTATTATTGAATGGGACGACTGTCAACAGAATTAGAGATCGATCCCGATCGAGGATTAAAGATAACGCGATCTTTCATAACAATGACGTCGCAAGAGTTCATTGGCTCCGTTATGGATTAGTTCGGAGTGACAAGGCGTCGGAATAATTTATGATTATGACACTAGTAATGTGAACCATGCATTTAGCGATGAGTGCGAGGAGTAGCGCGCAGTGCGGGCGGCATGCGCCGGCGGCCGCGGCGAGGTCGCGATCGATGCGCGTGCGCAATATGAATGAATGAATCCCCCCCCCCCGCCTCCGCACCATCCGCACGATCAATGGACCGCACGTGGCGATCGATACTGCGCTAATCTAAACTACATTTCTTTATGTTATATTTAGAATGTACATATCTAAATTATTGGGTCGAGGTGTGCTCGCATAGAATGTTTATCTCTTCCGAAGAAGAATGCCGATTCGAAACAATAGTAGAGGAAAACCGGGTTATTATTTATAATTTAATACGCAGAACTGACCAAAATACCATGTTTTCGGTGAAAATATTCAGTGATTCAAAACAGTCATTCGTGACTGTATTTGATAAACAAAATTTCTAATCTCCCATTCGTCTAGCCAGCTCGTTGACAATGGTATCAATCTGGAACACTTATCTGGCGAGCAAGTCGATCACTTGTAATTGACAGCTAAATGCCTTATTAGACCTGGCCACCATAATTGAGTGGCCGGCGATTGCCATGATACAGTCGGAGTTGCGCCCGCGCCGCCCACGCGCCCGTCTATCGCTTCAATTACATCTTTTGGGATCTGAATTTGTTTTCGTAACCGCAATGATAATAAACTAGGCGAATGAATATAAATACACAGTAAAAATGTCGATTTCTTTCATTATGAGTTAAGTTATTGGCTCGCCGCATCCATATCACCTTAGATGGTGATAACGGGCAGCTCCGTCTAACACTTGAATCCCTTATTGGGTAACTAGCGCAGCCATTGTGGGAGAGGCATGGCTAACGCATGGGCGCAGTGTTTTCCGGCCATATTTAGTGGCCCTTATGAGGTGACAACCATATCAAATGTTCAGATAATATCACGCCTTATTTGGCACGGGTGAGGTGGCGAGGTTGCACGGTCGGGCACCACAAGGTTGTTTGTACCTGACGTAGGTAGTTGAGCTTAGTAATTAACGCTTAAACACAAGCCTTACTACCACAAATCAGTGTTTATCAGTTGTTTAGGCTAAACACTTTTTCAACACGACATACTTAATTATTTATTTACTATTACCACTTACATTTGTTTTTAGAGGTGGAAACCCAATACAACAATATAGTCACTATTTCCACACTCGCAGACGTAGCCCAAAAACCAATTAGATACCAACAAACAAAAACTTTTTAACAAAAAAATTAAACCTCCGAAAAAACTGAAAAGCAAAAAATAAAAACCTTTTTTATTTTACCTTAATAAATAAGTTTTTAAACTAATGCAAGTATACCTAAGAAATTTTGAGTCGGCGCCAAACAAGCAACTTAATATCGTTGCGAGTAGTCTTGCGGAGAGCGCTTTTTTTGTTTGGAATGTTAATATTTATCGCTGGAGATTTCACGTTGCATTATTAATTTGATTTGGTTATTTCTTTAAAGAAGAAGGGTCACGTCCCATAGAAAATTTACCCAGGCCCGACACAAAAGGAATGCATCTCAGATATTTTGTTATATTACATATAACAGAAATAAATTAACACTATTCTGAATATCAGTGGCTATCACCCATATATTGCCATTTGATTTTGGTAAGGCAAAATATTTTAAAATATTTTTTTTAATAAATAGCAATTAAGTATATCCATTTAAAATGACGCCAATTTAGATAAAAATAGACAGCTGGAGGCCTTAATTTATTGAGGCATCCACAGGAAAGCCCGGTTAAGCAGACGATAACCTCAAAGTTAACTGCGAGATGTCATTAAAAAAATATAAAATAAAATTGGCTTTCTGTGTTGAGATCTGTGCGTTTTTTAACCGACTTCAAAAAAGGAAGTTCTGTATTCGACCCGTATGTATGTTTGTATGTCCGCGATTTTCTCAAAAAGTAATGAATCAATTTTGATAATTCTTTCACTAATGTAATCTACATACTTTCAGGAAGGTTTAGTATATAATGCATTAGGTATTAAAAGAAAATTGTATATCGCCTGAACAAAAACACAAGGCAATATTTTGGTGTTAGCTATTGATTTGGAATATAAAAAATATATATTTTAGCTATATTTAAAATAACAAAAAAATTGAGATATATCTCTTTCGTGTCGGGTCTGAGTCACAAATGACCGTTCTTCTTTAAGGTAATTTAGTGATCTTTGTTCATTGTTTGGCGCCGACTCAAAATTTCTTAGGTATAGGTACTTGCATTAGTTTAAAAACTTATTTATTAAGGTAAAATAAAAAAGCTTTTTATTTTTTGCTTTTCAGTTTTTTCGGAGGTTTAATTTTCTTGTTTTAAAACGTTTTTATTTTATAATTTTTTGAGGCTATAATTTACTAATATTACTACATGCTTAATATTTGATTACTTTTAAAATAGCTACCTACCTTACTTTAGATATTAACTGTTATATAATCCTACTTTAACTATTATTTTTGTATAATAAAATACTTAAAAAAACAGGCTTTATATATACCAACATAGATAGGCCTTTTATTTTAATTGTAATACACAGCTCAGCATTAAAATCTGTGAATTAACAATAAATCACCCCTATTTTCCCACCCTTAGGGTGGGATTTTTTTTTCAAATTTACACGGGACCAACTTCGAGGTATGTCCTATCCAATAAAAAAAGAACTATCAAAATCGGACTACTCTGTAAAAAGTTATGCGTGGTCATACATTACAATCAGTGAGTGAACAATCAATCATCCCCTGTTTTCCTACCCTTAGGGTTGGATTTTTTTTTTCCAAATTTATATGGGACCAACTTCGGGGTATATCCTTTCTAATCAAAAAAGAATTATCAAAATCGGACTGCTCTGTAAAAAGTTATGCGTGATCATACATAAAAAAAAAAAAAAAATACGCGTCGAATTGATAACCTCCTCCGTTTTTTCGTCGGTTAAAAAATTAAATGTTTTTAAACTGTCCTGCTTTGACTGACAGGGTTTTATACCTATCGATTATCGTGGATACCATTTAACAAGTCCCTAGTAACGACTCCGAGTACCGACACAATTCATACAGAGGACAATAAGTTAAGTGTGACCCTCTGGAATTCCGCCAAAGAGAGATGCTGTTGAGTATCTTTAGTGCTCGCCCCATCGGTGCAAACTTTAAACTATATCATATACAGGGTCCCATTAAAATAGATGGACAAATTTTAACACAGCGCTCAGTACGTCTAACCAAAGATATCCAAGCAAAAAAAACACTTTAAAGTGATTTTATTTTGACCTAAAATAATTAATTAATTTTCGTTAGCTGATTATTTTTCTTGTAAGTATCTAATGCGTTTTTCTTATATATTTTTTTACAATTGTCCTTATTTTGGTGGTCTGAATGATTTCTTGTCCATCTATTTTAATGGGACCTTATATTATATGGACTTTGACATAAAACTGACATTAGACACACGTTCAACAAGTGTTTTAAGTTTTTAGTAAGACCCTTTAGTTTTTCGAGGCAGGTCTTGTATTCATTGTGATGAATCTCTCCAATTTCGATATGTACTACCGGTCATGACATCACACAATAACGTGAGGCCCTCATTCACGTGCTAATGAATATTCTATTATAATGAATCACAATCAGTTCCAATAGTATCGGAGTGTGTTCCAGGGGCCCGGCGCGGTGTACGCGCATTCTACTATTGCGATTAGACGCTAATGAGTCACACCGGATTTACATATGGACGGCGTAAAATCAACGAAGGCCAAGCAGCTGAGGTTGTCTTTTCCATGAACCGATCAATTAAGACTAGCATGTGAATGGTTTTGCAGACTTCAGACTCGTAATTAGTTTGGTCCTTGTTCTTGCACTTAGTCTTCCGCCCTGCGGGGTGATTGCGTAATACACTCTCAGTAGCAATGGCTGTCATTTTGACAGTTCAACAAGAATCATTGCGTCATTTACGTTGTTGAGCAGACAATTTTTTCGAACATATGAAGCAATGGATTAACGATATCCTTGAATATGCCGTGATTCAGATCGTGATTGATAGCGTGTTTTGGTGTAAAAAGATTGTTCTTTGCTTCTAATGCTTTTCGCCCGTCATCAATCTTGGGTACATTGACACATTCGTCATCCTATTGACAGTTGGTGGACTCAAGTCGATAAATGTCAACGTAACTTATCAGTGTAGGTGCTAATGGACACAGACGAGTCTCTGTCCGCAACATTCAATATCCGAGCCGATTTGTGCCCACCCTTCGGAATTTTAAGTGGTCTTTACTCGTAAAATTAACCGGTCCTTAATGGACCTTTTGAATGAACGGAAAGGTATTTTAAAATAAGTATTAACATCGGCCAATTTTATGACGGCGAGTAGGTTCTTCACTCATTTATTAAATTCGCTTTGGCTCTGGCTCAATTGTTACGGTTTCAATTTCTTGTAATGAGTTCTTACACTATACTTTCACTTGTTAGCAATGCGGGAGTCTTGATGCTGCGCTCACGGACCACGGTACTGTCGAAGTTCTCAAACACTCAAACTCGAGAATAATAAACACATAACAAATCAATAGACAATGGTATGGTTTTGTACAAAAGAAGGTTCAATCAGTTTTAGAAGGTGTTGTTAAAAGCACTAGGAATTTTCAAACAATTTTCAACAAGACCTCATAACAGTAACAGTTCTACCTTTAGTATTTCCAGAAAAAGAAAATTAAAAGCTCATCCTAGGTTACCTACCTTACGCAATTTCTTGGCAAACCAAGCCAGTTAAGGCAAACGCAACCCTATCTCAAGCATAAAGAAACAAACAATACAAACGCGTTGAATGACGTCCAACCTGCAACTGCAAACATCTTTACAATCCTAAAGGATGTGAAGACAAAAATAAAGCTTATTTAAGATCCTCTCGTCAACAAGTTGTTAATACGCTGAAAGGTATTCGTGTGAAATGGAAACGAAGCCCTGTTCAACGTCCAAGTTTCTAAACAGAGTTTAACAGAGTCGTGAAACTGTCAAATCGTCACTTGCCTAATGGGACTCTGTCATCGAGCCGACCCCTTTAAACTGTCGTTTCTTCACTTCGAAATGTAATTTCGTTTATTTTAAGACGGATACGGGTAAGTGTCTGGTCTATTTTTGGCTTGGATAAAAAATGTGTGGAGCATTTGTAATTATGGTGATTACCTACTGCTCGTTTTATGCGAAAGATAAGTGTTATTTGCAGTACCAATTAGGTATAAGAGACCTGTTATGGTGATAATAATCATTCTTATCCTGAGACGATGATTGACCATTTAGGTATATTATAGGTCCTGGAAACAATTCAAATAAAGGCAAAAAAACTAAACTGCTGGTTTACTACTACGTGAATGTCTCACACATGGGATCAAGTGAACATTTTTACAATCCTTTCCCCCTTGCTTCCCAAAAGTAAAAAACCCTCGAGTGGCACACACGTAACTGTCATCATCACCGACAGCCGTATTGTTTACCCAATTCGAGGATACGAGGTGTCTGACACACATCGTGTGAAACCGAGGGCACCACTTAAGACATATCATGTCGCCGTGTAAAAAACTCACTTAAACACATCGGGGCGTAGGCGTAAAGTGACAGATGTGTTCAAGGGGTCGTGGAATGACCGGCGTTTAGTTTAACTGCTGGCTTCCGCCAAACGGTCGGTTATGTGACACATAGTCCGCGTTGCCCTTGCACTTCTTACGTGTGATAATCTTCTATGCGTTCCATAAGTGACGTTAATAGTGATTCATGTAATTGCTGCTATGAATTTTAAATTTAATCGCATGGTAATTTGTTTTCATGTTTTAATAAATACACTCACCGGCACGGAAACTTGGCCACTCGTGATTTTGCTGATTATTTGCATAAAAAAATTTGCATTTGCATTTATGACAATAAATTAAGGGTAAGTGGCTTTAGTACGTGTCTCTTATGCTTTAAGAACTTAGAAATTAAAAGATTACCTCACCAATAAATCAGTTTTTAAAATCACGCACTTTCACTGAAATTAGGAATTTTTCACTATAAATTTAAAAACGCTACAAAATAAAAACTAAGGTCTTTTTTGTTATTGTCTATACATTTTAATATCGGGTGTTTCCTCCTCTAGCCCTGATAACTGTCTGCATTCGATCTGGCATACTTTGGATGATGTTTCGGACATCAACTTGCAGTATACTGCGCCAAGCGGCCAGCGCTGCAGTTCGGAGCTGGTTTAGAGTTTCCGGCGCGTTGGAGCTGGACTTTATCTTTCTTTTGAGCATGTCCCAGATATGCTCAATTGGGTTTAAGTCTGGGCTACGAGCTGGCCATTGCAATTTTTGTATACCAACCTCTTCCAGATATTCTTCAACGCAATGTGCAACGTGTGGGCGTGCATTATCGTGCATTAGGAGGAATTGGTCGTGTCCAATGAACCCCGAATATGGCATTACGTGTTCCTGAAGAATTTCCTCGATGTATCGAACAGCTGTTAGCCGATTATCAACGATAACCAACTCTGTACGTGCGTCGGAACTTATACCTCCCCATACCATTATTGAGCCTCCATGGAAACTCACTGTTTGAGTGGTAGTAATGGGTAAAAACCGCTCTCCTCTTCTTCGCCACACTCGTTCTGGACCATCTGGAGAACGTAAAGCTATTCGACACTCGTCTGTGAACAGTACTCTAGCCCATTGCTCGTGGGTCCAGTTAACGTGTTCTCGTGCGAAGTGAAGTCGAGCTTTGCGGTGCTCTCTGAGAAGTTCTGGACCTCGTGCTGGTCTACAAGCTTTTAAATTGACTTCCTCCATTCGTCTTCTCACCGTACGCTCACTAACATTAACGCCTCTCACAATTTGAAGCCGCTGGCGTATCTCAACAGCGGTCAGGTAGCGGTTTCTCAAAATCTCCAGGACAATAAAGCGGTCGTCTCGGGCCGATGTGCACCTTACGCCTCCACTGCCTGGCCTGTGGGTGTACTGGCCTGTCTCCTGGTATCTTTTAAGGGCATACTGCATTGATGACCGTGGTACGTTAAGAGCAATAGCAACTTCACGCTGTGTCAGCTCTTGGTTAATTAACGCAACGGCTTGTGAAACCTGTGCTGGTGTTAGAGGCATTTTTATTGCTTTTAAAGCACCTTTACTTATTGAATTAAAAGCATAAAATCACAATAATTCAAAAACCGAACAGTAAACTTTTCACAAAATGTGAACTTAGTCGCTCAAATGACCCGATTCAACTGTAAATTAAAAGTTTCGTTGTGGTGCATTTAAACATAATGGATTACCCTCTTGAACTAAAAGTAAACATTTTTTGACATACCTGCACAACAAACATTCATCAGAAACACTTAAAACTTTTGCTATCGCGAGATAAGCGCTTGGCCAAGATTCCGTGCCGCTGAGTGTACTTCCTTTGGCTTTTCCCATGGCGGTGCTTACTAGAGGAGCTTGATGCTGCTTGAATTTCTAATGCATAGTTCCCATGAACGCTATGCAATACTGGCTGCGTTCAAGTTTAATTAATTTGATTAAGCTCTGGTATGATAATTGATGAAGCTATGTATGTACGTGCATGGGCGTTGAAATTTGACTGATGTCCAATGTATTAGAATCATGATTGTCAACCTATTACGAGCATGTAAGTATGTGAAAGTTGCACTAGAGCATTGTTATCTTCATTGTTAATCCTCGTTTATGGTGCTACTGGTAAATTATGATTATGTTCGTGAAAATAATTCGCGTAAGCGGTATTGTTTTTATTCAAAGTCCAAGTGGATTTCGCTTTATTGCGTTTCAGCTTTTAGATGTTTGAATATTAAATTGTTTTGTGTTTCCGTAGGGTATATCGGATACTGTTTATTGTTTCCTACTGCCGTAATGCACTTAGTTTCAATATCGCAAATATTTATAAATCCGTCATCGCCTGTTCGCTGCATGAAGCTTGTAAATAACAAACATATATGTAATGTACTACCCGATACATCACAAGGCATTTTTTTCTAAAAGTCCAGGAAGTGTACTGAATAACAGATGTTTCCTTTTCTTACTGTAGATATGTTATTTATACCTACATAATTTTTATTTATAACATGATTATGATTCTCTTTTCCCGAAATTGAGCGGAACCATAGTACCAATGTGAATTTTTCTCTCCCTCGTCACCCTCCCAGAAAATTGATGAGTGTGTCTATAAGCTGTTTAAAAATAAACTTTGTAGATAATCCAGGAATTTACATTTTGTCATCCGTTGTGTTTCCCGGAATTAAAGAAGAATAATTTTTCGTAGTTTCTGGGATTTGAATATCGTCTACAATTCCGAAAAATTAAGCCTGTTTGTTGGGCGTTTTGAACCTCGCTGCGTAAAACAGAACACCTATCGCTTCATCAATCATATCGACCAATGAATTCTCATAGGTACAAATCACAGAAATCTTAATAATTATTAAGATTTCTGTGGTACAAATAGAAGAATATTATGGCAGCCCCTTTGTACAGACGCCAGCACATCAACCTACTACAATCTGTCAAATTTCTTTAATAGATTTTCAACTTTATCACCAAAACATAAGGTTCAAAGTTGATTGGGAAAATGTGACAGTTTCGGGTAGGTTGATGTGCTGGCGTCTGTACATACTTGCGAGTACTACTTATAATACGGAACTGTAATCATCACCGCCGATGATAATGTTGATGGCTGCGTAACCTACATACCTACTACGTCTGGTGTAGTCATCAGAGTGTTTATCATCATTATCGCAAATCCCGCGGAAGCACAGCGGTTGATCTCCGCAGCGCCGCGACATTTGTATCTCCTCCGTATCCTGCGGACGGAAGAGTGCGGATGTTGCGTCACGGCCCGGAAATAGACGCCCTCTGTGTCACCGCGCGCGTCACTCTGTCCACGACCACACCACCACGTGAACTCTGACTCGACAACACTCCATCATCACCCCTTAAAACAGATCACTCCAAAGGAAATTGCCGTCACTCAACAAATTTCAACGTGTGGAGCTACGTGCTTATCTGCTAATGTCCTTACCCAAAAAGCTTTAACAAATGAGTCGAAACAAAAAAAGTAATGACAGCGATCGATCTTGCGTCTGCCTCTAGAACCCAGTAATTATTTCCAAACGGAAACAGTTTCGAGATAATACTGCGATTTATCCTGTCCTACGTGTATCCGCCTGAGTATTTGCTCCACGACGCGCCCTTTCCTTTTCGTGCAGATATCGCCATGTTTTCCTGGACAGGACGTTGGCGCAGTTCAAAATACAGGCAAGTTTTGACGTGGAAGCTAACGTGCGCACTAAGTTTCGATGTTTATGACGGCATCGAACACTTAATCAGCGACAGGAAGATGTTAACCGACCGCTCGTATATTAGCCCAATCAAAATATGGTAATGGCCGGCTGAGCCTGGTAAATTTACTTGCGGAATCAATTTGCCCCCGTGAAATTTATGGTCGTGTTTCCCCAATTAACTGGCAATTCGGTGGCTTCGATTATTTCGCATAAAATGTGCGGGCGACTCCCGCATCCGGTGATTACGTCGGGCGCATAATTTGTGATGCGCCTGCGCCGAACTGCGCCCAGCCAGCCTACGCCTGCTTGATTTTTGTTAGATAAAAAAGCGGAGGGTTCTCTGAGCTCTGTTACTGCGTACTTGCCTCATTTGTTGTTTGTTTTTAATGTCGACTCTTTTGCACCTGCGTGTTTTGTATTTCATGCTGGTACCCGCCCGCCCGCCGGTCGCTCCAAATGAGATTTTGCGAGCGAATTTTTGCTTTTGTTTCTCACTAACGTGGACCTGATGGTTTCCTTTTATTATTTTATGCAAATTAGCTTCATTGAATATGCGTCTGATTTAAAAACATTAATATTTTAAAGTTTTATATAGGTACCTAAGATAACATGGTTGAGAAGTGTCTCATATTCATAACTTCAGGTTTTATTTTTTGCGGTTTGGGTCGGCTTACTTGTTTTTATTTTTTATCATTTAGATCTTTAGGTCGTTCATTGAGTATTTATGTTTGTTAAGTTATCAGATTAATAATAAGTAAAGATTGTCTGTTGGTTGCAGAGTCGGCGGGCTCCGTCTGTGTCGTCGGGCGCGTGCCGGCCACCGGATGCGCCAGCGGCGACATAATGTGGCTTCTTGACGAGCCTAATCAACCTTATGAAGGTAATTATTATATTAACAGTTTATTACTCACAAACACGCCTGTCATGCTGTACTACGCTACGCCCAACCTAATTATGTATATCCCTCTTGTTTGTCAGTAATAATTAAAACATAACGACTTTAATATTTTTTTCTGGTTATTCCAGACTGTGAACAACTGCTATGCTTCCGCTACTACAATGGCGAGGGCGAGGAGTGCGCGGCGGAGTCGTCAGCGCTCCCCACGCGGTTCAAAGTGGACCTCAAGAAGCTGCCCCTGCGGCTCAAGGAGGGCATGTCACGGAAGCGCAGCGGCGACCACGTGTCACCCTTCTCCTACAACAACGAGAGCTTCGAGATGAACTCGGAGAACCCCCCGCGCATCGAGTTTGTGCCCGGCACCAGTCACGATATCAAACATCTCAGCGAGAACGTCAACAAATGCTCAATTAGTGCTTTAGAAAGTAATGGGAACAATCTCGAACAAACAAAATGTGATCCTAGTAAATCTCTAGTTAGTAATTTAAGCTATGAATCTCAAAATGTAAATAGTGAATCTCGAAGTGCTACAGACTGCAGACCCACGTCGTCGGGCGTGAAGAAGAAGTATCCTCCGCCCGTGGACACCGGCGGCGGACAAGCGCTCAATGGCGTCAAGAAGAAATCAATAGCTAACAGCGGCTTTGACTCGCCCACTTCACCAGGCACCGAGTACTATAAAATATGGTCACCAAAGAATCCTTGCAAAATAATGAAGTTCGTATACGACGTGGAGAGTGCGAATGTGCCCAGTGAAGCAGAAAAGTCGCCGGTGCCACCCCTGCCGCCCAGACAATCACACAAGCCGCTCGAGAGAATGCACGCGTTATCCCCGCCACAGGTACCCAGACATAGAAAGCCAAAAAAATTAACAAAGCCCGAAGACGCGTTCAACTTTGAATTGATAGACACGGATGAACAATTCTTCACTGACAATAACATAACAAACTCAGCTGCTTTACAAGGAGAACTAAATGATTTCAAACCAGGAGAGTTTTATTCTGGCAACCAGATAGCGACGTCGTCGACAGCGAGTTTTTGGAGAGGTGGCCAAAATGTCGCGCCCTTAGCGACACCTGAAACTGATGGCAGCTTGTGTGAATCTACAATTTCATCGATGAAACTATCTAGGTTAAACGAGGAGAAGAGGTCTAAAGATGTACCTGATAACGCCCCGAGCGTAAGTAGGAATAAGATACTGTTTATAAAAGATATAGGTCCCGATAATTATATTACAACAACATTCGCACGGAAAGAAAAACCCAGTCCTCCTAAAGATGTGGTGGACGGAGTGAACCGAACGCCAAATCATGCCAAGTCTGAAGAGAAAGCTCAACACACGTTTTTAAATGATATTAGTAATCATTCTGAGTTTGAGGATGATAATAGGAATCAGATAGAGGAGAAAGAAATAACGATATTGAAAGGACACAAGCCTCTGACGCGGCAGAACTCTGGTCGTGCTACACCAACAATGATGACAGCGTTCCTAAATTCTTCTCACGTAGATCCTCCAACGAGAGAGACAGATAACAACAGTTCGAATGGTCAAAGTTCCTGCAACTCCTCTCACTCGACGTCACCGGTCGATGAGTCAAACAAAATGATGCCTAGCGTGGGAACCATGATGATGAACCGGAAATATTCATGCGATTCGTCAACGCCAAAGCACTCTAGCTTGCCGAGGCACTTGATAAAGAGTCTTGGATGTGAGGGCACTCCGAAGCACTCGCCTCTTAAGACGAATAACATTGAGAGTCCTGTGCGACCTCACCCGAGGGTGTTGACTCGGGTAGCGGCGTTGGCTGGTGGTGCTGTGCCGCAGTGTCCGCCCACGCCGACACATCACGCAAGAAGACCGAGGCCGATGCCGCCACCGGACCTACATCCTCCCCCGGTCCAAAACACTGACGCAAGACTACAAGAAAACTTTGAAATGGTTGAGTTCACCAATGAACTAAGAACGTCAGAAATTAGGTCGCCAAACATGGAATTTGTGAACAGCAACCACTTCACGATAGTCCACGCGGGTCCTCCTGAAGATGTGGTGCTAAGGAGGCCGAGGCCAGTTGAAGATGTCGATGACAATGACAACGCGGTGGCGTCACCCACGCCTTTGAGGCACATGGCCGGTATAAGGCTACCTTCGATACCGGAAAGGGCATCAAGGCAGATGGCTTTGACGGGCGATTTTCCTGCTAATATGATTGGAGGGATTATTGAATGCGAAGAACCTTTACCGGCAGGTGGGTTATGACTTATTTAGTTGTCTATTTTTATGTTTATTTCGGATACATATTTGGGAGGTATGTTGTGCTATATGAAACAACTAGCGCCATCTAGCGATTCAGACGTAAACTATGATGTGAAATATCTTTAGCTAAGTTTTATCACATCTTACTAGACATTCTGAAATTCTGAATAAAGCTTTCACTCTGAGGGTTATTTTAGATAGATAGCTATATGCTATTTGCCAAACATATTATAATATTTGTTAATATAAAATTGGTTGCTGGGACAGCCTGCACACTGATTCCCTAAAACACTTTTTTATAATCACAATCTGATTCATTTTGAAGGATATTGCTAATCCATTGCTTCACATGTTCGAAACATTTGTCTGCTTAACAACATAAATAACGCAATGAATATTGTTTAACTGTGAAAATAAGACATTGCTACTGATAGTTCGTTACGCAATTACTCATATATCGAGCAGTGGACTGTGACAGGTTGAATTTATTAACAGCTGGTTGGTCTTCTATATTATTGGTTCTTTTTCTCAAACGTTTACTAATGGCTTCCAGGATGGGAGGCGCGCATGGACAGTCATGGGCGCGTGTTCTACATCGACCACATCAACAGGACCACCACGTGGCAGAGGCCTGGTGTCAACGGAACCACTCCGAGGTCACCAGCCCCCGAGGTGCAGAGACGGCAGTTAGATCGACGGTAAGTTTAATAACCCAACATAGGCTTTAAAGAAAAGAAAAGAAAAGTAACAAAGTTTTTTTTGCAAACTGTCGATGTCGTTGTTCTATTGTTGTTTTGATTGAAACAAAAAAACCGAGTGTGCTTACGACTGAAGTGAAACTTCAAACGTATTTGGCTATGAGAGGAAGAGAGAAAGAAAATGTTCGCGCGCACTGCTTTCTCTGGCTTATATCCCCCACTCAACTCCCGTTCGCCACGCCCGATCACACTTTTCGTAACGCCTACGTCACGCGTTCGCCAGCTTACTCCCCAAGTCAAGCGTGCGTAAAGAAGTTTCACTTCAAAAAGTATTTTTAAGGAGCATAATTTATACATGAGTCATTTCACATTTGTTTCCATATTAAGAACGCATTTGTTTGAAAACAAATCTCAGTTCTTTGCCGGTGACTCCATATTGAAATATTAAATCTGTAGGATTGTCATCCTGCTAGAGTCGCAACGTAAATTATAATCATTGATCAATACAACTACAATATTCTTGGCTATGATATTGTTTTATTCTTTTTTCTATGTTTTTTATTGTAGCTGTTTGTTCCATTTGAATAAAATTAAATCCTGACCCTGCGTCTGAGAAGTGGGGTTTCACTGCCAGGACAATATTCAACTTTAAGCAAGTTGAAATAAAATTGAAAATCAATGAATCTCAGTGCGTACCTCTATTCGATCTTATGGCTGCTCCAGACTTGCATAGCCGCCATTATCATTCAAATTGTTCTTCCAATTCCAAAATCAAATTCTATCTTCGCTCATTCCAGCTACCAATCCATCCGCCGCACAATGACGCGCACACAACTCGCCGAAGAGGAAGCGGGCGCATGCGCGTCGCCCCCGCCGCCGTGTCCCGCCTCCTCCTCGCGCGCGCCCGACACGTCCCACGTGCCGCACCCCGCCGCCTTCTTCCTCGCGCGCCCTGACTTCTACTCCATACTGCATATGAACCAGGTATTTATTTATTTATTTATTATTTATAATAATAAGCACACCAACAGCACAGTCACTTACAATTCAAGAGAAATATCAACTAAAATTAGCATTTCAGTAACCATGCAAATAACAGGTATGCATGACATCTAAATAAAAAATATTAGAGACAAAGGAGAACAATAAATAGTGTGTCTAGTAGAACTGCTAGAACACTACAAAAACAAACCAATTTAAGCTATATAGAGTTAGACGTATGTGAACATACACTGAGGCCCGCTTGCACCATAAAACACTAAATGCGTTTAACGCTATATGTATTTAACACATCATTCTGTCTCTGTCTTCTTGAAACGATTGACAGAAATGGAACGATGGTTTAAATTCGTTTAGCGCTAAATGCATTTAATGCGTTGTGGTGCAAACGAGCCTAAGTTATGCCACGAATACATTGCATACAAGACGATCGAAGGACCTTTTGCAGTTTGCTCGTGGGCATAATATAATCACAGACCTCGCCTTTAAGGGGAGTGAAAATAGCAGTCTCCAATATGGTCATCGAGTCAGTGTGCAGAATAAAATTGCACACCAGCGACGCTTCCTATCGCTTTTTGGCACTATAATCAATAATTTTGCTTTGACAGTGGCAAGACCATTTTATGGTCAATCGGTGGATGGATGTAATACATGCTACATTGTCATTCGCCTTTTGTGAAAACCAGAATTTATAAAATGTTCACTCACTAAAATCCCTTTTGCGACTGTCTTCACAACAGTTCCAAGTTACCTGTCAAGAGTCCAAGGATTCTGTTCCTCATCCAATATCATTCCTCTTACTAAACCACCAAATCTTGCCTTACAGGAAGCATCCATCCTCTACAACGGCAACTCCACACTAAAGCACATGATCTCCAAGATCCGAAGAGACACGACCTCCTTCGAGCGCTACCAACACAACCGTGACCTGGTGTCGCTGGTCAACATGTTCAGTGAGTCTGACAGGGAGCTGCCCTTAGGATGGGACACCAAGCTTGATCGGAACGGGAAGGTGGGTGGAGTTACCATCTTCTTCGACTATAAGGTCTGCTTGCACTACGACTTACTAATTACATTTAACGCTAAACGTATTTATAACATAACTAGCTGCGCTCGCGGTTTCACCCGCATAAGTGTCGATCCCGTGGGAATATCGGGATAAAAAGGAGCCTATATGTTAATCCAGAGTGCCAGCTACCTCCATACAAAATTTTATCAAAATTGGTCCAGCTGTTTGAGCGTGAAGAAGTAACACACACACACTCACAAACTTTCGCCTTTATAATATTAGTGTAATTTATAATGTGATTTGATGTCTGTCATCTTCAAACGATTGACAGAAACGGAACGATGTTTTAAATTCGTTTAGTGCTAAACGTGTTTAGTGATTTGTGGTGCAAGCGGGCCTTAATCTGTGTAATTATACGTAGCAGTTCCGGAACAGATTGATGAGGTGGTGGTTTTGGATTGTATGGAAGGTGAATGGAAAGAAAGGAAAGTATGACGAGTGATGGAGAAAAATGTAAGCAATAGGCGTACTGATCTAACAAGTACCGATACATTATAATGTTGATGATTGAAGTTTTCCTACATAGTATCACGGATCCTAGTGGGAGTTCGAACACATTAGTGGTGTATTGAGAGCAGTGGTGGCCAAGTGGTAACGGCCGCGACTTACGAGTTGTATGTCGTAGGTTCAAATACAGACAGGCGCTTTTTGTGTAAATTATTTCATCACCACTGCTTTCCAAACGGTGCAGGAAAACATCGTAAGGAAACCGGCATGTCCTAGAACCAAAAATTCGAAGACATGTGACATCTGCCAACCCGCACTGGGCCCACGTGGTGGATTACGGCCCACTCCCTCTCACTGAGAGGAGGCCTGTGTCTCAGCAGTGGGAACATTATAGGCTGATTATGTTATGTAAGTGGTGTATTAAGTCAGTTTTAACCCTTTCGGGACGTGGATCCACGCGAGACGCAAAGGCTTTTTAATTGTCTCTGTAATCACGGCATTCAACCGTGTGTGTGAATCGATTTATATATAGCGCTAGCCATTTTAGTTTTTTGAAACCTGTGTTATTATAGACAATTCTTTTTGGGAATAGAATATTATAGGACAGTTCTTTAGTTATTACTATGTGATAAAGAACCAGCTAAATGATGTTCTGGTGTGGCAGCGTTTCTTCGTGGACCACGTGATGCGTCGCACCACGTTCATCGACCCGCGAGTGCCGCGTACGGCTGCGGCGGGTCCATTCAGCCCGCTGTTGCCGCAGAGACGAAGACCCGCCATCGAACCGCCACCGGTGACTTACATGAAACAAGCTTGCTTGCTTTTGATCAGTTTTTGTTCATTTTTTGGCTCATTTTGGTACGCCATTTTCTGATTGTCTGCTGGTTAAATACCATACGTTTCATAGCACGTAGTTATGTAGTAACTAAATGGAGGGCTCAGTAAGGGGTGGTACACATTTGTTCAGATGGCCATGACCCAAACAAGTGTCTATCACATTTAAGGAGATAGCGTCAAGGTACCCCGCGAAATTCAAATTTTCTTACGTTTTTGGCAATTTTCAGGACAATTAGGTTGTATGTTGATCTAAATATGATTGACGGCCGAAACAAATATTTATTTATAGAATTATAATTATAAAAATCATCAATATGTTTCTCTAAGTACATATCTATTGAATGAATATAGTCTATATTACATGAAATCATGACATTTGGGACCAATTCAAACTCGGAAGGAGTTGTATTGCTTATTTTAATTATTAAATTCTATAAAGCCATATTTGTTACGCTCGCGAATCACATTTTAATTAACATACAACCTGAAAATGACCCGCAAATTGCAAAAAACGTAAGAAAATTTTAATTTTTCGGGCTACCCTGGCGCTTCCACCTTAAGCGATTACATGCACATTATCATTCCATTCAGTTATTATTCTTTGTTTCATACTCTCATTCGACACCATGGAAGCGTTCCTGTTTTATTGGACAAGATCGCCTTAATCACCAAAGCATAATCTTCTAGTGATTACATTGTCTGAGAATTCATTTTAGCGCATTTTTCGTGACGTCCGGGTACCATTTGGCGTTGAATATTTCTCATACATTTTTAATATTGCCATTTTCGATTTCTTTTTTTTTCTATTGCAATGTTTTTCGTACCTAGCATGGTTTGAATGTTCAATGTTGTGTTGTCTCGTTTTCACGCATGTTATTCGTGTATGTTCATTTTTGTTTGAGTTGGCTTGTTTTGTTATCGTCTAGATTTTTGTCTATGCCTGTTTTGTCTTGTCTTTGGTTATTTTATTTTTGGTTATCTTGTTTTTGCCTGTTATTATTTTCTTGTGACATTATTTTTTATGCGGTTGTTTTGATTAGTTTAGTTATTTCTTTGGTTATTAATTATGCCCATGTGCTCAGTAGCTACAGGTTTTATTTTTGACCATTTTTAATTTGATGCTATTACAAGAAATTAATTCATTTTGTTATGTTTTTAGGCACCAACGCCCCCTCCGCGGCCACCGCTATCAGCTGCGGACGCGCAAATACAGAACACGCATCAAGAGATACCCGTCGCGTATAATGACAAGGTGAGCTGCCATATGAATAGAGTTAAATAAAAATAGGATCATAATCATAATTATTTATTTGTCAGAATTTGGTACATAATAATTATGGTCTTTAGATTAGTCAATGGTTGCATCACATTCTCTCGAGGATAAAGGTGTCTTCGACTTGGGCGAGAAGGAAATACCCTCGTTGTACCTACTCAAGGCTTGGACCTCCTCGATTCGCGCAGGAGTTAACTCTTTTGGCCCTAGAATCTTTCGTTACGCTCGAGATTTATTATAGCGCCCATATGAGCTATTACGCATTGTCGACTGGTCGCCGGCGACTCGGTTGACGGCGACTGTGACTTACTATAGTTTAAATACATAGGTGTTTACGCACTTGGTCGCCGTATGATGCTTAGTTTGGTCGTCGAGGGACCGAGTCGCCGGTGACCAGACGACAGTGCGTAATAGCACTGCTTTACCCCCTTGGTGAATAATCTACCATTGTGAAAATATGTATTATATTTACTCGCTTTCCTAAATACAGTATCTCCTTGCCCCAGGTGGTAGCGTTCCTGCGCCAGCCCAACATAATGTCGATCCTGCGCGAGCGCTGCGGCGGCTGCGGCGGCGCGCTCCGGGAGAAGGTCAACACGGTGCGCGTGGAAGGGATTGCCGCGCTCAACCGGTACCAGAACGACGTGCAGCTTACTTGCTTGCTCAGGTCAGTAAAAATATCGTGTTAAGATAATAATAATAGTTCTCCAGACCGAACTTCGGGCATGGCGGCCAATCTCAACGGAAACTAGCCTTCGTTGTGGTAGATATTACCTATACAGGGTGAAATTGAACACATGCGACAAACCGAAATGGGAGATTGTACTCGTCATTATGAACAACTTTTACTATGGGACCAGACCTGAAATCGCGAAAAAAAAAATCAGCTGTTCCCTACATTTATGTTCGCATAACTCGCCAAAATGTAGGGAACAGCTGATTTTTTTTTCGCGATTTCAGGTTTGGTCCCATAGTAAAAGTTGTTCATAATGATGAGTATAATCTCCCATTTCGGTTTGTCGCATGTGTTCAATTTCACCCTGTATAGTGCACAAGTTTGTGCGCAGACACAGGTGCACTCTCTCTTCCCTCACTCTCATAGTTCGATGGGACGGCAATCCGACACCACCGGAGAGAGATCAGGCGCGGGATAAACGGCTTAAAGTGCGCACCGAGACGAGGGAGTATCACACGGTCAACTTACAAACTCCGGGCTGTTACTAAGAAATTCATTAATAGAACAATTCATTAACACTTTGCCCGACCTGAGAATCGAACCAAGAGCTCCTCGATCGAAGCCTTACGCTCAGAAGTCGCGCTTGTGAGTTGCGATCACGAGACCATATTGCGGCAATCAGGATGTTAAGAACATAGTATTATGAAGATCATACTATTAAAATAGGGTTTTTCTCAGTTATAATTTTTATTTCAAGAGAAAAACGGCCAATCACTCCATGTAAAAAAAAACTGGCACTCCGGGAGTGCTGACGGAAGTGAAAACTTGAACAATTACGTGTGTATTTTTTGACTCGTCAGGAAATATTTCGAAATATTTATTTGGTGTCGATAACGGTAACGGCAACAGTGTCGCGAGTTCAATGGTTTTTTCCCATTTCAAAAAATGTCAACATGTATGTGTATCTATGTACGTACATACACAATATGTATATGTACCTACATACTTATACAGTGTGTCAGGTTAAACGAGGGACATACTTTAAGAAAGTGTAGTACCCATGAAAATGAACAACTTTTACTAAGAGAGCAACACTGAAATCGAGAAAATAAAAACCAGCCGTTCTATACATTTATGTGCGCATAACTGGACAAAATGTAGGGAACAGCTGTTTTTTTTTTTCATATTTTTGAGTCCGCCCCATATTAAAAGTTGTTCATTTTCATGAGTACTACACTCCCTTAGAGTATGTTCCTCGTTTAACCTGACACACAGTATCCAGAGGTGTCGGTTACGGTAACTGTGTCGCGAGTTCAATGCCCAACGCGCCTAAAGAAGTTTTCACTTCAAAAATACGGGTTGGCAGGGACGTCGACGTGCAACCTGTCACCATGGATTCAGTAACCGAAAAAAATTACTGGTCCATACATTTTGACCGTGTAGTTATTGCATTTTTCTATGAAACAGCAGTTTTTTTTTCCTAAGTAAATGCGGTTGGAGGATACTTCGTACTACTGCAGTTTACAATGTAATGAGGATCTCGACCGCATCGTGTACCCTACTAGTTCCAACACGCCATTTGCCGAATGATGGAGAGCTTCGACTCAAACGTTTCGATAGCGAACCGTATCGATTACAAGTTGTAGACATAGTAGTCTATACTATTCTATTTTTATTAATAAATGGCAAGCAAAGCCGATGTCGACTATTCTGCCAATGTCTAAAGTGAGCTGAAAGAACAAGTGTGCATGAGAGAGAAAAAAAAATGGTTATAAACGAATAAAATTATTTGATTAATCTAGTTGATACAATGTAGATCTCGCTGGACATAGTAGTCAAGTAACTCACAAATGAGTTGGCACCATCGGTTGGCACGGTAACACGACAATTTCGATTTGACATCCATAAAATTACGACAATCAATCAATTTGGGTTGGCAATCAATGCTAATATTATTATCTAATCGAAATAAGTAATGAAATTAATGAATGAATTTTGTTATTAATTACACATACATTTTTGTACCTATGCACGTGTTTTTGTGACAAATAAACAAATAAATTTTTCTTTCTTTCTAATAAAAAAAACTTTTTAAGAAAAAAAAAAAAACTGACTTCCAAAAAACACTACAAAGTGAAAAATAACTTTAATTTCGGAAGTCGGTGTCTGGATCTGTATTTTAGTTTTTTGCCACCGACTTCCGAAATTAAAGTTATTTTTCACTTTGTAGTGTTTTTTGGAAGTCGGTTTTTTTTTTCTTAAAAAGTTTTTATTTCACGCTTTTTAGTGGGTCTGCTTATAATTTATCTAAGTTACAATAGCCTAGTGATCATCGCCTTTTACAAACAAAATATTGCTTTTCCCGATGCAGGGAAGTTAATTGTTGAGGAGTTCTCCAGGTCCACCATCAGCTCCATATCACCATTCACATTTTGACGAGCATAAATTGCTTAGCAACCATATTAAAGTAATCGAATCGCAACCCGTGAAATACTTAGATATTATTGAGTAGTTCCGGTGGTCATCTGTGGTCTTCATCATCAGTTCCACTTCACCAAATAGTGCTTTCCGAGAGCAAATGCACGAGTTACTATAAAAAATACCCAAATCGCTATAGGTGTGCCTATAATATTTGAAGAGTGCCTTCAATTTCTCCAGGATTCCATCATCAAATCCTGACCTGATGTTTTTAGACTAGATTCTGATAATCCTGGCTGCAGCATCAGGCCAGACTTATGTCAACATTGTATTGAACTTAAAATTTAGTCCTGTTTAAAATGAGCCCAAACACGTCTACGGTGCTGTAATTTCAAGGTTGGTACTTTTTCTGATGCTCCTGGCTTCAGCATCAGGTCTTTATGTACTTCGGTGTTCCTCATTAACAGTACGTTTATCCACACATCGAGCCCTTTTCAATGAGCCTAAACACGATATATCTGCTGTTAGTTGTCGAGGAGTTAGGTGCTCTGCAGACTATCCTGACTGCAGCATCAGGTTATGACTTGATGATCATGAGACCAAATGTGGCAAATGTCTATCTATCCCTATCAAACATCAAAACAATTTACTAAAACAGTCCTTGCCTGTTCGAGTAACTTCTTACTGTTAAGGAGTTGTACCTTCCATCATCAGCCCAGCTACCTGAGATGGTGACAACCATACGCAAATACACAAGATACTTCATAAAATATGCGAAAAACAATAAGTGAGCCTATAAAATTTAAGGGTTGCCCTCGATTTCTCTAAGATCCCATCATCAGATATTGAAATGGTGACAATGGGACCACACGGGAAGCACCAGCTTTCAAATAAAAAAAGAATCATGAAAATCGGTTCACCCAGTCGCAAGTTATGAGGTACCTAACAAACATAAAAAAAAAAATAAAAAAAAAATACAGTCGAATTGATAACCTCCTAATTTTTTTGAAGTCGGTTAAAAACAAATAGAAAGGAAAATTGTTTATTCTGCACAAAAAAAAACGCACAAAACAAAGAAAAATCTTAGTGAATAGTACGACAAAGGAGGAATATCGTTAGGAAAGGTTCTACTGTGTCCTGTTTTAAACCAGTTTTTATTCAAATATTATTAAAAACATGATCTTCTCGTCCCAATTCGTTAAAGCGAGCGTATGAATGCGGAAGCTCACCGGCGCGGCGGCGATACTAAAAACTAAAATAGAAGTAGGAGAACTCTGACGTTTTGTTTTGCTTCCGTAGTTAGTATTCGTCTCAATAGATGGCGATAGCTGTCTCGAATTACCATACAGTCTTGTTGTTTTGGTCTTTATCGCAGTTCGAAACACGTGCTGGAAATGTTGGTATAGGTTATATTTTACATAACATTATACAATCACGACTGTTTTACACTATGGGGTATGCAGATGTGTGTAGTCAAGCACTATTCTACATTTTTAAATATACAGAATATTTATTTTTTTAACCGTTTTTCATACAGAATTCCACGAAATGGTGCTAATTTGAAATAAGTCATAGCAATTATACTGTAGCGAAGTGAACTGTAGGTACGTGTACCTAATGATAATGTCAGAAATAAATATGACTTTTGAGGAATTATTAACTAAATAACGGTGGATTATGTAGTTATTTATTTTACTGACATAGGTACTTAAATCTTTCTTAACCGCAAGGTGCATAATTAGTTAGTAGGTATACTTACATTGTACTTAACAAGATAAGGTCAACCGGACATACATTATACTAGTATCAAGCTTGTTATCGCAGTAGGGGTAGGCAGATACGTATAGTATATTAGCTGCGTCCCGCGGTTTCACCCGTATAAGTTTAGATCCCGTGGGAATATCGGGAATTCCTTTAGCACCACATTTCGCTAGTTATGTTTAAGTCCTATCATCCTATGTAATAAAGGCCCTATTGCCTAGGTGTCCTATTGCCATCAACCGGGAACAATTCAAAATTCCGGCCTGCAGCTGAGAAATACAGATGGGAAATCCTAATAACACTTTGACCGACCCGGGAATCAGACCTAGGACCTCATGCTCAGCAGTAGCGCTTGCAACCACTTGACCACCGAGGCAGTTTAATAAAGTACCACCAACATCAGAACCACCATAATAAATCCCATGTCTTGGGAGCTGAGACTTTGACTATGCTGATTATCCTTATGAAAAAACTCAATTAGGTACTTCAGTACCCGACCTGGGAGTCGACGCCAAGGTCTTCACGTGCAATAGTCACTCTTGTGCCAAACGACGATGCATGAAAATAATGCATGCGATTGACAAATTCCACTCTACAATATTTTTTCTATCTTCGTAACAATGGGTCAATTATTTTCCAGACAGTGCACATATGATGCGTCACGTTCCCACAAAAATTACACTTCCTGCCACAATCGGTGACACAGTTACCACTAAAATTTAAATCCACTAATATATTTGTAATTACATATAATTCAGTGGCACAGATCGTTACACTGGGTGCCACTCAGTCTGCCCAGTAATGTGTACTTGTGTAGTGTACTATGCTATTTACACTGCGTGGTATAATTAGTCACAGATTGTGAATGTATAACTGTGCTGTATATTTCGTGTCCTGAATCTGATTCACTGGTTGAAAAGTTGTTTGTTTTCTAGAGCGAGGTTTGGTGGTATATTCAGAGGCTTCTAGCTAGTAGAGATAATTTCTGAATTTGTTTTTGGTGGTTTAAATATATAAATCTATTTCTGTAAATAAATCCGTATTCCTACGTGGTCGAATCAGAAATGAAGAGATCCGCAGGAGAACAAAGGTTGCCGGCATAGCCCGAAGAATTGCCAAACTTAAGTGGCAGTGGACTGGACACATTGCAGTCGATAGGCCCGAAAGATTCTGGAGTGGCGACCGCGTACTGGAAGACGTAGCGTTGGAAGGCCTCCCACAAGGTGGACCGATGAACCTGTGAAGGTCGCAGGGTGCGGGAAGAATAAAATCGGTTGAAGTGGTGGTGCTTGGGCCTATGTCTAGCTGTGAACGTCTTTCAGCTGAAATGATGATGATGATTTATGTCAAATTGTGGTTTATCAACATTCAGCCCTATCTCAGTATTCTAATTTATCTGTAGTTGGCAGTATACAGCACTTGTTACTAAGCCATTTGTCTTCCACAAACAACCGCTTTTTTTTTCGTATTTCTTTGCCCTGCAGTGGGACACTAATAGACTTTATAGACCGGTATTATTACAAAGGTTGAAATTGAAAACATGCGACAAATCGAAATGGGAGATTGTACTCATCATTATGAACAACTTTTACTATGGGACCAAACCTGAAATCGCGAAAAAAAATCAGTTGTTCCCTACATTTTGACGAGTTATGCGAACATAAATGTAGGGAACAGCTGTTTTTTTTTTCGCGATTTCAGGTTTGGTCCCATATTAAAAGTTGTTCATAATGATGAGTACAATCTCCCATATCGATTTGTCGCATGTTTTCAATTTCACCCTGTATAATGAGATTTTTATAAGCACGAGAACCCTCAAAAATGCCGATTTAAACCGCTGTCAACAGAGGCCTAGTGTACAAATTTGACAACTATTAATGAAAAAAGAAAAATATAGGGACACATTTTATATCCTTCTTATTCAGTTTATGAAATATCTTTTAAATTGGTCCAATATTGGAGGAGAAAATAGGCGAGAGCCAAACCTACAATTACGACTTAGGATTTTTCAAAAGTCTCTACGACCGCATTTCCTCTTAATCATAACTGGCGAACCGTAAATGTAGGTGAACTATTGGTACATCTCTGCCCAGCCCTTCGGAGAATGCAGGCGTGTTGGTATGTTTATTACCCGACAGCGCCAGAAGGAGGGTTATGTTTTTCGAGAGTATGTATGTATGTTTGTTTGTATAATTGTTTTGTTATTATTCCTTTTCACTTATGAATAAAATAACTACTTATCTCTATGCCTTATGCATCTTATCAATACACGATAAATCATTATCATTTCTGTAAGTATCTTTTTACAACTCAATGGATAACAATGTATTTTCCATTCATAATTATTCAGACATTGTAATATGACCCAATGAATCTGTTATTTTCTATGATAAGTACCTACTAATTAATTGTTATTGCATTGTTTTTAATAATGCAATCTGTGTAATACTGATATTATAAAGAGGTAAAATTGTTTGTTTGTCAGTTTGTATGTAGGGTGTAATCTCTGGAACCTCCAGTCGGATTTGAAACATTATTTTTGCATTGGATAGTCCAATTCTCGAGTGAGGCTATAGACTACTCAACATCACGGTACGACCCTCAGAAGCCGGGCAAAAACAAAAAAGTCAGAAAGAACACTGAGCGAAAACGAAGTAATCGCGCGGGTAGGCGATGCGATGCGACGAGGTGAGTTTCACAACAAAATTTTACGCAGACCAAGTCGCGGGCAGAAGCTAGTTGTTATTATAAAATGATTCATTGTATAGGATGATGTGATCAGGCGACCACCAGCATAACTGATAATTATATGATTTTATACTGTTTATACAGAAAATAATTGTTTATTTTACATTATTAAGTCATGCTAGCACATGCCTAGCTGTTGTGTATAGGTTGAAGATATAATTTTAATTCAGACTTTTATAAATGTGATACTTACTGGTATTTATCAGTGGAATGTACAGACGCCAGCACATCAACCTACTACAATCTGTCAAATTTCTTTAATAGATTTTCAACTTCATCACTAAAGCATAAGGTTCAAAGTTGATTGGGAAAATGTGACAGTTTGGTGTAGGTTGATGTGCTGGCGTCTGTACATACTAGAATGTTGAATACGAATAGTCTTATTGAAAATCGATAAAAATGCAATCTGATGTTTTTTTAAAGCAGCCAGGGTAATAAAATATAAAATATACGAGATGCCTCACCCTCTACAATTTAATATTGCTACTGCGCAAAATCAAAAGAGTTAGAGTATTTTATAATAGTTCTAATATTGCGCATGCGCGGCTTTGCGGTTAAACGACGGACGTGCGTATTTATAAAAATCGCCTTATAAACAAGACCCACAAGCAAATATAAACCTTATTTTTTGACAATAAGGTCCATTTTAAGTTTGGATAAAAAATTCCCTTCTACATGTAATAATTAGGAGTTATTATAGTCAGGACTGTCGAACTAAAATTATATGTTTTCGTTAGGCCAGTGAATGGCATATTATCTACTCAATACTGTCAATATTTTAACCATTTTAATGTACTGGACTTGTGACTCACAGCACAAAGAAATTATTCTAAAGGCTATTGCACTTTAATTGAATAGCGAATGAAGGTTAAATACAAAAATGGTTTATATAACGAATGTGACGAATCAATTTTATTTTAGTAAGTAGGTACTCATATTTTTATTTGCTGAGAAAAAATATATTCATCATCATCTGGCTAGCCTTTTCCCAACTATGTTGGGGTCGGCTTCCAGTCTAACCGGACGCAGCTGAATACCAGTATTTTACATGGACCGACTGCCTATCTGACCTCCACAACCCAATTACTGGGTGAGAAAAGTACTTATAGTAATAAAGTTAAATATTTATTTTTTGCTGTCGGATCTCCAATAATTATCTAGTAGCTAACTTCGTATAATTTTATGATTAATTATTACAATAAGACAACAGTAGTTGCTGGTCCTTGGCTCGAAACCATGCAAGTAGTTTATTTTGTGTAAATTTTTCCATCACCACTGCTCTCAAAACGGTGAAGGAAAACATCGTGAGGAAACCGGCATGTCCTAGAACCAAAAATTCGAAGACATGTGACATCTGCCAACCTGCACTAGGCCCGCGTGGTGGGTCTTCTCTCCTCGCTCATTATAGGCATATGCTACCACAATAAATAATGATGATGAAAAAAGGAAAAACAATTAAAAGAAAATATATGCCCATCTGTTTTCTCTAATGCCTTGCATGAATTCATGATGATGACATCCATACTAATATTATAGATGCGAAAGTGTGTCTGTCTGTCTGTTTGTTACCTCTTCACGTCCTGGAAAAGGACATAGGATACTTTTATCCCGATTTTCCCACGGGATTGAGACTTATGCGGGTGAAACCGCGGGGCGCTCCAAGAAATTAATGCTCATCTGTCTAATTCCTTTCATCCTAATACATTATTTCATACTGTCAGTGTCAGAACCACTTCCCCTATTATTTCCTTAGTGGAAGTTATAAATATGTTATGGTAGGTCTACCTTAGTTTTTGCCACACGTCTGAGCCCGCCACTAGTTATTAATGATTGCAAATTAATCCTTACGCCTAACCCTAGGCTACACTTATGATGCATTTTTTTATACAAAACCTAACATCTATTTTACTACTAACCACTCAAATTACAACTCTATTTCATTAGAAATAAAGTTGATTTTGGTATGACAAAAGATAATGTAATTTTTTTTACTAACCACAGAAATTACAACTCTACATACTTAGTAATAAAGTTGAATTTTGTTTGGCAAGCAATGTATTAGAAGCACTTCTTTCATGCTTCCCTAATTATTTACTGCAGGTAATTACAATGATTGCAAGTACTAAGGTATCTCGCATATATGATGTCACATTAGATTTCAACAGGATGTGTCATGCTTTCAGAGGGAGTACTTCTAGTTATCGTTAAATGGGCACGGCACTATGCTTGTGGTGTAGGTAGGTGTACGATAGTAATTATACGGCAATCAAATGAATCATACGTATTTTCACTTCAATGCGGAGATGACGTGTGTCATTTCAAGTACTTACTTTAAGTGGCAAAACAGTAATATGCTTCTGAAACTAAAATTCCAGTTCAGTCAATTATGTTACATTTTTTTTTTGGTAGTTTGTCCTGGACAATCCATACTAATATTATGAATGCGAAAGTGTGTCTGTTTGTCTGTTACCTCTTTACGCTTAAACCGCTGAACAGATTTTGATGAAATTTGATATAGAGGTAGCTTGAGTCCCGGGAAAGGACATAGGATAGTTTTTATTCCGAAATTCCCACGGGAAACTTATGCGGATGAAACCGCGGGGCGCTGCTAGTATTATAAATATAAAACGTGTATCATCATCAGACCCTCCTCGTTACCAGGCCCAGTCTATTGGAGTCGTTAAAACAAATCTACATATCTATGAGCCCATTGCAAACTCAAGGGGTTTACTAGTAGTTACTGAAGAGTTCCACTATCCACCTCCTGGCTCCATCATCAGATCAGCTCCAAGATACCAAATTAATGTTTTGTCATCCAAACTACATAAATACATACAGTTTCATTTCGATACGACCATTAGAAGTAGGTTAAAATTGACTTCTAAGATTTTTCACATATTTTGTTAGTTACTTACAAGTGAAGCTAATAAAAGCTTATAATCCTTTCTCACTAAATTCTCACTTAAAAATAAAACCGTAGCTCAGTGAGTTTCATACAATATTACTCGCACACATTTTTCAAACTATCCTAGCATCTAATTATTTGAAAGCGCAACCAGTTCGTGTAACAGGGCAATTTAAATCTATAAAAAAGTTATTGCAGGCTCATCAGTAACTATGATTATTTTGTGACAATGTGAACGCGATCTAAGCACAGATAGTCCGGTCTATGAATAAAAACAAACATTAAGTTCTTGAGCGAACGCAGTTTTCAGAATGCACTATGCATTTGACTGTACCGTTATTGTTGCAAGGATGGATAGGGCTGACCCGTGAAGGGATTCAATTTTTCGGTGTTATCAATGGGTTTTATTTTGCGTTTTAAAGTTGTGGTCATATTTTGATGTCAGTACTAAAGGCCGACCGCTTTACTGAGACGTTGCCTGAGGTGGCACCGCGGTGCGGGAGGGGTGTGGTGATGTGATGCGAGAGCTCAGTGATTCGACAACTTGTGACAATTATCACCCCTCCCGCACCGCGCAGCTACCTCAGGCAACGTCTCAGTTAAGCGGTCGGCCTATAGTTAGCAACGATTTATTCGTTGCAACAGAGAGAGTAAGGAAACTTTGACTTGGTTAAACACTTAGTTCAGGAGGCATACATTCTCACATACATCAACGAAGGTACGGGTCCGTCCGAATATCGTTCGAAACTTTGGATTAAACGCTACATTCTAGTAATTAATTTTTTCGGACGGGTAAGAACACATCGGGAGTAGGGAGACCTGTCAAATCGTGGAGTCATTCATTCTTATGTCGGGCCCCAAACTTCCTAGATACTTCTGTTATTTCCGGTGATAAGGAGGAATTTCTCGTAACTTTGGCCGAAACTTTATGCTTAGGGAGTAGACCTTCTGGCCACGATAAAGAGTAAATGAAAATAAAAACTAATAAGAAAAAACTTTTTTTACAAAAAAAACAACCGACTTCAAAAAAAAACACTACAAAGTGATAAATAACTTTAATTTCGGAAGTCGGTGTCGTTGATTCCGCATTTTCGTTTTTTGACACCGACTTCCGAAATTAAAGTTATTTATCACTTTGTAGTGTTTTTTTTGAAGTCGGTTGTTTTTTTTTTTTGTAAAAAAGGTTTTATTTTTCACTTTTTAGTTGTACCTACCCCACAAAAAAGTAAACAAAAAGATTGTTAATGTAGACAATGTAGATAAATTTTTAGATTTTTGTTGATTTTTCAAAAACCGCTTGTCCGATTTTGATAAAATTTTCATGGGACCATTTGGGAAGTATACCAACAAAAAAAGAATTTTTCAAATCGGTTGGCAAACGACGGAGCTATGCGCGAACAAACATAAAAAAAAAAATACAAACATTCGAATTGAGAACCTCCTCCTTTTTTAGAAGTCGGTTAAAAAAAGAATGTACCTAAATATAAGTATCAAGGTGTATAAAATAATTATCTGTCTTATCCTTACGTCTGACAACCCTACACATAATTCCTTTTGTCCCCGTTAGGTTTACATACCCTTTTATAAACGCAGATACGTAGGTAAAAATCTGGGTCATTTTCCATAACGGGCAATAGAAAAGAGACTGGCATATTTATGAGATACTAAAATTAATTTATGCATAGATTATATAATGTTTCTGCCTTTGTTTCTACTTTCCCGGATATCTTCTGTCTAATGTTATCTAAGTCCTCTTACCCACGGCCATTTTTTATCTTGCTCTTGATTTTCAACATACTGCTAAGCGCCAAGAGTAGATAATCCAACAGTGCATTTTTTGGAATGCGCTCTGTTGAATTCTCAATGCTTGGCTCAAGACCGAGAGTTGAAAATCGAGTGCGCAATAAAAAAATCGTCGTGTTTAAAAATCGCCAAGCGTACTGCGTACCTGGCCTTAGTTGCAGTAGTGTCGATCAAACAACTGAACAATTTCTCTGGCTTCTAAAAATTTAGATCAATTTCATTAATAATATCCAAATTACAAAAACATACAGGGTGACTTGTAATTTGACGTACCTATTCCTTCCAGGACGTGATAGTTGACCCATTTGCAATAGTTAAGCACCCCATAAAGGTTACGCGAAAATGCATGGGATTCAAGATAACTAAATTTTTATGTATTTTTGAAAATTTCCCAGTACTTATTCGTTATTAAATGTCACGTTTCTCTAAACTCTCGAATGTAATGGCCTTCATTGCTATTCCATCGGATACCTGATACTTTAACAAATCTTTCCATAGCCAAATGTTCTAAAATATCTAACAGATAAACGTTAAAGGAAAATGTTTATTAACCATTTCCAAAATCATCTACATACATGAACTTTAACACCAGTTATCTCAAAATTTACTATGACATTAAGCGTACAAATTACAGGGAAGACATCTTCATTTAATCAGCTATCTAACGAGGTACTTACAACAAAAGAATCTGATATGGAGAGTCTACATTGCAGCCTAATGACATGATAAATAAAAGATTCTTTGTCAAAAGCCTAAAAAACTAAAGTAGTTTCAAACATTATGAGTTTGTACGTGTTTAAAGACACGCAGACTAAGCTACAAGTAATCAGTGATTAGCTTATCGACTGCGAGTAATATCAACTACTTAAAAGTGGCGTCTCAACATGCCAACTGGTTGCGACGACTTGGCTACATAACGTAGGAAGAATTTATGGGCGGTGAGAAGGTAAAAAGATAACATAAACCAGTTGATTAATTCGATTATCACTCAATTTTTAAACATTTCAATCATTTGCAAATTCGACCTTTGCCAGCATTATCGACTGTTTCATCGGCATTTCTAAATATTTTTTAACCGACTTCAAAAAAAGGAGGAGGTTCTCAATTCGTCGGAATCTTTTTTTTTTTTTTTTTTTTTTTTTATGTATGTTCCCCGATTTCTCGAAGACGCCTGGACCGATTTGAAAAATTCTTTGTTTGTTGGAAAGGGTATACTTCCCAAATGGTTACATGAAAATTTTATCGAAATCGGACAAGCGGTTTTTGAAAAATCAACAAAAATCTAAAAATTTACCTACATTTTCTACATTAACGATCTTTTCGTTTACTTTTTTGTGGGGTAGGTACAACTAAAAAGTGAAAAATAAAAACTTTTTTACAAAAAAAAAACAACCGACTTAAAAAAAAAAACACTACAAAGTGATAAATAACTTTAATTTCGGAAGTCGGTGTCAAAAAAACGAAAATGCGGAACCAACGACACCGACTTCCGAAATTAAAGTTATTTATCACTTTGTAGTGTTTTTTTTTTTAAGTCGGTTGTTTTTTTTTTTGTAAAAAAGTTTTTATTTAAATATTTGTACCTCGTTAGATAGCTGATTAAATGTAGACATATTCCCCGTAATTTGTACGCTTAATATCATAGTAAATTTTGAGATAACTTGTGTTAAAGTTCATGTATGTAGATGATTTTTGGAAATGGTTAATAAAGTTCTTCCTTTAACTTTAACTTTTAGATGTTTAGAGCAATTGGTTACATCGTAAGATTTAATAAAGTATCAGGTATCCGATGGAATAACAATGAAGGCCATTACATTCGAGAGTTTAGAGATAAGTGATTATTTCGTAACTAATTCGGGGAAATTTTCAAAAAAATAAATAAAGATTGAATTTTCTCCAATCCAATGCATTTTCGCCTAGGCGTTATGGGGTGCTTAATTGTTGCAAAAGGAATCACACTATTACGTCCTGGAAATAATACGTCAATTTACAAGTCACCCTGTATACTTAAGTAGACAGATTCAACTGAATAAGTTCCTAAGTCCGGAAATCAGGGTTAACTCCACCATTACCTATCTATTATTCAAACCTCCACCATTACCTTTTCAGGAGGTATTCAACTTATACCAAGTAGGTCGAGTTACCGACTTCTTGTTATATCTACTACCAAAAAATACCATCGTTTAACCCAAAAACTCGACATCCATTTAAATAGTCAGCATTCTCATCAATCGTAAAATGTCATCCATTTATCGTTTACCGGCTAGCGAGGCAACACAAAAACCTAATTGTTTGGAACCAAAAGAAATGCTGATAGTAACACAAGAGTCATTAGTTGGAGGAAAGATAGAAAGGCGACCCGCTAATTAGTTTGGTGATACTAAACGAATAGTTTCGCAACTTACCGGTAGATAAGAAGGCGTACAGTCATTTTAAGCTCTGACAGCTGCAACCCAACAGCAACCTTATAACAAAAACAATAACAACCTTTTTATAAATAAACTATTTCTATTCTATTTTTAATAAATGGCAAGCAAAGCCGATGTCGACTATTCTGCCAATGTCTAAAGTGAGCTGGAAGAAAAAAGACGGGTTGCACTCCGGGAGTGCCGGCAGAAGTGAAAACTTGAATTTTTTTCACTATTTCTGCGTCACTTTTTTCATTAATAGATGCACTTTGTTCAATTTCCATATTTTAAACACTTTATATAAACGAATTTTACGAATACACAGCAGTGTGGCTACTACACAGACGGTCAAGCCATCAGCTGTCCATCCATCCATCCAT
Organism: Amphipoea oculea; assembly: GCA_945859645.1. Lineage (NCBI taxonomy): Eukaryota > Metazoa > Arthropoda > Insecta > Lepidoptera > Noctuidae > Amphipoea > Amphipoea oculea. The sequence goes on from OX243873.1 coordinate 19,553,570, forward strand.
CCGCTTCCACTTCCACTTCGACTTCCACTTCGACTTCCACTGCGACTTCGACTTCCACTTCGACTTCGACTTCCACTTCCACTTCGACTTCGACTTCCACTTCGACTTCCACTTCGACTTCCACTTCGACTTCGACTTCCACTTCGACTTCGACTTCCACTTCCACTTCCACTTCCACTTCCATCCATCCATCCATCCATCCATTGTGTCCGCGTGTCACTTCACTTCGGTTGGCGCCGCCGTAGAAAGAGGGGGGGGGGGGAATCTCTCCTGACGGTCACGTGTCCTGACGCGATGTCCTGACGCGAGTTTAACATTTTTTACCCATTACTAAAAGTGTGCAACGCCGCTAAAGAAGTTTACACTTCAAAAAATAAACTATTTATGAATAAAGATCACTGTGATATTGACAGTGTTTACAAGAGGTAAAATTAAATAGTTTACAGGAGAACTTCTATTTGGAAAAGAAAAATCATTCAATTGATAGGAGGTATTACATGAGAAATAGAGATTATGGTTCTGAAAAGCAAATATTTATGGATGGAGAGAGAGAGAAGAATACCAAGTCCCATCCGTGACTCGGAAAGCAAGTTAAGCCGTTGGTCCCAGCTGTCATTCATGGATCTTTGACAGTCGTTACGGGTCGTCAGAAGCCCGAAAGTCTGACAAACAGTCTTACCAAGGGGTATCGTATTACCCAATAACTGGGTTGTGGAGGTCAGATAGGCAGTCGGTCCATGTAAAATACTGGTATTCAGCTGCATCCGGTTAGACTGGAAGCTGACCCCAACATAGTTGGGAAAAGACTAGGTAGATGATGGTGATGATGATGTAGAAAGAGAGAAGAATGATATGAAAAAAAGGGAGTGAAAAATAACGTGACGGTTGGCAGGGGAGAATGCATAGAGAAAACGTGTTGAACCAACCCCAACTCCCCAAGTAACGCGGAACAAGGTCAGGGAGATGATGATGTACTGTAAAGCAAAGAGGTGCTTCAAAGCACTTTGAAGTTGCAAAGCGCTAATGAAATTGTCAAAGAGAGCTTACGTTTCTAAAAATAAAGATAAGTTGAATAAGTAAGACTGGTTTAAATAACTTTTACAAAACCATAAACAAGCAGTTTCGCATTGCGACAAACGAATAGTTGAACCATACCATGCTCAAAGCCAGCGGTGTCACGGCACTCATATAATTGACAATGTTAATAACATTTTAACAACAAAACGTTTTAGTTTATCTATCCTTGTGTTGGTTTGCACAGAACGGAATGATGGAATTGCAGTAACAAGGCCCCGAACAATAGGAGTGATGTATTTGGGCAATGTAAACAGACAAATGGATGTGTAAGAGCGTGTTCAGATTCTGATCTTGTAGGGAATATTTGGGTGCCTACACTTGCAGAGCTTTGGCTACTGTATTGGTACCTACACGCAGGGCCGGATTAACCATGTCGAGGCCCCTAGGTAATGCAAATCTCGGGGCCCCTTTTCCCCTTTTCTAACTTCCTAAAATACGTATTCTAATACAATGCTATTATATTCATAATTATGCTATTTTGCTTACTACAGTACTGCTCTTGCTTTTGCTTGCCGTACTGTCGTCTGATTAGTCGGCGTTAAAATCGCCGCGAAAATTGAATATAATTTTATAATAATTGAAAATGTAATATAACAGAAAAACAAGGCAATACTATTGTCATTGCGGATTACAAATTTTCAAAGTAATTTTTCACTCGATGAAACATTTTCAATAGATTTTTTCTCGGTGCGCGGGACCCCTAGGCAGTTGCCTACAATGCCTTATGGATAATCCGGCCCTGCCTACACGAGGGAAAAACATGCATGTCATATTTTTCTGTAATGTGTGTATCTGACAGACCATATTCGCAACTCCACACTGCGCTCCAAAACACAGATTACATACTGACGTTGCCCAAAAGCCGATAAGCTGAAGTGGGACTGGGCTAGCCACGTCTGCCGTGTGCCTAATGAGCTGTAGGCCAAATAACTACTACGTGGAGCCCTGACACAGCCAGAAGGCGCGCGGAAGACCCTGTAGAAGATGCCGGGACGAGCTGGAGAAAAAAAAACGACCATTGGTCCACTTTAGTCCTGGATCGAAAGAGCTGGAAGTCATGGGGAGAGGCCCCTGCCCAGCTGTAGGATGATGCAGGCTATAGTATTGGTATTGGTAATATGTATCTACTAGATAGAATTCAGTAGGAGTAGCCCTAAAAATGCGTTTTATGTGTGACTAGCTGCTCCCCGCGGTTTCATCCGCATAAGTCTCGATCCCGTGGGAATATCGGGATAAAAGTAGCCTATGTGTTAATCCAGGGTGTCAGCTACCTCCATACCAGATTTTATCAAAATTGGTCCAGCCGATCGGGCGTGAAGAAGTAACAAACATACAAACGCACTTGCAAACTTTCGCCTTTATAATATTAAGTTTGATTTGACATTTTAGGAACACTATGTTTAGCTTCGATCAATTATTATGTTTAGTTAAGTCTTTTAACACATCCACATACATTTTGTGACATCAGTAGGTACCATTTACCTAATAATTGACCCATTACTCCCATCAGTTAAAGTTCCAACTCAGTTTAAAGCTTATACTTAGCGTATCTGAACAAGCCTTTAAGATAACACCGGATAGTAATATTTGTTTATGCCATTATCACGCTTAAGATCATTTGTTGAGGCATAAGTATTCGTTAAATGAGCTACCGAGTTACCGAGTCACCGGAGCATTTCAGGGTTATCTCCTGTCTTGAAGATAACAAAAGAAATGTATGTGATGACCTTTGTTCTTGGTTATCAGCGGATTAGGACTATGTTTGTTTTTGTTTAGTAACTATAGGCAACGATGTTCTTGACACGTGCCGCGTGGTCGAGAGTCGTGTACTAGGTATAATAGGCCACCCTGCTTAAAATTATATTAGTAGAGGAGGGGTTAAACTACGTGTAAGCAGTAAGGGGTTATCGTTCATCCAACCGTTGGATAGTTAGTAATTAGAAATGTATCTAAACTTTTAACCTACATATTTTCTATACAAATAAATAAAATTGGAGTGTCTTTTTGTAATATTAAAATAACCGCTTTTTACTAAATGCATTATGGATGTATACACGGTACCTACATACTTATACCAAAATAACATTTTTTTACAATTTTTGTCTGTCTGTTTATTCCGGCTAATCTCTGAAACGGCTGGACCGATTTTGACGGGACTTTCACTGGCAGATAGCTGATGTAATAAGGAGTAACTTAGGCTATTTTTAGTTTAGAAACAAAAAAAAGGGTCCCACGAAAAAAAATCCACGCGGACGAAGTCGCGGTTAACAGCTAGTCGTATCATAAAGAGTACATTTTTTTTTTTTTTGTAGGTATGTTTGTTTATTACGCTTTTATGCTTAAACGGCTAAACGGATTGGGATGAAATTTGGCACATGGACACACCATGACCTGGATTAGCACATAGGATACTTTTTATCCCGATATTCCCGATCGAGACTTATGGGGGTGAAACCGCAGGGCGCAGCTAGTGGTTTTATAAAGACAGCTGCATTAACGGGTAAGCTTACTTCCCCCTTGCGAATTAAAATGCGTCAGAAGAGTGGGAGATTAAATCAGCAGTTTTTATAATTACAAACTGTATAAAACTGAAAAAGCCCTTATATTACTCTTCATTAATAGTGTCTGAAACTAGGTTCTATGTATGATATACCTATAAAACATCGCTTTAGCTACCGTTGATTCTTTGAACTTAGGATTTTAGCCTCGTTCATTAAAGGTGACACGGCAATAATTCATAAGAACCAATGATTTCTGTATTTGATCCTATTGTCTTGATAACTTTAATATTCTATAAGCCTTCCAAGAAATATAACTTCTAGGTTCGTGCGTCGTATATTTGTGATGAAGTCCACAGTTCGACGTTTATGGAACATACATTTCGAAGTAAATAAGGTACAGTCGCGACCAAAACATATACCACGTAGGTGACAATATTTTTGTCTACTGTTAGTTAGCTTATGTCGAGATGGCTATGCCAAGATAAAAAACCAGTGGCACTCCGGGAGTGCCGACTGAAGTGAAAACAAAACACTAACAGAATACATTGCCATCACTCACTGACATATCGGATATACATTAAAACCGAGTACATCCCGAGAACAGCCGAACACATTCGAAGCGGTATCGCTTACGGTAACAGTGGCGCGAATTCAATGGCTTTTTCCCATTTCAAAAAATGCCCAACGCGCCTAAAGAAGTTTCACTTCAAAATATAAAGCTAGATTGAATGTAAGCGATGACGGACATTACGGGAAAGCCGACAGTTTAACTCTCATAGAAGAAAATCTGGTTTTTCATTGAAAAATCCTGAGACATAGATATAGAATGCAATGGTTGCCGAGAGACAGCAGCAGGGGCGTTGACAGACCAACGCGACGGCCAGGTGGTAGGACGATCTACAGAAGATCGCCAGGAAAACCTGGATGAGACTCGCACAGACCAGGCAAGCATGGCACAAAAGGAAGGACGTCTGTACTCAGCCGTGGGTAGAACAAGGCTTCCAACGATGACGATGATGTTAGACATGCACATCAAGCTACTACAATCTGTCAAATTCTTTTAATAGATTTTCAACTTATCGCTAAAACATAAGGTTCAAGGTTGTTTGGGAAAATTTTACAGTTTCGGGTAGCTTGATGTGCTGGCGTCTGTACCTGAAACGCTAAGTTATTTGTAAATTGTAACAACTATGTCATTGTTGCTCAATGGCAATCAAGAATAGCAACAAGACTGCGTGAAATTAAGTAACATCGTCCAATCTTGTTGCCAAGAAAATACAAAAATCACCATGATTCTTTGTTTTTACTTTAATCAAGATTCCCTTTGATTAGGAAATGTTAAATTAACCAATTTAACGTAAAATTAACTCTAGTAGAATCGTTTTGAAGTCGACTGTATAAACTAAAGATGTTCGCATTTCAAGGCCTCTTGACAAAGGTTTCAAATTCCACGTAGGATTTTAGGCTGTTCATTTCAACAATGTTGACAGGTAAAGTTCCTTTGACAGCTTTTAATTAGCTATATTTCTGAGAATTCAAGTTTATTCATAGTTCGCAAATGGCAAAGCGCAAAAGTTTATTTTGCGTCATTAAATTTAATATTTTATGGATTCAACAATGGAAACAAAGTAAGGATAATATGTATAAAGCAATTAGGTTATAGGTATTGAGGATGGAGATAACTTTATTCTCATAATTCACTTACATGATAATATTAAAACGATAACATAAGTCAATATTGCTGAGCGTTTGTACGGTAATTATTTTGTGGGTAGATGATGAAAAATAAAAATAAAACAACTAAATTTTCGCTTGATACACGGGCTCAACATCATGCATTGCACAAAACACCAACAGAAACACATCATTGCTTTTGTCAAATAAATAAAAATTCATTCATAAATCTAAAACAAAAATATAATCTGATCGCAATCTGACGTTTTATGTTAATTAACACATTTGTAGTGAATTTACTTTCTTTCAAACTGTCGGTTTTCACCCGGTGCGCCTGCGCATGTTTCCATTTGCATTCAGAATCTGTTAGACCGTGAACACATTCATCTTTTGAACATAGGTACTTTATACTATAGGTTATTAGGAGGCACGAATTCATGTGACATGTCACTCTTTATTATGATTCATAGAGCCAAGCCCAAACATAAAACAAGCTTTTCGGACTCGGTTTGTTTGCATTAGAAGAGATTTTCTGAAAATTATTAAGTTCGGGCTTAAAAGATCAAAAGTATCGAATCGATCATTTGTAGAAGTATTGGGTTGGATCGCATAGGTGCCACAAAACGGTAGCTATGGGTATTAATGATAGAACTTTTAAAATAAGTATTTGAAGCTATATAAAATATGTATGTTGCTAGTTACTGTAATGAGTATAGTGTGGAATATTGTGTGGAGACGTTAAAATGATCATCATTAGCCGAGAGACGTCCACTGCTGGACATAGGCCTCCCCAAGCACCTCCACTTCGACCGGTTCCGTACTTCTCGCAACCAACGGGTTCCTGCGGCCTTCACAAGGTCGTCGGTCCACCTCGTGGGAGGCCTTCCAACACTACCTACGTCTTCCGGTACGCGGTCACCACTCCAGAACCTTTGGGTACCATCGGCCATCTGTTCTGCGAGCAATGTGCCCTGCCCACTGCCACTAAAGTTTGGCAATTCTTCGGGCTATGTCGGTTACCTTGCTTCTCCTGCGGATCTCCTCATTTAAAATGATACAACGTTATAATTACAGCGTTTATTCCAAGCGAACGTCTTTACATCACTCCCGTTATATTATCACTGTTTTCTTTCAAACAATAAACCTAATTAAAAAATTTGAAAGCTCATTCTAAATTCGCTTGACTGTTCGAATGCAATCAAGAGTTATTTTACTGCTAGCCTGCACTACAAATAATGTCGACTTTTACAGACAACCTTTACAGTACAGCTACAATAGATATAAGGTCCGGCTGCGCTAAATTTGCCAAAGATGTAAACAACAATGGCCGCTCGAAAACGAATGAAATAGTTAAAATACTAGTTAGCTCGGAGATTTAGACGAAAACAAACATTACTTAAAATAAATGTTCTTGTATATCGATTTTATTCCATTTCGAGCGGCCATTGTTGTTTACATCTTTGGCAAATTTTGCGCGGCCGGACTTTATGTTTTTTTATAATTCTATGGTGCCTACCTATGGCACAGCTTACTAATAAGCACCCATACGCCTTTATACACCCAGTAGTTACTTTTTCTGACACTTCATTGAAATTGTCAAGATAATATGCTGTTTACTTTTGTTCGCCAGCAAGGTTTCTAGTTCCAAGGGAAATATATTTTCCACACCCATTTAAGAGTGGAAGCATTCAATTATAAGTAATAAAATAACTATTTATTAACATGTCTCATTAATATTCGCGATCAATTTCCATGGAACCATGTCCTTAGACGGATATAAATGAGCAAATTTTCCAACATGGAAATAATTTAACGCGAACACTCAACGCATATGGTTAGCAAGTGATTCATTGTGTGATTATGGCTTTAGGTTAATTATCTTCGTTAGTTTGCGTCGCGAAATATCTTTGAAGCCTTTTAGAGAGCCTTAGCGGAAAGCTACCGAGGAAACTGGGGAACTTTACAGTGACGTTATAACGTTTTAGGCCGGCCGCATACGTCCGTTTCGGAGGCCCCGAATGCACGCATTTCATACAAAATCTTCTCTTTAGCGCACACGTTCTTAAATATGCTTTCCATTCGGAAACCTTGACGGAAAATATAAGAACGTGTGCGCTGAAGAGAAGATTGTGTATGAAATGCGTGCATTCGGGGTCTCCGAATCTGAATTCCGAATCAGGAAACCGGACGTATGCGGTCAGCCTTAGAGACATGATTCAGCTGCATACGGTTAGTAAATTGGAAGCCGACCCCAACATAGTTGGGAAAAGGTTTGGTAGATGATGATGAGAATGATGATTGTTACTTACAGTGTGAGAGAGATGCAGCTATACAGAATGAATACCACTATCTCTTTTTCGCAACGGAATAATGATGGCTTTAATACTTATCATAATATACGGCTTACGGCATAATATACAGGTTCCCATTATGATAGATGGACAAATTTTAACACAGCGCTCAGCACGTCTAACCAAAGATATCTAAGCAAAAAAAAACACTGATTAAAGTGATCTTATTTTGACCTAAAATAATAAATTGCCGGCACATTAGTGTATTTTCGTTAGCTGATATTATTTTTCTTGTAAGTATCTAATGCGTTTTTCTTATATATTTTTTTACCATCGTCCTTATTTTGATAGTCTGAATGATTTCTAAAAGTTTGTCCATCTACGAGTATTTCAATGGGACCTTATTACGAGAACTAAATGATCAACCACCTTTTTCGCCCATGTTTCACTCCAGAATTCATGCACTTAGGTTGACATTTATGGGCAAAAAGATCTTTGAACCATATGTACACATACTTGCACATACGTCTGTCGCACTCTTTAAACAACCTCAGAGGTAAGCTTCCGAAGGAATTGGGAATTTACAGTGTTACAGTACCCGCTACTTGAGTTATTCTCATTTTACAAATGATTGGTTATACAGCGATTAAGTTAGATGATTATATATAAAAATATAGTGGAATTTGAAGGTGGGTCAGAACGGCGGAAAGGTTCGTTTTTTTCATTCATCAACGGAAGTTGCCATTCATGAGAAGTTTTTTGCGTACGATTCTCAAATGAATCGGGTTCTCCCTTTTTGATATGAATATTTTGAAGCAAGCAACCATTTTGTAACTTTTACGGTACCTAGTTGGAACATTCTTTTTTTGTGTATATCTGTTTTGAAAAATATTTATACCCAGCCCCTAGTTTAATCTGCATTCTCGATTTATTTGCCAGAAATGTAAACAAATATGAATTTATAGAAAAATAACTTTAAATCCTACACAATAAAGTTCAGTTTACGTTACACCTTCAAATATTTTTATAACTTTTTCAATAGGTAGTGCCAATAGTCACTCTGAAATCAACTTAATTCCCATTAAAATAAAGTTGATATTTGTTTAACTTGAAATAAGTTTTAAGCCTTAAATAAGCCTTCCCATGGGGAATAGACAGAAACTATAGAATGCCACCTGCTACGATCCTTCCACACTTATTTTGCTTCGTTTACGTCCATATAGTAGTTTCTTTGTATTCTAATAAAATACTTAACATAACATTAATTACCTAATTCATTACTATTCCTTAGAAACGATGACAAATCTCAAGAATGCGATGGAAATACCATATGGTATGGAAGCTTTTTATTACTAACGTTTTCGTGAATATCTTTATTGTTATTTTCCATTTAATATGTTATTTAAAATGAATCATTTAACCTCTAAGCAACTCTTCGTACACATGTGCAAGCACCATTTGACTTTCCATTTGGATCTGTTAATTACTTGATCGCTGACTTGTTAATTTCTACGTCGTTTGCATTTCTCACTATGCCTGCAAATCATGACTTGAGAATTTTCTGGTGGAATTGTTTTTGTGCTAATTGCCGACTGGGAATCAAATAAAAGAGCGTTCATCTGCATCGAAGTCAATTGTGAAGCCGTTCTACATGACTTGTGTGGTGTCTATAGAAGTTCAAAGTACCAATCTGATCGAATTAAATCTCGAAAATAATCTAATATGTAATTATGAAAATATAAGTTTCATAAAAGATTAAAGGTGGACCTGTTTTTTTGAGCTTTCGTTTTTTTTTTATCCAAGGAGGTTTGCGAACTCTTTCTTATCTTCATGAGATAGCTTTATCATTCAACGTTTATTAGTATCAAATTAAAAGCCAAACAAATATCTGGCTCGAACTGACTGTATCACATGTAGAGCCTACATAACCATCTACCTACGTCAGTGAAAATCATTTCCCACATATTGACCGCACATGTTCCATTCAGAGTCGATATACATATAATCACACACATCAACTAGGTCGTGCTTACCAACAAATTATCGAATGGAATCCTGTCATTATCCAGAATACTGTGTGGGAAGGTCATGGGAATTGATGCCATGACCCTTAACATTTAGTTTTGAAAGAAATCGCTCTTTGTTTTAGAACTATAAAGTGGATTTGGAATCGACTTGGAATTTTCTTGATTTAGGTAAGGACCAGTGGTGGCCCAGTGGTAACGGCAGTGACTTACGAATTCGTAGGTCATAGATTCGAAACCGCACAGGCGCTTTACTTTTTGTAAATTATTTTATCACCACTGCTCTCAAAACGATGAAGGAAAACATCGTGAGGAAACCGGCATGTCCTGAAAAACAAAAATTAAGACACGTGACATCTACTAACCCGCACTGGGCCCGCGTGGTGGATTATGGCCCATTCCCTCTCTCAGAGAGAAGGCCTGTGTCCCAGCAGTGGGAACATTATAGGCTGATTATGCTGGTAAGGACCACCTAGCTTTTGTTTGTATAAAATGAAACATGTTTGAAATGATCTAGATTATTTTTAATATTAAGTAGCAAATTATTAAAAACAAACAGATAAATAAAACAAGGTAATTTAAACTTCATAACCTCCGCTAAATAAATCGAAGTAGTTAAACGCGAAGTATAATTATGTTAATTTAAAAATAATAATAATAAAAATATAAACATGTAAAGTAAATAGGTATGAGGCAATTTACATCAGTCTAATAAACATATCGAGTAATGAGGGCGTAACTTAAAGATAAAGATTTACATATAATTAAAGCTTACACCAAATAATTACGTACTAAATTAAGATAGTACGGTCATATTATATGTCACCATAAAGTTAACTTTAGGGCTGCCACTTATCGCGGGCCTGCGGACGGAGAGTAATGGGTAGCTCACCGTCCGATCAGGACCAGGCCCGTGCCGGACGGCGCGTACGTGTTCCATGCGCGCCTCAAGCAGATGTCAGCAAAAAGGAAGGGGCCTGGCAGGGCCGAAGCCTGCCGGGGGTGCGGGATTGTCCGAAAGGGTTACCGCTACCCCGGAACATAAAGGGCTAAGGAAGGATTCGAACACGGATGGGTTTTAGTCAGTAAGAATCTGACACTCCCTTCCGCTCCACCCAGAGCGGGAGGGGTCATTTGATGACTTCCCATCCATAAAAAAAAGGGCTGCCACTTATTGAAGGCTAATTCCCGTAATTAAAAACGTTCAAAATCTAGTCGCAATCTCATCTAAGCGACAATCAATGTCAAAAACTTGACAAAAACGTACGGAAATTAGAGGTATTTTTGACAGATTGAGACTGAGATCAGACTGTGAACGTTCTTAAAATTACGAGAGGTATATAATTTATGGATCTTGACTTGTAAAAATTCATTGCATTATTTTGCCAACAATTAAGAAATATTTTACAGGTACTTATGACATTTTAATTTTTTCTGCTTAACCTTAAAACCAACAAAAGTATCGTAAGCACCTATTATTTTAAAGAAACCTTTTTTTATCAACAGTCTCGCCAACCAACTGCATTACTAAAAAAGTTGGCTTTGTTGTAAGTAATTAAAATAGTGCAGTGTAAAGAGTAACCGTGGAGTTTCTTGCCCACTCTTCTCCATAGGAAACGGCAACCAATTGGAACCGTGCACCTAGTTGCTGATGTTTCATAAAAAATACCCATGTGGGTTTATGTGAAATAAAACATTTTGATTTGATTGATTGAGTTTTCTTTTTAATAAATAGTCGCTACGTCATTTTTTGTAGTCAACATCGAATAATAGATAAAACGGTAAGTAATTCTTAAATCGTATTAAATTCAAGCTTAAAGCGCTGTGTAACATAGATTTTCTAGCGGAAACCACGCGTTTGACAGCCCTACATGTAACCTAACGTGATTCAAGGTAAAACATAACTATATCGGCGTGGTAATGGGCGCAATTATATAATAAAAATATTGCACCTGAACTTGTACCTAACCGCTAATAACTTAGTGCATCCGTTGTTCGCGTGCCTAGCTTCTGCGTATCTGTTTCACTAGGCTTTGAGCCGGACTCAGACGGCACATGATTCTAAACCACTTTTTTTGACTTTTCCATAGCATAATCAGCCTATAATGTTCCTACTGCTAGGACACAGGCCTCCTTTCTGAGAGAGAGAGAGTGGGCCATAATCCAACCACCCCTGGCCCAGTGCGGGTTGGTAGATGTCACATGTCTTCGCATTTTTGGTTCTAGGACATGCCGATTACTTTTCCAAAGGTAGCTGCAAAATGGGTTGGTCTTTCTGCCAACATCTAAATTAAAGATGTTGGCAGAAAGACCAACCCATTTAGTTATTAAAAAATAAAAACCGAAACAAAATCTTTCAATAAAATGCTGCAGGCCATCATCCTGATTTTGCTATCCAACCTCCACGTACGTACAAAAATTTAAAGATGACATCAGTAAATGTCGAAGACTTCCGTCTGGCGGAGTCGATCCAGGCTTTCTACATTACTAGAATAATCAGCCTAGTGTTCCCATCTGGTACACAGGCCTCCTCTCTAAGATGGAGTAGGCCATAATCCACCATGCGGGCCCAGTATGGATTGGTGGATGTACTCACTACTAGTAAATAAATGTATTGAAATCGAAAAGAAAAGAGTATACAAAGTTTGAACTAGATAGACCACGACGAAATGGTCTAAAATTAGCTTGCAAGAATTCATCCATGCTAACAAAGCTAAATAATAACTTGTTAAAAGTTTACGTATATTTTGAAGAGCCTCAAGTTTAGATTGTCCTCAGTATTGCATATAACGTGAAAGGTCGTATAACGCCTGTTGAGTTGGGCTTTATAAGATTTGTTTTCTTGTGAAGTAGGTTCTTCAAATTCGCTGCAAATATTCTTAACCTTTCTCAATCAAATATTGTTGTTCTATCTATGAGATTGTTGTTGCCTAACCTGCAAAACCAAAACCACATTACAATACGCGTCTAAATTTCTGTATGTTGAAGAACATTGGTCCTTTCATCCTCCTCTCCTTATTTTTTACTAGCTTCTGCCTGCGACTTCGTCCGCGTGAAATTTCTTGTTCCCCGACCCACACCGTCGCATCGCATCACCTGCCCGCGCTATCACTTCGTTTGTTGCTTTGCGTTCTTTCTGACTTCTTTTCTTTTTGATCGGCTCCTAAAAGTCATAGCGTGATGTTAAGCCTATAGTCTTCCTCAAGAACCGGGCTATCAAATGCAAATAAATTTTCAAATTCGACTGGTAGTTAGACGAGAGATTAACGCGTTCAAACAATCAAACAAACTCTTCAGTCTTATTATCAGTATATAGATTTGTGGTTACTGCAACATGCTTTCTTCTTTTAAAAATAGCGATGTTTGAAAGAAGAAGGCATGTTGCAGTTCAAGATCATCAAGGATCAGCTGTCGTACCAGAATTTACTTCATCTTTTACCTTATTATACTGCATCTAGTACATCGAACGTTTATATCTTCTACACTTTTAGCGTTACCAGATTTTCTCAAGACATCTTCCGCATTCCTCCGGATCACATGAAGTTCATTAGTCATTGTTTCTAAAATCGTCCAGTTTAAGAACACTTCACTTTATTTACGTTTTCCGTCTAAATTCAGTGTGAGTTAACCAGCGCATCTGAAATAATTGGCACAATCATCGCCATATTATTTCTAATTTTAGATCAAAGCAGAAATCCAATAACGTTAGCCATTGAACCGAAAAATTACTACATGCCTATGTAGTCTTTCAAAATTAAAGCAAATCGTTTGTAAATGCGAAGATGCGTTTAATTGGAATTCTAAGTACATTGTTACGAGTAATTCTAGTATTAGTTCCGAAGATCGGGATAACTCATTGTTTATGGTATCGATTCTGTTTTGTTTTAAATGTACAACTATTTGCCTTTGTAAGTTGCCCTAAGTTTCATAATGTTCCCACTTCCCACTGCTGGGACACAGGCCTTCTCTCGGTGAGAGGGAGTGGGCCGTAATCCACCTCGTGGGGCCGGTTGGTAAATGTCGCATGTCTTCGATTTTTTGGTTCTGGGACATGCCGTATTCCTCACGATGTTTCCCTTTAACGTTTTGAGAGCAGTGGTGATGAAATAATTTACACAAAGTAAAGCGCCTATCTGGGTTCGAACCTTCGACTCTTAAGTCGTGGCCGTTACCACTGGGCCACCAAGCCCTAAGCTTATATGTCATGAATTATTCCAGCCCTTTGGATTTCAGTTGACAATCTAGAAATCTCAATATTGTAATTTAGTGTATTTAAGTATTTACTCTTCAACTAAGTGATGTTGATCAATTAGGAATAGGGGCAGATCGGGCTTAACATTGAAGCTTCCGGTTCTGAAGTACTCTTCTACATTGCAATACAAATTGAATTAATAAAATATAAATTGATCAAACCTAATAGGAATGTTGTCAATTTAAGAGATGCTTCAAGCAATTTTAATTCAAAAGAAATCGGGTGCCCAAAGTTATGCACAACTTAAGGACCAAAGGATCGAAGGACGAATGAATTGCTCCAACGTACTAAAAGTTGTATTAAAATAACGCCTTGGAAGTTGGGTAGACCTATCTTCCTAGTACAGCGGGCTGTGCTGCAATGGAGCGACTGATGCAGGGGCAGAAAACCTCAAACTGTGCAAATATAACAACCTTATTGACAAGTATGGCTCAAACATATAGATGTTTGAGCCATTTGGGGTTGAAATACTTTGGTCGAGTGCTCATCGAGTATTTCGGGACATCCCGAAGCGGTTGGTCGACTCCTCGCGTGACCAGAGGCTTGGCCTATTTTGATGTCAACGAATCAGCATTGCCATCCAATGTGGCAATACTGTCAACCTTTTGGGCACTTTTCCCACTGACAGCGATTCGGAAGAATTTTTTGATGCCCAGTGAGCTCTTCCCTTTTTTTTCTTTATGTTATTCATAACATATATATTTTAGTCTTAGATTGTATAATGTAGATACTTATATAAGATTTCTTAATAAACATGTAAATAAATAGAAAAATATTTGAAAAAAAAACAGTTTGTTCATAAAAGCAAATTCTGCCAAAAACGAAATACTCTCAAAACTAACAAAGACTCTAGTAACTGTGGTCACTTATTTCACAATAAATTATAATAATATATTCCAACTGCAAGTCAAGTCGTTGTTTACTTCACACGCTGCTCATTCAAGTCGCTAATTGTGCCTCAATTAGGTCAATAAGTACTATTGTAATGATAATTATGTAATAAGTGGCCGCGAAATAATAGTTCTAAGTAGCTTTATGATACCTCGTTTGAAAATGATTTGTTTGTGTTTGAAAATGTTCATTATAGGTTTGTTAATGGGTGATTTGTGCACTAGTATTATCACGAGGTTGGCGTTTTCTTGTTCAGCAAAATATGTGTAGAGACTGATGATATAGTAACAATAGGGCCATCTGAGGCATGGCATGAAGGCCCTTGAATAGTCCTAATGTTTTAGTAGTCTTAACGTGCATTACTTTAAAAACTTAAGAATTTGACCTGATATTTCAATGATGAAATGAAATACGGTGAATCTTCTTGCGTGGAAATGTTTCGTGGTTATTCGAAATTTAAAACCACTTTCATTTATGCCGTTTCTTGTACAATTGATAAGTAGGGCCACAATGGTTTTCCACGTAAATGATAATCAAAGACGGTTGGATTTCACTTGCAGAAAGAAAAGTCGTAGATTAACTTGTAACTTTTTTAACTTTTATTACAACTCCAATGGTGTCAACACGCACTTATTCATCATGACACCATACTTACTCCACAAGATATGCGCGTGCACATACTTTTACATTTAATTGTCTATTGTTTTAATAATCACTACTGACAATCTTACAACTGCATTGTCGTTGTATTTCTCGCTATTGAGTAATAGACGAGGGCTCCTTCAAATTATCGCGATAGTGAGGAATGAGGTAAGTCGAGTGGATGGGATGGCCTCTTATGACAAATAGTTGGATAAGAAGTGCTTTCCAAAGACATGACGAAAGAAGTACCTAACGTATATACACTCACGCCTTCTTCCAATAGGGGAGGCAAAAACTACTGAACGCCACTTGCTACGATTCTCACATACTCCTTTTGTTCACACATCAGCACCCTAATTGCGTAACACACTATCTATCGGAATCTGAATCATTTTGAAGCAAATTGCTAATCCATTGCTTCATATGTTCGAAAATTTGTCTGCTCAACACATAAATAACGCAATGAATGTTGTTGAACTGTCAAAATGAAACCGATTCCGATTGATAATGTGTTACGCAATTGCTCCGCTGGCTTACACGCACGCCGCGCCAGTTGCGAGTACTACGCATATATGCATCTGACCTTTCTGAAGAAGATCACCGATTAGGTTAATATATGTCCTACGAAAGATATAATTGCACTTATTTATGCATCCAGAAAAATGGCTTGCTTTTAATGACGAAGAAGCGTGTTAGAAACTTTACGCAGTCATTTGTTTTTCTGCTCATCATTTGGAACGTGGGGCAATGGAACAGTTTCATTTATTTATTTTACCATTTATGTACACACATAATATATAAACAGACAATAAAAAAACAGAACAGAAAAGTAGGTACAAAGGTGATGCTTCTTCTTCTTCTTAGCGTGTCGATGGCAATCTAAATGTACTCGGCCCAGAATTCGGCCACTTGTTTGGCGCCATCACTAGCGTCCATCAGTTCCTGTAACGTGCAGCTGACAGGACACGCAGGGCATGATATTAAGTGTCCCATCGTTTGTGGAACATCACCACATTTACACTCCAAGGCGGAGTCGTCTATGAATTTCCACCTGAACAGGTTTTCCTTGCTTCGGCCAACCTGGGTCCGGAGTCTGTTTAAAGACTTCCAGTTTACCCAAGGTAACTCATGTCCAGGTGGGAGGTCCTCAGCGGGTGGAACGAACGGTTTGGGCAATCCAAAGTCCAAAGGTGATGCTTATTTCATAAGAAATCTCTTCCAGCATACCTGCGATTTATGATATGGTTTACTTCTAATCGTTTTATCAAGATTTCGGTAGAATATAGACCAGAGAGAAACTTGACGCTAAAATGCACCATAACTTAAACTTATTTCTAACTTAGATACTAGTTTATTAGTTTGATTTGCGAAGTAATTACCGAGAACAATATTGGAGTACTAAATTATCCTTTCATAAGCGGTAGGTACTGTACAACAAAGGGTTTCGCAAGACTATATTAATCAATTGCTACCAGTAGGTACTATGAGGGATCGCCTGCCCTCGCTGCGCAAGCGCATGCGATGCGGGTATTTACATACAATCGCCCCCTGAACGAGATTAATTCGAGTAACCCACTTATGTCGAATGATTAAAAACAATTTAATTGACACTGAATACAAGTGGCTGTTTCTCGGAATGTTTGAACATAGTTCTGGAGTTGTTCTATTGAGTATTTAACCGTTCAAAGCTTAACACCAATAGAATTGGTGCTCGCAAAGTAGAGTCGGATTTAGTAGAAATGTATAAGATCTTCTAGAGGATAAGTACTTATAGATGATCCTGCTGGTTAATTCCGTAACACACCATCAGTAGCAATTGGCTTTCATTTTGACAGTTCAACAACATTCATTGCGTTATTTACGTTGTTGAGCAGACAAATTTTTCATACATATGCAGCAATGGATTATATATATCCTTCAAAATGATTCAGATTTAGAATTGACATCGATAGTGTGTTACGCAATTAGGTTCCTGGTTTTATGCCATCATTATTTAAGAGCAGCCCAATATTAGTTTTGGAAAACATTCTGTAGAGCTTCTGTTAACTTCTTGTAAATCTGTTTCTCAATCCTTTAAATGAGCGCTACGTGATCATTCTTTCATTCCAAGTACAAGATGGAAATAAAATCGGCACTGGATTCGTTGGATTCCTCTCACAAATAACTTTGAAAGCTAATTCGCTACACAAAGCTCTTTTGGCCGTCAACAGCACTCGTCCGTTTATACACAACAGTGTTTCCAAATGTTTACGAATTCAGGAGTGTTCCACTTTGCGCGGGGTTTTATGGAGTGCCTAATACCTACCCGTGACGTCACTTGCTATGTTCGCACGTCAATCGATGGTAGAACAGTTTATCTTTGATTGACTTTGACTGTTTGTTAAACAGGTTAGTTTGGAATTTTCTTTGTATTTTTTTTTGTAGGTTTATAGTTCATTCGGGCTTATGAACTTTGACCTTTTTGTCTAGCAATTATTTTTATTATTATTGACCTTATTTTAGTTTAACTGCCTCGTGTTTATTAATTGTGACGCTTAAAGAAAATTCGGTTCGTGGATGGGTGACTGACCATCCATTGCATATCGAAACCCCTCGGGAAGCACGTTAAGCCGTTCGTCCCAGCTGTCATTCGTAGATCTTTGATAGTCGTTACGGGTTGTCAGAAGCCAAAAAGTCTGACACCAGTCTTACCAATGGTATCGTGTTACCATTACCAAGCCACGGGGTTGTGGAGGTCAGATAGACAGTCGCGTGTAAAATACTGGTATTCAGCTGCATCGACTTATTCGGTTAGACTGGAAGCCGACCCAAACAAAGTTGGGAAAAGACTAGGCAGATTGAAAAGTCACCGTGTTGTATTTTCAGTCCTGAATCTATTTTGTGTTATTTGTACTTACACGTGAACTTTACAAAATTGAAATACAAAATCAATCGACATGCTTCTATTATTTCGATGTGTATCTATTACAAATTATAGGGTAAAAATGAATAAAAGCAATGTATTAAGTAAATTTATTGCATGTTTTATGTTATCACCAGCAGCGACCTGCGGTTTCAGTCGCATAAGTTTCAATACCGTAGGAATATCGGGATTAAATGTATCCTATGTGTTAATCCTGATTATAAACTATATGTGTGCCAAATTTTATCAAAATCTGTTCAGTAGTTTGCGTGAAGATGTAACAAACATGCAAACACACTCACAAACTCTCGCCTTTATAGTATTAGTGTGATACCCAATCAATGCGCATTGCAGCTCTAATGTATAGCATAGCAGCATATAACCTTTATACAATAGATAGTGTCATTCTGAATATAGGTACTACTTAGTGAAATGAAGTATTCATATATGGTATGTGTACCTATATGTATATACTGGTATGTTTGATGATATAAACTTTTGTCTCAGTGCTCATCATATACAGCTCCGACTTCGACAACAGTAGGGTGGTTCTAAAGGGACTATGTAGTCATGATCATTCGGGCGGTTTGCCAGTACATATACAGGTACATAACCCATATTCCTGTCAGCACCCATCTCTCACAACACGGTTTATTTGCGCCGCAATTATTGTTAATAAACAATCGATTCTTGTATCGATTACTCAGAAGCCCGAGTGCTTCTTAACGGCTTCTAAGACCTTGTTACTTAAATACTCACCTCATCCATTATTTAACGTCGATTCTTCTCGTTTTAAATACAATACTTAGGTACTTGGAGCACCGTTTTTACCGTTCGCCATCTTGATTATATTTTCAGAGTAGGTAAGTAATCAGTTGCACGCTGGAAAACCGCGCAAATATAGGGTTTCACAAAGAAGCGTGTGCGCAGCTCGCCGCGTGGGGCGCTATTTTGGCGCGCGCGCATCGCCCGCGTCGACTATTTTCAGTCCGTTCAGTGATCCTTCGCAAGCTCGCACAAATCAAACAAACAAACATATCCTTACCATAATAATATTATTTTCATAACGTCGAGGAGGTTGGCGAAATGTTCCCAATTTATATTAAAAACATGATATTGTTGTTTCAGGTAAGGGTTCTCCCGAAATTCAGCTGTTAACAAACGCGTGAGTATATTGTCGAGAAATTGCTTGGGGAGGGAAAATTAAAAGTAGGTACCTATTAGGGTTGGTGACGTGGGCGTACGCGAGAGGCTTCCAGTTCACGTGACGCACTGGCTGTGGTCACGTGACGTAGAAACCCTTCAACCCATCTAGTTAATTATACACAGCCACACGAGCTATGGAAATAGCTTTTATCTGAGGCTCTGCACGCGAGCACATGAAACGAAGCCGCGATGTTATATGTTATTGCAGCTCTACTGGTTGGGAAATTAATTTATATCAAAGGTACTTGAAATAGAAAATAAGTAGGTACTTAATTTGCTTAACCGACTCGAAGGACCAAAACTGTTTTCATAATAATTAAAAGCACTGTAATTTTAAACAAAACTAAGTCTCATATTGGCCAGAATAATATGGTTTTCAATGTCATGCATACCAGACCATTAAGGGTACCTACTTTATTGTTGCTTTATATGCCTATCTGTTGAACGTTACACCATGCAACAATCCTTCAAACACAAAAGGATATTGCTAATCCATTGCTTCATAAGCTCGAAAAATTGGTCCGCTCAACAATGTAAATAACGCAATGAATGTTGTTGAATTGTCAAAATGAAAGTCGTTGCTACTTTTAGTGTTTTACGCTATTACCTCTTTGGTTCTATATCTATATGTCAATTCCCACTACCTTTATTGCTTCGTACCTTTTGCGTCATTGTATTGATAATATTATAGATATAATATAAAAGGAACGCGTGCTCCATTTTTATTAAGGCCATGTTTATAATAAAAATATAAAATATTGGGTGGGTATGACAAATTTAATATAAAACTGTTCAAATAACAACCATCTGGGTGACATTTTCCAAATGCCAAGGGTTGAGACGCTATCAAAGAAACGCTCTATATTTAGGTACATATATTGGCGATGAATTTTATATTCTTACATGGCAATACAGGAACTTCGTGGAAAAGAATATTGAAGTCGCACATTCTGTGGTCGCACTTTTAAATAATGAATTAAGTAACCTAAAGGTTGTCTGCAAAAGGGAACCATACGTCATGCAGACTGGCGGAAAAACTACTCAAGCTAGTTTAGAATTAGGTTTAAAATTGAATAAGCGGTGATTGTTTTTATAAAACAACAGGTTTGTGAGAGTCTCTTGAAATAAATAGTGAAAATTCGCTATTGCTTCTTATTTTCTTATATAACGCCTTCTTTAGGTACTACTTTCGCTCCCCGATTTCTTAGCTTTTGTACTTATAAAAATACTTGTAAAAATTACGCATTTGTTTTAGTTTCCTGAAACAAAACCTACATAAGCCTTCATGAAAAGTTGATATTCCTGTATATAACAGTTTCATCCTTACATAAAGAGACAAAAGACCAAAAAATTATGCCTAAGTAAGCTTTACGCATAATCTAAGCCCATTATGCGATCCAAAACAAACGGAGCCTCAAAAAAAGCCTTGTCCCAAATACTGACCTGAAATTTTAATCGCATGTCAACAGTACCATCGGCATCCACTCGGTAAAGGTAATAGGTATGATTAGTCGCGCAAACAATGGACGCCTGATGGAAGATAAGATCTGCGATGGATTCACTGGACAATGTGATATAGATAAGCCCTTCATGTTAGTAAACTTGAAGCTAATTAGGGCTTGAATCTGTTGCTAGGTTCTCAGGGTTAAAAATAAAGAAAATTGTAGGAATCTGCTGGCAAGTTTAATTGCTGGGAGCAAGTTAATTGGAGTCTAAAGCCCTTATTTCTTATGTGCGCGACTTTGTGTGTTTTTTTTTTTTTTTGTTATTTTCACATTCTATTTTTAACTGACCATTTTTCATCCATTTTTTTTTTTTTTTTTCATAGGAGTTTTTCAAGGTTCATGCTATCTCTAAACCAAATTCTATTAAAATAGGTTCAGCGATTTTAACTGATAGAGCCAATTTCGCATATACAATATTTATCATCATCTGACTAGCGTTTTCCCAACTACGTTGATCCAAATCCAGTATAACCGGATGCAGCTGAACACCAGAATTAAATATTTTCA
Organism: Amphipoea oculea; assembly: GCA_945859645.1. NCBI lineage: Eukaryota > Metazoa > Arthropoda > Insecta > Lepidoptera > Noctuidae > Amphipoea > Amphipoea oculea. The sequence goes on from OX243873.1 coordinate 19,575,042, forward strand.
TTACATAATCAGCCTATAATGTTCCCACTGCTGGGACACAGGCCTCCTCTCTGTGAGAGGGAGCGGGCCGTAATCTACCACGCGGGCCCAGTGCGGGTTGGTAGATGTCACATGTCTTCGAATTTTTGGTTCTAGGACATGCCGGTATCCTCACGATGTTTTCCTTCACCGTTTTGAGAGCAGTGGTGATGAAATAATTTACACAAAGTAAAAGCGCCTGTCTGGGTTCGAACCTACGACCTACAACTCGTAAGTCGTGACCGTTACCACTGGGCCACCACTGCTCTCATTATATTATTATATTTTCATTATTAATATTGAATTTACAATATTAATATGGATTCAAAAGTTCAAACTTCTTTTTGCACCAAAACTGTAAATTCAAGCTGGTCTTCTAAGAACGTAAAAATATGAATTCGTTTTTGTCTCTAACCTAGTCTAAGAATAACTTATATTTAATTTAAAATAAACTCGAATTGCTATAAAGTTAATACAGATTACGTTTGAGATGGAATAAAGTAATAAACTATAAAAAAAACCGCCATTCAAAACACTACACAGTTCCCACGACGAAAATAAAAGATTCGCCAAGAATATCTAACCGTAAGATGCGTGCGCGCAGGTGTACACGCGACAATGCGCAGCAATTGTGCAGGAATCTTGTATTGTCGATCCTTTCGGGAGTCTGGTAACGGAATGCTGTCAGGATCTGACGGAGGAGCTACGAATTTTTTCGTACTTCAGCCCTTGTGTCGAGTTTCAAATTATAGGTTTGCGAATATGTCAGGTGTTGCTGTTGACGAGGATAAATAGTCAGTATCTTGACGGGTTTCTTTAATGAAAAGACTCCGTTTTGAAGTTGTTTCGTAATTAAATTGCCTGAAATCTTTAAAATGCTTCAGTTGCGAAAGGTGAAAGTTTTCAAAAAGGAAGCCAACTCAAAAATGGTTGCTAAATTCAGAAAGACAAAGGAAGACGAAAGAAGTCGCGTTATATAAACCTTTTGCCATTTATAGCTTCTTTTTAACCATTCGTAGGCACATTCTGTTTTTTATTGCCTTTTAAGAGGGGTCTGTTTCTGTGTCACTATTCAGTCTTTATAGTTTTAAGTGTAAACAAGGATTTGACGATAGTCTGTTTTACTTTTCTCTTAATGTGTAAACGGTGCTGTACCTAATCTTCGTCATTCAATTGGGTCGCAGTTACGATTGAGTTATCTTTTATTCCAAAATACAGATTACTGTTGTACAAACGCCAGCACATCAAGCTACCCGAAACTGTCAAATTTTCCCAATGAACTTTGAACCTTATGATTTAGCGATAAAGTTGAAAATCGTATTAAAGAAATTTGATATATTGTAGTAGCTTTATGTGCTGGTGTCTGTACATTCTTACATAACATCAGGGCTTGTTTCCCTGAAAGGTTGGGCAGAGGTGTACTAGCGCACTCACATTGCGCCATTTATGTTTTTTTAAGTCCTATGTAATGGGGGCGAGCCTATTGCCATTAAACGGTCACGAATCCAGACTCCGGGCCGCCACTGAGAAATTCCAGATAGAAAAACCCAGTAACACTTTGCCTGACCTGGGAATCGAAACCGGCATCTCATGCTCAACAGCATCGCTTGCGACCACTGTACCAACAGACAGTCAATTGTAGTTAATGCATTTACTGTTGTATTTGGCTTTAAAATTATCCCGTTACTGTACGGTTTAGTTTATATCCGTCAAATTATCCGCTCTACATTGTTGTTCTACAAAAAGTTTTAAATATCTTTCACATGTCACGAATGTATCACGCAGCTGTCGTAATTTCACGGATTTGTGTGCCTCTTCTTGGGGTTCCTTTGACAGAAAATATACATCCATCTGTGTCCTTGCTATCTCTTTAAATTTAATGAGAAATAAGTTGGATATTGCCTTGTGACTAAACAAAGGATAATTTGCTGCGGTTGCTGAAAAATTTAACCTCGTAAATGTTAATTTAGATTATTATTTGTAGAATTATATAATTTGGCTGAGCTTCTATTATATTTTTCCTTCATGATGAATATGTAGCTATATGTATTTTGTGGTAAATTGAATTTGTCGAAAGCAGATATTACCGAAAGAACCCACTGCCGCCTTATAAAACTTTCTTGAGCATATTATTTGGTGAAAATAATTACCTATAAGGTCAGCCCACTAATAGCTGCACCCTTTGCTTCCCTGGCAACAGCCTGGGGCCACAATAGCGTTTTTTTCATCTAACGGTACGCAGTAGTATCCTGACGCAGGTAGATGCGCCGCACCCGCCCGTTTCTGGGGATTCAATTCTTTGATTTACCATTTCTTTGAACTTTCCTGAGCTCGGGCTATAATTATCGGCTATATAAGTAGATAGGTACTTTGTGCTGCAATGTATTCTGTTTCATACATCTGTTTGTTTGTTCCTATTGTGATCAATCTTGAATATTTGGATCAGTTTAAAAAAATGAGGTTAGTAATTTATATCGGCTATAACAATTGTAGATTAAAAATATTGCAAAGGCTTTACGTAGGAATGATGTCATTTTTGTAACAAACACATAAATTATTTAGTATGCTGTAAAGTCAAACAGCTTCTGCTATTTTTTATTTAAGGCAAAATAAACATGTGTATTTTAGTTTTCAATATTTGCCATAGCATGACACATTCAAACATTTACACAAATTAGTTAGGTATAACAGAATTCAATTGTTAAAAGGCCTCGGTTTGCCGAAGGCGGAGCTTTGGAAGGACGCGTGTCACTAACAATAACAAATGTAACAAAAATCCTTTTCTCAACAACCTAATGGCGTAGTAATTAGATGACAGACAAAGTAACGTTACATTGAGCGTTTGTATAGAGCCCCGCGTCCTTGTCTCTTTGTTACGCCGACGTTGAAAGTAAAAGTACGTGTAATGAACGGCGCCCGTTTTATGGTACCTCTGAAAACTTTAGAATAAAAGACGATAAAAATAAGGAAATCATTACTAAAAGTGTCCACAATGGTATGGCATTTTGTTTTTAACTGTAGGCTTGTAAAGTTACGACTCTTACGAGCTACGATTGTTTTAACGAAGCATTTATCTATTATACACATTGAGTTAAATATAAAAGTCGGTTTTACGGCTCGTTTACTGCTTCTAGTAAAAGTGAGAAACGAAATAAAAAAAAAACATGGCAAAAAGAATTACCACGTTGCATTTTATAATGCGGTTAGTTGACGCAATGCTGGTCTTTCTCGTCTCTTAGCTGGCTTGAGGCTAGTATCTTGTTTCCAATAAACACATTCATATCTTAAATAATGATTGGAAGCGATGTTGCTCGCCTCAATATCGTGTTACACCACCATAGTTTACCATCGCATGTAAAATGCAGTGAGTTGCGCACGCGCACATAAGCGGTCCATCTCCCAAAGCCATTTCTGTATTCAATAAAGCGGCAATATGAGGTTGGGAGTGGGACTTAGGATGAATCCCGAACAATCACAAAATTACAAGCTTTCCTTTTGCATAATTTTCCTGTTTATAGCGAAGGACAGATAGGACAAGAGCAGGATAGCCAAGCAACATGGGAGAAAGGAAATAATCTGAGTGGAGAGGAGCATTTAAGCACCTCTAGCATTACAAAAATATGACGGATTGCCATAATTTAAAAAACAAATTGACAGCATCCAAATGATTTCAATACTGAAATAACCGCTACGTGGGCTACGATGAAAGCCTATAAATGAATATACATATAGACTGTAGTATACAAACAGTGCCGCAAACTGTTACTCTATACCACGACGTTTGACAGCATAGAACATGACAGTGTGTGGGGCACGCGCACGGGAGCAAACCGGCCTGGCAGGCCATACCTCGTGCGCGATGACCCATACACTTCCTCGGGGTGACAGGGATACATGAGATGTACCTGACGTATTCTTGAGTTGATAGAAAAACGAATTGGCTTAGGAAACGTTCGTACCTTGGGACCAATTTCTTCGAAAAAATGCTGAGTTCAGAGTTGCAACACTGATGCCTGTTTTCAGTTATACTTAGACGACACATAAATTAACGCCTATGATTGTTAGGTAGTAAAAACAGACATGAGAGGAACTTTCAGTCGAATCTATCCACTTTGGAAAAGTATTGAACATCTCAACCAGCTTCGGCGTTCAAACTCATAGCATTTATTTCAATTAAACCATTTACAGGCACTTTTGAATTTTCAAAAGTAAACAGTCCGTCAGTTAGTCAGAAAGTTGAAGCTATTTGCCCATTCCAAATTGTAGATCTCTATGGAGAAGAACGGGCAACGGGTTATGTTATTTGATTGATTTAATAACGAGGACGATTCAAAATATTGTACTTGAAATACCTAAACACTGCCTTCCCTGTACCAGTAAATAGCATGACAAATGTTTTCCTCAGTACCAAGTATTTACAGGATAACATCTGTAAAAACGAGGAAACATGAAAAACTGGCATGTTCTTCATTACCGTGGCAATTAAAGAAAACACGTACATATCAGTTACTTCCGGTTAATTGTGCGTAATTGGAGGGATCATTATAATAATTTTTCAACAGATGACTATGGAGACTTATGCTATAAAATAAGTTTTCATATGGCAGATTGGCAGTCGCTCCATGTTAAACTGGAAGTCTCCCAAATACATAACATACATACATAATCAGCCTATAATGTTCCCACTGCTGGGACACAGGCCTCCTCTCTGTGAGAGGCAGTGGGCCATGATCTACCACGCGGGCCCAGTGCGGGTTGGTAGATGTCACATGTCTTCGAATTTTTGGTTCTAGGACATGCCGGTTTCCTCACGATGTTTTCCTTCACCGTTTTTGAGAGCAGTGCTGATGAAATAATTTACACAAAGTAAAGCACCTGTCTGGGTTCGAACTTACGACCTACAACTCGTAAGTCGGGGCCTTTACCACTGGGCCACCACTGCTCTCAAAAACCCAAATGTAGTTGGGAAAAGGCTAGGCAGATGCTGATGATGAAGGCTAGGATTTCATAACTACGAGTATGTTGTCGATTTTCAGTCATCATTTTCCTTTAATGACAAAGGAAGTTTTGATGAAGTATTTATACAAATAAAATGTTAATGAAATCAAAGCTGATTAGGACCAGCGGGGCAATTGCGTAACACTTCATCAATCGGAATAGGTCTCATTTTGACAGTTCAACAACATTCATTGCGTTATTTACGTGTTGAGCAGACAAATTTTTCGAACTTATGAAGCAATGGATTAGCAATTGGCTTCGAAATGATTCTGATTCCGATTTATAATGTGTTACGAGATTAGGTTGCTGGACGAAGATTGAATTTTCAACTGTCATATCCAAAGATATGGTACTATACTGCAGTTTCATAAAGGTTAGGTATTTCTGAGAGAGATGAAGCCTACCACTATAGCAGTGCGATAAAAGCTGTGGTGGCGACGAGCAAAGAGCGACGCAGGGACCTATGCACTGGCACAGGATAGAGTCGGGAGGAAAATATAATGAGGCCATTGTCCCGCAATGAGACAACATTTACTAATAATAGCTAAACGAATAACTAACACATATTTTCCTTCAAATAATACTATGTAGGTAATGAAGTTGAATATAAAGCAAAACGAGCTTCTCTTCCTTCATACTAAATTGTCTTGAATACTAAGTCCTATGGTTTTGTTCCTATATGGAACAGTGGTAATGAACCCAGTCGCTTTACTTTTTATTTCATCACCACTGCTCTCAAAACGGTGAAGAAAACATCGTGAGGAAACCGGCATGTCCTAGAACCATAAATTCGAAGACATTGTGACATCTACCAACCCGCACTGGGCCCGCGTGGTGGATTACGGCCCACTCCGTCTCACAGGGAACATTATAGGCTGATTATACTAAACCGATGCTTTTTAATGAAGATACTGACGTAACTAATTAGGGTCAGGTCTAGTTATTCGCGACTGATGACTTTTTGACACTTGGTACTAAATAAATACTCGGAAAAATCGTGTCATCTTAATTAATTGTTTATAACGAAGTCAAGGATGAAGCAATTAAATAAATATTAACGAATTTCACATATTCGTACGTCATAATTCTAGATAATGGGAAACAGCGAATTACAATAATAATTAATTTAAATATTTTAATGTGGGTGTTTGTATTGTTTTCACTGTAATCTCAGGATATAAAACTGACAAAGAGATAATATATCATTTTACGTACGACGTGTTTAAGCAACGTTGAAAATTAATTTTGAAACTTAGGTCACCGCTCAACCAAGATCGTGTAACATATAAATTATATTCTTACCCCCTTACTAATCGTGTTACATCAGATGAATAGAACTACACACCGATTTATCTCTTTCAGTCGTCAGTAATTTCACTTTCAAAAGAAGATGACAAAGCGTTATGTAACTATACAGATGCTATACAACGTTTATTGGTAAGGGGGTTAATCTAAGATCAAAATGTATTCATTTGGTCTCAGCTGAATAATAAATATGGCCTCCCGTAGATTGCTATATCGATAGATCCTGGGGGAATCATGCCACAATTAGTTGCGGAGGTCACCCAGTGTACGCATTACTTCATCATCTACTGATTCACGGGAAAAGGGTATGACCTAGATCTAATTACAAAAATATTCAAAATATTACACATATCAAACACAAGAATTGACGTAGGATAGGAAAAAACGTTCATGATGCCCGCAAAGAAACATAGCTTGCATATACAAGCGTAAAATAATCAATTACACCATTTTAAGTAATGCCGATGTGTCAGCTAGCCTAGACTGTATGTCTAACTATAGTTAATCATCTTATAAGGTATAATAACCCTTTACGTATCTAGTACTAGCTTCTGCTCGCGGCTTCGTCCGCTTGGATGTAGAAAATTATCCCACAGGAACGTGCTACCGCGACAAAAAGTAGCCTATGTGAAGGACATCCCATCCATCCCAGGATGCCATCTATCTCCTTGCCAAATTTTATTGAATTCCGTTCAGTGGTTTAGGCGTGAAAGGCGGTTACAAACAGACAGTGTTACTTTCGAATTTATAATATTAGCATGGATGACGTAGATTTGATGACTAAGTTACGTCTGTCTGTTGTACGATTTTTTCCAACTGAACTGTACCTTCCAGTTGCGTTGCATTAGGCATAGGGAAGATCCTATACGTAGAAGAACGTCATTTGTTTTCCTTTGATGTGTGTGTTGTGATGTTCAGGTTTTGACTGGTCTGCTTGGAGAGTCATTGTCGTTTCCAATAGGTACTGATGTCCCAATATTGATGCATATTGGTTGTTCTTTCATGTAATTGAAAATGCTGAAGTTGTTTTGTAACATATGAATGGCCTGTCAAAATGAGATCATAAGAAGGTCTACTCCAATTAGGGAAGTGAGAAGTTACGGGCGATTCCTACTCCGTACAGACATATGATTTGGGGCCCGCCAAAATAATGAAGATGATGATGATGGAGGTGCTTGGGGGAGGCCTATGTCCAGCAGTGGACGTCTTTCGGCTGAAATGATGATGATGATAATGATAAGAATGAATGGCACCACGATTTGACAGCTAGTTGTCACTACTTCCGATGTGTTTTAATCATCCGAAAAAGTTAATTAATCGGGTTTAGGGTTCACTTCTAACGAACAACTTTCGGACGGAACCGTCTCTTCGTTGACGGACATAGAAAGAAGGCCTCCAGTTTCGAGCGGAATTATTTTTCTATGGTGCAGTTTAGTGTTTAAAATTTTCAATATGCAGTAAAATTTTCTAGTAACAATATTACACGTTTATCTCTGGAGCTACTTTGTCGCTCTAAGGCCACACCATGACTACAACAACTTTGTATTATGCTAATTCTTGTAGGCCATATGACCGCGGACCAAATTTCAAAAGGACCACATTTTAAAGTCGCTAATTCGTTTAGACACGCGAGTCAATGTTGCATTATGCTGCTAATATTTAATTTTACAACCATTAAGGAAGATAATTTTTGTTAACACGACAGCTTAGTTCTTATGGAAATGTATATAAGGCCGCAGCTAATGTAAACTGAACAAAAACTTGGCGTAATGTTTTAGGGAGTTAACATAGCTAAACTATGTATAATTTATTTAAATTTAAGTTTTTAGGGGCTTTTTCTCCGAATTAGGTCTTTTTCATTCAAGATCAAAACTTTCCCTGTGTTTGGAGCCTTACACAGCTAGTTATGCTTGCATACACAAATATTCGTTGTTTACGTTGTTTTGTCGTTACGGGTAGTCAGAAGCCCTCGGAAAGCAGGTCAAGTCGTTGGTCCCGGCTGTCATTCGTGGATCTTTGATAGTCGTTACGGGTAGTCAGAAGCCCTCGGAAAGTACCTACGTAAGTCGTTAGTCCCGGCTGTCATTCGTGGATCTTTGATAGTCTTTACGGGTAGTCAGAAGCCCTTGGAAAGCATGTTAAGCCGTTGGTCCCGGCTGTCATTCGTGGATCTTTGATAGTCGTTACGGGTAGTCAGAAGCCCTCGGAAAGTACCTACGTAAGTCGTTAGTCCCGGCTGTCATTCGTGGATCTTTGATAGTCTTTACGGGTAGTCAGAAGCCCTTGGAAAGCATGTTAAGCCGTTGGTCCCGGCTGTCATTCGTGGATCTTTGATAGTCGTTACGGGTAGTCAGAAGCCCTTGGAAAGCACGCTAAGCCGTTGGTCCCGGCTGTAATTCGTGGATCTTTGATAGTCGTTACGGGTCGTCAGAAGCCCTAAAGTCGGGTATCGTATTACCCGGTAACTGGGTTGTGAAGGTGAAATAGGCAGTCGCTCCTTGTAAAATTGGTATTCAGCTGCATCCGGTTAGACTGGAAGCCGACCCCAACGCTAGGCTAGGCATATTAATTTTTTGACACACATTCATGTTTACAGTGCAGAAAAGACTGGCAATTGTCAAAAATGTTTGATATTTCTAATGTTTCGTCTCGCTGATGGTGGCGCATGTGTTGGATCATTTAGCTCCCTTCAAAATGCTTGAGCTGAATGGTGCTAATACATGCGTCATGTTCGTGAACGGGCGCCGTCAGTAGGGACTGGTCATCTCTTTGCTGCCACGGCTTATTTTAATTTAATATTTGAATTGTTTTTTTTCTCATCTTCTCATTATGGACGCTTTTAACGTTCTGCATCGTTCTCACATGTATAATTTTTAACATGAATGATGTAACCAAGAAGTAAAAGAGTGTCCATGGAGTTTCTTTCCCGTTCTTCTCCAAAGGTACCTACTCTTTGGAATGGGCAACTAGCTTCATATTTCTGACTGACCGACCCCTTGACAATTCAAAAGTGCCTGTAATTGGTTTAATTGAAATAAATGCTTTGAGTTTGAGTTTATAGACACCATCCATTTGATTTGCATTTAATCCTCTTTTCCGAAAATAGGTTATCATCAAAACATACCTATACGTGAGGCTGAAACGGCAATTAGGGGTAATTACTGGTGAACAAGGACGTATAAGCAATATTGATGAAAGATAAACTACATTATTGAACCCTTGTGGGTGCCCTGACGTCATAATATATCGTATGACCCATCAGGCCCTCGAGGACACATATTATATCGGAGGACAAGAGACTAATAATAAGTATGTCAGGGAAACTCTTTAGAAAGTTGTTTATTCCATTAACGACAAAGCCTGTTGGAAAATAAAGAAGTTATATAGTAAAATGTTTTTCTGAAGCTTTCATATACCTACGGTAACGAAAAGCCGTGTTACGTTTTTGGTCCTTCCGGCCGCGCAAGTATTTTGGTCCTTTCATTCACAGTTGTGAAGAGATGCTTTAAATCTTTGCTCGATCTAATAACATTATGGAGTAACATTATTTACATATTCCTAACACCCGTGTTTCCGATTCCCCTCTGATAAAAATCTTTATGCAAAATAAACAGGAGTTACAAAGCAGGTCGTGACATACGGGTGCAGAGAAAAGAATGGGATGAACATACTGGCGAAGATTTAGGTCAGCGATATGTTCACACGTGTGTTTTAACTTACACGCGTTATGCTAGACGTAGTTATTGATGATGCTAGAGTTCTACTGCTTTGAACAGGAATATCTATATCCGACCTCTTGCAAGCTAAGGTATCCTTATCCTTATAATCCGTACACATAGTTTAAAACAAAGTCGCCGAAATGTCTGTACGCGCATAACTTCCGAATGACTGCACCAAATTGGATAGGTAATTGTTTTTTTGTTGCGTTCGGTATTGCCAGGACAAGGTTTGTATGAAAGAAAATTTCGAAAATTCGTAAAAAAATTGCACCCGTGCATAACTGGAGCGGGCCGCTAGTAAAGTATAAAACAATAAATTATTTTTGTTTTTTCTTTCCCTCTGTAATAAACAATGCTGAAGGGATTCGTTTCTGGGTGGATTCCTTCATTGTATGTTAGCATCTAAGCCTGGAGTTACCTCATCGTATCACTAAATTGTAATCCTGAATTCGGCCGAATACGATGCGCAGACACGCCCAAATGAAGCCGAAAGTGCAATAAACTTCCATCAGAAGGCCAATTCTCGTAATTTAAAACGTTCAAAATCTAGTCGCAGTCTCATCTCGGCGACAAACAAATTTCAAAAACTTGTCAAAATGTAGAGAAATTAGAGGTATTTTTGACAGATTAAAATTGAGACTGAAATCAGACTGTGAACGTTTTTAAAATTACGAGAATTGCCCCTCTGATATTCTGATATAATAGACAAAGTTATATCGCAGATGGAGCGGTTTTGACATGCCAAGGCATTAATTCAAATAGTATGCAGTTCAATAAATTGTCAAAGAATTCCTCCATGTTCGCTCCTTAACGTGTCTCAAGTCGGGATTGCGTTTATAAATAGTCTATAAATACTAGTAATAATGTTACCGGTTGAGCATGAGATCGTAAGTGGAGTTGCGTGCTGATGGACACTTGTTTTGCGCACATTCGTCCAGAGCCGAGGATGTAAAGGAATGACTTAATGCCAGGGTAGATGCTGTTCTAGTTATACCCAACTAGAAACGACTAGGTGCGAATTTTGAAATATATATTATTTTACCTATAATAATTCATATTTTGCTTTTATCCTTAAATGCTTAAATAGCTTGTTTCCTCTCAAATAGCTTGGTCTGTTTTATTAAATTACAGCTTTACTATCTCTCAATGCTGATATTTTAAACGCAGCCTACTCATGATTTGAACCATTCATCCATAAAGTTTAAAGACTTATGCATATTACTTCATCGATGAATAATAATGAAATTTTAAGTAAGTTCTATATGTGGATCATAATATAAGGTCTTATTATGCCTGCACAACAATGAGTCAGGAGTCTGAGCTCACTCTGACATCAACAAATTGGCAGTGCACGAAAAGATTGCACTTCAACATCCTTGCAGATTTCAAACATGCGTAGGCGATTACTCTACAATTTCTGAACAATTACGTCACTTCGCTCTACCCGAAGTCTATCCAGCACTCCGACAACGGTCTAAGGGCCGGACGTTCACGCAAGAAGCACCTCTAGGCGTTCAATGAGTTATATGAAAGCGAGCACCGTTTTTGAATCGTGCGTAATTGTCGCGTGCAAAATCCGACAACGTGCCCGGAGGTGTCTTCCGCGTAGAGATTTTCCGTTAAATTGAAACTGCACCAAACGAAGTGCTATACAGCCGCCTGGACAAATATAACGCCGTAAAACAACGCAATTGCAGCGTGAGTCAGGCGAGCTTACGAAGTCAAACAACACCCCCGTAGCGGCCGTAGAGGAGCGTCCCCGATAGCCGGCTCTACGGACTACGATACAATCACAGTATCGTAACGTCAGTCAGTGTAGTCCGCGCCACCACGCCGAGCGCACGCATCGTCCGAACACTCATCACTACGAGTGCGATGTGAATCGAACCTTCCGTGACTGTGCAGCGATTTGATATTCAAATTGGACAATCGAAATAAGTCGTCAGGAGTGGATTGTATTGTAATGAGGAGGGCCGTACGACGACAGGCCAGGGTGGGACCCTTCTAAAATTTAGACATACAGTTTCTTTGATGAGTTATGGAGTTTATGCAGTGCGGTACTAAGTTTGATCAGTGAAGTGGCTGAGCCAGTTATGAGGAGTTTGGTTACGGGCTCCAACTCCGAAGGCCGGCAAAATTAATTCTTACACGGAGCTCGGGGCGCGTGCGGTGCCGCCCCGGGGGGCGCGCCGCCGCCAATTCATCAAGGGCTGGAAGAAGACCATGGGGGTCATTTCTAAAACTTTTGGCGTTGTCTTCAGCCTGTAAGTAATTAGAATTTGCATTGAGTTAAGCGAGATAACCTTCCAAAATGTTATATTTCCAAAAATTTTCTTCTATTACCATTTTACTCGTTCGGGAGGAGAAAGTGACATCTGAAAATTCTAGTTATCATGACAATTTATCATAGGACGCAACTAGAGTAGACAAAATAATAGTGGTAATAAAAGCCCCATAACTCGGCAGTGAAGCAGCGAGTCGTCTCTCTATGCGCTTGCGCAAGACAGTGTTCCTATTCGCACGTTCGTCGCATCGTAAAGATGCGTGCGCTTTCAGCTGCATGCGTAACAAACCGAACGTTTTTATTAATGTGTTCATTCATCTCAAAACTGTTGTTTTCCGTTGTCCCACAAAGTAGAAACCTCCTATAGGTTATGCAAAAATTACGCCACATATCTGTTCTGCCATCCACTCTCGAGCCATTCATCATTGTTAATTGTAAACGGCTATTCTCACAGATTAAAGTCTGGACTTTCCCCTCAAGCTGCCGTTTTAATTAACGTTCCTTACATATAGACCTACAGGTAAATTAACATACGTTTATAACATTCATACAAATAAACTGGCAACTGCGTGCTGTCCAATCAATTTGAATGTAATACTCGTCGTACATTTTTTACAATCTATGAAAGGTTCCCATTATATGTCCTTATTAGTCAACAATTCATGAATTTTCCAACAGTAATTTTATTATCATTGTCAATATCGATTGGAGGCATGAAATCGCCCCTTAATGTCCTCTGCAATAGCCTTGGTAGGCTGTTTGAAGGATTCAAATATAGAGTTGATTACAACAAACTTATTAAGTGTGGATTACATGGCGTTGGAAGCATTACCGTCACGGCATGTTGAGAATCTAAGATGACCCTTAAATATAATTTGGGCAATTTAGTCGTCATAATTTTTGATGAATGTACAACTCGAATGAGATTAGCACGCATAGTTTTTTGAAGATTATGTGTAATGTATTCTACTACTTTACGTAATAACCTTATTGTTCCAAGTGAAACTGTTGTGAAGCTTATTTAGGTGAAGGTAGTCGTAAATAAACTAGGTGTCAGTTATGAACTACCGATGTCGAGAGTGGATTGTGAACCATATGAATTAGTAGGTATCTTCCCAGAATTCGATCCTTATTAGCGACACTATCGAATGGTGTAATAATACAGCGTGTGTTTTTTTTTTCAAAATCAACTGGTTCGATTCCTGGCTAGAAATATTGATTTTTCAAAAATCCAATGATGCAGTTTTAGTTTCCATCAAAATCGAGCCCGCGACTCCTTTGAGTACTTTTCGCTAGTCCTCATAGTTACGGATTTGGCCATCTACGCCCACTTGAAAAATTCACCCTGTATATTTTTAAGTCTGCAATCGTTCATCTTCGTTACTAACAATACTTATAATTTGAAAAAAAAAATCCTTTCCTTTTTATTAATTCCAAAAGGACGAAAAAAGTAATACTTAAATTACGACCAAACAATGTAACTGTATGGGTCTATACGCCTCTCAGCCCTTTGAACCCATGGATAATAATGTAGAAGTCGTTCGCGTTTCCGGACGACCTATTTTCTCGCATAAACAAGGGAGTCCACAAAGCCCATTTTACAACTTATATCACGGAACAGTGACTGGACTCAGACACTGATCATAGTAAGTCGTTACAACTCACGATTCCGATCGCCGAGTTGCGAATAAGTGGTGCACCGTGTAATTTCGCGGGATAGCCAATTATAATGACGTCACAAGGCATTGGCCAACACCGGTGCCCGGCTGCTGCTATCGGACCCTATCTAAAATTAATAGGGCAAAGTTCCGTAAATGTGGCAACGTCCGCCCGTAATAAAATAATATCGATCGACCTTAATGTTTAAGATTGATCTACATTAATTTTCTTGCTAATTATTATCTGCTTAATGTACAAAACAACAATGGTCTAGCACTTGAGGGCAACGAAAAGCTTGACGAAGCTCAAGGAATGGTAATGGTCGTAACAATGCGCATCTAAATGTAAACTCGATAGGTTTCGCTTTATTTGGCTCGGCCGGAAATCAACATACCTCGCCTTGTTTCCGGCGCATCAACAATTTTGTAACTTTATGGAGCTTGGTCACTTCTATCAAATAATTTATCCGAATGAATCTTCAATTTCCAAAAATCTGTTGCATGATCGGATTATTGTTTTCAACTAGTTTTAACTTTGATCTTAACTATCATACCGTAATTCCTATGACACGCAGCTTCCTTTCTCAACTTCTCCAGAAATATATATCCTGTTCTAAACTTAATGGTCGTGAGAATACTTAATTTGGAGTTTTCGTCTATGTCCTTTTTATAGCGTCAAATATATAAGATAAATAAAAGTGAGTAATGATCATTGATCGCTCTACGGACACTTGAATAGAGATAATGAAGTTAATAGCCGGTGTTGCAACTCAACGACAATAGTGGAAGTGAAAATTACCGTAAATTAAATGCAGTATTGGATACTTAATAAATAACGGGTTAACGTCTAGGTAAGGGTATTAAAAGTGAAGGAATTGCTACGCACAAATGGTTAGTATCTGTTATATTATTTATTTTGTAATTGCAAGCAAACGATTGAATAGTTTACTCTCTGAGGATAATATTAGGTCCTTACATATGAAATTGGCGTTTTGTATGGAAGGAACAAAAAGTCGAATATTTTTTAATATAATATATTTAATTAATCAAAGTATGAACCATTGTTTTCAATGCACTTTTGCCATCTTATAGGTAGTTCATTGATCCCTTTACTAAAAAAACCAGTCGGACGGGAATCAATAAAATCTTTGAAGGCGATTTGGACTGCCCCATCGGAGTTGAATTTTTTCCCTTGCAAAAAGTTATCCAAATTGCGAAAAAAATGGTAATCTGTTGGAGCAAGGTCCGGGGAGTACGGAGGATGTCTAAGACATTCCAATTCAAGCTCTTCTAATTTGGTAGCCGTCTGTTTCTGTTCAGTCAATTCGTGAGGTACCCACCTTTCAAGCTTTTTAATCTTCCCAATTTGCTTCAAGTGAATTAAAACAGTTTTATCACTAACATCGAAGCCTGCAGCTAACTCGGACGTGGTTTGCGATGGGTCCGCTTCCACAATAGCCTTCAATTCTCCATTATCAACTTGGGTCTCAGGCCGTCCACGGGGCTTGTTCTGCAGGTCGAAATTTCCAAGTCGAAAACGTTGGAACCAAAAACGAACTGTGTTTTCTTTTGCAACATGACCGCCATACACATCATTCACCCTTCGAGTCGTTTCCGCAGCACTAGTGCCACGGCGGAACTCGTACTCGTAAATAATGCGATATTTTAAATTTTCCATTTTGTAAAATGAGTGACGCAAACAGAAAAAACAGAAGAAAAAAAACAAATGAATGACGGTCATCGAAGCACAAATACATGAGTAAATAGCTGTACAAATTTGAATTTGGAATTCCTTACCAAAGAGGAGAAATTCGTGATTAAAGTGGCCAGTACGAAAAACGCCAATTTCATATGTAAGGACCTAATATAAAGCGTTTACCATCAGCTGTTTTTTTTTCCTGTACTCTAAATACTTGTCTCAAACGGAAATATTAAAGCCATAAGAGCTTCCGAAAACGAAGGGTTAGAGACCTGTTCCACAATCGTAATCTTTATCCCAAACAAATTCAAACGTTCTACGTTTTCATCTTCAAGCAATGCCGATGATTCGCAATAAACATCCTCGGTAAACACCACAGATGTTTGCAATTTAATCTGGTCCTTTGTCGAGGTGCCCTAGAAGGTGCACGATTGTGTGCTGGTCTTTGTGCTCCCAACATTTCGGGAACAGCGGTGATTGTCAAAGAAACGCTCTTAAATGTTCATTGGGTCCTTTGTTGGCAGCGGATAACCGTTTTTTAATACAGGTCTATCCTAACCTTTTTATTTGCGCTGGCTTGAGTGCCTTTAATCTTGAAATGGGTAAAGGGATAGGAAACTTCATCTATTTAATTTAGCGCGAGTATTTTTAAGTATTTCGTGCTATCTTGTAAAGACTTTAAAGCTAAATAGGTATGCGAGAATCAATACGGGAAGACTTAAGGAAGGGCTAAAAATGTCTAAATTCCGTGAAATTGGGACATCCGCCAAACTCTGCCTAAGACTTCAGGAAATGCCTTTGTGTGATCTTCACGAGTGATAACACTTACATATCTAGATCAATTTTACATTGACGTCAGAGGGTATTTCAGTAACCTTTACACTTGGTACTATCTCCATCGTTCTGTTCATTACTTATTTATGTTTTCGAGCATTGTCCTTCATTTTCTTTTGTTGCTCCAATTTTATTATTTGCTTTTATTATATATTTGATGAATCGGTTCATTTCTATGGAAACGTCAAAGTTGTTCTTTTTTTTATAATAATCAAGTATTCTTTCTAGTTCAGATATGATGCATTACTAAAGGAGTATCGATTTAGATGAGATTCTAAGATACTTTGATATTCCAAGTTTCAAGCATTTTTACCAGACGTCTTTCAGGCGTGGTATTTAGTTTCCCTTTATCATCAAAATTAATTATACTAGCATATACCTCACATTGTATGAAATCGATAAGAAATATCAAGTATTTCGTAAAACAAACAAATCGTAAAATAATAACCAGTACGCCGTTATCGATGCCTAAAACAAACGTTGTTAATGTGAGTTATCGCCGTTCATCGCTTTTAAATTAACAATAGGACACAAGTTTTACGAGAAGTCGTAAATTGTGGGCTTTTTACGTGTAGGTACTATACTTTATACGGTGTTAGCGTGCTTCTATATCGTTTGTTGTGGGGTACCAATCAAATCGTCGTAAAGCGTAATGGTTTCGGTCGTAATCCACTCGATATGGGAACTATCATTCTCTTAGATGGACCCGATGCGATACAGATAAACAAATTCATCTGGGCACATTAGCTAGGCGAATTTAGGCTTTATTCCTTTTGATATAGTGTTGTTGTAAGGTGCATATTCTCTTGGTGTTTCTAGAATTTTGGCCGCGTTAGCGTCGGTTCTCGCGTTTGGGCAAACAACGCGCTTCAGATTATAACGTGTGTGGAGAATCTTCGTTTCTTATGCTCATTGTTTTTATAACACTATTTTCATATTTTTTTCGGTTCATCTTTATAACATCATCTGTCTAGCCTTTTCCCAACTATGTTGGGGCCGGCTTACAGTCTAACCAGATGCAGCTAAATACCAGTATTTTACATAGAGCAACTGCCTATCTGACCCCCACAACCCAGTTGCTGGGTAATACGATAACCCTTAGTAAGACTGGTTGTCAGAGGTTTCGGACTTCTGACTACCCGTAACGACTGTCAAAGATCCACGAATAACAGCCGGGACCAACGGCTTAACGAGCTTTCCGAGGCACGGAGGGGTCTCGGTAATTCGGTATGTAAAGCTGGTCACCCATCCACTGACCTGTGCGGCTGTTATTATTTAACCAAGGGCCCCTTCACGGGTTCATCTTTATATGTGGTCCAAAAATAAAATTGTTAATATACGTAGGTAGGTATACTACACACATCAAAAGTGTCTAGGGATCAAGCATTTTTATGCGGATTTCTTGAGATTGAGATGTGGCTTTGTAATAAATTTATGATTTTATAAATTTATATGGATCCTTTTTGGTGCATTTCATAATTTGAATCAGGAACTGTGAATCAAATTCGAGTAAAAGATGAAAATCAGCTGTCAATATTTTCCCTATAAAAACATACAACGCATTGAAGACATTATTAGTGCTACTGTTTCCCTACTACTGATTAAAACCAACGTTATTATGGAGCGGCGACGTCATTTAAGCAGGGAAGAAATGCTCAGAGCCGTGGGAATGATAGAAGCTGGTTCCCGGCAACGTACTGTGGCTTTAGCTCTGAATACAAGTCAGAGTGTTATCAGTCGACTTTGGACACGTTACCGAAGCACTGGTACCGTGGCTGAGCGCCATGGAGGACGGTATCGCTGCACCACACGGAGACAAGACCGATACATTCAAATCTTAACTCGAAGAGCTCCAACAATAACCGCCATGATGTTAGCCGTGAGGCTTCATCACTCTTCAGGGAACTTAATTAGCGACCAAACAGTCAGAAACCGCTTGCATGAAGTGAACCTTCATTCCCGAAGACCGCTACGGGTACCACCTATAGCAATGCACAATCGTAGGATTCGATATCAATGGGCTCTTGAACACAGAAATTGGGCAGAAGAACAATGGCGTTTCGTGTGCTTTTCTGATGAGTCTCGTTTTGGTATGAGACCGGATACAAGACGTATACGACACTGGAGAACCCCTGGACGCCAACAGCGATTAAAATCCTGCCAGGAAGTCCATCCTTATAGTGGTGGAACCATCATGGTATGTGCGGGTATTTGGATCGGCGGAAGAACTGAGTTGATTTGGATCAGAGGCAACCTCAACGCTCAAATTTATGCTGAGACGATTGTATCAGACGTCATCGTTCCTCTACAAGTGCAAATCGGTCCCTTATTTCAGTTAATGCATGATAATGCACGACCGCACACCGCAAGAGTTGTAAGACAGACTCTCGCCGCAGCTAACATCAATGTCCTGCCCTGGCCTGCTCAGTCGCCAGACTTGAACCCGATTGAGCATGCATGGGATATGCTACAGAGAAGAGCTCTGCGGAATATGGAGGGTATCCAGTCGCAAGAAGACCTTTTTTTGTTATTGCAACGAACATGGGCGGCCATTCCACAGCGTGATTTGGATGAACTCATTTTGAGTATGCCAAACCGATGTTCTTGTGTTGTTAGTGTTCGCGGTAGAAACACGGATTATTAATTGTTTAAGTTACCCAATAAAATTTTAAAGAAAACTGTTATTTCAGTCTTTTTTTCGAACTTTTGTGTTAGTGGTTCAAATGTCAAAAATCCCTTTATTAGGAAAATGGCAAATTTCTTTATTAATGCAAAGGTGACTTGGTTTATCGTTACTGTGACAAACGAAAACACTTTATTTGATGAATCCTTAAAGAAAATTTTAATTAATATCAATCAGGAGAAAAGTTATTGCAAAAATATATGTTGATCCCTAGACACTTTTGATGTGTGTATTTAAAAAGAGCTTATAAATTGTAAGGGATTTCCGATTTTTTTGTTAGACGAAACCAAGGTTGGTAAGAAAATACTGTCAGTAATTTAATATGACCCTTTACTTTCAATTCAACGACAAATATTTTCATTAAGCCAATACATGCCCTTTTTTTTAATTTACTCAACAAAATGTATCGTCTACTGTTACCAAGGCGTTGTTTTTTCTGCGCAAGCGCAAAGTGCGTGACAATAGGGCTTAGTTGGACACTAGGAGCAGTCGGCTGGAATGGCATTGTAGGACGAGTCTAACTGGTGTGTCCACTCACATGTCCAAAGACTGGATTGTTGACAGCCTACAATAGACTTGTCATATCAGTTTTTTAACGTTTTCGTAACACCTTGAACTTCATTCAAAAAGGAGATGAGGTTTTTAATATTTATATACAGAGTGAAATTAAATTCATGGGCATCCTTTTAAGGGGTCATTGTACCCATCATTATGAACAACTTTTACTATGGGACTAAACCTAAAATCGCGAAAAAAAATCATCTATTCCTTGCATTTATGTTCACATCACTCGTCAAAATGTAGGGAAGAGCTGATTTTTTTTCGCGATTTCAGGTGTGGTCCCATAGTAAAAGTTGTTCATAATGATGATTACAATGACTCCTTAAAAGGATGCCCATGAATTCAATTTCACACTGTATAAAGGAGAGAAATTAGAGAATGATTTGTTGTTTAAAGTGTATTGTACATACAGGGTGGTAGGGAGGGACACCTACGCGCAAACTGAAACCATGAATTTAGCTCATGATTCTAGAACCCCTAGCTTAGAAATTTTTGGTCGGTTATCAAAAAAAAATCTGCTGTTTCATTGAAAAGTACAATAAGTACCTACGCGGTCAAAATTTATGGAACAGCAATTACTTTTTAGTCCAATACTTACTCTAGATAGATAGATAGATCATTTATTTGTCCAAAACATAAGTATACACACACATGGCATGCAAGATGTTACATAAAATTATAGCACAGTCATGTTTTGCCTTAACGGCGTACAAATATAAGCAGGTAGGTCATTTTTATTAGTAGGTTTGTCCATTATTCAAAGAAATTAACATGTAAAATGAGAGAAAAAGAAATAAACAATCAAATTATAATAAATATACTACAGGATAGTGTCATCAACTCGTCATCGAAATGTATAATAATAATGTATAATATCTAGTCAAAAAGTCAAAGTAATTCGGAATAAAAAAATCTACATATTATTTCACACAAGTCAGATCAATTTACTTGAAAATACATAATCTCAATAATGAATTTAAAACAACAAATGTTAAAACATATCTACGATGCATATCCTTACCTATCCTTCGGGCACGTCTTCCCTACTATTACCGCGCCCCCCGGTCTATTCCTTGATATGCAAAGGTCGCTGTAGCACCATGAACATGAGGCTACAGGAGCTAGTGCGAATCTTGGGGTTCATTCGATTAATCGGGTCTAGTTTAACCACGCTGGGATCGGTGCAATTCATTCTTTCAATAACTGACGAAAAATTTCATCTCAGTGGGTTCACTTCATGTCTCTGCCACACTGTATACATACATACTAATAGTGTTTACAAATAAATATGTCACAGCATGAATTATCAAAGCTGACTATCATCAGTTCATCACAATGTGTGTTTCCGCAAAGCTATTTGCTTTCCTTTTTCCTTTTATTATCTACTGTCAAATAACAAATATTTAACATTTCGATTACTACGTTGTGTACTCAAGCTTACAATATTAGAAAAGAAACAAAGCGAAGGCAGCGCTTCAGCCATTGCGCAGGAGTGTTCCCGCCAATCGGTCATTGTCCTTGCGTTTCCTGTCGTTAAAACATTACTCATTGCACGAGTTACCCACATTTCGTTTATAGATCGTTCCCTTTGGCTTTTTATGTCAACAGTAAGTTGTAAACATAAACTGAACTTGTGTAATAAGAAATTGGGCTTTAAAAATTCTTTGACGTCTTTGTGTTCATACACACGAACGACACGCGTCACTTGTTCTTAGTTTTTAGTCTTTCGAGACATTACGTTTTTTACAGTAAATTCACGTATCGTAAAAACAGTTCTAACACATATGTAAAGTGCTCTAGTTTCGCAGTTTTTTTCTCATAATTGTTTCTTTTTTTTTGCGAAAGTCATGTTACAGAAAGTAAGACTTTGCGAAAGTGAAACAAAATTGTTTTGTGTCTAAATTATCAGATTAGCGGCTTGCATTCGTTGAATAGCGACACTGTTAGCATCGCTTTCAGTAATTACCAGTCACTTTACCAAGTAGCGAGTTATATTTATATCTATACTAATAATAAAGCTAAAGAATTTGTTTGTTTGAACGCGTTAATCTTTAAAATTACCAGTTGGATTTGAAAAATTCTTGCATTTGACAGCTCAATTCTTGAGAAAGGCTAACATGACGCTTGGACCCTTAGGAGCCGAGCAAAAATAAGAGATTTAAAAAGAACGCTAAGCGAAAACGAAGTAATAGCGAGGGCAGGTGATGCGATGCGACACGGGGTGGATCGGGAGAACAAGAAATTTCACTCGAGAAACATCGCGAGCAGAAGCTAGGAGCTGATAAAGTTATATCAACCTTCCCGTCATCTTATCTTATGTACAGGGTGAAATTTTAATCACCGTTTTCCTCTTAAGGGGTCATTGTACTCTTCATTATGAAGAACTTTTACTATGGGACCAAAAATGAAATCGCGTAAAAAAAAACAGCTGTTTCCTACATTTTGACGAGTTACGCGAACATAAATGTACGGAACAGCTGATTTTTTTTCAAGATTTCAGGTTTGCTCCCATACTAAAAGTTGTTCGTAATGATGAATACAATGGCCTCCTTTCAGATCCGACACCATTTAAATTACACCATGTATAATAAAAATCTCGTGTCACAGTCTTTGTTATCGAACTCCTCCGAAACTGCTTGACCGATTTTTATTATATTTTTTTGTGTATATTTGATAGGTCTGAGAATAGCTAGATCGTAAGCTATTATTTGTACCCCTAGGTGATAAGGGTGGCCCTCTCCCGAATTTTCTTGGAATCGAAACTTAAGCGGGAGAAACCGCGGGGCGCAGCTAGCAATTAATAAATATGATGATCGACTTTAGAGCACTGTTCCTATGTCTCAACTCTTTGATAATTGAGCGGTGCGATTGGGAGGTCAGAGCTTAACAAAGTCCCATGTCAGCCATTGTTTGCCCCTACTAACGCCATTGTGTCGACTTCCGGCGGCACTCG
Source organism: Amphipoea oculea (assembly GCA_945859645.1). NCBI lineage: Eukaryota > Metazoa > Arthropoda > Insecta > Lepidoptera > Noctuidae > Amphipoea > Amphipoea oculea. The sequence goes on from OX243873.1 coordinate 19,597,754, forward strand.
TATAAAACCGTTCATTAATTACAAAGAAATGAAGGGTTAAACCTTATCAAGTGGACATGTTGGATACGTTTACATAGTAATTTAACGTAACTATGTTTCTCTTTCTGGCTTACTTAAAACGGTATCAGTGTATAATTAACCATCGCAGCTTCTACTTACGTTTGGTTACGTGTATCACAGCACAGTTCATTGGTATTGTTAGTTTTATGAAAGTACTACCAGCGCCCCGCGGTTTCACCCGCGTAAATGTCGATCCCATGGGAATATCGGGACAAAAAGTAGCCTATATCTTAATCCGGGGTGTCAGCTACCTCCATACAAAATTTTATCAAAATTGGTCCAGCGGTTTGAGCGTGAAGAAGTAACAGACATATAAACACACAAACTCACAAAAATGTGATACAATATTAATTATGCAATATGCCCGTTTCTATTTATATTTATCATCCATTAGAGATTAACTTAATTTTGAAGACTTGTGAAAAACATGAAGACATGTTACATCTATCAACCCGCACTAGGCCCGCGTGGTGGACAGGTGGATTACGGCCCACTCCCTATCACCGAGAGGAGGCATGTGACCCAGCAGTGGGAACATTAGAGGCTGATTATGCTCTTGCTACTATCGTCCTGTCGTTTGTGGTCAATTTTATTACTGAAAATTCGGGCTTCTAGCTTTATCCACAACGAAGTTATAGGGGGTCGAAAATGGCCTGAACTGTTTCGAGAAAAGGATGGTACGGCCGTGCCGCTTTTTTCTCGACTTGGCGGGGGCACTCCCGTGCCCCCAGATACGTAGACTGCCTCGCCTCGTTGGTCGCAAGCGCTACTACTAAGCATAAGGTCCTGGGTTCGATTCCAAAGTGTTATTGGATTTTTCTCTCTGGAATTTCTCACTAGCAGCCCGGAGTTCGGATTTGTACCTACCCGGTTGATGGCAATAGGCTCATCCCCTATTACAACTGGCGAAATATAGGTACACCTTTGCCCAACCTTTATGTTATGTTATGTTTTATAGGTATGTAGGTACTAAAACGTAGTAAAGTTTAGCAGGTATTCTGTGGTAAAGTTTCCACGCATCAATTTTCTAAGAACTGACTGTACTTACCTATGGATTAAAACAAACTATACAGGCTTATTTTTTTATCACCATTCAAACTTTTACAGGGTGTTCTCCCCATGAATATGAACAACTTTCACTATGGGACCAACTCTGAAATCACGAAAAAAAAATCAGCTGTTTCATACATTTTGGTCAAGTAGGTATTGAACTTTTGTATGAAACAGCTGATTTTTTTCGTAAAAAATAAGTCTGTGTAGTTCGGCCACTCGACCTCGAGAGAATGCGTTCCTGACACCTGGCAGTACCACAATTCTAGTGGCTAATAAAGATCAAATTCGCGAAACATGTATTCGCTTGAATGAAAGGATGAAACTGACAGGTACAGTCAGCATCAAAAGTCGATTAACGCTATCATTTTTACATGTTACTAAATTGACAACAACTTTTTTCAATAAACTGATTTTTAGCTTTCCACATAATAGACAAGAGTATATATTCTAAAAAAATTCTTATGCTGCAATTTTGAACAAATATTTTGCTCAATAACTAAGATTAAAAAAACTGAAGTGTTAATCAACTTTTGATGCTGACCGTACCAAGAACGCATTCCCTCATCGGCCAAACTGCAGGCTTAAAAATGTGGTCCTTATGAACATTGCCACTAATTATTATTTGCTACTATAATAAATTAATCTATCCAGTTATAAAGTCCGAGTACCCTTGCACTTGACTACGATACCAGATTAATCAATTACGTACCGGGGAGTATCATTAACACAAATATGCTACGATAAGTAGGTACCTTAATCATAACCACACAAATAAGTACACAATTAACTGAATTGTATTATAATATAGAATAAATACTTGAAAAGTTGTGTGAAAATCGGTTGTCATGGTATAGGCATGTCATCGTCATCATTTCAGCCGAAAGACGTCCACTGCTGGACATAGGCCTCCCCCAAGCATTTCCACTTCGACCGGTTCTGTGCTTCTCGCATCCAACGGGTTCCTGCGGCCTTCACAAGGTCGTCGGTCCACCTTGTGGGAGGCCTTCCAACAAGTTCCAACGCTACGTCTTCCGATACGCGGTCGCCACTCCAGAACCTTTCGGCCCCATCGGCCATCTGTTCTGCGAGCAATGTGCCCTGCTCACTGCCACTTAAGTTTGGTAATTCTTCGGGCTATGTCGGTTTCCTTGGTATGGGCATGTGGTACGGAGGAATGAGGAAAATGCCGTGAGGAAAGTTTTAAGTATGAATGTCGATGGCTATAAGAGTAGGGGAAGACCAAAGAAACGATGGATGGACTGTGTGAATGATGATATGGTTAGAAAGGGGGTGACTACCGAGATGGCGACTAATAGAGAAGTATGGAAGAAAAAGACATATTGCGCCGACCCTAAAGTAAATTGGGATACAGGCAGGAATGATGATTGTAATGTACAATAAATAAACCATTAAGTAAATCGATATTAGTTTTCTAAAACAGTCCTAGTCGATATTCACAAACGACAATATGATAAGGATATTAGTTAATATGTTTATTATTCCTAACGTTACGATATATTATTGTGGAGGTCCACGTCACGACAAGACGATAACACAGGGAAGTAAAATATATTTATTTATTTATTAAAACTTTATGCACAAGTAAAAACTGTACAAAGGCGGAATTAATGCCTTGGGCATTTTCTACCAGTCTACCTTAGGGTGATGCAGAGACAATACACAGTAGGTGCAATAACAGAAAGAAAAAAAAAAGTATTTATTACTAAGATATAAGTCAAAGTCAATATATGAAGTCTGCCAACATATGAAGACGCTTTTAAATTCCCTTCCACGAAAACGTTATAACGTGCACGTATTTCTATACATTTTATGGATGTGGACGACCACGATGACATCGTCACGTTAGTAATTATAAAAGGGCACAATAAAAGGGGTGTTTATATAATTATTGCATAAATAATTTGTGTGTCCGCATGTTGCCATAGCAGCAACCAGCAACGGAAGTCGTTCGTAATATCCTAATTGGCGTGACGTGGCGGGCGTTCATAGCCATGCAATTTTCAGGATCATGATGATTGCACATCAATGCAATGAAAGATGTTGCAGCGTGGTCCAGCACTACACACACTATCAATCTGAAACATTTTGAAGGATATTGCTAATCCATTGCTTCATATGTTCGAAAAATGTATCGGCTCAACAACGTTAATAATGCAATGAATGTTGTTGTACTGTCAAAATGAAAGCCAATCCTATTGATAGTGTGTTACGCAACTACTCCGCAGTTTTGGTATTGTCAATACTTGTGTTAACTGTTATTAACTCTACTCATATTTATTTATCAATTACCTGAGTCTTGAGTACCGAAAATATTGTTTTGAAGATTTATTCGAAACGTTTTGGGATTTTGAAAGCTTCATCATTAAATGATAGTTTATTTTGTATACATTTTAAATCTCTTTCTAGTCTTATATGTTTTAATATATTATAACCCCTTTATTCATAAAGGTTGCTTCCAGTTAAGTAGTGATTAGCGACTATTTAAACATACATTTTTGACACTTAAACGTCACTTAACTTAAATCATCGTTTATAAATAAACCCCTTAATATGTAATGTGACATAAATCAATGTCTGTTTCGTAATCGACTATTAGAGAGCTTTTGAAGTCGACTAATCGATTATTCGTGAAGCTACAGCACACCTCCATTCAGAAAACAAAAAACTAAAACAAGAACATTAATGTATTAATATTCTCCATAAAAGACTTAATTTAACGCAAATTTAATTTTTATGCAGCACCCCTATTATCACATAATGCTTTAATCTCCGAGGATTTTTCAATTTATAAAATTTCTTGGAAACATAATTTGTAGGTGAGACGGGGATCGCTATGATTTATGAATGAAATAAAAAATGTAAAGTTACCTGCATAATATGAGGCGTCAGTATAAAATGCGCATATTTAGAACAAAAACCTAATTCAAAAGCAAAAGAACTTAAATTTGTTGGTCCTTTGGTACGCAGGGACGCTGTACTTTCAAATTCATAAATAATTTTGTCATTTGTCTGCATAAATGTATGTCGTAGGTACTAGCTTCCGCCTACGGATTCGCCCGCGTGGCCGTAAAACGTAAAAAGTAGCCTATGTCCTTCCCCAGGATGCCATCTATCTCCTTGCCAAATATCGAAATCCGTTCAGTGGTTTAGGCGTGAAAAGGTAACATACATACAGGCAGACAGGCAGAGTTACTGTCGAATTTATAATATTAGTATGGATTATAATATGGATTATTCACATTAAAGCATCATCATTATTTTTATCACTACTGCAAACCACAGGACCACCACCGTTCTGTCCTCCTGCTTAAAGGGAAAAACATTGGGATTTATGGCACATAAATGCAAAATAAATAGATAGCAAATATTATATTAAACTAGCTGTGCCCTGCGGTTTCATCCGCGATAAAAGTCTTGTAGTCCTTTTTTATTGATTCCCTTTACAAATTTCCACCCCCCTTTTTACACCCTTAAGCGATCATTTCAGGGATAAAACCTATTCGATATCCTTCCCCACAACTCAAACTATCTCCATACCAAATTTCATCTAAATCGGTTCAGCGGTTATTGATTCCCCACACAAATTTCCACCCCTCTTTTCACCCCCTTGAAGGATGATTTCTGGGATAAAAATTATCTTATGTCCTTTCCCGGGACTCAAACTATCTCCATACCAAATTTCATCTAAATCGGTTCAGCAGTTTAAGCGTGAAGGGGTAACAGACAGACAGACAGACACACTTTCGCATTTATAATATTAGAATGGAAGTATGGATGCCTACAAAATGAACTATTCCACTTAATGAGCGGTTTGTCGCCCGGAATATTAGGTCATCATAACACGCTTCAATAATAAGATTTATCGAGTATGAGTGTACTGAGGACAAAAAAAGTAGATTGTAACAACACAAACAAAGCCCAGCTTTAGTTTCTTGACGGTACATTCATCATAGGAAGTAATTTAGCAAAATTATTAGACACGTATCTGCTTCTAATTCCGCTGAGGTCGCTCCAATGTCGACCATTTCATAATTCCGTTTTGCCTTCTAGAAATCATTTGGGACTCAACTTTTAAACAAGACGGCCATTGTTACGATGCAATTCGATTCGGATCTACGTGTCAATATTAGATTTTGTTGTCGGAAGTAATTTGATATATTTCGTGTAAGTACAACTGAAATGTCAACAAAACAGAAGAGGTCTTCAGCGAAACTCCGAAGAAGACGTTATGAGAATCGATATCAAAACTGTATGATAAATAAAACGAATAAAAATGATTTGATGACAATTTATTTTGAGGTCAACGACCGTATTTGCTTGAAATATCAGTTCAAAAGTATGTTTTTGTTTCTGTACACTTCACAGACGTGATGGAAATGTAAACAAAAAAAAAAAACTGATTTTCTCAACTAAACTTCATGTAACAACACTACACACGGTCATTAACCCCAAAATAAATTATCATCAAATCATTTTTTTTTTTTTTTTTTTTTTTATTTAGATATCGAGTTTTGCAAGCTAATTTAGACTGACCCAGTATAGGTACAAAGTCTGAAAGCTTTACTTATTGTGTAATTTGTTGCATTTCAATAAGCATTCTAAGTTTTTAAAGGTCTATAACTTAATAACTACACACGTAGTTTACGATGAAGATAATGACTGGCCGCAAGTATTATTATGACAACGAATTAGGGAGACGCTATTCCAAGTCGTTTGCCTACCGTATGACGATTATGAATTAGTGACGGGTACAACAGACAGACGCAGCGGTTGCCTGCAGCAATACCCCACCCATCTCTTCGTTGACTTCTCCCAATAAGTTTTCTTGACGCTTCAGGTAAATGGCATAGAGTATGTACCTAAGTGACCAGGGGCCAGTGGGGCCAGCAATCAGCTTTCCTTTCCCCCAGCGAGGCATTCTGACGCGTTGCCATCGAGGGCCCGCGGCGAAGAGAGCTCATCTTGGGTGATTATCTTTAGGGGACCTTAATTACAAGCTTCGTGCCTAATGTGAAGCTTTAATCTTATTTTCGAACCGCCAGTTAACGTCAAAGTAACTAAAACTTATTAGGTTAAAGTAAATAAAAGATTCCGACGAACTGAGAACCTCCTCCTTTTTTTTTGAAGTTGTTTAAAAATAAAGACCACTTCATGTCTTGAAAGTACACGCAGCATATGTCGCGACATGTGCCGCGCAAGCTTTCCGTAGTTTTATTGTTGCAGACAACAATCAATATGTTATTTTATAAAACATCAGGAGTATTCAGGAGGCAAACGCATTGTTACCAAACGACTTGGAAGTGTTCTTAGGAATCATCAATGGCAGCTGTTCGGCGATGAGTTACGACTACTTACGAAGCGACCGAGGGCAGCGCAGGCGCATGTTGCGGTGAAAGTATGCCTTTACGCTACACACGTGCACGCATCCCGGCCGTTTACTTCTAAACTATACCATCCAAGTTTCGTAGCATTACCTCGTATGAGTCTCTAAGCTGTCCCTCATCATAACTTTAACTTTGACGAGGCTTATCAACCATCGTCTGGACACGGTCACTGTTAATTAAATAACTACTACAGACACGAGATTGGGATCTCGCAGCGTCATCTTCGATTCAGCCCTGACACAGAATGAAGACGTCAAGCACGGGTAGCGTCCGCGTTATCTGCTCAGCTATCACAGTTGTGTGTGTACAATGAGCGGTGGTCGAGACACTCCTCGCGCACCTGTCGGCCAGCGCGGGACGTGACCGGCGCGCGCGCTGCCTCGGGCGCGTGCGCCGCCCCTTCTCCGCGGCTTCGGGGGAATGCCTCCGATACTCATTAAATTTCGGGGATTGGTGGCATTCGATGATATATGTCGACGATGCCGGATGCTTGTGTAATGACTGCCCCATCATGCTATCACGAACACACGAAACTGCCTAACACCCTTTGTTGACTTTTAGAAAACAAAAATGCGATTCTAATTCGCTCTCGCATTGCGTGCCGGAAACTATATTCTCACCGATCTTATAACAAACCGTACAATCTACACACACATCTAACAGATAATACTATGTGTATCGTTGCGGGTAATTTTAGGTCATTCCCATCAAAACGGGCTTCGCGGTCGGTCGGGAGACGGCCTTGCGTTGCGCGCACGCTGCTGCAACAGACGCTGGTTCAAAGTTGCCTCAATTACCTTCAACGGTGTCGCGCGACTCGATCCAACAAACAATAGATCAATACAAAATATTAAGCACGTGTCTAACATAAAGTGCCTCTCGCACGTCCGCTTTAATAGATCAGCTAAACATTAGTCGAGCTCGATAGGTTCATATGGCGATGCGTACGTGATTTCGAACGATCTACGTTTCGGCGAACTCACTGTTTCAACATCGAATTACATCGAAAATTCTCCACTTTTGTTTTGTCTACCCATTTTTGTTCAGCGTCCGGCCTAACAATAAAAAATATCGATTACAATTCTAAGCACACAGAGCTATATCTAATGATCTAGGCAGCGCTGGGAGGTGTGCGTGCGCAAGCGGCGTGTCTTCACGTATAATTCTCCGGGCCCAATGCCCAAATGAAATTATTATACTAATTACCGAATCTCGATCACGAGCGGGGGGCGTTGCGGTTCTAAATCTCCCGCTCTCCTAAATCGATTACGGGTATTACGGGCCTAGAGCCCGGCGTTTTGTCTCTGTCTTATGTGGGCCGGCCTTGCTCTCGTCTTTTTGGTCATAATCTATCACGGTTCATTGCACCTAGTGGCCACTTGGCCAGTGCGAGAGTGCGGAGACGGACTTCGAGATGTTCTTTAGATGCTCTTATCTCGTTTGTTTAATGAAGTTTTTAATAATGGCTGGTGTTGTAAATTGTTTTAGAAGACAGTCGTGTCCCAAGCCTCCCACATTAGCGTCAGGTGCTGGCCGGCCGCGTTATGGATGAGCGTCAGTTAGTTTCACACCGCTCGCCTTTATTATTATACTTTTAATAGTCTACGCTCTGGTAAATAACGAAGGAGTCTCACTTTCACATGTTGGGCCTACTTTTAATTGATATTACGAGGCTGGTCTACTTAGAGTCGGCGAATACGGGGTTTTTTACTATATTCATGTCTTTTACTTTGTAGAAGGACGCAATTACCGTTGCGTTAAGTATAGTGTTTATTGTTTAATCATTTTGCATGTAACAAGGTTGAAAATGAACTCATCAAATTGTTATGTTCGACCTTTGAAAAGATTTCATGTGCGATAGCTCGGTTGTGTGCGTTTATCATTACGATGACACATAATAATCGCTAGCGTATCTGTCTCTACTCTATCTATTGCATTTTATATTAGGTCCTTACATATGAAATTGGCGTTTTTCGTACTGGCCACTTTAATCACGAATTTCTCCTCTTTGGTAAGGAATTCCAAATTCAAATTTGTACAGCTATTTACTCATGTATTTGTGCTTCGATGACCGTCATTCATTTGTTTTTTTTCTTCTGTTTTTTCTGTTTGCGTCACTCATTTTACAAAATGGAAAATTTAAAATATCGCATTATTTACGAGTACGAGTTCCGCCGTGGCACTAGTGCTGCGGAAACGACTCGAAGGGTGAATGATGTGTATGGCGGTCATGTTGCAAAAGAAAACACAGTTCGTTTTTGGTTCCAACGTTTTCGTTCTGGAAATTTCGACCTGCAGAACAAGCCCCGTGGACGGCCTGAGACCCAAGTTGATAATGGAGAATTGAAGGCTATTGTGGAAGCGGACCCATCGCAAACCACGTCCGAGTTAGCTGCAGGCTTCGATGTTAGTGATAAAACTGTTTTAATTCACTTGAAGCAAATTGGGAAGATTAAAAAGCTCCACGCCACTGCTGCTTCACGACAACGCCAGACCACACACTGCGCAACAGACGGCTACCAAATTAGAAGAGCTTGAATTGGAATGTCTTAGACATCCTCCGTACTCCCCGGACCTTGCTCCAACAGATTACCATTTTTTTCGCAATTTGGATAACTTTTTGCAAGGGAAAAAATTCAACTCCGATGGGGCAGTCCAAATCGCCTTCAAAGATTTTATTGATTCCCGTCCGACTGGTTTTTTTAGTAAAGGGATCAATGAACTACCTATAAGATGGCAAAAGTGCATTGAAAACAATGGTTCATACTTTGATTAATTAAATATATTATATTAAAAAATATTCGACTTTTTGTTCCTTCCATACAAAACGCCAATTTCATATGTAAGGACCTAATATTTCTTCTTTCAGTCCTGTTTCAATATGAAAATAGCCTCCTTAAACAACCGCTTTATAAATACAATAAGGATCTATAAACATTGTTACACCGCCATAATACGCTGCAATTATAGATCCTTGAACACGACCTAGATTGCGTTTTAGAAATACAAGTATAAATCTACTTAGTATAATTTATTTCCTCATGTGTTAATAAAGGAAATTACTTATTTGAGGTTAATAATATACAGTTTGCAAATAAAAAAATAATTTAAATTAATAATTTTTCATTATTTATCTCGCTGTTTGATCTAAGCTAACGTGTTATTGTTGCTAAAATTGTTTTTGTTGTATGTATTTATACTTTTTAATTTTGGTTATAAATTACAATTTACTGACAGTATGACGTCCGTACATAAAAAGTTAACAATGAACACAAATATCTCCTGAGATATCATTATATTTCATGTGATATCTATTCATCTCCTAGGGGGCCTTAAATAAATAAGAATTAATTTAAACTGTAGCTTAAACACCATCACGCACGCCTCTTCCCCGGGAGAAAAAGTGTACTAATATACACGGTCACATCAAATTACCTAGCGAAACTCTGCAGACGTGATGGATATTGATTGATATCTAAACACTTTAAAATTAAAATATATAAAAACTTTTTTACAAAAAAAAAAACAACCGCCTTCAAAAAAAAAAACACTACAAAGTGATAAAAAACTTTAATTTCGGAAGTCGGTGTCGTTGGTTCCGCATTTTCGTTTTTTACACCGACTTCCGAAATTAAAGTTATTTATCACTTTTTGTGTTTTTTTTTTTTGAAGTCGGTTGTATTTTTTTTTTTTTGTAAAAAAGTTTTTATTTTTCAGTTTTTAGTTGTACCTACCCCACAAAAAGTAAACGAAAAGATCGTTAATGTAGACAATGTAGATAATTTTTAGATTTTTGTTGAGTTTTCAAAAACCGCTTGTCCGATTTCGATAAAATTTTCATGGGACCATTTGGGAAGTACCATTTGGGAAGTATACACTTTCCAACAAAAAAATAATTTTTCAAATCGGTTGGCAAGCGACGGAGTTATGTGCGAACAAACATAAAAAAAATGCAAACATCCGAATTGAGAACCTCCTCCTTTTTAGAAGTCGGTTAAAAATATTCGAGGTTTTTTTTGGGACATCGACCGCTGGTATTGTTGTTACTTGTATGGGCTGTTTTCTTTGGTTTTATCGTGTTTATATATCGAAACGAAACCAATCACGTCTGTAAAAATAAGACAGATATTTTAAACTGTCATTTTATCTGACTACACTAACTAACAGCGGCCAATGACCTCACAAAGAAATCAACATATTTTGGTTTTTAATGTTCAGATGTCAACACCCATACCATCTACGGAGTGTCGCTAGCTGATTTAATTTCACCCTGTATAGTAAACCCACATTTCGCTTAACTTGAGCTCCCACTAAACATTTCGCGGTAAACCACATCACGTATCCACCCTCTGCCTGAAGAGGCAGCTGTCGTCACATATTGCGGCCAGACGTCTGCTTAGTATGTAATATGTAATGCCTAATTTCGTGGTTAGATAAACGAGTTAGGTCTACAAACTAGTTTAAAACAACACTGTGGCGGCATCTACATCGCCACATGCGAACTACGTATCATTCTGACGTCATCCAAAATCCTGCATCTCGCAAGCACAGTTTACCGCGCAACTAGCTTAAATATTACGTCCCGACATCAATCGTTGGGCAGTAGTAGCCCTCCGACCAGACATAGCACCCGTTCTGGTCGATGGATTTTTTTCTGTAGAGGACGAGTGAACTTTCCACCTCTTCCCCATACCTCTATAACACTTAAGTTGATAAAAACAAACATATTCGGTAACTTCTTTACCTTCTGATTAAGATTAGGCTTCTGTTCAACGGGACTTAAAAACTGCCCTACTGCTGGATAATCTTCTCTCAAATTGATTTAATATAATAAGCCTGTAATCACTGAAGGGTAAGGCAGAAGTGTACCTATAGTTCACCCCACACTCATTTGATGACGGAGGGCTAGACCGCTTTCACGGGGGACTTAAACATAACTTAAGTAAGAGTTATGTTTCAGTCCCCCGTGAAAGCGGTCTAGCCCTCCGCCATCAAATGGGCACAAATCCAGACTTCGGGCTACTAATAAGAAATTCCTAATGGAAAAACTCAATAACACTCCGTCCGACCTGGGTACCTAATCCTGACCCGCATACCCAGCAGTAGCGCTTGGGACCACTAGATTAGCAACGCTTACAACGTCTCGGCTGTGCAATTTCAAAACCTAGCAACAGACATTTTTTTTTTAAATCGGTGTTTTAGCATATTTGACTTGCTAAGATAATCTAGCAAATAAATATGAAAAAACACCGATTTTTTGAGAAACGTCTGTTACTAGGTTTTGAGATTCTCTCTCTGTCTCTATGTTCCCATTATTGGTAGCTACTCCATAAAAGCTTTCCATTAATTTATTTAAAAGAAGCGTGTATACAAGTTCAATAGGTTTTAGAGGATCAATTCCCTTTTTTTACACCTTATTCTTACCAAATCTTTTCTATCTTCCACAGCCTCTTCGAGCAGGAGATCATGAGTTACGTGCCCGCAGGCGGGTGCTCCATAGCGGCGGCGTCGGCAGGCGCGTCGCCCTCGCCCGCCGCGTCGCCAGCCGCCGCGCGCAGCACCCGCGCTCCCGCGCCGCAACGCCGGGACTTCGAGGCCAAGTTACGAGCCTTCTACAGGAAGCTCGAGAGCAAAGGATATGGACAAGGTCCTGGCAAGTTAAAGTGAGTAATCTTTTGTTGTCTTTTTCCTAGCGTGTCGATAGCATCATTATCATAATCAGCCTATAATGTTCCCACTGCTGGGACACAGGCCTCCTCTCAGTGAGAGGGAGTGGACCGTAATCCACCACGCGGGCCCAGTGCGGGTTGGCAGATGTCACATGTCTTCGAATTTTTGGTTCTAGGACATGCCGGTTTCCTCACGATGTTTTCCTTCACCGTTTTGTCGATAGCATAATAGGTTATATATATTTTTAAAGAATAGTTAATTTTTTTAATCGTCCCAGTATTCAGCAACGCGAACACCATTCGCTGACGCACTTAGGCTCGTGTACAGGTGCCACGGCATCTTGTAGAAAAAATGGAGAGAATTCAGTCCTGGTGATAAAAAAAAAACACCGAAAGAAAAACTTACTTACACAAATTCTTATTTTTCGCTTCAAAAAGCTGTCTGTTTTTGCATTTCCATGATTTGAGAATTAATAAAAAGAGATACAGCTTCTAACGATTCAATCGTATGAGTATTAGCAGAGGTATGTGTTTGGGTATAAGGACAATTAAGATGTCATGATAACCAAATAAATGATTTTATAACACCTCTTAGAGCTGGTTCACATTAGGTCGGACCGACAGTTTTACCGGCCCGACAAACGTGTCGGATCCATATTGGCGTATGTATGTCAATAGCGCCGTTCACATTAGGGCGACCCGACCAAACTGTCGGAGCCGACACTTTTACCGTACGTCCAGCCACGATTTCTGTCGGATCGGACATAATATTGGCGTACTAGCAAGTATGGCGCTGTTCACATTTGTCGGCGCGAAGCGGCGGCGACACCCGCCTGCCAAATTACCCCGCTCTCGGCACTCGCGCAAGCAGTTTCGTCGACGTGTATGCAGAGAAGACACGTTTCAATATGGAGGGTGAAATTAATGTAGAAGTTTTGATTTCTCTCAACTCACAACTGTTTTGTGACGACCCAGGCCGGGCAGTAAAACGACCGTACCGACAGTTATATTCACATTAGGTCGGGTCGGCGGCGTCTAGTGTGAACAGCAACACCCGGCAGTCGGTGAACGGCAAACTGTCGGTCCGACCTAATGTGAACCAGCTCTTACCATCTTCCAAATACAATTCTAACCTCAAGCCAACCTCTTTTCAGATTGATCGTTCGTCGCGAACAACTTCTGGAAGACGCGTTCAGAAGAATCATGGCATTTGGCAAGAAAGAACTACAAAAAGGCAAACTCTGCGTGCTATGGGACGGAGAAGAAGGCTTGGACTATGGCGGGCCCAGCAGAGAGTTCTTCTTTCTCCTCTCGAGGGAACTCTTCAACCCTTACTACGGACTCTTTGAGTATTCAGCGAATGACACGTACACGGTCCACGTGTCGCCCATGTCGTCGTTTGTCGATAACCATCACGAATGGTGAGTTGGTTTACTTATTTTGCTTGTTGAATGGCTAGCGGCCATTCATAAATTACTAGACTTTTGGACCGTATCAACGTTCTTGCCACAGGTGCTTATATTTGTGTGACCCCCGCTCTCTTGGTATGATTTTGCAATATTATTGACAACGTTGGTAGGTAATATTTAAAGTGTTTCCAACATAACCCCACTCCCCACCATGAGAATTTCCGCTCGATAAAAAAAAGGTTATGTTAACTAAGCTGAAACGCGAAGTGGTGGTAATTCCGAGCTACATAGATTACAGGGGGACACAGACTAATAAGCTGAAAGAGTTGATTTCATAAGGCCAATATTATTCTCGTAATTTAAAACAAAATTTAGTCGCAGTCTCACCCCGACGACAAACAAATGTCAAAAACTTGTCACAAATGTAGGGAAATTAGAGGTATTTTTGGCAGATTGAGACTGAGATCAGACTTTGAACGTTCTTAAAATTACGAGAATTGCCCCTTCGCAAGCTCATGAGACAATTCTACTCTGTGGCAGTAAGTGCACACGCCAGTACATCAAGCTACTACAATCTATCAAATTTTTTTAATAGATTTTCAACCTTACTGCTGAATTATAAGGTTCAAAGTTGATTGGGAAAATTTGACAGTTTCGGGTAGCTTGATGTGCTGGCGTCTGTACATAGGCGGCGTTGACCACTTACAATATTGGGGGCTGCCTGTAGGTTTACCATACACTTAAAAAAAAACTAACAAAGCTTTAAAAAATCATAATTTTAATAAGCATCATTATCTTTACTCACACAGATAGTCATTATAAATGATAGTTATAGAAATATCCCATGACATGCTTTAGTTTCAATTTTGGCAGACATTGAATTGCAAATGAGTCTGATAATCGTTTTCCACGATCTTAATCTGAGAGTTGGAGAAATAAATAAAGGTTCTAAGATAAATCTTGCAAATAGATGGGAAATTAGATGCTTAAATCGTGTGAAGATATGGAAAACACAAATATTTAAGTACTTAGGACGATTTTGTTTTTTTTTGGTAATTTCACAGTTGAAATTGTATTCTTCAACTTGTCTGGTCACACAGAAAAGCGTTGTTCTTCTGAACTCCGCAACGGATTTTGACGTGGTCTTCACCATAATTTAGTTAGAGCATTTATTCTGGAAGGTTTATTTTATTTGCATAATAGGTACATTAAGATGAATCTCCCTGTTTTATCAAGTCATAAAATCCTTGCGGAGCAGGGGCGGTTTGCTAGTTTAGATATAAGTACCTAAACAGTAAGCGCTAAATCGCATACAATCAATTCCAATTAAATTGCGTTTGCGTGCTTCCTGGCGTTAAGCCATACCTATTATCTTCTTATTAAGCCAATCGATATATTATGACATTATGTATTTGCTATACATCATTAGGATATACCAGTAATAACCATTATATTGACAGTGATATGCTGTTAGGCGTAATAAGTATAGTATTTGTATCTCACGAAGTGACGCGCGCTTTACTTGTGGTTATTAAGTGTTCAAACACGCTGCGTTACCGTGGATTCAGTACAAATGATTCTGAAGCCCCTGTGTTGAAAATTTTAGTCGGTTATTTTAAATAAAATTAGCTACTCCATACATTTTGACCGCGTAAGTATTGCACTAGGTATTCTATGAAACAGCATTTTGGAAGTGAAACTTCTTTACGCACGCTTGACTTGGGGAGTAAGCTGGCGAACGCGTGACGTAAGCGTTACGAAAAGTGTGATCGTGGTGTGTCAGTGCGCGCGCACATTTTCTTTCTCTCTTCCTCTCATAGCCAAATACGTTTAAGTTTCACTTCAGTCGTGTGGTCATAAGCACACTCGGGTTTTTTTTTTTATAACCTACTAAAAATTTCTACGCTAGGGGAAAGAACCTAGAATCACGTGATGAATTCATGGTCACAGTTTGCGCTTCGACGTCCATGCCACCTTGTATAAAGCCTAATTTTCATACAAAGTGACAGCTTGTAACTGAAAATTTGCAAACTCATTTTAGTAGCGCTATAGCTTTGATCCCCACCAAAGTTTCATGTTATTAAGGGACGAGCCTATTCAGAGTTCATTTATTTGTCAGAAACATGAGTATGCACACACAAAGCATGCAAGATGTTAAGTACATTGCAGAAAGGATCACAGTCATGTTTTACCTTTACGGCGTACAAATATGTATTATAATAACATTTGATCAATTGTAACTATTAATTATTAAACATATTTATAAAGAAAAAAAAAAA
This sequence comes from Amphipoea oculea, assembly GCA_945859645.1. Classification (NCBI taxonomy): domain Eukaryota; kingdom Metazoa; phylum Arthropoda; class Insecta; order Lepidoptera; family Noctuidae; genus Amphipoea; species Amphipoea oculea. The sequence goes on from OX243873.1 coordinate 19,613,629, forward strand.
AAAAAAACTAATAAATTGATTACATTTGTTAAAGATTACAATAAATTACATTTGCATTTAATAATCATAAGCCATTCAAACATTAATTAAATAAGATAAGTAGAGGAACAAAATATCATCGTCAAAATTAATTCAAAATGTCAAAAATAAGATAAAAATACTAACAAGATAAAATACTAAATTACATTTACATAATAATAGTACAGCATAAGCAATTTTAACATCAATTAAATAAGCCTTTAGAGGAACAAAATATCATCGTCAAAATTAATTCAAAAATGTCAAAAATAAGATAAAAAATACTAACAAGATAAAATACTAAATTACATTTACATAATAATAGTACAGCATAAGCAATTTTAACATCAATTAAATAAGCCTTTAGAGGAACAAAAATATCATCGTCAAAATTATGTCAAATGTCAAAAATATGATAAAAATACTAACAGAAGTCAATAGAAACAAACTTCGCCCACACCTTAGAATTTACATTAGAATCAGCATGTTTTCTCCATTAGAAACTCAGCAATACTATAAAAACATTTGGCTGCTAAATACTCTTTTAGTTTTTTTTTAAATAAGTTTGTAACATTGATCTCTCTGAGTGCCTGTGGAAGGTGGTTAAATATACGTGGTGCCATACAGAAAACGCTGTTACGCATTAGTGCTGTATTGGATGGTCTCACACACAATCTGTGCCTATATTTATCGCGCCGGTTACGGTTATCCATGTCTGATTCTTTCTTAAACAGATGCGTGTTTGATTTTACGAACATAGCAATCTCAAAGATATAGAGTGATGGGAGGGTGAAAATTTTATATTTTACAAAAAATGGCTTGCACGAGTCGGTTGTTTTTAAGCCGAACATGGTTCTAATGCATTTCTTCTGTGACCTGAATATTAACTCTTTGAGGGTTGAGTTTCCCCAGAAGATAACACCAAATCTCAGAAGAGGACCAACTATGCCATGATACGCCGTGAGCTTGGCATCCACACCCAGAACAGGAGCGATTTTGTAGAGCATATATGCTGATTTACTCAGTCGCTTACTTAACTCCTCTAAATGTGGTTTCCAGTTTAATTTTTTATCTATTGTAAGCCCTAAGAACTTACTTACATCCACTTTACTTATCTGTTTGTTATTGTTGTGTATATTCAGGTGATTATTAATGTTCAGACGCTGACTGAATAACATTAATTTTGTTTTATTGATATTTATTTTAAGGTTATTATTACTTAGCCACGTAACAATGGAATCGACTGTATTATTTATTTCATTTTCATAATTTTGGTTGTCTATGCATTTAATAGTTACTGTGCTATCATCGGCAAAAAGTGACATCGGGTTATTTGTTACATTTGGTAGATCGTTAATGTAAATTATGAATAGTAGAGGGCCCACGACACTCCCTTGTGGAACGCCATACATAACCGATTTGCATTTGGATTTAAATATCTGCTCTTCTTTAGTTACATGACTGCATTGACTTATTTCAACATACTGCTTTCTGTTAGTTAGGTATGATTCAATCAACTTTAGAACGTTTCCCCTGATTCCGTAACCATCTAATTTATCTAGTAATATCCTATCTAGTAATATCCTATTGCCATCAACCGGGCACAAATCCAGGCTTCCCGCTGCTACTGAGAAATTTCAGACGGAAATATCCAATACTTTGCCCGGCCCGGGAATCAAACCGCTCATGCTCAGCAGTAGCGCTTGCGACCACTTGACCGACGAGGTGGTTATTGTAGTAGATACTCATTGTGAGTAAAAATTGTTACCATAACCAAAATATATAAATTAAGTATTCGTACTCAAACTCATAGCATTTATTTTATTTTTATAGCAGTGCCCCGCGGTTTCACCCGCATACCTAAGTGTCGATTCTGTGGGAATATCGGGATAAAAAGTATCCTATGTATTAATCCTGGTTAGATACCATCTGTGTGCCAAATTTCATCCAAATCCGTTCAGTAGTTTTTGCGCAAAGAAGTAACAAACATACCTTTGGCTTTATAATATTAGTGTGATAAACTTGATTTTTTTTTAACTGTCAAGGGGTCGGTCAGTCAGAAACATGAAGTTAGTTGCCCATTCCAAAGCGTAGGTACCTATGGAGAAGAACTGGCAAGAAACTACACTTTAACTCTTTTAAATAAAAATATGTATACAAAATACTGGATGGCATTATTCATGTTGAAATTATACATGTGTGTGTATCATCATCGTCAGCCTATAGCAGTCCACTGCTATAGGCTGATCCTATTGCACGCCATTCAACTCGATTTTCGGCAACTCTCATCCAGCTGCTACCAGCCATTCTGCGAAGATCGTCGCTCCACCTAGCCTGAGGGCGTCCCACCTTACGTTTACCGTTTCGCGGTAAATTATTCGATGTGTGTGTAGTAAAAAGATAAAAAAAAACAATTCAAATATTAAATTAAAATATGTAAGCCGTTCTCAATGTTTGATTCAAAATTATTATTTTAGGTATATCTTTGTTTTGTTTGTGAGATGGTGGGAATTATTTTCTTGTATTGTTAAGATTTATTAGAAAAATGTCTGTATAATATATCGGAACTAATGCCACACAATAGTAAATGATTAATCTATACATAAAATATTCTAGAATCTTTGACATTATATTTAAAACTTTTGACATTACATTGAAAACTGACATCATATAGAAATCTGCGTGAAATAATTTTTGAAACAGTTTGGTACCTACTTTTGAATTTCACTTGGATTGTTAATTAATCATTTATACTTAGTGCTTTGTATTTATATTTAAATTGCATGTGTATAAAATATTCAACACAATGTAAATTGTTTTATGAATAAATGAAATGAATGAATGAAATGATTAACGTAGTATGAACCTACAGAGACCAAAGACTAGAAGAAAATATTAAATTCTGTAGGTATTTAAAAAACTGGTCAGTGTCAGGTTGTATGTTGAACATAATATGATTCGCGAGCGTAACAAATATGAATACAACCTTCTAAGTCCTTCATGAACTATCAATCGAACCGTGGCAATTCCCCCTTAAATGGCCTGTAAATACATAAGTAGATGCCTACGTACTACATAATATTACATACTACCACATACTATGTACTACATACTAGTATTTTCATCCGTAGTAAACATATAATTTTACATAGTGACACATAGGATGCATATCTATTCTATTGATTTATACTTATCTGATAAACTACTTTTGTAGCACAATGTAGTGTCTAGTGAGTAACCATACCCATTTTGTAACCACTCAAGTAGGTACCGTTCGACACAACTTAGATGTAGCATCGGCAAAATTCGTAAAACCGATCACATCCGAACTAAGTGCGCCTTCAAAATCACCAATCTTTATTACTACTTTAGGAAAAATTGATCAATTTTTCCTAAAGTAGTAATAAAGATTTACGAATACGAATTACGAACGTTTTATGAATTTTGCCGATGGTACATCTAAGTTGTGTCGAACTGTAAGTAGGTACTAGGTACTTATTTATTACCTATCTGAGGGGCTTGTGGCTAAGCCCGCACTTGCCACGGTCGGTGCGTGGATGGGTGACAGTCTTTACATACCGAGACCCTTCCGTGCCTCGAAAAGCACGTTAGGTGTAGGCCGTTGTTCCCGGCTGTCATTCTTGGATTTTTGATCGTTCGGGTCGTCAGAAGCCCGAAAGTTTGACAACCGGTCTTACCAAGGGATATCGTGTTACCCAGTAACTGGGTTGTGGAGGTCAGATAGGCAGTCGCTCCATGTAAAATACTGGTATTCAGTTGCATCCGGTTAGACTGGAAGCCGACCCCAACATAGGGAAAAGGCTAGGCATATTGCAGATTGAATAGAAATTTGATGGGAGATAGATAATACAACTTTTATGAAATTACATCATTGAGTGAGTTTATCAATTTTATTCTGGAATACCTTATCTGCAAGTACTTAGGTACCTATTATTTAACAAGTTACAACAGGTAAACGATTAACATATAATATAATGTATGGTTTTGTGTGTGATATTTCCTCCATTCCCGATCTGTAATCTAAGAAAGAAAATACGTTTATTTGCGTCAAACATGACCCATCAAAAAAACACAAACAAAATAACAGTTTGGGAGAAAACATGCGTCACATCTACGCAAAACGGCCATCGCTCAGGCGCTCAGCCAGTGGCGTGCATTAGTTTTCAGAATAGGTAGGCACTAGGCCGGGTCACTAATCTAATCAGAAAAAAAAATGAGGTCCAAAGTGTGGTTATTTGAGTAGGCATGCCTACTTAAGGGTGATAAATTGCGAAGGTCGAACGTCATGGTATTGCGCGTGAGACGTACGTATTTTTAATTTTGTCGTATTAACTTGAACGAGTAAAGACCAATAACAATGTGCGAATAGTACGGGAGCCGAGAAGGCCGTCCGGCGACTGCCTACTGCCACGCGTGTTTGTATGAAGATTTTGTTTTTGTTAGGTATGATAATTTTGTGAGTTTCTTAATTGTGAGGCACAGACACTAAAATGTAATTGACAGGCTTATGTTGATATAAGTGGTAGGCACTGCTTATATGCCTATATACAATGCACGCCACTGGCCCCAGCGCTGGTTTTCAGCGACAGCCGGCGTTGACGTGATGACGTCAGCCAGTGCAGCATACGATTAGATATATAAATAAATAAAAACGGTCAAGAGCGAGTCGGACTCGCGCACCGAGGGATCCGTACCATTATAATAATATAGTTTTTAAATTTTCATCAGCGAGGCCTATATTCGTCAGAGAATTTTAACACTGTGCGCCGTGGTGTAGAATATTGTACTTTTAGGTCAGCACTATCTCTTGACCGATAGTGGAACTAATGTAACAATTTTGTTGATGATTTCTGAAAAAGTTAATATAATGCTATTTAGAGACATCGTTTTATTTTTCCTGTAATATTTACATAAACTTCTATCACATAGAATTATTTCAGATTTTTCTATTTGCAAACTTCGGAGATAAGGGGAGAACGGTATTTTTTTTTACATTTTTCTTCACAAGTCGATAACTATGCGGCCTAAAAAAAAGATAAAATGTTTTAGAATGTGCAAGCTGCGCTCTTTCATATGATACCCCACATGCCTAGTAGCCCCAATTCGAATATATCAGACCCTGTTGCAAAAAAAAATATATATTTACATTACCTACAAAAATATTATACGGTGATGAAATATATGAAGTGGGTGGTGGTGGTAGGTATCTCCTTTATTTGGTGAGGATTGAAGCAAGTATCGAAGAAAATACAAAACGTAAAATGAGAAGAGCATCCATCAACCTTTTGCAACAATTTTGGCCTTTAGTATTACAATAATAAACTACTTTATTTATGGAAAAGCGTCGTTATTTCATACATTGGACAACCTTACCGAAAACAACGCGTGGCTGATTCATTGCTGCACCCAGTTTAATATAATGGTTTAATATGACTTGTGATAAAATCTGACCCATTTACTCCCCAGTAGAGACAACTTCCTGCCATAATAATAAACATAACATCCCTTCCACAAAGCGCTACAGATATTTCCGTTATTATGATTTATTTTTACATCGCCGCGCGCGCCCTCTGTGTTTATTTTTACTCAGCGTCGCGTCGTTCAGCGCAAGCGCACCCAAACCGTTCGCGTCTCGAATTACAATAAACACCATGTATTTGGTTACAAACAAACAGACAGATTTACAAAGTTTTTGTGCACGTTCTAAAGTAACTATTTAATAATATCAAGTTTCGAATGAACTGATGTGTAACGAGTTGAGTCTACGCACCGTTGTTGCTTGGGCTGTGTAGGTAATACAAGCGTAGTTGGAGATATTTCCAACATTATTTCATTATATAGGTCATGTGTTAATTTTAGGCAGACTGAGTTGTTCAGGCATCTGTAAATACAAAGTTAATGTATGTACATACGTACCTATATGCTGTTGGTAGTGTTAGGGCAAATTTTTCCAACCCCAGTTAATTTTATCCAAGGAATAATTATGAATTATTGACAGTAAGTAAGTAAGTACAGTTGACAGTAAGTTCTCCTTTCGCAGGTCTGCTGGAAGAAATTTCTTAAGAAATAAGCAGTACCTTTGTACTCAAGTTATAATTATAACATTTCCTTATGTATTTTACTGTGTGTACATAAATAATAAAATAAATAATTAAATAAGTAGTTCTTCCATGCAAAATCAGTCAGACGAAAATTTTATTCCACGATTAATAATTATACGTCGATTGAAAGATCAGCCCTTCGTGTTGTATAACTTAATTAACTTACCTCAAGTACCTATTGTCCATTGTTATGGTGCTTATTTATCTAAACGTTTCGTACAAAATACCATAAGGTATAAAGTTAGGGAAGGTAAGCCCAAAGCTTATGGTACTTTTGCCGATGCCAATAAAGTCAAAGATAAACTTAGAAAGTAACCAGTATACTGATGGCCTATATGTTTGTCTGCAGGTTTCGTTTCTCGGGTCGCGTGCTGGGCCTGGCACTGGTAAACGGCTACCTGCTGGAGGCCTGGTTCACGCGGGCACTGTACCGCGCCTTGCTGCGCCTGCCGCCTGCGCTTGAAGATGTTGATGCGCTTGACGCGCAGTTCGCCGCATCGCTGCGGTGGCTGCAGGTGAGATAGCTGACCAATCGCAACTGACCATTGAGCCCCAAAAGATTGCGATAAGATCGCCCAATCTGTCGCCCTATGTACAGACGCCAGCACATCAACCTACCCGAAACTGTCAGATTTTCCCAATCAACTTTGAACCTTATGTTTTAGTAATAAAGTTGAAAATATATTAAAGAAATATGACAGATTGTAGTAGGTTGAAGTGCTGGCGTCTGTACCTGACATTTTTACATTCATATCTGTAATTTGTAATACTTACATAATAAAGATTCTTTCGAAATACCTACGTTTGGCGTGCAAGCGACCGCACGTCGATGGGAACACTTTGACCGTGAGCCGGCCTAGCGTAGTACGGAAGTTTCAATAGAATAAGTGGCTAACTTATACTGGTTTTGTTACATCTGAGGTGCGGCCTACCGTACCATAAGTGATCAGAAACTATTGAACTAAATAAATAAAATGCTTATTAGCTGGAAATACATTGAACACTGACCTGCAGTGACCACTCACCCACTTAGCCTACATCTGGCACACGTAGCACATCCGGAAGTTTTGATTTTACCAAAATACGATAAGACAGTAAAAAATATTGTTCCGTCGAATCAAAGCAGCTTTATCGCTTATTCAAATGACAAAACACAATAGAACATTCGCGAACCGTAACTAGGTTCGGATCTCCAGGACATTTCTCAGTAGCAGCACCGAGCCTAGATTTGTACCGCTAAAAAGCTATGAGTACGACGTGATACGTACGTTTCGATGAAACGTCATTTTGTTTATACTTACGTATGTAGAAAATTCATCCTGTAAATTGGTTTAATAGTGGATGAAAGAATGTATGGAAGTTCGTCATTACGCTGATAGGAAATCCTATCGGGCACACGACTTGTACTTAATAATAATGGTCTCTCTCCCGATTCCAGTCAGCACGTTGCGTGTCATCCCTGGAGCTAACATTCGCGGTGTCGGAGGCTCTCACGGACGGACGCGTGTTCGAGCGCGAGCTGAAGCCGGGCGGGCGTGACGTGCCAGTCACCGAACGCAACAAGAAGGAGTACCTCGAGCGCGTCGTGCGCTGGCGCGTCGAGCGCGGCGTGGCGGAGCAGACCGAGTGGCTGGTGCGGGGCTTCCATGAGGTGAGGGACATTACGTACATAAAGAAAGAAAAAGTATTTATTTAAACAAGCACGTGCACAGTGCCGGCATGCCGCAGCATCTAAGAATTGAATTATTTACCAACAACTAATCACATCACTTACTTGACTTGCGTTTAATGTGAACGCGTCGATAATTTTTCGTTCCCGAAGCATAATACGTATGCCGTATTTCAATTTGATTGTCATTTGTTAGCATTGTCTAATTTGGTCGTCTGTGCAGGTGGTGGACCCGCGGCTGGTGGGCGCGTTCGATGCGCGCGAGCTGGAGCTGGTGATCGCGGGCGCGCCCGAGCTGGACGTGGCCGACTGGCGCGCGCACACGGAGTACCGCGGCGGGTACCACGACGCGCACCCTGTCATCCTGTGGTTCTGGCAGGCTATCGACAGGTACACATCGCACATTTATAACTTGCCGGACGGTGAATAAGCATTCGTTCTCTTGCCCTTATCCCAATTTACCTATTTGGGGTCGGCACAACATCTTTTCTTCCATACTTCTGTTAGTCGTCATCTCGGTAGTCCACTTTCTAACCATACCATCATTCACACAATCCATCCATAGTTTCTTTGGTCTTCCCCTACTCTTATAGCCTTCCTATCTTCTTCCATTAACATCCATCCAAAGTTTGTCTTTCGCGAAAAAGATCGCCTTCCGCGATAAGACCGCCCATTTTGTCACCTTGTGTAAAATTTATACATTTAGGTATATCTGTAATAAATACCTATTTCATCAGTTATATGAATGCGACCGAAAACGTCGCCATCACACATAACCGCTGGCACATCCATACTTCCTTATATTTTACCAAAATGCGGAAGTGTCAGACTTGAGCCGTCGCTATGTGAAATTAATACTTCTTAGTCTAATGTATTGTTGGGTTACTGTAGCCACAGATAATATACTCTATATAGCCTAATATTAGTTTCCCTTTACGGTGTTTACACTGTCTATGTCTCTCATCTCATCCAACTCTACAAGCGCAGGTCTGCCGGATGTAATAAGCATACCTTTATGCTCTTCTATCTTTGTATTTTTCCTGAAGTGTTTTATCTATACTAATATTCTATATTGTATGTAGGAGGTAATCTCTGGAACTACCAGTCGGATTTCAAAAATTCTTTTTGCATTTGATAGCCTAATTCTTGAGAAAGGCTATAGGCTGTTTGACGTCACGCTATGACCCTTAGGAGCCGAGCAAAACCGCTATGCGAAAACAAAGTGATAGGGCAGGAGACGCGGGCAGGTGTTGCAAACTTGCAATGCGAGATGGGTCGAGGGAATAAGAAATTTCACGCGAACGAAATCACGGGCAGAAGCTAGTGTATACATAAATAACGTTTACGTTGTGCTTTTCCGGCAGGTTCACGAACGAGCAGCGCCTGCGCCTGGTGCAGTTCGTGACGGGCACGTCGTCCATCCCGTACGAGGGCTTCTCGGCGCTGCGGGGCTCCACGGGCCCGCGCCGCTTCTGCATCGAGCGCTGGGGCCGCGTCGAGTCGCTGCCGCGCGCGCACACCTGCTTCAACCGCCTGGACCTGCCGCCCTACCCCACGCCAAACCTGCTGCACGAGAAGCTGTTGCTAGCCGTCGAAGAAACCAACACCTTCGGCATTGAATGAACTCATCAGCACGACTGATGCACCACTTTTATAATGCTTTACGAACGACGCTCTATTCAGCTCGATTTCTCGAAAATTTAGCATTTTGTGTCTTAACGAGCATTACCTAGAGCGCTCCAGTAGCGTATGCTTCGCAAAACCCTAGACGATATCAAGATTCGGCCCAACAACGACTTAAAATGGGCATGTTTTTGGACATTAGTTGTGGTAGGCCTACAAATGTTATCTGGCCCAATACGATACGATACCCGTGATTGGCCTCCATTCTAAACCGCATTTGTATTCGCTCTACGAGATAATAAATATAAAGTAAATTATTATACATCGTATTATGTGAAACTTAACTGTATCCTTGGAATTAACACACTTATTAACATGATTGTAATTAAGTTAATTCGACCCAAACAATGAGAATGAGAGTATACTGTATGAAGTATTGAAAATACATTTGCAGCTGTAAATAATTGTGACTAATTACAAGTATTGTGGTCAATGTAAATAATAGTCAATTGATAGTGTAATGGACAAACAAAGATAGGGGTATTTTAGCAGTTTAATAAATAAACATGTGTAGATGTGCCTAGGTATTTATTGTTATAATAACTGGCCGCGTATTCTACGAGGTTTGTACTTTATTATCGCTTTTATTATAAGTGAACGTATATTGTGGCTGTGAAATGGGACTCAAGTCCTGTGTTTAGTAATTACGCTTTTACGTCACTAATTTATAATATTATAAATGTAACCTTTATCACCCTTGATAAGAACAGTTAATTTTAAATTATTGCGAACACTGTATGTATTATTGCTGCATACTACAAAATTTTATCATTGAAACTAAATAATTTAATATTCGCAAATTGTATAAATAATTTAAAAGCATTTTTTATCAATTAAGTTTCTAATTCTCCAAATTACAAGCAACACTAGTCAGCTACAATGTTATTATTATTATCAATAATTTTGTTTGAACTACATCAAACACTTGTATATTATATATTTCCTAGCTATCCTTTTCTGGAATTTATAGATGTACCATTTTTACTGTAAAACGAGTCATGAATGTGCGAGCTACATAGTTCATTTAAAAATTATTTATGTTCCTTTATTATATTATAAATTAGAACAGTTGTATAGTTAGTAATCCTGCAGTTCATGACAAACGGTTGTTGCCCGTCTCATATGCAGATATAGAATAGTATTGAATGTCTCGTATGTAATGTAAATATATTATTTATTGTGCTTATGAACTCTACACTTATGTGTAATTGATGTTTATTTTTGTAAGTAATAATTCTATTATGTTGAATATTTAACTCTGTGTATTGTTTTATTATCTCTAAATTTTAAGTAAATTGTTTTTGTGTGAAAGTGATAAAAAGTGTCAATATACAACATTACTTGAAAAATATTGCTTTTATTTGCCCCTTGACTTGTAGTTAGGTACATGAGATTAACTATACAAGATATTCATGATATGCTACTTGATAGAAGGCTGGGGGAGGAATACAGAAAAATAGGAAAATAATTAAGAAAAATATCACACATACAAAATGTTTATTTTTCTGAAGTTGTGTAACAACAAAAATCAACCTTGTTATTTTTAAGACCTTATCTTTTAACATATATCAACTATTTACAGTTCCCAAAGTCTGCATTTGTCAACACAAACTCATGATAAAAAATGCAACAAGGGTTACTTTGCATGTTCTACTCTAAATTGTGACGGAGTTAATTCATAGCTTGTCACAGTCAGTAAGTTTTAAAATCCTTATTCCATAAAACTCATAGTTAAATCATAAGCTGTGATTACAATATGATAAAAGCTACTGTTATTATAGTTCCGTATGCATACTGTAGCTATGTGAATCCAAAATTAAAACTCTTAAAAATAATCCTCCCCCTCTACAACATCCTATGTGATTCGCGAGCAAGACTAGTCAACCCCCATATCAATAACTTTCAAATTGAACCCGATCAAGTCAATTAGTAAATTGAAAGGTGGTTTCCGAAGAAATCAACTAAATTTTAATGTAATATAATACACGCTCGTGTAAATATTTTGTATATTTACTTCAAAAATAACGGTACATACAATATTTTTAATTTGTAACTCTATCGAAAGGGAGAAGAGCGAAGGCTCACTGTGAGTCTAGCCAAGAGAGGGAAAATCCTTGCTGTCATCAACCTTAGGCGGTGCGACCGGCGCACGCAGCGGCGGGCGCTCCTCCACCGGCTCAGGCTCGCGCGGCGGGCCCCGGCCGCGCCCGCGCCCGCGCCCACGGCCTCGCGGCCCGCCGCCGCCGCGCCGCGCCGTGTCGTTGAACGTGAACTCGATGCCGAGCACTCGCTTCTGGCGCCCCACGCGCTGCGGGTAGTCGGCCATATCGAAGTCGTCGTCGCTGTCATCGTCCTCACCTCGTTCGCCTTCCTTTTTCTTCTCGAGCATCACCAGATTCTTCCACTGGCTGAGGTCCTCGCCCTCGCCAGCCTTTCGCAGGTTGTACTGCGGCTGAGTGCGTTGGGCATTTCGGAGCGCCTTGTACTCGTCAAGTGTGAGTTCACGCGGCTCCTCTTCGGTGGGAACGGCGGCGCGCTCTGCCTCGGGCTGCTGTCCGTCGCCGGCACCAGTCGCATCAGCCGCTTTCTCCTCAGCCACCTCACCTTCGGAACCGGTCTTGTTGAGCTCGTCAATCTCATCCTTGAGCGTGCCCCAGTTATGAGGACCGGCACCCTCACGCTTGTCCACCGGCTTCACACCGGTTTTGTCGGAGCCGGATCTCCTATCAAACTCGCGCTTGCCTCTATTGTCGAACGGACGCGGCCCGCGCGGTCCATCACGACTGTCGCGAGACTCGCGAGGTTCACGCGGCGGCCTCGGCCCACGGCGCTCGGCTCCTTCAGGATTGTCGCTGAAATTGCGTCGTTCAAAGTTGGGCCGGCGGTCACCAAACTCACGCCGGGGTGGTCGAGGGGCTCCTTCCTTGTTCTCGACGGCGCCATTCTGCGGCCGTTCCTCGCGGCGACGCGGAGGAGGGCGTTCCGTGTTGCGGTCGACAGGCTTGGGAGGACCCTTAGGCTTCTGTTGCTCACCGCTCCTGTTTTCCTGAGACTTTACATTTTGGGTTTCCTTGATTCCCTTCCTGATAGCGGGAGCGCCACCTTTAGGTTTAGTCTCAGGTTTGCCCTTGTTCTCCTTTTCGGCTTCTTTGGTCTTCTTTTTGAGCTCCTTCGCTTGCTCTCGCGCTTTTAACGCATCAAGAGGATCGGACTCATCGTCCAAGAAAAGAGCATATCTGTTAACAACCCCCACACCGTAGGAATTCTCCATTGTGATCCTCTTGATGATTTAATCACACAATAACTGGATGTTGGTGGATTATTTTCACGCACTTTAGTAAGGCGACATTTTGTCTTATTTTATTGATTTCATTTAATATGGCGGACGTAAGCGAACGCACCTAATACGCCATATGACGAAAAGGAATAGAGAAAAGAATGAAAATGGCGGCACGGTTTTCTTTTTAAATAATTGTCTCTGGTTTTCCGAGCTCTATTTTATAACCAGAGACAATAATAACACTGATATTCTGTGTTATAGTGCAAACGATCAAACTTGTTACGGACCGGACAGTGAACGAAATCTGCTAGTTGAGACAATCGGATCTGCCCACTCTATATATATATATAACTTGTATAATAGAGGTCAGTGGATCTGCCACTTTTGCCAGTAACTTTGTGTGCACAGTTATTTAGCACTCGAATCACACTATGCTTCCGATTTTTTGTAGCGCGCGAAGATTACGATTGCTAAAGCGGCAACGCTAATGCCACTGTTTTGTTTTGTTGTATCTTAGAGAACTTTCTAAATATTTGTGCGTACTACACGACCTTTTTCATCGTCACTTTTAACGTTTAATAAGTTATGTATTATTTTTAGTACATAGCATGTCGCTAATGGTTCATATTTTCTGCCATGGTGCGAAAATGCATGCAAGCATGACCAACCACCATGAATCTGACCAAGATTATGTCTAGACTGTAAAAGAGACCTCTGAGTATGTTTTGGTCTTTCTTTTCAGAGTAGTCAGATAGGAAACGCCGACTTCATATACTTAGCTTATTTTTTATTTTCTTATAATATGGCGTGTAAAAGTTATTCCGATATCCTATTTACAGAATAAAGGATTTCATTTAATTTTATTTCTACAACAACGTTTTAATCGTGAATGAAGGCAAGTCAGGGTCTTACTTAAACCATAATGTTCTGTGAGGCGAATTGTCTGATCCGACCGTACACATGCGTGGATTTGGTACGGAGCCGACCAAGATTGGTATGCCAACTATCGGACTGAGCGGACAGCAGTCAATCAGCCACGCCACGGCCTGGCCACGAACTCGCCACTATCAGCGGCAGCTTAGCGCGGGGCGGCGCGCCGCGTATATTATGAACCATGCATGCCACGACACACGGCTCGCAGCGTCAACGCTAGATAAATAAAACCAAACTAAAAAAAAAAGACGGGTTGCACTTCGGGAGTGCCGGCAGAAGTGAAAAATTGAATATTAACGTTGAAATAAATCAATTATTAATTGAATTAATATAACTAAGTTTTTTTCACTATTTCTGCGTCACTTTTTTCATTAATCGATGCACTTTGTTCAATTTCCATTTTTTGAAACACTTTATATACACGAATTTTACGAATACACAGCAGTGTGGCTACTACACGTCTGTGTAGCCGTCTACTACCGTCTGGTCGAGCCATCAGCAGTCCATCCACGTCCGCGTCCGCGTCCACCATCACCATCACATCACATCACCATCGCCATCGCATCACCATCGCCATCGCCATCACCATCTCCATCATCATCATCACCATCGCCATCACCATCGCCATCGCCATCACCATCACCATCCATCCATCCATCCATTATCGTGTCTCACTTGGTTCACTTCGGTTGGCGCCGCCGAAGAAAGAGATGGGGGGGGGGGAATCTCTCCTGACGGTCACGTGTCCGGACGCGATGCCCCGACGCGAGTTTAACATTTTTTACCCATTACAAAAAGTGTTCAACACCGCTAAAGAAGTTTTCACTTCAAAAACAAATTTAATTTACTCTTATATTAAAATACACAACAACAGCAATACAATTTCTTTCCTAAATCAAGGATTAGGGGAGAGCCAAAATTATTTCCAAATTAACAGTGACCAAGAAACCGCGCCGCTTGCCGCTAAGCCAAAAGTCGTGGCAGGGCGGTTAGAGTATGGTGTTAACGAAAAACTTTTGAGCAACTGTTTTGTGTTACTGCAGGCGCTACAAGCTATCTCTTGGCTGAACCATCGGTAAATACCTATCTCTAAAACTAAAATCCTTTAGAGGCAAAATTTTTTGCCTTTAACCCACCAGGTCTTTTAGGGCTTTAGGCCACCACTTTTGGCTTAGCGGCAAGCGGCGCGGTTTCTTTTGTCTAGCGTTGACGCTGCGAGCGGTGCGTCCATTGGCGTATATAGGGGGGGGGGGGGCGGGTGGGCACGGCCCACCCTAGAATGGTCTCAGGCCCACCCTAGGGTGTTTGGGGCCCTATTCGAAATTACTTTGGTACATAATATAACTTCACACAAAAGCAATCAAATAAATAATCTACCGCCAAGATCTACACAAACTTATTATTAACTACATAATACATTCCATTTAGTTACTTTTGAAATCACAAAAATAATAGAATCTATTAATAAGCAACGAAATAAGCTAGAGTATTATTATAATTAGACGGCCCGGGAGCAAACGCATCGGCAATCGGCCATACAGGCCACGGCAGGGGTTGCGCAGGTCGCAAAGGATCCGGCATCGGGCCACGCACAACGGACCAAACGGGAGTCTAAGTGCGGAAAAGGGAGCCCCATCATCATCATCTGGGTCTCGAGGTGGCTTTGCACAAATCTGAGGTCCTCTGTTTCCATGGGCCTCGGAACAAGCCACCACGCGGTTTACACATAGCGGTAGGAGGCGCCCGCATCGGTGTCGAGTCGACGATGAAGTACCTAGGACTTGTCCTCGACAGCCGGTGGGACTTCGGCCCGCACATTCAGCGGCTGGTCCCCAGGTTGATGAGCGTTGCAGCTGCTCTTGCAAAACTGCTACCTAATTTGGGGGGGGCCCAACGCCTCCTGCCGGAGACTGTACGTGGGGATTGTGAAGTCCATGGCCCTGTATGGGGCGCCCGTGTGGGCGGACACTCTGACGGCCCGCAACGTTTCAATATTGCGAAGGCCGCAAAGAGCGATAGCTGTTAGGGTGATAAGAGGATACCGTACGATCTCCTACGAGGCAGCAACTCTCCTGGCCGGATCAACGCCCTGGGATCTGGACGCGAAAATCCATGCGTCCCTATATCGCTGGTGGAAGGCAGAGCTTGCTCGTGGTCAGCCTCCGGTTCCTCGGGAATTCCATGCACAAAGGACTGAGCTCCGTCAGATCCTAGTGGCTGAATGGAGGGAGTGACTTGCGCAATCCAGGTGGGGGCTCGCCACAATAGTGGCAGTAAGGCCTGTTATGGAAGAATGGCTGGAGAGGCAGCATGGCGCTCTGAGCTTCCGGCTGACGCAGGTGCTTACTGGACACGGATGTTTCGGGAAATACCTGCGTCGCATAGGTCGGGAGCGGACACCTGCTTGTCATCACTATGTGGACTGCCACGAGGACACGGCGTTACATACGTTGGAGGAGTACAGCTTGGGCCCAACAGCGCTGTGCCCTCGTCGCGACACTTGGTGCGGGTGATCTGTCATTTTCGGCGGTGGTTCAGTCCATGGTCGGAAGCGAAAACGCGTGGGATGCTGTGGCCTCTTTTTGCGAGGAGTTGATGCATGCAAAGGAGGCGGCGGAAAGGGAGAGAGAGAGCATACCTCTGATTCCAAACGGACCAGAAGAGCAGCTGGGCGTCGAAGGGTGCTTAACGATTTCCGGCCACTATAAGAAGGGGCCTGCGGGGTCGCTCGAGCAGTCGGGCTCAAAGAAGTGGCAGGCAATAGTGGGGTTTTAGTCGGTAGGTGTCCGACATTATGGTTGGGAGCAGAAGCAGGTGTGTCACCACTGTGCGGCTTGCCCTGAGATACGGTGCAGCACACGTTGGAAGAGTGCCCAGCTTGGGCAGGGCTGCGCCGTGACCTCATCGCGGCAATAGGCGGGAGCGATCTCTCGCTCCCGGCTGTCGTTCAATCGATGGTCGAGAGCGGGAGCGCATGGGACGGTGTTGCCTCCTTTTGCGAGGATGTCATGTCTGCAAAGGAGGCGGCCGAGCGGGAGAGAGAAGCCGCATCCTCTCTCCCCTCCCGCAGGAGATGCACTGGGCGCCCGAGTAGGGCGCAAAACGATCTACGACCTCCATGAGAGGTGGCCTGCGGTCGGCGGACTAGGGGCGTCTGTCGTCCGACCAGACAAGCCCGAGTTGGCGCTGCAGTGTTCAACGCGCGCCACTCGAGAGTGGGTGCGGCCATTATAGGAATGGGCGCACGGGGAGGTGGGACCCGCTGTTTCTCAGCGGGCCTGTCGGGGGAGCGGTAAATGCTTATGCGAATCCCGCACCCCCGGCCATAGGTAGAGGTGGAACACCGCGGTGGTTTTAGCCGATAAGAGTCCGGCATGCCCCTCTGTCACACCCACGATAGAGGAAGTCTATGAGGATTTCCACAGCGAGAAAAAAAAAAGGTATCCGACATCATAACCCTCCGTTCTTCCCGGACGGAGGGTAAAAAAAAAGGTCAGGGGCCAGGCCCCCCCTAGAAAGATTCCCTAGATACGCCAATGGGTGCGTCGTGGCATGGTTCATACAATACATCTATCTGGAGAAACTGACTGACTTACTGACAGACTGACTGACTGACATATCAACCACAGAATTCTTAAAATATGCACAGAGTACTTTTTGATAAAAATACAAAGACATTAAAATTTTATATGTAAAAATATGATATCAACGCACAGCCGAAACTACTGGGACTAGGAATGTGAAATTTTGCAATTTTGGAATCCGTGGGAACTCAACTCTCGGATTCCACAAACCTTAGAGCCCTCTCCGCATCCGAAACCTATAAGTATTTGGGTATGTCGGAAGCGTTAGGGATCAATGTTACTGACATGAAGCAATCGTTGAAGGAGCGCTTCTGTGGCTGCCTGAAAAAAGTGCTGAATAGTCTATCAGGCGGAAACAAGGTGCGCGCCTTCAACGGTTGGATCATGCCGGTTTTGATGTACTCTTTTGGCATACTCAAATGGACTCAAACCGAACTCGACGCCCTGGATAGGAGGGTCCGTGCACTGCTGACTGCAAATCGAATGCATCACCCAAGGTAATCGGTAATGAGGCTGAAAATACAGCCTTGTGGAATCGGAGGTGCCGTACTATAGGTATGTGCCCGACCCGACCCAGTTCTCGAAAATGGTAATATCACATTGTACTGGGATCGATCCATCATCACTGACAGGACTATTGTTGCCAATAAGCCTGATATAGTGGTGATGGATCGATTAGAGCGGCGCGCAATGATTGTTGCCATAACCGTCCCGCATGATGAGAACCTCGTGAAAGCTGAGAAAGATAAACAAATCAAGTATCTTGACTTGGCTCGCGAGGTTGTCGAGATGTGGAATGTTGACTCAACAATCATTGTGCCGATAGTCGTTACAGCCAATGGATTGATAGCCAAGAGCCTCGACCAACACCTGAGGAGGCTCTCGTTGGGCAGCTGGATCAAGGCCTTGATTCAGAAAGCAGTACTTCTGGACACGGCTCGCATTGTCAGGACGTTCCTCTCTCTGGAGCCCTGACCGGCCGGTAGCTTGGTAGGACCCTGTTCCCACTCGGACCACTCGGGACCCGCGCGTTGGCAACGCGCAGTCAACGCAAGGCAAACATGCGAGCAGCGAGTTGTCACTGAGTGGTCCACCCGCCGTCCGCGCGTGGAGGGCTTACGACCGAGGCGATCCGGTGACGCTACGGAGTTGATATAGTGAGCGCATACCCATACAAGTCTATATAAAGAATACTAGCCGCAGGAGGCGAGGCGGGGCAGAGTGGGTGCCGGGTGGCTCTAATGAGCTGTGACCTTTATGCTGGACACGCTGGGCGTTGTATGGACTGCATGTGTAAAAAGACTGGCATTATACTCTGAAAAGGATAATTTTGACCTTACCAAGACACTCGGGTATATTTAGTAGCACCAGTTTAAAATGAATCATTACTATTTCAATAGAATCTTGCGCAACAATACACACGTCATTCTGACCCACACGATCTTGCTTGAAAAATGGCGGGATTTATTTTTATTATTTATTTAATTAAGGTTCACCAACAGTTGCTGCAGACATTATACAGTTAGGAACATACAAGTAATTGAGTCTTAAGTCTAACTGCACAACCAATTACAGGCAAACACCACATGCAAAGTGGTCTTTGTAATTATGAATTTAATTTAATTTAAAGACCTAATGTACTTATATTCTAGATAATTATTATAAATAGTAATACTAATTGCGTCTGACAAACGTCGATATTGAGTCTGCGTGGACGTTAACCAGGTCGCTGCCATGGTACAATTATATACTTCGCCATTATACCATGGTCGCTGCGTTCGTTTACGAGTTTGCACATGCGGGGTATAGGCGAATTAGCACCAGACACTGTACGGCGAAGAGGTGGAACGGGTGTTATAGGTTTGCGAGGTGGTCTACGGGGTACTCTGAAATTGAACCTGCATACCAATTGTGGGCAGTCAATGGTGTTATTGAGCAGTTTATATGCGAATCTCAAATCCAAGAGCTCCCTTCGAGCTTCCAGGGTACTCATTTTGTAGCAGCCTAGTTTATGAAGGTAGGAGAGATATTTAAATTGCCTTCCCTTTGAGTACCCTAGGTATCGGATAAACCTTTTTTGATGTGCGTGTGGTGTGAGAGCCACTTTGTTAAAACTCCTTAAAAATGTGCTTAGGATTTAGTGAACATTCCCAAAGAATTGTGAAAGTTGGAATCAGATTTTGTGAAAATCAAATAACCGAGTTATGGACTCTAAAGAGGGCCCACCTGAACCTGATTAACTATGGACACTACAGAAAAGGTCTTTATGCCAAAATCTAAGCTAATGCCAAACAAAATTTGTGAAAACAAGATATTATCGCAAAACACTGTCCTTCTTTGTATATCTTCGTACAAAATGGGCTCTCAATTCTCATACACGTAATAGTACATTATGATACAAGGCGAGCGCGATAAGGAAGCCGAGAGTTTAATGATCAATGCACACGCGTATCATACGACGTTTTTCAACACATTTGCGAGGAAAAAAACAGGCTTGTATTGTTAAATATTAACTTGTATGGATAATGGCGGGCTGGGTTTGTTTTTCCGCGCGCCGCGCTAACGTGGTGCGCGCGCAGGTTTACCCATAGAGTAAGTAATGGCGCGCGTTTATTTATCCGCCGCGCGTCGCGCCGCCGCATCTCTCACGCACGACTCGAATAAACATTTTATATATTTTGTTTTATAGTAGCGTTTAATTATACAATTAATCTTAACTGTCCCGTTGGTTTCGTGGTTACAAGTGCATCTGCCGTGCAAGGGGTCCTGGGTTCGATTCTCAGGTCGGACAGTGTTATTTATATTGGGTTTTTCCCGTTAGGAGTTTCTTTACTCTTTTTCTTTTTTTTTTGCCCGGAGTTTGGAAATTGGTGGCGTAATACCCCCGTGCCTCGGAAAGCACGTAAAACCGTTGGTCCTGCGCCTGATCTCTCTTCGGTCGTGTCGGATTGCCGTCCCATCGAACTATGAGAGTAAAGGAACAGAGAGTGCACCTGTATTTGCGCACACACTTGAGCACTATAATATCTCCTGCAAACCTGGCTAATCTTCTTTGAAATTGGCCACCGTGACCGAAATCGGTCAGGGAATTTATTATTATTTTATTATTTTTAAACCTAAACCTACCCAACACACTACAAAAGCACCCTTAGAATAATTGAATAAGCAACTGACAACCCTTGTAGCAATCAAGTATTCTTTTCTTCGGTTTTTACTATAAAAAGTACGCTTTTCTTTAGAGAATGAAGGACAGTCATCATAAAAATATTTTCATAAAAATATTTTATTTTAATTAACGCCACCTCTGGACTGCTAATATTTGCTCTGGCTGCTTAATATTTTTTTATTTTGACATCACGGCGCTGCACTGGCGCGCGGCGGCGTGATGTGCGTGTACTAGGCGCACAGACACACTGCAGATAATGAATAATGACCCTCGTAGTGCGGTGACACGTTTTTTATGATTTCAATTTAATAAACTATCGAAATAAAAAAAAAAATTAAGCATTTTCAAAGTTACTGCTTTTGAGCTGAAATTTTGTACAGAGATTCTAGACCAGATACACTCTTCAACCTGTTTGTATTGATATACCCTTTCCGTAACACCCTGTATAGACGCTGGAGAGCATGGTTTGGAAATTTTTCATAACAAACAGATTATGTGTTTCGTTATGTATTCGTCCTAAGTTATAAGAAGAAATTATATTTTAAGTTGTTATAAAATATTTTAAGTTGTTATAAATAAATTTCAGGACTGACCATTGAACTTGGCACCCATTACCTACTTCTTTTGTCGTTGAAGTCAACCACCAAGGCATGTATATATAATTATCATAATATTGAACTTGGCTCGCATTTCATATTTATGTTTTTGATGGGGTATCATTACTTTTTGTTCAGAACATGTTAGTAGGTACTTATTCCTAATAAAATTAATAACGAATGGTTTTTGTTAATCTACTGTATTTACGTTTATGGGGTATAATTGTCTTTTTGTGTTATTTTCTATATTTTCATGTTGTACGTTCGAGTGAATTGCCCATTCGATATCCGGATTTTTTTACGCGTTTTCTGTAATTTGGCCAAGTCGGGGCTGTAGAACACCTTAAAATCCACATGGCTGTCATCAACTTTGATTGATGATTCTTACATATACAGGGTGTTACAGAAAGGGTATATCAATACAAACGGGTTGAAGAGTGTATCTGGTCTAGAATCTCTGTACAAAATTTCAGCTCAAAAGCAGTAACTTTGAAAATGCTTAATATTTTTTTATTTCGATAGTTTATTGAATTGAAATCATAACAAACGTGTCACCGCATTACGAGGGTCATTATCCATTATCTGTACTGTGTCTGTGCGTGTATTACACGCACATCACGCCGCCGCGCGCCAGTGCAGCGCCGTGATGTCGAAATATAAAAAATGTTAAGCATTCTTAAAGTTAATGCTTTTGAGCTGAAATTTTGTACAGAGATTCTAGACCAGATACACTGTTCAACCCGTTTGTATTGATATACCCTTTCCGTAACACCCTGTATAGGCACTAAAAGTAAGTGTTCCTAATAGAATCAATTAATTGAAAAATTATAATAAAATGATAAAAATTACTAATTTCTGATGTATTCCTTTGTATTTACCCAACTACCTATCTGGATGCCAGAACTTTCTAGGTCATCTGGCTAAGTCAGTGATGAAAAAGGCCAATTTTTGGACGTTATTATCTAAATAACCGTTTGAGGTGTGTTTATGAAATGTGGAGCACATATAATGTATCTCGCAAGTCTCAATATATGAGCCAAATTTGACACGTTTAACGGAGCTGCTCGCCAGTTCCGTTATAGCTTGAACTTGGCTTGACACGCTGCCGCGTGTCTAGATTTCGTCCTGACGACACGGTCATCCTCTTTCATGGCAAATCCTGGCAATCGGTGCACAAAGAAGCTGAATGAAAAATCACAAGAGAAAATATTTATAGTTACCGCCTAATGCGCCTAATCACAAATGCTACAAAACATTTTGCTGACACGAAATAACCAGGCGCTTTATGAAAATTTTAGTAAAGTTAAAATAAATAAAACCACTGACTAATAATGATATTTTTCAATACGTACGTAATAAACACTGTTCGTACCACAGTTTTCATCAAAAAACAGTAGCGTTTATCTTTCCTGAGCACATGTTCTGTGTGGCTCTGCTAGAGAGTAGGTATGCTCTCCAGCCACTTTCAATGTCTGTTATGGCGTCGGATTTCTATACCGCCCGCCACTACAGTCGTCAGCCAACCGATCGCAGAGCGCGCGGGCGCTACCCGCCGAGGCTGCGGGCACAGTATAATATACAGTAAAACATCTTCATACAAACGTGCCGCTCTCGGTTTGAATGTGTGCGTGCGCGCCGCGCGCCATGTCGGCACGCGATTTCACGCACACGCTAGCATAATATATGAGGGAATAAGGTGGCGGCAGTGCGGGCTGTGCAGCGCGACTGTGAGCACGCGCGTACGCTACATGACCGCTTGCGTTCGTCAACTCTCGCCGGCGGCGGCCACTTAAATTACGAGTATCATGACTTCAAAAAGGGGAAAAAAATATTGTAGTGTTTTCGGGTGCCTCAATAATGATTTCGCAAACCCGGACTTATCATTCTTCATAGTTCCTACTCAACCAGAAATGTAAGTACCTACTTATACTTAAATATTATTAGAAAATGTGGTATTGTATTGTTTATTTCACAGTTTATTTGCTTTATTAAGAGCGTAGCCGAGTCGCATTTTTCCATATAAATGTATTCCCAAATTTACTTTCTGAATACTATGTTTAGAGATGTGCATAACTCCAGCTTCCTCATATGTGATAGAATAATTCTACCTATGCCAATATTTAAGGCATAATAGCTGCAATCCAAGTTCCCAGTCTTAATTTAGCTGCCACAAAAACTTCGTCAATATGAGTCGTTTAGTGTGTGTTAGCTAGAGTGACGTCATCCCAGCTTCCTCATTCGATACCAGGCAAACCAGTGAGGTTAGGGTTTTGGAATATAGTCAGAAAAATAAGGCATAATAGCTGCACAAGGAAGGAAAAAACTGAACGATAATACTTAAAAAGTGTTGAAACTACGATAAAAAAACGTGTGTGTAAGCTGGAGTGTTGTCACCCCAGCTGCTCATGTCGTATCTTCCAAACGAAAGAAGATATGATTATGTATGATAGCTTAAAAATTAAGGCATAATAGCTGCCATTGGCAGCAAAATTTTCAAATCTCTGGTCAAAATACTCTATGAGTTATTAAACCGATAAGTATGTGTAAGCTGGAGTGACGGCACCCTAGCTGCTCATGTCATATATTCCAAACGAAAGAAGATACGATTATGTATTATAGCTCAAAAATTAAGGCATAATAGCTGCCATAGGCAGCAAAATTTTCAAATCTCTAGGCCTTGTAGTTTCCACGTAATAAGCAAAAAAAACTGTTCCGCGCCGAAAACATCAATTATTGCTTCGGAGATTGTAAACTGCGGCGTTGCCGTTCCGTGCGCTACATTATCAGTTTGAAGTAGTTTGAACTAGATTATAGACTGGGAGCCGACTACACATTTTTCTCAAACATGCTTGGAAATTTGAGCATTATTTTGACAATCTTCTTCAAGATAAATCGAAGCAAGCAAGCATTGATGGACTTACGTATATGTACCTCGGCCCACATCATCCATCAATGCCTCTTTTGCTGGCCGCTGCAGTAATGTATTATTAATCGTACTATGTAAGTATTTATTTATTTATTTTATTTATTAAAACTTTATGCACAAGTAAAAAAACTGTACAAAGGCGGACTTAATGCCTTGGGCATTTTCTACCAGTCTACCTTATATAAGTATTGAGTTATTTATAGTCAAATTGTGTGTTTAAACAGGACGAAAGAAAATTAAAGTTTACTTACCTACACTTTTAATCAGTTCGCGGGCGAAGTAGAAGAAGAGAAGAGAAGAAGAAGTAGAAGAAGAGAAGAAGAAGTATAGAAGTTTTATTATTAGGACGTATAAACAATTAAACATATATACTCAACCGCCAGCAAAATGTGATTTTACAAGCTCGAAATCAAATCTTCTCACTCTCACAAAAATTATGTCCACAGATAAATGCAATCGTTTTTTAGGCATTGAGGCATTGGTCTTTGAGCCATCTCTTTTAGGGTTCCGTAAATCAAAAGGAAAAAACGGAACAATTATACGATCACTTTGATGTCCGTATGTCTGTCTGTCAAGACCCTTTATGTCAGGAATGCGTGGAGGTATCGAGTTGAAATTAATACCATATACTCAGGTCTGCGGTCCCTTGAAGCTGTAAAAAAATCGAACTTCTAAGTTAACGTAAAAAAAAAGATACGGCCGTTTATGAAACGTATATTTCGACACTCTTAAGGGAATCAAAATGTATAGAGTACTTCCCGTTGACCTAGAATAGGGAATGCAATCTCGTTCTCGCGATATCTCGGCCATATTTACTTTAATCTCGGTCAAAAATCGGACGAGATCTCACGAGAATAACGATATTGCACAGGAGCATAAATATATGTTTCCCGTAGCAGAAAGAGCGTTCTCTTCAGCTGGTTATTTGGCCTGCAAAATTAGAAGACGTGTGTCAGACGACTCTTTAACATTTTATGCTTTTTGCGAAGCTATTTTCAATAACTTTTACACTATATGGTTTAGGAGGCTGATTTTTTGAAACCGTACTGGGTTTACTATAGTGAACCCATTTTTATACATTTCGTTGCTGGCGATTCTGGGTTTTTTGTCTATGAACTTTTAGCCAAGTCCTTTGTACGGAACCCTCGGTGCGCGAGTCCGACTCGCACTTGACCGATTTTCTTAATGACATTTGTTCTGATTCGACATTACTTTAGATTTGCTTTATGTAGAGAATTGTTCAAATGTCACGATTTCATGAAAAAGTAATTCAATCGCTAGTAATAATAAGCTTTAAATAGACCAATTCTATCTTATTTCATCAACCTTAGAAATAAAGCACAAACCAATTGTATTCAAAATGTGTTTACTGTAAGTGTACCTAGTTCTCTCGTCGTCTAAAGTTGATAAGAATCTACTTTATTACATTCATTGTTCAGTCGGCTCTTAGTCTATATCCTCAATATACAAAATTAAAAATATTTTGAGCGCAAGTTAAAATGACTTCTAATAGAATGCATGCTAAGTGCAAACTTGGTTGCAGTATTGTAGCGCACGGAACGGCAACGCCGCTGTTTACAATCTCCGAAGCAATAATTGATGTTTTTGGCGCGGAACAGTTTTTTTTGCTTATTACGTGGAAACTACAAGGCCTAGAGATTTGAAAATTTTGCTGCCTATGGCAGCTATTATGCCTTAAATTTTGAGCTATAATACATAATCGTATCTTCTTTCGTTCGGAAGATATGACATGAGCAGCTGGGGTGCCGTCACTCCAGCTTACACATACTTATCGGTTTAATAACTCATAGAGTATTTTGACCAGAGATTTGAAAATTTTGCTGCCAATGGCAGCTATTATGCCTTAATTTTTAAGCTATCATACATAATCATATCTTCTTTCGTTTGGAAGATACGACATGAGCAGCTGGGGTGACATCACTCCAGCTTACACACACGTTTTTTTATCGTAGTTTCAACACTTTTTAAGTATTATCGTTCAGTTTTTTCCTTCCTTGTGCAGCTATTATGCCTTATTTTTCTGACTATATTCCAAAACCCTAACCTCACTGGTTTGCCTGGTATCGAATGAGGAAGCTGGGATGACGTCACTCTAGCTAACACACACTAAACGACTCATATTGACGAAGTTTTTGTGGCAGCTAAATTAAGACTGGGAACTTGGATTGCAGCTATTATGCCTTAAATATTGGCATAGGTAGAATTATTCTATCACATATGAGGAAGCTGGAGTTATGCACATTGTTTAGAGCTAAAGTTTATTTTAAGAAGTCTAGTTTTTAACCGACTTCTAAAAAAGGAGGAGGTTCTCAATTCGAATGTTTGTATTTTTTTTTTTATGTTTGTTCCCGCATAACTCCGTTGCTTGCCAACCGATTTGAAAAATTAGTTTTTTGTTGGAAAGGGTATACTTCCCAAATGGTCCCATGAAAATTTTATCGAAATCGGACAAGCGGTTTTTGAAAAATCAACAACAATCTAAAAATGTATCTACATTGTCTACATTAACGATCTTTTTGTTTACTTTTTTGTACATATCTGCATATAGAAAGATTTATTTTACAAATATTACAAAGCCTCCAATAGATGGTAATAATTAGGCTGATTTTAGTCTCAGGCTGGTTGTCTTAGGGAAGGTTCATATCTGACGGAACATGCGGTCGCGTAACGCCAGAACAGACAAATGTATATGTATGTAATGGCAGCTATTATGCCTTAATTTTTAAGCTATCATACATAATCATATCTTCTTTCGTTTGGAAGATACGACATGAGCAGCTGGGGTGACATCACTCCAGCTTACACACACGTTTTTTTATCGTAGTTTCAACACTTTTTAAGTATTATCGTTCAGTTTTTTCCTTCCTTGTGCAGCTATTATGCCTTATTTTTCTGACTATATTCCAAAACCCTAACCTCACTGGTTTGCCTTGTATTGAATGAGGAAGCTGGGATGACGTCACTCTAGCTAACACACACTAAACGACTCATATTGACGAAGTTTTTGTGGCAGCTAAATTAAGACTGGGAACTTGGATTGCAGCTATTATGCCTTAAATATTGGCATAGGTAGAATTAGCCTATCACATATGAGGAAGCTGGAGTTATGCACATGAAAAACACTTGACCGTTCACACTCGACGCACTAACGCATCATCGGTTGAGTGTGAACGGTCAAGTGTTTTTCTATACATTTGTCTGTTCTGGCGTTACGCGACCGCATGTTCCGTCAGATATGAACCTGAACTCACGGAGCGAATAACCCCGCCCGACGCGGTTGCGGGCCCGCAGCTCCTGTAGCATGCAAATATATATGTAAAAAATTAAAGCACATTTCACGACGCGTTTTAGGCCGCGTTTCCACTGACGCGGAGCTGGGCGGAGAGGAGCGGAGAAGAGCGGTGAAAAGTGGTCAGTGTTTCCACTGAAGCGGAGCTGGGCGGAGAGGAGCGATGAAGAGCGGTGAGTGGTCAGTGAGCGGAGCAGAGCGGAGTGGAGCATACTTTTGGAATCGCGCATTTTTGCACTTAGTTACACTCAATCTCTCGGAAAGACCATACGTCATGTTGTCGCTTAAAAAGAAAAATACGTATGCACCTAGTGACGTAACGAAGACAACTGACACACTGCACGCGAGTCACGCACCGCCCCGCTCCGCACCGGTCCGTACCGCCCCGCTGTCCTCCGCTCTGCACCCCAATGCTCGCTGTCCTCCGCACTGCACCGCCTCGATGTATGGATATCCGCTCAGCTCTGCTCCACCCCGCTCGTACTGTTTCCATTGAAGCGGAGCGGAGAGATTTCAAGCATAGTCATTGGTCAATTTGTGCACCGCTAAGCTCCTCTCCGCCCAGCTCCGCGTCAGTGGAAACGCGGCCTTAGGGTGAGGAAGATCACGTGACGGGTCTAAGTTGGTTTACAAGCAATAATAAGTAATAAGACAGTCGACGGAGCCCACGCTTCGCAAGTCCGCGCCGCTTGCCGCTAAGTCAAAATGCACATGCAGCGGCGAGCAGCTACAAGCATAACTCACTTTACGCTTGTAATGTTAGGGTACATTTTCGTTCGCAGCTTCTAGCGACTCGAAGTTCACTGTGCTGTAGGCTATTATGGCAGTAGCTATTGAAAATGTTGTATGGAGTGATTTATATGGTGTGCCATTGCATGAACTGCATTTCACCCAAGTGAGGTGGGGTACTAATAAAATATAGCTAGAAAAAACCAAAATTGTAGCTCCAAATAAAACAATACTTCTCAAAAAAAAGAAATTACTTCAAGTTCCAACACCAGTATCAATAAAACTTAAATTTCTAGCACTTCTTTTTACAAACACCACCACCACCACCACCACCACTACTACCATCTCTCCCCAGACAGGTTTCCATTAACAGTCCACAAACTCGGTATGGGTCACAGTCTCCAGCAGGTCTACGATCCTCCATGAAACCTTTACCTTTCTTTTTAATGTTTCTTTGAAGACGGATCGATGCCTTCCTGTTAGCGACACCCCATGAGAATTTGTCAAATGGTGCGGTTTCAAATTTTCCTGTCAATCGCATTCTGTTTGTAGCTTCATCAGCACCGTATACAACCATGTGTTTCATGTGGTTCTTCTCCAACCGCTTTATGCATTCTACTATGAAGTCATAACCTCCGTCTGAACGCATCCTCTTCGTACTGAAGTTATGATGCATTCCGATTCCTGGATGTAAATGGCCGAAAGGCTTAGGATGGTACGTTATGTCTACTCCGTATTCCTCGCCGATACGATTCATTATGTAACGTGACATCCACAAATCATCTGGAGCTTTAATGCCAAGAGTAGTGCCTATTTGAAACTCCCAACAACCAACCATCACTTCAGCATTAGTTCCTTCAAAGTCAAGTCCAGCAAATAGACATGCTTTGACGTGAGCTTCGGAGACCTCTCTTCCTGATATATATTTTGCTCCTACCCCGCAATATGAAAACTCGTATTTGACTGCAGGAAAACCACCTCCCTTAGGCCAACCCAGGCCCCAACCGTCATTGTCCAACATAGTATACTCTTGTTCCAAACCGAACCATGGCTCTTCAGCTTTATGTATTTCACACAGCTCATTACAAAAGTTTCTGAAATTTGTTCCTGCTGGCTTGCCACCTTCGCCTATATATACTTCGCATAAAACGAGGACGTGAGGATCAGCTCGGAACGGGTCTCTATAGACAGCAGCTGGTTTTAAAGTCGTGTCAGAATTCTCCGTGGTAGCTTGTCCCGTGGAACTGCCGTCAAAAGCCCAGCCTGGTGCAGCTTCTGGGCTGTATGGAATACAATCCAGGATACGATCTTTGCATCTCATATTAATGCCGGAACCGTCAATCCACACGTATGTAGCTAATATTTTATTACATGGCAAAGGAAGTCTTAGATAACGATCCATTACTTTTTTGTTAATAATATGATTAATATTATGTGCCAATAAGGTTCTTTTACTTGAATAAATGCATTTACTAGGCTTAGTAAGTGCCAAAATAGATTTCCTTAGGATGGAAGTCATTTTTATCAAACTTGAAATTTTAACAATTTAGAAATTTACTCAGAAAATTATGTTTTACTCCGAATCTTCGGCTTTTTGCTTTCCACGTTAAATTTTGAATGATTCTAAAATGATGTAATTTTACTTCTTTGGTATTTCAAATATGTTTAGAATACTAAAAAGCAAATTCTAACTGCCAGTTACTTCTTTATTCATACAAACCACTGACCTCTATTATTAAACAACAAATCAATAAAGCCGATAATACACTAGGGAAATCCCCCAACATGACACGCATGTGTCGAAATATGTAGAGTTATATCACATCACACTAATATTATAAAGGCGTAAGTTTGCGAGTGTGTGTGTTTATATGTTTGTTACTTCTTCACGCTTAAACGGCTGGACCAATTTTGATAAAATTTTGTTTGGATGTAGCTGACACTCTGGATTAACCGCTCGATCTACTTGTGCATTTTCCTGTGTCATGACTAGCAAATTATAAGATTTCGACACACATTATCTACCGACTTTTCACCGTTTAATCTCTAAATAGAAACAAAATTACTTATTTTTTTCGCTATCAAAGACATGTTTCTGCTATAAGAGCGCAAACTCTGTATGGATCACAGTCACCTGCAGGTCTACGGTCTTCTAAAAAACCTTTCTTTTCTATCTTAACACTTCTTTGTAATCTTATCGAAGCACTACGATCGGCCACTCCCCACCTACATTCTTTAAATGAAGCAGTTTCGAATTTCCCAGTTAATCTTTTTCGGTTTTCTTGACCATCTCCTAATCCGTAATTTTTCATATAATGTTCATGCTTTGCACATAAATCTTTACATACCCTTTCAATTTCTGTAATTCCTCCTATTTCACGCATTTTTTTTGTGCTAAAGTTATGGTGGCACCCTATTCCTGGCTGGTTCTTCCCCACAGGCTTTGGGTGATAGCTTATGATAATTCCAAAGTTTTCGGCAATTCTTCCTAGCAAATATCGTCCTACCCATAAGTCGTCAGCAGCTTTGATCCCCATTGTTGTTCCAACTTGATACTCCCAAGATCCTTTCATGACTTCTGCATTAGATCCGCCATAATCCAAGCCAGCATAAACGCACGCTCTGGCATGACATTCAACTAAATCCCTCCCTGCAACATGTTCGCCCATGCCGCAGTATGAGAACTTAGACTTTATTACGGGATATCCACGAACTTTCGGCCATCCCAATGGCCACAGATCCAAATCAAACATTGTATATTCTTGTTCTATACCAAACCATGGATCTTGGTCTGATATTTTGCTCAGTACGTTTGCACAATGTGCCCGATAGTTTGAAGGAGTGGGGGTCCCATTGCCATAATAAGTTTCGCATAGTACAATAACGTGGGGACTTTTGCGAATCGGATCTCTATATAAAGCAACTGGCAATAATATAGTGTCTGAGTCATCGGTTTTTGCTTGTCCAGTTGAACTTCCGTCAAACGCCCATTTCGGGACCATACTTAAGTTAGAAGGCACTTTGTCTAAAAGTCGATCTTTGCAACGTAAGGTAATTCCACTGCCATCAATCCAAACGTAAGTGGCAAAAACCTTATTTTGTGGCAATTTTAAATTTGTGAAATGATGAAAGTAGGCATTTAAAGGTGTACCAATCTTTGACAAACCAGATGTAAAGTTTTCTTGGCTAAATTTCCGTATTTCAACTCTTGAAATCATTGGAAATACTCTAGACATTGCGCTGCTTGTCACGAAAAATTTTGTCGATAATGTTTTGCAGAGCATCGTTAGATACATAATTATTATATTTTATTTAATTATTATATTTATAAAACTAATGTTTGTTGTCAAAATTATCTCAATATTATAAAATTAAAAGAAAAACTGGATAGATCTTGGTAGGCCGTGAAATTTTTTAAGTAAAACTAGCTAGCCATGGGAGTGGATTGTGAGGCGAAACAGCAGTTTCTCCTACCGAATGACACACTTCCTCTCAGACTATGGCTGTTTCCCGGAGTGGCTGAGTTGCATAGGGTTGGAATTACAAATTCAACACAAACTTTGCATTTCTACCACCTGTAGTTTTGTACCGCTAACTTCGATAACCTTAGACCTTATACCTCGTTTACATTCAGCCATTCCCATTGCCATTCGCGCTGCTGGAAATACTTCCCTAAATATTGCTGTGGCAACGTCAAGGGAAATGAGTGTTTACATTGCTGCTTCACATGTCTTTCCAATTCGACTCTTGGCAATGGAGAACGTGGAAATTGTTGCAGCATCGGCGCTTTGCTTTTTAAGTTTATATAATTACATGAATGTTTAAAAATAAAAAGAAGGCACGTCGTCGTCGTCAGAGGAGATGGTGGATGATATCAATTCATCGTAACAGAACATTACAACGCGTGCCACGAAAGATGAGACTTGACACACACACCACGTGGTTTGACTCGCGCAGTACACGATTTAGGGTCTCTAGTGGTATGAGGTCTGAGCGCGGGATGGGGCCGGACGTCACAGGGGCGGCGGCGCAAAGAGCGCGGGAGGCGGGGTCAAGTCTCATCTTTCATGGCGCGCATTATACTATACATTACATTAACATACTATACATTTATGTACAGACGCCAGCACATCAAGCTACCCGAAACTATCAAATTTTCCCAAACAACCTTGAACCATGAAAACAAAAAGAAAACCTCAAACGGCGAAAATATTGCAACCTGATTGAGAGTTATGATGATTGAGAGATATGTTCGAGCCGTTTGGGGTTGAAACACTAGGGCCATGGGGTCCGAGTGCCCACTTGGTTTTTCAAGATATCGCCAAACGGTTAGCCGACTCTTCACGTGACTAGAGGGCTGGCCTATTTCTTGGCCAAAGAATCTGCATTGCCATACAACGTGGCAATGCTGCCAGCCTTTTGGGCACTGTTCCTGTTGACAGCGATGCGGACGAATTCTTTGATGCCCTATGATTATTTTGTTTATTTTTTCATATAAATGTACATAATATTATTATAGTTTATATATGTTAGCTTATATTATGTCAATATTTACAGAAGCAATAAATAACACCTTCAACCTAATGGTAATAGCGATAAAGTTGAAAATCTATTAAAGAAATTTGACAGATTTTAGAAGCTTGATGCAGCATTACAATTCTTGCTGATCCGCTTCCACGCGTCGTGTTGTTTTTAGTCTGTGCTATTTATGCAATGGAGATCCCATATCACTCCTTCATTAGAATATAATTCTAAGAACTGTAAAGTTTTTCATTACTCCATTCCATTATGTAGGTACGTAAATAACTTGCTATTAATATTATAATGTATACGTAACGTAAATCGTACGCTCACCGCTCGGTAAACAAAACATGTCGGCCACCTCCGCGCATTCGATAGTAAGTGAGCGAGAGGGCAATAAGTAACAGTATGTAAACACTCATTCCCGTGCGCGTTGCCGGCCCTTTGATATCCGCCAATTTGGGGATCGCCGGGCAAGGCTAGCAGCAACGTCAACGGCAAGGGAAGCGAACTGTTTACACATTCGCGTTGCCCATTTTATTTCCCATTTCCTTACAAGTTGCCGTGGAAATGGGTTGAATGTAAACGGGGTATTAGAGAGTATGTCAAAAACGAGACATTGAGATACAAATCTATGTTAAATTATTCCTCAAGCAGAGTAATAAAGTTTTGTCTAGAATAGATTCTCATATCTCTATTTTGTTTGTAGAATAATCTTTGGAGTCAAGTAAAAAGACTCGTATCCAAAACTTAAACCTCTCTACAGTCTTTGATTTTGAAAATAACATGTCCACTGTCAATGTCTATCAAACAAAGACTATTTTTTTGTTATAAGCAGTCTATCTATCAAAAAGTACTCTGATGGGGTTGGCGGTGCCTCTTTCTTTCTTTGTTTACAACTTTTCTCGAACTTCTAAATTGATAATGTGATTTGTTATAGAGCTACTAGCAGAAGACAATAATATAATTGTGACGTAATGTCAAACTAGCCCGATAAAAGCTTTTAGCAATTTGAAACATCAACTTTATACTTATTTTAGGGATTTGAAAGGTTCTTCCTGATGGAGACGTATGTATTTATCAGATTCAGAGTAGAGTAGTTGACTAAGATAGTAGATCGCTTTTAGCGTTAAAAGTTCAAATTATAATACAATCATATACTTACAATTTTTGATTGACCCAATCAATCAGAAATTTTGATTGGTGGCTGTTTTTACTTGATCACGAACCCTTTTCTGCTACTAATTAATTTATAAAAAGAAACCCAAACTATCAAAAATGTTTAGTACCAAATTAAAGTTGGTGTAAGATATTGTTTTGTTTATTCAAGATTCAATTTTAAGTTGTTTAATAATTTTTTTAGCACTAAAGTGAATGCAGCTTTCCTTTGTAATTATGAGGTGATGCAGATCTTACTACAGCTTAAAGACAGCACACAGAAGAAGCACAAACGGGAAGGCTCATTAGCAACCGTCACTTATGAGGTCAGGTGCCAACAGTTTCTAGTAATGCATGTGTTAACACTATGATTTATTACATTCTCGAATAAATTATACACACACCAGGGCCGGATTAGCCACGTAGTAGATGTAGCAAATGCTACAGGCCCCGTGCTTTGGGGGCATCGTGCTTGTACATACAAAATAACAAGGCATGTCAAAATCAAAGCATTTATTTCAAATAGGCACATATAAGGCACTTTTGAACGTCAAAAATTATCTTAAAATAGAATTGATTCTAGTCGCCCCTTCCAAAAGGTAGTTTTTGTATGAAGAAGAATGGGCAAGAAATTCCACCGTTACTCTTTTAAAATGTTTTACAATACTTTGCATGGGTACATTAATTATATAATAATATGTGAGGATGATGCACCTAAAATAAAATTACTATACCACAATAGGTAAAAGAATTAAAAACAAAACCATGACATATAATTTAATTATCTGATAGATACATGGTGCTCACATATTTACAAACATGGTAAAAGTAAACGATTTTAATTTAAAAAAAAAATACACATATAAGTCAGGGTGTGAGTAATGAATGTAAATCAATGTAAAAAAAGAATAAAATTTTACAATTAAATTAGCAACCAGTTGATTTTGTCTAGTACATGTCTAGTGCATGGTACCACAAAAAGGTCCAATGGAATATTATGTATGAACTAGCTTCTGCCCGGAACTTCGTCCGAGTGAAATTTCACCCTCTCCCCATTCACCCTCTTAGGGGTGGAATTTCAAAAACCCTTTCTTAGTGGATACCTACTCTTCACAAAGAACACACCCTCCAAATTGTATGTCTCTAGGACCAGAAGTTCAGGCTGTGCGTTGATGATTATATTATAATTACATAGATCAAAAGAACTTCTTTGATTATTATTATATTGAGAAACAACTTCCTGGGGTCAACTCATTGAATTTTTGACTTTCATAAGTGCCTTTTAAGTACCTTTGACTTTAATACAAATCAATTGAT
Organism: Amphipoea oculea; assembly: GCA_945859645.1. Taxonomy (NCBI): domain Eukaryota; kingdom Metazoa; phylum Arthropoda; class Insecta; order Lepidoptera; family Noctuidae; genus Amphipoea; species Amphipoea oculea. The sequence goes on from OX243873.1 coordinate 19,648,641, forward strand.
ACAAAAAGAAGAAGATACTGTGAAAAACTATTTTGCAAAAGTACAGTTCCTTTTATCTGTAGAATGTAAGGACAAACCAAGTGTTACAGATAGCGCCGTCCACAAAGACGCGCCCCACTCTTCTTCCTAATCGCTTACAGTACAAGTGTGCAACATTCTGCTAGTGTTTTAGTTTTGTCGATACACAGCAATTAATTATTAGTGGGTAATTAGTGTGTATCGACAAAACTAAAACACTAGCGGAATTAATTAGCGATAACCACTAGCAATTAGTAAAAAGAGTGGGGCACGTCTTCATGGGTGGCACTATCTATACCAAGAATTAATAAAATTTGCTACAGACCCTGCACTGGCTTAATCTAGCACTGACACACACACTGTGTCATAGATTTTACATGCTTTGAGATCTAAGCAATGGATGCTGCTTTGTGCCTGTGACCATAAACTTAACACAAACTAGTTTAATTCTGCAACAAAACTGCGTGAGGCCCACTTTAACCCAGATTACGTAGTACTATTAAGTATTCTGTGCTCAGATACTGAGATGGGCCTTTTAAAAGACCCATAAATGCATACATATGACATACGTGTACAACCCCTATATTACGACGGGCCTTTTGAAAGGCCACTGTTTCTTGGCTTTCCTGGAAAATTGTTTCAGTAACATCTGGGTTAAACTCCACCATTGAACTTTGAAGTATAAATAACCAAAGACGTAACAAACACTGGATAGTTAACTATTGTTTGCACACAACAGCCTTATAATGATAAACCTATTGCAGACAGTCCATTATCTGCAAGATACCGAGTGTAAGAAACAAAATGCACAATCAATACAGAAGTTTCTAGAAGCTATGAAGAAGTTCAAACTGACAAAGACTGAGAAACTTATGATGGTGAACACCCCTCCACGGACAGAGCTAGAGATTCAGCTGGTGAGCTTTTTATTATATTTCATCATCATCATCAACCTGAGCTTCTCTCCCTCCTTTTGCCTTCATCTTGTCGTGGGCCTACCTTATGTAGTAATTAAAAGAGAAAGTAGCCAGGTGGCTTACTTGATTTGTGGTTTGACTCACTTTAAAAACTAAAGTAGAGGATAAAATTACAAAATCCCTGTATAACTTCTCTAACTTCTTTGTAGACTGATAAAAGAAATTTTAATATACAGGATGTGGCGTAAATAGTGGTCCACCGTTAAGGATTCAATATACCATATAATTTACTGTATACGTCGCGCAACGAGTTATGAGCGCTGACCTTGAAGAAAACAGACGCCACAGACCCTTATGCCTTAGTAATAAGGGTTCGTTTCGCTTGTTTTTTTCAAGGTCAACGCTCATAACTCGTTGCGTGACTTGTAACATATTACAATTTTAACCATTTTAGTAGTTTTATTTTACAAAAAAATCGCTCTTGAATTTGCATGATTAAAGGTGAAAACAAATTATCGGACGCGGCTGACGGACGCGGCTGACAGCCGCGACTTATAGGTATCTAGACAATGAATGTACACTGAGCTGTGCAAACTATCGGACGTAAGTCGTGGACGTAACCTTGGGCTGACCTTGAGCGTTCGGACGTCCGACAGAAATCTGGCGCGCTGGATGTTTTTATCTGTGCACACGTATCTGTCGCGGCTGTCAGCCGCGTCCGTCAGCCGCGTCCGATAATTTGTTTTCAGCTTAATTGACTATGTTAAAAATGGGTTCCCTACTTGAAATCGAATGACGTTAGATCGAATAACACTTGCTCGAAAACGTTAACTCGATAGTACCTAAATGAAATCGATGAATTATGAGCGCGACAGTTCACTACCTCGATGCATCGAAATCTCGAATAACTATAAGCTCGAATTATCGGCAGCGCGAAGGCCATTATCTTGAAACATCATTTCTCGAACGACGCGACCATCTAATCGATTTACAGAATAGTTTTAAGGATTTTTATTTGAGTACAATTTAATGAAACAATATATGCGTAGAAATATAAATCAACTATAATCATGTAAAATAATTATGATAATAAAATAACATTATAAACAAATAGATACCTACAGTTTCTTTACCAAATAGGTAGGAAGTAGACTTTTCTTTGTACGAAATATGGAATAAATGTCATAAGTATTAAAAAAATACCTCTCAAAAAATCGAGTAAACCCATTTTCCCTTTACTTTCACATAACCTCCATAATCTCATAATAGAGGCATTGCGTTGTCTCATTTTCTTTTTACGTGGTGTCTTGTCTACTGCGGCATTAGCGTTTTCTATGACATGTTTAGTGTTTACTGGTTCTTCATTAAGTTTTCCTAAAAAATATAATAAAAAAAAATTAAGAAATGTATTATTAATTTTATTATCATATAAAATTATAATTGTTTTTTTTAATACTTACCTATGACATCACACTAATATTATAAAGGCGAAAGTTTGTGAGTGTGTGTGTGGGGGTGTGTGTGTGTGTGTGTTTATATGTTTGTTACTTCTTCACGCTCAAACCGCTGAACCAATTTAGATGAAATTTGGTATAGAGATAGTTTGAGTCCCGAGAAAGGACATAGGCTACTTTTTATTCCGATATTCCCACGGAATCAACATTTACGCGGGTAAAACCGCGGGGCGCAGCTAGTTTATTCCATATTTCGTACTTACTTCTACCTATTTGGTAAAGAAACTGTAGGTATCTATTTGTTTATAATGTTATTTTATTATCATAATTATTTTACATGATTATAGTTGATTTATATTTCTACGCATATATTGTTTCATTATATTGTACTCAAATAAAAATCCTTAAAACTATTCTGTAAATTGATTAGTTGGTCGTTCGAGAAATGATGTTTCAAGATAATGGCCTTCGCGCTGCCGATAATTCGAGCTTATAGTTATTCGAGATTTCGATGCATCGAGGTAGTGAACTGTCGCGCTCATAATTCATCGATTTCATTTACTATCGAGTTAACGTTTTCGAGCAAGTGTTATTCGATCTAACGTCATTCGATTTCAAGTAGGGAACCCATTTTACACAATAGGTCTAGTGTTCAGCAGTAATTAACAGAAATCAAAATGAAGAAATAATGGTTTTTGTTTGTTGTGTCTTCTCACTGGACGCCTGAGCCAGGACATCGCCGTCGAGGTAGACCAAGACGAAGGTGGCGTGACGATCTAATATCATTCGCAGGGCCAACGTGGCCAGAGATCGCACAAGACAGGGGAGGTTTGGAAGAAAAAAGGCCCAGCAGTGGAACACAAATAGGCTAACAAAAAAAAATGGTTTTTGTTGAAACTACAACCTAATTTGTAACAAAAGGTAGAAATGTCGTAAATAAAAAACAAAAAATGTATATTTTCGGAACCCATGGGTAAAAATGGTAAAAAAAAAACAATGTACGCGTCGACTTGAGAACCTCCCCCGTTTTTTCGTCGGTTAAAAATTGTAATATTTATATGTTATAGTGAATTATCTGGTATATCGAATCCTTAAGGCATTGACTGTCACCGCGGTCAACGATGACCGCGAACAATAGATTTTCTATTGTGTCTGTTGTCTGGCAGTCAACGTGTTAATGGTGGACCAATATTTACGCCACAACCAGTATAAGTACAATATGAAGGCACAAGCAGGCAGGTGCAGGTGTGATACGACAATAAATGAAAACACTGGCAATATTATTACTAACTAGCTGCGCCCCGCGGTTTCACCCGCATAAGTTTCGATCCCGTGGGAATATCGGGATAAAAACTATCCTATGTCCTTTTCCGGGACTCAAACTATCTCTGTACCAAATTTCATCTAAATCGGTTCAGTGGTTTAGGCGTGAAGAGGTAACAAACATATAAACACACACACACACTCACAAACTTTCGCCTTTATAATATTAGTGTGATAGTGTGATTAGTGTGATAAATGAAAACACTGGCAATATTATTACTAACTAGCTGCGCCCCGCGGTTTCACCCGCATAAGTTTCGATCCCGTGGGAATATCGGGATAAAAACTATCCTATGTCCTTTTCCGGGACTCAAACTATCTCTGTACCAAATTTCATCTAAATCGGTTCAGTGGTTTAGGCGTGAAGAGGTAACAAACATATAAACACACACACACACAAACTTTCGCCTTTATAATATTAGTGTGATAAATGAAAACACTGGCAATATTATTACTAACTCGCTGCGCCCCGCGGTTTCACCCGCATAAGTTTCGATCCCGTGGGAATATCGGGATAAAAAACTATCCTATGTCCTTTTCCGGGACTCAAAGTATCTCTGTACCAAATTTCATCTAAATCGGTTCAGTGGTTTAGGCGTGAAGAGGTAACAAACATATAAACACACACACACACTCACAAACTTTCGCCTTTATAATATTAGTGTGATAGTGTGATTAGTGTGATGTGATGCAGAAGAGTATTTTGGAACCATCAAATAAATCCTAACATAGAAAAAAAAGGTATTTTTTCTAATAAACCGAATACTAGTGATGGGGATGGGATGGGGGGGGGGGGGGGGTAGCGTAGTGTGGGACGCCCCCCAGCTAGATGGACAGACGACCTAAAGAAGGTGGCTGGGGTAGACTGGATGCGGAAGGCGGAGGACAGGGTGCTGTGGCGCAGTCTGGGAGAGGCCTATGTCCAGCAGTGGACTGCGATAGGCTGAGTTGATTGGTTGATTGATAGTGATGGGGACTATTGGTTTTGCCAATCTTTGACTAGCTATGCTGTAATGACTAAACTATTTGGACATATTTGATTAAATTTTTTTATGCAGACTGGGAATGTTATTAGATATGCAGTTTAATTTATTGTCGTATTTTCATCTCCACTTTGTATTTACGAGGGGCGTTCAATGTATTCCCGGTATCGGCATGAAAAAAGACAAAAGATAAAATAATTTTTATTTTTCAATGTAATCCCCCATTACCCCAATGCATGTATTACATCTCAAAATTGACTTTTCCATACCCCGTAAAAAATTACTTTCCTCTTTCTCAGAAAAATGCGCATTTATTGCCGCCATGAGCTCTTCATCGTTGGAAAATCGTTTCCCACGAAGGTCTTTTTAGGGTTCCGTACCCAAAGGGCAGAGAGCCAGCCAGGCAGGGTAGTCCGCCTATGTACATTTATGTGCTTGACGTATTAAATAAATAAAATCGGGACCCTATTACTAAATTTAACGAAATACTTAATAAAACTTGTTTACAAAATAAGAAAGTTATTATATGTGGTGATTTTAATATCAATAGGCTAAAAAGGGATAAAATGGTAATAGAAATGGAGCAGTTACTGGCTAGCTATAACCTTAAATTAATGATTAATGAACCCACGCGATTAGGTAGTAAGACATGTATTGACAATTTTATTTGTAATAAAAGGGGCGCCAAGTATGATATACTAGAACTAGCGCTGTCGGATCATACTGCTCAGCTGCTGCAATATCCGGTCAAGGAAAGCTTTAACATAACGCATTGGTACACACATAAACGAGACTATAGTGTCTCTAACACGGATAAGTTCGTTGATTGTATCCAAAATCTCGCCTTTACTGAAGTTTACACTGCAGAAACAGCAGATGAGGCTTTTAGCAAATTCCACGATTTATTAAGATTATTCTATGATCTCTGTTTTCCTTTAATAAAAGTCAAAGTCCCTATACACAAACGACCACAATGGATATCAAAAGGTATCAGAGTTTGCTCCAAGCGTAAACGTCAATTACTTTGGAAATACAGGAAATCACCAAGCCAACTATTTAAAGATTCATACAAAGTGTATAACAAAAGATTAAAAACAATAATTAAATTAACCCAAAAATCTCAAAACGATTACTATATTAAAACCTCAATAAATAAAGCGAAAGCTACGTGGAAGGTTATAAATAATTACAAAACAAGTGTCCACCAGCAATTAAAAAAAATTGACAAAATAAACGTAAACAATATACCAATCACAGATCCAATTACTATAGCTAATGAATTTAACAAGTTTTTTACAACTCAAGTACCAAATAAACACTTTATTAACCAAAACCCTCATTATGGAATTACATATAATAATTCAAACTCAATCTTCATGAGCCCGTGTACCCCAGAGAATATCATTCAAATAATAAAATCCCTAAAAAACACAAATAGTGCGGGGTATGATGGAATATGTACTAAAATGATTAAGGTAGTGGCGGAAATAATAGCGCCAGTACTGTGTCATATAATTAATAGATGCATTGAAGATGGGGTCTTTCCAACAAAATTAAAATTATCCGTTGTCATTCCGATATTTAAAAAACAAGATAGGGAAAATATGAATTGTTATAGACCAATATCTTTAATACCCATCTTATCAAAAGTTTTTGAAAAAGTCATCTATAACAGTTTATATAACTATATGGAAAAAAATAGTATCCTTGCGAAAGAACAAATGGGTTTTCGGAAAAATAAATCAATTAACAACGCATTTTACACTTTTCTCAAAACGGTACTAAAAGGCATGGATAGTAAAAAACATGTCTCAGCACTTTATATGGATATGACGAAGGCCTTCGATTGCGTCAATCATGAAATACTAATAAATAAACTAGAAGCTTACGGAATACGAGGAAACGTTAGAGATCTAATTAAATCATATTTAAGTAACAGGGAACAACAAACTGAAATATCTAGCTTGTCACATAAAACAAAAGTCGAAAAGAAGCACTTGTCAACATCAATAAAAGTCTGCAACGGTGTACCGCAAGGGAGTATTTTGGGTCCTCTGCTCTTTATTATCTATATTAACGACCTTCCCAAATCTATCAAATCCTCCATGGTTCTGTATGCTGACGATAGTACTGCGATAGTTGTATCTGAAGATCTTACGACTCATAAACATGAAATTAACTATGCGCTATCATCTATAGTTAACTGGCTAAATTTAAACGAACTTAAAATAAACTTAACTAAAACACTTTCAAAAATAAAAATTCAAAATTAAGTACATTCAATATAAATTATGAACAAATAAACATAGAAAATATAAACACAACAAAATTTCTTGGATTACACTTAGACTCAGACATGACATGGAGGACACATATTGAACAAGTATGTACAAAATTAAGTCGTTATTCATATGCCATTTATATGCTTCGTAAAGTGGTAAATCAGAGTGCACTTCTATCTGCTTACCACGCTTACGTTGGTTCGACACTAAGATATGGTGTAATGTTTTGGGGGAATGCCACTGAGAGAGAAACCGTCTTCAAAGCCCAAAAGAAATGTGTCCGGGCAATATGTGCATTAAAACCTACAGATACTTGTAAACCACATTTTATAAATTTAAAAATATTGACACTCCCATCACTGTATATCTATGAATTAGCATTAAACATTAGAAGTAATTTAAATAAATATGAGACTTTAAAAAGTACCAGGCTTGCCAGTACACTTCAAGCAATACGCCATAGAACGGTTATGTTTGATAAAAGTGCATTTTGTATGGGCCCTAGAATATATAATAAATTACCTAATAATATAAAGGAAGCAACTAATTTTATATCATTTAAAAATAGATTAAAGATTTTTTTGATCGATAAAGCATATTATAAAGTTAATGATTATTTAAATGATAAATATACTTAATTAAATTTTTAAATTAAACAATGATTCGTAGCAGGTGGCGTTCTGTAATTTTCTGCCTAACCTGGCCTAGCCCCATGGGCAAAAGATGTAGGATTTATTTTATTTTATTTTATATTATTAGATATTTGCACACCTATTAAGGTAGGATATGGTTTAAAGAACTGTTATAATCATATACCACCTCATGTACCTACCCATATTCGAGCAAATAAATGATTTGATTTGATTTTGATTTGATTTAAAACTTCGCTGTCTGTCCGTTCGTCCGTCTGTCTGTCACCAGGCTGTATCTCAAGAACCGCGATAGCTAGACAGTTGAAATTTTCACAAATAATGTATTTCTGTTGCCGCTATAAAAACAAATACTTACTAAAAACAAAATCAAATAAATATTTAAGGGGGGCTCCCATACAACAAACGCGATTTTTTGTCCTTTTTTGCTCGATATCAATAATGGCAACAGCCTACCTGTTGCCATTATTGATATCGAGCAAAAAACAGGGCAATTTATAGTTCGTTTTTTAATCCCAGAGACTAATCTGACATTTAAGTCTTTTGTGTTTTCGTTTTTTTTTAGTATAGAAGTTTGACATTACACTTGTCAGATTAGTCTGTGGGATTAAAAAACGAACTATAAATTGCGGTGTTTAATTATTTATTTAAAAAATGTCTATTCTTCTTTTGTTTCTTCTCCATAAAGGTTTCATAACGTTTCTATTACCTCAATAGTTCAATATGCTTACCTAGAGGGAAAAAAACAAAAATCTCCTTGTTGTTTTCGACTTATATTTTGCTGAATAACTCCGAAACCTGACGCTTTAGGATATTATGTTATATTACATTTTTTGTTTGTATAAGTGTCCTCTATCTAAATATATAACTTTTGTTGTGCACCGCGATTCTGAAAAAAAATCAAAATGGCGGCTGATTTTAGGGACAAAAACTTCAAACCCCTTTACCTTTATACCCTTAGATAATGTCATTAATTAATTAATTTGTCAAATTACCCACATCATTAGTAAATCACCCTGATACCGAGAATACATTGAACGCCCCTCGAATAGCAATAATTATGTACAAAATGGCTATAGTGACCTTTTCATTCACAGATTGTGCAAGAAAGTGAGGAGCGTTTATCAGAGGATGAGGTCCGTAAAGTTATTGAGCTGGTGAACGAATTTCTACCGCCAAGTGAACCCTCAACATGACACAAACTTGGAATTGATTGCTAATAAACCAGGTTATTCAGTGAAAATATTTTTAGTGCATTTTTTGGGTCTTGAAGCGCTTAGAAAAATTGTCTCCCTTTAAACTTTAAGGTATGTGGTAACCCAAAAGAGGTTTTTAAACCATGTGTGAATTGAATGAAATATTGTAGTTACTATGACAGTGCCTAAGAACTTTAAACTACTACTCCATGTAAACTGTTCTAAAATATCACGGTGCGCCGCATCAACATCAAGGTATGTATATAAATAAAAATATATAAATCCTGCTGCTCCCAACCCAACTTCAAGTATTTTATTTAATAGGTGCATTTATTTATTTATTAATCACAAAATCCACAGCTCTTTGAAATTTTCGCTTAAGATATTTATGCTGTCTTACAGCCGATTACGGATTTACAATTTAATACTTATACATACATGCAACAGAAACAGAAATACGGAATGACGTGAACTGCTAGTACCATCTGAGCATTGCTAAGTGTACGGTGTGAGTGAGTGTGTAGGAGTGTGCATGTGGAGTTGCGAATGGGTGTGTGAATATGTTATAGTGGTATGTGGTGATTGTTTTGTGTGTTTGCATGAGTTAATAGTTCTTTAAAAACAACTTGAGTATTCCAATCCCTACTGAATTATAATTGTAACTTAAAATAATTACAAGGAGACCTTAGGCTCGGCGCTAACGAGTTACTGGTACCTACCCCAGCGACAAGCAGCTCACATGCTTTTTTAACCGACATCAAAAAAGGAGGTTCTGTATTCGACCCGTGTGTATGTATGTATGTTTGTATGTCCGCGATTTTCTCAAAAACTAATGAACCAATTTTGATAATTCTTTCACTGATGTGATCTACATACTTTCAGGAAGGTTTTAGTATATAATACAATAGGTAATTATTCTTATGTACGAAGTTATATGCGTAAATGTACTGCCTCTCCGGCATTTCTATGCGAATTTTGATGATTTTTCTAGTCGGTGTCTACAATTCTTCAATGTACTAGTGTTAATTGAATTTGTGTAGGGTAGGTGCAACTAAAAAGTGAAAATTAAACACATTTACAAAAATAAAAACAACCAACTTCAAAAAAAACACTACAGAGTGAAAAATAACTTTAATTTCGGAAGTCGGTGTCAAAAAACGAAAATGCGGAACCAACGACACCGACTTGCGAAATTAAAGTTATTTTTCACTTTGTAGTGTTTTTTTGAAGTGAAAACTTCTTTAGCGGCGTTGAACACTTTTTGTAATGGGTAAAAAATGTTAAACTCGCGTCAGGACACGTGACCGTCAGGAGAGATTCCCCCCCCCCCCCCGCCTCTTTCTACGGCGGCGCCAACCGAAGTGAACCAAGTTTAGTGACACACGACAATGGATGGATAGATGGATGGATGGATTGGATGGAGTGGAAGTGGAAGTGGAAGCGGAAGTGGAAGCGGAAGTGGAAGTCGAAGTCGAAGTCAAAGTCGAAGTCGGAGTCGAAGTCGAAGTCGAAGTAGAAGTCGAAGTCGAAGTCAAAGTCAAAGTCGAAGTCGAAGTCAAAGTCAAAGTCGAAGTCGGAGTCAAAGTCAAAGTCAATGTCGAAGTCAAAGTCAAAGTCAAAGTCGGAGTCGAAGTCGGAGTCAAAGTCAAAGTCAAAGTCAAAGTCGGAGTCGAAGTCGAAGTCGAAGTGGAAGTGGACGTGGACACACTGCTGTGTATTCGTAACATTCGTGTATATAAAGTGTTTAAAACATGGAAATTGAACAAAGTGCATCTATTAATGAAAAAAGGGACGCAGAAATAGTGAAAAAAAATTAGTTATATTAATTCAATTAATAATTGATTTATTTCAACGTTAATATTCAAGTTTTCACTTCTGCCGGCACTCCCGGAGTGCAACCCGTCTTTTTTTAAGTCGGTTGTTTTTTTTTGTCATACGTTTCGTATGCTGCCGTGCTAAGCAGGACCGGCCTTAGCCATCTAGGCGCCCCGGGCGAGTCAAGCTTTTGGCGCCCTTGTAGGTATACTTACTTATTTCATTAAAAAAACTTATTTTGAAAATAAATAATTCGAAGGTAAGTTATTGATAACGTACAGGTTTTCTAAAAAGGTTTTTTGATTTTGCTTGTAAACTTACGAGTACCTATGTAAAAATCAAAGAAAGTATGTATAATAATCAGTGATCGGAATAGGCTGAGTATATTTACCTAAACTTCGGAGAACAGAAACAGAAAGTGGAGACTTCCTTACGCCGACATTTTTTTTCCCGGAATTCGGGAAAAATCTTAAATAAGTTGAAAATAAGCTTTATTTAATATGGGTAAAGGCTATTTTTAACTAAACTTGCGTTTACCAAATTTTCGGGATTTTCACGTAAAATCCCGAAATAAATAGTCGAACTTTAATTCATGTATTCCAATTATATGTAATGTATGATATAACGGTTAATTTAAGGATGGTAAATATAATTCGAATACATGAATCAAAGTTAGACTATTTATTTCGGGATTTAACGTGAAAATCCCGAAAATTTGGTAAACGCAAGTTTAGTTAAAAATAGCCTTTACCCATATTAAATAAAGCTTATTTTCAACTTATTTAAGATTTTTCCCGACTTCCGGGAAAAAAAAATGTCGTCGTAAGGAAGTCTCCACTTTTTGTCTCTGTTCTCCGAAGTGTAGGTAAATATACTCAGCCTATTCCGATCACTGATAATAATGCAGGGAGTTGCAATTTCTTGCCCGTTGCCTCTATTTCGTTCTACATTATTCAGTGAGAGATACGACAAGCGAAAAAATTACAGCTCGTGTTTGTTAGACATAGAACAGGCACTCATACTCACTCCTACGAGATAAGTCCATAAAAGTTAATACGCTGAGTCTAGTTTTCCATTAGATCGATAAAAATGGGTATTCAAATTAAGTTGAGCTGGCGCGCGCGGCGCCCTGTAGTACTAACGCCCCGGGCAGCCGCCCCGGTCGCCCCTCCCTCCCCCCCCCTAAAGCCGGCACTGGTGCTGGTACTGGTGGTGCATTTAACCCGTCTGCCTTTAAATCAAGAGTGAACAGGCATCTTCTGGGCACGCTCGTTCCATCATAGACCTCATCTATCGCCAGTGGCGTAGCGTGTCTTGGCGGGGCCCCGTATAAAAATTTGTTTGGGGGCCCTTAGGAAGGCCCTTTCTCACAAAAGAAAAAAAAATGTTTGCATAAAATTAAAAGAAATATTTATTCCTCATAATTATCTATGTCACTTTTTCCAAAATTTATACAAATTAAATATACACTCTCCTTGCCTTTTTCCGGCAAACTGATTTATTAAATAATTTGTAGCTGATTTGCTTTTTTGACTTTTGTCATTCGTGAAATAAAAAAAAATTTGGGAAGTTATTATTAATTTTTGCTTACGCACGTTGGGGGCCCCCGTGGGCCGGGGACCCCGTATAATTGATACGGCAGATACGGCGGTAGCTACGCCCCTGTCTATCGCTTTCCATCAGGCGTGATCGGGGTCAAGAGCGCGCCCATTTAGCAATAAAAAAAAAAAGCTCAAAAGCGGTATCTCAAAAAAGAAGTCTATTTTTGTGGCATCGGATAGCTTAAAGAAATATGCATCCAATGAGCTAAGCTAAATACGAGTAGTGGTATCTTAATAAAAAAGCCTTTGGAAAAGTGTTCCCTATCTCAGTTTTACCTCAAATCACTATAGCAAAACTTCAATTTTCTCGAAACTGGCTTTTCCTGAGATACCGCTTTTGCGCTTAGCACGGGTAGTATGGAATCGTAGCTCACGTATGGTTCACACACTCGCTACAGCAGTGCTCAACACCGCAGCAAAACAGCAAAAGGCGACAGCCACTGGTGGAGCTGGTGGCTTGTGCTATAAAACCTGAATTAAGGCCAAAATAATAATATCTAAGTACTTACGAACTATTTTTATTTAAATAGGTAGGTACTCTAACAAAAACGATTTGACAAAGTTTTGAATGATGATAGGGTACCTACTTACCTGTTTAAGTTTTTTTTTTTGCTTTTTATGAAAGCAATCCAGAGATCTGATACCTATTAACATCATTACTTACTTACTTACATTGAAACAAATCATTTATTATGCTATAAAATTAAGTAGGTAGATAAGTAGCTACCTATATCAAAACGGTACATTGCGTTTTTCGAACATAATGTAGGTTATATAGTATGTTTTGTTTTGGCACATGTCTACTTGCGTGCGAGCAACCGGTATTTGTCATGCGTATCAAAGATCAAGGCCGCCCGCGCCGGTTGCTAACCTGCCTTTTGAGGTTAGAATCACGTTGCTGTGTTTATCATTTTTATCAAAGTTGAGTTTATTGTTATACGATTAAACGTGCAAGTGGATTTGTGAAAGACGCATTCGTTCCATTGTGTGTGAGTATAAAATATTTAAGTTATTTTTTCTATTACCTACCTACGTGCATACAGGCCATGTCAGGTTAGGTTAGGAATGGAATGTTTTATAAACATCTAAAGTAGGTAGGTTATATTTAACTTTTGCGCGAATAATGTTGCTAGTTTTTTTTTTTTTAATCAGCCGTTTTCTATGCGGTATCATTGTTTTTACTTATACAGGGTGTTACAGAAAGGGTATATCAATACAAACGGGTTGAAGAGTGTATCTGGTCTAGAATGTCTGTACAAAATTTCAGCTCAAAAGCAGTAACTTTGAAAATGCTTAATATTTTTTTATTTCGATAGTTTATTAAATTGGAATCATAACAAACGTGTCACCGCGCTACGAGGGTCATTATCCATTATCTGTAGTGTGTCTGTGCGCCTAGTACACGCACATCACGCCGCCGCGCGCCAGTGCAGCGGCGTGATGTCGAAATAAAAAAATATTAAGCATTTTCAAAGTTAATGCTTTTGAGCTGAAATTTTGTACAGAGATTCTAGACCATATACACTCTTCAACCCGTTTGTATTGATACCCTTTCCGTAACACCCTGTATTATTATTTCTAAAGTAAGTACCTTGGTAAAATCGCGAAAAATTGTACATTTGTATTTTTTTTTTTTTGCTTTATTACCCGATTTTATTTATCTTATAAATATAACATCAACGTTATTTGATAAATGAGTTTTGTTGCATAATTGTACTGAATGCTTATGCTTTATAAGTAGAGATCGGATATTCGGATGCATATTTACCTAAAGTGAATTTTTAGCTATGTAAGTATGGGAGCGGCTTCTTAAAATATGTTTTCTGTAAAAAAATCCCGGGATGCCAGGAACACCGGGAATGCATAACTAGTCGGGTGTATAGTATGGATGGAAGGAACTACATAAATAAAATTATTCTAAACATAATTATGTAGCCCACTATCTTATCTTGACGTTGTTTGCTATTGCAGTTTGGAATCTACCTACCTACTTTACAATATTAGGTAGGTAGATATGCAACCGATTCTATTGTCAGAAAAATAAACAAAATTCCGCAATCGCGGGATTTTTACAATCGATACAAAATGCGCAGTGGTAGCCCGCGAAATTCAAATTTTCTTACGTTTTTTGCAATTTTCAGGTCAGTGTCAGGTTGTATCTTGATCAAAATTTGATTCGCGACTATAACAGGTACGTATTCACAGAATTATAATCATCAGAATCATTAATACATCTTTCTAAGTTAGATTTGTACCATAAACACTTTTACATAAGAGATTTGTTGCCATGGTACAAATCTAACTTAGAAAGATGTATTAATGATTCTGATGATTATATCGTTACGCTAATAACGATATATTGATAATATTGTCATTGAACAGTTTAAGATTTCGTTCCGTGTATAAGTATATACCTAAGGTGTAAAAAAATTAACCTTAAAAACTTTAAGAGGTGTTTTAGATCATCGAACTGAACAACTTTCACTATGGGACCAACTCCGAAATCACGAAAAAAAAAATGAGCTGTTTCATACATTTTGGCCGAGTAGGTATTGAACTTTTGTATAAAACAGCAGATTTTTTTTTCGTGATTTCGGAGTTGGTCCCATAGTGAAAGTGGTTCAGTTCGATGGTCTAAAGCACCTCTTAAAGTTTTTAAGGTTAATTTTTTTACACTTTGTATAGTAAGGAATTAATTTTGTTACGATCCTGGTGAAACGGTACAAATTATCGGCACCGGAACCACGCATAACGTTATTTTGAGTACCAATCTTTCAAGTCCCTAGTTACGAGGTTTGCAGGGCCAACATGGCCAGGTATCGCTCCAGACAGGGAGGTTTGGAAGGAAAACGGGGAACCTTTGCCCAGCAGTGGGACGGCCAGTGGGACACAACATAGGCTAACAAAAAAAAATTGCTTAATTCTAATGTGATAAAGGTGTCCAAAGATATCCAAAAAAAAAAACACTAATTAAATTGATTTTATTTTGACCTAAAATAATAAATTGCCCGCACATAATTTTTCTTGTAAGTATCTAATGCGTTTTTCTTATATATTTTTTTGCCATCGCCCTTATTTTGGTGGTCTGAATGATTTCTAAAAGTTTGTCCATCTATTTTGATGGGACCTTATAGAGATGTCTCGTCTCATACTACACCGGGTGCTGGGCAGCCCGCCCGCGCGCGCGGTCATGATGCTGAGCGATATACTGGAACTGCAGGTGCAATTCAACGATATCAAGCTACTGCAGGGCGAGCACAAGTCACCGGAGTTTAAGAAGGTATGCCAGTATTAAGTACGGGTGAATCCATACTAAACTATAAAAATAAAATTGAAGTCTCTGTAATGTCAAAATAACAGCTTTTTACTTACTAAATGCATATGAAAATATAACAAAAAAACAAATTTTTTTTTTGTTTGTCTGTTTGTTCCGGCTAATCTCCGAAACGGCTGGACCGATTTTGATGGGACTTTCACAGGCAGATAACTGATGTTATAAAGAGTAACTTAGGCGTAACTTACTTTTTTTAGAAAAAGAATTAGGTAGTACTTTACTTACTGTCTTGTATGATCTCTGGCCATATATCCCGCACAAACATGGCCAGAGATCACAATCCATCCTCCCATCCCTCTAGAACTGACGAAGGTCGACGGAGCTGTTGACGTATTCTAATTTCGTGATAGAACCACTAATACGCTGTCTTTTTTTCTTCTGCAGTTAAACCCCATGGGTACAGTGCCAGTGCTACAAGATGGCGAATTCGTTTTGTCAGAAAGGTAAACTAGCTATAAGGCTGGGTGCAAACGTCCGGTTTCCTGATTCGGAAACCGGACGTATGCGGCCTCCCTTAATCTATCGGAAAAATAACGAACTTCTTTATAGTAAAAGTATGCAGTACTGCACAGCCCCACCCTATTTCAAGTTAAACGAATATCAACTTTATTTCAATGAATATTAAGTTGATTTCAGAGTGTGACTAGCACTATTGAAAAAGTTATAAAAATGTTTGAAGTTGTAGTTCTGTTGTAAACTGAACTTTATTGTGTAGGAATTAAAGTTATTTTTCCATTAATTCATATTTGTTTAAGTTTTTGGCAAATTAATCGCGAACGCAGGCTACTTATCTCCTATTTTACCACATTGGATTAGGGAACCCCTTTTGTGGAATTACTTGTCAAAAATCGTTTCTTAGTGCTCATTTTCGCTATTTATAGAACTCTTGTAAAAAATTTCATGCTTTTAGAGTCTAGACCCAGCAGTATATTCTGTGCATAGTCTATCAGTGAATTAATGAATGAATTTATGTCGCACACCACTCGAAACTATATCCTGTGTGTTGTTAATATTTCCAGTCACGCTATAATGAAGTACCTGTTGTCGGTGTACGGAGGCGACAAGAGCGAGTCGTTGTACCCGAGCGATGTGCGCACGCGCGCGCTCGTTGACCAGGCCATGTTCTTCAACGCTGGCGTGTTCTTCAAGGCGCTGGCAAATGTTGGGGTATGTTTATACATTATTTGCTTTTACCCCCAACTTTTCTACCGTAGTCTTGTCTACACCGTCAGCAAAAAGGAAGGAGCCTGCCGGGGGTGCGGGATTGTCCGAAAGGGTTACCGCTACCCCGGAACATAAAGGGCTAAGGAAGGAACACGGATGGGTTTTAGTCAGTAAGAGTCTGACACTCCCTTCCGCTCCACCCAGAGCGGGAGGGGTCATCTGTAAAACAAAAAAGTCTTGTCTACACAGTGTGGCAGGAGATCACGCGCATACTGTAACCATGAATTCAGCATACCTATGATTCTAAAAATTCTTCTTCGGTTATCAAAAAAAAAATTGCTGTTAAGATCCGACCGCGCCATATTTGCCAAAGATGTAAACAACACTGGCCGCTCGAAATTGAATAAAATCGATAAACAAGAGTTTTTATTTTAAGTAATGTTAATTTTCGTCTAAATCTCCGAGCTAACTATACTCCATTTACTATAGCATTAGACAGAAGTTAAAAAAGGCTCTTTTAGGTGAACACTGTAATAAAAGTACAACAAACATTAAATATTACAGTCAAGATTGATATGGAGTTAAATATAATAAATTTAAATAACAGCAGTCACACTGAATAGTACTTATTTAACCTATCTACCTTCTGAAATTACAAGGGAAAGCCTTGTAATTTAATAGATCTTATTTAGTTTTTACATAAAATATTGCCGTGTCAACGTTTAAAATCTAAAAGAAGCAGGGGCAGACAGTACCGGGAACGTTTTTCATGTCACTATAACTCTACCAAATCTAAAATGTTACCTATTCCCTTCATAAGTTGTGGCAGCACGTGTTTTTTTTAATTTTGTCGGTTTACATAAAGTTGTTTTTAATAAACTGATTGTTACTAAAAATTGTTTAATTTCATGTACCTATCCAAGCATCGTGACGAGTAGATAGATAGAATATGCTTTATTGTATGCCATACATTGTTACTTACAAAACAAGCACATACATTATTTGTTAAAATTGTTTGAACCTAACTTGAAAATAAAAGGTTTCGTACTACTGCTTCTGCGAGCCGCTTTTTTCTAATGTTATAATAAATGTAGTATAGACGAAAACAAACATTACTTACACTTAAGTACCTATAATTAGAAAAAAAAATCTCGAAAATTCGAGAATAAGAAATCAAATTAGAAACCCTAGTAGGAGCAAGGACCAAGGTACAGACGCCAGCACATCAACCTACTACAATCTGTCAAATTTCTTTAATAGATTTTCAACTTTATCACCAAACCATAAGGTTCAAAGTTGATTGGGAAAATCTGACAGTTTCGGGTAGGTTGATGTGCTGGCGTCTGTACATAACATTATCGTCTAATAAACTCTTTTATATCAACAGCAAGCCACGATCTCGGGTGACATCACACAGCCGACCAACCAGCACATTAAAGACATAGAGTCGTCATTCTCAGTAGTCGAGGCGTACGTGAGCGATCGCCCTTACATTGCGACCGACCGACTGACGATCGCCGACTTGGCTGCCGGCTCCACGGCCACTGCGATACAGGTGTTCCATGAATTGGATGCTAATAAGTATGTATTTTCTCTATATATCTTGTTACAGTTTAAGGTTGTTTACCTCTCTATACCACAAAACTTTACAATTCTACAAAATTGTTAAATTGTAGAAAATATTGCGTAACAGAAATTACAAATATGTATGAGACGGCTTATTCCCAGGCGCTCCATAATTTTATTCCCGGCGGCGGCTCCAAATTAAAAAAGCAATGGAAATAATTTTAGTAGGTATTTTAATCACATCACACTAATTCACACTAATATTATAAAGGCGAAAGTTTGTGAGTGTGTGTTTATATGTTTGTTACTTCTTCACGCTCAAACGGCTAGACCAATTTTGATAAAATTGTGCATGGAGGTAGCTGACACCCTGGATTAACATATAGGGTACTTTTTATCCTGATATTCTCACGGGATCGACATTTACGCGGGTGAAACCGCGGGGCGCAGCTAGTATTTTAATAAAATTATGGAGGCCTTGGGAATCAATGTATGGAGTGAAATTGTTTGAAGAACAATAGATTTGGAATTCCTGGGAATAAGCCTATGAGACTATGAGTTACAGTTTACAATCCACAATTCTTTCGCATACAAAATAAAATAACTAATAACTGTAGACTTGTCACTACAATTTACATATTCCTAAAGGTGCGCTTACATGGGCAACTAAAATTGCTCAATCCTGGTCAATTCTCGTCAACTATGACGTCACGACTACGTCCAGCAACTTAGGGCGATGGCAACATGTAGCAATTTGTTGCCAGAGGTGCGGCCACACAATACAGTGCAATATGGAGCAACTTAAAAAACTAGGCAATACAAGTCAATAAGTTCATACACTAGCAATTCTGCTGAAAAATCTCTGGCCATGGACAAAGTTTTGCTTTCAGCGGCGGCTTGTAGTGCTTTTGTGATCATGAGCTGTTTAAAACAAAAAAAGAAGAAAAGAAATAGACGGATTTGGGTGTTAACATAAATCTAGCAAGACGAAAACCATCTTTATTGTGTGATGATATGGACAATTATTTATTGCACTGCACGTAGATAGGAAAAAAATTCGGCGAGGGTGGCGCTGGCGCACAAATCCCCCCCCCCCCATCTCCTCCAACTCTGGGCGGTTCCTCTCGTAAAAACGAGACGTAGTTATACGTACAAACGAGATGGAAAGAAAATTGACAAAAAATTTCCAAACCGATTGGACATTCGGCAACTCATATTGGCGAAATTGAGAAATGTGAAATATATGGAGCAATTATAAACAATATTCCCGAAGCAATTGCCGCTTTTTATTGTTGTTGCTCCACAGATTGATCCGTTAGTGTTGCCAAGCAATTATTGCTTTGCCCGTGTAAGAGCACCTTTACAACTGCACCCGCCACACGGAGTTGTAAAATTTGCTAATTGTAACTTGTAAAAGTTTTTAGCCTATTTTGTGTCCCACTGCTGGGCAAAGGCCTCCCCTTTTTTCTTCCAAACCTCCCTGTCTTGTGCGATCTCTGGCCATGTTGGCCCTGCAAATGATATTAGATCGTCACGCCACCTTCGTCTTGGTCTACCTCGACGGCGATGTCCTGCCTCAGACGTCCAGTGAGTGACGATCTTTGCCCATCTCTCCGGGTGCATTCGTTTTAGTATTAATTTTTTTAAAGAAAATACAAGTCAAGTAAACTGTCATAAACTCATGACACAACTTCGAGTAAAGTTATTCGTATAAAATAACCTCCTTTTTTTGAAGTCGGTAATAATCATAAGACCAGCGTATTATTGGTCCGCTGCAGTACAAAGGCCTGTTCATCATACAGATAAGGCACAAGCGTTGATCACCAAGGCGGATTGGTGATTTCAGTCTTATATTAAGGCGACTACAAGGCCTAAAACGCGGTCTTTGTCTGACTGCATAGAATAGAAAGAGAAGCACGATGAGTGATGACACAACGCTGGTAACTTATTGCAAAATATGAAGCAAATATCTATTTATAAAAAAAAATATTGTTTGGACTAAAAAATTAAAACACTAGTGCTTTAGTATATTGCCTGTATAATAATCTGACAATAAATCAGAATGATTGTATGTATATTAGTATGGTTTTTATTGGAAAAATAAAGTTTATAGAGGTATTTTCATGATTTTTTTCTATCGTATCAAATTAGTTGTATTATGTTTTCAACACACTATCTACCTAGCATATATCCTGAAGAATATCATATATTTTTCTGATTTCGTTTACTGTAGTCGATCATATACTTTTATTGTTTCTAAAACTTGCGTTTTTTGCGTTTAGCTCCTGTAAGCCCCTTAAATACTAGCGTCCGCCCGCGGCTTCTCCCGCGTAGTACCTATGTCGATAAAAAGTAGCCTATGGCCCAAATATGATACGAAAACGACGATAAAAAAAAACGAGCAGTGGTGGCCAAGTGGTAACGGCCGCGACTTACGAGTTGTAGGTCGTAGGTTCAAACCCAGACAGGCGCTTTACTTTGTGTAAATTATTTCATCACCACTGCTCTCAAAACGGTGAAGGTAAACATCGTGAGGAAACCGCCATGTCCTAGAACCAAAAAATCGAAGACATGTGACATCTGCCGACCCGCACTGGGCCCGCGTGGTGGATTACGGCCCACTCCCTCTCACCGAGAGGAGGCCTGTGTCCCAGCAGTGGGAACATTATAGGATAATTATGTATTATGTACTTATGCCCAAATTATAATGGCTCGTATTGTTATTTTGATTTTAGTAGTAATTGGAGCGTTTTAATCTATTTCAGGTTTCCCCGCTGTGCTGACTGGGTGTCTCGTTTGGAAGAGGAGCATGTCTTCAAGACTATCATGACCCCGGGAGTCGACTACTTCTCTAGAATTATGAACAAATTATGGGAGCACAATAAGGCTAAAAATAATAAGAAATAAACTAATATTTATTGTAAATAACGAAGTGCTGTGTGATGTCTTTCGATAATCGCCCTTTTTTTAAAACCCTTTTTGTGGAGGAGGTAAGCAAGCATTGTTTTTTTTTTTAACTTTTGTAGTATTTTTATCTTGTATAGGCACGGATTATATGAGAGTACAGTCGCACGTAACTTTTTTTTTATGGTTGGGTAATCATCAAATGACCCCTCCCGCTCTGGGTGGAGCGGGAGTGTCAGACTCTTACCGACTAAAACCCATCCATGTACCTTCCTTAGCCCTTTATGTTCCGGGGTAGCGGTAACCCTTTCGGACAATCCCGCACCCAGTCGCACGTAACTTGGCAAGGAAATTTAATTTGATAAATGAGCTGTTTGTTTTCTATAAATAAAATAAAATTTTATTCGAAAACATCCATCGGTTTCTTACTAAACTTCAACTATATCCGACGATCCTGCATACTTATCTCTTTTGTTGACTGTACTCAAAGCAAAGTGCAAATTCCATTGCAGCCGATATTTTTTAAGGACCTTCTTATAACGAATGTTCACTCAAAATGGCTATACCGTTTATCCACCTTAAAACAGCCACCCTACGGTGGATACTCGGAAACGCTTGTTCATCTATTGTTTGTGGTCAACACACACCCTACTGTTATCTTTAACAGTACAACATCAGTAAATATACATACTCATACACTTTTTTTTCTTTCAAGAATCGTTAGTCGTTTCTTGCATTTCTTTAACTTTCTTCTAAATATACATGTTTTAATAATAAATTATGGAAATAACTACTGACAGAATAAGCAATAAAAGTGACCATTTCTTTGTTGCACCAAGTGTACAGACGCTAGCACATCAAGCCACAGCGGCCCTTCCCACAGCTGGGACACAGGCCTCCTCTCTGTGAGAGGAAGTATGCCGTAATCCACCACGCGGGTCCAGTGCGGGTTGGTAGATGTGTTTTGAGTTTGTTGTTCCAAAACTGGGTAATTATCTCAGATTCTGATTTCAAATATATACCGGGTTAGTTTTCATAGACCAGCCAAATTTAAGGCTGTGGTACAGACCATCAAACTAATAGTCCAAGACAGTGGCGTGCATTGCATATATAGGCATATAAGCAGTGCCTACCTCGATATATCAACATAAGCCTGTAAATTACATTTTAGTGTGTGTGCCCCACAATTAAGAAACTCACTAAATTATCATACCTAACAAAAAACAAAATCTTCATACAAACACCCGCGGCAGTAGGCAGTCGCCGGACGGCCTACTCGGCTCCCGTACTATTCGCACATTGTCATTAGTCTTTACTCGTTCATGTTAATACGACAAAATTAATAATACGTACGTCTCACGCGTAATACCATGACGTTCGACCTTCGCAATTTATCACCCTTAAGTAGGCATGCCTACTCAAATAACCACACTTTTGACCTCACTTTTTTTTTCTGATTAGTGACCGCGTTTGCCTACACTAGACCCGCAGCCTAATTGCGGAACGCCAAATCGTCAAATGATTCTGATCAGTTGGCTTCATTTCTATCACAATTGTCTTCATTTTACGATTTTCGAATTGCGAAACTCTAGTTTATTATGAAACCAATTATGAACGTTAAGGCCCTGCGCAGAAACTAGAGTTTCGCAATTCGAAAATCGTAAAATGAAGCCAATTGTGATAGAAATGAAGCCAACTGATCAGAATCATTTGACGATTTGGCGTTCCGCAATTAGGCTGCCGGCCTAGTGCCTACCTATTCTGAAAACTAATGCACGCCACTGGTCCAAGATCCCATGAACGCCAGACCTTTGTTATTTTATAAAAGCTGAAAGTTTCGCAGCGCATGCTCCCAACACAGGTAGGAACGATGGGCATCTATGAAGTTTGAATCATCGTGGCCTTTAACCGGTTGAGTGCCGTAATTACAGACGTAATTAAAAAGCCATTGTGTCTCGCGTGGATCCACGTTTAAGCATACGAAGGGTTAAGTATTGTTCGCGCCTGCTCATTTTGTTTGGGCAAATCATCATCCGCGTGTTTTGCGTCTATATGCAATTTTTATTTTTATTATTGTGTCGGTAGACGTGGAAGAAAAAGACTTGTACTGATCCATTGCTCATTGTTTCGGCTCCGATAGAAAATGTTCAAAATTACATAAATTATAAATATTTCAATTTCTACATGAGTTTTTCTAAAGAAATTCCAATCTTGTGCTTAAACAAGTAGATATGTTACTTACATTACTTACTCATAATTAGATAATGTTACATAAAATGGTAGCAGAGATAGCAAGCCTGCTATCTAAAACGATTGTCTAAAATGTTGGGCCTTGAACTCGCCAAATATTACTAATCGCTGATAATCATTATTATCATTGAGTAGCTGCGCCCCGCGGTTTCACCCGCATAAGTTTTGATCCCGTGGGAATATCGGGATAATAGTATCCTATGTCTTAATCCAGGTCAAGGTCTACCCATGTGCCAAATTTCATCAAAATCCGTTCAGCCATTTAGCATGAAAGCGTAACAAACATACAAAAACTCGAATCTTTTCTTTTCACCCCGCGGTTTCACCCGCATAAGTTTTGATCCCGTGGGAATATCGAGATAAAAAGTATCCTATCTCCTTTTCCGGGACTCAAACTATCTCTGTACCAACTTTCATATAAATCGGTTCAGCGGTTTAAGTGTGAAGAGGTAACATACAGACAGACAGACACACTCTCACATTTATAATATTATAGTATCGATTAGTTAGTACGCGGCAGGCCCAGAATGAGATGGCGGGACGAACTCGACTCTTTCCACAAGGATTGGCGTGTAACAGCACTGGATAGGGATAAGTGGAAGGAGGGAAGGGAGGCCTTTGCCCTGCAGTGGGACAGAAATGGCTGATAATAATAATAATAAATCGATTAGTTATCATTGATATAATATGTCGCTTATCAATGTTAGATTTTGTTATCATTATCAGTTTGATTTTTGTTTTAATAGAAGGCTGTTGGTAAGAATATTTAATATACTTACATAACATAGTTTTTTTTTTCTACTTAACACTATATGATATGGTGTCTACATTGTTACATGTTATAAAACGCACCGTATCTTCGTCTGTCCGTTAGTGCACTTATTTTTATTCATGCAAGATGTGGTTTTTAATAATAAGCCAGTGACATGGTGAAATTGTAGAAAAATTTCGACACAGCTATTTGTTTTATTTTTTCAGTCAACTGTTTATCCCACTGCTGGGTTTGCCCAGCAGTGCACGCGGTATTACGTTCCCGTGGAATAATTTGCGACATTCACGCGGGCGAAGCCGTGAACAAAAGCCAGTGTAAATATTATAAGGTTTTTTTTTTTAATGATGTTCCAGGATCAAAGATGGCGCCGCTCTTATACAAACTAGAGGCGAGTCCGCCTGCGTGTGCGGTGCGAATGGTTGCGGACATTATCGGCCTGCAGCTGGACTTCAAAGACCCTGACATTAGCCAGATGGAGCACAAGTCTTCAGCCTATTTGCAGGTAATGTTCCACATTCATCATCTGCCTAGCCTTTTCCCAATTATGTTGGGGTCGGCTTCCAGTCTATTCGGATGCAGCTGAGCACCAGTATTTTACATGGAGCGACTGCCTATCTGACCTCCACAACCCAGTTACTGGGTAATACGATACCCCTTGGTAAGAATGGTTGTCATACTTTCGGGCTTCTGGCAACCCATAACGACTTTCAAAGATCTACGAATGACAGCCGAGACCAACGGCTTAACGTGCTTTCCGAGGCACGGAGGGGTCTCGGTATGTAAAAATGGTCACCCATCCAGAGATCAAGCGTAGCTTAACCTGATCGATCGACCTGTGCGGCTGGTAATATTTAGCCACGGGCCCCTCGGGTCGGGCCTCGGGTTCCATATTCATCATCATCTGCCTAGCCTTTTTCCAACTATGTTTGGGTCGGCTTCCAGTCTAACCGGATGCAGCCGAGTACCAGTAGTTCGGGTTCCACATTGTGGAACGGAAAAACATATTTAATGATTCTAATGACTATGATTCTGTAAATACAATCATGTCTATTATAGTCGCGAATCATATTTTGATCAAGATACAACCTGACACTGACCTGAAAATTGCAAAAAACGTATGAAAAATTGAATTTCGCGGGCTACAACTACCCATTCACCTTAATGTCAAATATCGGTGAAAATTACAGATTTTCATGACAGCCATTATAATATGATGGAACCGCTTTCCTAGGAACCCGTAGCTTGAGGGTTCCGTTTTTTCCTTTTGAGGTACGAATATTAAAAACACAAAATTGCTAGCAATCGCCAAGCACGCGTCAATTGCTATGATTGGTTGACTAAGTTACCAACAGCCAATCCGATCACTTCACTTGCGTTTAATTATGACACGTCGATAATGTTTGTTCGGCCCTATACCACAAAACTACTTTTTTTTGTTGTTGTAAATTTTACATGTTTATTTATTTATTTATATATACTTATGTTTGTGTATCACAAAACTCTAAGCCATACAGTTGTAACGGAAAAACCTTACAAATATGTAAATTATAGTGACAAGTATACAATTTATACATAGCCCTCAAGCTTTTTGTTACGCTTTTAAAAATGCGAAATAATAATAGATTGGGAATTGTAACTCATACATATTTGTAATTTTTGTGTTACGCAGTTTTTTCTACAATTTAATAATTTTGTAGACTTGTAAAGGGCCCACTTATTGGGTAATAACTTTGTTTATAGTCCGCGCGGAACTAGTTGGCCGCGCCTTAGGTATGTGAGCGGTGGGACGGAGGGGCGGGGGCGCATTACTCAGTACGTGCGTTGCGAACCGCCGCCTCACCCCTGTCCCCACCTCAGCGGCCAACTAGTTCCGCGCGGACTATAGTAATAAATTGCAAATATGTAAATTGTAGACTTGTTATTACTACAATTGACAATTTTGTAAAGTTTCTCCGGCTTAGAGTTTTGTGGCACATACCCTTTTAATTTGTAAAGCTTTATGGTATAGGGTCCTGATGTTCAAGATGAATAATGTAAAAATATTAACTTTTATTTTACAGTTAAATCCGCTCGGAACCATACCGGTACTCGTGGATGACGACTTTGTTTTATCTGACAGGTAAATATTATCATCGATGCTTATATTATGTATTAGAATAATTAAGACGTCGCCTTTTATGACATTGGAATTAAAAGCTCTGCCTGTTCCTTTGGCAATACACGCGAGATGTTAAGTTATGAGGTTTGATATAACTTTATTCTCATAACTAGTTAGCTCGCAGATTTAGACGAAAACAAACATCTGCGTGATCGAATCAGAAATGAAGAGATCCGCAGGAGAACCAAGGTAACCGACATAGCCCGAAGAATTGCCAAAATTAAGTGGCAATGGGCAGGGCACATTGCTCGCAGGACAGATGGCCAATGGGGCCGAAAGGTTCTGGAGTGGCGACCGCGTACCGGAAGACGTAGCGTTGTAAGGCCTCCCACAAGGTGAACTGACGACCTTGTGAAGGCCGCAGGAACTCGTTGCATGTGAGAAGCACAAAACCGGTCGAAGTGGAGGTGCTTGGGAGAGGCCTATGTCCAGCAGTGGACGCCTTTCGGCTGAAATGATGATGATGAAACATTACATAAAATAAATGATCTTGTATATCGATTTTATTCAATTTCGAGCGGCCATTGTTGTTTAGACTTTAGAAAACTGTAGTTTGCTATGCAGTCGCAGCTTGAAGCAGTCGATACTGACTGCTTCAAGCTGTCCGTGTATGTCCGGCCTTACACGCACGTTTTTTTTTACAGCCACGCCATAATGATCTACTTGCTATCAAAGTACGGCGGCGACAAGGGCGAGTCGTTGTACCCGAGTGACATTCGCACGCGCGCCATTGTCAACCAGGTCATGTTCTTCGACACTGGCATACTGTTTATCAGGATTAAAGTTGTTGCTGTAAGTTATCATCTGCCTAGCCTTTTCCCAACTATGTTGGGGTCAGCTTCCAATTTAACCGTATGCAGCTAAATACTGGTATTTTACTTGGAGCGACTGCCTATCTGACCTCCACAACCCAGTTACTGGGTAATACGATACTCCTTGGTAAGACTGGATGTCAGACTTTCGGACTACCCGTAACGACTGTCAAAGATCTACGAATGACAGCCGGGACCAACATCTTAACGTGCTTTCCAAGGCACGGAGGGGTATCGGTATGTAAAGATGGTCACCCATCCACAGACCAACCGCGGCAAGTGTAGCTTAACCTGATCGATCGGCCTGTGCGGCTGTTATTATTTAGCCACGATCCCCTCAAGTTGTTGTTTTAAGTATAAAAATATTATTATTATTTATTTAAAAATTTATGCACAAGTAAAAACTACCACTACCACCCACTACTACTACCACCACTACTACTACCACCCACCACCACACCAACCACTACTTATTACCAATTTATTATTATCCCACTGCAAGGAAAAGGCTTCTTTCAACAATCTACCAACATCTTCAACATTTGGTAAACCTGAACTACTCGTATTGTACCAAAAGTTGCTTTTAGGGTTCCGTACCTCAGAAGGAAAAACGGAACCCTTATAAGATCACTTCGTTGTCCGTCTGTCTGTCAGTCAAGGCCCTTTTTCTCAGGAATGCGTGGAGTTCATCATCATCAGCCTATAATGTTCCCACTGCTGGGACACAGGCCTCCTCTCTGTGAGAGGGAGTGGGCCGTAATCCACCACGCGGGCCCAGTGCGGGTTGGTAGATGTCACATGTCTTTGAATTTTTGGTTCTAGGACATGCCGGTTTCCTCACGATGTGTTCCTTCACCGTTTTGAGAGCAGTGGTGATGAAATAATTTTACACAAAGTAAAGCGCCTGTCTGGGACCTACAACTCGTAAGTCGCGGCCGATACCACTGGGCCACCACTGCTCCCACTGCTGCGTGGAGTTATCAAGTTGAAATTAATATTAAGTACTCAGGGCTGCAATACCTTGAATCAGTGAAACAATCAAACTTCTAAGTCAACGCAATCAAAAGATACGGGCGTTTATGTTCCGAAATCAAAACCTATAGGGTACTTTCCGTTGATCTAGAATCATGAAATTTGGCAAGAAGCAATGCCATGTAGCACAAGTAAAGGAAACAATCCGAAAAACGTACATAATTATGCCTATAAAAATGGCATATATAACATTTCTGGCGATTCTGGTTTTTTTTTTTAAGAATAGAATACTCTTTATTATGTACACCATATAAATTACAGACATAAATATAGAAACACCCAGCCATCTCTTTTGTAGTTACTTTACAAAAAAAAAAAAAATACATACCTACTTTGTACGGAGCCCTCGGTGCGCGAGTCCGACTCGCACTTGATCGTTTTTTTATCTGAGGGTTAAAGGAAGGAATCAAAATTCCCACACATACGTAAACTGCGTTATTTGATCTAAACATGCCTTACCTGTAACAAAACACTACACTACTACATTTTTTTTTTTATTTATTGATTTAATCCATAATATTACACTTTTATTTTATTTAACATAACACCTGCCAAACTGCAAAGCAATTTGTCGGCAGTAGGTCCTCGTGGATTTTGCACGACTTTCTGCTTGACTAATTACTAAAATTAAATCTAAGTTACAACTAAGACTGAAACCATGGTTTTGTAGGCCAAGATTTCATATCTGAATACAGAGTATCATAATTACCCACAAAACCATAGCTTCTACAACCACAGCCACTACATTCAGCGGCATCAGCCAACAAACGTCATGAGACCATCCCATAGTACCTAATCTGCATTCGCGATTCATTCGCCAAAAATGCTAACAAATATGAGTTAATGAAATAACAACTTTACAACAACTTAACAACCACATAATAAAGCTCAGTTTACGCTACAACTTCAAACATTTTTAACTTTTTCAATAATGTTAGTCACTCTGAAATTAACCTGATTACCATTACTACAAAGTTGATATTTGTTCAACTTGAAGTCATATTAAATACCTATTCCAGCTGCCGACCATAATGGAGGGTATGAAAGCCCCTACTGAGAAGCACCTGCATGACCTAGAGGAGGCCTATGGCATGGTAGAGGCGTACTTGTCTCGTAACAAGTACATCGCCGCGGAACATCTGACGATAGCCGACCTCTCCGTCGCGACTACTCTCGCGGCCGCTGAGGTGATACTTCCATTGAACAAAGATAAGTGAGTACCTAGACCTAATGTAACTATTACTAAAGCTACAGAAATTTTCATATATATAATTTGTATATATCTCCGAATCAAAATTGTTCTCGACTTTGACGCCTTATTACAAAATAATGAGTTTTATGTGTACTGTACAGGGTGAAATTTTAATTACCGTTTTCCTCTTAAGGGGTCATTTTACTCATCATTATGAACAACTTTTAGTATGGGACCAAATCCGAAATTGTGAAAAAAAAATCTGCTGTTCCCTACATTTTGAGGAGTTATATGAACATAAATGTAGGGAACAGCTGATTTTTGTAGAAATCGTCACACTGAAAAAGCGTTACGCCCCCTACATGCGACTTTCTCTCTATCTCTCGCTCTGTCTCTTTCTATTATATACGAGTGTGCACGTGCGTGCGAGTATCGCATAAGGACCTCTGACGGGGGTTTCCCGACCCACACACTTTTTTTTTTAACAAGTTCTCAACTTCAAATTGTCAATTCGGAAACCGTACGTAAATATCGCGATATCGAGTATAATAAAAAGCTTGGCTTTGTAGAGCATCGTCCGTGACAGTCTCTAAGGCTGCCTTTCCACCAGAGATGTGCGAGGATGCGTAGCGAGGGATGTGTATGAAACCAACCAATAGCATCGCATCATTTTCATATCTTGAACTAAGTTAGCGTTCTAACATCTCTGGTTGAGACTCAGCCTTAAGCTCGATATTTATTGTTTTCTTTTTAGATTATTGAAGTCGATATCAACTCAGCCTATGGCAGTCCACTGCTGGACATAGGCCTCCCTCTGGCTGCACCACAACACCCTGCCCTCCGCCTTCCGCATCCGTTCGGTCCGAGCCACTTTCTTAACCCATTCGCTACGGCGGCGATAAAAATTACGGTTACTAGCCAAGTACTGGACTTTTCGTCGCGAACGGTGATGGGCGTCCTCCGCACCTCATTAGGATAATATGGAACGGCGATTTATTTTATATTTGTATTTAAAAAACAATGTGCATATATTGCAAGTGTATTTTTTGTGACTTGTTTTTGCCAAGATAAAAGCAATTAAAAAAAACGCCGAAGGGCGTATTTCGTACCTAAATATTAAATCAAAAAACGCCGAAAGGCGTCCGCCGTAGCGAATGGGTTAAGATCGTCGCTCCATCGAAGTTGATATGCCACAATTTAATTTACTAGACGTTACGCCTTGCGCCTGTTCCCCGAAGGATTCGATAGAGGTGCTTGTTACACCCAAAACTAGCCAGTTATGTTTAAGTCCTTGTTTATAGGGAGCAAGCCTGTTGCCAGAAACCGGGCACAAATCCAGACTCCGGGCTACTACTGAAAAATTCGTGATGGAAAAACCCAGTAACAGTTTGCCCGAACTGGAAATCGAATCCAGGAACCCAATTCAGCATACTTTTAATATCATCATTCAAATTTGCATCATTAAGATCGCTCTTAGCGATAAGACCGCCCATTGTGTCAGTCACCCATTGTAGTTTCTATATTTATGTCTGTAAATTATATGGTGTACATAATAAAGACTATTCAATTCTATTTTCCATGTCTTTGTCTTCCCAGGTTCCCCCTTACCGCTAAATGGCAGGCCCTGATCCAAGAACTGCCGTTCTTCAAGAACATCGCGACGCCCGGCATTGCCAAGTTCAACGCCGCCATGCAGTACTACTGGAAAAAGAACAACAAACAATAAATATTATGATGAGACGTTAGTTTTTTATTATTGTTACTATGTATATTAAAATACCAGCACCCTATTTCCATAACTCACGATCAATCACAATCTAAAACCATTTTGAAGGATATTGCTAATCCATTGCTTCATACGTTCGAACAATTTGTTGGCTCAACAACGTAAATAACGCAATTAATGATGTTAAACTGTCAAAATTAAAGTAAGTAAAGACAAAATCAAAGTAAGTAAGTATACGTAAGGAAAGAACGAAGTTTGCCTGAGATAGCAGTTTGCATTAAGCGCAGCAAAAAAAAACAGATGCTACCTTAGGTTTTTGAAAAAAAAAGTAGTTATAAATATAATTAGCAAAAAAAAAAAAAAACATTAACGTCCGAATTGAGAACCCCCTCCTGTTTTGAAGTCGGTTTTTTAACCGAGTTAACCTTGAACCGAAATAACCTTGGCTGACAAAAATCTGAGGGGCAATTCTCGTAATTCACAGTCGGATCTCGGTCTCAATCTGTCAAAAATGCCTTAATTTCCCTACATTTTGACAAGTTTTTGACATTTCTTTGTCGCTGAGATGAGGCTGCGACTAGATTTTGAACATTTTAAATTACGAGAATTGGCCTTCTGGTGTTTTTACGCCAGATTTTTGTCAACCAAGGTTATTTTAGGGGGCTATTGCATTTTTAGCTTTATTATTAGTATAGATTAGTCATTATCGTTCATCGTTACATTACCAAACAAACGGCGGTCTGTTTATACTATGACTGATAAAAAGGACACAATGATGAACACATAATTAGCAGTCAAGTAGTGGCCGGACCTTGTACAGACGCCAGCACATCAAGCTACCCGAAACTGTCAAATTTTTCCAATCAACTTTGAGCCTTATGCTTTAGCAATAAAGTTGAAAGTCTATTAAATAAATTTGAGAGATTGCAGTAGCTTGATGTGCTGGCGTCTGTACAACTCATTATGTCTATAAGACAATGTTGTAAATAAATCAGTGTGTACAGCGGTCAGTTGTAGGTCTTTATCCTCACAGGATAGATCGTAATCGCGTATCGTGGGTTTTCTACGTGAGAATAACTTAAGCTAGCAAGGAAAAGTAAGCTAAATTGTTTCTTTTTTGTTTTACTTTTTAGGGTTCCGTACCCAAAGTGTGTACTGGACCCTATCACTAAGGCTCCGTCCGTCCATCCGTCCGTCCGTCTATCAGCGGGCAGTATCTCATGAACCGTAATGGGTAGACAGTTGAAAGTTTCACAGAGTCTGTATTTCTATTGCCGCTGCGCTGTACCAACAACAAATTTTATGTAGTTAAAAAATTAAAGGAGATACAAGAAACGAGTTTTTTCGGCCATTTTTTATTTGTGGTACTGAACCTTCTTGTGCGAGTTTTTAGTAGTTGATCTAATACCTACTCTTTTCACGAACCAGCGATTCAGAAATATTTTTTGTTAGTTTTTCAAAGTGACCCTTACAAACGGGTAACAAGAAAGAAAGCCCCGGGTAAATTGGCGCAATGACTGTTTAGTTAGTTGACTATCTACGCGCTACAATCGCAGGTTCGATTCAAGCTGCAGGTATGATCTTTGTGAAATAATATGCAGTGGCTCTATACAACGTAGAATTTCGAGACGAGACAGTAGGTAAGGACAGGTCCGCGTAATTGAGGTAAAGGATAAATATATAGTTGGCCCCGAAAAATATTTTAATATTTAAACAAAACTGCAACGATTTACATCGTAAAAATAAAACGTGAGAATTTACGTTGTTCTATCCGGCTGTAGATATCATTTTCCCACAATACAGTTGGCAATGGCCCAAAAAGTTAAGGGGCCGTCCCCACGAACGAGAGAATCGGCGATATTATCGTCGTGCCACATATTTCTATACACTCTTAGAACATGTCTCCACACGCCGATATCACGAAAATTTTATGGCACGGCGAGACTATCAATTAGATATTCTATGATAGAAATGACATGTGTAACTCACAGTTATTATTTGTTTAGGACTTTTATTTAATTATTCACCATTTACTATGACATTTAACTATTTATTATGACATTTTACTATTTACTATGACATTTTAGTTATTGACTACTGGATACTCCTTGACATTGAAAAATTAAAAATAAAATGGTTAATATGATTTTCTTAATAACTTTGTAATATTTATTGTTGATGTAATGTATGTGTAAATTTTGCATGCCCAAGTGACGGCACAGCATGGAGAACTTTACCAAAACATGACTGTATAACATCTATACCCCTACCCATGTTGGCATGAAATAAATGATTTGATTTGAGACTATCGCCGCGATTCTCTCGCTACTGTAGACGGCCCCTAAGGAAAGTCTCCTAAGAACGTTTTCCTGTAGACTTTACTGCACCGTCTCAAAAATCCCCAGTGTATAATACCTAAACTCATCATCCCTAGCCTAGCCTTTTCCCAATTATGTTAGGATCGGCTTCCAGGCTTCATACAAGCTTATTTTTTTATCACCATCCAATTTTTTACAGGTTGTTCTACCCATGAATATGAACAACTTTCACTATGGGACCAACTCTGAAATCACGAAAAAAAAAACAGCTGTTTCATACAAAAGTTCAATAAGTACCTACTTGACCAAAATGTATGAAACAGCTGATTTTTTTTTCGTGATTTCAGAGTTGGTCCCATAGTGAAAGTTGTTCATATTCATGGGTAGAAGTGTAGAACACCCTGTAAAAATTTGGACGGTGATAAAAAAAAGCCTGTATAATACGATCATCCTTCATACGGCATCATACGATACCGCTCGGTAAGACTGGTTGTCAGACTTTCGGGCTTCTGACGACCCGTGGCCGTAACGACTGTCAAAGATCCACGAATGACAGCCGGGACCAACGGCGTGCTTTCCGAGGCACGGGGGGAGTCTCGGTAGGTATGTAAACATGGTCACCCATCCACGAACCGACCGCGGCAAGCTTAGCTTAACCTGATCGATTGACCCGTGCAGCTTATTACTTAGCCAAATACCTAACCTAACGTCAAAAATTAATTGAATCCAAATTCACTCTCGATTGTGGGTTGACGTAATCATCATTGATGAAAAAACTTTTTGCGTTGTCATCGTATTATATTGCCGAGGCCACACTATACTTACGGGAAAATCACGATAAGTTGTTTCTTATTGGCTGACATCGTAGGTCCAGCCAATGAGCATCAACTTATCGCGCAAATCTTCGCGTTATCGCGATAGTCTGGCCCCAGCATACCTATATCTATGGTCAGCGTGTATGTATGTAAAACACACAGTCGTATTATATAAAGGCCAGCTTTATCTTTCTATTCTACAGATTCTACTCGAGATTATACCTATATATTTTTAGATATATATAAGTCACAGCCAGTGTTTATCATTACTTCGTTCAGTTCAGACGGTAAGTTTGTTGCTTGCACGCATTTAAATTTATTGTTCAATATTTATGGAGTGTTTCTGATCTTGAATAATAGTTTTGTTAACTTTTGTTATATATTTCGTATTATAGCTGAGCAGTGTTCATAAGGTCAGATAAGTAATTTATCTACTTTAGAGAAATGTCTTCTCAGTTGATTTTTAAGTGACCATTAAAATTTGTAACAAAAAGGTTCTAATAAGTTTTTGGTGGCAATGGAATATGAACTTTGTTAAGTTTGACATTCAGTTTGGTTTTCCATAACTTGAAAATTATCTCAAATTCTTAATTCGAAATAGGTGCCTATGTCGTTTTTTATTGATTATCATTTATACAGGGTGGCAGGACATCGACCTGCAATCTGTAACCATGAATTCAGCACACGATGATTCTCAAACCCCTAGAAATATTTCGCCGGTTATTAAAAAAAAATCTGCTGTTTCATAGAAAAGTGCAATACAAACAGCTATTTTTTTTAACCACTCATACGACCCCTCCCCCCCATGACGTCTTCTCGAATGTCCCAGAACACTTTTTCGACACGCCACGCGGGGCGTCTCGCCACATATACAGGACTCGTACACAAAAAAATTCTATGGACCGCTGGTTTAAACTAATGGCTGTTTCTTTTCTTCAAGTTGACAGACATGGGACAGACTAATAACCGGCGAAATATTTCTAAGCTAGGGGGTGAGAATCATGTGCCGAATTCATGGTTACAGGTCCCGCCACCCTGTATTTAATCATTCGTTTATTTGAAGACAATTTTTTGGTCCACAATAGGTGTTAGTAGTAGATAACTACTACTACTACTATGTTAGTCCTAAAGTAAATAGGTAAACTCTTGTATACAGGGTTATTGGAAAAACACCAACAACCTCTTTAGAGGTCATTGTATCATTATGAAAAACTTTTAATATGGGACCAAACCTGAAATCGCGAAAAAAAATCATCTGTTAGCTACATTTTATGTTCGTATAACTCGTCAAAATGTAGGGAACAGCTGATTTGTTTTTCGCGATTTCAGATTTAGTCCCTTAATAAAAATTGTTCAATTTGATGAGTACAATGACCTCTTAAGAGGTTGTTTGTGTTTTTCCAATAACCCTGTATATTTAAAAACTATACTCGTAACATTGAAAATACTATAAAGTGAAGAATAATAATAAAATTAAAATATTCCATGCAATGTCACATTTCCATTTCAACTGTTTTTTTTTGTACCTTGTTACTGTTTATTTTATAAATAAAAGTATCAAGATTAATAGAGAAAACTTTTGCGATTATTACGTGTATTCACGTGCTTTGATAAGTTATCGTTGCAAAATTCTGCTAGTCATGGTAACAATTGATATCACGAAGTAATTATAGGACAGCGGGGTAATCGCGTAACAACACACTATCAGTGGCAATGACTTTCATTTCAACAGTTCAACAACATTCATTGCGTTATTTACGTTGTTGAGCAGACAAGTGTTTCGGACTTACGTATGTATAATATAATAACGCAATGGATTAGCAATACCCTTCAAAATGATTCAGATTGTGATTGATAGTGTGTTACGCAATTAGGGTGCACGTCTGAAAATACATAATACGAAATACAAACATACATCATACCTACTGTGGAAATGTTTTGTGTATATTCACCAAATGAGGCAAATGATGTCATATTTTAGTTCACATTTTAACAACAGACTTTATAAGTTAGGAATACTAAGTGTTTGGCCAGAGTGGGGCGCATAAAGAAGTTCATAAACATATTTTGTGAACTTCCTTTGAGTAGGTATCCATGGTGGGCACGCGGGGAGCGTGCGGGCAACTCACGCCATATCTCGTTCATACTAGTAGCAGCCGCAGTGGGTGCGCGACGCGGGCGCGGATGGCCTGCCTGCGCGGTTACCGGGACTCTCAAACTATATAGTTTTTTTCTAGTAAAAATAAGTCTTCCTCATAGAAATGTAAAGTCTTCCTCGTCCATATTATATTTTAACAAACACGCAGAACGCAGCTGCGCTCCACTGCGGACAGACAGAACGCGCGCGTTCCAGCACCCGCGCCGCTCCCGCCCCGCGCTGCCAGTCTGGCCAAGCACTTAAGCCCGCTTGCACCACAAATAACTAATTTCGTTTAGCGTTAAACATAGTTAAAACATCTTTCTGTCTCTGTCATCTTCAACCAATTTAAAGAAACAAAGCGTTGCTTGTAAATGTATTTAACGATTTGTGCTGCAGGCGGGCCATAGTATTATCTACATAGTTTAGCACTCTGTGTTTTAAACGAGACGGAACCGTACCGTGATTTGGGTTGGTTGTCGCTAATAGTGTAGTTTTCATTCCCTAAAAATACAAGTTATTGCGTTATTTGCAAATCAGTATCTCGTCATCAACCAGCATTAATCCCCCACCCCCATTAACCAATTTATTCAATGTTACCTATGGATATTTTCCATTCCGTTTAGAACCCCCAAAAATCTCCCATAAGTTGAATTCGCGGAAACGCATGTCATGTCCAAGAATCCCCCCTAAGCAAGGCTGGACAATGGTAAGATATGGATTTTAAATTTCTTCAGGTCTTCCCCCAGGTAATACCAACTATTAATTAGTGACCGACCGAAGACTCGGTTTCAGTAATTCGGCCGTTTCGGCTGAACATTTGGTTGGTTCTACACGGAATAACTCCTCATAAGAAGAAAATCTACTCTTTTCAATAATTATGTTAAAACCTTGAGAACACAGTCATGAAAATATTAAAAATTAAAGTAATTAATAGAATGTGTTATTTGTCATCCTTATGTATAATAATTTATTAATGTTGCTTTAATTCTGCAGTAATGTGATTATAATAATTAATTACCTACATTCTGCAGAGAAAGCTGCTATTTATTTTCTGAACATACCGTTTTTATCTGTTTTCCTATTGCAGTCCACTGCTGGACATAGGCCTCTCCCAGGATGCGCCACAACACCCTGTCCTCTGCCTTCCGCATCTAGTCTGTACCAGCTACCTTCTTTAGGTCGTCCGTCCAACTAGCTGGGGGGTCGTCCCACACTACTCTGGCCGATACACGGTCTCCACTCCAGGACTCGTCTGCTCAACCGGCCATCAGAAATAATAAAGAAGTAAACCCTGAGTTCCGGACTATTTACTTTAGCTCTCGCCTCTCGACTGTCGAGGATCTCTCCTCGTGTAAGCTTGACTGCTTAGCTTATATTGGAAAATAATATTTCAAACTGCTCCTCTATCCAGATAACAAAATGGCGCCGATACTATACAAGATCGACGCTAGCCCGCCGTCGAACGCGGTGAGGATACTCGCAGATATCATCGGGTTGGAATTGGAGCTCAGAGATCGTGACTTTGGCAAACTGGAACACAAGTCTCCTGAACACATTAAGGTATGACAATAAAATAATATTAAGAGGAAATGCGGGTGGTCTTTTTTCCATAGAAACGCTCTCGCCTGTTTTCTTTCTGGTTGATGACCATAAAGCAATGATTTTTTACAGAATAATAAATATTAACTAAGTACTTGTTTGTATGTCCCTGTGTTTTCCTTTTTGATGATGTATTATTTTTTTATAAGCACTAGAACCCTCACTCAAAAAATGCTCAAAATTACCGCAGAACCTCCTTTGTGGAAGACGGCTAAAAGTCTTTAATTTGTGATGATTTGAGAAACAGCGTGTTTTTAATATGAATTATCATTATACCTAATTCACATTAAAAACACGCTTAATGTAGTAAATATAAAGGTCTTTACATTTAACAACCTTTCTATTTACTACACTTTATGCAAATAAAGATACTAACTTACTATAAAATGATACTTAATCTGTTTATTTTATTCTACAGCTGAATCCTATGGCCACATTACCGACGTTGGTGGATGGTGACTTTGTCATCTCAGAAAGGTAGCGATTATTGTTTTTATTATTTTTCGTTCTTTTAACCACAAATGCGAAGAAAGACAGTTTGACCGTTGAAGCCCGTTCAATAAACAATATGGAGAGGCAATCTTTGTCATTTATCTTGTGTCAGATACTTTTGTTGTTGGGAATTTTGAAAAATCCTGCATCACATGTTCCAATATTTGACTAAATAATATTTTAAACCATCTTAAACGATAGCCTTCGCACTAAAACCCTACTCTATAAACTTTGCCAATCCTTTTAAACCTGTTAGGGGTTGATTTTCGAAAATACCCTAGGGACTAAAGTGTTACATGCTCTGTGCTAGGGCCCTAATTATATATTTTTTTGTAAAAAATTATGCCTAGTTCAAGTACCTATCTAACTCGGATCGCGCATTAAGATTTTTGCTATGTTCCCAACGAGTCACACTGTAACATGTCACAGTGTGACTCGTTGGGAACAATCGGTTAGGTTAGGTCAAAATTTGTGACCCCTACGCACGAGCCGAGCGAGCGAAGCGAGCGGTGCCGCGGCAGCGGCCAGCGAGTGCCAGAAACGACTAGCGCAAATAGAAAAAAAGAGCTAAAAAGAGAAAATTGCGATTGTTCCCAACGAGTCACACATGTTACAGTGTGACTCGTTGGGAAAAATCGAGATTTTTCGATAAAAACTGATAAGTACTTCTTTTTCTATCTTCGATGGAAAGTTATGAAAAACTTAAAAACGCAAACTTTATTAGTTCTTTAGATTAGCAATCATGGCATGTTAATCGGACCACGCATTTAGATTTTCATACAAACTTTGTCATCCTGTAGCTCCCATTCCCCATAGATTTGGGGCTTGTAACCTTGATATGACTATTTCTTACATTATAAGGAATCTATTAGTATGCCGTTCTTATGGATTACTGGGTTAAAAATTATACTTTATTTTATCCAGCACCCTAATTGCGTAACACACTATCAATCGGAATCAGAATCATTTTGAAGCCAATTGCTAATCCATTGCTTCATAAGTTCGAAAAATTTGTCTGCTCAACACGTCAATAATGCAATGAATGTTGTTGAACTGACAGAATACTTAATAGTACTACGACTGTCAGAATGAAACCGATTCCGATTGATAAAGTGTTACGCAATTGCCCCGCAGGTACTAGGTACAGACGCCAGCACATCAAGCTACTACAATCTGTCAAATTTCTTTAATAGATTTTCAACTTTATCACTAAATTATAAGGTTCAATGTTGATTGGGAAAATTTTACAGATTCGGGTAGCTTGATGTGCTGGCGTATGTACCAATCACGGGCAGCTTAAATTTTCTTGATCGAAGCATAAAATATACCGTTTCATTACACAACTAATTCTAATTTTTAGTCCATAAACCTTCGAGCTAATTATTGTATTTTGTAAGTACTTTGACAACTTACATTCGGGCACAGAATACTTAAAGTACTACGTACAGAAAGGCCACTCCCTTCCCCGCACTAACATCTGTTACCGCACCTCACCCCGCACTTCGAGGTTACCGTCGCAGTTCTTTAACAAAGAGCGCTCGCAAATACAAGTACCTCACGCACACATTCATACGTATACAAACGTCATTTTTTAATGTAGGTAGTAGTAGTAGGTAATTATTTTGCGAGCGATGTATGGAGTGTCCGGGGTAGTGATGTGCCTGGTGGCAATATTGCCATTGCCGGCAATATTCCCAATGTTGCCACTGCCGGTAAAATACCAAAATTGCCAGCAACATTGGCAATATTGCCAATGTTGCCGGTCAAATAATACCAATATATTTCATTATTACTGCAGATGTAATCATCGTTTAGTTATATTTACAATTATATGAATAAACATCAATGTATGTTGCATCTCATTCGCGCTGCGCATGCACGGCACGGGGTTGGGAAAACTGGAGAACAGTATCTGGGCATCTCTTGGAGAATGCGCACGTCACTGTAACGTCCGATCTTAACTGACCTAACACGAGTTTAGGGAAAACTGCTCCTAAACCAAAACACGCATCTAAGTCAACAGCCAAAGCCCGATGAAGAATGTGCCGACGATGTGGAATTCGACTTTGTCGACGAAACATGCGATGATCCACTGAACGATTTCAGACCAGAATTAGACGAAGATCCATTGTCTGTGGATTAATTAAGAATTTAATTAGTTAATTTTACTTTATGTATAAATTATAAACAAAACGCTGTGATTATCAATGACTGATTATTTATTATTAAGATAAAGGCCGCTATCCCACTGGCGTTTTACGAGGGTTGGCGCTTCTCCAACGTCTGCGCAGCGCCAACGTTGCGCAGACGCGACGTTAACGTCGCGAGTTTCTTGCGTTTTGGTTTTGAGCGGGACGGCGTGATTGTACAATCACGCCGTCCCGCTCTGTCTGTGTGAGTGGGGGTTGCCACTGAAACTCGCGACATTAAAGTTACGTCTACGCAACGTTGGCGCTGCGCAGACGTTGGAGAAGCGCCAACGCTTGTAAAACGCCAGTGGAATAGCGGCCTTAGAAATATAAGTATTAACAAGAGCTGTGATTTTAAAACGATTATAAAAACTACTGAGTTGTTACTCTAAATGGTGATTTACTGATTATGTTAGGATTACTGAAACAGGTGCATTGAAATATTAAAATAATATTATTTTTGTGGATTATTTGTAGTTTTGATAGAGATTTGTAAAGATTTACACTTTGTTATTTCCAATTATATAGGTACTTATACTCGTTGTTTTTTTATGTGATTTTACATGAAAAACAAGTAGGTACAACACTAAAAGAAAATATTCGAATTTTTGCCTTTTATTCAATACACAACGATCATCAATTATTGTTATTTCTTATATTCACTATCGTGTGCGGCAACATTGGCAATATTGCCGGTAAAATACCGGGAATATTGCCAAAAATGCTGGCAGTATTGGCAATTTTACCCAAAACAATATTTTATTGTATATAATGTAGGTCATGGCCTTTAAATGCTAATTTTAAGTGTTGTAAATAGTTTCCGTACTTAATTTGACTTATAATTAAGCAATATTCCCAAATATTTCCACTCTCGGCAATATTGCTGGCAATATTGCCACCAATATTCCCACTTCGGGCAATATTGCCGGCAACGGCACATCTCTAGTCCGGGGTGTGATTCGGGTTAACGTCAGTTTTTGTAATCGGAACTTTAACTTTGTCGGAATAAAGTTCGAAATAAAAAAATGGCTTTATGGTCCAAACCTGGTTCTAAAGCCTTGTTTTGTGTTAAGACCTAAAGATTTTAGAGACATTTCCATTTTTTTTCCAGTCATGCTACAATGAAGTACCTGTTGTCTGTATACGGCGGCGACAAGAGCGAGTCATTGTACCCGAGCGACGTGCGCACGCGCGCGCTCGTCGACCAGGCCATGTTCTTCAACGTTGGCATCTACTTCATCAGGCTCAAAGTTATTGTTGTGAGTACACCACGCTCCATACGCTTATGTGAATGAGACAGTCTTTATGTATCTATTAAATAGATACACGGACAGATTATAGTACGAGTAGTATAGTTAGCGCCACGAAAGATGAGACTTGACCCCGCCTCCCGCACTCTCCGCCGCCCCTATGACGTCCGGTCCCGTCCCGCGCTCAGACCTCATACCGCTAAAGAGACCTAAAATCGTGTACCTATTGCGCAAGTCAAACCACGTGGTGTGTCAAGTCTCATCTTTCGAGGCACGCATTGTAATAACCCGGCCGCAAATTACGCACTTTGACGTGGCGGGCACCAGCCCGTATTACCCATTACCTAGTCTATATTAATAATACGATAATATCTAACAGCTACCAGCTATATTCGGAGACCTAGATGGCCCCACAGAGAAGCACAAGGCGGACATCGACGAGGCGTACGGCGTTGTGGAGGCATACCTCGCGAACAACAAGTACATCGTCACTGATCACCTGACCATCGCTGACCTTAGCGTCGGAGCTACCACCGTGGCTTTTCAGTACTTGTATAAACTGGATGCTGCCAGGTTGGTATTAACTATACTTTATGCGAGAAGGTCAACCTTTGCAGTAAAAACGCTTTTAGCGATAAGACCGCCCATATTGTGCCACCCCTTGCAGTGGCGTGCATTGCATATAGGCATATAAGCAGTGCCTACCTCGATATATCAACATAAGCCTGTCATTTACATTTTAGTGTGTGCTCCACAATTAAAAAACTCACTAAGTTATCATACCTAACAAAAACAAAATCTTCATACAAACACGCGCGGCAGCACAGAGTACATTTTATTCGCGGCAGTAGGCAGTCGCCGGACGGCCTACTCGGCTCCCGTACTATTCGCACATTGTCATTGGAAAAATACGTACGTCTCACGCGTAATACCATGATGTTCGACCTTCGCAATTTATCACCCTTAAGTAGGCATACCTACTCAAATAACCACACTTTTGACCTCACTTTATTTTCTGATTAGTGACCGCGTTTGCCTAGACTAGACCCGACCTAGTGCCTACCTCTCCTGAAAACCAATGCACGCCACTGACCCCTTGTAACATTTATATCTGTAATATTTATGGTGGGTCATATCAAATGATCTCACGATGTTTTCCTTCACCGTTTTGAGAGCAGTGGTGATGAAATAATTCACACAAAGTAAAGCGCCTGTCAGGGTTCGAACCTACGACCTATAGTTACCACTGGGCCGCCACTGCTCCTAATATTCTATCAATCTAACATAAACATTTATTTGGTTTTCTCGGTTGCACATATTGCCACACTACAATGTGGTCCATAGAATTGGTCTGCTCTGATTTTCACTTGAAAAAATCAAAATTGTGTAGCCAGAATACTTGCACTACAAATATATGGCTGGATAAGACTATGTACAGTTCAAAGCGAATTATTTAGTTTTCGGTTATTTATCAATATCTATAGTGTGTCTAAGGGCCAAAGCACACACGCTACTTTTTGCATCGGCGATCGGCGATTTTGCGGTTGTATCGATGCTGCATCGCGTTTTGGCGACTCTTTGCGTTCGAACGCGGTATCGGAATCGCGCGTTTTAGCGACTGCTTCGATGCTGCATTGCGTTTTGGCGACTCTGCGTTCGGACGTGGTATCGGAATCGCGCGTTTTAGCGACTGCTCCGATGCTGGCGCAAATGCCAACGGATTGTAGCGTTCAGCCGCTGTGTCGAGCTTCCGAAAAGCGACTGAATCGCCGCGTTTGGCGTTTTTAAGTGTGCGGTGTGGAATGCTTGGTCGCTGCATTTAGCTTCTAAAAAGCAACTGAATCGCCAATCGCCGATGCAAAAAGTAGCGTGTGTGCTTTGGCCCTAAGTGCAGTGGTGAGCTTACAAGTTGTAAGTTGTGGGATTGAACCCAGACAGGCGTTTTACTTTGCGTAAATAATCGCATCACCACTGCTCTCAAAACGGTGAAGGAAACCGGCATATCCCAGAACTAAAAATTTGAAGACATGTGACATCTACCAACCCGCACTGGGCCAGGGTAGTGGATTACTGCCCACTGCCTCTTCTTGTAGGGGCCCTCTCTACGAGCGAGAGAATCTCGCCGTGCCATAAAATTTTCGCCGCGATGATATCGATCGCCGTGTGGAGACACGTTCTAAGAGTGTATAGAAATACGTGACACGACGATAATATCGCCGCGATTCTCTCGCTCGTGGAGGCGGCCCTTTACAGAGAGGAAATCTTTTAGCAATGGGAACATTATAGGCTGATTATACTATTGTCTGTCTGTGAAGCTGGCTTCTTTTAATATTAAACTCTAACGTTGTCCCTTTGTTTCAGATTCCCCCGTACCGCTGCGTGGCTGGCTAGATTAGAAGAACACCCTTCATTCAAGAAAATCCTCATTCCCGGTTCTAAAATCCTCGGAGAAGTTGTCAACGCGGCCTGGGAGAAGAATAAGAAATAATAAAATCGAATATGTAAAGAAAAATTAAACTGTATTTATTTATTTTTCCTAAGACTACATGAATAACAAAAAAGTAATATACCTAAAATTCTGGGAGATCAACAGTAGACTTATTATTTGTTATTGTAGGACCCGTAGGGTATAAAGGATCCCTAGACACA
This sequence comes from Amphipoea oculea, assembly GCA_945859645.1. NCBI lineage: Eukaryota > Metazoa > Arthropoda > Insecta > Lepidoptera > Noctuidae > Amphipoea > Amphipoea oculea. The sequence continues at coordinate 19,693,242 of OX243873.1, forward strand.
TCAAAAGTGTCTAGGGATCAAGCATTTTTATGCGGATTTCTTGAGATTGAGATGTGGCTTTGTAATAAAGAACGATGACCATATTTGTATGAGACCCGTCCCCCCCCTTCAACAGAACTTTTGTATGTATTAGTAGGTTCACAAAGGTCTATAAAAAGACTAGCAACCAGTTTTAATTTCAAAATCCATGGGGTTTAAAAATAAAATAAAAATTAAAAAATCGTTTTATTAATTTTTCCTAATTCGCTAGGCCCGTCCCCCGCCCTGCAATAGATCTTTTGTACATGTGTTATCAGGTTCATAAAGATCTATAAAAATACTAGCAACCAGTTTTAACTCCAAAATCCATGTGGTTTAGAAATAAAATAAAAAATCGTTTTATTTATTTTGGGATAAAGTAGTGTCTTGTTGTCGCGGGTGCTATTTTGAATCCTGAACGCAACGAAGGATTCTAGGTTTGAGTTGACTCCTGAGCGAAGCGAGGGAGTTAAGACTTGAATCCTGAGTGCAGTGAGGGATTCAAGCTCGCCCAAGACGAAGACACCCGCGTCTCCGTCGTGGACGAGCATATGGCAGTTGTCCCACCGCCGGCGAGGAAGCGACTAACTGTCGGCTGTTTTCTCGCTCAAGAAACGTACAATAGATATACATTCCGTGTAAACAAAAGAGATGCATATATTAACAATTGATCGCTGACTGTTCACACTGCCGACGAGGACTCGCTTCACTGGTTTGTCGCTGAGCGACTAGAGCTATCAAAGATAATACTCGCCTAGCGATACTCGCTCAGAGATGGTCGCTTGGTGGTCAGAGCTCACGCCGAGAGAAACCCCTGTGAGACTAACCGCCCCGAGCGAGTGGTGCGAGTAATCGCCCGTCGCACTCGAAAACTCGCTGATAGCCCAGCGACAAAACTATCGGAACTACACACACGCTGCTCGCTGCTCGCCAACTCGTTTTCAGTTGCTAGTTCTACTCGCTAATGGTTCATCGCCGCCGGTGGGACAACTGCCTGCCTATAGGAATAGAAAAAATTGGACGAGTAACGAATGACATTTTCTGTTTTTTAAATGGCATCTCCTAATATTGATCTTGAGAGGTTTGAAAGTCAAAGAATGTGGTTTACTTACAAACTCTTATTTTGTGCCAAAAATATTAGCATTAAAACATGATTTTTCTCGGAATATCCTGCACTTTTGAGAGATGTCGTCGTAGTAAAAATTAATCACGTTGCTGAGACGGTTTGAATGAGATACATTTTAAGTTTGTTGGTCGATGTAAGGCTTGGGGGGACGTTCTGGCAATAAACATTAAAACATGATTTTTCTCGGAATATCCCGCACTTTTGAGAGAGGTCGTCATAGTAAAAATTGATCAGCTTGCTAAGACGGTTCGAATGAGATACATTTTAAGTCTGTTGGTTAATGTAAGGGTTGGGGGGACGTTGTGACGAAATTAACACTAAAACATGATTTTCTCGGAATATCCCGCACTTTTGAGAGATGTCGTCACAGTAAAAATTGATCAGCTTGCTAAGGCGGTTCGAATGAGATACATTTTAAGTCTGTTGGTCAATGTAAGGGTTGGGGGGACGTTGTGACGAAATTAACACTAAAACATGATTTTCTCGGAATATCCCGCACTTTTGAGAGATGTCGTCATAGTAAAAATTGATCAACTTGCTAAGGCGGTTCGAATGAGATACATTTTAAGTCTGTTGGTCAATGTAAGGGTTGGGGGGACGTTGTGACGAAATTAACACTAAAACATGATTTTCTCGGAATATCCCGCACTTTTGAGAGATGTCGTCATAGTAAAAATTGATCAGCTTGCTAAGGCGGTTCGAATGAGATACATTTTAAGTCTGTTGGTCAATGTAAGGTTGGGGGGACGTTCTGACTCATCGTCCTTTATGATTTTATAAATTTATATGGATCCTTTTTGGTGCATTTCATAATTTGAATCAGGAACTGTGAATCAAATTCGAGTAAAAGATGAAAATCAGCTGTCAATATTTTCCCTATAAAAACATACAACGCATTGAAGACATTATTAGTGCTACTGTTTCCCTACTACTGATTAAAACCAACGTTATTATGGAGCGGCGACGTCATTTAAGCAGGGAAGAAATGCTCAGAGCCGTGGGAATGATAGAAGCTGGTTCCCGGCAACGTACTGTGGCTTTAGCTCTGAATACAAGTCAGAGTGTTATCAGTCGACTTTGGACACGTTACCGAAGCACTGGTACCGTGGCTGAGCGCCATGGAGGACGGTATCGCTGCACCACACGGAGACAAGACCGATACATTCAAATCTTAACTCGAAGAGCTCCAACAATAACCGCCATGATGTTAGCCGTGAGGCTTCATCACTCTTCAGGGAACTTAATTAGCGACCAAACAGTCAGAAACCGCTTGCATGAAGTGAACCTTCATTCCCGAAGACCGCTACGGGTACCACGTATAGCAATGCACAATCGTAGGATTCGATATCAATGGGCTCTTGAACACAGAAATTGGGCAGAAGAACAATGGCGTTTCGTGTGCTTTTCTGATGAGTCTCGTTTTGGTATGAGACCGGATACAAGACGTATACGACACTGGAGAACCCCTGGACGCCAACAGCGATTAAAATCCTGCCAGGAAGTCCATCCTTATAGTGGTGGAACCATCATGGTATGGGCGGGTATTTGGATCGGCGGAAGAACTGAGTTGATTTGGATCAGAGGCAACCTCAACGCTCAAATTTATGCTGAGACGATTGTATCAGACGTCATCGTTCCTCTACAAGTGCAAATCGGTCCCTTATTTCAGTTACCTAATGCATGATAATGCACGACCGCACACCGCAAGAGTTGTAAGACAGACTCTCGCCGCAGCTAACATCAATGTCCTGCCCTGGCCTGCTCAGTCGCCAGACTTGAACCCGATTGAGCATGCATGGGATATGCTACAGAGAAGAGCTCTGCCGAATATGGAGGGTATCCAGTCGCAAGAAGACCTTTTTTTGTTGTTGCAACGAACATGGGCGGCCATTCCACAGCGTGATTTGGATGAACTCATTTTGAGTATGCCAAACCGATGTTCTTGTGTTGTTAGTGTTCGCGGTAGAAACACGGATTATTGTTTAAGTTACCCAATAAAATTTTAAAGAAAACTGTTATTTCAGTCTTTTTTTCGAACTTTTGTGTTAGTGGTTCAAATGTCAAAAATCCCTTTATTAGGAAAATGGCAAATTTCTTTATTAATGCAAAGGTGACTTGGTTTATCGTTACTGTGACAAACGAAAACACTTTATTTGATGAATCCTTAAAGAAAATTTTAATTAATATCAATCAGGAGAAAAGTTATTGCAAAAATAGTTGATCCCTAGACACTTTTGATGTGTGTATATGATTTTATTTACACGTCAATCATATTTTTTTAAAGCTAGATGAGGTCGGCGTTTCCCATCTGACTACTCTGAGAAGAAAGGCCGAAACAAACCAGTCTCTTATCAAGTCCAGACAAAATCTTGGTCAGATCATGTGAAGACCATATAGATTGGTGTCTGAAATGGTCTTTTCAGGAAAGAACCACACAGATTGAGCGGACCAGTCCAGTCAGTGCACGCATTTGTCAATAATCGTGCAGCTCAACTCAGAACTTAAGGAGCTCAACGATTCGACGAACAATACCAAAGAAACACACAAACAAGGAATTTGTTTTGTTACGTTTAGTTTCTTATGATTATATTACATACATATTATATTACATATATATTGTATTAATTTTGCTCCTGACTACAATTACCGTTTGCCTTGAGTTAGTAAATATTTAAGTTGAAATCTGTGGAAAATGTAGTGGATAATAATTATATTTGTTAAGTTATTTCCATTTATTTTTAACTAGCTGTGCCCCGCGGTTTCACCCGCGATAAAAGTCTTATAGTCCTTTTTTATTGATTCCCTTTACAAACCACACCCCTTTTTACACCCTTAAGGGATAATTTAGGGGATAAAAAATATTCTATATCCTTCCGCACAACTCAAACTGTCACCATACCAAATCGGTTCAGCGGTTACTGATTCCCCATACAAACTTTCACCCCCCCTAAAAGATTATTTCTGGGATAAAAATTATCCTATGTCCTTTCCCGGGACTCAAACTATCTCTATACCAAATTTAATCTAAATCGGTTCAGCGGTTTAAGCGTGAAGGGGTAACAGACAGACAGACACATTTTCGCATTTATAATACTAGCTGCGCCCCGCGGTTTCACCCGCATAAGTGTCGATCCCGTGGGCGTATCGGGATAAAAAGTATCCTGGTTATAAACTATCTGTGTGTCAAATTTTATCCAAATCCGTTCAGCCGTTTGTACGTGAAGAAGTAACAAACATACACATACAAACACATTCTCAAACTTTCGCCTTTATAATAATGTGATTAGTATGGATAATGATAGATAACCAATAATATTGGTCCAATATACCTACATATTTTAAGAAAGTAAGTAAGTAAGTATAGGTACTTACTTACTTTCTTAAAATATGTATATTGGAGTAATAATGTAGTAAGGAGTATCTTTCATTAGATACCAAAACCCTTTACACCCGCTGTAAGTCGCTATGTTGGATTTTATGTGACGTCAAAATTAGACTAGCTATAACCCCGTTCGAACAATTATCAAAATACGACGAGAAGTTTCAGAGTTAGAAGAAAACAGATGAATTTTAATACCTGTCAAAATCATAACCCTCCTTTGGCTTCGCCATAGTCGGTTAAATAGCGCTTGGTACGGCACTGAACGGCAAATCAAGTTGAACTCTATGCAAAGGCGCGAACTTCCGATTTTATAATAGCTTTCAAGTCTTCGTTGCATGTCCCGTTACAGGAAATAATAGCAAAAGCCTTTATTGTAGTCTGGTAAAAATACAATAAGCAAAAAGAAAGACTCCCGCCCGTGCCTACCCTTTGGAGATAAACCCGCAATGGTTGGTATACTTGTAGTCTGCAATGTTTGTGACTGTGATACTATACTGTCATAGCGCCATCGTGTTTATTACTTTAAAACTTGAATGATCATAATTTGACACCTCGTCAATAGATGCCGCTATAAGCTGTCATAATTTTCATTATTTCAATTTTGTTCTATAATAAATTGTATTTCGTCCAATAGATAGTTTTATATAAAAGGTGGATATTAAAAACAGTAAATTAATTTAAAAAAATACGTAATTATCTTTTTTACTAGTGACATCTGTTATGCATTGATATTTTCTGTTTTATTAAAACTCGAAGAAGCGCCACCTATTAGTTCAAAGGAAAACTTCTAAGTTATTCACGCATTGACCTTGCTTTGCAACTTTCGAACTTAGAACGTTGGAACAACGACATTCGCTGGAATCGGAATTTGAATGGTATGGGCAGGCTCGGCTCGAGTCTCAACGGACCGACAGAAACGTGTACGGCGAAGTGCGATCGACTCGTCGATGCGCAGCTGTCCTGCCGGTCTTGTCAATTTTTAGTTTTTCCGGAACGCGTGTGTAAATAAACAAATTATTACTTTTCATTGCAAATTATTATGAAGTGAAACTTAAGTTTGTTTAATTATCGTGACGATTCAAAGTGGAGCGTTTTGAATGAATCCGTAACCGCTTCTCGCAATGACAAGGGAGAGCACTCAGTTACCTTTTGAGAAACCGGAGGCATTAAAATGTTTCATGTGGTCTAATTGATGCCATTTTTTACATAAATAAGTGTATACGTTGATTTTAAGGACTATTGTGAATCGTTTAGTGACGCTTTGAAGTTGTAACCGTCGTTTCGACTCGGTCGGTAGTCGTCTACACGTTTTAAAAATGAGTGTTTTAAGTGATTTGAGTAAGGCTGACTTCAAAACAGCAAGTGATGGACTGCTGGAACTGCCTGAGGAGCGGCTCCGCAGCCTCATGCGAACAGAGCCCATCACCTCCGTGTACCACGTCGAACAGACACCCTTTGCAAGGTAAACTTTCAAAAGTTTTAAACTTTTACACTAGGTACCTACCTGCGTAGAGTAGACAACGAACAATACGTTTTTTTTTACACGTAAATGTGGTTAAGGACACAAGCAAAGGAACTGCAAGCAAAAACCACGTTGTATATTTTTTTGCTTGCATACTTGGTCTTGATAGATTGGTCCCACACTAGACACGACCCACACACACAGCTGTCAGTTGGTAAAACTATTCGCAAACTTTTTTCTGTTGTAAATTTATCAAGAATTAATTAATTCTACAAAGAATGAGATCAAGGGCATCAATTTTACACTATCTATTAGTTTTAGATCCCTTCAAAGTGTATAAATGTGCTCTAAAATGAGGTATTTCATGGATAGTATTGATAGCATAAACTGTCTGGAAGGCAGTAATCTTATATTTATCATAACTGCGTGTCATAGAGTAATACAATAGATGTAACTTGGCAGAATTGAAGATACCTGTGCCTAGAGCAATTTATATTGTTATCAATATGGTTACAAAATGGCCAAGTTATAGTGTTTATCTTGGAATTCTTGATAAAGATGACTGATGAGTGTGGAGGAGCAAGATAAATGTGATAACAAGTGTTATTTTTGCTGTAGGTACAGGAAGACTTGAACAAAAGTTTTTAATGTAGGTAAATAATAAAACATGTTGTCACACATACATTGTCATACACATGTTCTTTTAATTTTTTATAAATCTTTTTCCAAACAATATTTTATCTTTCTGTATAATACTTTTATTTCTGTTTTCTAGAAGTTTTTGTTGATGAAATAACAATTGCTTGTTTGAGGACTGTGATAACATTCTTATACCTAATAAATTCAAGTATCATGGCTAATAAAAAAAAATTGTAATTACATTTATAATTTGTTATCAACACTGCCTTTTGTGATTACAACTTGAAGGTGGTAATGAATAAAACATAATTATCATAATATGATTTAAAATGAGAATACAGTTTAGTATAGGTAGGGTAACAATACCTGGCAGGATAAATACATTCAATAGTTACTTTAGTTTCCAATTACCTCTGGTTTTTTTTATCACCATCCAAATTTTTGCAGGGTGTTCTACCCATGAATATGAACAACTTTCACAATGGGACCAACTCTGAAATCTCAAAAAAATCTGCTGTTTCATACATTTTGGTCAAGTAGATATTGGACTTTTGTATTAAACAGCTGACTTTTTTTTTCGTGATTTTAGAGTTGGTCCCATAGTGGAAGTTGTTCATATTCATGTGTAGAGAACCCTGTAAAAATTTGGATGGTGATAAAAAAAATCTTCCTGCATAGTGAAGCAAATTTTAACATTGGAAACAATCATACAACAGCTAAGTACTTATAGGGAATCCAATCTAAAAGAAAAAAAAATTGTCTGTGGATTAGGATTTGAAAACCAGTAAGTTTAAATTTGGAGGAGGTCTTTACCCAGCAGTGGGACAGTATAGGCTAACAAAAAAAAAGTTTAATTTGAGTTGTTGTATGATTCTTTTTTTTTTAATTTTAATGCACTAAATAAAAATATAGTTCAAATAGATTACTTAGTTCAGAAGTCAGTTGTTCAGCCTGCTTTTAACCGGCCAAGCTCCATGCATGACCACAAAACAATAGAAAATCAATTTTGTCTCATTAGCGGTGCTTGACAGATTAATCACTGGTTGTACATTCATGTTTAGTGTGTGATTAACATTATGGGTTTTTAACTTTTTAGTACTTGCAAATACAATAAATATTTCTGACATGAAAAAAAAAAAGAAATAAATTGGACAAAAAATTACCATTACTGAATGACACTCACCATCACTCACTATCATCAAATAATTTCGAAGGTTTTTTAAAAGCATTAGCTCCAAATAATCTGAATGAACTGTCTACCTTAACCTTGCGAAACCCAGCCTACACATGACGTGACATCAGCTTCCCACTAAACCGTAAACAGCCGCCCTGTCGCCGAACGTGACATAATTAGCCAATCGCACTGCATCAGTCGTATGCGCGTCGCATGCTCAAGTATCGGCATTGTGGTCAAATGTAGAGGAACGTAGACGATGCTGCATGTCTGTCTAGTTTTCCTGACGGTGCCTGCCGCCTGCCGCCATCTTTCTGTGCGGACTGCGCTCTGGCGCAGCTTATCACTATTCGTCGTAACTTCTCATACAGAGTTTAGGAATTGATTAGAAAGGTTTTATGATGCTGTGCAATCAAATTCACTGAAGGACAACGTATTTTAGCTATTTCCGAATAATATTTCCCCAAAGGATCTTAACTCCCGAAAACCTGCCATTATTATTAGTTATGCACTTACAAAGAAATGTAAGGCATTAAGTCCGCCTTTGTACCTTTTTGTGTGTGAAAAGTTTACAATTAAAAAAAGACGGGTTGCACTCCGGGAGTGCCGGCAGAAGTGAAAACTTGAATATTAACGTTGAAATAAATCAATTATTGAATTAATATAACTCATTTTTTTCACTATTTCTGCGTCCCTTTTTTCATTAATAGATGCACTTTGTTCAATTTCCATATTTTAAACACTTTATATACACGAATGTTAAGTACGAATACACAGCAGTGTGTCCACGTCCACGTCCACTTCCACTTCCACTTCCACTTCCACTTCGACTTCCACTTCGACTTCCACTTCGACTTCCACTTCGAATTCAACTTCGGCTTCCACTTCGAATTCCACTTCTACTTCCACTTCGAATTCCACTTCGACTTCCACTTCGACTTCCACATCGACTTCTACTTCGACTTCCACGTCGACTTCCACTTCGACTTCCATTTCGACTTCCACTTCGACTTCCACTTCGACTTCCACTTCGACTTCCACTTCGACTTCCACTTCCACTTCCACTTTGACTTCGACTTCCATTTCCACTTCCACTTCGACTTCCACTTCCATCTATCCATCCATCCATTGTTTGTCAATAAACTTTGTTCATTTCGGTTTGCGCCGCCGTAGAAAGAGGGGGGGGGGGGGGGCAATGATTTCAAAAGGAGTAATATATATGTCAATGGGGGGGGGGAAATCTCTCCTGACGGTCACGTGTCCTGACGCGAGTTTAACATTTTTTACCCATTACAAAAAGTGTGCAACGCCGCTAAAGAAGTTTTCACTTCAAAAATTTAATAAATAATAAATATAATTTTCTTGGCGCATGATTGCATCATACTATTGTCCCATTTTTAGAGGTCGATTCACTGTTACAGAATTTTGAAACGCGTGTAAAAATCGTGTTTTCACGGTCTTGAATTATCACAGAAATTCACAACGGTTCGGGTTGCATGTTCCGAAAATTACGTTATTTATTATATTTTTTTGCGCTGAATTACTTTACATGAGAACTTGATAAAAACGAATTGTATTAAGTAGATTTGATTTAACCCTGCAGACGTAGGTACCAAGAATGTTATGTAGGAGCCCAACTGTCACTAATGAGACACAATTACCTACTTTATCTATTGTTTCCAAACTTAATAAGCTTGCCTAACACGAGGGGGTAAGTACATATGTACGTACAGTCACGTCTAAAAGTATGTATACACTTGGCAATTTTCAATTGCGATTTTTTCGTGAAATAACGAATGCAACATTGAAATACGACACTTAACATAAACCTATGGATTCGAAAATACTATTTTCGTAATAACATAAAATTTCATTCAAAAATAAAGGAGAAAATCGCCTTTGAATAAAGCTAAGTGTATACATACTTTTAGACGTGACTGTACGGTCGAAAAAGCTATTTGGTATACAGGCAAAAATATTCATCTTTCGTCTACACTGCCAATATTTAATTTTATTTTGTGCGTTATTATAACTTTTTCAGCTTATGGCATCCTTAATTAAATAGAGTGGTATAAAGAATTGAGTAAATCAGCACACCATTGCTTAAAAGTAGTTGCAACCTGTATACCAAATAGCTTGTTCGACCGTATATGCGTACGTACGTACGTTATGCAAGATCACGGGGGAAGCCTGGATGAGACTCGCACAGACCAGGGAATCATGACAGAAAAGGGAGAAGGCCTAAATTCAGCATTGGCTGAAACAAGGGCTCTGTGAACTTGGCACACGACTTTGGAAAAAATTGTTTGTTGAAGGGTTTTTCGGAAGATTTCGATTAGTAGTGGATAGTAGTGAACCTATTTTCGTTAGTAGTAATTAATGCCAAAAAATTATAAAAAACAGTCATCCCCGAAATTCGAAAAATCTGTTTTTTCCGACTGTTTCTCATAAATAAATGTTAGCAGTGGATTGTAGTGCAATTTTTTTCGTAAGTAGTAAAACAGAAATAATAAAAAATATTTTGGAGTATGTTTTCAAAACGATTGTTATGACTTAACCCATTCGCTACGGCGATAAAAATTACGATTATTATTAGCCAAGTGCTGGACTTTTCGTCGCGAACGTCGATGGGCGTCCTCCGCACCTCATTAGGATAATATGGAACGCCGATTTATTATTATTTGTATTTAAATTCTGTTCTGAAAGCCTATACGATTACTACAAACGACAACATGATACAAGGCTGCCAACGATGATGATGACGTTTTACACCTGGTCGTAAATAAAGACCATTAAAATTAAACGAGCTATGTTAAGTAAGGTGTTAGATTTTACACCCTAATTACAGATTAAGATAACAAAAAAGTACCGGACTATCTTATCTTGTTGTCGGGTAGTAGCTTAGTTACTGGAACAGGTTATTGTAACACGAATTGCATTATTTCCCTAATTAGTTCCTACAGAAACAGAGTTTTATGAAATCAAAAGTCATTTATTCAAACTAGGCTGAGAATCAGCACTTTTCGAACGTCAAAATTACAAAAGACAGTCCCCCAAAACGCCCGCCCTTCACCACTTCCTAGTGCTTTCGCTGGGGAGAAGAAGTGGCGGAACAAACTCCCCAGCAGTTCGCAAAACTCTGTTTGATTCTTTCTAATCAGCTAGGGTTAAGGCGCAGATATACGACTTCTAATGATTTTAAATTCAACATCACGTCTAATCGACCGGACTGATTTCTTTGAAAAAAATAAATGTTATACTAGACCATTTGCTTCGTAATTTGAAATGTGAATATTTGCAATTATATTTTTTTAACATAGTGTAATTAATTTGTAAAGTAATGTCTACCGCGGACATAAAAACGATAATCACGCAAACACTATCGGGTGTATTTTCATAAAACTTTCACCATCTAAAAGACAATTTAATTCCCCGAATTTTAGTATACGGTTTTTATTTGTTTGGTATTTGAGAGTTTTTGTAAATAGATAATTGCTTCATATTTGCAATAAATTACCACGGTTGTGTCATCGCGCTTCTCTTTCTTTTCTATGCAGTCCGACAGTGACCGCGCTTTAGGTCGTGTAGTCGCCTTAAAACCCTAATTACGCCACGCGATTGTTCAAGGACCCTTTTCTTAAATCCGGATGGTGTAATAAGAAAAGGAGAGTAAGGGTCTTAAAAAAACACATCACCTGAATATCGGGCCCAAAATATCGTGTAGTGTAATAGAATTATAGGTAGATAATGTAATAATAATACATCACGTCATTACATGTTACTGGTTTTATTCGACTTATTAATTATGTTATTAATAATCGTATTACACTGTATTGTTCGTTAACAAGTTTATTACCCGACCTAGTTTCATGAATTAATTAAATAAGAAGGGGTACTTTAGTTGATATTGACAACTTCATTATTGTATTACACAAATGAACAACCATTACACAGCATAATTAGAAAAAAAAAACTTATAAGTTTTTGATTATTCTGATGAAGGCCTGAAACCTCTACCCGACTCTTCGATGAAACAAGGCGTCATATTAATGTTAGGTCTGAAAAGTACGTCGTACAAAAGTCGAGGGAAACAAACAGCTGATTGGCTGTTTCAGTTATTTTATTGAATATTGGCGCCCTTGTGTTTTTTACTGATTATGTCAGTTCAAAAACGTTTGAGTAATTATTCCTAGAACAGACGAAAGCAGTTCTCATATGATTCATCAGCATCATCATTTCAGCCGAAAGACGTCCACTGCTGGACGTAGGCCTCCCCCCAACCACCTCCACTTCGACCGGTTCTGTGCTTCTTATATGAATGTGTTTTTCTCATATGATTAGTAAAGGATAATGAGCATTTTATACTACAAAGAGCCACACTCGAATACCGACAAATATGTAAAAGAGTGACGTGTCTGTCTTAATTGCCCACATAAACTTATGCAAATTAAGTAAAAATTACCCATTTCTATTCTTCCTGATCATAGATAAGTAAATACTCAGAAACGATACGTACAGTCGACGGCACGTCATTGGTAATACTTTGACCTTGTGCTGGCGTAGTACAGAGTTTCAATAGAATACGAGGCTAGCATACCTATACTAGTTTTGTTACCGCTGACGCCTATTTGGAAAGCTCTCAATCGATATCGAATGCGTACCCAATTAGGCCGCTGCAGACAGTTTTTGTCGTACTCAGCGCTTCTCCTCCTCTTTTATTATGCGCCCAGCCAAAGTGTGGAACTCTCTGCCGGCATTTGTGTACATTTAACCCGTCTGCCTGAATCAAATCAAGAGTGAACAGGCGTCTTCTGGGCACGCTCGTTCCATCATAGACCTCATCTATCGCTTTCCGTCAGGCGTGATCGGGATCGGGATCAAGAGCGGGCCCATCAAGCAATAAAAAAAAAGAAAAGACAATTTGTCGAAGTGGAGAATTTCTGACCCTTCCAACACTCAGTGCGAGTGCGGTGCTTCTGATCAGACAATGCCCCACTTGCTGGAGTGTCCTAAGTGCCCGTCCACCTGCACCTCGGATGACCTAAAGAGTGCTACTGATGCCGCAATCAACGTGGCCACCTACTGGTCTAAAACTATAAAAAAAAAGAAAATAACGAGGAAGAGTACCATCGACAAGAAAAGAAGACCACAGACGTCCGGCCTTCTGTACTGAACCTCCTCTGCCTGCCTGCTTAGACTATGTTGGGGTTGGCTTCCAGTCTAACCGGATGCAGCTGAATATCAGTATTTCACATGAAGCCAGTGGCGGATTTACTAATGGCTGAGTAGGCTGGAGTCTAGGGCGGCAGATTTTAGGGGCGGCTTTGGGGCTAACATTTTTTATGAATGTCTTACTGAAATTAAAAAGATTAATATTTAATACCTACCATGTTTTTTGGAAAGAATAAACAAAGTGAATGCTCAAATGCAGGCTTCTACCGTAAATTTTATTAAAATCTACGGTACGGTTGCCGATCTTTACAAATCTCTTTGCAAGTTTTTCGTATCTGATGAACGAGAACATTTTAAGTATTTTGAAGAAAAGACGAAGCAGTATACAAAAGACATGGGACATTATTGTACAGGTCGGTAGGGGCGGCAACATTTGAATAGCCTACTGGCGGCAAATGTGTAAATCCGCCACTGCATGAAGCGACTGCCCATCTAACCTCCACAACCCAGTTACTGGGTAATACGATACCTTTTCATAAGGCTGGTTGTACTGGACCTATTCTACGTTAATAAAAATGAATGTAAAGTGCGATGATAATTGAAACACACACGGTTGTAATAGTCTGAATATCATTAACAAGGTCCATTGTAACGTCAGCCGTAATAATAGTTATAATTATGATGTGTTTATGACGTGGAACTCATCACACGGTTGTTTCGAGTCGCATCGGGCGTGTCGAGTTACGAATACGATAGTGGCTCTACCTTACCTACGTAAATGATAGGACACGTACAGACAGACGTAATGTTGGTTGTGTTTTACTATTAGAACGATAGAATCTATTCTTTTTACCCGACTACGGCGAAGCAAAAAGGAGGGTTATGTTTTTGACCCGTATGTATGTATGTTCATGTGTTCCCTCATAACTTCTAAACTTCTTGTCATAATAGGACAAATGAGGTGTCGTTGAAAGCGTCTTAATCGTCTGCTGGTTATAGGCTATGTTACGTCACTATAAATTGAATGTGGCGCCCTCTACCGGACATAAAGTCATGACCTAAAAGATTTTTTTTTTAATCATGCCGTGTTGGTTATCAAATGAAAGGGCTTAACTAGCACATTTCAAAAATATAAATATTACTGAAATAAGCTCCAAAATAATTAAATAAAAAATATGTTTAAAAACTAAAACCCGACTACTGAAAAGGATGAAACAAGTACCTTCCCGTGGTCGCATGCCATTGTACTAACATACAAAGCTATGGTAGCATGCGACCACGGGAAGGTACTTGTTTCATCCTTTTCAGTAGTCGGGTTTTAGTTTTTAAACTTATTGTGTAGCTATAATATCATAACTGTTTATTTAAATTTAGTTTACCTACTGTTCTGCAATGTTTTTTCGCCAAACATCTGCCAATCAATACAGGTTTATAATATGATGTTTGTAAATAAATTGCTATTTTTGTGGCAGAAATCCGCATCATAATATGTCACTGGCACTGTTGAGGCTGCCGCGACACTGCAGCGCATCAGGGATGTTCGCTGAAGCACGTATAGATGACTTCTATGCTATTATTCGAAAGCGGATAGCATCCCTGATGTGGCGGGTGCGTGACAGCGCCAACAGTCTCTTGGTGACCGTAGCGGATAGGTCTGATGGCCTTATATGGAGGCACTGGACGAGGACGATAGTGCTGCCTTCAAACCGTGCCCAGAAGTAGTGTGTGTATTGTTTGTTAGTGTGTTGTTACTGTTGTTAGTGTGAATTATTAATATTATTATTATTATCGTCTCTGACATGTTTTTGAATCTATTTATTAATTGACGGAGGTATATGTACTAACACTAGTTTTTGTAATATGTTTATGTCCTAAATAACAATAGTGGAGTGTACTGATCTGGACATTAAATTATTATTATTATACGAGTATTAATCCAGGGTGTCAGCTACCTCCATACAAAATTTTATCAAAATTGGTCCAGCCGTTTGTGCGTTAAGAAGTAACAAATATATAAACACACACACACACTCACAAACTTTCGCCTTTATAATATTAGTGTGATTTATTGTGTCTTTTCTATGTATTTACATGTATTACATTTTTAACTACTAACCCTAGTAATAAGTTTTAATATTGTATACTAACACGCTGGATCATTGTTGTCCGAAAATAAAGAATATTATTATTATTAATATTATCAGTGAGAAGATGGAATACATTATTATTTAGAACTAGCTCTGCCCGCGACTTCATTCGCTTGTGGGTGTCGGAAAACAATGATGTCTCTTTACTAATATTCTTTTTCTAAAAGAAAGTTACTCCTTATAAAATCAGCTATCTGACAGTGCCGTTTCGGAGATTAGTCGGAACAAACAGACAGACAAAAATGTAAAAAGTTGTGTTAGAACGGGGCATTCCTTGAAAAGCACCAAAAGTATTCCTCGGAAAAAAAAATGAATAAAAATATTAAAATTAATTTTATTCCTCGAAATGCATCAACGATGAAACATAGAGAAGAGCATAAAGGATTCGTAAGAAATGAAATCGGTAGACGTTTAATTTGTTGCGTTTCAAAGTTGGTGCGTTTCGAGGAATACTCCGTTAGAACCATAGATACTAGATTTATACGTCTATGGTTACAACTTCTATCCTGTTCTTCTAGTAACGTGCCTCATTTATCAGCTCTAAAGCCATTACCTACCCAATATACTTCGAATCGTGATATACCACAGTCACGGGTAATACCGTTCGCCACTACCGGTCCCACTTAGCTATGACTACTAACTCCAGTTAATTGTAGTTTTTGTCAAATGATTACTGTTCTCCCCTCTGCATATACCGGCTCACAACGGGTTACACTGGTCGGCGAAACGATTACATTTCCCCTTACCTTGTGCTGTACGATAGTTTTTATCTAAGATTTCCGCAGATGTCGATGTGTTTATTACCTCTGGTTGCAGATGTTAGGCCTGGGTACAGTAACTTGTTCAAAATACTCAGCGCTTCTCAAAACATTAAAAACCGTGTGCTTGAGTAACCAATGCTTTAGATTCGTCAGCAATCTTGAACAATCTCCATGGTTGTAGCGACAGCCATACTGTTTCCCTAAACAATTCTGCTCTTAAAGATTCCCGCCGAAAGGCGCGACGCGACTCTAGTAGAAAAATTTCTATGAAAACTTCATGGAAATTGAGACAGAATCTCGTCGCACCGACGTGTTGCGCCTGGCTGCGGGAGCCTTAAAGTTAACAGAACTCGCAACACGTACACAAGACAATGTGGAAGTTTTCGCTCAATGAACGTTTTCGTTCTTTGAACCCCACATAAATTACCAGGTGTAATTATTCCTAGGAATGCCTGGTCTTTATTAGAACCCATATGAAATTAGTACGTAGAAGTGGTGTTAATTACCATTCACAAAGTCATCGTTTTGTATTGCTCATTAGATTCACGTATTTGCTTAGTAGGTTTCCGTTGCAAACAGAACGACTACTAAACTACTACACCAATAAAGGAGTGGTCATCATATGAGTCCACAAATGGATATTAGTGGCAACACACTTGGGCTAGCACTCAAACCAGTCCGAGGAAGCCAACTTGCACACCATTCAAGACGATTACGACAAACGCTTTTGACTGCCGATTGCTATATTATGGAATATTGCTATGAAACTCGAATGACTTAGCGGATTAGCTCCATTCGATAACGGGTCTTGTCTATCTAGATCACCTCGCATTTTAGCTAAATCACGATCCGTTTTTATTTCTAGGCTTGACTTTAATTTGGTTTCAAACATTTCAATGACTCGGTATTTTTGATTGAACAGACATTTAGGTTGCAGTTAATATCTGAGGATAATCTTATTCCGTCGCAGTAATAGTACTGGCTGAAGAAAAATGTTAGAGACACGAAAAAAAACCTGTTCCAAGTAAAAAGCTGGAGTTATCCCAAACCGGAGATGCAAGTTCTTTCTAATATTTTCATACGAATGACCATACATAAAAATAACGTTAGATAATTTCTACGATTAGACCGTTGAAGTGATTTATTTTGTATCACAAAAGTCAACTATCGGAAATAGCCCCCGGTCACTCGGTTACGGTTAGTTTAAGTGAAATTTAACATTTCAACAAGCCATGGCCAGGTGGCGTTTGAGTAAATGAAAGGAATCGTTTAGCGCCCGCCAGCGGTTATTGGCAATTTCTCCGCGCGACGTCGCCCGGGGCGCCTCGTTTCCCGGGAGCCCGGCGCGACTCGGCGCGATAGCAGTTTTTGCTCGTCCGGCGACGCCGGCGCTGGCGAGATGTAATCGTGGACTTTCTACAGCTGAGCGGTTGGTTGGTCGCCGAAGCGGTTTCACTTTCATGCGGCGGCGGAATGCGGCCGGACCTCCGACCCGCGGCCGGCGTGTCACCGCCGCGTAGCCTTCCCCCACACGCGCCCTTACGGCTCGCCGAACAAACGTATGCACATGCACGCCGCCGATCATGCTCAACACGCTTTGAATATCAACGACGCCTCCGAGCCAATCGTATTATACAGTTTGATTATTGAATAACTTTCATGTGACGGCTATAACGGTTTTCTCGCATACGATCACCGCCTGCAGGGAACCAGTCCCGATTCCGACATTTGGTATCGCTAGCGCATCATTTACCTATAGATAGATAGATTATCGGTCGCGGGTTAATTTTGATTCTACAAGCGGCCCGAATACCTGAGTTGGATGCCGGCGCCGACTGGCGAGCTATCCGTGCTAATATCTTATTCGTGTCATTAGTGCGAAATGCCAGCCGTTTGGCACCCGCGGCGCCGGCCTCAGCGTTCCCTCGCGGCCGATGCACCGCCCTGGGCCGCACCAGCTAAATTCGGGTCCGTTGCATCACGCATCACTTTCGGTTTCGTTTGTCACGCGGCTATTTTAGATCGAGTGTCGATTATTAGAACGCTGTTTTTAGCCGTAGCGACCCGTTAGACATTCGGAACGCTCTGGCATCATGACTAACCCGTAAAACGCTCAGGAACCTTAATTATTTTACTATAAGAGTAACCTCGCATTTCTTATTCAAATAAGACGACAGTACCTAAAAGAGGATACAATAAGGCTAGAGCTACGTTTCGAAGTCGGTTCCTAGTATGCAGTGAGTCTCGGCGTGCTGCAGTTATCTCGAGTTTGCGGAACGAAACCCGATCCGTATGCAGCGGCACGCGAGCGAGGCCAGCGCGTCCGCCGCACATATATACCATACCTTATCTACCGTTGGGCCAAACAACTATTTTTCTGCACCCGCGAGCCGATTCGCTGCACCTCCCTTGCGTGTAGTTCTTGGGTATCAAAATACACGTTGATGGGGAGGCGGTGGTGTCTCGTTAGTGCTCGCAGTCGTCACGCTCCGCGGACGTCCCGGTAGCTCTGTGGTCGGCGGTCTTGCCCTTCATTCGCAAGGCCGTCGGGCAAATGGTCACCTGCGCCGGGATCGCAGGCAGGCGTGCGCCGACCGCCGGTTGTGCAATCAGCGCGACACCTCGGCGCACGTGGGCGATCGCCTGCCGCTCGAGAACAATCGAGCCTCTCATTCAACAACAAGCCCACTGGAATGCGGGCTTTTGATATCGTTACAAAACCAACAGTAACGGTGGGCCAATGTCAACACGGCTCCTGTATTGACTTTTAGATTGTCTGTATGGTAATGCGATCGCCGCAGCGCGGTGTCTGCATCGCGTATTAGCCGCGCATTCGTGTAGGCGACTAGATTTTCCGACACTCGGGTTGGGCCACTTGGCATAATATAGCCACGCAGCGCCGCTACGTAGCGAAAGTCTGGCCGACCTTCGGCGTCTAGATATGGGCGGTAATAAGTACCTCAGATCTTGATATACCTAATTACGAATCGACTAAGAAACTGCTCGGTGACAAGTTGTATGAATTAAATGTTGACTGATTATGATACGCTGCTCGTTGGTCTTCCTTATCGCGTTTAGTTACGTGATCTGCACTCGATGCAATAATTAACGTGGTCTTATTGCTTCATCATGAGAGTCGTTTATTCTGCGTCTAAGAGCTGGCGAGAATATCGAGTCTCGAAATAGTTGGATGGATCGCAAGCCTAGATATATCCCGAGATATGATCGGCTCGGCGACGGCGCTGTCCTGTCTATCGTTGACAATATTTTTAGTAATAACAATCTTGGGTATGCACTGTCGAGATGGCATCACTTTATCAGCCGTGTGTCATTCGCTAATTTTAGAATACGATATAGTGGAATGTTGTGTTGTACTCTTTGTTTTTAAATCCCTCTATCTCTATACTGCACGTTTTTCTTGACATGTGTAGTAAACAGTCTTGATTTCTTGAAGCTCGGATATATTGTGTTTATTGAAACTGAAAAAATTAATAAAGATGGTTTATAGTTCGTGTGGGCGTTATGTGTTAGTGTTAGACTAGATAAATGGCCCAGTGAGCTCGATTGCCTCTCGTCTGAATCGGCCATGTTAGCATGAATCACAAAGTTATGAGATTTCGTGATGTAACGTGTGGACTTTCCCAAGCCAAGAAATTCGGACACGTCTTCAAATGTGTCACATTAATAATATTGCAATTATTATTTATAAAAACGAAAACGTTGCTTGCGTTTACATATGCGAGTGTTTTATTATTATTTCAAGTCGCCGTGTAATTATGTTGACATCAATTAGTTTATACAATATCAAATCGCGAATTTTCCCATATCAAAAATCGATAATTTCTTGTGCGTCATTCACTTCGCATTGCTTGTAAATACGAGTACCCTTATCGTTGTTATCTATGGTTGCAAATGCAATAAGCTGGTACATATCTGTGCAGAGGTCTGGGACTAATATTGACGTGTCTCGGTTACTCTGTTTGCACGCTTGATGGATGCGGTTCGCCGTTGAGACTGTTTACACTCCCTTCCATAACCTTGGGCTGAGTTCAGTGACTCGTCCGTCATACGCATCTCGCTTGTCTTTAATTGTACACTTCCGGAGTATTTCCATCCAGTCGGGACCTACGGTATCGGGCGTCACGTTCACACGGGTGCATCCTGCCCAAGAATGCGTTCTATTAATACGGCGTGATTTGTGGAGCGCGCCGTGATCTAAACTTCTATAAGTGATGCTGACTGTAATGTTGAAATGTATTACATTTTATCGCTAGTTTACTAATTTCGGGCTAATACTCGCGTTAGCGGTGATGGATCCTACGAGTTCGGCCCGTATTGGCTGTAAACGGCGGTGTTATTCCAACATACCACGGTGAGGATTTATAGCGCGTCGACCGGCGCTGCGTAAATATAATTAGAGAGGCTATTTATCAGCACGGCGGAAGGGCGCTCGCTATCGCTGCCGTAAATCTCCTGCAGCTTCTGACGGCTCAATCCGGCGAAGAAATGGAATGTCACGCTAATCGCGACGGTGAGGACCGCGCGCGAATTTGTCCGTCGGCCGCGTGGTTCTATCCCCCATACGTTAAAATCAGCCGGGATTACGAGCTGATTTGTGTAGACGGATAGACGAGAGCCAAGAACCGCAGCCGCTGCTTGTGCTCAGGATTAATTTATGCTTATTCTAACATTTCTAACTTAAATCGAGCATTCCATTCCGTAGATAGATTGATAGATCCCTACGCATAGGAACTGTAGATATTTTGTTTCGGTTATATCGTGTGTGAAGTAAGCAGCTAGTCCAAGGGCAGCGTCGTCGGCGGCGCGTGCGCAGCGGGGCGAGTAATTGGAGCCGTCGCCGGCCGCGCCGACTCCGCACACGTCGTCGTTCTAAACGCACACGATAAAATATCACTGCTGTACTGGACTATAATTGAAATAACATAAATCAACTTTTTTTTAATGAAAATTAACGTGGATAATTAATATGTTTAAATGCTATATGGTTATGTGATTCATGCATTTCATAACGAATAATTATTAGGTAACGTTTTAAGGTCACTCAGGATTTATGTTATTATTTTACATAATGTTATAAATAAATTTATCCGCCTTGGCTCCACCGGCGAATCGATACTGTAGCTTGGGCTCCGGATTTTTTTTTTTTCTCTAGGTTGAGCAAAATGAGAATGAGGTTTTTTTACTTATACGCCTAAATTCTTACCCGATGCAGCCGGAACTGCTGGTGATCTCCCTATTCCTCCGAGTAGATCTGAGACGCTCGCATAATCGATGTAAGGTCGATATGTAAGGTTGACAACGTCGTTTGTTACTTTGTAAGGTACGTTAATGTTGGTTGCGATTGCTTGCGGGGTGGTCATGCGCAGGCCTGCGCCGGTGCAGCTGAGCATTAGCATAAACCGTGCTCGTGCGCCGCCCCGCGGCACTGCCACGATACATGTGGTGCAAGTGGAGAAATAACCGAGGGGATACTTTAAAATTCGAAGAAAGACACTGTAAATATAAAACTGAAGCTTTAAATAAAATAATTGGTGAGGGGTGCGAGAAAAGAACAAGACCACCCCATCGGTTTTCAGAATTGGTCTTAAAACGACCAAAAGCACTCTGCAGATGCCGATTCAATTAATGCAGCTCTGTAAATCTAAGAAAAGAAGCTTACGTTGACAACGCAAACATAATTAAAGAAATCAAACAAGAACATATCCAAGATGTCTTCCTAAATCATTTTTCAAAGCCGCCGTAAGACTTTGCAAATATTGAACGTACTTAAAATCCGAATACAAGGAAATATAATTCCGCAAAGCTCAAACCCTGAGAGCCACTGTCCGCCGCCGGTCAAATCACGTATTCTCAATGTCACCGTGTACCATTTTATGATGCGAGTTCACTGGTAAAGCGTTATTGTCCTCTCTTATTGCACCAAGCGCATTAAAAATATTTTCTTTGTCATACAATACGCGAATACACCCATGAATATTTAATGGGGCACTCGCCGCAGCCCTGACCTTTATTTTGGCCTTTCCCTACGCCCATTGTTCTTCGCTAGCCCTACGCTTTGTAGAACTTATCTAATGTTGCCTTATTTTGTTTCAGGTGAGTGAATATTACCATACAACAGTAAGTTTGTTCAGTTTTTTACCACGTCGATATTCTTCGACCATCTTCTTTGTTTAGTTCAAGTCTCGGAACAAAAAATATGTATTTACTACGACGCTTACGTAATCGATGACCGATCTAAACGATTATCCTACCGACCGCTGACGCTGACTCAACCGAGTGTGCCACAAACCTGTGGGAGATTCGAAATATTCGGTTTTAATTAACCTTTTTCTGATGACTAATAAAACGAGAATTCGTATTTGCATCTCTTCAAGACTGTCGGACGACTGGCGAAACGTCACCCAACGAACCAATATTTTATTGGAATATAGAAAACGTTCTTGTATAGGATCGAGTTCAATGTTCTAGGAGTGATGAACTGAAAACAGCCTCGTGGAACGTTGTTAACGTGTCTAAAAAGGCCATTAGGAGGAGTGAGGGCCGTCGCCGTCGGCTGTATGTCGTCACTCAACTCTCGGTTTTTTGTCGCCAAAGACGACTAGTTATCTTCTTCCTAGTCGGCTGCTTTGATTAACGACCGTAACCCGATCTAGTGTGTTTTCGGTCTCTCCTACCGAACGGCCCACATGAATAAATTAATTCAAAAGCTGATACACACCCACGCGTGGGACTAACACGGACGCTTGTAATAACAAGAATTTAATGATGTCGAATAAGTGTAAATCAATTGTGGCGTGGCCAGGCAAAAAATACACCGCTGGAAACGAACCCACTTAAAATAATTACTGCCAATCGAATTCGAAGCGAAAAAGCTATTCAAGCCGAGATGGACCTCCACTGCTAATATATTTTATTTGATCAGTAACTGTGTCAGCTGATAGAATTGTAATGATTAAATCACCGGAAATTACATTCAATTATGTACTTGCACGGTTCGGTGACCGATTATTATGGTAAACATGGATGATGACTGCAATGAGATGCCTCGATTGCTATCTGCTCGATGAGAAACCAGAATCGTACGCTCCGATAAATAGGTGTTCAGATGGCGTCCGGATAATGCTGTCGTCGCGGAATCCTACCGATGTGCGAGATCAAACAACCCGTGAAACGGAGTGCGCGGATGCCAACACGCCAAATGTGCAACTTCAATGTTCTCACACAATGAACGACCCTCTCGTTTTACCTTGCACTGGTCTGCATTTGCTTGTCTCTTTCTATCGTCAGTTTGTTCGATTTTGGGCGAGTGTGGACGATGACAAAGCGTCACTTTCTACGGGGCGCACGCGCAGCGGCAAATGAAGTGTGTCGCGTACGCAGACAGCTGCGCGATAGACTCTGCTCTAATGTGCGCCGGAAACCATCAATTTAGATAGTGCGCCGGATTGCCGCCGCGAAGCTTCTGCCGTAGGATGCAACTGTTACTCGGAGGAAACTGTGATTTATGACCTTCATTGTTTTGTGGCCAAGATCTCTTACTCTGCATCCTCATTTAATTAAACGCTGGCTGGTTACCCACTTAACAACAGACGTAATACTCTTTTCCGCCTGTACGTTTTATATTTTGCAGTTACTCTTGCTCTTAAACAATATTAAAACAACATTATGTTATCCTTAACATAATGTTGTTGGCGTTGATAGTTTCCAAATCATTGCAGACTTCCTAGTCTGCAATGATTTGGAAACTATTAACGTCATTGTTAATCCAATAAGGGTAACATCTGCTCTGCTATTCCCCCAGTCTAACGGTACGCATGTACTCTCTGAAGATAATAATCTGTCTCAATTAAGGTAGCGTGTCGCATCAAAACATGACTGTGTGCTTCTGTGGTGGGTTTTATAACGGTTTTGTTTATCACCTAGCTATTTAGTAATCTGTGACCTAGCATACAGCATATTTGATTTGGAAATCTATATCAGTTTATAGGCATCGTGTATCGCAATAGTTCACACGGTAAATTAAACTGCGCTCGCAATCGGATACTGCCTCTCTGTGACCAATTCGGTATTCGGATTCTCATTGCAACATGCATCGGCAGTGTTGTTCAGCGGGCCCATGTTATGGCTATTGGTTAAATTGATACAGGCATCTCCTCTTGCATGTTATCGGCTACTTTCTCGCGTCCGCACGACCGGTGCGCCGTTGTCGAAGTATTGTTTATGAAAAGCGGGTCAGAAGAAAGCGATAGAGGGGCGAGAGCGGCTGGTCACTCGCTGATATCTCCCGGTGAAGAGGTCACGGCCATTACACGAAAATAAACTGAAGACAGAACTTGACAACAGCGCACAGAATGTTTATTGCCACCGTAAACTGTAACAGCAGCTGATTTTTTGTACGGATCCGTGAACGGCCGATAATGGAACCGATTTCTCTTTTTGCTCATTTTTCTGTTGCTAATTGGTTCTGTGTTTATTGTGGGGGCATTTTTATTTGCTTCGACAGTACTTTCAAAATGTGTTCGTTATCCGTGCAAGCGCTCGTGTAAATATTCATTTGCGCGAGTGTGAATGTGTTTGTACACTTGCACCGTCGTCGTAGCTAGCGCGGCCTGTGGCGCAGCGTTCTCTGTATCGAATCAGGAATGCGTTCGCACATCATGGCCGGTGTGGCAACGGTCGCGGCTTGTCACATGCACTCGCACAGTAGACAATGGTCTTGTCTGTAATCACTCTTTGTTTAAGTGTTTTCTCGTCTCAAGGTCGGCCGGTGCTGCGATCATTACTTTTATCTTTCGACTTCATCTTTACAATTTCCCGGCCTATTGCTCCGCTTTGTATACAGGCAGTAGTTCGCTCTTTCAAGCTTTTATCTGTACGAGTTTTTATTGCGTTCCCGTACTTGACACCCTTAATTTAGTGTTGTATTGTATCCGGGATCCGTACCGGTTTCTACAAACATATCTCTATTGTTAATCTTTATTGTAGACGTTTTGTTTTATGTCTGTATCAGATATTTCTTATGTAGGTATTGAAGGGTGTAAATCATGTAATTCAACACCGCGTAGTTTGTTACTCCTAGGGCAAATCTTACCGGTATCTGCGGCCGCGCGGCCATATTTCACGCCGGAGCTGGGTCCCCCATAATTGGTATGCGGCATTTTGTCCAGGCTCGCATCGATAAAGCATCTCTTCCTCCTCGTATGTAACGTAAGCTTATTGAAGACCAAGATTTAGAGGCTCCTTAAGCTCGTAACTTGTTCAGAATTCAGAAATGTTTTGTAAGTACTCGTAGTTCAATTCCTTATACGAATTTAGGAAGGAAGTATTCTTTATGTGATCGTTTTTGTTAAAACCAAGGAGAATCGTATTCGGAGAGATGGTTAGCAACTAAAGTATTTATAGTTCCATACACATGTTGCTGTGCTAAGAAGAAACCGCTGCTTATGACATGTATTCTGGTTCCTGTTTTCATTACTAGACAAGTTCTCACATCGACGGCCAAGATTTTACGATTGCTGGTTTTATTATAAATACTGTATGTACAACATTATCTGTTATTAATTGCATGTGTTCATCCGTTGGGCTGGATGGATGTGATGTTCGCATCGTGATTAATTTGTGTAAACATTCCTGCTAATTGCCCCTATTAGTGTGACGTGTTATTTAATGTTATGGCCCCCAGTGCTTTGATGTCTTGCGTTTTACCTGGATGATTTTATTTTATACTCCCGCTGGTAAAGAAAAACATTAATGAAGAATGTTTCAATTGCTTGTTTTCCCGCGCCTCGTGCTTGTTGATTGAGGGAAAGGTTGCTGCTACGAGAGGGTTCAGCAAGTTGTAACGGCTGAATGTATTAATGTTGTCAGTTTTAACTGACTTTATTTATATTGTCGGCATGGGATACGTTATGTTTGGTTTTTGTTCGATAACTCCGCCGAAGTGTGATTTGGTGTTTAAATTTTTATGAAAGGAGGAAATTCGGACAAATTTTATTCTGATATAACAAAACGAATTAGTTGACTCATGCTCTAGATTGTGTCTATTATATTTCATAATTATATATCTTTGTTAGTCCTAATTCTCCAACTGAATTTTTTGCTACATGTCAATAAATATGAAATGGTTCACTGCCATATTAATTACGACTAGATTAGGTATGCGAAAACGAATTAGTTACAGAACGATCGTCCGTCGTTATTTAAGTTAATGGCATGTGGGCTGCGCCCACGCACAAAGAGATCAATAAATTATAGAGACGTGTGGCGTCCACGACCTTTCCGCAATATTCACGTGCTAAATCGTTTAGTATATCAAATGTATCGCTAATCTGGAAAATACCTTCATTAGACCAGAATACACATAGGACATGACATTAATTATAACAGCCTCTAATTGGTAGCGAATGATTCGTGTTAATTTAAATAAACAAATAATTGTATCATGAATATTCATCTGACATGAAAAAGGAAAAGTAAGGTCGAAAGTTTTCAAAACACATTAAAGAAAAAAGGAAGTAATAACAACACAGTAGAGTATTAAATTACTGGTTGATTTATAGGCTGAATCTTATTAGGTGGTTGGGAACGACGCCAACTTCGATCGCAGAGACATTCTACGCCGGAGCCATGTCACTAGACTGTTCTGCATAGAAATGGTGATATGATTCAGTTTGTTCCATTCTCGGCCTAGATATACTCACTGTATACATTTAAGAACAAAAGAAACTATTACATATGATAACATAGAATGTATTGATCTCAATATTTCTAGAGATGAAGGTGCAAGTAAAGATTCTCTACTAGCTAATGCATAAATCGAAGATTACTTCTATAAACACATAGAATCAAAGCTGTCCTTTATAATGAAGGATAATGCAATAACAGTGCAGCCTATTGATCATAAACTTGACCATGAATAAATAATCCCTGTACATAACATAACCAATGTTTGTTGTAAGCTCCTTATGCGAAATCGACATGGCTACCATATTCGTTACAAGGAAAGATTTGCAAGGGATTTGCATAATTCTACATGTGTATCTGTTTGTAAGCCAGCGTCATCGACTCTATATCATAGCCAATCAGTAATCCATATGTAAGGAGAAAAAAAACACGATACTCTGTGCATAAACATAGCACGGTTTGCGCTGGCGAATAAAAAAGGAAAAGTTCAAATTCAGAACAGCGTTCAACTATGTCAGCTCATGGGAAATTAAGGACAACGAAATTACAGATTTTTACCAAGAAGCTGTTTACTTTTTACAGTTTTAAGCGCCCAGGTTTACGAGTTTCTTATAACCAGAGAGAAAAAAACGGCCTGGTGGTATGGCTCGCTAATCTAAGTGACTGTTTGCTACTCGAACTACTTCAACAGTACAAACTTCCGTATAATTTAGGCACATGTGTTTTAGCACAAAATTGTTTTGGTGAGAACCAATTTGAACACCATGTGGGTGGTAAATTAGGTACTGGCAGTTACAGGACCGTTTTTTCGCCTGCCAAATATATTCTGATGATTCAGACCTCCTGCGTAGTAGGATCTAGTGAGATGAGTTTTAATCACAATGCGTGACAAATGTGCTTGATCAAAAATGATTAATGCAAAGTACAACTTGTTTTTCTCATTGTGGACTTAAGCAGATGAATTATTTAATTAAAGTTCGCTGAAACTTCTGGAAAGGTCCTGATGCCATGTTTTGTTAAATTAAAACAACGCAATAGATACTGATAATTCGATGTTAGTTTTATCAATTCGACCGAGATAAGCGTAAAACTTATCTATTTAAGAACCTATGAGCGAACACATACAAAAGTTTACGAAGTCAATAACAAGTTGGGTTTCGATGTTAACTATTTGACAACTACTACTTTTAACTAGTAGATAAAACACGATCGAATACCATACCAACCATAGTAAGAGATGGAACAGCTTTTCTCTAATTTCATGGGATTCAATGATGTACGCAAAATTTTCCGTTGATGACGCAAATATTATTTGCAAAACATCAATCGTGATCGCAGTTCTTAGATCCTGCTCACATTCATCAATCAATATGTTCTTCGGCCAAAATTCATTGTGCGCCTGATCTGTCGTTTGTGTTACATAGATGAGATTTATGATGCTTCTGAGGTGACCCGGTCACGAGGTCCATTACATAAGAATGAGCGATTAGGTAGCTGTGGTATGCTCAGCGATCCATCTTGCGTAAATAAATTCCTATCAGCCCTGAAGGTTACTGATATGATAAGATTTAACGTAGAAATAGACGCGAGAGGCACCGGCGAGGATTTTTTCTGAAGATAAGATTTTAAATTTAACATTTTATGCGAAAATTTTGTAATTGCTTGGTACTAAATGCAGCAGGAAAGTCTGACTCCCGATGCGAAAGATGCCTTGGAATGGAACTATAATTTGTAGTAGCAATTACTAACTAAGTATCTTCGTACAATATCTCTTCCGAGGCAATGACTCGTGTTGCTTCTAATGTTATTTAATTATTAACGCCTGTGTCAACACATACTTGAACGTTTTCCTTGTATTGTTGACAGCTCATATTACCGCATATTGATCAAACCGTTGCTTAGAGATTTTATGGGTCGATAGCGTCAGCGTTAACTAATAGGGATTTCAGTAATCCTCCCGGAAGGTTGGCTAATGGGACCCAGACGAATTTATCTGTTATTTCCTTTTCTATTAAAGCCAATATTTTGTACAGTGCTGCTCAGACCGGTCACTTCCGCTATGAAATTGATATCTCCGTTGAAAGTGATTTAAAAACAAGTCAAGTATGCAAAATCTTTTCGCAACAGAAATCTTCCATCTGAGTCATCAAACCGAGTCAAAGACATAATGAAATACAATGACAACTGTCTATATTTTAAAAATAAAATTCGTTGATCAGGTTATAACTTCGACAAACACTCTCCAACAATTTGTGTAAGTGCATAAAATTATTTCGTCTTCTGTCCCAAATATGGCGTAAAATATTATATGGCCGAGTGCGTGAAATCGTGTTAACCAATAATCATTGTTCATCTTGAAATTAAATGTAACCTCTGCCGGTTTAAATAAACATTTCGATTATTCGCACAGCATCAACTACGGAAGCTCGTATTGTTAATTAATTTCAGTAGATATTCGGCTCGTAAAACGGCAAAGTTATAGCCGTTTAACACGGAATTAATGGGGCGACAAGTGTGACCTCAGGCAGGCTTCTTTGTGACTTAATTTTATCTCAATAGTGCTATTTTGTTTCTGCTGGAACGTATGCACTCGGCTAAATCGTTTTTTGCCATTTACAGAATGTTTATTTTAGTATTATTTTTCTTCTTCCGCCTGGTCCTTTGTCGAATATGTCAGGTTGATAAGATTATGTACAATAATACGGATTATGTCTGGGTGCGTCGGCCACGGGTGTCATTGCTTTGCGCCATGTTATAGCCTCTTGAACACTATTTAGGCATCTTCATGGTGGTTTTCCACTGGCCTTTGTCAGAGTTCACCGTGGAATTGTTCTTGTCTTAATTTTTTTTCTTCTCCAGTGGGATTCAATGATGATGGGCCGATGTCGCACAGTAATCTTATAATTGAGTTCTTCATAATCATAATATTAAAGCCAGACCGACTAACGAAGATCAACTGGGAGGCTAGTTACGTTAACCCGCAGCTTAGCACGTTCTCGAGGATCCTGTACCAACAACATTTCAATAAATCAACGTTCCTTTCAACACGGGTGGTGGGAAATTTATTGCTAGAAACAATGTCGGCGGCTTTGAAACAAATTGGATACGGCGGATATACTCACTGCGTAGTTACTTCATCGGAAACACTTTGACTTAGAACCTTCAGCATCCCAGATTTACTTCATGCAATAAATCACCTATTTTCTTTGCTGTTTACGCTAATTTCAAAAAGGTTCAATTTAACTTCACGCCATTTTGAAAGTTCATTAATAATAATTGTAATAGAAAACACCATGTTAAGAGGTTAATTGATAATCTAATGGAGGCCCTGTGAAGTGTAAGGAAGCGTTTCTATCGTTGCATACAAGTCATAAATTATAGCGTCCATATCCTACGTGCCATTTATCATAATATTGTCTGGCGGTCGCGTTTTATCTCCACCATGGCAGGGCAGGTGGGTGTCTGACTATTTCAATATTAATTGATCCTGCTGCGTTGCGGAATTGTTTTGTTTCTTTGTCTCCTCTGTCGATCTGTTTTGCGATCTCTTTGGTATGTTAGTTTGGAATCCGATGTGGCAGGAGGCTGGGCTGCAACCGAACTTATGATCGTGCCGTGACAGCTCCTTTGGCAACTTAGGGAGGCGAATTTCGGAACGCCCATCTGAGTTAGATTTATTAATGTTCACTAAAGTTTTTTTGGCTGCTTTTTTGTGAGGGTCGTAAATAGATGACTGTATCGATATGCGAGGAACATTATCCCAACTCAATGAATTTTCCATTGTGTTTAAAAGAATCCAGTTTCCAGCACAGAAGTCGATTGTTATCCAAATATCCCAACGAGATCTTTATTAAACACGTTGATTGTATTACCTTGATTAATATTTTGGATGAAAGTCTCCGCTATGTAAGACGAAACAATGCTTACCATACGTGTTGCGGAACATAGACAGTTTGTCATTTGTGGGTATTCACCGTTGGAAAACTTAGCTCATTATATGTATAAAACGGTATGTCTCTAACCTAATGAGTAATAGCTAAACAAGCGATGTTGCAACACTTTAGTCAGCCCAAAGGTATCTGTTTCAGTAAATGGTTGAGCTAGTTAGCAACCGATCGTTTAATGTTACTCTCAGATGACAACGCAAGGTTATCGGTGAGATCTCTGAATCATGAGTCATGACTCACGTGTAACTTTAATTTGACGATACTTGCCAATGTTTATTTGTACAGTTATTCGGCACACATAACCTAAGTCTTTTGACGCTGCAAACTAGCCGTTGTAGTGCTCTCGACCTCGCGACCTTTATTCAAAGTGCTGGATAAATTCACCAGTCTATGTAGATCCCTGGGTTGCCAACACCAAGTGCAGTGTTTCACACGTCTGATAGCTTCCGAGTGGCTGGTCGTCCGGAGGGATGCCCGTTAGACTGGAGGTCATCGGCAGGTGCGGATTTCTTGACGAGCGTGGTTTTCCTGTTTTGGTTGTGCATTGTTAAAGAAATGAGCGTGTCTCGTTACGGCTGTGTCTCGGTGTCGGGTTCCCATCGTTAGTTGATGTGTTCAATATGGAGGCTCTTTTGTATTTGTTTTTACGTAGTCAGTGTTGTCTGTAACAGGATAAATTTATTTCGAGATGTTAGGTCACGTCTGCACCGCAAAACCGACAAACAGGATATAATTGTCCATAATATTGTTCACCTTGTTTAATTATGCTTTGATTAATGAGATGCATCGACGTTTATTTTATCACCTATCAACTGGCCTGACTGGTCTTTGTTATTTAAATAATAAAACAATTTATAAATGTATTCGGTCGATTGTAGTTAAAATTTTATCCAAAAGTAACCTACCTCTGTTTTTATTAAACAATGCATTCACATTGTAATATAAATTGCAAACTTTATGTTGAAGTTAAAACGTTGGAGTGCATGTTTTAAAATATTACCATTTAATGGAATGGAAACAATGTTGTATTTTATCGCCGTGAAATTATTCGTGTGTAAAATAAAATTAATCGCGCGTTCCATGACGGAAGGATAAAAAAAAGACTCCGTTGTTCTTAAAAATAGCAACAATGTATGAAAAGTTTAAATGTTGGATTCGAACCTCAAATTGATTATTAATAACGCATCCATTAATAAAACAGCGAAAAGCGCATGTTGGATGAGTGGCTACAGTAATTTGCATGAGATTGATGTCCGTGCACAGTGCTCGGATGACTTTTTGGTCGTGTTACAGTATGCTATTAACATTTTTACTGTCATTGCTTTATAATCGAAAATTATGGATGAGGCACGCTCCGCAATCAAGCTGACGGAAATGTTAAATAGTTTTAATCCCCTGCAATTTGTACGGATTCTTTCAAGTGAAATGAGGATAATACGCTCGTCTGCCCCGAAAAGTGGAACTCTAGACTGGTATTTAGAAGACTTCGTTATTTTGCTGAGTTGAACTAACCGGTCAAGCGGCGCGGTTCGCCGATCGGCGACGAAACAATAGAAAATCAATTGTGTCTCATTAGCGGAGCTTGACAGATTAATTTGATTTATATTGGAATTAGGTGTGCTTGTACTCGTAGCACTTTGACATGACTTTGACGGTTTGATCATTCTTTCATGACGATATAACTCAATACAAGGCTGCAATAATTGCCTAACAATACCCAGTTTTTCCATCATAATGGCCTGTGACCACGAAATTCGAACCACATCATGTTTTCGTAATGTTTCCTGTGGTTTTATGATATTAATGAATATTGATGAAATCTTTACTATCACTTAAATAAATTATGTCGTAAAACGATCTTCGGGTGTCTGTGGTTGTCCTCATGTGCGGTGGCCATTACAAGATAAATAATGTATTAAAATACCATTTATACTCCATTTTACTATGTAAGTATTTTTTAATAAATATTTTTATGAGCACTTAAAGAGGATGGGATTTGTTTTTTTCGTGTAATTTAGTAGACTATAAATACTCGATGTATACGCCAGTCAGATGCATGCATGGGAAGTTGTTGAAACTTTAGCAGCTCACAGAAATAAAACCTTGTTATTCATTTACTATGCAACCTTTGTTTACCGGACCTTTTTGGCTACAATCTGTTTCAGTCCACATCTGCCAATGCATACAAACGTTAAGATGAACATGGGAAATGTTTACAAGTCATCGGATTTATCGCTTTTATTTGTTTTGACAAATCTTAAGACAATATAGGTACAAGCTAACACTAAAATATTTATATTCTGTATAAGTATAAAAAACCAGCCAAGTGCGAGTTGGATTCGCATACGAAGGGTTCCATACCACAAAGCAAAACAAGCCGAAAACAACACGTTTCTTGGATGGGGGACCCCTTTAATTCTTAACTTTATTTTATTATTTGTTGTTAAAGCGGCAATAGAAATAGACACCAAAAATGTCAACTGTCTTATCTATTACGGTTCATGAGATACAACAACCCGCTGAAAGATGGACGAACAGCGGAGACTTAGTAATAGGGTTTCGTTGGGTATCAAAAAATTCGTCCACATCGCTGTCAATGATTTCTCGCTTGGAGAAAAATCAGTCAATAACTATCTTAATAATTGCATCCTGAGCCATAAAATGATGACTGCAAAAGACCCCAGTCTACCAAGCAGGTATCGCAATTATAAGTATGTAGTACAACATACTCTGTGCTACTGTGCCGTTTCTCATCTGTGACAAAAAGTTATTAGTTGCGGTTCCAATATCTTAATGCTTTAATTACTATCCACTGTCACAGCAATTAAACGGCTCCTAACGTGTAATGCTAGTGAACAATTAAACATAAATACTGTTATAAAAGTAACTAACTGTCCGCAACGGGTTGGGAAGACGTGGCGTTTTGAGAAACGGTTTAGTTACTTCTGGGGTTGAAGAAAGAGTTACTCTATGGAAATGTATACAGAAAAAAAAAAGACGGGTTGCACTCCGGGAGTGCCGGCAGAAGTGAAAACTTGAATATTAACGTTGAAATAAATCAATTATTAATTGAATTAATATAACTCATTTTTTTTTCACTATTTCTGCGTCCCTTTTTTCATTAATAGATGCACTTTGTTCAATTTCCATATTTTAAACACTTTATATACACGAATGTTACGAATACACAGCAGTGTGTCCACGTCCACTTCGACTTCGACTCCGACTCCGACTCCGACTTTGACTTTGACTTCCACTTCCACTTCCGCTTCCACTTCCGCTTCCACTTCCACTCCATCCAATCCATCCATCCATCCATCCATCCATTGTCGTGTGTCACTAAACTTGGTTCACTTCGGTTGGCGCCGCCGTAGAAAGAGAGGCGGGGGGGGGGGGGGGATCTCTCCTGACGGTCACGTGTCCTGACGCGAGTTTAACATTTTTTACCCATTACAAAAAGTGCTCAACGCCGCTAAAGAAGTTTTCACTTCAAAAAAAAACGCATAAAATTTACGCTAACCTTCAGTAAGTACATCTTTCTTCTTTTTCATAATTTCATGACTCTTCATCGTCTTCAGTACATCGCCATTATACAGGGTGGAAGAGGGACATCGACGCACAACCTGTTGTCGTTGAAATTTTTCGTCAGTTATTAAAATTTCAACGAAATAAGGTCCAGAATCATTTGTATTGAATCCATGGCAACAGCCTGTTGCGCGTCTATGTTCCTGCTACCAGTGCCTCCCTGTATAGGTTCAGCTAGGTGGGTACTCATTGATTTTGTCGGATTTCCATTGTCTCGATCTTTCTATGTTTAATTTAGGGATTTTCCAATCACGCAGTTACTATAAAGTGTGGTATCATTAACAACGATTTATTAATAAATTTCCCTATATTATATCCATTTCTGTATTTAATTCTAATTTTCCGCCCATTGTGCACCATACGACACAGAAATAAGAATTACATTACAGTCCAGTTTTATTATAATAATATTATAAAGAGTCACCGTTTAAAAATATTGCTCTCCTACCAGAAGTTTCTTGCTCGTTTAAAAAGGAGGTAAAGAAGGCATAGACAAATAAACAAACTCCTACACTGGTGGAGGCGCCGAGGCACACGGTGGCAAAGTTGACGTTTCCCACGAGGCTGTTTGTGCTCATGAAATGTAAAATGTAATGGTGCCCCGTTACCTTGTGGTCGTGTTGGTATACTTACACATGGAAGAAGCGACGCTAGAGCTATGCTGAGATAATAGAAAGTGCCACAGAAATGTTTCTTTTTGGACTTAGTCTAAAGTGAAGATTATCAACTGCAGTATCAATCCCTCTTCTACTAAAGTTGAGTGACCTGAGTTCCTGGATATCTATTGTAAGCAATTTCAATCACACTGAGAATTTAGTATAGCACTCTATACAAAATTCTGACAACTAGTCTTACCAAGTGGTATCGAAGAAGAGTGGAAGAAGTGAAGAGTGGTATGGAAGAGGCTAGCCAGATTTTGCAATCATCTTCATTTCTAACCCGTCCTACAACCTTACCACAAACAAGGACCTCTTCAGTTGAAGGCTTGTGCTTAAATATAGCCTACAATAGCTTCTTCATAGCACTGCTGTAGGTACTTGTAGCAAGATCTCGCAGCTTTAATAAAGTTGACATAATATTGTTGCTGGCTCGTAAGCCTCGTGACAGATTTGTGATGTGTTTCACCGTTACACCGCATGCTAATTCACTTAACTGTTTCTGTCTTAATTTTTATTTTAAATTGCTAGACGTTTCACACAGACCGCAAAACTTGATAAGCTACTTTTGTGGAACTGTTACAAGCTGGTAATTCTGTCTCCTTCGTCGGATCTTTTACACTCCCGATAAATAACGACATCCTCGAACAGGCGACCTTATTTAAGCTTGTTACGAAGTTTAATTAAAATCATTCAGTTCATCCGATATTTACGAGCAGCCGGATCGTCTTTATCAAAGCTGAACTTCAGTCACCAATCAACAGATCGCACGCGACCGAATTCGGCACGTTACCGTTAATTCGCAACGTGTCGTCTGTCCGGTCCGGATTCGATTTATAACCGACGTAATCGGGCCTTACGGTAAACTTGATCTCCTCTTACATATCGCTCTATAAAGCATGGAACACACGCTCAACACGCACGCTGAGTTCTACAGCGACCCTGTTTTGTGACGATACGTGAAGTCTAGTTTTCAATTAGATTTGTGAGTTGTTCATAATTGAGATTCAGTGTGTTATAGGGGCATGTACGAATGAGGAGGGTTTATGTGACAGATGTATCGTTATTTATTTTACACTGGAACGCCATACAGCAATTACACCAACGCGCGGAGTAAAAAATCACTTCATCTGCTGCTTTCCATCCATGCTGTGCGCGGTGGACATCGAACGAGTTATAAAGTATATCAAATTGTGCTCCAATTAAGCGAGTTATTTCTACCATCCCATTCAAAGAGTCTATTTCAAAATCTTCTTGCGTAGAAATCACACTACATTGCTAACCTTCACTCCCATAATCACCTCTAGAACAATCTCAGTGTTACGTAAATTCCATGTCAGTAACAGTGATGTCTTGTGGCAGTGAGATGTTCAATTTCCCCGCTCGCTACCCATCAACCTTTTTGCCGTTTGTGCAGACAAAAATGTGCTTAATGTCTCTCGTTAACCTTTTAGTATGAACAGATGTAACCCTCCGGCGTCGGCGCATAATTGCGGAAGTAGACTGTCTCCTCTACCTGTTTGTGTACGTTTAAAGTGTTATCTTTGTCATCTGTTTTGCTAAATGGCCCTTTAAGGACTTTTCCTACACTCTTTGTTTCGTTTTCATTGTGTGTACCTACGTCCTTCTGGAACGTGTGACATTTCATATCCGCGTTTTTATCCTTTTATTTTCGGTTAAGTATCAGTTTCAGTCCTCTAACTGCGTAAATATAAGACTGTCGGCTATGTCTCAATTATTTGGCAGCACTTTCCATATCACTTTCTATTTCATATACAATTAAAACACCTCATCGCGTTAGGTGTGTGCGTCCGCCCACTCAATGCTCGTCAATTAATTAGTCATGCTTTCAACCGTTCAGGAGCAAGCAAGGAACGTGAGCATATATCTCAGCTTAGGTAAACAGTGCACGCACGAAGTGCGCGGCGCCGGCGCACGCCAACGACCTAATTCTTTGAGTGGTGGCGCAGGCGTCGCGACGCCGCGGTGCATTTGCTCATTACATATGTTTTAACAATTAACAATTCAATCTTGAATGTTTTATGCATCTGTTTGTTAGTTTCCGCGTTGTATGGGAATAAAGGAAACGTTGTGTGATTTGTTTATCTAGCGCGCCACTACTTGGAACCATTTAGGTTCTATAACTCAACTTTGTCGAGGCAAATGGGTTGTTTGTTTTTTGTACTCATGCGCTGTTAGAGCTTAACAAATTGCTTAATAACTTCGATTGACTGCGGCTTGAACGTGACTAAAACTAAGCATTTGTATTTGTGTTACTGAGATTTTCGTGCCAGAAATAGGTAAGACACGGTCGTTCAAACCATGTAAGGTGAATCATTAACCAAAACAAGTCTTCCATCTTAATAACACATTTACTTGTTCGGAATCTTATCGATTGCTTAATTGTCACATAATATACGTAACATTGACACGATTCTAAAGTAATTAAAACGTCAGCATCAGCAGTGATCGGTTACAAAATAAATAGACCCTTGATATTTGTCGTTGAATAGTATTAGTTAGCTGGCTACAAGGGCGAGGAGTTCACGTCGACATGTGACGCGGCGGTCACGAACACCTATCGACTCCTGCGCACGACTTGTGCACTCAAATCATTGTGCAATTAAAATATAACTAACCGATGAAAGCTCCAAGGTCAACACTAATTTCACGTCAATACAACCTAATTGAAATACCCAAGACCACTGCCATACAATTAAGATGCAATATCATATCTTCGAAGTCTATAATTAAAGTCTATGTCCCAATTAATTCGATACAAACCTCTCAATGTGACGAAATGTTGCGGTTTCACTTCGCGATAAATAGTATCGATAAGGGACACCGACATCGAGTCCAGTTATTAGTGTCGATGCTTTTCAGTTTCGTCCTTAACATCGATGTTATTATAATCGATTTCTGAATTCTTGATTGTTTGAGTGATGGGAAAAGATCAACGACAACGCCTCCCGATGAATTTAATTTGAATCGATTCGCGCATAAAAAGCTGTTTCGTGTCTTGTCTTATTCATGAGGCTGCATAATGATGAGCGGTTTTAGAGCAAAATGAAGAGTAAATTTGCTGTTTTTTTTTTCCTGCATATAGAAATCCTTTTGCGAGGATGCAGTGTGTTAATAAAATGAAAGTGCATGTCTACTTTTCTTTGTGATGCGTTGATTGATGTTCAACTGACCTTGCAAATTCTTTGAATATGTAGGCCTATTGGCGTGATTTTTAATAAAAACGCGACGTAATACACTGTCTTCTACTGCGTGTCCGATCAATCATTCGCAGTCCATTCTAACGCAACGCCTGTCAACAGTCATGATGAATATTCCTACACACGATCCAATTCACTCGCATTAATATCGTTATGAAATCGAGCGTATCGAGCACTCGATTCAATGCAGCCGTGAACTTAGAGTAGCGAGTTGACAGTGCTCAATGAGCGCTATTAAATCATTTGTTATTAATCGAGTACCATGACAATATAGAATCGAATCGGTTCAATATGATGCGAGTCCTTGAACGGCATTAACCTTAATAGTTGTGCAATCGCTGGCGAATACAGTGCCGAAACCAATCAGAATCGATTCGGCCCACTTGGCTCCTCCTGTGTCAATCGATCTTATTGCGAAACTACTGAGCCCAAGAGCCCTGCATTGACGATGATGAATGATAATTATTATTATCGCGTCTATTGTGACTTGTGAGTTCTCAAGGACAACACAGATGATGTTTAATAAACAACTATCGTAAACAATGAAATCGATTGATTTTTAAATCGAAATCTCAAATTAATATATACGACTTTCGATTGATCAATTAAGTTTTATGGCCTATCATATTTAATTCAGTTTACCTAGTTATATTTAGATCGTTCTTAAAAAAAGTGGTCAAACAAGCTAGACACGTTTTGTTGACCAATTAGGAAGAATAACAAACGGAATCTCGGTCTCGATCGGTTGGTCAGTTGGCCTGTTTATTCCGAACACGTCAGAAGTAGTCCGTCTGTCCATCTGTTTGATCAGTAGTTAATTTGTGTTTATTAGCCGTGATTGGCTCCCGGGTCAGCCCGTCACGCCAATTGTTAGACTCAACAATTGCTATTCAGCTACTGATACTTGATTATTAATTTGTTTTGTATCTTCAATTGCTATAATGACAATTAAACGTATTACGTTGTTTTCTTGTATTCGTGATTGTTCCGTTTCTTTGTGCAAAGATAATGTCGCTCATTAACATTGTGATGTGATCACGGTTAAACGTGTGACTACATTTTTCATGTGATTGCTGAATGGCTTTCTTGGTAGCAGTCGAATCGATCAGGAATGTTACAGTTTTCTTAGGAACTTCTTTCTCATTTCCAAGAAAAAAATACAATGTCAGTATACAGGGTGTCCCAAAACTCAACGTCAAGCCGAAACGGGGTGACAGGATTGATCATAACCATCACGAGAAAAATCTGAAAAAAAATCTATCCCATGCAGTTTAAAAATTATGGGCATTTTAAGAAAAACCTAGAAATTTGATCAAACTGTACCATTTTTCGGTTATTGTGGTTATTCTTTTTTATTTTTGTTCATTTGAACTTTGGAAACGTAATCCTAAATAACATTTCTAGAATCCCAATAAAAAATAATGACACAATTGCCTCAAGTTTCCGAGAATTGAGACTATTTGTTAAACTACGAATTTAAAATTTTCAAGATTCGTCGACTTTGACAGGCCCTCCTATAAAAAAAATGTACTAGAGTGCCTTGGCAAGTGGCATTAAAAGTTGGCGCATTTAATCAGAATTCTAAAATGGTACAATACTTGTTAGTTCCATACAATAGAAAAGAGTAAAAAAATTAAAACCTCAAGTAACCCGATTTTTGCTATCTCATTTTACTCAGTTAAAATGTTTTTAATTCACACAAGCTCTAGGTAGGTTCTTAATTTTAAGACAAAATGATGAGAGAGATGGATAATGGGTATGTTCGCCATGAGTGAGCGAGACAGATAGTGACGCCACTTTTACCAAAGTGAAAAAAAGTTAGTAAAATTAGTAAAATAATTAGGTTTGTTGGAATAAAAGTCTGATGATAGAGAAATAACGTTTTTTATTACAATAAATGTTCAAATTGTTTACCATCAGCCTCAATACAAGCCCTACATCTTCTTAAAAAAGATCTACTTTAGTCGGGCATATCTTCGAGAGTTGATCGCCTCAGCTGCTTGAGAAATGCGTTCACGCAGGTCGGCTACGTTCTCAATGGGCTTTGAGTAAACTTTTTCTTTGA
This sequence comes from Amphipoea oculea, assembly GCA_945859645.1. NCBI lineage: Eukaryota > Metazoa > Arthropoda > Insecta > Lepidoptera > Noctuidae > Amphipoea > Amphipoea oculea. The sequence goes on from OX243873.1 coordinate 19,733,301, forward strand.
GAACTCCCCAATAGAAAAAATCCAGGGGATTTAAATCTGGTGAACGGGCGGGCCACGAGATAGTGCCCGAACGTCCAATCCACCTTCCCGGATATTCCTGGTCAAGGAAATCTCTTACTTGCACTGCGAAATGCGCTGGGCAGCCATCTTGTTGAAACCACATGTCGCGAAGATCTGCTAGTGGTACGTCCTCTAACAGGGTTGGTAAATCTTCTCTTAAAAAATGTAGGTAATTAGTTCCATTCAAGTTCTCAGGCAGTTCAATAGGCCCAATAATTTTACCGTTTAAAATTCCGGTCCACAGGTTTACTTTAAAACGATACTGGGATCTATCTTCTCGCATTAAATGTGGATTCTCCACATGCCACTCGTGATAATTGTGCAAGTTCATGTAACCATCTTTTTTCAATGTCGATTCATCTGACCAGAGAATTTTTTGGATGAATTGGGGATTCTCATTATGCCTCTGTAGCATTGTTCTACAAAAAGAAATCCTTTCCTGATAATCTCGAGGTAGAAGACTTTGAACTCGTTGTACGTGAAACGGATGCATTTCGGCTCTTTGTAAAATACGATGAGCAGTGCTTTTCGGTATTCCCGTTCTTTCTTCAATTCCACGTACGGAAATACTTCGGTCACGTGCGACCTCTTGCAATACTTCTTCCTGGAAAGGAAACACAGGTCTACCTCCAGCCTGTATTTGATTCGGGAAATGGCCGCCCTCTGTGAGTGAACGGTGCACATTAACAAACACGCGGTGATCCGGGTAGCGCTCTAAATTTGGATATCTTTCACGATAAAGTCTAGCGGCAGCACTTGCGTTGCATCTGCATTCCCCATAAATGAGGTGCATGTTCGCATATTCTTGTGAAGTGTAGCGCGTAGGCATGGTAGATAAAAAGGATGCCAACACAAAAGTCCAGAGAGAAGCCAAAGTTGCCGGTATGTTATCAACAAGTCCAATTCACAAAGATTCAAGTCCAAAAAGAGAAGCCAAAGTTGTCAGTACTAAATCAACACAAGCGAATACGAACGTGCGCAGTAGACGAATGAGCGAAACGTACTAACTGGTTGGTGTCGGACTGGTAGCGTAGCCATTTGCTTGGCTGAAACTAGTGCGAATGAAACAGATAGATGCCATAGCATCTATCTGTTTCATTCGCACTCGTTTAAACGACGCATCTCCGTCTCAATGCGTGGCGTCACTATCTGTCTCGCTCACTCATGGCAAACATACCCATTATCCATCTCTCTCATCATTTTGCCTTAAAATTAAGAACCTACCTAGAGCTTGTGCGAATTAAAAACATTTTAACTGAGTAAAATCTGATAGCAAAAATCGGGTTACTTGAGGTTTTAATTTTTTTACTCTTTTCTATTGTATGGAACTAACAAGTATTGTACCATTTTAGAATTCTGATTAAATGCGCCAACTTTTAATGCTACTTGCCAAGGCACTCTAGTACATTTTTTTTATAGGAGGGCCTGTCAAAGTCGACGAATCTTGAAAATTTTAAATTCGTAGTTTAACAAATAGTCTCAATTCTCGGGAACTTAAGGCAATTGTGTCATTATTTTTTATTGGGATTCTAGAAATGTTATTTAGGATTACGTTTCTAAAGTTCAAATGAACAAAAATAAAAAATAATAACCACAATAACCGAAAAATGGTACAGTTTGATCAAATTTCTAGGTTTTTCTTAAAATGCCCATAATTTTCAAACTGCATGGGATAGATTTTTTTTCAGATTTTTCTCGTGATGGTTATGATCAATCCTGTCACCCCGTTTCGGCTTGACGTTGAGTTTTGGGACACCCTGTATAAAAGCATACAAACTTCGTGTAGTTTAGAACTAACTGCATAAGAACTATTAATAATGCAGCAGGTTCTCAATGATATCCCATTTCGTAAACATCCCGGGTTCATTGGAAACATGGCGATGACGTAGCCCCCAATGATTCGATCCGGCGATTAAATCGATTACAGATGCGCGACACGTCGCGACACACAATCGATTTATCGCATCACTAGCTCAACGCCCATTCGGTATTTTCTTAACAGAATGTTTATCGGTTAACCGATCGATGAGATTGAATACCGATTTTATTTCGTCTGTTGCGCTAACGTGTTTTAAATAAACTTTATATAGGCAAACTGTAATAATTTAAGTAATCCTTACTGTATTCTAATAAATTAGTTATAAATATCGATGGTCAAAGGTTGACATCACGTAACTGCAATGTATCAAATTTTACAGGAGAGTGGAAAAACTATATAATTACGAAAATAAATTAAAAAAAAAAAAAAAAGGTCAGTGGCATAAATTGTTAGAGTGACATTTTTTGTGCATTACGAGTTGATTTGGCGCTTCATTAAATTTTTTTGAAATACGTAACTCATTTTGCGAAAAAATGTGGGTTACGAATAATTGTCAACGTATGACCATCGATATGTATAACTTACATATTTTCACATTAACTAATACAATATTTTATTTTGTTTCAGGTAATTATCTTAACTATTTGGCTCAGATTGCTCATATTAGACGAGGTTGATGCTCTATCTACAATACTTTTTCTCCGAAATTCAATTCGAGGCAGGTAATCTTATATTTAGATTTTTCAATACTTATTATTACTATAGTCTGTTTCAAAGGTATTTGACGAAAGTACTTGTAATCGAACCCTGTTCAGATTAAATTTTTACGCAATCATTCACTATAGGGAATTAGTAACTCATTCATCTGTATTTAGGTTTCAACTTTATATCTCACCACCAGCAATTATTGTTTGAATAACATTATTAAATTGTAATAGAAAAAAATCATCGACGAAAATTGAGGTTATAAAATTAACCCCAATTGTGAAAAGGGAATTAGAATTTTGTGTTTAAGTATTCAAGTAATCAAATTAAAGCACTCAATCCTCTCATTAGCGATACTCAAAACCTATCAAAAGCAATTTACTCTCCTCTCCACTAGACACAGTAACGTCAAACTGTCTTCATAATAGAACAAGGTTGTTGACATGCTGCCTAATGTCGCAACACCTCCTTAATTACCTATGTCAGTTAATTATCACTTGACACACATATGCCTATGCCTTCATTTATCAGTTGGCTTATCCGATTAGAGGGGTAATTAAAACACTGATAGACTTGGTGATTAAATGGCTCAGGTCGTGAAGGGTTCGGGAATGTTGGCGTAATTAGATTATGTGGTGCTTTTAATTTGTTGGAGACTTTGGTGTTAATTAGGACTATGCTGAAGCAATACGCTTCATCCCAATATTCTTGATCATCATCATTTGTCGAAAGACGTCCACTGCTGGACATAGGCCTCCCCTAAGCACTCCCACTTCGACCGGTTCTGTGCTTCTCGCCTCCAACGGGATCCTGTGGCCTTCACAAGGTCTTTGGTCCACCTTGTGGGAGGCCTTCCAACGCTACGTCATCCGGTACGCGGTCGCCACTCCAGAACCTTTCGGCCCCATCGGCCATCTGTCCTGCGAGCTGTTCTTAAGTGGCAGTGGGCAGAGCACATTGCTCGCAGAACAGCGTACTTAAAGAAAAAAAAAGACGGGTTGCACTCCGGGAGTGCCGGCAGAAGTGAAAACTTGAATATTAACGTTGAAATACTCGTAAATCAATTGAAGACGTGAGTGGATGAAGGGGATATGTCACAAAATTCTAATTTCGAGAAAATTGAGTTCAAAGTTTCACATAAACATTTTAGGATATTTTGAACTCAATTTTCTCGAAATTAGAATTTTGTGACATATCCCCTTCATCCACTCACGTCTTCAATTATTAATTGAATTAATATAACTAAGTTTTTTTCACTATTTCTGCGTCACTTTTTTCATTAATCGATGCACTTTGTACAATTTCCATTTTTGGAAACACTTTATATACACGAATTTTACGAATACATAGCAGTGTGGCTACTACACAGACGGTCGAGCCATCAGCTGTCCATCCATCCATCCATCCACCTCCACGTCCACGTCCACGTCCGCGTCACCGTCACCGTCTCCGTCACCGTCACCGTCACCGTCTCCGTCACCGTCACCGTCACCGTCACACCGTTCGTATCCATCCATCCATTATCGTGTCTCACTTGGTTCACTTCGCACTTCGGTTGGCGCCGCCGTAGAAAGAGAGGGGGGGGGAATCTCTCCTGACGGTCACGTGTCCTGACGCGATGCCCTGACGCGAGTTTAACATTTTTTACCCATTACAAAAAGTGTGCAACGCCGCTAAAGAAGTTTTCACTTCAATAATATTTATAATTTAATTAAAATGTGATAGAATAATTATACTAAACAGGAAATAGACATAGGTCCTTCTATTCTTCCTCTTATCACCAGTGATTCATTTCCGTGGAAAACAAAACAGAACTTTTTGTTACAACAATCAACCAAGACATTTTAAAGAATGACGCGATAATGTCAAGTCAACAGTTTACTGATTAATTTATAAATAGCGAAGATACTCGACCTTGTGCCGACGACCTTCCAAATGTTTTAGTCATAACAAATTGCACACGTACTGTTGAAGTTACTACATTATGTCATGAAGTTACCTGGGTGACGTAAGACTTGTATCGGTTTTGGTCTAAACACAAAGGTTGGCTTCCACTGTGATATAAATTATTGTCAAAACAGGCGTATGATAAGAGAACCTATTAGTTTTTGTCGGTAAAAATAGTTGTAAGAAGTAGCCTGGCTCGTCTCAAATGTACCTATGTTCAGCGTTCAGCCACCAAAACAGATACAAGTAACAAGGGTCCTCGGATATAGTTGAAGTTTAGTAAGAAACCGGTGGATGACCAACTAGGTACATTATACAGGTTGAAATTGAAAACATGCGACAAATCGAAATGGGAGATTTGCCTCATCGTTATGAACAACTTTTACTATGAGACTAACCTGAAATCGCGAAAAAAAATCAGCTGTTCCCTACATTTATGTTCGCATAACTCGTCAAAATGTAGGGAACAGCTGATTTTATTTTCGCGATTTCAGGTTTGGCCCCATAGTAAAAGTTGTTCATAATGATGAGTACAATCTCCCATTTCGATTTATCGCATGTTTTCAATTTCGAGCTGTATATCCGAGGACCCTGGTTACTTATTTCCTTTGGTGACCGTACCTAGTTCATAATTCAAATAATTCAAAATTATTTTATTTCACACAAACCTACACGGGCACTTATGAAGCGTCAGAAGCTAAATCCACGGTTCCAATTGAACGTTTCCTATGAAGAAGAATCGGCAAGAAACTCCAGACTAGCATGAAAATGAGAAATGTATTGAAATATTCACGTCTATATTGCAATATCAAAACAAAGTAGTTGTCCAGGAGAAATCGCCATCGAATAAAACGATAAAATATCCTAGCGCATCGCCCAAGGTGCTACATCCATTGCATAAGACTAGCGTTGATTATGCACTAACAAATTACGATAATATTTTACGATCGTACAATAATCTTATCGTAGCAATTAACTGGAATTACTTCGCGTGGTCGTCGTTAATTTATAATCGATAAAGTTATAAAAATATCGATAAATAAATCGATGTTACCTAACGGTGCAGGTTGGAACGCATTCTGAGCTGGCCATCGGGTTTATTCCGCGGTTCTTGGATATGTTGAATAGAATTAGGATTATACTTTATTGTGTTTGGATATACAGGGTGTCCCTGGAAGTATGGATCAAATCGAATAGGGGCGTGGGCAAGGTCATTTCCAAACATTTTAACCCTGAGAATGTCAGTGAATTTTTTTACGGTTCAAAAGTTATGACCGATTTTAATGTCTTTTTTCAATCACTTCGCTTATTGTTCAAAGAAATTAATCATAAAAAAATACTATCAGGGCTATCTAAAAAAAAAATTGATAGCCCTGATAGTTTTCACGAATTCGATCTTCTCTTTTTTTTTAGTATTTTTTTTTTTTGCTAAAACGTTTGGAAATGACCTTGCCCAAGTCCCTATTCGATTTGATCCATACTTCCAGGGACACCCTGTATATTAAATGGGAACAATAAAAGATTCCTATTATAAAAAAGATTTGCTGCTATTCTTCTCTTTAATAAAATTATCAATGCTAATGCCAGGCTGCCATAAAAGCCATTTTTACCACATACACAAAATATATTTAAAAACTTCGACAATTCTTGCTTCCTACTGCGCAATATAATTAGTTTTCATTATTTGTTTGTTTATGCGCTTGCGCAGGTTATAGATAAGACACGTAATCGGTAGCTACGATTCATAAATTTTAAGTCCTTATGACGTAGGTGCCATTATCATAAGGTGACATTACAGACTATCAAAGGTACATAAAAATTGGGTTACTTACATGTAATGATGAATGTTCTACGTATTTAAAGATAAATACGTTTGTTTTCTTCTTTATCGTGACCAGCATAAGGGTGTTAACCTTAGGACCATGTAAACACGCGAAGTACAGTCAACAAAAGAGATAAGTATGCAGGATCGTCGAATATACAGGATGAAATTGAAAACATGCGACAAATTTAAATGGGAGATTGTACTCATCATTATGAACAACTTTTACTATGGGACAAAACCTGAAATCGCGAAAAAAAAATCAGCTGTTCCCTACATTTATGTTCGCATAACTCGTCAAAATTTAGGGAACAGCTGATTTTTTTTTTTGCGATTTCAGGTTTGGTCCCATAGTAAAAGTTGTTCATAATGATGAGTGCAATATCCCATTTAGATTTGTCGCATGTTTTCAATTTCAACCTGTATAGTTGAAGTTTAGTAAGAAACCGATGGATGTTGTCGACTGAAATTTAATTTGATAAATGAGCTGTTTGTTTTCTATTAACAAAATTAAATTTTATTCGAGAACATCCATCGGTTTCTTACTAAACTTCAACTATATCCAACGATCCTGCATACTTATCTCTTTTGTTGACTGTACATAGCTATACATACTTGTAGATATCAGACTGATACTAAACACAATAGAATATTGAATTGTAAACAGTACTGAAATAATAGAATTGCAATGGAGGTTATGGCTAGTGTACTCCTTAATACATAATCAATGCTGACTACAAATTACGTTATTCCCTCAGTATATTTACCTCTTAGATTCTTCTCTATTTCTTTTGCTTTTACTAAGAAAAAGTATCTAGACATTTCATACACCGGTATTTTCAGTTACTTTCCGTTAAAAAACTTTTAATATACACTTGGGAGCAAATAAATCGAGCCACTTGCTTTTTTTTGCACGTATAATGGTTAATATTTTTGGTATTATGGAACGTATCAAATCGAAACATATATCGCCTAAGAGCTTATTTAATAATCTTTACAATGAGGGTAAATTTTTGAATGATAACCTTATTTAGTGATAAATTATTGGCTCTGAAAGAAAAACGGTAATTTTGATAGAAAATTGTAGGATTAAAACAGTCCAGAAAATCTATCGAAATCAGGGCAAGGGGGGGTAATACAAGATATTAAGAATAAGTTTATACCATAATTTTGTTTTTAATTGTTTTTTTCTGGACTGACAATTTTCTATCAAAATTACCGTTTTTCTTTCAGAGCCAATAATTTATCATTAAATAAGGTTATCATTCAATAATTTACCCTCATTGTAAAGATTATTAAATAAGCTCTTAGGCGATATATGTTTCGATTTGATACGTTCCATAATACCAAAAATAATAACCATTATACGTGATAAAAGGAAGTGGCTCGATTTATTTGCTCCCAAGTGTAGAATCCACGTCAAACTGCGTTCATAACGGAGTTCACAAAATGTATTCGTGACTAAATTCAGGGTTCAAATTAGAAACGTGAACCCTGAATTTAGTCATGAATTCATTTTGTGAACTCCGTTATTTCATAGAAATGTCAAACTTCAGCCAAATATTCAAGCGTATTCCAGCGTAACCGAAAGCCTAGACATTTTGGTAATTGAAGACAAAATTACTGATATTTCTATATTTTGCTGATTGAGTACTTACTGAGACATCTTTTTGTGATTGACTTTTGACTTGAGTGTTTACCTTGTGTATTTAATTTTATCAGCACTGATCTCAAAACCGTGAAGGAAAACATCTTGAGGAAACCGGTATGTCCTAGAACCAAAAAACGAAGACATGTGACAGCCACCAACCCGCACTGGACCCGCGTGGTGGATTATGGCCCACTCATCACAGACAGGCCTGTGTCCCAGCAGTGGGAGCCTTCATAGGCTGACGATGTTTATGCTGATTGAGTACAACTTCACTTTTCCACAAAAAATAGCAATGTACGAATAAAAATATTGACAATTTAATATATTCATCCTCCAAAGTATATTTTGGCCACATTTTTAAAGTCCCCGTTTCCAGTCCAACCTTTTACGACACAATTTTTTTTTTTTTCATTATTCAGCAAAAGCAATCGGCCAGTGTTCCGGCGCCATTGTTCCGTGACGTCACCGCATCTAATAAACCTGTTGATCCATTTAACAAATTGCTAGCGCCGCGAATCGCTGGAATGTCTCTGTTCTAGTTTCCAAACAAACCCAGTTAAACTGGCGTTTCTTCGCGGTTTACATAAATATACAAACCAGCATTTATATCTCTCGACAGATGCTTCAGGCTTTCTTTATTTATTTGTTAAATCTTAGGTCGTTGAACTGGGCGAATCATTATTGTTATTTGTTTTTATTATCTGTGAAAACCTGACCTGAAGTCTCACCGTCTCGTCTTCCTTATCTTTCATTCCTACAGTACCTTCATCTGTATCTACCAACAGTTGTTCAATTTCTGTTCAGATACAGACCTTGATTGAATAACAATTCATGTCCAAAGGAATTTATCGCTATGCAGCAGCAAGTGAAGCTGTAGTCAAGTAACATTAGTACTAAAATGAAGCAGTATTTAGTATCCGAACTCATAACAGATTCAGTCTCGACAAGTGGGTGGCAGCGGTGCGCCGGCGCCGCCGCTCCACCTGCCTACTTGTGCAAGATTTATACGATCAGGACAGGACTCAATAGACAACTCGAAAGTTGAAACTTTTACACGTGTGTTTACAAACCATAAACAAGGGTTTCCCTTTACGATCGTTGTTACTATAGTAACGTTTTGATCTTAACCATAGACGGGAATGTGTTAACCCATAAATATCCCATGTTTTATTTAATCGCTGTCATAAAGAGGTCTTAATGTGTCAAAAATAAACTTGAATACAGACGGCAATCGTTATGCGTGATGACTCAGTGGTCTACACATGCAGAAAACTAACACAGGACGTTAAACATTTCAATGTTTCAACAGCAGGCATCGATATGTTGAAAGTAGAATTTTCACATCCGATTCAATATTTCGCTCTTGTTCTAGACCGATATTTTGTATTTATAGAGCTAACACTTCATCAAATTAATGAGTTATGAAAAAAATGAAAGAATGTTTCACTCAGTCTATATTTAAAACCCATAAAATATTAAAACTCATCGCTACACACGCGTAGTTTCTAAAACGCGTTGAAGTTAATAGATAATCGGTAGTTTGGTTTCAACGATTTAGCAAACTTTCGACATGTTTTGGTTACGTACGCTTTGTTGTTTTATAACGGCTGGGGTCATAAGTCGTCGGTTACGAAACCCCCACTGACGATTTCTTTAACGAAAGTATCGTGATCTTGAACCTGTATTCGGGTGTTTGGGATCCAATCCGATCTTGGGCGTCGATTCGTCACGACGACAGCTTTCGCGGTGACCAACCGGAAATTCGCGATAAACGTTCGCCAATGAAAGGTGAATGTCAAGATTTGTTTACGCTCTAATGGAGTCGCAAATCGATAGATATTGAATTCATTAGTGAAACTATTTTATGTAAATAAACGTGTCCCTGATGCTTTTTACTCACACTTCATAGAAAACCTGTCAGTCAATTAGAAATAAAAATATTTCATTAGTTTTTGACAGCTCAAGTAGCAACGAAGAATCATATTACTCTAATCGGGTTAATAGTAGTAAAGAGTACATATTTACAGCCGTAGCGAAATGTGGGTAATCGAACAAAACCTCAATTCAGGTCAACTTGCATTGCTCCGGCGCCGGCGCATGTAGAGCCGTAACACTATAACACTGTAATTTCCCTTACATAACTATTTGCTCACAGGATATTACATTGTTGGTCTACAAACGAGCTTTTAATGTTCGTATCGGAAGTGCGGATTAGAAAATTGCAGTTGCACATCGCGTTTGGAACCACTTTCTCTGACATTGAAACATTTGCGAGGCTCTTACTCCTCAAAGAGAAATTAACACTCGCTTTTAATTATAATTTACGTGTTATCTTTACTGTGCTATGTAGATTATATTATGCTGGCATATTAAGCTGCCTAGACTCAGAAAGATCGAAGGGCATCTTGAAACCTAACATTTTCATAAAAATAACATTGGTCAGATTTCGATGTTGAAAAACGTAGTTAGCTGTTATCGAGATCTGGGTTTTGATGGCATTCAAAATTGAGAGGTTTCCAATGTAAGAAATGCGGCTTACCGAAAACGCTGATACACAAAACAATTTCAATGTTCAATTCAACGTACGTTTGAGAACAATAACCTCTGATTAATATAGTCCAGTACATAATAGAAATACTTCTTTAGTCACACATTTGCAATATGTATTCTCCTCTGGGGCATTGTTTCAAGTGACGTGTGTTAGCTTACCTGTTGCGACCTGCCTCTGACTATTTGCTTTAATTTGCTCATTCTATGAAGCCTGGGGTGTTGAAATTCTATTCCTATGAGGTTTTTTTTTATCGTGTTTCATGACTTCATGATGCAGTATTTTGTAATCCCACTTATTTGTTTAAAATGCGTTGCATTTCCGGGTCAATGTTGGGGGTCCCTCACGCTCTGCTCATTTCAATAACATCTTCTTTACCTGAAAACTTGGACACCAGCCCGTTCTACCACAGCTGTAAGTACCTACCTGGAAATTTATTTAATATGACACGTTATTGGAGGAAAACCTAAAATCAACAAACGTACAGCAAAGAAAGATGTGTTGGCCAAAGCATGATCGAAATGTGTGGTGTAAGTGGAATTGCCATTGAAAATCAGGTCACGTTCAGATACGTGAGGGAAATAATACAGCGCAACAAGCAACCAGCTATTCATCGATTTTGATACAGCATTTGTATAGACACGATATTGCTTCTATATGGATTTAGTTATTGCTTGGGAATCTAGGATTGGAAGGTAATAAAATCCTGCGGTTTTCATGTCTTTTCTGAATGTACGAAACTTTTTTTTAAACTAATCTATGCACAGACATAAGTGATAGGATCTAAGTAGTAGATCCAATTATAATATAACTTCAGCAAGACCAGAACACAGTTAAGATCAACAGTCTGCGTTAAAAGACTTGGCTGTGTAGACTGATAAACATCATGGACAAAAACGAAATCGATTTATTAAAACGGGACCAAAACCAATAATAACGTGCAGAAGCATATAAAATAAACAGTATTTCATATAAGTGCAGTAACACGATAGAAGGCAACGTCGTTCAGTTAGAATTGCAAACCGACCGCGATGAATAAGCACCGATATGGAATAGTTCTAACACATGATCTTGTCTATGTAAAATTGCCGAGTTATAGTTATTGCGTAATGGTAATCGGCGGATCGGGATCCATGGGAAAGAACCGATTGAAGTGGGCTGTTGTATTGTTCTTGAGCTTAAGTACTTGCTTGTATCGAACATAGTTTTTCTACCGACATAAAACATTCTTCAAATGTAAGTTTTTGTTTCATGGAACTCCAGAAAATCCAGCACGAGTCTTTTATCATCTGTCTATCAAATTATCTCATAATTTGTAAGTAACACATCTGGCTGCAGTCTTTGTATGATCAGAATATAAATGTTACTTCGCCTATTCACGATGACATGCACACGAAACACGTTCTCCATTCTTGAATACGAGTGTCCACTACATTAACACATGCCTCTACACGTTTTATGTACTGAAACCCACTCAAATCTGCTTTGTTTGTTTCATTATAATCGTGTCTATTACAACAGCCATTAAAATTATCTTCGGCATTATTGACCGCTTTGCACCAATCGAAGTTATACGACTCGACGACATTAAGTGCGCTTGGGCTTAAAGCTATGGACCGTAACTCAATAATATTTTCAATTTGGTCAGCAATATAAAGTTTATTGTCAAACGTCATCACAAGTTTTATCTTTATAGTCGTATCATCCTCTCAAGATGGTCTGGCAAAGATACCGCTCTCGAAGACTCGAAGTACAATGCCCGGTCCTTCCCTTTCCATATACAATTTTGCTTACATAAAAGGTACGTGAGCCCTTCCTTCAAAAAAATGTTGTGTAACATGGTCTATGGAAAGTGTTCCTACGATCACTATGGTGTTTATCGTTCACACGACGTAATTATTTTCTCTTAGCCTTGCAATTTGCTCCGCTGCTAGCTGCACTGTGATTAATATTGTCCGGTATGTATAATGGTGCTGAGGAAAATTTCGTTGGGAACTCAAGAGAACACCAACAAAGGAAGGAAATTGGAATTTGCGCATTTTGAAACTATTGAACTAGTTTATGTTGTCATTATTAGTTATGGGTTTTAGGCGAGTTTCTGAACATTGTACTCGCGTCGTTGTTGAAAGGGAAAGCTCCGGTTAAAGCCGTTTGTGTTGTACCAAACGTAACGGTACCATAACTTATAATTTAAATTGTATTAATTTCCATTCTCACTTTATGATAAAAGGGAGATAATTATCTATGGCTTGAGGTCGAAATAAGTGCTTACGACAATCGTAAAGCAGCGCGACAGCACTTGAGTCTCCCTGACACGTTTCGCAGAGCATTTGCATGGCGCGGGCGCAGCCGCTCACCGCTCTCTATTAATACGTTAGATATGATTATGATAGATCGATTTGCTTAATTGGCGCATGCGCCACTTGCCCACACAATTATAATGCATAAATATTAAGTGCTGGCGACAGTGCCAAAGGACAAGCCAACCATTTAGCGATCATAAATTTTATTCAGTTTTATGAGGTCTTTCACATCATTTTATTGTCCGTATTTTAGTCTGAAGTCTGAAATATTTACACACTATAATTCGTTTTCTGATTCATGTACTTGTTAAGTCAATTAAAGAAGTAAAACATCTTCAAGTTCCATTAGTGGCTTCAATTGACCAGACATTTATTCATCATTACATGGACGATTTCATTTGCGGTGTTAAATAAAATTATTTATTTATTGTAAGTAGGCCCACTGAATGTTGACTCAATGTGAAATATGGTATGGCATGTTGATCAATTTATTTGAATCTCAAATTATATCGTTGGCGTAATGTTGATAAATAACGAAGACTTTGATCTCCTATTAATCAGCGAATGGCCAAGATTTTAAAAGTTATTTACTGAATTGACAGATTTGAAATGCTTATTTCAGAAGACTCGAATGTTGTGTAACACAAAATATCATTCGATTTGATAGTTGTTGTTACCACATCTTGAATGTCTTCCACTTCAACAAACACTTCAAATAAAACTAGCATTTGCTCTTTCTTTCGCACCTAAACTCTTTCTCTTTTGACTACTTTTACACGTAAGATCAAAATCGAGTGAATCGAAAGCCTTAATCAAAACCAAAAATAAATGATCACGTTTCCAAGAAAACACCAAAAATATAAATAATAAATGTTAATGCCAACAGTATTGTACCGTTCGAGTTGGCGTGTGACCCTAATTACTACTGCGGTCTAAAAAGATAACATTGTCCAGTGGTCCAATCTTATTACATGATTGAGTAGTTAAATAATGTACACTCGCAAATCGACAGTAATGTTGCTTTTATTACCGCAAAAAACTCTTAAGCAACACTTAACAGCCGGTTCGGATGGTAACACTGGTAATGTGCACTTTTTTAATCATACACTTGGGAGAATATAGTCATTTGGCTTGCACTTATTATGGGTAATAGTAGGTTTGGCAAGAGTTTTGGTAACATGCAATTGAACACCAGGCATGCGATTTGGACAGCTAATTGGTTCCTATTTGTTTTGCAATACTGATTTTGTTGTCGTTGAAATGCGATGCGCTGCAAAGAAGGAAATGGGAGCAGAAATAAATAATTCATTACGTGCAAAATTGCGTGGATAAGAAACGGTTTCATATTTAACACCGTATTTACATACAATCCGATGCCACAAATTGATACCTTCTTACAATATCGTGGAACTTCTCCGTTTAATGGCATATTACGCAGTAGCTACTTACAAGTTGCCGTGAACGCTCGTAATCCACTTATCATTACTCATTTTCCTTGGCTCTTGACATGAAATAGCGGCAAGTTTTATTGATTCACGATATTGTTCGCGGTTCGGTGGCCACTAATTGCTGCGTGTTACAGCAGCACGTTAACGTACTCGTTATGTAACATGTTACACAGCTTAACGTGGTGCCAACACCCGTCCTGTCAACAAATTGTTGTATGAAAATCGCATGCGTCGGCGGTCTATCTGGTCGTCGTCTGACCGTTATTCCTAGGGCTGTCTGAAGACTTTGAAGTACCAAATTTTATTCCCTGTTTAACTATAGCCGGGTCGTTAGCAGAGTGTTAACGCCCAGTAATTTAAGCAGCGTGAAGTAGGACTGTTTGGACGCGTCCTATAACTAATCCTTAAAGTCCTGGCTGGTTACACCTACCATCCCAAGGATGCCAACCACAATGTAATTTTCCAATCTTAAAAGATAAAGGAAAATATTATCTGTAACCGCCAGTATTTATCTTCCAGTGTAAACACTGCGAGATAAAGATTGTAATGAGGAAAACAGGTTGGTACGACTTTCTCTGTTAAGAGAATTCTACATGTCCTTGTTTCTTTTTGAGTTAAACTAACAATATTGTATCTGCCACTTGAGGTGCTTAATTTTACTGACTGCTTAACGCCAGATTGCTCTTAGCCCAAACCTGGTCCCAGACCCCAAGAATGTTCTCCAACCCAGCCCTATCTACAACAGACATTTCAGTCGTTTCCTACTTGCGTCTGGCGGTAGTCGGGCGACAAATTGCCGACCGACGCCATTTCGGCGACGCACAATTGCCCCTTAACGGCCAGTTCCCCAGATTTATTCGCCTACACGTAAGTTAAGAGCCCTGTTCACAGTACGCATTTCGTTTAAATCACGGCGACACGCTATTCGTCGTCAACACTGGCGCTCGTCAAAATTCCTGTGTGTAATATTCGACCCACGAACGCTTCCGTGTTTTGGTTCTCAAGTAAAAACTGTTAGACGAAAATTGGATGATTGTGATCTATTAGCTGTTTTGGTATCCAATGATTCTCAAGGGTAATTGGATGATGTTTATTGTTCTCTAGTGTCCGAATTACCATTGAATTTAGAACTACTCGAGTTCTTTGCAAGTTTTTTATTATCAATTTCCAAAAAATCTTCAGTTTCTTCTGAAGCATCAACTGATATGTTTATAAATTCCAATTACTCCGACCATTCCTCGTACCGCGAATGTTCTTCTGTACCCGTGCGGGTAATGGCGGCGCTAACGACCAAACACCAGTAACGTGATCCTCGAGGTGTGAACTTACGAGGCGTTCCTGAGAAATTCGCTTATTATTAGTACCTGGAACCGTTTGCCTTTCCTGATCTAGTCGTTTAACACCAGTTGCTCGCTTTCGTCTGGTTGCTACTCGATTGGAATGTGGAAGTTCGTTTCAGGATTAACAGACACCATTAACGTTGAGCTATTATGTAGAACAATCTTGGCAAAGTTTGGATGTCTCATTTTAGACATGGTGAAGCCGTTAAAGTTTAGATATAAATTATTTAAACTTTGCATTTTATACTCCTCTGGTATGAGCAAACAGTTCTTGTTGACACTGCACAAAACACAAAGCTCTTTGCTTAGATCTAAAATTAAAACATAATTCGTATTGGCCAATATCAGCTATTTTATTGTTATTGTATCTGAGCGCGAGTATCGGACATTACGGCTGGGTGGAACATTAGCATGGTGGGGGCTCAACAATGGCGGAGCGGCGCCGGCGCAGCGATGCCCACAGCATCCACCGATAACGTGCACTCCTCTAGTCTACGGGATACAGGGTGGTTGGTTGGGAATTTCTAAACATTTTGAATAATTTTGATACTTCGTTGGACGGCATTTGTGTTTGAGGAATTCAATATCTCAGAGTACAAAATATTATAGTTTCTTAAAAGCTTTGTTTCATTTAACCAAATCTTATTTTCGACTTTTAGAACAATAACTTCTTAAGTAAACTTCTTTAACTTAGTAAATTGTGATGTAATTTTATTAAAACATCCACTTGTTTTGGTAATTCTCTGATCAGATTATTTTGCATCCAATTGATTTGTTGTTAAAATAAAAACATTCCCATATATGTATAAATGAATTCTTTAAAGATTCTGATCGCGAAAGCCAGGTAAAAATGTGTCTCGAGGCAAAAATCTCAAACGCTTTAGAATTCAAATTTTTCTCAAACAATTCTAAGAATTCCCATAGCACCCTGTATCATGAGGTCGGTGGCGTGCGCCGGCGCCGACTCCTCTAATAATAGTCGCATTCCATTCCCTCGCCCTGGAAGGGCTCACCTCGCGATGCGCGCGCGCACCTGCCGTACACCACTTTCCTTTTTCATTTGCCAAATGCTTTCGCTACTCCGTGATTCTGAATTAATGTTATTGAAAAATGGCTTACATTATGCTTGTAAATTTCTCTGAGCATGAGTGAATTGATCGTGTTTATGACCAATAAAATTACAGTAGTTACCATCAATGGAAGCTATGACGTAAAACGACGGATTAGTACTTGTACAGTCTTGATTATATTAAGAGACGTTCATACAAAACACATGTGCAATGTGAATATTTAAATGACTTGATAAACAGAGCATTCGATTCTGATTCAAAACATGTTCATTTGTTTAAAAAACATTTTATTTAACTGCGGGAAAAACAAAGTTACGCTATCCAGAAAGTTCCTCAAGAATTTTTGTCAGATGTTTCATTGTACAAACGGAACTCATTCACCGTGAAATGCCAAGGGCAACGTATTCAGAAGTGTAGGGGAGCATCTGGAGCCATTAGGGCGTCCAGGGACCGTGTCGAACTGCTGGCGTGGAACCTCAGCTAAGGGCGTTCGCGTACGCAGACTCGTGAGAATATCGTTACGTTTAATGTTTATGTTTCCATTATCGATACTATCTTTATGTATTGCTTCGCACAGGAAAAAATCCATGAAAATTCTTGAGTTTTTCTTTTTCTTGAATTATCTGTACAATCTTTTCCGCTCCGTCGCGGTTTAGAATTGAATATTTCTACAATTATGTGGGATGGGTAGGAAAAAAAACCATATTTTCTAATTACGTTTTATTATATAATTTAATAGTACATATTATTGCGTAGTTTTAATTGTTTCCACATGTAACAATAGATTGCTAATTATATCTGTGAATTCATGATGGTTATTTTTCCTTATTGCACGTATATCATCAAGCATTATAATAGCAACATTAATTTCTACAATCCAGTATGCATATAAATTGCATCCAGTATTAAATGCCACTATTCTTCTGTACAGGTAGACATTGTTGTCAGCCACTTGAATCCAACGTAAATCCCTTTCTACTTAGCACTCAAGTTATTGTGTACGGGCTTAAATCCAGGTCTTATTCTGATGGATTGCCCTCCTTTATGTCCCCATTGTCTGTTGACGCTCAATCTTGTGGTTTTACTCCACTATGTTAGTGGTTACGACTATGACCGTCACTGTTAGGATTTATGGTGATAAGCAATGCTGTTTTCTCTGTTTATTCGCGATATTGCTTAGGGAAAGGCAATAGTTTGAAGATTAGTTTTGGTTTTCTGACTTCTTTAAGTAGATTTTCCCAAATGTTATTTCTTTGGCTTTTTTGGCTACGATTTCAAGTTTTGTTGTAGCGTTTTTTGCCCCTATATTATTTTAAAAACTCGTTGGCTCACGTCGTCATAAGTAGCCTATAATGTTCCCTCGGCTGGGAAACGGGTCTCCTCTCTTCCAGAGGGAGTGGGCTGTAATAAGTTACAGCCCACTCCCTCTCGAAGAGAGGAGACCAGGGCCAGGAAAAATTAGAAGACGTGGTAGGCCACGAATTCGTCTTCGAATTTTTGGTTCTAAGACATGCCGGTTTCTTCACGATGTTTTCCTTTACCGTTTTGAGAGCAGTGGTGATGATATTATTTATACAAAGTAAAACGCCTGCCTGGGTTTGTACCCACCAATATATCTCGTAAGTCGGGACCTTTACCAGTGGGCCGCCACTGCTCGTTTGGCTTACATATAGGATGTTATTGTTACTCTAGTGTATACGCATCACGAGGATTCAGAGTACTGAAGCAGGCATTTCTCTAGGGAAATAGGAAGGTTCACTTGTACACGCATGAAACTAATCAAAAGACATGTAAGGAGGCCAAAGAAATATGGTTAACCGACATCTTTCTTTTTAAACGGTTAAAATATTGCATAGGTTCTTTACAATTGATTAAAGTTAGAGACTATCCTAACTTTTTAATATTATAAATGCGAAAGCAAGTTTGTTCGTACCTTGTCACGCCTAAACCACTGAACCGACCATCCTGAACTTTTGCATACGTTGTCAGGTGTACAGAAACGGACATAGAGTACCTTTCATCCCGAAAAAAAGTGTTGTTCCCGAGGAAAACAACAATAACGTCATTATGATAATAGATGGCGCCACGTGTCTTTCGAAACTTATGCGGGTGAAACCGCGGGGCGCTGCTAGTAATTATATAGCTTGCTTCCTTGTATTTGATATTCCTAATCATTATGATGGTGTACTTACTAAATTCTTTATGAAGGCTTTGTAACAATGACATGTTATCTACAATTTCTTTACATATTATAATACTCAAGTCTCTTATCATAAAACATTTTCCGAGACTCATTGAATATCTTGAGGTATTTTAATAACTAATAATCTTAAGTATAATAATACCTACCTACTTATTTACACGTCATTGTTATCATAATGATGTTATCAGTTATAACAAGTATATAGGTACTAGGACTGCTCCAAATACCTACTTGCGATTGCACAGCTTATAAAACATTAAAGTATTGTTTCTAAAAACAATAAGTACAAGCCTTTGAACATTGAAAAGCTCACTAAAATTAACAAGCAACTATTTAGAGATACCTAAAAAAAATAACATTGTTGTCAGTTCGTTTCTGTGACCTAGAATAATAACAATAATGTACTAAATAAATAAAACGGTTTTCAAAATATTTTGCAATACATAGACAACATGTCTCCGTGCTATCATAATAATTAGCACATAGTAGTACCTAATAGATAAATACTATAAACAGTCTCACGTGCCAGTAGATCATGTAATTATCGTGTTATTTACTTTAGGCAGGTCTGGAAACGTTTTATACACTATCAGCTGATAATGTTATGAACGACTTGGCTTTGGGAGCAAAGGTTGAATAAACAACGTAACTTAGTATCTACCTGACTTGTGTAATTTCATTTAGAATTCTACACGAAGATAGTGTTTTAACTTATTCAACCTTGTCGTGTCTGTTTGCATTTCCACAGTTGGTCAAAGTCCTCCTCTGCATTTCGTTAAAAAATTTTGGTCCTGCGCGGCGCGAGCCTGACAAAAATTTTCTACCAAAAAAGTATTTTTCTCAATTTTTTTCGGGCAACGTAGCCACAGATTACTAAATAGTTACTTACGTAGCTTGGTTTCGAATGAACTAAAATAATAACTTGCTTTTTGCTTCGCCGCAGTCGGGTAAAAATACAAAATACTTTCCCATAACCCCAAGGACTATCCGTTAAAGGACAAAAGAGGTAACATTTACTTTCATACCAGCATCGTAGTTCAGCAGCATTAATTAGCTGCATTGAATATGCACGGCGGCTTGCCGGGCTCGTGCCGGAAGACCGTCTTCCGTCGCCCCCGGCGCCCTGGGACTTTCCAACGGGATTCAAAGCCGCCAAGGAGTACCCAATGTGTATTTTATTACGTGCTGAGAGTACCTTGTTGGTTGCTCATTAAATATACCTTATTTTATAGAGAGGATCGGTACCTACTTAGATTCTTTTGGTCATAAAATTACAAGGTTTCTTTGCACGCCTATAAGCTGTATTTAAAAATGCCTTAAAAACCTCGCCCTAAATGATAAAGAGTGTACTTACTCATATAGCATGCAATATTATAACTATCGGAAAAACACACAATTACTTCGCGAGCCACCGCTCCCGTCCACAAAAGGCTCAAACAAACAGATAAGCAATAAGGAGTGTACTCGGTACTGCGCACACGCAAATGGCGTACGTCGTTATCTAAACGCGCCGATCGTTTACATACAGTTAGAGGACGCAATTATCACCTACCATACACCTGTTCCATGTATGCTAATGACCATAGTAAATCACTATCGATAGACCAGATATCTCCGATTATATCTCGGATGGTCACGCGCATACCGTTTTCGGTGCACTGCCTATGTGGGGTCCAATTACTGAGGTCCAAACGACACTTTCCATGTCCAGGCGTGCCCTTTTCAGACCTTAGATAGTTCCCGTCTGAACACATCCTGATCGTAACTTCAGATCAGTTTGTTAAGGAAATCTAGTCGACTGTGTTGAAAGAACGGAATGCTGCTGAGGGCCCTGCACTAAATAAACTTGACTTACCTGATAAGGCTTTTTAACTAACTTTTGCAGTCTGATGCAATGAACATCTACCTACTTCTTCTTCGTGTCGCTGGCACCACTGTATTTTAGATCTTGTTGGTTCAAAACTTCGCCACTTCATTGGTGGCAGCGCAGAGGTCACTGCATGTTTTATGACACAGGGCAGGGGCCGTATTACGAAGTATTAATGCCATTATGATTCCTGTGCGGAAAAGGGACGGTTCTATCGGTCATGTATAGCTCCGTCTCTCTCTTACACTGGAATCATGATGGCATTAGACCGTCATAATACGGCACCAGGATAGGACGTGGAGCATGGTTTGCTATAACCCAACCACACACCCTACTGCTGTTCTATCGAGGTAGCACCACGTAACACTGGAGTTAATTCTTATCGTACTGTTCAAAAAGTGTTTGATTTAATTTCGTTCAATGCTCATATCCTTGTCTTTAATCAAAAGCGATCAAAATATGTTTCATTTTAATACGCATTTGCGAATTAATCATGCCTCTGTCACCATTGAAGGTCGACCGTTTAAGGAGATGGTTAATTAAACCTAGCTCTGTCGACAACTCAGTGTCGATTTCCTCGTTAAACGATTTGATTTACGCATCATGGGCATCCTTGGCCGATGAGGTGTTAAACCGTGACCTTACGCAAAAGGCGTCGCCCGCTGAATCACCAATAATTGTGTTGTTTTGTTTTTATACAATAGATGTGGCCATATGCGGGTGGCTGCGGGCGAAGCTTTTTGTTTGGCCAATCAGTCAACGACCGGCTTCGCAGTTTCCCGACGCATTCCTTTGGTGCTCGTCACCGGGAAGATTCATGTAAGCGATATGCAAAGCCCGCCGTTAGGAGCTTGCCCTCGCGCCGCGCCTCAACCGAATCCGAGCGATTTTTTGGCGATGATAGCGCGCCGACAACCACCTCTAGAGCCCGCCTCTTGCGACCAACAAATGTGTTCCCATTTATAAACACGTTCTCGGGAATAGCTGGCTCGAATTAATACGTTTCCGTAAAAATATTGCGCAATTATAAATTTCTACGGAAAATTGATAATGTTCTCACGAACGGGCGCACGATGCGTTAGTTGGTGCGCAATCCGCATTCTAAGCGAATTAATACATAGTTGCCCGCGGACTCTCTCGTTCGCCGCCATCTCAGTTATTCAATTTTTCGCTCAGTTAACATACGACCAAGCGACGGCCGTTTTTTGTGTTTACAAATTAAGGTAATTACCGTAATACCCCTGTCACAACCTTTTAAGTTCAACGCTCGCATTATGCGTCTCAACGCGGTTTTCGGCTCGGAATGGATTTTGATTCTTATGTCTTGGGGATAAAGGTGTTAGCTGAAATATTTTGGAATTTCGCGTGAAATATTGTTGTAGTGCGCCCTTGAACGTTCAGTTCCGGGCTATTTTAATGTCGTTTAAATTAAAATATGCAACGCGCTCTGGGC
This sequence comes from Amphipoea oculea, assembly GCA_945859645.1. Classification (NCBI taxonomy): domain Eukaryota; kingdom Metazoa; phylum Arthropoda; class Insecta; order Lepidoptera; family Noctuidae; genus Amphipoea; species Amphipoea oculea. Next base: position 19,755,537 of record OX243873.1, read on the forward strand.
GATATAATTGCGCGCAACGAAGTCGCAAATCACGACACTGCTCTATGCTTCATCGAATTTATCGAAACGTGTAAATTTTTCACGGACGTGGTAAGGTTTTTTGATTTGGTTTTGCACAGATTTATTCGTAGGAAACGTTTGCATGATTACTATTAATTATAGCCATGTATCACCCTTATTTGGGTGCAAGGCGAAGTTCCTGCAGGGTAGAAAGCGCGCTATATTACACGATATTTACAACTTCCTAAAGTGAGCACACCAATAAAATTACGGGCATTACTGTGAGTTTATCTGAACGGAAACATGCTTCATATCGGCGCAGGAGACGTATTTATGACTGGTTATTCTAAGGTTGTTTGGAGTTCCCATCGCGACTCGCAGCGTTCAAACATAACGCCGTATGTGATGGTGCGATCGCGTGTAATCTCCCATCTTACTGGCGAGACTATCTCGCCGACGAGACGCTCATATCTGATACAACCACGCTTCCCTTGTACATGGGTAATAATCTTTTATGCGACGCGATGAAGTTATTTACCGGTCGATTGGCCCATGGACATCAGATATCGAACCTTTAGATTCTCAGTTGCCACAACAAGCTCGAAAACTGACATTCTTCTTCTTCTTAGCGTGTCGATGGCAATCTAAATGTACTCGGCCCAGAATTCGGCCACTTGTTTGGCGCCATCACTAGCGTCCATCAGTTCCTGTAACGTGCAGCTGACAGGACACGCAGGGCACGATATTAAGTGTCCCATCGTTTGTGGAACAGCACCACATTTACACTCCAAGGCAGTGTCGTCTATAAATTTCCACCTGAACAGGTCTTCCTTGCTTCGGCCAACCTGGGTCCGGAGTCTGTTTAAAGACTTCCAGTTTACCCAAGGTAACTCATGTCCAGGTGGGAGGTCCTCAGCGGGTGGAACGAACGGTTTGGGTAAGGAAGCACTGTCTCGCCACAGCCTCAGTCTTTCTTGTGGTAGTTCGCCAGTGAGTGGGACGACACACTTTAAGAAACTATTTCGGCTTTTCAGCCTTTGTGGCACAAGGGTGTTGTCGTGCAAAGGGTGTCGTGTGTCGGAGACCATTTTGGCCCTTTCGCTGGAGCTTGCCACCGCTCTGCGAACCACTGGTGGCGCTATTCCTGCTAGCGGATACAGCATTTGTACCGGGGTCGGTTTTAGGCAACCAGTGATGATCCGGCACGTTTCATTCAAAGCTGTATCCACTAGCTTTGCATGGGCAGAACGACTCCACACGGGGCACGCGAATTCTCCCGCAGAAAAGGACAGCGCCAGTCCAGTAGTCCGCATAACGTCAGGCGAAGCACCCCACTTCGATGAGACCAGTCGGCGAAGAAGACTATTGCGAGTGTGCACCTTCTGCTTGATGTTCTTGCAGTTTTTGCTAAATGTTAAAGACCTGTCCAGAGTAACACCAAGGTATTTAGGGGAGTTGCTGTGCTCGATAGACACCCCACCCCAAACGATGTTAGATTTCCATAATGTTGAATAAAGTATTGCTCCCAAGCCACTTCAGAGGCATGACTAAAATAGTAGCAGAAGTTCGGACATACATGAGTCGTTGCGTAAATAACTTTATTTTGAATAACGCGTGTCACAGGTGAGGGTCACGGCACCCAAGTTCAGATAACAATGTGGTGTTGACGCCTGACCCCGGCTGCGGACGGCGTCAATTTCGGCGCGTCAGCCGGTCGCGGTCGTGTCGTAATGCGATTACAATGATGCCTGATTCGCAAATTGGCAGTGACCCAGTTCGGGTACCGGTGGGCGTTTCGGAGGTCCACCGGCTCCCGCGCTCGCGCCTTTTCTACACAGAAAGTTCCACGCACTTGCCAAATAGAACGCCTGTTTAAGTAATTATGTGACTACTAAACGCTCTCGTTTCGCTCGACGCGATTTAACGGTCCCGTTACATCGTTTGCCTCTTGTGATTGAATTTCTTCGTACCGTTTTTCGATTATTTTGTCTCGGCGCGTAATGCCAGGTTGTGCAACCGAATCGGCGTGTAATTGTGGGGGGGTCATTGTTTGTAACGGCACGGCCGGCCCGGGTGCAGCGCGCGTGGTGTGAGATGAATTCCATTAGTCCGGGTGAGGTGAGCTTTGCCGCTGTAGGTCGTTTACACCGGCTAGCAGCGAGCGACGCACCGAACCGATCCATTTTAACGTAACCGCAACCCGTAAAATCATCCTTCTCCATTTTTAGTAGCCCATCGGGCTCTATTTCAACACAAAACAAAACATGTTTTGAACCTTTGAAAGTATTCGCCTTGGCCCAATACACCTTAGAAGTTCAGATGCTTGTAAAGACACTCGCTCTTTATGCGTCCTTTGAAATGTGCACTCATTTTAGGTCTCCCCTTCACAATAATTAACACTATGCATCAACCGAATCGTGCACGCAGATGCGCTCGAGACAAATAAAAGCTAAGAAGTGTTGTTCATTTCAACGAGGCGATGATTAATCAAGGATGTAATATGAACTGTGTGGCTTAATGATTTGTTTGTATTCTGGTCGTGCAGTGTCGTTCGTCATTTCGCCAGGCTTTTCCTAGAAAGCGTAGTGTCCTATTTGGTGCTAGGAACCCCGACCACCACCGGATACGACGGCCACGTCATACTAACTGTTGATTTTCACTTTTATAATGCAACTCAGCGATGAAATGGAACTTATTGTTTACACGATGCACCGCGCACGATAAGTAGGCACGAGCATAATGCAGTACTGTCGTCTGGCCTAATTAAGGTGAGGTGATAGCACGAACAATAAATTAGGCGTGGGGTACCATAGCATAATTATCTTATCAGGGTATAGTTAGACAATGCGCCCGCTGAGATGCGCGAGCGCACGGCGCGTTATCGCGACCACCCGCCGCCACCGGGAACCGACGTCGATACAACATTATTATGGGAACATGAATCAGCGAACATCGGCCGAACATACGAAGTGCAACGCCATACTTCTTAGAACGAGCGGACCCTGCACATCGTGTGATCGAACTCATAAAAATTGCTGGCTGCGGAGCGGTCGTACCTTCTTAAGTGAGGCCGGCTAGCAAGAATCTCGTCTTCTCATAACCAGATAGAGGAGCAACCATTGCTCGGCTGCTTCCATGAAGTCGTTAACGATCCCGGCGACACCTCGTCTAATGGCCCGCGTGTGTACTTAGCTATGCAAATCATTGCGCGACTCCGGGCGCGCCGCGACCGCGTCTGACCAGACTTGCGCAATTATTCATTATTCTCTTTAAAATATTACCCCTTGCGTAATCCAGCCTGATAAATGACTACTATCGATTTATTGTTCCCCGCGAAACTGTTAACCCGCCATTTCGGTATCGCATTATTCTTTCAGATGTTATTTAGTGCCGCGGCGGTATTATCTGGTCGTGCTGCTCTCCTAATAATGTCTCGTTATGGGAAACTCTCGTTTGTGACCAATAAAATAATTGAATATCTGTGCGTTGATCGGCCCGAGAACTAGCTCTTATCTGGAGCGTAATAAATCGGTGCTGCCGATCGCGATCGGAGTGCGGCCAGGCGCCTGATTGATGAGTTAACATTTTTTAATTAACGATCTCGCTGCAGCGAGGAATTATTGGTCCGCTGAGGGCACCGCGAGTGTAAGCACGCGCTTCGACAGCGCACATAGCTTTCGCCGGAGCGACGTTCAGCTAAATTATAAGCTCCGACTGAAGAGTTAATTATGTATTTACTATGTTTACCATCGACATTAGGTATTCTTCGTTCGATAATCGCTGCGGGGCGGTCGTGTCGTGATCTGAAGTTTTCCCGCATTATGCAACCAGCCTTTTGTTGCGTTCGCTTCACATGCCCCGTACACGAAGCTGCACTAGGTACTCGCTGTGATCTGTATCGGTTTCGGATAGTAACGTCTCGACATTGTTATTTTTGTCATAGGTTGCACGAATCGTTTACGACATCCCCGTCACGATTGTTGACGTAATATCAGTTACCACGCTCCGATGACACATATGCTTTGTGTGTGTTTTCTTGCGGTAACTTTACTAATAATCTGGTTAGTCGTTTGCTTTAGTTAACCTCAGGTTTAATAAGAATTATTAGAATATGAAACGTGTATTATGGTTTGTGTACAATATTAATAACGTGACCTCAGTGTCGGGCGTAGTTATCCTCGCCTAATGTCAGCTCGTCAGCGCGCATTCAGTCTCGACATTTCGCAAGTGAAAACCCGAGACGAGGGCTGTATTCGCTTGACCTGGACCCTCGCGGCTCGGTGTAAACTACGACAGCGAAACACGACCATTGTTAAGTTACGAACAGAATTCCATAGGGCTTTTTGCTCGACACGCATCAATTGGAGGTCTCCTATTGACGTGGCGACTGGCAGAGTGTGAAGTTCGTTAGCGAGCCATTGAGTGGACTCGCATACCACCGCTATTTCACACGTATTGTTATAGCGCACGATAAGTGCTAAATTGTCTTTAGAAATGTAGTACTTGAACACCAGTGCCGAGACGATGCAGACAATGTATTAAAAGTCGCATTCCGCATTCGTACTTAAACGAGTCTTAGCGATTTGAATAGCAAATAAATGTTTGCAAAGTAACATGCAAATACATTATAATCATTGAATCCTTGATAGAAAAAGGACGGACCCTTTTCCTTGGTCGTTGGTCTCAAGGTGGCAAGAACGACTGCTGAGCGTGGGTCCTGGTGTATCCGTGGTGGGTCCGTCCTGGGTTCGATTCCCAGGTCGGGCAAAGTGTTAATAGGATTTTCCATTAGGAATTTCTTAGTAACGGCTCGAAGGTTGGAAGTTGGCGGTGTGATACGGAAAGCACGTTAAGCTGTTGGTCCTGCGCCTGGTCTCGCTCCATTCGTGTCGGATTACTTGCCTTCCCATCGGACTATGAGAGTGAGGGAAGAGGTAGTTCACCTGTGTCTGCGCACACACGCCTGCACTATAAGTAATATCTCCCGCGCCGTAGGCTGGTCTCCGTTGAGATTGACCGCCATGGCGGAAATACGGTCTGGAGGACTATTATTAGTAATAAAAGGAGAAATTGCTTCATTGGGATTGCTGTAGATTGAAAGTGCGGAACAATTTTTTCAATTAGTATCAACACGTCGCTTATCTAATCACAAAAACGTGTTACGCATTTAGAAATAAAACTAAAGTGGTTGCGACACGGAATATTACGGATTGATAGAATCGATGTTCGATTAAAAAGGCGCCTTGAACTGTTTATGCCGTTTCGCGTCCAAACGTTGCACAACTCTACCTTTTTGTTAGTTGCGAGCTACCAATTCGTTTCATACCTAATTCAATTACAGAAACATATGTAAATGTCATAGTCTCTAATGAAACTATTGCACGTCTCTACTCTCTGCGTTTGCGCAAACCGTGATCTGTCTCTGCAGACTCTGTTTGTTCTTGAGCAATTGTTGCGTTTTGCGTTCACCTCGCAATTATATTGGTTTATGGTGTTGTAGTAAAAAAAAAAACAAGAAGCAACCACGTTTTGGATTACTTTGTAATTTATGATTGTATGGAAACATTTATCATGCTGATAGTGTCGGATGTTAGGCCACAAATGTGTTGCAATTTGCAATGTTTTCGTTGTTTTAATGTCTCTATCCACTCCAGTGGTTCTTTAACATTGAACTTAATGCGTTAATTTCTTTTTCCAGGTATGTGTGGTGTTGTGGAAGTGCGGGCGTGCGTCTACTCGGTATGTGGCAGCCGTTATGAGTGTCAGTAAAACATGGTCGCTCGTTAGGCATGCACGGAGGGCGCGCGGTTCGTGCCCGCATCAATATGCGCCCGCGCACCTCACGGACACGATTTGACGAATGAATCACACCATTTTCTTCGTAGTCGACTTGTTCACGTGACGTCACGATTTCGGTGTCGCACGCGCACCACGAAATTAAATTATAATAATTATACATTTCCGCTTGCATAGCTGTCGTAATCTTGAGGATGAAATCTCCGAGGATAATGCTGAATGACTTCATATTTATGTAAGACGAATTTTAGTTATGGTTCAAATTGTTGATACTTATCATAATCGTAGCTTTATTTACAAAAGGCAGTAAAAACCATAGTGCCATTCTAATTAGAAATTGAGAATCTATTATTGTGTATTTCCATTTTATTATTGCCTTTACTTTTAACTTCAGCGTCACGTGACGTAATTCGTGAGCCGCGGTCGTGATCGATTGAATGTATCAATTTATGCCTTCTCCACTTAGACTGATTTGTTTATATCAACATTTCTCAGATTCCGTCAAACCATTTAATATTTGAGGTCAAGTCGTATTGAGCGCATTGTAATATGAATTATAGACACACACTGTCTATTCTTAACGTGTATCGTAGCACAATAAATAGCGTGCACGGATGATAATAAACTCTACCGTATGGAAATATACATCATACTAGCTGTGCCCCGCGGTTTCACCCGCGATAAAAGTATTATAGTCCTTTTTTATTGATTCCCTTTGCAAATCTCCACCCCCCTTTTTACACCCTTGAGGAATAATTTCGGGGATAAAACCTATTCTATATCCTTCCCCACAACTCAAACTATCTCCATACCAAATTTCATCTTAATCGTTTCAGCGGTTATTGATTCCCCATACAAACTTCCACCCCCCTTTTCACCGCCTTAAAGGATGATTTCTGGGACAAAAACTATCCTATGTCCTTCCCCGGGATGCAATCTATTTCTCTGCCAAATTTCATCTAAATCCGTTCAGTGGTTTAGGCGTGAAAAGGTAACATACAGACAGACAGACAGAGTTACTTTTGAATTTATAATACTTATTAAGTATGGATGGAGCACGGGGATGGAGAGCGTTCAATAGTTGTCAGAACGGGACAAAACTATCGTCGGAGCCGCGAGCTTTATGACCAATCGGTGAAATGACGACGGGAACCATTTAGTTCCTGCCATCTTTTACGACGAGCGCTCGCCATTGTGTCGCACTCTTGCGCAGCCCACCATTGGCCGCGCACTACACGTACGCAAACAATAGCCGCACGGAAACCCGCTTACTTTTGTTACAGGAATTGTAAATGTCAAGGTGCGATTACGCTACAGCCAACTCTGGAATGCAATGTTGTCTAGAATTGTGAGGTATTAAACGCGTGCCTGGAATGATAGCATCCCCGGCTCCGATGGCATGGCGGATATGCGCCGATCGGACCGGCTCCCATTTCCATCATTATGCTTGCCACGCCTTTATCTCGCGCGAGCATCGGACATATATCGGTGAAAAATGGCCCGCGAGAGCCGACGCGAAATTGAGGAAATTGAGATGGCGTAGCGGTCCCACCGCAGGGCAGGCCCGCAAGTGGGTCGCGAGATTACAGCGTTTCCTCGATGTTATTAGCCGTCAACAAAGACCGTGGTTTGCGGTGATCGCGCCACCGACCGAGCCCTCCGCTTCACACTTTGTCACGGAGCGCGAAGCCCCGAGACAACGGTGTTTTCCAGCGATATTCACGTTACACATCCGCGGTTGTCGTTCACATTTGAAACGGACACTCGTAACTCGATACAGTGTTCCGAGCAACTCTCTCCTTTTACCGCACAGATGAAATGCAGAGCGGAACGTTTCCTAGTGTGTCCCGGAGAGTCCGCGCCGGAGTTTTGTTTCTATTGTGTTCGGAGGCGCGTGTGTTGCCATTCGGTCGCATTGTAGTTCAGAGGGCAATCGCCGTAACGGCGGCGGATTCTCACAATAGGAGCGAGAGTTGGCTCCCGTAAGTGCAGCTTCCGCTGATCGCTATCGTGCTCTTGGACCTCCGACACGTCCGTACGTAACTTCCGAGGTACACGACTTCTCTCGCATATACACAAACACTACTTCAGATATCTACGACTTGGTCATTCTTTAAATGAGATCGTCAAAAAGGATATTTATTTTTAACCTGTGAACAAACATCCTCAATTCCTCACGCGAACTACCGCGAAACAACGTGTAAATTTGCAGTTTACGCTTGAAGAATGGGCACGAGCTTTATGTGCTTACCCTAAATTGAATCCGAATTCCTGAACATTACATCATACGGGTCATGACGAGCCACGAATATCGAAATGCCCAAAAGTATCCTTTGCAACAGCATGTCGATCATTTGCCCTCGATTTTTCGCCCTGCCAATGCCTGCCATTAAGTTGTTTGTGCGTGGTCCATGGCTCCCCATGTATGGCTTGATTCGCAATAAAATTGGCTAACGAGACATGTCTTTGTCGTGGGTGACCACCTCGTTGCCAAGTTTTCGTTGGAAAACAACGGATGTCACGTTGAAGGCCGTGATAATGATCTTTGCCATATCCGAGGAGGTCGTTGGAATTTTGCATTTGTTTTTGTTAAAATCATCCTTCAAACTGACGTTTCATATCAGTGTATTAGATGGTAAACAAACCACTATTTTCCTAAAGCATTATCTATATATCTCAAAATGTTGCGTAGTTTTCCACTATCAAAGGCGTGCTGCCGCCTTTCTTGATAATTCGAATTAATCATACAAGTAAGCCACCGGCATACTTAACTTTGAGTTCATTGGAAACGTTTCATATCTAGTTTCAATATAGAAATACATATATTCATCTGGGTTACCGCAAGATTCCGTGATATTTCAAGTCGGGAGCGCCCCGAGCGGGCTTGCTGCTTGCATTACATTAGGCCACGTCGACCACCCCGACAGGGATCAACTACTATACTTTGAAAACTGAACGGCCATTTATCGTCTGCTCTTTCTAACTAAAGCATCGTCAATCGCTGTGCGTGACTGACATCTGCCATTTATAAGAAATCAGATGATATAAACACCAATCAGACCACATCTTAGCAATCAATTTTTTTTTTCAACGCAACGTCAGAGTGATAGAAGGCTGGTTCATTATGCAGCTCTGACATCCTTTTTCGGTTGGCTAATTTCGATATTTAGTTTTATTTTATCTTCCATCAAATAATTGATACATAACCTGATCAGTTATGAGATAAATGTTAGAAATATCACACTAATATTAATCGATTGCATAATTCTTGTTTATCTCAACTCAAACTAGACTCTCAAAATCGTGTGCGAAGTCCCTGCACCACTTGTGATTTGTAACATATATGCTAAACCTAACGAAGCGTAGCTCAACAAATATTTTTCGAGATGACATGAGTACATGACCACTAAACTGTGCAAAAATCAAAAGGCGTCAATGAGTTCCGTTGGCCGAGGCTTGCGTCATCAGATCTTTTCACCGAAAACAATAGTAGCCGCCAACCGGTGATTACTTTAAGTGTCGGATATTTGCATGAGTTTGTCCGACCCCCTAACCGAGGGCATTGTTCACCACCGTTTGAATGGCTGGTAATAACTGAGCCTTCAGCCGCTTTCGTAAGTGGAACGTACTTTAGAAACTCGACTTTGGGGACTCGTTTTTGGGAGGTTCCGCGCCACAATGTTTCATGCTTTGGGTCGAATTAGCCGAATTTGAAACTTCAAGGCGACTGACATTTTGGCGTTCCGTTAGCGGTCTGCGGTACCAAATTGGCAGAAGTAAATATTTCGATAATTGTTTGCGAATGTTGTTTTTAGAAGCGATCAGTTACGTCAAGATTAATGGCAATTGGTTTTGCTTTTAATTGAGTACCCACCTGACCGGCACCTGGCAATAGAATAGATATATTATAGGTCGACGTGAAGCGTCCATGGTGGAGCGGATGCACGATTTCGGTTAAACGCTCACCATCAAGTGCTATGAACTTGCATTCACATTTCGCCCTCACACTCACACTCGCGCGCCTGTGGAGGGAGCCTGTCAGTGACCCTCGAGTAGCGCGGTCCGGCGCCCATTAATTATTCTATTACAGCAATGGCACTCGTGATCGGTGCGCGCGCGCTCTCCTTTGATCACGCCAAGCGCTTCAATTCACTACATCGCTCTTCACACGAACTGCACAAAATCGAAGCGCGTTGTCAGATAACACTTTTATTTTTCATCATTAAGAGTTTTTATCTTGATTGTCCAAGAGTTACAAGGCGGCTGATGTATCTACCTGTAATTTTTATGATGGACTTTTAAATTTCTGTAGATAATGTTGGAAAGCCTTAAAGTACGAGAATGTTTTGCCACTATCTTGAAATTCTGCATTCTTGTTTTGATCATGTTTTGCTCTTTTGTGTAGGTGAGTCTATTTTATATTCTTCGGTACTTCACCGAGATAGACTGAATGGAATGGGGACAGCAATAAATTGCGCTTGCTTTCATTAACTAATTATATTATGTTTGATACAAACGTGTGGCACACATTTGTATGAAGCGTCGGTGTAGTCGGTAATGATGCGTTTCCTTTCGGCTCACACATAATTTAGTAGCGTTTAATAAAATAATGCGCATGCGCCTGCTAATGGCACCTGAATGGTCGATACGTGACCCTGCATGATTTGTGGGTGGTAACTGTGCATGAAAAGGGGTGATTGAATTTTAGCACAAAGGCGCTTTCAAAGAAATCTAATTATCAGGCTATCAAATTGAATGGAAATGCTTATTGATTGCCACACACAATATTTTGAAACAATTAAACGAATTGTTAAAAAAAACGATTAAAGATCTTAATTTTTCTCTGCACTTTTTAGTATAACTAAATATTAAGGACATAAAAAAACGCTTACGAAATCGCTTCTCGCTCACAGTGGCAACACCAACACAAGGTGAAAGGCGGGCGTCGTGATCTGCGTGTTCCTCCCGCGGTTGCGCACGCGCACCGTGCCCCAATTCACTAAGTGCCTGCCCCGCTGACGAATGGGGATCAACTGCACTCAGATAAAAACTATTTATTGCTCCATTCGCCCCTAAACCAAACCACTCCTATATAATCATCAATTTGCTAGTAAAATAGGCCGTTCCCCACTAGTTGCTTTTTTGGCTTAATTGAATAATAAATCACTGCAAAATTTATTAGCTTTACGAATTTTCCAGTACTTTCCATAACGCACATGAAGGCAAATAACTGATGAATTAAAAAATATATTCAGTACAATGGCGTACAAAAAAATATGGCTATGTAAATAATATCCTTATTCTTACAAGGCTCCGCATATTGTTATGATAAGAGGAACACAAAAGCACTTATTAGTGAATAATTCGAGAAGAATGAACAATCAGTGTGTCCAAGGATTAACAAAAGGTTCAACAGCAGATTTAAATAACAGTAATGAGAGTGAAAACTTTTGTGTAAATGCAGTTTGCAATACCTTTTTTAAGCACATGTGGAGTGTGACCAATTTGCCAAGTCTGGAGGCCTGAATATATTAAACCAGTCTGTAACAATGTAGCTGAGTTAATAAGGCAGACACTACGAGTAAAATAAGAAGAAAAAAAAAATAGCGTAATATTTGCCACAACCGAATTATTTTATTTTTGGATACCACATTTTTAAAATACAGTTGATTTAATTTGCATGAGATCCTGCTACAAGACATCGTCATTTCAGCCGAAAGACTTCCACTATTATTGATTGGGCTCTAACCTCTCACTAGCTTCATATTTTCCGACTGACCGACTCCTTGACAATTCAAAAGTGCCTGTAAATAAATGGTTTAATTGAAATAAATGCTTTGAGTTTGAGCAGTTTGAGTTTGACTAGAGGTTCAACATAATGAAGTCTTACTGGTCTTAGTTACGGGAGCGAAACCATTTAAAAAAAAAGACGGGTTGCACTCCGGGAGTGCCGGCAGAAGTGAAAACTTGAATATTAACGTTGAAATAAATCAATTATTAATTGAATTAATATAACTCATTTTTTTTTTTCACTATTTCTGCATCACTTTTTTCATTAATAGATGCACTTTGTTCAATTTCCATATTTTAAACACTTTCCCCCTTATTCATAAAACTTATCAAACCTATTTTAGTTAAAATGGGGTTTGTCTCTTTCTTACACACAGAAATGACAACGTGACAGATAAAGACAAACGTTCTATAAACCTATTTTAGCTAAAATAGAGATAAAATAGGATTATGAATAATGGGGTTTATATACACGAATTCGAATACACAGCAGTGTGGCTACTACACAGACGGTCGAGCCATCAGCTGTCCATCCATCCATCCATCCACTTCCACTTCCACTTCGACTTCCACTTCGACTTCCACTTCGACTTCCACTTCCACTTCGACTTCCACTTCGACTTCCACTTCGACTTCCACTTCCATTTCCACATCCACTTCCATCCATCCATCCATCCATCCATTGTATTGTGTCCGTGTGTCACTTCACTTCGGTTGGCGCCGCCGTAGAAAGAGAGGGGGGGGGGGAATCTCTCCTGACGGTCACGTGTCCTGACGCGATGTCCTGACGCGAGTTTAACATTTTTTACCCATTACTAAAAGTGTGCAACGCCGCTAAAGAAGTTTACACTTCAAAAATTATCAGGATTGTTTTAGACTGTCGGGAATTGACCAATAAATTGTACCATAAACAATAGAACTTCATAATCTATTTAGCAATCCTATTACCCTTTTATCTGGCGCTTATCTAAGTGAGCGGTTATTGCAACGCGTCGCGCATGCGTGCTTGTTGCGATAGATCAGCTTCTAATTGTCTTAATGAGCCGCATCCTCCAGCGCCAGCGCAGCAATGAAACGATCATTGATACAAAAAAAGTATGACGTTTTCTTAATAAAGATTATTAAACACCAGAATTGGAGAGGCTCAAATTAGGAGTCGAAAAAGATGGCATTATCCAGCCATTGGTGGAATTAATATTTGGTTGTTGACTTAAGGAAACTGCTGACATAACAGCGAAGATATTATGACGCCCTAAAAACTTAAAACCAATATTTTATTTAGGTGCTTGAACCTGTCAAAGCAACAAATATATTTTGGAAATCAAAACACGTATAAGCTGACTCATGCTCAACGGTCACGAAAGATATCAGCAAAAATCAAATACAACAGATAAAAAAGATGTTCAACAGTTCAGTCACCCCAAAATGTTTAGGGGAGAGGAGTACCACGGCACAGCTTTAGAATCTCCAAAGGACCGTTGAGTTAACAAAAGAGATGCCTCCAAAAATATTGAGGAGCTGTACGCGAAGCTAATCCGGACAATAAAACCTGATTATTAAGCGGACAGCTGCGGAAATTATTATTTCGACTGTTACACTTCAAGGCCTTTGATGGGCAAAAAAAAAATAACAAAAACATGGCCACCGGGCCACAGGGAGAGGATATAAAATATTAAAAGGAATGGCAGTTGAAATCTTTTGTAGTAATTTATAGTAATGTTTAGTCCTTTACAAATGCAAAACTGAATAAAATCACTGACTATGAAAGAATTTGGAATTCAAAGCCTGAGGTCTAATAGCTGTATGTTTTATAGGAGTTTATAAGTTGAAAGTATGCAAAAATCTAGCCATAATGTCACCACACCTTGTGCAGCTGTCCTCAGCTCAGTGAAGGTGCGCGTGCGCAACCCAACCCAAGCGCACAATAGAATATTTTACTCGTTATTAGAATACAATAACAAGGTCGCACTACTCCAATTTGAACTGCATATAACACTGCCAAATACCATATAGCTTGCCTTCTCCGTATCTCATCGGATCTGAGTGCTTTCACAACGTTACCGGGTTATACACTATTAGTGGGATTGACATCTGAATGAGTGCAGTGCCGGTGACCGATGGTCGATGTAGTCGCGGTCGATATGCGCATGCGCATGTCTTGTAATTAGGCGTGTCAATGTCAATAGACGATTGCGTGGGCATCAATAGGAGGACATACGTCGGTACGGCCATGTCTATCAGATCTATCAGGTTTTTGCTCGATGCCAGGACATGATTAATATTTAATGAGCCTGGACTCTGGACTGGTGGGCTTTGTCTAAAGGACTCTTAAATGACAATTGAAATATATGAGGTTTAAATGACAAAGGTAACTGGTCGAGAGCGGGTGGTCGTCACTTTAAATTCATACATTATGAAGTGTTCTCTTAGTTGCCTGGATACTTTGTTAAACGATCCTGCAAACGGAAACATGAATTGTATCGACAAAACGGTCATATGAATCCCTTATTAGATCCTAAAAACAAGATTTTAGATGCTCACGTATCAAAATCCGATCCCCCTATAATTTAAGTTTGCATCGGAGAGTTCAAAGAGCACATTAGGTCCCTTAACGGCGGCTTTATCACAGCATTTTGATCAAATGTCAAAGAAACCTCATCTTAATCTCTGTGTATCTAGTTGCTGGTACATGAAGCTGTTAGTTTACAGCTAGACATCGCCGTGTTTTTGCACAACGCAGCGTCGTAAAATGGAAATAAGGCTCACGTATCGGTCCGTCCCACTGACATGTATCTATCTATCACCTAGCTAGCCAGTCTGTGTCAAGATCATGCTCTTGCGCACCCAAACATTTTGCAAATGACCCGCATCCAAATGTTGGCAAACTCTGAATAATCACCATTGTAACGTAACTTGACTTGTAATTGAGGACAGATTTAATGACTTTCTACGATTTGCATCGATATTTGAGTATCGTATATTCACAACAAATAAATTATATTAAAACGATACAAATCAGTACAAATTCATCACGAGTTCTAAGCTCACAAACACTAATAAATAACGTTTTATAGTTGTCACAAGCAATAACTAGGTCCATTTCTCAGTTACTTCCACTGATATAATCTTGGAGTTCCAATAGTTGAGATCTAGCTTCGGGACGGTCTCCACTCAATAAGGAAATGCCTTACGCTAGGAGGTAGGTATTAGATATTTCTGCCTCACGGATGCCAAAGGACTTGGTATGGATGCCTTGACCTAAATGTTTGAGTGTAACTGCAAACTTATGTTTTGAAATCATCTACGAGAATGGGCTTAGCGAGAACTGGTATGAAGATTGTACGTAGTAAGTTATCAGATAATGTCGTAGATCCTTAAACGGACATAGCAGAAAAAGCTGCTAAAGCTTTTTCTTTAAAATATTGAAGTTGTGGACACGATGAATTTAGATACTAATATAGTAAAGCTGAAGGTTTTTTTTTTTTTAGTTTGAACGCGCTAATCTTTGGAATTAGAAAACATATTTGTACATTTGCCCAAATCTATAGGCTATTTCCCGGAGTGGAGACCGCGTACCGGCAAGCGTAATGTGGGACGCCCCCCAGCTTGATCAACAGACGACCTAAAGAAGGTGGCTGGGGTAGACTGGATGCGGAAGGTGGAGGACAGGGTGCTGTGGCGCAGTCTGGGAGAGGCCTATGTCCAGCAGTGGACTGCGATAGGCTGAGTTGATTGATTTGATAGGCTATTTGACATCACGCTACGACCATTAGGAACCAAGCAAAAAAATTTATAACACTAAGGGAACACGAAATAATAGCGCGGGCGAGCGATACGATGTGACGCGGTGGGTCAGGACAACACGCGGACGAAGTCATGGGCAGAAGATAGTAATTGTAATAATTGTCAGGTAGTGGTGTCATTAGTAGGGAACCATGAATAATCTTTACGATGTAATCAATATCATATCAGCTATAAATAAAATTGTTACACAGGTCAAGAACAACAATTTAATTACGGATGGTTATTAGTTTTTTTTTATTGCAAATGGAGCCAGCATTAACTGTAGTATTACAGTTAATATGAGTTATTGTATGTGCTTTAATGATTTGAGACTCAGTTGCGATACGCAGCGGGTTGCCTCATGTCCTAGATTCGGAATTTGCATGTATGTATTAGACCTTCGTGCTATGTGTTTAGGTTGATTTGAGTAACATAGCTTACATAGCCAATAAGCAGAAACGTATTGTTATTTGACTTTCAAATGATTGTATTCTCACTCTGAGAATTTTGGAATAGAAAAGAAATAACTATCTCATAAATCTTGCTTAGAAAATACCATCCTGTGTTTCATGTAGTCCTTGCAAGCCTTTTAAAATTCACTGCTCGAATTCCGTCTTGTTATTTATTACAATAACAGACACTCCGAATTGTCAAACAGGCTAGCCACAACACGGTTGAATGCGAATTTGATAATTTTTCAACGGTTCCTCGTTATGATTCCACGGCGAGGCGGCTCCATGACTCACCGAGGTTACTGTACCTACCGGGCGTGTCTCTTTGACGATCCGGTCACATTTTAGCGAACACGAACGACCGTTGTATTTGACTAAGAATTACTAAAGAAAACTTGGTTTCGGAGCCAATAATACGAAGAATGCACTCGCCGTTGCTAACTCAGCGTACATGATCCTCCGGCGTGTTTATACAGTTGTACGCGTTTTCATTGTCTCTCCTATCGATAACAAGATTCCATAGCTAAAAACATAGTTCTGATACACAGGCTGCCCGTTACACAACCTCGGCCGTCGGAAGTGTCTGTTATAATTGCTTTCTAAGAATTGTTAGTGATAAACACATGCATTAACATGTCCATCCTATCGACAGATACCGTACGACCTTACAAAAAAGCTGTATCGATACAACAGTTAGCGCTCCGAGGTGATAACTGACCGGTAGCCAACTTTTTTCTGACTCATTGAGACACCCATTTGCATACTTTTCCCTCTTTAACGCAGATGTGAGGATTTTTAAGATGTCTGTTAGACACAAAGGCGTCGAACTATTTTTATTGCACCTCGTACTGAGGGTCCCGAGTGCTGTCTAAGTCTAAATACGGGATATTTTGCAGAAGTGCGAGGCACGCACGACCCAACAAAAGGTTATTGTCGCATATTTGTCGCCGGCTGTTCCCACGCCGGTCAGGTTGCCAATCGAAACTCGATCACACCCGGAGACCATTGTTTTCTACGTAGGCATTATACGTTTGCCAAACATCGACTGAAGATTTTTTTATGATAGTCGCTGATTTGGATGATCTGACCCTGGAAGGAAGAATTTAAATTTTGGTTAGCTATCTCCAATCACCCACTGATTTGCGAAAATACGATAAGAGAAGCAATTTGGTGCGACCCAAATAAGAGCGATATACAAGCCGATACGGCTGGCTATTGCGACGTCAGATAAATCTGTGTGCGTTGCCGTAATTGTAACACAATATAATATTAATTTGGAGCACGCCAACGCCGTGAGAGCGAGTGGGCGATCCGGGGGGACTCGAGGGCTATTCGGTTCTTTCGACATCTTCGATAGTCCGTCGATACGATCACATGCAAATTACGCACAACATTAAGGCGGGCGACTTTCAATCGTATACTCGAGATTCAATTGGGATCCTGTTCAGCTTTATTTATGACCGTGCGGTAAAGTAACTCTCGCGCCTTATATCACGAACTTAGAATGGCTAGAAGCTGTAATCGTGGGCAGCTTTGCTTAATACCCTGTTTAAATTACCCCAAAGATTTCCGTGATCCGTAAATCGAGAGATACAAGAGTTTCACGTTGTTTAAGTGCTGTGTGCTTGCGCAAACCGGTGTCGTGCCTCGCGCTGGCGCAACGCATTGTCTCCGCGCATCTAGAGCGACGATTCGCGACACGCTGCTAACGCCTACCGTCAGTTACGCAAACACACAAAACATTCGTTGAAAACATATTTGAGGGCATCGCGTCCCAATCGATGTCGTACGGATTTCGCAGCTCATTACTGGAATCACGTGAGATTGGATTCATTCTGAGAGGCGCAATAATTGGCTGTGTTAGTGTCATTCGCGCGCGCTCTACATTTACTTGCAGCGGCTGTGTTGCAATATTTGCACGACTCTCACGAGAGACGCCGCTTATCACCTCGTGTCGTGATAACGCGCCGATTGTGCAAACGGTTGCGACACCATTCCACGAGAGCTAGGATTAGTTGCGACTAATTGAAACGTCCGCGTCTTCACAGTGGGCGGCGCGGGTCCGACAGCTTAATTACCTCTGTAAACAACTCGTGAATACCTCGCCGCGACCGTTGTGTAACGAGACAGTGACCGCGGGAACCTACGCCCGATGTACTAACGCTAAAGTTGCTATACACACCATCACAGACTCACAGTTGCAACCAGACGCAATGTTGCATTGTTCCTAAATCGTTACGTTACTCATATTTCGATTGCAACAAGCCGTTCGGCCTTAATATACGCCTAACGTCCATTTGTTTAGTTTCGGAGAAGTGAACTTCGTCGAAGCGGAAAGAAAGGAAGTCGTTGATGCGTTCACTCGTGTTTGTTTACTTTGTGCCCGGGTTGTAGCAATGTGCGGCGCCGGAGAGGCGCGTGCTTTAGGATGCCTATTTAAAAACTGATGATGAGGAAAATCGCGGCTTCGATCGTGAATAAACGGCGCTCCCCGGGGTGCACCTCGTTCGATATTCGGAAGTCTGCGCGGTATAACTGCAAGCGTGCGCACGCGCAATTACTCGCGCTCTGCGAGCCGCGCCCTCCTGTGACCCAACATAATGTCACCGCCAGAGGCCGAGCCAAATGTAAACAAGCTTTGAACAATTCACCTGTAAAACTCAGCTCAGGGTCTCCAGCCACTTAGGTGTCATTTCCGGGAAATAACACCTCAGCATAACATTTTATAACTGTTAATTATTTCAGAGGGCGTCGTGCGTTTCTCGGAGCGATGTTTCTAGCTAAATGCGGGTTCTTGGTTGTTATCTAATAATAGTTTACAGAATGATGTTGAGTTGAGCGGCGATTATCCCTTGTCAGAGCTGCACCTCGCCGTGTAATTAGCACTTCCGACGACGTTGGAATTAATTTATATTAAAATCCCTGTTCATGTGAATTTCGTGCCCACGTAAACGAGAGTACGGCGGGTATTCGAGGTGCGTAGGCGCCGCTTAATAGTTATAATTGCAATCGCTTTACCGACAGGTCAAGGCTGTCGGTACACTAAACCGAACCGATGAACAAAGAAACAATAACATTCAATATTCAAGTAATTATAAATGTCAAAGTCAAGTGCTTACTGCGATATGTCAAAGTGAACGATATATGGGCGGGAGGGTAGTTAATGTTGGCAGATTAAGATCGGTGGCAATTAGTTGGACATAATCGTATTACAGCTGACAATGGTAATAGTAGACCAGCCGCGGGGTATGCTAATAAATGTACTGTCATTCTGTATAGTATCCATGTTGACCTTACATTCACCGCTTGTGTTTGCTTGTTGGTAACTAAATTGCTATTATAGTGGAACACGGTTTAGTACTCCGATTTCAGTTTATTTATATTCCAAGAGCTTAGCATATTAAAATCTAATTGTGGTGTTTAAAGTTATTTCTTATTATACAGGTTGAAATTGAAAACATGCGACAAATCGAAATGGGAGATTGTACCTACTCATCATTATGAACAACTTTTACTATGGGACCAAGCCTGAAATCGCGAAAAAAAAGTCAGCTGTTCCCTACATTTTGACGAGTTATGCGAACATAAATGTAGGGAACAGCTGATTTTTTTTTCGCGATTTCAGGTTTGGTCTCATAGTGAAAGTTGTTCATAATGATGAGTACAATCTCCCATTTCGATTTGTCGCATGTTTTTAATTTCACCCTGTATAGATACACTTGCCCCCTTACTAATAAACGTATTATTTCAGATGGATAGTTACACACCGATTTCTTTCTTTCAGTCGTCAGTAATTTTACTTTCGAAAGAAGAAGACAAAGCGTTGTGTAACTATACAGACTCTATACAACGTTTATTAATAAGGGGGTTGGAATGTAGCTGTAAAATAAGACATTAAGCAAGTACTGTACTGACATTTTTTAATTTAATGTATTAAATCAATCCGTTATTCAGAGTGAAACTGCTAATTTTGTCTTTTATTTTGATGACGTTAATTAAAAATAAGTACCGCTTAGTCGTGAAGATAATTAAGATATCTTTCGAGAACAGTAATCCAATCATCTCAATATTTTCTCTTCCACTCGACCATGAAATAAAAGCAAAAGAAATAAATAAAAACTCTTTACTACAGTTCTAAAATAACCTTAATGACAAAGAAAAAGAACGAGCTGTTATTTTGGGCCCTATACTTAATCAGCAAAAAATGTAAGGACTAAATTAAATTAAGGTTATATAAATAAATACTAGGCAGCGATATAAGGAAATGTCAAAATGTATACAAGGTCGATACAATTCGTACATATTTTTTTATGAACTCGAGACAATGTCGGACGTAGCGCGCCCTGGGTGCGCCTGCACAGGTAAATAATAGTCTGGTGACATAATTGTTTGAATTGAATGCAAAATAGTTGTGTTATTAACTTATTATAAAATCTAGAGAGTTCAATGTCGTTGCGATTGTAATCTCTAGAACAAATCCGTCAGTCAAAGTCCGTCAATCAAAATCATATCAAATTAAGATAAATCTGAAAAAATTCCAAAAATATATGTGCTTACTTATGTTGGAATGACAAGTAAATAAATATTTGCGCTGCAAAAAATACTGCAATATTATCAAACAAAACTTCCAACATTGTCCGATGCAAGAATTATTATCCTTTTATAAGCAAAAGCAATGTGTCTATTTTGCACTTTAACAATGCATGTCACTTCAAGTCCAGCTATTGAGATCCGATCTTCGAGGCTTCGAGGCTTCGACAGACTCAATGGGACTGAATGATGGACTAAATTCTTTGTTCCCGAGAGACGCATTGTGGCGGTGCTTCGTAGAATAGAACGCAATATTTGTTATTTTGTTTCCTTTCAAGTTCCAGCAAGTGTTAACTTCTTTTCAGGATGTGCATTCTGCATTTCACTCTTCTTACGACGAGAATTCTTTCAAATGAATGAAGTTTTCGACCGGTTGTGTATAATTTGCATCTGGTTGGTTACCATTGTGATATGAAAACGCTTTCAAAAAATAAATGAAACGAACTTGTTTATCGATCCACGGTAAGTAGCCTATAAAGTGATTCTGGTACCAGGATTCACACCAAAAACCACTTTGAAAACTACCACTAATTGAAAATCTGTAGGTCGTGCAGTCATGTTACTTCGTAAATCGAGTCCAGAAAGCGGACGCATCGCCTTTAGGTCGTCAAAGTCAAAGTGCTAATGCATTCGACATATCTTCAAATTAATTGGAGGATCACACGGCACCTCATAAATATTTAGTCAGGTGTTGTCCCTTATGTAGGAGCACGGGTACGAGAGCCGACGCGGTTCCGTGCCGTGACCCGGTCACGAGACGAGTCCGACATCCACTTGATGATGGCTTGGGTTCCGTAGGTGCAATGCTGTTTTGTTTGTTGCATTTGATGTCCCTGAGAGATGACAGTAAAGTTTCTTAGAATTGATACTTCGTTGTGTCTTGGTATTCAAAGTGAGGATGTGGTCATTTAGTAACCAATGCGGAATGCATTGGACATAAAACCATTTAAAAGTTGTCCATTGTCATGGTTTTATGGTATATTTTATAGGTTATTGACACAAAAATATGCCTGCGTTTTTACAGCTACAAAAACGTCTATATGTATTTGCGTTTGAGACCAGCAACGGGTCCATTGTCGCGTGTTCAAACAATTTAGTTCACAGAAGTATATCCTAAATATGAACAAACCCTCTTCTAAATTCCGTGGAATATCCTAAATCATCCCTACAATCTATTTCCCAATGTGTGTCAATTCTACAGAACCCTTAACGACTACGTTGCACTTGGTCACTTTTTTCCACCGCATTGCCCGAGGTAAAGTGTCGGTTGCTCTTAGAACCCGCGCTAATTGTGTGTGGACGCGACCTTTTTGATGTTTTTGCCTCTCCTCCGTACAAATGGTGAAAGAATCTGTATGATCTTTGCTACTGATTGTGTTCCTGAGAATCGGTATTAAGGTAACAACCTTGGGTATTAAGGTTTGAGATGTGTGACGACTTTCTTGCGAGTTTATGTCGATGTGTTACTTTTTTGCAAATCGTCTTTACTGAGTACTCAATTAGGGCTCGACATTTTTATTTACTTAAGTATCTTGTAGTCAGAAAAGTCTGTAATTACGAATCCAGCAACTCCTCTATTACAGGGCCGATTGCATTCCCTTGCGGTATCCCTTCATGAACATCAAATCAACAAAGTTACTGGCTTCTGTTAGTCTCCATCATCCCACTGCTGGGCAAAGGTCTCTCCCCATGACTTCCAGCTCTTTCGATCCAGGGCAAAGTGGACCACTGGTCGTTTGTTTTCTCTGGTCGGGTCTGCCGCGACGCCTTCTAGCTGTGTCAGGGCTCCACTTGGGGGTTATTTTAGTTGACGAAGTACTTTGGGTCAAATAATTAGTAATTCAGCAAAGGTCTTTGACATTGTCGTCACCAAATCGATTATTGAGTAAGAATGTAATTTTACATCATTATATCCAAGATCATGTATATGTATTAGCCGTACGTCACCAACAAATTAAGGCTCTAACAACCTATTACTCATCGTCAGATGAACATTAAGTAATATGATGCAATGTCTATGGAATGTCTTGTTGTTCTTCCGACCATCGGCCTACTGGGGATAATAGGTCAAGGGATTATGAAGCTTGTTTACACCTTCGGGTATTGTGACAACAGGGATTAGACTGGTCTTGGCGCCGTTGATTCCGCATATAAAATAAATAAAAATAAAAAGTTTTTATTGTTTCAGCACAAAATTGAGGCAGCCCCGGTAAGTTATAAGGATACTTGTGATGGGGTTACCTCGCAACTTCCCATATACAGTGGTTCTGTGGAAAATGAAGTTAATACTTTATACGATTCTTCTTATTTTGAATTACTTTACTAAATATCCGTGAATCGGGTACTTTTTCATCAGTTTGTTAGTAGTGCAGGGTCCGCAGTGTGATTGTTCATCGCAGCCTTTAAGTAACTGCTGCTGCGATTTGGTCTTTTCCGGGTCACCGCAGCTGCAACAGCCGATTTCAGAACCACTGATTTCTATATCATCATTAATGGTTTAAAATATATTCACTTCTCGTGCTGGTTTTCATAAGGGTCTTTGAGATAGATGTAGTTTAAACTGCCAACTCTGAGCTCATAGATGAAGAAACTGACCGCGCGTTTGCCAACGATCCCACGACCAGTTGCCTAACCTGAATAATTTTCTGACAGTACGCCAAGAGGAGCCTATAAAGAGATGTGTGTACATTTCACACCTTCACCATTAATAGAACTTCGTTTTACTCTCTACGAGTCTTTAAACCTCAAGCTTTGTTATTCTTTGCAGACAATTATACAAAGCTAGCAGCGCCCCGCGGTTTCACCAGCATAAGCCTCGATCCCGTAGGAATATCGGGATGAAAAGTATCCTATGTCTTTTCCGGGACTCAAACTATCTCTATACCATCTAAATCGGTTCAGCGGTTTAAGCGTGAAGAGGTAACAGACAGACAGACGCACTTTCGCATTTATAATATTATGTATGGATTAGTATGGATTGAATAAAGAAAACAATGTTGCTGATGATTTCTATTCCATTATTAGTCATACTTACTGTTACTCTCCCCATGACTTCCAGCTCTTTCGATTCAGGGCTAAAGTGGACCATTGGTCGTTTGTTTTCTCAAACTCGTCCCGCCATCTTATGCCGGGTCTGCCGCGACGCCTTCTAGCTACGACAGGGCTCGACGTAGTGGTTATTTTGGCCCACAGCTCATTGGGCATACGGCAGACGTGGCCTGCCTAGTCCCACTTCAGCTTAGCGGCTTTTTGAGCAACGTCAGTATTCTGTTTTGGACCGCGATAATTAATTGATTTTAAAATTAAATACAGAACCCTAAATCTTAAACCATACGTCGACTCGTAGATTATCTCGGCTGCCTAGATGTCGCTACATTTGATGGATAGTTAAGATAAGAGCAGACGAGTCGCCACCACGATTGAAATCTTAATTAAACGTTAATATTGGGGAATTCTCATAAACAACACCGCAATTAGTTATATCTGAAAAATATACAAGTCGTGCTGTTAAGAAAGTAATTAGTGATTATATTTCTTTTTTAACTAAATGACTGAATCTGACTTGTTTGAAAACTGTCTCTCTGCAAGATCTTGAATATGAATTTTGTGTTTGCAGATTTGAGTTCAATATTAGTAAGGCAAAAATTTGCCCGTGGTATCGTTTAACATTTGATCTAAATCGAGAGGAAGACATAACCTAATAAAAAATTATATCGCACATAAAATTCGAGTTATCTCACATGAATAATTTCCGTGAATTTCATGTGGAATCTAGTTCGCCGTTTTCATAGAATCCTAAAACCAGTAATAATTCAATGATATAATCAGTTACATTGAATTAAAATTGCAAGCTAAGATTTTAATCGGATTTATGAATAGTGTATTCTTAGTAAGATGTTGCGATAGTACGGTGCAGAGCTAGATTTTGGTCTGAAATCCATTCATTAGACTAAATTTAAGTTACGTGCACCTGCCTACGCGAGTATTTTTCCTCTTGGTACACTATCGGTGGATCTGCGCGGGCGCAATAACGAGCGGACTCTTCGGCCTTGTTCGGCATTTTTCGCCACATTTTCTAGGTTAGGACTAGGAGCACGTTTGTTGATGAAATCAATGTTTTTGGGTGAAAGACCTTCAAGTTTTAAACAATACACATGCCCGAGTGCTTATCTTTACTTAGCTATTTGGAGTGCCTTCTGAACGTTGACCATCAGCTGCTGTCAATAAATATTAAAACAACAAAGCTGAACTGACTAAACTGCTGTTAAACAAGTTTTCTAAACACGCCATCAATATTAAAGACTACTAATACTCTCACTCAAACACTGCACAAGACAATTAAGAAAACTGGTTCCAGCAGCATTAGAACATGGAAATGTACAAAGAAAGTACAATAAAACTGAGATGTACGCTCGGCAGCTATTTCAGATAATTCATGTGATTCCGTTAGCTCATGTGAAATTGAAAACCACTCGAAAGCCATTACATACATGGTTGCTTAACCCATAAACGTTGCTTTCTCAGTTTACTGCAAAAGGCAAAACAAATTAGTGTAGTTCGATTTACTTGCTTCCTAGTTTGCGAGCGATTTCTCCCATAAACCCACCGTGCGGCGGCCATTGTTCGTCTCGAAACGAAAGTAATGCTTATTCCCATTTTTAGTGTTCGGAACCTTTGCTCTTTGGCGCTGGCGTGACATGCGGCCACTTTGTAATGCTTATGCTTTTGACAATAGCGATTCCAAACGCAATTGTATGATAGACTTTATACAACATAAGCTAAGGTGTATTTTTGTTTGGTTCATGCATTGATATCGTGTCCCAGTCTTGCGGGCCAGAGGGTAGCCCTTTGAACTGGCCGCAGGCACCAGGGGCGGCTTAGGCAGACCCATAAAATTTGCAATTTAACCGTGCCATAGTGCACGTTTTGTCTCTAAAACACATTTCTGGGAAGGTGTACTTTGTAATAGTTTATTGCTCCGATGCCGCGTAACAAAAATGGGCACAGCTTGTTTATTCGGATCGTAAAAACGTTATGAATGAATACGTTAAGTGAAATTGAGGATGGATCCATTGGTAGTGCTATCAAATACTATAGAGGAGACGTAAAACGGTGAGGTGCTAATGAAAATTTTAATGAAATACCTTTGTACCAAGCCATAGCTACTAAAGGCAAAACTTACTATGGAATGTAATGTTACAGGAAAGAGAAAATTCGGATGTTCGTATATCCTTGTCCAAATATACGTCAATAACTAACTGTGCCAGTAATTTTAGCCACAATGCCAAATCATCCCGAAAATATCCTTCCAAGAGAATAAGCCATTCATCAAGACCTCTAGTTTTAAAGCAAAACCATGTTTTCGCTCTACAAATTGCATCTAATGATGCCAAAACGCAAATTCAACTACAAAACGTTGCTCATTTATTGTGCCGTGTTGCGCTGGAGATGCGGCAATTTTCAAACACGCTTGTTTGGAAAGTGGCTGCCGGATGTAGAATATTAAGCGCACGACGCAGGCGCATAAATCTTGCATCTTCGAGAAGACGGTGGCGCCCTCTTGTCGCAAGCACTCGATCTGTACCATAATGCGCGTCTGATATCGGTGGGCTTTATGAAGGAAATGACGCAAGTATTCCTGAAGCACAATGTTACTCGTCATATTTTCGAACTGGGGATTTAAGTGGGCCGGAAACAGACAGCTTTAAATACACAGTCCAGCTTGGCTTTAACTTAGGACAGCAAAAATCTTACACTTGTGGTTGTGATCTTACTGTTATCAAAAATCGCTTAAAAAAAAAGAAAGAAAGTACGTTTATTAACGGGCTGTGCTGCATAGTAAGAATTATCCACCATCCTTAGCCAAGAAGTCAGGTTCAGCAGCACTTTCAACATGTCACGTTCTAATACCTCAACTCATGCATCAAGCGTGATTTAATGCAAACCCAAGAAGGCAAGAGAACAGGATACGGCTAGATTCTTACGATTGCGTTAGGTTACATCATCTGAGGGAGTTCTGTTACGCTTGTGGGACACAACGTCACTGCAGTGCATGTTAGGTATGTTACACCACAAATCCACAATACAAGTTCTACTTTGTTACATTCAAGTTGCCCAGATGTGCATCCCTAGCTGTTACGATGTCTATTGTTATGGCTCGAAGCAAGGGAAAAATTGCATGAGCAATGTGCACCGGTATCTGATTGTTGCAACTCACTTTATTCTCGAGTTGTTTTAAAAGCATCAGCATTTCCATGGATGTCTTCGTCATGTTTCCTGTTATGTGCTGACTCTCGAGTCGCACTCACGAGTTACAGAGCTAAAAGGTAAATATGGTATTGAGAAGTGATTTTCATGAACAATTCAAGTATATCTGAACCTGGACACAAGCCAAGACACGCGGAAAAATAAAAATGAGAATTCTTGAAGAGACAAAGAGTAATTGAACGTCAAACTGAGAAAGAAGAAAATATAACAAACACTGGCTCACACAGCGAGCTTTAGTTCAATCGTGGCCAGCCATATGTAACGTTCTCACAAAACTTTGTTGTTATGTATAATTATGTAGTGTGCTGTAATCGTCGGCGTAATGTTCGCAATGTTATGCCGCATCGCGTGTGCGCATATTATTAGCGCACGACCTTATTATACTGAAGGTAGCGATGATTGACAATACTGTTGAAAATTGTGGTGAGTCCTTGTGTGTGCTGGTTTTTTTGGTCTTTTGGATCATGCGAAACCTCAAGGACCGACGAATTTTGTATTTCAAGTTCGAACATTCTGAATAAAAGGTTACTTCATTTTCTGAAGCATATGCGTCAATGCGGAAGCGCCCTAGAAGTTCCAAAAATAATTTTAAATTATATTTGTTTGCTTTCGCTGGTGTTTAGTGAACACGAGATGTAAATGTGCGTGAGAAATATTTTTGTGCGTGCAATTGACAGCTGCAAATAAGTCAGAAATAATAATAATTATGCTTTCGACAGATATTAATCGTTCAACACAGATGTGGTCGACTGCCCCTGACACTTAGACTTAACATTAAACAAAACAATAAATCCGAACACAGAATTTATGATCACATTTCACCCCGATGCATATTGCAATGAAGATATTCATCACAGTAACACTTAATACCTCTTTATTAACCTTTTGTGGAGCCCTAAAAAGTCAAGAGCGATAATCGTTTCTGACACCTTAACATTTTGGTTAATGTTCGCAATTAAATCAACTTTCTCAAATGTCAATTAATACGCTTGTTGTGGGAAGGGGACGGGCATTTCTCTCAGTGCCGGCAGAGGCACGTAATAGAGCTATTACATCGCCATTAATCACATTGCATATTACGTGGAATAGGGCTGGTGCCTATTAGGGCTAGCTGTTGAAGCAAAGTGGGTCCTTAGACTCATATGCAAGTGCATCTGAGGACTTTGAACCAACTTCCGAGATGTTTAATGACTTGCACATGTATGATTTCATTTTGTAAACCTGCTGCACAATTAATGAGGTACCCACATCCTAACTGGAATAAGAGACAAAACAAAACGGGAAAGGGATATAAGGGCTTTTATTATGATGTATGCCCCTCATTCGTGTGTTAATGCCTTCACATCTTCAGAGTTTAATCCAACATAGACGATTTTTCTTGGATGGAAGATACCAATGTCTTCAGCAGCTTCAGCGACGGAAGCTTCAGCATTTTCCAAAGCGTTTGGGAAAAATAATTAATTCTGCTATCTTTTACATACTGAGATCAGAAAAAAGGTGATTTATGCTAACATTTTTTCGACGGCACAGCCCTAGTCGAGAGAGTTGGCGTTCCTTACCAGTTGCTGCCGACAAATGCAAATGTGCGGAATGTGGATAACGTGGATTTTTATCAACACTCGTTTGCGCAGTGAAAAGAATATTAAACGCGCCAATTAATGTAATTGGCCTCCTCTCGATGATGTAGACCTTAACGAGGGGTACAGGAGCTCGTGCGGAATATACTAGATTTTTATTAATGAAAGCTTTAGGCTTAAGAGTTATGTTGCGTAAATATTTTATCGCTTATGTGATGAAGGAGTCAAATGATTGTCATTGACAAATCGGAATAGTAGTGCTTACTATTGCACGTTCTCTGATAAGTGCTATTTCGACGTCACTTGTGAGTTGTGTAGAATAATGTACTCAGGATTTTGTAATATCTTGATTTAAAAGAGTGTCCATGGAGTTTCTTGCCCGTTCTTCTCCATAGAGATCTACGCTTTGGAATGGGCGACTAGCTTCAACTTTCTGACTAACTGACCGACTACTTAATTTTGACAATTCAAAAGTACCTGTAATGGTTTAATTGAAATAAATGCTTTGAGTTTGAGTTTGAGTTTTGAGTTTGAGTTTGAGTTTGTGATACTCCGACCGTTGCGTAAAACGTACGCACAAACGAAAGAGTACAACAATACCAGATAGAGCTGCAATGTTGTACGGCCATTGTGTTCCACGATAAAGATTGAATAGGAGCGAGCTGCGCGTGCGCAGCGGGCAGCGCGTTTCCGGTATACTTGACCCTATTCGCGATTATATCTGTTTAATACATTATAAAGTAACAAACAATGGTTTTGGAAAATTAATTACTCATAGAAAAGAAAAACGTAATTTATAAATTATAATACACCTTTTCTCACGGGAAAGGCAACCGAAGGTCGTATTCTGTAACCTCGCTTAAGTACGAACAGTTGCAGTTATTTGCTTGATAAATTGTTGGTTGTCACTTTGCGGCGATTCGACGTTTGCGTTTGCGCAACGCGCGTGCGCAAACAAACGCGGCAGTTGCAACGCTATTCGGAATATGAAATCGCGAAATTTAATCAGGTATATAATTTTGCACGCGATATCTCACGTTCCATTTACGAAAATCTCGGAATCGACCCGTTGATGTTGCTAATCCGTTGTGGTTCTCGCTTTAAAAGCATTGTCTTGTACCCACATAAATTATTTATATTTTTAAGTCGCCTGTCAAAAATTAGGGTCACTCTTTCTAAATTAACTTCTCATCAGACACGACATGCGTGAAAGCCTAAGTTAAATCTTGAGAAATGATTTTTAAACATGGAAATAACATGCTAAATTAATCCTTCTTGTTATTCTTGGAACGAACTGTATGCTGTTTGATTTTCGCTCAACAGATAAACATGGCTGTCCTTTGTCATGACTAATTGAAGAACGATTTCAATCTCTCAATAATGCTAACAGCTTTATACGAACATAAAAAACATATATTATGATATGACTAAGATTAGTCGCAGCAACAGACCTCATGAGTCAGCTGAATGAACAGGCTCGCACGTGTTATCCTAACTTGGCAAAAACCATACTGAATCTGTAGCAGTCGATATTTACATACAAACGCTCGACTATCGCGTAGTCGCGCGACTTATCGCGGTGTCGCACGACTTATCGCCTCTAAGTATATCGCTTGTTTATCGCGTTTATTGAGCACGCTCGACTTTTACACGGCTTAAGTCGATTTGGTGCAAGTAATGGGGTTTTGGGGAGATTGTTGAACATGGATGTCGTCTTCGTACAGTCACGTCTAAAAGTATGTATACACTTGGCTTTATTCAAAGGCGATTTTCTCCTTTATTTTTGAATGAAATTTTATGTTATTACGAAAATAATGTTTTCGAACCCATAGGTTTATGTTAAGTGTCGTATTTCAACGTTGCATTCGTTATTTCACGAAAAAATCGCAATTAAAAATTGCCAAGCGTATACATACTTTTAGATGTGACTGTACACACAAAGGGAGAGACTGCAAGGCTCCGTAAAATGCATGCCACATAGGGAGGAGGCCTATACCTCTCAGCAGTGGGTGAAAGCAAGTGTGCCAATGATGATAATGGAACACGAACAGTTGGAAAACAAAAGTGTCTAAGAAAATATAAAATGATTTCTAAAGGTGTGTAAGATGTGGCACATAAATGAAGATGCATTGCCAGCATACGTCGATAAATAAATGATTATGCTGATATAGAAGAACTACAAACAATACCCTTGCTTGTGCCGAAAGCTTCAGATTCCCCATTTGTGGCGCAAAGGTCAATTGAAAACTGATTCCCAATCTATGCTCGATGTTCGTGCATAACTTGGACCACACACGCACCTGAGCGCGCGATGCGTGTAACATTCAGTGCCTCGGTGTAGCTATGCACCTATTGACCATAAACAAAATAAATCCACATGTAGAGACGCTGTTACACTAGCCATACACGCCGGCGCTGTTCGCAATAAATCTACTCTGTGGTCTCACTTCGGCCACAATGCATCATTGCACTACCCATGTGTGGTCGCCATATATGACCGCTGCACCACAAAAAACTCAGCACAATTCATGAATTAATATTTTTCCTAGGCTTTATATGGATTTTTATTACGACTGTAGATAAAGCCACCGGGCGGTTTAATGAACGTATTGTGTCGGTGAATGGATTTATTATATTTTATTTATGTGTTTTTGTTCCGTGTGACTTGATTATGATGAGACGTCGCGGAATTTTTCCAAAACTTGTTCTTTTATCCTTTAAGAGACCTGACATCTGAAGATGGTCACAATTTATGTGTCCAAAAAGGCAAAAACTTATTGTTTATTTACTTATCAGCTTCACACTTATACATTTTATTGTAAAGTAATAAAGATTCTTGAAAATGTATGATAAAAAAATACATATACCACCTTTATACCAAGGTAATAGCAACAAGTTGTGGCATATATTTTATTAGTAAAATATTCGCATTTCTTATCTGGCTATGCGGAGTCGCCCTCATAAACCCTGCTGCAGTTGATATGCGTCAGGGGCGTTATCGTAATCGATATGTGCGCTTGCGCATTGTGGCCGTGTTCCGCTTCAGATCGCGCCGATAGCGTGCGGGTCAGTGACGGCCGTGTTTTGTTATTAAGGCTATTCAATACATGATCTCCCAGCCACTTTATCGCTAGATGGCGGCACATTCGCACTTCGAACATTTTCAATTTTTACGCCTAACTCAGAAAGCTTTGCGAAACAACTTTATTATATGCGTCAACTAACGCATTAACATAATCTTTTTAGATATTCACTTTGCTTGTTAACTCGTCACATACAAAGATTTGTACCCCTAAACATTTAGCCGTTTCACTTTATATCTTTACTATGTCTTTACACACACATGTACAGTTACACACTACGTGTATAGTTTTACTTGCGATATAACTAGATGGCGTTGTATTCATAAACTTGGTTTGTGAACTTGTTTTCCAGAGGTGGCGTTAATTAAAATAAAATATTTTTACGAAAATATTTTTATGACTGTCCTTCATTCTCTAAAGAAAAGCGTACTTTTTATAGTAAAAACCGAAGAAAAGAATACTTGATTGCTACAAGGGTTGTCAGTTGCTTATTCAATTATTCTAAGGGTGCTTTTGTAGTGTGTTAGGGTAGGTTTAGGTTTAAAAATAATAAAATAATAATAAATCCCCTGACCGATTTCGGTCACGGTGGCCAATTTCAAAGAAGATTAGCCAGGTTTGCAGGAGATATTATAGTGCACAAGTGTGTGCGCAAATACAGGAGAGAGAACAGGCGCAGGACCAACGGCTTTACGTGCTTTCCGAGGCACGGGGGTATTACGCCACCAATTTCCAAACTCCGGGCAAAAAAAAAAGAAAAAGAGTAAAGAAACTCCTAACGGGAAAAACCCATTTTTAATAACACTGTCCGACCTGAGAATCGAACCCAGGACCCCGAGAACGGCAGATGCACTTGTGACCACGAAACCAACGGGACAGTTAAGATTCTTTGTATAATTAAACGCTACTATAAAACAAAATATATAAAATGTTTATTTGAGTCTTGCGCGAGAGATGCAGAGCGGCGCGACGGAATTCCGCGAATTTCGGTCACTCGTAGGTATAATAATAATGTATCATTCAACCGCAGCCCAGCGTGCCCGCCGTCGCAGGCAGTAAGGCAGTGTACAGACGCGTGAAATTATTAGGCCGTGTACACACGGTTGTGGGTATTTAATTATTAGTGTAATTTTATTACTGTTGTGTGTATGTGTATGTATATGTATATAAGTGTTATGTGTAATATGTATTATGTGTTTACTATTTACGTGTGTTTGTATGTTTAGCCTAAAAACCAACAAATTCACATACACCAGCGTCCACTCAAACCAACAATTCCAATTTCAAATGAGAAAATGAAAAAAAATCAGCTGTTCCCTACATTTTGACGAGTTACCTATACGAACATAAATGTAGGGAACAGCTGATTTTTTTTCGCGATTTCAGGTTTGGTCCCATAGTAAAAAAAATTGTTCATAATGATGAGTACAATGACCATGTTAGTGTTGTTCCAATAACCCTGTATATACTTATACTATATTATATCCATACTAATATTATAAATTCGAAAGTAACTCTGCCTGTCTGTCTGTATGTTACCTATTCACGCCTAAACCACTGAACCGATTTAGAAGAAATTTGGTAGGTATGGGGAAGGACATAGGATAGTTTTTATCCCGATATTCCCACGGGATCGAAACTTATGCGGGTGAAACCGCTGGGCGCAGCTAGTTGCAAATAAAGTTTATTGAACTCTTCTCTCTCTTCGATATTGAGCTTTGTTGGTACCGACTTTGTTTTGAAGATTCTATACATCTTTTATTAGGTACTTATTTACACCCTAAGTTACATTAAAATTAGCAAGGAAAAACCGGCCAAGTCCATGTCGGACCACAATGAAGAGTTCCGTAGTCGAAATGAATTTATCCCAAGAACAAGCTTAACATTGTAGTTGAAAATCATGTCCTCCCATACATTGCAACTAAAAGTTGGTCGACTATTACTCGTAAAGTCTACTCAGCTGTGATTTTGATTTCGTGACATATAAGTACTACTGCCGTGAATTTTAGTATTTCTTCTAGTATTTCACAAACAATTTAGGGGATATGACATCCCCCTGTATCACCCCCCTGAGCAGTTGGATGGGGCTGGTTTTCTGATCCTGGATCTGGAAAGTCATCGTTGCAGCATCATACAAACATCTCAACACTTCGATGTAGCACCAGTCAATTCGACATCATTGCAGAGAGGCCAGAACTGCCCATACTTCGATGGAATCGAAGGCTTTCTCGTAGTCCACAAATGCCATACACAGTGGCTGACTGTACTCCTCGGTCTTCTGTACAATTTGTCAAACAGTAGGTATGTACCTATATGGTCTACGCTCGTAACTGCGTACAAAACCATCACATCGTCCGGCGTCCGTTCGTCACTGTGGAGCATTCGAGACTGTTTGTTTACCGAGTGTAAACCGAACTCGCGGCGCGTAGGTATGACTCGCATAATAGGTAATATTACCGCGGTAGTAGATTGATGTACTTGCGTCTGTACGTATTGAATTTCATTTATTTTCACCTATTTTTTTTCGCGGAACTTATAACATCAGCTATCTGCCAGTGGAAGTCTCGTCAAAATCAGTCTAGCTGTTTCGGAGATTAGCCGGAATAAACAGACAGAGACAAAAATTAACAACAAATGTTTTTTGTTCAAAGTAGGTACCGTAAATATAAATGACTGTATTCAGATTACTTTATTTGATCAACCGCACAAAACAGAAAGGTAATTTGGTACTTGCACTTTTCATACCTACGCTCGGCGGTCGCGCTGGGGTTGTCAACTTTGGCAAAAAACACACAAAACAAAAAACACAAAAAACTAGTGTAGTAGTGGTACTCGTATCTAGTTATTTGATTCATTGTTGAGAATGAAACAGCAAGAAAGGAAATGATCGTATTTTTTAGCTTATAGGTACTACAATAAGTCCGTCCGTATGTCACAGCCACTTTTTTCCGAAACTATAAGAACTATACTGTTGAAACTTGGTAAGTAGATGTATTCTGTGAACCGCAGTAAGATTTTCACACAAAAATAGAAAAAAAACAATAAATTTTGGGGTTCCCCATACTTACAACTGAAACTCCAAAAATTTTTTTTCATCAAACCTGTACGTGTGGGGTATCTATGGATAGGTCTTCAAAAATGATATTGAGGTTTCTAATATCATTTTTTTCTGAACTGAATAGTTTGCGCGAGAGACACTTCCAAAGTGGTAAAATGTGTGTCCCCCCCCCCCCCCTCTAACTTCTAAAATAAGAGAATGATAAAATTAAAAAAATATAGATAATGTACATTACCATGTAAACTTCCACCGAAAATTGGTTTGAACGAGATCTAGTAAGTAGTTTTTTTTTAATACGTCATAAATCAAAAACCGCAATTTACCTTTCACAAAGTTACAACGAACTACAAGAACTTTTATATTATGTTACTTGCTGCTACGGAACCCTTCATGGGCGAGTCCGACTCGCACTTGGCCGGTTTTTTGTTACTCCATTTTTGCACTTCACAGCTACGCGTGTCTCGCGCGGATGGCAGTCTGTAGGTACTCTCTATATTTTGTGCCTGTAGGTACTGCGCGGTACAAGTAGGTACTAGGTATTACATTTATATACGGTACGTACCTACATTTTATACAAGTCCGTTGCCTAATTTCAACTTCTTCAATACGTCTATTGAAGAAGTTGAGATTAGGTAACGGAACGCGGAATTAAGAATTTATTTAGGTAGGTACTGCTACTCTACTCCATAGGTAGAATAAAATTATTTACTTTTACTTTTTCGTACTTTATGGAGGTACTAGATTTTTCCCGCAGCTTCGCCCGCGTGGATGTCGGAGATTATCCCACGAAATCGTACTACCGGAATAAAAAGTATCCTATGTCGTAATCCTAACCCAGCATTCTAATTACCTACGTAACACAATCATTATCAATCTCAATCTGAATCATTTTGAAGAATATTGCTAATCCATTGCTTTGCATTACCTATGTTCGAAACATAATGTATATCATTTCTATGGTTCGAAAAATGTTTTTGCTCAAAAACGTAAATGATGCAATGAATGTTGTTGAACTGTCAAAATGAAAGCCATTGCTACTGATAGTGTGTTACGCAATTACCCCGCAGGTCATGGTCTACCCATGTGCCAAATTTCATCTAAGTAAATCCGTTCAGCTCAGCCGTTTTAGCGTGAAAGTGGAACAAACAAAGTCAATTGCGCATTTATAATATTAGTTAGGAACAAACATAATATGAAAAAGCTAAAGTATTTGTGTATATTATAAATAATTTCCATATAGTCAAAAATAACGCTAGTTCGGTAGGTACCTAGATTGATAAAAATTCAAACACACATCTCCCCGGCGCGGGGCCAAGCGCTTCGTCCGTACTATAGGTATGTAGTTATATGTACCTGCATGCAGAGCAATTTACAAAACTAGTGCATTTATGCGCGCGGCCAAGTAGCGAGGCGCATGCGAGGTGCGATGCGACATCATGAATGAATGGCTAACCCACCCAAGCGCTCCAATCACAGAATAGATATCAATAGTGCCGGCCGGGCCTGCCGCCCAAAGTCCATGCTGCCGCCTGCGAGTGAGCGGCGGAAGTTACCGAACCCGAACCGAACGCCAACCGAGCGTTCAGGCGCTATCTCTCTCTTTTTGCTTTGCCTCTTTTTCAAACAATGCGCTGGATTGAACAACAAAAACAAGCTTAGCTCCGCTAGGGAAAGGTAATAGTGTTCTGTGAACAAGCTTTTGACTATGCCCGCGTTGACGATAGGATAGACGGTCTGGGAACAGTGGGAACTGGGAAGGGCTCTCTCAATAGGTACTTACCAGCCTAATGCAGAAAGATTTTTAATTCAGAAAATTTCTCGAAGACAGTTCAAGTGTAAGTTAGTACTTACATTTATGTAGGTACTTAGGTACATAAACTTAGTATGTAGGTACATACATTCAATACAGTAATATCGAACCCAGGGTAGATCGCAAATACTATCAATAAGTAGGTAAAGCATTTTTTCGCACTTCATGATTCAATTGATAAATTGATTTAATATATAACTGCGCGGGCAGAGCCACCGCGCCAGCCTTGTAAGAAATATTGCATACCTCCTACCAACGATTCGCAACTTGTCAAAAAAAACACGCATAATTCAACGATTTATTATAAAATTGGCCAACCTGTTTGACATTGACAAACAACGCCATCTAACGAGCAAGATCAATTGTTGTTGATAACCTTAGCAAAAATTTGTGTTCTGCTTCTCGATAGTTCTTTGAAATATCCTGCAGAGGGCGTGTTCCGGCCGCGCACACATAGAAAAATTTATCGATTTTGTCAGGCCTAGATATCCTGGAAATAGTGTTTTTTTTATAGGTTTTTGTCGATATGCGTCAATAATAAGTCATAACAACTTAATATACGTGCTTTTATTCTGCAAAAATCGTTTATTTTTCGAGATTTGTACCCCGAAAGAATGTATGAAAAAGTGTCAGTATCCAATCACCTTAAGTATGTTTCGTTTCCAACACAATGCCATTCAGTTTATATGTTGGGCGGGTTTAAAAATAAAATGAATGTATCAGCTGTTCCACAACACGCTCGACCGGTGTAAATACTAAGAATAAGCCTACAAGTAATGCCTGTTCGTGTTTTTAGTAATTACTGATAAGCAATAAATGATATCGCTAAGCTTCTATATGCATTTACTCCATTATCGCAGTTTCTTGCTGACCTCGTTGTTATTCAACAGACTTTTCTCATGTATCCTGATTAAAAGCTTAGATTTTATGAGCAGTTTTCTGATTTACTTTAATTTACGCAATACTGTGATTTATTACGTCAGTTTTATCATATTTGTGTTGCACTTTGCAACTACTTCCTATGTCCTTGCTTAAATTATATCAGTAATTTGGCATGTTCACCTGCAAAGATACCTTTTCTCTCCATCCAATCTTTTTCAAATGTCCTTTCCCGGGACTCAAACTATCTCTATACCAAATTTCATCTAAATCGGTTCAGCGGTTTAAGCGTGAAGAGGTAACAGATAGACAGACGGATACACTTTCTCATTTATAATATTAGTATGGATAGTACGGATGACACTCAACAATACTGTAATTTCCCAGTGAAAGAATTTTCGGAATCCGTACCCTAATTGCGTAACACACTATCAATCGGAATCAGAATCTTTTCGAAGCTAATTGCTAATTCATTGCTTCATAAGTTCGAAAAATTTGTCTGCTCAACACCTAAATAACGCAATGAATGTTGTTGGAACTGTCAAAATGAAACCGATTCCGATTGATGAAAGTGTTACGCAATTGCCCCGCGGATCGGTTGTTCTGAAGATTACCCGCATATTACCCGCATTTTATCTGTTTATAATATTAGTATAAAAGTACTTAGATGATAACTTTAACTTACCACTTCAACTCTGACTTCTGAAACCCTCAAATAAAAGCCACAAGTCTTCACGATACATGATTTCACACAGAAAATTGCATTGGACCCGTAAACAGAGGGCGTTTGCGAAACTCAAGTTGATATTTAGAATATAAATGGTGAAGGCTTAGCTAATCCTTTGTTCCTAGCCCGCTCAGATGTGAGGCCAGATTGATTGGGGCCGTAAAGTGAGCGGGAGTGCTTGGTATTTACTTATTTAGACAAACGAAATGTCAGCGATACGATACTGCACAGTTTTTGTGTTGAAATCGCGAATGAAGTACGAACTAAAAGGTTTCCGAAAGATTATGTTGTTGGCTTTGCTAGATTGCCTTTATATTACTGCCTGAAGTCTTAAAAGTTCCGAAAATTCCGATTCTCCGAGATTTTTTAAGTCTCAAGACACATATCATAACGTCACGCTTGTTCAGTTTTCCCCGAAGAGTTAGGGCCCCCGCGCACTTGGCAGCCTGGCTGCGGCAGCCAGTAGAACATATGACACGGTGTATGAAGTTCGTGGCTGCTTTTTGCGCGGGCTCCCATACACCGTCATATGTTCGACTGGCTGCCTAGTGCGCGGGAGCCCTTTGGCAGAGGTTGTGAGTACATCCACATTTCGCCAGTTATGTTTAATTTCCTTTTAGGGGGGCTACACTGGGAGCAATATTTGAAAGCTTTACCATCAAATGCTAACTCTACAGTTATGGCTGCAAATGGTAAAGCTTTGTTCTAAGATTCTAAGCCATAACTTCACCTATTTTTAAGCATAACTAATCTAATCTATCAATATTCCAAGTACCATAAACCAGACTATCACCACAGTTTCCATGGCCGCACTTCATAAAGTGTACCTATACTTGCACTGCTAACCATATCTGTCTTTGTTCTAGGTAAGCCGTTGTGTCGACACTGACGTTTCTGCGAACGCTGCTGATCCCCATTGTGAAGCGATTCCGGTGATTGATGGTCGGTGAGCCGTGCTGAGACACCTTTCAAATCCCTTTAGCTGTGTATTTCTTGAGGAGGGTCTCTGGATATTAAAACAAATGATGAGGGGACTCGCTTTTTGCGATGTTCTAGTCGAAATCACTGGTTTTAAGGTGTCATTCCAGATGAGAAATAGAGTTTTTAGATATTGATAATTTCTAGTATACAGGGTGAAATTCATGCTAACAAGTTCCGCGTCGCTGTCTGATGAATATTTTATTTATTAACCAACTTCAAAATAAGGAGGTCCTGTATTCGACCCGTATACAGTATGTATGTATGTTTGTTTGTATGCCCGCGATTTTCTCAAAAACTAATGAACCAATTTCGATAATTCTTTCACTAATGTGATCTACATACTTTCAGGAAGGTTTTAGTATTTAATACATTCTTATGTACGAAGTTATATGCATAAATGTACTGCATGTCCGGCATTTCTATGCGAATTTTGATGATTCTTCTAGTCGGTGTCTTCAATGCACAAGTGTTAATTGAATTTGTGTGGGGTAGGTTACAACTAAAAAGAGAAAAATAAAAACATTTTTACAAAAATAAAAAATAAAATGTGGAACCACCGATACCGACTTCCGAAATTAAAGTTATTTATCATTTTGTAGTGTTTTTTTTTTGAAGTCTGTTGTTTTTGTTTTGTAAAAAGTTTTTCCCATTTATAGTTCGATGAGCGATAGGCCGTTTTTAACCGTGTTGATTAACATAATTTGTTGGTCATTAAGATTGTAAACATTTATAATGTTTGAACATTTAGAACCTTTAATAGTCAGTTGTTATATCCGCTGCACACTTCAACCTTGCCAACTAAAACCATAATTATTGCGCAATTAATATATGCAAGTAAGTCACCTACTTCAGTCAGACCACGCTTAAACAGTCCACAATTAAACGTACAATAATTTCCCGTCTTAAAAACGCTTTTCATAATTTTATTATTAATGGTGAAATAAACCCAACATTTACACAAGTATAAATCGTTTTTGACATTTATCAATACAACACAAATATTATTAGTTGTCCGTTGCACTGGAGCCTGTTATAATTTGCGCCCCCGGCTTCGCTCGTTCGGCCCTACAGCAAGTTCCTACAATTATAGGCACGTCTGAGACTCAATTGGCCCCCTACCATTAGTCTCTATCTACGGAGGCATGTAAATACGCTCTGAATATTAATGAGGTCCTTGGGAATGCAAAATCTTGTACGTAGAAAACCGGGCTAAGAATTTTCCTTACTTGTTATGTATCAAGGAAACTCGAAAGGCCACAATGCAGTTCTGTCAAGATCACGTTCTTATTAGTACGATAAACACACCATTTCTAATGAAGTTATGCTTCCGCGAATGTTGGGATTCGAACGCAATTAGTAACGATGATGCTATTCAAAACAACACAAGTCGGTAACGTGTTGTGTTATCACAAATTAATCTCAATTAATCAACAAACGCAAGTAACCTTACTGGAAAGTGAAAATCGTCTAATTACAATGGATTAAGTCAATATCGCGGAGCCGTCGTGTAAAAACTTCAATAATTGACGTTTATATGAATACCAATAGGATGGTTTTATGCGTACATTCAGCTTTTATTTTCATTCCGGTGCGCTGGCGCAGCCTATACGACGACACCGAGCGCATCTCGGAACGGTATCAACGACTTGCGTGCGAGTGGTTATGCAACGGCGGGCGACGTCCTTGCGGCGCGGCCGCGGGGCAGGGGGGAAGGCCGC
Organism: Amphipoea oculea; assembly: GCA_945859645.1. NCBI lineage: Eukaryota > Metazoa > Arthropoda > Insecta > Lepidoptera > Noctuidae > Amphipoea > Amphipoea oculea. Next base: position 19,796,048 of record OX243873.1, read on the forward strand.
GCGGGGGCGACGACCCGGCTCCGTTCGGTAACCACCCCGCTTTTTATTGCAACCCAACCCAACCCGCCTACGGAACCTGTCCAGACGAGTTATGGCCACCGATAAAATAGACGTACTTACGCCAAGGAATTGCAAATTCTATCGGATATTTTTTAGTCTATTCAAGGGACGCAGACCAAGAAAAAGAATAACGATTAGATACTTAGGCTGTACATAATTATATCATTATACCATTTTGGGCTAGACTGTAGTGTAGCATGGTTACATGCTCGTGACTTTTATGTTGGTAGCGCCTGTTTAGTGGTCAATCTTTTAAGGAAAACAAATGATCACCTAAAATGGGTTGGTCATATTTAAATTGCAATAAAAATATACCATGTAAATCACTGCAATTAATGTACTTAACACATAACAATATTATGCCTATTTACTGTTCAGCTTTAGAATTTTATTTATACATATTGTATAAAGAAAATTCTATATGACTGCATATTTCTTTATGACTTTTATTTCTAGTATTCGTCTAAGACTAAGACAATGATTGAGGTGGGTTTGCGCTGCGCACGCGTCGGTCCCACCGCAACATGGCGCCACAATAAATTACCACCAGATATGAACTGCGAACATACAAACACTCATGTTCACTTGTTTTTTGCTTTGTTTCTCATGATATTTATTCGCAAACGTGTAATATATAGCCATGTGTTCATGTGTTGCACAACACACGTCATGGAAAATGTTTTCGTTTTACAAGTCCTTCATAACATGAAGTAACATTCCATTTTGGTTGAGAGAAACTGCATGGTATAATAATATATAGACTAATTATATTACTCCTGATTCCTGAAAGTACGTCAAGTTTATTACTTACTGCTGTTCAGTAAGCTACAAGACCACAATGAATATGTTTGCTTATCGATCGTTCTCTCCCTTGTCTTTGTCTGGCAAAGTTATTGGTTGTTTTTTTTTTGCGAAATCACTAGGAAGTGTTGAAGGGTGGGTGTTTTGGGGGACTGTCTTAAGTAATTTTGACGTTTGAAAAGCACTAATTCTCAGCCTAATTTGAATAAATGACTTGATTTATTAACTCCTTGTTTTCCTCTCATTTAGCAAGCCTAAACATAGGCCATTAGAGCATGGTCCAGTGTGGTCCAGTCATTTCTTTTTCTGCACCTTTTCGCCTGTTTAATTCCCTGTCTGCTTGAAAAATGTACCTCCAGCATAATTAATTCCATCTCTTCTCTAAATCCTTTTGGCATTTTATATTCCCCATCCGTACATGTTCCAGTAATTTACGATACCATCAGCAACACGGTCAAAGTGTGCAAGTAAATCACTGTCCAATATTTGCACACTGAATCACGCGGGTACATACCGCACACTCCGTGTCATGTTTTTGGCAACTCGGCGAAGTCGCTAGGAGATTTATTTAACAAGTGTTTAACGTTCTAGCGAATGAGAGGTAATTGGCCAATGCTTCGTTGTATAAACAAGTGGTGGTTTTTTAGGGATGTGGGTACATTTTTTGGAAATTATGCCCACGTTACCAGCTTACTGCGGTTACGGGGTAGGTTTATCTGAATATGTTCCCAAGTCCCAGGTTAGGTATTCATGTCTGCATGCATTATCCTATAAATGATGAGATAAACGATAACGACTGTTTAGACTTTTTAGCCCTATGCTCCTAAATTTCGGGATAGGCCAAAATGCCCAATGGATTGAATTACAATAAAATAAACTGTTTAGAAATTTAATTTATGAGTTAGTTTAGTAAAAGCTCAGAAAGCTCCAGACAAAATGCAAATTTTCCTTTAATATGCACCGGCTTACGATACTTCGAATTTATTTATTATACAATAAAAGGTCGCCATCGATATAAATTGAAAGCCTCGAAGTGTATCCTTAATATAAATCATACTTTCACTGTACGAAAGTGATGCAGTGTCAAACTCCTGCGCAACGTGCGTCCCGTCATTGTGTTACATCAACTTAATGCAGCGTTATGTAAGGAGCTCGTTCTTCTGCCTTGGGTTTATCCCTTTCTTATTTATATCAATTATTATTTGCATCATCATCTTCCTTTCTATTATCCTTACGCGCCTTTGCTTTAGTTTCATCATCATCAGCATACAGCAGTCTACTGCTAGACGAAGCCAATGCTTCCCCATTCATCTCGATTCTCAGCTAATATTAACCAATGCTTTAGCTTACTGAGTAAAATGCTCACTAGCTTGTTCTTTTTTGTGTTTGTGTTCTTTCTCTGCATTATGTTTACTGCAAATAAAACGTACCTATATTCTTTATTTTTCTAAAATTCATAAAAGCTTTTTTGAAGTAAAAGGCTATCAATCCTATCGTCTACAACCATTATTTAAAACTCGTTTCCCTTACTCAAATATGATATGTTATATGCAATCGGTGAGATCATCCACCTAAGCAGATGATTGGTTCAAATCTGTTGCTAATGAGACCTCCGGCGCAGGAGTCGTCATCCTTACATAATGCACATTAAGAGAATGAAGAATTGAGTATTTGCTAATAATTATGTGTAATTTATTCGCACTACCTGGTGTGGCGAAACACCCGAAATGTGTGATTGGGTATCTCGACCTCTGTCCTAATTTCCATAAAAAATTGAATTTGCACAAAACCTCTGACCTAAGGTTTAAGGCCTGTTGATTGAAGAATAGTTCATGTATTAATGGGTTTCTCAATTAACAATGTTACGAAATATTTCATTTTTACGTTTCGCCAATTAACCCTTTAGATTCAGAGTGATATAGCAGCACCATTCCAAATAAAAGCCAAGGGCAGCAGTAAAAAATCTTGATTGTCCTAAATTCAAAAGTTTTTAGCAATTTTCTCGAACCGAAAAGAATCGATTGAACCGAGTCGAAAGCTTAAACTAACTCAAAATCTTAGGAAGTTGGCAAATGTTGTCGAATAAAAACTGATGGTACAAAACCGGATGTAGAATTAACATTTAGAATTAGACAATCGACAAGACGCGCAGACGGCGAAACATTACTCCGTTGACAGATATTATCTTACAAGCTTAATGGTTCTGTCGCTGCTAATAACCATGTCGAGATTTGGAAGTGTTCGTATTAAGTTCCTTCGTGTTATCTTATGTTTCGTTCTGATTCTGAACAGCTAATAAGATTGGACATACAATTGTGCAGAGGCAATGCTTTTGGTTAGAACTCCCTACCTGCTTTTCTCATACATGCTGGATTCGTGAGTGACTCACTTTTGAATTGAGTATCAGTCTTCCACTCCATTCTATTCTATCCCATTAGGACAAGAGCCCTTTCCTGGACTCGGACTATCTGTTATTTTTGTTGTACATATACTTTTTTATTTTACGTTTCGATGATTGTGTTTGGGTTTAGTTTCTGATCCTTCTGTGGAAGTCCTAATGAATATCTTTCTGTCTTTCTTTCCCTCAATCTGATATATTCCATTCTTTATAAATTACAAATAGATTTGCAAATCGGCATTGACCCGCTAAAGCTTCCTCGTCGCTTTGTTTATAACCATCATCGTCGGTTTTCCTTGTTGCATCACCGTTGTCATAATATCGGATAATAGACAATAACGCCACGTTATAATAACAATAAATACCCGTATTCTGCATTAAAATCTAATGGAACTTTCCACCCAGGTTTCGTAACATTGCCAACTTTGTCTTAATTGTGTTGAATGGGAGTTGAGATGTAACTCAGACTATGTAGATGTCTTAACTGCTAAGCCAAGATTTATTTCTATGGCTTATAGTGCTGTGTTTCGTAATGAAAATTTATATTACAGCAATTCAATTACAAATCCTCCCAAGTTTTTTAGTTGCACTGTCTGTTTTCTATAGGTTAGTCTCCCACTGTGGCTTGTATTTCCAAAGCCGTATCATTAACTTCGCATTTGATTCCGATTAAGCTTTTAGGATGGGCTGGCCATAAATCCCTTTAATTTGAAAATGATTCGTAAATTACATTTCCCAACACATGCTACAACAGATTCGTTTTGGTCGGAATACCTGCTTGGGTTGCTACACGCATCTAACCTCAAAAGGCGGCACTCTTTGGCGTCGCGATTCGGAGAAAAAAAAAACATTTTAAAATTCGAGCGCCGCGCCGACCCGAACGTTCGCGTTCGTCCGGACGCGGCGTCCTTCGTGCCGGGTGCCTGGAACGGCGGCCTTCGCTCGGGACGCGCTAAAAATAGCCGCACGCCCTTGAAGTACACGTCGAACAGGATTTATCGACCGCCAGTCTCGGACTCCAGACGGCTTTAAAATAAAAATTTTCTTCAACTGTCAATTTCGAATCTTATTGTGTTCCATATCCGAATGCGAATGTTCTCTGACTTAATATTACATTTCGCGCGTAAATTATGACAGCTGTCAATGTTGCCTTATCAAATATCCGTAAACTTTTTAAAAGACTGCATGACGATCGGTTTCAAGGGAACTCGATATTTTTATTACAAAACTCCAATAAATAACATCTTTGTCGTTCATTATGTTACCAAGAAATTGTCTACATGGCATTAAAGACTCGCGTATCTCCCAGATATGTCATATTTATGGCTGCTGCATACAAAAACGCATTAGTGTTACTTACCAATATTACTCTTAAGGTTATAGTTTTATCATAATAATGGACTTGAATGAAAAGTATTGCCATACGAAACTGTTTCTTAACTGTGTTCCTTTAAAGTTGAAGTTTATAGTGTTTTAAGGTTTGTCGATATTCGATATCAGCACACGTGGCCCATTAGTGTACAGAGTCAAGATATAGTCGATGCGCATCAATAATGCACAGCGAACGATGCGCCCGCACACCACATACAAATGAACTATTTTTATGTGCCAAATATGGCTTTTTAACAACAGCCGTAGGCGTTTTATTGCAGCTTTTCGTAGAATTTAAAACAGGAAAATCCCAACTTACAAGAATTCAGTTTTTTTTTTAGTTTAATAAATATGTCCCGTCGCGTCGGTGTCGTTAAACTTTGGAAGTTTAGTTAGTAAAAACATGGGTAACAGTTGTATGGTTGTTGTTTTAAACTCTATCTATGGCTAGGTATATATTTTCTTTTTCAGTTTCATCAGTAAAAAATTATGGCCTTTTCTATGCAATGCTCCATTGCAATAATTTAATTCTTCCTGGCTAAAACCTGAACATCTCAATATTTATTGCCGTCCGCTGCTCAAGCCTCACTTTTCTTGTCTTACCTTGTCCAACTTCATAAAACTGCATTGATGAGGGACTGCCTGTCAATACAAGTAGGTCGGCTCATTATAACGGTCGACGTAGGCGCTACAATGGCACTTGCATTTCCAGATCCGTTCCTGTTTGTAGAAAGATGCTCCGCTGGTTCGCCCGCGCATTGATACCCAAGATTTGGTTCTGATTGTGAAATGGTGTCTACTTTCTTATTTGTACCTTCTTCCTATTTGAGCTTGATAGTCTGAATGATAATTTTAATGAACCCTTTTCTGTCAGCGTTTTGATTAATTAGAACAATTTAGAAACATCAATTAGATTCCCATGAAATATTTCTCGTGTTTTCATATTTTTGCATGTCATTTAAATCAAAGTTTGCTACGGGTTTTCCTTCAGCCTTTGTATGTTTATTTTTGTTTAATTCCAATTCTGTGGTATCCAATTGACTAATCGCATTTACTCAATCAACCATTATTATTTGCATTGAAACATACTTGAAACTAACGGCCTAAGCAACTGTTTACGTTCCGATTTGCCATTGTTTGGTAAATTTCCATTAGAATTGTCACAGTCACACGTCACGTTACCCAATCACAATGATTTATTCGCAATTAGTTTCAATGCTGTTAGCTTTCTCACTCGGAAATTATTAACGGCGGTCTGTGGACACGTGGCTAGCACATTTACAAACGGCATTTCACATTGTGTTTCTACTGGGGATTGCAAATATGGTCTGTCAATGAACAGAGGGAACGGAATTTGTTTATTGAGCTGCGAAATATAAACATAGAAACATAAGTAAGGAAGTATTAAAGCGTAAACAGGAGAGTGCATCACGTGCCCGGGTGCTTAATCCGGGGCGCCCCAGTGGCGCCCGACGTGGGACCGTGTTTGTTTGAACATTACTTAGCGTTAATGCACGCCCGCGAAATGCCCGCGTGTTTGCCAATCCATACGAAAATATTCCCCCTTGTTTGAACGGTAAACAACTTCATTCCAACAACTGCACCGTTTACTTAGGATGCAAATCTTGAAACAGCCCACAATTCAGGGTCAATACTTGTCATTGTTATCTGAATCGCAGCGAAGTACTTAACGGTTATCTAAATACTTTTGACATTCTATAACACTAATATTATGCGTAACGGTCTTTGTCGTTTTACCATAATGAGCCCGCGGCCGCTGCAAAATAACCGTATAATGTAGAAAATATCGGATATGTTGTCGACCAACCCACACGGTACATAAATGACGATTAATCGATATCATTGGATCAGACAATATCGTTAACATGTACCACGTGCGTTCTCTTTGGTGTTGTGAGCTTGTGACAAGGCACATAAATCAAATTGCACAATTAACGTGTTGCATACATTTAAAACAGCTGACATACATATATGGGTTTGTCGTAATTGAATCTCGGCGACAATAGTGTTAATTCTAATGCAAAGTGATCGCCGTTTGATTTGGCGTAGGTGGTTGAATAACTAAGCTTCTGTCGGAAGCGTTCTTGAACAATGCCGACCAGTCTGTGTTTAATTAAGCGTTTTATTGCGATTCCTGCATCGTGTTTAGCAGAACATCGTTAACTAGATTATAGATTATTACCAGTTTAATTTGATGCCATTAAGTTTTTCTCGTAACAAACACGACGGCGACGTATCTTAGGTGCGTAGGCGCACGTTAGAATGCCACATTCACGTATCAGATTCCTAACTGTACCAGCGCACGGTTTACTGCCGCGACATAGATACTCAGCTAAAACGACTATAAAAATTCAATTCACCTATTCTAAAAGAGTTTTTTTATGTATTATATTGCGTAAAGCCCTCGTTGACGTTGGCGCCATGCTTTTGAGGGCGTCCGATGCACTCGGAGAGAGATGTTTGTTAGTATAATGCAGTAATTCAACATTCTTGACGGGTCGTTGTGTGACATGTGGTGTGTGGCATTTGGATCAAGTCTAGTGTTACAATGTCAGATGAACCAACTGTTGGGAAATTGAATACCTTTGTTTCATGTGGAATTATCTTACGGACTTGAAATAACATTTCCAACAAGACACTTTGGAATTTAATGCTTAATTTACAAGATATACTGTGACGATTTTTCTTAATTAACCCATTTGGGCGGGTCACGTCGGCCGCATGCAATGTGACCGCTGGGCAACAAACAGTCTCCACTCGGTGGGTGCCTGAGGATGGATGGCGCCGCCGAGGCCGGTCAGGGAAATGGTGGCGAGGCGACCTAGGCGCGTACCGCAAGGGTTGGATCGAGGTGGCTCTAAAAAGGAGGCCCGGTATGATTTGGAGGAGGTCTTTGCTCAGCAGTTGGGACAGCGTAGGATAAGAAAAAAAAAACTGGCACACCGGAAGTGCCGACATAAGTGAAAACTTTGACAATTACGTGTGTATTTTTTTATCGTCAGGAAATATTTCGAAATATTTATTTGGCGTCGGTTACGGTAACGGTAACAGTGTTGGGAGTTCAATGGTTTTTTCCCATCTCAAAAAATGTCCAACGCGCCTAAAGAAGGTTTCACTTTAAAAAAAAACCATTTCATTTTCTCACATCTCTGAATTACAATGATAAATTCGCAAAGCTCTGTTGCTCCAAAAGCACTGGAACAAAAAATACATCGAGCCTTGTTAGACCAAATGGCTGCTATTAAAATTGAGCGTGCAAAAAATTCGATTACTATAATAGCTTATTATAATTTAGTCCACGGCGAACTACCCACATGAGCGAATGACGAAGTTGTAACAACATTGTCAACAGCTATTGATGTGTAATCTCAGAGTCACGCCTGTAATATTTCAGTGGTATTATTATTTATCTTAAGATTTTTTGTTCAATATTTGTTCACGTGTATGATTGTCGTCGTCTTTGTGTTGTACCTACCAATATGGGTATGAAATTATTGTTGAGTGGATTACTGAGTATTTGATCTATGGCAGTAATATTGTAGTTCTGAAGTATTTATGTTTAGTCATTTCTTTGTCACTAGAATATTTGTGGAAAGTCCTTGTCTAAATCGGACGTTCGATAAAAGAAGACTTTGTTAGGAATCAGGAAGTTTTGTTTGAATAAGCTATGAGGTCTTTGATATCGGTTATCTGCAGATTTCGTGCGAGTGGTGGCCCAGTGGTAACGACCGCGACTAACGAGTTTTAGGTCGTAGTTTCGAACCCAGACAGGCGCTTTACTTTGTGTTTTTTAATTTCAATTTTTCAATTAAAAAAATTGAATTGACACCACTGCTCTCAAAACGGTGAAGGAAAACATCGTGACGAAAAACCGCCGGGTCCCAGAACCAAAAATTCACATGTCAGTCTCATTGACATGTGACATCTAACAACCCGCACTGTTCCCGCGTGGTGGATTACTGCCCACTCCCTCTCACCGAGAGGAGGCCTGTGACATAGCAGTGGGAACATTATAGACTAGATATGCTATCTGCATTCTGCAGGTTTCATGTTTAATTGGACAAACAACAAACAATTTAAACAATTAGGTAAATAATAATAATTAAATTTAATTTAATTATTTATTTTTTTAAACAATTTTATTTCTCACAAGTATCGGAACAACGAATTCATGCATTTAATTATTTTCCTGTGTTTACATTCAACACGAATATCAACAACGCGACTTATCATTTTAATTACAATATTATGCAAATTGTATACCTGGATGATGTTGTTCGTGTGTGTAAAAAGTAAATCTTAAACGCATATTCAGTTCCCATCAAGGAAGACATTTATTATACGCTATCACGTGTTTTTGTGATGATTAAAAGCTTTTAATGTGCGAATGAGAAGACAGCGGAAGCGTTTTAGTTTTAGTGTCGTTTCGGCGCGTCCAACGCTAAATATTGGCTTTTTACCCTCGTAAATTAACTCAACTAACCTTTGGTTTAAAAGTGACTGGTTTTCATTAAGTACTTAAATATATTGTAATTTGTAATACTGGCATTCGTGGATCTTTGACAGTCGTTTATGGGTAGCCAGAAGCCCGAAAGTCTGACAACCAGTCTTACCAAGGGATATCGTATTACCCAGTAACTGAGTTGTGGAGGTCAGATAGGCAGTCACTCCATGTGAAATACTGGTATTCAGTTGCGTCCTGCTGGTTAGACTGGAAACTGACTCCAATATAGTTGGGAAAAGACTAGGCAGATGATGATGATTGTAATTTGTTATATTGAATTATTTGCATGAACATTGTACTTTGTAGTTTTTTGTATAGAGTGCGTGTTTTAGTTGATTGCATTCGGAGTTCTCTGCAGCAGGATTATGATGTAACCTGAGTGTATTGGAATGTAAAATTACGTCATATCAACCACATCCGGTATACTTTTAAATTTAGCCCGATACGATATTAAAAATGCAGTTATTTTTACAGTTTTTATTATAATTTCTATAAATAGTTTCAAAATACTTGAGAACCTCTCTCTGCATTTCCTAGTCACCTTTTATAATTATTCCATATTAAAATCTGTCCCCTCAAAGAAGTTTTTTCAAACATATGTAAATAAAGAACTCATCTGTCTGGGGGTTGTAATGACGAGGGTGGAATGCACATGCGGTCGGGGGGTAGATTAATGCGAACAGGAGAAACGCACTCGGTTCGCGGAGCTTTAGACGGAAAGCGTCATATTTGGCTAAAAGCTTGTCTCTTAGCAAATGTGACTGTATCCGAATACGATGCTGATGTTGGGGGCTTTTGTGTTCAGAAACATCGGTAAAACAAGAAAGAATAGTAGAGCTGGCAGGGAATTTAAAGTTGGAAAGATTTATATCGCGAACTTGGGGTTGGGATCAATGCTTATTTTGGCTCGAGATTCAAGATGCATACATATCGTTCATTTGGAGAAACATCGACGTAAATGTATTTTTTCCCAAAAATTAGTTAAAAGATGACAAAAAACTTAGAAAGCGTATTTACGTTAGGAAAGCAAAGAAGTAAAAAAAAAAGTTTCTCCAAATATATGGGAGTTTTTTTTTATCTACAATTGGGAATAAAAGGCTTGTTTTGGCTCGAAATTCAAGTTGTCTGAGTAAATAAAAATGTCTGGCCACCAAGACTTGGCAGCCTTCCAAGATCTTGTTAACATTTTTATTGTCATACGATATCCACTTATGTACTTGGTGAAAGTGTCTCAAGTCGGAATATGATACCGCCGCCACACCTTTTATTATTCATTTTATTATCCAACGGGTTACTGCTGACTGCCTTATCATGTTATCATACGCCAGGTTATCAGCGAATGGGAATCATGACGCGACGCGACGTGCCTTATCGGCGCCAACGCAGCTGTACCAGGGATCACTGTCATAGTGAAAATAAATGCTTCCTATTTTCCTGCTAAAAGGTGGCGGTAGAAAAGGGTACTTTCCTGAAACTGACGAAAGAAACTTATAGTGTTATTGGTCTTATCACAATCACAAGCTACGTTCATCACACTATATCACACTTAATATTATAAAGGCGGAAGTTTGTGAGTGTGTGTGTGTTTATATGTTTGTTACTTCTTCACGCTCAAACCGCTGAACCGATTTAGATGAAATTTGGTGTAGTGATAGTTTGAGTCCCGGGAAAGGACATAGGCTACTTTTTATCCCGATATTCCCACGGGATCGAAACTTATGCGAGTGAAACCGCGTGGCGCAGCTAGTTCTTTATAATAATAATAAACCATTTATTTTCAGGTAACAAAGAGCCATAGATACATACCTTAACCTAAGTATACATAATAATATAGTAACAATTAAAAAAATCTGCTAAAAAAAAAGAAAACTGCTAAAAAATCTTATGTAAATCTGCGTTTAGTAAAAGCTACATCTTGAATAATAAAGTCGTCGACTGCTGCATAGGCTTCCACCAAAACCCCCGCTAATTTTAATATCTGAGCTTTTACTTGACTACCAAATGGCTAAAGCAATGTTCAATAAATCTGTAGTTATTCTTTCTCGCATCACATTAAAAACTGCGCCAGAACAACAATAGGCGGCATTAACAGCTACTTAATAGGAATTACCGCAGGTTAATGAGGTTTTGTTGAATAAAAACACAATGCAATGACGTGAAATGATGCGCCGGCGCCGCGCGGTGCGGGGGGGGGATGTGATGCGCGCGCGCAAGGCCGCTGAGTCAGCGACGTCCGCGACGCCTATTGTTTTGCCGTCACCTGATGCGGTGATACATTAGATATCGTTACCTTGAAATACGTGCTTTTGGACCTTATAACAAAGAGTGAGATGATTATTGTGTGATATTATAGATTTTCAAAGCTACTCTTATGTACGGTCGAACAAGCTATTTGGTATACAGGCAGCTAACTTGCACCTACTTTGTGTGTGAGTTAGCCAATTCTTTTATACCACTCTATTTAATTAAGGATGCCATAAGCTGAAAAAGTTATAACGCACAAAATAAAACTAAATATTTGCAGTGTATTGGAAAGACGAATATTTTGCCTGTATAGGCACCGAATAACTTGTTCGACCGTACCTACAATGTATTCTATCACCTTTTTTCACAACATAAATCTTCTATAAGTGACTTTCAAATAAAAATTAAAAAAAATTCTTTCATATTCGTTGATATTGATGATGATGAATGACGCATTTGTATGAAATTGCTATAAAATTGATTCCAATAGATCTTTTTTTCAAGCCTTTCCACTTCATTTGTTGATTTGGATGTTACTGAAGTAAATATTTCGATTTATAATCTAGATTTTTGAGTATCAAATGGAAATGTTATGCTTCATTGAACTTTGTTTTGGCAACGAACGCAATTGTATTTTTTCAGCAAAAATTTCATTCTATGAAAATATTTTGTCAAGCATTAAATTTAATACAAAATACCAGCAACATTTTACCACTACCAAGCAATGATTTGATTTACCACTGCTATTGAGAAAATGTGAGATATAATAATTCAATTAAGGTTGATAAATAAATTATGTACCAATACGACTTCGGTGGTCTCAACGCAAATGGTAACAAAATGTTTTGATGATTACGTAATCATTTCGGACTATTACAATCCACTGTTGAAAATAGTGTCGAACAGTATCATGAACAAAGTTACTTGCGGTTCCATCCTTCCGCCTTTATGTCAAAATCCCATCATTCGTAAAATTGCCCCAGCTTTCTTAACGCAGATGTCACAATAGCAAACCGCGGTACGCAACGCTTATTAAGGCGACTACATGACCTAAAGCGCGGTCTTTGTCGGACTGTATAGAAAAGAAAGAGAAGTAGAATATGAAGCAATTATATATTTAAAAAAAATCTATTGTTAGGACAAAAAAATTAAAACACTAGTGCTTTAGTATGTTGCTTGTAGAATAATCTTGACTAAAAATCATAATGATTGTATGTATGTATATTAGTATGGTTTTTATTGTAAAAAGAAAGTTTTTAGAGGTAACTTCATGATTTTTTTATGTTTTCAACACACTATCTACCTAGCATATATCCTGAAGAATATCATATAGTTTTCTGATTTTGTTTACCGTAGTCGATCATATACTTTTATTGTTTCTAAAACTTGCGTCTTTTGCGTTTAGGTCCTGTAAGTCCCTTAAGTAAACCGAGCAAAAGCAATCTTAATCTCGGTGCAGACCGTATCATTATTACCCATATTTACCCCGTATCTCATTCAAGTGTGTGACTTTTTGTCGTACGTGTGGGAATGCCTGAATACGTCGTTTATACGCAATTAGTTACTCATTACCGTTTGTTTTGTCCTTTAATAACGACTATTTTGTTACTTTTTCATATAATTTAGCCATGTTTTAATACTTTTGAATGGATCTTTATTACGTCGGGCATATAATAATAATAATATTCCACAACTATCACACAACGCCATCTAGTCCCAAGCTAAGCAGAGCTTGTGTTATGGGTACTAGACAACTGATAAACATACTTATATATTTCTAAATACATACATATTATAGATAAATTACACCCAGACACAGAACAAATGATCGTGCTCATCACACAAACATTTGTCCTGGGTGGGAATCGAACCCACGACCTCCGGCATAGCAGTCAGGGTCACTAACCACTAGACCATCAGGCCTGTCTATCCAAACTATGCTCCACTTACTACTATGTTGGTGACGACTTATTGGGGACTAAGGCCGTTTGTGCACCGCCACGTTAACTGGACGTCAACGGGAACGAGATTACGGCGCCGCCGCCGAGGCAACGATTTATTTATTTATTTATCCTCACACTGGATCACCATACGGCTATTACACCAACGGAGTAAAAAATCACTTTCTGTTGCTTTCCATCCATGCTGTGCGCGGTGGACACCGAACGAGTGGCAATGGATCACGCACGCTCACGCAGCGTCAAGACACTACTCCATAACCCCATCACTCCTTCCACAAATTGCACACATTCATTGCGAATTTTTGAAACACGATGATTTTTCAAAGTAAATATATTAAAATTGAAAAAACGGAAAATTTTGAGGTGTCATCCTGCCTGACAGATGACAGAAACGATACATACATTTACTATGGCCGCGTATCCACCGCACGCAGTCACCCGGATGGCACGCTAGGCTCGAATAATTTCGTATCTCGTTGTCGTCCCGTTGACGGTGACGGGTGGACAAACGCTGTAAAGGCGAAGTTCCACCGAGATCTCGCTCACTCTTACTTAATAAAACTTTATCGAGGTTCACTATCATGACATGGGCAATTCATTTCATTACCGATTCTCTCCTACACGTGATCTTTGCGGAAGATATAACGTGTGAACAGCTTTTATTGCCGTCAATTATGACTTATCGGGCAATATCCGATTAGTATCTCCCCTCGCAGAGGGTTAGCCTGTTGCTAGGGTTACAATAACATTTTCAATCACATAGCTACAAGCTGCCACAGCCTGACTCATGCGAAAGACCCTCGCCGCCGCCCCGCCCACCGCCAAACACGGACATACATATATCACACACATTTTTATCCCTTTTAAGACACATACGTGGGAATAACTCGACTCAATCGTTCCGTGGCATACTGCCAACCGCTAACCTATTACTAATACCTACTGCATACCACGGTCCCCGACCCATTGTTTCTCAACGACAGTGTACCTACCGCTGGGTTGACATTTTACACAGCGGAGCTAATCTGATTTTGCTAACGAATGTATCGGATACACAATAACCGTGGATGTCATAATATCCGCTTAATGGAGTCGATGTACGCAAATGAAGCGGTGAAGCTTGGTGCGCGTGCGCAACTGTGGCGCCATGAAGGTTTAAAGTTTAGAAGGTTCACTGCATTCATAATTTCATACGTATCTAACAACATAGTAACAAGTACCAACTGCGTAGATGCCAATTGAATCAGAAGTACAGTCAAATCTGCGTCTTCAGATAATCGAGACTTCCATTTATCTAAGTGTTTTGAGGTCCTGTTAGAATTTGAACGCAATAAGCCTTCTGCATCTTAATTCGTGCTGTTATTAAAGGGCAATAAATCCGGCGCACGCGCATGGCTTCGTCGGCGCCACGGTATTGTTGTTGTTGCATTGTGCAACCAGAACAGCCTGACTGTACCCTTTGTTGTGTCTCCGACTACTCCGACATGGGTTTACTCATACATCCTCGTGGAACACCAGTTAGCCATTGGTCACATTAGCATATTGAGTCTAGACACAGTCGCGGTGGCTAATGTATTAGATAGCATCAGTATACGACCCTCTATAAACGAAGACATTAAAGTATACATCCCATCTAACATTCTACAAACATCCTTGTTGATATACAACCCTCGATCGGAGCCTCCATAAAGCACAATCATTAATGATCAATAAACGTCTTTCAGCATCGTTACTCTCAAACATAATTTCCCACAAACAGCTCCCAACCTCGCAGATATTTCATAATGGCGCCATCGAGCGCATTTAACAAATAATTAGCGGCGTTTAAGTGCGTATGTCGCTTCCCTTAACCGTTTCTCCGGAACTATAAAATTACGACAGAGGCATGTTGGCCGACTCGGAGCAAAAACGTCGGACGATAGCGGACGGCCGAGCTAAAAATAAGCCGTGGCCGATGTTAATGAAGAACAACCGGATTGCTGCTGACAGGGACTGACGGATCAGGGTAAGGTCCAACCACCCGATGACCGTTGCTAGCTTGACTCCCGATAAGAGGATCATTCATGTGCTTTTACGGCGATAATGTTCTACAGGATTTAAAAATCAAACAAGACAAAAAATCTAGCCTAATTCTGGCCAGGCCTTATTTTTATCAGTTGGCAGCTGACCAGAAACTTATCTTTGGGCATAAATTGTGTACCATAATCCTAATTGGTTTTCTTGCAAGTCCTGTTCTATGTTCTATTCAATGCAAAGCGTGAGCGATATTCACGTGCAATATTCTTGTTATTGTTGTCTATACGACCTTTCGAACAGTAAATCCCTTTTGCTCGCGTTGCGCAAGCGTGCCGTGCGCCTGCACCGAACGTATGAACGACCTATTTCGATTAGATCGCCCGCCTGGAACTACGATTGTTACCGATCCGAGCACGACTCCTTTCGCAAAGGTGAAAAATACTTTGAGAATGCCACGACTTGTCATTTTGCAGTCACGATCCGCGCCAGCCAAATGTCATCTAAATGTGTGGAGATATTTTGTGTTGAATGAAACCAGTTGCAACATATGAAATATCGAGGTCTCTCGAAAGTAACTAGCTGCAGTTTATGTTAGACATATTTATAATGGCAATAAAATGAAAGAATGTTGCTCCATGACAGGTCATTAATATGTAGTCTAATCCGTTTTGCTATTTACCGGCTGTAAAGCTTCTCTAGCTTTTATTAGTACTAAGAAGTACCATCTAGTTTAATGTCTTCCTACCCGCAGCACGAATGATTCCCTCTCTGCTTAGTTACTGCAAGTAGGGAAGGCGGTAAGTATGCGAGGTCGCCACTGGCGCCGTGGGACACAGCTGGTATTCAGCTCGAGGCCTACCATCACTTAGCGTCCATTATTCCAATTCTTACAGTCATGTGCATGTCTTCAAAAGCTAACAAGCTTAAGACATTCTCAAGGAAGCCCTAATACCCTACATTCGTCTTCCGCTGTCGCGCATTCCTCACATATTTAAGTTTTTTCCAATAATTCGCGATAGACACGAGTCGTTAACTGGCTTGCGTCCAACCCGTTCCCTAAAGGTCGGCATTTTTATATGCCGCATTGATATGTATTAAAGCGTTTAATTAAATAAAGATTACTTTTCGCGGCGTGTGCGCAGCGCGCTGTTTGCGGTCCTTCGCTGGTATTTAGTGGCATTTAAACTCGTGTTACTTGTAATGGAGATTATTTACGTGCACTTTGTTTCGGTAAGGATACACTGAGTGTTCATCATGATGATTGATAGCCAATAAAGTAGCTTTTGTCTTAAAGTAGGCAAAGGCGATGATCTTTTCTCATTATTATCCTGGACTTAAACACGGTGCTTGTTTATTTAGCTACGAAAATACGAACCTCAATCACTCGTTTCATCGCTCAAAGTCAATCCACCTTTGCCAACATTGAGCTCAAACCCCTGTCCTACACAGCCTGAATATTCAAGCCAGCTGACCTCAAATAGCTACACACTCCTTACATACCTTAAGCATGTAGGTAGGAGAAGCAGATTCTCCAATTAGCCCATGCAAGTGGCCGCGATAATTCGCCATGTCGCTTCCTGTATCGTTAATGACTATGGACATTATCTACGGGAGCGTCCATGTCCATGTGAACAACGTTTACTATTCATGGTCTTTGTTATTATAAGTCCATTAATGCTTCGAGGGCGTGTAGGCTTTTGTTTTGCTTCTTGGGTGGACTTAAGTGGACATGTTTGTGCGTTCTTAGGAGCGAAGAGTGATGTTACAAAAGATTTAAATCTTGGGTTTCCTAAGAAAGCTGTGCCGTCATTAAGCAGCCGCAATATGACGGCCGTCATGAAAATTATGGTGGGTGTTTGTTAGGCGACAGAAAATTTTGTGTATTTTTTTGTTCCTCTTTTTCTTAAAGTATGTATCTGTCATCTATATAATTTAATAATTAACCTACCCTTTGTGGTCGTAACCATTACTTTAAGAGTTCTATAATTAATGCGCTCTATAACTATGGCTGTCTCGCTTTAATTAGTACAAAATGACAATGACAGCTGGATTTATGGATCGTTTATAGGTGTGAAGTTTTTATGAACACTTGTAAGGCGTTATTTATGAGATCCTTACGTGCACCCGGAATGATGCTTTTACGATGCTTAATTAAAGTACAACCAGGCTTCATATGGATGGTATATGGTTTACTATTCGCACATTGAATATTCCTTCTTTTTATTACTTAAAACAATCGTTTCTTTTCAATAATCCACGTCATTCTCTTTTATTAGTTTCTTTACAAAATTACAAATACAGCGGGTACCTAACACGAAGTGAAAACTTATGACTGGAGCTGCGATTCAGCGCTGACTATAAGCGAGTCATTGCTAAGTATACGCGATTCAGCGCCGAGTATAAGCGATTCATTGCTAAGTATACGCGATTCAGCGCCGAGTATAAGCGATTCATTGCTAAGTATACGCGGTTCATTGCCGAGTATAAGCGATTCATTGCTAAGTATACGCGATTCAGCGCCGAGTATACGCGATTCATTGCCGAGTATAAGCGATTCATTGCTAAGTATACGCGATTCAGCGCCGAGTATACGCGATTCAGCGCCGAGTATAAGCGATTCATTGCTGAGTATACGCGATTCATTGTCGAGTATAAGCGATTCATTGCCGAGTATACGCAATTCAGCGTCACCGACCTAAGCGTGACGGTTCAGTTTGGTTCACTGTTCAGAAATGGCGCAATTGCATTCTTTCTGACAAAAATAAAAACTTCCTTCAGTCTTCACTTCAAAAAGTCTAGCTAGGATATTTATGTTCGGACAGTCCTGCTATTCGCACCATTTTGAACTCAAAATACACTACTCCTGACACTTCTGCCTACCCCATAACTACCATACTTACATGAAATACAAGCAATGCAAAAACAAGTGAAGTGTGCAGCTTGCCAGGTCAGTGGTACACCGAGCCGGATTGTGGAGGAACGCGACACGAACAATACGTACTATGTTCTCACTTGATAATGTTCCTAGGAATGCCATGATGGATGCTGCGGGTATGTCTGCGTTGGATCGTGCTGGGGCTCGTAATATACTACGTTTAATATTATCTACGCTCTTAACTGCGGTAATTATATTTGCAATTCCAAAATGTCGTCGACGTATGGAGAAAAAGTTCTTCAGAAGTTTGCGATGAAACAGGGGTTGAAGCTTTATGTTTCACTTGAGTAATAACATGTTAAAACGAGCTCAATTTAAGTACAGACGCCAGCACATCATGCTACTACAATCTGTCAAATTTCTTTAATAGATTTTCAACTTTATTGCTAAATTATAAGGTTCAAAGTTGATTGGGAAAATTTGACAGTTTCGGGTAGCTTGTTGTGCTGGAACCTGTACCTACAACAACAGCGGTGACAGTTTTAAACGAAGCTTGGAAGAGTACCTACGCTGCTGTTGTCGGCACCACCAAATTGCGACACCATTAATTTTTCGCGTCGTTTGTCAAATTCCTCATTACTGTTTTAAAAGTGCCATTTGCAAGCATAAAATTAAATGCAAGAATTCATCTTCTTCGACCATTATAACAATGCCCATAGTTCGTTACACTCTAAAAATCAATTTCAAGTAGATCATTATTTTATCGCCATCCAATTATTTGCTTGAGCAAAATATAGCAAACTGTTGGTGGAATGTTTTCAATTACTTTTTGAGCATAAAAAGTAGATGCACAAAAACTTTTTGATATTTATGTGGTAAGTTTTAAAATTGATTTCTGCAAGTTCTGTTACCCGGATTGTATATTCTCGTGATTGGGAAAAAACTAGTAGTATCAAATCTAAACAATTATTTGAAACAGGTCTCGACACTTGGAATTTATCAATTGAGGAAGTTTGTCGTCGTTTACACGTTACAACTCTTTTTTGTGTGGGAACTTAGTAGTGTCTGCTAGAACAGTTTAACCACATGGAATGTTCACTTGCGTTAAATAAGTAGATTTAAAGCTACGTAATCGTAAATACATACATACCTACATAACATCACGACGACTCGCGATGCCCGTATTCCTGTATTTATGAAGGGTAAGGCATACATAGGTGTACCTATAGTACTGTAGGAGAGGTACTTACATAAATAAATAAAACAATATATTTCAGATAAAATAATTATTAGGGGATCGTCTCTTTACATTTTCACCCTTGTCACTGGCGTGTTAGCCAAATCTGACGCCTACTCTTCTCAATTCTTATTGGCGCTTATCTTATAATATTATACTACTAGCAGCGCCCCGCGGTTTCACCCGCATAAGTGTCGATCCCGTGGGAATATCGATATAAAACTACCCTATGTCCTTTCCCGGGACTCGAAACTATCTCTGTACCAAATTTCATCTAAATCCGTGAAGAGGTAACAGACAGACACACTTTCGCATTTATAATATGAATATGGATTAAAAGGTTGCACAGCACAAACCATGCAGATCATAATCTCTACAGTACACAGACATTTCGCCAGCAATGTTTAAGTCCCATGTAATAAGGGGCGAGCGTATTGCCAACAACATTGCACAAATCCAGACCCCCGGGGCCCGGGCTGTTACTGAGAAATTCGAGATGGATAAACATAACTACAATATCCCTAATCCCAGGATCTTATGCTCAGCAGTAGCGCTTGCGGCCACTCTAAGCATTTATTTCAATTAAACCATTTACAGGCACTTTTGAATTTTCAAGAAGTCGGTCAGTCAGAAAATATGAAGCTAGTTGCCCATTCCGAAGCATATGGAGAAGAACGGTCGAGAAACTCCAAGGACACTCTTTTAAATTATATTTTTACAAAAATATTAGTTACATCGTTTATGTTCATGTTGAAGTTACCAACGAGGCAGGGAGACAACGTAAATACTTAACTAAAAAAACCCATCCTAGATTGCCTAGCCAGACATTAAAATTAATGAATGGTTTTATTTACAGCACTCTAATAATAGAAAGAAATGACAAGTATGGCGACCGACCTTGTCGTGGCTTAACAAGCAATTACACGAGCCTTCTTAATAGTCCCTAATGACGTGAGCTTCCTCCACACAAAACGTGACCAGACCATTCAGGTTTCATTCCAATTGTCTTAATGAACGAACGAATGAACGTCGAGACGAATCGCGGACAAAAACCGCGAAGCCGGGACAAATCTGATGAATCCATCTGCATTATAAGGAAGGTTCTTTTTTTGGTTAATGTTAGCAAAAAGCTTTGAGCAGGTTGTTGACGCTAGTTTTCTTTCATTTATTAAATTGGTATGGTGGTTTTGGTACTATTATTCTAAAACAAATCGATATAATATTGGACATGAGTTCTATCTTGGTAACTATAGGTTGGTATGATGCGTTGCGTTTTTTTATTTATTTCTTGGATCGCCAACAGAGGCTACACACTATACACTATCATGCACGTTAACATGAACAAGGACAAACATCCAATCATAGGAGACCACATCATTCAATTGTTATCTAGGTAAAATAAATCAAAATAAAATACACGAAAATCATAAAAAAATACAAATAAAATTTTAATAAAAATAACCATACACAAAAGAAAAAAAAAAAAGAAAATATTATGCCTTAATTACGACTGTAATGTCTTTTTTAAACTTTGATATTTTGCTAAATCCAAACGGAGTATTTATGAGCAATAGGAACAAAACGATATTATTTGTTAATTCGATGAAACTTAAATATGCCAATAATTGGAAAGTAATAATTGAAAAGTTAATGTTAGAAAATTATTACTTAAAATATTACTAACTACTAGAACACGAACTAAACAATCAAGTCGTATTTTAAACAGCACTTTCCATCATTCAATGTTTGAATAATTGAAAGCTGTATTATTGTGTAGGTACCGATCGGACTCGGTACAGCTAAACGATAATAATTACAACAGCAGAAAGTCTATTAAGTGTGTTGAAATGTTCCAACTGTTCCAAGAGACGACGTCATAAGTGAGGGGTTTGAATGTTTCCGTTGAACATCTGACGTATGAGCCCAATAAGGATGCACGTTCACTGGGTTTGTCCTACGATGAAAGCAATGTAATGACGTTGCAGCCTGACCACAGCCTGACGAAGCTGTGGTCGGAAAATTTTGGAAACATGATGCAATTTTTGTGCATGTTTTAACAGAATACAATGCCGAGTTTGAGTCTTTTGGTCACCCATTATTCAATATTAATTTCTAAGTACTTCCTCTCATGCCGTTCTCCGTTTCGACAAAGCTTGCATTATATGACTGTTTTAGACAGGCAAAGACTGTAGTTTATTGCACAACACGCCTTGTATTTTCTCTCATTGTGGAGTGCACGCTAGCCCTAAGGCATGGTAATTAGTGATGGGCCACGAACGCGTTGCTCATCAGCGTTTACCATAAGCGGTCAGCGGTGGCGTTCACACGCTCCAGTTTGCGAAGCGCCCGCGCGCGCGTTTGTCCGCGTTCGAAATACAAAAGCGGCGAATCCGCTTGCGGTAATTAGAAACGATGCGTACGCGCGTGAGAGATGTGCGTGAATGGCGAGATGTGCCAGGGAAGCTCAGGAATTTAGGTGTCATGATTTGTTTTTATGATTAGAGCTAATGAAAATTTTAATGAGTGCCTTCAAAGAAACCGTCGAAGCGGCTGCTTGACTCTTTTGAAAAAGACTAACTAGCGCTAAGCTGGGATAAGGCCAACTAAGTAATAAATGTTGGTATTTTAATCAATGCTCGACCTTAACCAATCTGAAGTCCAATCGCGTTAATTAAAGCCATTGATACCGTCGGCACATAATTTATACATTGTATGGCCATCTATTCCAAAACATTGTAAGCTTCACGGTCCCGTTTTATAATGTACAATAGTGCTTGGTGCGTGCAGCAGTATTATCAGGTGTACCTACCGCAGTTGCGCTGGCGCATTGTTTTGCTCTCATTTACCGCGATCGCCGATAACATCGGCCGATCGGCACGGGCCGAACGATAAATTTAATTAAACCACCTGTCGCACGCTACCGCCAGATTATGTTATCTACCGCGAAATACGCATACAGCTTGAGAGAAAAAATAATGACCAGAATGCATAGATAAAGTAGGATTAACGCAACATTGTGACCATAGTTTCTTGTTTGTTTACATGTTGAAGATATTAAAAATATTATACGTAGGAGCTTCTTTATTGGGGGTTGTCCTCAATAAACATGTTCAGTAACCAGTTTTACTTGCGTATTTTTAATCCCGAAGAGAGCTGGTATTCATTTAAAAATAAAGGAGTGTTTCTGGGATAATATTCCGCTATATCAGCCTTAAAAAGGTAAATATAGCCAGCGTTAACATAAACCGTAGCACATAGACAGAGTTTAACATTAAAATACAGGATGCTGTCAGTTCTACATGAAAATGCCCTTCTGTAAACTATTCACAGAGAAACAAGGCTGGAAATTAACGGCCAAAATTGAACAATGTGCGATCGTTAAGCATTCATTACGCGCCCGCGCATGTTCGCTCAAATTTATTTTCGCTCGCGACATCCCCTCGCCCCGTTTCCGGCTCGCTAATGAGCCTCGCTCGGTAACAAGGTTTGTTACTCACACGTTACACCTAATAGATAGGCGTTGTCAAGCGTCAACTTATGTTCTACAGTTCTACTCACTTGAACGCCAACAACTGCTCTCAATTCCTCACTATTTTTACCTTATTCTCTATATACATTCTCAATTCCTTTGTCGTCTTTCCATTTTGCATTACAGTACGCAAATTAATCTAAACCATAACAGGTTCGTGCTCTGTACAATATCAATTTCCATAGTTACAGTCTATTACTTTGACAATTCTAATTATTGTAAAACATGGTGCCCGGATTGAACAACTCTATTGAGTTATGACGCACGCCATTGTAATAAAGCGAAGTACTCGGATTAAATATACTAGAGAGAAAATGGCAACTAAACAAAATGCTCCTTATGAATAAAAAGATCATTGTTTATACATTGGAATCGATGATCGATGTTGCGCAATCGATAGGTGGAAACAAAGCCGATGGTTGGAACGTCTCGAGCGGTTAATCGATTAGACGCACAGCAGTCTTGGTGCTTTTTGTCCGTTTGCCATCGAGATGCTTGACCGAACATCTGAAGAGTTCATTTACGTTACGATAATGGTAACAAAAAACATCGTAGCAAAGGAAATATTGCGAGCTGTGATGAATGACCTCCGATTTAGATAAAACATTTCAAGGTCTGGGATGATTCAGAGAATGATGAGAAGAATTTAACAAAAGAAAATATTCGTAATATTGTCCGTGATTAGTAACGGACTGGTGGATAGATAGAAGGCGGCTTGAGAACGTTGCCACTTTTCACGATCTATAGCAACAGATAGAAATGTAGCCTAAAATCTGAGATCATTTCGCAAATAAC
The DNA here is from genome assembly GCA_945859645.1 of Amphipoea oculea. NCBI lineage: Eukaryota > Metazoa > Arthropoda > Insecta > Lepidoptera > Noctuidae > Amphipoea > Amphipoea oculea. Next base: position 19,819,860 of record OX243873.1, read on the forward strand.
CAAATCGTATCATATCAATAAACATTTCGAAATCCGATTGCACGATACCGTTTCATTTATCAACCTTTGTCTACGACATACGTCAAGCTGTCAGAACGCGTTCGGTTTTCGCTGTAACCTTTGACCTTTGGCGCGAGTCACGACCAACCTTGGGTGCTTGGGTATTGGACCAGAGACCAGTGTGATATCTGTGAGTCTTTCTAAACGTGACTAGAACGCGGCCTTCGTCCGCCGCTCCCTTTTAGATTTGCGATATAGATCTGCCGCTTATTTTATGCTCAGCTTTTGTTGCAATTTGTGTGTTGTGGGAATTAGGTGGGGCGTGTGTTGTCAATTCTCTCTATATGGTGAGCAGATCTTCAAGCCGTTGTGCATCTAGTTGGTTAAATTCATTTGTTATAGCTTCTCCTTCATATTTGTTATTTTCCAGTCTCATGCTAGCTCTTCCTTCTTCAAAGTCAACAGGTTCTCTTTGATTACGTTTTGACTTTATTACTAACAACAACATTTACTTCTTCGGCTTAATCTTGTTGAACGGGATGATTGGCCTTTCCTTACATCGGCATTAAATATAGCATTGCAGAATTACTGACATTTGTATCCTCTGATTGCAAATGCATAAATGTTACAATCATACTTAAATCTGTTCCATTCCAACTAATGATATCGAATAAATAATCTAATTGAATTTCATAATGGCATTGGTGTTTTCAATTCTAATTCGCATGCGGAATTCTTTTACCTAGTCCTATATCAATAAAAAATATGAATACTAAGAAACATGTTACGAGCACTTAAACTATTACCTATAACATAAAATCTTGTTAGCCATAATTATTGTCGCGAGACACGTGAAATATGTATGAGAGTCATTACAAGGACAATTAAATACGTATCCGTGATGATATTGTACTATTATCTGCTTGTCTGTGACAATTATTGCTAAGTCAGGCTACGTTACGATTATGATATCTGTGTATGTCCTTATGAATAAAAGATTACGACTTTTTATAACGCAATGCAATTATATTTATTATTTAAGAGCTCCACTCTGTGCAGTATCACTTTCAACCTGTTTAACAACCATTATAACTTGAGCTGTTTGGATCTCGCTGAGTTATTAATTGTAATGCATGTAATTTACCTAGCCCTCTTCAATACTTAGTAATTTTATAACGTAGTTATTGTGTAGGTATCGTGTTTAACATCCCATTAAGAGGTAATTAAGATTATATTTTCGGAATCATTGTCATAATGTATTCTATGACCTCCGTCTAGGTTGTAACATGCAGCATATTCAAATAAATTAATTATATGTACCTACACGTGAACATATTTATTATGCACATAGGTACATTAGTACAATATTGTTAGAAAATACAAATGTAGTTCATAATATTGTATTTTCTAACAATTTTTCCCACACGCGATCGTTCACAAACAATTAAAATTAGTCTCGTGTTTCCAGTACGTTAATGATATACTTGCTCTAGATTTGGAACCGCTATCATTTGAAGCTCCATCTTCGTTATTTTTATCATAAATTGCTGGCGATGTAGTTCCAGCAGATTTCGTAGATACAAATGTTCCAAATGCTAATTCTACAATTCCAAATTATGGTAGGTCTCCTAAATCCATTTCACAAGGTCAATCAACAACAATTCACCAGGCAATAAAACTCCCTTATCGTACAACAATTTGCATGAAACCATCCCATCGTTTTTGGTGTGCGGGCCAAATTAGCCGCCTGTCATAAATTCTACCACCGAGACATAAAAGACGACAGCAAAAAACTTTGACCTTGGCATCTGAGGTAACCGAGCGATCCCTTTGCGAATAACATTAGTTACGCTCCAAGGGTCCACAAAAAACGGTCCAACTTTGGCCCGTTGACTTCACTGTTATTACTTGAATTTTAACACAATCCTTCGAAATGTAGGAGTTGTTACCCGTTCCTTCATCAAAAGTCTTCGCTGTATCACCATAAATGGTTGGATAATCCTACATTTTGGCGTACCGTGTAATCTTTAGCGTCGTATTCTGAAGGCCTTCCGCGTCTTTAGCGCCGTGTAATTATTCCCATTGTGTGTAGTATCTAATTTCAGCATGGGCGTTTAATGGATCACTGATTACTGCCTCCATGTCTACCGTACGATTCGCTGCGGTCTCAGAACGCGGAAAGAGTAATAAATTGCTGCAAATCCATTTTGACAATGCGCTGAGAGTAACAAACCTTGAACTTTTAGTTTCGCCCAGCCATTGTGAGTTTGGCATAGCAACTTGTTGTGAAGGACAAAATAGACTGTTATAGTTTTGCCTAATCATTTATGACCTATTGAGCGAATAGAAACTGCTGGAAAAAATAATTATATTTTAAGCTTTTCAGTTGAAATTTTCACGGTTTATTTTGCTCATTAGTGTCGCCCATTTTTTTAATAGGTTTCTATGTATCTGTAGCACTAACAACGTTCGTTAAGAATGCGAACCACTTCCGCCATATGGCCAGCGGCGGCGGCGTGGCGTCCGCTTTACGACGCATGCGTGCTGTCGCGGTTACACTTTGTTGGTTTTTATCTAAACACACCACTGTAACCAGGGCCCTTTTTAACTGGACCACACGTAGTGTTCCCTGGAAGTTCATTGCATCCTGCTCCAGATCACCTGTTTACATACATCCCATCGACGTCTCCCCTATACCTTGTGTGGTCTTTACTCCGAAGACTTAAACTCGACCGTTTCGACGCGCCCTTCCTCGTGTTTGTACACTGAATATTGTTCTTAAAACTTGTTTATTCAACCCCATATGTTAACGGACACTATAAATAAACGTGAAACTGACCGTAACCGGTCCAAGTTTCTTAACATCTAGTACGACAATTTGTCCTTGAGTAATTGATCGTAAACACTTTTTCTTTTTTTTTTACAGGTAAGAAACTTTATTGAGCCACACACGGCACCTGTCGGACGAGCCCTGGGCGGAGGTATGGATCCTAATGTCAATAAATTAACTATTTAACGCAGGTTTGATGTTTAGAAAGGACCCCGTCGCTATAAATGCTTATTTTATACCGATGTTCACTGCATTGACATAATAATACCTACTACATGAATAAACCCATAAGATCCATTGCTCCATTTCTAAGAAAAATCTGAATTGAATGGACTGGTATGATATCTTCCAACAATATACGATTATAAATTATATCATGCTTTTGATGTTTCCGATATACTTATGTATATGTATTTTTCTAAGAAACAGCTTGTATCGTAATATTGATCTTTATCAGCATTTGATTTAGGAAGTATAATATTTGTTTTTTATTCGTCAATAAATCAGCCTTCGTTTCTGTGTTTATTTGTAGTTTGTGATCATTCACATCCGATCATTAGTCAAACTTGTCAGAAACCATTTTTAACCCCCGACGCAAAAACGACGGGGTGTTATATACCTAATAGCATTATTTCTAACGCTTTTTTTCTTGCTAACCTTTTGACTTTTATTATTATTCTGTGTACTTACGATATTTATATCTATGATATCAGTAACAATGGTTCAAAACATTAGAATCATCCTTGACCCGATCTCCTAACACCTGTCTCGCATCCTTCCTAGTCGGACGTGCGCTTACACATGAAACAATAGCCCCTAATGCCGGCGCCGCCCGAACAATAGCTTCTAATTCGGCCCAACACCATACAGCCCATCTGATACACCCATTGTATAAAATTTAAGATTTGGTTTAATTGTTGACTTTTCGAAAAGTATTCGAAAGGCGACCTCGTCTCGAAACGCTTCAATAATTAGGTTCATTGAAATTGGTCCTCGGGATCTAAAAGTCATCAAGGATTTGTTAATCGGTGTCCAAAAGCTTTGTCTTTTAACCTGGTCGGCTCTATAAAAATATTTACATAAGTGTAACGCAGTTGCAGCGAAATGATTATGCAAAAATTCAGTGTAATAAGAGATGGCCCATATATTCTCCGAATAAAATTTAAATTTAAAATTCCATGAGGTCGCCACTAATTACAGCGTCTTCCGAATTTCCTGATCGTATATCCAGCGAACTGTCAGATCTGAACGGGTAATTGGTAACCAATCATGGTGAAAGCCAGCGACGGGCAGTCTGCCGCTCCTCGATCATTCCACGTCATATTCTGTCCCCATTCACGGCTGTGACCCACTTTGGGAAACCATTGTCCAAAAAGAAAGGCAATCCAGTTTACGTCTTCTGCAGTTCGCGATGCCAGTTAATTAATGGTTATTAATCATAGTCACGACCAAGCAGTTTCTAAAATAACAACACCTTTTTTGTCATGTTTTAGTATCTATGTTTTTGTTTTGGACCGTGTTTACAGCGTCTTCAATTCTTCACGGATACTTTTGTTGTCTTCCGTGATTCACTTTTTTGCTATAACTGGTAAAATATTTTTATTGCACTTAATTATCTTCTTCAAATTCCACTGACCTATAAACCACCACGATTCTTCTTCTTTTCGCAAACTTAAGCTTCCCTCATTTTTCTGCAACTGTCAAGATTGTGTGGTCTCACAAATTTTTCCAACAATTACGTTGAAAATTAATGGGTGTCATAACACAACCTCAAACTTCGACTATATTTTATCATTTCCATCAAGAATGCCGTTATTTTTTTCACATTGTCCCCGTAAATAAATCCGGTTGTAATATGTTATTATCGGTCGGTCCGGTAACACCGTAATTTGGCCATAAGTCAACTGTTAATCTGATGCAAATTGCCTCTTGTATCACGAAGTTTGGTTGACCGATATCGGGAAGAATGGATGAGGTAACATTTGCGTGCAACAAGGACATGCAACAGAGATAAAGATTCAGAACAATACTCTATTCAAATTACCTTATGTTTAATGCCAGTCTAGCTCTAACCAATATTTAAGATGTTATGTGAGCTGCCAACTTGAAGCTAATATGTTCTCTGTATCCTCTTTGATGTTCAGTAATTGTTTTAATGTTGTATAACCGGTGATCTTTTCTGAAATGATTTTTAAAACGTGGCCATTACTCCTAATAGGCATGATGTAAGTGGATGGGTCTTCATCTCTGTTGAGTCTTGTTCGTGCTTTCAATGGACTTTAACTGCCATGTGTTATGTTTTGTTACATAAATCCCAAATACCTTTATATTTTTTGTAATGTTCTTCAATATTTTTGGAGAAATCTAGATATGATTGTGTTTGATCATGAGTTCTGTCGTTGAAATTCCATTTTCATGTTCTGATAAAAGTAAATGCGTGTTATTTAGCTTGATTTTCAATAAAATAACAATAAAGTTAGTTAGTTTCGGTTCCATTAAAGTTGATTTGAATTGATTCAAAAGAGTCAAAGTGAAATTAATTCAACAGTTTTTTTATGCAGATTGTAACTTGATCTTTGCAAAAATGAGCGGCGTTCGTCGATTTTTAATCGGTTTCTCTTACAAAAAAAAACGTTTTGTAATCGTCCAAGTGTGAATGCGTATAGCGCCTCTGAACGATCGTGACAATTGCTAAAATTGCCAGAACCCGCGAAAGGTGTTGCGTAATGCCGAACTCTTTAGCGTTTTCATGCTTTCTAATTAATTGCATAATTTACACCGCCTGTTGTAATTGGCGCACCACTGCACTTTAGTCAGGTGTTAAAATAACATTCGCAATAATAACACAGTAGTCTATCCTCAGGTCATTTGTAAAGTTCATCTTTATTAACAGGCGGACATGACATCATTTTGACATGCATACGTCAAATGTGAAGACATGACAACCTACATGAAACATCCTGAATCACCGATGCGAACAATCTGGTATTATGTCGGTGAAATGTTCATTTAGCTCTCAAAGAGGTCCATAGGGCTCGCAGCCCGCTGTAAGCATAGTTAGTACAGAATTTACAACCGCGTAAATTCCCATCTGTGTCGAGCAAATATTTTTATTCGTCTGCGAACTAGTTACATTCAATCCACTAACCTCGTTATAAGAACGGGTCGGGTTCTTTCATTACCTCTCGATTAATATCGACTAACGATTACACAAAATCGATTCGAGTATCGTTGTGTGTTTACTCTTCGTATTTTTTCCTAACAAATGATATCGATTAATTTGTCGGCGGGCCATTCGTGGGTAATTGAAAAGTTTTTATGTTTGTATTGGGCAAATACCTCGTTAAGTCGATGATGTTACATTCATATACGAGTATTAATTATTTGATTAGTCGATTGTTGGGAGAATTCATTAGTGTAGGATTGCTTTTTCGTTTCAAGAGTCTAGATCTTAAACGAAGTCTGTGTGGCATTTTAATTGGAACATATTTACGCATTAAAAACAATAAATATATGATGTCTGTCTTATTTGTTTCTCCACATTCCGCAAACGTACGTTTCAGACATAAAAGTTAGCGAAGCAATAAACGCGATAAAATTCCGCGACTAATGGCCACTCTCGGGCAGAGACAATAACGAGGAGTGCAGTATCATTCTCTCTGCTTATCCCTCATGTCGTGAGTGCAGATTGCAATTTTCCATCTGTCACCGTTTTATTTGTGCGTCAGTTTTGATGGCTCGTTGCGTAGAGCAAACGTCATGCGCGGTGAAGCCGCGCGTCCAATTGATGACGCCCACGCATCGCGCCGCGCGCGCATGCCAATTATTTTGTTTGTAATTGTAGCTTTATTATTGCAAACCATGAAATACAAGCGTTTTATTCCAAGCATAGACATACACAGTTTAAAACAATATTAAATTTGCAAATTACAGTTTTTTTTTTTTCATTTAATAACGTGACATTGCATACCAGTGACAAATTGCATGTCAATACCGAATGCTAATTGCTTTAAACTTTCATGGTCATTATAAATTGTATTTCTAATATAAACCTAAAACTAATTCTCTTTAACCTTTAGTCTTTAGTCTCATTAAGCTCAAAAGAATAGCTCTATTCATTTTAGAGGTTAAGTACTAAATAGCATGAAAAGTTTTGTTCGAATTCGAAGGCACGCACACCGATGAAGCGTTATTATACGAATTTAATTAATTGTAATACTTGATATTAATGAAACGCAACACCTAAGGTCTTATAAGCGATGGTCGCTGAAAACCAGCGCTGGGGCTCTGTCTTCTGTTCTTTTCTATTTTTTTTTTTGTGTTTATGTTCTTTTTTGCGTCATGTTCATCGCAAATAACGTATTTTTATTTTTCTTTTCTTTCCCTTTCCCTAAAATAGACAAATGAAGCTTTTTAAAAAGGGCCTAACTAATCATCCAACTTCCAACAGCATTTACTTTTGTCTAAGTAAAAACTGCCAGAAGGCAGAATTGCAACAGAGGGGCAATTCTCGTAATTCTAAGAACGTTCACAGTCTGATCTCAGTCTCACAATCTGTCAAAAATACCTTTAATTTGATTTATTTCCGTTGGATCCCGTTTTTGAATTCCAGTTTAATATTTTTGGCGTTGGATCCCGCAAAACATTATTACATGTATTTCCGTTGGATCCCGAATTTAAAAAATGCAAGATAATTACGTTTTATTGTCGTTGAATCCCGAAAAGTATTTCCGCTGGATCCCGAATGCTTAAAAAAATCTGAATGCGGGTACTTTCAAAAACAAAATTGTTTATAATAAAATGAGGGGTTCACTAATGTTTCACCAAAACTCCATTGAAATTTTTAGTTTACAACCAACGTTTCGTATACTATTTATTTCACAAACAACTCATTTTCTATATAATCTATTCGTTTCTGGCACTCGCCGGCCGCTGCCGCGGCACCGCTCGCTTCGCTCGCTCGGCTCGTGCGTAGGGGTCACAGTTTTCACATAACCTAACCTAACAATTTTTTTTTAAATAATTAACCTAATCTAGTGTTTGATAAAGGTAAATCACTTTTCTTCTTCTGAAATGTACACGTTATTATAACATGGGATTCAACGGAAATAGCAAACGGGATCCATCGTTAATACCTAAAAAATGGGATTCAAAAGTGGGATCCAACGAAAATAAACGTTTAATTTCCCTACATATTTGACAAGTTTTTGACACTGATTGTCACTGAGATGAGATTGCGACTAGATTTTGAATGTTTTTAATTACGGGAATTTGCTTTCTGGTAAGTTTTCGTTACATAGAGATTTTCTTGTCCTAATAGAAACAATTTACACATTTCCGAACATAAAAAAGCAAAACAAAATTAACACCAATGAACTGACAAAAATGATAAACTCATTACACGAGGTACAGCCATGTATACTCCTCATTAGGGTCAGGGTATGGATAAACAAAGTGCGTCGCATGATCGATAGACTGCATAACGGGCCACGTCCGGTGTCACTAGCAACGGTGCGTGTGCGCATTGTATATGTCGGAGTGACGGCTCAATGGTGTATGCTGTTGTGTGCGAAATGTTGTCATTATGTTTGAAATTAGGTTCCGGGAGGATTAGGAGTTGTGATTTATAGTACACTCGGCGTCACAAAAATCGCACCTCTTTAAAAATTCCCTTCAAAGTCATTTTAACCCTATTAATCAATGGTAGACATATGACTATAAGGTATCATTGGAAAGGCAATTTATTTAAATTTCAGAATAAATCTATGGATTTGGTTTTTTGTTTACCAGGGAATAAAAAAAAGCAAGCTAATGCAAATGATTAAAAAGTTAAATTTTATTTTATCAGCAAAAATTACAACAAAGTCCTTAAAAACAACTTAAAACCTAGTGTTACCCCCCCTAGCCCTGATGACTGCTTCCATGCGTTCTCTCATGGACCTAATTAATGTGACAACAGTCTCTTGCGGAATGTTGTCCCATTCTGCAACGACGGCATCTTGGAGGTCTTGGAGAGTGGTAGGGGCAGGATCACGTGCCCGTACTCGCCGTTTCAGTTCATCCCAAAGGTGCTCAATAGGGTTTAGGTCTGGACTTCGCGTCGGCCAGCGCATAACAGGGATTCCAACTTCTTGGAGGTAGTCTTTTACAATTAAAGCGGTGTGACAGCGGGCGTTATCGTGCATTAACGTGAACCCACTGCCAACAAAACCCGCATAAGGGACAACCTGCTCCTCTAAGATCTCTGTTATGTACCGAGCAGCAGTCAGCGACCCTTGCCCGCGAGCACTTCCAGTCCGAGAAACACACACAATGTTCGTTTTGCCGTCGATTGACATGCCGCCCCAGAACATGCACGAGCCACCCCCGTATTCCACTGTCTCTTGAATACAGGCTTGTGCGAATCGTTCCCCTTGCCTCCTATACACTCTTCGACGCCTGTCGTTGCAGAAAAGACACACCCTCGTCTCATCCGAGAAGAGCACAGCCCTCTATTGGTCTATTGTCCAATCCACATGGTCACGGGCAAATTGCAACCGGTCTCTCCTATGCTGTGCAGTCAATTTTGGCCCTGTAGCAACCCTATGAGCTGCAATTTTTTTTTTCCTGCAGTCTTCTTCTAATCGTGGAGATGCTTACAGAAGTTCTGCGAGCTGATCGCGGTTGTTGTTGCAGCTCAACAGCATTGGAGAACCGATTACGTAAAGACGTCGAAACAATGAAGCGATCGTCTCTTTCGGATGTGCACCGTTGTCTTCCAGATTCACGTCTTCGGATATAGCCACCAGTCTCTTGGAAGCGTTGGAACACTCGTCGAACGGCAAAACGACTCAAGTTCAGTTGCCGAGCAACATCACATTGCCGCATCCCTGATTGCAGTAGTGCAATGACTTGAGCGGCTTCATCTGCAGTGGTATCCATCTTCTGGGGTATTTTTCTTGCTGTAGCTGTTCACGTGTGTTCACTTCAAAGATTGAATAGCGAATGACCAACATTTAACCCGGGTCGCCCGTTTTATACCCTTGTAGGGAGATGCAATTAAGTGACCGTTGTAATGCGTATTTAGACAACTTTTTTTTAACGTTACGTGCTAATGAGATCTGTTGTGTTTAGGAATTCTAACTGTTGTTAATTTAAAGGTCGTTAAACATACTTTCAATTGATACCAATATTAATTGGGTTTAATGTATTCGTTGCTGGCGGGATATGCTTTAAACTTATTTTCGAAGAGGTGCGATTTATGTGACGCCGAGTGTAGTTATTTAGACATAATAAACTTATTATGTATTGTATTTTGAAGCCAGAGATTGAAGACTTTTCCAGCGATTGCCAACTAGCTATTGTCCGCGCCTTCGCTCGCGTGGGCGTCGAAAATTATCCCACGAGAACGTACCTACTTCTGGGACAAAAACTATCTTATGTCTTAACCCAGGCATTTTGAAATTTCATTGGATTCCGTTCAGCTTTTAAGACTTGAAAAGGTAACAGAGTGACTGAGCTACTTTCGCATTTAGTGACTAAATGCGAAAGTAGCTCAGTCACTCTGAGCTACTAAATTTTAGTCCCACTGCAGCGCCTTCCTATGGCCTTTCCAGTCCCTGTTCTCTTTTAACTTTTCCCGGTCTACTGCGATTGCGGTCCAAGCCTTTAAGGAGTCCAGCCCATCCCGCCATCTTTTTGTGCTGTTTGGTTGGGAACAACTGGGTCAATTTTTGCCTGCACGAGCATTTGTATAATATCTTCTTAACCGGTCAAGCGGCGCGCGTCGCCGATCGGCGACGAAACAATAGAAAATCAATTGTGTCTCATTAGCGGAGCTTGACAGATTAAGTCTATGTCTAGTTTTCTTCTTATCGTGTCGATGGCAAACTAAATTCAGTCAGCTCTGAATTTCGCTTCAAGTTTGGCGTCTTTAGCGTCCATCAGTTCCTGTAACGTGCAAACAACAGGACACGCAGGACAGGATATTAATGTCCCATTCTTTGTGGAACAGTATCATTGCAATCAGTTTTAAAACAGAGATGAGAGAGATGACTTGTGGGAAGAGCTATTCCTCATCAGGAGCAACTCTCTTATAAGTAAAGCAGCTTTCTACAAGTTAATCAAGTTATCTAATTTTATTGAAGAATGTTGCGTGTGTGTTGTTGTTGTGTCTTTTGAGTCAACCTGCGTCCGGAGTCTGTGTGTATGTCTAGTGTAGATATCATTGTCTGATTCAGTTAATTAATTAAATAAACTCTTTAAAACAGACACTAAATACACAATATTTCATCGAATCAGTACGAGTTAATGAGTAGATTTCGACTTCTGTGCAGTTGTTCTGTCCGGAGATGTTGTTGCACCGTTAAAGGTTGCGCCCGCGCCGACCTCGCTTGTTTAATTAAGTTTTATTTACACAACAACATAACTCTGGCTTGTAGATATACTCGGTTTGTTTACCAGTTTTCTCTTTTGTATACGAAGATAAGAGTCTGTGTTTATAAGGCCTAGTCGACAGAGGATAATTTGTTTTTTAATTATCAACGGTTTTTGTCCTACTTTCCGCCTGCCTAATTCTCAAACAAAATCAAAAGTCATTTATTCAAATTAGGCTGAGATTCAGCACTTTTCGAACGGTAAAATTAGGTACATAAACAGTCCCCCAAAACGCCCGCCCATCACCTCTTCCTAGTGCTTTCGCTGGGAAAAAGTGCCGCAACAAACTCCCCAGCAGCACAGCTGTCTGTTCAGTTACCTAGAAAAACTTGATTATATACAATAGTAGGTATGCAAAGTAATTAACATTACGAGACACAGAACATTAAATTACTTAAATAATAATTTGCCCTCGACCTGAACCAGCCTGACGGGAAGGTCGTTAAAAGATGCCCATCCATAGACATAGTTACCCATCTCTCCACTAGTCCAATGCTTACTCTAGGATGCATATCCGGTAGGCTCTTAAATCCTAACCTATCCTTCGGGCACGTCTTCCCTACTATTACCGCGCCCCCCGGTCTATTCCTTGATATGCAATGGTCGCTGTAGCACCATGAAAATAAGGCTACAGGAGCTAGTGCGAATCTTGGGGTTCATTCGATTAATGGAGTCTGGTTTAACCACGCTGGGATCGGTGCAATTTATTCATTCATTCATTCATTATGTCAGCTAGCCATGCCAATATATCAACAAATACAATGAAAACTATACTCAAGCAAAAACAAAATTTTTTAATACCTGAAAATTAAAAATGTAAACAGAGGTGCAACACAAATACAGAGATGTAAAGGTACGATTCCACCAGTGTGCTGAACTGTGCGGCACTGTAATGCACAGTGTACGACACAAATGTTTATTCTGGTCGACTCACTCAAGCAAACAATAACAAATTGTGCGCGAACATTGTAGAAATGTTCGCGCACATCTGCATACTTTTATGCAGAAAACATGCATACAGTGGACTCGCGTCGACGCGTACACACTTGCTGTTCGCGAACTCAGTCTTGCTTCCGCTACCGGAGAGAAAACATTTATTTGTCCGCGCACATTGCCCCGATTAAACCCGAACACACGAACCTTCGCCGGCTCGGTACCGGGTCCAAGAATGACGTCATACGACACCCTACATTGATTAAATTATGTATAAATATTTATTATGCTACCCATCAAATCTTACGAATGTGCGTTAATTAAAAGAGATGGATAAAAAACTTATATGTTAACGCCATTAAATTTTTCATATTTAGCGCGCAATTTTATTAATTAACCTTTATTCGTTTAATCGTTACTTGGCCTTTATATTGAAACTGAATCAATAACTAAGTACCTTTGACCATAGACCATAGTCATAAAATGAATTTTGCGGCGAATTGTTTCTATATTTAAATCTACGATTTAAATTTATAATAATACTAGCTGCGCCCCGCGGTTTCACCCGCATATGTGTCGATCCCGTGGGAATATCGGGATAAAAACTATCCTATGTCCTTCCCCGGGACTCAAACTATCTCTATACCAAATTTTATCTAAATCGGTTCAGTAGTTTAGGCGTGAAGAAAAGACAGACAGACAGACAGAGTTACTTTCGCATTTATAATATTAGTTTGGATTTGGAATGCGCTCGCCGTTCAAAATTATTTTTATTTATTGTACAATTATTTATTTTTGATAGTTTCTAATAGTTTGCTACAGAATGCCCAGTGAACACTCTGCTCAGTGAACATGTTCGTGCACAAGTGTGCTACACTGTGCGCTTACAAAAGTTACGCACAGCTTTGCCGGTGGAAACAGAGACTAACGGATCTGCAGCTCAGTACGTGCACTGTTGGAGTTTTGCACAAAATGTTTGTGAACAAATGTGCTGCACAGTATTTTGGTGGAATCGTACCTTTAGAGTGATCATACTTTGACTAATAATTGGTTTAATATCTTGTCAGAGATTATAGTTGCGATTCTACACTTGATGTTTGTCTCCCGCGTCATAATTGCAATAAATAGAACAATAGGTACCATTCTCTTTGTCGCTAATCCCGCTCTACAAATAACTCCAGTCCGATAGAAACTATTGAGATAATAAGAGTTCAGTGACTCCGCTCTATTGCGTTGAAACATAGCCAGTAATAAGTCACTACGGACAAGCATTTATTGTATTGTATTCCTTCCCTTTTGAGCCTGATGATTAATAGCACCGCTGAGAATAAATTAGAACAAGTCCGGCTGCGAACTAACGACTACTGTCTCGTTTCCGACATTACTAATTACTGAGCCATCAGTGCTTTTAATTATTGCTTTTTATTCCACATCTGTTTTAATGGGATGGGTTCTTAATTAATTTAATGGTATTAAACCTGTCATCGTACATTAAGCCGTTGGTCTCGGCTGTCAGTCGTTGATCTTTGACCGTCGTAAAGGTAGTCAGAACCCCAAAAGTCTTACAACCAGTGTTACCAAGGGGTATCCCGTTGCCCAGTAACTGGATTGTGGACGGCAGATAGGCAGTCTCTCAGGTATTTAGCTGCATCCGGTTAGACTGGAAGCCGACTCCAACAGATATACTTGGGAAAAGGCTAGGCAGACACATTTTTTAATCATCGAATTCTTTTTTCCTGATCGAAAGTTTGTCACATTGTCACAGACTGCGCAAGGATGTCATTGATGAAGTAACTACCAGATGGCTGTGATTACCTAAGCTGCAATATTAGGCCTGTATTTAGTTCTATGTCATTTAAATCGGCCATTATAACTAACAGTATCCGGGATTAGAATTGTAAAACAATGTTTGGCATTTTTTAATAATTATAACTTGCAAGGGAAAGGAGTACTAGTGTAATTATTATTGAACCATAAATTCTTATTGCAATGACTAAGGCTGGCCTTACACGGACTGCTCCAGCAGTAAGCCAGTGATCAACATACACGGACTGTTAGTGCAGTCAAATTCAACCGCTTGAAGCTGTCGTTGAAATCTGCCTGATTGCTGGTGCAGCAGTCGGTATCAACTGCTCTGCGGTTTTTATTGCCGGCCTTAACACACGCGTTGTGAAGTGAAGAGCGCGGGCGGAGGTAACTGCGCGAGAGCAGTCAACAGCTCGAGCAGTCAGTGTATGCCTGGCGACTGCTAGACCGCACTATGAAATTTCGCTCGAAGCAGTCGCGACTGCTCGAGCGGTTCTGTATATGTGTGTACGTAGAAGACTGTAGTTTGCTATGAAGTCGCAGCTTGAAGCAGTCGATACTGGCTGCTTCAAACTGTCCGTGTTTGGCCGGCGTAACTGTTTTTGGCAGAAGAGATGCTCACCACAGCGTCGCCACTTCCACAGTGTTGTTGGTGGCAGGGCAGAGGTCACTTTGACTGCAAGTTTTGGGACACAGATAGCAAGATAGAGGTGCAGCATGGTTTGCGACACAGCTCCACATCCACACCCTGCCGCCGTTCCATCGAGGTAACCCCACTTTACCAGAGGGGTAATTGTGTGTATAACACACTAACAGTAATAATGGCGTCCATTTTGACAGTTCAACAACATTTATTGTGTTATAGTCGAACATAAGAAGCAATGGGTTAGCAATATCCTTCAAAATCATTCAGATTGTGATTGATCGTTATATCTTTTTTTTTTGTGGATGGGAAATCATCAAATGACGCGGTCCCGCTCTGGGTGGAGCGGAAGGGAGTGTCAGACTCTTACTGACTAAAACCCACCCGTGTTCCATCCTTAGCCCTTTATGTTCCGGGGTAGCGTTAACCCTTTCGGACAATCCCGCTACCCCGGCAGGCGATCGTTATATCTTCCAACTTAAAAAGCCTACTATTTATTTAAATGAAATGAGAAATTTATTATTGCCTTTAAAGTTACCTTCTTCCCTTCACATTAAAACTCAGTTACTCATATCCATTACCTTCAGCTCGGACACTTTACCAAAGGTTGACGTGAACGTTCTTAATAAAAATAAAGTATATGTAATAATTTCATTAATTCCCACTTGACAGACATTATCGCTCACCGAAATGAGACAGTCATCTCACAATTATTGTGGTCATTAAATATGGTGGCATGAAGTTATAAATTACTTTGTATTTGTATAAGGTTAATAATTTTATAAGTTTTCGTGCGAAAAGTATGAGCAATTGTGTAAAGGTTTACCTACTGGAATTAAAGTATACTGTAGCGGCGTATGACGCGTCTACTGGTACAAAAGTATAGGTTGGTTTATTTTTGAAGTGAAAACTTCTTTAGCGGCGTTGAACACTTTTTATGCTTTTTGTAATGGGTAAAAAATGTTAAACTCGCGTCAGGGCATCGCGTCAGGACACGTGACCGTCAGGAGAGATTCCCCCCTCCCATCTCTTTCTACGGCGGCGCCAACCGAAGTGAACCAAGTGAGACACGATAATGGATGGATGGATGGATGGATGGTGATGGTGATGGCGATGGCGATGGTGGACGCGGACGTGGATGTACAGCTGATGGCTCGACCGTCTGTGTAGTAGCCACACTGCTGTGTATTCGTAAAATTCGTGTAAATAAAGTGTTTCAAAAAATGGAAATTGAACAAAGTGCATCGATTAATGAAAAAAGTGACGCAGAAATAGTGAAAAAAACTTAGTTATATTAATTCAATTAATAATTGATTTATTTCAACGTTAATATTCAAGTTTTCACTTCTGCCGGCACGCCCGGAGTGCAACCCGTCTTTTTTTTGTAAGAATGTAGTTTTACATACAGCTTGGCAAAAAAGTCGTGAAAATAATGGTGGCGCCACTATCGTGCATGTTGTAACCCTATATAGTACGACGAAAACGGTTTTGATATTTAGATTTTTTTTACAATTAATGTGAATATTGGCGGGTTTTATGAAAAAAAGAAAAGCTCTGAAACGCCTGTTCAGTCACTGCCTATAAAGATAACATTTGCGGTTATTTATTTTAATTAATTAAAAATAAAATTATTAGGTATTTCAAAATGCCTTGATGTCAACTAATCCTACATTATGTGAGACAATTTTATGTTTTAAAAGACCCCAGATCTATTCAATAGGAAATGGTGTTCTAAACAAAAACTAAAAAAATAATTAAAATAAAAAAATTTAATCAGAATCAAAAATGTTTTCCTCTAAGTATTCCACTCCCGAAAAGTCTTCATCCATGTCTTGGTGTGAGCTTTCACTAAAAAACTCTGCTGGCTGTCTTCAGATGTCACTACTGCTGCTTTCATCTTGTAGGTTTATGATAACTTTTTCAACGTCACTATACAGAGTTTGCCCCCTTCGAAAATAACCTTTTTCTATTTTCTTGACATGTTGACGTGAATTTTTGCAGTCGGTAACTGAAATGCTCTGAAACGCTTGTTCAGCCACTACCTAGAACAATAAAGTAAAAATAACTGAAAATGAAATAATTATCAAACGAAAAGTATCAAAATTATACGAACGCGCTGCATTGCGAATGTGTTTTGTAAACATAACCTCAACTTTGTGGATGTACATTTTAGTAATGGTATGAAAGGTTTATGATAGATATTGCACCTTGAAATACACACATTGCATCTGATTACATGTATAAAATATAATTTTACCTGTCATTTCACCGGTTCTTTTAAACACATCGTTGAGATCGGTTAAAATTTGTCCGGCCTCGAGTTCCGCCGAACATTTCACGTACACTTTATAAATTATCGCTCTTGCGGAGCTGCGAATAACAGATCTGTTCATTATGAACACAATGGGTCACCAGTATCACCACAATAACGCAAATAAATAAAAATAAACACGAGAAACAGTCACCGATTACGAGAAATGACAGATTATGTACCTTACTCGACGAGGCAGAGCGAGTGTTGCCAATGATTAAATATTTTAGTTCCGTTTCAAGACTTTCTTGCCAAACTGTACTATGGTGTTAATATGTTTTAAGTTCTATACATTCTACCACAACATAATATGTAAAGTATACGTCCGAATTATAGTTGCCTGTCAAAAATTGTGATGTAAACGTTATTTTAGGTGACCGTAACTCGATTACTGTTGATTTAACGTTTATATTTATTATTTTGCAGTAATTGAATTATTTGAATTGAAGTTACTGCCGACCGCAAACAATTCACTATTTTCCATTATTCCAAGTTTTACCATATCAAAGCGTGAAAATTGCAGTACATATAAAAAACAACTCATTTTGCAGGCATTCATAACATTAGGTATGATGATATCATTGAAATGTAACCTTTAACACAGCTCAGGTGGTTGCTATTTATTAATAGTGATTAATGATTAATGTGATTATACATAGGCTCTAAATAACGTGCGATATTACGTGACACATGCTATGCATTTCGAAATAGACTGCGCTATTGAATAGCTCAAAAGGAATCTATATTTGATATTGAGGATAATAACATAAATAAATACATAATCTATTATCAGGCCGATCTAAATAAACAATGATAAATGATTTATTTCTGTAAGTAGGTTTGTACAAACACTTTTACACGTCAATCATATTTTTTAATAAAACTAGACGAGGTCGGCGTTTCCTATCTGACTACTCTGAGAAGAAAGGCCGAAAAAAATTCAGAAGTCACAGTCTCTTACAAGTCCTGCCATAAATCTTGGTGAGATCATGTCAGGCCCATGTAGTGAAATGGTATTTGAGGAAAGAACCACAGAGATTTGAGTGGGCCTGTCCAGTCAGTGCACGCATTTGTCAGTAATCGTGCAGCACAACTCAGAACTTAAGGAGCTCAACGATTCGACGAACAAAACCAAAGACAGGACATTAGTGTTTGCTGAAGCTACATTAGGCCGCGACGCGACCTGCGACACATGAGCGATTAAAACAAATAAATGAATGCTCACGTATATGGCTACAACGTACATCGAATAGTACTGGCGATCTTTGATTTCTTTATGCGATAGGAACAACATTACTGTAATCACGGCATCTGCTACATCAACATATCAGCGAAATTGAAGCGAATTTATTAGAAAACTTCTCACTAGTTCAACAGTGCTACTAAATATGCGTGTGGCTACATTATGCGTATAGTAAACCGCGATGGATGATTTGATAGCATTTGTACTGTAGCCACGTCATCGCCGAATATACCTACGCCGGATTTTCGCTTATAATGTAGCCATACCATGTTTATCTCGTTTCGCTCTTCCAGTCGCATCGCAAATCGCTGCCGGCTGTAGCCTCGGGCTAAGCCGCATAAATAAATGAAACTGCCAGTCCATCAATAAAACTAACTGAGAAAAAAAAAAACAATGACCCACATAGTCCTCACATCCACAATAATTAAAATAATAATAATATAATATTTTTGTTGTTCGCCTCTGCAAGAATCTATACATATAAAATTCAAAGTCCTGACTGACTGACTGATATATCAACTCACAGCCTGAACCGCTGGTCTTAGAGACATGAAATTTGGAGGGTGTGTTCTTAATGAAGAGTAGGTACCAATCCACTAAGAAAGGGTTTTTCGAAATTCCATCCCTAAGAGGGTGAATGGGGGGAGGGTGAAATTTCATGCGGACGAAGTCGCGGGCAGAAGTTAGTAGTAACCATCATCATCATCATGGATGGGGGGTCATCGCCCCCTTTGTCAGGTCACAGCTCAAACAAAATTAAATTCATTTCATTCCTCTCGTCTCATTTCTCCGCATTTCCAACAGCTTCATCAAAATTCCGTTGCTATTCTGTCGCTGACACTTCAGACTAGCCGCATCGCATATAGCATTGGCAGGCAGGCTCTCAAGTGCCGTCCCCTTTTGTTCGAGGCGTGAATAAGTGCGGAATCTGCGTGCAAAAGCTTTTGTCCGTGCTGTTGTGTGAGGCTTGGCTAGAGTTGAAGATCGTTAGGTGATGGGTCGAGTTGACACGACCGGAGACTGTTGTAATTTTATGAGCTCCTGGTACGCACGGCTACATATCCAGCTATATACATAACCGGTATAAGCCAAACCAAAACCAACCAGTAAAGACTTTAATTTTAGTAAGTACATGAAAATCCGCAATGGAGTTTTGCAACACAGTAACAAGTTATACTTGACTAATTTGTATAAACCTGCAACCTGTGTTGTGTAGTCTAAACAAGTAACAAATGTTAATAATATTATGTAAGGCATTGTTCGTAAAACAAAGAGAACTGCATATACCCTTCATTAACGATATTGTGAGTACAATGACATAAATTACTAAACAAAATATTTATTCAAACACTGCAGCAGTTATTAATTTACTCAAGTTCTCTGAAATCAACAAAATTATACAGAATACAGCTTATACAAATACTAGGTTTATTGCAAAGACTTTATTAATCACCACTCAGTAATTAAACGTTATTTATTTGACGTAGATACAGAATCATATTTTTCTTAACATATTTCTTCATGGGAAAAAGTCGTAAACTTCAAAACTCCCGTTGTTTCGAGCGATTTCGGAAAACGGTGAATCGTGCGTTTACTTCGGCAGACTTCGGCTAAATTGATCATTGTCATAGTGAGGCCAGGTGTGTTGATTGATTTGCGCAGACGCGATGTTAAATCACGGAACGGTCGGCGCTAAAGTCCTGTTATGTAAGAATACCGTGGGATGAGCCTCGGGCAACGAAGTACGGGTAGTGTAATCGGTGGTTATATTGGGAAAAATTTCCTTTTTTGTTGAGAATGATCTTCGCACCATATAAAGTTTGACATGCACCAAACTGTAAAGACTTTCAACGTCCAAAACTGCAAATGAAGATTAAGAATTTGCAGAAACTACCTTTGAAGGCAAGTTTAAACAATCAACCTGTATATTGACATCAGTCAAATTGATATCAAAGTTTTAGACAGACTATAGTTACCATAAAGCAATACATAAGTGAATGAAACACTGGCAACATAGATAGTTCTCATCGTAAATCACATGTTCGCGGAACCCATTACATAGGCTGCCGGTTGTACAAAGGAGGTACTTATGTTTGTTGTTATAGAAGTGGGCACACAATGACTATGTCACGTGGTCCGTGTCACAAGAATGCGGCAGTGACATGACAACACAAAACATTGTCTCTACGTTTGTATGGTTTTGTCAACGGTTCATGACAGACGTCGATTTGCAACGTTCGAGTCTTTAAATTGAGACTGTGAGTCGTAAATAAGCAAGAATGTTCGCGTATTACTTTTTCATACGTTTTCCTATTCCTTTAGTAGTGAGGACCTTTTCATTTCTTCCGTATTCGTTATATTGGAAGTAAAAAAATGTACTTTTATAAATAAAATATTGATTACAGTCCGATTTTTAAATAGTACGAAAGTGGGCTTATTTGGGAAGCGGTTCTATTCATAGGGTTGTCGCTATGCCGTTCACATTCACATACTCAATCCCAATTATATTCCAACTTGACTTTTTATAACAATGTCTCAATTAACTTGCATACAAATAAAAGAGAACCGCCTTTTATAAATATTATAGCAGCTTACAATAAAGATAGATGTCTTAATTAAGACCTCATTTGCAGTATTCCCATACGAGTGCATTTACTTGGACGGCATTCCTGTCAAGTCAGACTTAACCGGCGAATGTCCAAGACTTGATGGAGAGATAGTCTACTTAATATTATTATTTGTCTCTTAATAATTATTGTGAATGTTTGCTTGAATTATGTATCATAAAATTAGTTGATTAGGCTGTTTGTTAAGTCTGTAAAATTATGTATGTGTTCTAAAATAAATAATATAATTAATGTGTGTAATTTCTTGGGAAATTTACGATTAGTTATTGAGGCTGATCATGTTTTAAATTACATTTTTAATGAAAAATATTCTTAAGTTTCTACGAAACCTCGCAGCGATCGTCTTACGTTTCTGGTTTAATTAACCAAAGAGTTAACCACCGCTGTATCTTTGTAAAATATTATCTCCGGTTGAGATGTAGTGCCAGAAATCACGCCAGCCTCTTTACGAATTTCTCTCGCCAATTACCGCCTCACGAGATGTTCTTCGAAGACATACTGACTACCTACTCTATGACATTGTTTGTGGTGTCATTTCGTTATTGCCTTGTTTTTAGCATGGTCATTTTAACTCTGTCTTGTGAAACTGCTTGACGAGTTCAAGATTTTCTTAAATGTCAAGTTGGTTTATTTTCATTATAATAATTATATGTAAGTATAAAAAACATTTTACTTGTTAGTTTACAATCAACATTTTATTGACCTTTGAAGGTAAACCACGAATGTATAGAAAAAAAAAATTAACACCATATTGTTAAAAGGTTTTGTATACTTAATTACTTACTTAGTAGCGTAATCACAACATGTTTGCAAATGCCGTTTAGCCTGCGAACACTTGACAGGTTAATTTCTTTGGCTATATAAAATCACAAGCTATTATCATTTATCAATAGATGAATGCTGGATATATTCAAATTTAAAAATAATCTACTGCCGTTTTACTTCGCCTACAAATGCTAAATTGCAAGGTCAGTAGCTTTAATTTCAGAATTGCATAAAATCAGTTAGGTATGATAACTGTATTCAGGTGCCGTTCGGGGACTGAAATAATTATTAAACTGTTCCACCGAACCGTACTTTACAAAATTTGGTTTCAGTGTGCTCAGGTGCGGTTAGGTCAAGTGCTGTTGAATTCAGTGCGTGGAATACCTCGATTTATTCATTTTAAAATGTTAATTCAATTTTTGACAACCCTGAACAATTAACGAGTGGCTTTCTATTTTGGGTACCCGTCGTTTTCAGTGCTCTCAGTGGAATACCTCGATTTATTCAATAACTCTTAATTCGATTTTTGACAACCCTGTACAATTAACGAGTGGCATTCGATTTTGGGTAACCGTCGTTTTAATTATAATTATTTAAATTGAGAATTACGTAAAGATATGCTTTTAATACTTTTTGAATAATTCCAATAACTATTATTACTCGAGTCGCTGTGTTACAAGATGATGTAAGAAAATTGTTGTTTTTTTCTTCTCTTTGTCTCACAACACGACGAGCGTCCTTGGGGCTTGTGTGCATCCGTGTGACAGTGGTGAGTAATCCACGAGAGAACCACTGGCGGTATTTTCTAAAATGCATTGGAATTTGAACTTGCTAATAATTACGTGTACTCCAAAGAGGCAGCACTAGCGCCGCCATGTTGAATGTTGATTACAAAGTAATGCTGTATGCACGTTGTTAATCTATCTATCTATTCCAATAATAAAGTTAAAGAGTTTGTTTGTTTGAACGCACAAATCTCTGGAACTACCGGTCGGAATTGTTTTTTTTTTTTTGCAATTTATAGCCCAATTTGAAAGCTATAGGCTATTTAACATCATGCTATGACCCTTAGGATTCGAGCAGGAAGAAAAAAGTCAGAGAGAACGCTAAGCGGAAACGAAGTAATATCGACGGGGAGTTTAATAAAAATACGGCTGTTATTTTAGTATAGGCAAGGCAATGTCTAAAATAAATAATGTCTGTTTAGTCTAAAATAAATAATATCTAAAATATAAAGTCTAATAGTAACGTGGTATTAATTACTTCATTAGAAGATATAACATATTGGCGACGACAGTGAAACGAATTACTTTCAGTGTAAACGCTGTTTATTGAGAAAACAATACCACACTTTAATTATTACAAAATATCAAGTTCGAAGTGCGTGTGCTAGATGTACTGTTAATGGATTCAAAATAACAGCTGTAATGTACAGACGCCAGCACAATAAGCTACCCCAATCTGCCAAATTTCTTTGATAAATTTTCAACTTTACTACAAAGTAATAAGGTTCATATTCAATTGGGAAAATTTGACAGATTGGGGTAGCTTGATGTGCTGGCCTCTGTACACAAGCGGCTTAAACGTCAAAACTGACAGTTATCATATAAATAAAGTAACGTCAAAACAAACATTTTAGTGAATGATCTAAATGGGCTATTTAACGATTTTAAAAAAGCACGTTAACACGCGCGACATAATATTGCCAACTGTTGGTACAACAATGTAAACTTAACCCCGCTGCGCCGGCGCATGTTTAATTGCTTGTATGTCACTTTAATGCCGGTTTTAAGTCGTAATGTTTGCGCTGAAACGCATAAGAATTTCGCACGACTTTTTCCTTTTCGTACAAGACCGAGGGCCGGTCGATGTACAGTCAGTCTAAAAAGATGTTACGTCAACAAGAATTCATTTAATTGTCTACAAGCTTTGTTCCATAACGTGTAGCCAGAAAACATATTACACATTGGGTACTTAATTGTAAAGCTACACATTGATGCAGTATTATGGAACACAAATTGTAGACAGTCCAATTCTTTTTGATGCTGACTGTACCAAGTTTATGTTGCTATTCCCATTATTAAGTCGCTCTAGAGAAAAATACTACGTTGTCTGCAGTTCTGATAGGTGTGAATGCGCTGGAGTTGTGTTTGCGACGTTTTTAACGACTCTGCATTGGGGAGACGTGTTTATGGTTTGTTACGACTTACGAGTGTTTTATTTGAAGTTGGTAAAACAAATATAGTTTTTTCACATCCCACATAATGGTGCCATAGAATTCAAAAACTTATTGATACCAAAATTCTTACTTATGCAACTCAAGACATCTAAAATATAAAATAAAATACGGAGGCCCATAATTTGGAAACGGTGCGTCGTAGGGCCATGCTTCTCAGAACCTAAATAGTTTATATGGTCAAGGTTAACCCGAAACTGCAATAAAACTGGGAAATTTCCAAAAAAAAAAAAAACGAAAATTCCGAAAAAAGTTCTAAGTCGTCGCGCCATAGGCTACACTTCAACCCAATATTCAAGCTTATAAATCCACTATGCGCTATGGCAGAAAAAGAAACACTGCCAACACCTCAATTTGTACCTCTCTCCACTAAAAGATTTTTATCCTCCGGGACAAAAGATAAACCAAACACAAGCGAGCACAACAGTATCCATCATGTAGATAAGCGGCTGCTTTGTTCCCCACCGTCTCCTCAAACATGGAGGCGAAATATTATCATAAGCAGCACTGGAGGACTGCAGGACTTGCCGCTTGACTAATGTCGGTCTGAGTGTCACACACGCTGCGTCAGCGCAGCTCGGCAGATTGGGGGATTTAAGTTATAGGCGGTAGCGGGTTGTGTCGGGAGAAAGGAAGAACGTTGCCACCTTGCCACGTTCTTTAAAAAAATAATCAATCAATCAACTCAGCCTATCGCAGTCCACTACTGGACATAGGCCTCAAAAAAATAATAGGCGAGTGAAAAACTGAAAAGACTTACGTAAAATTAAATATACGCACTCACTGCCACAAATAGCACGAACATATTTCCAATGACAGATTAGGAAAATAGTTTGATTGCGACAGCTGCCAAACAAAGCCTAGCTGGAGCGTTTAAAAATAAAAATAATTATGTCTCAACCCTCAACATGTCATATTCAATCCGCTCCCCGTGCATCACTCAAACGCAGCCATCTTGAAATATGCGCGTGCGCGCCCAACCAACCCCCCTTTTTTGTGTACACCACGTAGGTGGGAACCTTTTTATAATGTTACCATTGGTAATAGTCCTTCGCTCGAGATACACGGCCCCGAGGGTCCCATTGTCTTATTTGTTTTATTTATTGTTTTCCGTTGCTTGTAATTTAAAAGTCGAGTGGGTTTTTTGTACGTCTGTCTGTAGTAATTAACACAATGGTAGGGGACGAAAGTGGAAGGTTTTTTTGTTTAGTGTTACAGATTTCTTTTTTATTTTTGTTTGCATCTGTTTTGTTGAAAGATTTTACTTCATTGGACATGACTTTCATATGTCAATGTCATACTCGTAAGTAAAATATAATATTACGATGACAGTGCAAATTCCGTCTCCCGAATTCTCTAATTCCCCTCAAATGGTTCTATTAAACTCGTAATTTTAATCTAACGTTACCATAATCGAAGCTTTACTACTCGATTTTACAATCGATATAATCGAACACTTTATCGATACTTAATTTATAGCATCAGTCAATAACAGTCGGTACCTTATTATTTATTATTCACTTGTAAATCGATTTCCAATGTCTAAACTTTCTCTCGGTTCGCGCCTCAAACAGTATTTATATGAGCATTACCTCTCCCGTGGCCTGCTGTATTTCGACCACGTGTCTTTGAATAAATTAGGTGGGTAAACGGTGGAGAAGCTCCTACTTCCTCTACCGTTCACCCACCCGCCAAATCAGTACCACTCGAACTGTTTTGGTTTAGTATCTACTAGCGGCCCGCCGCGCCGCGCCCCTGCTTGTCATGGATGCAATTTTTTTTTTTTATAATTTTCAATATTTTCTTTCATACAAACCTTGTCCTGGCAATACCGAACACAAAAAAAAAAGATCCAATTCTGTGCAGTCATTCGAGAGTTATGCGCGTTCAGACAATTCGGCGACTTTGTTTTTACTATGTAAGGATTTTTATCAAGCAACTTGAGTTTCAGTCTCCATGTTTAGCTCGTCCTTCCTGCCCTTGTCCCATGTTACTTGGAGTCGGTGCAACATGTTTTCTTCTTCCATTCTCCCCTGTCAATCGTTACGCTATCAGTTACTTTCTCTTTCAAATCATTCTTCACACAATCCATCCATCTTTTCTTTGGCTTTCCTCTCCATTCATCAACATTTATATTCATCGAACAAAACAAACAGCCTTTAAATCGGACACAATAATAATACCCTTGGGTTTTTTTTAGCAAAATCACAACCAGGACCTCGCGCTCAGCAATCGGAGGATGATGGGCACTTTTCTATTGAACTTTTAGAACCAACAGAATTAATGTTTTGTTTTATTGTTACAGGTAAATATCCATTCCATGCCACATAGCAGATAATTCAAAGTATTTGAGTAGGTAAGTTCGGAATTAAAAAATGACAGATTTGTCTGAATTGAATTTGAATTCCATTATTTTCCGACTAGGTATCATCATTCTCCTGCCCCCCAATTTATTTCTGGTCGGCGCATCATGTATTTTTCTTCCATACTTCTCTATTAGTCGTCATCTCGGTAGTAGTCGGTAGTTACCCCCTGTCTAGCCAGAGCACATTCCGTCTCCCTGTTTTCCCACTGCCTGTCTTTAACATATTTCAAGTTACTCAAAAACGGTGGAGAACTTCAATCTCGCCTTTCACACGATTCCAACTAAAGTTCGATTTAGAGAATTAATACTCAATTGGAGACACAGCAGGGGGTGAAACTATGCTCATATATCCTTAAAATTGATTCTTGATAATTAACAAGTCAACTATAATTCACGTACCTATGTTTTACCTTTGAAACAACCGAACCGAAGCGGCATGCCGTATTGGTTGTCAATATAATAATGCATTTTCCTTTCAAATACAATTCTGTATAACATGTAACGTGACTTGTTGCGTCGACCCCAAATAAATTGGGATAAGATCAGGACAATTATGAGGGTGACAAGACCTTTCACAAAGCCGTCCTCTACACATACTGTATATCAACTAAGTCCAACTTTGTGCAAACAAATAAGTCCTGGGAAACGACTTTTATTTTTGGTGTGAAAATTCACTGTTAACAGTGTCGGTAGTGCGCAACGTAACGCACGCAAAACATTGTGCTTATGGGGGTGATGCAACGGTTCAGGAATCGTGAAAGGAATAGTTTGTTAAGGGTAGTTTTACACCCGTTATTTCTAACATTTCATTGTAATATTGTTCTTGTCCATTGAAAAAAGGCCTTATGAAACATGAACTTAAAGGTTTAGGTATGTCGATCTTTGTTGTCCTCATGGAGTTGAAGTCCAAGTGAAATCAGACATGCTTTCCTAGGACTAATTAAACTACTCCCTGAGGGCCATAAAAGACAGACATTGTTCATAATGCTACAGACAATTTTTTTTTGGGTACTGGTCTCATACAAAATTGTCCAATGTCCTTTAAGTAATATTGGATAATATTATGTGAATAGACTGTCAGAATCCCTGTAGTCCCTGTATGTATGTATAAAACAGAAGAGTTAAAGACCTATTAAAACCACACTAGTCAGAAGAATATTTAAAAAATAAACTCGTTACCGAGTAGGTAAGGTAAGAATCTTAATTGAATCCTAACAAACTAACTCCTGAAATAAACCTTAATTACACCATAAAATCACCAGACTATCTTAAAAGTCGTAATGGGTGTTAAAACTGTAGCTTTTTCTATCAGTCGAAACGCATCTATATTAAAGTCTGGTTACTGGGGTACTTACTTTGAATCTTAATCCAATCTTGGTAGCGTTGCCGTGATGGACTGCATTGCAGGCTATAAACGGTTTATAGACATTGCCGCGGCAATGGATATTATATTTAATGTATTTATTTAATACTTCATGCACATAAATGCACAGAGGCGGACTTAATGCTATTGGCATTTTCTACCAGTCAACCTTTGGGTGATGCGGAGAAAAACAGTAGTAGGTATTTGGTTGTATTGTTAAGACAGCTACGGGTTACCTACTTGTTTTAGATTAATTTTCACACAAAACCGGAGAAGTGTGATTCTGACACGCGCACCCACTTGGCAGGTTCCGTACCACAAGGCAAAAAAACGCCGAAAAAAACACATTTCTTGTACCTATAGCCTTGTATGGAAAATAAAAGAAAGTTAAAAATCAAAGGAAAGGAAATTGATTTTTAACTTTATTTATTTTTTATTATTTGTTGTTATAGCGGAAATAGAAATACACACTGAAATTTCAACTGTCTACCTTTTACGGTTCATAAGATACAGCCCGCTGAGAGACAGACAGACGGACGGACGGCCCTTAAATCCTTAATCGGACTTAAATCTTTAGAGCTATCTAAACCCAGTTTTTTCGGCTGCATTACATATTTCATTGATGAGACAGTCCCACGTGTACAGAGAGCAAATAATGTTTAAAATAGAAGTAATATCCATGACAATAACTTTTGATGGGGGGCCCCTATCTGTGTATTACTAGAACATAGACGTTTCCGGCTGTCATGTTCTATCAAAATGTAAGTTTTTACAATGTTTCCTACTACCGAGCAGTGGTGGCATTGGTTACTGCCGCTACTTATGAATTGTAGGTCGTGGGTTCAAACTCAGACAGGCGCTTTACTTTATGTAAATTATTACATCACCACTGTTCTCAAAACGGTGAAGGCATCGTGTGGAAGCCGGCATATCCTAGAACCAAAAATTTGAAGACATGTGACATCTATCAACCCGAACTGGGCCCGCGTGGTGGATTACGGCCTTCTCCCTCTCATCGGGAACATTATTGGCTGATTATGTTCTTACTACCAATCAATCAAATACAATAAAATACAAAGTATCAAATACTTACATACATAATGTTAAACAAAAATAAAAACATCTCTTCTAATTTATGACAAAACCAGCAGCCATCTTTACGATCAAACTAAAATAGCTCACATACGGGACCACCGTATTTCGCCGAAAACCAGTATGGGACCCGTTAATACCACGTAATAAATTGATATGTCGCCCAAAAATGGATAGACCAATAGGCCATAATGTCCACAATCCTCCCACAATGTCATAAATTACAAAACTACGTATAAATGTGGGTAACAGTGTCAAAGATGACGGCAGTATGAGAATCGTTTAAATAGGAAAAGGGGAACAGCTAACTTCTGAATAAAATTACCGTTTTAATTTCCTGCAATTGATACAGGATGTGGCGAGTTAATAGCTGTAGGGATTTTGCAAAAGTAATGTAAATAACGACACGCATTAAAAGCCTTTTTTCAATGGGGAAATGGTAAAAAAAACGGGTGTATTTAATGTTATCCAATCTTACGTAAATTTATGTTTTGTCCAAAACATTTGCTGGAACGAGTTCTCAGAGATTTCTAGTAGTGTTCTTCATCCTGACTTGAGTTTATGGACCGCTCCTTAGGCCCGTTTGAACCACAAATCACTAAATCAATACGTTCTGTTTTTGCCAATCATTTAAAGATGACAAGTGACAGAATAAATAAGCGTTAAACGTATATAAAATAAATCACTATTTTATACATGGTGCAATCCTGAGTTTGGTTTATTCGATTGAAAGCTATCAAATAGGGGGCAAGCCTATTAAGAGTACACTCATATTTTGGCAGAGTTTAAGTCTCATGTAATAGGGGGCAAGCCATCAACGCAGCACAAATCCATGCTCCGGGCTAATACTAAGAAATTCCAGATGGAAAACCCAATAACTTCAGGCTTTCAGTAACCTGGGTTACGTCTGCTCAATTTCCTCAGTTGGTTTCCTAGTTCGAGTGTGCAGCCACAATTTGCGCAGTTGACAAATGGCTTACGTAAATTCCTTCCAGAGCGACTCTGGTATGTAAAATTGCATTTTGATTGCAATGTTGCGTGACTCACCTTATTGTTTTCCGTTGAAAGCGAATTGAAATATTTCCGTATATACGTGTACCTACTACCTATGCAAATATTGACCTGTTAGGACCTAGGTATAATACATACCTAGGTACCAAACAATGTTAGGAATTCTTCCACCGGTGTCGGATTTCCCTATACATACACCTATATATAGCGTTTTTCCTGTTGTTTATTAAATGACAGGTCATTTTAATTAAGTGCGCAATGTTTGTTGTTCGTCGGATCTTAATTAGAATTAATGCAAATAGTGATTTGTTTAATTGGCGGGCCGGTGTCACGTTTTTCGTATCGCTGATGCGCCGTACATGAGGTGGGGACGAATTATAAAGTTTTATATATAGTGGTTTTATGTTAACCACAGTTACAAAAATAACATAGAACTTAAAGTAAACAAGAAAATAATTCTAAAACAGCTCATTTATGTGGGTATTAGTTAACAATAGTCTAACACATCGTTATGCAGTCTCCGCCTGCGCTCAGTTTTTCGTCACAACTGAGAAAATATTAGTAACCAAGGCACAACTGACTTTTTCTAAAACAAAATCTTATGTGCAAGCACGTACGATTTTCGTCACAGTGCATCCAAATTGGGCTTATCGCACATCGCATGCGCAACTCGCGGCAATGAACTTGCTCGCTGCGCCCGCGCAAGCCTTTGTTTGTGATACGACGAGCGGGCCGGTGTGCGCATACCCTTCTTCATGTACACCGCTATTTATTTATGTAATGTTAATTAACTGATAAGGTGATGCATTTTCTTATTTATTTATTACAATGTTGATTTATTTTCTCTTTGATGTAAGCCGGTGGAATAAAGCAAGATGCTTAACGTTAACTAACAAAAAAAAAGACGGGTTGCACTCCGGGAATGCCGGCAGAAGTGAAAACTTGAATATTAACGTTGAAATTACTTGAAATAAATCAATTATTAATTGAATTAATATAACTCATTTTTTTTTCACTATTTCTGCGTCACTTACACCCACACCCACACCCACACCCATCCATCCATCCATCCATCCATCCATTGTCGTGTGTCACTTGGTTGACTTCGGTTGGCGCCGTCGTAGTAGTCTCTCCTGACGCTCACGTATCCTGACGCGATGTCCTGACGCGAGTTTAACATTTTTTACCCATTACAAAAAAGTGTGCAACGCCGCTAAAGAAGTTTACACTTCAAAATGATTTTTTTTGATGTAGGTAATACAATATGTAAATGTAAAAATAATATGTAAAACAAGGAAGTGTTTTTGTGCCATTATTAAATTGCCATTGTTGTGTTTTAGACACAAAAGATTATAAAAGGTCAAAGTGTAGTTAACGTCTAATAAAGTCCAGTCATTACTTCCTGATTGTCCGCTGATAGTAGCAGCCCCTAGCAGGGGATCGAAGAGGGGGCTGTAGGGGGGTTAAGGGGATGAGGCCGGGATGAAACTATAACCGAAGAAACAAAAACAAGTTGATTACACCGACACCAAAATTAAAAATAATGAAAAATAGCCCCCATTATAGAATCGCAACAATTTATAATAAATTACCAAATTATGTAAAAGATGACGAGAATACAAAATCATTCTATAGCAAACTGAGATCACTTTTAATAGAAAAATGTTATTACACAGTAGACCAATTCATGACGGATAAAACTGTATAGAGCTATGTCGCTTGTAGGTACTTCATTTGTAATTCTATTTATATATTTGTTTAGATACGGTCTGAACGAAGACATAAATATTGTATATTACAGTGACATCAAGATTTTATTTTATTTTGTACCAATTGTAAAATGACATATCACATAACATAATTTAATTACACTACTAACAATGAATTGACATGACTTGATTGTAACTGTTACCTATTATTATTATATTTTTACCGTTTATTGCCCGTGGTCCGACCGCGTAGTTCTACTAGTAGGACCACGGGCATTTTTCTTTTCGGTGGTTCTATCAATCGGACCATGGGCAAATCAAGTTCTATCAGTAGTACTAAGGGCAACTTTGTTTACCCGTGGTTGTATTAAGTGAGTAAACTTCTTTGCATGTAAAACTTGGAGTTACTAAATACCAAAATAAATGTTGGACATGCATTGGATAAGCTGCGATGATATTATTCGTCCACGTTTACTTACTCTTTGTCAAAAATCTTTTTTTTACTTAAACCAGCTAACTCTTTTACTCTCACATTTTTTATCTCACATTTACAGGTCCGTCCAAGTCCATCAATGCCTCTTTTGCTGGCTGCTGCAGTAATGTACTATTTTCTTCTTAGTGCAATAGGTAGCTACAAACACATTTCTTAATAACTATTATTTTTTAGTCCTTTGTTACCAAAAGGCTAAAAAATAAAAATAATAGTTATCCCGAGATTTACTTGTGACAATACGGCTGTAGATACTACCCAATAAATTATTATTGGGTATGCGCGTATTTTGCGTAGCAAAATAATGTAACAGGTATAAGTACTACGTAAGTAGTACCATGGGCAAAAATATTTATCTTAGTTCTACTCGACCAGTAGAACCACTGCCAATAAAATATGATAATTTTATAACGATGGTCCGATTGATAGAACCACCGAAAAGAAAAATGCCCGTGGTCCTACTAGTAGAACTACGCGGTCGAACCACGGGCAATAAACGATTTTTACTACCTACCTGCTAAATTAATATCATCTGACGTAAATATGACTATCTGTGTTATTGTATTTTGTTTATTGCTGTTAATTGGACATCTTAACGACATCTAGACTACTATTTCTGAGATTATTTGTACTTATTTGAATTGTAATTTGTTGACTCAATTTATGTTAATTACTCCATTTATGTTAATATGACCACAAACTCAGCAGCAAACCAACATTATTTTGCAGCGCCCTGACAGGGTTCATGTACAAAAACCGACAGTAATTATTTTGTAAAATGTGTGATGTACATGAGAGCAAATAAATAAATAAATAAATCGATTGATCGGTGTCCTAACACTGAATTATTTGATTTTGTCGTAACTTCAAATCTATTCTGGATTTCTGGATTTCCAATCATACTTTTATTGAAATTCTAATTTAGTGGCTTCTGGTTTTCCATTGTGCTACCTTCCCTATGGTTGTACAGCAAGTCCGCAATAACCAAAACGATTAAAAACTTTAAATGTTTATCATCGATGCGCATGCGACGATCTGTGACATCTGTAACCACGGTACGCCGATCAATCAGCAAAAGGATTACGCAACTTCGTTCATAAAGCCATTGAGCCTATTCCTGTGCCTTCGACCTGAGTTATGAAAAAATAAATCTATCTGGTCTTCAAGTAGAGCAAGTTTTCTACAATCCAGTTCGATAGACTTAGACCTAGTTTTTATATGGAAAATATTTATCTATTTTAAATTATATCTCACTTGTTTCTTGTCCTATAAAATGCTGTGTATCTAGGTGCTTGTGCTAGCTGTGTAATTACTTTTATGCTAGATAATATACTGGTTATGTACATACTATAAGTCTTTGCAAGCTTGAAATTCATGAGATTCAATGTCTCTGAAATATTTTTCTGAACATAAATCTTCGACCACTCTTATTAATTCGAGTAATCATTAAATTCATTACCATAAAAAGAGCATGTAATCTCTAATTTGATGCCTATGTTATGCCTTATTAAAAAACAAAACTCCATTCAAAGCCCACCCACGGATCCAATTTCAAAAAGCAAAAAAAAAATATGTTAAAAAAATGTAAAGCCCTGTATTCGCACAATCGCAGCGGTAAAACGTTAGTCAACAACTCAACATGTGCGTTTAAAAGTTCCGTTTGCTCTTTGCCGAGTTACACGCTCAATAGACATCAGAATCGCTGTCGGTATGAAATTTCATCGCAACACGGTTTTTTTTCTCTCGCTCTGAAATCGTTTCCGTACCGGAGTGCGTTGACCGGCCCGTTGAACCCTCGCTGGTTCACGCCCGTTACCGACATTTGGACGCGAAAAAATCAAGCTCGTTTGATGAAAATTTGAAGGGGGAGTCTGCTCGAAATTAAGTTTTGAAGGGGAGATTGCGGTGCGATGAGGAAGCGAACAATAAGTGGAGTGATTCAATTAGACGGTCAGTTGGCCTAAATTCTCTGTCGGAAGAGAAGTTGAGGTTTTTTTTCATTAAATTAATGTTTTCAGGCCTGTTTGCAAGTATACTTTTATGAGCGGGAAGTAACCAAAATAATTTCTGGGCGAAAAGTTTCTGCTGGCGGGAAGGGATTGTGTTTTCTTTTCGTCGTGTTTGATGAGAGGGGTAGGCAAGGAGGTGCGGGTGAAACTTTAATTTTTTCTGGCTTTGTGCACCCCTTTAAGGCGCTTTTCCGCGTAATACTCCCGATATGGGTGGGGCCATAAAACATTTGAAAATTAAAATGCTTTTCATGTAATGCAATAAATTGTTGACTTTCCATATCAGTCTCTAGCATGAATAGACTTATCAAATCCAGCTCATCAGAATGCAAACTGACTATCACATCAATCGATCGGTACACATTGTTCAATTTCGTTAATAGTTTATCGACCGAATACCGAGAATTCGTGTACAACCACATAAAAACATCCACTACGTACAACTGAAGTATCTATTCGATTGAATAGTTTCATACCACATTCCACTGCGTTTTCTATCAGCTATTCTTATTGCCAACACTTCAGAAAAAGTGCTATGGATAATAATCAGGTCTTGGAACTCCGCAGTAGCAGTATACAGTAGTGGTATGATTGTTTGACGTTTAAACAGTTACTGATTAATTTACGTCTTGCTCCAACGCCATGCGAGTGAAATATTCATTAAGCGTTTGTTCCAGTATCAAACAAAAGGCAATATCCGTTAAGTTGACGCGTGAATTGGGTTCCGTACGAATTTATTACTTGACTATCAGATTTCAGTTGTAACAATCGTTTTTGGGTCGCCGTACCAATAATTAATTATAATACCTTGAGTAACTGTAATAACTGAGGAACAGAGTAATAAAACTATTAGAAAATTCCTGAATTCATTGTCGTTCTTGGAGTATTCGGGAGCCCGTTAAAAACGTCCACCTTCCGCATTCAACAACGCTAACTTTGAACAATTTTCTGTTTTACACCAACAATTTGGACACCAAAACGGTGAAACGTAAATTACATAGTCTGTTGGATATGCAAACAGCTTAATGACACATGCGGAGTGATGGAGGTACACGTGCGCGTACGCCGATGAACGATTTCGATGAAACAAGCGATTGGATGATCGCGAATTGATAATATAGGATTTATCGTAAGATAATGACTGGTACACGTGTATAGATATGAGGTTTTTGATAGGATTATTGAATCTAATATAGCAGCGTACACGTGTATAGATATGAGGTTTTTGATAGGATTATTGAATCTAATATAGCAGCGTACCTTGTCTGTTACACATACCAGAACTAATACTGTTGTGGATATAAGGGGATGAAGGTATATATTATGGTATATATGGGAGGGGGGGGCGGGTTGATATGGGAAATGAAACGGATTTTTTTGGTGTTTGCTTGTTATTGCGAAAGAATTAATATTGTTAACGAATACATTAAAAACAAAACTAGGGGCGTATGCGTAACTACTTGTACTATTTATTCTGTGGCGTAACAGTGAAAATCAAACCTTATTTTACCTTAGTATGTATTATCCGTATTACCTTTTTGTTTTTCATTGGGGTTTCGCTTGTAAAATATTGATTGGTGCTCAAATGGGAATACCTTTGGTGCTCTAAAAATAGGTGCTCAAACGGGAATACTCCGGATTGTCGTAGCGCCAATTACTCACCTTCAGGAAATTGCGCACCCACCAGATGATAAGCTAATCAATAACTTATCAAAATCTGTCGCTGTTTCCCATCTATTCGTCATCCGCGCAATCTTATCGTTCGTGCCACGCGTTCGGGCGTCGTCGGAAGAAGTCGTCGCGCCGCGCGCCGGCGCCTGCGCAACTCATGCAATATTTATGCCCTACCAACCATCGCTTATTACTTACCGATCGACTAATTAAAAACCTATTGCTCTGAAGAAAAAATATTGTCTAGACAAGCGTAGAAACTGATACGGACGTGTTGTGCTTCTAAGAGATTGTTTTTGTTCTGTTCAAAGAGATTACGGATACTCTTGAGTCGAATAGAAATTGTTCGGAGATGGATGTGTTTCGTTGAAGCAAAAAATTAATAGTTTGATAGTACAATTCTAGTGTTGACTGTCATCATATTTTTGAAAACATCTCATTTTAAAGAACAACAGCATTTTCTAAGAACTTTATGTTAGCAGGCAGTGCTTTAATGCTTTTTTGCAAAGCAACAAAGCATACTAAAAAAAACTTACGCAAGTACCTACTACAACTTTTTGCAAAGTAGCTTTTTTAGGGTTCCGTTGCCAAATGGCAAAAAACGGAACCCTTATGGATTCGTCATGTCTGTCTGTCTGTCTGTCTGTCTGTCTGTCTGTCCGTCCGTCCGTATGTCACAGCCACTTTTTTCCGAAACTATAAGAACTATACTGTTGAAACTTGGTAAGTAGATGTATTCTGTGAACCGCAGTAAGATTTTCACACAAAAATAGAAAAAAAAACAATAAATTTTGGGGTTCCCCATACTTACAACTGAAACTCCAAAAATTTTTTTTCATCAAACCTGTACGTGTGGGGTATCTATGGATAGGTCTTCGAAAATGATATTGAGGTTTCTAATATCATTTTTTTCTGAACTGAATAGTTTGCGCGAGAGACACTTCCAAAGTGGTAAAATGTGTGTCCCCCCCCCTCTAACTTCTAAAATAAGAGGATGATAAAATTAAAAAAATATATATAATATACATTACCATGTAAACTTCCACCGAAAATTGGTTTGAACGAGATCTAGTAAGTAGTTTTTTTTTAATACGTCATAAATCGAAAACCGCAATTTACCTTTCACAAAGTTACAACGAACTACAAGAACTTTTATATTATGTTACTTGCTGCTACGGAACCCTTCATGGGCGAGTCCGACTCGCACTTGGCCGGTTTTTTTCTCAGCATTCCAGACAGACTAAAGTTCATTAAAAAAAACCTGCAATCTTTTTAGGGTGATTCGAAATCTTGATCTGTTAAAGCAATAAAACTTACAATATTAAAATAATAACACAAGGGAAAGACCCTTTCTCAAATATCTCCCCTCATCTTCCGCAACCATTATCAAAGTAACAAGTGGGTCTGGGGGAAATAAAATATTGCCTCTGGGATCATGAATGTGGTTTCACAACATCAAAACTAATCAAGATGTGATCACTCTGTGATAAAAGGAAAGTGGATTTAATGTATTTGGGGGACTCTCTACTAGACTTAGAGGGAGAATGCACCTGCGCACACACTTGTGCAGTAAGTACTAAGTATAATATCTCCCGCGCCGCGGGCTGAGATTGGTCATCATGACCGAAATTATGTCTGGAGGGAGGACTTTTATTTACGAGTCTTACTGAATCTACTAAGTATTGAAGACCAATTTCTCCCAAAGATTTTGGAACGCAGTCCAAAGCAATTGACGAAAGAACAGTCACTACGTAATGAATGAAGGCTTTGAATGAGCTGTCTGGCAAATATCCCATGAAGACAAAGAGAGATAAAATATATGTTGAAGCGGATTTACAATAAGATAACGTAAATGATTCACAACAAAAGGCCTGAATTACTGAACTACTGAATTACGCACAACAAACACCTGAAGACGCAAATAATACATTCGCACATGACATAGCAACAATGAGATAATGAGTTATTGTGATTTCTGCAAACAAATAGACAATAATTCCCCACGTATCGATGCAATTACTGTTCGCTATTGTCAGCCGTCGCCTCTCCAGGGCTGACAATACGCACTTGAGCCAAGTGGACTTCAACAAGGATGTGGTTCTAGATAGGATTGTTTGTTAGTGTTCTTAAATACGGTAATTGAGCGAGTAGATTGTGTATAACATTGTTCATGTCTTTATTCAGTCTATTATTATGATCCTCGGCCGGTTAGACCAAGGAAATCCATTGTCTGATCTCATTAAATTTTTCGGTTGTAACTGAATCGAAGATGGCATTTTAGAATTTTGATTACGGTGCTTCTTTCCGGTCTCAAAAGCAGGAAACAATTTACAATTCCGACAACTTGTCACTTTGCCTTAACTGGGCGACATGTCACATAAAATTTTAAGCTATCTGACACCCCTAATGTCTCACCACGTCGCCGCCTGTCACATTGTCAACGTTGACATAAATATATATGTCATCACTTATCATTATCTTCATTACGATGCTATGTAGTCAGCAATTGATTATCTGTGCCGCCAACCGCGCGATGTACGTGGATAAAAATGTTGCCTTCTGATATTTATGGGATATTTATGCTATGCTATCGCGTGTTACTAACCACTTAGCATATTTATATAATAAAGAAAAGTTATGTTGTTTCTTTGTTGGAGATTGACACGAGAGGTTATCAGTTGTGATTCAATCGGATAACCTGTTGTACCTTTATTACTTGCATATCTTCCGTCAGGTACTATCTTCACAAGCATAAAATAAATATATAATCACTAAATAATAACAGCAGCACGGGTGGATTGAAAGTTCGTGGATGGGTGACTAATCATTTCATATCGAGACCCCTACGTGCCTCAGAGAGCACGTTAAGTGGTTGATCCCGGCTGTCGTTCGTAGATCGTTGACAGTTGTTACGGGTAGTCAGAAGTCCAAAAATACTGGTATTCAGCTGCATCATTTGGTTAGAATGGACACCGATCCCAACAGAGTTGGGAAAATGCTAGTCAGATTGATGGAAATCCTTTCTTGAAACAGCTATGTATTGCGACTTTAACTTTAAGAAACAGCAAAGTAGATCTAGATATACCTAGCACTTTAAGATATGAAGATATCACTGAGAAAACCAATTTGTTTAACTACATCTAAACAAAAGGTTTTAACAGAGACCGCAGAGCTCCACAATCTAACGCAAGACGCACAATGTATTTGTGCAGTCATTGTCTATGGGCGTGAGAAGCAGGCTGTTAACGGACCTCGTAGACACGGCAAATTGACCCTAGACCGGTTACCGACCCGGCAAACTGCCACCTCTGGCTATTTAGTCATTTAGTCATAGATGCTGTTGTGAGACTGAGAAGTCGTTACTCTGAAGCGCATATTTTCGGGGCAAAAGTCTTGGACGTGTTTATAGCTGAACGAGCCAGTAGGAAATGTATACTTTGGGAATGTGGCGATTCTAATAAAAGACAGCTGCTGCTGCGAGTCCCCTAAAACTTCCACATAATATTCCATATAATATCTATCATCTTTCATCTTTCGTAATGCGATCACCATCTTAATTCAGTTGTGCTGTCACAATTAGGATTTTCGCACTAGGTAATGTCAGTGCATTTAAATCTAGATTCGGGTACATATGAATATAAGGTCCCATT
This sequence comes from Amphipoea oculea, assembly GCA_945859645.1. Lineage (NCBI taxonomy): Eukaryota > Metazoa > Arthropoda > Insecta > Lepidoptera > Noctuidae > Amphipoea > Amphipoea oculea. The sequence continues at coordinate 19,859,029 of OX243873.1, forward strand.
AAAATAGATGGACAAACTTTTAGAAATCATTCAGACCACCAAAATAAGGACGATGGTAAAATATATATATATAAGAAAAACGCATTAGATACTTACAAGAAAAATAATCAGCTAACGAAAATACACTAATGTGCCAGCAATTTGTTATTTTAGGTAAAAATAAAATCACTTTAATCGGTGTTTTTTTTGCTTGGATTCTTTGGTTAGACGTACTGAGCGCTGTGTTAAAATTTGTCCATCTATTTTAATGGGACCCTGTATAGGTCTTTCTCCAACTTTGAGTGCAGCCAATTTAACAAATAACTGCAAACCACCTTAAGCTCTTTGTCTTACTGTTTAACTTTAAAGTTTGGTCATGCAGTGCTTACCCGCGTCAAGTCACATCGTATGATGCGGTGACGTTGCACTTGCGTCGTACGTGGTCTTGCGGTTTTCCGATGAAATTGCAGTAATAATATTTATTATAGGCACATGAATGTATTTGGTTAAACGTTATTTGAAAGGATTTTTAGAACTGGAACAGGAAGACGTGAAACAACAAGTATACACTGTATTCGGACAAGCTAACCCTGAATTTTGGCTATTATAATATACCCTTCATTGTAGCCAATACTAAAGTAAGGTCCTAAATTGTTATGTAAGGAAAGATACAATAGATTTAAAGTTCCTACAAAAACTTCGGCTTCAAAAATAGTAAGGTGTTATTTTCACACCAGCAGTTCAGCATGTCATGTATGCTTATCCATATTAATGCGTCCATAAACATCTAATTCTGACCATGACACTCCTTCATTGCTGGAAGAACAGCAATTACCATTATTAAATCCTGTACTTGAACAAAGTTTAATCAAAACAATTTATTTAAATAAAATTCTTTTGTTGTTGTTGTGGTTTTCGACAGACCAATTACAACACTTCCTATTATGCTCGATGTTAATGATTAATATCAATCAGTGAGTGACCCTGGTGATTGGCTGCAAGGCTGTCTCGGAGACGATGAGGCAGCATATTCTGGTGTACGTAAACAACGCTTAACACTGGGTGACATGCTCTGTAGTGTTCCTGGTACGAGGTTCAATAGAGGTCAGATCGTTCTTGGAACATGTTATGTCATTTTGTTTGCCCAGAAGTCGTGTTTGATTTTCTCACTCAATTCTACTATATGAACAGCTGTCTTCATGGTTTTGTTTTGGTAATGGTTTCTGTCAACGAAAATTGGCCATATTCATATTTTTGTCTTCATTTTTCGTATAATACTTTATGTTGGATATTCTTAAGAGTGATCGTCTCAAATTCTTTTGAATTCGTTTCTTTATTTTGCTCATTAAGTAGCTTGTTATTGGAATTTCTCATTGATTGGGACCGCTTCTCCATCAAAAGCGTTCAATTGAATGGAAATGATCCATAATCGATTCCTTTATACAAACACACTTAAAAGTAAGTACTGTAATCATTTTCTTAGTACGCAATTTCCGAAATCCCATTATGATGGAGCAGTCCCCTTGACCCAATCAATTTCACGGCCATAAGTAGTAATCGTCCAAAATCGCATATAATTACAATTGTAATACACTTGTAATAGAAATTACAGTGTAATTGTATTGGGTTCCCGCGATTCGTGAACAACTATCATTGTTCGTCGATTTCCGCGTTTGGCTTTCCCATGACCCGTTGTTCTAGTTTTGTGGAAATTGTTCAGTGGTGTTGTATTGGTAGTTTCTTTCATTTTTTCTTTGAGTCATGGTGTGGTTTGCGTGTCAAGGGTTTTGGTAGTTCCGGGTGTATGGCTTTACGTATCGTGTTCTTGTTACTTTAAGTTTGTGAGATTTTAGTTTTTACTTCGTCATTCTTGTTTGACAGTTGATTTCGTTGTTAATTTACGTCATGTGTTATGTTATTGAGTTTTGAACAATTTGTTGCTTTCTAAGGGCTTATTAGAAAACGAATGGCATTTTAATCGTTAGGTTCTCATCACTCTTATTTTTAATTCATTTATTCCACCAAATTGCTATCGCTCATTCAAGTCTTCTTCATTCAAAGTGTTAGTTTCATCAATGAAACTATTCTCTATTGGCAATGCTCACCATTCTATCTTACAAATTTATCTAAAGGTAGATGCAACACGTCCACTGGTATTTTTAGCCGGTACTATGGCCAGGTCACCGGAGTCACACACGGCATGCGTGGGTCGCTTGAATGGGCGTCTTTAACCGGCGCTCGATGAATGGCCCGGCCATTCACTGCGGCGGACAGAGGGACGTTATTTGTGATCGCCCCAGGTCAAATAGACCAGGTTACGGTTAAGTGTGCATATGGAATTTGTTTTCAGTGGAAAAAGGTGCTGCATTCTCGTGTGTCTTTTAAAATGGAGTAATAAAGCGGTCGACATGAAACGATAAATTAGGTTAATGTTTCGGAATCGTAAAATTTTATATGTACGCAAAATAAATTTGCAATTTTAAACGATAATTTGTTTTTATTTTCACCGCCATTTATCTATTCTTAAATGTCAAACCAATAAAAGAAAACACCAGCCATTAACAACCGCCTACACGTTGAATAAAGTTGACCGATTTTTTTGGTTCACGATTTAAGATGTAATCGACTTGACTAGGTAATCGCAAGTGCGTCGCCAAGTTTAATTACGTATACGGGGAATAAATCTCTGCATAGTTTGACAGTAAGTATCGTGTCACAATCACTAACATTCACACCATAATAGGTGTCACGTGTTGTGATGCTTCATGACAGCTTACCATATAAGGTGTTATTGCTATCAATACATTTAATTGGTCGGCTGGCGTCGGGACGCCGCGCGGGCGCACCGCAATTAAATTTCCATATCTGCTCAGAAATATGCATACCGAATATAGAAAAGCTTAGTGCGACGGAACAACAATGACAGTTTATGTGATTATAATGTAAAAATAGCGGACGCGAATTCTTAATAATAAAATTATTTCTGCATACGCCTAAACTTTGAAAGTCTCGAAAGTATGTTATTGCGTGATACAGGCTATTGCTTTACGAAAACTTATAATAAAATCTAAAGATGATTGAAGAAAATAAAATAGGCCTTACGGACTGCCTAGTGCAGCATTTTAATCTGAAACTCATAACAGCTGCCCTAGAAACCGTTACTTTATTTCCTGCTCACATGATAAGCTCTCACCTCGTTCAAGAGCTTATATTTATGAAAATTAATCAGAATGAAGAGATTACACAGGCATGGCTTGTAATAATTAATAACTACAACAAAACTGTGATTAAACATGCTAAGACCATTACTCTAGATGTAAAGCCCACCTCTGCGATAGCATGTAATTGTGAGGAGAAAACATTAATAAAGCTAACTATGAAGTATGGACTCAATCAGTGCGCAATGGCGGCTAATTGAGAAGATGTGCGCTTGCGCAAGCCGTACGAATCAGTTAACAACTGCACTTCTTGCCATATGCTCTTGACGAGACCTCAGTCGTTCATATGGGTTGCCTTAGCGTCGAATCCATGTTACAGACCGCTAATCAAACAATACCTGTATCTTTTATTAATACGGCATACATCCAAGATTGCAATAATTTTCAATTAGCTGCCGCTGATCAAAAGCAGTAGACCACCCACTAGATGACTAGACTATTTCTTGCAATTACAATTTTGCAAGTCTTTGATTTTTCTACGGCATTTGAGCTCACTCATCACGTACCTATTTTTACTAAAAAAGAACACGCATTCAGTACGCATGGGTAAACTCATAATATGGGCAAGAAAGATACGAAGAAAGGGTTATTAAATCATTTCTGGTTACCTCTGTAGCGTGTAATTTTTGTATATCGCTAAATCATTTTGCTGATTCAATTAGTGTTTCCGAGATGCTCGTGAACGTTTCATCTTTGAAGTTTGCGGATGCTTGCGAATGCATGAAATAATCAATTTTTGCTTTGAGAATCCTGATTCAAAAATATTCTTTCGCTTTAGTCTCTTTTTCCTTTTACAAACGGGTCTTCTCAGTTGTAAAAATGCATTTTGACCGAGGACCATCAACATGGAACGTGATAGCCTATTCGATGTTGCCAGACATCCCTATATATCACTAATTATATCTACAGAATCAAAAGGCCTCAATCTTCATTCACACGACCAAGTAGTAAATAATACGATTATGATAGTGCGTGAATCGGTTCAACAGGGAGTCAGCAAGATCAATATGAACGTACGCAGTCGCGACGCTGTGGGGTCGTAGTCGCGAATAAATTGCTGCCCGTCTGCCGGGTTTGTCTAGACCGACGCCCGTGTGGTCTTAGGATACGGACACACTAGGTTTTAGATTATTTCTTGCGAGAACAGCAAATGTAGGTACAACTTTGTGCCAAGAAATAACTGAGGGGGAAACAACTATATATAATGCCCAACTAAAGGATTATATATCCCAAGTTTTAATATAACACAATATTTATCTGCAACACAGGACTCTAAAAGTTTAATGGATAATACTGCAGACTCAGGCCTTGTAAATATTATTCAGGGCGCAGTTTTCAACGAGGATTCCATTGCTAAGCTCCTTAACAAGTTTCGGTCACAAATATAGAAACTGCGCCAGACGTCGTTATTGCTCAATGTTTGGCACAACACTGTACTTAATATTTTGCTCTTTTAAGGATTGCGCTGGACAGCTTCCAAGATTTTGCATTCATACTCGAATAAAACCAGTTATTGTGGGAGTTGGAAACTGGATAATATACCAATAATGCTAAGTAAATAGTTGAAAATGGTATTACTTTGTCAGTAACAAGGTAAAGAGCCCTCAAAAACCCATTTGCATTGGTTAACCTGAAAACCTGACTCAACAAGCCATCTGTGATATCAACGAAAACAACATCTTAACGGTCAAAAAGGGAAAATACGAGGCAGACGTGATTGTGCCCACTTCCTTAGATAACAGGAGCAAGGATCGCTTACTACTAAATGAAGTGGACATTTATGTAAATGAAGTAGCAGCTATCAATGGGACCGCGTTTAAAAATGTGTTTGTACTATTTGTTGATACATAAAAACGACCACATTATGTGGTAGGAAATGTGATTTCATTTAAATATGAATAGGCTTAAACGGGCCTCAGATCCTTAGGTTGATAACCTTCGTAAATTATGTCGAAATTGTATTGCAGGAAAAAAATATACACGTTTATATTTTTGGAAGTTTCATTTCTTTCCAATGAATCATGTTAGTATTCTTTGTAGAATCTGGGTCAAGCTTAGCTATAATAGCTATTCAGTCATCGTCCCTTCAAGGTTAATCCAGATAAAGGCATGGCTCGTTGAATAAAATAGATAAAATCTGATTTAAACCTTCATCTCATTAACGTACGATTCAAAAAATGTTTAACAATTACGATAAATTCAATACAAACTTACATCAAGAATTTCCGATTGAACGAATTCAATGAGCGACCTTTGGAATAGCGTCGGCGTTTATTTGATTTTCAACGTTCAATGGACACCTCATTTATGTAAATATCATAATTTCTTGGTTAAATAATTTATTAAATTACTATCTGTCGTACATGGCCTTTGTCGTTGACAGCCAAATTCAATTACAGAGCCGTCATTACATCTTGTTAAATTCAATTTAATGTAAACATCGCTTTCATCATCCAATCTGATGTTGAATGAAATGTGACCCCTACTATCGTGTTTATGTAATTACTTACAATGTAAACTCCGTCCAGAAATGGTATTACTTCTCCGTTTGTGTAAATCTTCGTGATAACCTTTATATAGTGTCTGTCATCTCACAACACAATCCTATACACATAACATAATCAACCTATAATGTTCCCACTGCTAGGATACAGGCCTTTCTGTGAGAGGGAGCGAACCGAAATCCACCACGCGAGCCCCAGTGCAAGTTGGTAGATGTCACTTGTCTTTGAATTTTTGACTGTAGGACATGCCGGTTTCTTCCTCACGATGCGATGTTTTCCTTCACAGTTTTTGAGAGCAGTAGTGATTAAATAATTTACACAAAGTAAAGCGCCCGTCCGGGTCCGAACCTACGACCTACAACTCGTAAGTCGCGGCCGTTTCCACAAGACCACTATTGCTCTTCGACACAATCCTATAGCTGGTAATTTATTTTACCCATACTGAAGGCAACAAAAAGACTTTCAAATAAATAATTGTCATCTGGATATCTGCTTTGCAGTCGTGACCATGTTTTCTATTGAATTATCAACTTTCTATCATTATGTTTTCTACTCAAGACTTTTATTTTTCTAGCCTAGCTCTCAATTTTCTGATCAATTGACTTTAACTTCAGCTTCTAAGTTTCCAATTCAACATTCACTTTCCTTCAATTATCATCAATCACAATGACCTCATCATCTTCAAAATCTACATTTCGCAAGTTTTCATATAGTGTGGAAGTTAGCGCGTTACCTATGTCTTCAGAGCTGCGTGGGCGCAGAGTAGTGGCCGTTGCACCGGCCCACGCGCCATATGTTGCGACACGTCTGCACTGACCACTGCGATCGTTTTTATTAACACATCAACGTTGTTTGCGCTCGCTGGACCATCATGATGATGTGTGAACTTGATTTCTCTATTTTGTGAAGGAGATTGAGTCTTATTTCAATATTGAAGTTTCTTCACATCGTCTTGATATCTTGGTTGTTAATTTACACTTCTTTGTGTACTAAGTTGAGCAATACGACTGTTATGCTTTTCATTATCCTTTGGTTACCTTTCGTTACAGGGCTTTAAAACTACAAAGTATTTAATGTCATGTTAGGTATAGGATTTACGTGGCCAGAAGAACTTCTTATTAAAACGTTATTGACCGTCTCCTCATAAAATAGCTTATCCTTCTAAATGTCATTGCCAGACAATGTGTCACAAAAGTTTCAAATGCTGCCAGTTGCCCTTTATTTAGGTACCAATCAATCCATACTATATAATATTATAAATGCGAAAGTGTGTCTGTTTGTCACCTCTTCACGCTTAAACCGCTGAACCGATTTAGATGGGTATACAGATAGTTTGAGTCCCGGGAAAGGACATAGAATAGTTTTTATCCCAGAAATCATCCTTTAAGGGGGTGAAAAGGAAGGTGGAAGTTTGTATAGGAAATCAATAACCGCTGAACCGATTTAGATTAAATTTTGTATGGAGATAGTTTGAGTTGTGGGGAAGGATATAGAATAGTTTTTATCGGCGAAATTATAAAAAAAAGATAATAAAAGCAGATTGGATAAAAAATAAGCTACCCAAATTACTAATTCCATGCGGATGAAGTCGCGGGCAAAAGCTAGTTTTAAATATAGGTTACAACAATGATCACTTTAGCAACGGGTCTAACGTTTAACGATCTCTTCCCACGACCGTTTTGATTTACACACTCGTTTTTTGTGTGTTAAAATCTCGTATAACAGGTCCAATTTCGCGACTCCTGCGCAGTTATGGAGACTTGTTTAGTGCTTTTACTAATTCTTGTTTTTTGCTTGTTGCAGGTGAGTCACAGACATACGAGGTTTTATTATTGAAGATTTTGGTAATGAAAGTCAACATAAAGGTTTGTTTACATAGTAAGAGACATAGTTTTCTGAGTTGTGGCGCTCAAATCGCAAAGGAACGATCACAAGTATTGATAAACAACACAATATTGCCTACTTTCAGTTCCGGGTACGAAGGTGTGAATTCAATTTTAAGTAAACGACCAAAACAGCTCCTTACAAACTAGTCTCCCATACAAAATGATCATAAAACCATATAGACCAGACCCCGGCAGACACACGAGATCCCATACATTATTGTAATGACCAACGTGGTCGAACAAAGCAGTAGATGCACAACACGTGCTCAATTGAGCGCCACTGAGAATTAATTGGAGGAGCTATGCAAAGTGCTGTGTTAATTAATATTGTAAACAGTTCGCAGCGGAAATGCATTGTCTGACATGTTTTAATTTTCGTATTTACGAGTACGTGCGCTGAGTGCGGTTTGTTTGGGTTGCAATTGGTCTTATTTGAGAATTGGCGAGTTCTTTGTTTGGCTGGTTTTCTTTTTCCATTGCTTTTTTTGCTGCTCTTTCTCCCATCATCATCATCATCATCATCATATTCCTGCCCTCGTCCATGTTATTTGGAGTCGGTGCAACACGTTTTCCTCTTTCATTCTCCCCTGTCAATCGTCACGCTATCATTCACTCCCCTTTCTTTCATATCTTTCCTCACGCAACCCACCTTTTCATTTTTTGCTTCTCCTTCTCTACCGTCATTGATTACTTCAATATTATGTTTGAATTTATTATCGGCTTAAATATTTGTGTCTTGTCCTTTTACTGCCACATCAATTTTCAAAATTACATTAGCATCCTCTTTATTTAGACGACCTTAATAATTCTGTGGGAGGAGGCTCTCACATTTTAGTACCCACTCCGAAATTATTTCCCCAAAATATTGTCTGCCCGAAGCTTTTAAGCTCAGCTAATATAATTTAACGATCAACTCCTCTTACTATCTGTCAAATATCTCGACCCACACTTTAAGCTTCATATTTATACCAAACATTAAAAATGTCAGTATTTGGAGCAAGCTATAATTTAGTCTAAATACCCACTGGCGATTCTTCGTCGATCTAGAACTAATTTGAACTGGGCTAGTCATCATATAATAGGCTATATAAAACCGAACCAGTTTTCCCACAATGTCTGTGGTTATGTACTCTACTTACATATGTCTGTCTGTCTGCTTGTGTCAATGGACCTATGTATGTATGTATGTGTTGCGTGTTTACTTTTTTACCTAAACAGCGCTGGCCTCCCGGTTGAATGAGTCAGCTTGAATGTCACGCATTACTAGGGCTAAAAGTAAAACCTGTCTTGATTTTTATTTTTGTTCGGTTATTTTTGTAGAGTTTTTTGAAGTGAAAACTTCTTTAGCGGCGTTGCACACTTTTTGTAATGGGTAAAAAATGTTAAACTCGCGTCAGGACACGTGACCGTCAGGAGAGATTTCCCCCCCCCCCCCATTGACATACATATTACTCCTTTTGAAATCATTGCCCCCCCCCCCCCCCTCTTTCTACGGCGGCGCAAACCGAAGTGAACCAAGTTTATTGACACACGACAATAGATGGATGGATGGATGGATGGATGGATGGAAGTGGAAGTCGAAGTCGAAGTGGAAATGGAAGTCGAAGTGGAAGTGGAAGTCGAAGTGGAAGTCGAAGTGGAAGTCGATGTGGAAGTCGAAGTGGAAGTCGACGTGGAAGTCGAAGTAGAAGTCGATGTGGAAGTCGAAGTGGAATTCGAAGTGGAAGTCGAAGTTGAATTCGAAGTGGAAGTCGAAGTGGAAGCCGAAGTGGAAGTCGAAGTCGAAGTGGAAGTCGAAATGGAAGTGGAAGTCGAAGTGGAAGTGGAAGTGGACGTGGACGTGGACACACTGCTGTGTATTCCTACTTTTTATAAAGTTCTTTTTGTGTTTCATCGTTTTTGGTAGCATAACATATAGGTACTTAATAAGGCAATTCGCAAAACACCATTTCATTTAAATTAAATATCACTTTCATAAAAATACGTTTCAGGAAGCGAAAATAATAATCGAGAAAACCTAGTAACAAAAAATAATATTTATCGATATAAGTATGGGACCCATACCTATCGATAAATATTATTTTTTGTTAACCCTATAAATATCAGAGGCGCGTGGACTGAAATTCCAATGTAAATATTGCCAAATATTATCCTTGTGCAAACAAACAGCCCCACGTTTTTAGGTAAGGCTATCAAACGTGTTTGGCTTTCACAAATATTAGGTCCTTACATATGAAATTGGCGTTTTGTATGGAAGGAACAAAAAGTCGAATATTTTTTAATATAATATATTTAATTAATCAAAGTATGAACCATTGTTTTCAATGCACTTTTGCCATCTTATAGGTAGTTCATTGATCCCTTTACTAAAAAAACCAGTCGGACGGGAATCAATAAAATCTTTGAAGGCGATTTGGACTGCCCCATCGGAGTTGAATTTTTTCCCTTGCAAAAAGTTATCCAAATTGCGAAAAAAATGGTAATCTGTTGGAGCAAGGTCCGGGGAGTACGGAGGATGTCTAAGACATTCCAATTCAAGCTCTTCTAATTTGGTAGCCGTCTGTTGCGCAGTGTGTGGTCTGGCGTTGTCGTGCTTTCAAGCTTTTTAATCTTCCCAATTTGCTTCAAGTGAATTAAAACAGTTTTATCACTAACATCGAAGCCTGCAGCTAACTCGGACGTGGTTTGCGATGGGTCCGCTTCCACAATAGCCTTCAATTCTCCATTATCAACTTGGGTCTCAGGCCGTCCACGGGGCTTGTTCTGCAGGTCGAAATTTCCAGAACGAAAACGTTGGAACCAAAAACGAACTGTGTTTTCTTTTGCAACATGACCGCCATACACATCATTCACCCTTCGAGTCGTTTCCGCAGCACTAGTGCCACGGCGGAACTCGTACTCGTAAATAATGCGATATTTTAAATTTTCCATTTTGTAAAATGAGTGACGCAAACAGAAAAAACAGAAGAAAAAAAACAAATGAATGACGGTCATCGAAGCACAAATACATGAGTAAATAGCTGTACAAATTTGAATTTGGAATTCCTTACCAAAGAGGAGAAATTCGTGATTAAAGTGGCCAGTACGAAAAACGCCAATTTCATATGTAAGGACCTAATATTTGGGACCCGACGCTGCCCCAATTTCATTTTTCATGGGAAAATTTATAACGCATAAGAAATTGGGGTATTTTTGGCTATACGTGGTGTTGTATGAGAACTTTTTGCGTTGAGCCATAGATCCCAGAAACTTGCTATAGCTTAATAACCATGTGAAAACCACTTATATATTTTCTACCCATAAATCAAGCACTACCATTTAAAACCTATTCTTACAAAGTACTAAACCTAACTACACCAAGATTTGCATGCGACTAACAAAATTATCGCCGTGGCTTTCTTAAAACATTTTTAACACGCAAAACGCATTTATATGAATAGATTTCCGAGGCGTCGCACATAAAACCGTGTATCCTGACGTTAGTAAAGTGCGTTTCCGAGTTTTCAAACGTAAAAGGTAACGTTTAACGTGCCACACGAAGTACTGACTCCTCGTATAAAATCTCAAACAACGGCTCACTAGAATAAAATCAAATACTTAATGAGCACCATTCTAGCTAACTTCTTAATGTGCCAACTGTACAATAAATAAATTATTTTAATGCTCCGCCACGAGTGGTTGCCGCAAATAATCCTTGCGCGGTACTATCACTGAAAATATTAATGGTTCTTTGTCTCATGCTCTATGGAACATTTCATTTTCTAGAGAAATTGCTTGATTTTGAGATATAGTCATTACAAGTACGGTCTGCAAGAAATTGTAAAGAAACAGATTTCAAAGTATATTTAAACGTTTATTGGAATTGGAACCTCGTAACGTTAACACGAATAGTTTGAAGGGCTTCCAATCCTATGGGGCGCATTCCTTCCGCTCATGTTACCGCGGGTGTCACGTGCCACGTGCCGAGGTATTTGTCACTTCACTACCCGTCGCCGCTTTCACTCTCCATATTAGAACGGAGCACGCAGTGGTGTTTATTCTGGCGCAGTTCGACGAACCGAAATTATGTTTATTTAACAAATCGCGAGCCGTCAGCGCCGCAGCCAGGAATGCGCCGCCACCGTACACGGCTTAATGAACCATAAATCCATTCGATATTATTGAGTGTCCGCGCCTGAAATGAAAGCGGCCCGCGGCTGAACGTTGACCGTCGGCCCGACGCGCGGCATCCCATTCATGCGAAGGCCGAGGGGCAAATAAACGAGAAAACGCGACTCCGCCGCGACGAGCGCCGCGCCGCGGTTTCCGTTATTCTAAAATTAAAATCACACATAGCGTCCAGACGCACCGGATTCACCGCGCATGAAACGGAAAGTGAACTCTCGGCTGGAGAAATTAAGAATAAAATCGCATCCACCAAAAAGAAAAGAGCATCTCAGCGGGAGTCGTCATCACAATGGACGCGACTCCATTCCGCGGCGTACTATGTGGCGGTGATGATTCACAGCAAGCGCGCAGATTCAGCCACGATCCCGTCAGACTTACTACAGACGCCACTACAGCATCTTGAAATTTTGCCAATGGTAGTTTCGCAAGCGATTATCGTAAAATTCAACGGCGCTCTGGCAATGACCCATATTGAGGTAGGTCACGGGCAGGGATAGACTGCTAATAGACGGGTGCCGAGCACACCATTGAACGGCATGTGCCGACACATCCACCGCTACTCTGTGTTGAGATAAGCATGTAATTTACTGCGCCTTTGATGTGAGGCGGCTCGCCATGCCCGGAATACTGAGTGTCGCGCTCTGAGGCATTGTGCGCATACAGTTAGCGTGGCCGCACTGCCGCCGTGGACAAAGCTCTGCTAATGCAGGTTCCTTGTCTAGCAGCGCACCACAATGCGGAAATAAAGGTTCACCGTTGTGCCGCTGATAATACCCCGTTTCAGTCATATTATCATTCGATGCAGCTATCGCGCACTCATCCCAAAGATGGAATCAAGTTGGCAGCCGATACCGACTACGAAATGCACTCGGTCCAGTTAGCCTGCAGCTGTAATAGGCTAGCTATCAATAAAATTTCAATATTTATGAAGTCACATGCTAAGTCGTTGACGTTCAACTGCGCCGGATAAATGGAGTGAATTGAACTATACATTACAATAACCAAGACAGATATATGATTTCAACATGTAAGAGCTTTTATGCTTGAGATGTTCAATGCATAAATGTTCAACTATGCCTTTGTTTATACAAGCGTCAATGAATTTAAAATGTACGACTCAATCGAGTCTCCTTAGCATACATTACCGTCCCTCGCATTATTGCAAATGGCACGCTAACCCCGCAGCGCGCACGGCGAGCTGCGCGGGCGCATCGTTATCATAATATCCATTTCCGCCGATATCGTTCGCCCTCCATCCCGGTGCGTCAACCTCGGAGATGATTTATTACACCTCATTATCAGTCGGCATTAGATATTATATACCCAATCGAGATCTCGATGTTTGTGTCGATATAGCAATTAGCTTGGCGCGTAAGATACGAATCACAGTCACCAATTAAATGCTACGACATCAATCAACGCCTGTCATAAGTGAATTAAAAAACTCTAAATGAACAAATGAGCATGTCTAGCCTTGAATATTAAGTATTTGTCATTTTTCATAACGCCAGTACGTTGCACAGGCTGAGTAGTAAATTAATTAATTACTTGTTGACAAAACATTAATTGCTGGTGATCGTCTATCAGTCGCCGACAATGTCGAACACGGGGCAAGGAACGGTAATGGCTGAAATATTGATTCGTCCTCCTCAAATTACTATCGATAGGGGTCCAGATATCGCGTGACAGGTCCTTAACGACTGTCATTATGTAGCATGGAAAGTGGTGTTGATCCACTAAGGTAGGCAGGCATCAGACGTCTAGACGAGGGCGTGGCGATGTGTGTTCGCACACTAATTGCTCCTGTAGGCAACTTTTCAAGCGCAAGCGCCCAACCCACGCTGTCAAGAAAAGCGTTTCCCTTATTCGCTTCGAGAAAAACGTACAAATCTTTTGCTAAGTGCTACTGACAAGCTGTAGAGTGCTCGCTTTTCATGAATAATTCGAATTATCCACACTGATTCAAGTTGTGAAACGTATTGGCAATACATAAATCAATGTTACAAAAATGATTGAATCTACATTTCTAACAAAGGCATCTTCGATGTAACATCATAACTGACAATGACCCACATTAGTGCTCCAAATGTAATTCTAAATAATATCTAATTAAATATCAATACCGTGCAAAAAACAATAACAGCCAACTGTGTTGATACAACAATGGTTGCGCACGCGCACGATGCGCGACCTTGCGCTCTTTTCGATCGTATGGCATCGATCGATAACTCGGTACTCGGTAGATGGTATCGCTATCGATGCATCGGTCTTGTGTTTTTGTCGTGTCTGTGCGGAACTGTGCTACTTGTTAGGTTAAATCGGGTTCAGCTTAGACTGTTCGTAGGTTATACCTTGTAGGGCTGCGAGCTTTCTTAATGATCGTGTAAAGTGGTTCCTGAATTCAGGAGATTTGCTGGCAGCACCGCAGCATGTTCCAATGTGCTGATCGTTCGTTAAGCTCTTATATTAGAGATTCTTCAATAGATATATTAGAAATTTTAATGAGCAATCTAAACTGCCCTGCCATTTTAGGACGCAAATTATTGCAATTTCTAAAGAAGCAATTTAATCTCATATCTAAACTTCTAATTAAGGCAGCAAAACATAAATTAACTTTCATTTTCCAACCAAATAAACCACCAGCCCTATACCAGCCACGACAAACAAACGCCCCAGCTATCAGATCGCAACACATTTGGAGTAGAATAGAGTAGAAAACGAGCAGCCACGTACGGACTGCAAAGAACTCGTCGTGAGGTCAAGCGATACAAGATCAGTACGAGAGTAACCGAAAGGTTATCGGGAGAAAGTTTAGTACGAGTAGCAACAACGCATCTCTTTGTATATGCTGAGGTAACTCATCTGACGAGATCGACGAGTTATTAGTGATTGGTGCATTCATGTGCAATGGAATTAGTGTGGCCATCTTTGATTTAATAGGCTATCAAATTGTAGTTAGAGGAATAAGTTTTATTTGCCCTTTTACAGCGTTTTTCCAACGCCACTGTCAAGTCAACGTTCACCGGTTCGAATAATCTCGTCACGTTGACGGCGTGGGGTGGACACGCGGCCATAGTAAATGTATGTATCGCTACTTTGGCGCCGTCACGTCATCTCGTTGACGTCCCGTTGACGTGATGGTAGACAAAAAAACGACACATGGTCTTTTCCCAACCTAAAATATGAAATAGCATGGCAACTTCATATTATGGTTACTGTAACTGCTGCCTCTGCCAATATCGATCGAAAATTGTAGTTACACAAATGGGCTCTTCCCAATCTGAAATATGAATTAGCATGGCAACTTGGCTTGGCTTAGCTATGCTTACTTTACTTAAGCTTCTACTACTATCAAAATCGATCGGTCAGGCATTACCTAACATGAATAAATAATGACAAACTACTAATGGCTACCTACAGGCCGCAGTGACGTCGACTTTTCTTTCTGCAATCCATATGACGTGTGTGTCTTGACATTTAAAGTCTTCCATTTGTAAAAGTAGGAAGAAAATCCCAACTTTCCTATCGATATTTCCTGGGCGGTAGTGACTTTAGTTACGTTGACCATCTTCATTCTTCAATCCCTTTAATTCTAAATCGACTTAACATGGTCTTCAAAAAAATCATTACAATTTATAGCCCTTTTAACTTTTCTATCGAATTTCTCAGCGATTTTACCTACTAAATCGTTATTTTATCACTACAGACAGTGAAACATTGTCAATTAGCACATGCCATTGTTAGCACGCAGTCGGCAACTCGGCACAATGTGCTAAACTGGGCGATCTATATGTGGGTCCGGCCTTGAGACTTGGCGCTTTCTTTCTGCGCTGGTGGCGGCACCAGTTCTAAGTAAAGGAGTATCTTGTTCGAAGTATTGTCGGACTAGTTTTTGAAGTGCCTTGTTGGATGTAGAGCGATGTATGTTGCGTGAACTTGTGTGTTTTAAGTGTTTTATCTGATAGTCCATCTTACTACAATACTCCAACCTTGTTTTTCCTTGCGGTGCGTTAAAACCTGCTTTGATATTGCTTAAACCTATGTAGCGCTATATACAAAGTGATGATGTTGATGATGAACGTGAAGGGCGGGCGTTTTGGGGGACTGTCTTATGGAATTTTGACGTTCAAAATGTGCTGATTCTCAGCCTAGTTTGAATAATTTACTTTTATTTTTTATGTAGTTGTCTACAAAAGTGCCAATTTCATCCATTTATCATTGGAGATGTTCTCGTACCACCTCATTGAGTCATTATTTCAACTAACTTAACAAATTCAGGCTTGTTAAGAATGTATAATTACTTAGGTCTAGATAGCAGATACCAAAACAATTCGTGATCGCATAAGTGCATTTGTAAAGACATTGTGCAACCAGGAAGGACTTGCAACTATAACTTAATTAGCAAAGGCTTTGTCTAGATAATTACGAACATCTTTCCACGTTTCCGCTTTACTTTCTAGAGATTCTCTCAATGACCGCACGAATTAATCGACTAATCATTCGAATACAAAAGCATCCGATGTTTCATAACGGAATAATTTTATGACATGTTAAATGAAGCATTAATTAATCAAGGTAACGATTATTGGTATGATGCTGCGTATAATGGACTAATCAAATCAATTTGGTTACCGAATGAATTTCATAATCGATTGGGCTAATGATGTATAGTTCACTAATTGGGTAGATGATTTAACTTCTAATTAATATGTGGCCGTTTGATAAAACATCCTGTATTGTGCAATATTTAATCAAATTTTATTAAGTTACTCAAGGGCGAATATCTTTTAATTGGAACAAAATAAAATTTCCATTCGGTATCGTATGTAGTTTCTAGTTATAACTAGCTTCTGGCCGCGACTTCGTCTGCGTGAAATTTCTTGTTCCCCCGACCCACCGCGTCGCATCGCCCGCGCTTTATTTTGTTTTAACTCAGCATACTTCCCGATATTTTGCTCAGCTCCTAAGGGTCGCAGCGTGATTTTAAATAGCCTATAACCTTCCCTAAGAATTGGGCTTTCAAATACAAAAAGATTTTTGAAGTGAAAACTTCTTTAGGCGCGTTGGCCATTTTTTGAGATGGGAAAAACCATTGAATTCGCGCCACTGTTACCGTA
Organism: Amphipoea oculea; assembly: GCA_945859645.1. NCBI lineage: Eukaryota > Metazoa > Arthropoda > Insecta > Lepidoptera > Noctuidae > Amphipoea > Amphipoea oculea. The sequence goes on from OX243873.1 coordinate 19,875,900, forward strand.
ACCGACACCGCTTCGAATGTGTTCGGCTGTTCTCGGGATGTAATAGGTTTTAATGTATTTCCGATATGTCAGTGAGTGATGGCAAAGTATTCTGTTTGTGTTTTGTTTATTGACGATTCAAAAAATACACACGTAATTGTTCAAGTTTTCACTTCTGTCGGCACTCCCGGAGTGCCGCTTTTTTTTTTGAAATCCGGAGTTTAACCCTCTACATACAAACTTATAAACAAACAAATTTTTCCTCTTTATAATATATAGATTGAAATGGACGACAATATTTCATTATTAGATCGTTATCTAAGCGGATTAGCTACTAACAAGCAGTGACAGTACACCGACAATTAGACCCGGAACCGGTTCCCTAGACTATAGGTAATTGAATTACATGTCACGTACATACATAGCTACAATATGTATAAACATTTATTTATATTAATATTCATATACATGTTAATGCAGCCAAGAGCATAATAGGTACTTTCCGATATCCAGGATAGTACAGTGCAGCGGAAGATGTAGAAGGACCAATTTCAACTGTGGCAGTAACTCCAATACACAATAGCCAATCCGAATCTACGGCTGTCGGCTGCAGATAATACTGGTAATAAAAATTTACCACCAAGAGCTGATTTTCCATCGCCAGATAACTTTTATTCGAGAAATAATATTGACGTTTGACGTTTTTGTATAAAATAACTGTCAAAATTTCAAAATTATTCCTTGAATAAAATTATGAGATGATTGAAGAATCAGCCCTTAAACAACAATTAAAAGTGACAAAGGATAAAGAATCTTCGTATAACATATTGTTTGAAATTGAGCCAGTCTTCAATAACTTTCTCTAATAGGAAACCTCGTCATTCCGTAAATGATTCTCGATCCCGAAACGTATGCAATACACGGAAGATTTGGTACATTATTTCCATCCGTTGCGCACAAAATCATCTTTTCCCGCTCACATTACTGCACTTACATCCACTCCTGCTCAGAAGCAATCTATCACAGCTCACCGATACTCAGCTGCCATCTTATCGGAACAAAGTGATCTTAATAGTGAGCGACAATGTACCGGTCAATTAGACCGACGCGACGACCGGTTCGTATCGATGCAAATACAATGATACACTCTTGCGCAGGGTTACCATTCGTCCGGATTTGTCCGGACATGTCCGACTTTTTGGCCCCCCGTCCGGACTTTACTGCAGAAGGGCTTTTAAGTTTTCAGAAAATAAAGAAGTTAAATGAGTACTAGAAAAAGAAAGATAAAAAAATAAAATGTCCGGACTTTTGAAAACTGCCTCGTGGGTCTAGAGGTCGCAAACGCTACTGCTGAGCATGAGGTCCAGGGGTCGAATCCCAGGTCGGGCAAAGTGTTATTGGGGTTCTCCATCAGGAATTTCTCAGTAGCAGCCTGGAGTCTGGATTTGTGCCCGTTTGATGGCTATAGGTTCGCCTCCTATTACTTGGGACTTAAACATGACTGGCGAATTAATGTTGGTGTATCCACTACAGGTACACGTCTGCTTAACCCTTCGGGGTTTCAGGCTGTATGTTTTCAAATTTCGAAATGGTAACCCTACTCATGCGCAACAATCCACGAGGAAGCTTTAGATTTTAGTCCAGCATTTGACTGGATTGCGTGTTCAAAGTCTGTTAGGTTTGGTTGTACCTTGCGGGATATAGGGCTTGAAATTAAATTATTTATAATAAGGAAAATATTGAATTAATATGTTTGGTCGTGTTTCGTGTGTACCCTTATTGTTTTTTTGTTGGACGTCAACCGTAAATGTTTAAGAGTTGGGTTTATTTTGTATGCGTCTTGAGGTATTGTCAGCGAAAAACGTTTTCATACTAATCACACTAATATTATAAAGGCGAAAGTTTGTGAGTGTGTGTGTGTGTGTGTTTATATGTTTGTTACTTCTTCACGCCTAAACCACTGAACCGATTTAGATGAAATTTGGTATAGAGATAGGTTGAGTCCCGGAAAAGGACATAGGATAGTTTTTATCCCGATATTCCCACGGGATCGACATTTACGCGGGTAAAACCGCGGGGCGCAGCTAGTTTACAATAAAATCACACTAATATTATAAAGGCGAAAGTTTGTGAGTGTGTGTGTGTGTGTTTATATGTTTGTTACTTCTTCACGCTCAAACCGCTGAACCGATTTAGATGAAATTTGGTATAGAGATAGTTTGAGTCCCGGAAAAGGACATAGGATACTTTTTATCCCGATATTCCCACGGGATCGAGACTTATGCGGGTGAAACCACGGGGCGCAGCTAGTTACCTATAAGGTAAGGTGCTTCGTAAAACTATTTCATCGCAAAACATGATAACGGTATTAGCCAAAATTATCTTCGATATTTCCTAATCCTCCGACTTATTATCTGACCTCCAAGATACGAGCCCAAGCAGGGCTTGGGGGTCAATGGCCAAAAGAAAAAAATTGTGATGTACAAATTGTGTTTATGTAAAACTACTGTCTGTCATCACCTTTTCTTTCTGCCAATAAAACGTTTTGTATTCTATCCCCAATTGATACGTGCATCCATCGAATTCGACACAACAATTTGTGCGACTGGTTAGAGAATCATAATATGATCAAGCAATCCATAAGAAATGCATTTGCACACTCACGGTAAAAATATCTGTTCCCACAATTATAACACCTCATAAAAATCAATGGTGAAAGAAGCAAACGGTTTATTTATTTTATTATTTACCGCACTTGACACCAATAACAACCTGTTTGGTGTTTACTCTTTTTAATCTTGAACTTCAAAACCATACAATTATTTGCTCGTAAAACGTCAGGTGACGGTGTATCAAAGGCGATGGCGGCGTTGCGTGGGCGCACTATTAATAATTAATTGTTTGTAAGACGCAACGCTTCCGCGGCGCCCGCGCTTGTGAGACCGTTTTAGCACTGATAATGACTTATTGAGGATACTTGGTTCATGCTAATGACTATATTAGTCGCGGATTACTAGGCTGTGTCATAAAACGACGTTTGATTACAGTCAGTCGCCTTGGAGCTCTGATCTGGTGACAAGGACAGCCCCGACTGTTACTATGCCTTCATATAGCCATCAGAACGTTACTTTAAAACGAAACTAAGGTAAATGATGATTAAGTGACCGCTGATTTGTCTATATTTCAATGTCATGCGATACAAAAGTGAATATTATTCATATAGACGACAATTGAAAACGACGATTGTAAATTACGCATTGTTTGAGGAAAATAGACTTACGGTAGTTTATTATATATTAGTTGTTCAGGTCAAAGTCTCACGATTTTTCCTTTTATAATTCCTATAAAATTAATTAGGTCAAAACTATATAACCGCAACAATTTCGCAATGCAGAAATATTTTAAGTGGAAACTTCACACGAACTCGATGTTTAAATTTGTAAAGCATCTGGCACGAAAGTTCGTTATCCGCAAACCTTGATTAATTAAACCATCATTTTAATTCTGTTAACGAACGAAATTCCTTTTCAATTAAAAAGTCTCCGCACGAAATTCATTTTCTGTTTTGTTAGCGTCTGATATCGATCTTAATAGGTAATGTAGACGCTTCACTCTTCTGCGTCACCCACTACTTGCGCCCTAATTAGCTGTTACGCTAATACACCATTGTTAGCGTTATTGATGGGTCTAGGTAGCTATCGGTATCTCAGCAGCACATTTCCGTGATTGTTTCTGATCATACAATGTGCTCGTGGGCGATATGATTGCCAGGCGGCAGCTCTATACATGCATAGAAAAATGTAATTGGTTTATGAATCATTTAACAGTTGTCGGATTATGGAGAAGTACCTTTTATCAGCGGCGCGGCGTGTCATCATAAATATCATCATCACTATCCACGTTAAGGATAAAACCTTAACGTGCATAGTTATTTAGAGATCTAAATGCACAGATGTGCATAGAGGATTTGTAAATCTGTTATAACTTGGTTATAACTCTTACAAGCAGCTGAATTGAATGGATGCAAACGGCGATCAGTCGTCCCATTAACAATACATATTAGCTTTCTTACACGTGGCTCTTACTATTCTCCCTTCATTATAATAATAACCAGAAGACAACGTAACAAAAGGAACACGAATCAAAATTCAACTCCACCTTATTTCACAGAATCCATAATCCGGCTGCACCTGGTTTACAAAACAGACGCCACAATCAAAATTTCATAAAGTGCCCTTGCTATAAATTCCCAATTTCCATATTTCAAGCGTCAGCTGCGCACGCGCTGGCTCGGCAGGTGCTCGCGCACCGATTGCCCCGCCCTCCCTGCATTCCCCTCGCGTGTTTCATGTTAGGGCTACTACGCAATTGTCATTTTACTGATTTTACTGTCAAAAGATTTGGATTGATATACGAGATTGATATGATAAAATACTTCGAATGTTCTAACTCATAAATTGTGTCGCGCGTTTGCAATTGCGCATGTGCCTTATGTTACTTTACTGCATTCGAAGAATCAATACATAGTGGCATTACTTTGTATTCGATAGATAGGACCAAAATGTGTCATCAATTTAGGAATCTGAAAATAATATTCATGCCACTAAATTAAAGTTACAGTCTATCCATATTTTAAGTTATGCTGTCTGCATTGTTACATATTTGGCACCACCATCCCACCACAATATAACCGAAGGCGCCAATACCAGGAAATTTGATAACAGCAATAGATTGCTGCTGTCTTCAATGTTTTATTAAGTTCAATGCGAAATGATTAATTCGTCACATATGTGGTACCATGATGAATATTCGATCGCTTTTAGTCTTAGAAATATAAAAAAAACAGATTTATGCTTCTAGTTATACGGGTTGAATTAATTTGGAAGAAGGTTCTATCTACTTTTTTTTATCACAGTCCATTGCTTACCAAAGTCTCTCAAGGAATGAAAAGACCAGAACACCAATTCTTAAAGTGAAAATGGGTCCCTTTCCCTAAGTAGGGAATCCAATTGTCACAGATATGATTCATGAACTTGCTGTTCTTTTCCTGACCAAATGATAAGGCGTAGATCATGAAGGTACTTGCAGCCACCTTTGTGGTCAAAGGGCCAACCCTGGCGCTTATACAGGGAATTTTAATTAATCTAATTTGCATGTTTGGCCGCGACACGCCCGGCGCGCAATAAAATTTACATTTTGTTTCTAACATAGCGCACGCTGCGGCGGCGCCGGCGCAGCTCTGCAGTTTTAGGACAAAGAAACTGAGATATTTGCTAGACAGGGTAAGAACAAAATAATCTAACAGATACGGGACTGATTACACAGATTTTGTTTGAACGCCAATGATTTATGCAAAAGCCTTCATATTTGTGAAAGCTAGTTCTAGAATGGAAATTAAAGAGCAGCCAACAATGAGTTGAAAGTATTAAAACTTGAACGACTCTAATGCTTAGCTTTTGGAGCGAAGCCTTCCTGCTTCCCTTAAAAGTCCATGTACCTAAGTAAACTTTTACAAGCAATTCTATCCTATCGACAATAGAACCATCGCAAGAAACCCTCGCTACGGTGACGCAGCTTTAAAAAAAAAATGGAGTATAGACAAACATTTCTATGATATAAAATTCTCTCATAATCCAAGTAACTTATTCAGTAAGCAATAAATAACAATTAATAATATATTAGTGGTAACAATTATATTTTATAGCGCAGCGTGTAAGCCCGTGTCTCTATTTGCGCGGCACGCCCCCGCGACTAGCAGATCGGCGCGGGCGCACGACGCTCCAATAACATTAATAACCGGCTAGATGTTATCCCACTTAGGATGTGGCTAGGAAATCGGCGAGAACCTGGATATTTTAATGCGGAATTTTTGTGCTGAAGTAATAGGCTTAAATAACATTTCCTTTGAAGAAATAGTCATGGAGACAGAGGGTGCAGACAGGCTTCTATTTACTTAATCTTCATGATGAGGATCCTGGTTTCGCAAGTGCTATACAAAGAAACCTCGGCGCAGGAAGAGGTGGCGAGATGACCTATTTGGGAGAGGCCTTTGACCTAGTAAAAAAAAAATATCCAGCTGAAAATACGATCCCAAAATCTGGTAAAAAAAATGCCTGACCAAAATAGCGAATGACTTTTGGAGACAAAGAACGACCCTGCCTACTGCCCAGTCATAAAACTGTTCGTTAGTTAAATGACACTTATAAAGGCACAAGAAAAGGAAAGGGCGTCCTCTCCAGCTCATTTCCTAGTCCCATCCCAACCAAATTACAGTCTATAAGCGTCAACCCCACTTATATTCTCACTAACTTTTCGCAATACTAAAAGCTCACTAAGAATATTTTATTATTCATTTAATTCGACTTTAACGATCGCCATTCACATAATTATGTTATTCTTTGCACAATATGTAACTTTTATCTTATATGGACATGGTTAGGACATCGTCTCCATTAAGTATTCATAGTTATGGACATTTAACAGCTTTGGGTCTGACACAGGGCTTCGAAATGTTTATTGTTTATTTATGTTATTAAATTGCTGTTTTGCTCTTTTCTTTGTTTATTTGATTTTGCAAAAGCTTGCATTTTCACAGTTCTGTAATATTTTTTTGACTGGTCTAAAGCGTCGCCGACCCGTCGACATGAAGTTTGGCCCTTCAAAAGATGCTGCTGCTGCTTTTACAGGTTGACTGTTATGATCCACCTCGTTGACATGACCGTACCGTTTGTATGCTTTTGCAAGGACATAGTAGGACTATTTCAAAGCCCATTTACCTGCGACTGTCCAATAATATTACAATTTAACTCTTTCGACATCCAAAACAAATCAGTGGGATAGTTTTCTAATACAATGTGTATTGTTTCATGATTTTTAAAGTGCTCTGAGCAATACAGCCACACCCTCAAAGTAACAATGAAATTACACACATTAAACTCCTTACGATCTATCGCTTCGCTATCAGCATTGCGAGAGCGATGTCGTGGTGCCCCGATAAGACCCGAGTACTCAACTCATTGTTACCGAGCCCCATCAATCTAACGTTGCGCAAACTACACTAGATACTAGATGGCATCGGCGTGAGCCAACCGTTGCTCCCAAACTGTCCGTAATACCCGTCGTCCCCGCCCAGATAAAACCTCATCACTTAGCAAAAAGATAATAACTGCAATCCACCTCTGATTGGGGCTATTTCTTAAGCGTACCAACATCATTGCAGCCTTCGTAGAAAGGCTGATTAAAACTCTAGTCGTCTTGAATTTCATCATCTCCAAAGTTCTGAGATAGAGCTAACTTTATTTTATAGCCAGAATCGTGAAATTGTGGTTATTAACGACACATTAATTTGTATTTCATGTTGAGTCCCATAAAAAATAAGCCATTACTGCCACAAATCTCTGTTACAGTTAACAATGGAAAATTCGATCTCGTAAACTATTTAACTCCCCAACTAGGGGTGTAATTCATTTCGATTGACGCACAATACTATTGTACAGATTTCTAATTTAAAATTTGATTGCATCTCGTCAGAGCACCCCTTGCGTTCGCTTTGTCTGCTCGTGCGCGAGTCACGCTGACTGGTGTGTTGACCCCTGCTACTGCTGCCCATTTGCATGTACCAGCACAAGGGAGCAGTAAAGCTTTCTATAAATCTAATCGAGGGCCGGCGACAACAGTTGTAAAATTTTACGACTTCCGTCGATTCCGAGCTGCTGCGGCCATTTGCTCGCCTTTCCACACGCGAGCGTCCGAGATACAAATCCCAATGTCATATGCATAATCGCTCCACTGATGCTGTCTGTGCATCTCGCGCTCCTTATAGTAATTAACTAGTCGCAAGGTCGCCGCGTTTTGTCATTCTCCATATTTATGCGACAGCAATCCTCCTTGGGACACAGTTAGACGTCCGCGGCCACTAATCACAACCAAATCGGGCTCGCGACCGTCCACTCCGCCGCCGCTGTGCCGTTTCGTCCATCCACGTTTGACCGTAACCGCTTCTAGATCGAGCCATTTTAGTACAGCAGCTAGACGCCGGCGCTGCGAGGGCACCTGTCCGCCGAGCCTTATTTATAAAAGCAAACATACCAGCGTGCGAATCTAAAACTTTTATGACATTCGCGGCAGGCTGAGTCATGATTCAATCGGCTCGCGAGTCGCGCTCCGATGTACGATTTAACGCATTATCTATAAGATGCGATTAAGAAATACGATCGAGATGATGGATGGTGCTGGAGGCGTCCTGTTACGCTGAGCGCGATCGATGGAGCGTGTCGATAGCCATCGGCGCGGAGGTATCGGGCGCGCATCGCTCGTCGGCGCGGGCGTCGTTGTGCAACGCTTATGAATAATTACCGGCCGGTAAGGCGGCGGACGCACTCGATTCACTGCCAAGGACGCCTTTTCGCTTTTAGTCGGTCATCGATCGCAGCGCGTTGCGCAACGCGACGGGGGTTTCGCTGTCGGGCCCGTCGCGCCCGTTGCGCCACGCACCGTGAGAAGTGCACGCGACTAATGACGCGTTGCTCAAGCAGCGCAACCCGCCCACAAATCGCTTTATTATGCAGAAAGTGAGTCGGAACAAATGGACGCACCGCGTTGCACCCGGCCCGCATTTATTACGGGACCCCGGCGGAAAGTGAACGCCGAGTATGATGAACGGATTCATATCAACCTGATTGTGATTTATAATGTCGCACCACCACTCTCGGCGACGTTTTATATGAAAAAATGGGCGTTTTATCGGTGCATTACCCGCGGCTCGCATATTCATAAAGCTGACGGGCCCTCATAAATATTTGTTGCAGACCAGCTTTATCAATGTGATAGGGAGCGATAAATAACTAAATTACAAAGATCCGATGCACGGATTGCGTTGTAACTGATTATGACATTTTTTAATAAGACGTTGTTCGATCCATAAAACGCGAGATGTTACATCAAACTCATAATCTTGTCATCTAAAATGTTATCGCTCTCAATCGTAGTTCGATTCATCATAGCTATCTTATAAGAGGGGCAGTAAATGCTAGTGGAATGGTAATGTAGTTCATTTCGATTACGCTATCTTCGGCATCGATCTTCCAATGCACTCCCATTTTACTTTATTATTTGATGATGGTATAGTATTTCCAAGGGGAATGAACTTTATTTCGTAATCTTTAGAAAGACTCGTTCAAACTTCAACCAAACTCGAACAACGTAGCTACGAGTACAATTTGAAAGATTTTCTCATGTGTTTTTGCAAAATGTGGACGCAAACAAGCTTTTTAATTACACCAATGTTTTATTTGATTTACAACGCCTGGCATGCAGCATGGCAACCAGCTTTGCAAATGAGTATTTCCTTTCACGCTATTATCGTGTCTCAAATTAGAGTTTCCTAAAAAAACAAGCTCTGCGTCCGTTCGGTGCGGGTTGCGTTTTTGCCACTCCTGCGCAGCTGTCGCTGTCGTCGGGCAGGTGCGTTCGTTTTCGCCGAATTTCGTCGTCGGCGGCGACCGTTGCAGCACAGACTTCTTGCTCAAAAGACGTAATCACTGAAATAAATGCCGACTTTAAATGGGCAAAAATATTGATGCTATTTCAGGCATCCTGTGAGTAAGTTCTGCGGAATGAGTCTGTTGGGAATTTACCAGTGACGTAATACATATTTGTAATAATAAAGGACATAGGTATTTGTTCATAAACGAATTGGTCGGAATACGAATATATAGTGGTCCTCAACGGTCAAATGAGGAGTGATTAGCAGTCCGCGTTGCTCGCCTAGTAGGTCGCTGAAGAAATGTATTTACCGGATCACGCTGAATAGGTGGACGTAGTGGTGGTGGTACTGGAATTACGTATGAAACTCCTAAGTCTAAGTAAAATACTAAACATTTGTTGTGTACGCAATTACTAGCACAAAATTGCCCAATTATTTCCTTCCCTAAATAAAATACGGTACACGGAACGGCGCGCGGCGGTACGGTTTGTGGTACACTAGTCAATAAAATAATCAATTGTTAGTTCTCTTTCTCTGTTCAGCAGTACCTAGATCTGCCTACGTAGTCAGTTGCACTGCGCAACAGTTGTGTGGAATGCGCACGCGCATCTCAGGTCAACGCGCGACTTGACACAATGACACGGTGTCAACAGTGTTTTCTTATGTTTTGCACGATAGATAAACTTCTTAGAACTTGCGCTGGCAATATAGAAGTGTTTATTTCTTTTTCTGTTTTACAATATTTGAGAAGGATGGGGGGGCGAAGATTTGCTACTCTTGAAGTTCCACCATCATTCTTGCCTCGTTTGGGTCACGCGTTGTTAGTCGGTATTTATCGGTGAAGGAAAACATCGTGAGGAAACCGGCATGTGCTAGAACCAAAAAACCTAAGATATATTATGACGTCTACCAACCCGCACTGGGCCCGCGATGTGGATTATGGCCCACTGCCTCTCAAGAAAGGAGGCCGGTGTCCCAGAAGTGGGAACATAGGCTGATTATGTTATGTTGTTGATTTAGTCTGTGAAACAGAAGTAGGTACTATCCAGCTTCTCCATTTCCGCAAAATCTGGCGCCCATTAAAAAAAAAAATTAACATTGGCGCCGATTCCCTTGTTCACAAATTAAACTAAATTTAATTTCAGTGCATCTTTTTCTTTCTATTTCATTAAGAAAAGGACAGAAGATAAATATTTAGACCTGTCAAATTAGTCCGTGCCTGACGTAAATTGACGTATTTTTAATAGCCAATTTTTTAATCACGTCTAAATTGTCGATGGAGTATCTTAATTTGACAGGACTAAACTAATATTTATCTCCTGTCCTTTTCTTAATGAAATAGAAAGAAAAAGATGCACTGAACTTAAATTTAGTTTAGTTTGTGGACATGGGAATCGGCGCCAATGTCTTACTATAAAACACAATCTTATAAAACATACCGAGATGCCTAGAGTAAAAAAAATCAAAACAACCCTGCTACACCGTTTTGTAACCACCCCAACTTGGGGTTGAACAACCCTAAACGTAAACAAACCATCCATTCCCATCCACAATATTACGATTTCCATCCTAAATCAGGATAAGTGTCATTGAATTAATGTCAATTTTACACGCGATAAGCGCTGTGTAAAGATGAGCGTCATCCCCTTTCACGGCCTATTTATTTTTATTTGGGTTACGGAGGCGGGGTCCATCGATCCGTGCCATACTGCTGTCACGCCCTTAGATAGCTAAGTAAAGCTAATAGACATGCACGTGGTTACTGGCTAGTGTAAAGCAGATTGAAGTAGCAATGGATGCATGCAGGTATTATAATTATTATGTTTTTAAGCAATTTTGGTGCTGTCATGTAAACTATACTTATAGGTTAAGACACAAAATTGTAGTACAGACGCCAGCACATCAAGCTACTATAATCTGTCAAATTTCATTAATAGATTTTCAACTTTGCGAAAATTTGAAAGTTTCGGGAAGCTTGATGTGTACAATAAAAATATCGTGCGTACGGTATAGGTTACTCTATTTTGATTGCATTATAATTAACAGAATAAAATTCATATATGTACCTTTTGAACTGTTCCCATAGGAATATTAAATATATGTAGCTATGTTAACCTTCCACTAATATGTCGTAAGTAGCGGCCCGCCCCAGCTTCGCACGGGTGCAATTTTCTTTCCGAATTTCCGAAATTTTCTTTCATACAAACCTTGTCCTGGCAATACCGAACACAACAAAAAAATAATTATCCAATTTGGTGCAGTCATTCGGAAGTTATGTGCGTACATACATTTCAGCGATTAATTTTTATTTTTTATATCTAAGGTACAGACGCCAGCACATCAACCTTAGACTACAATCTGTCAAATTTCTTTAATAGATTTTCCACTTTATCACTACAATATAAGGTTCAAATTTGATTGGGAAAATTTGACAGTTTCGGGTAGGTTTATGTTTTTTTTTTTTTTTTTTTTTTTTTTTTTTTTTTTTTTTTCTGCAAAGCAATTTGTCGGCAGTAGGTCCTCGTGGATTTTGCACGACTTTCTGCTTGACTAATTACTAAAATGAAATCTAAGTTACAACTAAGACTGAAACCATGGTTTTGTAGGCCAAGATTTCATATCTGAATACAGAGTATGATAATTACCCACAAAACCATAGCTTCTACAACCACAGCCACTACATTCAGCGGCATCAGCCAACAAACGTCATGAGACCATCCCATAGTACCAAATCTGCATTCGCGATAGATGTGCTGGCGTGTGTACCTGGATAGATTCAATAACCGCACAAAAATAACCCTTATTCAGTAACAATACCATACCAATACGAGAATCCCTATCGACCTTCCTTCCCATTTTCGAATAAGACCTAAAAATAGCCGTCTCGCCGGCCACCCCAGCCGTGACCCGGGCGAGGTCACTCGGCCACGGGGTGGCGATACGCCCTCTAGCCGCCCCCGATTGCTCTCCAATGCCCTCCGTTGCCCTCTGTTGCCCTCACTACGTCCTCCACGTGCCGACATTGGCCTCAATACCCAATTGTTTTACGTTTACGTTACGGTACGGTTTGCGTAACCCGCTCTGGTTTTGCGTACGCTACGGTATAAATTCATGATACAATGAAGTCGCTAGTAATGTTTTTTGTTAATTATTAGAATATAGTCATTTACCCACGTAACGACATTGAACTAGATACGTGGGAAATTCTCTTTACTAAGATTTTTTGTATGTTTTATTGTTTGATGTTCATTACGGGTGTTCCTTTTTTGGTGACTGTAAAATGTTGAGAAATACTTTGAATCAAATATTGTTGAATCGAGAAGGATTCATCTCATGAGTCAGATTACGCAGAATTTTAACGAGCTTTTGATTCACCAGTGTATGTTCATTCAACAAGGCCCATCTCAGATGCTTGTTTCTAAGTACAATATTCATCTTACTTTGGATAACAGTTTTGAAGCAGCTTAGTTGCTAATTGCTATCTACAATTCGCAACACCATCTTGAAGGAGCTTATATTCGCGTTAATCAGTCTTGAAACGTAACCCGCCCCTGCTCCGCCCGGTGTACGACTTGACAGAACATCGAATTTCTTTGTTATTTGTTTGTTTAAAATTAATGCATAAACTTTCATACCTAATCTGAGTTCGCGATTTAGTTGCCAAAAATGTAAACAAATATGAGTTTATGACAAAATAACTTTAACTCCCACACAATAAAGTTCAGTTTACACTACAACTTCAAACATTTTTATAACTTTTTCAATAGTGCTAGTCACTCTGAAATCAACTTACTTATTTTCAATTAAAATAAAGCTGATATTTGTTTAACTTGAAATAACATCAGAAACATAAAATACACTTTCCGGAATAAATTCTCAAAATGATGTGAAAACCGTATCAAGATCCGTTGTGTTGTTTAGAAGAATAACGCGGTCACACATACATATAATATGTACAGGTAGATAAAGCCTAGCCTCCAGTTGAAATCGATATTCTACCAAACTTGTCAAACTTGAGAGGCAAGGCCCTCTCGCGTAGAATTTCTACGCGAGAGGGCCTTGCCTCTCAAGTTTGACTGATGACTGGGTCAATCCGCGGAAATCCACTAACGGCGAATATATGCTAATAATAAATTAAATATCATAGCTGCATTCTTTTTTTACTTTATATGACATTTCTTACATGTTTTTACGTATAGCGCCGCTATCTAAAAAGTATAACACCTTTATTTAATTTATTATTGCAATCAACACGCACCAAATGTCCTTACCATTTGCAAATAAAAGTCGGCCTAATTGAGCGGAATGGCCCGACTACCATAGATTTATCCGATGAATCCTTTATCTAACATAATCAGCCTATAATGTTCCCACTGCTGGAATACAGGCTTCCTCTCGGTGAGAGGGAGTGGGCCGTAATCCACCACGCGGGTTCGCATGTCTTCGAATTTTTGGTTCTAGGACATGCCGGTTTCCTCACGATGTTTTCCTTCACCGTTTTGAGAGCAGTGTTGATGAAATAATTTATACAAAGTAAAGCGCCTGTCTGGGTTTGAACCTACACCTCGTATGTCGCGGCCGTTACCACTTGGCCTTCTTTATCTATTCTATTCTATTTATAGGGATTTATTTCCGTTGGATCCCGCTTTTGAATCCCAGTTTAATATTTTTGGCGTTGGATCCCTCAAAACATTATTATGTAAAAGTTAAGCTACGCTTGCCGCGGTTGGTCCGTAGATGGGTGACAATCTTGACATACCAAGAACCCTCCATGTCTCCCGTTGGATCCCGAATTTAAAAAACGCAAGATAATTACGTTTTATTGTCGTTGAATCCCGAAAAGTATTTCCGTTGGATCCCGAATGCTTAAAAAAATCTGAATGCGGGTATCAAGTTTAAGCTATCTATCGATAGGTATTCCGGTACACTCGATAAGCCTCCTATTGTCTCTCAACTGTGATACAGGATCCTAACAGCACTCGCGTATTTCATGCAGATTTCGACCAAGATATTAGTGACAAATTCGCTCACATAGCAACCACATCCCACCCAAATGCAATACTGCGAAATATTTCACACAGTCGATCTGTCATTTGGCCGGCAGTAAATCTTGAATCATACACGCGTACATTCCGGGGAACGGTGTTGGTGGCGGCCATGAAGTAGGGCATAGGGCAGAAAACCCATTGAAACAAAGCCTCTCACAGATATGAAAGGAACAGAAAATATGTATTTCCTGCTGCAGTCGCTTTGTCAGTTTCTTCGCTTTTTTGAGACAGAAACGTTTTTTGAAGTGAAAACTTCTTTACACTTTGGGCATTTTTTGAGATGAGAAAAAAACCATTGAATTCGCCACTGTTACCGTAACCGACACCGCTTCGGATGTGTTCGGCTGTCCTTGGGATGTACTCGGTTTTAAAGTATATCCGATATGTCGGTAGTGATGGCAAAGTATTGTTTTTGTTATGTTTTCAGTTCTGTCGGCACTCCCGGAGTGCGACTGTTTTTTATATTTTTTCGGAGAAACTGCCAACAAAGAGCAGTAGTACCTATAACAGAGGCACTCCTGCATGACAGATGTTTACAACACGGCTTTTGCATATACTCAGCAGTTTTCTAAAAGATGATGCAGCATGCAATGATTACGATGTGGGTGTGGGATTGCCTTTAAATTATCAATATCAAATCCACCATTGCAAAGAGTGATCCTTCTATTCCTATCTCGTGCTGTAGCCGGCGCCGGCGCCCGCTACACGCAGCTAATTGCGAACTGCGCGCGCGCAATCAAACCACAGATTTATGCGATACTTAGAATTAGCCGCAAACCTAAACACCTCGCTTTCCCACTCATTGTTGGTATAACTAAATTACTTAATATGTGCGTATAATGTAAATAAACCTTTGTTCCGCAGCATAACAGCATCGTTTACGGACCTAATGAGCCCTATTCTAGGAAATTTAGTGCTTGCTCCAGCAACTAGTTTTGGGAAATGGGTTCGTTATGCGCGAAAGAGAAAGTCTAAATAACGACCTATGCTAATTATTCTATGCTAATGTAGATAGGTACACAATATTCTGAGTTCCTGATACCAATCATTAACCTACCATGGCCAAACAAGTGGCCGAATTCTGGGCCGAGTACATTTAGATTGCCATCGACACGCTAAGAAGAAGAACCTACCATGTTATATTTATATGTTTCGATACCCTTCCTGAGACATTATCTACAATTTTCGTTTCTCCGCCATTCCAATACATTTGACCTGTCTCATAAAAATAGTTCGGATCCAATTCCCATAAATCCTTGATGTACGGCGTCTCCATAGATCACCTGAAAGGATCCCCTCACGACTCTGCGGCTGTGCGCGTGTGCCGCTCCTCTCGGCTGGTAATTATTCCGACTAATGCCGCCTAATGGCCGCCCCTGATGTGTTTACGAGCAACACTTCGTCTCAAACGGCGACAGTCTAATGAAATCAACCGATTACAATGACGTTAATATCACATTTGCCTTCAAACCTGATTTAAGGGGTTTCAGTCAATTTCGTAGGCTGTAAGACTTTCTATTGCGATAGCTTTCGCGCTGGCACTTGATTTTATGTCCTCCGCTTTGCTATCGCACTGGGAACTAATTTTAGATTTGCACATTACATAAATTTGTTTAAGCCCTTCCTACTGGCCTAAATGTTGGGAATATATTGTATATACGACGCAATTGTAGCTATAATCTTAACTCTCTTCGTGTGAATTATCCATATTGTGCGACTTTTTCGTGTCCTCATCAAACATCGATATTAATTCTCTCCTTTCTTTTCTTTCAGAGGGAAGTTCGCATCAGTCCGCAAGATTCGCCACCTAGTTTCCGGAGAAGAGTACGCGGCAAAGATCATACGCAAGAGGAGACGCGCGGCCGACACGACGCGCGAGATCCTCCACGAAGTGGCCGTGCTCGACCTGTGCGCAGAGTGCACGCGCGTCGTCAGTCTACACGAGGTAAGATGACATAATGATCTTATGAAGTCAAACCGGCAGAAAACTGATACTACCACCAGTTTTCTGCCGGTTTGTTTTAGCCCAGTAAGTAAATGTGGCGACGATTTTGACATGCAGGCAGATGTGGAGTTTGCCAAATTGTAAATGTGTAATATGTATAAAGAGATGCTGAATTTTGTCTTGATTGACTTGAATTTTACTATATATAGAGGTTGAAATATAAATGTGACCTCTCTAAGAATACCACTTGGATCTTACAGCAGATTTATTTTTTAAATTTACATTTTGGCCCAAACATTACACCAGAACTTTTCGTAAAGACTCATTAGTAAAAATGATGCTATAAAAAATATGATCCAGTATTCAACAGCCGTATTCCTTGTCTTCATTCATCTAACAATCCAACTAAACTTTCCAGGTATACGAAACCCGTTCAGAAGTGGCGATTGTACTAGAATTATGCGCTGGCGGGGAACTGCAGCGTCTCCTTGACGAAGAAGACCGCCTATCCGAGGGTGCAGCCCGAAGAGCCCTCCGCCACGTGCTCGAAGGCCTGGCGCACCTGCACGCACGAAGGGTGGCGCATTTGGACCTCAAGCCACAGAACCTACTCCTCACAGCTGGTGGTGAAGAACTGCTCATATGTGACTTCGGTATAAGTCGCGCTATACAGCCCGGAGCACACGTCCGGGAGATACTAGGCACAAGAGACTATGTTGGTGAGTGTTTTAGAATGTTTTTTTTATTAGTTTTTGTGCGTAATCTGCTAATGGTTTTGTTATCTATGATACAATTATGGGGAAAATTTTGTGTCTAGCAACCAAATGATGCGAAAAACATGTCTCTGCATACGATACTTACTGATATTCAGTCACCACCTCTGGGTCCCCCCTATTAACGACCCCACCTTATGTCGAAAACGACTTAGCAACTGTCTAGGCTTTAATGAATTCTAATACAATGCCTAAGTGAAAGTCCAGTCCTTAAATTAGAAATCACATGACGACAACATTTAAAGAGCTGCTGCCATCGAAATTTAATGAGTAGGGGAGCGACTTGTTCTATAAATTGGGGAAAGTCTTTATCGGCACGCATTTAGAAACCCCTCGTGATCGAAAAGCTGTAAGTTAAAGTAGCTTTTACACGTCCAATGTGGGTCAAACGAAATTGGTCCGTCAATATGCTAAGAAAGTCCCATAAAATTCAACTTTTACACCTCATATAGGAGTCTTGAAGATACGTGGTTTTCGCCACGTGTTGTTAAAGTCACGTAAAAGGAAATAGGCACAAAGGTGAAACTTAGCCATTACTTTATCGTTGATTTTATGCGCAAAAATCGAAAAATAACCTTTTACGGTCTTTTTAATTGCACCGTTAAATCGACATATAATTGTTGATGTTTAAAGGACTAATATATATTGAAAGAACAACAATTGTTTCAACAACTCAGCATTTGGCATCTCATGCCGTGCTAATCACCATAAGCTGACCAGGCTATTATGTAACTCCCTCACTAAATTTTTTATCCAATCACACACCACAAACTTGGACTAAAACGTAACCATTTTCTTCCACAGCCCCAGAAATCCTATCGTACGAGCCCCTATCACTCGCTGCCGATATCTGGTCGATCGGCGTGCTAGCCTACGTCCTCCTCAGCGGCTACTCGCCGTTCGCGGGCGAGACCAAGCAGGAGACGTACCTCAATATCGCACAGTGCCAGCTCAGCTTCCCCAAGGACCTGTTCCGAGGAGTCTCGCAGAGGGCCATGCAGTTCATCATGGAGACGCTTGTTGTTGATCCTAAGTGAGTATTGTTGGACTGATTTTTGCACGATGAGATAGCACTTCTCTGAGAGCCCTGTGACAGCAAGGAAGTGACCACTTAGTGGCGGGAGGAACTAGACAAAACTCATAAGCAATATTCCACACTAACTTTGGTACCGAAATAGCCAGCAATCATGAGGAGGCTTTACAGCTGTGGGATGATGCAGGCTGACAGTATCCAGGATAACTCTTGGAAAATTGACAATGCTTTAACTCTAAACTGACTCTCATGTTTTGAACGAGCCCTAGCCTAGTTATAACCTTAAATTAAACAATAACCTAAAATTTAACAAATTCTGGTTTAATATTTGAAACCTAGATTAATCCTTTGGACTTTTAGCGCATATTGAAGATTTGCAAAAAAAATCATTTGAAAAAAGTTTTTTTTTTAAAGTCGAAAACATCATTATCATCATTTTGTTGTAACTGAAACTCGTCATTAATTAAATTTTTGTTTACTTTCAGGGGTCGTCTTACAGTGGAAGAGTGCCTGGAGCACCCCTGGTTGAAAGACGAGGCGGACTTACCGCGCGCGATCGTCGGCGTCGGTTTTGACACCACCGAGCTTGCCAGCGATGCCGACGGGGATGCCGACGACGACGGCGCCGACGACAGCGTCAACGGCGTCAACGGAACTAACGGAGTTAACGGAGTTAATGGCGTTAACGGAGTTAATGGAGTTAACGGGGTAAATGGATTTAACGGGGTTAATGGAGTTAACGGTCATAATGGCGTCAACGGATGCAATGGGACCAACGGGTCGCATGATGATGAAAAAGGTGAGTTAATGTACGTTATCATCATCATCATATCATACTATCACTTACTTTCTTATTACTAACTTTAACTAATTGCTTGTGGAGAATATCGCCGTAATTCTAAAGCTTGGTGAATGGATCAAAATCTTTATTTTATCTAAGAGGAGACTCGTCATCTGGTCATATCATAACAACGTTATTAGTCTTTGTCAACAACTCTAAACTGTGTCGACAGCATAGATTGTAAAGCTGAATCATTCAGTAAATTTGAATAACGAATAACATAATTTTTTTTTAAACAAAAAAAAAAAACAAAGACACGTTCAAAACTTATTACTTAACAATCCACACATAAACAGCCTATCACCTATTTTATTATTTCAAAGCATGATCTTGTCTTCAGCGGCACAAATCGCCAAAAACTGATCAGTAACTATCGTTACAGAATCATCAGAGTCCCGTCCATCATCACCGCTGGGTCACGAGTGCGAGGAGCGCGACAAGCCGCTGAAGCATGCGCACGCGCGCGACGTGTCTCCCCCCTTCCCCGACGCACCCTCCACGCCTAAGGTGAGACGCGGCCACGCGCCAGTGTGAGCCCGCCCTAAGGATCACGTCACGACACACACACGCCCATTCACTGGCGGTCAGGTTAGAAGCAACATGTACAGTGTGAACGTAGTTGTGCTTCACGAATGTCCGGGGCTGCGCAGGAGTTTGTCTAGGCTGAAACTATTCTATAAACGCTAGAAAACAATACTCGTGTTGTGTTATGTGACTTGCAGCAAACGCTTGCATGTGAGTGACGCTTCGGTGACCGCTAGTCGTAGTCGTGAGATGTAGTTAGGTTGGAAATGAAATGAAAAAGGTACTAATATAATTTTTGCAACAGGTGTCCCGCAAATCCCACCCGCACGCGCCTTCTGTGCTAGCGCTGTGCAAGAAGTTCCAGCCGGACTACGAGAAGCCGGCCAAGCTACACCACAGCGTGGGTCACGTGGGCCACGTGGGCCACAGCGAGTGCGGCTCGCTGGAGTGCACGTGCCGCGCGCTGCGCTCGGCGCGGGCTCCGCCGGACCGCGCGGTGCTGTGCTAGCGCTACGTGTGCTGCGCGCGTCTGCGCACGCGCCGGTAGCACTGCACGCCCTGTACATATAGACTAAGTGTCGCCAGACAGTTGTATATTTTCTTAGCGAAGCCCCGATCGCGCGGACTGTTCGTTCGCCGACGATCGCGGCGTTCCCACGACGGTACAAAATGCATAATGATGCGCCCGCGCACTGCTAGCGCTTGTAAATGTGTAAGAGGACGCGTTGTACATAACGCTGAGTTTGCACCGCCCACATGTACGTGAGAAATGTTAAGTTCATACTATCGTAGTATTGGTTTACGTTCGCGCTGCAGAAGACACGTTGCAACATTACAAGTGTAGAGACATTTCATCTGAACTATCAGAGACTGCTGCTACCCAGGAGCTTGTGTATTCTCAGTGCCAACGTAACGTCGACGAAATGTTTTGAGGCATGTTTCGACTCTCGTGTTTTGAGCGTCGCAGCATGCGGCATGCGGCGCGTGCAAGCTGCAGTAGGTAGTGTTGACTGTACAAGTGTACATACATAGGTCGCGTCGCGTCGCCGTTATATTTATTAGGGCGCCGGCGCCGCGCCGCTATTACTTACTTAGATAATTAAATTGTTGATGTGTCGATCACATTTTATATTGTAGTATCTAAGTGTTCAAATGGTTTAACAGATGATGTACGTTGTATGTTAGCCGAGCGGTATAGATATATTACCGATATGTTCGAGTGTTGGGACCAAAATTTCGTAAAGTAGGAACGATTCCATATCGGTGCAGTTGTTGTCTTGTACGATATTAAAATTTTATCACCGTGTGTGACCGTTTACGGGATGTTGTTTAGGTAGGTAAATTGTTTATGATTGTCATGAGCTCAAATCTTGCGACTTAATTTTCTTTTTAAATGTGCTTAGATGAAACTTCATCGAGTGTTTAGTTAATTCATCCTCCATACTGAAAATATTTTCATAATATTGCATACTTTTGTTTTTCGTCCATTTTGAATTCATTTTAACCATTTTGTTCAACTAAACTCGAAGATCCATTACCTTTGAAAGCTGTTGTGATCAATAACTCATTTGTAAAAAATAAATTATTGTGATATAAAATACTCATTGTTTTAATTTACATTAACCCTCAATACTACGACACTTAACTGAAGGCAAAGTAAGTATAAAAAAAAATACCGAACAAGAAGGTAATCAAAAAATTATATGCTTACCTATGAAGGCGCAATTTCACCGCTGTCTGTGATGCGTACAGAGAGGTTACGCACGTTCGCTACGCGTGTTCTTTTCTTTGCCAGACACGTATCCATACATAATGTGCCCGTGTCCCGCCTACATACTAAACCAAGTGTTGCCGCTGGAACAAAGTTACGGCGTGCAGACACTTTTACATACGCCGTTCAAACATAACAATAAAGGCACAACTATCAAGCCTGACATGGAACGACGGCCGCGAAGAGCGCACGGCATTGGTAAAAACATTATGGTTTCATTGGATAAGGTCCATGAAAGACTCGACATACATTTTGGCGACCACGACTGGACGCCAAAACGTACTTCAGAGCGTCTTTCTGCTGGACATAAACCTCCCCCAAGCTTCGCCATGTATTTCTGTTCAGCTGGCCCCCCTGAGCCACAGCAACGAATCCGGTGTAGACAGTTGAATATTCCTGTCTAATCGAACGAACATTTTTAATGTAGGGACCTCCGCTACAAAGACAGAACAATCCAGCAGGATTCGTTATTCTATTACTTAGAGACTATAAAAAAGTATTAGAGAAACCTATTCCTCCCAATGTACCTTTCAAATTATCAATATTTATTTTCAAGAACCTTGGATAGTACAGCAGAAATTACATTTAAAAGTTTTTCTCTATCCAGCGGGGCCCTTTCTATTCATGATGTATGAAATGTGTGCGACGGTTTGGATGGCAACGACGTTACGATCTATTCCATAATTATTTTGAATCAGACTCGGAAATGAATTAAAAGTCTATTGGAAATACATATTTTATTTCTAAAACTACAAAACAGTCTTGCTGGGAAGTTGTATGTTGGATCATTACACAACTATAAGATAAACAAGCTCAGTAACCTCTTAAGGGGTACCTATGACACCCATCATTATAAACCACTTACGATGGGACCAACGAGTAACAACTCTAAAATCGCTGTGAAAATCAGCTGTTCAGTACATTTTGTGTTCACATAAATCGACACTCAAGAGATACTTGGGTTGGATATACATTTGTATAGGATAGCTGATACTTGGGTTGGGTTGGTCTTGGTCCCATAGTAAAAGTTGTACATGATGATGATAACAATGGCCGATGGGCAATGGAGATGCGCTAAGGTAGTCTGTCAAATTAAAATTTTCTTACGTTATTTACAATTTTAAGGTTAGAAAATTTGAATTTCGCGGACTAACCTGGCGCTTTAGGGTAAACAAAAACTAAGGATAATAATATATAGGTTAAGGTAAGGGAATTGGCACTATTTTAAGACGTTCATAGATACAAGTTATATGTACAGACGCCAGCACATCAACCTACTACAATCTGTCAAATTTCTTTAATCGATTTTCAACTTTATCACTAAAGCATAAGGTTCACAGTTGATTGGGAAAATCTGACAGTTTCGGGTAGGTTGACGTGCTGGCGTCTGTACTACTAGTCTAATCTCGCACTTTACAAAACTTCTTTTTGTAAAAATCATTAGTTACAAAACTGGATTACTTCATTGTTATACTAGGCCTGTCAACGTAGACACAAAATACGCTTTACGTCGCAAACAATTGCACTGCACTGATTTTTTGGGATGGTGTGAGAATGGATACCAATGTGTACTTTAAAACAAAGTTTGCAGCTTCGAACTTCTTGTGAAAATTGGCCAATATTAGAAGTGCTGTATCTCGGGTTCTATTGGACAAAAAGAGAAAAAAAATTGTATCAAATTTTGTATATTATAAAAATGTAACGATGACGTTTTACGTAGGATGCACGTTTTAGAAGTTATACGCAGAAAACTGAAAGACCCGAAAATTTTGAAGATTTTCGAGCACTATGCAGTTAGCATGTCTTTCGAAGCTGCAAATTTGGTTTTACACTAGTAGTGCAATTTTTTGCGACATACGATGTTTTAAATGACTGGATTACACGTTATATTGGCAGGTTTAAGCCTTATTTACAATAATTATAGTTATTAACGGTAATAAAATTATTGTACGTGTAAAAAATATATAAAATTGTTCCGATTTCTTTATTGAAAACATAAATAATATTTAAACTATTTATTGGAAGAAAATGCAATATTCAGATTCGCATTGGATTCAAATACTCTTCTATTGAATACACATTACATAAAAGGAAATTGAAATATAAATATTACAATAATTGAAATTAATTATTGTAGCTGGAAAAGTCACAATTTATTGATTTTTTTTATTTTCTAATTAGGTATTATTAAAGAAGTACCACTTATTAACTGTAGCCAAATTGGAGACCATAATATTTTAAATGATTCTGAGACAGAAATAATATTCTTTATGACAAACAGTCATCTTTAATGATCCTTGTTATTTGTTTAAATTAAAGTATAATCGACTTCGTAATTGTTTTACCACTTTTGAAAACGTCCTAATTCTCTTGCCCTTATCACAATTTAATTGGGTCACACAGTCCATCCATCCTTTCTGTGGTCTTCCTCTAGTTTTATAGCCATCCACATTAATTGTTTGAATGTGGACGCCAATTCATACTCACTTTGAGTATGAATTTCATACTCAATTTTGACAATAATTCCCACTAGATTAAAACTTCAGTAAGGTTGAAAAAATTAAAATATCCAACTATCACGTTGACAAATAGACGTTTCGTTTTAAGACGTGCAAGTGATGCAAACTTAAGAGTGGTAAAGCAATTACGAGGCTACCTATACTATTTCACAGGGCGGACATTTTTGAGTCAGCATAGTAACGACAGCTTCCTAAGTAAGTACTTCTTTAACAATTAAGACGCAATACTTTTAATAGGGAACCAATTTGACTAGATCGAATAAACAACTTTCCGAAATACGAAAACTTAAATATAATTTCCTGATTTTCTCGAGTATATTTCCATAGTTACACACGTTAAACCTAGATCCAGATATTTCCTCAGTCTATAACTGGATCCATTCACAACGAGGATATGAAATAATGAATAGAAACAAACTATCTTACAGTATTTGAATTATTGATTTACATTGAGACATCTTTTAAATAAAGGAAGTCCAAATACAAGATGGATGGATTATGTGAGAAATGATATGAAAGAAAAGGGAGTGAATGATAGCGTGACGGGTGACAGGGGAGAATGGAAACATGGGACAATGGCACGAAGATCATGATGGACACATAATATCACGCTTGCTTGCCCCAAAGCCCGACGGGTGGGCAGAGTTATACAGGATTTATTTTCAAAGACCAGCCCAATTTAAGGGTGTGGGTACCGACCATCAAACTGAACAACTTTCTCCATGGGAACAATATCGTAATCGTAAAAAAAATCTAGACTCGGAAGCCTTAAGCACTTAAGTCAAATCTTTTTGCATGCGAAAATGACTTAAGTTCTTATGGCTTGCATATAAGTCAAATCTTTTTGGATACCAAAAATATTTGACTTAAGTGCTTATGGCTTCCGAGTCTAGAAATATCAACTGTCCCATAGAAAACTTCAATACCTACTCGACCTAAACGTATCGTAAAGTTTAAGTATGCATACACACGTCACGTTGCAGTGTAAAACTGATTTACATCCGTCACCTCACACATCAGGTTCAGTTGAAAACCAGCGTCAGGCACTGGTTGTCTGGCATTTTTGCTGAACTGGGCCTTTAGTGAGGCACAATTTCCTGCTAATTTCTTACATCGGACTTTATACTTTTTATTTGATCTTTGTTTCCTCACATCGTGAGGAAACCGGCATGTCCTAGAACCAAAAATTCAAAGACATGTGACATCTACCAACCCGCACTGGGCCCGCGTGGTGGATTACGGCCCACTCCCTCTCACAGAGAGGAGGCCTGTGTCCCAGCAGTGGGAACATTATAGGCTGATGATGATGATGATGATTTGATCTTTATTTTTTGTTTTTATGCGATGTATGTATCTGAGGGGCAATTCTCGTAATTTTAAGAACGTTCACAGTCTGGTCTCAGTCTCAATCTGTCAAAAAATCCTCTAAATTCCCTTACATTTTGACAGTTTTTGACATTTGTTTGTCGCCGAGATGAGACTATGACTAGATTTTGAAAGTTTTTAATTACGAGAATTTGCCCTCAGGTGTATTCTGTGTCTTTTAGTCTGTGCTAAATAAATGTATTTTCTTTCTTTCTTTCTGTGTAGGACGGCTGAATTATTCGCGATTACGATGTTGATCCCATGGAAAAAGTTGCTCAGTTTGATGGTCTGTACACTCTGTACCACACCCTTAAAAAATTTGGCTGGTCTTTGAAGACTAACCCTGTATAGTATAATAGTACACCTACATCACTCCAGCTATTTCTATGAAATACCGAGTCATACATCTAAGTATCGTTATAAATACATTTATTTTCATAGACTATGTGCGATCGATTAATGATTACATAATTGGTGTTTCAATTATTAATAGTAAGGTGGTTTGGAGAGTGACGAAGTCACATAGAGAACGTTTTATTTTGGCAAGGCTCGCGTTAGAGAAGCAAGGTTTGAGCCTGTTTTTTGTACGTATACGTACTATCTATTTAAATAATCAGAAATCAAATTATTTAAATTTTTGTCCCACTAGCTTTTGCTCGCGGCATCGCCCGCTTCGGAAAACTACCGGAATTTAAAGTACCCTATGTATCTCTATCCAGGTTATAAACTACATAAGTGCCAAATTTCATCCAATGTTTATGCGGCGCTCACCAGCAAAGCTCCTAGTCGGCCTGATTTTTTCGCCATCGTCATATTTCAACCAATTTACACAAAACCTTAATGAATTATACACATAAACCTTCCTCATGAATCTCTCCGTCCATTGGTGACAACCGTATGAAATTCAGTCGGGGAGTTTTTGAGTTTATCGCATTCAGACAAACATACAGACGCGGCGGGGCGACATTGTTCTATAATATGTAGTGATATAAGTTTTCTGATACAAACGAATAAACCAACGAAAGAAACGAATTTTCAGTGTGTACTGGGTCAAAGAACACAAAAAAAAAACCGAGTGTGCTTATGACCACACGACTGAAGTGAAACTTCAAACGTATTTGGCTATGAGAGGAAGAGAGAAAGAAAATGTGCGCGCGCACTGATTTCTCTTGCTTATATCCCCCACTCAACTCCCGTTCGCCTCGCCCGATCACACTTTTCGTAACGCTTACGTCACGCGTTCGCCAGCTTGCTCCCCAAGTCAAGCGTGCGTAAAGAAGTTTCACTTCAAAAATTAATTTTTCAGTGCCAAATGTGCATGCCCGACTACCCTCCAAACCACATTTACAAGTGAACACGATGTACAACGTACTTATAGCTATTCTATCTACTTCATAAGATGATATGAACACAACTATACTGGCGTGTTGTGTAGTACATTATATTACTTATTATCCATTACAGTGTATTTTATCATACATGTCTTATTTAGTAAACCAATACGGTACGAATACGAATCGTTGAGCTTCATTAGTTGAGAGTTGACACATGATCACGAATTCACGACTACCCGATCACTGACACATGCGTGCAATAGATTATCCTAATTATAGGTATTGTTATCATTTTACTGTTAAAACTTGATAAAATAGTAATGTTTTGCATAACCTAAATATTAAGGAATAATGTAGCAAAACATAGAAAATATTCCAAACTGATATCCACTTTTTATGTCGTTGATATTTTGGATGACGGTAGATAGAAACGTCAAAGTTGTTTGTTCACGACTATAAAAGGGGGAGCTCCCAGTGGTGGGGATCATTCTTGTTCGAAACATCGACTGGAACGGAGCTCCGGCCTACAGATGTTTAGTTAATTAGTACTAGTGACTTTATTATGGTGAATAGATCGACCAGATGTAATGTAAGTTAATTGATATTATTATCTTGATTATTGCTGATAACTATTGTGTTCTGTATATGTTATAATATGGCGAATATTGCCAATGTTTTAAAGTGTACAATGGAATATTCCTAGCTATTGTTGTTATGTCTCTTGGACATTGTCCAAAATATAGCATTGTTTTTAAAATAACTATAGTTTATGGCAATATAAGCAAGTTGATGGAATCCTTTAACACTGTTTCCATGGCGTTTCTTGTCCTTCTTCTCCATGATGACCTAGATTTGGAACAGACAACTAGCTTTCTGATTAATTACTGACAAGCTTTATTTCATAGAATCCTTTCCCTGCATACCATGCTCATAGTTACTTTTACAAATATTAAATAACTGGTAACCATTCTGATATTCAAAGCTTTATATTTGGGTAATATACATATAGACTATAATATAAATAGATTCTACCCATTTTCTAACACGTGCACTGACTGTACAGGTCTGCATGTCCGCACTTGACCTCTGAGTTTTTTTCGGTGTTTCTTCAGCGAGTAGTCTGATTGTAAACACAAACCTCATATTGTTGTTTTTTGACGTGTAAAAGTGTTAAGACCTTTACCGCATTAATCGCACTTTAAACTTTGATCCTTATAAGGAACACGCGCGGTATGAATTACACATAGATTTTCTCTAAAGCGAAACCTCGGTAGGTCTAAACCGTATTTGTAAACGAAATAAGACATGCTCAAAAAATCACTTAATTTATGCCTACATTAATTGGGTACCCTTCACGCATACAATTGCATTAGAAAGGACAAATTAATACAGGCTTTCGCACAACGGTCATTTATTTTGTTTCACCAATTTGTTTTGGGATATATTAAAATGGCCTCCCAGGGGCTACTTCCGGCGAACCTTGGATAATGCCCTGCTGTGAACTTGCTGATTAGTTTGTATGTATCGGAAATATTACAGAAGAGAAGAACAAGTTCAAGGCTAGACGTTGTCTAGAACCAAGATGATATGTTTCTTTACTACATGGGTGCAGAACATTAAGCCCGCGGGCCACCAAGTGCTCTGCCAACGCATTTGAATTGGACCGCCAAAAGCTATTAGCTAGCGAGTCTTTTGAGAACAGTACTTCAAACCAGGTCTAAAAAACATATTTTTTCGGAACCCATTCTTAATTAGAAAACAATAAAACGTATTTTCAGACTTGGTTTTATTATCGACTTCAGATTTGTCGCCAAATGTTGATAAGTTGTTAGCATAAAAACCTCTCAAAGGTATCAGTCAAGTTCTTTTTAGATTCTTAGCATGAGTAACTTAAAGTTACAGTTTGATTAAACCATAACTGTAGGCAAGTGATGGGTGGATGTGGATGTATGGATGGATGGATGGACAGCTGATGGCTCGAACGTCTGTGTAGTAGCCACACTACTGTGTATTCGTAAAATTCGTGTATAAAGTGTTTAAAATATGGAAATTGAACAAAATGCATCTATTAATGAAAAAAGTGACGCAGAAGTAGTGAAAAAAAATGAGTTGTATTAATTCAATTAATAATTGATTTATTTCAACGTTAATATTCAAGTTTTCACTTCTGCCGGCACTCCCGGAGTGCAAACCGTTTTTTTTTTTTTTGATGAATTTTTCCTATGTTTTAATAGTTATTCTGCTATTCGGGGCGGAGACAAATCCAACCAAGCAAAGATCATAAAAATCGGTCCAGCTTGGGTCCAGCCGTTCTAGAGTTATAAATGGTTTAATCAACCCGACTTTGTTTTGCTACCCATCTACATAATTGTGCTCAAATTGATCAAAACAAAATATAATGACCATTTCAATATAGGAACTTATGAACTAGACAACATACATAATTTATTTTAAGGCGGATTTCTCTCCAAACTTTTTATTAATGATTAAACGAACCTACCTGTTAGTTCGATTATTATAATACGAAGTGCTTCGTCTGGAGGGATTAGAAGATATTCAAGTTGAAGTAACACGTATGTCAACATACGCCATCATCATCTGCCTAGCCTTTTCCCAACTATATTGGGGTCGGCTTCCAGTCTAATTAGATGCAGCTGAAGAGATAGGCAGTCGCAGTTACTTTTCAAGAGGACTTCTTCCTAAATCGAAATTTCCTAAAAAAAAATCTTATTGCAATGTGGCAAGATATACAACCAGTATAACTATAGAAAGATAGGAGAGGAAGTTCACACAAAAATCCTTTACAAAGAGGACGTTCAGTTTACCCGAATTTTATAGTTTTCTGGGAAACTTTTTCATTCGTTTTCTTACCATAAAAACTTCGATCAACAATAGTATTAGATTTCCGATGAGCGCATCAAATACGGCCGGGAAATAAAAAACAGTGGCACTCCGGGAGTGCCGACAGAAAACAAAACACAAACCGAATACTTTGCCATCACTCACTGACATATCACATGTACATTAAAACCGAGTACATCAAGAGGACAGCCGAACACATCCGAAGCGGTGTCGATTACGGTAACAGTGGCGCGAGTTCAATAGTTTTTTCCCATCTCAAAAAATGCCCAACTCGTCAAAAGAAGTTTTCACTTCAAAAGACCAGAAACAATGTTGTGGTCTTATTTTTTAATATAGTTTTTTCAACCTTATCGCTTAGAAAATATGTTTTATTTTTCCTTAAATATTTTTCTTATTTTAAAAATACGTTTACTTTTCAATCAAAGCAGTAAATATATTGCAAAGGATAATAAGCTTTATGTTTGGTTTATGATCAAATTATATGCAATCGCGACCACTTAAGCAATGTGTTTTTGTTCTAGAGCTATTGTTGATCAAAGCATAAAAACCCAATTTGGACTATTACGAACACTTCAAACCCAGTCGTTCTCAAGTGACGCGCTTACCAACGAACAGTATTTCATTTTTATTATATAGAAGAAAGATACATAAAGAAATAAATACAGATATATCATACAAATCGCAAATCGAATTAAGAATAAGTGACACTCACAGAGTGCTTCAAAATAATAAACTTATAAGGGTTCCGTTTTCCCATTTTGCTACGGAACCCTAAAAAGAGAGAGATGCCGATATTTTTCTCTATGCACGACAGCATAGAATAATTCATTTTATATTAAAAAACCGAGCACAGACATACCGCAAATTCGGAACAGTATTTTGTCAACATTTCCATACAAAAATCATTGCGTGACAACCTATAAACACCTCGTATTCACACTCGAGATCTTTTCTCTCACTCTAACGTATAAATATGTGTTCTACTAACTCAATCGCCGTCTCTTTCGCACGCGGTGTCAGTGACCGTTGACAACGGTACCTTGCGTCTTCATTTCAGTTAGTTGGTCGTTGTATTCTGCGTACATTCTCTGCCAGCGGAGTTGACGAATCAGGAGGGAGAGCATCTCTTCTAGGAGATCGTGTTTCTTTATACCCTGGAATGGAGAATTGAAGGCCGTTTAGTAATAAAACGATAATGAAATGGTTATTTATGTAAGTAGATCATTTATGACACTTTTGCACGTCAATATTTAGTTGGTCGGGTCGATGGTTGGTTGGTGGTTGGTTGGTTGGTTGGTGGAATATTTGGTTGGTTGGTTGGTGGTGGGTGAGACTAGATGGCGACGGCAACATTTCTTAGCTGACGGATCCCTGAAAAGAAATGCCGAAACAAACTCCAGAGGCCATGGTCTCTTAAGTCCAAACATTATATTATTACGATTCTATGTGGATTTAACAATTCAGGGCCAAGTTTGGAAGGGCTTTTGGAAGAAAGAGCCATTTCAGTTTTGATTGAATGGCAATGCTAATTCTACGGCCAAAGAACAATCCAGCCCTCTGATTACGTGAAGAGTCGACCAGTCGGCGAAAAATTGCCTTAAAAAGGAGACGCGCACTCGGGACTCATAAGCGTTTCGACTTCAAACAGTTCAAAGCTGTAGTTACTCATAAGGTTACAGTATTTGCTCCGCTTGAGGGTCTCGGCAGCGGCGCCAGCATAGCCCGCCGTCCTATTACATAGTTTCAACCTTAGTGAAGGCTTATCTTACTGGGAACTGTTGTCAAAACTGATAAATCAATTACAAGTTCGAGTCATCATCTGCCCAGCCTTTTCCCAACTATGTTGAGGTCGGCTTCCAGTCTAACCGGATGCAGCTGAATACCAGTATTACTTACGTTAGTATTACAGTATTATAAATTTACGAGTTGGAGTAATTACGATGCAGGAAAACAATTTGGAGTTTTTCGAAGTGAAACTTCTTTACGCATGCTTGACTTGGGGAGTAAGCTGGCGAACGCGTGACGTAAGCGTTACGAAAAGTGTGATCGGGCGAGGCGAACGGGAGTTGAGTGGGGGATATAAGCAAGAGAAAGCAGTGCGCACATTTTCTTTCTCTCTTCCTCTCATAGCCAAATACGTTTGAAGTTTCACTTCAGTCGTGTGGTCATAAGCACACTCGGTTTTTTTAAAATAAATAGATGGAAGAAAAAATGTAGGTATGCAATTGAATTCACTTACCAATATTGTGGCCTGCCATTTCTTGGGCGTTGAGGTGCAGTGACTCGGTCCCAGCATGTCATCTAATATCGACCGCAACTGATCTTCCGTGCCTGGAAAATGTAAAAAAATGTGTTACCTTTTTTATACGTTAAAGCACATTATGCTAAAGTTAGAGCAGTGGTGGCCCATTGGTAACTGCCGCGTCTTACGACGTGTAGGTGGTGTAATAATGGAACATTATCAGACTTTTGATAAGCTGTCAATGTGACAATGTCTTCAGACCTGTCGGATGAAAGTGACACGCATAACTCGCCTTCCCCTGAATGTTTGTAAGATCTCATAAACTGATTATAAAAGAAGTTATTAATATCGATTGATTTATTATAAAAAATAAATAAAATTACAGGTCGTAGGTTCGAACCCAGACCGGTGCTTTACTTTCTGTAAATTATTTCATCACCACTGCTCTCAAAACGGTGAAGGAAAACATTGCTAGGAAACTGACATGTCCTAGAACCAAAAATTCGAAGACATGTAACATCTGCCAACCCGCACTGGGCCCGCGTGGTGGATTACGGCCCACTCCCTCTCACCGAGAGGAGGCTTGTGTCTCAGCAGTGGGAACTTAGGCTGATTATGTGTTACATTTACATTGCACTTAAGTTTTCTCTCCTGGGTTACGTATTCCGGTTGCTTACTCTCAGTTCGTCATTTGTCACTCAAAAGTTTTTAGGAATTGTATAACTCTATACAATTCCTAAAAACTTTTGAGTGACAAATGACGAACTGAGAGTAATTTATAATTTTGTTAATTTATAATTTTGCTAACATGGTAATACAAAATAGGCAAGTACTTCCATGGTTGTAACAGCTCTATATTAGATCTCAACATCGAGCGTTCGTATTTCCGAATGTAGACGACTATTCCCGAAGCGCTTGTAATTACCATGGTTGACGAGGTGTGTGAACAGCGCTGTGATCCAGTGTCGGTAGTCTTTAGCGAGTCGCAGGTGTAAGCACGACGCGACCTGCGCCTCCAGCCAACTGCGAGCTGCGCCTGCGCTGTAGCTACTGTAAAATACAAAATACAATCCATTATAATATGCCTCTGCGTAGGAAACATGTATTACACACATACCGTATGCAATGTTGCTAATAACATATTTCCAGTAGTAACAGAGCATGTTGCTGCAACAAAGTTGCGCAAGTTTTCTACAACAGCTCTATTAAGGTACCATCGCGGACACTGGCGGTGGACCACTTTTCAACCTTATTACCAAGGGCACAAGGGTGAAAAGTGGTCGACCGCCATTGTCCGCGGCTGTACATCCACACAGAACTTATGCACTCTTAAGCTAAAATTGTTCATGAATTTCCACTTGAGCTGGTTTTTCTTGCTTATACTAACCTTGGTCTGTTCAAAAGTGTTCTGGGGCCGTATTACGAAGAATTATAGTCATGATGATTCCAATGCGAAAAAGGGATGGTGCTATCAGTCATATACACCGTGTTCTTCACGATATCCATAAACTTTGTCAAATGCTTCTATAGCTTTTACAAATTAAATCTAACAAAGGAAGTAGTACTTAAAAAGGCTTAGTTACAAAGATATTTGTCATTTCATTTAGTGAAATTTAATTGAGCTATGAAGTAAGAAAGGGTCTTAACTCAGTTTTGACAAGTTGCAGCCCGTCAAATCTTATGAATGAAAATACGTCATCGTTGCCAATTCGGATAAAGAGGCATGCAAATCGGGCGATTAACGTCAAGGTATTTAGTTTATATCAAAATTAACAAAAAATAGGAATTCATTAATGTGTCCATAATGAAAAATGCTCATTTCCATAGTCTGAACATCTGGTCGAAGTTTATGTATATCGTCCGGAACACGGTGTATAGCTCCGTCTGCCTCTTACACTTTAATAATGATGGCATTAAATTGTCATAATACGAAACCAGGTTAGCAATGGAAATTCATGTTCATGTGTTTTTACCTGTTAGCGAAGGATTTGGGTCTGTTCTTGTTCATCCTGGCGAGCGGGTACAGAGGAGCTTTAGGCACGCGAGTGTTGGTAGCCGCGCCACTGCAGCGCCATACTGGGTCACATGCGTCTGCCCACACCACCCTGCAGAGATCACACTAATATTATAAAGGCGAAAGTTTGTGAGTGTGTGTGTGTGTTTATATGTTTGTTACTTCTTCACGCCCAAACGGCTGGACCAATTTTGATGAAATTTGGTATAGAGATAGCTTGAGTCCCGGAAAAGGACATAGGATAGTTTTTATCCCGATATTCCCACGGGATCGAGACTTATGCGGGTAAAACCGCGGGGCGCAGCTAGTAAGTTCATAAGTCGAGGTACAAAGGATGTGTTGCTTTTACGATGCTCACGATAGAACACACGAACGTTGTGTGATTCTACTGTAGCGGTATGTACAACGCCACATGCGAACAATGCGTCATGCTGACGTCGCGCAAAATCCTGCATCTCGCAACTAGAGTTTACCGCGCAACTAGCATATCGCACTGCTAACACAAGACTAAAACTCAAAAAGACAAATTCGAAATAACTCATTCTTCATATGTAAAATGAAATAACTTGATAACCTGCAATGTCTGAAATTACTCATAATTAAAGAAACCCCTTAATTTTATCACTAATTTTAAAACAGTGTTCACTTTTTACATTCGTTAACAGGAAACGAGTAATCAGTTTTCCATCATTTCCGAAAAAAGCTTCATTTTGAGTTGATACAGTCTTGTGTTAGTAGTGCGTATACAACGGCCCGACATGAATCATTGGGCAGTTGCCCGCCAGACACAACACCCGTCTGATCGGAGGATCCTCCCTTTTTTATGGAGGATGAGTGAACTTTACACCCTGTTCCTTATACCTCAATACTACCAATACGAAGTGCATAGATGATGACATAAAGCGTCACGACACACCACACTGTAGCCTGTCTGTACTTTTCCAGACCGATATCGGCCACGGCGGCCAATCTCAGCAGAGTGTGCAGGCGTGTGTGCGCAGGCAGCCCGGCGGGCCTGCGCACGCGCAGCACGCGGCGCCGTGTGCGCGAGGCACGGGGGAGGTGTTACTAACAAATCTTAATGACGAGACCAACTGGACAGTTAAGTACATCACACTACAAGTGTGATTCAGGTGTAATACTTTTGGCAATGTTTTTATTTATTTATTTTACTTGCTAAAGATAATACAAAAAATTCATAGACTCGTTTCCGTTAAGCCCGACCACACCCCGGGGTGTGGTCGGCGCTGCACTGGCGCGCGGCGGCGTGATGTCGAAATAAAAAAATATTAAGCATTTTCAAAGTTAATGCTTTTGAGCTGAAATTTTGTACAGAGATTCTAGACCAGATACACTCTTCAACCCGTTTGTATTGATATACCCTTTCTGTAACATCCTGTATACTTATGTGTTTGTGTCTTTTAACTAATATAATTGGCCTTGACCGTTTTTTATGTTAAAATAAATAAATAAATTCCTTCTCTGATTGGTGTAACCTCACTGAGGGTGTTCCTCAGGGTAGCGTTCTCTCTCCTCTTCTTTTTTCAATTTTCATAAACTTTGTTACCAGAGTAATCTCCTCTAGTTTTCATCTCTACGCAGATGACTTGCAGCTTTCTCGACATTTTACTGTAGCGAACGCGGATTCTGCAATTGCTGCAATGAATCATGACCTGGCTTGCATCAGCGCTTGGGCTAAGTCATTTGGTTTGCAAATTAACCCAACTAAATCTCAGGCCATGATCATAGGCAGTAGATTCGTTCGCAATGCGGCTGATGTTGCATCTCTGATGCCCTTATATCTCGATGGTGTTCGGATTGATTATACTGAAACCGCTAAAGATCTGGGTGTAGTTATTGACTCCAACCTTTCGTGGCGTGCTCAGGTCAACGAGGTTAGCCGGAAGGTACATTTCTCCTTTCATTCGCTGAAATGCCTTCAGGGTCTTCTGCCCTTGAAGACTAAAATTTCCTTGGCACAAACACTTATTCAGCCGATTATAGATTATGCCAACGCCTGCTACCTGGATGCTACTGAAGAGCTATTAAACAAGCTTGAGCGCTTGCAAAACCTGTGCATTCGCTTTGTTTTCGGTCTTCGAAAGTATGACCATGTTTCTCACCTTCGCAAGGAACTCAAGTGGCTCCCAATCCGCCTTCGCAGGAATACTCGGATTTTATGTCTCCTCTTCAACATCTTACACAACCCGTCTTATCCTTCCTACCTGCGTGAGCGTTTTTCTTACGCTCGCCCTAGCGACGCACCGTGCAGATCACACCTAAGATCCCTCCTTAAATCACATCCTCATAAAACAAGCTACTATTCTTATTCCTTCTCTGTCCATGCTTTGAGATTGTGGAACTCACTTCCGCCTAGCATTCGTGATTTAAAAACTATTTCTCTATTTAAATGTAGATTAAAAGAGCATTACCTTTCCTCTGTAGTGTGAGTATTTATATATTTATGTATATATTTTAGCATTATGTAGGTATTTATTTAAGTATACTTATGTTATTTTTATTTTATTTTGCATTATATGTGTAGGTTTATTTAATATTTTAGTTTTAGGCTTCACACATTCATATTTCTCTCTTCTTGTTTTCACACACTATTGTCTACATTTCTTTTTTTACTTCTCCTTTCGCAGGTCTGCTGGAAGAAATTTCTTAAGAAATAAGCAGTACCTTTGTACTCAAATTATAATTTATAACATTTCCTTATGTATTTTACTGTGTACATAAATAATAAAATAAATAAATAAATCTCGCAGAACTCCAGAAGGAAAGAAAAGAAAGAAAAAGTAATTATTCCGACTCGTACAGGAAGATCACAAACTAAACTAAACACAGTAAAAAAAAAAAAAGTTATATAAAAAAAAGTAAAAAAAGAAACTACATACCATGCGCACAGTCCTTTACTGTAGATGTAGCTCTTGCCGTTACTGAGTGAAATCATAGGATTGCCGTCGTCCAGCAGAGAACAGTTTGTCACCGTTACTGTAAAAAAAAAATACATTTAAACTAATATTACTACTTTTTTTTTTTATAATATATAAGGTGTAAAAAAATTAGCCTTAAAAACTTTAAGAGG
Organism: Amphipoea oculea; assembly: GCA_945859645.1. Lineage (NCBI taxonomy): Eukaryota > Metazoa > Arthropoda > Insecta > Lepidoptera > Noctuidae > Amphipoea > Amphipoea oculea. The sequence goes on from OX243873.1 coordinate 19,912,726, forward strand.
TGCTTTAGACCATCGAACTGAACAACTTTCACTATGGGACCAACTCCGAAATCACGAAAAAAAAATCAGCTGTTTCATACAAAAGTTCAATACCTACTCGGCCAAAATGTATGAAACAGCTGATTTTTTTTTTCGTGATTTCGGAGTTGGTCCCATAGTGAAAGTTGTTCAGTTCGATGGTCTAAAGCACCTCTTAAAGTTTTTAAGGTTAATTTTTTTACACCTTATACAGGTTGAAATTGAAAACATGCGACAAATCGAAATGGGAGATTGTACTCATCATTATGAACAACTTTTACTATGGGACCAAACTTGAAATCGCAAAAAAAATCAACTGTTCCCTACTTATGTTCGCATAACTTGTCAAAATGTAGGGAACAGCTGATTTTTTTTCGTGATTTCAGGTTTGGTCCCATAGTAAAAGTTGTTCATAATGATGAGTACAATCTCCCATTTCAATTTGTCGCATGTGTTCAATTTCACCCTGTATAATAATAATATTCCACAAGTATCACACAACGCCATCTAGTCCCAAGCTAAGCAGAGCTTGTGTTATGGGTACTAGACAACTGATAAACATACTTATATATTTCTAAATACATACATAATCATTATAGATAAATTACACCCAGACACAGAACAAATGGTCGTGCTCATCACACAAACATTTGTCCTGGGTGGGAATCGAACCCACGACCTCCGGCATAGCAGTCAGGGTCACTAACCACTAGACCATCAGGCCTCAGACCATCAGGTATCAGATTCAGCATCGAAAATAAAATGTATCCATTTTGTATATAAAATCAATAAGAAATTCGAACTTCACTTTTCCGCAATGATGCAGGATTATTTTGCATCAGCCTAAAACAGGATTCATATTAGTGTGTTGTGTCGTGTCGGGACGCCTTCTGACGAAGTTTTAGCCAATTAAAACTCGTTGTGATTCGACGTAGTCCTGAACAGATTCGTTTGATAGATGTATAAAAAAAAAAGTTTATTTGGAACAACTTAAGTTTACAATTTACGAAGGAAAACGAAAATAGCCAAAAAAGTAAAATACTGTGTCGCAGCTATCTCGAGTCACGACATAACACAACACAATAATGTGTCTGTGGCTTTAGCGGTCAATGAGTTCAAAAATGACAAAGATAGAGGAAGTCGAAGTCCAAGAAATATGGACGTAAGTATATTTTTTCTTGGACATGATTAAAGCTGACATCCCCAACGCATCTTGAGCAAGTGTGGTGATCAATGCTCATGTCTTCTCTGTATTAAAAGAGGTCTTTGCCCAGCCGTGGGACAATTATTGGCATGTCAAATTTGCATATTATACAGGGTGTTACGGAAAGGGTATATCAATACAAACGGGTTGAAGAGTGTATGTGGTCTAGAATCTCTGTACAAAATTTCAGCTCAAAAGCAGTAACTTTGAAAATGCTTAATATTTTTTTATTTCGATAGTTTATTAAATTGAAATCATAACAAACGTGTCACCGCACTACGAGGGTCATTACCCATTATCTGTAGTGTGTCTGTGCGCCTAGTACACGCACATCACGCCGCCGCGCGCCAGTGCAGCGCCGTGATGTCGAAATAAAAAAATATTAAGCATTTTCAAAGTTAATGCTTTTGAGCTGAAATTTTGTACAGAGATTCTAGACCAGATACACTCTTCAACCCGTTTGTATTGATATACCCTTTCCGTAACACCCTGTACAGGGTGGAATTTTGTAATGCCACCTGAAGGGAAAGTACTCTTAATACTGTAGATAGAAAATTTTACTCAAATAAAACATTCCTTTATTTTTGAATAGAAAGAATACTGCAATCAAAAATTTTCAAAAATCCGCTTGCCACACCCGGGAATCGAACCGACTAAAATCTGTAAAAACTACAACCTATACTTTTATTACATCGATCGTTAGGATCAATTATAAGGATGAAATCTCTCTAAGAAACTTGATAAATTAAATGAAAGGAAAACCATGAAATCTGGACTTATAAATTCAATGAGTCAAGAACAGCCATAACAGCAGAATCACTACTTCCTACATTAATAACCATTTTAATACCTGGATTGGTAGGTACAAACGGCACAATCAGATGGCCTGCGAGATCACCAGATCTCACCCCTTTAGATTATTTTTTTGTGGGGATATGTGAAAAATCAAATTTACATTAAATCTTATGCGAATGTAAACGAGTTGAGAATTGAAGTTCAGAAACCGATTTATAATATTCACCACAACACGTTATTAAAGGTCACTAGAAATCAAGAAAATCAAAATCTCCAAGAAAATGGAGCCCATTTTGAGCAACTAATTAGTTACTTTACCATTTTTTGTAAATAACTAAAATCATTTAAGATTTCATGGTTTTCCTATCATTTAATTTAAGTATCAAGTTTGTTAGAGAGATTTCATTCTTATAATTGATCGTAACGATCAATGCAATAAAAGTACACGGTGTAATTTTTACAGATTTTAGTCGGTTCGATTCCCGCGTGTGGCAAGCGAATATTCGGAAAACTTTGAATGCAGTTTTATTTTTATTCACAAAATAAAGGAATGTAAAATTTTCTATCTACAGTATTAAGAGTACTTTCCCTTCAGGTGGCATTACAAAATTCCACCCTGTATAATATGAACTGACAATAACACTTATTGTTTGTTATAAGTCACGTTGTCTGATATTTTTGCATGTACTACTTGTTTACGCCAAACTCATTAGCAGCTATCGCATTTTTTGTATACTCCTTTATAACCATATATACAGGGTGGTCCAAAATTCGTGGATCAAACGAAATAGGGAGATGAAGGAGGTCATTTCCAAGAAAAAATCTTACTACAGTATGGTCATAATTCAATTGCCCTAAAAGTTATGAATATTTGTGTATATCGAGTTCTTTTACAATTAGACAAATTTAAAAAAAATGTGATATAAAACAATAAAACAAACGGTGTTGTATTACTACTAAATAATGTATCAGCACTACAAAGTTCTATTAGGGCTCTGAGTATCAAATTTCAAGAGCAATTTATTTTTTTCCAAAAATTTTGTAACATTACCAAAAATTATTTCTCACTTTAAAAGCGTTGGAAATGACCTCCTATATCCCCCTACTTCGTTTGATCCACGACTTTTGAACCACCCTGTATACATTGAATAACGGTCCTTGTGTCAATTAACTTGCAGTTGGTATTTTTAGGGCGAGAATCCTTACCTTGCCGTAACACAGTCTATGACTAGCGCGGAAAGTAAAGAATTTTTATCTGTATACCGCCAATTAGTTTATTTGTTCAAATAGTTCTTACAGCAGATTTCTATTTTGTTTAGTTAAAATCCATGGAAACACGTATCATTTTAGCATACGAAATGATTACTAATTAATGATTAATTTTTAAGAATAAAATTAAGCGTCTTTTTCGAAACTTATTGTAAGTAGTTACTTATATTGATTAAAAATTAGTCTTAAGTTGTGGTATACAATGTAACACTTACGTTGGAAATAAATTCTATTCTATTCTAGTTTTATTATTATTATTGAAGCCAAGCGTATGATGAACATTTTAATAGCTTACCGCCGTGCGACAATAGCGCTCTGAAGCAGAGCGGCCGTATGATGCAGGTGGCCGTGCTGAGCTCCCACATAGCCAGCTCAGCCGATGTGCTCACTACTGCTAGGGTATCGCCGGATAATGTCAGCTTGGCTGCTTGAGACATTAAGGCTGTGGAAGTGAAAATAATATATTAAAGGCTTGTGTTTAACTTATCACCTAATAAAGTAAAATATAACGTAAAATAAAACGCTTTTTACTTGCAAAAAAAACTTTTACTTACAAAAAAAAAAACACTACAAAGTGATAAATAACATTAATTTCGGAAGTCGGTGTCGTTCCGCATTTTGGATTTTTGACACCGACTTCTGAAATTAAAATTTATTCTTTGTAGTGTGGTTTTTGAAGTCGGTTGTTTTTTTTGGCAAAAAGTTTTTATTTTTCACTTTTTAGTTGTACCTACCCCACACAAATTCAATTAACACTAGTGCATTGGTGAATTGCAGACACCGACTAGAAGAATCATTACAATTCGCATAGAAATGTCGGAGATGCAGTACATTTATGCATATAACTTCATATATAAGAATAATTACCTAATGTATTATATACTAAAACCTTCCTGAAAGTATGTAGATCACATTAGTGAAAAAATTATCAATTGGCTCATTAGTTTGTGAGAAAATCGCGGATATACAAACATACATACATACATACACACAGGTCGAATACAGAACCTCCTATTTTGAAGATGGTTAAAAAAATAGTAAATGATCACCAAAATTAAAACTCCATTTTATTGTAAAATAAAGTAAAGGTATTTGTATTCTCATCTGCTCGCTCTTGCATCCTATGTCGACCTAATTCTGTGTAAAGGGTTTAAAGTAACCTAAACCAAACCTAACCTCGGGGTGCCCAGCTAGAACTATTGTAATTTTAGACTTAATTTTTTGGTGTTTAGTATATTTTTTTGGTGGCTATTATATTTAACCCCTATATTAAATAATATAACACAACATCAACCGTTTTCCCCGGGGGGTTAGGAGGCGTTCCTACTTAGATTTCGCCTTATATGTTTAAGTCTCATGTCTTCTTCTTAGCATGTCGATAGCAATCTAAATGTACTCGGCCCAGAATTCGGCTACTTGTTTGGCGCCATCACTAGCGTCTATCAGTTCCTGTAACATGCAGCTGACAGGACACGCAGGGCACGATATTAACCTTTTGAACGCCATTGTCACATATATGTGACAAACGAAATCTTACCCTGAACGCCAACGTCACAAATACATGACAAAATACACGTCGCAAGGGTCGCACCATATTATGAAATAAACAATTTAATCATTACTTTTGTGTGTTTTTATTTATATAATTTAAAAGTTTAAGCTTCCGTCTATATTGTATTGCATGAAACTAATATAAATAAACCACCAATATCGAGAAATTTGTTGTTTTAAGTGTGTGTGTGTGTGTGTTGTTTTGTTAAAGTGGCCTGGCGTCAGGGGTACGGCGATACGTTTATACTCTGGCGTTCAAAAGGTTAAGTGTCCCATCGTTTGTGGAATAGCACCACATTAAACTCCAAGGCGGAGTCGTCTATAAATCTCCACCTGAGCCCTGATTCACAAACATACGACAGGCTATCGTATCGAAAACCTGACATTTCGATAACCTGATTTGACTTCCCCTAAACAGCAAATAGCTGTTGGAAGAATAGCGGGCGTCTATTTGATTTAAACTGACAAAATTTTCGGGTTTTTGACTTGTGAAAAGCATTGAGAAGACTCCTACGATAACAATGATTAATGTTCGATACGATACGGAAGCATATCGAGTGTTTGTGAATAAGGGGGCAGAACAGGTTTTCCTTGCTTCGGCCAACCTGGGTCCGGAGTCTGTTTAAAGACTTCCAGGTTACCCAAGGTAACTCATGTCCAGGTGGGAGGTCTTCAGCGGGTGGAACGAACGGTTTGGGTCTCGTGTAATAGAGTGCGAGCCAATAGAATAGAAAACTTTTATTTCAGGAAGGAGTCCATAGGATTAGTAACAATTATCTTCTAGTGTTAGTAGGTTACAGACATACAATAACCCGCTCACTAATAAACGTTGTATAAAGTCTGTATAGATACACAACGCTTTGTCTTCTTCTTTCGAAAGTCAAATTACTGACGACTTAAAGAGAGAAATCGGTGTGTAACTATTCATCCTACTATCCTACTGGTGAGGATGGATGGATGGATGGATGGATGTTTGTTACTCTTTCACGCAAAAACTATTGAACGGATTTTGATGAAACTTTACAGTAATATACCTTAAACATCACAATAACACGTAGGATACTTTTTATCCCGATATTCTCACGGGATCGACACTTATGCGGGTGAAACCACGGGGCGCTGCAAGTCTGATATAACACGTTTATTAGTAAGAGTGCTAAAATTCAGCGTGGAGCCGCATCCACCTCCACAACATCGGGGAATTCCACTGATCTATGAACACACTGAGAATACTGTTGGTGCCATCAAACGGGCATAAGTCGAGACTCCGCGCTGCGACTGAGAAAATATCGTATGATACTTACCGATAGGTGGGAGTGCCCGCTGCACGTGTGCCGCGCGAGCTGCCACACGTGCAGCGTGCCGCGCGAGCTGCCACACGTGCAGCGTGCCGCGCGAGCTGCCACACGTGCAGCGTGCCGTCCGCGCACGATACTTACCGATAGGTGGGAGTGCCCGCTGCGCCGTGTGCCGCGCGAGCTGCCACACGTGCAGCGTGCCGCGCGAGCTGCCACACGTGCAGCGTGCCGCGCGAGCTGCCACACGTGCAGCGTGCCGTCCGCGCACGATACTTACCGATAGGTGGGAGTGCCCGCTGCGCCGTGTGCCGCGCGAGCTGCCACACGTGCAGCGTGCCGCGCGAGCTGCCACACGTGCAGCGTGCCGTCCGCGCACGATACTTACCGATAGGTGGGAGTGCCCGCTGCGCCGTGTGCCGCGCGAGCTGCCACACGTGCAGCGTGCCGCGCGAGCTGCCACACGTGCAGCGTGCCGTCCGCGCACGATACTTACCGATAGGTGGGAGTGCCCGCTGCGCCGTGTGCCGCGCGAGCTGCCACACGTGCAGCGTGCCGCGCGAGCTGCCACACGTGCAGCGTGCCGTCCGCGCACGATACTTACCGATAGGTGGGAGTGCCCGCTGCGCCGTGTGCCGCGCGAGCTGCCACACGTGCAGCGTGCCGCGCGAGCTGCCACACGTGCAGCGTGCCGTCCGCGCACGATACTTACCGATAGGTGGGAGTGCCCGCTGCGCCGTGTGCCGCGCGAGCTGCCACACGTGCAGCGTGCCGCGCGAGCTGCCACACGTGCAGCGTGCCGTCCGCGCACGATACTTACCGATAGGTGGGAGTGCCCGCTGCGCCGTGTGCCGCGCGAGCTGCCACACGTGCAGCGTGCCGCGCGAGCTGCCACACGTGCAGCGTGCCGTCCGCGCACGATACTTACCGATAGGTGGGAGTGCCCGCTGCGCCGTGTGCCGCGCGAGCTGCCACACGTGCAGCGTGCCGCGCGAGCTGCCACACGTGCAGCGTGCCGTCCGCGCACGATACTTACCGATAGGTGGGAGTGCCCGCTGCGCCGTGTGCCGCGCGAGCTGCCACACGTGCAGCGTGCCGTCCGCGCACGACACGCACGCCCAGCGCACGTCGCATGCGATGCACGTCACTGCTGACCCTGCACGCGCACACGCACAATTATATAGTGGCGAAACGAAAAGGACATACAGTCTGTCAATGATCTCTTGGCGCTCAAATGACGTTGACAAGGAGGCGCTGTTGATAACATATGTATTGAAAAAATGAAAATGGCGCCGTTAGCTTAAATTTTAGCCACGCGCCAAAAGAAGGGCACATGCCACCTTTTGTAACTGTCGTGCATTCGCAATGTTGTCGAACGGAGTGCGAAAGAAATTGCATGCCGCATGAAGGTATCAAACCGGAAAGGGATCGGCATCGTATCAACTCGAGCCGTTCAGTATTCTTTCTATGAAACTCCCTACTGCAACGCACACAAATCGGAATCGTAACGTAATCACCGCAACTCGGGACAAGTTCACGAACCGCGGTGCGGCGCGTTACGGCTCGTCGTCCCCGCGCTTACGTCTCTCCGTACCCGAACTTACATCTCTTCGTGCACCCTTGCCCTCTCACCCCTCCGGCCTGCTTGTTGCACCATCAACTAGCGGTCGGCGAGCCGTAAGCGCGGCGTCGCCTAGCCGTAGCCGAGTCGACGTATCGGAGCTTCTGATCCCGCTTTGGTTACGTGCTTACGTTAGGTTGACGCGTGTTTGACGGCGAGGCGTAAGGCGATACGGTGCCGATCCCTTTCCGATTTGATACGTGTGCTGTGACCTTTAAATTGGCATGTAAAAATGGCCGTAAAAAATTTATACTGCCGTCAAACTGGACAGCAGTATGGCAGTAGGTTTACGTGATAACACTGTCTATGAATAAATCAATAATAAAAGCTTCTTCGTTCTTGAACTGTGTTATCAATCGTTATTTCGAAGACTACTGAGTACGATGTGTATTTATATGTGAAGTAAAATTAAAGGCGTCACCAGCCCGTATTACCTAAACTTTATACAATACGGGCTGGTAACGTCAATGCGTAACCTTTAGGTCCTAAAATTACGTATCGTAAAACATTTTTTGGTATTTACCTAAATAAGTCTCCCACACAGGCTCACTGGAGGCGGAGTTATTGGGTAGCAACTGCAATCGGGACAACGTTCCGTATTGAGTGTTGCACGCCTTGTTTACTACCTGAAAGACACGGATAATGTTTTAGATTGCTATTGTTGTATGTAGGATGAATGAATACTACTATAGGCCGACCGCTTAGCTGAGACGTTGCCTGAGGTAGCTGCGCGGTGCGGGAGGGGTGATAGTTGTCACAAGATGACGAATCACTGAGCGCTCTCGCATCCCTCAGGGGGATCCCTTCTTTTCGCATAATGTTCTTTTTCCTAATATACTTTGGCATAACTATTTTGGCATAATTTGTTTTGTCATAATAATACTTTGCCATTTTTTTTTGGCATGCAGGTTATCTTGAAGGCTAATGTGTTTTGGCATAAATTTTATTCGCATAATACTAAACGACTTCAGGGGCACCCCGAGGTTCGGTTTGGTTAGGTTCCTTTAAGCCCCGCAGACAGAAATAGGAGCCCCGCGCAGCGGGGCTCCGTCGACCTGACGTCGTTAGAGATAAAACGAGCATGCTAAATATATGCTTTAGAAAACATTCTAAAGCATATATTAGGTCCTTACATATGAAATTGGCGTTTTTCGTACTGGCCACTTTAATCACGAATTTCTCCTCTTTGGTAAGGAATTCCAAATTCAAATTTGTACAGCTATTTACTCATGTATTTGTGCTTCGATGACCGTCATTCATTTGTTTTTTTTCTTCTGTTTTTTCTGTTTGCGTCACTCATTTTACAAAATGGAAAATTTAAAATATCGCATTATTTACGAGTACGAGTTCCGCCGTGGCACTAGTGCTGCGGAAACGACTCGAAGGGTGAATGATGTGTATGGCGGTCATGTTGCAAAAGAAAACACAGTTCGTTTTTGGTTCCAACGTTTTCGTTCTGGAAATTTCGACCTGCAGAACAAGCCCCGTGGACGGCCTGAGACCCAAGTTGATAATGGAGAATTGAAGGCTATTGTGGAAGCGGACCCATCGCAAACCACGTCCGAGTTAGCTGCAGGCTTCGATGTTAGTGATAAAACTGTTTTAATTCACTTGAAGCAAATTGGGAAGATTAAAAAGCTTGAAAGCACGACAACGCCAGACCACACACTGCGCAACAGACGGCTACCAAATTAGAAAAGCTTGAATTGGAATGTCTTAGACATCCTCCGTACTCCCCGGACCTTGCTCCAACAGATTACCATTTTTTTCGCAATTTGGATAACTTTTTGCAAGGGAAAAAATTCAACTCCGATGGGGCAGTCCAAATCGCCTTCAAAGATTTTATTGATTCCCGTCCGACTGGTTTTTTTAGTAAAGGGATCAATGAACTACCTATAAGATGGCAAAAGTGCATTGAAAACAATGGTTCATACTTTGATTAATTAAATATATTATATTAAAAAATATTCGACTTTTTGTTCCTTCCATACAAAACGCCAATTTCATATGTAAGGACCTAATATTTAGCATGCTCGCATAACAATGCTTAATCATTATTATGATTAGAGAAATTATGCTTAAAAAAATTATGCGTAAGCTGTTATGCGTAAATAATGTTATGAGAAAATATAATTAGGAGAAACAAAAGTATGCCAAGTTATATTAGGTCTTAAAATTTTATGCAAATGGATAGGGAACCCCCTCAGACAACGTCTCGGTTAAGCGGTCGGCCTATAGTTTTGCAGGTTCAAAAATATTTATTTTACATTATATTGTTATTTCGTAAAATTTGGTATTTTAAAACTCCACAAGACTGTTTCATTACGTTCATTCAATAAAAAAAATAAAAAAATTGTGAACATTTAGTAACCATGTTTAAACTTGTCTAGGGGAGTGTACCTGCAGTCTCAGCTGTCCGGCAGCTCTAACGACAGGTCCGGCGGTGCCGAGCGCAGGCGCAGGCAGCGCGGGCACGTAGTGCAGCGCGGCCCCGGGCGGCGCGCTTGTCTAGGGGAGTGTACCTGCAGTCTCAGCTGTCCGGCAGCTCTAACGACAGGCCCGGCGGTGCCGAGCGCAGGCGCAGGCAGCGCGGGCACGTAGTGCAGCGCGGCCCCGGGCGGCGCGCTTGTCTAGGGGAGTGTACCTGCAGTCTCAGCTGTCCGGCAGCTCTAACGACAGGCCCGGCGGTGCCGAGCGCAGGCGCAGGCAGCGCGGGCACGTAGTGCAGCGCGGCCCCGGGCGGCGCGCTTGTCTAGGGGAGTGTACCTGCAGTCTCAGCTGTCCGGCAGCTCTAACGACAGGCCCGGCGGTGCCGAGCGCAGGCGCAGGCAGCGCGGGCACGTAGTGCAGCGCGGCCCCGGGCGGCGCGCTTGTCTAGGGGAGTGTACCTGCAGTCTCAGCTGTCCGGCAGCTCTAACGACAGGCCCGGCGGTGCCGAGCGCAGGCGCAGGCAGCGCGGGCACGTAGTGCAGCGCGGCCCCGGGCGGCGCGCTTGTCTAGGGGAGTGTACCTGCAGTCTCAGCTGTCCGGCAGCTCTAACGACAGGCCCGGCGGTGCCGAGCGCAGGCGCAGGCAGCGCGGGCACGTAGTGCAGCGCGGCCCCGGGCGGCGCGCTTGTCTAGGGGAGTGTACCTGCAGTCTCAGCTGTCCGGCAGCTCTAACGACAGGCCCGGCGGTGCCGAGCGCAGGCGCAGGCAGCGCGGGCACGTAGTGCAGCGCGGCCCCGGGCGGCGCGCTTGTCTAGGGGAGTGTACCTGCAGTCTCAGCTGTCCGGCAGCTCTAACGACAGGCCCGGCGGTGCCGAGCGCAGGCGCAGGCAGCGCGGGGACGTAGTGCAGCGCGGCCCCGGGCGGCGCGCTTGTCTAGGGGAGTGTACCTGCAGTCTCAGCTGTCCGGCAGCTCTAACGACAGGCCCGGCGGTGCCGAGCGCAGGCGCAGGCAGCGCGGGCACGTAGTGCAGCGCGGCCCCGGGCGGCGCGCTTGTCTAGGGGAGTGTACCTGCAGTCTCAGCTGTCCGGCAGCTCTAACGACAGGCCCGGCGGTGCCGAGCGCAGGCGCAGGCAGCGCGGGCACGTAGTGCAGCGCGGCCCCGGGCGGCGCGCTTGTCTAGGGGAGTGTACCTGCAGTCTCAGCTGTCCGGCAGCTCTAACGACAGGCCCGGCGGTGCCGAGCGCAGGCGCAGGCAGCGCGGGCACGTAGTGCAGCGCGGCCCCGGGCGGCGCGCTTGTCTAGGGGAGTGTACCTGCAGTCTCAGCTGTCCGGCAGCTCTAACGACAGGCCCGGCGGTGCCGAGCGCAGGCGCAGGCAGCGCGGGCACGTAGTGCAGCGCGGCCCCGGGCGGCGCGCTTGTCTAGGGGAGTGTACCTGCAGTCTCAGCTGTCCGGCAGCTCTAACGACAGGCCCGGCGGTGCCGAGCGCAGGCGCAGGCAGCGCGGGCACGTAGTGCAGCGCGGCCCCGGGCGGCGCGCTTGTCTAGGGGAGTGTACCTGCAGTCTCAGCTGTCCGGCAGCTCTAACGACAGGCCCGGCGGTGCCGAGCGCAGGCGCAGGCAGCGCGGGCACGTAGTGCAGCGCGGCCCCGGGCGGCGCGCTTGTCTAGGGGAGTGTACCTGCAGTCTCAGCTGTCCGGCAGCTCTAACGACAGGCCCGGCGGTGCCGAGCGCAGGCGCAGGCAGCGCGGGGACGTAGTGCAGCGCGGCCCCGGGCGGCGCGCTTGTCTAGGGGAGTGTACCTGCAGTCTCAGCTGTCCGGCAGCTCTAACGACAGGCCCGGCGGTGCCGAGCGCAGGCGCAGGCAGCGCGGGCACGTAGTGCAGCGCGGCCCCGGGCGGCGCGCTTGTCTAGGGGAGTGTACCTGCAGTCTCAGCTGTCCGGCAGCTCTAACGACAGGCCCGGCGGTGCCGAGCGCAGGCGCAGGCAGCGCGGGCACGTAGTGCAGCGCGGCCCCGGGCGGCGCGCTTGTCTAGGGGAGTGTACCTGCAGTCTCAGCTGTCCGGCAGCTCTAACGACAGGCCCGGCGGTGCCGAGCGCAGGCGCAGGCAGCGCGGGCACGTAGTGCAGCGCGGCCCCGGGCGGCGCGCTTGTCTAGGGGAGTGTACCTGCAGTCTCAGCTGTCCGGCAGCTCTAACGACAGGCCCGGCGGTGCCGAGCGCAGGCGCAGGCAGCGCGGGCACGTAGTGCAGCGCGGCCCCGGGCGGCGCGCTTGTCTAGGGGAGTGTACCTGCAGTCTCAGCTGTCCGGCAGCTCTAACGACAGGCCCGGCGGTGCCGAGCGCAGGCGCAGGCAGCGCGGGCACGTAGTGCAGCGCGGCCCCGGGCGGCGCGACGGGCGGCGCGGCCCCGCACGGCCGCTTGGCCGCCAGCTCGTCGGCGCGGGGGCCGGGCAGGGCCGCCGCGCTGCGCTTGCGCAGGCGCTGGTCGAGGCCGCTTGGGAATTATAATAATAGCTTGTTATGGGCTGATTTCTCCAACGCCAGATAACTTTATCGGAGGAATAATTTTGAATTTTTGACAGTTCTTCAATACAAAACTGTCAAACGTCTTATTCCACGAATAAAAATTATCGATCGATTGAAAAATCAGCCCTTGATAACATAACGTCCCGTCTGCATTTCCAGAAGCGTTACGGAGCATTCTACCTATAGTAAATCCACATTTCGTAAGTTATATTTAAATCCCAAGCAACAGGGAACGAACCAAGAAATGGGCACAAATCCAGATTCTGGGCTAACTGATAAATTCCAAATAGAAAAAGCCAATAAAGATCAATGGTAATACCGTATGACTAAATACCTTTGGTCTACAATGAGACAATAATAGACTGGTATTTACAAAGTTTTTTTTTTTTTACATTCGATTAGATTCGATTGGGAAGAGGCCCAAGACGCCATAGGAATCTTGTGTGACCTCTCCAAGGCATTTGATTCCGTCGATCACGAAACCTGGCTTTTGAAACTTGAGCATTACGGACTTGGAAAACTTGCGCTCAGTTTTATAGTTAGTTCTTATTTAAATGATAGACAACAGCAAGTTCAAATAAATGGTGTCGATTCACATGGTTTAACTGTAAAAATGAGTGTGCCACAAGGCTCGATTTTGGGTCCTTTCCTCTTTTTAGTGTATATTAATGATCTACTCCATTTATTAAAAAATTCGTAAGTACGTGCATTTTCGATCGTTTAACCGGTCAACGGTTAAACGATCGAAAATGCACGTACTTTTATGTTAAAACGTCGAACAGACAACACATTTTTTATCTAAACATGATTTGTTAGTACAGTCAACCGCATGTTTGACAGCACCTTTATATCCTAGCAGTAAGAGTGATTTACGTAGTTCAAGGGCATTATTTTTGTTAGCCCTTTTTAAGTGAACTGTTTGTGTCATTTATGAGACTAAATTCTTAAAATCTAGATCTTAGAAATACCTAATAATCAATCAATACATACTTATCACTGGTCCGGGAGTTGTTCTGCTGTGTGGACGTGGCATGGTTGCTGACGTTAGGGTGTATAACGATGTCATCGCGCACTTCTACCTTGATGCGCGACTTGCTCTGCGACGATGTGCTGAAACAATTCTCAGTGCCGCCCGGCTGCGAGCCGAGAGATTCACTGGAAAATAAACTTATTAGATTAAAAATAATAATTAATAATAAACGCATTAGATTTATTATTATCTGTAATGGCAAAGGAAACATGCATGTGATGTGATAAATAAATAAAATTATGTTAAATGACGCATTCAAAGACATGCAACATCCACCAACCCGTACTGGGCCCGCGAGGTGGATTACGGCCCACTCCCTCTCACAGAGACGAGGCCTGTGTCCCAGCAGTGGGAACATTATAGACTGATTATTTATTAATAGTCCTTATTCTGCTTGAAAAGAAAGAACATTTAATTGAAATAAACCACAAAGACTTTATTTATTATCATCAGAAATCCAATGCTGAACATCCTCTCTAATCACACCCCGTTACCTCAAATACATAACTCGATATAATCTCAAATCCATATCCATACTAATATTATAAATTCGAAAGTAACTCTGTCTGTCTGTTACCTTTTCACGCCTAAACCACTGAACCGATTTAGACGAAAATTGGTATAGAGATAGTTTGAGTCCCGGGGAAGGACATAGAATAGTTTTTATTCCGATATTCCCACGGGATCGACACTTATGCGGGTGAAACCGCGGGGCGCAGCTAGTTAAATATAAGTGATTCGAGTCGACGGTTGTGCTAAATAAGGGTTCGGCATAAATGAAAAACTGGTGCCCGTCACTGGAAAAATACTCATGCGAATTGAGAACCTTGGTCATTAAACTGACGCAAGCGCATTTCAGACGTAACAAATTGCAGAAAAATTGCCATGTTACAAGTCCATAGTATTAAAAAACAGACAGAAGACAGAAGTGAAAACAGAATACTTTGCCATCACTCACTCACATATCGGATATAAATTAAACCGAGTACATCCCGAGGACAGCCGAATACATCCGAAGCGGTGTCGGTTACGGTAACAGTGGCGCGAATCCAATGGTTTTTTCCCATCTCAAAAAATGCCCAACGGGCCTGAAGAAGTTTTCACTTCAAAAAATATATGAGGTCGGTGCTTTCTATCTGAATATCTCTGTGAAGAAACACCGAAACAAACTCGAGAGGTCTTTTTCTTTTAAGGACCCGACATTATCTTGGTCAGATCATGTGAGGGGCTGAGGGCTAACTAGGTTTCCAGAACGATAGTAATAAAAGCTCCGACAAAAAAAATAAGAATTGTCCTTACTAAAAATATTAAATCTACTGCCTACAATACTAACTCTCCGACTACTTTTGTCCGAATAAAAATGATGAAACGACCGAATGAGATACTGAAATCTTCGAAAAATAAACATGACTGTTTATTGCTATAATACTTTTCTACCAGCTTAAATTACGTTTTGATATATACCTAGGTAAAGGTATTTGTATTGACATTCGCTCGCTCTTGCATCCTATGTCGACCTATTTCTGTGTAAAGGATTTAAAGTAACCTAACCAGACCGAACCTCGGGGTGCCCTTGACAAAACCTCTGTTGTCGGTAACTTAGTAATTTTGTCGGAGGTTCACTATTTTATTCGGAAGTTTAGTTTTGTTATTCGAAGATCCATTTTTTTTTGTCGGCCACAGATCGCTGGAGATTAATTTGTTTTTCGGAACCATTATTATTTCCCTTTCTAGAATGCGTGGGTCTAAGTTCGAACTTACTTGGCATCAGCGTGTGTGAGCGGTATGAAGACGGGCGTGATGCGTCGCTTCCCGTCCGACGTGCGCGTCTCTATCTGCCTGTCCATCGGACGTAATGGCGTCGATGATATGCCACTCGAACCCGCTGAAGGACTTAGCAGACTCTTCGGCTGTAAGACAACAAATTATAAAGACCTTCTGACTCAACTGCTTACATAGAAACATGTTTTACTACGTCTTTAGAACCTCCTTTTTTAACCGACTTCAAAAAAAAAAAAAGAAGGTTCTCAATTCGGTTGATTTTTTTTAATGTGTGTTACCTCAGAACTCCGTTATTTACAAGCCGATTTGCTTTTTTTTTAAATCCTAACATATTATAAAACAAAGTCTCTCCCGCTGTCTGTAAGCTCAGATCTTTTAAACTCCGCAACGGATTTCAATGCAGTTTTCAGCAATAGATAGTGATTCAAGAGGAAGGTTTATATCGACGGTTCCCCGGCTATTTGATCTAAGCGAATTTTTCTGATTCCAATTATGTATATAACTCAATTTCGCAAAAAAATGTCGCTTAGATTAAATAGCCGAGGAACCGTCGATATGTATAATACATGCATATTATGTCTATCTTCTAAGATATTCATTTTAATGATATGCTGTAAACGGCAATTTTGATCTGACATGGTGATGAAAATAGAGTTGAATACTCTTTATTATGTACACCATATAAATTTCAGACATAAATATCAAAATTATCTGGCAATGAAGATTTTGATGCCTCTAGGTTTTTATAAGACATCAAAAAGGCCATACAGGTTTTCGAACATAGATTCGTAGTGACGTGTACCTGTGACTTATCACTCTTGGGCGTGGTCTCTTCTTTAGCAGCCTCCTTTTTAGCTTCCTGTTTCTCTCTGGCCAGTAGTATCTCAGGACACTCGACCAACAAGTTGGCCGACAAATCGCCGCCCGACTCGTTGGCCAAACATTTGCCGTAGATCTTTTCGTAGAAAGCGTTCTGGAATCGGATAATTGTTTTAAGAGTGACTCATTACTTAATGGTTGATTGACAGTATTTTACTCCTAATATTATTAAATGTGAAGTTTTATTTGCTAGTGTATTTTCGAATATACCCAGATTTAGAATTTACAGCGGTTTTCAGCTGTTGTCAACTGTTTTAGCGTATATTTAAAAATATACAATGTGCTATATAGTTTAAAGTTCGTTTTTCAATACACTTGTGAGGCTAGGCGGTGTTGGGCTAGTAAATGACAATGACCTTTATAGTATGACGCATAGACAATAAGCAATAGACAAAACGTACCTTTTCATCAAAGGTAAGCGGTGTTCCGATCTCTTTGTTAGTGAACTGTATGCATGCTACAGTGCCGTCAGAACTGCACGCCAGTAGGTTCAGACCTGAACAAATAAATAAAAGGTGTAAATATAAGAAGACGCATAACGCAGCCGAGAGTTTCTTGTATAGACGCCAGCACATCAAGGTACTACAATCTGTCAAATTTCTTCAATAGATTTTCAACTTTATCGCTACAGAGTAAGTTGGTTGATTGGGATAATTTAACAGTTTCGGGTAGCTTGATGTGCTGGCGTCTGTACTCACCGTAATTTTTTTGAAGTGAAAACTTCTTTAGGCGAGTTTTATGAAATGGGAAAAAACTATTGAACTCGCGCCACTGTTACCGTAATCAACACCGCTTCGGATGTGTTCGGCTGTCCTCGGGATGTACTCAGTTTTAATGTATATCCGATATGTCAGTGAGTGTTTTAGCATTCCTTGTAGTTTCCATGGATAAAAATTATATTATTTAGCCTATGTGGCATCATAAAGCACAATTACAGAGAGCTTACTTATCGACGGTTGCAATTGCCTCTTTCGTCGGCGAGAGTCGCTCGTGTGTACACTAAATCATACTAAAAAAATCTCTTACCATCAGAGCTCCAAGACAGATCCAGCACGCTGTCACTGAACAAGTCGTGCACGACCACGAGGGGCCGCTTGAGTGACGTCAGCCAGATGCTCAGCGCGCGGTCGCGGGAACCTACCGCCGCGCAGCAACACTTCTTGCCCTCCTTCACGAATATGTTGTTGTTGAAGCGCTGAAAACAGAACGGTCACTGGTTAATTAGATAATCACCGATGTTGAACATATACAGAGTCGCAGGAAACATCGATGCGAAAACTGTAACCATGGACAAGGTATGTACGGTCACCAAAGGAGATGAGTAACCAGGGTCGTCGGATAAGTTGAAGTTTAGTAAGAAACCGATTGATGTTTTCGAATGAAATTTAATTTCACAAATGACCTGTTTGTTTTCTTAACTAAATTAATGCATGGCGTGTTATAAGTATGTTTCCGCCTTAATGGCAGAATTCTCAAACGAAACAAAGACTCAATCTCTAAGTTTCAAAGGCATAAAGAACACTCATCAAAGTCTATGAAGCTCTCTACACTCTTACACCTCTCCATCTCACTCTCATGTTCATTGTGAGAGCGTGATAGCTATATTTCTAAACTTACAGCACACGTAACAGCTTTCCTATGTCCCACAAAGTCCTTGTCGCACCTCCATCCGTCTCGCTCTACGACTTGCGCGGTAGGACCGCCTCCGTTCATCGCGTGCGCAGATAATACATACTGGCCGTCCGGAGACCAGGATAGACGTAAAACGTGTGTTGTACCTGTAGAAAAAATGTTGGTAATGAAAATTATAAGTTCTTTAACTGTGATTTGATGGATGGGGCAGTTTAATGGATCTGTTATATTACAAAAGCGTGTATGGGCGACTGGGCGCGTCGGTCATTTTAATGATTATGCTACGGCTACATTGTCGTGATAACGCGAACTACACTTCGCGCGCTCTCTCTCGCACCGCTCGACGTCTCGCTGTACAACAGAGTGTTGTTCGCGTTATCACGACAATGTAGCCGTAGCATTAGGAAGTCACGCGGCTATTCGCGCCAGTTTGTACACCTCTTTACAAGTTAGTTGACACAATCGGCGCGAGCGCATTTCGTTACGCACATCGCGTGGAATTCGCCTCGGTGTGGCCAAAGTTTTACTCTATACCTCTCACAAAGGGCACACCTGCTTAAAACCACAATCAGAATCATTATTATTATTATAAGCCTGTATTGACCCACTGCAGGGCAAAGGCCTCCCTTCCCTCTTTCCACGTTTCCCGGTCTACCGCGATTGTGGGCCAATCCTTTACGAAGGAGTCCAGCTCATCCCGCCATCTCTTTCTGGGCCTGCCGCGCAGTCGTTTCCTGCCATTTGGGATCCACTGAGTGGATCCCAAATCAGAATCATTAAAAAAAAATATTGCTAATCCATTGCTGCACATGTTCGAAATACTTGTCTGCTCAACAACGCAAATAACGCAATTAATGTGAAGCCATTGCTACTGTTAGTGTGTTACGCAGTTCCCCAGGTGTTTTTTCAAGCATTAGGTATTACTATAACATTATGAGGACATCTCCACGAGCGAGAGAATTGCGGCGATATTATCGTCGTGACACGTATTTCTATAAACTCTCTTAGAACGTGTCTCCACACGGCGATATAATCGCGGCGATTCTCTCGCTCGTGGAGACGGCCCCTTAGATAGTTATCTTTACCTCCACATTCCTCGAATGGCTCTGTGATAACAATTTCCGGCGCCCAGTCAGCCGTCTTCCACACCCTCAGTGACTTATCATCAGACTGTGACGCTAGATATTTGCCCACCTGGAATTAGTTATGACAAAATAATCAATAGTTAAGATGGACAGTAGCAGGTGGCATTTAATCATTTCTGCCTGCGCTCATAGGAAGATGGCGTAAGTCAATGTTTGTGAGCATAAGAAAGAAGTTGGGATTGATTCAAAATTATCAAACTTTTGAGTTTCTAACATTGGTTTGTCAACATAGCTATGTTTTAAATCACTATATTTGATGTTGGCAATCTAGTCTGGACTCTAGATGAGAGTCCACGTCACACTAAAACGGCTTAAAGGGGATTAAATTTTTAACATGGGTAGACCATGACCTCGATTACAAAATTGGATACTTTTATTCCGATATTCACATGGGATTGAGACTTGTGCGGATAAAACCGCAGGGTGCAGCTAATATTTTTATTCAAAAAACCTATCTAGGCTTTGAAAGATACAATACTTACTGGATCCCAGGCCACACCCTTCACAAGCCCGCTGTGTCCGTTTAATACGCACACCATTTCTGGAAACTTCTCTGCGTTCCAGATGATGATAGAGTTGTCCACGCTACAGCTGGCTAGCCACTTGTCTAGCGGAGACCAGGCCAGGTCTAATACATCACCTATTTTACAAATTAAAATCAATCAGATCAAGTTATTTTAATTTACTTGTTTATCTACACAGAAAAATCTTTTGTTTGGGTGGAAACTTCCACCTGAACAAGTTAAATAAAAGCTTGTAAAAAAAAATTGCTACACAAACCTGCATGTCCTCTCAATGTAGCCAAGCACCGCCAAGTCTCTGCCTTGTGTTTGCCAGGAGTGCCCATAGCAGCCACGCTGAGCCCCCACACCATAACTAGTCGGTCATCACCACCCGATGCCAGGTATTTACCACCATTGCTCCAACGCACACAGTTTACGCAAGCTGAAAATAAATCCTATTATTATTTCAAAGTTTTGAGTATTTTAGCCATTCCAGCCCATTCCTTCTCGAAGAAAGGAGGCCTGTGTCCCAGTAGTGGGAACATTATAGGCTGATTACGCTAAACCAAATTGAAAAAAACTATTCTGTTATAAAATAAATTAACTAATGTGAAGATGCAACATTGTATGTAAATTCTACCTAATCAACTCATAATTATACTTCAATGAAAAGAGTCTTTAGTACTAAAATCTGACCATTTTCTATCATTTAATGTTCTGCTATAAGGCTTTGGTGGACCTCCAGTTTAGACCAATATAAGCCAAATAAAGATAGGAGCAGAAGTGAATATGGACAAGGTACAGCTATTGACGTACATAATACCAGAGCTACTAACCTAAGTGATTGTCCATTTGACAAAGCATCTTGGGTACATTGGGGTCCACTTCAACTGCTTCAAACAAAACGGGGTTCAAGTTCCAAACCACGACCCGCCCGGAGTCACCGCCCTGACCCCCGGTCGCAAACCGCTTCCCCGTTGGATGTATATCAACGGAAAATATAGGTTTATCTGAAAAAATGCCACTTTTCAACAAAAATCCTTACTCCAACTTACGTACCATTTCAACGACAAAATCAAGAATATTTACCATCATGATTGACCCAACTGGGTTTTAGCAGCTTCATTTATGATGTATTGATTAAATTAAACTGAAAATAACAGCTAATGATGGAAATAAATAAAGATTTTCCCACTTTATTTATTTTATTGTAAAATGACACTGACAGCATCAACACCGTCTGCCGCCCGGCAATTTAAGGCGTGCGTTTTGTTTTTTACTAGAAATTAAAAAAAAGTGTTGGTGAATTTTTTGTGATAATAAAAACTATACTTAGGTTTTCAGAAGAGGACGAATATCTGAATTCTAGGTAATTTGCGATGTAAATACCGATTTGTGTATAAATAATAGTAGTGGCGAAATATGGGACTAAAAAAATGTATTGAATGATTTTGAATGTTACATCGCCGTTGTTTGATTGTTCCTATGTTCCTCGTTCCAGACACATTTTTTGTTTCATATAAACTTTATACAAATAGAAAGAGCAAACTGCAAGGCGCTGCAGCATCACAAGTGTCAATCAAATGCTCATAATAGACTGGATTGAAGTGAAGTGGAACGCCATTTGTGTGCACGTTTTGAAGTTGCTGCTGCCCAGCTTGTTTCTTGATAAATTGGAAAAAAACTATTTATAAAAAAGCGGTATGAGAGGAGCGGACACTCTGATACCGGCTAGATTTTTAACTTTAACTAGTCATTTATCAGCGGTAGTAACTTTGCTATGGGAGAGCCAGGAGAGCACTCGACGCTGTTTGCCGAGCCACTTTCACGACGAACATTTCCAAATGTATCACAACCGGTAAGCTTTCTTTGCCTAGATTTACAGGATACACTTGTCAGAATAACTGTAAAAGTAATTGCTACTAAAGGCTAGTAGATGTATGTTACTTTATTGTCATAATTTTGCATTTTAATGACATTGTATACACGCACGCTCGGCAGATAGCGGAAACAACACGATACGGGCTTTTTTGTGTAGGGCATTCAGCCAAAATTTAAATTGGGACAGTGATACAGTCTCATACAGGTTAAACTGCGGCATTTTAGAACCAGGTAATTTTTTGAGGCACTTTATTAGTTCGCGTCGCGCCCTCATTATTATTTTCAAACGCCTTAAGAAATCGCTATAGCAAGTTACAGGCTACTGCATTGTTATAGCTTTATGGCTTATTAAATCTTACTGTAAAACTTTAAACATAATTTATTTAGTTAATTAGTTAAGTATTTTATGTTTATTTCTATCAGTAGGCACACAGAA
Source organism: Amphipoea oculea (assembly GCA_945859645.1). Classification (NCBI taxonomy): domain Eukaryota; kingdom Metazoa; phylum Arthropoda; class Insecta; order Lepidoptera; family Noctuidae; genus Amphipoea; species Amphipoea oculea. Next base: position 19,934,722 of record OX243873.1, read on the forward strand.
AGACAAGGCTAAAAATACATTGATAATAAGAAAATATTTTATAAGCTACATAACTTAAGTTAAAATGGACGTAGTTATGCGAAAATGTTTCATTCCACAGTAAACTGAATTTGAGATAAAAACATTTACGCGTTTCAATGGTATTCTTTTTTATTCTAACTAGTAAAGGTCAATACTAAAGGTTTTATTGTTGAATTATATTGTGTTTAGATAATCATTTATGTTTCATTTTAGACTATTCACTCTACAATAAGAAATACTTACATTATTGGTATTGGAACATTTTAACATAATTAATATTTACATGAACATAGCTTCAAATTAATTTTGCACAAACGTTCCAGGTACTTTTTATCCATCTGTACCTTTTGTGATCTAAATTTTACATCATCATTTTACATCTAAATTTTATTTTTTAATAAATATGTAAAACCTGAACAACAAATAAAAGAACAATAATTGCTTATGATTTTTTTATTGCTAGGTCACAATTTAAAAAACAGTATAAAATCTTGTGCTATTGGGGAGGCCTACGTCCAGCAGTGGACTGCTATGCTGCTGATGATGATAAAATCTTCATACGTCATACTCATCATCCTCTTGCATTTCGAAATCTAGTTCCCCACCAAACCCATCGACATCATCTATGATTCCCTCCGTACTCTTTAGGTTTTTATGTCAACAACCTCGTGTGCTAAGTCAAGACTCAAGACATTTAATTTGTTTCTCAGCTTTCACGAGGTTCCCGTCATGTGGAATGGTAACATCGACAATCATTGTGCGGCGCGCTAATCAATCTATCACCACTATATCAGGCTTATTGGCGACAATAGCCCTGTCAGTAATGATAGACCGATCCCAGTACAACGTGATATGGTCATTTTCAAGAACTGGGTCGGGCACATACTTGTAATACGGTACCTCAGAATCCACAAGTTTATATTTCAAAGCAAGTTGCTGGTGAATAATCCTGGCTACTTGGTTATGCCTGTGCAAGTACCTACTCGCCGTTAGCCAGACGAGAACAACCAGAGATAATGGGTAATTATTTGAAATTTGGTTAACTTGGTGTTAGCTTCAATTTTCACATATTAATATTAATTTTATCCAATGTTTGAAACTACTAAGCGATGTTATAAACTCCCTTAAATTTGGTCACTCATTTCGATAATATATCAAAATAAATTTATTTCCGAAAATTGCCACTTCTTACTCCAAACATCAGGCCCTAGCCATGTAAGATCTCCCGAATTTAGTATTCATATCAATATAATTATAAATCTATAAGAGTAAATTGATTGAACTTCACTTTATACTTGTTTATTATACATTACTAACATTGTCATTACAATTTAATTTAAAATAACATTTTATTTCATCACATTATTTCAAGTCAAAAAGTGTAAGCGATAAAAAATATCAGGCCCTAGTCATTTACGAAATTCATAAATACGCGCCATCCAAGCGTATGGCATTTTCATAACTCATTCAATTCGATAGCATCGGCGTGAAGTTAGTTACAAACACAACCCACGCCGCGGCAGCCATCTTGTTGTTAGTGCGATCGCCGACTTTGTTGTGCAAACACGTGCTGTGCCAGTCAAACTCTCAGGCCCTAGGTAAGTAGTTTTAAATATAGTTTATAACTAATTGATTTCATTACTTACTGTCAATATGAGTTTGGGCTGCCTTGTTATTGTGACTGGCTATTGGTTTTGATATTGATTTTAAATAAAAGGATTTATTTGATTTTGTTTCGATTCGTCAGGCCCTAGTCCGTCAGGCCCTAGTCATAATAAGAACTAGGGCCTGACGCCACATCTAGGGACTGATGGTTAAGGGTGTGGTCCATGGTTTTAACATAATACCACAATGTATTTGTTGCAGAATATGGCGCCTTAAATTAAATTTAAATATTTGAAGGAGTCGCTTACTGATAAGGATGCACTAATTCACATGGACTTTTCAGAAAACTACACTACTAAATGCAACCAAGAAATTCAGTCATATCATTTTGGCGGCTCCAGAACTCAAATTTCTTTACATACAGTAGTGGTTTACACAAAGGATAAAGTTACATCTCATTGCACTGTGTCGTTAAATCTATCTCACAACGCTGGAGCCATTTGGGCACATTTACAGCCTGTCCTTATAGGATTGCCGTCCTCTGTAGAAAACCTGCATTTCTTGAGTGACGGTCCTGTAACCCAGTATAGAAATAAAACTATGTTTTATATTTTGGGTTGCAGAATCCAGGATTTCTATCCACAGGTTATGAAATACACGTGGAATTACCATGAGGCGGGACATGGGAAAGGGGCACCAGATGGCATCGGAGCTACATGCAAACGCACTGCAGACCAACTCATAGCTCAGAGAGGCGACATTACAAACTTGTACGACTTTGTAGCTGTGCTTCGAGAAAGGTGTCCAAATGTACAGATTTCTGTTATCGAAGATGTTGACATAGAAAAAGTTAACAAGATGATCAAGGAACACGAGGAAGAGCAGAAAGCATTTAAAGGAACTCTTTTAGTGCATCAAGTCTCGGGTCATATTTATAACCCTAACAAACTTGTCTTGAAGTCACTAAGTTGCTTCTGTGGCAATGTTGATTGTATTGATTATAACTTGGGGACTATAACTTACCAAACCAATACACAGCGGCTTCAAGTTTCAGATATTTACACGGATTCTGAAGATGATATGCCGTTAGCAAGTGTTAGCCACATTGCGCAAGAAAAGTCTAAAACAAGCTATGGCAGTGGAGACTATGTTCTAGTTAAGTTAATAATGGGGAGAAAAGAATACCGATACGCCGCAATTTGCTCAAAATATGATAATGATGATGGAGAGCTGACAGTTACATTCCTTAAAGTTTGCAATGAAGATGGTACGGAATTTAAAATAAATGATAATGATATCGCCGACGTGCCTTACGAAGATGTCATAAAAAAACTGCCAATTCCTAATCTAATCGTCAAGAGAGGAACAGTATTATACAAATTTACAAAACCCGTTAATGTTTATGAGAAGTGAAACAAATAGTGATAAAAAATGAATACGAAGTATTACATAGTTAAAGTTTAAATATTTGTGATCTCATACTAATTAATGAAAGTCTGATTATTGTGTTCAAATTAATATTTAGTTACTCAGAACTTTAAAAGGCTGATTATTAATAATTGTTAATCACTTTAAATACCTATTGAACTCAAAGTACGAAATGAGTGCTTAGAAATATTGATACTTTATTTTTGTTTTTTATTACCTAATTAATAAGAAAAATGTTGTGTTTAAAAGTTCATAGAATGTGTGAACTCAAGAGATAATTTGTTATTGCAGTTGATTTTTCAATAAAAATTTGATTTGATTATAATAACAGTGTTTGTCATCAGTCCCTATACAGTCCCATCAGTCCCTAGATCACTGATTTTGAAAAATCGTATATTTCTCGAAAAATAACCAGTAAAGTGACTGGCCCTATTAGATGCAGCAAAGTAGATGTTATATACACAGCATAGAATATAAATTGTGCATATTTTTAACTAAAAACACCACTTTCAAAATTAGGTCAGAAGTTAACCAAATTTCAAATAATTACCCTATTAATATGTCTGATAGACTCACCCAGACGGTGGCATGCCGGACACACGTCAACTGTCCCCTCCTTCATAATATGTCTCCGGTAGATATTCGTCAAGATAACTTCGTCCATGATTGCACAGACGAAACCTTCGGTTTCCCCGAAAAGATCACCAAAACGTAACCAGGATACGGACGCTAAGAAATCTAGACCGGGCTCATGGAGAGCCCGATAGAAGCGCCCGTGAAGCTCCTTGCTTTGCCATACCTTCTTGCGGTCATCGGTAGTAAGTGCTACAGGTTCAGGTTTGCGCCAGTTCTCTTTAGCCATGGAGAGCGGAGTGAGCCCCTTGTCCACTGCGACCACATCACGGTGCATACCCACTTCAGCTTTTAAAAAATATTCTCTGACACTGCTCACCTCGCGGTTGTGGAGGGTCTTTGCGTTTAAAAAGCCTCGACCCCCACACTTCCGCGGGATATACAGTCTCATCACCGATGATCGTCGGTGATGCATCCGGTTTCCCGTCAGCAGTATGTGGACCCTTCTATCCTGGGCGTCGAGTTCGGTTTGAGTCCATTTGAGTATGCCGAAAGAGTACATCAAAACCGGCATGACCCAACCGTTGAAGGCGCGCACCTTATTTCCGCCCGAAAGAAGACTGATTAATACCTTCCTCAGACGACAAAAGAAGCGTTCCTTCAACGATTGCTTCATGCCAGCATCGTTGATGCCTAACGCTTCCGACATACCCAAATACTTATAGCTTTCGGAAGAGGAGAGAGATCTAATGTTTATGGAATCCGAGAGTTGAATTCCCTCAGAATCCATAATCTCCCCACGCTTTACATGCATGACTGCACATTTGGCCACACCAAATTCCATCCTGATGGCGCTACTGAAAGTTTCAGTTACCTTCAGTAGCTCCATCAGACGCAATTTGTTGGGGGCAAAAAGTTTCAAATCGTCCATGTAGAGGAGGTGAGATATGACCTGACCACCTCTCCTCAACCGATAGCCTAGACCTGAATCCTCCAGTAGTGTGCTTAGAGGATTCAGGGCTTAGCAGAACCAAAGTGGACTCAAGCTGTCGCCCTGAAATATTCCTCGTTTAATCCATACAGGTTCATCATTCCCCTGGATCTGCCGACATCCTGGATAGTGAAGGACCGTCTTCCATTGCTCCATACACGACTAAAGGAAGGTGCGTAGAGTTGCATTTATCTTGTACAACTCCAGCACCCTCATAAGCCATGTATGTGGCACCGAGTCGTAGGCTTTCTTATAATCTATCCAACATGTCGACATACCCTTGCGGGATCGACGAACCTGTTGGCTAATGGCCATGTCTATGAGGAGTAGCTCCTTAGTACCGCGGGAACCATTCCTACATCCATTTTGAGACGCAGACATAATCAAGTTACTCTCAATGTACGTATTAATTTGCGTTCTCAAAATGGATGTAAGAAGTTTATAAACCGTCGACCAACACGTGATCGGTCTATAATTCTTGGGTTCCACGGGCCTACCTAATTTATGGAGCATGTGGGTAACGCCTGTTGTTTAAAACTGCGGTAGCTACCCAGACTCTAAAGATGACTGGAACTTAGATGCCAGGCAAGTGTGTGAACTAATTAGCCATTTCAACCAAAAGTTGTGCAGTCCGTCCGGTCCTGGCGATTTCCAATTCGGTAACGGACGGACGGACGACCTAAAGAAGGTGGCTGGGGTAGACTGGATGCGGAAGGCGGAGGACAGGGTGCTGTGGCGCAGTCTGGGAGAGGCCTATGTCCAGCAGTGGACTGCGATAGGCTGAGTTGACTGTTGATTGAACGGACGGACCGCTCTGGCAACGTCTAATGGCGTAATTAGTACCGTTTTCATCTCTGGTACAGTCTCACACACTCGCTCGACATCCCGTATCCAGCCAGCCTCAGTGTGACAGACGGGCACCGACCAAATGTTGCGCCAAAATGCACTCGTGGCGGCATCATCCGGGCGGCATACATCTGTCACAATTTTTTCAGGTCGCTGCCAAGCTCTATACACCCACCATTCATCGCTCTGGAACATGCGATTTTGCGTGTATCGTATCGATCAATATGCCGCTTATACCGCCGAATTCGGCTCGCCCATGCACAAATTTTCTGCTTCAAGAAGTCGATGCGCTCTGTGACACGGGATATGTATTCTCGAGGGCTGATTCCAGTCCCCGAGAATGCCCGTCTCACAAAGCGCATCGCTCGTGGTCGTGTATTGCTCTCCCTGAAGCAGTATAGTTTGCCCCATCGATACGACGCTCGATCCTGTGCTGCCAGGCTGGTACGGCTGGTTTTGGTCGAGTAGCTCCGTCACAACTTAGAAACTTGACGTTAGCTAAACGACATGTCGCCACAGCCGCACAATACAGGATCGAGTGAGTATCAACGAGATCCTCGCTGCTCTCGAAGAAATTACTTCGGTGAGTGTGCCCAAGAACTCCACGACCTCATTCCACCGGCCCCCTTCTACCTTCGGACATCCAGGCGCACTGCAAGTTACCATCCCTACCTGGTTGCTGTTCCACCAATTCGCACTAAGCGTATGCAAATGTCGTTTATAATGCGCACAGCAAAAGAGTGGAACTCTCTACCTGCGTCTGTTTTTCCGAGCGCATACAACCCGAATCTCTTTAAAGTGAGAGTGAACAGGCTTCTTCTGGGTAAGCTCGCTCCATCGTCGACTTTGTCTCTGTCACCTTTGACCTAGGCTAGAGTCAAGAGCAAGCCCATTTCAAATAAAAAAAAAAAAAAAAAAAATTCTTGAGCTGCGAATCCAAGGCACACACCAGCGCCCAATTTTTTTTGTGCATGGGTAACCATGGTAATCGGGGTCTAAGCTCGGTCGGAGTGAATCTACAATATGTAACAAAAACCCTGTCCGATCCAATAAAGGCGTATTCCTGGTTCAACATACGTACTAGAAAAAATGGTTATAAAAATGTAACTCATAAAAACCAAAAGTTATTGATTTTTTAACCGACTTTAAAAAAGGAGGTTCTGTATTCGACCCGTATGTATGTATGTATGTATGTATGTATGTATGTATGTATGTATGTTTGTATGTCCGCGATTATCTCAAAAACTACTGAACCGATTTTGATAATTCTTTCATTAGTGTGATCTACATACTTTCAGGAAGGTTTTAGTATATAATACATTAGGTAATTATGCTTATGTACAAAGTTATATGCATAAGTGTACTGCATCTCCGGCATTTCTATGCGAATTTTGATAAATCTTCGAGTCGTGTCTTCAATTCTTCAATGCACTAGTGTTAATTGAATTTATGTAGGGTAGGTACAACTAAAAAGTGAAAAATAAAAACTTTTTTACAAAAAAAACAACCGACTTCAAAAAAAAACACTACAAAGTGAAAAATAACTTCAATTTCGGAAGTCGGTGTCAAAAAACGAAAATGCGGAACCAAAGACACCGACTTCCGAAATTGAAGTTATTTTTCACTTTGTAGTGTTTTTTTTTGAAGTCGGTTGTTTTTTTTGTAAAAAAGTTTTTATTTCAAAGAACACCGCCCTACGCTACCGCGTAGTAGGCACTCTTTCAACTAGTCGCCGACTCTTTGATCTCGCCGACTCGTTGCCTACCGGCGCTCTACTTCTTGCCAGTCTTTCGTGGAGATAGCTTCCGATCGGACGTCCGTACGTATCACACGCTATCGTTTCGTGAACAATGTCGTATTCAAATCGGGAATATTTTAATAAGTTGATGTGTTTAGGCAAGACCGACTGCAATTATGCAGCTGCGCGTAGAACGTGTAAGGTGCGTTTCGCGAATAGACCAGGTGTGACAGTACCGCCGGAGCGTGCGTCCCAACGCCTGCATAACCGCGTGTATACCACAGGCAGTGTTCAAGCAAATTTAGTGAAAAGGTGTCGAATGTGTGTTAGTGTTGGAGGTGGACATGTGGAACACGATTGCCGAAGTATGCAAGAACAACCAGTGAATGTTTTAATAAGCTGATACCTGCAGTCGGTTAGTACATTGCCAAAAGCACATCACATTTAAAAAGCCCTTTTCAGGGCTACATTTGATTCAATTAATTATTTCTTGATAAACAGAATAAAGTCTGAAACACAAAATACAGAGAGTGTGTCTGAAATCCGAATCACTCTGCCTACAAAACAATATCAGCTGATACCTACACGTAGGCAGTTATTTGTTTGGCGGCACGCGACAAAGCGGGGTCATGAGTTCATGACAAAGGATCATACAAACCGCCTCGCTCAGGCGGCTTCTTTGACACAAAACTGTAGGTGAACTTTGTCGAGCGATCAGTGTTGCCATCGGTCAGATTTTATTTTTTATTTTAATTTAATTATATTCACTGGGGAAAAATAATAATCTCAAATCCATTAAATCGTTACGTATATGTGTTCGTAATACGATGCCGAATAATACCCTTAAGGATCGGACAGGGTTTTTGTTACATGCTGTATACTCGAGAAACGCATCCTCCAGTGCGCTCCTCAGTCGGTCGTTGCACTGGCTACTTACTGTGTCTACCCTATCATCTTCTTCTCCAACATGATTGAACTGCGGCGGGATGGCATCAACAGTTGACGCTTCTGCCTCGGTTTGTGGCGGAGTCGAGACGATATAATTAATATATTATTATTATTGTCATTAGTATTCTTTTCTTTTGTCTATGATATTAACAGTTTCAAGTAATATTTTTTTTTGTAAATAGCTTCAAAGAAAATAAACTATTTCTTTTCGTGTTATAAATATTTATTTTTAGTGGTCGTGTATGCAAACAGTTAAGGATGAAGCTAATTAAAGCGTGTTAAAAATTAACCCTTTAAAGTTGAAACATTTTTTTTTCGAAACAGGTTTTTTATTTACTTATATAATAGTACAAAATTCATGAAACCTTTTAAGTTTTCAAATTATGTTATTTAGGTCTGAAACATAACGTACCACAAGTTTTGGATCGTTTATGCCTCGCTATTGTAATTTTGCAAAAACGTTCCAAATATAAATGGAACATTTTTTACAAAATAAAATGGTTTAACATGGTTTTGCTAAAACGCTACAAGATTGTTGTGGCGTTTTAACAAAATAAATGTACTGTTTTGTAAAACATTAAATGTTCCTGTCCTCATAGTACGTTCTAGTTAATTTACACAAGTTATTATTTGATAAAGGTTGTGGGTTGGAACGTACGGTAAGTGAAAAAATTATTTTCTGATATAAGACTTAAAACTTGAAACCTTTTTGCTAATCTGACGCTAAGTGTCATAAAAGGTAGTTTGATCACATTATCTCGATTTCGGGTGACTTGTGGGTTGGAACGTTTCTGCATAACTACGTCCAAAATGACGTAACTCAATCATTACTTAGGCAGGTAATAGGTAATACGGGCTGGTGTCCGCAACTCCACGTCAATGCCCGTATTTGCATACGGGTGGGAAAATCGATTATTTGATCCACCCCAAATATTATTAATTAATCATTACCTACTTAAATATATGTAAGTATATTATTCTATTATATGTAGGTATCCAATCTAATCAATAATAAGTACCTTCACAATTACCTATAATTGATTTGTATAACAACACCTAAGCAATATGTTTAGAAAACAATTAGGTAATGGTCTCTTTTAAGTTATAGCAGCAATAACATTACAATAGGAAGCTTTGCTCTGCCAATGTAAACATTTTGTAAGTTTATGGTTACCAGCACGAGGCAAACAGGGAAACACTATTGTTTGCAATTTATGGTCTGGTCTCTGTGGTCATGTAGCTGTTATAAACACAATGGTGATGTTGGCAAAGGTGTTGGCATTGAATAACCCATTAGTTTCAAGTCATAGTTACTATGGAATAAAAATATAGAGAGAGATAAAGAGTATTCTATTCTATTCTATGGAATACTCGTGTCTACCTAAGCTTGATTAGTTTAAAGACGAAGACAATGTTACTATTTTATTATATTCATTAATTAAAAACAAAAAATGTTGCTAGTAACAGATTTTGTTGTCTCTGATTGGTAGTTATACTTTGAAGGACCTCTTTGTTAAAGAATTATCTCTAATTAAAAAAGATGCTCAGCTATTATAATTAACTAAGATATAAAAAACCATTGAATGTTCAAAAACTACCAATATTCTTAATTAATAGGAAAATAATAATAATTAATTCAAGCAAATAAAAAAACATTGTCATTATTATTAAAAAAAGCTCACACCTAATTTGTGAAAACATTGTATTTCAAGATAATATTTTCTCATTCAACACAATTTTTCTTGCTGAATTAAGTCATACCATTGTTCTCAGAAAGTAATCTAATAACATTAAGTATTGGATGTAATTCAACACCAGATGGGAAACGCTTCACTGTGAGAAGTTAAACCAACTTGAACTGGTATAATGGGGTATGTCTGTTTACACTTCTTCTGTGTTTGGGATTAGTGAGCCATTGTAGAGCACCTATGTGTGTGCTGGGCTCGATTGTCGTTGCGGCGACGTAGGGTTGATGGCTTTTTTTTACCTATACTATCCCACTGTTGGGCAAAAGTCTCCCCTATGCTTCTTCATTCATCATTGTTTGTTTTATTTACCGGCTAATTAGACAATCAGTCGCGACAGCGTTTTTAAGTCCTGCCTCGGTGACGACTCCCGTTTTTTGACACCCAATGCGCAGGGCCGTTTTTAACCTATTGTAGGCACTTTAGGACACTGGACAATCTAAGATGCAAAAGCGAGCGAATTAAGCTCGAAATTTTTAGTACCCTGCCTCTGATATCTATGACGCTGGCTGAGGCCCCATGAATGGAGGGGCCCTGGGCCCTTGCCCAGAGTGGCCAATGTAAAAGAAGGCCATGTAGGCATAGGCGTAAATTCCGGGGCTACCAATGCGTGACGATATTGGCTCATTGCGTTTGCAACTGATATCGTGACGTCATCGCGATTTTGCCACTAGCAAAAAATTACTTACCAGAATCTTCCTTCTGTCCTTCGATCAATATACAGGGTGCCAGGGAAACGCTTCCGAAAACGAAGACAGGTGATAGGGCTAGTGATTCTCGATACAATACCATCAAAAAATCAGGAAAAAAAAATGAACAATTTTACCAATTTTTTTTAGCATTTTTCGTACACTATGCTGTGAAAACAGTTAAATACAACCATTATTTGCGATTAAACACATTTTTTTTCTTTACAACTCTAACAAGCAATGTATTCGTAAATAAATATCAGCTGACGCTCGCGCATGACCTCGGGTTCAAAGTGCGCGCGCGCTCGCCGGCGACGGCAGCGCGGCCGACGACCCCAAGTCCACGTGACGCGCTACACCGTACACGACGGCTGACGGCTAAGTTGTGCCGCGCGGGCGGTGCTGTGTTCCTATCCTAACTTTTACTCGATCGCTTGAAGCAAATGTCTTTTCAGTTCACTTCTACCACACCCCGGACACTCCATACAACGCTCGCAAAATAATTACCTACTACCTACTACTACATTAAAAAATGACGTTTGTATACGTATGAATGTGTGCGTGAGGTACTTGTGTTTGCGAGCGCTCTTGTTAAAGAACTGCGACGAATACGCCGAAGTGCGGGGTGAGGTGCGGTAACTGATGTTAGTGCGGGGGGAAGGGAGTGGCCTTTCTGTACGTTGTACTTTAAGTATTCTGTGCTTCTACCTAGTTGTGCGATATGTGCTTTCGGATTCCATTCATGCAAGGATCGTAATGATTTTCCCCTTGAACAGGGTTACAATTTTATTTTGATCGGAATGTTCGCAAATTTTGCTTACAAATCAGAAAAATCCAGTTTACTTTGCTTAACCTTGAGACCCCATATCGAAGGTAATTAGATACCTACTGTGATTGAGAAAGAAAAGTATAAAAAGTTGATTATGTACAAAGACATTGACTTTACAAGCAACTTTGTTAAGTCGTCCATTAAAATTTTGCACAGCAACAAAATTGAAATTACAGTTAACAGAATGAGTAGAAACAAGCACTAGGAAGATACAGTATCAAGAATTAGAAGAGAAAACTGAGATTTAGGTACACTAGATTGCGAAACGTAATTATTAATTTAGAAAATTTGCACGTGCATTCGCCGACGGAGTAGGCAATCGACTGCCGGTGGATGACCGAGCGTTGGCGGTCCCGATCCCGGCGCCGGCGGCGGCGCGGGGTGCGCGGGGCGAAACGGTGCGTACTGGCGGCGGTATGCGGTATCGTTTGTCGGCCGGCAACAGACGCAGGCGGCATGTTTGATCTTCTTAGTACTTCTTTAGTAATAAAAGACTGTAGGTTAGTTACTTAGTTCCTTTCCGACTCGGCTCGTGAGCGCACGTGCGCTACTTTTAATCGATCCATCGCTATTGAATCGTATTTAATACTGTTTTGTTTTAGTTACGTTTTTAGTGCTGTTTTATTTTTGTTTTTTAGTTATTATTTTTGTTACGTTATTAGTGCTGTTTTATCGTTTTTAATTTTATAAATGGACATTTAGAAGATATGCTAGATAATGTATCGCTGGCTGAATTTCGTCGAGCATGGTTCCAGCACGATGGCGCTCCATCGCATGTTACGCGCCCTGTCCGCGAGCGTCTCACTCAGCTTTTTGATAACCGCTGGATCGGAAGGCTGGGGCCGCACGCCTGGCCGGCTCGTTCACCCGACTTAACACCTCTGGACTTCTTTTTGTGGGGGTATGTGAAAGAAAGAGTGTTTGATCGGGAATGTGACAGTGCTGACGAAATGCGGGGCAGAATAGTGAGCGTTTTTAATAAACTACGCGAAGAATGTGTTGAGGACCCTACACTAATGCCTCGTGTTCACCGGTCCACACAGCGACGGGCCCAGCTGTGTATTGAAATGAATGGAGCGCAGTTCGAGCCAAACCTCATAAGGTCGCAAAGGATTTAGACAGGTACGTAAAATGCCTCTGTCAGCTTTAATGTTTAACAGTGGGCTACGAATGCGATTAAAATTCATAATTTTGTGAAGTGTCGTAGGGGTGGGCATTTTGAAAGTGATATTTGTAAATTCCGTATAAATCCCGTGACTCGGCCGTACGGAGCGCTCGGCGCCCGCGACGTGCGGGCGCTTGGTCACGTGGTGGCGCGTCGTCGCTTTGCGTGTCAGTGACCTCACGTTTTGTACGGTTTCCATTGCGCGTTTACAAAATATGAAGTCTTGAAAATAATCAATTTAAAGCGAAAGGTTATTGGTATTCGTTTGCATATAGGTTGTATATAATGTACGTCCAGGCTTCGGAAGCGTTCTCCTTACTATAACGTCAATTTGCATTAAACAAGCTGTAAATACACATCTAGTCACTAGCAGTAGTATAAAAAGCAAATATTTAATCAATTAAGTCGAAGCCATAAATGCTTTATACACTGCATTGTTTCTTATTTATCTAACTAATGCGTTTTTGCTTTTCTGTAATCTTATACAGTTTTATCAGTATTTGTACTAGCTACTTGCACAGTCTAGAACTTACCGAAGTACAATTATATCATTTTTAGGGTTCCGTAGTCAACTAGGAACCCTTATAGTTTCGCCATGTCTGTCTGTCCGTCCGTCTGTCCGTCCTCGCTTAATCTCTGTGACCGTTAGTACTAGAAAGCTGAAATTTGGTACCAATATGTATATCAATCACGCCGACACAGTGGTAAAATGAAAATTGGAAAAAAATGTTTTATTAGGGTAGCCCCCCTATATGTAAAGTGGGAAGTCATTTTTTTTTTATTTCAACCCTAACGTGTGATATATGTATTGTTGGAAAGGTATTTAAAAATGAATAAGTAGGGGTTTACTAAAATCATTTTTTGATAATGTCAATAATTTCGGAAAGAATCGCTCCAAAAGTAAAAAACAATGTGTCCCCCCCCTCTAACTTTTGAACCATAAGTTTAGAAAATATGAAAAAAATCTGAAAAGTAGAACTTTATAAGGACTCTCTAGGAAAATTATTTTGAACTTGATGGAAACAACAGTTTTTGTACAAAAAAGACAAAAAGTTGTACAAAATAATTTCTGGACTAAGTTTGTAGTATAATCGTATACATATAATGGATACCCACCTTTAAACTCATAAGTGGGAACACTTATTGTGACGGACGGGAAACTACGGAACCCTATACTGAGCGTGGCCCGACACGCTCTTGGCCGGTTTTTAGTAAATTAATCGCTTTATTGCACAAAGATATGAATGATGTGAAAGAGATCTCTTATTATCTGCTGACAAAACAAACAGAAGAGAATAAAGGCAATTTCCGTTCATTTTTAGTAGTGCCCTTAGCCCTTGACCACCTTACCTTACCGTATCACCACGTCACCATACCTTGGCCTTCACCGTAGCTCTTTGAAAGCTTTGCTTGAAGGAAATGTCCCGGATATTACGCCGGTAATACTGCAGTTGCGATCAGAATTTCTGATGTTATGGCACCGGCTCCTGAACGTACTTCGAAAATGCTGTTATTGTCTCAGCATCGTCTTAAGATGTTGTTATTTGCTGTGTAATTTCTCTCTTGTCTCCTAGAGTCTCATCAAAGAACCATACCGAGCTACTCAATTCAAGGGGCGTAAACATTTGGTCCTACCTACCACTTTGTGCCATCCCTGAACGCCTTGACCTGTCTTAATATCCAATTATAACCGGTTAAAATTGCCACCGGCAATCCAAAGTTTACAAAACACGAGGTGTAGTGTAGAGTCGGTTCTCCGGACATTACGGCTGTAGTGCGCCTGCGCAGCTCCGCAGCGGTCAGGTGACCATAGCGTGCACGTGACTAGTTCCTGTGTAAAAGTTCGATTTTTAAATCAATTTGGCTATATCGAGGTGTTTTGTACCTTCTGGTTTTATTATCAGCCAGATTTCAGTTTTTAAGTGTCCCCCAGTTAAATATATGGGGTCAACGGCCTCTAGCGAAGTAAGTTTTTTTTTTTTTTTATATTGTTACAATGACGTTATTTCCTGGTATTTATCGATCGTTATGCTTGAGATTCGATGTCGTCGAGTATTATGCGATAATTTAAATGTGCACCGTAGTGGTAATAGGTACTGTGCATATGTAGCACAAACATCTAGCGGTCTGCTAGGGGATCTCACTATTCCCGCCTCACCGAATCACCTAAAGAGGCGCATAATTCCCAATCTGGAAAGCCTGCAACCCTGCAAATCTTGCAATGAAGCTACCGTTTACAAACAAACGGTCAATTATTCGGGGAACTGACTGCCAGTGTTACACTTAAGATCCTTTTTACATTTTGGTGCTGCGCACATTTTTTTTTTTTATAAATGGCATTTCGCAGTTTAACCTATGAGGTTGTCGTTTGTTTAACCGGGATTGCCTTTGGATGCCTCAATAAATTAAGGCCTCGGAACCACTGTACTTCCTCACCCGGCGCATTTTGATAGTAGGTAGTTTTTTTTGGATAGAATAGACCCTTTTTAGTGTAATTTGAAAACCGCAAATTGTGAAAAACCATAGGGGCCGAGAAAAAAATTCCCGAAGTTTTTTTTTTTTCTGAAAACCTGCTTTTTTATAGTAACTATTTTTTTTTAAATAGAATAGACCCTTTTTAGTGTAAATTTGAAAACCGAAAAGTTCGCAAAACCATAGTGGCCGAGAAAAAAAATTCCAATGATTTTTGTAACCTAACCTCAAAACACTTAAAGTTGCTTAAAAGGCGTAGTGGGAGCCCCGCTTCGCGGGGCTCTATGGTCTAAAAAAAAAAATAACCACGAAGGGGATGGCGGGGTCTGTTCGCTCGCTGCGCTCGCTCACTAGACCCCGCCATCCCCTTCTAACCTAACCTGTCCGAGTCGGGGTGCCCCAAGTCCCGAGCTCGCTTCGATCGCTCTTGCATCCTAAGTTGTCATTACAAATGTGTTATTTTTGTATATTATGTTGGTTTAGTGTGTAGTGTAATCGGGAACACAAAAAAAACAAACATGTTACATTTATGTACACATGATACATTTTCCGTAACTTTAAGATTTTTTTTCTCAAAAACTAAGTATAAGTTTTCACAATGCGGGACTTTGCGAAAGTGTTTAACATAACGAAATGTAGAACTATTAAAATTGTGAAGCTTCGAATAAACGGGTGAGGAACAATGACGTATAGGAAGTACAGTGGAGCCAAGGCCTCCAACCAGGGCGAGCGCGCTTCGTCGGCGCAGTAAAATTTAGAGAAATAGACAAATAATAAAAAATCGCTTTACTATCATTGTAGAAGAGATAACTAACTAACTTTACCAATTAATTGTTATTTATACCAACCAACGAATAGTATTCAATTTCAACGAGGAAATCATGCAATCTGCTGAACTGCTCGTGGTTATTGTATTAATTGTACTAATCTATGTATACTTACTAATATTATAAAGAGGTAAAATTTGTTTGTAAGTTTGTATGTAGGGGGTAATCTCTGGAACTACCAGTCAGATTTGAAAAATTCTTCTTGCATTTGATAGCCCAATTCTTGAGGAAGGCTTATAGGCTATTTAACGTCACGCTATGACCCTTAGGAGCCGAGCAAAAGCGCTATGGGGAAACGAAGTGATAGAGCAGGAGACGCGGGCAAGTGATGCAATACGACGAGATGGGTCGAGAGAATAAGAAATTTCACGCGAACGAAGTCGCGGGCAGCAACTAGTATATGATAAGCCAAGAAAGAAAAATCAAATCCGTCTGCCGTACTTCACTTGCTTAGCATAAAGCTCGTAAAAACGTATTAATATCAATTACCGTTGTTCCCTTAAAAGACACGTTTCATGATCACCTTTTTTGTATGTTACTGGCAAGGGCCAAAGGCTTATGAAAGATTGGTATTCAATGTTGGCCAAAATGTACTTCAGTCTTTAATTACACTCAACATTTCGCCCTCGCCATCCTTAAATCGACGCGACACCAGAAAATTTTAAGATGTAACACCTTTCTGAGTCCATAGTATTTTCTCTCATCTCTGCATTCGACATAGAGCGCAGTGATATGAACGCAGTAGGACCAATCACGATCACATTTATGGAATTATGACGTCCTAAGCTTAAATCTTTTCCCATTAAACGGTTAGTGACGTCATTCGAATTTGCAAGAATAAGTTTAATAAAAAAAGCCGAAATAGACCTGTCGAAGCTGGGTATAATTTGTCAAGACCTATGACCCCCAAAGTCTTTGGCGCACAGGCTTGTATCTACTAGAAAGCTTAATCCCAAACGCCCGAGGAAAAAAAATATACAAGGGGCTTGATGACAAGTCGGCATGCGGTAGGTTGAGTAGAAACAAAGAAACTAGATCACTCTTCGATGACTCACTTGGACTCGAAGCTTCAGGGGTATATATTATACAGGGTGTTACGGAAAGGGTATATCAATACAAACGGGTTGAAGAGTGTATCTGGTCTAGAATCTCTGTACAAAATTTCAGCTCAAAAGCAGTAACTTTGAAAATGCTTAATTTTTTTTTTCGATAGTTTATTAAATTGAAATCATAACAAACGTGTCACCGCACTACGAGGCTCATTATCCATTATCTGTAGTGTGTCTGTGCGCCTAGTACACGCACATCACGCCGCCGCGCGCCAGTGCAGCGCCGTGATGTCGAAATAAAAAAAATATTAAGCATTTTCAAAGTTAATGCTTTTGAGCCGAAATTTTGTACAGAGATTCTAGACCAGATACACTCTTCAACCCGTTTGTATTGATATACCCTTTCCGTAACACCCTGTATACAATCTACTCGCCATCCACGAATGTGAAAAGAAGAATAGACGATGTCCGAAAACTAACGTTCCATTGTCATAATTTTTTGCATCTCCAAACCCGAGAAATATCAAATCCTTTCGGTTATTGGCATCTCCGCTTTGCCGTCTATAAAAGACCCCCTGTCCCTAATAATCTATCAAGTGCGTTACTAATAGAGCAATAGGAAAGGAGGAAGTGGCATTTGAATCCGTCATCATTGTCATCTTCTAGCTCCCATCCTAATTTATTTTTGGGGTCGGTGCTGGAACCGTCTCTTTCTTCCATACATATTGTCTCAAGATGATTTTTATCTGCCACTAGCTTTGCCCCGCGGTTTCACCCGCGATAAAAGTATAATAGTAATTAATTTATTGATTCCCTTTACAAAACTCCAGCCCCCTTTTTATACCCTTAAGAGATAATTTCGGGGATAAAACCTATGCTATATCCTTCCCCACAACTCAAACTATCTCCATACCAAATTTCATCTAAATCGGTTCAGTGGTTATTTATTCCCCATACAAACTTCCACCCCTCTTTTCACCCCCTTAAAGGATGATTTCTGGGATAAAATCTATCCTATGTCCTTCCCCGGGATGCAATCTATCTCTCTGCTAAATTTCATCTAAATCCGTTCAGTGGTTTAGGCGTGAAAAGGTAACATACATACAGACAGACAGACAGAGTTACTTTCGAATTTATAATATTACTAGCTGCGCCCCGAGGTTTTACCCGCATAAGTCTCAATCCCGTGGGAATATCGGGATAAAAAGTACCCTATGTCCTTTTCCGGGACTCAAGCTATCTCTATACCAAATTTCATCAAAATTGGTCCAGCCGTTTGAGCGTAAAGAAGTAACAAACATATAAACACACACACACACACACACACACTCTCACAAACTTTCACCTTTATAATATTAGTGTGATGATTAAGGCTGATTTAGACAGGGTAAGTAACTGACTCCAAACTTGAGACAAGCCAAATTCAATTTACACTAGGTAAATATCGGGTCAGCACTGACTTGTCTCGAGTTTGGAGTCAGTTACTTACCCTGTCTAAATCAGCCTTTATGCTTAAAACTCCAAACGCCTCGTGCAAGCTGTTTCGTAACTTGTTTGCAAGTTATGCGGTGTTACGCGCCTCCGAACAGTTAGGAGAGTTCAAGGTTGGTTCCTCCGAACGCATGCGGTATCCGACTATTTACCTCATTCACGATTTGTCTCGCATAAACTTTGGTGGTGTTTATGTAACACATAGTATTTTAATCATGGTTCGGGAACATGG
Organism: Amphipoea oculea; assembly: GCA_945859645.1. Taxonomy (NCBI): domain Eukaryota; kingdom Metazoa; phylum Arthropoda; class Insecta; order Lepidoptera; family Noctuidae; genus Amphipoea; species Amphipoea oculea. The sequence continues at coordinate 19,953,371 of OX243873.1, forward strand.
GGAGAAAAAGGTTGGCAACCAAAAAGTCTTATTTATTTTCGCTGTGTGATCAGTTGTGTTTTAAACGTGTCTGTGGTGTACTTATAACTTTTTCATATTTCGGTGTTTAAAATATGAATGTTTTTTTTGGTATTGTGTGTGTGTGTGTTTTGACGTGGAGTTGCGGACACCAGCCCGTATTACCTATTACCTATTGGTATTGTGTGTTGAATGAGGTCTGTGGAGTGCTGTTTTTGAAAAGAATTTATGGATTGAGTATATTTTTTGCTGGGTAAGAAATTTAATTTTACTTGTGGGCAACAATAATTCTTAGCTAGATGACCCGACAATTCGGACTATTCCGAACATTTTAATACAAAAAATTCCAAATCGGTCCAGCCGTTCTCAAGTGATGCGCTTATCAACGAATAGCATTTAATTTTTTTTTTTTTTTATATAAATTAAACCGACTTAGTTTTAAAGGTTATTACCCAACTGTTATGAAGGGATATAAATGCCTATATTAAATAGCTCAATTATAAATAATAATAAAAAAAAAACAATTTAAAAGTATTATGTAAATTATTCTGAAAAACTGGGTCGCAGCTGTAAACTGACAAACACAGAAATATGTAGCTAAACGTTTATGATTTCCTTGTAGGTACTTAAATAAAACAGCGGGAAAGAAATACAATGTTGTTGTTAAAAGGACCATTTAGAAACAATTTGGACGCTACATTAGGTACCTGTAAATAAAAAAATTATTAGGAAAAATAACAACCATTTCCAAATATAAACTATCAGATATCAAATAAAATCAAAAGGACCAGGGGACCATTTAGATTAGAAAGTAATTTAACGCTACAGTACAGACGTCAGCACATCAAGCTACCCCAATCTGTCAAATTTCTTTGATAGATTTTCAACTTTACTGCAAAGCAATAAGGTTCATATTCAATTGGGAACATTTGACAGATTGGGGTAACTTGATGTGCTGGCCTCTGTACATACTTATCGCAGAGTAGATTTTTTCAAACAAGTTTCGTGCGGCTGCGGCCGACTGATCTAATAAATCCCTTTTATCACCAACCTTGAAAACTTTGGTACACATTATTAAGCAAACTGTGATTAATTAGACAACTATAACTTTAGGATAAAACTTGACGAATGGAAATTATTTGGATTCCTCATTCAGTGGGAGCTTTTGGGACGTAACATAAAGGCGAAATCTGAAGTTAACAGAAGTAAGAGGAGACTCGGAGGAGCGACATGCGCTCTATTCTAATTCCGAATTTCGCTGTAAATTGCCATTCTAAAAAAATGCACCCGAAGACCCAATAGGCCCAAAAGTTTGAGACTATTAAGAGCCTATACTACCTCAGCTAAAATTCACTCTTTATCTCGCTCATACGATACTGCTCGTCATCGTGGACTGAGTGAGAGCGAGACAGAGTGCGGTGCTGGGCGGCAGGCAACGCCAATAGTTTAGGTATTTGCTTTTTACAGTGAAAATAATGGTAATTATTTTTAACATAATACCTGATTTAAAGTAAGTTCAGTTAGTATGCAAAGTTTCATGTTCTAATTTGAAGTATTTTTTGAATACCAGCGGTTTATTGTTCGGGTTAGAGGTAACTTTGGATTTATTTTCTATCGAGAAAATTTTATGGAATCGTGTTTTCGTCTAACATAAGACTTAGCATTAATCCTCAACTTTACCATATATTTATTTCAAAATTAATGGTGCAGTATTTTCGACATAACGGAGGATCACGCTAAGCCATTTGAGGTAGTATAGGCAGATTTGCCACCGAGCCAACTAGGTGAATAGGGATGCTTGGGTGAATATAGTGAACGTTGAAATAATACTTATACATAGTTTGTTTCCAACAAGGGTACTTAATCGTTAAATATCCTTTTTGCTACAAACTACCCAATACCTATATTATTATTATTATTTATTTATTTATTCAGACAAAAAATATCCATCAAATGACAAGCACACACATTTAACACAAACATAAAAATATTAAATAACATCTAAGTACTTATACAGAATCAAACAAGATAAAAATAATAAATAAAAATTTAAAACAACAAAATACAGAATATACTTAATTAAAAAACAGAATAATTTAAAATAACATTACCGAATACATTTAAAAAATAATAATTGATTAATTTAATTAATAATAACATAATAAATAAATTAAAATAAAATAATGTTACCTCCCCCACCCCTTAAATATGGGCGCATGTAGGGCCAACCAATGCCGCATGAATGGCCCGTCTAACCTGTCGGCGACGACGGCGAGGAGACTGTTGCCGCTGCCCCTCACTCTGCCCGCTATCGCGGTTGCCCTCCTTCGCATAGTGGCATAAAAACAGTCGAAAACATATTATTTCAATGTTACAATCCTTTTTAAAGTTTTTTCCAGTTTCATCCCTGCATTCCTATTCACCCCGTTTGATGGTAGTTACCTAATTGAGTTCCATAAAACTCAATGTAGGTAGTTGATATTATTAACACGCTTTTTTTATCAGAGCGCGGGAGTCAGGGTCAAGTCTCATCTTTCGTGGCGCGCATTGTACCTACCCTTCGCATTTTCAACAAGATCTTTTATGAGTGGAATATTGCAAGATTCATCATCAGTGAATTTTCAATACTCACAGTAATGTTAGAAACAATCAAAGTCATTGATAGGTACTTTGTTACCTTTGTTTTACATACGTACCAAACCATTCATTGTAACTGCGTGATTGACATTGTATGTCCTTTGTTAAATTAGTTAAACATTCCTCCGATTGTATTCCTTGTCTTTCTGTTGTCCTTGTATTTGTATACTTAACCGTATAGTACCTATTTGTAATGCGGGAGATAAAATATTAATTAAATAGGTCATGTACTATCACGAATATAAATACTTTACACTTTACGCAAGATCCGAAATCGATTTTCTCTTAAAATATTGATAAATATTTTATGGTGATGGTGTTACGAAGATGGTACAGACGCCAGCGCATCAACCTACTACAATCTGTCAAATTTCTATAATAGATTTTCAACTTTATCACTGAAGCATAAGGTTCAAAGTTGATTGGGAAAATGTGACAGTTAGGTGTAGGTTGATGTGCTGGCGTCTGTACTTATTCTCGAAACCATACTATAATGAAATAGGTCTTTTCTCAAATTGCAATCGTTATTTAATGTTCACGTGAAAATCGCTTATGATGATTTTGCGTAAGTACACATATTTATGCTCGAGACTGCACGTATTTCGTACGCGTTCCGCGGGGCATTTGCGTAACACATTATCAATCGGAATCGGTTTCATTTTGACAGTTCAACAAAATTCATTGCGTTATTTACGTGTTGAGCAGACAAATTTTTCGAACTTATGAAGCAACTAGCTGTGCCCGCGGCAAATACATAGACAAAGCCTGTAATTCCTTAAGAAAATCAATACTGCCTGCTTGCATTCAATGTTTCTTAGCTTTTTGTTGCGGTTTGTTCTATTTCTTTTGTGTACTTTGTTGTTAAGGTGAATGCGCAGTGGTAGCCCGCGAAATTCAAATTTTCTTACTTTTTTGCAATTTTCAGGTCAGTATCAGGTTTTATCTTGATCAAAATTTGATTCGCGACTATAACAGGTACGTATTCACAGAATTTGAATCATCAGAATCATTAGTACATCTTTCTAAGTTAGATTTGTACCATTACAAAAAATCTCTTATGGAATAGTGCTTATGGTACAAATCTAACTTAGAAAGATGTATTAATGATTCGAATGATTATAATTCTATAAATACGTACCTGTTATAGTCGCGAATCAAATTTTGATCAAGATACAACCTGACACTGTCCTGCAAATTGCAAAAAACGTAAGAAATTTTGAATTTCGCGGTCTACTATTGCGCATTCACCTTAATAGGTGGACTTTTATGTTCAGTAACCAAGTAGTGATATAAACAGCCCGATTCAAACTTTATGGCGGCTCGGAACAGGAGTCGAGCCGCTGCGCAGTAAAAATTCAGCTGTCAGCGCGGTTGAGAAGCGTAGTACTGCGCAGCGAGTACTTAGCGCACTTCAGAGCCGTCATAAGCCCGTAATACACATGCCTATATTACATGCATAAAAGTATGCGAGTATCTTGCACGCCAATGTGACATTCTCCAATCAGAAGCCGTTATGGCATACTGGCATGCAAGCTACTTCTTACTGTAAAGTTTGAATCAGGGGAATGTACCCTTGTGTTCAGTATTAAGGCATGCGCATGATTGCAGGTTGGTAGCTGGCTTCGGGTCATCGCTAGCCCTTATCCTGCTAGAGTACTTCACCTTCCTGTCCGGACTAACCATGTTCTCCCCTGCGGCCTGTCTTACTTGTATCCTTTAATGTTTCGCTTTTAAACGTCGCGCGTTAGTGGTAACTAAATTAGCGGGGTAATTGCGTTACACAATCAATAGCAATGCTTTTCATTTTGACAGTTCAGCCATGTTCTTTGCTGTAATGTTGTTGATTTCCTTCAAAACCCTCGGGACTGTCATTGTCATTGTGTTACGCAATTAAGGTGTTGTATAGCTGTATAATCATTAATCTGGCCTCGCTTTCTATAGAAACTACGTACAGTTACCAAAACTGATAAGTAACCAGGGTCGTCGGATATGCAGGGTGAAATTGAATTCATGGGCATCCTTTTAAGGGGTCATTGTACTCATCATTATGAACAACTTTTACTATGGGGCTACACATAAAATCGCGAAGCTCTTCCCCACACTTTGACGAGTTATGTGAACATAAATGCAAGGAACAGCTGATTTTTTTTTTCGCGATTTTAGGTTTAGTCCCATAGTAAAAGTTGTTCACAATGATGAGTACAATGACCCCTTAAAAGGATGCCCATGAATTTAATTTCACCCTGTAGTTGAAGTTTAGTAAGGCTCCGATGTATGTGGATGTGTGTGTGGATGTTTTCGTATTTAATTTAATAAATGTACTGTTAGTTTTCTATTAATAAAATGAATTTTATTCGAAAACATCCATCGGTGTCTTACTAAACTTCAACTATGTCCGACGACCCTGGTTATTCATCACTTTTGGTGACCTGCACTGCACCTTAATTGCGTAACATACTATCAATCGGAATCTGAAACATTTTGAAGCAAATTGCTAACCCATTGCTTCATAAGTTCGAAAAATTTGTCTGCTGAACACGTAAATAACGCAATGAAAGTTGTTGAACTGCCAAAATGAAACCGATTCCAATTGATAATGTGTTACGCAATTGCCCCGCCGTACAGCGCTAAGCCAGCTCATGGTCGAAGTGTTACCATCGACTTGCGGCCAACTGTACTTGTTGGTATTGTGTAGAATGGTAGGTATGTGTTATTTGGTAGAAATATCTGAAGGACCAGAAACTCCCTAGTGTTTTTTTCTGTCGCGTCTGGCTCGCCAAATTGCTGGTCCTTTGACATTCCACCAATTTATCAGCAACTAGCTGACCCGGCGAACATCGTACCGCGACCGCCATCTATCGAAATCAGACAATCCGTTCTCAAGATATCATCTAAATACCGTTTCATACAAAATGTATGAGAAAATGAATTATTTTTTTTTCGTGAATTTTTCCCATGTTTTAATAGTTATTCTGCTATTCGGGGTGGAGACAAACTCAACAAAGCAAAGATCATAAAAATCGGTCCAGCTTGGGTCCAGCCGTTCTAGTGTTATAAATGGTGTAACCATAGAAATGTAACTTTCATATTAGGTCCTTACATATGAAATTGGCGTTTTGTATGGAAGGAACAAAAAGTCGAATATTTTTTAATATAATATATTTAATTAATCAAAGTATGAACCATTGTTTTCAATGCACTTTTGCCATCTTATAGGTAGTTCATTGATCCCTTTACTAAAAAAACCAGTCGGACGGGAATCAATAAAATCTTTGAAGGCGATTTGGACTGCCCCATCGGAGTTGAATTTTTTCCCTTGCAAAAAGTTATCCAAATTGCGAAAAAAATGGTAATCTGTTGGAGCAAGGTCCGGGGAGTACGGAGGATGTCTAAGACATTCCAATTCAAGCTCTTCTAATTTGGTAGCCGTCTGTTGCGCAGTGTGTGGTCTGGCGTTGTCGTGCTTTCAAGCTTTTTAATCTTCCCAATTTGCTTCAAGTGAATTAAAACAGTTTTATCACTAACATCGAAGCCTGCAGCTAACTCGGACGTGGTTTGCGATGGGTCCGCTTCCACAATAGCCTTCAATTCTCCATTATCAACTTGGGTCTCAGGCCGTCCACGGGGCTTGTTCTGCAGGTCGAAATTTCCAGAACGAAAACGTTGGAACCAAAAACGAACTGTGTTTTCTTTTGCAACATGACCGCCATACACATCATTCACCCTTCGAGTCGTTTCCGCAGCACTAGTGCCACGGCGGAACTCGTACTCGTAAATAATGCGATATTTTAAATTTTCCATTTTGTAAAATGAGTGACGCAAACAGAAAAAACAGAAGAAAAAAAACAAATGAATGACGGTCATCGAAGCACAAATACATGAGTAAATAGCTGTACAAATTTGAATTTGGAATTCCTTACCAAAGAGGAGAAATTCGTGATTAAAGTGGCCAGTACGAAAAACGCCAATTTCATATGTAAGGACCTAATATATCCATGGGTGTAACTAACCCGACTTTGTTTTATATATGTACATATATGTATAATTGTATACATATAATAGTACATTAATAAATAAAAAAAGCCTTTAGTTGCTGTCATTTAAAATTTAGGTGTAACTCAGAGTCAAGGAACCCTCTTAGGCCTCATTTACGGAGACGCGGGGCGTCTCGCGTCGCGTGTGGCGTGGCGTCTCGCGGCGCGTCGGACGTTTTTTCTGTTTACGGTGGGGCGGCGCGTGAAGCGGCACGCATCATCGCACGCGTAAACACAAACTTATAGCAATATACGACCATGTTCATAGAGAAGCGAGACGGGAAGCGTGGCGGCATAGTATAAAGAGAAGGGAAGTAGGTTATCTTCATACAAACGCACCGCGCGCGGCTTGTATGTGTGCGCCATAGTATCTATGCATCGACACACGCACACTTTAACAAAATCTCGACCCGTTTCTCAGTGCGCCAGTCGGGGCTAACACTGCACGAGGTTCGCGCGTCGCGGCTTTTCGGCACGAAACCAAAATGTCTGATAATCGCAGGAGAACGTATTGCTGTATAGAGAGTATTTTTCTGTAGCTAATTTGTAATTTTGTAATAAATGTGTGATTCTATAGATATGTTTGTATTATTTATGTTTGTATTAATTAAAAATAAATATGGTCCTTTATGTGTAAAAATACTACATTATGCCTATTAAAAAAAAAAACTAGATGACTAGTATATGTATAAACTACTAAGCAAATAATTTAAACACAAGCTCTTAGTCTATGTTACCGCCTGTGCCATCTAGTGGCGACTTATAGAGTCGGGACTGCGACTTGACGTTGCCGCTGTTCATGCGGTTGCGTTGCGAGCGGCGCGGGCAGCCGCGCCCAAACCACCCCGCCGCCCCGCCGCGCCGCGCGCCGGTCGGTTTATTTTATCCTTTTTTTGATAAATAATGCTACTCTGAATCTTAAATACATTTCTCTATTTGTTAGGAAAATCATTGTTGAACGTTATTGACTAATGATCACTGAATTAGTTATACAGAGATGTGTTTGTCATTAGTTTAAAGCCCGGTCCTTGCCAAGGCAAGGCCCAAGGGTTGCATCGTTTAGGTAAAATCGGCCTCACAAACTCTGTACCCAGACAATACAAGTAAAAAATACAACTTCCCGACCCTTGCCAATTTATAGGCACTGAATTAAAATTTATCTAAAAGTGACAACCCTGAGACAGTAGGCAATTATATCGCGGATTGGGCCGGAGATAGCCTACTTCCCTTCTCTTTATACTATGGTGGCGGTGCCCGCCGCGGCGCCCGCGGCGGGCATCGCGGCGGCGCACGCTCGCCTCGATCAAATCGACTAGTTTTATGTTGGCGAGAGATGGGAGCGCACGTGTCGCAACTTGCAGCATGATCATATCATACTCCATTGCGACGGTGACTCGTCTGTGTTGCGCGATTTCTAAATAAGACTGACAGAAGATTCCGCCTCGGACATAGCTTCATCGAGAATTGCCGCTGCGTGCGCCGCCGCGATAAACGCCGCGTGGGACGCGTCGGTGCCATCCGCGGGCTCGGCCGCAAAAAACGCCCTAATTCAAACAAACGCGTCTAAAATCGCTTCTCCGTAAACGCATTCATACAACGCCATATATTTGAATTCAGTGCGGGCCGCGCTGCTCAACGCAACGCACGACGCCCCGCGTCTACGTAAATGAGGCCTTAGTTGCTTAGTTTTGACGTTTTTCGGAGCTTTCCAATCTTTGTTGTTTTATGTGTTGGGGAAATAATAATGATAACTTTTCTAAGGGCCGCTTTTACAACGAGCAAATGCAATGTCGACAAATCAATAAAAAAATTAACATAACTGTTCTACATAATTACGGGCTGATTTTTCCATCGCCAAATAACTTTTATTCGAGGAATATATTAGGTCCTTACATATGAAATTGGCGTTTTGTATGGAAGGAACAAAAAGTCGAATATTTTTTAATATAATATATTTAATTAATCAAAGTATGAACCATTGTTTTCAATGCACTTTTGCCATCTTATAGGTAGTTCATTGATCCCTTTACTAAAAAAACCAGTCGGACGGGAATCAATAAAATCTTTGAAGGCGATTTGGACTGCCCCATCGGAGTTGAATTTTTTCCCTTGCAAAAAGTTATCCAAATTGCGAAAAAAATGGTAATCTGTTGGAGCAAGGTCCGGGGAGTACGGAGGATGTCTAAGACATTCCAATTCAAGCTCTTCTAATTTGGTAGCCGTCTGTTGCGCAGTGTGTGGTCTGGCGTTGTCGTGCTTTCAAGCTTTTTAATCTTCCCAATTTGCTTCAAGTGAATTAAAACAGTTTTATCACTAACATCGAAGCCTGCAGCTAACTCGGACGTGGTTTGCGATGGGTCCGCTTCTACAATAGCCTTCAATTCTCCATTATCAACTTGGGTCTCAGGCCGTCCACGGGGCTTGTTCTGCAGGTCGAAATTTCCAGAACGAAAACGTTGGAACCAAAAACGAACTGTGTTTTCTTTTGCAACATGACCGCCATACACATCATTCACACTTAGAGTCGTTTCCGCAGCACTAGTGCCACGGCGGAACTCGTACTCGTAAATAATGCGATATTTTAAATTTTCCATTTTGTAAAATGAGTGACGCAAACAGAAAAAACAGAAGAAAAAAAACAAATGAATGACGGTCATCGAAGCACAAATACATGAGTAAATAGCTGTACAAATTTGAATTTGGAATTCCTTACCAAAGAGGAGAAATTCGTGATTAAAGTGGCCAGTACGAAAAACGCCAATTTCATATGTAAGGACCTAATAATACTGCCCTCGTAACAGCAAATGCAGTACTAGCAAAATGGCGGTTTCGAGAAAAACGCGTGTTTTTTTTAATCTTTTTTTTTTAAATTTTTTCAATTTCCTCATGTTCCAGCCATAGAAAAAAAAAATTCTACGTATAGCTTGAAGTCTCCCCATGTAATTTTTGACAAAAATGGAAAATCGTAAAAATGTTCTGTCAAAATTTAAAAATGATTCCTCGAATAAAGTTATCAGATGATTGAAAAATCAGCCCTAAGTCGAAATAGTCTGTTAGATAATAGTTGGTCAAAAGTTATTGTGGCGAAGCAGACCATAATATCCTTGTAATGTGTTAAAAGTTACGCGTAATTAAATAGTCGTTTGTAACTAGTATAATATTGACCAAAAATGACTCATGCTTATATAGAGTCCGACCGAAAATGACTTTTTCTTTGCCTGAAAACGAAATTGATTTTCGCCCTGATTTGCATTTAAAAAAAAACATTTTTTTTTGTTTTTCGTTAGGTTTTTGTTTGTTTTTATCATGAAATTTTGCCGTTTAAACTTAAATCACACGAAAATTAACGTTATACTTTTCTCAAAGCCATAATTATTAAAAACGATCTGGTATTAATATGCGAGAAAAGTAATTTTTCTGCATTTCCTCAGTTTTTGTGCTTTTATGGATTGATCGTGAATTAAAGATGGATTTTCTCTGAAAAAATTAAAGGCTGGTGATTATGGATTTGCCGGAACTAATTTTTTTTTTAGGCAGCTGTCGAAAATATATATTTTTTCCCTTTTAAAATCAAAATGCCTAAGTAGGTATTTCTGCCGGCAATTGCCGAAAACCGAAAACTAAATTCGGCTGGACAGACTCTATACCTAATATAACTCATAGTTGAGCTGTCTGTACTACAAAAATGATGATATGTAACACGAAGTAAAACGAATGTTATTCGTGGGTATTCGAAGGTCAATATTGTTATAAATTACTTTACAACATGTACAAAAGGTGTTTGTTCGTACTAAAATGGTAGTTACCTAATTCACATTGTTGTTTCGTCTTGCATGTTTACTTCTATTGTGTATGATGATTAATTGATTATACATAATAATATCTACAAAAAAGTAGGTTGTAATCGAGGAAATATAGATAGTTTCTGCTATGGTTGTTATTACAGCAAGCTTATTAAGATGGTAATTAGAAACCAGTCTTCAAATTATTGCTTTAATTCTGATTCAAACTAAAAACATTCAAAATAAGTCTAAAATTGTTACATTCTAAATCAGGTTCCACAGTGAACAAATAAGTTCATGAAAAAATGCAACAAAATAATTTCAATAAGTACTTTTTAGTAGTAATAAAAAAACAGCTCGATCATTAGTCATTACTCATTACAAATTAAATGGTACAAAGTAAATAAATAACGGTTTCTTCAATCACGCGTACATACCTGCCTACAGTAACCAAGTACAGACGCCAGCACATCAAGCTACTACAATCTGTCAAATTTCTTTAATAGATTTTCAACTTTATTTCTAAAACATAAATAAGGTGCAAAGTTGATTGGGAAAATTTGATAGTTTCGGGTAGCTTGATGTGTTGGCGTCTGTACCTAGATTCTAATAAGCCTCAGTACAGTCACTTTCTTAGCTTTTACTTCAGAAACTTGTTTTAGAGTAGAGGACAACTAATTCTTGAACACTTTCCACAGTTTAATGTCTTCAAGTAACCACAGCTTCTAAAGGCCTAAGAAAATCTCTGATCAGTATTTACTGATCAGAGATTTTCTTAGGCTTTTTTTTTTCGCAGATTTCTGCGGGTTCTTTCATCTCATGAGTTTTATAGCCCTATTTACACAGCATAATCAGCCTATAATGTTCCCATTGCTGGGACACAGGTCTCCTCTTTTCGAGAGGGAGTGGCTATAATCTACCACGCAAACTCGCAAGACGTGTGACATCTACCAACCCGCAGTGGGCCCATTTACATCATACCATAAAATTAAATAGAAGCAACAAATGATTTGCGCCATCTAAACACTGTTTAGACGGCGTTCCTTGCTGCTATGACATAAAGGCGCTGTCAATGTCAAAAAGGTTCCCACTGATGTGGGGTTGACTGTACCTACTTCGCTTCACGTATTACGTTTTAGCCAGATAATGAATGAAGTTATTTAATTCAATGACTACTTATTGTATTAAAATGGGCTATAAGGTTATCAATATAAGATAACGTTTGCCTTTAATTTGGTCCTACGGCTGGACATAAGGCCCTTTTATGTCACGCGAATCACGTCTATAAATTCATTACATTACACATATTTAGGGCCGATTTTTTTATCGCCAGATAATTTATATTCGTGGAATAAAATTAACGTGTGACAGTTTTTGTATGGAACAATTGTCAAACGCCAAATTGTCAAATTGGCTGATTTTTTCAACGCCTGATTTTTTTTTCGGAGGAATAATTTTGAATTTTTGGCAGTTCTTCCATGCAAAATTTGTCGGACGTCAATTTTATTGCACGAAGAAAAATTATCTGTCGATTGAAACATCAGCCCTAAAACATTTAAAAAGTAGGAACTATGGAGTTTCTGGTCCATTCTTCTCCATTCAACTAGAATCAATTCTATTTCCTTATTTTTGACGGTGAAAAAGTGCCTTTCAAAATTACAGTACCCGGCGATAAATATTGCACATCGATCTTTGGAAAGAGACAATCGGCTAATTTCGGCTTCGTAGAGCGTTATCTCTGTCGCACGAAATACAAACAGTCCGGTATCTATTAGGAGCTGTTAAAACAATTATGATTTGCTTCTTTTGATAATTCTTTTTATTCTTTGTATAAAATACACCAATTTTTCTATAAATGATTGCTTTAGGTTGGGGTAAAATAAAAAGGTTCCCCTATTTTTCCTAAAGATGCCATAGTACAACTTTAAATTATTTAAATTTGGGGGTGTTAACAACTCTAGATATATATTTTGAACTGGACGCGACCGCACTCTATCGCACTTGAACAACGACTGACAAAACGTCAGTTAACTTCACATAGGTAGTGTGCGACAGAGATAACGCACTACGAAGCCGAAATTAGCCGATTGTTTCTTTCCAAAGGTCGATGTGCAATATTTATCGCCGGATACTGTAAAAGTCATTTATTCAATTAGGCTGAGAATCAGCAGTTTTCGAACGTCAAAATTACATAAGAGAGTCCCCCAAAACTCCCGCCCTTAAACTTCCTAGTGCTTTCGCTGGGAAGAAGAAGTGGCGCAACTATGGGCGCAACAAACTCCCCAACAACATACTTTTATGCGCCTTGTGAAATAAATGATTTGACGGACTGGAATGACGATAATTTAACTGGTCAACACCAATATCCGAATGCACTAACATCCTCAACACATCCTGTCACTCAAACGGAATCACGAGACTCCAAAAATAACACGTCTTAACCCTACACTGCATTCAGTCCCTTATGTGGGACAACCAATATAATAATTGATATTTTTTCTGATTTGAACCAAGTAGCGACATCTATGATTACGTAATGAAAGTGACAACAATCAATGGCACCTATTTAGTGTATTCGTTGTTGTGTGCGAAAAATGCAGAGTCGAACTTTGTTTAAACAAGGACAAAAACTGCTACCGTCTGTTTCACCTCTAGTTAGATTAGCAAATTTAGGTAGGTCATTGCATATTGTGCCACATATGGAAATAAAAATAAAAAAAATATATATTTTCTATTTGTTTATTTTTCATTTTACCTGTACTTCCCGTGTTCTAGACCACAAATATGATATAGTAAGACTTTTTTCTAAAAAAAAAAACAATGCAGCGTAGGGTTAACTCGTAACAACAAAATTGCTCCGTTCACAATAATAACTCCTTGACGATGTACATCAGCGATTGCCGGCCACGGAGCAGCGACAATAGCTCTCACATACTACGTGATAGAAGGTTGGCTTTGCGACTGGTACTGGCCAATATTCGCCCTGTGTAGCGTGGTCCCGTCAGTCGTAGATGTGGCCGCAGCCTTGCTTTCTATGTGTTCTGTGAAATGGTGAAAGTGGACGTTTTTTAGACAGTATTTAGAATAGTGTTTGTTATTTAGGATACGTTTTTTTTTTGTGCACGCAAAATGAAGATGAAGGATTTTTTTAATTTCTTTGTAAGTTGGTTTCTTGGTATCCTATTTTTTTTTTAATTATAGACAGCCAGGACATAATTAAGTAAAATAATACTCGTAAATACTGCTAGAGAGTTGATGAAAAATTCTCATCACGCTGTTCAAATGATTGCATTCCCTCACCTTGAATTTATAATGAAATCTCTAGATGCAATAGCAAGTTTTTTTAAATATTGAAACATTTAGGTATGCACCTGTAGAAACATCATTCTTTTTAACTGGAGAAAACGTCACGAACAGCATACGTCCTTGGATACCCCTGTTCCATATATCCCTACTGATGTATCCCCACTGGTAGGGATACTTGGAGATTTTTTCTAATTATCGCTACCGGTAGGGAATTAGGGATATATCGAACCTTGTGCTCCATATATCCCTACTGATCCGCACTGGGTGGGATAGTTGGATTTTTTTTTCCCTTTATCGCTACCAGTGGGGATAAAAAGATTTCAAGGATTTCTTTATGATTAATAAGGTGTTCCTGAATTACTTGTGATTACAAATATAAAAAAAAACAAATGAAAACAATTTTGATTCACACAAACCCGTACTTAATTACCTACTATTGAAAACATAATTTCGATTAAGACAACGGAAAATATAAAATTATAATAATTAATAAGGTAAGGTAATAACATAAAAACATTGTACAGGACAATATACGTGGGACACTCAGAAAGTTTTGCAAAAATAAAATATTTAAATATTATATTTGCATTCTTATCTTTTTTTTTTAAATGATATTGATACCCAGTGAACAAATACCTCGACCCCGTTTTATAAATATTAAGTCAGTCATCATTGCAAAGTTGCGACATACAAGAGGAAAATAAATTGTATTTATTACATAAAGAAAATTGACAATGTCAAGAAAACATTTTTTTTGAGTCAATGACACAATCAAATTGCCTCACATTTATAAAAATTTTATATTTTAATAATAAAGAAACCCTTGAAATCTTTTTATCCCTACTGGTAGCGATAAACGGAAAAAAAACCAACTAAGTATCCCAACCAGTGCGGATCAGTAGGGATCCGCACTGGTTGGGACTATAAGGAGCACAAGGTTCGATACATCCCTACCGGTAGCTATAATTGGAATAAATCTCCAAGTATCCCTACCAGTGGGGATACATCAGTAGGGATATATGGAACAGGGGCTTGGATAGATGAAGGTTTAAAATTCCGATAAAGCCCCCTCTTTCATAATGGTATACCGTGCGCGCGCGCAGTCATCCGCGATCCTGACTGGCAATAACCGACTTGACAGACGGTCTATTCACATAAGCATAAGAACTATATCCCTTTTAAGGAGGACGTAACAAAAGTGAATTTACATAATTATAAAGATTAAAATCATCAATATGACTGTCATGGTTTCATAAAATAGTCATTCAATAGGGTAAATTGATCTTGAAGGTCAGTTCAATAGGGTAGTTTCCTGGGTAAAAAAATAATAATTCTAATTAGTCCGTCAGTTAGATTATCGAAAAATAATGGACCCTTATTTTTTCTTTTGTCAATCAAACAAAAAATTACAAAGATAAAGCGCGTCAAAATTTGGGAGTGGGGGGTCGTGACGTCACGCCGTGCGACACTTTTTAGCACGGCGTGACGTCACGACCCCCCACTCCCAAATTTTGACGCGCTTTATCTTTAAAAATAAGGGTCCATTATTTTTCGATAATCTAACTGACGGACTAATTAGAATTTTTTAGGAAACTAGCCTATTGAAAAACTTCAGAAAATTTTGATTCAGCGGGATATCCTGGCACTTTCGCCTTAAGGACTCTTGAAAAGCCATTAACCTCCACATGGTGGTGTTCCCAGATAACCAACGAGCATCAGCACCTAACCACATCGCACGACTACAAGGGGGGATGGTCCTTCTACTTGGTTCTTGCTGGGATAGTCACCACACTGGGCTCTTCGCTTCCTGTCGGCTACAATATAGGAGTTGTTAATACGCCTGCTGAGGTAAGTGCATATTTTAAGTATTTGTTAACTGCACAGGTCTGCACAGACAGCAGCAATTTATCACACTAATATTATAAATGCGAAAGTTTATGAGTGTGTGTGTGTGTTTATATGTTTGTTACTTCTTTACGCTAAAACGGCTGGACCAATTTTGATAAAATTTTGTATGGAGATAGGTGACACCCTGGATTGACATATAGGCTACTTTTTATCCCGATATTCCCACGGGATCGAAACTTATACGGGTGAAACCGCGTGACGCAACTAGTTCATTGATAATTTGAAAATGAAATTAATCTCAACTTGTATAGAGTTCAAAATTGCGTGCAAGGGATAGTCATCTTCTCCGTCAGAACCCTCCTGGGTTCTATAGGAGAGGAGGGCTAGTAATGTGTGCACGCTACTTTGAACTATATGCAAGTTGTTTTAAAGCTAACTATAGATGGGCAGTTTCAGTCTATCTTTGAAAAAGACCCCAATTGGAATTTTTTGATTTAAATAATACCAGCCTCTCATAATGTCAAAGCATCTTGAGAAGGAACGAGCAGTGATCACCGCGCTTTCTGGTAAGTTTAGCATCAATAAGTCGTAATGATTTTAGAGCGATAAAACGGGTAGTAAATAATTTACCCGCCATCTTAAAATGTTTATGGTTTCTCAAACGTGTATGCAAGCAGAAAGCAATCAACTAGAGTCGCGGATTCATTGATTGCATTTCTATTTTTTATTGTCCATGCTTTATTGGATTGGCAGCCTTATAAGTGTGAAGTAAAACTAAAAAGTGGAAATGTAGGTACTCTTATTTATATTACTTTTATGGGCTATTATAGGCTACGCAATCAGTTAAAATATATTTTTGATGGGAGATACTCACAGATATAGATACACCTAGATAACGCAAGAGCAACTACTTCGCGTGCCAAAAATCGCACCAGCTTACGTTCGAAAATCATAAGCCGCCACTTTCGCGCTCAGTCCTGCGTACTGCTGGCTGGGTGAGCGTGAGCGAGAGAGCGCGAGCTTGTGACGTCATACTTGCGTTATCTAGTTACTCTGAGATGTATATCTCGGAGATACTATACAGCTTACTTAAAAAATATTATCGGAAGATTTTTTTTTTTTGATAAGGTGACATGTAGCCTGTTATCATATGGGAAGAATAATTTTGGTCATTTTTGTGGTAATTACCACAAAAATTCAAAGTTTTGCTGGCAAATACAACAAAATATTTCTTGAGATTAAAATCAGTGAATTTTCATGCCCTAATTGTATTTTTTATGCCCGTGCTGGTCACGCTCAAGCCGTCAAAAGTTATTAAAAATTGAAGGTTGAGCTTCACTTACATTAATAATAATATGACTGTATATTTGCCATTAAAAGTAAGGTTTTATTGAAATTGCAGTCAGTAGGTTCCTAGGTACAGTAAGCTTCAAAAAGATGTAAACATCAACAAGAATTTATTTGATTGTCCACAATCATTGTTCCATTCCATAATATGGTATCAATGTGTAGCCACAAAACATATTACACACTAGCAGCGCCCCGCGGTTTCACCCTCATAACTTACCCGTGGGAATATCGGGATAAAAACTATTCTATGTCCTTTCCCGGGACTCAAACTATCCCTATACAAAATTTCATCAAAATCGATTCAGCGGTTTAAGCGTGAAGAGGTCGGCTGCCCCATTTCAAAACCTAGTAAGGGACAATTTTTCCAAAAATCGTTTTTGTTTACATAAATACTTTTTAAAGGCTGACCTTATTACGTTTATGCGCTCTCCTGTAAAATTTCGTTTTAGGTCCTTACTAGGTTTTGAAATGGGGCAGCCGAGGTAACAGACAGACACACTTTCACATTTATAATATTAGTATGGATTAGGTACTACATTGAAGATATACTTTGTTGTAAGTAAACCTCTATATGTAGCTCTTTAATATTTATTTCTTGCTGCCAGATTCAAATACTTGACGCTGAACTTCGATACCGGTTCTTTCACTGCCTTTCATTCAAACTGGTCGCTAATAATAAATTATGTATAAGAAGTGGCGGTCATTAAACTCACAATATTTTGCTATAGTAGTAAAAAGAAATTTTGTTGCCTGTCTGCAAAAGTACAACAAACTTAATGGAGCTGAATTAGTACGAAATTAAAATATTTAAGTCTGAAACACGGAATGAGCAATTGTGATCAATACTCGTTTTTCCTTTATACAGAATGACCCTGGAAGTATGGATCAAATCGAATAGGGACGTGGTTATGGTCAATTTCAAACGCTTTTGCAAAAAAAAAAAACAAAAAAAAGAGAAGAAAAATCGAATTCGTGAAAACTATCAGGGCTATAAATTTATTTTTTTTAGATAGCTCTGATAGTATTTTTTTATGATTATTTTCTTCGAGCACAAAGCGAAGTGATTAAAAAAAAAAAATCGGTCATAACTTTTGAACCGTAAAACAATTCACTGACATTCTCAGGGTTAAAAAGTTTGGAAATGACCTTGCCCATGCCCCTATTCGATTTGATCCATACTTCCAGGGACACCCTGTATAAAAAGAGGACTTGGCGCTCTTTGCCTTGATAACTAAAGTAAATTCTTTATAGGAATATGAACATTATACATATTGTCATATACTACTAATGTTCATGTTCGAACGAAACGCTTGATCATATTTGCTTTTACGAATATGAACCTTATCTTCATAAGAATAAGATTCATGTACACTCGTTTCACTTAGCAAAGCCAAAGTGCAACATTACTCTGATTGGACGTATGAAACTAATATTAAGTGACTTTATAACATTTTCTAGGTAATAAAAAGCTTCTGCAACGAGAGTTTCATCACCCGATACGACGTGGTCCTCAACGAAAAATGGCTGAACGTGTTGTGGTCCTCCGTCGTGTCCATCTTCATAGTGGGCGGATGCACCGGGTCGATACTCGGTGCTGTGCTCGCCAACAGTTTGGGAAGGTAAGAAGAACATACTTCATTTACCATAGAACAGAACGGGTGTTAAAATAAACTGAACGTTTTGTTCCATAATCATGGAGATATTGACAGGTCTTTTTCTGTCAATTTTTTTTTTTACGAAAACAAGTTTTTAATGTTATGTTATAACAAGGCTATGAACTTTAAATATTCCCACGAACCCTGGACCGTTGCATGTACTAATAAGCACAATGTTTAGCGAGCGTTACATTCAGCGCTACCGTAAACAGCAATTTTTCACACCCAAATAAAAGACGCTTCCCAGCAATTCTTTTTGTACAATGTTGTAGATGTAAACAACAATGGCCGCTCGAAATTGAATAAAATCGATATACAAGAACAATTAATGAATGAAGTAATGTTTGTTTTTGTCTAGACGAAAACAAACATTACTTAAAATAAAAATGTTCTTGTATATCGATTTTATTTAATTTCGAGCGGCCATTGTTGTTTACATCTTTGGTAAAAGAAACGCCGGACTATAGGTAAGACGTGTTCTCCAAGAGTGTGAAGCACGAAAGGGTTACTAACTGAAACAAGTTAACGTAACATTAGCTCTCAGATCAAAGTTGCTTCTTGTTGTTTCATAACCATTCCCTCATGATGATTATTGAGCAGAAGAGATCTGCCCATCTACTACTCCACTGCTTCCTAAGTTGAAGGCTTTTCTAACTTTTGAAATGTCTGTAATCGAAAACAAAAATTTTTTCTTTCTTTCTAAAATAGATCGAAGCCCACATCAAATCATATTCAGTTGAATGTCGTATTATCCTAACTAAAAAAAATCAGCTGTTTAATACAGAAGTTCAATACCTACTTGACCAAAATGTATGAAACAGCAGATTTTTTTTTCGTGATTTCAGAGTTGATCCCATAATGAAAGTTGTTCATATTCATGGGTAGAACATCGTGTAAAAATATGGATGGTGAAAAAAAAAAACTTCCTGTATACAGGGTGTTACGGAAAGGGTATATCAATACAAACGGGTTGAAGAGTGTATCTGGTCTAGAATCTCTGTACAAAATTTCAGCTCAAAAGCATTAACTTTGAAAATGCTTAATATTTTTTTTTATCGACATCACGGCGCTGCACTGGCGCGCGGCGGCGTGATGTGCGTGTACTAGGCGCACAGACACACTACAGATAATGGATAATGACCCTCGTAGTGCGGTGCCACGTTTGTTATGATTTCAATTTAATAAACTATCGAAATAAAAAAATATTAAGCATTTTCAAAGTTACTGCTTTTGAGCTGAAATTATGTACAGAGATTCTAGATCAGATACACTCTTCAACCCGTTTGTATTGATATACCCTTTCCTTAACACCCTGTATACCTTGTACCTTATTTGTTTCAGAAAAATGGCCACAGTACTAACGAACGTGCTGTCCATCGCCGGGGGAGTATTGTTTTTCTTCTGCCAACAAGCTAACTCAGTTGAAATGCTTATTTTAGGAAGATTACTAGTCGGTTTGTCTGGAGGTAGGTACTCACATACAATTTGAAACCCACTTTATTTTTTACTAGCGGCCCGCCATAGCTTCGTTCGGGTGCAATCTTTTTATTCGAATTTCCGGTATTTTCTTTCATTCAAACCTTGTCCTGGCAATACCGAACACAACAAAAAAGAATGATCCAATTTGGTGCAGTCATTCGGAAGTTATGCGCGCACAGACATTTTAGCGACTTTGTTTTATACTATGTAAGGGTAAGGATTCAACATCTGCCTAGACTTTTTCGAACTTTGTTGGGGCCGGCTTCCAATCTAACCGGATGCAGCTGAATACCAGTATTTTACATGGAGCGATTGCTTATCTGACCTCCACAACCCAGTTACTGGGTAATACGATACCCCTAAGGGACCGTCTCCACGAGCGAGAGAAACGCGGCGATATTATCGTCGTGGCACGTATTTATATACACTCTCTTAGAACGTGTCTCCACACGGCGATATCATTGCGGCGAAAATTTGATGGCACGGCGAGACCATCGCCGCGATTCTCTCGCTCGTGGAGACGGCCCCTTGGTAAGACTGGTTGTCAGATTATCGGGCTTCTGACGACCCGTAACGACTGTCAAAGATCCACTAATGACAGCCAGGACCAACCGCTTAACGTGCTTTCCGAGACACGGAGGGGTCTTGGCATGTAAAGATGGTCACACATCCACGGAACAACCGCGGCAAGCGTAGCTTAACCTGATCGATCGACCCGTGCGGCTGTGACTGTGTTGTAGATAAATGTATATTTGGTTGCCCCCAGGTCTAACCACCAGCATAGTGCCCATGTACCTCACGGAGCTGGCGCCGGCGCGGCTCACGGGTGCCATGGGCGTGGCGTGTCCCATGGGCGTCAACGTGGGCGTGCTCGTCGGGCAGGTCATGGGCTTAGATTTTATATTGGGTAAGCAGGAAAGTGTGAAGGCCAGATATGTATGGTTATATAGAGGTATGCGAAACAGGTTGTAAAATTCACTCATCCTTCACAGAAAAGGGAGGATATTCCGACCAAACGGGTTTTGTGTCTGGTTGGCGTCTGCCCGACGATTGATGTCGGGACGTTGTATACAGGGTTACCCTGGAAGTATGGATCAAATCGAATAGGGGCGTGGGCAAGGTCATTTCCAAACTTTTTAACCCTGAGAATGTCAGTGAATTTTTTACGGTTCAAAAGTTATGACCGGTTTTATTTTTTTTTGTCAATCACTTCGCTTAGTGTTCAAAGAAAATAATCATAAAAAAATACAAAAAAAAATAAATTGATAGCCCTGATAGTTTTCACGACTTTGATCTATCTTCTCTTTTTTTTTAGTATTTTTTTTAGTATTTTGTTTTTGCTAAAACATTTGAAAATGACCTTGCCCACGACCCTATTCGATTTGATCCATACTTCCAGGGACACCCTGTATATGCTAGTCGCGCGTATAGTTGCAAAACTTCTGAAAAATTCTGAATAATTCCGGAATACTTCTGGGAAAGTTTCTTTAAATCAGAATTATTCAAAATGAATTTAATTAAGATTTTTATTTTTTTTTTCCTGAAAATCGTATTTTGCATCGCACGTCGATCGCCGCCGCGCTACCCATAGACTAATATATATAATATGAGACGCTACCCCTCTGTGCGCGCCCGACTGCACGAGGCACGAGTCGTGCGTGCAGGCGATGGCGGTGCGAGGTGCGGTAAGAGGGGAGATGCTCCCTGGGGAAGTTTTCCCCCCGCGAGAAAGATTCGTACCCCGCAATCGAATCTTTCCGCCGAATATTTCGCCCGAATAATTCAATGGGAAATATTCCCAAAGTTTCGGAATATTTCGGAATACTTCCGAAGTATTCGACGGGAATGATTCGGAATTTTTCCCGCCAGCATCTATAGTCGCGCGGTATACTCTGCATGCGCGATGCAGGATTTTCCGTGACGTCATGCGTCAGTGTGATGCGTAGTTCGCATGTGGCGATGTAGATGTCGCCACAGTTATTTTAGATATAAAGAAAGAAAGAAAATACGTTTATTTGCGTTTACGTTTGTTTTTTTACGTTTATCTGTTGTATTGTTTCAGGTCGTGATGTTGACTGGCCCTACCTTCTGTCCGTCTACGTGTTGCTAGTCATTGTTTGTTTACCGTTGTTATTTATACTGCCAGAGAGCCCAAAGTACTTATTTGTAGTTAAGAGAAATGAGGAGAGAGCTTTAAAAGGTAAGAAAATAAGTGTACATTGTTTCGCTAAATCGTGTTATATTTTCCGTGTTCCGTTGTTCTTACAGAACCTAAACGCAAAAAACGCAAGTTTTAGAAACAATAAAAGTATATGATCGACTACAGTAAGCAAAATCAAAAAAACATATGATGTTCTTCAGGATATATGCTAGGTAGATAGTGTGTTGAAAACAGATACCTCTAAAAACTTTCTTTTTACAATAAAAACCATACCTAATCTGCCAAAAAATCATAATGATTGTATGTATATTATACACACAATCATTATGATTTTTTGGCAGATTATTCTTCAAGCAACATACTAAAACTCTAGTGTTTTAATTTTTTAGTCCAAGCAATAGATTTTTCGTAAATAGATAATTCCTTCATATTTTGCAATAAATTACCAGCGTTGTGTCATCACGCTTCTCTTTCTTTTCTATGCAGTCCGACAAAGACCGCGCTTTAGGTCATGTAGTCCTCTTAACACGCCTGTAATTCTCGAAGGGTTAGGCAGAGGTATACATATAGTAGGGGCACGCCCACATTTCGCCAGTTATGTTTAAGTCCCATGTAATAGGGGACGAGCCTATTGCCATAAACCAGGCACAAACCTAGACTCCGGACAACATCATAACTTGAACTGCTAGATGCCATATTAAAAAAATAACTGGTATCTTTTGCAGAACTGAGTCGCCTGCGCGGTCTTTCCCCGAGTCTTCTGACTGATGACGTGGAACTCCTTCGTGAAGAGGTTCGCTGCGGGGAATCAGCCACAAATAACGAGACCTGGTCTATGGTCCGAGTGTTGCAAGACAAGAGGCTGCGACTGCCACTCCTGCTCACCTGCTCCATGCAAGCAGGCCAGCAGACCAGCGGGATTAATGCTGTGAGTTCTGTATTTATTTATTTAGAGACGTTTGCCAACAGCTTCTGTAAACGATATATCTTCCCCATCCTGCCCTTTTTTTTGCGGTGGTAATCCTCATGGACTTCCTCCATCGTGGGGGTGACAGAGAGGCATGCCGGACTCTTACCGGCTAAAACCACCGCGGTGTTCCATCTCTACCTACGGCCGGGAGTTGGCATGGTTTTTACGAAGTTAAATATTAATGTATAAACCTTCCGGAATATATTCTCTAAATATTTACAAGAACAACGCGATTAAACAGACAGACACGAAAAGCGGCTTCAATTTATAATATGTATACAGGGTGTTACGGAAAGGGTATATCAATACAAACGGGTTGAAGAGTGTATCTGGTCTAGAATCTCTGTACAAAACTTCAGCTCAAAAGCATTAACTTTGAAAATGCTTAATATTTTTTTATTTCGACATCACGGCGCTGCACTGGCGCGCGGCGGCGTGATGTGCGTGTACTAGGCGCCCTACACCCTGTAGATAAAGATTTACTAACAGTTTCAGTATACACCCTGTTGTTAACTTTTTATATGCTTAAATACGAGGCTTTTGACTACGTTGTATGTGTATATTTTGTCTTATTTTTAATGTGCATGTTGTTAGTGCAGAATAAACATTTTTTTTTCTTCCTTACATTTTGTTCGATGAAAAAAAATCTGTTGATCCATACATTATGTCGAGCGAACATAAATGTATGGATCAGCTGATTTTTTTTTCACGATTTTGTTGTTGGTCCCATAGTAAAAGTTGTTCATAATGATAAGTAAAATGACCCTTGTAAGGATTAAAACGATCATAATGTAACGGTGTATAATAATATCTTAAGTACAATAGGTACCTAACAACAGCCTCGGATTTACACAGTCGTCAATTACAGGTTAACCCTCCGTATGCTTAAACGTGGATCCACGCGAGACACAATAGCTTTTTAATTGTGTCTGTAATTACGGCATGCAACCGTCTAATAACCATTCCCAGAAATAAGTGATAACTAAACCTTTTTTAACTAACTAAATAAATAAAATTTAAAACTACTTTGAGTAAACTTTGATATGATAATTCTCTGTTATATCTGTTTTAAAGTAAATTCCATTGAATAACTTTTAAGCGTTACGCCGTGATGTCGAAAAAAGTAAAAAAGTAGATATAGCTTTGCAATTTTTTTGTATCGAGGAAAAATCATTGAATCGTATATTCCTTTTACACGATACTAGACAAAAGAGTCAAAAAACATAAACCAAAATGTTAAATCCCTATTCAACATACTTAATAAGTAAACACGAAATAGAACAACCACTTTTTTTTCAACATATCACTTTAACTTCGGATGAGTAGTTTTTGAGGTAGCTTCCAAATAAGTATTTAATCCATCCCACTGATTTTTTAATTAAGATCCTGCAAATGAAGTTTTTCTTATAAAAAAGTTTCATCAAATCCAATACCTGTCAATACCGGTTCGACACTCAGACAACTTCATCTCTGTCAAACTGTATTGTCAGTGTCAATCAGTGTCAATAAAATTTTCGTCTATGGTCAACTATGGTGTCAATTTTGGAAACGTTTATTTTGTAACAATTTAATATATATTTTTTATATGCTATTTATTTTACTTGATATTATTCAATCATTCTGAACAAAAATGGATGAATCGGACGAAAGCAATAGTGGGACGATGCCGATCGAAGTCGTCCTCTCGGTCCATTCCGTGGTGAGTTCCGAGGTTCCGCCTATGGAAGAGTGGTCTTCATTAGAAATATTATTGCCTGAAGAAAACAGGAAGAAAGCTTTATACAAGGACGGTTTGTATGACTGTGGTAGCGGCGAAATATGCGGAAAGAACATTACTATGTCAGCTAGTTCTCTGTTTATGCACCCTTACTACAATTACCGGGCGATCGCAGATCCAGGAATAGAGGACGCATTGTTTGAATCTGTAGATGCAATCACATATCCGATCGATGGGCAAGCCTTGTACCTAGCTATCTGCAAGGAGATGAATCAGTGCCCAGTCAGAAGTTTCCATAGAGGGCTACTTGAAAACCGAATAGATCTGCGGTATTACTGCATCAATCCGAATGGATTCCGGGCAATGGCCAAAGCTTTGCAATACAATATGACCGTCCAAGAATTAAACCTAACTGATAACTTTTTGAACGATGAAGCTTGCTATCATATGGGAGAATTGCTTTCGACAAACACCACAATTACTGAAATAAATTTGCGTGGTTGCAGAATTGGCCCTCAAGGTGCCAAACGCCTGTTTCGTAGCTTGAACAGTAACAAAACACTCAAGGTTCTTGATTTGAGTTATAACAAGTTGGGCGATGAAGCGATGAAGTATTTAGGAAACGCTATACTGTTCGGACTTCCTGTGACTAATCTTAATTTAAGCTACAACAACATAAGTGGGAAAGGCGTCGCGTTACTAGAAGAACCATTCGAAACCTATAATAATTTTACTCACTTAGACCTTTCGTGGAACAGAATATTTACTCCAGGAGGATCCGCGTTCCTCGTAAAATTTTCAGAAAGTACATGTGTTAAAGTCTTGAATTTGTCATGGAACTCCTTGGCTGGCGCTCGGATTGCCCTGGCCGTCAGTCAAATTTTACTTTGTCCGCGCTTGAAGGAGCTAAATCTTAGCAATAACATGCTAGAAGGAGAAGATATAACGACAATTGTAGAAAAATTAACGAAAGCTAAAAAATTAAAAACGTTGAATTTGTCTTTCAATCCTATGTCCCCCGGGGACGCTTTAAGCGTTATGATGAAAGTAGCGATGAACGCTTCGAAAGTGAAAAATGTACTAATGGAGAACGTGGCCGTTAATAAACAATTTTTAACTTTGCTCGAACGTACAAAAAAGAAGAATTCAAAGAAAAACTTAGTTGTAACGTACGGGAACGTTGAAAGCGTTAAAGTTAAAGAACCGGACCTCAGGGAAATAGTTCTTAACAGAATTGAATATGTTACAAAATCGAAAAAGCGCAAGTCTGATATTGCATTGATAGCGCTCAAACTACAAAAAGATCACGTTATCATGAATATTGAAGATTTTACTACTGCTCTAGAGGCGGGTGGAGCGTATCTAGATGTAAATCTTATACGTGAATTGGTCGACGTTTTTCCGGCACCATCGAAGAGTGCTAAACTGAAAAGTGTAAATATAAACATATTAGTGGAATATATCAAACGAAAATGGCCAGATAGGAAGTTACCTCCCACTCCTCCTCCTGAACCGGAACCGGAGCCGGAACCGGAACCTGAACCATCGAAAAAGAAAGGAAAAGGCAAAAATGGGAAACAAAAAAGGAAATAATCAGATGTACTTCAATGTAATCACTTTCACATTTGCTTAAATATATTTTTGAAGTGAAACTTCTTTACGCACGCTTGACTTGGGGAGTAAGCTGGCGAACGCGTGACGTAAGCGTTACGAATAGTGTGATCGGGCGAGGCGAACGGGAGTTGAGTGAGGGATATAAGCAAGAGAAAGCAGTGCGCGCGCACATTTTCTTTCTCTCTTCCTCTCATAGCCAAATACGTTTGAAGTTTCACTTCAGTCGTGTGGTCATAAGCACACTCGGTTTTTATTTTGGAATATTTAGATAAAGATTTTATTTTTAAAACGTAGCTTTAATGCTAAAACTAGCTAGCTAGTATAGCTTTGATACTTACGTATTTTCTTTCTTTCTTTACCAGTTTTGTTGAGATATATTTTTGAAGCATGTTTTTTTATAAAGTTATTTTTTAGAAGTTTTTTTTTTTAATAAATGTATTTTTGTTACTCTTTATATTTTGAATGCTTTCGTATTAAAAAAAAAAAACAGACATTTACGTCTTTTTTCTCACGGGATAGAAAAAAACTACACAACGTACTAATCTTCACTGGGTATGTGAATGTGTAGCGGCATCTGCACCGTCCACATGCGAACTGCGCATCATACTGACGTCACGCAAAGTTCTGCATCGCGCAAACATAGTTTACAGCGCAACTAGCATTGTATAAAACGTCCCGACATCAATCGTCAGGCAGTTGCCCACCAGACACAACACCCGCCTGCTCGGAGGATGATCCCTTTTCTACGGAGGAGGAGTGAACTTTACACCCTGTTCCTCATACCTCTATAAATATGACAAATCCGCACTTAACGTCACGAGCCGACGTTGGCTGTCGATACCGCATCGGATCGGAGCATCCTCATTTTTACTGGCTGATCTCGATCCAAGGCGATGTCGTTAGGTCCTTTGAACACGGCACGGTTTCTTTACGCTACGGCATGTTACCGCGCCGTAGAAAAATCGTGTGGCCTCGTATATGACACGGTTATATGGTATTACGGCGACGGCGCAGTGCCGTAGTGCCGCCGTGTCGTCAACGAACTTCCATAATGATCCATACAATACTGACGACCGAGCCTAAATAAACCGTACTTTTTGACGGTAAGAAAAATGTGTGTGTACAGTCAACAAAAGAGATAAGTATGTAGGATCGTCGGATATAGTTGAAGATTAGTAAGAAATCGATAGACGTTGTCGACTGAAATTTAATTTGATAAATTTTCTTTTTGTTTTCTATTAATAAAATTAAATTTTATTCGAGAACAACCATCGGTTTCTTACTAAACTGCAACTATATCTGACGATCCTGCATACTTATCTCTTTTTTTGACTGTACAAAGGGCCTGACAGTCTGGAATATCATAGAAATATTATTGAACGACTCGAGTCGCGGCGATGCAGGGGGTCTACTCCCTAAGTCCGTCTACGAAGTAACGAGCCCGTCCGACAGTAGTCCGATACGTCGGACTGAACCCTACTCCCTAACGATTTCGGATTCATCAGTTTCAAACGGAATCATAGACAATATTCGTGAACGATAGACGCATAGCAATAGAGTCGCGCTATTTTACCGGTCGATTACCGATTAATTATTTTGTAGTTTTCTAGCTTATTAAACAAAAATTAATACTTTTATCGTTAGAAAATTACCACATTTTTTAAAATATAATTTTTATTATGTCATTAAATATAGATTTTAATTATTTTTGCCATTTTTGTCCGGAAACCAGCATCATCCTGTTGATACCTTTGCCTGTTTACTTTTTGAAGGAAATTTTCAAATGAAACGTCAAAGTATAGCACGGATTTTTCTATGGCTATAGTAAGTACGATGTTGTTGCTACCACGGAATATAAAAAAACAGGCTGCTACGCAGTGCCATTCCGCCGCCCGTGCACCTAGCTCCTAGCGAGTAGAGCACCTAGCTGCTAGCGAGTAGCGCAGCAAAAGCGACGCGAGCGACAGAGAGAGAGATCTCCGATCGCAAACGGATACGGACGTACAACGGCGATCCTCCGCGACTCTCAGTCGCAAAGCCATTTTTATATTTTGTACACAGTGTGTTTTACTCATTGTATGAAAAAAAACCCATTAAATGATTATTTAAAGAAGTGATTTTAAAAAAGTTCATAAGCTTCGTTAGCGTGGAAGTTTTCTGTATTCTAATTAGCTTCTCATTCCATGGTTAATTGTGTAAAATGGCCCCAATCGCAGCAACTCACGAGCAAATTGAGGCCCTTCTTGATTTTATGGGTGAGAACCAAGAATTGGCTCGCGGATTATTGAAGGGTGCCGACGAGAGAGTTCGCTCAAAACGGCTATGGGAAAACCTGTGCAACTCCCTTAACTCAATTTCACTAAGTCCGTCGAGCAGCGGTAAAGGGTGAGGATCTAAAAGTAAACTAAAATTGGGTGGGACAAATTGGTAATACAGCTCAATAAGTTGCAGAATCTTTAATATATGTCTTTACCTTCATTCTTGGATCAACACCACTTCGGGGTACCTATGTGTTGAGGCAAAAGAGGTATTAATCCGCACATAAGTCCCCGAATAATTCCCGAGTGAGCCTAGTTCCCGAGAGAGTAGTTCCCTATGAAGTCGGGAATACTCGCCAACCTAAAGTTTTGGCATAAATAAAATCAACGTTGCCTCCGCTCTTCCTGTAAAGCTTCTTCAATAATTAAAAAAGCAGCCATAGTTTGAAATTCTTTTATTTTAGTAACTTTCGTCGATAGCACGAGAACTATTTTGATGTCGTGTCAACTGACATAACTATCCGTCAAAACCAGTGTCATGGTCAACTGTTCGGACGGGCAAAAACACATCGGGAGTAGGGACAACAGTCAAATCGCGTTGTCATTCATTCTTCGCTCGGTCCCCGAACGAATCATCCGTCCGTAGGTCATAGGGAGTAGGAAACGCCCGTAACGAAGACCGAAACGACGGACTTCGTGCTTAGGGAGTAGACCCTCTGATCCGGTGCAGTACTTATATGTGAGTTCAGCTTAGTCACATCTTTAAGTATTATAAATCAAAGTTACTTGTGTTTGTCTATGCGCTTGGTTCTTCTAAACTCCACAATGGATATAGCATAGAAATCTCAATGTTTTGACATGATGGTTGTCACATCGGTAGAGCGCACCAGCTCGACCGAACCGCTTAGCCCAACGAGGATGTGGTAATGGTGGGTGGGGATGTCTGGCAAAAAGTCAGGAATTTTTAAACTACTTTCTTCGATCAACAATAGTGTTAGATTTCCAATAAGCGCATCTAAAACGGCCGGATAAATAAGACCGAAGAAGAAGAATGTTTTGGTCTTATTTCGTAATATATATTTTTTTTAGCCTTATTGCTTAGAAATTATGTTTTATTTTCCTAAAAGTATTATATACCTAATTTAAGGCATTGGCTGCCACCGCGGTCAATGCTGACCGCGAACAATAAGCTGCGTCTACGCTAGACGAGCCGAGCACAAATTCGTGTAGTGTGGACCGACTTACATAATCAGCCTATAATGTTCCCATTGCTGAAACACAAGCCTCCTCTCAGTGAGAGGGAGTGGGCCGTAATCCATCACGCGGGCCCAGTGCGGGTTGGCAGATGTCACATGTCTTCGAATTTTTGGTTCTCGGACATGCCGGTTTCCTCACGATATTTTCCTTCACCGCTTTGAGAGCAGTGGTGATGAAATAATTTACACAAAGTAAAGCGCCTGTCTGGTTTCGAACCTACGACCTACAACTCGTAAGTCGCGGCCGTTACCACTTGGCCACCACTGCTCTGTGGACCAACTTACGAGCCTCGAACGTGCACGCCTTGCCATATGAATTCGTGCTCCACTCGCGCTCGGCTCGCCTAGCGTAGACTTAGCTTTAGATTTTCTATTGTGTCTGTTGTATCACACCCCGGACACTCGATACAACGCTCGCAAAATAATTACCTACTACCACTACATTGACAAATGACGTTTGTATACCTGTAAATGTGTGCGTGAAATCTATTAGGGCTGGCTGGCAGTACTCGGCCAGTAGTGCGTAGTCGGCGGCGCTGCCCGAACGTATGCAACAATGGGGCGCCGCGCGCCGCGACACTAGGCACTCACAGAAATCATTGTACTACTTTTCAAGTCGAAGAACGAATAGAACGTGAAAGAAAGAGACATAACTAAGACAATAAAGAGAGAGAGCAATAATTTAATAGTTGGTATGTTAATATTACGGAAGTTTTAATTGTTCTAAAACGAAGAAAACTTGGAAAATAAATGAATAATAGAGAAAATTATGAAAATAAATTATCACAACACTGGCTTAACTTGTTTGTCTGTAATATACTAGCTTTTATTTTTTATGGGTTTAAAGGATATTTGAGTTGCTGTTCCTTACCTTCTTTCATGTTTCGGGAACCGAAAGAAACTCCTGTCTTTATCGTCCCTCGATGAAGATAAGCATCCAAATAATGCACAATATACAACCATCGTGATTAAACACAAAATATAAAACTTAAAAAAAATAATGTATTCGTGTCAGGGGGTCTACTCCCTAAGTCCGTCAACGAAGTAACGAGCCCGTCCGACAGTAGTCCGATACGTCGGACTGAACCCTACTCCCTAACGATTTCGGATTCATCAGTTTCAAACGGAATCATAGACAATATTCGTGAACGAAAGACTCTTAGCAATAGAGTTGCGCTATTTTACCGGTCGATTACCGATTTACTTATTTTGTAGTTTTCTAGCTTATTAAACAAAAATTAATACTTTTGTCGTTAGAAAATTACCACATTTTTTTAAATATAATTTTTATTATGTCTTTAAATATAGATTTTAATTATTTTTGTCATTTTTGTCCGGAAACCAGCATCATCCTGTTGATACCTTTGCCTGTTTACTTTTTGAAGGAAATTTTCAAATGAAACGTCAAAGTATAGCACGGATTTTTCTATGGCTATAGTAAGTACGATGTTGTTGCTACCACGGAATATAAAAAAACAGGCTGCTACGCAGTGCCATTCCGCCGCCCGTGCACCTAGCGAGTAGCGAGTAGCGCACCTAGCTGCTAGCGAGTAGCGCAGCAAAAGCGACGCGGGCGACAGAGAGAGAGAACTCCGATCGCAAACGGATACGGACGTACAACGGCGATCCTCCGCGACTCTCAGTCGCAAAGCCATTTTTATATTTTGTACACAGTGTGTTTTACTCATTGTATAAAAAAAAACCAAACCCATTAAATGATTATTTAAAGAAGTGATTTTAAAAAAGTTCATAAGCTTCGTTAGCGTAGAAGTTTTCTGTATTGTAATTAGCTTTTCATTCCATGGTTAACTGTGTAAAATGGCCCCAACCGCTGCAGCAACTCACGAGCAAATTGAGGCCCTTCTTGATTTTATGGGTGAGAACCAAGAATTGGCTCGCGGATTATTGAAGGGTGCCGACGGGAGAGTTCGCTCAAAACGGCTATGGGAAAACCTGTGCAACTCCCTTAACTCAATGGGAAGTTTCACTAAGTCCGTCGAGCAGCGGTAAATGGTAAGGATCTAAAAGTAAACAAATAATGGGTGGGACAAATTGGTAATACAGCTCAATAAGTTGCAGAATCTTTAATATGTCCTTACCTTCATTCTTGGATCAACACCACTTCGGGGTACCTATGTGTTGAGGCAAAAGAGGTATTAATCCGCACATAAGTCCCCGAATAATTCCCGAGTGAGCCTAGTTCCCGAGAGAGTAGTTCCCTATGAAGTCGGGAATACTCGCCAACCTAAAGTTTTGGCGTAAATAAAATCAACGTTGCCTCCGCTCCTCCTGTAAAGCTTCTTCAATAATTAAAAAAGCAGCCATAGTTTGAAATTCTTTTATTTTAGTAACTTTCGTCGATAGCACGAGAACTATTTTGATGTCGTATCAACTGACATAACTATCCGTCAAAACCAGTGTCATGGTCAACTGTTCGGACGGGCAAAAACACATCGGGAGTAGGGACAACAGTCAAATCGCGTTGTCATTCATTCTTCGCTCGGGCCCCGAATGAATCATCCGTCCGTAGGTCATAGGGAGTAGGAAACGCCCGTAACGAAGGCCGAAACGACGGATTTCGTGCTTAGGGAGTAGACCCTCTGCAGTAGGTAGGTACAGCGCTGCGGTTCTTGTGTTTGCGAGCGCCCTTGTTAAAGAGTCGGCGACGGTAACCTCGAAGTGCGGGGTGAGGTGCGGTAACTGATGTTAGTGCGGGGAAGGGAGTAGCCTTTCTGTACGTAGTACTTTAAGTATTCTGTGGTTGTATGGCAGTCATACAGCAACGTGCATAGCAAGCAAGCATTCAGCATGCAAGCAAGCATACAGCATGCAAGCAAGCATGCAAGCAAGCATGCAGCAAACAAGCAAGCATGCAGCATTCAAGCGCTCGCTCTTGCATCCTATGTCGACGGAGCCCCGCTTTGCGGGGTCCCTATTTCTGAGTAAAGGGTTTAAAGTAACCTAACCAAACCGAACCTCGGGGTGCCCTTCGCTCGTTCTTGCATCCTATGTCGTCGTTGCAACGTGATAAAAATAGGTAATACTTTTCAATCAAAGTAGTAAATATATTGCAAACGATAATAAACTTTATGTTTGAAAGGTTTATGATCAAGTTATATACAATCGCGGCTACTTGAGCGATGTGTTTTTGTTTCTAATGCTTTAACTATTGCTATTGTTGACCGAAGACTTATTTACTTGAACGTTCTTTCCAGGTATTCTACTACTCGCAGACGATCTTCAAGCAAGCTGGTCTGACGCAGAAGAGCTCGCAGTACGCGACGATCGGCTGCGGCTTCATCAACGTGTGCACGGCGGCGCTGATGCTGCAACTGTTGCCGCGCTTCGGGCGCCGGCCGCTGCTGCTGGCGTCGCTGCTCAGCGCCACGCTCATACTGGCCGCGCTGGCCGCTTGCTTGCGGTTTATGGTTCGTATTTTATTGATTCATATCGTTTTTATCAGGGTTCCGTACCCCTTTGGGTAGAAATAGCCCTATTTCTAAGGCTCCGCTGTCCTTCCGTCTCTCTGTCAGGGGGCTGCCATCTCATGAACCGTAATAGATGGATGGTTGAAATTTTCTCAGTGTTTGTAATTCTGTTGCCGTTATTTTTTTTATTTATTTTTTTTTTATTTATTTTAGGATCTCCAACAAAAGATATACACAAAACATTATGTGGTTAATTGACGACAAAGTATTTAGTGGAGACCACAGCATGCACAATAAAATGAACAACTAAGCTAACAAATTAAATACCTAATACATAACAACAAATAAAAATATAATAAAGTTAAAAATCAAAGGAGGCCCCATATAAGAAACGTGTTTTTTTTTTCATAATATTGTACGGTGGTATGGAACTTTTCGTGTGCGAGTTCGGCTCGCACTTGGCGAGCTTGGCGGCTTTGGCTCGGTTTTTTAAGTCACAAAACGTAATTCAGCTTCGTTAGGAAGCGAAGCTCGCGTTCCGAATGTCTTCTAAACGGCGCTAGTACCAAAAACCGCTGGAATGTGTGCACGTCAGGCCTATATCCAGCAGTGGACATCTTTCGGCTCAAATGATGATGATGATGACCTGTCGATTTTATTAAATAGGCCCCAAATTACAGGGTACCGCACTGTGAACTTTCATCTGCAGTCCCACTACGGAATGATTATAATTATTTAGTAAAAATGTCCCTTGCTCAGAAGTGTTTTCTTTGCTTCCAGGACGTGGTGTCATGGATGCCTAACGTCTGCATGATAGCGGTGATGTCGTATGTTCTAGTCTACGGGTTCGGACTCGGCCCGATACCGTACTTTATTGCCTCGGGTGAGTTATAAAATTTATTAATTTAATATATATTTTCTCAAATTTGCTTGGAAATTTGAGCATTATTTTGACAACCTTCTTTGAGATAAATCGTAATTGCTGTACTGGCCAAATACATGCGAGTAGCGGCCGGCAAAAGTTGTACGAAAATCCATATCTGTCGTGTTTTGCGGCCAAATAAATTACATAGTAAACACATGTCTGTCGTGTTATTTAAAAATGGAACGATCTTTTACTCCGAAACATGGCAACCAAGGAGGTAACTTGTCAAAGGTTTTATTTAAATTTCGAACTGGCTTGCAAATAGAAAACTGTTTATTGAAAAGAAAAACAAATGAACACTTTAAGGCTGGCCGCATACGTCCGGTGTCCATTTTGTATGAAATGCGTGCATTCAGATTCGGAGACCCTGAATGAACGCATTTCATACAAAATCTTCTCTTTAGCGCACACGTTCATATATTTTCCGTCAGGGTTTTATATGCTAAGTTGACCGAGAAAGAGGGTTGGACCTCTTTCTGTCTGCTCTCCAGTTTTTAATACCCTTCACCAACATTCTTTCGGCCAGTTCACACCGAGACATGACGCAACGCGCCCGTTTAAAGATACCAACACAATATGGAACTTGATTACTACATGAACAGTTATTATTTCATGGCGAGCATGGACGCGTATCGAATTACGCTGAGATGCGCTGTGCTGCGTATACCTTATTGTATCCTAACTAATATTATAAAAGCGAAAGTAAGTTTGTTACCTTTTCACGCCTAAACCACTGAACCGATCATCCTGAAATTTTGCATATACGTTGTCAGGTGTACAGAAACGGACATAGGGTACCTTACATCCCGAAAAAAGGTGCTGTTCCCGAGGAAAACAACAATAACGTTATTGTGATAATAGATGGCGCCACGTGTCTATTGAACTTTGTCATATTATTTCATTCTAAGGTGGTACGAAGTTCGCCGGGTCAGCTAGTAGTCAATAAGCTCCATTTTGTATCGCGATCTTAAAAAGTGCGTGTCGCGTCGCTTCACATGTCGGCGTGAATTGAACCCTAATGGAAACGCAAAAACGATATTAGAATATGTATTGTTTAAAAATCAAATAAGCAAACTGTTTTGTCTCCCCCTACAGAGATATTCGAAGTAGGTCCCCGGCCGGCTGGCATGGCGTGGGGCTCCCTGGCCAACTGGGGCGGGAACTTCCTCGTCGGGATGTCCTTCCCCAGCATGCGGGAAGCCATCGGACCCTACTCCTTCTTGATCTTCTCCGCCGTCACTGCGTCGCTGTTTGTGTTTCAGAAGTGAGTAATCTGCGTGCGGGATTTATTTGCCAAAAATGTTTAAACAAATATGAATTAATCGAAAAGTAACTTTAATTCCTACATAATAAAGTTCAGTTTACGCTAACGTACCCGTAACCGAAACGAAACCGACCGAACGACGAACCGTAAACGTATTTTCTTTCTTTATTTCTTTCTACAACTTCAAACATTTTTATTATAACTTTTTCAATAGTGCTAGTCACTCTGAAATCAATTTAATAGTCATTGAAATAAAGTTGATATCTGTTTAACTTGAAATAGGGTGTGCAGCTCTGCGCACTTTTACTATACAGGGTGTCCCTGGAAGTATGGATCAAATCGAATAGGGGCGTGGGCAAGGTCATTTCCAAACTTTTTAACCCTGAGAATGTCAGTGAATTTTTTACGGTTCAAAAGTTATGACCGATTTTTATTTTTTTTTCAATCACTGCTTAGTGCTCAAAGAAAATAATCATAAAAAAAATACTATCAGGGCTATCTAAAAAAAATAAATTGATAGCCCTGATAGTTTTCACGAATTCGATTTTTCTTCTCTTTTTGTTTAGTATTATTTTTTTAGTTTTTTTTTTTAATACGTTTGGAAATGACCTTGCCCACGTCCCTATTCGATTTGATCCATACTTCCAGGGACACCCTGTAGATGTGGAAGGTTTTTAAATACAGGGTGTATCAGACAGGTATGGTCAAATTTAGGGGTGTGGTACGATCCACCAAACTGAACAACTTTCTCCATGGGACAAATATTTAAAAACATTGAAAACTTCAAGTCTTACTCGACCCAAATGTATGGGCGTTTGAGTCGAGTACTTGAGGTTTTCAATGTTTTTTGTGAGGGTTTTCGGGACAGCTGATAATTTTTGCCCACAACACCTTTCTGATACACCCCTGTATACGCCTCTAGTTATTGCTATTTCTAGAATGGTAAGAAGCAAATAATCGTTTTATTGAGAATCTTTATCTTTTGGCGCTCGTCGCTCGAATAACGTTGACAGGGAGGTGCTGTCGGTAAAAAATGTTTAAAATTGTTTTGTACCATCGCGACCTATTCCGCCTGATCACTTAAAAAATTTTTCTCCTAAATCCTGCGGCGGCTCCAATCCGCACCCCCTTACAGTTTTCGCCTATTACGTTGCGAACGCAATTAGTTGCAACCTGCACTGCGCAGCTTAGTGACGCATCACGTGTACTCCTTTTATGAATTTTAAGGACGAACTATTTGCCTATGGCGCGCTTACTAAAGAGCGCTTCTATTTTATGAGTGCAAGCCACAGATATAGATACACTTAGATAACGCAAGAGCACCTACTTCGCGTGCCAAAAATCGCACCAGTTTACGATCGAAATCATAAGCCGCCACTTTGGCGCTCAGTCCTGCGTACTGCTGGCTGGGTGAGCGTGAGCGAGAGAGCGCGAGCTTGTGACGTCATAGTAGGTAGTCAAAAAGTGGCACGCTTAGTTTTCATACAGTTCGTGATACTTGCGTTATCTAGGTAGGTATATCTATATCTGTGGTGCACGCAAAAATGAACTTACTGGTGGTCAGGCGGGAGTGTCCGCGATAGTACATTCACATATTGTGGATCATGGAATAACGCTCCCTCCTTCCTCGCCTTGATTGTTATTCCTACATTAATTTATTGTTTTTCTTGCCCAGGATCTACTTCCCAGAAACGCGAGGTAAGACGCCTACCCAGGTGACCCAATTATGCAGTCGTGGTTTCAAATCGAGACCTCTCTCCACCCTCGACCTATCCAACGTATGACGGCTGAAAACTTTTTTTTTAATGTGTAATACGTAAGTGGACTGCTATTTTATTGTAATCAGTTTGGAAGTGAGAATTTGAGAGTTACATGTTGAAATATCAAAAAAAAGTATAAAATATTGCTACCGGTTTTAGAGGCCCGTTATGCTTATGTGTCTTTTCAACAAGATAGTGTAGCGGTATCTA
This sequence comes from Amphipoea oculea, assembly GCA_945859645.1. NCBI lineage: Eukaryota > Metazoa > Arthropoda > Insecta > Lepidoptera > Noctuidae > Amphipoea > Amphipoea oculea. The sequence goes on from OX243873.1 coordinate 19,991,043, forward strand.
CAACGTCATATGCGAACAACGCGCCATACTGACATCACGCAAAATCCTGCATCTCACAAGCAGAGTTTACCGCGCAACTATCATATACAACGGTCCGACATGAATCAACACGTCTGGTCGGAGGATCCTCCCTTTTCTATGGAGGATGAGTGAACTTTACACCTTGTTCCTAATACTTCTATAAAAGCACAGGAAATAGTATTCTGTCAAAGAAGTTTATTTATTCAGTCATAGAGCTGGGAGATGCCTCGGCGGCCAATATTAAGCTAAGGCACTAACGGTCGCAGTGATGATTGTCATGAAAATGATGGCAGTGGCTAAGATTTAAATCGTTAGATTCGTCTTACCGCGTCAAAACACAGTCGCATTTCTATGATGTCATGGAAACGCTATTTTATAATGTATAGCGGCCCGCACCAGATTCGCACGGGTGCAAGTTTCTTTTCGAATTTCCGAAATTTTCTTTCATACAAACCTTGTGCTGGCAATACCGAACAAAACAAAAAAAAAACTAATTTGGTGCAGTCATTCCGAAGTTATGCCCGTACAGACATTTCGGCGAATTGGTTTTATACTATGTAAGGATGAGCTCACTGTTCTCAGTATGGAACCTTTTTCGCGTGACTAAGTACGGTGGGGGCAAATCTAGCGATTTAAATCTTTGAGCAGCGGGATTTGACTAAATGTCATGTGATGTACTGATGAAAAGAACAGATTTTCATGGACGCCGTTATAGTATGATGGAACCGCTTTCCTAGTAAACTTTGGTTTAGATACTGTACCGTCAACACTTTTCGTAAAAACTATGCGTGTCAGTTGCCTCTCACCGTTTACTCATAGAAACTGACGACTCGTGACAATTGACAACATTTCAAACCTGACACGACCTTAAAACAAAAATACTATTTCTTTATTTTCGTATCCTGAGTTCAAATATATTTTTACTTTATTTTTTTATTTCTAAATTTCTGAGAAAATAAATTAAAATAAAAAAAACATGTGATGACGTCACATAAATGGCGGAATAAGGTAAGTTCATGGAATTATTATGTACTACGTACAACTGGAAGGTTCACTCAGATTATAAACGCGAGCCGAAAGAGAGGTTTCAAAACTTCACCCGTCCTTGTCAAAGTAGGGTAACCATATTTTATGTAATAGGTAGGTACATCGGATTTTACTAGGCCACCTTATAATTATAATTACTCTATACACGCTCGTCGATTCTTGATGTTCTTTATGTTACATGCCTTTTCATCAGCACCTAGTATGACATTTTCAATCGTAGGCACTAGGTATATTTTCAAAATTACAGTGACCACTCACGTCATCATTTTTCATCGTCATAAATTATACTTAATAGGGGTAGACAGAAGTACTTACTAGCATGTTTTGAATTATCCCCACCGACAAATCACCCTTGGTGGGGTTTAATTTAACATTATTATCCAGTGGGGATTTTTCATGTTATATTCCTGAAATCCCCTTGAAATTTGATATAAGTCGTGGTGGGGATTTTAGGAAAAAAAAATCATTAAATCCCAAGGGTGATTTGTCGGTGGGAATTTGAGAAATAATTCAAAACATGCTAGTACCCCTATTATGTATAATTCATGCCGTGACGTGTTTCTTTCTAACGGAGGCCCCTACCTATAGCGATGAACGCGATGATCGTCTCAGTGCGATAGGCGATGGGCCCAACTACCTATAGTATCTAACCCCAGGTTCGCGCCGGCAACAAAACATGTTATAAACAGCTATCTATGTCTATCACTCTTTGAGGGTTTGATTGCGTTAGATAGATGTTAGGAACATGTTTTGTTGTCGGTGCGAGGTTGCAAGGATGTTTGTACGTTTTTAAATAAAATAATAGACAATATATTTAGGTGGGTCTAATAGTAGTATAATTTTTCTGAGGATGTTCGATATATGTTTTCATGTTTTGTAATGAAAAATTACAACCCAAAAGTTCGTAGGACTTCAAATTTGTGATAGTGCCATCACATGTTAGAGACCTAACGTTTATATTTATATCTCCCAAATATCGAATGGCAGCGAGCAGTAAATTAGCTTGTTTAATTTTTTCCGAGCTTCTGTCAGGTAATCTTCGGGTTTGAAATGCAAGCTACATATTACAGAGTTATCAGTCAGCTTTCCAGGAATAAGCTCTAACCATTTTCTTCTTATTTCGGCATTCGACGGCAATCTAGAAAAAGAACTGTTTTGTTAGGTTCTGATTTTACATTTAGTATGTTCAACCTATTTATTACAAACAAAAACAACTCACCTGTGAAAGGATATTCCACAACCAGGGTAAAATTCTTTATGACACCCACTCACACCACAGAAAGTATTCACCATTTTAAAAAAAAACAACAGACGCATCGATTCTCAAATCGCATCAAAAGCATAAAAATAAAACACTTACAACAACGAACAAGACGCCACTAAATTACATCAGCTGACATGAAATGACAACTATATTTACCGGTATTGCTAGTATTGCTAGTAATAAAGGGGTTTGAAGGTTTTGGCCCTAAAATCAGCCGCCATTTTGATTTTTTTTCAGAATCGCGGTGCACAACAAAAGTTATATATTTAGATAGAGGACACTTATACAAACAAAAAATGTAATTAACATAATATCCTAAAGCGTCAGGTTTCGGAGTTATTCACCGAAATATAAGTCGAAAACTACTAAGATTTTTTGTTTTTTTTTTCCTTCCAGGTAAGCATATTGAACTATTGAGGTAATAGTAACGTTATGAAACCTTTATGGAGAAGAAACAAATGAAGAATAGACATTTTTTAAATAAATATAACGGCACATGGCCATCATCAGTCAATTCTGGGTTCATAACAGCTGCCGAGCTATCGTGGGTAGGCGGGCGAGGAGAATTAAAACCACGTGTTGAAGATGAACTATACACGATTATTATTTTAACTAAATATTAACAGCATTACAATACTCTTTCTAATTAATTGGAATACGGCGACGCTCCACCGAACACGTTTTGCCTGAGCGCGATGCAAACCAATCTGTGCCTCGTCTGACCGCAGCCAGCAAAAGAGCCCGGGGTTGCGTCAGAGTGAAGAAACGTCAACCTGCGCTTGTCATTCTTGACGTCTCTTGACACTCTCAAAAGATCGAAGCGCCGTCAAATAATTAAACACGGCAATTTATAGTTCGTTTTTTTAATCCCAGAGACTAATCTGACAAGTATAATGTCAAACTTCTATACTAAAAAAAACGAAAACACAAAAGACTTAAATGTCAGATTAGTCTCTCGGATTAAAAAAAGGATCAATAAATTGCCGTGTTTAATTATTTATTAAAAAAATATCTATTCTTCATTTGTTTCTTCTCCATAAAGGTTTTATAACGTTTATATTACCTCAATAGTTCAATATGGTTACCTGTAGGGGAAAAAAAACAAAAAAATCCTTGTTGTTTTCGACTTATATTTCGGTGAATAACTCCGAAACCTGACACTTTAGGATATTATGTTATGTAACATTTTTTGTTTGTATGTTTGTATAAGTGTCCTCTATCTAAATATATAACTTTTGTTGTGCACCGTGATTCTGAAAAAAAATCAAAATGGCGGCCGACCTTAGGGCCACCCTCCATACGAAAATCTTCAAACCCCTTTATAATATTTACTAATTACCTACGGAGCTATTGTGAGAAATATTTTTGTTCTTAATAAGTAAACCTGTAAGCGATATTAGGTAATTCATTTTAGTACATATGCGGTACTCACATAAGTTTATCATATTATGCAAATAATACGTTTTAATTTTCATTTCTTACACAATCTTATTCTACTAAAAGAATTAAATATTTTACATGGCAATCGTGCGAAAGAGACACAACGAAGCTTAAATTGTTCTCTCTCGAGACCGTTTTTTACTGTTTATTTGGATATTCTAAAAACAACGATATCATTTTACAAATAGAGTTCAATTTTATTTGACATGATTTTACAAGTAAGCCTTCCAGTTGTACGTAGTACATAGTAATTCCATGGGTAAGTTACCTTTGCGCATTCCAATGTCTTTGATGAAAACATTACCTACATCAAACAAGACGTCAATGTCACCTAAGAAGTGTAACTAGAAAACAACTAAAAAACTGAATTGAATTCAACAATATTTTTTCCTATCAACTCGACACGCTGCTTAATGTTAATATTATAAATTTTTGATTGATATTTCGCCAATAAAATGGATCTCAATGAAAAATATACGCCAATGAAGAAACCACAACAACGACTGAGACAAGTGACATCTAACAGTTTTTTTGACGGGTCACAGTAAAGCAAAGGCTATATCGCCATTCTACCGTAAGCATGACGTCATCTGGCGCTTACGTCTTTTTAGAATACACCGAATTTCAAAGTTTAAATTATGAATGAAAGTACATAATTTCGAAAAACGAAAAAATATAGGTGCCGTAGATTTAAAGTTACTTTTATACAGGGTGACTGGAAATTAGTGGCGGAGCCGTTAAGGGGAGGTAGTCTAGGGTTATTCCGACAGATATCACTATGAGACCTACCGTCCTTACTTAACCCTTTCCAAGATATTCCTACTTTTTGTTTAGCAGTTTTTGCATAAAATAATGACAGTAGCGGAAATTTTACAATTAATATTACTTATTTAGAATATCTTTGTTGCAAAACAAAAAAAAGTAGGCCAAAATCACTTTTTTTTAGGATTTATTACTATCTCTTTAAGTAGGAATATCTTGGAAAGGGTTAAGTAAGGACGGTAGGTCTCATAGTGATATCTGTCGGAAAAACCCTAGACTACCTCCCCTTAACGGCTCCGCCACTAATTTCCAGTCACCCTGTATAACGTAATAATACATGCACATTAAAAATGTGAAATGTTGTCAATTCTAACAATGCCCTATGACAGCTAGCTGGCGCTCAGTTGCACCCGGACACGTATTTTTGTCGTAAAGGCGTGTCTTGTCGTTGCTGGCGCGGAGATTTGGTGCTCTGTGGATTCAGTGTTCTCACTTCTACAACTGGCTAAATTGATAGATGAGCTCAAATTCTTCATAAATGATTATAGAAGAATGACAGTACTTTGCAGGCAGCTACATTAGTAAGCTTGACAAATATGACTCTCAAGGACAAAAGGGCTCGTGCTGCTTATTATTAGAAAAAAGTACCTAAAGTATAAAATATCGATAGGTTTTCAAAGAAAGCATCACAAAAAAAAATACATCACAAATTATGATGATGATAAATGCAATCTCATTTAAAATGATTGTACTGACTTTGGTATATTGGAATAGTGAATAGATCTGTTCGGTATAAATTAGTAAATCAATTTTTTTTTTAAATCGCTAGAAGCTCTTCCAGTTTATAATTAAATGCTAATTGAGTAAGGCAGCATATCGATCCCCCAGCTGTCTTATATTTTCGATATTTAGCCAAATATCCAATTATATTTTTGTACTAGTCGGCAAGGAAAATAAAATGTATTTTATAACATATTTTGGTGAAATCTCTTAGTACCAGTAGAGAGGCCAAGGCTAAATTTCTGACTTATCGTTTTACGAACAAAACCGTATAAAATCAATAGATTTGGTTATTCTAAATCCTAGTTTCAGAATTTTCCGCGTGACGTCAGTCTATCGTTCAGTTCCATTCTGAAAATCAGACAGATTGAAAGAAAGAAAGTAAAAGTGTTTACAGATTGCTGTAAAACAGATCTGTAAATCTTAGACATTTTTGAAAATGCGCTCAGGCTACGTGTGACACGAAAAATGTCTGAAAACATATTTTTTCGTAATAAAATGACAACACCTGTCAATTTTTTATATCAGACACTGTGATAAAACCGTCTGCCGATTTTTTTTGACAGCAGAAATGGGCCACCATTAAATTGCGACGTTTCTGACTACGAGTCGGGTTTAGAATCATCTATACTAACGGTATCATACGGTTTTGCCCGTAAAACTATGCGACATGGTTTTGGTCGTGGGCTGTCGTACCATCTAGCATCAAAATTGTTGATTAAACTTTTATAATTTTTGTTTTATATTAATTTAATGACTTCGGACTACGCCCGTTTTTGTACTATTATGAAATAGTTATAATATAATTAATTATCACATTTCAAAAATATAAATATTATTGAAATAAGCCCCAAAATAATGAAATAAAAAATAAGTTTTAAAACTAAAACCCGACTACTGAAAATGATGAAACAAGAAAGTGCCTTCCCGTGGTCGCATGCTACCATAACTCAAATATGTTAGTATAGCGGCATGCGACCACGGGTTTTAGTTTTTAAACTTATTTTTATCAATATATTAACACACAACCACACAATATGGCGACGATAGTTCCGATTTTGGCCACGAGCCAAAAGATCCTTATACAACTAAATGAGATTTGAATTGGGAATCAGAAACCACGCCCAGGAGTTGAACGTGTTATTAAAGTGAGTAAGTGTTGTGTGCTCGGTGCATTGATTTATTATTTCACTAATATTATAGTATAAGTGCACGTTTTTTACAATTTCTATAGTATGCCAAGAGTCCGAGACTTTTAGGTAACTTCCGTTTTTTATTTTGTTACTTAAAGCAGATATCAAGCGCTTCACTTTTTGATCATTCTTATCTTTCATTCGACAGAACACAAAATAAAACAAAGTGAAAAATTTATTCTTTAGTGAACCAATTAATCAAAAATAGCCGCGTATTGACTGAGCGAGCAGCCTCGTGAGGCAGCCGCGTGAGGCAAATCCTCGGTCGGTCAAGACGAGCCTCGCCCGAGGCAAACCCACGCGCTGCCTCGCCCGAGCGTGCCGCGGCCCGAGCCAAACATTGTCGGTTTTTGTCCATGCTCTAAAGCGCCTCGGTAACTTTGCCGCGCGCACTCAAGACGGTTGTGTTTTGCCTCGCTTCTTCGAAGAACACCATGAATAAAGAACAGTGTCTCAAATGAATACATTTGTATGGCGAATATAGACTACTTTGGGATGTGCTATGTCCTGATTATACCAACAGGGGACTAACAAATTTTCAAATTCAATTTTATTCATTCTAGTGAAATTGCTTTCTGCATCATCAAAGCACAACTCTTCAAATAATCTGTTCCCAGATTGTAATCTGTTTTTGTATACCGTTTTTATCCAAAAACGTTTAGGTTTTTTTCTTTTCTTTTTTGTACAAGTTGATGAATTAGTATAAAGGCAGTGGTGGCGATAGCCTTCCGAACGCACGGCCTCATGACAATCTTGAGCACAACTGAATATACGCTACGCTCGCGCGGTCTCTGTTCGACTTGTGAGTCACCACTGAGCTTTCGAGACGTTCGACTAATGGCTCAGCCTCGCTCCGGCTCGGCTTTGCCGCGCGCGGCAGCCTCATGCATATTTAAATACAGACCGAGGCTGCCTCGCACGGCAAACATTGCGAAGCAAACGTCCGAGGCAGCCTCACGAGGCTGCTCGCTCAGTCAGTACGCGGCTAATGACGTTGGAGTTTGGCGCTGCTTTTTTTTTAGTCGTTCACCGAATGATCGAAAAATTAAATGAAAGTGACATGAACGTTCATTCCTATGTTATGTCGGTATCGTGCGAACGTGGCATGAAAAAAATATGAATCTTCATTCAAGTAAAGCGTTTGATATCGGCCGTAATAATGCTACATTTACATTAGTCACAACTAAAAGCGAATGGGTATGCATTTTAACCTTTTAACCGCCCGACTTTATATCAGTTGTCGTGCACCCAGCGCCCGAGAAAAAAAAAAACGTAAAATTAATACCGATGGAACAAGCTGTGATGATATAATAATAATACAGATTAAACGAGATGTGTTATTTGGTCGTATATATACGACTCTGGCGGAATGGGCACGAAAATATTTGTCGGATTAATCCGACGTAGGCAGTTAAAAGGTTAAAATGACCTTAGCATCCTTTCAGCAATTAGAGGTCCGATCGCACGTACCACAACTGCACAACGACACCAAGTGGATGCCCGTCCATGTGGTGTCGCTAATTTGTATGAAAATGAACAGTCTATCCACGTGGACCACACTTGACCGTCAAACTCAACCGTGTGGGCGATACCGACCACATCGAGGCGACGTCGCAGCCATAACGTAACCACACCGCAGCTACTAGCGACAACGCAACTGCATGAAGTTGCGGCGACACTATTCGCACGTAACCACTGCCTGCCCACATTTTGTCGCTGCGATGTGGTGTGGTTGTGGTACAGACGCCAGCACATCAAGCTACTACAATCTGTCAAATTTATTTAATAGATTTTCAACTTTATCGCTAAAGTATAAGATTCAAAATTGATTGAGAAAATTTGACAGTTTCGGGTAGTATGATCTGCTGGTGTCTGTACATGGAACGGGCCGTAAGTCAAACTGTGACTGATGTAAATGCAACATTATTAAACACTAACCCCCTTACTCATAAACGTATTATATCAGATGAATAGTTACACACCGATTTCTCTCTTTCAGTCGTCAGTAGTCGACTTTCGAAAGAAGAAGACAAAGCGTTGTGTAACTATACAGACGCTATACAACGTTTATTAGTAAGGGGGTAGGAACAAATTAGCTATAAGTTTGAAGGAAATAGTTGTAACAATAACCTACTTTGCCTCATCTTCAAGTATCTCAGAGATCCATATTGTTTGGTGCTTGCAAGTTTTATGCCGACCGAAGTTAGAGTACCTAAATGTCAGCACAAAAGTTAAGAAAAGCCCTGTCTCGTTGGTGTAAGGGTCGCAAGTGTGACTGCTGAGCGCGGGGTGCTGTGTTTGGTTTCTAGGACGGGCAGTGTGATTGTGTGTCTTTTCTCCATACAAAATTCTCAGTCCTGCGGTGTTTCAGCCTGGATAATCGCAATAGCCTTGCGCAATATGATGTAGGAAATATAACATTCATATAATTATTGGTATTACATGGGACTTAAACATATTGCCCCTTCGGTGCAACAAAGTCACAAAATAATAACCAAAACTGCAAAATTGAGCTAAGTATGCCAAATTGTCTCTGAACCATGCCTATCAAACAAACAAAAACATCCACGAAAGTATCTCAAAATTCTACTAGATGGCGCAGGTGCCTTTGTGGTTATAAATGCGAAAAAATCAATCCAAATATTATAAAGGCGAAAGTTTGTGAGTGTGTGTGTGTGTGTGTTTATATGTTTGTTACTTCTTCACGCTCAAACCGCTGAACCGATTTAGATGAAATTTGGTATAGAGATAGCTTGAGTCCCGGAAAAGGACATAGGGTACTTTTTATCCCGATATTCCCACGGGATCGAGACTAATGCGGGTAAAACCGCGGGGCGCAGCTAGTGAGGAAATAAATGCGAAAAAAAAATTAAAAATCCTCTCCTGTAAAATTAAAAAATGAGCTGTTGTGACTTTGTTGCACCGAAGGTACGTTATGTACTAAAGGTGCACCTCTGTCGAAGCCTTCGGGTATAACAGCCGTGATTATGTTTTATAATCGGTACTCAAGCTTCGGGACGGTATTCGTCTTCAAGACGTTTTAAAGTACAAAATACTTAGTAACAATTTTAGTTCCGTACCAACTTTGTAAGATTTATAAAATAAATGCATACAGGTCTTCCATCCATATTAAAAATAGTAATTTACTTTGGCGTTTAGTATGCTTGGTAATTATCTACCATACTGAATGCCAACTTTCGTGGCAAGCACGGTCTTAAAAAGTGCGAGCGAGATTAAGAAAGTTTAAGAAATCTCGTACTAAATATTCACCGTCCTGCTCACACGTTTTAAGACCACGACTGGCGTGAGTCTTGGCGTGTAGTGTAATATTGTGATGAATTCATGCTTCGTTTGACTAGTCTAAGGTTTCATTATCATTGGTACGGAACCTACAGTTCGCTAGTTAGCCTCTAGTATGACAGTTTTTTTATTCAAACGTTTTTATAAGGTATCAACGTGTCTTCAATATCGCACAAAGGTTTTTTGTAGGCACTGAATCCTTCCTACTGTAACGTCCATCAACTCGTGTCTTCGAACATATTTACAATTTTTACGAGAACATCACTTTTAGCAGAATATTTCCAGTCGACCCCACATGGAATGCCACCAGGTGGCAATCGGGAATAAAATTCCCATTTGCCACCGGGTGGCGACTGGGAAGCCTCCACTTCAAATCGCTGTACACTGCGCTGCGGCGTGGATCGCCAACCCTCCTCATCGCTCTCTGTCTTACGGCCGCGATAAGGGGGTTTTGGCGGTAAGACTTTTCCAATGTGGTTTTATTAGTAGATAAGTGATATTATGAGGGACTTACAAACAAAATTTTCTTCATCGCAGTTGCTTAATCAACTTTATTTAAAGAAACAAAAAACTTAAATATAACAGTCTTATTAAAATATGGAAGTAACAATCCATGTGGAGGCGACTGGGAATATTCGCTTTTAGCGCATAATTTATAACTAAGTAGAGGTATAAGAATTATTTTGTTTTTTAATTAATTTGTTTTAAATAATTATATGTTTGAATGTAAGCTCCAATTGTATGAGTAGAGCATACATATTTTATCGTGCATTTTTACAATAAACAGTGAAGTACCATTTATTTGTCGATTTTATTTCTTCTAACATTTCCAGGTTAAAGGAGAATGGGCAAAAATGTATGGAAGCTGGTACCCGAAAAACAATGGCAACTAATAGAAATAATTTATATACAGTTTTAAAGTTCTAATTATATAGAGCAATAGTCGTTAGGGGAGATAGTCTCAGTTCGCTGTCCGTCCAGAGATATACAACCTTAAAAGGTTAGGGTGTAGGTTCGCTGTAGGCGCCCATCCTTCTTTTATAGGCAATTTTATATCTTGTCATCATCTGCTAGCCTTTTCCCAACTATGTTGGGGTCGGCTTCCAGTTTAACTGGATGCAGCTGAATACCAGTATTTTACATGGAGCGACTGCCTATCTGCCTATCAATTCTAAATAAAACTAAATGGCAGCATAGTCTAAAATCGTAAATATTTATGCATAAGATGACTTTTGGGGATCTTTGAAAATGGCCGTTGTCAAAAAAATAAAACCTACAATTAACAAATAAAAATAATTTTATTGAAAAAACATGATCATGTAATATTTATACATGTTTTAAAAAAAATAAAATCGTTAAAATAATATGATAAAACTTGTAAATATAACTTATCTAAGAGCAGATTTTTTAATCATCAGATGACTTTTATCTGAAGAATAACTAGGTATAAGTACTCCATTAATGAACGTTATCTGACTATTGAAAAATCAATTCTAAATAAAACAATGTATTATAAAATGGTAATGATCCCTTATCACAGAGGTTTCAAGGTTCAATCTCATTATAATTTACACATTTTTGTTGAGATGTGTCAATTCCAGCAACAGAAAAAATTAAAAATATTCTAAAGTGTTATAACCACGCTTCAATAGCTGCCTTCATAATGAAGTGCGGCACTAAAATGACAAAATAAAAATGTTTTGCACGTTGATAAGATTAATAAAAGTTATTTACGTTTTATTTGTATTCATTAGTCCTAACCGTCATTAGTCGAACTACTACGATATTATTCCATTTACATCGACAGTCTGCGAAGTAGAGGTCACACAAAAAAATCCTGAATATTACTTTCAACAAAATAAAGTTATCAAAATAATTAAGCTTATAGTTAAAAAAAAACTACGTCAAAAAACATAACATCGGATAAAAAAATCATTTCTGCTCTGATAACAAATTCTAATTCAATTCAAACCCTGGCTTATAATTTAAGAGGAAATGCGGTCGGAGAGACTTTTGAAAAAGCCTAAGTAAAAAGTAATTCAAGGTTTGGCTCTCGCCTATTTCCTCCTCGTATATTGGACCAATTTAAAAGATATTTCATAAACTGAATAAGAAGGATAATACTGTGTCCCTATGTTTTTCTTTTTTCATTAATTAATAGTTGTCAAATTTGTACACTAGGCCTCTGTTGACAGCGGTTTAAATCAGCTTTTTTAGGGTCCTAGTGCTTATAAAAATAATTTATCATCAAAAAAGAAAACATAGGGACATACAAGTATTTAATATTTATTATTCTGTAAAATATCATTGCTTTATGGTCATTAACCTTTTAACCGCTTAATCGGATTAATCCGACAAATATTGTCGTGTCCATTTCTCCAGAGTCGTATATTTACGACCAAATACAACAGCTCGTTTAATCTGCTTTTTTATTTAATTACGCTGTATTATATCAGGTATTTATTCTTCGTTTTTTTTAAGTGAAAACTAGGCGCGTTGGGCATTTTTTGAGATGGGGAAAAAGCCATTGGATTCGCGCCACTGTTACCGTAAGCGACATGGCATCGGATGCGTTCGGCTGCCCTCGGGATGAACTCGGTTTTAATGTATGTACGATATGTCAGTGAGTGATGGCAAAGTATTCTGTTTGTGTTTTGTTTTCACTTCTGTCGGCACTCCCGGAGTGCCACTGTTTTTTTTTCGGGCGCTGGTGGCACGACAACTGTTATGAAGTCGGGCGGTTAAAAGGTTAACCAGAAAGAAAACAGGGGAGAGTGTTTCGACCACCCGCATTTCTACTTAAGGGGGTCAACTATGAAGGTAGTCATCAATGTCCTTCAGCTTGTCCCAACAAACAAGCAGCAACACCGTATGGGGGCCAAGTCTTAAGTAGTTAGCCCCTACTCCTTTGTACAAGGACAGTGGTCCTTCGAGCCGGATCATTTTTAAACCGCAGTCGATCATGCCTTTGTAGAGTTTCCCTTTTTTTTGGGCGTCGACAGCTGAAATAAAATGTGTTTAATTAGTCGGTTACGCAGTTTAATTCATTTAGTAATATCTACTCGTAGTTGCAGATTTTTTTTCGCTACAAAGCTCAATTCAGTAACAGTTGACTTCGTGAGTATAAACTGTCTAGCAAGACTTCACAAAGTCTTATAGAAGCAGACAGGTCCCCAAGATACTACCACGGGCTACTTTAGATTGGGATCACCGCCTAGTTTTGGGGTGGGGATCACCGCTTATAACAAAATGAATATCACCAAGTCACAGATAGAATTATTATGTGAGACTAATGTGGTAATAATTGTAACAATGTATAAATTCATAGTTATTATGCATGGTTCGTTTTCGCGATCACTATGGGATCTATCGCAAGCGCTACTAGAGATGGTAAAAGAGGTTAAAAATCAATCGACAGGTTTAGAAGCGTTTTATTATATTTTCCAAAAAAGTAAGGTAAATAAATTACTTACGTTGATTACAAAGTCTAGTAGCGATAACATCGAAGGGGTTTAAGCACAGCGTCATGACGATTCCTCCGAGGTTGGCGCCAAAGAACGAAAGCATCAGTGGCTGTTCATTGAACCAGTTGTTTGCACGCAGCCAGTCTTTAGCGTAAGTGAAGCTTAGGATTTGTGAGGCGCTGCCCACCATGCCGCGCGGGATTTGAGGACCAACGCCCCGGAACAAACCTGTAATGGTGATTATTAAAAATAGTTACAATTTTCTTTTCACCTAGTGTCAATTTGACCATTAAAATAGTCAAGTCCGGCTGGATTCTAACATATCTGTGATAGCAGAAGCAAAATGGACCTTCGATACAATCTGTGATGTTTAGCACGGTTTTAAACACCCACAACTCACAAGCATGCTTGTGGTAGCTGGTTAATCGACCTCCCACTGATCGGTCTGGTCAAATCTGATGCTTAAACCGTTGAGTACCGTGTTTTATTTTCATTACTAGCTGCGCCCCGCGGTTTCACCCGCATAAGTTTCGATCCCGTGGGAATATCGGGATAAAAAGTAGCCTTTATGTTAATCGAAGGCGTCAGCTACCTCCTTACAAAATTTTATCAATATTGATGTAGCCGTTTGAGCGTGAAGAACTAACAAACATATAAACACACACAAACTTTCGCCTTTATAATATTAGTGTGATGGAATTATTATTAGTTGACTATCTTGTCTCACTCCTGGTTAAATACTTCTCTCCATTTCCTGACGATTCAGTGCTACTTTTCTCCAGTTTATAATTACTGCTCAAATCAATTGTAATACCTTTAACACCTTCATTTTTAAATATATCAGTCAGTGCGTTCATGGTGCCTGTGATTTCATGCTGATGTCCCACAGCTATAGCCCTGGCAGCCTGGGACTGCAGCCTGACTTTCACCAGGTAGTAAGGAGTACCGGCTATAGAGCCCAGGGCTCCGCCGACGCCCGCGACGCCTGCACCCCTAAGCAACGATGTGGTGCCTGTTGGGTCTTTTAGTATGCCCCGTCTTTCAGCTATTCGGAAGGAACCTAATCTGAAAATGTGAGAACAGAAAAGATTAGAATACTCTTATTATGTACACCATATGTATAAATTAAGGAGAGGCGCCTATGTCCAACAGTATACTGCTGTAGGCTGATGATGCTGTATAAATTAAGAAACTTTCCAAAGGGTGACACAATGGGCGGTCTTATTGCTAAAAGCTTTCTTTGTATAGGTAACATGAATTGTTTCCTAGCAGTTATTGACTGAGATATGTCTTCGCTTAGGGTATACGTATATGTCTATTCATTACTTTAGCCATGCCTGTTTTTAACTAATCCGGCTCGAAGGACCAAAACATCTATTTCTTTTTTTTTAATCTTACCTGAAAATATTCAAAAAGAACTGAAACCCAACCATAGCGGTCAGTCCACTCTGAAGCGCAACAAATCCTTCATTCTTCCCCACAATATAGAGGGCGTGGGGTACGTTCTTGTAGAATATAGCATGTGTCCCGCTCGCTTTCAGTTCCCCTTGTAGTTGCATCCTGACCTTCACCACTTCTACGGGGTTTGTGAAGACGGATGCGAACATGGCCGACACACCACCCATTAGCAAGTCATTTATGTCACGACCAAACAGGTGTTTCATTTTCGTTAATTTTGGTTTCGTTATCTTTTCTTAAGTTCTGTGGAAGACCAGATAATTTTGTTGTTAAGTCTCTAAAGCTATAATTTTAAGAAAATGTTCTAGTCATCTATGTATGTACTATTTCACTCAAGCGCATACAGTGGAATAATTGAAGCTAAGCGAGTTATCCTCGTTTTCATTAACGTCAAGCGCGGTGTCTTGCGTGAGCGACGAATACGACGCGACGCGACACTGCGAACGCGACGAACGCGTTCAACTCAACGGCATACCCTTCTTGCGGCCTATATGATAGTCTGGGGCGAGACGCGGCGTAACGCGTACTTGTTTTGAGGGCGACCAGACGCGACACCACGAACTAAATATGAACTTTCGAGCAAAATTGTACTGTCCTTCTCCACGATTCGAGAAGTAATGACCAAAATCACGTAGGACATTTGTCGCGTGTAGCATCGCGTCACATTACGTCGCGTCGTGTTGCGTCACGTCGCGTCGTATTCGTCGCTCACGCAGGACACCGCGTAAACAAAGCCAAGTTACGTAATGTTTGTCTAATAGTGTGTTTTTCTGGGCTAAGTAACTGCCTAATGTTTACGTAATACATATATAATTATGTAGATATCCTCTAGGATGAAAACGGGAATAAATCTACATCTATGTGTCCACGTTTCAAGTTAAAGGTGAGTATAGAGTAGAGCATTTACTTTTAACAGAACATCGAGCATTCGCAGTTTTATAAATTTATCGAACCGCACTTCGAACACGAAGCTCGATGTTTTGTTTCATCCCGATTTTTAAAACCAACGAGCATATTGGACTCACATTTTATCGAGCAAAGACACAAGTGATCAAGAACGCTCAATCATTAAAAATGAACACAAGGTAGAAATAAATGTTACAGGTAAATGCTCACGGCGTACGTCGAGGTCGCACGCAGCGTCAAGAATTCGCAGGAACATACGTTACATTGCATGAAAATGTTTTTGGAAACTGAGCTTTTGCCTGTACCTATTGTAAAATTCGGAAGAACGTTAAATTACATGGAAATGCTCAAGTGTATATTCACCTTAGTAAAAACGACCGTTGTTTTAAGCTGAAACGTTGTCACGCAGTGGGTAGGTTTATGCATCACGTTTTATGTCATTCGAAAAAATCAAGTAAGGAAAAATAATATCAAAAATATAGTAAGCATACTTTTATGAAGGAACTTGAAAGCTTTGCAACGATGAACACGTTGGGTTTCGGATTCCGATAGTATGTTGTTGTCTTCTTAGGGGTGTAAACTCCATATTTTAATGTTTTTTTTTTTTTGTTACTGAAACATTTTATTTAATAGTATGAGTTGAGAAAATCTGAATCATGTCTTAAATAAGAAATATTATAGGCAGACTTTCTACGATTAAATCCAAGATATTATGGGCAGTTAATCTAAATTTTCTTGCCTCTCCAAAAGCCATCACTATGGGCAATAAAAGACGTGCGTATAGGCAGTAAATGAAACACCATGATCAATTTAAAACTTTATTGCTACTCACATAAAGCTCAACTTTCAATAGCACTACTCCAAAAACATATTATGATTGTACATTTTTCTACGTTTATTCATTTAAGGCTAACAATACAAAATGTGTTTAAAAAGGCACTGATATTTGTTTGACAAAGGAGTTTGCAACATTGTACAGGATATTTAGCAAAAGATAATTTTTCTAAAAGAAAAACGTATCTATACTTTTAATCCGATTTTGGAGAAGTTATAAATGGTCTTTACTTCCGCAGATGTGGTCGACCTCGTAATTTAACTACAATTTGACCCATTTGACAATAATTCACAGTAAATTGAAACTTCACTAAGGTTGACAATAACTAACTATTACATAGACAAATAGACCTTATCGTTTTATGACGTGCAAATTAAATTCAAATTTAAGGGCACCTTAAGGTTGAATGTTGGTTTGACTGGTCTTCGATCAACAATACTACTAGATTTCATCTTGGTCTTATTTTGCAACATAGTTTTTTTCAACCTGATTGCTTAGAAATTATTTATTATTATTGCATAATAATATTTGCTTTTATTAAAAAAATATATATATATGTATTTAGTTTTCAATCAAAGTAGTAAATACATTACAAACTATAATTAACTTTATAATTGAAAGTTAAGGTTTATAATCAAGTTTTATGCAATCGCGGCCACTCGGGCGATGGGTTTTTGAGTGCTATTTAATTGTTGATCGAAGAGCCTGGTAAAGGAATTACGAGGACGACAACACTATTTTTCTCTAATCCAATCGTTTTAGTGTATTTTAAGAAATAACAACAATGTCGACAATAACAATGTAACTCATAAACAATACAAATATGGTTTAACTATACAAATAATAACATGGTAACAAAATTATTATTAGTCACATTTATTTGGATAACATATAAAATAATATCAACTATTTTACTTGAGGACAACACTATTTGTACTAGAATTCGATTAAAATAGTATTTTTACTTCAATTCTACTTCAGTTAAATGCTATTATTGTAAAGAAATACTAATTAAGTAAATTAAAATGCTTAGAATAAGGTATTCGTTTGCAATAATACTGAGATACACAGGGTTCGGGGATATTATTTATGATAAAATAATCTGGTAATAAATTATACGTAAAAACTAATTTGTAACAATAGCACTTTCAGCTTAGAATTACTAATATTTACTGTCAATGTAGTAAAACCGTTTCCTGCACTATTAAAATGTATTTTTAAGTAAAAAGTATATTTTTATCGTACCTATGCTAAAATAAAATACTATCTGGACATACGACCTTTAGGTACTGATTACAAGCGGAAGTGAAAATATAGGTTATGCAAATACATAACACCACCCACCGCCACTAAGATAATGTCAGAAATATGTAAACTAAGCAAAAACTAACATCAAAGATTCACTCAAGGTCGTGACGCAAACTGACGGTAAACTAGGCTCAAGGAAGACATTTTTCAACACAAATGTCAATGTTTTATCAAACGTGTTTGTTACGTTATCACTTAATTTACAACATTCGCGACAGTTTAATAAAACATTTAAGTTATAATATCATGTATGAAAAATTTTATAGTGCCTAAAACGATTAAAAAAAAATGGATAAAATTTCTTCGATTTTAAATAAATTAACTGTACTTAAGTTTTTAAGTAGGTATACGTACCTATTTAAAAACTTAATAAAAGTATAAAAGTTAATAACAATGTAAAGACAATCTTAAATCCACCAGAATAAACATAATCTCACTTTTCTATTTTACGCCTCGAAACGAGGCATACACGCATACACCTTTCCGCGAGGCATAAAAAAATTCACCTACAAAATTAAATAATAATAATAACTACGTGTGCAATTCAATACTTTTTTGCAGATCTTTAAGCATATCCCAGAAAACTAATAGCAGAACAGTGTGAGGCGCTTGCCGTAAGTAGGACGGTCCCATGCCTTTACAAAAGGCTAAAAGGCCTTCTGCCTTGACGATCTTTCTTGCACAGTCTGCGATGCCGGCGTACATAACGCCTTTACCGTTCGCGTCAACAGCTGAAACAAATATTTTGGTTTAGACTTGGTATGTTTGATAACCTATATTTTTTTATAGATGACTATGACTGACACTAGGCAATACTGTAGCTTCGTATTCGTGAAAGAGCTTTCGGAATCCGATACGTAGTTCCAAAGATTGTTTAAGTCTACCCCCTTGTAAACTCACTAATTTTACCTCTTTATAATATTACTATAGTTAACGTAACGCTAATAAAACAACAATGCTTCATGACTTGCTTGCTTCAAGGCTTCATGACAAAATTTCTGTTTTTTACACAATAAATAAAAAACAATGTTCGTGTTCAGATAGATGATTTCAAATAAATACACACATAGTATTTTTGGGTTGGTATCAGAATGACTAGATCGCAAATTGGCCACGTCGCTCTTAGTCCAAATCTCATACCTAAGTCGCAAAATGACTACATCGCTTTTAGTCCACATCTCGCAATTTTGATAAGGTATATATTTTTGTAGGGTCTTTCACGCCCGATAGCGCAAAGGTATGCTCTACCTTCAATGCTAATGCGCATGGCACATTAACACAGGTTGGGTGCAAGAATTTTAGCCAAGTAATATACCAAATTTAAAACATAACCCGTCTTTGCTGTAACCAAGTCGGGTAAAAAGGCATACAAGTGCCTCTTTAATTGGTATATTGCTAAAATTGCAGAAGCTTCTAGAAAAAGGATGCCATGCCATACCTTGGTTGTAAAGCCGCGTCATAATGACATCCATTGGGTTCAGGAACACAGTTTTCACCAGCGCTCCGATGTTACTCGCTATGAACGCTGACAAATACCTGGATTGTTGAAAAACGTTGTTGTTGTCCATCCATTCTTTACACCTGGAAATACAAGAAAATACACGTAATTATCATAAGAGTGGCTGGCTGGATAATAGAGGTTAATAATCGAGATAGATGGCGTAATGAGAAACCAAATAAAATGTGTTCTCTTTTTTTTTCTTTCTTTCTTTTCTTTCTGTTTTTTCTTTCTTTTCTTTCTAATCCTTCTTTTCTTTCTTATTTTACATAGGCCTTACAAATCGGTCAGCAGTAAGTCTGACCAATTTGTGAGGTTTATGTGGTTATAGCAGTCGCTGTAATCGAGTGATGATAAGAATCGTCATCTGCCTAGCCTTTTCCCAACGATCTTGGGCTCGACTTCCAGTCTAACTGGTTGCAGCTGAATACCAGTAATTTACATGGAGCGCCTGTCTGTCTGAGCTCCACAACCCAGTTACTTGGTAGTATCGTGTTACCCGGTATCTGGGTTGTGGAACTTGTGGAGGTCAAAGACACTGGTTTGTCAGACTTTCGGGCCTCCGACTACTCAAGAATATTCTCAAGTTTTTCTAGCCACTGTAGCAAAAAATCTGCTGTTCCCTACATATATGTTCATATAACTCGTCAAAATGTAGGGAACAGCTGATTTTTTTTCGCGATTTCTGGTTTGGTCCCATAGTACAACTTGTTCATAATGATAAGTACAATGGCCTCTTAAGACGTTGTTGGTGTTTTTCCAACAACTCTGTATAAAACAAAGTCGGGTTTTACACCATTTATAACTCAAGAACGGCTGGAATATTTTTTTGATATTTGATTTGTTGGATTTGTGTCCGCCCCGATTAGCAGAATAACTATTAAAACATGGGGAAAATTCATAAAAAAAAAAATAATGAAGATAATACATTTTCTCATACATAGATAGATTTTGAGGCGGTACGAACTTCGCCGGGCAAGCTAGTTAGGTATAATTATTAGTAAGGGGGCTATCTCTGACGCAAGAAGGCGTTGTCTAGCAGTGGCACTGCGATATGTCGTGATGATAAATAAACAATCCTCAAGTAGCGACAGTTTCATCAGCTGACTCTTGCAACACACTACGTCAGTAATTCAGTATGTCTTTCTTATCACTGTTATTTTAATTAACAATTTTTTAAATGAAAACTTCTTTAGGCGCATCGGGCATTTTATGAGATGGGAAAAAACCATTGAATTCGCGCCACTGTTACCGTAACCAACACCGCTTCGGATGTGTTCGGCTGTCCTCTGGATGTACTCGGTTTTAATGTATATCCGATATGTCAATGAGTGATGGCAAAGTATTCTGTTTGTGTTAGGTTTTCACTTCTGTCGGCACTCCCGGAGTGCCACTGTTTTTTTTTTTTCAAGACATAATTTGTTGCAGTCTGAAATCCGCCATTTTGATTTTTTTTTTTGAGCAGGGGTGGCCTCAGTAGTACCGGTCTCGACTTACGAGTGGATTCTTTACTTTGGGTAAAGAATTTCATCACCACCTTCACCTCTGCTCTCAAAATGGTGATGAAAAACATCGCGAGGAAACAGCCATGTACCAGAACCAAAATTTCGAAGACATGTGATATCTACAACCGGCCCTGGCCGCGTGGTGGATTATGACCCACTCCCTTTCGAAGAGACGAGGCCTGTGTCCCAGCAGTGGGAACATTATAGCCTCATTCTGCAAATTTTTGGCCCGGTCTCTTTTTCACTGCAAATATATTTCGAACCCAAACTCAAAGCATTTGTTTCGATTAAACCATCTATGTTCTGTATTTGAGGGTTAGGTTTCTGCACTTAGTCCTTCAGGTGGACCATTGTGCGTGGGCCATGGACGCCGTCAGTGGTTATTCAATTAAACAATTAACAGGCACTTTTGAATTGACGAAGGAGTCAGTCAGTCAGAAAGACGAAACTAGTTGCTAGCTATTAAAAATGGACAATATCTTATTGTATCCTGTAATTCATTGGGGGGCATCCATTTTACGTGAAGCTTTTAGGGGAGGGGAGAGGGTCAAGCCAATTCTCACACAATCATGAAACAGTGTAAAATTACGACAAAACTGGGTTGAATTGAGCAAAACGTTTAACAATTTTGTCACTGTAATTCTAGACTACGATCTTAGTAATCGTAAATACTAATCTTAACTAGTCACACTAATATTATAAATGCGAAAGTTTGTGAGTGTGTGTGTGCGTGTGTTTATATGTTTGTTACTTTTTCACGCTCAAACGGCTGGACCAATTTTGATAAAATTTTGTATGGATGTAGTTGACACCCTGGATTAACATATAGGCTACTTTTTATCCCGATATTCCTACGGGATTGACATTTACGCGGGTGAAACCGCGGGGCGCAGCCAGTCTTAAATAAAAATAATTAAACAAATTGGTTATTTTACTAAATCCAACGCATTGAAGCATAGATTAACGTATTTACAATGAAAATACTCATTTTGAACAATCTCACGTGACCTTACAGGGAGGGGGAGAGGGTCGAGCCAAATCTCATGATATCTCACGAGGGAGGAGGGGGGGTCCAAAAATCGCCAAAATCACCTCACATAATTAATGGACGCCCCCTTGCTTGGTTGGACTTGCAGTAGCATCTAAAGATTTAAGAGCATTATGGTTTTTGGTCTCTTTGGTACAAAAAATTATAAAAACTTTAAGAAACTACTTACACAGCAAAAGAAGCAATTTGCGACGCAGACCCAACGGAGTTCCTCATCATCATTCCGTGGGCACCTCTCCACAATCCTAATAGACCATTCTTCTTGTAAATATTCTTCATAGCCACTACCATCCCTGGGTGAGCATGTTGGGTCCCCACAGCTATCTTTTGTGAGGAGTAGGACATCAGCTGAGTCTTCACCAGTTGTAGGGGGCTCCCACAAAGTCCCCCACACATGCCTGATATGCAGCCGAAGAAGAGACTGTTTAAGAATTTAGTTTTGTTGTCCTTGTCTCTCAAGAGGCCATAGTCATCTGCATGCTGGTAGATGCCTAACCTACAATGGAATTACTTATCAGTGAAAGTTTTTAAATTATTTAATTCTAATATTTTATTGCGACTTACGCAGTGGTATTTTTTTTATGTTGGTCCATAGAATGAATTTACTTTTTGATTAAAACCATGTTCTTGGTTTTCAGATCTTTCTTTTAATTGCTTTTTTTTAATTTACGTCGATCTTTTACTACAACAATACATATTGAAATGACAATGCAAAAAAAAAAACATGTTTAATAAAAACATAAAAACCTTACATCAGATCACAACATACAACATGCGTTTGTGGATTCTATAGGCAATAACTGACAGCTCAAATTCAATCAAAACATTACTGTCATGTACATGATTGTAGTTTGTCGTATGGATTTGTGTATAGACTGTGAGGGTACTTGTTTCTCTTGTTGATATATAAGATGAACTAAGTGGGGGTAGGTTTGAATCTACACATTGTGTCAGGCTACCTAGCCGAATAAACATGCAGTTACCTAATTTCGTGTTTTAATTATATCTTTGGACATAATAGTGGCGACGACGGAGTAAAATAAGTGACAATGGATCGTAAATGTGTGAAGTTTAGTGAGTTCAACCCACATAAGGACAATTGGGACATTTACTTAGAGAGACTTAAGTTTTGTTTCGAGGCGAACGGAATCGTGATAGACAATGTAAAACGGGCCAATTTCTTTACTGTGTGTGGTTCGCAAGTGTTTGAAACTTTATTAGCACTAAGTACACCACGAAAAGCCACCGAAGTGACGTTCAATGAGATCATAGAAATTCTAACCAAACATTACAGTCCGAAACCGAATGAGATATCCATTTCATACAAATTCTACAAACGTGATCAAAATCGTGGCGAATCGGCCGCCGAATACATAGCTCAACTTCGTAAAATCAGCGCTAGTTGCAATTTTACTGATTTGGAGCGCATGCTACGTGACAGACTTGTGTGTGGAATGAGGGACGACAGGTTGCAGTACGAGCTGCTTAAAAGGGACAGTTTAACATATCACAATGTAGTCGATGCTATGTTGTCATCTGAAAGTGCGGGTAACGACGCGCGCATGATGCGCGTGGGAGAAGGCGCCAGCGGCAGCGCCACGCCACCGCCGACACACGCCGCGCCGGCCGCGACGCCGCCGCCGCCGGAGCCCATGGATATCAACGCGCTGCGCCCGCGGCCCGCACCTCGCGCCACTGTGCCGCGCCCTGCCCCGCGATCCGCGCTTCGTCTTTGCTACCGCTGTGGAGATCGACACGCTGGCGAATGTCGGTTCATTAACGTTACGTGTCGATATTGCAATAAAAAGGGACATCTCGAAAAAGTCTGTATTTCTAAAAATAACGCAAATAAAATGAACTTTACGGAGGAGGATGCAGACGCGAATTTAAACGGCATTTATGTCGTCCAAAGTACGACTCGAGTAGCGCCATTTGTCATTTGTGTGCTGCTGGCGGGCGAGCCCGTCACACTGCAGGTGGACACGGGCGCCTGCTACACTCTGGTGAACGAGCACACATGGCGCCTGTTGCGGCCGCGCCTGCCGCCGCCGCGCTGCCTCGACGCGGCGCCGCTGGCTCTGCGCACCTGGACCAACGCGCCCGTGCACCTGCTCGGCCAGACAGTGCTACCTGTGCGCTATAAGGACATTGAGTATCATCTTCCGTTACTAGTGGCTAAGGGTAATGGACCGAATCTCTTGGGAAGAGACTGGCTTATGCATCTAGGCATTACTATGAATATTAATTTCGTATCAAACGGAGATTATACTGAACTGGAGAAAATAATCACCAAACATGGTGATGTATTTAAGGATGGTCTCGGTACGTACCGTGGAGATCCAGTGGCAATACATTTAAAACCGGGCGCCACCCCGAAATTCCTAAAAGCTCGTCCTGTGCCTTACGCTATTAAGGACAGAATGGGGAACGAAATCGACCGTCTCGTATCCGAGGGCGTGCTTCAGCCAGTAGCGTACTCTGAGTGGGCCACGCCGGTAGTGCCGGTTGTCAAAAAATCAGGCGAGATTAGGCTATGTGGTGACTACCGTTGTACAGTCAATCAAGCAACGGAATCGGACACCTACCCTATGCCTACGGCGAATGAAGTATTTGCAGCTGTAGCAGGCGGAAAATTCTACACAACATTGGACTTGGATCGTGCTTACACTCAAGTGACTGTCAACAACGAAACATCTAAACTTTTAACTCTCAACACCTGCAAAGGATTGTATACCGTACATAGACTTGCATTTGGTGTGAAGGCCTGCCCCGGTATTTTTCAGAGGCTGATGACAGCGCTACTAGCGGGCATCGGAGGAGTCGCAGTGCTGATTGATGACATCATAATCGCGGGACGTACGATGCCAGAGATGCTGCAGCGCTTAGACATAGTCCTGCAACGCATCAAAGAAGCGGGATTACGCCTTAACAAAAACAAATGTAAGTTCGCTAAAGAGAGAGTCGAATTCTTGGGATTCATCATCGATGCCGATGGCATTCATCCGTCGCCGAGCAAGGTTGAATCGATAATAAATACACCGGAGCCCCAAAACGTTCAAGAATTACAAGCGTTCCTCGGGTTGTACAATTTTTACGAAAGGTTTATAACACACAAAGCTACTATACTTGAACCTTTGCATCGTCTGCTAGACAAAACGCAAATATGGCGCTGGACCGAACGGGAACAACATGCTTTCAACAGTGCCAAACAGGCCCTAACATTTGATATGACTTTAGTGCATTACGATTTAAATAAACCTCTGATTCTGACATGCGACAGCTCAGAATATGGCGTCGGAGCCGTGTTATCACACGTGATAGAAGAAGGCAAAGAAAGTCCCGTGGCCATGAGTTCCCGAACATTAACCTCCACCGAAAGGCGCTATTCGCAATTAGACAAAGAGGCAACGGCGATTTTGTTTGGGATACAGAAATTCCACAACTACTTGGCAGGAAGACCATTCACTGTAGTCACAGATCATAAGCCTTTGCTGGGTATATTCAACCCAAGAAAACCGACACCTAACATACTGTCACCCCGTTTGACAAGAATAGC
Source organism: Amphipoea oculea (assembly GCA_945859645.1). Classification (NCBI taxonomy): domain Eukaryota; kingdom Metazoa; phylum Arthropoda; class Insecta; order Lepidoptera; family Noctuidae; genus Amphipoea; species Amphipoea oculea. Next base: position 20,016,428 of record OX243873.1, read on the forward strand.
AATCGCGCTCACCTCACATGATTATGATATCCGTTACAAGCCTGGAAGACAGATAGGCAGTGCAGACAATTTGAGTAGATGGCCACAACCAGTTCCTGAGCGACCTGAAACAGAACTGAGTGAGATACTACTGATGGCTGAAAAACCTGAAGATTTCCCATTCGATGCAGAGCGTATTGCGACTGAAACACTAAAAGACAAAACGCTATCAAAGATAGTGCACTACGTTCAAAGGGGATGGCCGGCCAAGGTTAAGGAGGAGGATCTGCATACTTACTGGCTACATCGCACCGAACTGTCCTTGCAAGACGGCTGTCTGTTGCTGGGTAACCGCGTAGTTGTGCCTCCGCCGCTGCGCGCGGCCACTTTACGGGCATTACACAAGACACACAATGGAATCGTACAAACGAAAGCGCTGGCAAGAAGCTACATTTGGTGGCCACACTTAAATGAAGACATAGAAGCACTCGTGGGCCAGTGCAACAAGTGTCTCGAGCACCGGCACATGCCTATCCGAACTCAACATGAGTGGATCACGCCCACCAGACCATGGTCCAGAATACACATCGACTTCGCCGGGCCTTTTCGAAACAAGAACTTTTTAATCATCGTCGATGCGTACTCAAGATGGCCCGAGGTATTTATAGTAAACAATATGACCACTGCGACGGTAATCCGACACCTTCGGGGGGTATTTGCGACTCACGGTTTGTGTGAGATATTAGTTTCTGACAATGGGGCCGCTTTTGTGTCCGAAGAAATGAAACAATTCCTTGACTCAAACAAAATAAGGCACATCACTACAGCACCGTATCACCCTGCCACCAATGGGTTAGCAGAGCGGATGGTCCAGACGGTGAAAGACAAGATACGGAAAATGGATGACATGGCTTGGGACATAAAAATTCCAAATTTGCTACTAAGCCTCCGCTCGACACCGTGTGCTGGAACACAAAAGAGTCCTGCTGAACTCCTGATGAATCGAAAACTGCGCACTCTACTGGACACGATACACCCAGACCAAATACAAAGAAAAAAGACCGAACAGCAAGTTTTTGACAATAATAAGAGGCGACACAGAGAGTCTGAAGTTGGCTGTAGAATTAGATACAGAAATTACAGCAACGGTCCGAAGTGGTTGCCGGGCAGAATAGTAGATAAAACTGGTCCATCAAGTTACAAAGTGCAAACGGACGATGGTCTCGTCATCAACAGACATATTGATCAACTTATCAAAGTTGCATCACAGGTAGAGAGTCCACAAAACGAGAGGAGAGAGATAAGTGAGGAAGCTCGGGACCAAATCAGCGAAGAACCTGAACAGATGATAGAAATTCCCAGTGAAGAGTCTTGGGCTGATATTCTAGGAATACCTAGATAATTGTAGAAATAAAAGTTATAATTAAACTGATTCTTTAAACATACTTGAAATTGTATAAGTTGTATGATGTTTCGTTCTAATTCGTAGAATGTTATTTCTTATTTCATTGTTCTTATTCTTCATGTAAATGTTAATTTCTTATGTACTATTTTGTGTGTTTACTTGGGGGAAAGGTATGTCATGTACATGATTGTAGTTTGTCGTATGGATTTGTGTATAGACTGTGAGGGTACTTGTTTCTCTTGTTGATATATAAGATGAACTAAGTGGGGGTAGGTTTGAATCTACACATTGTGTCAGGCTACCTAGCCGAATAAACATGCAGTTACCTAATTTCGTGTTTTAATTATATCTTTGGACATAATAATTACCATAAACAAACAAAAAAAAAACACATTAACTAAACAAAACCAAAAACAGCTTACCTTACCCCGTTTACAACAAGTTGGAACCACAAAGCAGGTACAAGTCCCTTCTGCAACGCAGCAAATCCATCATGTTTCACAATGTTGAACATTGCATGGGGCACATTTTTATAGTGGACAGCGTGCTTTCCCCGGGCCCTGAGCTCCCCTTGCAACTGCATGCGGGTCTTCACAACATCGAATGGGTTGCTGAAGAACCCAGCACCCACCCCCGCCAAACCACCCACCATGAAGTCCATTGTACTACGGAAGGTATGTTCTTTCAGCGCACAATGTTAAAAAACTACCATAAGGCAATTAGCTAGTACTTATTTGATGCCCAGAAAGTTATAAGATTCTAAGGAAGGCTTATTGATTTTGCATGAACATAATTCTAATACAATTTTTAGAACAATAAATATTAATATTTTTAAAGAGAACAGCATGCAATCTTTATTTCACATGTAAAGTATTACCTAGTATTCAAATCTATCTCAAAAAAATACACAATTAATTAAGCAAATAGAAATGCTAATTACATGTACACACGGCTACACATCAAGCAATACATTTCCAGTTTTAATTGACCTCGCATTGTATAGGTTTTTCGTTCAATCAGGAGTTACCTTATACTCAAATCAAATCAAAAGTCATTTATACGAACTAGGCTGAGAATCAGCACTTTTCAAACGTCAAAATTACAAAAGACAGTCCCCCAAAACGCCCACCCTTCGCCACTTCCTAGTGCTTCGCTTTCGCTGGGGAGAAGAAGTGGCGGAACAAACTTCCCAGCAGCACAGCTGTCTGTTCAATCAGAAGTTAGCTTATACTAGTAATGTATAGCTTGATGCGTAGCCATGTGTACAATATAGCTGTAGGTTATCTATTAACCCTTTGAACGCCAAGCGCAGCTCATAGGAAGTATGCTCTCTACGCCGAGCCATTTATTTACTATTAAATACCTACAAAATGCTAGTGATGGGGTAGTCACAAATATCGATAAACCTTTATCACTGCTACTAAAATAGATTTTCCATATAAGAGTGTTAAAGGAGAAGACGACTAAATTTAAAAAAAACAATCCTTTTACCTATTTTCTATAATATTAGATTATAAAGTGGCACATCTATATGTCGCCTAAACTCGTCGTTGGCGTTCTAGCGGCCGATTACGTTTGTCGCTTGTAAGCGTCGTTGGCGTTCAAAGGGTTAATGACACATTTAGAAAGTAGCTATTTGTAATTGGCTCTGTTTCCAGTGCTTAATTATATTCCTATATATTATCTTGTTTGTCATTTAAAACATGATTTAAGAGTGTCATAGATACTTGATGAATCAATCATATGTTTTCTTTATTTATGTACACACTGTTCACACTCGACACAGACAGTTTTGCTAAATAATTGCCAAATGACCTAGTTTTTCTAATGACAAATAAGTATTTTCTATTTATATTGGTTTAAATATGTATCAAGGCTATAGGCTATTACAGAGAAGCAATGTAGTGGAAAGAATAAAAAAAAAAAACTTGAAACAATTTGAATTAAAAATATATAATTCAGTTTGGTCATGCCAAGTGAGAGTTACTTTAACTTTCAGTTCAAGAATCAAAGAAAAAGGAAGGAAGAGAATCAGAGAAGAATAACTTTTTAATTTGAATAAGAATAGAATATTATTTCTGTAGCTGGTCAAAACAATAAAAGTATCTTTGTAGATCAAGTATAGTTCTTGTACTTTTTTATTCTGAACTTAGTATCTGATCAGACTTCTGTGGCTTTTAGGGGTTTACAGAATAAACTAAAATACTGTATTAAAAAAGATCTACACACCTTGTTCAGCAAAGCACACGTTATACAACAGCCAAATGTTAACATTGCATCGCACAAATACTCTCTTACATCTTCAGAATGATTAATTAGATCTTGATTTTATTCACAACAGTCGATTTTAGATTATTTTATTGTTCAAAATAATCTACAGAGTATTGTTATACAATATTTTAGTCCCGGGATATTTGTAACGAAAGTTTAAACTTTAGTCAATATGAGTACCGAGTACTTTTACTTAATTAATAAAAAACAAAAGAGAAAGATTCCGATTTTCACACGGTACCTTGTTGTGGTGGTAGTCACGTGTGAATTGACGCAAAAATTTACGAACTGTGATGTAATAACAGTTAATTTACTCTGTATTATCGCACGTGCGTCACTCAAAACACTATATTATCAATATTTTATTTAGAGATGAAATACGTGCATTTGCAACATCACTTACCTAAATATTCAGTATCGTTGAATATATGCTGCAATCATCTATTGTATTCTATTAATGATATATGGGTCACCATCATGGGCCGCTGTAAACTCGATTACGCCACGGGAAACTTATGGGAAAATGTTATAATTATATTTTTTCCACTATGATTTCGTAATACACGGGATTTTTCTTATGTCAAACAAACACTGAGACAGACTTGTCAAATTTGAAATTGATAGCAAGCAATCAGCTGATAAAAAAGTGCGTTCGCGTTCAATCGTCCAAATGATGAGTAATTCTGAACCCATCATTTCAGCTGAAAGATATCCACTGCTTCCATTGGACCGGTTTTGTGCTTCTCGCATCCAGTGGATTCCTGCAGCCATCACCAGGTCATCGTTCATCGGTACATCTTGTGGGAGACCTTCCAACGCTCCGTCTTCCAATACGCATTCGCCACTCTAGAACCTTTCGGCCCCATCAGCCATGACTACCACTTAATTAATTAAGAGCGTTCATCCCGCGCGGGCTGGCAACGTTGTATTTCTAGTGGTTTTTCAGATTATTTTATTTAAACCAAAGTATACAGGGTGACTGGAAATTAGTGGCGGAGCCGTTAAGGGGAGGTAGTCTAGGGTTTTTCCGACAGATATCACTATGAGACCTACCGTCCTTACTTAACCCTTTCCAAGATATTCCTACTTAAAGAGATAGTATTAATCCTAAAAAAAAGTGATTTTGGCCTACTTTTTTTTGTTTTGCAACAAAGATATTCTAAATAAGTAATATTAATTGTAAAATTTCCGCTACTGTCATTATTTTATGCAAAAACTGCTAAACAAAAAGTAGGAATATCTTGGAAAGGGTTAAGTAAGGACGGTAGGTCTCATAGTGATATCTGTCGGAATAACCCTAGACTACCTCCCCTTAACGGCTCCGCCACTAATTTCCAGTCACCCTGTATACAGTAAAACTTTACTTTACTTTGAACAGGCCGATCACAACGCTATGACGCGTTCCCCACACCCCGCGCCTCGCGCAATATTACTCGAGGTCACGCACACTTGCTGAGCACACGTGAAAACCGATTTTGGCGCTCTGTCAAAGTAGCTCCAAAATCTGGAAGTCAAAGTAGCCCCGTTTTGCGGTACTTACTACTTTTTTCTTTATGTCGTTGGTGCCACATGCCACATGTAGATGTGACATGCCGGTGTTCTCACGATGTTTTCCTTCACCGTTTAAGAACAGTGGTGTGGTGATGAGATAATTTACACAAAGTATAACGCCTGTCTGTGTTCGAACCTACGACAGCTTATAACTCGTAAGTCGCGGCCCGTTGCCACTTGGCCACCACTGATTTTATTGGTTGGAGAAGCTCCAATTAAGCCATTAGCATTGCAGTTCCTATCTCCATGTCAACCAAGGACGCAGTTTTAATTATGACTTCCAAGTGTTTCAAGGGGTACACTACAATAATACGAAAAACTTTATTCCGAAAGTCACAAATACGAATTTCAAAATACCGATTTTCATAATTCCGAATGGTTCAAAATTCCTTTTATAACAACTCCGATTTATCATTCATCCTATTTTAATAATTCCGAAATTTCAATATACCTAACGTTTATAATTACTATTCTCTAAATACCGAGTTTCTATAGATCGAATAACAAAAAGTCCGACTTAATGATAATTCGAAACATCAAAAATACGAATTCCGATTATTAAAATACCGATTAATTAGAATTCCGAAATAATAACGCTTTGTAAAACTGAATAGCAAGACAAATAAACACATATTTCCAATTGTAAGAACAAAACCAACAATAGAGCCCCTATTTCTGTGTAAAGGGTTTAAAGTAACCTAACCAAACCGAACCTCGGGGCGCCCTTCGCTCGTTCTTGCATCCTATGTCGACGGAGCCCCGCTTCGCGGGGCCCCTATTTCTGTGTAAAGGGTTTAAAGTAACCTAACCAAACCGAACCTCGGGGTGCCCTTTGCTCGTTCTTGCATCCTATGTCGACGAAGCCCCGCTTCGCGGGGCCCCTATTTCTGTGTAAAGGGTTTAAAGTAACCTAACCAAACCGAACCTCGGGGTGCCCTTCGCTCGTTCTTGCATCCTATGTCGACGGAGCCCCGCTTCGCGGGGCCCCTATTTCTGTGTAAAGAGTTTAAAGTAACCTAACCAAACCGAACGTCGGGTTGCCCTTCGCTCGTTCTTGCATCCTATGTCGACGGAGCCCCGCTTTGCGGGGCCCCTATTTCTGTGTAAAGGGTTTAAAGTAACCTAACCAAACCGAACGTCGGGGTGCCCTTCGCTCGTTCTTGCATCCTATGTCGACGGAGCCCCGCTTCGTGGGGCCCCTATTTCTGTGTAAAGGGTTTAAAGTAACCTAACCAAACCGAACCTCGGGGTGCCCTTCGCTCGCTCTTGCCTCCTATGTCGACGGAGCCCCGCCTCGCGGGGCCCCTATTTCTGTGTAAAGGGTTTAAAGTAACCTAACCAAACCGAACGTCGGGTTGCCCTTCGCTCGTTCTTGCATCCTATGTCGACAGAGCCCCGCTTTGCGGGGCCCCTATTTCTGTGTAAAGGGTTTAAAGTAACCTAACCAAACCGAACCTCGGGGTGCCCTTCGCTCGTTCTTGCATCCTATGTCGACGGAGCCCTGCTTCGCGGGGCCCCTATTTCTGTGTAAAGGGTTTAAAGTAACCTAACCAAACCGAACCTCAGGGTGCCCTTCGCTCGTTCTTGCATCCTATGTCGACGGAGCCCCGCTTCGTGGGGCCCCTATTTCTGTGTAAAGGGTTTAAAGTAACCTAACCAAACCGAACCTCGGGGTGCCCTTCGCTCGCTCTTGCCTCCTACGTCGTGTATTACGTTCGTTGAGTTCGGGTGCGGTAACGGTAACGGAAATAATTCGGAGTATTGAAAATCGGAATGTCGTTTTTCGGACCGAGAACCCATCGAGCATTTGATCCTTCGAATATATGGAAATCGGAAAACAAGCAAGTCGCATTTACGACTTTCGGTAAAATAAATTTCGTGATTTTTAATAATAGACATTATGATTCTTAGGTATTATAAAATTCGGACTTTTGAAAATCGGAACATCGAAATTCGGAGTAAAATATTTCGGAGTATTTGGGTGTTCCCGTTTCAAGAAATTATGTTTAGCTCAGATTTATAGCTTGCAATTCTGTTCGATGATTTAGATCTTTCACAAAAAAATGTTGCGTGGAAAGGTCGTACTTAATCGTAATAAATGATCTGGCTGAAAATAAATAGTATTGAGAGAAAAAATGTCAACAGAGTAAACAAATAATATCGTTTGACAATTTATATAATAAAAAAAATAAAAGGTTTGGGCTACTAAATTTAATAAAATTACACTAAAATGTAATTTAAATTACACATATTTAAACCAAATTTAATAAAGAAACCAAAAAAAAAACATGGCCGTCAGGACTTCAATGTTCCTATTCGAAGTGGTGTTGGAAAGCATCAAGAGCGTGAGTGTGCTACAGACTCGAGGCTTGGTTATAAAAAGTGATTTTGCTAACATATTTTCATTGGAACTTAAAGATCCGAAACAAATGCATATAGTTATGCCAGAACCGCTCCCTCTACCACCTGAGCCACCTGGAAAAAAAAAAAAAAAAAAGGCAAAACCCCCAAAGAAGGGCAAAAAAGGTAAGGGTGCGGTGGAGGAACCACCACCGGAACCAGTTATACAATCCGGCCAGTCTGTATTATTCGCAAGTAGCGCAGAGATATTAATAAAAAATATGATGAACTCCCCTATGGAACTGTCCTTATGGAGTAACGAAGATAATTTAGTCTTTATCGGCACAACTACCATACCTTGGGATCCAATATTTATAACGTATTTATCACAGATAGCTAATTGTGAGGTACCTCCTCCTGTGACCTTAAAAGACGAGTACAATATATTTGAAGAAGACAAAGGGATACTGATAGCGAAAATATCAATCCAAGTTAAACTATCATTCCTGAGCGATAAGCTTACAACAGCATTTCGTACACTTTCAGAGGATCCTTCTATCAGAAAATTTCTCTACACTGGAATTAATTCAAAAACGACGTCTTACATGTGTACTTTGAAGTCGACGGATGAAGCTTTTGAGGAGAATTGTAAAAAGATAGAAACTAAATTTACTATAGACAAGCCCAATAAAATGGTTTTTGCCGATTACAAAAATGCTCCTGGGGCCAATCTCGCCTTCTTCAATGAAGGCGATTATTGTTGTATGGGTCATGCGGATAAACCTCCCGAATCGATTTACAAATCGCCTGAGACTTGTCCGGACATCGATTATATTATTGACTACGTTAGGAAGATCATTGTGTCCTGTAATGATAATTTGAGAATGTTAACACCTCGACCAACAATAGCTCCGAGAGTGAAAGCTACCGATATTGACAGACTTTGCTACTGTCGGGAGACAGCATGGCCCAAGGGCGCATTCGCTGAACGGTTTAAGAACGAAGCACTAACTGGTCCGTGCCCACTCTGTATCGATTCTGGCAAAAAACCCAAGGGATCTAGGGCCGCAACATTCGACATTGCTAATATTCGAGGTCCATGCGGTAAACCAGAATGTAAAATTGCGAGAGATATAAGGGCCTATATTGAAAACCTCGTAGATGAGGAAAATGAAGAATTTAAAATCGATGATCTTATAGGGCCGTGTGGAACCAAAGACTGTACAATAGCTGCAACAATTCAAGACTTTCTGCGGCATGAAGGCGTGTTTACTCACGGAGCAACACACGAGGGCACGTCTACTCAATGCGCTTGCATAGAAAAGATGAAAGAGTCACTGACCAAGAGAGAGTCATGTGAATCTGTATGTAGTAAAGATTGCGAGAATGCGTCGAGCGGAGCGAGTGTCTGTGAAGGGAAAGGGTGCCCTTTTAGTAAACTGAAAGTGTATGATGTGTTTTATTTCACAGTGCAATATGATTTTGAAAATAAACCTGATGATAGTCCATCGCCATCAGGCAAATCATCCGGTACAACTACTCCTGAAAGTAAAGTAACCGGTTCAAAAGGCAAATCATCCGGTGCAACTACTCCTGAAAGTAAAGTATCCGGTTCAAAAGGCAAATCATCCGGTATAACTACTCCTGAAAGTAAAGCAGACGGTTCAAAAACACCTGAAGGCAACAATAAAATTTGTCATCGTGAATGCCCTTATGGACCGGAGGAGATGCCATGCTCTAGACCCGTGTGTAATGTCGAGATTGATCAACAAAATGACCCCGAGTCTCTGAAGTGTATTGCACCAGAATGTCCAACATTACACGATTTCCCTCCTAGTCCTGCGGACAGTGACATAGAATTACGATTCGACGACATTCACAATATGTGTTGCGTAAAGTCATGTGACGCAGCGGCAATAGTTAAAGATTTTATCGCTGAAGGGGTGAAAAAGAAACAAAAATGCCAAGATAATGAAAAAGCGGACCCTTGCTTCTGTGACTGCGTATGTACATTTAAATTTTCTAATAAAACTACTTATTGTGCGGTTTGCGGAGGCTACGAGTGTCTGGGCGACGATATGCGATACCAGCCAGAGCATATTAAGCCTCATCCATGTCCGGTGTACCACAAACTGTACGATAAAAAGTATATAAAAGTTAAAAGTCCTTGGGAAGACGATCAACCGAAGGAAACTGGAAGTATAAAGAGTTCAAGAGTCGGTTCAAGAGCTGGAGATAGGAGTAGAGGTTCAAAAGGTGTTGTTGATAAAAAGAGTGTTCTTGAAAAAAAAGTGCCAGAAGAGAAAAAAAGAAGTATAGATAAGAAGGAAGGAGAGTCGCCAGCTCAAGAAGGTGCTGAAGAAGAAAAAGTTAAGAAGAAGCAGAAAGCTGACAAGAGAGAAGGTGATGGGGACAAGGGAAACAAACTTAAAATGGAGAAATCTGGTAAGCCTCGAAGCCTCCTGCCGCAACGAACTTGGTTAGGTAATCTACTTATTTTCATGTTATCTTTCAGTTGTGCAAAAAGCACCAATCAAAAAGGAAGATTTGAAATATAAATATCACTATCCTCCCGTTCCCGGTAATATGGGTTGGAATTGGGTAGCGGAAGACATACCGGGAATGAAAGTAAGACATTTGATTTAGTTTTTTGATTTCGTTTTATGCGCTTATAGTCAACTATGTCCACATCCACGTCACGTCCATAGAAAAATTCACTATAGACAGCGCCTTTATGTGTCGTAGAATTAAGGTGAATGCGCAGTAATTGTACCCCGCGAAATTAAAATTTTTCTTAGGTTTTTTGCAATTTTCATGTTGTATCTTGATCAAAATATTATACTTATTTACAGAATTATAATCATTAGAATCATTAATACATCTTTCTAAGTTAGATTTGTACCATAAGAACAAATCTCTTATGGAAAAGTGCTTATGGTACAAATCTAACTTACAGATATATTTCAATTTAAAGATTTTAATGACTATAATAATGTAAATACATATCTATTGTAGTCGCGAATCATATTTTGATCGAGATACAACCTGACACTGACCTGCAAATTGCAAAAAACATAAGAAAATTGCGTTTTTTGCAATTTGCTGGTCAGCAGTATTAAGTTGTACGTTGATTAAAATATGATTCGCGACCATACAAAATATTTATTTACAGAATTATAATCATTAGAATCAGTAATACAACTTGATAAGTTAGTATAATCCTAAAATGTCAAGATTTCATGAAATAGTCATTCAGTAGGATTACTTGGTCTTAGAGAGTTGTGTTGATGACCGCTCTTCTAGGACACTTTCACTTAAGGCTTAAGCCTTAAGTGAAAGTGTCCTAGAAGAGCGGTCCCCGCCACGTAACGGCTGCAGCGACCGCTGTCATGAAAATGATGGCAGCGGGGTCTAACCAAAAAACACAAAGGTACAGAAGTCAATCTACATACAAAGTGCGCTCGAGCAACGCATACAAAGACACAGCTCACGGACACGATATCTCGGAACGGTTGTAAACATAGCGAGCGCGAGTGCCATCCGCTTGAGCCACGCGTCTGTGAAGTGCAAAAATTGAGCAACGAAAATGTTTGTTTTTTGCATGTCATTAGCATTTTATAACAATGGGTAAAAGACTTTAATTTAATTTTATACCATACGTAATAAGTACTTTTTATGGAAGTTTAGCGTTATAGTACCTACCTATTATATTTTTGAGGTCCGGCCGAACTGGAAACCTGGCGCTGCAAACGCAATCTTGGTGAGAAGGTATAGGGCGCAAAGAGAGGGTGGGGACATGTTGAACAAGAAGAAGCGAGCGCTGATGCAGCGCAAGAAGAAAATCGAAATGAAGCCCACATTGGTCGTTTCAAAGCGTGACGGAGATATCACAGTCCAAATGGAAGTGTTCAAGAAATTCTCTAAAGAGCGACTCCTATTTCAGTATCCGTACGATGAAAAACCGCCTCTTATATACACAATAGGAAAGACGGCAGAAGAGAAACACAAAATTCAGAAGCATCGCGATAGAAGAGAACGCAGGGAGACTAGGAGAAAAAGTAGACTATTGCAGTCCACGTTCAGGGACAGGTGCCAAGAGATTTGTCTAAAAGCGTACAATCAAGCGATGGGGGTACTTCCTTTACCAAACCCTAACTCACCGGACTGCCCTTGCGCAGGTAAACCTTTGAATGTCGATCCACCTATTATAGATTCCTGTTCGTGCTCTGATGACGCTAGTGGGGTTTCGACCAGCGATACTGATAATGATGAATGGGTCATAGAATTCACACCACCTACAGCAAGATGGGATGCCAAAGCTAAACATCCACCAGTCCTTGTTGATGGTGAAACTACGTACAGTTATTTAGATTATAAAGTGAAAGTACTCGATAAGTCTGGCAACCAAGTGCCGAGGTTTTTCAAGGGTCCTGATGGAAATAAGGAATGCAGCGATTTAGGCGGATTCTGGGGTAAGGTTAAAAATGTGAGAACGTGGTTGGAGATAAATAAAGATGGTTTTATAGGGCCAGATGAACGGTGGGTCCCAGCGAACTTTACAGGACCTGATGGAATGATGTATTCATCAGAAGAAGGTGTTTTCACAGACAGTCAGTTGCGGGTATGGAAAATAGGTGTAGACGGATATGTAGACAAGGATGGTAACTGGGCATTCTATTCTAAGAAGAAAGGAGTAAGTCCACAAAAGTCAAAGACTACCCCCACGGCGTCAATAGTAGATGCGAAGAAAGGGGTAAAACTTTCCCCGACTGGATCATCGAAGGCTGGTAATGTCAAAAACAACAAAAAAGAAGCCACAGGAAAAAAAGCCAAAGCATTGGATGATAAGAACAAAACTGTAAAGGTAACTGCAGCAACACCATCCCCAACACTGAAACCCCCTAAAAACTCGGCAAATGTAAAGCATTCGACTAATGCTCATAAAACTAAAACCCCTATAGTCATGAGCTTTTCTACGAACTTTAACAGAAAGCCAGTACCACGTGTCACACGGGTGTACCGTAAGCTGCATAAAGAGCAGAGCGCATTGGAAAGGTATCGTGAAATAATAGAAGAACTAAGAGCATACGACGATATAGGAGCACTAAAGCCCCTTCGAAGAGCTAATAGAGCTTCGAATACGCCACTATCTCAGCTATCCACCTTCACAATGCAGGGTTATTATAATAAGAAGTCGCCAACATTAACAGTGGATAAGCCTTTTGAATTCGGGACACCAAGCAGCTTGTCACCCGTTAATTCGCTGATTGGTAAATTCATTTGTGTAGAATAACAGAGAATCTCCAACATAATTTATTAAAATATTTTACATGACTGTAAATCCAAAGAGAAGACTATTAAGTATGAGATACCATAATTTGTTAAGCTGTATTCTTCATTTTTTTTAATGTTATATAAAAAGATAAAGTTATTAAATGCTTGTTTTGTTGTAGTTTAGCTGAAAGACCACTGAATCACAATATTAAAGCTCTTTGAATGTTTTATCATCCATCTTTTTTTCTTCTCCCCTTCACAGCTCCCCTACCCTACCGAACACCCTATATTGCACGGAACACTAATACCTCAGGCGGGCTATATTGTGTAGTCCAACGTGTCCTTGAATGTCACAACTCACACATTTTATTTTATTTTAACGTGAACACTGAGGGCGCATTCCATCAAACTTTTATACATAGAATAAGTCTCAGGCTGGCAGCATACGTACGGTTTCCCGATCAGGAATTTAGATTTGGAGACCCTGAATGCACGCATTTCATACAAAATCGTCTCTAAGCGCATAAAAATACAATTGATTCTAGTCGGCCCTTCCGAAAGGTAATTTACAGTCCTCACTCCTCAGTGAAATGTTTACTACAAAGATGGTAATTGGATTTAGGACTCCAATTTTCCATTTTCATGTTTTTCATGAGTTGGTGGAAAATCTGAAATTAAGTAAGTAGGTATGTAAATAAAGTAAAAATGACTAAAGTATACAGCACATTGTAGATGACAAGTTTGATTTCGATGTTAGGTCTTTACTTCGGAAAAAGTACCTACACATTACATTTAATATTTGGCTTGTTCCCACGAACTCCGAATCTATTGTTCTCCAAAAATGTTCTTTCCATACATTGATTCCCAAGGGCTCCATAATTTTATTAGTTAAAATAATAAAATATTAAAACTGTTCCCAGCGGCTCCAAAACAAATCGCGTAAAGTCAACAAAACACAAATTGCTAAAATTAATGTTATAATTTCGTGGTAAATAGTTTCAGTACAAAGGTAGTCACTAGTCACAAATCAATATATTTTTCCCTGAACGTCGCTTCTCATAATGTCGCTCCTCAACAGACGTCTTGCTTGCATTCCCATTACCTCGCTCTTCACCTTCCTGTAAGTCCCACAACGTCGCGCCTACTTATGGTATAGTCATGGGTAGAGTCTTTTCAAACTTTATTTTAAAATTGCTTAAAATTGTTGAATTCCACTTTTTTTATTCTAAAAAGAAAAATAAAAAGGTTGGAACGGAAATAGGTATTAGTTTGAATTTCTCTCGGATGTGGACCGAAGATGACCACTTAATTTTACTTTTTATTATCTGTAATTTTATTTGAAAAGCACTAGGGTAGGAGAAGTATGCAAGAGATTGCTTCCAAAATAAAACTCATGAAGAACATGCGGCTTATGCATGGGGTACCTACGCATTACGTAATATACAACCTACTACTAACTTCTGTTACCCTAGTACTTTTCAAATAAAACTAAACTAAATAAGGCTATTTTGATTATACAAAAATATGAAGTACGAAATAAATTGCATTATTTATTTGAAAATGATTTAAATGTGTCTATATAATTTATTGCAGTTTTTTTTTCTCTAAGACCAGAAAATAAACTGTCGAAATAAAAAAATATTAATCATTTTCAAAGTTAATGCTTTTGAGCTGAAATTTTGTACAGAGATTCTAGACCAGCAGATACACTCTTCAACCCGTTTGTATTGATATACCCTTTCCGTAACACTCTGTATATAGTAATAACTACCTATATAGTATTATTTTTGATGCGAAAATGTTCCTTCCTTGTCTCACTTTTTCAAAATCTGTCAAATGCAGAATCTATTAAATATATCATCTGTCAATAGTAGATTATGATGTCAAAAGTAGAATCTTTAATTTGTTTGTTGAATCATAAATTAATTTTATTGTAAATATACTTTTTTTTTGCAGTTTGTACAGACGCCAGCACATCAACCTACACCTAACTGCCACATTTTCCCAATCAACTTTGAACCTTATGTTTCAGTGATAAAGTTGAAAATCTATTAAAGAAATTTGACAGATTGTAGTAGGTTGATGTGCTGGCGTCTGTACTTTAAAATTTTTGGAGCCAATGGGAATGATTTTATTTAATAATAATAAATTTGGGTTTATTTTTGGAGCCGTTGGGAATAAATTTTGGAGCCGGTGGGAATAAGCCAATATTTATCTCTTGAAATTAGAAACTAAGATTTCCTAATTTGTTTTAGGTAGGTAATCAAATTGCAGAAATTTCCGGCGACAAAATTTCTATTTGAACAAAGAGATTTAAGCTAGAGTAAATAATTTAATGTCTTTGTATTTGAAAGACATAAATTAAAGAGGTTCCGACATTTTTGTATGAGAGCTGGCATACCTAACCGTCCGCCATTTTGAAAAAAACCTGTTTTGGCGGCCAGGGATGAAACATGTGTCAATTGATAGAGTAAGTGATTGCAAACAAAAAAATTTTAGTAATGAATCTCGTAAGTGATACAGTTTCTGAGATAGGTATTTGAGGTCAAAGACGTGAAAAAATAAAGCATTTAATTTTTTGTTTTTAATTTAGTGGAGCACAAATGAGTCGGCGAAGTTCGTCCGTGCTGTATGAAACCATTTTGGCAAATAAATGATTTTGATTTGTTTTGAAATAAACTGTATTCACCAAAAATAACTTATTTGATTTTATTTCAAATACCTACCTATCTATTATTATTACTAAATCGACTATGCAGCATATACCTATTAGCATAATATTATTATGTCAATATCAACTAAACTCATAAAATTGCTAATTTTCATGTTTTATTATTACATTTTTGAACTCAAATATCTCAGAAACTGTATCACTTACGAGATTCATCTCTGCATAGTTTTGTTTATAATCACTTACATTGTAGATTGGCACATGTTTCATCGCTGGCCGCCAAAACCGGTTTTTTCCAAAATGGCGGACGGTGTAGGTATGCCAACGAAGTCGGATGTTCTTTAAAATTATTCACTCTCTGAAGAAAATTGTCGACATGGAACTTTTACAACCCTATTCAAATGATTGAATTCAATATGTTTATGTGAAAACTGAGCCCTAACCCTAATTACACTTAAATATGATGAGATATTAATGAAAACATAAATTCTAAATATAAAATAGTATTAAAAATGCTCACACAAGCAATCGAAACATTTATAGTCATGAAAATTTACACTTCCTTGTGCAATCTTATTCCGCTGCCTTTTTGATAGCGAATTTTACAAAATGCGCATGCTTTCATAATAAAAATGATCTAAATATCACGTAGTAAACACAAAATACATAAAAAGGCGTATTCCACGATATTAGACCTAAATCATCAGAAACGAACCAAACAACTCAACGTCCATTTGAAAGAACGGAGTGTACTACGTGAGCTCGACAAATGGACGTGCGATTAACGCTTATGCGACACTGTACTGCGACTCACCATAGTTCGAATGCACGCTTGTGCGACACACTGAAGATCGACATCACGCTAGTGTGACAAACGATTGCGCGACAATAGTTCGACACTACGGTAGTGCGACACTACGGTAGTGCGACACTACGGTAGTGCGAGAGTACTGTAATTCGACAGTACGTTGGTGCAGTATTACAGTAGTTTGACACTACCCTAGTGCTACAAACGATTATGCGATATTGCCTTCTGTAGATATTAAATGAGAAATAAGAAAGCATTAACTTCATCTACATAAATAAAAATGAATCGCCGAAATATAGGTTAGTCGAAAACTGAACCTTTAATTTCAGAGAACCAGGTACTTACTACGGCTACGGCGAAATTGAAGAATTATATCGTTATTTATAAGTGCTAGCAAGTTTTAGGGAAATAATAATGGTTCCGAAAAACAAATTAATCTCCAGCGGCGATCTGTGGCCGACAAAAAAAAAATGGATCTTCGAATAACAAAACTAAACTTCCGAATAAAATACTGAACCTCCGACAAAATTACTAAGTTACCGACAACAGAGGTTTTGTCAAGGGCACCCCGAGGTTCGGTTTGGTTAGGTTACTTTAAACCCTTTACATAGAAATAGGAGCCCCGCGAAGCGGGGCTCCGTCGACATAGGATGCAAGAGCGAGCGAATGAGAATACAAATACCTTTACCTAGGTATATATCAAAACGTAATTTAAGCTGGTAGAAAAGTATTATAGCAATAAACAGTCATGTTTATTTTTGGAAGATTTCAGTATCTCATTCGGCTGTTTCGTCATTTTTATTCGGACAAAGTAGTCGGAAAGTTAGTATTTTAGGCAGTAGATTTTTAGTAAGGACAATTCTTATTTTTTTGTCGGAGCTTTTATTATTATCCCAATCGAATCCGGGAACATTACCAAGAGTTTGTAACTAACTAAGCCATCACGGTCATCATATAATATACATATGATTATGAATACAAATGTGTCTTCATGTCGTACTAGCGTGTTCGACAGGCCTGATGGTCTAGTGGTTAGTGACCCTGACTGCTATACCGGAGGTCGTGGGTTCGATTCCCACCCAGGACAAATGTTTGTGTGATGAGCACGATCATTTGTTCTGTGTCTGGGTGTAATTTATCTATAATATGTATGTATTTAGAAATATATAAGTATGTTTATCAGTTGTCTAGTACCCATAACACAAGCTCTGCTTAGCTTGGGACTAGATGGCGTTGTGTGATAGTTGTGGAATATTATTATTATTATTATTTATTATTATGTCGATCTTCAGTGTGTCGCACAAGCGTGCATTCGAACTATGGTGAGTCGCAGTACAGTTTTGTCGCATAAGCGTTAATCGCACGTCCATTTGTCGAGCTCACGTAGTACACTCGAAAGAACGTGCCAATTTTAGTTCCTGAGAACCTCGAGCGGGGCGCTTTGAATCGGTACAAAAAATAACTGTCATTTCGTAGAGTAGGTATAGTCAGTCCAGCCTTTAATAAGTCCATGGTCCAGCCTTCTTGTATGATAGAGGTCAGTGACACACAGTCATTTTGTTAGCAAAACCTTTCAAAACTTATCGAGGTAAGGTTGAATTGTGCTGAATCTTTTTTTCATAGATTTATAATAACGTCCAGATGCCTAGTACGCGCTGTCAAAATGCTTCGAATTCAAATACACCAAAATAGTGTCTTCGTTCGTTAGCCCCGCCCACAGGCCGCCATTACGCGACAGACGTTCAACGCGTGTACGTCAGAAAACGCTGTTAAATATAATTGAAAAAAAGACGGTTGGTGCAGTGAAATCGTGTAAAAACTACACTCCAAAAAAAGACAAGGATACGAACATCACATTTCACTGGTAAGTTTGCAATTTTATGATGAATTTCTACGTATTTCTTTGAAATTATTACGAAAACAAAATAAAAACAAAACGACGCCATAATATTTGAGTATTGCCAAGGTAAGGCATGAAATATTTTTACCCTTTTTTATGCTGCGATATTTTAATATTGTATAATGTTACGAAATCAACATTATTATTATCAACAAAATGATATCAATGGTTGCCAAGGGTATGAAATACTTTTACCATCTTTTTTAATACTACGATATTATTGAGTCAACAAACGGATTTGGAGCGAAACAATATTTTAGGTATGTTTGTTACATTAACGTATGTTTAGCGATAATTCTCAAACCAGTACAGTACGCGCCAAATAAGTTGAACCATCATGACGGTCGATCTTGAATGCGCAGTAACCGATTATCGTGTTTCAATCGAAGTAGGGGCGCGCGTAACTATAGAAAATGGTTCAACTTATTTGCCGCGTAGGTACTATACTTCGATTTTGATGATCTTTGGTAAATTGGTAGCTAAGAAGAAAAAGTTATACCTATTTATTTGCACAAAGCACCAACCATTTTCACATAAACTGATGATTATAGTAGAGAAGTCATGTTTTACTTTGTTAGTGTGCAGGAAACATTTGCAATTTTTTTTTAAGTTTGTCATGCTGTATGCATGAAAATTGCTTCAGCAGATATCAATATATTTATACATAGACGTTAATATGAAACTAAATAATGCGCTTTACAAATTGATAATATTTATGTAAATATATGTTTTGTTGGAATTTGGTAACATAGTTATTTTGTAAGTTTATTTCTTCCATAGATTTCCAACAGATCCCGTGACATCCAGAAACGATCAATTGAAACCGTGCTCTAGCTTCTGACGTTTTACAAGTGCCCATGTAGACCTATGTGAAATAAACAATTTTGACTTTAAGTTTGAATACGTTCTTTTATTTATTTTTTCTAAATACTAGCTGCTGCCAGCGGCTTTACCCGCGTGAAAGTAGAAATTCATTCGGTCAGCCGTTCGAACGTGAAAAAGAAGTAACAAACATACACAGAAACACACACACACACCACTCACAAACTTTTTCCTTTATAATATTAGTATGATATTAAAAGTTTTTTTGTTTATTCACACATGTTTACGAAAACCATGTTAAAAATAAAATTATAACAATCTTCAAAAACTATCATAAGAGTCAATCGGTATGAATGTAAAAGGCGAGTTTCATTTTGTAAACATATAATAACTATATAATTACCTAAGTGAATATGAATAAGAAAACTACACGAATTTTCCCACATTTTGGGGTAATCATTTTGCGCTGGTATTAGAAAACGTCACGCACACAACTGCAGAAACGATAATAATACACTTGCGGTGGGCGGTACCAACGCACACGCGTATCACTAAATGCATTCAATAAGAACGGTGCGTTTTGTACGGATCACTCAATCTGGACGTTATTATAAATCTATGCTTTTTTTATAAAACAAAATGCATAATGTCAAAAACATGGCTTTCTCGATTGATGCCTTCAAAAATCATAGAAAATTTTTAAATTTATGACACCATGTTTCTGGCAAAGTTTTAAATTGAAAACATTCTGAAAGCTAAATTTTATAGTTCTTTGTTTAATTCTGGACGTGAAAGGTTCGGAAGGGCGCATAATTTTAATTAAATACCAGTCAACATATTATATAAGTGTACCTAAATAATGAATAATGGCTCACACAGATTCAATGTTCTTGTTAGAGATTATAGTTGAACAATTGAGTAGCAGTTGCAGAGAGTGTAGCATCAGAGGTCAGTTTGCAGATGTGTTTAGTGTTCAACTAAAAGATCCCGATGAACAAGAATGTGTTTTGCCAAAGCGGCTTGGGAGACTGAAAAGCCAGCGGAAAACAAAAACTAAGAACAGCAAGGGCCCGGACCTGGACAGATCGCCGTCGACGAATGCATTGCAGACGGGGCAAACCATTTTATTTGCGGCCAATGTCGACACACTGATTTCAAACATGAAACTGTATCCATTAGAGTTGTCGCTGTGGAGTAAGGTTGTACCAGACTATAAAGTAGGATCGACTTACATTCCGTGGGGTGCGCCGTATTACGAATATTTGAACAAGCTCCACAGGAAGCAAGGACAGCAATCGATCTGTGTTAGAGGCAATTACAATGTGTTTGACGAGGTCACTTCTCAACGTATGGCCGAAATTAAACTGAACGTAAAATTGAGGCACTTTAAAGATAAAATTACTACTCAAGTTAGGTCTTTGTTTCCGGAAACCCAACAGACTGTTATGAATACTGACTTAAATTCTAAGCCCATTAGCACGTCAAGCAGAACGATTAAAGATAGCCCAATTAACTTAACTGAAGAGACTGGTACTATTAAAACTATTTATAGTGATGACAAACGTAGACCTTTTCGCACCAAAAAGAAGAACATTAAAAAGAAAGAATCTAGGAGTATTGAAGACCTTAGCAGTAAAGAACGCGTCACTGAAGTCGAAAGTGCTGAAGTGGATAGTAAAATCAATAATAGAAGATTAAATAGTCGCATTATCACTTTAGTAAGAAGTGATAGGAACTTAGACAAAAATCCAACGTTATCTGTTATAAGATCCAAATCTTGTTCATCAATTCTTCAAAGAGATTCTAACATATTAAATAAATATATTTTCGGGGGCACGCCTGCAGGGCCATTTGGTAACCAGGCCTATTGTGTTAGTTATTTTACGGTAAAAGACTTTGCCGACTCCCCAAAGTCTGTGTCTCCAAGCCCTCCGTCTCCAAAATCTGAAAAATCTGGGATAGCCGGCTCTGAAAAATCGAAATCCGAAAAATCTGACGAATTGCAAGAGATAGAAAAATACAAAATTAGAATATGCGAGAGTGAATGTACTAATGTAAAAAGAAAATCTGGGTTACCTGGCACACAAAGTACTTGTTCTTTGGATTTACCACTAAAAGCATCACATTTGATCACAGTGAAAAAATGTGATGATGTCGCATGCGGATTTGAAAAAATGAGGGAAGTTCCCACGCCGCCAGAGGATCGCATTTTTTTAGACCTGAGTACGCGGAGAGCAGACTGTTGCGATCTCACGGAGAAAGTGGAGGAAGTGGTAGCGGGGATAAAAGCGAAGATGAAATTATTTGGTAGCGAACCTTGTTATTGTGAATGCGAATGTCAATTTGGCATCAAGAAAACAACATATTGTGAAATATGCAGAGGCTTTGAGCAGTTTGGTGAAGACTCTGGAAGAAAACCTGAATACGAACTACTTTTTCCCTGTCCAATATTCCACAAACTAACCGAAAAAAAGAAGGTGGCTGCGTCTGGAAGCGACACTAAGAGTAAAGTGAAGCCAGAACCCGAGAAAGAAGTAACAAAAAAAGGGAAAAAAAAAATAGACAGCAGATTCAAGTTTAACTACGGCTATACAGGTATACGTACGTATTTTTCTTTTTTTTTACTTCTGGATATGCTATCTACTACTCAGTGACGGATTAAGACTACTTGATGCCCTAAGCAATCCACGCCTGTGGGCCCCTCTATCCGTATGTCAACTAGAATCGGTCTTTAAACCTTTACCGCCTAAAAACATTAGTTTTTTGTAAAATAAGATGATGAGATGTACCGTTTATTTTCGTTGGTTCCCACTTTTGAATCCCATTTTTAACCGACTTCAAAAAAAGGAGGAGGTTCTCAATTCGTCGGAATCTTTTATTTTTAATGTATGTTCCCCGATTTCTCGAAGACGCCTGGACCGATTAGGAAATTTTTTTGTTATGCTTGTATTTTGTTGGAAAGGGTATACTTCCCAAATGGTTCCATGAAAATTTTATCGAAATCGGACAAGCGGTTTTTGAAAAATCAACAAAAATCTATTTTTGTTTACTTTTTCGTGGGGTAGTTACAACTAAAAAGTGAAAAATAAAAACTTTTTTACAAAAAAAAAAACAACCGACTTAAAAAAAAACACTACAAAGTGATAAATAACTTTAATTTCGGAAGTCGGTGTCAAAAAACGAAAATGCGGAATCAACGACACCGACTTCCGAAATTAAAGTTATTTATCACTATGTAGGTAGTGTTTTTTTTTAAGTCGGTTGTTTTTTTTGTAAAAAGTTTTTTTAGGTAAGTATTAACAATGGATCCCGTTTGCTATTTCCGTTGAATCCCATGTTATAACAACATGTGTACATTTCAGAAGAAAAGTGATTAACCTTTATCAAACACTAGCTTCTGCCCGTGACTTTGTTCGCGTGGAAGTTGTAAGACACCACAATATTGTAAAGTAACAGCCGCATTTTATAAAACATCCCTGTACACTTGTACGTTTGTAGTTTTGGTCTCAGCAGCCAAAATATACCTATAGAGAGTTAGGACTGGTGACGATGTAGCAAGCGACATATACTTAAACTTATAAACTAAACTGATAAATTTTTGTTTAATAACGTGTTATTTAACAAGCAATTCATTTTTTATTCATTTTATCTCGTAAAACAACGTTTGGAATTAAAACGTTTTACATATTGACTTATCTATCATTACGCAATTTCCTAAAAATGAAACTCATTATTTCATCGACTTGCGCTAATAGAAAAAAAGAGATTATTTTTAGTGGGCTACCCGGAACCGAACTAGTTAGATTAGGTTAATTATTAAAAAAAAAACAACGTTAGGTTAGGTTAAAACTGTGACCCCTACGCACGAGCCGAGCGAGCGAAGCGAGCGGTGCCGCGGCAGCGGCCGGCTAGTGCCAGAAACGACTAGATTATATAGAAAATGAGTTGTTTGTGAAATAAATAGTGTACGAAACGTTGGTTGGAAACTAAAAATTTGTCAACGGAGTTTTGGTGAAACATTAGTGAACCCCTCATTTTATTATAAACAATTTTGTTGTTGAAAGTACCCGAATTCAGATTTTTTTTTAAGCATTCGGGATCCAACGGAAATACTTTTCGGGATTCAACGACAATAAAACGTAATTATCTTGCATTTTTTAAATTCAGGATCCAACGGAAATACATAATAATGTTTTGCGGGATCCAACGCCAAAAATATTAAACTGGGATTCAAAAGCGGGATCCAACGAAAATAAATCGCTAGGCGGGGGGCCCGCGGGAAGGGGTGGTTTGTGATTAGCTGATCGCAATTCCGGTACATTCGAATTGCCGAATGCACTAGCGGGCAGCAAGTGGGCAAGCGGGAGCGGGGTTATGACTAGGTCGGACTCTATGTCTACTTAAAACGCGCGAATTTTCAAATTAGTCCTAGAAACTTTTTTTGATGTGGTTTTTGGTGACATGAGAGTGAGACGTGATGCCCTAAGGACGGATTTTTTTTGTGCTTCTTCTGGTGCCCCCCCCCCCCAGACGTGATGCCCTAGGCAATTGCTTAATTTGATTAAGGGTTAATCCGTCACTGCTACTACTATGTATATCTACTACTGAATTTTATTTGATTATTATCTATGTAATTTCCTTCACATTATAGCGCCTCATATTGGTCACAGTCGCTGCGCATTGCCTTGTGTTGGAACTTTGAATCCGGTACCCAAGCGCATGGGTTGGCTCTGGACTTGTGAAAACGTACCTGGAATGAAGGTACGTACTAATGGCTATAGCTTTCACCTATTGGAAATAGTGAAGATTTTTATTTATTTTTTTGTTTATAGTACCGTCCGTCGTGGAAGCCTGGTGCATCGAATAAATATGTAGTGAGGTCACTTAAAATGGCCAAGAATCCTGGCGAATTCTTGGCTAAAATGAAAAGGAAAGTTGCAGGAAAGGCAAAGAGACCACTAAAGAGGCCGTTACTAACTGTGCATAAGAAAGATGGTGAATACACTGTGACTATGGAAACCATGAAAACTTTCACAAAACCAAGGACTTTTAATCAATACCCATATGAAGACAAGCCTTTGGTGACTTACACGATCGGGAGGACTTCAGAAGAAAACCTACAAAGAAAGATAAGGAAAGAACGTGCGCACAGACGGCTGGAGAGATTTCAACGAGACTTCGTTCAAAGCGCATTCAGAGATATGTGTAAGGATATTTGTATGAAGACATACCAACAAGCGCTTGATATACTGCCCGATGCCGAACAGCCCGACTGTACCTGTTACCCAGCACAGCCTAGTCCTGAGGACGTAGACCAGGATCATTCCTGCTCTTGTTCCGAAGACAAGGACTTGTCCGAGTCTGACACTGACTCTGATGAATGGATAGTTGAATTCACTCCCCCTACTGCTACATTTGATCCAACGTTCAAATCCAAAAAAGTGATAACTGCAGACAACACAACTCAATATACGTACATGGATTACAAAGTAAAACTATTAGATAGGTTAGGAAATCCAGTGCCAAGATTCTTTAAAGGTCCTGATGGTAAGCAGCAATGCAGCGATTTAGGTGGATTTTGGGACCCAGATCATAAATGGCTGGAGATTAACGTGGACGGTTTTATAGGACCTGACGAGAGATGGGCTCCGAACATTTTCCTAGGGCCTAATGGAGAGCCAGTCGATGGTGAGCATGGAAAATTCCAAGCCATGGATGGTAAGTGGTTGGTTGTTGGAGTTGATGGATATGTTGATCAAGGCAAATGGAAGTTCTACGCTGTTTCAAAAAGTCCAGTGCCCAAAAAGCATAAGTCTCGGAAAAGAAAGGCAGCTCATCAACCAAAGCAAGACAAGCGATCCGAGACCACTTGGAGTTGCTTCGGCAGTGTATCTCCGGGACAGTTATCTAAAATGGGGATTGTCGGTCATGGACAAGATAAGAAGGTATTATATTCAAAATTAAAAGAAATGTTGGCGCAAGGAAAAAATGTAAATATTCCACAGCCTAAAACAGTACCGCGGTCAAATAGGCCTAAAGGAAAATTTCTTGCTGATCGAACCCGCACTGTTGCTGAGAAAGTACAATGTAAACATGCCACTCCTTCTGATAAAGGAATAGTGGCTGTAGATGGTCATGGGAATAAAGCATATTTTAGATTGAAAGCTTATGATAATAAGAGGCCCAAAGAAAGGATAGCCTCGCTTACAAATAAGGGTATTAGTGTAAGCTCATTCCATGTACCGTGTTTTCATTCGTTCATTAGTCAAGAAATTATGAAAAAGCAACAGTATGAACGCCTGGTGGCGCTCGCTGAACGTCGGGCAGCGACTAACTCCGGGGAGCAAAGCACTGCCGCATCCACACAAGCCGACTATAAGGGTGTCTACGTAGTATAATTTAGTTCTGGGTTCATAATATATGAAACGATTTGGTTTAGGAATTTATAAGGTTTAGACAGTTGAACTTTTAAGTAGAATTTATTTGGTATACGTCCTAAGTCAAATTTTGTAACGTTATGGTAACTTGTAAGATAAATAAATAATTTATTTATATTGGCCTTTTAAAAAAAAATATGATTTTACATCTTTATAATTATTATTATAATACTAGCAGCGCCCCGCGGTTTCACCCACATAAGTTCAATCCCGTGGGAATACCGGGATAAAAACTATCCTATGTCCTCTCCCGGGACTCAAACTATCTCTATACCAAATTTAATCTAAATCGGTTTAGCGGTATACGCGTGAAGAGGTAACAGACAGACAGACACACTTTCGCATTTATAATATTACTACCTAATGGACTATGGATTGGATCTGATGACCATTCGTCACATTGGCCATTTCGTCGCGCGCTGTCCCTAATAGGTCACATTCACTAATACGTCACCTTGTGCATCTGGTCAGTTTCTTAACTCGTCTCATGCTGTATTTCGACTCATTCCCAACTCGTCCGACAACGTACAGTCAGCGTTAAAAATGCCGGGATGAACAGACTGTTCACAATGATCTCAACACCTAAAAAGTTAAACTTTATTTTGTTTGGATATTGTGTTCATTCTAAAACATTGGGTATCATTTAAGCTATCACCAATTTAATTAGTTTTGTGTTTCTTAAATAATAGGGTTTGTCCTCCAAATTGTAGATCTGTCACCAAAATGTAGTCACCAAACAATGCAAGTGACCTAACCAAACCGAACCTCGGGGTGCCCTTCGCTCGCTCTTGCATCCTATGTCGACGGAGCCCCCTTCGCGGGGCCCCTATTTCTGTGTAAAGGGTTTAAAGTAACCTAACCAAACCGAACCTCGGGGTGCCCTTCGCTCGTTCTTGCATCCTATGTCGACGGAGCCCCGCTATCTGAGAACGAAAATATTTCGTGGCGATAGATCTATTTATTAGGTGATACAAATATTTCGTGGCGATAGATCTATTTATTAGGTGATACAACTTGATGACAAATATAAATTTTGGTGATAGAAAATATAGTTCCCTAAAACATTCCTCGTGTCATTAGGTTAAAGTTGTTTAGATAATTTTGAACAGTTTGTTCGTCCCGATATTATTGTCGCTTACTATCTAGCTATCTATACAGGGTGAAATTGAAAACATGCGACAAATCGAAATGGGAGATTGTACTCATAATTATGAACAACTTTTACTATGGGACCAAACCCGAAATCGCGAAAAATAAAATCAGCTGTTCCCTACAAGTAGGGAACATGATGAGTACAATCTCCCATTTCGATTTGTCGCATGTTTTCAATTTCAACCTGTATATATAAAATTATGAAGTTTGGCATTTTTAATTTTTCTAAACTACCTCCTAAAGAGGGATTGGGGGGTCTCAAAATTTGTATAGAAGAATTTTAACATTTTGTCTGATTATCTCGAAACTAAACTCGACTCGATTTTGTGTAAATTAAAATGCTAGTTAGGTACCTACCTATTTATGTTACGAGAGTCCATTTTTAAGTTGAGTTTTTTTTTTTTCTTTATCTTCTTTCTAGTAAACAAGTGCGAGTACTACCTAATTTATAATAAAATTTTGTTGTACTGAAAATGTTTGTTTTTGTGCTTAATTGTACATATCCATCGGACGAGTTGGGAATGAGTCGAAATACAGCATGAAACGAGTTAAGAAACTGACCAGATGCACAAGGTGACGTATTAGTGATTGTGACCTATTAGGGATAGCGCGCGACGAAATGGCCAATGTGACGAATGGTCATCAGATCCTATGGATTATGTAACAGGGTCTCGTCTTTTCATTATGGCCGCTTTTAACGTTCTGCATCGTTCTCACATGTATAATTTTTAACATCAATGATGTAACCAAGACTTTGTAACCATATTGTTTTGATTTAAAAGAGTGTCCATGGAGTTTCTTGCCCGTTTTTCTCCAAAGGTACCTACGCTTTGGAATGGGCAACTAGCTTCATCTTTGACTGACCGACCCCTTGACAATTGCCTGTAATAGATATACCTAGATAACGCAAGTATCACGAACTGTATGAAAACTAAGCGTGCCACTTTTTGACTACCTACTATGACGTCACAAGCTCGCGCTCTCTCGGTCACGCTCACCCAGCCAGCAGTACGCAGGACTGAGCGCGAAAGTGGCGGCTTATGATTTTCAATCGTAAACTGGTGCGATTTTTGACACGCGAAGTAGGTACTCTTGCGTTATCTAGGTGTGTCTATATCTGTGGTAAGTAGCATATAATTGGGGGTTCTGGACCACAGGAAGTCCAGCCTAAGTAGACCCGTGAGGGTATGTAGTTAGTGTGGAGACGAGCGTTCAGGTTATAGTGGTTAGTGGTGAAAAATGGTGTGTCGAGCGGAAACAGTATGTTGATAAGAAGGTGTAGCGGGGGCGGGGCGGGGAAGTAAATGTCATGAAACTTTGTTGCTGCGGTTAACTGTTGATAAGGTGTTGCGGGGGCGCTGCGGGGCGGGTGCGGGACGGGGAAGTGTGGATTGATAAGGAGGCGTAGCGGGGGCGCTGCGGGGCGGGTGCGGGGCGGGGAAGTAAATGTCATGAAACTTTGTTGTTGTGGTTTTGATAAGAAGGTGTTGCGGGGGCGCTGCGGGGTGGGTGCGAGGCTTGGAAGTGTATGAAATGTCATGAAACTTTGTTGTTGCGGTTAGTGTTCTTTTGCTAAGTACGTCTGATGGTGATGTGTTTACATTATAGTACGTTTGTATTTATTTACATTCGGATGGTAGCATTGGTGGAGGAAGGTTCGCGAAATTAATTATTATTTGCAATGTCTGATTCAGTGAAATCTAATGTGGAAGACATTTCTAAAATGATTTTCAAGAATGTTCATGGTGAGATAATATTGACTAAAAGTATGCGGACTGCTCAGAAGATATCTAACTCAGATTCATTAAAACATCAGGACAATGATGTTGATGATGATGATGATGATGGAAGTCGTATGGAAGATTCGAAGACATCTAATATTGAAAACATACATTACGTTGTATTCAAGAGTGATGATGAGGTTACACATACATTTGTTCGAGTTAGCGATGATGATGATGATGATGATTCTGATGGAATGGATGAGTGTGGTACTGGTTCAGCATCATCACAAGTGAGTAGAACAATAGCCTCATTGATGAGTGAATATAATAGAGATCACAAGCCACAGCACCCGCAATTCAGTTCAAAAACAAAACGTTTGCACACTTTCATAGATTGGCCTCGAGGTATGCGTCAGAAGCCTGAAGATCTTGCAGAAGCTGGTTTCTTTTATACTGGTATCGGAGATAGAACCATGTGTTTTCATTGTGGTGGAGGCTTAAAAGATTGGGAAGATGATGATGATCCTTGGCAGCAACATGTTCAGTGGTTTAGTGGTTGTGCTTATGTAAAGAAACTTACCCCGTGTTTTATGTGAGAATAAGTGGGAAGGTGAAAAAAAGGAAACAAAAAAAAAACTGTATACAACAAACAATGTATTTTATTTGATTAAATAATGTCCCCAAGCCAAAGTGTTTATTCCATCCTCAGTAATAAATCTTTTATCATCATTACCACAAAGAATTTTTTTTCTCTTAATTTGTGTATAAACATGGTGCTTATCGCTAGTAAACGTATACATGTTATCATATTTTACATAGTCACGATCAAGTGCTTTTTTATAATTTTCAAAATTTAACTTTCTTACAATAGCGGCGGAGGTGCCTTTGTTTTTCTTTACACTCAAATCATTTTGTAAAACATAACTATACATTTTAGAACGTAAACCAATAAATTCTTTGATGATACAACCATTGGTTTCATCTTTCATAAGACCAATCACTTTTTTGTTGACTAATGGTAGATTATAAACATTGTCCATGGGAAAATCAGAGGTGTCAAATTTAGCCTCTAAGTCACATCTAATATCTTCATAAAAATTTTCAGTTGTGATTTGATAGATGAAAGAATCGGTATCTGTGTAGAGTAATTGTACGTTATGTTTGTATTTAGATAGCATATATGAGTAGTGAAAATTGTACATAACATATTTGGAAAGTTCTAGTATAGTGAAACCAACATAAATAGGTTTATTATACAATATGTTTGTTTTATTCATTTGCACCGCTATAAAATCTTCAGAGAAAATCTTACAACTATGAAAATTAGGATGAGCTATGTATCTTTCAGCACCGTATTTACATTTAGTATTGCCTTTCTCATCACCCCACATGTTACAAAGTTTCACATCAACTCGTTTCCTTACATTCTCTATGGTTTTACCGAAAATCGAGTTGTTCATGAGCTTGTAGAAGTCTTTTTCAAAAGAGTTTTTTGCAAATATTCTTTTTTGTGTGTTTAAATCTATGTAAGGTTTAAGCCATGGGGATTGCTGAAACGATAAGATCCTATGGATTTTTTTACAAACTAACCCATGTTCTATGCATTGCTTCAAGTTAACATAGTGAATTACATAATTGTGTTTGTTGTTCAGAGTAAGTAAAAGCTTTTTAGTTTTACCGTTTGGTGGTGTTTTTGTTTCAGCACAAAATGGATAGTCATTGTGTAAATCATGTAGACACTGTGGATACTCCAGGTCCACTTCCAAAATGTAACCGATATCTGAATCAGGACGCTGTGCTAATATATTGAATGAGTTGATTTCATCACTCGTTAACCAAACAAAGTTTCCATAAGGCAGATATTGACTCATAGCATAACCATACAAATTATTAACATCCAAATACACAATGAAACTGTTATCCTTTGTAGAATTGTATGTGGTTGGATCTAGAAAGTTATTATTAGCCTGAGCATGTCTTTTGGAAACTTGACTAATACCACCTCGAATACCAGACTGTAAGAACTGAATCATTTCATAATCGGTGAGAAGTTCGAGATTTATTCCTGTCTGTCTCAACATAGCATCCCATGAAAGACCGGGTGCTGTAAGATATCTACAAGGATCTAGTTTATATGCACTCAAACAGATACTACGGAAATTTTCAAACACTTCAGCAAGCAATAGGACATCTGTTTTGAGATATAAATCACAGTATTCACCCAACGTTTCTAATTTAAATTTTTTCCATACAGTTTGCGCGTGTATGTAATCGCTATCGGAAATATGTGTTTGTGTTAGTTCACTGTAAAATGATTGTTTATCGGGTAATGATGTATCTTTGAGTTTGGTCCAAGAGTTAAGGTATTCATATGGAAACACACCCTTTCGTGTTAAAAGACTTATTTGATCAGGATCTAAAAAGTGTTTAGATAATATATTAAATTGATCTCGTGAGAGATTTTTCACCAGTTTATCTAAACTGGTGGACATAAATTTAAACGAATCAACAAAACGTATTGTTATTCCTTTTTGAGTGTCATCATCATCATCATCGCCATCTTTAAAATATAACTTTTGACTAAATGAAATGTACTTTTCCTTATTCTGTGGTATACACTCAATGCGGGCACCATCTCTTGCAGCAAGCTCCTTAATGAATAAGTGACTATCGTATCCGCTTAAATTATGAAAAAATATTGGAATATAGTTGGGTAGAGAATATTTTAAATTACATAGCTGATGAGCTACACCTCTAGTTTTCCCTGTGAGATGACAATGATCGATAACTTTTCGATCGGATGATAACAATGGTTGCTCACAAATATGACAATGAGTGAATGTGTTATTCATTATCAAGCTTTCATTTTTATCATAATATAGTATTTTATTTGAGTAATTATCAGCAATATAACGAGTATCCAAATAGATATTATCTACAAACTTTTTAACACAGTCTTCACCACGATATGTAACAAATTTACTTAATGAACTATCATAGTTACAATGTATGTAATACGCAAAAGCGCATGGAATGTGCTCATGAGTGTAATAAGTGGTTTTCATTTCCTCCATTTTGAGGGGGTTTAAAATTGATTCAAAATCTGCATATATAACAAATGGTACAGAAAGTTGATGACTAATATTTTTGAAACTCAAGTACTTATCATCGGGAGTAGGTAGTTCTATTAAAGCTTTTTCACATCCTAACATCTTATGACGTTCAATTTTAGACTCACTAATGAAATATTGCAAGCATCCATCACAGAAAAATATTTTACTTTTATGACTGGTAATTTGAGAGCGTATCAGACGAGACATTTGTTTTATCCAACAATAATGAGATTTACCATTATGTTTAGTATCTTCATAAAATAAGAGATTGACATGACGATTGTTGGGGTTACCCTTAGATATATACATGGGTACGATCTTTTTAGTTTTTTTAATACCATACACATTAATATTGATCTGGTTCAACTCTTCGAAACGTTTGATTCCTTGAATCGATACTGGTAAATTAATTCCTGCTGTTTTGAAGACTGTCTCATAGTGTGGGTATGATATTAGACGATTCGAATGGGAATCAGCTGGATAGAGGGCGCTTGCTACTGCCCAGAAAAAGCAGGCATTGTCGGTGTTCTGTACATTCACACATGCATGTTTACGTTGTATCCAATCCGGAAGTGGTATGTAAGAGCCGGCCTTTAACGGTACGTATTTGTTGATGTTAATCTCTAAAAATTCAATCTTCTCCAATGTCCATCCGCTATCTCTTTCTTGAAACTCTTCGCATTTCTTCAGAATTTTAGCGCAGGTCTCGTTATAGTAATGAGATAAGTCCGATGATTGTTGTAAATGTATGTTTTTAGTGTTGAATGATTTCAGGTCTCTAATCACTTCATTCTCTCTTACTATAATATACGTGCAGAAAAGTTCAATGTTTACCTTAATATGTTTGTTTGATGCTATTTCCATTTTAAGCAATTCTTGAATTTTAGATGCAGCTCCTGCTAAGTAAACTTCTGGGTTTAATACACTTGATGATGATTCATTAATACGATATGTCACGATTCTACACTTAAACGCTGTATTCACAACATACATGAAATAATCTCCTGCATCTTGTTTACATAGTAACTTATGACGTTTCGTTCTCGAATGAGTAATTAATTGATTACTCTCCACTTTTGTATTACAAAAAGGACACTCGTACATTGTTATGCTACACTATGATTATAAAAAAAAAAAAACAAGTAGTGATAGCGTATGTTATCCGCAAACGACTGGGAACTGAATGATTTAAATACTTAATTTATATCTACTATTTTTTTTTACATTTTGCGGTTGGGTTGCGGTTGGTATATTGAGATAAAAGAAACAAAGTATGCTGTCAACTAAATAACACATTTTATTATTTTATAGAAAGCATGAGAAGAATAAATAATCGATTACAAAACATTTGATTTCTTGATCCACAATTGACATTTCATCATAGACATTTTCCACAATTGCATAGGCTTCAGACATTGTTTTCGGTTGGACGAGCTTGAACCGCTTTCTAAAGAAATTAATACGGTTCTCATAGTAACTCTTTACCTTTGTTAAGTGACGTAAACGTGAATCAAGACAATTCAATAAATGATTCAGACACCACCACTCTTCACAGCAGATGACAATCGATTTCGTCCCAATGTCAATTATGATGAATTTTTTGCTTCCTTCTTCATGTTCAGGTAGGTTTATATAATTGATCACTTGACGCTGCTGCTGCTGCTGCTGCTGCTGCTGATTTGATACAGGAATTGAGCCAGATGTGAAGAATTCCGATATTTCAGAGACGTTTTTCATAAATATCAGGTCCCACTCGTCTTTAGTTAATGTTATCCGATTAGCAATATCAATACACTCTTCCAGTAATCCATCGATTTGATCTGATGGCTTCAAATATGTTTTAATATATGGAATCGTGGAGCTGGAAATTTGATACATATACTTGCAAAGTTCAAAGTGCAAGGGTGGAATCGATGGAGTATAATATGAGGGTTGTATAAACTGATACATGTTGTCGCTATAAGTGTTGATGAATAACTGCTCTCTTTCTCTCAACTACTCTGACAGAGTTTATGAAGTTATTTTTCGAACAGCTTTTGTAAGAATACTGTATTCGAAGAGAGAGTCATTTATAATTAAACAATAAGCAGTGGTATCACTCGATACAGGTTTTTTAAACTCTAGCTCCAGTTTGATGTCTATGGTGCCACCGGTGCCGGAACGAAGTGTGTCAGTTTGTCTGGAACAATCGATGACAGCTAGAGGGGTTTTCGTTTTGAAATGAGGTGGGCTTATTTGTACGCTGGAGCTCTTCAATCCATAATAGGATCTTTTAAAGTTTATGAATGCGTCATACAAAAGTGAAAACACACCCTTATCAAAGTCATTAGAGAATGAGTCATATGGATAGTATTGAGAATTGAGATATAAACGTGCATTATAAAAGTGGATGTGATCAAAGATGCTCTTATCTTTGACTGCGTCGTTATTACGTGAATGTTGGAATCCGACTATGATGTAGCGAGGTTTCTCCAACTGTGTACTTGTTTTCACAGTCCAAATATGTTTTTGGGATGTTGGTAACACAGGGTACTCATAAAGATCCCACGAGCGGAATGCAATCGGAATGGGGATGTTGTTCTCTACATACTTCAATAAACGTAGCTTTTCTTTATCAGATACCTTGACAATGGGCATACGCCATGCTATACGGGTTATTTCAAGTTCAATCTTTTTTGTTGAGTCTTTGAGAACTACACAGTTGAGATCAGAAGAGCTTCGGTTCAATATCAATTCATGTTTCGCATTAACTATGACTTTATTGTAATCTTCAGCGAACCCCAACAAATGTCGAAGTGGAATAGTGAAACAGAAGTCACCATCAAACTCTTTATAACCATTCATATTCCAACCGCTATTTTCCAAACTTTTACACTCTTCTTCTCCATAGGATACTGCTCCCTTAATTGTGGTGGTAATACCACAGTTTTTTGTTCTATCAATCTCTACACCATTCAATTCATAGCGGATGTCTTGAAAGAGGTGAGCAGGAGCATTGTTGACGAAAGCAGAAGATTTTGTAGTAGTACCCTCAATTACCAACTGACTCTCACAAGGTAGTACTATTGCATCTTGATCGTTGATACGGATTCGGATCTCATCATTGTTTTTATACGATTCGCTATAGGGTAAATATGAGTGATATTCAATTCCCTCTATACTATCATCAAATAAAACACTATCTCCTATATTTAGAATCGATGATGATGACGTCATTATAACTAGGAATTTACTTGTAATCCGAGTGATTGAAGAAACAATGCGTTATCTTTCGTAATCTTCGTTCTTGCTTCTACTTTTGGCTGCTTTTGGTGAGATGTTCTCTCCAGTTGAGAGGTGGAAAGACTATGGCGTTGTATTGCCTCACCATTTGTTTTATAGATAATCATGAGGCTATTTTCCTCCTTATATGCAGGCGAAGTGAAATGTTCTCGTTTCTAAAGTTCACAAGATTCCCTTGTTCGTTGGTAATACGCACTTGTAGATTTTGAATTGTATTCGTCTTTATCGGTAAATAGATGAGATTTGGAGGACACTCTATTATTTGGTATCCAGGAGGTACAGACGGTGAAAACTCATGTAGCACATGGGTTGGTTTATTATTTATGAATGAGCCTCGAACGATATTGCATTCTACTCTTATAGTGTTTGTGATTAGAATGTTTATCGATTGATCAGAGTGATGCGCTTGGTTTTTGAGGAGAATTTTCCGAGAAAAACCAAAAATGTTTCCGATGCTATTCTCTTTCTCAAAGTGTATATCATAATATGGAGAATAAAGTGTACACTTCATAGTATTCGTATTAGCTAGTATATCAATCGTTTTATAAGGGTCGTCACCTGCTTTTCTAGTAATCTCTTGTTCCAGGTAGTGAATAATGTTATCCAGCTCATAAGAGCCTTCAGGAACCGTAATAACAGTATCTCCATAATGAAATAGGTTGTTGCTCCTATCCACATTAGGAATAGAATTGAATGATTTAAAATAAATCAAAGCACACTCATATTCACCTTCACCCAGTTCTATAGGTGGTAAAAAATCCACGTTCAATAAGGGATCCGTACCATTGAGCGATAAAGAAAAAGACATTATCACAATCTAACAGAAGGATGTGAAATGAATGAATGTGTTTTCTTGGAATAGTATTTATATATTTTATTTTATTCTAAACATATCATTACAAACATTTAACAGAAAACGTAAACATAAGTGACCACAGTTATATGTCATGTCTTTCTGTATATTGTTATAGTTATAACTGATATTGATGACATCATCACCATTTAACATGTATTTGAGAAACTCCTGTGGTGGTCTCAAATTTCCATAACTGTCAAAGTACTCGCAATTTTGATCTTTCTTCGCATATGCTACCCAGTGTGTTCCTGGCCCATGTGAATCGTCTAAATTTACGATCCCCGTTTCATACCTCCACGGTCGTGATTTTCGCTTCTGTAGAGCATCTCGCATGACTACACCCCGGAAATGAGGAATTTTTAGCTGCTTAACATATTTTACAAGCTCATAGTTGAGGAGGGCACGATTCGGTAGGGCGATGTCTAGTTTTTTTGATACGGTGTCAGATAGAGGCCCATACCTTTTTTGTAAGGTGCCATATACATGCCCCTCCCTACAGCTACTGGTGCTCTATCACTCGATTGATCTTTCTTTTTAACCATTTCATAAATATTTTTAGCCGCGGTTGTGACTCCACCAGCAAGAGATCCAGCAGCCGCCAACGCCCCCAGTATCGGTATCAACGGAAGGAAGCCACCACTTTTCGGTAGAGGAATAACCCTTGGATTTTTCACATTCCTCTTATTGTCCTTGATGCTTCTTTTAGCAGCTTTAATAGCGGTGCTTATCAATTTACAGGTAGATATTTTTTTAACCTTTCCACGTTTACCGCTCTCATTGATCTCACCATGATGTCGTTGGTGGTTTTTCATAGCTTTACGTGCGGCTGTTATAACCTTTTTGAGGGGCATCATTCCTAAACCTCTTTTCACTTTCTGTTTCATTATTTTATTCACACCTAGCGCCACCAATCGTTCAGTTAAACTATTTGACTCAAGTTGACGTTTCTTCGCTGCTAATGCCAATTCCAAATCAGCTTTATGTCGATAGTCTAAGGATGAGTTTTGAGCGTATGCAATGTCGTGTAATTTACAGGCCTCATCCAAAGGATTAATACCTACATCACCTCTCTTCAAACGTTTTTCCAATTTTGTTCCAGGTCCGCAATAATTGTAGCCGGGTACGTGTAACTCGAAAGGTAGGTTATTGATAAGTGTATTGACTAAACCACTTCCACCTTTCATAGAAGTTTCGTGAAGACTGACCTTATTTCTCTGTTGCACAATCATTTTAAACTACCTACTACTCTTACCGCTGTCGTTATTGAATTAAGATATATAAGACACGAGCAAGCGATTAAATTGCTTATCAAAATGAAGTTTCAGAAGCAACCCACGTGTTTATCAGTTAAAAGATGGGATATAAATTCGAAATACGATAGTGATAATATACGTTACAGACATAGTGTACTCCTACCTAACAGTATCAGATGTCTAATATGCGGTCCATCTGGTTGTGGTAAAACTAATCTATTACTCACCTTACTGCTGGAGCTAGAAGGTCTGATATTTGAAAATGTCTACTTATACTCCAAATCGTTAAATCAACCAAAATACATGTTTTTAAGCAAAGTGTTTAGTCAGGTGCCTGAAGTGAATTTCTACACTTTCTCAGATAAAAGTGAGGTAGCCTCACCGGAAGAGACTCAAAGCAACAGTATCATAATTTTTGATGATGTGTCGATGGAAGATCAAGAACCTATCCGTTTACACTTCTCGATGGGTAGACACAAGGGATTAGATTGTTTTTATCTATGTCAAACATACAGCAAAATACCTAAACAGCTGGTGCGGGATAATGCAAACTTCATTATACTCTTTAAGCAAGATGAAATGAATCTAAAACACACGTACGATGATCATGTGAATACAGATATGTTATGGGATACTTTTCTAGGAATATGTAGAGCTTGCTGGAAGAATAAATATGGGTTTTTAGTGATTAATAAAGATGTTGAGATGAATAAGGGTCGATATAGGAGGGGTTTTGATGACTTTATAATATTATAGTTGTATAAGAATACATGTTACAATGAAGCTGTTTACATTTCACCATGGACTCTTCAACAGTGCAGATCTTTGGCGATAAGGAGCTTAAACGTAAACTTGTTCAGTCTGTGAGTTCAGTTAAAAAGAAAATTAAAGCTTTAAATGAGGGTAAAGCTGAATTAACATCGACCTTACAAGAAACATTTCAACCAATCACACAGCCTCTAAACACTCTATTACATCAGATCAATGTAAACGATAATAATGAGTTAATTGTGAAACATGAAACTGATAAGAAGCCATTCCAAATTAAACAAAAAAATCGACGAAATGCATCTGATAAAATAATGCACCACAAAAAAGAAGAGTACAACGATGTTGAAAAGGAAGAGTATGAAGATGCTGATGATTCTCTAAATACAACAACAACAATCCAATCGGAAACGGAAGAGGATTTTGAGTCACATCCATTAGTACGCAGCTATTTGGATAGTATTATAATTAATAAAATTCAAAAAGTGCCTTACGGCATTTACCTTACACCGGAGGGGTATTATATAGGTGACAGCGCTGTTGAATTCGATAAGAATCATTTAATAATAAAAAATAAAAAGTTTAACTATACACCAGGTCTGATGGAACTGTTATTCAAACGGGAACCTAATACTTCTTTGATTCAACCTGCGGATAGTAACGCCTACTATAAAATAATAATGATGACAAATGCACATAGACGTAATTTTTCTGTAGAAGGTCAGATACAGGGTGATAGGAGTCTCAAATATACTCAATATATAAAGGAGTCAAACCATCCACATTCTACTCCTATTAAAAAATCTGAAATGAAAACAAAAACTGGTGGATATTTAAACAGATCAGGTGAAACAGATAACAGATCAGGTGAAAAAGATAACAGATCAGGGCTGTTCGATGTAATAGGTAACAGATCAGATGTAACTGGTCTGTTAAATGTGAGAGATCTGTTACTAACAGGTAGAGGCTTAACATCATCATCATCATCTACTAATAATAATAACCATTCAAATACAGACACAACTCTTTTAATGAAAAAATACTACCCTAATACAGATATTATATATTGGGACAACCCTAATGAACTAATAGATCGATTACGACTGCTTATCGCTTCGCGAAATGTTGGTAACAATAATCATGATAATGAAATTATTGCAATTTTGGAAGAATTAATAGAAGCTAACATAATTGCATCACCTCATCGACTTTCCAACATACTAAAACATGTACTCAAGTAAATATACTTTCATTGTAATTATGACTATCGATAAGTTCGGACGTTATCTACATAGCGCTCAGCAGCAAACGCCACAATTGATTAAGGTAATGAAACATCAGGTGGACTGTGGAAATCGCTTATTAAGGAACGTTAACAAAGGTATTCTAAAAAAAGATGTGGTTATAAAAGAACAACTGGATGAGGTTCTGATTCATTGTTTGTCTAAAATAAAAAAAATCTCTCAAAATCTAGAAAAGATCTCAAAAACAAATTCAACTAGCACCAGTACATTAGTCACCCCCACCACCACCACCACCACCACCACCACTAGACAACGAGCACCGGCGGTGGCGATAGGGTCAAAACCTGGAGGAAAAGAAGAAGTTAATAAAAGAAAAATTCGAGGTCATTCAGAAGTTAGTAAGAAGCCGATATTATGAGCAAATGGACAGTCGTTCAGGAACTTCACAAGAATGCTCGTAAAAATTTCCCTCGAAGACGTTTCATACAAAAAGGACTTGATGACACCTGGCAAATAGATTTGATTGATATGCAAAAGTATTCTAAGTATAACCGAGGCTTTAAGTATATTTTAGCGTGCATCGATACATTTTCGAAGTACGCGTGGGTTCAACCGATAAAGAGTAAATCAGGTGGGGATGTAACACAAGCCATGCTCAACCTTTTAAACAACAACCGACGTAAACCAAAAAATATTCAATCCGATGATGGACGAGAGTTCTTCAATGAAAAGTTCCAAGCTCTGATGAGAAAGTTTAATATAAACCATTATTCTACATTTAGTATAATGAAAGCTTCTATTGTAGAGAGATTTATTAGAACTATCAAAAATTGGCTTTGGCAACGATTCGCATTCAATGGCTCTTACAAATGGAACGGAAAAGAGCTTTGTGACATAATAAATAGATATAATAATAAAATACATCGTACTATTGGAGTTGCCCCAGTGACCGTGAATCATACTAACGCTAATGACCTTTTATCTACTGTTTACAATCATATCAAAGTACGAGCTAAATCAAAATATATGTGTGGTGACTATGTACGTATCAGTAAATATAAATCCACTTTTTCCAAGGGATACACTGGAAACTGGAGTTCGGAGATATTTCAAGTGGTGAAAGTAAATAACACCAATCCGGTGACCTATCAGTTGCAAGATGAAAGGAAACAACCAATCTTAGGTGGATTTTATGAACTGGAACTGCAAAAAGTTAAATATCCTGATGTGTATCTAGTGGAGAAAGTGTTGAAGAGAAAGGGTGACAAAGTTCTAGTGAAGTGGTTCGGTATAGATTCAACGAGTTGGATAAATAAAGAAAACAAGATTAATTAAAGTATAATATGTTTTATTTCACTGACCTACCTGAAGCTTGCTAACATTTTTTTTTTTTTCTTAAACGCTTATTATTATTATTACATAAAAAAAAGACTTAATAATAACAGTTAATTAGGTATAGACAAAAGTTAAATGTTTATTATTATTAGATATACATGTGAAACACATAATAGGTACCAACAGGCTACCAATTTATACTAAATAATTTTCTAGTCAATATAAATGAACTAGATACAAATTATGAAAAAAAAAAAAAACAAAAACAACTAGATACAAAAAAAAATTAAATGCTACACTTATCGATTAAGTAGATGATGTTCTAACCACATTGAGAATGCTCGCACCTCTACACCACTACAGTGACAGGTGCGAGGTGGTTTTCCTTTATATGCCACATGCCTCGTACAATTCTTAAGGCGGTGTAATTTTAAATTTTCTATAACTACTTCTACCTTCGGACAATTTATTGATTCTAAATTATATGATATAAACCCTAAACTTGTTAAAAAATCTCTTTCAATTATCCCCCCTTTGTAAGCCCATGTGAACTGTTTGTTTGGGTCAAAACTCTTTATTCGTTCTACAAACTCTGAAAAACTAATATCATTGTTAAAATTTTTTAATTGCATACCGTGAATATATCTTGTGACAAACATAATTGTTTTATCATGTTTATAATCTAATAACCATGTTGGGAGTTTTATATAAAACAAATAAAGAATCTTATCCTGAACATTGTAAATTGCCACTTCTTTAAAGTACATATTCTTTAACATCTGAAACCCATCTACATCAATAATATACTTTATATTTTCTAGATGCATAATGAAGTGCACAAAAAAAAAAAGAAAACACTTTCGCAGATATACAAACAAAAAAAAAAATCGCAAGTGAAAACTTTAAAATATTTCTATACCACACTCGCTTACAGCATAAATTAAACAGTTCATTAAATCATTACCTATTTGTTCGGTGAATAGTTCGTGAGCGAAACACTCTGACGGTGTGTCACTTAATAACTGAAACCACTCTTTCACTTCCACATTGATATCACCTGCAGTATCCTCCAAATGAGACGTGATATCGTCCCAGATCTCAATCAGGGAATAGGTGTTTGCATCACCGAAATCACTTTTCTCATAAACACTTTTTAGTAAAACACTCACGTCTCCATTCAGCTTCGCAAGGGGTATAGGTCTTGTCCACAGTCGTAGCAATCTGTTTGAAGATATATGTTTTAACCAATTCTTCTTACATTCGAAATACATTGTTTCAACTAGTGACATCATAATCACCATAAATGTGAATATACTAAGTCGTCTAAAATTACTTATATCAGTAGGTAGCGTCAGTCACTGTAATATAAAATAATTATTTAATTCATCAACAGATCTATTCTAAAGAAAAGTTGATAATCCATGTATTCCCGCTTGCTCCTTTATTTATGAGATGAATACCACTATTAAGCTCAGTCAGTAGGTCTTCATTTATATCGTTAAATCTTGATGGTAGTGTGACTGTATATCCATTCTCCAGATGCACCACCGTCTGCATTGCGTTTGGTGCATACTTTGAAGACATCCTACTAGCTTCTATGATCTTATAAGGCTTATTTATCTCCAAATCACTTATTTTTCTCCAAGTTTTATTCCCCCAACTATTTAATTCTGTGAGAGCATTATTACTCTTTCCTTGATTTGATGACATAATTTTATTTAAAAAAAATTAACACTTACAGCGATTATGAGACGTAAGCGTACAAGTAACTCCCTTATACTGATGTATAAGACTGTCGTTGATTGTATAAGACTTCTGGTATATAAGACTTGTCACTGTTATTGTACTTGTTACTGTTTACTGTTGTTCTTGTTAGATGATAACTGAATGTATGTTCCTTTGAAATGTATGGATTTATATATTAAAGCCTTATCTAACATTATGCGGTTAATTCACTATTTAATTATCTTAGCAAATGAACACTCACCGCAACAACATAGTTTCATGAGAATTTTTTTTATCTCTTCCGGTGTTAGAAATTATTAATTTGTGTTTTATTTAATTATCTTATCAAATGAACACTCACCACAACAACACAGTTTCATGAGATTTTTTTAAATTTTTTTAACAGCAAACGACATAGTTTCATGTGAATTTTTTTTTTTATCTCTTCCGATGTCAGAAAT
This sequence comes from Amphipoea oculea, assembly GCA_945859645.1. NCBI lineage: Eukaryota > Metazoa > Arthropoda > Insecta > Lepidoptera > Noctuidae > Amphipoea > Amphipoea oculea. The sequence goes on from OX243873.1 coordinate 20,058,799, forward strand.
TATTAATTTATGGGTAAGCAAAAGAACACTAACCGCAACAACAAAGTTTCATGACATTTCATACACTTCCAAGCCTCGCACCCACCCCGCAGCGCCCCCACAACACCTTCTTATCAAAACCACAACAACAAAGTTTCATGACATTTACTTCCCCGCACCCGCCCCGCAGCGCCCCCGCTACGCCTCCTTATCAACCCACACTTCCCCGTCCCGCACCCGCCCCGCAGCGCCCCCGCAACACCTTATCAACAGTTAACCACAATGCAACAAAGTTTCATGACATTTACTTCCCCGCCCCGCCCCCGCTACACCTTCTTATCAACATACTGTTTCCGCTCGACACACCATTTTCACCACTAACCACTATAACCTGAACGCTCGTCTCCACACTAACTACATACCCTCACGGGTCTACTTAGGCTGGACTTCCTGTGGTCCAGAACCCCCAATTATATGCTACTGTGGTAGGGCCATGCACAAAGTGATTTCAACAACGGCTTCCCGCGACTTCGTCCGCATGAAATTTCTCGTGCCCCCGACCCACCCCGTCGTCGTCGCAACGCATCGCCTTCTGCTCACTTCGTTTTCGCTCAGAACTTTTTTTTTTTGCTCGGCTCCTAAAGGCCCTAGCGTGATGTTAGGTACATAGCCTATAGCCTTCCTCAAGAATTGGGCTATTAAATGCAAGATTATTTTAAATCCAACTGGTAGTTCCGGAGATCCCCCTACATACAAACAAATTTTACAATATTATAATTATAACTATAGATTCATACGCATACAAAGACCTATTTCAACCTACCAGTACCAAACAACTTATCTCGTTGTTATCTGAATCAAGTAAGCTATTTTATTTTATTGTTTTTTTCATTTGGTGAAATGTGGATATACTGCGCCCACAGAGGTGTACTTCTACTTAACCGTACATGTAATACAGGCTTCAAATTGTTTATTTTTTTTTGTTTTCATTAACGCTATTTAAAATTTTTGATCGTAGTGAATTCATTATCATTTTCTCCAATTTCAGGTGGCTCAAGGTTGGAAGCCAGGTGCGATATCCAATCGTCTTCTTAAGAAATTAAACAAAGTAAAACGGCAAACGCAACCAGAGCAAAGAGTGAAACCGGCAAAGAAGACGAAAAAAAGGGTTGAGGATAAACCAACTCTCATCATTTGTAAGAGGAGCGGGGAGTACCGCGTCGAGATGCAGGTCTCTCCCGAGGACAGTGACGTGAATGTAGACCAGCAGCAATGCAGTCCACTGGTATACAGGATCAGCAGAGAAGACAATGAGGAGAGGATTGAAAAACGGTTGAGGAAACGGCGACGTCTTGTTAAAGAGGCCGTCGAAAAAGTTTGGGTCGATCCCTATCATCCCGAAATTTGCGAGAAGACCTGTCTTAGAGCCTACAAAGAGGCCATAGGACTGTCCAACCCTAACAAGCCCGAGTGCACATGCAGCGAAGAAGAAGATGAATATGAATGTAGTTGTTGTAATGACGAAGAGGATAATGATGACAGTTCTGATTGCAGTTTCTTAGATCTCGAATGGGAGATACACTTTTCTCCACCGATCGCGGCCCAAGCTTGATTTTTTTTTTCTGTCCTATATTTCTTGTTTTTGAAGTATTTTGAGGTGAAATAAAAAAAAAAAAAAACAACAGTTTAAACGACGACTTTACTATCCATTTTACTGTTCGCCAGAAGGTTGTTTAGCATGTCCCATATGACGAGTGAAAGGGTAGTGTGAGGTGCTATCCTCAAGTAGAGTGGTCCTAATCCTTTGTAGAGTCCGTGGATGCCTTCGGTTCTGTATATTTTGGACAGGCAGTCGAGTACTCCGGTGTATAAGACGGCACCGGTTGCTGCAGACCCTGGAAATTGAGTTGGACGTTAAAATAGCAGTAATATTGTAAAGATGACAGTGAAAGCTTTAGAGGAAGTCATAGGAAAGTATAGTTATATAAGATATTCATTCAATACATACACTCAAGTCATAGAAAAAACAAATAAGAAAGCCAACTCGAGCCCCGAGCGAGCGATAATAGCCTAAACACGTAGGGCTGTCACTTATAGATTATTCAATCGTCAAAAATGCATAGTCAATCTCTCTACAAAAATACAGTGGTATCGTTTAACTTTCAAGTCCCACCGTACCGCGTGTTTCCGTTTCCGTGTTCAACTGGCGACACCGGTCTCGCGAAATCAACACGCTTTTGTTTTACTACGGAATTCTACGAGCCCGTGTTCAATTCGCGTCAACTGAGCACGCTTTTGCGATCAAGCAACGTTAAAAGAAGTTTTACAAAATAGTGTGCAATTTAATTGAACACGGTTTTTTAACTTGTGATATACCACTCAATAGACATAAAACCTATTTAGTCTAATATAATAAACACTTTTTTTTTTCATCCTATGTCATCCTATGTCGACGGAGCCCCGCTTCGCTATTTCTGTGTAAAGGGTTTAAAGTAACCTAACCAAACCGAACCTCGGGGTGCCCTTCGCTTGCCCTTGCATCCTATGGCGTAACCTTACCCAGCGTCACTTGATCACAAAGGCGTGCTCAGTTGACGCGAATTGAACACGGACTCCTAGGATTCCGTAGTAAAACAAAAGCGTGTGGATTTCGCGAGACCGATGTCGCCAGTTGAACACGGAAAGGGAAATACGCCACCGTACCACCAGGGGTACGGCCACGGGTACGGTGGGTCTGCAATGGACTAGTGGATAGGGGGGCCAACAGGCATGGATTGCTTAGGGGCCGTCTCCACGAGCGAGAGAATCGCGGCGATATTATCGTCGTGCCACGTATTTCTATACACTCTCTTAGAACGTGTCTCCACACGGCGATCGATATCATCGCGGCGAAAATTTGATGGCACGGCGGCGAGACTATCGCCGCGGTTCTCTCGCTCGTGGAGACGGCCCCTTAGGGCATCAATCTTAATCTGGCACTGGGTACCTATAGTAATAATAGCTTTAGTAAGATCGAGAACAGATTGTCAATGGTTTTGCAGCTCTATTAAGTTAAGTATAGGTTGATATAACTACTTAGATCTACTTCTACATTGCCTTTACTTGGAGAATAATTTAAAAATGAAACGAGTAGAAAACTGAAGTAGAATAACCCACTAGACAGTTAAACATACAACCGGTTATTGCGTTAATCCACCCCAAAACAAAAAATCCACCCTAGATACGCGGAAACGCATGTCCAAGTTAAAGGTTGAATTTTTGGGATGGAACGGAATAACCCCATAAGACACTAGACAGACTGAAGTATCATCAGAAGATCGTCCATCTCACAGATATATGTAGATACACCTAGATAACGCAAGAGCAACTACTTCGCGTGCCAAAAATCGCAACAGCTTACGTTCGAAAATCATAAGCCGCCACTTTCGCGCTCAGTCCTGCGTACTGCTGGCTGGGTGAGCCTGAGCGAGAGCGCGAGCTTGTGACGTCATAGTAGGTAGTCAAAAAGTGGCACGCTTAGTTTCATACAGTTCGTGTACTTGCGTTATCTAGATCTATCTATATCTGTGGTCCATCTACACCTTGGGACTAAAACCCAAAAACTTCTACTTGTATCAAGATACATTAAAAGCCATGTATATCACTTGACCAAAGCTTCCCAATAGTCATGCACCAGAGAGCACCCGACCACCAATAAGCAGCGACAACGTTACCCTGATTAAAAAGCCGCGTATTCACAACATCCATCGGTGTTTCAACACAGACAACGATCACACCGCATACGATGCTCGCCACGAAAGACAAAGTCACTGGCGACTCTTCGAAATACCCCCGTGCAAGTAGACTTTCCTTGAACCTGTAAATAAACTTTAGAATGTAGTGTACGAACCCTGGTTGTATAAACGGACGGTGGTGACGTCGAAGGGGCAAATTGCGAGGGCTACTACCACCCCGCTCACAGCGCTGGCCCCGAAGGCGAGTCCAAGCGGAGAGTTTGTGAAAAAGCCATGTGACAGCAACTCTTCTTTGGCTCTGAAGTGGAAAATATTTGTTGAGTGATTGGTTCTAATATTTTCCCGGACTGTCCTTTTTAGGGTTCCGTATCCGAAGAGCGTCGGTGCTCCATGGACCAAATGAAATTTGACGAATTGGTCTATGGCCTATGGGGAAAATTATACGTCGCGCAACGAGTTATGAGCGCTGACCTTGAAGAAAACAGACGCCACAAACCCTTAGGCCTTAGTAATAAGGGTTCGTTTCGCTTGTTTTTGTTCAAGGTCAACGCTCATAACTCGTTGCGTGACTTGTACATGTTTTCATCTTCCAAATACCAACGGGACTATGGAGTAATGAGAAATGTTCCACTGCCCAGTTTAATAGTATAGTAAAGCCTTGTCCATACTATTTAAAAAAAAAATAGAGCCATCGGGGGCCCCGTTGGCTCTTATTATTGAGGCTTAGTTATAGGGTCCCGTTGGCGCTCTTCGTAAGTCGCTGTCCGTCTGTCCGTCCGTCTGTCTGGCCTACAGCGGGCTGTATCTCATGAACCGTAATAGGTAGATAGTTGAAAATTTAATATAAATAAAATAAAGTTAAAAATGTATGGTACAGTCAGCATCAAAAGTCGATTAACACTATCATTTTTACACGTTATTAAATTGACAACAACTTTTTTCAATAAACTGATTTTTAGCTTTTCACATAATAGACAAGAGTATATTATATTCGAAAAAAAATTCTTCTGCTGCAATTTTTAACAAATATTTTGCTCAATAACTAAGATTAAAAAAACTGAAGTGTTAATCAACTTTTGATGCTGACCGTACAGACGCCAGTACATCAAGCTACTACAATCTGTCAAATTTCTTTAATCGATTTTCAACTTTATCACTAAACCATAAGGTTCAAGTTTGATTGGGAAAATTTGACAGTTTTGGATAGCTTGATGTGCTGGCTTCTGTACTTAAACTATTTTTTTCAGCGTGTTTTGCCTTGTGGTACGGAACCTTTTGTGTGCGAGTTATTGTAATCATGTTTTTGTACTGGACCATACTTGGGAACGTTCTGGTTAGCGAGATATTGAAGGTCAAAATTCCAACTTTTACGAACTTTTGTTTTATGTAAACAAGTTTTAGTTTTATTTTTAAAGTTGTGTTATACCTACCGTTGCATGCATCCATAAGCACGATGTTTTGCGTGTTACATTGCGCACTACCGCAAACAGCAAATTTTCACACCAAATAATTTATAATAATAGTTGTTTCCCATACATAATCATTGGCATCCTTGATCCACCCACTGCTGAATATAGGTAACTACCAACTAGGCCTAGGGTGGATGGCGGCGCGCCGTGTTCCGCGCGCGCCTCTCTGTAGAGGAATGGTGGCCGTTTGCGGCCGCTGAAGGTGACGGGTCCGCATGATGCGGGCCAACCTGGCCGGGGGAGCGTGACGAAATGCGCAAGCACTCCAGCACCTCGGCTAAAGGTAGCAGCAGGACACCGTGTGGTTTTAGTCAGTAAGAGTCTGACAGACGCCTCCACCCACCCCGGAGTGGTGGACACCCATGAGGATTTCCACACGATAAAGAAAAAAAAAAGGCCTAGGGTGGATCCAATTTACGGCGGATTTTTTGGGGTGGATAAACGGAATAACCGTTACTAGTAGGCCTTTCCAGCAGTGGAGCTTTCTTACTTGGAAAATGTGGTGAGTTGTGCAGCGCTGCCTATGGCCAGTCTCGTGCAGGTCGCGGAGACTCCCGCGAAGAACCCCCTCATACCTTCAGTCTTGTAAATCCTGACGACTCCGTCACACATTCCTGGAACGATCCACAGATGAAATGCATTTTAGGGAGTATGTTCTGTTCGAGACGATTGGGTCCTGATGATTTGGAAAGGAAAGGGCTCTGGGAAGGGCACACTCCAAAGCTCAATAATTTACGTTGGTAACACTTTGAGCGGAGCAACGTTTTGCGTTGATAAACGCTATTTGACACAACGTTTAATCACGTCAGCAAAAACTATGTCTTTCTTAAAGCAACGTGTATAAACGGCTGCGGCTTATACCAATTCCTTCAAGCTACGTCATCGCGCCGTATCACTTTAAATTTTCGGACTGCTAGCGCCACTCCACGTTAGTTTTTTTGTACACTTTGTAAGGCTACTCACACACATACCTACATTTTGTATGAGGAAAATAGTGCGCCGCGCAACAAACATTTGAATACCCAGATGTTCCGCTCAAAGTGGTAATTTAGTCAGTTACAAGTTGACTTATGGTATATATCGTAGTTGTTATGGTGGACCAACATAGACACTAGATTAATTATTATGCAATATACATATTAGGCCATTCATGGCAATATCTTTCTGCATCTTTTGTTAATATTACTCGCCCTTTCCTGTTTTCCGCTCTTCAATGGCGACAAGAACATGTCACATAATTATTATTTAAGTAATTTATCCACACTATTTACTAAGTTACTTTACTTTTTTTACCTTTTCGCAACAATGTTGGGGTCGGCTTCCAGTCTAACCGGTTGCAGCTGAATACCAGTATTTTATATGAAGCGTCTGTCTATCTGACCTCCATAACTCAGTTACTGGGTAATTCGATACTCCTTGGTAAGACTGGTTGTCACACTTTCGGGCTTCTGACGACCCGTAACGACTGCCAAAGATTCCACGAAGGTGGACACCCATCCACGGACCAACCGCGGCAGCGTAGCTTAAATTGCTCGATCGACCCGTGCGGCTGTTATTACTTAGCCAGAAGCACGTCCTTAAAGGTTACATTAATCCACATAGTAGTAATCACCGACCGTTTTCAAATTGGTCCTTCGAGGCTAGATCGAACAAAATATACTGGCCTTCGCTTGTTGCTCTACAGGGTCTAATTAAATTAGCTGACGAGACGTGATAGGTATCGATATCTAAAAAACAATATAACTTCAAACAAAAAGACCTGAATTTACCATTATACTTATGTTGCCTTCCAACAGCTATGCTAGGGTGCGCGCCTGCCTGTATCCTGGTCTTCACCACCGAGGCAGGGTTGCCAGTAACTCCGCTCATGATACCACTCACTCCTGACCAGAATATGGCCTTTTCTATGCTTATTTCGCCATCTTTGTTTTTAGTCCAGCCGTTGACCTCTGCCACGTGGTACATGCCTAGCCTGAAATGGTGGTGTTTTGGGATGTTATTCTACTGCAGTTAATGAGATATAAAGTCGAATTGTTACCATAATTGTTCATCAAATTATCAGAGTCTAGATGATAAAGATGTAGTCGTATTTAAGGGTGCCATCAAACAGAACAACTTTAATATTACCTCACAGAATTCATAGTGAACCCCAATACCATAGCTGGTGCTAATCCCTTCTGCAATGCCATCGCACCATCGGCCCTCGCGATCACATACAACGCGTGGAAGATCCCCCGATACCGCGTATTGGCTTCGGTGCGCGCGCGCAGTTCTCCTTGCAGCTGCAGCCGAGTCTTCACGACGTCCATCGGGTTTGTGAAGATGGTCGCGCCGGCGCCGGCTAGGCCGCCAATTATAAAGTCCATTTTTATGTTACTGCAATTTTAAGACCAGAAATATTACAAACAGAATTATGATTGTCGTAGGTCTACAATAATAGTAAATATATAATTTACAAAAGTATTCTTGATGAATAATCAAATCTATACTAATAAAAAAAATGCAATAATACCAATGCAGATAATACCAGATGCAGGTCAATACCAAGAAACTGTCGAACGTATAAAAGTCTGGCACATCGCCATCTTTTTATCAGCACTGATAGATATCATATGTTAGAAGCCATTTAATTAATTACTTATAAACATAAACAACATGTTTGATACACGTGGCTTTCTGGAGTTCCTAACCAAGTAGAGTATGTTGGGGTAAGTTCGGCGTGGAGGAGGGGTCGAAGAAGACGTCAGTTTGACAGTCATCTCCGACTCCTCCCAGATGGAGGCCAGCAGGCAACAGGTGCCTGTATTGCACAGGCCTCCATCAGTGTTGGACGGGAATGGCCAGGTGTTCCCGGCCATTCCCATAGCCCCCCAGCCTGGGGGGCATGCGGGGCCCGCCAGCTAGGCGGGCATGCGCCGGGAGGGTTGTGGAAGTAAAGGCTGAGCCGGTTTCCCATGGCCCTTCCATCACGGCGATGCGGGAACACCGCTGAGTTTTAGTGGGTATACTGTCGGTGTCATTCCGACAGGAGTCCCACATACCCCGTCTCGTCCCCCACGAGCGGAAATGCGTAATGCATTTCTCAGCGAAAAAAAAAAAGTTCGGCGCTGGGGTAAGACCGTAAGAATCAAATTAAGACTTATAAGGTAGTTGCGGTAAACTTGGCCAAATATTGCTAAATTATCTGGAAATTTGATTCGTACGGTCTTACCCCAGCGTCGAACTTACCCCAACATACTTTATAGACTAAATCTATGCGACCCACAGACCACACAGTACCTACCCTTATGGAAAAGGCGTAACTACATATAAGGTGTCGTGATAAGGAGAACTATTCAGGGCGGCAGGGACACCGAGCGACGCCAACCTCTTACCATGGATTCACCTACATGAGTCTGTCCCCCCTTTTGTTTGTGGATGGGAAATCATCAAATGACCCCTCCCGCTCTGGTTGGTGCGGAAGGGAGTGTCAGACTCTTACTGACTAAAACCCACCCGTGTTCCTTCCTTAGCCCTTTATGTTCCGGGGTAGCGGTAACCCTTTCGGACAATCCCGCACCCCCGGCAGTCTTCGGCCCTAATAGGCCCCTTCCTTTATGCTGACATCTCTTTGAGGCGCGCGTGGAACACGTACGCGCCGTCCGGCACGGGCCTGGTCGTGATCGCACGGTGAGCTACCCATTACTCTCCGTCCGCAGGCCCGCGCCTACGGTGGCCGGGAGTCGTCACGCGGTTCCCGACGCCCAGAGCGTCTCCCGCAGCGGCTGGGACGTGAGGGTCTGACCCCCCCTGCGTTTAATTTTTTCGTCGGTTATAAAAAACATTGCTATTCAGTACATTTTGCCCGCGTAGGTACTTCGTCAGTGCGTACTTTTCTATGAAACAGCAGATTTTTTTTTTGATAATGGACGTATTTCTACCCTAGGGCTAGAATCATAGGCTAAATATTCATGGTTACAGTTTGCGCGTTGATGTTCCTGCCAGCCTGTACTTTATTCTGCAACCTAATTGCGTAACACATGATCTATCTTAATCTGAATCGTTTTGAAGGATATTGCTAATCCGTTGCTTCTTATGTTCGAAATATATGTCTGCTTAACAACGTAAATAACGCAATGAATGTTGTTGAACTGTCAAAATGAAACCCATCATTGCTACTGATAGTGTGTTACGCAATTACCCCGCAGCAGTGGACTGCGATAGGCTGAGTTGATTAAATCATCTAAAAATATCTAATAGTTACATGAGTTTGTGTCAACTTAACTATGAAGAGAAATAAAGCACCTAGGTATTGTAACAGCTATATGACTATTATATGTATAAGGTCCCATTAAAATAAATGGACAAACTTTTAGAAATCATTCAGACCAACAAAATAATTAAGGACGATAGTAAAAAATATATAAGAAAAACGCATTAGATACTTACAAGAAAAATAATCAGCTAACGAAAATACACTAATGTGCCGGCAATTTATTATTTTAGGTCGAAATTTTTTTTTTTTGGTTTGGATATCTTTGGTTGGACGTACTGAGCGCTGTGTTATTTGTCCATCTATTTTAATGGGACCCAGTATATGCGTGACTACAATATCTCCATTGATTAACCGTTCTCTGACGTATTCTATTATCATAACGTGACTATATGACGCCGTTCATTATCATTACATCTCGTCAAGAGCCATCGTGAGGCCAGTGATTATGCTGACATGCAATCAAATTGGTCGTACAGTTTCTGACGCACGTGTCAAAGACAGCTAGAAGTAGAAAAAAACAACATAGGCAGTCATGGGAACTGCCAGCAGAAGCGAAAACTTAAAACTATGCATAGCTACAGATATACTGTTATACACTGGTATATTATGCCGAAATCAGTTCCACCTACAGGGTGTAAAACGACCCCTTCCTTCGTAGTGGTCAAAGTTAATGGTCAAACTGATTTGACCGCGAGGAATTCTGTTCCGGATAGTAAAACTACTTAGTTTAACGAAAAATATCCACCCTTTGTTATAGTTCGTAAAAAAAAAATCTGCTGTTTCATACAAAAGTTCAATACCTACCTAATTGACCAAAATGTATGAAACAGCAGATTTTTTTTTTCGTGATTTCAGAGTTGGTCTCATAATGAAAGTTGTTCATATTCATGGTAGAACACCCTGTAAAAATTTGGATGGTGATAAAAAAATCTTCCTGTGTACCTACTTGTACAGTCATTAACAAAAATAATTTCCTTCCTCGTGGTCAAACTTAATGGTCAAACTGATTTGACCTGAATTCTGTTCCGGATAGTCAAACTGAGCGCCATCACATAGCCGTCAACTACGCATTCTGTACATGAAACTAAGTAACATTGCACAAAAATAATTGCTGGTAAACGACTTTTATTTTTGGTGTGAACATTTAGATCATACTGCTTGCGATATACAATCAAGTATTTTCTAACTGAACAGACAGCTGTGCTGCTGGGGAGGTTGTTGCGTTTGCGCCACTTCCTCCCAGCGAAAGCACTAGGAAGTGGTGAAGGGCGAACGTTTTGGAGGACTATCTTTTGTAATTTTGACTTTCGAAAAGTGCTGATTCTCAGCCTAATTTGAATAAATGACTTTTGATTTTGGTAGTACTCAATGTAACTCACGCAATACCTTGTGCTTATGGGTACACCATACATGCAACGGTACCTACAGGGGTGTTGCGGGTATAAAATTTAAAGTTGTGCTATAACATTAAAAACTTGTTTTCGTAAAAAAAGTCAGTAATTTTGACCTTCAATATGTCCGTAACTAGAAGGTTCCCAGGTATGGTCCAATATAAAAAATGATTACAATGACGGGGAGCACAAGTGATTCTCGGCTTCGTTAAGTGTCTTTTTACACCCGTTATTTATCTACATGAATTCCAAAATCTTTAGGGCTGAGTCGTTAGTTAATTATTATTTACCTAGGTCATTAAAGTTGTATCATTAAAGTGCATCAGACATGTAAAAACATCAAATTAGGAGTTTAACATGAAATATTTAATCCTTTAATCAAACAACAGCATTTTTCTGTTTATATTTGTTTATTGAGGTCAGCTTCAAGTCAACCTCGAAGCTTACTGCATTGCGGGTATTAGCAATGGTATTATTCAAAATGTCATAATAATAATGTTTTAATCGGCTTTACTTGCCATAATTAAAAATAGAATAGAATAATGTTTTAAAAAGTAGGTAAGTACCTACTTTTCCACATTATTTTGTCCATATTATAAAGTTTAATAAAGATATGAACAAATGAAGCATAATTTGTTAGATTTTATCACTTACAATAATCAAGAAATAATAGCCAATGGAATTACTTAACATAAGACAATTAATAAATAGTCATACGCAATTCAAGAATACAAAAAAAAAAACAGTTAAAACTCACCTTCTACTATCGTTATGTTATAATATCACAATCAATACACTAATTACTAAATAAGTTAAAACAAGAACCGCATTGATGTTACATCGTCCAATTTGTTATCACAATACAAACTATAGCGACATATGACCGAAAACGTTATCAATCGCTCGTGACATTGAAATATACAGGTATAGGCGTAACAGACACGCGAGTTTTAAATTCAAGCGATTATCACTACTATTTCAATAATTATAGAGTTAAAAATCGAACTAAAATGATTTGACAGTTGAAGTACCACGTGTCTTGGTATATAATGTCAGAAAATGACGTATGGGTGACGTAAGAAATAATTTTGGCGCGCGAATGCGGAAGTGCGACTGTGTTACGTAACTCAGTCGACGGCTCGGCGGTTGAGCGACTACTGGCAAGATTGCACGGGTTATCACGGCCACTCAAACGCGATTAAATGAACGATTTTGTTCCCTGATTTTGGCATTGGGGATTTCCTATAATATGGGGAAATTCCCTTCTTGAATGACATAAAACGTAGCGTATTTATCTACGATTGTTTTATTTGTTTAATGCGTAGAGTGCGACTCATGAATGTTTATGAGTGTGAGCCTGACTTGAAGGACCAAATACCTTGGCAGGCAGAATAAAGGCATACCCCAAGTTACATGATACATAACATTACGCCTGTAATCCCCAAGGGGATAAGCAAAAGTGTACCTATAGTACACCCACATTTCTCGAGATAAGGTAAGTCCCATGGAGTGATTCGTCAACTCGTCCTGCATGCCTACGGCTCCTTTGGGATGACTTGACGAAAATTATTTTGAACTAGCTGCTGCCCGCAACTTCTTTCGCGTGAAATTTCTTATTCCCTCGACCCATCTCGTCGTATTGCATCACTTGCCCGCTTCTCCTGCTCTATCACTTCGTTTCCCAATACCGCTTTTGCTCGGCTCCTAAGGGTCATAGCGTGATGTTAAATAGCCTATAGCCTTCCTCAAGAATTGGGCTATCAAATGCAAGAAGAATTTTTCAAATTCGACTGGTAGTTCCAGAGATTACCCCCTACATACAAACTTACAAACTTTTAACTCTTTATAATATTATAGATTTCGCTAGGTCGTCCCAAATGGGCCGTAGGCATGTAGGACGCGTTGACGAATCACTCGTCCCATGAAATGATGGGCGAGCCCTTCAGCCGGGTTCTAAACCAGACTTCGGGCTGCTACTTGCTACTTAGAAATTCCTGATAGAATAAGACGACCCACTGACCATACCAACCGGGGGTTATCCTTGGGTGCACTTGCATAGTGCATACAGGGATAATCGTCGGTTTGTGCCGCTTTTCATTATTTCCTAAGGGGCTCCTGCGAGTTGGCTTCGGCCTCTCTTACGCCTTGCAAAGGACCGGGAGTCCGGGAAGCCATGGTAACGAGAAATAAAAAAAATAAATCGCCTGTCAGGGTTTGAGGCTACGACCTACAACTCGTAAGACGTAGTCTTTACCACTGGGCCACCACTGCTTACTTAGTCTGCACAAAAGTTTAAATGACTACATTATTATCAAGTAAAATTCCGTCCTGTTTTTTTTTTTTAATTTAATCACAATTTTATTTTGGGATTTTATCCGTTTCGTATTTTAATATAGTTTATAAGTATTAACTGTGTGAGTGTGAAACTATGAACTAGAATATGTCTGAAATAAATATATTATTCTATTATATTTGTCGATTTGAGGAAAACAGGTCAACGTACTTCTGGGTCACAAGATTCTCGATAAATAGGTTAGTAGGTCACAATGTCACAATCGTCTCAAAAGGTCGCTGCGTTGCGTTGCCAAGACAAACAAAATTTTGATTTTTCCTTACTCTGCACAAAATAGTTAATAGGCTGTTGTATGACATTGAACTTTTGCAACGGAGCACTAAGGTATAAATTAAATGTTTTTCCTGTAGGTACGTTAAAGAAGCATTAGTTAGCGAGCTAGGTATATTGAGTGTCTAATCCTTTCTCGTTTTTTAACCGACTTCAAAAAAGAAGGTTCTGTATTCCACCCGCATGTATGTATGTATGTTTGTATGTCCGCGTTTTTCTCAAAAACTAGTGAACCGATTTTGATGATTCTTTCATTAATGTGATCTACATATTACTTCAGGAAGGTTTTAATATATAATAGTCATCGACGCGCAAACTGATACCATGAATTCTACCTCCCTACTCCTAGCAGAGAAATTGTTGATTTGAATGAATAGTTGTCAAGTTAAGCTACGATTGATGCGGTCGGTCCGTGGATGGGTAACCATCTTAACATACCGAGACCCCTCCGTGCTTCGGAAAGCACGTTAAGCTGTTGGTCCCGGCTGTCATTCGTGGATCTTTGACAGTCGGTACGGGTCGTCAGGAGCCCGAAAGTCTGACAACCATTATACCAAGGTGCGGTATCGTATAGGTAACCAGAAACTGGGTTGTAGAGGTCAGATAGACAATCGCTCCATGTAAATCCGTTGGTCCCGTTAAGTAATGTATGGTCACCCATCCACGAACCGACCGCGGCAAGTGTAGCTTAACCTTTAATTGACCCGCGCGATTTTTATCATGTACCCACGAGGACCTACCCAACTGTTCCACGGTTACTAACTCGGTAATTTATCATGCGTTAAGTAGCTGCCATAATTACCGATACGCCTTGCACCAATTGAACTGAAAAGTAATTACTCGTAGTATCTATGTGTTATCAGAATATAAATAAGTAATGATGATAATTACTTTCGTTCAATTGTCGTAACGACCTCGCCCCAACAACTCGACAAAATTGCAATATTCACTGAGCTGTATGCAATTATGAAGACGACCACGACGACGACCTTGTGAAGGCCGCAGGAACTCGTTGGATGCGGGAAGCACAAAACCGATCGAAGTGGAGGTGCTTGGGGGAGGCCTATGTTCAGCAGTGGACGTCTTTCGGCTGAAATGATGATGATGCAATTATAAATTGTTTTTATGTGTATTTTAATACCCGGGCCCGAGCCGCACAGGTCAATCGATCAGGTTAAGCTACGCTTGCCGCGGTTGGTCTATGGATGGGTGACCATCTTTACATACCGACCCCTCCGTGCCTCGGTAAGCACGTCAAGCCGTTGGTCCCGGCTGTCATTCATGGATCTTTGACAGTCGTTACGGGTAGTCAGAAGCCCGAAAGTCTGATAATCAGTCTTACCAAGGGGTATCGTATTACCCAGTAACTGGGTTGTGGAGGTCAGATAGGCAGTCGGTCCGTGTAAAATACTGGTATTTAGCTGCTTGGTTAGACTGTAAGCCGACCCCAACATAGTTGAGGCTAGGCAGATGATGATGTGTATTTTAATACACATAAAGGAGGAGCAGTGGTGGCCCAGTGGTCACGGCCGCGACTTACGAGTTGTAGGTCGTAGGTTCGAACCCAGTCAGGGATTTTACTTTGTGTAAATTATTTCATCACCACTGCTCCCTCACTGCTCTATGCTGCTGCACTGCTGCGCTGCTGCTATTGTTGATGGCGAATTGCTGTAGACGCGAGATTTGAGGTATCCCTACAGGAATAAACACATTACCACTCCTTTACGTCGCGCAGTTGGGTAAAAAGTCGCAAGGGGTCAGATCAGGTGATCTAGGGGCCAGGCTATGCATTTGGTAGCCTAATTTTAAGAAATGGTATTTAAAATCACGCTAGGTTTCTTAGGGGCCATGCGAAAAAAAGTAAGAAAGAACGCTAAGCGAAAACGAAGCCCTAATAGCGCTGGCAGGGGCCATACAATGCGACGAGGTGGGTCGCGGGAACAAGAAATTTCACGCGGACACATTTTGACACTAGCAGTATTCACCGTATACAATCAATCAATCAACTCAGCCTATCGCAGTCCACTGCTGGCATAGGCCTCTCCCAGACTGCGCCACAGCACCCTGTCCTCCGCCTTCCGCATCCAGTCTACCCCAGCCACCTTCTTTAGGTCGTCCATCCATCTAGCTGGGAAGCGTCCCACACTACGCTTGTCGGTACGCGGTCTCCACTCCAGGACTCGTCTGCTCCACCGGCCATCGGTCCTTCGACAGACATGGCCAGCCCACTGACACTTCAGTTTGCTTACTCTGCAAGCTTTGTCGGTAACTCCGGTTCTTTTCCGGATGATTTCATTCCTGATTTTATCCTTCAAAGAGACTCCGAGCATAGCTCGCTCCATAGCGCGCTGAGCGACCTTGAATTTGTGGACCAGCCCGACCGTCAGTGTCCACGTTTCAGCACCGTACGTCGTGACGGGCAGGACGCACTGGTTGAAGACCTTAATCTTCAAACACTGCGGGATAGGCGACGAGAAGACTTGATGGAGTTTTCCAAATGCTGCCCAACCCAACTGGATCCTTCTGTCAGCTTCCTTCTCAAAGTTGTGTCTACCGAGCTAGATGACTTGCCCTTGGTAGACGTAATCCTTCACCGTACACAAACAATATAAATACAACAATAACATAATATCAGGTTGAAGTATTAATTAAAAACACGTTAGAAACAAAAGGAATCAATATCATTAATGTTAATAAACACCATTGTCTCCATGTGCGTTGATAACAGGTAAGTACTTATGTACAGACGCCAGCACATCAAGCTACCCGAAACTGTCAAATTTTCCCAATCAACCTTGAACCTTATTTTGTAGCGATAAAATCCAAAATCTATAAAAAAAAATTGACAGATTGTGTTAGCTTGATGTGCTGGCGTCTGTATTTTACAGAATATCAGATGACTTGAAAGAGAAGTGTTGTGGTCCTGACGTGCATTACCTAACCGCTCTTTCATGTCAATCACGCTATTGTTTGTAACGTGTCCATTAGAGCGACGACTCAGTGACGTCGTGGCGTCAGATAAAGTTACATTTACTTTTGTGTTTCATATAAGTATAATTTCATAAATAATAGACTGAGAGAAAGAGCAGTGGTGGCCCAGTGGTATCGGCCTTCAGATCTTGTCATTTTGCGACACGCATCATGCATTTCTGAGTGACAATTTGCTAATCTGTCATTTTGCGTTTCTGACGTTCTTCGCCCAAACCGTTTTTAATGGTTTGGGCGAAGAACTCTAGTCGCAATCTCATCTTAGCGACAGTCAATGTCAAGAACTTGTCAAAAATTACATTTGAGACTGTGAACGTTCTTAAAATTACGAGAATTTCCCCTTTGATGTAACAAACATTAAAAAAATGCAACCGAATAGAGCACCTCCTCCTTTTTTTGAAGTCGTTTAAAAACTAAACATCCACAGACGGTTTGTTAAACGAGGACTCTGCTGACTGCTGCCCTATAACCTTTTGCCACAATCAGTCACACCTACAAGCCTACAACATGCTATGGGTAACAGATTTCCAGATTAGGTACCTACGCCAAAAAGGTCTTACGCATCAATTAGATTGTATTTCTATGCAAATTCTCAGATATCTTGGTCTGCGATCGCTAAAAGCGAAGGAATTACTCTGACTCGTCTCCGGTGTACACGCAAAGGTTATAAGGTCACTCATTCATGAAGAAAGTCAAGGTCAATGTCATACTCAAACGTTTGAAGGTCAAGTGCTGTTGACTAATACATTTCCTTAGACTTACCAACAGAATTTCGACAAACTTTAATACGACAAGATTTTAATTCGACACTACGGAACTCCGACACGTCTTCATTTCGACAATACTTTAGTTCGAAATACCTTACGTCCGAACGATGCGACTTCGACGACATGCTTCTTTGACAACTATGGTAGTCCGACATGAGTCAATTTCGACGTACTCTACTCCGGCATGCTGTACCTACATTATTCTGCGATATTAGGGAACAATTAAATTTTGACGTCACATTAAATTGAATATGGCGCCCTCTAGCGGAAATAAAGTCATGACCTAAAAAATATATTTATATTTTTTAATATTTACATAATTTAAAAAGCTAACAATCTTAAAATAATAATATATACAAGTATACAGGGTGTTACAGAAAGGGTATATCAATAGAAACGGGTTGAAGAGTGTATCTGGTCTAGAATCTCTGTACAAAATTTCAGCTCAAAAGCAGTAACTTTGAAAATGCTTAATATTTTTTTATTTCGATGGTTCATTAAATTGAAATCATAACAAACGTGTCACCGCACTACGAGGGTCATTATTCATCATCTGTAGTGTGTCTGTGCGCATAGTACACGCACATCACGCCGCCGCGCGCCATTGCAGCGCCGTGATGTCGAAATAAAAAAATATTAAGCATTTTCAAAGTTAATGCTTTTGAGCTGAAATTTCGTACAGAGATTCTAGACCAGATACACTCTTCAACCCGTTTGTATTGATATACCCTTTCCGTAACACCCTGTATAAAAAGGGAGGGAAAATAATCAAAGGGCATCAAAAAATTCGTCCGCATCACTGTCAACGGGAAACGTGCTCAAAAGGCTGGCAGCATTGCCACGTTGTATGGCAATGCTGCCAAGAAATAGGCCAGCCCTCTGGTCACGTGAAGAGTCGACTAACCGCTTGGCGATATCTCGAAAGACCAAGTGGGCACTCGGACCCCATGGCCCTAGTGTTTCTACCCCAAACGGCTTGAACATATAACTCCCAATCAGGTTGTAATATTTTCGACATATTTGAGGTTTTCTGCACCTGCAGCAGCCGCCTCAGCACAGCCCACCGTGCTAGGAAGATGGGATGGCGCAAGGGTGTCGACACATGTTGCATCCCACACCAAAGGTCTGCCTAACTTCCAGGGCATTATGGTCATTCCGTCTGGTCTCTTTCCATCGTCGCGTGACAGGCCGTTGGGTTCTGGCACCCCGGCGGTGACAAGAGCACGACGGATGATTTCATTAATGCTGGCGTGCCGTGCTATCCGGCCTGCGCTCCTACTGCAGGATAGGCCATGGTGTCCAAGGCAGTCGACAGCTTCACCGCACTGACAGCGATGCGGAGCCCCGCAAGGAACGCCCAAACGCAGACAGGTAGCGAGCCGAAAGGTAGTGTCACCCAGCATAGTGCCTATGTTAGGTGACACTACTTTTCCTTCTCTTTTTGAATATTATTAATTGTGCTTACTCGTAATTATTGTAGTACTCGTACACATCCAATATACTCGTATTTAGTCCCTCATTTACTTACAAAATACATATTTATTATTACGATGATCATTGTTTAAATACCTGTTATTTCCACCCCACAAGTTCGTATACAGACACAGGCCGAAGGTAATGATAACCACGTATACGTACTATGGACAAATATAGTTCATTATACAACCACATATATGTTAAGGATCCGATACATTTTTGATGGGAACGTAACACGACCTCGACATGTTTAAATAATACCTTATCTTGCCCCAAATAACGTAACAACTAAATACTGTCTACTGTGATTTTATTTAGCTTTCTAGTAGTTATTACAACAGCGAGGTTAAAACGAGTTATTCCCTGTGGTTAAATAATTATAGGGTAGCCTTGATCGCATCAGAAATGTAGATTTGTAGAAGAATCAAACACAGTAACAGCAGTTGTGATCAAATAAATTACAAAAAGAAAAGCGCCTGGCTGGGTTCGAACTTACGACCTACAACTCGTAAGTCGAGGCTGTTACCACTAAGCCACCACTTCTTTATAGTCCCTACAGTTATTTGCGAGAATTCTCACTAGGAAATCCATATTAATATTATAAATTCGAAAGTAACTCTGTCTGTCTGTCTGTCTGTCTGTATGTTACCTTTTCACGCCTAAACTGCTGAGCCGATTTAGATGAAATTTAGTATAGAGATAGTTTGAGTCCCGGAAAAGGACATAGGATACTTTTTATCCCGATATTCCCACGGGATCGAGACTTATGCGGGTGAAACCGCGGGGCGCAACTAGTTGTATTATAAGTACTTTTATTGCAGTTAATAATGTTTCCAACAATAATTTCCGTCCTTGGCTCTGACTATTCCGCGCATTATCTGCAATTTGCGACCAATCATCCACTTCAAGTAGGTACTTACTAGGGGTTTCGCATAACAGATTTTTTCAATACCGGTATTAATACCGCATAGAAAATTTCCAATACCGAGATCCCGGTATTAGATTGAATCTAATACCAGCAGTGGCGTGCATTGCATATCCTACCACGATAAATCAACATAAGCCTGTCAATTACATTTTAGTGTGTGCCCCACAATTAAGAAACTCACAAAATTATCATACCTAACAAAAAACAAAATCTTCATACAAACACGCGCGGCAGTAGGCAGTCGCCGGACGGCCTACTCGGCTCCCGTACTATTTTCACATTGTCATTGGTCTTTACTCGTTCCAAGTTAATACGACAAAATTAAAAATACGTACGTCTCACGCGTAATACCATGACGTTCGACATTCGCAATTTATCACCCTTAAGTAGGCATGCCTACTCAAATAACCACACTTTTGACCTCACTTTTTTTTCTGATTAGTGACCGCGTTTGCCTAGACTAGACCCGGCCTAGTGCCTACCTATTCTGAAAACCAATGCACGCCACTGAATACCAGGATCCCGGTATTGGAAATTTTTGTCCAAAATTTGTTTTGGTGTGTAAATTGCCCCTTTCCTGCTGACAGTATTTTTTTTAAATCTGTAAATGTAAAGCAACATTTCTAAAAACTTAACGAAAGTCTCCTAAAACCGTTTTCCTGTGGCTACAACGGTTGAGGTACCTGCCCTTACTGCCCCATCTCAAAAGTCCACCCTGTATAGTATAGTATAGACAGACAGACAGACAGAGTTACTTTCGAATTTATAATATTAGTATGGATTTCCAAGTGAGAATTCTCGCAAATAACAAACGATGGGACACTTAATATCGTGCCCTGCGTGTCCTGTCAGCTGCACGTTACAGGAGCTGATGGACGCTAGTGATGGCGCCAAACAAGTGGCCGAATTCTGGGCCGAGTACAATTAGATTGCCATCGACACGCTAAGAAGAAGAAGAAGTATAGTTATATATTAAAAAAGTGTTAAATGCCATTATTTAGCTGCGCAAGTAGTAGAACTGTCTAAATAAATCACGAGATAATTAAAATACGCAGTTTTTAAAGCTTACCCAGACAAAAAATTGGTTAGAAAAAAAACCGACTGTGCTTATGACCACACAACTTTTTTTTATTTTTATGGATGGGAAATCATCAAATGACCCCGCCCGCTCTGGGTGGAGCGGAAGGGAGTGTCAGACTCTTACTGACTAAAACCCATCCGTGTTCCTTTCTTAGCCCTTTATGTTCCGGGGTTGCGGTAACCCTTTCGGACAATCCCGCACCATGACCACACGACTGAAGTGAAACTTCAAACGTATTTGGCTATGAAAGGAAAAGAGAAAGAAAATGTGCGCGCGCACTGCTTTCTTTTGCTCATATCCCCCACTCAACTCCCGTTCACCTCGCCCGATCACACTTTTCGTAACGCTTACGTCACGCGTTCGCCAGCTTTCTCCCCAAATCAAGCGTGCGTAAAGAAGTTTCACTTCAACAATGTGCAATAGAACGAAATTGTGTTAGCTAGGTAGTGTAGTTTCGGGATCCCGGGTTTGGATATTTCAATACTGGTATTGAAAAATTACAAAAAAATATCCGGGATCCCGGTATTAGCCAATACCGGGATCGCGGTATTGGAAGCCCTAGTACTTACACAGAAGGTGTTGGTATGGCACTTTCCCACAGACTGTTTGCCACATAACTTAAAACAACGGCAATAAAGTTGGTTATTGGCATGTTATGATATTTGTATGATAAACTGTTACCACCCACCTGCTAGGTTCTTAGGATAAAGACCGTAGGTTTTAATAATACCTATTACATTTTATGATAAAATAAAAATAAATTAATTTGCTGAGGTTTTTTTTTTGGGGTCATCAACCACCGATAGTGTGTAGTCACTTAAAATAATATCTGTTTTATTGTGTTCACTTCACAGACGTGATGGATATATCGATACCACAACACGGTAAAACCGATTTTGTCAAGTCACACTTCAAGTAACTAAATTACCGGCGGGCATTGACCTCAAAAAAACAAGAAATCTCCTTTTATTTTGTCGTGTTTATATATTGTTGGGAATCGAACCCAACACAATACATTGCACGCGGCCAGCGTGATCACCGCGTCATCGGCAAGCTGAGGCGTGTGGCGAGACTGTGCATAAACCACAAATGCAATTTTAGTTAACAGTCAAGATTAACCTCGAATCTTCTTGAATGGAACCACTCAAGCTCTACCGACAACAATGATCGGCTTGGGCGACCAGCCGTTCTTGTCGCAACCGACTAGTCGGACAAAGTCATAGCCGGCTCATCCCTAGTTGTGATGCCGGGGTAGCGGGATTGTCCGAAAGGGTTACCGCTCCCCGGAACACAAAGGGTTTAGGAAGGAACACGGATGGGTTTTAGTCAGTACGAGTCTGACACTCCCTTCCGCTCCACCCAGAGCGGGAGGAGTCATTTGATGATTTCCCATTAAAAAAAAAATCCCTAGTTGTGATCTATGAATACTGGCTGTTGGGATGTTTACAGATGTCAACGCGGAGTAGCGAGCCTGGCGGTGTTTTATCGGATACATTTCTGAGTGTGCATTGGAACGGCTCAATTCAACTCCATCCAGCTGTTTCAGTCCTTTCCAGGATATAGGTCATCTCTTAATTGCGAAGGCTTATTTTTAATCTTATTTTTTTAATTGTTTCTTCATTTGTGTTTTTTTTTTTTCATTGTTCTCTCATATGGAAGCAAAAAGAATAATGTACCCAGGATTTTGTAATATTCTTGATTTAAAAGAGTGTCCATGGAGTTTCTTGCCCGTTCTTCTCCATAGAGATCTACGCTTTGGAATGGGCAACTAGCTTCAAATTTCTGACTAACTGACCGACTATTTAATTTTGACAATTCAAAAGTGCCTGTACGTGGTTTAATTGAAATAAATGCTTTGAGTTTGAGTTATATGCTACGGATCAGTGGTGGCCCAGTGGTAACGACGAGTTGTAGGTTCGAACCCGGACAGGTGCTTTACTCTGTGTAAATTATTTCTTCACCACTGCTCTCAAAACGGTGAAAGAAAACATCGCGAGAAAACGTGCACGTCCTAGAACCAAAAAAAAAAATCGAAGACATGTGACATCTACCAACCCGCACTGGACCCGCGTAGTCCCTCTAACAGAGAGGAGGCCTGTGTCCCAGCAGTGGGAACATTATAGGCTGATTATGCTATGTTATGCCATATCAAATTAATCATACTGAAGGATGTATGTCCATACGCGTGTGTCACCTGACAAACAATATTTTTCCGACTCGCCTGCTTGAAGGTCATCGCAGTCGATCGATGGTGGTAACTGGTAATAATGGTCATTACTCCTCGTCCCGCAGTCCCACCGTCCCGCCCAGCGTGACGATATTAAAGTGTAATAGGTGGTAAGTACCCCTTAAAGTAATCTTTTATTTGTCACGCTACTAAAGATGTTTATTTTTTTGGCTGATGTTGTACATTTATGTCCGAGCGAGGGGCAATTCTCGTAATTTTAAGAATGTTCACTGTCGTGGTCCGATCTCAGTCTCAGTCTGTCAAAAATACCTCTATTTCACTACATTTTAACAAGTTTTTGGCATTGATTGTCGCTGAGATGAGATTGTGACTAGATTTTGAATGTTTTTAATTAAAGGATAGTGTGCCTGAACTCTTAAACAGCTTTGGTGTGATAATTATTGTGACATTTGGTGGATAGTATGCTTACGCCGGAGCAGCAAACACTGCGTTACCATGCTTCGGGTGACAGATCTCGGAGTCCGGGATGTGTGGCCGGCTTTGGGTTTCACCTCGATGGGTCTCTTGAACGCAAAGAATGACGCAGTGAGTTTTGCGGTAGAAATCAGAAATAATTTCAGATGTCCTGTCAGCTGCACGTTACAGGAACTGATGGACGCTAGTGATGGCGCCAAACAAGTGGCCGAATTCTGGGCCGAGTACATTTAGATTGCTATTGACACGCTAAGATTATTGTGGCACTATTTATTATTCTAGGGACTTTCTCGATATCCAGTAACCCAAGCCCGATTGTTAAATAATTGTCTTTGGTTCAATCCCAAGGTAAAGTGTGATTGAGTTTTTGCATCACGAAATTCTGTTTTAGAAAAGGAAATGTGTCTGATTAATGACAATAAACTGCCCATGATTATATGGCACTGCTTATTATAACTTAATGGCTTAAACACGAAGGGTAAGCAGTACATTTTGTTACGGAACAAAATATTTCCTCATTTTGCTAGACTAAACTGTCTACCTATTAAGTATTGGTAAGTAGATATGTAGAAATCTGAGGTTAACAAATTTTTCACTTTTGTTTAGCCTGAATATTGGGGAGTTGAAATTGATAGTTGCTACAATTAAGCACTTACCTATAGGTGCATTGAAACGTTGGACAACCTAGTTTTATTTGTACATACTATTAGTATGTAATTAATTTGGATATTTAACTATTACTTACTTTTACTTTTTACTATTTTTTTATTTAACTTAGTACTAGAGTTCAACAAAAAGTATTTGCACACGTGCAACAAAACCATACTGGCTACTTTTAAGACCCCGTGACAGTTGTTTCGACAATTAATTTAGGAAAAAACTATGAAATCGTCCAAATAACTGAAATGCCAAGAAATGAATGTGCTTCGAGAAAATTTAGAAACTGCAGCGGTCGCCGACCGTTGAGGGATACGGTGGTTACAAGGTGCGTTGCTCGTTTAGACGCCGTGCGTTGTTGCAGCGGTGTGCTTGTGTGCGCACGTGGTCAAGCGGGGGGCAGCGCGCGTGAGCGACGCACGGGGGGGCGACGTCAGCCAAGGCCGGACGCGGCTGTCGGCGGGCAGGCTCGCGCGCCTCCGCACGCCCCATGCTGCCCGGGACACTCGCGCCGCTCGACCCGCACAAAACGCGCGCGCTCACCACAATATACGCGCCGCGGAAGCTCAACACGCGGAAGAACAAAACGGCACAAATGAGAATGCTCGACAACGACATTCAAATCAAACCGTCCCTATCTCCCTTCCATCCTCTCCCGGCCATCGGACAGAAGCTGGAGAGGTCCAACACAAAAGTGATCGTGTTTGACCTGAACAAGAACGAATCAGGGTCGTTGGACAGCTCCGTCAAAACTCGCGATGTGCTCAAGCCTCTGACTCCGTTGCGGATACATGGGTTCGCGAGGCAGAGTTCCCTGGACCAGCTGGACGTGAAAAGGCCACAACAGTTACTCAGAGAGAACACGTACGATGTTATAAAACCGATATTTGTGACTGCAGAAAATGTTAATTTGAGTAAGGATGACATGTCAATTACAAATAAGACGCAAACAATACATCCAGCATCAAATTCAGAGAATACGATAAAGAAGATAGAACAGCCAAAAGCATCACCAAAAACGAGGTTTAAGAAAGCAGCTCTGCAGGTAGCGAAGATGTCGACGATGCCGGAGACTGGAAAGCTGCTGTGTTTGAGAGAGAGACAGACTTACAAGGTCTGTAGGGTTGAAGAGGACAAGAGTATATGCAAACTGCAGGAGTTACCGCAGAGCCCCGCGCAGAATCTAGACAAGTTATCCGAGATATTCCAGTGCTTAGAAATGAAAGGTCGCCATAGAGACAAGATGAAAAAGGAGAACAGTTGGTTCTAAAACTTACTTAGTTTAAGAGAGTGTAATCATTTACTTGAATATGTGAATATCCGTTGACAGACATCGTGTTAGTTTGTTACTATGTTAAAGTAAAAGTTTATTTTTGTTAACGTTGAATGTATGACTAAGATATTGATATTGCTCAAAATGTAGTGTTGTGTCCGTCTTGATATTTTATTAAAGTGTGTCGAACTTTCTAATAGATGCTGTTATTTATTAAATCCTTGGAAGAGTATTACACCGTGTTCCGGACGATATACATAAACTTCGACCCGCAGCCTAATTGCGGAACGCCAAATCGTCAAATGATTCTGATCAGTTGGCTTCATTTCTATCACAATTGGCTTCATTTTACGATTTTCGAATTGCGAAACTCTAGTTTCTGCGCAGGGCCTTAACGTTCATAATTGGTTTCATAATAAACTAGAGTTTCGCAATTCGAAAATCGTAAAATGAAGCCAATTGTGAATAGAAATGAAGCCAACTGATCAGAATCATTTGACGATTTGGCGTTCCGCAATTAGGCTGCAGGTGTTCAGACCATGGAAATAAGCATTTTTCATTATGGACACATTAGTGAATTCTTATTTTTTGTTAATTTTCATATAAACTAAATACCTTGACGTAGAACGCCCGATATGCATGCCTCTTTATCCGAATGGGCAACGATGACGTATTTTCATTCATAAAATTTGGCGGGCTGCAACTTGTCAAAACTGAGTTAAGATCCTTTCTTACTGCATAGCTCAATTAAATTTACTAAATGAAATTACAAATATCTTTGTAACGAAGCCTTTTACTTCTTACTACTTCCTTTGTTAGATTTAATTTGTAAAAGCTATAGAAGCGTGTGACAGAGTTTATGGATATCGTGAAGAACACGGTGTATATTATAACCTTTCCGTCATCGATAATGGGTGTGTGGGAAAGGTCATGTGTACAGAGTAGATTCAATGTCGTGACCTTGAATGAGTTTGTCAACAAGTGGCGGCTGAGGCTTGCGTGATTTTTCACCAGGTCTTAATGAACCTTTTACACAATCGCCAGTGTTGGCCATACTTCTACATTTATTTATTAACTTTATGCACAAGTAAAAAAAAAAAAATACTGTACAAAGGCGGACTTAATGCCTGAGGCATTTTCTACCAGTCAACCTTAGGGTGATGCAGAGACAAAACATGGCAGGTGCAACATACATGATAACTAGTTAGGAAATGAATATAAAATACAATATATACATAGATACATACATACATACATATAAACCAAATGAGGATGAGACCATCCATTGAGGAATTATTAACAGTACTGATTAAGCTATTGTAAACAAACACCGCGATAGATATCGAATTGACAAACAGCGTGGGTTTACGACAGCACAAAAAGCGCGATTTTATCGGTAGTTTAGATGCTGATTCATATTTCCAGCAAATGATTCATTCCTGTGGTTTCATGTCGAATAGGAATGATCGATGGGTAAACTGAATGGAACTTTTCGTACTAAAGGGCATTAATGTTCTAACTACAAAAGCTAAATAAGTTCCACTAGGATACTAAGTGTAGGCGATGTAACCAAGCAAGGTCAAAGTCAAACGCTGACCTGGGAGCCTAAAAAGGCCACTTTGGCAGAATCATAAAAAGATAACATTATGAATCATAATAAAAGTCGTAAAATGGTCACAAACTGACAATTGCGTACAATTTCATATCACGCAATTCATCTGTTTGACAGTTTTGTATGGAGATTAGTGGTATGAGCAGTGGTGGCCCAGTGGTATCGGCCGCGACTTACGAGTTGTAGATCGTAGGTTCGAACCCAGGCAGGCGCTTTACTTTCTGTAAATTATTTCATCACCACTGCTCTCAAAACGGTGAAGGAAAACATCGTGAGGAGACCGGCATGTCCTAGAACAAAAACTTCGAAGACATGTTGCATCTACCAACCCGCACTGGGCCCGCGTGGTGGATTACGGCCCACTCCCTCTCACAGAGAGGAGGCCTGTGTCCCAGTGGGAACATTACAGGCAGATAATAATGATGATGGAGATTAAATAGTAGTCTATGATGGAGATTCGTAAAATGGTCCACAAAATATGAATTGCTTTAATGTCAAATAATATTATGAATTGTCAGTTTGTGACCATTTTACGACTTTTATTATCACACTAAATCACATTATAAATAAGTCTTAAGTTAATTTTAAGACCACGCTATCGCATTAGGTATACACCTGTAATGATAGTGATAAGGGACATTTTAATAAATCACACTAATATTATAAAGGCGAAAGTTTGTGAGTGTGTGTATGTGTGTGTGTGTGTTTATATGTTTGTTACTTCTTCACGCTCAAACGGCTGGACCAATTTTGATAACATTTTATATGGAGGTAGCTGACACCCTACTTTTTTATCCCGATATTCCCAAGGGATCGACATAGTGATTAATAATTTTATCCTTTTATGATTCTGACAATGTGGCCTTTTTCGGCCCCCTGTATTATACAAGTACGCTTGTTTAATAGAGGTCAGTGAAGTCAAAAATAATTTATTTTTCAACTAGCGGCCCGCCCCAGCTTCGCACAGGTGCAATTTTTTTCGAAATTTCTTTCGTACAAACCTTGTCCTGGCAATACCGAACACAACAAAAAACGAATTATCCAATTAGGTGCAGTCATTCGGAAATCGGAAGTTATGCGCGTACAGACATTTTGGCGACTTTGTTTTATACTATGCAAGGATGAGTCGCATAAAAGGCACTTTTGAATGACAAAAACTACAAGAAAATAGCCGTCGGTGCTCCATGGACCAATTGAAATTTTACCACTTGGCATTGATTCTAAGTCAAAGAAAATTGCAATCACTCGTAGCGAGTTTCGTAGCGAGTTCGTAGCGTAGCCCGTAGCACATCTTGTTGCGTAGTACGTAGCATAGCATCTCATTCGTAGCTATAATTCGTAGACGCTCCCGTTTCGTAGCGAGGTCGTAGCAGACTGGAATTTCTATTGTTGGTCTACGATCTAAAAAGTAGGTACGTTATCCTCATAATTATTTACTAAGGTATTCTTGTTTCGTGTCTACGGTTCCGTACTTCAAAAGGAATAAACGGAATCCTTATAGAATCACTTCGTTGTCTGTCCGTTTAACTGTCTGTCGGGCACTCTGTCAATCATATCACATATCGACTTAGGTTTCATTTGTGGCCAGCATTTTGAAAAAAAAAAAAAAAAAAAACAAAATGGCGCGGCAGTAGGTCCATAGAAAATCTTCAATCCCCTTTAACGTTTAAAAATAAAAGTATTTATTTATTTATTTTGTTAGGAAAAACAAACACTTGTACAGACGCCCGCACATCAACCTAGTGAAACTGTCAAACTTTCCCAATCAACTTTGAACCTTATACTTAAGCGATAAAGTTGAAATCTATTTAAAAAAGAGAAATTGTAGTAGCTTGATGTGCTGGCGCCTGTACATGTTATTTTCATAATCTCTTAACTAACTATTTACACTAGGTACTAAATAATTAAAAGTACATCCATACTAATCCATACTATCCATACTAATATTATAAATTCGAAAGTAACTCTGTCTGTCTGTATGTTACCTTTTCACGCCTAAACCACTGCACCGATTTAGATGAAATTTGGTATAGAGATAGTTTGAGTCCCGGGGAAGGACATAGGATAGTTTTTATCCCGATATTCCCACGGTATCGACACTTATGCGGGTGAAACCGCAGGGCGCTGCTAGTATTTAATAGTCTTCTATCAGGCGGAAACGATGTGTGGGCCTTCAACGGTTGGGTTATGCCAGTTTTGATGTACTCTTTCGGCATATTCAGACCGAACTCGACGTCCTGGTTAGGGGGATCCGTACGCTGCTGACCACAAATCGAATGCATCACCCACGGCCATCAGTAATATTAAAAAAGAAGTATGTTACTCATAGAACAATGTAAATGAGTGCCCTTGCTTGTTAACCTTGAATGGGCTATCTTTACAATAACTATGGTGTTAATTGGCCAGTTGGCCACATCAACATCGATCGAGGCATGCGGGTGATAAGTTACAACATTTCACCTTGTTATACTTGTTTAACAGTAGATATACTAAATTATTTGTAATGATTTTAGGCTGTGGCGAGCATTGCATATTGGCATTTAAGCAGTGCCTACCTCGATATATCAACACAAGCCTGTCAATTACATTTGTGTGTGTGCCCCATTAAGAAACTCAATAAATTATCATACCTACCTAACAAAAAACAAAATCTTCATAAAACAAGTTTATCAATGTATTACTTTGTAAAAGGACCTAAACATATATTTTTTTTATTATTTAAACACGCGCGGCAGTAGGCAGTCGCCGGACGGCCTACTCGGCTCCCGTACTATTCGCACATTGTCATTGGTCTTTACTCGTTCAAGTTAATACGACAAAATTAAAAATACGTACGTCTCCCGCGTAATACCATGACGTTCTTAATTAGGCATGCCTACCCAAATAACCACACTTTTGACCTCACTTTTTTTCTGATTAGTGACCGCGTTTGCCTAGACTAGGCCCGGCCTAGTGCCTACCTATTCTAAAAACCAATGCACGCCACTGATTTTAGGTTGCAGAATATAAATAAAGGGTAAAATTAAATTAGTTAGCGAACCTGATAGGAAACATGTAACATAATTAACGCACATCCTGAAATAGTTTGTTCAGAATCGTTTACTGAATCGATTTCTATTTTTTATCCCAAAAATAATTAAAACTACGTAAATTACTGTCACACTACCCTTGTACAGTCAAAACAAACTGAAATGGATCGTAACTCAAGGCAACTAGACTTTTAAAAAGTGCAGTTTTATTTGTATTAATACAAATCCCGTCATTTAATACAAAATAAAGAAAAATGAACCTTATTTCAAGCATGTTAAAGTCTTTACAAATACAGTTAAGTAAACGTTAACACGATAAATAAAATAAAATAATACTTATTTGGTTTTTTTTTTGGGGTCAACGACCGCTGGTATTATTATTAGGTACTTGAAGTATACGTTGAGGAAATCTGTTTTCTTTTGTTTTATCGTATTTAGACATTGATAACCAAAGATATAGATACACCTAGATAACGCAAGAGCAACTACTTCCCGTGCTAAACATCGCACCAGCTTACGTACGAAAATCGTAAGCCGCCACTTTTGCGCTCAGTCTTGTATACTGCTGGCTGGGTGAGCATGAGCGCTGGCGCAAGGCCCCGGGGGTGGGGCAAGACTTTGAATCAATTTGATTTTCCCTCTTGAATCTCTTTGAATCAATTTGATTTACAATTTTGATTTTGAATCAATCTCAATCATATACAGTTTTTTTTTTGTACAAATTATTTTCAGTATTTTGACCTTCAAAGTAACGAAAACATTAAGATTTTTTAAAAAATAGAGTAAACAAAATTGGCACATGGGAGTTCTACTCGTGCATTTGTAGTAAACTATTGAGTAGAAATATTCAATAAAAAGCTGATGCCACTTTTTTGGGGCAATAAAAACACTGTGCATAGTAGGTAGTCAAAAAACGCTACGCTTGGTTTTCATACAGATCGTGATTTGCGTTTAGGTCTATCTATATCTATGTCGATAACCCATCACGTCTGTGAATTTTACACATACTATACAGGGTGTTACAGAAAGGGTATATCAATACAAACGGGTTGAAGAGTGTATCTGGTCTAGAATCTCTGTACAAAATTTCAGCTCTAAAGCAGTAACTTTGAAAATGCTTAATATTTTTTTATTTCGATAGTTTATTAAATTGAAATCATAAAAAACGTGTCACCGCACTACGAGGGTCATTATTCATTATCTGTAGTGTGTCTGTGCGCCTAGTACACGCACATCACGCTGCCGCGCGCCAGTGCAGCGCCGTGATGTGGAAATACAAAAATATTAAGCATTTTCGAAGTTAATGCTTTTGAGCTGAAATTTTGTACAGAGATTCTAGACCAGATACACTCTTCAACCCGTTTGTATTGATATACCCTTTCCGTAACACCCTGTATA
Source organism: Amphipoea oculea (assembly GCA_945859645.1). Taxonomy (NCBI): domain Eukaryota; kingdom Metazoa; phylum Arthropoda; class Insecta; order Lepidoptera; family Noctuidae; genus Amphipoea; species Amphipoea oculea. The sequence continues at coordinate 20,090,121 of OX243873.1, forward strand.
ATTCTCGTCTAACTAGTCCTCAATGTCCACTAACCCTATGCAGTATATGCCTAGAATTTCGTCGACTACCTACACAGCTAATAACTAGCATGATGCCGATCCAACAGATAGCTGCACGCTTCACGTCAGCGTGTTCACGCGATCTGTCGAACGACGCTCTTTGGATAACCTCGATATAGCGTTTGTTGACCAAATTAAACGCTTTAAAGACTCATTTGTTCAGTAACTTTTGAATAACTCTTTTTATTAAATGATAAACTCAAAACTCAAACTCAAAGCATTTATTTCAATTAAACCATTACAGGTACTTTTGAATTGTCAAAATTAAGTAGTCGGTCAGTTAGTCAGAAAGTTGAAGCTAGTCGCCCATTCCAAAGCGTAGATCTCTATGGAGAAGAACGGGCAAGAAACTCCATGGACACTCTTTTAAATCAAGATATTACAAAATCCTGAGTACATTATTCTTGTTGCTTCTATATGTGAGAACAATGTAAAAAAAAAACACACAAATGAAGAAACAATACAGGAAATAAGATTAAAAATAAGCCTTGGCAGTTAAGAGATGACCAGTCTCAACCGATAAATGATTTATTTCTGTAAGTAGGTTTGTACAAACACATTTACACGTCGGTCATTTTTTTTTTTAAATGGATGTGGTCGGCGTTTCCTATCTGACTACTCTGAGAAGAAAGGCCGAAACAAACTTCTGAGTTTAAAGTCCAGACATAATTAGAAAAAAGACGGTTAATTGGTCATACTACGACTTACTGTTTCATTGGTGCGTGGTTCTAGTAGTATGAAGAAAGCACGACTATACAGCGCAGCGTTATCGCCTTCGGTTTGAGTCCCAGGTCGAGCAAAGTAAATTTAGCTAGCATAATCAACATATCATGTTCCCACTGCTGGGACACAGGCCTCCTTTCTTCGGGAGGGATTGGGCTGTCCACCACGCGGGCCTTTGCGGGTTGGTAGATGTCACATATGTCTTCGAATTTTTGGTTCTAGGACATGCCGGTTTCCTCACGATGTTTTCCTTCGCCGTTTTGAGCGCAGTGGTGATAAAATTAAAACAAAGTAAAGCGCCTGTCTGGGTTCGAACCCACCACCTCGTAAATCGGGACCGATACCACTGCGCCACCACCAAATATAGGTGGCCATAGCCTAAACCTATATTTTTCCATGTTCCCATAGGAACACCTGTGTATACCCCTTCGAGAAATACTTGTACAGGCGTAATGTTATGTGATAATTACCTACCACCAAATACTTATACAATGCTATACCTACCTATTTCAGTTTGTTGGCAAACTGGCGGAAAAGTCCATTAATATAATAACTCTTTTGTGTTAGGTTTTCGTATTTGAATGCAACGATGAATGTTTTCATCAATGTGGGTCAATTAGGTAAATATAACAGGTACCTGTATGTCCATTCTATTGAATTAGGTAGTTCAATGTCCCGAGGTTCCAAATCAATAGATTTACAAAAATAGCTAGTTCTTAACAACGTTACGTTTAGCGATAAGTAAAAGGCGCGTTCAGCTCCAATTTGTTTAATTTTCTTTACTTATTTTTAAGTATAAGTCATCATTTTTTATTAAAACTGCCTAGCCTTTTCTCAACTATGTGGGGGTCGGCTTCCAGTCTAACCGGATGCAGCTGCCTATCTGACCTCCAAAACCCACTTATTGGGTAACACGATACCCCTTAGTACGACTGGTTGTCATACTTTCGGGCTTCTGACGACCAGTAACGACTGTCAAAGATCTACGAATGACAGCCGGGACCAATCCTGAGGCACGGAGGTGTCTTGGTATGGTCACCCATCCACGGACCAACCGCGGCAAGCGTAGCTTAACTTGATCGATCGAACCCTGTGGCTGTTATTTCTTAGCTACAAGCCCCTATTTTTAAATATAAGTACATGCACAGAATAGAATCCGGAGCCGTTACAGTGCAATTTACAAACTTAAATAATATGTGACATACATATCTACAAAGTAGGTAAGTAAGTAGGTTACGTAAAATACAATTCAAAATATATATACAGGATCAAATGAAATTAGCTAGCACAACTCTGCAGACGTGATGGCGTGTTATTTATATTTTTAGTCAAATTGTTTATTTTATTATTTTAACAGACTCATACCAACTAATGACCGCTGTACTATTTAAACTTCATAGTCATTTTAAATTATAGCCGTTCAGTCTAAAGTCCATAAGATGTTGACGTATAACTCTTGCGGCCACAGGCAAAGGCCACGCGTGGGAGTGCCTGCACTATGAGTAACTAAGAGTTTTGAATGTGAAGGCCCCGGAATAGCAGAGTGCATGATTCATAAATGGTTCCGAAAGTAATGACTGGAAAAAATGATGGATATTATCGCATAAATGTACAGACGCCAGCACGTCAAGCTTACTACATTTGTCAAATTTCTTTAATAGATTTTCAACTTTATCGCTAAAGACAGTTGAACTATTAATTATGTAAAGATCATTTACCTATCGCAGGTGACGTTCTGTAGTTACTTTACCCTCTGGGAAGATGCGTGTGTTTATGTGTGTATAAATTTCAATTGGAAAAATCTCTTTCCTAGGGATCGAATTTAGGACCGCTTAGCGGTGAGCGGTGCATTGGTGGCCTAGTGGTAACGACCGTGATTTACGAGTTGTAGGTCGTAGATTCGAACCCAGACAGGCGCTTTACTATGTGTAAATTATTTCATCACCACTGCTCTCAAAACGGTGAAGGAAAACATCGTGAGGAAACCGGCATGTCCTAGAACCAAAAATTCGAAGGCATGTGACATCTACCAACCCACACTGGGCCCGCGTGATGGATTACGGCCCACACCCTCTCACCGAGAGGACGCCTGTGTCCCAACAGTGGGAACATTAGCTTATTATACGAACAACGATACTGTTGGTCTACTGCCATGGGAATCTTTGTCAGTAAGAACCTTAGTTACTTAGGTAGTGGGAATAACAAATCAATTTTTGCGACGTTGAACTTCAGCGAAACATCGATCGATATCAATATAAAAAGTGGCAGCTAAACCGCTTAGGCTTATACCGCTCTAAGACACCATGGTGGCGCAACTATGGTCGCGCTGACTGCAAAATATACGTACAGTCAACAAAAGAGATATCTGGATCGTCGGATATACCTACATGTAGTTGAAGTTTAGTAAGAAACCGATAGATGTTGTCGACTGAAATTTAATTTGATAAATGAGCTGTTTATTTATGCTTTCTGTTAATTTAATTTAATTTATTTGTTCATTTTTCGTCTAGTTCACTCGGAGATTTAGACGAAAACAAACATTAAGTACTTAAAATAAATGTTCTTGTATATCGATTTTATTCAATTTCGAGCGGCCATTATGTTTACATTTTTGGCAAATTTAGCGCGGCCGGACCTTACTTAGGTTCGTTTATAGGTTTTCCCCATGTTATGGAAACCTGAAGCCACAGACACATTACTGTGTCGTGTTGTATCGTGACTCTGGATACACCAATCAAACGAATCTGTTCAGGACTACGTCAAATCACAACAAGTTTTGATTGGCTAACACTGCGTCAGGAGGCGTCACGACACAACACACTAATATGAATCCGGCTTAAGGCCATTTATTAGGCAGTGTTTATCCTAACTCCGGCTTACCTACTACTTGCCCGACCCGGGTATCAAACCCAAAACCTCACGTTCACAGCAGTCGAACTAGAGATGCACTACACCAACGAGACAGTTTTGTTAACATTCATCTGCCTAGCCTTTTCTATTGGGGTCGGCTTCCAGTCTAACCGGATGCAGCTGCAGTATTTTACATGGAGCGACTGCCTATCTGCCCTCCACAAACCAGTTACCTACTGGGTAATACGATACCCCTTGATAAGACTGGTTGTCAGACTTTCGGGCTTCTGACTACCCATAACGACTGTCAAAGATCCGCGAATGACAGCCGGGACCAACGCCGAGGCACGGAAGGGTCTCGGTATGTAAAGGTCACCCATCCACAGACCAACCGCGGTAAGCAGTTTTTTTAAGACTCTAAAAAAATTAATATATTCATATCTCGCTTGATGGATCATGTTTGATATCCAAAAGTTACCAATACCATCGCGAGCGACTGCGGATCGATAGCAAACAACTAACATTGTATTGTAGCTAAAAATAGGACGTAATGATGGTTAGGGGATATAAGTACCTAAGTTAAGTGATTATGAGCAGTCTATCAAGCTGTCGAAAGACAGGACTTTGTTAGCTTGGCTCAGTGGCGGATTTACCAATAAGCTCAGTAGGCTGGAGCCTAGGGCGGCAGATTTTAGGAGCGGCAAATTTGGGGATAACAATTTTTTTAAATGTCTTACTGAAATTAAAAAGATTAGGTAATACGTATTTATACACCTACCATGGTTTTTTGGAAAGTATAAACAAAGTGAATGCTCAAATTCAGGCTTCTACCGTAGATTTGATCACAGTTGCCGATCTTTACAAATCTCTTTGCAAGTTTTTCGTAGCTGAACGTGAACATTTTAAGTATTTTGAAGAAACGGCGATGGAATTAAGCGTATCGAAGCAGTATACAAAAGACATGGGACATAATTGGAGATTTCGATAGGGACGGCAAAATTTGAATAGCCTACTGGCGACAATGTGTAAATCCGTCACTGGCTTGGATAAAACAACTGCTCAAAGTACAAAGGTTTCTATCGGTACAGCCAGCCTCAAAAAGATGTTTATTTCGACAAGAATTCATGTACCTAGGTATGTCAATGTCTATCTATCTATATACAACTAATAAATGTATACAAGGAAAAAAAAAATGTGTACAATGTATGTGTGTGTGTATGTAAGTATACTATCTATAATAAATGGGGCTACAAAGGGAGTAATAAACTACAGCGTACCGAGGTCGGATGCTCTCTCTCTGTTTCAGGTCCAGCCGTCAACGTCTCGGTCCAACGATTGTCGGATCAATTGCGCGTCATTCAAATAATCGTAGATTGGATAACGCTATACTTAATCCGCTGCGCTCGGACATGCAGAGAAGCTCTGCCCTATCCCATCCCAGAATGTCGTGCATGCGCCCGCCCAGGTACCACTGCGGGTAAACCAGCATGATGAGGAGGAGGACGGGCTATATCTGCAGATAACCTGTCAACCTGTGCGATGTGAGATTAAGGAGCATTCTGGAGGATGCGATCCGTGAGTACCGTTTGACATCACGTGACCATAGATCACGGTTTGTAGATCCCGGAATAATTTGTCGATAATTTATGTTGAATAAGAAAGCCTATGACTCGGTGCCATATACAGGGCTCATCCGCTGGAGTTGTAGGTACAACGCAATTCTACGCACCCTTCTTGATGTCGTGTATGTGGCAATGGAGGACGGTTCTTCTCTATCCAGGATGTCGACAGATCCGGGGGATCGATGAACCGATCAGGATTGAGCGGCGAATATTTATGTATATCAGAACGTTCGGCCAGTCGAGATAGGGAGCTGGCTGCTACTCCAGTTTTTAGTGACGATTATGTGACGCTTAAAGTCAAAGAATTTGTGACGGAACAGTTCGAAAGTTAGAAGCATTTATTTATGGCCGAACGGCCTGATATCAGGTCGTTCGGCCAACCTGAATCTCCATAACTGAGGACCTTAGAGAAACTGTTACTGAATAAAGATTTAGTGACGATTTGGTGACAAACAACCAATGCTTTACTTTTACTCGTAATGCCACCGGTTAAAAGTAAAATGAATTTTGCTTCCTGGAACATCAGGACGTTCGGCCAACGTAATCTCCATAACTGAGGACCTGAGAGAAACCGTTAATGAATAAAGATTTAGTGACGAGACTGAAACGAATTTTTATTGCTTTATTTCTTTTTGTGACGGCCCCTTTAAATAGTAAATTGAAAATTTAACATATATAACCTCAAAACATTGGGATTATCGATTCCTCCACAACGAAGAAGCCCAGAGAAACCGTTAATGAATAAAGATTTAGTGACGGCACTGAAACGAACTTTTAGTGTTTTTTTTTTTTGTGACGGCCCCTTTATATAGTAAATTGAAAATTTAACATATATAACCTCAAAACATTGGGATTATCGATTCCTCCACAACGAAGAAGCCCAGAGAAACCGTTAATGAATAAAGATTTAGTGACGGCACTGAAACGAACTTTTAGTGTTTTATTTTTTTTTTGTGACGGCCCCTTTATATAGTAAATTGAAAATTTAACATAATATTATATAACCTCAACACATTGGGATTATCGATTCCTTCAAAACGAATAAGCCTAGAAGACTCGTAAAACCCCTGATGTGTTATAGGTTTTCAGTGCAATGGTGTCAGTATTTTTGTTGATTCACTATTCCGCAATATGGCGGATGGCGACTGAAATAGGATGACCATGTATTCCAACGAAGCAAGTATTTATCAAGTACTTAATTACCTACCCTACCTAAATAATGAAGCAACACACGTCGTAATATTAAATTATATAAGTACAAGCAACGTTGAGCTGATGCCTGCATACCAGTGTCCACTTGTGAGGTTTTGTTATATTACTTGAGTCTATTTTGGCTAAAAGCAAACGAAAGTGGAAAGGTGACTGACATTGGAGATTGGGAAATTTGACTAAGTACAAGAATACTTAAATAAATAGGTACACAAATTAAAAAATGCTTTATTTGTAATCAATCATCCAAAAATAGCGGTAGGTTGTTAGGTACATAATAATTTGTACTTTTTAGAATTACAGTTAAATTGGTTCACCACGAGAGAAATTTGACAGCTTCTTGTGTTTACTGCTAGGTGATTGACTTGAAACTTGTCAAATCGGATTTCTTTCGGTGGTGGCCCGACAATCATTTTACAACTAAATAACAGTTCTATAGATAAATCACAGTAAGATAACTACACCGATTCTATTTTTATTCTGCAGAAAAGAGCCATATATATTATAATCTCCGCAGGCGCGATTCTCTAAAGGAACGGTTTAAGGAAATTAATATAGTATTTTTCAGCGCTATTTAAAAGGTTAATGGACCTTTTAAATAGCGCTGAAAAATACTTTATTAATTTCCTTACCGTAAAATGATTGTCGGGCCATCACCGAAAGAAATCCGATTTGACAAGTTTCAAGTCAATCACCTAGCAGTAAACACAAGAAGCTGTCAAATTTCTCTCGTGGTGAACCAATTTAACTGTAATTCTAAAAAGTACAAATTATTATGTAGGTACCTAACAACCTACCGCTATTTTTGGATGATTGATTACAAATAAAGCATTTTTTAATTTGTGTACCTATTTATTTAAGTATTCTTGTACTTAGTCAAATTTCCCAATCTCCAATGTCAGTCACCTTTCCACTTTCGTTTGCTTTTAGCCAAAATAGACTCAAGTAATATAACAAAACCTCACAAGTGGACACTGGTATGCAGGCATCAGCTCAACGTTGCTTGTACTTATATAATTTAATATTACGACGTGTGTTGCTTCATTATTTAGGTAGGGTAGGTAATTAAGTACTTGATAAATACTTGTTTCGTTGGAATACATGGTCACCCTATTTCAGTCGCCATCCGCCATATTGCGGAATAGTGAATCAACAAAAATACTGACACCATTGCACTGAAAACCTATAACACATCAGGGGTTTTACGAGTCTTCTAGGCTTATTCGTTTTGGAGGAATCGATAATCCCAATGTTTTGAGGTTATATAATATTATATTAAATTTTCAATTTAAAGGGGCCGTCACAAAAAAAAATAAAACACTAAAAGTTCGTTTCAGTGCCGTCACTAAATCTTTATTGATTAACGGTTTCTCTGGGCTTCTTCGTTGTGGAGGAATCGATAATCCCAATGTTTTGAGGTTATATATGTTAAATTTTCAATTTACTATATAAAGGGGCCGTCACAAAAAAAAAAAAAAACACTAAAAGTTCGTTTCAGTGCCGTCACTAAATCTTTATTTATTAACGGTTTCTCTGGGCTTCTTCGTTGTGGAGGAATCGATAATCCCAATGTTTTGAGGTTATATATGTTAAATTTTCAATTTACTATTTAAAGGGGCCGTCACAAAAAAAAATAAAGCAATAAAAATTCGTTTCAGTCTCGTCACTAAATCTTTATTCATTAACGGTTTCTCTCAGGTCCTCAGTTATGGAGATTACGTTGGCCGAACGTCCTGATGTTCCAGGAAGCAAAATTCATTTTACTTTTAACCGGTGGCATTACGAGTAAAAGTAAAGCATTGGTTGTTTGTCACCAAATCGTCACTAAATCTTTATTCAGTAACAGTTTCTCTAAGGTCCTCAGTTATGGAGATTCAGGTTGGCCGAACGACCTGATATCAGGCCGTTCGGCCATAAATAAATGCTTCTAACTTTCGAACTGTTCCGTCACAAATTCTTTGACTGGCATCTTTAAGCGTCACATAATCGTCACTAAAAACTGGAGTAGCAGCCAGCTCCCTATCTCGACTGGCCGAACGTTCTGATATACATGAATATTTCAGGGTGATAGTTTGAACCTGCCTTTGTACATTATGGATGCAATAAAGATTGAATTGAATTAAAAAAATTGGTTTCCAAAATTTTCTGGAATTGAATCTAGGGCAGCAAACAGGTAGACGACTTTTTGTAGACTATAGACGTATTAGGAACAGGGTGTTCACTCCTCCACAGAAAAGGGAGGATCCTCCGACCAGACGAGTGTGGTGTCTTTCGGGACGTTGCACATAATTATGCTAGTCGCGCGGTAAACTCTGCTTGCGCGATGCAGGATTTTGCGTGACGTCAGTCTGATGAGTAGTTCGCTCGTAGCGTTGTAGATGTCGCTACAAGACTAATGAGCAATATTAATAAAACGACAGATTCCACATCTTAGTTTATTTACTTTTATTAAAATGATCACATAAGAGAATACAATTTTCAGTAGGTACGGTACGTACCTAATACTCTTTCCTAGACTTAACATAAACTTTCAAAAACCTCACGATGCTACACTCCATTTTAGGGTTCCGTAGCCACATAGCAAAAACGGAACCCTTATTTTTTTAACATTTAGATTCAAAACTTATATTCGTTTAAAATATCGGATGTTTACTTTTACCCATATCAGTCTTCTTTTCTTGCCATTAAATCACAACTTTTCAACGTACTCAAGTACTTTTCAAAGGACATCATTCATTTCGTACCCAAAAATAAAGTACTGTTTTCTTATTTGAAATAACCCCTCTTGAACATTTTTTACTATAAACACGAAAGTTCTACATTAACTCCCCGGCTGCTATTTGAGATTGAAAATGCCAAAAATCATATTTTTATAGCAAGAGTTAACACAGGTTCAGGATCTTAAATTCAATTAAAAGTTGGTATTTTTTTATTGTTATGGTTAAAACACTTGTTATAAAAATATGATTTTTGGCATTTTCAATCTAAAATAGCAGCCGGGGGGTTAATAAAAGACTTTCGCTGTAATAGTAAAAAATGCTTCCCATTAGAAAATCGTACTTTTTTGGCTTATTAATAATACATTAATTTTTGGGTATAAAATGTTCGTCATTTGAATGATGTCCTTTTGCGGTCACATAATTATGCACTTGTAATTATTATTATGTAAAATCCACCTTACCTCTAAAATCTACGTACAGACATATTAATATTTTAATGAGCATAAAAGTGCTTCACAAAATTTAAAATCAAAACCACACAAAATGCTCAGGGTCAAATTATATTAGTTATTTAATCATTAAATTATTTTAATTAATTCCGCAGTCGTTAACAGGCTAAAATAAAAATTAAAAAGATTGATTTTTTTTTTGGGGCTAACGACCGAGATGGTAGCTATTGTTGTTACTTCAAAAATGAGGTGTTTCTTTTGTTTAGTCTTATTAAGATATCGATATATTATAATTTATCCCAATTTATCCTAATTTCTATCTAATTTCATCTAATTCTGACAATTTTTTTTTTCACTTTATTTAATTTCATCTTTTTATTATGTGATTTAACCTAATTTTATGATTGTATGACATGTGTAATTATTAATATTGACTAGTAACTTGTATGTGTTGTGCAAACTGTCAATATAAGTTGGTTATTAATAAATAAAATAAATAGATATAAGTCACGGCTGTGACGTTTGCACAAATATGAAAATATTTCTAAAATTGTTGTTGTTGTAATAGTAGATTGTACAACTAAGGCATAAAAGAAGCTATTTTACCCCGAGACGTTTATATCCACGCGAGCCGCAGGCGAGGTTGGATAGTTAAGTCGAGGGGTAAAATGGCTCGTTTATGCCTGAGTTATACACTCTGCTTTTCACTTCGATTGCGAGAAAATGAAACAGGCATAAAGTATACAGTACATAATTAATGAAAAATGTTGCAAACCATAGCTAATTCCCGCCACCACAGATAATACCGCCACGAAACTTTTAAAAGTTTTTTTTTAATTTCAACATTTGTCATTCGACTTGGGTACTTCATACTGCCAAGTCATAAAAACGTTTCTTTGCGTTTTTAAATAATAAATGACAACTATTTTACCTGATTTTATTAAATTAACGATAGAAAACACGGAAGTGATATAAATTAAAGAAAATGAAATAAATCACGACTTTAATCTGCGAAGTTTTATTGTGCGTGTGGCTGTTGGGCCTGATTACCTTAGTCTCAGAAATAAAAATTACTTTATGCACTAGAACATAAAAAGCGATTTTATGTCGCCTAAGCACAACATAAAGACGAACTTTTAGAGCATGAGAAGTGAAAATTGTATTTGTCTGTCCTTCCCATTTTTAAACCATCCAAATGTTGTCTTTAAAAGATCGCTCTTAGCGATAAGACCGTCCATTGTGTCACCCATTGGAAAGTTTCTATATTTATGTCTGTAATTTATATGGTGTACATAATAAAGAGTATTCTATTGATATTTCAAGTGACTAGACTGAATGCGGTCGATGATTGTTCTACCTATACAGGGTGTTACGGAAAGGGTATATCAATACAAACGGGTTGAAGAATAATAATAATAATAATAATATTCCACAACTATCACACAACGCCATCTAGTCCCAAGCTAAGCAGAGCTTGTGTTATGGGTACTAGACAACTGATAAACATACTTATATATTTCTAAATACATACATATTATAGATAAATTACACCCAGACACAGAACAAATGATCGTGCTCATCACACAAACATTTGTCCTGGGTGGGAATCGAACCCACGACCTCCGGCATAGCAGTCAGGGTCACTAACCACTAGACCATCAGGCCTGTCGAGCCGTAAGAGTGTATCTGGTCTAGAAACTCTGTCCAAAATTTCAGCTCAAAAGCAGTAACTTTGAAAATGCTTAATATATTTTTTTTTTTTTTTTGTCTGCGAAGTTTCACTAACTAATTTAACTTGGCCCTGTCTGCTAAGTGCTGGTTTTCACTACAGATTTACTTTAAATACATATATGGAAAAAACCACCCAGAGGAACATTAACCTTTTAACCGCATAAAATATTTTCGTGTGCATTCCGCCCGGGTCGTATACAGGGTTATTTGAAAAACACCAACAACCTCTTAAGAGGTCATTGTACTCATCATTATGAACAACTTTTACTATGGGACCAAACCTGAAATCGCGAAAAAAAAATCAGCTGTTCCCTACATTTATGTTCGTAGAACTCGTCAAAATGTATGGAACAGCTGATTTTTTTTCGCGATTTCAGGTTTGGTCCCATAGTAAAAGTTGTTCATAATGATGAGTACAATGACCTCTTAAGAGGTTGTTGGTGTTTTTCCAATAACCCTGTATACGACCAAATAACACATAATCGGTATTTATTTCTCGTTTTTTTTTTTTCTGGCGCTGGGTCACGACAACTGATATAAAGTCGCCCGGTTAAAAGGTTAATAAAACAGTAGGCTAGATATTTTGTAGATGTTTAGCTGATTAAGAGTGAGTTTCACGAATGAAATTGAAGGAGATCAACTCTAGAACGCTGTTTGGACGTGCTGATCGAGTCAGTCCATTGGTGAAATTCGACTGATGCGACAAATTCAGACGGAGACGGAGACGGACGGAAGGCGCCCACGAGCAACTTTGGTCTGAGGCGACGCGACAGCAGGGAGACTTTTTTGTGCGCGGGTTTGGACGCAACTGTCGCCCGTCTATTGGTTGCAATACAATTGCACGTATGGCGACAAAAAAGTTGCCGGCCAGCCAGTAAAAAAGTAGCATTGCTGTCACTCTCATGTGCGTATCGTCCAAATCTCGGCGAGGAGACAGAAACAGAGACAAAAAAGTTGCCCAGCAACTTTTTTGTCTCTCACATCAAGTCTGCGGGTTTGTATGAAAGTGCGCGTGTGTAGCGACGCGACAGCATCAGACTTTTTGTGCGCGGGTTTGGACGCAACTGTCGCCCGTCTATTGGTTGCAATACAATTGCACGTATGGCGACAAAAAAGTTGCCGGCCAGCCAGTAAAAAAGTAGCATTGCTGTCACTCTCATGTGCGTATCGTCCAAATCTCGGCGAGGAGACAGAAACAGACAAAAAAGTTGCTGGGCAATTTTTTTGTCTCTCACATCAAGTCTGCGGGTTTGTATGAAAGTGCGCGTGTGTAGCGACGCGACAGCATCTGACTTTTTGTGCGCGGGTTTGGACGCAACTGTCGCCCGTCTATTGGTTGCATTGCTGTCACTCTCATGTGCGCATAGTCCAAATCTCGGCGAGGAGACAGCAACAAACAAGACAAAAAAGTTGCCCAGCAATTTTTTTGTCTCTCACATCAAGTCTACGGGTTTGTATGTAAGTGCGCGCATGTAGCGAAGACGCGACAAAGACAGCACTTTCATACTTTTGATGTGAGAGACAAATAAGTTGCTGGACAACTAAGTTGCTCGTGGGCGCCCTCTCTAAACACATTAGAGTCCTTTTTGGCAACCAACTATATTATGTAAATGTTAAAGACCCTTTTAAAGTTTCGTCCCGATTCACCCTCGCATCCCTATTCACCTCGTTTGTACGAATAGGTACAGTCAACAAAAGAGATAAGTATGCATGATCGTGGGATATAGTTGAAGTTTAGTAAGAAACAGATGGATGTTCTCTAATAAAACTTAATATTATTAATAGAAAACAAACAGCTCATTTATCAAATTAAATATCAGTCGACAACATCCATCGGTTTCTTACTAAACTTCAACTATATCTGACGATCCTGCATACTTATCTCTTTTGTTGACTGTACTATCGCGGACACTCCCGCCTGACCACCACTAAGTTCATTTTTGCTTGCAGTCTAAAAATAGAAGCGCTCTCTAGTAAGCGCGCCAAGATCAATTGTTCGTCTGTAAAATTCACAAAAGGAGTACACGTGATGCGTCACTAAGGGGCCATTCAAGTATTACGTAAGCACTACAGGGGGGCGGGGGGGTCTTTGCCTTGCTTATTTTTGATGACATGGGGGATGGGGGGGTCTGGATGGTGATTACGTCAGCAGTATTTATTTTACTTTTTCGGATTTTCTCCAAAATTTTATCGATTTCGGTTTGAACACATATGACAACCCTACTTGTCGATGCTTGAAAACGAAACGCATATATTTGCTGCTCATGAATCAATAAAGAAACCAGAGGTGTTTTGTGTGTTGTGCTGTCTTTTGTGTGTGCCAAATAAATGGTTTATCTATGTAAAATTGAAAAATGCATGTTTACCAATGTTTACGTAATCAAGGGAGGGGGGGGTAAGAGCTTTGCTTACTTTTGCTGACGAGGGGGACGGGGGGGTTAATAAATGCACAAAATCTGCTGACGTAATACTTGAACGGCCCCTAAGCTGCACCATGCAGGTTGCAACTAATTGCTTTATCGCTTTCCTAATAGACGAAAACTTGAAGGGGACGTGGCTTGGCGCCGCCGCAGGATTTAGGCGAAAATTTTTTTAAGTGGTCAGGCCACAGATATAGATACACCTAGATAACGCAAGAGCACCTACTTCGCGTGCCAAAAATCGCACCGGCTTACGATCGAAAATCATAAGCCGCCACTTTCGCGCTCAGTCCTGCGTACTGCTGGCTGGGTGAGCGTGAGCGAGAGAGCGCGAGCTTGTGACGTCATAGTAGGTAGTCAAAAAGTGGCACGCTTAGTTTTCATACAGTTCGTGATACTTGCGTTATCTAGGTATATCTATATATGTGAGTCAGGCGGAAAAGGCCGCGATGGTACAGACGCCAGCACATCAACCTACCCGAAACTGTCACATTTTCCCAATCAACTTTGAACCTTATACTTCAGTGATAAAGTTGAAAATCGATTAAAGAAATTTGACAGATTGTAGTAGGTTGATGTGCTGGTGTCTGTACATTCTAATAATTATATTTTTATATTATTCTTTCTTATCAATAAAACTTATATCCCAGTCAACATATTACCGCTCACACTATTCTGTAGCTTCGCTATTTCGTCTTTGAACTTAGCGATGGTTTCCTTGGCCAGGTGCAGTTTGTCCTTAAGTTCAGATATCTCTGTGCGGACCTTTGCTTGTGCAGTTACAATCTTTTGTAGGGATTTTTCTTTCTTGTCTTCAACTGAAATAAAACAAAAAGTTTATTAGCATCATCATTTCAGCCGAAAGACCTCCACTGCTGGACATAGGCCTCTCACAAGCATCGCCACTTTGATCGGTTTTGTGCTTCTCGCCTCCAATGGATTCCTGCAGCGTTTGCCAAGTCATCCATCAAAAGTGTATAACATAAATAAATAAAAAGGAGCTCTGTTGGTATCTTTCTATTTAGAATTGTTTTTATAATAAATATATTATGTTGTTTAACTAATAATTTTACACAAAAAAAAACCCAAGGAAATGTGTGCTTGGGCGCACATTTCATACATTTCCTTGAGTATTTTTTTTAATAATGGCCATTAAATTTAGAGTATATATTTGTCAGAAACATGAGCACACATGGTATGCAAGATGTAACATAAAATTACCACAGTCATGTTAATGTGAATGTGTGTGTGTAGGGTGTCAATATGTGAATGTTTATGAATTTTTCCTCACATTTTCATCTACACTGCTTTATCTTACGAAGCGGCGCGCGTTTTACTGATGGTTACCAAGTGTACAAGCACGCTGTGAATGTGTGTGTAAGTGCAGGAGCTTTCGGTACCGTCGTCCGAGAGAATGGCGCTTTCGTATCATAAGTGTGCGTGTGTGTGTATTATGTGCTAACGCTACTCGTCTTCACGCATACATTCACAGCATGCCTGTACACTTGGGTACCACAAGTAAAGCGCGCGTCGCTTCGTGAGATAAAAATATTATACCTACAGTGACTTCCTTCCCATGCTACCTAAGGTCGCGGCATACGATGTTCTCAGGTAAAACCCATTACATTTAAGACATTTTTATTAAGAATTTTCTTTCTTTTTTTGCTATAGAATACAAAACAGCCAAAATGTATATCAAACTTACAATCAGTATCATGGATCCAAGGTCCATTAGTGATGGGCTTCACATTGTTGAGCAAATGCTGCATTAGCTGCGTCGGCTCTTGGAAGACTATCTCCTCATAGGCCTCACTGACGAGGTTCCGGCCCACTGTGGGTTGGGCACTGGCACCCTCTGTTGCCGGTGATTGGAACAGCTTCAGAATGTGGTATAGGGTTACCTGTAATATATTGTTTTGTTAGTTTTGATGGCCTTAGTGTGTCTAAGTGTGACAAATAAGCAAAGAATTTGATGATGTTGGAAAGGAATGACAATATAGAGGTAAGAGGAACATGGTGTAAAGTTCCCTCATCTTCGATAGAAAAGGGAAGATCCTCCAACCAGACAGGTATCGATTGATGTCGGGACTTGCACACATGCTAATTAAGTTACGCAGTAAACTCTGCTCAATGCAGGATTTAGTGTGACGTCAGTATGATGCGCAGTTTTTATGTGGCATGTGGTGTATCTACGCCGCTACAATGACTTAATTTTCTGAAAATACTACTTTCTTAGTCTTGCCACTATTTTCAGAAAATTATTTACTTTTTTATTTTCGCATGAAATCCTATTTTTTTTCTAAAATAAAAGTAGCCTAAGTTACTCCTTATTACATCAGGTATCTGCCAGTGAACGTCCCGTCAAAATCGGTTCTGCCGTTTCAGAGATTAGCCGGAACAAACAGACAGACAAGAATTGTAAAAAATGTTATTTTGGTATATGTACCGTGTATACATCCATACTTATGCATTTAGTAAAAAGCGGTTATTTTAATATTACAAACAGACACTCCAATTTTATTTATTGGTATAGATGTATAGATTACTAGCTTTATGTCAATGTTTTTAAAAAAGAATCACAAAAAGATTTTGGTTGTTGAGTGAAGCTGAATATGTCGGTCAGTGGGTCGTCTGTCAAGTATGTCACTTTTAACTCAATGACAAAAATGTAATACATCCAATTTATCACACTAATAATAAAGGCGAAAGTTTGTGAGTCTATGTGTGTTTATATGTTTGTTACTTTTCACGCTCAAACGGCTGGACCAATTTTGATAAAATTTTGTATGGAGGTAGCCGACACACTGGATTAACATATAGGCTACTTTTTATCCTGATATTCCCACGGGATCGAAACTTATGCGAGTGAAACCGCGGGGCGCAGCTGGTTTGCAAATAAAATACTAAATTCATCATCACTACAAATTTAAAAAAAAAAAAAAAATAGAATTAGAAACTCACGGGTCTCTCATTAGGATCATGGAAGTATATTTTGATGACAATCTCGAACTCTCCCCAGCCAGTCTCCGTCAACTCGTATGGTGGCTTCGTTATTATCCTGTTGGGGTTAGCGTAACTCTCGTGCAGTTTGAAGTGAATTTTCTTGATGTACGCTGACATGTCCTCGTTCTCATAAGGCTTGACATACACTGTCCATTGATGAGTATGGCCATCTTCCTCACGTTTTTTACCAAAGTATCTTGCTATGTTACCATATATCACAGGTTTTACGATTACTAGACCCTGAAATGGATATGAAGTATGTTTGTTAGATGCAATAGTCTACAAGGTTATAAGGACATTGATGTGCAAACTGAAACCATGAATTTAGTTCATGATTTTAGACCCTAACATAGAAATTTTTTGTCAGATATGAAAAAAAAAAAATCAGCAGTTCCATAGTAGATAAGTGCAATGGCTACACGGTGAAAATGTATGGAACAGCATTTTTTTTTTAATAACCGGCGATAAAGTTCAACACAGATATGTTCAGAATCATATATGTACTGAATGAAACTAAGGTGACAGGTTGCGTGTTGATGTGGTCTGTAAGTCCACACAACAAAGATAAATATTTTAATAATATTATATAATATTTATTTTTATTATATTCTAATATTTAAAAATATCCATACTAATATTATAAATGCGAAAGTGTGTCTGTCTGTCTGTCTGTTACCTCTTCACACTTAAACCGCTGAACCGATTTAGATGAAATTTGGAATAGAGATAGTTTGAGTCCCAGGAAAGGACATAGGGTAGTTTTTATCCCAATATTCCCACGGGATCGAAATTTATGTGGGTGAAATCGCGGGGCGCTGCTAGTAAATTATAATATACAGTATTTAATGAGGATATGATAATAATAAAACATACATTTAATGAATATTACCGAGTTAAGTAAACGCATAAAACCGCTCTTTAATGAGTGTTGAAAAACTTCCCGCCCGAGTTTAACCTTATAAGGACATTTAATTTACATACTGCAAACACAAATGCAATCCATTGTGTATGTATTTATTTGAGAAGACGTAGTATTTAGAGAATTAGAGACATCAATAACTCAACGTTGCGATGTACTGGATATGGGTATGTTCAGAGATGATACCGGCTATTTATTTTCAAGATTTAGCCTAGTATATTTTTACAATTGTGAATGTCAACAAGAGTTCGTAAAAAAAACCATAGTAAACAACATAGTTACGGTAACATACCTTGACTCTTCCCCCTGAGTCGGGTCCGAAGTCTGTTTGCAAGCTCATATCCAAATCCTTTTTGGCCGACAGCTTGGAAACTGTAATTTTAGCTCTTTTGTATACAAATATAACCTCACTTTTGTGAGTTTGTGCAATAATCCCAACAATCACTTTGACACTAGGTTTTTTTTATAAGTGCTTGGGTTCATGTATTTTAATACCTACTTATTTTGGAATCTAATTATAATAAAAAGGACTACATACACCCAGTTCCAGATAGTTAGCAAATTAAGCAATTGCTTAGGGCATTTCGTCTCGGAAGGCACCATAAACAGCACCGAAAAAATATTTGCTAGCACATAAAAGGCGAGGCTTTTTGTCTGTTCTGTGATTTGCGTTGACGTTGGAAAGGCTCTATGTTTTATCAATATTGTATAGAGGTAGATATAATAATAAACGTTGAAATTAAAAACTATTGTCAGCAAATTAAGGGATCTATATCATACAGTACTTGTATGATAGAGTTCAGTGCCAAATTCCAAAGTGTTCCAAATTCCACGGCATCGACCTTGGCAGCGCAGAGGTCACGGTCACTACTGCTGCATTTTTGGGGCACAGAGGGCAGAACAAAACGTGAATAATAATTGATAACATACATATAAGTAAGGGATAACAATAATGAGTGCCTCATTTGTCTGTACAAGCGCTACTACTGAGCATGAGATCCTGGGTTAAGTCGGCCAAAGAACACTTTATCCGACTCAACCCAGGACCTCATGAAGCCTCCATCAAGAATTTGTAACTAGCAGCCTGGGCCCCGGAGTCTGGATTTGTGCTCGGTTGATGGCAGTAGGCTCGTCCTCTATTACATGGGCCTTAAACATACTTGGTGAAATGAGGGTGTACTATAGGTACACCTCTGCCTAATCATTCGAGCATTATAGGCGTGATGTTATTTAAGTATACCAATGTTTTTTTTAATAAAAAAATTGTGTTGCCAGAATGTTTAATTATTTTACCTTATTTCCTTGTTATTCTTTCTCAGTTTATAAGTGTATAGTCTATGCTTCGCGGCGCGGCGTAGAAAGGCTAGTGACCGAAGCTATTTAATTGCTCCATAGAAGTAAGTATTCCTCGTAATGTTTCAAGGTACCTACCTAAAATTATATATTTTGATCTTATCAACAAGTTTGATATATTACAGTACTGGGTATAGATCCGAAGCTTATCAAATGAAACACACGGTTTATATTTCATATTTATTATTACATCTTATTAGGAGGCAAGTGAACAATGGTCCAACGAGCTCTTCTTAATCGCGATATCATATTTGAATAATTAACATTAAAAACTAACTACATAATTGCATAGGCTCTAAGATATAATGAGCACAGTAAACAATCACAACATTAAGAATTGAATGTGTTGTCGTCACACGGCTACGGTGTAGGTTGGGGGTTCAATATTTAGGCCGTTTGGCAAAAATACACCAATATTAAGATCTTACGCTATTACATGCATCTATGAACATCGATGGGGATCATAATCAAGGGCAGGGGATTGGGATCATAATCATAATTAGAGCATATATTTATAAAAAGTAGGTATATAAGCAATCATTTAGCCTCGTGTGACATTTAAAATTTGTGGTCCGTGCGTGTGTTTTCTGAATCTGCCAGTAGTGGATCGCTTTCCTCCTTGAACTTTGACGAGCGTGAGCCATGTCGCGACGCTGATACTCTCTGTGAGAACGTGAGCAGGGTAGGTACAAGAGAACTGCATGGTGTGGCTGGTGCAGAGCGCGATGAAGTCCGAGTTCCGGGTGAGATTCGTGAAGTCCTAACGGGGTAAGCGACCGATAATGGCATGTATAAGCTCGTTTTTCTTTGCCTTGGCGTTTTTTTTACGCTTTCAAGGCGTCGATGGCGACGTTCGTCACTTGTCCTCCTCAATGTTGAATCCCTGGATGTCTGTGTGGGGCTCGTTGGCTGCGGGGGGGACTCAGGTGGATCAGGTTTACCAGTGTAGTACTGTCTCAAACTGCCGTATGCCTCATGCATGTACATATTGTTGTCATCGTCTTCATCGAGGTTCTGTTGAATTGGTGGGGATGACCCGAGCCTCGGCTTACACCCTCCATCGCAGTACATTTCGCAATCAATAAGCTCCAATTCAAGGTCGAAGTTAGAGTCCTGAAAAAGTATATAAAAACGTGAATAATTGATGATGACGTGATAATTTGGCTATAATCTCTTTTATTAACATCAGTCATGATTGAATGACCTAACAATGAAAATTGGACTATGCATAATGTTGTTATTTTACATTTTTCTTTGTAACAAAATAAATGTGTCTCAGAGTAAACCCACTAACCAAGGGTTGGACTGGCGAAGTAATAAGATTGTCCCGGAAGGCGGCGGGTGGTTCACGGGGTCTGGTGGGCGTGGGTTCTGTGCGGGAGCGCTGGGGGACGGGGGCGGCGGTGGTGCGCTGCTCAGTCAGCGAGGACAGGGATCGTAGCAGCGGTCCGCACCCCACGCCGCACTCTTCGTAGTTGCTCGCGCACGAGTACGGTGGTGGAATGATTGAATTTGCCTGAAGAAAATATGGGATTCCATTATTTTTGCCCTAAAGCCTCCTAAGCATAGGCTTTCTAAAACAGCGATAGGGATGGCGTCTCTATAAAGAGCATTTTTACGACCCCATACAGTCGAATTGCATCGGTACCGGCCAATAGGTGGCTGCCACTTGTATCTTAGAAAACCCCAGTCTTAGCATTCACAGTTAGCCATGAGTTATGCTTAATTGATTATATGATAGGTAATAGGTATTGTTAGTAATCACAATTCACAACGCTCAGTAATTAGGTTAGAATCAGCAAATATTGCCACTGCATTATATTGTGTTTCCCAACTGGAGATTGAAGATGCCACACCTATAGATAGGTAGATGAAGACTGAAGCCCCACTTACGACAACAAAATGTATGTAGGCACATATGCAACTATAACCTCCTAACCAGTTTCTTCCAGTTACTGTAACATAGCATAGCTAATGAATTTTACTAGCGCACTCTTTCGTATTAGACTTTCATGCATTAATATACAATTAGTTTACCTACAGTACCTATGTAATTTAATGCTTTAGCATATTTCCGCGTATGGACACTGTAAACGCCTTTCACCGTCTCACGACCGGTTCATGATGGTGGAGGTGGTGGTGAGGGTGGTTCATGGTTCGGTTCATATAGCGACCCTGGCGCATGACGGGCCAATCAATCGATCGTGCGGTTCAAATGTCGGATTCAATATTTACCTCATTTGCCGCGTTGCATATGAAACTGGAGTTGAGAGATTCTGCAGTACTCGTCGCTGATAGAGAGCCTGAAATTATGAGGAACTTAATAAAACACACTGGATTTTTTTATAATCTCCGTCGTTGGCCAAATTCATACTGACTGTGGTAACGTTAAGTTTGGCAAGTCTCAACACTCCTTCGCGTTTTTTAAAAGCTTTTTTGACGGGATCCAACATTTTTGAAGATCGCAACCGTTTGAACTGATACACGTTTTTACAACAACTGTAAAGTTTACGCTGCGAGTATAGTTACATTATTACTACTAACTAATTCAATTAGGTTGAAAACTGGTTGCGCTTCCTGTCTCGTCGATAAAGGCGATTAAATGCAAATCGCTTGGATGGTATTCATTTTAATTATTTATATGAAAAGTAAGTACATTTATGGCAATATCTGACTGACTAATATGACTAAAGTGACTTTAATTTCAGATGAAATCACAAAAAATCTTTATAGTAATCTCCTTTTTTTTTTATTTGAAATGGGCTTGCTCTTGATTCTAGCCTAGGTCAAAGGTGACAGAGACAAAGTCGACGATGGAGCGACCTTACCCAGAAGGCTTCTTCTGGGTAAGGCTGTTTACTCTCACTTTAAAAGAGATTCGGGTTGTATACCTACTTTCTAAAAAAAGTGTGAAAACATAAGTACCTGGTGCACGAAATACGTAGTTCCTGAAGTAGTGAACCATGAGATAGTTTCCGGCTTTACCATCTCCTTCTCCGCAAGTGATGACAAGTGGGTAAAGATCAGGCTTAGATGCAACCTGCGATAATAGAAGAAAATGTTGAAAAGAGAATAATGAATAAATAAAAGGTTTTTAATTTATAATTAAAAATACACATCAAAAACTACTATGAAAAAAGCTCTTTAACCCCTTATCATACTCATTTTAATAAAACATAAAAACAGCATGCAAAACATGCAAACATCGAAAACAACAAACAGCCCAATTTCTGTTTCCATACTTGTAAATGATAAGTAAGTAGGTATCAAGAAAAATAAAACTGGCGAAAACAAATAAACCTCCAACTGTAGTAGTTTCACAATAAATCACTTCAGAATAGGGTGGTGGAGCCTGATGGAAGGATCCACAGCGGCTGTAGCGAGGCGGAGGGTACACGGAGCCGGCTGAGTCGTGCTCAGAGGTGGGCCGACGCACGCAGCATGCCATCGAACACATGTACACGCCATGGGTAGAAGACCTCTTGAAGAACAGGCACCAGAACCAGATGCAGCAAATCAAAATACCGCCGAGAGTTCCCAGAAGAAAAAGCACGGGCCTGTGAAATAACAAACAATAACAATTTAATTTTAAGAAAGTACTTAAATGCAGGTGGTGTAGATCTGTGGCACATTAATATAGTTGACTTTAGTTTACAGCAACTGAGATCTAAAGCCAAACAGCAAATATAACTTTCACAGATAGATTAGTTTCCTAAAGATTACCTAACTCATAAAAAGGGTATTTCTTTAAACGTGGCAACACCCCAGCATCATTTACTCTATCTATCACAAAGCTTGTCACAAGTTTATTCTGCCAAAAGCATGGAATTGATAAGTACTATCATCGCCAAAAGATCTTTTTCGGCACAAAAGGTTTTAATTCTTCTTATAATATTTGAAATCCTCACCACTCCGCATACCAAGCATAAGTGTATGGTAAGTTATGTTCCTTGAGCGGTGTACCGTCGGCATCTCGAGGAAGCGGCGCGGGCGGAGTGATATTGTGGTGCATCTGTGTCATGTTGATGCGCCGCGGCTTGGCCATACCAGTGCTGATCTCGCAACAACCGAGGTCGCAGCACACCCAGTGTTGTGGGCATAGACGCCCTTCCCTGCATTCTGCTTCAGACACGCACTAGAAAAAATTGCGACTTGTTAGACTTATTAAGCTATTCGTTGGCCTATTTAGTTCTAGTAAATGAGTTAGAGCCCGAACACACGTAGGTACCACAACCGCAACACAACAACAACAACAAGTGGACGGGCTCATTTGTAAGATAATGAATAGTTTGTGCACACGGACCACGTGGCCGACAAAATAAACCGTGTGGGCGATACCGACCACAACCACATCAAGGCCACGTCGCAGCCACAACGCAAACACCAGCGAGACCACGCCTTATAATATATCTAATAATAATAAATTTATTTCAGACCATAAGTCCAAGCGGCCGGCCGCATCGCAAACGTAACGTTGCGCCTTGCGTCGACCATCCTCTACGAAAGCCGTAATCGATCTCTCTATCTGCAATCACTAGCCATAAAGTAACCACATCGTAACCACTGCTTGCCCACATTTTGTCACTGCGATGTGAAAAGTTATTGTAGGTTATATTAAAAAAAAAACTATTCCATACATTTGACCGCGTCGTTATGGTACTTTTCTATGAAACAGCATTTTTTTTTTGTAACCGGCGAAAAATTTTTACTCTATGGGGTCTAGACTCTAAAATCATAAATGCTGAATAATTCATGGTTAGGTATAGTTTGCGCGACGATGTCCCTGCCACTTTGTATACCGACAATTCAACCTAAATTAAAAATAACAGACGACCCTTTAAGCCCTAAAGCCAGTTAGTGCGTCATACCAGAGGGTCAATTCTCGTCATTTAAAACGTTCAAAGAGTCTCGTGAACGTTTTTAATACGGGAATTGGCCGTCTGCTCCATTTCCAAACAGATCTGACATATCAAGTAACTAATTTTAGAAAACCGAATTTGAATAAGAATCCCTATTTCCCGCCATATTTTTATTTCAATTTGATGTCGATATTTTTAATGCAAATGAGTAGGAAAATGCGGCGAACCCACTTTGATTGATATGAAGGTTTTAGCTCTATGAAAAGCGCATGAAGTAGGCTCTTACATTAGGTAGTGAATATAACCTATATAGGACAGAATGCAGACTGGCTTTTCGCAATGAAAGCTATGCATTTTCTAAAAGATGCTTCAAGAGGTCGACTTCTTTCTGAGTGGCTCTTCCAAGAGATAGTGGTCGTTTTCTCATTTGTGACTTGTTTGCTTATCTTGGTTCTTTCTGTAGGTAGTTATTTTTGGGAGACTTGGCGTCAAAATTCAAAATTTCTTACATATTTTTTTTTGCAATTTGCAGGTTATTATCAGTCTTCACTGTTGTGTTGTATGTTGATCTAAATATGATTCGCGGCTGTAACAAATATTTCTTTATAGTATTATACAGGGTGTTACAGAAAGGGTATATCAATACAAACGGGTTGAAGAGTGTATCTGGTCTAGAATCTCTGTACAAAATTTCAGCTCAAAAGCAGTAACTTTGAAAATGCTTAATATTTTTTTATTTCGATAGTTTATTAAATTGAAATCATAACAAACGTGTCACCGCACTACGAGGGTCATTATCCATTATCTGTAGTGTGTCTGTGCGCCTAGTACACGCACATCACGCCGCCGCGCGCCAGTGCAGCGCCGTAATGTCGAAATAAAAAAAATATTAAGCATTTTCAAAGTTAATGCTTTTGAGCTGAAATTTTGTACATAGATTCTAGACCAGATACACTCTTCAACCCGTTTGTATTGATATACCCTTTCTCTAACATCCTGTAATAACACTATATTTTACAATAACCCTGGGTTGTCCCAAGCAGGGTAAATGCAGGCCCCTTTCCCCTTTCCACTTTTCCTGGTCAACTGCGATTGTAGGCCAATCGTTTAAGAACCGCATTAGGAACTCCATACTTCGTTCCAAAACAAAATAGCGGCCGTACAGCTGCTGGACAAAAGTGGAACTGGGCTGGCTACATCTGACGCATGTCGAAGCAGCAATAGACAAAAACCATTGTGTAGTGTATCCACGGATATCGAAGTGTATCTATTAAATAGATACCTATGTAAACACTGTCTCATTCACACAAGCGGGGTAGCTGCTGTCACTTATGTCATCTGTCAGTTACGAGGAATGGCGGGAAACAAAGTGAAGCGGGCTATATATATACGAAGGCGCTTGGTGTGGTAGTGAGCCAGTGAAGTGATATGTTCAACATAAATACGGAATCAACAGGATTCTACACATTGGATCCCAAATAGCAGGAAACTACTACGCGACAAGCCCAGTAAGAGATGGCGGGATGAGCTGCATGCACTCGTTCTATCATTGCTGTAAAAGGGGTGCCATATTCAATTTAATCTGAAGACACATAGCCAATAACCAGCGGACGATCAAGACGCTTCAAACGATACCTTATTTGTCCAATTATGACAAGTAGGTACTTACTTTAAAAGTTATGAGGGGACAGAGGAACATAGGTAGGTACATACCAACGTACAGTCAACAGCAAAAGTAGATGATGAAAATCAGAAATTCAATACTAATGAACGGAGTTCGCGTCAGAACTGTGTGGCGTCGAAGTGATTCAAAAGTATGTGATTGTTGACTTTTCCTAAGGGTTCATTAGAAAACCAGCGTCAGACAGCATCTGTCTGGCTGAACCTTTTTAGCGCATCCGTGAAGCACACACTATTGTTGTCTGAAACATTTTTTTTTTTTATTCATTTTGTATTTTGTGTTTCACGAACTGTGCCCAAATAAACATTTTTCTTTCTTTCTTTCTATTGTAAATTATACCAAACTACCTACTATCTTATCAGTTTTGATTTTGAGTCGCTAACTAGGTAAATGATATTTAGGTACTTATACGTATTGAGTAAATTGGTTAAAAAAAAAACGAGTTTACAAGTGTTTTTTTTTTTGTTATTGAAGCTAAATAAGGTCCTATAGGGCGTCACCTCCTTCTGCGAAGCAATCATGCTAGCGAAGGAGGTGGCGGGATGGCTGAGGGTGATAGCCTCACGTCCCAGCCGCCGCGGGAGACGCTGCGGGCGTCGGGAGCCGCGTGACGACTCCCGGCCATCGTAGGCGCGGGCCTGCGGACGGAGAGTAATGGGTAGCTCACCGTCCGATCAGGACCAGGCTCGTGCCGGACGGCGCGTATGTGTTCCACGCGCGCCTCAAAGAGATGTCAGCAAAAAGGAAGGGGCCTGTTAGGGCCGAAGCCTGCCGGGGTAGCGGGATTGTCCGAAAGGGTTACCGCTACCCCGGAACATAAAGGGCTAAGGAAGGAACATGGATGGGTTTTAGTCAGTAAGAGTCTGACACTCCCTTTCGCTCCACCCAGAGCGGGAGCGGTCATTTGATGACTTCTCATCCAAAAATAAAAAGGGCGACTGCTCTGAATACCGAAACAAACTCAGCGGTCAAAACCTCTCTTTAACCGACTTCATTAATTCCATAAAATTTACCTACAATCCTTTAACACCTTACTAATAAACGTACCTATTATTATCAGATGAATGGTTTTATTAAGGGTGTAAGTATATACAATCAAAACAATATAACTATGTAAGTAAGTATGTCGTACTTAAGTAGGTACCTACCTACTTACATACTTACTTAATTTTTTTTTTTCAAAATGTGTTAAATAAATTAAACACAACGAAGTTCACGCCTCGGGCGAGTTTTTTAGTTTTACCCAAGACAAGAACGAAGCTCAACAAAACAATGTTTATACAGGCGCAAATATTTACAATAAGCTACCGTCGCCAATTAAAAATGTAAGCTCCTATAATGTATTCAAAGTACAACTTGCCCGACATGTAGGTAGTCGAAAAATACCGATAATACTCCACGCCAAGTAATACTGGATACCTACATTATAGAAGTACCTGCTTATACAAAATAACACGAACGACGAAAACTCTAAATATTACATATTATTGTATTTCTCATGTAAGTGACTGTAGTCTTTTATGAGAATAAATTTCTTTAAACACATATTAAGGGTCTGGTTGCCATAGCAACCCACGTTGTTTTGAATCACGATGGCCATTGTTTTGTTGAAACATTTTCAATTTCTAAAACATAAAAAATACTTGTATTAAAAGAGAACTTATAAAATGGCCTTCTTAAATCCTGTGCGTCGTAATATTACGAAATGCAAGGCTTAATTTGAAATGATAAAGTCATTTTCATTCAGTTTTCAATCCGATTCCGTTCAACCCTCTCACTCCCGCCCACACGGAACACGGCAAAGGGTATAAGTCATGTATAAGTTCATACAGCAATAAATCAATACTCCGTTGCATCCTCGTTAATAATACAGGTGACCAATGATAAAAATACGACGTACGCAGGTAGTTTTAGCGGGAAACCGGGTGGCCTGCAACGCGCATGATTTCCACCGATCGATCGCGATATCAAGCCGGGCACAGACAAAGCTACAAGTGCTTCTATATACAGCCTTGTTACCTAGATCTGAGCTAAAATTAGCTATTATTTCATTTATTATTTATTGCGCGGACATATTTTGGTTAAGAAACTGTCTGAGTTTGAGGAAATATGGTTTGAATTGACGCTGTGGGCATTCGCTTCACGGTATTTTGATAAAAATGTTTGTAATACGTGTTAATTTTTAAATATATAAGAACTGCGATTTAAAAAAACATTGTATTTGAAGAATTAGTTATATTCTTAACGGCTATTAGAAAACCACACCAAAACAAAAATCTAAAAATAGAATAAACAAAGTACTTACAGGAGCAGGTTTTGTCATTAAAATCCCGATCATAAAAAAAGCATATAAGACGAAAATCATTGTGGATGTAATGAGCACCAATTTCTGGCACGACATGGAGTAATTAATCACATCATTATTTATAATAACGAAAGTGCACTGTGCACTAAAACCTAAGTCACTGGGCGGATGTAAAGGCTATGCTTTGGCCATCTTGACATCTGTCCTCACCGGGGGCGCGCGTGCCACTGGCAGGTTCTCCCTCTGCCGCTATGCCGACGCCAGTACTATATAAAACGCAGAGCCATAGAAGGCCAAGTCCAAACAATGTTACACGTGCTACAAAAATCTTTTGGCGCTTGAATGACGTTGACAGAGGAGCGATGTAGGTAAACATTTTGTGCAATATTGTTTTCTCTTTATAATTGCCGCGGTTGGTCCGTGGATGGGTGACCAAGACCATTTTTACATACCTAACAACCAAGATCCCTCTGTGCCTCGAAAAGCACGTTGAGCCGTTGGTCCCAGCTCTCATTCATGGATCTTTGACAGTCGTTACGGGTCGTCAGAAGCCCGAAAGTCTGACAACCAGTCTTACCAAGTGGTATTACC
The DNA here is from genome assembly GCA_945859645.1 of Amphipoea oculea. NCBI lineage: Eukaryota > Metazoa > Arthropoda > Insecta > Lepidoptera > Noctuidae > Amphipoea > Amphipoea oculea. Next base: position 20,118,616 of record OX243873.1, read on the forward strand.
CAATAACTGGGTTGTGGAGGTCAGATAGGCAGTAAGGCTAGGCAGATGATGAAAGTGTTGAAGTATAGGAAATTATATGTTGTTTGTTGGTAAGAGCATCACTTGAGCTCGGCTGGACCGATTCGTTTTTAGTGAAAGAAAAATGAGAAAAGTTGCCCGGAAAACATTGAAAAACCTGAAATTACTTTTTTCTATTGGATTTTTGCATGAGTTTGTAGAGCAGAACGTCTGTCGGGGTCAGCTAGTATCTAAATGTTCTTAATGGAGAAAACTACTTTTTATTTAGTACCTGGTACTTGTTGACAGGCCTACACAGCTGTAATTTGAAAACATTGTAAGACCCAATTATTTTTAAAAGAGTAACCGTGGAATTTCTTGCCGACTTTTCTCTAGGAGACGACCAGTTGGAACCGTGCACCTAGCTTCTGAAGTATAAGCTTAAGTACCCATGTAGGTTTATATGAAACAAAATATTTTGATTTTTAGAACAGTTTCAAACTACAAACATTCGCAAATTGCCTGTCCACTATTAAGTCAAGCGCACATTACCGCAAAGGGCCGCAGAGCATTTTCATACTCAAAAAAGTGCAGTCCAGACCGCCTGTAGTGTGCGTTGGTTCATAAAAAAATTACGAATGCGATGAAGGAGGATTCTTGCAATGCGTTGCGTTGCGGCGCGACCCGCCCCTGTCATGCTAGCCTTTAAGCGCTTATTACACTATCCAATTTTAAGGAAGGCTAACTAGGAACACTAGTGTAAAGTGCTTTAGTGTAGTGTGATCACTAGCTTCGGATTATCCTACTTCCTTTTTTTTTTCTCGCAGTGGAAATCCTAGTGGACTTCCTCTATCGTGGGGGTGACAGAGGGGCATGCCGGACCCTTACCAGCTAAAACCACCGCGGTGTTCCACCTCTACCTATGGACGCGGGTGCGGGATTCGCAGAAGCATTCACCGCTCCACTTTAAATCGGATAGTGTAATAAGCGCTTTAGTTGCCCTTCTGTATTCATTTGCCAGTGGTCCGATACATCCCCTTCCACCCCCGTTATAAATATAGAATTAGATGCTGCCGCGAACAAGCGTGGGTCTGTAACACTGGACACTTGGTTTTTTTCCACCAACATTACATTTTGCGGCTGAGAAAGAGAAAAGTTTCCACTAATTAATGGTCGGTTGTTGCGGGAACATTGTTCGAAACATCTTGTCGGTATCGTTGGTACCACATTTTCGTTTTTTGACACCGACTTCTGAAATTTAAGGTTTATTTATCACTTTATAGTGTTTTTTTTTAAAGTTGGTTGTTTTTTTTTTTTTGTGAAAATGTTTTTATTATTCACTTTTTAGTTGTACAGTCACGAGCACCAATATGTCAACACTTGTAAATTTTCAATTGCGATTTTTTCGTGAAATAACGAATGCAATGTTGAAATACGACACTTAACATAAACCTATGAGTTCGAAAATACTATGTTCGTAGTAACATAAAATTTCATTCAAAAATAAAGGAGAAAATCGCCTTTGAATAAAGCCAAGTGTATACATACTTATAGACGTGACTGTAACTACCCCACCCAATTCAATTAATACTAGTGCATTGAAGAATTCAAGACACCGACTAGAAGAATCATCGAAATTCGCATAGAAATGCCGGAGGTGCAGTATATTTCAAGTAAATATACCAACATTCGGTCGATGATCCCACAAAAATCATCATCAAATTTTTTTTTTTTTGTTTTATTATGTTTTGATATCGATTCCCGTCACGTCTGCAGAGTTCCGCTAGCTACTTTAATTTGACCCTGGGTCAGGGTAGTTTACTTACAAAATACTACACAAAAAAAACGTAAACAGTACACATTCGGACTACGAATACATAAACTCCTTCAAAGTATACTACCATAAAACCAGATGTCCTCGCACATGTACGTACTATCCCGCTTGTCTGCACGATTAGCCTTGACCTCTGCTAGACCCAGATTAAATATGGCGCAATGAAAGTCATATAAAATATTTTATTCAGGCGCCGCGCTGTCTACGGCGTAGCGATGTCGTAGCGATGCTCGTAGCGATGTCGTAGCGATGCTCGTAGCACCGTAGTAAACTCAGTAAATTAAATAAGTTTGTAGAAAAAAAATATGTCCAACGTCAATTCCCTTGAGATGTAAGTTTTGGATGTTAGAGGAAATTGGGGTTTTCTATGTAGGTAGTTTTGTACTTCATAAAAAACTAGCTGGCCTGGCGAACTTCGTACCGCCCGCCCCGCCTGCCGCTCTGCCCCCGCTTTAAGGACCGATACTAGTTCAGATTGCGAAAATTGCCTTAGCATTAACGGCTGTAGTTCCAACAGTTCTGCAGTTTTCACTTTGAAATTAATATACGATAAAGATGAGGACTACTGCGAGGTGTCATCGGTTGCGAAAACACGATTGCATACAATTTTCTCGATACAAAGAAGTCTCAAAGTTACCTCTAAACCGCAAAATAAAAGGAGAATATTCAATGAAAATTTTCAAATTAGGCCATGAAAATTTGCAAGCTAATCGAACTATGCATAAAGCAGGTGTCATAGGTTCGTTTTTATTTTTTTAATCGTTAAATTTAACGTAAAAAGATGAGATCCGAAATATCCAGCTTTATAACCACTCATACCTTGAACCGCTCTGCCGCCCGGCCCCCGACAGGACCCCGATTCAGTATTTGTCAGTACCGCTTCGGCTATCAGACGGGGAACCCGTGTCACTTTGCTTGCGCTCAAAAGACCCGATTGACAACGTTTTATGTTCTGAAGAAATTATGTAATAAAGTAAAATGAAATATAGATGTAAAATATAAGGCCTCGTATTTTTATTTTTTCCAAATTTTGTAGTTTTCATTCATAAAATAATTTTTGAAATGGTTTAAAATCGTAATCTCATGTCAATGTCAAAACATTGTCAGAAATTTAGGGAGGTAAACGTACCTATTTTAGACAGTTCCCAATGTGTAATGGTGTTTTCAATATATTCAGCAAAACTATTTTTATAAATAATTATATCTATTTATTGATACAGGGTGTAAAAAGACTTATAGCCGTCGTACATCAAACTAAGAAACATTGCACAAAAGATCTGTGACAAAAGTAATTGCTGGAAATCGACTTTAATTTTTGGTGTGAAAATTTGCTGTATGCGCACTACCACAAACAGCAAATTCTGCACCTGCATGTAACTGTACAGGGGTCCTGGAGGTATTTAAAGTTGTGTTATAATATCAAAACTTGTTTTCGTAAAAAATATCGTTTATGCTCACTAGTTCCTTCGCGTAGTTCCTTTGAAGGAACTACTGAGAATTTTTGGATCAGTAGTTCCTTTGCAAAAGCTGAAGGAACTACTGAGACTAGATATTTCCTTTAGCAGTTCCTTTGAAGGAACTACTGAGAACTTTTTGATCAGTAGTCCCTTTGCAAAAGCTGAAGGAACTACTGAGACTAAATAGTTCCTTTGAAGGAAATAAACATATAAGTATAATGCTGCCCGCTGCTGCCGCATGCAGGACCGTAGGTTCGGTAGGAAAAGAAAGAGAAGCGCGATGACACAACGGTGGTAATTTATTGCAAATATGAAGCTATTATCTATTTACAAAAACTATTTAATAAAAAATAATCCATCACTGAATGCAGTTTGGCATCAGAAATTTAATGGTATATTTTTAATTATAATTAAAAATAAAATACTTTTACAAACCATTAAAGTAAAAATACTTGCATACGAAATTGTTCCATAGACTCTTACCACACCTCGGACACTCCATACAACGCTCGCAAAATAATTACCTATTACTAATACATAAACAAATGAAAATGCGAAATCTTACAAACAGTTTATGTAAATACGAATTCGGAAAAGCATCACAATATCCAACCATCGTGATTAAAACTCAAATAAAACTTTTAAATCGCATAATTGTGTGTTCGTATCAGCAATACAGCGCTGCGGTTCGCGAGCGCCCTTGCTAAAGAGTCGGCGACGAATACCTCGAAGTGCGGGGTGAGGTGCGTTATCTGATATGAGGTCGAGGAAGGGAGTGTCCTTTCTGTACGTAGTACTATTAAGTATTCTGTGCTCTTACTGATAAGGAGCATGATTGCATTTGCGAAAACAAACGCGTTTGTTGAACTATTTGAGTACCTACGTACTTGTGTGCGTACTTGGAAGCAAATACCTGGTGTAAAAACCCGGTCGCATAAATACGTACCTTCCCTACTCACCCGATCACACGTTTCCGTAACGTGTTCGCCAGTTTACTCCCCAAGTCAAGCGCGCCTAAAGAAGTTTCACTTCAAAAAATTTTTGACAAAAAATACCGACTCCCAAAAATACTACAAAGTGAAAAATAACATTAATTTCGGATGTCGGTGTCTTTGGATTTGTATATTACTTTTTTGCCACCGACTTCCGAAATTAAAGTTATTTTTAGTTAAAAATCTTATATATCCAAAAAATGTATGTAATGTGCCGTCCATAAAACATGGAATAGAAAGTGAAACAACTACCATGGAACAACTAGCATCACAATTTAATATTAAAAAAATAGAGCCTTGTGGTCTTTTTATTGATAAAGAGTTACCTTTTCTAGGTGCAACTCCGGGCGGAGTTGTGCAGGGAGAAGACACAATAGTAGAAATAAAGTGTCCAATTTCTGCATTCAGGACTTCGTTGGACGATGCAATAGATTAAAAAAAATAAGGTTTTGGAGGAAAACGAAAGATGGACTTTCCATAAATTTGAAACATCCTTGGTACATTCAGGTGCAGGGACAACTACACATAACTGGTAGAAAAACATGTATTTTTGCCGTATGATCGGGATGTAAAAATCATATCAAAACTGAAATTATACAGAAAGACGATCATTATTGGGCAAAATTCATGAGACCTAAATTAACAAATTTTTACTCATCCATCATACCTACATGTTGCCAGAGTTATGTGACATAAATGTTCTTGCTTTCGTCATTCTCCTCCTCTTGATTCCTTTTTTTTTTTAATTTAAATGTTTTCATTAAAAACAACTTATTTTAAAATTCGTTCTATTCCAAACCTCCGTTAAAGCCAAAATGTATGAAACTTTATAATTGACATCAGTCATTCCGATGACGTATTATTATGCGTTATAACCATTGCGTGCTCTTGACAGTGCTGGGTTGCCAGCTGTTTTAGAACCCAAGGGCTCGCGACGATTGGAAAAGACCAGACAGATTGACCATAATGCCTTAGAAGTTAGGTCGGCCTTTGGTGTGTGATGCAACATGTATCGACTACCTTGCGCCACCCCATCTTCCTATTACGGTTGGCTGTGCTAGTGCGATTACTGCGGGTGCAGAAAACCTCAAACAGCGCAAATAGATACTCTAATCTTATTCCGACTTATATGTACCAGCCGTTTGGGGCTGATACACTAGGGCCATAAGGTCCGAGTGCCTACTTAATTTTTCGAGAAATCGCCAAGCGATTGGTCGACTCTTCACGTGACCAGAGGACTAGCCTATTTTTTGGCCAAAGATTCAGCAAAAAGAAAGTAATTTTAAGGCTTTGTCATGGCAAAGGATTTTATTACTAATCAAGTTATTTTGAATCTTATTTCAATGAGTTTAGAATTCATGTTACTTTATTTCGATACCACGATGCCGGGAAATGACGCGACGTGCCGCGGGACGCTGCGGCGCTGAGCTGAGCGCCGGCTCTATTTGGCTGTCGATGTCTTATGGTGACAAATATATGGCGGTAGAGCAATGGTCTTTGGTCGGTCATAGAACACTAATGAAGTAGGTACTTATATTGCGGATTTCGATGTAAACTGTATTTGCTATGCGAATGATGAGTGTCTCATGTTTGTTTTGTTATACCTACTTATTATTTACCTGCCCATTTAAAAGAATTTTATATACATATACTGTACATACAATGTGAATGTAATAAATTAATGTTAAGTTTAATCATTTTATTTCTTGACATCCTTCCAACAATAGTTCAGTTCACCCTAACTGAATCAGTATGTCAGTGCGAGTGGGATAGAATGATACATAGCGCGGGGAAGTGGGGACAAAATCTGAATTTTAGCTGAACTATTACAAGCCCTTAAATCTGTGATATCTTCTAGGATATTCATTTTAATGATATACTGTAAAGGGCAATTTTGATCTACATGAAAAGCACAACGTATCTAATGTATTTAATTGGATAAGGAATAATATTGTATTGTTTAAAATACATAGCTTGGTAAATAACCCATTTTTTTTTTGTATATATGTAAAAGATAAACATGGTTACTGTGGGTTATCCTTAGGAGATAAACATATACCATCGCGGCCTTTTTTTATCGATCTTTTTAAGATATATAATTCCGTAGTACACTAATTTGATCTCTCTCGTAAGGTTTAGCCAGCGATTGCAATGTAAGCGCACAAAAATATGTTTGTTACGACATCACATTACAAATCTTTGAATTTCTCGGCTTTCCTCTACTATAATAATATGCTTTATTATTTAACACTTGCTGCACCCCGCGGTTTCACCTGCATAAGTCTCGATCCCGTGGGAATATCGGTATAAAAAGTATCCTATGTCCATTCCCAGGACTCAAACTATCTCTATACCAAATTTCATCTAAATCAGTTCAGCGGTTTAGGCGTGAAAAGGTAACATACGGACAGACAGACAGTTACTTTCCAATAATTTATAATATTAGTTTAGATTGTTGTTGCTACGCCGTAGCTCAGGTGCTACGGCGTAGCAACAACGACATTCTGTCGGTAATCACTTAGGGCTGATTTTTCTTGAAGTCAAATAATCTTTATCTGAAGAATAACTATATCCTTTTTATCTTATCTATTTAATATATCCTTTTTTTGAGCGTAATGTCTTATTTTTTAACCCCATTTTAAGGGAAGTTCCGACGTATTTCACAAATGTTTATGACTACCAACAAATAATAAAAAAAGACTAAAATAATAAAAAAAACTGAAGTTAAGAATGCTTGAATTTCAAATTCTGGAAAAATCTCAATAAAATATAAAAATTGACATATCGCTCAACTAGCAGTATAATAACACATCTACTTTTTAGGGTTCCGTAGTCAACTAGGAACCCTTATAGTTTCGCCATGTCTGTCTGTCCGTCCGTCCGTCTGTCCGTCCTCGCTTAATCTCTGTGACCGTTAGCACTAGAAAGCTGAAAATTGGTACCAATATGTATATCAATCACGCCGACAAAGTGGTAAAATAAAAATTGGAAAAAAATGTTTTATTAGGGTAGCCCCCCTATATGTAAAGTGGGAAGTGATTTTTTTTTTAATTTTAACCCTAACGTGTGATATATTGTTGGAAAGTTATTTAAAAATGAATAGGGGTTTACTAAAATCATTTTTTGATAATGTCAATAATTTCGGAAATAATCGCTCCAAAAGTAAAAAACAATGTGTCCCCCCCCTTAATAACTAACTTAATCTCTGTGACCGTTAGCACTAGAAAGCTGAAAATTGGTACCAATATGTATATCAATCACGCCGACAAAGTGGTAAAATAAAAATTGGAAAAAAATGTTTTATTAGGGTAGCCCCCCTATATGTAAAGTGGGAAGTGATTTTTTTTTTTAATTTTAACCCTAACGTGTGATATATTGTTGGAAAGGTATTTAAAAATGAATAGGGGTTTACTAAAATCATTTTTGATAATGTCAATAATTTCAGAAAGAATCGCTCCAAAAGTAAAAAACAATGTGTCCCCCCCCCTCTAACTTTTGAACCATAAGTTTAGAAAATATGAAAAAAATCTTAAAAGTAGAACTTTATAAGGACTTTCTAGGAAAATTATTTTGAACTTGATAGAAACAAAAGTTTTTGTACAAAAAAGACAAAAAGTTGTACAAAATCATTTCTGGACTAAGTTCGTAGTATAATCGTATATGCAAGCATGTTTTTTTAACTTCGTTTACATATTTTATTATCCTGAACGAATCTTTTTTCCCACAAAAAAAGAATCATTAAAATCGGTTCTCGCAATCCAAAATTACCACCGAAAACTTCTGTCAGGTCTATGTATTAATTAGTAACCCAATTCCCCGAGAGATGGCGCTGTAGGTACTTATTACATTGGGTCGGGTATTATCGAATTGTACGTGGGAACACTTATTGTGACGGACGGGAAACTACGGAACCCTACACTGAGCGTGGCCCGACACGCTCTTGGCCGGTTTTTTTATTATTTTACAGAAATTAGGGTCAAAGATTTTACAAATGTTTGAAACGAAGTTATGACTTAATTTTACATGTTACGCCCTCTCTCAACAAATAGGAAAACTAACACCGTGCCGTTATACCGCTTTATAAATTATACACTTTTTCGCTTTTTTGTAAATGTGCCATTATACTGCTAGGTGAGCGATATCTCCTAAACTATAAAACTTTATCTAGGAAAAGTAAGGTCTAATAATGAGCAATTGACCCCTCCTCTATATGCGAATTTGCTATGGCGGGTCCAGATCCAATCACCTACAGTAATGTAAAAAAAAATATACCGACTAATAGTTTCTATGACGATCTAGAATCATGTTTTAAATTATTTTTTTCCTGTATACTAAAATATATATTTTTTAATTCTATGCGTCGACCACACTAGCAATAAATGAAATAAAAGAACATCGTTTTTTTTGTTGCCTTTATTGAGATCAGATCTAAGTTTTACAACACTGATTATTTATTAACTTAACTATGAGTATTTCATTCAGGTATTATTATTATTATTTATTTTTAGACACATTTCCTTGATGTTAATTGTGTTCTCGACAGCGAGATTGGTAGTTCGGTAATTATGGAGTAACAACATCGATAAATAATTAATTATATGTATAGGTAAGTATCTAAACATTCATACTTTCAAAATTGCCTGTTGGCTTTCCTATCATACTATTTAAAATGTATTAATATTTAAGTTTAACTTACTACTTAATATGATTTAAATAATACGTAAATAGTAGTACATATAATTAAAAAAAAATCACAGACGTTTTGTATAGAGCTGACCCGAAAATACAATATATTAATTAAATTAATATAATAAGATGATACACACGAATTACGATTTCATGATTTCCTTATAACTAAGAACATCCATAATGAATTGATGATTAATCTCTAACACTGACAATGATAATAATATGATTAAAATGCGGTTAAATATATTTGGCTTTCGCCCCTGTATTACCAGTATCATTCGAAATTCCACCTCATTCATTCCGAAATATTAACACACATTCAATGTGATTCATTCTGCATTGTAAACAATTTCTTTATCACACAAATTCCGCCCTTATCTTCCACCCTGATCAGTCCGAATAACATTCACCCTCATTCTCTTCATTTGTCCACTCTCATCCACCCTCGTCCTCCTCCACCCACCCTCATCCTCTTCCATCCACCCATCATCCTCGTCCATCCACCCATCGTCCTCGTCCATCCACCCATCATCCTCGTCCATCCACCCATCGTCCTCGTCCATCCACCACTTAGTTGTCGCCGCAGCGATGCTTCCACAGGTCCTTAATCATGTGGATGCGGCTCTGGATAGTAGCAATATGCTCCACGAGCTCGCGGGACACGATCTGGAGACGGTCTAGCTGGTTCTCCAGGATTTGCTTCTGAGGCTCGCCATCATCTGTGAATCAGACAATATTACTTATTTTATTTATATTTTTTGGAGAAATTAGTCCTACATTGAACTTCTCCTGTAGGTACGGTCAGCATCAAAAGTTGATTAACACTTCAGTTTTTTTAATCTTAGTTATTGAGCAAAATGTTTGTTCAAAATTGCAGCAGAAGAAATTTTTTAGAATATATACTCTTGTCTATTATGTGAAAAGCTAAAAATCAGTTTATTGAAAAAGGTTGTTGTCAATTTAATAACATGTAAAAATGATAGTGTTAATCGACTTTTGGTGCTGACTGTACCTATAGTCGGGTGCGCAATGTTAAATAGCATACCATATCCTGCGATGTAATTTTGTAACCAGTAGCCATGGCTTTCATTTTGACAGTTCAACGACATTCATTGCGTTATTTAGTTACGTTGTTGAGAAGACATATATTTCGAACATATGAAGCAATGGATTATTAGCAATATCCTTCAAAATGATACAGATTTTGATTGATAGTGTGTTACGCAAGGGTGCATATATGGGCCACCACTGCTCGTACGAACAATAGTATTGTGGAAACCGTGCATGCTATTATGAAATAGGTATTTTCTCAAGTTCATCATCATCATTTCAGCCGAAAGACGTCCACTGCTAGACATAGGCTTTCTCAAGTTATTTTCTCTTTATAATTTTGCGAAACTATTTAGCTGTTCATGCCTGTACCTACTCGTGTACTTAGTTCCATACTCACCAATATTTTCATCAAAGATGGTCTTGAGTTTCTTTGTCACATCAGCTGGGTCTGAAATTAAAATACAATCGAGTTATAATTAGTATTTTAAAACTTTTGGAAAGAATTTCTCTCTCTTAGCATGTCGATGGCAAAAATAACACCAAAAAGTATTTTTGATTAAATTTTTTTTTTGTACAAATTTCAGCAACTCGAATACCGGTCGCTGCCGCAGCCTTTAGGTTCTCATGTGTGCAAGTGACAGGACATGTGATGCAAGATAAGAGGTGAGCCATTGTCTGTGAAAAGACACCGCATACACACCGGAGGTCTGGGCCGTCCGTGAACCCCTAGATGTGGAGGTTGCCTACTTGGGTACGAAATCTATTTAAGGAAAGAATTGCAGGATATTATGAAGTTCTAAAAAGCCATCAGTGTTCTTTTGGGAAAAAGGGATACCGCCATTTTGGCTGGTATGGCTCTATCATAGTCTCGCAGTGGAACACCACCTTAGTGGTTTTAGTACCTCATAATAAGATCCCAGAACTTGAGTTTTGATTGCTTCCAAGGGAACAATTTCTCACCAATAGGATCATCTTCCTTCACGTGAATGGTCCTCTTCTTAGGTCCATCTGGGCAGGCGTTTTCGTCATTTGTAGAATGGAATACATTCATCAGCTGGACCTTCACCTTTATACCATTATCTGAAGCGCCAGAGATGTCTTGCTTGGGCTCCTCGGCACCGAAATTGCCCGTGTAGGTCACATCCTGGGATAAATAATGTTCGGTAAATGCTGGTTTAGAAAGTAAGATCGAATTAGATAATCTATGGGGCTGTTACGAATATTGAACTGTGCACAGTCTGTGCTGTCTGTGTGCTGTATCTGGTGTATTGTGTGTCTTTTAGTCTGTGCTAAATAAATGTTTTTTCTTTCTTTCTTTCTTTTCTTTCATAGCTATTCACAAACACTCGATACGCTTCCGTATCGTATCGAACATTAATCATTGTTATCGTAGGAGTCTTCTAAACGCTGTTCACAAGTCCAAAACCCGAAAATATTGTCAGTTTAAATCAAATAGACGCCCGCTATTCTTCCAACAGCTATTTGCTGTTGGGGGCAAGTCAAATCAGGTTATCGAAATGTCAGGTTTTCGATACGATAGCCTGTCGTATGGTTGTGAATCAGGGCTCTGGTGAGTTTTCTACCCCTTGTTGTATGAAAGTCCTCTTATAGTAAAATATCGTTGTCGTTTTTTTTTCTTATGTTTTTTTCTGGTGTACAGACGCCAGCACATCAACCTACTACAATCTGTCAAATTTATTTAATAGATTTTCAACTTTATCACTAGATATAGAATAAGTTTCAAAGTTGATTGGGAAAATTTGACAGTTTCGGGTAGGTTGATGTGCTGGCGTCTGTACAATAAAGTAGGTAGAACTACATATAAATAAATACACTTGGGAGCAAATAAATCGAGCCACTTCCTTTTTCACGTATAATGGTTATTATTTTTGGTATTATGGAACGTATCAAATCGAAACATATATCGCCTAAGAGCTTATTTAATAATCTTTACAATGAGGGTAAATTATTGAATGATAACCTTATTTAATGATAAATTATTGGCTCTGAAAGAAAAACGGTAATTTTGATAGAAAATTGTCAGTCCAGAAAAAAACAATTAAAAACAAAATTATGGTATAAACTTATTCTTAATATCTTGTATTACCCCCCCTTGCCCTGATTTCGATAGATTTTCTGGACTGTTTTAACCCTACAATTTTCTATCAAAATTACCGTTTTTCTTTCAGAGCCAATAATATATCACTAAATAAGGTTATCATTCAAAAATTTACCCTCATTGTAAAGATTATTAAATAAGCCCTTAGGCGATATATGTTTCGATTTGATACGTTCCATAATACCAAAAATAATAACCATTATACGTGCAAAAAAAAGCAAGTGGCTCGATTTATTTGCTCCCAAGTGTATGTTCATAATTTTCTTAAATGTCTGTGTGGGTAGCAAAATATGACTGTTTAAACAGTCATATTTTGCTAGTGTGTGTACTTAAATGTAAAAAACCTCACTTTGATTAATTTAATGTTGAAACTATTTAAGGGTAGGTAAACTTACGACAATCTCCTTCGCATCTTCCTTCTTCATGAAATTGTAGAAACGCCTTTCCAAACGAGTCAGTTCCTTAGCTTCTTTATGTGTGATGGCTGGATTCGCCTTGTTGAATGCAAGCCGCTCTTTGGACATCACGTCCACCCCTTTCTTTACATTGTCGGCCCAGTAACGCAGCACCTGTTGTAGAAGATTTACGATTTTCGGCTTATTCACCAAAATACTGTAGGTAAGCAATAGCTCTGGATCGGCCATCGGCTATTCAAAACCAGCTGGATACAGCGGGGTAATTGCGTAGGTACTAACAAAATTTGTCCTATACCTACTTATTGAACTTCTCCTGTACCTATAGACGGGTGCGCAATGTTAATAGCATACCATATCCTGCGATGTAATTGTGTAACACATTAACTGTAGCCATGGCTTTCATTTTGACAGTTCAATAATGTTCATTGCGTTATTTAGGTTGTTCAGCTGACAAATTTTTCGAACATATGAGGCAATGGATTAGCAATATCCTTCAAAATCATTGAGATTGTGATTGGTAGTGTGTTACGCAATTAGGGTAAAGTGTTTGTACCTATTGGTATATGAAGAGGCATTGGTCGAACATAGATTCAGCGTCACTGGTTTGAAATAGATATTGGTTACCTACATGTAAATCAGCCTTTACGGAGGGGATCGTCGGGTCGACCATGGGTCAGGGACAAAGGAAACATCAATGAATGAAAAATCTACTAACATTTTAATTTATCTTGAGAAAATTGCAGAATAAAATTAAAAATTTAGGGTGTAAATCATAGATTAAGAAAAAATGCGAGTGCCCACTTAGTATTTCGAGACATCGCTAAGCGGTTGGTCGACTCTTCACGTGACCAGAGGGCTGGCCTATTTTTTGGCCAAAGAATCAGCATTGCCATACAACGTGGCAATGCTGCCAGCCTTTTGCGCACGTTTCCTGTTGACAGTGATGCGGACGAATTTTTTTATGCCCTTTGATTATTTTCCCTCCCTTTTTATACAGGGTGTCCCAAAACTCAACGTCAAGCCGAAACGGGGTGACAGGATTGATCATAACCATCACGAGAAAAATCTGAAAAAAAATCTATCCCATGCAGTTTAAAAATTATGGGCATTTTAAGAAAAACCTAGAAATTTGATCAAACTGTACCATTTTTCGGTTATTGTGGTTATTCTTTTTTATTTTTGTTCATTTGAACTTTGGAAACGTAATCCTAAATAACATTTCTAGAATCCCAATAAAAAATAATGACACAATTGCCTCAAGTTTCCGAGAATTGAGACTATTTGTTAAACTACGAATTTAAAATTTTCAAGATTCGTCGACTTTGACAGGCCCTCCTATAAAAAAAATGTACTAGAGTGCCTTGGCAAGTGGCATTAAAAGTTGGCGCATTTAATCAGAATTCTAAAATGGTACAATACTTGTTAGTTCCATACAATAGAAAAGAGTAAAAAAATTAAAACCTCAAGTAACCCGATTTTTGCCATCTCATTTTACTCAGTTAAAATGTTTTTAATTCACACAAGCTCTAGGTAGGTTCTTAATTTTAAGACAAAATGATGAGAGAGATGGATAATGGGTATGTTCGCCATGAGTGAGCGAGACAGATAGTGACGCCACTTTTACCAAAGTGAAAAAAAGTTAGTAAAATTAGTAAAATAATTAGGTTTGTTGGAATAAAAGTCTGATGATAGAGAAATAACGTTTTTTATTACAATAAATGTTCAAATTGTTTACCATCAGCCTCAATACAAGCCCTACATCTTCTTAAAAAAGATCTACTTATTAGTCGGGCATATCTTCGAGAGTTGATCGCCTCAGCTGCTTGAGAAATGCGTTCACGCAGGTCGGCTACGTTCTCAATGGGCTTTGAGTAAACTTTTTCTTTGAGAACTCCCCAATAGAAAAAATCCAGGGGATTTAAATCTGGTGAACGGGCGGGCCACGAGATAGTGCCCGAACGTCCAATCCACCTTCCCGGATATTCCTGGTCAAGGAAATCTCTTACTTGCACTGCGAAATGCGCTGGGCAGCCATCTTGTTGAAACCACATGTCGCGAAGATCTGCTAGTGGTACGTCCTCTAACAGGGTTGGTAAATCTTCTCTTAAAAAATGTAGGTAATTAGTTCCATTCAAGTTCTCAGGCAGTTCAATAGGCCCAATAATTTTACCGTTTAAAATTCCGGTCCACAGGTTTACTTTAAAACGATACTGGGATCTATCTTCTCGCATTAAATGTGGATTCTCCACATGCCACTCGTGATAATTGTGCAAGTTCATGTAACCATCTTTTTTCAATGTCGATTCATCTGACCAGAGAATTTTTTGGATGAATTGGGGATTCTCATTATGCCTCTGTAGCATTGTTCTACAAAAAGAAATCCTTTCCTGATAATCTCGAGGTAGAAGACTTTGAACTCGTTGTACGTGAAACGGATGCATTTCGGCTCTTTGTAAAATACGATGAGCAGTGCTTTTCGGTATTCCCGTTCTTTCTTCAATTCCACGTACGGAAATACTTCGGTCACGTGCGACCTCTTGCAATACTTCTTCCTGGAAAGGAAACACAGGTCTACCTCCAGCCTGTATTTGATTCGGGAAATGGCCGCCCTCTGTGAGTGAACGGTGCACATTAACAAACACGCGGTGATCCGGGTAGCGCTCTAAATTTGGATATCTTTCACGATAAAGTCTAGCGGCAGCACTTGCGTTGCATCTGCATTCCCCATAAATGAGGTGCATGTTCGCATATTCTTGTGAAGTGTAGCGCGTAGGCATGGTAGATAAAAAGGATGCCAACACAAAAGTCCAGAGAGAAGCCAAAGTTGCCGGTATGTTATCAACAAGTCCAATTCACAAAGATTCAAGTCCAAAAAGAGAAGCCAAAGTTGTCAGTACTAAATCAACACAAGCGAATACGAACGTGCGCAGTAGACGAATGAGCGAAACGTACTAACTGGTTGGTGTCGGACTGGTAGCGTAGCCATTTGCTTGGCTGAAACTAGTGCGAATGAAACAGATAGATGCCATAGCATCTATCTGTTTCATTCGCACTCGTTTAAACGACGCATCTCCGTCTCAATGCGTGGCGTCACTATCTGTCTCGCTCACTCATGGCAAACATACCCATTATCCATCTCTCTCATCATTTTGCCTTAAAATTAAGAACCTACCTAGAGCTTGTGCGAATTAAAAACATTTTAACTGAGTAAAATCTGATAGCAAAAATCGGGTTACTTGAGGTTTTAATTTTTTTACTCTTTTCTATTGTATGGAACTAACAAGTATTGTACCATTTTAGAATTCTGATTAAATGCGCCAACTTTTAATGCTACTTGCCAAGGCACTCTAGTACATTTTTTTTATAGGAGGGCCTGTCAAAGTCGACGAATCTTGAAAATTTTAAATTCGTAGTTTAACAAATAGTCTCAATTCTCGGGAACTTAAGGCAATTGTGTCATTATTTTTTATTGGGATTCTAGAAATGTTATTTAGGATTACGTTTCTAAAGTTCAAATGAACAAAAATAAAAAATAATAACCACAATAACCGAAAAATGGTACAGTTTGATCAAATTTCTAGGTTTTTCTTAAAATGCCCATAATTTTCAAACTGCATGGGATAGATTTTTTTTCAGATTTTTCTCGTGATGGTTATGATCAATCCTGTCACCCCGTTTCGGCTTGACGTTGAGTTTTGGGACACCCTGTATACTTGTACATATTATTATTTTAAGATTGTTAGCTTTTTAAATTATGTAAATATGTAAAGAAGACCGAATAAGAAATAAATAAAAGGTACGAATTTTTTAGAGAAAGAATTGCTTTGTTTTTTGTTCTATATTTATTTCCATGGTGTAAATGATAAATATCATCGCAACGAAAAATAAGTTTGCGGTTGTGTGAGAGCACGCTTGTAGGCGCTACGTGCATCTATAGTTTTTGATAACTACAAAGCCCCACGCAAAGATTGTGTTTCATAGCAAGGACTGTAAGTATAAAGACTTGAGACTTACATATTTCCAGTGTTGAGTATCAAGAAGTGCGCCGCCGTAAACTTCGTTCAATTTATCAGAGAGATCCAGCCATTTATGAATGTTCAGGAAAGAGATCATGTCGGACTCTGATGCGTTGTACAACGACGGGTCATTCTCGATTGCCGTTAACAGTATCCGTAGCTGAGATACCGACACTTTCGGCTTGGGCCTGGGTCTGGGTCTGAGTCCAGTCCTAGTGGCCATCTAGAGGTAAAACAAGAAAAAGATTTAAGTAGGGTAATACAGATCGAATCGTCTCCGCTCTTTTTCAAGCTCCGCTCCGCTCATCTGCTCTGTTCCGTCTCAGTGGAAACGCACCCTAAGATTGAGCGTATATATACCTGGATATATAAATGCTATAATAGACCTGAGTAGTTTTAATACCCAAGTTATTAGAGTATCTTCGTGGCTGCGTACAGACACCAACGAAATACAGTTAACCATTTTTTTAATCATAAGTGTACGCCGCCGAGGTCGACCCAGAAAGCAGTGGCGAGATGACCTGGACGCGTACCGCGAGGGCTGGTTCGAGCTGGCGCGGGAATAGAGTTTCAGGAAGGACTTGGGGAAGGCCTTTGCCCAGCAGTGGGACAGTATAGGAACAATAAATAAAAAAGTGAACACCATAATATAGGAAAACGCAAAAAATGTCGTTCAGTCAATCCCAAATCCATTATAAATCTTCAACTACGAAATCCGCGCTTACTGCTACGAAAAACACACTGTCGAAGTCGAACTTACAGTATGCGCATGCATTAAAATAACACTATTTCGACGACTCCGTAAAATACGAATCCAGAGTATAAAAAAAAACCATTTGGATTTTAACCGACTTCCTTTGTTGACCGTGTCTATGGACCTGCAGCCTGCTGAAGTGCTAGTACTATGGCTGGGCACCTATATACTATATACATGTATAGCTTCGGGAGGAACTAAGTTGACAAGAACAAAGAACAAAGGATGTCCGCGGCGCAGCACTACAAAATATAAACCACCTCAATGCCGTAACTGGGTAAGCCCCTACAGGGTATCAATAATATACACACTGCACACATGATAACAATATGCAAAAGCCTTATCGCTATTTCTGAAAGATATGATGGGTATAGCTACCCTAACAAATGGCCGCCCGCCGTACAAATATACCGACGGCAGTGTGGGCGGCTAAATAATTTTCTCCAATATGAAGATGTCGAAATCTCACGTAGCTCCAGCACCTAGTCCATTATAAAACGCTAAGCTCGTACATGTTACTTAAATTATAAAAGAATAGCACATAAAAAATTGGACATGGATAAAAGGAGAAATAAAAGGAGGAAAATACCTAATAAAATGGAAGAGGAGTAAAACCGAATTTATAGATCTAGAAAAGAGCAAAAACAGTGCTTATTTTTTTAAATTAAGTTATGTAAATATTGAAAGTAATTAGCATATTACCTTTAATATTTTGCAAGGTGCACCGCGATGCAAAGGGCAGCAGCAGCAAAAGGAAACAGTATCAGAGATTTATCGATCCAGAAGTGAAGGGACAATGCACTAAATTTTTATTGCCAATGTTTAGATATCAAAATATTGGCACAGCCTGCTCCTCTGATTACCCCACAAAGATAAAAACCGAGAAGATGATACCATGGCATTGTCATTTGTGACATGCAAGCAAGAAAAGTACTATGGAAAAGTAGAAAAGTGGACATGCAAGTAAAAATGTCAAACTGTAAAATACTTTCGTTCTTTGACTTTTGTAATATATTATTAATACTTAGATAAGCAAAATTACCCTATAATTTCTGCTATAAAGTTATACTAAGCTCTCTACGCTTTTGGGTTATAAAATAATATTATAAGAATGGTTTATTATTTTAACAGAAACCATATTAGTCGATTAATCAAATTGAAAACTTATTACTATTCGAATTTGATACTAATAACATCACTATGGTCCAGCCAGCTGGTGAGTTGTCATTGTCAAATTCATTTGTCAAAAAAAAGGAAAACCGTAGCCGCAGTTTCGTCCCAGTATTGTTGCACAAAAGTAACATGATTTTTAAATTAAAAATAGATTGAGTCAGGCTTTATAACATGCGGTGGTGTTTATTGGTTTTGTTTACGCTCGTTTTGGGTGCGAAGGCGTGGGATGATGGTGACTTGGAAGTGTTCGACGTGGTCGAAGAAGTAAACCAGAATTTTTACGAATTAATAGGAGTTGCACAGGTAAGAGCTAAGTTTTGCTTCACAGAGTAACTACGAAGCTTAATATTATATAGGAAAAACCATCAAATATGATAATAGACGAGTTTCAGACGTTGGAATAACCAAGTAGACTGGTAGTTTGCAAGTTTCGTCTTCCTTCGGCAGATTTAGTCGTTATCGACTTATCGTTAAATACAGATAATATTCTTGTATAAGATAATTGAAATCTTAATCCAAGTATTAATTAAAAAAGTTAAATACCCAATTATAATGAAAATATATAAATTTATATTATATTAAGGCATTGACTGCCATTGCGGTCAATGGTGACACCGAACAATAATTTTTCTGTTGTGTCTGTTGGCTGGCAGTCAATGCCTCATCTGAGTCATAGCTAACATTGTTTAGTAAGCTGCTACACTTATTGTGGCATTATTTCTTAATATGACTCATGATAATCAACATTCATTTACTACAAGCTAATTAGACATGGTATAGTCTTCACATATAGCACCTCTTGTTTCCGGAAGCCTGAACAAATTCCAGACCAAGTAAAACTGTTGTCACATCTTATAGTAAAAACAAAACTAAATGTGACATATTCTACAATATTATTATTTCAATTAACATTTGCAGGATGCTTCACCATCAGAAATCAAGTCTGCATTTAAGAAGCTCACACTGAAACTCCATCCGGATAAGAATGACTCTCCTGATGCCGATGTTCAGTTCAGGAACTTGGTGTCGGTGCACAACATACTCAAGGACCCAGGGAAAAGAGAAAAGTATGTAGTTTCAGAATCCACCCAATCAAAAAGTACTAAAAGAAAACTAAAATTTTAAGTAGTTGAAGTTACTTTAGGTGCTAACATTGGCAAAACTTTTAGACTCACTGACACCACAAATCACTAAATGCATTTAATCCTTATTATATTTAAAGGGAGCAGTGGTGGCCCAGTGGTATCGTCCTAACTTACGAGTAGTAGGTCCTGAGTACGAACCCAGGCAGATACTTTAATTTGTGTATTTAATAACATCACCACTGCTCTCAAAGCATTGAAGGAAAATATTGTGAGGAAATTGGCTTATCTTAGAACCAAAAAAATTGAAGACACGTGGCATCCACCAACCCGCACCGGGTCAGCGTGGTTGATTACAACCCATTCCCTCTCACCGAGAGAAGATCTGTGTCCCAGACTCCCAACTGTGAGAAAATTATAGGCTGATCATACTGATAGTTAAAGCATCATCATATTCAAATGATTGACAGAATATTGTCCTAAATTCACTTAGCACTACAAGCATTTAGTGAATTTTGGTGGCAATGCATGGCCTTAATGTAAGACAATGTCATTGTTTTAACCTATGTTCTGTTTACATAAGCTGTCATGCTATCAATTTTGAATTGCAAACTTTCAACTATGAGATAAGAAATGAAAATTGGTGTAGCACATGAAGCATATCATTTTTAACCGACTCCAAAAAAGAAGGAGGTTCTCAATTTGGATATTTATATTATATATTTTTTTTTGTGAATGTCTGAGCTAGGTTTTGGGTAAAAAGTAAAGCACCTTGTATAATTGTATAGTATAACAGGCTGGTGTCCGCAACTCCAGGTCCAAGCGTGTATTTTGTCTAGGTACAAGTGGGAAAGTTTATCATTTGATCCACCCCGGTTCTAACCGAAAAAACCTTTAACATAGCATTTCTACAAACGTAAATTTCAACTTTAGGTATAATGAGGTGCTCAAGAATGGTCTTCCAAATTGGCGGTCCGCCATATACTACTACCGCCACGTAAGGAAGATGGGCCTGGCTGAGGGCTCCATCATCCTGTTCATCATCATCACATTCGGGCAGTACGCTGTTGGCTGGGCAGCTTATGCTGAGAAACGGTTTACTGCGGTAAGTGAATACTTAGCCGGCTGGCTGGTTGGTTGGCTTTATGGTTTTTGGTATGCTTGGAATCTCATAGTCTTCTTCTAAAGCTGAATGTGGAGGTTTTCCTAATACTTCTTTTTCAAGTTATGAAGAATTTGTCTCTTTCACCATGAGTTACATAAAGAATGATGCATGGTAAAAAATCATACTATGCTTGTGTTGTAACAGTATAAAATATGAAAGAAAGAAAAAGGAAAGAAAATACATTTATTTAACACAGACTAAAAGACACACAATACACCAGATTCATCAGATAAAAAAAAAAAAAAAAATAAAGATCAAATAAAAAACGTAAAGTTCGATGTAAGTAATTAGCAGGAAAGTGTGCCTCACGGCTGCGCCAAAAAGGCCCAGTTCAGCAATAATGCCAGACAACTAGTGCCTGACGCTGGTTTTCAACTGGACCTGATGTGTGAGGTGACGGATGTAAATCAGTTTTACACTGACGTGACGTCACATTTTTCCAAATCCACAGAAAAGCAGTTGCAACCATTTTCAGATTATGTCTGGACTTTAAAAGAGACTGTGACCTCGCAGTCTGTCCCGGCCTTTCTTCTCAAAGTAGTCAGATAGGAAACGCCGACCTCATCCAGCTTATTTTTTTTTTTAATTTATAATATGACGTGTAAAAGTGATTCCGATATTTTATTTAAGTACAGAAACAATTTCATTTCATTTCTTGTGTGTCTGTCCTGGGAATAGAATAGAATTTATTTCCAACTTAAGTGTTAACATTGTATACCACAACTTAAGACTAGTTATAATAACAAATAATCTGATGTTAGAACTATGTTTGAACAAAAAAAAACTAATTGGCGGTATACAGATAAAAATTCTTGACCTTCCGCGCTAGTCACTGTGTTAAGGCAAGGTAAGGATTCTCGCTCTAGAAATACCAACTGTAAATTAGCTGTCATAAGGACAGTTATCCAATGTATGGTCATAAAGGAGTATACAAAAAAATGCGTTAACTGCTGGGAGCAATTTTAATTGAAATTTCCAATTTATATCACACTAATAGGTATTAATTTTTCCAGGAGCAAATACTAAATAGTAGAGGCAAAAAACACTCCAAAAAGTCGGGATTCGACCAGGGCTTGTCAGAAATTTTGGACCAGCTGCCCAAACCCAGTGTTAAAGACACATTGCCATTCCAAATCCCGAGGTGTGCGTGGTGGATGGTGACGGCCATACCATATGGAATCATAGAGCTTAGGAGAAGGTTGAAAGAGCAAGAGGAAGAAGCTAAGAGGCAGAAAAAGAGGTATGTTATTATTATTTATATTATAGTAGCATGTGAAATGAAATTTTTCGCTCTCCCGACCCGCATCACCCCCCCCGCACTGTAACTTTGTTGGCATTCTTTCTAAATTTTTTCTTTCTGCTCGGCTCCTAAGGTTCCGAGCGTGATGTTAAATAGCATATAGTCTTCCTCAAGAAATGGGCTAACAAATGCAAAAAAAATTATCAAATCTGACCCGTAGTTCCAGAGATTAGCGTGTTCAAACAAACAAACCCTTCAGTGTTATTATTACTATAAAACTGTGTGAAAGTTAATCAATGAATTATTTTCAACATGTCTCTGTATTTATAAAAAAAATATGAGGCGCATGTGAAATAAAAAATAAAAAAATAATCATTTGAAACATGATTTTAATATTACCTCTGCCAAACTGCAAAGCATTTTGTTGGCAGACGTAGCTCCTAGATAGTGTCCTCGGAGTTTCTTGCCCGTTCTTCTCCATAGAGATCTACGTTATGGGATGGGCAACTAGCTTCAACTTTCTGACTAACTGACCAACTATTTCATTTTGATAAGTCAGCCTGTAAATGGGTTAATTAAAATAAATGGTTTGAGTTGGAATAGTTCTCTCTTTACTTAATATAACTGAAATTGCAACATATTTGCCAAAAACTGAGAAAATTACACATTTTCACGACAGGTTGTGTTTACTAAAACCGAAAACTGTAAAAGAAACTTACAAAATTGTCGTACATTTCAATAAATCGGCTCCTGGGGTCTGTATTTAGCACTGGCTGGCTGCTGCCGACGAATTCGTTCACGTGACATTAATACCTTGGATTTCTTTCTTTTTTTTAATAAATCCGCCCCTAAGACGACCCACTGACCCTAGCCCCTTTCCTACATTTGACAAGTTTTTGACATTTGTTTATCGCCGAGGTGAGACTGAGACTAGATTTTGAACGTTTTAAATTACTACATTTGGCCTTCAGCTATCTGCCAGTGAAAGTCCCTTCAAAATCTGTCCAGCCGTTTCAGAGATTAGCCGGAACAAACAAGACAGACAAAAATTGAAAAAAATGTTATTTTGGTGTATGTACCGTGTATACATATGTACCATATGCATTTAATAAACAGCGGTTATTTTAATATTACAAACAGACACTCCAATTTTATTTATTTGTATAGATGTATAGAAAATACAGCTGAAGAATTTGTGAGTTTAGCCGGAACAAACAGACAAAAATTTTAAAAATGGTTTTTTTTTACAAGTATCGTATATATGTAGTTTCTTATGCGTTTAGTAAAAACTGTTATTTTGACTTTACAGACACTTTAATTTGATTTATTTGTATAGATTGGCCTAAACCTATTGTATTTTCGATGCCCAGTCTACTTTAGGTTGTATCGTGAAATTGAAATCCAATTTCGTTGCTGCACGAAATAAAACGACACGACGTTGATAAATAGTTGCCGTACTGCAATAGTTTCTATAGCAACGCATGAATGACTTTCGTTGAAGTATTGCAGACAATTGAATCAATATTATGTAACAAAAAGCCACGCAATAGTAGGTAGGTGCTATAGTTGTATTAAAATAATGAACACAGTGGCTAACGATTGCCAATTTGATGATTAGTCAAGGGCTAAATACGGTAATTGCGTTGCTATTGTAATAATATGTATCGAAGCGTATCAAGATGGATTTACAAAAGTTCTGCACTCAGTAAAACGACTGTATTTATAGAAATGCTTATTTTTGGCGCTTATCATTAATTTGATAAAAGCGTAGGTATGCTGTTTTTGTTACTTAAACACTTAACGAATTGTTAACTTAAATTAAACTTGAATTGGATGTGAGTTTATTGACGCAAATAATGAAAATAAAAATGTATAATTCGTTGTGTACTTATACTAAATTAACTATAGCTAACTATTTATACACGTCAAATCATTTTAAAAATCAATGACATATCCTTACTAAACTTAACAACAAACTTAAATATGGCGTAAAAAAACAAAAAAAAGTGGCTCTCTGGGAGTGCCAACAGAAATGATAACTTGAACAATTACGTGTGTATTTTTTGAATCGTCATATAAACAAAACACAAACATAATACTTTTTGCCATCACTCACCTCACATCGACGAACACATCCGAAGCGGTGTCGGTTACGGTAACAGTGGCGCGAATTCAATGGTTTTTCCCATCCCAAAAAATGCCCAACGCGCCTAAAGAAGTTTTCACTTCAAAAAAATATCCTCTCTCGCCAAACTGCACCGTGCCTTTGTGTCAACTGGTATAGAGGCACAGAATACTTAAAGTACTACGTACAGAAAGGCCACTCCCTTCCCCGCACTAACATCAGTTACCGCACCTCACCCCGCACTTCGGCGTATTCGTCGCCGGCTCTTTAACAAGAGCGCTCGCAAACACAAGTACCCACACGCACACATTCATACGTATACAAACGTCATTTTTTAATGTAGTAGTAGTAGGTAATTATTTTGCGAGCGTTGTATGGAGTGTCCGGGGTGTGATAGAGGTGTTCAAACTGGCGAAAATAGTTGCGTGACTTCCTAATTACCTATCTTTATTACCAGCTTCTGCCCGCGACCTCGTCCGCATGAAATTTCTTGTTCTCCCGACCCACCCTGTCGCATTCGTTCTTCTTTCTGACTGTTTTTTGCTCGTCTCCTAAAGGTCCTAGCGTGATGTTAAATAGCCTTTAGATTTCTTTAATTGGGTTACCAAACGCAAAAATATTTTTTCAAATCCGACTGGCAACTCCAGAGATTTGCGCGTTCAAACAAACAAATTCTTCAGCTGTATTTTCTATACATCTATACAAATAAATAAAATTGGAGTGTCTGTTTGTAATATTAAAATAACCGCTGTTTATTAAATGCATATGGTACATATGTATACACGGTACATACACCAAAATAACATTTTTTTCAATTTTTGTCTGTCTTGTTTGTTCCGGCTAATCTCTGAAACGGCTGGACCGATTTTGACGGGACTTTCACTGGCAAATAGCTGATGTAATAAGGAGTAACTTAGGCTTACTTTTATTTTAGAAAAAGAATTAGGGTTCCGCGCAAAAAAAATTAAAACGTTTTCCGTCGTGCACGCGAACGAAGTCGCGGGCGGGAAGTTAGTATATAAAATTATAGATAACAACCAACGTATGCATTGTCTTGCGCTTGATTAACCTTAACTTTTCCCAAGTTCATTTACTAAATTATAACCTTATTATCCTCAGGGAAGAAGACGAAAGAGCTCGTGCAGACCGCGAGGCGGCTGCAGCGGCTGAAGCCAAAGCAGCTGGCGGCGGCGTGCGCAAGCGACGCGGGTTCGTGCCGCCGGCGAGAGACGCGGACTGTTTGCTGGATCCTGCGGATGAGCCTGAAGGGGGACCAGTCGTAATGGCTGTTAAACAGGTAACTTTTAGTAATAAATTCTTCAATATTGAGGTGTATCTATTCATACACGAAATTCAATTAAGTAATTTCAAATTCAATTCAATGTCAATTTTTTGAAAAAAAAAAGTAACATTGAAGTAGTTATATGGATAAATTTAAAAAAATTACTTGACACACAATAAATACTGGCTCCTTCTTATTTTTTGACAACCTTTGCGCTAGTTTCGTAGTATATGTCGGGGTTTATACCACTCGGCCACCACTGCTCCGTTACCCCAATGACTTACCGATTGGTTGAAACATACCATTCTATGTTCTATGTTATGGGTTTGGTTTCCGCACTTAGTCCTTCAAGTGGACCATTGTGCGTGAGCCATGGCGGCCGTCGGTGGTTATTCCAACCAGCCCACCTCCCTCCAGAAGCTGAGTAGGTCTCCTGGTCTGTTGAGAATATCTGTGTATGATTTGGGTGTCCCGAGGGTCTCTGATCTAATCTGGATGACGCCTGTGCACTCAAAGAGCACATGCGCAACGGTTTCATCAGCCTCCATACAAGCCCTGCACAGGGGACTGTCCGTTATGCCAATAGTGTGAAAGTGTTTGTTCAGCGAGCAGTGTCTCGTGATGGTCCCCGTCACCAGGTGCAGGCCTTTCCCACATATCGTTTCTTTTATTTTCCAGCCCGTCACCCCATTGGTAACCGGCGGTCTCTGGACAGACGACGACTTGGCGGAGTTAGTGCGCCTCGTGAAGAAGTACCCGGGGGGCTCGGCAGAGCGCTGGGAACGCATCGCGGAAGCCATGTGCCGGAGTGTGCCGGAAGTGACGCATATGGCCGCCAAAATGAAGGTAGTCAAGTGAATTAAATAATTTCTTAAAATAATACATAAGATAACGTCCGTTCTCCCAAAGGGTTAGGCAGAGTTATACCTAACCCCCTAGGCTTGGGGGGGGGGTTACCTATAGTACACCCACATTTCGCCAGTTATGTTGAAGTCTCATATAACAGGGGGCGAGCCTAGTGCCATCAACCGGGCACAAATGAAAATAAAATAAAAGTCAAATGTGCACGCCGAAATTAAAGGCAGACTAAGGCTGCGTTTCGACCAGAGATGTGCGAAAACGAAACGAAGCGATGTTATTGGTTGGTTTCTCACACATCCCTCGCTACGCATCCTCGCACATCTCTGGTGGAGACGCAGCCTAATACCCGTATTCACAGTCTGATCTAAGTCTCAATCTGTCAAAAAATACTTCTAATTTCCCTACATTTTGACAAGTTTTTGACATTTCTTTGTCGCCGAGATGAGACTGCGACTAGATTTTAAACTTTTTAAATTACGAGAATTGGCCTTCTGGTGTAAAAAGTCTATGTACTTTATGCTACGGTCTCATATGACGTCACATGCTACCGACTGCGTGCGGTGACGTCACGACGGATTACTGACATGCCGCCGGTTGCCTAAACGTTCGTTGCCGCAGTCGCACCTGGCGGTCGCAAGCGGCGTGCGAGCGAGACCGCGTACGTGTATTTACGAACACAGCATTCGGCTGTCATCGGTGACGGACGGCTACACGTCGTCGGTCGCGGTGGTCAGTAAGGCTGATTTTAGTCTCACGCTCACCGTCAGCGCTCATAGCTCAGCGCGTAGTTTGTCAGCGCTGAGGCTCAGCGTGGCTCGTTTTAGTATCGTACTGACCGCCTTACTGTACAGACGACAACTAAAATGCGGAGTGTATTAATTATTGCTGCTTTGTACTATCTATCTCAAAAAAATAAAAACCAGCGACGACGAAGACTCCATGTTCATACATTAATTGAGCAGAGAGCCGTTGTAGGAGACTTTGTCTTGTTATATGGCACTTTGAGGGCTGACGAAAGTAAATTCTTTAATTACTTTCGAATGTCAACTAGAACTTTTGATGAATTACTGGCAAAGACACAGGATAAACTGGTCCATTGCAGCTTACGAATCGTGTCTATATTCTATAGATTGGCAATGACTGTACGCGCTGACGACGTCCGCTCCGCTCGACACTAGAACGCTCACTGAAAGCAGAGGCGCTCGTGCGCTTGTCAGCGGCGACAGCTACGCGGGGCTGACGCGCGACGCGTACGGCCGCGTAGCTATCAGCGCTGACCACCGTGCGCGCTGATAGCTACGCGTCATTCAAAAACGCTTCCTAGAAGTTCATATATCTCGGCCATCAGCGCTGACGGTGCGCGTGCCGTCGCGCGTCGGCGTAAGACTAAAACCAGCCATAGACCCCAGCCAAAGAACTTTCGTAACTTATTTACACAAATATTTTTTTTTTTTAAGGAGAACTGCTATAAGATACCTGGACAGGAGCCTGAAGTACCGGTAGTGGTGGAGGCGCCTAAGAAGGTTAGTTTAAATATTAAATTTTCAAAGCCTGTTTGGACGATAGTTCTGCTGAAGCTATTTGTACAGTCAACAAAAGAGATAAGTATGCAGGATCGTCGGATATAGTTGAAGTTTAGTAAGAAACCGATGGATGTTGTCGACTGAAACTTAATTTGATAAATGGGCTGTTTGTCTTCTATTAAGGATATTCGATACATGATCTCCCAGCCACTTTATCGCTAGATGGCGGCACATTCGCACTTCGAACATTTTCAATTTTTACGCCTAACTCAGAAAGCTTTGCGAAACAACTTTATTATATGCGTCAACTAACGCATTAACATAATCTTTTTAGATATTCACTTTGCTTGTTAACTCGTCACATACAAAGATTTGTACCCCTAAACATTTAGCCGTTTCACTTTATATCTTTACTATGTCTTTACACACACATGTACAGTTACACACTACGTGTATAGTTTTACTTGCGATATAACTAGATGGCGTTGTATTCATAAACTTGGTTTGTGGACTTGTTTTCCAGAGGTGGCGTTAATTAAAATAAAATATTTTTACGAAAATATTTTTATGACTGTCCTTCATTCTCTAAAGAAAAGCGTACTTTTTATAGTAAAAACCGAAGAAAAGAATACTTGATTGCTACAAGGGTTGTCAGTTGCTTATTCAATTATTCTAAGGGTGCTTTTGTAGTGTGTTAGGGTAGGTTTAGGTTTAAAAATAATAATAAATCCCCTGACCGATTTCGGTCACGGTGGCCAATTTCAAAGAAGATTAGCCAGGTTTGCAGGAGATATTATAGTGCACAAGTGTGTGCGCAAATACAGGTGCACTCTCTGTTCCTTTACTCTCATAGTTCGATGGGACGGCAATCCGACACGACCGGAGAGAGAACAGGCGCAGGACCAACGGCTTTACGTGCTTTCCGAAGCACGGGGGTATTACGCCACCAATTTCCAAACTCCGGGCAAAAAAAAAAGAAAAAGAGTAAAGAAACTCCTAACGGGAAAAACCCAATTTAAATAACACTGTCCGACCTGAGAATCGAACCCAGGACCCCTAGAACGGCAGATGCACTTGTGACCACGAAACCAACGGGACAGTTAAGATTCTTTGTATAATTAAACGCTACTATAAAACAAAATATATAAAATGTTTATTTGAGTCGTGCGCGAGAGATGCAGCGGCGCGACGGAATTCCGCGAATTTCGGTCGTAGGTATAATAATAATGTATCATTCAACCGCAGCCCAGCGTGCCCGCCGTCGCAGGCAGTAAGGCAGTGTACAGACGCGTGAAATTATTAGGCCGTGTACACACGGTTGTGGGTATTTAATTATTAGTGTAATTTTATTACTGTTGTGTGTATGTGTATGTATATAAGTGTTATGTGTAATATGTATTATGTGTTTACTATTTACGTGTGTTTGTATGTTTAGCCTAAAAACCAACAAATTCACATACACCAGCGTCCACTCAAACCAACAATTCCAATTTCAAATGAGAAAATGAAAAAAAATCAGCTGTTCCCTACATTTTGACGAGTTACCTATACGAACATAAATGTAGGGAACAGCTGATTTTTTTCGCGATTTCAGGTTTGGTCCCATAGTAAAAAAAATTGTTCATAATGATGAGTACAATGACCATGTCAGTGTTGTTCCAATAACCCTGTATACAGGGTGGTCCAAATAGTGACGTCAATAATTTTTTTTTAGATTCCTCTCACCGGGGGGTATCCAAAAATACCCCATGTATGTTCCGCGATTTTTTGTAGTTTTCGAGTTATAATTTTTTTTAGAGATTTTTTAATGTATTCTGCCAGCGAGGTTTCAAAAATTCGTATCTTTTTATGTAGTAGGTATTTTGCATTATTTTTTTTGTGACATGATTGCCTTGAATGTTGTTTTAATAAAAAAAATAATTCAGCTTCCTGAAATTACTTAAAGTTACCCAAAAAAGGCTTTACATTTAGAACTTTAGTTTTCAGTAGGATTCACTCAAACATTCAACTTCAATTTAAAAATACAAAAAGGACTTTTCGTAGCTTCGGACTAAATTTAAAAAATTTGCAGGGTCCTATACTATCTAAATCATCCAAAAAAAATAGTACTTTATTGGACTTTTTTTTTAGTAATCGGCCTTCGAAGGTGGATGGGCCAAAAATCATTGAAACACGTTTAAAGCATAAAAATTTCTTTTTTGTACTTTTTATCATTCTGATGACAAATTGAACTTAGAAATGTAATTTGAAATTAATTTTAATTGAAATTTCTGTAGCTCATGATTTTTGGTCTCACTACTGATTAAAAATGTGAGCATTTGTGAAAATTGCTGCTTGTGAAATTACACGATTTTGGATAAGAAATAAAAGGCATAAATTACTGAAAAATCATTATTATTATGATTACAGATTTATTATTATTTATTACAATAATTTTTCAAAATACCTTCCTCCAATCGATTTTTTTATTTGGGGATTTTACAAGGAGCTGGTGTACGCGACGGAAAGCAACAATGAAACAGAATTTAGACAAAAACTTACAGAAGCGGAAAGAAAAATAAAACAAGAATATTCGAGTAGCTTCAGACAATTAAAAGATAACTTTTTAAGACGTTGTCGTTTATGTATTCAGGTTGGAGGAAGGTATTTCGAAAATTTATTGAAATAAATAATAATAAATCTGTAATCATAATAATAATAATAATGATTTTTCAGTAATTTGTGCCTTTTATTTCTTTTCCAAAATCGATGATTTTTCAGTAATTTGTGCCTTTTATTTCTTATCCAAAATCGTGTAATTTCACAAGCAGCAAATTTCACAAATGCTCACATTTTTAATCAGTGGTGAGACCAAAAATCATGAGCTACAGAAATTTCAATTAAAATTAATTTCAAATTACATTTCCAAGTTCAATTTGCCATCAGAATGATAAAAAGTACAAAAAAGAAATTTTTATGCTTTAAACGTGTTTCAATGATTTTTGGTCCACCTTCGAAGGCCGATTACTAAAAAAAAAGTCCAATAAAGTACTATTTTTTTTGGATGATTTAGATAGTATAGGACCCTGCAAATTTTTCAAATTTAGTCTGAAGCTACGAAAAGTCCTTTTTGTATTTTTAAATTGAAGTTGAATGTTTGAGTGAATCCTACTGAAAACTAAAGTTCTAAATGTAAAGCCTTTTTTGGGTAACTTTAAGTAATTTCAGGAAGCTGAAATAATTTTTTTATTAAAACAACATTCAAGGCAATCATGTCACAAAAAAAAATAATGCAAAATACCTACTACATAAAAAGATACGAATTTTTGAAACCTCGCTGGCAGAATTCATTAAAAAATCTCTAAAAAAAATTATAACTCGAAAACTACAAAAAATCGCGGAACATACATGGGGTATTTTTGGATACCACCCGGTGTGAGGAATCTAAAAAAAATTTATTGACGTCACTATTTGGACCACCCTGTATACTTATACTATATTATATCCATACTAATATTATAAATTCGAAAGTAACTCTGCCTGTCTGTCTGTATGTTACCTATTCACGCCTAAACCACTGAACCGATTTAGAAGAAATTTGGTAGGTATGGGGAAGGACATAGGATAGTTTTTATCCCGATATTCCCACGGGATCGAAACTTATGCGGGTGAAACCGCTGGGCGCAGCTAGTTGCAAATAAAGTTTATTGAACTCTTCTCTCTCTTCGATAATTGAGCTTTGTTGGTACCGACTTTGTTTTGAAGATTCTATACATCTTTTATTACTTATTTACACCCTAAGTTACATTAAAATTAGCAAGGAAAAACCGGCCAAGTCCATGTCGGACCACAATGAAGAGTTCCGTAGTCGAAATGAATTTATCCCAAGAACAAGCTTAACATTGTAGTTGAAAATCATGTCCTCCCATACATTGCAACTAAAAGTTGGTCGACTATTACTCGTAAAGTCTACTCAGCTGTGATTTTGATTTCGTGACATATAAGTACTACTGCCGTGAATTTTAGTATTTCTTCTAGTATTTCACAAACAATTTAGGGGATATGACATCCCCCTGTATCACCCCCCTGAGCAGTTGGATGGGGCCGGTTTTCTGATCCTGGATCTGGAAAGTCATCGTTGCAGCATCATACAAACATCTCAACACTTCGATGTAGCACCAGTCAATTCGACATCATTGCAGAGAGGCCAGAACTGCCCATACTTCGATGGAATCGAAGGCTTTCTCGTAGTCCACAAATGCCATACACAGTGGCTGACTGTACTCCTCGGTCTTCTGTACAATTTGTCAAACAGTAGGTATGTACCTATATGGTCTACGCTCGTAACTGCGTACAAAACCATCACATCGTCCGGCGTCCGTTCGTCACTGTGGAGCATTCGAGACTGTTTGTTTACCGAGTGTAAACCGAACTCGCGGCGCGTAGGTATGACTCGCATAATAATATTACCGCGGTAGTAGATTGATGTACTTGCGTCTGTACGTATTGAATTTCATTCATTTTCACCTATTTTTTTTCGCGGAACTTTTAACATCAGCTATCTGCCAGTGGAAGTCCCGTCAAAATCAGTCTAGCCGTTTCGGAGATTAGCCGGAATAAACAGACAGAGACAAAAATTAACAACAAATGTTTTTTGTTCAAAGTAGGTACCGTAAATATAAATGACTGTATTCAGATTACTTTATTTGATCAACCGCACAAAACAGAAAGGTAATTTGGTACTTGCACTTTTCATACCTACGCTCGGCCACAGTATAATAAATATACAGTAAGTTATCTAAGGCCGCCCGCCGAGTTATTAGCCTACTCTTGCGTTGATCCCCAGGGTTGTCACTTTTACTTTTAGTTAATATTTTCGAACAAGCAGCACTTGATCTAAATTTATGAAATAAAAAGCATATTATGATTGAATATTTTACCAATTTATAAATTTAGTAAAAATAAAAAGCCTTTATTCACATAACATTTATAATACTAAGTTACAAATTTGATACCGAGAAAATTTTTCTCCTGTTTCTGCACGTCCGGAACGCTTTATTATTATTTGTTAATGTAAAGTAAATTCTCATTCTTATGTAAAGTTTTTGTAAAAAGCTTTTGGGAAAGCATGGACAGGGCATCTTAAATTCTATATCATTCAGTTGATCGTGAATTGACTAAATAAAATACCTAGTGTGCAGGACGATCGACCTATTAGTTTCATTAATTTTACTTTCGGTGGTTGGGAAACCCAATTTTATGCAATTTTGAAATAATGATCACGCAGAATTCCCACGGTGCTGGGGCGACACAGGGTAATTATTGGTTTTCCCAAAACTAAAATTCATTGTGTTGTTTTATTATTCTCAACATGTTTTATTGCTGGTATTGTAAACCAAATTGTCGGCACCCTTTGATAAAAATATGTCTTTGATAGTTTGCTTGTGTATTTAATCAGTTCCGGCTTAGATCTCGCACAAGAGACTTCAGTAGTAAGTAGTTCTGAGTGATGTGATGTGACAAGCTCTCAAAATAATATCAAGCAAGTAACTCATCAGTTTGTATTTATTATTGATTTAGCTCCTTTGTTGCCCTTATTTATTAGTAAAGAATAAATAAATAAAATAAATAAATAAAATAACTACCCAAAATAGCTACATAACCAACAATTATACCGTTTTTAATACAACCAAAAAATAAGATGACCATAAAAAGTACTTAATAATTTTGTGCTCGACTGTACTTGACTCGAAAATGTATGTAGAAGTTCACGTGGATATTTAACATACTTCCATATAGTAAACCAGGTCGAAATTATCATGGTTGGAGACGACTATTTCTTGACTATTTTTTGGCGTTCTCAAAATTGATTTATAAGAAGTTTTCAAAAGTGAGGATTGTGTGGTGAAGGACACTAAAAACTAGACTTCTTAAAATAAACTTTAGCTCTAAACATAGTATTCAGAAAGTAAATTTGGGAATACATTTATATGAAAAAATGCGACTCGGCTACGCTCTTAATAAAGCAAATAAACTGTGAAATAAACAATACAATACCACATTTTCTAATAATATTTAAGTATAAGTAGGTACTTACATTTCTGGTTGAGTAGGAACTATGAAGAATGATAAGTCCGGGTTTGCGAAATCATTATTGAGGCACCCGAAAACACTACAATATTTTTTTCCCCTTTTTGAAGTCATGATACTCGTAATTTAAGTGGCCGCCGCCGGCGAGAGTTGACGAACGCAAGCGGTCATGTAGCGTACGCGCGTGCTCACAGTCGCGCTGCACAGCCCGCACTGCCGCCACCTTATTCCCTCATATATTATGCTAGCGTGTGCGTGAAATCGCGTGCCGACACGGCGCGCGGCGCGCACGCACACATTCAAACCGAGAGCGGCACGTTTGTATGAAGATGTTCTACTGTATATTTATTATACTGTGGCTCGGCGGTCGCGCTGGGGTTGTCAACTTTGGCAAAAAACACACAAAACAAAAAACACAAAAAACTAGTGTAGTAGTGGTACTCGTATCTAGTTATTTGATTCATTGTTGAGAATGAAACAGCAAGAAAGGAAATGATCGTATTTTTTAGCTTATAGGTACTACAATAAATATCTAATATAAATTGTAAAAATATTACAACGCCACAAAGTCATGTTTGCTTTTACGGCTCGGCGCCGGGGGCCGGGGCGCTTACCTGCCTATCTAACTATTCGAAATACAAGCAAATGCCTACTTACCTCTCTGAAACAACTGGTAGCTTAAAAAACGATAACTCATCGTAATGTTGAATTTAAACAACCATCCACTCAACAGTTACTTATAATTACTTTTTTTTTTGTTACTCCATTTTTGCACTTCACAGCTACGCGTGTCTCGCGCGGATGGCAGTCTGTACTCTCTATATTTTGTGCCTGTAGGTACTGCGCGGTACAAGTAGGTACTAGGTATTACATTTATATACGGTACGTACCTACATTTTATACAAGTCCGTTGCCTAATTTCAACTTCTTCAATACGTCTATTGAAGAAGTTGAGATTAGGTAACGGAACGCGGAATTAAGAATTTATTTAGGTACTGCTACTCTACTCCATAGGTAAAATAAAATTATTTACTTTTACTTTTTCGTACTTTATGGAGGTACTAGATTTTTCCCGCAGCTTCGCCCGCGTGGATGTCGGAGATTATCCCACGGAATCGTACTACCGGAATAAAAAGTATCCTATGTCGTAATCCTAACCCAGCACTCTAATTACCTACGTAACACAATCATTATCAATCTCAATCTGAATCATTTTGAAGAATATTGCTAATCCATTGCTTTGCATTACCTATGTTCGAAACATATATCATTTCTATGGTTCGAAAAATGTTTTTGCTCAAAAACGTAAATGATGCAATGAATGTTGTTGAACTGTCAAAATGAAAGCCATTGCTAGGTACTGATAGTGTGTTACGCAATTACCCCGCAGGTCATGGTCTACCCATGTGCCAAATTTCATCTAAGTAAATCCGTTCAGCTCAGCCGTTTTAGCGTGAAAGTGGAACAAACAAAGTCAATTGCGCATTTACAATATTAGTTAGGAACAAACATAATATGAAAAAGCTAAAGTATATGTGTATATTATAAATAATTTCCATATAGTCAAAAATAACGCTGGTTCGGTGGGTACCTAGATTGGTAAAAATTCAAACACACATCTCCCCGGCGCGGGGCCAAGCGCTTCGTCCGTACTATAGGTAGGTAGTTATATGTACCTGCATGCAGAGCAATTTACAAAACTAGTGCATTTATGCGCGCGGCCAAGTAGCGAGGCGCGTGCGAGATGCGATGCGACATCATGAATGAATGGCTAACCGCTAACCCAAGCGCTCCAATAGTGCCGGCCGGGCCTGCCGCCCAAAGTCCATGCTGCCGCCTGCGAGTGAGCGGCGGAAGTTACCGAACCCGAACCGAACGCCAACCGAGCGTTCAGGCGCTATCTCTCTCTTTTTGCTTTGCCTCTTTTTCAAATAATGCGCTGGATTGAACAACAACAACAAGCTTAGCTCCGCTAGGAAAACGTAATAGTGTTCTGTGAACAAGCTTTTGACTATGCCCGCGTTGACGATAGGATAGACGGTCTGGGAACAGTGGGAACTGGGAAGGGCTCTCTCAATAGGTACTTACCAGCCTAATGCAGAAAGATTTTTAATTCAGAAAATTTCTCGAAGACAGTTCAAGTGTAAGTTAGTACTTACATTTATGTAGGTACTTAGGTACATAAACTTAGTATGTAGGTACATACATTCATTACAGTAATATCGAACCCAGGGTAGATCGCAAATACTATCAATAAGTAGGTAAAGCATTTTTTCTCACTTCATGATTCAATTGATAAACTGCGCGGGCAGAGCCACTGCGCCAGCCTTGTAAGAAATATTGCATACCTACCAACGATTCGCAACTTGTCAAAAAAAAACACGCATAATTCAACGATTTATTATAAAATTGGCCAACCTGTTTGACATTGACAAACAACGCCATCTAACGAGCAAGATCAACTGTTGTTGATAACCTTAGCAAAAATTTGTGTTCTGCTTCTCGATAGTTCTTTGAAATATCCTGCAGAGGGCGTGTTCCGGCCGCGCACACATAGAAAAATTTATCGATTTTGTCAGGCCTAGATATCCTGGAAATAGTGTTTTTTTTATAGGTTTTTGTCGATATGCGTCAATAATAAGTCATAACAACTTAATATACGTGCTTTTATTCTGCAAAAATCGTTTATGTTTCGAGATTTGTACCCCGAAAGAATGTATGAAAAAGTGTCAGTATCCAATCACCTTAATAAAATTAAATTTTATTCGGGAACATCCATCGGTTTCTTACTAAACTTCAACTATATCGGACGATCCTGCATACTTATCTCTTTTGTTGACTGTACATTGGCTCACTTGATCGGTCAAGTACCACGTCAGCGCAGAATACCCAAAGACCAATTCCCGTAATTAAAAACGTTCAAAATATAGACACAATCTCATCTCATTGACAACAAGCACCTTGTGAATGCTTCAGGTAGCCCGCGAAATTCAAATTTTCTTTCGTTTTTTTTTAACGTTACCGCGAATCAAATTTTGGAGTTAGTATTAGGTATCAAAATTTGATTCGCGGTTGTAACAAGGATTTATTTACAGAATATAATTAGGTAATCCTAACTACGAAAATTTCATGATGTTAGGATTACGTGATCTTAAAGACTTGTATTGATGACTTTAACACTGACAGCCAAGCATTTTATTTATTTAGTAGTATAGTGTGTCACGTAGTACGTGATCGCTGTCAAAGTGTTAATGATTATAATTCTGAAAATAAATCCTTGTTACAACTGCCAATCAAATTTTGATACCTAATACTGACTTGCAAGTTGCAAAAGTCGTAAGAATAAGTATTTGAATTTCCCGGGCTACCTGAAGGATTCACATTAAGTCACGGTTTGCTGTGTAATAATGGACTACTTAAGTCACAGAACCGCGTGACTTAAGTGCGGGTTTAGGTCACACAGTTCTATAAAAGACTTTGCCAACACATCGGCAAAGATATCAGGAAGAAACTAATTTCAAGTTGTTTAATAAAAACTCATGCGTGGGAAAGTTTGAATTTATTACTTAGAAAAATTTACAAAAATAGGAAAAAAATGGACTTGCCGGTTGAAAGCATGAATGCAGAGAGCGAGTGTTGCTAGACATCAAAAATGCTAAGCTTAATTACAGTGTTGCAACTTAATAAATGACTTAGAAATCGATTACAATTATGAAACTTACTAAAATGACAAATTAAAGATATACTTAATATTTATGTTGAATTTACTTTTTTTGTCCCTCACACTGAGAGGAGGCCTGTGTCCCAGCAGTGGGAACATTATAGGCTGATATGTTATGTACTCTTGTTTCCAGGTAAAAACGCGCAAAGCAGAGGAGACGAGTAGCGGCAACTGGTCGCAGACGCAACAGAAGGCGCTAGAGAACGCGCTCGCCAAATATCCCAAGGGCGGCGCCGGCGACCGTTGGCAGAAGATAGCCAACACTGTGCCCGGGAAGACCAAAGTACGTTCTGTACAAACATTTTGAGATCTAATCTTGTATATGTATATCTATACTTTTTTTGTGGATGGGAAGTCATCAAATGACCCCTCCCGCTCTGGGTGGAGCGGAAGGGAGTGTCAGACTCTTACTGATTAAAACCCACCCATGTTCCTTCCTTAGCCCTTTATGTTCCGGGGTAGCGGTAACCCTTTCGGACAATTATTTTAAATTCGAAAGTAACCCTGGCTGTCTCTCTGTAAGTTACCTTTTCACGCCTAAACCACTGAACGGATTTAGATGAAATTTGGCAGAGAGATAGATTGCATCCCGGGGAAGGACATAGGATAGTTTTTATCCCAGAAATCATCCTTTAAGGGGATGGAAGTTTGTATGG
Source organism: Amphipoea oculea (assembly GCA_945859645.1). Classification (NCBI taxonomy): domain Eukaryota; kingdom Metazoa; phylum Arthropoda; class Insecta; order Lepidoptera; family Noctuidae; genus Amphipoea; species Amphipoea oculea. The sequence continues at coordinate 20,156,840 of OX243873.1, forward strand.
GGAATCAATAACTGCTGAACCGATTTAGATGAAGTTTGGTATGGAGATAGTTTGAGTTGTAGGAAAGGATATAGAATAGTTTTTATCCCCGAAGTTATCGCTTAAGGGTGTATAAAGGGGGGTGGAGATTTGTAAAGAGAATCAATAAAAAGGACTATAATACTTTCATCGCGGGTGAAACCGCGGGGCACAGCTAGTGTACTATAATATAACATTGTGTGACCTAGACCCGCACTTAAGTCATGCTTTTCTGCGACTTAAGTAGGTAGTCCATGTTTACACAGAAAAGCATGATTTAAGTGCGGGTTTAGGTCACACGGGCTATAAAATAATATAAGCTATGATACGATGGACTCACAGATATAGATATACCTAGATAACGCAAGTATCACAAACTGTATGAAAACTAAGCGTGCCACTTTTTGACTACCTACTATGACGTCACAAGCTCGCGCTCTCTCGCTCACGCTCACCCAGCCAGCAGTACGCAGGACTGAGCGCGAAAGTGGCGGCTTATGATTTTCGAACGTAAGCTGGTGCGATTTTTGGCACGCGAAGTAGGTGCTCTTGCGTTATCTAGGTTATCTGTGGATGGACTACTTAACGTCACATGTACCGTAATGTATTGTAATGCTTTGACATTATTATAACTCCTTTTATTACTCTTATTACAGGAGGAATGCATGCAAAGGTGTAAATATCTATCAGACATGGTCAGAAAACAGAAGCAGAAGGAAGAAGAAGAAGCGCAGCAGAACGCAGAAGGTGACGTCATCACAGAAGATCAACAAGACGAAGAGTGATAATAGGAATAGGTACTAATTGAAACTCGACACACGATTCACAACTTTATGTTGTAAAGCATAAGGTTCAATATACACTATATGAAATTGAATCAGTTTGATATGTTATGGTATCCGGTTTTTGTTTTGGTACCGCTAAATAAAATATTGAAATTGAAATTATTTATGTTTTTTTTTTATTTCTCATCACATTACTCATCTTTTTAATCACCCAGAGTTGACTGGCAGAAAATACCTAGGGAATGAGCGGCTGTACATTATCTTCAAGAGGCCACAGGCTATATTATCTTTCATGTACGCTCAATTATACAGGGTGTAAAAAGACCCATCACATAGCTATCAACTACGTATACTGTACATCAAACTTTGTGCAACAATAATTAACGACACGATGCGAAACCAACACGACGGAACGACTTTCATTTTTGTTGGTGTTAAAATTTGCTGTTTACGATAGTGCGCAACGTAACGCACGCAAAACATTGTGCTTATTGGTGCATGCATCCATTTACCGTATAGGTTAATTGTTGGCGTATTTAAAGTTGTGTTATAACATTAAAAACTTGTTTTCGTAAAAAAACGTCAGTAAAAGTTGGAATGTTGGCCTTCAATATCTCCGTAACCAGAAGGTTCCCAAGTATGGTCCAGTACAAAAAATATATTACAATGACGGAGAAGTGGCTCTCTGATTCGTTGTCTTTTTTCACCCTTTATTTGTACAAACTAAAGTTCAGGCAGAAACTTTTCAAGATTGCAGAGCTATGTGTGCTACGCTGCCCTCCCATACCTTACATTTTTTTTTTGTTAGCCTATACTGTCCCACTGCTGGGCAAAGGCCTTCCCCAAATCCTTCCAGGAACTCTTTTCCCGCGCCACCTCGAGCCAGCCCTCGTGGTACGCGTCCAGGTCATCTCGGCCTCGGCGGCGCCGTCCATCTTCAGGCACCCATTCTGTGGAGATTTTTGCCCAGCGGTCATCGTGCATACGGCTGATGTGACGTGTGTGTTTGGAACGCAGCGTGGTGTTCCGAATTCTGTCCTGTCATTATCAATACCTTACATACCTACTGTAATTTGAAAACATTATAAAAACCAATTATTTTTAAAAGAGTAACCCGTGGAGTTTCTTGCCGGCTCTTCTCCATAGGTACTCCCATGTAGATTTATGTGAAATAAAATATTTTGATTTTATGGAACCATTAAACCTCTGATTTTCTATTTATTTATCAACTTTGTTGTTGAAAAATTGCCAAACGTATCTAATACATTTAAATCTATAGAGGTTTGAGGAACAGGGTGTAATGGTCACTCATCCTCCATAGAAAAGGGAGGATCTTCCGACCAGACGGGTTTTGCGTCTGGTGGACTATTGCCCGACGATTGATGTCGAGACGTTGTATATATGCTAGTCGCGCGGTAAACTTTGCTTGCGCGATGCAGGATTTTGCGTGACGTCAGTATAATGCTTGGTTCGTATGTGGCGGTGTAGAGGCCGCTACAAGTCGATTAGGTATTGATGTTTTGTATGGGACAGTTTATAATTTTAAAATTTGACCACTACTTTCTGATATATCGACGGCGAAGTGCCAATAACACCTGACACTGAACTGAACTGACAAAGTCAAAAATTTACGCAAACTGAAATAAACGTTCAGAAATAGACACGTTGGTTTAGTTGGGAGGTATCTCCACATTTTAATTTAATGCTGCTGGTGTTGCAACTAAAAATACACTTAGGAGATTTCTCTGAAACATGCGAATAACGCCTTTAAATTCAAAGCGATAAAAAAATAATTTCTCGAAAAATGTCACTTAGGGGGTATTGGCATTTCGCCGTCGATATGCTGTATAATCGAATTTTTAATAAATTAAACCAGAATTATTTTTCAATAGTTGCTGTATTTCTTATTTACACAAATATTACTGGTTTCACACACAGTAGTCTAATAAACTATTTGAGCAAAGTACCTATTTGCGGTTGCATATTATCGTTTGAACTTTAAATGCGTTGAGTTAAGAAGTATTATCGTTTATCGTATCGGGCGAGGGGACGTTCCAAATCGTTGGTATATCTCAGGAATGACGTCCTCTTCGTAACTTTGTGGTCTTGGAGGAGTCTTCACTCCAGCGTAACCTGTAATTAAAATATAGATTTTTTTTAAAGCAAACGATAAATTATATAATTAATTAGTTAACTCTGCCTTCAAAGCAAGAGTGTACAGGCATTTTCTGGGCACGCTCGTTCCATCATAGATCTCATCCATCGCTTTCGATCAGGCGTGATCGAGGTCAACACATCCAGGCTCATTCAAAAATAAAAAGAGAAATTGTGAAATAATCATATTTTTTTTATAGTGTCTAAAGTTTTGGAACGACAAAAGATGATGCAGAAATCTTGCTTGGCTCAGCATTCATCTCACCAAAAAAATATACCTAGATTTTTTGGAGGGGACTATTTTTTTTACACTCGCTTACCCAACACAATCTCAAATGTTTTTTGAAATCATCAGTCCATTCCAGCCAACAATTTGAAGTCATGCTAGCGGGTCATAAAATTATAGACAAAAATAATAACAGCGCAGGGGTCGATCGAAGGTCAAGCTGCGCTTGCCGCGGTCGGTTCGTGGATGGGTGACCATCCATTAGATATCGTGATCCCTTCGTGCCTTGGAAAGCACGTTAAGCAGTTGGTCCCGGCTGACATTCGTAGATCTTGACCCATCTTGAGCAAGCGTGGTGATCAAAGCCCGTGCCTTCTCTGAATGAGAAGAGGTTTTTGCCCAGCAGTGGGACAGTAACAGGCTGGTATTGTAATATAACTAGCTTCCACCCGCGACTTCGTCCGCGTGAAATTTCACCATCTCCCCATTCACCCTCTTAAGGGTGGAATTTCGAAAAACCCTTTCTTAGTGGATACCTACTCTTCACAAAGAACACACCCTCCAAATTTCATGTCTCTAGGACCAGCGGTTTTTGTTGTGCGTTGATATATCAGTCAGTCAGGACTTTAAATTTTATATATACAGGGTGAAATTGAACACATGCGACAAATCGAAATGGGAGATTGTACTCGTCATTATGAACAACTTTTACTATGGGACCAAACCAGAAATCGCGAAAAAAAAAATCAGCTGTTCCCTACATTTTGGCGAGTTATGCGAACATAAATGTAGGGAACAGCTGATTTTTTTTTCGCGATTTCAGGTTCGGTCCCATAGTAAAAGTTGTTCATAATGATGAGTATAATGTCCCATTTCGATTTGTCGCATGTGTTCAATTTCACCCTGTATAGATGGCAATATTGTGAATTGTCATATTATTGTACGTTACCTGGTTTAGTCTTGCTGGGCCAAAGCGGCTTGTCGCTCCCCCCGCAGGCTGCGCAGGCGCAGGTGAGCGGCGAGGCCACGCGGTGCGGCTGGGACGTGCCGTCCTGGCAGCTCAGCGTCACGTCCAACGGACCGTACTTAGTCGCCTGGCAACACTCGCATTTGGAGTCGTGGACACCGGTTTCTGGAAGAAAATAAATAGATTTTAAAATTGGCTAAAAGAAAATTAGAAAATCGATTAGCTATTTCATCGTCTCATCCAAAAAGTTAAACAACATTAATCAATTACTTTACTGTAAAGTTATTGACAACTTTGAAAGATTTTAATAAAACTTCGAAATGACACTAGAGGAATAAATCGATGAAAAGTTAATTCAATATAATCTCCGTAGTAGTTTTATGTAAACTTATTGAGTGGGCCTTAACAAACTGGATTTAAAGATCTATACAGTATAAAACAAAGTCGCTTTTTAGTTTTGTCGGTACGATCGCTAAGATCTCCTAAAATACACAATGGATTTTAATGCGGGTTTCACCGTCATTCCGGAAGGTTAAAAACATAATTATTTAACTAAGATTCGTGTATTCCCGTTCGTCCCCCCGACCCGACTTCGTCCATCTAGTGGGACGCACGGGAATCCGTTATTTTTTTCCCGATCGTCCCACTCATTTTGTTGGTGGGATGAACGGGAATAAACAATAAATTATCCCCGTTCGTCCCACCAACAAAATCAGTGGGACGATCGGGAATAATTTATTGTTTTATTGACTTAAACATAACTGACGAAATGTGACTGTACTATCGCGGACACTTCCGCCTTACCACCGCTAAGTTAATTTTTGCTTGCACTCAAAAAATAGAAGCGCTCTCTAGTAAGCGCGCCATAGTCAAATATTTCGTCCGTCAAATTCACAAAAGGAGTACACGTGATGCGTCACTAAGCTGCGCAATGCAGGCTGCAACTAATTACGTTATCGCTTTCCTAATAGGCGAAAACTTTAAGGCGCGTCGCCCACACGAGCTAGAGTCGAGGCGCGGGCGCACGTTTTCTATAGGAATAAATATAGGTATGTATTTATTCCTATAGAAAACGTGCGCCCGCGCCTCGACGCCGCCTCGACTCTAGCTCGTGTGGGCGACGCGCCTAAGGGGGCTAGTCTTGGCGCTGCCACAGGATTTAGGCGAAAAAAATTTTAAGTGATCAGGCGGAAAAGTCTGTGATGGTACAGACGCCAGCACATCAACCTACTACAATCTGTCAAATTTCTTTAATAGATTTTCAACTTTATCACCAAATCATAAGGTTCAAAATTGATTGGGAAAATCTTGCAGTTTCGGGTAGGTTGATGTGCTGGCGTCTGTACATGAAAAGGTACACCTCTAGGCAGAAGTGTACCTTAGCATGTACACCTTTTGGGGAATTACAGCCGTTATGTTATAGTAAGAAATAACAATACTTACGGTTATTGTAGAGAGTGCCCGAGTCGCAAGTACCGCGGCACTCCTTGAACCCTTTGAGCGGCTGCTTGTTGACGCACAGCCCGTGCACGCCCAGCTGGATGCGGAGCAGGCCCACTGACTCCGTGGGAGCTATGCTTGTGGGCACACATTTACCTAGAAAAATGAGTTTTATAAGTTTCCTATGAAATAAGTCGCACCTCACAATTCAGGACACTTTTTTTCGTTATGTCTTTTATTAGGATTTTTTGATAATTCAATATAAAAAAAAAGTAAGTTTTGGGCAAAAGTAGCCACTGACTGGGTTCCGAACAACAGGAATCGGCGACGCGGTAGGCCCAGAAAGAGATGGCGTGACGAATTGGACGCCTACCTAAAGGATTGGCCAGATGTAGCAAGAGACAGGAGAATGTGGAAAGACGGAAGGGAGGCCTTTGCCCTGCAGTGGGACATAACAGGCTCATAATAATAAAAAAATAATATAAGATATTTAACGTAAAACTGGGTATAGCAAACAAAATAAACTATTCATTTTATAAAGATTTCAAACATAGTAATCCAGAAATGAGGAAATAAATGCGAAAAAAAATAATTAAAAGTCCTCTCCTGTAAAATTAAAAAATGAACTGTTGTGACTTTGTTGCACCGAAGGTGCGAAGTGTTTTAATTTTCTTGACATCTGTTGAAAACGTCTTCTGCAATGTATGATTGAAATATTTATTTATTAACTAGCAGCGCCCCGCGGTTTCACCCGCCCAAGTGTCGATCCCGTGGGAATATCGGGATAAAAAGTATCCTATGTCCTTTCCCGGAACTCAAACTATCTCTATACCAAATTTCATCTAAATCAGTTCAGCGGTTTAAGCGTGAAGAGGTAACAGACAGACACTTTCGCATTTATAATATTAGTATGGATAATATGGATATAACCTCATGAGAAATCCATAAGTAGATATCGAAATTGATGAATAAACGTTTAATCACAGTTTAATTGTTGTTTGTCAAACGACAAGCTACTTATCATGCCATGATTTGAAGTTACGATAAACTAGGGTTACAAAATCGTGTTTTCTATCAAAACGTTGGCTAGGAAAGGTTGACCTTGCTTGACCCCTCAAAATAAATTCATAGCTAAGTAAAGTATGAGGGGATATTATTAATATACATTTGGGATCACTTAAAAGTAGAATTTTACCTCCAGAAAAAAACTTAAAAAAATTGCAACTTAATTTGAAATCAAATCAAATAATTTATTTCAGGTATACACCCATATACAATTTAAACAAATTAGAAGTTATTCATTAATCAAAAATTATTAAAAATATATATTTAAACAACGTAGATTAATTTACAGACTCGGTTTTAGCTAGTAAAATAACGCTGTTTTATTTTCTTCTTTATATTGTAATTAAATGTCTATAATCAATCAATCATAATTCCGATAGCAGTAAAATATTGCTCCAGGCGAGGCTCGAACTCGCAACCCCGGCATCGCTCACGAACACTGTCTTATAAGTACCGTGCGCTAACCAATTGCGCCACTGGAGCTATGTAAATGCTTGCCTAATATACGAGTAGCTATGCCTTCGAACCTATTTTATTGTTAGTTAGTGTACCTATTGTTGAAATGCGGGGTGGAATGCTTAACGTAAAAGTAATAGAAATGTTTTTATTATTATTGCCAATGCAGTAACATTCTGTAGAACTAGGCACGCGTATATTGTAGGATTCTTATATACCGGATGATTTTTTTTACCGGTTCCAAATTTTTACAGGGCGTTCTACCCATGAATATGAATAACTTTCATTATTGAACCAACTCGGAAATCACGAAAAGAAAATCTGCTGTTTAATACAAAAGTTCAATACCTACTTGACCAATACATATGTATGAAACAGCTGATTTTTTGAGTGACTTTCTGTAATACGGGACTAAGACCATGGCTCTGTAGGCAAAGACTCCGTATGTGAATACAGAGTAGTTACCCACATAACTACAGTTTCTACAAACACAGCTACTAATATAAAGTTCCACTTACTCAACGCCTCAGGGCGCTCCTCGCACACCTGGCAGCAAGTGTCGTTGACGATGTTCTCGGGCGCACACGATGACACGTCGGGACAGAACTGTCGCGATGTCGTCACGAACAACTCGTCGCCGGCTGTGTCGCAGGAGTAGGTGGTGCAGTTGTCCTCGGAATGCCATGTTGTGCCTGGACATGGTGGAATTAAGGGGATAAGTGTATGGTGGTGATATCAGTAGAAAATTCCAAGATTTTACTGCTAGTTTCTGTTCTTGAGCTTGCCAATCCTTGTGTTGCTTATTTTGGGAAATCATGACAAGAATTAATTTGAGATTTTATAGCGGACTTCTACCTGCGAATTTGTCCGCGTGAAATTTATAATAATTTATTATTTATTTATATTGAATAAATTAATAATTAATTAAATAAATTTCTTGTTTTAACATAAAATTTACTATGACATTCGGTATCCGTAATCGAATCATTACTTCCGAAGATTACCCGCTAGGCCCCCAACACATAAACTGATATATTTTTCCTCTTTATAATATTAGACGTGATCAGGCGTCTAGAAACTGGCGATCTTTTAGCGTGGTGCTGCACGACAACGATTTGGGGTAAGAACGCCATTAAATAAGATAGTTTTCAAGCCTTTGCTTTTCGCCATCAGTAAAGTCAGCTTTCGTAAAAGAATGAATAGGTGTTGTAGCAAACATATTTTTTTCTTTTTGCACTTTTGGAACGAGAAGTTAATTTTGAACTACCTATTTTCCAAATTTTTCCAAATGCGTTAAGTTATCTGCCCTGACTTCTTCCCAATAGTAAGTGCCGACAGAAATGAAAAATTGAACAATTACGTGTGTATTTTTTGAATAGTCATATAAACAAAACACAAACAGAATACTTTGCCCATGGAATTATTATGTACTACGTACAACTGGAAGGCTTACTGGTAAAATCCTGTCAAATAAAATTGAACTCTATTTGTAAAACGATATCGTTGGTTTTAGAATATCCAAATAAACGGTAAAAAACGGGCTCGAGAGAGAACACTTTAAGCTTCGTTGTGTCTCTTTCGCACGATTGCCATGTAAAATATTTAATTCCTTTAGTAGAATAAGATTGTGTAAGAAATGAAAATTAAAACGTATTATTTGCATAATATGACAAACTTATGTGAGTACCGCATATGTACTAAAATGAATTACCTAATATCGCTTACAGGTGTACTTATTAAGAACAAAAATATTTCTCACAATAGCACCGTAGGTAATTAGTAAATATTATAAATTTATTACTAGCAATACCGTTAAATATAGTTGTCATGTCAGCTGATGTAATTTAGTGGCGTCTTGTTCGTTGTTGTAAGTGTTTTATTTTTATGCTTTTGATGCGATTTGAGAATCGATACGACTGTTGTTTTTTTTAAAATGGTGAATACTTTCTGTGGTGTGAGTGGGTGTCATAAAGAATTTTACCCTGGTTCTGGAATATCCTTTCACAGGTGAGTTGTTTTTGTGATAAATAGGGTGAACATACTAAATGTAAAATTAGAACCTAACAACAGTTTTTTTTTCTAGATTACCGTCGAATGCCGAAATAAGAAGAAAATGGTTAGAGCTTATTCCTGGAAAGCTGACTGATAACTCTGTAATATGTAGCTTGCATTTCAAACCCGAAGATTACCTGACAGAAGCTCGGAAAAAATTAAACAAGCTAATTTACTGCTCTAACATGTTAGGTCTCTAACATGTGATGGCACTATCACAAATTTGAAGTCCTACGAACTTTTGGGTTGTAATTTTTCATTACAAAACATGAAAACATATATCGAACATCCTCAGAAAAATTATAAAGTATATTGTCTATTAGACCCACCTGTATATATTGTCTATTATTTTATTTGAAAACGTACAAACATCCTTGCAACCTCGCACCGACAACAAAACATGTTCCTAACATCTATCTAACGCAATCAAACCCTCAAAGAGTGATAGACATAGATAGCTGTTTATAACATGTTTTGTTGCCGGCGCGAACCTGGGGTTAGATACTATAGGTAGTTGGGCCCATCGCCTATCGCACTGAGACGATCATCGCGTTCATCGCTATAGGTAGGGGCCTCCGTTAGAAAGAAACACGTCATGGCATGAATTATACTTAATAGGGGTAGAGAGAAGCACTTACTAGCATGAAAAACAAGATGGAAAATGATGACGTGAGTGGTCACTGTAATTTTAAAAATATACCTAGTGCCTACGATTGAAAATGTCATGCTACTAGGTGCTGATGAAAAGGCATGTAACATAAAGAACATCAAGAATCGACGAACGTGTATAGAGTAATTATAAGGTGGCCTAGTAAAATCCGATGTACCTACCTATTACATAAAATATGGTTACCCTACTTTGACAAGGACGGATGAAGTTTTGAAACCTCTCTTTCGGCTCGCGTTTATAATCTGAGTGAACCTTCCAGTTGTACGTAGTACATAATAATTCCATGACTTTGCCATCACTCACTGACATATCGAAAATACGTTAAAACCGAGTACATCCCGAGGACAGCCGAACACATCTGAAGCGGTGTCAGTTACGGTAACAGTGGCGCGAATTCAATGGTTTTTTCCCATCGCGCCTAAAGAAGTTTTCACTTCAATGATGGTCTACCCTAAGTCTTACCCGGTTCAACCAGCTTGTCATCGTCCACACAAGCAGTCTGCTGGCAGTGGCCGCAGCACTGGCCCTTGGGCGGCACGCGGTAAGTCCACCCGCGGCGACAGTCGCGGCTGCAGGCGGCGACGCGCTCCGTTTGCGCGAGCTGCCCGCGGTAGTCGCGCGCGCACGTCATGTTCTTGCATGGGTCGTCGGGGGAGGGCCAGGTTTGTCCTTCCTGGGTGCGGTGGGTGGTGTGTGGTCAGGTAGGGGGAGAAATCATGATTTAGGTAGAGATCGAATTAACTTTCATCAAACTGTTTTGACACCATGTAATCCGATCAAATCCAAAGTTGGCACTATTAACGTAAACTTACTTAACTATGAAAGGTATATTTAGCTTGATCATCAATCCCTCTTAACAAGTCCTCTAGACTTCATTGAAATATAGTCGTGCGATCCATATTGCTAAAAATATAACTTTACGGACTGTTTCCATCTTCGGACTGTTTCCATCTTTGGCCAAATAAAAAAATGCGTGGACTTTTATCAAGCAAATGACCCTCAAAATGCAAAAATGACGAAGATTATAATAATATTTCAAGGCACAGAAATATTGTATAGCATCGCATGCAATTTTTCTGTAATGTTGTTCTAAAAATTTACGAACTTTTGAATAAATAACAACAACAAAGTTTTTATTTTTATTCAAAGTGTTAGCAGCGCCCCGCAGTTTCACCCGTCTAAGTTACGATCCCGTGGGAATATCGGGTTAAAAACTACCCTATGTCCTTCCCCGGGACTCAAACTATCTCTATACCAAATTTCATCTAAATCGGTTCAGCGGTTTAAGCGTGAAGAGGTAACAGACAGACACACTTTTGCATTTATAATATTACTAGCTGCGTCCCGCTGTTTCACCCGCATAAATGTCGATCCCGTGGAAATATCGGGATAAAAAGCAGCCTACATGTTAATCAAGGGTGTCAGCTACCTCCATACAAAATTTTATCAAAATTAATCCAGCCGTTTGAGCGTGAAGAAGTAACAAACATATAAACACACACACTCACAAACTTTCGCCTTTATAATATTAGTGTGATATAGTGTGAAGTTTGATATAGTATGGATATGTTTTTTCATACTTCTGTGTACGTACCTACTCCTCAGTCTGATTAATTTATTCTTATATTATAGTATGTGTAGTTTACCTGATAGATTTTGTTGCCAACTCTGCAGGCGACGGGCTCCTCGTTGGGACAGCATTTGCCCGGCAGCTTCTCTTGCTTCAGCACGAACTGTTTCTTAGTAGCGTCCGACACTTCTGCGCATGTCTCGTTTGAGCATTGTACTTGTAGCTAGAACAAGAAAATAATAAAAGGATGGTGTAATTTTTCCAGCAACGTCTTGCGGGGGGGAATAGTAGATTGTATGATAAGGGAGCAAATAATATTCTTACGGCGAGGGCGCTTTTTTAAAACCAGAGCGAAGTGAGGGATTCTTTAGTAGAATCCGGAACGTAGCGAGGGATTCAAAGTACGTCGCCCGAGCCAAAAATATATTTTGCGCCCGAGTGGTACACTCTACTTTTCATCACCCACTATGAGAAAATAAAAGGCGCTTCATACTTTATTGTAATATTATTATTTAATAAAACATAGAGTAACAACTAAACACAAATTCTGAAAAATTCCTGGCGCCTCTTGCATTTCTCCATTCAATAAAATTACCATAGGCTTTCATATATTTCTCCCGGGATTTTGCAGGTGATAGATTATCCATCACATTTCTTGCGTCAGTTCTAGTACTTTCAGGAGTTAATTCTATACTTTCACTGTCACTTGAAGAACTCATTTTTCAAAACAAAACCATGAATTTCTAACAATCCGTGAAAATTGACGAAAACGCGGTTTGTAGTTCGCGCGTTTTTAATTTGATTTCTTTTTTTATTCAGCCGGGCGGCGGCGCGACTATGGGCCGTCGTACCAGCCAGTCTTTATTCAAACAATATTTTCTGGGCAAAGGCCTCCCCCATTTTCTTCCACATTTCCTTGTGCTGTGCCTTCTCCGTTCAGTCGTCGAGTCGTATTCATCTTTATTAAAAAAAAAAACTATAGAATGTACTAACCGTCCCGTCCAAATCGACACAGGTATAGTTGGCGCAGAAATCTGAAGAAGTCCACTTCTCACCGATGGCTCGTTCCTTGCCGTCCACAACACATGCGACAGGTTTGCAGTTTCCGCAGCATTCTTTGCTCTCGGGAGTAGCTGGGAAGTACTTCGAACCCTGGAGAGGAGGAATAATGGGAGGTTAGTTTCAGAGCAAACCTTGAAAGGCACTTTTAAGGACCTTACAGATTACAGGATAAATTGATTTCTAGATAGATTCTTAAACATACCCTAGCAGGGATATGCACCTGTTCATATCTTTAGCTTGCACTCTAATTGACAACATTTCAAACCTGACACGACCTTAAAACAAAAATACTATTTCTTTATATTCGTATCCTGAGTTCAAATATATTTTTATTTTATTTTTTTATTTGTTAATTTCTGAGAAAAAAAATAAAAATCAAAAAACATGTGGTGACGTCACAGAAACGGCGGAATGAGGTAGTTACCTTTGCGCATTCCAATGTCTTTGATTGAAAACATTATATCAAGACAAGACAAGACATGTCAATGTCACCTAAGAAGTGTAACTAGAAAACAACTAAAAAACTGAATTGAATTCAACAATATTTTTTCCTATCAACTCGACACGCTGCTTACTGTTAATATTATCAATTTTTGATTGATATTTCGCCAATAAAATGGATCCCAATGAAAAATATACGCCAATGACGGAACCAAAACAACGACTGAGACAAGTGACATCTAACAGTTTTTTTGACGGGTCACAATAAAGCAAAGGTAATATCGCCATTCCACCGTCATCTGGCACTTACGTCTTTTTAGAATACACCGAATTTCAAAGTTAAAATTATGAATGAAAAGTACATAATTTCGAAAAACTAAAAAATATGGGTGCCCTAGATTTGAATTTACTTTTATATAACGTAATAATACATGCAGGTTAAACATATGAAATGTTGTCAATTGCGTAAAACACTATCAATCACAATCTGAATAATTTTGAAGGATATTCCTAATCCATTGCTTCATATGTTCGAAAAATTTGTCTGCTCAACAACGTAAATAACGCAATGAATGTTGTGGAACTGTCACAATGAAAGTCATTGATACTGTTAATGTGTTACGCAATTATTCCGCTGTATCTGTTTTGCGTGCAACAAGAAATAAATAAAAAAACATACAGGCATGAAGTCTCCAGAAAAAAATATTTTGTATCTAATTCAAATTGGGTTTTATACGAGCTTGCTTTAACCTTTTGAACGCCATTGTCACATATATGTGACAAACGAAATCTTACCCTGAACGCCAACGTCACAAATATATGACAAAATACACGTCGTTCGTCGTCGTCGGATATTATGAAATAAACAATTTAATCATTACTTTTGTGTGTTTCTATTTATATTATTTAAAAGTTTAAGCTTCCGTTTATATTGTGCATGAAACTAATATAAATAAACCACCAATATCGAGAAATTTGTTGTTTTAAATGTGTGTGTGTGTTGTTGTGTTGTTAAAGTGGCCTGACGTCAGGGGTACGGCGATACGTTTATACTCTGGCATTCAAAAGGTTAAGACACCTGCAAAATGTTTTGGCTAGAAATAGTGGCATTTTATTATCATTGCACATCTTGTATCATTATTTCGCGAAATTGTAGGTACGGATAACAATTTCAGTCTGGAGAAAGCAGGACCATAAGAATATAATTTTGACTGCTGGATCGCATCAATCCCTGTAATGCACAATCGTCCAAACCTACAGGACACAAAGTATTTACTCACCAGCTGGCATTCAGTGTGGCATTGTTGAACTGTGGTGATCTTCTCAAGCTTGCCTCCTGTATCGGTCTGCTCACACTTGTAGCTCTCGCACGGATTCGTTGGGGACGTCCAGTTTTCGCCGACCTGTAAGGAATAAATGATTACTGCAGGTGAAATAACATAATATGTTTCGAAAACTCAAATGGAATACAATCAACGTAGGAATATCAATCTGTTTTAAAAAAAAAAGTGGCTCTCCGGGAGTGCCGACAGAAGTAAAAAATTGAACAATTACGTGTGTATTTTTTGAATCGTCATACAAAACACAAACAGAATACTTTGCCATCACTCACTGACATATCGGAAATACATTAAAACCGAGTACATTACGAGTAAATCCCGAGGACACATCCGAATGTAGTGCGGTGTCGGTTACGGTAACAGTGTCGCGAGTTCAATGGTTTTTTCCCATCTCAAAAAACGCACAACGCGCTTAAAGAAGTTTTCACTTCAAAAATGCAGTGTTTCAATGGGTTACTTCTAGGACGACTACGGGATGGTATTTTTGAGCATAAGTTGACATCAGCAGTATGAAACTTTCTTTTTACAATAGCAGTGTCATACTATCAGATAAATTACATTCAATCGCCACTTAATCATATATTTACTTTAGTGAAATGCATTCTAAGTTGACTTTTGAGTGACCATTTGTAACAAAAAGGTTCTAATAAGTTTGCGGTTGCAATGGAATTTGAACTTTGTTAAGTGTGACATTCAGTTTCTTGTTCTATAACTTGAAAATTATCTCAAATATAGAGAACGCAATCCTGCAAGATAATTTTATTACCTGAGGGACTTTAAATAGTTCGTAGTCCCGCGGAAGTCTGCAGGTATTTGTAGGATGTGTACAGTCACGAGCACTAATATGTCAACACTTGGCAACTTACAATTGCGATTTTTTCGTGAAATAACGAATGTAACGTTGAAATATGACACTTTACATAAGCCTATGGGTTTGAAAATACTATGTTCGCAATAACATAAAATTTCATTAAAAAATAAAGGAGAAAATCGCCTTTGAATAAAGCCAAGTGTATACATACTTATGCATGTGACTGTACATATGTAAAAGTATTTTGGCAGAGAAGACGGTGGTGTTTTTACCTTGTAAATATTATCAGCATCTCTACACGCGACATGCTGCGGTTGCGGACAGCACTGGAAGGGCACAGGCCGGGGCTCCAGCACGAACTGCTCCGTGCTCACGATGGCGCGGCACTCCGTGAGCGTGCAGCGAGCTGATGCTCCTAGAGACGTAGACTCGCAGCGGCACGTGCGGCACGGGCCGTCCAGCCAGACGGCGTCGATCTGGGTGGAGGAATTCAAGGTGAGATAATAATAATAAATTCTTTATTTCGCAAAAAAAGTAAACAATAACACTAGTAACTATGATACGCTAAAAACTGTGTTACCAGAAATCCAAACTAATATTAGGTCCTTACATATGAAATTGGCGTTTTGTATGGAAGGAACAAAAAGTCGAATATTTTTAAATATAATATATTTAATTAATCAAAGTATGAACCATTGTTTTCAATGCACTTTTGCCATCTTATAGGTAGTTCATTGATCCCTTTACTAAAAAAACCAGTCGGACGGGAATCAATAAAATCTTTGAAGGCGATTTGGACTGCCCCATCGGAGTTGAATTTTTTCCCTTGCAAAAAGTTATCCAAATTGCGAAAAAAATGGTAATCTGTTGGAGCAAGGTCCGGGGAGTACGGAGGATGTCTAAGACATTCCAATTCAAGCTCTTCTAATTTGGTAGCCGTCTGTTGCGCAGTGTGTGGTCTGGCGTTGTCGTGAAGCAGCAGTGGCGTGGAGCGATTGACCAGCCTTGGTTGTTTAGCCGCTAGCTTTTCCATCATGGTTTGTAATTGCTGACAATAGACATCAGCTGTAATAGTCTGGCCAGATTTGAGAAAACTGTAATGAACAATACCGGCACTAGTCCACCAAACGCTTACAAGTAACTTTTTTGGGGTTAATTTTCGCTTGGGGCAGGATTTGGCTGGCTGGCCAGGATCCAACCATTGCGCTGAGCGCTTCCGATTATCGTAAAGAATCCATTTTTCATCACAGGTAATGATTCGGTTTAAAATACCTTCATTGTTTTGCCGGTTCAGTAATGTAACGCAGCAGTCGACGCGCGTTTGCCGGTTTGCTTCAGTCAATTCGTGAGGTACCCACCTTTCAAGCTTTTTAATCTTCCCAATTTGCTTCAAGTGAATTAAAACAGTTTTATCACTAACATCGAAGCCTGCAGCTAACTCGGACGTGGTTTGCGATGGGTCCGCTTCCACAATAGCCTTCAATTCTCCATTATCAACTTGGGTCTCAGGCCGTCCACGGGGCTTGTTCTGCAGGTCGAAATTTCCAGAACGAAAACGTTGGAACCAAAAACGAACTGTGTTTTCTTTTGCAACATGACCGCCATACACATCATTCACCCTTCGAGTCGTTTCCGCAGCACTAGTGCCACGGCGGAACTCGTACTCGTAAATAATGCGATATTTTAAATTTTCCATTTTGTAAAATGAGTGACGCAAACAGAAAAAACAGAAGAAAAAAAACAAATGAATGACGGTCATCGAAGCACAAATACATGAGTAAATAGCTGTACAAATTTGAATTTGGAATTCCTTACCAAAGAGGAGAAATTCGTGATTAAAGTGGCCAGTACGAAAAACGCCAATTTCATATGTAAGGACCTAATATTATAAATGCGAAAGTAACTCTGTCTGTCTGTCTGTCTGTCTTTTCTTCACGCCTAGACTACTGAACCGATTTCGATGAAATTTGGTATAGAGATAGTTTGAGTTCCGGGAAAGGACATAGGATAGTTTTTATCCCGATATTCCCACGGGATCGAAAGTTACGCGGGTGAAACCGCGGGGCGCAGCTAGTTTTTAATAAACTAGCGTATTTTGAACTCTGGTACCTACTCAAAGTAAGATCTCAGATGCAAAAGTCTTAAAATTTTCTTACACTTATAATTGTTATCTATTTCATTCTCGATCATATTAAAATGGTTACGAAACTCAGGAGTTTATTACTGCCATTTTAGGGCTATTGTCAAATTAAGAAGATACAGTATCATTCTCAAAACGGTGACGGAAAACATCGCGAGGAAACCGGCATGTTCTAAAACCAAAAAGTTCGTAGATATTTACATATCTACGAACTTTTTGGTAACTTTTTGCGGGTTGGTAGATGGTAACATCTACCAACCCGCAAAAACCCGCTCTGAGCACGCGTGGTGGATTACGGCCCACTCCCTTTCACCAAAAGGAGGCTTGAATCTCAGCAATGAGAACGTTATAGGCTGATTATTATGCAATATCATTCTGCGTTATCTTTTCCACAAAAGAATTTTGAAAAACATCAAGAAATCAATCTGAAATGGTGTTAAAAATGAGAAAATCAAGTGGGGTTTTAAACTTACGTCTTTCAAGATGGTTTGCGGTGTGGTACGAGATTTCTCGCCACCCTTAGATGCTGCTTCCCATTCCAGTGTTACCACACATTTGTCCTTAGGCAGTTCTGAAACACATTACACAACATTTCAACCTGTTATCCCCGCTTAGAGCTATTGCAGTATCTCAGTAAACCTGCATTCGTCACTGTAACTATTCTCATTTTAGCCATTTTGATTGGTTGACCAATTAGCCAAGTCACATACATTTAAACGAAATTTCACAGAAGGTCACTCAATATTTGAGACAAAAATGGGGTCACACATTAACAAAATCAAGAAAAAAGTATCATCTTTTAGAAAGAAATACTGTTTTGTATTATATACACGTCGCAAGGTACTTCCCATTAACATTATTTGAACTGTTGTTGAATTTTAACCTTTTAACCGCTTACTATTTACGCTTAATATAGATTAATCCGCCAAATATTTTCGTGTCCATTTCTCCAGAGTCGTATATTTACGACCAAATACCACAGCTCGTTTAATCTGCTTTTTTTATTTAATGACGCTGTATTCTATCAGGTATTTATTTTTCGTTTTTTTTAGCGCTGGGGCCACGACAATTGTAATGAGGTCGGGCGGTTAAAAGGTTAACCTGGAACTTGGGACGGACTGGTGGTTGAAGACAAGTCTCCACTCGATAGAAAATAGAATAGAATACTCTTTATTATGTACACAAGATAAATACACAGAGGTACTGCACATGAGGACAATACCCACTGCTGTCTACTACTTTTGACTTTTAAGATGACCAGCATAGCTATTCACAAACACTCGATACGCTTCCGTATCGTATCGAACATTAATCATTGTTATCGTAGGAGTCTTCTAAACGCTGTTCACAAGTCCAAAACCCGAAAATTTTGTCAGTTTAAATCAAATAGACGCCCGCTATTCTTCCAACAGCTATTTGCTGTTGAGGACAAGTCAAATCAGGTTATCGAAATGTCAGGTTTTCGATACGATAGCCTGTCGTATGGTTGTGAATCAGGGCTCTGCCTACTGTTATATCACTTACCACATTTATACTCCGCGCAGCACTTCCCAGTAACATTATAGGTCTTCAAGTCCTGGAACTTGGGGCATTCGGGTGGTTTAGGACATGTCTCCACTCGACAGATGTACTGCGCACGGGGACAGCACCCACTGTTGTCTACGACTCGCTCCATGCCTGGTTCGAACACTTCTACGTCTTTGTCGTTGAGGGAGGCGCATTGGTCGGTTGGCATACATTCTGGAAGGGTAAAAACGTTTTATACACCAACTAGCTGCGCCCCGCGGTTTCACCCGCGTAAATGTCGATCCTGTGGGAATATCGGGATAAAAACTATCCTATGTTCTTTTCCGGGACTCAAACTATCTCTATACCAAATTTCATCTAAATCGGTTCAGTGGTTTAGGCGTGAAGAAGTAACAAACATATAAACACACACACACAAACTTTCGCCTTTATAATATTAGTGTGATACTGTCCTGCTTTCGCGATTTAATTTCCAAACTTGTGATTATGGAAAAAACAACTTTAAAACTCACACATAAAGTTTAGTTTGCACTACAACTTCAAAATATTTTTATGGCTTTTTGAATAGAGCTAATCATTTTGAAATCTACTTAATTCACACTACTATAAAGTTGATATTCGTTTAAGGTGAATGCGCAATTGTAGCCCGCGAAATTCAATTTTTCTTACGTTTTAATTCAATTTTCAGGTCAGTGTCAGGTTGTATCTTGATCAAAATATGATTCGCGACTATAACAGGTACGTATTTACAGAATTATAATAATTAGAATCATTAACACATCTTTCTAAGTTAGATTTCTACCGTTAAGAACAAATCTCGTATGGAAAATTGCTTATGGTAGAAATTATTAATGATTCTAATGACTATAATTCTGTAAATACATGTCTATTATAGTCGCAAATCATATTTTGATCAAGATACAACATGACACTGACCTGCAAAGTGCAGAAAACGTAAGAAAATTTAAATTTCGCGGTCTATCACTGCGCATTCACCTTAATTGGAAATAACATCAATTGTATTGAACCAAGTGTTGAATAAACTTTAGACGTGGTTTACGAGATGTAATGCAATATGTAGGTACAGTATCTAGGTTTTAATGTGGTAATTGGCTGTCACACAGGTAACTATAAGCCGACCGCTAACTGAGACGTTGCCTGAGGTAGCTGCGCGGTGCGAGAGGCCTGATAGTTGTCACAAGTTGACGAATCACTGAGCTCTCGCATGACGTCACCACACCCCTCCCTCACCGCGCTGCTACCTCAGGCAACGTCTCTGTTTTGCGGTCGACCTATAAAAAGCTGGTTTGTTTTATAAAACTCGATGTCATAAGTAAAGTCGACCAGAGAGCGGTGATGACCATTTTTTTAAATTTTAAACTAACATAAAGCGACCAAACGCGAATTACATGAGTTAAAAACCGTGAAGGACCATTTCTTCTGTTTGGTATAAAATGCTTACCACAAGCGAATTCTGTGCATCCATCAGGCGTGGTCTTCTGCTTCAGCACTTGTCCGAAGCCGCAGTCCATCTTCTTGGCTTCAGTGCAGTTCTTCTTCGGTTTTGGTACTAGAAGACAAATTATTTACTTTACATAACGGAAATAAAGAAAGTTTCTTTTGACTTGTTTACGTGACTTTATTAACAGCCAATTGCACTAGTTATTTGCACACCATCTCATGTAGGGCCAAGTTTCTAAGGGCCAAAGCACACACACTACTTTTAGCATCAGCGATCGGCGATTTTGCGGCTGTATCGATGCTGCATCGCGTTTTAGCGACTCTGTGCGTTTGGACGCGGTATCGGAATCGTTCGTTTTAGCGACTGCTCCGATACTGGATCGATGCTGCATTGCGATTGCGCGACTTCCTGCGTTCGGACGCGGTATCGGAATCGTTCGTTTTAGCGACTGCTCCGATACTGGATCGATGCTGCATTGCGATTTCGCGACTTCCTGCGTTCGGACGCGGTATCGGAATCGTTCGTTTTAGCGACTGCTCCGATACTGGATCGATGCTGCATTGCGATTTCGCGACTTCCTGCGTTCGGACGCGGTATCGGAATCGTTCGTTTTAGCGACTGCTCCGATACTGGATCGATGCTGCATTGCGATTTCGCGACTTCCTGCGTTCGGACGCGGTATCGGAATCGCGCGTTTTAGCGACTGCTCCGATGCTGGCGCAAATGCCAAATCGCTACGACCGGCATCCGAATGTGTGCGGAGTGTAGCGTTCAGCCGCCGTTTCGAGCTTCCGAAAAGCGACTGAATCGCCGCGTTTGGCGTATTTAAGTGTGCGGTGTGGAAGGCTTGGTCGCTGCATTTAGTTTCTAAAAAGCGGCTAAATCGCCGACCGCCGATGCTAAAAGTAGCGTGTGTGCTTTGGCCCTAACTCTACAAGCCTTAACTTCACAAGCTCTACACCATAGTCAAAATATGTGGCGGGCCGTTTCGCTACCATCACATGGGCGTAAGGTGAAAAATTTATTCACTGTTAATTACTTTTCTGTTATACTACAATAGTTCTTGTAGTAATGAAACGGCCAAGCCTCATATTTTGACTAAGGTGTAGGGTTTGTGCCCTTGCGCTTCGCTTGGCTCGTCTTGGGCGGGGGCACTCCCGTGGCCCCAGATGCCCTTACCACACAAGTAGTCGGCACAACAGTCCCCAGGCTTGGCAGGCTTGGTGATGAGGTCCTCGAGCTGTGAGCACACAGGCGCCACGCACGTTTGTGTAGTGCACGACACGTGCGCTGTGTTGTCTCCCGATAGTTTGCTGCACGTGCATTTTGTGCACGCGTCCTCCTGTAAACACAAATTGTGTTTGAACGTCCGAATACCTTGAAAAACTAAATACGAATATTTTCTGTGGCCTGTTTATTGTCTTCGTGAGGACGTCGCTGCCACTCAAAATACTAATACGGTTTGCTTTCATAATAGGAAAACTTTTCGTCTCGAATTAATTTTTGTTTTTGTGGAAAAAGCCTTTGTGTTGTAAAAAAAACCGAGTGTGCTTATGACCACACGACTGAAGTGAAACTTCAAACGTATTTGGCTATGAAAGGAAGAGAGAAAGAAAATGTGCGCGCGTACTGCTTTGTCTTGCTTATATCCCCCACTCAACTCCCTTTCGCTCGCCCGATCACACTTTTCGTAACGCGTTCACCAGTTTACACCCCAAGTCAAGCGCGCGTAAAGAAGTTTCACTTCAAAATACTTGCATACGAAATTGTTCCGTGTACTCTTACTGATAAGGAACATGATCGCATTCGCGAAAAATAACGCGGTTGAGTACCTACGTATTTGAGCGAGTAGCGGTATAAGATACTCTATAGTCTTGCAAGTATTTTGAGTCGGTACCTGGTGTGCGTACTTGGAAGCAAATACCTGGTGTAAAAACCCGGTCGCATAAACACGTACCTTCCCTACTCGCCCGATCACACGTTTTCGTAACGCGTTCGCCAGTTTACTCCCCAAGTCAAGCCCGCCTAAAGAAGTTTCACTTCAAAACACACAATCTTTCCAAAATGGTTAAATTGTTCTTACCTGCCATTCGTCGCCAGCATAGTGTTCCTTATTAGCATCACATGGGAAGCATTTAGTGGGTTCTATGCACGTGTTGTTTACTCGCACCTAGAAATTATAGACCACCAATATAATTCAAATCGCAGCGGTGACATAATTAAGACATAATTAAAACCTTAAAAAAGATTAGTACCTAATGAGCAGAAAAAGTTGCAGTTCATTTTGGGCTTTTGATAATTTACTATCATGTAAGGTAACCATAGTTTTAAATAAACGATGGTCGATTGGTGATGTGTTTACGGATGAATGAAATAAAATTATGCGTATAATTATGTCTGTTGTTCTGTGAGAGAAAGTATACAAGAGAGTCCACTGTTCCATGTTAGTTTTAAATTAAATTATTGTCTACGTAATATTTGTCTCTATGTTAATTAATGTAATTGGTGTTGTACCGTTTTAATGAACCATACTTAAATAAATAAGATTGAATAAATAGGTAAGTATATCATAATTGACAACATTTCAAACCTGACACGACCTTAAAACAAAAATACTATTTCTTTATTTTCGTATCCTGAGTTCAAATATATTTTTATTTTATTTCTAAATTTCTGAGAAAAAATATCAAAATAAAAAAACATGTGATGACGTCACATAAACGGCGGAATGAGGTAGTTACCTTTGCGCATTCCAATGTCTTTGATTGAAAACATTATATCAAACAAGACATGTCAATGTCACCTAAGAAGTGTAACTAGAAAACAACTAAAAAACTGAATTGAATTCAACAATATTTTTTCCTATCAACTCGACACGCTGCTTACTGTTAATATTACCAATTTTTTATTGATATTTCGTCAATAAAATGGATCCCAATGAAAAATATACGCCAATGACGGAACCAAAACAACGACTGAGACAAGTGACATCTAACAGTTTTTTTGACGGGTCACAGTAAAGCAAAGGATATATCGCCATTCTACCGTAAGCATGACGTCATCTGGCGCTTACGTCTTTTTAGAATACACCTAATTTTAAAGTTGAAATTATGAATGAAAAGTACATAATTTCGAAAAACGAAAAAATATGGGTGCCCTAGATTTGAATTTACTTTTATATAACGTAATAATACATGCAGGTTAAAAATATGAAATGTTGTCAATTCTAATCTTCAAAATATTCTCTGCTCTTTAATATATTTTTACAAACGAGTAAGATTAGCAACTTATGACGTGAATACGTCTTCAAAATTGCTTCCATAGTGGAGGGCAAGTCAAAAAAACCAATGATTACGAAATCGGGGGATACAGTTTGGTGTTGCAGCTTCATATCTGTCATATCCATTCTAAATTCAATTGCACCATTGGATAGCAAAAGGTTCAAAGAATTAATTACGCTAAGTGAGGACTATGACGCATCGCGCGTGGTGGAGGGGGAAGCGCCGCCATTTTTTTGTGTTTTTCTTGCTATACCTGGCAAATGGCATAAAAATAATGAAAAATTATCTTTTCATTACCTTTCCTTCAGGACAGAAGCATCCTTCAACAGCTGGTTTGTCGCACTTGTCAGGGTTCTTGGTCAGCTCGTCACTGTTCTCGCACGTCATTTCGCACTTCACACAAGTGCGGTACACTAAAGGCTCCTCACTACGAAACAAACAAATACAATTTCTTGTTAGGCATACAAGAAAGTATTCTTCACATTTGCACATAATAATTATAATAGGTACTTATTCGGACAAATAATATAATGCTAGCGTAGCAAAATTCCTTTGGAAATTCAATGCTATTACCTTAATTTTCCATGTTTGTCTTAAAACACATTAAGGTAATACCCTAAAGTTTCAGGAGAAAGCCCTAAACGCTGTCATTTGGCTAGCTAAACATATTTACCACATTCTTAAAATGTAGGACATTTATAGGTACTTACAGGAAAATAAAACCAGTGTGCAAACTGTAGGTAATCATGAATTCAGTAATGATTCTAGACAGAAAAAAAAACGTAGAAACATTTCGTCAGTTAAAAAAAAATTAGTAGTTCAATATTGCAGTTTCCTATGAAACAGCATTTTTTTATGACCGACGAAGAATTTGTACGCTACGTCTATAGTCCATTTGTTATAACATTAGAAAAAAGAGGCTCGCAGAAGCAGGAGTACGAAACATTTTATTTTCAAGTTAAGTTCAAACAATTTTAATAAATAAGTCATGTGCTTTTTTTGTAAGTAACAATACATGACATACAATAAAGCATATTCTATCTATCTACACGTCACTATGCTTGGATAGGTACATGAAATAAAACAATTTTTAGTAACAATCAGTTTATTAAAAACAACTTTATATAAACCGACAAAATAAAAAAAAACACGTGTTGCCACAACTTATGAAGGGAATAGGAAATATTTTAGATTTGATAGAGTTATAGTGACATGAAAAACGTTACCGGTACTGTCCGCCCCTGCTTCTTTTAGATTTTAAACATTGACATGACAATATTTTATGTAAAAACTAAATAATATTAAATAAAAGCATTGTAATTTCAGAAGGTAGATAGGTTAAATAAGTACAATTAAGTGTGACTGCTGTTATTTAAATTGGTTATATTTAACTCCACATCAATCATGACTGTAATAATGTTTGTTGTACTTTTGTTACAAAGTGTGCCCCTAAAAGAGCCTTTTTTAACTTCTGTCTAATGCTATAGTAAATGGACTATAGAATCAAATGCATGAATTCAGCATATGGTTACAGTTTTTAATTTCTTTCCTATAAGTTCTTTTAGATGTCAAAAAACTTGATATTGATTTAGAACAATTGGGGCCACTCAAAAGGACTTTGTTTTTCTATTTTCTAAAAGGTCACTCACCAAGGGAACGGACAGAGGTCAGTCCTCCAGTCTTGCAGACACACTCCTTGTCTCCTACACTCGGCGACATATCGTTCCGCCGCGACACAGAAGTCCGTTGCGTTTGCGCACAGATCCGCCTCACAAGCTTCCACGAATGACTGCGGTTCTACTAACGCGTGGCACTAGACATACAGACAACTTTATATTAGAAAAAACAGGCCAGCAGGATGGTTAAATACATTTAACATAATATGACATTTTTAATAGGACTTTTGTATGTTTCCGATCTGATGGTTTTGGGGATAAACACAGAAACAAGTTCTAGAATTTAGTCCTACAAGCACTACAAGACTCAAAGATCTTAAGAATTGTAATAAATCCCAAAACACTTTTTGTTGCCGCCAAGCACCGTCCCGTTTTGAACGGTGCGGGTGCCATTGTAATTACAGGAAAATTAGACATTTTAGTTTTGTGTCTACTCCTGCGACTCAAAGGTCGTGGTTTCAAACACAGTCTTTGCCACTGCTCTCAAAACGGTGAAGAAAAACATCCTGAGGAAACCGGTATGTCCTAGAACCAGAAGTTCGAAGACATGTGACGTCTACTAACCCGCACTAGGTCCGCGTGATGGATTGCGGCCCACTCCCTCTCAAAAAGAAAGCAGGTCTGTGTCCCAGCAGTGGGAACATTATAGGCTGATTGTGTTTAATCCGCAGCAATAACCACTTACCATTTGGTGAACTGCCTGCTTATTTACCATCAAATAACATTAATATGTGTTATACTTACAGCTCCAAACCTATCAGCATTATAGAGGTTGTAGCAAGGGTTAGACTCGGGCGGCGGTAGCACACACTCTGGTATGAGAGGTTGGTCACACTGCGCTTGTTCCGATATGTCCAGGGTTTTCAGGGTGTCAGGGGAAGCTTGCCAGGACTTGCCGTACTGGTGGGGTGAAATAAGACATAATTATGGTGCTGTCTAATTAAAGTAAGCAGAAAATGTATGGAGAAACTTTTAAAATTGTCGCGTGTCGTCTGTCGATTTTATTAATTAGGCCCCTGAAATCCCATCTTAAAAAATCACCCAGTGTATCTTACCTCTTCAAAGTCCTCAGTTTCCGTGCCGTTGCTAGTTATCAACACTTCTTGGTAACCTGCGCACACGCCGCACAGGCCTTCCGTTTTGTTAGCGTATAGGTAGGACGGAACACGGACTCTAAACTCCATCTTGGATTGGAGGACTGTTAGCTGTGGAACGTAGGATAAAATATAATGTTAGATTAACGAAATTTTTATTTGAACAGAAAAAGTTTTAAGTAATGGTACACTAAATGGAAAGAATAAAGGGGATGCGCTAAGGTAAGGCCCACGAAATCCAAATTTACTTACGTTTTTTTGCAATTTGCTGCACCCTAATTGCGTAACGCACTATTAATCACAATCTGAATAATTATGAAGGATATTGCTAATCCATTGCTGCATATGTTCGAAAAAGTTGTCTGCTCAACAACGTAAATAACGCAATGAATGTTTTTGAACTATCAAAAAAATGATACCCATTGTTACCGATAGTGTGTTACGCAATTACCCCGCAGGTCAGTGTCAGGTTGTATGTTGAGTAAAATATTATTCACGACCGTAAAACTATTTATTTATTTAAAATTATAATCATAAATACCATTATTACAACTCTCCCAAGTTCATAGTACCCTGTTGAATGAGTATTTCATGAAATCATGACATTTGAGGCACAAGTGGTACGTTAAGCATCAAAAGTTGATTAACACTTCAGTTTTTTTAATCTTAGTTATTGAGCAAAATATTTGTTCAAAATTGCAGCATAAGAATTTTTTTTAGAATATATACTCTTGTATATTATGTGAAAAGCTAAAAATCAGTTTATATAAAAAAGTTGTTGTCAATTTAATAACATGTAAAAATGATAGTGTTAATCGACTTTTGATGCTGACTGTACAAATATATACACCAGCTCGTCCTAATGAAAAAAGCGCTTCCATTTACATCTTACCTCAACATGTATATCCGGCAGTAGTATGGTAACGTCTTGTCCGTTGTCCTGGCTGATGGTGACCCAATCCTTCTTCACTGGGTACTTGAACTGTGCCTCATCGTCGATCGTTGTTAGCAACTGTCAAAGATGTTGTATTTTAGTTTATTTTGTAATTACGACCTTGTAAAGCAGAACTATAGCCATCATGAGTCGTGAGTAAAATGTCGTAGTTTTTTTTTTCTTTTTAATCACCTTTAGTCAACCTAAGAAAGAGCGGCGTCTTCTAACACAGGCATTGGCGCCGATTCTCTTGTTCACAAACTAAACTAAATTTAAGTTCAGTGCATCTTTTTCTTTCTATTTCATTAAGAAAAGGACAGGAGATAAATATTAGTTTAGTCCTGTCGATGCGACGGGGTGGATCGGGGGAACAAGAAATCGCGGGCAGAAGCTATATTCTTCTATAGCTTTTGCCGACACGAAAGAATAAAGCGAAATTAATTGATAACTCACCTTCTTAGTCTCAGCATTCTTGCTAATATGTATAACCTTTTTCTCATAGAGCAGATGTACCACTTGAGTGCAGACAACGTCACTGTTGTCCTCACACGGTCCATTTGTAGAGTACACCTCATACTTGTGCTGGCCGCTCTCGTTCCTGTCTCTAGAGGCTAAGTAGGTGCAGTTGCCCAGGAATGGAAGGTCGTCACCTTCGAAGGTCACGTACTTGGCTGGGGTTCCTACCCCGTTACAGGCGCCTAGGGAAATAGGGGTGGATAGTATCGATGTGGTTCTAGTTTTGTCAATATAGTATGTTAGTTTGGTTGGAAACTCATCTAGAATTTCGTTTTTAGGTTATTTTAATTTTAAAACGTATGCAAAAATTACATGAAAAGGAACCTGATTAAACAAGGTGTAAATTGAAATAACTGATAACCTGCAAAGGAGCCGGAGTTTATAGGGTTCAACGCATAACAAAAGTTAATAAAAAAAAAAAACATTGTTGCCAAAAATATTACAGAGATTTTTACATTGGGTCCTAACTAGGCAAGCTTGTATTTTGGGCCTAAGTTAGGTTAGGTTGGAGTTTGGATGGTTTGTTCATAACAAAGTTTCTACACTAAGAAGTGATCAACCGCGGGCGTTTTGGAGCTGTCTTATAATAAATGATTTATGTCTGTACCTAAATAAATTAAAAAAAACATGTTTTAAAACTAGATGAAGT
The DNA here is from genome assembly GCA_945859645.1 of Amphipoea oculea. Lineage (NCBI taxonomy): Eukaryota > Metazoa > Arthropoda > Insecta > Lepidoptera > Noctuidae > Amphipoea > Amphipoea oculea. The sequence continues at coordinate 20,185,176 of OX243873.1, forward strand.
CGGTGCTTCCTATCCCACTACTCCGAGAGGAAACACCAAAAAAAAACTCAGAGGTCACAGTCTCTTTTAAAGTCTAGACATAATAATCTTGGTCAGGTCATATGGAGACTGTAGCGGTATCTACAACGCCACATACGAACAACGCGTCATACTGACGTCACGCAAAATCCTGCATCTCGCAAGCAGAGTTTACCGCGCAACTAGCATAGATACAACGGCCCGACATGAAGCATCGGGCAGTTGCCCGCCAGACACAACATCCGTCTATCGCAGAATCCTCCCTTTTCTATGGAGGATGAGTGAACTTTACACCCTGTTCCTCATACCTCTATAAGACCATGCAGATTGGTGTATGAGATGGTAATTTGAGATTATGCACCATTCTACCTGCAAAAACGACTAATTCTCAGCCTGTTCATCTTATTTCCTCAATACTCACAATCTAGACATTCAGTAGGTGGTATACACTGGTCTTTCATCCTCAGCTTGCCCTCGGGACAGTAGCAGCCTGGGAAGCACTGGCCGTCTTCAGTGGGACAGGAGTGGGTGACTGCGCCGTACTGTGAGCAACTCGGCTCGCATTGTTTGCGGTAGCAGTCGTAGTGGACGAGGGGGGCCGGGCAGTCGGCAGCTGTGGGAAAAGAAAGGGATAAAACATTTATAAAAATTTGCAAGGCTTTCCTATGACATCTGAGGCGAATAATGTCTCTGCATCACCCTAAGGTTGACTGGTAGAAAATGCCTCAGGCATTAAGTCCGCCTTTGTACAGTATTTTTTTTACTTGTGCATAAAGTTTTAATAAAATAAATAATAGTAGATTGTACAACTAAGGCATAAAAGAAGCTATTTTACCCCGAGACGTTTATATCCACGCGAGCCGCAGGCGAGGGTGGATAGTTAAGTCGAGGGGTAAAATGGCTCGTTTATGCCTGAGTTATACACTCTGCTTTTCACTTCGATTGCGAGAAAATGAAACAGGCATAAAGTATACAGTACATAATTAATCAAAAATGTTGCAAAGCATAGCTAATTCCCGCCACCACAGATAATACCGCCACGAAACTTTTTAAAAGTTTTTTTTTTAATTTCAACATTTGTCATTCGACTTGGGTACTTCATACTGCCAAGTCATAAAAACGTTTCTTTGCGTTTTTAAATAATAAATGACAACTATTTTACCTGATTTTATTAAATTAACGATAGAAAACACGGAAGTGGTATTAAATTAAAGAAAATGAAATAAATCACGACTTTAATCTGCGAAGTTTTATTGTGCGTGTGGCTGTTGGGCCTGATTACCTTAGTCTCAGAAAAAAAAATAACTTTATGCACTAGAACATAAAAAGCGATTTTATGTCGCCTAAGCACAACATAAAGACGAACTTTTAGAGCATGAGAAGTGAAAAATAATAAATAAGATATTGAATGGGCAAGTATCGTAAATACAAAGATATTAGCGTCTGCGTCTAAACGATAGACGCAGACGCTAATGTCTTTGTATATTCATGGATTTATCACCCGGGCCCGTGGCTAAATAATAACAGCCGCACAGGTTGATCGATCAGGTTAAGCTACGCCTGCCGCAGTTGGACTGTGGATGGGTGCCCATCTTTACATACCGAGAAATCTCCGTGCTTCGGAAAGCACGTTAAGCTGTTGGTCCCGGCTGCCATTCGTGGATCTTTGACAGTCGTTACGGGTAGTCAGTAGCCCGAAAGTCTGATAACCAGTCTTACCAAGGGGTATCGTATTACCCAGTAGGTTGTAGAGGTGAGATAGGCAGTCGCTCCATGTAAAATACTGGTATTCAGCTGCATTCGGTTTCATTGGAAGCCAACCCTAACATAGTTGGGAAAAGGCTAGGCAGATGATGGGACCAACGGCTTAACGTGCTTTCCGTGGCACGGAGTGGCCTTCATATGTTAATATGTACACCCATCCTCGGACCAACCACGGCAATCGTAGCATGTTTAAATTGTTGATTGATCGACCCGTGCGGCTGTTATTACTTAGCCACACGCCCGTCAGTACAAGATACTTGACTAAAGATTGCTAAAAAATCTTCATATCGTCGTTGATAGTCCAATTCCGCGTAACCAACGTTGGTAAATACCGCGTAAGTATGTACACTTTCGCTAGTTTTACATGAGAGTCAAAAAACTAAGTTTCTAAAAAACTAATGGGCCGAATTTTGAATTAAGGAGAATTTTTTTACGATTTGAATATAGGAGGATAGACAATTTTGAACGAACTTGAATATAGGACCGGTTCGTTATTATACAGGAAGATTTTTTTATCACCATCCAAATTTTTACAGGTTGTTCTACCCATGAATATGAACAACTTTCACTATGGGACCAACTCTGAAATCACGAAAAAAAAAATCAGCTGTTTCATACATTTTGGTCAAGTAGGTATTGAACTTTTGTATTAAACAGCAGATTTTTTTTTTCGTGATTTCAGAGTTGGTCCCATAGTGAAAGTTGTTCATATTCATGGGTAGAACACCCTGTAAAAATTTGGATGGTGATAAAAAAATCTTCCTGTATTAGATTTCCCTCATGTAAAACTAGCGGAAGTGTACATACGCGGTATTTAACAACGTTAGTTACGCGGAATTGGACTATCAACGACGATATGAATACTCACGGCAGTCCATCATCATCCTCCAGTTAGACAGGTCTACGTTCTTGTCAGCGGCGAGACACTCGGCCACCAGCTGCTCCACCAGCAGACAGCGACACTCCTCCTCCGTCCGATGGGTTCCGTTGACGATCAGTTGAGAGCACTCGCAGATCTTCTCCAAGCAGATGTTGCGCCATTTGTGGAGGTTGAGGACGTTGCCGCATTGGGAGAGAGGTTCTTTCCTGGCGGGAGGATTAGATTATGTGATTATGAAGTGTCACGTAAAAACTATTTTTTGTTGTTTGTGTAATCTATACATCCATACAAATAAATAAAATTGGAGTGTCTGTTTGTAATATTAAAATAACCGGTTTTTACTAAATATACGGTACATACACCAAAATAACATTTTTTTAAATTTTTGTCTGTCTGTCTGTTTTTTCCGGCTAATCTCTGAAACGGCTGGCCCGATTTTGACGGGACTTTCACTGGCAGATAGCTGATGTAATAAGGAGTAACTTAGGCTACTTTAATTTTAGAAAAAGAATTAGGGTTCCACGCAAAAAATTAAAACGTTTTCCGTTATGCACGCGAACGAAGTCGCGGGAACAGCTAGTACTCCTATAAAAACTAAACTTGTCCACGACGACCCTTGCTTTTGATTTTCAACGCCGCTAAGCATTGCGTTGAAAATCCATTGCGATATTTTTACGTCCATACGAACGAGGACTAAAAAGCTTACAATATAAAGACGCGAAGACGAAGACATTACCTGCAAATTAAAGGTCATATCACACATATGAACTCAGAAAGCGATCATCACCATATCGCCTATCGCCTCGGCGTCAAACAGGCGTCAACCTAACGTAAGCACGTAAGCAAAGCGGGATCAGAAGCTCCGATACGTCGACTCGGCTACGGCTAGGCGACGCCGCGCTTACGGCTCGCCGACCGCTGGTTGATGGTGCAACAAGCAGGCCGGAGGGGTGAGAGGGCAAGGGGGGACGAAGAGACGTAACGCAACGCACCGCGGTTCGTAAGCTTGTCCAGAGGCGAAGCGATTACGGTATGATTCCGATTAGTGAGCGTTGCAGTAGGGAGTTTCATACAAAGAATACTGAATGGCTCGAGTTGATACGGTGACGATCTCTTTCCGAGTTGATATGTGTGCCTTAACACGTATAAGTTCCCTAAGTCTCTTCATTAAGCCTCATCACGGAAACGTGTTTATATCTCGTTTGGCCAGTCTAGTCTTCCTATACCAAACACACAATACTTACGTAATAACTTCACAGAGCGCCCAAGCCTTCCTCTGCTTCTGATCGGAGATGATCTTGGTCTGGCACGCGTTGGCGGGCAGGCCAGGCTTGGCCCACGCTCGGCCAAACTCGTCGATGCTTGTCGCCAGCCTGCCGTCGGGGAGACGTCGGTCGTTGTTAGGTTCGCCGTCGAAAGCGCCGCAGAGGCCGTCCACAGCTCCCATGTAGTTTTTGAATACCTGGGAAAGGGAGCATTTTAAAGTTATTTTCTTGAATTTCAGATTATAAATCAGTAAGGGGTGATTTTTCCAACATCTGATAATTTTATCCGAAGAATAATTTAAAATTGTTGACAGTTCTTTCATACAAAATCTGTCAGAAGTCAATTTTATTCTACGAATAATATAATTATCTGTCGATGTCTTGAAAAATAAGCCCTAAGTAGTACATATTTGTTGCCGTGCCATGCCAGGATTCATGTTTGTAACATTTGTAACATAAGTATGCCTAGGTACCTTGGTAAACAACATTAATATAATGAAGGAATATAAAGTTTTAACGAAATAACCGCAAGGTGTTTTTATATGTAAGTAACTGTTATTGTTTTATTTTTATTGCTGTATGGGCCCGCTCATGACCTCGATCACGCCTGATGGAAAGCGATGGATGAGGTCAAACAGTGTTACAGTTAAATGTCCCGAAAGTGATTTCGGGACACTTGTGTGAACAAGGAGGATTATGCCTTTGCAAAAAAATTACAATTCATTCACCATCTTGAACGTGCTCTGCCATAAGCTGGACAGCCCCCTTCTGGGGCACTGGGTTCAAGCACAAGTGCGTGTGCCCGGGGCCCCCAGAGGGCGGCAATAACTTAAATTATTTTTTTCATGTGCTAACATAGTTTGTAAGTTGTAACACTAACAATATTATGGGCAAAATACGTCTGAATTAAAAAGATTTTTTTTATGGCATAAGCTAAACTCGACCAAAAAATAAGCGTTTTTTGCATAAAATGTAATAATAGACTGAAAAACAGGTTTTTTTTCTATCACATTCATAAACACCTGCCCAAAGGGATTTGCCAAACCGTTGTCAACTGTAGAGAGAGGCTAAGCTGAAATGCCTAGGCAAGTAATTTCATAATTTTAAATGTATAAGGTGTTTCAAAATTAACCCAACAAACTTTAAGAGGTGCTTTAGACCATTGAACTGAACAACTTTCACTATAATACCAACACTAAAATCACGAAAAAAAAATCTGCTGTTTCATACATTTTGCTCAAATAGATACCTATTGAACTTTTGTATTAAACAGCAGATTTTTTTTTCGTGATTTTAGATTTTGTCCCATAGTGAAAGTTGTTCAGTAGGTATGATGATCTAAAGCACCTCTTCAAGTTTTTTGGGTTATTTTTGAAATACCTTAAGTTCTAAAAAGAGCTTATTTATTTAGAACATAAAACTCACCCCAATCTTAATATCTCCTTCAGAACTATACAGCACGGTAAAGTTGTACTTCCTGGACTTGATAGCGATTCCATTGCCCAGCCGGTCCACGTTGAAGCTGTTCTTCTGGAAGCATATCTTGCTGGTCTGTTCCACCGTATACTCGTAGTTGTCGTACTCGATCATCATGTTCGGTTTCACAAGGATGAGCTGGTCGTCTTGCAGAATTAGGAGCTCGTTTTGGCAGCCTTCTAGGCGGCACTTCTTGCGGACTGTGGGGAAAAGTATGTTTTAATTTTTGAAAAGAAAAAGAAGAAGAGAGAGGAGAAGAAGTATGTTTTTTTTTGGTTTTGTTTTTTTTTTTGGCGCAGTGCGTCAGTCCATTCATACAATTTAGTGTCTTTTTTACTACGGTAGAGGTTTTTAGGCTGTGTGCCAAGGTATCAAGTTATTTTGCAGCCAAAGAATTATGAATCATTTCAGCGAATTTATTCTGATCATCATGACATAGTTAATTTTACTAATTTAACCTTTTTGTCACTGCTGTCGCCCTCAGGGCGATTACCGCGCGCTCCGTGAAGCCTTGGTGGAGCCTCCGGATGAAGAACGAAGCCAATTACGCCCAGTGGCGTGGCGCACACAATAGACATAACGGACAGTCCCCTGTGCAGGGTTTGCATGGAGGCTGATGAAACCATTGCGCATGTGTTCTTTGAGTGCACAGGCATCACCCAGATTAGGTCAGAAACCCTCGGGACACCCAGATCTTCCACAGATATTCTCAACAGACCAGGAGACTTGATCAGCTTCTGGAGGGAGGTGGGCTGGTTGGAAAAACCACTGACGGCCACCATGGCTCACACACAAAGGACCACTTGAAGGACTGAGTGCGGAAACCAAACCCCATAGAACATAGAACGCCCAGTGGCGCAGTAACTGTGGCAGTGACGGTATTTCACGGAGTTTCGCTCGTATTTTAAAAGTACTTGTGAGTCACACATCTACCTTCTGTTTTTTAAATCGTATGCAGCAGATTTTTTTACGATTCCAATGAATCTGTTCATAAATGTTGACTAGCACATGATAATGTGCTAGTCAACATGGTTGGGAAAAAGCTACGCAGATGATAATCTGCGTAGCTTTTTCCCAACCATGTTGGGGTCGGCTTCCAGTCTAGTCGAATGTAGCTGAATACCAGTATTTTACGTGGAGCGACTGCCTATCTGACCTCCACAACTCGAAAAAATTACTGGGTAATACGATACCTCTTTTGGTAAGACTGTTTGTCATACTTTCGGGCTTCTGACTGCCCGTAACGACTGTCAAAGATCCGCGAATGACAGCCGGGACCAACGGCTTAACGTGCTTTCCGAGGCACGGAGGGGTCTCGGTATGTAAAGATGGTCACCCATCCACAGACCAACCGCGGCAAGCGTAGCTTAACCTGATCGATCGATCTGTGCGGCTGTTATTATTTAGCCACGGGCCCCTCCAAATCGCCAAATGGTGGCACATGCCACTACTTTATTTTCAGTCAGAACTTACCTAATATAGTCCATGCGTCGAATCTGTTCTCCCTGGCGAGGATGTGGAAGCAGGCGTCGTACTTGTACTCGGTGCCGTCGAACGTGTTGAACGTGCGTCCTGTCACGTTGCAGAACACTTGGCGTTCGGGCGGAGGCACGCACTCGTACCTGATGGTGAGAAGAAGAATGAAGAATGGTAGGTAGAATTCTTGTTGTTTACAGAGACTGTGCGATCGCCATTGATGGACCCAGTGGCGGATTTACCAATAGGCTGAGTAGGCTGGAGCCTAGGGCGGCAGATTTTAGGGGCGGTAAATTTGGGGCTAACATTTTTTTTAAATGTCTTACTGAAATTAAAAAGATTAATATTTATATACCTACCATGTTTTTTTTTTGGAAAGAATAAATAAAGTGAATGCTCAAATTCAGGCTTCTACCGTAGATTTTATCACAGTTGCCGATCTTTACAAATCTCTTTGCAAGTTTTTCGTAGCTGATGAACGAGAACATTTTAAGTATTTTGAAGAAAAGGCGAAGCAGTATACAAAAGATATGGGACATTATTGTAGAGGTCGGTAGGGGCGGCAAAATTTGAATAGCCTAGGCGGCAAATGTGTAAATCCGCCACTATGGACCGATGTATTTTCGGCTAGCCATTTTGCCACAAGATGACATTTAGAAAAGGGAGGATCCTCCGACCAGACGGGTGTTGTGTCTGTTGGGCTACTGTCCGACGATTGATGGCTAGTCGCGCGGTAAACTCTTCTTGCGCGATGCAGGATTTTGCGTGCCTTTAGTAGGACGCGTAGTTCGCGTGTGGCGATGTAGATGTCGCCACTGAATATTTACTCAATAGGAGATGTCATAGGCTCATGTTGCTTAACAATCAAGGTTGACCTGTGTTATATCAAATGGTCTTCATTAGTAAAGTTAAAAGAACACGAGGTCAAGCCTTTTCCCACGAGTGGGATGTCATAGTAAGTGCCTACTAGTAGCATTGGTATCATTAAGTTAAGTATTAAGTAAGTGACTTCTCTCCAAAAGTCAACAAATCACACTAATATTATAAAGGTGAAAGTTTGTGAGTGTGTGTGTTTATATGTTTGTTACATATTCACGCTCAAACGGCTGGACCAATTTTGATTAAAAAAAATTATGGAGGTAGCTGACACCCTGGATTAACATATAGGCTACTTTTTATTCCGATATTCCTACGGGATCGAAACTTATGCGGGTGAAACCGCGGGGCGCAGCTAGTGTGAAATTATTAAAATGAATTTATATATCTCGGGACCATGGGGTCCCGTATTATTATACTAAACAATTTTAATAGAATAGAAAACTTTTATTTCAGACAGGAGTCTATAGGGCTAGTAATAATTTTAGTTAATTTCTAATATAAATAGGTTACAGAAACAGAAAAACAATTAAAATTTTGCAGTAAAAAGTTCAAGATAATATTTTTTTCCCCTTAAATTGTATCAACTGTAATATGATGAAAATAAATTAACATGCTCAGTCTTGGCATGTTAATTTACTTTTCTTTTTCTCAAATTTCATAATTTATTTTATTATTATTTATTTTCTCTATTTCTATTTTTTATCGTGTTTACACCTATTTATATGTGCATGCTGTGATCTCCTGTAATTGAAGAAATCCTTTAAATGCGTAAAATAACCTTTTGTATTATTGTGGTTTATATTTACCCCCTTATTCATAATCCTATTTTATCTCTATTTTAGCTAAAATAGGTTTATAGAACGTTTGTCTTTATCTGTCACGTTGTCATTTCTGTGTGTAAGAAAGAGACAAACCCCATTTTAACTAAAATAGGTTTGATAAGTTTTATGAATAAGGGGGTTAGTATCTATATCCTTTGTTAGAGACCCCTAATAGTTTCCTGCGGCTGCGGAAAACCTCAAGCGGCGAAAATATAATAACCTTATCGGAAATTATATTTTTGAGCCGTTTGGGGTTGAAACCCTCGGGCCGTGGGGTCCGAGTGCTCATGGTCTTTTTAAGGAAATTTCAAAACGGCTGGTTGACACTTTCCCTGACCCAAGGGCTGGCTTTTACCTTAGCCAAAGGCTCAGCATTGCCATACAACGTGGTAATGCCGCCAGTCTCTTGGGTACATTACCAGTCGACAGCGATGCGGATGAATTTTTCGACGCTATATTTTAGGGATCCTGCCGTTTTGCCGAAAAGATTTTGCCAAATTTTCATTACCCAAACAAATTATAGCAACCTTTTTTTATACCAATGTAATATTTGGAATAATTTTAGTACACAAATTTTCATTTGGTCAAATTTTTACTCGGCAGAATATTACTTGGGATAATGTCATTAAGGCATTTGGTCTTTAATCAAATGATTTATTACAGCAAACAATCTTTACACAATGAACATTTAGTAAAATTTTCGCTGTGAAAAAAAAATACAAAAATATTTTTTTTTGGGAATTACGAATTAAAAATGGGGAATTATAAAACGAGCGAATAAAAAAGAACTTAGCGACTGACTCCGTCGACATAGGATGCAAGAGCGAGCGAAGGGCACCCCGAGGTTAGGTTTGGTTAGGTTACTTTAAACCCTTTACACAGAAATAGGGGCCCCGCAAAGCGGGGCTCCGTCGACATAGGATGCAAGAGCGAGCGAAGGGCACCCCGAGGTTAGGTTTGGTTAGGTTACTTTAAACCCTTTACTCAGAAATAGGGGCCCCGCGAAGCGGGGCTCCGTCAACATAGGATGCAAGAGCGAGCGAAGGGCACCCTGAGGTTAGGTTTGGTTAGGTTACTTTAAACCCTTTACACAGGAATAGGGGCCCCGCGAAGCGGGGCTCCGTCGACATAGGATGCAAGAGCGAGGGAAGGGCACCCCGAGGTTAGGTTTGAAAAATATGTTATACCAACTGAAATATTTGACTAGATAAAAAATGGAAAAAGTACTAGTTGGTGAACAAGTTATTGTTCAAACGTTCACTTGCCAAACATAGGTTTTCGTAACAATTATTTGTAAAGAGATTTTTTGGTAAGTAATAATTTGGCAAATGAAATTATGCGAAAATTTGTTTGGGAAGTGAATATTTGGCAATTTCTTTTCGGTAAAACAAGGGAGACCCTATATTTTAGTTTGTGTATAGTGTAAGTTAGGTATTAATTTTGTTAAATAAATAATTAAGTATAGAAAAAAATTAATTAAAATTAGAAGAAGAAGCGATCTAGTAGAGATGACGAGAGCCCATGAGGTGGTAAAATGTGTGGTGGTCTAGCCTACTTACTGGGGACACTTGTTGTATCCTTTCGCAGTGGTTTCCAACTTCAAGGAGTAGCCAGTTGGACAGGTGACTACAGAACAGATGGGCGCTGGAGTCACACCTCCAGGTATGTAAGGAGGAAGCTTCGGGATGCACTTGAACTGCTGACATTCTTGTTTGGGAGTCTGAGGAGTTGTGTTCACGCCTGGTTTGTCGAGGGAGAAGGCCTGGTTTGGACGAGATGGTGGTGGCAGACCTGTGGAAGACATTGTAGTTAAGTAACATATTTTAAAAAGACCTGGTTGCTTTTGCTCCAAAAAGGTGTTAAGCCGGTTTCATATTACTGTGTTGTGTCGTGTCGTGATGCCTTCTGACGCAGTTTTAGCCAATCAAAACTCGTTGTGATTTGAAGTATTCCTGAACAGATTCGTTTGATTGGTGTATCCCGAGTCACGGCACAACACGACACAGTAACGTATCAGTGGCTTTAGTTGTTGAGCTATAAGATGTCGGTTGAAATCAGTCAGTCTGAGTAGAAAACAGCTGAATAGACTTTTTCTCTTAAGCATAGCGAAAAGTTTTTTTAAGGACTTCTGAAGAGTGAAAAGAACTTTCTTGAGGCAGAAAAGAACTTTCTTGAGACAGAAAAGAACTTTCTTGAGACAGAAAATAACTTTCTTGAGACATATTAATGGTTTACGGTTTTAATTAAATATGTTATGGGAATGTCCAACAGAACTCTCAATCAAGAGCTCATCACACGTATTTATACTGAAAACAGTTCAAATTCCAATGGGAAATCAATTTTGAAATACAATGTTTGTAAAGAGCAACAAAAAAATATCCTTACCGTAACCTCCTTTCGAGTATCCTCCCTTAGAGTAACCGCCCTTCGAGAATCCAGTCTTGGTGTATCCACCCTTGGAATATCCTCCTTTAGAGTACCCTCCTCTCTGGTACCTCTGATAGGAGTACCTGGGTCTTGGCGGTGGCAGTTCAGTGGCAGAACCGTATGAAGATCGAGAGGAACTAGGTTCAGTGGTTATGTAGTGGATGCTATAGCCTGGTGGACATTCTACCTTCGGACATACTAGAGCTGAAAGAAATTGTGGTAGTTAAGATTTAAGTTGGACTTTTTCGGCCTTATTGCAAAACAAGGCTTTTCTATAGACATTGATTAAACCATAGAGCAAGTTTTTGCAATAAGAACCTAACTATCATCGAAATATAGTTCTTTATGCAAAACTGACAACTTAGGCCGGTACCAAGTTGCCGGTTTTGTATTAAGAACTTTTCCTTAGTCGGAGTAAAGGTAGCTCATAATCCATTGGGTTTTGAGAACCAATGAAAGACACAGTTATAATTTTCACTGATTTATTTATTATATTTATTTGACCAAGCGAGAGTGCATCACACGTCTCACATAATATTAGCAAACACACCTTAAAATATATAAATAAAAGGATAATAAACGTATTATTGAAATCCTTAGAACGGACTTTCCTTTGGTGTTCCTCCATTAACCCTAACAGTTTACAACAACTTGCTCGAAGGTTTAGACTCTGGCTACAGTTAGATCTTGTTTTGTAATAAGACGATTTAGGTTTGGTTAATTTTGAGTTGTTAAATTGTTATGTTATGTAAAGTCATCAATTTGGAGTCAATTGGCCAATTCAAAGTCATTTTGGTGTTGTATAATTCGTCTTTTCATATTAAAATGATCAAGTCATGGTCAATGACGATGGTGATCACTATTTTTGGGTTGATACCCAAGGATGATGGAAAATAATCATCAACAGATTTTCGTAAGGAATGGGCAAAATAAACTTGCTCATGATCTTTGCTATGTAAAGGTTTGGCGACTAGTTGGCAAAATGACAGCTTTTTTTTTTTGCAATTACAATGGGCTCAATCTCAATTCTTGGTAATAATAAATCCTTACCACGTGGTTTAGTATTAATTTTGTGGTATAATTTAGTACGCCCATGGGTTTTGAGGGGACGAAGTCGGGAAGCTCTCCTTCTTGAGGATGCTAGCTTTCTTGTAATGGGCCTAGACCGGCCAGCAAAACGGTATCCTAAAACCATATACAAATCATTGTTTTTCGTCCAATTCAATACCAATTTAATAAGTCAAAAAAATCATATTGGTTGCGTCATCACAGTCCAGTCAAGTTGTTAACCGGCGACGCGAACGAGCCCCTTATCTAAAATTGCATTCACCGATGCGATCTACTGCGATTTTTTTTGCCGCACGTATCATCGAAAAATTAACATTTTGTGACTAAATACAGGGTGAAATTGAATTCATGGGCATCCTTTTAAGGGGTCATTGTAATCATCATTTTAAACAACTTTTACTATGGGAATAGAATAGAATAGAATAGAATAGAATTTTATTTTGCAAATATGGGTAATACATAATAGTTCTTAAGATAACATTTAGCTCAGCCACATTTTACCAATCGGCATGCAAACATTTGAAATTATTTATATCATTATTATTATACTTATTCAGACCAATTTATAAATTACTATTACAAAAATTTTAAATCATCAACTTAATTTAAAAATATATGATTGTATTAAAAGGAAAATATAAATTAGTATCATTAGATTATATATCATGTCATTATTATTACAAATATCATACCATTATCATTACATCATATAAAAATGTCAATAATCAAAATGTCAAAGATCAAAATGTCAAAAATAAAAAATTGTCATATAAAAATTTTAAAAAATCAAGATGTCATTAATTAACAAATATTTTTCTCCGATAGGAAGTCAGTTACACTGTAGTACGTTTTATCTACCAAAAAAGTCCGTAATCTGCTCTTAAATTGTGCTGTATTTAAAGCTTTCCAACTACTCGGTAATTTATTGTAAATAATTGGGGCCATGCAAGAAACGCTCTTACGCATTAAAGTGGTTCGACATGATACTTGACATAATTTGCTGTTGTCACGCCTATTCCTTGGGAATACAACAGCCAGGCGCTCAAAACGAGATGGATTTTGCTTGACAAACATAGCTACTTCGAAAATATAGATACAGGGAAGTGTCAAGATTTTATGTAACTTAAAATAAGGCGCGCAGCTGTCTGTCGATTTAAGTTTGAACAATGATCGGAGACATCTTTTCTGGGCCTTAAAAGCTATATCTCGATCAGTTGAGTTCCCCCAGAAAATGATACCGTAGCGCAAGTGCGATTCAACTATTCCGTAGTAAGCCGTAAGAAGTGTTTTGACATCTACTATTGAGGATAATTTATATAACACATATGCGGATGAACTCAGTTTTTTACACAAACTGTCTATATGTGCTTTCCAATTTAAGTTGCAATCTATTTGCAAACCTAAAAATTTGGTATCCTCTGCTTCCTCAATTTTATCATTTTTATAATGAATGTTGAGATTAGTTCCGCCGGGAGTACGTTGTCTAAAGTGCATTATCTTTGTTTTACCTAAATTAATATTTAAATTATTTTCGTCTAGCCATTTAATTAGTGCGTCAAGAGAATTATTTATGTCATTTTCGTATGTATTTGTACTTTTACATGGGATTGTTACAGTGCTATCGTCTGCAAACATAGTTATTGGAGATTCAAGGGACTTGGGCATATCATTAACATACGCTATAAATAAAAACGGGCCTATCACGGTTCCTTGTGGTACACCGTATGAGATTTTACGTTCTCGAGACCTTATAATATCTTCGTGTTTGGTAACTATGTTAATGTTGCTAACTTCGGTTATTTGTGTCCTGTTTTCCAGATAAGATTTTATAAGTTCGAGCACGTTACCTCTAATGCCATAGACTTCTAATTTATTAATTAATATATTATAATGGACATAATCGAACGCCTGGGTCATATCGCAAAATATAGCGCATATGGGGGTTCGTTTATCCATGCTACTAATAATAGGATTCAAAAAGTCATAAATTGCCATATTGATGGTTCTGTGCTGTCTGAATCCTTTTTGTTCTTCGCAAAGTATATTATATTTTTCCATATAATTATATAATTCCCTGCAAATGTATTTCTCAAAGATCTTCGAAATAACCGGTATGAGCGAAATAGGTCTGTAATTTTTCATCAACTCCTTATCCTCTTTCTTAAATAAGGGTTTTATTATAGATGTTTTTAAAGCATCTGGATATTTACCCGTACAAATAATAAGGTTCAGTATGTGGCTTAAATGTTCGCATATCGCGGTTGAGACAGACTTCAGTATCTTCGTGGCGATTCCATCAAAACCAACACTGTTAGTATTTTTTAGTGACATTATTATTTTATTCAAATCGTGTGGTGTGCTGGGTGCCATAAACATTGAGTTATGTTTTATGGATGAGATACATGTTTTCGGCTTACAGTCAACATCTATTTTCGGACGTATTTTGTCAACGAAAAAGTCATTAAAAGCACTAGCGATATCATAAGGTTTGTATAAAATTTGTTTACCAACTTTAAGTTTCTCAATTCGTTGTTTAGGGATATTGTACTTTGTCTGATTAATTACCTGCCATGTAGTCTTTGATTTATTTTGAGATTGCTGTATTTTGTGGGTATTTTGAGCTTTTTGTGTCAAGTTAATTATTTTATTATATAGTCTAGAATAGGTAGTGAATTTCTTTTTGTTTTCATGGCTGGGTTTCAACCTGGATCGCCACAGAAGTTCCCTTTTTTTCCTACTGCATAATTTAACGCCACGTGAAAGCCATTTTGGTTTATTGATTAGGTTTATTTTTATTTCTTTATACGGAAAACATAACTCGTAAAATAACTTGAATATGTCGATAAATTCATTGTAAGCTACGTTGGGATCGTCAGTGAGATATATCTCCGAAAATTTGAGGCTGCTTATACTATTTTTAAATTTCTCTATATTATCGTTACTGTAATCTCTTCTAGTTATATACCAGGATTTGATATTATATACATTGGGAACTGGACATTGCAGTAGCTGTGCTGTATGGTCTGATAAAGCAAACTCAAGTACATCTGTCTTACAACTCTTCTTAAAATTATGCGCAAAATTATCTATACATGTCCCACTAGCCATTCGAGTTGGCTGTTTAAGAGCAAGTTTCAAATTGTAACCTAGTAGTAGATACTCAAATGCAACTGAATTGTTACTCGGTTTTAAGACATCAATATTAAAATCGCCTGCAATTACAACATTTTTTGAACGCCTGTTAGATATGTCTTTAAGCAAAGTTTCAAGTTTATCAAAACAGTCATTTAAATTCCTGGCGTTTGGTACTCTGTAAATACATACAACTATTAATTTATAATTAATTAGCTCGACAGCGCAACATTCAAAAACCCCTGGGGATGACAGCTTTGATATTTGAGGAATTTCCCTCCATTGGTGACAAGTATTAACCATTATACATGTTCCTCCTCTCTTCTTTTCCTGTCTACTGTAACATGCAGCTAAACTGAAATTTGGTATGCACAGATTCTTTTCGTGACCTTTCATGATGAAATGTTCGGTAATACACATAATATCTACATTCAAGTTTGTGTCAGATAGTTCATTCAAGCATACCGTAAGAGCATTTGATTTATTTAGTAAACCTGCAATATTTTGGTGTAAAATGTTAATGTATTTACTGGAGAAAAAACTGGTCTTTTGATTCACTTTCTTCGACGAGAGCATTTTCTTCTAAGATTTCCAATTGAAGGTTGAAAAGGTCCTCAAAAATTACTCTCATTGCGCAGTCTTTTACGGTTCCTGACCTTATGTACGTAGAATGGTGATAGCTCAAGTTTAAATTGGAGTCCAGAACATACGAATAATTATGTGTAATATTGTCCATACATAGCATGTTGTTGAACATTTCTACTCTTGAGTTATATAAAATATTATAGTCATTATTATATTTATATGTTGGCAAAGTAATAATTATATTTGTGTTCTTTATGTTCTGTAATGTGTTTCTCATGTATGTAATTATGTCAAAGTAACATTTAGTCGTTTTAAAGTCTTCCTCGCCGATCATTATTATACAAAAATCATTCTTTGTGTAATGTTGTAGTTTTATTTGCAAATCCCGTAGAAAGTGCATAATATCCGCATTTGGTGTTAGGTAGTGACATATTTGATAATTGTCTGTAAAATATTCTTTTGCCAGAGTTAATATATTATTAGTTTTATTCGTACTTAATATACATAGCTTATTTTTCAATTTGTTATTGTTCACTTGTATATATTTTTGTGTTGTCCCTTGCTCATTCGAAGGTAGTGGCGCCATCTGTGGGCTGGAATGTGTAGTAAATGTTTTTTGTGGGTCATAGTTTTTGGTAACTTTTTCTTTTACTGTTATTTCAGAATCAGTCTGTGTTTGTTTATTTATACATCCTGCTTGTTTTGAATATTTGGACCCCCTTTTTTTAGGCGTATTGGTAGGAGATTGTGTCGGACTAGTCACTATTTGTTTGTAGAGGGAGTTTTTACGAATCAGATTTTCATTTTCCTTCTTAAGCTTTTCAATTTCAAGGCTTAGCGAGTCAATTTCTCCATTTGCACTACAGAGTTTATTGGTGAGATCAACTATATTGTTCTTTAATTGAGTTATTAAGTCAATGTCGTCATCATCTGATATATCAGGCATACTGCATACAGTGCCATCTAGGGTGCGATTGGCGAGGCTTTCGTCTAAGTTGTAGTCTGAGTTTGAGAGCGCTCGTGCGCGCCTTACGGTGACGTTATTGATTTCGCTCATAGTTTGTGTATGCAGTACTGCTATTTCTCACTAGATGTCTATTGCACCGTATCGATTGTTGCGACACTAGATGCCACTCTACTCAATTTTCATGGGTGAATGAATTCAAAATATTGAAAATTAACGACTATTTATTTTCACTTTATGAGATAAATGAGTTTTTAATAGACATTAGTTATTGTACCTGTAGTTGATGGTATTATTACATCATCAAGTCGCCTTGTACGCTTTCTTTACGCCCGTGTCATTGACTTATTTGAGTTTTAAACACTGCACATATAGTTGTTTATATTGTCACTTTACACTTGAGTTTTGTGGAGATAACACTGATTAGCGTCAGTAGTCACTTTATGCACACAATGAAATAACTAATTTGTTAATTAATGCACTATTACTATTTATTTACTTATTTCGAATACGGAGTCGATGTTAACTGTGCGCCACTAGCGCCCTCTCTCCACTAGGGACCAAACCTGAAATAGTGAAAAAAAATCAGCTCTTCCCTACATTTTGACGAGTTACGTGAACATAAATGCAAGGAACAGCTGATTTTTTTTCGCGCTTTTAGGTTTAGTCCCATAGTAAAAGTTGTTCATAATGATGAATACAATGACCCTTTAAAAGGATGCCCATGAGTTCAATTTCACCCTGTATACCTAATTTATTACCATACTACTAACGTAAATTAACTGCCGTCGACAACGTGCCGCCCGTGTATTTGGGTACGGTGCTCCAATACACGAGCGGCATGTTGTCGACGGCTGCAGTTGTCACTGCTGTTGGCACGTGTCGCCCGTGTGTATAAGCACTTATACATAGACATGGATAAAAAATAGTGGCACTCCGGGAGTGCCGACAGAAGTGAAAACATGAACGATTACGTGTGGATTTTTTTAATCTTCATATAAACAAAACACAAACAGAATACTTTGCCATCACTCACTGACATATCAGAAACACATTAAAACCGAGTACATCCCGAGGATAGCCGAACCCATCCGAATGTAGCGCGGTGTCGGTAACAGTGTCGCGAGTTCAACGGTTTTTTCCCATCTCAAAAAATGCCCGACGCGTTTAAAGAACTTCAAAAATTGCTTGCAACAAGTGTTTGTGTTGCAAAGACACAAAACATAGTCCTACAACTCTTCAACAGTTCTGCTGGATTTACAAAGAGTTTTAAGTAAATTGAGTGAATTTTCAGTGTTCAAAGTAAAGGTTGCTGGTTGTAGTATTGTCTAATAAAAAGTACAATTTAAAAGTTAAAATTGATACGCTTAATGGAATTGGGCTAGACACATCTGCCACATGCCAGACGATCAATGGGCCATACTGACGACCCAGTGGGTCCCGCTTAGTGGTAAACGATATTGCGGTAGGCCCAGACGGAGATGGCGGGATGGGCTAGACTCCTTTGTTATAGATTGGTCATTAGCAGCTTTGGACAGAGAGAGGTGGAAAGAGAGTAGGGAGGCCTTTGGCTAGAAATGGGACAATAATCCTAATCCTAACTATAATATTATAAATGCGAAAGTAAGTTTGTTTGTTACCTTTTCACGTCTAAACCACTGAACCGGTCATCCTGAAAATTTGCACATACGTTGTCAGGAGTACAGAAACAGACATAGGGTACCTTTCATCCCGAAAAAATGTGCTGTTCCCGAGGAAAACAACAATAACGTTATTATGATAATAGATGGCGCCACGCGTATTGTTGTTTTATTATGTTTAAATTTCAGTATGATCGGTTCAGTGATTTAGGCGTGAAAAGGTAACAAACAAACAAACTTACTTTTAGTTAGGATAGCATTTTACGCGGACGAAATCGCGGGCAGCAGCTAGTGGCTAGTAAAAAAAAACCGAGTGTGCTTATGACCACACAACTGAAGTGAAACTTCAAACGTATTTGGCTATGATAGGAAGAGAGAAAGAAAATGTGCGCGCGCACTGCTTACTCTTGCTTATATATCCCCCACTCAACTCCCGTTCGCCTCGCCCGATCACAGTTTTCGTAACGCTTACGTCACGCGTTCGCCAGCTTACTCCCCAAGTCAAGCGTGCGTAAAGAAGTTTCACTTCGAAAATGTAATAAATACAGTTAAAGTCACTCTATCAAACAATACTCACGTTTAGCCGTAGTTACAGCAGCAGCAACCGTAGCTGGCGTTTGAGTGCTAACAACCACTGGTTCGGTGACCGTTGTCCTCGGCGTGGTGACCGTGCTGGTGGTGCAGTCCTTCTCATCGTCAGGGCAGTCTTGCAGGCCGTCGCACCACTTTTCGAGAGGCAGGCAGAGCTTGCTTGTGGGACAGATCTTGGTACCAGCGGGACAAGGCTCGCAGATGCATTCACAGGTCGATGGAGAGAGCTTTGGTACTAGGTCCTAGAGAGGAAAGTATGGATTTTATAGTTGAAACAGCTTTAATTCGCGTCTTAGGGTGTACCCACATTTATCGACGCGGAATCGGCTTAAGCCGAGTGCGTATCACCAAACTACTCGACTTATCGCCGAGCTAATAGGCAAACGGCTCGTTTCGCCGTCGATCGGCGTCGCACCGCGTCGTCCGAGCCGAGCCGATGCGAATGGTATTAGTAACACCCTTATTACGTAGACTTAAAGGTTTTTTTGACCGGCGTTAGCCGATTCCGCGTCGATAAATGTGGGAAGACCCTTATGGGAACTTGTTTACGTAATCGTATTAAAAGAGTGCTTCTCAAATTGCACGCCATTCAGCTCGATTCTTGGCACCTATCATCCAGCTGCTACCAGCCACCCTGCGAAGATCATCGCTCCACCTAGCCTGAGGGCGATAAAATGGCCGGCTCATTGCCACTTCATCTTACTCACTGAGCTATATCGACAATTTTGGTTCTCTGCCGGATCTCCTCATTCCAGATTCTATCCCCCAGAGAAACTCCAAGCATAGCTCGTTCCATAGCCCGCTGAGCGACATTGAATTTATAGACCAGCCGTGCCGTGAGTATCCACGATCAGCTCCGTAAGTCATGACAGGCAGGACGCACATATTGAAGGCTTTAGTCTTTAGGCTCTGCGGTATACGCGACGAGAAGACTCGACGAAGCTTCCCAAACGCTGGCCAGCCCAGCTGAATTATTCTGTTAGTCTCCTTCTCTACTGTTTTACTAGTCTATTCGTTTCGTTACTGTTACATTACTGAGAGGGGCCCGTGGCTAAATAATAACAGCCACACAGGTCGATCGATCAGGTTAAGCTACGCTCGCCGCGGTTAGTCTGCGGATGGGTGATTGTCTTTACAAATCGAGACCGCTCCGTGGTTAGGAAAGCACGCTAAGCCATCGGTCTCGGCTGTCATTCGTGGATCTTTGATAGTCATTACGGGTCGTCAGAAGCCCGAACGAATGCCAACCAGTCTTACCAAGGGGTGTCGCTGGGTTGTGGAGGTCAGATAGGCAGTCGCTCCATGTAAAATACTGGTATTCAGCTGCATTCGGTTAGACTGGCAGCCGATCCTAACATAGTTGGGAAAAGGCTAGGCAGATGATGACTGTTATATTACTTACCGGTGAACAGTTACATTTCTTGACAGGCTCGCACGCGGTGATACCTCCGAGCTTGCAAACGCATTCATCGCAGTTAGCACCACGGAACGTTGATCCTACTGGGTACCTGTTGAAATAAACATTCCATGTTTTATAACCTGCATACCAAATACGGTACACACTCACGATCGCAATTCCATTTCATTTTGACAATTCGAAAATATTTATTGCGTTTTTTATATAAACGTTGTCGTGCAGACGATTTTTTCAAATATGAAGCAATGGATAATTTAGTTTTTTTTTTTTTTTTTTCAAAATGACTGTGTGTTATAGGTCTACCAGAATTGCATGGCATAAAAAAAATTTGATTTTCATACGGATTGACATTGCCATTAGAAAATCTAATTTTTTTTTTACAATACGGTTCTGGTACACCTATAGTTAGGTACGCAAGTGCTGGATTACTACAATTATTTCCGTAACTAAGAGAAGTCTAGTAAGAAACTGGATTTCAGTTCAATCGGGTTTCAATTCTGACCGTTTTTAACCGACTCCAAAAACAGGAGGAGGTTCTCAATTTGTTAGATAACTTAGAAAACGGCTAGACATAACGATAAGCATTGAATTAAGGTTTTTATGATAGTCTGTATACGTGGTGTTAAAATTTAAGTAGCCACCAAAGCAATAGCAGTGTTTTCAGCGTAGGTCTGGAGCGGTGAATGGAACACCGCGGTGGTTTCAGCCGGTAACAGTCCGGCATGCCCCTCTGTCACCCCCACGATAGAAGAAGTCCATGAGGATATCAAACGCGCAAAAATTGGCACTCCGGGAGTGCCGACAGAAGTGAAAACTTGAACAATTACGTTTGTATTTTTTTAATCGTCATATAAACGAAACACAAACAGAATACTTTGCCATCACTCACTGACATATCGGAAGTACATTAAAACCGAGTACATCCCGAGGACAGCCGAACACATCCGAAGCGGTGTCGGTTACGGTAACAGTGGCGAGAATTCAATGGTTTTTTCCCATCTCAAAAATGCCCAACGCGCCTAAAGAAGTTTTCACTTAAAATAAAAAAAGGACTCGGCCACAGATATAGATATACCTAGATAACGCAAGTATCACGAACTGTATGAAAACTAAGCGTGCCAGTTTTTGACTACCTACTATGACGTCACAAGCTCGCGCTCTCTCGCTCACGCTCACCCAGCCAGCAGTACGCAGGACTGAGCGCGAAAGTGGCGGCTTATGATTTTCGATCGTAAACTGGTGCGATTTTTGGCACGCGAAGTAGGTGCTCTTGCGTTATCTAGGTGTATCTATATCTGTGGACTCGGCCATATCTGGTGACAATAATTTCCTCTCTTCAATTAGTATTTCAACGTTTTGCACGATACTCACGACATAAACGACTCGATACAGGGACACTGGTCCCTGGTGACGCAGTTCTCTCCGTCGTAGTACTTGGCAGGTGCCATGCAGTTGCAAGCGTCTTCCTCGGTCTTCTGTACTCCGGGACAAAGGTCGCAGGTTGTACGCTCTGTGACTATTGGTTCGCGGTACCGGGATGTTGTTACTTCTGGCAGCTTCTCGGTTACGGCTAGGGGAAGAGTATCTTTGGTTAATTACAATTTTGTTGGACGTAAATCTATACACCGTGTTCTTCACGTTATCCATAAACTCTGTCAAACGCTTCTATAGCTTTTACAAATTAAATCTAACAAAGGAAGTAGCACTTAAAAAGGCTTCGTTACAAAGGTATTTGTAATTTCATTCAATGAAATTTAATTGGGCTATGCAGTAAGAAAGGGTCTTAACTTAATTTTGACAAGTTTCAGCCCGCCAAATCTTATAAAGGACAATACGTAGTTGCCAATTCGGATAAAGAGGCATGCATATCGGGTGATTTACGTCAAGGTATTTAATTTGTATGAAAATTAACAAAAATTCAAAAATAATAATTAATTAATGTGTCCATAATGGAAAATGCTTATGTCAATGGTCTGGTCGAAGTTTATGTATATCGTCCGGAACACGGTGTATACTAATAATTAAGCTAAAGAGTTTCTTTGTTTGAACGCGCTTATTTCTAGAACTACCAATCGGATTGAAAAAATCTATATGTATATTCCTATGTAAAATTCAATGTACATTACTGCAGCGGCCAGCAAAAGAGGCATTGATGGACGAACGTGTTTAATGTGGGCCAAGGCGAAGTCGAGGCATACATACGTAAGTCTATCAATGCCCAGTTGTGGCCAATTTTTTTTTTTTTTCAAACAATTAAGCCAAGCATGTTTGAGAAATAATACAAAGTACAAAAAAAGAACTCACGGTAAGGCTCAAAGCAGCCAATGGGCTCAATCCTCATCTCAATATTATCCTTCCACGTCAAAGGCAACACCTTCAAGTACTGCGCATGTATCGGGGGGTAGAACTCTGTAAATTCTACGGTATCTCTATCAAAGTTCCCTGGGAACACCTGGTCTGCCCCCTTCCTGTCCACTACAGGGTTGAAGGTGGACAAGTCTGAGGTGTACATTATCTTGAAGGTGGACACCCACCCGTAGGGACCGCCTTTAGATTTGATGCCAGTTATGTTGCGCGGTGAAGTGAAGTTGAACTGGAAATATAGTTGTTAGATTAAAATTTTTGTTTTTATTGTGTAACTAGCTGCGCTCCGCGATTTCACCAGCATAAGTCTCAATCCCGTGGGAATATCGGGATAAAAAGTATCCTATGTCCTTTCCCGAGACTCAAACTATCTCTATACCAAATTTCATCTTAATCGGTTCAGCGGTTTAGGCGTGAAACGGTAACATACAGACAGACAGACAGAGTTACTTTCGAATTTATAATATTAGTATGGATTTTTGTTTGTTCAAGATTTGAGGGTAGACAACTAGATTGATAGATAGATCTTCAAAGTGCAATCATTTTTTGCGAGAATTATTTATTGCTACAATGTTCAGAAAAGTTCAAGGAGGTTTTTATACAGGTTGAAATTGAATTCATGGGCATCCTTTTAAGGGGTCATTATAATCATCATTTTGAACAACTTTTATTATGGGACCAAACCTGAAATCGTGAAAAAAAAAAA
Source organism: Amphipoea oculea (assembly GCA_945859645.1). NCBI lineage: Eukaryota > Metazoa > Arthropoda > Insecta > Lepidoptera > Noctuidae > Amphipoea > Amphipoea oculea. The sequence goes on from OX243873.1 coordinate 20,208,649, forward strand.
TCAGCTCTTCCCTACATTTTGACGAGTTATGTGAACATAAATGGAAGGAACAGCAGATTTTTTTTTTCGCGATTTTATGTTTAGTCCCATAGTAAAAGTTGTTCATAATGATGATTACAATGTCCCTTTAAAAGGATGCCCATGAAATCAATTTCACCCTGTATAAATGTTTATGTTTTATGGGCTCTCACCATGATCCATTCACCAGGCGTACTGTACAGCGGCCTCCAGCCCCTGTCTCCGTCCAGCTTGAAGTACTGCCGCGCATCATTGTTGGAGCTCACTTCTATCATCTCCACCGGGAGGTTAGCGCCTAAGCCGAGAGGATCCATGCAGCGTTCGGGAGGAGGCTGTGGGAAAACGGGAGAAATTATTGTTTGAAATGTCCAAGGAGACAAACATTTCAAAAGTAATTAAGCCACTGGAAGAAGCTTTTCAACATTGAGGCTCGCTTTCACCACAAATCAGTAACGGCCGAACCCAGTAACCTATTTTCAGTTAAAGACAGATCGCTACTGATGGTAGCCAGTATAATCATACCTGCCAGTATAATATACAATTAAAATCAAAAGTCATTTATTCAAACTAGGCTGAGAATCAGCACTTTTCGAACGTCAAAATTACAAAAGACAGTCCCCCAAAACACCCGCCCTTCACAATCGTACAGATCGCTACTGATATAAATTATTGGGACGTTAAAACATTTAAAGATAGGTTTGTAGTGGTATCTACAACGCCACATCAACGACACAGACGTTACGCAAAATCCTGCATCTCGCAAGCAGAGTTTACCGCGCAACTAGTATATATACAACGGCCCGACGGATTTATCCATTCTATTATTATAAATTAAATGAAACTTACTTCAACAGTAGTGGTCGTAGTGTCCATATTAGACGGTTCCCTGCATCCAATCAGCTCGAACCTGACGGCGATCTCTTCGTGCCACGTCAGAGGCTGCACGCGGTACACCTTGGCTTCTATTGGAGGCTCTATCATCTGCTTTGATGGGGTCTTATGGTCTACTGGGCCGCGGAAGACCTAGGGGAATAGGAAATAAAGGGTAGTAAAAAAAAATTAATTAAACATTTGAAATTACGCGTTTCATTTCCCATAAAATAGACATAAATAGGTCTATTGCCATCAACCGGGTACGGTTCTAGACACCAGGCTGCTACCTACTCTGAAATTTTAATGAGAAAACCCAATAACAATTTCCCAATCTGGGTTGTCCCAGGACGTCGTGCTCTATAGTAGCGCTTGTACCACAGAATACTTAAAGTACTACGTACAGAAAGGACACTCCCTTCCCCGCACTAACATCAGTTACCGCACCTCACCCCGCACTTCGGCGTATTCGTCGCAGTTATTTAACAAGAGCGTTCGGAAACACAAGTACCTCACGCACACATTCATACGTAAACAAACGTCATTTTTTAATGTAGTAGTAGTAGGTAATTATTTTGCGAGCGTTGTATGGAGTGTCCGGGGTGTGCCACAAGGCAGCTTATTTTAAACTACAATCATTCAGTATCTCATATAATTATCAATTTTGTGTCTTAAGACACAATAATACGTGACAAAGTTCAAATTCCATTGCAACCAAAGGAACTTTTTATCACTCAAAAACCAACTTAAACTACATAACGTTAAAGTTTAAAGTTGAGTAAGTTGCAATGAATGTAAATCATCTATGGTTTTCAATTCAGGTTTAGAAACGTATAATTCAACTAGCTTCTGCCCGCGACTTCGTCCGCATGAAATTGCACCCTTTCCTCCATTCGCTTTCTTAGGGGTGGAATTTCGAATAACCCTTTCTTAGTGGATGCCTACTCTTCACTAAGAACACACCCTCCAAATTTCATGTCTCTAGGACCAGCGGTTTAGGCTGTGCGTTGATATATCAGTCAGTCAGGACTTTGAATTTTATATGTGTGGATGCAGGAAAAATTCTTTTCTCACCTTCGGCTTCCCATCAGGTCCATTAACAGTGGAGAAGGTGTTGCCATCGTCTCCGTACAACACCCGGTAGCTGGTGACGTACTGGTCGAAGAGCGGGCTGCCCTGCATCACCACGCCATACACAGGCTCCCGCCGAGGGAACTGCACTTGGATGTACTGGTTCGTGTCCTGGGTTGCTGGGTTCCAGCTGCCGCCTAAATAAAATTTACAGTTGAAGTAAAATGTAGTATGATTTCAGTTTTCACAATATTGCTTTTGAATGGCATAAAAAAATATTATTTATTTATTTAATACTTCAAGCACATAAATGTACAGAGACGGACTTAATGCCATAGAAATTTTCTACCAGTCAACCTTCACACATTTCACAAAATTGTTTCAACCAAAAAATAGCTATTCTGTTGTGCAACAAGCCTGGAAAGTTTGTGAATGCTTTATAAAGATTTCCGATTTCATGAATAGACATATACAGGGTGTCCGGTAATTAATGGATAACCTCTTCACGGGTCATTGTATTTATCATTATGAACAACTATTACTATGGGACCAAACCTGAAATCGCGAAAAAAGAATCAGCAGTTTCCTACATTTTGACCAGTTATGCGAACATATTTAAATTTTCCCTACATTTAAATATGTTCGTGTATGTTGTGTTGTTTGTATATGTTGTTGTTAGTATATGTGTATGTATGTGGTTCTTTTTTCGCGATTTCATGTTTGGTCCCGTAGTAAAAGTTGTTCATAATAATAAGTACAATGACCCCTTAAGAGATTATCCATTAATTACCGGACACCCTGTATATTGAACACCAATAACAGAATTGCACAGAACATTGAATATACGTTGAAATCGAAAACGTTTCTGAGTAGCCGAGGTAAGATGGACAACAAAAAATAAGGCACCAACAGCTTTTAAATGTAAACTTTTGCGGGCCAAAATAAAATAACATATATCGTGGGTTGACAAGTGAAAGTCATTAAATACAATTTTTGGTCAAAATTACTTTTCTTCATTAAATACATTTTTCCTGCTATTTTTAGAAAAATACTAATGTATCATTTTGACCAAAAATTATATTTAATGACTTTTACTTGTCAACCCACGATGTAAATTTTTTACTCGTATTACCTGTGGCATCAAGGGGTTTTCCGTTGAGTTTGGCGTACTGCGGCTCAAACAGTCCGCTAACGATGGAACTGGCGCTGAACGAGGAGTCAGGGAGTGGCTGGTCTCCAAACATGAGGTCTATGTAGCTGCAATATAGAGATAAATTTAGGTTGGTGTTATTGAAAAAAAAACTTATAATTTTAATGTGGGTTGCATCATCATCATCATCATCATCATTTCAGCCGAAAGACGTCCACTGCTGAACATAGGCCTCCCCCAAGCACCTCCATTTCGACCGGTTTTGCACTTCTCGCATCCAACGAGTTCCTGCGGCCTTCACAAGGTCATCGGTCCACCTTGTGGGAGGCCTTTCAACGCTACGTCGCGTGGGTTGCATACTGTTATTGTTTATATACAGTATCCTAACTAATATTATAAATGTGAAAGTTAGTTTGTTTGTTTGTTAAGCTTTCACGCTAAAACGGCTGAACCGATTTTGATGCACACAGATAGACCATGACATTGGTAAGGACATAGGCTACTTTTCATCCTGATTCGCAGATACAAAGTCGCGGGCACCGGCTAGTACAATATAATCTTAAGAGTCATCAATCACATTTTGGACAAGAAACCTTGACAAATACGCTCACAAATATGATACTCTGGTAGCGAGGACTTTGCCACTGGATAGTCTAAGAAATCTTGATTCAAATATATGAATGCCAGGCAATAATATATTAGTTGACCCGGCGACCTTCGTACCGCCTCAGAATTAAATAATGTGACAAAGTTCAATAGACAAGTGGCGCCATCTATTATCATAATAACGTTATTGTTGTTTTCCTCGGGAACAGCACCTTTTTCGGGATGAAAGGTACCCTATGTCCGTTTCTGTACACTTGACAACGTATATGCAAAATTTCAGGATGATCGGTTCAGTGGTTTAAAGGCGTGAAAAGGTAACAAACAAAATTACTTTCGCATTTATATTATTACTAGCTGCACCCCGCGGTTACACTCGCATAAGTCTTGATCCCGTGGGAATATCGGGATAAAAAGTATCCTATGTCCTTTTCCGGGACTCAAGCTATCTCTATACCAAATTTCATCAAAATTGGTCCAGCCGTTTGAGCGTGAAGAAGTAACAAACATATAAACACACACACACACACTCACAAACTTTCGCCTTTATAATATTAGTGTGATAGTGTGACTAGCTGCACCCCGCGGTTACACTCGCATAAGTCTCGATCCCGTGAGAATATCGGGATAAAAAGTATTCTATGTCCTTTCCCGGGACTCAAACTATCTCTATACCAAATTTCATCTAAATCGGTTCAGCGGTTTAGGCGTGAAAAGGTAACATACAGACAGACAGAGTTACTTTCGAGTTTATAATAATTAGTATGGATTATAGTTAGGATTAGGATATCGGCTGACTTTTTTTACCTTCTGGACAAAAACAGGATTTTTTTTAAGTCTTAAAATATGTTGTATGTTATGAATATATCTATACTAATATTATAAATCTATACTTCTATACTAATATTATAAAGAGGTAAAATTTGTTTGTAAGTTTGTATGTAGGGGGTAATCTCTGGAACTACCCGTCGGATTTGAAAAATTCTTCTTGCATTTGATAGCCCAATTCTTGAGGAAGGCTATAGGCTATTTAACGTCACGCTATGACCCTTAGGAGCCGAGCAAAAGCGCTATGGGGAAACGAAGTGATAAAACAGGAGACGCGAGCAGGTGATGCAATACGACGAGATGGGTCGAGGGAATAAGAAATTTCACGCGAACGAAGTCGCGGGCAGAAGCTAGTTGTATATAAAATGAAATTAGCCTATCAATAAACACTATTACTACATGTAAACTTTTCATACAACAAGTCTCACCTGTCGGGATTACACTGAGGCGGCGGAGACACAGTACTCGTTATAATCAGTGGAGCAGCAATCGTAGTCTTAGGCACAGGCGTAGTTGGCGTAGTGGGCGTAGTCGGCGTCGTAGGCGTAGTCACCGTTGTAGACTTAGTCTCTTCAACCTCGGTAGTTGACGCTAGTGAGATAGATAGAATACTTACTGTATTACCACACCAAAAAAAGGAATATATATATAAAAAAAATATATAAATGCTTGCATATCGCGTTTAGCGATTTTTGTCAGAAACTTTACATTAAAAACTATAATATTAACCCATTCGCTACGGCGATAAAAATTACGATTATTAGCCAAGTGCTGGACTTTTCGTCGCGAACGTCGATGGGCGTCCTCCGCACCTCATAAGGATAATGGAACGCCGATTTATTATATATTTGTATTTAAAAGACAATGTGCATATATTGCAAGTATAATTTTTTGTGACTTGTTTTTGCCAAGATAAAAGCAATTAAAAAAACGCCGATGGGCGTATTTCGCACCTAAATATTAAATAAAAAACGCCGAAAGGCGTCCGCCGTAGCGAATGGGTTAAACGTATTTTTAATTGGTTTGCGAAGCTTCACTGTTTACTTGAAGTTGTGATTTTAGCAAATAATTTTATTCTTGTTTCATTGTTATTAGGGCGAATATCACCTCCTTGAAGAGCTGTCAGTGTCAATATTCCATAACAATGTTATCAAATTTAGATATGCCGATCTCCTTCAGTTTCATTGGTGAAATTGGCCCTTAGACGCCAATACCTAAATCTTCCATGAATTTTCACCAACTAATTGATACCCTGTTTACTTTAATAATCACACACGTACTTGGTTCCTTGCAGCCAATGAGCTCGAACCTGACGGCGATCTCTTCGTGCCACGTCAGCGGACGGATGCGCAGGACCTTGGCTTCTACTGGTGGCTCTATCATCTGCTTCTTGGGAGTGTTGTTGTTTGAGGGTCCTTCGAATACCTGAAGGAAATTTATGTAGCTTTGTTAAGCAGTTTTTAAGGTTCTTTGATTCAGTATCTGGCTTTTCTATTTTCAGATGTGAAAATCAAAAGTGAACCTACACCAGGCAAAGCTGAGTGCAGTTTGGTTTCAAATTCCAAACGATTATGAACTTTACATACTTTGAAATAAGATGGAAGAGCAGAAATCATAACCACATACTTGGATGCTTATATTTTTAACATTATCTCAATAGGCGCAAGGATGAAAACAGCCAAAATGAAAATCCAAGATGGCGGCTGCAAAAATGCTAAATGACGAAAATGTGTACATTTTTGCAGTCTTCGTCTTGGGATATTCATTTTGACCTCACTTTCAGCTTTCACCCTCGAAAACGACACCCATAATGAAATATTTCAAAATTTCGCAGCCGCCCTCTTGGATTTTCATTTAGACCTCACTATCGGCTTCAGCGCCCTTGAAAACCATAAAAACGACACCCATGACGAAAATTTGAGAAATTTTGCAACCGCCATCTTGCATTTTCATTTTGACCTCACTATCGGCTTCAGCAACCTCAAAAACCATGAAAAGTATCTGTCCATCTCTCTCTCTCCCTCTCTGTCTCTTTCTTCATTACATATAATAAAAAGTCGCATAACGCTTTTTCGTTACGTGAATATTTCTACTAGTTTTCTTCTACCGCAAGCTCCGTAAAAGAACTTCGTTTAAAATGAAGTCATAAAATGGCGCCAAAAATCCGCCATTTTGTTTTTTTTTTTATTTTAATATCGAATCTAACGACAGCTCTCAAGCTAAAATCCATCAAGCCGTTCAGGCCAAAGAGCGTGCCAAACAATTACACATACATACATACCGTCAAGCGGGGTGAATAGAGATGCAGGGGTGAATTGGGATGAAACTTTAAAAGGGAATTTACATTGATATATTATAATTTGTTGCCAAAAAGGACTCCAATGTGCTAACTGTATTATAATTAACGATTAAATGCCCTTGTTGGCAACAAACTATATTATTTCATCGTTAAAATCCATTTTAAAATTTCGTCCCGATTCACCCTTGCATCCCTATTCACCCCGTTTGACGGTACTCTCGAAAAACATAACCCTCTTTCTGGCGCAGTCGGGTAAAAAAATAGAGAAATATTGTTGCAATAGCTATACTATAGTCCTTTATATTCTCGCGCCTTGTAACCACAGGAGTAGGCAGGTATGGAGAATTAACGAATATAGACTTTGCAAACCATGACCATGAGTACCTACCTTAGGTTTCCCATCAGGTCCCTTCACAACGTTCAACTTTTCAGGACTATCTCCATACAAGACTTCGTAGCTGGTGACGTACTGTTCGAAGAGCGGGCTGCCCTGCATCACCACGCCGAATATAGGCTCAGGATAGGGTAATTCCACTTGGATGTACTGGTTTGTGTCTTGAGTTGCAGGGTTCCAACTGCCGGCTGGAAAATAGTTAATTTTTTTTTTAAAGTGTGACTTTTTGAGAATTTTCCCCCTTATAAGACCCATCTGCAGACAAGTCAAGAAAAAAAAGTCATGAGCTCGATTTCAAAGGACTCTTGAACAGTTTTTTAGTTTTTGAAATAGCTCATTTTTTACCATCTGTTTTAGACTCGAACGTAGCTCTTTAGTAGTGACGTCATAGCGTGACAAATAATGATGGATAGTAATAAAAGCTCCGACAAAAAAATAAGAATTGTCCTTACTCAAAATATTAAATCTGCTCCCTAAAATACTAACTTTCCGACTACTTTTGTCAGAATTAAAATGACGAAACGACCGAATGAGATACTGAAATCTTCGAAAAATAAACATGACTGTTTATTGCTATAATACTTTTCTACCAGCTTAAATTACGTTATATACCTAGGTAAAGGTATTTGTATTCTCATTCGCTCGCTCTTGCATCCTATGTCGACGGAGCCCCACTTCGTGGGGCTCCTATTTCTGTGTAAAACGTTTAAAGTAACCTAACCAAACCGAACCTCGGGGTGCCCTTCGCTCACTCTTGCATCCTAAGTCGACGTAGCCCCGCGTATATATTTAATATGATTATTTTGACAAAACCTCTGTTGTCGGTAACTTAGTAATTTGGTCGGAGGTTCAGTATTTTATTCGGAAGTTTAGTTTTGTTATTCGAAGATGCATTTTTTTTTAGTCGGCCACAGATCGCAGGAGATTAATTTGTTTTTCGGAACCATTATTATTTCCCAATAATGATGACGGTCGATAATGTGATGATTATGAGTTCTGGTCAAATTCATAACCAATCGTGGGAATCCGAATTTGACAAAACAGTAAAGCCCTAAACATTTTTTGTCTCACAAAAGTAATAACATCTGTAGCGGTATCTACACCGCCACGTGCGAACTACGAATCATACTGACGTCACGCAAAATCCTGCATCGCGCAAGCAGAGCTTACCGCATGACTAGCATATTATATATACAACAGCCCGACATGAAGCATCGGGCAGTTGCCAGCCAGACACGACACCCGTCTGGTCAGAGGATCCTCTCTTTTCTATGGAGGATAAGTGAACTTTACACCCTGTTCCTCATACCTCTATGTCTATTGGAATATAAACATAAACCTAACCTAGTTGTTTCATTTTTCTCTGTCAGCGATTAACCACGCGTCTTTTGTTTTTTTCCTTGATACCATTGTTGTAACCGTTTCTAATAAAGTAGTTGTAAATACTTTATATCTCATTGTTTCATTACATTAACATCAATAATTACCTGTGACATCAAGGGGATGTCCATTGAGTTTTGCATACTGCGGCTCAAACAGTCCGCTAGCGATGGAACTGGCGCTGAATGCGGAGTCAGGGAGTGGCTGGTCTCCCCACATGAGGTTCATGTAGCTGTAAGGATAAGGTGGAAATGAGAGGTACACAGAAGAGAGAGAGAGGAGATAGGGGAGATTTACAGGGTCCAATGTTGTTTCGGCCAACGAAAAACGGATGAAATAAATCAGTAAAACTTCTCCGGTTTTGCGAGAAATGTGAGAAGATTTCAGAAGAAATCATTTCGAAACTAAATTCCGAGTTCATGAAATCGGAGTTGTTTAACGCAGGGACTTAAAAGAGACACCTATATTAAAGAAAAATTCTGATTAAAAAATCTAACATCTTCATGCAGCAGTTTTTCTCACTTGAACATAATATTCATCGCTAAAATAAATAGCCATTATATAAATCTGCAAGTTCCTTACTCATCCGGATTACATTCAGGCGGCGTGACCACAGTCGTCGGCTTCTCCGTAGTAGTGGTGCGGTGTCGCGGTGTCCTGGTGCTAGGAGTGGGCAGGATGTGAGGCTCGATGATGGGCTGGTGAGTGGAGCCTTCCAGCGGAGTACTGATGACCACGCAGTCGCTGGAGTCGCAGTGGAACTCGTTGTTGAGACACTGGCATTTGATGCAGCCGTCTACTACCACGCCACCTGGCTGTTGGGGAAAACGAGGATTTTGAATTTTGGCAAATAAACAAGAGGTCTCATCCCATGGAATGTGATTATGCAAAACTCTGGCCCCATCTATCTACAAATTAAAAATGAAATTCTATTCGTTGGTAAGCGCATTACTTTAGAACGGCTGGACTGTTTCAGCATTTTTTTTTTAATGTTTGTAATTGTCCGAGTTTTCCATTTTTTTTTTCTATGCGTAAGAACCTGACGCATAGAAAAAAAAATGGAAAACTAAAAGTGCATTTTCTATTGGAATTTTATATGAATGATTGAAATTTGGACGGGACGGGTGTCGGATGAGCTAGTCACAATAATATAACAAAAAATATATATATATATCGGGATAAAACCTATCCTATGTCCTTTCCCGGGACTCAAACTATCTCAGTGGTTTAGGCGTGAAAGGGTAACATACATACAGACAGCGTTACTTTCGAATTTATAGTACTAAGTATGGATTTTCAGTAGTGTCCTTTCTGACATACCTTAACAATTTTTTGATCAGAGAAGCAGGTACAGTCCTTCTTGGGCACGCAGGTCTTCTCGTCACGCCAGTAAGAGTCGGAATCGCACGGTAGACCAACGCAGCCTTCAACGCACATCTGTAAAAGAAAGAACATTAAAAAAAAAAAAAACATTTAGCAGGTGTCTTGTTATTTAGTAGAATATTGGCAAATTTGCTCATATTTCGAGTAGACACACACACACACACTTATTTATTTACTTGAGGAGATTTGGGTGCTTTTTCCCGCGAAAACCGCTGGTATTATTTACGACATCTTCATAAGAAGACGCCAGCAAATCAAGCTACTACAATCTGTCAAATTTCTTTAATAAATTTTAAACTTTATCGCTAAAGCTTAAGGTTCAAAGTTGATTGGTAAAATTTGACAGTTTCGGGTAGGTTGATGTGCTGGTGTCTGTACAATAGAACTATGAATCTAAAATGATCAGATTAGAAGGGTATCAATTGTTTTATATTTTGTGTAAACTAATAAATACAAAACCCAGAAGTATATAAATAGAGATCGGATATTCGGATGCAAATTTACCTAAAGTTGAGATGTTGGCTAATATGGAATGCGCTTTTGTATCGAAAAAATCCCGCGGTTCCGGAATTTTGTGTTTCTTTCTGACTATAGAATCGGATGCATGTCTACCTACCTAATATTTATTTATTTATTTATTAAGGATATCCAACGAAGGATACATATTGTAAAGTAAGTAGGTACTATACCAAACTGCAATAACAAACAACGTCAAAATAAGATAACGGACTACATATATTTAGAATAATTTTCATTATGTAGTTGCTTCCTTCCATACTATAAGTACACCCGACTAGTTATGCATTCCCGGTGTTAATGGCATCCCGGGATTTTTTACAGAAAAAAATATTTTAAGAAGCCGCTTCCATGCTTTCATAGAAAAAATTCACTTTAGGTTAATATGCATCCGAATATCCGATCTCTATATATAAATGATACATTCTAGCAAAGTTCAGCAAGAACGCAGAAAGTCGTTTCTGTTACTCATATCTGTGTGACTGTTTCTTTCACTGTCTCATTCTAAACCTCGAAGTGTCATATTAACGCCCGGGTACATCAAGTTCTTTGTGTTCTTACCTCTCCAATGCAGCGTCCTTTAGCTACGAGCGACCTTCGGAAGTAGTCGCACAGTCTGTCACACCGGTATGCGCACGCGCTGTACTCTTGTCCGGGAGGACAACGTGACGTAGTCGTCGTAGGAGTGTATTCCTGTGATGATCCTGGAGAGAAATAAACACCAGGTAATTTTTTTGTGGTAAGAAATAATTTCCCTGACAATGAAACCAATGGGGTAATTGCGTAATACACTATCAGTAGCAATGGCTATAATTTTGACAGTTCAACCACATTCATTGCGTTATTTACTTTGTTGAGCAGACAAATTTTTCGAACATAATTATGAAGAGAAAAACCGGACAAGTGCGAGTCGGACTCGCGCACCGAGGGTTCCGTACAAATTTGTAGGTATGTAAATTGTTTATCATTGGCTAAAAGAAAACTGTTGCTTCAACGTATTCAGCAATTTTTTGAATTGAATCTTCTTTACGCACGCTTGACTTGGGGAGTGAGCTGGCGAACGCGTGACGTAAGCGTTACGAAAAGTGTGATCGGGCGAGGCGAACGGGAGTTGAGTGGGGGATATAAGCAAGAGAAAGCAGTGCGCGCGCACATTTTCTTTCTCTCTCCCTCTCATAGCCAAATACGTTTGAAGTTTCACTTCAGTCGTGTGGTCATAAGCACACTCGGTTTTTTTTTTAATGTAACTACAAATTTACGGTTATCGGATTGTTTCCTGTACTTGTGCTACATGACTTTGCTCCTTGCCAAATTTCATGGTTCTAGATCAACGGGAAGTACCATATACCCTATTCATTCCCTTGAGTGTCGAAATATACGTTTTTTTGCAGCATAAACTGCTGTATCTATTTTTGACGTTAGGTAATTTAGAAGTTTCATATTTTCACAGCTTTAAGGGACCGCAGACTTGAGTATAATGGTTTTAATTTCAACTCGATGCCTCCATGCGTTCCCGAGATAAAGGGTCTTGATAGACAGACAGACGGAAAAGAAAGTGATCGTATAAGGGTTCCGTTTTTTCCTTTTGAGGTACGGAACCCTAAAAATGACACATTTAACAGATCGAGATTGATAGTGTGTTACGAAATTAGGAATCAGCAGTGGGATAAAAGTGATAAAAAAAAAGATTTCAATTCTAGTCAATGTTTAGACTTAAAGATAAGCTTGGAACGAAGGAAACTTTAGGTTGAAGGAATATTGGATATAACTTTATAAAGCACTAGCTGCGCCCCGCGGTTTCACCTGCGTAAATGTCGATCCCGTGGGAATATCGGGATAAAAACTATCCTATGTCCTTCCCCGGGATGCAATCTATCTCTCTGCCAAATTTCATCTAAATCGGTTCAGCGGTTTAGGCGTGAAAAGTTAACATACAAACAGACAGACAGACAGATAGACAGAGTTACTTTCGAATTTATAATATTAGTGTGGATTATGACAAATTGATTGCGGTTGGTTGAGACGTACCTGGCGCCACTGTTGTGGGTGTCGTCGAGATGGTCGTCTTTACAGCACCTACAAATTAATTATTACAGAAATATCAAGAAAAAAAAAATTGCCAACATTTAAGAAAATACGTGTTCGTCGGAGTCCTGTTTTTTTTTTGCCTTAATTGAGTTCAGAATGGCCCTGTCGTTTCTCAAATAATAGGTAGGGTAGGCCAGACGAACCCCAGTGTAAGTTAAGAAGGGGAACTTTTCTGAATACCTTTTGAGCCATGCAAATTACGCCATTTTACATTTGTCTGGCCCAGCTCCGAAACGGATAATTTATTTCTGAATTAATTGCATTTCAACCTTTAAAAGTCCTCCTTAAGCCCTTAACTAAGGCCGCCACTCAGTGGGGTAATAACGTAAAACCTAATGACAATTGATCGCAATCACTTTCATTTTGACAATTCAACCAAGTTCATTGCGTTATTTACGTTATTAAGCAGACGAATTTTTGAAACGTATGAAGCAATGGATTAGGAATTTCGTTCAAAACCTTTGGATGTGATTGAAAGTGTGCTGTTTCAGGTTGAGACTGAGCGAATGCCTAACTAATGTAGCAAATAGAAACAAATTTTCCTTCTCCTCTCCCTCCCAACAACATCAGGACGGCAACCAGTCGGTTATCTTTTAAAGTGAAGGCACATGAACATATTCGGCAGAAGTTGGCCGTAACATCCCAGCGCTGATTTGCTGGATTCGTTTTCTCCTCTACCGATCATTTTTCCCATTGGGAGTTCATTTGGTTTATATGTATGTATCTATGTCCCTATATATTCTTGTATTTTATAGTCATTTCCTAGCTAGTTATCCTGTATGTTGCACCTGCCATGTTTTGTCTCTGCATCACCCTGAGGTTGACTGGTAGAAAATGCCCCAGGCATTAAGTCCGCCTTTGTACAGTATTTTTTTTTACTTGTGAATAAAATTTTAATAAAATAAATAATTTCTACTTACCAACAGTAGTGCCCCCACACTCGGGCCTGATCACGACCACATTGTAAGGCCAATCGCACACCATAGTAACGTTGTTGTACATAGTGCCGGGGCCACACGACTTCAGTACGGGGCCGCTCGGGGCGCATTCGTAGAACTTCGTGCAATCCGTCGGGTGCGGCTCGTTCGGACGGACTGAGTTCTCGCAGAGAGATGGTTCTGTACAAATGACAAGAAATTGAATTAAACAGCGTTTTCATAAGCACTTTGGATTGACAACAGTTGTATTGATGAGGCTGAGGTATCCATAACACTCTTTTTGGTTGGTTTCTGAGGGCAACACAATACTAACAGATGGCTACGATTGGCTGATTGAAATAGCAATAACCAATCAAATCTTTGGGCATGACTTTGATGGCGTGTAATTCTGTGTTGAACAACGTGGGAACCTGGGGCCGTATCACGAAGTAGTAATGCCATCATGATTCCAGTGCGAAAAAGGGATGGTGCTATCGGTCATGTATAGCTCCGTCTCTCTCTTACACTGGAATCATAAGCCATCATAATACGGCACCAGGCGTCATTAATCGTAAAATATAGTTTGATAAATTAAATTTCAGATAAGACCTTTTCTCGATAACTGTTTATAATCAAATCCTGTCATATAGTTACTGAAAACATCTTCAGATAATCGACCACTCCAACCTTTATAATGGTCAAATCTTTTCAGCATATAATCTATAAGTTTAAAAACTAAAACCCGACTACTGAAAAGGATGAAACAAGAAAGTACCTTCCCGTGGTCGCATGCCGCTGTACTAACATATTATTATTATAAGCTATGGATGCGACCACGGGAAGGTACTTTCTTGTTTCATCCTTTTCAGTAGTCGGGTTTTAGTTTTTAAACTTATTTTTTTATTTAATTATTTTGGGGCTTATATCAGTAATATTTATATTTTTTAAATGTGCTAATTAAGCCCTTTCATTTGATACACAACTAGACACGATTAAAAAAAAATGTTTTTTAGATTATGACTTTTTGTCCGCTAGAGGGCGCCATATTCAATTTAATATGACGTTACATAGCCTATAACCAGCGGACGATCAAGACGCTTCCAACGATACCTCATTTATCCAATTATTACAAGGAGTTTAGAAGTTATGAGGGAACAGATGAACATACATACATACATACATACCGGTCAAAATCATAACCCTCCTTTTTGCTTTGCCTTAGTCAGGTAAAAACTTTTAATACTCAAACTATTGGTACTCACCCTCACACTCGCAGTACACTCTAATCTCGAAGTCTAAACACTTCTTCCCGACCTCCTTGCAGTATAGCCCTCGTTGTAAGCTACATTCCACGTCCAGTCCTGTCTCTTTGGGAGACATGTGGTCTCCCACTGTGCGGCATTCTATCTCCTTCATCATGCTTTCTTTGCACATTGGTGTGCCGATTGCCTGTTTATGTGGAAACATATTTATATTATTGAAAGTAAACAGACTCATTTGCTGTGATAATGACAAGTAGTGACAATATTATCTTGTATGGCCATTCTTAATGGACGAGAAAATTTACTCGTGTAAATGCAGCGCCTTAGAATATATAGGGTGAAATTAAATTCATGGGCATCCTTTTAAGGGGTCATTGTACTCATCATTATGAACAACTTTTACTATGGGACTAAACCGAAAATCGCGAAAAAAAATCAGCGGTTCCTTGCATTTATGTTCACATATCTCGACAAAATGTAGGGAAGAGCTGATTTTTTTTTCGCGATTTCAGGTTTGGTCCCATAGTAAAAGTTGTTCATAATGATGATTACAATGACCCCTTAAAAGGATGCCCATGAATTCAATTTCACCCTGTATATTCTAAGGCGCATTTACACGAGTAAATTTTCTCGTCAATTAAGAATGTCCATAGAAGATTATATTGTCACTACTTGTCATTATCACAGCTTCATCGTTAAGGCTCATTTACACGAGGAGAGTTTTTCATAGTGAAATAAAACTTGACTCGTGTAAACAGTAGGTAAGTACGATATTCGCACCTCGCAAGGCGAAAATGCCTCTCCGGACAATATTCATAACGTCAATGTAAATAAAACTTGTATTTCGAGCTATCAAATCACGTTCGAGAAAATCGCTTGAAGAACTTTATAAAGTTTTCTTTTCCATCGAAATAACATGTAAACACATTGTGAAGTCTAGAAACCAAACGTTCGACTTGAAACTGTGTCACTGTTGTACAACTCAATCTTTGCAGGTTTTGTTGGTTGGTTTGCAGAGTCATCAGCCCAGATATCGCACAAGACAGGGAGATTTGGAAGGTAAAAGGGGAGACCTTTGCAATATAGACTAAAAAAAAGTATATATTTCTTGTGTAGAATAGAATAGAATAATACTCTTTATATATACTCTCTCTCTCTCTTTTTTTCTTTCTATTGTTACTCTTTAGATATTTTTGTTTTTGTATATAGTCTCTTACCAGTTCGTTGGGTCGTGGTAGTGGCTCGTTGTCAATCGATTCTCCGTTGGGCCCTGTCTCGGGCGCTCCTCTGTTGACCCAAGACGTCCAGCCGGTCACGCACTTCAGTGGTTCGTCGTGAGGTTTCGGGGATGTCACTTCTTGCGGCTGCGCAATAAGTTCGAGTTAATCTTAGGGAACTATATTTTCTATCACCAAAATTTATATTTGTCATGAAGTTGTATCACCTAATAAATAGATCTATCGCCACGAAATATTTGTATCACCTAATAAATAGATCTATCGCCACGAAATATTTTCGTTCTCAGATAGCGGGGCTCCGTCGACATAGGATGCAAGAACGAGCGAAGGGCACCCCGAGGTTCGGTTTGGTTAGGTTACTTTAAACCCTTTACACAGAAATAGGGGCCCCGCGAAGCGGGGCTCCGTCGACATAGGATGCAAGAGCGAGCGAAGGGCACCCCGAGGTTCGGTTTGGTTAGGTCACTTGCATTGTTTGGTGACTACATTTTGGTGACAGATCTACTATTTGGAGGACAAACCCTATTATTTAAGAAACACAAAACTAATTAAATTGGTGATAGCTTAAATGATACCCTTAATCTTACATTACATTTCGACGGAATTCTCCAAAGGGGTAGGTTTCATGTGTCAAACTTACTAAAATAGAGGTAATGAAATACTGAAGACCTTCCACCCGGACATGAGTTACCTTGGGTAATCTGGAAGTCTTTGAACAGACTCCGGACCCAGGTTGGCCGAAGCAAGGAAAACCTGTTCAGGTGGAGATTCATAGACGACTCCGCCTTTGTAAATGTGGTGCTGTTCCACAAACGATGGGACACTTAATATCGTGTCCTGCGTGTCCTGTTAGCTGCACGTTACAGGAACTGATGGACGCTGGTGATGGCGCTAAACAAGTAGCCGAATTCTGGGCCGAGTACGAGTACATTTAGATTGCTATCGACACGCTAAGAAGAAGATTAACCGGTCAAGGACCGCGGTCCGCCCATTGGCGACGAAACAATAGAAAATCAATTGTGTCTCATTAGCGGAGCTTGACAGAAGATACTGACTTTCATACTTAAAGAGCATGAAGGTCATTCAGTTTTAAATTTTTGCGCGGAACGCAATTTTTTTTGTAACATAAAAGTAGCTAATAACATTAACTATCTGCCAGTGAAATTCCCATCAAAATCGGTCAAGCCGTTTCGGAGATTAGCCTTATCAACAGACCGACTGCCAAAAATTCAAAAAAATATTTTTGTTATAAGTACCGTAAGTATATACTTTCATATTTTTATTTATTTATTTATTTTACCATTTATGTACACACATATATAAAAAGTCAAGAAAAAAACAGAACAGAAAAATAGGTACAAAGGTGATGCTTATTTCATAAGAAATCTCTTCCAGCATACCATATGTAAGTGTCTAAGTGAAGAGACATATAGGTCCCAATTGTCTCCTGTACACACTGGCGTACCACAAGGCTCCATAGTGGGTCCGATATTTTTTATCGCGTTTATTAATGACCTTATACAACACATGAGCGAAAAAGCTGCGGGATCTATCCAGCTTGTAGTGTTCGCCAACGATACTAATGCAGTTGTTTCGGCTGACAATATACACGCTCTTAATTCAATAGTTAATCAAACCTTAGATATCTTCCACAGTTGGTTTGCTGTTAACAGTCTTAAAGTTAATGCCAGCAAAACCAATGTAATGCTTTTTCGTTCCACTTCCAAAAATAAAGAAAGCATTGACTGCGTCATAAATGGAGAAATTGTGAACGTGGTCCCAATGGTTAAGTTTCTGGGAGTTCATATCGATAGCCAGTTACAATGGAAACAAGAGCTGACATACCTGGAGAAAGCAATCAGCTCTGCCTGTTACGTACTAAGAAGTCTAAGAAATGAGGTAACCACAAAACACTTAAAAATGGTCTATTACGCATTAGTTGAGTCTAAACTGAGATATAGTATACTTTTCTGGGGAGGAAGTTATGATTACAATACTCATAAAGCTTTTGTAATTCAGAAGAGAGCAATCAGAACCATAGTTAGAATTCAACAGCAAGAATCATGCAAGCCACATTTTAATGACTTAAATATATTGACAGTCCCAAGTTTGTATATTTTGGTCCTACTTAGCCACTTATCAAAATATATCTTTGAATATGAGACTGAAGATGAAAGGCAAAAAAGGGAGAGTACAAGAAGGAAAGATCTCCAAATGAAACAAGTGCCTCACCTGAACGTTGTAAAGCATAGCGCCTACCACAAGTCATTAAAAATGTTCAATAAACTGCCGACAGAATTAAAAAGTCTAGTACATACAAGTGAGTTTCAGAATAAGCTTAAACGGTTCTTGTTAAATAAGTGTCTATATTCCATTGATGAATTATAATTTTTACAAGTCGAAAGTAACATAAATAAATTTTATTGAATATTATGGATGGACTATTATGAATTGACTATGACAAATTTTTATATTTTTTTTATTATTTTTCTGATTTTAATTGTAATGACTTAAATGTAGATTGCATGCATGATGTTCTTATGTATTTGGTTATAGAAATTCAGACACGATGTAAAAATTGTTATTGAATAAATGAATTGAATATGCATAGCATATGTATTTAGTAAACAGCTGTTATTTTGACATCATAAACAGAAACTTTAATTTTATTTATTTGTATAGATAATTTATGTTTTGAGTTTGAACAGATGAGCAAGTTTGAATTTTTAATTTTCCCTTCTGTCTTTCAAATCCCCTACTCTTTAAAAATATAAAAAACTTACCGCCACAATAGTAGTACAAGGCTGGCCCGTACAAATCTTCTGCTTCTTGGAGCAGCGGCAGGTGTGGCACTCATCCTCCTCCACGACCTCTCCCTCCGCGACCTCCCGCCCGTCCTCTAGAGTCATGCACACCGGTTTGCACTTAGCGCGCGGCACGCAGTCCTTGTGAGTACTGTTCTTGTATACTTGGCCTTCGGGGCACGATTTTTTGGGTTTGCAACCTGTGAATAGGTGTTTATGTTGTATTTAAAGTGAAAACTTCTTTAGGCGCGTTGAACATTTTCTGAGATGGGAAAAAACCATTGAATTCGCGCCACTGTTACCGTAACCAACACCGCTTCGGATGTGTTCGGCTGTCCTCGGGATGTACTCGGTTTTAATGTATATCCGATATGTCAGTGAGTGATGGCAAATTATTCTGTTTGTGTTTCGTGTTTTAGCGCCACTTTTTTGTGTTTTATAAAACGTTAGAAGAGAAAAATAATCTTTATTTAGTACTAGCTGTTGTTCGCAACTTTGTCTGCGAACCAGGAGGAAAAGTAAGCCTATGGCCTTCTCCAGGTCATGGTCTATCCATCAGCCATTTTAGCGTGAAAGTGCAGAAAGCATAATCAGCCCATGTTCCCACTGCTAGGATACAGGTCGCCTCTCTTCAAGAGCGGGCTGTAATCTACCATGGCCCAGTGCGGGTTGATAGATGTCACATGTCTTCGAATTTTTGGTTCTAGGACATGCCGGTTTCCTCACAATGTTTTTCTTCACCGTTTAAAAAGCATATTTAGAGGTATGAGAGGAACAGAGTGTAAAGTTCACTCATACTCTATAGAAAAGGGAACATCCTCCGACCAGACGGGTGTTGTGTCTGGCGGGCAACTGCCCGATGATTCATATCGGGCCGGCGTTGTACAAAGGGTGTCCCTGGAAGTATGGATCAAATCGAATAGGGGCGTGGGCAAGTTCATTTCCAAAGGTATAAAAAAAAAACCGAATTGTTTTAAAAAAATCGTAACAGGAAGCTATCGGGGCTATCAATTTATTTTTTTTAGATAGCCCTGATAGTATTTTTTTATGATTATTTTCTTTGAGCACTATCGAAGTGATTGAAAATAAAATAAAAATTGATCATAACTGTTGAACCGTAAAAAAATTCACCGACATTATCAGGGTTAAAAAGTTTGCAAATGATCTTGCCCACGCCCCTATTCGATTTGAGCCATACTTCCAGGGACACCCTGTATATGCTAGTTGCGCGGTAAACTCTGCTTGCGAGACGCAGGATTTAGCGCGACGTCAGTATGACGCGTTGTTCGCATGTGGCGTTGTAGTTACCGCTACAAGCAGGTATTTATTTTGTCGTGAAAAACACTGCTCCATGTATTCACAAGCTTACCTTCAACACAAGTGTCCTGTTCACAGTTGGTCTTCATTTCAGGGTAGTACAGGGTGTTGTCGCAAGTCTCCACTGGGCACGGAGATAAACACGCGTCGTAGTTGGAGCATTCCTCGTCACATTGCATTGCTGTTAGGCACATAAATATTCACATTTTAGTTCAAGAGTAAATGTAACATTAGGGATTGAATCCTGTTTAAGGAGGAAATTAAGTGGGTTAAGTAATTAGCAGGAAAATGTTATCGATAAATGTACGTTGTCTCTGCAATTTCGAATGTTTCAGATTATAATAATGACATTGTTATTTATTTATTATTTTTTATGGTTGTTGCTATATTGTAATTTGACAAATAGATTTTGACATTACCAGATTATGTAAAGATTATAACTAGTAATAATTGTGATTGTCGTTAATGTTTTGGATTATTTTGACATTAAGCTTTTTAACATTACACATTACGACATATATTCTTCATTATGTGATTTGCGAGAGATTTATATTTAATTCATTGATTATTTTGATTATTATTTTTGTTTTGTTTTAATCTGATTTGTAACTACATATTAAATTTGACTATGGCTAATAATAATCGTATCGATAGCTGTATCTATAGTACTATTTAATTCTAACCTAATATGTTGCATGCCGTAAGGTGAAATGTATCGGGACACTTAACAAATATTCCAACTTATATGTATACCTACATTATCAGAAAATAAATGATTTCTTTCTTTCTTTCAGTGATCGGAATAGGCTGAGTATATTTATCTAAAGTTTAAAGAACAGAGACGAAATCGGAGGCTTCCTTATGACAATTTTTTTTTTAATATTGGCTATTTTATTAACCAAAACATTGATTATGATTTATTAAAGCATTTATAATGGTAATGATAAAATATATACTGAAAGTAACATAATTAAAGTTCCGGTAAATTCGGTTTCCGGAAAAAATAAAATGTCATAAGGAAGTCTCCGATTTCCGTCTCTGTTCTTTAAACTTTAGGCAAATATACTCAGTCTATTCCGATCACTGGTAATTAGGCAGGTTTTAAGTGGCTAAAATCCATGAAGATGATAAATATTTCCCACATTTCATATGGCTATTTGACATAACTCTGACTGACAAATGGTGACATAACAATCGATTTTAGTGTAATCAGACTAAAACGTTCTCATTACTGGGACACAAGTCTCCTCTCCGTGAGAGGGAGTGGGCCGTAATCCACCACGCGGGCCCAGTGCGACTTGGCAGATGTCACTTGTCTTCGAACTTTTGTTTCAAGGACATGACGGTTTCCTCACGATGTTTTCCGTCTCGGTTTTGAGAGCAGTGGTGATGAAATAAATTACACAAAGTAATGTGCCGGCCAGGATTCGAACCTACGACCACTCGACTCGTAAGTCAGGGCCATTATCACTGCTCTTGACAATAGAACTTACTAATCTGTAAACCCTGGACTGTTAATAGGCATCAGAATATCTATAGTCTACTTACATCCTTTTTTAAATCGAATTTTGATTTTCGATAGTTGTCTTAACAACAGGCTCCATAAATCTTCAGTCAATACTTACGACAAGTGGCCTGCGTCCTCCACTTAAACGTAACACCTCTAGCAGCACACGCGTGCGCATACGCAGCTAGTGCCGCGCACGCGCAGTCGCAGTCGGCGCCCGCGTCGCACGCGCACGCGTCGCGCGTGCAGCGCTCGATGTACGGCGAGGGAGACACCTCCGCGTGGCAGCGGGTGAAGGGGTACTGTTTCATTGTGCTGCAGATTGAGGACGCCCATTCTTTGCGTTCGGGGCGTTGTTTGCAATGGTCCTGTATAAAAAAAAAAACCGAGTGTGCTTAAGACCACACGACTGAAGTGAAACTTCAAACGTATTTGGCTATGAGAGGAAGAGAGAAAGAAAATGTGCGCGCGCACTGCTTTCTCCTACTTATATCCCCCAATCAACTCCCGTTCGCCTCGCCCGATCACACTTTTCGTAACGCGTTCGCCAGCTTACTCCCCAAGTCAAGCGTGCGTAAAGAAGTTTCACTTCAAAAAATTGCTGAATACGTTGAAGCAACAGTTTTCTTTTAGCCAATGATTCCGGTAAGTGAAATGACCGTAGAAATACTAATTAGCTTGAGTTATGACCTTGGAACTGTACAAGATACTTTTCTCAAGGGACTTACCAAAAGCCGTTGCGGTTTAGGGCACGTAGGCTTAAGTTTCCAGGAGTCAGCGAAGATAAGTGCTGAAGACTCCGCCATGCCACCTCCTGAAGGCGTCTGGAAGTCATCGCGTCTATCACCGTTGTAGTTGCCGCATAGACCTTTCACCTAAAATAGAGAAGGTTTGTTAGCTGACCAGTAAACAGATCGGGATCAAGTTGAAGTTTCTATCTTGCGCAGGGTAAAGAAAGCTTAATTTTCATCCAGGAGCAACTCTACTTCTTGGTCATAATGAAATAGGTAAGTACTGCAAAAGATGTAGCATTTTTTTGAAATGCAGACAATATTCATAAGAGTCCATGCAAGTGATGAAAGGAAAGCCTTTTAATATCATCGTCATGGGGTCGGCTTTCAGTATAACCCGATGCAGCTGAATACCAGTATTTTACATGGAGCGACTGCCTATCTGGCCTCCACAACCCAGTTACTGGGTAATACAATACCCCTTGGTAAGACTGGTTGTCTGACTTTCGGGCTTCTGACTACCCGTAACGACTGTCAAAGATCCGCGAATGACAGCCGGGACCAACGGTTTAACGTGCTTTCCGAGGCACGGAGGGGTCTCGGTATGTAAAGATGGTCACCCATCCACAGACCAACCGCGGCAAGCGTAGCTTAACCTGATCGATCGACCTGTGCGGCTGTTATTATTTAGCCACGGGCCCCTCCTTTAATGTATAACTAGCGATATAATGCATAGGAAACCGGCCAAGCGCGTGTTGGACCACGCACAATGAAGGGTTCCGTAGTTGGAATGAATTTATCCCACGAACAAACTTAACATTGTAGTTGAAAATCATGTTCTCCCATACATTGCAACTGCAAATTTAAGTTGGTCGACTATTACTCGTAATTGTAAAGTCTACTTAGCTGTGATCAAATTATAGCTTTATAGTACTAAGAGTCTCTGAGCTAAGCTGCGGACGGACGGACGGACGGACAGACGGTCATGGCGAAACTATAAGGGTTCCTTGTTGACTACGGAACTCTAAAAAAGAAGCAACTTGCAATGTTCTGGTGATGATTATAACTCACCCTTCCTTGCCAGATGGAGTCAACTTTGACGTACACTCTCATGCCTCTGTCCCATTGCAGGCTCATCCCAAGTGATGGGACATCCAGGAAAACGTAAGCACCCGCCATACGCATCTTAATCCTAGAGGAAGAATATTATATTTTGTTATCACTCTAATATTATAAAGGCGAAAGTTTGTGTGTGTGTGTGTTTATATGTTTGTTACTTCTTCACGCTCAAACGGCTGGACCAATTTTGATAAAATTTTGTATGGGGGTAGCTGACACCCTGGATTAACATATAGCTACTTTTTATCCTGATATTCCCACGGGATCGACATTTACGCGGGTGAAACCGCCCGGCGCAGCTAGTGATTTCATAATACACCAAAAACATCAGCTAGGATCATTGTGGTCCAATGGAACACCACAGGTTTGCAGGATCTCGTAAACTTTAATCATGCTCAGGATTGCACTACAATAGCATTTTTGGGATTTTTTAACAACATATCTGCTACTATCAAAACAATATTAAATACTAGCTGCGCCCCGCAGTTTCACCCGCGTAAATGTCGATCCCGTGGGAATATCGGGATAAAAAGTAGCCTATATGTTAATCCAGGGTGTCAGCTACCTCCATACAAAATTATATCAAAATTGGTCCAGCCGTTTGAGCGTGAAGAAGTAACAAACATATAAACACACACACATTTACAAACTTTCACCTTTATACAGGGTGAAATTGAACACATGCGACAAATCCAAATGGGAGATTGTACTCATTATTATGAACAACTTTTACTATGGGAACAAACCTGAAATCGCGAAAAAAAATCAGTTGTTCCCTACATTTTGATGAGTTATGCGAACATAAATGTAGGGAACAGCAGATTTTTTTTTCGCGATTTCAAGGTTGGTCCCATAGTAAAAGTTGTTCATAATAATGAGTACAATCTCGCATTTCGATTTGTCGCATGTGTTCAATTTCACCCTGTAATATTAGTGTGATTATTAGATGTGCTTAATTGAGCATATACTCGTAATTATATTATATTATTAGGTGGATTATTAGCATTAATATTAGTAGGACTAGTAGGATTTAATAAATGTCTGTTTGTATACCTCTTCAGCTTGGATATGTCGGGTATGGGTGAATCCTTGGTCAGTGAGACGATCTCTTCATTACCGCCGCCGCCAACCTTCAGAGTCACCGACTTAGAGCAGGTGGCTCCGGTTGTACCGCATGGAACATTCTATGGAAAACGAAACAGTTTATTTTACTACTGAACAAAGAAAGTTATTTGAAAAATACGGTGGAATAATCTTAATAGTTCTGTCAGTTTTACGTTAAATTCACGACGTTTAAACGAGGACGACGTCGTCGGACGTTCATTGGTGTTATATGTCACGGGTAATAGCCGAAGTGCGGTTACACCTAGGTTTAGCCGGGTACAAGTAGGCAACAAAAGAGATAAGTATGCAGGATCTTCGGATATAGTTGAAGTTTAGTAAGAAAACGATGGATTTTCTTAAATAAAATTTAATTTTATTAATCGAAAATAAACAGCTCATTTATGAAATTAAATTTCAGTCGAAAACATCCATCGGTTTCTTACTAAACTTCAACTATATCCGTAATCCTGCATATTTATCTCTTTTGTTGGGTGTACTTCGGGTGACATCGGTTGCATGGTTGCGGTCGGTAGATAGGCGACGTAGGATGCAAGAGCAAGCGAAGGGCACCTCGAGGTTAGGTTTCGTTAGGTTACTTTAAACCCTGTACATAGAAATAGGAGCCCGTCGACGTAGGATGCTGCACCTAGTTGTACCCGGCTAAAACTAGATGTAGCCGCACTTCGGCTATTAGCCGTAACATATACAAAGTATTGTAAAACATTTTAAGAGAGTAACGGTGGATTTTCTTGCCCATTTTTCTCCATACGAAAACTACCTTTTGGAAGGGGCGACTAGAATAAATTCTATTTTATTGTAAATTTTGACGTTCAAAAGTGCTTTTTATGTGCCTATTTGAAACAAATGCTTTGACTTTAATTCTACAAGTAATAAACACCAAGTACGTTTACGTCGGCTATCTCGAGGTGTACTTTGTAATAACTAAAGCATTCTCATATGGTCACCTTCTTCAGGCTCCTTCATCACTACAATGAACACCACTGTTCATCGTAGTGTTGCCAATATTTTTTAAAACTTATTGACACCTCTTAAGAGGGTGCGTTTGAACTGGTTTGGAAATAAAAGAATAGAGGAAATCTACGTCTCACCTCACCTTAATCTGATTGGTCTTTTCCTATCTTGGCTTCTCTTCACCTCAGTGCAAACGCTGCCTTAAGGTCATAGCACATATCAACTCGGAAAGAGACCGTCACCGTATCGCCTTTCGCCTCAACGTCAAACAGGCGTCAACCTAACGTAAGTACGTAACCAAAGCGGATCAGAAGCTCCGCTACGTCGACTCGGCTACGGCTAGGCGACGCCGCGCTTACGGCTCGCCGACCGCTGGTTGATGGTGCAACAAGCCGCGGGAGGGGGGAGAGGGGCAAGGGGGGACGCGAAGAGACGTAAGCTCGGGTACGGAGAGACGTAAGCGCGGGAACGACAAGCCGTAACGCACCGCACCGCGGTTCGCGAGCTTGTCCCGAGGCGAGGCGATTACGTTACGATTCCGAATAATGTGATTTACAGTAGGGAGTTTCATACAAAGAATAGTGAATGGCTCGAGTTGATATGGTAACGATCCCTTTCCGATTTGATACGTGTGCTACGACCTTTGTCCTCATTTACACGAATCTACAAGCTAACAACCTCTCACCTGAATTTCGACATCGAATCCATCTTTGCTGTCCATGACGCCCTTAGCCAGCAGATAGGTGCAGACCCCTTCGAAGTCGTAGTCGGTTCCGTCGAAGGTGACCACGTGCGAGTCGCCCCATGCTGAACATACGCCGGCGCATTTACGTTGACTGCACGACCAGTTGCCGCTCTTGCATTCGCTGTGCAAAAAAATGTTATTATAATTATTTAAATCTCTAAATAAATAATCAATAATAATCTCTATTATAGTGTAGTAGCTTCTGCCTGCGACTTCGTCCGCATGAAATTTCACCCTCCCCCCATTCACCCTCTTAGGGGTGGAATTTCGAAAAACCCTTTCTTAGTGGATACCTACTCTTCACTAAGAACACACCCTCCAAATTTCATGTCTCTAGGACCAGCGGTTTAGGCTGTGCGTTGATATATCAGTCAGTCAGTCAGTCAGGACTTTGAATTTTATATGTATAGATTATTTTGCACCACTGACAACCCCATGTTTTTATAGCCACGTAATCACTGTCAATTCCAAGGTTGCCTGGAAGAGATGGCAGAAAGCGATAAGGCCGCCCATTGTATGTTTTATATTAATAATCGTTTTTTTTTTGTTATGTTTTTTCTAGTGTACAATAAAGTATATATAAATAAATCTTTAGCGCTTGTTACTTCTGAAGAAGCAGTCAACTTAATGACGATGATAAATGCAGACATCAAGTTTCAATTCCAATTATATTAAAGGAACTTAAAAATGCAGAGGTACTGTTACGTACAGTAAACAAACATTATCTCAATTTAATTTATGATTATATCTTCAGTAATAAATATTAATACAAGAAGTTAGATATTTCTTGCTATCTTGGCCCATTCATTAAGCCTACCTACTTCCGTTAAACCATTAAGATAAGACTTCACTTTTTGGGTTGATAAAACATGAAGACGAGTTTTCAGTAAAAATACGCACAAGTAACTCAAATTGGCATCATGCCAGGAATATTTATAGTATATTTAATTATACACCGTGTTCTTCACGATATCCATAAACTTTGTCAAACGCTTCTATAGCTTTTACAAATTAAATCTAACAAAGGAAGTAGTACTTAAAAAGGCTTCGTTACAAAGATATTTGTGATTTCATTTAGTGAAATTGAATTGAGCTATGCAGTAAGAAAGGGTCTTACTCAGTTTTGACAAGTTGCAGCCCGCCAAATCTTATGAATAAATACGTGTCGTTGTCAATTCGGATAAAGAGGCATGCATATCGGGCGATTTACGTCAAGGTATTTAGTTTATATGAAAATTAACAAAAATAAAAAATAAGAATTCATTAATGTGTCCATAATGAAAAATGCTTATTTCCATGGTCTGAACATCTGGTCGAAGTTTATGTATATCGTCCGTAACACGGTCTAATAGGTATTAACTTCCGAATATTGGAGCGAAGTACAATTACAGTGTCATCAGTGAGGAGTAAATTAAAGATAACATTTTCTTCCTTTTTAAAGGAGTACAGGAAAATGAAAAAGATAAAATTTAACAATATTTTTCTTTAAAGTTTTTTCTGTACCTACTGTAAACCAGTTTGCTGGAGTAATAGTGTGCTAATGCTGATAAAGCAGAATCGATAACACCTTGGCTCACGTTCTACAATGAAAGTGAAAGGCACGTACGCATAATACATACAAATATACGCAATGTCCACTAAGTATTGTTTTATTTGAAATCAAGATATAACGGGGGCGTAGCTCAGATGGTAGAGCGCTCGCTTAGCATGCGAGAGGTACCGGGATCGATACCCGGCGCCTCCAAACATTAATAATATTTTTTTGAGGGAACGTTAGTTTTTCTGTTAAAATAAATAAAACAGTGGCACTCCGAGAGTGTTGAAAGAAGTGAAAACTTGAACAATTACGTGTAGTATGTTTTGAATTGTCATATAAACAAAACACAAACGGAATACTTTGCCATCATTTACTGACATATCGGAAATACATTAAAACCGAGTACATCCCGAATATAGCCGAACACATCCGAATGTACC
This sequence comes from Amphipoea oculea, assembly GCA_945859645.1. Lineage (NCBI taxonomy): Eukaryota > Metazoa > Arthropoda > Insecta > Lepidoptera > Noctuidae > Amphipoea > Amphipoea oculea. The sequence continues at coordinate 20,236,942 of OX243873.1, forward strand.
GCGGTGTCGGTAACGGTGTCGTGAGTTCAATGGTTTTTTCCTATCTCAAAAAAATGCCCAACGTGCCTAAAGAACATTTCACTTTAAAAAAAATGTTTTTTTTTTATATTCTCAAATCTTGCCTAAGATTGTATACACTGACACCCCCTTACTAATAAACGTATTATATCAGATGAATTGTTACACACCGATTTCTCTCTTTCAGTCATCAGTAATTTGACTTTCGAAAGAAGACAAAGCGTTGTGTACCTATCTATACAGACGCTATACAACGTTTATTAGTAAGGGGGTTATGAGAGAACAGATGAACATACATACATACATACCGGTCAAAATCATAACCCTCCTTTTTGCTTCGCCAATCGCCGTAGTCGAGTAATAAAGTCAAACTTTAAAACGTTTGACTCATCAAAAATTTTCAGTATAAAAAATACTATTGTATTAAATAAATTGAAATAAACTCTAACAAGCGAGAAATCGAGCACCGTCTTATACCAGCCACGGTAACGAAACCATAGCGACTCCTACTTTGGCCCGTAACGCCATCTATCGAGTTGAGAGTCAAACTTGTATATTCCATTGTTATACCATGTTATAGTATAAGTTCTTTTTGAAGTTTTCGGCAAAGTATTGCCAGAATTTAAAACGAAAAATATACCTAGTTATTATAAAAAAAAAACAGGCATTTGAATTACAAGTCGAAGTGTTATTTGTTTTGTGGGTTGTTGGGTTTGGCACTTCTTGCGATGCGCCGCACGCCTCCGTCACCGTACAATTATGAACATCGTTAGTTTATAATCTATCTCATGAGATTATTAGATTATAGATTTCTAACCTAACCTAACTCATTTGGTCGGGGTCCCCTGGCTTAGTTTTACTGCGACTAATTTGGCTACCACCAATACAGACAATCCTATTGGATAATTAGACGATGGATACCTACAAAGTTCGGTTTCCTGCTAACTTATTGGCACAATAGAGACAAGGCACCAGTGTTCCTTATGAACGTCCCCGAAAAATCTAAAAACAATCAATGAACAAAGATCACTAAAGTACCTTAAATTTAAAGATATTTTACCAGTTGTCAGGATGAAGGAAAGACTATTCGGATTCCATAACTTATATTTTAGGAGCTGGTATGTATACACAATTTTGCTTTTCACTTAGATGTAGGACAGCAGAACTACAAAAATATTTTCTAGCCAATCACAGGTGAGCGGGTCGATTTGTTCGAACTATAAATACCGCGCGTCGCGCCAGGAAGTTAGTTGAATGCCCGCGCGCACAGCGCGCGGACGTTGATGCCAGCTGCTACATAGCTCCTCCCCAGCGAAGCGCCCGTGAAATGCGAGTAGTACAGAGCGGTGTCCCGCTCGCGACGTCAGCGATCGCGTAAGTAGTGCAATGTGGTGTCTCGACGCGGTGCCGGCGAGCGGCGGGGCTGCGCCGCGGTGACGGTGAGGTCAGTTTGCACGGAGATGCGTGAGCGCAGTGTTCGCACTTCGCGCTGTGTGCCTTTCACTTCACTTTTAGCTTTAGTGCACGGCCGTGCTCCGTCTCGGCTGGACGTATGTTCTACAGGGCGAAGCGTACGGTAGGTCTTGAGGTGCGGCCGGATCGTGTGACATATGATGTGTGGTCACTTAAATGACTTACTGCTTCTTCGGTGTTAGGCAGGAATGCTGGCTTTAACCGATCGATGCTGATGTTTACTTGTCGATCGTTGATTATCACTGTGTACACCTTGTTTTGTCTCTTCAAGACACGATACGGACCTTCGTAGGTCGGCGTCAGTGGTCGACGGTAGGCATCGGTACGTATAAATACATGCGTACATACATGTAGGTCGTCGTGAATAAACATTGCGCGGCGATCTGTGTTCCGGCGCACAGCCTGCATCGTTTTCATTGCGTTGGTTATGACGTCGCTAAAGTGTGTATTTGTATTTGCGTATATAGACGTTTCTCCACACATTTCGCCGGGTAGCCGTAGTGGTTTACCGTATAGCGCTTCTGCTGATGACACATTAGTGTTTTCTTTAATTGCAGCGCGAAGTCCTAGCAAAACAGTTGGCAATTCTTGCGTCCAGCTTGAGTTATGTAGTCGTGCCGTCAATGCTGTTTTAAATGATCGATGCCACCTTTCAACCATCCCATTCGCCTGTGGGTGGTAGGCAGTGGTTCGTGTTTTCTCGATGCCCATTCTATTCATTAATGTTTTGAATAAATGTGATTCGAACTGTTTTCCTTGATCGCTTGTGATCCTTTCTGGGCAACCAAATCGCACTATCCAACCTTCGTAGATGGCCGTGGCGATAGTGTTGGCTTCCATGTTGCTGACTGGGAATGCTTCTGGCCATTTAGTTGCTCGGTCAATGATGGTAACGCAATATCGTTTTCCCTCTGATATGGGTAGGGGTCCGACGATATCTATGTGTATGTGCGACAGTCGATCTGCTGGTGGGTACTGTTCTAGCGGCGATACTGTGTGTCGCTGCACTTTTGTTCGTTGGCAGGTTATGCAACATTTGGTCCACATACTGACGTCTTTGTTCATGCTTGGCCAGAAAAAGCGTTGTGTAATCATCTTCCTAGTTGCTCGGGTGCCGGGGTGGCTTAACTCGTGTATGGCATCGAATGCTTTTCTTCGTAGCTCTGGTGGCAGGTAAGGTCTTACGTGGCCACTTGATGTTTCGCACAAAATTGGCTTACTTGCGTTGAATGGACAAAGTCGCTCGAATCGGAGCGATTTGTTTTTCGTGACGTCAGTCAGTTGCCTGTCGCTGTGTTGTAAGCGAGCCAGCTCGTCGTAGTCGATTGGTGATGGAGTGGATATTGCTTCGATTCTTGACAATGCATCGGCCACAACGTTGTCCTTTCCTTCAATATGGCATATATTCATGGTGAATTGACTGATATAGTGTAAGTACCTCGTGCGTAATGGTGTTTCAGTCTTGCTGTTTAGCCGCAGTAGTGCATGCGTTAACGGCTTGTGGTCCGTGTATACCGTTATTTCTCTACCCTCAAACATGCGCCGAAAGTGCCTTATTGCCAGGTAGATCGCCAGTAGCTCTCGGTCAAACGTGCTGTATTTCTTTTGTGCTTCTGTCAGTTTCTTTGAGTAAAAACCGAGTGGTCTCCAACTGTTTCCTACACGTTGCTGTAGCGCGGCTCCGACACAGGTGTTTGAGGCGTCACACATCAGTGATAACGGAGCGTGAACTGAAGGGTGTGACAAAGTGACGGCATTTTTGATGCTGTTCTTACAGGCTTGAAATGCTTCTTTATCTTCACTGTTGAAGTGCACCTTGGTCTTGTCATTTTTCTTGCATGTTCGTAGATATTTGTATAGTATTTCCTGAACGTGTGCAGCATGCGGTATATTTTCTTTATAAAAATTTAATATGCCGAGAAATCGTCGTAGTTCTTGAATTGTGGTTGGTTCAGGATAATCGGATATTGTCTTCACACGATCTTCTGTTGGTTGGATACCGGCTTCTGTTAATATGTACCCAAGGAATTCTAGTTTTTTGTGTCCGAAAACGCATTTCGACACGTTTATTTTCAGACCATGCTCTTTGAGTCTTTTGAAAAGATCTTCTAGGTGACTTCTGTGGGCTTCTTGGTCTGGTGAGGCGACCAGAATGTCGTCTACGAATGGGAAAACGTGGTCCATGTTGCCGAGTACATTGTTGATGTGTCGTTGGAATGTTTGTCCGGCGTTGCATAAACCGAAACACATTCGTGGGAATTCAAAAAGCCCAAACGGCGTGATGACTGCGGTCTTCTCGATGTCTTCTTCACGTATTCTCAATTGATTATACGCTTTCCTCAAATCAATCTTCGAGAAGATTTTCATCCCTTCGAGATGGTACGTGAAGTCTCGCAGTCGTGGTATTGGGTACCGATCCGGTTTGGTGACGGCGTTTAGTCTTCGATAATCACCACATGGTCTGTATTCGCCAGTCTTCTTCTCTACGAGGTGGAGTGGACTTGCCCAAGGTGACTTTGATGGCCGGCATATTCCTTGTTCAAGCATAACTTGAAACTCCTTCTTCGCCGCTTGATATTTGTGTGGCGGCAATGGTCGTGCCTTATTGTAAACGGGCGGCCCGTGAGTGACAATATGATGTTCAACTTCGCTGTTCTTCATATTGTTGAAGTTCGAGGAAGTTATCTCGGCGTACTGTTGTAGAAGGTTGTGGTACGGGTCGGTGAGGTTGATAGTAAGCACGGTGGGGGTAGCGGCACTGTTTGCAATGCACCCGTCGATTGCCAGCCCTGTTTTCTTATCGATGAGTTTCCTGGCACGTAGGTCGACGAGAAGGTCGTGATGACGCAAAAAATCGGCGCCCAATATCGGTCGCTTCACGGCAGCAACGATAAACTGCCATGAAAAGGGGCGGCGTAGACCCAGGTTGAGTTCCAGCTTCCTCTCGCCATATGTGTGTATTGGGGTGCCGTTCGCCGCATACAACACTTCCTCCACCCGCTTCATTCCCTTCGTGTTGGGAATGACCGATACGTTGGCTCCGGTGTCCACAAGGAATCTCAAGTGATGTTGGTAATCGCAAACGTGTAGACGGTATGGTGATATTTCATTAACCTCGGGTCCCGTCGTAGCCAAGGTCGCGACTAGTTTTCCTGACGCTTGAACTTGCACGGAGATCTGCAGTTGCGTGCTTCTTTACCGTAACGGGTGTGGTAAAAACAAATATCTCCTGACGTCTGCTGGTAAGAATTCGTTCGGCCTCGGGATTGCGAACGTGACCTTGAGCGGAATGATGATCTTCTTTGTCTTGATCTATCCATTTTCATTGCCGCAATCTCCCGCGTGAGCTGCATAATGGCTTCTCGAAGATCTGGCTCAGGCTGCGAGTGATGGCTTTCGTGCCGTGATGTAGACGTTGACGGCTGTTTGCATGCACAAACTGAATGGACTTCTCGGGTTTGCTCGTGCATCTTGTCGGCCATGGCAGCAAGTACGTCGAGTGTGGCGTTTTCGTTGACCGATAGTACAGCACGCGTGGAGGCAGGCAGGTGTCTCATCCACAGTATCTGCAGGGTGGTATCGGGCATCTTGTCACGCGCTGGTTCTCTCATACTACGCAATAGCTGGGACGGTTTCAGGTCTCCCAACTCCATCTCGGTGAGCAGCTTTTCTAGTTGCTTCGTCTCCGACTCTTCATAAACGGACAACAGCCTCTTCTTAGCCTCCTCGTAGCGGCCAGCGCGTGTCTTGCTCATAATGATGTCGCTTATTTGTTCGACATCCGTCTTCTCGAGGTGAGCTACTAGGAGGCTGAACTTCGCTTCGTCGCCGGGCTTCTGCGGGTTTACCACGGTTTCAAATTGTGCAAACCAGAGAAGTGGTTTGTCACGCCAAAACGTTGGTATGCGTGACTTTAAGGAGACGGTCGCTACTTCGTCGTTGGTTGCCATTTTCAATGTTCGTCGGGGTCACCACTTTACCAGTTGTCAGGATGAAGGAAAGACTATTCGGATTCCATAACTTATATTTTAGGAGCTGGTATGTATACACAATTTTGCTTTTCACTTAGATGTAGGACAGCAGAACTACAAAAATATTTTCTAGCCAATCACAGGTGAGCGGGTCGATTTGTTCGAACTATAAATACCGCGCGTCGCGCCAGGAAGTTAGTTGAATGCCCGCGCGCACAGCGCGCGGACGTTGATGCCAGCTGCTACAATATAACCAAATAAAATTAACAATGCAACGTGAAATCTCCAGCGATAAACATTAACATTCCAAACAAAAATGCGCTTTCCGCACTACCACTCGCAACGATATTAATTTGCTTGTTTGGCGCCGACTCAAAATTACTTAGGTATATGTACATTAGATTAAGAACTTATTTATTAAGGTTAAATAATTTTTTACTTTTCAGTTTTTTCGGTCGTTTTTTTTTGTTAAAAAGTTTTTTATAAGTAGCACAGTTCTTCAAGAGGGCTATAAGGTCTTTAACATCACGGCAGGAACCTTAGGAGCCGAGCAAAAAGGAAGAAAACAGAAAGAACGCTAAAAGCGCGGGTAGGCGATACGATGCGATGGGGTGGGTGCGCGGAAAGAAGCTAGTATTTTCTATAAAGCTATTAACCATTTATTGCACTCCTCCTGCATCATATGTCCGTCAGGGTAGCTCCTGCCTCCGTGGTGACAGGGGCACTGAGATGGTGGCAAACATTTCTTGGACATGGTGTCTAGGACGAAACCTTTCTTGCACTGGCAGCCTGGGCGACATTCTGCGGTTGTTGATGTCGGCGGGAGATGCATATTCTGTGTATGAATAGTAAACGTTAGAAAATGGGAGAATAAGGTTTCTGTAATATTATGTTACTCCAGATTAAATTGACAGAAGATAAATATTAGTTTAGTCCTGTCAAATTAAGATACTCTATAGACAGGTTTTTAGTAGGTAAATTGACGTATTTTTAGTAGGTAGCCAATTTTTTAATCACGTCTAAAGCCCGGACTCCACTGAAGCGGAGCTGGACAGAGCGGAGCGGAGACGTGCAGGAATCGACCAATCACAATGGTTTAAATCCTCATCGCGTCACTCGTCTCGTCTGTGATTGCACGATTCCTGCACGTCTCCGCTCCGCTCCGCACAGCTCCGCTTCAGTGGAGTCCGGGCCTTAGACGTGATTAAAAAATTGGCTACCTACAAAAATACGTCAATTTACGTCAGGCGCTGATAATTTCGACATGACTATACTACATACATTTATCTTCTGTCCTTTTCTTAATGAAATATAAAGAATCACTGAACTTAAATTTTGTTTAGTTTGTGAACAAGGGAATCGGCGCCATTACGGCATAGTTTTTTTTTTGTGACAAAAAAAATCCAACATGTAACTATGAAGATTCCGTTTCACTACGGGATTCTAAAAAGTGTTGTCATCAGTAACAAGTAGTCTGTCAGATTAATAATTTCAAATTTCGGTTCATAAATTATACTTAATACATTTAATTTTAGAGCAGTGGTGGCCCAGTGGTATCAGCCGCGACTTACGAGTTGTAGGTCGTAGGTTCGAACCCAGACAGGTGCTTTACTTTGTGTAAATTATTTCATCACCACTGCTCTCAAAACGGTGAAGGAAAACATCGTGAGGAAACCGGCATGTCCTAGAACCAAAAATTCAAAGACATGTGACATCTACCAACCCGCACTGGGCCCGCGTGGTGGATTACGGCCCACTCCCTCTCACAGAGAGGAGGCCTGTGTCCCAGCAGTGGGAACATTATAGGCTGATGATGATGATGATGATGATTTAATTTTATATAACGTAGGTATGCGGGAAGCACAGAATCGATAAGTGGCGGTGTTTGGGGGAAGCCTATGTCCAGCAGTGGACGTCTTTCGGCTGAAATGATGATGATGATAAACGCCTCGACTCAAAAGAAACCTTGTAATCTGCATTCGCGATCCATTTGCCAAAAGTGTAAACAAAAATGAGTTTATGGAAAAATAACTTTAAATCCTACACCACAAAGTTCAGTTTACTCTACAACTTCAAACATTTTTATAACTTTTTCAATAATACTAGTCACTCTGAAATCAACTTAATTGCCATTAAAATAAAGTTGATATTTGTTTAACTTGAAATATTATTAATTTGAAACATAAGTTTGAATAGACAATAAGTTTAGCATACATACCTTGCAAGTAAGCGGCTCAGCGATCTCACAAGTAGTAAACTCCATGTTGTTAGACGCGCTACAGTTACTGCGCAGGTCTTCAGCTGGCGGGTAGTTCTGTATCTCCATCGGAGTGGCTGGTTTGCAGTCCCAGCGAGCACCAACGCATGTACTGGATGAGTACAGGACAATGGTCAATAAAAATATTAGGTATTTTGGGGACTTAAAACTATGCTTGAAGGATTTTAAGAGAAGTTCTAGCTAATAATCATTGATCGGAATAGGCTGAGTATATTCACCTAAAGTTTAAAGAACAGAGACGGAAATCGGAGACTTCCTAATGACTAAATTTTTTTTAAAATAAGTACTTTTTTTTTTTAAACAACATAAAAATATATATTTTTAATATTGGTTATTTTATTTGTCAAAAAATTGATTACGATTTATTAAAGCATTTATAATGTTAATGATAAAATAAGATATTGAAAGTTACATAGTTAAAGTTCCGGTAAAAAAAAAAAAAATCACAAGGAACTCTCCGATTTCCGTCTCTGTTATTTAAAGTTTAGGTAAATATACTCAGCCTATTCCGATCACTGCTAATAATAATAAATTCATTTATTTCGGGCATCTAACACACATTGCCACACTAAATGCGAAGTAAATCAAAATGAATATCATGTCAGTCCAAGGACAGAAGGTTTATAGAGCTGTATAGCTATTCACAAACACTCGATAAGCTTCCGTATCGTATCGAACATTAATCATTGTTATCGTAGGAGTCTTCTAAACGCTGTTCACAAGTCCAAAACCCGAAAATTTTGTCAGTTTAAAACAAATAGACGCCCGCTATTCTTCCAACAGCTATTTGCTGTTGAGGGCAAGTCAAATCGGGTTATCGACATGTCAGGTTTTCGATACGATAGCCTGTCGTATGCTTGTGAATCAGGGCTCAGGTCTGGTAAAGAACAGCTCCATAAATTTTCTGTCCATTAATTGGTGTGTGTTCATTTGGTGTTTTTAGCGTATAGAACAAGTTTTAATTTTAACTTTATTTCTATTATTGCCGTTTCGTTGACTTTTTGACAGGATAAATAGAATTAAAATGAGAGGGACGACGTAAAATCACGGGAATAACCAAAAAAAGTGTGATAGTAAGGAACTCTTAACGGAAAACGGAATGAACATTAATTAATATCATAGTACAGGGATGGCGAACCAATGGCACTCCATCAAGATAATTTAGACACTCTATCAATTTTTCGATATCGAATAATTAATTAATTAATTTTATTCATTCACTTCGGACAACAATATAGTCCATTTTGTTAGTAAAATATCTTATAACTAAGTAGTGTTAGTAGTACACAAAACAAGGAGAAGAATACTAAGGAGAACAATAGTAGGTAACAGAGACAGGATGTGCAGAGAACGATAACGTAAAGAATTAACTACCTGACCATTCTCCCCACATAATGCCTCAGAAAAGGTGAGTAAGGACTCTCCACCACTGTTTTCAGGATGCTATTGTCAGGTTGTTAATGCGAACCTGGTATAAGTTTGTATCAATAGAAGTCGCACTAATTTGTTCTTTCATTCAAATAAATATAAAATGGTAAATGTTAATATGACTGAATAATAGTATTTTACATGGAGCGACTGTTTCTGTTTACAAATAAGGAGTATTATTCTAAACTATTGCGTTATTTTTCCAGTAGTCAAGAAGTCAAGATTGTTTGTTGGCACGTCATGGCCACATTCAATACTTATTTGGAAAAAATGAAGGAAAATAGAGGTTCGCCATCCCTGGCATAGTAGGTAGGTGCGGTCAGCAACAAAAGTCGATTAACACTGTCATTTTTACAAGTTATTAAATTGACAACATTTTTTTTCAATAAGTAAACTGCTTTTTAGCTTTTCACATAATAGCAAAGAGTTTATATTTAAAAAAATGTACTTCTGCTGCAATTTTGAACAAATTGTTTTCTCAATACATAATCAGCCTATAACGTTCCCACTGCTGGGACACAGGCCTCGACTCTCTGTGAGAGGGAGTGGGCCGTAATCCACCACGAGGGCCCAGTGCGGGTTGGTGGATGTCACATGTCTTCGAATTTTTGGTTCTAGGACATGCCGGTTTCCTCACGATGTTTTCCTTCACCGTTTTGAGAGCAGTGGTGATGAAATAATTTACACAAAGTAAAGCGCCTGTCGGGGTTCAAACCTACGACCTACAACTTATAAGTCGCGGCTGATACCACTGGGCCACCACTGCTCTGCTCTTTTTCTCAATAACTAAGATTAAAAAAACTGAAGTGTTAATCGACTTTTGTTGCTGACTGTATAGTCAGCGACAAAAGTAGATTAGGTCAATTGACAACATTTCAAACCTGACACGACCTTAAAACAAAAATACTATTTCTTTATTTTCGTATCCTGAGTTCAAATATATTTTTATTTTATTTTTTTATTTCTAAATTTCTGAGAAAAAAAATAAAAATCAAAAAACATGTGATGACGTCACATAAACGGCGGAATGAGGTAGAACATGCGCATTCCAATGTCTTTGATTGAAAACATTATATCAAACAAGACAACAAACAACTAAAAAACTGAATTGAATTCAACAATATTTTTTCCTATCAACACGACACGCTGCTTATTGTTAATATTATTATCAATTTTTGATTGATATTTCGCCAATAAAATGGATCCCAATGAAAAATATACGCCAATGACGGAACCAAAACAACGACTGAGACAAGTGACATCTAACAGTTTTTTTGACGGGTCACAATAAAGCAAAGCTAATATCGCCATTCTACCGTCATCTGGCACTTACGTCTTTTTAGAATACACCGAATTTCAAAGTTAAAATTATGAATGAAAAGTACATAATTTCGAAAAACGAAAAAATATGGGTGCCCTAGATTTGAATTTACTTATAACATAATAATACATGCAGGTTAAAAATATGAAATGTTGTCAATTCCGAAATGATCAGTAAATTGTGTCGCTGTCTGTACCATTGATATTCAAACACGTTTCGCGGATTGCGAGCATGAATGAAATTATGCAATTTAAACTACGCGAAGTGAAAGGTAAGCAAGTTTTACGTAATGTCAACCATAGTGCAGGTTGATTTCGATGTAGTTCGCAACGGGGGCGTAGCTCAGATGGTAGAGCGCTCGCTTAGCATGCGAGAGGTACCGGGATCGATACCCGGCGCCTCCAAAACTATCTTTTTTAATTATTTTTTTTTCGGCTTTTTAAAGATGTTGTCAAGTGAACGTAAGCACCTGGTTTTGTGTCCGGTACTGTCCGAGATCTTACCCGGCACTGTCTATCAAATAAATAATATAATAATCCTTATTGCAGTAAGTAACAAGACTCATTAAAAAAAAAAAAAAAAAACATTAAATCGAGCAGAAATAATTAAAAAAAAATCATTATAAATCGAGCAGAATTTGCAATGAATATCTGCCAATGTGCCAGATAAGTTAAGCAGAACTTATCGGGAAATGTAGAAAAAAAATCAATTTCGATTTTGTAAGTAAGGTAAACGTACCAATAGTCGTCGGGTTTTGATATTCGCTGACTTTGAAGAACTGCTGCGTGAGAAGTATTTCATTTATAATGAAACTTTTTGCATGACGAAATAGAAAAATTATCCGTTATTCTAAATAAGTTGTTAACTTTTGTAATTTTTAGTGATAATAAATACTTATTTAAGCAAATGTGAAAAAAGGGCGATTTGTACCAGTAATCGCCAGATTAGTACTATTACTCATCAAAAGGACCCAGTAGTCGTAAATTTTTGATGCTAATATGAACTTTCAGGCCTTGAACATAGAGTTCAAGATGATTACACAATAAAACATATTGTGATAGTCTTTCATATGAGTGGCAAGTCTAAGAAACAAAAGGTAGGTAGAAAACCAAATCACAAGAAATTACTAAAGGTTGTGAGCTGTTAGCAGATTAGGTAGGTCAATTCTAATATATTTTAGCTTAAAAAATTAAGATATCCAAATCACAGAACCAGTTTTTATCAGAATAATGGATATCAGTCCATTATATATTTACCCCCTTATTCATAATCCTATTTTATCTCTATTTTAGCTAAAATAGGTTTATAGAACGTTTGTCTTTATCTCTCACGTTGTCATTTCTGTGTGTAAGAAAGAGACAAACCCCATTTTAACTAAAATAGGTTTGATAAGTTTTATGAATAAGGGGGTAAGTATCTAATGTTTTTTTTCTTATATTGTGTATTTTTGTGGTTACAATAAAGTATATAAATAAATAAATAAATCGAGCCATATTAGGCCCAAAACCCAACTTGGCCGGCCAACGAAAAAAATTTATTACCCTGGTCGGGGAAGACCTCCCATTTTTACTATTGCGCCGAATCTCTACAACCGTTCCTTCAGCTGTTTTTTTTTAAGTAGAAAAATAAAGTTTTATACATTAAAAAAAAGACGGGTTGCACTCCGGGAGTGCCGGCAGAAGTGAAAACTTGAATATTAACGTTGAAATAAATCAATTATTAATTTAATTAGTATTACTCATTTTTTTTTCAATATTTCTGCGTCACTTTTTTCATTAATAGATGCACTTTGTTCAATTTCCATATTTTAAACACTTTCGGTCTTATTCATAAAAAAAGCCTATTGAAGGTTTAAACCATTCATTAGTTAAAATGCTCAATAGGCCTTTAAAACATTCGATAAAATTTTGTATTCATAAACGCTTCATAAACGTTCTATAAATAGAATGTCCTACAACTTCTAAATGTTGCCATTATAATGAAGTCATCCAACAAATTGGCCAACACATTAAATCGGCATACCAGAATATCTGTCTACGAACCGAATATTTTTGTGTCCATAGACATTATTACGTATGAAAAACTAATTTATTGTCTACAGTTTCAACAGTTTTGACGCGACAACGTCATGGTCGTCATGGAAACAATATGAATATGTCAATGAATGAATTTGATATTGTATGTGTCAAACTAAAAAACTTTTGAATATTTTTTTTTGTATTTAAACTAAATGAAATTAAGACCGGAGACTAGTTGCAATAAAGGGCAAAGAATTGAATATTGGTTGGAGGAGGATAAGGTGTGTACCTACTGTTACAACTAAAATGTGTTCAAAGTAAGTTATGTTTTGTAAACATTCTCAATTTCTTATACTTATGCTTGCTTTTGCTTCTAATCCTTAGATTTTTTGGAAGAATTGGTCAGGGAGAGGTCTCCATAATAGAAAATAAAAACACTGACTCAAGCACTAACGCTAAACAGGGGCAGCCTGGCATGATTTACGAATTAGGTGCCTATCCAATTTACAATTTTACGAAGAACTTCGTTTGCCTGTACAAAACTCATTGTAACAAAAAAAAAACCCGCCATAAGAATAATAATGACTGTTATTTTGATGCCGCTACTGATTATTAAATCAGTATAAATAAGATAATGAAGAGAAAGAATTTATAACATTAGTTTTGTATTTCAGGTCAATAGGACTAGTAAGGATGGTGCTTCACTACGAATAGCAGAAAATGAAACGGCCTACAGAAGAGATGGCACAGATGGCAAATGAAAAGCAAACATTTTAAAAATGTTTTTCTGCTTGCACAAGTTTTAGAAGCCAAATTAGAGTTTAGAGTATTGTTCAGCCGTGAACAGGCAAGAGTTACATACGCCAGCGTCAGCATCAAGAGCGACATACATTCGTTCCACATAAATTAGTAATTAGTAAATGAATAAATTAGTCATCAAGCTGGAGTAGAGTTTGATTCATCTTCCATAATTCCTCTCACTATGGCCAAGACACCTTTAGCCATCACCAGTTCTATGAGTCTGTGGGACCGGCAATGACAAAACTATTTCCTGTGTACACATTGCACGACGTACACAAACCCCTATTCCTACCCAAATTCTGTCTGTTCCCGTAGGTCTCCCGTAGGCTTGTATGATAGGTTAGGGTGTTAGGATAACTACGGTGTTAAGTAGTTGCTGTAGGTTTATAATCAGTAGGGTGAGGTAACCATAGATACCAGGCTCAATTGTTACAAACTTAGCCATACTGTATGCATTTGGAATAACAGCCGTACTAAGCTGTAAGTCCCGGTGCGTACAAGTATTATAAAAATAAACTGATATTTGTATACAAGCTTTTTATTAATGAACTACTCCCTAAATTTCTTCTCTTTTACTTTAGATCTTGTTGGCTCAAAATATTGCCACTTCCACGTTGTCGTCGGTGGCAGCGCAGAGGTCACTTTGACTGCATGTTTTGGGTAGGACAAATAAAGCAGGATAGGACGTGGAGCATGTTTTGCAACATAGCTTCACAGCCACACCCTACTGGAGCATCTCCCTGCACGGTGTAAACTTCCGTGGTCGACACGGAAGCATTGTTTTCACACAAAAGCAGCAATGTCCCACAGTATTTCTTGTTGCTATAATGTGCTTCGTTATATAATATTTTTCGTCGCTTCTATTTTGTATTGTAGGTAGGTATATAATAATAAACTAAATTGGTTAAACAGAAGTTCAAAATAAATTAAATACAACTGCGGCTCCTTGAAGTACTATTGTTTACGAAACTGACTTTTCAAACATTTGTACGTCAAATGTCATTTTCTTCGGCCATCTTTGTCGTGTCTCACTTGGTTCACTTCGGTTGGCGCCGCCGCCGTAGAAACAGATGGGGGGGGGGGAAATCTCTCCTGACGGTCACGTGTCCTGACGCGATGCCCTGACGCGAGTTTAACATTTTTTACCCATTACAAAAAGTGCTCAACGCCGCTAAAGAAGTTTTCACTTCAAAAAAAACTGATTTTAGAACTATATATGCAAAAAATAGTTATAGTAACACTCGCAGAGGTTTGTTGTCATAGTAGGTAATACTTGTTTAAGGTCACCTTTCTTTTATTTTCGCCAATCGGTAGTTAATATATTTTATTAAAATTTGTGAAACTAGATGTTTTTCGTAGGAATTTTAAATAATAATAAATTTTATTTCGCTGTCACTTTGTGTTTTGTGCCCAACTCTGTATGAAACGTGACTGGTCTCCTGTTGAAGTGAAAACGTCGTTGCACTTTGTGGTAAATTCAATATGTCTGACCGACAATAACATGTAATATTTCAGCCGCGTTTAACTACAAGAATGCTTGGGTAATGATTGAACATAAAATATATAGGTAATAATTGTACCAAATTTGAAGCAGGATCTAATTTGTGTTTGACGTTACATCGCAAGTGCAGTGCGACCGACCCTCCTTTTTACTATGCGTGCTTTTTACAATTCGCAAAAAAATGTTTAGCTACTACGTGCTATTGTCAAGAATTGACACAGCACTACTAGGGCCTAAAGAGAATCAACAGAAATATTGGCCGAGTTAAAAATGCATTTGAAGTTGACAATAGCAAAATAATTTCAAATGTCGTCTCATATCGGCCGTAAGTCTGACCAAAAATAAAAAAAATCTCACTAAAAGTAAGCTTGCATCATAAGGAATTCAATGAGCCTCAAAAGCCTAGTACCGAGCAAATACAATAGCTACGGCAGTATCAGAAAACGATAGAAAATCTGCAGCAAGTAGAATAAAAGTTAAAGATGTCGTCTCATATCGACCGTAAATCTGCTTAGAACTGAAAAATATCACATACGGTGAAAGCTTGCTTTATATGAAATGCAATGATCCTTCTTTTTTCGTGGGGAAATCCTCATGGATAACCTCTGTGTGGGAAGAACTGAGGGTTATGTCGGACTCCTACCGACTTAAACCCCACTGTTCCTTCTAGTACCAAGAGTCCGGGGCCCGGGAGATACTTGTACATTCGCCGCGCCTTCGACTAGTATTAACCCAATCAAAAGCCAACGAAAGAAAGTTTTAAATCATAAGAAACACAATAAGCCTACAAAAACTACTTATGAGCGAATTAAAAAGCTAGGCTAATACCTAAAATCATCGCCAATCGCCATGTTATTAATGGACGGCGCCCCGGCCTGTCATCGTGCAAGGATGTGTGAAGATTACGAGAATATTAGGAAGATTCAACGGCAGCAGACTTAGTAAGAAGACACCTCTATGTATGTGAGGATTTGATTGGAACTGTAATATCCACGCTCGATCCGAGTGAGGTACTGTTGTCAAACTAGCATCAATATTAGCCAAGGCTTATTACAGCTCATTATTATACCTTTCCCAGTAAGGCAGTTTCGGTTAGAACTGAGAAAACTTTTTACGGGCCGAGCGAGTGGAGCGCGCTTACGATACAGCGTGCTAAGCGAGCCCTTCCTAGATACAAATAAGCAAAGCACGCTTAATCGCACGATGAGCGCGCTTAATCAAAAGATGGGCTTACTTCTCATGCTAGTCTTAACAGCTTCTTAAACCAGCAAGCGAAGCGAGCCCATCTTCAACACGAGTGAGCTGAACGCACTTACACATGAAAAGAGCGAGCGAAGCGAGCTCTATCACGAGTGAAGCGCGAATACAGTTTCGTGCCGAGCTAGTGAAGCGAACCCAATGACGCGACGACTAAGCAGAGCACGCATAAGTACTCAAGAAATGAGTGAGTAAAGCGAAAATAGCTTAAGAGAAACCCAGTTTTATTGTCAAATGTAGCCCAAACCTTATTACATGTTTGTAAATACGCCAGCACATCAAGCTACCCGAAACTATCAAATTTTCCCAATCAACTTTGAACCTTATGCTTTAGCGATAAAGTTGAAAATATTTACAATATGACGAGTTTAGAGGTAAGTATTAAGCGTGTCCCAGTAATCGTCAAAATAGTACTTAAAATGACGAGATTTGGGTCAATTAGTAATTTTTAGGTACCAATAGATGTCACGTTAAAAAAAAAAATACTTTTATGATAAAAGTGTTCTAAATTTCAAGTTATATCATTAGTAAATTAACTTAACTAATACATCAAACAATCAGACCTCACACATACCCCACTGAAGGTTCGTAAATCAAAACACAAAACTACGTGCTGAGTTTGACATTTAGCAGCTAAACTTGAAAAAATTGTGGGACACACTTTTTAAGTGAGATATCTCAGCCACCATTACAGTTAAAACTCAGTGTTTTATTTTGTTTATGCAATATGTTACCAAAAATATGTTGCCATAAAAATGGGCCAGTTAAATGTTTAGTAGAAAAAGATATTGATGTTTTAAGACAATTTGACGACTTCTGGGTCACTGTCGACTTCACCCGCGTTTACCTTAGTATGAAATTAGATCATATTAATAAAATTGAAGCGGACGGGTCAGTATTACATAAGCAGATTTTTTGCAATTATTAACCTCCCCCTTCCCCTCGTCAGCAAAAATAAGCAAAGCTCTCCCCCTCCTCTCATGCTGACGTACCCCCCCCCCCCCCCCATTTCATAAAGAACAAGCAAAGCACAGACCCTCCGCCACCCATTGTGAAAATCTTTTCATACAAAATTGAGTCATCTCAAGTCAGTCAATTTGGTATTTCTAAAAATCTTACCATAATTCCCTCTCTCGTCTTCCGGCCCTGACTTCTTTGTATCCAGCATTGAACTGCAGTCCTTTGTGGTAGCACGGACATAGCCCGGTCGGCACGCATACGTTGTTGTCATCTAACAGCTATAAAAAAAAAAACATAAATCATCTTCTAACAAAACTAGTTCAAGACCTAGCCTAAATCTTCGAGCCAGTTACTGCATTTTGAACTTTATTCCGGCAAACGTAACATTCTTAATGCAAAATTGACAACTTAGACTCGGGTTTAACGACAGTTTTTGTAATAAGAACTTTAATTTAAGGGCTCGATGGCTTAAACCTGGGTCTATAGATAAACCATGTTTTGTATTAAGGCCGTAAAAGTGGAAAACCATCAGAAAACCCATACATTTATACTTACATCGCGTCATTGTATCTGCACATATTAGGGGCTTCTGCCAGTGGCGGATTTACACGTTTGCCGCCAGTAGGCTATTCAAATTTTGCCACCCCTACCGACCTCTACAATAATGTCCCATGTCTTTTGTATACTGCTTCGCCTTTTCTTCAAAATACCTACTTAAAATGTTCTCGTTCATCAGCTACGAAAAACTTGCAAAGAGATTTGTAAAGATCGGCAACTGTGATAAAATCTACGGTAGAAGCCTGAATTTGAGCATTCACTTTGTTTATTCTTTCCAAAAAAACATGGTAGATATATAAATATTAATCTTTTTAATTTCAGTAAGACATTAAAAAAATGTTAGCCCCTAACCGCCCCTAAAATCAGCCGCCCTAGGCTCCAGCCTACTCAGCCTATTGGTAAATCCACCACTGGCTTCTGCACCTCCTCAGGCTTTTAGGTTAGGTCATTGTCCCATTATGGATGAGAAATGGGAATGAAATAAAAATTACTTGGAACTTTCTCATATACCGGATGATTTTTTTTACCGGTTCCAATTTTTTACAGGATGTTCTACCCATGAATATGAACAACTTTCAACATGGGATCAACTCTGAAACAACGAAAAAAAAAACAACTGTTTCATACATTTTGGTCAAGAAGGTATTGAACTTTTGTATTAAACAGCTAATTTTTTTTTCATGATTTCAGATTTGGGTTTTTTTGCTGTGAAAAGGCTAAGTGTACCTGTCCCGGCGGACACGCGCAGCCCTCGACGCAGCACGGCTTGCACGTGCCGCTGGCGGACAGCGACATGTCGGCGCACTTGCGCAGGCAGCTGTCGGCACACACTGTGTACTCTTGCCCTCCCGTGCATTGAAGTTCTGGAGAAAACGTGCTTGGTTAAAGTCTTATACAGGTTTCCAAAGAAAAGTAGGTACACGATTCGGGAATCATCGTCTATTTTCGGAAGTACGAACGTGCGGTGATGAGATCTAATATAGAGCTGTTACAACCTTGGAGGTACTTGTCTATTTTGTATTACTAGACATATTTTTTTAAATTTTAGATTAACAACTCTATGCAATTCCAAAAACTTTTTAAAACTTGTGAGTAACAAATGACTTGAGACCGGATTAGCTAACCCGACAGAAAGAAAACTTTAGAAAGAAGTTATTGCCTCAAATGTCATGATTTCATGAAATTGTCATTAAATAGGATCATTTGGTTTTAGAGAGTTGTATTGATGGTTTTTATGATTGTAACTAGCGGCGCCCCGCGGTTTCACCCGCACAAGTTTCAATCCCGTGGAAATATCGGGATAAAAACTATCCTATGTCCTTTCCCGAGACTGAAACTATCTCTATACCAAATTTCATCTTAATCGGTTCAGTGGTTTAGGCGTGAAAAGGTAACATACAGACAGAGTTACTTTCGAATTTATAATATTAGTATGGATTCTGTAAATCCACACTTGTTACGGTCGCGATTCACATTTTGACACAACCTAATACTAACCTGAAAATTGGAAAAACCTAAGAAAATTTGAATTTCGTGGGCAACCCTAGCGTTACTTCATTTTCTAATGCTCTGTGGTCACAAAAGGCATAAGGATCAAACTTCTCTGTACACATACCGCACTCCTCCACATTGTACCGCCACTGTATGACGACGCCCGCCTTAGCGCAGGTCATGGCGTAGTCGCCCAGCACGGGACACAGGCAGCGCGTGACGTCAGAGCCGCACGCGCACATATCGTACACGCACGCTTCGTAGTACGGTTCTACGTCCACGTACCAGTGGCAAGCTGGGGAAAGAAACGGTGGTTAATATAATTTTATTCTTCGATCTGTTACCATAAACAGCTGTAATGTTTTTTTTTTTGGTAATGGAAATAATACGATCTTATTTTGGTACAGTTCCAAAATACCATCAATATGGCTATCCGTCCAGGGTAGACGGGTAACGTAACGTCGAAGCAACAACTCTCAGTATTACATAATTGGGTCAAATCAAATAATATATGGAAACAGAGGACCTAGTAGATAAAAGGCTTCACTTTCAATTATTTTTGTGGGATTTGTGATGCCCGTGTATCACAGCGGGTCCATAATACCAGCACTGCCAGGGTATTTATTTTTTAAACTAGCAGCGCCCCACGGTTTCACGCGCGTAAGTGTCGATCCCGTGGGAATATCGGGATAAAAAGTATCCTGTGTGTTAATCCTGGCTATAAACATCTGTGTGCCAAATTTCATCCAAATCCGTTCAACGGTTTACGCGTGATTGTGTAACAAACATCCAAACATCTTCACAAACATTCACATTTATAATATTGGTAGAATATCGCAGCATTATGCTGAGATAAGAGCCTTTTTGGTTTATTGAAGTGAAACTTCTTTACGCGCGCTTGAATTGGGGAGTAAGCTGGCGAACGCGTGACGAAAGCGTTACGAAAAGTGTGATCGGGCAAGGCGAACGGGAGTTGAGTGGGGGATATAAGCAAGAGAAAGCAGTGCGCGCGCACATTTACTTTCTCTCTTCCTCTCATAGCCAAATACGTTTGAAGTTTCACTTCAGTCGTGTGGTCATTAGGACACTCGGTTTTTTTTAATTTTTTTGGTTATTTTTAATGTTACCTACTTTGTTAGTTTTAAATGCTCCTTTTTACATTATTTGTATTTCCTGAGTGTGTCTCAAATAAAATACTTTCCTTTCTTTCTTTCTTTCAATAACAAGGTTCCAAAACCGATGATTTTGATTATTTAGTCCTCGCAACGCATCTTTATTACATGAAGGATACGTTGAGATGGATGAATTAGTAACGATAAAAAATCAATATCAATTACAATGTTAACGTTTAACAACGGTCAAGCTCACGACGTAACACTTACGAAACTGTATCAAGAGAAAGGTACGTGATATTTCGAAGGTTATTTTATTAAGTCTCGAATGGGGCGTTTAATTTTATCCAGAGTAACAACGGGGGCGTAGCTCAGATGGTAGAGCGCTCGCTTAGCATGCGAGAGGTACCGGGATCGATACCCGGCGCCTCCAAACTACCCTTTTATTTTTATTTTTTTAGCTAGAGGACTTCTAAACAGAGAAAACGTAGCTTTAGCAAGGCTTAACATTCAATTATTTTAGGGTAGGAGTGTTCGTGGCATCACAGCGGGCCCTATCGGAATACCAGCGCTGCGGTATTTATTTTTTACATATCGCAGCATTAGGTATACTGAGATAGGAGCCTTTTGGCCGCGCACAGGTCTTTTTATTTTTGCTTTATTTATTTTTTGGTTCTTTCTAATGTAACTTTGTTAGCTTTAAATGTTCCTTTTTACATTATTTGTATTTCCTGAGTGTGTCCCAAATAAAATACTTTCCTTTCTTTCTTTCTTTCTTTCAATAACAAGGTTCCAAAACCGATGATTTTGATTATTTAGTCCTCGCAACGCATCTTTATTACATGAAGGATACGTTAAGATGGATGAATTAGTAACGATAAAAAATTAATATCAATTACAATTTTAACGTTTCACAATGGTCAAGCTCACGACATAACTCTTACAAAACTGTATCAAGAGAAAGTGTACGTGATATTTCGAAGGTTATTTTATTAAGTCTTGAATGTGGCGTTTAATTTTATCTAGAGTAACAACGGGGGCGTAGCTCAGATGGTAGAGCGCTCGCTTAGCATGCGAGAGGTACCGGGATCGATACCCGGCGCCTCCAAACTACCCTTTTATTTCTTTAACTAATATTTAGGAAATCTTTACCTTTTAAGCGCTTGGCTAAATATCAATTGCCGTGCCCCTAGCGCGCGGCTACAAATCGATAAAATAGGTACGATAAAATAATACCTACAATAAATAAGGAGGAGCAATCGTTGTATCGATTAAAAAATAGTCAAAAAGTTTTTATCTCTATTTAATACTTAATGGTTTTAGTTGTACCACGCAGTTAATAGGATGAAAATAGAACGAAAAAATCATGAATATTCTCTGTCGCAGAAATACGACACGAGCGATATAGGGGCACGGAAATATAGTCAAAAGGTTACAGTTATGAAATGCAACCCTAGCATTCAAAAGGCTACAAGTTAATTATAACCGGACCAGGAAACAACTCCCGATATTATATCAAATCAAATAATAGATGGAGACGGAGGACTTCTAAACAGAGAAAACCTAGCTTTTGCAAGGCTTAACATTCAATTATTTTAGGGTAGGAGTGTCCATGGCATCACAGCGGGCCCTATCAGAATACCAGCGCTGCGGTATTTATTTTTTAAATATCGCAGCATTAGGTATACTGAGATAGGAGCCTTTTGGTCGCGCACAGGTCTTTTTCTTTTTGCTTTATTTATTTTTTGGTTGTTTCTAATGTAACTTTGCTAGTTTTAAATGCTCCTTTTTACAATATTTGTATTTCCTGAGTGTGTCCCAAATAAAATATTTTTCTTTCTTTCTTTCAATAACGAGGTTCCAAAACCTAAAATTTTGATTATTTCATCCTCACAACGCATCCTTATTATGGTACATCCATACACACAGAGCGAGGCACGCGCCGCAAATGATTTTTTTTATATGTACGGTTGCCTCAGGCTGAGGCATCTAACATATAAAAGAAACACCTGCGGCGCATGCCTCGCGGTAAGTTTTTTAAGCCCTGGCTGGAGGCCTTAATTATGAGGCATCCACAGGCAAGCCCGGTTAAGCAGACGACAACCTCATAGGTTGAACTGCGAGATGCCATACACAAAAAAAAAAAAAAAAAAAAAAAAAAAAAGCATGCCTCGCTCTGTCTGGATGCACCTTTACTTGAAGGATGCGTTGTGATGGATAAATTATTAGCGATAAAAAATTAATATCAATTACAATGTTAACGTTTCACAATGGTCAAGCTCACGAAATAACTCTTACAAAAGTGTATCAAGAGAAAGGTACGTGACATTTCGAAGGTTATTTTATTAAGTCTCGAATGGGGCGTTTAATTTTATCTAGAGTAACAACGGGGGCGTAGCTCAGATGGTAGAGCGCTCGCTTAGCATGCGAGAGGTACCGGGATCGATACCCGGCGCCTCCAAACTACCCTTTTATTTTTTTAACTAATATTTAGGAAATCTTAAAGTTATGAAATGCAAACCTAGCATTCAAAAGGCTACAAGTTAATTATAACCGTTATAACAACATGGGTTTCTTCTAAAATTCTCTGTAAAAAAAAACATTTTAATGCCCAAACAATAGCTTTGCGTGGATTGTAACAAAGATTACTGATACCTTTTTTCACTAACACTAGATGATGAAATGAACGAATGCCCAAATAAAAGCGCTCTGTTTGATTCTCAACGCTCGGCTCAGTGTCTAAAGTTGAGAATCCAACAGTGCTTTTAGTTAGCCATTAATTTAGGAACCAGTATTATATCAGACGAATAATATACCATTTTTGGATTATAGAACCTACCTTCAAACACCTTACTCTTCAGTTTACTGCAGTACTTCTCAGCAGCCTCCTTGTTCTCCATGTTGGCCTTACAAGGATGCTCGGGCTCTTTCGTGTCTATATCGGAACAGAACTCTCTGGTCTTCCACTTGTTGGCGAACGCCAGAGCTGATTGTTCGATATCGTTTTCTGGGGTTAGGAAGTCATCTTTTTGGTTCAAGTTGAAGGTGCCGCAGAGACCCTGGACGAAAAACGTAAATGAACAACATACATACATACATAATCAGCCTGTAATGTTCCCACTGCTGGGACACAGGCCTTCTCTCTGTGAGAGGGAGTGGGCCGTAATCCACCACGCGGGCCCAGTGCGGATTGGTAGATGTCACATGTCTTCGAATTTTTGGTTCTAGGACATGCCGGTTTCCTCACGATGTTTTCCTTCACCGTTTTGAGAGCAGTGGTTTGGAAATAATTTACACAAAGTGAAGCGCCTGTTAGGGTTCGAACCTCCGGCTATATCTCGTAAGTCGCGGTCGTTACCACTGGGCAACCACTGCTCTCAAAATGAACAAACTAAACAATAATCTTTGTGCGTGTACTATGAGCTGAATGAGCTATTGAGAGTGAGGGAAGGAGTGCACCTGTGTCTGCGCGCACACTTGTGCACTATAATATCTCCCGCGCCGAAGGCTAGTCTCCGTTGAGATTGGCCGCCGTGGCCGAAATACAGTCTGGAGGACTTTATTTATTAACGAGCTGAACGCGTAGGACGGTAGGACCCAAACCCACACTGGGCCAGTGTGGTGGATTACAACGAAACCGCTTTCAGTGAGTTCTGAATCCCAGCAGTTGAAGATTACAAGATGATGATTTTATTCTCCACAGGCCTCAACTTCAATTATTACTGATCCGTTTACCCAAAATAACAGATATAGGTAGCCTTTTTTTTATGGGTGGGAAATCATCAAATGACTCCTCCCGCTTCGGGTGGAGCGGAAGGGAGTGTAAGACTCTTACTGACTAAAACCCATCCGTGTTCCTTCCTTAGCCCTTTATGTTCCGGGGTAGCGGTAACCCTTTCGGACAATCCCCCGGCAGGCTTCGGCCCTGGCAGGCCCCTTCCTTTATGCTGACATCTCTTGCTCAGCCTTGAGATCAGTAAAGACATTAGGCAAAAGTGCATACAAGCTGTTGTCATTCTTACCTTAGTCTTTCCTTGGAATTCAGCAGGCACGTCAATGAAGACACGAGTGTTACCATCCCACCACAAGTCCACTTTGTTGGGCAGTTGCACTAAAATCAAATAAAAATACATCAACACTCAAGTGACTGACAATCGCTAATAGATCCCCCTAAAATGTCTTCAAGACACAGGCACCGCCTAGTTTGGGAACCACCGCATGTCACCAACAGTTACAGACAGAATTATTATGTTAATAATCTTAAGGTAATAATTGTAGCAATAATCATGCATCTGCCTAGCGTTTTCCCAACTATGTTGGGGTCGGCTTCCAGTCTAACCGAATGCAGTTGAATACCAGTATTTTACATGGAGCGTCTGCCTATCTGACCTCCACAATCCAGTTACTTTGGGTTATACGATACCCCTTGGTAAGACTGGTTGTCAGATTTTCGGGCTTCTAACGACCCGTAACGACTGTCAAAGATCCACGAAGACAGCCGGGACCAACGGCTTAACGTGCTTGCCGAGGCACGGAGGGGTCTTGGTATGGAAATATGGTCGCCCATCCACGGACTAACCGCGGCAAGCGTAGCTTGACCTGATCGATCGATCCGTGAGGCTGTTATTACTTAGCCACAAGCCCCTCTCAATAATTGTAACAATGTTTAAGTAAATAAATTTTATTATTATTAAATTTTCAATATAATGTTTCTTTTTTGCCTTACGAAATACTTTTTATGAGTTACAGAGAGACCCATAGTTTTTCAGTCTTTCTGTTTTTAGACGTCGACACCTTGGTCACCGGGGTAATGAAAAAATTTTATTCAATTTAGATGGCCTCAATATCGTGAACCGATGACAAATAATGCTATAAATTATAAGAATAGTATGATATAATATAAAATGTATGATTAATTACAATTAATATAATATAATGTAAACTGTATAACTGTAATAATGAGTAAGTACTTATACTTTTTTAATATTGATAACCATTTAAATTGCGATGCCTTAACAGACAACAAAGTTCTAAGAACCTACCTATTGTTAACATCTTCATAATTCTGTACACTTAGTTCGCAATAAAGAATTTGAATTTGAATTAGATTTCTTGTACGAGATCTCTATGTTGATTATTATTACTCTGCAATTTCAACTTACCAATAATGAACATAGAAGAAGCAGCTCTAATCCTAACATCGCCAACCATGACGGGGAGCGTAGAAACCTCTTTCCCATTCACAAGAATAAAGCCTCCTTGCTTCATGTGCACGTTTGCTCCGTCGTAGTTGAGGTTGACAGCTTTAGTACAGGACGGCTTGCCTTCGCCTTTGTAAGGGCTTAGATTCATTGCCTAGAAAATAAAAGGAGTTTTTAATGTTTATTTGACTTGGTAACTTAAAAAAAAAACCGAGTGTGCTTATGACCACACGACTGAAGTGAAACTTCAAACGTATTTGGCTATGAGAAGAAGAGAGAAAGAAAATGTGCGCGCGCACTGCTTTCTCTTGCTTATATCCCCCACTCAACTCCCGTTCGCCTCGCCCGATCACACTTTTCGTAACGCGTTCGCCAGCTTACTCCCCAAGTCAAGTGTGCGTAAAGAAGTTTCACTTCAAATATGATTTCTAAAGAGAAAATTTTTGGATATTGTTGCCTGACCAACAAATGCAGAATTAAATATTTTTTTTTACTTTCGTAAACAAGTATTAGTTTGGCTGTCTTCCAGGGTTAGGACCCACGATATCCTGAACAATCAGTCTGCCTAGCCTTTTCCTAACTATGTTGGGGTCGGCTTCTAGTTTAACTGGATGCAGCTTAACACCAGTATTTTATATGGAGCTGACTATCTGACCCTTGGTAAGACTGGTTGCCAGACCGTTATACTTCTGACTACGTAACGACAGCCGGGACCAACGGCTTAACGTGCTTTCCGTGGCGCGGAGAGGTCGCGATATAACGTAATGGATGGTCACCCATCCACAAACCGACCGCGGCAAGCGTAGCTTAACCTGCGATCGACCGGCGTGGCTGCTATCACTTAGACCGAAGATAGCCTGATCTATGAGCTGTAATACCATAATTACTAACTTTGGCGTATAACAGAACAACTCATAAAGTGTTCAAATCTGGAAGTTAGTGAAGCCATGACATTCAATGACAACGACTAAAACTGAACTTTGGCTTCCTTATAATATGACTGAAATTACTTTAACACCCGGCTGGTCTTCTGTCACACATTTTTTTTTCTAGATTTTCCATACCTCAGTAATAGCTCCAGAGCACGCCACATTTTCGACTTCGATCGTCAGGTTGTTGGCCTGCAGCATCGTGTAGGTGCAGTGGCCCATGAAGTCGTACCGCAAGCCGTCGAACGTGGAGTAGTGCGGGTCACCTACTGCCCCGCATCGGGCACCGCATGCTACTTTCGTGCATGTCCATTCGCCTGATTGGCATGTGCTATGGAGGGTAGAGAATAGAAAATGAGTTGAAATTATCCTCTAGGGTCGAAAACCAGCACCGCGTAACACACTATCAATCGGAATCAGAATCATTTCAAAGCCAATTGCTGATCCATTGCTTTATAAGTTCGAAAAATTTGTCTGCTCAACGCGTAAATAACGCAATGAATGTTGTTGAACTGTCAAAATGAAACCGATTCCGATTGATAAAGTGTTATACAATTGCCCCACAGTTTAAAAATAGTCCAGTGCGGCGACGCGTATAGGTACTCCCGGTGACACGCCACCCATAATTTTCGTAAAAAAACAATTATAGGTCTGCCCCCGATAGGAAAAAAGAACTTCCTCCAGTAATTATTGTAATTTCCCAATTAACAGCAATTAATTTCCCGTTTCATTCATTAAAACATTTATTTCTCTATTTTTACTTTTTGTTAGATACGTCTTTTTAACTATTCGGGGTAGAGGTCCTGCGCTTGCTTATCCGTCTACCAAGACTAGTAAATAATATCCTCTGACTGAAAATTAAAGCAGCCACAGCGTCAGAAAATAGTAGATTGTACAACTAAGGCATAAAAGAAGCTATTTTACCCCGAGACGTTTATATCCACGCGAGCCGCAGGCGAGGGTGGATAGTTAAGTCGAGGGGTAAAATGGCTCGTTTATGCCTGAGTTATACACTCTGCTTTTCACTTCGATTGCGAGAAAATGAAACAGGCATAAAGTATACAGTACATAATTAATCAAAAATGTTGCAAAGCATAGCTAATTCTCGCCACCACAGATAATACCGTAACGAAACATTTTAAAAGTTTTTTTTTTTAATTTCAACATTTGTCATTCGACTTGGGTACTTCATACTGCCAAGTCATAAAAACGTTTCATTGCGTTTTTAAATAATAAATGACAACTATTTTACCTGATTTTATTAAATTAACGATAGAAAACACGGAAAAGGTATAAATTAAAGAAAATGAAATAAATCACGACTTTTAATCTGCGAAGTTTTATTGCGCGTGTGGCTGTTGGGCCTGATTACCTTTAAAATTACTTTATGCACTAGAACATAAAAAGCGATTTTATGTCGCCTAAGCACGACATAAAGACGAACTTTTAGAGCATGAGAAGTGAAAAAAGTATTTCAGACTGGTATGAAATGAAAAATAAGAAGTACCTACAACAATTGGATGCGAAGGTATTATTTTAACAAAAGATCTGACCATAAACATCGTCTGCCTAGCCTTTTCCCAACTATGTTGGGGTCGGCTTCCAGTCTAACCGGTTGCAGCTGAATACCAGTATTTTACATGAAGCGACTGCCTATCTGACCTCCACAACCCAGTTATTGGGTAAAACGATAAGCCTTGGTAAGACTGGTTGTCAGACTTTCGGGCTTCTGACGACCCGTAACGACTGTCAAATATCCATGAATGACAGCCGGGACCAACGGCTTAACGTGCTTTCCGAGGCACGGAGGGGTCTTGGTATGTAAAGATGGTCACCCATCCACGGACCAACCGCGGCAAGCACAGCTTAACCTGATCGATAGAACCGTGCGGCTGTTATTTCTTCCATAATACATGCTAAAATATACACCGTGTTTAATCACCGTTTTCCTCTAAAAGGGTCATTGTACTCGTCATTATGAACAAAATTTACTTTAAGGGACCAAACATGAAATCGCGAAAAAAAAAAATCTGCTGTTCCCTACATTTTGACGAGTTGTGCGAACATAAATGTAGGGAACAGCCGATTTTTTTTTCACAATGTATAAATTCTCAAAAAAAAAAGCACGTTGAACACTTACCAAGTATTACAATCCTTCCTTATCGTAGCTCCAGGCTTGAAGTTCTTATTCCTCAACCTACAGGGACACTCGGTCTTGGGCACACACTTGCCGCCCTCCAGCAGTAACCCTTCGGGACAGAAGCATCCTTCCACGCAGGAACTGTTGCCAGTGTTAGCTGGGACCAGAGGGAAGGCGCAGCTGGGTTGGAAGTCGGGCCCGCAGGACTTGTAGATCTTGCCTTCGGGACACTTCATTGCTGTTTGGAAAGTGAATGGAAATAAGTACGGGGTTACAGATGTTTGATTATCGGTTTCTAAGAGCCTGCTGGTAATTTCATTGGTCAGAATATCTTAAAGCCAATTCTCGTAATTAAAAAAGTTCAAAATCTAGTCGTAATATACAGGGTGAAATTAAATTCATGGGCATCCTTTTAAGGGGTCGTTGTACTCATCATTATGAACAACTTTTATTATGGGACTACACCTAAAATCGCGGAAAAAATTCGCTGTTCCTTGTATTTATGTTCACATAACTTGTCAAAATGTAGGGAAGAGCTGCAGCCTAATTGCGGAACGCCAAATCGTCAAATGATTCTGATCAGTTGGCTTCATTTCTATCACAATTGGCTTCATTTTACGATTTTCGAATTGCGAAACTCTAGTTTATTATGAAACCAATTATGAACGTTAAGGCCCTGCGCAGAAACTAGAGTTTCGCAATTCGAAAATCGTAAAATGAAGCCAATTGTGATAGAAATGAAGCCAACTGATCAGAATCATTTGACGATTTGGCGTTCCGCAATTAGGCTGCCGATTTTCTTTCGCGATTTCAGGTTTCGTCCTATAGTAAAAGTTGTTCATAATGATGATTACAATGACCCCCTAAAAAGAGGCCCATGAACTCAATTCCACCCTGTATAATCTGATCTCAGCGACAATCAAT
This sequence comes from Amphipoea oculea, assembly GCA_945859645.1. Lineage (NCBI taxonomy): Eukaryota > Metazoa > Arthropoda > Insecta > Lepidoptera > Noctuidae > Amphipoea > Amphipoea oculea. The sequence goes on from OX243873.1 coordinate 20,266,323, forward strand.
GTTAAAGACTTGTTAAAAATGTAGGGATATTAGAGGTATTTTTGACAGATTGAGACTGAGATCAGACTGTGAACGTTCTTGAAAAAAAACCGGTCAAGTGCGAGTCGGTCTCGCGCACCGAGTGTTCCGTACATAGTAGGTATGTAAATAGTTTATCACGAGTTTTTTTTTAATATAACTAAAAAATCACGTTCGTTGTATGGGAGCCCCCCTTAAACATTTATTTTATTTTGTTTTTAGTATTTGTTGTTATAGCGGCCACAGAAATACATCATCTGTGAAAATTTCAACTGTCTAGCTATCACGGTTCCTGAGATACAGCCTGGTGACAGACAAACAGACAGACGGACAGTGGAGTCTTAGTAATAGGGTCCTGTTTTTACCCTTTGGGTACGGAGAGTGTGTTACGTGACTTAGAAAAGTGTAACACGAATAACACTTCCCCGTAAGTTTATTACTACGAAACACGAGATACCTTATTCGAGATCGCATGGCAGTGGCGTTGAGTTTTTCGTGGTAGCGTGCATTCGTTGTTAAGTGTTTCGTAATTGTAAACTTACGGGGCCGTGTTATTCGATGTTACACTTTTCTAAGTCACGTAACACACCCGTTCATACAACCCTATTGATTGATATTTCATGAAATAGTCATTAAATACATAATACACAGTGGAGTGAGATTTGTCAGCAGATTAAGTTGAATATTATTTTTTGTAATACGTAGAACAGTGAAAACGCAAAGATGAAAAATTTCTACAGATTTATAGATATTACAGTCAAGTTAGTCGTACGTATACAAGATGGTAACAAAAACTATGCAGAAAAGAAAAGAAAAGTCAGGGCTTCATATTTAAAATCAAAAGGAATTTCATACATACATAATTAGCCTATAGTGTTCCCACTGCTGGGACACAGGCCTCCTCTCTGTGAGAGGGAGTGGGCCGTAATCCACCACGCGGGCCCTGTACGGGTTGTTAGATGTAACAAGTCTTCGAATTTTTGGCTCTAAGACATGCCGGTTTCCTCACGATGTTTTCCTTCACCGTTTTGAGAGCAATGGTGATGAAATAATTTACACAAAGTAAAGCGCTTGTCTAGGTTCGAACCTACGACCTACAAGTCGTAAGTCGCGGCCGTTACCACTGGGCCAAAGGAATTTCATATCTCTCTGACAATTATAGAAGACTAGCTGCGCTGCGCCCCGCGGTTTCACCCGCATAACTCTCTATCCCGTGGAAATATCGGGATATAAACTATTCACCCGCATAACTCTCTATCCCGTGGAAATATCGGGATATAAACTATCCTATGTCCTTTCCCGGAAATCAAACTATCTCTATACTCGTACCAAATTTCAACTAAATCGGTTCAGTGGTTTAGGCGTGAAAAGGTAACATACAGACAGACAGATGGAGTTACTTTCGAATTTATAATATTAAAAGTATGGATATTGAAGTACTTACGACAAGTTTCAGCGTCACGCCAGTCCTTCATCTCTTCAATTCCATGTCTCAAACATTCCTTCGCGTACACAGACACTGTGCTGCACGCACATTCCTCAGGACCTGAATAAAAACACAGAGATTAGTTTAGAAATATACCTTTGCCTAGCCTTAACCCTTTGACCGCCATGTAAAATTCAATTCAATTCATTTATTCAATAACAATTTTTACATCGTGTCTGAATTTCTATAACCAAATACATAAGAACATCATGCATGCAATCTACATTTAAGTCATTACAATTAAAATCAGGAAAATAATAAAAAAAATATAAAAATTTGTCATAGTCAATTCATAATAGTCCATCCATAATATTCAATAAAATTTATTTATGTTACTTTCGACTTGTATTAAATTATAATTCATCAATGGAATATATACACTTATTTAACAAGAACCGTTTAAGCTTATTCTGAAACTCACTTGTATGTACTAGACTTTTTAATTCTGTCGGCAGTTTATCGAACATTTTTAATGACTTGTGGTAGGCGCTATGCTTTACAACGTTCAGGTGAGGCACTTGTTTCATTTGGAGATCTTTCCTTCTTGTACTCTCCCTTTTTTGCCTTTCATCTTCAGTCTCATATTCAAAGATATATTTTGATAAGTGGCTAAGTAGGACCAAAATATACAAACTTGGGACTGTCAATATATTTAAGTCATTAAAATGTGGCTTGCATGATTCTTGCTGTTGAATTCTAACTATGGTTCTGATTGCTCTCTTCTGAATTACAAAAGCTTTATGAGTATTGTAATCATAACTTCCTCCCCAGAAAAGTATACTATATCTCAGTTTAGACTCAACTAATGCGTAATAGACCATTTTTAAGTGTTTTGTGGTTACCTCATTTCTTAGACTTCTTAGTACGTAACAGGCAGAGCTGATTGCTTTCTCCAGGTATGTCAGCTCTTGTTTCCATTGTAACTGGCTATCGATATGAACTCCCAGAAACTTAACCACTGGGACCACGTTCACAATTTCTCCATTTATGACGCAGTCAATGCTTTCTTTATTTTTGGAAGTGGAACGAAAAAGCATTACATTGGTTTTGCTGGCATTAACTTTAAGACTGTTAACAGCAAACCAACTGTGGAAGATATCTAAGGTTTGATTAACTATTGAATTAAGAGCGTGTATATTGTCAGCCGAAACAACTGCATTAGTATCGTCGGCGAACACTACAAGCTGGATAGATCCCGCAGCTTTTTTGCTCATGTGTTGTATAAGGTCATTAACAAACGCGATAAAAAATATCGGACCCACTATGGAGCCTTGTGTTTTAATTGCCTTGTGTTTTAGTTGTTGTTTTTTAATTTCATCTATCTTGCCCTCAACGCCGCGACCGTATTGCAAATCATTTATCGTACGATTGGCTAGTGATGTGTAACACGTAAAATATACAGTAGTAATATTAAATATTTTGAAGTGCGATGAACGCTTAAAGACGTCATTGGCGTCTCGATCAAGTTATTGAATGACGCTTTAATGCGTCCTTGGCGGTCAAAGGGTTAAGAATTATTATTTTGGGGGTAGTTACTCACTCAAACTGGTGGTGCAAGCGCAGAAGTCCCATTGACAGGCGTCGAGCAAGAGCGAGACGTCCATAACCTATAAAAAAAAAGAAAGTTGATCAAGAATATAAAACAATAACAAATGCAAATTTTGAATAATGCAAAATAACAGTAGGATACCGAAATATACAGGAAGATTTTTTTATCACCATCCAAATTTTTACAGGCTGTTCTACCCATGAATATGAACAACTTTCACTATGGGACCAACTCTGAAATCACGAAAAAAAATCAGCTGTTTCATACATTTTGGTCAAGGGTATTGAACTTTTGTATTAAACAGCTGATTTTTTTTTCGTGATTTCAGAATTGGTTCCATAGTGAAAGTTGTACATATTTATGGGTAGAACACCCTGTAAAAATTTGGATGGTGATAAAAAAATCTTCCTGTATAGAACATAGAAGTAATCACAGATAACAAGGTAAAAGTGAAACGTCAAAAGTTGGAGTACCTATCTAAATAAAATTTTTGGGATGCATGAAGAAGCCTCCTCGTGTAGCGCAGTTTGTTCCGCCAGTTAACCGCCAACTGAACCGAGCGCTCAGCGCATCCTGGACAGTCTCACCCAACACCTTATCTGACTGACCAACTCTTCCCTCATCGATGCGTGGGAGTTCCAGTGCCTTAGGGATCTTCTGGGCACGCTCGTACCATCATAGACCTCATCCATCGCTTTCATCAGGCGTGATCAAGGTCAAGAGCGAGCCCACTCAGCAAAAAAAAAGGTTGCTCTAAATATTTTTACATGGAACTCACCTTAGAGCATTTCCTGAATTTTTCTTTAGCGAAGATCGTGGTGCAGAACTGCTGGGCTTTCTTCATATCATCGTCAGATTTGGAAGCACAAGCACTAGTCTCAGTAGGTTTACTGTCGCATACATCTGCAGAATAAAAAATCAAATAAAAATATGCCAGTGTCGATCCCATGAGAATATCGGGATAAAAAGTAGCCTATATGTTAATCCAGTGTGTCGGCTACCTCCACACAAAATTTTATCAAAAGTGGTCCAGCCATTTGACCTTGAAGAAGTAACAAACATATAAACACACACACTTACAAACTTTCGCCTTTATAATATTAGTGTGATTATTTTATTATATATAGTGTGAAGTGTGATATAGTGTGATATTTATTATATAAGCTGGGGAATGCAGAACCGGGATTTTTGGGACCTTCTGGCTAAAGAAGCGGGATTCCCGGTACTTTCGATACTTTCGGGAAATGATACTTCGCGATTAGAATATTTCTAATTTGGCGTGGAATACACTTGCTACATAGTAGTAGAGTTGAAAGTGTTGAAACGGACAAAGTAAGAGAAAGACGAAATGACAGGGCAAAATTAAAACATTTCGCGATTTCGCGGTACTTTCGGTTCCGGGATTTCCCGGGACTATTCACATGTAACACACTTAAAATAATAATATCTACATGTATATAAAAAAGAGGAAAAAAATCATAGTACATCGAAAAATTTGTCCGCATCTCTGTCAACAGGAAAAGTACCCAAAAGTCTGGCAGCATTGTCACGTTGTATGGCGATGCCGATTCTTTGGCCAAAAAATAGTAAATGTAAAACGTATTTACATACCTCCAATCTTATTAACCTGCCACGACGACGCGAGCACAGACTTGGTCTTAGCAATAGTTTTGTCTCTTGTCATGAAGTCATTCTCAGGGTTTCCATCTAACGTCCCACAGAGACCTTCCGTGTTGTTCCACAGCAGGACTGAACCTTCCACCAGGATTATGTTCTGAAAAACGGTTTTATGTTACAAAGGCAAAAGACATAGAGTCCATGATGTGATGTGTGTATGTTTGTGTGCAGGGACATCGATGATAAACTGTAACCATTACCGTCAAACGGGGTGAATAGGGATGCAGGGGTGAATCGGGACAAAACTTTCAAAGGGATTTTAACAATTAAAATAATATAGTTTGTTTGTCAATAAGGGCACGTAATCGTTAATTAAATTACAGTAAACACATTAGGGTCCTTTTTGGCCACAAACTATATTTTTTAATTGTTAAAATACCTTTTAAAGTTTTGTCCCGATTCACCCCTGCATCCCTATTCACCACGTTTGCCGGTACATAATTCACCTCATGATTTACGATAAATGGGAGCAGTGGTGACCCAGTGGTCACGGCCGCGACTTACGAGTTGTAGGTCGTAGGTTCGAAACCAGTCAGGGGCTTTACTTTGTGTAAATTATATCATCACCACTGCTCTCAAAAACCGTTTAGAAAAACATCGCCGTTAGGAAAACATCGTGAGGAAACCGGCATGTCCTAGAACCAAAACTTCGAAGACATGTGACATAGTACCAACCCGCACTGGGCCCGCGTGGTAGATTACGGCCCACCCCCTCTCAGAGAGAGGAGGCCTGTGTCCCAGCAGTGGGAAAATTATAGGCTGAGTGCAGTGAGTATTTATTTATGTATGTATATGTAAATAAATGTATTGCTTAGCCAGACCACGGTAATGTTATCTAATTACCGTGGCCAAACAGTTTGGTAAAGCTTGTTATATTTAAACAACAGATAACAAGACTAGTCATAGTAATAAGTATTTTTAATTAAGTATCGAATATATTCTTTTCTAAAATTATAAGTTGTAGTCCATGTATTTTTGAAGTGCTATATTTGTTTTATTTTTTATTTGTAATTATTTTTTTGCCACTGTCCACGACGCAATTTGAATTTCGTTTTTTTTTCATACATAGTTGGTACAGACTTTTATTTGAAATCAGAGTTGAGTTGGCTAACTTTAGTATTACAACAGGCTTTGTTAATCCTAGTTTAGAACAATATTTATTTAATTGCATTACAATATAAATCCAAACTTATTCATATATAGGATGCAGTCAGAACGGATGTAGATTATCCAGCATCATAATAATATTAACGGATGTTCGATAAGCCAAATGTCCCGAAAAAATAAATAAATGAAGGTCATAGACACTTCGCTAAACATTATGAACTTTTATGTAAAATGATTGACCTAACAAGGTCATAGAAGAGCTTATCACCAAGTTTCTGAAAGTAAATTTAATAGATTTGATTAGCGTCTGTTATTTCGACCAATAAATCAAAACAGAGCACAGGCGCCAGCACATCAAGCTACTACAATCTGTCAAATTTCTTTAATAGATTTTCAACTGTACCGCTGAAGCACAAGGTTCAAAGTTGATTGGGAAAATTTGACAGTTTCGGGTAGCTTGATGTGCTGGCGTCTGTACTTACGTACATGAGTTCTGAGGGCCAATTCCCGTAATTAAGAACGTTCAAAATCTAGCCGCAGTCTCATCGACAATCAGTGTCAAAAACTTGCCAAAAATGTATGGAAATTAGAGGTATTTTTGACAGATTGAGACTGTCATCAGACTGTGAACGTTCTTAAAATTACGAGAATTGCGCCTCTGTAAGAGATTAACAGATTTGGCTTTCAGAAACTAAGTGTAAGTCTAGGTGCACTTTGCCATTTTAAGAGCCACCAATTTATTTCGGACAAGCTGCATACAACGGTTTCACTCGCATAAGCCTAGATTTCGTCGGTATATCGGGACAAAAAGTATCCTATGTCCTAATCCAGGTCATGGTCTACCCATGTGCCAAATTTGTCTCAAATTTCATCCAAATCCGCTCAGTCGTTTTAGCGTGTATGTCTGTTACCATTTCCCATAAAAGTCTTTTTCATTACATACTTTCGAATTTATAATATTAAATAAGTATGGATGTATATGCATATTTTTTTCTTATATTTAGTTATTAATACACACATACACAGCAAATACACATACTTAAAACCTAATATTACTATGATAACAATGTAATAAAATAACATGAAAAAACAATAACTACAAAAGTACCCGTGGGTCGAAACCAAACTAGACTAAAGCTTATCTACACAAGCTTCATAGGTTGAGGTTAAGGTCCTTAGTACAATGTGACAGGGACATATGCGCCAACTATGACCATGAATACTGCACATGATTTTAGTCCGTAGCGTATAAATATTTCAGCAGCTGTTTCATAGAAAAATTCAATACCTACGCGAACAAAATGTATGGAACCGCAAACTTGTTTAATGGTACAGAATCATGTACAGACGCCAGCACATCGAGCTACCCGAAACTATCAAATTTTCCCAATCAACTTTGAACCTTATGTTTTATTGATAAAGTTGACAATCTCTTAAATAAATTTAGCAGATTGTAGTAGGTTGATGTGCTGGCGTCTGTACAACATTAACTTAATTATTTCACTCTTTTTGAAGGAACACATTCAACCTTTCACATAGTTTGACTTTGACTCTGCCTTTATTTCGTAGCAGTATGGGCGGTTTCTGTAGCTCAAGTGTTAAAAATACCGTGCTGTTGACCGTACCTTAAAAATATTTTGACAAACTTTTTTTATTACTACCAATAGCACGCATAGTGCCGATCGCCACTCAAGTATTGTCTATGAATAGGTTTTTGGAACCCTGTGCGCCCGCGCACACTGTGAGACCTCATTCATAGTACTAATGCTTGTGAATACGAGTATTAGGGTATTATAGTTTCCACCAGAGATGAGCAAGGATGCGTAGCGAGGAGTGTGTGTAAAACTAACCAATAACATCGCTAACTTAGTTCAAGCTGTGAAAATGAAGCGATGTTATTGGTTTGTTTCACACACATCCCTCGCTACGCATCCTCGCACATCTCTGGTGGAAACACAGCCTTAGGCCCGGACTCCACTGAAGCAGAGCTGAGCTGAGCTAAGCGGAGATGTGCAGGAATCGATCAATCACAATGATTGAAATCCTCATCGCGTCACTCGTCTCGTCTGTGATTTGACGATTCCTGCACGTCTCCGCTCCGCCCAGCTCCGCTTCAGTGGAGTCCGGGCCTTATCCTACTTCCTTCACGTAACGTTTTGTTTTTTTTTATTTCACCGACAAACTTCACAAATCAGCACCAATCTAACTAGAACAAATAAAGTGAAGTATATCCTTACGTTGGTATTCCACTTGATGGTGACGCCCACAGCGTCCAGGTTGATGAGCACGAAGTCGCTGGGCATGGCCACGCGGATGCCGGGGAGGGAAGCCGGCATTGGGATCAGGCGCTTGGTGTTCCGGAAGAGTACGGAGCCGTCCTCTGTTGAAGACACAAGAAATATACAGGGTTATTGGAAAAACAGCAACAACCTCTAAAGAGGTAATTGTACTCATCATTATGAACAACTTTTACTATGGGACCGAACCTGAAATCGCGAAAAAAAATCAGCTGTTCCCTACATTTATGTTCGCATAACTCGTCAAAATGTAGCGAACAGCTAATTATTTTTTTCGCGATTTCAGATTTGGTCCCATAGTAAAAGTTGTTCACAATGATGAGTGCAATGACCCCTTAGAGGTTTTTGGTATTTTTCCAATAACCCTGTACAAGAGTCAAAATCAAGTAAGAAATTAATCCAAAGGGAATAATAGGTCATGTTTTATACCTTACCTGTATCGCTGTAGCTCCTTGCTTACACAACATAACAGAAATTCCTCTAATAAACCCTTTTGGAAGAATTTAACACATCACACAAAGAATCGACTAAGACAAAGTAGCTGTAGACTAAAAGTTATCTATATTAAAACATACTGAATACGGAAAAGTGTACAAGTAAGCGCCAAATAATATATTCACGATATTGAATCTTATAACCCAGAGAGCAAGGTTGGTTTTTTAATAGGTATTTTTCAGGTACATGACACCCTTTATCTCTGTCTCTAGGATGCATCTAGATCTGGATGATCTCAACGCAACAGCGATGCCTCTGGTATGTCCAGGCGACGAGGCGGAGTAGCTGCTTGTTTGCAACCCAATAACTTACATAATCAGCCTATAATGTTCCCACAGCTGGGACACAGGCTTCCTCTCTGTGAGAGGGAGTGGGCCGTAATCCACCACGCGGGTCCAGCGCGGGTTGGTAGATGTCACATGTTTTCGAATTTTTGGTTCTAGGACATGCCGGTTTCCTCACGATGTTTTCCTTCACCGTTTTGAGAGCAGTGGCGATGAAATAATTTACACAAAGTAAAGCGCCTGTCTGGGTTCGAACCTACGACCTACAACTCATAAGTCGCGGCTGATACCACTGGGCCACCACTGCTGTCCAATAACTTAAAAAAGTAATATATAGAAGTTTTTACCTCCCACAGAGAGTACGTAGAACTTCTCATCAAGGTAGACTGTCAGCTCGCTGGGGCAGTTCGCCGAGTTCTTGCACTCGCCATGTTTGACCTCTACTGAGTATGTGTGTTCCTTAGCGTCGCGGACCAAGATGTGTTGGCAAGGGGATTGGAAGCTGTGGAGAATGCATGTTGTTTAGTAAAAATAAATAAAACTGTTGTGAGGCAGTTTTCGAGAAAAATGTTTGTGGCAGATGGTTAATCATATAATGAATGAAATAGAATCATTCATTATATTCCTTTCAAGAAACAAATGAAAAAAATGCTAAAATTAATGCACTGGTAGCCTTGACTCGATACTTTCACATACACAACTTATCTTTCAAGAAAAAATATTACGACTTCTAAAGAGTAGACTATTTATTAATACAGTAAAGTCAGATCCCAGAGATCACAAGCATAATTTATTTAGCCTGTGACGTCCCACTGCAAGGCAAAGGCCTCCCTACTCTCTTTCCACCTCTTTCTGTTCAAAGCTGCTATTAATTTATCTAAACCCCTACTCTCTCATGACACACACGAATAAAAACGCGCCTCAAGTACCCGGCATCGGCTCCAGCAGAGCCGACGGCGACGCCGAGACTGACATTAAGCATAATTTATGTTTTTTTTTTTTTCAATATATTGTAAAGGTGCAATTTATGAACATTCTATGTTCATTAGGTCCGCGTCCTCAAGGATCAATTTAAAAGGTTACCTACGTCAAAAAGTTCCCCAAAAATTCAGGACCTCAAAAAGATTAACTTACCTATAAATCTTTCCATCAAAAGTCTTATAATGCACACCAGCCCAGCTAAGACAGGTCCCTCCTTTGGGCGTCATATCCTGCACAACAACGATAGGCCGACCCGTGCCGTACGTGCTGAGCTTGCCGTGCATGCCGTGCGACGCGTGCGCATCCTGCGAGCTCGTGCCGTACGTGCTGCCCGTCATGGAGTGGTGTGTGTGACTCTCGCTGACTTGTTGCTGGTGGCCGTGGGATTCGCTTGTCGTTTCGGAGTAGTAGGTGTAGGTCTGGAGGCAAAAGTTGTGGTTTAAAAGAAGTTATGTTATTAAGTAGCTGCGCCCCGCGGTTTCACCTGCATTAGTTTTGATCCCGTGGAAATATCGTGATAAAAAGTATCCTACGTGTTAATCCTGGTTATGAACTATCCATCTAAATCCATTTAGTAGATTTAGCATGAAAGAGTAACAAACATACTCACAAACTTTCGCCTTTATAATATTAAGTGTGACTAGCTGCGCCCCGCGATTTCACCCGCGTAAATGTCGATCCCGTGGGAATATCGGGATAAAAAGTAGCCTATATGGTAATCCAGAGTGTTAGCTACCTCCATACAAGATTTTATCATAATTGGTCCTGCCGCTTGAGCGTGAAGAAGTAACAAACATATAAACACAAACACACACACTTACAAACTTTCACCTTTATAATATTGTATATATTTATAATATATGTGATAAGTGTGATAACTTTAAAGTAATTAGGTGATAATCAAGCAGGTGCCCTGATGCCTAAGTGGATACCGCCGCTTATGTAGAGTCAACAAAAGAGATAAGTATGCAGGATCGTCGGATATAGTTGAAGCTTAGTAAGAAACCGATGGATGTTGTCGACTGAAAATTAATTTGATAAATGAGCTGTTTGTTTTCTATTAATAAAATTTTATTTTATTCGAGAACATCCATCGGTTTCTTACTAATCTTCAATTATATCCGACGATCCTGCATATTTATCTCTTTTGTTGACTGTACCTCTGCAATACCACAGGCAGTTCTCTTAGCGTTTATATTGTCAACAAAAAATAAGAAGACTTGCAATCGAGTTTACTTACGCTATTGTATCGATGACTGCCTGGCGTGATAACGACGACTTCGGCTGTAATAAAGAAATTGTTATTTAATTACCTACTTATCAATAATAAAAAAGGGAAAAAAATAAAAACCTTTTTACAAAAAAAAAAAATAACGACTTCCAAAAAACAAGCAATATCCTCCTTTTTTTAAGTCGGTTAAAAACGGTCCAAATTGGTTACTTAAACTAGTACTTAGTCTGTATTTTTTAACATTCGCACATCAATTACAAATTTAGCATTCAGGCACTAAGCTAGTAACCCAAATTCTCAAACAACAAACTAGGTACCCTTTAAATCAATCGTTATTCAATAGGATCTAAACTCACGGTAAACGCAGTGTGGTATGGGCTGCGGTTCGAACACTCCCGTAGAGTATTTGCACGTGTACAGCTCAGCGGCCGGGGAGCTGTAGGTACTGCCGGATGGACACGTCAACATACAGCTTGAAGACTCGCTGTCGCCGAAACAGTCGTAGGCGCCGTTGAAGGCTAGCTTGCGGACGTCGCATTCGCTAACGGCTGCAAGAATACAGGTGATGAAAAGGGGGATCAATTAAATTTATTTTATGTTTAAGTGGACGACTAAAGGTATGATTCCGATCTCGGCAGCACGCCGCATTACTACCGCGGCAGTGCGGTCGCAGCACTACTGGTCCTCATACATTTTCTATGGGTTCATATGAGATTACATTCCGAGCACGGCAGCAATGCTGCGCGACATTCCTATAGAGAATATATGGGGACCAGCCGTGCTGCGGCAGCACTGCTGCGTACTGCCAAGATCGAAATCATACCTTAAAGCAGAAATGTTGGTAGTAACTGTTTTCTGGAAACTTCAGAATCTTCTCCAAGATTCTCGAATTTTCTTTGAGTAATAGTATTTAAACAATCAATCAATCTGGCTAGCCTTTTCCCATCTATGTTGGGGTCGGCTTCCAGTCTAACGGGATGCAGCGGAATACCAGTATTTTAAATCGAGAGACTGCCTATCTGACCTCCACAACCCAGGTACTGGGTAACACTATACCCCTTGGTAAGACTGTCAGAGTTTCAGGCTTCTGACTACCCGTAACGACTGTCAAAGATCAACGAATGACAGCCGGGATCAACGGCCTGACCCGCTTACCGAGTTACAAAAGTTACTCGATATGTAATGGATGGTCACCCATCCACGAACCGACCGCGCCAAGCGTAGCTTAACCTTTGACCGACCCGTGCGGTTGCTACCACTAGCCCACTTAGATTAATAGTTTCTGGACACCTGCAAGATTATTTTTTTTATTATTGCTGAATGGGTCCGCTCTTGACCTCGATCACGCCTGATGAAAAGCGATGGATGAGGTGTATGATGGAACGAGCGTGCCCAGAAGATGGCTAAGGCACAGGAACTCCCACGCATCGACGAAACACAGCAGGCTGCTTGACGCCGAACTCTGGTGAGAGAGTGGTCGCAAACCAGGCAGGCGTTAGCCCTACCACCGCAAGGGAAGAATTGGCCAGTCAAATAAGGTGTTGGATATGACTGTCTTGGATGCGCTGAGCGCTCGGTTCAGTTGAGTAACTGGCGGAACAAACTGCACTACACGAGGAGGCTTCTCCATGCATTCCAAAATTTCCCAAAATTCAAATCATTAGGTACCAAACAAAGCTAGCAAAAATAGGTACAAGTCATACTCACAATATTGGCACTGAGCCCCCCTAAACTCAGCCGGACACTCGCACATGTCAACTGCTAGACAAACCCCCCCGTTCGTACAAGGCGGGCTGCACTCGGGCATACAGTCAGGGATGGTGGAGAAGTCGGCTCGGGTTGGCTGCCATTGGCCGTCAGTACAACGCATGTTGGCGACGTTGGAGCCGTCCATGAATTTGTGGCCTTCTATGCAGGTTATCGTGCATGTTCTGGAGAGGAAATATTGTTTTAGTATGTTGTTTCAATAAAGTAAATGGTTTTAAAATATTTAAGGAAAAAGGATGTTTTGACCAGGATGGTCAAAAGAGGCCATTACCTCGTTTCGACTCGTGAAGGGTCAGTTCCATTTTTTTTTTTGGGTGGGATATTATCAAATAACTTCTCCCCCTCTGGGCGAAGCGGGATCATGTCAGACTTTTACTGACTAAAACGCATCCGCGTTCCTTCAATGCCTTTGCCAGGGGCCACGGTAAGTAACTCTTTCGCACAACCCGCGACCCTTGCAGAAGGGTCACTACCATCACATACAAACTCGACTAAACAATCAGCGCTTCAGCTTATTTAACGCTGACAATTTAATAAGCACATTCTCTTTAGATGAACAATATAAAACAAAAGAAAGACAGCCACCAAACTTGGGAAGCCCACCCTTCATCCCTACCTAGTGATTAAGCTGAGAATCAGAAGTGGCGTTGCTTAAAGCTCTCAGCAAAAATCTCAAATCGTTTATTGCAATCCATAATGTACAATTACAGGTGGTAAATTAGTTATTTATGCAACTGTTTTAATACCTAATTATGTACAGTTGCATACAAGACTATCTACACCCATGATATGAATCCTCTATAAAAGGTTTTGAAACAGTTGTTTGCATTACCTACTAATATAGAACAAAAAAATGGTGGTCGGCGGCATACGACGTGAATTCGAATAACCTATAAGTTATTTTTTTAAATTACTGCGCTGTGGTAGTGAAACGCGCGTGCATGACAGGTTCTTTTTTTGAAAACGAGTTGCAATAAGCTAACTGTTTCAGAAACTTTTATAGAGGATTTATAGCATGGGTGTAGATAAAAAAAATAATAGAAACAAGTATGGACCCTGTCGGCCACAGCTTTGCAACACGACTTTGATAAGAGGTCTTTTAATTCTGTCATCTAAAAATCTAGGTTTAATTTCAAAATCAAGATAACTTACTCAGGTGAGCATTTCCTCGCAGAGTTCATAGGTAGAGGAGGGTAGGAGAGACACGGCTTCTTCTCGAACTCGCAGTACTTGCCGTGGAAGTTGGCGGGGCACTCGCAGGTGTTCGTGTCGATGCAGATGCCAGAGTTCTTGCAGCCCGGCTCGCATTTTGCTGTTAGAGATAAGAGAGGATTATAAAAGTGTAGTTTTAAGCCGAAAATACAGGCTTGAATAGGAAAATAATCATCGAAGATCTAAGTTTTCTTCCGCCCTTCTTTGTTCACTAGGTATAGATTGTAGGGGAGGCCCCTTTACAGTCTCCCCAGGGATGTGCCTTACAGGCGTTGCACAGGGGGGTTCCGGAATTGGTCTTTTAACAGGAACCGGGACCGCCCCTATGTGCTGATGGTGATCACCGGGGTGGTTTTAGTGAGGTAAAAGTCCCACACTCCCCGACCTCCCTCCCCGGAGGTCGGGTGCCTTTTGAAGGTATCCCCCCGACAACAAACAAAAAAAGGTATAGAATGTAGATAATTCCTTTTGCCAAAAGTGACACTATGCCCTATGGCATATTCATAAGAAGTGGTATTTGTTAAAAATATAAACTGTGGGCCCCTGCCTCGACAATGCGGGAACCCACCGGGGGGAGCGGCTGGTAACCACAGCTAAGGTAACGGCTGGTAACTTTAGCCGATTGCATGCAGTCGCTGCACGTGCTGTCGGCAGTTGCTGTTGGCAGCGCGGTTCCAAATTGTACCTTAAAACAAGTCTATTTTCCGCTCAAAATCCTTGATCTATCAAGGAACAGACTCCTGAAAACATCAGTCCGGCTATCCTGTAACCTGGTCTAGGACACAACCCTGACCTGAACTGCATCAACTCCTTGCATTATCACTGACATTGGCGGTAAATTAGGTCGCAGTTTGTTATTTGCAAATCGGACGGACGGCAACGCCGGGCGCCGGCTTAGATTTGAGCCGCTTCCGTTAGGACAGATAGCGTGCCCACGCGCATTGATAATCGCTTATACCTACTCTGGTAGGTACCTATTGTTTCTATTTTGATCTTATCAGGACTGTTGTTAAGTTTGGTTTGGATTTCAAGTTCGTTTAGGTATTTTAGAAGTTTGATGCTACTATGAGTTATCAATTTATCCGGCTTATCTATGGGCAGAATTCACAGAGCGCATTGTGAGCGTTTCATACGAATACGAACATTAATGTTAAAGAATATTTATATTCGTATGCGACGCTTAGTTTAGGTACCCATATAGTAGATACCTACCTACTAAGTGTAGGTATTTATTAGGTAGGTACTGTAGAGACCTCTTTGAGAGATTCTGACCTCCTTGCGAGACAGGCCGCTAATATTTGGCGGCATATTCCATTCGAAGGTTCAAGCAGGTGTCATAAAGAGTCGTAGGTTTGACGTCTAAGAAATAAGTCGATATAATTATAAAATATGATAAAAGACTCCTAAAATATATCCCATTAAACTCTAAAGGGAGTTTAATTTAGTAACATAGTTCCCCCCGTGGCTGAAGTCCCACATTTGGTGGAGGCGCCGGGTACGGGGGGAACTATGTTACTAAATTAAACTCCCTTTAAAGTTTAATGGGATATATTTTAGGAGTCTTTAATCATATTTTATAATTATATCGACTTATTGTAGAATCTTATCTACGAAGGGGCTATTTTATTTTAATAAATCGACTGTACTGATCCGATTCGTTATTTTCGTCCTTGTGTTCACTCTCGAACAATTCTAACGGCTCCTTGTGTAGGAACTAACTGCAGAGAGAGCTATTTATTTAAATGAAACTCCTATCGGATTTCATAAGATAATTATTTAGGGAATTTTCACATTACATATATATAATTAGCCAATCTTATTTATTACCTACACGTCAAACCTAATCTCATGGAATGACACACGCTAAAACGTTCGAATGGAACATGGCTTCAAATATGACCGGCCTGTATTTCAAAATATAGAGAACCTCTACCGTACTACTACCTAAATTAGCAAAGTAAAGTCAATGCGGTCTGTGAATCTTGCTAAGTGTTAATTTTACTTTGAACGTAAGTCATGACGTAATTAGACCAATTATGACCTCTGGCAGTACAGAACTAAATTAGTTCACATCTATCAGTTCACATATCAAATTAAATTTCATTCGAAATTATCCATCAGTTTCTTACTATTTCCGACGAACCTGGTTAGTTATCTCTTTTGGTGACTGTACTAATAAATGCTAATAACGCGCAAAACCTGGCCACGTAACTAACCTACAGTCAGTCATCATACTGCCCATGAATAATACCGCTTTTTGAGGAAAACAAATTAGGAGCGAAAACGACTCATAGCGATAATGACTCTTATTTTCTTGAAATTACTCTGGAGAAGAATACTCAGCCTTGTTTCTGAAAATCTATTCAAATTAAACTGTAGCCTGACGTCACCTTTGTACTGGTGATGATTAGTTGTATTTGTCAAACAGGAGTTATAGCGTAAGGCGGTACATAAGGAGGTAAAGTATTTACTTACGCATAAATGGCTGGTTGGCGTTGTTGTGGAATTCGTAGTAATTGGGCCTGAAACATGGGTATGAGATTGTAAATATGGCTCTCTTTGTGCAAGATTCCACGTACATTTCTGCGTCGGTTAAAGGCAAGTAGCTTAGAGGTAAAAATGGAGACAACACTCTAAATACCTAAGTGAAAACGACTGTGGTCGGACTCTCTCTTTCTAAATACATACATATGACAAAGAAAACAGATATCACTGTCTCGTTCTTATGTGTGTATTAAGAAAGAGAGTGTCCGACCACAGTCGTCTTCACTTAGGTATTCAGAGTGTTGCCTCCATTTTTATCTACATACTAGCTGCGCCCCGCGGTTTCACCCGCGTAAATGTCGATCCCGTGGGAATATCGGGATAAAAACTATCCTATGTCCTTTCCCGGGACTCAAACTATCTCTATACCAAATTTCATCGAAATCGGTCCAGCCGTTTTCATGTTATGTCGTGACAACGGAAAACGGGTTTCATTTTTATATATATAGATAAGGTTCTTGGTTAAAGGTAGTGTTACACGAAGAATAAGAAAGACATAAGAGGAAGTCTAAAAGTTTTGTTTATTTTTAAAATTAAAGGAAAGTTTCTTTTAAGTAAAATAATCTATCTTAAGGATTTAAGGTGGTTTCCCCTCAGGGCCCATTGATTTTTTTAAACCCTGTATAATCAAAATTGTCATGTATGTACATTAGTCCTTTAGTTATTAAGATTATTCTAGCATTAGTTTAATGTAAAGACGCCAGCACATCAAGCTACCCGAAACTGTCAAATTTTCCCAATCAAATTTAAACCTTATGCTTTAGTGATAAAATTCAAAATCTATTAAAGAAATTTGACAGATTATAGTAGCTTGATGTGCTGGCGTCGGTACGTGATGTGGCTGTACTTTTTTTAAATAAATAAATAAATAAGAGAAGGTACTTACGTGGCTCCATTATTAGTGTACCAAGTTTTACTCTCGGAATATTTAGACTTAGTCCCAGAATACCCATTCTTGGTACCCGAATACCCGGTTTTAGTCCCACTATAACCGGTTTTCGTCCCGCTATAAGTTTTCGTCCCGCTATGACCGGTTTTCGTCCCGCCATAACCAGTTTTAGTTCCTCCGTAAACGGTTTTGGTTCCACTGTAACCGGTTTTAGTCCCACCGTATCCTGTTTTAGTACCGTACCCATACCGTTGGTTCTTTAAATACGGCGGTACGTATTCCGGGGCTTGCACGTCCGATTGTCTGTAAAGTTAAAATATTTGTAATATAGTCTGTTATTTTAAGCTTGAGTTTCTTGCTTATCCATGAAAGAACACATGATAAGCAAGTGATATAAGCTCGGCCGAGATAATTACATAGAGTCAAATTAAACTAGCGAGCCAAACTCCGCAGACGTGACGAGTATCTATTTACAAGTAAATATCTATATTTATGAAAGTAGACAACTTTAAAGTACAGACGCTAGCACATCAACCTACCCGAAACTGTCAAATTTTCCCAATCAACTTTGAACCTTATGCTTTAATAATAAAGTTGAAAATCTATTAAAGAAATTTGACAGATTGTAGTAGGTTGATGTGCTGGCGTCTGTACATTGCGTTACTAGTTCAGCTATCAAATTCCTATGAGTAGTATATTTTAAAGTAGTCCGAGTTTCTTTGTAATGCTAGGTACACACGCAGCGAGCATTATACAGGCTGTCCCTGGAAGTATGGATCAAATCGAATAGGGACGTGGGCAAGGTCATTTCAAAAAGCAAAAAAAAAAACTAAAAAAAATCCTAAAAAATTTCGTGAAAACTATCAGGGCTATAAATTTATTTTTTTTAGATAGCCCTGATAGTATTTTTTTATGATTATTTTCTTTGAGCACTAAGCGAAGTGATTGAAAAAAAAAATCGGTCATAACTTTTGAACCGTAAAAAAATTAAAGCTTGGTAATGACCTTGCCCACGCCCCTATTCGATTTGATTCATACTGCCAGGGACACCCTGTATAAACGTTTGGAGATTATAGAATAGAATAGTCTTTATTATGTAGGTACACCATATAAATTACTGACATAAATAAATATAGAAACTTTGTTTTAAGGGTTATTATAGTTTTTGTTAAGCCCGCTACCCTAAGCCGGTATTGATAGAGAAAGGCATACATCGTGGTATAGTCACAGCCTTTGAATAATAATTAGATACCTCCATAATAGATAGGTGGCTAGGGTAGTTGGCACCTTAGGTGGCTTTGAGTTTCTTGCCCATTCTTCGAAACTACTTTTTGGAACACATAGAAGTAATTCTATTTTCTTGTGAATTTTGAAGTTCAAAAAGGTCTTTTAATGGCCTATTTGAAATAAATTATTTTGACTTTAAGGATAAATTCGCAAATGTGGCGAAAACCTTTGGTATCCAATCCTACCAACCAACTACGCATTAGGTACGCACGACACGTTACAAAAACAAAGGTAAATGCTTCCATTCTTGGGTATGAGTTCTAGTTTCTGCTTAACATTTTTGTTATATTTTAGAAGAGTTTTCACAGAAAAATCAAGTTTGACGTTTTACATAAGAAAAATAATAAAATTATTCCTAAATAAATATTTTTTAAATAATGCCTAACGCTGTCAAAGGTGGTAAAATCAAACAGCCTATTAAAAAAAATACCCGGCGGGCTAACATAAAATGGCGCGAAAATAAATTATAGGCTACAATGGTATTGTTTTATACAGCCACAAGTCAAAAAAGTGAAAGAAACTTACCCATAATGGTCGCCAGATGATGCCGGTATCCCATATCCAGCATTGCTGAGATATGTTGCTAGTAATAAAATAATTACTTGAGTTACCAAATACATTTTTACTGTAATTAATTATCCATGAATTAGAGTTCTAATAAACCACAGTTGTCGTGTCGGATGACACGAGCAAACTGAGTCCCGAATGGTTTTGCGGTATATTTATCTTCAGTTTATATAACACAGGATACTCAGAAATCATCCTCCTGATAACTGAAAAGTTATCAACAATTGCAGGATTTAGGAGTCAATTGCAAATAATTTCAGGCGAGAGGAAACTGAGTTTTATGCTGAAACAATATGTATCACATATCTCTTAGACAAAAGAAAATTTAAAAAAGTTCTACCCAAACCATAGATCCAAACAAGAGCAGCGTTTTAAAAAAACAAACATTAAAAAAAATATCTTACTTTTTTCAAAAAAGGCGCCAAACTAATTTCGTGACTCCACCACTTTTATTGTGAAGAAATAAATAAAATGCCTAAAAAAAGAAATACATCTTGGTCCCGAAATAAGAAAGAGGTAAGAACTGATTATACTTACCTATTAACCCCCTTACTAATAAACCTATTATATCAGATGAATAGTTATACACTGATTTCTCTCTTTCAGTCGTCAGTAATTTGACTTTCGAAAGAAGAAGACAAAGCGTTGTGTAACTATACAGACGCTATACAACGTTTATTAGTAAGGGGTTAAAGTATTGCAAAATGTTTGGGAAAGCAATCTGTTGTACAATTTGTATTTGCATAAGTGCCTACAGACCTAAGGCTTGAAGTGACGTGTGTTTCGTATCCCTGTCTTGCAAGAGCTAAGCTTTTCGCGGCCAAGTTAGCAAGGAAAAGCCCCGTAGTTATATACTGATACGTTCGGGACTTTTCCTTACCGTATAGCGTTTAAACAATTTGTTTTGTTTATTTCCATGTCCTAACTCTGATAGTGCTGGCCATAATGTTGCGAATTTTTTTAATAGTTAAGTAAGCAAATGTACCTCATATTCACTGAAAACGCGTTTTTTTTCTGGCTGTCGTGTTGCCCACATCCACTAGCCGACCTTTTCAAAAACCTACCTAATACTTGTGACCTCTGCCACCAAGAGACTATATTTAAAGACATGATTGTAGCAAGCATGGCTGAATTTCCCTTTATACATTATTGCTCCATCAGTAGGAAGGTATAGTCGACCTAATTGATTCATAACCCTAAGGTTGAATATCACTTGCACGTCTTAAAACGACAGGATCTGTGTGACAGTTAGATAGATTCAACTTTAGAGAAGTTTCAATTTACTGGAGTAACGTGGAGTTTCTTACCGGCTCTTCCCCAAGAAACGACTAATTGGAACTTGAAACCGTGAACTGTCTTCTGACGTTTCAAAGTGCCTATGTAGGTTTATGTGAATTAAAATAATTTGAACTTGAATTTGACTGGGAGGTGTTGTCAAAAGTGGAAAAGAAATTACGAGGTCGACTAAACCTACTAACCCATCAGGGAGGAAGTACCATGCCTGCATAATCAAGCCATGCTTGCTTAAATCATGTCTTTGTGTGTCCGTTTGTGGTGGCATAGGTCACAGGTATTAATGTCGTTTTTTGAAAAAGTTGACTAGCGGATATGGACATGATGGCTAGAAAAAAACGCGATTTCAGACTACCTATTTATAGAAATCGCGTTTTTTTTCTGCCTATCTATAGTGTCCATATTCTCTAGTCGACTGCACCCATCTACTACATTTTATTTATTTATTTTTATTGCTGAATGGGCCCGGTCTTGACCTCGATCACGCCTGATGGAAAGCGATGGAGGAGGTCTATGATGGAACGAGCGTGCCCGGAAGATGCGTAAAGCTGGGTATCCATTATGTTCGCGAACCTCTTGCGCTCCGCGCTCTTGCAACAGCTCCGCATAGTGGATACGTTTGGGAACTTGGAGCGTGTCGGTGCGCGCTCCGCGCTCAGTGCTCCAATGGGTGGCGGTAAATTGGGCGAACATAAAGGGGAGCTCTGATATAAAATATATGAGAGAGCTGAAATAAAATATATGCTGCACTAGCCACTAATGGTGACGACACGTTCGCTCAATGTTCACAAGAGGACTGTGGAGCATGCGTGTTTCTATGGAGATATGCGTACCGTCTCCGTCAGAGCGGTTACGGGAGCGCGGAGCGCAAGAGGTTCGCGAACATAATGGATACCTAGCTTTAGTCACTGGAACTTCCACTCCTACATGATTTTATATTCTATACTTGTTACAGAAACAAATCATAACTGCAAGGCTAATTGAAATAAGCCTCAAAGTAGACGATTACATTTATAAACACAAGTTGATCCCAGTATGTGAAGCAGAACAATACATGAGAGAGGTGTGCTCCTACAAAACACAATGCAACCAAGACGAGCGTTCCTTGCAGGTAGGAATTACTTACGACGTTTTAACATCTTTCATAGGTACCTAATAAGAATAACACTGGCCCGTTAATGCAGTTTAGGTCTAATCCTAACTAATATTGTAAATACGAAAGTAAGTTTGTGTGTAATCTTTTCACGCCTAAACCACTGAACCGATCATCCTGGCATATAAGTTGGAGTCGCGTCACAACACGATCTTCAAGTCGTTCGTGGTGCGTGTTCCAACACATTATCTCGAGAAGTTCCTCAAGGAAGAGTTCTGAGCCCTGATTCACAAACATACGACAGGCTATCGTATCGAAAACCTGACATTTCGATAACCTGATTTGACTTCCCCTCAACAGCAAATAGCTGTTGGAAAAATAGCGGGCGTCTATTTGATTTAAACTGACAAAATGTTCGGGTTTTGGACTTGTGAACAGCATTGAGTAGACTCCTACGATAACAATGATTAATGTTCGATACGATACGGAAGCATATCGAGTGTTTGTGAATAAGGGGGCTGGCCGAAGGGTGTTGTGTACCGCCGGTTTCGTGGCCGGCTACATGACACCAGTCAACGAAACAGGACGCAGACACTTCGTGTTTAGTTAGTTTTTAGTGTAATTATAATGTTTTATGTATTTATAGTATTTTTAAGTTATATTAGGTAATATTGTATTGTATGGGTTTTATATGGGCCTTGATGACTGAAATAAATGGATAAATAAATATAAAGAAAGAAAATACGTTTATTTGCGGTGAAAATGACGCAAAAAAGAACATAAACACAAAAAATAAAATAAAAAGGTAGGGGGAAACATGCGTCACATCCACGCAAAACGGCTATCGCTCAGCATTATCCTGCGACCCTATGCAGTACCTATACGTTGTCAGGTGTACAGAAACGGACATAGGGGTACCTTTCATCACGAAAAAAAGTGCTACGAAGTTCGTCGAGTCAGCTAGTATTATTATTGGTAGTAACATACATAAGCTCACATCAACATCCATCGGTTTCTTACTAAACTTCAACTATATCCGACGATCCTGCATACTTGTCTCTTTTGTTGACTGTACATTGTTTTGTGTGGGCCTCATACAATTTGGTTTTAAAGCTTATCAACGTTAGCCAAACTAATCTTTATCCGTTACAAAGTACTAAAAATAAATTACAATTTGCATTTAGTAACAGAGCCATGAATTATTACGTTTAGATAAGCAGCGGTGCCACGCAGACCGTCTAAAAGTCAGTAACGGTACCGGTACCGTCCCTAAAAATACCTAACTACCGCTTTCTTATCAAGAGGTTCTTTGAATAACCGTTACTGTTACTTATCGTGAAAGTAGCATAAAGACTAATCAGCCTAGAATATTCCTACTGCTAGGACACAGGCCTTCTCTTTTCGAGAGGGAGTGGGCTGTATTCCACCACGCGGGCCCAGTGCGGGTTGGTAGATATCACGTCTTCGAATTTTTGTTTCTACGACAGGCCGGTTCCCTCACGATGTCTTCCTTCACCGTTTTGACAGCAGTGGTGATGATATTAATAATACAAAGCAAAGCACCTGCCTGGGTCTGAACCAACGACGTACAACTCGTAAGTCGGGGGCGTTACCACAGCTGCAATCATGAATGTGCTTAATTTAAATTTTGTAAAAAGAATTATTTGTCCGTAATGTGTAAAGAAGGATTTTGTTTTACCATGATGTCGGAGGCACGCATATTTTATCAGCCGAGTATGTGCACACGGAAATCAATTTACCAGTCTTCATCTTCCCAATTCTGAGTTCTTCCCCTATCCTAAAAATACAAAATAATGAAGTATGAAAACATGTCCTTTGGCTTCAGAATTACCCTTTTGGCATAGGACATGGGATGTGATACCCACTAGCGCCGGCGCTACTTCCGAACGGAAACTCAGAGGCGTAGATATCTAGATCTTCTTGGAATTATGCATATTATAAATTTTCCCTTTAATTTATAATTAAATGCGTTAATTGATAATGATTGTAGAGTTTTTCTACGTATTTCAGTGGATTTCATGGCGCGTTGTTTACCCATAGGACTGATAAGCCCACTGATTGCAAAATCAGTTGAAAAAATATAGTACTTAACTGTTTTGCTCCCACATTTTTTATTAAGATAATAAAATTCCAATTCTGATGACCCAGATTTGAAAATTAAATTCAAGTCCAAAAATACATTTTGATTTATTCGACTTTAACTGCATCCTCTTTTTTCAGGTTATTGAGAAACTAACTCGGTGCATGAAAGCAATAATTTTCGATCATCAAGAACTAAGACCTAACATTCATGGCGAAAACCATGACAGTTCTATTGCAGACGATGGTGATCGCGCCGGTTCCATATCACCAGTATACTCTTTAGCTGATGAAGACAGGACTCAACTCACACAAATAGCTGAAGCAATACCTGTAGACATTACGGAAGCAAATAAAGATGTTGAAATTATAGACCTCATCAACATGGACGATGATGATGATGATTTAATCCATAATGATACTAATACTGCAACAGTCGATTATGCAGGTTCTAAAATACCCGTTGAAGTTGACATACATAGAGGTATGTCTAGTCTTTCCCTAAGAGATGTAGGAGCCCTACATATAATAACTTCTGATGTAAATTGTTCACAAAGTTTACTCAATAACTTTGAAGGCATAGATCAAACGCAGCAGAATGAGATAAATATAGTTTCTAAAGGAGCTGTTGCTTTTGGGTTAGTGAGTAATGTTGCTGATGAAGGAAAAATTATAAACGTAATGCAGGCTGGTAGCAACACCACTCTTGGTAAAATACCGAACGAGCAGACAACCCCTATTAATGAGCTTAATAAAACCATGAAAACTAGTACTCCCCCAAATAAGCCAATAATTCTTCGTAATACTAACAGCAATTTAAAATACAACACTGTCGTGCAAAATAAAGAACTCACCAGTGTGATTAATACTGCTAACTACAGTCTAACAATGACTTCCAATCAAAATGATAATATCACCTCATCGCTACAACCATTTTGTCCAATAACCAATAACATTCCTGAAAGTCAAAGCCAAACTTGGTATGATTCGAACAGGACATGTACAATCAATGATCACAGCCATAAATTGAAAGATGTTAATAATTTCACTCAACCTGCACAGATTTATAAATTTGTGAACCCAATACTAGATAAAAAGGTAGATAAATTGAACATCAATATTCCAAAAAATACTTTTAACCCAGCCGAGAAAGAAAACCATCCAATCAAAGCTGCTGAAAATCCAAAAGCACTTACTAATAATACAGCTATCGTACAAGACAATACCACAACTATTAAAAAGAAAAGATGTCGCAAGAAGAAAGCTTTAGATGAAAAAGAAATGAAACCTAAAAATAAAAGAGTATATAATCGAGCGCCCAAAAGTAATAAAGAGAATACTTTTACTGAATCTGCTAAAAACAAAATAATACCGATATACAATGAAAATGTTATAAACGATCTATCATGGATAGAGAATATAAGATACGTCAGGGAAATAAAAGTCGATGAAAATGATGCGAAACTTAATCTAGAAGAATCTTTTTGGGATAATTATTACTTACCCGCTAACTGGAGTGAGAATGAGTTTATGTAATGTTTGATTTGAATTATATTAAAATTATTGTCATGTATGCACTTCCTGTTTTCAATTTGTGTTCTCGTCCTGTACGGTCCAAAGTGAGGCTGTGTTGTATTTCTATGTAATAAACATATTTTCCTTCTTTCTTTCTGAATAAGGGCTGATTTTTTCAACTCAGAATGAAGTCATTCCGAGTTGAAAAAATCCAAGGAATAATATTGAATGTTCAACGGTTTTTTCATACAAAACAAGTCAGTCATCTGCCTAGCCTTTTCCCAAGTAGGTATGTTAGAGTTGCCTTAGCTAAATACCAGTATTTAACATGGGGCGACTGCTATCTGACCTCCACAACCAAACTGTCTAGACAACAATTTTATTCCACGAAAAAAGATATCTGCCGTTTGAGAGTAAGGGATTTAGTTTATATACGTCGGCGCCACTTAAAAGGGCTTTGAAGATCCATGGCATACCGGTCGCGCCATTTTTTTTTTTTTTCAAAATGTCTCCCCGTGCGGGACCTATAGGTATAAATCGACAGCTGACATTAAAGCAAACAGAAAACATACTAGGACCAGACCCCGTAAAGCGCTTCACGTTTCCAATAAGTATCTATTATGTTTAAAGTTCAAAGTTGATCATGTGACATCCATATTTTTTTAACTATCTTGTTGCATAGATGTTTGGAATAATCACTATGAATGTTTAAAGTAAGCAAACATCTATGCAACAAGACGTACGCAAGTATAAAAAATTGGGAGCTACAATTAAAAAAAAAAAAAAAAAAATGGCGCGACAGTAGGTACAGACGCCAGCACATCAAGCTACTTCAATATGTCAAATTTCTTTAATAGATTTTCAACTTTATCGCTACAGCATTAGGTTCAAGGTTGATTGGTGATTTGACAGTTTCGGCTAGCTTGATGTGCTGGCGTCTGCACGCCAGGCTCCATATAAAAATCTTTAATCCCCTTAAGGCGACTACACGACCTAAAGCGCGGTCACTGTCGGACTGCATAGAAAAGAAAGAGAAGCGCGATGACACAACCGTGGTAATTTATTGCAAATATGAAGCAATTATCTATTTACAAAAACTCTCAAACACCAAACAAATAAAAACCGTATACTAAAATTTGGGGAATTAAATTGTCTTTTAGATGGTGAAAGTTTTATGAAAATACACCCGATAGTGTTTGCGTGATTATCGTTTTTATGTCCGCGGTAGACATTACTTCACAAATTAATTACACTATGTTAAAAAAATATAATTGCAAATATTCACATATCAAATTACGAAGCAAATGGTCTAGTATAACATTTATTTT
This sequence comes from Amphipoea oculea, assembly GCA_945859645.1. Classification (NCBI taxonomy): domain Eukaryota; kingdom Metazoa; phylum Arthropoda; class Insecta; order Lepidoptera; family Noctuidae; genus Amphipoea; species Amphipoea oculea. The sequence goes on from OX243873.1 coordinate 20,293,043, forward strand.
TTCCAAAGAAATCAGTCCGGTCGATTAGACGTGATGTTGAATTTAAAATCATTAGAAGTCGTATATCTGCGCCTTAAGAATGATTAACGTGTGCTTGACCATAATTTTTTGACGTTTTAGGTATTTCTATTCGTAGTTTATCCATGCTTGTCAATCGACATCTATTCTTTTGGTGATGTAGGTGTGTGTGTTGTCAATAAAACTACATAAAATTATGATTCAAATATTTAATAGATATAGTTAAAGATAATAAGACAAACGTCAAGGTAAAAACTATACGAGTACACAAACAGCAACGTAATATAATTTGTATAATAATTATTAGTCTATTATTGTATGTAAATGTGTAAATATAATGTTTTCTGTGATAGCATAACAGTTACAAAGTTTCTATGCTTATTATTGCTTCACTTGGTATATTTGCAAATTTTTACATCATTTTGGTAACACAAAATATACTTAATTCAAATAGAAATAGGGTATATTTTGTATTGGCCAATTGACGCAAATATTTTGACAAATATCCAAGTTGAGAGCCAGCATTAGAACAATTTTTTAGTGTAGGCCTTCAAAACATGAACGCACCCTAAAGTATTGTGTTTGGTGTTATTTAATTACTAATTTAATTATTTATATCGCTGATCTAACTTGACCAGATTGCCCAATGCTGAATGCCAGATCTAGCATTAAACTGTTTTTCGATGATTTTTTTTACCGGTTCCAAATTTTTACAGGGTGTGCTACCCGTGAATATGAACAACTTTCACTATGGGACCAACTCTGAAATTACGGAAAAAAAATCAGCTGTTTCATACAAAAGTTCAATACTTACCTACTTGATCAAAATGTATGAAATAGCAGATTTTTTTTCGTGATTTCAGAGTTGGTCCCATAGTGAAAGTTGTACATATTCATGGTTAGAAACACCCTGTAAAAATTTGGAACCGGTAAAAAAAAATCACCTGTATAAGTAATTATCACTAGAACATTATGAACACGTGAAGCACACTCATCAATAACATTGTAAAACACCATCAAATCGTGTTTTTGTGACATCGAACTGCAAAAACAATTTATTAATACATTTTATAAACATTTAATTTATTAATTATTACGTTAGACCAGATATGTAAGGGTATTTTTCAATATACTGTTATACATATTTTGTTTGACCTTCACCCATAACTTCAACGTAAATATTTGAATTACCCAACCGTGCTTTGAAAGATACCTAAATGCCGCTTTATCAATACAAAAAATAGAAAAACTTTGCTAACTCATAAAATATAATATACAACACAACAACATAATCAGCCTATAATGTTCCCACTGCTGGGACGCAGGCCTCCTCTCGGTAAGAGGGAATGGGCCGTAATCTACCACGCGGGCCCAGTGCGGATTGGTAGATGTCACATGTCTTCGAATTTTTGGTTCTAGGACATGCCGGTTTCCTCACGATGTTTTCCTTCACCGTTTTGAGAGCAGTGGTGATGAAATAATTTACACAAAGTAAAGCGCCTGTCTGGTTTCGAACCTACGACCTACAACTCGTAAGTTGCAGTCGTTATCACTGGGCCACCACTGCTCTTAATATAATATATTATAATATAACTAATAGTAATCTCTGAGAGCACAATGAATTGAAATCTGCGTTCATTTTCATTAACTAGGTATATACATACAATTACATTAATCTTCGAGCCCGTTTATAAAACATGTATCAGAAAGGTAGGGTCATATTTAAGAGTACGGTTCAGGGGTCTAGTCTCTAAGCCCATCGACGAAGATCGGTCCCGTCCGAAAAACATCGCGAGTAGGAACAATTGTGAAATCGTGTCGTCAATAATTCTTAGTTCGAAGCGAACTAATCTTACGTCTGTAGGTGATAGGGGTTGTTCATTTATTTGTGTGAGATAATTTTGACCACTTTTTGAGCGCTTCTCCTCCACTTTTATTATGCGCTCAGCCAAAGTGTGGAACTCTCTGTTCCCTCCCACATTTAACCCGTCTGCCTTCAAATCAAGAGTGAACAGGCATCTTCTGGGCACGCTCGTTCAATCATATACCTCATCTATCGACTTCCATCAGGCGTGATCGGGGTCAAGAGCGCGCCCATTGAGCAATAAAGAAAAAACTTCTCTCCCCACGTAAGAAAAAGTAAGAGTTGGGTGAACCCCCGCCCCTTTCAATCTTGCGTAAGATCAGTATCTACCAGAAAAAATAAAAGCTTCCTTTTGAGATCTTACGTAAGAACAATCTAGACCCCTCCCACCGCCAACTAATTAAAAATAAGACTAGTTTGGACCCCCTCCCCCCTCAAATCGTCTTACGTAATAAATGAACAGCCCCATACGGAGTAGCAAACGCCAAATAGTTTGGGCCAAAACTACGGATTTCGTGCTTAATGAGTAGACCTTTAGACTATCAAATCGAATAAGTTTCTCCATGAGACCAACATCGTAATCGCGCTGTTATGAAGTCGCTGACCAATCTTTTATTGTTAAATCAACGAAATCAATATGAAAATTGCATTATTGTTACTAACACACCGCAATCTAATACTAATAATAATTAATAACTGCACAAACAAATTCCAAAAATATGTAAATATATAACCCATTCGCGGTAAGTTTCCCGGTCCGTGGAATGCGGGTACCCTCCCCCCAACCGCCTACCGCGCCAATGAGTCGTCCTCTCAGTCCCGTCAAACCTTGTCCAGAAGGGGCGAATTTGCCGCGAAATGTTTCGCGCGTTAACGAGATACTAGGCACCAATACATCGCGTCCAGAAGCATCGCGCGATTTCAAAATACGCGCGTAAATTGCGTGCAGTTCGTCAGACTCTCGACTCGCGCTTGAATTCCGCGTATTGCGCGTGAGTCGAGATACAAGAGACTCCTTGTTGCGTCTAGTTGACGCGCGAACTCTAGTCCGTTCAACTTCATGTTTTCTACTGACAAATGAAATTCGAACCCAAATGTTCGCGCGTGGCTACGCTTCTTCCGGACGCAACGGTCGCGCGCAATACGCACAAGAGAATCGCGGCGAATACGCCCTTTCTGGACAAGCTCTAAGCAACGTCATCGCGTGTGTTTATTACTTATTCGGTACTTTCATATTCTTCAGTTTTCTTAATATTTCTCAGTTTTACTGACAGTCAGCGGCAAACTTAGCGCGAACGGGTTGTAAGTACCCAATTCATTAACTTCAAACCTTCAAAAGCCATTATTACAAATTATATTTATACACAGCACATAATTAAGTATAACATCAACTAAATATATTCTACGAGTATATAAAGTATATTTACATAAACTTTAAGCACATAATCTAATGGTAAATACATCCAACTATGTATAACTAACAAAATATAACTATATTTTAAACTATGAAGAAAGATACAGTTTAATAAATAAATATTGTAAAAAGTATAATTTTTATAAAACAATGCCAAACATAAATAATAAAATCGAGGCCAAAATACCTATGCATAGGATAGAAATTGCAAACATCAAAAGTATTGTCAAAGAACCTATATGACGAGCCTTAAAGATTCATATTATATTTTACTAGTTTATGGCAGCGGTTTCGCCTGCGTGTATGTCGGACATTATTCCACACGAACGTGATACCAGGACAAAAAGCGTCAGCTATCGCCAGTGAAGGTCCCGTCAAAATTGGTCCAGCCGTTTCGGAGATTAGCCGGAACAAACAGACGGACAAGAATTTTAATAAATGTTCTTTTGTTATAAGTAGCGTATAAGTATTATATACTTTCACATGCTGTTATTTTGATATTACAAACAGACACTCCAATTTTTTTTTTAATGTATACTTAGGTTAAGTAAACATAATTCATGATAGCCGTACATAATAATCACATTATTTCTGAGCAAAACTTACACTACAGATACTAAATTAATGATTATAATACCTAACTGTTATTATGATTATGAAATTGTCATTAGAAAATGTGATGTAATGGAACATTCTATAACTATTATACGAGCAAAATTAATAAATGCAAATAAATCTGTAATTTTACATAAATAACAGTAAGTATAGTGGTTTGAACATAAATAAATAGGTACATAAGTTATTATATATTTTTTGTAACAACACATATCAATATTAACAATGCTATAATTTATCGACATAATATGAACAGCACTAGTCCAATTCCTTCAGTCGTTGCTTTAATAGACTAGCTACATTAAATGATTTTCTTTTGTTTTCAAGTTCAAACATGTGAGTTTATATGGACGTACTTATGCAAACCGGCTGAAAAAAGAGGATATATTCATATTTTTTTTTTATGTTCGCCACGTTGCCCTATCTATTATGAAGTTTACTTTCACATTATTTTATTCAAAACAGTTTTTTCTCGAAACTGTACTCAATAGTTTTATTGCATTCCACATGTAGATTTTTTTAGGTGGTAAACTTATATTTAGAGCATATTATGGACAGCAAAATAAGTGAGTTAGGAGAGAGGAAGCATTTGTTAATTATATATTACTTAACAAACAAATATATTATAATAATGATGTTGGTATGTTATGTGTGTGTGTAGCTTTAATTTATAAATAGGTATCTATGGAGAGTTGTAATAATAATTAATAAATAAATAAAATTAAGTCTCGAGTACTTAAGTTATGACTTTAGAAGTCTATGATAGATATTCGTTTACCGAGTAGAGTAGCTTTTATTTAGCAAAAATTGTTTAAGTTTTTTTTTTAATATGTTAATTTTCTCTTCTTTTTTTCTTTCTGCATGGGTTGGTTCCCTTTTGCATAAGTACGCCCATTTCATCGTGTTTTCGACTTGACACTATGTCTGCCAGAGACTGCTATAGGATATCTTATGTAGTTTTTATAAATACATATAATATTATTATTTTGATGTATCGTAATATTAGCCACCTATACTCCATTTACTATAGCATTAGACAGAAGTTAAAAAAGGCTCTTTTAGGGGCACACTTTGTAATAAAAGTAAAACAAACATTATTACAGTCAAGATCGATGTGGAGTTAAATATAATCAATTTAAATAACAGCAGTCACACTTAATTGTACTTATTTAACCTATCTACCCTCTGAAATTACAAGGCTTTCATTTAATATTATTTAGTTTTTACATAAAATATTGTCGTGTCAATGTTTGAAATCTAAAAGAAGCAGGGGCGGACAGTACCGGTAACGTTTTTCATGTCACTATAACTCTACCAAATCTAAAATGTTCCCTATTCCCTTCATAATAGGCTCCCAACCTAGGCTAGAGTCAAGAGCAAGCCCTATTCAAATAAAAAAAAAAAAAAAATAAGTTGTGGCAGCACGTGTTTTTTTATTTGGTCGGTTTATATAAAGTTGTTTTCAATAAACTGATTGTTACTAAAAATTGTTTCATTTCATGTACCTATCCAAGCATAGTGACGAGTAGATAGATAGAATATGCTTTATTGTATGCCATACATTGTTACTTACAAAAAAAGCACATACATTATTTCTTAAAATTGTTTGAACTTAACTTGAAAATAAAAGGTTTCGTATTCCTGCTTCTGCGAGCCTCTTTTTTCTAATGTTATAATAAATGGAGTATAGATGACTTATGGATTGTTACAATTATGTTTATTATAACAAATACATAAAGTATGTATATTATTTGATTTGATGCAAAAGCTACGATACTCTATTCAATATTCTCATTCTAATGTCAATCATGTTGTTATTGTATTTTGAGACTATTTTCTTATCACTTACTCATATACAACATTTTTAACTCCTTTACGAATATTTTATAATAACCATGAACAAGCTTAACGCTCTATAGAACTCTAGCATTCGCATTTAATTTTAAATAAATTATACAGGGTGAAATTGAGTTCATGCGCATCTTTTTAAGGAGTCATTGTAATCATCATTATAAACAACTTTTACTATGGGATCAAACCTTAAATCGCGAAAAAAAATCAGCTCTTCCCTACATTTTGAAGAGTTATGTGAACATAAATGCAAGGAACAGCTGATTATTTTTTCGCGATTTTAGGTTTAGTCCCATAGTAAAAGTTGTTCATAATGATGAGTACAATGACCCCTTAAAAGGATGCCCATGAATTTAATTTCACCCTGTAAGTATAGGTACTTGAAAGACAATTTATTATTAAGAAATGTTTTTTTTTTATAATTATTGAGGGATAAGTATTATTATATTTTAGAGTTTAAAATTATTTTCCAATGTTTATCAAATTGGCTAAAAAACCATAAATGTTTATTTTTTACAATTAGTCGACTACTTTCATTCGAGAACACTGTGCTGGGTCACAAGAAGATCTCTACATAATCTAGAATGAGATGTACGTAGTTAAAAACCAAACACAGCAGAGTGTATTTTACAAAACATAATCAGTAAATACAACGTAATTAAAAATACATATTTTTTATAATGTGGCTAAAATATTTAAAACTATCCGTTACCCACGAATTCATCCGCGTGTATTTTTTTTCGAGGGACCCTATTTTTTTTTCTAAAATAAAACAGCTTAAGTTACTCCTTGTTACATCAGTTATCTGCCAGTGAAAGTCCCGTCAAAATCGGTCCAGCCGTTTCAGAGATTAGCCGGAACAAACAAACAGACAGACAAAAATTGTAAAAAAAAAATATTTTGGTAGGTATATGTACCGTGTATACATCCATATGCATTTAGTCAAAAGCGGTTATATTACGGTTATAATTAATTATTAATATTACAAACAGACACTCCAATTTTATTTATTTGTAGTATGTAGTATGTATGTATAAATGTATAGATTATAATAATAATAATAATAATAATATTTCACAACTATCACACAACGCCATCTAGTCCCAAGCTAAGCAGAGCTTGTGTTATGGGTACTAGACAACTGATAAACATACTTATATATTTCTAAATACATACATATTATAGATAAATTACACCCAGACACAGAACAAATGATTGTGCTCATCACACAAACATTTGTCCTGGGTGGGAATCGAACCCACGACCTCCGGCATAGCAGTCAGGGTCACTAACCACTAGACCATCAGGCCTGTCAAAAACAAACACACACACACACAAACATTATCACAAGCAAATAATGCCCTAAAACCAAGAATTCACGACGCGTTCTTTCCCGCTGCGGTCCCGATTAATCTATTAGGGAACTGCCCCACCGCCGGCGATTAGCGAGAAGCGAGTAGGGCTAGCAACTAAAAACGAGTTGTTTGTTTGACAGAGTGCTTATCGGTGGAGTGAACAGTTAGCGATCAACTATATTTTATGTATCTCATTACTGAGACGGGACCACAGATATACAAGGTGTAACAGAATAAACGCAAGTCCTGAAAGTAGTTTGTTCATAATTGACTACTGAATCGATTTCAGTAAGTTTTAATACAGGTATTTTTTCAAAATGTATGTTTTTTTGCCATACTGACCGCCGATTGAGCCATAGAAAATTAAATCTTATTTAAAGGTAATAAGGTTCAATTTTAAATGCAATAAGTAATGCTAAGGTAAACACGATTTTCTTAATAATCATAGTTAGTTTAAAAAATAATAAGTTTTGTTCATTGCATTATGCTTTTAACTCAATACTCTAATTGGGGTGTATGAGGGCTTGCGTTAATTATGTTACATATTGTAGATATACCTAGATAACGCAAGTATCACGAACTGTATGAAAACTAAGCGTGCCACTTTTTGACTACCTACTATGACGTCACAAGCTCGCGCTCTCTCGCTCACACTCACCCAGCCAGCAGTACGCAGGACTGAGCGCGAAAGTGGCGGCTTATGATTTTCGATCGTAAACTGGTGCGATTTTTGGCACGCGAAGTAGGTGCTCTTGCGTTATCTAGGTGTATCTATATCTGTGGACGGGACCTTTTTTTTTGTTTTCTGGGGGATACCTTCAAACAATCTTTTACTACTTACTTCTCTTGAGCGACAATCTAGGTCGCCTCGCCTCTCTTTCACTTCACCATTGTGACTATAGAAAACTTATTTAAATGTAGGCACACAAGGTGCAAAATCGCAATTCCAAAGGCGCGTGCGGACATCGTGTCTTGGTCTCCTAGTCTAAAACTTATATCTCTTTTCAATCCTACCCCCATCTCTTTCTAACGTGAGCTTCTAATAAGCCTTTTGGCGAGATAACGCGCATTAAACCAGTCACAAGCTGCATCGCTCCCAGTAATTTATTATTTTACTATAATAAGGCCTAGAACATACGAATATTTATTTAAGTAATTTAACAATATTATTATTATTGATTAAGTACTCGTAAACTGGAACTTTGTTATGTTCACTTTTTAATTACAGCTACATATCAAAATAATAACAATAAATGCAATTTGAACAAAACTATAGAAAATAAGACAAGTAAGTAAACCCCATCTCTTAGAACTCTCTCTGAGAGTTCTTTTAACCAGACTTTTTATCCGATTGCTTCAAATCCCAAAACAAGTGTTTTTTTTAGAGAACATTCAGTTACATCTCAGCGATCAAGAAAACCGAAGACCGAACAATGAAAATTCTTCACTAGGTATTCATAATAATAATATTCAGGCAATTATGTTACGGCTTCTTTTATAAATAACTCTAGCTATTAAACATAACAAAGTCCCTTCATTATCTAACTAGCTTCAATTTTATAACATTGCCATTAACAACTGTAATCTCAACATAATAATGATATTCCTTAACAAAGGGTTGTACCTTCAAAGAAGCCTTAGAAGCTGAACTTCCCCCTGACTTTGAAGAACCCCATGCCAGTCTTGTTGTGGAGTAGTGACGTCACTCCTACGTAGCTCTGGATGACTATGGGGGAGTGGTGTATGCAGCACGCTGATGACGTCATGTGCTCTATCGCTCTTTGTATCTTTGTGGCGAATGTTTCCATGTCGTAGGTAGATTTTTCCTCTGCTGTTCCCTCTGGAAATAAATTATGGTAGGTGTGAATATGTGTGTAATACCACCTTTTGGCTTCCGACGACGTTGTTGCCATTGCTGGTAGAACCTGGTCCAGCAGGGCAATTGCGTAACACATTATCAATCGGAATCAGTTTCATTTTGACAGTTCAACATCATTCATTGCGTTATTTACGTGTTCAGCAGATTTTTTTTCGAACTTATGAAGCAATGGATTAGCAATTTGCTTCAAAATGATTCAGATTCCAATTGATAGTGTGTTACGCAATTAGGGTGCAGGTTCTACCTGGATGAGGCTAGCACAGGATCATGAGGATTAGCACAAGAAAAGAGATACCTATGCCCAACAGTGGGGGAAGCCAGTCAAGCGACACGCGTGCGCGTCTCCTGATTCCGTTCGTCGCTCTGCAAGTCGTGCGCGGTGACTCGGCAAGCCCTAAAAAACTACTTTCAATTGTTTTCTTCGCATTCGTTGTCGCAAGACACGTGTCATCTAAGCGTGTAGCTCGTGTCCACGAGGTAACTGGTCGAAGTCACGACTGCTGATCCTATCCTAGGCTTAACAGACACAAACACATATATAAAAAAAAGTTGCCTGTACATATCACCTTCACCTTTATGCCAGAAGATAGGATGCGAGGCGTACGTGAGGAATGGCACGTCGTGACTGAAGGGGTTCCACACCGTCTTCAAGGGAACTGGCTCTCCTTTGTTCCACATCAGGCGCACGCCGCGGAGGTGGCGCTCTCTATAGTCAATATTTATGTAATTAGCAATCTTTTCTTTAATAATAGGGTGGGAAGGTCGAATTTGTTCATTGGGTGTGTTAGAGTAAAAGATTTGTTGGGCGTCAACAGGAACCTTTCTCCTTTTCAGAAGCCGTCATTTCGCAAAATGAATGCCTATAAATTTCAGCCGGCCGAAAATAGGGGATTTTCGCATCATAATGCTGTGAACGTTTAAGAGAGCAACTGTAAGAAGAAAGATAAAAGTATTGCTTTGTATATCGATGTTGTTGTCTTTCTTCACGACAACTCCTCTTGGGAAATACAAAAGCGATTAATACAACTTAATAATAATAAAAATATTTTTTTAAATAACAAGCTAAACTAATGCAACTAGAAACATGCATGTTTTACAATGAATTATGAAAAGTTAAAGTGTAAATAATATTAATTTTGTGAATTAGATGAAATTATCTTATTGCAATATAGTGTTCATAGCCATTCTGAAAATTATACATGCATGGCAACATTTTAGTAGTTTTTGCGTGACCAGGCATCTTGTGGGCACGCTCCATCATATACCTTATCCATCGCTTTCCATCAGGCGTGTACGAGGTCAAAACCAGGCCTATTCAAATTAGCCACATTGAATAACGCTATGTACACACGCTAGGCGTTGCGCAGCATGACGCAGCAAAACAATTAATAATAATAATAATAATAATAATAATAGGTCCTCATCACCACACATTTTTAACATAACACACCACAAGCTGCATTTACCTGGCTTCGGTCCGTAAATGTCGCAAAAACCAGCCAAAGAGCTGAGAAGAGAAAACACTCTAAAATAATAATAATAATAATAATCTTTATTTCCTGTTTTACAATTTACATTTACCAGATATTCTATCAACCATTAACTGTCTTATAAATTGTAGATTTATACAGAGTTATAAACCTCTGACACCCAAGCTAAGATTGAACTTGTGTTATGGGTGTCAGGGCTCTCAAGTTAATACAGGTAGATTCAGACAAATATAAGTTCGGAATTTAATGGTGAAGGATTTATAAACCGAAAAATAAAAATTTATTCATATATCTAAATACAAAAACAAAAATAAACTAATCACAAAGAAAAACCTTCTGCAAAGTGTTATTTTATGTGTTGTGTTGTATAGTGTTGTGTTGTATAGTGTTGTGTTGTATAGTGTTGTGTTGAATAGTGTTGTGTTGAGTAGTGCAGTGTAGTGTTGTGATGTGTTTGAAAGGTGGGTGTATTTGATGATATGTCAGACGGGGTACTTTAGGAAAAAAGAAAAAAAGGCGAAGTGCGGCAAAGCTACATATTGAGGATTTTTTCAACCTCATCGTAACTCAGGGTTATGATCCATTCATAGACCTTTGCTTTGCAATAAAATTTATTCAATGTGTAAATGTTACATTGTTTGTTAACAAAGTTGTATATGCGACTACCAAGGATTCTAAAATGTCGTTCTGCTAGTTTCGTTCTGTGTCTATCTATGGGACATACGTCTGTGGTCCTACGTTTTTTTAAGCGATTGAGATCCAACTGCAAGGAAGTATGTCTGCGCAGCGTACAGTTTAGCACAAAGAGCTGCCTCACGGTCAAAACCTGACAATCTTTGTACAATTGAGCTGTACTGTAACGATAGTGTTTAAAAGTCATGACCTTGAGGACAGCTCTCTGAGCCCTTTCAAGCTGTATCATACTTGTCTTCGATGCACCGCCCCACACCGTTATGCCAAAAGTTAATATTGACTGACAGAGAGAGAAATAAACCATACGTAAGGTATCTACGTCAGCACTGTACCGCAGGCCCTTAAATACGGCAATAAGTTTTCTAACTCTGCCAGACAAAACTCCAATTTGAGAATTCCATGAAATGAGGTTGTCTATTAGTACACCGAGGTATTTGACACTGGTTTTTCTTGTTAGGGGAAGACAAGAGCATTGCCCTGGGGAAGCATTGCAATTAATATGAGCTTTAACTGAAACTGAAAAGTCAGGTTGCGAAGTCGATCTGAGAGAGAAAGTAACAAAGTTGGTTTTATCTACGTTCAGAGTTAGGCTGTTCGCTGATAGCCAAGACATAACAATGCTAAGAACAGATTCTGCTCTCTCTCGCGCTTCGTCCCAATTCTCTGCATGTACTAGAAGGGCCGTGTCATCCGCGTATGTGTAGATGGAACAATTTGGGAGAGCTAAATCACATAAATTATTAACATACACCAAAAAAAGTGTAGGCCCCAAAATGGAACCTTGAGGCACTCCGAAAGACAGTCCACACTCATCACTGACATACGTGGTAACTTTAACACACTGTGTTCGCTCAGATAGGTAGCTCGCAAAGATAGCGAGTGCAGGGCCTCTAACTCCTATTCTCTCCAGTTTCTTTAGTAGGATGGGGACAGAGACAGTATCAAAAGCCTTAGATAGATCTAAGAATAAACCCAGGCACTTAGATTTTTTATCAAGTGTCTCGACAACATCGTCAATCAGGGCTGAGAAAGCGTCTTCACATGACTTACCCCTACGAAAGCCAAATTGATTGTTGGAAAGGATCTTGTGGCTTTCCAAGAAAGACATAAGACGATTGTTCAGGACCCTTTCAAGAACCTTCGACAATGCAGGAAGGACTGAAATTGGTCTGTAGTTGTTGATACTGCCTCTGTCTCCTCCCTTGTGAATAGGATGAACGACCGCTCTCTTTAAAACTTTTGGAAAAATACCCTCGGAGAAACACAGACCACATATATGAGTTAGAAGGGGTACAAGAGTTTGTCTGCTCATCTTCAGAAGCTGTGAACTGATTCCATCCCATCCAGGGGCAGAATCAGAGCGAAGACCCATTATGATATTTTCAACCTCAGCGCAATCCGGAGAATGAATAACAATAGAGTTCACCTGTGCATCATCCCTGACATAAGACTCATGTATTGTCCCTGAAATTGTATGCTTAGCTGCAAGCTCCTTGCCAATATTCGCAAAATAATTGTTGACTTCATTTAATGAAGACTTGCAGTCTTGGTTGGACAATGACAATAACTCCACAGGTGGAGGTCTAGATATTTGTTTATTTATAATGGTGTTTATAACGTTCCAGGTCTTTTTAGGGTTATTTTTGGCTTTCACCAATTCAATTTTTTCGTGATTGTTTTTTAGTCTATGTAGAAGCTTATTACAAAAGTTGCGATAACGCATATAAGTTAATTTTATAGTATAATTGTCCGGTGTCATTTTGTGTTCTCTGTGCATGTTGTCTCTATTCCTGATGCATCTCAGTAGCCCAGGGGTGATCCACGGCTTGATTATTCTCAGCCTAGAAGGAATGCGACAAGTAATGGTATTGTTCTGTATTATAGATACCATAGTATTTATAAGAAATTCAGTAGCCCAGTTAGGATTGCTAGTAGACAAGATGGCACTGAAATCTGTTTCTGCAATTTCAGAAACAACCTTAAGCAGATCTACTTTCGTGACGACTTTAGTCGTTTGTCGGTTTGGAGCATTTTTTAAACAAACGAGAACTGGGACATGATCAGTAATGTGACTGTCCAGTATAAAAGATACTACCAACTTCACCACTTTAATCATCACATGATCCAAGCAATTTTTTTCTCTGGTAGGGAGAGTATAAGCCGGTAAGAGCCCGTGTGATGCAGTGAAATTCATGTATTCGTTATAATTAGGATCATTGTTAGTTGGACTAATGTTAATGTTCATGTCTCCTACCAAAAATATATTTTTGTGGGAGGATACCGAGCCTAGTACAGTATTGAGACTATTTAAGAAGTTATCTATTTTACGAAAACATGGCGGCCTGTACACAGCAATGATTACTATGTCAGTAAGTTGGCAGATTAGGCAGTTTGCATCAACAAACTCTGGCTCCATAATACTGTGTTGTAAATCTGTAAGAGCATAGATAACTAGACCGTCATTTTTATTTAGGCTATTTTTAGACGAATAAGCCGAGTATCCCTGAAGAATCGGAATATTAGTATTTTTGTTCAGCCAACATTCAGAAAAAATTATCACGTCACATCTTATTTTTATAGAAGATAATAATACAAGGACGCTATCGAAGTTCTTACCAATACTGCGTATATTTAGATGCAGCACATTCGTTGTTTTATTGGGGTTTCCCAACAACTGAAGGCATCTATCAGGGGGGCAAGTAAAGGATTCGTGGGACCCAAATGTATCCAAACTATTTATGATTTCATTTACATTATTCATTTTTATTTAATTGTGATGTGCACTTAAAAATTTCACGTTTAGTCTTATTGCAGAACTGGTAATTATTAATCCATAATGTGACCAAGAATAAACAATATGTTCGAAATTGCCTTCTCATAGCATACCGCGTCAAAAAATGGAATCCATTTACTAAGAGTAATGAACTTTGTGACTTATGAGTGTGTTGTGAGTAGGTGAGTAAGTTGTATACTTGAGTGATGTATTGTAATGTTGTATTATGTATTTGGTTATTGTAAGTGTATGAATGTGACTCTTTATAGTAGTTACAAAAAGTTAAAAAGTAAGAATATGAAAGAGGATTATGCCTAAATAATATAGAAGCAAATATTACTCGAACAGAGAAGAAATTACTTATCATGCAGCATGTTTTGAAAGCTGGATTCAGAGAGTATAAGGACCGGTTTGTCCCCTTCCTTCTTGCGAATAAAAATTTTTCCATTTGCCGTCCAGCAGTATTGGCATCCATTACTTTTAGCAAATTTTCGTGCATCATAGAAAAGTTTCCTGGCAGTTGCTGGAAGACGATCAGCGATGTAGATGGGGGAGCGCTCACCAGTCAAGCCAGACTGCTCACTATTTAATTTTTCAGAGGGTGGCTTTCCTTTGTTAAAATCACGCACTGCGCGAAGTACTGTGTTTTTCAGAGTTACTGATTGAAATTCTGCAATAATTTGTTTAGAAGGGCCTTGGCTACTCTGCACTCGATAAATATCCCGGATATCATCCGGTTTTACCTGCACTTTCAATGATCCACATACACCCGCGACTATTTCCGTTAAGTCAATTGCATTTTCATTTGGCTTTGGGGAGATATTACGCAGCTCAATCACGGCAGATCTATGATTTTCTTGAAAATCTTTCATTTGTTTTTCTAGCTGGTCTATATATTTACGTAGCTCTGAGCGTTCACTTTCCAGCCTACCCACACTAGTTTTAATCTCCTCGTATTTGGCATTCATCAAATTAGCGGAGTCCTCAATCTCAGTCTTGATATTCCGTAGCTCATCATTTTGTGCTTTTAATTCTACCAGCTCAAGCGTTATTTTAGACATAAAATTTTGCAATATGGTTTCCTGATTTGTGTTCCATTTAGTAAGCATCGCTCGTATTTCCTCTTTAAAATCCGAAAGTTCGCTTGTGGGACTAAAATCTAAACACGGACGCTTCGATGATCTTTGTTGTGTATTGACAAACTCACATTCACTCGGTGTAGCCGGAATGTTGGGGTTTGAAGAAGCACGTTGTACTTCTATAGTAGGAGTAGAGGGAGGCGTTCTGTTTAATTTAGGCATTTTTAAAGTATAATAATTATCACCAAAAATGATTTCAATACTAGTTCCGCCTAGCCCAGCCTCGCATACAACTCGTAGCCGATAAAGTATTCGTAGCGCTCGTAGCGATTCTTGCCGGCGCGTAGCCGATGCGCGTAGCCAATGCGTGTGACGTATAGTGAGCTCCGTAGCAATGTATCACAAGCAGGACATTAATTAGCTGTGATGACGTAATGTCAGTCTGGCGCCGACACTATGAGCGCTGTCTCGAGGCGCGCCGTCGGTGGTTCAAATCCCAGCAGCGCGAGTCGACTGTTTTCGTGTTTATTGTTAAAATCTTGATATTGACTCACCAGAAGTCAACAGCGACATCCGAAACTCCGTCGCCGCGAATGAGAAAGCGAGACATCCGACACCATCCAATATGTCCGCCGCACCTTACGGGTACTTCCCCAAGAAGGAATAGGAGGGTCCGAGTGTCGGCACAATTTATTATTTAAAATAAGTTAATAAGTTAAAAAATATAATTTCTATGTTCTCGGAAACCAAATACACGTCCACTCCGAACAGGCACCGGGCAGAGAACTCAATTAACACTAATTGTTTAGCAACAATGTTTGTGCAACAACAAGGCGCCCGTAAAGTTGCTAGCAACAGCATGCGCTGTTGTAGCATTGTCACGCCTATTGATGCCTTGCAAATACAAAGCTTTACTGTTGTCTACTTTCTAATTGTATACTATACCTGCTCGGAAACTATCTTACTTATCACTTTTTTAAAAATGAGGCAGAATGTTCGGAACAATTTTAATATAAACTTCACTTTGAAAAAATGTCTTTTATTTTCCTCCTAGATATAGTGTAAAGCACTATGTATCACTCGAAAGAAAGTGCGATTCCTAACTCGTGTGTTAAGGCCCTCGGCTGATCATCGGGCTCCAAATTACACCCTCGTAAGTAATCGATCACTTTCTCCCCTCGGTGAACTATGTACAGACGCCAGCACATCAAGCTACTACAATCTGTCAAATTTCTTTAATAGATTTTCAACTTTATCGCGAAAACATAAGGTTTAAAGTTGATTGGGAAAATTTGACAGTTTCGGGTAGCTTGATGTGATGGCGTCTGTACTATTACAACATCGAGATATTACAAAAGCGCAATCATGTTCATAATCATCATTCTCCTCCACTTATCCCAAGTTATGTGGGGTCGTCGCAGCATGGCTTCTTCCATACTTCTCTATTAATCATCATGTCAGTATAAGAACATTTTTTAATTACTCTAAACCACAGATATAGATACACCTAGATAACGCAAGAGCACCTACTTCGCGTGCCAAAAATCGCACCAGTTTACGATCGAAAATCATAAGCCGCCACTTTCGCGCTCAGTCCTGCGTACTGCTGGCTGGGTGAGCGTGAGCGAGAGAGCGCGAGCTTGTGACGTCATAGTAGGTAGTCAAAAAGTGGCACGCTTAGTTTTCATACAGTTCGTGATACTTGCGTTATCTAGGCCTATCTATATCTGTGCTCTAAACTAAGTAGGACATCCCGAACATATTCTACACAAGGAAAATAATCTGTGGTCAGCTAGGCGAGAAGACTTAGTTGCAATTATTGTAGTTACTCTTCAGTGTTAAAAATTCCCCAATTAAGAAATTTCTGTAGTTAAACTAATGAAGAAGCTACAAATAAATGAGATCAGCCACGCAAAAACAGAAAACCTGTTAGTTAATTAATGTATTGCAGAAATTATGTTTGTTTTATAGTTCGTCTGCATTCTGTCTACACAATTTAGTCTGTGTTAGGTAGGCATTACCCAGAAGCTCTAGTGTCCATTTCTAAAGTAAGACAATAGATTTAACGCGAAAAACAATTACGGTCTTATTACAAAACTAGCTGTGCATGTCGGAACACAAATTGGATTTAATGGGTTTTTTTGTGCGGAACTCTAATTATTTTTCTAAAATAAAATCTGCCAGTAATAGTTCCGTCAAAATTAGTCCAGCCGTTTCGGAGATTAGCCGGAACAAACAGACAGATAAACAAAAAAAAAATTGGCTTTTTGTTTTTAGTACCGTACGTAAGTATACTTTCATATATTGTATTTATTAAAAGCTGTTATTTTGACATTACGAACAGACACTTCAGTTTTATTTATTAGTATAAGTAGATGTTAAGATAAAGTTTTTCTTTGGACATGGACATTTAGAATAGAATACTCTTTATTATGTACACCATATAAATCATCGAGACAGTATTTTTTTAATAAGAGCCTAACTGTGATTGATATAAAGTTCTTTATACAAAACTGAAGTTAAGTTAGCTAAGTTGTCAGTCTTATATTAAGAACTTTACCATTGTCGGAATAAAGTTCAAAATTAAAAAATGGCTCGATAGTTTAAACCTGAGAAGACAAATCTTGTTTTGTAATAAGGCCTTTAGCGTTAAATGAAAAAAAAAACTTACACTAGACAGCACATACATTCTCAACATCAAGCTACGCAAATATACATCAAAATACGAAATTAACCCAAAAGAAGCTAGCAACGTTTAGTGTATCCTACAGCAACTGAAAGGTACCTAGGTTCAAAATACTTGGGATCGAACAGTTTGCTGTTCTGGTGGTCGACGTCTTCGTGCGAGGGTCGGCGGCACAGCCGGTCTATGACGCAGTCTTTCACGACCGTTGTAACGCCGGAAGCGATGCCGTTCAGGCGACTGTGTACCAACAGATGGGTTAGGAACACAGATATAGATACACTTAGATACCGCAAGAGCAACTACTTCGCGTGCCAAAAATCGCACCAGTTTACGTTCGAAAATCATAAGCCGCCACTTTCGCGCTCAGTCCTGCGTACTGCTGGCTGGGTGAGCGTGAGCGAGAGAGCGCAAGCTTGTGACGTCATAGTAGGTAGTCAAAAAGTGGCACGCTTAGTTTTCATACAGTTCGTGATACTTGCGTTATCTAGGTGTATCTATATCTGTGGTTAGGAACTTTAAAGTACAGACGCCAGCATATCAAGCTACCCGAAACTGTCAAATTTTCCCAATGAACCTTGAACCTTATGTTTTAGCGATAAAGTTGAAAATCTATTAAAGAAATTTAACAGATTGTAGTAGCTTGATGTGGTGGCGTCTGTACCTATGCGTACCTACCAGCAACCTAATTACGTAACACACTATCAATCGCAATCTGAATCATTTGAAGAATATTGCTAATCCATTGCTTCATATGTTCGAAAAATTTGTTTGCTCAACAACGTAAATAACGCAATGAATGTTGTTGAACTGTCAAAATGAAACCCATTGCTACTGATAGTATTTTACGCAATTACCCCGCTGAACTGGACCTGCATTTCGGAGTCAGCCATAGCTAATATTTTTTGATTCAAATGTATATTTTTAAAGACATCATTAGTTGATGGATATTATAATAAAATCGGATCATACGGACATTTGCACCACAAGTTACTATAATGTGTTTAGCACATGAGTAGACAAACGGAACAGAGGCAAAGCTTCTTAAGAACGTGCAAAATTGTTACCTATTTTGGTAGGGTTGTCACAATAGGTTAAGAAAAATTAAACAAAACATTTGTTAAATAGTTTTATTATTCAGGTGACTTACTCTAATAATTTTATTTTTATAATTTTTGTTTTTTAATCATTTATTGTTTCTTTTAATGGTGTGGTAAATGCTTTGAGCTAAAACAAAAATAAAATGGAAATGCGAACCAAACACTATTATACAAAAGACATAGGTAGACCTATATTTTAAAAATTATACAACATTATTTTTAGTATATGCGAAACCTGAATATAGTTTGTTCAGAATAAGTAACTGAATCGATTCCAATAATTTTTACCCCATGTTATATTTTGGCCCAAAAATATTTAAAAAAGGTTAAAGCTTGGACACCACGAGAGCGACGCGTTCGAGGAGGTATATTATAGTGTACTCTGTGTTCGAGGAGCGACACTAAGTAGGTACAACAATAGCGGCGCGTGCGCACAGCGAGCGGGGCGACCGGGGCGGGGGTGCAGCAACCCCTTCAGTCGCCCGGGTACCACAGGTTGGCGCGCACGTGTTCGCGTTCCCGTCCAACTGCATAATCGCGAGCGCGCGGCCGCCGCGGGCCTAGTTGTGTTTCGGTTGATCGTGTACCTATCGTATTTAAAAAGTGTCGTGTAACATTTTTAAACACGCCAAGATGGTTAATTGTAGAAAGTTATTAAGGTGCAACAAATCGCATTGACTACATTGTATCACTTACGGCTTACGAATAAGTAATTACTTATTCGTAGCTTACGGCTGCATTTATTTACGAATAAAGTACATTATAATAACTACCTACACTTGACCATTACGACAGTCCAAAGCCTGCAAGTGTGATGGAAAATGTTATCACCAGTTAATTACAATACAATCGCCCGAACGCACGCGGCGGCGGCGGTGTGGATGACCATGTTTTTGTAAGGACAAACAGGTAACATAACAAGCTTATAACTTTGTGATTATTCATGATAACAGTTTTGAAATTTTGTACATAGATTCTTTACATAAAAATACTAGACACGTGTTTCGGGTTTCGCATATACTAAAAATAATGTTGTATGTATACCTATTTTTTAAATATTTATTTAATTTCAAGACCTACTAGTAGCGAGAAATAAGTACGATGTAGGTATTAATAATAAGTTTCGATTAAAAATGCTTTTTAAACTCGTATTCAAACTTTCATGATCATGCTATTATGGCCGTTGAGGAGTTTCCTCGTGAGAAGACCTGTCTGCAGCAGCAGTCTATGGTGAAGATCATATTTAGCAAGCAAAATTAAATTTTTAAAAAAGTTTCACTTTCAAGTCCATGCTACTAACCGTTAAAGAGTTCCCTCGTAAGGAGACAATACTGGCTGCAGCAGCAGTTCGTGATAAATATCGTGTCGAATTATCAAAATTCATCTATCATAAAAATTTCGTGATCGTGCTACTAACCGTTGAAGAGTTCCCTAGTGAGGAGATAATCCTGGGTGCAGCGTCAGGTTATATCTTATTATTGCATTATCACTGAAGTTACGCAGGTATACAAAATTTCAGCTCAATCAGACATCGGGAAGTGGTTCAAACCTTACTTGCAATATTTAAACTTAACACACATACCTACTACATACCAACCCATCCACGTACCTACAAATATATAGTTAAAACTTTTAATAATAAAAAGGTAAAAACACACCGTGTACAACCGCCTTTTTATCAAAAAGGTACTTACTTGAAAAAGAAGTAATAAAATATTTACTTACCTATTGTACTCCTTGGGATAGTTGCAGTATGATATATCTTTATTTTTTCTAGTATTATTCATACACACAGTACAATAAACCACCATTATTAACAATAATATACCACGTTTTTACATTAAAATATTCAAACTTGGAACTAACAAAACAAACAACGTGCGTTGCACTGACCCTGAGATTGTCAACTAGCTGTGCCAGCGTAAACCGGTTTTTTCCAGTCTCGCCGCGTACGTGACAAGCGGCCAGTGGTCACGCACACACGCCCCGCGTGCTTGTAGTAGTGCAACCGATTCGCGCGGTTGTTTGAAGCTTTGTATCTGTTCCGTTTGTCTAATCATGTGGTGTTTAGTGCTAAACCTATTTTTAAAACATCGTTCTGTTTCTGTCAATCGTTTGAAAATGACAGAGAAGGAACGATGTTTTAAAGTCGTTCGTAAGCGATCTGTGGTGGAAACGGGCCTTAAACTTGAACATAGAATAGTAATTAATCATAATTCTTTCTAATTTTAATCAAACTATGTCAATTTAACCTTCTAACCGCCCGACTTTATATCTGAGGGGCAATTCTGGTAATTTTTAAGAACGTTCACAGTCTGATCTCAGTCTCAATCTGTCAAAAATACCTCAAATTTCCCTACATTTTGACAAGTTTTTGACATTTGTTTGTCGCTGAGATGAGACTGCGACTTGATTTTGAACGTTTTAAATTACGAGAATTGGCCTTCAGTTATCGTGCCCCTAGCGCCCGAAAAAAAAAAAGAAAAATAAATACCGATGAAACGAGCTATGATGATGTAATAATACCTAATACAGATTAAACGAGCTGTGTTATTTGGTCGTATATATACGACTCTGGCGGAATGGACACGAAAATATTTGTCGGATTAATCCGACATAAGCGGTTAAAAGGTTAGTATGGCTGTATTTGTTTACAGTCCTTTCACAGATATTTTACCTCAGATTTTGCATTACTGGCCAAATCAGAGTGATCTCTATTCTCATTCTAATAAGGTTCCTGTTGGGTTGCTGCCATTGACAAGTCTATCAAAAGCATTGTGATCTTTATTCTCGCCACAATAAGGTCGCTGTTAGGTTGCTGTTGTCGGAGGTAAAAATAACTTGGACCAGACAGTAGTTTATTTTGCTATTGTTCTAAAGAAATCCTTACCAATTTCTTACAAACACTAATTTCAAGAACACATGACATACAATACAACAGGACTGTTAAATAACATTCTTACAAAAATAAAAATCTATGTTATAATTATAAATAGCTTCCGCACGCGGCTTCGCCCACATTGTTTATCGAAAAAAATAGCCTATGTCTTTCCTCAGGGATCAAAGTATCCCATACCAAATTTCATCAAAATCGGCCCAGCAGTTTCGGAGATTAGCCGGAACAAACAGACAGACAAACAAATCTTTTAAAAATAAAATGTTATAAGTACCGTACTTATATACGCATTTAGTAAAAAGCTGTTATTTTGACATTACAAATAGACACTCATATTTAAGTATTTGTATTGTATAGGTGTTATCATATAGGTCTGTGGCAAATAGGTAGATATAATTTTACCATGATGTTTAAGAACTTCTTACCAATTTCTGACAAATAAAGTTCATGAACAAAGATTACAATGTTATCAATTGTAATAGGTACCGATCCATGAAATAATCAAATGCAATAAATGCTGTTATGACTTAAAATGTTAGGTACCTACAGAGATTACACATAGATAGTTAGATAGGTCTGCAATATTTTAATTTTGAATGTTTTCCTAAAGAAATATTAGGATTACCGAGTCTCTAGCTTTGCCATTTTTTAGGGTTCCGTAGTCAACAAGGAACACTTATAGTTTCGCCATGTCCGTCAGTCTGTCAGTCCGTGGTTTAGCTCAAAAACTATTGGTATTAGAAAGTTGTAATTTGGCATGAGTATACTCGCTAATGACGCCGAAAAAGTGGCAAAATAAAATTTTGAAAAAAACAATTATTTAGGGTACCTCCCCTACATGTAAGTGGGTATGATACTTTTTTTTTTCGTCCTTCCCATAGTGTGGGATATTGTTGGATAGGTCTTGCAAAAATATTAGGGGTTTGGCCAGACCGTTTGGTTAGACCGTTTTTTGATTAAGTAAACCGTTCGTGACTTATCAAGCTTTAAAGTACCAATTTTCGTTAGAGTTAGTCAAGTGTCCCCCCCCCCCCTCTACCAACTAAACGGTTGTAGTTAGAAATTCAAATGTCACGGCAGTAGTACCTATATATAACGAAATTTAAAGGAAATCTATCACACTTAAGTGGGCTTTATAAGTTTACGAGTAATAGTCGACCAACTTAAATTTGTAGTTGCAATGTATGGGAGAACATGATTTTCAACTACAATGTTAAGTTTGTTCTTGGGATATATTCATTCCAACTACGGAACCCTTCATTGTGCGTGGTCCGACACACACTTGGCCGGTTTATTTGTTTATGTGTGTAATCTGTACTACTAATAACAAAGCTGAAGAGTTTGTTTGAACGTGCTTATTTCTGGAACTACCAGTCGGATTTGAAAAAATCTTGTTGCATTTGATAGCCCAATTTTTGAGGGAGGCTATAGGCTATTTAACATCACGCTAGGACCCTTAGGAGCCGAGCAAAAATAAGGAAAGTCAGAAAGAACGCTATGCGAAAACGCAGTAATAACGCGGACGGGAGATGCAATACCAGACCCCGGACACTCCATACAACGCTCGCAAAATAATTACCTACTACTACTACATTAAAAAATGACGTTTGTATACGTATGAATGTGTGCGTGAGGTACTTGTGTTTGCGAGCGCTCTTTGTTAAAGAACTGCGACGGTAACCTCGAAGTGCGGGATGAGGTGCGGTAACTGATGTTAGTGCGGGGAAGGGAGTGGCCTTTCTGTACGTAGTACTTTAAGTATTCTGTGGCAATACGACGGGGTGGGTCGGGAGATCAAGAAATTGTACGCGGACGAAGTCGCGGGTTGAAGCTAGTAAATAACGTATGTAAGTAGCAATTCACATAAGGAAACATGAGATACAGCTTGAATTAACCAATTAATAAATTATGATTACTTGATTAGATAACTTATTGCAGTTGTAATACTTGCAAATAAATATTATTCTACTAGCTGTGCCCCGCGGTTTCACCCGCGGTAAAAGTATTATAGTCCTTTTTTATTAATTCCCTTTACAAATCTCCACCCCCCGTTTTACACCCTTAAGGGATAATTTCGGGGATAAAAACTATTTTATATCCTTCCCCACAACTCAAACTATCTCCATACCAAATTTTATCTAAATCGGTTCAGCGGTTATTGATTCCCCATACAAACTTCCGCCCCCCTTTTCACCCCCATAAAGGATGATTTCTGGGATAAAAACTATCCTATGTACTTCCCCGGGATGCAATCTATCTCTCTGCCAAATTTCATCTAAATCCGTTCAGTGGTTAAGACGTGAAAAGGTAACGTACAGACAGACAGACAGAGTTACTTTCGAATTTATAATATTAAAGTATGGATATAGTAATATTATATATTATAGTATTGATGGATGAGTATTCAAAACAAGTATTCTTTTTTATGTTATGTTTTCCTGTTTGCTTCTTATGCCTCTCAATGATGTTTCAAGTTCTTTTTTTTGTCTATTGGCAATTCAAATACATTTTTTTCATAAATAGAAGACATTATTTTTTAAATTTTCTTTTTTTTCATTAGTACAGCCTTATGCAAAAAGGTCATACTTACGGTACTAAAGATGAGGGTGGGTACACCAGCTCTCCTATAACGATAGTGTCCAGGTCATCTAAATACGTCTTCTTGAATTCAAGCTGCTTCATGGCAATGAAGTCATACTTGATGGTCATCACCAATCTCGAAGTGAGGAGCACAATCCTCTCCCTCTCATTATCCCATAGAGTTATCCTGGAAAGTTATTATATCATTTTGTATGGGAGACAGGATGTAAGCTCTGGTCAAACTGAAGCGGATCCCGCGTGAAATGCGAGACGAAAATCGGCACAATCAACATAAAATGTTCCCACTGCTGGGACACAGGCCTCCTCTCTGGGAGGAGTGGGCGGTAATCCACCACTCAGGCACAATGCGGGTTGGTAAATGTCACATGTCTTTAAAATTTTGATCCTAGGACATGCCGGTTTCTTCACGATGTTTTCCTTCACCGTTTCGAGAGCAGTGGTGATGAAATAATTTACACAAAGTAAAGCACTTGTCTGGATTCAAACCTGTGACCTACAACTCGTAAGTTGCGGCCGTTACCCTTGGGCCACCATTGCTCTGGACGATTCGCTCGCTCCGATTGTGTCAACAAAGTTGAATAAGATTACTTTCACATAACATAACGTCTTGTTCAGCTGTCCCGAACTATTGGGCAGAGATGTACCTACCCCCACATTTCACCACTTAAGATTAAGTCTCACGTAATAGGGAGTGACCTGTACCCATTGGTTACAGCCATAAATCATATTTAGATCAACATATTAGCTGCCAGCTCACAATGCGCAGCTACGTGAAGCGTCTCAAGAGGAAAGATATCATTTCGTAAACCAATTAAGGAGGGGTTACTCTTACTGAGGAGCACACTCTACACGCCAATACATCATTCAAAACATCTGCTCACAGTGAAACTCACTGATCGTAGATACCAGAAAGAACAGAAAAAAAAAAGATCAACATATTACAACCTTATACTGACCTGCAAATTGCAATACGAATAAAATTTGAATTTCACGGGCTACCCTGCTTTTGCCTTAACAATTAATTTTCCTGACTTTACCATGATAGTGCATACGCATAGAAGTACAAATAAAGTATATTGACAATGTGCTTACTCTGTCAATAGCCAGGATCCCAAGTACTCTCCATCTTCAGGGAACAGTAGTCCCGTAATACATTCTTGTATAGCAGTGTCCACAACTCCCTTGCGGAATGTAAAGAAGTCTTTAATGTTCTCCTTGTCAAACGGCACATCGTAACGAGGGAATACTGCCTGTATGCCCGTGGGTGGAGTTGCGGCTGCTGCTGCTGGAGGATTTATTTGATCCTCGGATGCTCGGGCATCTATAGCATGAGTTGACATATTGTAGTCTATGTGTATAGTGTGGAAAGTTCTTTAATGATAGTATGAGAATGAATAAATTCTAATCAAAGTAAACCATTTTATATTAAAGTTAGTAGGTAGATGTTCTATGTATATAGGTAATGGATTAGTTCTATTCCATATTGGGAATTTTATAATTACCTACACCAATCATAATGTTCACCTTCGCGCTGTTTATAGCATACCTATGTTAAATATATTTTTATACTGTCTATTATTGATCAAGTTTATTTTTACCTCTCTGTGAACCACACAAAAAAACATCCGACATGGTATGTGCTATGGTTTAATATTTTCAAAACATACCGGCAAAGGAAGATGTGGAAGAGGTCAAGGAATTTTCACCAGACAACACCGAGGGATTAACACTAGTCGGGGGTTTCCTTCTCGCCGTATTATCCGTAGTATTATTGCGATTACTTTCTGAGCTCTCCGCCACGGTGGTTTCCGTCGACAGCTGCAGGGTACCGCCGCGGAACTCCAAGTCTTCATCTTGCAAGTCACTCATCCTGTATTTATGTACTTTTCTTTATTCTAAACACTGTTTTCTTTAAAAATAATAATTGCTCTGCGTAAATAAAATAATCGACCGACGGACTGATAAGCTACGTCAATGTCAAATGCGTTTCGTTTTAACGCTATGATTATTTTATGTGTTGAGTGAGTTTACATTTCTTGAATCGAATAAACAAAAACGTTTTATATAATTATAATAAAAAATCATAATTCTCAAGATTATAATTTTTATGTTTTTAATTGAACAAATAAAAAAATCAGTAGAACTAAACGAAGTATACTAGGTACCAAAAAGGGTGCTTGCACAAGCGGGTTCCCGGTAAAGACAAGGCGGCAGTCGGTCTCGGTACCGATTAAAGAAACATGTACCGTCAAACGGGGTGAATAGGGATGCAGGGGTGAATCGGGACAAAACTTCAAAAGGTTTGTTGTCGATAAGGACACGTAATCGTTATTACAGTAAACACATTAGGGTCCTTTTTGGCCACAAACCATATTATTTTAATAATTGTTAAAATCCCTTTTAAAGTTTTGTCCCGATTCACCCCTGCATCCCTATTCACCCCGTTTGACGGTAATGTCCGGGCCACACCAACGGGAAACGCCGATAATTATCGCGATAAGTTGTGGCTGCACCTACGATTAACGCCCGTCATTACGATAATTATCGGCTTTTCCCGTTGGTGTGGCCCGGGCATAACCGTTTCCTTCCGTAGGTCAATCTGCAGAGACCTGTACCAGGAGTCCAGGAGTCGGGACTGAAAACCTAGGAGTAATAGTGTTCTGTGTTCTATCATATAGAACACTTAATGGTACTTTTTGTCAATTTTTGAATTTATTTTTTATTTTTCGCAAATCGTTAGTTACTCGATTCTATCGTGAAAAGGACCTAAATATAAGACATTTCGGAGTAAGTCGGGGCTGTGGCGAGTATAGGTGCTTGCGCCTTATTACCTACTAATTTAAAGGTCAAAGGACAACATCTTCGACCTTTAAACTAGTAAAAGTAGGTACAAACCTACTTCCCATAGCGCCGGAGAAGCGATGCGAAAATCGGCCTCAATTTAAGACTCTTTTCGTATTTCCGCCTTTTAATTACCAACGTAAAATAAACTAAATATTTGACTCTTGATTTTGAAACTGAAATAATTAGGTACAGAAAGTATTGTTAGTACCTACTTAGGTAGGTACATACCTACTTACGTGTGTAGGAGGCACATAGGTAATTTTATTAAAACAACAGTTACACAAAATTTATTTATTTTACAAAAATAATTGGAACTAAATAAAAAAAACTAGTCTTACTTTCTACTTTCTGGCACAATTTTCAAGTAGGTAATATGGCAAAAAAATATTTAGACCGGTAAATATTCGATACGTAGTACATTCACTATTTTTGCTTAAATGTACAAACGCCAGCACATCAACCTACCCGAAACTGTCAGATTTTCCCAATCAACTTTGAACCTTATGCTTTAGTGATAAAGTTGAAAATCTATTAAAGAAATTTGACAGATTGTAGTAGGTTGATGTGCTGGCGTCTGTACTTAGTATTGACAAAAATGCACTTAAATAATATCCTAAAAACTGTACAGTGTAGATACCTAAATCATTTATAAATACAAGATAACTAAATTACATACATTTACGTAATTGCTCAGTTTTAGGACAGTAGGTACCTACCTATTAAAAAAATTAAATTAAATATTTGTTTATTGATGGCAACTAGGCCCAATTGTTAGTAACGTAGTTCTTAAAAACTATTGTTAGCAAACACACACAGAAAACAGAAACAAAACAAAACAAAAATAAAAATAAAATTCCAAAGTTAGCCGTGGGGTCTTCTGACCAGCACCTCCACAGCGTGCGACAACCAGGGTGCGTCGTACTTTTCCATTAACATACTTAGGATGCTGTTAGAACTAGACCGCGCTCTTGACAAGATGGAATTTGTTTTTTTGCGCATTATGGCGTAAAAATCATCGGTATGCGCAAATGCGAACATACCGGACGCACTACAATAGCGCGGCAGTCCCAACAGCATCCTGAAGCAGTTGTTATATTGAATACGCAGGGCGTCTAGCGATCTCTTAGTATGCCTTATCCACAGGCCGCTCGTGTAGAATGATTGGCAATACGCTTTAAACAGCGTAATCTTTACCCCAATACTACAACGAGCGAACCTGTGTATCAGCATGTTTGCCCTGACCGCTAGCGCCCTGCGCTCTCGATCTATATCTACGTCGTCTTTGAGGTCTCCGGTTAGAAAGTGTCCCAGGTATTTAAATTTATCAACTCTTTTGAGTGGTAGCCCATTCAGCATTACAACTGGGTCGCTACGTACACGTCTACCGGAGGCCTCAAAAACCATGTACACACTTTTGTTTACATTGTAGACAAGCCCATGACTCGTAACATATCGCTCACACACGCGTAACAGTTCCCTGATCGAGCCGGCCGTTGGGCCCAGCAGCACCATGTCGTCTGCATAACTTAAGTTGTTTAAACAAACGTTGTCTATCCAGCATCCGACACGCATGCTGCTGAGCCCAGCGATGAGCCCGTTCATGTACAGGTTGAAGAGCTTTGGCGAGGTCAAACCACCCTGTCTCACCCCACACTCCAACCTGTACATTTCGGACAGAGACCGTCCCCATCGAACACAATTAAGCTGATTAGTGTACCAATATTTAAAGATCTCCAGGAGTTCGATTGATATTCCCGCTTCCCTTAACTTCTCCCACAGGACATCATAGGCCACAAGGTCAAACGCCCTGGAAAGGTCAAGGAAGCAGGCATAAATGGGGGTTTCTCTATCCGTGTAATATCGGACAGTTTGCTTGGGACCAAGAATTGCGCTTTCAGTGGAAAGCTTGGGCCTAAACCCAAACTGTGCGTCATGTAACTGTAAAATATTACCTAATTCTGTATCAAGCAAACTGTCCAATACTTTAGCTATTACAGTTGCAAGCGATATTGGTCTGTAGTTGGATGGATCAGAGATATCACCAGTTCTGTTCTTTACAATAGGGACCACCACTGTTTTCATCATGTTTGTTGGCAAGTACGAGTGACTGATACAGAGCGTGAAAAGTAAAGCCAGTAACCTAGGTAAATGTACGCCTGCATGTCTCAGGTGCTCAATACTGAGACTGTCATGTCCAGGTGACTTGCCTCTACACATTTTATTAATTACCTTAGTCACCTGCTTGGCAGAAAAACAACAAAGAGACTTACCCTGACAAGCCTCAGCATTGACACTCTCGCTTGATGGTCCCAGCGGTGAAGACACTACAAAACGATCCTTGAACATATTGGCCACATCCTCAGCAGTATCAAGGCCCCCGACACTCACAGGAAGGCCCGGCTTAAGGCAAGTTCAAATTGTACAACAAAATTGATTCAAGAAAAAACAGAACCCCAACTAGGTATTCAGTTTCTATCAAAATCCATTGCTTCATATGTTGGTATAAAACATTCGTCTACTCGACAACGTAAATAACGCAATGAATGTTGTAGTATTGTCAACTGTTACGCAATTACCCCGCAGGTTTTGTGTGCAAGCATAAATATAAATATTATCTTCGAAATTCCTGCATTTTCCAAATCGACTTTTTAAAACCAATAACCCTTGAATGCGATATGGAGGAATTCAATTATACATAAATAATTATACCACATTATACATAGTCAATCACTCAGCTGTCAAAATCTTTCTGACAAGTGAGGGATTGAACTTTTGAAATATTATGAATACAGTAAAATTATACATAATTACTTACTTATTTTTATATTATTATACAAATGTATACAAAATTTGAGCTACTTCAAGAAAAGGAAGGAACGGTGTTGTTTTTTTTTTAATTAAAATTATCAATTTATCCTTTCTTTTCTAAATGTTCCTTTTCATAATTTGAATTGATAGGATTCGAATAACATACCTACACGTGTTATTTTTATAACCACCATTTTTTTTTCTACAATCTTCAAAAGTAGCTCAAAATACAATCCTTTCAGTTATTTTACCTCTGATTATGTCACAGTGAACTTTATTTTCATTACAATAAGGTTGTTTTTGGGTTACAGCCATTGAATAGGTAGTCTGTGAAAATCGAAAATCACAGAGGTCTTTAATCTACTTAGTTACAATAAGGTTGCTGCTGTCAGAGGTAAAATTACGGGAAAGGACTGTAGACGTCCTAGTAACAGCTACACCGGTTGGCGGGACACTGTGGCGGGTAAACGATGCACTGGTCCATGCAGTACACATCAGCCCCCTCGCGACCTTCCAGCTCTCCCACAGCGTCGCATACTTGCCTGGAAATAATCACAGAAAAATATTAGCAATGTGGGTAGTTTGATATTGAGATTTGACAATTCGAACTAAGATTCATGCCACAGATGGCGCTACTTGTCTGTTCTGTGGCTATCACTAATTGTAATTTTTTATATAATTATGTAGGTATTCAATATTTACATAGGTATTTTATTGTTTCCAAATTGATGTTATATCCACTTAAACAAATATAAAATTTATACTAGTGTAAAGTAAATTGATTTCAGTTTGAAAAAGTCAAAAAATGTTTGAAGTAGGTAGTGCAAACTGAACTTTATATGTGTGTTTTAGTTATTTTTCTAAAAACACATACGAGTATGTACGAGTATGGTACTCTACTAGTATGATTGTATTAGAATGTTAACGAAACACCAATGATACTCACGGGCAAGTACACAAGTCTTCAGGACAATTGGGAGGGTACCGCAGACAGTTGGTCTGACACCAGCTCAGCATGCCCGGAAGTCTTCGGTAAGCTTTAGTCGGCACACACACTTGATCCCTGGAAAGTTAATACAATCTATTAAAGCTAGCCCAAAATTGGCACAGTTGGCGTTTTTATATACACATGCCAATGGCCGAATAGGTACCTATAGCCCGGGAGATCGTTTGAAACCAGTTCGGTTGGTGACAATAAACTAGAAATTAATAGAATCGAGTTTTACATTATTGCGGTAGGTACACCTAAGCAAGAATACCTAAACGATAAAAACTATGATGTAAGAATTTAAGAATATAATAAAAATATCTCTACTAATCATTTAGCTGAAGAGTTTATTTGAACGCGCTAATCTTTGGAACTACGAGTCAGATTTGAAAATGTTTTTTTTTTTTTACATTTTATAGCAAAACCTCGAGGAAGGCTATTAGCTAATTAACATCACGCTAGGACCATTAGGAACCGAGTAAAAGGAAATAAACCGAGTGTGCTTATGACCACACGACTGAAGTGAAACTTCAAACGTATTTGGCTATGAGAGGAAGAGAGAAAGAAAATGTGCGCGCGCACTGCTTTCTCTTGCTTATATCCCCCACTCAACTCCCGTTCGCCTCGCCCGATCACACTTTTCGTAACGCTTACGTCACGCGTACGCCAGCTTACTCCCCAAGTCAAGCGCGCGTAAAGAAGTTGCACTTCAAAAAGTCAGAAAGATCGCTAGGCGAAAACGAAGTAATAGCGCGGGTAGGCGATGCGATGCGACGGAGTAAGTCGGGAGAACAAGAAATAGGTTTTAAGAAGTACCTAATGCGCGCGAATGAAGAAGCTAGGGTATTTCAACGCATCTACATTGTAGCATAGTTTTAATGCATCTACAATCAGAGAAACTGAAGATCGGTTTCGTGTTAATACGTTATCATTTTTAGTCAACCGCTCCTGAAATTACTAAAAATTCATCGCTAAGACATTAATTTCTATAACAAAGCCTAGAAATTAAGCGTCTACTCTAAACAGGTAAAATACAAAGGTTTTTCTGTACATTCCTGCAACGCAGGATCATTGTTAGTCACAACTAAGTTTATACAACTGTACATTTATTATTATACGAAGAAAAGAGATTTGGGAGATTTGACAGCTTGTTAGTTACATCATAAGTTGGACACAAACATGAGAGCTAAACTACAACACATAAAGGCTGATATAGACAGGGTAAGTAACTGACTCCAAACTCGAGACAAATCAGTGCTGACCCGATATTAACCTAGTGTAAATTTAATTTGAAGTCAGTGGAGTCAGTACTACTGACTCCAATTTCAATTTACACTAAGTCAATATCGGGTCAGCACTGACTTGTTTCGAGTTTGGAGTCAGTTACTTACCCTGTCTAAATCAGCCTTAACATCCAAGAGGGGTGGAAAGTTTATTCACAAAGACACCACCACGGCGTCAGCCAAAACCTTTAAATCATTCCAAGGACATGAGAAATTATACCTAATGACCGGTGGAACAAAGTCCTCCACAGAATTTGTATCAATATCGTTGCTGAAAGAAAATGATCAATATTATAGTGCACTTTATCGACAATAAACATATAATTTTATACATTACACACATATATTTATGTTTTACCTAATGACGTACGATTCCTTTCGGATATTCTTCAGTTTTTTTCTGAAATAATGAAGCCACAAGATACATATAGTAATAGAGATGGTACTTACATAAATAATGAGATACATACAAAGTACAAACATATAACAGATAATAATGTGACAAAAGATACACACAATATAAACAAATGAAACATGGGTGAATAAAATTGTAGATAGTGTTATCAAACCTGACGACAAGAGGGTAGACATTTCTGGGCATGTTAAAGTCCCTGTAGTATAGGAGGAAGGGATAGTCCCTCCTGAGGTCTCCAGCGAAGGCAGGTGGTAGACCGCCAGTGCTGGTGACCACGCTGACGTCAGCGCAGTTCCTGAAGGTCTCCGAGCGACCGCACCCGACGGCCTCCGTGCCGTTAGAACATACTCCCCACATATTTCCTGAAAACGGTAAGGAGACTTTAGTTTCCACGACGAATAGGTACTCAAGAAATGCCTCTATCTGAGTACTCTAAGTAGTAAAATAAAGCTGCATGGAAGCTGACCCCAACATAGTTGGGACAAGGTTAGGCAGATGATGATGAAGCATAATCAGCCTATAATGTTCCCACTGCTGGTACACAGGCCTCCCTCTCTATGACGGGGAGTGGGCCGTAATCAATCACGTGGGCCCAGTGTGGGTTGGTAGATGTCACATGCCTTCGAATTTTTGGTTCTAAGACATGCCGAATGATAAAATGCTTGGGATTAATTATTCTCTTCATCATAATTATCTTCAATAGTCAGTTCATCTCACCTGTATAATAAGTCCATTGCAGCACACACTGCGTGCACGTTATGTAGGGAGGCAGCCGCACCCTGTACCTGAAGATCTCCTTCTTAGCAGTGTCCAGTGGAATCAAGAATCTGTCTTCTCTCGTCTCGGATATGTACAATGGGAATCTGTAAATCATGAAATTAAATTTTTTAAGGACGTCTCCTTTAGAGGCTATACTTTATCCTATTATTTATCAGCAATAGGTATTACGGCCAAGGTGCCAGTGCAGCACGTGAAATTAAAAAAAAAAAAACTTCACGCTTTTTCCGCAGCTTTTTCAATTTTGGAAGTGAAATCGTCATTGAGGGTTGGCAGGGCTAAGATTATAAAAACTGGTAAAAAAAGCAAGTTCTTAATTCTACTTAGGCATGGTTACTACATAGGACTGAACTCAATTGCTTTTTTTATTTTTTATTTTCTCAGTAAGTTTTAATCATGGTCTTTCGGTTTCAGTAATTTATGCGGCCTACCCAAATGTTTATTCTTTGATATTGTTCATCGAATCGTTGAGCTCCATAAGTTTTGATTTGAGCTGCACGATTACCTACTGACAAAAAAACTACCTATCCGTATATAATGGGTAATTTTAGCCCCTCGTATAACAATCTACTATTTACGTCGATTATAAAAAAAAATTCCTATAGAAAAGTGCAATAGTACGTACGCGGTCATAATGTATGGCAGAGCATTTTTTTTTTTAATACTGAGAAATCTTTCAACGCAAAGGGTTTCAGGATTATGTAGTACTGAATCCATGAAAACAGGCTGCGCGTGAATGTCCCTGCCACCCTTTTCTTTTTTTTTTTTTTGCTGAGACATGCATTATACGAGACGGGGTATGTGGGACTCCTGTCGGAATGAACACCGACAGTATACCTACTAAAACTCAGCGGTGTTCCCGCATCGCCGTGATGGGAGGGCCATGGGAAACCGGCTCAGCCTTTACTTCCACAACCCTCCTGCCACCCTGTATTATGTTTACCAACCTGTCAAAACATTCCTGTGTGGCTTCTTGGTTCGGGTTATTGTTTGGACACAACTTCATTACGAACGTCCCGAGATGGTTTGCAGTCAGCTCCACTTCCACTTCGATTTCCTGTTGAATGCGATTAGTTTCCTACTTAACTTCACTGTACTAGAATTGCCAAATGTACAGACGCCAGCACATCAACCTACTACAATCTGTCAAATTTATTTAATCGATTTTCAACTTTATCACTAAAGCATAAGGTTCAAAGTTGATTGGGAAAATGTGACAGTTTCGGGTAGGTTGATGTGCTGGCGTCTGTACAGTGTGAGTATTCTTGGTTAATTTTGCTACACATTGGTCGTGAAGTCTTTTAAAATATTTGAGACATCGCTGAAGTTCTTGGACTGACTGTCTCTTGGCCTGATTCCGTGCTTTGGGAATTTGGGATGAAGAATTTGTTGCTGGCAGCACAATCATCAGCAGAATGTCAGTCAAACAACCGGTAATAAGTCTTCCTCAGTACCTAAACTATTGATCCTAATGCGAGAACGCCAAACTCTTTCGGGTTAGGTACCTACTTTCCATCAATATATTTGTTTTCACTGACCTGCCCAACGCTGTAATGCCGGGTGACGATACCTTTGCCGTACATACCACCAGCTTCATGAGGTCGTGGTTCAGGTACGTGGTGCGCGTCACCGCAAACCCCACATTTACCTTCGTTCTGCTCCCATTGGACTGAAATTAAAAGAATTATGAAAAGATGAAACAGTTCCAAAATGTTAAAACGAGGTTGAGGAGGAAGACCAAAACATTATAATCATAATCTGTATTATTATCTACACTTGTTTG
This sequence comes from Amphipoea oculea, assembly GCA_945859645.1. Taxonomy (NCBI): domain Eukaryota; kingdom Metazoa; phylum Arthropoda; class Insecta; order Lepidoptera; family Noctuidae; genus Amphipoea; species Amphipoea oculea. Next base: position 20,328,252 of record OX243873.1, read on the forward strand.
TTTGTTTGAACACGCTAGGTATACTACTACGTCTGATTTGAAGAAATATTTTTGTATTACTTACTTGATAAACCAATTCATGAAGAAGGCTATAACATCACGATATAACCCTTGGGAGCCGAGCAGCAGTCAGAAAGAACGCTAAGCGAAAACGAAGTGATAGCGTGGGAAGGTGATGCGATGCGACAGGGTATCCACCCCGACGCATCACATCACCTGAAGGGACAAGAATTTCACGGGGACGAAGTCGCGGGCAGAAACTAGTTTATTAATAACTTAGATGTCGATAATATTTTTTATTGATACTAATAGCTGTTGAAGTGGATAATAATCTCAAGCCGATTAAATATAATTTATTTCCGTTTCTGATCTCAGTCTTTCAATTTTGTTATTATCAAGAATTGAACCGTTGACTCCAAATATGGCAATTTGAATAACTCTAGAACTACCCAATTTACTTAGAATTCAATAGCAAACAATAATTTTCAAAAACGACTGTAGGTAGAGTGGATATTATTCTGCCATGATAGAGCTGATTTTTTTTTCGTGATTTTAGAGTTGGTCCCATAGTGAAAGTTGTTCATATTATTCATGGGTAAATTTGGATGGTGATAAAAATATCTTCCTGTATATTCTGTGATTCTGCGCTTTTCGTCACATTATCATATTCGATACCTACTCGTTAAAATAACAAATAAGCTAAGCAAATAAGCCAAGTGTGCTCATGAGCGACACGCGTCGACGACACAATAAATACACGTAGGTACATATATGAGTACGGTGTCCACGACAGGCCGCGACGCGTGTCGACGGTCGCAGTTGCCTCTGTCGTCGACGGTCGACGCGTGTCGCTCGTGTGTATGCACACCATAGATATTTACATTTCTATGATGCACACTAAGGGGATTTATTTCATTGACTTTGACCATTCACAATGATCAGATTCTTTAGATAAGAATACAGAATTCGCTTTAAGGTGAGTAGGTGACTGATATTCGCCGTTTTATAAATTGATTGAACCCACAGATATAGATACACCTAGATACCGCAAGAGCACCTACTTCGCGTGCCAAAAATCGCACCAGTTTACGATCGAAAATAATAAGCCGCCACTTTCGCGCTCAGTCCTGCGTACTGCTGGCTGGGTGAGCGTGAGCGAGAGAGCGCGAGCTTGTGACGTCATAGTAGGTAGGTAGTCAAAAAGTGGCACGCTTAGTTTTCATACAGTTCGTGATACTTGCGTTATCTAGGTATATCTGTGATTGAACCGCACTTCGAACACGACACTCGATGTTTTGAAAAACCAACGAGCGTATTGGAGTAACATTTTATGCAGCAAACGCACAATCATCAGCATCACCAATGAACGCAAAGTACTTAGAAAGAAATGTTACAGATAAACGCTCACTCGCCGTGAGCTGTTCGAATGCAGCGTCGTCGGTCGAGCATTCGCAGGAACGTTAGTTACATTACATGGAAATGCTCGAGAAAATGCACTAGTGTATACTCACCTTTACACGAACGTGACTCGAATTCGCTATTTAGTAAATTAACAAATGAAGTAGACTTCGACCTTGGAGGCTTTTATTGGTAGGTCATTGAACTTAATTTTCCGCAAGTAGGTACGTACATTGGCTCCTTGCATCATTAGTGGAATCAATAGACTAAGATAAAAAATAATGTTTGCGGTATTGTTCAAGCAAATGCAAGGATAATGCCTTGTCTAGACTTCTAGAAATAAAATTCAATACGGATGTGATTAAATTATAAATCAATCTAGTTTTATGTTCTATGTAGGTATGGGTCAGCTTCCAGTATAATCGAATTATCGAATGCAGTTGAATACCAGTATTTTACATGGAGCGACTGCCTATCTGACCTCCACAACTGGGGAACACGATACCCCTATGTCAGACTGGTTGCCAGACTTTTAAGCTTCTTGTCAAAGATCTACGAATGACAGCCGGGAGACCGGGACCTACGGCTTTACGTGCTTTCCGAAGCACGGAGGGGTCTCAATTTGAACTTAATGGATGGGCTTGGGCATCCATCCACGACCCAACCACGGCAAGCATGACCCGAGCGGGTGTTATTATTTAATCACGGATCCCTCCACCTCTAAATATGTATGTGATTCAATTTTATAAATGACTTAAAAATATTTACCTAAGTGATTTGTTGACAGTTAAATTGACAGCTTATATCACTCCGAGTTTGGCGCGTGTTCGTCATACAAGTTTATTGACATAATCCACTAATTCCATACGTTACACGACATTAAATAGGTAGGTACATGATCCTTTAATATGACTTTAACACACGCTTAGAATTTGTTAATCTGTTTTTTTTTTTTTTAATACTAAGGTAGGTATAACATTTTGTATAATTCTGACATAAAGCTGGCATTTATAGGTTAAAGCGGGTGCGGCCATGATTGTTATTTTCAAGTGGATACCTACATACATAACATTCTTTCGGTATACTTTAATTTAAATATTTTTTAACATGAGCATATAATACGGAAGTATCTTGTTAAGTACATATTGTGTTTTTACTCTAAATTAGCATTTAGATTGACATGAAATTTAATCGACTTCTAACAAAAAAGTGGATAGGTAATCTGAGCCTCTGAGGCAATAAAATACCTCACAAAGGTCACTTCAAAGAGACACGTTCCTTGTTCGTATTTATTCCATACGGCTACGAAACGATCAGCGGGCTAATTGTGTAACACATTATCAATCGGAATCGGTTTCATTTTGACAGGTCAACAACATTCATTGCGTTATTTACGTGTTGAGCGGACACATTTTTCGAACTTATGAAGCAATGGATTAGCAATTTGCTTCAAAATTATTCATTCCGATTGATAGTGTGTTACGCAATTAGGGTGCATGGCAGGGCCCTAATTCCCTAGGTATATGACTGCTCAATGATCCTTACTTCGGAACCACGTCAATTCCTTAGCTAATCACGCCAACCTCGCGTTCATTTCGCGCGGTTTCGTTCTTTGGGTCATAGAGAATACGGCCCCACTTTGGGTAGATTTAGAAGTTGGTCATCACACCACCCATAGATATAAGAAAGATGACATATTATTTTCAATGACACTACCACTACTATAAGGCGAATCACTCTACAAAGTGCCAACCCTACGGGGCGCACATAAAGGTGCATCCAGACAGAGCGAGGCATGCGCCGCAAGTGGATTTTTTTGTATGTTAGATGCCTCAGCCTGAGACAACCGTACCTACATAAAAAAAAATCATTTGCGGCGCATGCCTTTCTCTGTTTGGGTGCACCTTAACACGCGGCGCGCGTGATCTTTTTCATACAAATTCAATAAAAAATAACACAAATGAATTTGGCTCCCGTTCTCGCGCTATAGTAGTTTAAATGGTTTGGCTGAAGCTAAACCAGTCATCGTGACGACCGAGCCTAAGTCCCCATCTACACGATGCAAGTTTCTTGTCTGTGGTATACAAAAAACTTGAAGCGACAAATGACTTGCATCGTTTACTTAAACACTGTTTCAGACGGTGCATTTTTTTATGTTGCTTCAATTTATGGTATGTCACAAGTAATTAAATTGCACCGTGGCAATCAGTCCTCTAAGTAATTGCGTAACACACTCATCATCTGCCTAGCCTTTTCCCAAATATGTTGGGGTCGGCTTCCAGCCTAACCGGAGGCAGCTGAATACTAGTATTTTACATGGAGCGACTGCCTATCTGACCTCCATAACCCAGTTACTGGATGATAGAATACCGCTTGGTAAGACTGGTTGTCAACTTTCGGGTTTCTGACTACCCGTAACGACTGTCAAAGATCCACGAATGACAGCTGGGACCAACGGCCTAACGTGCTTTCTGAGGCACGGAGGGGTCTCGGTATGTCAAGATGGTCACCCATCCACAGACCAACCGTGGCAAGAGTAGCTTAACCTGGTCGATCGACCTGTGCGGCTGTTATTATTTAACCACGGGCTGAGATTGCGTAACACACTATCAATTTCAATTTGAATCATTTTGAAGGATATTGCTAATCCATTGCTTCAAATGTTCGAAAAATATGTCTGCACAACAACGTAAATAGCGCAATGAATGTTGTTGAACTGACAAAATGAAAGCCGTTGCTACTGATAGTGTGGTACGCAATTTCCCTGCAGGATTAAAACACAGACAAAAAGTAGTTTGATTACCTGCATACCCTCCACAGAAGAGCTCATTGTCATTGTAGTTGACAGGGTTGGGGAAGCCGAACCGCCACATGGAGTTGCGCGCTGGCGGGTCCATCAACCTGCCGTGACCCTCGGCTCCACGGCGCGCGCTTCCTAACATCTGGAACACAGAATGCAGAAAATTAAACTAAGTTTCTAACATAGAAATGTAAAAAACAGGAGAAGTGGCAAGGGGGCGTACCTGTGTCCACGCGCCATGCACAACGCGGGCCTGTACTCGGCAAATGGCCGTCTTCGCAAACTAGTGCCCTTTCGACCGTGATCGTGATAAAATATAAAAATGCCGAGTTGTTCAGTGGTCTTCTTTCATATATCTATGGTTTCTAATCACCCTATTAGTCTTCTGTGAATGCTAGCTTTACGTTTTTAGCCCATTTATTTACATATTCATCAAATACTTTTGGAACAGACCATACCCCCAAAATTCGCCGATAACAGCATTGAGTTGACTTGACACTTATAATTTACTAGCTTCTGCCCGCGACTTCGTCCGCGTGAAATTCGTACTTTCCTCTAAAAATTTCGAAAATGTATGTAGGTATGATCTTTATCATTTATTTAGACAACTAAGTATTCGGGCGAATTTTTAAGTGTGTAGATCAAAGGAATCAGATTTTTCAAATAAACTGTATCCCCGCTTCTCACCCCCACAGGGGTGGAATTTTCAAAAATCGTTTGGGATGTGTTCATTACCTGACTCAAAGATTATTTACACCAATTTTTGAGTTAATCAAACCACGCAGTAAAATCCTCCCCTGTATAATTAACTAAATACCCTTTTTCACCCCGTTAAGGGTAGATTTTCGAAAAACCCTGATGCACGTTATTCTTTATTTTTTGTCTTAAGTATAAATACAGAGTTTCGAGTTATCGGACCGCGCGTTAAAATTCTTCCATAGAAATTCCGACGCCCCCAATCCCCCGTTAGGGGTAGTTTAGAAAAACAAAAAATGCCAAACTTCATAATTTACTTGTATAAGTATTTGTACCGTAAGATTTTTCATATACACTGTATTCCCGCTTTTCACCCTATAGGGGTAGAATTTCGAAAAATTGTTTGGGGTGTGTTCATTACTTGACTTAAAGATTATTTATACGAATTCTTAAGTTAATCAGGCCACGCATTAAAATCTTTCCCTGTATAATTAACTGCCCCTTTTCACCCCATTATGCGTAGATTTTCGGAAAACCCTGATACACGTTATTCTTTATTTGTGGTCTTAAGTATAAATACCGAGTTTCGAGGTAATCGGACCACGCGTTAAAATTTTGACACCCCCCACCCCAATCCTCCTTTAAGGGCTAGTTTATAAAAACAAAAAATGCCAAACTTTATAATTTATTTAGATAAATGTTCGTACCAAGTTTCAAGTTTATTAACCAAATGAATAAGATTTTTCATATAAACCGTATTCCCGCTTTTCACCCCTACATGGGTCGAATTATGAAAAATTTTCCAGCTAATCAAGCCACACACTAAAATATGCCCTTGCAAAATTAACAACCCATTTTCACACAGTTAGGGGTACATTTTCGAAAAACCCTGATACAGGTTATTCTTTATTTTTAGTCCTTAGTATTAATACTGACTGAGTTTCGAGTTAATCGGACAGCACGTTGAAATTCTTCCAAATAAATTTTGACACCCCCCAATACCTCTTTAGGGTTGAAATGAGTTTAGAAAAACGAAAAATGCCAAACTTCATAATTTACTTAGATAAGTATTCGTGCCAAGGTTCAAGGTTTTTAACTCAAGGAATAAGATTTTTCATACAAACAAAATCCCCCCTTTTCACCCCCTTTAAGGTTGAATTTCCAAAAACCCCTTCTTATTGGATACTTATACTTTACAAAGAATACACCCTCCAAAATTCAAGTCCCTATCACCAGCGGTTTAGGCTGTGCGTTGATATCTCAGTCAGGTCGTTCATCCCCCGTTAAGGGTGAAATTATCACGCTGAAACACGTATAAATTAATTTTCAATCGTTAGCCTAAATACAAAATTTTAAGATCCTAACTTTTAAACTGACAGACTTTCATACACAACTTAATCCCCCTTTTTAACCCTTTGGGGGTAGAATTATCAAAAACGCTGAGACACGCATAAATGAATTTTCAATCGTCAGCCGAAACACAAAACTTGAAGATCCTAACTTTAAAACTGACGGACTTTCATACAAACTTTCATCCCCTATTTAACTCCCTTAGGGGTTGAATTTCAAAAAATCCTTCCTTATTCCTGGTCTACATCATAAAAGGAACCATCGTGTAAAACTTCAGCTTTCTAGGTCCAAGGGTTTGGGCTGGGCGTTGATGAGTCAGTCAGGTCGTTCATCCCCCGTTAGGGGTGAAATTATCAAAAACGCTGAAACACGTGTAAATTAATTTTCAATCGTTAGCCTAAATACAAAATTTGAAGATCCTAACTTTTAAACTGACAGACTTTCATACACAACTTAATCCCCCTTTTTAACCCTTTGGGGGTAGAATTATCAAAAACGCTGAGACACGTATAAATTAATTTTCAATCGTCAGCCGAAACACAAAATTTGAAGATCCTAACTTTAAAACTGACGGACTTTCATACAAACTTTCATCCCCTATTTAACTCCCTTAGGGGTTGAATTTCAAAAAATCCTTCCTTATTCCTGGTCTACATCATAAAAGGAACCATCGTGTAAAATTTCAGCTTTCTAGGTCCAAGGGTTTGGGCTGGGCGTTGATGAGTCAGTCAGTCAGTCAGTCAGTCAGTCAGGCCTTTTGTTTTTATTTATATAGATTATCTGAAGAAAAAACCATATACCTATCTAAAGTGTTTTTGATTTGAAATGAAAATCAAAACAGCAAATTGTTTGCATTCGATTTTAATTTAATATTCAAACTCAACTAAACAAATAGGTTTTAAGGAATGAAAAAAGTTGCAAAAGAAAACTTAATGCGCAATCAATATTCAACGAAACGATTGTAGCAAAAAACTAAAGGCCAACTAGACTAGGACAGTCTGTAAGCTTACCTACATCATTAACATAATAGTTCCTGTTACAATTTAGGTACCTAGTTATCGATAATAATCCCTTATCAATTAATATTAACCTATCTGGAACTTATCCGAAGGTCGCCTTTTAACTCCGTGACTATAAAGGGCCAGTTTCTCAAACAAACATGATCGCAAGTTGAACTGGCCCTAAGTAGGTAAGTATACCTACCTACATTACATAATAATATGTACTTATACCTACTAGGTGGTCCAAAAGTCACCACCCTATAGGAAGAGGCTATATAATTTGGAATGGCGGCAAAATTGTCAATTCTACTTTGACATTTGCGAAGTAAACAGATACAAAATACACGTTAACAAGATATGAATCGCTGTAGGTACCTCCTAAAGGACGCGGAATAATTGTTTCGGGACGCCTGATCTCTCGTTTTGGCAAATTGCACTGGCCGGCAAGATCGCCTGATTAACCTGATTTACTCGTAACTGTTCTAGACCTTTTATTGTGGGGTTTTTGGAGGTGACGAGTCTATGTCAAAAAGCCTCGGACTCTTGAAACTCCTGAAAAAGAATATCAGTTAAGAACGCGAGGACCTATCGCTGGAAGTTCTGCCAAGAGTAAAATGGAAAATGCCATCGGGCCCGAATGGTCATCGAATCAGTGCTGGCGGCGCGGCGGCCACTTAGCCTATATCACTTTCTAGACTTAGGGCTGATTTTTCAATGGACAGATATTTTTATTCGTGGAATAAAATTGAAGTCTGATAGATTTTGTATGAAGGAACTGTCAAAAAATTCAAAATTGTTCCTCAGATAAAATTATTTGGCGTTGGAAAAATCAACTCTTAATGAAAAAAAAAAGACATCAAATAAACATAACTGACAACATCAAATGACATCAAACAACCAAACTTTTTAAAAATTACAGCCAAAGAACATCAACAACAATAATTATAATTCTGTAAATACGAGTATATGATAAGGTCGCGAATCATATTTTAATCAATTTAATTTAAGACCTGCAAACTGCAAATAAGTTAAAAAAAAGAACTGGGGGGCTACCGTAGCGTATCCCCCTTAAATAAATTGTCTATGGAATTCGCAACGCACCTGTAGCAAGAAGATCCAGAATGTGAGGAAAGACGTCCCACCCGATCTAGAGCTGAGCCTCCTTAGTTCCATCTGAAAAAGAAACAGACCTTTTATTAATTTTCTTTCTTTCTACTTTCAAGAGTGGAAAGAAACCTTTCTACTTACGAAAAGTTCCCATCGGCTCGAGAAACAGGCTTGTCAGATGTAGGCAAGTAGGTCGGGGGAGCAAAGATTACATATTTGTAACTGAAAACCTGAATGGTAAACCCAAGGTGATATAGTTTTACCTTTAAAAGTAAGTATTAAGTAAGTATTCATAATTATTTAAATTATTTTATACACAACTTTTACGATGGGACAAATCCGAAAATCGCGATAAAAATCAGCTGTTCCCTATATTTTGCCGTGTTATGCAAAAGTAAACTTATGGATCAGCAAATTTATTTTTTCGCAATTTCGGAATTGGTCCCATAGTAAAAGCTGCTTAGAATTAAATTTTTCTAGGTTTTCTATTTAGTATTTCAATTATACCTTATTTCTCTAATATGTAAATTGTTTTATAATGCATGTGATGTAAATACCAATTAGATATAGGTATTAACAGTTGTCAGTTACTTTAATTTTAATTTAAAAATGTTTTATGTGTTTGTATTAGTGTAGTCAATTCTTGGTGAACCTTATAAAATAAAAATAAATAAGTACCTAGATATGAAGAAACATTTGGCCAGGTATGTTTGTATCTGATGCTAAACTTGAAAATCAGGTGTTTTTTATTATTTAAATAGTATTTTTATCGTCATTTAAGATAATTGACAATTCCACAGGAAGTCACATGCTCGTAAACAGTTACACCTTCAGATTCTGTCTTATTTTGATTAAAATACCGTTCTTTTGCAGCTGTGCAGGAATGCGACCAACTTGGTCACATCGTAAAACCAATAGATTATTTTTATTTTATAACAACGGTAACTGCCTACACTCAGAAATTTGATAGTGTCCTGAATGATCCTGGTGTTTTGTATATAAAATGTGATTTTATCGCTTTATTATCATACCAACATCAGTATCACCTAAACGAGGTTTCAAGATAAAAGGTAATTTATTTTTTAGGCACACAACGGCACTATTAATCGTGAGGTTATTAATTCAAATAAAAACATTAATTATATTATTATTATAGACTTACATATATCTCTACCTATACCCTGGTTAAATTTTTTCCTGTATTAGAGTTTTTCAATCATATTTTTAGGGGCGAAAAGTAATAACTAATAAGTCATTAGAGTTTCGATTAAATGTATATAGTTTTACCTACGTTCCCGACCGCAAACCATAACAGTCATCGTCTAATCCATGGTTTACTCATTCATTTTTCGCATGAAATTAATCAACAGGATTACCTACCACGAATCATTTGCATAGAATGGACAATTAATTGTGACCTCAACGACTCAATAACATTTTTAAATTAAACCATTTTAGTGCCAAACATGTCGAAAATAGAGTTGGGTTTCATTTGATAGTGTTGGGGAGATATGCTGGAAAATGTGTGGTGCAAGGCATAAGCGTTAGCGGGAGAAATGTTGCTTCGTTGCTGTTGCTGCGTGTTTAATGATACAAGAAATCCTAGTTTGTTAATAATAATAATAATCTTTTTTTTTTATTGATGAATATGAGACAACCATACAGAGTAACTTAATATTAAACCCAGTGTACACAAATATAGTTTAAAGTTATTTTGACAAGAAAGACAGGTCAACAGTTTGAGAATGTGAAATGGTAGAGATTTGGTTGTCTTTGGACTGATTAGCCCTATCCCCTCGTACTAGTATAAAACTGTATCACGAGCGGATAGTCTTCCTCAACCTTAGAACAACAGATTCTCTCAAGGTTCCAGTTACAAGTCACATATTAACTATGTGACTTGTAACTGGAATTGGCAGATTGATTACATACCGTATAGGCAGTAAATAATAGTACAGTTATATTAATTAAGTTACATGATTGGAATTGTCTGTTGTTTTGTGTTTGGGTAGGGGGGTAGATATATGTACCTATATGTGTATATGTTTTATGTATGTTTCTGTATGTGTACAGTTGTGTGTTTTACTATTTATGTGCCTTGCTTACACCAATTTTCTTAGTGGATTTTCAGTGCTGTTGTAGTCTAGTGTTTTCAAATATTCATCCACAGTTTTTTTGCATGTTTGGCTATCAAGATTCTTTAGTTGTAGGTCTTTACTGACTTTGTTTTAAAGGCTAGGATGTTGTGTTGTAGTTGTAAGGCACAATAATGGATGTTGTCGAACTGTCAAAACGAAAGCGATTATTTGTGGGATTGCTTGACTCTGGCTCCTAACCGAAAGCGACTGTCGCGCGAATACGCGATTACGCGATCGTACCTTAAAAATGATGTACAGACGCCATAAGCTACTGAAATCTGTCAAATTTCTTTAATAGATTTTCAACTTTATTACTAAAGCATAATGTTCAAAGTTGATTTGTAAAATTTGACAGTTTCGGGTAGGTTGATGTGCTGGCGTCTATACATACGCGACTTGATTGATCGCGCGTGTAAGTATGTCATATATTTTCTACTATAAGTTAATTAATAATAATGCTAAAGAGTTTGTTTGTTTTTTAAACGCGCTAATCTCTGAAACTACCAGTCGGATTAAAGAAAATATGTTGCATTTCATAGCTCCATTCTTGAGGAAGACTATTTAACATCATGCTAGGACCAGGAGTCGAGCAAAAGGAAAAGAGTCAGAAAGAACGCTAAGCAAAAACGAAGCAAAAGCGTGGGAAGGCGATGCGATGCGACCGGGTGGGACGGGGGAACAAGAAGTTTGTCACGAAGGAAGTCGCGGGCAGAAACTAATATACTTATATAAGAGCGTAACGATCACGTACTCGCGTGACCATCGCTTTTGGTTAGGACGCGGCCCTAAGAATCTTCTTTTCTAGTCGATTTATACAGGGTGAAATTGAAAACATGCGACAAATCAAAATGAGAGATTGTACTCATCATTGTGAACAACTCTTACTATGGGACCAAACCTGAAATTGCGAAAAAAAAAATCAGCTGTTCCCTACATTTATGTTCGCAAAACTCGTCAAAATTTAGAGAACAGCTGATTTTTTTTTTCGCGATATCTGATTTGGTACCATAGTATATGTTGTTCATGATGATGAGTACAATCTCCCATTTCGATTTGTCGCATGTTTTCAATTTTAACCTGTATAAGAGCGTAACAATCACGTACTCGCGTGACCATCGCTTTTGGTTAGGACACGGCCTTAAGAATCTTCTTTTCTAGTCGATTTATATGTCATTGTATTTGTATATGAATTCAGTCCAGAGGGGCAATTCTCGTAATTATAAATTAGTGGTATTTTTGACAGATTGAGACTGAGATCAGACTGTGAACGTTCTTAAAATTACGATAATTGCCCGTATGATCTCAGTCTCAATCTGTCAAAAATACCTCTGAAATCCCTACATATTTGACATGTTTTTGACATTGATTGTCGGCGAGATAAGATTGCGACTAGATTTTGAACGTTTTTTTTTTTATTTGAAATGGGCTTGCTCTTGACTCTAGCCTAGGTCAAAGGTGACAGAGACAAAGTCGACGTTTTTAATTAAGAGAACTGGCCTTCTGCTTAGCTTGACCTGCTAAAGTGTGTGACTCACACCATGCTCTGAACTTAGGGCGTTGACAGGCCAGCACTGTTTGTAGGCGTGTAGGTCAAGATCCTCGCGGCCTTGACAGCTGGCTTAGATGCGTGTGCGCATTTATTGGCGATTTGCTCATTATGTCAGCGGGGTGTCCATTATCATACATCTACATATATTAATTAATTATTGTTGAATGAATAGTGATTTAATTATGAGTAGATTACGATTTAAATTCTTAATTTACTCTGTAAATTTTAACGGTACTATTTACTATACTTACTAGCGTTTTTAATTTACAATGAGTGTAAGATTTAGGATACAATGGTTAGCCCGTAGTTATGGTTCTGCCCGCGTAGCCTTTTCCCAACTATGTATGTTGGGGTCGGCTTCCAGTCTAACCGGATGCAGCTGAATACCAGTATTTTATATGGAGCGACTGCCTATCTGACCTCCACAACCCAGTTACTGGGTAATACGTACGATACCCCTTGGTAAGACTGGTTAACAGGCTTTCGGGCTTCTGACTACCCGTAACGACTGTCAGAGATCCACGAATGACAGCCGGGACCAACGGCTTAACGTGCTTTCCGAGGCACGGAGGGGTCTTGGTATGTAAAGATGGTCACTCAACTACAGACCAACCGCGGCAAGCGTAGCATAAACTGATTGATCGACCTGTGCGGCTGTTATAATTATTTAGCCACGGGCCCCTCCGTAAATTTTTAGTAACATTACAATTTTTTTTTTCCTGTGAAAAACCATTCACATACCTACAAATTTGTACGGAGCCCTCCGTGTGCGAGTCGGCGGAGGGCGGATAACGCCCTCTTCCAGCCCCCTTAAATGGGTCCAGGGGCGACGGACTCGCGGACGTCTGTCGTCGCCCCCCACACATCAGGACCCTGAATTTGTATGTAAAAAATCACGCGCGGGGGCGCGTTATCTGCTCACCGCGGCAGAGCGCGGTGCAGTGTGTGGAGCGCCTAAATGTTGCGAACTTGCGGGGGGAGTAAAACACCTCACTCCTCCCCCCCCCCCCCCTCCTGAACCGAGGAGGCCCGCAGTGGCGGGCCGGCACCAGCCGGGGGTTGCGGAAAGATCGTACGTTCCCGCGACCCCGGCGTAGGTGTGAGATGGAACACTGGGGTGGTTTTTAGTCAGTAAGAGTCTGACAGACCCCGCCGTCCGCCCCAGGGCGTAGGACATCCATGAGGATTTTCCACCCCGGAAACAAAAAATTAAAACCATATACTAAGTCTACAGTCCCTTGAAGCTGTGAAAAAATCAAACATCTAAGTTAACGTAAAAAAAAGATATACTTCGACATTCTCAAGGGAATCAATAGGGTACTTCCCGTTGACTTAGTATCATGAAATTTGGCAAGAAACAATGTCATGTAGCACAAGTAAAGAAAAAAATCCTAAAACAAAAAATCCCGTGATAAACTATATAATAATAATAATAATCCATTTATTTCAGGCGACGCAGGCCCATAGATAAACATAACTAACTATTGAGCACGAAGTGTCAGCGTCGTGTTGCGCTGCGTGGTGTCGCGTAACCTTCCACGAAAACGTCGGTACGCTACACCTTTCGGCCAAAACTCTTCCTTCATGAAGGTTTCCAGGTACTGAGTTGGAACCCTCACCACAAACGATTTGAAGTTTATGTTGTGGCGTGATTCCAACTTCACCACTCTCAAGGTCCACTTGGTCTTGCTTCTGATGTATTCCACGATGTCTTCAGCCACCGTGGAGTGATGCAGACGGGACACGTTCAGCTGCGTCGACGGTGTTGCAGGACGCAGCAAAATATTTGGTCCCGCCAGTGCAGTACCACATGACACATCGAATAACACACCACCACATATCATAATATTTACATACCTACAAATTTGTACGGAAACCTCGGTGCGCGAGTCCGACTCGCACTTGACCGGTTTTTTTTTACATTATCTATATTTTCCGTTTTAAATCGTTTAAAATCGTAAAAAAAATTCTTCAATACTTTGCCAAAAACTTCAAAAAGAACTAACTACACTACAACATTGTATAACAAGGGAACATACAAGTTTGACTCTCAACTCGATAGATGGCGTTACGGGCCAAAGTAGAAGTCGCTATGGTTTCGTTACCGCGGCTGGTATAAGACGGTGCTCGATTTCTGTTTCTATGCCTCTAATTTATACTCACAGATATTTTTGTTGAGTCATTCGTTTTAAAGTTTGACTTTATTTACCAAAGTAGCTTATGCAATATGCTGCCCAAGACTTGGTTCGCGTGGAAGTCGTAAGACGTCGCAATCTATTTAAATAAAACATAACTCAAGTGAATGGCAGAACCGATTTTTATGATGTTTGATTTGTTATGTTTGTCTCTCCGCCCCGAATAGCAGAATAACTATTAAAACATGTTAACGTGGGAAAAAATTAACAAAAAAGAATCTGAGGCGGTAAGTTCGCTGGGTCAGCTAGTTACTAATATAACAACATTTTTTTTATATAAAATTTCCTTCCACTTCCTGTACATATAAAAACAGATTTTTAAACGGAGTCAGGACCGCGACGTACAGTTACGTAGTACTATTAAGTATTAAGAGCAGTGGTGGCCCAGTGGTATCGGCCGCGACTTACGAGTTGTAGGTCGTAGGTTCGAACCCAGACAGGCGCTTTACTTCGTGTAAAATTATTTCATCACCACTGCTCTTAAACGGTGAAGGAAAACATCGTGAGGAAACCGGCATGTCCTAGAACCAAAAATTCAAAGACATGTGACATCTACCAACCCGCACTGGGCCCGCGTGGTGGATTACGGCCCACTCCCTCTCACAGAGAGGAGGCCTGTGTCCCAGCAGTGGGAACATTATAGGCTGATGATGATGATGATGATGATTAAGTATTCTGTGGTACAGTTAGGCATCCATTTGAGAAGAAAAGCAGCTCGTCCTGAGTTCGACACCCGCAAGTCCGCAACCATTGCTTGCGAAGTTTTTCGTCTTTAGTACCTTCATAAAGTTTTGTCGGAGCCTAATCCCAACACTGACCAGAAGGTTCCCAGGTATTGCCCGGACTTCGAACCCAGAACAAGGTATCCTAAAACCACGTAGAAATAAAATAGGGGGTTGCTGATTTTCGAAACCATCGTTTTTCTACCGCCAACATTTATTACCTTCCTAGCTGCGCCCCGCGGTTTCACCCGCATAAGTCTCGATCCCGTGGGAATATCGGGATAAAAAGTATGCTATGTCCTTTTCCAGGACTCAAGCTATCTCTATACCAAATTTCATCAAAATTGGTCCAGACGTTTGAGCGTGAAGAAGTAACAAACATATAAACACACACACATACTCACAAACTTTCGCCTTTATAATTATTAGTGTGATGTGATATAATATTAGTGTGATATTAATTTTTTTTATATTAAGTAAGCAATTTAAAAATAACTTCAAAATTAATTCGACGGTATTAATAACTTTTTCTCATTATCTTTTGACGAAGTAATTGGAGGTTCATCCGTTGAGAAATTAACATAATGACGGGTAATTGAGTATGTCACATTGATAATAATATACGAGAAGGCAGAATTACACATCATATTTTATGTAAGTACCTACTGCCAGCCAATACAATAAATATTGGGTAATTGTTCGTGTTACCCACTTTTTGGAGAGAGTAATAAAACATCATGTTGGTATAGGTAACTGTAAGGCTGCCATCAGACGGACTGTATCGCAGCAACCGCGAGCAGTCGATATATTCAACTGCATGCAGTTGTACGTTCGACTTCGTTCAGTCATGATATCAACTTCACGCGGTCGGCTGCAGTCGTGTGAAGTCAATATTAACTGCATACAGTCGTGACTTCAACTTTACGCGGTCGGCTACAGTCGTGTAGTGTCGATCCACGCTGTTCATCGCTAACCGCACACAGTTAGCGTGCAGTTAGTCCAGTTAATATTGACTTCACACGACTGCAGCCGACCGCGTGAAGTTGATATCATGACTGAACGAAGTCGAACGTACAACTGCATGCAGTTGAATATATCGACTGCGCGCGGTTGCTGCGATACAGTCTGACATCTGTAAACATCCCAACAGTCGGTATTCATAGATCACAACTAGGGATGAGCCGGCTATGACTTTGTCTGACTAGTCGGTTGTCAATAACCCTGTATAGTAGGTACATAAAGCTACAGTATACCAGAAGAGCGGTGGCCGCTATATAGCGTCTGCAATTTAACATCATTTTATATACAGGGTGTCCCTGGAAGTATGGATCAAATCGAATAGGGGCGTGGGCAAGTTCATTTCCAAACGTTAAAAAAAACCGAATCGTTTTAAAGAAATCGTAACAAAAAGCTATCGGGGCTATCAATTTAATTTTTTTAGATAGCCCTGATAGTATTTTTTTATGATTATTTTCTTTGAGCACCATGCGAAGTGATTGAAAAAAATAAACAAAAATCGGTCATAACTTTTGAACCGTAAAAATATTCACTGACTTTCTCGGTTTGATCCATACTTCCAGGGACACCCTGTATATAAATAGTATGTATATGTCACCGGAAAATAACAAGAACCGCAAATTTATAAATTTCCTAGGAAATTTATAAACTTCCGTAAGATTCTAAACGAGAGATAAATTGTATTATTTTACGCTCACATTTTCGCTAATTGATAAATTTGCGACGTCTCGTGGTAAATTTATAAACTAACGGATATCCATTCGTAAGATTCTAAACGGTTCGACCAATCACAGAAGAGCATTTAATTTTACGCTTTTTTAAAATACGGAAAATAACACACTGCTCTCTGATTGGTCGATGTTGACAGTGGCAATGGTTGTGTCCATTGACTTAGGTACAATTATGGGTCTAGTTTAGTAACCTTAGCAAAATATAACTATTTTCACAGTTCCAACACAGTTACAACATTAAAAACTTTACAAAAACACACGAACAAATGGTTTGTTTATGTTCCATGGCGAACAATGGCGGTGGAGAGAAAGGAGAAGGAACACGTGACATATTCAACCAATCAGAGCGCACATGGCGTTTGGTTATTGCTTACTTATTATTTTACGCGTGAGTTCGGTAAGTTTATCAATTTACGAAAATGTGGGCGTAAAATAATACAATTTATCTCTCGTTTAGAATCCTACGGAAGTTTATAAATTTCCTAGAAAATTTATAAATTTGCGGTTCTTGTTATTTTCCGGTGACATATACATTTCTCTAGGTATAGTTTTAATTCTGCAATTATTTTCGTGTTACTCAATGACTTTGTAACACCGTGTTGCGACCATAATCATCGTTTTATTGCTTCAGGACATACTTACTATTCGGTAATTATTATGTCATTATTATTGATGTGTCAATTAAAACCGTTTAGTCCACTCTCGTCCCCTCGACCCCTAAAAAAATATTTGTTCATTTGTTTCCTCTCACCCCCTAAACATAGTTCACACTCGACCCCCAGGGGGCGAGATTGAATTTTCATACAAAGGACAGGCATACCTCGTCCACTTTCAACCCCTAGTTCGGTAAGTACCTAAAATTTATATTTTGGTACAGTAAGGTACAGAAAGATAAATAAACGAGCAATATTAGAGAATACTTATAGTAGAATTCTTCATTACCCGACTGCGCCAGAAGGAAGGTATGTTTTTCGAGTGTATGTTCTTTGGCACGCTCTGTAGCCTAAACGGCTTGATCGATTTCAGCTTGAGAGGTGCCGTTAGATTCTTCTTAATTGTGAAAGTGACACCGGATATATCAAAATTGAAAAAAAAAAATGGTCGAATTTCAGCGCCATATTAGGTCTTCAAAAAAATTTTTTTTCCTTATTACCTATCGAGTGGGGTATCAAAATAAAGAGTTTCATAAATAGCTTGCAAGAATTTATGCAACTTTAATGTTTACATGTAATTTGGAATGAAAAATAATAAAAATAAAAAATATTCAACGTTATAAAAATAAACTAAAAAGCTGGAAATAAAAAAAGTAATCAAAAAAACTAAAAAACCCGACTGCGGTTAAAAATTTAAACTAAAAAGCAAAAAAAAAAACAGTTTTTTTAATTACTTTTTTTATGATCTGCAATAAGTCTTTACTTGTTGTTTTAGGCTTCTTCTGGGTAAGCTCGCTCCATCTTCGACTTTGTCTCTGTCACCTTTGACCTAGGCTGGATTCAAGAGCAAGCCCATTTCAAATAAAAAAAAAAAAAAAAAAAAAAACTTGTACCATACAAGTATACAATCTTAATAAATAAACGG
Source organism: Amphipoea oculea (assembly GCA_945859645.1). Classification (NCBI taxonomy): domain Eukaryota; kingdom Metazoa; phylum Arthropoda; class Insecta; order Lepidoptera; family Noctuidae; genus Amphipoea; species Amphipoea oculea. The sequence continues at coordinate 20,346,534 of OX243873.1, forward strand.
ACTTAATTTATCTAAACAAAGACTAACTGGTATTTCTTTATTAACAAACTTATTCAGAATATAACTGATGCGTTTGTCGTTGTCAATATCGTCTGATCTTCGTTTAGATTGTGTTGAAGATATCATCTTAACAACTTTTTGATAATTGGAATCATCTTCTATAATTTTCAAAAATTGTATAATGTTGGTGGTTTTTGCTAATTTTCTATTTAGCATAGCATGCCAACCTTCCAGTTTATTAGTGGTGTGATGTCGTTCACCATAACAACACCATTTATTTTTCATAAGTCGGTTTTCAAACCAATGTTGTACGAAATAATCATTAAATTCTTTCACACACTGTTCATCTGGGCTGTCTTCCATGATATAAAGAAATCCATTATCTATTTCTTCTTGAGGAAGATATGCCAAAACTGTACATAAAGCTACATGTTTCCGCGTAATTTTTTTTTTTTTTGTTAAATTTAAAGCATTCGCTTTTCTCCAAACAGCCCTGTTGAAATGATAAAAACAATCTTTTATTTGTATCTCTGGAAAAGTTTTTTCTAATGCTAACATGGGTCCACTTTCAAAATCAACTGTGAATTTTTTTGGCTTCCAATCAGGCAACACTTTTTTTATTAGACTGAATAATAAGTTGTATGTAGCTTGCTTTTTACTTCCTAAGAGGGCATAAACTAAGGGTACAATATTGGTATTTTCCTCTGAGCTCCATGTCGCCATGAATCGAATATAGTTGTAGAAAAGGACGGGGGCAAACTTTGAATGTTCCATCACAAAAAAAATGATCTACACTGCACATCATTTGCTTGCCTTTACTACTTGCGAATGCCAATATTCTCTCAGATCTATAGTTATAGTCAAATAATAAAAAGTTCTCAAATATTTTAGGCACTTCTACTTCGTTGGCGGCCGAATAGCAACTCTTTTTTACGCCTGCAGCTTTATTCCTTTGTTTGTAAAGCCCTGATTTTACATTTTTATATGGTGGTAATTCTTTGATGACATTTGGCTCGGAGTCCTTTAGCGCAACCACAATATCATAGTATATAGATGGTACAGTCTGTTTAAAATCTTTTGACACTTGTTCTTTACAAAGTGACATGATGTGTTGCACTTTATTTTTGGCACTATTCACTTGACATAAATGCACAGTTGATTTTAAAACTTTACTGTCCACTTCTAATATTGTTACAGTTCCGTGGCATGTAGGCTTATTAATACACCGCCAATATGATGTTCCGTTTTTATACATTTTCTTGAGATGGTATTGATGACCTTCCAGAAGTAGTAAACGTCCTCCTCTCTGGGAAGTTATAAATTTTAAATGCGCCTTATTATCACTTGTATTCGGTATATCGGACATGTTTGCGAATATAACTTGTGCATGCACTAATCGCTTGATAACTACTAAAAAGTATTATAAAAGGGTATTTTAGTTAAATAGTATGCAACTATAGGGTAGACTGATGATTTATCATCGTAACTGTACTTTGGGGGTCGAGAGGAAACTAAAACTTGGCTGGAAAATAAAATCCACTCTCGACCCTTAGGGGTCGAGAGTAAACTATAGTTAGGGGTCCAGTGGACACATTAATTATTAGGGGGCGAGGGGTCGAGAGTGGACTAAACGATTAAAACATGCTTTCGACTGTATTCGGTGTCTTTTATTTCTTCGAATCGGTTTTTCAGAAATGCAATAACAATTATCGTTATTATCACCTACTTTACTTAAATAAACGACTTCGACTGCCTCTGTTTAGTAGTCGCAAGGGCGACTGCTGAGCGTGGAGTCCTGGGTTCGATTCCGGGGTTGAGCAAAGTATAACACTGGGGTTTTTCCATTGGAAATATCTTAGTAACAGTCCGGAATTTGGAAGTCGGAGGTGTGATACCCCCGTGCCTCGGAAAGCATGTTAAACCCTTGGCCTTGCGCCTGATCTCTCTCCGGTGGTGTCGGATTGCCGTCCCATCTGGCAATGAGAGTGAGTGAAGAGAGAGTACTCCTATGTCTGCACACACACTTGTGCACTATACCTAATACTTATCTCACGCGCCGAAGGCTGGTCTCCCCTGAGATTGGTGGCGATATGGCCGAAATTCGATCTGGAATACTTTATTTATTTATTACAAGGAAAAACATATTATGTATATACAGGGTGAAATTAAATTCATGGGCATCTTTTTAAGGGGTCATCGTACTCATCATTATGAACAACTTTTACTATGGGACCAAAATCCTGAAATCGCGAAAAAAATCAGCTCGTCCCTACATTTTGACGAGTTATGTGAACACAAATGCAAGGAACAGCTGATTTTTTTTCGCGATTTTAGGTTTAGTCCCATAGTAAAAGTTATTCATAATGATGATTACTTCTTCTGCAATCGGTCCCTCATTACTGAGGATCGTGGTCACTGGATTCTTTCAAACGGACAATCTGCCTCCATCTACTCCGGTCCAAAGTTGCCATCACCACCTGCTGAAAATTGCTTGAGGACGTAGCTTATTTCACTTGGTCGGACCATCGTGTTGGCGACCGGCCTCTCGCTCTCTGTCCTTCGGTATTGCCAACAATAACCAGCTTTTCAAGGCTGCTATCTCCCCTTCGCATTATGTGGCCGAAATAGGATAGAATACGCTGAAGGCATATTGTAATGATGATTACAATGACCCCCTAAAAGGATGCCCATGAATTCAATTTCACCCTGTATGTATATGTTCCATTACCGTACTTTTTACGTCTACATTATTCCACGTAACAATGCTTGATCTTTTCAATATCGGTATCTTAGTATTTTATAAGGTGGGGCTCGCGCCATTGCAAATTAATGAAGATCACGACTCGAGCATCCATTCTGTTAAATAATCGCTTACAAACCAAAAGTAATTGTAATCCATTTATCTTAACGTACTGTAATATAACCACAGAAGGGAGGAATTATGACTTAGATACCAACTGAACTTCGACAAACCGTAATACGACAAGATTTTATTTCGACAATATGGAACTCCGACACGTCTTCATTTCGACAATACTTTAGTTCGAAATATGATTAAGTAACTGTCATAGTGTCCACTTGTGGGGCTGTTATTATTTAATTTGTCAAGCTCCGCTAATGAGACACAATTGATTTTCTATTGTTTCGTCGCCGATCGGCGAACCGCGCCGCTTGACCGGTTAACCACGAGACACTCGCACTTGTTATAATAGTATAATATAGGTACCTAAATGAGGTACAGGTATTTAACCAGAATTTAAATAACTTCCCACCTCAATCTAAATATGTGTCTACTTCATGACGATAAAAAGCTATTCTTTTTATGAGTTCCAAGAGACGAACACTGCTTTTATTTAATGATTAGAAACCAAATCACGTCTCTTTGTATTGAATGACACTCGGTCGATGCACCTTGGAAGCTATTCTGTAGCTCAAGTCACCCGAAAATATGTTGTTTGTTCTGGGCTCTATTTTATTTATAATTACAAATGGCAATTATTATTCAACATAATTATTATAGTACCTTATAGTACATACTAATTCCATGCATATTTGTCAGGAAATGACATCATAATTGTATTTTTTTCAGAATTAGTATGTACAGACGCCAGCACATCAAGCTACCCGAAACTGTCAGATTTCCCCAATCAACTTTGAACTTTAGGCTTTAGTGATAAAGTTGAAAATCTATTAAAGAAATTTGGCAGATTGTAGTAGGTTGATGTGCTGGCGTCTGTACTTTAATTTCACGCCACATGTTGTTAGAAAAAAATAAACAAAGTTTTTTGCTGAAAATTGATGCTCGATTTTAATAAACAGGCCCTGGCTTTCTGAATAAAACTGCTATTGCTCCTGCCTATTTCGTTTAGTGAGTATAACGCCTCTGTAGAGTTTAATTTACTTGTCCCATTTTGAAAAATACGAAACACGCATTGTTTCGTCAGTTTACCAGTAGGTAGAGTTAACGGGTTAGAAGCCTTAGGTAAAACGACATTAGTAAAGCAACTAGGATTAATGTTATTAAAATATATTACCTAGGTATGACACAATGAGATATTGCCATCACGAAAGCAATAACTTTTTATATACTTAAATAAAAAACTGTAGGTAAGTATTGTTACTTTTTAGGCAATCAATTAAAAGCTACAAAGACCTTTCCCCTCCACACCTCACCCAATATAACGGCTGTCTAATTGATTAATTAACAACTTCTTAACGATCCGAGATACACTTTAAACGATTTCCAGATGCCCATCACATGCTCACAAGACAACGGCAATATATCCATGGCAACAAACAATTGACAGCCGACGATAAAGCCATCAAGCTAATTGTTTACTTACTTTAATTACAACATTAACAACTAGTACGCAGAAACTGTGCAATTACGAAGAATTGCCTTAAAAATTCACATTGACCTACATACTGACGAAATACGAAGGATTTCAATGGAATTTACTTGAGTCGTTGAGTTTTATGATGGATATTATGTTGTTAACAGATTAATTGTAAAACTTCTTTAAAAACATTGAGTCTTAAACTCTTAAGGCCGCTGCGCACTTGTAACACCCGACGCCATCCCACGCTTACTTATTGGCCAAATGACGAAAATAGCTCAACGAGACGAAAAATGTGGCCAATGAGTAAGCTTCATTGATGTCGCGTAACGTGGCGTGTTGTAAGTCTGTTTCCGCCTTTATTGAGATTTTTTGTGAAATTTTGGTGTTGTTGGAGTCATCAAAGATACCGTGACAAATGATAGTTTAACAGATAATTAATTTAATTAAATATTTTATTATTTAAAAACAAGCCAAGGATTTCCTATTAGCGAAAATTACGAACATCCATACAAACCTTTATCCCTATTAGGATCCCCCTTTAAGGGAAGAATTTCCGAAAATCCTTTCTTAGTGCTCACTTTCGTAATGAAAAGAACTTTAGTCAAAAATTTCGTGCTTCTATACCCAGAGGCTATGTGTTGTCTGTCAGTGAATAAATAGATGAATTTTATTAAGAAGACCGAAGATAGCTAGGTCTGTCTTCGGTCTTTGTACGTACCCCTAAGTTTCAACGGTCAACCATGCAGCAACTAGAAAGGGGATTGAACATTTTTATATGGAGCCGGGAATACCTAACTGTCTGTGATTTTGTTTTTTTTTTTTTCAAAATGGCGGCCCACATGAAACCTAGATATAAAACGATAGCTGACATCAATGCAAACAGAAATAATAATAAAAGGTTTGATCTTAAATATTATGTCTTCTGTTTGCATTAATGCCATTTTGAAAAAAAATCAAAATGGCGGTCAGGTAAGTATGCCACGGACATTCAAAGCCCTTTGTCCTCGAATGAAACTACATAAGTAGCATTTGGATAAATAAGTATTGATTTTTCCAGTAAATTGCATCGAACGTTTGTGACAATTTAATAACAGCTTCATACAAAGTAGCGACCAGTTTGATTGATACCTACATTACTCAGTAAAAGGAATAATCGCTGTTCTGCATTTTTTATACTCTCTGAATCGATGATTTGCGACTGCAAAAAAGAGTGCTTTATCAACATTTTGACAGCATTATTAGTATTGACAATCGAAGCCAATTCGCGTAAGTCAGATGTGTGTGGGTAATTAACTTTTTTTCTTTGTGGGGGAATTCCTCCGCTGCAAGGTTATGTCAGACCTTCCCGATGATAGGGGTGCATGATTTGGGATTTGGGGGTCGAGGCAACTTCCACATTTAAAAGAGTGTCCGTGGCGTTTCTTGCCCGTTCTTCTCCAAAGGAACTTACGCTTTGCAATGGGTAGCTTCATCATTCTGACTGACGAACCGCGACCCCTTGACAATCCAAAAGTAATTGTAATTGGTTTATCTAAACTAATATTGGCAAGAGAAAACGATTACGAAAACGATATTTGATTTTTTGTACCTATGGTTACGCTTTCACGCTAAAACGGCTTGTAGCGGTATCTACAACGCCACATGCGAACAACGCGTCATACTGACGTCACGCAAATCCTGCATCTCGCAAGCAGAGTTTACCGCGCAACTAGCATAGATACAACAGCCCGACATGACTCATTGGGCAGTTGCTCGCCAGACACAACACCCGTCTGGTCGGAGGATCCTCCCTTTTCTATGTATAGAGTATGAGTGAACTTTGGTGGTGGTCTAAATACTTTCCGCCACAGGTTCAACCACAGATATAGATATACCTAGATGACGCAAGTATCATGAACTGTATGAAAACTAAGCGTGCCACTTTTTGACTACTTACTATGACGTCACAAGAGCGCGCTCTCTCGCTCACGCTCACCCAGCCAGCAGTACGCAGGACTGAGCGCGAAAGTAGCGGCTTATGATTTTCGAACGTAAGCTGGTGCGATTTTTGGCACGCGAAGTAGTTGCTCTTGCGTTATCTAGGGGTATCTATATCTGTGGGCTCAACGAATTTGTATGAAATTTGGCACATGAATAGACCATGACCTGAATTAGGACACAGGATACTTTTTATCCCGATATTTCAATGGGATCGAGACTTATGCGGGTGAAACCGAGGGGCGCAGCTAGTTCGAAATAAATGCTTTGAGTTTGAACATTAACCACCCTTTTAAGAAGTATGTACCTATTTTATAAAAACGACACAATACCTACTTTACAACAATGCAAACAAATTAATGAGATAACGATATTTATGTCCAATAAAGTGTTTCAGCATACATATTATACAAATTAGTCCTACGAACGATGCCCTCAAGCTGGTCGTAAGATGATATGGGAGTCTGGGAGGTAGTGCAATAAATATACCGGAGGACGGCGGACCATCGAGCAGGAGGACCCATCGTAAACTACGTGTGTCGATATCGCCATCTTGTTTCAACACCAAAAAATAAAAGGAGGATTTTTTATGCGTTGTTGTTGCATTATAAAGGGTTCTGGACAAAAAAGTCGGTCAGGTCATAATCAGTTGTTTGACCCTGCTAATTAATTTCACATTAGGCAGGTTTTCCTTGCATTTTAAGCAACTCATTAGTCGAAATTGAAAACACAATGCTGAATGCTACAATACACAGGTAGGGCAGGTTGGTGGCCGGAACATCGACGCATCCTGTTAGCACGGAGTAGACCTACATGATTCTGAACCTCCCATCATTCAAAGTTTTCGTCGGTTATTAAAAAAGAAATTGCTGCTCCATACATTTTGACACACCTCCACACTTTTCTATGAAATAGCAGGTTTTTTATACTTAACTGACAAAAAGTGTCTACTCTCGGGGGTCTAGACTCATGTGCTGAATTCATTGGACAATGAGCGACTAATCGCATTCAAATGTCAAGGACGTTCGTTACAACAAACACGACTAGTCGCAACTGACAGCGACTAGTTTTTTTGCTCAAGAGCCAAACTACCTCTAACAATCTATACTTCAATTCTTTATAATATAATAACGCTGATAGTTTGTTTGTGAACGCGCTAATCTCTGGGACTACCAGTCGGATTTGGAAAATTCTTTTTGCATTTAATAGCCCAATTCTGGAGGCGAGTTATAGGTTATTTAAAATCATGTTACGACCCTTAGGAGCCCAGCAAAGGAAAAAGTCATCATCAGCAGAAGAATAGCGCGGGCGGCGGGCGATGCGTCGAATATAACACACATGTGACTGTTCCTAAATTACCCATTACCCTTTGCTGATAAAATTTTCGTTATTCCCCCTAATATTCAGGAAAAACGAAAATTTTATCAGCCTAGGGTAATTTACTTTATGATAATAAATTATTTTATAGGGGTGTTGGAATATACGAGTACTTTATTCATCATAATAAACAGATATTTACATAATACATATAAGTCAAAGCATCAAAGAATTCGTCCGCATCGCTGTCAACAGGAACAGTGCCCAAAAGGCTGGCAGCATTGCCACGTTGTATGGCAATGCTAATTCTTGTTGGAATTGGTAGGAGAAAATACAAAATTCACGCGTACGAAGTCGCGGGGGAAGTCCTAGTCGTATATTATATCGTGAAGTATCAATCACGCTTATTAAATGCGCGATAAGGTCGGTGAAGACAGTAGAACGACGACCTTATCAGTAAAATTAATATATAATGTTACGAGAAGTGGCAGGTGCCTTGAAAAAGTGGCTTTGTTAAGTGCAGAAAATCTTCGTGCCTGCGTTTGTTACAATAAAGTTCCAGATGTAGCATTTGTGGCAAATAAATCTATATATGTACTTACCTATATAAAATTTAAAGTCCTGACTGACTGATAGATATATCAACGCACAGCCTAAACCGTTGGTCCTAGAGACATGAAATTTGAAGGTTGTGTTCTTTGTAAAGAGTAGGTATCTATTACGAAAGAATTTTTCGAAATTCCACCCCTAAGAGGGTGAATGGGGGGAGGGTGAAACACGCGGACGAAGACGAAGTCGGGGGCAGAAGCTAGTGTCTGATAAAAAAGAACAGACTTTGGACATTCAAGCTTTAACATACCAACTGCTCTCCAAAGGTATATAGTCTTATGATTCAATAAGTAAGTATAGTACAGTTCGACACAACTTAGATGTAGCATCGGCTCGGCAAAATTCGTAAAACCGATCACATCCGAACTAAGTGCGCCTTCAAAATCACCAATCTTTATTACTACTTTAGGAAAAATTGATCAATTTTTCCTAAAGTAGTAATAAAGATTTACGAATACGAATTACGAACGTTTTACGAATTTTGCCGATGCTACATCTAAGTTGTGTCGAACTGTACCTAATTATGATTAATCTGTCAAGCTCCGCTAATGAGACACAATTGATTTTCTATTGTTTCGTCGCCGATCGGCGAACCGCGACGCTTGACCGGTTAAATTATACTTAGGCCCACTTGCACCACAAATCACTAATCGTTTAACTCTAAACATAATCATTTAATTCATAATTCTGTTTCTGTGACAGAAACGAAACGATTTTTCATATTTTTCATATTTAGCGCTAAAGGTTTCTTAAATTAAAAGAGTGGTGACCGCGACTTGTGGCCATACTTCCATTTTAGTTACTATACTCTATGGGCCATACTGTCCACCTTTTTTTACGTTTATTGAGACTTTAATGTCAAATACAGATTTTCTTAACGTCTGTTATTTAAAACGTGACGGAAACGCTTCTAGAAAACCGTAGCTATAGTGATCTGTGGGGCAAGCGTTGGTTCATCTGAAACGTCCAAGGCAACTGACATTTACATCAACTAGGTAGGTTAGTAGGTACAACATGGTTAGTGGAAGGACCAGCCGGTCGATTCTGTAAAAATCTCACCGTGAAAACTTGCGTGAAGTGAGCTGTCAGTGTCATCCCACTGATGCTAGGGATTGACCAAGCAAACATTTACAATCATAATCGAGATTTTAATAATAGATTTTATGCTAATTCTATTGATCATTTTATATAATTTCAAAGCTAGTATTTTAGTGGTCAAAACATTAATATTATTATTATTTATTTATTTATATATACTTTATTGTACACCACAAAAATAATAATAATAATTACAATCATTAATCATCATTAATCTACATCTTTTTAAGTTAGATTTCTATCGTTAAGAACAAATCTCATATGGAAAAGTGTTTATGGTAGAAATCTAACATAAGGAGATATATTAATGATTCTAATGACTATGATTCTGTAAATACATGTCTATTATAGTCGCAAATCACATTTTGATCAAGATACAACCTGACACTGATCTGCAAATTGCAAAAAACGTAAGAAAATTTAAATTTCGCGGTCTGCCATGTCACATTCACCTTAACCGGTCAAGCGGCGCGCGTCGCCCATGATTGGCGAGTGGCGACGAAACCGTAGCCAATGAGCGACGCGCGCGAAGTGATGTTGCCATGGTTACCGTGGAGTGAAATATGGAACATTCCGAATCGCACTGTAATCGATTACAACGTGCTTACACTTTGACCCCAATTATTCTGTATGGATGGTATAAATTACCTATTATTCCCCGCATAATCTTACCATGCGGTACGGTTGTCAAGAGTGGTATTTTGACAGTTCAAACCGGTTTCGTTAAACTAACGTGGCATTTTCGAAATTGTGCTTCCGGCTACAGTCGCCACCTTACCAAAGGATAAGAAATTCGTGGTGTAAAAAAAGAAACAAATAAATACTATAATCTAACCGTGAATAAATAATCAAGTGAAATAGTTTTGACTCTCAGCTGCCATAGTGGTGATTTATCTAAATGGGAACGCAAATTATTCATGTGAGAGTTGTGGGCGATGATGGCCTAATTCGGAATGATCCATATTTCACGCAGCGCACTGCGCATGCGTGTCGTCGTAGTCGTTTCGTTAGTATCAAGTGAACTTTTTTTTTGCTTTCATGCCATTGACGACCATGTACAACTCGTTTATAGAGAGTAGTATATTCCTTGGTGTAGAATGTACATAAGCCTGTACGTATTCGAGTACAGTGACAATAATTAGTTCCTAATTATTTAATGCTGTTAGAGATTTTAATGTCTAAATCCAACTGTTTTTGTACATCGAAAAAGTCAATTTAGTCAGCCTACATTTCAGGCAATATAATATAATATTTAAAGAAATCGTGCTAAGCAAGTATTCAGTGATTGGTGTAATGTTCGTTTTCATAAGTACATAATACGTAAAAACACATATAGGTTTTTTTTTATATCATCTCTAGATAAACTACACGTACAATATACAAACCTTATACCATAACCCCCTTATTCATAATCCTATTTTATCTCTATTTTAGCTAAAATAGGTTTATAGAACGTTTGTCTTTATCTGTCACGTTGTCATTTCTGTGTGTAAGAAAGAGACAAACCCCATTTCAACTAAAATAGGTTTGATAAGTTTTATGAATAAGAGGGAAAATATTTAGGCATATTATTAATCTAGTGACGATTGCTGTTAGGACACACAAATTGCATTATTCATGTATACGCATGTTTTGGGCTGTCTAATTTTAGTTTTGCTGTATACTGTTTACACACTGTGTCTACGTTTCTCAGCCAACTCTCCTGTCGCAGATCTGCTGAAAGAAATTACTAAGTAAATGATGAAAGCAGTTCCTCTATCTTTATGTAGTTTACTTTATTATGTATTTACTGTGTATATAAATAAATATATTACATTTTTTAATTAGTATCACATTAAAAAAAATTGCTAATACATTTTTTCTACTGAGTCGGCTGCTTCCTGAGATGCAACTTCTTAATGCCGGGAACGGAGGGACATTGGATGTGTGTCGGCTGCACCCCCACTGCAAAAAGCTGGAAATAATGGTAATAATTTGTTACTAAGTATTTGATTTATTTAATTCCTACACATCAGCACATCTGCAGCTAATGTATTTACTTTCAATAAGAATAGCGGTATGATTTATTAAGAACAGCGTCTGATCAAATAAAATCAATTGAATGGGCCAATATTATTACTATATATTTAGAGCACAACGAGTTTCTACATTTCTTAATTCCATGCTCCGTGCCTGTCTGTGTCCCAATTTATTTGTTCCCTATTGTGTTTATCAAAAATAGTGTGTGAAATAATGAATACTTGCCTCAGACCGCCACGCATGACACAGCCGGGAGTGATGTGATCAAATCAAATAGAGGCAGTGTTCTTTTATTGTCTTCTGTCCCTTTAATGACTTAGCAACTGCAGGGTCGATAAGGCTCATCTGCTGAAAGGTAGAATATATCAGATTAATAAAATTCACTTGCTTTTGTGTGCCTATACTTTTGTGTTTTTATTTTAAGTTATCCTATGTTGTCCCACAGCTGGGCACGGTCTCCCCCATACTTTTCCAGTTTTCCTTATGTTGTGCCTTGTGTCAGTGACGACGCCCGCCTTGTCTTCAGGCAACCTTTGTCATATTGAGTTGTTTCTAATTAAAAACGTGTTACTAGGATACTACATAAACCTTTATTGACTGATAACTACCTATATCTTGTAAAAATATACCACTATAATTGTAAAATCATAAGGTTTTCTTGAAGTACTTACGTAAAATTTTGTTTGACCAAAAAAAAAGGTTTATCGATTGATTGTGATGTTATTTCGTGCAAATATTATCTACAAGGACGTATAATATGTTATAAACGAATATTCATCCACTTAACGTCGATTTTACACAAAAACTATTAAAAGAAACAACGTAGCATCATAAAATCATAACAAAACAGCACGCACTGCAGCTGCCATTAAGAATCGTAAAGTCTATTTTTAACTTTTTTTTTCCAATATTGCCAACCCATATTTTTCGTTTTGAATCATTTAGTCGATTAGTTTATCTACCGGACCATAGACTCAAACTGTTGCACAGGATATTAGACCTTAATTCTCAGTAATAATAGAGGTTGAAGCCGCGTGAATCGGGTGTCACCGATCGGTGACCGTGGGGCCTGACGGGTGCGCGCCGGTCGTCACCGATCGGTGACCGCGTAAATCTAGCGGTTTGTAATGTAATGATGCAAGCATTTTATTTTTCAACACTTGTTTAAAAAAAAACGCCATAAGACATTAAAATAATTACCCTCTTTCAGCCTATAAAGCTCAGAAAGCTGTTTAAATTTTCAATTATTTTAGTACCAAGCCCCATACATCTATTGAACGTCTCTTTTATCAAAAAATTTTTGACAACACCGTTGGTTCTTTGTTTGAATTTAGTACTTAGGTCAGTGGGTCGTCATACTTTGAATTTTAAGTATTCTGTGATTAAAGTTTGTCAGTGACTTTTCTATTTATCGATAGAAAAAAATGACTAACTAATATTCATCATCTGTGGTGAACATGTGCTGTCTACTGCTGTCTATGGGGCTTTCCGATACAAAATAAACTTTTTGTCTGCAGTTTCAAAATAAATAATTGTAAATAAACAAATGAAAGTTTTATCTTAGTACCTACTTTGAATTAGTTTTTCAGTGACAATGGCTAGCACGATATTATAATGGTGAATGTGATAGTAATATGACATAATGTTGGCATGTACCTATTGGTGAAAGTTTTTCTAATTTAAAAATGAATTCCTCTACCTACTCCACAGTTCCTGTGTTACTGTTCATAATTAGATTCACCACCGATCGGTGACGACCGGCGCGCACCCGTCAGGCCCCACGGTCACCGATCGGTGACACCCGATTCACGCGGCTTCAACCTCTATTATTACTGAGAATTAAGGTCTAATATCCTGTGCAACAGTTTGAGTCTATGGTCCGGTAGATAAACTAATCGACTAAATGATTCAAAACGAAAAATATGGGTTGGCAATATTGGAAAAAAAAAGTTAAAAATAGACTTTACGATTCTTAATGGCAGCTGCAGTGCGTGCTGTTTTGTTATGATTTTATGATGCTACGTTGTTTCTTTTAATAGTTTTTGTGTAAAATCGACGTTAAGTGGATGAATATTCGTTTATAACATATTATACGTCCTTGTAGATAATATTTGCACGAAATAACATCACAATCAATCGATAAACCTTTTTTTTTGGTCAAACAAAATTTTACGTAAGTACTTCAAGAAAACCTTATGATTTTACAATTATAGTGGTATATTTTTACAAGATATAGGTAGTTATCAGTCAATAAAGGTTTATGTAGTATCCTAGTAACACGTTTTTAATTAGAAACAACTCAATATGACAAAGGTTGCCTGAAGACAAGGCGGGCGTCGTCACTGACACAAGGCACAACATAAGGAAAACTGGAAAAGTATGGGGGAGACCGTGCCCAGCTGTGGGACAACATAGGATAACTTAAAATAAAAACACAAAAGTATAGGCACACAAAAGCAAGTGAATTTTATTAATCTGATATATTCTACCTTTCAGCAGATGAGCCTTATCGACCCTGCAGTTGCTAAGTCATTAAAGGGACAGAAGACAATAAAAGAACACTGCCTCTATTTGATTTGATCACATCACTCCCGGCTGTGTCATGCGTGGCGGTCTGAGGCAAGTATTCATTATTTCACACACTATTTTTGATAAACACAATAGGGAACAAATAAATTGGGACACAGACAGGCACGGAGCATGGAATTAAGAAATGTAGAAACTCGTTGTGCTCTAAATATATAGTAATAATATTGGCCCATTCAATTGATTTTATTTGATCAGACGCTGTTCTTAATAAATCATACCGCTATTCTTATTGAAAGTAAATACATTAGCTGCAGATGTGCTGATGTGTAGGAATTAAATAAATCAAATACTTAGTAACAAATTATTACCATTATTTCCAGCTTTTTGCAGTGGGGGTGCAGCCGACACACATCCAATGTCCCTCCGTTCCCGGCATTAAGAAGTTGCATCTCAGGAAGCAGCCGACTCAGTAGAAAAAATGTATTAGCAATTTTTTTTAATGTGATACTAATTAAAAAATGTAATATATTTATTTATATACACAGTAAATACATAATAAAGTAAACTACATAAAGATAGAGGAACTGCTTTCATCATTTACTTAGTAATTTCTTTCAGCAGATCTGCGACAGGAGAGTTGGCTGAGAAACGTAGACACAGTGTGTAAACAGTATACAGCAAAACTAAAATTAGACAGCCCAAAACATGCATACATGAATAATGCAATTTGTGTGTCCTAACAGCAATCGTCACTAGATTAATAATATGCCTAAATATTTATGGCATTTATGGTATTTACCTAGAGATGATATAAAAAAAACCTATATGTGCTTTTACGTATTATGTACTTATGTATACGAACATTACACCAATCACTGAATAGGTACCTACTTGCTTAGCACAATTTCTCATGTTATATCTTAAATGTAGGCTGACTAAATTTACTTTTTCGATGTACAAAAACAGTTGGATTTATGGTCGGTTTCTGAGGTTTTTAAACGGAGTTTATCCATTCGATAGTGATTATTGGTTCGATATCGTGTTTCTGAACACGTCATTAAGGAAGAATTTAGCTTAAAAGTCGAGTGAATTATTATCGAGGGTTTATCTGAGAACCTCAAAAACCGAGCATAAGGAAGGAATTCGCTTAAATAGATAATTATGTCGAATCAACAACTATTGATTAAGAATTCTTCAGAAACCGGGCATTAGACATTAAAATCTCTAACAGCATTAAATAATTAGGAACTAATTATTGTCACTGTACTCGAATACGTACAGGCTTATGTACATTCTACATCAAGGAATATACTACTCTCTATAAACGAGTTGTACATGGTCGTCAAAGGCATGAAAGCAAAAAAAAAGTTCACTTGATACTAACAACTACGACGCTTGACACGCATGCACGCATGCGCAGTGCGCTGCGTGATATATGGATCATTCCGAATTAGGCCATCATCGCCCACAACTCTCACATAAATAATTTGCGTTCCCATTTAGATAAATCACCACTATGGCAGCTGAGAGTCAAAACTATTTCACTTGATTATTTACTCACGGTTAGATTATAGTATTTATTTGTTTGTTTTTTTACACCACGAATTTCTTATCCTTTGGTAAGGTGGCGACTGTAGCCGGAAACACAATTTCGAAAATGCCATGTTAGTTTAACGAAACCGGTTTGAACTGTCAAAATACCACTCTTGACAACCGTACGGCATGGTAAGATTATGCGGGGAATAATAGGTAATTTATACCATACAGAATAATTGGGGTCAAAGTGTAAGCACGTTGTAATCGATTACAGTGCGATTCGGAATGTTCCATATTTCACTCCACGGTAACCATGGCAACATCACTTCGCGCGCGTCGCTCATTGGCTACGGTTTCGTCGCCACTCGCCAATCATGGGCGACGCGCGCCGCTTGACCGTGCATGAAAAATACGGATCTTAGTTATTTAGTATCTATCTACAATAATGTTATATTTGCACGCGTTACAGGTTAAATAAGTAGTCTGTAACTAGTTAATACAAAATCTGGTTAATTGTTGAAAACAAAATGCACACAACTGACTTTTTAAATGTACAAACACGGTTGGATTTAGACATAATATCTAAAAGCGTTGAAATAAATAGGAACTAATTTCTGAACTCGATTACGAACAGGCTTACGACCATGGTCGTCAATTATAGAAATAAATAAATAAAAACTGAATTTAATATTAATGACAGCGCCTAACGCGCAAGCACTTCACGCAATCCACATCAAAATAATCTACAATGTGATAATGACAGTGACCAACGCGCAAGCGCGGCGTGAAGTGTTCACTTCACTCGATTCACGACATTAAATGTCGTGAATCGAGTGAAGTGAACACTTCACGCAATCCACATCAAAATAATCTTCTATGTGATAATGACAGTGACTAACGCGCAAGCGCGGCGTGAAGTGTTCACTTCACCCGATTCTCGACATTTAATGTCGTGATTCGGGTGAAGTGAACACTTGCGTGACGCGCTCGCGCCTCAGGCTGTATTGACTAGTCAGTCTAGGAAAAAAAGAAAAAAAAAAACAACATTGAGTTTCTGGCTAAGTTTCTGTTTTGCTATTTTATTGTAAAACCCCACGAAATATTAATGTTTTGACCACTAAAATACAAGCTTTGAAAATATATAAAATGATCAATAGACTTAGCATAAAATCTCGATTATGATTGTAAATGTATGCTTGGTCAATCCCTAGTATCAGGTGGGATGACACTGATAGCTCACTCCACGCTCACTTCGCCTAACTTTTCACGGTGAGACGGTTACAGAATCGCACGGCAGTAGTAATTAAAAGAAAATGCTCGGCACTTGACGTATTCAGGTAATGAGGTAAACAAAAAGCACACAGTATCAAGTTGCATCGCTAAATTCCACACATTTCGGACATTGTTGTCAACTAAAAGCACTTTTTTCAGACGTGTTAATTATTTATTAGTGACAACAGTTATACTGAGTACTGACACTACTGTTTGTAAAACAGTTTCTTATTTAGTTACAAACTTACCACCTACTCCATAATTAGGAAAACAACAATTTCTCTGACTGAGCGCCGACAAGCCAGTGCAGTGTTTGTTCAGTTACCTACTTCGAATTTCTTACTATGAAATGGTTGCTTTTGAGGTGAGTCACTCAATTTGAGAGTTCAACACAGCATTTCCAGGTGACTTGTAAGTAAATTTTCCCTCAACATGGTGTTCTCCGTTTCTCAGTAAATATTATATTAATGGTTCAGACTTCCAGGATGAGGACACATTGTTTTCAATAGGTAACAACATATACTTCTCAGAATCAAGCCTCGAGACCTATAAATCTTATTTTCCTCCTTCAAGATTCGACCAACGACAATTCGAAGTCAGTACAAACACCTATAAAACCAACTGTTGTCCAACACGTCAAACAAAATGCCTTAAGTAAACATTTGTTGTCAGCTCAGGCGTAAATCAGGAATTTGTCAATGTCAACAGTGGTCCGTCTATAATTTGACAGTTCAAAGAACGCGCGGTATGTGGACACTGTCAATAATTAGCAGTGTTTATGCCTCTCGTCGTGGGGAGTCGTCGCACCCGCCCTTGGCATTCACTGCGACATTGCTCGGGGGCTTGTCTGTCGCGAGTTTTGTCGATAGCCTACAGACTTGCTAAGCGAATAGACGAGGGAATGTACTCAAACAATCATAATTAACATACAAATTATTAACTTGTACTTTTATGTACTTACCCAAAAAAAAGAATGTGGATAATCTTTTGTTTGAATAAATTTAAAACAAAACCATTCTAACGTTGTATTTACTAATAAAATCACACGAGTGTGCTAAATAAAGTACAAATAGAGTTGGCTACTAAGACTGCACAATATTTTGATAACTACCGGAAACTGCGAAATGGCTTATAGGTAATTCAAACTCAAGAGTTTTAAACTTCTGAAAACATATCTGAAATGCAGGGTGGCTGGCCTAAGCGATACTTTGCGGTAAAAAGTTGGGATCACACGACAATATCGCGCAATTACCGTATTTTAAGAACATTCTAATTTCAGTCTAAATCTGTCAAAAATTTCTCTAATTAGCCTACATTTTTGACAAGTTTTTGATGTTGATCGCTGAGATGAGATTGCGACTAGATTTTTAAATACCAGGACTTGGCCTTCCGTTCATATCGGCTAAAAACAAATGTCGTACGAAACTGCCATGTGGTCCTAAAATTCTGCAGTAAAATACTATCGTACTCGGTACTGATCAACGCGGCATGACTGAATGGGGCCTCAGCCAAGGCGAGAGTTCCCAAAAAACGTCCGTCCACTTCCATTTCAGTTATATCCTTCCTTACATAGTATAAAACAAAGTCGCTAAAATGTCTGTATGCGCATAACTTCCGAATGACTGCACCAAATTGAATAATTCTTTTTTTTAACCGACTTTATTATTAACCGACTTTAAAAAAGGAGGTTCTGTATTCGACCCGTATGTATGTATGTATGTTTGTATGTCCGCGATTATCTCAAAAACTCCTGAACCGATTTTGAGGAATGTCGACGCACAAAATATCGATAAATGCTACTACGATGTTACAAAATTGCGATGCACGTTACGGCGAAAGTCTGTCTCTGCGAAGCCACTACACTTCGATGCACGTTACCGCGATAGATCTTCACTGCGATACTACTTGACTTCGATGCACATTACCGCGAAAGATTTTCACTGCGATACTACTTAACTTCGATGCACATTACCGCGAAAAACTACGGAGCGACTTGACTTCAATAATGTATTGCGAAACATCGTTACTGAGAAACTATTGCATAATTAATTAATATTAATATGTTTTGAATGGGCCTAAAAAATTATAAACCAAAACGCATAGTGAACAAAATAATATATATTCCATAATGGTTTGTACAGTACATAATAAACAATCATAATATAATTATGTATAATTAATCACATTATAAGTGTATTTAATCAACTTGACATAAATACAGAGTTAGATATAACAAAAATGTTAACAAAATATAAACAATGTTTTAATAATAATGTTATTGATTGATACAAAAATATAAAAGAATCAAAGAATTCGTAGGGGATTTTTTTTTATTTCTTTATGTAGCATATACAGGGTGGTTCAAAAGTCGTGGATCAAACGAAGTAGGGGTATAAAGGAGGTCATTTCCAACGCTTTTAAAGTGAGAAATAATTTTTGCTAAGGTTACAAAATTTTTGGAAAAAAATAAATTGCTCTTGAAATTTGATACTCAGAGCCCTAATAGAACTTTGTAGTGCTGATACATTATCTAGTAGTAATACAACACCGTTTGTTTTATTGTTTTATATCACATTTTTTTAAAATTTGTGTAATTGTAAAAGAACTCGGTATACAGAAATATTCATAACTTTTAGGGCAATTGAATTATGACCATGCTGTAGAAAGATTTTTTGTTGGAAATGACCTCCTTCATCTCCCTATTTCGTTTGATCCACGACTTTTGGACCACCCTGTATATGCAAGACCATCTAAATATGTTAACATATCCATATCACCTTTCTTATTAATATGCTCTTGGAGTTTTTTGTAGTACTGCGTTTTTGTTTTTCCTTTTTTTTCCATCAGACCAGCTAACCTCTCTATTTCATACTCTGTATTTTTCTGCTCTTTTACAAGTTCTCTCATTGTTTTGTATATATTTATTTTCCTTCTGTTAAGTAATTTATTTATTATAAATTTTGGTTTCTCTGGAGAAGACATTTACTACGTAAATGGAACATAATATCAGTAAGAGATCATCGTCTTCTCCAGAGAAACCAAAATTTACTTTAAAGAAGAAACCACCCATATTCCCACCTAGTTTATGGTCTGTTTGGGACTGCTTTGTCACGGGTATACCCATCACGCAAAATGCAGTTGAAAGCTGTAATAATCGTTGGAATAGTCTACTTAACAGAAGGAAAATAAATATATACAAAACAATGAGAGAACTTGTAAAAGAGCAGAAAAATACAGAGTATGAAATAGAGAGGTTAGCTGGTCTGATGGAAAAAAAAGGAAAAACAAAAACGCAGTACTACAAAAAACTCCAAGAGCATATTAATAAGAAAGGTGATATGGATATGTTAACATATTTAGATGGTCTTGCATATATATGCTACATAAAGAAATTAAAAAAAATCCCCTACGAATTCTTTGATTCTTTTATATTTTTGTATCAATCAATAACATTATTATTAAAACTTTGTTTATATTTTGTTAACTTTTTTGTTATATCTAACTCTGTATTTATGTCAAGTTGATTAAATACACTTATAATGTGATTAATTATACATAATTATATTATGATTGTTTATTATGTACTGTACAAACCATTATGGAATACTTATATATTATTTTGTTCACTATGCGTTTTGGTTTATAATTTTTTAGGCCCATTCAAAACATATTAATATTAATTAATTATGCAATAGTTTCTCAGTAACGATGTTTCGCAATACATTATTGAAGTCAAGTCGCTCCGTAGTTTTTCGCGGTAATGTGCATCGAAGTTAAGTAGTATCGCAGTGAAAATCTTTCGCGGTAATGTGCATCGAAGTCAAGTAGTATCGCAGTGAAGATCTATCGCGGTAACGTGCATCGAAGTGAAGTGGCTTCGCAGAGACAGTCTTTCGCCGTAACGTGCATCGCAATTTTGTAGCATCGTAGTAGCATTTATCGATATTTTGTGCGTCGACATTCCGTATTCTACTCGAATTTGTGTGGGGTAGGTACAACTAAAAAGTGAAAAATAAAAACTTTTAAAAAAAAAAAAACAACCGACTTCAAAAAAAAAAACACTACAAAGTGAAAAATAACTTTAATTTCGGAAGTCGGTGTCAAAAACGAAAATGCTGAAGCAACAACACCGATATCCGAAATTAAAGTTATTTTTCACTTTGTAGTGTTTTTTTTTTTGAAGTCGGTTATTTTTTTTGTAAAAAAGTTTTTTTTTTGTTGTGTTCGGTATTGCCAGGACAAGGTTTGTATGAAAGGAAATTTCGGAAATACGAAAATAAAAATTGCACCCGTGCTATGCTGGGGCGAGCCGCTAGAAGGTACTAAAATATCAATAAGTTAGACAATGCGTTGATTAACATGCGTGGTTGCAGTCACTCTACATCTGTTACCAAAGTAAAGGCATAATACCGTTACCACGACGGCACCGTTACTTTTAATGAACCCATTGTTGTATAGGGGACATTTTACGATCACCATGACTCGTCAGACGCAAATTATAATTAATTCAAATTCTTCATTCAAAAGAACCGTTCTTTACCAGCGATCATAAAGATTGGATTTAGTATGAAGAACAAAATGTTGCTGATTTGCACTTTGTTAAATTCATCCTCAATGTAGGTAACAAAATATTAATCTAATATGTACCTACTTATAGGTTTTTCTATTATAGAGGCTTGTGGTTAAGTAATAACAACCGCACGGGTCGAGCGATCAGGTTAAGCTTCGCTTGTCGCGGTTGGTCCGTGGATGGGCGACCATCTTCACATACCCTTCCGTGTCCGTGCCTCGGAAAGCACGTTAAGCCGTTAGTCCCGCCTGTTATTCATGGATCTTTGACAGTCGTTCCGGGTAGTCAGAAGCCCGAAAGTTTGACAATCAGTCTTACCAAGGGGTATCGTATCACCCAGTAACAGGGTTGTGGAGGTTAGATAGGCAGTCGCTCCATGTAAAATACTGGTATTCAGCTGCATCCGGTTATACTGAAAGCCGACCCCAACATAGTTGGGAAAAGGCTAGGCAGATGATGACCTCAAGTGTATCACTTCTCTATTTGTGGTCTAAAATAAACATAAAGAGAAAATAAGCTAATTAACCATATTTATGCACATGTTATAAATAATACTAACCTCATATTATTACAAAATCTTGTTTCTTGAATATCATTTAATTTTGTCATGTTAATGCCGCGCATTATACCTACTTATTGACACGTTTTATTAGATTTACTTGTCTAACTAACAAACATTGTAATAAAATAATACTTTTGTTTTTTTTCTGGGTGAGAAATTATCAAATAACTTCTCCCGCTCTGGGCGAAGCGGGAGGGCGAGTCAGACTTTTACTGACTAAAACCCACCCGTGTTCCTTCAGTTGCCTGTGCCAGGGGCCACGGTATCTCTTTCGAACAACCCGCGACCCTGGCAGAAAATCATACTTAGAAGTCAATTTTAACCTTCTTCTAATTGTTTAATTTATTTCTCAGTTAATCTACATAACAAGGATAAAGAGCAGTGGTGGGCCTAGCCCAGTAGTTATAGCCTTGTAGACCCTACAATTGAACTCAGACAGGCGCTTTACTTTGTGTAAATTATTTCATCACCACTGCTCTCAAAACGGTGAAGGAAAACATTGTGAGAAAACCGGCATGTCCTAGAACCAAAAATTCGAAGACATGTGACATCCACCAACCCGCACTGGGCCCGCGTGGTGAAATACAACATACAACCTAGGTACAGCTCTCTCCCTCTCACAGAGAGGAGGCTTGTGTCCCAGCAGTGGGAACATGCATTGTGCAATCTTTATAACTAAATAAATAAATAATAATAAATTTTATTTGTACACACTTTGAAAAACATACATAAGTACACACACACACAGGATTAGGTACATTGTACAATAGAGACACATTAAAGGGCGAACTGCTGCCTCCTAAACTAGGCCAAAGCCTGTGTTTTAGGAGACAAAGTTCCTCTAGGTACAAATAGAAGGTATTCTCCATAGAAATGTAATATATCTAGGTATGGTATTCTCATTACGTTTGACGTTTTTTTGTCCCCAAAAACAAAAGGAACAGGTAGGTAACTACTCAATATGAATTTCAAGTTCAATTTAGATGGTAATTCTTGATAGGCCCTACGTGCTGTTTTTTGAGGCATGGTTATACAACCGTACAGCCGGTGATGATGATGATTTTGTCCTGGAAGCCAAAATGATACCTACCACGATATTTAAAGCCTCATCATCTAATAATTATTGTTTGAACTAGCGGTTGCCCGCGATTTCGCCCACGTGGTGGTCAGAAATTATCCCACGGGAACGTAAACCGAGATAAAAAATCCTAAGTATGAGTATCCAAATACCTAAATGCAGCCGTTTTTGCGTGATTGAGTAACAAACATTAGTAGGATTAAATGATTAAATTTTAATTAAAAAATCATCATCACAAGGTCTGCTTCATCTGTTTACATTGTCATTAAATACTTTTGGAACTGACTATATTCCAGTCATTAAAAATTGCGCAGTGGACTTCTCGCACGATTCCTAGGTCTACTGACAAAAAACTGGAGCAGAAAACCGGCATTGAAGTAAAATTATCCAAACTGGTTCAATTTATTTACGTACAGCAGGTAGTTAGGTTTAAATAATTGGTTAATCTGATATTCACAGATTCCGATCGCCGCGCCTCCAAACCGCGTATTTCTTCATTTTCTTCCTTGTATGGAATTTTCAAGTTTTTGTTGCAATTAAAGTATCACTTGATAAAAGACACGCCAACTATTATTAGCTGAAGATTACAATTAACTAGCTTCTGCCTGCGACTTTGTCTGGGTGAAATTTCTAATAAAGTTTTAATATAAAATATATTCTATAGAGCAGCTGTGCCCCCCAGTACTTCGTATTAGCGTTCTTTCTGATTTTTTTATCTTTTTGCTCTGCTCCTAAGGGTCATAGCGTGATGTTAAATGGCCTATAACCGTCCTCAATAATTTGGCTATCAAACGAAAAATAATTTCAAATCCAACTGGTAGTTCCATAGATTAGCGCGTTCAAACCAACACACAAACAAACTCTTTAGATTTATTATAAGTATAGACATAGAGATGTTTAATGAATTAATTCCGGATAGTGAATAATAAATCAATGTAAATAATTATGTAGATTATCCAGTGCTGGATTGGACCAGTTTTTTATGCTTTTCATTAAAAGCAATCAAAAGAAAAATAATAACTTGATTTATTAGGACAATAGGTAAAAATAATTTCGTATGTATTCATAAATTA
This sequence comes from Amphipoea oculea, assembly GCA_945859645.1. NCBI lineage: Eukaryota > Metazoa > Arthropoda > Insecta > Lepidoptera > Noctuidae > Amphipoea > Amphipoea oculea. Next base: position 20,370,514 of record OX243873.1, read on the forward strand.
GGAATTAAGAATGATTTGACTGTATGATTTAATTGCCCGTGTCTAGCCACCGCGCACCGTAGTAACAACAAGTTTAGACAATGCAACTTTTGTTGTTGACGAGTCTGGTTGTCAGACTTTCGGCCTTCTGACTGCCCGTAACGATTGGCAAAGATCCACGAATAACAGCGGAGACCAACGGCCTGACATGCTTTCCGAGGCACAGAGGGGTTTCGGTATGAAAATGTAGTCACCCATCCACGGACCGACCGAGGCAACCGTAGCTTAACCTGATCGATCGACCCGTGCGGCTGTTATTACTTAGCCAAGACTCCTCTAAATAATGCAACCTTCACAAATAAACTACCTATAATAGGAATCCAGAAAGACCTAACATTAAAGTTGGTAGATTAATTAGTTCCTAAGATATAAAATGAAGATGATATCGAAATGTCAACCGCTTTTTAAATTTATTGCTCTGCCTTATATTTATTTGAAAAACAAAGGATGATTCAGTCACTGTTTTGTATGATTAAATTAATTTATCCGTATTTTAAATGGCCGCGAAGACATTGATCCCATCGGAATTGTGATTACATAAATGTTAATGACAATAATGTTTGGTTACAATCTCGGGCTCCCACGCGGCTGTATAGGTAAGCCTTAAAAAGATCGACAGTAGTACATTTGATTGTCTACAATTTATGTTTCATAATACTGTATCAATGTGGTAGAAGTGTTATGAGACATGACCAACGCAGAAAGAGGAAAATATCTTTTTATCACATCTATTCAAAAAGAGCTAGTGTATTCTTCGTAAACAGGGAATAAAATAGCTCTTTAATCTCTAGGGACTAAAATGATTTCAATTTGGAATGTGGATATTGTTAGTAAAAGTTCCAATCACCAAAGAGATCAATCACGAACATTATATGAACAAGTAACAGGCTGTATGATAAACTAAAAAGCGTGAGTCAAATAAAAAAAAAATGTATATTAAAAAATAAAAAACGCGCGAAAAGCATTCTGCTTTCGTTCCTAATTGTTTACTCAAAATTGTATGTAAGTAAATAGACGTACTATTCTTATTCATAAGTTGCACTTACTTATTTTTTCATAGAGGGTGATAAGAAGTAGAGTATCCACCTCGGGAGGAAGACTATTTTAAGCTCGAGTGACGTACTTTGATTCCCTCGCTGCGCTCAGGATTCAAAGAAACACTCTCGCCTTCAAAATAGTTGTTTGCTCCCTTGGACAACAATCTTCTATTAGTTATGACTTTTCTATTAGTTATGACTTATGTCTGTGCAAACTGTCCAGAACTAAGAAACCAACTATTAGACTACAAAATTATAGTCCAACAACTCAATGCAATTCCAAAAAATGTTTCAAAACTTTGGAGTGACAAACGACGATCTGCGAAAAACTGGGGTTAGTTAAGTTTTCGTGCTAATTCGGAAACACGAAGATTTCCGAAGCGCATATCTTTTTTGGTTTAGCTGTATATTACTGCTACGATGTTTTAAGTTGATACGAATTTATTTTTTAATATTTTCGACGATACAGACCTCTTTGGGTGCTGTTATTTTCTTTGAACTCGATTAATTGCTTCGATAACGACTTAAGAGAAGTTTGTGAATAAACTTCATCTATAAACTTTAAGTTAAAAATATTTTTTTTGACATCATAACAGGCCCTTTTCCTCATTGGTCTATTGGATTGGCAGTGTCAAGCTTTAAAAGGTTCGTGACTCGACTAGTGATGACCGATATCGATAAAAAAGTTATCGAGATTTCAATCGATTCATTTTGCATTACCTACCAGCACCCTAATTGTGTAACATTCTTTCGATCACAATCTGAATAATTTTGAAGGAAATTACTAATCCATTGCTTTATATGTTCGAAAAATGTCTCTGCTCAACAACGTAAATTACTCAATGAATGTTGTTGAACTGTCAAAATTAGAGCCATTGCTACTGATAGTGTGTTACGCAATTACCCGGCTACCCTTTTCCTTATTGGTCTATTGACAGGCAGTGTTAAGCTTTAAAAGTTTCGTGACTCGACTAGTGATGACCGATATCGATAAAAAAGTTATCTAGATTTAAATCGACTCATTTTGCATTACCTGCCATTCAAATGATCATTTCTAATCTAGCACCTATTTACAGACATTTGTTACTTGCACATTCAATACTCAATTCTTAATAGTTCATTGTATTCCACAAGTGTACTTAGGTGGTAACTTTAAATAAAGAAATAGCACTGGGCGACCTAAACCCGTACTTAATTCACTTTTCATTTATGTGACAGTAGTCTTTTTTTACACAGAAAAGCGTGACCTAATTGCCGGTTTAGGTCACACGTGCTATAATATAGTATACGATAGTCTATTAATGCACGGCGTTTAGCATGCGATAATGAACTACTTAAATCACACGTATCGTATTGCACCTAGATACTAATGTGAATTGTGATCATTATGGACCCTGTCGGGCACAGCAAAATAGTAGGGAGAGGAAGCTTTGAAAACTTCACCTACAGTCTTCTGAACTAAATTTAATGTTATTTTAATTGTTTTTTTTTTTTGGGTGTTAGCATGTACCTATCTGTACTTAATCTTAATTTATTGTATTATTCATTTGCCACTAACAATCTAACATTTTATGGTTTCAAACCTATCATTTCTGTATTTATTTAGGAGAAGTAAATAACGCTTAAACCGATGAATTTTGCTCAGAACAGTTGATTGTCAAACAGAATTTACATAATTTATCCGCTTACGTACATAATGCGTGACAAATGGTCTATAAAATACATAGAAAAGGAAAAATACATGTCGGGGTCGTTAACCCAGCCGAGGACTTTTAAATACACTCGGCGTCACATAAATCGCACCTCTTCGAAAATATGTTTAAAGCATATCCCGCCAGCAACGAATACATTAAACCCAATTAATATTGGTATCAATTGAAAGTATGTTTAACGACCTTTAAATTAACAACAGTTAGAATTCCTAAACACAACAGATCTCATTAGCACGTAACGTTAAAAAAAATGTTGTCAAAATACGCATTACAACGGTCACTTAATTGCATCTCCCTACAAGGGTATAAAACGGGCGACCCGGGTTAAATGTGGGTCATTCGCTATTCAATCTTTGAAGTGAACACACGTGAACAGCTACAGCAAGAAAAATACCCCAGAAGATGGATACCACTGCAGATGAAGCCGCTCAAGTCATTGCACTACTGCAATCAGGGATGCGGCAATGTGATGTTGCTCGGCAACTGAACTTGAGTCGTTTTGCCGTTCGACGAGTGTTCCAACGCTTCCAAGAGACTGGTGGCTATATCCGAAGACGTGGATCTGGAAGACAACGATGCACATCCGAAAGAGACGATCGCTTCATTGTTTCGACGTCTTTACGTAATCGGTTCTCCAATGCTGTTGAGCTGCAACAACAACTGCGATCAGCTCGCAGAACTTCTGTAAGCGTCTCCACGATTAGAAGAAGACTGCAGGAAATGAAAATTGCAGCTCATAGGGTTGCTACAGGGCCAAAATTGACTGCACAGCATAGGAGAGACCGGTTGCAATTTGCCCGTGACCATGTGGATTGGACAATAGACCAATAGAGGGCTGTGCTCTTCTCGGATGAGACGAGGGTGGGTCTTTTCTGCAACGACAGGCGTCGAAGAGTGTATAGGAGGCAAAGGGAACGATTTGCACAAGCCTGTATTCAAGAGACAGTGGAATACGGGGGTGGCTCGTGCATGTTCTGGGGCGGCATGTCAATCGACGGCAAAACGAACCTTGTGTGTGTTTCTCGGACTGGAAGTGCTCGCGGGCAAGGGTCGCTGACTGCTGCTCGGTACATAACAGAGATCTTAGAGGAGCAGGTTGTCCCTTATGCGGGTTTTGTTGGCAGTGGGTTCACGTTAATGCACGATAACGCCCGCTGTCACACCGCTTTAATTGTAAGAGACTACCTGCAAGAAGTTGGAATCCCTGTTATGCGCTGGCCGACGCGAAGTCCAGACCTAAACCCTATTGAGCACCTTTGGGATGAACTGAAACGGCGAGTACGGGCACGTGATCCTGCCCCTACCACTCTCCAAGACCTCCAAGATGCCGTCATTGCAGAATGGGACAACATTCCGCAAGAGACTGTTGTCACATTAATTAGGTCCATGAGAGAACGCATGGAAGCAGTCATCAGGGCTAGGGGGGGTAACACTAGGTTTTAAGTTGTTTTTAAGGACTTTGTTGTAATTTTTGCTGATAAAATAAAATTTAACTTTTTAATCATTTGCATTAGCTTGCTTTTTTTTATTCCCTGGTAAACAAAAAACCAAATCCATTGATTTATTCTGAAATTTAATTAAATTGCCTTTCCAATGATACCTTATAGTCATATGTCTGCCATTGATTAATAGGGTTAAAATGACTTTGAAGGGAATTTTTAAAGAGGTGCGATTTTTGTGACGCCGAGTGTATTTGGATATCTGCGTGTTTTTCTCATAAATGCATTTATTTTATTGACTTTATTGGCTTTTAAATACTTAAATTCTTCAATGCCACGTGTGTTTTAAAAACATTTTACGTAGATAACACAAAATGGCAGTACATTTTATACGAGTTAAAATTTTACGAGGTAAAATTTTGTATCAAAACGTGCCTCACCGCGGATATTTTTTTCTGAATTATGTCACATAAGTATTATGCGATGGTCGTTGACCTCCCATCTTCGATACCATTTCAAACTACCTTGGAGATCTGCTGGGGCAATGCAGGACTTGCACCCTAATTGCGTAACAGATTATCAATCTCATTCTGAATCATTTTGAAGGATATTGCAAATCCATTGCTTCATATGTTTGAAAAACTTGTCTGTTCAACAACGTAAATACCGCAATGAATGTTGTTGAACTGTCAAAATGAAATCCATTGCTACTGATAGTGTGTTACGCAATTACCCCGCTGATATTGTTCTCCAAAATAGAGCTCATGCCTTTTACCTTTTACCACTTTTGTTCAACTTATGACAATCTATACTTACAACCTGTATTTTGTATTTCGTGGTTAAATGATAACATGGCAGCCGCACGGGTCCAACGATGGTTAAGCTACGGTTGGTTGGTGGATGGGTTAGCATCCAATCGTGACCCCTCCGTGCCTCGAAAGGCAAGGCAAAGGCCTCCCTTCCGTCTTATACTAGGAAGGGGTTTAGACAATTAAACCCATCACGCTTGTCCAATGCGGGTTGATGGGTAAGCAATAGACCTCCTGACTGGGTCCATAGGCGCCGCCGTTGACGTGCTAGACGTTCCTCCGCCGCCACCCTAAGTCAACATCCTATCCTGATGTTGACTGTTATATCCGGAAATATTTATTTCCCAAGCCCTCGGATAACTTAGTGTTGGGTTACGAAATGAAACCCAAGTGAGCAGACATAATATGATGTTCGTCGAGTCTGAATGTCTCACGACACTCGTGTTGTACAAGACGATCAAGGGCGGGGGGTTCACCAGATGTTGAGGTAAACGCTTCCCTTAGTCGACTTTTACGGCCTGCGCGGGATGATAAGCAGCTGATACATTCTATGTTTTCTTTTGCTCCCAGATCAGCATGGAAGAGATAAATATTGATTTTTAACCGACTTCAAAAAAGGGGGTTCAGTATTCGACCCGTATGTATGTATGTTTGTATGTCCGCGATTTGCTCAAAAGCTAATGAACCAATTTTGATAATTCTTTCACTAATTCGATTTAAATACTTTCAGGAAGGTTTTAGTATATAATACATTAGGTAATTATTCTTATGTACGAAGTTATATGCATAAATGTACTGCATCTCCGGCATTTCTACGCGAATTTTAATGATTCTTTTAGTCGGTGTCTTCAATTCTTCAATGCACTAGTGTTAATTGAATTTGTGTGGGGTAGGTACAACTAAAAAGTGAGAAATAAAAACTTTTTTACAAAAAAAAAAAACAACCGACTTCAAAAAAAAAACTACAAAGTGATAAATAACTTTAATTTCGGAAGTCGGCGTCAAAAAACGAAAATGCGGAACAGACGACACCGACTTCCGAAATTAAAGTTGTTTATCACTTTGTAGTTTTTTTTTTTTTTGAAGTCGGTTGTTTTTCTATTATACGAGTGATGGTTTGTATATGGAACAAACGTCCAGGATATCGTAGAAAACATCGAGCATCATGCCACCCCTAGAGGCCCTACGCCAAACTTTCAAGTGAATCATCTGACAAGCCACAAAATGACAAGTGGACAAGTCACGACTCCCGCGTCACCTTGCAGTGAAGGTGTTTGATTTACATACGCATACGCAGGCGGGTAGTTTGTCAATTGTTTGAAGACACGGAGGCTCTTGTCGTTGAAAGGACAATTCGTTTCGTTTTTTGGTCTTTTGTGGCGCAAGGATGTTTGGTTTTTTTGTGTAGTTTGTATTCTTTGGTTGTTTTGTAGAATGTGCTTTTAGTCATTGCTGTATGGTATGCCGTATGGTCAAAGCTAAAGAACGACAGGGTTTCTTCGTCTGGCATTCTCAGATTAAATAAATAGAGGTCGGTGAAAAAAACGGGATATATCATTCTAGTTTTATTCTGTCCTACAAACTCTACCAGACAGCCTAGACAAAGACATTCTATCACCTATAACGATGATGGAATAGGAAACGACCAATTGGAACCGTGCAGGCGTGCACCTATCTTCTGACGTTTCATAAGTGCCCATGTAGGTTTAGGTACGTATTCATACTAATATTATAAATTCGAAAGTAACTCTGTCTGTCTGTATGTTACCTTCACGCCTAAACCGCTGAACCGATTTAGATGTAATTTGGTATTGAGATAGCTTGAGTCCCGGGAAAGGACATAAGATACTTTTTATCCCGATATTCCCACGAGATCGAGTCTTATGCGGGAGAAGCTAGTTTTAAATACTTAAAACCCGTATAAAAACAAAGCCGCATTTAAATAACCTCAGATATAATTATTAGTATCTAGGTAGGTACAGTCAACAAAAGAGATAACTATGCAGGATCGTTGAATACAGTTGAAGTTTAGTAAGAAACCGATGGAAGTTCTCGAATAAAATTTAATTGTATTAATAGAAAACAAACAGCTCATTTATCAAATAAAATTTCAGTCGACAACATCCATCGGTTTCGTATTAAACTTCAACTATATCCGACGATCCTGCATACTTATCTCTTTTGTTGACTGTACATTGACAATATAATAATATCCTGTATCATGTACATACTTTTTTGTTGATTTTTTGTTTCAAGGAATGTGAAAGGGACTACACCGATCACAAAAAACATACAATTTAATTTGAATACATTACCCACACTGTTATTTACAATATTTATTAGTCGAGTAATAAAATGCTGATTTATATATAATAGGCACCTATTAAGATGGTGACTTATTTATTTTGTTGCACTAGTTTGACATTAAAAATAATATTATGTTAAAAATGCATTCGGACATGTCGTGTTCTGTTGATATCGAATTCATGTTATTAGAAGAAATAGGTACAGTCGAGTTCATTAATATATTGGCAGTGACAATGTTTCAAAATATTGTAAGCGTTAAAATGATCATATAGTTCTATACAAACTTAGACATCAATAAAATGTTTTCATATAAACTGTTCATAAATAAGTATGTTACGGTAGTGCAGTCAAAAATATCTGACTACTCTTCGGAACATAAATATCTAAATACTCTAGATTTTAATATATTTGTTGCAACCTAGGATTCATAAATATCTATACAGCTTTGAATATTCAACTAAATGACCTTTACCATTAAATTTATTTTTGCTTGCCGGAGCAGAAGTTCGAGTAATAATGCAATATTGCCGTTGAAGGATGTCATAACTGACAACTTCAAATTGATTTTGTTTCAAGATCTTTTTCATAGAAAAATAATTGCATAGATATTTGTGAACCTAACTTTGCGCTAAATAATATGAACAAGGGATTGCGCACAATTTTTAGAACCTTTGTCTGTAGTAATATTATTGATATAATGTAATCATATATTTATGACGTCACAGATTGTTTACAATTTATTGTACGGCAAAGCTGTTTAGAGTTTTATAAAACTTACCATTGCCTATATATTTTTGATTCATGAACATGCTCAGATATTAAAGAACTCGACTGTACCTATTGTTAGTGTATTAATAACTTTTCGATATGAACGCCTATTGGCTTTTGCTGTAAGTGTAATGTAAACAAATGCCTACCAATCACAATTAAAAACATTATTTGAATATTCTGCAAGCTTGCAGCACACTCCATCGACATTATTCACTGCCCACAAATGAGTTTGCTGACAAATTAAAAACATTAGTAGATAATTGAATATTCTGCAAGCTTCCACATTTCATAGCCATAGTCGGTAACAATGATATTAAATTAAATTTATAATTTATATATTACTAGCTGTGCCCCGCGGTTTCACCCGCGTAAATGTCGATCCCGTGGGAACATCGGGATAAAATGGTGTCAGATACCTCTATACAAAATTTTATCAAAATTGGTGCACCCGTTTTAGCGTGAAGAAGTAACAAACATATAAACACACACACACTCACAAACTTTCGCCTTTATGATATTAGTGTGATAGTGTGATTAGTGTGATGTGATGAGAATATCATTGCCCGGTAAGGAATTCCCACAATAAATCATCACATAAACATCATTACATTTAGTATTATAAAAGTCATCGACGATCGGTCTCCTATACGTGAGAGATCCCGTCTATAAAAATTCTGTCTAAAGTCAAGACACTATCACTCACTCAACCCGTAAGTAAATTACGAAGTTGCCTTCCAACATAAATAAAGTACAATTCCGTACAAATTGATTTAAACACATTAACTTTATCAAAAGCCCACATAAAACTCCATGCCCGTCACAACTCAGCGTTCAACCATATCGGCTTACATTAAAAACCTCTCATTAAAGGTCAATCTTTTGGTAGCCGGTGAAATATTGGACAGAAACCTTTCACGGTGTCCAGTAAGAGTATAGTAAGTATTATACTTAAGTAGATCAGAATATGCAGTTGTGATATTTTATTACGGACGGATAAATTACGAGCGAAGGACGGTCTGACTCACACAACGGTCACACATCATTCTCCCTTTTTTTTTTTTCGCTGAGAAATGCTTTACGCATTCCCGCTCGTGGGGGACGAGACGGGGTATGTGGGACTCCTGTCAGAATGACACCGACAGTATACCCACTAAAACTCAGCGGTGTTCCCGCATCGCCGTGATGGGAGGGCCATGGGAAACCGGCTCAGCTTTTACTTCCACAACCCTCCCGGCGCATGCCCGCCTAGCTGGCGGGCCCCGCATGCCGCCCAGGCTGGGGGGCTACGGGAATAGCCGGGAGCACCTGGCCATTCCCGTCCAACACTGATGGAGGCCTGTGCAATACAGGCAAAGGTGCCCCCGCACCTGTTGCCTGCTGGCCTCCATCTGGGAGGAGTCGGAGATGACTGTCAAACTGACGTCTTCTTCGACCCCTCCTCCGCCTTCGGAGCAACGCCGCGTGAGGATCTTCCTCCCGCGCGCGCTCGGCCGCCTCCTTCTGGGACATGACGTGTTCGCAGAACGAGGCGACTGCCGCCCAGGACCTCTCATCCCTCAGCATGGCGTTAACCAAGCCGGGGAGTGATAGGTCCGGTCCGATCACCGCGATGAGACGGCGGCGCGGCTCGGACCACGACGGGCACACCTCGAGGGTGTGCTGCGCCGTGTCCCCCGCCGCGCCACAGTCGTGGCACGACGGCGTCTCCTCCCGTCCGATTCGGTGCAATCCGAAACAACCGTGTCCGGACATCATTCTCCCTCCCTTATCCTAGTTTATTTGGGGTTGGCGCAACACGTCTTTTTACCCGACTACGGCGAAGCAAAAAGGAGGGTTATGATTTTGACCGGTATGTATGTATGTATGTATGTTCATCTGTTCCCTCATAACTTATAAACTGCTTGTCATAATTAGACAAATGAGGTATCGTTGGAAGCGTCTTAATCGTCCGCTGGTTATAAGCTATGTGACGTCACATTAAATTGAATATGGCGCCCTCTAACGAAATTTTTTTTAAGATTGCTGTGTGGGGATTAAATAAAAGGGCTTAATTAGCACATTTCAAAAATACAAATATTAATGAAATAAGCTCCAAAATAATTAAATAAAAAATAAGTTTAAAACTAAAACCTGACTACTGAAAAGGATGAAACAAGAAAGTATCTTCCCGTGGTCGTATGCTACCATAACTTATATTAGGTATGTGAGTTCTCAAGTCGACGCGTTTTTTTTTATGTATGTTACTTCCCTGTTTTAACGTGATGCCGTGACTTTCATCCTCATTAATATCGTAACGTTATTAATTATAAAAGTGCACCATAGAAAGCGACCATCGCGATCATTTGTACGGAAAAACCCGAACGCGTTTTGTCAGCGCGAAGCGCCGCGGCGCGCGGCTCCGCGTTCGTGTCCACCGAACAAATTGAACACGACGCGGTCGCGTTTTTGTGCGACGATCGCTTATACAGCATGTAACAAAAACCTTCAGCATCGTACTGCGACCTAAGAGTCAAGTACGAGAAGGAAAGGAGAAATAGATCTCATTTGAAATAACAGGGACGGAATCATCCAGAATCGGCAGATGAAAAGTTAACATCCGGTTGAATGCCGTAATTACAGATACAATTAAAAAGCCATTGTGTCTCGCGTGGATCTACGCTTAGCATACATTGAGTGCTACTTACGACGTTGCCATTTAACACTCCCAGATAAGAAAATAAAAGTCACAATGTTAAACTGTTTTGATAGCGATATTGATAACCAAAAATATTTATTGCGTCCATAAAATAAGCTCTGATCAGCACATAATAAAATATTAATGAATAATCATTATTAACAAGATATCTGACTGATTTATTTCTTATTATTTGCACCAAGTTCGGTGCCAACGTCCGACCAAAACCGCGTTTTTCTTCGTTATTCAGAGGCTATTAACTCAATAATTATGAGAAACTAGCTTCTGCCCGCGACTTCGTCCGCGTGAAATTCGTACTTTCCTCTAAAAGTTTCGAAAATGTATGTTGGTATGATCTTTATAATTAATTTAGATAAATAAGTATTCGGGCCAATTTTTAAGTTTATAGAACAAAGGAATCAGATTTTTCAAATAAACTGTATCCCCGCTTTTCACCCCCACAGGGGTGGAATTTTATAACTTGACTCAGTTTATTTATAACAATTTTCGAGCTAATCAAGCCACGCGGTAAAATCCTCCCCTTTAAAATTAACTACCTCTTTTCACACAGTTCGGGGTAGATTTTCGAAAAACCCTGATACATGTTATTAATTATTTTTAGTCCTTAGTATAAATACTGAGTTTCAAGTTAATCGGACAGGGCGTTAAAATTCTTCCATACAAATTTTGACACCCCCCAATACCTCTTTTATAGGGGGTAGGTATTTTAGAAAAACGAAAAATTCCAAACTTCATAATTTACTTAGATAGGTATTCGTGCCAAGTTTCAAGGTTATTAACTCAAGAAATAAGATTTTTCATACCAACAAAATCCCCCCTTTTTACCCCCTTAAAGGTTTAATTTCCAAAAACCCCTTCTTATTCGATAGGTACCTACTCTTCACAAAGAACACACCCTCCAAAATTCATGTCCCTAGGAAGGACCAGCGATTTAGACTGTGCGTTGATATTTCAGTCAGGTCGTTCATCCCCCTTTTGGGGGAGAAATTATCAAAAACGCTGAGACACGTATAAATTAATTTTTAATCGTTAGCCTAAATACAAAATTTAAAGATCCTAACTTTTAAACTGACGGACTTTCATACACAACTTCATCCTCCCTTTTAACCCTTTGGGGGTAGAATTATCAAAAACGCTGAGACACGTATAAATTAATTTTCAGTCGTCAGCCTAAACACAAAATTTGATGATCGTAACTTTAAAACTGACGGACTTTCATACAAACTTTCATCCCCTATTTAACTCCCTTAGGGGTTGAATTTCAAAAAATCCTTCCTTATTCCTTGTCTACACAACAAAAAAGAAATGAAAATAAAGCTGAAACGCCTGTGCAATACTATCTACCTATACCTACTTCACTTAAAAATAAATACTTATAACTACTTTAATTAATAAAAGTATACGCTTAATAATTTTTAATTTGAACGAATATTTAAACACTACCAAAACGACTCATAGGTACCTATTTTACAAAATAACAACAAAAGAAATTCAAATAAACTATTTAAAGACTAAAAGTCGCGCTGATAAGCACGGTTTCTCAATATCAATAAATTATTGTCTGTCAATAAGGTCGAACGCTCTGAACGCATCAACAGCCAAATATTGAATGAAGCTCGCTTCGCTCCATAGGCTCGCTCTCGGACCTCCCGCTTTTTTATACCCGCCGCGACCTGTGTCGAGCGCGGCAACCGTTACACAAAAATAATCCTTATAACATGATCGTGCGACGGCGCGATGGCTTATTTCATGTATAAGTTTGGTGTTTCTATACCGATTTCTATGATTCTTTTTTTATTGAATAGGTAATAATGTTAACTTTTTTTAAATTAGGGATGAGTGAGAGTATTATAAACGCAAGAGTAAACAAATATAATCAGAATGCTCCGAACTGCTAAGCTATCAGGAGTTACACGTGTTATTGTGAGTCAACCATAAAAGATAGACATATGCTGTTGTGGGATATTTTTTAGACAATTTTATGTAGAATATTTCCGTCATACATGATTCCTATGTAACTTTAACCATTAAGGCTGCACACGCGACGGAAGCTTAAAAAATGGAGTAACTTCTCCCGTTTTCCCAACATTTCCCTTCACTACTCTGCTCCTATTGATTGTAGCGTGATGAAAAGTATACTATAACCTGCCCAGGAGTATGAAGAATAATTGTACCAAGTTTCGTTAAAATCCGTCGAGTAGTTTTTGTTTCTATAAGGAACATACAGACCGACAGACAGACAGACAGACAGACAGACAAAAATTTTACTGATTGCATTTTTGGCATCAGTATCGATCACTAATCACCCCCTGATAGTTATTTTGAAAATATATTTCATGTACAGAATTGACCTCTCTACAGATTTATTATAAGTATAGATATAAACTACATCTGAAAGCACATTATTAATGTTCGATATCCTATCATCACATTGCACGTTATTATTAGGTCCTTACATATGAAATTGGCGTTTTGTATGGAAGGAACAAAAAGTCGAATATTTTTTAATATAATATATTTAATTAATCAAAGTATGAACCATTGTTTTCAATGCACTTTTGCCATCTTATAGGTAGTTCATTGATCCCTTTACTAAAAAAACCAGTCGGACGGGAATCAATAAAATCTTTGAAGGCGATTTGGACTGCCCCATCGGAGTTGAATTTTTTCCCTTGCAAAAAGTTATCCAAATTGCGAAAAAAATGGTAATCTGTTGGAGCAAGGTCCGGGGAGTACGGAGGATGTCTAAGACATTCCAATTCAAGCTCTTCTAATTTGGTAGCCGTCTGTTGCGCAGTGTGTGGTCTGGCGTTGTCGTGCTTTCAAGCTTTTTAATCTTCCCAATTTGCTTCAAGTGAATTAAAACAGTTTTATCACTAACATCGAAGCCTGCAGCTAACTCGGACGTGGTTTGCGATGGGTCCGCTTCCACAATAGCCTTCAATTCTCCATTATCAACTTGGGTCTCAGGCCGTCCACGGGGCTTGTTCTGCAGGTCGAAATTTCCAGAACAAAAACGTTGGAACCAAAAACGAACTGTGTTTTCTTTTGCAACATGACCGCCATACACATCATTCACCCTTCGAGTCGTTTCCGCAGCACTAGTGCCACGGCGGAACTCGTACTCGTAAATAATGCGATATTTTAAATTTTCCATTTTGTAAAATGAGTGACGCAAACAGAAAAAACAGAAGAAAAAAAAACAAATGAATGACGGTCATCGAAGCACAAATACATGAGTAAATAGCTGTACAAATTTGAATTTGGAATTCCTTACCAAAGAGGAGAAATTCGTGATTAAAGTGGCCAGTACGAAAAACGCCAATTTCATATGTAAGGACCTAATATTTGTTTTTATATGTTACTAATGCATTTAAAATCTCCTTTTAAAAAAGTGACTAAAATTATTCATTACATTCATCTTTTGCTAAAGTTGACGTTCTATTAATTTGAGAATTTCACCAATGGATATATAAATTAAAAATCTAAATACTCCATGTTTTAATTTATTTAAAAAGATCGCTATTCTTATTTTATTAAAGTAATTCCAAAAATTTTGTGAGTTTTATGATAAAGGGGCGTGCGCAGGGTACGCTGCATCCCTTTCGTACGAGGAAGTCGTATCGCTCTCTGTCTCTGTCGCCAATGCTCAAGGTTATTTGGTCAGGGTACCGCCTTAAATAAGTGACTGACAGACTTTCTCCTTCTTTCTTTCTTTCTTTCTTGTGACACAGTTTTGGGAGAAGCCTTAGTGGTCTATCATATCGCAGTATTATGCTGAGATCTTTTTGGCCTCGCACAAGCCTTTTGTTTATTTTTTTTCGTTGATTTTAATGTACACACACCAACACATCAAACTACTACAATCTGTATAGATTTTCAAGCTTGATTGGGAAAATTTTACAGTTTCGGGTAGCTTGATGTGCTGGCGTCTGTACCTAATTTAGTTAAATGTTCCTTTTTTACTGTTTGTATTGCCTGTGCGTGTACCAAATAAATATTTTTTCTCTGTTTCTTTATTTTCTATGTCCAGCAGAGGTTGGCATCATAATCAGCCTATAATGTTCCCACTGCTGGGACACAGGCCCCCTCTCTGTGAGAGGGAGTGGGCCGTAATCCACCACGCGGGCCCAGCGCGGGTTGGTAGATGTCACATGTCTTCGAATTTTTGGTTCTAGGACATGCCGGTTTCCTCACGATGTTTTCCTTCACCGTTTTGAGAGCAGTGGTGATGAAATAATTTACACAAAGTAAAGCGCCTGTCTGAGTTCGAACCTACGACCTACAACTCGTAAGTTGCGGCCGATACCAATGGGCCGTTGGCATACTATGTTCTATTCTTTTCCCTGAGCATCATTAAGCCACTTGAATATCACAAATTCACAACGAAATCATCCAGTTAGCTTAGAAACCCTGATCTGGCTTCCAAAATAAATACTGGACCAGTCTTTATCCATGACTGAAAGATATTGCCATAATATCTTTGGTTATAAACTTGTTTGAAAATTTCAAAAGGAGCTGGTTCGAACAGCTGTCCGAATCCATTCATTCCCCTTCCATTCATGCCAATAAACTGTCTTCTCCGTTTATTTATTAAGTAACCATGAATTTTATACGCATTCCGCTTTTTAAACATGAGCATGCTGCTTGTAAGGAAGATCTTCATTATGATGTCAATGAATATAAATGAATTATGATTTAAATTCGCTCATATTTAATATCGTACATGCACTCGACCGGGGAGGTAGCGGCTATAAAGTTATTGTAGGTGCGTAGTAAGTAGTAGGTACCTTAAAATAGATCGATCTTTAAGGAAAGAATGCAGTACAGCCTACGCAGGTAGCAAAACGCTTCAATAGGTACGCGGTGTACGATAAGCAGGAAGTTGGGATCATTATGATTGTTTTTGTTTTGAAATCTAAATATGCACAACCTCATATTATTAAAGTTCATATTCGTGATATCAAAATAAAAATCATTTATTCAAATTACGCGGAGAAGAGCACTTTTTGAACGTCAAAATAACAGAAGACGGTCCCCCGAAACGCCCGCCCTTCGCCACTGGTGTTTAAGCTGGGAAGAAGAAGTGGTACAACAAAAACTCCCCAGCAACACATAGGTATTTAGAAATTGCTTCACATGAATAAAGAAAAGAATGATGACAAGAATACTACGGAAACAGTAACCTTCAATTCGCCACACAATCGTGACTAGAAGATTCCGATTTGAAGACATATAGGCTCAACAATCACCATAGACCAATAAAGCCCCCAAGCTCATTACTGGTCCAATCGCCTTTGTATTAGGTCGCGGAACCGATGGTACTCGGAATAATAATGTGCTATATGTAATGTCAGGGTTTTGTATAGAGATCGATAGATGCACACACAGGCTAATGATATTAAAACTCCAATTGGCATTGGAGACATGAATAAAGAAAAGAATGCTATGATCCTGAAACAGTAAGTAATTACCATAATCAGTCTATAATGATTCCACTGCTGGGAGTCCTAGGACACTGGCCTCTTCTCAGTGAGAGCCGTAATTCACCACACGGGCACAGTACGGGTTCGTAGAAGTCACATATTTTCGAATTTTTGGTTCTAGGACATGCCGGTTTCCTCACGATGTTTTCCTTCACCGTTTTGAGAGTAAAGCGCCTTACTGGGTTTGAACCTTCGACCTCTCGTAAGTCGCGTTTTCACTGGGCCACCACTGCTCACTTTTCTTCAAACAATTAAGGACCTTCAATTCGCCACAGTCGTGACTTACGGATTCCGTTTAGAAGATATAGCGCTCAAAATAGAGCATCGATCCCCAAGAGGCTATTATTGAACCAGCCATCCGAATAGAGGTCTTTGTAATAGTTCGCGGAACCGATACTGCTCCGAATAGTGACGGTAATGTCAGGGTCGCCAGCGAACTGGTCCCGCTTGACATTCTACCAGCCGATCCGTAGGTGTCACTCATATTCATTATATAAATCAATTCAGGAATGCTGTTATGATTAGAGGACATGATACAACTGTATTGGGTACCCGAAATTGTATTATTTAATTTACGTAATTTTTTTGTTTGTAATTTTAAAGTGAGAATTCGGTGACGATTCGATAATTGAACGAGAATTGAGAATGAAATTTCAAGGACGCTTCACGTTTATTCACATTTCGTTACTTGGGGGAAAAGAAAGATATAACTCTCTCTGTCTCTCGATCTCACTAAATGTCTCTTATTCTCTTTTTTAATCGTTTGCTTCTATGACGTGTCCGGTGCACGTGCGTTTTTTTTTGTCGTTTCGCTTCTGAGTTATGTTAATGTGTAAATTGTAAAGGGTTATATTTTATTCATATTCTTCATTGAAGTAGGTACAACACTGAGAATTTATTTTCTGCCGTACAAAGGAATAATCGTTTACTTTAACATCGATCAATTCGACTCCAACTGGTTTTTTCATGAGTTACGTTCAGAATCCATATACAATACATCGACGCGAAATTCAGCCTAGAAATTTTTCGTCGGTAAAGTATAAGAAAAATCTGCTATTTTATAGAAAAGTGTCTATGCGGTCAAAATGTATGGAACAGTATTTTTGAAGTGAAAACTTCTTTAGCGGCGCTGTACACTTTTTTTGTAATGGGTAAAAAATGTTAAACTCGCGTCAGGACACGTGACCTGATCGAAAATTCGTAAGACGGATGGAGAGTAGACAGCCGGCGCGGCGTAGGAGAGGAAGTATCCCCCTCTCTTTCTACGGCGCGGCGAAAATGTATGCCTGCTATTTCGTTTAGGCGGCGCAGGGCGCTTGCGCGAATGTTCGTGTGTGTTTATGTTACAGCGTGGCACGCGCATCCATGGATGGTGACAGCTGATGGCTCGACCGTCTGTGTAGTGGCCACACTGCCATCACCATCGCCATCACCATCACCATCACCATCCATCCATCCATCCATTATCGTGTCTCACTTGGTTCACTTCAGTTGGCGCCGCCGCCGCGCCGTAGAAAGAGATGGGGGGGGGGAATCTCTCCTGACGGTCACGTGTCCTGACGCGATGCCCTGACGCGAGTTTAACATTTTTTACCCACTACAAAAAGTGTTCAACGCCGCTAAAGAAGTTTTCACTTCAAAAAACATCATAATTATTCCAGAAGTCTAAGTGGCAAAGCCTCTCTTAAATGAAGCCATGAAAATACTTAACTCACGTTCTTAAAAAAACTGCATCCTTACCCATCGTGACCCAATTTTAGTTAGGACAAGAACCTTTAGGGCCTTTGCACATGACACGGTTTCTTTACGATACGGCGTATAAACCACGCCGCCGTAGAAAAAACGTGTCCGTCAACAACCTGCCATAATGATCCATACAACACTGTGAATAAACCCTGGTTTTTGACGGCAAGAAAACCGTGTGTACAAAGGGCTTCAGGATATTAAAAAAGTGGCACTCCGGGAGTGCCGACAGAAGTGAAAACTTGAACAATTATGTGTTTTTTGAATCTGAACACAAACAGAATACTTTGCCATCACTCACTGACATATCGGAAATATTATACATCAAAACCGAGTACAGCTGAAGGACAGCCGAACACATCCGAAGCGGTGTCGGTTACGGTAACAGTGGCGCGAATTCAATGGTTTTTTCCCATCTCAAAAAATGCCCTACGCTCCTAATGAAGCTTTCATTTTTTTTAAATTGCCCTTATGTCACAGTAGGTACATAACACTATCACGAATACCGAAGATCGATAACATTACATAAGCATTGCTTAATCCTCATTGTGAACCAAAGGACAGCGGCGGATGCGCGTGCGCATTGCCAATTACCGACACCAATACACGCCGTCAAATTGTAAATTATAGAGTTAAGGGGAGATGATGCAGTTGGGAATTTTGTAAAAGTACCAAAAGAGTAAGAAGTGAGAAGTTGTCTTTTTTAACCGACTTCTAAAAAAGGAGGAGGTTCTCAATTCGAATGTTTGTATTTTTTTTTTTGTGTTTGTTCTCGCATAACTCCGTCTTTTGCCAACCGATTTGAAAAATTCTTTTTTTGTTAGAAAGGGTATACTTCCCAAATGGTCCCATGAAAATTTTATCGAAATCGGATGAGCGGTTTTTGAAAAATCAACAATAATCTAAAAATTTATCTACATTGTCTACATTAACGATCTCTTTGTTTACTTTTTTGTGAGGTAGGTACAACTAAAAAGTGAAAAATAAAAACTTTTTTTACAAAAAAAAAAAACAACCGACTTCAAAAAAAAAACACTACAAAGTGATAAATAACTTTAATTTCGGAAGTCGGTGTCAAAAAACGAAAATGCGGAATCAACGACACCGACTTCCGAAATTAAAGTTATTTATCACTTTGTAGTGTTTTTTTGAAGTCGTTGTTTTTTTTTTTTGTAAAAAAGTTTTTTTATATATAATCACGTGTTTCTGTGACATGCAACATTCTTTCTTTCTTTCACTTTAAGTTTTTGATACATACTAAACAGGTACCCCCTTTTAGGTAACCCAAATCGTATTATTCTGGGTAGAGATTTCCAAAATATCAATGTTGACTTGAACCGCTATCGTATGTACTTCATAATGTTTTCACACAGAATATTGCTTCTACATCTGTCAGATATCTTTCAAATACCTACTCGTACTTACTTTTATTTACTTCTGTCCTTAATTAACAAAATTAAAACCTAACTTAACTAATAATATACACAAACTAAAATATAGCGTCGAAAAATTCATCGGCATCGCTGTCGACTGGTAATGTAGGTACCCAATTAACAGACTGGCGGCATTACCACGTTGCATGGCAATTCTTAGCCTTTGGCCAAGGTAAAAGCCAGCCCTTGGGTCATGGGAATTGTCAACCAGCCGTTTTGAAATTTCCTTAAAAAGACCATAAATTAATGTAATAATTAGATAAATACTAATTAATGATCCAATATTTTATTAGGTATTCTTGCTCATTGGGCTTAAAATTACGATTTAGCCTCTCGCTATGGTTAAATATTTTTTAAGTTATTAATAAATAAACGTCTTGTGAATCATGAAATAACTTTTACGAATCCGCGAAAACGGTGACTTAATTTTAAACGATTAAACCTTGTAGCCCTTTCACTGAAAAGGTATAAGTACCTAAGTATTTATTTATAGTCTCCCAGCAACATTATTATTTGTTCAAATTAATCGACACGCAAGTCGCAACCACCACAAGGAGCCGTCAACAAGAAAACGGTTACAAGGAAAAACCAACCATAACACAAGCAATTGAGGTCCATTTTAGCAGAAGTCCCAACAAACAAATGAGAAAGATATTAATGATAAATGTAAATTAGTTTATTTATTTGAAAGTTCCGTAAATGGTAAGATATGTCTTCTCAGTAATATCTCTCTGGCTTGTAAATATCGATAATGAGTTCTGAGTGACTTTTAAAATTATGTCAATTTGAAGGTGTTAATCATAATCAGCCTATAATGTTCCCACTGCTGGGACACAGGCCTCCTCTCGGTGAGAGGGAGTGGGCCGTAATCCACCACGCGGGCCCAGTGCGGGTTGGTAGATGTCACATGTCTTGGAATTTTTGGTTCTAGGACATAGAAGAAAAAAAAAATCGAAAGAAAAAAAAAATGAAAGAAGTTTTTACTTGAAAAGTTTTATCATTTTGATGTAATATTTTCCTGTAAATATAGCCGCAAGTTGAGTTTATTTGAGGGATAATATTGTTAGTGCACTTCGAGGTTAACAAGTCAATGAAAACACTAATTGTTTCATTACTTTAAGTGGTTTTTAATCACAAAATAAGTAATGGATTTACGTCGTTATATATAAAAAAACGTTTTATCTAATGACCAAAGCTATTTAAAACGTTGTACATTCTTTTTTGCTCAAACTAATCAAAGTATATCGATACTATTAATTATTTTAAACTGAGTTAACTACCAACCGAATTCCATTTGATAAATTAATTGGTTGAATATACTAACTAGGTACTATAAACCACACACGTGCCAAATGCCAAGAATATTGACAAAAAAGAAACCGATTTTACTTAAGTATGCTTTTTCTCTTAAAAACTCTGTTATTTGATTTTAATCTGATGTATGTATCTGGTCTGACAACCAGTCTTACCAAGGGATATTGTACTACCCAGTAACTGGGTTGGTGGAGGTCAGATAGGCATGTAAAATATTGGTATTCAGATTCAGCTGCATCCCGTTAGACTGGAAGCCGACCCCAACATAGTTGGGAGAAGGCTAGGCAGATGATGATGTATGTATCTGGTGTATTGTGTGTCTGTTAGTCTGTGCTTAATAAAAGTATTTTCTTTCTTTCTTAGAGAAGGATTTAGGTATTTGAAGGAACTATGACTTCCCATGGATATTCATAGATACCTTTACCTACCTGGATAGGTAAACCATTCAGCACCAGCGTAATATACACGAAGATTTTTTAATCACCATCCAAATTTTTACCCATGCATGAATATGAACAACTTTCACTATGGGACCAACTCTGAAATCACGAAAAAAAAATCTGCTGTTTCATACATTTTGGTCAAATAGGTATTGAACTTTTGTATTAAACAGCAGATTTTTTTCTGTAAAAATTTGGATGATGATAAAAAAATATCCCTGTATGGTGATAAAAAATATCCCTGTAGGTATGGTGATAAAAAATATCCCTGTATGGTGATAAAAAAATATCGCTGTATGGATGCGAAAAATGAGTAATAACAATATTTAGCGACCAAGAACAACTCTTCATGGGCATAACTGAAAAAAAACATTCTTCAAGCAGCAACCAATCACACTTCTTGGTCCATTGTGCTTAAAATTACATTCCAGACTCCAAAATTAGCCACGGTTAAATATTTTTATGCTACAACAACAAAACACATCATGTCGCAAACACAATGGACGCTTTAAACACTTCGCAAAGCAGTTCATTTTGAAAGATAACCAGCATATCTTGACATACATATTGTAAAACATTTTAAAAGAGTAACGGTGGAGTTTCTTGCCCATTCTTCTGCATACGAAAACTACCTTTTGGAAGGGACGACTAGAATCAATTCTGTTTTTTTAAGGTAATTTTTGACGTTCAAAAGTGCCTTTTATATGCCTATTTGAAATAAATGCTTTGACTTTTTTTTTGACATACGGCAAAAAAGGGAACTAATATTATTTAAGAAGACTGCTTCAAAGGGCTACTGGTTGCAAGCGCTCCTGGTGAGCTTGTCCTGGGTTCGAGTCCTAGATTGCACAAAGTGTTATAGGGTTTTTCTATCAAGAATTTTTCAGCAGCAGCCCGGAGTCTGGATTCGTGCCTGATTCAGTGGCGGATTTACACATTTGACGCCAGTAGGCTATTCAAATTTTGCCGCCCCTACCGACCTCTACAATAATGTCCCATGTCTTTTATTGTATACTGCTTCGCCTTTTCTTCAAAATACTTAAAATTTTCTCGTTCATCAGCTACGAAAAACTTGGAAAGAGATTTGTAAAGATCGGCAACTATGATAAAATCTACGATAGAAGCCTGCATTTGAGCATTCAATTTGTTTATTAATCTTTTTATATCAGTAAGAAATTTAAAAAAAATTTAGCCCCAAAGCCGCCCCTAAAATCTGCCGCCCTAGGTTCCAGCCTACTCAGCCTATTGGTAAATCCGCCACTGGCCTGATTGGAGGCAAAAGGCTCGCCACTGTATTACGGGAATTAACATACCTACTTAACTCGTGAAATGTAAGTATAGGTACTATAGACACACGCAGCCTAATTGCGGAACGCCAAATCGTCAAATGATTCTGATCAGTTGGCTTCATTTCTATCACAATTGGCTTCATTTTACGATTTTCGAATTGCGAAACTCTAGTTTCTGCGTAGGGCCTTAACGTTCATAATTGGTTTCATAATAAACTAGAGTTTCGCAATTCGAAAATCGTAAAATGAAGCCAATTGTGATAGAAATGAAGCCAACTGATCAGAATCATTTGACGATTTGGCGTTCCGCAATTAGGCTGCATGTATACAGTGTACTTATAGTACGGTCGAACAAGCTATTTGGTATACAGGCAAAAATATTCATCTTTCCACTACACAGCCAATATTTAGTTTTGTTTTGTGCGTTAAAACTTTTCAGCTTATGGCATCCTTAATTAAATAGAGTGGTATAAAAGAATTGACTAACTCAGCACACCATTATTTAAAATTAGTTGCAAGTTAGCTGCCTGTATACCAAATAGCTTGTTCGACCGTACTATAGGCTACGTTGTATAGCGTCTGCATAGTTACACAACGCTTTGTCTTTTTCTTTCGAAAGTCAAATGACTGACGACTGAAAGAGAGAAATCGGATTGTAACTATTCATCTGATATAACACGTTTATTAGTAAGGGAGTAAGTGGAGGTGTAACCTATCCTTACTAAACGAATCTAACCTACCCTTCAGGGGGAACAGGCGTGTTTATAAATAAAGTTGCTAATCGTCGGTCGGAAACAGTAATGGAACATTTCAAAATGGCCTGTTCTGAGTAATTAAGGTTTAAAGTTTTTAATATTCAAATGCTATTTTATTTTTTCTAGAGACTATTGTGTAATTTTTTTTATTGAATAATATGCAGATTATAGCCAAGTTTATTGCCAAGTTTACTAATTATATATTATAGCCAAGTTTACTAAATAAACTGATACTGAAAACGAAGAGATCACTAAAATCTATATTTCTTTATCGGAATATATAGTTTTCTGTCAAAGAGAAATGACATTTGAGTTGTACCGTTAGTGATTTGGATAAAATATTCAATTCCCTACCATTCTACATACTCATCTCAAAACACGTGATTTTGGAAATGTTCCGGTAATGAATCCGACCGACGTAATGTTATATTTAAAAACGACAGAATTTGACGAATTCTTGATATTTTACTTGGCGAGCAGCGCTACCATGAACGGCCAAGATTAATTGGCCACCCTACACCCGTCACACTCGTTATATTAAATTAAAAGTAATCTGAGCCTGCCCAGTTTTATTTATTACCTTCGATTTCGTTCAGCCGGTCGATTCTGTAAAAATCTCACCGTGAAAACTTGCGTGAAGTGAGCTGTCAGTGTCATCCCACTGATGCTAGGGATTGACCAAGCAAACATTTACAATCATAATCGAGATTTTAATAATAGATTTTATGCTAATTCTATTCATCATTTTATATAATTTCAAAGCTAGTATTTTAGTGGTCAAAACATTAATATTATTATTATTTATTTATTTATATATACTTTATTGTACACCACAAAAATAATAATAATAATTACAATCATTAATACATCTTTTTAAGTTAGATTTCTATCGTTAAGAACAAATCTCATATGGAAAAGTGTTTATGGTAGAAATCTAATATAAGGAGATATATTAATGATTCTAATAACTATGATTCTGTAAATACATGTCTATTATAGTCGCAAATCACATTTTGATCAAGATACAACCTGACACTGATCTGCAAATTGCAAAAAACGTAAGAAAATTTAAATTTCGCGGTCTGCCATGTCACATTCACCTTAACCGGTCAAGCGGCGCGCGTCGCCCATGATTGGCGAGTGGCGACGAAACCGTAGCCAATGAGCGACGCGCGCGAAGTGATGTTGCCATGGTTACCGTGGAGTGAAATATGGAACATTCCGAATCGCACTGTAATCGATTACAACGTGCTTACACTTTGACCCCAATTATTCTGTATGGTATAAATTACCTATTATTCCCCGCATAATCTTACCATGCCGTACGGTTGTCAAGAGTGGTATTTTGACAGTTCAAACCGGTTTCGTTAAACTAACGTGGCATTTTCGAAATTGTGCTACCGGCTACAGTCGCCACCTTACCAAAGGATAAGAAATTCGTAGTGTAAAAAAACAAACAAATAAATACTATAATCTAACCGTGAATAAATAATCAAGTGAAATAGTTTTGACTCTCAGCTGCCATAGTGGTGATTTATCTAAATGGGAACGCAAATTATTTATGTGAGAGTTGTGGGCGATGATGGCCTAATTCGGAATGATCCATAAATCACGCAGCGCACTGCGCATGCGTATCAAGTGAACTTTTTTTTTGCTTTCATGCCATTGACGACCATGTACTTACAACTCGTTTATAGAGAGTAGTATATTCCTTGATGTAGAATGTACATAAGCCTGTACGTATTCGAGTACAGTCACAATAATTAGTTCCTAATTATTTAATGCTGTTAGAGATTTTAATGTCTAAATCCAACTGTTTTTGTACATCGAAAAAGTCAATTTAGTCAGCCTACATTTCAGATAATATAATATAAGAAATCGTGCTAAGCAAGTATTCAGTGATTGGTGTAATGTTCGTTTTCATAAGTACATAATACGTAAAAGCACATATAGGTTTTTTTTATATCATCTCTAGGTAAACTACACGTACAATATACAAACCTTATACCATAAATATTTAGGCATATTATTAATCTAGTGACGATTGCTGTTAGGACACACAAATTGCATTATTCATGTATACGTATGTTTTGGGCTGTCTAATTTTAGTTTTACTGTATACTGTTTACACACTGTGTCTACGTTTCTCAGCCAACTCTCCTGTCGCAGATCTGCTGAAAGAAATTACTAAGTAAATGATGAAAGCAGTTCCTCTATCTTTATGTAGTTTACTTTATTATGTATTTAGTGTGTATATAAATAAATATATTAGATTTTTTAATTTGTATCACATTAAAAAAAATTGCTAATACATTTTTTCTACTGAGTCGGCTGCTTCCTGAGATGCAACTTCTTAATGCCGGGAACGGAGGGACATTGGATGTGTGTCGGCTGCACCCCCACTGCAAAAACCTGGAAATAATGGTAATAATTTGTTACTAAGTATTTGATTTATTTAATTCCTACACATCAGCACATCTGCAGCTAATGTATTTACTTTCAATAAGAATAGCGGTATGATTTATTAAGAACAGCGTCTGATCAAATAAAATCAATTGAATGGGCCAATATTATTACTATATATTTAGAGCACAACGAGTTTCTACATTTCTTAATTCCATGCTCCGTGCCTGTCTGTGTCCCAATTTATTTGTTCCCTATTGTGTTTATCAAAAATAGTGTGTGAAATAATGAATACTTGCCTCAGACCGCCACGCATGACACAGCCGGGAGCGATGTGATCAAATCAAATAGAGGCAGTGTTCTTTTATTGTCTTCTGTCCCTTTAATGACTTAGCAACTGCAGGGTCGACAAGGCTCATCTGCTGAAAGGTAGAATATATCAGATTAATAAAATTCACTTGCTTTTGTGTGCCTATACTTTTGTGTTTTTATTTTAAGTTATCCTATGTTGTCCCACAGCTGGGCACGGTCTCCCCCATACTTTTCCAGTTTTCCTTATGTTGTGCCTTCTTCGGCCAATTGGGCAGGAACGTGTCAGTGACGACGCCCGCCTTGTCTTCAGGCAACCTTTGTTACTGAGTGAGACACGTCTGTGACATGCCTACGTCTTTTACATTAGTTACATATTATTATCATCAAGTGGGTACTATTTTGGCATACCTGACAGACCACCACTCGTCCTTGCAAAGCTAACCACCTGACTGATCATCTAATTCATATACCTAATTATGAACAGTAACACAGGAACTGTGGAGTAGGTAGAGGAATTCATTTTTAAATTAGAAAAACTTTCACCAATAGGTACATGCCAACATTATGTCATATTACTATCACATTCACCATTATAATATCGTGCTAGCCATTGTCACTGAAAAACTAATTCAAAGTAGGTACTAAGATAAAACTTTCATTTGTTTATTTACAATTATTTATTTTGAAACTGCAGACAAAAAGTTTATTTTGTATCGGAAAGCCCCATAGACAGCAGTAGACAGCACATGTTCACCACAGATGATAAAATCGCACCTTCGGTGCAACAAAGTCACAAATAGGCAAAACTGCAAAATTGGGGTAAGTATGCCAAATTGTAAACTATAAGATTATTAACGTAAAACTATAGCAAACAAAATAATTTAAAAATGAGCTGTTGTGACTTTGTTGCACCGAAGGTGCGACCAAAGAGCAGCCGCGAATTTTTTTTAATGTCTTCTTCGTTAGACAACTGACAAGACGCGCGAATTAGCCCTTTTGAAAATGTTAAAAATTGACACAGTGAATTCTGCAAAAATGAGGTAAGTACCATTGTACTTACCTCATTTTTGCAGAATTCACTGTGTCAAAAATGCTTAAGACCTCATATTTATAATAACATTTTATTATAAATATGAGGTCTTAAGCATTTTAAATTGGTAGGTAAATATTATGACGAACAGACGCTAGCACATCAAGCTACTACAATCAAAAAATCAAATCAAATTTCCGTTCACGGGCGAGCGTACCCATTTGTCACCAACCGGCGCGCACCCTTCAGGGGCGAGCGACACCATTTGTCCACCCGATTCACGCGGCTTCAACCTCTATTATTACTGTTAAATACGGTCTAATATCCTGTGCAGCAGTTTGAGTCTATGGTCCGGTAGATAAACTAATCGACTAAATCATTCAAAACGAAAAATATGGGTTGGCAATATTGGAAAAAAAAAGTTAAAAATAGACTTTACGATTCTTAATGGCAGTCTGCAGTGCGTGCTGTTTTGTTATGATGCTATGTTGTTTATTTTAATAGTTTTTGTGTAAAATCGACGTTAAGTGGATGAATATTCGTTTATAACATATTATACGTCCTTGTAGATAATATTTGCACGAAATAACATCACAATCAATCAATAATCCTTTTTTTTTTTGGTCAAAGAAAATTTTACGTAAGTACTTCAAGAAAATCTTATGATTTTACAATTATAGTGGTATATTTTTACAAGATATAGGTAGTTATCAGTCAATAAAGGTTTATGTAGTATCCTAGTAACACTTTTTTAATTAGAAACAACTCAATATGACTAGACCGTGCCCAGCTGTGGGACAACATAGGATAACTTAAAATAAAAACACAAAAGTATAGGCACACAAAAGCAAGTGAATTTTATTAATCTGATATATTCTACCTTTCAGCAGATGAGCCTTATCGACCCTGCAGTTGCTAAGTCATTAAAGGGACAGAAGACAATAAAAGAACACTGCCTCTATAACCCGGTTCATTAAAGAAAGGAATCTGAAATGGCGGTGCTTATCATGTTTTCTCGCTTGCACACTAGTGCCGTCTATACTCACTCTCGCGCGTACTGTAGGCAGAAAAAAAATCAGTCTTGATTTGCTTTCACGCTGTCTTGACGCGTTCAGTAATCCTTTTTACGAATACCTTGTTATAGTTTGCTGTTATTTTTCCGGTGAAGTACCGTCTCATAGACAGTGATAATAAACGAGTTAAAAGTAATATTCGTTCTTTATTTTTACCAACATCATAATAAGGATCCTCCTGAAATTTTGTTTTATACGTTGTCAGGTGTACAGAAACGGACCTTTCATCCCGAAAAAAAAAATACCTACTGTTTCCGATGAAAACCACAATAACGATCTTATAATAATAGATGGCGCCACATGTCTTTCAAATTTTCAACTTTAACGCGCGCGAAGCCGCTGGTAGAAGCTAGTTTGAAGTGAATACGGCCCTGTCATATTTTTATTATTTTTAATTTGAAAAAGTCTTCGACTTGGAATTTTATATGCTAACTGTACTATCTGTCAACGCAAGTACAAGCCGCCATTTAAGATTCCTTTCTTTAATGCATCGGCTTATATTTGATTTGATCACATCGCTCCCGGCTGTGTCATGCGTGGCGGTCTGAGGCAAGTATTCATTATTTCACACACTATTTTTGATAAACACAATAGGGAACAAATAAATTGGGACACAGACAGGCACGGAGCATGGAATTAAGAAATGTAGAAACTCGTTGTGCTCTAAATATATAGTAATAATATTGGCCCATTCAATTGATTTTATTTGATCAGACGCTGTTCTTAATAAATCATACCGCTATTCTTATTGAAAGTAAATACATTAGCTGCAGATGTGCTGATGTGTAGGAATTAAATAAATCAAATACTTAGTAACAAATTATTACCATTATTTCCAGGTTTTTGCAGTGGGGGTGCAGCCGACACACATCCAATGTCCCTCCGTTCCCGGCATTAAGAAGTTGCATCTCAGGAAGCAGCCGACTCAGTAGAAAAAATGTATTAGCAATTTTTTTTAATGTGATACAAATTAAAAAATGTAATATATTTATTTATGTACACACTAAAAACATAATAAAGTAAACTACATAAAGATAGAGGAACTGCTTTCATCATTTACTTAGTAATTTCTTTCAGCAGATCTGCGACAGGAGAGTTGGCTGAGAAACGTAGACACAGTGTGTAAACAGTATACAGCAAAACTAAAATTAGACAGCCCAAAACATGCATATACATGAATAATGCAATTTGTGTGTCCTAACAGCAATCGTCACTAGATTAATAATATGCCTAAATATTTATGGCATTTATGGTATTTACCTAGAGATGATATAAAAAAAACCTATATGTGCTTTTACGTATTATGTACTTATGTATACGAACATTACACCAATCACTGAATAGGTACTTGCTTAGCACAATTTCTTATGTTATATCTTAAATGTAGGCTGACTAAATTTAGTTTTTTGATGTACAAAAACAGTTGGATTTATGGTCGGTTTCTGAGGTTTTTAAACGGAGTTTATCCATTCGATAGTGATTATTGGTTCGATATCGTGTTTCTGAACACGTCATTAAGGAAGAATTTAGCTTAAAAGTCGAGTGAATTATTATCGAGGGTTTATCTGAGAACCTCAAAAACCGAGCATAAGGAAGGAATTCGCTTAAATAGATAATTATGTCGAATCAACAACTATTGAAAGTTTAAACTCCGTTTAAGAATTCTTCAGAAACCGGGCATTAGACATTAAAATCTCTAACAGCATTAAATAATTAGGAACTAATTATTGTCACTGTACTCGAATACGTACAGGCTTATGTACATTCTACATCAAGGAATATACTACTCTCTATAAACGAGTTGTAAGTACATGGTCGTCAATGGCATGAAAGCAAAAAAAAAGTTCACTTGATACTAACGACTACGACGCTTGACACGCATGCACGCATGCGCAGTGCGCTGCGTGATATATGGATCATTCCGAATTAGGCCATCATCGCCCACAACTCTCACATAAATAATTTGCGTTCCCATTTAGATAAATCACCACTATGGCAGCTGAGAGTCAAAACTATTTCACTTGATTATTTACTCACGGTTAGATTATAGTATTTATTTGTTTGTTTTTTTACACCACGAATTTCTTATCCTTTGGTAAGGTGGCGACTGTAGCCGGAAACACAATTTCGAAAATGCCATGTTAGTTTAACGAAACCGGTTTGAACTGTCAAAATACCACTCTTGACAACCGTACGGCATGGTAAGATTATGCGGGGAATAATAGGTAATTTATACCATACAGAATAATTGGGGTCAAAGTGTAAGCACGTTGTAATCGATTACAGTGCGATTCGGAATGTTCCATATTTCACTCCACGGTAACCATGGCAACATCACTTCGCGCGCGTCGCTCATTGGCTACGGTTTCGTCGCCACTCGCCAATAATGGGCGACGCGCGCCGCTTGACCGTGCATGAAAAATACGGATCTTAGTTATTTAGTATCTATCTACAATAATGTTATATTTGCACGCGTTACAGGTTAAATAAGTAGTCTGTAACTAGTTAATACAAAATCTGGTTAATTGTTGAAAACAAAATGCACACAACTGACTTTTTAAATGTACAAACACGGTTGGATTTAGACATAATATCTAAAAGCGTTGAAATAAATAGGAACTAATTTCTGAACTCGATTACGAACAGGCTTACGACCATGGTCGTCAATTATAGAAATAAATAAATAAAAACTGAATTTAATATTAATGACAGCGCCTAACGCGCAAGCACTTCACGCAATCCACATCAAAATAATCTACAATGTGATAATGACAGTGACCAACGCGCAAGCGCGGCGTGAAGTGTTCACTTCACTCGATTCACGACATTAAATGTCGTGAATCGAGTGAAGTGAACACTTCACGCAATCCACATCAAAATAATCTTCTATGTGATAATGACAGTGACTAACGCGCAAGCGCGGCGTGAAGTGTTCACTTCACCCGATTCTCGACATTTAATGTCGTGATTCGGGTGAAGTGAACACTTGCGTGACGCGCTCGCGCCTCAGGCTGTATTGACTAGTCAGTCTAGGAAAAAAAGAAAAAAAAAAACAACATTGAGTTTCTGGCTAAGTTTCTGTTTTGCTATTTTATTGTAAAACCCCACGAAATATTAATGTTTTGACCACTAAAATACTAGCTTTGAAAATATATAAAATGATCAATAGACTTAGCATAAAATCTATTATTAAAATCTCGATTATGATTGTAAATGTATGCTTGGTCAATCCCTAGTATCAGGTGGGATGACACTGATAGCTCACTCCACGCTCACTTCGCCTAACTTTTCACGGTGAAACGGTTACAGAATCGCACGGCAGGTTAAGATATCACAATAATTGGACTTCTGTTTCTTTGATTAATTATGCAGGAATACGAAAATATTGCGGTTCATTGATCTTATTGCGTTGTGCTTAAACTTGATTTTATGAATATTTATTTATACGACTCTGGTTTCAAAGTAAATAGTTGAGGAGATAAGGATTTAATTAATTTTGTGCATGCAGATGTGCTAAATATTTTTAAGATAATTAAAACTCAGCATCTTTCTACTTACTTACTTTAAAATTATATATCGGTATGCAAATCTCCCAAGTCAGACTTTGTGGTATTTTGCATAAAAATTTTTGTTCAACTGTAGACACAGATAATGTAAGTACTTAGGTAGGTACTATAAGAATCCTACTTAAAACTTGTGATGCTTTTTAGGGTTCAGTACCTCAAAAGGAAAAACGGAACCCTTATAAGATCACTTCGTTGTCCGTCTGTCCATCGGTCAAGACCCTTTTTCTCAGGATCGCTTGGAGGTGAAATAAATCTGCTGATGATGATTGAAATAAAGCTACTGATTCCTCTACCCCAAAAGCCGAAAGGACTCTTTTTTTTAGGAAAAGTAAAACTGTCTGAGCTTAACAACCACAGACGAAGATATCCTGACATCACCGTCAAAAATCACATCCATGCTCTCCATAATTATCCAAACAAATATTATAAATACAAAAGAAACTCAGTATGTATGTCTGTCTGTAACGTATCGAAAATTTTGCACACGTAAACCATGACAGGCGGGGTAATTGCGTAACCCACCATCAGTAGCAATGGCTTTCATTTTGGCAGTTCTACAACATTCATAACGTTATTTACGTTGTTGAGCAAAACAAATTTTTCGAACATAATTATGAAGGATTAGCAATATCCTTCAAAATGATTCTGATTGTGATTGATATAGTGTGTTACGCATTTACCCCGACGGTCATGGTTTACGTGTTCCAAACTTTCGATAGGTACAAGAGACAGACACACATGTGGGGTAGTTGTTTTTTTATCCTGATAATACGTTCCCTTAGGGGGCAAAGGCTTCAATCGAAGGCAAATCTTTAATTGAATCGGAGCCTGCGCTACGGAAAATACCAAAAAGATTCACCCAAATGAAAACAACAGACCGCCGTAACAAGCCTCCCCAAGTAGGTCAATACTTATTAATAAAAACCGTGTTGTATAAATAACCAAAAAAAAAATACTTTTCCATACAAAGTGACGACTTGATATGTCGAAAGACAACGATCCATCAACTTTTATAGGCACCCAAGATTGTTTTTCCGCCAATTATAACACGGCAAAGTTAAATGGCGGTGTTATGATTGATAGCGTATTGTAATTTCACCCTATTATCTTGCGAGAAGTGTAAAGTGAGCCTGTAAACCAGTCAATATTGTGTACACGTTGTGTTCGTCGGGTTATACTTGTCGTTAAGTAATTGGCAGACATAAGAGAAAAGACCTACGATTTTATCTTGAATTTTTTTTATGGATAAAGTAATTTGTATGGTTTTACACCTCGTTACAACTATACTGTAGGTAATTTTGTATGGGATTTGCTTACATTGCTGACATGTTTTCCGTAGAAATATAAAATTTGAGTCTAAACCTATTTGTATATATAGGAACCACATTAATTTTATAGCTTTTAATTGTTATTATTATTTTTAGCCCAAAGAATAAGCATTGCCATCAAACGTGGTAATGCTGCCAGTTTTTTGGGCACTTATCCCATTGACAGCGATGCGAACGAATTTTTTGATGCCCAAGCCCAATGCGTCTTTTTCTTTTTTTTCCTTTTTTTATTGTTATTAATTTTATAGCTTGTGGCACATATGTTTATTGTGCTAAGTGCTAACCTATAAGAAATTGTTACACTAACCTTAGATTTTAATTAAATACTGTTACAGTGTTAACAATTGTTGGCCATTAAAGAAAATAAATAAATATTTACCTACTCTCATACTAAGTAGGTAGTATTAACTTTTTAGCCCTCAAAATCAACTCAAAACGGTATTGAAATATCAGCCAATTAAATCAATTAGGGTCTTTTGTTGTCATTGTCACGCAATGGTCACAAGTATACAAGAAGTGGTCATAATAATGAATACACTTGTAATCATTACGAGGCAATTTGTTTGCCGGTCGGTTGCGATGCAGGAAAAGTATCGGAAGATTCGATATCGAGATTTTACCTTTTTTTAATGATATACTACCTTCGGAAATATACAGGGCCGAATTAAGTTAGCGAAACTGATGGGTATTGATATCTTACACGATAAAATAAAAAAAAATAACGATTTGATGTTTATTTTCCCCCGGCCATAGGTAGAGGTGGAAGACCACGGTGGTTTTAGCCGGTAAGAGTCCGGCATGCCCCTCTGTCAACCCCACGATAGAGGAAGTCCATGAGGATTTCCACCGCGAAGAAAAAAAAAGGGGTCAACGACCGCTGATAGTGTTGTTACTTAAAGAATGAGTTGAGAAAATATGTTTTTTCGTGTTCTTTCGATACCAGTTACGTCTGTGAAGTTTATACAAAAAAAAACAACCGACTTAAAAAAAAAACACTACAAAGTGAAAAATAACTTTAGTTTCGGAAGTCGGTGTCGTTGGTTCCGCATTTTCGTTTTTGACACCGACTTCCGAAATTGAAGTTATTTTTCACTTTGTAGTGTTTTTTTAAGTCGGTTGTTTTTTTTGTAAAAAAGTTTTT
This sequence comes from Amphipoea oculea, assembly GCA_945859645.1. Lineage (NCBI taxonomy): Eukaryota > Metazoa > Arthropoda > Insecta > Lepidoptera > Noctuidae > Amphipoea > Amphipoea oculea. The sequence continues at coordinate 20,404,636 of OX243873.1, forward strand.
ATTTTTCTCTTTTTAGTTGTACCTACCCCACACAAATTCAATTAACACTATTGCATTGAAGAATTGAAGACACCGACTAAAAGAATCATCAAAATTCGCATAGAAATGCTGGAGATGCATTACATTATGCATATAACTTCGTACATAAGAATAATTACTAATGTATTATATACTAAAACCTTCCTGAAAGTATGTAGATGACATTAATGAAAGAATTATCAAAATCGGTTCATTAGTTTTTGAGAAAATCGCGGACATACAAACATACATATTACATACATACGGGTCGAATACAGAACCTCCTTTTTTAAAGTCTGTTAAAAAAAATTGTTTTTTAAACCGATATTTCAAGTGAAAAATCATCAAAATCATTTCTTTTTCGTTTTATCGTATTTAGATATCCATCGATAATTGAATTCGACCCTGTATAAGCGTAATTATCATGCCAAATGATGTGATTAATTCGAACGGCATCTACTTAGGTATTGAAGCTTTTAAATGACTCGTCCAGTTTCTGGAATTCTGTTCAAGTCTCTACATTTAAATGAGGAAACCCTGCATAAAATATGGCTGCTGGTTTAACCCAAATAATCAAGAGACAAACTAAAAGGGCTCAACAACAAATAAAAATTACAATAATAGGCTTTCAGAATTATTACAGTCAACAAAAGAGATAGGTATGCAGGATCGTCGGATATAGTTGAAGTTTAGTAAGAAACCGGTGGATGTTGTCGACTGAAATTTAATTTGATAAATGAGCTGTTTGTTTTCTATTAATAAAATTAAATTTTATTCGAGAACATCCATCGGTTTCTTACTAATCTTCAACTATATCCGACGATCCTGCATACTTATCTCTTTTGTTGACTGTACATGTGTATGTACACATCATACATACACACACATATGTTATGTGTATACATTTCGGTCGAGTACGAGTACCTATTAAAGTTTTGTATGAGTAGATTTTCGCGATTATGATGTTGATATCATAGAGAAAGTTGTTCAGTTCGTTGGTTTGTACCACACCCTCAAATATGACCACACATATCTTATTTACGCAGTATACTTACTGCAACGTACCTCAATAACGCAAAGTCTAGCGTAATTATAAAAAGGCAAACTTAGGAATAATCGTAGACACGGAATAGTTATGGCGTAGACTCGTAGGCCGTAGCGGTCGTAGCTCGTAGCAATAGTTTAGAAGTACCTACATCCCTTGTAGCGCTACGAGTGCTACGCGCCTACGACCCTTATCGCTGTCATTGATTCCCGAGTTATTTATGTGCGTCTGCGCATTTTTTTTCAGGTTATAACTTTATAAGTAAATTAAATATCATTTTATACCTAATATTGGTTAATTATTTTTTTATAGTTATATGCCAGCCCGCGACTTTGTCCGCGTGAAATTTCCGGTTCCCCCGACCCACCCCGTCGCATCGCATTGCCTGCCCGGGCTTTTACTGTGTTCTTTATTACTTTTTTATTTCGTTTTTGCTCGGCTAAGTGTCTTGCTATCAAATGCAAAAATAAGTTTTTCAAATACGCGTTCAAACAGTCAATCAAACAATTTAAACTCTTCAGTTTTATTATTACTTAGTATAGATAGATATTTTGCATGTCATCACTAATTAACGAAATGCGTCTTTGCACTGATTTTTTCAAAAACACTTACAGAAAATTCTTAAATACCGATCTTTTTATATACCTTTAAATAAAATTAAAATAAAAAAAATATTTATTTATACAAAAAAAACAATCAACAATGCTTAAAAACTAGGTCGCATGATTTCAGTGAGTCAAGGTCATACAGCTAGAGTAAACCCTGACTCCCAAACCAGGAGATCCTGTGACTTAAGAGTCAGCATTAAATTCGGCCTGGTTTTACATACGAAATTAATTAATAAACTTGAATAATACATGCAGTTAGTAACTTCACTTGTACCTACAACATTAATGCAAATTTCGATTTGAATCATTTTACTAGTAGCAGAATTGAAAGAAAGAAAGAAAAAAAAAAAAGACGGGTTGCACTCCGGGAGTGCCGGCAGAAGTGAAAACTTGAATACTAACGTTGTGCATTTTTGATATTTTTCATTAATAAATGCACTTTGTTCAATTTCCATATTTTAAACAGTATGTACAATTTACATATTTTGTATAACACGAATTTTACACAGCAGTGTGGCCACTACACAGACGGTCGAGCCATCAGCTGTCACCATCCATGGATGCGCGTGACACGCTGTAACATAAACAAACACGAACATCCGCGCAAGTGCCCTGCGACGCCTAAACGAAACAGCAGGCATACATTTTCGCCGCGCCGTAGAAAGAGAGGGGGATACTTCCTCTCCTACGCCGCGCCGGCTGTCTACTCTCCATCTGTCTTACGAATTTTCGATCAGGTCACGTGTCCTGATGCGATGTCCTGACGCGAGTTTAGCATTTTTTACCCATTACAATAAAAATGTACAACGCCGCTAAAGAAGTTTTCACTTCAAAAATAGGTTTATTTGTCACAGAAACACGTGCATACAAAAAGATAATTAATTCTAAAAATAAGGAAAAATAAAAACAAAATATACGAATCCATAATCATGAGCACAAAGCAGAAATTGTCGATGGCTGCATACTCGTATGTGTGCGTGTGACAAGAAGGCTTCCACTCAGCATAATGCTCCCCACCATAAATATAATGTAAAAGAAATGACGTTTTAACAAATAACTGTCACTTTGGACCAGTATTCGCGATCGGATGACGCGATAGTAGTGAAACATGTGTTTACAGCAGCCATCATTTAGTTATAGCGTCCCTTTTCGGAGTGGGAGTCATTTATTATTTCGTTTTTATATTTATGCATTACATATCGAGAACCCTCCTTGCCACGGAAAACCCGGCTGTTATTCGTAGATCTTCGACAGTCGTTACGGGTCGTCAGAAGCCCAAAAGGACCAAGGGGTATCGTGTTACCCAGTAACTGGGTAGTGGAGGTCGGATAGGCAGTCAATTCAAATAAAATACTGGTACACAGCTGCATCCAGTTAGAGTGGAAGCCAACCACTACATAATTGGGAAAACAGCTAGGTAGATTTGATTGATTGATTTAATACGTAGATTAGCGGCCCGCCCCCGCTTCGCTTTTTTCGAATTTCCGAAGTTTTCTTTTTGTTGTGGTTTTGTTGTTTGTGTTTTGTAAAAAATTATTATCCAATTTGATGCAGTCATTCGGGAGTTGCACGTACAGACATTTAGGCGACTTTTGTGTAAGAACTAGCTGCGCCCCGCGGTTTCACCCGTATAAGTGTCGATCCCGTGGGAATATCGGGATAGAAAGTACCCTATATGTTAATCCAGGATGTCAGCTACCTCCATACAAAATTTTATCAAAATTGGTCCAGCCGTTTGAGCGTGAAAAAGTAACAAACATATAAACACACACACACACTCATAAACTTTCGCCTTTATAATATTAGTGTGATAGAATACCTACAATTTTAAATCAAAAACCGTTTCGTATTTTTTGCATATCAACTAAACTTGAGGTCAACGACTTTTTAACTCCAACAAAAAGCAGTTTGTTGTACCTAATTAAGTTTTTTTTAAAGATGCTGAAGTTCAAAAGGTAACTTCGTTAAAGTAATTAGTAGTTGCACTTAGTTATTAATTATTTTGAAAATCAAGATGAAGTTAATTTTACAGTGGCTCACTATTAACCGGTTTTGTTAACCCGATCGTGAAATCTCCACTTGATGCCAAGGACAGTTCGATTATGATATTTTTTAATTGGCACCCTTTTTGGATGAGTAAATTGTTTTGTAAAACAAGCTTCATTATTGTTAAGAATATGTAATTTTACCTTTCTCTCAGTATAGGTTTTGTAAATGTAAAATGAATTATTGAAAGAAATCTTCTTTAGGCGCGATGGACATTTTTTGAGATGAGAAAAAACCATTGAATTCGCGCCACTGTTACCGTAACCGACACCGCTTCGGATCTGTTCGGCTGTCCTCGGGATGTACTCGGTTTTAATGTATATCCGTTTATATGTCAGTGAGTTATGGCAAAGTATTCTGTTTGTGTTTCGTTTTCATTTCTGGTGGCACTCCCGGAGTGCCACTGTTTTTTTACATGGAGCGACTGCCTATCTGACCTCCACAATCCAGTTATTGGGTAATACGATACCCCTTGGTAAGACTTTCCGGCTTCTGACGACCAACGACTGTCAAAGATCCACGAATCCCACCCGGGATCAACGGCTCTCAGTATGATGGTCACCCATCCACGGACCAACCTTGGCAAGCGCAGCTTAACCTGTTCGATCGACCCGTACGGATGTTATTACTGAGCCACGAGCCCGAGAAAGAACCTACATAAGAAATGAAAAAAAAAACGAATTTGGACCCACAACCTCATGCATGAGAGGCGGGGTCTCAAGGGGGTCCCATTCAAAATATATATTTGGGAACCTAGATAATCTGTTATCTAATCGGAATAAACAAACACTACCTTAAGAATATGTTTGATTTACAAATTATTTTAGTTTTACGTTTGTAATTTGTATTAATTATGCATGCTACGCCGGCCCCTTAACTACTGGGTCATCACAACGACACAGATTAAACATACCAACTTAATACGAACAATAAAATCTCATTTATCATTTGCATTACCCATCATATTATTTGTATCACTCATCAAACTGGCACTTCTCGAAATATAATGGCCGAAAATTGTTCCATTTATTATAAGCAAAGGTTGTTAATATGAATAAAACATGAGGAGTATCCATCAACCATAATTCATAACAGCCAGGCGATATATCTTGCAGGGAAGAGAACTGGTCGTTATATCGCAAAACATCGAATCATTGCCGTAATTTTGTATTTACTCGTCGAACTGAGGCAGTTTTTTTTAATATGCCCATTGACTTAAAAAGGTGGTAATATTTCATGTGGATCGTACCACTTTTTAGTTCGGCGAGTGACCATAATCAATGGAGGAAGCCATTACAAATAATATATTGGTGCGGGAATGCATCGGAGCCGCCCGCGCCGCGCCGTGCAACGCATCAATATTGTTAAGAGTGCGAGCAAATATGTATTTATTTATCGAATATTAAAATGATTTGTTCCAAGTAGGTAGCTATAACTTCCCTAGACAGTAAAGTGAAACGTGATAGTGACTAGCAAATTAAATGAGAGTTATTGGGTAATAACTAAACTGGTAGGTAGATTTTCCATTGACATTTTTTTCCAAATAAATGTATTTCATGCGGCCATGACGTGCCAACAAACAATCTTGGCTTATTGTTTACTGGTAAAAAACGATATACTTTCACATTGTTATTATTATTTTTAATCTCTCTTGACATTTCTCCCGAAACCTTTGGAAGGTGTACGAGGGGCCGAAACCAACTCGCAGAGGCACGTTAGACGTTTTTAATGAAATGAGACACCAACAAACGATTATCCCTTGTCGCGCTATGCAAGTGCACCCAAGGACAACTCCCGGTCGGTGTAGGACTAATGTTAATTTTATATTTTTTTTAAAGAAATGAAAAATTAGTGCGAATTTTGCTATTGCGAACTACTTAAATGATTTGAGTACCTAAATTTTTGAAAGGTTGTCGTGCCCAAATTATTTAGTTACGTGCCACCAATGGCGCGCGTGCCATTGGTTCGCCATCCCTGTCCTAGTGCTTTCGCTGGGAAAAAGAAGTGGCGCAACAAACTTCCCAGCAGCACAGCTGTCTGTTCAGTTAGATCATTCTTAGTACCAGATAGCTATTACTAGAATTAAAATTAATTCTGGCAATTTGCAAAATAGCCCGTCACACGTCAAATAACACACACCTACAAAATGAGATACAACTTAAAGAACAACTTATTAAAAAGAAAATAAATAAAAAGCTACTTCCAAATAAAAATAAACCAACGCCTCCGCTCTATCTTAAATTACCCGAGAAGCAAAAAAATCTTCTTGAGAAACCAGACACTAAAAAACGAGCAATCTACCAAGTTTTAACAAATTTAATTTTAAGCGAACGTTAATTTGTCAATAAAATCGCCTTTTAGCACTGTGGAGCCATAATAAATACTCAGAAGAAAAGGTATCTGATATCCGATTGATTCTCCTTACTAAAGGCGTCACAAGGCGGCGCGACGCGGCACGACCCGGCACGACGCAGCTCGGCACGGTAAAACATTAAGGGGATTACAGGACCTAAACGCAAAAAACGCAAGTTTTATAATGCCTAAAAGTATATGATCGAGTAAGTAATCAAAATCAGAAAAAATATTATGATATTCTTCAGGCTATATTACATGGTAGGTAGTAGGTAGATAGTGTTTTGAAAACATAATGCAATGCAACTAACTTGATACGATAGAAAAAAATCATGAAGATACTCGTACCTCTAAAAATTTTCTTTTTACGACAAAACCATACATATCAACAATCATACATTACCTAATTCGTCAAACCAATGAAATCGACAATCATCATACCATACTAATCAAATAATCATTCTGATTTTTTGTCAGATTATTTTACAAGCAACATACTAAAACTCTAGTGTGTTCATTTTTTTGTCCAAACAATAGATTTTTTGTAAATAGATAATTGCTTCATATTTTGCAATAAATTACCAGCGTTGTGTCATCGCGCTTCTCTTTCTTTTCTATGCAGTCCGACAGTGACCGCGCTTTAAGTCATGTAGTCCCCTTAACATTTGTATGGTATGCCGAAGCCTTCCGCGGCATACCGCACCATCCCGCGGTATGTTCAAGTCCTCTTGTGACAATATCAACGAAATGCGAGTGCTAATTGTATGAAAATAAGATTCAAAATCATTTCCGCTAACGAAAAGCCATACCTTGCGGCGCCGTGCCGTCTGTTTTTTTTTTTTATTACTGAATGGTCTCTTGACCTCGATCACGCCTGATGGAAAGCGATGGATGAGGTCTATGATGGAACGAGAGTGCCCAGAAGATGCCTAAGGCACTGGAACTCCCACGAATCGACGAAACACAGCAAGCTGCTTGACGCCAGACTCCGATGGGAGGGTGGTCGCAAACCAGGCGGGCGTTAGCTCTACAGCTAGGAAAGAATTGGCCAGTCAAATAAGGTGTTGGGTGTGACTGTCCAGGATGCGCCGTGCGCTCGGTTCAGTTGAGTAACCAGCTGAACAAACTGCACTACACGACTCACGAGGAGCCTTCTCTTCATGCACCCCAAAAACACCCAAACTTTACACCTACTTATCTTGATGCATAAACTCGGTACAGTTATTTAAGAATTTAAGGTATCCGAGCTAGGAGTCGAAGCCTGTTCTCTGTTTACCCCACACGTCGATAAAATCTGCTATCATAAACCATGGCGGGTTTTATGAAGTGACGAGCAATTTTGTTTAAATACTTTTGGTCAATTAATAAAGAGTAAGCAGACGTTTCTGCGAAGCACTTAATTGTATTATTGGCGGTACATCTCAAAACAAGTTGTGGATTCTTTTGAAGTATTTTCGTGTTGAAACACTTGTCGAGTTCTCTAAAGAAGAGTGCTTTGCACCTACGCTAATTAGCTCTAATAGGAAAAACAGCGCATCGACCTTTGGTACAAAGATAGACACGAGTGGTCGGAAAAACAAACAATGTAAGTAGATTACTAGTACTAATAACGAGCCAAAACAGCTGAAATTTGCTTAGCATATAATGTTCCCACTGCTGGGACACAGGCCTCCTCTCTACGAGAGGGAGTCGGCCGTAATCCACCACGCGGGCCCAGTGCGGGTTGGTAGATGTCACACGTCCTCAAAATTTTGGTTCTAGGACATGGTGGTTTCCTCACGATGTTTTCCTTCGTACACTGGTCTCATCGAAGTGGGGTGCTTCGCCTGACGTTATGCGGACTACTGGACTGGCGCTGTCCTTTTCTGCGGGAGAATTCGCGTGCCCCGTGTGGAGTCGTTCTGCCCATGCAAAGCTAGTGGATACAGCTTTGAACGAAACGTGCCGGATCATCACTGGTTGCCTAAAACCGACCCCGGTACAAATGCTGTATCCGCTAGCAGGAATAGCGCCACCAGTGGTCCGCAGAGCGGTGGCAAGCTCCAACGAAAGGGCCAAAATGATCTCCGACACACGACACCCTTTGCACGACAACACCCTTGTGCCACAAAGGCTGAAAAGCCGAAATAGCTTCTTAAAGTGTGTCGTCCCACTCACTGGCGAACTACCACAAGAAAGACTGAGGCTGTGGCGAGACAGTGCTTCCTTACCCAAACCGTTCGTTCCACCCGCTGAGGACCTCCCACCTGGACATGAGTTACCTTGGGTAAACTGGAAGTCTTTAAACAGACTCCGGACCCAGGTTGGCCGAAGCAAGGAAAACCTGTTCAGGTGGAAATTTATAGACGACTCCGCCTTGGAGTGTAAATGTGGTGCTGTTCCACAAACGATGGGACACTTAATATCGTGCCCTGCGTGTCCTGTCAGCTGCACGTTACAGGAACTGATGGACGCTAGTGATGGCGCCAAACAAGTGGCCGAATTCTGGGCCGAGTACATTTAGATTGCCATCGACACGCTAAGAAGAAGATCGTGCGACAAAATTATTTACACAAAGTAAAGCACCTGGCTGGTTTCTAACCCACGACCTACAACTCGTAAGTCGAGGTCGTTACCATTGGACCACCACTGCTCCAGTGCATGCCTTTCCGCAAAAAATCATCAATGAAAACCAACTTTCACAAACTTAAAATTGGCGTGTCGATTTAAACGCCACGCAAGATTAAACGGCGCCCTTTAATTAATACGGCGAGACGCAACACAAACGAATTCTGTTTTTAGTTTCGAATACAAAAAATAACATTGAACTTGAGATGTTGAAAGACTGGATTCAATTCCACACATTTTTTTGTAAGTCCACTGTACAAACTTGCTCCATATTCGCTCCAACTCTAGCTTGACCTTTTCCAATAATGACAACAAAGAAAAAACTGGTACCTACTATGTATTTCTGCTCCGCGATTAATGATACATGATAAATGTTTTATAATTAATATAATCATATAAGAATCCCTAATTTGGAGAGTAATCATTTCCAACAACATTGGTGATCGTTGCATGAATGTCGATGGCTATAAGAGTAGGGGAAGACCAAAGAAACGATGGATGGACTGTGTGAAGGGTAATATATGGCCAGAAAGGGGATGACTTCCAAGATGACGACTAATAGAGAAGTATGTAAGAAAAAGACATGTTGCGTCGACCACAAATATATCAGGATTAGGGCAGGAGAATGATCATTACATGGCAATTTTAACTAGAGTCAGCTTCGCGAAATGACAAAAAAGAAACATTTTAATAAAACCCAGTGCCAAAAATATTTGGTTCCGATGTAATTAATTCTTTTGAGGGACCAATTTAGGATAATAAATAAATTAAAAAAATACTACCTACAACTTTGGAGATCGCTCTGGGACTGCCAAATGTAGGGATATGAAAAAAAAACCGAAGAGGCCGAATTAAATAATGAAACCTCTTTTCCTTATACGGAAATATATTACTTATACGTCGGAAAAAGATATTGGTTTTGGGTCGGAAATAATGGTTATTGATAAATTCAACCAATTTAATAAAGAGCAGAATATTTATTAAATTATTTTTCATTTCAGACCTGAGGGGCAATTCTCGTAATTTTAAGAACGTTCACAGTCTCATTCTGTCAAAAATACCTCTAAGTTCTCAACATTTTTGACAAGTTTTAGACATTGACTGCGCTGAGAGTGTGACTTGAATTTGAACGTTTTTTATTTAAACTGTACGAGAATTGGTTTCCTGCAAAACTTCCAGCTTCGTAAAGGCTCTAGGAACATACAATTTTGAGACTTTGGTCATTAAAGAAAAATCTTAACGACTTATCACATAATGCAACAGACATACTTAAGTATCAATAATAATAACTACAAAGGAAAAAATTCATCATTGTAACGCTTAACCGGAATTCATAAAAAATAATAAATTTCACCAAACCGGTGAGTAATTCTTAATATGTATCGTTTGTCGTTAAAACGGGATGTTTGGCTATAACAGGCAAAATTTAACTGTTTTTACCGACTTCATCTACTTTTATTATGCCGAGATTCATGCTAATGTTGGCATAAATATTATTTATTTTTTATATTTAAAAGTGTGCCGTGTGTTTAATGGACTTAGAATATAAATCTGTATTTATAATTACTATGGGCCCGCCCCTGCTGCCCTACTGCCCTGCTTTACGACGTGACAAAACATTGAGATTTCTTTATTATTTATACCACACTAGCTTCTCCCCGCGACTTCGTCCACGTGAAATTTCACCCTCCCCCCATTCACCATCTTAGAGGTGAAATTTATAGGATACCTACTCTTCACAAAGAACACACCCTCCAAATTTAGTGTCCTAGAACCAAAAATCGACATACTTAGACATGTAACATCTACCAGCCTGCACTGAGCCCGCATTGCCTGATTAGCCGATTCCCTTTCGAAAAGAGGAGGCCTATGTCCCAGCAGTGGGAACGTTATAGGCTGATCATCTACATAAGTATACCTATTATAAAATTCAAAGTCCTGACTGACTGATGTATCAACGCACAGCCTAAACCGCTGGTCCTAGAGACATGAAATTTGGAGGGTGTGTTCTTTGTGAATCCACTAAGAAAGGGTTTTTCGAAATTCCATCCCTAAGAGGGTGAATGTGTGAAATTTCACACGGACGAAGTCGCGGGCAGAAGCTAGTTACTTCATAATCATCATCATCTTATCATCTGTGTAGCCTTTTCCCAACTATGTTCGGGTCGGCTTCCAGTCTAACCGGTGCAGCTGAATACCAGTATTTTACATGGAGCGACTGCCTATCTGACCTCCACAACCCAGTTACTGGGTAATACGATATGCTTTGGTAAGACTGATTGTCAGACTTTCAGGCTTCTGACGACCCGTAACGACGTGAAGACACACATTTATCTAGTAAAGTAAGAGAATATTCATTAGAAAATATTTATTTTGCAGTTCATTAGACATCTCATAATTAGCTACCTTACAAAAATGGGAATGATTCATCAGTTCACAAACATCACAGCTGCGCCATAGAGGTCAATGATCAATTACCATAACATAATATTAGCACCGTTTAGCAAATCCGCTGATCTACAGGACAAATATCTTCATAAAATTGATTAATCAAAATTTATTACAAAATAAAACACAAAATCCTAGCTTTATTTATTTCAAACACTGATATTAGATATTATATTATAATCCTGACTGACTTGACTTGAGTATAACTTATCGATTTTCGAATTCTTAAATCGAGAAAAGGTCAACAGCCATTAAATTAAAGCTCTCGATTTAGCTAATAGAAAATTAAATTGGTAAAATAAGATATAAAAATAAGACTAATGTATTGACAATATGGCGGGCACTTCGCGGCTGACAAAAACGGAGAATGAAATTTACATTACAAAGCGTAAAATTACCATCTGCCGTTCTTTCTTGTTGTTAGGGCTGACAGTTTCGGAGTCCCTGAACAGTTAGGCTTAAAAAAAAAAATTGTTTATGATGGAGCTGCCTGCTAGGACTTAGGGGAGGCCTTTGCCCAGTAATACTATAGACTAAACAAAACAGAAATGGACCTGCCTTGATGAATATGCATATTTTTTTTTACAGATCTTGCAGTACCTACCTACTTGAAAGCTTGATATTTTATTAAAGTGAGACAGTGTTTATAGTCCAAGCTAACATCTACTTATTATAAGATCTCTGTCTCTTATACTAGACAAAATACATGGAATTCCAAATAACTTAATTTTAAAAAACATTTCTGTGATTTATGACCATCTAAGTTATTTGAAAAGACACACAGAGCACATCGAAATATTAAAGCGTCCCTGTGAAAATTCCATGTTATGTATTTTGACAGGGCCTCGAAAGTGCAACGCTGTTTGCCATAACAATGAGTGACATAACTCCAAATCATACAAGCATAATATCTAGAAGCGTAGGTGCAACATGGATGTGGGCTTAACATCCCGTGCAATACGGAACTATGAGCCATTTGGAGCCCACTAGTTCCGAAACGATGGCCCTGGATCTATTTTGAACAATCTAGATAGGTTCTACGCACTAGTTAGTATGCCTAGAATTTAATACCTTTGCAAAATCTTTTTGGGCCAAAGAAACAGCACTGACATGCAACGTTTCAATGCTGCCAGCCTTTTGGGCACATAACCTGTTGACAGCGATGCGGACAAAGAAGAATGGGCGGTTTCGTCCCAAGTGTTGTAACATGTTTCTACCTATATCATACGGAAGATCTAAGTGAGTGTTATTTTTTTTGTATGGGCATAACTCTGTATCTCGTGCAGGGAAAGTGTTATAGTAGTTTCATTTATTTAATACAGCTTAATTAATTAGTCTTTTAATGACAAAAGGACTAAAGCTATTTATAACTACCTACTCCTACTCTGACCCAACACCCCCCAGAACCCCCTCTACTACCCTGCGCCGCACACTGCCATTGTTTTTTTTTTTTATTGTAAGCGCAGAAGCAGCGAAAAAGCAGCAGCAATTTTATATGGGAGGATGCATATGGCCAACAGCCTAAGTGACTATGTCCTGTCTATTTCAGTATTAACAGAAGAAGACCTTTTATTAATTTCTCTAGGTAGTAACCAAATAAAGCTTGCCCGGTCTTATTTGAGCGAACACGTAAGAAATGGCATGTACACAATCGAAATATGCATAGGAGCTGTTCCTAACCTTGTGCGATATAATATAAATATTTCAGAAGGTATTCTTTTGAGGGGGCGGACAAAATCGCGACATGTATCTGGTAGGATTTATTATTCGTATATATTGACAAAAAGTAGAGCAGGCACGGCGAGAGATGCAATTGCACATTATTATTGCTCATGTTTGACTGGAAAAGAACAGTGGGTACTTGCGCTCACATAATGAGTATCATTTGGTACCTTGGCTGGGCAACACACCAGCCAAGCATATTGTTACCCGCGACATTTTTGGACGACATTATTATAGATAATAACCATTATTAAAAGTAAATCACCGTCAAATAGTAAGTAATGCCGCCAGTCTCTTGGGTACATTACCAGTCGACAGCGATGCGGATGAATTTTTCGACGCTATATTTTAGTTTGTGTATAGTTTTAGTTAAGTTAGTTTTTATTTTTTTTATTTTCGATAGAATATAGATACTACTTAATTAATCTATTATTATATCACAAGTACCAATATGTGTACAATGTGCATTTGTTTGAGGCATATTCCTACATAAGGGAATTATTCAGTGATAATTGTATAATTTTTTTTTTGTCTATGTATTTTCAAATGTGCGTTTATTTATAACTGACAAAAGTAACTGTTAATGCCTGTGATTAATGTACAATTATTGTAAATGTAATAATTTTGTGGATATGTAACACAAAATGTAAAAAAGTATTGATTGATATTATGATTAAAGCATTATTTAGTACGCAAAATACGCGCATTGACGTGGAGTTGCGGACACCAGCCTGTATTACTTATTACCTTAAGCATTATTTAATACAAAAACCTTTTTTTCACTTGAAGCCCAATACTTTTGACCTGCACGCAATTGTAATAACAACTTGGATTATTATTCATAAAAAAGCCTAAATGAACATGTTTATACTAGTCGCAACTTGTTACAAGGGTTGGGACGCAACTCATATAATAACGCCCATTCTCCTTTTTTGATGCCTATGATTCTACATTACTTATTATTATTATTTGAATACTGTTAGCTTGTAAATTATGTAATTTATAATATCTTGTTTAAATCTATTAAGCAAAATATTGTCTTTCTTGCTTGATTTTTGCATAAGTGTTTACGGAAATTAATAATCTTTAGACACCCTTCATGCATAACGTTTATTTATAACAATCTATCTGCTTTGTCGCGTGTGTAAGTGTCCACCATTCACTTTGACAGTAATACCGGAGTCGTTAAACTTGAAATTGGTTCTGAAACGTTTGTCGAGTTATTGTGAACTTTGGCCAATGTCCAGGCAGGCTGATGATAATATGAACTTCCAGAGATGTTGTTTTTATAATGACCGTTGTTGCTGAAATATTCTAAATGTTTGTAGGTGCCTTCTGCATAGTGAATACGATATTTTGGGTGTGTCAAATTTTTTTATAGTACGTCATCATTTCGTCATCATCGTCGTCGTCAAACGAAGCAAAAGGAGTATGCAAGGATCGTAGCAGGTGGCGTTCTGTAATTTCTATCCCAAGGGAAGAAGGAGTGAGTTTTTGTTTATGTGCACGTACGTCATCAGTTTTTCGTACGTCATCAGTTTTTTTGCAGATCTTGATACTACGATGGTTTATTTCTAAATGACAATTAGCTATTCAGACATCGTACGAATGAGATGACAAAACCACTGGGCACGTGGAACAAGGTCCTGGCGCCATTACGTGCCAGCCCTATCTGATAGGTATCACATCACTTGAAACGGACGGCATATCATCTTTTTTTTAAATGAAAATGTCAGCCACTATAAGTTGTTTTAATATTATTACCAGTCCCCGTTTATTTGTCAATTCGTTTGTGTTCTCTTTTGTTTATTAGCTGTTAACACACCCAGTCCCGGTACTTAATCGTCTCTTGACTTTTTTATAAACGGTAAACTTTAAAACCTAGTTTAATATTCATATTAAATACTTGTAAGTCAAGACGCAAATGGCTGGGCTCGAATAAAAATAGACATCGCGAAATTATTTATGATCAATAAAATTTTAGAGTCGGAATCAAGAATGTAAGCTCTCTCATTTCGACGTTGTAATATTAATCAGATAGAGAGCTCGTATGACGATATGACTGAATCTCGAATAGTATCCTTATTTTCAGTTTATAAAAATGTACAACATAAAATAAGCGAGTGACAAGATAATAGTGGACATGCCTTTAAAATGCCCGGAGCTCATCGCTCACCGCGGCGCATTTAAATTAATTTTAAAGCACATAAATAAGTAGCTGCATATACTTAAGAATGCATAAACTTTATTGTCTTGGCAAACTCGATAAGTTCATCGAAGATAATAATTTCTAAACTCACCTTGTTAGAGAAGTCCAAGGAAACAAATCACACAGCCTTGTATTCACTATAATCCCGATCAAGTTGCACGTGGTACTGGCACAAATAATGTCAAAAAACACCGAATCGTAAAAAAAAACAAATGAAAAACTATTCTAAATTCAAACGGCGCGCGAAACCACAGAAATGTGTCAGTGGCGCGTCGCGGCGGACGGCCTAGGCACTAAACGCGTGTAGAATAGTAATAATGGTGGGGACCAAAATCGAATTTTTCGAAATTTTGAGAACGGTAGTGTCGCATCGGTGGCGAGGTTTTGAATGGCGCGGCGGGCCGCTGTACATCCGAGACTGGCTAACAAAGCGGCAGGACATCGACTTTATAAATTAATTTTGTCCAACACGACGTAACTGTACCTCGCTGTAGATTCGGCTAGATAGATGTCTCTTCCATACCCTTATTAAGTAAAGCCTCTAACTATTAGAATACTATCGCTAATGAACAGTAAAAAAAACTAACCATTGCTCTTGCATCTATTTTTATAAGCGTAATTATCACTTGTTTCGTTAATAAAATTGATATTAGTTAGTTGCGTGTGTATATCGCCTAACTGAGTGTAAATATAGGAAAAAGCCGGTCTTTGCAAGTAAATATCTATAATAACATGGCCCATGCAAAGTAATTATGGATGTGTGAAACAGCAAACAGGCTTTCAGACTGTCGATCGTGCGGCAGTGAGTTCCATAGAATCTCCATTAATTTCAAACGAAAAGCATAACTTCCCGGGTCTAAAAATCTTCGTTTTTCATACGGAGCATGTGCGAGCATATCCAGCACTCTCAACGCATGGTAGGAGGAGGAATTGTGTGGTTTAGTCGGTAGGACTCAGGCATAACTCCGTTCTCCTCAAATGAAGAGTATTCTCACGGAAATCACAATCTTCGTTCTTCCTAAACCTGTACCCTAAATTGTGTAACACACTATCAAACTCAATCTGAATCATTTTGAAGGATATTGCTAATCCATTGCTTCATATGTTCGAAAAATTTGTCTGCTCAGCAACGTAAATAACGCAATGAATGTTGTTGAACTGTCTAAAATGGAAGCCATTGCTACTTATAGTGTTACGCAATTAACCCGCTGAAAGTTGAAGGAAGGTCCCATAGTCGGTTTAAAAAAAGTACATACCTAAAATAAAAATTACCTGTCTATTAAACAAGTCGATAACTAATCCATAATGTGTTTGAACTCGTACACTTGAGATCACAAAACAAAACGGTACCATCAATTTCCTACGTCTATACCTACAACATCTTAATTTGAAAGCACGACTAATTTGTTGAACAAATACCTATTTGCATTCGACAAACAAAGCACATGTGCTTACAATCCTTACCATAAACCACTTTGACTAATTCTATTTCAAACGAACGCACTTCAGTGGTCAATGACGGTAGTTGGTAAACAGCGGTCAAGAGCTGGCTGAAGTGGTATGAGTCACCACAGAAATACGTAGGAAACTATCCTTAACCATGCAAACAGTCAGCAGTGGTGGGCCAGTTGTAATGGCCGCGACTTGCGAGTTATAAGTAGGTCTTAGGTGCGAACCCAGTCAAGCACGTTTACTTTGTGTAAATTGTTTCATCACCTCTGCTCTCAAAACGCTGAAGAACCACATCCACCAACCCATAGAGATGGTATATGTCACATAGACAAGTGACATCTACCACCCTGCACTGGGCCCGCGTGGTGGATTACGGCCTCACAGAGAAGAGGCCTGTGTCTCAGCAGTGGGAACATTATAGGCTGATTATGTTATACACTAAACTATCCAGAACTAAGCAACCAACCATTAAAACTGTATTGCGGTCTGACGCAAAAAAAAAAACTAAAGCCGTCACAGTCGTTCTCTGCTAAAATGTAAAATCGGCAAATCTACTCGCGTTCTGTGAATTAGGTAGATAGAAATCAGAGATAAAAAAACCAAATTCAATTCAATTTTGTGAGACATTTTGAATTTTGTGAGATCCAAAACATAAAGTTCGCATATTTTGGGTGAGATCGCAAAGGTAGCCTTGCCCTTGAATCAGTAGCCCTCGAACAGCCGAATTAAAACGGACCAGATAAAAATAATAAGTCATCAGTTCGAATACAAAGACATTAAAGGTAAATATACATTCCTCAAACTGTAACTATGAAAAACATTTGGCACCTACCGGATTGAAAGCTGCAAAAAATGCCGCATCTATTTAAGTCATCAATACAAAAGCTCCTGAGGTCATTCAAGTCTACTCAGTGGTACTCAGAATGTTTTTATCTTAATCATAAACAAACTAATGAACTTTAAAACACTTTGTGCACCTGATGGTAGCATTTGGACGAGAAGAATCGGTAAATAAAAGTAGCCACTCAATAAATCCAATGATAATAATAATCTACTGGTGATTCTCGATCTGTTTGGGGCAAGTTTTAAGAATTAAGCGGTCATTCGCTTGCAAGAACTTCAACTAACAACCAATTCGAACCATGGACATTCCTTTACAGAAATAAGATAACTTAGGAAAAACAATCTAACACTGGCAATTAAATGCCACCAATGTAGGTACAGTATTTTTATCTCACGAAGCTATACGCGCGCTTTACTTCATCATCATCTGCCTAGCCCTTTCCCAACTACGTTGGTGTCGGCTTCCAGTCTAACCAGATGCAGCTGAATACCAGTATTTTACATGGAGCGGCTGCCTATCTGACCTCCACAACCCAGTTACTGGATAATACGATATCTCTTGGTAAGACTGGTTATCAGACTTTCGGGCTTTTTGGACGACGCGCGCTTTACTTGTTGTACAAACACACTGTGAATGTGTGCATGACGACAAGTAGCGTCAGCACATAACACACACACCATATTTCTGAATTTGACATTGTCTCGGACGGTACCGAGAGTTCCTGCGCTTACACATATTCACAGCGTGATTGTAGGCTTGGTAAACACAAGAAAAACGTGCGTCGCTTCATGACATAAAAATACTATTATAGATAGGTAGGTAGGTATGTATAATTACGAAACTAGCAACAAGAGCGCGGAAAACGCTAGCATTTTCGTTAGAAAAGTGGCGAACGGAATCATTTTGAAGCATATTGCTAATCCATTGCTTCATATTATGTTCGAAAAAGTTATCTGCTCAACAAAGTAGGTAAATAACGCTAATAATTATTGTTGAACTGTCAAAATTAAAACTATTGCTACTATGTGTTACGCTGGTCCCAAAAGACATCCCATGCTGAATTTGAATGACTATGGTGCATTTTCAATATTTTTTCTCGGAAGAAAAATATTCAAGATAATACACGACCTTAATCAATTATGTATTGAGATCAAGTACATAACAATCCAGTAACCTAATAAGCTGCAGATTGTTGGCACAAGTGCACACACTCGGCACTTGCGCAATTTTTGGACATACCTAGGTCTCCTCCTCAAGTCGTACTCCTCATTACTGAGGATCGTGATCCTCCCTTGAAAACATTTTTTCCCTGACGATGTTTCGCCATCTCTGTCTATCCTTGGCCAAGTGAAGCGCATCATGAACTTTCGTGTCAAGAGAAGAGCTTATCTGGTCGGACCATCGCAAAGGGCTGCGACCTCTTGGACGTTTACCCTCCACCTTGCCGGTAACCATCAGTTGTTCGAGGTTATTGCCATCTTTCCTCGCTATATAGCCGAAAAATTCCAAAACTCTGCGGCGACAGGTAGTAGAGAGTCTGGTCTTTATTCTGAGCTCGCGTAGGATGGACTCGTTGGTGCGGAATGCAGTCCAGGGTATCTGGAGCAACTTCCTCCAACACCACATCTCGAAGGCGTCTATACGAGCTCGGTCGGCCTTTCTCAAGGTCCAAGTTTCTGCTCCGTATCCGAAAATTGAAAAGACCAGCGTGTTGACCAATTTCACTTTGGTATTTCGCGAAATGTTGCGATCTCTCCATATTTTTTGAAGCTGAGACATAACATTCTTGGCCATGCCTATACGCCTACGGATTTCTTTTTCGCAAGAGCCTGTGTTGGATATGTTAGAGCCTAGGTAAATGAAGTCATCGACCGTTTCGAGATTAAGAGCGCCACCTAGAACGATACCTAGGTATTGTTAATAAATTAATTTGATAAACAATGGTGTCTCTTCGTCGAGTACTTAGCCTATGTCTCGTTTGAAAAATCTGCTTGACGGGATTCCAAGGTAGACTTAAGCAAGTTCTGTGTGGCCAGCGGGGTAGGTAATTAAGGATTCATACATGGTATTACAAAAAAAAAAAAACACTTCACACACCCAAATTGACAAACCTCAGAGAAATTGACCAAAAAAACAAATCCGTTACCAGAATTACCGAACACTTTAGAAAGATATAACGAATGCAACCGTGAACTTGCGTCACTTGCATTCGAATACCTACCTGCGCGTGAGCATGATAAACAAATGAATGCTATAAATCAGTCCCTACCTTGTACCACAGCCGAAATATATGCAAATCAGCCGGATTATCTTGTTCAGAGAGTAAAACTGACAAAGCGCGAGCTTCATAATGTTTAAAACGAATCAAGTGCCTAATCTAAACAAGTCTAGATGGATTCTTGAATGTAATCTATACATACTTATAACTAGCTGCGCCCCGCGGTTTCACCCGTATAAGTGTCGATTCTGTGGGAATATCGGGATAAAAAGTAGCCTATATGTTAATCTAGGGTGTCAGCTACTTCCGTACAACATTTTATCAAAATTGGTCCAGCCGTTTGAGCGTGAAGAAGTAGCAAACATATAAACACACACACACACACACCAGTTTGTGAGGGTGTGTGTGTGTGTGTGTTTATATGTTTGCTACTTCTTCACGCTCAAACGGCTGGACCAATTTTGATAAAATGTTGTCCAATTTGTAATATTAGTGTGATAAGTATTAATAACTAGCAGCCCGCTCCAGCTTCGCACGGGTGCAATTTTTTTTTAATTTCCGAAGTTAAAATTCGGAAGTTACACGCGTAGGTACAGACATTTTGGCGACTTTGTTTTATAGGTACTATGTAAGGATAAAGCTGACGAGTTTGTTTGTTTGAACGCGCTAATCTCTGTAACTACCCAGCGATAGCCTAATTCTTGAGGAACGTTGTAGGCTATTAAACATCACGCTATGACCCTTGAAACCGAACAAAAAAGCCGAGGGAATTTTGTAAAAAAGTGGCTGTTATTTTAGTACTAGCTGCGCTCCACGGTTTCACCCGCGTAAATGTCGATCCCGTGGGAATATCGGGATAAAAAGTAGCCTATATGTTAATCCAGGGTGTCAGATACATCCATACAAAATTTTATCAAAATTGGTCCAGCCGTTTAAGCGTAAAGAAGTAACAAACATATAACACACACACACACTCGCAAACTTTCGCCTTTATAATATTAGTGTGATATTGTGTAGGTATCTTACGACTTCCACGTGAACGAAGTCGAGGGCAGAAGCTAGTATTACTGTAATCTGACAGTTAAGCTCAAGTATTACTGTAATCCATGTTATCTGACAGTTCAATAAAGTTACCTACCAAGTTAGTTCATAAAGGTGTTTGTTCTTCATAAAGTTACTTCTTCATTTTATATTACGTTTACCGTTTACCGTTACAGTACCTACACGTGAAGCATGACCGCCGTAGAAACGGGTTTTGTCGACGGAAGAATAGACAAAATGACAGATTGTAGAAATATTTTTACGCATTCTACACGTCTAAGCATGGCAATGTGTTATTTTGTCTATTCTACCGTCGACAAAACATCGTCCATGGTATACGAAGTATATAATTGTACCATGACATCGTCATGCTACGTGTGCTGTTGTGTTGCGTACTCTATGATATACTCTATACTAACCTCCTTACTAATAAACGTTGTATAGCGTCTGTATAGTAACACAACGCTGTCTTCTTCTTTCGAAAGTCAAATTATTGACGGCTGAAAGAAAGAAATCAGTGTGTAACTATTCATCTCATATAATACGTTTATTAGTAAGAGTAACTCAATAAGATAGCTTTGCCTAACTTTGGATAAGCTCACTTGTATATTAGTTCTTAGAGCGGCTTCAGACATTACAGTAGCAGAGCCACGACGAGTCGACGACCCACCAACCACATCAACGCTTCATTCTTCTTGAAAATAAAACAAAAAAGTCACTTATAATACATAATATAATTAAAAGATCTTGTCTCAATATCATTTACATACGTAAAAACTTCTCATACTATTTACATCTCAATTCACAACTCATTTACAATAGTAATAAATCACAAAAAATATAAAAAAAACAATCTGAAATAAAGGGGACAGTACAAAATCTCCTCATTTACAAAGAACCTCATTTGATCATATACTACATACAATGTACATTATTTACATTCAATACTGCATTTTGAGTCATAGTCGTAGTCACTGGATTCCTTCCCTGTGCAAGGATTTTTGGAGACACATTGGGCCTAAAACTACAAACATATTATGTGTTTCTAAATTATGTACATCTTTATTACATTGATAAACTAAATCATTAACGCATCAACCATTGGAGGTTCACTTATGTATAGACGACTTCATAATCGCTTTCCCACCCTAAGGTTGAAAGTCACTTGCAGATCGTAAAACGACAAGAAGGCAAATTCCCGTAATCAAAAACGTTCAAAATCATTTCAGCGACTATCAATGTCAAAAACTTGTCAAAAATGTTGTGAAATCACACTAATCGCACTAATATTATAAAGGCGAAAGTTTGTGAGTGTGTGTTTATATGTTTGTTACTTCTTCACGCTCAAACGGCTGGACCAATTTTGATAAAATTTGGTATGGAGGTAGCCGACACCCTGGATTAACATATAGGCTACTTTTTATCCTGATATTCCCACGGGATCGACACGTATGCGGGTCAAACCGCGGGGCGCAGCTAGTTAAAGATATTTTTGACAGATGAAGACTGAGAACGGAATACTATGAACGTTCTTAAAATTACGAGAATTGCCCATAAGGTCTATCGGCTGCGTGTGGGTGTACAATAATGTTTTGGCATAATCAGCCTATAATGTTCCCACTGCTGGAACACGGGCCTTATCTCGTGACGGATCTTTTGCCGCGTGGCCAAAATCGGAACTAACGACACCATATTGGTTTTTCAATACATTGCATAAAACAATAAACTTGCACAGATGTTTACCAACAGCGCAGCACCACACTGGCAACGTCATTCGAGCGCCAAAAGATCTTTGTAGCAGTATATTTGTCTATGTGACAGATAATTTCAAGCTTAGGCGGATATCACTCTACCACGCCACGCTCCGGTGCGTGAGCCGCGCCGCCGCGCGATTTCTACAAACAAATTTAATAAAAACGCGTTTCCGCGCGGGGCAATTGGCTACGTTGTAGTGTGAGATCCGCCATAAAGACGTTTAAATTTATTGAGAATTGTTTTCATAAAGTATATACGAGGACGGCCATACAGTGAACCGGTCGCCTAAAATAACAATTTGACTTTCATAGCACCTTTATTCAGGTAGCAGTAAGAGCGGTTTTCGCAGTTCAATTGTTACATCTCACATGCCGTTGACAATACTCCAACAAAATGTATTATAATTATTATGGATCTCCACAAAATCTACCAGCGAACTACTCTCATATAAATTATATACAAACAATAATTCATACCATACATTGTGCTTAAGTTTTGAGATCATAGTCAATCTTAGACCCAGTAGTGTCGCTCCATAAATTCTAAATAGGAATGAGATCTATGGACTCATGTGCGAAAGACAGAAATTTTGGTTACACACAAAAACGAGGCGCCAAGCAGATACTTGTCTGACTGATGAAATTGAATAATACACTTTATAATCAGTGTTTAAAGTGCAAATTTGTACTGACATCGACGTTTACATCGAGCGCATTTTTGTTTGGACTTTAAGACACTCATCATAAGGTTTATTATCCAATGTGCGCTTTTATAATTACTAACGTACCGATATTATTGTGATTTCCACGTCAAGGCATCATGATAAAACAGAAAAGTAAAATATATGGAAATATAATGATAACGCCTTTAAATTTCCGTGCACGATAACGTTATACTGAGCAAGTATTTCCATAGATTTATAAACGTGGACATTATAAAAGCGCACAATGTCGCAAACAAATCGCTGCTCTGCACTTCAAAGACTGCACAGAGCCTAAGGTCTTCACATTATAGTTCGCTTCTTTAGCCTATGGCGTAGCATAGGATACACACAATACACAGGAAGATTTTTTTATCACCATCCAAACTTTTACAGGGTGTTCTACCCATGAATATGAACAACATTCACTATGGGACCAACCCTGAAATACCGAAAAAAAAAAACAACTGTTTCATACAAAAGTTCAATACCTACATGACCAAAATTTATGAAACAGCCGACTTTTTTTTCGTGATTTCAGAGATGGTCCCATAGCGAAAGTTGTTCATATTCATGGGTAGAACACCCTGTAAAAATTTGGATGGTGATAAAAAAATCTTCCTGTATACTTGCAATTCTATAGGCCGACCGCTTAACTGAGACGTTGCCTGAGGTAGCTTGCACTGTGCGGGAGGGGTGATAGCTGTCACAAGTTGACCAATCACTGAGCTGTCGCATCACGTCACCACACCCCTTCCGCACCGCGCTGCTGCCTCAGACAACGTCTCAGTTAAGCGGTCGGCCTATAGTAATTGAGTGGATCAAGGCGGACTTTTTAAACCAGCCTTACACTCTGGCCCTTCTTACGTTTTTCTGCAATTTTAAGGTCAGTATTGGTTGTAAGTTGATCAAAATATGATTCGCAACCATAACAAATATGTATTTACAGAATTAAAATCATCATTACAACTCTCTTATATGTCGTTCATATTTTGATGAACATACAACCTCGCATACAACATAAATTTCGTGGGCTATATTAGCGTATCCACCTTAGGGCCAGTTTTTTTTTAACGTCGAGCGCGTGTTACCTGCTCTGATAGATTACGACGATAGAGCGTTTACGACGTTCGGCATTTCATACAAACTTTCAAGCCCTTGTTTTTCGAATTAAGAACATTTTCGAAAAATGATGTTACAGCCAAATTAGACCGATTTTAAATCCATACTAATATTATAAATTCGAAAGTAACTCTGTCTGTCTGTATGTTACCTTTTCAAGCCTAAACCGCTGAACCGATTTAGATGAAATTTGGTATAGAGATAGTTTGAGTCCCGGGAAAGGACATAGGATACTTTTTATCCCGATATTCCCACGGGATCGAGACGTATGCGGGTGAAAGCGCGGGGCGCAGCTAGTTTTCCAAAAACAGAGATTTCCGGTTATCTTTTTTTAAATAAGACATTTCGAAAATGTTCTTTACTAAATTTTTAGACCATTGTATCCTGCTTATGCGTACGAAGTTTCATTAAAATCGGTTCATTCATTTCGAAAAACAAGGGCTTGAAAGTTTGTATGAAATGCCGTACGTCGTTAACGCTCTTAACGATTTATCAGTAGCCAATCGCAGCAGTTTCACAATAATTTTGCGACAATTTTCGTTCGAAAGACTGTCCCTTCGTCACATGAATGCGATAACTCTTGCAAGATGCAGGAGTGCTGCCCATTCTACGCATCAGCTAAGCTCAACAATATATTGCTTTTTTGGAGTGTATTAAAACAAAAAAAAAAAAACATAAATAAACAATTTCATGTGTGCCACAGTCAACCAATAGGAAAATTGATTTAAAATCACAGGTGTATGGGCTTGGAATAAATTAACCAAATAAAATAAACTTCAGATTATTGTAGACATTTTAAATACGTCTGATCAGATTTTTGGGTGTAAAAAAACAAATTAAAATTTTAGACAATCATGTCAATTGTTTTTCCGTGGTTTTCATGTACAGATTTGATTGGTTCACAAGTGATTTAAATTCAATGTGTGAGCAATAGTTCATTGTCTGATTTAGAACTTTCGACGCCAAGTGCGATGCCTGGCGAGTTTCGCCTACGAAATTGACATGGTCATTCTCGCCTCGAGCGAAAAACTCTCGTCGTATGAGTATTTATTCATCAAAATGCAACTGAATCGAGAGATTAAAAATCGGCCAAGTGCGAATCGGACGCGAACACGAAGGTTTCCGTACCACCGTACAATATATAACACTACATAATATAAAAAAATCACGTTTTTTGTATGGGAGCCCTCCTTAATTTATTTTATTTTAATTTCATTATTTATTTTTAAAGTGAATATACAACTAAGTAGCTATCTTGTAAATATTTCAAGCGTCTACCTGTTGCCGTTATTAATATCAAGCAAAAAACGGCAAAAAAAAATCACGTCTGTTGTATGGGAGGCCCCCCTTAAATAATTATTTTGTTCTGTTTTTAGTATTTGTTGTTATAGCGGCAACAGAAATACATCATCTGTGAAAATTTCAACTGTCTAGCTATCACGGTTCATGAGATACAGCTTGGTGACAGACAGACAGACAGACGGCCAGTGGAGTCTTAGTAATAGGGTTCCGTTTTTACCCTTTGGGTACGGAACCCTAATAGAAACAAATACATGAATTTTCTGTCTTCTTTCTTTTCTTTTCCTACTCGAGATTAATTGGATATTTACGAGCCCTTAATCTGTCAAGCGCCGCTAATGAGACACAATTGATTTTCTATTGTTTCGTCGCCGATCGGCGAACCGCGCCGCTTGGCCGGTTAAAGGTGTTATCATCGACATTGGCATCGAAAGTTAATTCTATATTATGCTTTATACACACCTACGAACATGACTCGCTCATGTGAGCGCCCCTTTAAAAAAAGTATATTGGCCAACGCCAACGAACGTTCATAGACTCGGCTTGTACAGAACGAGTAGTAATGCTGAGTGCATTACTACAGCGGGGTAATTGCGTAACACACTATCAATAGCAATGGGATTCATTTTGACAGTTCAACAACATTCATTGCGTTATTTGCGTTGTTGAGCAGACACATTTTTCGAACTTATGAAGCAATGGATTAGCAATATCCTTCAAAATGATTCAAATTGAAGTAATAGTGTGTTACGAAATTAGGGTGCCGGTCTTGATTCTGTAGTAAACAACAATTAACATGAAATATTGCTTTCTTTTACTCGCAGATGATTAACACTCTCCCTGCCATGGGAACCGCCGGAGACCCCTAAAAATTTTTGTTCAGTAGGCCAAAGCACATTTTGAAGTGAAACTTCTTTACGCACGCTTGACTTGGTGAGTAAGCTGGCGAACGCGTGACGTAAGCGTTACAAAAAACGGGAGTTGAGTGGGGGATATAAGCAAGCGAAAGCAGTGCGCGCGCACATTTTCTTTCTCTCTTCCTCTCATAGCCAAATACGTTTGAAGTTTCACTTCAGTCGCGTGGTTATAAGCACACTCGGTTTTTTTTAATACTTTTATCACATTTTTCATAACAGCACGCCAGTAGTTGTAAAAACTATTTGAATTCGGGAGGTCAGGTCGGATCCCACGGCGTCCTGAAAGATTTTTTTTTTGACCCGCCGGCGTATCCCACGGCCTCTTGTAATAATTTTGACTTTTGACTCAGGGCGTTCACAAGCAGAAACTTTGGGACCCGCCGGCGACCTCCATGGCCTCCTGAACTTATTTTTTTTATTTATTGCCGGCAGGGAAAATGTTAAAAGATGAACGAATACTTCCTATGTCACCAAAGAAGTGGAAAGGAGAAAAGAATGAGACCGCATTCCAAAACAATCCGTGACGCTATTCAGTCGCAGTTATGGAAATAGCGGGCAGTAATTAAAATCCTTCGCGATTATTTGATCACTGAAGACGGTCACGACACTCAGCATTGAGGAATGCGACTGTAAACCAGCACAAAACCAAAAGTCTGTTTCCCACTTAACGGTTAGAAAAAGATAGCAATACTCTCAATGTACTCAGTACATAATTCTCACAAATTGACATGACATATATGTACCGTCGTACCACTCCTGCGCAGCTGCACATCCGTTTCCGGCCATGTTTGAGCACACCACACTCTAGCGTTTGCACTAGTAACACGAACACTCTGTCTTGTCTATGCGCTAGCGTAGTCTATGACGCCCGCCGTTTTAACGTTATCTTGCCGCGGGCTAACTGTGATATGTATATCCGTACCCGCTCTAGGTTTGTTTTCTTTACCCATATCTGGAACAAGGAAATAAAAATTATTATTATACAGGATGAAATTGAACACATGCGACAAATCGAAATGGGAGATTGTACTCATTATTATGAACACTTTTACTATGGGACCAAACCTGAAATCGCAAAAAAAAAATCAGCTGTTCCCTACATTTATGTTCGCATAACTCATCAAAATGTAGGGAACAACAGATTTTTTTTTTCGCGATTTCAGGTTTGGTTCCATAGTAAAAGTTGTTCATAATAATGAGTATAATCTCCCATTTCGATTTGTCGCATGTGTTCAATTTCACCCTGTATTATGTTATTCATGTATTGGATAATGTAGCTCCCTTCAAAATGGTTGAGCTGAATGGTGCTAATACATGCGTCATGTTCGTGAACGGGCGCCGTCAGTAGGGACTGGTCATCTCTTTGCTGCCATGGCTTATTTTAATTTAATATTTGAATTGTTACTTTTTTTGTCATCTTTTCATTATGGACGCTTTTAACGTTCTGCATCGTTCTCACATGTATAATTTTTAACATGAATGATGTAACCAAGTCTTTGTAACCATATTATTTTGATTTAAGTGTCCATGGAGTTTCTTGCCCGTTCTTCTCCATAGGTACCTAAGCTTTGGAATGGGCAACTAGCTTCATCTTGCTGACTGACCGACCCCTTGACAATTCAAAAGTGTCTGTAATTGGTTTAATTGAAATAAATGCTTTGTTTTTTTTTTGTGTGAGTGTTGTTTCTAATTACGTTACGTTTTTTTTCTTTCCGTGAGCTTCGTTAGTATTTTTTCTTTCTTATAGTGTTAATTCTTTTCAGTTTTATGAGACTAAAAGCACCCAATGTAAGCTTGTACAGACGCCAGCACATCAACCTACCCGAAACTGTCACATTTTCCCAATCAACTTTGAACCTTATAATTTAGCGATAAAGTTGAAAATCTATTAAAGATATTTGACAGATTGTAGTAGCTTGATGTGCTGGCGTCTGTACCATCGCGGCCTTTTCCGGCTGATCACTTAAAAATTGTTTCGCCTACATCCTGCGGCAGCGCCAAGCCAAAATAAGTGATTAAAAGCAACTACGATGAAGAAAATTTTGTTTTTATGTCCCTAATAATATTAGTAGATACTAATAAAACCACATTGAGAAAGTCAGACCGCCAACCCCCCTCATCGCGGCCGTAAGACAGACAGCGATGAGGGGGGTTGGCGATCCACGCCGCAGTGTACATCGATTTGAGGTGGGGGCAATAATTTTCCAAATCGCCACCCGCTGGCAACTGGGAATTTTATTCCCAATAGCCACCTGGTGGCAATCCATGTGGGGGGCGACTGGGAATTTACCCATTTTTCTTTCTTCCATCTTGCTTAATTATCCTCCTGCTGCTTTTATCCCAATTTATAAGGTCAACAAAGCGACAAATTGGTTATACCAATGGTACACTCGCGATTAACCAAAAAACTTTTCAGCCTAAGTAGAAATAACCTTAGAATAATGATAGGTACAATTACGGGCCATAACAGCCTAAGCTCGTCGACATGGGTATCCTGCCTATCCTAACCTATGGCGCTCAGACTTGGTCTTTGACAGAGGCTCAGAAGTCCAAACTCAAGGTTTGCCAAAGAGCGATGGAGCGTAGTATCTTAAAGATTAAACTCAACGACCAAATTCGCAACACTACAATACGCTCCAAGACAGGTATCGCTGATGTTGGTGGCAAGTCTGCGAGGCTGAAGTGGGACTGGGCGGGTCACACTTATAGGATGCATCCAGACAGATGGGCCAAAGTCGTCACACAGTGGGTGCCTGAAGACGGGCGTCGTCACCGAGGCAGGCCTAAGAAACGCTGGCGTGACGACTTAGACTCATTCCTAACAGACTGGACGGAGAAAGCACAGCACAAAGAGAAGTGGAAGAAAATGGGGGAGGCCTTTGCTCAGCAGTGGGACAGTACAGGCTAACGGGAAGAAGAGAAAAAAAAAAAAAAAACCCCCTTAACAGACATCTTTTTAAAATAGGCGCCATAGACAACCCCCCCCCCCCTTTGCAGGGGCTGCCTTGACGCCGAGGAATTAGCCGCCCACGTCATCCTGGAATGCGAGGCCGTGGCTCCACAACGTGAAGAAATCCTCGGAACAGTGAGGTCGCTCCGTGAAGCCTGTGAAGCTCCCAGGAAGCTTCTGTGCTTTTGGGCGGAGCTAGGCTGGCTCTGTTAGCTAGAATCTCCACGCACAACGGACCAAATGGGAGTCTAAGTGCGGAAAAGGGAGCCCCGTCATCATCATCAAGGTCAACAAAGAACTTTTTTTACTCTCATACATCCGTAATGCTCGGAGTCTCTTTGAAGGATAAAATCAGGAATGAAATTATCCGGAAAAGAACCGGAGTTACCGACATAGCTTGCAGAGTAAGCAAACTGAAGTGGCAGTGGGCTGGCCATGTCTGTCGAAGGACTGATGGCCGGTGGAGCAGACGAGTCCTGGAGTGGAGACCGCGTACGCCGCAAGCGTAGTGTGGGACGCCCCCCAGCTAGATGGACGGACGACCTAAAGAAGGTGGCTGGGGTAGACTGGATGCGGAAGGCAGAGGACAGGGTGCTGTGGCGCAGTCTGGGAGAGGCCTATGTCCAGCAGTGGACTGCGATAGGCTGAGTTGGTTGATTGATTGACATCCGTAATAGCTGTAGTCTATTAACAAGAAAAGATAACTAACCGCCTCGTCGGTGATGGCGTGTATGTGTCCGGGAAACTTGGGCATGTCTCGGCCTTCCACGGACACGCTCTGTCCCCGGTGGTACCAGCGACGCTCGTACAGTAGCTTGCCGTCTTCTACTCGAGTTTCCGTCGTCTCGCCGCTGTCCCGAACTGGGGACTCACCTGTGGAAGAAACTACGAATAATCGATTTAAAATTTTTGATGTCATTTCGAAGGAGGAGCAGATCCTATCCACTATATCTGGACGTCTTAGGGTAGGTTCACATCTGACGGAAAATGCGTCGGGAGTAACTTCGATTGCGTCTATTTATTTGCTCGACGCACTAACGCATCATCGGTTGAGTGTGAAAGGTTGAAAGTTTTATCATATAATTGTCTGCTCTGGCGTTACGCGACCGATAATACGCGACGCATCTTCCGTCAGATGTGAACGGACCCTTAATAAGCAAAGTCGAGTTCGCCGAACAAATGATCGCAGATTGGTGCGACGTTCAATTTATTTATGTTAAGACACCCGGTAGCTTCGCTTCAGATTAACTGTCTAATTATGTATCTTGTGTCTGACTGCATAAAACCCACAGTAAGATAACCCAAATAAATCTACTGCCATTTATGTTTTTAGTTGTTTAAACACAATAACATCACACAATCATATCACCTGATATGAGATTTAACAACAAATTAAAGTCCTTTTAAAATCGGGGACAAACATAATTAAAAAAACATTTATTCCAAATACTTATAAACAAACAATACTTAGTATAATCAATACTTACAACTACTAGAATTCAAATGCTTTCTGGGCTGCGTGGAGTTATGCGCGGGCGCATGGTGTGACCGGGGTGGCGGGGAGTGCCGCGAGATGGCGCGCAAGTCGGCCTCGATGTCTCGCTCGTCCAGTTGGAACGTCAACGTCGTCGCGAGCGGCTTCCGTCGCTTTTCCGGGGCCGGCGCAGGCTCGTTCGCGCGTCGCCGTAGGATGCGTTTCATTACTGGTTTAACCTGAGGATTATAAGTAGTTTTGTTTAATTTTTCAATGAAAAATGTTTTGTAGTAAATGTTAAAAACATACCCACAACTTCTGTATCATTTAGTTTGAAGTACATAATACGTAGAAAACGGCTATATGATGGGTCTTGTTACACAGCTATTGTTTATAACAGTCATCAAACTTATTTATAAAGCTTCCCATCTTCATGTTCAAGAAAAGCTGACAAGTTGGTTATTGAATAATGCGCCCCACGGTTTTAACCGCATAAGTCTCTATCCCGTGGGAATATCGAGGTAAAAAGTATCCTATGTCCTACTCCAGGACACCGTCTACCCATATGCCAAATTTTATCCAAATCTGTTTGACCGTTTTAGTGTGATACAAAAAATCTAATCTTTTCTCTTTATAATATTAGTTTAGATTAAAAAAAATATGAAATGTAATTAACTTTCTGACATTGACTTTCAATAAAGATTGTCTTACCTCCATAGAATCGCCGTTGAGCTCCATGCTGTGCCTCTCACTCTCGATCATTTTCCTCTTGTCCTCGAAGTCATTCAGCAAGTTTTCCCTCAACTCTATCTTCTTCTCTTCAAATTCTTTCGCCGCCGCTTTCTTCTCCGCTATGTACTCTCTTTCTACTACGTCGTACATGTGTTCCCTGCGATTTTGGAATTGAAAAAAACTTTTTAACAAAAAAAAAAAACCGACTTCCAAAAAAACACTAGAAAGTGAAAAATAACTTTAATTTCGGAAGTCGGTGTCTTTGGATCTGTATTTTAGTTTTTTGCCACCGACTTCCGAAATTAAAGTTATTTTTCACTTTCTAGTGTTTTTTTGGAAGTCGGTTTTTTTTTTTGTTAAAAAGTTTTTATTTCACGCTTTTTAGTGGGTCTGCTTATAATTTATCTCAGTTACAATAGCCTAGTGTCAACTTTCTCATCGCCATTTACAAAATATTGCTTTTACCGATGCAGGGAAGTTAATTGTTGAAGAGTTCTCCTGGTCCACCATCAGCTCCATATCACCATTCACATTGTGACGAGCATAAATTGCTTAGCAACCATGTTAAAGTATCGAATCGCAACCCGTGAAATAGTACGGAGATATTATTGAGTAGTTCCGGTGGCCATCTGTGGGCTTCATCATCAGTTCCACTTCACCAAATGGTGCTTTCCGAGAGCAAATGCACGAGTGTTACTATAAATAATTTTGAAAGAATTTTCTTTTAACTCCAAGCCGTTGAGGAGTTGTACCTTCCATCATCAGCTCATCCACCTGAGATGATGATTATCAGATGCAAATACTTAAACAGCTTTAGAAAATATATGAAAATGGTACTATGTGCCTATAAAATTTGAAGGTTGCCCTCGATTTCCCTGAGATCCCATCATCAGATCCTGACCTGATGATCATGCAACCACTTGGGAAGTATACCCTTTCAAACAAAAGAAAAATTTTCCAAATCGGTCCAGGCGTCTTCGAGAAATCGGGGAACATACATAAAAAAAAAAAAAAAAAAAAAGATTCCGACGAATTGAGAACCTCCTCCCGGTTAAAAATTCAGAAAGAACGATAAGCGAAAACGAAGTAATAGCACGTGCGGGCGAGGCGATGCGACAGGGTGGGTCGGGACAACAATAAATTTCACGCGGACTAAGTCTAGCCTAACACACTGAAAACTTCCTCTAAAGTCCGGCCGCGCTAAATTTGCCAAAGATGTAAATAAACAACAATGGCCGCTCGACTTTGAATAAAATCGATATACAAGAACATTTGTTTTATGTAATGTTTGTTGTTTGTGTCTAAATCTCCGAGCTAACTAGACGAAAACAAACATTACTTAAAATAAATGTTCTTCAAAATCGATATTATTCAATTTAGAGCGGCCATTGTTGTTTACATCTTTGGCAAATTTAGCGCGGCCGGACCTTAGCTGTAAATAGAAAATAGCAACTCCTACAAAGAGTGAATATAATGATGGAATCTCACCTATATATTTTATTTATTCTGAGCCTCTCATGCAGTTGGTGTTCTAGCCTCTTGACCCTCCTCAGAAACTCTGGGTGAATGCCATCTTCTAGCTGCTGCAACTGTTTCTTCAGGTTTGCCAATTTGTCTTGGTATAATCTGAAATTATTACACTTCCAAGTTATAATTTGTCTTTCAGAATGATCAGGTGATACTGCTAAGTAAAATTGTAGTAGGAAAATTCGTTATGTCTTTGTGTTCAGAGAAAAGAAACCTTTATAATACTGTACGTTAGATTTTTTCTCATTAAAATAACCTTGCTATTTTCTGTTTTCTAAAAATTAAATGCTAAGAGCGGTTTCGGACTACATCCAATCCGAATCCGAGAAATGCCGGTCCGAAGTGACCGTTGTCCTATTTGTATGACGGGTTGCACACTAGATCAGAACAAATAGGACTATGGACTATTTCTCGGATTTGGATCGGACGTAGTGCGAAAGAGATAAATTAGGATAATGTAACATAATCATAATCACTTTTCAAGTTGGTCTGAAAATTCAGCAATTTCTAAGAGAGTACTCCTGTCAGTGAGTCCTTATAGAATGGAACTACATTTTAACTATTTTATAATATTATGTAAAATGTAAACATACTGTTCCTTGACTTCAAGGGGCTCATCATTGTTGGGTATGTCTGTTTCACTAGCTTCTTCCGTATCTGTAATAAATAAGAATTCCTAAGTATCACACTAATATTATAAAGGCGAAAGTATGTGAGTGTGTGTGTGTGTGTGTTTCAGTGGCGAAGGTACCATACAACTCGATTCCCACCGGCTTCCCTTCGAAAATTCAGAACATAACCATACTATAGTCAATTCATAATTGAAATTTTTTTTGGGCATATTTTTTTGCTCCGGCTTACCTGTCATAAATTCACCCTTCGCCACTGGTGTGTTTATATGTTTGTTACTTCTTCACGCTCAAACGGCTGGACCAATTTGGATAAAATTTTGTATGGAGGTAGCTGACACCCTGGATTACCATATAGGCTACTTTTTATCCTGATATACCCACGGGATCGACATTTACGCGGGTGAAACCGCAGGGCGCTGCTAGTTATTATTAATTTTTTTATCTAGCCTGTGTTGACCCACTGCAAGGTAAAGACAGTCTCCCGTTCATCAATCCATTCCAATCAGTATCGGGCAAGTGTGGACCAGTCACTTAAGTAATGTTGATATTTCATAAACAAAAATGTTGTTTGCTGTTGTTTTCAAAATTATTAATATATTCAAGAAATTATTTCATGTTTTCATCAATTAAGGTACAGGATTTATATACCAAGGCAATATTTAGGTCATTTATGTAATGACCGGTTTTTTTAAATATTAAATATGTTTGATTGCCATGTTTTTTTTTTTGTATCAGGAATAGTTGAATCTTTTCTTTTCTCTTTAGTTTACATTATTGGAAAAAATTAAAAGGACTGTGTTTATGTTTTCTTGCTGTACAAAATAATCTATGCTAGGCAAATAAAATTCTGCAAAAAATCTTTGCAAATCCATGATGAACTATTATTTTCCCTCACTCTTTTTTTTCTTATGTTGTACATACAAACAGTCCCCAGACTATGAGCAGGTTTGTTGTTTCATTTGGTTTCTAACTTCCTTCTAGGGTCTTAAACAAACTAATACTAATACACAAATAACATGTTTATATTCTATGTTATTTCTTATCAAGTCACTTTACAAATAAATAAGACCATGTTTACAAAACACATTACAGTAAGAATATAATAATATAATTTCCACTAGAGATGTTATATTGATTTAAAATTACTACAGATAGTTGAGAATGAAGTTATGTTATGTGAAATATTTACAGCCATTATTTTTTTGTTGATGTGAAGATAAAATAATAATAATAATAGTTTATTTTCTCCACAATATTACTCTTAAATGTTATCCTATTTCTACGGTGACATATAGGAGGGGCTTTATATTGTGGGAGACTGGTGCCTAAACTATGCTCAAGGCCTGTATTTCAGGTCACCAGGACTCCTCCCATTTATATTTAACATATTATGTTATGTACTCGTACAAACGGTATACTTACAGTTAGGACATGTTAAACTTTTTTTTTTTAATATATGTCTTTGACATGTTATTAATTTATTTAGTAACAGCTTGTTTACAATACAGAACTTAATTATGGTTTATTACAATGTTTTCATGATACTTGTGGTATGAGGGGGTTATTATTTCAACATGTTCTCCCTTATTCCAGGGTTACACCTTATTAGGGTTACACCTTATTAGGGTTACTGGTTTGTCAAATATTGGTTAATTAGTATTGAAGGTCAGAAGCCATAGCAGGTGGGTATTTTAATGGCCATATTTGGTGTTATGATAAGATCACGGATATTGCTGTATTGAACTCTTAAAGACCAGATATCTATGAAGGTATAGTTGATAAAAGTGGATAATTATGTTTCCTGTTATTAATAAAGGAATGCTTTTATGACCCTAAAATCACATGTGACCAAATTTTTTAACAAGAAAGTTGGCCACTTGCTACTATTTATACAAATGAGATTTTTTATGGAGAAAGTGACATCAAAAAGAACCAATTACGTCACCAAACAGGTTGGTAAGAAATAGGCGGGAATGCAACAGTATGGTCAACATTGTATATAAATAACCTTGTTGTAATTACATAACCAATGTTTACATGTCATCTACGAGTCTATAGGGAAACGTATACGAAGGTATAGCGAAGATACATGAAATAAGATACCAAAACAGGGTTAGACAAAGATCGTAAACAAAACATACCTTCATCACTGTCCTCGACTGGCGGCACTGACGGTAACGTGTCGTCTCTGTCCCTGTATTCATCCAGGTCGTCGTACCCATCGTCCTCGAAGTCATACTCGTCCCCGGGGCCCGAATATGATCCTTGGCAAGACATAGTAGAGGCGACGCGTAATAGTTGCATACAGATTGGGTGCGATCACCGTCTCAGTAACAAACTCTGACAACGAGTAACACCGATAGTGACACGAGGAACAAATGGCAATTACCAGTTATGTCACTCATATAAAGAATATAACATAAAATCCACTTCGATGAAGAAATTAAATTGGAGCAAATTGAAGCTGTTTTACGTCAAACTGGACGAAAAGCATCATGCAAACCTTTCAAAACCTAAAGATCAACAAGATAACCGTGATGTGGCGCTAGTGAAGCTGACGAGAACATAAGAGTAAGTGAGAGATCCGATTGTTTCGAGTTTTGTAGGTTATTTTTGGCATGACTGCATTGGAACCATAAACAATATAGCTTATTCGAAAACGATCAACTAAAAACGTTTGTATTCGAGTTACCTATTACGATTTATGTCCTCATTTAGTATCAAATAGGCAGCCGACGATTAAAATGAGACGTAATTTTAAAATACCAATCCAGTCTTTCACATTAGAATGCAATCTCCAATATCAGCTAACGAAGTGTATATCTGTCTTTTTTTTTTTTTTATGGATGGGAAATCATCAAATGACCCCTCCCGCTCTGGGTGGAGCGAAGGGAGTGTCAGACTCTTACTGACTAAAACCCGTCCGTGTTCCTTCCTTAGCCCTTTATGTTCCGGGATAGCGGTAACCGTTTCGGACAATCCCGCACCCCCGGCAGGCTTCGGCCCTGGCAGGCCCCTTCCTTTATGCTGACATCTCTTTGAGGCGCGCGTGGAACACGTACGCGCCGTCCGGAACGGGCCTGGTCCTGATCCGACGGTGAGCTACCCATTACTCTCCGTCCGCAGGCCCGCACCTACGGTGGCCGGGAGTCGTCACGCGGCTCCCGACGCCCGGAGCGTCTCCCGCGGCGGCTGGGGCATGAGGCTCTCTCCCTCAGCCGTTCCGCCACCTCCTTCGCTAGCATGACTGCTTTGCAGAAGGAGGTGACCGCCTCCCACTCCCTCTCGCCCCGGACCATAAGTGTATCTGTCTGTCGTCTTAAAATTCCATGGTTATCTTTGTATTCATTTAGTCGTTCCAAGTGTTCAGCAGTTCAACCACGTTCAACTCAACCGAAATTAAATGAAGATGAGTAATTCCATGACTTTATTTAGGGGTGTTGAACCATGTTCAACTGGTACGCTTAAGAACATCTGAATTAAAAAAAAAAAAAACGACACTAAAGTGTAAAATAATTATTTGTCGCTTTGTTATAAAGTCTGCTTTTTTATTTTAGATTTTATTTAGCTCATTTTAGTTGATACCTACTTACTATGTGAAGATAACAACATAACATTTTCAAAACAGGCTAATTGGATTTAAAACCTATTATTTTTTTTTTTGCTTTGCTCGAGTCGTTTTTGATGAAAAAAGAATTAATAAAATCGTAGATACCAGTAATCAACCCCCTCCTTTTTTTGAAGTCTGTTAAAAATGTCAGCAACATTAGTGGTCCCCATTGATTTGAATGCTTGGCTGCGCTGGTCCTGCTCTACAAGGGCGCATAAACTAATAAAATTGATTTGCATTTGAAAATATTGTTGGAGCTGGTAAAGATTGTCTTTGCATTGTAATTCAATCTCTTAGTATTGTATAAAAGCATTGCACATGTGTGAGTACTATCAATGTACGTGCAATGTACCTACCTACCTTTAGACGGTAAGACTTAGCCAGTTTTTACTGGGTACGTCTCACTCAGATATTTCGCTGATGGTGGCGTATGTGTTGGATCATTTAGTTCCCTTCAAAATGGCTAAGCTGAATGGTGCTTATCCGTAGGTACGTCATGTTAGTGAACGGGCGCTGTCAGAAGGGACTGGCCATCTCCATGGAATTATTATGTACTACTTACACATAATAATTCCATGGCCATCTCTCGGCTGCCATAACTTGTTTTAAATTTTTGGTTCCGTTGATTTTTTTATATATTTTTATTTCGTACGTTTTTAACATGCACGTCTTTCTACATCGTTCTCACATGTATAATTTCAACATTTGAGTTTCGTGCCTGTTTTCCTTAAACCGATTACGCTTTGGATTGGGCAACTAACTTTATCTTCCTGACTGACCCCTTGACAATACAAAAGTGCCTGTAATAATAATTGGTTTAGATAAATGGTTTGAGTTTGCTTTTCAAAGAGCCCTAAAGCTTACGCCATGCTGCTGCACTGCCTTGAATAAACCTAACACACATACTGAAAAATGATCAGTCAGTTGATTGTAGGAAAAGTTAGTTTATCTCTAGTCAAACATAAATCAAGCATCGACTAATAAAGCTTACTAAAACGTTGTCTTGTATTGAACGTTGCGTTGCGATTGCAACAGGGACGGCAAAAAAAGTTTGTTTGTCTATTGTTATGATTTGACGTCACGAACAATGTTGCCAACTTAGCACTTTCAGTGCTAGATCTAGCACTATTTTCGTTGTCTAGCACTGAAATCTGACATTTAGCACCTAGCACAAAATCTAGCACTAAAACTAAATAAAAAAATGATGATTATTTTTCGATCAGAACAAAACGCAGTCACACGAGCAGTAAGCAAACGCTTTGGCTCCAATAGTTTGCTACACTTTGCAAGTGTGGATTTCCCGTAAACAAGACAAAGACGAGGTAATATAACTTTAATTATCTTGCTAGATTTTTAGATTTTAGTTTCAAAAGTCATATGGATTTTCCTATAAGCTAGAAAGTGAGTTATACAATGTGTGTGTTTTGCAAAAAAGAATTGGACGCGAAAAAAAAATAATTACCCACCACAACTATTTTCTTTTAAAAAATTATATGATTTTATTATTTAATTGATGGTCCTTCAAATTTAGTAGGTACTCTTCGGATATTTACAGAAATCTAGCACTTTTTGAAGTTACACTTAGCACCTAACCGAAGGATTGAGTTGGCAACCCTGGTCACGAAGGTGGACGTCATCTTGAATGAAAAATTCTTATTTTATTATTATTATTTATTTTGCTAAATTAAACACGTAACGCGGAGCTGTATTCAGTGTTAAACGATTAAATTAAACAACGTTGCCTGTGATGTGTTCAATCGATATCAGTTCTGTGTGTTTGTAGGGAGTGAAGGTGACGCTATACGCTATTGTGTCGGTGATGTAATTTAGGTGATTGGGTGGCTTCCTAGTCCTAAGTACTAACTACAATGGAAGAGTCCTCATTCACGATCCCGGCCGACGACAATGGTGATACTGAGCTCGACCCTAGAATACAGGTCAGTGAGTGAAAAATTATGTTCTGAATAACTGTTATGGTAGGCCCTTGTAACTGCAAAGATGAGTGTCAACTTTGTAGATTATTTCGCCAACGAGCACAATGGATACGATATTTTATATCAAAACATGAAATACGGACTCATAGCCAGCAAAGAGCTCTCAGAGTACCTTAGGGAAAGGTCGAATATAGAAGAGACAAATTCGAAATCGTTAGCTAAATTAGCGAAACAAGCGAATAGTAATTGCGCGCAGGGCACGTTCGCACCCTTTTGGGGCGTATTGAAATGTTCCGCCGAGAAACTGTCGAATTTACATCAACACATGTTCCAGAAGCTCAGTGAACTGGTCAAAGATGTTGCTAGGTATGCAGAAGAACTTCACAAGAAGCATAAGGCTGTCAAAGACTCTGAGTCTAATACTTTAGAAGTAGTGTTGTTGATACAGAACACTAAGCAGGCCTTACAGAAGGCTAAGGATGTGTACACAAGTAAGTCAGCTGAGCTAGAGAAGCTGAGGAAAGATAATGCATCTGCTAAAGATATTGAGAAGGCTGAAG
The DNA here is from genome assembly GCA_945859645.1 of Amphipoea oculea. NCBI lineage: Eukaryota > Metazoa > Arthropoda > Insecta > Lepidoptera > Noctuidae > Amphipoea > Amphipoea oculea. Next base: position 20,444,458 of record OX243873.1, read on the forward strand.
TTAAGATTAAGAAGCTTCATGAAGACTATAAACAGTTAGCTGAGAAGTACAACCTGGTGAAACAAGACTTTGAAAAGAAAATGACCCAAACATGCAAACACTTCCAAGATGTGGAGGAGGCGCATCTCAAACAAATGAAACAGTTTGTTAATTCATACGCTGATATCATTCAGAACAACCATGACCTCATGGGGCAAGTGCATAGAGATTTCAAACACCAATGCCTTGAATTAACTGCTGAAAAACTGCTGGAACAGTTCCTCATAGAGAAATATAACGCAATAGAGAAGGCAGTTTTAGTTGAACTACCTCTTTCATTACCTAAGCCAGGGTCAGCTAACAATTCTATATCGGAAGCTGACCAGATATCAACTGTCTCAAACGGGTCACACAAACCTGCACAACCAGCTAAGGCACCAAAGAAGGAGCCATCTTTTGCAACTAAGACTTCAAGGAGAACTACCTCACTTTTGAATTTGTTTACACCAAATTTCCAAAGCAAGGAGGAGCCTAGTGGAAGCATCGAGGGTGCGGCGCCATGCTCCGCGCCGTCTAGCCCCAGTGGAACACCAGCTACTCCAGTGGCACCTGACAAAGATGCTGACATGGGTCGCACTACGCTCAGAGAATCCAAGTGGTTCTTGCGTAGCAGGAGAACTAAGCCTAAGCTGAAGAAAGCCAAAAAGAAGAAAGATGAGATTTCGGAAAACTCGAACCCTGGCGAAAAGTCTGATTTAGAGGAGAAGGAGGAGGAAGTACCAGCAAAAGATGATTTTATGAATTCCCCAGAAGTAGATGAGGAAGGTTACTGCATTAGACCCAAAGATGAGAAAGGAAGTGTGTACTCCTCTACAGATACAGATTCTGAGGAAGAGAGGGAACAGAAGATCCATGTGGAGATCAAACCCATAAGTAATGGTGTTAATCCCATATCAGCTAGTGTGGATGAGCTCAGAGCTACAGTAGAGAACATCTCCCTGTACAAAATCGGCACGACAAGGCGCGGCTCGAACGCCAACACCAGCAAAGCCAGCAGTGATTTATTAGACTTAAACTTCTTCCAAAGTCCCACAGTCAGCAACCCCGCTTCGCCGCACGGCAATGTCTCCAATCCTTACGCTCCTTTGCAGGGCAATCAGTCACATTTACTCGAAAGCCCTACTCCTGTTTCTAATCCCGACGTAGGCGATCTTTTTTCTGAAGTTGGTGAGATGGGGCAGTCGACCATCCGAACTTCCACCCCTACAATGTCATCTATCTCGCTCCCTCGTCCGCCGTCCAGGCGATCTGAGGGAGACTTCCGCACTGCCGGCTCCTCGGGGTCGCGAGGCCCTTCGCCTCTCACAATAGGCATGGCGGATACTATACCGTTAGCTGTCGCGTTCCACGAGATTATTCATTCCTATTTCCGTGGTACGGAAGAGTCGAAGTGCCAAGTTAAAATGTCAGGAGATATGATGCTCTCCTTTCCCACTGGTATAGTTGGCGTGTTGGCTAACAACCCGAACCCAGCTAAATTATGTTTCAGACTGAAAAACATACATAGATTGGATAATGTTCTACCAAATAAACAATTGATAAGTATCAACGCGATGATGTCAACGCGCGATAACACGGTAGTCGAGTTTAACATGCCTGCTTTAACATCGCTCCTGAAACGGCAGTCGGAAAAGAATCCGACAGCGCAGTACTTCAACGTGGATATTCTTAAATACCAAGTACGACCTAAGACCGGCGCCGCGTCATGTCCACTCCAAATGGTATCTTATTGGAAGTGTGAGCAGGACCACACTGACTTGAAGGTGGATTATAAATATAACCTGCACGCCATGAGCCCGCCGTCTCCTCTGCTTAACGTGTCGGTGTGCGTGCCCATGAACGGGGCGGTTAAGAACGTGATCGCCATGCCGAAGACCGCGTGGAGCGGCGAGAGCGAGCAAGCGATGTGGCGCTTCACGGAGCTGTCGCAGCACTCGGAGGACCGCGGCGTGGGCTCGTTGAAGGCGCGCTTCGAGCTCGGTAAAGGTCCGTCCGACAAAGCGACCATCTCGGCGCAGTTCAACTGCGAGGGCGCGACCCTCTCCGGCATTGAGTTCGAACTAATAGGCAGCGGGTACCGCCTGTCCCTCGTCAAGCGGCGGTTCGTCTCCGGCAAATACATTTGTGATAGTGATTTGAACTGAACTGATTGGTCCAAAACACTTATGAAAACACATGTTTAGTATATAGATCTTGTTGTCGTATATTCAGAGTGTGTATGGGATGCGTAGGTTTCTATACTACATGTTTCTTATGTGTATATGTTTTGGTACCTTATAGGACTGTTTCCTGTCCACAAAAAAAAAATTATTTACAATAATGTATCACAACATTGTTTGTCAATTTTCGATTTAAATTGTTAGTTGTTAATTTGGAAATTGTACTACTTATTGATTAGGTATAATTTTCACATCTACTAACTTATTTTTCAGAATAGTTAATGTGCCATTTTATACTGTATTTTGTAAATTTACACACGAGTACTGACTGTTGCACAAGACACTCATACATAATAGACCTTTTTGTTCACTCTACTATTAAGTGGGTACTCAGCCAATTTTTTTTTATAAAAGATGCATCACATTTTAAATTGATTGGAAAAACGATCTTTTCTCATCAACCTACTCTTTTCGCATCAATCTACTTCTTTTTTGTCAAGAGTTAGCAGATTTACTAAGTAATTCAATCCTTTGAATTTTATTTTGTAGTTGTATAACTCCAGGATATAAAAGCTTTAAAGCAATAATATATCACATAAATTGGATGTGTTGTATGAAATTATTATCACTTAAAATAATGTTTTTAATAATTTTGTGGTCAATAAATTATGATAACATAATTTCTTTTAGAGTAAACAAGCAATTGTAATTTTTTTAGGTTTAAAAACAAACTTTGTTTGTACAATTGCGTTTTTAGATACTAGTGTCTGTTATATTTTTATAAAGGCCTAAATAATGCAACAATTGAGAACTATAAGGCCACAAATCATTACTATAAATAATACTATAATGTTTAATTGTTACATTTATATGAGGTTTGACTCTAATAGCGACATAAATATCGCTACATATTTTTATTGCTTACATACATTGCATATTCACTTTTTAAATAGTTTTTTTTTTCTTGTTGTATCAAACAGGCCATTGGGTCAATATTAACTTATATAATTTTTTTATAAAAATATTAAAAGTAAAAAAAAATCTGTTTACCACCCGCAGGTTTCGGATGTAGCAATAATAAGCAATAATCTGAATAATACAGTAGTCTGTATTATTATTACAGTAGTCTGTAGTATTAAACACATTATTGACCATTACTGGTTTGGCAAACAGACTACTGTTTGCCAAACCAGTAATGGTCAATATGTTTAATGGTTCCAGTAAAAGCAAAATTATTTGAGTTTTACTACTCTAGGTGAAATATCACATAAATGGAACATTATTTTCATTGATAAATGTAACTTTTTTAAATAATTATGCATATTTACATTATTGTTGCAAGTAAGATTCATTGAATCTCGAAGTAACGTATTGTATTGTTATTGTTTTTTTTATTATCATTTCCAACATAGAATTATTAAACATTTATGTTGATGTTGTATTTTTGTAGTCAGCATTTAGATTTCCACCACCGGAGAAGGTTTTTTTTAAAAATTAAATTATGATAATTGTTTTTTTTTATGTTTGCGATACTTACTATAATGTGAAGTAACTTATCATATAATTTTAACTCATAATTATGTAATCTCATATTGTAATTTTATATAAAAATCCTTTAATATCCCAGCGGCCTAATATGAGTTATGGAAATAGCTAAGTGACTAGCTTTACCAAAAGTTTAGTGTTCATAAAAATACGTTTTATTATAAACAAAGGTCAAACCATAATATAATAGTACCTACAACTGAACCATTCCATTAATATATTGTCTCATAATTAAGTATTATCTTATTTTGTATCACAAATTATTATTTATACACATAAAGGTGCGTAGCTATTCGGCAGAGTTAATTAAAAAAAAACGTATTAAAAATCTCTTTTCATTTATAAAAATTAGATAAAAAATTTGCTAAATGCGTAATAAAATATTTTTGTAACGTAAAATTTATCACATGTATGATTCTAATAATGTAAAACTATGTTAATTTTAAATAAAATGTAATTTAGCATTTATGTAGTTATTTTATTAGTGTTAAAAACCAAGCCGTTGTAAAATAAAATGGACGTAAACTATGTAAGTAATACTTTTAGTATGCTTTTGTTGTAGGGACAGGAAACGTTCGTCGTATAAGGTACAGTAAGAGTTAGATAAAGTGCGATATTGTGTCGTTTATCTAGACTAGCGATAAATATTAGTTTAGTGATAAAAGCTGATGAATCTATAGTAATGTCTCGGATGTTTCCCGTCCCTACGTGTTGCTTGCTGTTGCCTTTCGTTTGGGACTACCATGTGCGAGTGCCGTGCGATTGCCTCAAGTTCTTCAAACATTTCCAGGTGGAGTTGGAGAAGCTGAACGCGGCCACCGATGAGATCAATAAGTTAGAATTGGAGCTAGATGTGAGTGCAATTTTTGTTTTTATTTTAGTGTAGGGGCTAAAACGTAGGCTAGATTAGGTGTAAGCTATGGTTACCTGTAATTGGGTGTGCGTTACGGAATAGTAAACTGTATATCGACGGTGTAGTATCAATATCTAATAACTACAAAATCATGATTTTACAGGAGGCGAAAAAAACGTTTCATTTCTATAGTTTTTAATATTTTAATAAAAAAGTTACGTATATTAAACAAATAGTAGGAAACGTCTTCGTCGATTCACGCCCTTATGTCTTTGCATATATGAGCTATTTCATAATTCACCTACGAATATGCAATAAAGTGAAAATCGCTAAAATGTTAGTTATTAGATATTGACACTTAACCCGTCGATATGCTCATATTTTTTTTTTGAAGATAATTGCCGTGTATCTATCGTTCATAATAAGCATAAATCAGCCTACAATGTTCCCACTGCTGGGACACAGGCCTCCTCTCTGTGAGAGTTGGTACATAATCTTTCAATTAAATATAAATAGGTAACATTCTCATTATAATGAAAAAAATCCGTAAATCCATTTATTTTAACTGAACAGGTTTTAAATAATTTTAGCAGTAAATCAGTGATGCAACACTCTTACTTGATAAAAATATAGTGTTGCGCCAAATAATAAATTATGAAATGTTTTCAAAATAGTCGACGAATTTAAAAGGCTCGTGACAATAATTTTCCGTCGCTAAGGAGTATTTACCTAGTAGAAACGTTAGCTAACTAGGCTAATTAAGTAATAGGAAATATAATTGACCCACTTACAAATTTTATATTCAAATGCCACTACTCACGAATAAGCATGTTCTGAGTAAAGCAGTCGTTAAAAACAAAAAAAAATGAGGTCGAAATATTTTCGGAATTTTACAGCTTGGCAGAGTTAAAAGCGTAACTTCGGATTCAAAGTTAAAGTAGGTATCCGCTGTTGTGAAGCTGAAAAGTATTGTTATGGGCATTCCAACTTGGCAAGCGTGGCTTTTTCATCTGACCTGGTGAACTATTATTGTGAATTCATTTTGAAAAAATCATCTATAATAACATATATCCAATCATCTCAAACGGTATAGGCCAGAGCCAACACGGTTTCGTTAGGAGACGGTCGACAGCATCTAACTTGGCCACGTTTTGTGACTATGTCTTGCATAATATGGAAGCCGGTGGCCAGGTCGACGTGGTCTACACGGATTTCGAAAAAGCATTCGATCGTGTGGATCACGTGATCTTGCTGGCAAAGCTGCAAAAGCTTGGGATCCATGGAGATTTACTGAGATGGGTTAAGTCATACTTATCGAACCGATCGCAGGCTGTGGTTATGGGTGGTTTTAAATCTGACTTCGTTAACATCCCCTCCGGTGTTCCCCAGGGATCCTTGGTGGGTCCTCTTTTTTACTGCGCATACCTGTGTGATATTCAGTCATGTTTCAAATCCGCAAAACATCTCATGTACGCCGATGACATGAAAATATACATGTGTGTAAAATCCAGATTTGATTGTGAGCGGATACAGCGTGATCTTGATTCATTATTCGAGTATTATCAACAAAATAATATTACTGTCAATGTCTCGAAATGTCAATGCATTACCTTTAGCCGTTCTAAATACCCAACTAAGTATCCTTATGGATTTAATAATAGTGAGATCGAAAGGGTTGATGTGGTCACGGATCTTGGTATAAGGTTGGATTCCAAAATGCTCTTTGACCAGCATATTGATAATATCACCAATAGAGCCTCTCGTAGCCTTGGTTTTGTAATGCGTACTTGTAAGCCTTTTAGTAATTGTCATACTCTAAAGATTATATACTTCGCATATGTGCGGAGTATTCTGGAGTACTGTAGCCCAATCTGGTCACCCCAATACGAGGTATACACTAAAAGAATCGAAAGTTTACAGAAAAAGTTTGTGAAATTCCTAAACTATAAATCCCGGAAACGTCATGATTCCTATGCCCGAGACTGCAAACACTATGATATGCTTCCCCTTGTGGATAGGCGCAAGATGTTGGATATGCTTTTTCTCTTTGATATCTTGCGAGGTCGCTTGGACAGCAGTGATTTATTATCTTGTATAGATTTCTGTACCCCAAAAACACGTACCAGACGCACAAAATTACTCAGTATCCCTGGCTGCCGTACAAAATACGGGAGAAATGCTGTTCTGACCAGACTGCCTCGTATCTATTCTGAAAGCTTTGAAAGCGTCGATATATTTCATTTATCCAAGCAATCATACCGAAAACAAGTCAAGCAGATATTGTTTAGTGAACAAATTGTGCCATAACTCTTTCTTTTTCTCATATTTTTAATAAAGATATATTATATATATTTCTACATAACACGTTCGAATTGCTGAGTGGAAATATATTCACAATGTCAAACAATGTTAAGCAAATTATTTAGTTTTTTTCTTTTTCCTTTTGTTAATTATTATACTCATAGTACTTAGGTTCATACTTTTAATTTTATTGTGAGTAATTTGTCAACAATCGCATTTTACTTATTGTTGATAGCTATATTTGTTAAGTTTTTCTTTTGTTTTCTCTCGCTACTTTCTAGTTAACCCAGCTTTTTCAATGCCGTGAAACTCTGTTATTGGCTTAAGTCATAATTGTCATCATCTCGCTATCACTGAGCCATGTCTGTAGACTGTAAGATGCTTTAACTTTGACACAACTGCATTGAGTGGTTCATTGATAGTGGGGTGAACATTCATAACTCATGTAATTTAATTATAAGCTGTTGAGTTTCCAAATAAATAAATAAATAAAAAATAAGGCTCAATTAAGCCAAATATAGGCTCTCAAAATGGAGGGGCCCGTGGCTAAATAATAACAGCCGCACAGGTCGATCGATCAGGTACTCTTGCCGCGGTTGGTCTGTGGATGGGTGACCGTCTTTACACACCGAGACCCCTCCGTGTCTCGGAAAGCACGTTAAGCCGTTGGTCCCGGCTGTCATTCGTGGATCTTTGACAGTCGTTACGGGTAGTCAGAAGCCCGAAAGTCTGATAACCAGTCTTACCAAGGGGTATCGTATTACCCAGTAACTGGGTTGTGGAGGTCAGATAGGCAGTCGCTATGTAAAGTCAGGTATTCAGCTGCATCCCGTTAGACTGGAAGCCGACCCCAAAATAGTAGGGAAAAGGCTAGGCAGATGATGATAGGCTCTCGAAATGAAGTCAAGTGATTTTATTGGCATTTACCGCCTCGTTGCTCTAGTGGTCGCAAGCGCTACTTTTGAGCATGAGTTCTTGGATTCGATTCCCAGATCGGGCAAAGTGTTATTGAGGTTTTTATTTCTGGAATTTCTCATTAGCAGCCCGGAGTCTGGATTTGTGCCGAGTTGATGGCAATAGTGTCGCCACCTATTTGGAACTTAAATAAAACTGCTGAAATATGGGTTTACTATAGGTATTGGCCAACCCTACGGGGAATGAAGGCCTTTTTTGACTTCCTCCATCGTGGCGGTGACAGAGAGGCATACCGGACTCTTACCGGCTAAAACCACCGGGGTTTCCACCCCTGCCTATGGCCGGGGGTGCGGAATTCGCATAAGCATTCACCGCTCCCCCGACAGGGGAATAGAGGCCTGATGTCATGTAATCAACATGTAAATTAGCTAGCATTAGCCGTTGTAAAATTTCTACATTTACTCGTATATCTGTAATATTTATGGTGTACCTACATAATAAAGAGTATTCTTATAGAGGTATGAGGAACAGGGTGTAAAGTTCACTCATACTGGGGGGATCCTCCGACCAGACGGGTGTCGTGTCTGGCGGGCAACTGCCCGACGATTCACGGGCCGTTGTATCTATGCTAGTTGCGCGGTAAACTCTGCTTGCGAGATGCAGGATTTTGCGTGACGTCAGTATGTCGCGTTGTTCGCATGTGGCGTTGTAGATACCGCTTCATTCTATTCTATTCTATCAAGCTCCCAAATGATTTGATTTTCCGTTAAGCCGCAGTTAGTGTGGTATTTGACAGCTTCTCAGTTAATTTTTCTATTCAGTAGCGATTCAGAAACCGGGTATAAAAGTAATAAAGAAAAAATGTTCTTTGAGTCATCATCATTAGCAAAGCATGAATAATTATCACTTTGTGTAAAGAGAGAATTCCGCGTCTTTATCTAAGAACGTATGAGGAAATGTACGTTATTTAAAGAACGTGTTCTTGAGACAGAATTTTCTATAAAGATTTGAAGGAGGATAATGAGGGAGAATTGTCCTAAACAAACCTGTTTTTTGTAATAAAGGCGTGTTTTTTAGATAAATCTCAAGGCAAATATTATAACTATGAGAAATAGAGATAAATGGTCAAAAAGGACATGACCTTGTTTTCGCATAACCTAAGTGTCTGTAGGCGCATTAGTTTTTCAAAAATATTTAAAAATAAACCTTCGATTGTAATGATTTAGTAAGTCATGAATGTATGCTGCCGAAGCCGCTTTAAGACAGCAGCTAGCCAAATATACAGGGTGGCAAGGACATCGACGCAAACGTGTTACCATGGGTTCACCACATGATTTTGAACCCCGTTGAAATTTTACGTCGGATATAAAAAAAAATCTGTTCCATACATTTTGACCGCAAAGGTACTGCACTTTTCTAAGAAACAGCAGATTTTGTTTTTGATAACCCACGAAAAATTTCTTCGCTAGGGTGTAGAATCATGTGCTTAATTCATAGTTACTGCCACCATGTATGCATCACTAATTATTTTGATATTTAATGAGATTTTTGAGCACACCTTAAAATTTCATGTAGGTACAGTCGCCAGCAAAATTGCATGGGTACCTTAGTGTCTATTTTCCCGTGAACGTTTGAATTCAAGTTATCGAAAATAAACTAGATGGCGTTGGTTTCTTCACAACTATGACTAATTTACGAAACGTAAGTAAGGAGTTAGGAAGCAACGAAGGAATTACAAGGCGAATAAGTACATTTATCTAATTATTACATTACAATTACCAGCATACGTAGCTTAAATGATAAAAAGAATAATAGAAACCAATAGGAATATATTTATTAAGCTAACGAGTGGGTATTTTAATAATTAATTTAATATTCGAATTGGTAGGTAGTTACTTAGCAACAGGAAAAAAGAGCAGATTCATCGCAGGTAAACAGGCTCGCCTTGTGGACTCGCAAAAAAAGGCACTATAAAAAATTATAGAGGTTTATTTCTTATAGTTTATTATTCAAATTTAATAGTCAGTTTATTAAATATTATAGGTATAACATTATAATATTATGAAGTTATTGAGGCGATAGCTTAAGTATTCGTTTCCAAAATCGGAAAGAGGATTGAAGCTTATGTAACCTCAATAAAAACAAACATTTTATTACAAAGGTCAAACGGATTAAATGGATACTAAATAAGTAGGCTAAAAACTACAAAATTGCACAAAAACATATCAAATGGTTAGTAGGCAACATAAAAAACTAAAAACTATGTTGTTTAAACTTAAAGTGTTCATAACTTTTTAAATTATTAAAAATACGTAAGTTATAGTTTATACACACATAACCAGGTCTCCAGTCAATATAAATAATATTATCTAAGTATAATTATTTAGCTCGTAGCTACGTAACCACTTGTGTATCGCGTATTATTTCGACGCCACAAACATAAGCGTCCGTGTTCACTGGACTTAAAAGTTTTTTCATCTGTAAAGATGACATTATTCCAATCGAAGTTTATGTGATCCAAAGCGAACTGTAATCTTGCCCTTTTATGGTTTTCCGTGAGCAAGGGTTTCACAGCATGCCTCCGCGGCACAAGTTTTGACGCGGCTCCGTGTCAAAACTTGTGTCAAATAAACCAGCATAGTGGTTCGGCGGCCGAAATCCATTTTCTTTATACTGCCTTATCATGGTTTGATGCTGCAATGTGTTTTATAAGTCGTGGTCTACCAGTTCTTTGATGGTGTTTCAAAGAACCCTCCTCTTCAAATCGTCGTACCCAAAGAACAACTGTTTTTCTCTGCAACAATAAAACAGAAATATACATATAATACCCAATAATGATTATCATGTAGTATAGTAACAAAAAAATAATGCAGTTTTTAATATAAAAGTGTAAAAATAAAACTACTTACGTTTACACCGGTCTCTGGCTATTTCTGACAAGTTTTTGGCTTGATTATTCAAAGCAATTATTTGAGCTCTTGTAACGAAATCAATATTATAACTCGTGCTCGTTTTGGTAAAATAAGTAATCCGCCTGATCATAAATAAAAACAGAACAAAAGGCACTCGAACGAGGTAATCGAAATGAACTTAGCGAACGATCAATTGAGCTGTCATAAATCTTCGATCTAAGTATCATTCATACCACCTACCAATTATTTATAAATCCATATTTAACCTACCCTCTCAAGTTTGAAAACGAAAACTTAGAAAATCATATACCTACCTACTTATAAATTGATATTCAATTTTAACATAGTAGGTTAATAATTAGGATCAATTTTCTTTAAAAGAAACTATTAATTATAAATTGTTTGAATGTTTGAAGAGGCAAAAAGAAACTGCAAAAATATTTTATCATATAAAGCAAAGCAACGCCATCTAATAACAGCATAATTCAATTTTGTTAGTCGTTAACTAGTTTTACGCTAGATGGCGTCATTTCTCGCTTCATACGATTTTGTTTCTGTACTACCCATGCACTTTTGCAGCCTACCGTACAGTCAACAAAAGAGATAAGTATGCAGGATCGTCGGATATAATTGAAAGATGTTGTCGACTGAAATGTAATTTGATAAATGAGCTGTTTGTTTTCTATTAATAAAATTAAATTTTATTCGAGCACATCCATCGGTTTCTTACCAAACTTCTACTATATCCGACGATCCTGCATACTTATTATCTCTTTTGTTGACTGTACCTGTTTTTTCTGTACCTAAAAGAAGTAAAAAAAAAAAAATACTTTTAAAGGCACCGCATGTAATTACATGACTTTTCTACTCGAATGGGCACCGGTCTTCGTCCGTCCACATATAATTGACAGCAATCGATCGTGCTATAGTAGTAGCCCGGCTTTCTTCCGAGTTACCCCACAGAATATTCCACGGGCAAACTACAGAAGCCTTATGCCTCCAGAGAGGCCCTTTTATATCCAATTTTAACTTGGCCTTGCGACGAATGTAGAATTCCGACGGTAACTTAATTTGCTCTTCACATCTTGGCGAAATTGAATTCCAGATTTTTTTTGGGGCGTCGCAAGACGTAATATGAAATACCTTCAAGCGTTTTTCCTTTTCCAACATTGTTATTTAACTTTTTGGAGCCATATTTGCCCGGTAAGGCCAAAGATTCACGATTGCTTTGCAAAGTAACAATGCTGCCACCCTTTTGGGCACTTTTCCCATTGACAGCGATGCAGATTTTTTTTTTATGATATTTCTTATTAGCCTGTGACGTCCCACTGCAGGGCAAAGGCCTCCCTACTCTCTCATGAGAGAGTGGAGGTTTAGGCAAATTAACCCACCGCGCTTGTCTAGTGCGAGTTGGTGGGTGTACAGTGGACCGCCTGACTGGGTCCGTGGGCGCCGCCTTTGACGTGCTAGATGTTCATCAGCCGCCGCCCTGAGTTGATATCCTGCACTAATATCGACTGTTCCATCCGAGCCTATTTGGGTGTATTTATCCCATAGCCTACAGGTGGCTTTCTACATTTAGTTCAATACTAAATGCACGACAGTTTAAAGTCATATCGAGGACTTTTTATAATATGTCAAAGGTAATTGAATTACTCAATAATAACGTTATAACAGTTCAAACATTTGGATCACTAGAATTTTAAATCATAATTTTTGTGTCACAGCTGAAGTGAAAAAATTTCAACTAACTTTTGGAGGCCATTGTCTATACCTTCGTGTTCGCTTGCATATTGTATTTAAGAATTACTTATCCAATCGTTATCAAAAGAAAAGAACGTAAATAAATACAATAAGAATAATATTTCCCCATAAGGAAATTAAAAACAGATTTGGCAGCGGAATCGTTCTGCTTGATAATTTTACTATACACCACAGCCCTCGGTAAACATTGAGTATTAAAATTCATAAACCAACTTCCGAAACTCCGGATAATGGATTGTATAATAACGACTTCCTAAAATATCTCCAATGTCCGCGCTACGTTTACCAAATGAAACGGAACCCAGAGGTACTTTTTGGTAATTTAATGTGCGTAAATCTATTTTCTGAAGGCAATTTATTTAATTTTTTTTGAAAGCGTCATTTAATCTACATAAAGTTTCGTTTGATGTCTCTTTAGATGCTCGTCTTATTTAAGAAACATAATGATACATTGTTATTAATAAATAGGACCGTTTTTTTGGCATCAGGCTCGTCCTCGTTACATGGAACTTAATTAAGCATAACTGGCGAAATATGGGTACTCCTCTGACTAACCCTTCTGGGAATACGTGATGCGTGATGTTATGTGACTGTTTTTAACCTCAATCTTGCTTAATGTTCCCACTATTGGGACAGGGCTCCTCTCTGTGAGAGGGAGTGGGCCATAATCCACCACGCGGGCCCAGTGCGGGTTGGTAGATGTCAAATGTCTTTGATTTTTTTTATTCTAGGACGTGTCGGTTTCTTCACGATGTTTTTCTTCACCGTTTTGAGAGCAGTATTGATGAAATAATTTATACAAAGTATAATGCCTGCTAGGGTTCGAACCTATGACCTACAACTCGTAAGCCGTGCCCTTTACAACTAGGTCACCACTGCTCACTCTAACATTGAGAGTTTATAAATTGGTCAAATGTAGGAATTGCTGGAGCAGTTTTTGAGATTTTTGGCTCAGTTGCCGTCTTGATTTTCATTGAAAAAGTGTCCCCTGGCCAAGTTATCCACAATAACATTATCTCATAAATTAACAGGAGTATGGTAAAGTCGTGTCGTGTAACAAACAAGATGAAAGAAATCCTGTTATATGCGTTCCACTTCGTAGTTCAGAGCGACGCGGGCCCGTTAACTAGGCTTTGTTTTTACAAGGTTTTGTGCTGCTTTAGTTAACTTTAGTTTATTTTAAACTGAGATTTGTTTTACGTTTATCAATAAAGATTATTATGGTCGAGATGGAAAGGCAAAAGAAAAGATGGATGGGTTGTGTGAGGAATGATAATTGAAAGAGAAGGGATTGAGAAACAGGGAAGAATCACCGACCCCAAGTAACATGGGGCAAGGGCAGGTAATGGCCGAGATATTCATTCAAAATAATGTTACAAATTGGTGTTCTTTCAAGTTAAACAAATATCAACTTTATTCTAATGTTAATTAAGTTGATTTCAGAGTGACCAGCGCTATTGAAAAAGTTATAAAAATGTTTGAAGTTGTAGCGTAAACTTTATTGTGTAGGAATTAAAGTTATTTAGGTATTCATAAACTCATTTTGTTGAAATAAATTGCGAATGCAGATTAGATGGCATACCATCTATGCCATACTCGGCCATCACCCACCCTCTACCATCAACCATAGTTGATGGTAGAGGGTGGGTGATGGCCGAGTTTGTAACTATACACCGTGTTCCGGACGATATACAGAAACTTCGACCAGATGTTTAGACTATGGAAATAAGCATTTTTCATTATGGACACATTAATAATTTTTTTTTTATTTTTGTTAATTTTCATATAAACTAAATACCTTGACGTAAATCGCCCGATATGCATGCCTCTTTATCCGAATTGGCAACGATGACGTATTTTCATTCATAAGATTTGGCGGGCGGGCTGCAACTTTTCAAAACTGAGTTAAGAATTTAAGACCCTTTCTTACTGCATAGCTCAATTAAATTTAATTAAATGAAATTACAAATATCTTTGTAACGAAACCTTTTTAAGTACTACTTCCTTTGTTAGATTTAATTTGTAAAAGCTATAGAAGCGTTTGACAAAGTTTATGGATATCGTGAAGAACACGGTGTATATACAGGGTGTCCCTGGAAATATGGATCAAATCGAATAGGGACGTGGGCAAGGACATTTCCAAACGTTTTAGCAAAAAAAAATACTAAAAAAAAGACAAAAAAAAAAATACTAAAAAAAAGAGAAGAAAGATCGAATTCGTGAAAACTATCAGGGCTATCAATATTTTTTTTTTAGATATCCCTGATAGTATTTTTTTATGATTATTTTCTTTGAACACTAAGCGAAGTGATTGAAAAAAAAAATTAAAATCGGTCATAACTTTTGAACCGTAAAAAAATTCACTGTCATTCTCAGGGTTAAAAAGTTTGGAAATGACCTTGCCCGCGCCCCTATTCGATTTGATCCATACTTACAGGGACACCCTGTATATTTTTTACGACTTGTTTGGCTGTATGATCTTTGTTTTGATGTCTTATGATAATGCAATTTTTATCATTATCGGTTTTCCTTAGTGACCGATTAGAAGTCCTTTCTTCGATGTAAACGAAACTGCATTCACTAATAATATCAACACAACGAGTACATAACTGAGCTACTGTTCAATTGAATCACCATTGTACATAAATAATAATAATTCAAATCAGCATTGAATTGTCGTTACGGATCGCAGCGTTTTCCAATTGAATTACGCTTTAGATTAAATAACAAAGTTTAATTACCTCAAACAATACAGCGTCCGTCTATTGCTAAGTAAGGATGTGTGTGGAGAAGTTTGCCATGGTTACTCATCGTCTTCCTGCACTTGTCTCATGTTACTTGTGATCGGCGCAATACGTTTTCTTCATCACGGCTCCCCTGTCACCTGTCACGCTATCATTCACTCCCTTCTCTTTCATATCATTCCTCACACAATCCATCAACATTTATATTCATCACTCTTATAGCCGTTTCCTCCCTTGCGTTTTCTCCCTTCTCATCACAGGTCAATACCAAGCCAAACGATTTCGTTTAAACTTTTCTGTCACTGGCAAACCACTATCAAACTTCCCCTTATACAGGATGGTCCAAAAGTCGTGGATCAAACGAAATAGGGAGATGAAGGAGGTCATTTCCAACAAAAAATCTTTCTACAGCATGGTTATAATTCAATTGCCCTAAAAGTTATGAATATTTGTGTATACCGAGTTCTTGTACAATTAGACGAATTAAAAAAAAATGTGATATAAAACAATAAAACAAACGGTGTTGTATTACTACTAGATAATGTATCAGCACTACAAAGTTCTATTAGGGCTCTGAGTATCAAATTTCAAGAGCAATTTATTTTTTTCCAAAAATTTTGTAACGTTACCAAAAATTATTTCTCACTTTACAAGTGTTGGAAATGACCTCCTTTATCCCCCTACTTCGTTTGATCCACGACTTTTGGACCACCCTGTATACTCATCTCTTACTTTATCCATTTTCCACACATCCATCTCAACATTCGCATCTCCGCTGCATCTTTTTTCATCCACCTTCATAGCCTAGCATTCCGATCTACGTTAGCTGCGCGGTTCATTTGTTTGCTAGCTGAAGCCTCAGTCGTCGTCGATTCCACTATTTCATACAAAGCGAAGCCAAGTATGTACACGTGCGTGCTGCGTGCTCGGTGCCTTAAATACTGTAAATAGTAGTTATGGAAACACAAAGATATTATATAGCAAAGTAGCTTATTACGGCTTCAGTTTACTCGAGAGCACGACAGATTTGCTCCAGTTGCTCATTCTTACGTTAGATATAGTATATCTTATTATAAACCACGTACACTCCATATTGGCAGAATGGCTGGCCCTCGTTTATTCCAATATTGCTAGCCAAGAAGAATGTAGCAATATCACAAATGCCAATCAATTGACATTATAAAAAATAACTTCAAGGTAAAAGGAAACTGCAGAGCTCTGTGCAGCTTAGTTTTTGGTCGTTTTTACTGCTTTGTTTATTTAATGTTTTCTATCATTCAAACGGATGGAGTTCCTACTTTTAATTTATTTTTTACGAGCGTTTCCGCCCCTTTTTATATCAGGACATTTAAACGCTCTACCGGCTAGGAGCGACTCGAAATATGGGCACAGGTGGCGACAGATGTCAATGACCGAACGTAACGCACATTCTTCTTGTTCCTGGTGCAATGGAGTTTGTTTCACATCCTTTAGTCTTGACGTCACGCCATTATGTAAAATAGTTGTCATCTTTTGTGACAAATTAAGAAAGATCCGACAGAATTTTCTCTAATCTTCAGTTCTTAACCAGTCTTTTTCGAGTCATCAATAGCATTGTTACTAAAATCCCTTTCTAAACCTGTAAAAGAAAAGTTTGTTTAAGTTAGAGCATATTGTAAAGCAGTGGTCATCTTTTGTTACAAATTAAGACTGTTAATTAAAAATGTTGTCCCCCACACTAAATATCCCTCGTCCTCATTCTATAGGACTTACAAGACCAGACAGAATTTCTTCTCAACCTCACTTCTTAAACAGTCTGATTCGAGTCATCAATATTTTTTTTTTGTTAAATTCTTTTCTATCTTTAAAAGAAAAGAAAAATCACAACTCAACAACACTGTATATCAAATAGGTACACAAGGTGCGTCAACGAGCGATACGACGGAGGTCGGCGCGGGCGCAACTAGCGTAGATTAGGTCAATTACAGCGGCCCCGACGTATGACACCACCTCATGTTTTTAGTGTGATGTAACGCGCAATACTTGTAGCATTTTACGTTTATTATGTTGTGTGTAATAGAGGAAATTGCTACGTGAATCTTAAACGGCAAGGCCAGTTCGGGTTTCCAAAATTAGGAAAGATCCTCCGTTCTTAGAAAATATTTGGAAAGATTTATTGAAGACAGTTACTCTTACCCACTGTTTGCTTTCAGCCTGCATCATCCCACTGCTGGGAGAAGGCTTTTCCAAGACTTCCCTCCCCTCCCCACTCCTCCCCCCTCCTCCTGCTTCCTTCCTCTTCTTCTCTTCTTCCCTTGCTGTTTCGATCCCAGGGCTAAATGTGTAGCATTATTTGTTGGTTTAAAAATATGTACTTAGAATAGATAGCTAGATAGAATGGGTATCTCTTGACAGAATTGAAACTGTCAGCGTACAGTTGACATTGCTTGAAGTTTCATTTTAGCTGCCAGAATTTTAGAAGAGTTCCTTAGGCATTTAAAGCAGTAGTTTCATATTACCCATGGGTTTAAGAACCTTTTAAGATGCATTAGTAGTTAAATCCTAGCCACATTATTCATAATCCCCTTTCAATGCCCAGGAGTCTATGAAAACATTCCACCTGCTGCTGAACGAGACTTCGCGTCGTCTGCAGGCGTGGACCAAGCGACTGGGGACCTGTGTGGACAAATCCAGGCCTTACTACGATGCTGTGGGGATCGCCACTACTGCCAGGCAGGACTGCCAGAAGGCTGCTGTGCAGTTCCAGAGGGCTAGTGGTAAGTCAATCGAAGCATTACTTTTTTGGTTAGATTTTTGCTAGCCTACCGCAAAACGGGGCTACTTTGACTTCCAGGGTTACTTTGACAGGTGTTGGAACTACTTTAACAGAGCGCCAAAATCGGTTTTCACGTGTGCTCAGCAAGTGTGCGTGACCTCGAGTAATATTGCGCGAGGCGCGAGGTGTGGGGAACGCGTCATAGCGTTGTGATCGGCCTTGTCAAAGTAACCCTGGAAGTCAAACTAGCCCCGTTTTACTGTACCTACTTGATTTCTATACTAGTTTGGACGTGCGGTCGTGGGGTAGGCAGCAATTAGGCCGTCCATACACGGACAGCTTGAAGCAGCCAGTATCGACTGCTTTAAGCTGCGACTGCATAGCAACCTACAGTCTTCTACGTACACACATACACGGAACCGCTCGAGCAGTCGCGACTGCTTCGGGCGGTCAGCAGCGCGGTGAAAATTCATCGTGCGGTCAAGCAGTCGCCAGGCATACACTGACTGCTCGAGCTGTCGACTGCTCTCGCGTAGTTACCTCCGCCCGCGGTCTTTATTCCACGACGCGTGTGAGGCCGGCAAACCGCAGAGCAGTTGATACCGACTGCTGCAGCAGCAAGCCAGCAGGTATCAATGGCAGCTTCAAGCGGTTTAATTTGACTGCACGAGCAGTCCGCGTATGTAGATCACTGGTTTACTGTTGGAGTAGTCCAAGTATGGCCAGCCTTGGCGGTACCCACTACCTCATAGACATGGCGAGCTGATACCAGTCGGGGTTGCGGCGAATGTTTCTTTCTTTAAGTATCTCCCGGGCCCCCCACTCATGAAAGGAACCGTGGTGTCATCGGTTGTAGTCCGACATAAACCTCCTCTCTCTATGTACCTATAAGATTTTCCGCACACAAAAAAAAAATGTATAGGTACTAGCATAGTGAAGCCGTAAGGCCGCTATAAAATATTTTCTGACAAGGTAAGTCAGCACCCTCCTAAGGTGCGTTCGCGATTTAGTTTCCCAACCATGTAAACAAATATGAGTTATTGGAAAAAATACTTTAATACCTACACAATAAAGTTCAGTTTACGCTACAACTTCAAACATTTTTATAACTTTTTCAATAGTACTAGTCACTCTGAAGTTGATATTTGTTTAACTTGAATACTTGAAATAACAGAATTTGAATAGACATTACATATTATGTGGAAGTAGGGTTATTGACACTTCTGGTTATGGCTGCCTAGGGTGCGATATCGATAGCAAAGGTACTTTAGTATTGTGACGTATGAATTTGCCAAAGATGTAAACAACAATGGCCGCTCGAAATCAGACGAAAACAAAATGGTCTTGTATATCGATTTTATTCAATTTCGAGCAATTCGAGTAATTGAAAATTGCAAGAATTGGATAATTAATTAAACAGTCAAATAAAAGGAATTACCCTATCTGAAATTTGATTTTCGATAACACATTTTGCGGTGTCTGGAGACCGGAAATCGATAAGAAATCTTATCTTACGTAGAACGTTACAAAATATCTTCAATTTGGCAATGTCAACCTGACCCGATATAAAACTAACATGGCGACTGGATTCTTTGATCCCGTAACTTCCTGTCGGAACAATATACGACAAGTATCAACGATTTGGCAACGCTGCCAACTTCTAAGCAGTCATACTGTATAACATACCAAATCTGATGGAAATTAACGAAATAAGGTCACATTAATTCTCTTTATTGCTTATTTGGTTGTATGTTGATTGGTATTTTAATTAAAGTGATCATTTTACATATACACATACTTAAATTCACGATATTTTCCTATTAGTGTTGGAAGAAACTACAGAACGCCACTACTCCTTTTGCTTTAGTTTGTCATTGATTATTTTTTATCGCTCGCCCCTTAATATAAGCCTAATTAAAACTGACGAAATGAAGCTATAATTATAAATAAACCTCTTACCCCGTCGTGATATACAGTCGTGATGATGGTCTTGTATCTGACCTTTTCACTTTTAACCTGCAGCCTAATTGCGGAACGCCAAATCATCAAATGATTCTGATCAGTTGGCTTCATTTCTATCACAATTGGCTTCATTTTACGATTTTCGAATTGCGAAACTCTAGTTTATTATGAAACCAATTATGAACGTTAAGGCCCTGCGCAGAAACTAGAGTTTCGCAATTCGAAAATCGTAAAATGAAGCCAATTGTGATAGAAATGAAGCCAACTGATCAGAATCATTTGACGATTTGGCGTTCCGCAATTAGGCTGCAGAACTGTAATATTTCTCGTTTATCTTTTCCAGTTTTTCAATTTCCGTCGGGGCCACTTGATACCGCGCAATTTCCGATATCCATGTTTTGGTCAGAGCTTAGGGTTTATGTTACAATTTCTTAAAAATGTACCTCAAATATTATAAATAAGAAAGTAAGGATCTTTGTTTCTTAACTATTTTAAAGTGCTAAGACTGAATTTGGAAGTTTACTGAAGAATCATGTCTTTTAGAATAATTTATGTGTTGCTTCAGCCCGCGACTTAGTCCGCGTCCGTGAAATTTCTTGTTCCTCCGTTCCTCCAAGTTGCATCGTATCGCTTCGTATCGCATCGCCTGCCCGCGCCCCCGTTGCATCGTATCGCATCGCCTGCCCGCGCTACTACTTCGATTTCACTTCTTACTTTTTGCTCGGCTCCTAAGAGTCTTAGCATGATATTAAATAGCGTTTCTCAAGAATTGGGCAATCAAATACAAAAATATTTTTTCAAATTCGTCTGGTAGTTCCAGACATTAGCGCGTACAAACAAACAAACTTTTCATTTATTTACGAAGGCACTAAGTACCAATATACCAAACACAAATAGATATAATTCATTCAATTCATTATATCATTAAAATAAAATATATTAACATTCAGAACAATCATTTAATTTAAATATAAAACATTAAATCTGAATAGACATTAAAATAAATAAATAATTTTATGCACATTAGACAGCATTTAATTAACATATACATACTTTTTTGTCCTTGGTTGTTAATAGCTCATAATTATGACACAACCGTTGCCACAGACATAATCAATTATTATAATTACTCAAATCCACGCTTTTCCCAGTCATATAACTAATTAAATTAATCATCTAATACATGTCTGCACAGCCTACTGGCTGTGCAGACATGTCGAACATTTTTCGAACATTTTTAGTTGGTTACTACCAACTAAAAATGTTCAGGTTCAATTCCTGTCAGTAATCCGGGCTTGCCCTTATATCGGTCACAGTTACTGTAATTGAGGGTAAAGCCGGATTTATTAAGGACTTAATCGTTTTTATTACTAGGAGCCCGCGGCTAAATTGAAACAGCCGCACAGGTCGATCGATCAGGTTGAGCTACGCTTGCCGCGGTTGGTCAGGTCACCCAGCCAGTGACGGAGGGGTCTCGGTACGTAAAGATGACCATCTTTACATACCGCCTCGGAAAGAACGTTGAGCCGTAGGTCCCAGCTGTCATTCGTGGATCTTTGACAGTCGTTACGGGTAGTCAGAAGCCCGAATGTCTGGTAACCAGTCTTACCAAGGGATATCGTATTACCCAGTAACTGGGTCGTGGAGGTCAGATAGGCAGTCGCTCCATGTAAAATACTGGTATTCAGCTGCATCCGATTAGAGTGGAAGCCGAGCCCATAGTTGGGAAAAGGCTAGGCAGGTGATGATATTAATACGACGTTAACGTAGATGGTAATATTATTGCTTTTTTTATTACCTTATAACATATTTTATCTATCTAAGCTAAAATTTAAGAAAATGGCTCTGGATACTTTGTTTAGCGAGTATGTTAAGTAAAATTCAGCTAAGCTAAGTAGCACAGCAATATTATTGTGGCAGCGACTATTGTTTTGTATTTTTCTTTTTCTTTTTTATGTCTTTAGCACTTCTAACCTTTAGTTAAATCGTGGACAATGGTGTGGGTTACGTGCTTGTTAAATTTTAGTTTAAGTATCTTTCTGTATTATTTGGCATGTAACTGTTTTTTGTCCCTAATAAATAAATAAATAAATAAATAACGATTTATTTTCATATTATTTTTATATCATAATTTTTTGCTCTGGTAACAGCGCTCCGGATCGCTCCAATATTTTTAATGAAATTATATAATTTATTATGTTTATGCCATTCATTCTACATTCTGTGAGTACCTCAACTCACACACTGATTAAATTATTTGGTCAAAATGTTCGGAAAAATCTTCTGCGGATAACTATGGAGTTTCTTGCCCATTCTTCTCCACACGAAACTTTTGGAAGGGCACCTAGAATCTATTCTAATTCCAATACCTTTAAATGGCCTACTTATAATAAATGATTTGACTTTGTTTTTTTAATTACTTATACGGAGCGATTTTGATAGAGAATACTTTTTTGGTGTCCTTTAGGCCTAAATTTCCCATGAACACTTACACGAGCCTTCTCATATGTTAAGTATTGATAAAGACGACCGCGGCCTTCTGGCTAGAAATAGAAAATCAATCATAGAGTAAACAGCCTATTACTTTACTCATACCTACAAACCAAACGATTCCGTAACAAATTGTTCTATCAAAACATTCTTGTGACATCGTTTTTACAAATACTTTATTAATAGATTTGCCCATATCATGCAATGACACAGGTTCACTGACACTAAATTAAAGAGAAACTAGCCAAAAATGCGAACTGAACTGAATGTACTTTACCAAGGTTCTTGATAACATTCAGTAAGTTAATTACATTTCACTTTGTTAATTATAAATGTGTCGTTAAGTCGTGCGTTCACCTGAATTCACGTAAAAAATGGCACTTACTGTAACTAGTGTGCTAGGAAATATAAATAGTGCTGTCTGTCGTTTTATGAAGTAAAATCCCCCTGGACTCATTTGTATGGAATAATTAAGTATATTTAGTAGAAGGTATGTAATGGTCATGTGCTAGGAGTCACAGACAATCAGCTGTGCAGGGCCTACATTCTAAACTATTGCAAATATAACCCCCTACATAAAAACTCACGAAAGAAGAAGGGTCACGTCCCATAGAAAATTTACCCAGGCCCGACACAAAAGGAACGCATCTCAGTTATTTTGTTATATTAAAAATATAACAGAAATAAATTAACACTATTCTGAATATCAGTGGCTATCACTCATATATTGCCATTTGATTTTGGTAAGGCAAAATATTTTAAAATATTTTTTTTAATGAATAGCAATTATATCCATTTAAAATGACGCCAATTTAGATAAAAATACAAAAATAGACAGCTGGAGGCTTAATTTATTGAGGCATCCACAGGCAAGCCCAGTTAAGCAGACGATAACCTCATAGTTAAACTACGAGATGTCATTAAAAAAATATAAAATAAAATTGGCTTTCTGTGTTGAGATCTGTGCGTTTTTTAACCGACTTCAAAAAAGGAGGTTCTGTATTCGACCCGTATGTATGTATGTATGTTTGTATGTCTGCGATTTTCTCAAAAACTAATGAATCAATTTTGATAATTCTTTCACTAATGTAATCTACATACTTTCAGGAAGGTTTTAGTATATAGAAGGTTAATTATGTTATTATTATGTACGAAGATATTATATACATAAATGTACTGCATCTCCGGCATTTCTATGCGAATTTGGACGATTCTTCTAGTCAGTGTCTTCAATTCTTCAATGCACTAGTGTTAATTGGATTTGTTTTTGTACTACTAAAAAGTAAAAATAATTTTTTTTTACAAAAAAACCACCAACTTGAAAAAAAAAAACACTACAAAGTGATACACAACTTTAATTTCGGAAGTCGGTGTCTGAAAACGAAAATGCGGAATCAACGACACCGACTTCCGAAATTAGAGTTATTTATCACTTTGTAGTGTTTTTTTTTTGATGTCGGTTGTTTTTTTCTAAATTGTTGTATCGTCATTGAATTACCTACATACAATTACGAATTTTGTAGGTAAATAGGTATTAAAAGAAAATTGTATACCGCCTGAACAAAAACACAAGGCAATATTTTGGTGTTAGCCATTGATTTGGAATATAAAACATATATATTTTAGCTATATTTAAAATAACAAAAAAACTGAGTTAAGTCTCTTTCGTGTCGGGTCTGAGTCACAAATGACCGTTCTTCTTTACCTCTTTATCATCTTTAGTACCTATACATAGACTGAGTTTGATATCACTATCTCCCTGAAATAGAACGAAATACGGTCGACTTTAGTGCAACTTGCACAGCAATAACCTTTTCACTCACTCCAATTGGCATGCCAAAAATTTTGATCGGTGCACCAATAGATAAATTGGCACAAATCGCTCATGCTCTTATCAGGCATCCACATCCTGCTATCGAGCGGGCCCGAGGCTGGCAGCCCGGCAGTTCAAGGCCATTGAATATTTGATTATATTTGAAGGTCCAACGTGCTAATTACCTCGCGCCCCAAGCGAAGGTCACCGAAGTAATTTGGATTAATGTGATAATTTGTATTAGTGGGGTTAATTGGAATTTTATCTACGTGTAGGTTATTTATATCTAGTGCTGATGGCTTATCTTTATTCATTAATGTGAATTTACTTTATTCGATGCTATACCTAAAAATTGAATCTATACCTACAAATAATTTAAATTGAAGTGTCTATTTGTAATGTCAAAATAACGGTATTTGTATTAAATGCATATTATGGAAGTATAATACATATACTTATAACAAAAAAAAAAACAATTTTTAAATTTTTTGTTTTTCTATCTGTCTGTTTCGTCCGACTAATCTCCGAAACGGCTGGACCGATTTTGACGGGACTTTCACTGGCAGATAGCTGATGTTATAAGGAGTAACTAAGACTTCTTTTATTTTAGTAAAAGATTAGGGTCCTGCCCAAAAAAAAAAATCGTATGAAATCCAATGCAGGCGAACGAACTTGCGGGCGCAGCTAGTTTAAAATAAAAACTGTTTGCAAATAAGCCAGTCATATTGGCTGAAGTACCTACACGTAATTGTAGATTGTCAGAAACTATTGCAAAACCAGTTGAATTTAATTGAAAGGTGTATGGTGGGCGCGCATTGTTGCAAGCCTCATTGTGAACGTATAATTAGGTAAAGTGGCAAAGGTCATAATGGTACGCGAAAGGTTATTTGAACATCTCTTGGCAACATGTGAAAGTTATAACATAACTAGCTGCGCCTTTTAATAGGCTGATACGTACAAATATTTTGTCACTAGTTTCTGCGCGTGACTTCGTCCGTGTGAAATTTCTTGGCTTCCGATACACCCTGTCGCAACCACGTCACCTGACCGCGCTATTAAGTTTGTTTTCGCTTGACGTTCTTTCTGACTTTTTTCTTTTAGTCCTAGTGTGATGTTAAATCCATATCCATACTTACTAATATTATAAATGTGAAAGTGTATCTGTCTGTTACCTTTTCACGCTTAGACTGCTGAACCGATTTAGATGAAATTTGGTATAGATCCCGATATTCCCACAGGATCGAAACTTATGCGGGTGAAACCGCGGGGCGCTGCGAGTAGCCTATATAGCTTTCCTTAATAATTGGGCTATCAAGTGTAAATATTTTTTTCAACTCCGACTGGCAGTTTCAGAGATTAGCACGTTCAAACAAACAAACTCATCAGCGTTATTATTAGTATAGATTGAAAAAAAGGCTTATGTTTAACTTATCACCAGATAAAGTAAAATATAACATAAAAAAAAACACTTTACTGCATAAAATAGTAAATTATCACCAAAATTAAAACTCCATTTTATTGTAAAGTACCTAGGTAAAGGTATTTGTATTCTCATTTGCTCGCTCTTTGCATCCTATGTATTTTAGACTTTATTTTTTGGTGATCATTATATTTAACCCCTTAGGAAAAGGCAGATAGAGGAAGTGGTTTACCAAAATAAATGTCCCTTTCAAGGACCAAATTCCCATTAGGGGAGGAAAAGGGATGAGCTATACCGGGCTATACGTAAACCGGGATCCGGAAATTCGACCACGGTTCATTCCGTGCGAAACGGCATTTTTTCTTAATAAAACCTTTTTTTTTACTTATAGCGTTTTAAAAACGGTTAATATTGAATAAAAAAAATATTCTTGGCGTTGGGCCGTTTAAATACTACGATGACAGAATATTTCCATACTAATTGGAATTTGTAAGTTTATCATTCGGTAAATAGGGCCTCAGTTCGAAGAGATCCTGACGTATTTGTCATACAAGATAATAAAATGATATTAACAAAAAAAAATTTTTTTTTGAACTTCGATATTTACATAGGTACAATTTTACGTTGCTCGGTTAAATTGGGATAAAAAGTAAAAAAAAAAGGTTTGGAAACTAAAATTGAAAATAATTATAATACGAGTAATTATTTTTTGCAAACCCTTACGTATATAATAATATCAGAAAATGTATGACATTAAGTCCGCCTGACTATGCCCATAGATTTACTCCATAAAGGCATACAAATCAATAAATAAGCTCACAGATGGTGTTAACTCAGGCAGAGTTAACACCATCTGTGAGCTTATTTACCATTGCTATAATTAAAATAAGTGTACATAAAAAGCGGTCATAACAGCTGTTCAAGGCACTACACGGATTGCAATGACATAATTTTCGCAAATCATAGATAAACGCTGATTCATAGACCGTAATAGCTGTAAGTGAATAAATTATGTAATTCGCATATCTGGGCTAATTCGCACATAAGGAGTGTTCGTTGTTAGATATATAGATAGCTAGAATAACTCTTTATTATGTACATCATTATTGTGGTGTGGCCATTGTTGCTCGTGTGTTAAGTTTTTTTTCCATACTTCCTCATTATTGAGCTGAATACTGAATTCTTCAGTAAAAAAGTATACAGGGTGTCCCTGGAAGTATGGATCAAATCGAATAGGGGCGTGGGCAAGGTCATTTCCAAACGTTTTAGCAAAAAAAAAATCATAAAAAGAAAACAAAAAAAAGGAGAAATCGAATCATTTTAAAGAAATATTAAAAAAAAAACTATCGGGGCTATCTATTTATTTTTTTAGATAGCCCTGATAGTATTTTTTTATGATTATTTTCTTTGAGCACTATGCGAAGTGATTGAAAAAATAAAATAAAAATCGGTCATAACTTTTGAACCGTAAAAAAATTCACTGACATTCTCAGGGTCAAAAAGTTTGGAAATGACTTTTCCACCACGCCCCTATTCGATTTGATCCATACTTCCAGGGACACTCTGTATATTTTGCGGAAATCGGGCATTGTGGATTGCGTTCTAACATCATTTGCACCGGCAATCGTTAATAATGTATGGACTGCTGCAATCATTAGTTACCCACTTTTCCTGATGGGTGTAGGCATGTTTTTTGTTTTAACATAAACCCAAATAATACAAACTTAGTATAAGGAAAAGCTTAATATCAAAAATAGCATAAAATCTTATTAAAATTAGTAGAGGAGAAGTAATATATCAAATGTCACCTAAGGTCCGGCCGCGCTAAATTTGCCAAAGATGTAAACAAAAATGGCCGCTCGAAATTGAATAAAATCGATATACAGGATGTTACGGAAAGGGTATATCAATACAAACGGGTTGAAGAGTGTATCTGGTCTAGAATCTCTGTAAAAAATTTCAGCTCAAATGCATTAACTTTGAAAATGCTTAATATTTTTTTATTTCGACATCAAGGCGCTGCACTGGCGCGCGGCGGCGTGATGTGCGTGTACTAGGCGCACAAACACACAGCAGATAATGGATAATGACCCTCGTAGTGCGGTGACACGTTTGTTATGATTTCAATTTCATAAACTATCGAAATAAAAAAAATATTAAGCATTTTCAAAGTTACTGCTTTTGAGCTGAAATTTTGTACAGAGATTCTAGACCAGATACACTCTTCAACCCGTTTGTATTGATATACCCTTTCCGTAACACCCTGTACAAGAACATTTATTTTAAGTAATGTTTGTTTTCGTCTAAATCTCCGAACTAACTAGACGAAAACAAACATTATTGTTGTTTACATCTGGTAAATTTTGCGCGGCCGGACCTTACAGATGAGTACGAATGCTGAAAGCATATACCTGTGGGGTTGCGTAACACACCATCAGTAGGAATGGCTTTCACAACAGCAGAAAATTTTATCGAACATATGCAGCAATGGATTAGCAATACCCTTCAAAATGATTCAGATTGTGATTAAAACTGTGTTACGCAATTAGTTCACGGATTAGCAACCTGGAACACAATAAAAAGAGCCGAATTTGATATAAAAATGTCATAGATATGTCATGGCCATATCGTAGATTTGCTCACTTCAAGAAATGCTTGAGAATTTCATGAAATGGTCGCATTTCATGAAATGTTTCACTGTCTATTGGCCACATCATGATGTGGTCTGGCCAGATCAATGATTACGCAACGTTTGTCGATATGAACAGTTAAACGCGCGACTACTTCATGATGTGGCCAAACATTAGTGATCATGTCGTAAAATAATTAGAATATCCGCCGGTAGAGGCGTTGATGTCGGTTTCCTCTGTGGGTTCCCTATCCATTTGCATAAAATTTTAAGACCTAATATAACTTGGCATACTTTTGTTTCTCCTAATTATAGTTTCGCATAACAGCTTACGCATAATTTCTCCAATCATAAAAATGATTATACATAATATTCTAAAGCATAAATTTAGCATGCTCGTTTTATTTCTAACGACGACGTCTGCAGGGTTTAAAGGAACCTAACCAAACCGAACGTCGGGGTGCCCCTGACCGCGTCGTTTGGTATTATGCGAACCCTAAATTTATGATATGGCCAAACGTCGAATGATAAAAACGTTGACAACGATATGGTCAATCTTAGCTGGCCATTTCATGAAATGACCGAACACTTCACGAAATGATCAATTCTATGATCTGGCCACGACAGATATATTAATAATCTGCATAACACACCACCCAAACTCGATGATAATCATATTCATAGGTATGTCAGGCAACCAGTTCAGTAACGTGATCCGACAATTCGTTACAATTAGCGCTCGCATGGCGCGGCTGCTGATTAGTCGTGTACATTATCTGCTAAACCTGACTTAAATTATTTTCATTTTGCGCATACAATATGTAACATAATTAACGCAAGACCTCATACCAAATAGAGTATTGCGTTAAAAGCATAATACAATGGCCAAAACTCGATTTTTTTAAAGCTAACTTGTAAGTAAATAGTGTTACCCCTAGTATTACTTTATGCATTTAAAATTAAGTCTTATTGCCTTGTAATCCATACTTCCATACTAACATTATAAATTGGAAAGTAACTCTGTCTGTCTGTATGTTACCTTTTCACGCCTAAACCACTGAACCGATTTAGATGAAATTTGGTATAGAGATAGTTTGAGTCCCGGGGATAGTTTTTATCCCGATATTCCCACGGGATCGAAACTTATGCGGGTGAAACGGCGGGGCGCAGCTAGTAAGATATAATTTTGTTTGGTTATATCGGCAGTCAGTAGTCAGTATGGCAAAATACGAGTACATAATTTTTGAAAAATATACTTATACCTATATTACCTAAAAGTTACTGAAATCGATTCAGTAGTTAATTTTGAACAAATTACTTTCAGGACTTGCGTTTATTCTGTTACACCTTGTATATGTATTAGTAGAAGCCTAAATTTAATTATCTGGCGAAACTTTACAGACTTCATGGGTATCGAATTCGATATCGAATGATGATAAAACAAATATGAAATTATTTCATAAACTCATAGAATAGGTATCTAAGCATAGCCTGTAACGTTCCCACTGTTGGGACACAGGCCTCCACTCTGAGAGAGGGAGTGGGCCATAATCCACCATTATTTAGAAAGACCCTATTTTACTTGATAATCCTTGTTCTTACCTACTGAATACAAGCACTGCACGATGTAGTCAAAACATTGAATGTAGGCACAAGGTTTATTTTTTACAATTAATTAAAAAGTCGCTTTTTGCATCTTAGAATATTCATTTTGATTGTAAGCACAAGGGCATGCAAAACCGGAAAGTCATCAAAACCGGTTTTGAACATCGTTTTTTTGGGACCAAAACCGAAAACCGGAGCTAGGTCCGGTTTTAGCAAAAAAAAATCGAATGTAGTATAATTTAAAAAGAAACACCATTTTTTTTAAATACCCACTAAGTCTACAAATAAAACAAATTGTATGATATATTTCTTTTTACCCGACTACGGCAAAGCCAAAGGAGGGTTATGATTTTAACAGGCTATGTATGTATGTGAGTATGTTCATCTGTTCCCTCATAGCTCCTAATCTACTTATCGGAACTCGACATATGAGGTATCGTTAGAACCGTCTTAATTGTCAGCTGAACATAGGCTACGTGACGTTGCACAAAACTCGATACGGCGCCCTCTAGTGCACAAAATAAATACGCCATGTTTGGTATCATTTGAAAGGGCTTCACTTGTACATTTCCAAAATATTGCTCAAATTTAAAGCGACGCCCTCTAGCGGACAAAAGTCATGTGTTACATTTAACACCAAAATTGTTTAAATAAAAAAAAGTAAAAAAACTAAAACCCGACTACTACAAAAAAAAACGACGCTGAAAAAGTATGAAACAAGATTTTCATACTTCGAACAGAACAAAAAGAAAAACTGTAGTACACGTTATAGGTACCAACCGAAACACTTTAATAACGTGTGACTACGGTTTTTCTTTTTGTTCTGTTCGAAGTATGAAAATCTTGTTTTATACTTTTTCAGCGTCGTTTTTTTTTTGTCGCAGTCGGGTTTTAGTTTTTTTACTTTTGAAGTGAAACTTCTTTAGGCGCGCTTGACTTGGGGAGTAAACTGGCGAATGCGTTACGAAAACGTGTGATCGCGAGTAGGGAAGGTACGTAAAAAATAGCTGGAAATACCTGGTGTAAAAACCCGGTCCCGGTCGCATAAATATGCGACCGGGTTTTTACACCAGGTATTTGCTTCCAAGTACGCACACCGGGTACCGACTCAAAATACTTGCAAGACTATTAAGTATCTTATACGGCTACTCGCTCAAATACGTAGGTACTCAAACGCGTTAGTTTTCGCAAATGCGATCATGCTCCTTTTGGAACAATTTCGTATGCAAGTATTTTTTACCGACTTCACAAAAAGGAGGAGGTACTATGTTCGGCTGTTTGTATGTTTTTTTTTTTGTATGTTTGTTCATCGAATACTCCGCCAATTGTCGACAGATTTTCAAAATTCTTTTTTTGTTCCAAAGTAGATAGTTTTGAGGTGGTCCCACTGTCACCAAGTTAGGATCTGATGATGGGATCTTAGAGTAATCGAGGGCAACCTTTAAATTTTATAGGCTCACTTATTGTTTTTCGCATATTTTACGAAGTATCTTGTGTATTTGCGTATGGTTGTCACCATCTCAGGTAGCTGGGCTGATGATGGAAGTTACAACTCCTTAACAGTAAGAAGTTACTCGAACAGGCAAGGACTGTTTTAGTCAATTGTTTTGATGTTTGATAGGGCATTTGCTACATTTGGTCTCATGATCATCAAGTCATGACCTGATGCTGCAGTCAGGATAGTCTGCAGAATACCTAACTCCTCGACAACTAACAGCAGATATATCGTGTTAGGGCTCATTGAAAAGGGCTCGATGTGTGGATAAACGTACTGTTAATGAGGAACACCGAAGTACATAAAGACCTGATGCTGAAGCCAGGAGCATTAGAAAAAGTACCAACCTTGAAATTACAGAACCGTAGTCGTGTTTGGGCTCATATTAAACAGGACTAAATTTTAAGTTCAATGCAATGTTGTCAAGTCTGGCCTGATGCTGCAGCCAGGATTATCAGCATCTAGTCTAAAAACATCAGGGCAGGATTTGATGATGGGATCCTGGAGAAATCGAAGGAACTCTTCAAATATTATAGGCACACCTATAGCGATTTGGGTATTTTTTATAGTAACTCGTGCATTTGCTCTCGGAAAGCACTATTTGGTGATGTGGAACTGATGATGAAGACCACAGATGGCCACCGGAACTACTCAATAATACCTAAGTATTTCACGGGTTGCGATTCGATTACTTTAATATGGTTGCTAAGCAATTTATGCTCATCACAATGTGAATGGTGATACGGAGCTGATGGTGGATCTGGAGAACTCCTCAACAATTAACCTCCCTGTATCGGGAAAAGCAATATTTTGTTTGTAAAAGGCGATTATCACTAGGCTATTGTAACTTAGATAAATTATAAGCAGACCCACTAAAAAGCGTGAGATAAAAACTTTTTAAGAAAAAAAAAAACCGACTTTCAAAAAAACACTACAAAGTGAAAATTAACCTTTTCGACGCCCATCTACATAATACGCGATGTGTCCTCCAGCGCCACGCTACAAATGTATAACGTATCTATAGTAAAACGTAGGGATGGGATTAATGTCCTATCGATAAATAATATTATAAGTTGAAATTAACGTTTATTCACCAATTTACGAAGCTAAATAAAAACTGATGCCGTATTTTCATATTTTGTTTTATTTCATAAAAAAATCAATATGAAAACCTGGATATATTTCCCATAATAAAAGAAAAGAATTGTAAATTCATTAGACGTGTGTTCTAGAAGGCACATCCCTATTTGTCTCCAAATGTAATTCTTCTACTTCATATCAAGTCGTTGGCGCTCGAGGCACGTCAAAATCCTTTCTGATATAAGGATGTCTAGATGTCGATGTCTATGGTATTTTTCTTTCTTCTATTCACTGTGGTCGAGTTACACGTGCATAACCTCAACCGATTCATGCATAATTTATTTCGTTTACTTACAAAAAATAGAACCAAATACAATCAATAGAAGCTAGATACGTGGTTTTCTATCTACGTGCTTTAAAAAAAAATTAAAATCGAGTGTAAGTGACTGTTTTACGCAGATGTTACAGATCTTTTTTTTAATGGTAGGTATAGGTGTCGCAAAATACTAGCAATGATTTTTCTTGTTTTTAGAAACTAATAGAAAACAGAAGTACATTCCTGAAACGGAAGTTGACGATTTAACGTAATGTCAGGACGACGAACTATTTCAAAATTCTGATTATTCACAAACTTTTTCTTATGATGAATCTACTCAAAAAGAAACAAGATGTAAACATTGCACTACATAAAATGCACAAAGTCACTATGACCTTGAAACCCGTCCGCTTGTGACGTCACAGATTTACTTCAATACTAGTTCGTGGCGTTGTGCGCACTGACAACTAGCTACTTTGTAGGGATGGGTTTTTCACACGGTGTTTCACTATCGACAATGATTAGAAAACCTATTTATTCTTGATTAAGGCGAATAAAACGTAGTTTATAGTTTACAATATTTATAAAATATTATTTATTCACGTCATTTTCTTGCAATAATGATATTTATGATCGTTTTGACGAGATGAAATATAGCGAGGTCTTCATCGTGTCCCATCACTGGCTTACTTTATATCAAGTACTTGGCGTTGGGGGCACTAAAATATTTTGTGGCGTTTTTGTTTCTATTGAATATAAAACAAACAAGAACTTATTATGTGTGAAAAAGTTAAAAATATGGCTTATAACAGGGCAATTTTCCATAAAAACAAAATAAAAGGTCTTGTAAAAGTCGTAAATTTATTTTATACTATTATTACTTCTAATCAAGTAGTGGCGCTGAGGGCACGAAAATCTCGAACTTGTATACAAGTGATTGGCGTTCAAAAGGTTAAATATCTTTAATTTCGGAAGTCGGTGGCAAAAAACTAAAATAAAGATCCAAAGACACCGACTTCCGAAATTAAAGTAATTTTTCACTTTGTAAATTTTTTTTGGAAGCCGGTTTTTTTTTCTTAAAAAGTTTTTTTTTACTTTAATGGTTTGCAAGTATTTATTTGTAAACGCGATTTCGCTCCTTATTTATTCGAAGTCATTGATCAATTTCCTATGCAAGTAGTTTTACTTCCAACGGGGCTCTTGAATACGCGATTGTATTTCTTATCTGTATGAAGTTATGGATCAGTTTTCTATGCAGATAGAAAATACTTGAAAGTATCTCGCTCCGTCGTGCCTCGACCCTCGAGTACGTAGGTACTCAAATAGTTCAACAACCGCGTTTGTTTTCGCAAATGCGATCATACTCCTTATCAGTAAGAGCACAGAATACTTATTAGTACTACGTACAGAAAGGACACTCCCTTCCTCGCCCTCATATCAGATACCGCACCTCACCCCGCACTTCGAGGTATTCGTCGCCGACTCTTTAGCAAGGACGCTCCCGAACCGCAGCGCTGTATTGCTGACACACAATTATGCGATTTAAAAGTTTTATTTGAGTTTTAATCACGATGATTGGATATTGTGATGCTTTTCCGAATTCGTATTTACATGTACTGTTTGTATGATTTCGCATTTTTAATAACATGCGATTTAATAACCCATTACTTACAGATAAGTCATTTAAACTAAACTATTTTAGTGTTTTTATTTCATTACGAACCCGACTATATAAATAAACAATTGAACTACATGGTCACTTCATAATAATGCACACGTTCGGGCAGCGCCGCCGCCGACGTCGTTCGGTTCCCCGACACAAATTGCTTTCCGCGCCATTTTTTTTTACGCTACTAGATTTCACGCACACATTTGCACGTATACAAACGTCATTTGTTTATGTAGTAGTAATAGGTAATTATTTTTCGAGCGTTGTATGGAGTGTCCGAGGTGTGGTAAGAGTCTACGGAACAATTTCGAATGCAAGTATTTTTACTTTAATGGTTTGTAAAAGTATTTATTTGTAAACGCGATTGTGCTCCTTATTTATAGGAATTCACGGATCCATTTCCTATACAAGTACTTTTTACTTCCAACAGGGCTTTTGTTTGATTACGCGATTGTACTTCTTATTTGTATGAAGTTATGGATCAGTTTTCGATGCAGATAGAAAATACTTGAAAGTATCTCGAGCCCTGGTTTTAGGCCCTGGTTTCTTAAGGTGGACGTACTTGGAAGCCCTGGTACTCGATTTTGCAAGTACGACCCATGTCTAAGGGCTACGGGCGAGGCGAACGGGAGTTGAGTGGGGGATATAAGCAAGAGAAAGCAGTGCGCGCGCACATTTTCTTTCTCTCTTCCTCTCATAGCCAAATACGTTTGAAGTTTCACTTCAGTCGTGTGGTCATAAGCACACTCGGTTTTTTTTGTAAGTAAACGAAATAAATTATGCATGAATCGGTTGAGGTTATGCACGTGTAACTCGACCACAGTGAATAGAAGAAAGAAAAATACCATAGACATCGACATCTAGACATCCTTATATCAGAAAGGATTTTGACGTGCCTCGAGCGCCAACGACTTGATATGAAGTAGAAGAATTACATTTGGAGACAAATAGGGATGTGCCTTCTAGAACACACGTCTAATGAATTTACAATTCTTTTCTTTTATTATGGGAAATATATCCAGGTTTTCATATTGATTTTTTTATGAAATAAAACAAAATATGAAAATACGGCATCAGTTTTTATTTAGCTTCGTAAATTGGTGAATAAACGTTAATTTCAACTTATAATATTATTTATCGATAGGACATTAATCCCATCCCTACGTTTTACTATAGATACGTTATACATTTGTAGCGTGGCGCTGGAGGACACATCGCGTATTATGTAGATGGGCGTCGAAAAGGTTAATTTTCACTTTGTAGTGTTTTTTTGAAAGTCGGTTTTTTTTTTTCTTAAAAAGTTTTTATCTCACGCTTTTTAGTGGGTCTGCTTATAATTTATCTAAGTTACAATAGCCTAGTGATAATCGCCTTTTACAAACAAAATATTGCTTTTCCCGATACAGGGAGGTTAATTGTTGAGGAGTTCTCCAGATCCACCATCAGCTCCGTATCACCATTCACATTGTGATGAGCATAAATTGCTTAGCAACCATATTAAAGTAATCGAATCGCAACCCGTGAAATACTTAGGTATTATTGAGTAGTTCCGGTGGCCATCTGTGGTCTTCATCATCAGTTCCACATCACCAAATAGTGCTTTCCGAGAGCAAATGCACGAGTTACTATAAAAAATACCCAAATCGCTATAGGTGTGCCTATAATATTTGAAGAGTTCCTTCGATTTCTCCAGGATCCCATCATCAAATCCTGCCCTGATGTTTTTAGACTAGATGCTGATAATCCTGGCTGCAGCATCAGGCCAGACTTGTCAACATTGCATTGAACTTAAAATTTAGTCCTGTTTAATATGAGCCCAAACACGACTACGGTTCTGTAATTTCAAGGTTGGTACTTTTTCTAATGCTCCTGGCTTCAGCATCAGGTCTTTATGTACTTCGGTGTTCCTCATTAACAGTACGTTTATCCACACATCGAGCCCTTTTCAATGAGCCCTAACACGATATATCTGCTGTTAGTTGTCGAGGAGTTAGGTATTCTGCAGACTATCCTGACTGCAGCATCAGGTCATGACTTGATGATCATGAGACCAAATGTAGCAAATGCCCTATCAAACATCAAAACAATTGACTAAAACAGTCCTTGCCTGTTCGAGTAACTTCTTACTGTTAAGGAGTTGTAACTTCCATCATCAGCCCAGCTACCTGAGATGGTGACAACCATACGCAAATACACAAGATACTTCGTAAAATATGCGAAAAACAATAAGTGAGCCTATAAAATTTAAAGGTTGCCCTCGATTACTCTAAGATCCCATCATCAGATCCTAACTTGGTGACAGTGGGACCACCTCAAAACTATCTACTTTGGAACAAAAAAAGAATTTTGAAAATCTGTCGACAATTGGCGGAGTATTCGATGAACAAACATACAAAAAAAAAAACATACAAACAGCCGAACATAGTACCTCCTCCTTTTTGTGAAGTCGGTAAAAAATACTTGCATACGAAATTGTTCCAAAAGGAGCATGATCGCATTTGCGAAAACTAACGCGTTTGAGTACCTACGTATTTGAGCGAGTAGCCGTATAAGATACTTAATAGTCTTGCAAGTATTTTGAGTCGGTACCCGGTGTGCGTACTTGGAAGCAAATACCTGGTGTAAAAACCCGGTCGCATATTTATGCGACCGGGACCGGGTTTTTACACCAGGTATTTCCAGCTATTTTTTACGTACCTTCCCTACTCGCGATCACACGTTTTCGTAACGCATTCGCCAGTTTACTCCCCAAGTCAAGCGCGCCTAAAGAAGTTTCACTTCAAAAAAATTGCAGACGGGTAGGTATGCCGAGGATCATCAAAGCCCTTTGACGTTCAAAAGTGCCTTTAAGTGCCCATTTCAAATAAACGATTTGACTTTGACTATATCTTAGGTAGGTACTGGTTTTGTTTCCTCTGAGGTGCGGCCTGTTTAAGTTCTCTCCAAAAAGCTGAAGTTTTACAAGGTCGTAGCAAAATCTGTAATCGCCCAACAAGATACTTGTCGATGTATGTTTGTATGCAAATAACTGTGTAGTGACATATGTTGACAGGAAATCGCTTATCAGCACGTTTATCAGCTAATACAATTGTGTTCAATTTTAACGCTCGTTGCGGCCAGTTATGGACTTCACCGTCAGTGTCCTATGCCTAGTTAGGTTTTTCTTTATGTAGTATCGGTTCCACGTGTGATTCTGTTTATTGTTTACGTTCTTTTTTATCTCCTCGGCCGTCACGCAAGATGATTCAGTTCGGCGGCCATTGCTTTACTATTGTCTTTTAAAATGTGACTAGCTGCGCCCCGCGGTTTCACCCGCATAAGTTTCGATCCCGTGGGAATATCGGGATAAAAACTATCCTATGTCCTTTCCCGGGACTCAAACTATCTTTATACCAAATTTCATCTAAATCGGTTCAGTGGTTTAGGCGTGAAAAGGTAACATACAGACAGACAGACAGAGTTACTTTCGAATTTATAATATTAGTATGGATATGACAGTTGAAGATTTAAGCTCTTGACACTTGTCTCTGCTTCAATGAAATGGGGGGATTATTTAACCAGCTATGGATACAATCGTTATGCATACTTTGTTTGGGCTATGCTTGGAGTTTCCCTGCGTAATCGAATCAGAAATTAAGAGATCCGCAGGAGAACCAAGGTAACCAACATAGCCCGAAGAATCGCCAAACCTATGTGGCAGTGGGCCATCTGTTCTTCGAGCAATGTGCCCTACATTGCTCGAAGAACAGATGGCCGATGGGGCCGAAAGGTTCTTTTTTTTTATGGATGGGAAATCATCAAATTACCCCTCCCGCTCTGGGTGGAGCGAAAGGGAGTGTCAGACTCTTACTGACTAAAACCCATCCGTGTTCCTTCCTTAGCCCTTTATGTTCCGGGGTAGCGGTAACCCTTTCGGACAATCCCGCACCGGGCTGAAAGGTTCTGGAGTGGCGACCGCGTACCGGAAGACCGCGTGACGGAAGCAATAAAAAATAAGAGGGATTTAATGTGAAAGACAGAGAGAGTTATATCTTTCTTCTCTCTCATGTAACGAAATGTGCCTAAACGTGACGCATCCTTCTTTCACTGTCAATTTTCGTCCAATTATCAAATAGCCGCCTCAGAAGTTTCACTTCAAAACACTTTCCTAATGGATACCTTTTAACTTATGGTTTTCTTCTCTTTTTCCTATTTTTCATTTATCAAATTTTCTTTTAACTACGGAATAATCCGTGATGACAAAAAATGAGTTCCATGCCAACACGTGTGATTAGATAATGTATATGTGATGCGATGCGACATGTAATACCGGTCGCGATTCTATCTGCGACCTTGTTTGAATAATACCATTCTGAATTGTGCTTAACATTAATTATTATACTGTTGTATATTTTTTGTTAAATCGTTTTATTCAGATTTCGGTTTGAAATTGTTATAGTGGGAATTTTCGGTAACAGGTGTGTTATACTTATAGGTACCTGCTTACCGCCCATAGGCTGCAACAGTTTCTTCTCGTATTAGTTTTCACAGAACGTTGGGTGGCCCGTACAGCCTAAGAGGTCCAAACGGAACTCATTTTTGTTTTGTATGACTACGAATTCTCTCCCCTCCGTGCCTCAGAAAGCACTTTATGCCGTTGGTCCCAGCTGTCATTCGTGTGGTCGTCAAAAGCTCGAAAGTCTGACAACCAGTCTTACCAATGGGTATCATATTACCCAGTATCTAGGTTGTGGATATCAGATAGGCAGTACTTCCCTGTAAAATACTGGTACTCAGCTGCAACCGGCTAAACTGGAAGGCGACCCCAATATAGTTGAGAAAAGGCTATGTAGACAGATTGATGACAAAAAATTCTCTCCTCATGATGTTGTGTATTCTAGTATACTCACCTTTCAAATTCTCATACGGTGATTATAAGCATGTGGACTGCCAAACGCACCATCGATCTTAACTCAGCTTCAAATAAAGACCCGCTTGTCGACCATGTGTCAACAACGCATTCTCTCCTATTTCGGCCACATAGTACGCAGAGGCGATGAAAGTTTGGAAAAACTGATTGTGGTTGAGAACACCGAAGGCAAACGATCGCGCGGTCGTTCACCAACACGACGGACCGATCAGGTGAAGGAATCATCGTCCTCTAAATTCTACACGGTGATAAGAGATGCGCTGGACAGAAACCGGTGGAGGCGGATCATCCGCTCCAGATGCAACTCTGAAACTGACCACGATCCTCAGACATGAGGGACCGACTACAGAGAGAGAGATTATAAGCATGTCTCCCAATATGTTGTTTTGTTTTCCAGAGCTACATGCTGCCGCTAAAGAGACGGTCACACTTGCAGAGCAGCGGTTCGTGAGCAAGCAGGACGAGTGGCAGTTTGACAGCAACTGGCAGGAGGTGCTCAATCATGCGATCATTAAGGTGAGATACTTATATTCTAGTAAGAAGAAGATAGTAAGCTAATGAAAGAAAGAAAAAAAAAATACGTTTATTTGCGGTGAAAATGACGCAAAAAAGAACATAAACATAAAAAAATAAATAAAATGGTAGGGGGAAACATGCGTCACATCCACGTAAAACGGCTATCGCACAGCATTATGCTGCGACCCTATGGAAGACACAGTCCCAGCGCTGGTTTTCAGCGACAGCCGGCGCTGACATAATGACGTCGTCCGGTGCAGTAAACAATTATTAAAACACAGTGTACTTAAAGAAAAATAATTGAATTTGAAAGTGATAGAATAATTAATGATGGTGATGATAATTTTTATTAATAATGGTGGTTTAGAAGACCCGATACACGTAACACTCGAAAAACAGTCTCGATTATGATGTTTATGATGTAAAGGACAATCAACTCGGATAACTTTAGTAGTTGGCATTTGGCAATGATTTTAAAGAAAGTCTACAGGGTGTTAAAGGTTCGTTTGTATATCTTTTTTAGGTTATGGATGCTGAGAAACGGAAGGCGGAGAGTGGACGAGAGCATCAGAAGAGAGCGGCTGCATACATCGCGGCTGAGAAAAAGGTAAATTATGATCATTACTTTGAAAGTTGATAATAATAAAAAATGTAATTAAGTTCTACTGTTGATCACGTGAGGTAGATCAGTAAACGACGTTCTGTTATTCATTCAAATACTTAAGTAAATACCTGCCGTGACGCATTTAAAGATATGCGCATCGCTTGATAATTAAAAGCAGAGTTGCCAATAAGCCTGGTATAGTGGTGGTGGATCGATCAGAGCGGCGCCCCATGATTGTTGACATAACTGTCCCGCATGATGAGAACCTCTTGAAAGCCGAGAAAGATAAACAAATTAAGTATCTTGATTTGGTTCGCGAGGTTGTCGACATGTGGGATGTGGACTCAGCGATCATTGTGCCGATAGTCGTGACTGCCAATAGGTTAATAGCCAAGAGCCTCGACCAACACCGAAGGAGGCTCTCGTTGGGCAGCTGGATCAAGGGCTTGATTCAGAAAGCGGTACTTCTGGACACGGCCCATATTGTTAGGAGGTTCTTCTCTCTGGAGCCCTGACCACCGGTAGCTTAAACCCTGTTCCGATACCGGTGGGCTACTATTTTTTATATTTTTTAATGTTTTTATATTTTTTATATCAGTGATAATTTATATATTAATAATTAACATATATAATTTATATGTAAATAATGAAATAAAGGAAAAATGTACTTAAGTTCTCCTGTTGCCAACGTGAGGTAGATCAGTAAACGACGTTCTGTTATCCATTAAAATACTTAAGTAAATACCTGCCATGACGCATTTAAAGATATGCGCATCGCATGATAATGAGACGCAGAGGTATGTTAAACGAAAACACATAATGACACAGTTAATAATAGACATCTATTATCTCCAGGTGACACAACTAGAGGAAAATCTTAAACGGAATATCATCAAATCACGAGTTTACTTCGAAGAGAAGAAACTATGCGACGAACAGTTACAAACGCAAAATCAAAAAATTGAGAAGCTACAACGCCTCATCGCTGACGCTAAGTTCAGATACTCCAAATCTCTAAAAGCCCTTGAAAAGATATCTGAAGAAATCCATAGAATGAGAGGAGAGTATCCACCAGACAAGGACACTATCCCAGTAGGACCCAGAGAACCAGGAGTTGGAGCAGAAAGAGACGCCATACATGACGAAGACACAGCCAAAGCTGAACACGAAAAAGACGAAGACTCCAGTCTTCAAGAACTTAGAATGCGAGTTAGAGAACTGGCTTCTAAACCAATAGAGAAAGACATTGAAACTGACGAAGCGTGGGCTTTAGAACTGAACGAGACTATTAACAAACTAGACCAGTTGTTAATGATGAAGGAAAATAATCAGCAGAAAAGGTCTAAATTCACGGCTAGCTCTCCTAGGAACTCTAGCGCGCCATCTACAAGTACTAACTCGGGTAAATATACCCATCCACCGAGCGACAGCTGGAAAACTGAAACCAACCTAACCAGGACGAAATCTATAAGCAAGGATGTAGTCTATGAACATACTAACCCACCGATTAGTAAGATAGAGAAATGTAAAAGCATGATGTCGTTAGACGTTCTCGCTCTAGCAAGGGACACGAATATGATGGACAGGGAATCGTACCTCAAAGCAGTGATCGAAGACAAGTCCCCAACAGGGACATATACAGAGAGTAATTCGGACAGGAACGATACTCCCGATGAAATACTGATGGTGGAATGTGACTCCAGTGATTCAAACCAGAACCCAGTAATCAGGATGACCAGTTCCACTGTCTCTGATAGTGACAACAGTTAAATATGACGAGATGAACATGCGGTCGTTGGAAAAGTATAGATTTCTTTAATTGGTTGTGGAAGTTTTACTAATTTAAAAAAACATAACGAAAAAAAAAGTTGTCTCGTTTTTTTTTTTGTTAGAAAAATACGGTTTAATTTTGTTCGTGAAAAATGCTTTAATTTAATGTTCGTTTATTTTTAATGTTGTTCGTGTGAAGTTTATTTAATCATGCAGTCTTTCCAATATTGAACGTCAATTTCTAAATGTTAGATGTTTTTCTAGTAAACTTGAAAAGTTAATAAAAATTGGTAAAATGATTTTCGTATTGCTGTTTAGTTTAGTTTTGGCGATAGTGCTAGTATTTTTATCAATGAAAAGATACTGATTTTAAAATACTCAATTAGACTTATGAACTTATGAGACTTACCAATACACATAATTTATAAATATATGATCATCGGTCAGCTGGTTGCATTTAGGCATTGCTTAAACTGTATATATTCATTCTCTCACCGTTCGTGTCGGATTGCCGTCCCATCCTACGAGAGTAAGGGAAGAAGAGAGTGCACCTGTGTCTCCCGCGCCGAAGTCTAATCTCCGTCGAAATTGGCCGCCATTCCCAAAATACATTCTGGAGGACAGTTATTATCATATTTAAAGTGCATTGTATTCCTAAACAAAAACTCATTTGGTAATCTTAAATACTTGCAAAATCTTTATGCTTTGGTGACGTTTGAATATCATTTAGATAACCAACTTCACACAAACCATTGATCGCAAAAAACCATAATTATTATTATCATACATTATTCTTATTAATTTTTGCGAAATAGTACAGACGCCAGGGCCATTCCGCTCAATTAGGCCGACTTTT
The DNA here is from genome assembly GCA_945859645.1 of Amphipoea oculea. NCBI lineage: Eukaryota > Metazoa > Arthropoda > Insecta > Lepidoptera > Noctuidae > Amphipoea > Amphipoea oculea. The sequence goes on from OX243873.1 coordinate 20,487,579, forward strand.
ATTTGCAAATGGTAAGGACATTTGGTGCGTGTTGATTGCAATAATAAATTAAATAAAGGTGTTATACTTTTTTAGATAGCGGCGCCATACGTAAAAACATGTAAGAAATGTCATATAAAGTAAAAAAAGAATGCAGCTATGATATTTAATTTATTATTAGCATATATTCGCCGTTAGTGGATTTCCGCGGATTGACCCGCCAGCACATCAAGCTAACCGAAACTGTCAAATTATCCCAATCAACTTTGAACCTAAGGCTTTAGCGATAAACTTGAAAATCTATTAAAGAAATTTGACAGTTTGTAGTAGCTTGATGTGTTGGCGTCTGTACATTGTAAGCGCTATGATAAAAACACTAGCACTGTCGAAGCACGTTCGTAGATTATATTGTCTTATGAGTGATTTTCGGACGGTCGGTTTCGTAAAATAAAATTTGATGTAAATATACGGGGTGGCAGGGATCGCGCGGTAGGGTAGGGTAGGGGTGGACGCGCAAACTCTAATCATGAATTCAGCACATGATTTTAGACGTAGAGTAGACATTTTTAGTCGATTATCAAAAAAAAAAAAATCCGCTGTTTTATAGAATAGTGCAATACCTGCGTGCTCAAAATGTGTGGAACAGCATTTTTTAAAGTGAAAACTTCTTTAGGGGCGTTGAACATTTTTTGAGATGGGAAAAAACCATTGAATTCGCGCCACTGTTACCGTAACCGACACCGCTTCGGATGTGTTCGGCTGTCCTCGGGATGTACTCGGCTTTTTAATTTATATCCGATATGTCAGTGAGTGATGGCAATGTATTCTGTTTGTGTTTTGTGTCACTTCTGTCGGCACTCCCGGAGTGCCACTGTTTTTTTTTCTTAAACGACAAAAGCTTTCAACGCAGGGGTTTCAGAATCATGTATGAATCCATGGTTACAGGTTCCGCGTCGAGATCCCTGCTCTGCCCTGCTGATGATGTCAGTATAAGTGACATAACACATAAAAAAAAATCATAAATGCCATTCTGGTAACGGCCATGTTATGTCACTGTATTCGAAATACCAAATACATAACAGTTTTTTCAGTCAGTCTTGAACAGTATTATAATTTTACCTCTTTTTTTATGACATTTTATTTTATTCTAACAAAACATGTACGAAACCGACTGCTTTATTTATAGCTATTACACTTTTAGGCCCGTGTTCTTGAACGAAGCTAAAACATAAATCTCTATTTAAAACTAATTTTGGGTGGAGAGTGAAATCCCACTTACAGCATTTCTCTGTATATCTATCTCTTTCTGTACCTTATAGGCGTCATTCGTTAGAGCAAGAAGTCCGATCGTCGATCGTAAGCTTCCGCACTCAATCACATTGAAGCGTGTTTACGCGCGGATTCCGTCAGTTTTTAATAGAGATTTATGCTTGGGCATCGTCAATACGGGTTTTAGATAATTATAAATGTTAGATATGACACTTTAGTTCACCTATGTATGAGCCATACCAGTCCACCGACTATAGCTCACAAATTATAACTTATTTTTAATCCTATGATATTAAACTTTCGTATCTCTATGGCATTTGACCTTGTGGAGGATTTAACTATGTGATTAGGAAGCATAGTGAACGAATCGTATAAAAACCTTCACTCCGTGTCCTAACCAAAGCGATCGGTTGCGCGATCGTCGCGTCCATGTCACAATTTTTTCGGAAAACCCGGAAGTCGCCCTCTGTCGGCACGGTGACGCGTTCATGTTCGCCGAATAAAATGAAAGCGAGTGTCGCGTCCGCGCGACTATCGCTTTGGTTAGGACGAGACCTTAGAATTCCATAATTGACAATCTTCTTGTACAAGTATGAGGCACATATTTGAAGGTTATACAAGGCACAATTCACGAAAGACACAGATTCGTGAATTGAAAAGTTTCTCGCCTATTTTGTATTCAAGATTTTACAAACAATTTTTTATCGAAGGATTTGCAGCTAGATTGAATGATATGCTCGAAGTGGTTGTTTGTATAGATAGAAGACTTGTTACGCCTAGTCAGCTATTTCTCGTTGTGGCGCGAAAAAAGTGGCGACAAAATGCTGAGCATGTCGGCCCAGCTGGAGTTAAGATGTAGGTTCTAGAAAGTGATTGACAATCCTATGAAGTTAACTCAGTGTCTGATTTGAATATTTGTCTAACTTGTCATTTTACAGTGATAAATATACTATGAATGGAGCTTTACAATGATACATAATACTCTCTCACACTCTACTAATTATTTTTGAAATCTTACGCTTTATCATTCAAGCGTGGTAATCATTGGTAAAATGAATTTCAATCAACTTAACATTTGAACAGTGCCTTCATTTCTCATTAACATTTTAATTAAAATAACTTAGCCCAAACACAAGACTGGATGAGGTTGGTACTTAAGACGGTTGTAGAGCTAAAACTAACTATATTTGTATGATTTTTTTATTAAAATTATATAAAAATAACACGATGAGGGTTCGCTAACATACTCATAAGTTTAAGAATAATAAAAATATGTTTTTAAACATCAGCATATTATTTTAAGGTGATGCATTTACGAAAAATCGAGTGAGCTTGTGGCAATGGGTTTATACTAATCAAGTTTTTTTTATTGGTTCAATACTTGCAAAGCAAAGTTGGGTTGTACCAACATGGCTTTAAAACTAACATTTAAATAGTTTTACTTTTCTTTATTTTATTATTGACTAACCTGTGTTGTGATGTAGGGCTCATTGTCACTCGAACGTCTAGGAATAAAACTATTTACATTTTAAGATGAAATTAGGTTACTTGTTTATTAATATTGATATCACGGCAGGAAATATGTGTATACCAGAAACTTTGATAATATATCAGCAGTGACAAGAAACTAGGACAAAAAATAGTGCTCCTTCTTCGATCATCTCTGCGTCTTTAAACCATATTAAGGCGGAGACTGATTTGTGACTTTTGTTTGTAATGTATAGAGTTTTTGTAGCGCGTTATAGTAGTCAGCAGGTTTATAATGTCTTGCTCGAAGTGTGCGTTCATCGCGTTTAGTGTATTGACGTTTTGTAACAAGAAATGGAGCGCGCTTGAGCCTTGCGCTCGAAGCGAGCGTTTGCCACGTCTTTTGTATCGCCGTTTTGAAACCAATCTTGCCTCGAATGAAACATTAGTAACAAACGTTATACCTATGGCATTAAGTCCGCCTCTGTACATTTATGTGCTTGAAGCATTAAATAAATAAATAAATAAACGTTGCAAGTCAGACTCCGCCTTTATTTGTGGTGTAATAACTTATTCTAAACCTATGAAGACGTGTTTAAATGATATATGAGGTGGCTTAGCATACTATGGAGCAAGAATCAATAGCCACAAAGCTTAACTACTTCCTAGCAATTGAAATATGTATGTCTGTTCTCTTCACAGTGTTCACAAAAAGCACCTTTGGTAATATTGTGTCGCACTTTCAGAGTTCTCACTTAAATGTTGTGCACATAGAGAAATGAAATCTGTATGTTCGTAATCAAAATTAAATTCCACTTCTACGTGTTTTCAATAAAATGAATGTTCTAAATTGTTAGTATTTTATTTATTTGCCTTCCTAGCGCGGTCATAATCAGCCGATAATGTTTCCACCGCAGAACATTAATATTCCGAGAGGTTCCCACTGCTGGGAGACAGGCCTCTTTTCTGTGAGGAGTGGGCCGTAATCCACCACGCGGGCCCACTGCGGGTTGGTAATGTCACATGTCCTCGATTTTTTTGTTCTAGGACATGCCGGTTTCCTGACGATAATTTCATCATGACTGTGATGAAATTATTTTCACAAAGTAAAGCTACAACTCGTAAGTTGCGACCGTTGCCATGGGGCCACCATTTGATTTTTAAGTTACCACAACGCAACTGTAAAAAGCTGCAGCGACACTATTCACACGTAACCACAGCTTGCCCACATTTTGGTGTGTTTGTGGTACGTACGTGTGAACGGGCCCCTAGATGCATGGAACACACGCTTAGATCTGTCAAAATCACGCCAAAGTGACCAGAGGGGAAATTTGGGTATTTTTAAGAACGGTTGCTTTCTAATTTCAGTATCAATCTTGAAAAAGCCCTATACATACGTTTTTGATATTGATTGTCGTTAGGATTAACGACTTGAATTTGAACGTTTTCTGTATACGAGAATTGGTTCTGATTTTTGTATCTGTGTCTACCCTTAGGTCCTTCGATCATAGATATTTGATCGTAGTAACTAAAACATCTTCTCGAGAAAAATGGTAGAGTAGAGATCATAGGTCTAGAAGCGTTAAGGGTCAATCCGCGGAAATCCACTAACGGCGAATATATGCTAATAATAAATTAAATATCATAGCTGCATTCTTTTTTTACTTTATATGACATTTCTTACATGTTTTTACGTATGGCGCCGCTATCTAAAAAAGTATAACACCTTTATTTAATTTATTATTGCAATCAACACGCACCAAATGTCATCACCATTTGCAAATAAAAGTCGGCCTAATTGAGCGGAATGGCCCGTAAATGCTTAACACACTATCAGTAGCAATGGCTTTCATTTTGACAGTTCAACAACATTCATTGCGTAATTTTTAGTAACGTTGTTGAGCCGACAATTTTTTGGAACATATCACACCTTCGGTGCAACAAAGTCGCAACAGCTCATTTTTACATTTTACAGGAGAGGACTTTTAATTTTTTTTTCGCATTTATTTCCTCATTTCTGGATTACTATTTATAGTAGGTTTGAAATCTTTATAAAATTAATAGTTTATTTTGTTTGCTATAGTTTTACGTTAAAAACCTTATATTGAATTATCAAAAAATCCTAATAAAAGACAACAAAAAAAGTGTCCTGAATTGTGACTTTGTTGCACCGAAGGTGCGATAATGTAGCAGTGGGTTTTGAAGGATATTGCTAATATCCACTTAGCTTCAAAATGAATCAAATTGAGATTTATAGTGTGTTAAGTAGGGTGCAGGTTCAAAAAATAAAGAAAAACCAAGTTATTCGTTACTCCACATATATTTGACATCTGATAATTATTATCAACGGACCCATAAAAACAATAGCTTATACAATTACATAACATCACCAGGGTTACAGAGAGGAAGGCACTTCTACAATAAGGTTGTACACTAAACACATCTCGATTATGTTGAAATGGCTGCAGAACTAGCTGGCCGGTTGGAATTAATCTAAAGCCCGGTTCCCACCGCGAGCGGAGCGGACCCATTAACGACTTCTTTTACCTCTCAAGATAAAACTGCTTACATGTGTTTCCACCAACAAAGAGTCGAGCGGAAATGACTCAGCGGGCAAAAAGAGTAAAAATGAGCTCGCTCATTTCTAGAAAGAATCAGACGACTAAACTCTTTCTTGGTGGAAACGCAAACCTATTTCATGAAAGCGAAGTCCGCTCCGCTTAGCCATTTCCGGCTCATTACTCTTTCGCGGTGGAAACCGGGCTTTAAGACAGGATTTTAAAAATATTTTACAACAATAACGCCCTGTTTTTGAATAATTATATTCTAAATTTTTTAAGTGAAACTTTTAGGTCGCTATCCCACTGGCGTTTTACGAGCGTTGGCGCTTCTCTAACGTCTGCGCAGCGCAAACGTTGCGCAGACGCGACGTTACCATCGCGAATGTCAGTGGTCCCCATCCGCGCCCACACAGACAGCGGGACGGCGTGATTATACCTGTTGCCAATAAACGCAAGAAGCTCGCGACGTTAACGTCGCGTCTGCGCAACGTTGGCGTTGCGCAGATGTTGGAGAAGCGCCAACGCTCGTAAAGCGCTAGTGGGATATCAGCCTTAGGCGGCGATTGAGAGTGAAATTTCAAGAACGCGTCACATTTCGTTACATGAGAGAAAAAAAATGTAGCTGTCTTTGTCTAGCACTAAATCTCTCTTAATTTTTATTTTTTAAGAAGTTTTACTTCTTATCATGTGTACGGTGCTGCGCGCGAAATTTTTTGTTTTGAAATTGGGTACACAAGGGGAGATCGGGCAACGAGAGTTATCAAATAGTAAACATCCCGAATTCCTGCATCAAAATATCGCGAAACGCTTGCTTAGACAAAGACTTGAAAATACAGAATCCTATGTAACCTTACAAACATAGATAAACTTTTATATTTTATTTACATAAATAAGATGTTTCTATGATGTACATGAGGTATGGAAATGAAGGTAGTTTCGACCTTGGCTAGAACTACACGATAATAATAATTAATAATATTTGACTATTATTAAAACTACAAGATTGTAACAATCGTTATTGAAGTTAAATACTGCAATACTACTTCTACTTTCTTTAAGTATTATAAATACAATAAATAACAGACATTGCGCAAGTGCATCCAAGTCCCATATTAAAAAACATTACCCTTCCTTTTATGCAGTCGGGTTAAAACTGGCCATTCTTTCCTAAAGCACCCCCACCCTGTTTATTTTTATTGAAATTAGATGAAGGACAGGACAATTTTTGATTTAAATTTACATTAAATGACCGCCCAAAAAAATACAATAATCATAATTTGTACTGTAAACACAAAAAAATGCGAGATATGATGCTACGCACTAATTAAAATGGAATTAAAGAAACACATATTATTGGAGTCTTCGTTCGCTTAGTGTCATCCATCAATATTAATAATTTAATTTAAAAACGACACCAAAACTAAGTTTAATATTCATACGGCATGGAAAAAATTTAAATAAATTAATTAATATACTTACATTAAAAAGATTTCAAAAAAATATGGTCAGATGTTAACTTAGGGCCAAAGCACACACGCTACTTTTTGCATCGGCGATCGGCGATTTTGCGGCTGTATCGATGCTGCATCGCGTTTTGGCGTCTCTCTGCGTTCGGACGCGGTATCGGAATCGTGCGTTTTAGCGACTGCTCCGTTGCTGCATCGCGTTTTGGAGACTCTCTGCGTTCGGACGTGGTATCGGAATCGCGCGTTTTAGCGACTGCTCCGATGCTGGCGCATATGCCAAATTGCTGCGACCGGCATCCGAATGTGTGCGGAGTGTAGCGTTCAGCCGCTGTATCGAGCTTCCGAAAAGCGACTGAATCGCCGCGTTTGGCGTTTTTAAGTGTGCGGTGTGGAATGCTTGGTCGCTGCATTTAGTTTCTAAAAAGCAGCTGAATCGCCGATCGCCGATGCAAAAAGTAGCGTGTGTGCTTTGGCCCTTACTGAAACAAAGACTAAAATAAAATCGACTAAAGCTCATGTGCTGCTAGCAAAAATTTCAAAGATTTCAATTTGATCTCAATAAAGATATTATTTACTTAAAAAAACAAGGGTTCACCAAGCCGTATGAACTGTATATACCACACAAATAATATTAAAAATATATGATTATGAGCAGTAGTGGCGCAGTGGTAACGACCGCGACTTACGAGATATAGGTCGTAGGTTCGAAGGCGCTTTACTTCGTGCACGAGTAAATTATTTCATCACCACTGCTCTCAAAACATCGTGAGGAAATCTGCATGTCCTAGAACCAAAAATTCGAAGACATGTGACATCTACCAACACGCACTGGGCTCGCGTAGTGGATTACGGCCCACTCCCTCTCACAGAGAGGAGGCCTGTGTCCCAGCAGTGGGAACATTATAGGCTGCTTATGAACATTAGCCTTAAAAATAATAAAAACAACATTCCACCTATCAAAAACAATTATTATCTTAAAATAAATTGTATAATCCATTCAGTAAATATTGAAAGAATATCTGTGATTTTTATTTAATTTAATAAAATAATATAATCATAATGTTGCTAGATTTAAAATCAACTAATTTATTGATAGCGGTTGAGAAATGGCCTTAACCTTCGTTCCAGAAGCACTGGGCAGTGTTAAAATATTATTAAAAATATAATACTATATCAAGGTAACGTTATTTGAAATACATAATTATCATTTTCTATGACAAAACTTCGCTTCTGCAGTGCAAGAAGTCTTAAAAAAAATAAAGTATTATACAATACGTAAAAAATAGTCGACAAAAATATTCAATATTTCAATTAAAATTGCTGTGAAATTCTAATTAAACATAAAATAAATATCGCACACTGTAAAAGCGATGTATAACTTTTAAGCAATTCTCTAAGCACCCAAAGTGCTTTAAATGTAATTAAAATATTATTTTATCTACACCCATGCTATAAATCCTCTATAAAAGTTTCTGAAACAGTTAGCTTATTGCCAACATTAAAACAACCAGTGCCATAGTAACCATAATATCATCCAAACGCGTGTTATAATGTACTACATTTCCCATTATGCAACTCCTTTTCAAAAAAAGAACATTGGCATGCACACGCATTTTACTACCACAGCGCCGTAATTAAAAAAAAGAACTTATAGGTTATTCGAATTCACGTCGTATCCCGCCGGCCGCCATTTTTGTTCCATATTAGTATTGCGAAAAACTGTTTCAGAACCTTTTATAGAGGATTCATATCATGGGTGTAGATAAAGTCTTCGATGCAACTGTACATAATTAGGTATTAAAATACTCATGTGATACTATTATCACACTTGGCGAACCACATTCGTGTTTAAATACCCCTTATTATACAACAGTTGCATAAATAACTATTACAAGATAATAAAAATATCTATTATGACCTCTATTTCTGCCATATTAGCCGTTTAGTAACTATCCGGTCATATTTGTACGATAAACGCAAACTAAATGCATCGTTATGAGGTGCGTCCCATTAGACCCGACTTTTATGAATCAACGCAAAAATATCCCGATTAAATACCACGTAATCTCATTATTAGAACCTAGACGAATCCAGTTAAGAATTATTATAAGTGAAGAGTATAGTGAGAAAATATGATCAGATAAATTAAGTAGAAAAAAGGAAATAAAGCTATTGTCTACATTTCTTTTTTTACTTTTCCTCTCGCAGGTCTGCTGGAAGACTTAAGAAATAAGCAGTACCTTTGTACTCAAATTGTAATTATGACATATCCTTATGTATTTTACTGTGTGTACATAAATAATAAAATAAAATAAATAAATAAATAAAGAAAAGTTTAAAATAGAAGACAAAATTGTATAATAATTTTTGGTATGAATCATATTTACATACTGTAACTCAGAACTAGAGTTATATTGATTAAAAGTTTCGCAGCCCAATGAAATAAAATCATACGACACAATCTCCCGAAATAATGGCTGAAAAGTCCCAACAACCTGGATTCGCCATCACAAAACTCGACCCAACTAACCTACATACATTTGGTCATAAGCTACATTGAACTATTATATCTTAGATTTGGGTATAGTGACCACTTGGCGCCACCAAGGTGCGCGCTCGAATGCTCCGGGGTGACTGAAGAACGCTTTCTGGATGTTTTGGTAAAGCTGTAAATGAAAATGTCATATTTTATTATATTTTTGGAGTCTTCTTCTTCATCGCTCGTATCTACATGATGTTGTGGTGATAAATACAGGAAGATTTTTACAGGGTGTTCTACCCATGAATATGAACAACTTTCACTATGGGACCAACTCTGAAATAACGAAAAAAAAAAATCTGCTGTTTCATACATTTTGGTCAAGTAGGTATTGAACTTTTGTATTAAAGAGCTGATTTTTTTTTCGTGATTTCAGGGTTGGTCCCATAGTGAATGTTGTTCATATTCATGTGTAGAACACCCTGTAAAAATTTGGATGGTGATAAAAAAATCTTCCTGTATAATGACTGACTGAAACTCCAAGACGCGAAGAAGTCCAGAGAACCGTGTGGCTTCGTCTTCGTGTGTTCACTGAGCAGACAACAGATTATATAAGGAGTAACTTTTATATATGAGAATTAGGGTTCCGCGCAAAAAAATTAAAACCCCACGTGAACGAAGTCGCGGGTACAGCTAGTTTAAAAGCAAATTTCGTTCCGAGAATTCAAAGACGATTGGTCTAAAGTCGCTGACAAAAGTGAGAATCATTGATGAAAAGACCGTTGGACCAGGACTATAGAATTATAAATAGTTAAAAACTTGCGTAAACACTTACATTGCCATCGCTCTTGCCAAGCACAGAGTTGAGCACGAAATCTGTAGGCGCGAGCGCGTCCACGACGCTCACTATTTCTCCCTTTAGCTCGCTGCATAGCTCTAATACTGCCTCTCGCAGTAATCGTGCTAGCGATTCACCCTGAAAAATAAAATAAAGCCTTATGAAATAATAACTAAAATATGTGTGTAGGTAGATACATAATGACAGGGCTCATAGCTTAAAACGTAGGACGATTGGATTCCAAATATATGGGAAGTAGCAAATAAGGATATCATTTTTATCCTGACTGCAGTCAAGATTATTAAACTTCAAATGAATCCAATAGATCAGAAACAAACCTAAACATAGACAGAATAAGGCTGTCTTGCTTTGAAAAAAAAAAAAACTTTTAACAAATCATTTTCGTGTTTTACTTGTAATTAACATTAATACATATAAAATTCACAAATTTACTATACCTGCGCATAACCTCCTTGATATAACTCCACTAAATGCTGATCTAGCGACCATAACCCATATAGACAGAACAGCTTCGTTAGCACCGGCTGCAGACTCTGTTCCTTCTTATCCAAAGACTCCAAGAAGAATATAATCGCCAAGTATTCAGCATATGTCTTTGTAAGGTCCCTCCATTTGTAAACTTGGGATTTGGCGCGCGCTTCGAACTTTGATAAGCCTTTGGCGATCTCTGATTCGTATTTCTCATGTGTTTGTTTTAGCAGATAGCATATTAGCCATCTATATGTTGTTGTTATGACTGTGGAAGAGATAAATTTGGGTTTAAACGTTGAATTCTGTCACAGCGAAAGTTTGAATGGACGCAATTATATTTTTAATAATTTGTTAGTAGTTACTTATCCAAAAAAAATATTTACGAAAAAATTCAACGCTACTTTGGAATCGAATAAAAATAATGGATCAAAGATTGAACCTTGCGGAACACCCAACCTATCTGGTGTTTAGAAAGACCGTGATTCGTTGATATATACATAATATCCCATTACCACAATGATACAAATAACTAACAAAAATGCCATATTCTTGACACTATAATGACTTCGTTCTTAGTCAACCCAGCATGATAAACACAATCAAACGCCTTAGACAGTTCCATCAAAATTTCCAATATTAACTTAAAGCGAAAAAGTAAAAAAAAAAAACTGAGACGAGGCCCGCCCAAGTAGACATTATGAAAAATATATGTCGATTTTGCTGCTTACACTCTCTTGTCTTCAGTTCATCAGTTCTGCTACACCGGAACCTCATAGCGATCCACCTTTCCCAATCCTTCAGGAAGGTCACGGTATTAAGGGGCGAATCCACAGTCCCTCCCGAGCGGGCTGACTGGAACTGTCTGAGCAACCAGTTGCCGGTCTGTTGGGAGAGCACGTTGTTGTCGCCTTCGTAGGTGACGGTTGCTTCGTGGTTGCTGCGGATGTCGCCTAGGTTTGCGCACTGCGGAAAAAAGGGGGTGAAAACTTTTTTATTTAAGGAGTTTACATCTATGCAGTGTATATTCAAGATTTTAACAGGTCTCTATTCAGAAACGGTGTCCCCTATTTTCGGAAGTAGGTTTTACTATACGGTAACCAATAAACATGATCTTCACCTCGCTTAATGATGAGGTTATACTTTACAGTACATTAACTGACTTTTTAGACAGAATTCTCGTCAATACCACGCACTAGAAGTGTTTTATGCAGACAAATTCGCAAGCAAGAGTCTAGCGAAACTTTTTCTGCTTTTTGAAATCTATTATTGACTAACTAGACAGCTACGAGGAAGCTTGTCTCGCTTTCTCAAACGTTACATGCAATAGGATATTTTCCTGGGTAAAAAAATAATAATTAGATTTAGTCCGTCAGTTAGATTATCGAAAAATAATGGACCCTTATTTTTTCTTTTGTCAATCAAACAAAAAATGACAAAGATAAAGCGCGTCAAAATTTGGGAGTGGGGGGGTCGTGACGTCACGCCGTGCTAAAAAGTGTCGCACGGCGTGACGTTACGCGGAACCTTAACGGGCGATATCTTCATCATTTTTTATATTATAATTGACAAAAGAAAAAATAAGGGTCCAATATTTTTTGATAATCTAACTGATGACCTCAGTAGAGCCTCTGAAAGAGTGGGTCTGAAAATGAACATAGACAAAACGAAGGTCATGTCAAATGCCCATGTAACACCCACTCTCATGAAGATCGGAGACGCTACACTCGAAGTCGTGGACGAGTATATTTACCTAGGACAAACTGTCCAGTTAGGTAGGTCCAACTTCGAGAAAGAGGTCAATCGTCGAATCCGACTCGGCTGGGCAGCGTTCGGGAAGCTTCGCAATATCTTCTCGTCCCACATACCGCAGTGTCTCAAGACGAAAGTCTTTGACCAGTGCGTGTTGCCAGTGATGACATATGGCACTGAAACGTGGTCGCTCACAATGGGCCTTATTAGAAGGCTAAAAGTCACCCAAAGGGCAATGGAGAGGGCTATGCTTGGAGTTTCCCTGCGGGATCGAATCAGAAATGAAGAGATCCGCAGGAGAACCAAGGTAACCGACATAGCCCGAAGAATTGCCAAACTTAAGTGGCAGTGGGCAGGGCACATTGCTCGCAGAACAGATGGCCGATGGGGCCGAAAGGTTCTGGAGTGGCGACCGCGTACCGGAAGGCGTAGCGTTGGAAGGCCTCCCACAAGGTGGACCGACGACCTTGTGAAGGCCGCAGGAACTCGTTGGATGCGAGAAGCACAAAACCGGTCGAAGTGGAGGTGCTTGGGGGAGGCCTATGTCCAGCAGTGGACGTCTTTCGGCTGAAATGATGAATCTAACTGACTAATTAGAATTTTTTAGGAAACTAGCCTATTATGAAAAAAATATTTCTTTTCTTATCTTTTCCTTTCAGTTATTTCTTTACACTCACTTTTAGGTATCCATGTCCACCACACGCCTCACGGCACTGCTGTGCGGCTGATAGTACAGTCCACGTTAACAGTGGCTTACTGCACGATACCATCGCGTGGATCTCCGAGACTGCCTCACTCTGTAATACAATATGATATTATGGTTTCATATGGAAAACGGTACAATAAAATTACGTATTACGTGTAGATAAAAGTCTTTCAACTCTTTATGAGTGGCTTTTGTGAAAAGAGTCACATCAATTTTCACCCGAAACTGTAAAATTTTCCCAACCAACATTGAACCTTATGCGTTAGCGATAAAGTTGAAAATCTATTAAAGAAATTTGACAGATTGCAGTAGCTTGGTGTGCTGGCGTCTGTACTGCGATAAACCATCAAACAAAGGGTTTGGTCAGTAAGAAGAAATTGAGACAAAAAATGTTTGAGCACTATAAAACGGCTCACTCAAAGTTATCATAGACGGAACCATAGAAAAATAATTTTTCTTTGCCAATTACAAGGAAAGCAGAACGTCTAAAAGATTTTTTAAAAATGATTAATATATTACTTACCAAATTATCTACTTTCATCCCTGTGTTGGATTTCTCGACTATACTTAAGTATACTTTGCTAAAGTTTTCTATGTACATTCTGAAGACTACTGCAGCCGCTACATAGCCGAATAAGCGCCATTGCTGTGAAATAGACATATCGAGAATTAATTCATGAATAAGTAGTAGTACTAATCGCTCAGCCATTTCTGTTGTCATACGCTTACCCTGCGTCAGTCAAATAAATGCGACTGTCCAAGAGACGGCCAATTTCACCAATGAAACTGAATGTGTTTAGCTCATCTAAACCGCGTTCAAGTGCTGTCAGTGTCATCATTGACAGCTCTTGAACGCAGTTTAAATGTGCTAATCGCGTTCAGTTTCATTGGTGAAATCGGTCTTTAATATAGTTCAGTAGTCTTGATCAAAGGATTGGACGTCTTTTTTTATGGATGGGAAATCATCAAATGACCTCTCCCGCTCTGGGTGGAGCGGAAGGGAGTGTCAGACTCTTACTGACTAAAACCCATCCGTGTTGCTTCCTTAGCCCTTTATGTTCCGGGGTCCGGGGTCCGGGGCCTAGCAATTGATCAAAGGATTCGAAGCCTAGGTATTTAATTTGTTAGCTTAGTTGTTCATTTTATTGTGCATGCTGTGGTCTCTTGTAATTGAAAGAGTACACCTACCAAATACTTTGTCGTCCATTAACTATTTGTAATGTTTAGTGTGCTTATATCTTTTGTTGGAGATCCTAAAATAAATAAATAAATAAGCCTTGATCCCATCTTGTCTACCGCTAGCTTAAACTATAAAAAAACAAATATAAACTAACATGTAGTTGGTACTCGATGAGCGAGATCTCGTTGTCTCTCTCTCCGAACTGCGCGCGCGTGGCCGCGTACCGGATCGCGATGGTGACCGCGCTCGCTATCGAGTGGCAGCTCTCTTGCATTATTCCGATGCGACCTGCAACGAAACATTTGAAACTAAATTATCATAACGTATACATCATGCCTATATAGGCATATGTCCGAAGGGCCACGGAGGTGTATATCACACCCACTATACGCCAGTTATGAAAGTTCTATGTAATAGGGGGAGAGCCTATTGCCGCTAGCATAATCATAATCAGCCTATAATATTAAATACATTGCTGCTGGGACACAGGCCTCCTCTCTTCGAGAGGGAGTGGGCTGTAATCCACCACGCGGGCCCAGTGGGGGTTGTTAGATGTCACATGTCTCCGAATTTTTGGTTAAAGGACATGCCGGTTTCCTCACGATGTTTTCCTTCACCATTTTGAGAGCAACGCAAAATAAAAGATTGTTCTCGCTAAACCAACTGGACCTAAAAGTTTAAAAGAATAGTTTACCTGCTGAAAGGTTCTCCAACGCTGCCCCCAATATCTTGGAGGGATCTGAGAAGGAGGACTCGTAGATACCCTCCTCTGTGACGTCAGCGGTGCGGTTAAGCAGGTTCTCCCGCGGTATCCGGTACTGGTTGAACATTATGAACCTGGAACGAACAGAAACAATTATTGTTATTTATTTAAATGGTCAACAGAACAATAATAATCAAGGACTTAAAAATTTAAAAACAAAATGGAAATGAAACGACCTTGTACCTGTGATTTGTCGAGGTGGATCAGTTTTTCTTAAATCTAAAATTGACATCACGCCTTGAATCCTCTACCTTTAATAGTTTTTTTTTATTGCTAAATGGGCGCGCTCTTGACCTCTATCACGCCTGATGGAAAGCGATAAATGAGGTCTATGATGGAACGAGCGTGCCCAGAAGATGCCTGATTTCAAGTTATATTAGAAGTTTCAGATTTGACCCAACCTCTACGGATCATTATACAGGGTGTCCCTGGAAGTATGGATCAAATCGAATAGGGACGTGGGCAAGGTCATTTCCAAACGTTTTAGTTTTTTTTTTAGTTAAAAAAAAAATACAAAAAAAAAAATATATACTTAAACAAAAGAGAAGAAAGATCGAATTCGTGAAAACTATCAGGGCTATCAATTTATTTTTTTTTAGATAGCCCTGATAGTATTTTTTTATGATTATTTTCTTTCTCAAAACGGTGAAGGAAAACATCGTGAGGAAACCGGCATGTCCTAGAACCAAAAATTCAAAGACATGTGACATCTACCAACCCGCACTGGGCCCGCGTGGTGGATTACGGCCCACTCCCTCTCACAGAGAGGAGGCCTGTGTCCCAGCAGTGGGAACATTATAGGCTGATGATGAAGATGATGATTTTCTTTGAACACTAAGCGAAGTGATTGAAAAAAAAAATTAAAATCGGTCATAACTTTTGAACCGTAAAAAAATTCACTGACATTCTCAGGGCTAAAAAGTTTGGAAATGACCTTGCACACGCCCCTATTCGATTTGATCCATACTTCCAGGGACACCCTGTATAGTCTGTATATCTACAGAGTGATTTTATTTGTGTGAGACTGGGCAGTGAGCTATCTGACCAAAACAGCAAGTAATCCTAGCTAATACTTTTGGCAGATTGCCATTTTGTGGCACAGAATAATGTATTTCCAATACAATTAAAAACATTTCATCCTCCCTTTGCCTAACGATAACTTGCATAAATTTGAACTAAGCCTTTGTTTGTAGTACTTACAAACAAAAGCTTAAGAACAAACTATGTACCCGCGAAAAAAAATACAATCGCGAAATTAGCCTCGTATCTTACACCTATGTAATAGCATAATATTATTATTAACTAGCTGCGCCCGCGCTTTCACCCGCGTAAATGTCGATCCCGTGGGAATATCAGGATAAAAAGTAGCCTATATGTTAATCCAGGGTGTCAGCTACCTCCATACAAAATTTTATCAAAATTGGTCCAGCCGTTTGAGCGTGAAGAAGTAACAAACATATAAACACACACACACACACACTCACAAACTTTCGCCTTTATAATATTAGTGTGATGTGATTTCAAGTCTATGACAAATCCTCTTATCAGCGACTTACGAGACAGTTATTACGAGGCAGTAATTATTGATATGTTATTAATCATACGACTGATTGCTCTAAGCGTTTATGCGTAAATTTCCCTGTAATTTTCCCTATACAGGGCAACAACATTTACTCATTCAAAAAATGACCAAGCATAAAACATCACGCTCTCTTTACGTGTTTGTGATTTCAAATCATTAGCTCCAAGTTTGCTTACAATGTTTTCCATTCAGTATTCAGTTTCGCATTTATAATATTAAAAGTATGGATGCATGCTAATGGCATGGTATTACATGTGCGGTTGATCTGTAATTTTCCTCCATCGGTCAAAGATAAATGACCTCGTCCAAAATTATTAAAAAACCGGTCAAGAGCGACTCGGGCTCGCGCACCGAGGATTCCGTACAAAGTAGGTATGTAAATAGTTTACCACTGGTTTTTTTTTAATGTACTCGTAACTACGGTTTTCAGATTTTTTCCTTTATTTGTGCTACATGATCTTGCCAAATTTCATGATTCTAGGTCAACGGGAAGTACCCTATACATTTTGATTCCCTTGAGAGTGTCGAAATATACGTTTTTTGCGGCATAAACGGCCGTATCTTTCTTTTTACGTTAACTAAGTTTGATTTTTTTTCACAGCTTCATGGGACCGCAGACCTGAGCATATGGTTTTAATTTCAACTCGATACCTCCACGCGTTCCCGAGATAAAGGGTCTTGACAGACAGGCGGACGGACGGACAACAAAGTGATCCTATAAGGGTTCCGTTTTTTCCTTTTGAGGTACGGAAGCCTAAAAAGGATGGCGTTATGTCGTATGTCAAGATCCAACGGATACGTCAAACTGATTAGATATAATCGCACCTTTATTCATAAGATAATACTTTTGTTACGTATTTTCGGTGAGTCAGAGATGCTAATATTGAATGAGTATTACGTGCAGTAAATCAGGCACTTTACACCTTGTGAAGGCTAGCGCACATCTGGCAAATCAAGTCTTATTTTTATTGTCGTTGAAATAAAGTCGAAAATAATTACATACCTAACAACTAATCTGAAAGTGTCCGCTAGCCCTAAGTCTATTAAGTTTATAGAGAGCCTCTATTTGAATTTAGGCCAGACGTCTGACCTAGAATCTCTGGAAATAAGCCGCTTTTGGTATCTGAGTTATCTTATTTTAGAAATCCAAGTTTCGGGTTAATTCTCGTCATTACTGATCTAGAATTCTATCCAAGGTTTTAATATTACTGATGAATATAGTCACGAGGTATAAACGGTAAAGGAAAACATCGTGAGGAAACCGACATAATTCAAGAACCAAAAATTCGAAGACACGTGACATCTAACAACCCGTACTGGGCCCGCGTGGTGGATTACAGTCCACTCCCTCTCGCGAAGAGGAGGTCTGTATCCCACCGGTGTGAAAATTATAGGCTGATTATGTAGAGAGGCAAGACTTAGTGGAATAGTCGCTGGCCATTTTATATTACACAAAAAAAAAAACAATTATCTAGAACTATTCTCGCCAATATTATAATCAGCATAAGATTCCCACTGACTCATAAATTACCCTGTAACATATCGCGACGACGTTTACATAAAGTATCATTACAGATAAGTGATATAACAACGATTGTAAAAAATACGTAGAAACCGATAAATAGCGAACACGCGTGTAACTTTAGAACATACTGACAGCCTTGATAGCATAAACCTATAAAGAATTTACGCAAAGAATGATGGGAATTTTTGTATGGAGGCTGGTCTGATGACTATTTAGAGTTAGAGAGTAATGACTGTCAAAGACCTAAGAATAACAGTCTGTCAGTGCTTTCCGAGGCACGGAGGGGTCTTGGTATGTAAAAATGGTCACCCATCCAGGGACCAACCGCGGCAAGCGCAGCTTAAACTGATTGATCGACCAGTGCGGCTGTTATTACTTAGCCATAAATCTTGACTCTTAATCTGCACATGAGCCGTGATGAGCCTTACAAAAAAAATGACTTCGAGCGAATATGAATCATCTAATAATTTGATCGTATCTTTGGATTATAGACTTTAAATCTGATATAATAATGACGTGCACGTGCCGCCAATGGGCACCGGGCCTTATTGTGGAGTTCTACTACTCCCTAAGCACGAAATCCGTAATTTCGGCCGTAATTAATTGCGTTTCCTACTCCATATCAGCTATGGACATAGATTAACTTGGGGAGTTGGGGTCCGAACTAAGAATGAATGACAACATGATTTGACAGTTGTGCTTACTCCCGATGTGTTATTGCATGTCCGAAAAAGATAATTAATCGGATGTAGAGTCCACTCCGAAGTTTCGTACGGGCGGGCCCGTATCTCAGTTGATGGACTTAAGAGAGTCTGCCCCCGGGATATCACGCCACGCTATCACGTTAGGTAGGTACTCGTACGGTCACCAAAAGAGATAAGTAACCAGGGTCATCGGATATATGTAGTTGAAGTTTAGTAAGAAATCGGTGGATGTTTTTAAATGAAATTTAACTTGATAAATGAACTGTTTGTTTCCTATTAATTAAATTAAATTTTATTCAAAAACATCCACCGGTTTCTTACTAAACTTCAACTATATCTGACGACCCTTTTTTTTTTTTTTGTTATCGGTGTGGAAAATCCTCATGGATGTCCGCCGCTCTGGGGCGGGCGGCGGGGTCTGTCAGACTCTTACTGACTAAAAACCACCCCGGTGTTCCATCTCACACCTACGCCAGGGGTCGCGGGAACGTACGATCCTTCCGCAACCCCCGGCTGATATCTGACGACCCTGACTTATCTTCTTTGGTGACCGTACCTATTACTGATTAAGTGATAACCTAACTCAATTACTTTTCCTGTTCTAGGTTTACATTCATGTCGATAGCATATCTTGATAAGGAGTTTTACGTGGGTGCATGTGGACGGAATTTACTGGCTCCTAGATCGGCTACGCGCGAAAAACGTCCAGTGCAATGGATCGGGTACAAAGTTGGAACTCTCGACTTCTCGCTTGCATTTATTGGGCTGCGCCCCGCGGTTTTGCCCGCATTAGTATCGATCCCGTGGGAATATCGGGATAAAAAGTATCCTATGTCTTATTCTAATGTATAAGTTATATTACTGTAAAGTTTCATTAAAATCCGTTCAGTAGTTTTTGCGTGAAAGAGTAACAAACATCCTCACAAACTTTCGCCTTTATAATATTAGTGTGATATAATTATATAATATAATTAAGTAGGATAGGATTGTCGTGTCCCGTCAATTATATCTGTCGAAGACTTAAAATAGGTTAAGAGCAATATACTTACTTGGTAGTAGATACCTGAGATATTCAAATACATATCTAGCAAATATTAAAATTGTATTTCGACGTATTTTTCCTCAAACTTAAATTTTAATCGTCTTCGGAAAGTTATGCTTATTAAAAATACATTCTTTGAATTTGATAAGAACTGTCTTTAATTTAGATATACATACCTAACAAAATTCCTGAAAATGTTTGAAAATCTCTCTTAGCAACCGACATTGAATAAAACCGTTACATCGTCGATTGTGTACAAGTAAACCTATATTGATTTTACATTACTTTACACTAGTTTTGACAATAGAAAAGTGTTTTAAATACCGACTTACAAAATGCGCGAGGTTCACATTTTGATTGTTTCTGTATCAGATGTGTTGTGTATGTTACTACGATGTTTCGGTAGTCCTAACTAATTTCAATGATACTAGTAGGAAGTTGATGCCAAATAAAAAAAAAAAAACTATCGAAATCACAGAGCACCCGCTTCCGTTACATTTTTAAGTCTATTTATTCTGTCATTTATAACTCCCAATTGCCCCTAGATTACTCAATCATATGCCGCGAGGTGAATGCCTTAGACTGGCGACAGGATGCGCACACGCATAGGGGCCGCGTTGCACCGGTAATTGTCTACAGTGGGAGACACCCATTCTGCCCCCGATAGGAAAAAAGACGCATCTAACATTTTTTTCAGATTTGAGTTACATACATTGCCGGAATCAGAAAAAAAAAAGGCACATCTGTCTGTATTTTTAATAGTTTTCTAACTTCCTCCAGTGCGGTTTTAGCAAAACAAAATATTATTAATTTCCCGTTTCATTCATTAAAACATTTATTTCTTCGTTTTTACTTTTTGTTAGATACGTCTTTTTAACTATCGGGGGCAGCATTATTGAGCGAGTCAGAAGATAGACAGGCGTGGTAAAGTAGCACAATTAATGAGTAATACAAGGTAATACAAGAACGACGAGCAATGCGATTTATCGCATCTTTTTTTATTATTATTATTTATTCCTTTAGGTATAACAATAAAATTAATAAGTTATAAGTATACGTTTTGCAATACATTCTTTTTTATGTTATATAAAATATTGCCACATTCTAATCCAGCGAATCAATTATACAAAAAATTTACGAGAATTTTTTATTCACAGTTTATTTTGAACGTTGCTTTGCAAAAACCAATCCCCAAAGCAGATGAATGTCTTGTCTTGTTTTGACCGCGTAGATATTGCACTTTTATATGAAACACCTGTTTTTTTTTAATATGTCTACGCTAAGGACTCTAGAATCGAATGCTGAATACAAGGTTACAATTTGCGCACTGGTTAACATTTTAACCTGTATATCTCTCTCTTCATGTCGTTAACGACATTTCAGATCTGTCAAGATATTCCTTCGAAAATCTAAGAAAGCTGTAATATACGCAAAGTATAAATGTATTTCCGAACAATATAATTACGACAACAATGCACAAAACTCAAACTCAAAGCATTTATTTCAATTAAACCATTTACAGGCACTGTTGAATTGTCAAGAAGTCAGTCAGTTAGAAAATATGAAGCTAGTTGCCCATTCCAAAGCGTAGGTACCTATGGAGAAGAACGGGCAAGAAACTCCATGGACGCTTTTTTAAATTATATTTTTACAAAAATATTAGTTACATCATTCATGAATGTTGAATTTATAATTATGTGAGAACGAACTAAAAATAAAAAGATGTACTCGTTAAAAGCGTCTAGAGTACAGCAAAAAAAAAACAACAATCCAAAAATACAAACGCGCTGAAAACTTAAATTGAATGACAATCTGATGTAAAGATTTTGCGGCAATCTGCATTGGAACCCAAAACACCCTAAAAACGTAACAATTATTACTTAGTTTCTTGCCCGTTCTTCTCCATAGAGATCTACGTTTTGGAATGGGCACCTTTTTTTATTTTTTTAGATGGGAAATCATCAAATGACCCCTCCCGCTCTGGGTGGAGCGGAAGGGAGTGTCAGACTCTTACTGAATAAAACCCATCCGTGTTCCTTCCTTAGCCCTTTGTGTTCCGGGGTAGCGGTAACCCTTTCGGAGAATTCCGCTACCCCGGAAATCCCGCTACCCCGGAAATTCCGCTACCCCGGAAATCCCGCTACGCCCCGGACAATCCCGCTACCCCAGGGAATGGGCAACTAGCTTCAACTTTCTGACTAACTGGCCGACTATTTAATTTTGACAATTCAAAAGTGCCTAGGCTGTACATGGTTTAATTGAAATAAATGCTTTGAGTTTGGGTTTTTTTTTAAGTATTTTTTTCAAACTGGGCTGAGAATCAGCACATTTGAAGGTCAAAATTGCATAACACAGTCCCTCAAGACCGGCCGCCCTTCACCACGTCCTACTGCTTTAGCTGGATGGAAATGGCGCGGGCGCAACAAACTCCCCAGTAGCACATGACAGCTGTCTGTTAAGTTAGAAGAACTTGATTCATCTCTTACCCATTATCAATACCATTGACTCCGATCTTCTCCCCCATATCTCCGACGATCAGTCCAGGGTATGTCTCCAGGGTCTCAGGGTTGCGGATGGGCACCAGGAACCCGTGCAGTCCATGGTTGGTGCCGTCGGGTGTGATCAGCTGAGCGAACAGCAGGGTGTGGGTACATGTTCTGCCTGGGAAAGAAATATTTAATTTGAATAAGTAGTGTATGACATTACATTTATACAGGGTGAAATTGAAAACATGCGACAAATCGGAATAGGACATTGTACTCATCATTATGAACAACTTTTACTACGGGACCAAACCTGAAATCGCGAAAAAAATCAGCTGTTCCCCTACATTTATGTTCACAAAACTCGTCAAAAAGTAGGGAAAAGCAAATTTTTTTTTCGCGATTGCAGCTTTGGTCCCTTGGTAAAAGTTGTTCATAATAATGAAAACAATTTCCAATTTCAGTTTGTCGCATGTTTCCAATTTCAGCCTGTATATATAATTACAAAACAGTTCATGGTTAAGAATGACAGGAAATAAATGCCCAGTTACCAAGGGTCACACGCTTGACCAAAAGGATTGTTGACCGCATAAACATGAAATATAAAATTATGCACATTATTTTAATGATCAATTAATGAAAGGGAAAAACAAGTTATTGTTTTTGGTTGAACAATGCATTGTGTTATCGAAAATTACAATAATATATTATAAAATAATAATAAAATATTAAATAAAAGGTTATCGTCATGCATGAACTATTATAACTTAATTCTTTGTATTTGTGTAATGTTAGGTAGGTAAGTACTTGCTGTACTATAAACTTCTTCTGCCTGCCCCATGTCCCAAATTACTTGGGGTCGGGTCAAATGTGTTTTAAGGGTCGGAACACATTGATCGACGGCCTTTCGCACTTTGCCGATTGAAAAGGAGTACACATGCTTTCTTTTTGTACTTTTTGTATGGACAAACCGTCGAACGCCGTCGATCGCCGCCGGAGCGCGTTCGTCGCCGTCGATGCGAAAGGATGCGTACGTCGTTCCATACTTTGCTCTCTTTTTGTATGGACAAACCGTCGAACGCCATCGATCAATGTGTCCCGACCCTAATTCCCCATTCTCTCCCGTTAGTTGCCCCGTTGTCATTAACTACCCCATTATTATTAAATGCCACGTTATCATTCACTCTCTTTTCATTCTTATCATCTCTTACGCAATCCATACATCTTTAATATCCTTACTCTTTTTTTTTGTGTATGTGAAATCATCAAATGACTCCTCCCGCTCTGGGTGAAGCGGGAGTGTCAGACTCTTACTGACTAAAACCCACCCGTGTTCCTTCCTTAGCACTTTATGTTCCGGGGTAGCGGTAACCCTTTCGGACAATCCCGCTAATCTCCTTACTCTTATTCTTGCAATTAAAAGATCATACATAACATCACGCCTTTTCCCCGAACAGTTGGACAGAGGTGTACCTATAGTACACCTACATTTCGCCAGTTATGTTTAAGTCTCATGTGATAGGGGGCGAGCCTATGGCCATCAAAACTCCGGGCTGCTTCTAAGAAATTCCAGGAGACACTTTGCAAGACCTGATAATCGAACCCAAGACCTTACGCTAGTAGCGCTTGCGAACACTAGACCAACGATGCAGTCGAGAAACTGCCTGCCAATAATCATAAACGTCTTGTAAAATCTTCATACAGAAATCAATAAAATTTGCACGATTGTTGCTAAGCTATTAAACCAACCTCGACTTATAAATTGTTTGATAAAAAAGTCATAAAAATCAGAACATTTCTTTTAAATGACTCATACATAATTGAAATTATTTAATGAACTGATAAAAATAATTCTTCATTTAGATAATACAGTAATTTACTTTATCTGTCTATAAATGATTGACGCATGTGATCGTCAAATTACGAAATGCGTAAAGGTCTTTATAGAGGTTTTTGGAAACTGCTGATTCTCAGACTTATTTGAATAAATAACTAAGATTTTTATTTTATATTGTTCCATCTTTTTATATAAATATTTGAACTGTAATCGATACACTCGAAAATGACTAAGCAATGAATCACACATTTTATCTTTCAACCAATCTACCTAGCCGTTTCCTGACAATGTTGGGGTCCTTGCAGTCTAACTGGATGCAGCTGAATACCAGTATTTTACGTGGAGCGCCTGCCTATCTGACCTCCACAACCCAGTTACTGGGTAAAACGATACCCCTTGGCAAGACTTTTGGGCTTCTGACTACCCGTAACGACTGTCAAAGATCTACGAATAGCAGCCGGGACCAACGGTTTTCACGGACATTTTATCTTTACTAGGTAGTGAGCATCCATGAAAATTTACGTGAGGCATTTAGGGGGTGGGAGAGAGGGTCAAGCCGATTCTCACCCAATCTCACGTGGGGGAGAGGGGGGGTCCTGGCAAGTATCACGTAATTTTTTTTCCGCAAGAAACAGTGTAAAATTGCGAGAAAACTTTGTTGAATTGAGTCTTAACTAGTCTTAAATAAAAATAATTAAACACATTGTTTTTTTTTTAATAAATCCAACGCATTGAAGCATAGATTAACGTATTTACACTGAAAATACGCATTTTGAACAACCTCACGTGAGATTAGATAGAGGGGGAGGGGGTCGAGCCAAATCTCCCGATATCTCACTAAGGAGGGAGGGGGGGGGGTCTAAAAATCGCCAAAATCATCTCACTAAATTAATGGACGCCCCCGTACTTCTTAAGTAGTCTGAACTTCAATGCCAATTCGAGGGAAATCATACGTTTGTTTGTTATTTTAGTTTAGGTATATACTTATTTATAATCATTTATGATATGCGTCAAGTATGTAAGTATATAAGTTGTTAAGTATATGTATATATATAAGTATACTTGATAGTCTCCACGAGGCAAAATGATTGGCAATAAAAATTAGTCCTTTAATGTAATATTTTCCATAGAGAAACCTATAAATAATAAAAACTTTGACTTTATAAATAATACTTTTACGCATGTTTTATATTTTTGTTATGACAATGTTATAAAATGTACGTGAATAGCCTGAGTTGCATAATATTTTGAATTGTATAATTTAATTTTTGAAATGTTTTTTTTTTTTTTTTTCTTTAAATAACGGACGCTTTTAAGGTTCTCCATCGTTCTCACATGCATAATTTCAGCACGAATGATGTAATCAATATTTTGTTATCATATTATGATTTAAAAGAGTGTCTGTCTGTGGAGTTTCTTGCCTGTTCGTCCCCTTGACAATTCAAAAAGAGCCTGTAATTGGTTTGTTTGAAATAATTGCTTTGAGTTCCTGGTTCTCCATTAGTACCTAAATGTTTTAATTATCGCAATAACTGTCTATACTATGAGCAACAAATAGTTAATTGAACAAGTCGTTAAAAACATTTTTGTGATTTCTTATTGTTTCACGTCCCACGACACGAATACACCCGGAGAGCAACAGTAACGACATTCACTTTTCCTGTCTATTACAACAATACAATATTTGTTTTGGTTCAGGAGCTACGCCATTTGAGTAGTCCATAATATGAGGGTACTTGAGTATGTGGGTCATCAGCAAAAGTATGGAGACGGCATATTCTACTATAGAAATAATATTTATACAAATATCTATCATATCGACACACACATGTCATAAAGCGTTCTGTTTCTTTTTAACTAACCAAGAGCTGCATATGAAAAGAGAGACATCTAAATGTTTGTCAAGTACTAAATTTGGCAACACTTTTGTGTGACGTAAAAATCATGTCTATGCGTGGCCGGTCGCCATGTTTAGTGCCGAGTTTTATGAATGGTTTTGTGGTAGATGTGCTGTCAAACGGTTGATTGATCAAAATATTTTTGTTGTTATCGAGAGAAATACATGTAGAAACTAAGTATTTTGGTATCCATTAATAGGAAAATCATACTCTTGTGTTGTATAAGGGTCTTCCCACATTTATCGACGCGGAATCGGCTAACGCCGGTCAAAAAGGCCTTTGTGTCTACGTAATAAGGGTGTTACTAATACCATTCGCATCGGCTCGGCTCGGACGACGCGGCGCGACGCCGATCGACGGCGAAACGAGCCGTTTGCCTATTAGCTCGGCGATAAGTCGAGTAGTTTGGTGATACGCACTCGGCTTAAGCCGATTCCGCGTCGATAAATGTGGGGACACCCTTAAACAGTGGTGCGAGAAAAAACAAAAACAACCCTACGAAAGGCGGCCATCTTAAGTGCCCGATTTTTGTACATACACGCAAATTTTGTAGGTGTGACAAGTCCATAGGTTTATTTATTCATTGGTCATCAATCAGTCGAAGAGTAAACATGAGGAGCATCAGTTGTAACCTATTTCTCTATTTATCTCCGTACAAGCGGGCAACGTGTAAATTATCATCGGGGAAAGTAAATAGTAGAACACTGAGATGACGACGGATAAGATGTGTGGAAGATGAAGAGATGCTGCGCAGATGACACATAAAAAATCTTAAAGCCCTAAGGATGAATTTTTGAAAATTCTTTTCCTAAAGGGGGATGAAAGTTTGTAATGTTTATTCGCCGATATACCTTGCCCATTAGGTAAACCGTTTTTTGACAGAACGGACAGTGGCGTGCATTGCATATAGGCATATAAGCAGTGCCTACCTCGATATATCAACATAAGGCTGTCAATTACATTTTAGTGTGTGTGCCCCAGAATTAAGAAACTCACTAAATTATCATACCTAATAAAAACAAAATCTTCATACAAACACGCGCGGCAGTAGGCAGTCGCCGGACAGCCTACTCGGCTCCCGTACTATTCCCACATTGTCTATGGTCTTTACTCGTTCAAGTTGATACGACAAAATTAAAAATACGTACGTCTCACATGTAATACCAGCATGCCTACTCAAATAACCACACTTTTGACCTTACTTTTTTTTTCTGATTAGTGACCGCATTTGCCTAGACTAGACCCGGCTTAATGCCTACCTATTCTGAAAACCAATGCACGCCACTGAGAACGGAACTAGTGATTGCAGTAACGTAACATTTCGATTATTTCCACTTTAATCTGTTTGTATACAAGGTGAAATTAAATTCATGGGCATCCTTTTAAGGAATCATTGTACTCATCATTATGAACACCTTTTACTATGGGACTAAACCTAGAATCGCGAAAAAAAATCAGCTATTCCTTGCATTTATGTTCACATAACTCGTCAAAATGTAGGGAAGAGTTGATTTTTTTTTTCACGATTTCAGGGTTTGTCCCATTGTAAAAGTTGTTCATAATGATGATTACAATGACCCCTTAAAAGGATGCCCATGAATTCAATTTCACCCTGTATAGGAAATCCCATTGGGCACACGGCTTGTCCCTGTATGGAATTAGTAGAGGAGTAATGATTAAGGAACATTTTGTGAAGTATTTTTTTTTAAGTTAGTCCTAACTTTGCAGCCTTTAAATAATTGACTCACGTATTATACTGCGATAGTAGTGTATCACCGCGATCAATGTGCGCAAGAGTCGATTGAGGCATTATGTGGGAGGGTAGCAACATAACAAGTGTAGTAGAGGTTCCTAATTCGTCTTAATTGTCATAATTGAACGCAGAACGTCTGTTTTAAATGGTGTTGAAATACTAGCTGATATTTTTTTTTAACCCTTTCGACGCCCATCTACATAATACGCGATGTGTCCTCCAGCGCCACGCTACAAATGTATAACGTATCTATAGTAAAACGTAGGGATGGGATTAATGTCCTATCGATAAATAATATTATAAGTTGAAATTAACGTTTATTCACCAATTTACGAAGCTAAATAAAAACTGATACCGTATTTTCATATTTTGTTTTATTTCATAAAAAAATCAATATGAAAACCTGGATATATTTCCCATAATAAAAGAAAAGAATTGCAAATTTATTAGACGTGTGTTCTAGAAGGCACATCCCTATTTGTCTCCAAATGTAATCCTTCTACTTCATATCACGTCGTTGGCGCTCGAGGCACGTCAAAATCCTTTCTGATATAAGGATGTCTAGATGTCGATGTCTATGGTATTTTTCTTTTTTCTATTCACTGTGGTCGAGTTACACGTGCATAACCTCAACCGATTCATGCATAATTTATTTCGTTTACTTACAAAAAATAGAACCAAATACAATCAATAGAAGCTAGATACGTGGTTTTCTATCTACGTGTTTTTAAAAAAAATTAAAATGGAGTGTATTTGACTGTTTTACGCAGATGTTGCAGATCTTTTTTTTAATGGTAGGTATAGGTGTCGCAAAATACTAGCAATGATTTTTCTTGTTTTTAGAAACTAATAGAAAACGGAAGTACATTCCTGAAACGGAAGTTGACGACTTAACGTAATGTCAGGACGACGAACTATTTCAACATTCTGATTATTCACAAACTTTTTCTTATGATGAATCTACTCAAAAAGAAACAAGATGTAAACATTGCACTACACTAAAATGCACAAAGTCACTATGACCTTGAAACCCGTCCGCTTGTGACGTCACAGATTTACTTCAATACTAGTTCGTGGCGTTGTGCGCACTGACAACTAGCTACTTTGTAGGGATGGGTTTTTCACACGGTGTTTCACTATCGACAATGATTAGAAAACCTATTTATTCTTGATTAAGGCGAATAAAACGTAGTTTATAGTTTACAATATGTATAAAATATTATTTATTCACGTCATTTTCTTGCAATAATGATATTTATGATCGTTTTGACGAGATGAAATATAGCGAGGTCTTCATCGTGTCCCATCACTGGCTTACTTTATATCAAGTACTTGGCGTTGGGGGCACTAAAATATTTTGTGGCGTTTTTGTTTCTATTGAATATAAAACAAACAAGAACTTATTATGTGTGAAAAAGTTAAAAATATGGCTTATAACAGGGCAATTTTCCATAAAAACAAAATAAAAGGTCTTGTAAAAGTCGTAAATTTATTTTATACTATTATTACTTCTAATCAAGTAGTGGCGCTGAGGGCACGAAAATCTCGAACTTGTATACAAGTGATTGGCGTTCAAAAGGTTAATATATCCCAATGCTGTTCATCTCATTAGGCTTTTTTTTACTATGAGTATGACTCCAAGGAGGAAAGATAGAAATTACTTCTACTTATAGTAGAGGTCGTTTCTGCGCCCTAATTGCGTAACACACTATCAATCTGAATCATTTTGAAGGACATTGCTAATCTATTGCTTCATATGTTTGAAAAAATTTTCTGCTCAACAACGTAAATAACGCAATGAATGTTGTTGAACTGTCAAAATGAAACCCATTCCTACTGATATACTGATAGTGTGTTACGCAATTACCCCGCTGATTTTAAAAGTTCGAATCCCATCCCAATTTCGGCTATGGTGACTACTTTTGACGACTAAAAGCTACGAGCTCTGTTTCCAATTAATGCAGTATCAATATAGTGGCAGACATTATGAATTTCTAAAGAATTCCTAAAATGTAAGAGTTATCGTTCTTGTTACCATGTAAATCTAGAATAGAATACTCTTTATTATGTATGTGTAGTGTATGTGTTTTATGTTTGTTGTGTTGTGTTTGTTATCTAAACAGATAACAAACGACAGTTTGACTCAAATTGGGAGCCAAGAGGACGGTAGGCAAATAAGCCAAACCCAGGCAACCTTGAACACATATAACGCTGTTTAATTAAATTTATAAAAATAGCTTCGAATCAGATCAATTTCGATGGCTAGCGTAGCAAACCATGCAGATTCAACACCCACAGAAATGTTAATACAAATAAGCAGTCAATGACGCAGATGGTATGGTAAACGGATATAAATACATGTCTTAGGTACTAAATTTTGATGAGATGATGAAGTCTAGACTAAGCTGAAGTAGGTATTAGTTTGCTAGACTAAAACAAAGACGTTTTATTTAAGTTAGTTTTGGTCGATTTTTGTTTTGGTCTAACGAGTCATACTAAGGGCAGGTTTACCTTACACAATCATAACATTTGACCGACTCCACAGAATTCCATGAAAGTTAATGGGCCATTAACTAACGAATATTGATGACCGGTTCTTTTTTTTTTGATAGACGGCAGTAAATATCTAGTACCTATATTTGTCTATCACTCTTGCGCAATGGTTCATTATGATACCTACCATACAATTTTGGCAGAATTCAATCAAACAGACTTACCTAGAAATATTTAGCGTCATAAGACATGCATTAAAAACCTTTACAAAAAAAAAAAAAATTGTCCAGATCGCTTATTTCCCTGAGGCCCTAACTAGCACGCACGCGTAACGTTAACGTAACGTGAATTCGAAGGATTTTTTAACCGAAAATACTTTTGTCTTATAGCATATCAATATAATCAGCCTATAATGTTCCCACTGCTGGGACATACGCCTCCACGCTATGAGAGTGAGTGGGCCCCGTAATCCACCACGCGGGCCTAGTGCGGGATGGTGGACATCCTATACCTACTTAGCATTTCCTCGTTTCGTCTTAGAATATTATGTACGAAAACGAGTATTTTCAATATTTAAATAGTTTGAATTTGCATTATGTTTAGCCCGCGTGTTCATGCTGGGCCCGCTGTACCTGTATAAAACGTCAAAAAGCCATGTCAAAGTAAAAGTCACACAAAGTTTTACCTAGATTACCAACCCAGCATTTAGCCGCCTCGAAGTCTGGCGTGTTAATGACGAACTGCTTGTTTTGTGGATCGTACGTCGCCGTCGTGCGCATGAGTCGCGCGTCTGAACCGTGCGCGATCTCTGTGAGCGCGAAGCTTGCCAGCGTCTGTTGAAGATTGTGGTGTGTAAGTTTATGGGAGATTAACTTGGTTAGTTTGAGGATGCGGCGGTAAAAATTTGCTTGAGACGTTACTAAACATTGAGCCAAGTACGAACGGGCGCGTTTTTCCCGCTGCGATTTTTCTCCGCGCACTGCTTAGCGTCAAGAGTTGAAAATCCAACGGTGTTATTTTGACGCGCTCTGTTGGATTCTCAACGTTCGGCTCAACACCGAGGGTTCAAAATCCGGTGGGCGATAAAATCCGTGCCGTGCGTACGTGGGCTTATGAGATATACCTAGCGTGTTTCGGTATCCTCATGAAGTCTGACTTAATGGGATTACAGGACCTAAACGCAAAAAAAGTTTTAGTAGCAATAACAGTATATAATCGACTACAGTAAGCAAAATCAGAAAAAAATATGATATTCTTCAGGATATATGCTAGGTAGATAGTGTGTTGAAAACATAATACAACTACTTTGATACGATAGAAAAAGATCATGAAGATACCACAAAAAACATTCTTTTTTAGGGTTCCGTACCTCAAAAGGAAAAAACGGAACCCTTATAGGATCACTTTGTTGTCCGTCTGTCCGTCCGTCCGTCTGTCAAGACCCTTTTTCTCAGGAACGCGTGGAGGTATGAAGCTGAAATTTATATCAATTACTCAGGTCTACTGTCCCTTGAAGCTGTGAAAAAATCAAACTTCTAAGCCAACGCAATCAAAAGATACAGCCGTTTATGCCGCAAATTTCTGCAAATTTTCGAAACTCGCACGGGAATCAAAACCTACAGGGTACTTCCCGTGAACTTAGAATCTTGAAATGTGGTACTAAGTAACGTTTTATAGTACAGATAAAGGAAAAATTGCGAAAACCGTAAATTTTTAGTTACATCATATAATAAAAAATATTTTTGAAAATTTTAAAGTTACTTCTTTTCTCATGAACGCGTATAGGTATTAAATTGAAATTAATATCAAATACTCAGGTCTATAATACCTTGAAGCTGTAACAAAATGAAACTTCTATGTCAACGCAATCAAAAGAAACGGCAATTTAAGCCGCATATTTTCAAACTCGCAACTACTCGCAAGGGAATCAAAACCTAAAGGGTACTTCCAGTCGACCTAGAATCTTGAAATTTGGCATGAAGCAATGTTTTATAGCACACATAAAGGAAAAATTCCGAAAACCTTAAATTTTTATACGGAACCCTCGGTGCGCGAGTCCGACTCGCACTTGGCCGGTTTTTTGAATAAAAACCATACTAATATACATACAATCATTCTGATTTTTTGTCAGATTATTCTAGAAGCAACATACTAAAGCACTAGTGTTTTAATTTCTTAGTCCAAACAATAGATTTTTTGTAAATAGATAATTGCTTCATATTTTGGAATAAATTACCAGGGTTGTGTCATCGCGCTTCTCTTTCTTTTCTATGCAGTCCGACAGTGACCGCGCTTTAGGTCATGTAGTCCCATTAAAATTAATCAAAAGGTAATACAACGGAACATTTATGTTTTTTCGGGATTGTCCTTACAAACTTTCGAACATTGACCGTGGTCTCGTTATTCATTTGAAATCACGGCCAGGGTCATTGTCCGACTGTGCGTTGCTATAGTTTCAGTACTGACTGGATTATGGAGCCTCGATTGTTCAGGTTTGATACAGGAAGGCAACGAGCTAAAAACAGAGAAAACGGCCTTTTGGAATGGGCGACTAGAATCTATTTTAAGATAATTTTTGACGTTCAAAAGTGCCTTTTATGTGCCTATTTGAAATAAATGCTTTGACTTTGACTTTGAGCGATGCCCTTGCACTTGCAAAATAGCCAAAGCCCGGTACATTAGCAACAAAATCAAATCGGCAGAAAATAGAATAAAAACGGTTTGGAAAATTATAAATAACGAAACTAGTAGGAATAAAAAACGAAACACAGATTACACGTTGGAGACTTCACGTGGTGCCATAAGCTCTAACTTAGAAGTAGCTCAAGAATTTGTAAATTTCTTTACTAATATACCATCAAAAACGACGGAAGCCTTAAATTCCTCACCCGGCGTATCAATTGATTTATTAAGAGCGAACGTTCAAGCCTGCCCGGTTGAATTTCAATTTAAACATATCAACCCTGCAGTAGTAATAAAAGCTTTTAAGCAAATTAAGATCAAATTGACCGAAGATCTTTGGGGAATGTCTATTAAAGTATGTACCTCCATAATTGAGACTATTGCGCCTTACTTAGCCTTAGTATTTAATTCGTGTGTTGATCAAGGAGTCTTCCCCGATTTAATGAAATACAGTAAGGTAATACCACTTTACAAATCCGGGGACAGTAAAGACACTAATAATTATAGACCCGTATCCGTGTTGCCGGTTTTCAGCAAGGTGTTTGAAAAGATAATGCTTAATCAAATGCTCAATCATTTTAACACGAACAAAATCCTTCACGATCAACAGTATGGTTTTACCAAAGGACGTTGTACGACCGACGCCGGTGTAACCTTATTACAACACATTTTTAACGCGTGGGAAGAGGCCCAAGACGCCATAGGAATCTTTTGTGACCTCTCCAAGGCATTTGATTGCGTCGATCACGAAACCTTGCTTTTGAAACTTGAGCATTACGGACTTGGAAAACTTGCACTCAGTTTAGTTAGTTCTTATTTAAATGATAGACAACAGCAAGTTCAAATAAATGGTGTCAGTTCACATGGCTTAACAGTAAAAATGGGTGTGCCACAAGGCTCGATTTTGGGTCCTTTCCTCTTTTTAGTGTATATAAATGATCTACTCCATTTATTAAAAAACCAACCACAAATGGTGTTATTTGCTGATGACACTTCTTTAATTTTTAAGGTAAATAGACGTGCTATAAATTTTGACGACGTAAATAACGCCCTACTGCAGGTCCAAAATTGGTTCACTGCTAATAATTTAGTATTAAATGGAAAAAAAACTAAGTGCATAAGATTTTCTTTACCAAATGTCAAAGGTAGTGATTGCGAGATAATATTGAATCAAGAGAAACTAGAATTCGTCGATACAACTGTTTTCCTAGGGATCACGCTCGACTCAAGGCTACAATGGGGTCCTCATTTAACATCTCTTGCAGGACGGCTAAGTTCAGCTGCTTATGCTGTCAGAAAAATCCGTCAGTTTACTGATGTAGATACCGCGAGACTGGTCTATTTTAGTTACTTTCATAGTATCATGTCTTACGGTATTTTACTTTGGGGACGGGCTGCAGACATCGATTCTATTTTTATTCTGCAGAAAAGAGCTATCAGAGCCATTTATAATCACCGCAGGCGCGATTCTCTAAGGGAACGGTTTAAAGAAATTAACATCATGACGGTACCTTGTCAATATATCTACGAAAATATCATGTATGTAAGGAAAAATTTACATCTTTTTAGTAAAAGAGGTGAAAGACATAATTATAGTACTAGAAATAGGGACCTATTAGTTCAACCAGGATTTAGACTAGCTAAAGTAGACTCATCTTTTATGGGGTACTGTTTAAAATGTTATAATAAAATACCTCCCCACATTCTTCAACTGAATGAGACAAAATTCAAGTCTTGTATTAAACGCACACTATGCAGACAGGCATATTATAAGTTAGGGGATTACATCTCTGATAAAAATGCCTGGCTCATTGCTGGTCCTGCTCCACAACCACAACTATTTGATTAACACTTAAAAATGCTGTTGGAGCTGCTGAAGATTGTAAGTCTATCTTTGCATTGTATAAATTCAATCTCCTAGTATTGTATAATTGCATAGCACATGTTGAGTACTATGTACATACTATAAAGCTACCATTTACTGGGTACGTCTTTCATTGACTGAATGTGCCCTGGCGGCTGAGAGTATGTCATGCTCACTCAAATGTCTCGCTGATGGCGGCGCATGTGTTGGATCATTTAGCTCCCTTCAAAATGGTTGAGCTGAATGGTGCTAATACATGCGTCATGTTCGTGAACGGGCGCCGTCAGTAGGGACTGGTCATCTCTTTGCTGCCATGGCTTATTTTATTTTAATTTAATATTTGAATTGTTGTTTTTTCTCATCTTTTCATTATGGACGCTTTTAACGTTCTGCATCGTTCTCACATGTATAATTTTTAACGTGAATGATGTAACCAAGACTTTGTAACCATATTATTTTGATTTAAAAGAGTGTCCATGGAGTTTCTTGCCCGTTCTTCTCCATAGGTACCTACGCTTTGGAATGGGCAACTAGCTTCATCTTTCTGACTGACCGACCCCTTGACAATTCAAAAGTGCCTGTAATTGGTTTAATTGAAATAAATGCTTTGAGTTTGAGTTTGAGTTTGAGTTTGTTACATTGACATATTACCTAAGCACTGTGAAACAAGTTTTCAAACAGTTTTCAGATTGACAAATCTACGTTTCGCCGACGACATTGTTCTCTTTTCATCCTCAGCCACTGAACTTGAACAGATGCTCCAAGAACTTAGCAATGCAAGCCTTGAGGTTGGACTGAAGATGAATATGTCTAAGACCAAAGTCATGTGCAATGAAACACCTAGAAGCATAAAAGTAGACGGGGAGATAATACAACATGTCCAGGAATACCTTTACTTGGGTCAAGTAGTCTCTTTCCAGGCGAGGCAAGATAAAGAAATCTCGAGACGAACGGAAAACGCCTGGAAGAGCTACTGGTCCTTGAAGGAACTATTTAAGGGTGAGTTGCCTCTGGAACTGAAACGCAGGCTCATGGGCATGTGTATTCTTCCCGTCTTAACCTATGGTGCACAAACTTGGTCTTTGACTAACATCCAGAAGTCCAAACTCAAGGTCTGCCAACGAGCAATGGAGCGCAGTATACTAGGCGTTAAATTAACGGATCGTGTTCGAAACACAATACTGCGCTCCAAAACAAAGATAGCTGACGTGGCTCAAAAGGCTGCTCAACTTAAATGGGACTGGGCAGGACATGTCTGCCGCATGCCGGACAAACTGTGGGCCCAAATAGCGCAGAATTGGTGCCCTGAGACAGTGAGGCAGGGTCGCGGCAGACCACGCAGGAGATGGCGGGACGAGCTGGATAGTTTCCGTCAAAACTGGAGGGAGGACGCGCGGGCTCGCGAAAAATGGAAGGAGTGGAGGGAGGCCTTTGCCCAGGAGTGGGACAGCACAGGCTAGATAAAAAAAAAAACCAATTACAGGCACTTTTGAATTGTTAAGGGGTCGGTCAGTCAGAAAGATGAAGCTAGTTGCTCATTCCAAAGCGTAGGTACCTATGAAGAAGAACGGGCAAGAAACTCCATGGACACTCTTTTAAATCAAAATAATATGGTTACAAAGTCTTGATTACATCATTCATGTTAAAAATTATACATGTGAGAACGATGCAGAACGTTAAAAGCGTCCATAATGAAAAGATGAGAAAAAACAACAATTCAAATATTAAATTAAAATAAAATAAGCCATGGCAGCAAAGATATGACCAGTCCCTACTGACGGCGCCCGTTCACGAACATGACGCGTGTATTAGCACCATTCAGCTCAACCATTTTGAAGGGAGCTAAATGATCCAACACATGCGCCACCATCAGCGAGACATCACAAGTGTCTGTCACAACTAAAGTTAGTTGTGACAGACACTCAGACAAGCACTCACTCAAACCATCATCTGCCTAGCCTTTCCCCAACTGAGTTGGGGTCGGCTTCCAGTCTGCTGACCGGATGCAGCTGAATACCAGTATTTTACATGGAGCGACTGCCTATCTGACCTCCACAACACAGGTACTCTGTAATACGGTACCCCTTGGTAAGACTGGCTGTCAGACTTTCGGGCTTCGGAGCACGGAGAGTCTTGGTATGTAAATATGGTCACCCATCCACGACCAACCGCGGCAAGCGTATGGGTAACCATCTGTACAGTCACGAGCACCAATATGTCAACACTTGGCAATTTTCAATTGCGATTTTTTCGTGAAATAACGAATGCAACGTTGAAATACGACACTTAACATAAACGTATGGGTTCGAAAATACTATGTTCGTAAGAACATAAAATTTCATTCAAAAATAAAGGAGAAATTCGCCTTTGAATAAAGCCAAGTGTATACATACTTTTAGACGTGACTGTACATACTAAATTTACTTACTGGCTTTACTGCCAGTGGTGCCATCAAATTTTAATCTGTCGAGCTCCGCTAATGAGACAAAATTGATTTTCTATTGTTTCGTAGCCAATAGGCGACGCGCGGTGCTTGACCGGTTAAACTTGAAATAATTGTGACAGTCATTCATTACCAAGTATCAACCCACTGTGCATATTGTCAACATGGCCGCTAACGCTATCTGGCCTTTTTGTTCTACAAACATTGACCTCGTAACTTCGGAAGTGACATAACATTGGCATTTTTTGCGCGTGAGATAAGTACACACGCCAGCACATCAAGCTACTACAATCTGTCAAATGTGTTTAATAGATTTTCAACTTTAGCTCTAAACAATTAGGTTCAAAGTTGATTGGGAAAATTTGACAGTTTCGGGTAGCTTGCTGTGCTGGCGTCTGTACATTAGACTATTATTAGCTGTATGCTGTAATAAGTAGGCGGTTACTGTTATCGAAGGTGTCGTCTATGTTTTTGAAGTGAAAACTTCTTTAGCGGCGTTGAGCACTTTTTGTAATGGGTAAAAAATGTTAAACTCGCGTCAGGACACGTGACCGTCAGGAGAGATTCCCCCCCCCCCTCCCGCCTCTCTTTCTACGGCGGCGCCAACCGAAGTGAACCAAGTTTAGTGACACACGACAATGGATGGATGGATGGATTGGATGGAGTGGAAGTGGAAGCGGAAGTGGAAGTGGAAGTCGAAGTCGAAGTCGAAGTCAAAGTCGAAGTCGAAGTCGAAGTCGAAGTAGAAGTCGAAGTCGAAGTCAAAGTCAAAGTCAAAGTCAAAGTCGATGTCGAAGTCAAAGTCGGAGCCGAAGTCAAAGTCGAAAGTCAAAGTCAAAGTCAAAGTCAAAGTCGGAGTCGGAGTCGAAGTCGAAGTCGAAGTCGAAGTCGAATTGGACGTGGACACACTGCTGTGTATTCGTAACATTCGTGTATATAAAGTGTTTAAAATATGGAAATTGAACAAAGTGCATCTATTAATGAAAAAAGGGACGCAGAAATAGTGAAAAAAAATGAGTTATATTAATGCAATTAATAATTGATTTATTTCAACGTTAATATTCAAGTTTTCACTTCTGCCGGCACTCCCGCAGTGCAACCCGTCTTTTTTTTTTTCTGTTTCCATATACATTTATCGCAGTTACGCCCGTTGTCACGGCGACACACAAACGCGCTTTTATTTGGACATGAATGCCCAAATAAAAGCACGCTGTTGGATTTTCTACACTAGAGCTGAAAATATAAATGCGCGATTTTATTTAAGTGTCGCCTAGGCTTAGTGAAAATTGGCATTTATTTTCGTTTAACTCAGAGCTTCCCAACCTGGGGTCCGTGGACCAGCACCCTAATTGCGTAACATACTATCAATCGGAATCTGAATCATTTTGACGCAAATTGCTAATCCATTGCTTCATAAGTTCGAAAAGTTTGTCTGTTCAACACGTAAATAACGCAATGAATGTTGTTGAACTGTCAAAATGAAACGGATTCCGATTGATAATTTGTTACGCAATTGCCACGCTGATCTCTCTAGGGTCCATCAATTACAGGTATGACACACAAGACAAATAACTGAGCGTTATCTCTTACCTCTCTTTCCACAAAAGTAGCTTCATAGAACTTATGATGCCTCTCAGTGCCGAGCGATAGTAAGGCATTTGAAAACAAATATATGCCGATCGCCATCTTCACTGACACGCTGGGGTTCAAAGACTGCACAGCCTCGTTTATCGTCATTATTGTGCGTGTCTGTGGAAAAAAAAACAATTTTATTTATTTTAAATAGGATACTAGTAACTATTAAAAATGTATTGTTGTAAATTCATCTAGGTCAACGGGAAGTACCCGATAGGTTTTGATTCCCTTGCGAGTGTGCGGCATAAACGGAATATAAACGCCCGTATCTTTTGATTGCGTTGACTTAGAAGATTGATTTTTTCACTGTTTTATAGGATTGCAGCCCTGAGAATTTGATATTAATTTTAACTTGATAACTCCACGCGTTGCTGAGAAAAAGGGTTTTGACGGACGGACAACGAAGTGATCTTATAAGGGTTCCGTTTTTCTTATTGAGGGTACGGAACCCTAAAAATAATTAATGAAGGCGGATTATTGATAATATACAAAACTAGCTAACGTTGCAACGCCTTTTTCTTTTTTGGTTAGAAACCTTCGGCGCGCACAGGACAACTTGCCAAAGTTTCATCAAAATAGGTCGAGCCATTTTTGAGTTTTTACAAGACTAACGAACGGCAATTGATTTTTATATTATAAGAGAAGAAGAAAATTGATCCTTACCCTTCGACTATAACTAGAGTTGACCATTTCTTTAGTGTGGAATTTGTACTCGTTTATTTTCTTCAACTGCAGCTGTGTGATGCGTTTCTGTTCCTCCACCGTTGGTGCGACAGAGTTGTGTGCGAAGAGTGGGTCCTTCTCCAGGGTATGCCATATTTTGTACTGAAACAATGGAAAGGAGTTCGTTAGAAAGATTGAAAAATGATAAGTTACAGTGGAAAAGAACGGCAGGATATATGCTAGGTAGATAGTTTGTTGAAAACATAATACAACTTATTTGGTACTATAGAAAAAAATCATGAAGATACCTCTAAAAACTTTCTTTTTGCAATAAAAACCATACTAATGTACATACAATCATAATGATTTGTCAGATTATTCTACAAGCAACATACTATAACTCTAGTGTTTTAATTTTAAGTCCAAACAATAGATTTTTCGTAAATAGATAATTGCTTCATATTTTGCAATAAATTACCAGCGTTGTATCATCGCGCATCTCTTTCTTTTCTATGCAGTCCGACAGTGACCGCGCTTTAGGTCATGTAGTCCTCGTAAACATAACTGGCGAAATGTGGGTGTACTTGAGGTACACCCCTGTCTATCCCTCCGAGGAATAAGGGCGTGATGTTTTGCAGTTTCATGATAATAATGCATAACATTCCATGTCTTTACCTTCTACCTTGATAGTAAAATCAATACAGTTGAATGCAGTGACGATGTAATCGGACGTCATGACGTTATCGATAGGAAAAATGCGTTCATGCGTTCAAAAATGCGTTCATATCGACCCTGAAGCGGTTCTGCCCTATTTGATATCTTTAATATTTTTATTGTTTAACTTTAATGTAAAAAAAATTGTGAGTAATAAAAATGGACACGGATGATCTTTACTTATTAGTCATAATCTGGGTAGTCACTGCCTTTCTAGCCATATCAGCCAGTTAGCCAGTGTTTGTGATAAATAAATAAAATAAATAAATATCATCTTCTACACCATCCATCGTTTCTTAGGTCTTCCCAGTGGCATAGCTATAGGGTGGCATTGGGGCAAAATGCCACGGGCTCCCAGCCAGAGGGGGCCCCTGGCCGGAAAGGGCCATGAGCACAGGAGGATCCTAACATAAGTTTATAAATGCAAACTTTTTTTGAAAATGTGCTACAAAGGAAGGACATCATTCAGGTTTCGAATATTTTGTACCTTTTCCCCGTTGTTTGTCTAATTTTTTGGACAGGACCTCATGCTCAGCAGTAGCGCTTGCGACCACTAGACCAACGAAGCAGTCAGGTGTTAAATTTTGTAGGGGAAAATATGAAATCTACGCGGAAAAGTCGCGGGAGAAGCGCTAGTAAAAAGAAAAAACTGTAACGTTTGTTGAGTTTCTTTACATTGAGGGAGGGCCGCATCCCTTTAATTTGCCACGGGCTCCAAACGGTATAGTTACGCCACTGGGTCTTCCCATAGTCCCTACTCTATGGCTGGGCGCATACGTCCGGTTTCCTGATTCGGAATTCAGTTTCGGAATTCAGATTCGGAAACCTGAATGCAAGCATTTCATAC
The DNA here is from genome assembly GCA_945859645.1 of Amphipoea oculea. NCBI lineage: Eukaryota > Metazoa > Arthropoda > Insecta > Lepidoptera > Noctuidae > Amphipoea > Amphipoea oculea. The sequence goes on from OX243873.1 coordinate 20,528,693, forward strand.
AAAATGTTCTCACTAGTGCACACGTGCTTAAATTTTCCGTTCTGAAACCCGGACGGAAAATTTAAGTACGTGTGCGCTGGAGAGAACATTTTGTATGAAATGCGTGCATTCAGGGTCTCCGAATCTGAATTCCGAAACTGAATTCCGAATCAGGAAACCGGACGTATGCGGCCTGCCTTATAACCCTCCACATTCATCATACTCAAAACTCACGACATTTTCCGCATTCCTACCACGTTGACTACACACTCTTAATCTAATATACCTACGAATAATCCGTATTATACAAAAACGAATAGCCATGGATATAAGTCGGTTAATAGGATTACAAACAACACCAGAACTGTAACCGTAATAAGTGTTTTAACATTGTTTTTAGGGTTCCGTACGCAAAGGATGAAAACGGAACCCTATCACTAAGACTTCGCTGTCTGTCCATCCGTCCGTCCGTCTGTCTGTCTGTCACCAGGCTGTATCTCAAGAACCGCGATAGCTAGACAGTTGAAATTTTCACAAATTATGTATATCTGTTGCCGCTATAACAACAAATACTAAAAACAAAATAAAATAAATATTTTAGGGGGGCTCCCATACAACAGACATGATTTTTTTGCCGTTTTTTGCTCGATATTAATAACGGCAACAGGTATACGGTTGAAATATTTACAGAACAGCTACTTAGTTGTATATTCATTTAAAAATAAATAATTAAAATAAAATAAATTAAGGAGGGCTCCCATACAACAAACGTGATTTTTTTATATTATACAGGGTTATTTGAAAAACACCAACAACCTCTTAAGAGGTCATTGTACTCATCATTATAAACAACTTTTACTATGGGATCAAACCTGAAATCGCAAAAAAAAATCAGCTGTTCCATACATTTTGACGAGTTCTACGAACATAAATGTAGGGAACAGCTGATTTTTTTTTCGCGATTTCAGGTTTGGTCCCATAGTAAAAGTTGTTTATAATGATGAGTACAATGACCTCTTAAGAGGTTGTTGGTGTTTTTCAAATAACCCTGTATATTTTTAAATATTGTACGGTGGTACGGAACCCTTCGTGTGCGAGTCCGACTCGCACTTGGCCGGTTTTTTAAAACTGTTTTAAAAGAAAAACACTTCGAAATGTAACAGATACAACAATGTTACAGAATCAAAGTGTCACCTTTTATATGTGTTAATAATGTGTAACAGAAATAATCAAATAAGCAAAAACGCGCGGCGGACAGACAGACGCGGCGATGGCAAAATAGCCTCAATCCAGTCGGGATTGCGGCTATTTTGGCAACGCCGCCGCCGCGTTTACCGGTTACACTTATTAACACTGTTAAGAGCCTATACTACCTCAGCTAAAATTCATTCTTTATCTCGCTCATACGATACTGCTCGCTGACTGAGTGAGAGCGAGACAGAGTGCGGTGCTGGGCGGTAGGCAGCGCCAATAGTTTAGGTATTTGCTTTTTACAGTGAAAATAATGGTAATTTAAAAAAAAAAATAACATAAGACCTGCTTTAAAGTAAGTTCAGTTAGTATGCAAAGTTTCATGATCTAATTTGAAGTATTTTTTGAATACCAGCGGTTTATTGTTCGGGTTAGAGGTAGGATTTATTTTCTATCGAGAAAATTTTATGGAATCGTGTTTTCGTCTAACATAAGACTTAGCATTAATCCTCAACTTTACCATATATTTATTTCAAAATTAATGGTGCAGTATTTTCGACATAACGGAGGATCACGCTAAGGCATTTGAGGTAGTATTAGGCTCTTAATAGTTTCATAATTATCTGTTACACTTTTGTAAGTGTTCTGGGTTAACACATTAAAAAACATATTAAAGTGTTACATATTTGATTCTGTTATCAATTCAATATGTAACACTTATAATTCTGTAACCTTTATGAAGGTATTTTTAAGTCCCTGAACAGCACTAATGGCATAGTATAATGAAGTATACTGTGCTAAAGGCCACTGTTTATTTTAATAAGCACTTCGTACATTTATAATACACAGACTAATCAATATAAACTTCCAAAGAACTACGTTTCAGGCATATCGATAGAGGATATAGGAAAATAAATAATAATTGATCGCATAGAACCAAAATTGGAGCTCGTGGCTGAATAATAACAGCCGTATGGCTCGATTGAAGGTTAAGCTATGCTTGCCGACGTCGGTACGTGGATGGGGACCCCTCCGTGACTCGGAAAGCACGTTAAACCGTTGATCACGGCTGTAATTTGTAGATCTTTGACAGTCGTTGCGGGTAATCAGAAGCCCGAAAGTCTAACAACCAGTATTACCAAGGGGTATCGTATTACCCAGTAACAGGCTTATTGAGGTCAGGTAGGCAGTCGATCCAGGTAAATACTGGTAGGTATTCAGCTGTATCCAGTTCGACTGGAAGCAGACCTCAACATAGTTGGGAGAATGACAGATGACGCATAGTAAAAAAAAAATAATTGGGACTATTATACGCTTCGAAACGAAAAATCGCGGTAGCTCAGCGCAGTTTATTGCGTGACAGTTCTTTATCAAGTAAATTAAGTATTATTTCTTTCTTTTTTTTTTCAATTCCATAAAACAATGCAAGCCATAAACACACACACACACATCTAGCCCTCGATTAATTTCAATGTAATTTTAATGCGAATAGCCCGTTAATTGTTTTACACAGAGTAATCAGCAATAAAGTACTGAAGGCTGAAGTATAAATAAAATTGACCAATAAATAACCGTTTACGATTTCAGGGTCATGGCGGATCACGTGTTGTGCGGTCATGCAAGATTAGACATACGTCCACTAATGCGCTGATAAAACAAAATAACAATGCAATGCGTAGCGGGTTTTATTGTGATTTTGAATTTAAACAGGAGTTGGGTCAACACTGTCAACAGCAAACATGGGCGGTCTATATGTCGGGATTTTCGATAGGAGTCAGTGATCTCGATTCAAGATGCTAGTTTCTTATATTATAAACAAAGATGCTCATTATGGACGCTTTTAACGTTCTGCATCGTTCTCACATGTATAATTTTTAACATGAATGATGTAACCAAGACTGTAACCATATTATTTTGATTTAAAAGAGTGTCCATGGAGTTTCTTGCCCGTTCTTCTCCATAGGTACCTACGCTTTGGAATGGGCAACTAGCTTCATCTTTCTGACTGACCGACCCCTTGACAATTCAAAAGTCCCTGTAATTGGTTTAATTGAAATAAATGCTTTGAGTTTGAGTTTGATGATATTTGCCCATAATAATTTCTAAGGCACATGAAATCATTCCTGATTTCATTTCTTGCTTCCGCAAGGGGTGGTCAAATTCTTTCTCTGAGTCGCACATCTTACTGAGGTATGCTAGATTGTAGTTACATATTCTGCACTTAGTTTTCGTTCATAATGCTGGGGCCACACATTGGACATAATCTGGCCCAAGATGTAGCCTTGGAGCATTGGCTCCAAAGTGTGTATCGGGCCTGGAGTCCTGGACAGATAGAAATTGACGAAGTCTTGACCACTTTCGCGTAAGTACATCGTCCTATTTGTCATTCGATACTCTGACGGGGTTCCCCAGTCTTATCGATGAGTGCCTACGTAGGAGCGACCCTCCAGACATTTTTACTTTGATCTCAATATCTAGGCACGACATCATGTAATAGAGAGTTTATCTTTACTTATTGATGTAGAGCAATATTTTTACCTTGAACGAGAACTGGGAATGTTCTCCGTGAAAACTCGAGTATAATTTTATACTAAGTAGGGTTGAAGTCCAAAAACTAAACAGTGCCGAAGATCGGTCCTTATGTTAATCGAAAAATTACATGCAAATGGTCCCAGACAGTCCGAAGGAGCTCGGATAATCTGGAGTAGGTATCAATTAGGAGCAATGGGTTACACCGTTGGCCCTCGCATACCTCCGCAACTATGCATTTGAATCATGTATCATAGTATCGTTTTGGTTGTAGCAAAGCTACCACGACACACACGACGCACGACTACTGGTTTCCACGTCCTGAGTGTTTTTCGTTGCCCGGAAGGGAACTGCCGCATGTCCAATTTTTGAAGGACTTCTACAGAGTAGGCTGGCCTTGTTTTTCGTAGGACCGACGGGCGGTGGAGCAGACTAGTCCTGGAGTGCACACTGGGCAGGCATACTGCGTGTGGGACGCTCCCAAGCTGATGGACCGGCGACCTTAAAAAGATGGCTGGGACAGACTGGATACGGAAGGCGGAGGACAGAGTGTTGTGGCGCTGCCTGGGAGAGGCCTATGTCCAGCAGTGGTCGGATCAGAGGCTCAGAAACGATTGTACTTCATAACAAAAAACGTGATGCCAGACAGGAGATAAGACCGAGGACAGCTAATAACTATAATCTCTCTCTCATCACATCTGATTGAAATGCGTAATCCGATTATTAGCAGTGTTATCTCAATCAAAAAAAAGTATTTTGGCTATATCTGACTTGATGTACAGACGCCAGCACATCAAGTTACCCGAAACTGTAAAATTTTCCCAATCAACCTTGAAGCTTATGCTGTAGCGATAAATTTGAAAATCTATTAAATAAATTTGACAGATTGTAGTAGCTTGATGTGCTGGCGTCTGTACGTTGCATCGTGATATTAAGATATCACATTTGCAATTGATCAGATTACTTTGATTTTAAGACATCCTTCAATAACGCTCAGGTGTAGGTATTTAATTTTAATAATAACAAAATTAAAAAAAAAATAAAGGTTAGGTAAATCAGACAAGTCACTGGTCTCCACACTAGGATTCCCTGTGTCGTGGAGGCCAGTCTCTTTCATCGTGGTTCAAAAAATACAATGTAACATATTTATGTATAACAAATGAAATGTTAAACAAAAACAAAAATTATAAACACACTAGTACGGTTTGAGCACAGAATACTTAAAGTACTACGTACAGAAAGGCCACTCCCTTCCCCGCACTAACATCAGTTACCGCACCTCACCCCGCACTTCGGCGTATTCGTCGCAGTTCTTTAACAAGAGCGCTCGCAAACACAAGTACCTCACGCACACATTCATACGTATACAAATGTAATTTTTTAATGTAGTAGTAGTAGGTAATTATTTTGCGAGCGTTGTATGGAGTGTCCGGGGTGTGGTTTGAGTGTGTTATAGTAGGATCCTGCACTGTATATAAACTGCTTCATACAAAATGTATGTAACGTTTGAAATCCGCGCCCCGTCCGGGCCACGTACACGGCACGCCCCGGGGACGGCCCGGTCTAATATAAATCATCCCTAAATAAAACAATATCTACAGCATACCAGTTACCACATGATTAGAAATGGCTTCATAAACAATTGAATACTCGAATAGTTTCCTTGAGTAGCTGCTGTTGAGCCATTGAGCCATAATTAATGCATAACTATGAATCAGACCCATAGAGACGAATTGTAGACGTGACGTCATAGTTTAATAGTTACATACATAAAATCAGCCTATAATGTTCCGACTGCTGGGACACTGGCCTCCTTTATTTTTTGAGAGGGAGTGGGCCGTTGATCATGCGGGCCCAGTGCGGGTTGGTGGGTATCACGTCTTCGATTTTTTTGCTTCTAGGCCATACTGGTTTCCTCACGACGTTTTCTTTCACCGTTTTGAAAGCAGTCGTGATTAATTAAATATGCAAAGTAAAGTGCTGTTATTAGTGAACAATTGTGTCCATCTCCATGGAGTTTCTTGCCGTTTTTTCATCATAGGTACCCACTATTGAAATGGGTAATTAGCTTCAGTTCATTTCTGACTGAGCGACACTTTGACAATCCTAAAGAGCCTTCAAATGGTTTAGTTGAAATAAATTCTCCTAGTGTGAGTTTGACAAATGCAAGATACTGAAATGTACAGACGCCAGCACATCAACCTACCCGAAACTGTCAGATTTTACCAATCAACTTTGAACCTTATGCTTTATAGATAAAGTTGAAAATCTATTAAATATGTGACCTTTTGACAATTAATTGAAAATTTCATTACAAAGCAATATCTTTTTGAAACCTCAATAGACATGTTTAAATAGAACATTTTATCAATGTACTGATGCTATGAAGTAATAATAACAATATAGTACTACAAATGGTATTTTCAACTCCATAAACTTTGTAATCGCGATATCTCCGTTTGCATTTTTTATGATTTAATTGGTTTTAGTTGTAGGGCGGCGATATATTCGTTGAAGAATAAATGTTTTACCTACTTTATATTGTTTTTTTTTTTTTTAAATAAGCAGCCTTAGGAGCAGCTTAGCTTAACTTGAGATGGATCCGTGCAGTTGTTGTAACATAGCCATGAGCTCCTCTAACCTAAGGCTTTAGTCGTAAGTAAGTATTTATTTTTAACAACACTACCCACTAGTGGTGAGGGCACAGCCTACTTAACGCTGACTGCCGGCACGGCAAGGGATATTTGTAAGCGCAAGTTCTTAACCCACATAATATCTAGCAAGAGAAGAAGTTGTGTAGTATTTTCTAAATTCTGGAATCAATATTAATACATAAACATTATTATTATTATTTTAATTTCAAATACTTATGTTTAAAACAAAAAACAAACTTGTTTTATAACCTCAATTTTTGTTTTATAACCTCAATTTCATCACCCGAAAAAATAAGATTTCTCTTAAACTTGGGTGAATAATTGAAAATCGATTTCAGGATATGAAAAGGTAATTCCAGGTCTACAAAACCAAGTTAAAACCACCGTGACATGCGAAGTTTTTTAGGGGCCCAAAACTCCTAACAAAATGGGCAATGTCCTTTGACAGATTGTAGTAAGTTGATGTGCTGGCGTCTGTACATCTACCGTGCCTTAGGCAGACAGCCAAGCTACCACTTAGCTGACTGTCAAAGAGTTTTACTATGACATGAGTCATTTTTCACAGCGTTCGTGAAAGCCGAAGCCGAAAGAAGAAGCAGACAATCAGACGACGCGGCCCAGTCTCTTCACGTAATCCTTTAAGGCTCCCGCACGCAAGCGGACCGCGGCCTCGCTAGAACAATTTTTCATAGGAATTGTTCCAACAGAATCGCCTCACGCCCGTCCACGGGAGCCGTTAGTCGCCTTTTATGATCAGCACGTAGGTTGAGACTAAATTATTCCGTATCGAGTACACATACCATGACACAATACATCGACGACTCCTATACACAACTATGATAGATTAAAAGTTCCATTAACGTCGGAAGAAAGGAATGAATGGAATATTAGAATGATAGCATTACTTGATTTTAAACCTTGTCTCTCTTCAATTTGAGTTCTAAATGATTATCTACATTCCGCTCGTTTGTTTCCAGATTCACTTCAGCAATATGGAACTATATTTTCAACTGATAAAGTCCAAAATCGTGTTTAACTTCGTGCAGTCTTCATTGCTAAGATATTTCCTCAATATGAATAGTTCATTCAGTATTAGGAAAGCATATTTCCGCTTTATTAATTTCATGAACTTCAATGAATGCACAAGTAGGAGGGAATATTAGTTATTTCTGGAATACGCTAGATAACCGACTGCGCTACAGCAAAGACAGGTTTATGTTTTTAAAAGCTTTTGTATTATCCTTAAGTTATTCTTCCTTTACTTCGCGGATTTATGTTTCTTAGGGGATAAAACTATTACTGTATTTGATTATTTGAACTGCTTAGCTACCTAATCAAACTAGAAAACCCCTCAAGGAAAATAGGGCTCAGTATGATACTTGTTTTCAAGTAAAAACCCCAGTATAAATCAGGGCTAAAGAGTAAATACCCTGACATCTTACTAAGAAACTCCATATTCTTAAAAACTGCTTACGCAAGAAAAAACAATGGTTTGCGCGAAAATCGGTCCGTTTCTGCAACAAGTCAATGTCGGCAATGCCCAGCACAACTGCGGAAACGGTTTTGGACATATATATTTCTATGGTTTTAGGGCAAACGGGCATAAGTATCAGGAGTAGTGGCGGCCCATTACAAACGGCCATGGCTTCTTACGAGCTGTCCGAACCCAAGCACGCACTTGGTATTTAATCAATATTTTCATCACCACTGCTCTCAAAACGGTGAAGGAAAACATCGTGAGGAAACCGGCATGTCCTCGAACTAAAAAATCGAATACATGTGACATCTACCAACCCGCTGGGCCCGCGTGGTAGATTGCAGCCCATTCCCTCTCACTGAGAGGCCTCTGTCCTTTTGTTTCCTACAATTCACATACTTCACAGTTCTACGCCCAAATCAAATCTTATAATTTTTCCTTTTTTCTATTATTATTGAAAAATAGCCTGAAATACAGGATTACCTAGTTCAGGCACAAACCATGGTGAACTTGACATAGATTTAAGAAAAACTGTATTTAATGTTACTCTTTATATTTTTGAATAAAGTAAGAGTATTAAAGAGTATTTATTGCGATACTAAGTAACACTAGGCTGTGCAAAGATTTGTATATCTTGATAATTTCCTAAGAGCAAAATGGAGTTTGGTCTGGATGACCAATAAAAACCCCAACTTCCGTTCCCAACTTTCATTGGATGCGAGAGGCACAGAACCAATCGAAGCGAAGGTGCTTGGGGGAGGCCTATGTCCAGCAGTGGACGTCTTTCGGCTAGTGACCAATAAAATAATTATATCCTTAAATTGTTTTTTTTTTCATAAAAATTCGGGCATTTAATTCGTTTTTTACTTAAGTTGGAACGTTAAGATTGTTATGGGGAAAAAAAATTTAAAAGTATTAAGCAGTTGGTATGTGTAATTCACATTGTATTTCGGAAAGCATTATATTTTTGTTTTAAAATATTTAAAAATTATTTTTTTTAAATATTTCAAAGAAAATTGCTCCCAAGTGTAGCTAAGCGTTTACACTTTTTTAAATATATCATACAAAAGGCTATACAAGTTAGAATCAATAATTTTAACTCATTGAAGGACACTGAATGAGACACAATAGAAGTATTATTGTTATTACATCGAGGGGCGTTAAGTGTCCCGCAAAGTGTTAACAATTTTCAATGATGAAACTTTTAACAGCACTGGTTATTATTCTAAGGGAATGTTGTGACCACTTAACTATGCGAGACGCGTCCCAAATATCTTGCTTGGCCTTGAAAGATGTGATAAAACTATGTATTTGCATAACAGATCTATTTCAAGCGTTTTATGGAGAACAATTGAATAAAATTATACCAAAATATTGTTTTAAGAGTGACTTAAATTAATGACTCAGTGCACAATTTTTTTATATAATTTTGACAGAAAAATTTTATTTTTAAAATTAACTTTATCAAAGCTTCAAAATAATTACTTAAATAGTTTTATTGTGGTCATGTCTTTTTAACTGACTTTAATTTCATTGTAAGTGGTGATTCTGTTGTCAAAATTTAAATTTCGAAGTTCAACATGCACTCTGCTAGAAAACTACTTGTTCCTCGGACTTCTTTTAAATCTAGAAAATTATTGGCGCGAGTTGTCTATCAAAATGTTGTGCAATGTTTAGGAATTAATTAAAATAAGTATCATATTTCTGTCACTAACCTTAAGTTTCAGGAGCTCTATATCACCTTCCAAAGCCAATTTGAGGCGTTTCCAATCGAAGGATGCGGTCTTTCTGTACTTATCCAGTGGCCCGCTCGGGAGATCGGGAACGAAACTCAAGTCCTCCATACTAAAACACAATATCACGTTATAATTCAACCTTCTTACACTAATAATGGTTATGAGCGCGCACCAATTTTATTACACCGAATGACTAAACATACAGGGACATTTCAAATTCCCTCGCAGACACAAATTCAAGGTCTACAGCGATCCGTGAAGTATGAACCAGTCTAGTCGGGCGTGCTGTTTCTATACAACTCTCACCTTTACTATGAATGGAAGGATGAAAGAAACCGTTAATAAATGTTAGGGCGGCTGTTTCCTATGTGTTACGAACGATACTGATAATTTTTGTGGAGGTTTTAAAGAGGGAAAGCGTATGATAACGTGAATGCGGCGTACGCTGTTTTATTGGGCGCACCGCACCGCTCGCACACACACGTCATACATCGGATGATTGGTCGTACTGTCACACTTGTCAGTCATCTGTCACTGTCAGTTCTGTCACTGGAATGTCTGGCCATGCCACTGTCAAAGTGACAAATAGTTTATTCTATTTTTTGTTTTGCTAACTTTGTTTAGTATCTAAAGCATGCAAATAACAGAAGTATAAAAAACGTAAGTAATTATTTATTAGGTTGTAAACTCAGCATCTACTCTATATGTCGACTATATCGGATTGCAATAACTGAATCATAGGTATTCAATTAAAAGAACTATTTACTTATACAAAGTGAAGTAATCCTATGGTGTCTAGTCTACTACTCTTCGCCACAGAAAACTAATATCCTAGGTCTTCGCTTAGTCCGTAGTCCAAAACAAATAACTAACCAAACATTTAAGAACTGTGACTACTGCCACCTACCGTAATTAATAAGAACTATTTAACTACTGGACCACAGTGTGTGCCCATGAGTTGCTGAATTAGCGAGAACGTGGCTTATGTTTAAAAAAATACCAATAGATGGCAGCACTAGAAACAAGTATATTTAATGAAAAGTGTAACAGAGACAGAAAGATTCAAACCTTGTGTAGTAGACAGAGACAGATATAGTCACTCACACCAACAAAAACTGTCACTACATAGATATTTTAAGTTACAGACGCATAAACAAGAAAAGAGAAGTTGTAAAACAACAAACTGTGTTCGCTGCTTTTCTATCAGATGTAAAATGGACGGGCGGTCGTGTCGTTGCGCGCTCGCGAACTCCGCGTGTTCGTTGTGAAATCGATGTTTATTGTTTTATATTTTGACGTGAATACGAATATTGTTTACGCGATTGTACGACTACTTCGGTGTTCGGTTGCCGAAGGAGATTGTGTTTAGTGCATGTGTTTTTGTATGACGTTAGCGCTCACTTCACTTGCAGTGATTTCGCTGATAGCTCACTCACCGGTGGGTGCGCGCGTGATAAACTACGTGTTCGGTACGAAAAAAGGCGATTAATCGTCTAGTGTGGGTGTTTTACAGTAGCATCATGCTGTGTACGGTGACATAGTGAACGTTGAATAGACCCTGACCTCTGGCAATCATGTCTGGGCGCTCGGATTGCAGGAAATTTGCACCAAACATCTTCAATAAGAGCAAATGCACTAATTGCTTCCGTCAGAAGGAGGAGCATAGTGCTGAGGCTTTGGAATCTAATCGGGTGAGTATCATTATTACAAACCTTTTAAATTCAAGTTTTGAACGTCGTTTACTTCTAATCAACAAAATGAAATATTCGCGTGTAGGTGTGTTCGTTGAATAACGTTAATGTGTACAGTGCATGTCCGTGTGTGCGTAGGCCGACCACTCTTCAGGTGTTGATCTAACGGATTTCATCGAGTTATTAAAATAGTATTGAGTAGTAGACCTACATCATATGAACACGCCTAACAAAATAATAACGTTTGCTGTATGATTTTTTTTTGCGGTGGGTAGTTTGCTAAAACTGTAGTGTTGAGACAGTTTTTGGTCAGTGGGTCGTCTTTAGGGGCGGAGTTTTAAATGTTAAAAAATTGAAATGAAATTTTAAATGTCTGTACATCTTTATAGTAGGTACTATCTTAATTTGATAAGTACTTACCTTTAAACAATAAACATAAATGTTAGTAGGTAGATATAAGTATAAACTTAACACCACTTTCAATATCCAAAAACAACAAAAAGCGGTAGATTCTATACAACCAACTAATAAACTATAAGTACAGTTATTTAACTGTTATTTTTATGAGAAACTAGTCACACCTCTAATTTGAATGTCACAAAAATTACAGAATCGACACTAAATTAGCGGGAAACAACGGGAAAATATCGTTCCGATTTCCGAAATCTGTAGCACAACAAAACTCGTAAAAAATTGGGAATAATTTTATTCCTAATTTTTTTTCCTAATGTTATTCAAATAATTGATTCAAACTTGAATGGTATACCTTTAACTTATAAGTACCTATTTTTTAAGGTTTGACTTTCGCGTCATCCTTAAATAAAACGCAACTCAACCGCTGAACCGTAATTCGTCCTCTGCAACTTGCCAAAAGTATCAATAGACAAATTATTTGTCTTCATTATTCTTTTAGTTGCTAATCTAAACGTATGACATCAATCTAGTACCTGCATTCTTGCATAAATGATGAAAAAAAAAAAAACGCGTAGATAGTGTCTCGTCTCGTGTCCGTATCGTCCTAAGGTACCGTTGCGTGTACGCCGCGGACAGGATGCACGACATGTTCAGCATAAAATCTCTGGTTGTTTGTGGAATTATATCTATGGGACTCGTTTGTATTTTGTAAGTTTGTACGTACCTACAACTTTGAACATTCCTCATAAGAAAGGATGTGAGAAAACATACTAGGTAATTAGTAGAGTTTGTCAACTTTCCCACAAATGCGTATAATGTTAAGGAAATCATCTTCTGGCCCAATAAATGGTATGAACTTACTTTGCAAGTACTGCTGCCATATCTAAATTAAATTTTAAATAAAACACGGCTTAATGTTGCCATCATAGATTTATAATAACGTCGACGTTATTATAAATCTATGGTTGCCATCATCACCACCATAAAAAAAACATAACCCTGTCTTTGCTGTCGTATAAAATAATCGTGATCATGTCTATGTAATTATAGTGTAGTACATAATCGTAGTCACTTTTCTCGTTATCAAACTATGTGCATTCTCATATTACTTAGGTACTTTTCACAAATCTCGTTCGATAACTAAAGTTTATCTGTACATGGTCATATCATATTCCGTTTATTTAACCTAAAAATTCGACTATGATTCACGACAGATAACTCTGAATCTGGAATTCAGTTCCTTTCTCAATTCTCAAGAAAAAAAGCTTAACAAAAGACCTTAACATTAGATAGAAGTCAGGTAACTACATTTTTTTTCTATGCAAAATATTTAAAATGGCTTAAAAATATTTTGTATAGAAAAAAAATGTAAAATCACGTCATGTTCCTTGTTTCATTTACACCATCTTACGGAAATACTTATGTATACCTACATAAGTTTTATCTTATAACACTCCGTGGGAGAATGATAAGACGAGTAAATAGAGATTTAATCTCCACTATCAAACGAGCATTAAGTGCTCAAATAAAGTGACGTCATTAGACCATCATCATCATTATTTTAATTCCAATAATTTACTTTAGAGACCATTGTTTCCCTTCGCTGCAAGTTGAAGATAATTGGTAATGATATGGTACAATCACCATTTAGTTATAACAAGCGACCTTCATGAAGATTTGTTTGCATAGACCTGCTGCCAGGTTCCTACTGAAAAGTGGCTCGTGGCTAAATAATAACAGCCGCATCGAAGATCTAAGGTTCGCTTGCCGATATCAAGACCCCGCCGTGTCTCGGAAAGCACGCCAAGCAGTTGGTCCCGGCTGCCATTCATAGATCTTTGACAGTCGTTACGGGTCAGAAGCCCGAAAGTCTTAACAACCAGTCTACCAACAGTAGTATCGTATTATCCAGTAACGGGTTGTGGAGGTCAGGTAGGCAGCCGCTCCATGTAAAATACTGGAATTCAGCTGCATCCGGTTAGACTGGAAGGCGACTCCAACATATTTGGAAAAGTCTAGGCAGATGATGAGTTCTGAAAACCGTACCCTAAAAATTCTAGACTAGGAAAAGAAAAAGTACGTCCAAAAGTTTGACAGTAACAAGTGAAATCTTTCAAGTTACATTTTTATTTCGCAGTTTCCGAAGTCTTTATTATAACCTGCACACCCACTTTCGATTTGAGACGTTTTCTAACAAAAACTATAATCAATTTCAATTGTAATTTCGCCTCTAAAAGTAGCAATTTTTAACAGGAACGTGGATATAACTTTCACAATATTTCAGTGTGTAATAACAACAAGATTGTCAGTACTATCGAGGTCACTTTTACGCATGCATGCGCATGATTCATTTCAATAACTATTCTAGTTGTAACACTACGAGTAGGTGCCTAGACAATTGTGTTAGAATATGTACACGTAGCTAAGTAGGTAACTAGGCTTGTACCAACTACCAACCTAATAAACTGCAGTGACGTAGACAAAATGCTCAGAGCACTTTTTGTTTAAAGTGACAGCTATTGCAGAAGACGACGTGTCAAGTTCATTTCAAAGTTGTAAAAAAGTGAAATAAGATTTGAAATACTTAATTGAATTCGAAGTAAAAATATAGATATCAAAATATTGTGTAAAAATCAAATCATTAGATAATAAATACCACTGAATGTAAAGTAACGATGACGCATAAGATTGACATCTGAAACCTTCAACTTTTTTTATCTGTCACTGATCAATGTTTGCTATTCATTCTTTTTTAGTTATTACCTTTTTTGTTAGACAAGTCTTATTAAGAGTTCCATTACTGTTATCAAATGAAGTTATCTGCTCAACTACCAATGCCATTATCAGAGTCAGCCATTCACCAAAAATGCTTAGAATGTCGTTATTCATAGCCGAAAGAGCGAGATAGACATACCGTTTACTGAACGAGAAAGTGAGATAGGACGTCACCTGTCAAACTGAGTCATGTTTTTTTTAATCTGATAATAAGTCCATCGTAGACATTGCTGATAATTTCGGTTAAAACAAATACTTAGTGCGTTACGTTGTAGAAGCAGCTGTGACAATAATTATGCCGAGAAGTTACCTCGTTGAGGCCCGTGCTTATGGTGTTTTTATAACGCTATAAACAAAGTATTTAGGGCCAGTCACGTTTCTACGGTAATACACTTGGGAGCAAATAAATCGAGCCACTTGCTTTTTTTTGCACGTATAATGGTTATTATTTTTGGTATTATGGAACGTATCAAATCGAAACATATATCGCCTAAGAGCTTATTTAATAATCTTTACAATGAGGGTAAATTTTTGAATGATAACCTTATTTAGTGATAAATTATTGGCTCTGAAAGAAAAACGGTAATTTTGATAGAAAATTGTAGGGTTAAAACAGTCCAGAAAATCTATCGAAATCAGGGCAAGGGGGGGTAATACAAGATATTAAGAATAAGTTTATACCATAATTTTGTTTTTAATTGTTTTTTTCTGGACTGACAATTTTCTATCAAAATTACCGTTTTTCTTTCAGAGCCAATAATTTATCATTAAATAAGGTTATCATTCAATAATTTACCCTCATTGTAAAGATTATTAAATAAGCTCTTAGGCGATATATGTTTCGATTTGATACGTTCCATAATACCAAAAATAATAACCATTATACGTGAAAAAAGGAAGTGGCTCGATTTATTTGCTCCCAAGTGTATATGGATAAATAATATTGAAATGAAAAACAGACTTAATTTTGAACCCACGATGAAAAGAGATTTTGGGTCAAATAATGAGCGTAACTCCAGTTTGCATTTAAGAACCAGTCTTTAATGAGAACGAGACGTACTATCAAGAAATCGATTTTGAATCCATGGTACATCTAATTGTCCAATACAGTTGTGCCACATTGTAAAATTCACCTTGAAGGTTCAAGTTTCCTTAACAACATTGAAATCAGCTGCGAACAAAACATCTTGAACGTGGCTGTGACATCTCCTTATTTTCGCACTGGCCAATCCGCGCTTGTCAACATAATTGAGCACAAAACGGCCAAATTTGGCCGAACACGACACAATGTCAAAGCCAAGGCTGAATCATATAATGCCCAAGCTAATAATGCGGTTCAGAAACTCATTTCCATCGCAATGTGCCTCTTATATCCGGGCAATAAGGGTAAACACTGGTTTCAATAGGAAATTACAAAAGGTAAACTATTCATAATAATCAGGAAATGTCAAAGCCTCAAATGGCGGTGTTCGGACAATTATCTTGACAAATGCTCCACTAACGAAGCGGACTGACGCGCGCCATGTTGGATGCGCGTGCGCAAGGTGACGCGAAGCGAATAGGAAGTTAACGATCGATACAATGAACGCTGACTTTACACGGTTTGCTAAATAGATGCTAATTTTTTTCTATATTTATGCTTGTGTAACGAATGTCGGAGAAAGTTCTGCTTATTTTGCAAAAATGTCTTCCTCGTATTGATTGGCTGGCGCTTGTACTGAAACACGTCACGCTAGAGTGATGTTTATCTTTTTAATCATTGTTACATGCTTGGAAAGTTATCATTTATTGCTTTTCTTACAACTATATTTTATAGTCGTTATAATGGTTTATAGCTTCATAGTAAATTTTCCGGTCTCGTGCCGAAGCTTTCCTTCCACCATAATGAGTTGGAGGTCGTTTATCGTTCTTCATTCTTACCGCAGTTTTTCTGCTGTTCTTCTATGTAGACAGTTGAAACCGCAGCCAGATACCTTAAGGTTCATTCTAGTGGTGAAGGCTCTTAAGTATTTTTTGCTTTGGTAAAAAATGTAATTTACATACCGACACGTATCTATGGTAAACACAGGTTTACCCGGTTATGCCAAGACCATAAAGAAGGAGTTTTAGACTCACTTCGACCTCTTTTGCTTCCAATGTGAAAACTTCAACATTTTAACAGAAAATTTCCACCAAAATGATTCCTTGAAGTTTAATCTAGCACCATTATATCATACACCTCGACTTTGACAGCCCACCTAATCACAAAACCAACACTGACATAATGTTTAGTCTATGATAACCTTATCTGTCATTAATAAAACTGTTTGTAACAGCACGAGTGGAAACTAAAGGCATACTAACTTTCCGCTTTACTGTTATAGAGTTTGTTAGCGTCCAAAGAATGTGTGTAAGCCTTGTAGGAACGTCGCCTTTCTTGCTTAGATGCCCGAAGTATGTAACATGTGAAGTAGGAAGTTTTGAAGAAAAACATTAGTATGAGTACTGGTTACTTAATTATTACTGAGGTATGGACATGTCGTTAGGCGTGTTGTAAGAGATATTTCCTAGTGAGATTACCACAGTCCTTTTCTGGAATATGTCGGGCCTAAAAAAGGAGGCTGTTTTAGTCTTCAGGCTTGGTAAGCAAGTTTGTTAGAAATGTCCTCTGTATTGTAGTGGCTCCGGTTTTGGACTTAGTTCGGGTTTGGATTTTCTCACTCAACCAACAACAGTGTCTATGGCCTTGGCTATGGATAATTTTGACGGTTCTTCGACATCTTGTTTAGGTTGAGTAGCATCAAGTTGGTCAAAAACAACTTTTTTTTTTTAATTTAGATACATATAAACAAGTTTTTGCCCCGCAGCATCGCCCGCCGGCGTGGATATCGGAAAATATCCTACGGGAATGTAGTACCGGGATTAAAAGTACCCTATGATATATGCAGGTTATAAACTATCTGTGTGCCAAACGTCTAAATCCGTTCAGCCGTTTTTGCGCCAATCCGGAATATATATCCACACATACATCCGGACAAAAGGACAACAAGTCTTCGTTATTATTTTATTATTTATTAATACTATTTTATTATATTGTGTAGTTAATAAATCAGGACAAATCCAACAGATTTATTATAATCTTGACGGTTTTTGCTGTCTTGGGATAAGAGAATACTTGCAGAGAGACTCAGAAACTATCAGCACACGAATAACGAACTCTTTTTCCTGATTACCGGTTTTGCGCATGCAGACTCAGAAGACGCAATTAAGTTAATAGACCAATAAGTCACAAAGTCACGTCACTCATTAGACTAAACTCTAATTACATGCAGAGATAGTAAGCTCCCTAGGCGCCATGTCGAACAAACTAAGACCACAATCTGAAAGATAACATTAACGCATTAGCACTGACATGTAACAACCTATAGATCTGAAACTATAACAAACTGCATTTCTCAATGGTGTAGGTTAATAAGCAGCTGACACTTTGCTTACATTGCTTGATATAAATACGGAAGTAACACGGATAACACTTGAGGAGCTGGCGAACAGAACCGGACTTGTCCACTACTATTCAAAAGATGTTTTTTTTTCGAATCGTGATGTCTTGACCTAGTTTCGTCGATCCCTGTTAATATTTTCACCCAAAACCGGCTAGAAGTAGGCTAAAAAAGGCTTAAAAAAACTAAATTTTCATACAAAACCGGACTAGTCCAATATCCAACACAAAGATTTTAAAAAAATATATTTTTTCATTCTAAAGCGAACTTGTCCTGTAATGTATTTATTTCATCAACACATTTTCAATCAAAACAGGAAATGTCTAACAAAAACGAAACACGCAGTAAACTAGTGGACTAAACCGGTTTTTCAAACAAAACCGGTTTAGTCCATTTTTATTTCTTGAATAAGTTCCAGAATATAGAAGTAAATTAAAAATAGGTACCTCATGCAATAATAGAACTAATCCACCGACATATCCTAATGCAATGTAATACTATTAGTCTCCTTCATATACTGATATTAGTTTTTTAGCTACCGTGTAAAATTTATTTTCGTGGACTAATCCGGTTTTGTTCGCCAGCTCCTCACTTGCTATCTTGTGTTTATTTAGCATTCATTCAGGCTGCGCAGTCATTAAGAAAACGAGTGTGTTCCTAGAATTGATGGCCGTCAACATTGTTGTGATAGGAGAGGAGACTTTTATCATGGAGCGGTTTAAAGCCCATTTCGATCATGCAACCTAAATTGTAGCAATTTCTTTTCTACTATACAGGGTGGGAGGGACAGCGAAGCGCAACCAGTTACCATTGATTCAGTAATCTGATTCCCAGCTTTTAAATTTTTCTAAACTTTTTTTTTTTTTATGATGACCAATGAAAAATTTCTGTGCTAAGGGGTCTAGAATCATGTGCTGGATTCATGGTTTTAGTTTGCGCCTCGATGTCCCTGTCATCCTGTATACAATACCAGTTCTTTTTGCCGTTTAATACACCACATTTGCATCTCTTTCAGATGGTTTACGTTCTTCCTTCTCGTCTTCTCTGATGTAGTGATTAGCAGTTACTGCTTCAGGAACTCAGTTTCACTGTCATCATGTCTTCCTATAGCATATTTTCTAGATGTTCTATCACTACTTAGCTCTTTGGGGTCATCAAGTAGTAGCTTGTCAACCAGTATAGCCTCAAAGTTATAGCATTGAGCCATTAAGTAAGTACGGAGGTTAACCAGACTCGAAGTAACTTAACGCCGTGAGCTTTCGAAACCTTTGAGTTGTGCCGTAAATATCTTACTTAATATACAAGTTAAAGTGAAAATAATTTAGCTTTTCCCGCTTTCACGTAACGCCAGTTAAGTCAGGTTTGTAGGTCGCACACATATGTGTGTTTGTTTTACAAAATTAACGTTTTGCTCGAACAGGTTTGAAATGTTTTCGTTGGCCGGTGGCATGGTGGCGCCGGCGTAGCGCTCTTTTGCGGTTAATGCGTAAGCGCAGGCCGCAAACGCTTTTAGTACTTTGACACACTTATTTGTCACACAAAAAACATATTTTTCAACTGGTTATACAACGTGCCTGTATTCTTAATGTTTTGCAATTAAAATAGTTAAACTAGTACCACATGTGTCGCTGGTCGCTGCTGTCTGTATCCGGGCGTTTCTTTAACTCGCTTTATGAACCGTTACGTTTTCGCTGAGATGAATAAATTTCGTTTACGATGTAGTTTCAATACAGCTTTAAATCTCGCCTTTATAATTATATTTATCCTTAAAATTAAACTTTTTATGTCCCAATTTACGGCTTTTGATCTGCAAAGCAAACAGTCTTGTTCTCACAAACTACTCCAGCCAGTTTATAACGTATGCTCCAATTAAATGTTCAACCAATTCGTGTGTGCCCGCTAACTCTTTCTGTCATCATAACTCGAGTGTTCTCTTCAAGAGGTCATAAATCCATACAACAAACACAACACACTGTTAATATTTGTTCCCCTGTTTGTGGAGGCTGTATAACCCGGGGTCGTCTCCAAAAAACTTTTGATCCGAACTGCCGAGCAACAAAGACGTGGAGATGGAATAGTTAAATTAAAAAAAAAAGAAAATAGGAGATGTTGCGTTCCGTTCCTACTACGGCGTCCACTTTAAGGAGAGCCGCACACGAGAGGAGCTGCGACCCTTTCTAGTCTGTTAATCTTCAGCAGAGAGGGGAAAAGCGGCCCAGATTAGAATGGTTGGGCTAAACTTGTAGTGTAGCATAAAAAGGAGTGCGTGAGGAATGCGCCGGCGCGATCGCCAGGTGCAACGGCCGCGCGCCCCGCCCCCGGCTGGCATTTTTGTGTACGCGCACGCCTAATGTGTGAGACTCAAATGATTTGGAAATCGAACCTGGCGCCAATTAACTCTGAATTAGAAATATAAAATCTTATGAAACCTTTTAAGAGTCACGATTACCTCCATTATAGATTGACCCACTCATTTTTTCCATTAAAATTTAATTCCATTGATCGGCCGGAAAATATCACACTCCCGCCGCCGATTTGAATTCGGAATGCTATCTACGAACCGTTAACAATACAATGAGTTGCCAGCGCTAAATAACAATAATATGTGGGTCGCGTCGCGAACTCGACGCCGGATAAGGCGAACAATTAAAGTCAACATTAACACCTATTTGACAAAGCGAAATGAGCCCGCGTCGTAACTCGATAGTGTATCATATTTACGTCTTCATTGTTAACCGTCTAATTAAAAATTCACGCGTAAAGTCCACCGGTGGGAGCGGACCGGTACTTCGTAATTTGATAGCGTTGGAATGTGTTGCCAGTCACCAATGAGGTTTTATCTATGTAGGTTGCAAACGAAAACGTGTTATTCAACAGTTGTTTGGGTGTATTTTTGCGGCGTTTTGTTTTGCCTTGTTGAGTACATGTAAATATTTTTAGAATAAATACTTGGGCGTAAGTGGGTAGCTAATGAGATTCAATAAATGTCATATCGATCAGATTAATGACTTATTAAAGACTTTAGTTATCTGACTAGTTTTCGTTCTAAACTAATTACCTATGCGTTGACCTTCGATATCCTTTAGATAAGCCAGTAGAACACGCTTTTGGCTGACGTCATTGGTTACTTTGAATACTTATCACAATTGTCTGCTTTAGATTTAACCCACTGTTTACTTGAACCAAACACAAGATAGTTAAAAGATAGCAAACATTTGTTTCGTTCATCGTTTTGTTTAAACTTGACAGTAAAAAACTATTCTGATGACGTTTCTGAATTGGATGTTGCCCCACTCTTTATTTATGATACCCATCATATAATAAAAGCAAGGAGGTACATACAGGTAGATAATTTAAATCCTCAGACACATAGGCACATTAGTAGAAACAGAAAAAAGATGTTATAAAGAACAACGTCGAATGAAATGCGTTCCGTTTCATTGTCCGGATCTCGCATCAAACAAGTCGACAGAATCATAGCCACTAATGACTGTCCTTTATTCAGCCTCCTCTACGTATTCTTTGAAGCTCGTATTGCGTTACACCGTGGTAAATCTCAACAAAGGTAATTTATGCTTCGAATTAAACTTTACGAGCCACTCCGTCTATGATCGGAGAGATGTCACATATCAAATTCATAGAGAAACTCGTTCTCACGAGTGCACCCGTCAGATTAATTCTAGTTGCGCGTTTGTGGCGGGCAACGTAAACATTTTTATGGAACGAAAATAATACTGGACACATTAAAGAGTCTTTTACACGTCGTTAGTCAGGTGCAGTAAATCGAGAACGTTCGGAGTCGAGCGCTAATTTAACTTAGTCGAATGCAGCAGGCGGCGTCTCTAGTCAGTGTTAATGTCGCTCCAGACGCGCAATAGTACACCACTCATTAACAACTTTTTATTTAAACAGGTACTTAGGCTATCTCAGTACTGTTTCAAGAGTCACGATGCGTTTTCTCATTTACATATTCACAATCTAGACGAGAGATAGCGGTTCGAAGCTAAAGCGAATCTCTAATTAAAACATTAAAAACACAATTTGTTTCATTTTCCGTACGCAACCGTAAAAAAGTCAATATGGCGGCATTTGCATACACAAATGAGTGCATCGCGCGGCGTGCGTGCTTTTAATTGCCAACTATTTTTATCATTTTATTTAGTCGAGTTTCTGTGTCGATACCTCGGACGGCGTGGCCGTCCAGCGGTCCACACTAAATGGCCGCTATTCCTAGATAGTGTTGTTTTAATGTTTATCGGGCGTGTTCCCATCTGAAAACACATTCCGGTTTGATGCGACGCGGTACCAAACCAAAAGCGTACCGTTAAGTACGCGTCCAATAAAATACTAACCGGCCGCATATGGTAATATCGTAATTGCGTGTTTATCCGTGACCACGGCTATATTTAACCGCAAAATGTTCACCTGCGAGGCGGAATCGCTTAACCAAATAATTATATCGATTACATGCTAGAGTTTTGTTGAAGAAGTGAGCAGGTAGCCGCTCGATACGACGTAAAATTGCACCCACACCGCATTGTAATGCCTCGATCAATTCAATTAGTACTTATAATGAAACGTTCACTTTGATCAATTAGAGGGGTCTGGATAAATGAAGATACAAGTGTAACGCGATAAGTCAATGCCGTAAAAGGTCTGCAATTGCGAGTTAAGCAATGGTTGTGATGCAAACGGTACGCAACATTGTAATCGATAAACGGAGTCGTGGTATCGAGTCCGGAGAAAGGTTACGTGGTTTTGATTATCAAAATCGAAACCAGATTTTTCGTGCCGGCGAATTCGGTCGTTACCGTGCGTGGACGAAATTTGATACTGTGCTGACTAGGAATTTGAAACCACTGCTTCATTTAATGAATGGCCTACTATATTCACGGGTCAATTTGATGTGTATTAATCGTTTGCTAAATCTTCCTATTTACATATCATTAATAAATCATTGCCCTAATCCTTTGCATAATTAACAAAAATAACAAAATTAAAACCTAACTTAACTAAAACTATACAAAAACTAAAATATATAATCCTTTGCTCATTAAAATGACTTAACAAAAACCGTTTGCCACGTCATTGGCATACCAGACCAGACCTTAAGACCTTAATAATGAATACGGTAAACCCTGAAAATTTTATATGGGAGGCTGGTTGGAAGGGGGTCGCGGCGCCGAGAACCTAGACTTAATGCTTGTGTATGAGAATGTTTAATTAAGTAGTAATATTTACTGCTATCTGGAATATTGAATGGGGTTAGGACTGCTGACCACTGAGGCGTAGCTTCATAGACGCGTATTCGTCAGTAGGTTACATACGCTTGATGTACGCCTGTTTGCTGGTTACATGTATTAAGTACCTAAGTAATTATTTCGCTGGATAATAATTTTACTAAATTGAAAAAGTCTAAGTAATCTTTGCGAAACTCTTAGTATTTTGCAAAAGACTGGATTATTGGAAACTAAGCATGATTTTCGTAATCATACGAGCTGATATATAAAGATATTTCCTTTTAAAAACCAGCTTAACTTAGGTTAACCGGTAATGCGGCGCGGTTCGCCGATCGGCGACGAAACAATAGAAAATCAATTGTGTCTCATTAGCGGCGCTTGACAGATTAATCGCGAACAACTACCATGTCAGAGTAGAAAACTTACGCTTGCAATACTCTTCATAAGCTGTACGTAAAGATTTAAATGTTTAGATGTGCCCTCACCGTACCAAATTGCCCATACTGAAAAACGTGACATCACACAATAATAGTGGCGTTTTCATGACAATCAAGTTTCAGAGATCATCTGGCGGAGCCTCGGACACCTCGGAGGTGTCAAAACGTATACAGAAACGCGACCATCTTTTGACGCGGTAGGGCGAATCAAACGATTTAAATCTTTGGCTGCATGGCGCATTTTGAAGCGTCTTTAAAGCTACGCCTCTGTGGAAGGTAGGCCTTAGTTTGCTTTATTCCCGTTGTACCCCGGGGCGGCGCGACTACTCACCCACTTAATGTTAGCTTTGAAATGATTGATGATGATCTACAACACTGTATGTACAGTCGAAACATACTATTTATATCGCGTCTACGGAGTTTCGCTAATTTAATTTGGCCCTGATACGGCACTAATATTCATTTTTCCACTACACTGCCAATATTCATTGTACTTATTGTGTGCGTAATAATTTTTTAATGAAGCTTATGCCATAAACTAAAACTCAAAGCATTTATTTCAATGAAACCATTTACAGGCACTTTTGAATTGTCAAAGAGTCGGTCAGTTATTAAGAAAGTTGAAGCTACTTGCCCATTTCACAACGTAGATCTCTATGGGGAAGAACGGGCAAGATTACAAAATCCTGGGTGAATTATTCTTGTTGCTTCTAATGTGAGAACAATGTAGAAAAAATACTTAAGATACTGATGGATGTAAAAGAATTAACTACATACTCAGTACACTCGCAACATTGTTTTTCCAAGCAGGTACAGACGCCAGCACATCAACCTACCCGAAACTGTCAAATTTTCCTAATCAACTTTGAACCTTAAGCTTTAGTGATAAAGTTAAAAATCTATTAAAGAAATTTGACAGATTGTAGTAGGTTGATGTGCTGGCATCTGTACCATCAGCACCTGTCTACCAAATAGTTCGTTCTACTGTACTAATTTACTTCTGCTTATTGTTGCTGTCATGTGAATTCGTTAGCTCACTAATGGATGTTAATTAATATCAGAATTGATTGTTCTTAGACTATTGAAATTACCGTTTTTTGTTTGCCAAAAACAAATGACTGCTCAAGATCCTGGACAGTCAAAGTAAGCTTGATTTATGTGCGTTAAGTTAAACTAAGTTTAAACGTAGACACCAACTTAATATACGCAAGGCTGTCAGTTAAATTTACAAGCTATTAGCAATTTAAATACAAAATGATCTAACATTACCAGCTGACAATGTTATACGGCTGGTGCTATGCTGCATCAATTCACATTCGCTTGTGCTTTGTACGTTTGTACACACTGACCACGTTGGAACTTCTAAAATGTCGCATACAGTTAGATTAGCGAATTCATCCAATGAAACTAAACACATCTAAATTGCGTTCGAGAGCTGTCAGTGTCATCATTGTTGTGGAATATTTGACACTGACAGCTCTTGAACGTAGTTTAGGCATATTGATCGCATTAAGTTTCATTGGTGAAATTCGCCCTGTAAATTGTCTCTGGTTTTCTACGTTGTTTCTACTAGTCCCATATTAGTAAAACTCAGCAGTCTTATTAATTAATATCTAGTTTCAATATTCAATTAAATATCCCCACATTCATGCCTTGTATAAACTAGCTCTCCGAAACGAATTTCTTGTTAGGCTATGTAATTTTATTAATCGTGTGAAAATGATATTGAATTTATATTAGTACTAGCTGACCCGGCCGAACTTCGTACTGCCTCCTCAAAAATCTTTCTTGATATTTTCCTATGTTTTAATAGTTATTCTGCTACTCGGGGAGACAAATCAAAGATCATAAAAATCGGTCCAGCCGTTCTTGAGTTATAAATGGTGTAACTAACCCGACTTTGTTTTATTTAATAGATTAGCCTAATCTCTAAATAAAATAACAGTAAGTAATACAGAAGTGGCACGGATTACCAAAGTGGCCCGTGTGTATCGAACGTTAGAAGTAGGTGCGACTATAAAAATGACATTTTATGCAAGATCCCAGTGCCAACTGCCAATATCTTATAAACTTATTAACTGAGAAATCGCCTAGTTGGATTGTAGTTGTACACCATTATTTCCGAAGTCCGATGGATTAAAATAATTTCTATAATTTTTACTGCTGCGGTAACGGACCGGACCGAAGCCAAATTTATTTCTGTGTTGACATAATACTGTATAAGGCAGAGTTCATCGGCTTAAAATGTCACATTTAATATTACATCATATATTGTTATGCATTTTTTAAACGTAAAATATACATCGTTCGCGTTGATATGAAATAAATTTATGCTAAAGGTTACGCACGTCTCGATATTTTAGAGATTGGTAATTCGTTTGGGAACCTCTACTAGCCAATGCAACTCCGATGTATTTGGAATTAGGAATGCGTGATTTCAAAATCGAGCCTTTCAATAGATTAACTTGGGAACGAAATTACTTTGACATACCAAACCGAAATTTGTATGGGTTCTTTGAATAAATATTGTTATTCGATATTGAAGAAACCTCATCCATCAAAAATCCTTTGCGAAAGAAAAAACGAGATCTTCTCACGTATCGTTGCATTTCGGACTCGCTATTACAAAACACGACAGTTATTTCGTCGATTGTTCGCGCGCTGTCAATTTCGCGCGGGAACCCGAATCCGCCATTGTTTAAAAAAGGTTCGGATGCACCGGTATCGAATTTCGTCACATTGGCCGTCAAGCATTGTTCTTGCATATTTCCAGACGCGAATGTTGTGTCAACAAGTTTGTTTTCATTGTTTCTCATTGTTTTGGCATGCTTTGTTTGTTGTTTGGAAGATGATCACGATCAGGTATTGTTGAATTCTCGATAGACAGCGGATGCCGCGGTGTAATGTAAACACGGTCGGTCATGATGAGCTCATGTTTCAACGTACACACCGTTAATTGGCTTGGCATGGTTTTCGCGATGATAACAATCAACATGCAAATTCTGCATTGCGTAATCGTCCT
The DNA here is from genome assembly GCA_945859645.1 of Amphipoea oculea. Taxonomy (NCBI): domain Eukaryota; kingdom Metazoa; phylum Arthropoda; class Insecta; order Lepidoptera; family Noctuidae; genus Amphipoea; species Amphipoea oculea. The sequence goes on from OX243873.1 coordinate 20,555,317, forward strand.
TCAAATATTTTACGTGTTTTATTCATTCATTAAAGTTTACAGTCATTTATGTTGTACCTACATGGTTTGGTACGTGGCCGCAAGAACAGGTCATTCATACAGTGGACGGATTTTCCAAACTATTGTGGTTTTGTTTGGCTAATGAAAACTTTAACACTTAAAACAAAAAAGTACACCTAACAGTAATTAAGGATTATTCCACTTTGCCCCACCGGCCGCCCCACTGGTGGGGCAAAGTGGAATGTCAAAAATTTTGCAGTGGAATCTGCCCCACTAAAACACTTTTATTTTTATTTTTTTTAGATTCAAAACTTTTTGCTCCTTTTTGACCTGCAACTAAGCTATTGTTTTGGATACCATAGATATTTGAAGCAGATCTGTCACTAGGTCCCGTTAAGTCTCGTGTGAATAAAATTTCGAACCTATCTTCTTTAGGTTTATTTTCTTTTTAAATTCTTGCCTCGAAAAGGCCCAGAACAGTCCCCACAAAACTCCACATTAACCAGCGGTAGTAGCAGCGTGTCGCAACCGCGACTACGCATGTCCCACGACGAACAATCGAAGGCTCTAACCATGTACCAACGTAACCTCAGTCGTGTACCATGCAAAGAATTAGCATACTCGCAGAACACCATGCCCACGCGCAGCACTGCCAATCCATCATATTTGCTGCTGTGTGCGTGCACGGAGCCATTTTAGTTCTTACCAATATAAATTTGCGGGGTTTGGAACGGGTCTTATGCGATTTTAGACTTTTCTCTTTGAAGTTTTGGGTCTCTTTCGCCGGTTGGTGATCGTGAGGGTTGCAATAGGAAAGCTAATGGCGCGTGTGTATCTACACAGTCATCGTGGTTGAGCTGAAACGATTTTGCCTTGTTGGACGTCAAAACTGAATTAGCTTGCTTGGTTTTAGTATTTGGGGCATGCGATGGGAAATCTGGTCCTTTGAGCTGAGTTACTCGCATCCAAGGCTAATTTTGCCTTTTACTTACATAACCAACGTAGGTATTATTACCATTCGAATTTATAGGAGTACTAGCAGTGCCCACGAGTTTGTCCGCGTGGATGTCGGAAAACAATAATGTGTCTCTTTACTCATTATTTTTCTTTTTTCTAAAATAAAAGCCAAAGTTACTCGTTATAACATCGAATATCTGCCAGGACAGTCCCGTTAAAATAGGTTCAACCGTTTCGGAGATTAGCCGGAACAAACAGACAGACATACGGACAGACAGACAAACATGTTTTAAAAATTGATTTCATATGCATTTAGTAAAAAGCTGTTATTTTAACATTATAAACAGACACTTCAAATTTATTTGTATGTAGGTATGTATGTATAGATCAAAATGCGTATGCACTGCCTTCGTTGTCTATTACGGGACAGGAAATACCAAGATTCAATGACGTTATAAACTTCATTGGGATCCCGTTGAATGAAATCTGTTTGCTATAATCTAATGTTCACCATTACAAGATTTGCTAACTAACTATACCTTGAATCTATAATTGTGTGTAATGAATAATTGTACGATTTTATTAAGCTATTAATAAGAGTTATTATTAGCATATCCGCCAATCAAAGTGGCTATTAAGTAATGATAATGTTGACACCTTCCATATTTGTTCTAAACTGTTTTTACTCGTTGTCATTGTATAAATTAATTTTAAAATATACTGTTATATCCGTATTTTGGTCAATGCACTTAGAGTTGTTTCAGTGCAAAGGTTCTGATCTTGTTTTTGGTCCTTTTGTTTAACGCATGTCAGATGACAATTGGGCTAAGAGAACCACCGATTGGGTCCCACTAAACGCACGGCGCCATCGCGGCAGCCCAAGACGAAGATGGCGGAACGAGCTTGACTCCTATCAAAAGGACTGGTCGGGACTTGTAAAAGACAGAATTGTGTGGAAAAGGGAGAGAGAGGCCTTTTCCCTGCAGTGGGACAATACTACTAGTGTTGAGTCGCCGCTCGTGGGCCACACGCGACAGCCACAAACGCCCCGCCACGAGAAGCTAGCCAGCAGTAACGATTTGTAGCGTGTGGCGGCCACCGGCTTCAACCGTGTGCGGTGAGTCCGTATATAATGTATGAAAACAACAGGAAATATCGTCGCTTTAGAGTGAAAACCTTGTATATGCGAAACAGACAACTTTAAAGAAGAAGACACTGCGCCATATAACATTTTTTATACTAACATTAGGCTAAGTTATACTAACACTATACAGGATGTCCCTGGAAGTATGGATCAAATCGAATAGGGGCGTGAGCAAGGTCATTTCCAAACTTTTTAACCCTGAGAATGTCAGTGAATTTTTTTACGGTTCAAAAGTTATGACCGATTTTTTTTTTTTTCAACCACTTCGCTTAGTGCTCAAAGAAAATAATCATAAAAAAAATACTATCAGGGCTATCTAAAAAAAATAAATTGATAGCCCTGATAGTTTTTACGAATCGATCTATCTTCTCTTTTTTTTAGTATTTTTTTGTATTTTTTTTTTTGCTAAAACGTTTGGAAATGACCTTGCCCACGTCCCTATTCGATTTGATCCATACTTCCAGGGACATCCTGTATACATTTATCCGAAATAAATATTTGAATTTGAATTATTACTAAAGCTTCTTCAAATATAATAATTATGTCTTTTAGCGTGCAATTTAGATACATTTTCAGAGCTTTTCATTCTAAAGCGACGATATGCCGTTAGGCGGCGTTTTGTGGTTGTGGCCGATGGCCCGTGTGCGGGAGACCCTTAGATTCTTTAACGCAACTAACGCCCGGATCAATGGAATAGCAAAAATTCTTCAAGAAAAAAATAACACTAAATAACGTAAACACTTCGCGCGTTTTTCTAGACAATCTCAGTTATTTTCAATCACCTGCAAGTGGAATTCCTAGGCACAGGTGTACCATACCTGGTATCACGGAAATCATACCAGGTATAGAGTTAACGACTTCCGGATGGCATATTAATTCAATACTTTCCTGAAACATAATTATTGCGGCTGGGCTCGCTGCCATGTTTCCTAATAAGTGCTAAATGGTGGTTTTAATGACTTATTTGACTTGATTGAGGACGGATTGAATTCATACATTTTATATACGAGAGTGAGTTTCTCTATCCTACTTTTAATATTACTAGCTTCTGCCCGCGACTTCGTCCGCATGAAATTTCACCCTCCCCCATTCACCCTCTTAGGGGTGGAATTTCGAAAAACCCTTTCTTATTGGATACCTACTCTTCACTAAGAACACACCCACCAAATTTCATGTCTCTAGGACCAGCAGCTGTTTAGGCTGTGCGTTGATAATTATATCAGTCAGTCAGTCAGGAACTCAGGACTTTGAATTTTATATGCATAGATAAATGTGAAATTTTGTGAAGATGTTTGGATGTTTGTTACTCAATCACGCGTAAACCGTTGAACAGATTTGGATGGAATTTGGTATAGAGATAGTTTGAGTCCCGGGAAAGGATATAGGATACTTTTTATCCCGATATTCCCACGGGATCAAAACTTACGCAGGTGAAACCGCGGGGCGCTGCTAGTTATCTATATATTTATATGGTTAGGTAGAGGTGTACCTATAGTTCCCCCACGTTTCGACAGTTATGTTCAAGTCCCATGTAATAAAGGGGTGACCTTATTGCCAACCGGACACAAATCTGGACTCCAGCCGAGCTATTCCTGTTATAATCTCACCGTGAAAACATACGTGAAGTAAGCTTGATGTGAGCTGTCAATCCCTAGCATCAGGTGGACGGACAGTGGTGCGGGATTGTCCGAAAGGGTTACCGTTACCCCGGTACATAAAGGGCTAAGGAAGGAACACGGGTGGGTTTTAGTCAGTAAGAGTCTGACACTCCCTTCCGCTCCACCCAGAGCGGGAGGGGTCATTTGATGATTTCCCATCCAAAAAAAAAAGGTGAAAGGACAGTTAAGTTTTGAGATTTTGAGAGAATCGACCAGCTGGTTGCTATTGAGAAACTACTGATGTAAAATCGCAATATCAGTTTGCACGTCCTGGGAATCGAACCCAGGACCTCCTCCCTTTGAAGATCATAGGGAGGAGGTGTGGCTAAGTAACAGCCGCACAGGTCGGTCGATCAGGCTAAGCTACGCTTGCCGCGATTGGTCTGTGGATGGGTGACCATCTTTACATACCGAGACCCCTCCGTGCCTCGGAAAGCACGTTTTAAGCCGTTGGTCCCGGCTGTCATTCGTAGATCTTTGACAGTCGTCACGGGTAGTCAGAAGCCCGAAAGTCTAACGACCAGTCTTACCCAGTTACTGGGTTGTGGAGGTCAGTTAGGCAGTTGCTCCATGTAAAATACTGGTATTCAGCTGCATCCGGTTAGGCTGGAAGCTGACCCCAACATAGTTGGGAAAAGGCTAGGCAAAAAAAAGGAAGGAGGTCCTGGGTTCGATCATGGGAACATACCAAACAGATCATTATGTATGATCTGTTTGGTGTATTTTCTCTTCGAAGATAAGGAACTGATTTCTGTAGTGCAGCGGAAAGATAGTCCGCAGCAAAAGAGACCTTAGGGTTATGCCCAATTAATTGTTATATGCGCCGCGAAGGACCAAATAAATTACGAACGTAGTGCTTCTCAAAGGCGCACATAAAAAATGAGAAGGCGGAAAAGTAAAGTGGAATATCTCTGGAATCTAAGGAGATATGGGTACTTTTTATCGAGCAAAATAAAACAGTGCTCGCGGGCGGTGACGGTGTCTTGATCATGGATTCATGATCACAGGGCAGATGCTCCTATGAAATAAATAAGATGCACTTTATAGTGTAACAAATAATTACGCCTATTAAACCGTTGTATAAGTCTTGATTGTAAACGAATTAATTTAGCCTAACAAACACTTTTATTATCTTCAACTAGATCACATATATTAGAATAAGACCAGTCTTTACCCGGGCTGTGATAATTTCGCTTTTATGAGGCAGGTTACACAAAATGTATTTACGATACGATAGCAACATAAATGTAACTAGCGCCCTAATTTTGTAACACATCCGAGAGTTTTGAAGGATAATTGCTAATCCATTGCTTCATAGGTGTGAAAAATTCTTCTACTTGACAACGTAAATAACGCAATGAACGTTGGTAAACTGTCAAAATGAAACCCATTGCGATCTATTGTCATTTTACCCCGTAGACTGCCTAGACTATCAGTTATAGGGATGTTGATAGAGAAGTTAAATATGTATAGGACTGACATATGTTACCGAAAAGCTTGTGTTAATCTCGTTAATTTTTTTTTTGCAGAAATACGAAATGCTTTGAAAGCGATTGCCACTTGTCTTGGCCCTAGAATAGATTTAGTTGTCTACTGAGGGCCATGTTGTGAATTTGTGATCAACAGGGTGAAAGTGAATTCATGGGTATCCTTTTAAGGGGTCATTGTACTCATCGTTATGAACAACTTTTAACATGGGACCAAACCTGAAATCGCGAACAAAAAATCAGCTCTTCCCAACATTTTGACGAGTTATGTGAACATAAATGCAAGGAACAGCTGATTTTTTTTTCGCGATATTAAGTTTGATCCCACAGTAAAAGTTGTTCATAATGATGACTACAATGACCCCTTAAGGTGCCACTATTCGATATTTTTTCCATACAAATTTCGGGAGAGTATTACTCTACTGTTTGACATTGTACATCCAAAGTTAAACATTGTATCGTTTTGTCTAATTATTAATTGTGTCTGTACGGAAGCAGAATTGTAAAATAACAAGCCATTAAAAAGTTATGAGCCAACAAAGATTCGTTTTTCTTGCTATTTTCAATGTAACTTTGGGTGTAAATAAGTAATAAAAGAACTGAAAAATATTAAAAATTAAATCCGTACCGACAAAGCTCTGTTATCGAAGAGTTCAAAAAACTTTATTTGTGATTGATTTATGTAGTGGATTTTTCATAGAACTCGATTTTCCAAAGCACTTTTCAAATATTTTTATGCGCCTATCAGTTCGGAACGGTGTTTCTGTGCGTGAGAACTAGATGTTGTGCGTGTAGATTAGCGTCTAAGTGCTCATCACTGATACTAGCTCCGTCAGACACGAAGCCAAGTTAGACAGCGTGATTTTGGCCATGACCACCAGTGAGTTCGAGCTCGCGTTTAGTTTACTCTTAAGAGGATGCCCGAGAATTTAATTTCACCCTGTATATGTATAGGTACCAGTAATATTATAAAGGGATATCTCAGGGTTTGTATGTAGCGGGTAATCTTCGGAACTACTGATCCGACTTTGAAAAATCTTTCACTAATGGGAAGCAACAATATTGCTGAGTGTCATAGGATAATCTTATGTTAAAACAAGAAATTCCACGCGGAGAAAATCGGGGGTAGAAGCTAGTCTTTTATAAAAGATCACAATATAGCGCCAGGGTCGCTCCCATTCTTGTACTAAATTATGTGCAATTCTTTTTCTTAAAAGCTAATTGTCACTTATCAGTGCAGTCATGGCTTATTAATAATGGTAATTTGTCATTCATTGATTGTTTGCTTGGAGGCGCGTGTGTCGGCCTCGACGCCCACACGCCATCTAACGCTAACTCAGCTATGTCCACAGTTATTTGTCTTGTGTGTTTTGTGGGTACGTGACAAATGCTAATATACCGGTACTGAGGAAAGTAATTCCGATTATTATAGTAATGCTGAATGAAGGTGCTACTTTCAATATACTTAATTAAAGTTTTCTATTAAAAAGTCGAGCAAGCAATTAGTTGGTTTGCCGTTGAGTATGAATTTAGGTATGAAATAAGAAATAGGGATGCTCGCACATAGTTCCAAAGTCACGAATCAAATCAAAAGTTATTTATTCAAATTAGCTGAGAATTAGCACTTTTCGAACGTCAGAATTACATAAGACAGTCCCCCAAAACGCCCGCCCTTCACCACTGCCTCGTGCTTTCGCTGGGAAGAAGTGGCGCAACCATAGAAATGTAAAAAAACAGACACAAACACTTCTTTCATATGTCTATGGGCGCAACAAACCTTCCTCAGCAGCGCAGCTGTCGGTTCAGTTAGAAAATACAGAACTTCTACAGACCAATCATTAATTAATCGGATCGAACTGCAAATTCGGTACATTGACAGTTTAACAAGTTTTTTTTTCATTGTGTAAGTTTCAAAAGGCTTAGAATATCAAAAAATGAATACTAAACTGATTAAAACATAACAAATTACATGTGTATTAAAAATATTAATAAACAAACTTAAATGCCTCTTTAATACGTATAAGAGGAACTTATGAAAGTGTTCATCGAATTTACTCAGAAAATAGTTTTACATTTCGCTTTATGGCAGTTTGTAAAGCTTTTGTACATCTTTAATACCGAAACAGGCGAGAGTTCGCATAAATTAAGCGTAAATTTCCTTTTAACGTCTTTATTTACGATACGTAATTTCATTTCGATTCGGTAGTTGCTAATTTTGGCGGCAGATCCTGCGTTTTTTTGTTCATAAACATGAAAGAAGAAGTCATGGTGTTAAAATACACTTTAGAAGTTACTCGATTGTGATACATAGCTAGTACCTATGCTATCTTTATATTTATAATCTAAGCAATGTCTAAGTGCCTACCTATTGGATTGTTCGCCCCGTTTCATGTATTAGGTCATAATGCACACAGCAGCATCTTGCTGAGATAGGAGCCTTTTTGGCTTCGCACAGGTCAGTTTTTTCCGGTTGTTTTTAGTGTAACTTTGATAGTTTTAAATGCTCCTTGGTTACTTTTTGTATTTCCTGCGTGTCCCAAACAAAAAGATTTTCTTTCTTTAATGCTAAGGGAATGCACGTACATACTATACCCAACTCTCCCGGAAAATAGATCGCCATATTATTTTCTTTTTCCAATTCACAAACGGACATAGGCCATGGACACTCTTTTATATGGACAAAAAAAATATTTGTTTAAGTACTACCTTTACCTTTTTTTAATACATAACTTTCCATACAAAATAACAAAAAAAAAAAATAACGAAATAACTTCCCCCGAAAATTAAAACCATTTTGCGTTTAAATATCACCATTTTTAAAGAAACTTTATGTACGCGGAATTAAACTTTTAAAAACATTATGCTCTTCACTGCGTACATTAAGACTTAAGACGTTTTTATTCGTCTTTAACATTTCAACATTTTAATTAATGATTTTCTCTCTTTACAGGTAAGTTATGCCGTTTTGGAACTCGACAAAGTCATTATGAAGTTCAGATTAAGTTTTTGCTCTCATTATGGTAAGCAAGTGTTGATTACAATTTTAATGAGTTTAATGAAATATACTTTTTGTCGCTAATTGCAGAAAGTTCGTCTGTATGGAGGTTGTAATAATAAATACTCCATAACGATTGCCTTATAACTATGACGTTATTAACGAAGGTTACTTCACGATAACGTGGTACAGAAAATATTTGCTAATCGTTCTAATTGCAGAAGGTCTTATTTGTTGTAAATGAGCTGTTTGTCCTTAATCAGTAAATATTTCGTTTCTAATATTAATTATTTTATATTTGCTAGTCGAATCTAAACAGTAAATAAATGTAGTTTAAAGATTTAACATACGTAACGGATTCCATATTGTCCGATATCCAAACCGGTTGCATATTTTTCGCAACCTGTATCCATTTTTATTATTATTAAAGAGCTACTGTCACTGTCGTTAATCAAATGGACGAAAGGTGGCTCTTTTACATGGATGACCTTTTATTAATCAGTATAAATTACAAAATGGAAACACATGACACATGTTATGTTGTAATGTGTTTTCGTAACAAGTGCAAGGCCTACATAGCACTGTTTAATTATAATTAGTGTTCTGTGACCATGGCTGCGCATGCGCAGCGTCGGCGTTTAATCCGTAAAGGCGTTCTTATGTCACCACTGACTAGATGTGTAACGGTTTACGGATTCGGTTAAGCCATTACTGTTATATTTTATTTGGTCCCCCAAATAGGAACAAAATATCAATAAATAATACGGATAAAAGTCAGATATACCATCTGTGTGGCATTCATTTGACAGTTATAAATAAGCATGGAGATTGATTATTTTTTTTTGCTATGTTCCGTTGTTTTTGGCTTCTTGTTACGTAGGCAGAGATATGACAAACAACAACGATGGATTACTCTTAAAAACCCGATCTTAAATTTGCTTGCTTGTTTTAATGTTAGTCAAGGCAATGGGTAAAGTACACTATGATAAATTTAATTCTGATATATCTATGGTTAAACCTAAGCCTTCATGAGTAAGTACTTTCATCTAACATTGTATCCATACCCCGCATTAAGGCTTAAATTATTCACGCATTTCGTCATACTCCCTTATCTCAACATAATTCCTTAACTGCTCGAGTTAAATCACCGTCGGTTACAAATTCAGCTACATACCTACTTAACTTTAAACTAATTTAAATTGAATGTAATCATTATTCATTGAAAATTGCATAAACTTTACAGACAAGTTGAAATGGCCATGTCGTGCCCAATAAAAATTAAACGTGACAATTTCCACAGTGTAATAGCACTCTTGTTTATTGAAAACGTTGTTTACAGTGAGCATTTCAAAATTATCGCCACCCTTTTATAGAAATAGTCGACAATCTTATAACTTGAGGTGTTGATGGAATCTGTAAACATATTACACCTCCTTTTAAGGTGTGAAACTGGCCGAAAGCAAATAAAGTAGAAAAAAAAAGGTTATTTGTCAAGTTACGCGCGCTGTCAACGTGACGTTTGATTTCCCGCCAACGCGTTGCGTCTCGCCCACGTTATCTGATGCTTCTACTTTCTGATCCACTAGACGGCTCCTTGTCAAATTCATCAGGTATCTTAGCGTATTATGATGTAAAATGTCGTGACACCGATAAAAATATGACATAAAGAGTGTATTTTATCTGATTGTGGACGTACGAATGTATGTTGCATTTGTTAATTCCTCTAGTCCATAAAACATGGAGCGTAGATTGTATCTGGACATAAGTTTTTCGGTGTAACAAGTTTGTGTTTTAAGACGGTAAGCGTTTTGCTGTTCCGTAAATTCTCTTTTAAAGTGTCGCAGATGTCTTTGCGCGCGTAATTAATATTCAACAAGTTAGATTTTTTATTCAATAAATAATGACAGCTTAGGTCATTATGTCTCCTTGGAGCAAAAAGAACGCATCAGTAGGTAGCATGTGACCAAGTATAGATGACCATTACATGTCTAACCACTGGGTCACTTGCTAATCTCCCCATGTACGGACCATTTGGTCGAGGTTAATGGAGAGGCTTTATTTAAAATTGAAATCTTACACAAATAAAGAATAAAGAAGCTTACGAACAAACCGATGGCAGCAAAGTAGAAACGGACATCTACATTTTTGCGAAAATGCTTTTTTTTTTTACAAAAATGAGCTTATTTCAACCCTATCTACAAGTCTGTATTAAAATTATTTCAAATTTCATAATAATTAAGAAAATCTGCCACGTAAATAAGGACAATTTTTAAATAATTTTTACTAAATCAGCTATCCTGTAAAATTGTGATGTCCGTTTCTACTTTGCTGCCATCGAAACTTGTCAGTATTAAAAAACCTAATAGATTTCGGAACCGAAGTATGTACTTACAAAAAATATTATTTACCGACGCTGACCATTGAATTTTTTACTCCTGTCGTTTAGCTCATATCAAGCTCAAGACAAAAATAATATTCTGCCATAAATCTTACGCGTACAAACACACAATATGACCGGAGAACATAAAATACGCCTTCAAAGTAACTCTCGTATGAGTTAAGACAACCCAACTCGCTGCGAATTACCTAAAAGGGCCGGTCAGGAAATTACCACATCGTAAATAATTCATGCATTATTACTCAATCATGTCTGTGCAACGGTGAACGATTCAGCGGGACGTTTTTTTTTGTCCGTGTCCCGTTTGTGGCGGAGCCGTTTTTCTCTAGACATTGTCCTGTCCATTGCGTCGGAACCAACGTGCAGCAGAATGAGATGACTCATGCTCCCGACCACTTCGTTGAAAGATTCAGTTTTGTGCGGAAACTGTGGCCCGCTTATATTTATAAAAGAAATAAATATTTCGTCATGTTTAAAATCTGTAACGGTACTCCAAACTCGTCACAGTAACCTGACGAAAATGAGCAGAACCGACCGGTCACGGTTAACCGTCGTCACAGGTGCGCCTGCGTTCACTTTCAATCAAGATGCTTAGATTTATTTTTATAGTTTTATTCTACTTTGGGCCCGTGATACGGCCGATTCCCAAACTGACCATTCGACTTATAATTTGTGTCAGTCAAGACAGCAAATTAACGTAGAATATTTAATTCTAAACCCAAAGTTTATAAGTTCATTAATCTAGCATATTTAGCATTTCGTTATCTCGACCCGCTACACGGCTGCAGTACCAGTTTTTTTAATTAAGAAAGAGTAATCTGCCAAAGTTCGTGTCTATGCCGCGTAGAATAGCGGTCACGGCCTCAGCGGAAAATTAAAAAGTAAACGTTGGTTTTAGAACATCGTTCGTAAAGTCTTCATGATAAAATAGTTCACACACTGAGAAAAATAATGGCTAACAAAGTCACAATAAAAGCTTTGCTAAATTTTTCCTGTTGTAGAAACTAAAACCTCTGTTACAACATCCAGGCTCATTTAGTTTACATATCAACTTTTTTATTGTTCTGGGTTTGTTGTGATAAGAACAGCGCGCAATTTGCTAACATAAAAAAGTTCTTATAGATAACAATAGTACGTTGTTTTTTTAAGAAAGTATATTTTGATGTAATATTGAAGTCTAATCTAACAAAATAAATACTGTTATAATAATAATATGTGCATTGTTATTTTAACTACATTAACTAACTTGGTTGAGCCGTAAATTTATTACAAGTGTGCAACAAAGTTAATTTGTTGTAGCACGAACAATAAACAATTAGTCTCTGCCAAAAAGTTCAAGTTATTTTGTTGTGATGACAGGATTATCTTGTGAAGTTAAATAAATGTGAAGTAAATACGGTAACAAAGTCAATACATCGAAAGCGTTTGTTATGGAGTTCAAACGTAAGCTGTCAATCTAACAACGTACAATATAAACGTTGTTGTGATAAAAATATTTGACGGTATGCGGGTAGTAGCGGGGAATGGAAAACTTTGTTATAATATCTGTGTGTGCTTAGAAAACTAGTTTAAACTAGTCAGTCGCGAACGAACATCGCACGCGCGCGCGCGTCACGCGCAGTGCCGCAGTTAGTTCGTCTTCAGATCTCGTATAGCTTGCACGCTGCACCTGGCTGCACCCGACGCGATCTCGCCGTAGCGAGGCCTCACACTTTTCAACATTTAACTCAACTGTTTCTCATTTACCCCGACTAATCGCGTACCTGCGTGCTGTACGCAACAATATCTATTTGGCATTCATTTGTTTTACGGGTGCTCATGAATACGCACGGAAAAATGAGTGTAGACTGTTTATATGAAGAATTAAGGGACTTTTTAGTGAAAATTGGTGTTACTGAAAAGTGCATTGATCATATGATCGGTAAGTATCCTTTTATTTTTCTTGATGGGGCAATTGCGTAACACTTTATCAATCGGAATCGGTTTCATTTTGACAGTTCAACAACATTCATTGCGTTGTTTACGCGTTGAGCAGACAAATTTTTCGAACTTATGAAGCAATGGATTAGCAATTGGCTTCGAAATGATTCTGATTCCGATTGATAGTGTGTTACGCAATTGGGGTGAGTACAAACAGAGTTATAAGCATTTTTCTGTCGATGGTTGCACTTTTCTGTAATAATGTACAATAAATAATAAGTAAGTAGTAGTATGTATAATTAATATACAACCGAAGTGCAACTATCCACAGAAAAATGCTTATAACTCTATTTATACTTTCCCGACATTACTGCTTTCTCCATAATACGGTCAAATTGTAACTTATCTAATGTAAACTCACGATTTCAAAGCTAGGTGTTATTTATTAGGCTTTTATCTACACCTATGCTATAAATCTTTTATAAAAGTTTCTGAAACAGTTAGCTTATTGCCAACATTAAAATAACCCGTGTCATAGTAACCATAATATCATCCAAACGAGTGTTATTAGTTTTAATATTGTACTAAATTTCATTATGCAACTCGTTTTCGAAAAAGAACATTGTCATGCACGCGCGTTTCACTACCACAGCGCCGTAATTAAAAAAAAAGAACATAGGTTATTCGAATTCACGGCGTATGCCGCCGGCCGCCATATTTGTTCAATATTAGTATATATTGCAAAAAACTGTTTCAGAAACTTTTATAGAGGATTCATAACATGGATGTAGATACAAGTCTTGTATGCAACTGTACATAATAAGGTATTAAAACACTCATGTGACACTTTTAATACCCCTTATAATACGACAGTTGCATAAATAACTATTATTCACATACTCTCTTGTTTTCAGACTAATTTGAAAGAAATTGCGAATCCAATAATATTGGCATCACCTTCTGAAAATTCAACAAGTGTCGCATTACCTCATAGACAAAGCGCTGTTATTGTACCCATAAAGGAGAAAGAAAATGTATCACTTCAGGTAAAGTACAAAACAGTAATGTTCGTATTTATTTGCATTTTTTAGTCATGTATGTTAAACGTAAAATCAAGCCCCCCAACATGTTTAAACTGTACCTAACTTAACTAATGTACAGTCACACGTCATTAGGTTGTTTTTTTTTTTGTTTTTTTTTGTTTTATTATATTATATTTAGTCTTTTATTTCCATACTCTCTTGTTTTTAGACAAGTTTGCAACACATTGCGAACCCAATAATATTGGCATCAGCTTCTGGAAGTTCCATCACAAGTGTCGCTATACCTCATTGGCAAAACACTGTCATTGTACCCAAAAAGGAGAAAGAAAATATAACACTTCAGGTACCTACCTAAACTTTAAAACACAATATTCTTATTTACTTGCAATTCAATTAGTCATGTATGGTCAACTAAACTGTTACATAATATAAGACAACTAAAGTGAATTGATTAATTTTTAGTCACTAGAAAATGGCCATTGCACAATTTATTAATTGTTATATGAAACTAAATTTAACAAGTTTAATTAACTTAAGTTTTCATGGCATTTCCAGGACGTCCCATCCACCTCCACTAACCCAGTGCTAACAAACGAAAAAGAAACCCCAGAGACTCATGACCTAAGCTTCGTAACTTTGGGTCAGGTAAACGGGTGCTTAGTTTTAAAATTATATTAAATTGTTGGTAATATATTTTATATATATATAATAATGATTTTATCTATTTCAGGATATTTCATTTTCACTGGAGCCTGAAGCAGGATTCTTTGACAACGCAGATTTTTTTTTAAATATAGACCCTATTCAAGACACAAACAAAATCCTACGACGACTGCTAAATGCAGAAACAACAGACAAAAAATTGTTAGAAACATCAGAAAAAGGCGGCGGCTTGAACTCTCGTGATCGGGCTTACATTGTTAAACGCATTGTCCAATCAGAACTTAAAAAATTGGAGAAATTGAATTCTACTATTCGAAAAGATGTATGGATGCCATGGGCTCATGAGATAAGTCAAGAATTTAATGGTGAAAAAACTGAGTTATACTACGTGCCATACAAAGTCATCGCAGGAAAAGTGATTCAAGCGAGTGGCCTAATACATAACCGACTTATTACGCACAGAAGATCATTGGCTCCTGAAGGCTGTAAAAGAAAAGGCAGCACCGGTAGCAGTGAATGCGACAGTGGTCACAGCTCAGGGCAAGCTAGTAATTGTGGAAATAAAAGAGTTTGACCTCTTCCTGACGGTTTTAAAATCACCTCTTCCACTGAGAATTCATCTTTAGACGAGCAACTAACTTGGCTACAAAGTTCTTCTTCTCCGCCCGAGGTGGTGGTTGAAAAATGGAAAGCTACTTTAGACCTACGAAATAAACTACTCGTGACACTTTCATTCGAAGAATATTTTAACACCTTTCCCGCACTGGGATTACCCAATGGATATAAATTGGTGAGTGACACCGAAGCCTTCTTTTTGAAGCTACTTTTATTTACCTACCTTAGTAGGTAGGTGACAAGTACTTACCTGGTTTTAATCAGTTTTTAATATTTTTATTTTATTTTTCAGCTTTCCGAAGATTTTGAAATCATCAATCCTGGCGCAAATAACAAGTTCGTAGAGAAATTTCCGTTAATTAAAACAAAATTATTACAATTACTTGCCGCTAAAGGGGAACTCCCGAGAGTCGACCAACCCACATTAGATTTATTAGAATTGGCATCTGGTGAGTATAGCACAATTTCTAATTGAACTTATTCTTCTTCTTCCTTGCCAAAACAAGTTATTATTATTATCATGTAATTTAAAAAGTACGTATTTTATTTTTATGAAAACACGTACCTATTTTATTTTGTTTTCAGTGGGAGAGGAGCAGGCTAACGTCGCTGCATTTTTATCAATAATTACTCATCTACGACAGATGCCTACCATCTGCATGCCGCGCAAAAAAGTGTGGAAACTTTCGAGAGAAGAAGTTCGGTCTGATTTTCTCGGGCGTGTTGCAACTGCTTCAGACGTCGAAAGGTACTGCAGTGACAGAGAGGCGTTGATTAAAGCTAGAGGTATACCAAGCCAGCCTTAATAATATGTCATTTTGCGTAAGCCACTGTAACCTTTTTATGATTACTTATTATTGTATTAGATACTAACCCCCTTATTCATAAAACTTATCAAACCTATTTTAGTTAAAATGGGGTTTGTCTCTTTCTTACACACAGAAATGACAACGTGACAGATAAAGACAAACGTTCTATAAACCTATTTTAGCTAAAATAGAGATAAAATAGGATTATGAATAAGGGGGTAAGTAATTTAGTTTAGTATACAATTCTGAGTAATTCAGGCCCACTTGCAGTAACATTAACTAAATCTCGATTTTATTAAACCTAGATGTAGCCCTTATGAAACTGTCAAAATATTAAATGTAGATTTAAAAATTTGACATATTCGTATGAGCAAAATCTAGGTTTAGCAAAATCGAGATTTAGTAAATGTTGCTGCAAGTGGACCTTAAAGTGTAAAAAAAATGTTTGACATACTGTGAAATATGAATCATACATTTTTTTTTACACTGAATAAACTATAGTGATTTGTCATCACGTTTCTCAAACCTCTATAATTGCTAGGAGTTTTTTTTTATACAGGGTGTTACGGAAAGGGTATATCAATACAAACGGGTTGAAGAGTGTGTCTGGTCTAGAATCTCTGTACAAAATTTCAGCTAAAAAGCAGTAACTTTGAAATTGCTTAATATTTTTTTATTTCGATAGTTTATTAAATTGAAATCAAAACAAACGTGTCACCGCACTACGAGGGTCATCATCCATTATCTGTAGTGTGTCTGTGCGCCTAGTACACGCACATCACGCCGCCGCGCGCCAGTGCAGCGCCGTGATGTCGAAATAAAAAATATTAAGCATTTTCAAAGTTAATGCTTTTGAGCTGAAATTTTGTACAGAGATTCTAGACCAGATACACTCTTCAACCCGTTTGTATTGATATACCCTTTCTGTAAAACCCTGTATATTAGTTAGATTATAAGAACTTTTTAGATATAAGTACTTAAAGTTGTGCATCAACCACGAAATCATCTAAAATATTGAAAACACTGTTTCTAAAGTAATTAGACATTGTTTATAAGCATGTTGATGACTTCCATGCTAGAATTTTGAGCTGACGCTCAGTATAGGTTAGGAAGTTTAGGAACTAATATTTTTTTTTTGTTTTGCGTTATCGAAAAGTTAACGTTTTTGTCTTCAAGTTCTGTTAGATAATTATATCATGGAGTTAATATTTTCCTCAAAACTGATTACACTTTACGAAGAACAGACGAAACTGCGAACCGACGCAGGAGATGTATATTGTGCCGTTTTGTTCTATGTCGATCGATGCGCGGTGTGACTAGTGTCTGATTCTCGCTTCACTTTCTTTTTGCTGCACTTAAAAATTGTACTGGTTTTTGAACCTTTTCATGTACCTACTTATGTTAAATGACGGGATCCACTCTTTATTAAATATTTCTTGTGTCTAGGATTTAATTCACAATTAGTACGATTTTATTACTTTACAGTACTTATACAAATATTTAATAAAAATTAATAGGTATTCAACAAAGATGGTGGGATTGCCATTTTGCTGTAAAAGTGTCGGGACCACCATCACTTAATGAAAATAACATTCTGTAGCCCCAAACTAATACCACAGAACACTTAAAGCTAATACTTCAAATTTTAATACCAATTACTTAGCGTGGCTTGGTCTGGCATGTAAACTCTGAAATATATTATTACTTCTATAATATACATGAGAGCATTGGTGTGTTAAAGTTGATACTACAATAGGTAATATATTATGGTGATCCCACCACTTTGACGAAGACATGTCGACCTTTTTTGTTGAATATCTTTTTATTTAATGTATTAAATGTACAATTTCACAAGAAATTTAAAAAAGCATGGGTCCCGCCATTTTGGTGATCTATGTCAAATATTTTCTGCACTGATTGTGATTATGTTAGATAAGTCTTTATTTGCCATAAACATGGTATAAAGTTGTTACAGTCAGATATTAATCAAAAATGTTTAGCTATACAGGATATGTATCAATTGCATGCAAAATAATGATTAGTTAAATGTCACAGGATCAATACAATAATATGATACTTTTATCTCAGCATTACAAAAGTCCAGTAATTTATAGTACTTATATTGTTTAAAAAATCTTTAATATCATAACACATATTATGTTGAATAAATATTTTAATTTGCCTATTTAAACTTTCTTTTACTAAAAACCTTTATATTATTTCCCACAGGTAATGGATTGGAGACGGCTACTACCGCGACAGTGGCGTCACTTCGTAAAATTATTAACTACTTTCTGAGAATCAATTAAAACCAAATTCTATCTAGAAAAGCACTTAAGATTATTTAGAACCAATACAATTATTGAAACAAGACATTTTCCAGTTCTAGTGTCAAATCACACGAGACTCATTAGTATTTTTCTAGAAAATTTGGTTTTAATCAATTTTCAGGGAGTAGTTAATAATTTTACGGAATGGCGCCACTGTCGCAGGAGTAGCTGTCTTAAGGTATGATTCCGATCTCGGCAGCACGCAGCAGTGCTGCCGCGGCAGTGCGGTCGCAGCACTACTGGTCCTCATAATTTTCTATGGGTTTATACGAGATTACATTCCGAGCACGGCAGCAATGTGACGCAGCAATGTCGCGCAGCATTGCTGCCGTGCTCGGAATGTAACCTCATATAAACCTATAGAAAATGTATGAGGACCAGTAGTGCTGCGACCGCACTGCCGCGGCAGCACTGCTGCGTGCTGCCGAGATCGGAATCATACCTTTAAAACTGCCACAGTAACAATTTTCCTTTGCTAGAGTAGCAAAAAAAAGTTGATAAGAATACAAAGTTATTTTGTTACTGTAATGACATTAATTTAGTACTGCAGCAAAGGTCAATATTTGCTACGGTAAACTTAATTTGTTAGGATAAATTGATTCTGTAAAAAAGTTGATAAGAATACAAAGTTACTTTGTTACTGTAATGACATTAATTTAGTACTTACAAATATCCTAACAAATTAAGTTTGCCGTAGAAAATATTCACCTTTGCTGTAGTACCAAGTTAATGTCATTACAGTAACAAAATAAGTTTGTATTCTTATCAACTTTTTTATGTGACGGTAGGTGCAAAAACAAAGGAAAAATTTTTACTCTATTAAAGCTCAGTTGTTATAGGAACATACTTAAATTAATGCCAAAACATTTTTAAATTGTTACAAGATCAGTTTATTAACTGTTGCGATAACAATATAATGGTTTTGTTGGTCTAACAATTCCTTCCGCAGAACGATAACGTTGTTAATGTAACAAAAACCAGATAACAATAAAAACGTTGTAGTGGTAACTGTCGACCTTAAACGGCTCTCCCCTGTTAAAGTTTTATTGTTACACCCAACAATATTTTTCTCTCAGTGCAATCATGACAGAATAACAAAATGAGAAATGTGAAATATGAAATGTTTTATTATTTTAATCAAAACATCTTTGTAACACGATTATGTTAGTCGAGTTTGTGTATCTTGCATTCGTCCTAGTTTTTTTTTCTGCGAAATGATCGTGACATTAACATAATATTCCACCTCGATTTACATATTATAACAAGGGTAGCTAACAGTAAAGTCTTGTTTTAAGAACCTCTACATACCGGTTACAAAAAAAAAATAGGGTGGTCCGTTTGTATGTAAATTCGAGTGATATTTAAGTATCTAGAGTGACAATAATAATAAATTTGGATGTATAATGTAGCCGTCGTAATTTTACGTTTGTAGGTGGCATATCGGTGCAATGCTAAAGGATCTTTATTGTTTTTTAATGTATATTCATCTACTTATATTAACAAATTGAGTTATCAATTCGGTTTTGAAGTATTTATTAACATAAGATGACGTTTCATTGCGTCGAACTGGTCTACGGCAGTTTAATGCATGGGAAACGGAATTATGGGGTTCATTTACTTTATTTATGTGTCTACGAATTTATGGGCTTTTAAAAATTTGGGCAATAATATTCAAATTCAGCTATTAACGTTGATTTTGATTTATCGTTGCTGTCTACTGAAGGTATTTGTAGTTTAATTACGTTTTAATTTTTCTAATAATTAAAACCTAAGACTTACCATATAAGAGCCGTGGTGGCCAACGGCCGCGACTTACGAGTTCGTAGGTTATAGGTTCGAACCCAGACAGGGGTCTTACTTTGCGTAAATTATTTCATCACCGCTGCTCTCAAACCGGTGAAGGAAAACATCGTGAGGAAACAGTTATGTCCTAGAACCAAAAATTCGTAGACATGAGACATCTACCAACCTGCACTGGGCCCGCGTTATGTTTAACGGCACACTCCCTCTCACATAGAGGAGGTCTGTGTCCCAGCAGTGGGAACATTATAGGCTGATTATGCTATTGACCATATTTTGAAACTAAAACTATAGCAAGCTGCTACTTACTTGCTATAGTTAAGGTATACTCTGCAAGCTTTGATTCAAATACGGGATATCCACATACGGAATATCGAATGGCTCAGATTAGCTGCATTTCCTTAATGAATAAAACAAGCATCATACAGTTCAAAATCGCGTAATACAACGATAAGTTAAATGCAAGAAGGATGTCATTACCTACCCGATGACGAAGCCTCCTAATGAAAAACTTCAAAAGTACTCGTATCCTTCATAAAGGTGAATGAAGAAGTGAATTTATGCCGTCAAACGAGTTTCCATGGGGTTACTGATCTTAGGACCCCTTCAAAGCTAGCTACCATGTGGTTTATTGCTTTCACAGACATCTGTCCTACGCTTTGTTATTGTGTAACTAAATCTATTAATCCTTAAAAGGTGCGCGCAGACCGCCTCAGTAAAACAAGTCATAAAACACCATATTAGGGAGGCAGGTCTTAGCCACTCGACTAACATGTGGCCAATAGTCAAGCCACGCATTAATCGACTAATTAACTCAGTGTTTTACTATAACTGCGATTAGAAAGTTGTTCCGTGTGGGCGAATGTTCAACATTTATGTATGAAACTTGACATTTTACGATGTAATAATATACAGTGATAGACAAGCGATATAAGTAAAACCGAAATTTGTGATCACTTCATTTGAATAATAATAACACTAATAAAAAGAAAGTCAGTGCTGTCTATTGTCGTAATTGATGGAGCTTACATTAGCATGAATTAGTCGAATACTAGCGATTTATTAGTCGATTATGAGCGTCTTAATTATTAATTATTACATTGAATATACTGAAAACATGGCAAAATATGTAAATAGATGACGAACTCATCTTTTATTTTATCGATAAAGAAAACTAGTAATACAGGGACTATTTCCACTTATTAACGCACATAAAAACGGCTTTATTTTGCGTATGTGAGTTGTAAAAACGAACATGTTTGTAACTACACAATTAGTGCGAGTACATAAAAACTAATAAAATTGACTTAATTAAGATAGCTCGATACCGATATTACAAGTTAGTCCATTAGTAAGATGTCGCATCACTACCGAACTAGTGAGTCGATTCTCGCCCAACAGTCGACAGTAATCGTAACTGCGGCATCGATAGTGGTAATCGCTACACGTAATATGTAAGCCACTACTGCCGGTTTGCCCGTTTATTTACAGCGCGAGTACATACAGAAGTAGATACGTAGGTATCCAGAAGTTTCTAATACCTAACAACATCAGCCGTCTTCGGTTTATGGTTAAACACACAGATATAGATGTTAAACATGTGTTCAAAGTAAATCTATGGAATGTTTCTTTTTAAAACAGCCTGAAAATGAATTAAGGGCGAATTTCACCAATGAAACTGAACGATATTGGCACCCTTATTGCGTAACAGACTAAACCATTTTGAAGGATATTGCTAATACATTGCTTCATATGTTAGAAAATTTTGTGTGCTCAACAACGTTAGATAACGCAATGAATGTTGTTGAACTGTCAAACCCATTCCTACTGTTAGTGAGTTACGCAATTACCCCACAGCCGCGTTCAAGAACTCAGTGTCATTATTGTCATGGAATATTGTACACTATCAGCTCCTGAATGCTATTTAGATGTGCAGATCGCGTTCAGTTTCATTGGCGAAATTGGTACTAAAAAGCTAAAGACGACGCCGATCACACAGTGGCGCCCTCATCGTTTGTTTGGTTATTTCTTTTATTTTCGAATTAAAATGCAGAAAATAAGCACGTTAAGTTGTGCTCCACAAGATTATACTTTAATATTATTACAAACGGTAGTTTTAAATTGTTTAGTTTTATTATAATCACTAAATTTTCATTTTAAAATAAAAGAAATAACCAAAAAAACGATGAGGGCGCCACTGTGCAGTCGGCGCCGCCTTAATATTTCAGGAGTACACCATTACTAGATACAGCTGAAGAATAAATATTGAAAATTCAGCAATGTCTTAGCAATTTAGATTTATTAGATAAATTGATAAAATTCAATACATTAAAAACATCTCTACAATAAATCGGCTCCTGCACATCCCTAACGTCACAAAACGGTTATAAACCGACTCAATTAAAAGTGCAGCCACCGGTTAACTTGTGCTTATGATACGGGAAATTAGCACCACATCCTACGAGTAAGCGGTTTGTGCTCGCCTTGTGTCGCTTTTAAAGCTCTGCTGAAGATATTGTGAATATTTTAAGAGAGTTTTTATTGGGAGGGGCCCGTGGCTAAATAATAACAGCCGCACAAGTCGATCGATCAGGTTAAGCTACGCTTGCCGCGGTTGGTCTGTGGATGGGTGACCATCTTTACATAACGAGACCCCTCCGTGCCTCGGAAAGCACGTTAAGCCGTTCGTCCCGGCTGCCATTCGTGGATCTTTGACAGTCGTTACGGGTAGTCAGAAGCCCGAAAGTCTGATAACCAGTCTTACCAAGGGGTATCGTATTACCCAGTAACTGGGTTGTGGGTTGTGTTGTTGTTGTTTGTTGTTATTTAAGTTAGGGTAGGTACCTAGTAAAGCTACGTATCTCTCTCGCCTCGCTTCAAAACTACAGGCACGGCCTTAAATTTAAATTAACCAGGAATAATAAAAACACTGACGTTCTATTTGTATCGCAACAATTTACCTGTATTTATACTGATACATAAACCTATTTTAGCTCTAAATGGTACATTTGAAAGTCCATTTCGATATCAGAGTTTGCAATCAACTCGCCAATTCGGATGTTAATTTTAACGCATATGGACTTTATTTTGTACTTACATTGATAATATTGAGAGATTCTGTTTAAATGTATTTAATTTGTATTATTGAAATTGTATTAGTATTACAAAAAATACAATACCTACATAACATCAGCGGGGCAATTGCGTAACCCATCAATCGGAATCGGTTTCATTTTGACAGTTCAACAACGTTCATTGCGTTATTTACGTGACACGTGTCGAGCATAAACATTTTTCGAACTTATGAAGTAAAGGTACGATGGGGTTGACATATCTGTTTAGACAAAAACCCCAAAACAAATAGAGAGAAAAAAAAAAAAAAAAAACTTATGAAGCAATGGATTAGCAATATGCTTCAAAATGATTCCGATTGATAATGTGTTACGCAATTCGGCTGTGCAATTTCAAAACCTAGCAACTGACATTTTTTTATAATCGGTGTTTTTGCATATTTGACTTACTTGATAATCCAGGAATTCAAATATGCAAAAACCACGATTTTATTTTTAATGCCAGTTGCTAGGTTTTGAGATTGCACAGCCGAATTGGGTGCTGGTGTAATTAGTTACCTATAGTAAAGTAACACATACATTTCGTCAGTTACGTTTAAGTCCCACATAATAGGGGGCGAGCCTATTGCCAGGCAAAAATCCAGACTCCGGGCTGCTACTGAAAAATTCCTGATAGATAAACCCAATTACACTTGGCTTGATAGATAAATCCAGGACGCCATGCTCAGTAGTAGTGTTTGCGACCACTAGACCATTGACACACTCAAACTAAATTCTTGTTTGAATGCTAGGTTGCTGTCACTCCTTAAGTATTATTTCTTGGGATCTTCTTCTTGTCAGCGTGTGTGGCAATCTAAATGGACTCGGCCCAGAATTCAGCTACGTGTTTGCGCTATCACCAGCGTCCAGCAGTTCCTGTAACGTAAAGCTGACAGTACACGCAAGACATTTCTCGGGATGAATAGTCACCTATTACTTATCTTTTTGAAGTGAAACTTCTTTACGCACGCTTGACTTGGGGAGTAAGCTGGCGAACGCGTGACGTAAGCGTTACGAAAAGTGTGATCGGGCGAGGCGAACGGGAGTTGAGTCGGGGATATAAGCAAGAGAAAGCAGTGCGCGCGCACATTTTCTTTCTCTCTTCCTCTCATAGCCAAATACGTTTGAAGTTTCACTTCAGTCGTGTGGTCATAAGCACACTCGGTTTTTTTTTTTAACTACCAAGTTTCTTTCATATCAAGAGTAATAAAGCACTCAGAAAGATTTATTTTCGTATGTTCAGCCAGTCGGTAAAGTTCCTAGAAAATTCACTGAAACCTAACCTATTTTAATTGTGCTAGACTAAATGCTAGCCAGATGTTGCGACGGTTTTCTCAGAAACCAAGTTCCGCATACACATGTGCAGAGCATATTTTTAGGTCTGACTGAGAAAGTGAGGACTAAAGGAATACTAGATTAACATAAATTAAACCAACGAAGATTAGTCATAATCATCGTCCTAAAAACATATTTATACTTACTCCATAAAAAAAAATAACAACATCCTTGATTCCAAATTCAAAACAGCTTTTTTTTCTTATGTCAATGTCATACAGCTAATAAAACAGAACGCCGTCTGACGTGACTTTTAACATCAAAGCTCATACCTTAACTTAGAATTTTTGAGCCGTCTATTTTCATCTGAGCCATCAATCTTTGCTCCCCCCTCCCTCGCGCTGCACCTGCGCTGCGCTTGCGCATCTTTATTATTAGACGTCGCGACGCGCCGGTCGTTGACCCCGGCGACCTGCTTACCGAAATAAATCGTGCACACGTGCCAGTTAAGCTTTTGTCAAGCTTGCAGAATTCTAGGGTTGGTTAAATAGTGGCTGATTTAGCGTAACTTACCGGTGATTTCTAGGTTTTCTATTTGGTTAGCGGTTGAATGATTAACACGGAACTAGTGCTCCGTGATGATCAAGTAGGATTCGAAAGTAACTCTGTCTGTTTGTTACCCTTTCACGCCTTAACGGCTGAACCTATCTTTATGAAATTTTACTGATAGGTAGCCTGGAAAAGGAAGGACATAGGCTACTTTAATTAATCCTACGAAGTCGCGGGCTACAGCCGACTGTTGATTATCTATACAATCGGGAACTTCTCATCAGTGAATTTTGGAATTTTGGAGTAAATGTTTGTAAAATTCAGAACACGAAGTAACAATTTTCCTCAATTTATTTTGACCAAAATTAAAACACCATGCCGTTGCCGTCGCGTTTAATTCATGTAATTTAAAGCTTGAACGATTTGTAACAAACCTTCTTTATCACAAATTTTAATCGATTATATCTTGGAAATAAATTGGATTTCATGGGTTTTATTTTTTTGCGAGGAACCCTAATTATTTTTTCTAAAATAAAAGTAGCCTAAGTTACTCCTTATAACATCAGCTATCTGCCAGTTAAAGTCCCGTCAAAATCGGTCCAGCCGTTTCGGAGATTAGCGGGAACAAACAGACAGACAAAAAAAAATTAAAAAGGTTTTTTATGTTTTAAGTACCGTGCTTACTTTCATATACATATATTAAAAAGCTGTTAGTTAATTTGACATTATAAACGGACAATTTTTTTCACAATTTTATTTATTTGTATAGATTGATATTGTATCGAGAGCTCAAATAATTTCCAACGACAAGATACATTTTTACCCATTTTCCGAAGTACCCAAAGTTACATTGTAAGGAACAGCCATTTCGTTAAGCGTTCTCTAAGTTTAGACTTTAGATGCGGTCCGATTTTATGTACTTCCTCATTACCGTTCGTTTCGGTACCCAAGTGCCGAAGCTTGAGTTCGACTGTTTATCGGCTGCAGCTTGTATGAAAATTTATTAAGTAAGTACCTATGGAAGCCAAACACCATAAAAAAAAGTAAGTTTCCTGTGCAGGGACTCAAACTGTAACCGTAATACGTGTTTTTAACACTGTTTTTTAAAACTGTTTTAAACGAAAAACACTTCTAAATGTAACAGATACAATATTGTTACAGAATCAAAGTGTAACCTTTTATATGTGTAACAGAAATAAGCATTTGTAGGTATAATCCATTGAGTTAAATAACTAGAGAAGCAAACCTCAATAAAATGTGTCAAAAAAGTGTAACCACTATTTAAACGTGACGACGTAGCTTTGAAACCACTAAACATTTAAAAGTAAACATATATCTGTCTCACTTACACAAGTCGCAAGAATAATACCGTCACTTAGATTAGACAAAGACCGCAATATAAACATGCAATGGCGGGATGGGGTTGCCTACCCATGCAAAATTTTACCCAACTTTTTAAACCATAAATGACGTTCAAAAAAAACGTTAGGGCAAATTATTTATAAAATATTTGAATTATGTATTTGTTATTCGATGTGTATTAGAAGTTTATAACTAATGACAATAATTAAGACATTTTCTTTTTAAATATTTTTTATTTATTCAGTTAGTCTCTTTTCTCAGCAATCTGATTATTTCCACCCATTTATCACGGCGTGCTGCATCTTTAGGCATACTGCAACGTTGTTATTATTTAAAAAATATTTAAAATCACTTATTCCAATAAATTAAAAACTCCCATAAATGTGGGAAACTAAAACTAAGTTTTTAGTGGTAACACTGAACCTAATTTACAAAATTCTGCATTTTATTTATTTTACGTTGATATAAACACAGAAACAATAAAATTACGTGTGGAAAGTAATTCTGGTTAATTTATTATGTTTTTGTGATCTTGAATCGCACTCTTTCACTACGAATTTACCCATTTTGGCGATATTTTTGTCGTGTGTCACTTGGTTCACTTCGGTTGGCGCCACACAGAGCACTGAAGTGACATTAGCTACGCATACGGCTGTGGCCTTATGACAAGTGGCAACGCCTTGGCGCGGTAATTACTGATCTAGTGTAACATATATATCAATGGTATAATCTAATAGTCGGCTTGCTATTACGAAACTTTCAAAATTGTGTAAAATATCGTTTTTTATAATTTATTTTAATTATACCTAATTTTAAAAGTTTCATCAATGACTGCGAAAGAAGGCGCCACTGCTCATAAAAAATTGGTCATTGACTTTGATAAAGAAAAGAAAATAGTACTTACTTAAAGTATGCAGGAATTTGTCAGTGATTCTGCTTAACAAAGGTTCTTTATCTTATAAAAAAACCAACGAGTTTTTTGATCTAGGAAATTTTTAGACATTTCTTTAATAATAATTGGCGAAACAGCAATGGCTAGTGCCACCAGGACGTACGGCTGATTACACACAAAAAAACTAAACCGCAGTTCTATTCCAGTTGACTAATCCCAACTCCGGACACAAATAAACTCATTGCTTGCAATTCAGAACATAGTCCAGACGGAGAAGTAAAACAAAACCGGCGGAGCGCGTCTGCTACCCGTATTGATCTGTCTGCTAAACTTAGGTTAACATAGTGCACCCAGACAGAGGTATAGCTACTTGTGTAGTATGGCTTCGACTGAGCGCGAATCGGATCGATACAGAATGCAGAATTTCAAACTGAGAATGTGAGTTTGTTTTTGAAAATGGAAGGACGGATTGGCCACAAGAGTGCTTGTGGCCATTCATATTTTTTATATAACTCTTATGACAAGACTTATAAAAAAATATGACAGGTTATTAAACTACGACGGACCTTGGTGGATATTACCTAATACAAAGTGCATAATAATTTTATTTTATCCATGTGATTAATCTCCGACATAAATCTCAAATAACAATGACCGACCGTTGTGAAAACGTCACATCATTCGCGAATTACACAGATAGATGCAGTTGTTAGACAGGACTCAGAAATTCTAAATAGATTACAATCAATTGTCAAAATATAGTCTGCCAGTTATCAAATGGCTGGACTGGTCATAAATCAGTGCGACAAACGGTAGCCAAATTAGCTGTGGAACCACTGTTACTTTAATGCACCATAAATTGAATATGGACGAAACAATAAATTATTATGATGAATGTGACGTCAGGGTTGCCAATAGTAAATAATATTTTACAGAAGTTATTTTCTATTTTCCTCTATTTTAATAAACAAGATCGCAGTGATATAGACAAAACAATACTAAGCAATAAATTGTTCCATTTTCAAATGTGCAATCTGACACTACTTGAAAATAGAACTCGCTGCATCACTAAGAATAGCACTGAAAATAGATTGGAAAAAAATGGAATGCAAACGTAATGCTAAACTGTGGTTTCACAATGCAATATGGAGAAGAAAATTCGACAATAAATGAGAACACTGACAATATACTAAGTAATGCTGATTATTTTGAAATTGAAACTATCAAATAAATCCTACAATCGAAATAAAAAAAAATGTTTTTTTAACAAACTAAAACTACATAGGTAAGGTTTGCAGGATCAACATGGCCAGAGATCTCACAAGACATAGAGGTTTGGAAGGAAAAAAGGGGAGGGTTTTGCCCAGCAGTGGGACACAAACACAATACCTATAGGCTAATGTGTTTTGCTAATCTTTGACTAGATAAAATGACTAAACTATTGGATATATTTGGTTGGAGAACGTCATAAGACATACGAAGTTTAATTTATTGTTGCATTTTCTTCTTCACCTTGTACTCGTATACTGTTGAACTAAACAATATGTAATGGTGCTCCCACACTGCTGTTATAAAATGTTTACAAACATTTTCCAACATTGTGGTCTAATACATTTAATCAAAAAGGTTTTCAAAAATCAGAAAGGTTTTCATGTTAGATAATGTTAGTAAACATTTTATAACAGCAGTGTGGGAGCACCATTATGTGTACAACAAATTATTCGCAACATATCCTTACAAATGTTTTCATGTAAAGTCGAAAGGAACACGGAGTTGGCAGTTAAACGAGAAATACTCAGAATCGTTTTACAATAAAGGTATAAAGTCACGTGACGATATAAAATAAAGGGTCAACGTAGTGACCGCAGTTTTATTAGTACGTTCGCGGGTATAACTGCAAAATAGGTTTCTTATTCTGTGAAAACTTATACAGAACTGGCAGAGGCGGAGGGGTTAATGACACTCTTTTACATGGTAAACAATTCAAAGATTTTTTGTTGTTAAATAAATAGAGAAATTCACAGTAGGTACTTAAGTACCTACTTATGTTTAGTACTCGTATACCATGTTAGTAATTTTATTTTTTGGTAAATTATAAAAAAGACACGCAGAATAATTTTACTATTTAACGCTAATGAGTAATGAGTACGTATTATTCAACGTATTTCTTAGAAGTTTTCCACGCATAAACATTATTGAATAGGTCCTTTTCCTTTGTATTCAAATTGTGTATATTGAAAAACGCGCAGATTTTATGTTTTAAAAATATAAATCGTAACAAAAATCAGCTTCTAAAATTCTAAACATTTCCACTCTCATGCTGCGCCTGCGCCGCCGACGTACACACGAACACATCACTATCTTTAACGAGTCCAATCATGAAATAGCCCGTTTTTTACACTTCCCGGTACTCCATATAAAACGGTTTCCTAGAATAACCGTATTGTAAATGCAGCCATATGGCCTAAAGATAAGGTGCGCTCGAACCTGCGCGAGAGTTGCTGTCAACATGTTAGTAAAATAAATAAAGTTGTCAATTTGTGAACTGTTTTGTTTACAAAACTGTGGACTGCACCGTGTATGTTAATTTAAAACATGTGTTTTGCAACGCTACGTGTTTTCTGCCATAGACAAGGAAATGTTAAAATAAACTTGATAGTTTTAAAATCTATTTCAAACCGGTTAATAATAAACAAGCTGATACGTTATCGATACTATTGTATTACTAGTAAATTGACTCATGCGCACACATATAGATACCTACTAAACAGCCGGTCTATTCTGTAAAAATATCACCGTGAAAACTTAGTTGAAGTGAGCTATCTTTCCACATTATCAATCGGAATCGGTTTCATTTTGACAGTTCAACAACATTCATTGCGTTATTTAGGTACGTGTTGAGCAGAAAATGTTTTCGAACTTGTGAAGCAATGGATTAGCAATTTGCTTCAAAATGATTCTGATTCCGATTGATAGTATTTTACGCAATTAGGGTGCTGATGCTAGCGATTGACACTATTGACAGCTCACTTCACCTAAATTATCCCGGTGAGATTTACAGAATAGGTCGGCTTGGTGCCCTGTCAGTTCACCAAAAATTAATTTACAAATTTTTACTTGACAAACAACGATTGGCAAAAACATGATTTGTCATTTCATCATTATACAACAACAAGTTTGCCAAATAATTCACTTTACAAAATAATCACCAGATAAACTTTTGTTTAATAACGTGTTATTTAACAAGCAATTCATTTTTTATTCATTTTATTTAATAAAACAACGTTTGGAATAAAAACGTTTTGCATATTGACTTATCATTACGCAATTTCCTAAAAATGAAATTCATTCTTTCATCGACTTGCGCTAATAGAAAAATAGAGATTATTTATAGTGGGCTACCCGGAACCGAACTAGTTAGATTAGGTTAATTATTTAAAAAAAAAATATTAGGTTAGGTTAGGTTAAAACTGTGACCCCTGCGCACGAGCCGAGCGAGCGAAGCGAGCGGTGCCGCGGCAGCGGCCGGCGAGTGCCAGAAACGACTAGATTTTATTTTAAAAAAAAATTACTATTGCACAAAATATGGGTGCCAGAAACGACTTGCGCTAATAGAAGATAAAAAAAGAGATTATTTTTAGTAGGCTACCCGGAACCGAACTAGTTACATTAGGTTAATTATTAAAAAAAAAAAATGGTTTGGTTAGGTTAGGTTAAAACTGTGACCCCCTACGCCAGAAATGACTAGATTATATAGAAAAAAATACTTGCCTGAAAATTATTTGACCCAAATGGAAATAAATGGTCACTTTGCGACTGGTTTAGAGAATCTCTTTACATAGTATAAAACAAAGTCACTCCCGCTGTCTGTAAGCTTAGATCTTTTAAACTACGCAACGGATTTTAATGCAGTTTTTAATGCAGTCGCTAGTGTATTATAAAATGATATTTTGTATAACGTTATTTTTCCAAAAGAATCTAAATATTAAATGAAAAATGTATAAATGATTAAATATCATCCGTAACATTTGTAAAAAGAAGCATTTGCCAAATAAATGTTTGTAAAGCGAGTGTTTATAAAATGAAACATTTGCGGAATGAGTTGTTTGTCAAATAAATAGTATACGAAACGTTGGTTGTAAACTAAAAATTTGTCAATGGAGTTTTGGTGAAACATTAGTGAACCAGGTCGGCTTGGACGGCTTGTATTCAAATACATGCATACGCAGTGCGTGCAACAGGGTATTGATCAAATACACACACACACACGTTCACAAATATAAACAATTTTCCTAAAATAGTCCGTTTACAGTTTCCCAACGCTGCATCGCATCGTGAATAATCTGATCTGTTTATATTAACCCAAAAACAATGAAGTAGGTCGAATTTTATGATGTGGGGTGTTTTTATAGCTATAATGCTTTAATGCACTGATTTTAATTTAGGTCATTCTTCATTCTTCGCTGTTTATTTTGGCACATTATTTTTTTTAGCCTTTTTTATTATCTAATATATTTGACAGTTAAATTACAACACATGTTTTTAATATTTTTCAATATAAAATGTTCCCCTATTCAATCGTTAGACAGAACAGTTCCCCTAGTAATATTCATACATGATTATATTTTTTTCTAATGCATTTTGACACCCTTTACCCATAGGCGCCACAGTCTACATGTCAAAATTCACACCTGCGCCACAGATTAAATAAGTTACCTGTTCGATGACAGGTTGCTTGTTGAGAAGGGTAGCTCTACAAATCATAGGGTGGAGTCTCCCAAGTCTCCCCTATCCGTTTGCTAATAGCAAAAAAAAAAACAAACACAAAACGTTTTCGGCCAGACCCTTCAAGCTCCCGAAATTGGATATATTTACCCCTGATTTCTAAAAGCTCTCAGCTGTCAAATCTTGTTTTAACTGCTGTGTTTGGGTAACCGAATTAACGAAACCCAATAAAAATCTCTTGAAATTTGATTAGACAATAGTTAAACGAGTAATCGAGTACATATAGCGCTACAAGGTTCTTTTGGCGCGTGACCAAAATCGGAACTAAAACCGCCATCTTGTTTTTTCTATACATTTTACAAAACAATTTCACAAAATTTTACCACCAGCAGCGTCTTCCTGTTAACATCACTCGAGCGCATAAAGGTCCTTGTACCAGTGTTTTTAAAAGCCATTAGAAGGCCATGGTAGAAAATCTCGGAACATCGCATTTCAAATCAAGAACTCAATTTCTTCATCATCAAATGCCAGTACAAAACGGCATCGACTAACTGGCACGCTGTATTCACCAACCATGGAGAATGATACCATTCCATTGATTAATCTATAATCGAGTGTATGCTAATTGAACTAATTATTTACAGTGCAAGCTAACGGTGTAGCACACGGACGTACATTGTGATCAGTTCGACCGGAACATTACCGCGGTAAACTAATTGGCGACCATTGTTCCATGGTATATGGACGGCGAAATAGGGTTGAGTGCAAGAGTTTAAGTAGAGGGTTAGGGTCTAATTGCCCTTGAAATATTGTGGTGATAAAATGGATTATCTAGGTAGGATATTGGTGCTAATAACTGTTATGAGAGTCGAAAGGCATTTCTCTTAGACTGACGATCAGATGAAGATTATCGAAGCATACAGTTTGGCTAAAAAGTCTACAGGACAAAATATTCCTTAAAAGCAAGTTTCAAAAAGTTAATCCTCAAATATTTTTGTGCATACTAAAATGTTTTCGTCTCCCAGTTTTCTATTTCAACAAATTATGCTTATTTATTTCTTAGACATGATGTAAAACTAATAATCTTACTAGGTGCAGGTGCATAATCAACTACAGATTACTGCACGTTTTTACGTGCTACATACAACACGACCTGGTTACGAGATCACGTAGAAATGTGACGTAGATTATGTTGATTACATATACCTACATATGTAGCAAGTATATGTAGTCTAAACTCATTTCATTAGGCGCATAATAGCGTGCAAGGTTACTATTGCAAGGTCATAGTTGTGGTTTTTGTTTTACCTAACAGGGTGACTAAGTGGAATCTTCCAGCAGTGTTTTCGTGTGCAAAATCCTCCTTCATATAATTTTAGAATACCTACGCACGACTTTGTCATCAGCATTCTCCTGTACTTTCCCAATTTGTTTGGGGTTGCCGCAACATATCTTTTTCTTCCATATTATCTCTATTACTCGTCGTCAAGTCACCCCCTTTCTAACAATATCATCTTTCACACAGTCCATCTATCGTCTCTTTGGTCTTCTCCCACTTTTATAACCATCCACATTCTCACTCAAAACACTGTCAAACGCACGACTCATGTCTCTTCGCTAAACATTTTCATTTTGGTCATCTGAGAAACTTGGAAAAGGACAATACCCTCGTATCCAAAATCATCGCTTCGAGTCTTGTCCTCGTGATTCGGAGGACCAAAAATCAAGTGAATCAGATTTTGAATTGTCATAATCATTAAGGTATGATTCCGATCTCGGCAGCACGCAGCAGTGTTGCCGCAGCACTGCTGATCCCCATATATTCTCTATAGGAATGTCGCGCAGCATTGCTGCCGTGCTCGGAATGTAATCTCATATGAACCCGTAGAAAATGTATGAGGACCAGTAGTGCTGCGACCGCACTGCCCGCGGCAGCACTGCTGCGTGCTGCCAAGATCGGAATCATACCTTTAGTCTGTTCTTTGAGCTTAATCAACTGACATGTTGTCGAAGAATTTTTGGAGGCAAAGAATTAGATCAACAATATATCGTCTGTACTCTCTAAAGGGTCAGCCAGAGTTGTACCTAATAGTACACCCAAATTTCGCCAGTTATGCTTATACTTAAAATATGGGTACCCACTTTATAATTTTACACGCTGATAAAGCTAGTAGGTATCTCTATTAGTAATCTGTGAGTGTCTGTTCTATGCATATTGATTATAATGTTCTATGATAACGGAAGACTTGCGTGCGGCTCCAAGCTCCATTTGTTGGGACAATGTTCCCGTCCACTAGCTTTGTTGGCCGATGTATCTTAATATGTACAATTTACGTGTCTACTTGTACTATAATATATCTTACTATGTATATATGTAATGGGTTTAGTACTGCTAGCAGTCCGGAAAGTGCGCTGGTTCTGTTTGCAGAAAGGTTTCGTAAACAAAAAGGTTTAATTTATTATTAAAATCAATCCATCTGACTAGCCTTTTGCCAACTATGGTGGGGTCGGCTTCCAGTCTAAAAGGATGCAGATGAATCCAGTGTTTTACATGGAGCGCCTGCTTATCTGACCTCCACAACCCAGTTACTGGGTGACACGATACTGCTGGTTGTCAGACTTTTGGTCTTCTGACTACCCGTAACGACTGTCAGAGATCTACGAATGGCAGCCGGGACCAACGGCTTAACGTGCTTTCCGAGACACGGGTTTAATTTAATATTAATACAGTGTAATTACAGGGCCTACCATCCAGACTATAAAAATCAACGATGCTCAATATTGCAGGAGTGATAAAATAATATTTAATAAGCCTGAGAAAGTTTAATTACAATTTTATTAACCCGTCTTTTATAGTCTCTTCTCCGAGTTTATAAAACAATTAATGTATAATTTACAGTTCATAGGAACTCGCTTCTAATTCAACATATTATTAAATTACTGGAAGAAGTCATTTTATAGTTAGAAATTATCATTAGAACCTGATTTTATTTATCTATAGACTAACGATGAATCTGCAGAGTTTGTTTGTTTGAACGTGCTAATCTCCTGAACTGCCGGTGGGATTTGAAAAATTCTTTTTGCGTTTGATAGCCCAATTCCTGAGGAAGGCTTATAGGCTATTAACATCACGCTAGCACTCTTAGGTTCCGAGCAAAAAGTAAAAAAGAACTAAGCGAAAACGAAGCAGTAGCGCGGGCAGGCGATGCGATGAACGGGGTGGATCGGGGGAGTAAGAAATTTCCCGCGGACGAAGTCGCGGGTAGAAGCTAGTATATATATAAATCTGTTCATAGCAATCATGTACCCTGTTTATTATAATCACTACCCCGGCATTCTCTGCATAATCAACGCATTAGTATTCACCCAGGATTCTCCGATTCCTGTTTCCACAATTATTACCCTGTAATTTTTAACTGATTAGCAAGTTGACGTTCTTGGGGACTGACATGTTGCAAAACGATCACCTAACGGGTTCCGAAGGATGGTCGGCTGGTGGTCCAGGGAAGTGCGTGTGACTCCGAGAATCTTGGCAGTTTGGACATGATTTTATGAGCGCTTTCGTGATTGGACTCTTTAGTGGTACTTTATGTGAATGATTAGCCATAAAGTTGGATTTAATGTTTGTCTCGAAAACGTATCGACAACAGCCCTTAGCGCCAATTACATGGCATAATCAGCCATTAACGTTCCCACTGCTGGGACACAGGCCTCCTCTCTGTGAGTGGCCGTAAACCACCACGCGGGCTCAGTGCGAGCCCAACAAACATTTCTATCGTATAAGTATCGTATAGTAAAAGATACGCGACTGAAAATGCTATAAACATCGTATTAAAGTAATTTTAGCATGTAATACGATATAGCGCCGCTAATGTTTATACAACTTGTAGTCGTATAGCGACATCGTATAAACTTCTTTACGACTTTTTTATACGACCATTACACAACTTTTAGTAGTATAACCAGGGCTGCCGTCTTAGTAACCTCTATAGGACTTTTACACCAATCTTAAACATATAAGAGTCGCGAGAATTACTATTACGCGATGGTCGCGAAAGAGTGATAAATTGCACTCCTAAGCGATTTTAAGTCAATCGTATTAGAGTCGCGGGAACTACTTCTACGTGACGATCGTATAAAGGGGAAAAGTTGCACTATTATACGATTTTAAGCAAATTTGAACACTTTTATACTACTATTTAATGACTGGATGTCCTATTAGTGTATAAAAATTTGGTAATATACAAGTATACAACCACAGCCATCTTTTCTATTAAACATAATTTTACGTCATTAAAATGAATAGAAAAAGCTGGGCAAATGTAAAAAAAAGTGGTGCTTTTAAAAGAAAAGTTAAACAAAATTATATTGCGCTTACGTCCAATTGTAATATATCGAATATTTCTACATGTCAAGTCAATTGTAATCAAATTGGAGTTGGTTCCGCACAACATTTTACTTTGAACTCAACAGAATTGAGTTCGGTGCAGAATGGGTCTAAATCATATGATATTGCTCAAAGTGCAAAAAGTAAATCTAGTGGTTCTATAACAGTAGAGTCAGAAGAAGACGAAGTAGATGAAATATTTGATAAATTATGTCTTAGTGACAGTTCCGATTATGAAAGCGAAAACGAAGCAAGTAAAAATGATACACTTCGTGATAATATAAAAATATGGGCAATTCGATTCAATATTACACAAGGCGCATTGAGAGAGTTAAACCAAATTCTGAACAACAGAAATCCCTGTTCAGTTCCGAAGGATCCACGGACACTTTTAAATTATCAAAAAAAAACAATATCCTTAATTCCTGTTGATTCTGGTCATTATTGGCATAATGGCCTTATTGCTACGCTGAAAATGATTTTATTACATTTAGACTTTGTACCAAAGTGCATATCTCTTAATGTAAATATTGACGGCTTACCATTATTCAAAAGTTCCAAACACCAAGTATGGCCGATATTGTGCAACATTCACGAATGCCCCAACATTCCACCATTCGTCGTGGGCGTGTATGAAGGCACAAGTAAACCAGTAGATTTAAACTCATTCTTACAACCGTTTATTGAGGAATTACTAGAGCTCTACCGCAGTAATTTAAAATTTACTACACGACAAAGAATTGAAGCAACAACCACAGTAAAACTGAGAGCTGTTATATGTGATTCACCTGCAAGAGCATTAATCAAAGGTACAAAATTTAAAATCTATTTGCATGACCGTAATAAGTTACGTACGTAACATAATACTCAATTTTAAATATTATTAGAATAATTAATTATGATAAGTTAATGAAACTTTCTAACTGATTTGTACAATTTGAGTTTTCAGGAGTATGTAATTTTAATGCAAAACATGGATGTCTTAAGTGTAATGTGGTTGGCGAATACTCTCATGTATCTCATACTGTCACATTTCAAGAAACTGATAGCTCAAGAAGAAACGACACGGATTTTCGTGCCAAAAAATATGGCAACCATCACAAACGTGATTCTCCTTTTCTCCAATTGCCGATAGACATGATTGAAGATTTTCCTGTTGGAGATTCCCTTCATTTGATTGATTTAGGCATTATGAAGCGATTACTATTTGGATGGAGAGATGGGAATTTGGGAAAACTTATTACCAAATGGTCGGCTAGAGATATAGCAAAAGTGACACAATTTATACTCAGCTGTCATATGCCAAAGGAAATTCATAGGCATTTGAGAGGTCTACAAGATTTATCAAACTGGAAAGCTACTGAATATCGCACATTTCTTCTGTATGTTAGTTTCATAATACTAAAGGATGTTTTGGCTGATGGTCCATACCACCACTTCTTGAATTTCTTTTGTGCTGTAACGATTTGTTCAAGTCCGCATCACTTTCAGTTTTTACCAGTTGCGCAAACGATGTTGGTACATTTCGTTGAGCATTACGGAGATTATTATGGTAGAGACTATATCACAAGTAACGTCCATAACTTGATTCATCTTGTTAATGAAGTTAAAAGATTTGGTATATTACAAACGTTCAACGCATATCCCTTCGAAAATAAATTAAGTTCTATTAAACGAACAATGAGAAAAGGAAATAAACCTCTTGAGCAAATTGCCAACCGTCTAATGGAAAGAAATACAATAGAAATACAAGAATTAAGTAATAATAGTAACAAGGATGACAGACCTGTAATTAAAACATATATATATAAAAAAACTTCTATAACAGTGATTCATCTGGAATCCTTTATTCTTTCTACAAATAACCAAAATAAATGGTTTTTGACTAATAACTGTGAAATTTTTGAGCTAATATCTATAGAAGATAACGACATGTGTATAAGTTTAATTGGGAATATTATTCAGAATGTCACTGATGTTTTTGATAAGCCAATTAGGTCGTCATTTCTTTATATATTTATGATAAATTGTAACAGTATTAGAAGATTGAAAGCGACTGTTAATATTACCGACATAAAGTGTAAGCTAGTAACTGTAGAATATTGTTCAAATATTTATTTTGTACCACTCATTCATACTCTTTAAGTAAAAGGTGTAAATAAATAAGAAAAATTAAAGGTTGTTTTTATTTATTATAAATAAAACAAAATACAAAGGCGAACACAATCAACACACAAAAGAATCGTAAATACAGATCACAAAGTTTTCTTAACTAAGTAAAGGTGCGTCTACGTTAAACGAGCCGAGTACGAACGGAGCACGAGCCGTGAACAAATTCGTGTAGAGTGGACCGACTTACGAGCCTCAAACGAACGAGCTACGCCATAAGAATTTGTGCTCGGCTCGTGCTCCGCTCCCGCTCGGCGTGTCCAATGTAGACGCACCTTAACCCTTCCTAAACCTTAAAAAACCAATCTTTAATTTTGTCATCTTTGGATTCTCTTTGGAGTATGGCTTAAAACTAACAAAAGTAAGTATAACAATCAAAACTCTAGCAACTAAGTTTATACAGGGGCTAAGTGAAACTGACGTACAGCCGATTGTCATGAGCACATGATTCGGTCGGCTTTTTCGAAATTTTGTTTTTTTTTTTGACGTTTTCTTTTTACTTTAAACTATTTAATAAGTATTCCCATCTATTCCAAAATTATTCAGCAAAAACTACGATGTCAAAAAAATGTAGAGCTTTTTTTTTCAAA
This sequence comes from Amphipoea oculea, assembly GCA_945859645.1. NCBI lineage: Eukaryota > Metazoa > Arthropoda > Insecta > Lepidoptera > Noctuidae > Amphipoea > Amphipoea oculea. Next base: position 20,594,195 of record OX243873.1, read on the forward strand.
TTGCTGCTCTGCTGTTTAGCTACTGTTTACGAATGAAGTCAATACCGGCTGCTACACAGCAAGGCGCGCACATCAATCTAAATGATTTTATAAATTTTAAAATAAAAACAAACAACAAAAGAAACCATAGAAAGTACAAAAAACCGATGAATAATTGCAACGCTAGGGTGTTCGAAATCACACACTGAATACATGGTTGTGTGTCGATGTCGGTAAGAGACGTCGACAGCGTTCAACCGATATCGACAAAATCGAAACTTAACATATGTTAAGTTTAATAGTTTTTACATTTACGTATGGTCAGCATCATAAATAGCTATAAAGTTTACAAGCCTTTAATGGATGGATGTACTTATAATGCTGAATATAGCTTGCAAAAAATTATGTAATATAAAAAATAGTATTATCAACTCAAACTCAATCGCAATTTCAAATTATAAAATAATATAATAGAGTCTATATCATAATTCTGGTAACTGGACACTTCTGCGAGGTACATTTCCGCGGCAGATACTAGCTCGAGTCAACTTGCGCTACCAAACACTTTCGCGATTGGACATTTCCACGCCAAGACACTTGCACGATTAGACGTTTCCGTGCCAAGACACTTGCACGATTAGACGTTTCCGTGCCAAGACGCTAGCGCGATTGTACGCGAGCGCGATTAGCTGTTTACGTGTGTGCCATTTTCGCGCTAGACACGCTCATGTGTCGATTGTATAACTTACGTGATTTGTCATTTTCGTAAGTGTCTATCGCGGCAAACGCAAACGCGCGGCGGTACTAACGCAAAAGTAAGTTATACAATCGCTCATGTGTCTAGCGCGGAACTGGCACACGCGGAAACAGCCAATCGCACTCGTGTACAATCACGTAAGTATCTTGGCGTTCAAATGTCCAATCGCGCTAGTGTCTTAGCGCGGAAATGGCCAATCACGGAACTGTTTTGTAGCACAAGTCGACTCGTGTTAGTGTCTGCCGCAGAAATGTAGAAGGTAATAAGCTAGTTTACTGAGTCTGATCACTAATGTTAGGCAGTCCCTGGCCCGGCCGATCTGCATCTTGCAATTGGTTTTCAGCAGCCCTATTTCTATTCTTCTTCTTCGTTGTGGAACTACGTACACGTTTGGCTTCGTTTCTTTTTGTGGAATGACGCATGACATTTTTGAAAAAGTCCTCACAATTTGGTTTAGTAAACGTTTCATCATATTGATGCACTACTTTAAGAAACAAATCGATTGTTTTTGAAAAAGCTTTGAAGCAATGTTTAGGTTCCCCCTTTGAACCTCCTCCCCAGGAACAGCGCGTCATAAGTTTGCGGTCGAACATGGAATCCACTAATGCATACGCATTATTTTGAGCAGATTTTTTATGACTACATATTATAGAAAGTTCTTCAAAATATTTAGATACCATTAAGGGACATTTCAGTTGTTCCTCAAAATTAGTTAATTCGTCTATATTCGTGATTATTTTGAAATGCGGCGGCTGTTCCTGTCGTTCTTGTTGAAATGGTCCCTGTGACCTCGTGAAGTATTCATCTAATTTAGTGTTTATTTTAGCAAGGCCTTTAAGAATGTTTTGTTGGTTTTCGAAAAGAACTTTTTGATTTTCTTGAATAGCTGACATCATTTCGATGAAATATCCCATTTCTTGAGGAACCTGTATAGTTTCGGTAACGGTGCTTGATGGATTTGTAAATTGAAGATCATGTTCCGGTAAAATTTCATCTGGCTGTATATTTTGAATATTGGAAGCTACATTAGAATCGCTAGTATTTTCCTGAAAAAACAAACAATTTATCTGGTGAGATCAAGGCTATGCAAACTACACAATACAAAATAGCTATCATATCACACATACAAACACACTGTAAAATTAGACACTTTTACAGATAAAAAATACAATAGACAAAAGAAAGTGTTGCTGTTTTGGCAATGAATCCTTTGCAACAGTACTGTCCAGTTTCTAGATAGAAGATTATATGTGGCAAATTATCAAACGCGCGATAGCTACGACGATTGGTTCAATGTATTGTCAACAGCCAATGATAGTAGTTTACCAGCGCTTGACCATTTGTCATATTAATTTTGCTATAATCTGCGTTCGAAAAACTGGGCCTAACTGTCAGAACTGATTAAATGCTACGTGCTTAACATATTTATTTGAAATCAACGTTACCGTTTTCACAGTATGCAAGCAAATGTCAACCTTAGGCTAAGCAAGAGCAACATTGTCTTTTGCTGACAGTACATAATTATTTTTTATTATGGATTAGTGAACTAACCTGCGAGAGGTCTTGTATTAAGATGTTATTTACAACTGTAGGTATGAGTGCATTAGACTCAATTTCCATTATTGAGGATAAATCTTTAACCATCATAACTGAGGATGCGTCTTCTGTCGCCATTGTTGAAGATGAGTCTTTAGCTGCCATAAGCGAGGTTGCATGTTCTGTCGTCTCCTTTGGAGATGTTTCTTCAGCCAGTTTATTTGCCTATAAATAATACACGAAAAACAATTTGATTATAAAGCTACGCAAATACACACACATACTATGCGCCAGCAATGGCAACACGCATGTGCATTTATTAGCCAGTCAATATCGACATACCCACACACGCACACACACACACACACACATGAACACACAGACACACAAATAACACACACACACACATGTCACATTTCATAATGTAAATACCATACCTATAAAATTCACGCAAATATTAGTGAATATATCTGTTACCGGCCAAACCCGATTTCAGGACAAACTAGTTTAGCCTAGGCTAAACTAGTTCCGTCGACATAGGATGCAAGGGCGAGCGAAGGGCACCCCGAGGTTCGGTTTGGTTAGGTTACTTTAAACCCTTTACACAGAAATAGGGGCCCCGCGAAGCGGGGCTCCGTCGACATAAGATCCAAGGGCGAGCGAAGGGCACCCCCTATCGCGTATAGGAAGAACTAGTTTAGCCTAGGCTAAACTAGTTTGTCCTGAAATCGGGTTTGGCCGGTAACATATCTATTCTCAAATGAAATCGAAGGGCGAAATAATCATTTTTGAAACAATGATAAATTTCCGCTGATTGAATAAATAGAACTGACAATAAAGTATGAATTTATTTCTAAAGATAAACCAATTTACCTGTATACATTCCATTGCCAGGTTGTTCAAATTTAAAGTAATTGAGGTATTTGTTCGTGGATGTTCATTTTCCTTGTTGTCTGTGTCTGTGGCGTCAGACATCACAATAGTCTCCTGCTCTGCAGTTTTATAATCTAAGATATTATCCCGTAATAGTATGCAAGATAAACACTTCCAGTCTGATTGAGGTGTAGACTTTTCATTCTTTTTCAATGAAATCACATTTTTTCTTGGCCAATATAAATTTCCATCACTTTCCCATGATGAAGGAACTGCTGCAATTAATCGTCTTCCACGCTCGATTGTTTCTATAATTTTGAATGGCATTTTTCTTGAACGTCTAGAATAAAAGTAAGTATTACCATTAATAATTTTTTAACATCAACTACCTATGTATTTTCGATATTTTGTGTCCGCGAGTCGATGTGAACTAGCACTTACACTCGTAATTTGATAACGGGGCAGCGCGACACCAACACTCACTTCGGCTATTCAAAACCAAGTGAGCGAGAGCGAGCGCTGTGACACCGCGGCGCGGCTGGAAGCCACCGCTCGGCGCGCGGGGGAAGGGGCACGCAGAGTTAGCAACTAATGCACGTAATGAATCACCCAATAAGCGAAAAGTTAGCCAGTTCTATCAAACTATAATTTTTAAAGACGAGAATTGATTGAAGCACATAATGTAGTGTGTAGAAGTAAATAATTCTGATCCAAACTTTTGTTAATATAATTAATAGAACATTATTTTACGCCATAATCTTGAATCCAAATAAGTAGGTTTATTACAGCTTAGATGATGTAGGTAATTTTCTTCTAAGTATATATTATTTTGTTTGTATCGATGGTGTCATTTTATTAAAAAGAAAAATAATTTTAATTGCAATATTCACATTCATCCTCTGGGTAATGATCGTACATGGCAAAGGAAGCGCAACGTGTACACCAGAAGAAATCAAAATTTATCAAGTATTTAACATTTTCCTGAGTCACTATAAAATGTCTAGGTTTAGTTTCGTCACTAAATATCAGAAAACCGCAACCGAAACAACGATCTGCGCGTATAAAGTGTGTAGATACCCATGGCCATCTCAAATGCGTACGTATCAATATAAGAAAATCTGATTTTGTTAAAAACTTATCAACGTTCATTATAATATTACATATCATTTTGTATTATCACCGAGACCACCAATAAATAAATCACTAGTATGTAAAATGGGTTTTATCCACAAATAGATTCATTTGAAGAACCCTAAATTTCGTTAAATGGCTGCCAATATATGGATAAAAAAGAGTGTACGGATTAAAAGGTCCGTTAGATGTTGTATTACGGTTGTGTCTTAAACTCTAAGTCGTATAAAGGTAATTGTTTGCACGTTTGTTAAATTATAAGCACAAAATATTGCTTAATTTGAAGAATTTACAAGGCGCGTTCATTATATTGAGAAAACTAGCGCATATTACTCGATAACATTAATTTCCCAACAGATTTATGTACTTGAACATGAGTTTCGGACATGCAATAATGAATATATAATATAAAATGGCTGATTATACTCACCTTTCAATGATACAAATTAAATTCCAACACAGTATAACTATCACCGGTTTATTCACTATAATATTAATATATCACTTTACATCAAAATCCCGTTTAAAAGTCGTGATGAACACTGGTTATTCGATTAAATGCCGTAAAACAGCGGTAATAACATCATTAAGTTACCATAACTCGACAAAAAGTGGTTCTTTCGACATCTATACGACCACTGCACGACCATTTAGTGATTTATACGACTGGTAAACGTCTCTATTGCGACACTGATTCGTATAAAATGGGCCTATTCTCGGTCGTGTCAACGTGATTGCGACGTAAAGACGACCAGCTTATAGAACAAAAAGTTAGATTCGGCACGTTGTGGCGACTTATAAAATGTTTGTTGGGGAGTTGCTAGATGTCATACGTCTTCGAATTTTTCGTTCTAGGATATGCCGGTTTCCTCACGAGGTTCTCCTTCACCGTTTTGAGAACAGTGGTGATACAAAGTAAAGCGCCTGCCTGGATGACCTACAACTCGAAGGTCGCAGCCGCTACCACTGGGCCTCCACTTGTCCTAATGACATGGCCTGTAAGAAATAATCGCCTTTTAAAAACATGTACGAAAAATCCGCCCAGCACCTTGATGTAGGAAGAAACGCGAAGTCCCGATACAGGAGCGAACGGTAATTAATAGAAGGTCACGTTGCGCCGTTAGATGCGCCGGCGCATCTCGACATATATAGCAAGCGGTCGGCGTCCGGCCTCGCTGTATATAGACGACGACCCTTTTTAGCCGCGTGCGCAAGTATTTGTGCAATAAATTGATCTTTATTGGATTACTTTTTGCTGGTTAAGTACCGAAATTTATGGGGCTGGTTGTGAAGCGATAGAGGAGGATGTTGGAGTACTGTTTGATGGTTTTTCTGTTCAAAGAAATGTAAATTGAATTGGTTAAACATTTGCATTGGACCAAATCAATAACATAGCAGCTATACAGGGTGAAATTGAAAACATGCAACTTTAAATGGGAGATTGTACTCATCATTATGAACAACTTTTACTATGGGACCAACGCTGAAATCGCGAAAAAAAAAATCAGCTATTCCCTACATTTATGTTCGCATAACTTGTCAAAATTTAGGGAACATCTGATTTTTTTTTGAGATTTCCGGTTTGGTCCCATAGTAAAAGTTGTTCATAATGATGAGTACAATCTCCCATTTCGATTTGTCGCATGTTTTCAATTTCAACCTGTATGTAGTTGCTATGTCATATCAACAGCAGGAGGGTGTGTCTAGATGTGGAGTTAGTAAACCATGCTCCACCTCCTATGGTCCCAAAACATGCAGCCAAATTGAGCTCTGCGCTGCTACAGAGGATGCTGTGGAAGTGTCGAAGTTTGGAGCCAACAAGATCTGAAATAGTCGTGCCAGCGACACGAAGAAGAGGCAAAAGTGAAAATATACTTAGAAGTTATCTTCTGGAGTCCTCCGAAGACGCCTATGATCTCCTGAACAAATGTCCAGGGATGGTCTGTCATAGGCTGTGTTCTTTAAGTCCTCGAATAACTGCAGTCATGACATATGGCCCACCTGCGCCGCATGTTACCTGAGCATTTGATGCACCAACCCCCCCCCCCCCCCCCTACCGCGCTCTTTCCGCTGCCCCTATGACGTCCGGTCCCGTCCCGCGCTCAGACCTCATACCGCTAAAGAGGCCTAAAATCGTGTACTGCGCATGTCAAACCACGTGGTGTGTCAAGTCTCATATTTCGTGTCACGCATTGTACAGCACATCAAGCTACTACAATCTGTCAAATTTCATTAATAGATTTTCAACTTGATCGCTACATTATAAGGTTCATAGTTGATTGGGAAAATTTGACAGTTTCGGGTAGCTTGAAGCCGGCGTCTGTACGTACCTCAGTAAACACACAGTTGTGTAGCGAAAGGCCCTACTGTACATAACGGAGTCACATGCAATTACAAATTTGTCACATCTTGAACACATAATAATAATTAAGTTGCGGACGCTAATTACCGTCTCGGTATGCACAGCACGAACTGCGATACAAGTTATTACTGTGACGTATCTTAACACAGATCCTATTTATAAAGATGGTAATATTTACCGCAGTTCCTGGGATAACTTGAAAGTTTGGAGAGTCTGGGTTTTGATTTCATCTATACTAATATTATAAAGAGGTAAAATTTGTTTGTAAGTTTGTATGTAGGGGGTAATCTCTGGAACTACCTGTCGGATTTGAAAAATTCTTCTTGCATTTGATAGCCCAATTCTTGAGGAAGGCTATAGGCTATTTAACGTCACGCTATGACCCTTAGGAGCCGAGCAAAAGCGCTATGGAGAAACGAAGTGATAGAGCAGGAGACGCGGGCAGGTGATGTAATACGATAAATAAATCTGAAGAGTTTTGTTTATATGAACGCGAGGGAGATCTCGTCAACTCACCTGGCCCGCAGCAGGCGCACCGGGCGTCGGCGGAGGGCGGACAACGCGCTCTTCCAGCCCCCCTAAATGGGTCCAGGGGTGGCGGACTCGGGGTGAGGGTGAGCGATGCCTTGCGAGTTGGTGGGTTGGACCGATTGGGGCCGAAATTTGACGCGGATGAAGTCGCGGGCAGAAGCTAACTAATAAAAAATACTCTTAGGCCTGTCAGACGGGATTGTGACAGGGAAATGATAATGAGCTGCCCAGAAAAATAATATACCAGGAAGACCCGTTATTGGCGAAACGTGGAAACTGCGGAGTCTGACCTTTAAGGGAATAAAGGTGCAATAATATACGTATTTCTTGAATACTTTAAGAGCTTGTCTTTTAATGTGTAGGTAATTTATCGAGGTCGATACTTAGGGTTAAGATGGGCGCGTTGATATCGTATCAAAGACATGCGAAGTATCGATAGTCCCCGATAGACACCGTTACCTCACTAATTAGAGGTATTACGTGTATCGATAGACATTACTTTGGAGTTACGGAATAGAAGATTGTTGGTGATTGCTTTATTAGCCTTTGATAGCGTGTAGGTGTAAGTAATTGTGAGATCTGGCGTCGTTGTGTTAAGTTTCTTGTTTGATTAACTTTTAAGTTGAATTTATTTGTGACGGAGGTGTTTAAAGTTGGTGTTTCGTGTTGGATAAGTGTTCGCTAATAGCTACGATTACCTAAGTCATAACTTTTCTTCCTTACTCACTCGAGAGATTAGGATATAAGCGCATTTATGAACATAGATATTTGATTGAATCTTTGGTTAGACTAAATGTTGACAGTATTGTCGTGGAAAACCATAATTCTTCTGCCCAATCCTACTTATTCTATTATCACATTAATATTATAAAGGCGAAAGTTTGTGAGGATGGATGTTTTTTGCTCTTTCACGCAAAAACTACTGAACGGATTTTGATGAAACTTTACAGTAATATAGCTTATACTTCAGAATCACACTTAGGATATTCCCACGGGATCTACAATTACGTGGGTGAAACCGAAGAACGCTGCTCGTTCCCAATATATATGTATTTATAGTCCGGCGTTTCTAAATTTGCCAAAGATGTAAACAACAATGGCCACTCGAAATTAAATAAAATAGATATACATTCTTGTTTATCGATTTTATTCAATTTCGAACGGCCATTGTTGTTTACATCTTTGGTAAAATTAGTAACGCCGGACTATAGGGTCGGTGCAGCATCTCTTTTTCCATACATCTGTATCAGCCGTCATTTATTAGCATTCCACGCATTACAGCAATCAATCAATTCCTATCCACCATAGAGACCGTGGCTATCCCGTTCCGTAATACCAGCATGTCCAGTTTGCGACAGGCGACACCTAGCTAGTTGCTAGTATAGGTAGCGGTAATCATCCTAGGAATTTTAACTGATATCAGAGTTTGTGACCCAAGCGGTAAATATGTATACCTTTATACCGCGGTTTTTAACTAAAGAGGTGAGGAGTTTAATGTTAGCGGTAAATTATATTTAGATGTAAAGATATTAGGTAAACTGCCGATGCCGCGATGGTGCCTGGAGATGAGGAGATAGCTACTGTACCAGTGACATAACAGTTGGAGTCTAAGCAGTATAGTTAGTTATCGAAGTGGGAAGGCTAGGTTTAAGCCGTAAATTGTGGCTACAGAAGCCGTCATTGGACAACGGTACTCTTTTGATCTTTGAAATGACGAAATTCATAAGTTTTTTTGAAGTGAAATCTTCTTTAGGCGCGTTGGGGATTTATTGAACTCGCGACACTGTTACCGACACCGCGCTACATTCGAATGTGTTCGGCTGTCCTCGGCATGTACTCGGTTTTAATGTATTTCCGATATGTCAGTGAGTGATGGCAAAGTATTCTGTTTGTGTTTTGTTTATATGACGATCCAAAAAATACCGACGTAATTGTTCAAGTTTTCACTTCTGTCAGCACTCCCGGAGTGCCACTGCTTTTTTTTTTATTGAAAATTGTTTTCACAGAGTTTTGTTTTATAATATAAGTAAATTAAAATTATAAAATAAAAACGAAGTATAAACTTACGACTGGAGCCGATTATACGCTATTCAGCGTCACCGACCGACTGTAGCCGAGTAGACCCGATTCAACGTCACCAATCCGAGCGTGACGCTTCAGAAAGTGCGCTAAAGAAGTTTTCACATCAAAAACAAATGAATCACTCACATAGCTATTCGAACCTTCGCAAAAATTTCCATCTAACATGCAATAAAACAAACAACTAGGTTAAACACTTAATTAACCGCAGAAACAACTATTTTCCTTATTATTATCATAAATATTAGTTTATTAACTATATTTAATTAGGTATACCTATGTAACCTTGCTTCGAGTTCCGGACGCCGGACGAGCGGCAGTAGCACAATAACCTTATCCGCGGGTAACTCTTGAATATTCATGTTTTTCATTACATTTCTTTATTAGTTATTAACCTAATTTTTAATGTTAATTAACCTTTAACTGTTGAGGCTGAGGAGTTTAAATTATAGAAGCAGACATACTTGGAAATTCTGCGGTTATAGAGGGTTCTGGTTTTCAAATGTGTGGGTCCCAAAATCGTGATTCTGGTTCAATTTTCTATTGGGGTCGGAGACGCTCGCACGTCGAATATTTCCGGTGTAAGGGCGATGTGGATTGGACATTGAATATTATAAACTGTAGAAAAAATATGCAGTACCTAATGAAAGTAAAGAAAAGGAAGAAAATACGTTTATTTGCTGTAAAACAAGACGCAAAGAACACGCACACAAAAAAAAAAAAACAGTGGCACTCCGGGAGTGCCGACCGAAGTGAAAACAAAACACAAACAAGATACTATGCCATCACTCACTGACATATCGGATATACATTAAAACCGAGCACATCCCGAGGACAGCCGAACACATCCGAAGCGGTGTCGGTTACGGTAACAGTGGCGCGAATTCCATGGTTTTTTCCCATGTCAAAAAATGCCCAACGCGCCAATTTCATTCAATAATTTTTAGCGTTTACTTTAGCAAGTAGATATCTACTTACCCAACCATCATAGTAAGTTGTTGTTGCCAACCACTTAATTGCCAACAAATCATTTGCCTAAAAAAACATTATTGATAGTAAATTTCAAAAGTCAGGTAGACTTCTTATTTATCACTAACATGTACCTATTAGAAACTGATCAAATTAATTAATCAGGATTGACTCAATCATTTATTTCTTAATTAAAAACATATTATAAAGAAAGTGCGTAATTCCTCAACAGGTTTTGGCGGGCCTTGAAATAAAAAATACGTAAACAGCAAAACCAGTTTGAATTTTACTACCTGGGCCTAGAATTTTAAGTCTGTTGATACTACATTTTGAATTACTACCGTGCACACTTAACACCGTTATAGCACATCAAGATTTTTTTTTTTTATATTACTTTTTTATCTGATAGGCTCTCGTTTGACCACTATTTCATCTGATGGTGAGCAATGATGCGGTCGACGATAGTGCAAACTCAAACTCAAACCATTTATCAAGTAGATAAACGAAACACAGTAACTTTTGAATTATCATGGAGTCGGTTAGTCAGAAAGATAGAAGCGTAGTAGGTTCCTTTGGAGAAGAACGGGCAAGAAACTCCATAGACACAATCTTCTATATAAATAAAAATGAATTCCCGAAATGTACTTATGTACGCGCATAACTTCCGAACGACTGCACCGAATTGGATAATTCTTTTTGAAGTGAAACTTCTTTACGCACGCTTGACTTGGAGAGTAAGCTGGCGAACGCGTGACGTAAGCGTTACGCAAAGTGTGATCGGGCGAGGCGAACGGGAGTTGAGTGGGGGTTATAAGCAAGAGAAAGCAGTGCGCGCGCACATTTTCTTTCTCTCTTCCTCTCATAGCTAAATACGTTTGAAGTTTCACTTCAGTCGTGTGGTCATAAGCACACTCGTTTTTTTTTTGTTGTGTTCGGTACTGCCAGGACAAGGTATGAAAGGTCTGTTCCCGTTGTCCCCATTGACGCTGTCCCCATTTTGGGGACAACGGGAATTCATAAAATTTCGTTCCCGTTGTCCCCAAGAAAATTGCGGAAATTCGAAAAAAAAAATTGCAGCCGTGCGAAGGGGGCGGGCCGCTAGTTTTAAATAAAATTTTTTTTTACATCATTCATGTTAAAATATTTCCTGCATTGCAAGCTTGTCTTAAAGTTACCAATTCACTTGAGACTTACCTATAGCTACAGGGAAACAGACTGGGCAAGGAGTTCCAATCCTGTGTGGTACTTGAGAGCAATGGTGGCCTAATGATACGTAACTTAGATCGTGGGTTCGAACCCAGGCGAGCACTTGACTTTATTTCGTCACCACTAATCTCAAAATTCAAAAAACGTCGTGAGGAAATTGGCATGTCCTAGACACAACAAGTTGGAAGACATGTGACATCCGACGGCGCTTTTTTTAACCGACTTTAAAAAAGGAGGTTCTGTATTCGACCCGTATGTATGTATGTATGTATGTTTGTATGTCCGCGATTATCTCAAAAACTGCTGAACCGATTTTGATAATTCGTTCATTATTGTAATATGCATACTTTCAGGAAGGTTTTAGTATATAATACATTAGGGAATTATTCTTATGTACGAAGTTTTATATACATAAATGTACTGCATCTCCGGCATTTCTATGTGAATTTTGATGATTCTTCGAGTCGTGTCTTCAATTCTTCAATGCACTAGTATTAATTGAATTTGTGTGGGGTAGGTACAACTAAAAAGTGAAAAATAAAAACTTTTTTACAAAAAAAACAACCGGCTTCAAAAAAAAAACACTACAATGTGAAAAATAACTTTAATTTCGGAAGTCGGTGTCAAAAAACGAAAATGCTGAACCAACGACACCGACTTCCGAAATTAAAGTTATTTTTCATTCACATTGTAGTGCTTTTTTTTGAAGTCGGTTGTTTTTTTTTGTAAAAAAGTTTTTTTATGGATGGGAAATCATCAAATGACCCCTCCCGCACTGGGTGAAGCGGAAGGGAGTGTCAGACTCTTACTGACTAAATCCCATCCGTGTTCCTTCCTTAGCCCTTTGTGTTCCGGGGTAGCGGTAACCCTCTCGGACAATCCCGCTACCCATCCGACGGCACTGGGCGGCGCGGTGGGTTACGGCTCACTACCTCTCGCAAAGAGGAGGTCTGTCTTCCAGTAGTGGGAGCAATAGAGGCTGATTATGTGGTACTTTCATGAGGCTCTGTTAGCGTCCAAAAATAGTCTGACCATCCCTAAAAATGCTCATAGGTAACCTTAAACATTAAGTTATTAGCTACGTAGGTACATTTTCATTGGTGTTTAATATTGCCCTATTCCTCCGATCCGATAAACCACGACCGACGGCTTTTTCCTTTAAACTTACAACCGGTAAACACGGCACAGATGTATTCCCATAAACTCCGCAAATCAATAATTGTAAACAAGTGAATATTTCTCAAAACCAGTCAGTTGAGGTCGCATGAGTTTCCCCCGTGTCAAAGTGCAGGTGCGAGTGGAAAGCGCATTTCGCTTGCGCCTGCGCACCGCAAGGTTGAACGATGCCTTTTTTGAATTATTTATGTTGTTTTTTTTTTTATTTGTTTATGTGTGGAAACTGTTCCGGTTTAATTAAGTTCTTTTATAGTATCGGAAGTACTTGTAAGTACTCAGTGGGTATGCGCTATTGAAATTATTTTTTATTGGTATGAATGATCAAGAATATACATAGATCATTCCAGCACCCTAATTGCGTAACACACTATCAATCGGAATCTGAATCATTTTGAAGCAAATTGCTAATCCATTGCTTCATAATTTCGTAAAATTTGTCTGATCAACACGTAAATAACGCAATGAATGTTGTTGAACTGTCAAAATGAAACCGATTCCAATTGATAGTTTTACGCCAGTGCCCCGCAGGTGTAAAATTCTTTAACAGTTCAAAACGCTGTAAAATAAATTATACATCGCTGCCCTAGTTCAACCATAAAATATCTTAAAATAAAAAAAAGCCAAATTGAGATAAGTATGTTTTATTTATAAAATTTGCTCTTGTATCCGATTCAAAAATCGGATATAGGTAAGTAAAACGCAACCGAAGTGGCTAAATTTCAATATCTCACCGAGACATTTATGCATATTTTTTACCGAACACTAGTTCAAGATTCTGACATCTTATGATTTCTAGAAAGTCAGAAAGATTTTTACTATTCTTTTATACCGTACCGTCAGTTTATTCTTCAACTACCATTCCACTGGCATTGAAAGACCAATTTGTCCAAAGAAATATGACAGCCATTCATTACTACAGACGTGTAGACCACAAGCAAAAAAACACAGAAAAAGCAAAAGATAAGCACAAAATAAAGCACGCATTCAGATAATTGTGTGCTCACTCTCCTTAACCGCACGCGTGATGTTTACGAAACCCTCCAGGTCTTACGATAACATTGTTAGGACGTGCTAAATGTATCCCCCCGTGTAAACACTGTCTCGTTATGATGCATCATGCGTGTTTGCGCTGCGCTCGCGCATCGTGACGTGTTTCCGATATTTGAATTTGTGGGAACCGTGCAAAAATTGCGGAGGGTATTTTAATCGACGATTTTGTTAGTGTAATTTAAATTGGCAAGTAGATTTAAGCTGAAAAAAATACTTAAAAAAGTTCTTTGTTGCGGAGAAACAATGTTAAATCAACATGTATGTACATTTTCCGTGTAAATACATCTAACAAACGCCGACACCTATCCCTCTCACAGAAGCTCACGAACAAATCAACAATGTTGGCTAAAAATCCTCTCTGAACAAAGCCACATAAAACCTAAACAAACAACTTTTACCTGCAAAGCCAATATTCAGCACAAACCGATAGATTTCTAAACACAGCACCTCGATGTCGGAACACAGGATCCACAAGTGCAAACGAACGGAGATACAGACAAACAGACATGTTTGGCACAAGTCAGCCGTGCTAGCGTGGATACTAAGCCTAGGAACGTACGGCGCGTTTTTCCCGCTGCGATTTATTTCGCGCAGTGGATTTTCAACCCACTGCTTAGCGTCCGAAAGTTGAAAATCCAACAGTGTTTTTTTGACACGCTGGGTTGCGCTCTATTGGAATCTGAATGCTCGGCTCGACACCGAGGGTTAAAAATCCAATGCACGATAAAATCCCGTCGCGATACTTTTACGTCCCTGAGAACGTTTATGATGCTATAAATGGTGATGATTATTGTCAGAAGTTCCTTTTGATAGGGGACTAAATGACTATTAGTCGACTGGTAATTAGGACAAAAGGGACCCAATCAAGTTTGGAGTTAAGACTTCCATTGCTGTCAAAACGGTGAAGGAAAGCATCGTGAGGAAACCGGCATATCCTAGAACCAAAAATCCGAAGACTGAGCCCGCGTGGCCGATTACGGTCCACTCCCTCTCACAGAGAGGAGGCCTGTGTCCCAGCTCTGGGATTGTTATAGGCTGTTTATGCATGTTATGTAATATTTTATAAAAATCCTGCAACAATAGTGAAGTACGAGTACAAGGATCATTTGAATGTCAATTACTTCGACAACTTTATAAAGCAGTATCTAAAAGAGGAAACGCTAAAGACGATGTGTCTACAGTTCCTTAAACGCTTTCAACTCAAGCCTTGCACACAACAAACATCAACAAACAAACATACACACACGTAAACAGTCAGGAGTGTGAATGCGAAAGTAAATCGTGGTACAAAACTCAAAGTTTGCCTACTGCACGCATGCGCCATTCTCCAAGCAGCCATGTTTGACCAGCGAAATAAATCGCAAGACGCAACCGAACGATTCTTTCAACAAACCTTTTACCTCTTCCAAATTAGGGAGGCTTTATGGAGTTCCAAGTAATGTAATTAGCCAGAGAGTCTTTGTGGCCGTTAAAAGCCCACCTATTTTAAGTGTCTAGAGTACTCTAAAGGCCTGCTAATGGTTTTGGACCTATTTAGGAATGTGTTAACAGCTAACAGGATGGCAGAAATTATGGATAGAAAATGGGAAAGATAAAATTGCAGTGTTTTTGCGGCATTGGTGTCTCCTTAAGGCTCAAGTAAAAGCACAAAATGAGTGTCTATTGAAGTAAGTTTACAGCTTCCATAAACAATAAAACGAAACTCAATATCTAAGCAGAAATCTGCCACTTTTGAAATACAAGAACCACCTCTCAAGTCTGGAGATTTTTTATCTCCTAAATGGCTGGACCTACAAATAAGCTCAAGTAATTATGTACATAAAGGGATACAATAGGTAATGTCGTTGCCTATAAATGGCGAATAACATTTATCGGTCGATTGATGACAACATTTGTTGTTGACGGCCCACGACCACATCGGGGGATCAGGATGCCTTTAAAGGCAGATACGGTGTTTGTGCCAGTTTTCTATTACTGCCCTATATTCTGATTTGGAAAGTTTTATGGTGAGATAGGTCGGGAAAAGGAAAGTGGATTTAAAATAGCTGTCTTTACGGGGTTCCATGTCAAGCAGCTTTGATTTCTACGGCTTGGTATCTATCATATACGGCGAACCACTATTCCTTTTTCATTGCCTTTGGTTTCTTTTCTAATTATCGCTCTCAAGTAAAAGACAAGCTTCAATTAAAGTCACAAGCATAATCCGCATATAATATACCCACTGCTGGGACACAAACCTCCTTTCTGTAAGAAGGTGTGGCCCGAAATCCACAACGCGGGCCCAGTGCGTGTTGGTAGATGTCATATGTCTTCGAATTTTTGGTTCTAGGACATGCCGGTTTCCTTACGACGTTTTCTTTCACAGTTTTCTAGCCTTTTCCCAACTATGTTGGGGTCGGCTTCCAGTCTAACCGGATGTAGCCGAGTAACAGTATTTTAAATGGAGCGACTGCCTATCTGACCTCTACAACCCAGTTACTGGGTAATACGATACCCCGTTATAAGACTGGTTGTCAGAGTTACTGGGTAATACGATACCCCGTGATAAGACTGGTTGTCAGACTTTCGGGCTTCTGATGACCTGTAACGACTGTCAAAGATCCACGAATGACAGCCGGGACGAGCAGCTTAACGTGCTTTCCGAGGCACGAAGGAGTCTTGGTATGTAAAGATGGTCACCCATCCACGGACCAATCGCGGCAAGCGTAGCTTAACCTGATCGATCGACCCGTGCGGCTGTTATTACTTAGCCACAAGCCCCTCCGAAGCTGTTACTAACAAATCTAATAAAATTTATCAACGTATGCCAAGAGAAACCAGTGTAGATCTTATCTCCATGCCCCCAGGCTAGCATTGAACTTCCCAGCTCTTCAAGATTTTCACAATTACTCCGATCGGACTTAATAAAGTGAATGAGAGAAATTTTTGCTACATTGTATCGCCGCTGGCTAAATCGATGGACGTAAAAGTCGTTCACGCTTTCATTCCTTAATTGGGAGGAGTGGTGGAAGGAAAAATATGACGTCACATATATTTGGAGGAATGCGGGAAAAATTCTATAAGTATACTAGCTGCGCCCCGCGGTTTTACCCGCGTAAATGTCGATCCCGTGAGAATATCGGGATAAAAACTATCCTATAAGTATCCTTTTCCGGGACTCAAGCTATCTTTATACCAAATTTCATCTAAATCGGTTCAGTGGCTTAGGCGTGAAAAGATAACATACAGACAGACAGACAGACAGAGTTACTTTCGAATTTATAATATTGGTAAGTATGGATAATTCTTTTGTATATCACTGCACTCTTAATCGGTTGGACCGATTTGGTTCTAGATATACCGATATTCTACCGAGTGGGTTCTAGATTCAAACACGAATTTTTTTCATTAGATTCTCAATTGGACCCGGTAGGTGGCGCTAACGTTCGGGCAGGACAACGTCTTATCACGTCTGCTAGTAGTAGTAGATTAGATATATAAATTGAAATTACCAAAATAGAGTCCTTCATTAAGTCATTAGTATCCTGGAATAACGAAAGATGGTGCAAACACCACAAGTATCATGCAGACCCCAAGAATTTCAGTCCAATTTGAACTTTTCATTAAAAATCAAGTCCAAAATGGCGGCTGTAGTACGCGGGAAATCAAACAGCTGATTTATTTTTCGTACAATAACAATTTTATTTATACATAGTTCTAGTATTGTAAACAGATTGTAGTATAGTTATACAACCTGATTTGCATCTAGGACCTTGAATATACAGTCAAATAGATCCGAAACCAGAACGACGACATTACGGTCTATTGCGAAACAATTTGATACTTGCGGAATCAAAGTCACATTGCAAATTGTATAACTTTTATGCCTATGCGAATAAGGTTGAATTTTGAGTGGTTTTTGTCAAAGTAATGGTGAAAGAATTACCGTTTTATCGATTTACAAAATATTTTGATTAGTCTAATTTATTGGAAGACTATCTCGTTTTGACGTAACCGTCTAGAAGTTCCATCGTTTTTTTATTGTTATTAAGTTGAAATAAATTTATGCTAACGACTCCAATTTGTTTCTGCCGCATTGTTGTAATGCCATTATAAATGTATTTGTAGGTTTGTTAATAAATATTGAATATGTTGACCTTAACGGTGATAGGCTGCGCTTGCGCAGGTCAGGTTGAGTATGGCAAGAAGGATTAATGGTGTATCTCTGGTTCTGAGAGATACTTTGAATGGTACACATTTAATTACCGTCTGATTAAATAACTTCTTTTAGTAGGTAAAATAAGGAAAATTGTATAGAAATACTTTATTTGAGTCGCCCAAAACTTAGATCACAACAGAATTAGGTTTCCTTATATAAGTAGGAACTTCTAATATTTATTTAAATTGTAAAATACATAAATTTTGATTAAAAATAATAAATCGATAATAAAACAAGTATACTTTATCGATAATAAAACAAGTATACTTTATATTATAAATGTCTTCCTAAAACTATTAGCCTTATAATGCGTTATAAATATAAAAACCAGCATTCTTATCAAACTGCACAAAAAAATGCAGATTTAAAATCATCAAGTTCCGCATTCATCAAACGAAAGTAGAAATTCCGATGACATTCAGTTTAATAAAACCATTGATACATTTTAATAGCTAAAATAAAAAATTCGTGCTTAACAAATTAAACAAATTAATAATCTACTAACGTGTATATTAATTAGGGACTTTATTCAAATACGTTTGAAATAATAAACATGGAAAAAATAAAGAAAACGTAGCGATGTTTTAGATCGATATCGGTATGTCGAAATATTTGTAAACGATATCGTATTACCGATAGCAGCAGTCACGATATCGACTGTCCCGGCTCAATAAGAAAGCCGCACTATTGTCATAAAGTGGGACACGATGAGCGCTAAGTATCAGATAAAGCGACCGATCAATTCGACTAATTGCCTATCGAAGTATCGACCACTGACGAAAATCATCGACATTCATTGATACACCTCTACAGTTAACGAATCCGATTTATAGTTATAAATATTCATTCGATTTTTAAAACACAACGGAATCGACTATTAATTTAAATAGCTTGCCGATTTAAAATCAGAACATTGACAGACGAGGTCGGTTTTCGAACTGCATAAAAAGGATTCCTTTTTTAAAAACCGCGTTTTATTAAGGAACATTATCCGAGATATGCGAATCGAGGTGATGAATAAAAAATCGATTGTGTAGGTACTCGAAGGGCATTACAGTACATGACCTGTCAACAAGACGCGAAATACGTGACTAGTGTTGCGAAAACATATCGATATCCGTTCGACGCTATGCGCAATATGGAATTTCTTAGAATTTATGAGTAGCGGTATTACAGGTGGTTTTTATAGCTTGTAATAAACCTGTAATTTTAAAAAGGTGGCATATAAAATAAAACTATTAAACACTAATATATAAAATAACCTACAAATTAATTGGAAGAATTCTAAGTTGTGTATTATATCTGAAAATATATGATGATATATACAGTTAATTCTTGCCTTTCCTTACTGCATCGGGTCACAACCTCTGTTAGTATTAAAATCTTATCTTCAGTGATGGGAAGCCATCTTTTCCTGTTCAAGACCCACGAGAGGTGTAGATTACTGCTATTCACAAGAGATAGGTGTGATTTTAACTTGTCGTTTATCATCACTGTAAAAATGATGATTCTTTTCTAACATTTCTTCTTTTCTAAATTCACAATCGTGGCGTCGAATATACACGTAATCTGGCGTTGAGTTGATGTCTATTATAAAATATACGCTTATGTGTTGATGTTTTACAGAAAGGTTAATACTCACACACATACTTAGCATACTAATTGTCATAGTTTCATAATTTACGACTTATTACCATAATCAAGCAATTAAGTCAGAAAAATCTTATAAAAACTTGTCATAGATAACGTCGATAAAAACTCATAAACAGTGCCAAATTTGACAGCTCGATTTTCCCGTGCACAATAGAATTTAACGGTTTTAACCAGTTCTAGCCATGACGGACTGTGTAAATTCCTCTTATTTGTGTCCGCCGTATGTAGGCCAATTTGTTACTTTTTTCCACTGCGACAGGTTTTGAAATGTATTTGTATAAAAAGAGCTGGCGCCTGCACCGTTGTGTTAATCTGTGATACGTTATTTGCGATTTTTTCGATGTTTCTTTTGATGAGTTACGGCTCTAGTTCTTTTTTTGATATAGCGTGAGGTTGAAATATTGCGTACGTTTATTTGATGTTTATTACAATAAAATTAAAATGCGAATCAATTCAGACGCCATTACTATCTTCATGGGGGTCTTTATTGATTGATACAGTTAGCATTGATGTTGAAATCTAGACTTTTTATGGCTTATGGGCAGGCAGCCTGGAGGCACTATTTTTACTTGACTATAAAGATTTACATATAAATCTGAATCTTCACTATTGATCCGAATCGAATTATTTGCACTCAGTTAATACTTTAATTTGTTATTTTCCTTGTTTATTATTAGTCTTACAGCAGCATAAAGCTGCTGTAAGACTAATTTAATGACATCATTCTGATTATTCGGCTATGAAACTGTAAATTGATCGGATCTTTGATCAATATTTTGGCAGATACGCTGCTATTGGCCAAAACATAACAGTTTGTAGTTTATTTTTTGGTATTTCATTTAGAACGAGAAGATGCTTTTATAAGTAAATCTTTAGATTTGCCCTCACCGTATTGATTCGGGCGAAAAAGGGTCAATATTGAGAAAATTGAGCTCGCAAAGTAATAATGATATTTCTATGACAATGAAGCCAAGTCTCGGCGAAATTGTGCCTGTCAGAGGTGTCCAAACGAAACAGCAACGCAACCATCTTTTAACGCGGCATCGGCAGGGTGAATCTACGATCGAAATCTTTGTGTATTATGTCAACATGATCAAAAGCAACACCGCTGCCCAATATTGTCGACATCGTAAACTTTACCCCATAAAAGGACATGTCACTACCGACATCCATGACCTACAAGCCACGACCAACAACCGAAACCATACGACAGAAAATTAAAAACGCGCCAATAATTTACGATATCGCCGATCGACCTCACCGGTTTTCAAAAAGGAGTGTATCTCAGCAACCAAGTGACACTTACGGTAATTAAACAATGAGTCATGACATGATATCCTCGTTTTATAAAAAAAATCATTTCCGCAGAGTATCGAGTGCCATATTGAGATCGAGTTACCTTGCGCATGCGCATATTGATACTTGTAGAGACAAGCTGGCCTCATGTTGTGGTAAAGACGAAATATGATAAGTGGGTTTGTGAGACAAAGGTCGGGATTTTAATATGTTGGGCCTTTGATGGAGTATCGTTAATCAAGTCAACCTCTGTTTGGCACTTGGATCAATTTTCAATTTTGTTCGGGTATTCGTTAATGCAAAAAGGTGCTGCGTTTTAGGGATGGCCATCATGTACTGGGTCAGTGTCATGGCGACTAAATGAAAGTTCAAGACAGAAATACATTAATCACATTAATTCCGCACCTACATACGCAGATAATTAGATACGGTAGAACTTCCGAGAGCTATTAACATTGATGTGTCATTTGATGTTGCCATAAGCAAGTTTTATCCCGATATAGAGGAAAAATGACACGATTTTCTGGCGGATATCACAGATGCTTGCTTGAAACTTGAAATATTATAGGAAATGGAACTAGAATTCTAAAATTATTATATTGCGATAAGAAAAATAAAAGAAACATCCTTTACTCTTATCATAATTCCAATCTAAATACCACTTCCTTACAACCTGTTATCACTAGCCACGCAAACAGAAATGCATACAATTTTATCTCCTTTTCAAGTTTCCTCAAATCAAGACTATATTTACTACTAAGATGGTCAATAAATTGTTCATAAACAGTCATGATTCGCATTCGAAGTAAGTAAGGAACTTGTAGATAAAATGTAAATCTTTATTCCTTTAACCAGTTCATATCGTAAAGCGGAAACGGGGTTTTATCAATGTTTTCTAATCATTTATTAACTTAGCGTGTGGTGCAGGGTTGAGCCTTGCAAAGAACTAGATATATTTCCGAAACTACACTTTTAAAGTCTGATGCGATAGAGGCTGTTTGCGAAGGATGATAGTCACGAAGACTTATGAGTGACAGTGTCAAAAGCTTTGCCCAAAACCAATATGAAAGTAAAGCGACAGGATTTATTAAAGAGACTCTCCTGCGAATAAAAAGAGAGGGAAGACTTTGAAGGGATTGCTAAACCTGCTGAATGATCATCAATTCAGCTAATTTAACAAGCCATATATTTAATAAAAAATGTGATCTCGTAATTGAGCCCTAGGACGGTTCCTTGTGGCACCCTAACCGTTATGTAAGTCATATTGGAAAATCCTTAACTAGATAAAATATTATTTAAAGATTTTTGTGATTTCATTTTCTTTCCTGGCAACCCTTACTTATTAACATGTAGAGAACATAGCTTAGAGATTAGATAGATCTTAGCTGATACATGCATTAACATAAGTAAACAATTAAGTGTCCTCATTTATAAATAGCTCATTCATTAATATATTTTATTAGGTTGCGCTCGCGCTGGCAGGAAGGCGGCATGCGTTTGCGCATGATCGTGTGATGAACAGATGAATGATTTATATAGTGTGGATAATAAGATGGATTAAGACTGACTAGGTTTACTTATTGATTCTAGTCATTGTCACGTTGCGAGATGGATAGATCTTTATTAAACACCTCATAAATAACAAGAATCACGTAGGAAATTTATTTGTTTATCTTTATGTAACGAGGTGAGATGCATTAAGGAAGAATGCAGAATGCACATCTACCTTAGACTGGTTGGTAGATGGGTTAAGAAAGTGTTGGAGTGGAGACGTAGAACTGAACATAGAAGCGTGGGCAGGCCAAGAGTCAGGTGGAGCGACGACCTGGTCAAAGTAACAGGCAAGAATTGGATGTGGGAGGCCTAAGACTGGGTAAAGTGGCGTACACTGGAGGAAAACTACATTCAGCATTGGGTATATACTTGTATAGTGTTCGGCTTGAAGAAGATGAGGGAGAGAGAGAATGTAGAATCCAACGGGTTTCAACTAAATGTTTATATTTTCGTTTTTTTTTTTTTTATCGAAACAATAGGCAATCAAGTATGTGTAAGTAAACGAACATATATCGTAACGAATCGTCGGTATTTGTCGTAATTGCGCTGCAATTCGGAACATATGTACATACCTATATGCGCCCGCGCAGGTGGGCGGGAAACATCACGTGCCGACCCAACCTTGTGTGTGCATTCAAAATATTAGACGAACCTGTAAAATTTACCATTCCAAACTTAATTTGAACCTTATTTTGAAATATGACGGTGGAAAATTCAATGGGTTTTTTGAGCCAAGACCTATCATCACTTTTGGTGTTTCCGAGTTAGCATTGCAAATGCGTTTAAATTGACTAGATAATGCAGTTTCCGTGTAATAAACTGTAAAAGCTTGACAAATAGTGTTCAAGGCGATATAATCTTCATTAGATAGCAGACATTGTGGTACGAGGCCATGAGACGTAGTATTTGAATGACTTATCAAACTATTAGGTATTCTGCTAGTTTTTACTCAGAAAATTGGAGCTTCCAAGGTTAGTATTGTGACTAACGTATCGATATAACAACGATCAGATTTCAAACGATTCGGCCGATTTACGATTTTGTTGCTGGATGAATTCTGCATGTGATGTTTCTCTAAGTATTTGGAAGACACAAAGTATTGTTATGTGCTATACAAATTGTATGCAATGCAATAATCCGACTAAAATATAATTTCCAAAAACGTCATCTGTGTTCCAGTTAGGTACTTACTTTTATTTAAAAACATCAAATATTAGTAAGTGAAATGATTACTTACATCAAAAATTAACAGCACCATAAATGTTCAATTAAAGTCAACATTTGCTTAAGACAGCTGCCTAAACATCGCATCTTTGGAATGAAAACATTTCTTGAAAACTCGCTTGAGATCAAGACAGACAGTTTATAGCTAAAATGTTCTAAAATCATTCCAAAAAGTCTAGACACTTTACTTAAAAAAAAAATACCGTATATAATTTCATGCAAATTACACTACACAGACGTTAAACGTCCGGTAGGTATACATAGACTGGAAATGGATAAGGCATATCGCAGACGGGCGTGAACACGCGACGCGCCAAATGCGTCATTTGAAGACAGCATTCTTTCCAAAACATCAATAAAATTAGTGCTGTGATTCACAGTGACACTATATATTTGTAGGCATATTCATTGTTCTTTTTGTAAAAAATACCACATAGCAATAAAATTAGCGAGATAATATCAAGCTATCGGTTATTACGAGATAATAAGATTCTCGTAGCAGACTAAGGAAAAACTTAATTTGTGTGTAGGAGTGAGTAATGCAATCGTACGATAATGTTCTAGAATACATACGTGTTTACATATCGAGGGATGTAATTATGATCACGTTGCATTAATCGAATCATCGTCATTATTATCATTGACAGCCATGTGACACCTACTGCTAAGTATAAAGGTCTCCTCCTTTTTGTGCCATACGTCCTTGTAACCTAATTGCGTAACACATTATAAATCACAATCTGAATCATATTGAAGTGTATTTCTAATCCATTGCTTCATATGTTCGAAAAATTTGTCTGCTCAACAAACTAAATAACGCAATGAATGTTGTTGCGCTGCCAAATTAAAGCCATTCCTACTGTTAGTATGTTACGCAATTACCTCATTGGCCTGTACGAGTCTCATACAGGTCTTCTCCGCGACCTTCTCTAGGCCGTCAAACCCCCGGCGGTTTCGGAATGTTGATCGACTAGCAAGTAGGAAATTGCGCGCAGAAAAACGTGAAACACGCATATGTGTAGAAGCCCTAACAATTAATTTCAAGATCCGAAAAATATAGGCCAGTAGGTATACAATCGCTTTCATTGCTTGATGAATTGTAAACAAGTTTTTACGATTATACTCGTATATATGATTTATTATATCAAATTGGCAGTTTCTGAAGTCACTGCTCCGCCGATGAAACATAGATTTATGTGTGTAATAAAGACATCTACAGAAGGCTGTCATTACAGCCTTGTTTCAAGTTTGATGCGGATAATAGGAATAGAAATTAATGGTATGTAAGTACTGATTTGCGAGCTAGTATATATTGCAATCGGATTACGAAGCCGATTGAGTAGGGTTGCTAAATCTGCAAGGAAGTGATACCTTATTGCCAATAAGATAATATGTATTTTATCTTTATTGAGCCTGTTTCTTGGAGTAGGTTATGTACGCGAATTTGGTTGGTTATGTTAGGGACAATAAATTTGCTGTAATGTGAAATGGCAAGGACTGTTCGCCGGATGTTTTGTAAATGTTGAAAGGAAAAGTTGTTAGTAATCTTGTGTCTTTAGCATTAACTCCATGTGGTTTTAGAATGACCCATAGCCAGGGTCGTGACATTATGCTGAGCGATGGGTGTTTTGCGTGGATGTGACGCATTTTCGTCTCCCAACTTGTTATTTTTATTGTTTTTCCTCTGCGTCATATTT
The DNA here is from genome assembly GCA_945859645.1 of Amphipoea oculea. Lineage (NCBI taxonomy): Eukaryota > Metazoa > Arthropoda > Insecta > Lepidoptera > Noctuidae > Amphipoea > Amphipoea oculea. The sequence continues at coordinate 20,619,466 of OX243873.1, forward strand.
GCGTATTTTCATTATTTGTTCTTTCTATGGCCCGGCCTAGGAAGACCATTTATTGTTTTAGTTGTATTTGCATATTGTAATTATTTAGAAGACCGCACTTCTTTTTGTTAAAAATTTGTTTAGTTATTTAGATTGAATATTTTTCCAATTATATTTTTTTCCTAAAACTGCAATGAGGTCGTCCATTTGCCAAGTTAAAATTTCGCAAATAGATTGCCTTCAATTAATTATTCAAAATAGACAAGTCTTCATCTATTCTTATTTAAACTTTACAAAAGATAAAAATTGATGTTACATGAATACTCAATTAAGCCGATAATTTTTATTTCCCGCCATGCAGTCGGCCATGACTGACACTTGTCTGAATTGTGTCAATGACAGCTGTCAAGTTTATGGATGATTAACTGGCCACATTAATTATTATGCACTTAAATAACTCGGTGGATTTATTTGCTGGCAATTGGGTGACCCTTGATAATTTCTGTGGGCTATCTTTTGTGCCCAAACGCAAGCGGCAAGATAGCACTTTTTTATTTATCGTGGTGATTAGCCAATATGCCTACTTTGGCAGAAAGAGTCCATTGATTTTTAGTTGTAAAGAAAGACATTTTTAAAGTTGTTGATAAAAAGGGCTTATTGGGCTTTCTTTGCCTATTGTACTTTTCAGAAATTTTATCTTATAAATGTTCGAGTATTGCTGAATTCAGCCCCTTTCGAATAAATTCGTTTTGATTCTGAATATTGCTAATGAATTTTACAGGTCATTTCAGAATAAGCTCAAAATGCAAAAAACATTGTCCATTCATACGGTATATTTAAAACTTCGACGTTAATCTGGTTGAAGATATTCCGAAAGAATTTTGATGATGTGAGGTCATAATCCAAAGTAAAATAATCAGAATGCTTGTCGCAAACATTTGGCATAGGTTCTTTATTGTGACCATGATTTTTTAGGACATGGTGTACATAATTATTAATTTCGAAAATTGTTTTTTTTTGTTAATAAGTTGCCATTTACAAATAGGTGATTAAAACAAACATGACCACATGATATAAGTGAAAACTTACGACTGGAGCCGAGTATACCCGATTCAACGTTACCGATCCGAGCATGACGGTTCAGTTTCGTTCAGAATTTCAGAAAGAGCGGAAACTGCGCCTAATGAAATTTTCACTACAAAAATAATTGCGAACTAAACGGTACTTAAAACCAAGCAAATTCTCTTGTACCTATCTACAAAATTGATTACAAGACAAAATAGTTGGCATTAGAAAAGCATTTACAAGTACAGTTTGCAATTATTTCTCGCTCTTATTTATTAATGCAGACGTTGAGAAATGGTTAGAATATGAATAGACTCATACAGCCAATCGTATACCGGTTTGTAGTGACGTGTGTACCATTTACTGGCCATTATAAATGTGCACAATTGACATGAAATAAGTAGCACATCGATTAGCTACTTAGCGATTAGTATGTTTTTTTTCTTTTTTTTTTTTTTTTAATTTCTCGGTCGAATGCTTTGATGTCTTAACTAGTTGACTTGATTTGAAGGTGTTTTTTTTACGCGGAAACGTTCAATACATTACACTTTTTAAATGTGACTCTGATAGACAATACTTTGGTTAATTAGTGAGACACGGATGTTTGATTTTTATCTTTCGCTTCGTTTAATCATAATTAATTGTTCAATCATTTATATAAATGACTAAGCTGCTACAGGTGCTATGTTATTGTTACTTCACTTGTTTGGTAACAATACGGTAGCACGGATACATAGAAACCGATGCTCCAAAAAGTAATGAATCAATCTCACCTACCCTGAATTCAATACACAGCTTTGTATGTAATAAATTCATTAACTAGTCTGCCTGCGCTAACATTGTGTAACATAACTGTACCTAACAAAAACACGACCGCTTCCATTTTAATAAACTTATTGCGCCCGCGCCCTGGCTCTAAATTAGACAATCCAATTGAACCGAAGTTTAATTGAAAAAAAAAATATTGGTTTGTCGAAAAAAAGACCGAAAAAACATTTATATTAGGTACGTGACAATCGCATGGTCACCGTAGCGAAGGTGCGCGTGCGCTGGTCGGTCGCGGCTTTTTGTGAATGAAGTCCGAAAGCCGACAGGTTCTGTTAGAACAAATTTAACGGGACTTACCTTCTCTTGTAATATTTTTTTTATTATTTGTGCTACAAGGTAGATACAAGCTCCCATTTTGAACAGGTGGTAACCTCAAAAGTTTGATGACATGTCCATGTGATGTTGTACAGGAAATAAGGTGGAATAGGTGTCAGGTCTGCCTGCTTTCAACGGTAAATCGTGTGTGAATGGATTGGGTCAGAAAAGGGTGACGAAAGGCTGCATCAAAGATGTAGCCGCTTGAAGCGCTTTCCCACGCTGCATTCGATACTTATGTTACCTTCCATAATTGACTCGCTAATTCGATCTTTCCTAATCATGATGATAATTCAATAGCCATTAATTTTACGAAAAAATCTTTCCAATAAATTGCAGATATATCTTATCGTCGATGTGTTGAAAACTAAATTTTGATTGCTAGTGTGAGTTTTATCGCAACTCTTTTTATGCAAGTATTTTATCATAATTAATGAATTCGCGAAATCACTTATCTAATATGGTAACGATAAACAAAAATTATAATACATATTTTAATACTGGTTTGTTTTAATTTATGGAGGTCGTGTGGTAATAGAAATTGGATCTTTGACAGTCGTTACTGGTCGTCAGAAGCCCGAAAGTCTCACAACCAGGGGTTTCGTATTACCCAGTGACTGGGTTGTGGAAGTCAGAGAGGCAGTCGCTCCATGTAAAATACTGGTATTCAGCTGCATCCGGTTAGACTGGAAGCCGACCCTAATATAGTTGGGAAAAGGCTAGGCAGATTGAGAGTGAATAATACAACGAAAACGTTTTTCCTGTTATAATCATTTTAATAAGAATTCCCAATAATAACTGCCTCAAAGTACATAAATATTATTATAAGTTTTACCACGAATTTGTGTAAAATTAAACATTTTACTCTAAGTCAATCTTGGGCAGCGGTTAGCGGTTAGTGACGTAACCGTTCATGTAGCCCTCTGGTTAATCTGACCCACTGAATTTGATACAAATAATTAACCTATTGTTGTTTGTTTGTTTACAGGTATGTCATTTGAGATTGAAGAGTATATAGGTACGAGAATATACGAAGAATTGACTGGAGAGGGTAAGCCGTAGAAATGTTCACCTGAATAAAGCAGTAATAAGATTGCAATTAGAGGAGCAATAACGTTCCCGCGTAAACTTTGATTAATCCATAAGTACTAATATTAAAAATGCGCAAGTGTGTGTGTCTGTCTGTTATCTCTTCACGCTTAAACCGCTGAACTGATTTAGATTGGTATACATAGAAAGAAAAATATGTTTATTTGTCACAGAAACACGTGCATACAAAAAGATAATTAATTCTAGTTCCTTGTTGGACAAAATAAAAACAAAATATATATCTACAATTACTAGCACAAAGCAGGATAGTCGACGGCTGCACGTCATGACTGTGACAAGAAGGCTTCCACTCAGCATAATGCTGTGCTATAGACCCTCAGCACAGCGCTGATTTTCAGTGGTTACCTGAAAAGGACGCACGGAAACCAACCCTAGAGATAGTTTGAATCCCGGGAAAGGACATAGGATAGTTTTTATCCCGATATTCCCACGGGAAACTTATGCGAGTGAAACCGCGGGGCGCTGCTATTGTTAAAATAAACTTAAAAGTCGATTTTATTTATAGAAAAGTTAACTAAATTAAAGCATAGAATATTTTGTTAAGGGTAGTTTCCAGTTTCTAAAAATAGCAATAGAAACTCGTAGCATCACAGGTTTTTATTTTATTAAGACGTAATAAACAACCTGGAACTAGAAACGCTTAAAAATTCGGGATATATTTTACTCAAACTAAGTGAACCAAGGAAGCAGCTCTGAAGGTAGATTACTTACGATTAAATATTTGTGTACAAGAAAGCATAGTCTATACAGGGTGAAATTGAAAACATGCGAGAAAATTTAAATGGGCGATTGTTCGCATAACTCGTCAAAATTTAGGGAACAGCTGATTTTTTTTTGCGATGTCAGGTTTGGTCCCATAGTAAAAGTTGTTCATAATGATGAGTACAATCTCCCATTTCGATTTGTCGCATGTTTTCAATTTCAACCTGTGTAGTATATCTGCAACAGGAAATCATTAGATGTATTCCTCGCTGCTTCATCCGATGTAGGAGACTTCAGTTGCAAGTATTTGCAACATAACCTGGTTCTAGTCGCCTAGTCGCAAGCGCAACTCACTACAATGTAACATACTGGTTCTAATATAATCGGCATTACGTACACGTAATATCTGTCACATATACTTACTGAACGGGAATATAAATGTTATTGGATTATGTTCAAGTGCTGTTCATGTTACTTTTTGTACGATTTAAGTATAAGATAACAAGTTTGCTGTATAAGTTAGATATTTTGTATCACGTCATTATAATCAGCCTATAATGGTCCCACTGCTGGGATAGTCCTCGTCTCTATGAGAGTGAAAGAAAGAAAATACATTTATTTAGCACTAACTAAAAGACACACAATACACCAGATACATACATCAGAGTTCTCGTAATTTTAAGAACGTTCACAGTCTGATCTCAGTCTCAATCTGTCAAAAATTCCTCTAAGCTCCCTACATTTTGACAAGTTTTTGACATTTGTTTGTCGCCGAGATGAGACTGCGACTAGATTTTGAACGTTAAGATTACGAGAATTGGCCTTCTGATAAAAACAAAAAAAATATTATCAAATAAAAAGTGCAAAGTCTGATGTAAGATATTAGCAGGAAAGTGTGCCTCACGGCTGCGCCAAAAAGGCCCAGTTCATCAAAAATGCCAGACAGCTAGTGCCTGACGCTGGTTTCCAACTGGACCTGATGTGTGAGGTGACGGATGTAAATCAGTTTTACACTGCAACGTGACGTGAGTGGGCTGTGATCTACCACGTGGGCCCAGTGCGGGTTGGTAGATGTCACATGTCTTCGATATTTTGGTCATGTGGGCCGTTACCGCTGGGCCAACATTATGACCCTCCTACATTTTGTGACACTTTCCATTTTAGCTTCAATGGATAAACATAGAACCTACTTGATACACCCTGCAATAAGAAAATATAAACTAGTGGTCTATTTTCAGGTTTTTCATTATTTTCAGCAGTGTTATGTTACTGGTACCGTTCGCCTGCATCATCCCTCTGCTAGGCAAAGGCCCCTTGACTTCCAGCTCTTTCGATCCAGGGCTAATGTGAACCCCGGGTCGTTTTGTTCTACGGGGTCAGCTACGAGCGGTCGCGACGCCTTGTGATTGTGACTGTGTCAGGGCTCCACATAGTATTTGTTTTGTTTTGCGCATATGCCCAACGAGGGCATATGGCAGTGTTAAGTTAGCCCTTTTCAAACGTCTTTTGAGTAAGGACCAATTAATCTGTACAGACTACTGAGTCACCGAAAAATATTGGTATGAACGGCTATAGTTAGGTTGTTCCAAGAAAATTCTAAAGCAAAATACAATGTATTTCTCAAAACCACTGAATCAACAACAACAAACAACATTATCTTCATAAATAAATTCATACAAACGCGAATTCCAACAAATGTAACGAAAATTGCCCAGTCCAAGTACACCTGTCGACAATGCACAATCATAGGCTCAGGGCACACCGTTGCAGGTACCGCTAGTGTTGTCGCTAAAACTAATACAGTTGGAACTTCGCGGTGGGCTATTATGTCCCGGGATTTATTTGTGGCAAGATGTGCCTTACCGATGTTGTGGATTATTTAACTGTCAGCTTTGAAGGTGCTGATTTGTGTGCACTGTCGGTTTTGCATTTGCTTAGTGGGTTGGTTAGGGAAATGAAGGCTCTAAAGTATTTTTCAGGCCAGATTGTGTACAATTTTTTTTTCGTATCGAGTTACGGAGAGCGTGGTGCATAGTTACACCATAATTGCGCAACACAAAGTCACAATCTGAATCATTTTGAAGGATATTGCTAATCCATTGCTTCATATGTTCGAAACATTTGTCTGCTCAACAACGTAAATAACGCAATGAATGTTGTTGAACTGTCAAAATGAAAGCCATTGCTACTGTTATTGTGTTACGCAATTACCCCCCTGGTGAGGGTTCTTGTGCATGGTTTGCAAATAATTTGACATTGAAATACTCTCGCAATAAATGAGCTTCCAAAGTAGTTTAATTTCATATTATTAAAACAATACATAATACAATTACACAATTATTGTTTCACATCAACTAGTCCGAAGTTCAAAGCAGTTTGCATGAAACACTTAAAACCACTATCAAACTATCTTAACGGTATAAATCCTCTAAACAGCAACATTTCGCAACAATTACCACATTTCCTGAGCCCGCACCAGGCTCTATATCTTCGTAAATCGATAAGATGTCCAGCAATATCGGTAAATTGACGTCTATTTATCGATAATATCCGCCGATCGACTGCGGCGTAATAAATTTGAAGACGGTTAATTCGGAAACATTTAGAGGTCGTTGAGACAGTGTACTCCGGGCCTTAGAGGTTGTAACAGGTACTTTTGTACAGTTTTAATGTTATTGCTTCTAGTACTTTTATTTAATAAAATGTTTAGACTAGAATTTACTTAGGAAGAAGAAAGGAATGATATAGATGCTCAGTGCTCTTTTGAGTGGTTTAGTCAAGTCATAGAAGAATTACGATTTATAGTTCTTTGTGTCAGTAATGTAAAATCTTTCAGAATTTTTTTAACGCCTTTCACGCAAAGCTTACTTTAGTTCATCATGATCAGCCTGCAGCAGTCCACTGTTGGACATTATGCCTCTCCTATTGCACGCCATTAAACTCGATTTTCGGCAACTCTCATACAGCTGCTACCAGCCATCCTGCGAAGATCGTCGCTCCAACAAGCCTGAAGGCGTCCTACCTTACGTTTGCTTCTGTTACAAAAAGTAGATTGCTTTTATTTTCAAAATCTAGTCGCAATTTCATCTCAGTGACAATCAATGTCAAAAATGTAGGGATGTTAGAGCTATTTTTGACAGATTGGGACTGAGATTAGACTGTGAACGTTCTTAAAGTTACGAGAATTGTCCCTCAGTTCATCACTTTATAAAATTATGACTTAATTCTTCGAATTCTTCCGAACGTTGAAATCACAAAACATGCACACAAATAAAATCATAATTGTTTCACACACGCACCGAACGTATGTCGGTTGTGTATCGGTTAAATCACTCGCGCCGATTGACGACTAGAAAATCGATTCGTTCGTGATCGTATGCAGACATTCCACAGCCATGTTTTTATACGGCCTATTTGAATAAAATTTCTCATTTAATATTCCCAATGCGTTATTGAACCGACTTAGCGGAAATGCTATATGTTTTATGCAAGCTTTAATTATAACCGCGGCCTAAACTACACTGCACCGGTAGTGTCGAAATCAAAATCAGTAAGAAACGAGAATGCCCGCCGATAAAATAAAATGTAATTGCTGAGGTTGGTACTCGTAATTTTATACTCGTTCGGAATTGTGTCTCTGACCTTTTTGAAATGGTTCTTTTCATGCTTTTTTTTTGTTTTATGATGTTTCGATGCTATTTCGTTTTTGTTTTGATGTAAAAATGCTGTTCTCTCTTTTACTTTGCTGAGGAATGCTTTAATTACCAATATAACTTGATTAATAAAAAAGAGTCGGAAAAGAACTTTTATTATTTAAAAATATATATTGGCATTGTCGTTTACTTTCCTTTGTCTATTTCTGAAACAATAAATTCTACGTTTCTTCGCCGCCATATTCAATTTATTGACAACTTAATTACATGTCTAATATTTAAGTAAATACTTTATTAAATGAATGATTACTTTTAAATCGAAAGTCTATCATTGCGTAGGTGTGGGAAGTAAGCCGGCTAAGCATATCAATTGACAATATATTTTATCTATGGAATACCGTGTGGGCATTAATTGGTCGCGACTTACTACAAATTTATTGTTTTTGAAAGTTATTTTGTCCTAAATAGTTGGTTGATTTTGTCATGATTTTGAGGTTAGATTTCCATCTATGTCAACCTTTTTACGACTTGTTTTTAACGAGGTCGGAAAATTAAAAAATGGCGTATTTTTTATCGACCTACTCGTATCGTAACGTAGATAATCCTTACAAGTGACTATAGTTTTTGGTAATATTTAAAATGGACTGCCTAGTTGGTCTAACGGTTGCAAAGCGCTACTGCAGAAGCGCAGAGAATGAGGTCCTGGGTTAGATTCCCGGGTCGGGCAAAGTGTAATTTCCCTCTTGGAGTTAAACATACATAACAGGCGAATTGTAGGTGTACTATAGAAACAAATCTGCCTAATCTTCAGGAGAATACAGGCCTGACGTTATGGTTATACATGTGTTAACACAAGTTTAACCAAAAAATATTACGTGCAGAATATTTTAAAAGGCTCTTCACAAAAACAAAGAAAACCATAGGTAATACGAACCGACAGTCATGCTTCGTAATATAAAAACAGTACACACAACAACTTAGCATATATTTTCACAAATGTTACGGTCGTGGACACCGCATCCATTGTTTTCGAAATACAATAAACAAAAAGGCAGTTTATTGTATTTTTTATTGAATCATAACTTCATAAGCCGCAAGTTATTTATGTTAGTTTTATGTTAAGTGGCAGCTTATACGTATACACGATGACATGTCAAGTTATACATCTCCAGTATAAGCTGAACTGTCATTATAGGTACGAAAAGCCTATGAAAAAAAGAAAATAAAAAGTAATTTATTCAAACTACTTTTCAATGTCAAAATTACATAAGACAGTCCCCCCGCCCCTCGCCATTTCCTATTGCATTAGCTGTGGAAAAAAAATGGCGCAACAAACTCCCCAGCAGCACTACTGTCTATTCAGTTAGAAGAACTTGAGTCTATACAATAGTATGCAAAGTAATTAACATTACGAAACACAAAGTATAAAGCATAATCAGCCTATAATGTTCCCACTGCTGGGACACAGGCCTCCTCTTGGTCAGGAGTGGGCCGTAATCTACCACGTGGGCCCAGCGCGGGTAGAAGTCACAAAACAAAACATTACATTAAATTATTTGCCATAATTATGTCAGCTTGCGCACGCCAATGTACAGACGCCAGCACATCAACCTATCCGAAACTGTCAAATTTTCCCAATCAATTTTGACCTTTATGCTTTGGTAATAAAGTTGAAAATTTATTAAAGAAATTAGACAGATTGTAGTAGGTTGATGTGCTGACGTCTGTACAAAGCGAGGTCAGCTTATATTAGAAACGAATAGGTTGATATATCTTCATATGTACATCTTAAGCATATTAAACGAGCGCCTAATTCTTAGCGTAGGCGCAGATAAATGGGAAAAGAAATCATTAGATCCGTTTAATAAATCGTGTTTTGATTGGCCAATGTTAATTAGGTGCAGCTGATAAATCTGTCACAATTGAAAAGTTTTCTTATTTATAATGCATTTCTAAACAATTTATTAATTGTGGTAGATTGTTGTTTACATAGATTTACATATGGAAGAGGTTCCGATGACATTTGGTATTAATTTTTCCATGCGACGCGACGGTAACATGGAAAGGTATCGATATTATAGGGATATTGGACTATTTGGTTTATGAAGATCATAAACCTTAAATGAAGTTAAACAAAAACGCGAATTTGAATTAATAAGAAATCACATTCATTTTACAGTCAAATTGCAATGTCGTCGTGTAAAAAGTTCTTTAAAAGAAAATCAAGAAAATCTTAATTTGAAATTTTCAACTAAAGTAAAATATTAATCAATTGCAACTAAACTCCACAGACTCCGCAACAGTGTATAATCGATCTTATAAACGGGTTCGTTCTTCCTCAAGAAACCATCCCAGTCCATATTTTTAAATCAACGAAGAAAATAAAGGAAGTGCAGGAGTACCCTCCATAACTGTCGGTACAAAATAGATCATTGATAAAAACCGGCCTCTGATTGGTCGGTATCGGGTTCGCTTAATTGTAGAGTGCGCATGCGGCGGGTATACTATCTAATGCCGATAGTAACGATAAGCTTATGAAATAATACGTTGGAACACGCCGGGAACCTATCCTGCTACTGATGGCACGACTACCACTGGTTTCTGATGGTATTGTGGGGTTTTTGGGTGAGTTAGTGTCGAGTGGAGTATTGTAAAGCGATATGAAAATTAAATAGGTAAATATAATTTGGACGCAGTTCGTGAAACACAAACAACAATAAAAAAAATAATTAAAAATAATGTTTTAACTACAATAGTGTGTGCCTCAGGGTTACGCCAAAAAGGTTCAATTAGCAGAGTTGCCAAGAAGTTTCCTTTCTTTGAAGAAATAATAGGTCTTTTGGTACAGCAATCAATAACCGGTAAACCCTGATGTTAAATTACTCAAATCTTGGTTAGAGTTTAAAAAAAACTTAATTCAGAAACGAAAGAATGTTTAAGTTATACTTAAGTACAGATTAGGACGTTCTCAACTTCAAATTCTCAAATCAGAAACCGGGTGTAAGAAACATTCAAATTATTTGAGATTGAGTAGTTCTAGAAAACTACTGCAAATAACAGATATATGATTTGATGAAGATGTAGAGATTTGATGACTCGGGCAAAGAATGATGGAAGAATATGAACGCTTTAATAGTGTAAAAGAAAAAAGTGCATTTAATGGCACAAAAAAAACAGAAGACAGAAGTGAAAACAAAACACAAACAGAATACTTTGCCATCACTCACCGACATATCGGATATACATTAAAACCGAGTACATCCCGAGGACAGCCGAACATATCCGCAGCGGTGTCGGTTACGGTAACAGTGGCGCGAATTCAATGGTTTTTTCCCATCTCTAAAAATGCCCAACTCGCCTAAAGAAGTTTTCACTTCAAAAACACATGAACAAGATAAAAGTTCAAAGTCTTTCAGGAAATCGAGAATCAAATGAAATCCGCACCAAAAGTAGTGGTGTAAAACATTGTATATGGTAAAACGGTCATTACAAGTACAGACAGCAAGGCAGGCATGTTGTTGCATTGTAAGTAATCTGCCAATTTGCGATATTACTAGCTGAATGAACATCGACGCATAGCTTATGCCCGGGTTACACGGGCTAGTTCTTCGGGCTAGAATAGTCAGAAATTGCTAGTTAGCTAGCCATCTAGTCCCTCTGGCCTCGTGCATAAAGAACTATCCTCTTGTTTAGGTTTGTTAGCTAGTAAGAAAGATATTAAGCTAGTGTGATAATTTAATAGTATCGGTTTCTATTTTTCACTGATTTTACTATCCTGGCTTGTATCTAGCCTCGTATGGTGGCGATGCTAGTATTCAATCGAATCATTTTACTCTATGCTTATGACATTGCAATACTACTGGTTCAACATTTGCTAGCATAATAAAAACATTATTTACCCTAATTGGGTAACACTCTTTCAATCCCAATCCGCGGGCTTTGAAGGATATTTCTAATCCATTGCTTCATAGGTTTGAGAAACGTGAGTGCTCAACAACGTAAATAACGCAATGAATATGGTTGAACTGCCAAAATGAAAGGCATTGCGGTCAATTGTCATTTTATTTTATGTGTTACGCAATTATCCCACATATGTAGCATGTGCCAAACCAGGATAGTAAGCCAGGGTATTACTTGGTCTTTATCATATATCATATCATATCAGGTCTTCGTCATGTTCGTGAACGGGCACCGTCAGTAGGGACTGGTCATCTCTTTGTTGCCACGGCTTATTTTAATTTAATACTTGAATTGTTTTTTTTTCGTCTTTTCATTACGGACGCTTTTAACGTTCTGCATCGTTCTCACATGCATAATTTTTAACATGAACGATGTAACCAAGACTTTGTAACCACATTATTTTTATTTAAAAGAATGTCCATGGCGTTTCTTGCCCGTTCTTCTCCATAGGTACCTACGCTTTGGAATGGGCAACTAGCTTCATCTTTCTGACTGACCGAACCCTTGACAATTCAAAAGTGCCTGTAATTGGTTTAATTGAAATAAATGCTTTGAGTTTGAGTTTATCCTAGCTTGAAAAATAAGCCTCGTGTACCCAGGCATTAGACTTTCTTACTTATGACTAAGCTAGACTACTTATTAACTAACAACTGCATTCCGATGAGGCATAATCTCAATAGGGTGAAGATGTGGGCTGTATCAATAGATTTGATAATGTAGGCTGTCTTGAAAGGTAAGACGCAGCAGTTTTATTGTGTCGATTGTAAAATAATGGGCCGATATATAAAGAGGTTATGTGATTTGATAGACAGCTAATATGATAGGCTTTTTCTTAAGTCATCATGGCGTGCTTGCTTCTATTTTACGAGTAGTTGTCTTTGTAGGTTTAGTTATTAATGCACTTATATGCTCTTCTTTCGAAATTGCTATACGTGTATCCTTAGGTTTTTAGATAGGTTATTCCCCACACAATGGGCGCCTGAAGATGAACGGCGACGCCGAGGCCGGCCCAGAAAGAGATGGTGAGATGACCTGACCTGGACGCGTACCACGAGGGCTGGATCGGGGTGGAGCGGGAAAATAGTTCCTGGAAGGATTTGGGGGAGGCCTTTGCCCAGCACTGCGACAGTAAAGGCTAACAAAAAAACAAATTAGTATCTACGAAATTAGCAGTGGTGGCCCAGTGGTAACGGCCGACTTACGAGTGTAGGTCGTGGGTTCGAACCCAGACAGGCGCTTTACTTTGTGTAAATTATTTTTATCATGCTCTGAAAACGGTGAAGATAAACCTCGTGAGGAAACCGGCATGTCCTAGAACCAAAAATTCGAAAACATGTGACATCTGTCAACCTACACTGGACCCGCGTGGTGGATTACGGCCTTCTCCCTCTCACTGAGAGGAGGCCCGCGTCCCAGCAGTGGAAACATTATAGGCTGATTATGCTATACAAAATTATGTTGCACATAGTTTCGTTTTAGGTAAACTCCAAAAAGCTTAGTTTTTTAATACTTTTCAAAGAACTGATTTGACTTTTTATCGTTGTGAAGTGAAAAGAAGTAGATATGGGTGGGTTTAAAGGTTCTTCTACTAAAACCTTATCAGATTAACTTAATTAACGTTAATTAATCAATCAAAATTTACATTTGGAAGTGGTTTGTACGGTTCTACAACCAACCTTGTAAATCAAAAACGTTCTGCAGTATATCTACTTGATATATTTTATCTGATAACTTTAATGTGGTGTATATTTTCGTCTCTTTAAAAGATTCTGATGAACTGTTGAAACGCGGAAACTATAAGATGGTGAGATATAAATATAAATCAGGCGTGTACAGCTCCCAGCAATTAAACTTACGGCGGGACTTGCGCGCGCGCATATCGGAGCACAAATCATAATCAGCGCCACCTGTGGGCGGCTGACAGTAAAACATAGCTTAGATCCTTCAATATGAACCATTTGTTGCACCGTATTCTATCTTATCAACATTAAAATAATGGCTAGAATCCTTTGTAGGGTTTTATACTGAATTTTAAAATATCTTTGTGAATTCAGCTCATAAATTGGATTAAGAATTGGTATTGATAGCTGGTAATAGAATTTCCTTTTGATTTTATTTGCGATGAGTTGTTTGTTGGCTTCTGCTTATGTTATCGGCTCTTCCTTTGAGTTTAAGCGTGGGAGGAATTAGAGGAAGGTGGGTTCTGTACCATAAATCATGCCACATACTGTAAATAGCATAGACTTATGTGCTAAGCCTTGTCCTAGGTTTTCTGTTGTACTATTATGTAAATGACATGGTCAATAATGGTCATGACTCGGAACAAACAGACACAAGACCTTACAAATGTTTGTTCCGATTGTTTTACATGTCTGGAAACATTTCAGTACATAGAACAAGGTAAGCATGAACTATGAAGTAATATGAGGTTCATTAACTTTAAGTTCATCTTATGAATCTTACCCAGGGACGCCGCTTCGCCAATAACTTTCATCAAAAGAGATTTTGACAAAAAAGTAGCGGTAAGGCTGTACTGTTGCTTCCCAATTTTCTTATTGTTTCCTTAGAAGAAGGCAATTTTTCAAATATAACAAACTGGTAGAAAATTTTGTTATGCCTATTAAGTATTTCGCGTTTGTCAATATCGCAGAGTAAGTATCAACATCTACGACATGGAAGAGCGATCAATCGATAAACGTATAGGTACCTCTGGACATATAGTAGGCGTTTACCAAATTGAGCTAGGGCCCTAGGATTCTCCGCCTTCTGCATCCAGTCCATCTAAGGGCTAGCGATCTACGCTACGCTTAACGATTCGCAGGCTCTAGACAAGTATTCTACTGTTTCAAATGCCATTAGTCCTTCTGCAGCAGAATGCGTGAAACATATTCAATTACAAACAAGAACAGTTATTGCCCTATTAGCAAATAAACGCGTGCTGCATTAACTAATTACTGCCACAAATCACAATCATAACTGGACATATAAATTATCACCTATATTTCTTTAGCAGTGCTAGAACTGCGAAGTGTACGTACAGCTGCATATCAAACTACACATAGCCAGAATAAGCTGACCTCGCATTGTATGAAAAGCCTATACAAAGCAAGACCAGTTAATGTTGGCTCTATATATAGATTTATATGAAGCTGTGTGTACATATAAGTCCGTTAATTCTGAAATTAACCTAACAGAAAGTATTTGCGTGATGCACGAAGATCTGGGTATCAGACCGTGGTGCGATGGTGCATGGGATAAGGGGAGGCGGAAGCGACGTATAGAGGAAGATATGGATGGGCTGAAATTAATAGGAAATGTATTAAGATGTTCGTTTAGATATGATTTCGATGATGGATTACAAAATGGGTTTCCATATCTTTCCTTGTTCCTTGTGAGGGACGTAAAGGCGACTGAAATATTTTTTTGGAAGTGATTTTAACTTAAAACTCAAAGCTGATGAAATGCCGCTGTTGTGTCATTTCATTGTGAGTGTGTGTATGTTAAGATTAATAATAGGTGTTTGGCTTTCTGCTTCAGCATAACCTAGCTGTATCTCATGCATTTTACTCTTAGAAGATATATTTCAGTATCATCATCATCATTCTCCTGCACTTATCCCAATTTATTGGGGGTCGGCGCAACATGTCTTTTTCTTCCATAATTCTCTAAGAGTCGTCATCTTGGTTGCCACCCCCTTTCCAACCATATCATCATTCACACAGTCCATCCATCGTTTCTTTGATCTTCCCTTACTCTTATATCGAAATTCATACTCAAAACTTTCCTCACAATATTTTCCTCATTCCTCCATATCATATGCCCTATAAACCATGATATATTTTGAGCAATTTAATCAAAATAATACACTATAATTTCATTCGTTATCTATAGTTTATTACTTGGACCAAAAGCAAAATCATTCAGAGTGTGAATCGAAATTGCATAAAGAGCACATTATTGCATTCTCAATTCACACTAACTATGTGTTAATTATGATTTTAAACTTTAACTACTAAAATATAAAATTGAAAATCACTTGTCATCGTAAATTTGGCGAGTGCTTAAAAGATTATTTAGATAAAGATCGCTACAACAAATTAATAGTTTGTTTTAGGTTCTGAAACATGTTTTTTATGTAAGTGTGACGGGCTATGTAGTAACAAATTAGTATTTTGTTAACAACATTAGTCAAGAGTATTTCGAAATAAGTAAGAATAATTGAGTTCATGTTAAAAAAAATGTTTTGCCAGTTTTTTTTTTTATTTGTTCTCGTAGCCTAGACAAGACCCGGAGTAGATTTAACTCGTTTAAAACTCAATCATACCCTTCTACACTGTGTATTAAAGCTAAAAAAACATGGGAATCTTCAAGAATCCATAATTCATCTTGACGTTTTAACCCCACTTAATAACAACTATTTACCCAACTCTAGCAATTTGAACGTACCATTTTAAACTCGACGGCGGTGGTGTCATCAACCTTTTTAATAACGTACTTATTACAATAATGGCACAGTTTTCTTAAAGAAACTCGTTCGAAATTCGCGGCTGTTGTGCGTGGTGATTACACCAATTATCTTGCTCCGTTTTGATACGTCTTAAACACGCGAGCTTTTTCAAAATACGAAATGCAACTAAACAATCATTATCTCTGTTCTAATTATGAAAAATAAAGAAGAATAAAATTTTCTAATATCTGTTATTTATGTAGAGGTTTTAGTCTAGTAATCAAGGAGTCTTGCTGTCTTGAGAAAATCACAGGGACTATTAGATGTTATTATAAATAGGTACTATTATTTATTTTTTTAGGTCAAACCCTCAATGACGTCAAGAAAAATGTGCAAATGTATTTATCTGCCTACAATTTTATTCAAGGAGAAATTTATTATAATATTGTGGTTTTTATTTTCCTATGCATTGTCTTAAAACCATGATTAAAGCAACGCCTGGTCATTCTGACTGATTTTAGTAACTGAACACATTTTCATATTTCTTCTACGTTAACAATTTAATTAATATGAAACATGACTTCGACATCGATGACATAAAATTGCGCGGGAAACCACCATAAAGAATTCACACTACTTCTATTAAAAGTATTAATCATCACAGATATCAACAGTACAGTCTAATAATTAACAAATAATTATAAATAACACTTAATAGATTATGAATAATTCATTTAATTAAATATTCATAACACTGGTATGTATGGTGTTATTACGACAATTATTTCATTATTTATCGGCAATAATTACACAATCGCGGGACATCAAATATGACGTTTGTTGTCAACTGTCATTACATCGGTAAGCGAATCGAGAATGCCATTTTAATTGTTATTCTGCATAATGTGTGGGCGTTAGTCATCGCGGTGAATGCACGATGGAACTGTGTAGGTTGAAAATACATCTAAGCTAACTTATCGTGTTTTTCAAGGAAGTTATAACATCCGCGATCCGGGTACAACTTGATTTTTGCATATTTAATTTTAACGATGACATTCTCGAACACTTACAGATAAAATATTAGCTCAATAGTCTGCATCATCATTTTAAATAGGTTTGCTAAAACAAGGGCTAGTTTACACCGACTTCATCAAGTTTTTAATCCCGCCAGCGATCATGTTCCGTGTATTAGAGATGTTCCCAGCAGCCCTTCATTACGCCGCATCCATCCACGTCTCGCCAATAATTACAGAGCTCTTCTAGACAAATCACGTGCTGTGGTCCAAGGGATAGGAAACTTTCGATTTCGAGAAAATAATTATGATTGTTTTTTAACTCATTAAGATTTATTTTTAAGTCTGAAATGACCAATCCACCAAGAGTAAGCGTGGTAATAAATGCTTGTGCCTTCTCTTTATGGAGGGAGGCCTTTGTCCTGCAGTTGGACACTAATAGGCGGGTATTATGTTTTGTCTTATTTAGTTTTGACATAGCAGCTCTAAAATATAAAAAAAAAAAATTAAATTAGTCGAGGCCTTTGCCCAACGGTGGGACATGAACGGCTAAAAAATGGCACTCCGGGAGTGCCGACAGAAGTAAAAACAAAACACAAACAGAATACTTTGATATCACTCACTGACATATCGGATATACATTAAAACCGAGTACATCCCGAGGACAGCCGAACACATCCGAAGCGGTTTCGGTTACGGTAACACTGGCGCGAATTCAACGTGGACCCACTGTCAAAATTAATTTCGCTTAAAAATGCGAAAGTGGAATCTGTTTTGTTTGGAAACATCCACGAAGGAATAGAGACTAGAGTAAGTTGGTGCGATTGTCAAACCTGCAGAGAAGTGTGAAGATAACATGTTTATACAATATTTTAAGCAAGTACCGACCGGATTTAACGCCATGGTTTTACGTTCCGGATTACTCAGCAGCTTCGTCATAGCAGTAAATTAAAACCCTCACAAATAAAGACACACAATCGAGTCATCAATAGCAATGTAATTTAAAAGAGTGTCCATGGTGTCTCTTGCCCGATCTTCTCCAGAGGTATCTACTACGTTTTGGGATGAACCGCCTCCTTGACAATTCAAAATTGCCTGTAAATGGTTTTTGAAGTGAAACTTCTTTACGCACGCTTGACTTGGGGAGTAAGCTGGCGAACGCGTGACGTAAGCGTTACATAAAGTGTGATCGGGCGAGGCGAACGGGAGTTGAGTGAGGGATATGAGCAAGAGAAAGCAGTGCACGCGCACATTTTCTTTCTCTCTTCCTCTTATAGCGAAGTTTCACTTCAGTCGTGTGGTCATAAGCACACTCGGTTTTTTTTTTAAATAAATGCATAGTTTGAGTTCGTCATAGCAGTAAATCAAAAGACCTAGCAAATAAAGACACAAAAGCTATTCACCAATAGAAGCACTTCTCCTAAGCCTTGTTCCAAACCGCACATGTAATATTTTTTTGCTACATAGTTCTAAAACAGGGAAATCCGTCGCCAGCAAACTTCCATAGTGTTACGTGTGTATAGGTTTTGCTATACATAACTGAGGTAGGTAATGTCTGTCTGTACGAGGAAAGAAGTTTTGTGGTCGCAAGACGCGCACACGCAAGATTATGTGATGTCTTGTGACGGGAAAATATGGAGCGATGCATTATAGGCAGAGGTATTGGTAGGAGATATCGTAATTAACGCTGAAGTGTGTAATGTAAATTGTTTTTGTGTTTCCTCTGAGTATCCGTGTTAAGTTACTCATCGAGGCCTATTCTTTGGAGTGTTCCTGCAAATGTGTAAGGAAATTGTATGTTATTGGATTTATCGATTTGAAGTTTCTCAGTAGGAGCCTGAAGTCTGGATTTGTTCCCAGTTAATGGCAATAGACTAGACCCTTGTTACATGGGATTTAAAAATAACTGGCGAATAGGTACACTTCTGTATAATCCTGCGGGGAAACGCGTGATGTTATGTTATGTGTAAGGAGATAACAAAGAAATGTAGTTATTCGCAAAGAAGGTTGCAACTCGCCATAGAACAAATAAAAATAAAGGCTGAAGCTGTGGCGAGACAGTGCTTCCTTACCCAAACCATTCGTTCCACCCGCTGAAGACCTCCACCTGGACATGAGTTACCTTGGGCAGACCCCGGACCCAGGTTGGCCGAAGCAAGGAAAACCTGTTCGGGTGGAGATTCGTAGACGACTCCGCCTTGGAGTGTAAATGTGGTGCTGTTCCACAAACGATGGGACACTTAATATCATGCCCTGCGTGTCCTGTCAGCTGCACGTTACAGGAACTGGTGGACGCTGGTGATGGCGCCAAACAAGTAGCCGAATTCTGGGCCGAGTACATTTAGAATGCTATCGACACGCTAAGAATAAGATAGAACAAATACCCACGCGTAGGTATTTGTTATCAGCAAATCTATTTAATTTTACCATTAAATAGATTTGCTGGTAACAAATGACAATTCCCATTCCAAAACCATTCACAAAACCGTAGACTCATAGACTACAAAGTACATGAACGAATAACATTCACACACCTACATCAATATTCTTGAAACGTACAAATAATCTCTCTTCTGTCCACTTGTCGGTGAGAAGCCGAGACCACCGGACCACCGCGGCGATACCCACGCGCCTCTCCGCTTGAGAGCCACTCCTGCGCAGCCGTAACGCGACGCGTGACGCTGCGATTAGTCGCCGATATGCGTATCAAGCGTGCTGCGATTTTCACGACATTGTCGCGGATTTGTGGCGGTAGATGATTTGGTGAATTGAGGAGAGATTATGACGTGGCTGTAAAAGGGTCGGCAGGGTCTTGTAGGGTTCTATTTTCTATGTTGTTAATGTCATCCATTGTTTTTCAATAGCACTGGCGTTTTACGGTATTTGTAAATAGAAAACGAATATTTATTTGTTATGCTATGTAATGTCTTGAATTGTCTTGACATATTTATCGAATTATGTGTATAGTTAGTTAGTGAAGTCGACCATGTAACTACCTAGGAAACGCGTAGAAAGTGCTTGCAAGCAAAAACATAATTTGCCTGATTGTCGGACACAATTACTCTAATCTATGTCACGAGACAAATAAAAATATACTAGAATGCAATTTAATATGCAAATGTGACAGATTATCCACGTCGCAACAACGCACAGACTGACTTTATCGTCCCCACGAACAAATGCCACCGTTATCCTGTGACCCAGGGTTGTCAATCTACGCGATTGCAATTAGCGGTGCGCACGCGCAGCGATGGCCCGCGGGGCAGCCCTGCGGTTGGGCGATAAAACGTACGTGACGGGTCGCAGTCGCAGGTTAACGCGTGTTACAATGAATGACGACATTAACCTGTTGTTTCAATATAGCGTTTGTTAAACCAACAAAAGCAGTCCGAAGGTAGTTACGGTAAATCATTTGCCTCCTATTTCCCTCAAAGCTTGTAGGCAAATATTGTTTATTGTATGAATTGGTACATGCTTCGTCCTGACCACAATGTGGTCGTTGGCTATTGTTTATGTTATCAGATATGGAAACTACTTGTGCATTCGGACTTTCTCAGACTCTCTCTTTAATTTAAGATGAAATAGTTCATGCATCTAGCCTGTGCGACCATACCTACATATTGTATTGAGGTTGTAGAACAAGAAAGCTAAAAAACACAAACGTATGACGGTTGGAAGTTAGTAGCAGGGCAATTCCCGTGTTTTTTTAAGAACGTTCGCATTCTCATCTTAGTCTCAATCTGTCAAAAAAAACCTAATCTAATTTTCATAAATTTTTGACAAGTTTTTGACATTGATTGTCGCTGAGATGAGAACGTTACGGGAATTCACCTTCTGTTGTTAGCTTAGTTTTTGGAGTTCTTGACAGACAAACGTACCTACATACAGAAAACAAAAAGGAGGGTGTGTGTGCTGATGACTTCACGATAGGAGTGAAGACTAACGACTGGAGCCGAGTATACCCGATTCAGCATCACCAACTCGAGCGTAACGGATCAGTTTCAAAAGAGTGCAAAGTGCGCCTAAAAAGTTTCCACTTCAAAAATCCATGATCACATCCCAAGGACAAGTACACGGACCCTTTAAAAGAACTTTGTAAACTTTTAAAATCCTGACACCGTGTTAAATTCATTGTTAATCCAGGCTTGTATCGTTTACTTTCAAACGACAAATAAAACCAACGTTTATGACCGTTTAGCTTGTTACTTACAAAGGTTTTATGGGTTTTATTCCCATCGTTCTGGCATAATATTACATTATTATTATATTACATTAAACTGCAGAAATTGTATCCTAAATCCAAATCTCCTTCGTGCATCTTTCATGCAAACAAGAGTATCATATTAAAATCAATTGTCATGTAAATTGCACCACACTTGCGTTCTACACCCTATTTGCGTAACATACGATCAATCACAATCTGAATCATTTTGAAAGATATTGCTAATCCATTGCTTCCTATGTTCGAAAACTGTGTCTGCTCAACAACGTAAATGACGCAATGAATGTTGTTGAACTGTCAAAATGAAAGCCATTTCTACTGATAGTGTGTTACGCAATTACTCCGCTGATTCCTCTTAAAGATCTAAAATAGCCTTTATAAATAGCTTTTGACGATAAAAGTTTCTTGACGAGTTCTCGGTCTACCATTCGGTCGGTCAGCCATTTTTCTCTTGGTTCTCTTGCTCAAGGTTCAAGACCTGAACTGATCCCTATGATAAGTCCCTTGTGAAAGTAGCACTCCCAACCTAATGACCTCACATACTAACTCAGATAGACCGTTGATAAGTAAAAGAATGTTTCAGAATAATTTTTCGCTCATTATTTATTTTCTTTTTTGCAGGTAAGCACCACAAACCTCTAGTTTGTTCTAATTGGGAAGAAATTCTTATCTCTCCTTTTGGTAAGTTCTTTGATGCCGACTTTTTGGTTACGTGTAGGAAAACTATACATTCTATGTGCTTAATGGACTCGGGAGTAGGGATTGTGAGAAAGCAAAAAGCTAACTGCTATATTGCCGGCCTTGATTTGTTTTTCCAAACAATAAAAATGCGAGAAATACTCCTCAAATTGCCATTTTTTTTTTTTAGCCAATATTGTGCCCCACTGATGGGCAAACGCCTGCCATTTTTATTGCCAAACCTCCGTTCCCTGTCTTGTACGATTTCTGGCCATGTTGGCCCTGCAAACGTTACCAGATCTTCACAACGCCTTCGCTTTGTGGTCTGCCTCGACGGCGATGTCCTCCCTCAGGCGTCCACTCAAGTGAGTGACGATCTTTGTCCATCTCTCCGGGTGCATTCGTAAGACGTGTCCTTTTCTAGTTACAAAAGCATAGATCAGTATATTGAATCAGCCACAAGTAAAATACTTACAGAGAAAATGTGTACCAATGACAAAATAGTCCAAATAATCGTATAAAAGCAAATAAAGATTGCGCATTGCGACATAATGATGTAACAGAGTGCTAAAGACATTAGTACTTTGTCGATAATTGAGTGAACACAGTCCGACAGAAGGCGTAATGGCGACCCTACTAGCTCTCTTGTAGAACTCAAATACTGTTTTAGCAACACTTTGTGTATCTTGTCGGCTAAAACTATACATGTAACTGTCAAGTGTTTACGTTGTTATCGCTTTTAGAGGCTTACTTTCAAGCTTTTTCCTAGTCATGTTCAGTTTGACCCCTGTTTTGTGGCCAGTGGGACAGTCCACGCGGTCCAAAACATTAAGCTAGGAATTTGCATAGTGAACTACTTTTTTCCAACGATTTTCTATTGTTTTTGCTTTCCTCGGAACTCGACGAGAAAGAGCGGTAATGTTCTTTGCATTGCTTACCAAAACCCTGGTTTCCTCTTTCGGTTCATGATCATCTGAGTTATTCGGCATTACATAATCAGCCTATAATGTTCCCACTGCCGGGACACGGCTGAAAATTATTTCATCACCACTGCTCTCAAAACGGTGAAGGAAAACATCGTGAAAAAACCGGCATGTCCTAGAATCAAAAATTCGAAGACGTGTGACATCTACCAGCTCGCATTGAGCCCGCGAGGTAGATTACAGCCCACTCCCTCTCGAAGAGCAGAGGCCTGTGTCCCAGCAGTGGGAACATTATAGGCTGATGCGTAATCGTCATAACCTTTAGTGTTCTGTGTGGATAACTTGGTCATCACTTGGTAACTAGGCTAATAATTTTATATCCCCAAGTAGTGCATATTATTTTATACATTGATTGCCTATATTAGCTTTTGCTGTATTTACAAGTTTATACACCTCATTTAATTTCCTCGTTGAATAGCTACTTCTGCCTTATCTTCAGAAACATCTTATAACATCGCTATTAACTAGCATGAATCGGTTTACAAGCTGCGTATGAGTGTTCTAGTGCTGTAATATTACCAGTAACTGGTTAGATACTACTCAGATGTAATCGTGGTTGACAGACGTCCGACTTTATGTGGGTTTTATGTGAAGGTAAAATGTTGAGTTTATTTTAATTAGCTGTTATGTGAAAGAGCTCTTAGTGCCTGTTTCAACATGCCAAGTTAGCCACAATCTAAGAGATTCATTAAAATATGAAACTGAATTTGTATGACTTTATCTGCCAGATGTCTTTAGATGCCAGGTTAGATATCTTATGACGACAAAATAATTAATTCTGCGAAGACATGCAGTGATTTTCGTTGTAATTAAAAGTAAATGAGGCGCTTTGACTTAAGCTCATCATCCTCATTTCAGCCGAAAGACGTCCACTGCTGGACATAGGGCTCCCGCAAGCACCGCCACTTCGACTGGTTCTGTGCGTTTCGCATCTTTGTTTTGGTTTTGACCTTCACCAGTTCATCGGTCCACCTTGCGTACGTAGCGTCGTACTAATTTTTAAGTAATAAAATAAAAATATTTTTCTAAACTCATCACGTCTATGAAGTTCCGCTAATTAATTACAGATTAAGGTTAATGACTACTGAGTACATATACCGACCAACTATTGAACGTCTATTCTTCCATAGACATTCCCCTCAACTGTCTTGCATTTCAAAGCAAGCTAATATAATAATACGATCATAAAACAATGCATTTAACATACGAGATAACACCACACGATGCATACCAGCACGTTTACAAAGTCCCCTGCGCGTACGCACGCTATCCGGGAAACGACAGGCGGTTGATATCACCGGTTGGTATTACCTACTGGCGGTATATCTTACCGTTGCCTTCCTGTGCGGATTTTTGCTGGATTAGTGTGGCGAAGAATGTTGCCAATTGAAAAACTGATGTGGGATGGTCCTTCGTTAAAAAAAGATGTAATCGGAGTTTGGATATGGATCTCCGTATGTCCCTAATTCCGACCATGCGTTTGCGAATCTTCAAGTAATTGTAAAGGAGTATTTTTGTCTATCTGGCGTTCGCCTCAGCTGTCCCATTGATGGTCAGAGGACGGAGTACTCCCGCCTCAACTTCGCTTCTTCAACGCCCACATCTTTAATAGCTAATAAGGAACAGTTTTTTTGGAAAAAACCCGAGCCCCCCGCGTCTCGTCCTCGTCATCCTGGAGTCATCTTGCTGCCTCCAGCTGCTGTGTTTTTCTACCTTGAACTCACAACACTATTTCCATCAAGCCTTCCTATCGTTCTTCGCCCAGCCCATCTATTATCCCGCTTCCCATAATTCTCCACTGGCAACAATATTACGCCTGCAATAACAGCTGTAACACTCCCAGTTGACACATTTTCTGAGTTTGTTTATGATTTTACAAGCGGCTGCGAGTCGCGACTGCGTGTCGTCTGTCGTTCTCTCGGCACTGGCGCACGCGCAGCGCTTTATGATTTTCGCGCGTCTATATTTCCTGCCTAACGGTTCAGCTAGGGTTGCCAGATAAATTTATGCGCCGGATCGATTTATGTGCTGCGTTTTAGGAAGTTATTAATTTTTGTTGTTGGTAATGGTGTGTTAATGTTTTGTTGGGAGTGTAATTGCTTTTCGTATTTGTTCTTTGGCGTTGAAAGACTGGAAATGAAGATGAATTATTTTATTTGTTTTTCTCGTTATCAATATTATTCCTCGTTAAGGTTCCCCTTAAATCTTTTTGTTTTTATGCCTATGTCTGTACACGTCCAGTTGAAAACCAGCGTCAGGCACTAGTTGTCTGGCATTATTGCTGAACTGGGCCTTTTTGGCGCAGCCGTGAGGCACACTTCCCTGCTAATTACTTACATCGGACTTTACGCTTTTTATTTGATCTTTGTTTTGTTTTTTTATCTGATGTATCTGGTGTATTGTGTGTCTTTTAGTCTGTGCTAAATAAATGTATTTTCTTTCTTTCTGTATATTTAAACAGCGATGGTTATGATTAAATTATTCCTTAATTACTCAATTTCTTGTCATTTCCGGATTCGAAAGGCCTGGTCCTTTGTCAGGCCCTAAAAACGTGAGATGTTCGCATCAACTCCCACGCAGCATGATTAACACTGCTCGTGGTATCTGCATAGCACAGTCGTATTAAACGCTGTACGTGAGCACGTTTCGTGCTGGTCGGGAATGGGGCCAGATTTGGGTTTCAAATGCTACAATTTCTTAGTGTGGACGTTGTTATCTGTAAATGACGGAATAAAGCATTTGCTAGGTTGTGGTCTACAATAAAATTAGTTAAAATCTTGGGGTGAGAAAGGCAGTGAGATGCATCTCACACAATGAGTAATCTCATTTATATAGCATGTGTTTTTAAGTTGTACTTTTGAACAGCAGTATATGCATAGATTTTTGGCAGCCGTTACCGAGCCCGAAAGTCAGACAACCAGTCTTACCAAGGGGTATCGTATTACCCAGTAACTGGGTTGTGGAGGTCAGATAGGCAATCGCTCCATGTAAAATTCAGCTGCATCTGGTTAGACTGGAAGCCGACCCCAACATAGTTGGAAAAGGTTAGGTAGATGATGAGTATGCTTCATGCAAGCCAAACAGCAACATAATAGAAACAACAGATTACCTCCTGCTTTAAGTATAGTCAGGTGGGGTAATTGCAATAACGGGGTATAAGCAATAAGGCTTGTATTTGATTACCTAAATTATCAGAGTGATTATAATTAAACAAATAACTTAAAACTTTAGCCTACTAAATACTTAATACACGTGATAATTATAAATTTAATACTGCTAAAAAGTAAAATGTTGTCTAAGGTTGAATATGTCATTCTAGTTATGGTACTCGCATTTACCCCACCTGACCCTACTACATAATGGTGGTTACTCCTTGACAACAACAAGTAACTTGTCAAAATCGAAGTTGATTTATTCGTTTGCTTTTTAGGCACCTTGGTCTAGCTAGAGATCAATCGCTTAGATAAAGAAAACAACGTTTCACAAGTTCTTCTTCCCACTGAGCCACCTTTGCAAACACAATGTGACAACTGACGAAACCAAGACCAGATAAGGCTGTATTCACCTTTAATATTCGCACTACCACCTTGAAAGTCAAGCCAGCTAATTAGGAGATAAATAACACTACGCCCAAACATCGTGCTTAGTAGTAATTGCCCGTAATTGCAATTTATTGCGTCCGCACTATAGTAACCGTTGTTTATTGGATGCCCTTAATAGTTCTATGGTGGACGGATTTAGATTTAATTGGTTCGTTTTTAAGCATTTCGGATTGCGGTTAATGATTTTATGATCGTTTATTGGGACTGTAGTGTGTCTATCTTTCTAGAATTGTCTATGGAATGCACTACATTGACAGCTGTCAAACGACTCTGTGGTCTGCAAATGTCATTTTGATACAAAGATCTTTTGGCGCGTTGTCAAATTATCGGAACTACCGCGGCCATCTTGTTTTTCAATACAACAAACAATGTCATTCAGGCGCCAAAAAATTCTTGTAAGTAACACTTTATAAGGTCTTTTCTATTTCTGGATAATTATTGGTTTATAGTTGGTAGCTAGAACCTTACTTTGTCTTTATTTTTATTTTCCAAACACAATGGCGACTTGTCTTAGGAAGGGACTGTGTATCTGCAGCTTTTCAATGGCATTTCAAACGTAATGAATATAACTGAAGTTACCTATAGGCTGCAGCCCTACTTTACACCCACAACAGTCACCGTTCCCTTCAGCTAGCTCTTTTGCATTGCACAAGATATCGCAGGTAGAATTGATGCAATTACCATTTCATTTCCGTCAACATTATACATTCTCTAAATTGAAGGAGCCTTCAGCCTCCGAATTTGAATAATACCCTCTAAAACGGTACAAAACAGGATACGAATCGTTACCAATCGGATTTTCGAAGAAGCCATGCATTTATTTACACTTCCCAGATTCGCCTGCAGGCGATTTTCGGTTCTCAGTCCATTGTATGTTAACTCAGACCGTCTTTACGAATTTATTACGGACCCCTGAAATAAAAATGGCGATAATATCGTTAATGTTGCTAATATTTTTCGCAGCTGAGCAAAAAAAGGTGGCGGCGCCGCGTTGATTGTTTCACATAAATCATGTGCAACGCCATTAGTAGGACAAATGCGCTTGCGCAGGTCCCATCTCATTTGCATATTAACTAGGCAAAATTGCTATAGCTTTGTCTCTAAAGGAAAGGCCATTCTTGCCTTTCTTTTATGGTATTATCGGTGGTATAATGTATTCAATAAAGGATAAACTTTTCTCTTTGTTGTGAAGGTTTATGACTTGGTTAAACTAAGAATGCGCACTCGCACCGAAGACGCAAATACTGTTGCGTAGTGGCCAAATCTTGTATCGAATTAAATCCCGACATGTATGTTTAGCAGCCTCCTCTGCCAAGATAAATATACAAAATTACATTTGTTTGAGAGTCAATTTGCCAAATCAAAGGCAAAAAAAAATTAAATTTAAAAAATCAAAAAACCCGACTGCGGTAAAAAACTTAAGTTAAAAAAAACTGAAAAGCTAAAAACAAGCCCATTTTAAATTAAATAAAAGTTGGAAGCAGGCGGGACCCATACCATTTTTCTATTTTCAAACTCAAATGGGTCCCGCCTGCTTCCAACTTTTATTTAATTTAAAATGGGCTTGTTTTTAGCTTTTCAGTTTTTTTTAACTTAAGTTTTTTACCGCAGTCGGGTTTTTTGATTTTTTAAATTTAATTTTTTTATTTTATTCTTTTTAGTTATGAGTTGTAAATTCCACTTAAGTGTGATAGTTTCCTTTTTTTTTTTATTTTAATTAAATGGCATCTCGTAGTTGACCTTGAGAGGTCGTGACTACTTAACCGGACTATCCTGTGGTTGCCTTAAGAAAACTCAAAGCCTCCAGCCAGGGCGAATATCTACTATATTAAGCGACTACACGCTAAGGGCACCCCCTGTGGGGTACGAACCTCGGCTTAGGGCGTCGCTGGAGAGGGCAGCAAGATGGGACAGGCTGGATCAGATTTTTATTATTTAAGGAAAATTGGTACTTTAAAGCTTGATAAGTCACTAACGGTTTACTTAATCAAAAAACGGTCTTCCCAAACCACTGATATTTTTGAAAGACCTATCCAACGATACCCCACTTGACATAGTTTCTTGACTTTCATTTTTTTCATTTTCACAATATGGCGTCTAGCAGTCGCCATATTGAATTTTCATTAACGTCATGTCTTTAGTGACACTCGCCGGACTAAGAGGAATCGATTGACGTGTGAATCATCAAAATCGGCCCAGGCGTTTGGTCTGTATAGTGCTTCAAAGGAACATACAAACATACATACATACTTACATACATACATAGGCTGATAAACACATTACCACTCCTTTGCGTCGCGCAGTCGGGTAAAAAAAGGACGGTCATGCCAAAACCTTGAGTCGTCTTATTGAATTCTTGGCTTTTCTACATATTCGAGTGCTATGTTCTCGTCATCCATCTCCATTTAAAGACCCTAGGTTATGGCCAGAGACCCTTGACCCAGTAAACAAAAGCTTTCTTCTGACATTTTTGGCGAATAATTTTAATAATACGGTAATATTTATTCAGTTGACTCGTGCTTTGCTTATTTGGAAGACAATTTCCATAAACAGTGTTTGTACCTGCCGTTCGGTTCTTGTTGCTACTTCCAGTGTTGCCTACACCGACGGAACCTTAAAGGATTGTAGTCTTTTGGAATCGAAGGTTGTTAGCTTAACGTTTTTAAACTTCGGTATAATGAGCGACATCCGTTCCAATATTTGTCGAAGGATAAATATGTTTCATTGTATTTAAGAAGACTTAAATAAAGTAGCAATGTATGCAGGTATTGCGTTTGTAATGATCAGTCAATACGCAAATTGACAAGCTAACAAAACAGTCGAGGTTTGAGAGCTGCGCACTTTTTGAAATCAAAACGGTTTCTTTATAGTCGACTAGATACTTCAGAGGCATCAAAGTAAGCCCTAAGCACCGCTCCCAGCAACATTTACTAAAATATTAGTTCCCTTCACCATAATTTATGAACACAACACCCCATTTCCTTCAGTAAACTCTCGCAAATTGCTTGATTTCTAAGCTGGTAGATCAAATACACTATATTTTTCGCCCATTTCAAGACCAGCCTGGACATCAAAGATTCTTGCAACGTTGCAATTGCAACCAGGTTTTATTCGATACAAAGTAAATCCAGGACAGTATACAAACGTATGTAATGTAAAAATATCGCAATCTGATAGCTTGAAGTGAGTAAACTTTGTGAAAAAGTGACCGGGTCAGCGGACAGGTCGCGGTGACATTTAACTAAATTACGTGCGTGCGGATACTTTGTGAAATGATTGTGGGTTTCGGAGCGATGAATTGCGGAGACCTACAAGGTAACTGAGAAAGTATATGGAGTATTTAAAAAGGTCGAATGTATTGCTTTCGCTTTTCTGCGTCAATTTAATTGGAAATTAAAGGATTGATGTGTGACATTATCGAATTTCGGTGTAATTTATTAATCAAGAGAAATTAGTGGCATTAACTGTATCTGTATGTAGGAAGTACCAGTTTCAGTATAGTATATATACGTATATGCGTAGGTTATATATGTCTTTACATTAACCTCCTTACTAATAAACCTTGTATAGCGTCTGTATAGTTACACAATGCTTTGTCTTCTTCTTTCGAAAGTCAAATTACTGACGACTGAAAGAGAGAAATCGTTGTGTAACTATTCATCTGTTATAATACGTTTATTAGTAAGGGGGTAAGGGTAAGTAAGGTACATAGAATGTCTTAAAAGTTTAACAAAAACCTTGACCGAAGCTAAAGGTTACAGTTAACCAGCATAATCTCTTCCAA
Source organism: Amphipoea oculea (assembly GCA_945859645.1). NCBI lineage: Eukaryota > Metazoa > Arthropoda > Insecta > Lepidoptera > Noctuidae > Amphipoea > Amphipoea oculea. Next base: position 20,649,807 of record OX243873.1, read on the forward strand.
ACAAATTCTTATTCACTTTCGTTACCAACCCTTCACTAATTCCGCCCACGTTTTCCTCCCATCATTCCACAGACAGCTTAATCTTTAAATACCAGGTTTAACATAGTAAAACCAACCTACACAAATGGCCGACATTCTAAAATGTCTGTCACAAGATGTTAAGCATCTGTTGTGGCCTAATTAGCCATAGTTGGGCAGATTTGACATTTATTTAGCCATGACAACACGGAGTCAGGAGTTCAAAACAATAAGGGAGGGACAAATGTGTTTAAAGATAATGCCAGAGCTCCTAAACAGCGTAAACAGGTCTAATGGTTGTTAACCTCTGGAGTTATTGTAGTGACTGCAAATGCTCTGGTATAATCGGCACATAAAGAGTTGTGTATTTTTGCTAGCGATTGTGGCCTTACCATTTAAATTACTCTACTGGAAATTACACAGAAGCGGTCGAAGTGGCGATGCTTGAGGGAGGCCTATGTCCAGCGGTGGACGTCTTTCGGCTGAAATGATGACGATGATGACTGAAAATTGGAACATACAAAACAACTTGTATTGTTTTATGTTTTATTGTCTTCAGCTGCGTTCAGAATGGAAACGTCACACAGCTGATTAAGCTGTCACTAATCATTTTTGTTATTGCAACAGAAACCGTCCGACCTAAAACTATCATTCCATTGAAAGCATAAAGCTGAAAGTCTATATACGAGTATCATATCTAAGTCATCATGCAATCCCAAATCAGTTTAGAAATCTTCATGGTCCGAGATGAAATGCTGCTGTCAGACGTCCTTACATTAACCACTCGTCAAGCGAGATTAAAAATCAGCGATCGTCATCTGAATTCAGGTCTACCTGTCGTTGTATTAATGAGGCTTTGCGACCTGGTCTTTTGAGCCAAACTGGTCAAGTGGATTATTTATTGCTTGTTGCTAAATATGTGGACATGGTGAGATGGTGTCATTCGAATTGGGATGTTGCAATTTGCATTTATTTTTAATGTAATTGTTACAAGGAGTATTGGAAGAATAAAATGATAACACTCAAAGCAGTAGTAGGTATTGTGAGTAGTGGTAGCCCAGTGGTAACGACCAGGACTTACGACCTGTAGGTTGTAGGTTCGACCCAGACAGGCGCTTTACTTTCTGTAATTTATTTCATCACGACTGCTCTCAAAACGGTGAAGAAAAACATCGTGAGGAAACCGGCATGTCCTAGGACCAAAAATTCGAAGACATGTGACATCTACCAACCTGCACTGGGCCCGCGTGGTGGATTACGGGCCACTCCCTCTCACACAGAGGAGGCCTGTGTCCCAGAAGTGGGCTGATTATGCTACTCATTCTTTAGAACCAAAGAACACATAGAGTAAACGGAATAAATTAAAACGTCCTGCTTCCACATGATTCAATTGATGACAGAGTCCGTTTAACAGAATGACCCGATGAAGGACGTTGTTTAAGATTTCTGGAACCATTACGACCAAAAGTCCTCTAAACAGGTCATTGAAATCCCCAACTGCCATAACACGCAGGATATTGCAACAAATTCTCCGAATAAATTCCATTTAAAACTACACAATTTATCATAAGGATAAAAGCACTTTATAAATACTCCACTAGATAGCAACAAGAATGTACCCAGCAATGACGGACAGTGATTTTTACCCACAAGTAAAAAGTAGTTCTAAAGGTCATGCGCAGGCGCAGCATACGCGCTAACTGGTTGGTCGGTTAATTCGCCGATACCGAGAAGTAATTACTTATGTATAAGTTGTATTGTTCATAGGTATCTACAGGTTTTCGTTTTGTAAAACGGGATTTTTGATAACAAGTCTAACAGCATTGATTGTGGGTTTAATTATAGTTTTTTTGCGACGTATGAAAAAAAACTGTATATATTAACGTTTTTAGTTTCATTGATGTCTTCTATAGTATGAATACCGTGTCGGGTGTTGAATAACATTAAGCGGATCGGCAGAAAGGTGTACTTTTCAGTTGATTACCAAATGTGGTCCTTATAGCATTTTCTGGCCATATTATTTCGTGGTTGTAACGTGCAGGCTTATGTCCGTTCCTCGGAATGCAGGTTAATTCCGTCGGTCCCGGCTGCCATTCGTGGATCTTTGACAGTCGTTACGGGTCGTCAAAAGCCCGAAAGTCTGACAACCAACCTTACCAAGGGGTATCGTGTTACCCAGTAACTGGGTTGTGGAGGCCAAATAGACAGTCACTCCATCTAAAATACTGGTATTCAGCTGCATCACGTTTGACTGGAAGCCGGCCCCAACATTGTTGGGGAAAGTTTAGACAGATGATGAACTGGCAGATGTAAGGAATTGAAGTTTGAAAAGGGATATGTGATTGTTTCAGTGACGTTTCTCTTGCTGGATAGTACCTACCTAGTAATCCGATGAAATATGGCAATCAACTATCCACGAAACCAGTGGCGTAACTATACCCTTTGGGGGGGGGGGGGGGATTAATTTAATTTTTTTTACAGGCACTTCGTCCGCGTAGATTTCGTAATTTTCCCTACAAAATTGAATACCTGACTGCTTCGTTGGTCTAGTGGTCGAATAAAGTTTGCATTTCTATACTTATGTTAGGATCCACCTGTGCTCATGTCCCTCTCGGGCCGGGGGCCGCCTCCAGCTGAGGGCCCGTGGCATTTGGCCCTTCCTGCCACCCTATTGTTACGCCACTGCACGAAACTCTAGATTCCTTCACCATCTTTCACAATGTTGATATTCAAACGGTTGTTCTATAATATAAAAATAAAAGTCCCATCCAACGGACATTAAAGACTTGTTGTGAAATAGCGAATCGACAAAAAGCTTGAAAAATTATGTCTCGCCCATCACTAATCGCGCTTTGCTGGACAGATAAAAATAACTGTTACTTTCACTGAATAAAAGTGGTTACTAAAATTTGTACTCGCACGTACAGATACTTTCGATAGTAAATCGTTTTATAACGTTTAGTCTAATAGGCATTTCATTTCTACCTAAATGCTCAGTTTGACTGAGTCGTTGGTCTTGGCATGAGGGTTTGATTTCCAAGTCGGGCAATCACACTAATCATCACACTAATATTATAAAGGCGAAAGTTTGTGAGTGTGTGTGTGTGTGTGTTTATATGTTTGTTACTTCTTCACGCTCAAACGGCTAGACCAATTTTGATGAAATTTGGTATAGAGATAGTTTGAGTCCTGGGGAAGGACATAGGATAGTTTTTATCCCGATATTCCCACGGGATCGACACTTATGCCGGTGAAACCGCGGGGCGCAGCTAGTCACACTAATATTGTAAAGGCGAATGTTTGTGAGTGTGTGTTTATGTTTCTTACTTCTTCACGCTTAAACGGCTGGACCAATTTTGATAAAATTTTGTATGGAGGTAGCTGACATCCTGGTTTAACATATAGGCTACTTTTTATCCCCATATTCCCCCGGGATCGACACTTAAGCGAGTGAAACCGCGGAGCGCAGCTAGTGTAGTAGTGTTATAAGGTTTTTCTGCCTGGAATTTCTCAGTAGCAGCCCGGACTCTGGATTTGTACCCTGTTGATGGCAATAGGCTCGCCAACTATTACATGGTACTTAAACATAACTGGCGAAATGTGGGTGTACTATAGTTACACTTCTGCCTAACACTTCGGAGAATCGAGGCGTGTTGAAATGTTTATGTTATATTTATATGCTCAGTTTATAGTCCAACTTCTGGGGAGTCACTTTCCAAGAGAAAAAAGTTCGGTCTCATCGATGTAGGGATGTTACGAAACCCTGTCTTCGCCATAAAATGTGTCCTGCCGAATTATTTGTATCATCGTCGTTTTGCAAAAACATTATTTCACTAGATGCGTCAGTATCCTTGCAATCGGATATAAAGTTATCAGTGAGTCAATCACTTGCACAATCTACTCAAGTTCTAGAAACAACACCACACCTGGTCCTCACATCATCTGACCGTACTTAGAAGCCAGTAACTCTACACTTGACACTTCACCTTCTCATATCTGTGCAGTAATCAGAGCCACCAGCCGCTGATTTGTCAACAAAGCACTTAAAACAAATTGCACAACGTTATTAAGTTTTATTTGCAGCTAAATATCATTGTGCTTAAGTTTCAAGTTATGATTGCTTCATTTGAACTTAGTAACTTGATCTGATCGGATACTTTAATGTATTTCTTCATCTGAAACTGAGCTGGGTAGATAGGACTGTGATTTAATGAGACATTGTTGGGAACCTGTTCAGTGATTTGATCCTGAATATTAATTTTCGTTGCTAAATTGCCTTCAGACTAGTTTAGCCTAAATTGTTATTTGCATTACAATCCTGCCCATTGGTCAATTGTTGTCTTATGACTTCGTGTCACAATTGTCAATACTTATTGATAATGGCTACATTTTAACTGATTCTTGGACTTTGTTATTTATTGGTTCTTCTGCATACGGTCTAAATGTTGGAAATTAAGCTGTGAATGAGTAATGAATTATTGTAGCTTGAACATCAATCAACTCAGCCAATCGCAGTCCACTGCTGGACATAGGCCTCTCCCAGGCTGCGCCAAACACCCTGTCCTCCACCTTCTGCATCCAGTCCGTCCCAGCCACCTTCTTCAGGTCCATCTAGCTGGGGGACGTCTCACACTACGCTTGCATGAACATGTTGTACTAAAACCATAATATGCCAAATATCCAAAAAGCGATGCCATGAAGACAGTTGGTCCTGCACTGGAGCGATTTATTGCTGATCCTAGAGAACAAAAAAACACTCAAGTTTCAGGGTAATTGTCCAAAATTGAATAGTTTTAAAAACTACCCTATCTCTACACAAATTTCCAGTTCGATGGTGTTCAAATTTGAATGCAGTTTGGCATATACTAGAAAATAAAAGCAGTCACTCGTTTTGTTTGCCATGGTCAGGAAATAGCTGTGTTTGACCCTGGGTCAGTCGTAAAAGGGAGTACGGTAAAGTTCATGTTAACTGAACATCTCTTCCATGCATTCCCCGTTTAACGTTCATATGATAGCTATCTTGCTTGCAGGTTATAAATATTTTCACCATGTGCTTTTTTGAGTGCTATAGTCTATAGTATACTGGTTTTGTTTATTTGTTACTAGCTGCGCCCCGCGGTTTCACCCGCATAAGTCTCGATCCCCTGTTAATATCGGGATAAAAAGTATCCTATGTCCTTTCCCGGGACTCAAACTATATCTATACCAAATTTCATCTAAATCGGTTCAGCGGTTTAGGCGTGAAAATTAACATACAGACAGACAGAGTTACTTTCGAATTTATAATAAATTAGTATGGATTTGAATGTGACGGTATTTTGGATGATGTTTCAACGCTACTGTAATTATGTATTTTACCTTTATTGGTGGACTCATTTATTACATAACATAATAGCCTGTGATCCTCAAAAGGGTCGGGAAGAGGTGTACCTATAAAACACCTACATCTCGCCAGTTAAGTTTTAAGTCCTATGTAATAAAGACTATTGCCATCGGCACGAATCCAGCCTCCGAGCTGCTACTGAGAAATTCCAGATGGATAAACCCAGTAACAACTTGCGCCGCCCGGGAATCGAACCTAGGACCTCATCGCTTGCTACCACTAGACAAACGGGGTTTCCATTGGTTGACTCATTAATAGTTTATTATTGTCAAAATCATTTATTTTTAACCGACTTCAAAAAAGGAGGTTCTGTATTCGACCCGTATGTATGTATGTTTGTATGTCCGCGATTTTCTCAAAAACTAATGAACCAATTTTGATTCATTCTTTCACTAATGTGATCTACATACTTTCAGGAAGGTTTTTCTCAACCGGTTTGTGGTCAGCTTCCAGTCTAACCTGATGCATCTGAATACCAGGATTTTATATAAAGCGACTGTGCATGTGTATGAAATTAAACTTATCTAAATGATTATTGCGTTCCGGATGCCTCAGATTCTCACTCTTCCTACGCAAAAAACAGTCCTTGAATCAGAATGTCTTCTTGTCCTCATAAAGTACTTATTTAACCATTACCTTTCTTTTTGTTACAGGTGAGGCATCATCTTATGGCGGGTCCCGTACAACGGAACCAACAATTGCGGATCCCTTCACACAATAATTTTAAAATTTAAATTCGCTGGTCCACTTCACTTGCGAAATGCGACAAGTATAACCTTATTTGTTTTAAACATTCATAAATTGTTTAAACCGTGTGAAATTTCCCAGCGTCGGTCGACGACACTGATATTTTGAATTTATTGGCCATTTTTGACCTCTCACTGCCCTAAAATGTGTGTATACTTACCTTATGGATTGGGGTGTTATCCGATTTCGTTTTAAAATTATGCGAAAGATTTTACTTTATGTGCTGAATTTAAATAAACTCACGAAATTCTGTTTGACATGTATTGATCCGATTCCATGTAAATAAAAACGCACAAACCAGAAATCGAATTATTCAAAAGTCCGACAAAACTGAAGGTAGATAAAAATAAATCATAATTTTCCTAAAAAAAAAGCACCCATCGTCTATTTCTAAGCAGGCCCTACCAATCGTAGCGGCCTCACATATCGTCGGGATCGATCTCGATCGTCTCGTGCGCATATCGTTCGTGACGTTGGCGGCGCGGGCGCACGGCGCGGCGTAGGCAAATCGACGGCTAATTGCAGCCCCGGGCATGGGCGATCAAAAAAAATAAAGTCGGTCTTACTCCGTTTGTACGTACGGTACGGGAATAAGGGCTCATTCAACTTGCAAATGGAGGAAAAACATGCTTTGTGGGAATTGATGTAGGTAATTCTTAGGTCTATTCTCATCATCATCAGTCATCATCTCCAACTTCTTTCTCTCTCTGAAAAGGCTTTAAAACCTTTTCTTCTATTTATTAATATAGAATTGCAATCTTTGACTGCAAATCCAATACATTTTTATTGTCTTTCACTTCAAACCGGTCAAGCCACGCGCGTCGCCTATCGTTGACGAAACAATAGAATATCAATTGTGTCTCATTAGCGGAGCTTGACAGATTAACTGTCTCTTTCCACCCACTTTCAACTATACTAATCCTCCTGTTGCCATCAACATTTCATTATAATTCTTTGTACCCAGAACTTTGCCTTCTAGCATCATCTTTTCAATCATCATCCCATTATCATTACCTTGTTTTAACACCACTGCTTGTCTTTAGAGAGATCTTTTCGATATTCATTCCAATATTCCAAGATTTCCATGTTCTGTTTGCCACCCAGAGCTACAATGGACACGTACCACCCCAGACTCATTTCGGCCAAGATTACCGGAGCATTCCCAGTAATTCCCTTGATTCCGACCTGTTCCCTTGACTCCTTAATGTGTATTTCGGCCAGCACGTGAAGGTATTCGGAGCCTATTATTATGAATTATGAATGAATACTTGTTTTGTCGACTTTTAAAAGTTCGGGACTGTAATCGCTCCACTGCAGAGCAAAGGTCTCTTTTTTCATATGTAGACGAAACTTGATCCTAAGCTTATTACCAGCATATTGACGATTTCCGGTCAAATGAGCTCTGATTTCTAATTGTTCATTTAAATTCTAACCCCCTTATTCATAAAACTTATCAAACCTATTTTAGTTAAAATGGGGTTTGTCTCTTTCTTACACACAGAAATGACAACGTGACAGATAAAGACAAACGTTCTATAAACCTATTTTAGCTAAAATAGAGATAAAATAGGATTATGAATAAGGGGGTTAATCCTTTAATAGTTACATTGAAATGACATGCCAAAGTGGCGGCGAGATGGGCGGACGATATCGCGGGTAGAACCTGGATCAGGCTGGCACAGGAGCCTGGAGATTGGCACAAGAGAGGCCTGTGCTGAGCAGTGCGTGAAGTCGGACTGTGATGACGATGACTATGGTGACATGCCAAAAAATGTCTTTTCTGCCACATCAAAAGTAATCAAAATATCTCCTCAAATAACTATCGGAGTAGGTGGCTCGCCGGAGTCACGGTTTTCCCGCCAATGTCCAATCCATCTCATCCGCTAAAAGTACAAAACTGATCGCGATAAAATCAGGAATTCAATTATCCGGAAAAGAACCGGAGTTACCGACATAGCTTGCAGAGTAGGCAAAATGAAGTGGCAGTGGGCTGGCCAAGTCTGTCGAAGGACCGATGGCCGGTGGAACAGACGAGTCAACAAGAACAAGCGTAGTGTGGGACGCCCCCCAGCTAGATGGACGGACGACCTAAAGAAGGTCGCTGCGGTAGACTGGATGCGGAAGGCGGAGGACAGGGTGCTGTGGCGCAGTCTGGGAGAGGCCTATGTCCAGCAGTGGACTACGATAGGCTGAGTTGATTGATTGATTGATCGCGGATTGCGACAGAAAAAAGAAAGAAAACACTATGACACGTACGAAAAAGCCCGCGGATACAAGCTCTAACAAAATAATCTTAATCAGTCAATGACCTTACTAAAAGCATAATCTATTACGTCACTCTTATCACAAAAATTCTCACACTAGCGTGCCCATAATCGCGATTTTTGTCAGAACATCTCAGACTTCACAGGCAACATTTTTTTTTTTTATAATATTAATTAACACACACACAATTTAGGCATTATGTCTGATTATATAACAGACAATCGTCTGTTACCTAATAAACACCTATTGTTAGTATCGGAACCGCTATATTTTTGGCGAATTACATTTTTGTGTTTGCAACACCGTGAAATTTGAAATCTTCAAACGTTTTATTATTAACGTCGCGTTTATAGAGGTAATTACTTTACTTTCGCGTTTATGTAAGATTAGCTGTCTAGTTTTTTGTGTGGATGTCTGATCTGCGGTATATTAATGTACGTTGATATGTATGAATGAACTTCTGAAGTTGTGCTCTTAGAAATTAATTTAATTTGCTTGCAATTATTACCTTAGTATAGAAACGATTTTGTGGTGTTTTTTTTTTTCCCAAGAAGTCTTCCTTACTATGATTTATCATTCTGAACTTATGAAAACCTCTATCTCTTTGGTATTTATTCTTGGTTTCACTTCAGGTATTGTTACAAGAGATTTAAACTTCAGCACGTTGCTTTATTACGCTCTCTGTAAACGCACTCATTGCCATAACTACGATAATCTTTTTACGGCGTCGCATACTCCGTGAATGCTTGACGTTGAAGGCTTGATAATTATGTATATGCGACAAAATCTTGGTTCTTTTTTATCCTCGTCAATATAACTTGTGTAGTTTTAGGTAAAATTATTAATTTCGACAATAATACCGACGTGAATATGAAATTAAAACTTATTTTGTTATAGCTTACCGTTTCAGTAAGTACATTACCTAATTTCCTGCAATTAACCACCAATTAAACACCGGAACAGTTGAGTAATCGACCATTAACAAATTAAAATGGAGTCACTTAATATTTCCCGTTCGTTCATCTGAGTTTAACAATAAATATAATAAGTAGTCGGTAATAGGTAATACGGACTGGTATCCGCAACTCCACGTCATTGCGCGTATTTTGCGTACAATAAATATAGTATTATCATCTATCTGTATTATTATTATCTTTTTCCCACTTTCTTTGGGTAAAATTTGGTGATCCAATTTTCCTTTCCTGCTGGAATATTTAGGGTAACCATATTTTGTTGAAGTGAAATTAGGATTTTTTCTTTTTTATTGTATCTGATACTCTGTTGATATCTCTAACGTACTTACCTATACGTATGTAATATTTCGTTCATGGCGTATTCTACCGCTCTATTCTGTCCAATGCTACATGTGGTTTAAAGTGACGAATAATATTTCATTGCATTTTCCTCAACAGAAGTTAAAGTAGCCACCCGCCCCTTACGATGGCTTCATCTTTATTCCAAGTATTCTGCCAATATCGCAATTCGCAATGCTGTGCGAATACGAAATGTCCAATGTATTTGACTCACCGATTTCTGAATAAATATGCAAAAATATTAGTAAACATTTCGACTAATCACATCAGTGTCGTGTCACTACATAAATATGTCTGTCAGTGTGATCGCCGTAAAGCCGCTTTTATACTGACTTTCGCAAATAATTTTTACTGTAAAAAAAATCTATATTTAAAGTTCTCTAGGTCATAATAATGAAGAAATACTATGTAAAACATGGATTTGTGTAAAACTCGTCCATTATTAGTGTATATGTGATATTTGACGTAGGTACTGGTTGTTAGTCCATGCCTTTAGTCGTAAAAAAATAAAATAATGCGCCTTTCATATCCTGGCCGTATGTAAATTTTATGTATACGCGCCTCAAGTCTCAACGCACGCATAAAAAAAGATTTGTTTTAAATTTCGAACATAAAGAAACATGGCGCCAAAATTGTCGGTGAACGGTCGCGCGTGCGTACCGCAGTAGGCCAATGGATTCCAGTGTAAATTCATTGGTCTACCCGAACACACGGCGAAAATTGTTGAAGCGTGCCTTTGACAATCCCCGAGCTCTCAATATTCATAACGGGTCTACTATTGTTTCCCGCCTTTAGAGACGTCACGTATCCGGCGCCATCTTGAAAGGGACGTGCTCAAACGCATCCAAAATTCGAAGAGCCTTAAACTATCGCGACGTTAGGATATCTGCAAACTGTGTGTAACGTTTGGGGGTCTATTTATAATGGTGCTTTTTATGACCCAAAGAAAATTATGAATGTACGTTGTTGTGCATTGAAATCAGCTAGCTACCAGTGAGGTGGCCGCGTCGCCGTACATTTTAATGTCTTTTCCTAAACTATGACTTATGTGTGCCGCGAACGCTCAGGAATGTGAGTGATGTCAACCTTTTTAGGTCACAACTCACAGCTAAATTGGTTATAAATAAAATGACGCTTTAATAAGATTAAAATTTTAAGGATACCCCAGTTAATATGATTTACGAGCGACTCAAACGTCTGTCCGAGCGGTTAAAGTGTTTTAAAACATAAATAATTCTTAACAATGATTAACCGCTAAGATAAGGCTATAAAAACTGTGACCTCGTGCAAAAACTTGTTTAACGATGTTTTTTTTTATTAATTTTTATAAGTATGTAGCACCACCGAACGTCTACAGCTGCGCGCCACACAACACTGCTGTGTCGGAACACCACTCACGCACACACCGTTAGGCCGCCTCGCGTATATAAGGAGCCAACGCGCCGCCGAGCGGTCAGTCCATAGATCAACATACTAATATAGATGGGTAACTTCGGCTTCGCTCGAGGTCGCGAAAGTGCTGCCATCTAGTAGTTGCTTCATGAACTAAAGCTACTGCACTACATACATACATATATAGCTATAAAGTGCAGCCGTACGTAGGGTACCCAGCTTCTAGTTATTAATTTGTTATATTGCATTGTTTTCATTTTGTGTTTTCAGGGTAACACAAATCTTGAAAACAATGCATGACATTTTTCTTAAAGACAAAAAAAAAAACAGACTCAAATTCAAAAGCATTTATTTCAATTAAACCAATTACAGGCACTTTTGAATTGTAAAGGGTCGGTCAGTCAGAAAGATGAAGCTAGTTTCCCATTCCAAAGCGCAGGTACCTATGGAGAAGAACGGGCAAGAAACTCCATGGACACTCTTTTAAATCAAAATAATATGGTTACAAAGTCTTGGTTACATCATTCATGTTAAAAATTATACATGTGAGAACGATATGCAATTAAATAAAATAAAATAAGCCATGGCAGCAAAGAGATGACCAGTCCCTACTGACGGCGCCCGTTCACGGACATGACGCATGTATTAGCACCATTCAGCTCAACCATTTTGAAGGGAGCTAAATGATCCAACACATGCGCCACCATCAGCGAGACATTTGAGTGAGCATGACATACTCTCAGCCGCCAGAGCACATTCAAGTCAATGAAAGACGTACCCAGTAAATGGTAGCTTTATAGTATGTACATAGTGCTCACACATGTGCTATGCAATTATACAATACTAGGAGATTGAATTTATACAATGCAAAGATAGACTTACAATCTTCAGCGGCTCAGTATTTTCGAGTGTTAATCAATTAGTTGTGGTTGTGGAGCAGGACCAGCATTGAGCCAGGCATTTTTATCAGCGATGTAATCCCCTAACTTATAATAATATTATAAGTTAGGGGATTACAAACATTAAACGCACAGCAGGCAGGCATATTATGCCTGCCTGCTGTGCGTTTAATACAAGACTTGAATTTTGTCTCATTCAGTTGAAGAATGTGGGGAGATATTTTGTTATAACAATGTTATGATTTTAGTTTTTATTTCGGGTCTTATGAGTTACATAATAATTATGAGCTGCCACTTTCATTTCATCACTTTCATCCCAAAACGTGGTTTTTCCAGATATCAACTGGTTCACGTCTTTACACCAATTGTTCAAAAAGAACAATATTATTTTTTTTACCATATATTTTATTAATGAATTTCTATGATTCTCACATGTAATAAAATTGTAGTTGATATTTATTGATAAAACTAGTTCTAAATATGCGTTTATATTTTTGATTTGACATTTTGTCTTTAAAAGTTCTGTAACTATATTCTCTGAAATAAAAAAAAATGAAAATGCTTCACGACTTGGGTAAGAAAGCCAAGTTTTGGTGCTATCATATTCTTTTATTTTAATATATTTATGATAGTCTTGCATTTCTTCAGACTCGAAATCATGTCTACAGGTTTGACAATCCTTATAAATATTTTTTTTTAAAAGATATATGAGCCACCCGCTACAGTATGCTACTGCTGCACATTTTTCTTTATTTTCGGGATTTGATAACAAATTTTGTACATCTGCATCCCTTATGCACAAGTGTTCCTCAGCTATTTCAAAATTAATATTGCTTGTTTCTGGTTGGGGCTGGTCCTCAGTTAAAATTTTTTTTAATGAATGTAGTAGTTCAAAATTGTCTTCTTCACAATTTGCCCCAACCGATTTGTATGAAGTTATATTACATATCAGTAGTGATTTATAAGCATTAATAAAAGCATGAGCACTTGGCATATTATTGCGGAGACCATGTGCTCTTACGGCCCCAAATAAATTTTCTAAGGGGTCTTGATTAATATGGCGCAGCAGTATCGATTTCAAACCTGCAGAATGCAAATCCTTTGTCAATGCGAGAAAAGCTTCGATACTTTTTACCCAACTCGTTAAAGACGGCACAGTTGCTCTGTTACCAGTTTTAGTGATGAAAGTCATGGATTTCAATATCGGTAAACTTTTATACCACAAACTGTGATGTGGAGATTGCCGAGTTACAGCACATCTATAAATTTTTCCTAAGTCAGGTTTATGGAAATTGCCATTGACTGAATCGAACAATTTATCGAAGAATAAAATGAGATCGGCTGTATCCACACTTTTCTTCGGGAGTCTCCCTTCATCTGAAAAGAAAAAGTTTTAATTAACATTCATCGTGATTTTATGCATTGAAAAGGAAAGATTCACTAACTACATGGCCAGACTAAGGTTTAACGTCGTTACATAACGCGTTAATGAACATTAATCACTAACGCAGAGCTTAGGCTCCAAAGAAAACAATATAATTTGTAGCTTCAGTAGTAGTACTGAAGCTACAAATGGAAAGTGCAAATGTACTGTTAGTAAAAATGATCAATGAAAAAACAAACCTGCCAAGTATCCCATAGTCAGGCCAACGGTGTTGCTAAACACTTGTGTGCAGTGTTTGACTCTCATTTTTGGTATAAGTTGAGGATAGACATGCTCAGCTGTTAACTTGGTCATAAGCTTAACCCCTCTGTACTTTGGTCCTCGTTTATACAATGCTTCTATGTGTGACCAGGAAGCTAACTTTGTTTTACCATCTTCTTTAAACTGTAAATCTTTCGTCAGTAGGTTATTTCTAACGCCCTTCATGAGATGAGGTGGGTCATAAATTGGGTAAATTTTTTTTGAATCTATCTCAAAACAGCCTCCAGGATAATTTTTGCCACATCTTAAATAATTACCCTCAGTTGCCTTCATCAAAAGGTTAAGTGCTGCCATATTGGTTGCACCTTGGTCACATACTGTTGCAACCACTTTTAACCCAATGCCATTCAAAGAATGAATAATGTTTTTTAATTGCTTGCTTAAATCTGCCGATTTACTGCTTCCTTTACAAAATGAAAATAAGATAGGTTGTTTGTATTTCTTACAAATACCATATCATAAAAACACACACATGGTCACAGAATTTCTTCGATCTTTCTTCTCCATTATCAATAAAACTGGATAATGTCATTGGTCTTGTCATAAGATGGCCATTTCGTCAAAAATCAGACAACAATACTTGTGACGGGCGGGCATTTTTTCTACTTTTTTTTTAAAATGTTGCAATATTATTTCGTTGAATCCTGGCTTTAGATTTATTTTGCAAAGCAATTTCTCTAGAGTTTTTCGCTTGGGAAGTATGCACATCTGACCAAGTATTCGGTATGCTCTAGGGGAAGGCTTGTATAAAGATAAACAGAGAACTTTCTCATCTAGAGTAAGACGTCTCCCTGCAGGTTTCTTTGCAAACTGTTTGATCTGCATTGCGAAAAATATCTGAGCTGCTGGTGTCATTTTTTCTTTCACCATTTGATAAGCAGAAGATTTCATAACTTTTTCTGCCATCATCATTTGCATTCTTAGCTTTTTGTTTGTATTGCGAGCTTTGCGCAATTTTGCTTTTACTTCAGATATTATGTCTTTCAGCTTCTATTCTGTTGCAGTCAAAGGCATGGAAACTTATAACACCCTGAAAAAATAAAAATAAAATTATACATTGGGTATTATTTAGAATATATTATAATACTTATAGAATATTTATTTTTAATATTCTAAAATAAATATTCTATAGGGGCTCGTGGCTTAATAATAACAGCCGCACAGGTCGATCGATCAGGTTAAGCTACGCTTGCCGCGGTTAGTCTGTGGATGGGTGACCATCTTTACATACTGAGACCACTCTGTGCCTTGGAAAACACGTTAAGCCGTTGGCCCCGTTTGTCATTCGTGGATCTTTGACAGTCGTTACGGGCAATCAGCCGACCAGATGTAGCCGTACCATTGCCCGTATTTCACAGAGAGATGTCGTCCACATTTCTTAGATTTAAAAATTCTTACAGTACCCAGTCTCTATGTTCTAGTCCTTCTGACTAATCTTAAAAAGTACATACATGAATATGAGATGGATGAGGAAAGACTGGTTAGAGAGAGCACATGCAGAAAGGAATTGAGGAATAAGATAAATCCTCACTTCAACATTGTGAAGCACAGTTCAAAATATCAAGCAGTGCAATTATTCAATAAGTTACCACTACAATTAAAAAGCTTGATTTATACATCTGTATTAACCTTTTGAACGCCAGAGTATAAACGTATCGCCGTACCCCTGACGCCAGGCCACTTTAACAAAACAACACACACTTAAAACAACAAATTTCTCGATATTGGTGGTTTATTTATATTAGTTTCATGCAATACAATATAGACGGAAGCTACTTTTAAATTATATAAATAAAAACACACAAAAGTAATGATTAAATAGTTTATTTCATGATATGGTGCGACCCGTGGGACGTGTATTTTGTCATATATTTGTGACGTTGGCGTTCAGGGTAAGATTTCGTTTGTCACATATATGTGACAATGGCGTTCAAAAGGTTAAGGCAAAGCTTCAAGCATTCCTACTAGTTAAGAGTCTCTACTCAAAATCGGTTCAGCGGTTTAAGCGTGAAGAGATAAAAGACAGACAGACAGACACACTTTCGCAGTTATAATATTAGTGGGTATTATTTTGAACATCACTAATTGTTTACAAGTCTTACCTACATCAATATTCATTACATATCATTAGTATTTAATAATTATGTTGCTTTTCATTTACCTGGACTCGGAGATATGTCTGTGTCCTTTTGAACTGGTCTGGTAGAGACGGCCGTCTCCATTTGAAGTAAAGTGGATGGCATTTCACTATTCATTACTGTAATCACACAAGAAAAACAAAATTAAATATTGTATTGTGTTTAGATTACCAACTGCAAAAAATCGAGGTATTCCACTCAGAGCAATGATTTGAACCGCACTTGGACGAACAGCACCTAAGCACTTCCACTGACCACACTGAAACAAAATTTTGTAACGTGCGGTTCGATGGAACTGGTCTGGTAGAGGAGGCTGTCTTTATTTGAACTGAAGTAGATGGCAGTTCAATATTCATGACTGTCAGAACATAATAAAAACATTTATTTATTAATTATAAAAAACCGGCCAAGTGCGAGTCGGACTCGCACACGAAAGGTTCCGTACCACCATAAAATATTTAAGACTAGGTACATATTAAAAAAAAAAACGTAGTTGGGATGAATTTATCCTAAGAACAAACTTAACATTGTAGTTGAAAAACATGTTCTCCCATACATTCCAACTGCAATGTAAGTTTGTATGCACAATATTGGAGATTTACCATGTCATTTTAAGACCGTAGATGTCTTACAAGTTTTCCTGGAATCTATAGGTATAGAACAATTTTCTGTATTTTGTACCTATTACGGTTCATGAGATACAGCCCGCTGACAGACGGACAGCGGAAGCTTAGTGATAGGGTTCCGTTTCGAGTGGCCATTGCTTTGGCGCGGCCGGACTTTACAGTTTTACCCCTACCAAAAATTGCTCAACACGCCTAAACCTTCACATTTTACAAATAATAACAAGTCTTCTATTAATATTATAAAAACCCTCCCAATAATTTGATGGCCTTGATGCTTTCTATTATTATAAGTTTATGTAATGTATCATTTACCTGGCCTCGAAGATAAATCTGTGTCCATGGGCATGGGTCTGGTATAGGAAGCTGTCGCCATTTGAATTGGCGTAGATGGCCGTTCAATATGCCTGCGCTCACCAACATGCACACCTGAAAATTTTAGGGTGATTTTTAATAGGGATGAACACCTTAACCATTTGGGATAAAAGGATTTATTCTTAGGAAGCCGTTATCATCATCAATCAAGTTTTACAGAACTTTTGACTACTTTTATGAAGACACAATTTCTAATAAAAAGACTGACTAACATTAAATCTGCTTAAAAAACTTCTTCATGAAGTAAGTTTCTATTTTTACATTGCTTAGTTTTGTATTTCACAAAACAAGATATGGTTAGATTATTCACCTTTACTTTTTTCATCAATAAACAGAGTGTAGTTTTTAAAATTAACATATTTTACCTGGAATTTCAAGTGTTGGAATTGCCAGTGCAGTTAGTTTCATATTTGGAAATATGTAAACATCTTCAAAATGTTTCTGACACACTTTTCTGTTCTTACGTATGAATTTATTATCTTCTCCAATAATATCACCTCCAATTTTCATAACCCAAGTGCGAAAATGTTCTATTTGAGTAGGATTGTTTGGATTTGGAAACCGGTGCAACGGCAATCCTAAAACATGATAATTAAAAACTTGTTACAAAATGTTCACAAAACATAAAAAAGAAAATAATCTGAGTAGGTACTGAACTTGTATCTTGGTTTGGTTAACAATAATGAGTGGTCTGGAGTCATACACATAATGTAATGCTCAAATTTAAAATTAAGTACCGACTTTTCTAGATACTTAACATAATTATAATTATTATGTTTAGATATTTGTTACTCCACCATACTTTAACAGCTAAATAGGTTTGGGAGAACACACCTAAGACGACCCACTGACCACACAGGTAGACCATGACCTGGATTAACCTAGAGAACACTTTAACTCAGTAACAGGTTTCCATGGAATAATTTCCAATCACTAAGCGGACAAAGAATAATAGGAGTAGGGATCTAAGAATTATTTAAGTAGTATGTTTGTTGCTCATTTACATACTTATTTTATCAGTAAGAATTACAAGTAAGTACCTATGTGTGTAGTTTCAGCATTATATGTGGTAAGATTCAACTGAAACAATTTTGAAGTAGGTATCAGTTACTTAAAACGTAAACCATGATATTATTTTAATCTGTCGAGCTCCGCTAATAAGACACAATTGATTTTCTATTGTTTCGTCGCCAATGGCGACGCGCGGTGCTTGACCGGTCGGAAAACGGGAATTCTATAAAATTTCGAAATTCTGCACATTGCCGGTGATACGTATAAAAAATATACTCACAATGAGACAACTTACCGCCTCCAACTTTCATGGAACAGCCGGGAACACAACAAGACCTTTGAGCCATCGTAGACTTATCGTGTAAAAGTTCACGATTAGTGTTTTATGGCAATCTACACGTAAGGCTGGAGGAACAAAGTTCAACTCAACGTACCGAATGAAAATAAAACCGAGAAAACACGAAAATACAAGAAAATTAACAGACTATGCGCATACAAATCAACCGAAAAAAAACTTGTGAAAATTCAGAATAATGTCAAATGTCAACGTCACTTTGGGTGCATTCCGAGTTAGGACTATCATCGATATTAGGTTTAAGCACGCTCAAATCGATTATATCGATTACATTCCTAACTCGGAACGCGTCATTTATTGACATCGTCATTTCATTGAGTTTTGGTTAAACTGCCATCTAGTAATAATCCTTTGATAAAATTACAAACAGCATTTTGTTTCTTGAAGCAGCTAATAGATGGCAGTGCTTACAGCGTTCCGTGCCATTTGTTCTAAGTTACCACAGCATGGGTCAGTCTGCGCTAGCGCGCCGCTGTTTCCACGCATTGGAAGAGCTCGCCTAGTCTAGACGCCCCCCTTCGCCTCACGCCCTGTGGTGACGCATCCTACTTGTTTCGTGACGCACTTCGCGTCACGAACTTGCTGGGAACGTACCGTGTCGTATATTTACCGTCGTTTATACACAACATTGTGAACTGTAATAAACCATTTGTTTATATTGACTTTACGTTTCAATCGTACCCGCTTCAATCTGGCGCTCAACGTAAAGGCCCGGAAGCAGGCTAGCCCAAAATCAAGATTACGAAGGAAAATTAAGGAGGAACCGCTAACTACCATGAATTTGTCAACTGAGCAATTCGAGAAGTTACTGTCAGTGATTGGCAACCAACAGCGACGAAGCTCATTCGCTACTTGCAAGATTACTTTTAATGGTGCCAGAGATACTGAATCGGTAGAATCTTTTCTCGCTGCGGCTTCAGTATTCAAGTCTGTAGAACAGATCTCCGAAGAAGATGCCATCATGAGCGTCCCCTTAATTTTGAAGGAAGAGGCAGCCACCTGGTGGAATGGGATAAAGGATCAGGTGAATACATGGAATGAGTTTGAGTCGAGAGTTCGCCACGCCTTTGCTCCTAAAAGACCTGCCTACCAGCTGTACCAGAACGTTGTGAACATTAAACAAGGTGAGGATGAATTAACAGAAGTGTTTGTTGCTAAGAAGAGGGCTCTTATTGCACAAATGCCAGAGCCACACACAGAGACCCAACAAATCGATATGATCTACGGGCAACTGAGGTATAAGATAAGGGTTAAAATGGCACGCGAGACTGTCAATACTTTTGACGCACTAGTGAAGGCAGCCAGAGGAGTGGAAGAGCTCCTGGTTGAAAAGGAAATACCAGAAGAAAAGACAGAGAAGGGAAAAGAGACAGAAAAGGTGTCATTTAAAAAGAAGCGTTGCACGTACTGTCGATTGCCTGGACATTCAATTGAGACCTGTCGGAAGAAGGAGAAGAAGGATCTCGCTTCTGGTAGTGGTGCTTCTACCGCAAAACCTGCGCCTGCAAATGCCGCTATAGGCACCCAGGCGCCGTCACCTTCTACACCAACGTTTGCATGTTACGGATGTGGTACACCAGGAGTGGTCCGATCAAAATGCACAACCTGCGCCAAGGCTGCGCCGAAGGTGGGAAAAGCTGAAGTAAGTTTTTGTTCCGCTAACACTGAAGCAGATGTACGTCCTAGACCGGTTATTGGTATTGCCATAGGCAAAGTAACCGGTAGTGCCTACGTGGATACTTGCGCAAAAACGAGCGTTGCATCATACACGCTATACAAATGCCTACGAAAACTCGGATTTGCATTCCAGACACAAGAGCTTGTGGTGAAACTCGCTGATGGCACGAAGACGACGAGAGAGGTTTTGACTGTAGAAGCACCAGTCAGTGTCTGTTTCCGTGTTGTGCAAACGTCTTTTATCGTGTTCCCGGAAGCTCGAGAATCTCGCACACTGTTAGGCGTCGGCTTTATCGAGGATGCTAAGATGGTACTTAACATTCCGCAGAAGACATGGCATTTCGAGGATTACCCTGATAATATCTTCGACCTCCAAGACGAAGATGCTGAGGAGATATCAATGGCCAAGGTAGAGGCTACGCCTGTTTATTTTAATCCTCAGTTACGCTCCATGCTAAAAGATGTCGAGCTGCCTGAATTTATTTCTCCTTTTCCGATAACTCCAAGAGACGAAGGCGTACTGGAACCGGCGCTGCCACAATCCAGTGCATGCACTTCAGCAACTGGCAGTCCATTATCCAACGGAGAACCAGCACTCCCGGAAACGAGTGCCTGCACCACAAACACGATGCCATATCGCGTAGTGCCAATTGAGCTGTCCCCTAGTCCAAGGAAGCGATCCCGACCATTATTCGATGGGTATTCTCCAAGGTTCGTAGACTTTATGGTCCGTGATGCCCAAATGCAGCTTCACGATGCTTCGTGTGAACTATCTCCACACTCCAAAGCACTCTTCCCTAGCGACCATAGTAATAACAGTAATGATGTCGAAGTTGGATCTTTGGAAGTGGAAGAGGTCTCATCGGACACGCTAGACGCAACTCAAAAGTCACAGCTGATGGAAGTGCTGTGGGATCATCAAGAAGTTTTCGGTGAAGGTGGAGAACCGACTACCCTCGCAGAACACTGCATCGACACGGGTGAGCATAACCCCATCTCTGTACCTCCATACCGCCTCTCGCCGCCACGCATGGTTGTGTTAAAGGAAGAGGTAAAGAAGATGTTGGACAGTGGAGTAATTGAAGCATGCTCATCACCCTGGTCCGCACCCGTTGTAATGGTACCAAAGAAAGATGGTTCAGTACGAGTTTGCGTTGATTACCGTAGACTTAATGCCATAACGGTCCCCGACAAGTATCCTATCCCACGCATGGATGATCTGCTTCATGCTGCTAAGCCAACGCCTTTTATGTCGACCCTGGATTTGCGCGCTGGGTACTGGCAAGTGAAAGTAAAACTTGAGGATCAGGACAAGACGGCATTCATAACTCCATTCGGTATGTACCGTTTTAAGAGGATGCCATTTGGACTTCGCAATGCACCCTCTACGTTCCAGCGTCTGATAGACAGGATTCGAGTTAGCCTGGAGAATGTAAAGATGCTAGCGTACCTAGACGATTTAATCATTTTTTCGGCTACCTATCAAGCACACCTATCAGATTTGGGTAAGGTACTAAGTAAGCTAAAAGAAAGCAACCTTCATGTAAACTTCGGTAAGTGCCGATTTTGTTGCTCAACAATTAAGTATTTAGGGCACATTATTACTCCAGAGGGTCTGAAGGCTGATCCCGAGAAGGTAGCAGCCATACTAGCCTATCCAGCACCCAAGAATCTGAAGCATCTGATGACGTTCCTGCAGACCTGTTCCTGGTACAGGCGATTCATACCAAACTTTGCCGGAATCAGTGAACCACTTTCCCGTTTAACTAGGAAAAACTCGGTATGGACTTGGTCAGCGGAACAGGAGCAAGCTTATCAAGAGCTCAAAATACGTCTTACATCCGCCCCTGTGCTACGACAAGCCGACGAGACGAGAGGTTATATTATTAAAAGTGATGCAAGCAACTATGCACTTGGAGCAGTTCTAGTGCAGGGGGAGGGAGAGGACGAGCATCCCGACGAATATGCCAGTAGGCTGATGATCCCTGCAGAACGCAATTATTCCACAACCGAGAGGGAGGCTCTCGCAGTAGTTTGGGCGATTAAAAAATTCCGTGGATACATTGAAGGCCTCCCAGTAACAGTGGTTACGGACCATCAAGCCCTGAAGTGGTTGATGTCGTTACGGTCTCCAACTGGTCGATTAGCTAGATGGGCTTTGCAGATACAGGCGTATGATATTAACATCAAGTATGCACCTGGTAGAACGAATGTGGTTGCAGACACGCTGTCCAGGCCTATTTGCGATGAAAACACCGAAAACACCTGTGGAGTGTGTAGCGTAGTCGTGGATATACCGCAGAGACCGTCATCTGAAATTAGGGCAGAACAGCTGAAGGATGAAAATATCGCCAGCATCGTAACTGCCTTAGAAGATGCAGATCGTAAAGATAATGCCGTGTACTGGAGCAACAAAGGGTACGTCATGAACAACGGGTTGTTATACCGATATCACCCGTCGGATGACTCAGATGAGGCTCAACTCGTAGTTCCTCAACATGAATGGGCACACGTTCTTTCAGTATACCACGATGACCCTTTGGCGGGACATTACGGCGCTGATAAGACATATCAACGCATCTCGAAGCGATATCATTGGAAGGGTATGCGGAAATATATCGAAGCATATATTAAAAACTGTGTTGCATGCCAGAGGTTTAAGCCGTCCAACCTCAAACCAGCTGGTTTGCTCCAAACTACGCCCGTCAACCAACGTTTCGAAACCCTCGCCTTTGACTTGTTTGGACCTTTGCCGTCAACGACTAGCGGTAAGACATGGATACTAATAGCTGAAGATATTGCTACTGGTTGGATAGAATTATTTGCTTTGGAAACTGCCAGCGCTGAAAATTGTGCGACAGTTTTGATGAACGAGATTTTCCTCCGATACGGTGTGCCCAGACGCCTGATAAGCGACAATGGACCACAATTTGTGAGTGCTGTGATGCAACAATTAACTTATTGTCTGCGGATTAAGCACACATTCACACCAGTGTACCACCCAGCAGCAAACCCGGTGGAAAGGAAAAACAGAGACTTAAAGACACAACTGGCCATTTTAGTAGGAGATGAACATGGGAGTTGGAGTGATAAGTTACCTAGCATACGGTTTGCGATGAATACCGCAACTTGCCTCACTACAGGACATACCCCAGCGTATTTAACATTTGCACGAGAACTGCGTACTCCGGATGACAATACTCACGATTTTCGTCAGATCTTACTGTCTGAAAACTTTGTGCCTGAAATTACGCCGAAGTTACTACTCCTCGCCAATACGCTGGACAAGGCTAGAGATGTCAGGGAGAATCTAGAAGAACGCAGGAAGAAGACGGTAGACCAAGGACGTAGAGAAGATCCCGGTTACACTCCCGGTGACTTGGTACTAGCAAGTACCCATCCAATCAGTAATGCTGCTCGAGGAATAAGTGCTAAATTCTGTCCTCGTAGGGATGGTCCTTATCTAATCCTAGCACGTCGTGGTGCTGCATCTTATCTGATTTCAGATCCCGCTACTCCAGATAAACCCCTTGGAGTGTATCATACATCCGCCTTGACTCCGTTCCAAGGCCAGGCGGCAGGACCCCTTCCTCCGCCGGTGCGCCCACTGAAGAAACGCGGGCGTCCGCCTAAACCTAGGCCCAACCCTGAAGGCGCCACTCCGCCTTCTCGTGGACGAGGACGACCACGGCGACACGCATCTCGCCCAGCTTTGCCGGTTGAACATTCATCTTGACTGGTTACTCGTCGGGGCGACTTCGCAACCAGAGGGGGAGCCTGTAGCACCACCGAACGTCTACAGCTGCGCGCCACACAACACTGCTGTGTCGGAACACCACTCACGCACACACCGTTAGGCCGCCTCGCGTATATAAGGAGCCAACGCGCCGCCGAGCGGTCAGTCTGCGCTAGCGCGCCGCTGTTTCCACGCATTGGAAGAGCTCGCCTAGTCTAGACGCCCCCCTTCGCCTCACGCCCTGTGGTGACGCATCCTACTTGTTTCGTGACGCACTTCGCGTCACGAACTTGCTGGGAACGTACCGTGTCGTATATTTACCGTCGTTTATACACAACATTGTGAACTGTAATAAACCATTTGTTTATATTGACTTTACGTTTCAATCGTACCCGCTTCAAGTACATTTACCTTTTAATGTGGTCACCCTATTCTGGGTTATATGGCCAATTTACATCAAGTGCTCCGATTTGTGGCCGGCCCTAATAAATAGGGCTTGGTACTCACGAGCCATTGATTGAATGGTGTTCTTATGTTACTTGAAACTTAATTGACGGTTCGATCAATGGAAAATTGTGTATTCTAGAAAATGCAACCTCTTTATTTTCCTAAATCGGAAATGATGACGTCTGAGTACTGAGTTAGCTTGTAAAAATAATTCTGTGTCGTCACATGTATCATGAAATGGTCACGGGGAAGACACTTAAAAATACTCCAGCAGCCTAATTGCGGAACGCCAAATCGTCAAATGATTCTGATCAGTTGGCTTCATTTCTATTCACAATCTTCTTCATTTTACGATTTTCGAATTGCGAAACTCTAGTTTATTATGAAACCAATTATGAACGTTAAGGCCCTGCGCAGAAACTAGAGTTTCGCAATTCGAAAATCGTAAAATGAAGCCAATTGTGATAGAAATGAAGCCAACTGATCAGAATCATTTGACGATTTGGCGTTCCGCAATTAGGCTGCAGTTTTCTTCTTGCTTTTAATAGTGATTCTTAATTTTTTTTTGCTAAACAAAAAGTTAAGAGTCCTTCATATGCAATAAGCCCAAGAATAAGAAATCGGCGCGGCGCACGCGCATAAAAGTGTAAGTACTAAAAATAAACCGTAAATCGAGTAGCAGTGGACCGTTGAGTCATGTGATATACGAATAAATCCAATTTGATGATGATGACCAAGAACGACCGTAGACCGACTTATTTTTAGTTCATCATGAGTAATGTTTTTAAAATTCGTTGCTGAAATGGTTAAAAAAAAATTGCATATTTCTGTTAATGGACTCACTACACGAAGTGGAGACGACAATAAATTAAACTTCGTATATTTAATGACGTTTCCATACTGCATACAAAGAAAGATTCAACCAACTATCTCCAGTAGGCTAGTCACTTTAGCTGACCAAAGATTGTCAAAACCCATAGTTGGCCATCTATCCTGTCTACTACTGGTTAGGTTATCAATGCTAGGTTTTATTTGATAATTTAAAATCTTCTTAGCGTGTCGATAGCAATCTAAATGGACTCGGCCCAGAATTCGGCTTCTAGTTTGGCGCCATCACCAGCGTCCATCAGTTCCCGTAACGTGCAGCTGACAGGACACGCAGGACACGATATTAAGTGTCCCATCGTTTGTGGAACAGCACCACATTTACACTCCAAGGCGGAGTCGTCTACGAATCTCCACCCGAACAGGTTTTCCTTGCTTCGGCCAACCTGGGTCCGGAGTCTGTTTAAAGAATTCCAGGTTGCCTAAGGTAACTCATGTCCAGATGGGCCAATGACCAGTTACAAAATAATCCAATGGATTAGTATTGTCATTGTATTTATTTAATATCGTCTTCACATTGTAGAATTAAGTACCTGCAGGGTAATTGCGTAACACACTATCATCAGTAAGGATGGTTTTCGTTTTGACAGTTCAACAATATTCATTGCGTTATTTACGTTGTTGAGCAGACAAATTTTCCGATTATATGATTCAATGGATTAGCAATATGCGTCAAAATGATTCAGATTGTGATTTATAGTGTGTTACGCAATTAGTGTGCTGGATGAGTTTCCCCTCTTCAATTGATATCCATCAAAATAACGGCACTTATCGAAGCCCTCACAAACTGTTAAGTTTAAAAACTCCCACTACAGCGATAATAATTGAGCCCATCCACGCTTTTTTATGGACTTGTAATAAAAAAAACGTGGATTATTTTGTGGTCATAAATCATGGTCACCGCAACGAGCCTCGTCGAAGTAGGTAATGTAGTTCTGTAAAGCGACATCTATAGTGTATTATAAACACGTTATAGCGTGTCTAATTAGATTAGATAGCGAAACTATAGACGTGATGAGTATCGATATCTTAACACGATAAAATGAAAATAAAACGTTTCTTATAGGGGTCAACGACCGCTGGTAGTCTTGTTACTTGTAGTAAGAATTGAGAAAACTTTGAAATTGCTTAAATTTTTTTTATTTTATTTCGATTGTTTATTAAATTGAAATCATAACAAACGTGTCACCGCACTACGAGGGTCATTATCCATTATCTGTAGTGTGTCTGTGCGCCTAGTACACGCACATCACGCCACCGCGCGCCAGTGCAGCGCCGTGATGTCGAAGTAAAAAAATATTAAGCAATTTCAAAGTTAATGCTTTTGAGCTGAAATTTTGTACAGAGATTCTCCATACAGACCACTCTTCAACCCGTTTGTATTGATATACCCTTTCTGTAACATCCTGTATAATATCGATACCCATCACGTATGCTGAGTTTCGCTAGGTAATTTAATTTGACTCTGTATATCTGAGATCGGTTTTACGAGCAGTCTTTTACCAGTACCTATGCATTAAATAGTTTATAAGCTCTAAATGTAAGGAATCGCTCTTTCTTTCTCGATTTTAATTTAAAAGGTACGTCATAATATTGTATTGATAGTAAGTTATGCTTGTCAATCATCGGAAAGCCAGGCTTTTCATTCTTTCGATGATTTATAGCGTATTACTGTAGATACGTGTTCATCCTATACCACGAACTATTTACTTATTTACAACCTCTCTTAAAAAACATTACGCAAAAACTCATAGAAACTGGTTGATGGCCCATCAAGTACTAACAAAACCAGCTGATACGCATCTCATTCCCATATCAAAAACCAAATATCGATATATCATCTATCTTACATAAGCGATCAAACATTTTCTACGTACGACCACGAACTGTCGCAGACCCAATAGAAAGTAGCGCTTGCGCAACCGAACGTACCTTAAAATTTCTAATACCTCGTAAATTCGCGTTACATAAAGAAATCATCGCTTAAAGAATACTGTGAATATTTTTTTACTATCAATTAATTATGGTTTCATAATGTCCGTGTTGGATTTTTTAGTTTTTTTGGAAACACGCACGCGGTCATGGTCGATATTTTGGTTAACTGTTTTTTGAATAGTTTTATACCTTTCTTGTTTCAATCAAAAGAAACGATGGATGGACTGTGTGAATGATGATATGGTTAGAAAAGGGCGTGAATTCCGAGATGAAAACAAATAGAGACGTATGGAAGAAAAATACATGTTGCGCCGACCTCTAAGGTGATGATCATTTTGGAGAGATAAGTTATTTGTTTTTTTTTATTACCCTATTCTATCCCACTGCTGGGCAAAAGCCTCCCCCAAATCCTTCCAGGAACTCTTCCTATTTGTGTTATGATACAAAAAAAAAATTGTAGCCGAAATGTGTGTGTAAAAAATTCGGGACAATCCTGAATTTTCCCAAAATGATGCTGGCCCTAGCGTAGGTACTCAAAACGGGACATTATTTTTATTGAAGAAGCAACCTTTTCTACGGAAATTAACACCTATGTAATTAGAAACTGGTCGTAAATAAATAACTTCTTTCACGTAAGAAGCAATAAGTACTTTAAGTTGAAATATTTTAACAATATAATTGGATGTTACGTACACATTATTTACCGCTTCCTTGTTCGGTAATCAACCGAAGCGTAGTAAATGTTGTGTTTACCAAAATGGTATATTACCTACTAATATTTTAAAGAGGTAAAATTTGTAAGTTTGTATGTAGGGGGTAATCTCTGGAACTACCAGTCGGATTTGAAAAATTCTTCTTGCATTTGATAGCCCAATTCTTGAGGAAGGCTATAGGCTATTTAACATCACGCTATGACCCTTAGGAGCCGAGCAAAAAGAAAAAAAGTAAAAAAGAACGTTAAGTGATAGCGCGGGCGGGTGATGCGATACGACGGGGTGGCTCGGGGGAAACAAGAAGTTTCACGCGAACGAAGTCGCGGGCTGAAGCTAGTTACCTATGTTACCGCAGACATCGCAGAACTAGCCTTCTGAAATGCTGTAATGAGCAGTTTCAAATTACATCATAGTAAAAACTCGTTCATCAAAACTGACTAGATTTACTGCTTTTTGAACGTCATTGAAATGACAGCTCACAAAAAAACTATGTGTTGCACCTATAACGGAACAAAGCTAGTTAAAGCGAATTCGATTAAGTAGGTACCGAAATTTTGTCAGTTTTTACATAAAAAAAAGACGGGTTACACTCCGGGAGTGCCGGCAGAAGTGAAAACTTGAATATTAACGTTGAAATAAAACAATTATTAATCGAATTAATATAACTATTTTTTTTTTCACTATTTCTGCGTCACTTTTTTCATTAATAGATGCACTTTGTTCAATTTCCATATTTTAAACACTTTAT
This sequence comes from Amphipoea oculea, assembly GCA_945859645.1. NCBI lineage: Eukaryota > Metazoa > Arthropoda > Insecta > Lepidoptera > Noctuidae > Amphipoea > Amphipoea oculea. Next base: position 20,678,172 of record OX243873.1, read on the forward strand.
ATACACGAATTTTACGAATACACAGCAGTGTGGCTACTACACAGACGGTCGAGCCATCAGCTGTCCATCCATCCATCCATCCATCCATCCATCCATCCATCCATCCATCCATCCATCCATCCATCCATCTATCCATCCATCCATCCATCCATTGTCGTGTGTCACTTGGTTCACTTCGGTTGGCGCCGCCGTAGAAAGAGAGGGGGATACTTAGTAGTTAGGAGTAGTAGTTCTCCCCTGTGTAGTCTCTCCTGACGGTCACGTGTCCTGACGCGATGTCCTGACGCGAGATTAACATTTTTTACCCATTACAAAAAAGTGTGCAACGCCGCCAAAGAAGTTTTCACTTCAAAAATTTTTAGATTTCAATTTTATCCTAAGGATATAAATGTCTGAGTATGGTTAAATCAGTCCTTAGTCGTAATTAATTCGCAAATCCTACTCACCCTATTAGCTCTTTTAGCCAATAAGGATTCCCGATGGACCCTCAACGGATGCCTTGCCAGATGCGTAGCGTCTACCTTTCCTCGGACTTGATAAAAACTGCTTGAAACGCATTTCATTTTCTCTCGGAACTCGTTGAACCCTAGAGACGCACAAAATGCGGCGCTGCAACAATTTGTTGCGTGCGGTGGAGAAGGGCAAAAAGCAGCGTGTGCGCATTGCACACAAGATGCCTGCCCATTAAAATTCCCGCCCGCGCACCACTGTCTATTTAGAGAAATAATAGTTATCATAACGAACCTTTAGCTTAAAGACTAATGCGAAAAAAGGAGTCTAGGTTCGTCGAGGGAAGTGACTTTTTTTAAATCGGGTGCTGAGATTTAGGGAGCGACGTTTTTCTGTGTGGCAATCGCTTTCAAAGCGTTTCGTATGCTACAACATCTTTCAATAGGATTGATATAAGGTTTTCGGTAGCTCAGGTCAGTCTCATATATTTTTGAGTCTTTCCATCATCGTTGGGTTCCATAGGATGTCACTTTGTCTAGGCCATAAGGTCTTCTAAATCAGTGTTCATAATCTCAGATAATTTGCATTCCATCGCGACATAATCAATACATCTACATAACATACATAATCAGCCTATAATGTTCCCACTGCTGGGACACAGGCCTCCTCTCTGTGAGAGGGAGCGGGCCGTAATCTACCACGCGGGCCCAGTGCGGGTTGGTAGATGTCACATGTCTTCGAATTTTTGGTTCTAGGACATGCCGGTTTCCTCACGATGTTTTCCTTCACCGTTTTGAGAGCAGTGGTGATGAAATAATTTACACAAAGTAAAGCGCCTGTCTGGGTTCGAACCTACGTACGACCTACAACTCGTAAGTCGCGACCGTTACCACTGGGCCACCACTGCTATCATTATCAATTATATCTAATTTAGTGAAATGTATTCTAAGTTGATTTTTGAGTGACCATTTCTAACAAAAAAATCCTAATAAGTTTTTGGTTGCAATGGAATTCGAACTTTGTTAAGTATGACATTCAGTTTGTTGTTCCTTAGCTTGAAAATTATCTCAAATTCTTAACTCAAATGTACACCGTATCTGCAAAGCATTTGTTGAAAAGTCAAAATAGCATTTATATTTTTATGCCAGTGTCTTCGGTCTTCAAAAAGTTGCTCCCATATTTAACATCATAAACAACACCAAATTAATATTCAATTAACGTAAATTATAGGCCTCCATGATATAATTAACAAAGGCTTTTTTCAATGCGGCGAAAAAAACAAACAAGCTTTCTTCTAGCCGCTTAATCTGATACGAATCTTAACGATGTAAGTAGATTTAGTGGGTGAGAAATATTGAAGTCTATTATTATAGTGTAATCATCCCCCCCCCCCCTTCACATCCACGGATGATAATGAAAGGGCTTACCCGCCACACCTACTCAAACACAGTCCCACGCCTGATGCAAGAGGAATTTTCGAGTCAAAATTGCTATTACGGGCCTGTATCGTTACATAATATAATATTCGGAATTTGAATGCATTTTTTTATGAGTAAACTAGTTGTTGATTTGTTATGGATGCGTTCGGGACAGATAATTGGGAATGTGCGTGTGTTTGGTGGTCATAGAGTCGCTCATGGGTATGAGAAAAAGTCAAAGAGACACCGCTATAGTCTTTGGTTTCGGATAAAACGTGATAATGCTACTATTAAAAGTGGCACATTGGATGCAACTTAGCATTTTAGGGGTTTATTTATAAACGATGATTAAAGTTAAGTGACGTCAAGAAGGTTTGGTTAAACAGTCGCTAACCATTACTTCAAGCAATGTTTATGAATAAAGAGAGACTCCTTTATGTATTTTTAACCGACTTCAAAAAAGGAGGTTCTGTATTCGACCCGTATACAGGGTGAAATTGAACACATGCGACAAATCGAAATGGGAGATTGTACTCGTCATTATGAACAACTTTTACTATGGGACCAAACCTGAAATCGCGAAAAAAAAAATCAGCTGTTCCCTACATTTTGGCGAGTTATGCGAACATAAATGTAGGGAACAGCTGATTTTTTTTTCGCGATTTCAGGTTTGGTTCCATAGTAAAAGTTGTTCATAATGATGAGTATAATCTCCCATTTCGGTTTGTCGCATGTGTTCAATTTCACCCTGTATATGTATGTTTGTATGTCCGCAATTTTCTCAAAAACTCATGAACCAATTTTGATAATTCTTTCACTAATGTGATCTACATACTTTCAGGAAGGTTTTAATATCCAAATACATTAGGTAATTATTCTTATGTACGAAGTTATATGCATAAATGTACTGCATCTCCTGCATTTCTATGCGAATTTTGATGATTCTTCAACAAACGACACCGACTTCCGAAATTAAAGTTATTTATCACTTTGTAGTGTTTTTTTTTGAAGTCGGTAGTTTTTTTTTGTAAAAAAGTTTTTTATGTAGAGATATTAAATTCTGGAATCTTCCCGAAAATAAAAATTTAAATTGAGTTTGTCGCTAAGCTGGATGACACCATCAATTCCTGCATACTAAAGGCTATTTATAAATACGGGACAATAAAAACAAAACCAAAATCCCAGGTTCAAGGCCTCATTCGTTATCGTGCCAAAAAATGCCAAAAGAAATAAAGATTTGCCCAAAATTGATCGGAACCTGTTCTCGATTCGTTCAGAAGATAACCATTAACAATCGGAAGACGTGCTCAATAAAATACACAATTTTTCAACCTCACAACGTTAAAGTATAAATTATCAAAAGTAATCATTGATGCAAACATTTGGCAGACGTGCACATCGTTATGTTATCAAAAGGCATTATTTTTGGAACATACCATCGAGCTTAAAGGTAACTAATAATAATATACAGGGTGGAATTTTCGAAGCGTACCTGCCCCCTTATTCACAAACACTCGATATGCTTCCGTATCGTATCGAACATTAATCATTGTTATCGTAGGAGTCTTCTAAACGCTGTTCACAAGTCCAAAACCCGAAATTTTTGTCAGTTTAAATCAAATAGACGGCCGCTATTCTTCCAACAGCTATTTGCTGTTGAGGGGAAGTCAAATCAGGTTATCAAAATGTCAGGTTTTCGATACGATAGCCTGTCGTATGGTTGTGAATCAGGGCTCTGGAGGGAAAGTACAGTAAAGTACTGAAGACAGCAAATTTTACTCAAAGGAAACATTCCTTTATTTTTAAAAAGAAAAAAAAAAACTGCATTTTTGAACCCAGCAGTGGATATATATTTATCTATCATTAGTAAATCTATACTTGTTTAAATGTAAAAGTCTACGAATCTGCGAATGCGAATATGAGAAAGATGTTCAATGGCTAATGGTTGACATCGAAATCACACGATAAAATTGGCTAACCTTGCAATAAAGAATTCTCATTTAACAATTAAAAATAGCTTTTCAAAACTAAGAGAGAGTGCCTATAGGTATATAACTTTACAGTTACGCGTGTAGAACAGAACTTTCGACTCGTATTAATCGATGTATTAATTGGTTTCGCCTTAGAAATTCTGCGATAACTCGATTTCGCAGTGTCGGAGAGAAAATTAAAAATGGGCCGTTCATTAAGATTTAAGAGTAGTTAAAATTGATAGTATTAGTGGCCTTGGCATTCCACGAGTTCAAGAGCAAAGTTTACTACTTCGTTCACTTTGTCTTTGTAGATTTATGACTCACAGTGCAGCCGGCCTATTCCGTGTAACAATCTCACCTTGATAACTTAGGTGATGTGAGTTTGAAGTGAGTTGTCATTCCACCAGCCAATCCTCATCTGCCTAGCCTTTTCCCAACTATGTTGGGGTCGGCTTTCATTCTAACCGGATGCAGCTGAATACAAGTATTTTACATGGAGCGACTACCTATCTGACCTCCACAACCCAATTACTGGGTAATACGATACCCTTTGCTAAGACTGGTTGACGACTTTCAGGCTTTTGACTACCCGTAACGATTGTCAAAGATCCACGATAGACAGCCGGGACCAACCGCTTAACGTGTTTTCCAAGGCACGGAGGGGTCTCGGTATGTAAAGATGGTCACCCATTCACAGACCAACCGCGGCAAGCGTAGCTTAACCTGATCTTCAAACTGTCTGTGTGTTATTATTTAGCCATGGGCCCCTCATTTCCACCAGCCGGTATATTGTGTAAAAACCTAATCGAGACGACTTAAGTGAATTGAGCTTGTAGCGAGCTGTCATTTCAACTGGTTTGACACTAGATTGACAACTCACTCTAAGCTCTCTTCACCTAACTTTTCAAGGGTGATAAATTTACAGAATCCATCAGCTTGCACAGTGTTCAGAGTTTGTTAGTTTTTGAATCTTACGTCAATCAAGGGGTCTCGACAAAAAGTAAAGTAAAATAAAAGTAAAAAATTATTTGCCACAAATGAACATTCACATGAATGTGGAACCTACGTAGACACCGTATTTATTTATTTTTACATAAGACACAGAAACTGGTACCCAATCTAAACCAGGGCTTGTATCCGAATACTCATTTCTTAAGCAAATATAATCGCCTCTTTATTTTCAAACAATAGACAATTACAAGTAGCATTTAAAGACCGACTGATGACACAAGAAACGAATTGTCAATACAACGAACGACCAAATAAGCTTGATACATGATGGGACATTTTCTAATAAGAGACAGGTGTCAAGGTATTGTGGTGGTTTGTCGTTAATAATCTATACTAATATCATAAAACTGAATAGTTTGTTTGTTTGTTTGAACCCGCTCATCTTCAGAACTACCAGCCGGATAAAAAAAAATCTTATTGCATTTGATAGCCCAATTCTTGAGGTCCCTTAGGAAACGAGCAAAATTAAAAAAAAAAACAGAAAACGAAGTAATAGCGCATGCGCCATGCGTGGCGGTTATTTAGTATACATTTTGACAGGGACATCGATGCGATACTGTAGGTAACCATGAATTCAGCACATGACTCCATAGCGTAGACATTTTTCGTCCGTTATCAACGCATTCAAAAATGGAACAGCAAATTTTTTTTTAATAACCAACGAAAATTGTCAACACCCAGGGGTTCAGAATAATGTACAGTCGCAAGCACATCAAACTACTACAATCTGTCAAATTTCTTTAATAGATTTTCATCTTTATCGCTAATGCATAAGGTTCAAAGTTGATTGGGAAAATTTGACAGTTTCGGGTAGCTTGATGTGCTGGCGTCTGTACACAACATGTGACATAATATGTGTGTCATGTGTGTAACAGTTTACCTGTCGACTTCCCTGCCACCCTGTATTGTGATGTCTTACAATTCCATGCGAGCGAAGTCGCGGTCAGAAGCTAGTTTTCTTTATAGAAAGTGAGTTCCCAGCGATGGAAAGCTGTGTATGGAAAACGTATTTCACTAAGTGAAAATGCGTGGTAATCATTGTTAGTGATGACACGAAACACGGTTTTCTTTTATTGTTTAATTTGGTCGGTTGACAATGCTTGTTTCTTACTGGTTAGTAAAGTCATTGTTTATGTGGTCTGTCTGTTTGTTTGACGACAATTACTGTAATTGGAAATTAAAGCAATGGTTTTCGAAGCAGTAAAGCTTTTGAATTTGTTATAGCAACAGAAAGGAGGCCTGTGTCCCAGCAGTGGGAACATTATGGGCTAAGTATGTATGTATGTATAGAAACAATGACAGTAGTGCTTTAGTGACTTTAATTTCTCGTTTCTCATAACTCTTGGAGGATTAGGAGTTTTGTGTGAGACAATGTATAAGGAAGAAAAATATTTCATTCGTGTAAAAGATTTTGAATGATGGTCGCCTTTTTAACCGACTTCTAAAAAGGAGGTTCTGTATTCGACCCATATGTATGTTTGTATGTCCGCGATTTTCTCAAAAACTTATGAACCGATTTTGATACTTAATTCTTTCATTAATGTGATCTACATACTTTCAGGAACAACTAAAAAGTGAAAAATATTTTTTTTTTTTTTACAAACTACCGACTTAAAAATAAAACGCATCAAACTGATAAATAACTTTAATTTCGGAAGTCGGTGTCAAAAAACGAAAATGCGGAACCAACGTCACCGACTTCTGAAATTTAAAGTTATAACTTTATCACTTTGTAGTGTTTTTTTTTTTTAAGTCGGTTGTATAACTTTCTGGTCTTTTTAAAGACTGTCTGTATGGTTAATATTGGGGAAATATCATAATAAAATTGTAACCACTCTAGAATTAATTAACTCAAGATGAAGGCAGTGTACAACACCAACAATAATTGTTCAGTACCAAACCTTTATTGTATTTAAATATGATGTTACAATATCTTAAAATAGCGGGCGGTTGCGCGGGCGCAAGTCGGCGCGTCGCGCAGTGGGCGTGACAATTTATCGGCGGTAATGGCGAAAGTGTCGCCGCGGCCCCTTTGATCCAGGCCCGGTAATGCTGATTAATTATTCGCGATCCAGAGAAATTCTAATTTATATGGTGCTGTTTGCGAACTGTTTTAGAAATTTTCGAGTAGGCGAAACTGTGAAGGTGTAGATTGAGCTTGGTTTTGTAATAAAAGTAGACATTTATGACCAAAAAAATTATATGGGGAAAGACTGTTAGAATCTCCACATATGGCGCCATTTTGGCGCCAATCTGTGAGTTTAGAAATGAAATTGTTTATTCTGTAAATAGGATAGGTATCGGAATCACTTTTACACGTCATATTGTAAAAAAAAGCTAGATGAGGTCGGCTTTTCGCATCTGACTACTCTGAGAAGAAAGGCCGAAACAAAATGTCACGTCTCTTTTAAAGTTCAGACATAATCTTCGTCAAAACAAGCGAAGACCATGTATATTGATGTCTGAAATGGTCTCTTGAGGATGATACCTATTGGAGTCCGATGCTAACTTTTGGTCGTTCAACCAACAGCAAAAAGCTTGATAAATTATTCGGCAAAGCTTTTAACCATCTGACACCTGTACAGGATGTAGGTATCGAACCCATGCTTGAATGAATTGACCTGTTCCAAGAACCCGACAATAAAAAAACTTTACTTACCTAAATCGAGTTGCATATATTTTCGCATAAACCTCAATTTAAGGTAGATCCGGCTGCATCGGGAAAACAGAAATATCTGTCACACATTTACGATTCGAAATAGTCAAATTACCGTTATAAACCATTGTAAAATAGCCAACATACATGTTAACCGGATTCAATAAATGCAAATGTAAGTTTGCAAGAAATTGGCGGCGAAATTTCAATGAGAGTAAATTATCTATTTTAATTCCCAGAATAGTATGGAGTGACTCAATTGATGTGATGAAGTATGTTCTTGATGCCTTTGAAGAGAACCGACTGATAAACGAAGATAGAAGGACAGAAATAGCTCGATTATAACATGAATTTGAAGAAAGGGCAAAATACAGTGTTGTGATCACCGAAAATTGTAAAAAACAAAACGACGATTGAGAATAGCATCTAAAATGAGACGGAATTACTTCCTTCCTGTTGGGATGTTAAAGGGAATATTATTTATGAAGAGTATATAGCCAGACTGTCTCAAGTATAGAACTGATGTCTTATCTATAGATACGACATCAGTTCTATACGAAAAGAGGTTCTATTTAACGAAGACTTTATCAGCAAACTTGAGAAAGTCTGGCTATATACTCTTCATAAATAATATTCCCTTTAACATCCCAACAGGAAGGAAGTAATTCCGTCTCATTTTTTCGATGAAAGAAAATACGTTTATTCGCGGCGAACGTGACACAAAGAATACAAAAAAGAACAAGATGGAGAAAAATATGCGTCACATCCACGCAAAAACGGCCATCTCTCACCATAATGCTACGACCCTACGCGAGACAGCCCCAGCGCTGGTGGTGGTCGAAGAAGAAAAGCAGTCTTTCCCCATCTTAGTCCATAACACAGTGTTTATAGAAGTACATACTGGCCTCGCACAAGTACACACAGTAGATGAACACGAATGAAGTCAAGGTGAGATGTCAACGCTTAAACAATCAAACCGATTGATTAGATCACGCGAAACAAATAATTATATCGCTGCGAGATAGAAATATAGATAACGACTTGTAGAGTAGGTTTAAGAGCTAATAAGTTATTTAATAGAGGGGAAGTACAAGAATAACGTTATGAATGGTTCCAATTCTTCTTCGTCGTGTTCGTTTGTCTCTTCGTCTGTGTCCCTTAATATTCGTGTTGAAATGTCAATTTACTGCCTTGGTTGTTCTTCATTTCGTGTCGATGGTAGGTACTCTTCCTTGTTGTTTTTGTTTGAACCCACGTGGGCACGTTGATTGCGGCATCAATGGCATTCTTTAGGGTCATCCGAGGTGCAGGTGAAGGTCCTTTTTTCCAGCGCGCATGCGAGCGAATAGAGCTCGTTTAGTTGCCTTGGTTGAATTGTAAGCTTTGCTATGTTGTAATAAGTAGATCGAGTATAGTTTTGTTCTTATTTACATTTAAAAAGTCCTATAAACTTCTTTTCAATAATTTTGTTGCCAATAAATGACTTTTGAGAATATGTGCCGGCTAGAATTCCACTAAAATAATTCAAATATCATTCGATATATGTATATACTAGTGGTAGGATGCAAGGTAACCTACATTCATCATAGTCAGCCTATAACGTTCCCACTGCTGGGACACAGGCCTCCTCTCTGTGAGATGGAATGGGCCGCAATCCACCATGCGGACTCAATGCGGATTGGTTCTTGGTAGAGCGGTCACATGTCTTCGAATTTTTGATTCTAGTAAAGCGCCTGGCTGGATACGAACCCACGACCTACAACTCTTTATTCGGGGCTGTTACCACCACCTGTTCTCAACTACACTCATTTAAATAATATTAAAACAGTATGAGATTTTAGAGACAGGAGACTTCATCATCAAGGTTATGTAACTGTACTTGTAAACCATAATCTAGACATTCTAGACGATGATCTAATATTTTGATATCATTTTCCTGTTCCCCTATCTCATTTCTTTCCATTTTATTAGAAAGAGAGGAGAGTAATGCAATATTATAATTAACGGTTCATTGTTAGGCTTTGTCCGAAATTACGTCCCGTTTGCTATTGTCGTGCGGAGCGATTGACTTGGCCAAGTGAACTGGCGAGTGGCCATACGGTATTGAAAAAGATAATCATGCAATAGAAATGGAGAGAAAAATATCGAATTGTACAATATCGAAGAGCAGAAAAGGAGACATACTAAACATATATTTTACCTAGCAGATGTAGACGAAAAAAAAAGGAGATACGAGTGACGATGATGATGTAGAATAAAATATAAAGAGAGTTAGGCACTAGTTACAACCTTGCTAATCACGGTAAAAACTGTGTCGCTAAAACACTCGTCCAACAACAAACATTCAACCAGCTTCTACATTCTCAGAACTAAACGAATCATCAAAGGAGGTCACCCTGAAGACTCATTAGTGTCAATACGAACAACAATAAGTAATTGCTAACATTGTCTGTCGAGACATCTCCCGATAATCTCCCACTAGTCCAAATATACGTAAAAAAAGTTCTGTCAGATCGCGACCAGGCCGACGACTCAATCGTATCGGCGATATCTGCACTAAATGGTCTGTCATTAAGGCTGCGCGGGCGCTTCTCCGCGCATGCATCAACGCCACAATGGCACGATCTACAATTGAGATGTAAACGATAGTATTGATGGCAAATTGCGTGATTACTGCCATAATGATGTCTGGAGATGACATTGTTACTTGTATATCCACTTAATTTTTTCCATTGATGGTAATATGCTCTTTAGAAATGTTTTCATAATTGATCCTAATGAACGTCTACGTTCAATCTTCCCGACAATAGCGTAGAATTTACAAAAATCATTAGAAAGCGAAATTAACACTCACAATTAACTGCTTTTAAAGGGTTTCCTCGTAAATCTTGATAATGAAATGCTTACCGACTCAATGCGGTCGCACTCCGAGGAATTCCGAGCTCTACTCCTTTCAGCTTTAAGTTAATTTTTGTTCGGAGCACGGGGTAAAGATAAGTCATTGGAAAGTGAAATGGGGGCGCACCTGACTTTGCTTTCTTTACGTTGCGGTGTTCTTTTTGCTTCAGTGAGAGTGGTCTAGATTCGATAATTGTGTCGGTAGCGTTTCCGTGACGAGTTTGGAACGCCCTCCCGGCACTAGCCACGGGAAACTGATTCATCGCCACACCACTTTCCAAAGGCTCACAATTTGCATTGCTAATTGAAATATTAAAGACGTAAAAATTCCCAGCGTGTTCACGGCTAATGCAAATAATTAGAAATCCATTCATCTGATCAGCTCTCTATTGACGACCATTCAGGATTGTTGAATGAATATGGATGAATTTTTTATTGATCAATGTCAGTTAATTAAGCCGACTTCGCTTCTGTAGGTACGTGCAGCGTATTTAGTCATTTAAAGACTCATAGTTAGTTTTAAGTGTTGGTCTTTGACGAGTTTTTTGTCATCTACAAATCCATGGCCATGACTATATATCTTGTTGTGTCCGCCTGCACATTAATGATGCATTCTCATCTTTAGCAACTTCCTTCGAACGTTTTAGCGGATACCTGTTGAATGTAAAAGTTGCCAATAAATAATGGATGTGCTAATCAGGCTTACAGAAACGAAGCTTGCTCGTACTTAATTCTTACAAGCTGTTGTTAGTTTATCCTTTATGTCTTGATTTGCTGTGACTTCTCTTATAACGTTATTAATCGATTTTGTTATAGGCGTGATTTTGATGACTATAATATTTATGAGCAGATAAACAGATAGTTTCTAATTGACACGCCCACTAACGAGTGTTTATGTCTGACAATGACCACTCTGTGGGGGTCCTCGAACTCTTATCGCGTAGTGTTTGTTGAAAGTCGTGATTCTATCAACATTTTAGTTTCATTGTCACTAGTTTTTGTATCGAGACTTGTCTGATTTTGATGCGATAGAAAGTAACTTTACTTTTTTCTATTGTCATTTTCATCTTTTGTACTTTTTTATTTGTTTTGGATAGTGATTTTGATAATTTTCTCCGTCACACTTCCTGTTCACGCGCCAACTGATGTTGATGTAAGTTATCGCACTTTCTCTGAGGATTGCCGTGTCTTGTAAGCTGAGAGATTGATGATTAATCAGTACTTGAGCTAGACTCGTGCGCAGACTCCGCGGCGCCCGGCGCAGCGCTATCGCGCATCGGGCTGCGCGCGCGCCGACGAAAGTGCAAGTCGCCCAGTTCTCACGACCCCCCTCCGCCGCGCCACTGCGCACGACCTCCATCTACCGACCGACTTGAGAAACTATCGATTATTGTAATTCGAATTATTTACACTTTCGGAAAGTAATCGTGGCCGCGCAATGCGCGCATGCGCGTGCGATCGCCCGCGATAATGAACGCCATGTTTGGTCGGCTACGTTGCCAAGCATTTTGTTTGAAATGTTTCTTTGCTTTGTAATTTAAAGTCTAGTTATTTAATTCACTGCAGTAGAAGTAAATAATTAGATTAAAAGTAAATAAATAATTATTTATATTAAATGTAAACTAAAAAAAATGCACCAGGAAATAAGAAGTGATTGGATTTAACATTTAAATGTTATAACTTTTATGTTAATACAGGGGAAGCATATTAACTCGTTTAAACGTATTGATTAAAATTAATAACCAGGTTCCAGTTAACTATAGGAAATTGCCAATTACCGCTATACCTTCAAATCGATTGCAACAGTCACCACTTCGAGAGACTGTCAGCTCATACCGTACATTAATTACATATTTGCTCCCTCTCATAACACAAGTTTTCTATGATCATTGCCAAGAGGCACCGCATAAATGTGGTGTCTTGGGCAATCTGGTTTAGGTGGACTTCCTCCTTGCGGATCCTGCCTTCAATTCAGGTGAATCAGTGTCCATGGAGTTTATTGTGCGTTCTTCTCCATTGGAACATACTGCGGCTTGGAATGGGCAACTAGCTTCATATTTCTAATTGACCGACTCCTTGCCAAATCAAAAGTTAATTGTAATTTTGAGTTTGAGCCAGGATCTCCCATCGTGAATCCTTAATTTATCTATTTTAAACTTATTTGAACATCGACCATATCATGCAAATATGTATAATGTAACCCTTGCTTAGCTGATTTCTGCCACACGAACCGAAGGCAGCTGATCAACATTCATAGCCAGAACACCATAGAATTCATGAACTGATACGTCAACATAATTTCGGTTTATATTGGTATTAGAGCTGTCATAAATTTAGGATAATGTTTATAACAAATTCAGCTGTCCAAGTTAGAAACTTCAACGTTTGTCAGTTGGTAGATAACCTGAAATGGTCCATTGAAGAAAATAAATTATACAATAACTATAATTGAATAACACGACGAAAGAAGTATTGAAAATTAGAAAGGAAGCAAGCTCATGCAGAATTGCAGATGAAGAATAGCTAACTCAGCAGCTGATCGTGGAACACCCAACGTTGATTAATAGCTAACAGCTTTGTGACGCAGAAAAACAAATGAACATAGTCAAAAGAAGGAGAGCTAACCTGAAAAGCTGCATCAGACCGGAATGAGAAAGTTTATAGGGGATAAGACAGAGTTTAGAACAAAAGAAGAACTAGCAGGGGATCGATGAGGAGGGGTTCAGGTGATCAGACCGCAATGATTCCTTGAGCTGGCTGCAAAAACTAGGGTCTGACGGTAGAAGAGTAAAGTATCTAGCGATTAAAGACGAAGTAATCGTCTCTCGCTTCTGCACATAACTCGAACGCCTCCACCACGGGATAACCATAAATAATACCATAGCTATCCCATGGCCTCAGTAGTTTTATGGTTGTCACACAACAAATTTATGGTACTTATGGGAATCAGATGACTTCTAACATACACGGTAGCTTAATAAAAATAACATAATAGCTTTTTGGTAGTTATGGTCATAAATTAAACGATATTCGTAAAGTTTTATGAGACTTTTTGAATGTTGACGTAACTAATATGGTAAGCCGGTTGTCGTCCAGTGAGAGTTATAAATTATGGGGATAGGTCATGGGGGCTTACAAATGATTGGATAAGGTTTTAAGGAACGTTGAAATGTAGGATATAAATAATGATTTTACGCTTCCAAGTTAACATAGGACTAGTCTGGCACTGTCTGCCAGTCCTGTGATAACTTAGCAACACCTGCACAAACTTCGCGAATACGTTAAAGTGTTGCCAGAGTAGCTTCTAAGAGGTCGAAGGATCAATTTCATGGTGTCCAGTGCTTTTTAATTTTAGCAGTCTGGAGCCTGACAAACGCTTATAGGACCAAAACTACGGTCATAAGCAAAAGACTCAACAAACCCAACCCTACGAGAGCTAAAAAGCTACATGATAACTTCTAAATATAAATTCTAAACTTAACGCTAATATTGTATCCAACACCTAAATATGTACATATGTATATCCAAGACATCGAATTCCTTGAAACAACACTAAAGTAAGGTATTAAACCCTATAATGCCCTATATGGTACTACGAATATGGCCCACAAACGCATGCTGGTTTGCATGGTAAGTTTATAGGTTGTGGGACTAATCCCCATAAAATGGAATGGTAACTTAAATGGGCTGTTAATGTTGTGGGACTATGGTGCAATGTAATGTAGAATTTAATGGTTTTGTAGGTTGTTGTCTACCAATACAGTGGTGGGTTGTTAAGTGTCATTTGTAAGGAATATGGGTTTAGAAGAGATGAGTTGCAAATGAGATTTGAAAGTTAATTTGAAAATGAAAAGTAACTTTACGTAATGAACATACCTGCCTTCCCTAACAAAGAATAGGCCATCTCGAGCCATGTTGTTCAAGAGGATAAGTAGCATCTTCTTTTAAGAAACACTTTGTGATCATCATTGATGCATCTGCCTAGCATAGTGGTTACCTATAGAAGTACCTTTAACCCTTCATATTGACCCAAGCGTGATGATTATGCCAATATAACCATTAATAGCACCGTTCATTGATATGTCCAGCAAAATCTTCCAATAGATACAGGCCCATATAAAATAATCCCACAATTTCGCCAAGTAGTCAAAGATCGTTACAGATTATAACTCACACAGTCACCATTACAATAATAATTTTCAATTTGCAACTCCCGCGCGATACGATCTAACGGCGCGCGCGCAGCTGTCATTCGATACGCATAGATTTGTATTGTCGCTTTAATGCCATAACGGTGCTGCCGGTGACATGTGGGACTGTGGGACTGACATACATACAGTGTACCTTAGGTACTTTTAGTAGGTATGCATGTAAAATTACGGCGATTTCTTGACGGTTTTAAAAGCTGTGTGCTGTGTCACAGTTAATGCCGGCCAGGTGGCGTGTCACTGCTTAGATATTCGTCATTGATGTCTAAACTTCACAATCTGAAGCTAAATCTGCATATCATCGAAACGTATTCATGCCAATGTCCTTTTCTCGTGTCTGCACGCGTTATAGAATAGATAATGTCGTTGAGCTGTCCTGGGTGCGCCAGATCATTCATGTCAATAGTCAATGGGTAGGGTTCAAACTAACAATCAGTTTGGTTCAAGCCGAAATCTGCTTTGTGGCATCTACGCATCATACTGACGTCACGCAAAATCCTGCATCGCGCAAGCGAAGTTTACCGCGCAACTAGCATTTAAACAACGTCCCGACATCAATCGTCGAGCAGTAGCCCGTCTCGTTGGAGGATGAGTGAACTTTACACCCTGTTCCTCATAAATGTACTCGTATAGCTTCATTGAATATTTTGTAAACCTATTTTTGCATCCCCTGCTGCATAACAAAAGTTCTACTAAAAATGAAACTCAGAAACTACGTTTGCCGCAGCTAACGGATGTTGCTCCGTCCAAGTGTCCATGCAATCTTTCAATGTATCGTACAAAACATCATTTTTATCTCTCTCTTGCCCTTCTTCTTTTTTCATCAAGTCAAATTGGTTTTCATTATAATTTATACGAATGCCTCTGGCGCGAAGATTCACTCCAAGATCCGTTATAGAGATGAGCTCTCTGAAAAAATGTTATAAATTATGTCTCTATTATAACAATGTTACTGTATTGCCGATGTTATTTAATCTTGAACAGGAAAACACGCTCATTCTCAATAGCTTTTGCAACTTGTGGTCATACACGCGATTGAATTATATTATAACAATAAAACACGTATGTATGAAATAAATATATACGGGACTTTTGATTAAAAACCGTCTTGAAAACGATGAAAGAGGGTCGGTAATGGCATTCTTACAAATAATTGAAGTTGCCAAAAGAGTTCTATTAAGGCGCGGGTTTTTAAAATCTAATAGAAGTGCCCTAGCCCCTAATCTGATAAATGTGTTCCTACTAAGACAATTTTTTGTTGTCTCACTAGGTGGTATACGAATATGTAGGCGATTTGTGAGGCAAACTGTCATAGCAAAGTTAATTTACATCCATTCATAGAACCACCACCAGTTCACTACACTATCATCCTACCAAATTGAGTAGAAAATACCAAAACTACATTACAATTGCAACAAAAAGAAACACCGACAAAAATAATTCGCACACGCATCGCTGAAAAAACGCGATGGAGTAAAAAAAAAAACGAAATCGTTGCTAATTTGACGCGAATCACGCAATGAGAGTAACTGTCGCGGTGACGTAAGGGGTCACTGACCCTGGTGACATCGCGAAACTGTATCTTGGTTTTGATGACTCTTTTGCTTACTTAATCAGTTTGATTAGCATAACTTCACGGTCTTTTCATCTGGATAGATGCGCTACGGTTTGGGCGACAAAAAATTTTTTAGAGTTACCGCTTAGTCTGTTATGTTGGTCGCTGAGTAAAAAACGTGTATAGATATTTTTTGGGTGCCTGTCATTAGATTAAAGTCGTATAAATACAGAGAACAGCATGGGATGGTGATGCCGTTACGTATGAAGAACATGTGGCTAGAAGAATGTAAAGTATAAATTCTATGAAAAAATAAGATAAATCAAAGATGATTGGATTGTGTGGAAGATGATGTGAGTTAGAAGGAAGAGAATACTGAGATGATGGCTAATAGAGATTTATAGAAGAAGAGACGTGCTGAGCAGACCTCTAAAGAATGGGATAAAAGAAAGAAGATGATAATAGTAACGCTCACAAAATGATGTCTCGACGAAGAGGTAAACATCCCGAATAAACATAAGCTCAATACTTAGAAGAATGAGCAAGCAAAGTGATCAATATCAATATCCTCTGTGTCTGTGTGAGAAATGGCATTCGTCCTGTGAACTGGTAGTATTACACTTTGTAACCTGTTTTTTTAAATCGAGTATTACTAATTAATGTTGCATTCAGACAATGCTTCCCACTATTTCTCACGTCACTAAGGAAGTTAATAATGATAAATAGATGTTAATATATTATAAGGAGTATCATTTAAATACTAATAACCGGCTAATTAACACTAAATACATAGAGAATCATGTTGTTGATATAAACAACGCATCTGATGCTACTGAATTATGCAAAAGACCGTCTTATCTAACGCCCTTTAGGATGTCAATAAAATATCAGTTTTATGGCTTAATGCTAAATTAAGACATTTTGATTTATATAACATAAGAATAAGCTACAACTTTCCTTGAAAATATTTGGTTTGTGATAAGTGTGACGAGAATGACAAATCCAATTCGGAAGGCAAGGCTACTAACAGCGTTGCATAAAACTTTGTTTACTACGTAATTTATATCCTAGGTCAAGTAATTTGTCATAGACAATATAAATGACGTAAACGCTGTAGTACCGCCAGCTACTTACAAAATAGATCCCTATGTTATAGTCTATTGTCGTATCAAGGTTTACTGCTGGACATGAATCTCCAAATTGTTTGTCTTGAACTTCTTCACTTACATTTTCATTTTCTAAACTAGCATCCTTGACAAAAATATTGGTATTTATAACTCAAGCCTTTTCCTCATGGAGGGAAGCAGAACGATCCTTGCTTTCCTCCTTTTCTTCGTCCACTTTGATACATCTGGTTAATTGTATATTTTTACCCATTTCGTCAACCAAAGATTTGTCTCGTCCTTCCAACAATTTTCCCAGCCCTATCACAGGGTCAAGTGACACAAGAAGGCCGCACGGCCATTAGTAGGTGCATGACCAATAACCTACTTTCCACCGTATGACCTTCGCAACCCTTGGAGAAAACAGATTTTCGCTATCTGATGTTATCAGTAAAACAGGTGGGGGTTTATCTATCTCTATGGGTATTGAACTTGCTTAATCAACGTTCATGCTGGCTATATGGGAAACAGATATAGCTGTTAGATTTTTTCATTTCGTTACAACGTTCACGTTGTTATTAAATAGTCTCTTTGCCATCGAAATTAAAGCAGTGGTTTCACTTATTATGTATGTTTTTTTTTTTAATTTTATTCGTTTGTTTTGTCCGAAATTTTATTACCATTAAAATTTGAAGTATGTCCTCGTAACTATAAACATTATTGCCATTTTGAAAATCTGCTAGATATGTATTTTAAAATGATGTCAGCGATTATATTTCAATATAATACTAGCAGGTGTCTTCCTAAGACCTTGTTAATATTCCTGGGATAATTCCAGTCTCAGGTTTTCTATCATTATCGTTATTATAATGTGCTGTCCATACTCCATTCTAATCTGTTGACATTTTTACGCAAAGTTGTAAAACAGATAGACTCAGCCGGTGAGTTTCTAGTTTTTCTTTTTATAATTGCATTTTTACATTTTACTGCGTGTTTAAATGGAATATGGATGTTAGTTATCCTTTGAGGACAGGACACAACGTAGAAAGTATTATGTAAATTAGCTTTGTCGTTTTTGCTGTGTATAACACTTACAGGTAAAAAAAATGCATTGATCATACGGTCTATAGTTAATTAGCCAATCTTATAACAATTCGTTTTTTTATTTGCCGAACCTACTTTCGGGTATTATAAATCAGACTAATAAGAGAAGGAAGATACACAAAAACATAATCGTGATGTGTTGCCAATAGACAGACGACCTTTAATTCCTGAGAATCCGATTAAGTCAGAACGGATACTTGATTTTCATCAAAAAGCAACAAAACATTTTGGGTTCCAAAGCTTAAGGGTTTATTTTTATTATATTCTAATAAATTGCAAATGTGTCGAATTCGCGCATATATCGATAAACACTCAAATCCTCTTAGAATTTAAGAAGCATCAGATTACAAAATCGTTTTTATCAAATTCTAAGATTCGAACTTAACGCAAAAAGGCAAAAGTCGTGATCTATAGCAATGCTTTTTTTGTCGTAGACTTTCAATTTTGAAACGAAACGTTATCTTTCTTCAAATTCAATTTTCGCTTCAATTCTATCAATCAATTTAGCAGTTCCATTATTTGTAATAATGTTGTAATTGGCATTTTTATCATGAGTTTGATAGCTGCCATCTGCACTAATAATATCATTTTACGATTACAATTTTACTATTACTTCATACTGTTTCACTTTCGGTCCACCTAGACTAGACTTTGCGATGAACTATTACCAGATGGAAAGTTATATTAACGGTTATATTTTTTTGTCGACAGGCAAGCCGAAAGATATCAAAATGTGGGTATCTGTTCGTGGCTCCTGGGTGGGACTTCTCCAATCCGCTCTACAGAACAAAGGTAAGAATTAATTAAGTTAATTCATTAATAAGTAAAGCTCCCGCAATTAACATATAGCTATGACTTTTTGTTTGTAGTGTTGGAAAGATGACAGCTGACAATCGTGTAAATAAGAATATTGGCTCTGCGTATTAAATTGATATCTTCAAACTGAGTAATTTTTGACAATTCATCATAATTACTATTATGCATTGACTTTATTTTCAACACACATAATCATCTGCACATTCTGCCTCATCAAAATGAAGAGCACTGCAATCTCGCTTCAATATCGGTAATCACACTTTAACCATACCTGACCTCGATAGAGTCACACCACACCCTCACTCCATATGCTAATCACACCAGTTGTCACAGTTCAATTGTTCCTTGATGCGCCCGCGCAAGTCCTTGCCCTCTAATTACTTTCCCGAAGTGATTTTCATAAAGTACTGTTACGTGTGGACCCCATTGTTTCGGCTTATGGGAATTGTGAATATGTAATGGTGTTTTGTTTACATGGTATGGGAATGAAAGAATAACATGCGCAAGAGTATTTATGCAAACAATTCTTATGGGTTTGACGGATGGGATTTTTTTATCGAGGGAATTACTCGGCGCATTTGTCACTTCTAAATCCCAATTAAGTTCTTGGTACTTACCTAATATCTTATTGCCAAGATATGTTTCAGGGCATATCGCTGTCATTTCATTAGTGCGAGGGTTAAAACCGAAAATTATTGATCATGCACCGCATGTCTCGCCAGGCGAATTGATAACGCGAATCTCCCGTGATTAATAATATTCTGCCAACTTAAATTCGCGCCTTAAAAAAACCGCCGCCATGTTTTTTGACACTTTTTGGCGCCAAGCCGCAGCCCCCTGCCGGGACCTTATCGTAATCTTCCGAGATTCACGTTTTGGGACCTCTTTTTTGTTTGCATAATAATAATATTTCATGGCGTTCTTATCGATGATGCCATTCGTACCTGACTTTAATGAAACGACAAAAAAGTCAACAATGGATGCGTATGCGTCGTATTTTGTGTATGTCTAATATTCGGGACGCTGATTGGTCGTGTCGTTTTGGGAATGGCCAATAACATTTGAATTTGTGAGCTGAATTCGTTTTATGAATGTTGCAATTTGTCGTTAGATGTTTCTCTTGGGCACAGTCTGCCTGATCTCTGATTAGTTTATGGAGGAGGTAAACACGGCAGATTCTAGTTTTCAGACCGGTTTCTGTCAGAATGAGTAATGACTTTGATAGCTTCTGCTTTCGACTTGTTTTTCTTCGTATAAAATTTCCCTGGGCTGTCTTGAAACCAGAAATGCAACCATTTATTAATGCAATGATTTTTATTCTTAAATATAAAATGCCGTTAAACACAAGATAACCTGATTATTTTCGACATTTCATCATAACGGCCCTGTCAACTGATCAATATTAATTATTCATCTGACACCGACATCAGGACCTCCACTCCTTCAAATACTGTATAATGAACCTTAACACCTTACAATAAGGGTCACTGGTAACAATATTTTTTGGTATTTTCGGTATCCCAGTAAATATAATTGTGGAGATGTAGCGATAAATAAAACGATCGCTTATTGATAGCTTCGATTTTATATCTAGTCGTGGGCCGTTGCTTTATGTTCCGATGACGTTCATAATTTTTAGTTTAAATATTTTGATGGTATTTCATGGGAAGGGTTTATGAAAGGCTGAATCATTCAGTTAATTTTATGTCTGAGAAATAGGATATTTAAGGTTCCTAACGTCGTCCACATTAGGAATCATAAAAATATTCCAATAATAGTAGTATTCTTATTCGTATTGTAGTGTTATTTATTGCATAATTGTACCATTAGTAGCCTACAAGAAAGGCCATCTGGCATCAAGTCTAAAAAAGAGAATAAAAATATCTAATCATCATCATCTAATTGTGTCTCATTAGCGGAGCTTGACAGATTAATCACATTTTTACCTTACATTATACTCTAAAAACTGTCTACCTTCTCAAAAACTTCTTTGTTGTTTCTATGCTCTCTTCTATCTGTGAAAACTTGAAATTGACCTTAATTCTGTTACTCTCAATCGTGCAAAAGTGTTTAGCTGTAAGTTTTCCAAAAACTGTAAAATAAAATAAATAAATAATAAATAAAACTGTTCTTTTTGGAAGAATATAGGTACATATATTAACGCGTAGCATCCTACGGTAGCCGCAGCATAATCAATAAACATAAAACATTCATCTTTTAACATCTTAACTATATTAAACATTCCATAACCCATTGACATTGAATCTTAACCCAAAGCACCGTATTACTGGCGACTCTTCAGGTCAAGAGCAAACGTACAATGACCAAAAATTTGAAAAAAAAAAAAAAGAAAGAGTAACATTTGAAAAATGCCACACACTTTATTATGCTGCCCCACCCGCTATGGGCAAAGGATAATAGTGTTTACGATGGCAATAAATATGGATGTTCCGCGAAACTCGATTAGGGTCTCTAATATGGAAGGCTTAAAAAAAGATGGCGGGGTGAGGGGGGAAATATTCGATACATCGTAACCCTGAAGGGTTTAAAGAGAGCTTATAAAATTGAGATTTATGTGATTTTTCGGTGTTATAATTGGGATAAATTGGGCGGTTTAGTTCAAATGATGCGTATGCGCATTGTGCATTATTCACATTGCGATACCTAAAGATGAACGCAGTTTTATAAGAGAATATATCATATTCAATAGTTTGATTGAAGAGGCCTTAATTAAGACTACTTGACTAGGTATAGGCGAAAAGGTCTTATTATTATCTTAATTCAAAGACAAGAGACAGGCTTTAATAACAGAACCAATTTTGATTGAACTATTGGTGCAATATTAATTACCAGCAATTATTTTAGCAACGACCTTTGAAAACCTCAATGAATGAACATGAAGACCTTTTCTTTTTTTTTTTTGTTTTTTTTTTTTTGTGGATGGGAAATCATCAAATGACCCCTCCCGCTCTGGGTGGAGCGGAAGGGAGTGTCAGACTCTTACTGACTAAAACCCATCCGTGTTCCTTCCTTAGCCCTTTATGTTCCGGGGTAGCGGTAACCCTTTCGGACATGAAGACCTGACGTTTGCATAAGCTTGCGGAAACCACGTCATCACCGCTCAAAATCTCACGGTAGCCACAGCCTAATCCAAGTAACATTATTATTAAACACCACAACAAAACATTGGCTAACACACGATTATATTAACTCACATAATGATAATTATATAAAAAGAAACCGTTTTCACTGTAACGTCAGTCCGGAGTACTTAAAATGATATTATTCTTGTCATAGACTACTTTCTAGCCGTTTCGATTGCGGGATTCAGCAACCGCAGGTAATGTTAAGTAGATGCAGAAGGTACATTTAGAACAAATAGTCAAAAAGAAAGTCCAACCCTTAGCATAAAATGGATAAGACAATGTTTAAAACAGAAGACGAACTAGGAGGGGATCGAGGAGGGGGGGGGGGTGTAGGGGGGGGCTCAGGGGATCAGCCCGCAATAAATCCTTTGAGAAGCTGTAAGAAACAAACG
This sequence comes from Amphipoea oculea, assembly GCA_945859645.1. Taxonomy (NCBI): domain Eukaryota; kingdom Metazoa; phylum Arthropoda; class Insecta; order Lepidoptera; family Noctuidae; genus Amphipoea; species Amphipoea oculea. The sequence continues at coordinate 20,700,902 of OX243873.1, forward strand.
ACGAAAGAATTCAGCACCCCAATTAACACACTATTAATCTCAATCTGAATCACTTCGAAAGATATTGCTAATCCATTGCTTCATATGTTCGAAAAATGTGTCTGCTCAACAACGTAAACAAAGCAATGAATGCTGTTGAACTGTCAAAATAAAACCCATTGCTACAGATAGCAATTAGATTGTGTTACGCAATTACTTACCCCGCTGCTCGTAGAATTCCAGGATGATTAGTGATTTCAGCGCGTAGGTATGCAATTCACAAAGCATCGCACCATTTTTTACATAACGTAGTAGCTCAACTGTCACTAATGAGACACATGTACTTTTGAAGTGAAATTTCTTTACGCACGCTTGACTTGGGGAATAAGCTGGCGAACGCGTGACGTAAGCGTTACGAAAAGTGTGATCGGGCGAGGCGAACGGGAGTTGAGTGGGGGATATAAGCAAGAGAAAGCAGTGCGCGCGCACATTTTCTTTCCCTCTTCCTCTCATAGCCAAATACGTTTGAAGTTTCACTTCAGTCGTGTGGTCATAAGCACACTCGGTTTTTTTTTGTATTATTACCGTTTTCTAGGAGATTTCTTGACAGTTGAAGGGCTGTAACCCCCGAAGGGTGTGATAGAGATGTACCTTTACTACACCCACTTTTCGCCAGTTATGTTAGTCTCATATAAAAGGGAGTGAGCCTATTGTTATCAACCGGGCAGACATCCAAACTCCGGGCTGCTACTGAGAAATTCCAGATGGAAATGCCCAATAACACTTTGCTCGACCTGGAAATCGAATCCAGGACCAGCTCAGCCGTAGCGCTTGCGACCACTAGAACAAGGAGGCAGTCCCACAACCACCAACAGTAACCCTTTCTTGTTGTATTAATACCTGAGTTACAAATCACAACGCGCCTCTGCACTAATCCCCAATAATTCCTCTATCATTCAACACTATAATCATCATCGACCTTAGTAGTCTGTAGCGGTATCTACAACGCCACATGCGAACAACGCGTCATACTGACGTCACGCAAATCCTGCATCTCGCAAGCAGAGTTTACCGCGCAACTAGTATAGATACAACAGCCTGACATGAATCATTGGGCAGTTGCCCGCCAGACACAACACCCGTCTGGTCGGCGGATCCTCCCTTTTCTATGGAGGTTGAGTGAACTTTACACCCTGTTCCTCATACCTCTATAAGTCCTCTAATACCTCTCCGTATGCACGTCACTAAACTCGATCCTTGACCACTTACAGAATCAAAAGTCATTTAGTCAAACTAGGCTGAGCACATTTTGTACGTCAAAAGTCAAATTACATAAGACTGCCCCCACTCTCCGAAACGCCCCGCCCTTCACCACTTCCTAGTGCTTTCGCTGGGAAGAAGAAATGGCGCAACAAACTCCCCAGCAGCCCAGTTGTCTGTTCAGTTAGAAATACTTGATGCATACATCCATTGCCCTTTAGAGAAATGAGCCTTCTGCCCTGCCCTACTCTGCGGTCGTCAAATAGTGCGGATCGCACGCACGACTGCTTATAGAAAGCAATACTTTGTTATTTTTACTCCCTTTTTGTATCATAGCAGGAAACACAGAAAGATTACATCAATTCTTTAAATGAGGTTTTTGAAAAGCTTGTTGCTGAAATATTTGCGTAGATATTATAGTTGCAACTTACAATTGATTTTGTAACTTAAATAAGATTTGATTTGGAGACAAGACAGGTTTTGTCGCTTTATCAGTTTCTCAATAAATTGCATTTTTGTATAAGAATTGCTCTCAGATGTTTAGATTTATTTTATTTGCTAAACCCAATACAACAATGTAGTCACAATTTTAACACTCAGAGACGCCACACAAAAACCAATTAAACACCACCATCAAACAAGACTGTAATGTTTTTAAACTGTCATATTTTATCTGACAGGATCCAAAATACCTGTCGATTAACAAGCATGGCTAATTAACTAGTTCCAAGTAACGACTTTGAGTACAGGCACAAGGCATACAGAGGACAAGACTGACTAACTGACTGACTACTTAATTTTGACAATTCAAAAGTGCCTGTAATGGTTTAATAGAAATAAATGCTTTGAGTTTGAGTTTGAATAATATTGTCACCCTTTGGAATTCCGCCAAAGAGCAAATAAAGATCCAATTTATCAATCTAGTCAGTAAAATAATATCCACTTATAAAAAATTAATCGCAGTGTGTAAAAAACTAATCAGGATGTCTTAAATTACCTATATCATTTAAATCAATGCCTAACATGATTGTGTTTTAATTTGCCTTTTGAAGGTTGAACTAATAATCTTCGATGATAATTGGCTTAATAGAACGGAAACTAGCGGCTTAACACCTCTGAGGTCACGGGAAGGTGATGTTGTAGGTCAAAACTGTGCCTTGGAAAGGACATAGAAGACGCGTGCCCATGATGTTCATGGTAAATGTCCTTCAAATAGGTCGAAGTGTCAAAAAGGTCACAATTAGTATGGTGTAACGTTTTAAATGGAACAATTTGAACTATAGTTTTTGTATTAGTCAATCGGCCAAGCCTTTTGGGATCAGTATGCTGAATGCAGAATATCAGTATTTTACATGGAGCGACTGCTTATTTGACCTTCACAACCCTGTTACTGGGTTAGACGATACCCCTTGATAAGACTGGTTGCCAGACTTGGGTTTCTGACTACCCGTAACGACTGTAAAAGATTACGAGTGACAGCCGGGACCAACGGCTTAACGTGATTTTCGAAATACGAAGGGGTCTCTGTATAATGGATGGTTACCCATCCACGAATTGACCGCGGCATGTGTAGCTTAACTTTCGATTCGATTAATGCACCATGAGCCCCTGAGTTTTTGTACTTAATGTAGTACCAAAATACGAATTCAAATGATATTTAAATCTTTTTAACCTGTTCCCATGTTACTTAGGGGGCCAGATATTTGCCTCTCCCATTCTCCCCTGTTAACCGTTACAATATCATTCACTCTTTTCATTCACGTCAATCAAAGGATATTTAAATGTCCGTTTCATATTCACTCTTTATAAATACACGGCTCCTAAGATATTCATACAGCCAGGTGCGTCGAACGAATCCCATGTATTAATTAATGGAGATAAGGAGTATTAAAAGACCATTACGATCGGTACCATAATAAGCAATTTTGTTCTGTAAACTCTTTATCATTACGATAGTGATGGCGAAACATGTGAATGCAATAAAGATTTGAATTGAATTGATAGATACTAGTAAAGTGTTAGTTTATACAGGGTGTTCGGCAGAACCACACCCCGGACACTCCATACAACAACGCTCGCAAAATAATTACCTACTACTACTAAATTAAAAAATGACGTTTGTATACGTATGAATGTGTGCGTGAGGTACTTGTGTTTGCGAGCGCTCTTATTAAAGAACTGAGACGAATACGCTGAAGTGCGGGGTGAGGTGCGGTAACTGATGTCAGTGCGGGGAAGGGAGTGTCCTTTCTGTACGTAGTACTTTAAGTATTCTGTGGCAGAACGTTGAACACACGAAAATGGCAGATAGGTGGGGTCGCCGGTCGTCTGCTACCTACCCAGCCCGAAAAAAGAACCTAGGCCCCATAGATTTTTTTATTACCTAAATTCATGAGTTATTGACCACATCACCCATGTTATCACAGTGTGATTTTTACAGCATAGATGGGTAGGACTACTTGGAGGGGCTTGTGGCTAAGTAATATCAGCCGCACGGGTCTATCGATCAGGTTAAGCTACGCTTGCCGCGGTTGATCCTTGGATGGGTGATCATCTTTACATACCAAGATGCCTCCGTGCCTCGGAGAGCACGTTAAGCCGTTGGTCCCGGCTGTCATTAGTGGAACTTTGACACTCGTTACGGGTCGTCAGAAGCCCGAAAGTCTGGCAACCAGTTTTACCAAGGAGTATCGTATTACCCAGTAACTGGGTTGTGGAAGCCAGATAGGTAGTCGCTCCATGTAAAATACTGGTATTCAGCTGCATCCGGTTAGACTGGAAGCCGACCCCAACATAGTTGGGAAAAGGCTAGGCAGATGAGATGAGTAGGACTACTATGCCAATTTAAAGGGATAAAAATCCATATAGTGTTTTAGAAACGGAATTCTAAAAAAAAGCGTTCTGTAAGAAATAGTACCTGTATTTTTACAGTAGTATGTTCCTAATATTAATTAGTACTGCCTGACAAAGGCGTATCCCATTTTAATACAGCCCCAAAGCATTCCAATTATTTTTTCTTTACGTTCACACAATTTTCTCGTCCCTCGTGAGAAAACCACCCAGGTATAAAATTGAAAAATTCTGGGGATTATTTTTTAATCGAAATAAAAGGACTCTACAAATGAAAAAGTACAAAAGTTTTACAGTTTTTTTTTTTGTTTTCTCTCAAGTTTGTTAAGTACTTATTTACCGAAGCGCGATTAGATCACTCCGAAACAAATTTTTCCATTATAACATCTGCCGGTCTGTCCGTCTAAGTGATTTTTAATAGCAACTGGCTTTGTTACGTTGTGTTTTTTTATGATAATTTAGTAGTTTTAAATCATAGTTAATAACTGCATATACAACAGTTCAAAAGGTCCGAGTCATTATAATAGATTGTTTATATGAGTTTTTTTTTTAACAATAGTAATATTCTTAGTACATCGGCACTGAGAATAATATTATTATTTATATGGTGTACATAATAAAGAGTAGGTATTCTATTACTGGGAATCGGACACGGAAAAAAATTCTTGCAGCAATCTTTTTCATTAATTATTATTCATTAGTCAGTATTGTTACGGTTTACCTTCATTGTATATTAATATCCTTTGCTTTTTTTTTTGTTTTTAAATCTATCGAAAAACTGTTGATCTCAACAACATAGGTACCTTATAAAATATATCGATTAAATATAAGTACCATCTAATAGATAGTATAATTATTTAATCGAAGTATTTTAATTGTAGTATAACAGATACTAATAATTAATATCTATTATACTACCATTATTACACTATCAAAATTGACACAAAGCATTACAAATAGCAGTAATAAATACAATAGGTATTCAAAACTCATCGCTGTAGAAGTGTAGATTAACGAACTTAATTACATTTGTCATTATTAAGCCCCTGAATGTACACATTTCAATGAATTTATTTCTTTTCCAAAGATACGTAATCAGCTGCCAGATCCTACTTTATACGCCATTTGTTTATTCTCTTTTTTCTTAATAAAAGTGGCGAACAACCGCGCCTGGCTGTTAAGTGGTCGACGGATAAAAAGTAACTTAGAAGTCGATTTTTTGACGCGGCGTTAATTAAAACGTCATATTTTAAGTTGAAACCCTTGTTTGTTAAGACTGTTGATAAGTAAAGTGTTCATCAGAACGTGTTTATTGGATGCAGTGATGTTACCTTGTATTATTAAAAGATAGCCATACTTTGAGGTTAAGTGCTGAGATAATTTTAAATTAAAAGAGTAGAGGAATGTACAATTTGACTAATTTATTAGAACGATAAGCGTTTTTTTACGGTCAGCTTTGCTGTTATGTGTTCTTAGAGCGATAACTGTTAAGACGCACATTTTCCATTACGCAAACGGTGCTATTAATTCGAAGAAACTGTAATAATTATATCATATTTCTAGCGCCACACAATTTCTCCCAGCGATACAATAAAAAGTGCACAATACTGTTACAAAAAAAAATATACAAAAAACGGATTCAAACAACATCGTTTCAATAATTCTTATTTAATAATATTTAAGTAGTAAACATTCAATAAGAAGTTGCAAAAAATAAAGTAGCGCTTCAAAAGAATTATGTAATGTAATAATACTGTTGGCTTTTTTTTAAATTTTTTCGGGTTATGCCAGTTCGTGCGTTACGGGTCATTTGTGTCACTTTTCTTTAGAAGCCATTGTACTTTAGAACATTATAATTCTATTACCGTTTTAAAGTCTGGCAGAATTATATATTAAGTTACGTTGAAAGTATTATAATTTACATAACGTTTCCTTTATATACCGGCGGCGGCCTTTTATCACCAGTCTTACCAACGGGTACCGTGTTACCCAGTAACTGGGTTGTTGAAGTCAGAGGGGCAATTCTCGTAATTTTAAGAATGTTCACAGTCTGATCTCGGTCTCAATCTGTCAAAAACACCTCTTTGAAAAAAATTGACATTTGTTTGTCGCCGATATGAGACTGCGACAGTGGCGTGCATTGCATATAGGCATTGTATAAGCAGTGCCTACCTCGATATATCAACATAAGCCTATCAATTACATTTTAGTGTGTGTGCCCCAATTAAGAAACTCACTAAGTTATCATACCTAACAAACAACAAAATCTTCTTACAAACACGCGCGGCAGTAGGCAGTCGCCGGACGGCCTACTCGGCTCCCGCACATTGTCATTGGTCTTTCCTCGTTCCAAGTTAATACGACAAAATTAAAAATACGTACGTCTCACGCGTATTACCATGACGTTCGACCTTCGCAATTTATCACCCTAAGTAGGCATGCCTACTCATATAACCACACTTTTGACCTCACTTTTTTTTTCTGATTAGTGACCGCGTTTGCCTAGACTAGACCCGCAGCCTAATTGCGGAACGCCAAATCGTCAAATGATTCTGATCAGTTGGCTTCATTTCTATCACAATTGGCTTCATTTTACGATTTTCGAATTGCGAAACTCTAGTTTATTATGAAACCAATTATGAATGTTAAGGCCCTGCGCAGAAACTAGAGTTTTGCAATTCGAAAATCGTAAAATGAAGCCAATTGTGATAGAAATGAAGCCAACTGATCAGAATCATTTGACGATTTGGCGTTCCGCAATTAGGCTGCCGGCCTAGTGCCTACCTATTCTGAAAACCAATGCACGCCACTGGACTGCGACCAGATTTTGAACGTTTTAAATTACGAGAATTGGCCTTCTGGTAGGCAGTCGCTCCATGTAAAATACTAGTATTCAGCTGCATCTGGTAACACTGGAAGGCGACCCCAACATAGTTGGGAAAAGGTTAAGCGACTTTTGATTTAGGTATGTATTTCAACACACATTCAATTCATATTCAACTGGCCAATATTAAGGTGTCAAATCTAGGAGCACAAAAAATATTTAATGAGGAAATAGCCCAAAAGATAAAGATAGAAAAACTTTTTTACAAAAAAAAAAACACCCGACTTCAAAAAAAAAACACTACAAAGTGATAAATTGGCTGTAACATCCCAGCGCTGATTTGCTGGATTCGTTTTCTCCTCTACCGATCATTTTTCCCCTGAGAGTTCATTTGGTTTATATGTATGTATGTATGTATCTGTGTATATATTGTATTTTATATTCATTTCCTAGCTAGTTCTCCTGTATGTTGCACCTGCCATGTTTTGTCTCTGCATCACCCTAAGGTTGACTGGTAGAAAATGCCTCAGGCATTAAGTCCGCCTTTGTACAGTATTATTTTTTTTTACTTGTGCATAAAGTTTTAATAAATAAATAACTTTAATTTCGGAAGTCGGTGTAGTTGGTTCCGCATTTTCGTTTTTTGACACCGACTTCCGAAATTAACGTTATTTATCACTTTGTAGTGTTTTTTTTTTTTGAAGTCGGTTGTTTTTTTTTGTAAAAATGTTTTTATTTTTCACTTTTTAGTTGTACCTACCCCACAAAAAAGTAAACGACAAGATCGTTAATGTAGACAATTTAGATAAATTTTTAGATTTTTGTTGATTTTTCAAAAACCGCTTGTCCGATTGCGATAAAATTTTCATGGTACCATTTGGAAAGTATACCCTTTCCAACAAAAAAAAAATTTTTCAAATCGGTTGACAAGCGACGGCGTTATGCGCGAACAAACTAAAAAAAAAAAATCAAACATCCGAATTGAGAACCTCCTCCTTTATAGAAGTCGTTTAAAAAGATAAAAATAACTTCACAAATGGAGCAATGCCGCTAATAAATTTGATACACAAATGTTTTCTTTATCAAACAATACAGATATTACATTATTGGTTCCCAAACCATCTATCTGTAGATACAACCTTTTGTTTCTCAATACTAGAACATTATCGTACAATAAACGCATTGTACTTTAAAACATTGATTTAATCTATTGTTTTTATTATTATTGAGTAACTACAAGATGCGGTATCTTGAAAAATTGCCCAATTCTGTTGCACCGGTCAATCAAGGTCTGAATTGATTTAGTACCTGATGTTAACTGTCTTTATAAAAGTTATTTTATCTTACTATTAATTTAGTACAATTTTAATTCGCCAATATCGTAATTAGATTAAGTCCTAAGCAAGGCAAGAGCAGCAGGAAGGGATGCATGAAGAAGCCTCCTCGTGTAGCGCAGTTTGTTCCGCCAGTTACTCAACTGAACCGAGCGCTCGGCGCATCCTGGACAGTCGCACCCAACACCTTATTTGACTGGCCAATTCTTCCCTTGCGGTGGTAGGGCTAACACCCTCCTGGTTTGCGACCACCCTCTCACCGGAGTCTGGCGTTAAGCAGCCTGCTGTACTTCGTCGATGCGTGGGAGTTCCAGTGTCTTAGGCATCTTCTGGGCATGCTCCTTCCATCATAGACCTCATCCATCGCTTTCCATCAGGTGAATGGGCACCATTCAGCAATAAAAAAGTAGGTCAATTCTGTAAAAATCTCACCTTGAAGACTTAGCCGAAGTGAGCTTGAAGTAAGCTGACATTCGACCTGATGGGGATGACACCATTGACAGCTCATTTCACCTAAGTATTTTCGGTGATATTTGTACAGGATAGAACAGCAGTCATAATCGTTCAAAGCAGTAAAAGCGAGGCTAGATTCCTGTAAAAAGTGACACTATGAAAAGCTGATACAGTTGGCCAAAATATGATTTCATCACTGAATATTATAAAATTGTTATAATTGTTCCCCCGATAGACCCCGTCACATCGCATCGCCGTTCTTTCTGCCTTTTTTTTATTATTGCCTTCCTCAAGGATTGGGCTATCCAAAATTTGGTAGTAAATTTGATAAATTTGGTAGTTCCAAAGATTAGCGCGTAAACAAACACTTCAACTTTATTATTGGTATACATAAAGCCTAAATGGCTTTGAAAGTTTTTGATGTAATCTGATGCTGTATTCATCATCATTTACATCAAGTTTTTTGGGATAAAGGGAAGACTTGTTATTTGCGGCCTCATTGTTTACCTCCGGACCTGTAATGTCGTTTTTCCATAACACTTGTAAATCACTTGAGTTCTGCTTGTTTGTAAGTACACAAACACCTACACGAAGACTCGGAACAAATACGTGTAGGTCACGCAAATATTTGTGCCGCGGCAATCGAACCTGTGACCCTGAATATGTAAGGTGGGTGCTCTGCCCTGCAAGTTCGTACCTATGTTAGTTTTTTTTGAAGGATAAGAAAGGACTGCCTCGACGGTCTAGTGGTCGCAAGCGTTACTGGGCTCGACTTAAGGCTCAACCTGGCTTAAGGGCTCGACCCGGGAATCGAACCCAGGAGGGTTCGATTCCCGGGTCGAGCAAAGTGTTATTGGTTTTTTTATCTGGAATTTCTCAGTAGCAGCCCGGAGTCTGGGTTTGTGCCCCATTGATGGCAATAGGCTCGCCCCCTATTACATGGGGCTTTAACATAATTGGCGAAATTTGGGTGTACTATAGGTACACTTCTGCCGTACCCTTCGGGGAATGCAAGCGTGATGTCTTGCCTTGTCTAAAAATGTATTGATTCTAATTCACTTCGACAACCTACTCAAGTACCCACTTGTAAATTACTAGAATCATAGACAAAATTCCACCTCTTTAGTCTCTAAAACGAGGTCCTCAACGCCTAAATATGAGATCGCAAAATATTACTTCATATATCCCTTTCTACTGCAGTACTACAGAAAGGGACGGAGCCAAGGATTGCACGCTCTAGTCACGACCAGAGGTTATGATATTAAAATGTGCTTATTTTCGAACTACAACCATTGGGCAACTTTACTAAGGAGTGGTGTACTCACTACACGGAGACCTAAAGAACTGTACTCAGATAAAGCTATGCTACAAAGACATGAAGACATGTGACGTCCGCCAACTCGCACTGGGCCCGCGTGGTGGATTATGACCCAATCCCTCCATATTGCTGCGTTGTCCGACCGCCGAATATATTGCATTTTGATTGCTTAATGTAAATCCGATGGAATTCTCCAAATAAAATCGCCTCTGCAATCGCCCTCTCACAGAAAGGAAGTCTATGTCCCAGCAGTGGGAACATTATAAGACACGGGGCAGACAGGCCTTCTTTCTGCCAATCAGCCTGATTATGATAGAAAAGACCGTTCGTTGTGGTGGCAGTATCTTTCGTCTGAAATGGTGATGGAAAAGATCATCATAATCACACGAATCACCGAATGCTGCTTGCTGAACATGGGGTTTTCTAACAATTATATACACTGAAAAAAAAAGTAGTTGCCACAATCAAGATTTTGTTTAGATTCACTAAGTTACTTGTTTGCATCTGAGCCTATCAAGCACAATGATCACAGCTACTACTTTTATTTGATTGAGATTTGAAACGAGATCTTGATTGGAGTTATCACAAAACCTATAAGTTGCTTGATTGACACAACTAACTTACTTTGTTGTTTTAACTCTTCTACAATGATGTCATGTTAAGGGTAATTAAGAAACTTGTTTGAGCATTCAATCATTTGAACTAGTATTGCTGCAATCATGTCGTGATGATCAACTTAACTAAGATTTTGATTAATCTAAACAAGATATCGTCAATCAAGCTAAAAAGTCACTTGATTGGAGTGCATTTTTTTCAGTGTTATCTCTATGTTAACTTCCCCTAAGACTGCAACCCTATTCAGATATTTGATTTGATAACCTTAATTTGATTCTGATTATTCATTACAAATATATTTCCCTAGCGTCATTCTAGCTTAGCTTTAGCAACACCAACATCTTTCTCTCCGTTATCTTGTCGGGCGTTATGAAGCAACCATGCTGCTATAATTTGTATCGATCTACTATTTATTTATGGGACACGAGACAGGACCAGATCTGGTACTAACTAACTGGTCGCCAACTACTTTGATATCTGCCTTCCGATATCTTTTATACGAGTGTTGCTGGTGTTAATAATTCATCGACAACACTTTTTTTTTGTTTTTTCAACATTTATTGTCTGCATCTTTTTACATTGAAAGTCGGCCCTAACATGGTTGAAAAATGGCTAAGCAATACGCTGAATAATTAAAGACAAGAGGTAAACGTCTTTTCATTTCATTGCCATTCTAAATCACACTGGTGATCTGTTTACAATATTGATAAAAGTTTACGCCGTCCGAAATTAGTTACTGGTCTTTCATAAAGATGAAAATAAATTTTGTTTGCTTTAACACTTAACAATGAAAGGTTAGAATAAAGCTATGCAAAGGACGCTTTGAAATATCAAAATTTCAAAGCAACAATCAAATCAATCTACCTAGACAATCTTACTGGGCTGTAAATTTACTTACCCCTTAAGTATTTTCTAACAAACTTTAACTTCCATAGACCCAAAAGCTATTTACTTTGTCAAACCAAATCAGTTTATTACTGAAAAAATTCTAAGTCTAAAATATCTATTACACAGCCCTATTGAAGGCTTTCATCTGCCCAGGCGCATCAGACTATCCCTCCCGACCTCTAGTTATAAATTAACCGAGTCACAGACGGTTAATAACTTAGAAATCGATAACCGATATGATTTCTCGATATTGCGGTTTGTTGGCATTTATGACCCGAATCACTATTGCGTGGTTAGGGCACAGATTATAGTTGGAAGCAGAAGGGACGAGGGTTAAAAATTTATAGCTTTGTATCTACTGTCTTTCTTTTGATTTTGAGTCATTGTAAGTTATGTAGTACACGTAAGGCACCCACCAACATCTAGCTTTCTATCTGAGCTTTCTATCTACTCTACAAAGAATAGAGTTATCTCTTTCAATACAAATAGTGACATTACTTTTTTGAAGTGAAATGACATTTCTTTTTTAGGCGCGTTGGGCATTTTTTGATGAATTCGCGCCACTGTTACCGTAACCGACACCGCTTCGGATGTGTTCGGCTGTCCTCGGGATGTACTCGGTTTTAATGTATATCCGATATGTGATGTATTCTGTGATGGCAAAGTATTCTGTTTGTGTTTTGTTTAGAAGACGATTCAAAATAATTGTTTTACTTCTGTCGGCACTCCCGGAGTGCCACTGTTTTTTTTTTGACATCGCCCCTTGGAAATCTTTCCACAGTATTTATGCTTCGTGTGCTGATCTATTATGACAACTCCATCCTATTGTCATCACATCTATTGTTATGGTCTTCGTCATTAATAGCCAGTGTCCGTACTGAACTTTCCCATTACCGCCTTTGTAACTGCATCCGGATTCGCTGTCGGATGTTAGTACATGCAAATATCATACTGGTATCATTGCATTTATTAGGAAATCCACACTTGCTGACTGTTAATTAAATACCCTGTTTCCAATGATGGTAGGCCGAGTTTCTGTCTTATTAAGCTATCCCTAATACATTGAAAGCCTAGAGGTTGCCAGATGTACCGTGTGGACCACTTCTCAGCCTTATTACCAGGGGCATAACGTTGAAAAGAGGTCGACCGCCATTGTCCGCGGCTGCACATCTAAGTGTCATTATGTTTCTCCTGCACTTATCCCAATTTATTTGGCGTCGGCTGTCTTTTGTTTTTTTTTTTATACGTCGTCATTAGCTGTCAGCTCAGTATAGGCCGCACTTTCCAGCATCTTTCACACAGTCCATCCGTGGGTTCTTTGATCTTCCCCTGGTCTTCACCATCACTCGTCCTATCTTTTTAAATTAACACAAGATTAGCACAGCTGTTCCATTTTGCGACTGTTGTCTCTTGTTGCCTTCCTACCTATTTCACCATCTGCGGGATAATCATTAGTTAATTAAAGTAGGGTCTAGCTTCCTCCAGTAACTTAACGCTTAATACGTATCATGCAGATCTGGTACGATTGTACGTTTGTACTGCATTCTCGATAAACTAGCTGATTGGGTGACTCAGTTTTAATGTTACGTCTGTTATTTTAATTAGCGTTAGTTTTGGCATCTTTTGTAAAGTGTTCTGCAGCAGGTTTGCGGAAACATTTTGGCATAGATATTTCGATTGCAGTTCTTATAAATCTGACTTACATGATGGTAAGCAAAGGTTCTTCTTGTGCTGTAATGTAACGAAGCTTTGGTTTCTTTATTTAGATTTTAAAATATTTTATATTCCGTATTTACCCTTAATCTTGACGAGTCACTTATATATAATTGGTTATTTAGTCAACTGAGGCCGCTTGAACTTATCCCGCGGGATGAGTTGACCTAATGAATGTTTTGAATCGGACAACTGATCCTATTGTTACTTTTTTATGATTTGTACAGACACGAAAAAAGTGTTAGACAATATTACTTTAGCTAGAAGTGATAATTATGTGACAACAAAAGAACGTTTGTTTAACGAAACAAGCGAATCATCGCCAGAAGAAATATTTCTACATCCGCCGTACTACCAATATTCCCGTTACCATCCAAAAACAACATATTATTGAAATTATAAAACTGAACCATACGGAAAACTTGTCCAGTAATATATTTAAGTAATTTCAATACAGTAACATTAAAAATACGGCGAGAGCACGAGGCTGCGTGTGCGCACACGACCTGTTTTTCATACATTTTGATCATGTTTTTCATACGTACTTCATACAGCAAATGTGTTAACATTAAAAATTACTTGCACTTGCTATCTTTAGTAATACGGGATGTAAGGGCTTGTCTAGACTGGCGAAACTGGAATATTTTACGTTCTAATAGTATATAATAATATAATAATAATAATATTCCACAACTATCACACAACGCCATCTAGTCCCAAGCTAAGCAGAGCTTGTGTTATGGGTACTAGACAACTGATAAACATACTTATATATTTCTAAATACATACATATTATAGATAATTTACACCCAGATAGATAGTGTTTAGCGTTGTTGATAATTAGTAAAGAATGGGCTACATTCTGTCTCTATCCTAATCGCCCGACAAGGGTTTCTTATTAGTCGATAAATTTTTCGATTCTACAGATATTATAACACAAAATTCAATAGTATCTACCCCAATTAATAACATCATATTGCGATAGTCAGTTTTTCACCAGGGCAACTCCTTACAAAACTAGAAAACTCGATCATTCTGCATCAATCAATGTTAGCCTATTTCAATCCAGTGTTGAACTTAGGACTTTGAAGGAGCTGTAGTTTCAACATTGCATTTTAGTGTCATCAAATGTTGTTTCCTTGGCCTTTCAATAAGCCAGAACATTCTTAAGTTCCAAACACTGTGCTTCATTTTCCATTAAAAAACGGAAATACAAACATACATACTTGGACATAAAAGTTAAAAAGTCGTATCTATAGAAGAATTTTAGATAAATTTCGAATTGTTCCCAATTCAACATGATTCATAATCATCTCACATCAGATCTCACATACCTAGTTACACTACCTCATAACATAAACAAGTCCAGCATCCCGCATCAAGTATCCAGTGACCAGTCTACACGGGTCGTTACAAAACAAGTCGTAACACAGGGGTCGTCGGCAGCTGATGTCGTTTTAATGATATCCTTTAATGCATAAATAATGCGAGCATTAGCGGCCATCGCGAATGGAAGCCATGCTGCCGTGCGGCCATGCTGACGTGACGCAACACCTGATATAACGCGCTGATAAGGTGCGCAGGATTTTTGTGATGCTGTGTTTGATTTAAGCGGTTGTTTTTTTTTTTTTGAGAAGGATTAAGATATACATATTTGATAATTGAACGCTTTCTGTCTTTAGTGGAGAAACACTTAAAGGATTTAGAAAACTTTACCCCCTTACTAATAAACCTTGTATAGCGTCTGTATAGTTACACAACGCTTTGTCTTCTTTCGAAAGTCAAATTACTGACGACTGAAAGAAAGAAATCTGTGTGTAACTATTCATCTGATATAATACTTTTATTAGTAAGGGGTAGTAAGTATGTGGCTCTATCTCTGTTATTTATTCCGTGGTTACTCGTGCAGGCTCTTAATGCACTTTAAAGACGTAAACATTAAATTGTGTGTAAAAAGTAGTGTCTGACAAGATGTGTCGGAAAGGAAACTCTAGAATTGATCAATTTGGACTCCTTAGGTTTCTTTATGGTCAAGGATATCTTCGACCTAAGATTTGTGTGTTGGAAAAAGAACCATAGGAATTTACAGGTTGATACAGAGTTACAGTGATCCGCCATTTTTTTTTTCTACACTCCCACTGCTAAAAACTCCTCTACTGCTTTCTCGCTCCATGTAAAATACTGGTATTCAGCTGCATCCGATTAGACTGGAAGCCGACCCCAACACAGTTTGGAAAGGGCTAGGCAGATGATGACTCCCACTGCTGAGCAAAGACCTCCCCCAAATCCTTCTAGGAATCCTTGTCTAGAGCCACCTCGATCCTTGTGGTACGCATCTAGGTCGTCTCATCACTAATTTTACTAAACCTAGTGATGTACAGACGCCAGCACATTAAGCTACTACAATCTGTCGAATTTCTTTAATAGATTTTCTACTTTATCTCAAAAGCATAAGGTTCAAAGTTGATTGGGAAAATTTGACAGTTTCGGGTAGCTTGATGTGCTGGCGTCTGTACTTTGTCAGCCTAACTGTTACCGGTAACGAAAACAACACAAAAGCCGGTACAATTTCCCTTGTTAAATCAGAGCACATGATTACATGTAATAATAATAAATCAATCCAAATAACACTAGTATTAGAAAACAGTGGGACATGTGATATAGTTACAAAAGCCGAGCGCGCAGCGTGACGCGTTATCAGAGTAGAACGTGCGCGGGCGCAGTTTCACCTTGTTGCGATGCAAATTAACAGCTTTCTATTGATTGGATAGAATTTTAGTTTACCCTGATGAAATTCCCTTTGATTGGCCGTTTTTGTGTTGGTTGCTAGTATTTAAATTAGGCTTGTAATGGCTAATGGCTGCAGAGTTAGAAACCGTCCAGTAGTGGAGAATTTGCTGCTCTACTGTGATTCGTCTTGATAACTTTTGTAATTTTGCGAAAATCATTTGTGACAATACATACCTAATAATTAGTGGTTTTATCTAAAGTCCGGCCGCGCCAAATTTGCCAAAGATGTGAACAACAATGGCCGCTCGAAATTGAATAAAATCGATGTACATCGATTTTGAAGAACATTTATTAAGTAATGTTTGTTTTCAGCAAGTTAGCTTGGAGATTTAGACGAAAACAAACATTAGTAATAATAAATGTTCTTGTATATCAATTTTATTCAATTTTGAGCGGCCATTGTAGTTTAAATCTTGGCGCGGCCGGACCTTACGCATACATATTTAAAGACACATACAGTAATAAATAATAACTGTTATTATTTATTAGCCAAACCTAAGAATGTTTTATTTTTAACCAACTTCAAAAAGAAGGAGGTTATCAATTCGACATTTGTATGTAATATTATTGGAATGATATTTTCATCACATACGATAATCTATTAAGGCTTACAAACAAATATAAAAAATGTAGGTGTATTTTATATTGTAGAGTTGTAAAGGACATCGCCAGGGCAAGAGTGAAAAACAGTTTGACCAAAGTATCAGTTCCAGTTTGATATTGGATGAGTCCATGATCATGGCAGACCTTGATTTTTTCCACACCACACTTGGGTCCTAGCCTAGCCACTGCAGCAAGATTTTTTTCTGCATCTAAATAAAAATAAACTTGAATACTTTTAACAAACATCAAAAACTTCAACCTCCCAGCAAAGAAATTACTCAAAATAGTACAATAGACAAAGACAACTAAAACAACCACACATTATGTACACGGCCGGTAATACAAACAAAATTGTTGTCTATGCGTGTTGCGCGGGCGCAATGCGGAAGCGGCAACCGCACGCCGACAGACAGACGGACTAAACTATATGTATTACAGTGCAATTTTAGAGCTGGAAAGGTTTAAAATATGGCTTTAGTTGGTTGTCATACTGGGTAAATTGTCTAAGTTATTGCTAGTAATTGACTAAGCTGTCACTTGTAGCTAGAGGTAGATTTTTATAGGTAATGTTTAGTTGGCGTTTACAGGCGGTTTTAAAAATGATTGCGGAATTAGCACCCACTTGTTTTGCTATTTAAAGGAATTTCCTTATGGTGCGAAAATTAGATAGAATAATTTACTATTTTGATTTGTTAATAGGACAAATTAGTCATAGATACTGTAGAAACTGTAATACTTAGATAAGTAATACATTTTTTTAACAAAAGGAAATGTAGGAAAAAAGGAAACCTGTCAAACAAAAATCCTCTTCTTTTTCTGAAGATAGTTTAGGGTATTTATACTTTTAGAACGAATTTCACCAAAATGTTATACCTAAAGGTTCCATATATCCCTACCGGTAGCGACAATTGGAAAAAATCTCCAAGTATCCTTACCAGTGGAGATACATCAGTAGGGATATCAGAAACAGGGGGAATAAGTCTTATTCTGAGAATAAATGTTGAATTTTTGACAGTTTTTCCCCATATAAAATTGAATTCCACAGATAAAAGATAACTGACTTTGGTAAAATCAGCCCTCGATAAAAGTGTTCAGTCTGTGCTACGGTCAACAATACGTTGAATTAACCATTCGATTAAAAAACAAAATTAAAGTTCATTAAAAACATTTTATTAAAATGCTAATGCATTTCCGACAGCCCACGCTTATTTGATTAGTCCACACAAAGCTGATAAGATATGAGATAAAATATTTATTTAATGCGATTAACTCAATGATAATAAGGCGCTAAAATCCGTGATTGATAATATTGTTGATAGCAATCATGCGAATTATGAGTCGTTACATTGATAAAATGTATTTGTGTTATGTTTTAATGTTTGTTTTTAAAGATTTGCGTAAGTTACAGGACAATTATTGTTTGTAGGTTATTTTCTTTGTCGTGAATTCAGGAAGCAAAATGATTCGATAAAGAGAGAAAAAGAATTTATGGGGACTCACAAATTAAATTAAACTAAACACACTCATAGATACATAAAATAAAATAAAACAAAAGTTAAAACAACTCCACCAGGAAGTCAATGGCGAAACTGCATCGGTTGCACGAAATTGAGTAGATTGTTACCTGTTAAGAATCAAATTATGTTGTTTACTACAAAAACAAACAAGAAAAACTACAATACTAAAAACAAGACATTATAATCACAGCAGGAAGCCAATGATTAAGATATAATTTTTCCTCAAATCAATATATAATTATTTAAATTAGTATGATCTAGCATTATTGTATAAAAAATTATATATTTCAAACCCATAGGTATAGTCCATTTGGTTAGTATACACACAAACAAGTCCATTTCTAAAGTTGCCAGAGATGTAAACAACAATGGCCGCCTGAAATTGAATAAAATCGATATACAAGAACATTTATTTTAAGTAATGTTTGTTTTCGTCTAAATCTCCGAGCTAACTAGACAAAAATAAATGTTCTTGTATATCGATTTTGTTCATTTTCGAGCGCCCATTGTTGTTTACATCTTTGGCAAATTTAGAAACTATAGAAGCCGGACTATAGAAACTAGTGTTAGTTTTTACACATTAGTGACCTCACAGAGGGCAAATACCAATAATAAAAGAAAAAAAAAAAACAACAAATCTCCCACAACATGTAAATAGAAATAATTTCCCGTTCACATCACCACAAGCCTACATACTTGTCGAGTAAAAACTAACAAAAACCTCGCAAGAAATAAGTTCATTAATATTCCCCATATCGGAGGAACACGCGAGCCAAATGCTAATTTGTTTTTTCTATCCACCAACCGGACTGGTTGCTCCAGAGCCCATTACGGGAGTAACCAGGAAGTGGTTGGTGCACCCTCAATTACCACGAAGAAATGGAGTAGTGAATGGACACACGGCTGCAGCGAATGTAGAACAGGAAAGCGAACATGTTTTATTGTACAGCGAGAATATAGTCTGCTACACTGAGATAAAGTACTACGTAATAATAGTCCTATGGTCTGCTAGACTGAAGTTGGAATTGGGCGGGCCATGTGTTTAGAATGCTTCGGGATAGATAAGCCAGAGTCGTCACGCAATGGGTGCCAGAAGACGGGAGTCGTCGCCGAAGGAGGCATAGAACACGCTAGCGTGATGACTTAGAGTAGTTTATGGGAGATTGGTCGGAAGAGGCAACACACAGAAAACAGTGGAAGGCTTTGGGGAAGACCTTTGCTCAGCTGTGAAACAGCATAGGTTGAAAAAAAAAAACAGCGAAAATGGGCGTAGCAAATGTAAAGCAAAAAAGACAAAAAAGTCGTTGCTTTACAGTAAAATAGAAACGCGTAAACTGAAGGAGTTACTTTCCTAAAAATGAAAGACGTTAGAGTAACGGTTTGCGTCAACAGCGTCTTAAAGTAAGTACCTAACCAAGAAGCTAAGACTTTATAGTCTTTTAAAGACTATGTAAATGTGACACTAAAATATAATGCTGGTATCATAAGGAGCCGCAAGCAGCTAAGGTTCAGTTTTGTTTATTACGTAAACACCTTACAGACCATTACATGTGCGACGTTGCATTCAAAGTACAAAACAAATAGCGATGGTCATTTAACCATAAACAGAAGTCCCCACGATTAGTCTAACTGTGCCTCCCTATTGGGCTTGTAATTTCTATACAGAATAGAAATTCGCGCACTTTCCCAGCCGTATGTCACGGCGCACGGCTGCGTCTGCGCACATAACACTAAATCGGCGCAGGTTTAGTGCGCCGGCGACACGCCCCCAGTTAATTGGTGTCGTCCACGATGCGCAGGAATGCGCAGCACTGCGGTAATGCTGCGGTCCAATCCCCTAGCAGTTTTATATTTAAAGGAAATGGACGCTTTTATGTCTTTTGTTTGTGTGTGGCTCAGAAAAATGGATGGGCCGATGGAAATTTTATTGGCGTCTCTGCGTGGGATTGAAAATGTCGGCAATGCTACTGTAGTGCGCTAATTATTGCAGAACCACTATTAAAATAGACTTTATTTTTCTGAATCGTTTCTAAGATATTTTATTTTTTATTTCCCAACAAATCAAACAAGTTTTAATTAAAATTCACACTGAGCAACCACAAAGGTTGATGTTATATTTTTATCACATTTTTATTGCATTATCGACGCGGTGTCTCAGGTATTTAAGTTTTATGTCCACATAATTTTTAGTTATATCCATAACTAAACCAGAGAGGGCGAAGACCTCACTAATTGCTGGTAATTTTTACGTCTTGATCGAAATGTCGGTCCGGGCCCTGTGAGGAATGCCGCCGCTGCTGATGTGTACCGCTATGCGTTACAAGTTGCCTAGGGTTGATTAGAAAAGAATTTGATGCTTTTATTTTTTACTCGAAACATATTTTTGTATGTAAGTAATTATTTTTAGGAGATGTGTTGTCCCATTCAATTTTCTCCGATTTCAACGGGAGAAGCTTCTAGAAACTTTTCTGATAATTCTTTTTTGTTCAAAGGTTGAGGCAACTGCAACAGTAACGTTAAGTCTTTTTTGTGGAGATTGCATAATCTTACAACTCTCAAAATTGTTTGGTTTGTTGTTGTTGTTTGGTTACCATGGGTTCATTGGGTCGCGACCCGTATCGACAAACCCATTTAATTAAGCGGTAGGTACGCAATTTACGTTAATAGCCTAGTAGGTACTTATTATTAATAAAAATTAATAAAGTTCTAAATACACCATGAAAGAAACGATGGATAGACTGTGTAATAGATGATATGGCTAGAAAGGGGGTGACAACTTATATAGAAGTAGGCTATGGAAGAAAAACACATGTGGCGCCGACCCCAAATAAATTTGTACAAGTGAAAGACAATGATAGTTTCTCAGTAAAAACAGAACCCAACGAAACGCCTGGGAAGAGGAAGACCCTCGCTACATAGTGGTCCAGTATCGAGAGAGAGAGAGAGATCAAATCGCAGAACCTAACTGCTATGACAACCCAAGACAGATCGTCCTGGCGCCGCTAAACAAGATGACCCGACCTCAGATAGAACTAGGATCAAGGGAAGGAAGAAGAAGTGGAAGTCAATCATGATTATAGTGCTAAAATTCGATAAACAGTAAAAGCAGACTCTTATAATAACATGATTCACAAACGACTGAAAATAACAGTCCTTTCAACGTAACAGAAACACAATCAATTTACAATTTCCACCCTAACATAGTCGGGTAAAGGCTAAGCACATTGACTAACAGTTCTTCACTATTAAACGTTCCTCAAAACCACAGTTACGTAACTCCAGATGTAACTGTGACCACATAACCAGGTGCGAAGTGTTCCTTAATTAATACTTCACATATCATTGAGTCGTCACTGGTTCGAACCCGGGTACCGTAACACAAATGTTGGAGTAACACATTAGCACCCTGTTTGAGTGATCAACTGATATTTTGGGCTCTTTTTAACATGAAAGGATGTTATTTGACCATTTCTTTTGGCAAATAACGCTTGAGTATTCGAGGATTTTGTTTCATTTTTATTTTTATTTCGGTGGTTAAATAATAATGCATAATGTATTTGTTTCACCATAACTGGTTTTTTATTTTATTTATTTTTTATTTTTGTCACTGACAATACTTCGACGTTTTACTTTTATGAAATACTAGCTGCGCCCCGCGCTTTCACGCGCGTAACTGTCGATCCCGTGGTAATATCGGGATTAAAAGTAGCCTATATGTTAATCCAGGGCGTCAGCTACCTCCATACAAAATTTTAACAAAATTGGTCTAGCCGTTTGAGCGTGAAGAAGTAACAAACATATGTGATTAAAGCTGATGCAGACTTGGGCAGGCCGCAATGCGTTGTTAAAATCCTCTAACATCACTTTCGTGCGGGCCGCACCGCACATTATGAAAATGCGTTGCTCTGCGGCCCGTTGCGGCTGTACCTAATGTGCGCTTAGCTTTAGGTTCATTTCCTGACACTTGTCAGGTCAGGTCAATGAACCAGAAAGGCGAAAAGACTAGCCTACATACAAATCAATGGAAGAATAGCTTCTAGCTAGCCTTCGTCCGGCAGTGTGAAACTTTTTTCCGTACAAAAAACAATGGAAGAAAACTTATTTCTGCAAATTCCGTGTTTTGCGAAGCTCCCGCGGGAAGTCTTAGAATTAATCGAGGGAAACAAATTGCTGGGCGATAATAGCTGCTTTAATACCTAGTCCAAGACTTAGTAACTAATAGTTTCCGTATTTAAAACATGTATTTCAAGCTTGTGGAGTTGTGTTCAAAGACAAAAAGGTCGTGAGAAAAGACTACTACTCAGTAACCCCGGATTTTGAAATCCTCTTATTAATTATTCTGTGTTTAATCATATAATTGGTTTATACACAAATTGAGGACCTTGCAGCAAAAGGGTGGCTAGTCCAAGTTTAAGAAATGTGCCTCGAACATGCATAAAAGGATGGTCCTAATTTTTGTTGCAATTGTATGTGAAAAAAACAGTAAAGACAAAAATTTGGATCTGCCTCCCTTTTGCTGCAAGGTCCTCAATTATTGTGGTTTACCAAGGATCAGTCGTTGTACTGATGCTTGATCCCGGTCTTTGTTCAGCAGT
Organism: Amphipoea oculea; assembly: GCA_945859645.1. NCBI lineage: Eukaryota > Metazoa > Arthropoda > Insecta > Lepidoptera > Noctuidae > Amphipoea > Amphipoea oculea. The sequence goes on from OX243873.1 coordinate 20,723,641, forward strand.
GGACATCTTTCAGCTAAGCGAGCATATTTACTAAAGACTAGCTCAGAAGGCCTAGATGAAGTGACATTCTATCAGCGATATCAACCCAGCTTATCAAAGTCCTCTGCTGGACATAGGCCTCTCCCAGCAGTGGCGTGCATTGCATATAGGCATATAAGCAGTGCCTACCTCGATATATCAACATAAGCCTGTCAATTATTTATTTATTTATAGTTAATTAGTTATATTTTAATGTGTGTGCCCCACAATTAAGAAACTCACTAAATTATCATACCTAACACAAAACAAAATCTCCATACAAATACGCGCGGCAGTAGGCAGTCGCCGGACGGCCTACTCGGCTCCCGTACTATTCACACATTGTCATTGGTCTTTACTCGTTCAAGTTAAAACGACAAAATTAAAAATACGTACGTCTCACGCGTAATACCATGACGTTCGACCTTCGCAATTTATCACCTTTAAGTAGGCATGCCTACAGACTCAAATAACCACACTTTTGACCTCACTTTTATTTCTGATTAGTGACCGCGTTTGCCTAGACTAGACCCGGCCTAGTGCCTACCTATTCTGAAAACCAATGCACGCCACTGTCTCCCAGGCTTCGCCAAAACATCCTGTCTTCCGCCTTCCGCATCCAGTCTGTCTGGGATTCAGAATCATTACCGAATCTATGGTTACAGGGTGCGCATCGATATCCCTGCTACCCTGTAAAAATAATCTTCGCGTAAATTCGTGTGTGGCACCTAAAATATTTGGCACAACAGTTATCGCTGACGGTTGATAAAATAACACATAATAATACTATATTTAAAGATGATTAAACTGCACTGTGCATCGTTTGTCTTAAGTAGGGCGAGCGCAAATGTCATTGCTATTATCGTTCGTACAATGCTCCGGCCGTCACTTATAATGCCACCTGTACACGTACGCGAGAATCGCCGCGTAATTTATTTCCATTCGGCTCTAGTCTATCAAAGTAGCTCTAATCGGGCTCAGAGATTTGAAACTGCGTTCGAAAATAAGCATGTTTAATAATTTGCCGAACTATGTTGGGGTCGGCTTCTATTCTAACCGGATGCAGCTGAATACCAGCATTTTACATGGAGCGAAAACCATTTATTGGGAAACACGATACCCCTTGGTAAGACTGCTTGTCAGACTTTTGGGCTTCTGAATACCCGTAACGACTGTCAAAGATTTACATGACATCCGGACTAACGGTTTAACATCTTTCCGAGGTACGGAGGGGTCTCGCTCGATATGTAATAGATCATCACCCATCCACGAACTGATCGCGGCAAGCATAGCTTAACCTTTGATAAATATAAGTAGAAGTATAATATATTAGGTCCTTACATATGAAATTGGCGTTTTGTATGGAAGGAACAAAAAGTCGAATATTTTTTAATATAATATATTTAATTAATCAAAGTATGAACCATTGTTTTCAATGCACTTTTGCCATCTTATAGGTAGTTCATTGATCCCTTTACTAAAAAAACCAGTCGGACGGGAATCAATAAAATCTTTGAAGGCGATTTGGACTGCCCCATCGGAGTTGAATTTTTTCCCTTGCAAAAAGTTATCCAAATTGCGAAAAAAATGGTAATCTGTTGGAGCAAGGTCCGGGGAGTACGGAGGATGTCTAAGACATTCCAATTCAAGCTCTTCTAATTTGGTAGCCGTCTGTTGCGCAGTGTGTGGTCTGGCGTTGTCGTGCTTTCAAGCTTTTTAATCTTCCCAATTTGCTTCAAGTGAATTAAAACAGTTTTATCACTAACATCGAAGCCTGCAGCTAACTCGGACGTGGTTTGCGATGGGTCCGCTTCCACAATAGCCTTCAATTCTCCATTATCAACTTGGGTCTCAGGCCGTCCACGGGGCTTGTTCTGCAGGTCGAAATTTCCAGAACGAAAACGTTGGAACCAAAAACGAACTGTGTTTTCTTTTGCAACATGACCGCCATACACATCATTCACCCTTCGAGTCGTTTCCGCAGCACTAGTGCCACGGCGGAACTCGTACTCGTAAATAATGCGATATTTTAAATTTTCCATTTTGTAAAATGAGTGACGCAAACAGAAAAAACAGAAGAAAAAAAACAAATGAATGACGGTCATCGAAGCACAAATACATGAGTAAATAGCTGTACAAATTTGAATTTGGAATTCCTTACCAAAGAGGAGAAATTCGTGATTAAAGTGGCCAGTACGAAAAACGCCAATTTCATATGTAAGGACCTAATATTTGTTCAAAAATATACAACAATTTGATTCGTATGTTGATACACTTATGGCACTTGTTCCTATAAACATATGTATAATGTCTGAACTAGATATAAAATGTCCGTGTTTCAGACGACCGATCGACCCGTCCGGATGTTATTATTTAGCCACGGGCCCGTCCAATAATACTGTTTTATCCGAAGGTGTAAAGTTGGCATTATTATTCAAAATCGAAATGGTTACGGTTATTATTTCTCGTCCGATTGTTTCTCGATCATAATTATTATGTTTTTGGGACTCGATAAATCGGACGGTGTTAGTTGGAATGTCGAATACATTGACATCAATAGAAACGATGATTGTCTGTAATCTATGGTCGGTTTATGAATACTTTATAACGTAACCTATAAAATGTTGTAGTGGTATTAAAATAAATTATTCTGTTACGTCTTTCGTATCAAGCGCGGAAGGAAAGTAATCTAATTGATTCCAACGTAGCGCAGTAACCATTAAATAAAAATAAAAAAACTGCTGGACATAAACCTTGTAATAACCGCTTCAACGAGAACGCTGCAAAGAAGTGGTTTCTTTTAGAAAATCACGACAGTATTTCAAACTTGTTGGCCCAAAACTTTGCCACTACCACGGCAGCGCACTTTGACTGCATGTTTTAGGACACAGATGGGTTTTAAAATACACAAAAGAAAAGATTCCCAAACAAGATGAAAGCATTACTTAACCTAATCTTTACCTTTTAAAAGATTTCTCACTCATTACCTTCCAACCAGCGAAAAATCCAAAAAATCTTAACCTCCAATATTTGCTTCCCACAAACACATTAAGGGACCGTTAACCACACCTCCGACACATCTACCGACCCACTTTTCGTAATATTACCGTGAGTCATCGACTTTCCACCCATAGTCGCAGAGGAAGCCGCTAAACGCAGGAAAACTGAAAGCCATCAATAGCTTTTCACAGGAAATCGACTTCCATACATGACACGTTATTATTTTACTCGTAATTATTGCTAGACTCATTTTCTTGACTTTCATTGTCGGAGACCTTTGTAGCGGGAAGTTGTTTATGTACTGCGTTTATAAGTTAATGCTGGTGTACCTATAATTCATTCTAATTAGTTTAAAAGCCTTAATAGTTACTGTTACCAATACGGTTTATGGATCTTCCGCAAAGGGTCTGCAAGGGGATATCAGCGATAACAGCTATAGTGAAAATATGTGGTGATGTTCCACAAACTATGGGACACTTAATATCGTGTCCTGTGTGTCCTGTCAGCTGCACGTTACAGGAACTGATGGACGCTGGTGATAATAAAAAAAAACACCAGGCAAGTGCGAGTCGGACTTGCGCACCGAGGGTTCCGTACAAACCTGTTAAAATATTTTTATTATTAGGTCCTTACATATGAAATTGGCGTTTTTCGTACTGGCCACTTTAATCACGAATTTCTCCTCTTTGGTAAGGAATTCCAAATTCAAATTTGTACAGCTATTTACTCATGTATTTGTGCTTCGATGACCGTCATTCATTTGTTTTTTTTCTTCTGTTTTTTCTGTTTGCGTCACTCATTTTACAAAATGGAAAATTTAAAATATCGCATTATTTACGAGTACGAGTTCCGCCGTGGCACTAGTGCTGCGGAAACGACTCGAAGGGTGAATGATGTGTATGGCGGTCATGTTGCAAAAGAAAACACAGTTCGTTTTTGGTTCCAACGTTTTCGTTCTGGAAATTTCGACCTGCAGAACAAGACCCGTGGACGGCCTGAGACCCAAGTTGATAATGGAGAATTGAAGGCTATTGTGGAAGCGGACCCATCGCAAACCATGTCCGAGTTAGCTGCAGGCTTCGATGTTAGTGATAAAACTGTTTTAATTCACTTGAAGCAAATTGGGAAGATTAAAAAGCTTGAAAGCACGACAACGCCAGACCACACACTGCGCAACAGACGGCTACCAAATTAGAAGAGCTTGAATTGGAATGTCTTAGACATCCTCCGTACTCCCCGGACCTTGCTCCAACAGATTACCATTTTTTTCGCAATTTGGATAACTTTTTGCAAGGGAAAAAATTCAACTCCGATGGGGCAGTCCAAATCGCCTTCAAAGATTTTATTGATTCCCGTCCGACTGGTTTTTTTAGTAAAGGGATCAATGAACTACCTATAAGATGGCAAAAGTGCATTGAAAACAATGGTTCATACTTTGATTAATTAAATATATTATATTAAAAAATATTCGACTTTTTGTTCCTTCCATACAAAACGCCAATTTCATATGTAAGGACCTAATATATGATGTAACTAAACGGTTTTCGCATTTTTTCCTTTATTTGTGCTATAATACGTTGCTTCGTACCAAATTTCAAGATTCTGAGTTCACGGGAAGTACAAGGTTTTGATTCCTTTGCGAGTGTCGAAAATTTGCGGCATAAACGGCTGTATCTTTTGATTGCGTTGGCTTAGAAGTTTGATTTTTTTCACAGCTCCAAGGGACAGTAGACCTGAGTATTTGATATAAATTCCAGCTTGATACCTCCACGCGTCCCTGAGAAAAAGGGTCTTGACAGACGGACGGACGGACAACAAAGTGATCCTATAAGGGTTCCGTTTTTTCCTTTCGAGGTACGGAACCCTAAAAGACCGAACACTACAAAATATACAAAGGCGGCCTTATCGCTTTCTGCGATCTCTTCCCAACCCTTCATTGAACCTAAAACCCAAGTTTTAAAGTAAGAATATTCTAATTCTAATAACAAAGACCTCTAGATCAAAGAACAATTAAAATATTAGATAAGTAATTAATTTATCTTAGCGCATCTTATATTACTCGTAATTACAATATATTAGATAACATTTCAATAAGCTCTTATAAACTATTATCGAAATTTTAACAGCCATTAAAGAATAATTGACTCAACAATATTCCAGACATCATATTACAAGCAGAAAAACTAATGATATCCACTACAGAAACACAATTCATCGCTCACAATACATCTATTAATTAATAGAAACTTATCACACAGGCTATCATGGCCGAAATTTCACTCTTAAGTAATATACTCGTTTGGCTTTCGTCTTACGAAATATTGTTTTAACTTGTCGATGTGTCCGTCAATCGTGAATCTGTTTTTATTATGGCTGCCATAGATAGCTGGTGCTACTTTATGATGTGTACCTTTTAATAGTCTTCTTTTTTTCTGGTTTTAATTACGTTCTTGTAAGTTTTTCTGGGGAAAAGGACGTCTTAGAGATTTTAGGCCTCCAGTCTAATTCAGTTTTTACGTTGTTTGCTGATGATTACGAATTTTACGGGAGCTAAAAATCTTAATATTAATACTTCATCGAAATAGGGCGAATTTCACCAAACTTTTTTATCTAGAAAAGTCTTATCCTGCGAATAAATTTTGATTTTTTTTACAGATTTTCCATACTATAACCTGTCAGTCGCCAACTTTATTCCAAGGATAAAAGATATCTGTCTTTGATAAAAGCAGCCCTTAGTGGGTATATTGGTTACTTTTCAGCGAAAGATCTCCTATCTTGTACAGACGCCAGCCAGCAAATTTCTTTGATAGATTTTCAACTTTACTGCAAAGTAATAAGGTTCATATTCAATTGGGAAAATTTGACAGATTGGGGTAGTGTGCTGGTCTCTGTAATTTTTTCAACAGGGTGCCTAGATCCCTATGATTTTTGCAACTCTCCACTGCGTCAATTATAGAGGCTTTTTCTGCACAACCTATCAAGTTCTACATGCACCTACTAATGTTTCTAACAAAGACCATAATAGAAAAATATGTATGTTAGCTATAGCTTTATCAAAGCGATAGTCTACCGGCACTACTTGGCATCGAAATAAAACGATAGTTAGTGAAAGTGAGCGGCCCGCGGCGATTCATCGATGTCATATATCATGCGGATGTACTGACAGCGAACAGAATGCAGGGAGATGACAACTTGTGGGAGTTCTTTTGAGGAGTAGACAGGAGTTGGCCCAACTCAGTAGCACAGAATATACAGGGTGTCCCTGGAAGTATGGATCAAATCGAATAGGGGCGTGGGCATTTCCAAACTTTTTAACCCTGAGAATGTCAGCGAATTTTTTTACGGTCAAAAGTTATACCAGTTATATGAGTTACACGTTGGGGTCTCTTCTTTGTCCCTACTGTCACTAGTAAGTTCCTTCGAGGCATATCAACTAGATGCATAAAGCTCTTTCACACCGCTGGTTCTGCCTTTAAAAATGGTAGGCAAGTTTCATGTTTGCCAAGAAATCTCTGTCTTTGTATTTATTTGCATTACCGTCATGGTGACATTGAAATCTTATTCAGAGCCTGTCGTTGGATGTCTACTTAGTGGTGCCATAGTCACAATATGACAGGTGTTCAACGCATTATACAAGATATTTAATTATAATTCCATCTCATAATTATGTATGTATGCAAATGCAGAATATTTTTGCACCCTCCGGGTTTACATTGCGAGTTACAATGTAACGTATCATCTCCGCTCGATAATGCACGTTTAAAAACGAACAAAAGTTTTTTAAAAACCATATTTTCCCTTTATTTCAATCTTAAAAACCGTTAAGTGCCCATTGAACTCTAGATTATTTTAAATTGGCCATAAACCTGTAACTTTATGGGCCAATTACACACATCAATACTTTTATCGAAAACATTTAACATGGATTTTATTACTTTATTGATAAATAATAATTATATGTACATAGATTGGGGTCCATTATGCCATTTGCAACGGAGTTTGAAAAAAATATTGGGTCCTGGTAGCTATCTGATATCGAATTTTAATTGAATGCTGATGAATATTTTACTATTAATTATTTCAATATCGGTCTCTTTAGACTTATATTATCATTAGTTGCAATGCATAGGATTAGTATCGAAATATTTTTGTTATTGGCGGAATTGTGTAGTCTGTGCCTATATTTTTCAAACGTTTTTCACCGCCATTTTTACTTGACAGCACTTGAAATAATCCCTAGACATTTGTTTGTATTAAAAGCTAGTTTTCTATTCTAACCTCCACTAAATGACAGATAAGTGCAGGTAATATCTACACAGTACACACCCCATACAGCACTCAATCACTTAATTATATTTTTCCGCTCGCACGTTGCGCACACGCACCGGTAGCGAAATGGAAAGTCAACACCGGATATGTGCGTGCGCTTTCCAATACTTGCAATTAGTATATCACTTATAAGGGATTAGTAATTATGAGAAAAGAACTTCGTGTTACTAGATCTGTTTTGATTGGTTGAATATTGCAATATTTGTCTTGATAGGATTCTGTGAAGCAGTCAGGTTAAATTGATGAAAGCGACAGTCTTCTGGAGCCTAGTTTTTTTTTTCTTTGAGACTATTTTTTTTTTTTAAATCAAAAGATATAAATGAATAGTCCATTTAACGGCTTTGGTCCGAGAAATCCACCAAGAAAATTCGGTGAACTGGAAAACCTACAAAAAAAAAAGAAAAAAAAAAGAGTGTTTCTTCACAGAGAGAAAACATCCAAAATTTAGCATAGCGTGCTTTAGGCACTATTTTGGTGTACTACATTATATCCATAAAATTAACAATCCACTAGTAATCAACGTCATAATAATTGCCTACAACGACCTACACCAAGTTTTAATTTTAAACTTGATTTAATATTAATGCCTGAGTTATTGTTTATTCATATTGATCTGCGGAACCTATTAAGCCAAGGCAACCCACTAATACTTACAAAGTCACAAATGTAATAACTAATTAGTCCGCCAAACTATAGTGTGTTTTATTACTGTAATTAGTATGGTCACACCGTGTAATTAAATAAGATATTAGTCTGACTGTCTATTAGATAGAGCGAGGCTATTCTAAGATATAAAAAAAAATGGAGGTACAATCAACAAAAGAGATAAGTATGCAGGATCGTCGGATATAGTTGAAGTTTAGTAAGAAACCGATGGATGTGTGAGGAGGAACAGAGTGTAAAGTTCTCTCATACTCTATAGAAAAGGGAGGATCCTCCGACCAGACGGGTGTTGTGTCTGGCGGGCAACTGCCCAATGATTCATGTCCGGCCGTTGAATCTATGCTAGTTGCGCGGTAAACTATGCTTGCGAGATGCAGGATTTGCGTCAGTATGACGCGTTGTGCGCATCTGGCGTTGTAGATACCGCTACAAGACCCTTATTAAAATAAAGGCATGAGTTTCTAACTTAATTCTAAACCACTCAATAAATCCATCCTTGACATCTCCCTGTTCCTAAGGCTGAGGTTACAGTAGGCCGCGATTTGCGATGCGACTGGAAGAGCGAAACGAGATAAACATGGCATGGCTACATTATAAGCGAAAATCCGGCGTATATTCGGCAATGACGTGGCTACAGTACACGTCCTATCAAATCATCCATCGCAGTTTACTATACGCATAATGTAGCCACACGCATATTTAGTAGCACTATTGAACTAGTCGTGCAAGTAAGAAATATTCTAATAAATTCGCTTCAATTTCGCTGATATGTTGATGTAGCCGATGCCGTAATTACAGTAATGTTGTTCCTATCGCATAAAGTAATCAAAGATCGACGATGGTCCGATTGATAGAACCAGCGAAAAGAAAAATGCCCTTGGTCCTACTAGTAGAACTACGCGGTCAAACGTAATATTTGATGTACGGTGTAGCCATATACGTGAGCATTCATTTATTTATTACTATTATTATTATATATTATTAGCCTGTGACGTCTCACTGCAGGGCAAAGGCCTCCCTACTTTCTCATGATAGAGTAGGGGTTTAGACAAATTAACCCACCGCGCTTGTCTAGTGCGAGTTGGTGGGTGTACAGTGGACCGCCTGACTGGGTCCGTGGGCGCCGCCTTTGACGTGATAGATGTTCATCAGCCGCCGCCCTGAGTTGATATCCTGCACTAATATCGACTGTTCCATCCGAGCCTATTTGGGTGTGTGTGTGAATTGAGTGAGCACCCTAAATAAAATTAATAATATATACTAGTCATTTAGTAAAAGGTGTGAAACAATTGTAAAAACAATCTTACAATTTGTAAAAAGATAAAACATGAGATATATCAGTTAATGAATGCTCACTCAGTTCGCACATACGACCACCCTGAATCTCAGAACGTATGAAGATTTCATGTAAGATTTATGTACTACTCTTTAGTAAAACCTTTATAAAGTTGTCGTTTTAGATATCAATCGCCAAGGGCCGTATAAAAAAAAATTACAAATACTTTCATATATGCTCACTCAATTCACACACTTTGAAAGGACCCGATTTCTTATGAACAAACCATAATTTCATTTTGTTATAAATCTTGTTTTATTAAAAGGTATACACGTGATTTTGTAAAATACAAAGCGAACCATAAATGTAGCCCGTTTTGTAATAGTTAATTAATATAAGTGCTCACTCAATCCACGCAATTCTGAAAAGTTATAAACGTTAATATCTTTGAATTTATAAGGATTAGAAAGCTATAAATTGCGCTAGTTTTAGTAAAGAAAAGTTACTAAAGATTTGCCATTTTACATTTAGTACTCTCAGTTTACTCTAAAAGATATTCAACTGTTTGTGTTTCAATGAAAATCTGCCATACTGTAGGGTTGTCACGCAGGACATTTTTGCTGAACTAAAATTTTATTTATTTTATAATGACCTTTATCTACGAGGTCAGCAGTAGGACCTAACATGGGATGTTACAGTAAGGTCAATGATATACGAATTTGATTGAAACCATTTATTTACATAATGTAGTTTAATTAAAAAAATTACAAATTTAGATTTTTGGGTTAACAATCGTTGTCGATCAGGATGTAGCTTAAAGAGTGCAACAGAATATTTTGATCAGTACTTTCGTGGATATTAGTACAGTTGTCGTCGTAGCAAAAATATTTCTCGTTTGATAAATAATGACTCTTATAATGACCAATGCCTGTTAAATCTAAAGGTGCTACGAATTCGACCGCACCAATACTTCTATACAATTTATTTTTAAGTACAATTGTACGGGGCACTTTACTTAGCGCTACTGCGTTGGTGCCATTCAAATCAAAAGAAATCACATTTGAAATGATATAATAACTAGTTGCTACTCCCTCACATGACGCACATTTTGATTCACCTTCCGACAAAGAAATAGCTGTTTCTAATAGGCTGATATCAAAAATATTAATCATATCTATATTTAAAGGTAAGAACACGTTATTTCTCTTAATTACGTTTGCTGAACACAATACATTGGTACACGTTTTTGTAAAAATTGAGCTAGTGAAATAATCCAGAAGAAAATGTTCATAGATACGAGCAACATTACAGGCGACATCGTAAGTGCTAGAATTAGTGGTTATTGGCTTTTGAACATATTTTATAATTATTTTTGCTCTTAGGCTATTTAAATCATCATCTTTGAAATTGGTGTCACTTAGACATTTTACATAATGCGGAATAGATTCATTTTCATCAAAAGTATCTATAATATTTCTAAATTTTTCGTTTTCGTTATACTCGATACCAAACAAATACATAACAGAATCAAAGGCACAGGTGTTTAATAGATTTACATATTCACCGTTGATATAAACAGATGAACATAAATTGCCATTTCTTATGTATTTTACCGTCGTGTTTGGTTTTGATCTACTAATTTTACCTTCTCCTTTCCAGTTCTCGACATAAGAGGGTTGATCCGAAAAAATGGAATCTTCAGTAATAGAGCGCCTGTAAACCGTCTTATAAATTTTCTGCTTTTTAGGATTTAATAGTTTTACTCTTTTCATCGATTTCCGTTTAGGATTAATTTTAGTTATAATATCTTGATCTAGGGCGCATAATGCAGATTTCATTTCCCCTTCCAAATATTCCGCATATAGCTTATAGAACTCATCAATTCTATATCTTTTAAATTTTGTTTTAAATACAAGATGTTTTAAAGTTTTAAAATAACTTTCTATTCCTGAAGAGGACGGTGCTTTATTTTCAGATTCAAAAAGAAATCTCAATAAATTAGACCACAAAGGTAGTTTCATTAATATTCTTTTAAAAGTAGGAATAAATGGCGGATAGTAATAAGCATTTTTGTTAATATCTAGAGCTGGATTTAGTTTTTTAGTTTCTTCGACAATACTGTTAAACCAATCCATGAATTCTAAGCCTTCGTTATTATTTGGGTCATCAAATTCATTATTTTTATCAATGTTTTTGCTATCTGAATTTAATCCATCAAGTGTAACGTCGTGTAATAATTGATCTAACTTAGATTTTAGTGTTGGATAATCACCTATCTCACCATCATATTGACCAAGGCAAAGTTTTACAACATCGTGAATAAACTCTTTCGCCAGATTATAATTTTCGCATCGTTTTAAAAATATTATACAACGTATATAAAAATATTTGACATCTAAAGAAACATTTGTTTTAAAGCAATTTAAATTATGTAATGTCTTAATAAAATGACTTGTATCAAGTCTGATAAACGCCTGTGGTTTTTCTGAAGTACTACCCTCTAAAACTGAAAATAAATGTCTTATATAGGTTTTTGTAGTACAATATAACGCAAAAGCTTGAATACATGCAGATACCAAAGCCGATGAGTCATCAGTAATAATTTCATCGGGTGGAGTATCAACATAAGATAACCACTTTTTTAACCAAAGTGATATCGAGTTTTCTGAATGAGAATCAGTGACCATTTGGAAAATTGGTACAGATTTAAGTTTATCATCGGCTGTTAAAAGTCCTACATATAAAAATAATCTTTTCGTGGCAGTAGTACGATCTGGCAAATATATATTTTCAAAAAATGAGCCAGTCGCGTCAATGGTAATTGTCACTTTTTTGAATTTCTTTTGGTAATTATTGTAATAATGAATTTGACTATCACTCCAAAAACATAAACGAAAATCTGGGAATATATTGAAATCACGAATATTATTTATATTATTACGATATGAATTTTTAGCTATAATAAACAACGATAAAATAGGATTTGCATGTGGTAAATGTTCATGTCTTGCTTCAGACTTAATCTTTCTTAAAGCCGAAAGGGAAGGCAGAACAGGTGGAGATATACGGTCAGTATCAGTCACAAGAGCTGAAGTCAGTTCATTGTGTACTTTAATAGCAGACTTATGGCTTAGGTCTTTAGCTATTTGTTTTCTTCGGTACGGGGTAAGCTTCGATTTTTTTTTAGGATTGTGTTCAAACGTCTTATCAAAATTATATACCTTACAGATGAATTCCATGATTTTTTCAGTTCTTTTAGAACTTGATATACGAATTTCAGCTTTGCACTGGGAACATTTACCGATAAAAGAAATTAAATCACTAATTTTGTGTTTTTTAATAGTCCAAGTGCACGGTAGTTTTGTGTGAATCCATATTTTTTCCTTGATTAAACTGCTCCACTTAAACTTTGGCAGCGTTTTATAATTAAAGAAACTCAAAGTACTGCTTCTTCTCCTAGAGGCACTTATAGGCATAATTTTTTTCCAATCGTAAATATCGAGATAGAAAGAAAATGTTTGGCATTCATCATCACTCACAACAACACTGCTGTTCTCTTTTTCCGACGATGACGACTGTAATAGTGGAGTCGCACAGCCTGAATCGGATATTGGCACCTCATTTGAAATTGTTGCGTTCGAAGTTTCGTCGTTCAAAGTAAATATACGGCTTCTATGACGATTCAGTGATATGTATAATGCCATCGGGGACATTTTATTCTCAAGTTCTTCAGACATCTTAGAAAATATTGGGTCGTTATATTTAATGTTGGGAGCTTGTAAGTATTCAGCATGTTTAAGAAATATTTTTTTCTGATTTTCGAAACTTATCAGAGGTTTGCGACCTCTTCCAATTATTACTCTGTAATGCAATAGTTAATTTTTATAGTAGTAAGTATTACGAAACCGTAAAAACTGCATTGAACAAATAAAAAAAGAACAAAATATTGTTATTTATTAGCTAAATATACTTACGTTATAGTCACCAGGAAAAACAATAACATTGATAATAGGTACATTATTGCACTGTACTACGTATGCCACACAATAATAATACGATTAATGTTAAATGACAAACTTAACAAACAAACAGGATTGAATAATCCGAAACTAGGTGCATATTATTATGAGGGTAGTTTAGTAAAATTAACAAAATATGGATAAGGCTGCGTTCGCAAATACCGAGAGATTATGTTAGACTCTTGAAGCTACATTTTGATTATCGGTTGTTAAGCTTTATTTATTTATTTTTGTAGCATTACCTATCTATGCATATTTAATTATGTTAGACTCTTGAAGCTACATTTTGATTATCGGTTGTTAAGTTTTATTTATTTATTTTTGTAGCATTACCTATCTATGCATATTTATAATTGACCTAATAAAAATGATACCATATTAAAATTAGTAATATATTCAGTCCCAGCTTAGTGGGTCTGTGCACAAACAAATCGAAGCATGCCCAGATAGACACTTAGTATGAAGGAAGGACACGGTCCTGCGTGACAACCCTACAGTAGGCAGATTTTCATTGAAACACAAACAGTTGAATATCTTTTAGAGTAAACTGAGAGTACTAAATGTAAAATGGCAAATCTTTAGTAACTTTTCTTTACTAAAACTAGCGCAATTTATAGCTTTCTAATCCTTATAAATTCAAAGATATTAACGTTTATAACTTTTCAGAATTGTGTGGATTGAGTGAGCACTTATATTAATTAACTATTACAAAACGGGCTACATTTATGGTTCGCTTTGTATTTTACAAAATCACGTGTATACCTTTTAATAAAACAAGATTTATAACAAAATGAAATTATGGTTTGTTCATAAGAAATCGGGTCCTTTCAAAGTGTGTGAATTGAGTGAGCATATGAAAGTATTTGTAATTTTTTTTTATACGGCCCTTGGCGATTGATATCTAAAACGACAACTTTATAAAGGTTTTACTAAAGAGTAGTACATAAATCTTACATGAAATCTTCATACGTTCTGAGATTCAGGGTGGTCGTATGTGCGAACTGAGTGAGCATTCATTAACTGATATATCTCATGTTTTATCTTTTTACAAATTGTAAGATTGTTTTTACAATTGTTTCACACCTTTTACTAAATGACTAGTATATATTATTAATTTTATTTAGGGTGCTCACTCAATTCACACACACACCTATTTGGGTGTATTTATCCCATAGCCTACAGGTGGCGTTCTACATTTAGTTCAATACTAAATGCACGACAGTTTAAAGTCATATATATTTGTTTTAATCGCTCATGTGTCGCAGGTCGCGTCGCGGCCTAATGTAGCCTCAGCCTGAGCCCTCTAACAAAGCGATATCAATACGCTTTCGCTATTTAGCTGACTTTACACACTCAATGACACATAATTTATTTATTAGCACCGCGGGCGATCATAATCTGCGCGCGCTTCCGCCGTGCCACCTGCGCCTGCGCAGCGAAAGTTGTGTATTTGTCAACAAGACGCGATAACACAGAGTAGATGCGTACAGAAGCCTAGCTTGAGAAGCTGCTGTGAGATTACGCACATGGAAGCTTAATGAGATAAAACGACCGCAAGCAATTTGCGAATAGCCATACCATTTAGCATGTAAAATGCCTTCAGTAAACTACCTTTACATAGGCATAGGGACGATTTTCGCACGGTATAAATGCCAAGAAGAGGCAAAGTATTGACCTCAGTGCTGTATTTTTGGATGGGCTTAAGATCAGACAGTTCTGAACTGTGGTGTCCTCACCACTAGCCTTTTATATTGATGATGATTACCTTGTAATGAACATCACTTATCTATCAGTTTTGCAAACAAAAACAAATGAAAGCTTTCTGCCGGATCGCGCGTTGTTCCAAATCTAAGTTAGACTTCTGTACCCAACCTCCTCCGTGTACCAAGCTAGTCTAACAATTTATGAACATTATAGGCTGAATTATATCTTGTTATTTTACTCTTGTGAGTTCTAGTCGCGTCTGGTCTTTTTATTTTAGTATTCCACGATGGTCTAAGGCAGTTATGCATTTTAAAGAGCGGATGCGACACGTTCCTGGCTTTCCCACGACGTTATTGTGTATTAAATATTGCTATTAGGACGCCTTGGTATCTATGGTAATAAATCTGTGGGTGAAAACAGGACTTGAGGTTTCTTTTTATGATTTATTTATATACTTACATGTACCATTACAGGAGTATGATTGAATGAATATGTAAAGTATTAGTTCAATCGCTGTGCGTTTGTCAAAATTTCCAAAGGAAAATAAAATTTCTTAAATATACAGGGTGAAATTGAAAACATGCGACAAATCGAAATGGTAGATTGTACTCATCATTATGAACAACCTTTACTATGGAACCAAACCGGAAATCGCGAAAAACAAATCAGCTGTTCCCTACATTTATGTCCGCATAACTCGTCAAAATGTAGGGAACAGAAGATTTTTTTTTTTTGCGATTTCAGGTTTGGTCCCATAATAAAAGTTGTTCATAATGATGAGTACAATCTCCCATTTCGATTTGTCGCATGGTTTCAATTTCAGTGCAATAGCTTGGATTTATGTCGGCTATCGTGTGCATCTTTTTCTCAAATAAATAATACTGCAGCCATTTCGTTTTTCGTAGATTTGAAGGTTATACTTGGGTTGGGAGGCTTTGTATGTCCAGTTGTGCGATGCTATAAGGCTGAGTAAATTGAAGCTACTTGCATAATAACCAAAACAACGGGGTAATTGCGTAACACACTAAGTAATGCCATTAATTTTGACAATTCAACAACATTCATTGCGTTATGTACGTGGTTGAGCAGACAAATTTTTCAAACATATGGATGCGATGGATTAGCAATATCCTTCAAAATGATTCAGACTGTGATTGATACGTTCTTAGGGCGCAGTTCCTTTCTTATTAAAAAAAAAAAAACATAAGTTAAACTTCTTCATCTATTCCCGTGTCTATTCCACGTGTTATTTATAACCTCTATTCTCTTGTTACAGGTAAATAACGACACAGCGACACTACTGTCAAGCCAGGTAAATCCAACATGGACCCAAGCGTCAGAAAACCAATTTCTCTCCGTTTATGTATGTTTGAAAACGGGAAAAACTTATTTTACTTCGCCACGACGAGACGGACCATCAATTAACGCTTTCTTCGACTAGTTTATACTGTAGTGATAGAAAGTCTTATTGCATGTTATGGCTATTTTAATTCTGAGTCGAATGCAGGGAAAGAAATTTATTGCAATCGAGTGTGGGAGCGATTATAGCAATTGTGGTTGGTTATATTGGAAACTAGCTCTGCCCCGCGGTTTCATCCGCATAAGTTTCAATCCCGTGGGAATATCGGGATAAAAACTATCCTATGTATTTTCCCGGGACTCAAACTATCTCTATACAAAATTTCATCTAAATCGGTTCAGCGGTTTAAGCGTGAAGAGGTAACAGACAGACACTTTCGCGTTTATAATATTAGTATGGATTAGAGGCGTAGAAATCTATAGGGAAGATCATTCATACATCTACGAGTATACTAATATTATAAAGAGGTAAAATTTGTTTGTACGTTTGTATGTAGGGGGTAATCTCTGGAACTACCAGTCGGATTTGAAAAATTCTTCTTGCATTTGATAGCCCAATTCTTGAGGAAGGCTATACGCTATTTAACATCACGCTGTGACCCTTAGGAGCCGAGCAAAAAGAAAAAGAGTAAAAAAAGAACGTTAAGTGATAGCGCGGGCGGGTGATGCGATACCACGGGGTTGCTCGGGGGAAACAAGAAGTTTCACGCGAACGAAGTCGCGGGCTGAAGCTAGTACATACATAAACCCACACCTTGTTTCATGGGGGTAGGGACCAACTACAGAACGCCGTCATCTGCTACGATTCTTACATACTCCTTTTCATTCATTCATTTATTCATTCATTTATTTATTCATCAGATATAAGCTAACAGTTTACACCAAATCGCTTATATCTATGTTAATTCTACAAAATTACATTAAAAAAATTTAATTAAAACTTCTTAGACTAAAAAAATTAAATAAATACTTACAATAAAAAAAAAACGGAGTAACATAAAATTTTGACTCATTTACGTTCATATATCTGGTCATGTACGCACTCCCTTTGTGAGTACTAAGATCATTAACCGACTTCATTTTAATGTCAAAATTATTGTCTATGAATGAAACAGAAAGACAGAAGAAAAACGCACTAACAACATTATTAATTTATTAGATACAAAGTAGCCACATTCAGAAAAAAAAAAGTTACAGTTAATAAAAACTTATTTTGTTTTTTCTACTTAGTGCTTAGTTCGTAGTAAGTTAATTAATATCAAAACAAGGATGTTTTGAGGACCACGCAGATCTCAAACCACCCATATTTTACGGATATCCGCTGCCTGCGCGCAGCCACATAAATCAATGGTGACATAATAAGGTCTAAGACCTAGATAAGAGCACAATTTGGGACATACCTATAATCTAGGACTAGAACGCAATAAACCTAGGTGATTAATGTATTAATTACGACTATCAGAGGCAAACAATAGCCATAAACAAATAAATGACTGACAATTAACCACCCCCGTATATTTTCTTCACTGCAATTTCTAACCATTATTGAAAGTGACACTTTCAAGTAAATAACAGACTGACTCTATTATATCGGCTTAGAAACACGAAATAGATGAGCACCGAAGGTCCATATCACGAATGAAAAGAAAGAAGAAAGACATTTCTTATTTGGGAGAAATAAGAAACACATTGTAAAAAAAAACCATTAAAAAATTTGGAGAGTAGTGGTGGCCCAGTGGTAACCGCCTCGACATACGAGTTGTAGGTCGTGGATTCGAACCCCGGCAGGCGCTTTGCTTTGTGTAAACTATTTCATCACCACTGCTCTCAAAACGGTGAAGGAAAACATCGTGAGGAAACCGGCATGTCCTAGAACCAAAAAAACTCAAAGTCATGTAACATCTACCAACTCGCACTTGACCCGCGTGGTGGATTTATAGTCCACTCCCTTTAGAAGAGAGGAGGCCTGTGTCCCAGCAGTGGGAACATTATAGGATGATTATATGAAAAAAAAAATACAAAAAAAACCGACGTCCACCGAGAAATAACTTTAATTTCGGAAATCGGTGTCTTTGGTTTTCTATGTTGGTCATGTAATTTGTTGTTTATAATTTAATAGTGATTTAATGTATTTTGCATGCACAATATAATAGATTTATCTATCTATCTACAAAAAAATAACTCGCTGAATGAATAACCTCCTCCTTTTTTGCAACGTTATTTAATCATAACATACATACACTCATCCAAAGTAGACAAAACCAAGCAAAATAGTAAGAATAATAAAAAGAGTAAAAACGTTAAAGGGCGCACACAGAGTCATGTATGTACGTGAAGTGTGAACGGAGATCTCAAACAAATGACAGTCGCATGTGTGCTTGCACTTGTTGTATAGTTAGCACCACGAAAGATGAGACTTGACCCCCCCTCCCGCGCTCGTTCCGCCGCCCCTATGACGCCCGGTTCCGTCCCGCGCTCAGACCTCATACCGCTAAAGAGACCTAAAATCGTGTACTGCGCATGTCAAACCACATGGTGTGTCAAGTGGCACGCATTATACTCGTACGTAAAGTGTGTCTATGTGTGCGTGCGTTTTCGCTTTGTGCTTTGGGCCTTCTGCAACTATCTATTCTGTGCTAACAGCCTGGTAGCTAATAATACTAATGATACCTTTTCTCTCTGCCTATGCCATGAACGATTGATTGGTATGACACTCGACTGTAGTTTCAAAGGTAATTGTGGTCATTTTCACTGAGTAATGAGGCTTTCACGTCGTTTGTGGAAATTAAAAAGTTTGAAGTTTATAATAGTTGCAGTAAAATTATAATTAACACTCACAGTAGCCAGAATAACTGACATTGGCAGACTTTACTCTGTACTTGGAATTCTTTTGGTCGGCTAAACAAACAGCCACAAAAAAACAGACATTGTTTCAGTAGCCAACTGTCATACATAACATAACTAGCTGCGCCCCGCGGTTTCACCCGCATAAGTTTCGATCCCGTGGGAATATCGGGATAAAAACTATCCTATGTCCTTTTCCGGGACTTAAACTATCCCTATACCAAATTTCATCTAAATCGGTTCAGTGGTTTAGGCGTGAAGAGGTAACAAACATATAAACACACACACACACTCACAAACTTTCGCCTTTATAATATTAGTGGGATATTACAAACAAAGGCTTCCCACTGACCTTGAGACAATGTCAGGTCACAGCCTTAATTTCGAGGTCACATTCTCAAGTTCACCGATTTTCAAGAAGGTCAGCTGTTTGAGTAAGGAAGCCATCTTTGACACTATCGGGAGCAATGTAAATTCAACCCGTGTCACCTCGCCACTGCAATATTTGATAGCTTTATTTTAAATTTTACTATCATCAACGTCATATCATCCTGGAACCTCCCACTGCTGGGTATAAGGCCTCTATTTTTTCCTGCCATCCTTTCTGGTTCTGTGTGTCAGAATCCAGGTGTTTCCCGTGACTTGGGTGTTATAGTCGGTTTTATTTTACTGTAAAAGAAATAAATCTAATTACTTACACTTTAGATCTTTGACTGCGATGATTTCTCACAGTTTTTATTGCCAAATCATCGCGTTCCCAGCCTCCGGACACCGAATTATATGTTGCAAGAGAACTCTCGATAGCTTCTCCATTTTCGATCAATTGCCTACGATTCCGCGGTTCACACTTATCTTACTTACTACGGGATTACTGCGATTAAATAAATAACAGATGCGTCGTGTTTTACACTCTAAAGCTTGAAGTAATTGCATTTATTAAGCGTATAATGGTCGGGTATTTTATTAGAAGTGTTGCCTCCATTTTTTTTCTGATCTAGCAGGGATGAAGAATTTTGTAATTTCAAAAGTGGTTGTAGCAAAATGACTGATATTTTAAAAATTAAATCTGTGTTCTTATGTTGACATAGACAGACATAGACATACAGTTACTGTAACTGTTAGCCTGTATCCGACTAATTGGTGAAGCGTTCTTCCCATGACTTAGATTGCTTGCGATCCAGGGCTAATGTAGACGACTGGACGTTTGTTTTCTCCAACTCGTCCCGTCATAACCTGCTAGGTCTACCGCAACGCGTTCTGGCAGTGTCAGGGCTCCACATAGTAACTATTTCGGTTGTCAGCTCACTGCGCATGCGGCATAGATTTTTAAAAATGTGTGAACTGTATAAAAGAGAAATGATTAGGCGTTGTCAGATTTGAATTGGTTTTGTTGTTGAAAATAGCTTATGCCTGACAATAAATAGACGCAAGTATCAAATGGCATCTAAAAATAAGGAATTTCCTTAACAAGTCTTGGTAAAACAATATTTAAATTGAACACAAATCTTCATTATGATTAAAACAATAATGGGTACAAATCACCAGTCAAAAGAATCACAATTTCCATCAATTCTAAATTCCCTTCTGTCTATTAGATTAGTCTATGACAACAGAAGTACTGTCGCGATCAATACAAAGTTTTCTGCAAAATCATTGTTTTTAACATCTGTAAAAGTAAAAGTGTATAAAAGTTGCGAATAGAGCCATTTGCTTTGAGTAAAAGCACTCCAGTTACTTGCTGACGGTTCTTTTATTACTTGTTATGTGCAGTTATATTTACTCTCTTGTTAGTATGTGTGTGTGTCGAGATCTCAACGTCGACTGCTTAGTGTGGAAAATCTCTTGGGTTCAAGCCCCTGTACCCTAAGAATTAAAATAATTTATTTGCAGAAAATATAGGTGCGAACACACTTTCAATCATAATCTGATTGATTTTGACAGATATTGCTTATCCATTGCTTTATATGTTCGCAAAATTTGTCCCTTCAACAACGTAAAAAACGCAATGAATGTTGTTGAACTGTCAAAATGAATGTCATTGCTTTTGTTAGTGTGTTACCCCGCAGGTCGGTCAAAGCGTTATTAGTTTTTTCATATAATAATTTGTATGTAATTACGTTTTCCTATTAGGAAATTGTTGGTTGCAGCGTGGAGGTATCCATTTCTTCTTTATCCTCTGATATTCTCGACGTCTCTTTGGTTTTCTGTGGTTCATTTTTCAATGCTTATATACAGGGTGAAATTAAATTCATGGGCATCCTTTTAAGGGGTCATTGTACTCATCATTATGAACAACTTTTACTATGGGACTAAACCTGAAATCGCGAAATAAATATCAGCTGTTCCTCGCATTTGTGTTCACATAACTCGTCAAAATGTAGAGAAGAGCTGATTTTTTTTAGCGATCCCGTAATAATAGTTGTTCATAATGATGAGTATAATGACCCCTTAAAAGGATGCCCATGAATTCAATTTCACGGTGTATATATTTTCTGGCTACTTGGCTATGTTTTAGTATACCTATATTTTGTCACCTAAGGTAACAAGGGCACACCTGTTGAACACACATTCTCCTCATAATCACTATAATTATGTTATATTACATCTAATCACCTCACAATCGTCTAATTACTAATGATTTCCTTCTCAGAATTCTTTTTATCACATAGCAAACAATCTTGCATATATAATTAAGAATCTGATTGAGAAGTACCTACTTACTCGTCAAAAGTACATAGTCCACAATAGAGCAGTTTGACGTCTTCCGACTGGCGAAGGTTGCCTATGGAGGTTGATTTGTATCTGAGGACATGAAGCCAGGCAAGGTATGCAAACAATCACTTTCTATAATACCCTTGTTTAAATTGAATTTAGACTGGTTTTTTAATGATACTGTACGTTTTGTGTAGTTTTTTTTAATTACCACAGTTTTTCAATTTCGAACAATTATTGCCAGATTTGAAAAAAAAATGATTTAACATTTTTTTCAAATCTGGCAATAATTCGTCGAAATTGAAAAATTATTCAAATATTTTTATCAAAAGAAATAATACCTCATACCTATGTGTGTCGGTTAATATTGTAAAAATCCAATTTGATAAAAAAATTATCAATTTAAAATACCAGAGAGGCTGCAATTTTAAGAAACGATGGCGATCTTCATTCTCAATCTGTCAAAAATACCTCTGATTTACCTACATTTTTAACAAGTTTTTGACATTGGTTTTTGACTAGATTTTAAGGTAATTTAATTACGGAAAATGTCCTTCAGTATCCTACTTAATTAATTGTCTATTCCTTGATATGCAATGGTCGCTGTAGCACCATGAAAATGAGGCTACAGGAGCTAGTGCGAATCTTGGGGTTCATTCGATTAATCGAGTCTGGTTTAACCACGCTGGGATCGGTGCAATTCATTCATTCATTCATTCAAAACTGCCACCGTTACGAAGAGAAATGTTGCCAGTGTAACAATTTATTTCAATACCGATATCATAAGTTTCATTACGATAATAACTAACTGGTTATTGTGCTAATTACCCACCAGTCGCCATGATCGATGAGCGCATTATTGAAAGCTTTCCAGTTAATACAGATTAGGAATCAGTGAGTTTAAATTAACTATGATTGTAAATGTGATTAGGGTATCAGGGTTTTTGTAAATAGATTTTTAAATTGAATCTGTGTGTGTCCGCGTTGTTCTTCGAAACTTCGCAACGGATTTTAATGCGGTTTCCGGCATCATTTAGAGAATTTATTCCGGAAGATTTATATGTATAAAACATGAATTTAAGCTTACATATAATAGAGCAATCTTGATGTTTTGTCAAGTCGTAAAATCGTGCGAGCAGGGGCGGATCGCTTCAGATAACATACCAGCATGTTTTAATTTACTCGCGTGTTATCAGAATATTTTAAATTTCTCACAACTGGCTTTTTTGGTGCAATATTCTTTACTTAAAAAAATAAATCTCAATCAAACAAGATGAAGCTAATATAGTTGTCTTCTTGAAGCACTTTATCGCTTTCAACCTTTCCAATGACGTAAACTCGGAAGCCTTCTTCCGAATTCAAGAGAGCAACAATCCAATACGTCTGTCAAACAGTCAAACGATCTCTTCAAATACCCACATTAGTTAACGTTATCTCGACATCTAAACGTGATCCCAATCGATAATCTAACAGATATATTTCTCAGATAATTGGGTCTCGTCGAAAGTCGATTAGAAAATAAGAGTGAATGCAGACGCCAGCACATCAAGCTACCCGAAACTGTCAAATTTTCCCAATGAACATTGAACCTTATGCTTTAGCGATAAAGTTGAAAATCAATTAAAGAAATTTGACAGATTGTAGTACCACCGCTCATCAACGGAAGCCTGTTCGAGATCGAAAGTGGCGTATGTGCAAGCGCATTTTTATGTCATTTTCACATACGAGGTCGTTCACCGCGGGAAAAGTGGGGAAAACGGGGAAATATGCGGTTTGACCGGTTATTGCGTACATTGGCCGTTTTATGGTGCTGCTGAAGGAAAAGTTGTGATTTTTATCGCGTTGGCTTTTGGCTGCGGTTTTATATACCTGTTTGTTTATGTAAGATTTGTTGTGTCGAGAAAGTCGTAAAGTGAGGAAACCTAGGCTTTTTGTGTTGTAATGAAAAGAAAGGCTGACGCAGATTCTTTGTTTATATTGTCTCGTACTTCAAATCGTGAATGATTATTTGGACAGGCAGAAAAGGCTTTTAAAAAATACAAAAAGTTTATTGCAGTAACTTACTTTGCTTTTCATGCCATGCAAGACTTGCTAATGTTCTCAGCCTGTGCCATTTATTATTATTATTAGGTATTTAAAATATTCTGTAATGCAACAATATTTATGTAAACACTATGTAATTTAGGGAAACTTAGACTAAATCGTGTGTTTTTATTATTATTTTTAACTGTTACATAGATGGATAGTATACTCTTTGTTATGTACTCCTTAAAAATTACATACAGATATAACTAACCAACTATTTATATTATAACTGTTCTATTTTTTCAAAGTACATTGTAGATGTAGATGCTTCCCATACAACGACACTATATCAGATTATCGTGATTTTAAGAACGTTCACAATCTGTCATAATACTTATACTTCTACATTTTTTAAATTGATTGTCGCTGAGATGAGATTGCTACTAGATTTTGAACGTTTTTGATATGAGAATTGGCCTCCAGTTGCAATGCCTCTAACAAAGTGTCTTAAAATGGCCCTCAGGGGCAAACATCACAAAGACCCATCTCCAAGTACATACATACCTAGACATACATACTCTATGTACGTACACTTTAAAAACAAAAAGCCATGCCTCAACTTGTCCACGGTCTCCGTAATTACGCGTAAAAACACACAAGTGTTACGTGCCTCGAATATTTCGCTCTTTTATCTCGTTTTGACGCGACAGCTGCGTACGCGCACAGCACGCGATCGTAAATTCGTAATGATGCGCCTGAGTTTCGACAGCGATATTTTGTAACGTGTTGATGAGATGGGAACGGAAATAATGGAACAAGTTTATTAGCTCGATATCTTTATAGTTTACATTTAAAATAAAAGTTTTTTTTTTTTTAAATTGACTCCCAAAATGATTGGACGATATAATATACAGTCAACCGAACATCACTGGTACTAGCAATTTGTTATTGACCACGCCTTTATGTTGTAGCAGTAAGGGCGTTACCTACCAGTCATGTACGGTTGGCTGTACATAGATACATATAGAAAAATCCTTTGATTAACAATAATTATACTCTTAAATATTTCTACTTTCTGACAGTTTTATTGTCAGTAAATTCTGCATAAACAGCCTATAAATTCTACAGGAATAGGTAAAGAAAATCTTGCATGTTTTTCTAGGATTTATTACCTATTACTCACCATCATTAATTGATTTAAGACCACTATACCCATAGTTTTCATTGACTAAAGAGAATAAGAACACAACAAACAAACTCCAATCCACCATCAAAACACCCATCCAATAAATCCGAGAACCATCCAACAACAACCACAAATCAGTTATGAATATCAATATTACTCAAACCCAGCGCATAATCTTTGAATACCTCATACGACCATTAATTCGCCAACACTCGAATAGAGGAGTTATTAGCTCCATTCCTGCTCACCCCGTCCCGGAAGCGGCGTGAATATGTGATAAATCTTGCGCCGTCATCGATGGGAGGGTAACGGGACACCCTACGTGGTTATTAGACGGGCTAATACTGATTTATAGCTTGTTCACGCCGGTTCTCTCCTGTGGACAGGGTTTTAAGTGATAGGGAATTTGCGAGATTGTGCGATAGAGTCGTGGTCTGATATTGTGTTAACAAGTAGCTGGTTCTATTTATTTTGTTTAGTGTCAATTGTTAGTGTTGCTGTGAACTTACAATTGGATGCTTGTCAGTTCGGCTAATAGTATTTTCAGAGTATTTTGCGCTGGTAAATCGATTTGGCGTCTTGTCGCCATTTTCTTAATGCTGACGTCTATTTCGCAATCGTTATTGTCTGTTATATCCTTTCGTGATATGGATTGGACCATAGTCAAAGAGGCTATCAATCCATAATTCCATAATAATATTATACATTCGAAAGTAACTGTCTGTCTGTCTGTATGTTACCTTTTCACGCCTAAACCGCTGAACCGATTTAGATGAAATTTGGTATAGAGATAGCTTGAGTCCCGGGAAAGGACATAGGGTACTTTTTATCCCGATATTCCCACGGGATCGAGACTTATGCGGGTGAAACCGCGGGGCGCAGCTAGTAACTACATGTTTAACAAAATTGTACTATTTGCACGGTATGCCTCGGTATGCTTAAGAGACTGCACATATACGATTTTTTCCGGTCCGATTCCCTAAACCCCCCTCGGATCCCCGGTTAGTTATTCTTATATTTTATTTTCTGTCTTATCCACTATAACTAGGTCTGATCCCTTTACTCTTTTTGACGGGTAAGTACAGTCAAGAGAAAATAAACTTTTAATGTTTTACAAAATTGCAACTTTAATTGACGCAACTGTCAACTTTTTAAAAGGAACCTCTAACGGATGCCAGTTACAAAGACGTTAGACATCTGCCGAGTTTCTTAAAATTATATTAAACACGTTAAAAACAGTTGCCTGTTGCCAAAACTCTCAATCAAAATTGCTCCGTCTGCATCTTATGTACACAATTTACACCCACCAACCGATTCAGAATCAGATGCTTCTCCAAGTAAAACTCCACTCATCTTGAAACGAATTTCATCAAAACTGTAATTAATGTGTACAGTTTCCGATCTCGCATGCTCTGACCAATTACCTACCTCTATATTTAATGAGCACCATTACGGCGCAGCGGACGGGGCTGAGCTGCGGTCAAATTTGACAAAATTGCCCAAGCGTCGTCGCGTGCAAGTATTTTGTGATGTCCAAATTATTTTTGTGGATAATTGAATTTTTGTTGTAACTTCTACCTGATTGGTTCATTATGATTATGTCCTGTGTTGGGATGCAATCATCATAAATTTTAATGTAATAACGCCTTGTAAAATTGTGGACAATGTTGATGAATTTAATCAGATCTTATTAAGTCAACATGTATTTGTCTGAATCATAATCCATTGAAATACATGTTGACTTAATAAGATTTTTTCTTCCCTTCCTAAGCTTTTTTGATTTCAAGATATTAGGAGTAAGGGCTCGATCTAGAGACGAAACGAAACGTTTTGCTTCCGATTGATAAGAAAAAAAAAAAGATTAGTTGGGATTAGGTGAGCTTCCGAACGCTACCAAACCATTGTAATTATTAACAACGTATTCTATGTAAGTTGAAACACTACTATTATTAACCTCTTAAAAAAAATCCTGAAGATTAAAACCTGCCAGTGCCAATAACAATCGTTTTCAATTAAGTCAGTTTCCTAGAAGCACTAAACGAATGTATTTACTGCTGTTTAACTTGGAGCACCGAGACATAAACACCCATTTTTGTTGTAAATAATTACGTTGGTGTACAAGTCCTTAACCCCAACGTTCATGGAAGACAGAATTATGTGCACGCGCAGATTGTCATTTCACTACATTACTTACAAAGTATCAGCAAAGACCAGTGGCTATTTTAGAATCTGTGATTTCTTCAGCTGGTCTTACTTTAAATACCTCGTTAATAGTTCTTCTAACTAAGGTCATCTTCTTCCTAGCGTGTCGATAGCAATCTAAATGGACTCGGCCCAGAATTCGGCTACTTGTTTGGCGCCATCACCAGCGTCCACCAGTTCCTGTAACGTGCAGCTGACAGGACACGCAGGACACGATATTGAGTGTCCCATCGTTTGTGGAACAGCACCACATTTACACTCCAAGGCGGAGTCGTCTATGAATCTCCACCTGAACAGGGTTTACTTGCTTCGGCCAACCTGGGTCCAACTGAGATCATTATCATCACCTCATCCGCTATCATCTGATTCTCTTGCCCAAGTGCCCATCATTAGGAGCCTTTTTCCACCCACTGCTGACTCCAAGACCTCCTCGTTTTTGTGTCATGCTTAGGGAAGTAGAATCTCATCCAGGTTATCAATAACTAGAGCCAGATATATACAAATTCGTGTCGGTATATTTAACGTCCGCTTTGGAAGGCTTTTTGTGCCATGCTTCCCTGGTCGATGCGAGTCTCAGATACTCTTCATCATTCAGTCGAAAGACGTACACTGCTGGACATAGGCCTCCCGCAAGTACCTCCACTTCGACAGGTTTTGTGCTTCTCGCATCCAACGAGTTCCTGCGGCCTTAACAAGGTCGTCGGTCCACCTTGAGGCCAGTTACTCTTACCTACAATTTAATGCAGGTCCTTATCTCAATTTATTTAGAGTCAGCACAGTATGGCTTCTTGTATTCAATCATCTCTATTGTCCGTCATTTCAGTAGCCAACCTCTTTCTAGCCATATCAGCTTTCACGGTGCCAACGAAGATTTGCACCAAAATTTTATTATTGCTGAAGATGTGCCTCTGACGATGGTGATAGTATGTTGTGTGTGTGTGTACCTTCCGCTCGCCTGTCTCCAAAGTACCTGTCAAAATTTTTCTTGTTCTAGGATGCAGGTAGGTGTCTCCGTGGGTCCTATAGGTCTCGTTGCAGCAAGTGGCTGTGGTTTATTAGTCTACATGACACGGAGTGCAAACATGTCTGAGCTTCAGTCGCACTATGCGTTCGCGCATCCACAATCCACATTGCATGACAATGCGACGCGTTTGTTGACCTGCGCGCGCATCGCAATACGTGCGGTAGCTGAGTGATTTGCATCATTGTTGATGGGAATTGTTCGATAACGCTGTTTATACTATTTTTAAACCTTTTATATTGTTGTCCGCTTGGATGAGGCCTCTATTCCATGGACTAGAGATAATACTGTACAGTAACTAGGTGATGTTTTAATTGCCTTATGTTTTTCTGTTTTAGCACTGGTTTCATTTTGTGATCTGGAAAACGGATTTGTCCCGTCTTTATTTGCTAACTAGCTGCGCCCCGCAGTTTCACCTGTATAAGTATCGATCCCGTGGGAAAAATCGGGATAAATGTACCCTATGTCCTAATACACGTTATGGTCTACCCATGTCCCAAATTTCATCCAAAGCCGTTCAGCCGTTTTAGTGTGAAAGCGTAACAAACCTACAAAAAATCAAATCTTTTGTCTTTATAATATTTGTTTAGATTTCTTTGTTATTTCTCTGGGAATGTCTGACTGATTTGTAATTGCAAAGCATCAGCCTTCAAGAAGATGCGCTCCTCTTTTGCGTTTCTTCTAAGATCAAGTAAAAGACAACAAGGTTTCATTTAGATCTTTAACTCCAACTTTTTTTGAACACTGCAACCTTGCGTAAGATAATTTAATTTTAACAACAGCACATGACATACATTGTTTACGTTTATTGTCTACAAATATGGTCATATAACGTAGTATATTAACAACAAAGGAAACGCCAAAAAAAAAACGGTAGGAAACGAAAAGTCCGCAGCCATATTTCAATGTTATTCTTATTCATATCTCCGTAATCAGGTTAACATTTTGTTATTATTCTTTTCCTTGTAATTTTGGTCTTACAACAGTTTTATTAGACTCTCAGTTCCGTTATGCGGTTCCGTGAGATATATTTTTACCCGAATACGGCGAAGAAAAAGGAGGGTTATGATTTTGACCGGTATGTATGTTCATCTGTTCCCTCTTAACTTCAAAGTACTTATAATGATTTGACAAATGAGGTATCGCTAGAAGCATCTTGACCGTCTGCTGGTTATAGGCTATGTGACGTCACATTAAATTGAATATGGCCATGGCGCCCTCTAGCGGACAAACAAAGTCACGATCTAAAAATTTTTTTTTATTTAATCGTGCCGTGTTTGGTATCAAATGAAAGGGCTTGATTAGCACATTTCAAAAATATAAATATTACTGAAATAAGTCCCAAAAAAAAAAAAAAAATAAGTTTAAAAACTAAAACTTTACTACTGAAAAGGATGAAACAAGAAAGTACCTTCCCGTGGTCGCATGCTACCATAGCATACAATATATTAGTAGTATTTACAGCGGCATGCGACCACGGGAAGGTACTTTCTTGTTTCATCCTTTTCAGTAGTCGGGTTTTAGTTTTTATTACAATTGTATGGTTATGCTGTTTTTAATCTTAGTTTGTCATAATTCAATTGCTCTTAAAGGTATGATTCCGATGTCGGCAGCACGCAGCAGTGCTGCCGCAGCACTACTTGTCCCCATATACCTATTCTCTATAAGGTTTATATGAGATGACATTACGAGCACGGCAGCAATGCTGTGCGACATTGCTGCGTCACATTGCTGCTGTGCTCGGAATGTCATCTTAAAGATAAGGATTATTATGACATTTCATCGAAATTCAGACACCTGTGTGGTGATGGTGACACCAGACCACCGTCTGAGTTCCCTTTCCACATTTAACCCAAGTCTGCCTTTATAGCAAGAGCGAACAGGTATCTTCTGGGCACGCTCGTTCCATCATATACCTAATCCATTGCTTTCCATCAGGCGTGAACGAAATCATGCCTAGACCCCTGACCCACTCAGCAATTTTTTTTTTAATCTAGGTATTAAACTATGTAGGCATCTAGGCATGATCTCTAGATCGTCAACGTCCTATAACTAAATCTACATTCAGATTTTCATAAGCCGTTAAAGATATTAAAAGGAAAAGTATATTTTAAGTGACCATTCGTAATACAATATTCAAATATCGGATTAGACCAGCTTGACCCGAGCATGTTCGGGTCACATCGGATTACCTCGCCAAGGTCGGGTCGATGTCAACGCTTCGATCACGAATAAATACCATTCATTGATGCGTCATCATTGTGTGCTAGGGTTGAAGGATGCAATCGTGGTTTTAAATGTTTTATTTGGGCCTTTGAGAGAAAAAATAAAAGTTTTATGATTATATTGTTTTTCAACATATCTTGCAAGGTGATTGCGTAACACACTATCAGTAGCATGGTATGTATGGCTTTCATTTTGACAGTTGAACAACATTCATTGCGTTATTTACGTTGCTAAGCAGGCAAATTTTTCGAACATATAAAGCAATAGATTTTACCTATCTTTCAAAATTATTCAGATGTTACTAAATTAGGGTCCAGCTTGTGGCCATTTAGGAGTATCTAAATATGAGAGTCTGTGAACTAGCTTGAAGACTGCATATTGGAGAACTTAGTGGAGGCCGCTCTCAGATTAGGAGGAATGCGACCTTTGCCAGAATGTCTGAAAAAACATTCAGCTCAGTTTTTTATTGCAACTCATGCTGGGTGAAAATACAGACGGAAAGTGGCAACCCTAACACCACATCACAATAATTCGAATCGTTTTTCAAACACATTGTTAAAAGGTTTTAAAAGATTCGATGGTTGAATTTGAATTAAGACCGTTATCCGGTTGGATACGAGAAGGTCATGTGGGAGTGTTTGAGATTTCAAAAATAGAATGCATAGGCTGAATAATATGGAGAAAGTTTTTATGAGGATTTTTTTTTTCACCTTCAGCCTGTTTGGCTGCGTGTGTGGCTGTAGTATAGGTACAAACGCCAGCACATCAAGCTACTACAATCTTCCAAATTTCTTTAATAGATTTTCAACTTTATCGCTTAACTATCAGGTTCAAAGTTGATTGGGAATATTTGACAGTTTCTTGTAGCTTGATGTGCTGGCGTCTATACATCACTGCTCAACTCCTCGGGGACATATGGCGTGAGGTTATGCTACGAGTGTCTTCAGGTTGGTTTTCCCTAGAAGATGAGCAAAGTTTATCTGACTTCGACACTATAAAATAATAAAACAATGCTATTAAGTTGCATATTAATAATACCGCCTAAAGCCTTGACATTCACAAAGAATAAAGAAAAATAATAAGAATCTGAAAAATTAATTTTATTGCGTAGGTATATTCGAAGAAGATTATCCAGTTTTTACTCTATTAGGCGGATACAAAATGTGAATACAGACAGACAATACCTGTAAACACTAAATTATTCGTAAATATGCTTTTATATAAACAGCCTTCGTTAAAAAATGGAAAAAAGAAAGTTATGTTGATTTCACAATGAACCTTATTACTCCGAAATACAATAAAAAAAACTCAATAAATAAAATAGCAACAATCATTCAAAATAATCCTGTCTTTATTTCGTCATTAAATACGACAGATAATTTATAAAACCTAAAAAAATTACCCAAAAAAATGCTCATATTTTTTTCACAAAAGGTTCGAGAAATTCTTATGACAGATTGTCATAATTATCACAAGTTTTTAACATAAATAAGGAAACTCACTATGTGTAGGAAAAAAATAACGACTCGTGACGTGACCAGAGGGCTGGCCTATTTTTTTTTTGGCCAAAGAATCAGTATTGCCATACAACGTAGGAATGCTGCCAGTCTTTTGGACACGTTTTCTGTTGACAGCGATGCGGACGAATTTTTTGATGCCCTTTGATTATTTCCCCTCCTTTTTATTTATTTGTACTTACATATTATTATTTTAAGACTGTGAAGGAAATGAAAAGTAATTTTTCACACAGGCATAGTCATTCCGTATCTGTCACACGGTACGATGCCAATCTCTGCTACTCTGCTGTCATTAACTATCTGCAAACATAGCCAAACAGTCTATTTGCACTTTAATATCACAGCAATAGGGGTGAAATTCTATTGATTGATCTGAAAGTTAATTTTGTTTTGGCTAATGATTGAAACGAAGTTATCCTTGCTACTTTGTTTTAATGAATTTCATCATTTTTTCTGTTCCATAATAAGAATGGGGAATTATGTTGCGTTTTTTTATTATAATTATAGCTGGAATTCCTTTGGATATTGGTGTAATTATTGTCATGTGTTTTATTTTGACAAACTGATGAGTTTAAACATTTTACGTACGTTTTTAACTACAAATTACTCCGTTATGGAATTAAAAACTACGGATAATGTTGCATTCCTTTTATTTATGTAATTTGCTTACATGCAACATCCATAGAAGATATTGCAATTTATATGTAGCCTGAATAAAAATTTAAATTTAATTTATATAAAAAGCCTTTCAGAATTAATGTCAGTAGAATTAATGGCGATTAAAAACCGTTATAATTTTTACGATCAGAAATAACACCAATTTAAATAATATTCCACACATTAGTGGCCTAAGCATGTGCGTAATAAAACTATTTTTACCATAGACAAGAAACTCTATCGGTATGACTAAGGCCATCGACTATACACAGTCCTTATGAAGGCGTATCAAAGATCTCTGTGGCAATTAAATGTTAATCCTAGTAACTATGAAGTAGATTGGCAACTATGGCGCGACAAAAAGTTGCCGATGAAAAGATTGCGGTTGATTTCCTGGTGATTTTTTGTTGGTGACGCGACTTAGGTAACGTGCTACTAAACTGCCGCTAGAACTATCTGTGTACATTGCTGCGACATGCTTGGCATTAAAACAAACTGATTTTATCTGCTGACAACTGATGGCCTGTTTTTCCCTTCATAGTAATTCACTAAAGTACAAAATTATTCTCTTATCTTCTGCTTGGCAATCTAAGCCGTAGTTTTTGCCAGAAGACGTGCCGTTTAGTTCACTGCAACAATCATTTCATACACAAAACCAATGCCAAGATTGCCTTTCAATATCTTTTTTCTTAACCCTTTGACCGCCAAGGACGTTCGCGTCGTTGGGGGCAAGATAGATGAAATTTTATATGTCAAAGGGTTAAGCATTATTTTTTGCAACAATGGCAACAAATAACAGCACACTCTCAGTAGGCTATATACATATATGCCTCTTCGTGAAATTGTCATCAGTTTAGCTAGAAGACTCTCTTCTTTCTAAGCAAAGCAAGCACTCTCTTCTTTGAGTTCCTATAAGAATTTAGCGGCTCCCAGCAACAAAGCGGCAACAAATTAGTTGCCTAATCATCGCCCGTCTGCTCCAAAATCAAATGAAGCAAACTGAGTCAGGGTCATAGTACTACACGGTGTATTCGCATCCTATTAACAGTGATGATAAAACTTATAATATTTAACGAGTCGATTAAACCCTGTAATTTGATGGTGGTCGTAAAAGAACCAAAGTGTTCAGCGGATGCTTATGGTCTGTAGTTATAGGACTAAGGGTTTATGGGTTATTAAGATTAATCCTCGGTCTAGTTTTATTGTTGGGTAGTAGTCTAGTTTACTTTGTTTTTGGACTTACCTGGATCAACGGATATGCCATTAAAATCTTTAAGCAGCATTGTGTTTGCCAATCACTTTATAATTGTAGTATTAATTAACTCATAGTTATTGAAAAGACGTATTTAATTAAAACAGTGCTATATATGCAATGTTTTAACACGCTTTTTACACAGCATGTTCTGTTGTCTGCACATTACAGGAACTGATGCGACCATAAAAATGTAAATATCTATGGATACAACGCTACTGAAAGTGCCAAAATCTATTAAGATTGCCATCGACGTGCTAAAAAGAAGTGCAATA
Organism: Amphipoea oculea; assembly: GCA_945859645.1. Classification (NCBI taxonomy): domain Eukaryota; kingdom Metazoa; phylum Arthropoda; class Insecta; order Lepidoptera; family Noctuidae; genus Amphipoea; species Amphipoea oculea. Next base: position 20,757,926 of record OX243873.1, read on the forward strand.
GAAGAACATAGAAGGTAATTGGAGAAAATTTAAACAAGAATATTGCTAACTGTCAAATAAAATGCTAGTGTTGATGCTCGTTCAAGTTAATACGACAAAATTAAAAATACGTACGTCTCACGCTTAATACCATGACGTTCGACCCTCGCAATTTATCACCCTACTCAAATAACCACACTTTTGACCTCACTTTTTTTCTAAATAGTGACCGCGTTTGTCTAGGCTAGATCCGGCCTAGTGCCTACCTATTCTGAAAACCAATGCACGCCCCTGGTTATGGGTGCATGCAGCTGTCAAGAATAAATAGCAACTTGATAAATCTCACAGTCGGTAACAGTCAGCGACAAAAGTCGCTCGATTAGGTTAAGCTACGCTTGCCGCGGTTGGTCCGTGGATGGGTGACCATCTTTACATACCAACCCCTCCGTGCCTTGGAAAGCACTTTAAGCCGTTGGTCTCGGCTGTCATTCGTGGATCTTTGACAGTCGTTACGGGTCGCCCGAAATTCTAACAACCAGTCTCACCGAGGGATTTCGTTTTACCTAGTAACTGGGTTGAGGAGGTCAGATAGGCAGTCGCTCAATGTAAAATACTGGTACTCAGCTGCATCCGGTTAGACTGGAAGCCGACCCTAACATAGTTGGGAAAAGGCTAGGCAGATGGATAAAATTAAAATCGGAACAGAATTAAAAATAAAAACCCACCTATAGTATACGTTATGCCAAAATTGACATTAAATCATTTGATAAATTGTTCAAATGATTTCGTGTTAATTAACCGACTTTAAAAAAGGAGGTTCTGTATTCGACCCGTATGTATGTATGTATGTTTGTATGTCCGCGATTATCTCAAAAACTACTGAACCGATTTTGATCATTCTTTCATTAGTGTGATCTACATACTTTCAGGAAGGTTTTAGTATATAATACATTAGGTATATATTCTTATGTACGAAGTTATATGCATAAATGTACTGCATCTCCGGCATTTCTATGGGAATTTTGATGATTCTTCGAGTCGTGTCTTCAATTCTTCGATGCACTAGTGTTAATTGAATTTGTGTGGGGTAGGTACAACTAAAAAGTGAAAAATAAAAACTTTTTTACAAAAAAAACAACCGACTTCAAAAAAAAACACTACAAAGTGAAAAATAACTTTAATTTCGGAAGTCGGTGTCAAAAAACGAAAAACCCGGAACCAACGACACCGACTTCCGAAATTAAAGTTATTTTTCACTTTGTAGTGTTTTTTTTTGAAGTCGGTTGTTTTTTTTTTGTAAAAAAGTTTTTTTGGTAATAATTAGGTATGTTAGAGTGACAGTGTTAGGTAATGGACTTTTGTTCCAACCGTAGGTACCTAATCTTCAAAAAACATTCGCTTGCCTATTATAAACTTACCACAAAGCCCATAACTTCGTGGACCCAGAATGTGGTTTCGAAGACACATACAACAGTAAACTGTTCAACTTACCTCATTTAAAATAAGTACCAAATATTTCTTCACTGAACATCAAATAGAGAAAATATCATTCATTCAGATCGCAAGACAATTCGTCACTTGGCCATTTAACATCTCGATTTCATTAGTAATCGATGATCGGCGCACGCGCTCCCGACCGCGTCGAATATAGCTCTCTCTATTGTTTCAGTTTATCGCGAGATTCTGTATCTCTCGTATTTAATGACAAAGCTGTTTTATGTGTGAGCTTTTACTTTCATTGATACCATCGAAGTTGTGCGGAGAAAAAGTTTTGCTCCTATTTCTGTTGCATTGTTAAGGAGGCCTGGAATTTACAAAGTTGAGACGTAATCGTCTATTAATTTAATCTTTACATCTATACAAATAAATAAAATTGGAGTGTCTGTTTGTAAATAATCGCTTTTTACTAAATGCATATGGATGTATATGTTACCGGCCAAACCCGATTTCAGGACAAACTAGTTTATCCTAGGCTAAACTAGTTCCGTCGACATAGGATGCAAGGGCGAGCGAAGGGCACCCCGAGGTTCGGTTTGGTTAGGTTACTTTAAACCCTTTACACAGAAATAGGGGCCCCGCGAAGCGGGGCTCCGTCGACATAAGATCCAAGGGCGAGCGAAGGGCACCCCCTATCGCGTATAGGAAGAACTAGTTTAGCCTAGGCTAAACTAGTTTGTCCTGAAATCGGGTTTGGCCGGTAACATATACACGGACACACGGTACATATACCAAAATAACATTTTTTACAATTTTTGTCTGTCTGTTTGTTCCGGCTTATCTCTGAAACGTCTGGACCGATTTTGGCGGGACTTTTACTGGCAGATAGCTGATGTAATAAGGAGTAACTTAGGCTACAATTATTTTAGAAAAAAAAGATACTTTTAGTTAGGATAGGATTTCACGCGGACGAAGTCGTGGGCAGCAGCTAGTTTAAACTAATATTAGAAAGAGAAAAGATTTGATTTTTCTGTTTGTTTGGTACGCTTTCACGCTAAAACGGCTGAACGGATTTAGATGAAATTTAGCACATGGGTAGACCATGACTTGGATTAGGAAGTCTGTTCCCGTTGTCCCCATTGACGAGACTAGAATACTTTTTTTCTCGATATTTCCACGGGATTGGGACTTAGGCAGGTGAAACCGCGGGGCGCAGCTAGTGATCCTGAAATCTGAAATATAACCTAAGGGATCTAGACAAGCGACAATTGCTTTCAAGCGTTTCCTAAACCTACAACGACTTAAAACACATTTGACATAATTTATAAACTTTTCGTCGGTAACTTACGTCAGTCCTATTTATGTCTTTTCCATCATTTTTATCAACTTATCACTGATAGAATGTAACTTTATCTAGACCCTCTAGTACTTTATTTTATTGTTTGTATTTTCCTGAAGATAAACATCAAAAAATATTTTGATACAGGCAGGTAAACAATGAATCCCAAGGACTAATCATAATATAGCGTTTTGCTTCTTCTGAAATTAAGTAACTGAAAATACACAGACGCCAGCGCATCAAGCTACTACAATCTGTCAAATTTCTGTAATAGATTTTCAACTTTACTGCTAAATTATAAGGTTCAAAGTTGATAGGGAAAATTTGACAGTTTCGGGTAGCTTGATGTGCTGGCGTTTGTACGGTCGAACAAGCTATTTGGTATACAGGCAGCTAACTTGCAACTGCTTTTAAACAATGGTGTGCTGAGTTAGTCAATTCTTTTATACCACTCTATTTAATTAAGGATGCCATAATCTGAAAAATGTTCCCACTGCTGCGACACAGGCCTCCTCTCTGTTAGAGGGAGTGGGCTGTAATCCACCACGCGGCCCCAGTGCGGGTTGGTAGATGTCACATGTCTTCGAATGTTTGGTTCTAGAACATGCTGGTATCCTCACGATGTTTTCCTTCACCGTTTTGAGAGCAGTGGTGATGAAATAATTTACACAAAGTAAAGCGCCTGTCTGGGTTCGACCCTTCGACCTAGAACTCGTAAGTCGCGGCCGATACCACTGGGCCACCACTGCTCTCTACTGAAAAAGTTATAACGCACAAAATAAAACTTATTATTGCCAGTGTAGTGGAAAGATGAATATGTTTGCCTGTATACCAAATAGCTTGTTCGACTGTACCATAATTCTCTTAATATTTATATTTAACCCACTTCTCTCAACCATCACTCACCACACACTTGCGTAAGCTAAAAGTGTCGCCCGCGCATAAACCGCACATCTTTAGAGCGTATTGCGGAAACCGCGGCAAAGCGGTGATGACGTAACGCCGATGCGCGCGCGCCGCTATTATTTTTGGTGCGGGGTTGTTGAACCCGCGTAGTGAAGTGAAAGTCGCCGGAGGCGCCAAGCCGGCTACGATAGGACACCCCCGCCCTGAAGGTATTTGGCACCTTCATGTGAAAATGATGAAAGGGATGTCAAACTTTAAGGCTGAATTGTCTGACCCAGATTTTCATCAGTGGGTCACGCGATGTACATAAAGGTCAATTTATATTCTCTCAGAGTTATCATCATTATTTTTTGCCACGATACAAACAGATAATGTTGTTACGTGGTTTTGTGATTAGGGAACCCTACCTGACTTGATGACTCTTCAAGCATTTCGTCTGGTGTTTTCATTTCACCATACGCTCGCCTTCGCTCGATCATGACGTGACAAATATTGAATAAACTACGTCATAAAATACTTTTTTACATGTTTTTTTACAAAAAAAAAAAAAAAACAACCGACTTCCGAAAAAAACACTACCTACAAAGTGAAAAATAACTGTAATTTTGGATGTCGGTGTCGTTGGTTCCGCATTTTCGTTTTTGACACCGACTTCCGAGTTATTTGTCACGTTGTAGTGTTTCTTTTTGGAAGTCAAAAATATATTATAAACCTCCTCCTTTTTTGAAGTCGGTTAAAAAGAATCTTTATTGAAGATCGTGACAACAATCCTTCAGGCATATTTGTTATTTATTTATTAAACACTGTATACAGCACATAAAACAAAAAGGATAACATAACGTAACATCACGCCTCTAATCCTCTTAAGGATTAAGCAGAGGTGTACCTATTGCACCCACAATTCGCCAGTTAATTTAAGTCCCATGTAATAGGGGGCGAGCCTTTCACAAAACCAGACTAGCACTCTAATTGCGTAACACACTATCAATCGGAATCAGAATCATTTCGAAGCCAATTGCTAATCCATTGCTTCATAAGTTCGAAAAATTTGTCTGCTCAACGCGTAAATAACGCAATGAATGTTGTTGAACTGTCAAAATGAAACCGATTCCAATTGTAAAAGTGTTACGCAACTGCCCCGCGGTCTGGTTGTGGTCTGCTACTAAGAAATTCCTGGAGGAAGATCCCAATAATATGCAGCATGCATATTATTGGGATCATATTAAAAACAATACATATTTAAAACTAGTGTACAGACGCCAGCACATCAGGAATTCAAGGTACTACAATCTGTCAAATTGCTTTAATACATTTTCAACTTTATCGCTGAAGCATAAGGTTCTTAGCGATATTAAGACCGCCCATTGTGTCACCCAATATTTTTACCTGTAATTTATAGGCCGTTGGATAAAGACATTAAATTCGCAAAGCGTGATGTAGTTCTGCATTTTTGGTATGATGTATAGGTCTATTAGGGTAGTGTGAATTCAAATTTGCAACTTCGAAAAACCTGTGGAAATTGAGAAAATCGAGAAAACCATCGAATTTTTGGGACTTTTTTCACTATTTGCTCTCCAGGGCCAAAACTATGCATTTTTTGTGAACAATGTAGTATACACTTATAAACTGCATTCAATTACCTACAATTTGAGCCTAATCCTAGCTCTATTGATCCCATAAGAGCCAAGCTATGGCACTTCGAAGAAGAGCAATTTTTCTCGAAAATTGAAACTTTCAGCGGGGCAATTGCGTAACACTTTATCAATCGGAATCGGTTTCATTTTGACAGTTCAACAACATTCATTGCGTTATTTACGTGTTGAGCAGACAAATTTTTCGAACTTATGAAGCAATGGATTAGCAATTGGCTTCAAAATGATTCAGATTCCGATTGATAGCGTGTTACGCAATTAGGGTGCACGTTTTACTTTTGCCACTTTTTTTATCTTTATCCGACGGCCTAATCTATGGTGTACATAATAAAGAGTATTATATTCTATTCTATGTTGATTGGGAGAATTTGACAGTTTCGGGTAGCTTAAAGTGCTGGCGTCTGTACAATGGACCGTCTAATTGCTTTCTTTTAAAAATCTCATCCATTTAACCCTTCGCTTTTGTATATCTATTAACTAACTCTCACTATACAATCAACTAACTATAGAAACACATACTTACATTTCTTTTATTCTTCCTTTCCCATCTAAAAGCTAACTTATCTAACAGAATCAAAAACAATCCATTGTTTAATTCTACCATTTCATTACCGGAAACCGATCACATTGTGCCTTTCAAAGCATTTCCCATACACATTACAAAATCGAAATGCCGGAGTCGCAATCAAAAGTGTTAATTTTTAGTTACCTACATTCATTTAATTGCGTAAATCCGCGTTTATCCGGAGATCTGTCGGAAACTATTGTGCTTGTGAATGTACTATTATTTTAGGAAGTTTCGTAATAATTATGATTGTTGTGAATTACGTAATTTAATGAGTTAAGTTTTGGTATCTGTGTTAGAATCTCGTCGAGTGATGAGTTTTTATTTTGGGTCAACGTGGTTAGATCTCATGTAATACTCAATTGACGAACAGATTACTCACGTAATATAATAATTGGTCCTCCATTTGGTCCCCCCATCCGCAATGTTTAACCGGTCAAGCGTCGCGGTTCGCTGATCGGCGACGAAACAATAGAAAATCAATTGTGTCTCATTAATGGAGCTTGACAGATTAAAGTCAGTCCTACTCTAGAAGTTTGGTTCTCCAGATTTGGTCTTACCATCCGGAATGTTTAAAGCCAGCCCAACACCAGAAGACCGATTCCCGTAATTAAAAAGTTAAAAATCTAGTCGCAATCTCACTTCAGCGACAATGTCAAAAACTTGTCAAAAATTTAGAGAAATTAGAGGTACTTAGGTATTTTTGACCGATTGAGACTGAGATCAAACTGTGAACGTTCTTAAAATTACGAGAATTTTAGCTCACTCTATTAAATTAACGGGCCGAACTCAATATCTAAAATCAGACCTCTATCAAACTCACATATGCGTGTGCTACCAAGAAGTCTTAATTTAGCCTTAGTTGTAATTGGAACTATCACAATCGTGTTATCAATATGTATGGATGTGCCAACTCCTGATGGCTTAACACTCAAGAGGCGCAGTAAGAGGAACTCCGCTAAAAATTCCACTCCTCTTCGTCGTAACTCCGAGGTCTACAGTTAATTTCCCACAAACTGGTCTCTAACCTCTTTGGTGCATCAGGTGTGCTAATACCACGTTCACAGAGCAGGGCGGAAGGCACGCGTGACCCGACATTTAGCGGCTTGGGATGCGCCCGCGCAGTGACGTAACATTTTAGTTTTCTACCCGCATCTCTCGACATAATATTTGCTAAGGGAACAGATTTATAGTTTTGCCTGTCGAGTTTGTGATTTAGGATTTTCTTGTGGTTACCTCTAGTTATTTATTGGTGGGAACCTGGGGACTGGTTCGACTTTTTCTTGACAGTTTAAGAGAAAGAATGGGGGCTTAGGATGGGAGAAAATAAATCTAGGTCTGTCTTTTGAGTTATATTATTTTTATAAAGTTGAATTTTTCTTGGATGCCCCATTGGTACTATCAAGGCTGCAAGTAGGGATGTGCAAGAACTTTAGAAGTTCCTATTGAAATTAATTAGATTTTTCTTCAGAACCATTTGAGTATCTTAACTTCGCAGTTCGCACACGTGTTTCCGGACATGTGGGACGTGGACTCTGCAATAATTCTACCGAAGATCGATAGCGGAGAGCCTCAACCAACACCTCAGGAGGCTTCTTTTACGCGGCTAGGTTAAGGTCTTGATTCAGAAAGCAGTACTCCTCGATACGGCACGCATAGTGAGGAAGTCCAGACCACCGGCAGCTTGGACCCTGTTCCTGGTACCGATGGGCTACAATTATTATTACAAGTCATTGTTATTTGGACTAGAATTTATTGTTTCCGTCTCAGTTCAATTATCAATCTACGCCGCATATTTCCATTTAATATTGTGAGCTACAAAGCCAACTAGATACTAATCTTTTTCTCCAGGAATTAATTCAAGCATTGCCTCGCTCAGCTGTACTAACAAGACGTATTTATATAACCAAGGCAATAACTGACAAGTGAACTCTTGACTGTTTAACAAACTAAATCACGCGTATCAATTCGCCTAATATATTAGGTGTCATAATGAATTCCCTTATCAATCCACAGAAAAAATTACCGTGACAAATGATAGCTCGATCACGCTTTACTTCCAAGTCGTATGCGCACGATTTAGAGGGAGATGGAGGTAGAGTTGGCAGTGGGAGTGAAAGAGAGGGGTGATAGATTTAAATTAGGTGTATCAGAATCGATCTTGATTTGCTAGACGCTGACAAGTGATCAGAGAAACAAACGGACGTGGGTAGGGTTGCCTGATGTGTTTAGCTTTTTGTATGTGTCAGATTTTGATGTTAGTTCTTGTGTTATGTAAGATGAGGTCATATTGGAGTCGGAAGGTTAACTTTTGATGAAGATGAAAGCTATGAAAAAAAATACCTTGTATATTATTGAACTAGCCGTTGCCCGCGACTGTATCTGCGTGTATTTTGTATTTCATATATTTTTTTAAATACAAATTTCCAACAAGAAAAGTAGCTTATGTTCTTCTTCAGGTCCCAGGCTACCTATCTGCTAAATAACGATTGATTTTGGTGGTTTTGGCGGGAAAAGGTAACAGACAGACAGAAAGAAGTTACTTTTACATTTTTAATATTATATTAGTGTTGATGCAAGTTCGAAACCACTATACAGGTTTAGTTTTCAAAGACCAGCCAAAATTAAGGGTGTGGTACAGACCATCAAACTGAGCAATTTTCTCCATGAGACCAACATCGTACTTAATCCATACTTATTAATATTATAAACTCGAAAGTAACTCTGTCTGTCTGTATGTTACCTTTTCACGCCTAAACCGCTGAACCGATTTAGATGAAATTTGATATAGAGATAGTTTGAGTCCCGGGGAAGGACATAGGATACTTTTTATCCCGATATTCCCACGGGATCGAGACTTATGCGGGTGAAACCGCGGGGCGCAGCTAGTCTCGAATAAAAATTCAGCAATTCCATACGTTTAGGTGGAGTAGGTATTGAAGTTTTCTATGGGACAGTTGATAAATTTTTCGCGACTAAGATATTGTTCCCATGGAGAAAGTTGTTGCGTTTGATGGTCCGCACCACACTCTTAAATTTGTTTGGTCTTTGAAAATAAACCCTGTAAAAAGTGTATGTTAATGGAATGAACCAAGAAACACCTGTCCTTTGTCTAAACAGCTCATTGTTGGAAAGGAAAACAGTCTCGTTTCCAGACTTTATAGGCAATCTAGCCAACATTACGTTAACTTAGACGCAACTTTTTATGCAACTTTACTGCTAAGTCCTCCAATAAGTTTGTAACTTCCACTTAATTTGCCCCAACTACCTTCTAACTCCGTTACAATGGCTGTAGAAAGGGCCATATCTTTGGCTCTGTGTCCGGTAGAATGTGGAGCAAAGTACGTACTTTTAGGGTTTCGTACACAAAGGGTGCCAACAACGGGACCCTATTACTAAGGCTCCGCTGTCTGTTCCTCCGTCTGTCACAGGGCTGTATCTTTTAAACCGTAATAGGTAGACATTTGAAATTTTCACGGAGCGTGTACTAATATTACTGCTATAACGACATTTAAATCAATATAAAACATGATGGGCAAAAATGGATGGAGCCTGGTACCCGCTCCAACAGCAATCATTTTTATATGACTAGAAAGGTATTTTTTTTTTTGACGGTTTCCAGTTATTTTGAATCGAAAACCAGAAACCAAAACGCCCATCATCCTTTGCATAGTTCATTGAAAGTGGATTAAAAAAAGGACTATGCGTCAAAACGTCCCCCCAACCCTTACATCGACCAACAAACTTAAAATTGTAGTGTTAAATACTGTACGTCGATACGGGACCCTTCGTTTAGCCACAGCTTTTTCGAGTTGTCAGCCCTATAGGAAACAATGGCGGGTGTGGCCTGTCAGGAGAGTGCCGGTTCATTGCCGTGCGATATCCGATAGGGAGAGAATTGACATTGAAATATAACGTGGCGACGTTTGGTTTGTGCCACTGATGTAGGGGAAATAGATGAGGATATTAGCATGGGTACTCCTTTATACAAGGTTCTTATAGTAAAAAAAAAAAAAAACAAGTACCTGGTACTTGTTGACAGGCCTACGCTGCAGTGACTCTGACTGCACAATCTGTAATGTATTAGTCGATTCGCACGAATTTACTCGCCCGAAACGTGTGAATGGTCAGTTTTAAATAATATTATGTTCTATAGGCGACTTGCACCAAGTTAATTTATTTGTGGGCGAGTCGACAACTCCAGAAATATGTATTAGGCAATTGACAAATTTTGGAATAGAGCAGAAGAGTTAAATATTATAAAACGTGTAAGTACTTTTTTCTTAACTTCATTGCGAGTGACTAATAAGCCGCTTTAACTTTTCTAAGCTACCTATGTAGCTCTATGTAAAGAAAAGAAAGAAAGAAAATACGTTTATTTGCGGTGAAAATGACGCAAAAAAGAACATAAACGCAAAAAATAATATAAAAAGGTAGGGGAAAAATGCGTCACATCCACGCAAAACGGCTATCGCTCAGCATTATGCTGCGACCCTATGCAAGACAGAGCCCCAGCGCTGGTTTTCAGCGACAGTTGGCGCTGACGTAATGACGTCGTCCGGTCTCGGTCCGGTGTCTTGCTCTCATCATTCTGACTATTTCCAAAGCTCCAAAGTCTTCATCCTAACAAAACAAAACCAAAGCAATTAGTGAAAAGAATAACCGCAGTCATGGCCACACGATATTCAAATACTAAACAAACCACTCAATCAATTGAGGCGCGTCGAATGATTTCATGCGACAAAGGCCAGATAAATTGCCCGCTAAATAGCTTGGCATAGCAACAATTGCCCGGGACACTTTCACTACATTTCTCTGTGCCTATCTTAAGAATGCACCATTTCACCTACTCATTAGCAAGTCTGTGCACCCGTCCCGCTCTGCGATGCATAATTTGTGTATGTGAGAAAGGGACCGCATGTGTTATCGGAGATCGGTATGCGAATGTCGTGTAGAGTTTGATCAGGATAACGCTGTTTTTGGTAATTGAATTTTGTTGGTTAGTGTTGACATTGTGTAACGTTCTCTTTTTGGCGTATGGGGTGGCCAGCCAGGGCTTGTAAAATACACGTCGTGTCAAATGGGGACAATAGTTTATGCACTAAAATCCAATACTATTGTAGTAGATGAGAATAAACCCAGAAAATGATGTGAATATGACTAATGAGCCATCAAAAGTAATAATATTGTCTTTTGTTAACAGGTAAGCATCAAGAATCTACTATACGTCGGAAGTCGCTGTAAATATCAACGACTTTGGTAAGTATTGAAGGAATTGCATGAACGCATATTTGAAATAGACAAGGATGTTGAGTTGTACAATCCAGCTCTCTTGAAGGATATGATAATTATACTTTTGCCTCAATGTTTATACCTACTTCTCCATTAAAAACGGACACAATATAGCGATTCTTGGAGAAGGACATCTTTACTTTTGAAGTCTACGGAGTCTATGAGAGTACGAACTCGTAAATAGGTAAGATTCCGATTGTGCCCTCAAAATTAAGGTTACTGTAAATAGGTCAGTTAGTTAATGAAACTCCATATACAGGGGCTTGAAACAAGACCAAAACGGTCTGATTTGTCCTGGATGCGATTCCTTCATCTGAAATTCATCCAGTCCGTCATGATGACGTGCAGCAGTTTCAAAATAAGCCCAGATCATTAACTGCTTAATGAACTCTCATATTTTATTTTAGTGCTGACAACACTCAACGTTAAATAAAGTGGGCACACTTAACTCCCTCTTAACTTAAGTATCTCTTGAGTCTTCGTTATCTTAAAAGTAAAAGTTACTGTACAAGCACCGCGGAAAGTGAAACATGTTGATATAAAGCAAGTATAATGTTTAAGAAAAGAATTGGGACTGAAAAAAAAGGAAACAATATTATTATATGAATTGTTGAAGTCTTGAAATGTGTGTGGTTTTAAACCTAGTCAAACTATAACTCATTATGATGAGACTGGTGGTGTGGCCTCTGGTAGTGATTTGTTAGTCGATTCGCACGAATTTACTCACCAGAAATGGGCGAATCGACACTTGTAAAATTGTATTATTTTTACTTTTTGATGAATAAACTTAAGTATTATTATTATTTTTGGTAATCAAAGTTTCTTAGCTATTTGGCTAGTTTAACCTTTTAACCGCCCGACTTTATATCAGTTGTCGTGCCCCCAGCGCCCGAGAAAAAAAAAAAAAAAACGAAAAATAAATACCGATGAAACGACCTGTGATGATATAATAATACTACAGATAAACGAGATGTGTTATTTGGTCGTATACGACTCTGGCGGAATGGGCACGAAAATATTTGTCGGATTAATCCGACGTAGGCGGTTAAAAGGTTAAGCTACATTAACGGGCCCAAGCCAAGTCAATGTAGCGTGTGTTTTTTTTTCTTTTTTTTTAAGAATTAATTTTATGAGGAGTAATTTCATTTCCATTTATTATTATTAGGTATAGATTTTGATCGCATAGGTATTGCACTTTTCTATGGAAGAGAAATTTTTTGTTACCTATAAACAACTAAAAATTTCTACGCTAGGGGGTGTAGAATCATGTGCTTAATCCATGGTTTCAGTTTTCGCGTCAATGTCCCGCCACCCTGTATAATGGAACCATGACCCTACCCACTACAAAATATTTGAATACGTATTCTCACACTTGAAAACCAAGCCAAAGACGAATGACAGACGCTTGTAAAATCTATTAATCACCGTGAATAATTAATTTAGTGCTCGCTGTACTGAGTGACATAATATTTGTAAAGATGCGCCGGCGCAAGGTCGCGTTGCGCATTGTGTGTCGGCGGAATGACCGCACCTTACTTGTTGATGTAGGGCTAGTCATATAAATGTGTATCTGGCTCAGATTAAAAAGAAAGTCGTGTAGTATTTTTAATTAATATAACACAGATTTTCACCTCGATATGACTTTAAACTGTCGTGCATTTAGTATTGAACTAAATGTAGAACGCCATCTGTAGGCTATAGGATAAATACACCCAAATAGGCTCGGATGGAACAGTCGATATTAGTGCAGGATATCAACTCAGGGCGGTGGCTGATGAACATCTAGCACGTCAAAGGCGGCGCCCACGGACCCAGCCAGGCGGTCCACTGTATGTACACCCACCAACTCGCACTAGACAAGCGCGGTGGGTTAATTTGCCTAAACCTCTACTCTCTCATGAGAGAGTAGGGAGGCCTTTGCCCTGCAGTGGGACGTCACAGGCTAAGAAGAAATAAGATTTTCACCAATGAAACTGATCGTGATTAGCACGTCTACCGTGTTCAGGAGATGTAAGTGCCATCAAGTTGTATTACATCAATGATGAGTTGATGACACTGGCAGCTCTTGCAAGCAGTTTAGATGTGCTGATCGCGTACCGTTTCATTAGTGAAATGAAATTCGCCCTATCAATCATATTTGAATAATTTTGAAGGATATTGCTAATCCATTGCTTCATAGATTCAAATAAAATTTATCATAACGCAATGAATGTTGTTGAACTGTCAAAATGAAAGCTATTTCTACTGTTACGCAATTACCTCGCGGAGTAATGAGTGGGTGACATTCAGACCAGAGAAGCAAGGCACAAAATGGAGGTCTGTACTCAGCGGTGACTGGAGCAAGGGTGCCAATGACAATGATGATGAATAGCATATGGTATTTTTGAAGTGTAATTCTTTACGCACGCTTGACTTGGGGAGTAAGCTGGCGAACGCGTGACGTAAGCGTTACGAAAAGTGTGCGAGGCGAACGGGAGTTGAGTGAGGCATATAAGTAAGAGAAAGCAGTGCGCGCGCACATTTTCTTTCTCTCTTCTTCCATAGCCAAATACATTTGAAGTTTTACTTCAGTCGTGTGGTCATAAGCACACTCGGTATTTTTGTTTCTTTTTCAGATCCGTCTCAATACAAATGCCTCTAAGAGCGGTTCTGCACTATATCTGATCCGAATCCGAGAAATGCCGGTCTAAATTGACCATAGTCCTTTTTGTATGAGGGGTTGCGCAATAGATCCGAACTCTATACGTTCGAATTTAGAACATTTTTAATTCGGATTGAAGTCGGATTTTTAATTCGGATTCGGATCGGATGTACTGCAGAATCGCTCTTATTAAATACCCGTATTATGTAATGAATTTGTTATCATAACAGCTTTCATGATGACAATTCTACAATATCCATTGCGCCGATGTTTTGTAAATCCTCGTTCCCAGAAACCAAAACAACACAATAGAAATTGTTAAATTGAACTGTCAATACTAAACATGTGCGATTATGAGTGCGGTGTTAGTCTTTTAGTATTTTCCGCCCACTTGCCCATAAAATATTTATCTATTCTTGAGCCTTCAAAGTTTTAAATTGCTCACCCATCCATCAAACAAACAAAGACAAGCAAGAATATCTACAAACGACTAAACACATGTACACCGGCGCCTACACACGTGGGCAGATAAATTAGCCGAGCCAATTAAGTGGATTATTTGTGCAATTAACTGCAATTGTTCCATTCAGTCTCTGTTATTTATCGTGGCTTTATGTTCGAGCACTTCGAGCCAGTTACGGCGCAGAGGTCAACTTCGTCAACCCGCGTCAATATTGGATGCATCAACGTTGTTCGAAATAGCGACTACCTTATTCTGTTAAGTGCATAAATAGAATCAAGAATATAGAATCAAGTATTTTCTAACTGAACAGACAGCTGTGTTGCTGGGGTGTTTGTTGCGCCACTTCTTCTTCCCAGCGAAAGGACTAGGAAGTGGCGAAGGGCGGGCTTTTTGGGGGACTGTCTTATGTAATTTTGACGTTTGAAAAGTGCTGAATCTCAGCCTAATTTCAATAAATGACTCAGCTGCATTAGGTTAGACTGGAAGCCGACCCCAACATAGTTGGGAAAAGGCTAGGCAGGTGAGTCTGCACTGCAGTATATAGTAGTTAAATAGATTTAAAGAAAACAGTATGCCACAGCATGAGAACGAAAGTATGGAAACCATCTGCCGATCCCCTATTCAACTAAATAAGGAAAATGTACCTAACTTCACTTGCGCAAGAGTTTAACATTCTCAGTCTTCCATTAAGGAGAAAAATAAAACCAATCGCCTTTATTAGTTTAACAATTCTACAAAATTAGCCTGTAATAGGGTTGTGTCTTGTAAAAATAAAATTAGGATTCACAGGAAAATATCTTGATTTGTAGACGAAGTAAGTTACGCATTAATCAATTTAGATTTATTATTTAAATCATAAAAAAAACATGACAAAATAACCGATTATAGTCTAAAGGCATTCTAGAATATTCCAAAAATTCTTGTAGCATGGCAACCCTACAATCTGCAGTCGAATAACATTCGATGCGCGTGCGCACTAAAGAGTTTCAGTACAATTTATCCCGGGTTTTACTGCGCTTTGCGGCTCACATTAATTAAATAGCCCTTATTTTTAACGTTACCAATCCTCTGTGGCTAACATTAAAAAGATGTCTTCAACGTATTTCATAATAATTGATCGTGAATCATTGTCTGTATGGTTATAGTCTGCCCTTAGTTATTAAAACATTATTATATTGTTTTTATTAAACCGCTTTATTCTGTTATCGTTTCCCTTTGCCGACTGTCAGCGTTTAATTTGACTTAATTAGCGATATTTTTGCTCAATTACGTTTATTGATATATATTATAAGAGATTGGTTTAATCGTAAGACACTTTTATATCAGGCAATTTCATGAACACAGTGTTGTTGGTTCTTGGTAATATGATGGTTTTCTATTCAAGAATACGGCGAATTTGTTTTAATTGAAGTGAAAACTTCTTTAGCCGCGTTGGGAATTTTTAGAAAAGGTAAAAACCATTGAATTCGCGCCACTGTTACCGTAACCGACACCGCTTCGGATGTGTTCGGCTGTCCTCGGGATGTACTTGGTTTTAATGTATATCCGACTATCTGCGCCCCGCGGTTTCACCCGCATAAGTCTCGATCCCGTGGGAATATCCCACTTTTTTTTACATAATATACTGGCTGTTAAGTTTCTAGTCTAGACTTTAAAAAAGTACGTAAAACCAGCTTAGCTTTAATTAAGTTAATACATACAAGAGCCATAATTCACCTCGGTCAACATATAATTTAGATTTCTTTAAACATAACCCCTACTGGGAGCCAACAGTACAGTCATTTGTTTCATTCTTTTGGCTTTAAAAACTTCTTTTACCTTTTCAATACATTGTGTATCCGCCTTTTGTGCAGTACCTATGGGCAGCTTAATTATCAATAACCCTGTATAATTTACAAACCCTTTCTTCAAATCGTTTTCTCCCTTATGCCCTTTGTAATAAGGCTAAAAGGGCATTGTTCGCAGTTGTAGGTACATTCCTACATTGAAGACAAATATTCTTTTCAATACGTGAAATGTTTCGGCAAAGGTATTATTAGTAAAGATGGCGGCTGCGGCGATATCTCGATTGAATTGATTCGTATCGCAATAATCGAATGTTTGCATGGTTTTAATAATAGAGGTCTTGAAAGGCGATCAAAGGATGTATGGCATTCAAATGTTTGGGGCTCTGTAAAATAAAATAATGATGATCGTACTTTGAAGGTTGAGAATGCTTAAGATTTTGTTTTTGAAGGGGACGAGAGGAGAGGACATTGTCAGAAAACGAGCTGGCAGATTTTGAGTTGACTTTGATTTGTACAATACCATTTATTTTTTTAAGCTTTAAGTGTCCAGCTGTTGGGGGAAGGCCCTCTCCCGCCGTCCACTTATTCCTATCTATTTTCTGGAGCCGATTGATGAATAAAGTGAAATTAGAACAGGAGTAATTACATCGTGCAAAGCTTTATTCCGATAGTGAGCAACTGAGCATGTTAGGTAGGTCGCAGATTACGAAAACAAAAATTGTACCCATAGCTAGCCAAGCTTCTGGCTGACCGAATCTTCATCGCAAAATATTTTGGCGCTTTACTTTGTGTAAATTATTTCATCACCACTGCTCTCAAAACGGTGAAGGAAAACATCGTGAGGAAACCGGCATGTCCTAGAACCAAAAATTCGAAGACATGTGACATCTACCAATCCGCACTGGGCCCGCGTGGTAGATTACGGCCTATCCCTCTTACCGAGAGGAGGCCTGCGTCCCAGCAGTGGGAACATTATAGGCTGATTATGTTATGTAAACCTAACTTGAGAGTAGGAATGGAAGGCTGTACCTGTACTTTTGGGTGTGCCCAAAGGTATACAACCTTCAAACTCAGAATTCAAAGAACTCATTGTTTATCCGGTCCCAAACCCAAAAAACATACAAGTTTTCTTCACGTATCTCAATTCCTGCTGTTCTTCAAAACCTCACATCCTGTGTATTCATACAGATTCCATTTGATCATCAATCATAATTAGCTCCTTTGTATTTTCATATTTTCGGCTCTGCGGTCTCGGTTTGATGTTGACGATTATTTTTAAACACTTTAGCACGAGTTTATTAATAATTTAAGACGAAGATAAACTGCGATGGATCCTTTGGAAGGTGGCTAATGATTGAGAGTTTTGAAGGAAATCTGTCTTTAACTGACTGACTAACTTTAAGTAATATTACTTACAGAAAAGTAGGTACTATATGATCGCATATAGGGTTATTTTCATTTTAAATTGACGAGATAAACTCCGCATATACAATCTAATATCAGTTTTTTTTTGTGTAATCTTCACAAATGTGGTGGGTATGCATAACACGATAAAATATAGGAAAACAGATTTTCTAAACTCACACGTCAAATAACAGCGGTCGTTGACCTCCTAAAATAAAAACCACAGCTTATAAGTATGTTAGTACAGCGGCGTGCGACCACGGGAAGGTGCTTTCTTGTTTCATCCTTTTCAGTAGTCGGGTTTTAGTTTTTATATTGTTCAATTCAACCGGACCAATGGCGTCAATATGAAGACCAGTTATGCAGTCACATACTCTTTTAGACTAAATCGTCTTGCTCCCATTACGACATTGATTACCAAATGAACAGCTTAATTAAACAATTAAGTACTCCAAACCATTACGCAAGACCTATTTTTAATTACCCAAGCTAAACACTAGGAATGCGAGCTACAAAATCGTGGGCAAACCAGTGAAAATAATGCCAAAGCTATGCAACCACTACGAATACCAGCCATTCATAACTTTTTGTAATCGATTCGGAATCGATTCAAACGTTCCAATGAATCGATTATTAATTGAGAAGTCGATTGTAACCTCAAAATAGTGTCCCACGCTGAAATCGACTATTTCCTCCAATCACTACGGTTGACTAAAATAGTATTTATGTCTTCGACATAAGGGTTTCTGTGGATGAATTGTTAAGTTTGTTTCCGAGACAATATGGCTCTATAATTAACATTTTGCCTTGCTCTAGATAACAGGTGTGGGTTTATCTTAGTATGGGGCAGGTTGCACCTTACGGAGATTTTTTAAATTAAGTCAAGAAGTTTGTTGACTTTTTAGGGCGGTAATACAATAGCTTACGTTGGCGTTAATAATGTGAATTGATTGAGAAGTCATTGCTTTAATGAATGCTTTGAATGTTATTGAAGACAAAATAGGTCATTAACTTTAGGGGACATCTAATGAGTAATATTCCATTTTGGTATATTTGACCTTAGGCTCTTTGTACACACGTTTTTCTTGCCGTGAAAAACTACAGTTTATTTGCCGTGTGTAGGCACGTTCCCCAACATAGTTGGGAAAAGGCTAGGCAGATGATGTTAATTTTGGCCTAATAAAAATAATTAACTTGATTTCAACTTCATCATGTATTGTACCTACCTACTTCTCGCTTTTAATTACACCTTTTATTCTACTTGTATTTTCAGCCTTGCTTATCAAATAATAATTTCCTATCGCATTGCGTTTGATATTGTTATCAATTGTGCAAGTTAATTCTAAATCTCCTGCGGCGCTTAGAAACTCATAATCATAACGTACAAATATGAAGGTCGTTTTAAACAAAGAGAATAGTAATTCTATTCATTTGTGCTATTGATTTGATTTACAGGTGTTAGTTAGTTAAAGTCTGTTCGGTTTTGATCGCAATGATGTTAAATTTTTCTCCAAATAAAAGAAAGAAAAAATGTAAGTGAAGAATAGGGAACCAGTAGAACTATTTTCGGGGCTATCGTTACCATTTTACCATCACGCATCATGGCTACGAAGTGATTAGAAAAAAAACGAGTGTGCTTATGACCACACGACTGAAGTGAAACTTCAAACATATTTGGCTATGAGAGGAAGAGAGAAAGAAAATGTGCGCGCGCACTGCTTTCTCTTGCTTATATCCCCCACTCAACTCCCGTTCGCCACGCCCGATCACACTTTTCGTAACGCTTACGTCATGCGTTCGCCAGCTTACTCCCCAAATCAAGCGTGCGTAAAGAAGTTTCACTTCAAAAATCTTTTTTTTTGTAATTAATGGCATCCCGCAAGTCAACCTACGAGGTGGTCGTCTTTCTAAAGGGACTTGCCTGTGGGTGCCTCAATAAATTAAGGACTTTAAAAAACACATTGAGGCTCATTGGCTCGTGGCTACAGCGGCACTGATAGATCGATCAGGTTAAGCTTCGCTTGCCGCGGTTGGTCCGTGGATGGGTGATCATCCTTACTTACCGAGACCCCTCCGTGCCTCGGAAAGAACGTTAAGCCGTTGGCCCCGGCTGTCATTCGTAGATCTTTGACAGTCGTTTCGGGTAGTCAGAAGCCCGAAAGTCTTCCCGAAATTGAATTTGGAGTCAGTGGATTCAGTACTACTAACTCCAAATTCAATTTACATTAGGTAAATATTAGGTCAGCACTGACTTGTCTCCAGTTTGCAGTCAGTTACTTACCCTGTCTAAATCAGCCTTTACAGTGCAAATCAATTCATTTGTAACGACCAAAGACATTAAAATTATATACGACAGTATAATTTGAGTCAGTTTTTACTTGATTACTTTTGTGTGTTGAATTAACAAGTTTGTCAATATATTCTATTAGACAATACTAGGTAACCACCAACCCGATTGGTGTGAAACTTATGGCTTGGGAACGATTTCGATAGAGTTTAATAATACAATTGCGAAACGCGCTCAAAATTTCAATATTAATTTTGGCTGTTGCAAATTGCAACGTATTTTTTATCGCTGGTTTGCCAATCTAGATTTTAGTCGAAGTAAACATCCCCATATACTTATACAAAAACCGTATTTTTTTTTCGGGATTTTGATTGGCTAGATAGATTTTTCGTCACTCATAAATGGTTCAGTCGAGTGAATGCTCATTATTGATTTATTCGATATTTTGATCATTCGATAGGCCAGTGAAAGATGTCGACATCTTTGGATGGGTTCACTAATGAATGTATTTCTACATATTGGTGAAGAGTTTGCTATCTGCTTTATCGACCCTAAACTAACGCGTCCACGAGTTAAATCCCTATGAATGAATGAATGAATTGCGCCGATCCCAGCATGCCAAACCAGACTCGATTAATCGAATGAACCCCAAGATTCGCACTAGCTCCTGTAGCCTCATGTTCATGGTGCTACAGCGACCATTGCATATCAAGGAATAGTCTGCGGGGAGGCGGTAATGGTAGGGAGACGTGCCCGTAGGATAGGGAAGGATTTAAGAGCCTACCGGATATGCATCCTAGAGTAAGCATTGGACTAGTCTAAAAGAGAAATCCAGACTAACCATTACAGAATATCACTCTAAACTCTAAGCACAGCCAGCTAATGATAGCCATGTCTACACAGGAACGTGTTACATTGCAGCATCCAAGCGATTCCAGTGAAATTGCGCCCGACAAACTTTCATCGATCTTAGGAAATTGATTTCCTTCACAGATCGCTGAGAATCACTTTCTCGTACGATATGCCACGTACAATAATGTTCGTATCGATTACCTGGGTATTACCTAACTTATGTGTGGAAGGAACATGATTTTCTAATACAGCAGATATAGCCATATCGCGCTTGTTTTTGCCAGAGGGATCGACAGAGTTGTACCTTAGAACTCCCATATTTCGCCAATTATGTTTGACTAGCAGCGCCCCGCGGTTTCACCCGCATAAGTTTCGATCCCGTGGTAATATCGGTATGAAAAGTATCCTATGTGTTAATCCTGGTTATGAACAATCTATGTGCCAAATTTCATCCAAATCCGTTGGGTAGTTTGCGTGAAAGAGTAACAAACGTACAAACATACTCACAAACATTCGCCTTTATAATATCAGTGTTAATTAATGTGATTTCATGTAATAGGGGGCAAGTCTATTGCCATCAACTAGGCACAAATTCAGGAATTCCTAGTAGCACTTTGCACGACCTGGGAATGTAACCCAGGACCTCATACAGCAGATACTAAGAAACAATTTTCGATACAAAATATATCTACAAATGACGGCAACTCAACTCCTACGGACCGAAATAGCCGAAATAATTCTTTCAAGCTATGTCGAATTTCGAAATGGAAAGACGCCCTCTCAATTCCGTCGCATGTTGCATAATTATTGACTATCAACCCACAATTAAGTACCTCGGTTGTGTTCAGAAAGTGCCAATTCAAAATGCAGCTTGCTACTGGCGACTGTCTGGTAATCAAAGCCTTTTAAGGCTCATATAAAGCCCCTGGAGCAACAAAACGTAAAAGGCTCCCGAAAGAAAACAGAATTTATCCCGTACGACCAAAATACAACCCACATTACAAACCTGACCAAAAAATCTTTACTCGCACAATAATTAAATCACGCACACTCGTGACAGTTGCACATGTAGCATCCCTAACGCGTGCACTCACGCGCAGCCCGTCGGTCCACGAGTTTAGAGATGCCCAAACGCACCATAATTGGCGCCAACGCTTTTTGGCTCGGTATTTTTATTCATGGATTCTTGCCGGCCTCTTTTGTAAACTTAAAGCCTTTTACGGCCCATTCTTTTTGCTACCAAACGTGCGCACGCGCCGCTGCTAAGACGAGTGAGCAATTAACATTATCCCGCTTTGCGATTGGTCAAAACCAAAACAATACATATGCAATGTATTGTCGGTCAGTTTTTCGTGGATTTTTGCCTGTCACCGTTTTGGGTCCGACATGCGACAGTCGATCTTTTATGGATGGCTTGCGCAACATTTAATGTATCTATACGATGTAATGTATATGTTGGTTTTTGTTTTATTACATGTACTCGATGGACGTATACGGAGTAGCGAAATATTTTACAGAAGAATTGCATCATCAACTTGTTCTTTGAGCAGAAAAACTTGACGTTTAACTTGTCTGTCGTCCAACTAGTTTCATGCATTGCAATGTCTGGCAATACCAACTTTTAGAAAGTTAATTCCAAATTCAAAAAAATCCGTTCGAAACAATGTAAAATTCAAAATAACCGTTCAGCAGACAAAGGGCCGCTACGCCACCTTGCCACCAACTTTCTTAAGTCACTGCATATTTGAACAGCCAAGCCAATTTGCATTCCCTCATAACGTTCAGTAAATCACATTACTTTCTTAAACAAACACTGTTTTCATTACAAAACCAAATACAGTTTATCTGGGCTCTGTAAATTTTAAAGAGAAAACAATGGCAGCGCCTTTCCATTTCTCTAAATCAAATAGTACCAAAACCGGGCGGCGGTTATGAGAGGCGCTGTCGCTGCCCGCGCCGCTGAGTTATGTTGCGCGCGCGCACCTCAACAATTTATTGCGATTAGAACACTCTTTGTGGTAGCTGTGATTCAGATGTGCTGCGTTTTACTTGGATGTTGTTTATGAAATAGAATAGCAATATGTATCTAGGTGTCTGAAATGAAAAGCTGTTATAAATGGCTGGAAGATTTTCGTGCTGGCAATTTACTGGCAATCATCTGTATGCTCGATTTAGGAACGTTGCGCGTTGGAACTGCAATTTTAAAGCCTATAATTTATTTAAATGCTTAAACTCTTCATTGATGAATGGAGATTACTCCTTTTTCGGCAAGAAGCGTGAGCGAAACTAACATATTAACCCTTATTACCCGACTACGGCGAAGCAAAAAGGAGGGTTATGATTTTGACCGGTATGTATGTATGTATGTATGTTCATCTGTTCCCTAATAACTTCAAAAGTACTTATAATGATTTGACAAATGAGGTATCGTTAGAAGCGTCTTGACCGTCCGCTGGTTATAGGCTATGTGGCGTCACCCTAAGTTCAATATGGCGCCCTCTAGAGGACATAAAGTAATGGATTTATAAATAAATATTTTGGGATGGGGTATCAAATGAAAGGGCTTAATTAGCACATTTCAAAAGTGTAAATATAACTAATATAAGCCCCAAAATAGTTAAATGAAAAAAAAGTTTAAAAACTAAAACCCGACTACTGAAAAGGATGAAACAAGAAAGTACCTTCCCGTGGTCGCATGCTACCATAGCTTATATGTAATATGTATGTTAGTCAGCGGCATGCGACCACGGGAAGGTACTTTCTTGTTTCATCCTTTTCTGTAGTCGGGTTTTAGTTTTTAACTTATTTTTTTATACATCAATGTATTAAGCCAAATCGTTCTCTACTACACTTTTTTTGGCTCGATCACCTTAGCCGTGACCACATGGTTAGCTACTTAACTCCTTATTTAATCTTAAACAAGTAATTACATCAATTACATACGAATTCGAACCTGCGACCTCCATTCCTACTGGCATCTTAACTGCCGGGCCTTACAAGGCGATCGAATTACACACAATACAAACATTTCGGATCAATTAGGTGCTTGTGCGGGCGCACCCAGTCCGAATCAATTATAATGCACTAATCTCTTATCTTTGGCTATAAGCTTGTAAAAGCTCTTCATATTGCCTGTAGGACAGAGAAACGCGCGTTTTACAAATATAAAGTTAAATTAAATTAGTTATCAAAACTCCGAAGATGTGACGGGTATACAGCACTTAGACATCCATCCATACCAATATTATAAATTCGAAAGTAACTCTGTCTGTTTGCCTATCTGTCTGTCTGTCTGTATGTTACCTATTCACGCCTATACCACTGAACGGATTTCAATAAAATTTGGCAGAGAGATAGATTGCATACCGGGGAAGGACATAGGATAGTTCTTATCCCGATATTCCCACGGGATCGAAACTTATGCGGTTGAAACCGCGGGGCGCAGCTAGTAAACTCATAAAATTCATGTTATTAATAGGTATACAAGCACAGCGCAGGAGCCTAAGCCTAACCTAAGGTCATTGACCCCAATTTTTGTTTTAGTATCATGTTTAGATATCGATACCTATTACGTCTGCGGAGTTTTAATAAGTATTTTAATTTAACCCTGCATACTTTCATGGTAAGACGTGTCACATTATAAAATCAGAATTCTTGAAAGCTTTTTGCCTGTATCTATCTCCATCTAGTAAACACGGAAGCCAGTAAACGTTATTAATAAAATTATTTATTATCAATACTGGTGGCTTGATATTAGCCCTTACATTGCACCAGGATTTATAGCCGTGGTTCTACTCAACACGGTCGTTATTTAGTTCCGCGTAAAATATTCACCCTGCCGCGCTCTATCGCGCGATCCGTGTGGAGAGAGCCTTATGGCAAGCGGACATTAGTATTGTAAACTATTGTGAAAGAATTTAATATTACAGCACATTGTTTTCTAATCATTGGTCAGGATTTAATTTATTGCTTTGACCGACCAGTATTGCGAATGTAATAGGTTTTGCGGTACCTAATTCGGGCAGGCTTTATCATGTGTGCTTGTTAACAATCTGTCCATATATGTTAATCTAATTGCTCTAAGTGGCTTAATAGTCGATTCGCACGAATTTACTCGCCGGAAAAGAGCAAATCGACACTTTTAATCTGCATTCGCGACGTTTGTTTTAATTCATATTTGTTTACATTTGCCAAAAATGTAAACAAATATGAATTTATACATGGTTATCGGAAAAACATTAACAACCTATTAAGAGGTCATTGTACTCATCATTATGAACAACTTTTACTATGGGACCAAACCTGAAATCGCGAAAAAAAAAAACCAGCTGTTCCCTACATTTATGTTCGTATAACTCGTCAAAATGTAGGGAACAGCTGATTTTTTTTCGCGATTTCAGGTTTGGTCCCATTGTAAAAGTTGTTCATAATGATGAGTACAATGACCTCTTTAGAGGTTGTTAGTGTTTTTCCAATAACCCTGTGTAAAAATAACGTTAATTTCAACACAATAAAGTTCAGTTTACGCTGCAACTTCAAACATTTTTATAACTTTTTCAATAGTGCTAGTCACTCTGAAATCAACTTAATTACCATTAAAATAAATTTAATATTTGTTTAACTTGAAATAACATCAATTTGAAACATACCTTTGAATAGACTATACATATTATTATTTTTTCTATAGGCGACTAGCACGAAGTTTATTAATGAGGCGAACACAAAAAAGTATCTCATAGAAATGTAAAATATCTATGGTCTATCTAGATGGAACATGATACAATTTTCATCTAATTAATCAATTTCTCTCGACTCCAAATATAGCCATGCGTAGGTTTTAGCAAATTAATCTCCAATTCCCACGTTTGAATCAAAACCCGAAAGTTTTTAAAGGAGTCCTCAATCACACCGACAATTCGTTAAATTCGCCACACTCCCAAATTGCTTGCATTCGTCATTCGTTACGGTGTAAATGCTCACTTTACTCGATTGGCGGATATTCAAATAAGTGGTACAGACCTAAGGAAAGGTACTCTCTCTTTGGACCCAGAACATGGGGTCACTATGATAACTTAGGTCTGAACGTCGACAGCGAAGACTTGAAATATGGCCTGAGAATCGCAGTGTTTAGAATTATACGTATCTCCATAATTTTAAATTTATTTGGTTTGTTATGTTGAAATGACGACTAATAGAGAAGTATGGAAGAAAAAAATAAGTTTAAAAACTAAAACCCGACTACCTACTGAAGAGGATAAAACTAGAAAGTACCTTCCCGTGGTCGGATGCCGCTGTACTAAGATAATTATTATAAGCTATGGTAGCTATGTCTAGGTAGATATGTGTCCGATTCTTTAGTCAGAAAGAAACACAAAATTCCGGAACCGCGGGATTTTTTCGATACAAAAGCGCATCCCATATTAGCCAAAATCTCAACTTTAGGTTAATATGCATCCGAATATTCAATCTCTAGTTATAGGTATCGTATATGTATTTAGGAAATTTAGACCTTTCAAATAGACGCTTCAGTTTTATTTACTTGTATGTATAGAAAACTGCAATCACTCTCAACTAATAGCCAAACTTGATCCAATTATCTTGACGCAGATTCTTCTGCTCCATCTCCACAGCCTCATCTATGATCATGATCACTCATCCACTCTATTACACACGCGTTTCATTCTCTCTAGCGAGGCGGCCTTGCCCTCTGTTTCCGTGCCCTCGGGCTATACTTTCACTAACACTGCCTCCCTCTTCACATGAAAGCCATTTCTAGATATCATTTCGTACATACCAAAACACTTATGTTGTTATTCTTTATCGTTGCTAAATTCTTGTGTTTTTTGACCGCTTTTAGTTCAAAAGTATCAGGTTTTATTGGCTTTTGACTTATCATATTTGGTGCCATTTGGAGAAAGTCCTCAGTGGCATAGAGACCAGCATAGCTATTCGCAACTACTCGATACGCTTCCGTACCGTATCGAACATCAATTAATGTTATCGTAGGAGTCCCCTTAAAAGCTGTTCACAAGTCCAAAACCCGAAAATTTTGTCAGTGACATCATCATCATCTGTCTAGCCTTTTTCCAACTATGTTGGGGTCGGTTTCCAGTCTAACCGGATGCAGCTGAGTTCCAGTATTTTACATGGAGCGACTGCCTATCTGACCTCCACAACCCAGTTACTGAATAATACGATACCCCTTGGTAAGACTGGTTGTTAGATTTTCGGGCTTCTGACAACCCGTAACGACTGTCAAAGATCCACGAATGACAGCCGGACCAACGGCTTAACGTGCTTTCCGAGGCACGGAGGGGTTTTGGTATGTAAAGATGGTCACCGATCCACGGACCAACCGCGGCAAACGTAGCTTAACCTGATCGATCGACCCGTGCGATGAATGTTACAGTATTTCCGCGCTGGATCTATTAAAATCAGCCTTTGTTATGCCCTTGCCACTCGACCTTCTTGAAATACTTTTCGGAGACAATTCAAAGGTTTCATATTAGAACCTATACTATTTACAAAAAACATCTTTATTCTTTCTGTGTCATTCGTATTGTCACTGTCAAACTCTTATGAAAAGTTTACCCAGACTCTTCTTACCTACGGTTTACCTGGTATTATTATTTTAATTATTATATTTATGTGTACTTCATTTATCTTCCTTGATCGAAATCAAACAATCTAAATAAAAATGGACGACTCAGACGGCAGCAACACTGGTACAGCGCCGGTCGACGAGGTCTACTCAGTCCAATCCTTGGTGAGTTCCGTGGAGCCGCCGATGAATGAGTGGTCTTCATTGCAAATATTAAGCCCTGAAGAAAACAGGAAAAAAATATTATATAATGAGGGATTGTATAGCCCTGGTAGCGGAGAAATATGCGGAAAGTATATCACCATGTCGGCAAGTTCTATGCTCAGACATCCTTACTACAATTTCCCGGCGATCCTAGATCCAGGAATAAAGAAAGCATTGTTAGCCCCTCAAGATATAATCATATACCCGTACGATGGTCAGGCCTTGTACCTAGCTCTATGCGAGGAGATGAAACAGTGTCCTGTCAAAAGTTTCTATAGAGGGCTTCTTGAAGACCAAATAGATCTACGGTATTACTGCATCAATCCAAATGGATTCCGGGCAATGGCCAAAGCTTTGCAATACAATAAGTACGTCCAAGTATTAAATCTAACTGATAACTTTTTAAACACCGATGCTTGCTATCATATGGGTGATATGTTATTATCAAATAACACGCTTACTGAACTCAATTTGCGTGGTTGCAGAATTGGCCATGAAGGTGCAAGGCAACTGTTTTGTAGCTTGCACCTTAACAAAGCACTCAAGGTTCTTGATTTGAGTTATAACAAGTTGGGCGATGAAGCGATGAAGCATTTAGGACATGCTATACTTCTCGGACTTGCTTTGGAAAACCTTAATTTAAGCTACAACGGAATAAGTGGGAGAGGAGTTGCGTTTCTAGAAGAACCATTGGAAGCTCATAACCATTTCACTCACTTAGACCTTTCGTGGAACGCATTATATACTCCAGGAGGTTTTGCGTTTCTCAAGGCGCTCTCAGAAAGCACTTGTCTTGAAGTCTTGGATTTGTCATGGAACTCCTTGGCTAACCCTCGGATTAGCATGGCCTTAAGTAAAATCTTACAATGCCCGCTCCTGAAAGAGCTAAATCTTAGCAATAATTTGCTAAAAGAAGAAGCTATTAGCAATTTGCTAAAAAGCTTAGGACGGGCAAAAAATATTACGAAATTGAATTTGTCATACAATCCTATGACCCCTATTGACGCCTACAGCGTATTGAATGAAGTAGCGAGTAATGCAGTGCAGACTTTATTAATGGATAACGTGTTCGTTACAGCAAAATTTTTATCTTTGCTCGACCAAATAAAAACAAAGAAATCAAAGCAAAAATTAGTTGTTACATACGGGGGCATTGTAGGTGATTTTAAAGCTAAAGAGCCAGACGTCAGGGAATTAGTACTTAACAGAGTTGACTTTGTTACTAATAAGCAACCGAAAAAGAACAAGGTTGATATTACATTGATAGCGCGGCAATTACAAAAAGAAAGCGTCCAGGAAATTGATATGAAAAACTTGGCGACGGTTTTCCGCCGCGCTGGAGCACCTCTAGATGAAGGTCTCATTTTAGAGCTAGCCCTCGCTTTTCCGGGACCGGGTCCACAGATTAGTAAAAACAAAACTATGGATGTAAACTTACTGGTAGAATATATCAAACGAAAATGGCCAGAGAGACAGATACCTGACACTCCTCCTGAACTGGCACAGCCCGAAGAAAAAAAAGGAGATGAGAAAGGGAAAAAGTGAATTCTTAACAATTATTTTAATTAATGTAATAATTATAGTTTACATTAGTGTATTTTGTTAGAATTATTTAGACTTTTATCTACACCCATGCTATAAATCCTCTATAAAAGTTTCTGAAACTGTTAGCTTATTGCCAACATTAAAACAACCAGTGTCATAGTAACCATAATATCATCCAAACTAGTGTTATAATGTTGTACTAAATTTCATAATGCAACTTGTTTTCAAAAAAAGAACATTGTTATTCACGCGCGTTTCACTGCCACAGCGCCGTAATTAAATAAAAAAAAGAACTTATTCGAATTCACGTCGTATCCCACCGGACGCTATTTTTGTTCCATAAGTATTAGTATTGCAGAAAACTGTTTCAGAACTTTTTATAGAGGATTCATATCATGGGTGTAGATAAAGTCTTGTATGCAACTGTACATGATTAGGGATTAAAACACTCATGTGATAAACCCACATTCGTGTTTTAATACCCCTTATTATAAAACAGTTGCATAATAGTAGATTATAAAACTAATGCATAAAAGAAGCTATTTCACCTCGAGACGTTTATATCCACCCAAGCCGCAGGCGAGGGTCGATACTTAAGTCGAGGGGTAAAATGGCTCGTTTAACAACACCACAACGAGCATGATAAGTGAAAATAACTATTACATAATATGTTTAGCATATACAATAATTTTATACTAACGTATTTTTTTAAGAAGTACATAATTCTAAAATAGTTTGATTAATATCGACTGTTAATTTTTGCTTAGTTTAGATTTATTTTTGTGACTTTTATCTTCATAATTTGTAAATGTAATAGTTATATCTTTTCTCATGAAAAACAAAGACTACGGAATTATCGAATCATTAACCCATTGAATGTCGTAATTACAGACACAATTAAAAAGCCATTGTGTCTCGCGTAGATCTACGTTCCGACAGACGAGAGGTTAATAAGTAAACTTAAGGCGGAAGCGCGAGGGTAGCTCGCGAAATTCAAATTGTTTTATGTTTTTTTGCAATCTCTTTGAATGACTAAACACTCAATTGAATGACTTAACATCGATCAAGGATTATATGAACTAGTAGGATTGTATTGATGATTTCAATGATTATAATTCTGTAAATACATACTAGTTACAGTCGCGGATCATATTTTGTTCAACATACAACCTGAAACTGACCTGCAAATCACAAAAAACTTAAGAAAATTTGAATTGCCCAGGCTATCCTGACTCTCCCCTCTTAATGAACCCTTAAGTTTGATAATCAGTACTATTATTTGGGATAAGCTTTTAGATTAGACTTATTTTAGAGTTGTGTGTAACGAACGATTAAATTTTAAAATAATTGTTGTTTCTTTTAATTCTGTTAAAATAATATATATGGGTGATTTACATCGTGGATATGAAGCGGCGCATGGTTCGTAGCCATCGTCTCGCGTCACGGGACCTATCTCCATGTGATCATAGTTCTGACGATATCTAATAGTTTGCAATGTAGATTTGCTTAGCATGTGATTAAAAGCTCACAATGGGCCTTATTAGAAGGCTAAAAGTCACCTAAAGGGCAATGGAGAGGACTACGCTTGGAGTTTCCCTGCGTGAACGATTCAGAAATGAGGAGATCCGCAGGAGAACCAAGGTAACCGACACAGCCCGAAGAATTGCCAAACTTAAGTGGCAGTGGGCAGGGCACATTGATCGCAGAAGATGGCCGATGGGGCCGAAAGGTTCTAGCGTGCCGACCGCGTACCGGAAGACGTAGCGCTGGAGAAGGCCTCCCACAAGATGGACCAGCGACCTTGTGAAGGCCGCAGGAACCCGTTGGATGCGAGAAGCACAGAACCGGTCGAAGTGGAGGTGCTTGGGGTAGGCCTATGTCCAGCAGTGGACGTCTTTCGGCTGAAATGATGATGATGATTAAAAGAGTCATGAATATAAACGTTGATGGAGAGGGAGTGGAACGTCAAAGAAAAGTTGGGTGGATTGTGAGATGATATGAAAGAGAAGGGAGTGAATGATAGTGTGACGGTTGACAAGAGAGAATGGAAGCAGGAAACCGTGTTGCGCCCACCCCAAGTAACATGGGCCAAAGGCAGGAAGATGGTGAGAGATTTGCATGGCCTTGGTGCCAAAAGGTGGCTGCGACCTGGGACAGACTGCCAGTGACGTGCATTGGTTTTCCAGAATAGGTAGGCACTAGGCCGGGTCTAGTCTAGGCAAACGCGGTCACTAATCAGAAAAAAAGTGAGATCAAAAGTGTGGTTATTTAAGTAGGCATGCCTACTTAAGGGTGATAAATTGCGAAGGTCCAACGTCATGGTATTACGCGTGAGACGTACGTATTTTTTAATTTAGTCGTATTAACTTGAACTAGTAAAGACCAATGACAATGTGCGAATAGTACGGGAGCCGAGTAGGCCGTCCGGCGACTGCCTACTGCCTCGCGTTTGTATGAAGATTATGTTTTTTGTTTGGTATGATAATTTAGTGAGTTTCTTAATTGTGGGGCACACACAAAAATGTAATTGACAGGCTTATGTTGATATAATCTAGGTAGGCACTGCTTATATGCTTATATGCAATGCACGACATTGCAGACTGGATGCAGAAGGCGGAAGACAGAGTGTTGTGACGCAGCATTGGAGAGGCCTTTGTCCAGCAGTGGACTGCGATAGGCTGAGTTGATTGATTGAGGTGGCCTTGTATGTATGATTATTTACGTGATATGTAGATCACGATCATTCGTGATTATGTTGTGTTGTCTTGATTTAAGTTACATAATCAACATTGGCATTTGGATGAATAAAACCATTTTCAGTTCTGACGTTTATTGTTATTGTATTTATGAGCTAAGTACAAAAATAGACTATGCAAAATAGACAGTAAAAGAAAGGACATACTGGTGGTACTAACGAAAATGAACAACTAACTACATATAAACACCTCCGAAATATGAAAAACAAAGTATGCTGCTCCATACACTTTGATCGACAGGCAAAACTGCAATACTAACAGTGTTGCAGTTTTGTATGAAAGGGCAGATTTTCTTTTTCATATTTCAGAATTGGTTCCTTCATAAGAATAGTTGATTTTCATAAGTACTCACAATCACTAAAGTACTTCCCTTCCTTTACGTGTCCAATAAACGAAGTACCTTAAATCATGAACTTATAAGTAGTAGCCCTTTGTGATTAACATTACAAATTGCCGCGGGAGCATGGAGCCGCGCGCGCCGGCGGCTGTTCGCGGCTGTGCGGGCGCTCGGTAGCGTGCGTCACGCAACCTGGACTTGTCCGCTTTATTATTATTTATTGCCTTCAAATAATCTCCGACTAGATAATGCTGTACAAAATGCCGCTGCACAGCATTCCTGCTGTAATATGGGATTCTGAGTGAGATGTTCAACGATTCGTGCTGAAGCTCTCATATTGTGTTGTCCTGTGATCGATCTTATCTGCAAGGGTTGTCGGCAGATATGGGCGTGTTTCCTTCGTTCCCGTTTTGGGTGGGATGGTTCCATATATAGGGGGAATAAAGTGCTTATCTGGACCTATCCTCGATAAGATCTGGTGTGACATCAATGTTTTTGTGCATTTATGTTTTTATTTTTTTATATGTGCATTGCTAAAAGTGTTTTCCTAATAGTTAGTGTCTTCTATTCTCAGGTAAAAATAATGTTTTATTGAGAAGAGAAACTGGACTTTTAAGACTGAGACTCTTTGGAAATATTTTGTCTATAGAAAAATTTCTATAGTACACACATCAAAAGTGTCTAGGGATCAACATATATTTTTGCAATAACTTTTCTCCTGATTGATATTAATTAAAATTTTCTTTAAGGATTCATCAAATAAAGTGTTTTCGTTTGTCACAGTAACGATAAACCAAGTCACCTTTGCATTAATAAAGAAATTTGCCATTTTCCTAATAAAGGGATTTTTGACATTTGAACCACTAACACAAAAGTTCGAAAAAAAGACTGAAATAACAGTTTTCTTTAAAATTTTATTGGGTAACTTAAACAATTAATAATCCGTGTTTCTACCGCGAACACTAACAACACAAGAACATCGGTTTGGCATACTCAAAATGAGTTCATCCAAATCACGCTGTGGAATGGCCGCCCATGTTCGTTGCAACAACAAAAAAAGATCTTCTTGCGACTGGATACCCTCCATATTCGGCAGAGCTCTTCTCTGTAGCATATCCCATGCATGCTCAATCGGGTTCAAGTCTGGCGACTGAGCAGGCCAGGGCAGGACATTGATGTTAGCTGCGGCGAGAGTCTGTCTTACAACTCTTGCGGTGTGCGGTCGTGCATTATCATGCATTAACTGAAATAAGGGACCGATTTGCACTTGTAGAGGAACGATGACGTCTGATACAATCGTCTCAGCATAAATTTGAGCGTTGAGGTTGCCTCTGATCCAAATCAACTCAGTTCTTCCGCCGATCCAAATACCCGCCCATACCATGATGGTTCCACCACTATAAGGATGGACTTCCTGGCAGGATTTTAATCGCTGTTGGCGTCCAGGGGTTCTCCAGTGTCGTATACGTCTTGTATCCGGTCTCATACCAAAACGAGACTCATCAGAAAAGCACACGAAACGCCATTGTTCTTCTGCCCAATTTCTGTGTTCAAGAGCCCATTGATATCGAATCCTACGATTGTGCATTGCTATAGGTGGTACCCGTAGCGGTCTTCGGGAATGAAGGTTCACTTCATGCAAGCGGTTTCTGACTGTTTGGTCGCTAATTAAGTTCCCTGAAGAGTGATGAAGCCTCACGGCTAACATCATGGCGGTTATTGTTGGAGCTCTTCGAGTTAAGATTTGAATGTATCGGTCTTGTCTCCGTGTGGTGCAGCGATACCGTCCTCCATGGCGCTCAGCCACGGTACCAGTGCTTCGGTAACGTGTCCAAAGTCGACTGATAACACTCTGACTTGTATTCAGAGCTAAAGCCACAGTACGTTGCCGGGAACCAGCTTCTATCATTCCCACGGCTCTGAGTATTTCTTCCCTGCTTAAATGACGTCGCCGCTCCATAATAACGTTGGTTTTAATCAGTAGTAGGGAAACAGTAGCACTAATAATGTCTTCAATGCGTTGTATGTTTTTATAGGGAAAATATTGACAGCTGATTTTCATCTTTTACTCGAATTTGATTCACAGTTCCTGATTCAAATTATGAAATGCACCAAAAAGGATCCATATAAATTTATAAAATCATAAATTTATTACAAAGCCACATCTCAATCTCAAGAAATCCGCATAAAAATGCTTGATCCCTAGACACTTTTGATGTGTGTATTTATAACACTGTTCTTCATCTCTATTATATCGAATCACAATTAAATTGTTATCCTTAATACATATTGGGAGCCCTAAACACAACATTGAGCCCGTTACGAAAAAAATTTTCTGCGCCTCACTATCAAAGGCGGTAATCAGAACCCGAGGAATTTGCACCGACATGCGGAACCCTGATTTAAATCAGCTCTTTTTATGATGTGCACTAAAACACTTTTTAAACTATACTCGTACGTTTTTAAGAACTTGTTCGGATTTTAGAAACTAAGTATGGTGAAAAATAATTTGATGTGTATTCTCCTGGATTTTCTTGGTCCTCCATCTTGTGTGCTAAGTACCTACGGTCTAGGTACCAGATGGCCAATTCCCGTGATTAAAAACGTTAAAAAACTACTCGCAATCTCATTTCGCGACAATCAAAATGTAAGGCAATTAGGTATTTTTGACAGATTGAGAGCGAGATCAGACTGTGAACGTTTTTCAAATGGCCTAAAAGAATCGAATGTGGCTACTTTGAGAACGTCGCTGTCATTCGCACCTGAGTCGACGGCATCGGATCATCATGTGAGAACATTGAATCTTACAAAGATCAATTCTTATCCAGAAAAGAGTTCCTCCGAAGAAGGTGGTTGATTCGATAGGATTAAAGACTGGATGCGGAAGGCAGGGACAGGGTTTTATGGCGCAGCTTAGGAGAGGCCTATGTCCAGCAGTGAACTGCGATGGGCTGAGATTATTAATTGACTTCTTAGGACCAAATCAAACCAGGTCAAATCTAGGCTAAAGTTATTAATTGACTTCTTAGGACCAAATCAAATTAGGTGAAATCCAAGTATTATCTACCTATATGTGCATGTTTTTTAACTTCGTTTGTTGATGAAGATTTTTGGCACCGTTTGTTATCATTATTTGCAAGACAGAAGACGATGACTAACCAGCCAAAATGATTTTAAACACTATTTCCAAACTTCAACAAATCAATCACTTATCTAATATTTAATATTTTTTGTTGCAGGTAACTTTCGCAACGACATAGAAAGTGCAGTAGTGCTGACACAACCAGCACTGGTAACACTCGTCTGACGAAGACAAAGTAAGTCGGGTGAAGACAATATCAGCAGTCATATCTGCAGTATTTGTTTGTAATAACTGCCCCGTTGGTCTCGTGGTCGCAAGCGCGACTGCTGATCGTGGGGTCCTGGGTTCGATTCCCGGGTCGGGCAAAGTGTTATTGAGTTTTTCCATTAGGAATTTCTTAGTAACAGCCCGGAGTTTGGAAGTTGGCGGTGTGATACCCCCGTGCCTCGGAAAGCACGTTAAGCCGTTGGTCCTGCGCCTGATCTCTCTCCGGTCGTGTCGGGTTGCCGTAGGTACCATCGGACTATGAGAGTGAGGGAAGAGAGAGTGCATCTGTGTCGGCGCGCACGCTTGTGCACTATAATATCTTTCGCGTCGAAGGCTTGTCTCCGCTGAGATTGGCCGCCGTGGCCGAAATACGGTCTGGAGGACTTCATTTGTTTGTGCGAGCACCATTTTGAACTAGCGTTTGCATCTAGCCCATGTTTTTTATTTATTTTTATTTATTTCTCTCATAAAGGTACATTGTTACAGTAGTCGTATATACATTTTGCCTTAGTTATGCTAGAACCTTTGTGAGAGCTGGAGTCTGAACTAGGTTCGGGACCTGTATGACAGATCTCCAGGCTCACACCCCTTTAAACATTTAACATATTTAACGGCATCTTGATTTAGTTTACACGTATTTTCACTATTAGAACACAGTTTGGATAGAGAGGTACTTAAATCTATAAAAGTTTACTTGATCAGCTGTCGAAATTGCGCTATGTTAACACCAATTTTTGTCTATAACTGAAAACCTCCAAACGTATAGGGTTATTGTATTTATCACTATAAAAACTTTTTCTATGGGAAAAAAAAAATTCGCTATCTCCAACATTTTGTCAATGTTGTGTTTTTTTTTTCATCTTTATTTGGAAAAGGGCTTCAATTGCGAAGAGATTCTGCTAACCTCGTAGTTTTAGTAATTACTAAGATTCAAACAACTAATATACAGGGTGAAATTGAAAACATGCGACAAATCGAAATGGGAGATTGTACTCATCATTATGAACAACTTTTACTATGGGACCAAACATGGAATCGCGAAAAAAAAATCAGCTGTTCCCAACATTTATGTTTGCATAACTCGCCAAAATGTAGGGAACAGCTGATTTTATTTTCGCGATTTCAGGTTTGGGCCCATAGTAAAAGTTGTTCATAATGATGAATACAAACTCCCATTTTGATTTGTCGCATGTTTTCAATTTCATCCTGTATAAAGTAATAGCTAATTTGGATGTAAGGTTAAACAAGATCAAATTACACATACCGACATCCCTTGGACCTTTGGGCCGGATTTACATTATCTATTACTATTACTTATTTATTGATAGTTTCACATGTAATTAATTATGATCATGACAGTTTGTGAGACTATTACCAGTTTTACCAATATTAGCAGCGTCTTTACCATAATCAGCCTATAATGTTCCCACTGCTGGGACACAGCAGGCCTCCTCTCGGTGAGAGGGAGTGGGCTATAATCTACCACGCGGGCCCAGTGCGATTGCTAATGGCATTTTATCATAACACAGGAAATTAAACTATGCAACCATCCTTTTGATACCATCGATTAATCAGATTAGCATTTTTTATTACGAGCTCACAATTTTTTTTTTCTGTCACGTCGGTCTCGGTCCTACCCCTTGAAATATGCTTTCCTAAGCACTCCCAGTCACGGTTTCCAATTAAAAGTATTATCCATACTAATATTATAAATTGTAAAGTAACTCTGTCTGTCTGTCTGTATGTTACCTTTTCACGCCTAAACCGCTGAACCGATTTAGATGAAATTTGGTATAGAGATAGTTTGAGTCCCGAGAAAGGACATAGGATACTTTTTATCCCGATATTACCACGGGATCGAGACTTATGCAGGTCAAACCGCGGGGCGCAGCTAGTAATAAGATAAAAATTAGCTGACGCCCCTAATCACTTGGGTAACAACATCTTCTTATGAATATTTATGAAACTCAGTACGTGTACGGATATTCTTCTATTTATAAAGATTTATTGATCTTCCGCCACAGCCTCCGAGATTTAATTAAGTTTTTAATTAAACTTTTAATCGATCCCATGTGTTATCTCACAAAAGTTAAGATAGTAATTATAATTAATTGAGTTGAGACTTAAATGCTGTTTATCCTTTACCTATTTTTTTACTTTTACTAAAAAGCTAGTTATGATTACCTTAGCGATTCAAATACTAACACGAATGTACTTGACTTATGTAGCTAAGCTATAGCTAGTTTTAAGCCACTTCACACAAAATTATTTGGCTATTAACGCCCTATTACAGAAATGTGCGCAGTGTCATCTCGTCAACATTAGCATTCGTTTGATAAATTAGACTTTAGTGTATGCTTTGAATTTTTTATAAAATTATCATCATTGATTGTCTGTTCTAATTGTTGAGTAAATGCTCCCCCATTCGTTCCATATTAGCCAAGCATAATCATATTCCAGGTCTTTGCAGTGGCGTGCATTGGTTTTCAGAATAGGTAGGCACTAGGCCGGGTCTAGTCTAGGTAAACGCGGTCACTAATCAGAAAAAAAAGTGAGGTCAAAAGTGTGGTTATTTGAGTACGCATGCCTACTTAAGGGTGATAAATTGCAAAGGTCGAACGTCATGGTATTACGCGTGAGACGTACGTATTTTTAATTTTGTCGTATTAACTTGAATGAGTAAAGACCAATGACAATGTGCGAATAGTACGGGAGTAGGCCGTACTGCCTACTGCCGCGCGTGTTTGTATGAAGATTTTGTTTTTTGTTAGGTATGATAATTTAGTGAGTTTCTTAATTGTGAGGCACACACTAAAATGTAATTGACAGGCTATGTTGATATATCGAGGTAGGCAGGCACTGCTTATATGCCTATATGCAATGCACGCCACTGGGTCTTTGCCAAAAACTTATCCAAATGACCGAAACTACCTCATCTTCTGTTGCCGCCCAGTTATCCAGGTTCACCAAATCATCATCCACTTGAAAACGTCTACAATTCAGCTCACGTCTCCTTCACCGCTAGACGATGTTGATTGCGCCCGCGCCTCAGTTGTCGCTGTAAATTGAAAGTAACGCGTCAATTTTTTCACGTATCATTACCTACCAACTGTATCAGCAGTTTGTCCGTTTGGTTCAGGGTTGCCGATTGCATCGTTAATATTATTTTATGTTAGTTTTGGGAATTACCATTGTCAAAGGCATTTTTATCTGATTTCCATAATTATTTTCGTATTGGTCTATATGCAAGGAACAGCTGATTTTTTTTCGCGATTTTAGGTTTAGTCCCATAGTAAAAGTTGTTCATAATGATGAGTACAATGACCCCTTAAAAGGATGCCCAAGAATTTAATTTCACCCTGTATACCAGCGATGATTATTATTGGATTTCCTAATTCTGAATGTTCCTATCAGGTCTTAAGTTTGTGTCATTTCTCGCTATTAATTTCGTTTGAGGTCTTCAGTTTCTCCTGCATTCGCTACATCATCTATCCACGGGGCCGGATCTAGAGGGTCTGCTGGGCATACGCCTACCTCAAGAAGGATGTATGGTCCTTCATCATCATGATGTAGGTGTTGGTGATTACAGCCATCCCCTGTCACACAATCAGTGGCGTGCATTGGTTTTCAGAATAGGTAGGCACTAGGCCGGGTCTAGTCTAGACAAACGCCGTCACTAATCAGAAAATAAAGAGAGGTCAAAAGTGTGGTTATTTGAGTAGGCATAGGACTTAAGGGTGATAAATTGCGAAGGTCGAACGTCATGGTATTACGCGTGAGACGTACGTATTTTTAATTTAGTCGTATTAACTTGAACGAGTAAAGTAAAGACCAATGACAATGTGCGAATAGTACGGGAGCCGAGTGGGCCGTCCGGCGACTGCCTACTGCCCCGCGTGTGTTTGTATGAAGATTTTGTTTTTTGTTAGGTATGATAATTTAGTAAGTTTCTTAATTGTGGGGCACGCACTAAAAGGTAATTGACAGGCTTATGTTGATATATCGAGGTAGGCACTGCTTATATGCCTAGGTATATGCAATGCACGCCACTGCACACAATTGACACTAGTGGTCACATAGTTTCTTTGTCTTTCCAAAAGCCGGCAACCCTGTCAACTAAGTGTAACTTTAGTGTCAGTAGAAAGTGTACCAAGTGGCCAAGTGGCGACCGTGGGCGAACACTTATTACTTATTCGACCATCGCTTTTCCTCACCGAATCGTTCACACTTTTACTTTTAACGTCGCCATCACGCCTCCATGCCTGGGGGCGAAGTTGCGAACTAATATCGTTTATAAAATTATAACCTAGTGATTGATCTCAAGCGGTCGGAAAATTAATCGGAAAGTGCGGGCTGTTTATCAGAGTAAGTGTCGTGAGATCAATGAACTCAGGAATTGAAGTTTTTCTAACTAAACGTCTGTTCAGTCAGCTGTGGTGCTGGGGAGTTAGTTGCGACTTTTCTTCCCAGGTAGAGCATTAGGAAGTGGTGAAGGGCGGGTGTTTTCGGGGCTGTCGTATGTGATATTGACGTTTAAAAAGTGCTGTTTTTTAGCCTAGTTTGAATAATTTTCGTGTTTTTCTAACTTACTAAGAAGCAAGCAGCTTTGAAAAGGGATAAACCGCTTCACACACGGCAGCTATAATGTATATTAATGTACATTACATCCCGGGATGTATAGCTTTAAATTATCTTAAAGTATCACACACACAACAGGTAATGTAATGTATCTTTCCCTTCATACCATTGGTTCATTTCCACCGTTTTCGAAGAGAGATGTATTGTATTATACGGAAATGTGTTAAGATGTAGCGAAATGTAAATGTATATTTTCGTATCGCTCTGTATCTTAAGATACGAAGATGTAAAAATATGTTGTCTCCTGACGATTTCTATGGAAAGATGTAATGAGATGTATCGTGCTATAATATACAACATTATAGCTGCCGTGTGTGAAGTGCTTAAATCGTGAGAGAATCTACCTGCACAACGTACCTATTGTAGTTATTCATTCCAGTCGTTCATATTGACAAAGTATCTACGACTACATTATAAGAGCAGTGGTGACCCAGTGGTAACGGCCTCGCCTTAGTTGCAGGTCGTGGGTTCAAACCTAGCGGAACGCTTTACTTTGTGTAAGTAACTTCATAACCACTTCACTCAAAACGGTGAAGGAAAACATTCATGGCGAAACCTAGAACCAAAAAGTCGAGAACAGGTTGACATCTACCAACCCGTTCTGGGCCCGCGTGGTACGACCACTCCCTCTTGAAGAGAGGAGGCCTGTGTCCCAGCAGTGAGAACATTACAGGCTGATTATGCTACATTATAAAGTAGGTAATAATACTTTTGGTAAGTATGTTAATAACACTTACATTTTTACATAAAGTAAAAAAAATGTCCACGTACCCTACTTTTCACCAATTTAAATTCCCATCACGAACTATGAATCACATAAATCGACGAAACCTTCGCAATATTTATTTGTATATCAATGACATAACTTCCCAGTACCAACAAAAACTCATTACATGATCCGCCATTGTTACGAAGCCAAAGTAATCGACCATAACCCCATGTAGGACGAAAAGTAGCCCATAACCAGCCCATCTTTGATCTCTTCCGCATGAATTATTCAAAAAAAGAAGGTAACCGAAAATGCCCGAAGCGTTTTCGTAAATTGCGTGTGCGCATCATTCGGTCGCCATAAAAATTTTCATCGGATAAGAAATTGAATTTACTCTTTTAACTCGTAAAATTTTAAAGGTAGCATTTTTATGTTGATTTATTTATATTATGGGAAGATTTTCGGCGCGTCGCGGAGGGCACTTTCCTTTTCCGCGTTAAGAAGGTAATAAGGTGGATCGATCAAGTTTTTTTTATAAATTAAGGCCTCGACGTGAGCAGAATTTAATTGGTAACCCAAAAGCCAACTAAAACAATATATTTTCGAGGTGTTTCTCATTCAGTGTCATTGTAATTATATTAATGCAGTTTTTTTCCTTCATGTCTGTAAAAGCTACCTACTTTGAGTCACTGTTCTGATTTTTTCTTCAAGAACTTAAGGAAAACAGTATTTCGCTACTAAGGACCAACAGTGCTACCTACCTACCTAGTAAGCTTCATTTGGTCCATTTATTTATTTATTTTAGTCCGTATTTTAGTCCGTGGCTAAATAATAACAGCCGCACAGGTCGATCGATCAGGTTAAGCTACACTTGCTGCGGTTGGTCTGTGGATGGGTGACCATCTTTACATACCGAGACCCCTCCGTGCCTCGGAAAGCACGTTAAGCCGTTGGTCCCGGCTGTCATTCGTGGATCTTTGACAGTCGTTACGGGTAGACAGAAGCCCGAAAGTCTGACAACCAGTCTTACCAAAGGGTATCGTATTACCTAGTTACTGGGTTGTGAAGGTCAGATAGGCAGTCGCTCCATGTAAAATACTGGTATTCAGCTGCATCCGGTTAGACTGGAAGCCGAGCCCAACATAGTTGGGATAAGGCTAGGCAGGTGATGTATGTAGTCCCACAGCTGGGCAATGGCGTCCCTTTCTCCTTTCCACTCCCCTCTGTCTTGAGCTAGTGTGAACCAGTCCTGTGGTAACTCGTCAACAATTACACTTTTTCTTTTTTAACCGACTTCAAAAAAGGAGGTTCTTTATTCGACCCGTATGTATGTATGTTTGTATGTCCGCGATTTTCTCAAAAACTAATGAACCGATTTTGATAATTCTTTCACTAAAGTGATCTAAATACTATCAGGAAGGTTTAAGTATATAATACATTAGGTAATTATTCTTATGTACGAAGTTGTATGCATAAATGTACTGCATCTCCGGCATTTCTATGCGAATTTTGATGATTCTTCTAGTCAGTGTCTTCAATTCTTCAATGCACTAGTGTTAATTGAATTTGTGTGGGGTAGGCACAACTAAAAAGTGAAAAATAAAAACTTTTTTACAAAAAAAAAACAACCGACTTCAAAAAAAAAACACTACAAAGTGATAAATAACTTTAATTTCGGAAGTCGGTGTCAAAAAACGAAAATGCGGAACAAGCGACACCGATTTCCGAAATTAAAGTTATTTATCACTTTGTAGTGTTTTTTTTTTTTGAAAGTTGGTTGTTTTTTTTTAGTATTCTATTCTATTATTTTTATCTATATTCAAACTTAGCTTAAAATAAACTAAACAACATATTATTTAAGCAAACTAAGCTGTAACTTATTATGCTAGCTCTCACAGTACAGTCGCCTTACAGTAATATATTCTCCGTGCAACACACAAACGGTTTCGCAAAAGCGTTTAAAGACGTGAGTTCGAACACGCATGCGCGGTACGAAAGGGAAATGCGTCTGCGCATAAGAAAGTACGCGGTTCAAGTTTTATTATTGTTTCTGATTAGTTAGGAGCCTACAGCGTCAAATTATTTGTTTGTTTAATCTGTCAAGCTCCGCTAATGAGACACAATTGATTTTCTATTGTTTTGTCACCGATCGGTAACGCGTGGGGCTTGACCGATTGATGTCAAATTGTATAGAAAAATTATGGCCGATTTTTGTGTTGTAATTAAAAAAAAAATTGAACAAGCAGCTGCAATGCAATCACCTAAATTATAAAATTCGCGAAAATAGCTTTAATCACTAATACGAAATTAGCGAAAAATGGAGATATAAGCGCAAAAGTAAAAAAAACTTTACAAAAAAAAAAAGACGGGTTGCACTCCGGGAGTACCGGCAGAAGAGAAAACTTGAATATTAACGTTGAAATTAATCAATTATTAATTTAATTAATATAACTATTTTTTTTTCACTACTTCTGCGTCACTTATTTCATTTTACGACCACGTCCACGTCCATCCATCCATCCATCCATCCATTGTCGTGTGTCACTTAGTTCACTTCGGTTGGCGCCGCCGTAGAAAGAGAGGGGGGGAAAATCTCTCCTGACGGTCACGTGTCCTGACGCGAGTTTAACATTTTTTACCCATTACAAAAAGTGTGCAACGCCGCTAAAGAAGTTTTCACTTCAAAAAAAAAACCGACTTCCACAAAAGACACTGCAGTGTTAAATAACTTTAATTTCGGAAGTCGGTGTCGTTGGGTTCGCATTTTCGTTGTTTCTGAAACAAAAAGACTTCCGAAATTAAAGTTATTTTTCACTTTGCAGTGTCTGTTTTTTTTTGTTGTAAAAACTTTTTTTTTTACATTTTTCGCTGTTAAGTGACCTCTCAATTTAATTTCGATTGCATCTTCTGCCTGAGTACAAATACTCATTCAAAGCATTCCCTTAACCCGATAAGCATCTTATTATGAAGGGTAACGAGAGAGTTATGAAGAGCATCGGTTACTGCATCATCAGTCATGAAAAAACACGGGGATATAATTCTGACGGACCCACTGCGGTTGGAAAGTCAGACATTCGTAAGTAAGTACCGTTGGATGCAGGAATTTGCTTAAAGTACTGTCGATTTAACTGCACCATGGTGTGTCAATCTGCCATGGCAGACCAAATAGAAGGGTTTAACTAGCAAGGGTGACTGGCAGATTGCCTTGTGGCATAAGGCTCGCCTTATGCACCAGTATGATAAACTTTCTTGGG
Source organism: Amphipoea oculea (assembly GCA_945859645.1). Taxonomy (NCBI): domain Eukaryota; kingdom Metazoa; phylum Arthropoda; class Insecta; order Lepidoptera; family Noctuidae; genus Amphipoea; species Amphipoea oculea. The sequence goes on from OX243873.1 coordinate 20,801,923, forward strand.
AAAATCCCAATTAATGGGGAAAATGGGTAGTATGAATATAGTAGTATGATACTTCTTCATCTTTCTGAATGGCCGACTACTTTGACAATTGAAAAGTGGCCGTAAATGGTTAAATTGAAATAAATGCTTTGAGTTTGAGTCAATTTGATAATGTGAGTGAGTTGATAAAGTAACTATAAATGTAGGTCCAAAAACAGTCCACAAAAATAACCCAATAGTAAAAAATATTTATTTACATTAAAAAATCTTCGCACTTTTAATAAAACGTCGTTCAAATACAACACTGCAAAATTAGCACCTCAGCGCGCAAGCCCACAATATACACCCGTACCTATGTTTACACTCGAATCTAGGACACCTGCTCAAAGTGGCCAGTTGACCCCAAGAAGACCCACATTGCTGCCCATACCAATATAATTGATAGTTATGATATTATTTATACCTCGTTATGCATGTTTTAACATTTAATGTTGTAAACCAACAGGTCAGCCGTATATTTTGTGTTAATCCTGATTGGTAGACTGTTGTCAAGGAATTTGACTTTTTTAAAGCGTGCTGACAGGTAAGTTTGTGTTTATGTTAATTTTTTTAGGCGTGACATCTTAAAGAATGAAATAAAGTAAATTTTGGGCTTATTTACCATATTACCTAACCTGCCAGGCACGTGGCTTTGGTAGATTTCTAATTCATCATCTGCCTAGCCTTTTCTCAACTATGTTAGGGTCGGCTTCCAGTCTAACCGGATGCAGCTGAATACCAGTATTTTACATTTAGCGACTGCCTATCTGACCTCCACAACCTAGGTACTGGGTAATACGATACCCCTTGGTAAGACTGGTTGTCAGACTTTCGGGTTTCTGACGACACGTAACGACTGTCAAAGATCCACGAATGACAGCTGGGACCAACGGCTTAACGTGCTTTCCGAGGCACGGAGAGGTCTTCGTATATGCAGATGGTCCACGGACCAGCCGCGGCAAGTGTAGCTTACCCTGATCGATCAACTCGTGCGGCTGTTATTATTATATGTATTAAAGCGCCTGCCTGGGTTCGAACCTACGACCGACTCGTAAGTCGGTGTCGTTACCACTGAGCTACCACAGCTCAATAAAGAAACTAAATCCAAAAGATAGATAGCTACAGCATCTAACGTATTTCTCTCTAGTATTTCATAAATACCGGCAGCTGGCCAACCTGTCACCTTCCCAGAGCACATACGTTACATTTTATTATTAACACCACTATATTCTCCCTAAGTTATTTATACCCAAGTGATATCTGTCGTGTCCTATGTCTTTGTTGAGCAAATGCGTCGAAGGACCAGCACTTGAGTTGCGTTCCTAAGCAACGTCTAGTGACAGGTTAGCAAAAGGATGAAAATACAGACGTCCTAAGTAAACACTTGGTTGAGATTTCTTTCAATCTGGCATACTTTCATAGCTATGTGTGTGTGTAAAAGATGATATGGTTAGAATGCTCTTCGAGATGACAGCTAATAGATATAAACCCTAAATAAACTGAGAGCGCAGGTGGCTAATAATAATACACATTTTGAGCAATGTTAATTAGCAGATTGGTGATAATTAATGTATGCAAAATATTTTAAAACATTTTGAAAGAGTAACGGTGGAGTTTCTTGCCCATTCTTCTCCATACGAAAACTACCGTTTGGAAGGGGCAACTAGAATCAATTCTTTTTTATTGTAATTTTTGACGTTCAAAAGTGCCTTTTATGTGTCTATTTTAAATAAATGCTTTGACTTTGACTTTTTGACTTTGGTCGCGACCACAGCCGCAACCTATATACTAGCCCCCTTACTAATAAACGTATTATATCAGATGAATAGCTACACACCGATGTATCTCTTTCAGTCGTCAGTAATTTGACTTTCGAAAGAAGAAGACAAAAGTGTTGTGTAGCTATACTGACGCTATACAACGTTTATTAGTAAGGGCACATATACGCCCTAAGTAGTAGGCAGTCAAACAAACATATGAGCTCCGCTAATGAGACACAATTGATTTTCTATTGTAGTGTACTACATAGGTTACGCGCGGAGCTTGACCGGTTACCCTAAAAATCGTGTCACGAAAAGCAAAAGTACTCCACTGACAAACCTACATTCCTCACCAACAGTCCCATAATGAATGGTTTAAAAACCCCCGTGGTAACGTTCACACGGTCAACAATACGTATCGTTTCAACTCGGCGCGGGCGACTCAATCGGAACTAATAAATTGAGATATTTTTCTTGGTACGCCATCGATCACTCGGCCAATTTGCAATTACTGCCCGCTATGGACCATGGTGGTACTATTTCAGTGTTGCGGTACACGGTACAACATGAACACCACAAATCACGAGGAAAACGTCAGGATAGCCCGCGAATTTTTCTTTTTTTGGAATTTGAATATCAGTGTCAGGTTGTATCCATCCATACTAATATTATAAATGCGAAAGTAAGTCTGTCTGTCCGTCTGTCTGTCTGTTACCTCTTCACGCTTAAACCGCTGAACCGATTTAGATGAAATTTAGTATAGAGATAGCTTGAGTCCCGGGAAAGGACGTAGGATACTTTTTATCCCGATATTCCCACGGCATCCAGACTTATGCGGGTGAAACCGCAGGGCGCTGCTAGTGTAGAATCAAATACGATTCGCGAGCGTAACAGGTATGTATTTATAGAATAATATATACATTTTTTAATGATTAAGATAACAACAAATTGAAACATTACAATTTAATTATATTTTAATAAAACAAAATAATAAAATAAAAAAGGTACTTACATAAATTATAATTGGTGACCTAGGTACTCATTCAAAGTGTGTGTCTGACACACATCCATTCAACATTCGTACTTAAACCATAAAACTTTTGAATGGTGCGTGAATTGACGCTGAGGTGTCATCTCCAGCAACTTTCTCGTGACCAATGTTATGACTGTAAATATTAATAATGTTTTCTATTATTAAGAAAGGTTATGAAAACCCTTACCACCACATATAACGAATCACAAAAAACACATTCAAATTTCACACATTTCTCAAACTCTATAGTGTTGCCAACACAAAATAAATGTTGGTTCATGGTACCCAGCCCTAAGAACACGCAGGTCGGCGCCCGCGTAGATATATTACCGACACGGCAAGAATATGATTAGTGTATTGTGTTCCTGTTTATTTATTTACAAACTACTCGGTGAAGGATTGGGTTTGCTAACTGACGCGACGGTCTGTTTTTCTAGGTATCGTTTGAGAAATATCGCTGAGAAAGGAAGCATTGGCGTTTTGTTGATTTATTTTAATAGAATGTTATTTTGCTGTTTTAGTTAGAGTGAGTTACTGAAATGTTGCGTTCGGTTTGAGACTTAAAAGTTCTGCAAAATGATGGCTATTAGGTACGTTAAGAAAAACTGACTTTTCAAAGGTTTTTCCTGTTTTCAACTTAATCGATTAACTTGAGTTTAGAGGTCGAGGGTGAATGCTGACGAATTGTTATTAGGTTTTTTATCTGGATTCTTTAAATCAAAAATACATAGCCCGAAGAATTGCCAAACATAAGTGGCGGTGAGCTGGACACATTGCTCGCAGAACAGACGGCCGGTGCTGTCGAAAGGTTCTGGAGTGGCGACCGCGTACCGGAAGACGTAGCGTTGCAAGGCCTCCCACAAGGACCGATGACTTTGTCAAAGCCGCAGGAATCCGCTGCATACGAGAAGCACAAAACCTATGTCCAACAATCGACGTCTTTCGGCTGAATGAATGTATGAAATGAAATCGGGAAATCCTAGTAGGAGCCCGGACTCTGGAATTGTGCCCGGTTGATGGCACTAGGCTTACTTAATACTTAAACATAACAGGCGAAATGACCCATACTAACGAGTAAAGGTACAATGCGCGCCAAGAAAGATGAGACTTGACACACCACGTGGTTTGACTTGCACAGTAAGTACACGATTTTAGGTCTCTTTAGCGGTATGAGGTCTGAGCGCGGGACGGGACCGGACATAGATAAATGAAAGAAGAATATGAGAATACTTATGTTTTTACAAGCTTTTTTTTACATTTACATATGATAGCAAGAGGAAAAAGAAGGTGCTAAATGTTCTTAATTATACCATCAAAATGTAACACGCTTTTATTTATAAAATTGGGACTGTGATAAAAACGGGAAGATTTGATAATTAAGGTGTAAAGTTTTAGTGTTAAAAATATATAATTATGTACGATATGGAATTATTTTGTCGTTGACGAAGAAGCTTAATTATCGTTAAAGGTTTTATTTTTAACTTTTTAGTTCATTTTATTAACAAATAATAAAAGCTTGTTTTAAAAACAAGTTTTTTTTTCTTTAATTTTACCTATTACATTTCTATTGGACCGGACGTTATAGGGGCGGCGGAAAGAGCGCGGGAGGCGGGGTCAAGTCTCATCTTTCGTGGCGCGCATTGTACACCTCTGCCCAAACGAGGAAACAAACCATGATTTTCTGTTACTATGAGCCTTCTTTCCTCCTTGTGGCCAAATAAACTTTTTCTTTCTTTCTTTCTTATGAGAATCCTTTAGTCAAGTTTAACCTTTGTTTCTGTAGTGTAGTTACCTAAAACATTTTTCCATCGGTACTCAATGCATTCTACAGATTCCTAATTAATATTAACATTTAAGCTCTTGGGAATTTATCGCACCCGTTGAAGTTCAAAATAAACGTAAATTCCTAACTTAACTGAGACTTAAAACCAAATTCTATACATTCCAAGTTACTAGCAACTAAAATGTAAGCTAAGTTTGTTTACCAGTTAACCTAATCAAAGCTGAACCAAGGTTAATTCTCAATACCTACCTCTTAGGTACATAACCTACCAACCTCAAGTCAAGCTCTTTTAAATTCTCGTGACTATATCATAAAGCCCTAAATATAACGGAACATAAAATTCATCTGTAAGTCGGAGGTCTCCTCCATTACGCCGGCGGTTGATTGCGTATCGCGACGATTAGGTGCGCGCGCGCACGACACAAAGGCACCGCCGCGCGCGCCGCGAACGCGGAACCTAATCCCGGATTAGGCCGGGATCATTTCAGGTTTCCCGGGACACGTCCGTCCCACGGGACCCTGTTCCGGGGTAATCTCGGTTATTGAAAGCAATATTATTTTATAGAATAACTAACTGTAGATGTACCTATGAGATTTTTATTGGTTAGATTTCCATAAGTAGTCACTGGTCACTGGGCAGGTATTAAAGTATTTATTTACCTATTTATATGGGACTCTAGTATTCAATTGATTGTATTTGAATAAGGAAGCTTATCGTCCTTAGGTTACCTAACTTAGAACATAAACTAAGTTGATTCTTACAAGCTATACAGGGTGTCCCTAGAAGAATGGATCTAATCGAATAGGGGCGTGGGCAAGGTCATTTCCAAACTTTTCAACCCTGAGAATGTCGGTGAATTTTTTCAACCTCATAGGTTGAACTGCGAGAAGCCATTCCCAAAAAAAATACTTGTGGCACTCGGGGATTGCCGCGGTAAAGCTATTGCATAGCATTTTTTATCAACTTATGCGAGCTTCGTACAGTCTACACGCATACGTCTAGTCGCACGCACACAAACACCGTGCCGAAGTCTGCCGAACTGAAACGACGTTAGACGATGCACGGCTTTTAACGCCGCACCGCCGCTGTGCCGGTCGGTGTGGGGGGTGTTAGGTTTATTTTCCTTACGGAATTTCTTGATTCGGTCGCCGCGCTCAAAGCCCGCGATAAAAGCTATGCAATAACTTAAAAACCCCGTTGCTGCCATTAGGATGTTAGCACCTGCTTAACACAGATTTTATTGCCCAATAACAATAACCATTAACAGTTCTCATAAATAACCTATTACACTTAATTGGTCTTTACAGTGTAGCGGTATCTACAACACAACATGCGAACTATGCGTCATACTGACGTCACGCAATCGTGCATCCCGCAAGCAGAGTTTACCGCGCAACTAGCATAGATGCAACGTCCCGACATCAATCGTCGGGCAGTTGCCCGCCAGACAACACCCGTCTGGTCGAAGGATCCTCCCTTTTCTATGGAGGATGAGTGAACTTTACACCCTGTTCCTCATACCTCTATAATAGTTTTAATTAAACTATCTCCATTATACATCTTCACATTCCGCAACAACCATTCAGATTTTAAGACAACGATTAAGTTCGACTGGCTAATTCTCGTTACTATAAACAAAAACGAATCGTTTTGGTAGCATTTTTATTGCTAAACTGGACATATTACCTGTGATAATTACTTCCTTAAGAAAGGGTCTATTATGCAAAGCTATGAGGCCTGCTTCATTATTGGTAAAGATACAAGAGTCTTAATTATGGCCAATAGTAAGTTATAGGAATCGGCCGTAAGTAATTGTAATCTATACTTCTATACTGATATTATAATAAGGTAAAATTTGTTTGTTTAGTATGTTTGTATGTAGGGGGACATAGAGAATATACAGGGTTATTGGAAAAACACTAAAAACCTCTTAAGAGGTCATTGTACTCATCATTATGGACAACTTTTATTATGGGAACAAACCTGAATACGCGAAAAAAAAAAATCAGCTGTTCCCTACATTTTGACGAGTTATACGAATATAAATGTAGGGAACAGCTGATTTTTTTTTCGCGATTTCAGCTTTGGTCCCATAGTAAAAGTTGTTCATAATGATGAGTACAATTACCTCTTAAGAAGTTGTTGGTGTTTTTCCAATAACCCTGTATAGTCTTTGGTAGGGGGTAGTCAGATTTGAATATTTTTGCATTTGATAGCCCAATTCTTGAGGAAGGTTATAGTCTGACAAACATCACGCTAGGACACCAAGGAGCCGAGCAAAAAGAAAAAGTCAGAAAAAACGCTAAAGGTAGGTACTGTTTGGAACCGCGCTGCCAACTGCAACTGCCGACAGCACGTGCAGCGACTGCATGCAATTGGCTAAGGTTACAGCCGTTACCTTAGCCGTGGTTACCAGCCGCTGCACGTGCTGTTGGCAATTGCAGTTGGCAGCTCGGCTCCAAATAGTAGGTACCTTAAGTGTAATAGCACGGGTATGCGATGCGATGCTACGGGGTGGTTGGGGGAACAACAAATTTCACCCAGACGAAGTTGCAAGCGGAAGCTATTTAATGATAATTTTGTACGTTTAACCTTTTGGCGGACAATGCTGGATATTGGCTTCCTCGGAATTAAGGAACGACCGTATTCGTAAAGCTATAAACTTGTAATTAACAGAGGATATTGCTTACCATGAGGTAGGCTATAAACCTCCAAAGCATTTATTCCAAGAAGACCTTTAAAAGGATATTAAGGGAATCCACTCTTTTGGAGAAGCACGAACAAGAAACTATGGAGTTTCTTGCTTGTACTTCTCATTAAGAATGTATTTACTATTTTAAATCAACTTGAAATTATTTGAGCTCAAAAATAGTAGTAAGTAGGTGTCTGCTATTAACTCAAATAAATAATAAAAACCTGCTTGTTACTCGATATTTTATCTTCAAACAAACACTCCCATTCAGAAACGTCTGACAGATAAATGCATTAAGTTCTAACAAACCGACGAGGTCAAATATTGATTCAGCACACGAACAATTAAGGTTCAACAATGCTACGGTATTGCTGTATACGGGGCGCCATTAAATTTAATTACCGCTGCGCGCGAGTTTCGGATGCGCGATGGCTTGCGCAAGCGCAGGTGCGCGTAAATGTCAGGTGGCGCGCGTGCGCGTAACATACACTGTTGCCTTATGGTACTGCAGGTCGATATGCCCTTAAATATCAGACTTGTGGGAAAAAAGATGTCAGTAACTTATGTTTGTTTTGTTTTTTGGTCCTTCGGAACAACACATTGATGTAAGGCTTGTGGGGCAAGGACCACAATATAAAGGAGACCACAAATAATAACACCCGCACAGGTCGATTGATCAGGTTAAACTACGCTTGCCGCGGTTGGTCTTTGGATGGGTGACCATCTTTACATACCGAGACCCCTTCGTGCCTCAAAAAGCACGTTAAGCCGTTGGCTGTCATTCGTGGATCTTTGACAGTCGTTACGGTTAGTCAAAAGCCCGAAAGTCTGACAACCACTCTTACCAAGGGGTATCGTATTACCCAGTAACTGGGTTGTTGAGGTCAGATAGGCAGTCGCTTCATGTAAAATACTGGTAAGTTCTGTGGGATATTCTAGATCAGTCTAGATGTTAATTAAGCTCACGTACCGACCCGTCAAGCTCGGGTCGCTGGCGCTGAATCGGGTATACTCGGCACACCGTCAACTCCATAGTTCCATTAATCCATTATCATAAGCGCATACCCTCTTTTATTCTCCTTCAAGCTTCTTTTGTTAACCATAGAACCTAATCCCAAGACCACTCTTAGATATCTGTCCATACACTCACCGCTCGAGGCATATGGCATATGAAGAATGGACGCGTGGGGTTAAAAGTTCACGATTGTGTAAAAGGATTTACGTAAGTATTCCAATCAGCCGTGAGATTAGTCATGACACGAGGTTGATTGAAGCACCAAGATCCTTGTACGTCGTGGTTTAGCTTCTTCTTGGCTTTAATGAGAGGAATTGTAGAGATCATCGGAAGATGTGAACCTATTTGAGAATAATGCAATATCTTACCAGAATATTCATTCATAAGCTGATTGGCCTTTATAGGTTTTGACCTTAAATTGGAGAGCAGTGGTAGCCCAGAGCCCTCGACTTGCGAGTTGTAGGTCATGGAAAATAATTTCGTCGCCACTGCTCTCAAAACGGTGAAGGGAAACATCGTGAGGAAACCGGCATGTCCTAGAACAAATCATTCGAAGACATGTGACATCTACCAACCCGCACTGGGCCCGTGTGGTGGATTACAGCCCACTCCTCGAAGAGAGGAGGCCTGTGTCCCAGCAGTGGGAACGTTATAGGCTGATTATGTTATGTAATGTTAAAGTAATCTCAACGGGGATTGGTAATGAACTTGAGTTGACTAGCTCCGGTACACATTCTGCTGAGTGGCTAGAATGAAGAATATATTCTCACACGAATGAAGAAAAAGAAAAGCGGCTGACAAGGACTTATAATACTGTTTCAGTAACCTGTTCATAATAAAGAGCTCAGAACCAAACTTAAAACATGCAGTTCACCAACAATAAAACAAAACATTCCTATAGTATTTGTACTAAAACAATAGGCAACGAAATCAGGTGTTCCGAACTATGACATGATAATAGTTCATTCTGTTTTGAACTCATAACCGCGCGTAACACCGCCCGGCAGATTCCCACGGAGCCGAAGGTCGATCACGACTCGATACTTGCGAAATGTAATCATTCAGACAGATATACAGAATGTTTGCTTTGTTTGTATATATTTTATTGTTGGTTAGTTCAGTTGGGACAGGTCTTGTTTGGCCGAAAACTATGAAGAAATAAAATATCGTTGGACCTTATTTAAAAATTATTAAAAGGGTATCATCGATATGACGAAGAGAAGAGATTATACAAAAGTAAATTATTATACAACACTAGGTACTAAATTAATTAATCTCTTTGGAACTTATATGTTTGAACCATTTGGGGTTGAAACACTGAGGCCATGGAGCCCGAGTGCCCACTTTGTATTTCGAGACATCGCCAAGCGGTTGGTCGACTCTTCACGTGACCAGAGGGCTGGCCTATTTTTTGGCCAAAGAATCAGCATTGCCATACAACGTGGCAATTCTGCCAGCCTTTTGGGAACGTTTCCTGTTGACAGCGATGTGGACGAATTTTTTGATGCCCTTTGATTATTTCCCCTCCTTTTTATATACTTGTAGGTATATATTATTACTGTTAGTTTTTTAAATTATGTAAACACTTTAAATAAAGGTACTTAATTAAATAACGAAACTAACTATACATAATTATAATTATCTAAAAACAAAAGGAGACTGCTTAGAAATGTAATTCATATAATTCTATGGACACTGGTGTCGAAGTTTGGGACACCTATGCTCAACAATGGACGTATGAGACGATAAATATTATCATCGTCCTTAATAAACTTCTCAAAGTTCGCAGCTATCTTATTGTTACAAGTACTCGTATCGTAATGCACCCGTTACACAATTGAGAGCTGCCGATCAAGTTTATAAATAACTTGCAGTGTGTTTAACATCGACAGCTGCTTATCGTTAAGAAAAACATTATTGATTATGATACTTATGTTCTGACGTTAAAATTGTACAGCCAAATTATTTGCGGCCATTATCAAGTTGGAACTGGGTTACTGCAGTACTCTTACGCATAGGTTAACTGCACTTTTATTTAGTTTCAAGATTGTTTACGGTTTTAATGTCGTGAATTTTTCCAAGATTTTTCCGCAAAACTTGGGATTCTAATGGAGCCCTTATACTAGCGGCCCACCCCAGCTTCGCACGAGTGCAATATTATTTCCGAATTTCCGAAATACGAAAAAAAAAAATTTCGAAATTAGAATTGTCCAATTTGGTGCACTCATTCGGAAGTTATGCGCGTACAGACATTTCGGCGACTTTGTTTTATACTATGTAAGGATAAGCTGGTCGTGATTTCTACTGCTTACATACAATAGAAAACATGGCTTTATGATTATTAACAATTTACTTTCTTATTTTAGAGTATCGAAAAAGTTCAAAAATCTTTGGTCCAAAATTTAGCTGCGCAAACTCCTTTACTTCCTTTACCTCTAATCATTTCAAAGGCTATACAACGTGTTTTTTTTTTATATCCCATAACTCTAGGGGGTCATTGTACTCATCATTATGAACAACTTTTACTATGGGACCAAACCTAAAATCGCGGGAAAAAAAAAGAGCTGTTCCCTACATTTTGACGAGTTATGCGAACATAAATGTAGGGAATAGCTGATTTTTTTTCGCGATTGCAGGGAAATTTTCCCAATCATCCTTGAACCTAATGCTTTAGCGACAAAATTGAAAATCTATTAAAGAGACAGATTGTAATAGCTTGATGTGCTGGCGTCTGTTCATTTGTGATGAAGGTAGATTGACCTAAATTAATCACAGTATTCATGTGATAATAAGTTAAATAATATACCTGTTACTCCACTCACATAAATAGGTATAGTAAACACATTAGGGCTACGATATTTCCAAGAAGTCTTCATTGTCTAGCGAGGCGTGCGCCCCGCGCAGATTCAAAACAATCATTAGTCGGTTCGTGTGAATAGTTTAAATGTGTACAAGTACTTGCTAATGCGGGCGGAGATCACGGTTTTCCTTTACTGGGTAAGCTATATTGGTCCTAGGTGGCGCCGAACAGTTTCAAAGCATTCTGAAGCCGTCTAGGTTAATTTTTTGAATAGAAACTTATATCTTCTGTGCCTCGGAAAGCACGTTAAGCCGTTTCGGTTGTCATTCGTGGATCTTCGACAGTCGTTACGGGTCGTCAGAAGCCCGAAAGTCAGTAACTAGGTTGTATAGGTCAGATAGACAGCCGCTCTATGTAAAATACTGGTGTTCAGCTGGATCCGGTTAGACTGGAAGCCAATATCTCTTCAAGAATATCCTTGCGACTATACTTCTCAATAAAATATTCATTCCACCATTCCCATCGTGTCGCATCTCTATTCCCCCTTTAATCTTGCGCCAACGCAGCTAGCTACCGCGCATGCGTTGAAGCCTGCAATCACTACCAGTACCAGCTCCGCAGTTATTTGTCGAGGTTACTGCCCTGTTCTCCGTGTTGTTAGGAGGTTATGTTATTTCTATTATTTATCTATTCAGCTGCAATAGTCGCGCTTGAGAAAAATATGTAGAATTTTGGCAGGAGCTGGAGGCTTCCATTGCGTTTAAAATACGTTTACTCGAAGGCTTTTTTGACCACGTTCTAAAAAGTGATCTAATTGGTTTTCTGATATTTAGATACATAATCAGCCTATAATGTTCCCACTGCTGGGACACAGGCCTCCTCTCGGTGAGAGGGAGTGGGCCGTAATCCACCACGCAGGCTCAGTGCGAGTTGGCAGATGTCACATGTCTTCGAATGTTTGGTTCTAGGACATGTCGGTTTCTTCACGATGTTTACCTTCACCGTTTTGAGAGCAGTGGTGATGGAATAATTTACACAAAGTAAAGCGCCTGTCTGGGTTCGAGCCTACGACCTACAACTCGTAAGTCGCAGCCGTTACCACTGGGCCACCACTGCTCTCTCTCTCTCTTATATTTAGATACTGACTCTGAATCTGGTTCAAATAACAGCGTAGGTACTTATAATAAAGTCTAACCATTGCAACAATCGACACAATTGTTATTAAAACCGAAATCACAGCAGTCCGGTCCTCCAGGATAGACTTTTATTGTAAATAAAAACTTTTTTACAAAAAAAAACAACCGACTTCAAAAAAAAACACTACAAAGTGAAAAATAACTTTAATTTCGGAAGTCGGTGTCTTTGGTTCCGCATTTTCGTTTTTTGACACCGACTTCCGAAATTAAAGTTATTTTTCACTTTGTAGTGTTTTTTTTTGAAGTCGGTTGTTTTTTTTTGTAAAAAAGTTTTTATTTTTCACTTTTTAGTTGTACCTACCCCACATACATTCAATTAACACTAGTGCATTGAAGAATTGAAGACACAACTCGAAGAATCATCTAAATTCGCATAGAAATGCCGGAGATGCAGTACATTTATGCATATAACTTCGTACATAAGAATAATTACCTAATGTATTATATACTAAAACCTTCCTGAAAGTATGTAGATCACACTAATGAAAGAATTATCAAAATCGGTTCAGTAGTTTTTGAAATAATCGCGGACATACAAACATACATACATACATACATACATACATACATACATACATACATACGGGTCGAATACAGAACCTCCTTTTTTAAAGTCGGTTAAAAAACATAACAACATCACGCCTATAATCCCCGGAAGGTCAGGCAGAGGTGTATCTTACTTACATATAGGACATCCATATTTTAAATGTATAAGGTGTTTCGTGATTTCAGAGTTGGTCCCATAGTGAAAGTGGTTCAGTTCGATGGTCTAAAGCACCTCTTAAAGTTTAAAACACGTTAACGTTTAAGTTTAATTTTGAAACACGTTATAGATATAAATGGCGTTGGGTTCATTTCGAAACACCTTAAAAATCAGTCCCCATTGCATGTTATTTTGCCATCAACCGGGCAAAAATCCAGACTCCGGGCTAAAAAAAAGTATTATTTAATAAAAAATAATACTATACTGATTCTTCCATCTTATAGGGAAAACTCAACGCAGGTTGCATAATGACTTCTTATAAGTTACTTACACCACCAAATGAGATATACTTACACAAAACACTTTACCCCCTTATTCATAAAACTTATCAAACCTATTTTAGTTAAAATGGGGTTTGTCTCTTTCTTACACACAGAAATGACAACGTGACAGATAAAGACAAACGTTCTATAAACCTATTTTAGCTAAAATAGAGATAAAATAGGATTATGAATAAGGGCCTAAAGATAAAATCATGAGTATAATCAATTGCAAAATAAATCACTTTTTCTTCTTACTCAAAAATGTTTATTAACAAGGAGTACCAAATTACTTCCAAAAATTCTAACCTTAACGGTTTCAAAGATCAAAAAATTTACACCCACACGAGTTTGGAGATGCGTCAATAATAATCATTTGGTTTTATGCCTACAATCAAAAGATTGCGTCCTCATTTATACAGGGTGAAAATTTAATAACCATTTTTTTTCCTCTGCGCTCGTAATTATGAACAACTTTTACTATGGGACATGAAATCGCGAAAAAAAAATCAGCTGTTCCCTACATTTTGACGAGTTATGCGAACATAAATGTAGGGAACAGCTGATTTTTTTTTTCACGATTCCGGGTTTGGTCCTATAGTAAATTATAATTATTTTAAACATTTTAATGTTATATTTGCTGTTTCGTGATAATATGACTATTTGCAACATAACATAATCAGCCTATAACGTTCCCACTGCTGGGACACAGAGGCCTCCTCTCTGTGAGAGGGAGTGGGCCGTAATCCACCACGCGGGCCCAGTGCGGGTTGGTGGATGTCACATGTCTTCGAATTTTTGGTTCTAGGACATGCCGGTTTCCTCACGATGTTTTCCTTCACCGTTTTGAGAGCAATGGTGATGAAATAATTTACACAAAGTAAAGCGCCTGTCGGGGTTCGAACAGCTACGACCTACAACTTGTAAGTCGCGGCTGATACCACTGGGCCACCACTGCTCTATTGACTACTGACTATTTGCAATAAATATAATTTTTGAGTGCTGTGTTGATAAAACTATTTTATTTATAATGGTTGCCGCGTTATGAATTTCGGTCAAAACAAAGTAAATCTGCGCCCCAATTTGCAAAAAAAAAACCGTAAGTAGTAAAGGTTACCCATTAGGTAAGAAAAGAGCCGTTATGTCATAGAAATGAGCCATCTGTCCCCATTTACGTAATCACTCCCATCTCCAGTAATTACAGCAAGTCTGATAGGATTACCTATAAATTAACAGGACCAAAAAAGGCGACTCCTGCATCGGTCCGCGCGCGCCGCCCAAACGTTGTTCATTACGTCATTTGCATATGGGTTTTATGCGTACGCGCGAAAGGAAAATGGCTTGGGAACCTTATTCGTTGCTGATTCACTTTCGATTGACGGGTGCGTGATGTAAACCTGTGCGTAATATTAGCATAGGTTTTAGGTACAGTTGTGTACAAATGGAGTGTTAATTAGATGGCCATGAAACGGTTTGGTAATGTCCTTTTTAGAATTCAAGATGCCGTAAAGTGACCGTGGTTTTTAAGGCGCTCTGCCCAAACGTGGGACACCATAAAACACTCAGAATTTTGTCGCACAGTTAGGCGAAGCCAGAAAAAAAAGGGTGTATTTTTTGTCAAATGTTCAAAGAAAAGACATACTTATTCAAAAATATGTCATTAAAATAAAATATAATAGTAGGTATCGTGGTAAAACAGAGCTCAAAAATATTTTTCTTTGCATAATTCTCAATGAGCGTAACCTATCATATTTTATGTCATGATAATAAAGGTAATTCAATCAACTAAATAAATAGGTAATTACAGAAGCCAGCACATAAAGCTACTACAATCTGTCAAATTTCTTTAATAGATTTTCAACTTTATCGCTAAAGCATAAGGTTCCAAGTTGATTGAGAAAATTTGACAGTTTCGGGTAGCTTGATGTGCTGGCGTCTGTACCTAAAATAGATGATTTGATGATGTTCGCACTAAGCCGTGCATTTATTTTTTAATTTAATTAAAACTGCAAAAATACTTTTATTTTTGTGGTAATTAGATTCAACTACTTGTAGGTAACATCAAACGCATCACTGTCTTGAACATTATTTGTTGCCGCAATGCGCTATTGTCAAACCTAAAAAAAACCTTCTTACCGCGCCTTACATGGTCAAGTCAAGTCAATATGTTTAGGCTGTCCTGCAGCGTTAATAATATAGGAAAGAAATTAATTGTTTCGCTTTCTACTTTTCCTTTTTGATTTTTGTTGTTCATTAGAACAAGCCTATAACGGATTAAACATAAATAATAATTAACCACTTTTGAGACAGATGTATCAATTTTGTTCAAAATATCTCAGCGTTTTCTGAATAGTTTGCTTTTAGGTATGAACTAGTTAACCACTTTTTTGAGCAGGCTATAACGGGTTAGACATAAATAATAATTAACCACTTTTGGCACAGGTGTCAATTAGTTAACCACTTTTATGAGCAAGTTATAACGGGTTAGACATAAATAATAATTAACCGCTTTTGGCAAAGGTGTCAATTTTCTCCAAAATATCTCTTCGTCTTCCGAAAAACTTTTTTGGTTTAATTTGTTAATTATATAATATTCCGTAGAATATTCTTTGCCTTGAAACGGAAGTTTAAGACATACAGGATTCCATTTCAATGCTATAAAAAGTAAAAGTATATTTATCGGCACAATATTACAACATATAATTCAAATAAAGACACTCCATTTACGCCGACCAACGCGAAATTGATATTTTAATTCAATTGATGCAGCTCTCATTAAAAATTACACACTCTATCCGGAGAATGTTCAATTTACATCGACTTAATTTTCAAGTTGGATGCGGTTTTAAAAGAAAACGATGGCTCCATCCGCTGATTTCTGTCTTTTAACCCATTCATTGCCTCCCTAGAAATTAAGTACATTACCCCAATGCCGCCTTAAAAAAAAGCATTTTACCCCCATGCTCTCTTACATTTGGAACAAGCATGCATTCATTATAGTAAAATTAATCATTTACAAAAATCTCAATTTTTTAAATTGTATTTTGGCCTAGATAATTAAGTTTGAAATCAAGACGCAGATGGGCGGCCTCGGCATGTGTACAAAGACATTTTGGACGCCGAAAAGCGGCCTCGGTGGTACTTGCAAGAATGTTTTTTAGTACTTGCAAGGATGTTTCTTAGTACTTGCAAGGATGTTTTTTAGTATTTGCAAGGATATTTTTTAGTACTTGCAAGGATGTTTTTTAGTACTTGCCAGGCTGTTTTTTAGTACTTGCATGGATGTTTTTTAAGGTTCCGTACCCAAAGAGTGCCAATGAGACCCTATTACTAAGGCCCCGTTGTCCGTCCGTCTGTATGTCACAGGGCCATTTCGCCGTTCATATCTTTTGAACCGTAATGGGTAGACACCTGAAATCTTCACAGAGTGTTTACAAATAACAAAAATAAAATAAAGTTAACAATTTAAGGTAATATAAGGATTATGGCCATACAAGACACGTGTTTTTTCGGCGTTTTTTGGTCGACCCGGTACGGAACTCTTCGTGTACAAATCCGACTCGCTATTGGCCGCTTTTATGATTATAGAGTTATGAGCTTCTGAATGGTACTGTAGACTCCGGTCTGAAGTTTGTATGAAAGTAAAAAAGTTTAGCGTGTAAGGATGACTTTACAGTAGATAAATTTGCTGACTTAAATACCTCGTTATTAAACGCTTTTCCAACCAAAGCATCGCATTAGTGTAGAAAACATTTAACAATATCAGGAAAACAGCATAAATATCGGTACCTAGTTGATATCTTTGATTGTATCTTTGATTGCCTCGTTAAAGCTCCCGCCGACAGGCGCGAAACGACAGTGCGTCGCGATTCCGGTAGAACAATTTCCATGAAGTTTCCATAGAATTTGTTTTACTAGAGTCGCGAAGCGGCTGTCAGTGGGAGCCTTTAAACTTTACAAGATCTTTCGTAAATTAATTAACCTCTTTTCTGAGTCATCGGCCATCATTTTCACTCACATCACTATAAACTATGATTACAATAAAGTCTTCAAGGTAATATTTACTCTATTAACTGTAATTTCAAACAGGCATCGCCGTAGGCTCCGGTTAAATTATTTTTTTAGACGTGCGGTGTGGTTGGAGCGACGAAGGATCGAGTTCCTACTCCGTACCTACTTAGTTTTTTTGGTCCTTCGGTACTTGCGGTTTGCAAAGGAAGTTTCGTATTCTGCCTTGCTTGATAGTGTTGTCACATGTAACGTCAAGTTTAAGATGGTACGATATTTTTTTTGTCTGTATTTAAAAAAAAAATTAAGATATTCCTGTTTTTCGTCCTCTATTCCGTTATTAACCAAACCAGAGATATTTTAAATAGTTTTAAAAATATATATAAGAGGTATTATTTTCATATCTTTTTTAACCATAGTCATAAGTTCTAATAAGATATTAAGCCCATTTTACATCTCTTTTCTCCGCTTGATTTAAAAACTTTTCCTTCATACTTGGCAACACTAGCCGATCCTCTCAAGCTTTTAACGTACAAGCTACAGGATCTGCGGTTTTTGATATGGATTACGGTTCCCATGTCGTTAGTGATCGGTCTTTTTAATTTTTATTTTTACCCTCTACATAAGGTCTCACGGGGTTTTTCTGGTGTGCAATCCGCTGGTAAAGCTTTTAATGTTTTTCTTAGAAACATCTTGGTTAAAAGAACTTTGGACCGGGTCTACTGCCCACGCAATACTGTTGCACTGACTGTTTCAAATTCTGTGAATTGATTTTAGAATTCTTAATTCGAATTCAGTTTCTTTTTTTTATTCTGTATTCAAATTGCGGCCTAAACTGTGCGTGAAGGTCGCCAGTGCCAAAATATTTGAACGCCATTACAAATATTGACTCATGTGGAATTTCACTGGTGAATGACCTTTTTTGTTAGAAGTTCATTCTTGTTGGACTACGTTTTCTCTTCCCCTCTGAACCTTTTGAATGTGCACCTCGATAGACGCTATCTATCATAGTTAAGAAACAGTATCTATTGCAATTTCAATATCAGCGCAACTACATTAACCTAACATAACGATTTATCTTAACGAAACAGCCCAACAAATCACGCATACATTGAAATGATCAATCTTCGCAAGTGATAAATGATAATTATAGCGAGGTTCATAGTGCAAGGGTGCGCGGGCGCAGTGCGTGAGACGGCGCGTGCGCCGGTCACGGCGCGCTCCCGATATTATTAGTTATATTGTTTGTTATGTAATGTAATGTTGGTTTTCGAGTAGTTTGTGGTTGGTGAAAAAGTAAATTAGACCGCAGAGAGAGTGTTTGTTTGTGGCTATGAGAGGTAGATGATTATGTTGTATGTATGCTGATATTCTCGTTGTGGATTGGTTTTGGAATTCTATTTGCTTTACTTTTATCAGAAAGATAATCCCGCACCGAAATCAACAGCCTAATCCAAACTTAATATTATAAATTCGAAAGCAACTCGCTGTCTCTCTATGTATGTTACCTTTTCGCGCCTAAACCACTGAACGGATTTCAATAAAATTTGGTCTTTTTGTCCCAGTAGCAAATCCTCGTGGGATAATTTCCAAAATCCACGCGGGCTAAGCCACGGGCAGAAGCTAGTCTGAAATAAAACTGTCAACTTAAGGTAAATGTAAAGATACGATACAATATCTATTGTATCGTATCTTTACATACCGAGACCCCTCCGTTCCTCGGAAAGCACGTCAAGCCGTTGGTCCCGGCTGTCATTCGTGGATCTTTGACAGTCGTTACGGGTAGTCAGCCGCCCGAAAATCTGACAGCCAGTTTTACCAAGGGGTTATCGTATACCCAGTAACTGGGTTGTGGAGGTCAGATAGGCAGTCGCTCCATGTAAAATACTGGTATTCAGCTGCATCCGGTTAGACATATGTAGTTGGGAAAAGATTAGGCAGATGATGATGATTAACGTATCTAGGATACCTAAAAGAAAGGATGATAGTTCTTCATCTCCAACTAAACTACAGGACAAAGAGTCTCTTCTCAAGCAAAGAATAAAAAAGCATTCCCTATGGTCTCGGAGACTACGAGCAGATATACAAAATTTGTAACATTTCAAATCATATGAATCATTAATATCAGTTAGGTCACGATACTTAGCCAATTACATACACAGATGAACAGATAAGACGCGCATACGCAGGACCTTGACTAGTGCATGCTCCATTTTTCAGCATCTGCATCAGTGATACTGAACCTAACATTTAGCAATCGTCTTTTTTTCTTGTGTACACAAAATGATCCTAGAATTTACCATTTAGGTGTAAAAAAGTTACACATTGTAACTTTCTAAATTATCCTAGGAAAATTTTAGTTTTTTCTTCTAATTATGTTTAAATTAGTGTTTAGGTCGGCTTCGATGACTGCTACTTGGTCTGTTATTCGGGGAAGCTTTTACAATTTTAATGTTTTTAAAATGCAAAAAGGCAGCTGATAGCTCTTTTTCTTCTACAATATCCGTCTGCAGTATATTCGTTAATACCAAAGTACCTACGGTCCGGCCGCGCTAAATTTGCCAAAGATGAAAACAACAATGGTCTAAATCTCCGAGCTAACTAAACGAAAGCAAACATTACTTAAAATAAATGTCCTTGTACAATCAGCATCAAAAATCGATTAACACTATCATTTTTACATGTTATTAAATTGCCATTTTTTTTTTTTTCAATAAACTGATTTTTAGTTTTGCACATAATAGACAAGAGTATATTATACTCTAAAAAAATTTCTTCTGCTGCAATTTTGAACAAATATTTTGCTCAATAACTAAGATTAAAAAAACTGAAGTGTTAATCAACTTTTGATGCTGACCGTACCTATATCGATTTTATTCAATTTCGAGCGGCCATTGTTGTTTACTTCTTTGGAAAATTTAGCGCGGCTGGACTTCTTACTTAAACACTCTGTCATACAAACTGTCATTTGTCACATACTATTTCTCCGCAGGTGTCGTAACCAGCTCCGATTAAATGATACAATCATTACAGAAAAACATCATCAATTCGTAACGTTGAGTACCTCTGGCTTAAACTAAACGTAATCTACTCTAGATGGTAATGAGTTGTATGCGTTTGCTCTGTTTAGCAACGAACGCACGACGATGTCAACTGCCTGACGAAATATCACGGCTCGCCGGCGATTGGCAAATAATATGTGCTGTTATTCAATGAGTATATTGAAGTTACAAAACAGTAGCATGAGTTTATTTGGGTGTTTTCATAACATTGTCAAGTGACAATTTATTGTGTTGACAGCCTTGGTATTGCTGCGTAAGATATACCTACCTACACTGTTGAAATTATTTGCTTTAGTCTTGGTATTCCAAGGATGTCTCTTAGGACATTTTCATAGAGTCCCTTACCAGCATTTTTTTTTTTTGTTTTCCATTTTAGTAATAATTTCAGACTTTTATTGAATACTAGCTGCGCCCCGCGGTTTCACCCGCGTAAGTTTCGATCCCGTTGGAATATTGGGATAAAAACAATCCTATGTCCTTTCCTGGGACTCAAACTATATCTATACCAAATTTCATAGAAATCGGTTCAAGGTTTAGGCGTGAAAGACGGACAAGCAAACAGACATACACTTTCACGTTTATAATATTAGTATGGATTGACTCAATGCAGGGCAAAGGCTTCTTTTCATTCAAAGAAGGCAGGAGCATCGATCACCACGCTTGCTCAAGACGGGTTGGCGATTTCAGACTTTATATCACACTAATACTATAAAGGCGAAAGTTTGTGAGTGTGTGTATTTATATGTTTGTTACTTCTTCACGCTCAAACGGCTGGACCAATTTTGATAAAATTTTGTATGGAGGTAGCTGACACCCTGGATTAACATATAGGCTACTTTTTATCGTGATATTCCCACAGGATCAACGCTTATGCGGGTGAAACCGCGGGTGCAGTTAGTTTTAATAATAATTTCAGCCTTTTATTAAATATTGACTCACTGCAGGGCAAAAGTATTAAGTCCAGGTTTCCTCACTATGTTTTTCCTTTACCGATGTCAATAATGTCCAAGATAAACTCTAAAAGTACACTTGAATTGAAAAGGTCACATTGGTACTTGCCCGGATTTGAACCCACAACCTTGTGCATGACTGGCGAAGCCTACACAACTGGGTCATCACGAAATTGTGAAAATCTACAACTTGTATATCCTTTAATAGATCAAGGTTTGTTTGTAAAATTAAGCAGTCCTTTCATTGTCAATCCATATTATCATGTTTTACTTCATCCTTAAACTCACTTGTTTCGTCCAGTTCACTTGCTACATTTACTTTTATCCCTGAACCATATTTTTTGTTGTCTGTCACGCTTTTTGGACAGGACCATCTGATATTATCTAATGGACATTCCTCTGTCGCTCCTGTATCATTTTTTATTTGAGCATGACTGATGAAGACTTGGTTTTTCTCCTTTTTTGTTACCGACAAAAGATTGTGGGGTATCTTGAGATTTTGGGCAAGGGATGTGAGCTTTGAAGGTTATTGTATTGCCACATGTAGTCACAAAGTTTCTGTAAGAAGTTTTGTTAACGAACCATAATGGAGAAAACGTTGACAAGTAAGTATGCTGGCGAAAAAGTACGCACCTTTATTTATAAATCTTTTTTTTTTGTTTCAGGTAAATTTTGACATCATCACGACAAGCAGTATACTTAGGGCGAGAAACGAGAGCTCAGAAAAACAGATCAGTATTGAAATTAAGTTTCATAATCACAAAATTCACGAAACAATTTATGACGTCCACAGGAGCAACAGTCTCACCCACCTAGCTTATCTTCATCATACTTGTGTTCCTTTCGATCCTTGTGAATAGGAATTCCAACAAATACACTCCGCCTTTATCAGCAACCTCTGACATGTCCTCCAAAAATTTCGAAACATGTTTCGCCCACCTGGAGTCTTTCAAACATGGCACGCGCCTATCACAGCACTTCCAAAACTAGATATCGAAAGAATGTTTACTCCAATCTCCAAAAATATTGGTCAACACAATCTACCCTTAAACGCTCGGATCCTTTTAAAGGTATTATCATAGCCATTAGAAGAGAAAAAAGTGGACGGTGAAAAATTTGATGGGGCTACATTTCGACACGCCGTGAGCACCCAAATCGGTGAACACGTCTACAGGTGCTCCCCTTTAAATCCCGACCATGTAATTATAAACTCGGGATGGGCGCTTTGTCGAATGAGATAGAGGAAATTATTTTTTATGATTTTCTTTTTATATTTCATGGGTGTTAGAAGCCCATAATTTGGAGTGCGTTCACCTAAGACAGGATCCTGGGAGGCCTTGCTGGATTGATTTTGTTTATAGTTACTCGTCGGATGAAAGTACTCGCTCCAGGTTTTTATTGCGATGAGACGATTATATTGGTACTTGGATTCATTAATCTTCGGGTGTGATACGAAACAAAAAAGTTGTAGTCATGAACACGTACCCAAGGACCAAGTTTAAGAATTGCACGAATAAAATCGAACGCGATACGTCAAGGTATTCCATCTCCTCAACAGACCCTCATTGAATAAAGCGCGAAGATCCCATCAAAGGACTGTAATTAATTATCCGCAGCCGTTCTCTTACGCGTAACTACCTCGACCGCGACCGGATTAGATGTGTTTCGTCCCGACAACCCTTGTTTACCTTCAACCCGTCACACTGTCTTGTTTTAAACAAAACCAACATGCTTTTACACTTCAAAGACTTCATTCTGACCCAGAAATACATCCAGCTTCGTCTTGACTTCTCCCTCGACAACCGCAAATACAAACTTGTACAAACAGCTATTTAAATCCTGTCCAAAAAGTAAACAACGTCCAGAAACGTAGTTCAGGCTCTTTTTTGGGTGTCCATCCGTATCTTGATTGATGGCGCGGACTCATCTCGGGGGCCAGGCTTTAATGGACTTCTGACATTGATTTAATAAAAACCCTTCATTATGGCATCAAAAACTGGGGTCAGACCAGAGAGCCAGCCAGCCAAGCACGCGATGTATGTACTCGTACGTTAATTATTTGAAACCGAGATCACGTTTTGTGGTTTGTACTTAGCAATTAATGTACGCTCGAAATTGGCTTTCTCTTGTAATCACATAGTTTGCTTTTGTAATTGATTAATTGGTTTAAAAGTTGAGCGCTCTTTTTAGGGGGATTGTAACTGTTTCTTATTAGCTTAACTAGTAAAGAACATCGACCTTCTTCAGATTGTTAAGACCCTCGATGATCCCGAATGCCTTTCTTGACATTTGCTGGGTATTGCGATGTTAAATACTTTGAACCCGGATATTGCTTCACTTGACAACGATACTCTCACTGCGATGCTAGTCGATGCCGTACCGAACAAGCTTGGAATACAGAAATTCTTTCTTTATCTTTTTTAATTATCTCGAATGTGTCATTGCACATATCCCCGTAACGAGGTTGCTTTGTTCTTATTAATTGGTATTAAGCTAATTGTGGTCAATTAGCTTATCTCACTTAAAAGTACCAGTTGCAGCCTCACCTGATAGACTTGTCTGAAGATAAAACTTAATAAGTCTGCTGCAGGACATCGGCACGAGACGAATTCGCAGTATGTACTGGCAAAAACAGGATTGTCTGAATTCTGCTCATTTATAAGGACCACCTTGAGGGACAATAAAAACACGTCGCCCCTAAGGTCAATGCACAATTAGATGCCTCCAAACCTGATGAGAGCAATCACTCACGACGTCAAGTGAAATATTTGGCAGTCGTGGACGTTGAAATATACGGATGGTAATGAGAACATTTTTGTTTGTCGATAAATAACTGCAAAAACTTCAGGAGAGACCCCCGAAGTGTCCGTGTGGGCTTCGGCTGATGGGTGGAGATTAAAGAAAGAAATACTATGTCTAAAACGACGATATGTGCTTTCAAAGATAAACTTTTTTGTGTATTCAAATGCGAAAAGAAGACGTCTTAAAATATAACCGTTCCAAAATATAAAAAGAGCAGAACGTGAAACGTTTTACTATAAAGTAGTAACTGGCCGGTATCATTTAGTAATTCCGCAAGCGAAACCGCAGCAAAAACAGGACACGTGCGCTTGCGCAGCGATGCGCCCATAAAACCTTTTTTCTCCCTCCATCTTGATGGATAAAAAATTCGGTAGGGCCGTTAATAACATCTTTTTTTTTGTTTCGGCTACCGAAATAATGGGTTCCTTCGCACTTCCAATTGGACCTCAATTTGAATTCGTCTTTCGGCGAGTTTTCGCATTATTCCGTTTTGTTTTTTCTTTAACACCGTTCTTAGAAGCCTCAGGTTAATTAGACGGTTCAGTTATGGAAATATTTGAGTTGTATCGAGTGCTGAGATCAAATAACCTCACGTTAGGCCTTCTTTGATGTGTTGCGTGTCCTATTTGCGTTAAAACAGGGTGTCGCTAGAGAAAAGCAAATTGATTTTAAGCGACATAACGTTTGCAAGGCTTTTGAAGTGTGTGTTATGTTATTTTGCGCCCACTGTGATACACAAGGATTTTACGGCGGCAATTCGCCTTTGTTGTTTTAAGTTTAATTGCTGAAACTGAACTTCAAACATGCAGTAATAAAATTAGAGGTGAAAACGGAACTTTAAACTGTGCCGACAAGTTAAAAACTCGTTTGGCTTTGTTATGTGCCTACAAAGTTTTATGTTATTGCTCCATGATTCTTTATTTTTTTGACAAACACCATGATTAGTCCTCTTAAGTTTACTGTCCGAAACATTTGACAAATGCGAAGAACTAATCGTAACATTCTTACAGTCCAGTTTTTTATGATTTGAGAGCCAAATGAGTGGTGCAGTAAGGCTATAAACTCGTAGCTAAATAATAACAGCCGCACAGGCCGATCGATCAGGTTAAGCTACGCTTGCCGCGGTTGGTCCGTGGATGGGTGACCATCTTTACTCACCGAGACCCCTCCGTGCCTCGGAAAGCACGTTAAGCTGTTGGTCCCAGTTGAAATTCGTGGATCTTTGACAGTCGTTACGGGTAGTCAGAAGCCCGGAAGTCTGATAACCAGTCTTACCAAGGGGTATCGTATTATCCAGTAACTGGGTTGTGGAGGTCAGATAGGCAGTCGCTCCGTGTAAAATACTGGTATTCAGCTGCATCCGGTTAGACTGGAAGCCGACCCTAACATAGCTGGGATAAGGCTAGGCAGATGATGATTGATGAGAATATAAACTCTGATGACAGAACCACCATCATTCTGACATGTCACAAAGACAAGAAACATAAATAAAACACAGGATTTCGTAACTGCACATCCAGGAAAATCAAAACAATTGCTACAATACTCGATTAGTATTCTAATGCTGTTAATCGATATGTGGAACAGAGGCGACTGTTCATGTACCATTATTAATGCAAATGAAGATTTTTGGTTTCAATTACATCAGACCGACCCACTGCGACAAAATTTTTTCGTAGCAGCATCTCGCATCGGGACTAGATATAACTGTGCGTAAAAAGAGACAAAACTTTGTCGCATGTGCATGTTCGCCCCTGGTCATTGGGCAACGGTAACCGGTACCGAACGGTTACTAATACTTTTATATAAGTACATAGTCAATTAGTTGACTAATAGTATAATGGGCAAGCTGTTGAAGCGCAGTATATTTTAATTATTCTCGATTGGTTTTTAACCCCCTTATTCATAATCCTATTTTATCTCTATTTTAGCTAAAATAGGTTTATAGAACGTTTGTCTTTATCTGTCACGTTGTCATTTCTGTGCGTAAGAAAGAGACAAGCCCCATTTTAACTAAAATAGGTTTGATAAGTTTTATGAATAAGGGGGTAAGTGTTTAAGTTATGACGCCATTGTTATTATGGATGTCGTTAGCTTAGGAAACTGTGCAATTTTGTTATTAAAATCGTGTATAGTGTTCAATTTCATTATACAAAGTTCTACCTAGATGTGCATCATGATTATTCATTCATCAACAGTTTTGGCATCAATTTGTTTGTTGACGCTTTACAAGATCCCAATTTCCCAACTAATATTATAAATACGAAAGTGTTTGTTTCCCTTTTAACCTTTTGAACGCCAGAGTATAAACGTATCGCCGTACCCCTGACGCCAGGCCACTTTAACAAAACAACACACATACACACACTTGAAACAACAAATTTCTCGATATTGGTGGTTTATTTATATTAGTTTCATGCAATACAATATAGACGGAAGCTTAAACTTTTAAATTATATAAATAAAAACACACAAAAGTAATGATTAAATTGTTTATTTCATAATAATATGGTGCGACCCGTGCGACGTGTATTTTGTCATATATTTGTGACGTTGGCGTTCAGGGTAAGATTTCGTTTGTCACATATATGTGACAATGGCGTTAATATTCTCATGTAATCATCATTATCATCATCAGCCTATAATGTTCCCACTGCTGGGGCACAGGCCTCCTCTCTGTGAGAGGGAGTGGGCCGTAATCTACCACGCGGGCCCAGTGCGGGTTGGTAGATTTGTATGAAATTCGGCACATCGGTAGACCATGATCTGGGTTAGGACATGGCTACTTTTCGTCTTAGATCGCACACGAAGTCACGGGCAACAGCTAGTTTCATTATAAATTCGCTTCGATTTGTGTATTCAGAAACATTTCAATCTTACCACCATTAAAAGAATTAGTTCCAGATCATTATTCAGCCCACAACCTTAAAAACAACAATAACGTTAATAATAAAAACAGCACTAATTCCCGAAATCTCCAAACAATACCCCATTCAGCTTTATTTAACGCCCGAATCGATTCGACTATTCGATTGTCTCGCTAATTATCAATCGAATAATTTGCCCCGTGTCTATGCTCTAGAGTTCGTTGTCTCTGGCGACTGTTATTGTTCAGTTTTTTGCGTAGTTCATTGTGTATCATTATGGTGATTTAGTTTTGTGCTGTCATTACTGGCAGGTCTCGGGTCATCTGCCTCTGTTTGACAAAGGACCTGTGTGTCAGGGTTGGCCAAAGTACATAAAGGCGGAAACAGACTTATAACACACCACGTTACGCGACATCAATGAAGCTTACTGATTGGCCACATTTTTCATCTCGTTGAACTATTTTCGTCATTTGGCCAATAAGTAAGCGTGAGATGGCGTTGGGTGTTACAAGTGTGCTGCGGCCTTTGAGACTTTTCGGATGGCTGTGTTTCGGTTCGTAGATGAAATTCCATGGTACCGCCAACGTTGCTGGCCCGAATTCATATACATATCAGCAATATATTTTATTATTAATCGTCATTGTTATGATTATGCATCATCTGTTTGCCATTTGGTTGATTCTTCTTCTTGCACAATAGATTATATATAGATTCACAAATATATCTTACACCATCAAATAATTTTTGTATTCGATCGTCTTTTTCTGATTATTCATCATCTGTACCTGTGCCATTTGATTTCTTCTTTTTCTTGTCTTTGCCTAATTTGTACAGTTTACTGAGAGACAATTGGCAATTGCTTTCAAAGCTTTTCGTATTTTTTTCTACGGCGACTTTCAACAGGATTGACATAGCTGTTCAGTAGGTTATGTCAATTCAATTTCCATCATCGTAATAGCTTATAGAATGTCACTTTGTCAAACCCTCAGCTGGTATTTAGCATACTTAAGTAATCTCCCACATATCGTTGCTCTTGCATCAAGCTGCACCACATAACTCGTATGACCATAAATAAAAGACATGTAAACTGTCAACTCTGACACATATAGTTCTCTAACCTTTAATCAATCGTGTTTAATGTTATTCGCAATTATGTATTACGTTCATTCACAATACTAGAGCCCACCTACATCTGACATTTGTTTTTAGAGCCACAGCAATAATTCCCATAATTATAGACGGCCTTTGTGCCAGAGACAATAGGAGTAAACTTTTTAATCAATCACGTGTTGCAAGGGTCGGTCATGTCTGTTAGTTTTGGCAGTTTGCGCAAGCGCTTGCCGTTTGTGTTGTGTGCAAGTTTTGACAAACAGCCTACTATAGGGTTGTCGTCAAATGTGTTGGATGTGAAAGATCTATAACAGTTATTTTTAAATTTTTAAATTTTATATCTGGTAACATTTTTTGCTTCCAGATGTTACCTTACAAAATCAATACCATTGCAAATCTTAACAAACACGGGTTCATTTCTCATGTAATTGGTATTATTGGATTCTGATTCGACATAATTAGTTGCTGAGACAAATGGTCCGCTAAAAACAATGTCAGTACAACAGTTAGAACTAATGATAGAAATTATTAAGAAATATTATCTATGCTCTATGGTCTAATTAGAAAGGTTCACGTGTTACCACATCGTGGGTTACCGTTTCAGGTTCGTGATTTACGATAGCGAGTTTAAACTTGATTTTGGATCTTGATTCATATAAGTGAATAGTTATGTAGTGCCTAGGATTGTCATGAATGGATTTAATGAGAAGTTTGTTGCGCCACTTCTTCCCAGGTTAAACACTAGAAAAGAGTTGATGGAAACTGCGGTGAATGTTCAAAAGTACAAGCAACGACAAGATAAAATCTATGAATAAGTATTTATTGAACGGAAGATTATGGAAACTATATTATTATTCAACAAACTTTACATAATATTTTGCCAATTATGTTTAAGTCCCATTTAATAGGGAGCGAGCATATTGCCATCAACCGTGCACGAATCCAGACTCCGGTCTACTGAAAAATTCCTTGTAGAAAAACCCAATAACGTTTTGCCAGACCAGGGAATCGAAACCAGGACCTCATGTTATTTACACTAAGTACAGACGCCAGCACATCAAGCTACTAAAACCTGTCAAATTTCTTTAATAGATTTTTAACTTTATCGCTGAAGCGTAAGGTTCAAAGTTGATTGGGAAAATTTTACAGTTTCGGGTAGCTTGATGTGCGCCGTCTGTACTAAATTAAATATGTTCGTAGTATTTATAAAATTAACCCAAATTTTCCCTTCCATCCATGGCGGGTAATGGAAACAGTCGAAAACGATGTACAAATGAATGACCTAGAGTTCATTAACTTGCAGTTACGACCTTTGCCAAATCAACATACTTAGGCACAATGTAACACGGTCCCTTGCCTTCAAGGTTCTTCACATCTGACCTTTTTCATCACCAGTCTTTTGAGACCACATAGATTCGTCCTTGCTTTGACAGAAACATACATTTCAGCATTGGCCAACGTTAAAACGATTGACAGCTCAATTTGTTCTCTGAAATGTGTTGAAAATTTAACTGCCTCGTGGCTCTAGTCAAATAGAATGAATGAATGAATGAATTGCACCGATCCCAGCATGGTTAAACCAGACTCGATTAATCGAATGAACCCCAAGATTCGCACTAGCTCCTGTAGCCTCATGTTCATGGTGCTACAGCGACCATTTCATGTCAAGGAATAGACCGGGGGGCGCGGTAATAGTAGGGAAGACGTGCCCGAAGGATAGGTAAGGATTTAAGAGCCTACCGGATATGCATCTCGTGGCTCTAGTCGAATAGCATAGAAAAAATTCGTGTGGCACTCGGGGACTGCCGCGGTAAAGCTATTGCATTGCATTTTTTATCAACTTATGCGAGCTTCGTACAGTCTACACGCATACGTCTAGTACTCTAGTCGCACGCACACAAACACTGTGCCGAAGTCTGGCGAACTGAAACGACGTTAGACGATGCACGGCTTTCGACGCCGCACCGCTGTGCCGGTCGGAGTGGGGGGTGTTAGGTTTATTTTCGTTACGGAATTTCTTGATTCGGTCGCCGCGCTCAAAGCCCGCGATAAAAGCAACATTAAAAAAAAACAACATTTATTTGCATAGAATCTATGTTTTCTATCTATGTCTTTCTATATTTATGTCTGTAATTTATATGGTGTATGTACATAATAAAGAGTATTCTATTATATTCTATACAAACAAATAAAGCTCTCTGAAACCGCCCGCCGAATTTGAAAAACTCTTTTACATTTAATAGCCCAATTCTTGAGGAAGGCTATAGGCAATTATCATCACGCTATGACCCTTAGTAGTCGAGCAAAAGGAAGTAATATCACGGACGGGCGAGAGGATGTGAAGCGTTGTGTCGGGGGCCGAAATTTGACGCGGACAAAGTCGCGGGCAGAAGCTAGTGTAGGTATACAGGCGAGTTGTTGTTGTGTTGGTGGTCGTGTGTCTTCCGAGCTTGGGTTCGATCCTTGAAGTGAGCTCTGTTAATAGGGTTCATAAAAAAAAAGTGGCACACCGAACACATCCGAAGCGGTGTCGGTTACGGTAACAGTGGCGCGAATTCAATGGTTTTTTCCCGTCTCTAAAAATGCCCAGCGCGCCTTAAGAAGTTTTCTCTTCAAAAACAGTAGGTAGCAGCTTAGAGTCTGGATCTCTGCCTGGTTGATGGAAATACGCTGGCCCCTTATTACATGGGGCTTAAACATGGCTGACGTAAATAAGGTGAACTGTACACCTCTGCTAACTTCTTCCGACTTCTTAGTGGAATACAGTCGCGATGTTCAAAGTCAAAGTCAAAGTCATTTATTTCAAATAGGCACATAAAAGGCACTTTTGAGCGTCAAAAATTAGGTACATTAAATAAAATAGAATTGATTCTAGTCGCCCCTTCCAAAAGATAGTTTTCGTATGGAGAAGAATGGGCAAGAAAGTCCACCGTTACTCTTTTAAAATGTTTTACAATATTTGGCATAGGTACATTCATTATATTATAATATGTGAGTACGATGCGCCTAAAATAAAATTACTATACCACAACAGGTAAAAGAATTAAAAACGAAACCATGACATATAAAATTAATTATCTGATAGATACATGGTACTCACATATTTCCAAATATGGTAACGATTTTAATTAAAAAAAAAAAAACCGAGTGTGCTTATGACCACACGACTGAAGTGAAACTTCAAACGTATTTGGCTATGAGAGGAAGAGAGAAAGAAAATGTGCGCGCGCACTGCTTTCTCTTGCTTATATCCCCCACTCAACTCCCGTTCGCCTCGCCCGTAGCCCTTAGACATGGGTCGTACTTGCAAAATCGAGTACCAGGGCTTCCAAGTACGTCCACCTTAAGAAACCAGGGCCTAAAACCAGGGCTCGAGATACTTTCAAGTATTTTCTATCTGCATCGAAAACTGATCCATAACTTCATACAAATAAGAAGTACAATCGCGTAATCAAACAAAAGCCCTGTTGGAAGTAAAAAGTACTTGCATAGGAAATTGATCCGTGAATTCCTATAAATAAGGAGCACAATCGCGTTTACAAATAAATACTTTTACAAACCATTAAAGTAAAAATACTTGCATACGAAATTGTTCCGTAGACTCTTACCACACCTCGGACACTCCATACAACGCTCGCAAAATAATTACCTATTACTACTACATAAACAAATGACGTTTGTATACGTGCAAATGTGTGCGTGAAATCTAGTAGCGTAAAAAAAAATGGCGCGGAAAGCAATTTGTGTCGGGGAACCGAACGACGTCGGCGGCGGCGCTGCCCGAACGTGTGCATTATTATGAAGTGACCATGTAGTTCAATTGTTTCTTTATATAGTCGGGTTCGTAATGAAATAAAAACACTAAAATAGTTTAGTTTAAATGACTTATCTGTAAATAATGGGTTATTAAATCGCATGTTATTAAAAATGCGAAATCATACAAACAGTATATATAAATACGAATTCGGAAAAGCATCACAATATCCAACCATCGTGATTAAAACTCAAATAAAACTTTTAAATCGCATAATTGTGTGTCAGCAATACAGCGCTGCGGTTCGCGAGCGCCCTTGCTAAAGAGTCGGCGACGAATACCTCGAAGTGCGGGGTGAGGTGCGGTATCTGATATGAGGGCGAGGAAGGGAGTGTCCTTTCTGTACGTAGTACTATTAAGTATTCTGTGCTCTTACTGATAAGGAGTATGATCGCATTTGCGAAAACAAACGCGGTTGTTGAACTATTTGAGTACCTACGTACTCGAGCGTCGAGGCACGACGGAGCGAGATACTTTCAAGTATTTTCTATCTGCATAGAAAACTGATCCATAACTTCATACAGATAAGAAATACAATCGCGTATTCAAAAGCCCCGTTGGAAGTAAAACTACTTGCATAGGAAATTGATCAATGACTTCGAATAAATAAGGAGCAAAATCGCGTTTACAAATAAATACTTGCAAACCATTAAAGTAAAAAAAACTTTTTAAGAAAAAAAAAACCGACTTCCAAAAAAAACTTTACAAAGTGAAAAATAACTTTAATTTCGGAAGTCGGTGTCTTTGGATCTTTATTTTAGTTTTTTGCCACCGACTTCCGAAATTAAAGATATTTTTCACTTTGTAGTGTTTTTTTGAAAGTCGGTTTTTTTTTTTCTTAAAAAGTTTTTATTTCACGCTTTTTAGTGGGTCTGCTTATAATTTATCTAAGTTACAATAGCCTAGTGATCATCGCCTTTTACAAACAAAATATTGCTTTTTCCGATACAGGGAAGTTAATTGTTGAGGAGTTCTCCAGATCCACCATCAGCTCCGTATCACCATTCACATTGTGACAAGCATAAATTGCTTAGCAACCATATTAAAGTAATCGAATCGCAACCCGTGAAATACTTAGATATTATTAAGTAGTTCCGGTGGCCATCTGTGGTCTTCATCATCAGTTCCACATCACCAAATAGTGCTTTCCAAGAGCAAATGCACGAGTTACTATAAAAAATACCCAAATCGCTATAGGTGTGCCTATAATATTTGAAGAGTTCCTTCGATTTCTCCAGGATACCATCATCAAATCCTGCCCTGATGTTTTTAGACTAGATGCTGATAATCCTGGCTGTAGCATCAGGCCAGACTTGTCAACATTGCATTGAACTCAAAATTTAGTCCTGTTTAAAATGAGCCCAAACACGACTACGGTGCTGTAATTTCAAGGTTGGTACTTTTTCTAATGCTCCTGGCTTCAGCATCAGGTCTTTATGTACTTCGGTGTTCCTCATTAACAGTACGTTTATCCACACATCGAGCCCTTTTCAATGAGCCTTAACACGATATATCTGCTGTTGTCGAGGAGTTAGGTACTCTGCAGACTATCCTGACTGCAGCATCAGGTCATGACTTGATGATCATGAGACCAAATGTGGCAAATGCCCTATCAAACATCAAAACAATTGACTAAAACAGTCCTTGCCTGTTCGAGTAACTTCTTACTGTTAAGGAGTTGTAACTTCCATCATCAGCCCAGCCACCTGAGATGGTGACAACCATACGCAAATACACAAGATACTTCGTAAAATATGCGAAAAACAATAAGTGAGCCTGTAAAATTTAAAGGTTGCCCTCGATTACTCTAAGATCCCATCATCAGATCCTAACTTGGTGACAGTGGGACCACCTCAAAACTATCTACTTTGGAACAAAAAAAGAATTTTGAAAATCCGTCAACAATTGGCGGAGTATTCGATGAACAAACATACAAAAAAAAAAAACATATAAACAGCCGAACATAGTACCTCCTCCTTTTTGTGAAGTCGGTAAAAAATACTTGCATACGAAATTGTTCCAAAAGGAGCATGATCGCATTTGCGAAAACTAACGCGGTTGAGTACCTACGTATTTGAGCGAGTAGCCGTATAAGATACTTAATAGTCTTGCAAGTATTTTGAGTCGGCACCCAGTGTGCGTACTTGGAAGCAAATACCTGGTGTAAAAACCCGGTCGCATATTTATGCGACCGGGACCGGGTTTTTACACCAGGTATTTCTAGCTATTTTTTACGTACCTTCCCTACTCGCGATCACACGTTTTCGTAACGCATTCGCCAGTTTACTCCCCAAGTCAAGCGCGCCTAAAGAAGTTTCACTTCAAAAAAAAAAATTAACAAGTAATAAGTCAGGGTGTGAGTAATTTTCAGAGACAAAACCAGAATATAACAGCTCATTGAGCTCACTCAGCTCATTCGGCAATCAATCACTCGAATACACGTGCGTTCCAGTCATCAGCTATGACATTTGCTGGTTGCGTAACTACAATGCCAACAAAATGATGAAAACATGTAACTCGCTCCTTATTTGGAACGCGCCTTGCTTGGTCGTAGGGTTGGCGGCTTTAAGTAACTACTCCGAGAGTAATTGTTATACCAAAAGTAAATCTAGGTAGGTGTGAGTACGATTTTCTACCATTCTTTCATCAAATTCGAGCATTTATTTCAATTAAATCAATTTACAGGCACTTTTGAATTGTCAAAGAGTCCGTCAGTTAATCAGAACAATGAAGCTAGTAGTGGCCCATTCCAAAGCGAATAGAGAAGAACAGGCAAGAATCCTTCCTCAGATTTACTCTTTAATCCATGGTAATAATTTTGCAAGTTGCAAGTCACAAGAAAGAGATCTTGTTGTCCCAAGATCTATTTCTTTCTCGCTTTCGGGAAATACGTGCGTCATGTTATGTTACCTTCTTTCATTATTAGTCGATTGACTAATATTCTCATCACTGTATGAACTACCTATTCATTGATAACTCTGTCGACACCCGAAATGAAGAATAGATCTTCCCCAAATAGGTTAGTAGGGTTGACAACTTGACTTACTTAAAAGTAACAGCCACAAAATGACATCTTCTTTTTCCTGGATATTATCCCAATTTATTTGCAGCCAGCCCTCCTAGTACTTCTGCGCCACGCTGTACGGTTGTGGGTTGTCTCCTTTGCTGTGTTGTTCACTATCATCTCATTTTTTTTTTGCCTCAAAACTACATAATTATATTTATGTATAAAAAATATATTTATAAATGTGTTTGTGAACAGTTGCATTCAAATATCAACAGCCCTAAACTCCAATCCTAAACACCGAAGAACATTGTTTTCGTGCTGAGTAAATAAATAGGTACCACAGTCGTTGTGCAACTGATTTTGTAAATTCACAAAGAACTATGTGTCAGAATTAGCTGTGGCGAATTACCGCCTTTGTACTGTGCTTTGTAGCAGGGCTCGGATAACGGTATATTTTTCGAAACGTTTTCGTCTTAATTTATACCTAAGAAACGATTTGATTCGTTTACGTTCGAACAGAACGTTATAAAAAACGTTTTTGAAGAACAATTATAATTTAAATCGTTTTTGATTATTAAACGTTTTAAAACCGTTTTTTTTTATTTTTGGGTTCGACAGGACAGGTATGAAATTACGAATATCGTGAATTTCATTCAGTTGATATTTCACGGACGCGCGGCTTCGCCGTTTCAAGTAAAATTATCTGTGAGTCTGTGACTGTTCTTCTGTAAGTACGAGTACCTAGATAAATTATATTTACCGTATTTCTTGTATTTTTTGCTGACAACCTTCCATCTGACATTTTGATTTCTTACTTTCATCATTGTAAATGTAATATGAATAAATTAGGTTTTTTCTCTTTCGTCCCATTTTGTGAGCAAGAAACAAACACCACTTAATAACAAATCACTCGCAACGCAAGTCACAACACAATCTCGATCAATACGTTAGAAGCGCATTGGAATGAGTGATGCAATGAAATCAAAATATAACATACTACGGTAGGCGGTACCCGATCCAATTAAATAAGTTCATGCTTGTCGCCGCACACTGTGCGCGGCTGCGTCCTGCGGAATAAACCGGTTTTTACCCTGCGGAAATAACGTTCTCATTTTGTTTTCATTCCGAACAAAATGACGTACAAAGAACTGTTCAAAACGTTTTAAAAACGTTATATTAAATAACGTTTCCGAGCCCTGCTTTGTAGCTCCGTTTGTCTTGGTCAAGCTTAGGTCATGTGTGTCATTGATTTTTTTGTTTTAATACGGTGTAGGATTTGCAAATAATATAAAGTTTTTATGGAGACGGGAATGGGGGCAGATTCAAGAACGTTTCTGCTATTTTCTTTATATAATTTTAATTTCGTATATATTTTCCCTCTCACTGAGAGGACGCCTATGTCCCAGCAGTGGGAATATTATAGGCTGATTGTGATGATATGATATATTTTTTATAACAATTTTTTAACGATGTTGACAAATGTTTAAAAGTATTAAAATCAATTTAGTACACCGCATATTTTATTATGACATTATAAATAATAACAGCCTCACAGGTCGATCGAACCTTGGTCGGTCGTGGATGGGTGTCTGTGCTTCGGAAAGCACTAAGCCGTTTGTCCTGGCCGGCTGTCATTCTTAGATCTTTGACAGTCGCTACGGGTACTCAGAAGCCTAAAAGTCAGACACCCAGTCTTGCCAAGAGGCATCGTGTTATCACGTAACTGGGTTGTGGAGGTCAGCTAGGCAGTCGCTCTATCTAAAATACTGGTATTCAGTTGCATCCGGTTAGACTAGAAGCTGACCCCAACATTATCTGGTTGGGAAAAGGCTAGACAGATTAATATTATGAGGCAATGGCTTGGGTGAATATTTAGTATTAATTGTTATTTGGAACCATAGGTAAATAATCTCTCATACCTTTTAAGTAATGAAGTTACCAACTTAAAATCTCCTGGCAACTTTGAACTCATTATTACCACGACATTTGTATTCCTAGCAAAGTGACAGTGACGATCAACGGATAGATAAACAGACCGACTACACATGCAATGGAAACATTCGATAACATCTATATAACTATCAATAACATACAAACAATTTCCAACCTTAACGCACAAAAGTTCATATTTCTACGGGCTGTCAAACGTAAAGCTTTTTAAAATATCGTGTGTGGTGCGTTTACAGAGTGTGTCGTAATTAAAAAAAACTCGCGAGTAATTACTCCAGTGTCGAAAGCCGACTTCGTGAACGATGAACTAAGCTGTCTATGGTATGTCCGAATTTTTGTGAGGGCAACGACATCGTATGATGAATTAACTGTGATGTTGTGAGTGTTGTGACAGTGTTTGATTTAAAAAAAGTGCTGTATTTTTTATGATTTGTTGCTTTTTGTTGTAAATCACCTAGAGATTTAAGGCTTATTTAAAACCATCTCGTCTCTGTTTCTTTAGTCATGTTATGGCGGGAGTTGTCAGGGGGTTTTCATACTGACAACTTCGTCGAACCATCCGAGACCCTTCCACCTGATCAAGTGTTACCGTGGCCGAATTCAAATTCTCTAAATAGACTTCGAATCCAAGTCGGCCGGAGGTAAAACAATCACCATAGTGGGGGGTTCATGGACGGCTCTCAAGTGCGTATGCAACTTCTTTCCACAGACAATGGCCCACCTTCCTTTCAGCGCCGCATGCCCTGGCACCTGTGTACTTGATGATCTTATGGCTTGGTTTGTAAACGGAGTTGACGCAGCTGAATTTTTGGGCCAAACATGTTTAAACTTCTTGCCACCGTTAAGCTAAGAAGAAGATAGGGGGCAAGCCTTTTGCCAAAAACCTTTTCTGTTTACTGATAACTTTTGCATTACAGTCTTGCCACCCTGATGACAATCAAAGCACCTTTTTTATGATGTAAAATATAAAAATCTATTTCCAGAACGTCCTATATCATTCGTTTTAACGATCTAAAGGACCACAGGTTCTGTATAAAGCGCGAATTTTTATGCAACAAAGTTCACTTTTGTTGCGTTCATTTTATTTCCCTCCAAACGACCCATAAAGATCGCTGTTCCCAAAACATTAAAATGTAAACTGTATTAAAACAGCCATTTTGTATCATTTACTTTTATGCCACACACGTGTGTACCTTTCCTTATCAATAAGACACACAAAAATCAACCATAACTCAAATGATGGATGGTTTAAAATAGCTTTAGCAAAGGAATAATCGTGCAATTATTTAAGATTCCCGAAATCGTTTAGTAACAGTTTAATATCACACATTGGAGGGAGCACGGTGTCCATATGATTTGGACACCCATCAAAATTCCATGTACAGGTTGATTTTAAATGTATTTTTGGGCCTTTGCTGTGAAGTTTGGCACATCTCCTTATTGAAAGCCTGGCCCGTTATATCTGTAAAATGTCACCTGTTGGGTGATTGAGTAACTAACCAATCACAAGTGACGCTGGCAAAATAGTCGACATCCGCCAAAATGCCAAATAAGAAAAAAAAACATTAATAATTAAGAGTCGAAGTTGAATTTAGTACAGTTTAATTAACAGAATATTTTTTGTACAGTAAGTACTTAGGGTTAGAAAAGATAGTGACGGGTCTAAAAAAAAAATTCTAACTACATGCGGACCCTTTCAAGTAGTTATTATATAGTATTACCATAACCAGAGGCCAAACGTCGGGGCTCGAGTGATAAGCCTCAAGCACAAGCAGACGGCTTGATTATAATTATCTACTAATCTGTCGATGCCTTGAGCTATTGTAATGTAGGGTATTCCTAAGTTAAAATTGTATTTAATGTTTTGTAGGCTGACCGCACAAGCCAGTCAAATAAATATTGTTGTGCGAACTACATCGTTGTTTGATTCTACAATGGCGACGAGGATGGGATAATTCGACGAATTCGACATGAAGAATGGGAATTGGCAGTCGTACTGTGATAGGCTGGATATGTACAGTCGCCAGCACATCAAGTTACTACACTTTGACCTTGAACGCCTTATGAGCAACAACAGCGAGAATCGTGCGAAAGAGATAAATAGCTTTTTGTCTGTTCTTACTTGTAATGTTTCGTGCTGCAGTGCGGACGTGAGAGTGTGTGCGTATGCGCGTCGTCGTGTAGAATAAAATATTGTGCGATAAGAAATAGCGTCGCAAGTTGAATACTTGATTCGAATCGAAATAATGGCATGGTAATAAAAGCAAGCGGCCCGCGCAATGCCTAAAATAGATAATTATGAAAACTTATAATCAATATTTTTTATTTAAAGTATCTTTTATTTAATCCTTTATTTTTACATATTTGTTGGAAAATTACCTGAGTATTAAGTAGGTA
This sequence comes from Amphipoea oculea, assembly GCA_945859645.1. NCBI lineage: Eukaryota > Metazoa > Arthropoda > Insecta > Lepidoptera > Noctuidae > Amphipoea > Amphipoea oculea. Next base: position 20,841,211 of record OX243873.1, read on the forward strand.
TTACCTACTCATATTACATTTAAACAGGTAGGTAAATATGGTATACACCGTTACATTATTGACTAGCGAAATTTCACGCTCTCGATGAATATTGTTAAGTAGACAGGTAGGTATAATATGATGTAAGAAAAACATTTCTTTTTTTGGTTTTAATGACCCTTCCGGGTTTTTTTACCTACTTACTAACGGACTGGCGGTCACCTGTTTTAGCGCGGTTCTTGCTCTTTTATTCCATTTTTACGAAATTAATTTCTGAAAACCCATAACACAATCTCTGCTTGAAATTTGAAAAAAATATGGATACTTACTCCATCACGAACGTGTGTGAAGTTTAGCCAATTAATTATACCTACAAAAAGGCTTTTGTCATTCCGTCGTGTTTGAGATCGTTTCGTCCGCTACACGATCTTATTACTCAAACAATAAGGTTGAACGTAGTAACGGAATTACCTATACCTCAAGAAGTTTGCTTTTACATGCAAGTTCAACCTTATTGCGCTAGTTATAAGATACGATTTCAAAGGTTATTAATTTTCAAATAAAATTCTAATCAATTATTTATTATCGTTACCTACTTTACATCCTAAATCTATACTAAGACTGTTTGTTTGTTTGGTTGAACGCGCTAATCTCAAGCAGGAACTGCTGGTTCAAATTAAAAACAACTTTTTTGAGAAAGGCTTGTCCATTTATTGACATAGGCTATATAACATCACGCTAAGATCAATAGGAGCGGAGTGTCAATGAAAAATGTTGCAAAAACTGGAAAAATTATCCCTTTGAGAGCTTCCGTTGCGTACGCTACGTAAACGGTTAAAGTTACGCAAAAATCATGTATGACAGAATTGTTCCTCTTTAAAAGTTCTAAAAAAGGTATCTTTTAACACTTTTACTGCCCAGCACCCGGCTCCCGGGTCGAGCGAGAAATTCGTTTGTGTGTCCACAACTCGGCTCCAGAGTCGTAAATATACGAGTAGATACATGTGACCATGTGGGCACACGAACGAATTTCTCGCTCGACCCGGGAGCCGGGTGCTGGGCAGTGAAAGTGTTAAGGTTGACTCACTATAATCCATGGTAATCAAATTTGTTCTAAAATAATGCATTATTTGCGAAGGTGTTACATGATACTAATCCTTATCCAAATAAATACGCTATTCACAAGTATTTAATTTTAACAAAATTGCCCTTGACATTATATTTTGATTTCAATGAATATCTTAATGGAAACCCATGTCCTTTTCTGTAAAAGGATGTCAGTTCCCATAGGAACCTATTCCGTAAACGTATAACGTCTGACATCTGTCAGACAGGATGACACATCAAAATTTTCTGTTTTTATATAATTTTAATGTATTTATTTTCAAAAGTTCATTGAGTCTCAAAGAATGTGCGCAATTTGGATAGAGTAGTGGAACTGTGGAGCTGACGCTGCCTGTGTGAGCGTGCGCGTTCCATCGCCGCCCGTTCGATGTCCACCGCGCACAGGATGGATGAAAACAGCACATGATATAATTTCTTGCTCCGTTGGTGTAATTGCTGTATGGCGTTCCAGTAGGAGGATAAATAAATAAATAAATAAATAAATTCCTATGGGAACTCGGGTGAAGCCACATAAAATGCGAAAGTGAGTTTATTTGTTACGCTTTCAGTTTTCACGCAGTGGCGTAGCTAGCCATAATGGGGCCCCATATCAAAATATCTTGGCGGGGTCTTTTGCAAAAAGGACGGTGACGTTTTTTTAACTAAATAAATATACCGTCGCGGCCTCCCGTATGATAGATACGGCAGTAGCTAACCCCCCTACTTTTGGCGCATAACTACACAACCGACCATCATGGAATTTTGCATACCTAATTACCTACCTATCAGAAAAGGATATAGGATAGGTTCCTACGGGAACGCGTGTGAAACTGCGGGAAAAATATCAAAATAAATGCGGAATAACAATCATAATATTTTTATTTATAAACATAACTTATAAAAAACATAAAAACAAATATACTTATAAATAAAACCAAACTACACAATAGATTAAAATTTTCTGTAACTTATTATGTGAATAAAGATTTTTTTTTTTAATGTCTGCACAGCTAGGGACCTTCAGGCCCCGGACCTTTGGAAGGCGTTATTATTGGCGACACGGCACGACAGGGGATTTTTGTAATACCCACAGATGATTTCGAATCTAATTTAACACTGTTAACACTCACATTTCATTGTTACGTCACCGCCTGCTTTGGCATATTTCAACACGTTCTGCCATGCCGAATTGTGAACGCTAAACATGATAAAATAAGATCTCAAATAATTTTCGCTTACTAAAATCCCTTGTCGTGCCGTCCCGCTAGTGGGTGACGGCCGTAACTTAAATTATCACCAACAATAGTAAAGGAAAAATTCTCAAGAATATAAAAATGGTGCGAAAAGAAGTATTAAATTTGAATTTACAGTAATTATCATACTATCTTTACCACATTATTAGAAGAATTATCAATTCTAATATTATAAAATGCGAAAGAACTTTGTCTATGCCTTTGCGGCCAAACCGCTAGGCAATTGTGATGAAAAATATGGAGATAGTTTGAAGCCTGAGGAAGGACATGGAGCAATATAATCTTAACCTTTTTATTTTTAAATATTCATATAACTGAAAACTTAACAAATACCTACTTACTATAAATTAAAATATACTTTCAACAAAATGTGTTTGCCCAGTCAAAATTATAAAACTCTAGGCAAAAACTTATGCGCCTGGGTCATTATGAACTTCTTAGCAGGGCGGCGGCATTTCTTACCGGCGTCCTTCAGGCGCCTCCTGACTGTGTCCATTGATATCTAAAACAAAGAAAATTTTGTCAATTACTTATGAGAAATTGTACGGGCCAACTTAACTAATCTGCATTCGCGATTTATTTGCCAAAAATGTAAACAAAAATGAGTTTATGGAAAAATAACTTTAACCGGTCAAGCAGCGCGCGTCGCTCATTGGCGACGAAACAATAGAAAATCAATTGTGTCTCATTAGCGGAGCTTGACAGATTAAATCCTACACATAACACAATGAAGTTACAATAATTAATTTTTTTACGCTACAACTTTAACTTTTTCAATAGTGCTAGTCACTCTGAAATCAACTTAATTGCCATTAAAATAAAGTTGATATTTGTTTAACTTGAAATAATATTAATTTGAAACATAAGTTTGAATAGACTTTAAATAAGTATGGGACGGTTAAAAATATTCTTCAAAATACACAAATAAACAATCTGTCGAATTGAGAACTTCCACCTTTGTAGAGATGGGCTGTAAGCTATGGTTGTAAAGAACTGAAGATTTAACTAATAGTATTAATAGTAATAACATTCACTAAGTCTGGCCGAGCATTGGCTGCGCGGTGTGCGTAAAACCGGTTTGAATGAGCGCCGAGCTGGCCGTGCGTCCTTCCAACTACATTTTTGTCTATTAGTGTGGGTCCTGAGTGATGGCGGCGCACCGCGTATGGCGGATTGCGGAGCGGATTTACTCGTCGATACCTGTCCTTGGTGCACGCGGGAAATTGATGCGTGCGCGCGTGTTTCGTTTATTTTCCTTTGGTTTTTATAATGTCGATATCAAAACTCAAACGTTTACAATATTTAGAAAGAAGCAGTTTCTTTACCGATGATCTATATTTTTTTGTGATAAAAAAAGAAAGCAGGAAATTCTATCTACAGAATAAAGAAGCGGTGAATACGTTAGACTACATCTATATGAAGAATTAAGACATCCAAATGAGAGGCTTTTCCATCACTGCAGTGACATCAGGAAAGTCTTCATTCAAATTAATTTGCGACATTTCACTTCACTATCTGCGAGTAAAGGTCAAAATACGCGTATTGATGAGCGCACCCGCCAGTTAGGATTACCATTTAGAAATTTGAAAAGTCCTGACAAAAAGCCTGACATTTCAATAAAAGTCCGGACATTTTAGACACAAAATCCAAACATTAACCACTTAGTTACAGTGGCATGGTAGCAGACCGTCGTGAAAGGATCCCAAAAAAAAAGAGCTGAAAAATATAAAAATTAATATTTATACCAGAAACTAGCGACATGTTTGATCATTTTACGTAAAACTATTTTTATTTTGAAGAAAATATTATGTTTATGCCAAAAAATCCGGACAAATTAAAGAGCCGGACAAAGTCCGGTCAAGCTCAAATGTGTTAAATATTTGTTTAATGCGCCGTTCATTCCGCCTGCGCGGTGCGGTTGCCAATTTGTGGGGATTTCCCCACGCTGCGGGGAATCTCAACACCGTTGGGTATTTTGTGTTAAAATTTTTCCGGTAAATTCCAGGCTCAATTTTTTTTATGGCAGCATTACGTCATTTCAACGATTCTTCGGGGCTGCGTTCCGTTTGAATCTATTGATTTTTGGTATAGAAATGAGTTTATTTTATGAAATATTTTTGTGGGAATCAGCCAATTAGAATTTTGCTCTCTCCAAATTCGGGGATTTTCACCTATGATTTTGGGGAATCTAGAAAATAGGCATTGGCAACGCTGCTTAGGATGCACACTTAGGTAGTAGGTATTATTTTAATCAATTTTGTTATTCACTGTTTATGAAAACCATGTTTTATGTTAGTGATGAATAGAGATCGGATATTCAGATGCATATTTACCTAAAGTGAATTTTTAGCGCTGAAATTTGGAAGCGGCTCCTTAATATATTTTTTCTTAAAAAAAATCCCGGGATGCCAGGAACACCCGAAATGCATAACTAAGTAGTCGGGTGTATAGTATGGAAGGAAGGAACTACATAAATAAAATTATTCTAAATAACATATGTAGTCCGTTATCTTATCTTGACGTTGTTTGCTATTGCAGTTTGGTATCTGCCTACCTACTTTTCAATATTAGGTAGGTAGAAATGCATCCGATTCTATAGTCGGAAAAAAACAAAAAAATCCGGAATCGCGGGATTTTGATGATCGATACAAAAGTGCATTCCATATAAGCCAACTTTTGAAAGTAAATAAATAATTATACATCCAATTCTATAATCAGAACCTCGGAATCGCCAGATTTTTTAGATACAAAAGCGCATTCCATATTAGCCAATTTCTCAACTTTAGGTGAATATGCATCCGAATATCCGATCTCTAGTGATGAATAAGTTAAGGTGATAGGTAAGTGTGATTACAAGCTACACATGGACTCACGCTGTACGAAGTAGAGGTCACTCGTGTGCTTAGAAAAGGATCGGCAGAGTGTGCAGCGACCATAGCCGCATCGTCTGCCGCCATAGTGGCCCTCGCGTAGAGTTGGCTTCTATGCTTCCGCATTCTTCCCACCGCCGAAGAGCCAGAAGTAAACTGTTTTTTTCTGGAACGAGAAATATAGCTATAGTTTTTTTGCCCATTATTACTCAATTACTATAGGCAAAGAGATCATTGATTTTTAGACCATTTTTACATGTAGGTAATTTTCTCTTGGGTCTGACACTTTAAAAGCCCTGTTTTGAATGTTCTTTATGCCTGATCGTTACGATTTCATTATATTATGTAGACTATGTATTCCTCTTTTGTATTACGTAACAACATTTGTCCTATCTCTATACAATAAAAACTTTCTAGAACATTAACTCACTTAAATCGAACTTAGTCATGTTTTCATTATACAAAATTTTTTCTATCTCTAAAACCCGTGGACAACAAACTAGAATATCATTTATAAACATAATACTCTCAATTGACACTAAAATCACGCAAATATTCCTATAAACAAAAAACCTCGTTTTCAAGTTACGTAATTATTCTATCATTTTTCTTCACATTAAAATTCTCAAAAATTCTACGTTAAATATTCCTATCAGATACTAACACGAAAACTAATAATAAAAACAAGTTAGAAAGCTAATTAGAACAATACAAAATACCTACTTAAATCTTATTTTATTAGAAATTCAAATCTTACTCAGTAAAACAGTAATAGTCCGTATCAACTTGCGCCCTGGAGCGCGGATAGGGTCATAAGAGTCATAATTACTATCCTATTATATTCCTATTCTATCACTTTTACACTATTCTAAATTATTTATCACTTTGCTGATCTAAAAACTCAGTCAAATATTCACTATTCGCACGCCCAGCGTTCGTTACTGTGCGTAATTGCGTAGGTATTTACTTTAAAATCCAATCACAACCTACTGTAATAACTTTTGTTTACAATGTTCAATGACTAAATGGAATCAAAATCAGTTCATCCAATTCTGTTTACTTATGTATAACTCTGAATTTAAGCTTTCACGGTTACCTACACTACATTTTAAATGACGCTTGAAACAGCGCGCAGCGTTAAACCTAAAAACTTACAATATCGGGAACTCATTAGGAAAGAACACAAAGAAGATACCTACCTACCTATCCCTTCTGTTAACTTAATCCGAAAATTCTATAGTAAAACACTATTGACCCTTGTTTCAATAGTAACCTTTGTTTATTTTAATTTAAAAATTATAATTACAAAAAGTATTACTCACCGTTATGCCCGTCTGCCGACAAATATCAATCACAATTCACACGGCAACCACTTAATCTAAGGGCTATGATGCGCTCCGTTTCAATGTGTGTCAACTCAGGCGGCATTCTTGTTGACTTCCATTTTATATTATTATTTAAACGCACAGCCCAAATATGCACAGCACAGTTGCACACGACGCAGTTGCTGTTGTTACGACTCCAAGGGACGTAATGAATAAAAATAAAGTAATAAACAAACGTTCGGGAAAACCCGGGAGCGGTGGCGGACGCGCAAGGGCATGTGGGTGTGGCTTATTCCTAGTGAGACATGATAATTGGCTCCCAATTATCAGTATGTGCAACCATTGGACAATTTTAGAAACGTTGAAAACTCCACCAATCATGCCAAGGATACTTTCTTTCTAACACTATACGGCGCGTCGTAGTTATAGATATGTATAGAGTTTACTTTGATGTGCTGCTGTCTGTACTTTGTGGTGAATTCTGTGAAGGACGAACTAAAATTACCAACGCTGATTGCATTCATGGGTGAAACGGCGTATGAATTACTAGTAAATTTGTGCAGTCCTCGGAAACCGGCGGATATGACCTTCACAGAGGTTCGGAAGGTCATGCGAGAACATTTGCAACCAAAGCCGTCTATTTTAAAAACCTCTTCATTTGCCTATCATGTAAATACCTAGGTACTTCAAACAATTCATGTAGTTGGGTGGCCTCAACAAAAAACCTTGCCATTTTTTGGACCGCCATTGAAAATGACCTAGTCATTACCAATGGCGCACTGGCTTCTGCCCCGACTTCGTCCACGTGAAATTTCTTGTTTTTTTATATAAAATATATATCCTATGACACTCGGCTATACAGTAGCTTCCCATTAGTGAAAGAATTTTCAGAATTGGATCGGTAGTTTCGATGATTACCCCTACAATACAACCTCACAAATATCTCTATACAGGGTGAAATTGAATTCATGGGCATCCTTTTAAGGGGTCATTGTGATCATCATTATGAACAACTTTTAGCGAAAAAAAAGCAGCTCTTCCCTACATTTTGACGAGTTATGTGAACATAAATGCAAGGAACAGCTGATTTTTTTTCGCGATTTTAGGTTTAGTCCCATAGTAAAAGTTGTTCAGTTGTAGTTGTTGTTGTAGTTGTTGTTTGTTGTGAGTACAATGACCCCTTAAAATGATGCCCATGAATTTAATTTCACCCTGTAGAATGCCAACTAATATGTATTTCACGTTTCCGGATGACAGCAATGCGGACGATTACTTCGACGCCTAGTGTCCTTTGTTTTTGTATTTATTTGTATAGTAAGTCAGTTAGTCATTTAATTTAGTATCTAGTGTAAATAGTTAGTTACATTTTTTCTAAATAAATATGTGTTATATATAAACGCGAAAGTGAGTTAGTTTGTTACACTTGATGTGGATGAAATATGGCACACAGATAGACCAAGACCTGGGTAAGAACAAGGCTACTTTTCAAGCTGGACCGCAGAAGAAGTCGCGGGTACAGCTGCAACAGCTTGTATTAGTATACAGGCTTATTTTTTTATCACCATCCTAATTTTTACAGGGTGTTCTACCCATGAATATGAACAACTTTCACTATGGGACCAACTCTGAAATCACGAAAAAAAAATCGGCTGTTTCATACAAAAGTTCAATACCTACTTGACCAAAATGTATGAAACAGCTGATTTTTTTTTTCGTGATTTCAGAGTTGGTCCCATAGTGAAAGTTGTTCATATTCATGGGTAGAACACCCTGTAAAAATTTGGATGGTGATAAAAAAATAAGCCTGTATATTAATCTCAACATCCTGTATAGACTGACGTCAAAATGGTGGCCTACATAGCGTATGCTAATAGTTATTTAATGCATTTAGATATATAATATAGTTTATTTTTTTTATTAGTCATTGGAACCAATTAGTTATAGCGATCAAGAGAACTGTCTTCACTAGCTTTGAGGTTTTCTTGTTTTTTTTTATGATCCATATTTTGAGAGCCTGTTTCATAATGTCCAGATACACAATGTAACATAAATATATAATGTGAAAGACAGATAAAGTCTGGGCCCTGGAGAAGGACGCAGACTATTTTTCATCCTGAATATTTGTATGAAAAAAATTATAAAATACAAAATACACGCAGACGGCCGCAGGAGCAACGCTACAGTTCCACAAAAAAAAACTGAACAGAATTGTATGAAATTATTTGTTAGATAAGTTAATCAGCAATATAATCATGTTCCCACTGCTGGGACACAGGCCTACTCTCTTCGAGGGGGAGTGGGCTTTAATCTACGTAGCGGGCCCAGTGAGGCTTGATGGATGTCAAATGCCTTTGAATTTTTGGTTCTGGACATGCCCATTTCCTCCCGATGTTTTCCTTCACCGTTTTGAGAACAGTGTTAAGAAGTTAACAACAGACGGTGATAAAAATAGACTATCAATGTTGTATATTTGCTGTTAATAATAATATGGCGCCAAAAATCCGCCATTTTGTTTTATTTTTTTTATTTTGATATACCCAATGTCACTCTCACAGTAAATACGAATCTAACGACACCTCTCAAGCTAAAATCCATCGAGCCGTTCAGGCCCCAGAGCGTGCCAAACAATCATACATACATACATACCCTCGAAAAACATAACCCTCCTTCTGGCGCAGTCGGGTAATTAGGTACTTTGTCTTTCTCTGGTCTAGTGCTGTCATTTAGTAGGCCCTAGGGGCATCATTTGTTAAAGACATTAGATCTAGACCTATTGGCAAGCTTAGAGATCTCTTTATCTATCAGTTTATCAATCATTTCAGTCGATCTCAGTCTGATGGTTATAGGCTTTTCTAAGTTGCCACATATTGTCTAGATTAGACTTTGCCGGTCTTAGATAATGTGGCTAAGAAGCATCCTACTACGCTAGATTTGCTTTTTTTAATTTGCTTTCAATCAACTCAGCCTATCGCAGTCCACTGCTGGACATAGGCCTCCCCCAGACTGCGCCACAGCACCCTGTCCTCCGCCTTCCGCATCCAGCCTACCCCAGCTACCTTCTTTAGGTCGTCCGTCCATCTAGCTGGGGGGCGTCCCACACCACACTACGCTTGCCGGTACGCGGTCTCCACTCCAGGACTCGTCTGCTCCACCGGCCATCGGTCCTTCGACACACATGGCCAGCCCACTGCCACTTCAGTTTGCATTTTCTGCAAGCTATGTCGGTAATTAAATTGTATGGTAATTAGATTTGGATCATACAATACATACAAAATGTTCCTATGATTCTGTAAATCCTCTTATCTTAATCAAAACGTGGTAAATACTGCTTCGTCGGTCTAGTGGTCGCAAACGCTCCTGCTCGGTTTATTTTCGTGGGATCCCACTCAGGGGTCCTGGGTTCGATTGCCGGGTCGAGCAAAGTGTTATTGTGGTTTCTATCTGGAATTTCTCAGTCCGGATTCTGGATTCATGCCCGGTTAATAGCAATAGGCTCGCCCCCTCTTACACGGGACTTAAACGAAACTGGCGAAATGTGGGTGTACAGTCACGTCTAAAAGTATGTATACACTTGGCTTTATTCAAAGGCGATTTTCTCCTTTATTTTTGAATGAAATTTTATGTTATTACGAAAATAGTATTTTCGAACCCATAGGTTTATGTTAAGTGTCGTATTTCGAAAATTGCCAAGTGTATACATACTTTTAGACGTGACTGTACTGTAGATACACCTCCTGCTTTAACCCTTCTGGGAGTAAAGGCGTGAAGTTATGTGATCAAAACGTATTGACACTTATTTGACCGCCGGAGAGATTATTTTTACCATCCTACAGTTACTAGACAACTATCTATCATCCAAACTTCCCAAATACGAACCGACATACGTTACATAAAGAAACGAGCATCTAATCATAATAATTTCTCGCACATCTACATGTGTGTTACAAAAAACCGTCATGCGAGGCTTATTCCTGCTAATTATAACGCATCAAGATCATTCGGTCGTACTATAGCGTTTGACAGCGCCGTTAACATTAAGTTAGATAAATGAACGCAAGTATGCTGACTAAATTGTTTTTAATATTGGAGGCAGAAGTGATAAATTACAATAGTTTTTAGGGTACCGTACCCGGTGCCAACGGGACCCCATTCCTAAGGCTCTCCGCTGTCTGTCCGTCCGTCTATCTGTCATCTTTTGAAAAGTAATGGGTATAGTATTTTTTTTTCACGAAGCGACGCGCGTTTTACTAGTGTTAACCAAGTGTAACCAAGTGTGCAAACAAACTGATAGCAGTGGTGGCCCAGTGATAACGACTGCGACTTACGAGTTGCAGGTCGTAGGTTCGAACCCAGACAGGCGCTTTACTTTGTGTAAATTATTTCATCACCACTGCTCTCAAAACGGTGAAAGAAAACATCGTGAGGATACCGGCATGTCCTAGAACCAAAAATTCGAAGACATGTGACATATACCAATCCGCACTGGGCCCGCGTGGTAGATTACGGCCCATTCCCTCTTACCGAGAGGAGGCCTGCGTCCCAGCAGTGGGAACATTATAGGCTGATTATGTACAAACAAGATGTGAATGTGTGTGTGCAAACGAGTAGCTTCAGCACATAACTGGCACGACAGCAAAGTTGCCATTGTCTCGGACGGTACCGAGAGCTCCTGCGCTTACACACACATTCAGAGCGAGTTTGGTAACCACAAGTAAAGCGCGTATCGCTTCATGGGATAAAAATACTGTAGTAACGCTTAAAATTTTCACAGTGTGTCAAACTCAAACTCAAACTCAAAGCATTTATTTCAATTAAACCATTTACAGGCACTTTTGAATTGTCAAGAAGTCAGTCAGTCAAAAAAAAATGAAGCTAGTTGCCCATTCCAAAGCGTAGGTACCTATGGAGAAGAACGGGCAAGAAACTCCATGGACACTCTTTTAAATCAAAATAATGTGGTTACAAAGTCTTGGTTACATCATTCATGTTAAAAATTATACATGTGAGAACGATGCAGAACGTGTACTACTATGGCCGCTATAACATCATCATCTGCCTAGCCTTTTCCCAAATATGTTGGGGTCGGCTTCCAGTCTTAACCGGATGCAGCTGAATACCAGAATTTAAATGGAGCGACTGCCTATCTGACCTCCACAACCCATCAGTTACTGGGTAATACGATACCCCTTGGTAAGACTGGTTGTCAAATTTTCGGGCTTCTGACGACCCGTAACGACTGTCAAAGATTCACGAATGACAGCCGGTGATGGGTAATTTTCCGAAAAATTTCAAAACTCGGAAATTTTTCAATTTATTTTTCTGAAAAATTGAAAAATTGGAAAAATAATGGAAATATATATTTTTATCGAAATTATTAGTTTATAAAATATGTATAGTTCATAATAAGTTGAAATTCAAAGGATTTAATGGCTTTACATGTTGTTTTTAAAAAAAAAACAAATGTGCAAAGTTATATTTTAATACAGATTCATGGTCAATGGTTTATTTTACACATAAACATATATAATTACGTCACTCATGATTAATCTGAATCCAAATCTGAATCATGATCATCATAAAAGAATTCGTCATCAACATTTTGTACATTATCTGCATCTACAAACAGTAAATCTTCCGCATCACAAAACTGTTTTTCTGAATTTGGGATTTGTTTTTGGGATTCTTTAACTGTATAATCTGGACTAGACCAACGTTGAGCGTACTGGCTGTACTCATCTGGTTCTGATATGTACGTATCACTTCTAGGTAAGCTGCAATTTGGAGTATCGTCTTTTCCGGCGACTTCTGAAAGCTTATTTTTTTTTTCTTGGAATGTAATCAGCATTTTCAGTGAATAAATTTTCTGATTTATTACTCATATTGTCAAAATTACAGTTCATTTCAGTATCTGATTCACTATCTGAAGCTAGTATAATCTTTTCTGAAAAACAAATAAACATACATAAACTCACGCGAAGGCAAAGCCAACGAGTCTAAATTATATTATAATGCTACGTGTACGAGTAGTTAAACGAACGTGCGATATTAAGTAGATAGGTACCTACTAGTTTGTTGGTATTTCTGTTTAATAGTAAAATATTAGTCGGTAGGTGCTTACCTTTGGACATCGCTGTCTACTAACAATGGCAGTTTTGTGAATCAGATCAGTCAAAAACACTCATAAAATTGTATAAGTGTAACTGTGTACTTACACTTATACAATTTTATACAAAAACACTCATAAAATTGTATAAGTGTAACTGTGTACTTACACTTATACAATTTTATGAGTGTTTTTGACTGATCTGATTCACAAAACTGCCATTGTTAGTAGACAGCGATGTTTATTTGTTTTTCAAAAAAGATTATACTAGCTTCAGATAGTGAATCAGATACTGAAATGAACTGTAATTTTGACAATATGCGTAATGAATCAGAAAATTTATTCACTGAAAATGCTGATTACATTCCAAGAAAAAAAAATAAGCTTTCAGAAGTCGCCGGAAAAGACGATACTCCAAATTGCAGCTTACCTAGAAGTGATACGTACATATCAGAACCAGATGAGTACAGCCAGTACGCTCAACGTTGGTCTAGTCCAGATTATACAGTTAAAGAATCCCAAAAACAAATCCCAAATTCAGAAAAACAGTTTTGTGAATTTTGTGATGCGGCAGTGATGACAGAACCAGAGTACAAAGCGGAAGAAAATGAGAACATTAGAATTTCAAATTTAATGTTTTGTAAATTTATCTCGCATGAACTTGACCAGTATACCGGTGATGAACGGTATAATCTTATGCAAGAAATCATAAAAGTCTTTAAGAAAAATAATAAGTAAGTAACAGTCTTAGTAATAGGGTACCTACGGAATCCTAAAAATGAGAAATTTTAGTATTTTGATAAAAAGTAACAAATAATTTGTTATCTTGTTTTATTTTCTGATCTTGGTCGACTTCCCATTTTTTTCCAATATTTGAAAAATATTTGAAAAATTGGAAAAATATTGGAAATTTTTAATTTTTTCTTTTCTTTTCATTCCGAAATTTTTCCATTACCCATCATTAGCCGGGACCAACGGCTTAACGTGCTTTCCGAGGCACGGAGGGGTCTTGGTATGTAAATTTGGCCACCCATCCACGGAACAACCGCGGCAAGCGTAGCTTAACCGGATCGGACGACCCGTGTGGCTGTTATTACTTAGCCACAAGCCCCAAGAAACGAAAATATGTAGTCAAATATTGTACTGTGGTACGGAACCGTTCGTGTGCGAGTCCGGCTCGCACTTGACCGTTTTTTAGGATGAAACTAACGTTACTAGCTACTCACAAGTATTGTAAGATGCCAGAAAAAGTTAATAAAAAGACTTCGTTAACACACTTTATAAATGCAATTCATTAGGTCATCAATGGACATTGGAATTGGATGAGAATAGATAAAACGTGGGTGTTCTTAAAGTCTTTGTAATACAAACAACATAGGATGGATTCTTTTGAGTCCAAGCTGTTCTTTCTGCGAATATACGGTTATAGCTAGGCCAAACATCTTCTTCATAGTAGATCTCGGCTGACCCAGTAGGCTGTAACAACAAAAAGACAATTATAATCAACTAGCTGCGCCCCGCGGTTTCACCCGCGTAAATGTCGATCCCGTGGGAATATCGGGATAAAAATTAGCCTATGTCCTTTCATGGGACTCAAACTTCCCTATACCAAACATCTAAATTGGTTCAGCGGTTTGAGCGTGACGAAGTAACAAACATATAAACACACACACACACACACTCACAAACTTTCGCCTTTATAATATTAGTGTGATTAAACTTAGTTCGTAAATTAACTCGAATATCTAAAATCGACATTCATAATCAGCCTTTAATGTTCCCACTGTCTGGACATAGGCTTCCTCTCTGTGGAGTGGACCGTAATCCACCACGCGGGCTCAATTTTCTTCGAATTTTTGGTTCTAGGATATGCCGGTAGGGTTCACGATGTTTTCCTTCATCGTTTTGAGAGCAGTGGTGATGGAATAAATTACTTAGGTTCGAACCCACGAACGTAACTCGTATGGGGCCGTTACCTCTTGGCCATCACCGGTATATCGAAAATATTTAATTCCGTACTCTTTAGAAACAAACTTCCCCTGTCTAAAACTAAAAAATCGACTATAGTTATTGATATTATAGTAAGTAACTTCCATTCCAAAAGTTATTTAAGACCACCCCATAAAAATACAATGTAACAATCTAGTTAGTAACTCGCACGCACATGAGCTTACACTCTCGATACATCGGTTGACACAAAAATCGATTAGAACAATGATCGATGTGAACAATCGAGAACAATTCGTTACACACGAAACACTGGTATCTGCTTGGAGATAAGGCTTAACAATCACAACACTAATTAATTCTGATGGATGTGCTCCTCAGCCGCGTCATACATGGTTGTTTTACTAAGATAAAAGTGATAGGTTTTGTTCTATTTTCATTCTGAAATGTTATTTAGTTGCAGGCAATGAAAATATGGCGAGAAACATCATGGCATCTCGACAGGTACACACACATTTCTCCAGTTATGTTTATTTGTCACTAGCAGCCGCCCGCGGTTTCACCCGCATAAGTCTCGATCTGGAAAAGGAATATCGGGATAAAAAGTATCCTATGTGTTAATCCTGGTTATAAACTATCTGTGAGCCAAATGTCATTCAAATCCGTTGAGCAGTTTTGCGTAAAGAAGTAATAAATATACAAACACACTCACAAACCTTCGCCTTTATAATATTAGTTGATCAACCGGGCACAAATCCAGACTCCGGGCTACTGTGAAATTCCAGCTGGAAAAACCAGATAACACTATATCCGATCCGGAATTTGAACCTGTGACCTCATGTTCAGCAGTCGCGCTTGCGACCACTAGACCACCGAGGCAGTCGGAAAAAGATCTTTATAAAACATTCACAATTAGTCTAGAGATGTTCTGATAAGAAAACTAAACGATTAAAAAGAACATTCTGGGACAGGAAAATATCTGCCAGTTACAGAAATACATTGTTGCACCATATAAGGAAATCTTATAGTATTCCACATTTGAACAAGACTATCTCGTTCTATCCTCTATGGCCGGTAAACAAGCACACGTATGATACAATCAGCACGCACTCTATACAACACTATGACAAATCGACTCTCAGTAACATCGATCCATCGCGTCACTCGATTATCGATACACTCTTAGTCGAATTATCGCCTGTCGACTCGTGTGAACGATTACAAATAAATAATGGTCAATTCGATTCGATTACTATCACACATTAGGACGCCCCGCTGCTCTCGAACACCTGATATTTATTATAATAAAACATTGATAATCGAGCTATTGTTTAAAAAAAAAATCGCGAACGAAAATATTTTATTAATGGGTGGTGATTTTTTTTTTCATCGGCCATAGGTCATGGCGTGTCAAACTCTGGGCGGTATACCCTTGAAACTATTAGTCTGTAATTCGGCTACATACATATGATTAAGACTACAATATTATGCAATCAAAGACGTTCACACACGAAAAGGTCAAGTTTGCACTCGCAGTGTGATGCTAACATTAACACACCTACAAAATGAAGATATTATTCTAATCTTCAGTTATTCCTAGCGTTTTATTGATATAATTTCCCTCCCGATATGGGAGGCATAAACATGGCGTATCAGCGCTTTATCTTTTCTGAGAGACAGTAAAAGCGTACTAAAGAAAACAGTAATGGTTATAATGCTTATGGTGTAATAAACAGAAGATAGGGACAGTAAGCACAAACCTATCTCCAAATAAGTGTCGAAGCAGCTTTTAGTAAGTATTAAGAAATATCTTCTGACATGTCTATTGGCTATCACATAAACTCTGCGCACATAAAATCCCCTAATAGGGAATAGCCGTGACAATGCCCATTGCGAAATTAATATAGACAGTGTTGCCAATTTACCGTTTATATTTAAACCAATCGAAATAAATAATACATGAGCTTAGTAACTAAACAATCGATTTGCTGTCGCGTTAGTCGATTTTCGTATCGATGTCTATGGACGCCGTTCGATTATTTCGAGTTCGTTATTATGCCAATATATCACGTAAATAGTTATGTAAGATAGAGCACTTGTTTCAATGATTTAGGCAATGGTTACGATGAAACTAATCGGAAATTCAGTCGGTCATTCGGCACCCCGCGATGTGTCGGACGGACAGCAAAATAAACTGACGCGCATTTGTTTAAATAATATCGTTGAGTTGTATTTGCAGGTTATTGTAAATATTGAAAGGGTTTGCTGAATAGGATACTTTATTTAGTTAATATGAACAAAACTTGTTAACATTGTTGACCCATCCATCCAAAGGATAAAACCACCCATTGTGTAACCCCTTGTAAAATTTCTACGTTTATATCTGTACATCTGTTCATAAAGAATATTCTATCTACTTATCTATCATATTTCCTAACGTAAAACAACGTATATTTATTAGATTTATCGCTACAATAATTACTAAACTTTCAAGTCTATTGTCGATTTCTTTACTCCTCGTTAAAGTATAGCTTACACCGATATCTTGCATGTAGACATCATGTATTTTCATATAAAAGTTTCACTTTTACAACAATTAATGATCAAGAAAAACGGTCGATTGTGAGCGATTGCCAGTGTGAAAAATTAGCTCACAATGGATAATTTAACGTGATCGCATCTGACTCTTTCTTGCTGTCGCTCCCAAGCAAGTAACCTCTTTGTAATACCAAGATAATTATTTTAATACGCACAAGAACATAGCAATACACTTTCACTTTGAATTTGCATTTTGCTCTTGCTGATGTAGGCATGGTTTTTGCAAACAAAGGCAGTATCTGAGTTCCTTTGCCTTTGTTTTTCGCGCCAAACGTTTGACAGGTTACATAATGTTGCTATAATTTCTGCTAATGTGTCAGAGAGCTCTTGATAGCTTTTAAAGTTTTAATTAATACTATGATTAAAGTTTATAGTGTTCAATGCACTTCCGGACTGGAACAGTAATTTATTACAGCTACCTACAAAAAATCTTGATTAGAATGATTTTGTTTAATTAAAAACTCTTGATGCATTTCACGTTATAGAATTTAAGTTACCGTAATAGCAATAATACTGAATAATACTATCAATCATGAGTAGCTAAAATTATATTAGAACAGCTCTAAAAAACATTATTCTAAGAGCAAAGCTTGCGGTATTTCATACATAAAAACATATTAAAAATAAATAACAAAACTCATCCTTTTAGATGCCCAATAAGATTAAATATGTGCACAAAATATACCAAATCACTGCCGCTAATTGAACGATGTTGCCACTAAAAAAATATCAAAGCAACCGGCGGAAATGGCTTAATATGTTCAGCCAGTAATGTTGAATGCTTCATTAGAAGGATTTTGATACCGTAATCACATGTTCTGATCGCACTTTGCCGCGGCGCGAAATGATCCGATTGGCTGATACCCGTGCGTGCGTTCCAAACATTCAGTTTGAACGCATTTGATAGAAAGGCATTCTCGGGGTTGCTATTGCTAAATAAATTAATGATGACAGTCGTTGATCTGAATTCTCGATGGTTACAATTTATTACTGTTTCTTTGCAGGTGTAATTGTCGCGCTGTTAAATAGTTAACTTTCATACTTTGTAATGTTGAGGGGTTAAAAGGATATTGATTTTATCATTTTCTGCATTTCACAGGGCACTTTTTCCTTTTATAGCTACTTACAATGGTTTTAAACATAAACTCGGTTAGCCTGCTCACCTTAAAGCCTTGTCGTTTTTTGAAGTGAAAACTTCATCAGGAGCGTTGGGCATTTTTGAGATGGGAAAAAAACATTGAATTCGCGCCACTGTTACCGTAAGCGACACCGCTTCGGATGTGTTCGGTTGTCCTCGGGATGTACTCTGTTTTAATGTATATCCGATATGTCAGTGAGTGATGGCAAAGCATTCTGTTTGCGTTTTGTTTTCACTTCTGTCGGCACTCCCGGAGTGCCACTGTTTTTTTTTTTTAACTTACTCCTAATACTATGTCACATCTTTACCGAAACACTAGCGTACCATAAGGTCGCCGCCCCAATTGTAGTCGGTTAATGTTAACACCTCCAGCACACGGCAGCGGTAGATAATGGCAATCTTATCGGCTTGTATCAGCCCAGCCCAGTGCCATTAGCTGGCCGACCGACTTTCCCCGTGGGGTAGACCGCGATTGTTGACGATTGTCCTCTGTGTACGTTGAAGTTCGAGCAAGAGGTAGGGCCGCATAGCTTGTACAAATACGGTGGAATAATACGATGAGGCATCGATTTTGCGTGTTGCCTTCTGAACCAGAAAGATGGAGGCAAAACTTGAACATTGAATTCTGAACCAGAAAGATGGAGGCAAAACTTGAACATTGAAATTCGCAAAAAAAATTGTTGGATTTTTTTTTACTTAAATACATGGTTTAAGTATATGGAAAATAATTCTTTCAATAAAAGAAGTTATAAACAATTAATTGACTAGGTATAAGTTGTTATTTAGTGTACATGTCATATTTTCCGTATATTAAAAAGAAAATACAGTCAGGTAAAAAAAGAAAGGATTATTGTGATAAATTGCAAAAAACTCGAAAAAAATAGTTTAATCTACATCTGCTCTATGAAAAAGACAAAAGAAATCAAAACAAATGGCAATCACAGTCTACCAACAAAAAATCTATCTCCCAAACCAACTCCATACAATCCTAGTTCACTCCGATCATTGTAACAAGCCAGCCCTATTTATCCCTCAGCGCGACTTTCCAATGACACTTGCCGCACAGTCGCCTGCGCAGGTAAGTAGTAAGTACTATTGCGAATAATGAGCGTTTCTGATCCATAACTGATTGCGGTGCGATTATTTTTGAGGTTAAGACCTTGTTGCTGGTGGACTCCTGAATAGGTCGAGGTATTTGTTATACAAGATGTTTGTGATAGTGATGTCGTAATGATCTAGAATTGTAGGATTGGAAGTGGGCTTAGCAGGAATGTTGTTCGGTATTTTGTTGTGGAAGGAGAGCGGCTAGAGTGATGGTTGTCGTCTTATAAGCTTTAGCAAGGGTAAATCTTGAAAAGCATCTGATCTATTACACATTAACTAATCTTCTTCTTAGCGTGTCGATGGCAATCTTAATGGATTTTGCCCAGATATCGGCTACATGTTAATTAATCCCTTTTCCCAAATTCCTAATTCCAATTTGTGTTACTTTTTTTTATGGATGGGAAATCATCAAATGACCCCTCCCGCTCTGGGTGGAGCGGAAGGGAGTGTCAGACTCTTACTGACTAAAACCCATCCGTGTTCCTTCCTTAGCCCTTTATGTTCCGGGGTAGCGGTAACCCTTTCGGACAATCCCGCACCCCCGGCAGGCTTCGGCCCTGACAGGCCCCTTCCTTTATGCTGACATCTCTTTGAGGCGCGCGTGGAACACGTACGCGCCGTCCGGCACGAGCCTGGTCTTGATCGGACGGTGAGCTACCCATTACTCCCCGTCCGCAGGCCCGCGCCTACTGTGGCCGGGAGACGTCACGCGGCTCCCGACACCCGGAGCGTCTCCCGCGGCGGCAATTTGTGTCACTTACGAAATAAATAATTTCATCAATCAACGAAACCTCTTTAGTCCACCTAGGCATAAGGCATCTCAAATTTCCTTTCATAGCACTCAAATTTTACTAGCACCATTTTTCTAATTGAGAAAAGGCTAGGCAGGTGATGATAAAATAAGACTTGATCATCATCATCTGCCTAGCCTAGCATCATAACTTACTCAAAGCTAAAATCAAATCAACCATCTTGTTAGCAACCCGATGCAAAACAAAACAGCACTACGTGTCTTTTAGCAAAATTACCGTTACTATAGACAATGAAACTCAAATCCTACTTACTCCAACAACTGTATATTCTCAACAAACCCTATGTATTATGTATTCCACTTTCCAGTCACACTTGCAGAACGTATCGTTAGTAATGAGAGTCTGATTCATAACTGATACTGGGGACTATTTGAGGTCAGTGGGACCTTCTGACTACGGCACGTGCCACGTGGCACTGGGAAGAAAATAACTAGTAATTGTTGGAGTATTTTAGAGGAGAAGCATTTGTTTGTGGAAGATAAGGAGGAAATTGAGACAGTAGTAAACTAAGATAAGAAAGAGAGTGGATGGTGTCCGAAGAATATTGGTTTGAAGATTAAAAGCCTGCAATTCATGATAATTAAGCTTCTATGGTTGATTCTGATGAATCTGATAAAGATCACGCAGATGAGGTAACTCGTCTAGTTAATTTGCTCATTCTAAATGTCCGAAAACGTTCCATGTTGAAAAGTATTTCATAAAGTTCTTTAAAAGGTCCAATTAACATAGATGGACAAACTTTTAGAAATCATTCAGACCACCAAAATAAGGACGATGGTAAAAAAAATATATAAGAAAAACGCATTAGATACTTACAAGAAAAATAATCAGCTAACGAAAATACACTAACGTGGCCGGCATGCATTTATTATTTTAGGTGAAAATAAAATCACTTTAATCCGTGTTTTTTTTTGCTTCGATATCTTTGGTTAGACGTACTAAGCGCTGTGTTAAAATTTGTCCATCTATTATAATGGGACCCTGTATATCCTGCGTATTGCAGCAAATCTTAACAAAGATAACAAATAATTCAATGTCTGCAATCAATGTATGATTTGTTAGATTGCGCAGGCAGCAGGCAGCCTTCGAGCTATTACTGTATGTACTAGCACAGTGGTAATACTTACGGAGTTGTTCATCGTCTATACATTTGCCACGACCTGTGTAATGTCAAAATTACATTACACCTAAGCTTCGCATTTCAGCAGTGGTGGTCCAGTGGACACGGCCGCGACTTACGAGTTATAGGTCGTAGGTGGGAACTTTGGAAGTTTGGAGCCCAGACAGGCGCTTTACTTTGTGTAAATATTTCATAATCACTGCTCTCAAAACGGCCAAGGAAAACATCGTGAGAAACCGGCATGTCTTAGAACCAAAAATTAGAAGGCACGTGCCTTCTAATGATGATGATGTCTTCTAGATGTCACATGACATCTACGAACCCGCACTCTCGCCTCAGCTCTGCCAAAACGATCCCGTTCTCCCGTTAAACCACTGTCAGTAGTTACTACAAGTATAGTGTCAGTTTCTTAATGCTGCTTCTCAATCTAAATGAGCGTTGCATTTAAGATTTGTTTATGAACCGCCTACAGCGTACAGGGACGCTAAGTTATTGTTGAACCCACTAAGTACTTGGAACTTCCATTTGGTTTACAAATTAAGTTGTTTTGCTGTTATGGAGCTTAGAATGAAGGATAGGTTCCTTCGTTTTGTGTGTAATGTTATTAATATCTGAATCGGAGTTACTATTTGTACTAATATTAATAATTTTATTACCTTTTTCGATAATACGGACCTTTCTGTAACAGTTTCTTTCAGCACTAACCATAGCGTTTAGTTTTTGGTTTTGATATATACCTACTGTATTACCTTCTCCATCACCATTCTTCTCTACTCTAGAATGAGAAGAATGAGTTACGCTCATCAACTTCCTTGCCTGTTTCATGTTCCTCAACTATGTCAGGGTTGATCTTAAGTCTAACCACAGAATACTTAAAGTACCTACTACGTACAGAAAGGCACACTTCCCCGCACTAACATCAGTTACCGCACCTCACCCCGCACTTCGGCGTATTCCTTGCCAGTTCTTTAACAAGAGCGCTCGCAAACACAAGTACCTCACGCACATATTCATACGTATACAAACGTCATTTTTTAATGTAGTAGTAGGTAATTATTTTGCGAGCGTTGTATGGAGTGTCCGGGGTGTGGTCTAACCAAAGTTAGCTCAGCGACAATGGGAGTTATAATATAAAAAAGTGATTAAAGTTTATTGACGTTTAACCTTTCGTATGCCGGAACGTAGATCTACACGAGACACAATGGCTTTTTAATTGTGTCTGTAATTACGGCATTCAACCGGTTAAACGTCAAAAATGTATAGTCAAGCAATCGCTAATCACTACTTAACTTTAAGCAACGTTTACGAATAAAAGGGATTTGTTCAAAGCTTTGCGTTAGATTCATTCATCATTCTCAATGAAATCGTTTCTATTTCTAATAGAAAAGTAAAAACAGGTTTACAGCCTAAGAAAAAGAAGTATTACCAACGTCTTCAGGTTGGCAATGCTTGCAAAACGAGCACATATCTAATACCAATTACTTACCGTGTTCGACTTAATTGCCAACAATTAAACTGTTTGTCTTTCTCACGGCATTCGGATTGCACGCTCATTATTTGTCGAGTGCATTGCATAATCCCGTCTTTCTACTATTTTCTTTATTTCAATAGGCACCGATATATGTTCCAAAAATGTCTCAGGACTATAAATACGCTTAGTTCTGCTATACTACATTACATTTTCCGTGTATATGTCTCAGGGCTATATGTGTCCGATCAAACCAGAACGAACGACAAATAAGTGGTCTAGTGTAAATATTATTATAAAATATTTTTACAAATGGCAACACCACTTGTAGGGTAAATCACCCAATTATCGGGCTTACACAAATCGTGCCAAGTGTCACGTAGGCTGAATGGTGTGATATCTTTGCATCGTTCATGTTCCCGAGGTGTGGCAGAGAGCTAGGGCCCTAATTATGTTGATCGCACGTAGATATAGTTTGACATTTTAGTGAACATTACTACACGAAATGAAAGGCTCAGTTCAGCTTGAACAAGATTTGTGATATTATGGTATGGTATCATCGCGTCTTGTTCGTTTTTAGGGCAAGCTGGAGGACTGGTTCTTACTTGTTAGTGATAAATGAAAGTCATGTACTGCATCGATACCTTTATATTCAAACCAAATAGGTAACAATGTGTCAGAAACTTATCAGTCCGGCGGCCATCTTGGAACTTCTTTCGCATCTTACTTTACATGGCAGATGGCACATTCTACAACCGTTTCCTGAACTGATAAGTCGGTAAAAATAGCTTACAACCCACCACAAGCCAAACCAACGTCACATGAAATGCGATAATCCCACGGTTGTCAGTCAAGTGTCTTCACACGTCATCCAAGTAAACACTACCCCAATGCCACAACCCTGAAACTTACACCGTCACGGATGACTGACAGCCCTATCCTACTGAGTCATGCAACCAGACACCTAAGATATCTGAGTCAGGGGTAGCAAACATCAGTTAAGAGCTAATAGGTTAATTGGGCTAGCATTAATTGTTAAATGTAGGTGTTAGCAGATACGATATCTTAGTTTATCATCGAGAATAAATCGTTTATTTTGTTGTAATTATATTGTGTTCAATCTTGATTGCATAGGTGTTAACGAGCCCCCGCGGATAACAAGCGGTTTGGAACTAATTTTTCGAACGTCAATGTTGCCAGTCGCAAAAAAGTTTTATGAGTTTTTCTGTTTAAGGTGCGGCTGCAGTTGTTATTGCATTATAACCTTTTTGTTCTTACTGTAATGTCTTCCTATATCTAATGAAGCTTTTTGTTTGTTACAGAGATGGCAGCGGAGGTGGTTCGTCCTATATGACGATGGGGAGCTGACGTATTCGTTGGATGAACACGTAAGTACTAGAACATAAATACAGAGAAACGATGGCTCTATTAAAGACCAGTGATATTAAGTTCACACCCAACTTTGAGCTAACGACCGTCTACCTAATAACTACAGAACTATCAGGGAGCAGCAAAAATAACTTTAATCCTTCAATTAAATATGGCAACACCTAGTTATCGACACCGTCGCTTTCGACTTTTTACCGCGAATCGACTAAAAAGGCAGTTGTAATCGTTTCCTCGTACTTTTATATCGACTAACTACAAATATCTCGCTTCTTGCGCAGACTAATCTATCGGTTGAACAAATTCAGAGCCGTCCGGCTCCTTAAAGGGCTGTATTGAAACCGAGTAGGGTAACGCGACCAATAATTGACTCGTTACTAGAAATAGTGGCGAGGCGTCCTCCGGTAGATAAAACCCTAATTTGGTTCCGTTTCGTGCGGAAAATTATGTTGTACTGTATTAGTTTTATGCTTTTTGCCCAACGAGAAACTTGTTTTAGGTGCATTCGCGATTTAATTCGCGCTGCGGTAAAATAAGTATAAAACGAAGGAATCGTTCCGCTCTTTTCGAATCAAGGCGCTAAGATAAAATTGTATTAATTATACATACATAAACTTTTACAAAGCAATAAAAACAAAATAAAAATGCCAATAATTATGCCGACACATACATTGAACGTCATGTCGCGTTTTTTTGTCAATAATAAATTCATCCGCGTATAATATTAGCGTTTTACAAAAACAAACATCTCCGAACCGGTAACCGGAGTCGAGCCGGGCCAGCACGAGACTCGGTTTCATCCGCACCTCGCTTTATCAGTATCAAATCTTTCACATTTTTCTCCGGCACTCATAAATATTCATAATAATTGGCGTCGTTGCAATTTCAAGTGAGTACATGAATTTTAATACGCGCCGTATATAGGCGGCCGCCGTGCTGCGGGAGTGAGACAAAAAACTTGACGCATAATGTAAACCAACCAGGAACAATGAACACAGGAAGACTAGGAAGGCTTTCTCCGTTTCCAGCTTGAAATAAAACAAGGTGCCTTTTATGGTATAAAATCCTGACTCTAAAATTCGTTGGACGAGTGTTGGGTTATTCACCCTTAATTTTTGCGGTTGACAATATCTTGTGGAACGGCTGAGAAGCTGAGATGTTTATCAGCCAATCGTAGCGGAATGCGCGTTAGTGTCGAGTCTATAAAGTAATCTGGATGTAGAACAACAGAATCGGTTCGTCTGGCTGAGTAGATATTTCAGTTGGTTCGGGGTAAAGGGGCCAGCCAGCCGTCAATGTGACGCATAGTGTATTCCTCGGTTCGCACCTCACGCCTCGTTATCATGTGAATGGGCCGAAGATTTTCAATGCGGCTCACAAGCTAAAATAGAAGGAAGTCGTTAACGTTTTCTATGGGGAAAGTAGGAAAATGAATGGCGTTTAAGTGTTTCAAGTAACTAGCGTTTATTTGTTCACTTAGTTGTATGAGGCAGGTAATTGATTACAGGATAGTTGCAGTAGTAATGGATTCTATGACATTTACAGGGATTTACAACTGTTTTTATCACTATGGTGGTTAGAAAGGGGATCGTTACTTTAATTGTGTGTGTTTAGAACGGAGATAGCATTGATTTTTTCTTGCTGTATCATCATCGAATTGTCAGAATAACTTTCTTTTAGATTTATTTAATTATTTTGCTTTAACTCATACATGTAAAGTTAGGGATAAGCTAGTCCTATTTATGCGGTAGTGTTAACTGTTCAGTGGCCATTGTTATTACGAGAAAAATTGATAGCATGTATTAGCTCAATAATTTGTCGTTAAGACCAAAACGTCTTCGTATTATTTGATGATCTTGGCACTTAAGAACCATGCAATTCTTTTCATGAAACCTGTGATGGACCTGACGACAAAACGTACACAGTAAAATATAAGTACATAGTAAATATTGACAATAACATATAAGTACAACATAATATGCTAATTAAAGTTCTAAAGATAAACATTCGTTGACATTACAGTTACTTATGTTTTCATGCAAATTGGAAAAGTCAATAGTTAAGGGAAACCCGGTTACCGCGATGGTGCAGGCAATATCTTACAACTAAGTACTAACGTTCAGGTGAATAACTTGCGTAAACATTGTAAACCTTACATTTGTTTTAACAGGGATTGAATTAAGTACTCCTTTAAACAGGTTGTTTAGATTACATGTTGTTAGGTTAGGTTACTGGTGATTTTTTTTAAAGGCAATTTGTTTTCTGCAAGGAGCAAAGTACTTACTAATTCCATGCCACAATTAAACTTAAAGCTTTTTTTTTACGTCGGCAACATTATAAAACATTCGTATTTCAAAATTCCCGCTGAATATTTTTTAAGTAATCGCATAGGAAGCAAAGACAACACGTTCCATATTCAAAAATTTCGCGCCTCTAAAAAAATCAGCATTGCCAACTGCAGCAACCTAACTCGCCAGTTTTTATTGAAACACCTAGTTAGCAAGCTGGTTAGTACGAAGCTGTTAGCTGGTCAAATACCAATGCCTTATCATCGGAGATCGTGTACCGTTGCCGCTAAACACTGACAGACCTGTTATCTTGACCATTAGACCCTGATACAAGCCCGGATGGGCGATAAATGGCTTCTTCAACTTGATGGATGCGAGACATCTCGGCTCAAATTAATATGTGTCAATGTGTAGTGGATAGTTTAGATATATTGATGAATCTTTTAGGAGTAGTATTTGTGCGCAGCCTTTGTGGGAGACACACTTGATTGTTGTAAGATTAATTGTTTATTTTGCCAAAGGTGACACTAGGTATAGTCGCCTTCTCAATTGCGCTACTTACCACTTTTGCCAACAATTATCACGAAATTGGAATTTCACTTAGGTTGAAATTAGCTAACGTTAACGTTTTCGTTTTATGACGTACAAGTGGCATTCAACCTTACGGTGATAAATCATTTACGAGGTCGTCTATTAAATAAAAAAATGGAAGAATGCTCTGTACAGGCTTTAATCGAGTTTGCTTAGCAGAAGCATCAAACGTATACCTACTTCAGTGACCCTAAAGATGAAATTGTAAAAATTGTATGAACATCTTATGATACCCTGTTTCTGACAAATACATTACTTTGACATTGATTAATACTTAATAAAAATTGCACAATTTTGTTTTTAATTTTTTGCAATGTTCAGACTAGAAAAATGTAAATCTTAACTATCCCAACTAATATTATAAATGCGAAAGTAAGTTGGTTTATTTGTTAACTTTTCACGCCTAAACCACTGATCCGATCATCCTGAAATTTTGCATAAGTGGTCAGGTGTACAGAAACGGACATAGGATACCTTTTATTCCGAAAAAAAAATGCTGTTCCCAAGGAAAACAACAATAACGTTATTATGATAATAGATGGCGCCACGAGTCTTTCGAAACTTATGTTGGTGAAACCGCGGGGCGCTGCTAGATCATTATAAAAACACTAAAACATAGAAATAATAATAATAAATAAAAAAATGTTATTTTCAATTATTCAGTTTTAAATTATATTACGAATTTTGTTCTTTTAAATTTTTAATTAATAATTTTAATTTTGTTTGACTCCGTATACTTAGATGTTATTTAATATTTTTATGTTGTGTTAAATGTGTGTACTTGTCATTTGATGGATATTTTTGTCTGACTAAATAAATAAATGAATGAACCTCATAGCTCATACATAGTGCATCATAGCCTTCAAACACCCACAGTCTACCAGGCAACGTCGAACGTTCGTCACGACGCGCGACGTCACCAATGAATATGCAAGCCCATCATAATAATGTGAGAGCTAATGAGAAACGCGGAACAGAATATCAAACAGCAAGCCATGTTGAACAGCAAGTGGGCTTTATCGAGGACTATAAGTTGCCTGTTTGTGTTCTGTGTTTATGATCGATATACTTATATTGCTGCTATAGATATCCAAAGGTGTGCAGGAGAATAAGGGAACGGTAGGGACTGCTGTAACAAGCCACGCTTTAAAACTGCTATTAGAAAGGAAGGGTGGAAAGGGTTAAAGGAACTCGTGTAGGTTAGATACAATTTGTGTAGTAAGGACTGCATAATCAGCCTATAATGTTCCCACTTCTGGGACACAGGCCTCCTCTCTGTGAGAGGGGGCGGGCCTTAATCCTCCACGCGAGCCCAGTGCGGGTTGGTGAATGTCACATGTCTTCGAATATTTTGTTCTTGGACATGCCGGTTTCGTCACGATGTTTTCCTTCACCGTTTTTGAAAGCAGTGGAGATGAAATAATTTACACAATGTAAAGCGCCTGTCAGGGTTCGAACCTACGACCTGCATGAGATGTCCTCAAATAGCAAATACTGCATGAAAAGTTTTTAAAAATTGCTGATCAGTGGTTTTTCTTCCCTATAGTTACCTATTTAAAAAATCACCTTTGTGATCGAAGCACAATAAGCCAACCAAAAATCAGGAGCTGAACGAAATATAGAAAAAATTCAAACTCCATTTTACGATGTCTTTGAATTGTAAGCCGGCTAAACTCAAACGGATTCGTTTAAAAATGCAATTCAAATGCAAACATACGAGTATGTTGATCAAAGAAGAAATAAAATAAAGTCGTGTAAAGTGAATATGGCTCACGGCGGCGAGTATGTTATGAATAATTATGTTCTATTGATTGCATAGAATTTATAGTTAGAACACGGATTCGTTACAGTCGTAAAATATACAGGTGCATAGATGCTTTAGATAGTGACTACGAGAGAAGTTTACTTTTCATTGCAAGATATAAGATTTTTTGATGTGCCGCAAACGCTAGGTTGACGACGAATGAAAACATCTTATATCTTGGACACTTGGCAAAAAACTGACGACTGACCGAAATAAGTTGTTATCAGCCCCAAAAGTAAAAAAAAAAAAACTCTTACATGCATGTAATAAGGAGGATAGTTATTTTGCCAAAAACCACACTACGCTTTCAACGACTGTATCAGGAATTTGAAATACCTTTTAACCTGGACAGAGATTTTTCACTAATCAAATCCTACTATATCTCTCGTACGTCATCTACTGCTTTCTCAACCCCTGTCTACTCAATGTTGGATGCCTTTTGCGGTCCGTTTCTGCTACACACCATATCGCGAATACATCACTAAATCGATGAAAACGTCACTGGAAGCCATACAGTCTATTGGATTATAGGCGAGGCCATACGAGTAGTTTCACGAGAGTACCGAGTGATCCGGGTATTTGCAATATTGCAATTACTACTCTTTTTTATTTTTGTTGGGAAATCATCAAATTACCCCCCCTCCCGCTCTGGGTGGAGCGGAAGGGAGTGTCAGACTCTTACTGACTAAAACCCATCCGTGTTCCTTCCTTAGATCTTTGTGTTCCGGGGTAGCGGTAACCCTTTCGGACAATCCTGCTGCAAGTACTACTCTTGCATTCAAGTGGTCATGTATCTGGGTGTGAATCATCATTTGCTACTCGTTTATTGCAGGCTGCTGGCTATGGGCTTTTCCCAAAATAAAAAATGGTTGTTCTAAATCAATTTTTGCTGCGTAGGTTTCCTTGGGGCATTTCCTATTCTACTGCATAGGTCGTCTACTTCGTGTCGCTGGCACGACAGTTATTCATATTTTGCTGGCCCAAAACGTCGCCATAACTTCTTATCTTCGCGCGTACCTACCCTATGTCGTACGATACAATAGAAAATCAATTGTGTCATTAGCGGAGCTTGAGGGGTCATATAGAAAATTAATTTGGGCTTCTATTAGGTATAAAATTTCGTCCCATGAAAAATAGACAGACAAAAAAGCAGAATCAAAATATAAAGGATATTTATGAGCTCGTTACCCGAGCGGTGTTATAAAAGCAGACTCAGACAGCGAAGCGAAATTCAGCAAGATCTAATGACTGAACTAATTGTAAACCCGAAACAGACCACCTAAATATCTACCTCCACTAGTTCTAAAATATAATCTTAATTAGTTTTGGATGCATACAATATTTGCGGAAACAAAGGCTTAGAACTTCGTATAACAAAATCCTCGTACCCTGCTCATATAAAAAGTAGAAGCAAATGTAATAACTCAATATTGATGTAAGTTATTCTAAAGGAAACCACGTCATTTTGATTTTTATGGAAAAGAACAGGATACAATTAGCAATTATAGGCGATTTACGCGTATAATATGCAATCGAACATAATTTTAACATCTTTCCTATAACTTCTTAGTCGTAAGTTAAGCAAATAAAAGCCCTTACGAGCTACCAAGCATTTATTATGTAAGTTTACATTCAACGGGTGAGCCAAATTAAATCACTTCGTGTACGAATAAATAGTGATTTTGCATCAAATCGCTTATGCTATGCGCATGTGCCAATGCACTGGATGTAGGCTCCATTCACACTATTATAGACAAGCAATTAAATTTAGGAAAGATGGCTGACAATGGCGAAGGTTTGCTTTTAATGTCGAGTTTTTGAAACAGAAAAGTTCGACCAGTCGTGTGGCAGCCAAGGGATCAAATTTTCCCTAAGAGATAGACAAATTCTCTATTCCTTTTAAGATGTTATATTTTCATCCATGAAACACAATAGCATATGGAATTCGTTTATATCTGTCGCACTTTGTTATGTGGACGATATAATTAGAAGTCAGAAAAGATTAGACTCAAGGATATCTCAATTTCAAGCTAAGTGGCATTTACCTTAAGTCTATGTACCCTACCTACACCTAAGAAGCAAGAAGATAAATCAATTACAACAATAATTTAACATTCCAGTCGGCCGTGTGCAGCATGACGTGTCAATTAGGACAAGTTGGTGTAGGCAGCACGGTTGATGCGAGCATCAATATTTATGAGACAATGCGATTTCAAATAAACCTACACTGGCCTACTAAACATTATGGTGTAGGAACGTATACGTTACGTTGTAATGGGGACCATTTTGGATTAGTAGGAACACCAGAGACAAAGGACGTCTGTGGGGTGTCCCTTCTTGTAGTCCTTTTAGAATCAGTTCTAATAAAAGAGAATAATGTTTGGTTGTTGAAGGTAGTTAACAAATTAAAAGAGTATCTCTTCAACATACGTACACACTTGGACATATCAAGCTATAGATACATTTCTAGTTTTAGCTGACCTAGCATTGTATAGGCCGTTCGTGCAACGAGATGTCAGCTGATGCCGGCGCCTCACATTGGGCATATTGGCGACAAGCTGCAGTCTTGGATCCAACACAACAAAGTGTAGATCAGTCTTGGACATATATTGATCTGTCCAAGACCGATCCACACACTGGTGCATTGGAACCAAGACTACAACCTGCAGCCAATACACCCGATGTGACGCGCCGGCTTTATAATGGAAATGTACAGTTTGATATGCCACCGTGCGTACCTTTCGGGAAAATAAATAACATATGTACATCATTGCTTTATGAAAGTTCTCCCTATGGTGTAATAGGGTTACAGTGACTCGAGTCGCCTTTTTACGTTATAATTAGGGTACGGCGGTAATTAAGCTTCTAGCATTTATCTTGTTCAGATAGACATAATTTGCATACGATCAAATTTCTCTTCTTATGATTTAACTAGACTGTACCTATAATGGCTCTTAGACCACTTCCATTCTTGCTATTTTTCTCAAAATTGCAATATTTCTCGTCAGTTTCCAATTCATTGAATCAATTTTAATCCACCGTTCGACCTTTTACTCTGACATGTTTATTTGTCTTTCAATGTAGGTACATAGTTAACAGTAGGTCCTACTTGATTCCGCCGTAGGGGAATTATAAGCGAATGTCTCACGGAATTATCTCAAGTAATTATTTGTTGTTTATCGCCCACGCCCAACAGTGGGGCAGCTGATATTATCTGATACAAATCATTTTCGTAATTGTCGAGCAATTAATGCATTCCATTGTTGTATGAGATTGCGATGATAATATTGTAACGTTTTTATTTTGGCATGTGTGTGAGAGATAAATGATTGCTGTTGAATGTATGGGGTTGTGTAACTCTGCCAAATGATTGAAGATAATCAGTTTTAATTGGTAGTGGTAAAGGGCCAATTGCCTAATGAAATAGTTAGAATTAATTAATTTACCTAAGTCCTTTTCGTTATGACTTAGGAACACAATGTAAACTTCATTATTTTGAGAGTTAATACGACAAGTTTATAACAAGTAAACTACTACACATAATTTGCGCGAAAACAAAAAGCTGCCAGATGTGCACTGGGCCATACCGGTACTTCTAGGCTTCGCAAATTGAGATGAGAGTCCTAAGATAATTCCTCGTAATTTAAGAATTACCTAAAAAGTCTTATCTCCTACAATCAACAATGTATTAAAGCAAGGAGTGAACCGTGAACGCGTGCACCCGCTGCAGCGTTCGCCGGCGGAATGCGGCCGCGTTGTGCAAGCGATGCGCCCGCGCATGCCGCACCCACACGCCGATTCACCTGCGCTTCCGTGTGTGCTTGCCCAATAAGGGCTGTTTAGACAAACCGACACCATTTTTGGCGTGGAAATTGGGAAATGGAGGGCAGAATAGGAGGGGAGTTAAAGAAGGTACTCTGAACTTTTCGCATATAGTTTTAATAAGAGATATTAGAAATGGAAAGAATGAGGGAGGCCTAACTACAGCAGTGGGTCAGCAGCACGGGTTGTCAGAAAATGTGTTAGGTAAAACAGTTTGATTTTTTTCATTCTTTTTAGTAAAAAGTAGCATCATACGGTATAAAAATGATCTTTCCATCGATTGCCGATCGCGTATCTCATGAACTGCGGGCCGGCGCAGGCGCATGATGCAACCCTTCCTACGTTAGCAATCATCGGTTTGTGCCATTCTGCGAGAAATAGAAAATTGTTGAGAGAAAAATTTCGTCAGACTAACAATTGACTTTTACCCTACCTACATACCGTGATTATGTTGCGCTTGCGCTCCACTTGTTGCTAAGTAGGTGGTATAATTAGGAGACTGGCTGTGTGAAAAAATTCCTTTGCAACGTAATCCGAAAATGATTTTTATCTCAACTTTCTGGTTTCATCTTTATTTAGTTGAGTGTTTGTAAAAACAATAATAATACATGAGCTGGATTTAAAGAAATCTGCAGTAGCAGGGTTTTCAGCAAATTCCTTAACATTTTGGCAATTTATAAAGTCCTCCAGACCGTATTTCGGCCACGGCGACCAATCTCAACGGAGACTAGCCTTCGGCGCGGGAGATGTTATAGTGCACAAGTGTGCGCGCAGACACAGGTGCACTCCCTCTTCCCTCACTCTCATTGCCCGATGGGACGGCAATCCGACACCACCGGAGAGATCAGGCGCAGAACCAACAGCTTAACGTGCAGGGGTCAATTTAGTAAGATACGATTATTTGTCCAAAACATAAATATACACACACATGGCATGAAAGATGTTACATTAAATTAGGTGTATAACAGTCATGTTCTCATGTTTGTGTATGGCTAATATGCAAATATATGAAAGTCTCTCTCGAATTCCTGATATTCTATCAACACTAAATTATTTTTACATCGTCGTCGTTTCCTTATTATTTTTTACCTTAAAGAGCACCAGCGCCCTCTCCATCTATTACTGGGTTAATATTCTTGTACAAGGAGTGGCTTTATCACAATAGTTTAACAACAATTTCCACTCACGATAACTTTATCGCTAGTCAACGCTTTGGGCGTTTAGTTAGAGTTTATTGCTTCAAAGGTTACAAACTTAACAGCCACGCCCCTTTTACCGGTCTTAGGGACTGCCGTAGGTACTTTAATTCATACACAAATAACGATAATTAATGGGACTCGCTTTTTGCCTTATATTGGGCACATTGGAAACGTGGGAAAGCATAGCTTTTTTCTAAAATCTGTAAGGAGATAAAAACCCAGCAAATGGAAAATACACCATATTTTAGGATAATATGCCATAAAAAAAATTAGAATAATAATTGTTTTAGGATAATATTAAACTCAAAAAAAATAGAAGGCCAGTATAATGAGGAGAGAATCAAAATATAATTAGGTAATTACCTCAAGTGAAAAAAAATAGTTTCGTCTGATGAGTTTTGGTCAGAAACTGTTCCGACCAAAACTAAAATAAACTTGAGCGCTAATATTATATAGATCTCGTGTTATTATAACCAGTGTAAATAAACGGGAACACCATTTACCTCGATCCTTGGAATCACTAACCTAGCCCACTCATTTTGTCACCAATCACGACGCTCGACGGAAGTAGCCGAAGGTAATTAGAACGCCGTTCGGCTCGCGGTTGCGCAAGCGCATCCGTTCGTAACTTCGTACCCGCCCGGCAAGTTACTGCAAGCCTTGCAGTCATAAAAATTAATAATTGTTGTACTTGAAGCTAGGTTTCCTGTGCGAATTTTTGTAAGAAATAAATATTTGTTTGGTGGAAAATAAATAACAGTTCCTAATTATTCAAAAAAGGTGGAAAACCTAATAAACGTCGAAAGTACGCCTTGCTTGAAAAATAGGTAGTACTGTGCCTCCCTATGTGATGTATGGGAAGAGTATCCCATGATCTTGTACTAAACTATTCATTCATTTTATTACTGGCATCTCAAAATTGACTCATTCACTGAAACACCGGTTTACCAAAACCGTAATACACCCGACAACCAAGTAACATCTCAATTTTTCTGCTCACAGCACCATAAAACATTTCTTATAGTGCATTACAGTAATAGAATCGAAAGTGAAACCATAATAATTACTATTGACACTTAAGTGACATAACAATAGGCCGTAATAGTGTTGCTACCACGCGCGGGAAAAAGTCACAGATTAAAAATAATAACGTTATCTGTGCAAAGCGAGCTTTTATTATTAGATAACATAATATAATCTAACTGATATCTTGTTATAGAAATATATATCCGTAGATAAACTTAAAAGATTGATTTCGGAACTTAATATAGGCGTATATTTGTTGCGTAACATTCAACATTGATTCGATCATTTCGAAATGGAATTCATTCATTCACTCGATCGAATCGAGATCGTTGGTTGGACTCGTTATTTTTGTAGG
This sequence comes from Amphipoea oculea, assembly GCA_945859645.1. Taxonomy (NCBI): domain Eukaryota; kingdom Metazoa; phylum Arthropoda; class Insecta; order Lepidoptera; family Noctuidae; genus Amphipoea; species Amphipoea oculea. The sequence goes on from OX243873.1 coordinate 20,876,503, forward strand.
GCTGTTACTTTGCATTTTTGACTTATGATTTTAGTAAATTCTTTAGCAAAACTTAGTCTTTATTAATGAATTTTCACCTGACTCCAGTGACAAATAAAGTAAAGGTTGCCTGGAAGAGATCGCAGAAAGGGATAAGGCCGCCCATTGTATGTTTTGTAGTGTTACATGTTTAATAGTTTCATAATTTCCTCTTTAAATAGAGATTTACATGCGATAGAACATACTTTGCTAACGCGGTCTTAAGTTACAACTACTAACTTATGTGCTTATCTAGATTAAACTACGTACTTAAGACTAACTTAGAGACTCTAATTGAAAATATCATGTCCTGTGACATATGGCATTTAGAAATACTAAGAATAATAAAGATAGACAAGAAATCCCTTAAGAACTTGGTCGTTTATATCGTAGTATCATAGAGTTTGTACTATAAGCAGTGGTTCACGACCCCCAAGACATTTGACTTGATTTGACAGGATTTCAGATCAACATCATCGAAAACGTCCACTACTGGACATACTCGTAGGTGTCCCCCAAGCATCGCCACTTCAACCAGTGCTGTGCTTTTCGCATCCATCGCATTTCTGCGGTCTTCTCCAGGTTATCGGCCATTTTGTCAGGGGCCTTCCAACGCTACGTCTTCCAGTACGCGACCGCCACTCCAGAACCTTTCGGCCTCAGCGGCCATCTTTTCTGCGAGCAATGTGCCCTGCCCCACTGCCACTTAAGTTTTTTCGGGAGGTTAGATATAACTTTTTGACACGAACTGAAATATGGGCCTTCTTCCTCCCACTCGCTTGTTTAGCGAATCCTCTCGCCTTTGTTGACTGAATATATGTAGGCTGTGGCACAACCCTAGGTTAGTAATTTGCGCGTCCAATAACTTGTCGTAATGACATTTACAGTTTTACACGTAATCCGACGATTTGGTGTCGCTGTTTTTCAACTGATAACTGGTCGAGTGACGAAATCGCACTGATCAAAAGTAACTGTGATTTAAATAACTTGCGCACGCGCATCGGGCGCTAAAGGCCTATCGCGATGTTTGCTATGGTCAATGACCTTACAATGTTTAGGTAGTTTAATTTTGAATGCACTAGGATTCTTCAAGATTTTTTAATGGCAAATAAACTTAACCGACTGGAAAAATGAAGAATGCATTTGATTTTTCATACGATTGTTGATATTTTTTATAAGTATTTATTTATACTAGTTATTATTAATGGAAAACCAGATTAGACCCTGGCTATGCTTCAGTGGTCACCTACTTGTGTGCCATCGGAACCCCGTGAGACTGATTCGGTGACCTACTACTTGATGCTATAAACACCTTTATTTTATGATATGTGTCATAATTAATTTGGTTTTTTGAAAGTTGATTTTCAAGGTAATTCATTAATATCATGTAGATATTAGAGCAAGAACTTGGTGAGTAAAATTTGTTCTTATTAGCTGACAAGACTGCTCTACTCCCTATTTTTTGACAAACCTCTTTCATGCTTATAATGGTAGCCAGTAAGCCACAGATTAAAAATGATAACGATTATTACGATGATTATGTTGTTAACTTTATTGTGTATGCTGTGGTCTCCTATAAGTGAGTAACCGCTAAAATTGCCTAAAATTGAGGCTGAGACTATTCGGCTCTTGGTACTATACATTTTAAAATAAAAGCGCCGACTCGACTTACCGGCTACAGAACCACTACCAAACAAAATAAACTCCATAAGTTCGTGAACCGATTAAGTATCGATAACAACAAAACACTGGAACGTTAGTTCTGACGATAATATCGACGTGTCACTACACTAGTAGAACTAGTGAGCTGTATGTTGTTAACTTTATTGTGTATGCTGTGGTCTCCTATAAGTGAGTAACCGCTAAAATTGCCTAAAATTGAGGCTGAGACTATTCGGCTCTTGGTACTATACATTTTAAAATAAAAGCGCCGACTCGACTTACCGGCTACAGAACCACTACCAAACAAAATAAACTCCATAAGTTCGTGAACCGATTAAGTATCGATAACAACAAAACACTGGAACGTTAGTTCTGACGATAATATCGACGTGTCACTACACTAGTAGAACTAGTGAGCTGTTCGCTGATTGTTATCGATGAAACAGAACTGGGGTAAAGACTAGACGCTGGTTTCTTGTTGACTGGTATAGAACCTATCACGATTCGTAGATTCGTCGCAAATTGGTGTTGAGTTTTGTAAGATGAATACAACAATCATCATCTAATTAAACTTCTCCAACTGTAGGTCTTTCTAAAGATGTAAAAAAAGGTTTTGGAAAGTAATTAATCTATTCCAACCTTCACGAAGTTTGCTCGAAGTTCGTGTGGTCCCCATATTATCACCGACTCTAATGACTAAACAATTTTTCAGAGGTCACAAAAGATAACTTGAAAAGGATCTCATTACAGATGACCACCGTTTGGTAACATTATTCACTTATATCCCACTGTCAACTGAAATTATTCCCCTGTTCCATATATCCCTACTGACGTATCTCCACTGGTAGGGATACTTTATGCCAAAACCTTACTGCATAAATCTGATCCTTCTAAAAACAAATTTACTATAGTAAGTTCCATAATAAAGTAAATCCAGAAACTCTTCTACTTCCTAATGAACGTACAACCATTCCTTTGAACGCAGTAGTTGGCAACAAGCCCAAAGCTCTAGGAAGAGCAGCATTAGCAAAACAAGTTCATATAATTTACTCTCCCGGCTCTAAGCAAATGCGGTTGCCAATCAGGAGATGGCAACCAAGTAAGACCTTTGCAGGCTCCCCTAGCGTGTGTTTAGTTGCAAAATAACATGGCTAATAAATAGTGATTTGAGTCGGCATTCGCTCTAAAACGTCGTCATGGAAACGGCAAAAGGCGGGTCTCGTGGCCTGCGCTGGCGCACCTAGTTGGGGACGCAAGCTTGGAGATACAGCGGGGTCGAAAAACGCTGTAATAGTCACGAAGTATTTCTGTTTTATCCATAAGTTGTTTGTAAACTGAAAGCACTTCCATTTTATACCTTGTAACATTTTCACCAAAAACAATATGTCTGTATCCAAGCGTCCTAACTCCAACCTTGGCTTAAGTTTCCGCGTCGTTATCGTTGTTAAATTCCTTTACTTGGTTTAGCCATAATATAGACGTATATGGCAGTATATCCAACAGTATAATTTTATCACCCTAAGTTTGATGGCTTAATTAAAGTCCAAAAGGAACCGGATACTTTAGGATTAACTCTGTTGGAGGCTCTCTTGAAAACGTTTATTTTTATTTAGAGTTAGTTACTTGAAACAATGTTTTCCATTTCTGGCCACTCTTACAAGACATGCGAGATAATGACGTTTGAGCACAGAATACTTAAAGTACTGTTTGAGGAAGATTTTGGTTTAAATTTCAAATTAAACTATGTTTAATATTATTTTTTGTTGTGTAAATAGTTGTGCCGGTTATTAAAGTATATTAAAACCCTATTGCTATTAATAAAGGTTTAATTTCGGAGAAGTATTGGGACTGGACACGTTTTATCCTCCCTTTCTAAGAATCACCCACTTGCTCTTCCTCAGTTTGTCTTGCAATTATTTGCACCAGTCGCTTCTACCTTCCACCATACATCAGCTATCATTAGCGCTCGGGGCAAGCGACATAGCCTACGTTACTATGTAAACTGTACGCTAGCAATCTGCATAACACATGCCAAGTAAAAAACGGGTTACCGTACTCTGTGTCACATGCTCACGGATCTCTGTCACGGCTAATGTGATGGGCTTTGTCGAGATAAGTAGATGCTGTTCCGATTGAGATGTACTGATTGTGGAGATAGTAGTGTTGAACGGCATTTGTTTTAGCATTGGATGTTAGCTGGCTGATAATGATTATTTTGAGGTATTCCAATTTGAGCACCGATTTGAATCGAACTAAGCACCGAAGCTAAGTATTCCATTTTCGGCACCGAAAAAAAAATCAAAGAGGTTTTGTTAGGCAAGAAGGATGAAGAATGACGTGATAGTGTTTAGATTTCGTCATCTCTGGAGTAGGCCCTTTCTTTACCGGGAAACATGCAATGTAAATGCTTATTGTTACTCGTTGGTCTTCCCCGAAGGACTCTGGGAAGTAATCTCTTCATCTCATTTCAAGGAAGGATAATCGCAGATTGATAATATCTGTGTTGAGGGCTACCAGGAACCCCTACTGTAAAAAGATTTCGACTCCGTATTTTCCTTCTGGCGACAAATGGTTGACTAAAATACTTGAGCTTTTTTTAAATTCTATTTTACATTTTGCCATAAATACCAAATATATGACTGTAGCAGCGCAATGCACATGCCATTTACATCCTTTTAAAAAAAAATGATGAATCGATCGATGAAGAACGACCGGAAATTCACTTGCAGAACTTTCTTTTAAATATCTACCAAATTGGTTTCAAGAAACGGTCGTTAATACTAGCTTTTTTTATTAAACGTTTATTTGTGAATCATTCAGGGAAAGTATTGAAAAGTTTAATAGCTGATAGTGTGAGAGAGGCAATGACTTATTGGAAAGTCGGGAGCGAAAATTGTGACGCAAAATTTTATGCAAGTCATCTTTTACTTTGAGTTGTTGAATGTGTAAAGTGTGAGTCAGTCGTAAGTTGAATAATGTATGGGCTAGCAATGTGTCACTATTGTATAATAAACGATTGATTACCATCAAAGAGGGCTTGCTATTCACATGAGCAAGTACATGTATTGCTTAACTTATATTATAATGTGTGCTCCTACCAAAGGTTAAAATAATTTGTTAATAATATTATCTTTAAGGTTTTATACTTAACACTGTTTTTGTGGGGGGGCTGGTAATCCGTCACAGATTTTCCAAGATACCGGTCTCTCACAAAGGATTTATCAAATGTATAATCATCATATTTTTAATGATTGTGAAAAGTAGTCAATGAGAAAAGGGTTTGGTCGTTACTCATACTAATATACTAATAAGTATTAAAGTAAGAAAGTAACTCCTGTCTGTCTGTCTGTCTGTCTGTATGTTACCTTTGCACGCCTAAACCACTGCACAGATTTAGATGAAATTTGGTATAGAGATAGTTTGAGTGCCGGGAAAGGACATAGGATAGTTTTTATCCCGATATTCCCACGGGATCGAAACTTAGGCGGGTGAAACCGCCGGGCGCCGCTAGTAAGACTATATATACAACGGTACAAGTATCTTTTGGCGCGTGGCCAAAGTAAGAACTAACGACGCCATCTTGTCTCCCAGTATCAATCTTCATATTTACCTAAGTACCTTTTAAAATGTTATTACCAATTTAAAAAGATACAGACCAATATACTGTAAATAAAATATACTCTTTTTACCCAAGAATCAAAGTAGATGATGTCAGCAGTAATAAATTGAACTGTTAACTTTATCTCGATGTATTCAGCACATTTTTTACAAGCTTGTCTTTGCAAATGGAACCATTTTTACATACGTATCTAAAGGTGAACTTAAAAAACTAGGATAGTGCGACACGAGATAAATATTACACTGTATCGGGAATGGCCGTTTAAAAATGCATGGGATATGTAGTGTAGGTAGATGGTAATATTTTTCTTGCTTTTAAATGTTTCTGAATTCGAATGCAATCTATTCTATTCTTAACCTTTTCAACGCCAGAGTATAAACGTATCGCCGTACCCCTGACGTATTTTGCTTTTAAATGATTCTGAATTTGAATGCGAATGCAGTCGCCTGAGGCTAGCCAGTCTCAATTGTAGATAGGATTTCATAGGAAGCCAAAAATCATCTGTTATCAAAGACAAGGAGCCCTAGACAAAAGAGCCAAGAGCCAATCGCTTTCAAACCGTTTCGTATTTCTTCAACAACTTTCAACCGGATAACACAGGCTTTTCGGTAGAGTACTTGAATCCAATACATTTTGACTTTTCATCATCGTAGCTGACTAGCTTCTGCCCGCGACTTCGTCCGCGTAAAATTTCACCCTCCCCCCATTGTACCCTTTCTTAGTGGATACCTACTCTTCACAAAGAACATACCCTCCAAATTTCATGTCTCTTGGACCAGCGGTTGAAGCTGTGCGTTGATAATTATCAGTCAGTGAGTCAGGACTTTGAATTTTATATCCTTATAGCTGATATATTGTTACTTCGTCTAGGACAGGTAGGTAAAGACAAAATTGAGCCCAAAACATACCCGGGGAATAACTTACGGGGTAATTAACACACACACTTACAGTAGCAATGGCTTTCATTTTGACAGTCCAACAACATTCATTGCGTTATTTACGTTGCTGAGCAGACAATTTTTTCGGACTTACGAAGCAATGGATTAGTCATATCCTTCAAAATGATTCAGATTGAAATTGATAGTGTGTTACGCAATAAAATTAGGGTGCTGGATTAAATAAAGAATAGAAAGACATACATACAACTGTACCTAACTACATCTCTTCCTCATACTAAATTGCTAACGAGTCTTGTAAAACACGGATCCACGCAGACATTTGCAAGCGGTAAGTGTGTCCACGACTCATAAAATACCTTTTATCTCGCGTCCAATTATCGGCCAGGATCCTGGACAATGAATAAGGACGCTATTTTTAAATGAATTCAAATTAACATGCTTTTAGCGGACCGCACACGAGAGAGATAAGTACAATCTGTTTGCATTATCTGTGGATTTTTACAAATGTTGGAACCATAGTTCTATATCTTCTTTATCTCTAGATATATGTATAATTCTTCTGTACGTGTGTAATTGTGTATTTCACTGAACTCTAGTATGGTGAAATTTTTGTGTGTGTTTGAGTGGGTCCTTGAATGGTTTAGATTCACAATTTGGCCCGGTAGGTGGCGTTCCTCGGGCAGAATAACGTCAGTCAGGTCCACTAACGAAGTCGAAACTGTACATTGTAAAAAAAAAAACCTAATTTATATGAGGAGGAACGAGCCTGATGCCGAAAAATAGTTTTTAGAATTTATATCTGTTTGTATGTATGCTCCGGATTTGTGCAAAAACGGCTGAACGAATTTGGATGAAGTTTGGCACGGTACTTTTAATCCCAGTAGTACGTTCTCGTGAAATATTTTCCGCCAACCACGCGGGCGAAACCGCGAGCAATAACTAGTTTTTAATAAATAGATGAGCTTTAGTTGTTGTTATCTCTGTTATCAATCTTGTTTACTGGTTGACTTTTGTTTCTCGAGACGATATTAATTGTTGTGATAACGGGCTGCTCGGCAATGGTAAGATATTTAGTTAGGTATGCAGTGGCGCCAATGTTAATGTTAATCTTATTGGAATTCCTTTACTAGATTACTATAGCAAGTTACATTTATTTTTGGTTGGTGTCCTTTAGTATCTTTAGGATCTCGTACGTTGTATTATTGTTCAACTGGCTACTGAAGAAGTACTGGAAGTCTTCAAACAAACTCCGGACCCTGGTTGGCCGTAGCAAGGAAAACTTGTTCAGGTGGAGATTCATAGACGACTCCGCCTTGGAGTGTAAATGTGGTGCTGTTCCACAAACGATGGGACACTTAATGTCGTGTCCTGCGTGTCCTGTCAGCTGCACGTTACAGGAACTGATGGACGTTCGTGATGGCGCCAAACAAGTAGCCGAATTGTGGGCCGAGGCCATTGGGATTGCTATCGACACGCTAAGAAGAAGACTGGCTACTGCTGTAAATAAACATCATTATAATCCTATTCCTAGCCACTCCGAAATATTCCAGAGTTGGCTTCCTGTTCAATTAGATGCAGATTTTCATAGGAAGGTCAGATAGGCAGTCGCTCCATGTAAAATACCGGTATGCAGCTGCATTTGGGTACATTAGAAGGCCGACCCCAACATAGTTGGGAAAAGGCTAGGCAGTTCTGTAGCGGTATCTACAACGCCACATGCGAACAACGCGTCATACTGACGTCACGCGAAATCCTGCATCTCGCAAGCAGAGTTTACCGCGCAACTAGCATATATACAACGGCCCGACATGAATCATCGGGCAGTTGCCCGCCAGACACAACACCCGTCTGGTCGGAGGTTCCTCCCTTTTCTATAGAGTTTCTCATACCTCTATAGTTCTTTCTATATTACTCCAGGTGTAACTCTACATTCAAAAGCCAAGGCTCTTAACTTAATTCTTGCCACGTGGGGCCCACAAAGCATTAGGAATTAGGATAATAAGTGAGTAATATAATACCCAGTGTCGGCATCGTTTAGTTCGAAAGCTACCGATCAGCTGATCCCTTTAAATCGGCTTACCGAAATAACCGAAGTATGTCAGGCTTTAACTCACTCACTTATACCTTGGTAAAATGCTTTGAATTTGACCCGTGGGTGGCGTTTCGTGTAATTGTTATTGTAAACCTCACTGTGCTGTGGTCAGTAGTCCTAGACTTGGAAAGGAGATAGCACGTATTTTCTTGTGGGTCCTTTGAAAATTAATGAAGGTTTCTAAAAACACAGTAATCGGAAATGGTCTGATGTTTAACTGGGGCTCTTTTAGGCTTGGAAACTTATTCTAGAAGGATCATAACTGCAAAAACATGCTAGATGGTACTTACTTTTCGCAGTGCAAATCGTAGTAACGATCGAAATTGGCACCGATTCCCTTGTTCACAAACTAAACTAAATTTAATTTCAGTGCATCTTTGTCTTTCTATTTCATTAAGAAAAGGACAGAAGATATTAGTTTAGACCTATCAAATTAGTCCGTGCCTGACGTAAATTGACGTATTTTTAATAGGCAATTTTTTAATCACGTCTAAATTGTCAATGGAGTTACTTAATTTGACAGGACTAAACTAATATTTATCTTCTGTCCTTTTCTTAATGAAATTGAAAGAAAAAGATGCACTGAACTTAAATTTAGTTTAGTTTGTGAACAAGAGAATCGGCGCCATTATCTCATTTCGCTAATTGAATCTAGTAACATTCAATTACGACCCTAATTACCCACTAAAACTACAACAACAGTGCTAACAACACACAAAACAACAGTAGTTGCAACAACGCCCATCTCGACAAAACAATACTCTCGATAGCGATCAGTAGGATGAGCGGCGCAAGCGCAGGATGCTCTCACAGGCCGGAAGTGTCGCACTGTCACAGACAATGGCCCATTGTGGACAGTAATTACCATGCCGGATCCTACGTCATTACAGTGTGGCCCGATTTGAATGGGAGCTCGATTGTAGAGGTGTGGGATTTATCAGTTTTTTGTATGAAAATTGTGCAGGAAATGAACGATATGATGTAATGGTTGACGTGAATTGTTTAGTTTTTTGACCTCATTTCACTGTGTCATCTAGCTACTGAAGTTTTGTTTATACTATGGTAGGAGATAAGTAATTTATAAGGCTTAAGGTGAATGCGCAGTGGTAGACCGCGAATTTTTTTTTTTTTTACGTTTTTGCAATTTGTAGGTCAGTGTCAGGTTGTATCTTGATCAAAATATGATTTGCGACTATAATAGACATGTATTTTACAGAATTATAGTCATTAGAATCATTAATATATCTCTTTAAGCTAGATTTCTACCATAAACACTTTTCCATACGAGATTTGTTCTTAACGGTAGAAATCTAACTTAGAAAGATGTATTAATGATTCTAATTATTATAATTCTGTAAATACGTACCTGTTATAGTCGCGAATCATATTTTGATCAAGATACAACCTGACACTGACCTGAAAATTGCAAAAAACGTAAGAAAAATTGAATTTCGCGGGCTACAACTGCGCATTCACCTTAATAAGCCAGGCTGAAAAAATAATAAGCCAGGCTGAAAAAAAAAACACTCAATTTATACAAAAACCTGCACCTCTAATTGCGTAACACACAATCAAAATCTGAATCATTTTGAAGGATATTGCTCCATTGCTTCATATGTTCGAAAGTCTGCTCAACAACGTAAATAACGCAATGAATGTTGTTGAACTGTCAAAATGAAAGCCACTCCCCGGCTGTTTCTTGCTCTCTCTTCTAAATGTATTGTTATCGTCTTGGTATGAAATCCTTTTCAGAAATCTGCCCTACTTGATACGTTGCTCAAAAATTAGGACGGCGACTAAAAAGAGCTCATTTTGTAGTCACCACACGCATGCATTCCCATAGTGTATACCGTTCCTTACCATCAACTTATGGTTGTCATATTACAATACAATACGCAATCAAGCATCGGGTGATGTCGTATGTTAAGCGCGTACGCTTATGATATCAATTAAAGGCAGTTTAATTTAGAGCATGTGTGACCTGGGCCTTAAAAAGAGAATAGGGAATGTTTGAAATGTGTGGGAAAGAAAATGGCTGTCAGTGTTGCTAGAACACATCAAAAACTCCGTAGAATAGAATAGAATATTTATTTGCGTAAAACATGGTTTACAAGGGAGTTAAATACAAATTGACGCACAAGCATGTTTAGCTAGACAGTCTTGGCAAATAATTTAACACTAGTTTATGTGGATAAAAACTCCGTAAATTTAGTGTTGCTAACTTAGAAACTGAAATTACCTAACTTAGGGCTGATTTTTCAATCAGCTGATAACTTTATTCGAGGAATAATTTTGACAGTTATTTCATACAAACAAAACTGTCAAACGTCAATTTTATTCCTCGAATAAAGTTATCTGGCGATGAAAAAATCAGCCCTTAATTCATTAAAAAACCGAAGCCACGGAAGCGGAAGCGTCGGTGAAGCCACGGAATCATTATGTACAAAAATAATAATAACATTGCAACACCTTTTTCTTTCAACATCAACAAATCGACTATTACAGAGCATTATTAAATTAAATTACATTTTTTACAATTATTACATCAGACACTTTCTCTTGAAAACGAGATATCGATATTGGTTCATCGTATCGAAATATAAATCATATGGCCCATGGGCGGCACTCAGACTCATATATAATCGAAATCGATTAAAAAATCGAATTTATTCAATCAATTCGAGTTTTCGCATCGATTGAGATCTCTATCTATCGAATGATTAAACTTTGGATGTCATCGTTCATGTTACTTGAATAAGAAAGCTTATTTTATTAATAAAACGGGCAATTAAATGTCATGCGTGTGGTATGTATTGCATGTCGCAGTTAATTATGTTTTTATCTTACTGTATTTTCTATACAGTTGCCATAGTACTTGGCAAAGGGAACAATTTTACCTTAGACAGCGTCTGTTTTACCTTGGTAATTAAAATTACCACCCCATGTATGCACGATGACGTATCAAGATATACATTTCCTGTATAAGCCAACTTCTCATTGTATGAAAAGCAAAAGTTTATATACCATGAGAGGTCAACGAAAACTGGAAATGTATAGCTTGATATTATTATGTTGTCGTGTGTACTTAAAGCAATCTTTCAGTTGATATGGGGAGAATCTGTTTTTGCTTTTTTCATATTTTGCTTCTGTAATATATATAGTTATACTTCCATTCTGACCGAAGGCTGTCATCAAACTCAAACTCAAACTCAAAGCATTTATTTCAATTAAACCAATTACAGGCACTTTTGAATTGTCAAGGGGTCGGTCAGTCAGAAAGATGTAGCTAGTTGCCCATTCCAAAGCGTAGCTTAGGTACCTATGGAGAAGAACGGGCAAGAAACTCCATGGACACTCTTTTAAATCAAAATAATATGGTTACAAAGTCTTGGTTACATCATTCATGTTAAAAATTATACATGTGAGAACGATGCAGAACGTTAAAAGCGTCCATAATTAAAAGATGAGAAAAAACAACAATTCAAATATTAAATTAAAATAAAATAAGCCATGGCAGCAAAGAGATGACCAGTCCCTACTGACGGCGCCCGTTCACGAACATGACGCATGTATTCATGCATCATGCATGCATCTTCATCATAGCGCCTGGACTCTTGATAATTCCACCAGAAAACCTACCTACGGCAAAGGAGAGGCCATAGACCCCATAAACCAAAGACACACCATCTTCCGCTATATAAATTGGCCATAAAAATCTACTATCCCCATATTTAAGCATTAAAACGCGTAAAACCCACGCTGATATTATAAAATAAGTGAAAGATAAGCCAGTTTGGTGTTTTGTGAGGTACACAGCGATTGCCATCAGCTATTACCATGTTTATGGGGTTTTTATGGGATCCTCGCACATTGTCAACACCTGTTCAACCTTGTTATTGCTTAATGTTTATTGATATAGGCGAGAAAGTATGGATGGGTGAGATACAAGTAATTGTAGCAGGTGATATAGTACACATGATTTTTTATAAGAGAGTCATCATCTGCCTTTTCCCAACTATGTTGGAGTCGGCTTCCAGTCTAACCGGATGCAGCTGAATACCAGTATTTTACATGGAGCGACTGCCTATCTGACCTCCACAACCCACTTATTAGGTAGTACGATACCCCTTGGTAACACTGGTTGTCAGACTTTCGGGCTTCTGACGACCCGTAACGTCTGTCAAAAATCAATGAATGACAGCCGGGACCAACGGCTTAACGTGCTTTCCGAGGCACGCTGGGGTCTTGGTATGTAAAGATGATCACCCATCCACGGACTAACCGCGGCAAGCGTAGCTTAACCTGATCAATCGAACCGTACGGCTGTTACTTATTAGCTACAAGCCCCGCAAATTTTTATTAGAGAGTATCGTCAAAAATACAAGCGAAAAAATGTCCTCTACAAAAGTGAACATCAGAGTGATGACAATACTTCCAGCCCTGAAACCAACCCAGAGCAATCAACTGAATTTTACCTTCTTACAGTCATCGTAGTCATTTCGTTTCGATCTAACATAAACAGCTGCAGCTCCAGATGACAATCTTGATGCGTGCATTTACAATTGCTCCGATAAAAACGAGCGCTATCGTGTAAACAATTTACATCTAGTAGTACACTCAATTTCCGAACCAAACCAAACCGTATCAGTCCACAATAATTTACCATTATCGCCGACCAACACGCAAATATGAAACCCAATCACAACAAACCAATAACTCAATGGGAAATCAAACTAACTCCCGTTGCTCAAATAAATCTCGCGATTTCTCCAACAGAACGAATTAAGGGAACAACGGTCTTCATACAATCTACATGTAACCGCAGCCCAGTTTAGACGTCGATCCGAATCGGCCGGCGGCGCAAGCGCACCGCTAGACACGCAAAAACTATAGATATCACCTTAATATTGTAATGCAAACAAAGCTGGAGGAAATGTGAATCGTTGTGGTGTGAGGTGGGAGCGAGAAGCGGTTGTATGGAGAAACATTACCAAAGATTTTTCGTTAATAAGTTTAAATAAGGTATGCTCATCTTTTGGTATATATTTCGGCAAATCTAAATGCTGATGTGCTGAAACTATGCCCCAAAAATCACACGGAATTGTTGTGATCACCGAGCGCTTATATTATCCTAAAGTCTGTAAATGCAATGATTATCATAGTACTCGTAAGTAGACCGTTTCGCGACAAAGTTCCCAACGTTTATTGAACCAATTGTCTTCGTTGCTTCTGCTTTCTCAAGACAACGTTGTTTCAGCAATGTCACTTGATACATTTCCATATCGATGACTTACACTTAAGTACTCGTTGGTGATAAACCCGCTTTGGCCCCCACTTGCACCCCACTCTTGGGGGTCGATCCGTCACAGGCAGTGACTTCGACACCGCTATCAGCAATTTTTGTTACACCAGTACATACCGCGGTTCTATTTCCACCGTTTGCTCCATTTATGTGTTTTATGCTTCATTGCCCACAGTTCTGAACGACTACGGTTGGAGCACCGTTATTGAAAATAACCAATATTGTGATAGCGGTAGTGGAAACATTTTCATAAAATAATTAAGTCATAACTTTGTTCTGAGATATAGTTATGGAGAACACCTGGGGTTGGACGGTTTCGAATCTGCTTCCAGTTTTAACGCATCTAATAAATGCTTGAAATTGTCCAGCTTAAAGGCTCTTAGTCATCCATTTACACTTTACAGTGTTGTCTATCGACATTGTAGGTTTCCCTATAATGAATTCGGTTTGGGGCAATCCCGAATTAATAGTAATTTGTGTCCAAACATCAGTACACGTTACATCAATGATGCCTCGACACCTGATCTAGGATATCCTGCATGACAGGGGTCGAGGTTCCTCCAGTTACATGAGGAGGCTTAAATTAAATACAATTAAGTGAAGAAAGTTTGAAGTGAATGTGATTGAGTGATTGTTTGTTTGAAAACAGTTGCATTTTCTTAATAATGCGATGAAGCAGTGGCAAGGGGAGCTTCAGAAGCGTGTAACTTTAAAAGATATGACACTCGATGATATGGACCGCAGGCACTATTAATCCCGATGTCACCAACGACATCCTCCATAATTTTAAAGCAATTTTCCTGCAAATGCTCTGTATTATTTACAATAACAAACATACTATTATGAAGACGGACATGCATCGACTCGGTCTACATACGTCGTGCGTCGCCACCTACGAAGACTGCCACGCCCCTTCGCGTCAGGGATGTCACTTCGTTAAATGGAGCAGATGATCCGAATCAGTGATTACTGACACGTGCAACGCTTTCATGGTCATCGCTGCTCTTGATACTTATCAATAAATCAATATGGATGCAAAAATTCGAAGACATGTGACATCTACCAACACGCACTGGCCCGCGTGATGGATTACGGCCCACTCCCTCTCACAGAGAGGTGGCCTGTGTCCCGGCAGTGGGAACATTATAGGCTGATTATACTATGTTATGTTATGGATGCAATCTGATTGTTCGAAGCATCGTCTTTGTTGTTTAATATGTGATCTTTGTTTTCTAATCTTATTGGGGTAGAATTTCTTTCTTACTTTTCTATACCAATATTATGATCTCGGCAACTTCCATGAAATCCTGTAAAAGTCTGAATTAAAAGAACCCAAATTAGCATTAGTATACTCAAAGCTGCATTCATAACGTCATGCTCAGAGCAGTAAGCTACATGCAGTCCAGTTGTCACGCCTTTAAACAAATATTTAAATTTTTTTACGTTATTTGGCAACCCTAACGTGCGCACGCGCAAATAGCCCAAGTGACACGAACGACACCGCAATCTCTGATTAACACGGAACGGCTAATCTCTGAAACGCGGACGCGGAGTTGCCAACCTAATGGATTACCCCGTAAATGGGGTAACACACCCAATTATAGGGTGTACCCGTCAGGTACACGCGCTGGTTATCATGACTATAAACTTGAAATTAAACAAGCAATAGGAATTGCGATAACCACAATGAGGTGTGGTCTGGTCAGTTTTATTGAGGTTCCGGACCTAAACAAGATGAATTGATGTTTATATAAATGTATGTTTGGTTCTAGTGGTAATTATTGTATAATTGGAAGTGGTATGAGATATATTTTTAGGGATAAATCATTCCCAAAAACTATTTCAAGTATCTGAAAGCTTTTATTGAATTCTTGTTATTAGACAATCGGTCGTCTGATGCTTAAAAAACTGAAGAATAGTGACAAAGCCCAAAAAGTCAAACCTTACATTTGTCAAGATTTGATTATCTAAGATCTAGGCTTTTAGAAATCAGGGGTTTGGAAATCACAGTTCTGGAATCGCAATGAGAAATAAATATTTTTCTTTTCCCGTCCTTACGTTTGAATAACCACTTAAAATAAACCATTCTTCTTTCTTATCCAAGGTCCTTGCTCCATTACCCCCCGATAACCCCAGGGTGATGGGCCCGCGTGCGTGAGGTCCATAACTCTAGGGATAATCGCTGCGCCCGCGCACCGTGGGCGACAAACCTACATAACGGTGTTAAATGCTGTGACACTGAAGTTTGACGTGTCGGGGATTATAATGAAGGTAGTTGAGTGAGGGGGTGAAGGGGAGGGGGGGGGGGGTAGTTGTAGCTATCAAGTATGGCAGTTATGTTTATGTTAATTTTATGGTTGTGGATCAGGGTTTTGTGGTTTGAGGAATATTAGATACTGTCTTGAAAGGTTTTAATCATAAACGTAAGAAAATTTAAAGAAGTGAGTAGGTTTAAAGTTACAAAACATTTAATTGGGTAGATTCCGACTTCGATTTTAATTCTCGTTTTCTATTGGATACTGGAAGCACACTTAATGTCTTCAATTCAAATTAATGTAGTGCAAAATCTTAATCTACCCAGCCAATTTTCTTCCAACCTTGGCCCCAACCCCCAACATTGGCCCAACACGCCAACCTCCCAATCATCTCGACACCCAACGGTACAGACTGCATGACAAATCTATAATGGCCAACTACGACCGAACCACTCCACCTGACGCCTACCCTGAACCGACTTACCACCATCTTGGAACCAATGAGGGGTCATCTTGAGCTGGTTTTTGTCTGTTAAAGGTGTAAGGCTAATTGTTTCGAGTTCCAGCATTAGATTTATGACGTCACGAACGATGCGACTTCCGGGCCCTGAGAGCGTTGCTAACCTGTGCATCATTAGCACGAACCAGACTTTAGGATTTATAACTTTTGTATTTTAATGATGGCTGGAAAGGTGTATTGTAAAGGAGGAATGTTTCACCTGAGTTATTTCTGAAGGCATTGTGAAATTGAAAGCTGTGGATACGACAATGATGAATGATGATGATGATATCCAATCCACAAAAAAAAACCGGGTGTGCTTATGACCACACGACTGAAGTGAAACTTCAAACGTATTTGGCTATGAGAGGAAGAGAGAAAGAAAATGTGCGCGCGCACTGCATTCTCCTGCTAATATCCCCCACTCTACTCCCGTTCGCCTCGTCCGATCACACTTTTCGTAACGCTTACGTCACGCGTTCGCCAGCTTACTCCCCAAGTCAAGCGTGCGTAAAGAAGTTTCACTTCGAAAGTTACGACAATTATGTCACAGACCATTAAAAATCACGATTTTGAATTTGATTTGAATCCTATTTCTATTTCTATTCTATTTCTTTGGCCTATTTCTTGGCCAAAGAATCAGCATTGAAATACAACGTGGCAATGCTGCCAGCCTTTTGGGCACTCTTCCTGTTGACAGCGATGCGGACGAATTCTTTGATGCCCTATGAATATTTTGTTTAATTTTTCATATAATTTTACATACTATTATAGTTTATATGTTAGCTTATATTATGTAAATATCTATACAAATGAATAAAAATATTTGAATCCTATTTCAACCAAACACATGACAGCATAACCGACACAGCACGAAGAATTGCCAAGATGGTCGACGGCAGAACCGGCCGAAGTGGCGGTATTTGGGGAAGGCCCATATGTCCAACAGTGGACGTCTTTCGGTTGAATGAGTAAATATGTTAGCAGTCAGGCTTACCCTGAAATGTCACGCGTTTAATCTGTCAAGCTCCGCTAATGAGACACAATTGGTTTATCTATTCTTTCGTCGCCAATAGGCGACGCGCGGTGCTTGACCGGTGCACACATTTGTAACATTACGGAAGATTTAGGAAGATCTTTCAGAATAGCTCAGTCGAGCGAAAAAAATATCTAAATAAACGTATTCGTAACATCAATCTCAAATGTAATAAAGAGAACCTAACTGTCAAAACTACTCCAAAATCTTAGTTCTGTTCTGTTATGTTGTGTTCTGTGTTCTACAGGGTGAAATTCAATTCATGGGCATCCTTTTAAGGGGTCATTGTACTCATCATTATAAACAACTTTTACTATGGGACCAAACCTGAAATCGCGAAAAAAAAAATCAGCAGTTCCCCCTACATTTTGACGAGTTACGAGTATGTGAACATAAATGCAAGGAACAGCTGCTTTTTTGGGTTTGCGTTTTTGGGTTTATCTCAGTAAAAGTTGTTCATACTGATGAGTGCAATGACCCCATAAAAGGATGCCCATGAATTCAATTTCACCCTGTATATAAATACTGGAATACAATTTATAGGCAATCATATATTCTGAACAGTAATTAACAGTCTCCTAGGCGGCAAAATTCAATCAACCAGCAAATGACTTTCCCACCCCTAACAACTGTCACCACAGTAATAATAACAACTCAACAACTAGTGAAACCATAAATTACTTCGAACAGCTTTCTAATAATTCAATCATTAGGTACTTTTACTACTCAAGAAATAGTATCACAGCCTTAATTGACTCGTTGTTGTAGTGGTCGCAAGCGCTATTGATGAGCATGGGATTCTGGGTTCTATTCTCCGGTCGGGCAAAGTGTTATTGGTTTTTTTTTTGTCAGGGATTTCGCAGTAGCAGCCCGAAGGGATTCGTGCCCGGCTGATAGCAATAGTCTCGACCCCCCAAAACTGGCAAAATGTGGGGGGTGTAAAAAACACTATGGGGTGTACTATAGGTACATCTCTGCCTCATCCTTCGGGGATTGCAAGCGTACTGTTATGATACGTTAATAACAAACATTATTTAAAAAAAAAGAATTGATAACCTCCTCCTTTTTTTGAAGTCGGTTAAAAATAGTAAAGTATCAATGAAACCTTCCCCAGCTTTCATTGCGCAAGACTTCCTTCTATTTATTCAAACATTCAACTAACGCACATTCCTTAAAACTTAGAACTGAATTAACATAGCGGAAACCTATAAAACTCAACACAGGTAACTGTGGAATTAAATAGCTCGATAAATATAGTACTCGTGTTGAAATGCAAATAAATATATGATTTCAGAATTAATTTAATTTTATAACTGTTTTAATTATACAACATTATTTTTAGTATATGCGAAACCCGAAACACGTGTCTAGTATTTTTATGTAAAGAATCTATGTACAAAATTTCAAAACTGTATCATGAATAATCACAAAGTTATAAGCTTGTTATGTTACCTGTTTGTCCTTACAAAAACATGGTCATCCACGCCGCCGCCGCGTGCGTTCGGTGTGGTTCGGGCGATTGTATTGTAATTAACTGGTGATAACATTTCCCATCACACTTGCAGGCTTTGGACTGTCGTAATGGTCAAGTGTAGGTAGTTATTATAATGTACTTTATTCGTAAATAAATGCAGCCGTAAGCTACGAATAAGTAATTACTTATTCGTAAGCCGTAAGTGATACAATGTAGTCAATGCGATTTGTTGCACCTTATGTTAACCACTTAAAGTTCAAAGTGGATGAAAAGTGTTAAACATCGTATTACTTAACCACAGCAGGCTGTAGGTACAAATAATAACTTTCTACAATTAACCATCTTGGCGTGTTTAAAAATGTTACACGACACTTTTTACATACGATAGGTACACGATCAACCGAAACACAACTGGGCCCGCGGCGGCCGCGCGCTCGCGATTATGCAGTTGGACGGGAACGCGAACACGTGCGCGCCAACCTGTGGTACCCGGGCGACTGAAGGGGTTGCTGGTTGCTGCACCCCCGCCCCGGTCGCCCCGCTCGCTGTGCGCCCGCGCCGCTATTGTTGTACCTACTTAGTGTCGCTCCTCGAACACAGAGTACACTATAATATACCTCCTCGAACGCGTCGCTCTCGTGGTGTCCAAGCTTTAACCTTTTTTAAATATTTTTGGGCCAAAATATAACATGGGGTAAAAATTATTGGAATCGATTCAGTTACTTATTCTGAACAAACTATATTCAGGTTTCGCATATACTAAAAATAATGTTGTATAGTGTGAGGCGATGCAGTTTCTGACTGTTTATTAAACATACTTGTTTGATAGTACTGCTTTAATTTATAACCATAGATTATTTTAACTACATATCGCAGCCGAAGAATAATAGCTATTACTACAGACTGCTCAGGAGCTTTTAGATTGGAGAAATAGTCGAAATCAGTTATTTAAACTGGCTTACCAAAACATACATAACACAATATGAAAAGAAAAATCCTGACTCACTAACTGACTATATCATCAGCGCCCAGCCCAACCTATTGTACCCTGAAAACTGGAGTTTTGCACAGAGGTACCTATTATGATATAAGACAAGGAATAAGGCTATTTAGAAATTCACACGAGATAGGGAATCTAGGGCGGACGAAGTCGCTGGAAAAGTGCAGTCAAGTTCCATAATAATTTAACTAATTAATCTGCCTAGCCTTTCCAAACTATGTTGGGGTCGGCTTCCAGTATAACCGCATGCAGCTAAATACCAGTATTTTACATGGAAAGAATTTCCTGCCAATCTGACCTCCATTTACTTAGACTAAGACTATGAAGGAGTCTGAAAAACCAGAAACAACTGCATATTCAAAATAACAGAAACATAACATCACATAATACAGGGTCCCATTAAAATAGATTGACAAATTTTAACACAGCGCTCAATACGTCTAACCAAAGATACCCAAGTAAAAAAAACACTGATTAAAGTGATTTTATTTTGACCTAAAATAATAAATTGCCGGCACATTAGTGTATTTTCGTTAGCTGATTATTTTTCTTGTAAGTATTTAATGCGTTTTTCTCATAGATATCGGTTACATTTCTATGGTATTTTTTACCATCGCCCTTATTTTGGTGGTCTGAATGATTTCGAAAAGTTTGTCCATCTATTTTACTGGGACCTTATAGGTATAATCAATTTTCATGAGGACCGCGACCTTAGGGTTTCATTCGAACATAAAATAAGTGTTAAGTAACTATAATTGCCAATGTTGACCCCCAGCTGCACGCGGTACGAAATGCGAACAAAGTCATAAACCCTTTGATTACAACAAGTACCTATTGAGAATTTTGTCCATTCAGTACTTCGCCATTTTAGAGATGTCATTGGTAATAAAATCTCTAATGAATCGTGTATCGGGGTTTTTACATCTACCTATACAGGGTGAAATTGAATTCATGGGCATCCTTTTAAGGGGTCATTGTAATCATCATTATGAACAACTTTTACTATGGGACCAAACCTGAAATCGTGAAAAAAAATCAGCTCTTACCTATATTTTGACGTGTTATGTGAACATAAATGGAAGGAACAGCTGTATTTTTTTTGCGATTTTAGGTTTAGTTCCATAGTAAAAGTTGTTCATACTGATGATTACAATGACCCTTTAAAAGGATGCCCATGAATTCAATTTCACCCTGTATTAGTAGCCTTAGGGTGCCTTTCCACCAGAGATGTGCTATGCAGCGATGCTGCGAGAATATAAAAGCTAAGCTACGTAACTATGTGACCGTTTCCACTGATGCTAAGCTAGGTTGCGGAGCGAGTAAGATGTGCTATGAAAATGCGCCACCGCAAGGTATCTAGCTGAGCGAGGAAGATGCGCAGCTCGAGCTTTGCGACGTATCGACAACTCTGCACATAGCTACACATCCATAGCACTTATCCATAGCACTCATCCATAGCCAGTTCCATAGCTTGCATCCATAGCTCGCATCCATAGCTCGCATCCATAGCCAGTTCCATAGCTTGCATCCATAGAAAATAGAAAGAAAGAAAGAAAATACATTTATTTAGCACAGACTAAAAGACACACAATACACCAGATACATACATCAAATAAAAAAAAGTAAAGATTAAATAAAAAAAGTATAAAGTCCGATGTAAAAAAAAATAAGCAGGAAAATGTCCCTCTCGGCTGCGCTAAAAAAGGCCCAGTTCAGCAAAATGCCAGACAACTAGTGCCTGACGCTGGTTTTCAACCGGACCTGGTGTGTGAGGTGACGGATGTAAATCAGTTTTATACTGCAACGTGACGTGTGTATGCATACTTAAATAAAAAATTTGTCAAATAAAACATTAACGCATATGTATAAATAGTGTGATATAGCACCATACCATAGCACGCAACCATAGCACGCATGCAATTGCACAGCACGCATCCTTCCATATAAAAAAACGTAGCTTAGTTGAATCAGTTTCCACCAGTGTTATGCTATGTGTATCAATGTATATGATTGGTGGATATCAAACGCATCCATAGCAACGTAGCATAGCACATCTCTTGTGTAAAAGCAGCCTTAAGCATACGTTCGCAAGGGCGCGTTTTTCCCGCTGCGATTTTTTCCGCGCGCCGTATAAGCAGTGGTGGCCCAGTGGTAACGTCCGCGACTAACGTGTCGTAGGTCGTGGGTTCGAACCCGGACAGGTGCTTTACTTTGTGTAAACGTGTGTGAACATCTATCAAACCGAACTGGGCTCGCGTGGCGGATTACGCCCCACTCCCTCTCAGAGGCCTGCATCCCAGCAGTGGGAACATTATAGGCTGTTTATTTACTGGATTTTCAACGTTCTGTTTAGCGCCGGGAGTTGATAATCCAACAGACCAACGGTGTGTTTATTTGACGCGCTTGGATGCGCTCTGTCAGATTCTCAATGCTCGGCAATGCTCGGAGAGATGGAAATCCAGTGCTCGATAAAATCCCGCCGCGATATTTTTACGTGCGTGTGAATGTGGGCTTAGGGCTTCAATTCTAACTGTAAATTTTATCGATATTGAATTTTAAGTTTGTCTGCACATAACTGAGTCTACAGTTCAATCGATCTGCCTAGCCTTTTCCCAACAATGTTGGGGTCGGCTTCCAATCTAACGTGACGCAGCTGAATACCAGTATTTTACATGGAGCGACTGCCTATTTGACCTCCACAACCCAGTTACTGGGTAATACGATACCACTTAGGACTGGTTGTCAATTTTTTTTTTTTAATTTATACTTTTTTTATTTAATGATACTGTAATACAGAGGTGATACTTAATTCTAAACTCGCCAAACTTTTACGTTTGATGGCGAGAGGCGCTCTTTTACATAACAATGCACCACCTTACTACATACCTACAACTTCTGACGGCGTCTGACTACGGTACCCGTAATGACTACGAAAGATCTACGAATGATAGCCGAACCGGCTTAACGTGCTTTCCAGGGAACGGAGGAGTCTCGATATGTAATGGATGGTCACCCATCCACGAACCGACCGCGGCATGCGTAGCTTTACGTTTGATCAAAGATCCGTGCGGCTATTACTATTTAGCCACTAGTTTATTTTTTCTAGAATCGTTTAGAAATAATCTCTAAAGAAAATCATACAAATTGTTTAATAACAATCACAATTTATTGTATCTATTCGAATCAGTATTATTGTCAGTCGAGGCGTAAGTTACATCTCTATTCAATAGAGCGCGTAACCATGCCAACGGAGATTATGACGTAATGTAGACCGGTGCGCGCGCGCATTTGAACTCTCAAATCAAATCGTTTGCGGAGACGGCGAAAGTTATGCTATAAATCAAATTAAACCATGTTATTGTCAATGTCTGTACATTAATCAATTTTGTAATGTATTATTTATTTGAAGCGAATGAATGTTCTCTGTCTCTCTCCGGCGCAAGCGCAGAAAATAGTACAATTTGATATACGAGTTTCGTAAGATAAACACTAAAGTTAGATTTGACACAAACTTTAGATTCGAATTACAGTTATATAATTTGGAAAGTACTAAATATGCTATAATTCTAAAATTACTGACTTCCGAAAGATTACTTAATATACAAGCAGCAATTATTTCACAATCAAATAAAACAAATAACTACTGACGTTTACGTGTTGAACATAAACCAAGAAAATTTATTTAACTATTTTACTTGTCAACTTAAATCAATATTCCTTTCTACCATTTCCAGTATCAACAATTTCTAATCAAAATTAATAAACTCCTGACCAGTAGCGACAATTCGTATGCAGATTGTTAGTGAATCGATAAACCGGTACTTACATTACAGAATATTACGGCAAGTACACCAGTACTTGCGACCCACCTACCAAGTTGGGTCCCGTTGTAAAAGACACGGGTGCTAGGACCGGGCTTGGCGCGCGGGCGACGATCGTCAACTGTTTCTGTGTTTTCACCTAACCCTACACACCTACCTACATTTATGTTCAGACCCAAACTATCTCTATACCAAATTTCATCTAAATCGGTCCAGTAGTTTAGGCGTGAAAAGGTAACATATAGACAGACAGACAGAGTTACTTTCGAATTTATAATATTAAGTATGGATAACCGTCAAAATGTAGGGAACAGCTGATTTTTTTTTCGCGATTTCACGTTTAGGCCCATAGTAAAAGTTGTTCATAATGATGAGTACAATGACCTCTTAAGACGTTGTTGGTGTTTTTCCAATAACCCTGTATTAGTATATTATAGGGCTTAACGGATCGATGTAAGTTGTAAACTGGGAAGGGCCTAAGATAATGGAGAAATAAAACATTAGTATAAGGTTATGAGATTTGTTTGAATGCGATAGACATTTCCTTTCTAGGCTTTATAGCCAGACTTAAATTGTCTATCCCGTATTCAAGAAATCAAGAATATTAATTTACAAAATGAATTTTCATGATCAATTTGGTAATATTGCTATCTGCACTTTATTTG
The DNA here is from genome assembly GCA_945859645.1 of Amphipoea oculea. NCBI lineage: Eukaryota > Metazoa > Arthropoda > Insecta > Lepidoptera > Noctuidae > Amphipoea > Amphipoea oculea. The sequence goes on from OX243873.1 coordinate 20,900,845, forward strand.
TTCTCTTTAGTTTTAATACATACACACACATAGTATACATAAACTCACAAGACGTAAAGATGGTCACCCATCCACGGACCAACCGCGTCAAGCGTACCTTAACCTGATTGATCGACCCGTGCGGCTGTTAGTTCTCACATCTGTCTTGTTATACTTAATATTTATATAAAAAAACACAGTTTGTTTTTATTACTAAGAACACCTCATCTCAAAAGTCCTAACCTAATATTATCAACGACGATCATTCACAACAACTCAGTCAGCACGCTAGCTACAAATCTAGGCATTAGCATACCGCTAGGATAAGCACTAGGTCATGAGCTCTGATAAGTACTAAATTACAGAGCTAGGCGATTAAATACTTCTAGTCCCTAGCCTTCTAGGTTCAAGGTTATAAGGTGCAAGGTCTGAACATTTAAATACGTAATTGAACTGTTTTTCAGATGACGATGTTAAATTATAGTTTTGCTGTTCGAGTTGTCAGTTTTGATACATGTATGTTAATATATTTTGTTGTAACATTTTATTCCTCTTCATCAACACCCAAGTGCACATACCGCAGTGTCTCAAGACGAAAGTCTTTGACCAGTGCGTGTTGCCAGTGATGACATATGGCACTGAAACGTGGTCGCTCACAATGGGCCTTATTAGAAGGCTGAGAGTCACTCAAAGGGCAATGGAGAGGGCTATGCTTGGAGTTTCCCTGCGGGATCGAATCAGAAATGAAGAGCTCCGCAGGACAACCAAGGTAACCGACATAGCCCGAAGAATTGCCAAACTTAAGTGGCAGTGGGCAGGGCACATTGCTCGCAGAACAGATGGCTGATGGGGCCGAAAGGTTCTGGAGTGGCGACCGCGTACCGGAAGGCGTAGCGTTGGAAGGCCTCCCACAAGGTGGACCGACGACCTTGTGAAGGCCGCAGGAACTCGTTGGATGCGAGAAGCACAAAACCGGTCGAAGTGGAGGTGCTTGGGGGAGGCCTATGTCCAGCAGTGGACGTCTTTCGGCTGAAATGATGATGATGATGAACACCCGAGTCCCCGGGTACCCGTCACCTCAGTAAAGTTTCCCTCAAGGTTATTTGACCCTGTATTCGATTCGAATCGACGATTTCATTGGATTCGACCAACGACGTAGTCTATAAAACTATAACTAAAAACATTTAGGTACAACTGATAGTTTCTTTAAAAAATACCATTACGAAATAATAAATCCAACACAAAAAAAAAAAACTAATTAAACACTCCACCCAGCGGCTAAAGCGCTTAATTAAAAATCTGAAGCGCCACATTGCTGACGGGTAGAACACGGTAAAGTAATCGCCTGACCCTCTATGAGATATGTACCCAGAGCTAAAGGGACTGTTACCGACGATATCGCCCTACTAATGTGACTAGGAAAAATTGCCTGGGTTCCTGCCTATATCTCATAGGAGAACAGGAGCTGTTTTCTTAATGATCTCATTAATTAAAGCTTATCGCGGTAAAAAAAGGTATACTTAATTGGAAAGGAATTGAGATCTCTTTAGAGTGTGTTTGATTGGGGGTTAGTTTTCTCTCAGCAATCAGCGATAGCTTTTTCTATTAAAGACTTAGTTCTTTAATAACTATTTTTTATTTCTTCATGACGCTTTCGTAATATTGCAAAAAATCAAAGGTGTCAGGAGACAGGAATCTTGACAGAATATGCCTAGCAAAAAAAAAAATCAACATAGTTGGAAATAGGCTAGGCCTTAGCCTACTGCCAACTCTATTGATTTTGTATGAATTTTGACAAACAAACGCTTGATTGTTCGCGCGACTACGTCATAATCATAGTAATATAAAGCGATTATAGGGTTACTAGCTGCGCCGCGCGGTTTCACCTGCATAAGTTTCGATCCCGTGGGAATATCGGGAAAAAAACTATCCTATGTCCTTTCCCGGGACTCAAACTATCTCTATACCAAATTTCATCTAAATCGGTTCAGCGGTTTAAGCGTGAAGAGGTAACAGACAGACAGACAGACACACTTTCGCATTTATAATATTAATATGGATTTTTGGCCGTGGCCAAAATCTAACGCCACATCTTGTTTTTGTATATGTACATTTCAAGTGACATTTTTATCAAAACAATTTCACAAATAGTTACCAACAGTTCCCTCTATCTACGTCCTTCGAGCGTCAAAAGTTCTTTGTAAATGTAGCAGTGTATAAATTGCCACTAATAATGTCACTGACAAACATTCTAACGCCATGTTTCTCTCCTCCACAGCCAGACACAGTCCCTCAGGCCAGTATCGACATGACATCAGTCTTGGAGGTAAGCGAGGCTGACAGCGTCACCGGGCATGCCTTCAGCCTGGCCATCACAGCTCCGGAGAGGGTCACCTTCGTCAAGGGCACCTGCAGGGAGGAGGCCAGGTGGTGGTCTGACGTGCTTAGTGTGTATCCGAGGAGTAAGGTGAGTAATAGCTGGATATTCTTGCTTTTATCGTGTCGTATGCTGCGCCGGTTGACGTCATCGCGTCAACGCCACTGGGACCCTGTCTCGCATCGGGTAGAGTAGGGTAGTGTAGTGTATCTCATGAACCGTAATAGGTAGACAGTTTAAATTTTCACATACTATCTATATGTATTGCCGCTATAACAACGAATAATAAAAATTAAAGGGGGTCTCCATACAAGAAACGTGGTCCGGCTCACACGTGGCCGGTTTTTTGGGAAATAAAAACCAATACAACAAAAAAAAAACTTCAATTATTTAGAATTCGATGACTTAACTTTAAAGAACTTAACTTTTTTTTAATAGAATTTTAGATACCCACTTAATAAAAGGCAGCCAGCCATGTTTCACTTTACTACTATTAAACCAAGTCATCCCAGATGTAAGATCCTGCAATTTCAAAGCGTTAAATTAACCTCGACACTCATTCATTTTACTATTCTTCAATAATCATAAAAAGACGTAAGAACATGTAATTTCTGAAACGATCTACCCACCTAACAGTTTCCAATCAGCTCTCAAGTACGCTATCTCACCCTTTCCCAGGCATAGGTCAATCACCAATTATGTACTTACAAACCCATACAGAACTTAGCGCGAACCAGTCATAGAATCAGCGTAATTGCGTACTTCCTGCGCAGGAGTCTGCCCAATAACCTGGCCATTCACACCTCCTAGCTATCGAGGGTAACTTAAGTGGGTGATGTGTGTATAAGATGAGAAAGGCTACTTTACACGGTGGTATAAGTAAAATAGTTGGGTTAAACTGTACCTTTAAAATTCTGTGATGATGCAAGATTCTTGGCCTGGTTTGTGTACCGGCTTTGAAGTATTTGCAATAGACGTAATTAATAAAATATCTTGCAATCGTGGTGATATTGATTTTTTATCATCATCATTTAAAAATGTCAACTAACGCAATTCAATTCATGATTTGTACAAAAAATCTGGGCAACTTGAGAATCTCACTTGCGCGGTAACTAGCAAATTTTTAGGTAATTGTCCATAGCGCATCGCGGCAACAAATAAGGTTCAAATGAGCGATGCGTTTGACGTTAGTTGAACTTGAATCAATTTAATTAAATTAAAAAATAATGCACGTCTCAGTGGAATAATTTTTAGTTATTTCTTTAGTTGATTTAATCCCCTTTATTATCATTATTACATAAAATATGATAGTTTACGCTCAAATTTTTAAAGAATTATGCGACGAAAAATATTTTTGGAGCTCTGTTTTACGTTTTTATTAAAGTAGCTTTTCTTTGAACATTTGACAATACACGTAGTTTTTTTCTGGCTTCTTTCTAAGCGTTTTTCGGTCTCCTAAGTTTGGACAGCGCCTTAAAAATGTTTGATTTCTTAAAACGCATCTGTCTGTGTGATGCCACCCTAACATGGAAGGGAAGCCAAAACACCATGTTTTCTAAACACCAATCGAGGTGTAATAAGACGTGTGCTTCCTGTAGCGAAAGCTGCGCCTGCGCAAATTGTTGGGCAAGTTATGAACCAACGCAATTTTATAGACTATGTTAATAGGCTCGGCGTTTCCTATAATAAGATGTTGGTATAGGCCCTGTGGTCGATTTAATACGGCGCAAATTATAAAGTGCGGGTCGGTATTTTAATTTCCATTGGAATCAATTCTGGGCTGGTATTTCCTTAGTAGGTAGGTATAACTAGCTTTTTGAATCAGTGTAGCGATATTTTTTGCATCGCTCTTATGGAAGACTTTTTAGCTTTTTTGTCACGACATTTCTTTTTTGTTTTGCGAGGGGAAACAAAACCAATGTAGGTAGACTATCGGAAGTTTTAGATGGCCAAAACTTTTTCCCACTATTATTTCCAAAACTAGCCCCTTATTTCGTCTCCCGGTTGGAGAGGATTTTTTATTGAAAATTGACTAATTTTATTACAGTATTGGGTTAACCTTGTCTATAGAAACCACTTCGCTTCTAAGAAGCACGGGCCTACGACGCATCGTTTTCGAGAAATGGGCCTTGGAATATTTTTTTACCCTCTTACAAAACCTTACCTATCCTTCGGGCACGTCTTCCCTACCATTACCGCGCCCCCCGGTCTATTCCTTGATAGGCAATGGTCGCTGAAGCACCATGAAAATGAGGCTACAGGAGCTAGTGAGAATCTTGGGGTTCATTCGATTAATCGAGTCTGGTTTAACCATGCTGGGATCGGTGCAATTCATTCACTCATTGATTAATTCCCTCTTACAAAACCCAGTCCAATCTTCAGCCACCGACACCCGACCCGCGTCACGTACGCTGATCATCAACAAAATGCCTGCCTACCGTGACGACAGCGACAGGTCGCAGGTTCTTGTCGCCCTTGGATCCAAATGATCCTGTTTCTTCGCATACCTTACAATGAGGTTTAATAATGGGTGTACGAGCGAGGCGGTTCGGTACTCGTGGAATCTGCACCTTCAGATGTTGTGTACCTATGTATTTGTCTTACAAGGAAAAGGTCTTTGTCTTTATAGCAATTTGTAAGATTAAATAAGGAGTAAAGGATAGTAGCAATGCAATGCATGGGAAGAATGCGTGTGTTATCACCATTTTATACATCAATGGTTATCACACTAATCACATCACAATATAGTTTTTTGTTACTTCTTCAGGCTCAAACGGCTGATTTGACCAATTTTGATAAAATTTTGTATGGAGGTAGCTGACACCCTGGATTAACACATAGGATTCTTTTTATCCCGATACTCCTACGAGATCGAAATTTATGCGAGTGACTGAAACCGCGGGGCGCAGCTAGTATCTACGTATGTAAAGAAGTGTTTTTGTTTAGGATCGTCTCATTAATCTAATACTCTTGCATCAATTAATGTAAGAAGCTGGTAAAATTCTTAGGGGTATATTTATAAACGTTGCTTAAATTAGCAACTGTTAACCATATATTTTAACGTTTAAACGTCACTTACCTTTAAGCAAAAAAAAAAGGCTAAAAAGGGCTAATGTTCTGTAATGAACTTGCGAAGTACCCACAAATATCCATAAAATCCTTTTTAGGGTTGTTATAAGCAAACATCCTGGTTATCAGAGTTCATCGGATTAGTTATTAATGCGTATCTTCTTCGCAGAACATAAATAATGTCGTAATCGTATCCCAAGAAACTTCATAGATAATCACATGTTTATTTAAAAGATAACAACTGTGCAAAATTAACGGCAGGATGCTAGCTTCGATATCGCGCGCAGCACACTCATTTCCCTTAGTTAATACTCTCCCATTCCTCTCTAACGTGTGCCCGATAATAGGCGAGCCGTAATTACGTTTTTTCCCATCCAGTTCAATATGAAAATTAATCAATTCAGACATTCGTGTAACGGGGCATTTTGACAGTTAAACTCCAGACAGACCATGACTCACTATCAGGAAATAATGAAAGCTTTTAATGTTGCAATTTTGCGAAACACCATAAGAGCCATTTCGCTTGTGTTGCCAATGCCTTAAAATTACACCATACCGAGACACTGGCCAGCATTTCATTGAGACGAATTCCAGAAAAATCATGACGTCATTCAGTTCTACTTTTTAAAAAGGCGCAAATGTTCGGGCAATTTTTCAATTGGTCGTAATCGTTCGATCGATTCCTTTGAAGTCGGTCGCCTGCAGCTGCGCGATTGGCCCAGTTTCCATCAAATGGGGCGAGGTAATTAGCGCAGGATCGCGTTACGTGCGCCTGCGCATGTTTGTGACTCACTCGTTGTTGATTGTAAGCTTCAGTAGAAACTTGGTCTAATTCGGGAAATGGGTCTCCTTTCCTTTTATGATTTGTTTAGTTGACAGTTGAAAGAGTAAATATTAGTATTTCGATTTCCATTCAAATACGGGCTATTTGTTGGTAGTTAAAACATTACAATAGTATTAAACTTTTTAAACATTTCCTACCTATATTCCATGGATAATTACTCTAAAAGGACTTTAAGTTATTATCTTTAGAAATCTTTGGGTTGTAAAATTGACGTTAAACCTTGGTCTTTGTCATAAAAACTGGTTAATTACTGCTGTTAATTATTGTTGTTCAGGATTTATCATCAACAATTTCCTAACACGATTAAATTATTGACAATAATTACTTTATTATGAAAACGTAACATTATTTTTTTTTTAAACTTCAGAATTGGATTTTACAGAAATAATTATTTAATTTCTATGTTTTTGAAGCAGTTTAATTTTCCATTTGTGGTTTGTCCTGTTTTTTACTTAAACCGATTACATGGATTTATAGATTTTGAAGTGATATCCAAGGAATTAATTTTTCGTTTTTAGAATGTTATACCAATTATTTAGGACTCCTCCTAACTCTTTCCACTTGACCCAATGTACAGACGCCAGCACGATCAAGCTACTACAATCTGTCAAACTTCTTTAATAGATTTTCAACTTTATCGCTAAATTATAAGGCTCAAAGTTGATTGGGAAAATTTTACAGTTTCGGGTAGCTTGATGTGCTGGCGTCTGTACATAATATGTTCAGCGATAATAAAAACCAATAAATTCCAGGAAAGGAAGAAGATCAATTGCATTAAAATATGAAATTCAATGGCCAACTGTCATAACTCTCCTATAGGGAACCAGTTATCAATTATCTTGGTATTTTTTATCAACACTCGGAAGATACATATAGTGGAGACCATATATGGACAATGGGATGATAGGAAAAGACAAGTAATTGGCCAGTTAGACTGTTAAGGCGTTATCACCATCCGATAAGGGGATTGATAAATAATATAGTAGCAGGTGAATGCTGTTGCGAATCCCGCACCCCCGGCCATAGGTAGAGGTGGAACACCGCGGTGGTTTTAGCTGGTAAGAGTCCGGCATGCCCCTCTGTCACCCCCAAGTCGAAGCCATCCTGTGGCTGGCTGGCTGTGTGGCTCCGGAATTTATTATACTTAGCCGAAATGATTCGTGATATAAATAAACCATCATTATTGCGTCTCTTGTGATGTTTGTACTTTTCTTCTCCTTTTGCAGGCTTTTATTTATACATTGACAGAATAGAGATCATGTTCGAACTCCATAACATAGATAACTACATAATACATATAATGTATACGTGGGAACAGACTACAGCCAATACAAATCTGTTGCGTAACAAATCGATCATTGATATAAAGTATAACATGCCATAATTAATACCTGCGGTAACTACCAGCTCGGACCTTCAAGCCACTACAATAGGGGGGTATCAGAACCATTCGATACACACTGTGTTAGTATTAATTTGTTGCTTCATACCGGTATAAGACGCTATATGATTTTAGTTATAAAGTAATTGGTTAGGTTATAAAATGGGAAAATGTTCGTGATGGTAGGTATTTATTGAACCAATTAAATGGAGTTTTACTTTTAATTGATTCAATTTTATATTTCGGATAATTGATTTGTCAATTTTTTAATTCCTTAGGTACCTTTTAGCGTTTAAAGGTATATTACAAGTAAAAATAATAAAAAAAAACATTTTTCTTTCAACTTACTCCTAATTAAGGAATCAGTTGTTAATATTTTAAGCCACTCTTGTCGTCCCAACTTGGTTGGTTAACCTTTATACCTGTTTACTGTATTACCTGAACAATAAACTATTTTCTATTTCTATCAACCAGCAATTCTCCGAACTATAATAACATAGCCAATTAAATAGCTATAAGTACCTACAACAATGAAGAGTATCAAAATGCGAGGACAACGAACTCGCGGCGCCTCTTGTTACAATTCGGTATTATGATCCGGTTGGATTAAGATGGATAATCTCAGATCGAACTAAGTGCTGCATGTGTGTTTCATTGACAATAATGTGAACTGGAAACGGTGGTAACCGCATAATTTTTGAGGCTTTAATTAAAGTACATTTTGACTTCAAACTTTTTTTTTTTATGGATGGGATTTCATCAAATGACCCCTCCCGCTCTGGGTGGAGCGGAAGGGAGTGTCAGACTCTTACTGACTAAAACCCATCCGTGTTCCTTCCTTAGCCCTTTATGTTTCGGGGTAGCGGTAACCCTTTCGGACAATCCCGCACCTTGACTTCTGTCTAACCTAGCGATTTTTTAAAGCATTCGCAAGGCTTATCATTTGTCTAGCCTTCATCTGCTTGGCATCCGGTTAGGCTGGAAGCCGACCCTAACATAGTTGGGAAAGTACTAGGCAGATTGACCTAATAACGATTTCACTCAAATCTAGTAATATTTTCACTGCTCCTGATCTTCGTGTCTTCATACTTATGTTAATAGAAATAAAACTTTAGTATTTGAATATAAATTAATGCTAAGTATTTATTTTAATGATTAATCTTTAATGATCAGGTGGTCACTGGTCATGGCCTTCTTTCTTTAATTTGCCAATTTTCCAAAACCTTACAATCGACTACTTTACTACTTTTTGGGGTTCCGTACCTTAAAAGGAAAACGGAACCCTTATAACATCACTTCGTTGTCCGTCTGTCTCTCAAGACCCTTTTTCTCAGGAACGCGTGGAGTTGTCAAGTTGAAATTAATTAATTAATCAAATACTTAGGGCTGGAATCCCTTGAAGCAGAGAAAAAATCAAACTTCTAATTGTAAGTCAACGCAAACTAAAGATACATACGTTTATGTTCCGTTTATGCAGCATAATATTTTGACACTCTCAAGAGAATCAAAACCTATAGGGTACTTGCCGTTGACCTAAAATCATGAAGAAGAAGAAGCAATGTCAAATAGCACAAGTAATGGAAAAAATCTGAAAACTATATCTACAAATTTGTACGGACACTACGGACGGAACCCTCAGTGCGCGAGTCCGACTCGCATTTGTTTTATATTATACTAGCTGCGCCCCGCGGTTTCACCCGCATAAGTCTCGATCCCGTGGGAATAATGGGATAAAAAGAATCCTATGTTCCTATCCTATGTTCTGATGTATAAGCTATATTACTGTAAAGTTTCATCAAAATCCGTTCAGTAGTTTTTGCGTGAAAGAGTAACAAACATCTTCACAAACTTTCACATTTATATTATTTGTAGGATGTAGGATTATTAGTAGGAAGTAGGATAGTAGGATTAGTAGGATTACTTCTTTCATCCAATGACTATTGTTAAAAGTAAGTTCTATAGTTTCGGTGTGGCCCCGGCGTAAATGCCTGTTTATGTTTCATAGCATTCAAAATTAAAAAGATAAAGATAAAAGACTAACAAAAACTAACTTTATTTAACAAAATTTAAAAATTATATAAGTATTAGAGCTACTATAAAATAAAATTATTTAAAAAGAATTGTAACATGTGCGTCTAAATAACTTCAATTAACAAAATTTTAAAACATGTGCATGAAACAATAACAAAATTATATAAAGCTAAATTATTTAAAAAAAAATAGATATATGCTGCGACGTGAAAAAAGTGAAAAAAATATTCACTTTTTCCCTTTTCCTTTCTTTTTCGGTTTTGCAGGTTCCGGTACCGGTTCCGGTTCCGGTTCAGGAGGAGGAGTAGGAGGTAACTTCCTATCTGGCCATTTTCGTCTTAAATACTCCACCATCAAGTTTATATTTATCACTTTGATTTTAGGATTCCTTTGAATCGGTCCCGGAAACACGCTAATCAATTCATTCACAAGGCTTTCATCTAGATTCACTCCGTACTTCTCTAAAGTTTCAGTTAAATCTTTCACATTCAATATATTTTCTTTGACTTCTTTTTGGATTTGCAGCGCAACCAATGCAATATCAACCTTGTTCCTTTTCGGTTTTTTTGTAACATATTCAATTCTGTTCAGTACCGTTTCTCTGCGATCTGGCCCTTCAGATTTAAAAACAGTTTCAACGTCCCCGTATGTTACGACTAAGTTTTTCTTTGATTTCTTTAGTTTTGTACGGGCGAGCAAAGATATAAATGCTTCAGTAACGGTCACGTTATCCATCAGTAAGTTTTTCACATTCGAACTAACCCGTGATACACTATTCAAAATGACCATAGCGTCACTCGGGGTTAAAGGATTGTATGACAAATTCAACGTATTTAATTTTTTTGCTTTCCTGAAAACTCCTATGAGAGGCGTTAAATCATCTCCGTCTAGTTTGTTATTGCTGAGATTTAGCTCATTCAATTGCGGGCACAGTAAGATGTTTCTTAAGGCCATGCCCATCCGTTCGCCAGACAAGGAGTTCCACGCCAAATTCAAGCGTACAAGACTAATGCTTTCTGATAATTTTGCGAGAAACCCGGCTCCTCCTACACTATATATTTTGTTCCACGAAAGGTCTAAGTGAGTAAAATTGTTATGGGTTTCGAATGGTTCTTCTAGACACGCGACTCCTTTTCCACTTATTCCGTTGTAGCTTAAATTAAGATTTTTCACATTTAGTCCGAGAAGTATAGCTTGTCCTAAATGCTCCATCGCTTTATCGCCCAACTTGTTATAACTCAAATCAAGAACCTTGAGTGTTTTGTTAAGGTGCAAGCTACAGAACAGTTGCCTGGCACCTTCATGGCCAATTCTGCAACCACGCAAATGGAGTTCAGTAATTGTTTTGTTTGACAAAAGCAGGTCCCCCATATGAAAGCAAGCATCATCGTTCAAAAAGTTGTCAGTTAGATTTAATACTTGAACTATTTTATTGTATTGCAAAGCTTTGGCCATTGCCCTGAATCCATTCGGATTGATGCAGTAATACCGTAGATCTATTTGGCCTTCAAGGAGACCTCTATAAAAACTTCTGACTGGGCACTGATCCATTTCCTTGCAGACAGCTAGGTACAAGGCCTGCCCATCGTCCGGGTATGTGATTAAATCTTCACGAACTAACAATGCTTTCTCTATTCCTGGATCTGTGATCGCCGGGTAATTGTAGTAAGGATGTCTGAACATAGAACTTGTGGACATGGTGATAAACTTTCCACATATTTCTCCGCTACCAGGGCTATACAACCCCTCGCTATATAAAATTTTCTTCTTGTTTTCTTCAGGCGCTAATATTTCAATTGAAGACCATTCTTCCATCGGTGGATCCTCGGAACTCTCCACGGATTGGACTGACAAGACCACGTCGACTGACTCTGCATCAGTTGCGCTGTCGTCTGAATCCATCTTTATTTAGACTGATTGAACTCCGACAAAGAAACTAAACAACATTCACAAAATAAATCTAATATAAAGTAAACCTATCATTCATACATAGATCAAAAATCACTAATAAGAGATTGACACTTTCAGTCTATCAAAAAGTACACTGACAGTACCGCAGATTATTATTAGGTATAGATTGTCAAAATAGTACTGACAGGGATTCAAACTGATGGAACAACGGATGAAACCGTGATCAAACCTTAAGAAAAAAGTTCTTTGAACACTATTAATAAAAAAAAAAGATAATTATGAATTAAAAAATCTTTTTCTAATATTTTTACCGCAAATAAGGAGAATAATTAACCTCAAATAGTCAAAGAAAAAACACTGAACTTCTAATCGCCAAATATCCCTAACGCTTTGTAAAGCAAACGAGTTCAAATGCGTCGATAAGAAACTTTTAACCGACATGATTAATTACTTCCTTAATTAATGAGTAACAATTAACTGTACAATCCAATGTACAATCTGTTACTTAAAACGATAAGATGTACAGTGCGCTCCTGATATCCGCTCCCACGTCGCCTTATCACGACTCCTCATAAAATCTGGCTAGGTCAATCACCCGCTAGGTCCACGACAGAAATGCGTCTTTTTTTTCTAATTTTTAAACTTCATTCATACCAAATCCTTGTGACTAAAATATATTAAAAAAGCGGGCTCAGAACAGAAGACAGATTTAATACATTGACAGTAATTTAATGTAGGGAATCATGCTCGCTCTTCAAATACACCCCGGCCCTAATTTTATCTGTGCTAGTGGTCTATCTAGAGCAGTGGTGGCCAAGTGGTAACGGCCGCGACTTACGAGGTGTAAGTCGTAGGTTCGAACTCAGACAGGCGCTTTACTTTGTGTAAATTATTTCATCATCAGTGCTCTCAAAACGGTGAAGGAAAACATCGTGAGGAAACCGGCATGACCTAGAACCAAAACATTCGAAGACATGTGACATCTGCCAACCCGCACTGGGCCCGCGTGGTGGATTACGGTACATTATAGGCTGATTATGTAGTGGCCTATGGCACTAACATGACAATGTACTGGAATGTCAAACACCTGTCAAATCCAGTACATTTCAAGATAAAGCGCTATAGTTCTTTTGGCGCGTGGCCAATTGGCCATATTCGAAATCGACGCCGACATCTTGTTTTTTCAATACATTTTCGCAAAACGATAATGGCACAAATTTTGACTAACCGCGCCCCCCTGTCTACGGCATTCGAGCGCTAAAAATTCCCTGTAGCAGTTTTACTTTTCAACTTTCCTCAACAGCCATGTCGGACTATAGTCTCAAACAGTGGGGTGCAGTGGTGTTAGAATAGGTAGGGTGTGAGAATAGGTAGGCACTAGGCCTGCACCCTAATTGCGTAACACGCTATCAATCATTTTGAAGCCAATTGCTAATCCATTGCTTCTTAAGTTCGAAAAATTTGTCTGCTCAACACGTAAATAACGCAATGAATGTTCTTGAACTGTCAAAATGAAACCGATTCCGATTGATAATGTGTTACGCAATTGCCCCGCTGGTCTAGTCTAGGCAAACACGGTCACTAATCAGAAAAATAAACGTGTGGTCGGGGGACCCCCGGCAGGAACTAAGTTCAAAATGAAAAAAAATTAGTGAGTTTCTTAATTGTGGGGCACACACACTAAAATGTAATTGACAGGCTCATGTTGATATATCGAGGTAGGCACTGATTATATGCCTATATGCAATGCACGCCACTGGTCTCAAAGTAGGAGGCTTTGGGGCGTTTGACGTACTTAGACGTAGAGTCGACATCTAACGTTACCTGTAAAACTCAGTGGCCTTTCGGGTCCCTTGAAAAGTAAATTTCATTGATCCTATGGATTAATTTAGCGACTAGCCGCCATGTCTGTCCATGCTATCGAGTACTGGCGATGAATCAAACGAGAAATCAAGATATTTTATATATATTCAGTAGTAGATAATTAAAAATAAGTCCATCTAGTCGCGGGTGCGTAACCAGCCTTAATCGCGATCTCAACGCGCTAACGGACCGAGCGGCGCCGCGCGCCGGCGCACTGATTTTATTATTGTTTTATATTAATTTAATATTTCGCTATTGAGATGATTCATGTGTTTTTTATATCCATACCTAAATTATTTTAGACGTCCAGACTGTTTTGCTGCCTAGACATACCTAGTCTAGTTTATTATGGTCTGAAGTTTTTTGCTGACCGTATGTAGAGTGAAATGCAGTTGTTAAAGCTTGACAGATGATTGAAAATTGCCGAATTGAGGAATGCCGCCGACGTTAGTGATTCGGGCATTAGTTCTATCAATAGAAGAAAATTTCACATTTTCCATAATTCACTAATTCAGGCGCCATTTTGAGTGGAATTTTTCTAGAGGTAGATAATACCTAGTTATTTCTCTTTTTCATGATTATGTTTTACTAGCTTCTGCCCGCGAACGCGACTTCGTCCGCGTGAAATTTCACCCTTCCCCCATTCACCCTCTTAGGGGTGGAATTACGAAAAACTCTTTCATAGTGGATACCTACTCTTCACAAAGAACACACCCTCCAAATTTCATGTCTCTAGGACCAGCGGTTTAGGCTGCGCGTTGATATATCAGTCAGTCAGGACTTTGAATTTTATATACAGGAAGATTTTTCTATCACCATCCAAATTTTTACAGGTTGTTCTACCCATGAATATGAACAACTTTCGCTGTGGGACCAACTATGAAATCACGAAAAAAAATCAGCTGTTTAATACAAAAGTTCAAAACCTACTTGACCAAAATGTATGAAACAGCTGATTGTTTTTTCGTGATTTCAGAGTTGGTCTCATAGTGAAAGTTGTTCGAATATTCATGGGTAGAACACCCTTTAAAAATTTGGATGGTGATAAAAAAATCTTCCTGTATACAGATGATGATCAATCATTCGTAAGTATACGACACACGGATACACCCACTGTATAGGATATGACTTGACTGGGTAGGTAGGTACTGGCCTTATGCCATTTTACTTGGGGTCGGCGCAGCAAATTTTTTTGTAAATTTCTGTATTAGTCGTCAGGTAGATCCTGTATTTCCTCTAAAACCATTAAACTCAGTTTCAAAGAAACAATAAATCAAACTACCAATTAAAACAGGTCAAACAATAGTAGATTCAAAATCAACGACATTAGCAACAAAATTTCACTTTCGCGACAGTTCAATTGTCCATCGAGCACAATTGTGATAAATCCATTACATCTGTGCGGCGACCAGTTTCTCAGTAATTTGCCAATTAATCCATTGAGGCCGATTAACGAGCGAAGGCTGAAGAACCTCGCCTTAAGCGACGGCTTTGATAAATCTTCGTTGTTAAGGCGAAGAGATATTGCTTTTGTCTTGCTGTTGATCCCAATTGGGAGTATGGTTATCTACGACTCAACTTTGAAGGATAGTTTGGGTATTTTCGTTGAAGACGGGAAATATTTCTATATTTTAGGTCTTGTTTCATTGCTACTTGCAAATCAGCGTAATCTACTATCCTTAGGTATGGGAAAGCACTCCGGAATCCACTCCGAAAACAAAGCACTCCGGAGTGCTTTGTGCTAGGATGCTATATATCTCCTTGGCAATTTTTTTCGAAATCCGTTAAGTGGTTTAGGTGTGCAAAGGTAACATACAGAAAGAGGTACTTTCGATATGGCTCACTATTTTGGTCTTCCACATAAAAGGTAGATATATGCTATCGCGGGCATTTATTTAGAACTGTTTAATAGCCTGCGCAGACGACGGATTTTTGTCCGCGGACTTTTTTGTCCGCGGCGAAAGAAAGTATGGAAATCTATGCAATAACGCACACGAAGGACAAGTAGACTGCTGCTGGCTGGGATTTCCATACATTCTATCTTTGCGGACAAAAAAGTCCGCGGACAAAAATCCGTCGTCTGCGCAAGCTATAAGACAAACAGTCCCACTATACATTATATTCGTGTAACTCTAACGGTTTAGGCAGCGCACGCCAATATAGCTCTCAGAGGGCAGGAATTTTTCCGACTTACTTGATACTTATCGTTATATTATGGCCAAATCACACAAATTTTTTATAAATTGTAGCCAGTGTTTTATTCTGATGTATAAGCTATATTACTGTAAAGTTTCATCAAAATCCGTTCAGTAGTTTTTGCGTGAAAGAGTTACAAACATCCTCACAAACTTTCACATTTATATTATTTGTAGGATGTAGGATTATTAGTAGGAAGTAGGATAGGAAGTAGGATAGTAGGATTAGTAGGATTACTTCTTTAATCCAATGACTATTGTTAAAAGAAAGTAAGTTCTGTAGTTTAATATTAGTAGGAAGTAGGATAGGATTACTATCCTACTAATCCTTCTTAAAAAAAAGGAAAGTAGGAAGTAGGAGTAGGGTTAATACTGGTATTCAGCTGCATCCGGTTAGACTGGAAACCGACCCCCAACATAATTGGGAAAAGGCTAGATGAGTAGGAAGGATTAGTAGGATAGTAGGAAAAGTAGGAAGTAGGATTAGTAGGATATACTCGTAGTTAGGTTAGTTAGGATAATATCGATACCCATCACGTCTGCGGAGTTTTGTTAGCTAATTTAATTTCATTCTGTATACTCATTTCTTACTTTATCCATTTTCGTCACTCCATCAAGATAACCCAGTTATTCAAACACAACTAGACACAACGTCGCTTGATACAATTTGCGTTCGACTCCGATCGGGCCCGTTTCGCGTTTCAACCAGTTTGTAAGGCATGTGCTTTCGAACAATTAAACGATACCTATCGGTACGGTTTCACATCGCCATTGCTTCCCAAGGATGGGTGGGGTCAGGGAAACTACGCCTCAGTCTCAACGCAATAGAGATGTTGCCGATTAGAAATCTTTCACTAATTGACTGATGTCTCGTTAGGAAGTAGGTACCTAATTGAGGACTTTATGGAATGGGCGAATGGGTATTGGGAATGAGGGTCGAGCTGAATTGAAGGGTATTGAGGATTTTTGTGTTTTAATGAGATTATATGGATGGGATTCCTAGGTTAAGCAAATATTTTATTGGATATTTTTGGAGTATAGTTAGCGCCACGAAAGATGAGACTTGAAGATGAGACACACCACGTGGTTTGACTTGCGCAGTACACGATTTTAGGTCTCTTTAGCGGTATGAGGTCTGAGCGCGGGACGGTACTGGACGTCATAGGGGCGGCGGAAAGAGCGCGGGAGGCGGGGTCAAGTCTCATCTTTCGTGGCGCTAACTTATACCTAAAGGTGCTCCCTCACCAGGAACATTCGCGTGTAATGTAACATTACAGATTTGACTTATTACAAGTGGAGAGCATTGATGTTACAAGTTGTATCAAGGTATTACACATTGTATCATTACAAGGTGCGCGCTGTAATGCTCGATTTTCCTCCCTCACTGATGTAATGCTCGAATCTGTAACGTTACATTACAGGCGAATGCTCCCGGTGAGGGGAGCACCGTAATAGGAAGATTTACCAAAAACAAATTTCTTTTCAACAGCTATTTTATGCCTGTAGGTGATTAACACTTTCAAGGACACTATACCGCTAAAGCCGTCATAGCAATAAAACTTCTATTGTGTCTCGTTTACCGCGCCGGAACCTGTTAACAGTCATTTTCACCTTCCACCTTTTGGCCTAGATTTTTTAGTTGCTGTTTTACTAATTATTGAATGGTTTTTTGTCTACAGGGTCGACATAAGAGGAATGCGACATTTCCTGGAGGCCAGACTGCGAGTCTGTTACAGTCTTCAACAACTAGAAGTAAGTATTGCTTTAATAATAATCCATTTACGTTCAGGTGACACATGCCCATAGATAAATACTTCAACCTATACACCGTGTTCCGGACGATGTACATAAACTTCGACCAGATGTTCAGACCATGGTAGTAAGCATTTTTCATTATGAACACATTAATGATTTTTTATTTTTTGTTAATTCTCAAACAAACTAAATACCTTAACGTAAATCACCCGATATGTATGCCTCTTTATCCGAATTGACAACGGCACGTATTGTCATTCATAAGATTTGGCGGACTGTAACTTGTTAAAACTAAGTTAAGACCCGTTCCTTCTGCATAGCTCAATTAAATTTCATTAAATGAAATTACAAATATCTTTGCAACGAAGCCTTTTTATGTACTACTTCCTGTGTTAGATTTAATTTGTAAAAGCTATAGAAGCGTTTGACAAAGTTTATGGATAACGTGAAGAACACGCTGTATACATATTTATAGCACTGTGTGTCCTAAACCCGCTCTTAAGTAACGCTTTTCAGTGACTTACGTAGTCCATTTTTACACAGAAAAGCGTGATTTAAGGCGCAACTAGCCGCGAGCTCGAACTCAGGTGGGCGTGGCCAAAAAGCACGCTGTGTCACCTGGCATCGTGTCTGACAGAGATAGTATCAGTGATGAGCAGTTAGACGATAGTCTACACTCACAACGTCTAGTTAACATGCCGGTTTAGGTCAAAAAAGCTATAAAATAGTATACAAACGTGTGACTTACGTACGCGCGGCGTTTAGCGCCCTCGCGATTACAAGTGGAATTTTCTGTTAGTCAGAAAGTTGAAGGTAGTCCTACTTTCACATATATCTCATCCATCCCTCATAATTCCAGAATACTCAGCAGACGCGTCAACTCTTCGCGACGTGGCAGACGGGTGCCAGGCCACCAGGCCCCGGTACTGTTCTGGTGGCACCACCACCTGGCCCGGCCCCAGGGTGCAGCCGCCGCAGCCTGAGATCCCCAGCCTGGCAGCACCAACTCCCATCGACACCAAAGGTAAGATTTGTTACTGTAACGATTTCATTGTGGGAAATTACCTATGCAATCCATTCAAAACTTTCCTGAATTAAACAGGAATTTGGCTTTCTAAATGTCACCTATAAGATTTACCATCACAGATCACCGAACCCATAAACAAATGATAAGAAACAAGACAATCGCAGCCACTTAGACACACCATAACAAATGTCCACTTTCCTCCACCATTACCGACCACATACCATCCATCCATTGTGGCTGCCGTTAGCTGCCACTAAGTACCAGTTCTATGCGCGCGAGCAGGTGCGCCTGCGCAGACCCGGTCAGCTCTGACCAGACTGACCATAAATCTCGATGTCCGCCGACCAAGCGTTAGACCTAATTAAAAGCTGTAAGATGGAGGAGATGGTGTAACCTTTTAGTGTTTGTGTTTTATGTCATAGGCTGATGCGGAATTACATCAGTGACGTGGAATGAGTCGGTTTATGAAATGTCGACGTTCAATAGACATTAAGAACATCACAACTATTCTGCTTTTCAAACATGTTTCGACATATCGCACCTTCGGTGCATCAAAGTCACAAATAGCCAAAACTGCAAAATTGAAGTAAGTAGGTATGCCAAATTGTCTCTGAACCATGCCTGTACTTGGGGCAACAAAAACATCAGCGAAAGTATAAATTCTACTAGATGGCGCAGGTGCCTTTGTGGTCATAAATGCGAAAAAATGAGGAAATAGATGCGAAAAAAAAAATTAAAAGTCCTCTCCTGTAAAATGAAAAATGAGCTGTTGTGACTTTGTTGCACCGAAGGTGCGATATATAGGTACACATACATTGTAGTTAATGATCAGTTTTCTTTTACTCAGTTTCTTCAGATTTTCTAAATAAGCATAAGTATCATTAGCCTATAACATTCCCTCTACTAGGACATAACAGGCGTCCTATCTGTGAAGGTTTCTAAATATAAGAGTTCTGTGAGATTCTATTAAAGCGTTCCGCATTTTCTCAACTTTGTTAATTTTGCTGTTATTCAAATAACTAAATTCTTTGGACTTGCCATGTCACCACTTCGGCATCGTCGCTTTTCCAGGGAAACCAATTTCTGACGTCATCACAACCACCTTTCCCGCTATCTCCCATTTGTGTATGCACGACGACATATCAAGCTATACATTTCTAGTGTAAGCTACTACAAATTGTACGAAAAGCCAAAAAAAAATGCGAGGTCGGCTTAAACTAGAAACATACAGGGTGTGGCGTAAATAGTGATCCACCGTTAGCGCTCCTGCACACGATGCCGTCACCGCGCCGTTCGCCGCGCCGCCGCCGCGCAACTACACTGTAGATACGTGTCGCGCGAAGCCCGCCGCCGCACCGCCGCCGCTCCGCCTCCGCGCGCGTTCCCTCTGTTTGATTCATTCCATTACCGGCCGCGTACGAATCGCGGCCGGTAATGGAATGGATGGGCGGCGGGTGGTATGGGGATGGATATTTTTTTGTGTTTTATTTACGACATTTCTACCTTCTGTTACAAATTTGGTTGTAGTTTCAACAAAAACCATTTCTTTTTTCATTTAGATTTCTGTTAATTACTACTGAATACTAGAGCTATCGTGTAAAATTATGGCTTTTATGTAAATTTAGAGCTTTTGAAGAAAAAGTTAGTTCTTCTCTATTTTGACCCTAATTTTTAACATAATCATGCAAATTCAAGAGCGATTTTTGAAAAAAAAATTTACTACTAAAATAAAAAATTGTAATATGTTATAGTAAATTATCTGGTATATCGAATTCTTAACTGTGGACCCCTATTTACGCCACAGCCTGTATAACTTGACAGGTCGTCGTGTGTACCACCGCTATCGCCCATCTCTTACACCACCACCCATTAAAGACGATGATTTACACCCTGCATCGGAACGGGGGCTCAGCGTCAATTAAATTTAGCACCGTTACGATAAATATCCCATCGGAAGTCTAGCCTAGCCACTAGGCAGCCTGTCCCCCCGACAGGCGTGAATATGTTACTTAGTAAATTGATGTCGTTACTTACTTAACTTGATGGCTTCTAAGCACTCTAGGTACACTGACTGAGCACTAAGCTAACCAGTTTGAAGTAACAAAGTTGCTGACCAACTTTGCTTGACAATGATGCAAAGGATTCGATTTATTTGTTGAATGATATTCCTGGTAATGAAAGGACGTCTGATAAAGATTTCCTTGTTGCTAATAGGCTAGTTTCCTAAAAAATTCTAATTAGTCCGTCAGTTAGATTATCAAAAAATATTGGACCCATATTTTTTCTTTTGTCAATTATATAAAAAATGATGAAGATATCGCCTGTTAAGATTCCGCGTGACGTCACGCCGTGCGACACTTTTTAGCACGGCGTGACGTCACGACCCCCCACTCCCAAATTTTGACGCGCTTTATCTTTTTCATTTTTTGTTTGATTGACAAAAGAAAAAATAAGGGTCCATTATTTTTCGATAATCTAACTGACGGACTAATTAGAATTATTATTTTTTTACCCAGGAAACTACCCTATTGCCTGCTTCAGCACTTTTGGATAAGTTTCGGTAATTTTTTTTTAAGTGAAATCTTCTTTGGCGCGTTGGGCATTTTTTTTTTTGTGATGAGAAAAACCATTGAATTCGCGCCACTGTTACCGTAACCGACACCGCTTCGGATGTGTTCGGCTGTCCTCGGGATGTACTCGGTTTCAATGTATATCCGATATGTCAATGAGAGATGGCAAAGTATTTTGTTTGTGTTTTGTTTTCACTTCTGTCGGCACTCCCAGAGTACCTACCACTTTTTTTTCAGTCAGGTAACTTGAGCCAGTTCTGGTTTATTCTTAATTTAGCGGTGGCTAGTGTCTGAGCAGTGGTATCGGAACCGACTCACGAGTTGTAGGTATTGAGTTCGAACACTTCGAACCCAGGCAGTCACCACACTGCTCTCAAAACGGTGAAGGAAAACATCGTGAGGAAACCGGCATGTCCGGGTCCTAGAACCAAAAATTCGAAGACATGTGACATCTATCAACCCGCACTGGGCCCGCGTGGTAGATTACGACCCACTCCTTCCCAAAGAGAGAAGACCTGAGTCCCAGTAGTGGGAAGCATTATAAGCTGATTATGCTTATGCTAGTGCATAACCGCACACTTTGAAGTGGATCCTAAATATTATGCTGATAAAGCTGAAATCCATCAAAATAGAGGGCAGTTTTAAACCATCAATTTCTCCTACGAGCGTCAATTGCACTATTATAATTTACAATCGTTAAACAAGATCTGTTACGACCCATAAAATTTAGCATTCGCAGAACGAGTCACTGTCCTGGAAATTGGAACGTCTCGCGAAATCGGGCCAACATACGACACCCCAATAAACTTTTATTAATGACATATGTAAACAATAATATCCAATTTATTCGTCCACATAACTGAACTGGCGCCAAATCCTTGGCATCAAAACACAGGCTCCAATCGTTTACATTAGATATTTATGTGTCAAGATAAATAAATACTAATGTCCAAAAGTTAATTACCACGTCTATAAATCCAGCCCACTGCACAAACAATTGCAATCGCTATACGAATATATCATAGCTAGGAACAAATATAAACAATACTAAATGCGACCTAGGAGCAAGGCCGATGCAACTCTATTTAAGTTCAGAAGGACCGCTTGACACAAAGATCACTATAACGGTAAAAAACTGTAAAATCTAACCCCTCTGAAACCACAGAATTGACCTTCTCACCCCGCGGGGCAATTGCGTAACACTTTATCAATCGGAATCGGTTTCATTTTGACAGTTCAACAACATTCATTGCGTTATTTACGTGTTGAGCAGACAAATTCGAACTTATTTATTTATTTAGCAATGGATTAGCAATTGGCTTCGAAATGATTCTGATTCCGATTGATAGTGTGTTACGCAATTAGGGTGCCGGTCCAGTAGAAGTGCCATCAAGGAGTTAGTCGAGATGAGAAATGTCTGATGACTGCAAGATGCCTAAATTCCTTCTCTGTCCAGTGCCCTATGTACAATCATCGCCCCTATCAATGTACCCATTACCACATAAGGATAGTTCGCTGTTATAGTTTTCATGGTTCATAACCATTCGTAAAGTAGGAATCGAAAAATTAGTGCAGTTTCATAGGTCTGTCTTTAACGTAATTTTGTCTTGCTTTAAGTGTAACGATATTCTTATCAAATTTCTAAAAAAATTAATGGAGTACTGGACACTCTGCGACTTTCTTTATGGTCACAATCCTTGCCCATATTTATGTGTGGTGCGCCTACGCAGCTCGCAGTGCGGTGCGTGTGCTTGCGCCGATCCTAATTACTGATCTAACGGCGGTCAAGCGCGCCCTCTAATTACAGATTGTGATAATGTTATTTAGAAACTCCATCGTGGTATAATGTTGGTGTTTTCATCGTATTTTCTATATCTGCACCACATTGCAGTGTATCTTTGTAATTTATATTAATTGCTTTAGGTTTTCATGTCTGGGAAAGTAATGTAGAAATTGTAGAATGTATGGGATTGTTATCGTAGTGTGTAAGAAATAGACATGTGTTCAAATTACTGGTGTACATTTGTTTACGCTAGTGAGTGTCTGAGTGGCTGTTTTATTCAAGTCGTTTTTCTAGGTGATATAATAAATGGTTTTATCCGATAAAATCGGCAATTAGAGTGCAGGGCAAAAATAAATTAGGTATTTATGTAATTGCTGGATCGGAATTCGACCAACAATAACCTTCACGATTGTTTGACGATGATATTAAAACAATGCCACTTACTACGTAGCTCGTTTAAAGTTCCTACGTAATAAATGTCAATTACAAGAAACATGAGAAGGGTCAACAAGATTCTAAGACGAGGCAGCAAATTGCCACTACATACTACGCAATATTTTATGTCTGCCGTAGCTCCCAGCCATTCATACCAAGACTAACACACCTTTTTAAGAAAATAAGTATTAGATGTTATAGACAGTAAATAACCAAATAACGGGTTCCACAAACAAATTGCTGTATCCATATTTAGTAAGCTCACTATAATTTGCGAACAGAATGCTGATAAGTTAAATGTTAACATCATAAATTAATGTTGTTTTATTATTTGCTGTCGGTTGGTATTGATGCTGAACGTACTCCTGTGTTTCGAAATCATGTAAAATTACATTAGCGCTTGGTTATTTATTAGTTATTGTTTTGATGCAATATCTGATCTATGGGTTAAATTACCTTAGCAGTAGTTGCACATACCTACTTGCGTCCAAAAATACCAGAGTTGATTTAGTTATGGTCCTTGGTCATGCAACGCATAGACAGATAATATTATAGTACTTACTAATTCCATGATTTGCAGTAAGCTGCGTTCCTTTTTTAAACGATATTTCTAATTTTTTTACAAGCTTTTTGTTACCTTGCTTCGTCTTCATTCGCTGATATTTATTTACCTTGTAGGTAAAGCCAAAGGTAACCAGTTACGTTTCATACAAATTTTGGCCCAAGCCCAACCCCAAAGAGCGGTCGACCCGCGAAAAAAAAAGTGTTACCCTGGTCGGGGAAGTCCTTCTTATCTTTTTTTGTGCGTGGAATCTCTGCGACACGTTTCCGACATTTCAAATTTTGAGCCCAATATGGCAGATCTTTTTATATTATGTATTCTGTAAATGGCGATACTGAACCTCCTTCAATAAGCTTTAGATTATAACAGCAAAAGCTCTAACTCATTATTTTATTACTGAATCAAATCAAAACATAGTAGTTATTGTGAACAATATTTTATTAACAGCTGCATTATCGTTAAGTTTCATTTATTGCTTGTAAAATAGCCTTACTCAGCGAATAAATGAAAATTTACGCTTCAAAACAATCCTCTTATGTTTCCAGGAATCGTAAACGCTGGTTCTTGTAATAGGGTACTGTCAACTTAGATAATTAAGTTATTTGTGGTCCTATAAGCAAGTCTTAACTACAGTTTATTTTAAACCAACTAGTCAGAATTAATCAGTACATTTGGTTTTCTTCAAAGAGTTCGGACTTTGATCTCTTTTCAAATGAATTTTCCGAATTAAATAGAGTTTGATGCCCATATTCCAAGCCTTTTCCCAACTATATACTTAACTATAACTATTAGCACAGAATACTTAAAGTACTACGTACAGAAAGGACACTCCCTTCCCCGCACTAACATCAGTTACCGCACCTCACCCCGCACTTCGACGTATTCGTCGCAGTTCTTTAACAAGAGCGCTCGCAAACACAATTACCTCACGCACACATTAATACGTATACAAACGTCATTTTTTAATGTAGTAGTAGTAGGTAATTATTTTGCGAGCGTTGTATGGAGTGTCCGGGGTGTGCTATTAGGGTCGACTTAAAGTCTAACCAGACGCAGCTATATACACTGGTATCAGCTGCGTCTGGTAGTGGTGGCTGGTATTATGGAGCGACTGCCTATCTGATCTCCACAATCTAATTGACGGGTAACACAATGCTTGAGTGTCTATGAGTGTAGAATCCTTATTCTAGACTCATAGGCACTCTTGGCACTTTAGCTTTTAGCCAAATTTCGTTAATTTTAAAAACATTCTTTATTTCTAAGTACCTAAATGTGTTATTCTTTAAGTTCTGTAAAGGAAGAGTGCGGTTTTGTTTCACTTTCGTTAAGTTGCGGTGCGCGCGCGCCGCGGAGCGTGTCGACAGAATGTAGGTCCCGCTGTGTACGCAGATGCAGCCAAACGAAGCGTTTGACTGAAAGTACGGATGCTAGAAGTGTTGAGAATACTCAGCTTTGTTGTTGTATCATTTTAGATCTGCATTTTGAAGGACATTGCTAATCCATTCCTTCTTATGTTCGAAAAATGTGTCTGCTCAACAACGTAAATAACGCAATCAATGTTGTAGAACTGTCAAAATGAGAGCCATTTATACTGATAGTAGGTATGTTACGCAATATTACCTCGCCGATTTTGCTTACAAACTGAAAAAATACTGCAGCCTAATTGCGGAACGCCAAATCGTCAAATGATTCTGATCAGTTGGCTTCATTTCTGTCACAATTGGCTTCATTTTACGATTTTCGAATTGCGAAACTATAGTTTCTGCGCAGGGCCTTAACGTTCATAATTGGTTTCATAATAAACTAGAGTTTCGCAATTCGAAAATCGTAAAATGAAGCCAATTGTGATAGAAATGAAGCCAACTGCAGCCTAATTGCGGAACGCCAAATCGTCAAATGATTCTGATCAGTTGGCTTCATTTCTATCACAATTGGCTTCATTTTACGATTTTCGAATTGCGAAACTCTAGTTTCTGCGCAGGGCCTTAACGTTCATAATTGGTTTCATAATAAACTAGAGTTTCGCAATTCGAAAATCGTAAAATGAAGCCAATTGTGATAGAAATGAAGCCAACTGATCAGAATCATTTGACGATTTGGCGTTCCGCAATTAGGCTGCTGATCAGAATCATTTGACGATTTGGCGTTCCGCAATTAGGCTGCTGGTCTCATTTAAAAAGATATCTTACGGAGCTTAACATTGTAACGAATCTTCAATGTTTCCCTCGTTTAATTAAGTCTTTGTTAGTTCAGGTGACTAAATTATTAAATGAAAAAGCTTAAACAGCAAAAAATGAATACGTGACGTGGCTAGCTCAGAAACAAAATGTCCAAAAACATCTTTTTTAAAAAACATCTTTTTTAAAAAACATATTTTTTTAAAAACATCTTTTTTAAAAGCCTTAGATTGCAGCTTGTCGAAGAGACCTTTTCCTCCAGGCTTTAAACAGACAATGATAGTTATTTAAACAGTCGACGACGTGTTAATTTTACTCGACGAGAGCTAGTTTAAAAAGACACATAAACAATCTATAAAGATCGATTAAATAAAATAACCTGTCTTGAACATTTTAACCGTCGGCGTTAATTTTATTTGACAGCTTTTTATTATAAAATCTAGTTTACAAAGGCCCATAAAATGTCTATAATTATTATAAGTACAAGTCATTTCTACTGGTTACTTTTTTCTACATCTCCATGTAACATGGACCAGCTACTTCTTACAAAACCACAATTTCCACGCACAGGATAAACCAACGTTCAGAGATAGGTATTTTAGTTAGCCCGAGGGCCCAATCTATGGAAGAGGACTTGTCTCGTTCTACAATATTTGTGGTTTTTATTTACATATTGTGGAATGTAAAGTAAAGTAATACTAGTTCTTGAGTTACTGGTGATTGGCATTGACTGAAACATCCTCGCAGACAAACTTAATCATTAATAAGTACCTTTGTTGTTAATAATATTGAGTAGGTATATCCAATTAGCTAATTAGTATGGTGATGGGTTCTTGACAAATTAATTGTCATTTTCTGGAGCATATGGGTTGGTAGTTACTAGAAAATATTTAAACACTAACTTACTTTATAAAGATATTAGGTAAGTATTTGTTTAAGTAACGTTATTAATAATGTTATAATGTTAGGTACCTACCTGATGAAAAAACTACAATTTGCAAATTCTACTTTTTCTTTTTTTTTTAACTTGGCAACCATGTTGTCATTTTTTGCCGCCAAATTCCTTGCACGACGATACTATTGTTAACAATAATAACAATTTATTTTCCAGATTATAAAATCCAATTTGTTAGTAAAGTACAAGTGTTTGTAATTAATACATTTGGCTGATTTTCGTATTAATAAACCGCGTTATGACAGTTCCGCTCAATCTTTCTGTGAATACGGTCTATTTCAAGCCAAGATCCAAAAAGCCTAATAAAACTCCTGTAGGTAACTAAGCCACATAAAGTCCCATAACCTAACTTTATAATAAAACTTATCACCATGTGACCATAGACAAACAAAAAACATCGGTAATTCTATGCGTCTTCTCAGAAAGCTGTCATTCTTCAGCATATCATATGAGAACATGACTAACGGGGGTCAACGACCGTAGCTAATGGATTTTCTGGCTCCTACAATTTTTTTGCTAGACTTAAAATGTACCTACGTACTTTTTAACACGTAATGATGCTTCATTGAAATTATACCATACCATATAAAGAAATATGGTCATTAGCAGTCTTTTTCGCTAGAGGACCAATTTTGGTGCCTATTTTGAGATAAATCGCTTTTAGATTATAATCTGAAATACCTATTGGCTATCTAAGTACTTAAGTACTTTATATTTCGTGTCAAAGTAATTGTGGAATGATATGAAAGTCAATTTTGCTTTATTGGTTGGTATTCGTCGACTGATACTTAAACTATAAGGCAAACTACCGAAAGATATATATCTAATCTACATTCGCAATTTATTTGCCAAAAATGTAAACAATATTATTTTTCTATAAACTCATATTGTTTACAGTAAACTGAACTTTATTGTGTAGGCACAATAAAGTTCAGTTTACGCTACAAACTTCAAACATTTTTCCAACTTTTTCAATAGTGCTAGTCACTCTAAAATCAACTTAATCATCATTAAAATAAAGTTGATATTTGTTTAACTTGAAATAATATTAATTTGAAACAAGTTTGAATAGACGTTAGAACATACATACCTCACGCCTTCTTACCAAGGAGATAGGCAGAAATTACAGAACGTTACCTGCTACGATCCTTATATCGCACACCTAGATCTAAAGAGAGCTCACTCTAAAATCTAAATATTTGAGGCATGCATAGGCATACCATCGAATTCCTTAACTCACTACCTAGCGACCAACAAAACAGATGCAAAAACTTATAACATCATTGTTCTATCTGCATTTAAAAAGTATTGATCAATTAGATCAATACAGTAAACTGCTGTAGTGCACAGGGAGGTGGTAATCAGTTTTTCAACTTTTCTGAAAAAAGTGTTTTTTTAATTATTTGCTGTTTAGATATAGGTGTGCGATATATTCCTTTGGCTTCGTTTATATTCATACATCTGCATTCTGCACCCTAATAATTGCGTAACACAGGTCCAGTCACAATCTGAATCATTTTGAAGGATTTTGCTAATCCATTCCTTCTTATGTTCACACAATTTGTCTACTCAACAGCGTAAATAACGCAATGAATGTTGTTGAACTGTCAAAATGAAAATCATTGCAACGAACTGTTAGTATGGTACGCTATTACTCCGCGGGTCAATGCTTATACATACACGCTAACATCACGCCTTTATCCCTGATAATATATCTAAAAACTTTTACAAGAAATACACATTTATACCTACTATTCAATATAAATAAAGTTTAAAACGAACCGTCAAATTAATTAAGTCTTAAAAAAGTTATCATCGTCGATACGATTAAATAATTAAATTATTCGTCGATAACTTTCACTTTGTAAAGAAACAGATAGGTATTAAAAACCTGTTTTAACACAATTTATGTTTTAAAAGCTACAAGTATACGCACACAATATTATGTAATGTAATTTATACTCGGTAAAGTTGACACTAATTTGATGTAAAGAAAGAAAGAAGGAAAGTACGTACGTACGTCCTACGTCGTCGTAGTACCTACGTACTTAAGTAGGTACCAAAACAGCATCTTCCCTTGTAATAACAGAAACAAAAAAAAGTCGAAATAATGAAATTAACTGGTCAAGCGTCGCGGTTCGCCGATCGGCGACGAAACAATAGAAAATCAATTGTGTCTCATTAGCGGCGCTTGACAGATTAATATAATTATTATGAAAAATTAAAGATATTTGTGACCGACCCTAAAACATTTGTCGCGTGTTAATCATTCAAACTCAAACCCAAAGCATTTATTTCAATTTAACCATTTACAGGCACTTTTGAATTGACAAGAAGTGTGTCAGTCAGAAATATGAAACTAAATTGCCCATTCCAAAACGTAGTACCTAGGTATACCTAGTGGGAAAAACTTCATGACCTCTGGCGCCCATGTGCTAGTTTGGTCCCTGGGGTGGTCACGGCGTGCTGTGTTCTGGTGCGCCGGTGGTGGGGAATACTCCCCAGAGGAGGGAAGGCGAAGGACAGCCGCGGCGGGTTGAGTGCTAACGCGTGCCCGTGTTCCCGCCGTAAGCGGCAGAGGACACCGTGGAGTTTGAGTGGGTTAGTGTCCCACATAACTGCAGTATCTCCCCGTGGTAGTGCAGAATGCATGAGCATTTCACCAAGATAAAAAAAAACCGGCCAAGTGCGAGTCGGACTCGCCCATGAAGGGTTCCGTAGCAGCAAGTAACATAATATAAAAGTTCTTGTAGTTCGTTGCAACTTTGTGAAAGGTAAATTGCGGTTTTCGATTTATGACGTATTAAAAAAAAACTACTTACTAGATCTCGTTCAAACCAATTTTCGCTGGAAGTTTACATGGTAATGTACATTATATATTTTTTTTTAATTTTATCATTCTCTTATTTTAGAAGTTAGAGGGGGGGGACACACATTTTACCACTTTGGAAGTGTCTCTCGCGCAAACTATTCAGTTCAGAAAAAAATGATATTAGAAACCTCAACATCATTTTTGAAGACCTATCCATAGATACCCTACACGTACAGGCTAGATGAAAAAAACCGAGTGTGCTTATGACCACACGACTGAAGTGAAACTTCAAACGTATTTGGCTTTGAGAGGAAGAGAGAAAGAAAATGTGCGCGCGCACTGCTTTCTCTTGCTTATATCCCCCACTCAACTCCCGTTCGCCTCGCCCGTAGCCCTTAGACATGGGTCGTACTTGCAAAATCGAGTACCAGGGCTTCCAAGTACGTCCACCTTAAGAAACCAGGGCCTAAAACCAGGGCTCGAGATACTTTCAAGTATTTTCTATCTGCATCGAAAACTGATCCATAACTTCATACAAATAAGAAGTACAATCATAAATAAGCACAATCGCGTTTACAAATAAATACTTTTACAAACCATTAAAGTAAAAATACTTGCATACGGAATTGTTCCGTAGACTCTTACCACACCTCGGACACTTCATACAACGCTCGCAAAATAATTACCTATTACTACTACATAAACAAATGACGTTTGTATACGTGCAAATGTGTGCGTGAAATCTAGTAGCATAAAAAAAAATGGCGCGGAAAGCAATTTGTGTCGGGGAACCGAACGACGTCGGCGGCGGCGCTGCCCGAACGTGTGCATTATTATGAAGTGACCATGTAGTTCAATTGTTTATTTATACAGTCGGGTTCGTAATGAAATAAAAACACTGAAATAGTTTAGTTTAAATGACTTATCTGTAAATAATCGGTTATTAAATCGCATGTTATTAAAAATGCGAAATCTTACAAACAGTATATGTAAATACGAATTCGGAAAAGCATCACAATATCCAACCATCGTGATTAAAACTCAAATAAAACTTTTAAATCGCATAATTGTGTGTCAGCAATACAGCGCTGCGGTTCGCGAGCGCCCTTGCTAAAGAGTCGGCGACGAATACCTCGAAGTGCGGGGTGAGGTGCGGCATCTGATATGAGGGCGAGGAAGGGAGTGTCCTTTCTGTACGGAGTACTACTAAGTATTCTTTGCTCTTACTGATAAGGAGTATGATCGCATTTGCGAAAACAAACGCGGTTGTTGAACTATTTGAGTACCTACGTACTCGAGCGTCGAGGCACGACGGAGCGAGATACTTTCAAGTATTTTCTATCTGCATAGAAAACTGATCCATAACTTCATACAGATAAGAAATACAATCGCGTATTCAAAAGCCCCGTTGGAAGTAAAACTACTTGCATAGGAAATTGATCAATGACTTCGAATAAATAAGGAGCAAAATCGCGTTTACAAATAAATACTTGCAAACCATTAAAGTAAAAAAAACTTTTTAAGAAAAAAAAACCGACTTCCAAAAAAAACTTTACAAAGTGAAAAATAACTTTAATTTCGGAAGTCGGTGTCTTTGGATCTTTATTTTAGTTTTTTGCCACCGACTTCCGAAATTAAAGATATTTTTCACTTTGTAGTGTTTTTTTGAAAGTCGGTTTTTTTTTTTCTTAAAAAGTTTTTATTTCACGCTTTTTAGTGGGTCTACTTATAATTTATCTAAGTTACAATAGCCTAGTGATCATCGCCTTTTACAAACAAAATATTGCTTTTCCCGATACAGGGAAGTTAATTGTTGAGGAGTTCTCCAGATCCACCATCAGGTCCGTATCACCATTCACATTGTGACGAGCATGAATTGCTTAGCAACCATATTAAAGTAATCGAATCGCAACCCGTGAAATACTTAGATATTATTGAGTAGTTCCGGTGGCCATCTGTGGTCTTCATCATCAGTTCCACATCACCAAATAGTGCTTTCCGAGAGCAAATGCACGAGTTACTATAAAAAATACCCAAATCGCTATAGGTGTGCCTATAATATTTGAAGAGTTCCTTCGATTTCTCCAGGATCCGATCATCAAATCCTGCCCTGATGTTTTTAGACTAGATGCTGATAATCCTGGCTGCAGCATCAGGCCAGACTTGTCAACATTGCATTGAACTTAAAATTTAGTCCTGTTTAATATGAGCCCAAACACGACTATGGTGCTGTAATTTCAAGGTTGGTACTTTTTCTAATGCTCCTGGCTTCAGCATCAGGTCTTTATGTAGGTACTTCGGTGTTTCTCATTAACAGTACGTTTATCCACACATCGAGCCCTTTTCAATGAGCCTAAACACGATATATCTGCTGTCAGTTGTCGAGGAGTTAGGTACTCTGCAGACTATCCTGACTGCAGCATCAGGTCATGACTTGATGATCATGAGACCAAATGTGGCAAATGCCCTATCAAACATCAAAACAATTGACTAAAACAGTCCTTGCCTGTTCGAGTAACTTCTTACTGTTAAGGAGTTGTACCTTCCATCATCAGCCCAGCTACCTGAGATGGTGACAACCATACGCAAATACACAAGATACTTCGTAAAACATGCGAAAAACAATAAATGAGCCTATAAAATTTGAGGGTCGCCCTCGATTTCTCTAAGATCCCATCATCAGATCCTAACTTGGTAACAGTGGGACCACCTCAAAACTATCTACTTCGGAACAAAAAAAGAATTTTGAAATCCGTCGACAATTGGCGGAGTATTCGATGAACAAACATACAAAAAAAAAAAACATACAAACAGCCGAACATAGTACCTCCTCCTTTTTGTGAAGTCGGTAAAAAATACTTGCATACGAAATTGTTCCAAAAGGAGCATGATCGCATTTGCGAAAACTAAAGATAACGTCGGACAGGACGGATCCGAAAAAAAGCGAGTAGCCGTATAAGATACTTAATAGTCTTGCAAGTATTTTGAGTCGGTACGCGATGTGCGTACTTGGAAGCAAATACCTGGTGTAAAAACCCGGTCGCATATTTATGCGACCGGGACCGGGTTTTTACACCAGGTATTTCCAGCTATTTTTTACGTACCTTCCCTACTCGCGATCACACGTTTTCGTAACGCATTCGCCAGTTTACTCCCCAAGTCAAGCGCGCCTAAAGAAGTTTCACTTCAAAAAAATTTTTGGAGTTTCAGTTGTAAGTATGGGGAACCCCAAAATTATTGTTTTTTTTTTTTCTAT
Organism: Amphipoea oculea; assembly: GCA_945859645.1. Taxonomy (NCBI): domain Eukaryota; kingdom Metazoa; phylum Arthropoda; class Insecta; order Lepidoptera; family Noctuidae; genus Amphipoea; species Amphipoea oculea. The sequence goes on from OX243873.1 coordinate 20,933,827, forward strand.
TTTTGTGTGAAAATCTTACTGCGGTTCACAGAATACATCTACTTACCAAGTTTCAACAGTATAGTTCTTATAGTTTCGGAAAAAAGTGGCTGTGACATACGGACGGACGGACAGACAGACAGACAGACATGACGAATCCATAAGGGTTCCGTTTTTTGCCATTTGGCTACGGAACCCTAAAAAGGGTTGCGGTTTCATTTTTCTGAATCATAAATCAGCACCTTTTGAGCATTTAAATCGTACCCTATCTCCTAGCACACCCATCTTATAAAACCTGTGTTTGTAAAGGAAAAGAGTGCACATGTTACATAAAGTTCCCATTCCCCTCTCAAAGCGTGCTCGTCTCGTAGTCGCCCCACGGGCAGCACAATGCGATGCGCACGCGCAGTGGGTGTCGATGATTTACACCCGCCCGTCCACGGCCAGCTTCATTCATATTTATTAAACTTCGCAGTTTTTTCAATTGTAAATCTTTTCTGTATGATGAACGTGACACGTTGGGATTGCGCTGTTTTGTGGGCACCAGCATTCCAGAAAAAAAAAAGTATATTTTCATTTTTTATTATTATTATTTGTCAATGTTTATTGCTTTTTTGTTGGAGTTTAATTTATGGGGGGATAAATAAGGTGTTTTATGGTATATACGCAAGTAATCTGTCTATTATTGTAATACTGTAATATTTTTTGATAGGCACAGGTGTTGGTTTTCTCACCTACCTCATAAAATTATGTTAAATATTTTATTACATGCATTTATTCAATATCGTTTAACTTTATAAATAAATACAATAATATAAACTACAGCCCATTACAACCGCTTCAGCTCCAATTAATAATATTAATTGGCAAAATAAACAAGATGGCGTGAAGCGCGCTTTTGTCGGCGTGTGCGCATAAAAGTTTATACTTCATCCTCTTTATGGAGACTTATTATTATCTGTATTCTTTAAATGGATCATGATTATATGCTGCAGGCGAGGAATTTGTTATTATTAGTGGATAACTATTATATTTATAATATCATTGTTGAATATTAATATAATTTCAATTGAAAGACTCATTTATGTTTATGAAGATAGATTGTTAGCTTTTTTTACCCTAATTCCAAGACGATTCCATCTTAGTCTGAAATTCCCGATGTGTCATCGTACTTAACAATGACTTAGGCTAAACCTACGTCATCCAAAATTTCCGGTTAATCAGCTAAAGAGTTGAATGTTGTAGTTTTTTGCATAAGCACAATCAGCCTATAATGTTCATACTGCTGGGACACAGGCCTCCTCTCAGTGAGAGGGACTGGGCCATACCATTTACCGTTTTGAGAGTAATTGTGATGTAATTATTTACACAAAGTAAAGTGTCTGACTTTGTTTGGTTTTGGTCTGCACAGAGATGTAATTTTGTGTCATTTGATCAGCATTGAAATCGAAACTTCTCAATGTAAGACAAGTACTCACAGCAGTCACAGTGCTAAAGCTTAGAACACAGTACCCACTAGCCTTTTTTATGGATGGGAAATTATCAAATGACCCCTCCCGTTCTGGGTGGAGCGGAAGGGAGTGTCAGACTCTTACTGACTAAAACCCATCCGTGTTCCTTCCTTAGCCCTTTATGTTCCGAGGTAGCGGTAACCCTTTCGGACAATCCCGCACCCCGGCAGGCTTCGGCCCTGACAGGCCCCTTCCTTTATGCTGACATCTCTTTGAGGCGCGTGTGGAACACGTACGCGCCGTCCGGCACGGGCCTGGTCCTGATCGGACGGTGAGCTACCCATTAGTCTCGGTCCGCAGGCCCGACAGTACTAGCCTAAGGCTGCCTTTCCACCAGAGATGAGTGAGGATGTGTAGCGAGGGATGTGTGTGAAACCAACCAATAACATCGCTTCATTCATCGAACTAAGTTAGCGTTGGTATTGGTTAGTTTTACACACATTCCTCGCTAGATCCTCCCTCATCTCTGGAGGAAACGCAGCCTAATATAGGATTATGTTATGCCATCTAAAAGTATGTACCATTTTAGATAGTAGGTATACTTAGGTACCTCCTTCCTCCCTTTACACAAAAGATTGGCAAAACAAAAAAAAACTAAACCGTGTCGTAAAAAATTTAATGATGTCCCTTATGTCATAAAATAATTATATTCGTTTGCCTTAAAGCCCTGCTTACCCTCTCCCAGTAACTCGTAAATAAGGCTCGCTGAAAGGGCGCGCATATTTTTAAAACGCATCTTATTTTATTGGGTGCCGTACTTACCTACATGCGATCGCCTCGTTAGGACGGCGTGTGTAGGACAACCAGTTCATATATCGTGTGAGATGGCTCAAAATAGGCGGGGTTTTAAGATGAGAGATATAAATTGAATAGGTTTTAAATGTGTTCTAAAAGTGTTTCTATTTCTTTTCGTCTTGCAAAGTCATTTGGCAAAAAAACTTTTATTTTAATTCGTTACTTAGATTGCGAATCACTTTAAATTTATTAATTTCGGCAGTGCCTCTTTGATTTAAAATTATTAAACACTATTCAAAATTTCAGATCTGCAAGGAAGAAGCTTTCTTTCAAATCTAATATTTTTTGTCCCATTCAAATTGGCCACCTATTTAAAAACGTAGTAACAAATATATGCATAAACTATTTTCCTATTGTTTCAGTTTACACAGACCAGCCAGTATCATCAGCATCCCCTCCGACCCGGGATAAGATCAACGGAGAGGAGAAGGCGAGGTCTCGGCGCAGGGATACCTGGGCAGAGCCTACCACACCGCCTGTTACTGACGATGGTAAGTCTACTCCCGTTATCTATATTAAACTTTGTATTAAAGGAACCAAGACCTCCAAGAACGAAAGATCCTTGGATAGATGAAAGGTAATTCGGTTGCCCATTCGCAACCTAAACCTCGCAAACAGAAATAGTTATGTAGCGGCGACATCTACACCGCCGCATGCGAACAACGCGTCATACTGACGTCACGCAAAATCCTGCATCGCGCAAGCAGAGTTTACCGCGCAACAAGCATATACTCGTATACAACGCCACTGTGGCTGTGCACTTGCAGCCTTTGACGCAAACATAGTGAGGGGCCTGTTTTGACAGGCCACCGTATAGCGTTTCGCGGCCGAGGGCATCTGCCCTCTGGTACCGCTCACCACGCCCCCTAGCGGGGGCATCGCGATCTCTACGAGGTGGCTGTGCTTCTGCCTACAAGTCCTTTCAGAAAAAAATCTCTCGATTAAAATATCAGCCTTTTTTTCGCTTCTTCTGCCGTATTGATTATGATCCCCCTGCCTACTTGGGGTTGTCACGAGTCGCTCATCTACCTACATGGAGTTCTACAGCTCCAAATATAAACCTTCGTAGTTTAACCTATTTCTTTCTGCTCCAGCAACCAATGTTCGTTCGCCGCTTCTCCAACATCAGCACCAGCAGTATGACGAACAGCTCCGTGACATCGCAGCGTCACTCACAAGACCGCGGTCTAGGCGGGCGCTTCCACCGACGCTTGAGAGACCTACAAGACTGCCTCCACCAGATCGACTGCCGGTAAGTTACTATGCTATTCACACGTTATCTGGGAGAACCTTTTCACGAAACGGGCCATACTTTAAGGGAGTAGGTATACAAAAATCAGCTGTTTCATACATTTCGATCCTGTTAATATTACATTTTTGTATACAACCGATTTTTATTTGTATATTTCAGAGTTGGTCTGATTATATTCATGTGTACTACACACGATATAGTTTTTCGTATTACTATTATGACGTAAAAAAATTCGCAATGAATCCTCTGATAAGTAATCTCACAAATTTTTAATGAGTTACCTGTTTCGTAGATAACACCACTTAAGTAGTCATCCGTAAAAGTAACCTGTGGTTGCCCTTTTGAAATGAAATGTTTATTTTCTGTAAGTAGGTCTTCTAAATAACTTTTACAAGTAAATTTTGGTCAATATTTAACTAGATCGCGCCGGTATATTAGGTATTTATAATCTTATATCTCTTCCAGGCCCGTGGTTCACCAGACGGTGGCGCACCACCAGAAGAGGCCAGTTCCAGTTCAGCAAGTGAAGGTAGCGAGCCTACTGACGCAGTGGAACCAACAGAAAACGGCGAAGGCGGCAGGGTTGAACTGCCAGCTGAAAGATTACTCCATGCAAGAGCAGGGTGGCTGCAAAGACGAGGGCCTGCTGGCTGGTCACGTCACTGGTTTGTGTTGAGAGGGGCAGCCCTACTGTACTTCCGGGATCCTCACGCAGAACACCGAGGACTGATGGATGGGGTTATTGACTTGAGTGGGATTTCAAGAGTGGTTGAACTGCCAAATTCTACGCAAGGATATGCTTTTGAGACTGAGGTACGTAATACCTATAATAAAATCCACAGTTTGTCGGTGGTGCAAGTTAAACATGTTTCTAATGAATCGTGTTTTGTTCCACAGACTTGGGATGGAAAGCATATAGTCCTGTCGGCAGTAACAGCTGGCATCAGAGCGAACTGGGTGTCGGCCATGAGAAGAACAGCTGGCTTACCAGACACAGGACCACTATCACTGATATTACGGGAGGATACCGTTGACCAAGCTTCGGAATCCTCAACATCACCTGTTACTCCCGTAACGCCCATCACAGGCAGATCAGCGCCTTTCTCATCAGACGAAGAATACCGAACAGCTTCCGAAGGTGGACGAAGAGATAGCGCTGATTGGGGAGACATGGGTCCTCAACCACCTCCGTCCCCACTCCTCACAAGGACTCCGATATCCAAAGTGAAAGAAAAAGTTCGCATCAGAACTTCCCACCAAGCACCTCCGCGACCAGACACACCTAAAGGTGACCGAGACGAAATCGACTCTACCAAAGAAAAAGAACGCACCGTCGATGAGGTTGATGAAAACGAAAAACCCGTCGAAGCGAGAAAACGTAGCTATATATCGACTATCGACAAACAATCAATCGAAATAGACGATCTAAGAAAACAACTGAAACTTGCGCTTAACGACGTCGGCGCGGCTGAAGCTGAAATAACAAGGTTACAAAAACTAAAAACAGAGGCTGCTTTGCAAGAAAAGAAAATGGAAGAACTAGTAACAAAGTTGCAAAAGAAGGAAGAAGAACTGTCAGTTAGAACGAAAGAGGCTGAAAACTTAGACGCGATAAAAGAACTATATAACCAAGATAAAAGTCTTTGGGAGAGCAAGTTGACGGAAACGCAGAATTTCTTGAAAGAATCGACTGAACATTGCGAGTTACTGACAAGACAGTTAGCTTCCGCGCAGGAGACGATAGCGCAGTTACAGCGAGAAGTCAACGAACTCAATGAGAAACTATTAAAAAGTGTTAAGGAGAATGATAGCTTATACACGAGGATAAGAGATCTAGAAGGAAGATCACTTATTGAGTCTGCGTTACCCACCAAGGAGAAGAGAAAGAGCATAGGCTCTCTCAGCGACCTCACGAACTTGAACCAAGACATGAACCTCGAGTCTATGGAAAAAGATAGATTAATAGAGGAATATGCGGAATTAAGAGATCGATTCGTGAAGGCTATTCAAGAAATAAAAGCGATGAAGAAGGAACTGCGTGATTCACATAATATGTACGATGAGCTCGAAGTCACTAATCTCAAGTTAAGGAATGAGATGAAGCTAAGAGAACAGTGCAGCCGATCAGAGATAGATCTGATGGCGGCCCGCATCCTCGACCTAACGCAGAAGTTAACTGCTTCAGACAAACAAGTCCGAACACTAAAACACAAAATCCAAAAGTCTGAATCTAGAGAGAAGAGACGCAGTCTGTCGTTAAAAGGCAGAGAGTCCTTCACTCTAGGTAAAGAAGTAGAAGAAAAGTTAACAGAGCTCGAAAACAAAATCACAATGCTCGAATCAGGCGAACCGGTCCCAACGATAAACTCTCCCTCCAAAAGTGCGTCACCTGCCAAAGAAAAAACATCCAAATCTGAAAATACTTCGGACGAAAAACGGATGAAACGCCTCGCCGCTCGACTGAGGAGGAAGTCACTCGATAGTGCCACCAGCTCAGAGCCCATGAAGATGTTAGTAAGATTGAGTTCGCTAGAAACCAAAGTAGCCTCCGCCTTGGAAAACCGCAAGGACCTCACAAACTCCTGCGAGTCATTGAGTCAGGCAACCAGGTCCGTTGAAAGTCCATCTTTAAATGAGAGCCCTGAGACGTCCAGTATCGGCACGCAGTCGCAGAGGCATCTCCTAGAGAGGCTACAGAGTCTAGAAAACGTAGTGATACACTCTAGAAATAAGGTGAATGAGTGTCTTTGCCAAATGAGTGCAATGCGAGCGGCGAAGTCGCGTAGATCACCCTCACCGAGTCTCGAAAAGAAATACAGCCTTAAATCGATGGAGAAGTGCCTGACAGATGTCAGCAAGAGGCTACAGGAGTGCTTCGACAAGTGCGTCGTTGATTTTGACCAAAACCAAAACAATAATCAGGAAGAGGTGAACGACAGCGTCGCTCAGGTGGTCGTACAGCTCGAAGAACAATTGAGAACGAAACTCCTGGAGATATCCAGGAGGAAGGCGGCGTTGTACGAGGCGGGTGAGCTCACACAGAGGAAGAGCTTGGAGATACTGGCAGAGAAGCTAGCGTATGAAGCGGTCCTCGTCGGCAGGATACAGGAGGCGCTCGAGTCCTCGAACGGCAGCAGATTCTTCGCGCGATTGATAAAGTCTGAAATTATCGAAACTAGTCAACTAATAGATAACCTCAAACGCAAGATCAACGGCGAGAGCAGCAGGGGCGGCGCCGGCACCAGGAGCTCGCTGGACTATCTCGCCATGATCCTCACGAGGAAGATCGACATCGTCAACGGCTCGCCGGAGGCACACGAGCGACGACGCTCCGAACTCATCATCCACGGAGCCGACCTCGAGGCGTTGAAAGTATCCCAGCGTGAAGTCGCCGAAGCCGTCGACCGGTACAAGAGCGAGAAGCTAGCCGAGCTATGTTCCGCACTCGCATGCGAGACGCTCAGCTACGCGGCGCCGGCCGACGGCGACATCGAGCGGCAGCGCGCCAACCTGGAGGCCGCGCGCGTGCGGGAGGCCTGGGCCGCCGCGCGCGACGCGCTGGGGGCCGAGCTCGTGCAGGCCGAGGTCACGCGCGCGCTGGCCCGCGCAGCCGCCGCGTGCGAGCAGCGCCTGGAGCTCGCGCGCCGCTCGCGTCTCACGCTCACGGCACAGGACCGCGCCGACCTGGAGCTGTGGTGGCAGGCCGCGCACGACCATCTGCGCTGCGAGATGGACGCCGCCGTCAAGGACATCGCCGCGCGGTACCGCGCCTGCCTCACTGAGCGCCGCCCGCGCGAGCCGGAGCCCGGCCTGGACTCCCGCGCGCTGCTGGCGCAGCTGGCCGAGGCGCTGGCCCAGCGGGCCCTGGTGGACGCGCGCGTGGCCGTGCTGGACGGCACGTACCGCGCCAGCTCGCCGCGCGCGGCCGGCCCGCGTCGCTCCGCCGAGGACGCGGTGTCCTCGCTGGAGGCGGACCCGGCGCAGGAGGCGGAGTTCGTGTACCTGTTCCAACGATTCTCGACCGAGTGCCGAGCGCTCTTCTCCAGTGACTGTTCGGGTAACAGTGAAGACTCGATGAAGATCGGCGAGAGCCTCGAGCGGGTGGAGGCGGCGGTGGCGGAAGTGGCGAGGCAGCTGTGCGCGCGCGGGGAGGAGCTGGAGGTGGGGCGGGGCAGTCGCGAGACCACGCCCACCGAGGCCACGCCCCCCGGCGCCAGCGCGCTCGATCGCATCGACGCGCTGCGCCGGCGCGTCGAAGCTCTGCAAGCGCTGGTGCCCTGCCAGCACTGCAAGCAGCTGCAGGACGCGTTGGACAGGTTAGATACATGTCTCTTGCAGAATTCGTTAATTTCAGAATGTTAACAACAGTTCCACTTACCTCCTACTTTTGTTCAGACTGCACGAGGAGCGCGCCCGCGGCGAGTGCGCGCTAGCCCAACAAGCGCACGCGCTGGCCGCAGCACGTCGCGCACGCGCACAGCTACAGACGCAGCACGAGCGCGAGCGCGCGGGACTGCGCGAGCGCGCGCGCACATTGCAGCGCCGCCTGGCCGCGCTCGACTCCGAGTACTCCGCGCAACTGGAGAACTTGCGAGCCGCTTACCAGGTACACAATACTATTTGTTTAGTTACCTTAAGGGACCGGGAGAAAAAAAAACTACCGTTCCATACATTTTGACCGTGTAGGTATTTTACTTTTGTATGAAACGCCCGTTTTTTAATATCTAACGAAAAATTACGTACTGAAGTTTCTAAGATTATGAATTCAAGTTTAGTCACCAAGCCCTAAGCCCTAAGCTTAATAATTTATTTTAGCGAGATTTATTGATTTTAAGTTGTCAGCACATTGAACCCCTACAACTCGAACAGTTCCCTCTTCACCCAATAAAGTCTCCCACGCCCGCCCCACAGAGCGCCGTAGCCGCGGACACGCACGGCGACGGGCTGCGCGCGCGCTACCAGCAGGAGATAGAGCAGCTGCGCGCGCTGTGCGAGAAGGGGCTGCTGGCCATGGAGTCCTCGCATCGCCGCATCGTGCGCGAGATGGAAGACAAGCATCGCGCCGAGCGGGAACAGCTCAGGTAACCAGTTAAAGACCTTGCAAAAAGTTTCCATGATCTTCTGTCTTAGGCAAATAGCTACATTGTTCTTTTCCATCCTGAGCCGAGAGAACGACCCTATCTTATCGATATTCAGCCTTAAAAGGCCATCTGACTGTCCTCGTTTGGGTATCAAACCCGCGGTGTACAATATTGTTCTGTTTCTGCAAGCAACATGTACTTTTTCGCTTGTTCCTAATTTCTAATGCTGCGTCTAATTACATGGAATTTTAGTTGCGAAAGTACAAAGTCTCTTGACACTATGAAAAGTCCGTATCTTGATGTCCATGAAATGCAGTGTTTCTACAGTTTTTAACAGACTATAATCTATCGTTTACAGACTAGACAAAGAGCAAGCTCTAGCAGAAGAGACCCGCGCGACGCTGGCGGCTCTGGACGCGATGCGCAAGGCGCACGAGAGCGAGGTGCGGCGAGAGGTCGACAAGTTCAAGGCAGAGTACCTCAGCAGAGGCGCGCACAATGGAGAGCTCACTCAACTTAGCTCGAGGCACCAGTAAGTTACTTGGGTTTTGTTGGTTTTGGGAATGTCCAAAAATGTCCAGAAATTCTTCTTAGTACCTTAGATAACTGTATTGTTTAAATGTTTAGTACATCCTCTTCTATTCATCTACAATCCTATATAGTTAGATTATGGTAATTTGTTAAGATGCCCTGTATTTTTTTTTTCTTCTTTAGATGTTCTGAAAACGATTTTGTGCATTCTAGAGCTTCAGTAACTAATAAGTTTATTTGTCCGCGTTAGGAAACTTAATTCAGACTTGTACAGTTAGTGACTGCAATTAGTTGACCCACGTTTGCATAAATGATTGAGATTTTTTAGAATGCGAATCGATAGAATTTTATAATTCTTTTATATTTTATTTACTTTGCTCAAAAAAATAAAATACAAAAGAATTATAAAATTCTATCGATTCGTATTTTAAAAATCTCAATCATTTATGCAAAGGTGGGTCAGCTAATTGCAGTCACTGACTGTACGTACTGTATAAATTAAATAAAAATTTGCACAAATAGGTGAGGCCTACATTTAGTAGTGGGTTGAAAAAGCTGTCAATGAAGATGGTGCTAATTATTTAAATAAATGACCGTCAGTGTTTTATGATAAAAACCTTTTTGTTATTTTCTTTTCAAATTAATATTTCTTTCCTAATTTCTCTTTAACCCTACCAATTTATTTATGACCTTCCTGATTATTTTATTTTAATATAAATAAAAACAACAAATTAAACCAACCTTCTCTTATTGTATCAGAGATCAAAACCGCAACGAAGAAGCTAGCTTGAGTTCAATTTTCCACCATATACCCATGTATGTATTACTCCCCTTCCATACAAATACTTCATAAAACCGTTCCCCAAATAGTAAAGTCTTTTAGTAATCTTTCCAGGCAAGAGATGGAGGAGATAAAACGGGAGATTCTCTCCCTCTCCGAGAAGTATTCAGTCAAGTGCGTGGAGTCGGCTGCGTTGGAAGAAAGACTGGCGACGGCGACCGCGCAACTTGCGCAGGCGCATAACCATATCATGCAGCTGGATTCCAGGTACGTATGCTGCTGAGAGCATAGACAATTATTTACAACCAGAGAGAAATTGATTCAAATTAAAGATTAAAGTAATCTGCGCCGTTGACTTTTAATCATCCAAGCTATAGAAATGTAGACCTAAATTGAAACCTAAAACGGTCATAGCTTATTGGTTATCTTACTGGTCCTTTGAAAATTGGGTTCATGATTTTTATGTGCAGTAAAAGTCACTGGGCTGGGCGTCCTGATGTGTTTTCTGTGAATACGTCATATTAAGCTTCACGATTTTTTTTTACACTAAAGTAGGTTGTATTATTTCTTGCCAGCCGGATTAAACAATGTTGTGTTCATTTTATTTCAGAAACAAGCAACTCCGCGCCCACCTAATATCGGAAGCCAATGATATGAAGAACTCCGAAGCTTCCACTCTCTCCCAACTCATAGAAGAGACCGGCTCGGTACGTCAACGTCACTCGTTACTTTTTTAATTTAAACACACCGATACCACGGTACACGCTTGTACAGCCTATGCTAGCTTCTCTTCATTTGACCATGAGGCAAAGGCCACACGCTTGCATGACCATACATCGCACTTAACAGTAATACACCACCGTTCGAAAGCGAACTTTAAGTAGTCCAGGTTAAGGTCTAAAGTTAAATGATTTTGTACGACACTTCAATTTTCTTTTCCGATGTTTCAGTATTTAATTTTAGTTTCTTGGTGTCGTAATATTCTTTTTGTAAATAAATACCTACAATCTTGAAGAAATTCTGATTTAATTATAAATGTGATATTCTTAGATCGCACAAATTGAGCTCAATTAAAACAAAAATATTTTTACAAAAATATGGAATTTAGCCAGGTCATTAATACAATATGAATATAGCTTCGGATTGATCTTAAGCTGGCTGTAAGATTAATTTAAGTTCTCATATAAGATAATAACAGACAATCATTAACGCTACTGGTTGAAGAAAGTAAATGATAAATGATTTATTTTCTGTAAATAATAGCAACAATGGTTCACCATTCACTTACCTACCCCTGCCATCAGATGATTGGCTCAATTCGCGCGATCTAGTAGTTTAGAACTATTTCACATTTCTTGGGGCATATAAATTGGAGACGACATTGCTAGCACTCATTGAAACCAGTCTTATTTAAAGTTAAACATGGATTCTTCCATATTTTACACGCGGAATTAAAAGACTCATGTAGATATTTTTAAATCCTGCGCTTATGATGCCCGACCAAGTCATGAGTATAGATAGCGCCATCCACAAAGACGCGCTCCACTCTTCTTCCTAATCGCTTACAGTAGAGGTGTGCAACATTTCGCTAATGTTTTAGTTTTGTCGATATATGCATGGGTAATTAGTGTGTATCAAAAAACTAAAACACTAGCGGAATTAACTAGCGAGAACCACTAGCGATTAGTAAGAAGAGTGGGGCGCGTCTTCGTGGATGGCACTATCTATGAATGTAAACCCGCATGTTGTGATTGGTTGAAAAATAACAATGGCTGACCATATCACTTGACACAAGATAAGATAAAATCATAAAGTTCTCGCCTGTAATTCCCCAGCAGAGGTGTACCTTAGCATGTACACCTACATTTATATGTTTGAATCCCATGTAAAAGGGGGCGAGAATAGATTATTTAAACTGATTTTAACACCCATGCTATAACTCCTCTATAAAAGTTTCTGAAACTGTTAGCTTATTGCCAACATTGAAACATCCAGTGACATATCATCCAAACGAGTGTTATTATGTTGTACTAAATTTCACTATGCAACTCGTTTTCAAGAAAAGAACCTTGTCATGCACGCGCGTTTCACAAACACAGCGCAGTAATTTAAAAATGGAACTTATAGGTTATTCGAATTCGCGTCGTATCCCGCCGGCCGCCATTTTTGTTCCATATTAGTATTGCAAAAAAAAACTGTTTCAGAACCTTTTATAGAGGATTCATATCATGGGTGTAGATAAAGTCTTGTATGCAACTGTGAATAATTGGATATTAAAACAGTTGCATAAATAACTATTAAAAACCAGGGATTAAACGAATTATGCAAGTGAGGCTGATGCCGACCATCATCGGCCTTTCTTTCGGATTTCGCTTACACCATTAATTACATACCTACCCACGTACGACACGTCTCCAATCTCCATGCTCCAAGACGTAGTCTCTATCCCACATTGTAAGCAACCTAGCGTAACGGTACATTGTATGGGGTGCACTAACAGCATGGGAGGGCGGCGCCGCTGTGGAGCCACCTGCGACACCTCGCCGCCGTCTGGCAGAGGGCAGGGAGCAACGCAGGTACACACTATGCTACCATGCTATGGGTTTGGTTGAGGGGGAATGGTCGATTATTGAGCATTAAGTCCACTTTTGTACCTCTATTGTGCACTAAGTTTAATAAATAGATATTAGGTGTTTACAATATCTATATGAAACTTCTTCTTAGCTTGTCTATGGCAAAAATAACACAAAATATAAAACTCTTATTCATTGGCTAGTGCTGTGGCTAACTCATCTTTACAATTTCGGACTTAAAGGTACTCTTTTACCGACTGCGACTAAGCCTAAAAAGAGGGTACAGCCCGATTCAAAATTTATAGCGGCTCGGAACCATATTCACGTGTCAGCGGGGGTGTGGTGTGAGGTACTGCGCAGGCGCAGTGAGTAGCGCACTTTAGAGCCGCCATAAGGTTTGAATCGGGCTGTAGTGCTCTCCTTAGTTTTGCTAATTAATTTTACTAACCAGTCTTTTGAGACCACGAATAATCTAGGAGGTCTATCACCACCTCTTATAGCAGTATTTTTATCTTATTTCGTTGTGGGACAGAGATGGAGCATCACTCTTTGAAAAAAAAAAGTTTAAACGATTAAAACCAATTGTAATTCCAATAATCGACTATTTCTCCATTTTAACAGCATTGCGGTGTTTGTTGTTTGTCCCGAACTAGAATCACCAGACAACATGTCCTGATCTACTTAGTTATTAATATTTATCACAACAAAGGGAATGAAAATTGTAAATATTTTAGTAATTTGGTATCAATGACTAACCAATGACCAACTCTGAAATCACGAAAAAAAATGAGCTGTTTCATACATATTGGTCGAGTAGGTATTGAATTTTTGTATTAAACAGCTGATTTTTTTTTCGTAATTTCGGAGTTTTTACCATAGTGAAAGTTGTTCAGTTCGACGGTCTAAAGCACCTCTTAAAGTTTTTAGGGTTATTTTTTTCACACCTTATTTTTTTTATATCTTTATTCAAGTTTGTTTACACTCCCCACTGTACCCCTAACAAAAATCTTCCGCAGCCTAATAATTCCACATCCAAAGACAAATTAATTGCTTTTCGGACGCCTAACAATAATAAACACAACAATACCATAGATAACACAACCCTTTTTTTTGTTAATTGTCTATTCAGCACTTGATATATCGAAGCTATATTATATAATATTAATGTGATATATTATGTATTATAGACGAAGTCGTCCCGGACGAGCCCCCTGCTGGAGGCGGCGAGGCCGGCGCGCGCAGCCAAGATACAGTACGCGAAGACAGAGAGCACGAGAAACCTGCAGCTCTCACCCGTCCAGGTAAATACAAGTGTCTAAGTTTAAAGTTATAGAGGTATGAGGAACAGGGTGTTTCAGTTCACTCATACTCTATAGAAAAGGGAGGATCCTCCGACCAGACGGGTGTTGTGTCTGGCGGGCAACTGCCCGATGATTCATGTCGGGCTGTTGTATCTATGCTAGTTGCGCGGTAAACTCTGCTTGCGAGATGCAGGATTTGCGTGACGTCAGTATGACGCGTTGTTCGCATGTGGCGTTGTAGATACCGCTACAAAGTAAATACTACGGCCCACTTGCACCATAAATAATTATAATGTGTTTAGCGATAGCACCATTCTGCCTAGCTGCCATCTTGAACAGAACGATGCTTTAAATTCGGTTAGTGCTAAACATATTATTTAGTTATTTGCGGTGCAAGCGAGCCTACATGTTGGTATTAAAATAAAAATATTAAAGACATATTTTCGAAACAAATAGCTTTGGTCCGGTTGGTCCCCTACGCTTCAATTCAGAATCACAGATAATTATCGTGTTTTTGAACAACAAACTCAATATCATACATACGAAAGTTCAAATTCCATTGCAACCACAATTGACAATTTTGTTACAAATGCTCACACAAAAATCAACTTTGACAGCATAACGCTACATGAACTATCGCCTTTTCGCCATGGAGATAGGCAGTACATAACGCCACCTGCTACGTTTCTTCCAAACTTTTTAAACCTCGTAAACTTTACATTATGTTCTCTCTTCTCTTTTGTATGAAATAATTAACCTTCTAAACGTATGTTTTCAGAATTAAAAGCGCCAAAGCGCTGCTCGGTAAGCGGGCGAGCGACGATCGCTCCGCTCGTGGGCATGGTCGCCGAGCGCAAGAAGCGCTTCGAGCTGTAACTGACGACGACCGACGCGACACTGTACGTCGCAGACACCCACCACGCTTGCACCTGGCCACTCGCTTCATACCCCACCCACGACACAAGTATATACCCTGATATATAATCACAAGTGGATAGGTTATTGAGACAACTGTATTTCTCGGCAAACGCCTGAATATTTAATCGTCAATGGTAGCTTAGTAACTTAAAAAAGCTTAATAGCATATATCCAACAAATATATCTACTAAAAAAGCCAATTTATCCAACTAAAACATCTTAACTAAGTTATAAAATCCAATGAGTAAAATAAGCGACATAAAGGAACGGTATGTTATCAGCGTACTAATGTTTTAATTATTATTTAATATGTTAAGACCAAATACACTTTCTACAATATAAAACAAAGTGGCCAGACCTTTACTCCCACCACACAATGTATATAATCTTTGAGAACGGTATATAGGTAATGTACTAATTTTCTAAGTTGTAGTTTTAGTTGATTCGGTTAGTGTTGTGACTTGTGTAAATTATATACTTAATGTAAATACTAACGATTGTATCCTCATTGTTTGTTTTCTGTATGTTTATCTTTAAGACGTTGTTACCAAATATTTCTTTGTATTTAATGTGTTTTACAAGCATTGGGGACGCAATTATCGGTTAAACAATTAATTTAAAATGTTTTTTCTCTTGAGGTCTCGAACCAAACTGTATTATTTATTGCTCTGTTTCTTATTTATTTATTCTGAACCTAGGTTTACTCTTTTACTCTCCATCTTTACTAAGTCTCTTTAAGATTGTACTGAACCCGAGGAGTTGCGTCTCCAGCGCGACTAGATGCATTATAACCGTGTTTTGAAAGCGTGGACTTATTTGTATGTGTGTCTAGAATTTATTACTAAAGTGTTTTTAATCGTTTCAAGGCATTTGTAATCCATATATTTCGGCAAACAAAATCGATTTTACATAAAATATGATGAGATCATTAAATCAAATTTTATTGTTTAGCGCGAAATTTTTTAAGTTTTGGAAAGTAAATGCCAATGAGCGGTTAGTATAGAGGCATATTTATATACTTTATATCTTAATATTAACATGTTTACGAAAATAAAATATATAATTTGCGTTAATTTTGACTTTGAGCTCCACCTTGTAGCGCGCGCCTGTTACCATTCTCCTGACTCTGGGCATTGAACCGTCTTCCAACGCACCTTCACATTGTTGTGTATAGATAAACACTAACTAGCGGATAGTCTATAATGTACCTATTATATAACATGTCACGAAAAATTGTATACATAATTTATAAATGGAATAATTTGCTCAATGTTATCTAGTGGGTTAAAAAATGTTATACCAAAACTATAGTATGCATTGTAAGTAATACACGAGTAGACGGCAGTATAAAAGTAATTCTTCACGGCTATAATAAATTAACTTATGTTACTTGAGCTTTTTTATATACAGTCGGCGGCAGGTGTTCATGTAATGTTGTGTTCCCTTGTTTTGAATGTGTGTTGACATATCTAGGCTGTTGACTGTACTAGTTGACGTTGTGTTTATAATAACATTATAAAATGAACAGTAAACTTACATAATACAAAAATATTGTTGTTTTATTGAATACATTCATCCCGTTCGCTCACTACTTTTGCCCAAATACCAACCCACCCATTAGGCACTGTTTCGAAGTACATACCACACTGAGTAAAGTCAAAGCATTTATTTCAAATAGACACATAAAAGGCACTTTTGATCGTCAAAAATTACAATAAAATAGAATATGTTTTATTAAAGATTCAAATATTTACATAATTTAAAAAGCTAACACTCTTAAAATAATAATACGTACAAGTATACAAAAAAGGGAGGGGAAATAAGGGCATAAAAAATTCGCCCGCATCGCTGTCAACAGAAAACGTTGACAGTCGGCGGGTTGGCCTCGGCATTAATTTGGGTAAGACGAAAATCATGTACAATTCGCACGTCTTGCCAAATCCAATCCACATCGAAGCATCGCTTCTCGAAGGTGTGAAGGAGTATATCTACATAGGACAAGTCATCCAGCTTAGTAGACACAACTTTGAGAAAGAAACTGACAGAAGGATCCAATTGGATGGGCAGCGTTTGAAAAACTTCGTCAAGTCTTCTCGTCGATAAACCCGCAATGTTTGAAGACTATAAGGTCTTCAACCAGTGCGTCCTGCCCGTTATAACATACGGTGCCAAATGTGAACACTAACAGTTGGTCTACGAAAGTGTCGCTCATCACGTCGCAAATTAGAGTCATTACAAAAAATTTGTCTATTATAATAAATTTTTCTGTTTTTAATATAAACAAAGACCCCTATTGAAATAAAAATTTAAGTTTAGGGTTTTAGGCAATGGTAAGAATACGCACAAAGCATTCGTTCATGTATTTTAATGTAATAAACGTTATGATTAGATATTGTTTTCTAAAGACGTAGCGTGGAGGGACGGAAACTATTGTCTTCTATAGAAGACAGTGGCGCTAAAAAGGTTAAGTGACACTGACACACTTAACTCACTGACTGACTTATGCTAACGCTAGACGACGACTTATTTAGGCGTAACGGCCTGGCCACGACCTTGCTGCTATCACCGGCAGCTTAGTGCGGGGCGGCGAGTGGTAAAAACAAATATACAAAAATGTATGAACCATGCCACGACGCACCGCTCGCAGCGTCAACGCTAGCAGTAAGACACGCCGCTTGCCGCTAAGCCAAAACTCATGGCCGGGCGGTAAGAGAATTGTGGTAATACTAACCTGCAAATTGTAGAAAACGTAAGGAATTTTGCACGCTACTTTAGCGCAACCCAAAATAAAAGAAGAATGCTTGTTGTTCATTTTATTATATCATACAATAAATATTGTCCTATTACAATTTATTTACAACAAAAATATAACTATATCGGCAAGCGGTTTGCAACAGAAATAAAAAATAAGCGTCGTTGCCATGGCAGATTTTGAACTCTGCGTTCGCGTTTTATTTTGCAAATATGTGTTTTTGGAAAAAACAACTTTTAGACCCACACATAAAGTTCAGTTTGCGCTACAACTTCAAACATTTTTGTGACTTATTTTTGAAGTGCAACTTCTTTACGCACGCTTTACTTGGGGACTAAGCTTGCGAACGCGATACGAAAAGTGTGATCGGACGAGGCGAACGGGAGTTGAGTGGGGGATATAAGCAAGAGAAAGCAGTGCGCGCGCACATTTTCTTTCTCTCTTCCTCTCATAGCCAAATACGTTTGAAGTTTCACTTCAGTCGTGTGGTCATAAGCACACTCGGTTTTTTTTTTTTCATTTTTATGTTATTCAAAAATACACTTAATTCACAGTGGTATAAAGTTGATATTTGTATAAGAGAAAATAACATCAAAATTGAAACAAGGATTTTAATATGGAATACGACATGTCGGTCGCCGGGCGTCGGAATACAGCGTCTATGGCTTACATATTACAAAAGTCCAATAGTTAATACTAACTTCGTTTGACTACAAACACAACAGTGACAAAAGGAAAAGTTCAAAATCTGCCAATTATTATTTACACATATAAATGAATACAATCATAGCCTACATTGTGATAAATGTCGTACAACACAAACTAAACATAAATTAATTCTTATTAGGGCTAATTTTTCCATCGCCAGATAACTTTTATTCGAGGAATAAAATTGACGTTTGACAATTTTTGTATGAAATAACTGCCAAAATTTTAAAACTATTCCTCGAATAAACTTATCAGATGATTGACAAATCAGCCCTTAGAGGTCTTTTTAAAATCTAACAAATACATTATCATCAATAATAATTAATTTAATTCAATTTGTTACTCGTGCTTTTCATCTTAACACATTTAAGCTGATATCTTTAAAGCGTACTTTGATAAGCAAAGTTAGCTTTTCATACGAATACAGACCTTATTCTTAAGCGGATAAGGTTCACATTCGTATATAACACCTGCTCACATTTACTTATACAAATATGAACATTATTGCCTTCAAAATTAGGTTAATATTCGTATGAAACGCTGAATAAAGTCCAAGTACGCTCTATGGATCTCGGCCATAGAGACCGTCGCGTCGTAAGCTTTACATATAAAAATATATATTTATACATACTATTACTGGTCCTTACTAAGTCCTTGACAAGGGTCAAGATTCATTTAGTTTACTAGGAAATATTGTGAAAACGATTGTAGAGAAGAGGGATTAAAACTTAGAAACCATAAGCACTTTTTTCAAGAGAACAAATAGCATAGTTAATTTTTTGGCCAAGTGTGAGTTGTCCATAAAAATGAGTGAAAATACAGTTTACCCCGTATCTCTTATGAATTCCGATTTCCTCATAAGTTTCCAGTAAATTAAAACCACACAGTATACCTACTTCGAAGTACATTTTTCCAAAGTTAGATCACAGAATAAAGTACTACGTACAGAAAGGACACTCCCTTCCCCGCACTAACATCAGTTACCGCACCTCACCCCGCACTTCGGCGTATTCATCGCAGTTCTTTAACAAGAGCGCTCGCAAACACAGGTACCTCACGCACACATTCATACGTATACAAACGTCATTTTTTAATGTAGTAGTAGTAGGTAATTATTTTGCGAGCGTTGTATGGAGTGTCCGGGGTGTGGTTAGATGGTATATTGCGTCATTTTAATAAATTCGTATACAAGAAATAATGCCTGCAGTGTTATTACGTACACACTATCAGTAGCAATGGCTTTTTTTTGACAGTTCAACAAGATTCATTGCGTTATTTGCGTTGTTGAGCAACGTAAATAATGTTGATTGATAGTGTGTTACGCAATTTAGGGTGCTGTATGACGTAAGCTGTTTAATTACAGCCAATCCAATTAATGGCCGCTAGAAATTGAATAAAATCGATATACAAGAACATTTATATGTCGCATCCGGTCATTCGTTTGACTATTCGGAACGCCAGCGCCATCTGGCGGCGCTTGACAGAGTCTAGACTGAGTTCGTGGGGAGTACAAGAGAGCGTGCAGCGAGGTGGAGCACCCCTCTTGGAGTTTGCACATCATACGAACAACATGTGCTCAGAAACTGCCCCGCGTTCCGTATCTGGTTGTATCGTGTACTTGTGTGATTTGCTAGTGTGATTAAATTGTTCGTGAAATTATAATCTGATTTGAACTGCAAACCGTTTTTCTATTGCGCAATAACCGACACTATACCCATAGTTCGCCCACAGTAGTTAAAATATAGCTGATAATAACGAGACACACATACCTTCTCCGTTATATACATTACTTAAAATTAATGTTCTTGTGTATCGATTTTATTCAATTTCGATCCGCCATTTTTTTTACATCTTTGGCAAATTTAGAAACTCCGGACCGTAGATGGATTATAAAGGGCCGTCCTGTGGGCTAATATTAAACTTATATTCTTAACATTATAAGTATGAAAATGTGTGATTGATAATTTGATGCGAGTTGTAAAGAGCTACATATTATATTTTAGGAAAAATATAATTCTATTACAAAGTTTGTTCATAGTAATATTGACTATACTAGTAACTACATTTTTCTTTTACATAATAATATGACTTTATTGCGTTATAATGTATATTGTCCTACATAATACCTTATTTTTTTGCATTCTCCCAGAGTAAAAAATATTTTCGAACAATATTTGATCTTGTACAGTCACCAAAAAAGATACGTGACCGGTGTCGTCAGGTAAAGTTGAATGAAAAACATCCAATTATGTTTAGTAAGAAACCGATGGATGTTTTCGAATGCAATTTATTTTTGATAAATGAACTGTTTAGTATAATCAGCCTATAAGGTTTCCACTGCTGAGACACAGGCCTCCTCTCTCGCCCAGTGCGGGTTGGTGGATGTCACATGTCTTCGTTTTTTTTTTTGTTCTATCTTATGCTGGTTTTCTCACGATGTTTTCATTCACCGTTTTGAATTAACTGTTTGTTTTCTATTAATTATATTAATTTGATTCGAAAACATCCGTCTCTTTATTACTAAACTTCAACTATATCCAACGACACTGGTTACTTATCACTTTTGGTGACCGTACCGAAATCGTGTAATTTATAATTATTAAAAGCACAAATTGATGTAAAAATAATTATAACTAAATAAGCGTAAGTACTTCTATTCTAAGATACATAATAATTTACATACTTCTGTAGCCTAAAGAGTTTTCTCATCATGTTGATAGGAGTTAATTAATTAATTAATCGTGTTTAGTGTTCATTGTTTCTTTATGGTTCAAACATCAAATCATAATATAAAATTAACCAAATTATACTGCGTTCGCGATGTAGTTTCCAAACGTGTAAGCAAATATGTGTTTTTCGAAAAAAACACTTAAAAGTTGATTTTATTTTAAATGGAAATAACGTAAATTGAAGAAATGAATTTCATTACACTAGAAGTAATGTCTCTATAGGACGGTCCTCAGCACGCGCAACGAATGTTTGTATAAAACAAAGTCGGGCTAATTACACCATTTATAACTCAAGAACGGCTGGACCGATTTTAATGGTCCTTTATTTGTTGGATTTGTCTTCACCCAGAATAGCAGAATAATTCTTAAAACATGGGAAAAAGACAACAAAAAAATCTGAGGCGGTACGAAGTTCGCCGGGTCAGCTAGTAGAACTTGGTACAGACCTACAATTTGCAAAAAACTTAAGGAATTTAGCGGGCTACCTTATTGCATTCCTCTTAAATTCAATTTAGCTATTGTATATTGTAATGTAATGTCTTAAAACGATTTGTTACCATATTCACTAGTTCCGGAGCAAGTTTCTGGCTCTCTAAATTAAATAATAAACCCTACTTAACTACAACTGAATTAGAGGTTGTGATGTCTCGTCCCGCTGTTTGGTCACCTTGGCTCGCCACGCGCTCCTGTCTGCTAATATCTTACGTCCGTACGCCGTGTGGATGTCACGGAAGGGGACCTTTTTGCGGGGCAGGTCTGGTCTGAGGTTTTCTTTGTCTGAAAAGAGATAGAAGCAATATTATTGCGAAAGGCTTTTTGGCTGTGATACAGTATTTGGTTGAGGCTAGATGAAGCAGCATTTTACTTGATTGTTATCACTTAACATCCCAGTGATATCACTTTTTTTTATTATTCAACCTGTATTGTCGCACGGCTGGGCAAAGGCCTCCCACATATCTTCCCACTGTTCCTTGTGTGTTGCCTTCTCCGGCTAATCTCCCGCAAACGCATCTAAATCATCATGCCAGCATTTCACTTAAATTAATTAAATTAAATTTCCAGCACAGGCAGTGCCAGGTGACAGGTGAGAGTAAAGACCTCAAGCATGCTTATATATTTTGTGTGGCGTGTGGCTACAACAAAATCAATATCTCCAATATATATAAGTGTGCTAATTTCGCCGTCGCCGCTAAGGTTGCCAGGTCTTAAAACCGAAAAGCCGGACAGACCAGCCAGTTTAGCCGGACATTTGGATAAAAAAGCAGGATGCCCTTAATTTTATAGTATAAAGTAAATCTAGGCTTTTTATCATTTACTATACACTAGAGTGGCGTGGTGATGAAGAGTGACGGGGAGGCGGGGGCGCGCCGCGCACGCTTTGGTCAAATTTAAAAAGCCTAACAAAAGCCAGACAGGCTGGACACCGTCTGATTTGGCCGGACAGACAACCAAAAATCCTGACTGTGTCCGGCTTTATCCGGACGCCTGGCAACTCTAGTCGCCGCACGGTAGCATTGAGCTATGTAATCACAAAGAAATGTTTTGTGATATTTTGTAAGCTTCTGATCAAATAAATTCTGAAATTATTTTGTTTTGTTCAGTTTATTGCAAAAACTATGAGCGTAACATACTCTCTCTCTGTGAATTTTTGCTAGCTTAGATCACTAAGACGCGGCTAGTGAATTCCAGTTGAATACTTACGATGTCTACTGCCCTGCACTGCCTTGGTTTCTCCCTCTGTGACTCGGTTGAATGGGTTGTACCTCTGCCCTCTCGGCGGGACTTTCGGCTCGTCCTCAGGTGGGGTTATTGTCACTAGCGCCGCCTCGGCCGCTGCTTCCGCTAGAAGTCGAAAATGCAAATTGCCAGTGAAATGATTTTTACTATTTTCACTGAAGATGGTAACTGTTGTATAACTTTAAAAAAAATTTGGGCTGGACTTCAAAATCTATAACTTAATAGGAAATAAGTAAAAGATTTATTTTTAACGAACAACTCCCAATTGTTTTCTATACTTATGATATTGTCGGATAAATATTCTAAGCTGCTAACTCCATTTTTGTTTTAACTGACTATTTAGTATCAAATGAAAGAGAAACCTCACCTATTTTGGTTGTAACTCACCTGGAAAGGTAGGTATACGGGCCAACGATATTGCATAACATTGCTTAACTTTATCTTTAGAATAAAAATAGAATTTTCTCTTTCATTTGATACTAAAGCATAGAATATTTAGCTGACGATATACTGGACATGCACTGGACATTGGTGGAACATATTAAAGCTGGATAGTACAACCAATCTTTGGTCAATATCTAAATGTCCAGTAAGCCAATAAAATTCTTCAGTTACCTTGAGCCTCATTTAGCTGCCTCTGCAGATCATTCACCATGAGCTTCATGTAGTCATAACTAGCGCAGGCGAGGGCCTTCATCCAGGTCTCCATGGATGCCTGGGAGTTGGTACACAAGTAGTATGTGCGTCCCCCCTCACATTGGAACAATATTTTAAAACTGTATGCTTCTTCCTCAGTTAACTCTGTAGGTGATAAAAAAATAAATATGATATTTTTATCAATGATAAAGTTTTTTTTTCAGATAATTTATTTTGAAGTAGAATTATTGGATTTCATCAAGGACTATCACTAGCATATGTGAAAATCATAGGTTTTGAAACTTATTTTGCACACTGGGCACTTAGAATATATTTTTTTCTATCTGTTGTGAATCTGAAAAGCTATTGCCAAAATTATATTCAAACGTGTGTATAGTTGTAAGATAGAATATATAATTTTCTCTGGGTCTTCCACTGCCTCCGTGAAAGTCCCAAACGCCCACGAGGGGGTGTTATCGCCCACATTGAGGACCTATAGTTTAAAGTATAAAGGTAGCCAAAAAAACATAGATTAATTGTGTGATAGTGTAAAGGCTGTAAGAGGGTGCATATACTTACTGAATATTAGAATATTTCAAAATGAAAAGTACCTAATACAAGTATTATAGAGCCGATATTCTTACCTATAGTACACCCCTCCAGTATGATGACACCGACAGGTTCTTTGTCACCTTTCTTATCGAAATAAAACAGCAGGTTTCCTTTCAACACGAACCATCGTTTCTGATAGCTCTTGCCGACTTCGCCCCTCATGTCCAGCCAGCCGTCTCGGTCCACCGGCGTCAAAGACGACGCGAAAGCGCACAAATTCTTCTCGTTTATTTTCATTGTCATTTATAAATATTCATACAGACGGAACATGAAAAGAGGGAAATGTGAGTTTGTTCGACTTGTTATCGTCTAAATTTCTGTAGTATGGATCGACAGATTTATACTACGGATGGAAACGCATATCTACTCTCTAATAATTGTTTTATTTATAGTAAAATTCTAAATAAATTATGGACTCTAGGGAAAATAATACACCCATGAATGACCTTACAATCTTCAATTTATTTGTCAGTGTCAATGTCAATATCACTATGGTCGCTTTCCGAATTAGCTGTAATCGCTCACAGCGCTCAAATCGACTCACATGCGTTCCGATTTAGATAATACGATTATGACAGCTGAAGGCTGTCAACAATTCGGAACGCTCGTGAACGCGATCACAGTGCTAACTCAATGTCAAAACGATATTACAGCAGTATTTCTTTGTGTAAACACCACATTTCTTCTTTTTCTTTGTTTAGGTGGCGATTGTCAGTCAGAAGCACATTTTCGAAAATGCCACGTTAGTTTGAAGTTATGATGCATCACAAAACAAAACACACACTGACACACACACGCACACAGACTCGCATTTTTGACAGCGCTCACGGACACGTTGATATTATTAGAAGGCATGGTCGGGGTTATCGCAAGATGGCGCGTGTCTTGACGTCATTAATGTCGATTCACGGGACATCGTTATCGCACTCAGGCTAATTCGGTGCACGCTCAAATCGATTATATCGATACATTCCTAACTCGGAACGCACCCTATGTATCAATCAAGCTGTCATTGTGACGCATTTTTTTTCGTTCGTAAACAGTTCACGACCATAAAACAGTTTTCATGCCTCATCAGAAAGTAAATGTTTTTCATAAAAAGGTACCTATTTCGCATGGACACGTAGTATAAGGTCCGTGGGTTTGATTTTAAAGCCAACCTCGGAACAAACCAGTGCTATTTTTTTTTTTTTTTTTAGATAATAAGAATATTAGGTCCTTACATATGAAATTGGCGTTTTGTATGGAAGGAACAAAAAGTCGAATATTTTTTAATATAATATATTTAATTAATCAAAGTATGAACCATTGTTTTCAATGCACTTTTGCCATCTTATAGGTAGTTCATTGATCCCTTTACTAAAAAAACCAGTCGGACGGGAATCAATAAAATCTTTGAAGGCGATTTGGACTGCCCCATCGGAGTTGAATTTTTTCCCTTGCAAAAAGTTATCCAAATTGCGAAAAAAATGGTAATCTGTTGGAGCAAGGTCCGGGGAGTACGGAGGATGTCTAAGACATTCCAATTCAAGCTCTTCTAATTTGGTAGCCGTCTGTTGCGCAGTGTGTGGTCTGGCGTTGTCGTGAAGCAGCAGTGGCGTGGAGCGATTGACCAGCCTTGGTTGTTTAGCCGCTAGCTTTTCCATCATGGTTTGTAATTGCTGACAATAGACATCAGCTGTAATAGTCTGGCCAGATTTGAGAAAACTGTAATGAACAATACCGGCACTAGTCCACCAAACGCTTACAAGTAACTTTTTTGGGGTTAATTTTCGCTTGGGGCAGGATTTGGCTGGCTGGCCAGGATCCAACCATTGCGCTGAGCGCTTCCGATTATCGTAAAGAATCCATTTTTCATCACAGGTAATGATTCGGTTTAAAATACCTTCATTGTTGTGCCGGTTCAGTAATGTAACGCAGCAGTCGACGCGCGTTTGCCGGTTTGCTTCAGTCAATTCGTGAGGTACCCACCTTTCAAGCTTTTTAATCTTCCCAATTTGCTTCAAGTGAATTAAAACAGTTTTATCACTAACATCGAAGCCTGCAGCTAACTCGGACGTGGTTTGCGATGGGTCCGCTTCCACAATAGCCTTCAATTCTCCATTATCAACTTGGGTCTCAGGCCGTCCACGGGGCTTGTTCTGCAGGTCGAAATTTCCAGAACGAAAACGTTGGAACCAAAAACGAACTGTGTTTTCTTTTGCAACATGACCGCCATACACATCATTCACCCTTCGAGTCGTTTCCGCAGCACTAGTGCCACGGCGGAACTCGTACTCGTAAATAATGCGATATTTTAAATTTTCCATTTTGTAAAATGAGTGACGCAAACAGAAAAAACAGAAGAAAAAAAACAAATGAATGACGGTCATCGAAGCACAAATACATGAGTAAATAGCTGTACAAATTTGAATTTGGAATTCCTTACCAAAGAGGAGAAATTCGTGATTAAAGTGGCCAGTACGAAAAACGCCAATTTCATATGTAAGGACCTAATATTATGTATGCAATAATAAGTTTGTGTAGGTCTTGCTTGGTGGTAGATTATTCATTTATTTGATTGCTTTTGTGTGAAGTTATATTATGTAAGTATCCAGCTTGAAATTTCAAATAGGTCCCCAAACATCCTAGGGTGGGCCTGAGGCCATTCTGCCCCCCCCCCCCCCCTATATACGCCAATGGAAGAGACCAGACGGCATGACGTTGTTGCCTTGGAAGGTGGGTAGGCCTCTGGTGTGGGCATTGGCGTATCTAGGGATTCTTTCTAGGGGGGGCCTGGCCCCTAACCTTTGTTTTTTTTTTCTCTCTGTGGAAATCCTCATGGACTTCCTCTGTCGTGGGGGTGACAGAGGGGCATGCCGGACTCTTACCGGCTAAAATAACCGCTCCTCTACCTATGGCCGGGGGTACGGGATTCGAATAAGCATTTGTAGCGCTTAGGTGGTGTGAGGTAATAATACTCCAGATGTAGGTGCGACGAAAGTATATTAATATTAAAAATAAATGAGGAATAGTGAAGCGTGTAGTCTGTAGTGTGTAGCCTGTAGAGTGAAGAGTGCTCATTACCAATGTGTACATGTTTTATTATAAACTAATGGGCACAAGTAGTGACCTCCTTATAAATGTAAATCGACCAATAGGAGTTCAGCTGAAACATTTGGTATGTGATTTAGTTCCTAAAGAAATCCGTGCGGGGGCGCGCAGGTCGCCGTCGTGTTATTGTTCGGTCGAGGCGACCGCGTCGACGGCTCAGCGCGGCGGTGGCGAGCGCGGCGGAGCCCTAGAATCCCGCGTCAGCGGCGGCGGACGGATGTATGTTTATCTATTGCAGGCGCAGCTACAGTACTCCCCCCTTAGCGAAGCGTACAGGCGTCTTGACGATCCTGCCTGATCTTGTGCGGTGTTGGTTCGTTGTCGAGGTTGGGAGTAGGTTGGATGGATCTTCAGTGGTAGCTGCAGGTGATTGGCTTGTCTCACTATTCGGTTGTTCATCATCTTCTGCGACGTTGATGGTGTACGCCGGTTTGAGACGATCGATTGATATGTTGCTAGATCTTCCTGGTAGTGCTATTGTATAGTATTTCTCCTTACGTTCGATCACTTTATATGGGCCTCGGTATGGATGCTGCAGAGGTTTGCGGACGGTGTCATCGCGTACAAACACGTGGCTGCATGTTTGTAGGTCGTTGTGCACGAACATACATCGCTTATTTGAATGCGGTTTGTATGTAGGTGTGAGCTTCGTGATAACGTCGTGCAGGTGATCGACGTAGTTGTGGTCCATTTTCGTTGCGGCGGGTGATGGTGATATAAAATCGCCGGGTAGGCGTATCGCTTGGCCGTAGGTAAGCTGCGCGGCACTTGTGTTGGTGTCTGTGCGCGCGGCGGCTCGAAGACCCATTAAAACTGTAGGTAGCTCGTAGATCCATTTGCTGCTGTTTTCTAGTCGAGTCATGAGTGCGGTTTTCAGTGTTCGGTGCCAGCGCTCGACGATGCCGTTACTCTGCGGGTGGTAGGCAGTAGTACGGGTTCTTTCTGCTCCAAGTAATTGTGCGAGGTTTTGGAACAGTCGACTTTCAAACTGTCGTCCTTGATCAGTTGTAATTCTTGTAGGACAACCAAAACGAGATATCCAGCCTTCGCACAGCTTTCTTGCGACGATTTCGGCGGTTATCTCTTGAAGTGGTATGGCTTCGGGCCATCGTGTGCAGCGATCGATAATAGTGAGTACGTATCGATGTCCACATGAAGATGTAGGTAGTGGTCCAATAATATCAGCGTGAATGTGTTGAAATCGTTCGCTCGGTGGGAATGTTGTGATGTCACTGTTATTATGTCGTTGTACTTTGGATAGTTGACACGAAGTGCATGTTTTCGTCCACTCGCCAATGTCGGTGTTCATTGCTGGCCAAAAGTACCGTTCTTGCATTAGTTTTCGGGTAGTTCGTATTCCAGGGTGACTTGGATTGTGCACGGCGTTGAATGCGATGCGACGAAAGTCGGCTGGTAGGTATGGACGAACATGTGACGTAGATGTTTCGCAGAATATTGGCTTGTTGGTACCGGGTATGACGATTTTCTTCAGTTGAATATTTGTTTGTCGTGATGATATTGTAATATAACTGTCCTTTTCTTGAGCTTTTGATAATTCATCATAGTTGATTGGTGATGGCAATTCGATGGTTTCGACGCGTGAGAGGGCGTCGGCGACAACGTTGTTTACTCCACTTATGTGCCGGATGTCAGTCGTAAACTCACTGATAAACAAAAGCTGTCGAGTGCGCCGTTGTGTATCGTTATCGGACGGAGTCTTACGAATAGCGTAGGTCAGCGGCTTGTGGTCGGTGTAAACAATGAGCTCTCTACCTTCGAATATTTTTCTGAAGTGTTTGATTGCCATATAGATGGACAATAGTTCTCTGTCGAATGTACTGTATCGTTGTTGAGTTTCGGAGAATTTCTTTGAGAAATAGCCAAGTGGTATCCATTTCTTGTTTATGAATTGTTGAAGTACAGCTCCGGCGCAGGTACTCGATGCGTCGCACATGAGAGAGATTGCGTCGGTTGGCGATGGAGATGGGTGAGCGAGTAAAGCTGCGTTTTGTATGCTAACTTTACATAACTCGAATGCTTGTGATGCTTCTGTGTTCCACTCGACTTTTGTTTTGTCGCGTTTCTTAGAGTTGTGCAGGAACGCGTTGAGAGGTGCTTGTAAGTGGGCTGCGTTTGGTATGCTGTCACGGTAAAAGTTTACCATACCGATAAATCGACGTAAGTCTTGAATTGTGTCGGGTTTGGGGTAAGCAGTGATAGCAGTTATTTTGTCTTGTGGTGGCTTGATTCCGTTGCTCGACACTTCATAGCCTAGGAACTTGACATTTTCGCTGCCGAAGACACACTTTGATGGATTTATGGTGATGCCATACTTGTCTAATCGGCGTAACACCTCCTGCAGATCTTCGATGTGGCTTTTTTCATCTTCCGATGCGACAATAACATCATCGATGAATGGGAATGCGTAGTCTAACCCGATGAGTACTTCATGTATGAATCGTTGGAATGTCTGTCCAGCATTTTTAAGACCTGGACACATACGTGGAAACTCGAATAAGCCGAAGGGTGTTGTTATGGCAGTCTTCTCGATGTCCGGTTCGTGTACAGGCAGTTGTTGGTAAGCACGATTTAGGTCGAGTGTAGTGAAGATTTTCTTGCCGTGAAGTAGGTAGGTGAAATCTTTGAGACGTGGTACTGGATAGCGGTCGGGTTTGGTGACGTCATTGAGTCTTCGGTAGTCACCACAGACGCGAATGTCGCCGTTTTTCTTGGGAACGACATGTAGTGGACTGGACCAAGGACTTTTGCTTGGTCGGCAAATTCCTTGCTGCATCATTGACTCGAATTCTTTCTTCACGGACAGGTACCGATGTGGCGGTAGTGGTCTGCTCTTGCTGTATATTGGTGGACCGGTAGTTTCAATGTAGTGTTCTACCCGGTGTTTTGGAGTATCCTTCATGCATGACGGTCGCAGGATGTCAGGAAACTTGCTGATCAGCTGGTGATATGGCTGATCAACGTCAATACTTCGGACTGTAGGTTCGGTGGAATAGGTGACTGGTGCCTTGACGGTCAGGTTGGTAACTTTGTCGACGAGACATCGGCCGGCTATGTCGACAAGAAGTTGATGACGTTTTAGGAAGTCGGCACCGATGATGGGTTTGCTGACTGCAGCGATGATGAATTTCCAGGTGTATGGTCTTCGTAGGTTGAGATCCAGTTGTAATGTTTTCTCTCCGTACGTTGGAATAACCGTGTTATTCGCTGCATACAAGCAAAAATCTGTTGGTTTAGCTTTTCCACCTTTTCTTTTCGGTATCACGGAGACGTTGGCGCCAGTATCAATCAAAAACGATAGACGCGAGTTTTTGTCTGTTATAAATAGGCGATAAGAAATGTTGCTTGCGTCGGTTGCCGCCTCAGCCAACGCAGGCGTTAGTTTCCCGAGGGGACACTGCTGTCTTCGAAATTGCACGGACGCGTACATTTTCGCGCCTCTTTGCCGAACTTGCGATGATAAAAGCAGATCGCTGGTTTGTCGTTATGTGCGCGACTGCGATTGTTCTTGCTCGATGAACGCGATATTGAACGTCGTCTGTCGAATGGTCTGCGTCGATAATGCGATTGATGTGCTTTCAGTTCTGCAATTTCTTTCGTGAGCGCGTCGATTTTCTCCTCAATTGATGTAGATGCATGTGGGGTTGCAGGAACAGAGGTAACTGCAGCGACTGCGCCAAGTGGTTGTGTTTGCTCGAGGATCTTATCTGCCATCAACGCCAGCTCGTGGATATCGGAGTGTTTCGCGATGTTGTCACTGACAGCGAGTACTGCTCGGACGGATTGTGGAAGATGGTTTGTCCACATAATCCGTAACGCTGAGTCGGAGATATTTTCGGCAGCGAGGTTTTTCATGCGACGTAGCAGCTGTGAAGGCTTCATGTCACCGAGCTCCATTTCTGATAGCAATCTTTGTACTTGCCGTTGTTCGGATTCCTCGTAGACTTGGAACAATCGATTCTTCAATGCTTCATAACGGTGGGTTTCGGGTGGATGAAGAATTATGTCGGAGATTTCGTCGAGATCTTGCCGCTCAAGTTGTCCGATAATGAGTTCGAACATAACTTGATCGCCTTTCTTCTGTACTGACATGATGGCTTCAAATTGCGCGAACCACAGACGAATCTTGTCGCGCCAAATAGGTGGAATGCGCAGCGACGTCGACACACCGGATAGTTCTTGTTCACCGTTTTTGTCCATGATGAAAACTTGGCACACACACACAGATCTGGAGGTATCTTCTTAATATCACGTCGGAGATTTGCTTAATATCACGTCGGCTTCTTAAAATCACGTCGGGTTCTTAAAATCACGTCGGCTTCTGCTTCTTAAAATCACGTCGGGATCACCACTGTAGCGCTTAGGTGGTGTGAGGTAATAATACTCCAGATGTAGGTGCGACGAAAGTATATTAATATTAAAAATAAATGAGGAATAGTGAAGCGTGTAGTCTGTAGTGTGTAGCCTGTAGAGTGAAGAGTGCTCATTACCAATGTGTACATGTTTTATTATAAACTAATGGGCACAAGTAGTGACCTCCTTATAAATGTAAATCGACCAATAGGAGTTCAGCTGAAACATTTGGTATGTGATTTAGTTCCTAAAGAAATCCGTGCGGGGGCGCGCAGGTCGCCGTCGTGTTATTGTTCGGTCGAGGCGACCGCGTCGACGGCTCAGCGCGGCGGTGGCGAGCGCGGCGGAGCCCTAGAATCCCGCGTCAGCGGCGGCGGACGGATGTATGTTTATCTATTGCAGGCGCAGCTACACATTCACCGCTCCCCCGACAGGCCGCGACCCGCTGTTCCTCAGCGGGGCCTACCTCCCCGTGCGCTCATTCCTACAATGGCCGCACCCACTCTCGAGTGGCGCGCGTGGAACACTGCAGCGCCAACTCGGGCCTGTCTGGTCGGACGACGGACGCTCCTAGTCCGCCGACCGCAGGCCACCTCTCATGGAGGTCGTAGATCGTTTTGCGCCTTACTCGGGTGCCCGGTGCATCTCCTGCGGGAGGGGAGAGAGGATGCGGCTTCTCTCCCGCTCGGCCGCCTCCTTTGCAGACATGACATCCTCGCAAAAGTAGGCAACACCGTCTCATGCGCTCCCGCTCTCGACCATCGATTGAACGACAGCAGAGAGCGAGAGATCGCTCCTGCCTATTGCAGCGATGAGGTCACGGCGCAGCCTTGCCCAAGCTGGGCACTCTTCCAACGTGTGCTGCTCCGTATCCTCAGGGCAAGCCGGCGTCTACTTCCGACCATGATGTCGGACACCTACCGACTAAAACCCCACTATTGCGTGCCACTTCTTTGAGCCCGACTGCTCGAGCGACGACACGGCCCCAATTTCGCCGCCCGCAGGCCCCTTCTTATAGTGGACTGAACCACCGCCGAAAATGATAGATCACCCGCACCAAGTGTCGCGACGAGGGCACAGCGCTGTCGGGCCCAAGCTGTACTCCTCCAACGTATGTAACGCCGTGTCCTCGTGGCAGTCCACACAGTGATGACAAGCAGGCGTCCGCTCCCGACCTATGCGACGCAGGTATTTCCCAAAACATCCGTGTTCAGTAAGCACCTGCGTCAGCCGGAAGCTCAGGGGGCCATGCTGCCTCTCCAGCCATTCTTCCATAACAGGCCTTACCGCCACTATTGTGGCGAGTCCCCACCTGGGTTGCGCAAGTCGCTCCCTCCATTCAGCCACTAGGATCGTGGATCGAATTCCCGAGGAACCGGAGGCTGACCACGCGCACGCTCCAACTTCCGCCAGCGATATAGGGACACATGGATTTTCGCGTCCAGAGCGCAGGGCGTTGATGCGGCCAGGAGAGTTGCTGCCTCGTAGGAGATCGTACGCTATCCTCTTATCACCCTAACAGCTATCGCTCTTTGCGGCCTTCGCAATATTGCAACATTCCGGCCGTCAAAGTGTCCGCCCACACGGGCGCCCCATACAGGGCCATGGACTTCACAATCCCCACGTACAGTCTCCAGCAGGAGGCGTTGGGCCCCCTCAAATTAGGTAGCAGTTTTGCAAGAGCAGCTGCAGCGCTCATCAACCTGGGGACCAGCTGCTGAATGTGCGGTCCGAAGTCCCACCGGCTGACGAGGACAAGTCCTAGGTACAGACGCCAGCACATCAACCTACTACATCATCATCATCATCAGCCTATAATGTTCCCACTGCTGGGACACAGGCCTCCTCTCTGTGAGAGGGAGTGGGCCGTAATCCACCACGCGGGCCCAGTGCGGGTTGGTAGATGTCACATGTCTTTGAATTTTTGGTTCTAGGACATGCCGGTTTCCTCACGATGTTTTCCTTCACCGTTTTGAGAGCAGTGGTGATGAAATAATTTACACAAAGTAAAGCGCCTGTCTGGGTTCGAACCTACGACCTACGACTCGTAAGTCGCGGCCGATACCACTGGGCCACCACTGCTCTCAATTATGTGTGGCAACCTACTACAATCTGTCAAATTTATTTAATAGATTTTCAACTTTATTACTAAATCATAAGGTTCAAAGTTGATTGGGAAAATCTGACAGTTTCGGGTAGGTTGATGTGCTGGCGTCTGTACTTCATCGTCGACTCGACACCGACGCGGGCGCCTCCTACCGCTATGTGTAAATCGCGTGGTGCGTGGGTTGTTCCGAGGCCCATGGAAACAGAGGGCCTCAGATTTGTGCAAAGCCACCTCGATACCCAGACAGACGCCGGATCCTTCCAACGACCTGCGCAACCCCTGCCGTGGCCTGTATGGCCGATTGCCGATGCGTTTGCTCCCGGGCCGTCTAATCATAATAATACTCGAGCTTATTTCATTGCTTATTAGTAGATTCAATTATTTTTGTGATTTAAAAGTAAGTAAATGAAATGTATTATGTAGTTAATAATAAGTTTGTGTAGGTCTTGGTAGTAGATTATTTATTTGATTGCTTTTGTGTGAAGTTATATTATGTGCCTAAGTATTCAGCTTAAAATTTCGAATAGGTCCCCAAACATCCTAGGGTGGGCCTGAGACCATTCTAGGGTGGGCCGTGCCTACCCGCCCCCCCCCCCCCCCTATATACGCCAATGGGTGTGGGACGCAACATGTGTCGATACCCTTGCGCCATTTCATGTTCCTAGCACTGCGGGCTGTGCTGGCGCCGCCGTTGCAGCTGCTGAGACCCTCAAGCGGCGCAAATACTGTAACCTTATGGAAAACTACAGCTTTGAGCCGTTTGGGGTCGAAACGCTCGGGTCATGGGGCCCGAGCGCGCATCTCGTTTTTAAGGAAATTTCTCGCCGGCTGGTCGATACTTCACGTGACCAGAGGGCTGGGTCGTTCTTTGCCCAAAGAAGCATTGCCATTCAACGTGGCAATGCTGCCAGTCTTCTGGGCACGTTTCCGGATGACAGCGATGCGGACGAATACTTCGACGCCTAAGTGTCCTTTGTTTTTTTTATTTTTATATATTTTAGTCATTTATTTTAGTAATATATTAGGTCCTTACATATGAAATTGGCGTTTTTCGTACTGGCCACTTTAATCACGAATTTCTCCTCTTTGGTAAGGAATTCCAAATTCAAATTTGTACAGCTATTTACTCATGTATTTGTGCTTCGATGACCGTCATTCATTTGTTTTTTTTCTTCTGTTTTTTCTGTTTGCGTCACTCATTTTACAAAATGGAAAATTTAAAATATCGCATTATTTACGAGTACGAGTTCCGCCGTGGCACTAGTGCTGCGGAAACGACTCGAAGGGTGAATGATGTGTATGGCGGTCATGTTGCAAAAGAAAACACAGTTCGTTTTTGGTTCCAACGTTTTCGTTCTGGAAATTTCGACCTGCAGAACAAGCCCCGTGGACGGCCTGAGACCCAAGTTGATAATGGAGAATTGAAGGCTATTGTGGAAGCGGACCCATCGCAAACCACGTCCGAGTTAGCTGCAGGCTTCGATGTTAGTGATAAAACTGTTTTAATTCACTTGAAGCAAATTGGGAAGATTAAAAAGCTTGAAAGGTGGGTACCTCACGAATTGACTGAAGCAAACCGGCAAACGCGCGTCGACTGCTGCGTTACATTACTGAACCGGCACAACAATGAAGGTATTTTAAACCGAATCATTACCTGTGATGAAAAATGGATTCTTTACGATAATCGGAAGCGCTCAGCGCAATGGTTGGATCCTGGCCAGCCAGCCAAATCCTGCCCCAAGCGAAAATTAACCCCAAAAAAGTTACTTGTAAGCGTTTGGTGGACTAGTGCCGGTATTGTTCATTACAGTTTTCTCAAATCTGGCCAGACTATTACAGCTGATGTCTATTGTCAGCAATTACAAACCATGATGGAAAAGCTAGCGGCTAAACAACCAAGGCTGGTCAATCGCTCCACGCCACTGCTGCTTCACGACAACGCCAGACCACACACTGCGCAACAGACGGCTACCAAATTAGAAGAGCTTGAATTGGAATGTCTTAGACATCCTCCGTACTCCCCGGACCTTGCTCCAACAGATTACCATTTTTTTCGCAATTTGGATAACTTTTTGCAAGGGAAAAAATTCAACTCCGATGGGGCAGTCCAAATCGCCTTCAAAGATTTTATTGATTCCCGTCCGACTGGTTTTTTTAGTAAAGGGATCAATGAACTACCTATAAGATGGCAAAAGTGCATTGAAAACAATGGTTCATACTTTGATTAATTAAATATATTATATTAAAAAATATTCGACTTTTTGTTCCTTCCATACAAAACGCCAATTTCATATGTAAGGACCTAATACATTCCATTTAGTTACTTTTGAAATCACAAAAAATATTGAACCTGCTAATAAGCAACGAAATAACCTAGAGTATTATTATGATTAGACGGCCCAGGGGCAAACGCATCGGCCATACAGGCCACAGCAGGGGTTGCGCAGGTCGTTGGAACGATCCGGCGTCTGGGTCTCGAGGTGGCTTTACACAAATCTGAAGCCCACTGTTTCCATGGACCTCGGAACAAGCCACCACGCGATTTGCACATAGTGATAGGATAGGAGGCGTCCGCATCGGTGTCGAGTCGACGACGAAGTACCTAGGACTTGTCCTCGACAGCCGGTGGGACTTCGGGCCGCACATTCAGCGGCTGGTCCCCAGGTTGATGAGCGTTGCAGCTGCTCTTGCGCGACTGCTACACAATTTGTGGGGGCCCAACGCCTCCTGCCGGAGACTGAACGTGGGGATTGGTGCCGCGGTATCGCGAAGACTGCCAAAGCGTTCCGAGGGATGCCGAAGTGTTCCGAAGGCAGCTGACACGGCATGCCTAAGCATACCGCGGTATTGTTTTTATACTTACGACCGTTAACATTGAAATTTCAACTTTATTTCCATATAATAAGTTATATTTTTATTCGTCGCCCAAAAATACCTTGCCGTCAATGGGCGCCGGGCCTTAGGGAAGGTTCATATCTGACGGAACATGCGTCGCGTATTATCGGTCGCGTAACGCCAGAACAGACAAATGTATAGAAAAACACTTGACCGTTCACACTCAACCGATGATGCGTTAGTGCGTCGAGTGTGAACGGTCAAGTGTTTTTCTATACATTTGTCTGTTCTGGCGTTACGCGACCGATAATACGCGACGCATGTTCCGTCAGATATGAACCTTCCCTTATACTTCCTTTTTTTGGCATTATTCATTTTTTGCAAAATTTAGTCAGTCACTCGCGATTTTAGACGGCTGCGGCCTAGTCTATCAAAAAGTACTCTGTGGGTCTAGTCGAAATTGCCATTTTGCGGCCCGCATTATACTGAAATTTTAATTCAGGCAGCTTCTAATTTATAGTTTTGTCAAACTGTTACCTGCTATAAAATTCCATCCATACATACATAAGCTCACGGCTCCTTCCTCGAGGTTAGGTAGAATTCTTTGCTGTTATGTTAGAAGACTGGTCAATCTTTACTTTTTCAACCAATTTTTTTGATACCACGTGAGAGACCTACCTACATAACCAACCATAGTTATAAAATGAAACAATGCTCTTTAAATATGTAATATTTTATTCATAATTATTATTACCTATTTTCACAGTTATTTATAAAGTTATATTAATATCAAGTATTACACTAATTTTTTTTTACGAATTTCTAATGATTGCTCCATTTAGAAAATTTGATTTCCACATCAATCATCAGATTTGACCGCTTACAACTAATATATGACAAAATGGTGAGGTCTATGTACAGTACAATCCCAATTCCCTAAAAAAATTGACAAATTCACAATAACAAAAAAGTTTAAAAAAACGAAATCCTTAAAATAATCCATTCAACTACGAATCTCGCTTAACAACTGTACATAATATTACGAGTGGTTTCTTTAAAACGTGCTCCATTATACATAGGCAATGTGGGCAAATAATTAACGGTATTCGATACTGCATCGAGTATATGTACAAAATATCGTTTTACAAAACAAAATAATAAACTATATACAACATCATTAAATATTCTCAAATGCTGTAACACATTTAAAACATTTGATATTCAACTAGGCATAATTCAGTTAAGTGGCGGGCGGGCCGCGTCTACAATTAAATAATTTATGCAAACCGCCGCGGCGGTGCGCACGCGCATTACATACAAAACCTGTACAAATTGCCTACCATCACTTGACAATACAAAAAATAATTAGGTACTAAGCAACAAAAAAATAATTTACAATCTGATTTCTGATAATTTGTTCAATACGAAAAATTTATTAAGGATTTTTGATTTTTCCGAACTCAGTCCACAGAAATAAGATTAAAAATGGAATAATATATCAATAAAAAATGAGTAATACACGATCCAAACCACGCATCGGACATATTTACAGATTTGTTTTCACAGCACACCTCCCTAAGCTTACGCTTTAATAATATATTAAAATAGAAAATTTCATTACAACTACTAAACTGTCGGAGATTCGACGTGTCAACACGCTCTACTGTTGTTTCAAATGGCTCCATTTTATATTTTTTGTTATAAAACGACAATGTCTAATTATACAAATGCTACTTCGAACATCATCTAGGGGGCTCTTTTTATCACTATTTTATTTTAACTAACCGTAAACTATTGGTGTTCTTAATTAGCGTTTTGCAGCCTAATCGTATAACACTGCCACAATATAAATTGCTTCAAGTGTGCTTTTACTGAGTTAACTATGCTTTTTGCAAACACTAGTGCAGTATTCGCCTACCTAACAGGATCTTGCACTCACTGTACTCAACGGCTATTCAGGTGAAAGTTGTTTTGAGAAAAATCACACCAGAAGCAATGGCTATCATGTGAGCATTACACAATAAAGGTCACTGATCAGGTTTTCATATTTCATTATCATAAGAAATATTAACTAGCTATCTGTATGTTATAGAACGATGTAGCCGATATTGCGCAGACAGTATCAGTAGTTAACGTTAGTGAATTATTTAATTTGAACATTGGTTTTCCATTATAATGCTGGTGCAATGCGGTACTCGTGTGAACAAGCGTTTGTTCCCTCTTATAAAACTGTACAGAATTACATAATTCAGTGGTCAATTTTACTAAATACAATTTGTCCCTAGAGATTGCAAACTACATGGTTTGCAAAGAAGTCATGCACACCTTGATAAATTAGGAAATAAATTGCGTTTTTCGAAGAAGCCTACGAAAATAATGAACGAATAAGTCGACAATTAGTGTCGTTATACTAAATGAGATGTTTTGGTGGTCAATTTAATAAGAAATGTCAGTAAAAAAAATATCTAAGATACTATACATATCTAACTCCTTTGGTAATTCATACCGGTTTATTAAAATAACGAAAATTTACAAAAAAAAATATATTACATTAATACATACAGCGCAACATTATTTGTTACAGTTGTAAATATTGTGACGTCATTTTCATTAAGAAATAAATATTTCACTGTGTCGCAGTTAAAACATTTGCATAAAAGAAAGTCGGAAAAAGTACTGTGATGTTAAAACCTTCACGAATGGATTCTCAGTATAATTGCAGTGTTCAGCATGCATAATATTATTGTTAAGTCACATTAACTTGGACATAGATCTTGAAAAAATAGTAGAATGGTAGCTTTTGAGATCAAAATAAAACTTGATGTGAATGATAAACATGAAGTGATAGCAACACTAAAATTAAAGCTCAAATAGCTATAAAATTGGACTCAAAATTTTCTACATTGCAGAAAATATCAATTTAATACAAGCTAAATGAGTTCAACATTCTTATTTTTTTTTTACTTATGTTATTTGAAACCATGCAAATTTTATTTTGCTAATAATTTTAATACTAGCTACAATTAAAATCGATGGAAGGTAATGTCGAGGTGTGAAAATATTTGAGGTAAAAGAGAGAGAAAAGGGATATTGTGAGCAATTAACTATCTAAATACAATATTCCCACTTAAAAAACCTTATTTATTTGCATTTAGCCGTTTTGGCGCATTATTTAAAATTTTAGATATTTTTATAATTATTTTCAAGGTCTCTGCATGCATGTGGTTGTCTTATAAAATGTTAGCTACATAAAATGAGGTTCACTTTCGATTCTGGAATGAGAGATCAGGAAGTATTTTGCATAGAGACAAGACTGAATGGAAGTTTCTTGTTTTGTGGAAAATTGTAATACAAAATTTTACAAGACTAGAAGAATCTTCAATCTTTCGTTAGAAAGAGGATAAAAATAAGATTACCTCTATGTATATCTAAAAACTGATTGAAAATAACTAACAAAATTTGTATACAAAAATTGTATACATACAAGTCAATTTTGAAAATTTTGGCCTAGTAAAAGACTATTTAAACAGGCTTTCAATACGAAAGCTAGGTTGAGCTATGAACTTGTTTATAAGACCTTGATTTATTCGATTCAATGCTGATAAGTATAATAACTGCAATGAAAATAAAATGCCTTTTGACATGTCATGAATGATTCATATATAAAACATGGAAAACTGTTTATATGCCGAATTGGACCTTATTTTGTGATCAAACTTATAAATCCTAGATTCCCCGGCTTAATTAACTTGCATTTTTAAAATTTCCTAGTAATTAATTTATAACATTTTTGATATTTCAATTTAGAACTTAGTGCATGGTTATTATTCACTTTGTTTAGTATGGCATATTTTACCAAATGGTAAGATAGAAATATTTGCAATTCTTATTATCTAAACTCATGTTCACTTATAGGTAAGACACGAGGCACAAGCTGTACTGCCCAAGGTGTGAAAAAATCTCATAAGTGTGTGAAATTTTTGCTGAAACTTGTTACTCGACACCTCCAACATATGTTATCGTAACTATGAGTTACGATATTATACATAGCAAGTGTCGTACTATGAATATGTTACTATGCAGAGTGAACAACAACCCCACCCCAACAGCATCCCCTACAACACGTAGGAGACATACCAACACATGACAACAACAACATATCGTAACGAGGCCCTTACACTCCCTACTAGTTAATTTATCTAAGTACTGTCATTAACTACAAGTCTACGTTTACGCTGCCTTTAGTCACCTTACCTTACATTACATGTAGTTGTATATGGGTAATACAGTGATTAATATTTATAACTGAATTGTATGAAATGAAAATTGATTATGTCAATGCATTTGTAAATAAACTAGTAAATTGTAAATAGTCTATAAATGGGGAAACTATTCCACTAATGGTCTATGCATTATTTAGAATTAAAACTGCTCTTATAGCAGTAAGATGTAAGATAGAAAATATGCAGATAAATAACACAAATATTACCCATATCACACTACAACTGCCCTCCAAATACCAACTTCAATAATTTACTCTAATAAATAG
Organism: Amphipoea oculea; assembly: GCA_945859645.1. Classification (NCBI taxonomy): domain Eukaryota; kingdom Metazoa; phylum Arthropoda; class Insecta; order Lepidoptera; family Noctuidae; genus Amphipoea; species Amphipoea oculea. The sequence goes on from OX243873.1 coordinate 20,974,678, forward strand.
TAATAGGCAGGCATGACGTCATAATTCGTCACTGACACACAAAGTGCCATCTCTTTCCTACACCTTGTAATGTTACAAAGCGGAAAAGTCCAAACATTAGATAATTGAGACACAGAATTTTGTTTTTTAAGGCTTCCCTGCGTACACTATATTATTATTATAAATAGATCCAGTCAACGTCCATTTCAGATCCGCTTCTTCACCACATCACTTCACCGTTTCACTGACCATTCATGGGCACATCACAAACACTTGCTCACTTGACACACGTATCACCATACCGCACGTAGCACTGTAGTGTTGAAGATCACATGTATATGTAGCAGTTATATGCTGCATACGCCGTAGGTGGTTGGTAGAAGGCCTAAGCCAGTGTTGACCCAATAAAGATATTGAGTATTGACCCTGCTTCGTAGTTAAACTCCGTAGATTCGAAGGTCGGTGGAAGGCTTAGCCTAGCGCTGCGGCCGTGTGGTACAGTTGCATGAGCACTTGCACGTGCAGGGGTAGGCAGGATAGGCGGTCGTGTGTGTTTCCGTCGAGCGCCAGCCATGACAGCGCGTTGTAGCCTTCTAGCACGTATCTGTAAGGAAGTTTTTTAGGTTAATATCGGAAAAAGGGTTACAGAATTGTAGTGGTGGTATAATCTCTTCTTGTAAATGGTATGTTAAGAGATTTTCTACAACCAAACATTCAAGTTTTAAGTGCATCTTCGCTGTTAGCAATGGATTGGCAAAATTCTTTAGGTGTTGCAGATCTATAGTAACTATTATTTTTCAAGTAGGCCATTTGCCATCTTCTGTTCTGGCTATTTGGTAGTTCTTGCTAATTGAAAGAGTTGCATCTTCTTTCTTTTTGGTATAAGGTTCACGTTTCGTGTAGGTACCTGAGGACGTCGGTGGTTGTCTGCGAGTCGAGCGGGTGCGTGTTGTGGTCGCGGCGCTGCGTGAGCGACGTGTAGTCGTCGGCCGCCTGCAGGCTGCCGGCGTGCAGGTGCAGCGCGCTCTTGAGGAAGGCGGGGCAGGCGTCGCGCAGGTGCGCGCAGCCCGCCCACCACCAGGCCGGCATGGACCCCAGCGGCGCCGTGGACACCAGGTAGCCCAGCGCCAGCGGCTGCTGCAGCAGCGCGCCGACTGCCTCCTAAGGGATCAAATTATCTTCCAATTGAACAGTTCATTGTGTGTCACTCTTTTTGTGATCTTTGTCTGTCTGCGTTAGGCAGACTTTCAAGAATGACGGCCCACGAGCACCTCTGCTCGTAGTAAATCAAAAAGCACCACTATGTAGAGCGGGCAGTCTGTTTGAATTTTTAGTAAGCAGCATTTACTTAACACCTACTAAATTGTAAATTTAACAGTGTCATTAATTTCATTTTCTGTCATTAAAAGGATGCTAGACTGAAAGCATATAGGAATCGTCAGAAATTCAAGTATTATGGCTAAAAAACCTCCAATTACAGGTTAGTTACTAGGCCAAAAGGTAATTGAACAAAGTTGTTGTTGGGTTACTTACAGAAGCATTATCATCCTGATGATGGAACGCAGCCTGGTGATGATGATGCGCCTGCGGACTAGCCGCGGGGTCATCGTCAGTTCTACGCGGACTGCCAGCGGCCCACATGTTGTTGAACATGTCCCCGATGAGTAGGTCCGTCATGTTGTCCTCGCCCATATCCTCGTCTCCCATGTCCACGTTCAGGAACATCATGTCGCTCTCGTCGCCGTTCGCCATTGGTGGCTCGAATGGCATTTGGTTTGACTGAGGACAGAAATAATAATATTAATGAGGGGCTATGATTGATTTTTAAAATCTTGTTACATTATTTTTCGATTTACGGTACTGCTTCAAAACTTGGGCCAGAGCGAGGGGAACAAAATCTACAATTATGTTTTCACTATTACATAACCTTTTTAAATTAATTGGCGAAAGCTTTTTGATGCGTATTTATAATTTGATAGATGCCGATCAATCTATTAATAAATTCAAGTTACTGCGCGCGATACACGGGCGTCGACCCCGTGATGATTTTTACGACTTTAGGAAATGGTTTTTGTTTTATTTGCTATAAGATTACAAAACCCAACACGTGTGAAAGTTTCTCCAATTAATTATAAAAAAACACGCTGTAAGATAACTTAAATAATATTATAACACATTTAATTAAATTCATTAATGTTGCAATAAATGCTGACTTTCGAGTTCGTACCTGTGTAGTAGCCGATGTAGGGAACACAAGAATATGCGTCGCAGTGACATCTCTAGGCGTGTGGAGGTGAGACTGTATGGAGGCCTGCGAGAAGCGCTCGTCGGGCGTGAAGCGGTCGGCCATGAGGCGCAGGCAGGAGTCGGGCTCCGTGGACACGAGGCACGCGGACAGGATGCACGGCACGCCGCCCGGGTACAGCACTCCGCAGCTGGCGCAGATGTCGCGCAGCATCGCGGAGGCGCGGACTAGGTGCTTGCGGGATAGGAGCCAGCTCCAACCTAGTAACACAAAACATTTACATTTTAATCCCATACTTAGTTTTAAATTAGTGTAAGTGCTAATACAGGGTGAAATTGAACACATGCGACAAATCGAAACGGGAAATTGTACTCGTCATTATAAACAACTTTTACTATGGGACCAAACCTGAAATCGCGAAAAAAAATCAGCTGTTCCCTACATTTATGTTCGCATAACTCGCCAAAATGTAGGGAACAGCTGATTTTTTTTTCGCGATTTCAGGTTTGGTCCCATAGTAAAAGTTGTTCAAAATGATGAGTATAATCTCCCATTTCGATTTGTCGCATGTGTTCAATTTCATCCTGTATAGGCATTTGTCAGTACAGAAACAGTTTTTTTTTTTCATTTGTAAAAATATTTTAACCTATCGTTAAAATGATAGGTTATCGATTCAGGATAACAACAGACTTCATTCCTGTTTTTGTGCTTGCAACCTTATTTGAAAGCAACTATAGGATCACCAGCTTTTTAGTTTTCCAGCACAAAATGACAGTTTTGCAAGGATGATCAATGTTTATCTTACCTTTCAGTTCTCCATGTCCAATGCGGCCCACCCGACCGACGACCAGCCGCCAGGGTTGCGCCGCCTGGCTCATGACTCCAAGAGTAAAGTCCATCAATTTGGTCAGCCCCAGCCGCCGCGCAGGACCGCTCCGTCGTCGCCGCGATCTGGAAGAGTTCGAACTGAATATTTAATTAGAGATAAGTTTGAGGAGCTGGTTACGGGTGACGCGTCATTTTTTGAGAGTTTATTTTTTTCATTTAGTGATGCATCTTGCGACGATGTGAGTGGATAACTGTCTTGTTTTAAAAGCAAGTCGCAGTCGACTTGATTTTTTAATGTTCATATAACATAGTATTTATATTTCAAACTGCCCTAAAAGCTTGCAATGTGTCAGTAGCATAATAGGTCATAGGTTAACTCGTGCCGAAACACGTCAAAACATTCGATATCACAACTCGCTTATTTACAGATTAACGCCTATGGACATGCACAACGCCAGAAGTATCGCAGCGCAGGAGTGTTGCCGTCCCAAAGATGAAGTTATAATTTCTGTCTGTCACATCAAACACACAAATAGGTAGGCAGCAGCGGAAATAGGTATAGCTTGTAAGGTACAGATATAAAGCCCTAATACTACTAGTAATAGTTTAGAACATGGTAGTACAGACCTGTGCGGCACATGAATATTGATAGCGGCTGTATCCAGCAGCTCTCCTCTCGCATCAGTAGCCGACGCCAGCAGCCACCTCTGGTCGTGACTGAGACAGTACGCCAGGAATAGGACTCCGCCCTGTTCGCCGGAGCCCTGGCCCCACGTTTCTGCGACTTCCTTGAGGGCGCGAGGTGCAGCCAGGACCCACGCTGGGGAGAATAGCTTGTAGGGTTCGCGGTTCTTCTCCTGTGTAACGGATGGAGTAAATTAACAGATAAGCGGAAATGTAATGTTCAGGTTGAAACTGTTGCGGCGTCTACATTGCCACATGCGAACTATGTATCATACTGACGTCATGCAAAATCCTGAATCGCGCAAGCAGAGTTTACCTGTATAAAATAATTACGAGGGGGGGCGAGAAACTGAAATGATGTCTTTAAAGTTAACATGAAAAAATTAAGGACAGTCCAAAATTAACAGTACAACTAAAAAATGATTCAACTGTATCAAATTCTTGTTAGAAAGGTAGTTTTGGTAAGGTTGTTATGTTGTGAACTGTCTTAATTCTGTAACATCAGTATTGCATCATTGAGGTCGTTTTTTTATTTGTTGCGTTTGACCATTTTAAACGGACTGTATGTGATACTTTGACGTTGACAATATAAGGTTTCTGTTCTTCATATGAAGTAGCATCATGATGGAAATTTCATCAAAATCAGCTCTGATATGCGTTATACTTAGCATAATACCCATATAGGAGCTAACCCATGCGTTATAGTGACATAATTATGTGTGTGTATACTCACATCTTTATTCTGCAGGAACAGATTGGAGTCGGCGGCCGTGCCGAAGCCGGTGAGCGACTTCCCGTTGGCGTGGTGCTGCAGCAGGCGGCGCGCGCCGCTGAACACGCTGAAGGCCAGCGCGCGCACGTCGGGCGCGCCGCCCGGGCCCACGCAGCCCGACGGGCCCGCGCCCGCGCCCAGCGTGCCCAGGCCCCAGCGTGAGCACACGCTCTCCAGTGAGATGATCTGCACGTGTAAGACATGGTTAGTAAATACTTCATTATTGTAAGTACAAAACTCAAAAAAAAAGAAGCTCAAAGCATTTATTTCAATTAAACCATTTACAGGCACTTTTGAATTGTCAAGAAGTCAGTCAGAAAAAATGAAGCTAGTTGCCCATTCCAAAGCGTAGGTACCTATGGAGAAGAACGGGCAAGAAACTCCATGGACACTCTTTTAAATCAAAATAATGTGGTTACAAAGTCTTGGTTACATCATTCATGTTAAAAATTATACATGTGAGAACGATGCAGAACGCTAAAAGCGTCCATAATGAGAAGAAGAAAAAACAACAATTCAAATAATAAATTAAAATAAGCCATGGCAGCAAAGAGATGACCAGTCCCTACTGACGGCGCCCGTTCACGAACATGACGCATGCATCAGCACCATTCAGCTCAACCATTTTGAAGGGAGCTAAATGATACAGTAAGATACAAGGCAGAAAAAATATTATGAAGAGATGATTTAGACCAAAGTTATGCAATACACACAAATTGATTACCATCATGTATAATACAGTCACTAGCTAGATCTGAACATACAAAATTGGTACAACGGGTACAGTACCCGGCGATAAATATTGCACATCGACCTTTGGAAAGAAACAATCGGCTAATTTCGGCTTCGTAGTGCGTTATCTCTGTCGCACACTACCTATGTGACGTTAACTGACGTTTTGTCAGTCGTTGTTCAAGTGCGATAGAGTGCGGTCGCGTCCAGTTCAAAATATATATCTAGAGTTGTTAACACCCCCAAATTTAAATAATTCAAAGTTGTACTATGGCATCTTTAGGAAAAATAGGGGAACCTTTTTATTTTACCCCAACCTAAAGCAATCATTTATAGAAAAATTGGTGTATTTTATACAAAGAATAAAAAGTATTATCAAAAGAAGCAAATCATAATTGTTTTAACAGCTCCTAATAGATACCTGACTGTTTGTATTTCGTGCGACAGAGATAACGCTCTACGAAGCCGAAATTAGCCGATTGTCTCTTTCCAAAGATCGATGTGCAATATTTATCGCCGGGTACTGTACCTGCTTTAACCTTTCGACACCCGAAAGGTTAATATCACATATTGGAAAAAAATTAAGATAATGGAGGGACGCTTAATCTCTAAAGCACGCGAACGTAAACATAAAACGTTTTTAGAAAGAAAACAAACATGTGTTATAACAAAAATCACTAAAATAAATGCAGAACACTTTTTCGAACTCTTTGTGCCATATTTACGTCCGGATACTGTATATCCTTGAAAGAGACAAAGCTTACCTTAACAAGAGGATTATGGTGATGTAAATGATCCATCGTTCGTGCCGCAAGTCTTAGCAACGCATGTAACGCAAGCGGTCGATGCGCGTGCGACGCAGGGGGCTCCACAACATACACGACAAGCGCGGGCGCTCCGCCCTCCTCCTCATCCCAAGACCCTGCTGTCGATGAGGATCCAGGTACCCCAGGACCGGAAGAACTACAGCCTCCAGTCGAAGAGTCGTTGTCAGGTTCTGCAGCACTGGTTGGTGTCGCAGGATGGTCAGGCGTTGAAGGCGGACGCATAGGTTCTGAGGCAGGTCTGTCAGCGTCTAATAACGCGCGGTCTACCGTAAGCGCGGCCAACTGCGGCAGCAAGGACGACCGTAACGTGTCGGAGTATGCTCGTAAATGTTCGCCTAGTCGACCAGGTGGGAGTGACCCGCTCCAGTCATCTCTGTCGTCTCTTCTTTCACCTCCCGTCGAACAACGAACTAATCCATCTCTTGCAATTCGCCCTATAGGTTGATGTCTACCAAGGCGACAGGATTCATAGGAGGTGGATAGTTCTCTGAAGAAGGCGCGAAGAGGTTCCGTGAGGGCATCGTTGTCTGCTGCTACGACAACATAGACGACGTCTCTTGCGTAGGAGTAAGGTTCTAGGGCTAATCTCTCCCAATGCCTTAGTGCGTAGGGTGATAAGGAGATCCAGTCCCGGTCGTGTCCAACTAGTAAAGGAGGTACAGGTTGTGGTTCGCACAGGTCTTCGTTTCCTCTGCCGGCCAGGCGGTGGAACTGCCGCCATGTCAGAGGTCCGGTGACGCCGTCCCACATGCGCGCGCCGCAACAACGCTTCTGTATCGCGTCTTGGAGGAGTGGCCTTAGCCGCCGCATCAATCTGTGGGTGGAGAGAAAAGATTATAACATTTTTATGGCGTGATAGTTTATTTATTTGTTCAAAAACTAGTAGTAGTACAGGTTTTTTTAGTTGTTCTGATTATATTGGTGTAGTTACCTGACTACGTCGCGGGAGGAGCGCGGTGCGCGCGCGCCGATGAAGGGCCAGCGGTGCACGGCGCCGCCCGGTGCGGGGCCGGGGCCGCACAGCGCGGGGCCGGGGCCGCCCAGCGCGGGGCCGGAGCCGCCCAGCGCGGGGCCGGGGCCGCCCAGCTGTGTGCCCGCGCACACTGAGGCACGCAGGGCTCGCGCTGCGGCCGTGCCGCCGTCCGTGTACCTGGGGACACGCACGTATTAGTTCAATAATAACTTTTGAAGGAATAGCGTGCCTGGAAAACTATTACAATTGTAATTGAGGATTTGAGTAGGGTGCCCGGTTTATGGTAATAATCCCTATAACTGACGAAATGTGGGTGCATTAAGATTTTTCAGAAGTAAGTGGGGTCTGAATTTGGGCAGTAGTATTATCTAGTACTCACTCGAGTAAGTTCAGTCCTCGTTCATCAGCAGGTGGATGGTCGGCAGCTCGGTGAGCCGCCCTGTCCAATGCGGAGGCGGGTCCGCCGGGCGGGGCTGCGGATTGCGCTAACACAACACGCGCGACTTCGCCCAAACCAGCCCCACGAACGCCATGCAAGCCCGGTTCTTCTGCGAGACCGGTGATTTCCATCTCGTCCTGGAGAGTAAGCAACAAATTAGTTTACATAACATTTGAACGATGTTACTAAAGACACCAAGCTGATAACACAATAGTTTATTATTGAGGATTTTGAAATATTTAGCGTTTTCGCAGTAAGTTTATGTTCAGTATAATCACAGTGTAAACTCACACACTACATAACGCTACGTAAACGTTCGACTAACGCTTACGCTGAACCAACGTTAGGCTAGACGCGAAGACTTCCTTACTGCCTTATGGTGTTACTTTCATATAATTAAAAGCCTGTGGTGTCCCCACCAGTACAGAGGCAAGGTCTTCCTACTCTTTCCGTTTTTCTCTATTTATTATTGTATGTTTTTGTTCTTGGTTTGTTTTCTTTAATGAACGTATGGTACTGTACCTCGTAGAAGAGTCCGGCGCGATGCGCGCGGCGCCGGTTGAGGATGGCGCTGAAGCCGCACGTGCAGTGCGCGGGCTCCTCGTCGGGCGCGGCCGCGGCGCCGGCGCAGCCCGCCAGGTACGTGGCCGCGTCCGCGCCGCGGATGTTGCCGACCACCTGAGGGGTTACTCATACATTTCAATGTGCCATCATTTTGAACTTTCACCCAAATTATCATACATCCGAGTTTCTGTAAACCTCACTCAAGATTAAACATACATTACTTAGAATTAGTTCCAACATTGTCTTAAACTAATTTTAAGTAACGTTTTAAGTGAGGTTCTGTAATCTGGGTCTTAGAATTAATGAGTAACGAGAAGGCAACAAATTATCATCATTAAAAAATGTCCATTGCTGGATAAAGGCTTCTTTCTACCCCAAGCATAGCTTCAATAATTGGACTTGTGTTTCTCACATCCAGTGAATATCTCACGACTCACACAAGGTGGTTGATCCATCTTTTGTGAAGACTGAAGTGGTAGAGAGCGGAGGACTTTATTCGCAGAAGTTATATCACAAGTCTGTTATAAAAGTTATCTAGTTACCTTAGGTCCAGCATTGCACACACAAAGCGTGCAGCTGTCAAAGTTGTGGTCTCGGAACACATTGAGCACTGTATCGGCCAGCAGCACGTTGAGCATGAGCGGGCAGGCCGCGTGCGCGGGCGGCGCGGGCCCGGGCGGCTCCGCGCGGCGCGGCGGGCGCGCCGAGGCCCCGCACGCCGCCACGCTGGCCGGGTTGCGCGCGCCGGCCACGGAGGCGGGGTCACCGGGCCGACGCTGTCGCTCGCGACTCTCAGGGGTAGGTGGGGCTGAGCGTTTTACACCAGCTGTAATGGCAATAGTGAATAAAAATAAGTGTTCAATAAAATGTTCAAAACACGTTGCAAATAAAAACAATAAAATGTATCACAGTATTTTTATTTTATTTGCACCTGCGTACATTTTATAGGTCCTTACACCAAAGGGATTTACAGAAAAAAAAAAACAATCATTTCTAAAAAAAAACCGAAACAATAACCTTAGAACCTTACCTTTATAATAGCAGTAATGCATGATAAATAACAGACTGACCAAATTCATAAAAAAAATTAATGACACTTCAGGAGTGCCGACAGAAGTGAAAACTTGAACAATTACGTGTATTTTTTAATCGTCATATAAACAAAACACAAACAGAAAACTTTGCCATCACTCACTGACATATCGGAAATACATTAAAACCGAATACATCCCGAGGACAGGCGAACACATCCGAATGTAGAACGGTGTCGGTAACAGTGTCGCAAGTTCAATGGTTTTTCCCATCTCAAAAATGCCCAACGCGCTTAAAAAAGTTTTCACTTCAAAAATGGCTGTGTAAAATTCATTATATGTTTATGTGGAGTCTTTTTAATTATATTTGTACCTAATATGATCCACTCTTGGTTGAAATAAACGTTTCATATTAATTACCAGCTGCGCCCCGCGGTTTCAGCCGCATAAGTATCGATCCCGTGGGAATATCGGGATAAAAAGTATTGAATATGTTAATCCTAGTTATAAATCGCCTTTATAATATTAGTGTGATTATGACTGACCTATCCTATTGGTCTCCGCCTCCGCGTCGTCCCTCTGCTTGCTGGGCTCGTGCTCGTGCTCCAGGTGACAGCGCGGCCGGTACACGGCGTGCGGCGGGAGCGTCACGGGCGGCAGGAGCTGGCTGGGCAGGGTCGACAGCGGCGCGTACTTCGACGAGCCCACGTATTTGAACACAGTTGGTGGTTTGAAGACGTATGACCAGTCCTGTGAGAAAAGAAGATATTTACATTTTGTTGGGAGTCTTAAATCACTTTACTTTTAAAGCATCATCAGTCTACAGTCGGCAAAAGAATTTTTTGAAGTGACGAGTTTCAAGAAATGACAGAAATTACACGCGCTTCACGTTCAAGATCGAAATTGCCCTAAAAAAAATTATATCCTCTGAATTTTTTTGTTAATTTTTGAAACATATTTGTTTCTTTTTTTTTTGGAGCAGCCCATTGTTGACTTTAGTTAATGTCTCTCTCTTCTCTATAAGTTGAGCTAGCAATCTAGATAATTGCAATTTATGTTGTAATTTTTTCGCTAGCCAATTCTGTCCCTTTTTGGAGTAAGTCCTCCACCCCTTCCGGTTTCCGGGCACGCACCTCGATAGCGTTGTCGGGCGGCGGCGAGCCGGCGTGCGGCTGCAGACGCAGCGGCGTGGCGTCGTCGGGCAGCGAGAAGCCGGGCGAGGCCTGCGCGTGCGCCTCCATGCTGGGCGGCGTGGGGAACATCTTGGACAGCTCCTCGGCGCGCGGGCAGCCGCGCCCGCCGCAGCGCGCGTCCTCCAGCGACTTGTTGGAGTCGGGCGGCGTCGACACTTGCAGCTGGAAGAACGCAACACTTACTTCGGTACCTATTTGCACTAACTAGCAACAAAACATTTAAAGCAATAAAGGATTTCTGTGGTCAATGTGAACAATAGGACAAGTTTAGACACAGTAACTTAATAAAAACGAATCATTTGTTCCTAGTTTCATTTCACCAAGTATTTTAATTCATTTATTTAATCTACTATACATAATTATCATTTACATTTTTAAGTATTTTTATAATAAAAAAAACATTAAATCAAGATTTGTGAACACCGTCATAAAGGGCAAAATCCTCCCGAAGTATTAAGCCCGCTTTTGTGTATTTTTTTATTATCCCAGAGATGGTATGACTTTACCATACATTCACAACACAAAATCCATGCATTAACTATTCTTTATCATACATTTCTAATATAATAAGCTGAAGAGTTAAGGTGAATGCGTAGTTGTAGCCCGCGAAATTCAATTTTTCTTACGTTTTTTGCAATTTTCAGGTCAGTGTCAGGTTGTATCTTGATCAAAATATGATTCGCGACAATAACAGGTACGTATTTACAGAATTATAATAATTAGAATCATTAATACATCTTCCTAAGTTAGATTTCTACCGTTAAGAACAAATCTCGTATGGAAAAGTGTTGGTGGTAGAAATCTAACTTAAACAGATGTATTAATGATTCTGATGATTATAATTCTGTGAATACGTACCTGTTATAGTCGCGAATCAAATTTTCATCAAGATACAACCTGACACTGACCTGAAAATTGCAAAAAACGTAAGAAAAATTGAATTTCGCGGGCTACAACTACGCATTCGCCTTAAGATTGTTTGAACGAGCTAATTTCTGGAACCAGTCGGATTTGAAAAATTCTTTTTGCATTTGACAACCCAATTCTTGAGGAGGATTATAGACTATTTAACATCAGACTGACGACCCTTAGAAGCCCAGCAGAAAGAAAAATGTTAGAAAGAACTCGAAGCGAAAACGAGGTGAATGATGCGATGTGACGGAGGAACAATAAAGTTCACGCAGACAAAGTCGCGGGCAGAAGTTAGTATAAGTCTATTTGCCAAGAATCATGCTCACATAAAACACAGATCTGTCTACTATAACTATAAAGAAGGGTGTACACTCACAAGTCTTACCGTCTCATCGCCGCTGGTGGCGTCGTCCGACGTGTCAAACATTTGCTCGAGGTCTTTTAGCGCCGGACATAGGCCGTCCGACGTGAATAGGTTCTTGTACTCTTTTGTATCTTCCTGTAGAGAACAGGCAGAGAAAACTTTGTGAACATGAAAACTAGTATGGGACTCTTCATGGATGATGGCCGGAGGTACGAACCGATTATGAAATATATGACAGCCTCTGAGGTATTTTTTACTCTTATAATATGACCGCAGTAATTTCAGTACCTTGACATGCCCCGCAAACATGGCAAATTGAGTAAGTAAAAAATTAAAAAAAATCGGCTTTTTTGAGCATCACTCATACCTATGCAAGTCTCTTTCTAAATCTCGTTGTACTTTACACCACCCCAATATTATATATGCTTATGCCTTAGATATTGAGAAATTCTACGATATTATTGTCGGTCCCGAGTAGCAGTACTGCAACTCGGGATGAAAGATGAACCAAGATGGAGGACTTTGGAACGCTGTTGATCGCAAGTCACTAGGAGCTAAATTTACTGCGTAGAGTGCCGGTGACTTTGGTTTTAGATTAAATCACTTGAAAATGGGTTCTATATAGCACGTCGCCAAACTGTTATATACTAAGTTAAATACTTCTATTAAATTAATGTTGTATTTATTTTTCATAGTACTATAACATAGGTTTTTAAAACATGGCTGATCGGTCGCGAGAGAGCGAGACAGCAACAACTATGAACAGTCCAAACATACTGTTACCATAGATAATATAATACTCTATGTACTGCTACGTTCCGATATCACACTAAGCTTAACCTTTGCAAACACCCTCATTGAACAAACGTGTTGATATATGCCTGAGCCTTCTCTGTTTCTGAAGAGGCCTATGTCCTGCTGCGTTTGATGAGCTTAATATAGTTAAATCTACTCACGTTATGGTCATGTTTCTCCTGCTTGATGTCGAGTAGGGCGTGGTCGCGCATGGCAGCCATCTTGGTGTGGTCGTGTCCCGCGTACAGGTCGCCGCCCGCGCCGGCGCCCAGAGCCATCTCCTCGCGGAAATTGCTTTGTGATGACTTGAAGCGCTTTACGGGGTGCTCCAGCCTACAAGAGATGATTTATTAGTTGACTATTCAGAAGTGTCTAGTAAAAACACTCAGAATTTTTAGAAGACCCTGCCCTGGTTACAAAGGTTAATGATTGATCCTGCTACAGTTAATGTTAAGCAATTAAAATAAGCTCTCAGTAAAGGGTTAGTGATGATAGTTTATAAAGGTTAATTGCCCAAAGATTAGAGAGATAATGAAGACGTTTTTTTTAAGCTGTAATGAAATGCAAAGTCTCTATATTAAAACTAATACAGTTGCCACAACCAGGAAAGTTTATTATGGTGGGTATACAGATGTGAAACGTAATGTTACATGAAATGTAACACAGCAACAAGACGAACGTGTTTCAATATGTTATGTTTCATATTGCATTGCATATATTCGTCATGTTAGTTTCAACCTATGGTTACATTACATGTTACGTTTCAACTGGCAAACCAGCCAACTCCATATGAGCAAACTTTTCAGGAGACACTTAAAACTGTAAAATATTTTTGGTAGACTCAAATCAAAAAATATTTTTGACGAAATTTGGAGTTGGCTAGTTTGCCAATTAAGGTATCGATGTGTGTACCCGCCATGAGAGTTTAGAAAAATTGAAGAGAAAAGAGAATGTCACCAAGCATTGAACACAATAAGAAAAGCTTTAATGATATTGATGCGCAAACTGGTGTTCAATGTCGCGAGTACTAAGATTCACGTCAAGTTAACTTTAGCATGACGCGCCCGTGTATAGCTCGCATATTAATTAAGGGCCTGAGGCTAGGGAGAAATCTGAGTGAAATAAAAGAGGTGAAATTTTGCGAGCGTTTGCGTATTTTCACTCCATTGCAAGTTCAAATGTTTCGAAAGTGCCGAAGTACCTAAAGCTTTGGTTTCCTAGAAAAGCCAAAAATGTCACAAGCACCAGTATTTGACATTATGTCGAACCCTGCTGCCCATAGATTTAAATCGCTAGATTTGTCCATAATGATAAGAGTGAACCCACACATTATTAAATAGCGTTTCCATGACAGTCAAGACTTTGTGTGTCAGAGTATCAAAACGAAACAGAAACGCGACTATCTTTTGACGCGGTAGGGAGAATCTAACGATTTAAATCTTTGTCGATGTCATCAATTTCACTACGGTCGTTAAGTGCCGCCCCCGGTCTTCTAAGATACTGTAGCTTAAGTGAAAAACGCGCGCCTGCGAGACGATTAACTTAATTTTAACGCATTTTTCTACTCAGACTTGTCCCCAGGCTTAGATGTGAATGTCGAATGACTGTACAGTACGGCCGGGGAATCATGGCCGGCCTGTACATAGGCACTACGAACTTTGCGCGCATGTTCTCTCATTCACACTCAGTGTAAGTCACCATTTGGTTCCCAAAAAATGTTAATTGCGAGACTTCTGGGCAAAGTCCAAACATCAGCCATGATTCATTGGTCGTCCAGGTGCCGTATTAGGACGGCTTAATGCCATCATGATTCCAGTGTAAGAGAGAGACGGAGCTATACCTGACCGATAGCACCATCCCTTTTTCGCACTGGAATCATGATGGCATTACTACTTCGTAATACGGCCCCTGTACCTGCATTTGAAGTTCACAACTTGCAAGGAACAATCAAGTAAGTAGTATTATCTCAGTTGTTATTAATATACTATAGCTTACCATGCGTAGACGGTGGTGTAGTCGTAGAGCATGTGCAGCGAGTGCTCATCTTCTAGCGGGTCCAGGCGAGGCGCTGCGGCCGGCAGGGTGGGCCGCCGGGTGACCTCACAGCTCGGGGATTCACCCTGCACACAATATTACACATTATAACATACATATGAATTAAACAAGGCAGGTTATTGTAGTACATTTTTTTTTTAATCTTATCGTAAGTGGATGCGGAACCAACAGTCTGCGCAACATTTAAAAGAGACCTACATAAGATACCTTTATGCATATCAACCAATGCAGCCAATGAAAGATGCAATGGACACAATAAGGGCTTCTTACATATTTAGATCATTGCCGTCATAATTATGTTGCGTAAGCGTATCGAAAGACCCGCGCTGGTATTTGCGACCATGATGGCAGAAAGCTATATTTTGTTTATTTTTATTTGTACCTTAATAAATGTGATAGTACACAACGACAATTTTGTATTAGGACAAGTAGTAGTTTAGTTTACCTGAGTGTAAGTCTTGGGCGGCGGCAACGATGGTGGTGCGGGCGTTGGTGGCGCGTGCGGGTCGGGCGTCGGGGCCGGCGTGTGCAGCGTCGTCGGGACGATGCCCGTAGACTATAGACATTGATATTATTTGTTTAACATGCTTTAGTTAAATCAAGTCGTTTTGCAATGGCTCATTGTAGGACATTGAAATCTACTGCTGAATATACAGAACTCCATTTCCTTAGTCTGTGCTTACTCTATGAAATGTCATGGTGAGGACTGATTTCGGGTTCTAAGAGTAGGTAAAATTTTATCATCATCATCATCATTTCAGTCTGGAATCACCTACTGCTGGGTATAGGTCTTTCATTTTTTCCAAAGTAGTTTAATAATAATTAATAAAAAATTAACTAATAAATTATCTATGGTTTTTTATATGATTAAATGAGCATTATGAGTCATTCACTTTTGTTTTTTTTTTTGCATTTTTATCGTAGCTACTATTCACTTAACAGATAAAGACAAGGTAAATAATTCAGTTTCTCGCTCGGATGAGTAGTGGAGCATTTCAGAAACTGATATGGGCTGTACTCTTGCACGAAGTGACGAGGCATAGTTTGTCTGTTATTACGTTTACGTTTGGATCTCAACATTAGGACACTTTTTAAGCTGATTATGTTACGAGTTACATACGTACGAAGCACATAGGATTTAGAGTAGCCTATTACGTTTCGAGTTTGGTGATGGTGACTTGCAGATCCAGTAATATGGATATGTTACTAGGGAAGTAAGATGGATGTGGAGTATTACTATGGCTACCAGCAGCTCCTGTGACGTAACGTCGCTCGCCTAGTGTGGTAGTATAAAGGTGTTGAGTTACCTGATGGTTGGGCAGCGCGGTGTGGTGCGGCGAGGGCGGCGGCGCGCCGGCCGAGGGCGGCGCCGACCCGCCGGCCGCCGGGCTCGCGGCGCCGCAGCTGCCGGGCGAGCACGCCGCGCCGCCCGCGCCCGCGCCTCTGTGGGGGGAGGGACTATAGCTCTTATTGCACAGGGGGGGCACACTTGTGAGGCGAAAGTGAACAGACACATTCAATATCAATGTTACGTTACATTTTTGCAAGTTAAATTATGAAAAATATTGATGAATAAAACCTTGAATTATTACTGTAACTAATTATTGCACTATAACCCACTTTTAACAGAATGTTATTGCTATTAATAGTGCCCGCAAAATTCTTGCTTACCAAGAGTTAAAGGTAACGGTAAAACGACCCCAATTTTTAGGTAATCTGGCTTTCAATTTCAATTTTCCGCAAAATTAACAATTTTTCACTGACAAAAATCTCCCATTAACTTTTCTAATTTCATCTTATGTAAATGTTACCTTCCTTCACTTTCACCCCACTGCCGTCAAACACAATAATGAATGATACCCATGAACGAAAGACCCATGAACTAGAACAGACACGGACATTAGACCCCCAATGAAAGGTAGATGTTATTATGTGTACCGCAACTTATTACTGCAACGTCAGAGCTTGTAATTGTCAAGTACCACGAAATAAATTCAATGCATTAATGTTGTCCTTGCTTCTAAACATTGTCTCTTGTAAAGATCTTTTCTTTTTCTAAATCAATGCACTGAATTTAACATACTGCTGACAAAAGAAATTTTATTTACGAATGAAAGTGTAAAATGCGATCAAAATAAGAATTCCTTTTTGTACAACTTGCAATATACACCGTTAAATTTAACTATCTTGTGAAACACTTCAGTTAATCCTCTGAAGTTCAGTAAATGCTTATTTTAATCTCAAAGTAGCGTGTTTTTAATCTGTCCTCAAAAAACTTCAAATTATTGACACATTACAAGCAACAACAATGTAGCAAATATAAGTAAATGTGTGAAGATGAACGAAGCGAGGACTCAGTGCTCGTTGGAAGCCGCACAGAGCTTTTCGACATGATAACATAAGAAGGTCGTATAAAAGACAAAGAGGCTGTTAACTGTACCAGTTTGTATACCTTCGATGATGACTGTTGACAACGTTATTACTTCAACCGTTTACTGTTTAAAATATAGAGTTTTTGATCTTTTTTTTAAGAACGAGATCCTGTTCACTGTTATAGGTTAAGGGACTATTTACACATAGCAGGATCAGGGCCTTCCGGGATCTGTGTACGAACACGAACGGGTAATATTTAACGCATACATTCATGCGTTTTCAGACGTACACAAACACTCAGCCCAAAAGGCCCCGATCCGGAATTGTGTGAAAGCTTTAGTAATAAGAATGCATGAATCATAAATCTGAGTTACTTTATTTTCGGATAACCGATAACTGTTGGTAGTTAGAACTGAGGGATAGTTTCCGTAATTAAAAACGTTCAAAATCTAGTCAGAATCTCATCTCGGCGATAGTCAATGTCAAAAACTTGTCAAACATGTAGGTCAAAAATTAAAATTAGAGGTATTTTTGACAGGTCGAAACTAAGATGATGAGATCAAACTGTGAACGTTCTTATAATAACGAGAATTGCCCTTCTGAGCTAAAAAGTTACTCATTCCGCAAGTTAGGCGCTTGTAAAGTTAATGATTACACGTTTTTATCAATTTTCAGCCCGCAGCACTTAATTCGAGGTATCCTTTGTAATAAATTAACCAGTAGCAGCGTCGAATATAATAAGGTTGTCAAAAGTCACAACAATGTTTTGATTAGACACAAATATGGTAAAGACACAAAACATGCAATTTGTATGGCAAATATCATCAGCATTCAATAAATATGTCCATGCACTATAAAAGATGGCTACGATATAATAAAATAAATGATAATTTAGAGGCATCAAACGCATGCGGTATGAAGCGGCATTGCATTATTTGTGGCTCGATTTCCTGTTAACTTGTGTAAATTGTGTTTAGTGTATATTACTGTCTTTGCTCTGAGAGTTGGGAAATTAATAGTAACCTCCTTACTAATAAACGTTGTAAAGCGTCTGTATAGTTACACAACGCTCTGTCTTCTTCTTTCGAAAGTCAAATTACTGACGACTGAAAGAGAGAAATCGGTGTGTCTTTTCATCTGCTAAAATACGTTTATTAGTAAGGGGGCTAGTAAATTATCAATTTGCTACTCATTAAAAGTGCTGATAAATGAATCTAGATTTGCTTCTCTGTCACATTTATCAGTTTATTTTGGTTTATTCGAGATGTAAGAGAAATTGAAGCCTCGCATCAGAAAAAGATTCCAAACTCTATTACATAAATTTTGTTTACCATGAATATGGGCTTTTACGATGTTTCTAGTTATACAAAAACATGTTGCTGCAACATTTTTGTGCAACTTTTGTTTCTAATGAACTTGAGGTTTTATTTAATTTTTGCGAGGCTATAAGTAGAGCAGGTGTGTTCGTGTGCGTGTTATGCTGGCACTCCACTTGGCGTATTTGTTAAAATATTCGCGTTACTTGGGTAGAAGAGAATAAAAACACTCGTTGTTATATACACCATATTAAATACAGATATAAATGTAGAAATTTTACAATAGGCGGTATTATCGCTAAAAGCGATCTTTTAAAGACAACGTTTGGATAATACAGCGCGCGGGATTCGTCTGAGTGCGGCCAGAGCTTATTACAAAATGAAGTTTATTTGAATAGAAACAGGGTATATTTAGTATTACCCAAATAACGCGAACGCTCGCCACGTGTGCGTACTCACTGGGCTGGCGGCCTGTGCGCGGGCGGCACGCGGCGCGCGGCGCGGCGGTGGAAGGGCAGCGGGCGCGGCGCGCGGCGCCGGCGCAGCCTGCGTGCACACAAAGCGCGTCACTGTCGCCGCCCGGCGCACGAGACTATCTCTGTCGACGGCCGACCGCGACCGACTCCTAACGGCGGCGACCGAAAGCTAACAGCCAGCGGGGTCATTTTATTGCTACATTCGAGCCTTTATAAGAAGCGACCGAAATCGATTCCGCGATTGAGACCAACTACTGCTGCGGTGACCGAAGGCTAACTGCTAGAGCGACCGATACCGAGACCAGACCCCGAATACTCCGACAGCGATGACCGAAAGCTAACAAGCTAGCGGTGTAATTCAATAACTACCATTAGCTTTTTTCACGACTGTTTATTTAAACCGATTGATATTACGTCACTAAACGATTGATTTTATACCCAAAAAAGTAATCTTTTGGCCCGAAAAATTAATAAAAGATATATTTTTCAAATAAAAAAAAATCAACCGAATTGATAACCTCCTCCTTTTTTTGTTAAGTCGGTTAACAAAACATCAACCCCGACCGAAAGAAAAAAAGCCTTGTGATTCAAACTAACTTCCACCCGTTCTCTTTACCTGTTGTTTGTGTTTTAAGGAAGCCAATTAAAAATACAATAGATGCAAAAATCTTTACTAACAACGTTTTATTAATACTACACATTCGGTTCTTCTATCGCGATAATTTTTCTTTGCATGCCACTCAGTACTGATTTAGTCGATAAACTACTAAAAAACCCGTTTTCTAATACACCGCTGCTTCTAACTAAACCAAACCATGTCGAACAAGAGATATCAAAGTGTGACAAGAGTCGCCGCGTGTCTGACCAAGGAATTCAAACAAAAATAGACCTTAATACAACGATTTAAAAGCTTTAAAATAACAAAAGGACTTTAGAAGACATAAGTTTCAAATTCCTTCGTCACAAGTACCAATAAACATAATACTGTTATGTATATTGGTGAAGCTGTACCCTCTACTGCTTATATAACTACAAATAATTATTATATTGCTATATAAAAAATAAAACATTCACATACATAACATCTACCTATCAATCTACACCCTGTTAAATCGCTTACTAATAATAGATTACTACACATATCGTCATCCACCGGTAAATTGATTCTTAATGTCATTAAAATAAGGTTCAAAATGCGCAGTGGAAGACTCGCCTGAAACTCTCATTCAAATGCAAAGATACAGAAAAATATAGAGTTATATAAATCTTTCATACATGTCATACGTAATATATAGATGCATAACACACAATTTCGTACAACTACTGCTATATACTGCTCCTATCTACTTATATATTATTATAATATTCTTCACTGAGCATATGCACTGTAGAACATGGCATGCAACAAAATAAATGTAAGTATTTGATTTTCGCTCAGTCCCGTATTCACAATAAACAAAAATTACGCAACATTGTAGCAGCAACATGCACAGCAGTGTTTGACACTAAAGCCTCGTATTCACTTGAAGACAAATGTCCCGCAACACGTGTTGACTTCGCCCGACATCTATACATGTCGCGGGACACTAGTCCCCTAGTGAATACAAGGCTTCAAACTGTATGAAATGTTGCCAGCAACATGTTTCTCGCAACACGTTGCTACGGCAAGTTGCGCTGTTTTTATTTTCCATGAATACGAGGCTTGTCTATGCCTTTTTGTGGCTATATTTTTCTCGTTTTAAACGTTCTACGGTACATAAATGCAGTGACACACAACAATACAGTACATAATATGCGCGATATAGTAGCACTACTAGTATATTATGTATTAAAGTACTCACTTTGCACAGGTACACGGAGTTTTTCGGGTGGGATCTATGAAGTCGTCACTCTTGTCGCCCGCTGCCTCGCCGTAGCAGATTTCGGCCGCCTGGAATGGTTACAATATATTGATATTTGTTTTTGTAAATGGCACAAGATTTTAGGATAAGATTATGCTGCAAAATGAGTAATTTTAATCCGAGCCCCAAGATACAGACTAAGGGCGTTCGTTCGCTACGTTCGCGCGTGACTGCCAACTGTTCCCTTGCGGTGACAGTGCTACAGTCACACCAAGACCTTATCTGACTGCCAACTCTTCCTTTGCGGTGGTAGGGATTCAGTCACACCAAGACCTTATCTGACTACCAGCTCTTCCCTTGCGGTGGTAGGGTTAACACCCGCCTGGTTAGCGATCACCCTCCCACCAGCCTGTTGTGTTTCATGGATGCGTTAGAGTTCCTGTGCCTTAGGTATTTTCTGGGCACGCTCGTTCCATCGTAGACCTCATCCATCGATTTCCATTAGGCGTGATCGAGTTTAAGAGCGGGCCCATTCAGCAATAAAATAAAATATAACCCGCACCGGGCCCGCGTGGTGGGTTACGGACTACGGCCCACTCCCTTTCACAGGGAGGAGGTCTGTGTCCCAGCAGTGGGAACATTATAGGCTGATTATGCTAGTCTGGCGCTAAGAATGTATCTTGGAGCTTTAACTAAACTAAATAAACCCAGTAGTTGATTTTAATGTTAGAATATAAATTAAAAATGTCACAAGTATCTCAAGAATGACATTGTAATAATACGATTGACACATTTTTAATTCTATGTTATTGTCGGAAGCTTTATCTCGGAACTAGTCCAAATGCTTTCAGGACAGTTCTGTTTCCCACTTCCATAATATTACAAACTATCAGCGCCCCGCGGTTTCACCCGCATATGTGTCGATCCCGTGGGAATATCGGGATAAAAAGTATCCTATCTCCTTCCCCAGGACTGTAACTATCTCTATGCCAAATTTCATCTAAATCGGTTCAGCGGTTAAGCGTGAAGAGGTAACAGACCGACAGACAAGACACAATTTCGCATTTATAATATTATAGTATGGATTGAGAGTCAGTTTCAGGAATCCCGCATAGGATAGGCACGCACCGTGAAAAATCAATCTTGTAGAATCCAAACAAACTAGTACGCTTGCTTAGTTTTGTGAATGTTGAACGTAGATCATACAGTGTCTAGAGTAATGTCGCCGCTGAGTTAGAGAAATGCTAGCACGTAATGATCTCAAGTTTGCGTGTTATCGGAGTATAATCACAGAGTTATTAATAGATGACAAGTGGGAACGTTTATGACTAATGTTGTCATTTGTTATTTGCATCGGCGCCGTTCTGCCTAGCGGTAGTTCACACTCATGATATGTTACATTAGTTCATTTCCAACTGGTCTAAATGAGCCGCAGTCTGAGCTTAAGAGCTGGTCATTTTGTATGAACCAACGCACAGTATACAGCCGGGCCGCACGTACCTGGTGCGGCGCGTGCGCAGGCGGCGCGCCCGCCTCCATGTGCGTCACCAGCGCGTACGCAGCACCTGTATAGAGACGGGCCGCACGTACCTGGTGCGGCGCGGGCGTGGTGAGCGCTTGCAGCGCGCGGTGCGCCACGTGCGGCGCGTGCGCAGGCGGCGCGCCCGCCTCCATGTGCGTCACCAGCGCGTACGCAGCACCTGTATAGAGACGGGCCGCACGTACCTGGTGCGGCGCGGGCGTGGTGAGCGCTTGCAGCGCGCGGTGCGCCACGTGCGGCGCGTGCGCAGGCGGCGCGCCCGCCTCCATGTGCGTCACCAGCGCGTACGCAGCACCTGTATAGAGACGGGCCGCACGTACCTGGTGCGGCGCGGGCGTGGTGAGCGCTTGCAGCGCGCGGTGCGCCACGTGCGGCGCGTGCGCAGGCGGCGCGCCCGCCTCCATGTGCGTCACCAGCGCGTACGCAGCACCTGTATAGAGACGGGCCGCACGTACCTGGTGCGGCGCGGGCGTGGTGAGCGCTTGCAGCGCGCGGTGCGCCACGTGCGGCGCGTGCGCAGGCGGCGCGCCCGCCTCCATGTGCGTCACCAGCGCGTACGCAGCACCTGTATAGAGACGGGCCGCACGTACCTGGTGCGGCGCGGGCGTGGTGAGCGCTTGCAGCGCGCGGTGCGCCACGTGCGGCGCGTGCGCAGGCGGCGCGCCCGCCTCCATGTGCGTCACCAGCGCGTACGGCACCGGGTAGCGCATGCGCGCGCCGCCGCACAGCACCTGCGACAATACAATACTTCCGTTTTACAAGCTGCATAAACGGACGTCATTTTAAAAATATGTAGAAATTAGAGACAGTTTTAGCTCTGCTATTAAAGAAATGAATTGCAAATGGTAGCACTAATCATGCCCTCTCAGTTGCGTGCTATGCAACGGGTCTAAAAAGGCTTTATGTGGCTGTTTTTTTATTCGTTTCTTTAATGGCGTTGGTTTTCTATCTGATCCACTTTCAGGATTGAATATTATACGGGCTATTTGAGAAGGTAGAACGAATTTAAACCACGCCCTTCTGGAAATCCACTACATTGGCCTCTCCACAACCACCGGTCTTGCGCTACCAGCGTCCGATTTCAGCAACCGAGTAGTCTAGCGTCACACCGACGGGTTCAGTACAAGGCAGCAATGTTACCTCGACGGCCCCGCAGCCGTGCTCCAGCGGGTACAGCTGTCGCCAGGCGTCCAGCAGGCGCGCGGTGCCGGCGTCGGCGTCACTCCACTCGCGCCCCGTCAGCGTGCCTTCCAGGCCGAACGGGGCCAGGATCACTGGAACAAATAACACGCCAATATAAGTATTAATGGAGTTAAAGACAACGGGGACCACATTCAGGAGGTTTTTTCTTCAAGTCTTGGAACTTAGGAGATGGCATAAATTGGCTTGAAAAGAAGAAGGGTCACGTCCCATAGAAAATTTACCCAGGCCCGACATAAAAGGAACGCATCTCAGTTATTTTGTTATATTAAATATAACAGAAATAAATTAACACTATTCTGAATATCAGTGGCTATCACCCATAAATTGCCATTTGATTTTGGTAAGGCAAAATATTTTAAAATATTTTTTTTTTAATGAATAGCAATTATATCCATTTAAAATGACTCCAATTTAGATAAAAATACAAAAATAGACAGCTGGAGGCCTTAACTTATTGAGGCATCCACAGGCAAGCCCGGTTAAGCAGACGATAACCTCAAAGTTGAACTGCGAGATGTCATTAAAAAAATATAAAATAAAATTGGCTTTCTGTGTTGAGATCTGTGCGTTTATTAACCGACTTCAAAAAAGGAGGTTCTGTATTCGACCCGGATGTATGTATGTTTGTATGTCCGCGATTTTCTCAAACACTAATGAATCAATTTTGACAATTCTTTCACTAATGTAATCTACATACTTTCAGGAAGAATCTGCATAAATCACCGAGTAAGACGATTTTAATGAACTCTAACTCGATTGTTATACTAGAAGTTTATAAAATACATAATCCAGTTCCATCACCGGGTCACCTCGATAATTCCATAATTATTGTATCGTCATTGAATTACATACAATTACGAATTTTGTAGGTAAATAGGTACTCGTATTAAAAGAAAATTGTATATCGCCTGAACAAAAACACAAGGCAATATTTTGGTGTTAGCCATTGATTTCGAATATAAAAAATATATATTTTAGCTACATTTAAAATAACAAAAAAACTGAGATATGTCTCTTTCGTGTCGGGTCTGAGTCACAAATGACCGTTCTTCTTTAGTGTTACAATCGTTTTAAAAATGACTACTGTGACGAAATCAATTAACTGAAAAGTTCTTCAGCCTCCATTTTCAAACTTGGGGAGAGGAGAGGTTTCATAGTGCAGAAGTTAAGCCTTATGTGAACAGTTGTTGGGCCTACCTTTGGCATCAGCCTGGTTGTCGGGCGAGTTGATCTTGGCGAGCCGCTTGGCCGTGAGCGTGCGCACTGGTGGGTGCTGCCGCACGTCCACAGACGCGCACACCGTGCTCTCGCCGTGCAGGAAGAACGCGAACGAAAACGACAGGTGCCAGGGACTGGAAATAATGAAATTACAAGGAATTAATGTATGTTTTCATATAAATAGCTTTAAGTTATAAATAATACGTTTTAAAATAAACAATATATAGTCCTGTCCTCATCCTAATCTATTTGGGATCTCATACATCTGTCATCCCGATAACTGTCAAGAATTTGGTAGTATCAGTGAGTCATTCTCACTTTTCTCTCACAATATGTAATCATTGTTTGTACTCAAAACAAACACATGCAAATTAGGTCAGGTAAACGACCGGAAGTACTCCCACTATCAGATTACTCCAGTCAAAGACCTCTCCCCTCTATATCCGTCATTTCTCACTATCCCACGCAAATTTTATAATTTCCAGTTATTATGGAAATCAATACTTTGTTTGCATTCCACAATGTGTACATAAATGGTAACTTAATATTATAGTATGTGATCATTATGGACCCTGTCGGGAACAGCAAAATAGCTTTGATAAACTTAGGTTAAATCTAATAATTTGATCAAATCTATACTTCAAAAAAATAGTTTCCCCCACAAGTTTTCATACAATGAAAGCAAGTAGAAGCTTCATAACAAGACGGTTCTACGTTCGCGGTGCAAGGCGGTGCGGCGCTCCGGAGTACCGCAAGGCGCGCCGCCTATAAAGATAGTATAGACGCGATGCCGCCCGTATCTCGCGGCGACGGCAGCTTCAAATCAAATTGCAATCGATCGGTATACATTGACATATTGCTGCAGAGAACCGACGGTGTTGCTACCCTACTTTTTATATACTTCTAGTTATGATTTTGCTTTGAATAGCAATAAAGCATTGTTTTCACGTAATGTTTTGATACATTGTAATACGCTATGTATGTAATTTTCAGTTTGCAATTGTTTGTTTACATGGAGTATATTGGAGAGTATTTTATCATGTTTCTATCAATCAATACATTCTGTACACCTTATGAGGACAGGATAAGCAATGTTGTTTTCGTTAAAATCTTGCATTTAGGAGGTCAGAGGATACAAGTACATTAATCAGCCATCCTGGGCATCGAACCCAGTAAAGGTCACGTGATTAACAGTGATTTTCGTAAGCAAAATATATAATGCTGTCGTATAATTTCCATAGCCCAATTTTCAATAAAAAATAGGGACTAAAAATGTTTTAAAAGTTAATATGTTAGAAGGTGAACGAAGTTATGCCCTGGTGTCTTGTCGAGCAGAACACAGAGATCTTCTTTTTAATCTAGGAAGTGAGACCTGTGTTGCCACGGCTCATTCGAAAACAATTAATTGAAAAAATTGCTTTCAAATTGAACTTCCAAACTTTTTATTTTACCCGACCTGGGGATCGAACCCAGGACCCCATATCCAGCAGTCGTGCTTGCGACCGCTAGACCAGAGAGACAGTCAAGGGATCATATGTATTTGGCTTACCATAGCATAATAATGTTGACATAGAAACAAGGTGATAATAATGTTCTATCGTAAAGGGAGAATTTTCTCCAACCATGTAGGATTTTGGATTGACTTTCTTGTGCGATTTAGGTTTGTTTGACGTCATGGCACAGTGGCGCCATAGTAGACAATATTGTTGAATGATAAACTGCGTAGTATTTTATGTAATGGTTAAGCATTGCTGCAATACTAACAGACAAACTCTATGGTACTTGCTTCCGTCATTTTACTAATTGTGGACCAATTTGGTCTAAGAGGTCGTGAGCTTATCATCGCTATGTAAGTATTGGGTTAGGGTTTTCCCTTAGACGCATTTAACGATATAAATTGGAAGCGACTAGTCGGTGGATTATTCCTAAGAAATTCAATTAACCATATTCCCAAGAATAATTTAATAACAGTATCTTTGTACCAAAAAAAATCCAATCAGCGCACAATTAGAATCTTGCAGATACAATCAACATGTAGTAATTAGCTAACATGTAACGCGCACACGCAAAAGACAAGCGTGTCATATCGTAACTTCGACTTTCACTATCAGAGGCGGTTTAATAGTGAAATTAATTCTTATCGCGTTAACAATAAGGTTTATTATTCATTACCTCTTGCCGACTTCTTCTTCGTCGCCGTCGTAAGGCTGGACGAACCATTTGCCAAGCCTCACGAAGTCTCGCGATAGAAGACATCTGTAAATTAAAAAGTTATTATTAGTATGTGTCGATTATGTCAATGTTAGGCGTCAATCATTATTTATGTGGGAACTTTGTCTCTGCGAAGACGGTTAATTAAGATTACAAATTTTTTATGTTCATTCACATAACACAGTCTTTGATCAACTTAATATTGGATAAGGCTCCAGTATACCTAAAATGTCATTGCATGTCAGTAGCAGTCCGGAGTCTGGATTTTTGCCAATGGCAATGGGCTCTGGGCTCGCCCCCATACCACAACATGCCGAAGTAATAGGGTTGGCTAGAGGTGCACCTATAGTACACCCAGTACTGTAGGTGCCCCTCTAGCTAACCCTTAGGAGAAAACAAGCGTGATGTTATGTTTATATCATTATTTATTTACGACTAGCTGAGCCCCGCGGTTTCACCCGCATAAGTCTCGATCGTGTGGGAATGTCGAGATAAAAAGTATCCTATGTCCTTTCCCGGGAGTCAAACTACATCTATACCAAATTTCATCTAAATCGGTCCAGTGTTTTAGGTGTGAAAAGGTAACATACAGACAGGCAGAGTTACTTTCGAAAAAACATTCAGACACCATTGCCATTTATAAAGACCTTGGATAAAAATCCCATGAAAAAGGAATCTCGTCTTAACGAGGGGCGATAATATTGAGAAGTAAGAGCCGACATAAGCTATACAATTTCACAGCTCAGCAAGTTAGAACATGAGATCTGGTAACATTTGCCGGTTTACGACTGTATCACGTTTCTTTTATTGGCGTACCGTTTGAAACGATAAAATGAGGGGAGGCCACAAGACTGTCTTGGTTTAAGTCAAAATATGTTTGATACAAATTGAGCTGTTTTAGAACATAATTATGTTGGTATGCTACTCTTTACGATATGGCTATCTGGATGTAATAAATAATAATAATAATTTTATTTCGAGCAACAAGACTCATAGTGTTAGTAACAACTGTTAACTGTTGTTGTGATGGCTGTTTAAAAAGTATCTGAGGAAAATATAAACAAATGGATCAGAAAACGTTCCTGTAGGTGCCAATTTGTATTGTCAGTTACAAATTGAGTTCTTTGGCTTGACTATTTAGTTACACGAATGGATACAATAAGAAATGAGTACATAAGAGGAAGTCTGAAAGTGGTACCGGTAACTGAAAAGTTGTGTGGACATCAGTTGTCATGGTATGGGCATGTGTTACGCAGGAATGCGGAAAATGTCGTGAGGAAAGTTTTGAGTATGAATTTCGATGGCTTTAAGAGTAGGGGAAGACCAAAGAAACGATGGATGGACTGTGTGAATGATGATATGGTTAGAAAGAGGGTGACTGCCGAGATGGCGACTAAAGAGAAGTAAGGAAGAAAAAGACATTTTGCGCCGACACCAAATAAATTGGGATAACGGAGGGAGAATGATGATGGTTTGACTATTTCGATACTTAAACCCCAAATCCGAATTTTAAATCACCTTAAAGATGTTTTTCATTTGCCAATTGAGGTTAATTTTATAACCTCAGTTTCCGTCAGACTACCTACAGCATTTGTCTCTCCCTTTTTATTCCATCCAAAGATTGTCTTTAAAATATCGCTCTTAGCGATAAGACCACCCATTGTGTCACCCTTTGTAAAATTTTTAACCTTATTTATGTCTGTAATTTATACATATACCCCCCTTATTCATAAAACTTATCAAACCTATTTTAGTTAAAATGGGGTTTGTCTCTTTCTTACACACAGAAATGACAACGTGACAGATAAAGACAAACGTTCTATAAACCTATTTTAGCTAAAATAGAGATAAAATAGGATTATGAATAAGGGGGATAGTGTACATAATAAAGAGTATTTTATTCGTCAATGATTTTTCAGCTGTAATTTAATAATAAGAATTAATCAAACAATAATTGCTAGAAAACGTGAAGTGGTATTAATATTAGATTTAGTTCAGAAGACTGATAAGATAAACTTAGTTTATCAAAGCTTCCTCTCTTCGACGATTTTGCGGTTCCCAACAGGGACCCATAATGATCTCATTAAATTTTAAGGTACTACCTAAGTACATATTGTGAAATGCAAATAAAGTATTGAGATATAAAGTTGGAGCCTTCTAAATATAGATAGATGTGTGTTACTAACTACATTTTGTGAGTGATTGCTTGAAAATTTAACCTGAACAGCATTCTAATTGCGTAACACACTATCAATCAGAATCTGAATCATTTTGAAGCAAAATTGCTAATCCATTGCTTCATAAGTTCGAAAAATTTGTCTGCTCAACACGTCAATAACGCAATGAATGTTGTTGAACTGTCAAAATGAAACCGATTCCAATTGATAACGTGTTACGCAATTGCCCCGCTGGGTTTGTTTACACTTTCATCTGATACTTTTCGAACATACCATAGGTAGCAAACAGTCGATGAATCATTTAAGTTTTCCACAAGCATTTTACTTGTTTATTTTCTAAGCGCCGCAAACCGTAACGAACTATAACTGCAACAGAGCTTAAACAAAGCCGTCTACATAGCCACAGCAATGCATTTCCATAGAACATCGCATGGTTTCCAAACTAAACGTATTACAAGACGATATAGAGGCGCGGGCGTGTCGTAACTCTACTCGGCTATCGATTATATTACCATAGCGAATATTATTGTGTCACCGGCGAACGCAGTAGGCGACGCGTGAAACTGACGACCAAGCAGTACTTGCTGACTTGGAATGTGAATCATGTACTTGTGATAAATAATGTGACACATAGATGCAGTTTTTAATTAAGAGGCATTTGTAAAACTGAGTAATTGTTAATAAATATAAAGCAAAGAAGGGACAAACGAATTTAGACTTTCCGTTGTTGAATTTATGGCATACTTTTGTTGGAGCATAAATAAATTGTGCAACTTGGATGCTGTCCCAAGAGCTAGTTAACCTAAAGAACTGTTTCACTTTCTGGTACGTGTGAAGAGGGCTATTAATTTTCTTAAAGAGCTCCTTGTTTGCTGGTAATTGTATCAATTAATTAGCTTGGGCTCTCAAGATTTTTGGACAGCACTTCTACAATTTTAAATGCAATATGGTGGCGACTGTTGGGATATCGAACATATGAAGCCTTTTTATCTTTAGGTTGGAACACTAAATAATTTCAAACTATTAAATTGGTGCAGTCTAAACCTGCGGAATAATTACGTAACCCACGATCAGTAGGAATGGCTTTCATTTTGACAGTTCAACAACATTCACTGCATTATTTGCGTTGATGAGGAGACAAATTTTTCGAACATATTATGAAGCAATGTATTAGCAATATCCTTCAAAATGATTTATATGATACGCAATTAGGGTGCTGTCCTGAAGTTCCAGTTTAGTTTAATTAGACAGAAAAATGCTCTTACTCAAAATGAGGATTATGCGTCTGAAGTAAACAAAAACATGCTCCAACATATCAAAGAGATGCTGTACAACAGACTTTCCGTATAGTTTAAAAACAAATATTAATTCTCCAAGTGCAATGAGTGTTGTATAAAAATGGATGCACAGATAATGTAGTAGTTCGTCGATAGTTTATTTCGAGCGATGCCCCTGTCTATCTTTAAACGTACGCACTCCAATGTATCTAATACAGTTTAGTTGTAAACATTACTCTTTCTTGTGACTCAGAGTACTCAGACTGCAAGTTTTCTAGTTTTGTATCATGTTATGTGCCCTATTCACGGTCTGGTTGACCGTAAACATGGCACATGACATAAGTTTTAGAACAAAATTGCGATAAATTCACGCCTTCTTCTTCTGGGGCTAGGCAGGAACTATAGTATGCCACCTGCTACGATTCTTACATACTCCTTTTGCTTCGTTTACGTTCATATACATCAAAGGTAAAGTCCAGTTGAAAACTAGTCAGGTAAATAGTTGTATAGCATTTTGCTATTTGGCGCAACCGTGAGGATCACAATTTTTGAAGTAAAACTTCTTTACGCACGCTTGACTTGGGGAGTAAGCTGGCGTGACGTAAGCGTTACGAAAAGTGTGATCGGGTGAGGCGAACGGGAGTTGAGTGGGGGATATAAGCAAGAGAAAGCAGTGCGCGCGCACATTTTCTTTCTCTCTTCCTCTCATAGCCAAATATGTTTGAAGTTTCACTTCAGTCGTGTGGTCATAAGCACACTCGGGTTTTTTTGTTTTATATTGTGTCGTTGAGTGTAGGTAATTATAATATGTGCCAAATAATAATATTTTCGTTGATTCTTTTTAGGAAAAAATCATCGGTTTTGTGGAGCGTCGGAGTCACTTCTGTCACTCATACCTATGCCGAGTCTCTTTTCAAAGTTTGATGCGTCATATCAACGCCCAATTGACTGTACCAGTCTGCCCTCTAATTCAATTTTGCATGATAGTATGACGATACATTGCAGTCGGTCGATTCAATTTTCCTTTGTACATGTTTTCTAAAGGATTTCAAATGTCAAATACAGTTCAATTACAAATTGACTGGTCACACTGTTTATCACTGTGTGATTCATATAATTTATGTAATTTGTTAATATTATATGGAATTGCTGTATGCGTAAGCAATATTATAACTTTGTCCTTTTAACTTGCCATAGCAAAGTAATAATAACTCCTTTTAAGGCTATATTTAAAAAACTGAGCATGTTAGTTGTTATTTCTTCACGACTGCGAATTCTATTATACTCTCTACAGTTGAGAATCAAAGAGGTTGACCGCTCACTCAAGCGCAGCGAGGACGTGCAGCGCCGACGTACGGCAGCAGTGCAAACTGCCGTCGCGGTCGTAACGGGAGAGATTTAGGTGCGCGCGCGCAGGTGTCGCTACACAAGCGTCAAGCACACACAAGGAATGCGTTTGCTACGCTTTGGATATACAGTATCAAACAGGTGCGAATTTGTTTTTCACCGCGCTGTGTGCTATCTGATGATCGGAGACAATTTAGTACTCAAATAATAGACTCGTTAAAATTTATTTTCTTGCTGGTTGAAAGATGTAATAAAATAGATGAGTTAAGTATCAATTGTTCAGTTTTTGCAATTAGTTTATTGCAATGCAACAAAAACCGAGGTGGTTTAGTATCAAACCAGTCAGTTGGAAAAATGCATTTTTACAATGTCAGCACTCCAATGTGAGCTTTGCATTTTATTGCAGAATGGAAATAATATAATTTCAGAAGGTTTGGGCGGGAATATTACAAGCTTGTAGAATTAAGCAATTCAATGTCGGCCATTTAGCATATCTGGGGTCTTTGAACCAGTTTCAACGAGATGCCGCCACAGATGCCGCAAAAAATGCTGTAAACGTTATTTGTGAGTACTTAAACGGCACATAAACCGTAAATAACAATTCAGGATCAGTTCAAAAAGCATATGAACGTCGGGGAAATGTAAAAAGACCAAGGATAGATACTTAGATCGGCTTTATCGACCCGATTAATTTTAGCATTTTTCGAGAGACCGTCTCATAAAGATTCAAACCGGATAATCGCCTCCGATTTAGATATCCATAAAGTAATTTGCTTTAACAAAATAGTGATTATTGTGGCGTGTAAAACAGGAACATACTAAACACTAAAATTATTTCATTACGCGCAGTTTTAAATCTATAAAAGTTAATTTAAAACACGAGAAGGTGCTTGCGAACAATGGCGAGGAGTGTAAAATGGACATAAAATCGCGGCAGTGTCTTGCAGCACACATGCAGGCCTAACGCAAAATCTTGGGAGGATTTTATTGCACACTTTACTACTACGTACTTAAGTAACTACTCACAGTAAAGGTAAGATTTTAATATGTAATGTTTTTTTCATGTTTAGTTCATTGCGTGCAATAAAGTGCAACTTTGAATTAATTTGCAATTCCACTCATGTCAACTTTGGATCTCTTACTTTTTTTATATTTAGTTCCTACGTTTTTTGCCAAATACGATCAATTTTACTTCACCATGCTTAGAATCCATTCACAGAGCTCATCCGCCCGCAACTTTTGTATACCGTACAAAAAGCACAATAAAAGAGGCCGGCTATCGTGTTTGGGGTTTAATCGTATAACAGCCGAAGTAACGACTTATAAACGACCCTCAATTCACGGTTGCTACCTTAAAATCGTGAAGCTGAACGCGTGTGTATATTGTCGCAGTGTCGGGATCGCATCCCCGGTTCACCGCGACGCATTGTTTCTTTGACGCGCCGCCAGCCGCCACGGGGGGGTCAACGACTCGTCTGGATTTCGTTCATACGCCGAGATTCCGTCGCTCACCGCTCCCGACTCGAAGTCGTGTGATGGCAAGGCATGGGCCACTTACGTCATATGTGGTCTTCCGTGGAGTGTTTGGATAGTTACTGATGCGTTCGAAGGATATCATAAAACAGGCGAGTTTGAACCAAATCTGTCGGAAGCGCTTTAAAACTATTGTAACTCAACTTTATTTATTACTACTTGCTTACTGTAATGGTCTGAGTGGAATGTTGCGAATATAGAAGAGAATGCAACAATATTATCTTGAAATACACACTGAAGGTTGGGTGTACTGTAAATCTGTCAAATCTTAAACGCAGCATCACGAATATTTCGTTCCACAAGTATCTAAGATTGAATCCAACAAATTACTATATTTTTGTCTAAATCGTGACTGTCCTCAAAAAGACTCAAGGTTATGACAGCACAAATTCTGGCAAAATTTGATGTTCTTCTAAATAAGCTATTAAAATATTAACTAATAGGAGAAATAAGTCAAGTTATATTTCAAACATAATAATTTACTAATTCGTTTTATATTAAACTAAATAATAGTTTAATGGCCTGTGACGAGCGGATTTACTCCATTAAGAAGTCGTCAAAATAAACTAAACTTTAATTTTATAGGCATTTGCTACCTTGACAATTTAGCTCAAAAATATATAAAAATGGTAAATAAGAAATGCTAGGCGCTTGAACTAATTTAAATTGTATCGTATTGTAAATCAAATAGCGATTGATTTATAGACTTAGTCCGTCATCATGACCTGCCCCTAACTTTTTCCAAATATGTTGGGATCAGCTTCCAGTCGACCGACTGTCAAAGATCTACGAATGACAGCCGGGACCGACGGTTTATCGTGCTTTCCGAAACCGTATAGTAGCGAAAAGAAAAAAAAGATTAGACAGAGACACAAGTTCAAAATAACCTCATGTAAATGTTGATTCTTTGGCCCTATAAACAATAGTATAAATAACGGCAGGAATTTAAACAGGTCTGCTGTACTACACGGGCGGCGTCTAAAGAAAACGCGGCAAAAAACGACATTAGAACGCCCCGACCTTCGTCTCGTACTTCGTACGGCTACGACTGCCACTACGAGTGATTCCGATGCGCCTGCGCACCAGGTGCAACATTAGGCGCGCAAATTGCAACTAAGTAAACGGCCGCTAATTATTACCCGTCTCATTTTGTTTCTATTAATTAAACAACTATTTAAAGTGCCATGTGGATGAGGATATTATGTTTATGCAAGTACCTATTTATGATACCTTCATGAACTCTTGAGATTTGTTCCCGAAAACGATTAATTTCTGTAAAATTTCAGGAATAGATTTGGCGTTGTCTGCTTGTACAGACGCCAGCACATCAACCTACCCGAAACTGTCCAATTTTCCCAATCAACTTTGAACCTTAATACTTTAGTGATAAAGTTGAAAATCTATTAAAGAAATTTGACAGATTGTAGTAGATTGATGTGCTAGCGTCTGTACTCTGTACTATTTATTTATCAACTTTAGCAGTGTTTGCAATAAGTACACTTCTCATTAATTAGTTAAGAGTTTCTGGTGAGAGAACTAATGAGGTTGAAGCAAGTAGCAACAGATATGCAAAATAGTACAATTATGGGTTCCGAGTAAAATATCTACATTCTACGAATAAAATCTTCCGTAGATGGAATATTTACAATAACACAACAAAATATCCGTTAGATAAAACATAAATTTTGCTACCTCGAACTTGCGACTGCTGGCATAGTTTTTATCACAGTAGATAACATGAAACTGCTAGAATAGGCATTAGATATACCAGAAAGCATAGGTAATTTGTATTATCCAGCTATAATCTATTACTCATTTAATTTTAATTTTCTGTTTTTAACTGATGTAAGTATGTCTATGTATCTGGTGCATTGTGTCTTTTAGTCTGAATAAATGTATTTTCTTTCTTTCTTTTCCCATTGGATGAAAAAGTTTTAACGAGTGTATTACAAATACAAATTAAACTTTCATATTTTAATTTTCCAAAGTGAGGAATGCGTGGCCAATAATAAAGGGCCGAGTATTGTTCCTTGCGGAACACCTACCGTACGCACGATTCTGAATACGAAATGTCTTTGTGAGCGTACAAGCAGCATACACGGAGCGGTCAATAGGAATGATTTCATAATAAATCACGAGCAATTAGCTCGCGAGACGCATTGGAACTAAGTGCGCGCGCGACGCTGACTGTGTGGCACGCATCATCGAGTTCAAATTGTGTACTCGATCGGCAATGATTAACAAGTTATTTGTTAGTATTGTTAGTACCGTACGGGTTTTTCAATCACGTTTTTGTTGCGTATGCTAATCGTGTAACGTTTGAGCCGGCCAATTGGAAAACAGTAAAATCAATACGGACGAAGTACATTGGCTAACGCTTTACACCTACTATTTGAAGACCAATCATATTTTAGTAGATAATACTGATAGCGTTGTTTTGCTTAGTTGATGAGCATTTAGTTTATGTTGTATTTTATGATTTTACCTTTCAATTAGGTTATGAAGAGCCTTGAACAGCAGCGAACGACATTCGTAAGAGAGTCCACTCTCCCAAGATCCTTGGTCACCTTCTGAAAATAAAAGAAAACGGTCGTAAGTTCCATGAATGAAAAATGGAGATCTAAGAAAAAATATATCACTAGGATTAAGTCTAGCATCGCATTAACCTTGACCTCGCTATCTTAGATGCTCAACCTTGCCATTGTCCCAGTTATTGCTTTTTCTACTACGATCATTGTGTTTACTTAATTATCGAATCCCCTAATTTGAATAAATATTTTCATAAAAACTGAATAAACATTCAAGGTCGAAATGACAATGAAAATGTCCACAACAGCGGAACGTGGAGCTGAGAAGCGATAAAATCGGGTTGTTGCAATGTGGTAAGTAAAGCTAGAAATAGCAGTTGTTGCATTCGCAATCGGAAGATAAACTCGGCCTATCACCGACGTTAGATGCGAAAACAAAACGGCGCGCGCGACGTTGCCGCTCCGTCACCATAACGCCGTCCTTGTCTAGCTAGGAGGCGGGGCGGGGGCGACCCATGTGACGTCAGCGGCCGCTCAGCGCACGTGCTTGTGTTTGTAGCGCGCGCCGCACACGACACACATGCGAGCGTTGCTTAGCGCCCGCTTAGTATTTAATTGACATTGAATTTTATATTCAAAACATTATAAAAGTGTAGGATATACAAATGGAGTTATAAAGTTCCACTAACATACACTTTCAATAAATGAAAATCATTAAGATTGGAATGTAACAGACTGTATACGAGATGAAACAGAACAAAACTGTAAAGCTATACGAGTTATTACTGCGGGTTATCGTTTATCGTTCACGCACCCGGCAAGAACTTGGTGCCTTGATAAACTGATAGTACACAACTGAGAAGTTTTACTAACGTTTTTCGGCGTTAGTTGCCGTCTTACTGGAGCGTTTCCAAGCGTTCAGCCTTGACATTCGTGGTCCAGGTGTATGCGCGTCTGTCTCATTTGAACTAGTTTTCCACAATTAGGACACTAATAGTTCTATTAATTATTATTTCTTAGTAGCACCTGCTTATCGGACCAAGTATCCAGGCTTTACCAACAACAATGTGGAACAAATTTCACATGAGATTTTATTTTGGCAACCACATTACCAACACAAATAAATAGTTAGGATCCACCGAGAGTTCAGATGAAATCTCATCATTTGGTAATTGTTGTTGGTAAATGACTGAAAACTAGTCTGTTAAAGAAGCTAGTCAAGGGCATCCAGTAGCACGTCTAGGCAGTAAACTGCCTGGCTGTAACAAATGAAGGTGTCATCTTCGATTCGTTGGATATTATTGGGATCGGTAGGTACGACTGGCGAGGCCTTCTCAGGTTTACCTCGCTGAGTTGTCGTTTATAAATGTTTTCCGACCGTTAAAGCAAAGGAACTTGCTTAAAAATCCATTAGTTTTAATTACGTGAATAATTTAATTCAAGAACTTCTTAGTACAGGATCGGTAGGGCGTAGATTCCGTGATAAGTGCGGTAATTAACCAGGTACCGCTAGTATGTATGTTGGTGCTACTCGTACAGGCACTGCAATTATTATTGAGCCGGTCGGTTCGGCACCATCGACTCCATCTCCCAAGGCCGTTAACGCAACAAACGGTACGATTACTGTATACGAATACCGGAGCGAGTCACGACTCGACCCGCACAGTGGTACCATCGCGATTGAGGTCCACCAAGGATTTCAGCATCGATCGATGGGGTTTTAGCAACAAAGTTTTATTTTTCTCCTTACGAGGGTTATTGCCGTAATTGACAGGTTTCCTTGGGCGGAATATGGTAACGTGATTTCGCAGCAAGGGATTTCGTCAACAGTCTAATTTTAATAACTTTTTATAGCTTTTCGAAACGGTTATACTCCCCCTTCAATAAACACCACAGCCTTGTTACAAAATATTGTTGTTGAACTTTTCCGCTGCGCTAATTTGTGGCACAGTTAGCCTTGTTTACGTTATTTTATTAGTGTTTGACCAGGATAGTCTAGGTCTTGTTTGTTTGCTGTTTGTGGAGTGCATTTGTTTGAGTGCAATAACGAAGATAGTTTAAGGTTCAAGGTCGCATATTTTGTCGCGGTGTAACGGCGGTGGTTGGCACTACCTTGCGCCGAGATCGATAGCGGGCAGACGACGCGCGCCGCCGCGCTACCCGCCTCCACACCAATGTGAGCGCAGTAATCGCCATACGATTATCACTATTGTTGCCTAAGTACTATTTGTTTGCTGCCGCGTTGCGGTTAATGTCGGCGATAACAAGCTGATAACAGACGAGACTAACATTGAATGCGAACTGATAAACGAAGCTCGTTTGTTTGTGGAGTATTTGTCATTGTATGTGCTTGCGAAACGTTTGTCAGAGATGCTATAATATAGTGGATAGGTAGGGTAAATTGAGCGTGTCGCAGGCAATAAATACGGTATTTAACGATCGGATGGTAGCTAGTAGACAGTAGAGCGGGAAGATTTATCTGCGTCGGTGACAGCGCAACAACATTATCGTTCGGCACGTGGGCCGTGGGCCGCGGCTCGGGTGCGGAGTGCGCTCTGCGGTGCACTCGCCGCGTCTCTCTCGCACCGCAATGTTTGGAACAATCTCCGTGTCGCGTCGCTGTGTTCTACTAAGAGCACACTTTCGCAACATCGCTGACTGCTTTAATTTTGCGCCACTGCGTAAAGTCACCCAATTATCTGGTCCTTTCGAAGCTGTTGGCATCTGTAGTTAAGTGGACTACAATAATGTTCAATTGAAGTATGGAGTACTTATTACATTATGGTAATTCAAATAATAATGGTCTAGCTAGATAATAATGGAAACAATTCAAGACTTTAGGAACTCTGTGCACGAGTACACATCCTTAGGCAGCTTGTACGATTAGCTTGTAAGACATGAGCTTCGTGTTCGTGCATGTAAAACACGGAGTAGGTGCATTGCACGACTATTTATTACGTCTTCAGCTCTGACAGATGTAAAATACTTAGGTAAGTAATGCTTTTCTTGATTAATTTATTGATGTACGGTACGGGAGATTGGCTTTTTGTAACATTTTATTCAATGATAAATCAAAACCTTATGTAAGAACATCGAATCAGTCTTTAATATTCAAGATTACCTGTCCCTTCATTCTAGGATGCCTTAATCGTGAATGAAAACAGAACGAAACGGTAAAAAAAAAGTCCAA
Source organism: Amphipoea oculea (assembly GCA_945859645.1). NCBI lineage: Eukaryota > Metazoa > Arthropoda > Insecta > Lepidoptera > Noctuidae > Amphipoea > Amphipoea oculea. Next base: position 21,013,301 of record OX243873.1, read on the forward strand.
AATACTGCAGCGATAGGCGGCGAAAAATAGTAAACAATCAGTGACAGCTACATGCATAGGCGGGCGGTGCGACATGGCAACGTCGCGTTCAAATCCGCGCGCTTTGTTTACAACCACCGCCGGCGGGCGAGGTTAACCGCTGCGGTAACATTCGCCTCGATAGTCCGAGCATGGGAGCCGCGCCGCCACAACCACGCACCCACCCGCCGCGGCATCTAGATAATGTGCGGGTTAACATCGCCGAACCGGTTGTTACACCATCTAATCGAAGGATATCTAGGTAGCTGTGCGTTTCACAAAAGAAACAATCGAGAAAGGTTACAAAAGTCTTGTTAAAAGGGGCTGGCGGTCGGTGGATTGAATAGGCGGATACGGGCATTTAACCCGGTTCGGCGCCGCCTGATAATGTAATTCAAGATCGTATCGAGCGCGTGGAAATCTGTCAATTCGCGCGCGCCCTCTGCGGCAGCGGGTCGGGCTCGGTCCCTCCCGTGCGGTGCTCGTGTTGTTGTCTCGGTCGCGCACACCCACGTGCGCGCGTGACGTCACTAGCGCGTCGCCCTGTCGACGTCACGGACCGCCCGCAACCCGTCCGACTTGGGAGCCCTATCAGTCCCACCCTCGACTGAGCAGATTCGCACTGGCGAACTATTGTATTGTATCGAGCTATCATTGATGCGGGCATTGGTTTGTTGACTTTAGACGTAGTGCGATACTCTGATAATATTAATTCAAATCTGAGATAAGATAAAGAACTTCTGCGAATAAAAATGATAGAATCAAGCGGGAAAACGGAAGATAGTTTGCAATAGTATTGTGAAGATCAACGAACCACCCGTTACAGACTTCAGATAGTTGAAATGGGAATCAAATAGAACACAGATGGTTGCTAGCCCGATAAAGATGATCGGTGCACCGTGCAGTTAACATCGTCAAGGTTGTGATCCATCGTTGTACAAGCGGGGCGGATCTCGGCATCTGCACGGAGCCGCTAGCCGACGAGACTCGCAGCTGCGGCCCACCCTCGCGCTTTTGTTTCTACTCGACACACCACTTGATGGCTAATGGTTATGTCAGGACGGGTAACGATGCGACTCAGATGTGGGGAGGATTTGGGGCATCGTTTGAAACAATATTTACAGGTTATAAATAGTTCTGGATTTATTGACTGTTTCATGAATACATTTGGTAACAAAGTAGTATTTGATACAGAAAAACATTGGCAGTAAGAAACTATACGAAAAAAGAATGAGCCTAGTATGCAAGTTTTTGAAATTCTGATTATGCTCGCTTTCGACAACAATCTTGCTTGATGGTAATAACCGGTTAGTAAGATATTCTTCTCGGTGCAATTCCATCGTCATGTGTTGCCCACAGCCCAGGTGAGATGAAATCCGAGTAACAAATATGCAGACAGACTTTCGCATTTATAATGAGCCGCGCGCTGCAAATAAAGAATAAAAAACCGATTGAATGTTTTGAAATACAATAGTATAGAATCACGAATACATCAGTGGCGTTTGTCGCAATCTATAATGGACAACGCGCAATACTGTTATGGTGTCAGACATGACTTAAGTGAGACGAATCGATAATAACGGTACGGAGCGAAGGCGGTACACTTAGACATTGGCCGTATTTGTGTTTCAAATTGGAAAATAATTATGCGACCGATAGAGAGAGCCACTGATCGATACGCGGCTCGCGGGCGGTGCGCACGCGCATCAATAAATAGCCCGATCCGGTGCGCGCCCATCGATACACGTCACGAGCATTTTATTAATAAAACGCCGAACAACGCGCGGACGCACCGAACGTTCAACAACCCCGCGCTTCTTACGCGCACTCTTTGCATAGTTACATCACATACAACCATCTGACCTGCTCTACATTCACAATTGTTCAAGCGCTAAAATCACACTCGTCTACTCCAACGTTTAAAGCGCATATACGTCGACAAAGATCAGTTAAAACGAATGTAGAGCCTTTCGTCTGGTGACAGTAGCACCGTTATGTATAACTATGACTATGTTGCGTCTTCAACTCGGCAAGGAAGCTGTGATTCCCACGGCCTCGAAGCAAGCCTACGCAGATTGCAAAACTTGCGTACATCGACGACATTGTTGTGAGTTGGCAACATTTGATTCGATGCGAGCACTCAATGGTTGAGATGCGTTATGGGTAGTGGAGGTTGTTAAGATGAAAGATAGTAACGGTAAAGCACAACGGATTGTCAGATTGCTTGTTTAAAGTGTACTACTGGATTGAGTGAGCATTGCTCACATTTGCAGTCACTATTAAATAATGATGTGAACTTCTTTTCTTCTGTTAAACTCAAACATACCTACGTTTGGCACAGCAATCAAAATGTTGTGGTGTTAGAAAGTGTGGTGCGTGCGTTTCAGCCGAGTACTGAGTACTCGATTCCCACAATAACCGCGACGGCAGTGGAACGAATGTATGGGAGCGGTTGGACGTAGACATGTCCGAAAAAAAAGAGTAAAATTATGCCAAACTAATGATGCCATCTTATTCGATTACTTAATGCCTTCATAACTTGTGGTGATGAATTTCTTCATAACTCCCATATTTCGGGAGTAATTTGAGAAAATGTGAAATTTTACTATGAAAATGAGTGTATCGAGCTCTCTCCCTCCTGATTCCGGGCTTGTTTCAAGTAGCGGTCTCTAATATCATAATGCTTATACTAAGAGCTATATTTAATACTAAGACACATAGTGCGCCAAATGTGCACTTTCTGGGATAAAGAGTGATGTTTATTTTATAACACAATTTTTTTATTTTTTGTTTATTTTGTTGATTAAAACCGTTTTTCTAAAGGTTTACCTTATTACAATAACATTTCTGAGCAGCCAATTAGAGAAGATATAAGCTAATTAGGATATATAATTAGGGACTTAAGGTTTACATATAAAACTGATGCACTAATGATTACTGATAAGAACATTGCTATTATTTAATTACTAAATGGCTCTTAATACACTAATTTAGCATGCATCATTTACTAATTATCACAATAACTAATTACCTTGCAATATTTAACAAAGGATACCTGGGATACCTGGATTTTATATAAATAGGTCACTATTAGTAACTTTAAAATCAGTGTTGATTTACACCTCGTTGTATCCAAGCTAATCTCGCAATGTATTTTCCAAATTTTAATACAAATCTTGATATTCACGTTGCTTTATGCGCACGCGCACATAAAGATTTACGCGACTTTAACTATTTGTTCAGTGTTTTAAAAGATAACAGTTGTGTTCAGTTATGTGAAAGTGCTGAAACAAGTTTAAAAGACTGGTGTCGTCGATTTTGCTACCGCATTTATGCAAAATGGACACAGTCTGGAAGAAGCACAGATAAGTTTCGGAAGAAACATGAGATTTGGCTACAGGCTGCAATTCAATGGCCGGAATTACAGAATGAAAATATGGAACCTTCTACAGAAAATATAAGTGACGTCATCGAGCCCATAATTTCTCCTGCTAAATCTGATGCTTCAACTTGTACACATCCTAGTCCTCGTAAATCTTTTGAGGACCTTAGTAACCGGCAAAAAAGAAGACGCACTGAAGATAGTCTTTCATGCAGCAGTAGCAGCGCTGAAATTATGTTTTCGGCCGAAAGGGCGCTTCAAAAGGCAGGACAAAGCGATACAGCTTATGTTATGAAATACTTGACGGAGAATCCAGAAGAGGCCTCAAAAATCAAAGCCTTCATTGAAGGTAAATCAATTCAGGTACGGGAAATATCCCCTTTGAAGGCATTGGCTCTTTATGTATCGATGAACTTATCGAAATGGCGCTATAACACTCTTCGGGATTTCAACACTCAAGAAGGAGCTCTTCAATACCCGAGTTACTACATGTTGGTTAAAGAAAAAATTAAGTGCTATCCGGCCAAAGAAGATCTCACAGTTACAGAGAGCTCTGCAAAAATCAAATTACAAGCCTTGATGGATTTAACCTCAAGAAGACTTATTAGGTCGTTAGAAACCCCTGTTGATCCCAATCAACAGCTCGTATTGACCAGCAAATGGGGTTTTGACGGATCATCTAGCCAAAGCATTTATCATCAAAGGACGAGTGAAGATGAGCAAATCGATCTTGCTAGTAATTTTATGATTAGTCTTGTACCACTGCGGCTCGTCTCAAAAGGTGTAACAATTTGGGAAAACGAGCGACCATCTTCCACTTCATTTTGCCGGCCAATATTGTTTAAGTTTATAAAGGAAACCAAAGAAAATGTGCAGAGAGAGATGGCTGAAATCGAAGCAGAGATTGAAGCCTTAACTCCATCCACCATCACTGATGGAATTAGTGTCAAACACCAACTGCTGTTGACAATGATTGATGGTAAAATTCATTCCATTATATCCAATACAGCAGCTTCAGTGTGTGACATATGCAAGGCTTGTCCTAAAGAAATGAATAATTTAGAGTTAATCAAAGATAAACACGCAAACGAGGACATGTATAAATATGGCTTAAGCACCCTTCACGCTTGGATTCGCTCAATGGAATGCTTATTACACATTTCCTACAAATTAGACATAAAATCATGGCAAGTAAGGGGTGATATAGCAAAAAGGCAAGTTGATGACAGGAAGAAAAGAGTTCAAGAGGCTGTAAGAAGAGAAACGGGCTTACTTCTCGATGTTGTGAAACAAGGCAGTGGATCCACCAACAATGGCAACTCGGCAAGGAGATTTTTTGAAAACTACACTAAATCTGCTGAACTGACCGGAATAGATGCTATGCTTTTAAGAAAAATCTGTGTGATCTTGCAGTGTATTTCATCAGGAGAGAAGATCAACGTAACTAAATTCCGAGAGTTCTGCTTTGATACTGCTAAGCTTTACGTGGAGTTATACCCATGGTATTATATGCCTTCTTCACTTCATAAAATTTTAATGCATGGGCCAGACATAGTTCAGAACATGTCAATTGTGCCCATTGGTTTTCTATCCGAAGAGGCATCTGAGGCTAGAAATAAAGATTTTAGAAAATATAGAGAGGGGCATTCTCGAAAGCATAGCAGTATCTCATGCAATGAAGATATTATGCACAATCTTTTACTGTCTTCTGATCCACTTGTTACAAGTATCCGTCCAAAAGGAAATAAGTTTGTAAAAAAATCTTCTTTTAAGGAATTTTATGAGCTTACGGATTCTGAGAAAAGTGATATCGAATTTGTTAACATAAATGATTTAGCGGACATCGATTCTGAATTTGAATTAATTGATGATGATGATGATGACGAAGATAATTAAATGATGTTATTGTTTTAAAATGTGTAACTTAGTAAATTAGAGCTTACATCTTAATTATTTATTGTACTTTTAATGAAACTAGGTAATTTATTATCAACTTACTTAAAAGTCATACTCTCATCAGTTCTTGTGAATATTTTTGTTAATATATATTTCTGTATATATATAATATATTTATAGACCTCTTAATAAGTCTGTCTGCGGTTTAAAGTAAATACAAATGGGGAAAAAACGTTTTTTTTTTTTAAATTTTCATTTCCTTTTATCCCAGAAAGTGCACATTTGGCGCACTATGTGTCTTAGTATTAAATATAGCTCTTAGTAATAGCATTACGATATTAGAGACCGCTACTTGAAACAAGCCCGGAATCAGGAGGGAGAGAGCTCGATACACTCATTTTCATAGTAAAATTTCACATTTTCTCAAATTACTCCCGAAATATGGGAGTTATGAAGAAATTCATCACCACAAGTTATGAAGGCATTAAGTAATCGAATAAGATGGCATCATTAGTTTGGCATAATTTTACTCTTTTTTTTCGGACATGTCTACGTCCAACCGCTCCCATACATTCGTTCCACTGTGCGGCATCGACAGCGCGCGCGCATTCAACCCACGCAACCCTAACTACTAATTAATAAACCTAACGGGCCGTTTCCACACTCTCTTGATTTATTTGACCACGCGAAACGATATGGTAATTTTAGGGCGAAAGCGATGCTTCCCTGTACTTGTTGTTAACGTTACGTGCAGACGAATACATGGAATGATTACACCAGCCATTACAATGTTATACTATATTACGTACGCACTGACGAACGAACGGAAGAAACCAACCTTATCTACCACTACCTCATCATAAACAGATCATCCGCGATGAGATAATGTTTGTAGAGATAACAATTCCGAATGTATTACACAAGATATCATAGATATTACAGTTTTATATTAACAAGGAATCATGTCAGAAAAAAACATTTTTAAAGAGCACGCCTAAAAGTAGCAAATATTAAGGAATAGAACAAAAAGCTAAAACGAAACTTGCACTATAAGATTTATAAAAGCCAGACAAGTGGTCTAGACAATTAGTCTATTTCGTGCAATATTGACCGATCAGAAACCCTTATTTGTTGAGGGCATACCATGGACATCAAACGGGCGTATTGCGGGTCAACGACTGCGCCCCGACCACCGCCGCTCGAGGTGAAATAATTCATCTAGTCCATTCGACACGGCGCGGGGCACCATCGGAACACGGTCTGATATGGTAACCGTCACACACTGACGACATTACATGCATTCCCACACAAATCGATCATGGATAATGGCATTGCGGAAAGGCCAAACTTGATCGACCATACCTATCAACAATATTGGAATCGTGATTGTAATAATCAAATTCTTAGATCTCATAACTTCGAGGACAAAACACTTTCCGTACAAAAATTAACTCGGTAGTCCAGTCTTCAAATAGGAGAATAATAAAATATAAAAAGTAACCGAAACCTGTTTAAGCACGTCGGTTGAAATTTAAAACAGTAGAGTTCAGTGACAGGCGGACAACACGTAAACGGCCATCAACAGGCCCATTGTCAGGAATTCGGGCGACGCGCGACGAGCTGGCGCACGCGCATGATACATTTATTGTCGGCATTACATTGGGCCTGGAGAACGAAATGTATTCGAAAAAAGGTCTACAGGTCCTAAAAGATGACAATGAGTATAAAATATATGCAAAATCATCTAAGCATACAAAAGCCGTCAAGCGGTGCACTAAAACCAGCTCCCGACTAGTCCTTGAACATCTGTCTACATAATGCGTTACACGTACAGGACATGTGCAGCAAGGATCAGGTGTCGCGCCGCACTGACCGTGGGCAAACCCTGCCGGACGGGTTGCGAGCCAGTCGCCTCGCCCGTCTGCAGACGAGAGAGTAAAAACTCAAATATTTCGATACATCAAATGGCACCGATAATGTACGTAAAAAGTATACGCCAATTACGAAGGATTTAAAGAAACGCGATCAGAGGAATCGACGTCGAGCATCGAAAAACAGAAGGACAACAACGATAAGACAATTAGAATTAAAGTGAACAATGTTGCATGAACAAAAAGATCTAGAGTGAGGCTCGTTACGGATATAACGAGGCGTCCTCCGAGGCGAAGGCGAAAAGAAACGATTTAATTGCGTCCACAATTAGCCTACAAAACAACCTGTTGCGTTCGTATTACTGAAGCGTTTAAATAAGAGAAACAAGTGGTGATACATTCTGACAACTAGATACGATTTATATCAATGCTGACGTTGCGTAACGTTTGATTGGCATATCGTCTTCTCTTTACATTTGGGCGGGGCTCAACTAAGGGGTGTTCAAAGAAGAAAGTCATGTTAGCTGGTGCGTGAATTAGCGTTGGATTAAGACAAAGCACGTGTCCCGGGTGGTACTAAGCCGTGGCAGGCTAGCGTGCATTAATCGGCTAATTAGCCGCCTCTCGCTACTCTGGTGTTACGCCGTCTAGACGTATTCCGGCTTTGTTGCCAACTTGACGCATGAAGAGGGACTTGATTAATAGAGCTTTTAGAATAATAATTGGTGAAGTAATACAATACACATACGAGTACATAGTGAACACTGAAATAAGGAACTTTGTACAAATCGTATATTAGGGAATAGACAAGACTCAAGATAAAAGCAAAAGATTGGGAGCAAATCTTTCTATGAAGTCTGATACAGATGCATCACAAACAATAACAAATATTTCTAACCATAAAAACGAAGTATCGAATCGGATTCCTCTGTAGAAAGTTTCGAAGAATAGCACTAAAAGTGGAGTTTGTATTGGCCTACTCAATGAACTTGGGAAATTTTACTAGACGTTGGCTTGAGGCCAAGAAAACATGATGGTTACGGGGGCAGATGGCAGATGGCGCGTATGATCGCCTGTGCGACACGGGCCTGCCATAAAGGCTATGTAATCATTGATATATCGGTTATTATAAGGCTGTCTCCGTCGTTTGATCGAGTTGCTGCCGCAGCTTCGGCTGTTACTTTAACGTGTTTGTTTGAAAGCTTTCGGGCTTTTATTGAGTACAGGGTCGAGGCCAAGTCGATCTTCTGCTATTTTCAGTAACTACAATTTGTGCAGATACAAAATCAGATATTTTTATCTTATTGAACTTGAAGATCACAATAGCCTTTCTGTGGTTTGTTAACTCCCGAAAAGCCTGACTTGTCGGACACAGCTTCTGTTGCTACTCCTTTGAAAATATCAAGTAGATGCCAGAAAACAAAGCAGCCGCTCAGTAAGACCCGCGCAGGAGGACTTTATTGCATCGTCTTTCTCAAGGCAAGGTTTGACGTAACCCAAAGATGAATATCAATAACCGTGTGGCTGCGGGGTTGTACACAAATCGGTGTGTTGTGTGCGGGGGTGGTATCGATCAGCGTGCGGCCGGCGCGCCAGCGGGCCGAGCTGGGCGGGAAGCGCGCGCCGGTACGTGCGACGTGCACTTATCGCCGTCTTCACACCTAATTTATCGCGTGTCGCCATCGAAGCGCTGTTTGTATACACTGTTATGATGCCCCGGCACACGGTTATGTACATATTTTTATGTGTTATTATACGATAATGTATCAGTTTATGAGATTTCTGCTGCGGAGTCTACTTGAATGGCTGTAATCGAGAGTGAATTGAATTTGCTGTTTTATCGTAAATCTTTTATTAAAATAAATTTAATATGTATAAGATTCTAATCTGACTCATAGTAAGTACCTGTTGTTGTGAAGAGGCGTAGTAGTATCTAGGGTTAGTGAACTGGAAACCAGTTACAGGACCTCAATTTCGTAAAAGCAAGTTTATGTAGCAGGACCGGGACAAATCTACGTTTAACGAGTCGCCTAAAAGTCTTCTTCTAGAAATACAGACGAGATTAACAATTTATCGATACCATCAGAATCTAATTATGTAACTACACTGGAGTGCAGGGTGGGGTAGTAGCACGAGCTCAATAGTTAAGACATTAATAGGTCAGCCGGAATATTGTTACCGAATATTAAAATATTCAGCGGCACGTAGCGTACGCGAGTCATATTTTCACACAAGTGCGTGATACAACTATTTGTGTTGCTACGGTTCCGTGAAGGTCGCTGGACACGTGCTCGTCACTTAAATTAGTTCGGGTGCGTGGGGGCGTGCTGCTCGCGGGGGTTAGAACCGGCCAATAGGCGGACAGCGGATGGGATCGATAGAAGGCCGCGCCCGCGCTCGCATCCGCGCCCGCGATCGCGAGCACTCTGTGATTGATCCAAACAACGCCCGCTTCGCAACCCTTGTCCTCGGACTGTTCAAGGGTTTCGGCAAGGCTACGACGACTCGCTAAAAGGGCGGGATGCAGTCATGTGTAAGTCAGGGAAAAGCTTTTTTGATGACTAACCAAATCTTTTGGAAATACAATGGTCTAAATAACCTTTTGGGATCCACAAAGATGTTGTTACTGCCTAAACAAACTCATTATCCTAAGTGTTTGTCCCTGCTGGTCAAAAATAGTTTGAATTCATGACAAAGTTTTCGAACAAATAAAGTCGAACACATTCCTATTTACGGAAAACATTGTTATTGGGCGGAGAAATGGGGCGAAAAACCGGCAGTTTGGACAGGCGTTATTGTGAAAATGGCGATATTCCCGTCCAAATAAATGTTCGAGATACAGAAGCGGGTCGGTATGATCAGGGCGAGCGATAAAGTGGCTAGTATATCGCTGGTGTATTAATAATTAAGGCGGGGGCGGGCCCCACGGGGGTGCACCTTGACACCCCTTGAACCCGACCGTCGCCCACCTCCCCCCCCGCTATTTGCATGCGCCAGCCCGCCAGGTGTTGAGATATACCAGTAATTGGACGGCCAATTTGATTTCATAGGAACGACTGCTATAAATCACTCGGAATCGCAAATAGCTATATTTCATTGGATTGGGTTAACATAATGTGTTTACGATTTACTAGGCAGGCATATTGAATGATGAATATATTTTGCTGAATGGAAATACTATTAGTCATTGCTGCCATTAGCGTTAACAAAATAATTTAATCGGTCACTTTACGCACAATGTGGGTGGAACCGTTGACAAGTAGTTGAACCTTAACAGATTACTCGGTTTTACTATTTTGCCAATATTCTTGTACTTACCTGCTTGGTAACTGAATAAATTAGCAAATCTAGGGATAGCGTGACCTTTATTAATTTCATTAGCGCAGCGATAAAGCTGTTCCAACTGAGTCGCAAGCACGCCCACACGGGGTGGGTAACGTGACATTTGCACCCCTGTGCCCGCGCGCCGCCTTATCCCCCCGGCCCACGTGCCTCACCCGAACAATGTACCAAGTAGCCTTCGGGTATCCTCAGTACCTAGTTATATTCATAGTAAACAATGAGTAAGATTTTTTTGTAAGTAAGAGATCAAGATGCTGAATATTGCGACCTTGTGAGTTTGGGATGATACTCATAGTATTTTTAAGGGTTGCGAATTGGATTACTTTTTCAAGATGAGGAGCATCTTAGAAGAAAATAAAGTGGGACCACAATGCACTTTTAGTATTAGTTCAGGCCTCAGAAAACCGTTTCAAATTAAACATTTCTAGCGTCATTCACGCTTTTCAGACAAGCCTCTCTGCCGCAAAAATAAAAAACTTTCGCCACAAACAACGAAAAAAAAAAATCCGCGCTTTGCCTGCAGAGTTCCGCGTCCGCAAACCGGCCCCCTTGCATCCCCTGGCGTCGAACCGGCGCGGCGCGGGGTTGGCCTAAACAGATTATCCGCTGTCGCGTCCGCCGGCGGGTCAGGCCGTTAATCTCCGCGCAAATAGGCTCACGTACGACCGTGGAACTGTGGTACCCGCTAAAATTATAACAACCGCCGGACGGTTAAATATTAAAGGGAGATCGCAATGGCCGATATGCAGCCGAGACGTGTTAATCACTGTTTTTATAAGGGTAAGCCGCGCGTTACGGGTGTACTTATTGTTAATTAATAGGGATATCAACATGTCTTCATTTTGAGGCAACAGTATATAAAATTACGATGCTGTTAAATCCAAACAAACAAGTAGTTTGCGGTAACTACCTTTGAGCGTTGCAATAGAGAAACTTTAAAGAAAGTCAAGCACAATCGGAAATATCATAACATCTCTGAAATAAATTCTAAGATTGTTAAAAAGCCAATTTGGCAAGCTTATACTTTGCTGAAGAGATCGGAATTGCTGTTTCTCCGGAAACAATGAAAACTCAAAGCCAGAGACTGTACGCTCAATAATCAACTTGAATGTCCAAGTTCACAACTCTATAGAGTAATCAATTGTGAAGTCAAACGTATTTCGTTGGCCGGTACGAACGGGAAATTGCCATACGTCCGGCTATTTCCGTCCGTCCGCAGTCGCGCGTACGACAGAACGTGCTGCGACCTTCGAGTGCAGTTGCATACACGACGAAAATGTGCAAAGTAACGAGTAACAGTGCGAACAGACGATCCAGTAAGCTCCAACATTGTCAAATATGCAACTGATCCTGTTTTAAAATGAGCGAAACCAGTTTACGTTAGTGTGTACGCTAAAAATAAATCGGCTGTTGTGGTATGGGAAGCTGATTGGTTAATGAGAGTCAACATGTTTTAAAACATGATGATTAACTTCAACAATGATCAAATTATTCCTGATGTCAAAGGACATTTCCAGCAATTCAGTGGCTCGTTTACATCAGAATCACATTACAGGCGTACAATAAAACATAAATGATAAACTCTAACGTAGTCGGGACGTCCTTGCGGTACCCGTTTCCATATAAGCGGAAACTGGGTGACCGGGAGAGATTTATCGTAGCAATAACAGACTTATTTTTAGCACGATCCTCGAGTGTTTCCACTCCAAAACAACTCTGCATCAATGTGCAAATACATTGGAAAACCAAATATTTTGGGTCTGGCTTGGTACTTCAATGGCCTTTTATCAGCTGCACTTAATTGTAAAACAGAATAAATTTTCGACAAATTAATTTATTGAAGCGCCAATAAGTTTTCTTAGAAGTAATCCACTCAGGATTAGCAATCTATTTGTATGCATATTGACACCATTATTTGAATTTACCGATATACACATCCAAGATACAGCCCTTGAGTTGGCAGCGTTTCAACAAGCGACATCCACATGCCATGCTGATGTACTCTCGACCAGTAGCCATGACAGTGAGGTCGATCTGAAAGCACTTCCTTTAATACGTCAAGGACATGAGTGAGAGGACTTTGACCGACGACAGGACAGCATTTACTGAGTAATATTAGCATGTAACATGTTGTTAGACCCTATAGAAATGGTAGCAGATAATACGGGCTTCCCACGCTCGACTCAATTGTGAGACACGGACCGCGATATTACGACGGACAATATTCTTATTGCTCATATTGTAGTCAGGCAAAAACATCGCAATGAAACAAACTATTTACTTGGAAAATGAGTCGAAAACTTGGTTAGCGGGAATTTTCTAGAAGCCTCGGCTCGGGGTCTCTCGATTCTACGTTGAAAACCTTGGAGTAACCGAGCAATAAACGTAAATAAGTAACAACTACACGCCGAAGAAAATGTTCTCAGTGAGCAAGAAAATTTCCACGCCTTACGAAAACTTAATTGGATATTGATTGGCGGAGGGTAAGTAGTAACAAGTAACGAGTTCCGATGTGGTGGCACGCTCGCAAATAGCGTCATTCAGTTTTTAACATCTGTATCGCCAGGTCGTAACCGAGCGGATAACACGTTTACTGCTACTTAGCACATAGGTGCGATATTACAGAACTTTTCCTGTCAAATAACGCCTCTGTGGCATATCCGATCGAAACTAGTGTATTGTGTTAGTATTGTAGCTTTATTATGTTTTAGGTGAATGATCTTCACTTCTTGTGAAGTTAACCTCTTTTTGAGTAACGTTATTGGTGGGAAGTTAAGGCTATGAGAAACCATCTTCTGGGTGTTAAAAGGCTTGGTTGGTGGAAGAAACGAAAAGCTTCACAAGGAATTGTAAAAAAATCCTTGACATTCACGTAATCACGCATAAACATTAGCAAAAGTGCAATAATCTGATGTTTATCTAACGTGCGGCTATCAACCTATCGAGTGGTATGTTGACTAATAGAATCGCAAGGTTGAAACAATTGAGTTGACGACGGCCACTAGTGCCCGTAGAAGCCGGTAATAGGACTGCGGACAGACCGCAGACACCAAGGGCCATCGAATTTGCCATTTCTTGAAATATGAGAATTATTTTGCGGGATATTGTATTTGAACAGTGCTTGTTAGGACAGGCTTGGGGAGGTTCAACAATAGGTTCTTAGTGAATCTGGGACGCGGAAAACTTGTGTCGACAGGACAGTCTAAAATTTCTCTGATTTGATGAATCTGCCACTTGATGAATAGAACCAAATCCATACTAATATTATACATTCGAAAGAAACTCTGTCTATCTGTCTGTCTGTATGTTACCTTTTCACGCCTAAACCGCTGAACCGATTTAGTTGAAATTTGGTATGTCCCAGGAAAGAACACAGGATACTTTTTAACCCGATATTCCCACGGGATCGAGACTTATGCGGGTGAAACCGCGGGGCTTAGCTAGTCTATACTTAATAATATTATAAAGAGGTAAAATTTGTTTGTAAGTTTGTATGTAGGGGGTAATCTCTGGAACTACCAGTCGGATTTGAAAAATTCTTCTTGCATTTGATAGCCCAATTCTTGAGGAAGGCTATAGGCTATTTAACATCACGCTATGACCCTTAGGAGCCGTGCAAAAAGGCAAAAAGTAAAAAAAAAAGAACGTTAAGTGAGAGCGCGGGTGGGTGATGCGATACGACGGGGTGGCTCGGGGGAAACAAGAAGTTTCAGAAGCTAGTTAGGAGATAAATTAACTACTATTTAAGAACGGAATTGGTCCGAAATTGTATGGTCGTATATCTTGGCTCCCAAATGGTATATTCCTAAACAATCCATTAAAATTAAGATAGTTAATGTTTACCGTTGGCCTTACCGGTTGAAGAAGTAAACAAGGATAAGCTATTATCACTAATTCAAAAACTAGCTAGGAGCGCAATGTCAATGTTACGAGTTTACACAATCATCAATTGACCTTCACCGTGTTCAGTATGTGTATATTGATCTGGTTCAACAGCAAGCTGCTTGCTATGCTATGCTCTTGATCTAGTCCAAGAGTCATAATCAGCCTATAATGTTCCCACTGCTGCGACACAGGCCTCCTCTCTGTGAGAGGGAGTGGGCCATAATCCACCACGCGGGCCCAGTGCGGGTTGACAGATGTCACATGTCTTCGAATTTTTGGTTCTAGAACATGCCGGTTTCCTCACGATGTTTTCCTTCACCGTTTTGAGAGCAGTGGTGACGAAAATAATTTACACAAAGTAAAGCGCCTGTCTGGGTTCGAACCTACGACCTAAGTTCAAGAGTAAGCTGCTACTATGCTTGTATATGTTTAAGATGTTCAAGAATCAACGTCAAACATGAACATGATCAGTAACCAACCTCCTATTTTTTGAAGTCGGTAAAAAGCAGTTTGGAAGACTTCACAAGAAAGTGAGTAATTAAGCTTCGGAAGCTTCTCCTGTTTCAAGGCGGAAGGCTTTAACAGACGGTCTAGAACTGTTGCTAGGACTTTGGGGTTCGAGATTTGTTAATATGGTAGGCAGAAGAAAGAGGAGTTTGTTTTACAGTTATAGTGCGTGCCACAAAAGATGAGATTAACACACCACGTGGTTTGACACTTGAGCAGTACACGATTTTAAGTCTCTTTAGCGGTATGAGGTCTGAGCGCGGTACGGGACCAGACGTCATAGGGACGGCGGGGTCAAGTCTCATCTTTCGTGGCACGTATTGTACAAGCCTCTGTTTGTTTTTAAATTACCTCTTTGTGTCAGTAGTTGCATAGTACAAAAGAACACTGAAACAAAGCTCAGTGTCGCTCATAAAAACGTTAAATAAATTATTTTCGTTGAAACAAAACAAAGCATAAGCAACGGCCAAAAACTGTACACAAAGCGGTTCAACAGTAGTTTTCTTTCACGGTTCTTTGTATACATTTGATATTATTATTTACAAAGTAGGTAAAAAGATAAGGGCTGCCATCCGTTCGGGTTTCCCCGATTTGTCCTAGTTTAGAGGACGTGGGGACCGTCCAGGCGAGGTTTCTACATAGTGTCTACTGTCTGCGTTAGAGGAAATCCGACTTTGAATAATTTTTATTTAAAAATATCTTTATTTCACCCAAATGTAGGGAGTTTTTTTAAGTTTTTCTCCGGATTCCGTAATTTAGGTGATGGCAGCCCTAGTAAAAGGCCGTAAATTATTTTATACCAAGTATTGGTAAAGAAACGTTGACATCGTGTGTGGATAATCATAAGCAGCAAACCAAAACAATAGTCGGGGACCAAAATAAAGACCGTTTATGTAGATTTATGTCACGTTCTATTTTAGTATTCGACCAGTCGCGCGTGAACTTGCCCGCTAGAGGGCGCGCCGAGTGTTGCGCACGCGCCGGCCGATTTAAATAAGAGTAAGAGGAAAACTCCAACGTTCGAAGAACGGTGATGGTAGATTAGTCATTGCGCACGTAATTTTAAGACTATTTTCAATTGGATGACACTGCCATGAAATTCATGGTATTTAATTAGAGGTATATGAAGACGCCAACGCAATGGCCCTAATAAATGCATGACTTACCAATAAAACAAACAGATTATATTCCCGTATGGGGAAATATAGAATCGAAATTCAATTTGCATAAATTCTGGTACTTTTCGTGGAAAAGCAACAGATGAAAACCGTCTCAAACGGGTTAGGATTTTAGGGAGCTAAAACGTGAATGAATCGTTTCAATTTACCCTTCCAAGACTGCAATAAGTCATTCGTAACCCGTAGCGAAACTTGAGGTGAAGAAACAAAACCACCTGTTGAATCAAATTGCTTTGTGAAAAACATTTGATGGATGTCTTCAGGAGCTGTTCGCGTCTCAACAGCTTTCCTAGATAAAGACGTTAATAAAATGCTCTCTTTTGTATTAAATTCTAACAGCTCGGGAGATTTTGATTCGGTTGATAGACATCAGGGGGGCAATTCTCGTAATTTTAAGAACGTCCTGTCTGATCTGTCTCTATCTGTCAAAAATACATCTAATTTCCCTATATTTTTGATAGGTTGACATTGATTGTCGCTGAGATGAGATTGATTGAGAGCAGTGGTGGCCAAGTGTTAACGGCCGCGACATGCGAGGTGTAGGTCGTAGGTTCGAACCCAGACAGGCGCTTTACTTTGTGTAAATTATTTCATCACCACTGCTCTCAAAAACGGTGAAGGACAACATCGTGAGGAAACCGGCATGTCCTAGAACCAAAAATTCGAAGACATGTGACATCTGCCAACCCGCACTGGGCCCGCGTGGTGGATTACGGCCCACTCCCTCTCACCGAGAGGAGGCCTGTGTCCCAGCAGTGGGAACGTTAAAGGCTGATTATGTGAGATGAGATTGCGACTAGGTTTTGAACGTTTTTAATAACGGGAATTAGCCTTTAAATTATGACATTTACAATGTTGCACTTGAAATTATACTCCTATTATGAGATCAGCTTATGTCTTCTGCTATTGACAATTAATATGCAATACAAGATCCCCGTGCTATAGAATTTTTAATGGACCACTTAGATAGAAATAAACATTGCCATTCAAAGTTAAATCATACATAAACATTAACAACAGATTCAATATACCATTTTCCTGTTTCTCGGATTACTCAACAAAATTTAGATTGTATTAGAGTAATTTAACCAGTTAAAAGGAAAATATATGTCTTGCAATTATTTTGCATGTTCATATATTTCCTCAATTCAGGGGATAACAACTTGATCATTTGTGTCATTAGGATTTGGACTGGCCAAACCACAAATTATTATTGACGTATAGAATCTAGAACGCCAAAACCGGTATCAAACAACCTGAAAAAAAAAATATGCTGGCAATGGTTCCCAAAAACTAGGTTAGTATTAGCATACATAGTATAATCTTTCTTTTGTATTTAATTTAAAACCCAAAGTTTTTAAAGTTTCACCCGCATAAGTTTCGATCCCGTGGGAATATCGGAATAAAAACTTTCCTATGTCCTTTCCCGGGACTCAAACTATCTCTATACCAAATTTCATCTAAATCGGTTCAGTTTTTTAGGCGTGAAAAGGTGACATAGACAGACAAACAGACGAGAGTTACTTTCGAATTTGTAATATTAGTATGGACTAGTATGGATGAATGAAACCATCTCTAACAAAAACTACAGCTGCAAATTGCAAAGCTGATTCACATCCAAAGCGCTAGAGTTCCACCCGTTGCGGTGAAACGTGGAACCCGGGCTAAATTCTGCGAAAAATTATAAAATTTTGTGCTCAGAATCATTCTAGGTGTATATTTTCTGACGCTGATAGCCTAATTAGGTTTTACTGTCTTACAAGCACATTTAAGTTTATACCCTTACCTTGAATAAAGGAAATGAAATAACCTTTCATCTATTTTACCCGCACAGGCGTTAATTCGTGACAAAGCCGAATTCTACTCCCAAAAATACATTGCAACATTTCCATAAAATGAAGCACCGTCAAGTGGCAATGAGTGGTTTGTTTAGCTAACACAATATTAGGTGGGGAAAACAATTTAATAGTTACTTTCTAACAATTAATGAAGATCCATATTGAAAGGTAAAAAAAAATTGTGCACGAGTTATGGAAGAAAGAAAAAGGAATATGAATTCCTAAGACGAAATGGTGCTGGTGATTCCAAAGTATTTTAACGTGGAAAAAGCCATTTTGAATATGCTGGGAAATGAGAAATAAGTCTACGAAAACTGCTCTGTTTAAAAGAGCGAGAATCCACGAAGAAAAGTAAAGCACCACGAATTTAGTCAAGATGAAAGGGGCAAGTATCCCATAGAACCGCCCACTAAGAAGGCTGACGAAATCGAGGTCATGTCTCGTCGCAAATTGGGCGGGCGGCGTCACAGGCGGTGCTTATGGATGAGACCTACCGCTCAAATATAAATGAAGATTTCCTCCAGGATTACCAGTGCCAGAGGGTAGTGAAATATTATATTAGCACTTCTCTGGAATGGCCGAAACAGCACATTTTTAGCCCCGACAACTTTAGGAAATACCGTTTTAAAATGTAATCAAGAAAATAGGCTGAAAACTTGAAATGTCGTGAATTCTATTAATTTGTGAATAAAGAAAGCCATTGGGTATTTTCATTTCAATTTCAGGACCACAGCTTGAAAAGATTAGGTTCTAATGTATTTGAAAACGAACAACGCTACAGTAATTGAGAACAAATCTGTCCAAAATAAATATAGACTTAATCAAAGTAAAGAGGTATTTAATAACTGCTCCAATTTCTAGGCATATTTTTCTAATCAATCAAAGCTACTTTTTACGTATTTCAGATAGAAAAACACTAGTCTGTTACACGAACTGTAAATCTCTCGTTTATATTCCGAAATAAAACACCCTAAACTCCCTCCTTTCTTTTACCTCCCAAGTAACAATTTCAAAAGAGAAGTGAAAAGTACTTTCCAATTCAAATGTAGTCCCGACCATGCTATAAAACACTGGGGGTATAGTTGGAAGACTCATTCATTATGTTGATTACTCCGTTCTTCCCGGGCCGGTTCCTTCCTGGATTCCCTATTGTCGTCGGCATGCCGTCGCGGCGTCGCGAGATCTTAATCTTTCTGTTAATTGTCGCGATACAACGTCTCTCGGTTTGGTTAACGAGCTGTTAACTTGAGCCATTGTGTCGCCTGTCTTTGCAAGATAATCTACTCAAATTGCGTAATGTCGCAATGTGTAATTTATATATTTTTGTTAGCACTTGACTTATGAAACTATGTCTGTGCGTACGACTAAGGTGGTAATAACCTATAAGTTTAGTAGAACACTGTTATACTACTGGACAAGGTTTTATCTAATTCCAAAGAAAATTACATACATATTTTAGTGTGAGTTCTTAACTGTTTTGGTTTCCAAGAAAAGGAAAATATTCCAGTGCCACTTATAAACTAGTTAACTGTTGCACCTCTGGCGCTGATCTTTACTAACTATATTTAATAACTTTATTGTGTCAGGCACACGGCATCTAACACAATGATCTTCAATCATCAAAGGAATAATATGAAGCCATGGTCAAACGCCAAAGGTCAAAATCAAACCATCTTCCAACATTTGTCTTATTATAACTAATACTTAATTACTAAACAAATAAAAGAATACTCACGGCTTGCAATCAGTTCTGGTGCGACGAGACCATTCAGGTCAGGCTCTTCGCCGTACCAGAATATCCATAGCTCTTTAGCGGCTCGGAGGGAGAGGGGCGGCGGCACGGGTGCGCTCATCTCATAGATGTTGTCGGGCGGCGGCGGCGCCGGCACCCGCCGCCACACGCACAGGATGTCCCCGGCCAAACAGCGCGCGTAGCTGCTGATGACCGGGTCCGCCAGTGGCGCGCCGCCCTCCTCCCCGTCGCCGCCGCCGCTCGTCTCCCCCCATACGAGCTTACGCCATTTTATGCCATACAGCTCCGTCTGGAATAAGAAAATGAGGGTTTAAATCTTAAAACCTTTAAGCAGTTGTTAAGCCAACACAACTATTTATTTTCGAATATCACAATAATTTACGGAATTCACATCCAGGGATCCCTTAAAATTGAGGATTTAAATAGAAATTTAAAAAAAAATGACTAAAAGTGCGACGTCGTATTGCTAGCAAGAGCCCGAAAATCAACAGAATGGGACCCCAAGTGCGTTGAACACAGAAAACTTTGTGATGAATCTAAAATGAAGACAATGTGTTATTATAACAATAGGATTTTACTAGAGCAATTACACGTAATATCTAAATACGAATACTACCACGTGACAACATAGAACTGAGTTTGTAAACAAACAATGAAACTTCGCGAAAACAATAAGAAGTCCACAACGACGCCAAACCTGCCAACATGGACAGAATTAATCGTCCGCATAATCAGGACGAAAACTGCACAGAGACCTCGAAATAATTCTAAAATTGTCTCTGGCAAGAGTCCAGGGGGACAGAGGTGCAAGATCAGAGGTATTCTGCGTCGCACCCGGAAGCCGCTGTGCACCGCAGCGAGGAATTTATAGTTGTAAACTAACGATATCTCTAGAAGCTTTTGTATGGGACTTGTTCAAAATATAACCGGGTGTTGCTAGAATATCGCGTATTCTAGCAACACCCGGTTAGGTTGTAAAAACGGTGATAAGGCGACACAATGCTCTAACGCGAAGAGATTAACCGACACTGTTTTTGTGGCCTCGACACGTGTTCCGTAGATTAAGCAGTTACCCCAACGTATAAAGTTGGACGTTTATTTTATAGAGAACAACTAGTACTCGCATGGACATTATTAACACATTTTACGAACATGCCAATTATATTAAAAACGATGATCGCGACATCCGGAGCACCTGTGTCTGCTATTATCGGCAAAAGCTTTCATAAAATACTGTATAATAACCATTCAGGGCGGCAATTCATGTTGATGATGTTCTCATAATATTTAAACTTTATTTATTGAATCAGCTGAAAGTCCTCGCCATTAAAACCGCACGCTGTACGTTTTTAAGCAAATAAGTACGCAAATATCAAATAAAACGTCCAATTGCGATGGAAATTACAGAATACTTTCGCTTTTCTTGAGTAGATCTCTGAATTGAAAAGATTTACATGGAATGTCAATTACAGTGCTGGTTTCCGCGTAGCTTGTCAGAAAAGACTTAAGGAAATAATATAGCGTGCGTGGTCGAGAGACTTGGAGCAAGTCACGATTTGAGGACTATTAGAGTTATGTAGTTCATTCCTCTGTATGATTTCAACAGCTTCCGTTACAACTTTATCCTGAGTGCTTGAAGTTCATAAAGCCACAAATCGACCGTTAAACTTTTCATTCACACATAACCCGAAAATGACCAAGCGGCCAATTAGTTTCCCATTCACAGAGCCATTAGTGAGCGGCAATTGCACGGCTAAGTGTGAGTACATGCGGCAGGTGGTGTTTCGACCTTGGGTATGCAAATATTTTATCGGGTCAAACACCCATCGCCCCTCGCTGGACACTGCCCGTCTGTAACACTTCTATGTTTTTCTATAGTCTCTTAAAGTTTTCACTTTCGTTTGTTAATTATTCTTATGCGTATTTTGCCTTATGATAATTGTGATTTGCTTTTGCAGTAAAAAATCGATTTTAGGGATCAGGAGTGCTTTGATAACAGATAGTTTCTGAGGAAATCGATCGATATGTATAATTTCACTCAAGACTCCCATTTTGCGAAGCTGTTTCAATTTGTATTTTAAATATCAATTTGTTATCTTTCATATTGAGTCTCTATTTAGTAAGTCAATACATTGTTTTACAGGCAGAGAATCATCAATGTAAATAATCCCAAACACAAATATGTTTATTGTTACATTACTTCCCGAAAGCTTTCAACCCTTCACCGCATACGGTCGGCGGCACTCTACCCGCGTTTCTGGTCATTTAAATAAACATAAAACGATATACAGTAAAATAGGTTCCGTTTTAATGGACAGTAAGTTGAGCGTAAATATCAGTTATTACATAACTGATAAATATGATTTATTAAAGTAAATACAACCGTAATAAGTGCGATAGATATCTGCTGTTTCGCTTCTGATGGTTTTTGTGAATTGGAAACTTATCACTTGTCTTGTGTATTCCTTGGGTCTAAAAGAGAAGTTCAAATAGGTCTTCGTTTGCAAGGAGGCACATTGAACTAAATTCGTTACCTATTAATTTGGTAACCCACAAAGTTCATTGTACATTTTTCCACGACACGCGCATCTGCGGCGGAAGGGGCTAAACGCACCTGGCAAACGTGACGCGTGGGGTCGCATCGACCTAACGCGATAAGGGTAGGAATAAGTAACTCCAAACGAGTTTAGTGTTAACTTCCAAATGAGGGGTTATTGGTCGACGTCGACGCTTAAAAAGCGATGTTTAGATATAAAACTATACAAGTCAGCCGTTTATGGTGTGCTGTGCTGCGGAAGTTTTATTACTGTTTTATTAGCCATAGTAATTAATTAGGTTTTTATTGAAATATAATAAGCGTCTATAAAATAATGTTGACAGAGATTAAATAGTTTTAGTGTACGGGGTGGTCGTGTACAACGGCTGTTTATTGAGTTTTCGTTCAAAATCAAAGATCAGGCATTACTGAAGCTTGATTGAAAGGGTATATTCAATAAGTAGTTGGATAGCATTCTTGAGTACATATGGAGGAATGCGTCAAGCTCGGTGTCGTGAATGTTCGTTCGGGCGGCGCCGGGGCCGGCCGGTGGCCGCTTTCTAACGCGCCCGATGCGCCCGCGCAGCCCGCTTCACTTTCTATTGTACGACGTGACGACTTGCCTTCATTTTAAACAAATTTATTTAATTACCCGTAAAGCTCATACATACTTGCTGGCATTGTTAAGTGTCTCGTATACAGGTGTCGAGATAAAATCTATGTTCTAAATGACAGCTAGTCTCTGTGTATTTAATGTTCAATAACGAATAAAATCAATCAAGTAAGTACGCTCCTAATGTATGCACGAGTAAGTGAGCAAAGGAACTCATCAATAAAACATTGTGTAAGCGAGTCGCTAATGTATTTCCAATACACCCACACTGAGGTCAATGGATCACAATGAAAATTCAAAAGCTGCAGTATCTTGCGATGCTATGACAAAATCGCCTGGTGGATATTACGCAAAAATATTCCTCGACAAAGAGCACACTGCACAGGGTAGAGCAAGTTTGTCGGGAAAAATCAGCGGTTATTTGAATTTAAAATGCGAAACGAGCGACGGATGGACGCCTAGCCCGACGATAACACCCGGATGAAGCCGGTCGAAAGCCGTGCCTTTTCCGGAAAATTCTGCCTGTAACCGATTCTAAAGCGGTGTTACGTCACTCCGTGCAAGCCTTTGAAAAGTTTAAAGTCAAAAGAGAGCACGGCTTAAATAGTTTGTAGCGTTCTTCCCGTGCATGTAATTAAAATATTTTGTTATTTGCTCGTATTCGATGTCTTGCAATAGCAGTACAGCACGTATATATTGGGTTAAATTAATACACAAATAGCAGTAATGTTCCCATTTGGTCCCTTTATCATGGTCGCCTACGCATGCAATCGGTGCGCTGGCGTATCCCTACGTTGAAGTCTTTTGCATCGTTTGGTGCACATATTTGGACATACGCGCACTCAATGACTAATTGGCGCATAAATGCTCTGTGAAGATATTGTCCACTTTAACTTGATATTCTTTCAATAACCTACTTACTTGTGACGTTCTTAAGCGCAATAAAAAACATGCTGTCGTACGGTGTATCCGATAAAAATATTAAGGAATAAATAAATAAAAAAATTATTTAATAATCAGTTTCCTGTAAAACAATGATCCCGTAAAGCGATCATAACCTAGAACGGAAAAAAACTGCATGTCCAAAAAAGTCGAGCACCGCTAGTCGAGTGAGCGGGACAGGCGTATGAGACATGAGCAAGACGGCGGCAATCGCGAAAGTGAGAGGAGGCGAGACGCGGAGCGGCAACACCGCGCGGTTACGTTACTAGCGGGGTAAACAATCGAGGATGATGTGACGGTGCGCTGCGCGTGCGACCGCCCCCGGCCGTGCACTTCGCTACTGCATTTTTGACGTGTGACGTCACTAGATGCGTTTTGTTTTCTGGTCAGGGCGAGGGTGACTATTTCGTTTACCTGTAAATACAAGAGTATAGTCAAGAGACCGGGTGTCCGATCACTGCGCCCTAGTCCCGAGTGCATAAACAGTGTTAGAAATAGTCACCTAAAAATAAGCGTGTTTGTAAACAGTCTGCGAAATTTCATGGGTGTCGAGTGTTGCGGCGTTGCGGCGGGTATCAGTATTTGGGCGCATAATGGCACAGTTATCGCAGCGTCCGCGGTGTGCCGACCACTGTCCACTTCCGCGAACGTCATCATTATTATGGATTGCGAGTGTTGGACTTATGTCACACGGTTGTTGCCATGTACCTTACCTTATTTTTTCTATGAGTAGTAATTTTGAAAGTTTCTATGAAGTATCGTAAACAATGTCAAGGGCGGAGAATATTGCGCTCAAAGTCGTAAAAAAGTTATAGGCGAAACTATCTAAGGTCTGGAATATAATAAACTGGGGAAAATAAAGCATAAAGTGGACGGTTCCGCGCCGAGAAGAATTTCTTACGCCATATAAAAACAGAATCCAAATATTGTATGGGAGAGCGCAAAACTCTTAATCACTCGAACAGACCAAACATGGTGGCCCTGTCAAAGACCATTACTACAAAATTAATAGCTTGAACAATATGAAGCCTTTCAAAGGGCGTTTAACTATAATAACTAACATGAACATATTATCGTAATAAAACCATTATAATGGAGACAATATTTACTGCGGACTACAGTTACCTGCTCCAAACATTCACATGCGTACTCACACAGACGCAGTGCAAGCCGACAATATACTACCACATTACTTGCGAGTGGGCGGCGGCAAACGGCAACACTTACCATTTGATATTCCTTACTCTGTCTACTAAAAGTAGAGCGAGTGAGATGGAGTTATAAGCCGCACAGTTTTACCAATGTTGTCATGATAAAATGATTACCTTTGACCCCAGAGATTCTTATCATACAGGCGTCAAATTTTTGCTTTACGCTGTCCCCCAATGATTTTATTCAGGTATTATTATTAGAAGATTATTCTTTGAAGTAAAGGACATGAATTCTATGTACAACATAGCCCATCTTAAACCGAAGGTTTGATGGTCATCATGAGGTCAGTAATCGGTACAGGATTTCATTGAAAGAGGTTTTAATCAACTGACAAAAATCAACTCCTACTCTACTATCTTCAAACAAAACTGGTGCGGAAATAAAAATGACGAACACTTCAAAGACTGCGAAGCGGTCGAGAGACCTCACAACAAAAACCTCATAAACAGAAACTGAACTCGAATCAATTTCAATCAACCACTCACACAATCTAGAGGAAATACATGCCATAGAGATCAACGGAAGGTAGTGGACAATGAGCAGGAAAACGACGTAGCCATATTTATAAAAGCGAGATTTACATTCTCGTGGTCCAACTCAGCTTGTATGTCACCAAGGGCGAGGACACATGCCACGTGACCAAAGATAATAGATCCCGCTTATATTAGCTAGCGTGGATAAAACTCTAGGAATATTTTCCAATAGATAAGATTTATAACAAGACCAAAAGTCGTTCAGAACTGTATACAACTAACAACAGGCCATTAAGTTGACTAGCTTACAAAATATTTGTAGCAATTTATTTATCGTTGAAAACCGTGAACTATATATTTTAAAGTATCGATAGTTAATTTCGCCGAGTTAACAAGTATGATATTGCTTGCACGAAGGTATTAAAATGGAATTGTTATGCGGCAAACGCGTCTACAGGCACGCGCCATGGATCGTTTTAGAGGCCACATCGGCGCTTGCGCATGTATGTCTACCTTCGCACAACCACAACCAAACACCGATGTAAATTGAATTCATCAACAATTATACGTATCGATACACAATTAACAAAGGAACAAGATGATTACTAACTTCATAGGGCCTACAATTAAAGTTGTAGATATTGAATCTTCTGGTACGGAGTTAAGCATAACTTTCTAAGTCTAATATGTCAAAAGTGGAAATGACATCATACGAAGAAGACGATCTATTCGGTCTTAGTATTTTTAATTGCCATTTAGTTTTGCTTACGACTATTCGAGAAGTATTACGTCAGGATAATGTTGCTGGTATCATGGTACCGCGAGGCCGACAACAAACGGATAGACGCAGTGTACAACCTCAGGAAAGGGGTCGACACACGAAACGGTTACAAGATCGTCGACTGTCGAAAATTGTCTTGAAAAATCATGTTTTTAATGCTACTGCTCCATCTACGTTAGCGTTAAAGTTAATGTCAATGGCCAACGACACGTTAATTAGGGCATTAAAAATGCGCGTTGGCTACACTTAGGTTACAATGCCGTAAAGAGTGCACTAAAACCCTTTGATGTGTCCAAAAAACCGACACTCGAGTTATCGCTTAACGTTTAATGCCATTAATAATGCCATTTGTATAAAATGCCATTAAAACGTTGGCCACATCTACGTAACGCCTAAATTAACGTGTTAATTTGCGCGTTAAGACGCAGATGGAGCAGTAGCATAACGGAAACTGACGGTGCATAGGACACTGATCTGAATTTATTTGCAATGGAAGAATTTAAAACTAAAATGGATCTGAGGTTAAATTATAAATCTTGAGCAGCCTCTCCACATAAAATCTTTTCTTACTCTGGGAAACGTAACTATAAACATTCAATCTTTAGAATTCATTTATGTGATTGTTAAAGATTCCCAGTCCGAGAATATCATTCACACGAAAAGATAAATTACACACCAGATCTAGATCCAAAGCCGGGTATCGTCCTCAGTGCCGAAGGGTAAAGGGTACCCAGGTAGGCAGTATTGGTGCGATACGCTGCTAACAGTACAACCGCGCGCCGGCCGCGGTCAACGAACTCAACGACCTTACGTCTAGTTTAGAAATTTGAAGGTTTGCCCTAGTTTTTTTTCTACCAATAAAGTAACACTTTATATGATTTGAAAGTTCATTGGAATAAGAATAAGTTCCTTGAGACGTTAAGTAAGTAAATAAAGTAGTAACACAATAGCGAAATCACTGATGTCAAGATGTTGGCAAACGTTTTAATCTCGAGATTGAGAACTCGACGATAGTTCGTACGAGCCGACAGAATGCAGATTCCGATGCAGGCCGCAAAGCTTTTATGCATACAAAGGACGTCGCTAGGATATTGTGGTGTGACAGGTAGTTAGATGCGAGTAACAAGTACATTCGCAGAAACGTCTGTTATTGAAACCTGAGGAAACACGACGGAATTATGTGAAGGAAAAGTTAAACAACGACAATCCTCCAGAAGATATAAAATTACAGAACAACTTAGTGGGTACAGAAGCAACATCGCCTACATACTGATCTCGATTATTCCGTGTCTTTTGCTCCCTCTCGAACATACCTTCTCACGCGTTAAACCTCAGCCTCTATGGTGACACGTAAATACTACGTGCACTATTTAACAAGTGGGCCGCGACAAATACTGGAAAGCCACTTGCACCGTGCACGTTTACCAACTCGGCTTTAATTGAAAGATTATGATAATATGCACACGTTCGGTTGATTTGGGATGCGAGAGCCACTTGCATATTACACTGTATAATTTTAAACATCAGTGAATCTGTTTTATCTACCCTAAATACAATATTGAGATCTTTGAACTTCATAAGATCCTTGCCAGATTACTAATATTGTACGGGCAATGGACTTCCCAGATCAAAACTTGCAAATGAATGTCCTTCGAACTATGCGTCATGCAAAACTTAAAATTCACGAGACATAACCAGACAATTCTAACAAAATCGATATAAATTCGGTTCTGATTGAATGAACATCATTATGATAATCATAGACGTTCTTGTCGGCGAATTTACACCTTCACGTCTTGAGCGGATGGGGGGGACGGATGATAGAGGCAAAGCAAAGGGGGGATTGTAGTGAAAGCGTTTCGAATTAAATCCGAGAGAGCCCTCAGACATTCGGCCATGTTATTTTGCAGTCTGATGTTAAGATATCGTGTGCTGACAATCTATTTTGTCAATTAAACTAATAATTTCGCCGGCCGCCGCTGTGCAATAGCTCCGATTCGCATTGTCTGTTGACAGTTAATTTTGCTAGTCATTTGCAAATGAGGTCAACTTGCAAGCCGATACATCGTTGAAGCGTTATGTAATTAATGTTCATAATAATTATCGGCGTTTCTGAATGTTGAAGTTGGAAATAAATGCTAAAATAAAGCAAAATTTTAGAGAAGAATATTATACATATAAATGTCATTATTTTAAGCAATAACTTGGCCTGTCACTATTGTGTTACATTTCAGCGCTTCTATTTAAGATGGAAACATAATGCACAAATTACTTAGTTCAGGCACTACTTATTTCAAGATTCATCCAAAACACGGTGGCAGTTTGTTTCCAAAACACTTGATTACTCTCATGTATCTTTAAAAGTCTATAAAGTTACTTCGCAACTCCATTTTAATAAATTAGTCTGACTGCCTTTAGTTTTATCGCGGCAAGAAAGTTTCACCAAGTTGAAGTAATACATCCAAGTTTTACATACGTTAGCTCTTAATAGGCGAGAGGTTGGAATACGTGAAGTTATGTGTTACGCTTGTACAACAACACGACGCAGTTAATCGTATAGTGAAACTTGTTTTCCGTGAGACGAGGGCCAAAACTCGTACGCAAAGGGCCGACAAGCGCTTTCGGCTACAGACATTTGTAATGCTCCAGCTAATCTCCAAAATGTCTTATGTCATCTCACAAAAATTTCGCAAATAAAGTATTGCAATGATAAAACCAAGTTTCAGTTTTCAAAGTGCGCCTCGCGCCTCAGGCACGTACAGACGGTGCCAAGTGTTGTCAACACACAACACCGTCTTGTTTACACAATAAAAAATATAGGTCACTCTTTACTTTCACGCTTTCAGACACTTTTGTCCCGTATGACACGGGGTGTAGCAGGATTACGGAGTAAAACTACTCGTGTAGAAATAACCTTTAGCCAATAAAAGCGAAAGTGGAGCACAAGGCTAGTGAAGACTTGTTTTTATCGATCGACATAACGCAGAAACCTGAACACGGTGTGTTTTCAATCATACTAATGAACTTTACGTTCGTCGGAGATGCATTCAACTGAATCCAATTTTTAAGTATTGACGATTAAGTCAATTAGTTAATGGGCCACGTTTTAATTTAGATAAATTATAGTGAATTGATTACCGTGTAACTAATAAACATAATCTAATAAGAAATTAAATTAATCTTAAATTGTGTTTAATTTTAAAATTAATCATACAAGTATTAAAAGTTCTTTATAACACAATAAGCTGATAAATAATTGCAAATCTGTGGTGACAGGACCCGTACTGGCGTCGAGTGGCGGAGACTCTGGCGAAGCATCGAATGTGGGACGGGCACAGAGCACTTCTGTTATCTTGACCCACATATTGTGACCGCGGTCGCGGCCGGACCACTGCCGCTATTATAGCGGAACACCTTAATTGCTTTCTGATGGAAAACGTCGAGAAATTCAAAAAGGGCAACTACAGAAATAGAAAATTATGAAAATCTTTGAAGCTTTATCTAGGTAAACAAAAACAATAAGTCATTCTTCAAAATAATACAAATTGGGTGAAAAAAAAAATAGTGAATGAAAAGACCATACGTCCAAAGTTAACTGAACAGAATTCTCCAGATGAAAAGGGAGAATAAAGGCATCAAATAAAAGATTCCAATATCGCTGAACGAATGGTAAAAATCGAGATCGTAACCAAATGAGAAAGAGCGAACGTTTTTCCTCGTGACAGTATCATCAAAACAGAACCTTGACCCAGAATGTGGCTCGTAACAACAAGAGGAAAAGGACGTTACGAAGATGCTGTCAGGATCGCATCAAGTGATGTCATATCGTCTGAGTATTTAAGACTGGTTTTATTTTATTTACACAAAAATTTTAGTGTCCTTGAAGACCATTTTTATTTTAGTCAGTGTGATGGATGACTGGATTTTAACCCCATTTATTCTATACTAATATAATAAAGAGGTAAATATTGTTTGTATGTAGGGGGTAGACGCTGGCTGGAACTACCAGTCAGATTTGAAAAAAAAAATTGCATTTGATATCCCAATTCTTGAGGAAGGCCGTACGCTATTTTACATCAAGCTATGACCCTTAGGAGTCGAGCAAAAAGAAAAAAAAGTCAAAAAGAACGCTAATGGAGTGTAAATGTGGTGCTGTTCCACAAACGATGGGACACTTAATATCGTGCCCTGCGGTTCCTGTCAGCTGCACGTTACAGGAACTGATGGACGCTAGTGATGGCGCCAAACAAGTGGCCGAATTCTGGGCCGAGTACATTTTATTTAGATTGCTATCGAAGTATCGACACGCTAAGAAGAAGCGAAAACGCTG
Source organism: Amphipoea oculea (assembly GCA_945859645.1). Taxonomy (NCBI): domain Eukaryota; kingdom Metazoa; phylum Arthropoda; class Insecta; order Lepidoptera; family Noctuidae; genus Amphipoea; species Amphipoea oculea. The sequence continues at coordinate 21,043,858 of OX243873.1, forward strand.
ATGCGATGCGACGTCGGGGGAATAACAAGAAATTCCACGCGGACGAAGTCGCGGACATAAGCTATGATAGATATGGCAGTGAGAAAATATCCACTATCAATGGAAATGTATTTAATCACAAATATGTATTTATTAATTAATTCTAAAGCAAACGAAGTCGAAGCAAGTTAAATATAGTAATATTCCTAGGTATTTTAACAATTAATAACGCCGTGGCCATTAAAATATTTTCGTGTATTGAAATTATTTCATTCCAACTCAATTTAAGCAAGGCCATCAAGTAAATGGAGTAATTCGATAACGCGTTTACTCGAAAATAGTTTTAATTGCCGAGGCTCGGTCATACGGACCTTTCTCTTCAATGTGGGTTAAATAAAGGCACTCGTTGCGGAACTGCATCAATTAAGGATAATGTGGATAGCGCGCGAAGGACGTCCACGCTCGCTCCAAGGACCGACCTCTATATAAATGTATTGGTTTTTTATTAGATACATTATTAAAATACTTCATGCGATAACTTTGATAAGTAAGCCAATCGATACTCATTACTGATAATTTAGTATCGATCAGTAATTAAAAACCTGCTGGCGTGTCATTGTCAACTTTAAAACTGTATCAGCTGTTTATCTTTGCATTGCACCCGAGTTGTTAGGATCAGCTTAGTATTTGGGTCATAATGTAGTCGTTATCAAGATGCATATTTTTTTACTGACCTTGGAGGGTATGACCGTTGGATATGTGGTGCAATACCAATTCTATTGCATGCAGCAGATCCCAGGAAAGTGTGAGCAATGTTTGTTAGTCATTTCCATGCGTGTTTTGAGTGCATGTTCCCACAAGCGTCATCATGCCATACGTCCCATTGAACACGTTCACTTATTATCACACTGCTACACTAGGTACGTACTTCAATAATCTGGCATTTTCCAGCTTGAGGTCACTAGAAACTCGAGATAAACAGTGCGTCATTCTTATGTAGGTAAACGCGTCACGTCGCGTATTTATTTCCCTAGGAAACGTCAAAACGTTTTCCTCATTTGTTTGCGAGTCGTCCTTTGATTCTCAAATGTCAATGCTCGCTGGTCAATCATTGCACTGGTTCTGTTATTGTTTAGGAAACGTTATAACAGCAATCGTAATATTAAATTCAAGTGTTGAAGGAGCGTGAGATACGGCCGCCGCAACTGTTCGCTTATCATGTGTGATAATGTGGCATTAAATAGCCGGCCGCTCTGTAAACAACTGCGATTGGTTACAAAATAAACAGTACAAAGCTTTCAATTGTGGTTTTGATGCGAGGACCCAGATGCGGGTCATGAGGGGCTGGCTTTATGTACCGAAATTATGCGAGTGCACTATATTTATTACAACGGTCTTCCTTTTAATTTATACACGTGCTCTTTCTTGTGTTGCGCTTGAGCATCCTTCACGAGTACGTGCTTTATCGTCAAGATTATGATGACAGCGACATTTTAATTCATTAGCGTCGTGAAAGGCGATGAAAGAATGTATTATCAATGTGTTTACTATCATTACATTTAATTATAATTTTATAATACCTAATAATATTTGGTAAAGAATTAAAGATTAGATTAAGGTATTGATATTTTCATCAAAAATCGTTTGTTTTTGTACCATCTGTTCTCGACAACTTGGTCACACAATCTTTATTTCCGGCAGTGACTTCCAAAGCTTTTAATCGTGTTTTACTGTGGTCAATGATAGCGGTATGTATGATACACCAACCGCTCTCGTTGGAACCCTGATACCGTGAGAGTGTGATAAGTTATCAGCTGATAGATAACGACCCCCGCGACATTACAAAACTTATAGTTTGTTTATAATTTAAACAACATTTAACTCTTCGTTCCTCAACATTTTCTATGTGGATTTGAAGACAATATTGTTTAATTTATCAATCAAGTTATGTTTATTTTCCAATTCAGCGTGTTAATATACACAGTTTTAAATGTTTGCTGTTTACAGATATTATGACAAATGAAAAAAACAGGACAAACCAAATCTATCTGAACTCATTTACATGCTCACAGCGTGCGTAACGTTGTAACATAAGTAGTCAATACATAATTAAGATACGATAAACCGGATTTAACGTCGGCCACAGTTTGCTCCAGTGTGCGCATGCGCAGACTACTTTTATATACTTCAGTGACCCGTCAGAAACAAATCAAGCGTTTAATAACCTATAAGGTCACCTTTATTTTCATTATGAACAATGAGATCTTACAAATAACTCTATTTCAATTGTTTAGAGTTCAAATTCATTCGATTGTGCAGCCAACAAGTAAAGCACTGATTTCAGGTAGACGTTTTTTGCGACGACCTTGAGCCGTTCAAGAAACCATAGTATTTCTGTTGTCTTAGTTACGAGAGTCGTAACTTATTAACAATACAAAGATTCTACTAAAGGCAACGACTAATTTCATCACGTTTCCAATAAGATAAAAGTGAAAATTTAATGTGAAATACCAAAAGGCAAAGAACAGACTCCGTGAGAATTTACGATCATCGTAAGCATCATACAAGAATTTATGGCTTATAAAAAGCAGCAAAGCATTAGAGATTCATTATAACACAATGTCGTAATTAGGTTGATTACATTAAGAGGGTTTATAGTGGTATCGCCCCTTTGGACAAACGTGAAATAATAAAAATAATATGTTGCTTGATTGCCGCCAAAACGGTAGTTAACAACCGGTTTTAATACTGTTAACCAGTTAATTACATAGTTTAATAGACACTGGCCAGTATTAATTAGTGGTGCGATTTATTTAGTGAGGAAACCAAATCTGGTCTTAGGTTGAATTCGTAAAGGGGTGACCTAGAAGCAGGAGGGAGTCATAACAGTGGGGGAATGAGCACATTCAGGATAAAATTGAAGTCGTGCTCTGTATGCACAGTGGGTGATAAGGGGTGTGGGGCAGAGGCCGCGGAGACTCGTGTGTTCGTCAGATGCCATGAATAAGTTAGTGGTGTATTCCGTGAATTCCGTCACTCAATGGACACCGTCGTTATGGCAAGGAGTTGAGATGAAAAGAAATATCTTACAGAATTCCTTTATGAAATAAATCGGAAAAGATGGTATTTTTGTTTGCATATCAGAGAAATACATGAAAAGCGCATGCTATTTAATTAGTACGCTTCCAAATATTGCCCGTGAAAAACAACGTTACAGAATGAATGAATGATTATCGCCAGTTCATCCTCGTATGTCAAGGGTAAACAATGGTCATGGCAAATTCATAGCTTTGACATACTGCGTATGACTGTACTAGGATTAAGACAAAGCGAAAACAGGTAAAAGAACAAAGACGAACATCAACTACCTAGATAATCACAGTGCACGCAACTGGTGCCTGGGCGGAGGCCCGCTTATGGGAAAGTTACAATCATTACGACCATTCATAAACGGTTGAATGAGCGCAAGACGCCTGCGCAGCCGGCGAGCGCGCGCGCACCGACCCCGCGAGTCCCGCGACATCTGTGATGTCGCCGCGCAGATGCCGCGCATACCTCAACATAAACGGAGCCTAGGTAAAGCCAGTGAACATTCACAGCTTGACAATCAGCGATACATTTCCGATTTAATTAACATCAATAAAATTACATTGCAATTTTTTTGCGCAATGCTCCTAGTAAAGTGTATTGAACCCAAACGCGACACCTAGAAGCCCCCATGCGTCACCGCCTATGTTGTGGACGAGAAAAATTTCCACGCGACAAAAGCAGCGATGTCCGCAAACGACGCATAAATAATTAGACAATAAGCAGGCAGGGCAAGAAATCGGTAATTTGTATCGCGTCGAGATAGGCGGAGCGCAGAGGGAGACGGGTGCAGGCAGGCGCGCGCCGCCGCGGAGATATGGCAACGCGTCAGGTGGAAGTGGCGCCCGTGCTGTGCTCGCTTCTCGCCGAGGACGACCGACCGCCCCCGGCGCCCCGCGCGCCCGCCCCTCACCCGCTAATCCTCACCCGAACACAATCTGATAAAATTCGCGCCAGCTATGAAATGAACATTACGCAAAGCTACTCAACACTACAACATTGCGATAATGAATGACCCGACGGTTTTTTTTAACACGCACATAAACATTACTCCTCATGTCTCGCTATCGTGTCGCATTATCGAACGGTACGAAGCGAAAAATGTAATAAGAAAGTTATTTCCTCAACCTGGCGAAACTAGTCTCGCGAACGCATTACGGTCCGCGTTACGGCCAGGTGAATTCAAAATGACCTCTATGGGCCGGTGGCTTCTTGTGGCCTCGCTCGCCGAATGCGTTGACATTTTGTGGGTTAGCAACATGACATGACTCCGAGTTGTGGCGAGAACGATGCCAGGATGACTAACGGCCGGCCGTCATTAGCCGCCTAAACGTAAATTGTCCCATACAAAAAGTTTAACGCAATAGATCGATTCGGCAGTAGTAGCGCAATAAGGTGAATTTTGTATATCAGCGTCCACTAACGATAATCACATCGTCTACATAGACGTCGTGGACTCATTATTTAGGAATTCCTAAACATGCAACGGGAGACCTATGAACAATAGCGCACAATACTAGCATCACGTAAATCGTAATGATTTCGAAAGAAAAGTACATACGAGTTCTTTCATCAATGTAAAAGTGACTTACCAAGGCGAAGAAGTTTGTGTGGCAATCCTCGAGACTTGCACCGTTTGTTTGGTGATTTTGATGCGTCATGGTAGTCCGGGGCACTTCATTTTCAATTCACAACACTAAAAACGGGTACAATCTTAAAGAAACCACTCAAAATCTTAAAATCATCACCGACATTTAGTGAAGTTTTCACCTTTCAATGGCGACTGGAAAATGGCGGATAGGAAACAACAACCCAAGCCGACAGTGCTGCCGTAGGCGGCCAAGAATAGAAACTGGTTTCGTCTAGAAATGTGGATACGTTCCGTTTTACGTTGGTGTACTCGTCAACTTACGGCTGACTTCAGTATCTAGTTTGATTATTGGAGTCGATTTTCGTTTTTATAAAGAAACTATTAAAATGATAGAAGCGTAAACTAACAAGCAAATGTTAGTTTAGTTTGTTCTTACTTTCTACTACAGCAATTACCGAAAAAGGCTAAATTATTTAAACAATATTACAACTACAATTATTTAGCCATGTTTTCTGGTATTTGATCAAGCAGTAATAAAAATAACACTTTCCTCATTTCGAGTATCAAACATTATTTTGCATTCAATAAGAGATTACGTAATCAATGATTAAAAATAAGTTTACGAATAGTTTTCTACGTAGAATGAAAAACCATTGTTACAGTTGTCAAAAATACGGACATGGAATAAAAAAATACTAAATATTTTAAATCTTTTGCAACTAGATAAATTACTATTAATTAATTCCATTTAAAAATAAGAGGAGCAGAGAATATAAAATACAATGCTTCGGAACGTGCTGTCTGCAATACCGCGCAGAAATTTACAGGTTATTTTGTTGCACACCTTATCTAATAATATTAAAAAAACACATTATTACAGGGTCCTAATTAATAAAATAATTTACAGATCACTGCAGTAAGGTATAAGCAGAAGAAATATCCTAAAGTAGACAAAAAGTTCCAAGCTGCTGCAGAGTCTTTAGCTGCAAGAGGGTACAGTATGAAATGTTTACCATTAGTTCCAATTAAATTAATAGACCGTATTGAATCATGAACCACTAGATTTGCACCATACTTACTTAACCGACTTAATTTTTATAAATTGTCATTTGTAACTATCCTACTTTACACTTCTGATGGTAACTAACATTTACTTAACTTAGATAACAGATGCAAATAAAAAAACTGCACATTGGCAATTAAGCAACTGTAGTCCATATTGAATCCCCTGAAATTATAGGGTAAAGGCCATATAATTTCAGAGTATTCATTGACTTTCTAAAATAATAACCATACCTACAATTTTATTTTCAGTTTTTTAAGACCCACAAAGCCATGGGATCCACCTGCAAATATAGAAGAAACAATCACCAAAATATGTACCTCCAATGGCCTGAACTCTGATGCTCAATTTGATGCGTTAGAAACTAAGTTTGCAGTACTCAAGGCATGCTTTGAAGAGACAGGATATGATGTACCAAATTCACTGCTGCATTCCATTGGAAGTGTTGGTATGTTACTCTCGGTGGGAAAAGGGTGTATCCATCACAAATTACGCCAATGCAAAATAAGCTTTCCAGCAACATTCTTTCGCATTTCTCCTTTGAATTCTTCATGCGTGCCTCTCATAGCATAGCAATAACAGAAAGCATGCAGAAATAGATCCTACACATCTCAGGCATTGAAAAAATTGCAATTTTAAGAATGACATCATGAGAACATGCAATATTACAATAACAAATGCAGAGACAAATATTGCACCACTTTTTTATCAGTCTTTTTGTAACTTCTTCAGACCAAGCAAATATTCCATTTAAAAGCCTTTAGCTAGACGCTGAAACATTGACTTACCTGAGTACTAAGAAGATGTTCAATCTACAAATGTAGACATAGGGTTTCCTAACTTACAAGCTGAAACAATAGGAAAAGCAAATTTTATCTAAATAATAATGCAATGAAAATAACTTATTCTGATGTGAGTTTGCACCATCAACCAATTTGATCATGAAAGTATGGCACTAGATCAAACCCCAAAATATTTTTTTTTAACAGTGTAATAACCTCATTTCTGGGTTCCCAAGGAACATGTACAGACGCCAGCACATCAACCTACTACAATCTGTCAAATTTCTTTAATAGATTTTCAACTTTATCACTGAAACATAAGGTTCAAAGTTGATTGGGAAAATGTGACAGTTAGGTGTAGGTTGATGTGCTGGCGTCTGTACATGCTGTATTTATAAAAAAAAAAAAAAAATTAAACCTCAGGAAAGAAACTTATTGTGATGATATCCTTGTTGTCAAGATGTTGGTCAAGACTAAAGAGATTGACAAATTATGTTATTATGTAATTAGGGCTAAGCAGTTAAGTCCCCTTTAGTCTTGGTCTTGCTTGATCAACACCCAGAAAAACATTGCTTTAATAATCTGGATTGAAATTGGGACCATAGGGTGCTTACATAAAGAAGCGGATTTTCAGTCGAAACACATGTCTCTGCAGGTTGATCTTCGAAAGGAAATGGTTACATGTTTTACCTGTTTCTTTATGTGTGAGCGCATAAGTTAATGTGGGACTATTGTCACCCGCACTGATTGGTACCAACTTGTCTTTACCGGGAACCCGGTTCTTTGTGCAAGCGCCCGTACCTACTGTGTTAATTCCACTTGAGCAACAAGGCGATGCACCAAGCCTTCGTGCATCACTGTGATAAATCAATACAGGGTGGTAGGGATATCGAAGCGCAACCTATCATGGATTCAGCACACGATCCCGATCCACCTGCATTGAATTGTTTCGTTAACATTACACATACATTTTAACCGCAGTTTTCTATGAAACAGCAGTTTTTTTTTAATACAAATTTTATAACCAACAAATAATTTCTGCGCTATGGGGTAGAATCATGTGCTGAATTCGTGGTTACAGTTAGCACATCAATGTATTAACAGCAATGCCTTAGAGACTTAGGCATTGGTAACTAAATGAAGTAATAAAATTGGTATTAAATAAAATTGAATGAAGCCCTTAAATACTGTATTCAAATATTGAACATAATTATGCTTTTGCAATATATTTCGATGACACTAGGTACTTCGATACTTGACAAAGCTCTTGACAAACGATTTGGAAAAAAACTGAAATAAATATTAAAAAAGCCAACCGCCAAGCAAGCCAGCTGTATTATTAAAAGGCTATCCTGGACAAATATAAAAACAATTACTTCCTTAAATTCCTCAGTGTTATAACTAATTACAAAGAATTTTAGGGTACTGGGTCTACGTACCGTTTACGTACTACTTACCTACTTCACTTCAATTAATTCGAAATGATGGCGAATTAGCTCAAATTACAGAAATTATGGTTATTGACTCGCATTTTCAGAAAATTCAGAATGTCTATCTGAAATTTCGAATTTGGCAAAGTACCGGTGTTTTTCTTACGAAATAACGATACCCACTATTGACGAGATTTTATATTTTTTTAAGAATTCTCTCTCGGACTTTTTGTACCAATATTGTACTCTTTCATTCCGCGCCAAAACTAACTAAAAAAAAAGTAAAAAAAAAACTGTCTAATAGATAATTGCCATCTCGAAAATATCTCAATCCAATGTAAAGGACCGTTCACACACTTGTCGTTCTTCCCATTTCTATAAACTTAATTATTTTGTTACAGCCGATCTGAAAGAATTTTACAAGACTCCTGTGGACACAGCAACACCATTTGAGGCCTTGAAGAGAATGGAACTGCCCAAAAACTTATATGTGCAGCCGGACTATGTCAGATTCCACCCAGGTTAAAAAACATGACTTTTCTGAAATAATTTTCATTAATGATTATGTTTTAAATATAAAAATAGTGCAATTTTCTGTTTCAGATAAAGACACAATGTTCAATGGTATCTCAGCATTTCCCAAGAGTTCAACTATTGTGTCTGGTCTTAAGACTAGGAAGAAGTACGAAGGCTACTCTGCCAAGCGAACATGGCCCTAATTCTGTATAAGTTTAGATTTAAAAAGTTTTATAGTTTTTAGTTGATAAATAAAAAGTTTCAAATAATAGCGTTTTTTGTTTAATTTGAGTAAAAGCCGATAGTGAAAGTTCATTTTTGTATTCCACGTTCACACGACAGGCGACTCCAAAAATATGATAAATAAAGGATTGAAAATTTATCTTCTCCTTTCATTTCATTTTATGAACCGAGTGCCGAAATCCAACATCATTGGATCGGTTCACCAATGAATTCATTTTTCACTTTTGATTCATTTTGTGTTCAGACGTTTCACTTCGAGTGAAAAATAAAAAAAAAGTAAAGCGTCCAATATAGGCTAAAGTAACAGTGAGAAGTATAGATCTACTAGCTGTTGCCTGCGACTTCGTCTGCGATCCAGCGGGGCAATTGCGTAACACTATCAATCGGAATCGGTTTCATTTTGACAGTTCAACAACATTCATTGCGTTATTTACGTGTTGAGCAGACAAATTTTTCGAATTTATGAAGCAATGGATTAGCAATTGGCTTTAAAATTATTCAAATTTCGACTGATAGTGTGTTACGCAATTAGGGTGCAGGATGAAAAGTAGCCTATGCCCTTCTCCAGGTCATGCATGGTTTGCTCATGTGCCTTTCATCCAAATCCGTTCAGTTGTTTTAGCGTGAAAGCGCAACAAACAAACTTTACTTTCGTATTTATAATAATTATTAGATATGATGATAGATGAAGAGGCATGGAAACTTGGCCAATATGAATGGAACTTATGTAGTACCTACCTAAGTATAGTGAATGTTGTAAACAACTATCTGCCTTCTAAACATAACAAAGACCTTCTCCTCCTCCTTTCCTGCTCAGAACAATATTAAGTATGTGAAGCCGCGGCTTCAGCAGTTGTTCTGTCTTTTGAATCCCTGTAAAGAGATTACAAGATAGATATTCGTATGACACATGAGTTCACATGACTACCGGGATTCGGGAACGATACTTATCATGTGTAGGTTTGTGTGTAGGCATTGTTCGTATGATCTGAATCTGAATGTGTGGCAGGTTCTTATTTAGTGATGAATTCCTCCAAGTGTGGAGCAAAGCATTGTGATTCTCGAGACGGATATCGAATCTAGCGCTAGAATAGCACTTTGAACAACTGTTTCAAAGGTTTCTACTTTTCCGTTTATTGCTGCTCTAGAAATTGATAAATGTCGAAAATAAATGAAAACACTGAAAAATTAAAAATGTTCATTGGATTTGAATAAAGTTTTTCAAGGTAAAGAGGTGGCAGTTTGATACAATTTTTAAGCCTTTCACTTTTCTAACAAGTTTTTGAACGAATTAAAAGTGACAGATGAAAGTTGTACGTTACTTTGAGGTTATAAACGAAGTGAATCTCGATCTAATATGAACATATTTACTCAATTAATTAGCGAATGATTCAAACGAAATGATTTAACCGTTCCAAAATGAATGCCCTATTGATATTGTTTTTTATATTTGTGGTTATTTATTCCTGTGTGTCATGGTAAGTGGTCGATGTACGATGACACCGCTATTTCTATTATTGTTTTGTGTTTTGTTTACTATTTTGGTAACATTTGGGGTATTTTTAGGCTGCTGCCGACGTTATTGGCATGGCTGTTCATGAGAAAGTACCATATCAAGTTGAAAATAGGCAGAATCGCCGTGCCAAAGTTGATACTCAAAGATGTGAGCCTATCCAAAGATAGGTATTCTATTGTAAGTATAATGATTTTTACAAACCGTTACTCTTGTTCCTGAACACCATCTTGTAACTGTACATGTACTGCTCCCGACATGGTCCTGTTTAGTGGCACAGGGATATAACAAGTTCTACTGAAATATTATTTACTTAGTTCCTCAAATAGGAACTTACTTTCTCAAATAGGTTATCAAAAAAACAATTATTCCCGGATTTAATCTGCTTATTAGCCTTCTAGTGAACTTAAAAATGCTGACCTATATTTTTATATTCTAAAAGCCCCTTGCAATAACTAAATAAAATACATATATGCCATTTATGTTCATCAATGAAAATTTATTGTACGCAAAATTGCCATAAATATGAAATAAGCTTTACCTGATTTTATTTACAGCACATAGATGAAGTGTCATTTCAAAGTAGTTGTTTCAACTCTGAAATCAATAAACTGGTGTCAGTAGTAATCCGAGGAGTTGAAGTAACTAACAATGTGGAGGAAAAGAGGAGTGTTGTGGTTGAGACAATCCTCAAACCGCTGCTCTCCAAACAGAACTCTACTGCAAAGGGAGACAGCTACAATGAAGTGGCCGACTTCAGGAATCTTGAGAGCAGTTTGAACCAAATAGCGAATAAGGAACTGTTGGATTTTAGAGATAAGAAGCTGCCACACAGTTTGATTATGTTTGCTCAGGTATGTTGGTGCTTGTATTTACTTCTAAAATTATAAAAAAAAATCTTATCTCTTAGGTGATACGTAATACGGGCTGGTGTCCGCAACTCTATGACAATGCACTACATTTTCAGTTTTACATATAGAGAAATCTCTTATGATATGTGTAAAGGTATATTGCATTGCGTATTCACCCTACTGTGTTAACTTTTTTTCATAGAATAGGAATATTAGAATAACCCTTATTTTGTGAAGAGTTTTGCAAAAATCTGGGTTTTGAACATGTAACCTGTGGCAAACCATACTCGTACCACTTAGCTACCATGACCTACTTGTCTATTTTTAAATCCCTCTTAATTATTATTTTATTTACATTGCAACATTCATCCATACTTAATATTATGAATTCGAAAGTAACGCTGTCTGTCTGTATGTTACCTTTTCATGCCTAAACCACGTAGTTTGAGTCCCGGGGAAGGACATAGGATAGTTTTTATCCCGATATTCCCAAGGGATCGACACTTATGCGGGTGAAACCGCAGGGCGCATACAATATTTATCAAATCTAGACTATTTTTATGTAACTCTTGTAAATACTATAACTGTTATGCGCCACTTAGTGGATGACATAACTAGCTAATTTAATTATCATTATCCTGCCGCTATTTAGTTGAGTTATATTATTAGTATTGTCTCTACAGTTTTACTTATGATTTATTCTTTTAAAGGGCCACAGCTTTTACTATGCGACATAAAGAAATCGCGAAAAAAAAAAATAGCTGTTCTCTACATTTTGACGAGTTATGCGAACATAAATGTAGGGGTTTGGTCCTATAGTAAAAGTTGTTCATAATGATGAGTACAATCTCTCATTTCGATTTGTCGCATGTTCTCAATTTCATCCTGTATTATAATTGCAGCCTTGTTTAGCTATATAAAATATTTTTGCAAACGGATTTGAAAGCAATTGACAACATTTCATATTTTTAACCTGCATGTATTATTACGTTATATAAAAGTAAATTCAAATCTAGGGCACCCATATGTTTCGTTTTTCGAAATTATGTACTTTTCATTCATAAATTCAACTTTGAAATTCGGTGTATTCTAAAAAGACGTAAGCGCCAGATGACGTCATGCTTACGGTAGAATGGCGATAATACCTTTGCTTTACTGTGACCCGTCAAAAAAACTGTTACCCCCTTATTCATAAAACTTATCAAACCTATTTTAGTTAAAATGGGGTTTGTCTCTTTCTTACACACAGAAATGACAACGTGACAGATAAAGACAAACGTTCTATAAACCTATTTTAGCTAAAATAGAGATAAAGTAGGATTATGAATAAGGGGGTTAGATGGCACTTGTCTCAGTCCCAGTATACTATTGTAGTCTTTGTCTCAGTCGTTGTTTTGGTTCCTTCATTGGCGTATATTTTTCATTGGTATCCATTTTATTGGCGAAATATCAATCAAAAATTGATAATATTAACAGTAAGCAGCGTGTCAAGTTGATAGGAAAAAATATTGTTGAATTCAATTCCGTTTTTTAGTTGTTACCGACTTCACAAAAAGGAGGAGGTACTATGTTCGGCTGTTTGTATGTTTTTTTTTGTATGTTTGTTCATCGAATACTCCGCCAATTGTCGACGGATTTTTTTTCTAGTTACACTTCTTAGGTGACATTGACATGTCTTGTTTGATGTAATGTTTTCAATCAACGACATTGAATGCGCAAAGGTAACTACCACATTCCGCCATTTATGTGACGTCATCACATGACTTTTGATTTAATTTTTTTTTCTCAGAAATTTAGAAATAAAAAAATAAAATAAAAATATATTTGAACTCAGGATACGAAAATAAAGAAATAGTATTTTTGTTTTAAGGTCGTGTCAGGTTTGAAATGTTGTCAATTGGGACTTAGATCTTTAGCGAACCGTGCCACAGATACGACGGGCTGACACACCATAAATAAAAAAAAAAACAACTTATACTTCTTCCACAGTTCATGGGAGTACACATATTCAATGCATCAGTGACCATCCACAATGGCCCAGTAGACAATCCTTGGTGTTTAACCGCCACAGCCGCCGAGGTCCACGCAGATGGCGCTGCGGGCGGGCCTGCTCGGGCGCTGGTCTTCTCAACAAAGCTCGTGGACGCTAGAGTGAGGATTGGGGGGAAGGTTGAGAGTTTGGGAGAAGCGGCCTGTTGTTTAGTGATTGAGGGGACGGTAAAGGCTGATGGGCCGCTGAATGTTGAGGTAAGCCGGGTTAAGTTATGAATGGATCAACTCTATTAGATCTTGTGCAAGTTTAGCCAGAATCTTATTTATTCATTCATTCTTTATTAAATGTTGATTATGTAGATCTAGGGAAAATTTCAAATTTGTTTGACAAATAAATTAATAAGGGTTTAAAAAGATCCAAAATCACTCAACTAAAATGTCCATACGTTTTTTGTAATTTGTAGAAAATCCACGCAATAATCAGCAACACATCAGTGACATTCAAAGACGAGTTGTATCAGTTCCTAAAAAGCCACAAGAAGCGCAGACGCACACCAGTGATGAGCATCGATAATGAAGACCACCTCGCCACTATCATTCCCAGACTTTCACCAGTTGTACCAAAGGTAAACCCATTTAATTTACATATTTATGGTACGTTCATTTGACTTCAACTAAGTTCTAAATTCAAGCAAGCGTCTTTAGGTAGGTGTAGATTCTAGATTTGTGTCCAGTAAATCACAAGGCTCGCTTCCCTGTGACGTGAGATGTATTGCGGAATTAATTTAAAATAAATATTTTTGCATAACATTTTACTGTTATGGGATGTATAACTAGGGATATTGTATTTCTAGGGACTACACAGGAGTGTAGTCATGACGCGTGTATTCCCCGAACGGGTACACAGTCCTCTGTGTCCCCGTTCGGGAAATACACGCGTCATGTAATCTAATGTTTATTTTGACGTTTAATTCCTGCTGTGTTTTGACACTTGTTGCATATTATGGAAAGCAACAAGTGGCTAAACATAGTGTTCCCTTAATACAATGTAGTCATGAATGTCCAGAAGGATTTTGTTATGTAATAATGACATGCATCTGCATCTGTCTAGCCTTTTCCCAACTATGTTGAGGTCGGCTTCCAGTCTAACCGGATGCAGCTGAATACCTGTATTTTACATGGAGCGACTGCCTATCTGACCTCCACAACCCAGTTACTGGGTAATACGATACCCATTGGTAAGACTGGTTGTCAGACTTTCGGGCTTCTGACTACCCGTAACGACTGTCAAAGATCCACTAAAGACAGCCGGGACCAACGGCTTAACGTGCTTTCCGAGGCACGGAGGGGTCTCGGTATGTAAAGATGGTCACCCATCCACAGACCAACCGCGGCAAGCGTAGCTTAACCTGATCGATCGACCTGTGCGGCTGTTAGCCACGGGCCCCTATAATAATGATGTGGTTGTTTTTTTTTTCAGATATTCAGCTTAAAGATAGACACCACAAAAATAAGTTGTAAAGACAAAACTGTAAATACAAACTTCGAAATGTCTTTGCAAAGTTTACAAGTAAGTTTGTCACACTTGTTATATTACAGCCAGTGGCGGATTAACCAATGGGCTGAGTAGGCTGGAGCCTAGGGTGGCAGAATTTAGGGGCGGCTTTGGGGCAATTTTTATTTTTAATGTCTTACTGAAATTAAAAAGATTACTTAATATTTATATACCTACCATAATTTTTTGGAAAGAATAAACAAAGTGAATGCTCAAATTCAGGCTTCTACCGTAGATTTTATCATAGTTGCCGATCTTTACAAATGTCTTTGCAAGTTTATCGTAGCTGAAGAACGAGAACATTTTAAGTATTTTGAAGAAAAGGCGAATCAGTATACATATAAAAGACATGGGACATTAGTGTAGAGGTCGGTAGGGGCGGCAAAATTTGAATAGCCTACTGGCGGTAAATCCGCCACTGATTACAGCTATTGTGCTACTGCATAGATTAAGTTTTTGTTGTATTGTGCTTTGAGAGTGAAATAAAAACGATTAAATTATTATCATTTATTATCCATTGAAATTAAATTTTTAAATGAACTCTTTTGTCTAAGCATACCAAGCTAGAATGATTGAAAAACGTTCCTACCACTTTAAAAAAAAAAAGATCTAAACACTAGTTATCTATAATGTTTTATCCAACAGGTAAACTCCAGATTCAGTGCAGCATCAGTACTATACGACGAGACGGGCTCAGAGTTGAGCGGTCTACCGCAGGTGTACGTCGCTTTCCAGATGGAGCAGTTCCAGCTGGTAGCAGACAGCCAGCAGTTGGCGATGCTCAACAAACTGAAACTAGATGCTAAGGTATGATTAGCCTAATTTAAGGGTGTGGCGCAGACCATGAAACTGAACAAGTTTATCCATGGGACCCACAGCGCAATCTATTCATCTATACAAATAAATAAAATTGGAGTGTCTGTTTGTAATATTAAAATAACCGCTTTTTACTAAATGCATACACGGTACATATACCAAAATAACATTTTTGTCTGTCTGTCTGTTTGTTCCGGCTAATCTCTAAAACGGCTGGACCGATTTTGACGGGACTTTCACTGGCAGATAGCTGATGTAATAAGGAGTAATTTAGCACTTTGATAGCCAAGCATTGTATAAGCGTCGAATAAACGTCACGTGCGTAGTACGTGATCCGCTGTCAAAGTGTTAGGCTACTCTAATTTTAAAAGTAAAAAAACAGAAAGACAGAAAGTAGTAGCGCAGACGAGCGATGCAATGCGACGGGGTGGGTCGGGAGAGCAAGAAATTTTACGCGGACGAAGTCGCGGGCAGAAGCTAGTAGTCTTTATAATGTTCTTGATTATAGCCAATGTAATATTTAAGGTCTAAAGTTTATTTGACCGCGCTGCAGTAATAGGTACAGTCAACAAAAGAGATAATTATGCAGGATCGTCGGATACAGTTGAAGGTTAGTAAGAAACCTATGGATGTTGTCGACTGAAATTTAATTTGATAAATGAGCTGTTTGTTTTCTATTAATAAAATTAAATTTTATTCGAGAACGTCCATCGGTTTCTCTTTTGTTGACTGTACATGATCTTGTAACCGCAATTGACAACATTTCATATTTTTAACCTGCATGTATTATTACGTTATATAAAAGTAAATTCAAATCTAGGGCACCCATATATTTTCGTTTTTCGAAATTATGTACTTTTCATTCATAATTTTAACTTTGAAATTCGGTGTATTCTAAAAAGACGTAAGTGCCAGATGACGGTAGAATGGCGATATTACCTTTGCTTTATTGTGACCCGTCAAAAAAACTGTTAGATGTCACTTGTCTCAGTCGTTGTTTTGGTTCCGTCATTGGCGTATATTTTTCATTGGGATCCATTTTATTGGCGAAATATCAATACAAAATTGATAATATTAACAGTAAGCAGCGTGTCGAGTTGATAGGAAAAAATATTGTTGAATTCAATTCAGATTTTTAGTTGTTTTCTAGTTACACTTCTTAGGTGACATTGACATGTCTTGTTTGATATAATGTTTTCAATCAAAGACATTGGAATGCGCAAAGGTAACTACCTCATTCCGCCGTTTATGTGACATCATCACATGTTTTTTGATTTTTATTTTATTTCTCAGAAATTTTGAAATAAAAAAATAAAATAAAAATATATTTGAACTCAGGATACGAAAATAAAGAAATAGTATTTTTGTTTTAAGGTCGTGTCAGGTTTGAAATGTTGTCAATTCACAAGGCCAGTTTTTTCTACCGTCTTTGACCGCATACAGACCGATCAGTGGCGTGCATTGCATATAGGCATATGAGCAGTGCCTACCTCAATATATCAACATAAGCCTGTCAATTACATTTTAGTGTGTGTGCGCCCCACAATTAAGAAACTCACTATATTATCATACCTAATAACGAAAAACAAAATCTTCATACAAACACGCGCGGCAGTAGGCAGTCGCCGGACGGCCTACTCGGCTCCTTCACTATTCGCACATTATCAATGGTCTTTACTCGTTCCAGTTAATACGACAAAATTAAAAATACGTACGTCTCACGCGTAATACCATGACGTTCGACCTTCGCAATTTATCACCCTTAAGTAGGCATGCCTACCTAAATAACCACACTTGAGACCTCACTTTTTTTTTCTGATTAGTGACCGCGTTTGCCTAGACTAGACCCGGCCTAGTGCCTACCTATTCTGAAAACCAATGCACGCCACTGAGACCGATCGTAATAAATGAAAAGTACAAATTGAAATATTGTTTGTTTCAGTTGGAGAAAGGAGTACTAAACTTGTACTTAATTATAAGCACATTGAACATAAGTTATAGTCATACTGAAGCATTTAAATGGTACACATCCGTCAAAGAGAAAATAAGAAAAGCTAAGCCTTTACAAATTATGGAAGTGGAATCTCCTTGTAAGTATAACTTGTCGTTTGTTTTTTTTTACGGTTCCTCCACCACAATTTACCAAACTATAGGTCTACCTATCTCTCTATGGAGACCATTGAAAGACAAACTGCTTTTTTCCACACTAGCATCTATTCCTTGCCTTTAGACGTCAAAGATGTTATTATTATGTAATAATAATTATTATTCATTCATTTTATTCCTCATTTAGTGGCACTTTTTACCTTTTTTTTTTGTAATATGCGGATAATGTATTGGGCCACAATATTGTTAATACTCCTTATATTATTTTTACAACATGTCATATTTTATATTGTAGCTGTTTATTATCCCTCAATAAATAAATAAATGATAGACACTTGTCATTAACCTCATCTAGCTCAAAAATATTATTTGACATGACTGTGAAAGTGTTATTTACAACCCGTTTACATGATAAATATCATTTATCGAATTAGTCGCTTCAATTCCACGGTAGAATTATTAGATAAAGATGAATCCATCTAACTTTGAGACTATACAGGATAATTTTGTTATCACCATCCAAATTTTTACAGGGTGTTCTACCCATGAATATGAACAACTTTCACTATGGGACCAACTTTGAAATCACGAAAAAAAAACAGCTGTTTAATACAAAAGTTACCTACCTACCTACCTACATAATACCTACTTGACCAAAATGTATGAAACAGCTGACTTTTTTTTCGTGATTTCAGAGTTGGTCCCATAGTGAAAGTTGTTCATATTCATGGGTAGAACAACTTGTAAAAATTTGGATGGTGATAAAAAAATATCCCTGTATTTCGTGGATGTCAAAATTTCTATGCTAGCTGTAACATAATTCACAATACCTCCTTTCTTACAGCACCATCCCCTCCACTATGGTTGTCCCGTATATTCTCAACCTGCATAGTGCAAGGTTGCGCAGAACTGCGCGCAGTAACAATACATGCGCGGCTGATGAGTGAGCACGCGCTCGGGTTCGGATGCAGCGGGGTCAAAGTCAAGCTGGATCAGCTTTTGGAGACTAGAGGTTTGTTAGAGAGGAAAAAATCATGCTGTCGAATCCAACAGGTTTTAAAAATACACGTGTAAGAGGCAGATTTTAATATCCTAATATGGTTCCCTATCCATTTGCATAACATTTTTAAGACGTAATATAACTTGGCATTCTTCTCCTAGTTATATTTTCGCATAACATTATTTACGCATAACAGCTTACGCAGTGGTGGCCCAGTGGTATCAGCCGCGACTTACAAGTTGTAGGTCGTAGGTTCGAACCCCGATAGGCGCTTTACTTTGTGTAAATTATTTCATCACCACTGCTCTCAAAACGGTGAAGGAAAACATCGTGAGGAAACCGGCATGTCCTAGAACCAAAAATTCGAAGACATGTGACATCCACCAACCCGCACTGGGCCCGCGTGGTGGATTAAGGCCCACTCCCTCTCACAGAGAGGAGGCCTGTGTCCCAGCAGTGGGAACGTTATAGGCTGATTATGTGTGTTATGTGTGTATGTGTAACAGCTTACGCATAATTTTTTAAGCATAAGTTCTCTAATCATAATAATGATTATGCATAAAATTCTATAGCATAAATTTAGTATGCTCGTTTTATTTGTATCGACGTCAGGTCTGCAGGGTTTAACCTTTTAACCGCCAGACCATCCTAAAAAAAATGTGCCCCTAGCGCCAATCACGTATTTTCAAGGTCAACTATAGTGATGTGGACCAGTCCCTACAGCAAACAAGATTTGTAAGGTAAAATTACACGTTTTTACGAAAATCTAATGTTTTTTTTAATTCATTACCCTCATAACAATAATAAGATTAAAATTACCCACATCAAAAACCTATAACCATGTACATAGACACTAACAAAGCCAAGATAGAGTTTAGTTCATAATTCTACAAAATTCGGCTTTTGGAATCCCTATTGTTGCATTTATACAACTCCGGCGCTAACATTAGAGATAAAAAAGAGCGTAGATAGTGCGGGGACAAGTGAAATTATTTCCGGTTATCGATTTTATTACTCAAACTATGAATATGTTCAATTTGTGTATGACAAAGGGTAGTAGAAAGTTTTAAGTTTTCCTGTTTAAAAAAAACATCAGTGAAATGCATCATAGCCAAAATTAAACAATATTTATTTCTGTTCATGGTCTTTTGAAAGATTGGGGAACTCAGCAGTGGATCCGTGGACCAATGTTCTTCAATGGATATCCTTTTGTTCCTGGTAAATAACATTGTTACCGCAAAGAACAAATAAATGTCTTTCGCGTCAACGTCACGCCAACCATGGGTTCTCGAATGTTCTCGTATTTCGACACGTCGAACGTAAAATTGGTAATACCTGTTAGTACACCTCACTATCTCAGCCACCAAACCATCATCGACGAAGTATTCGAAAAAGTCTAGTTCATTAGAATCTGTCGAAAGGTTTATTACTGATGAAAAACCAGCAAGAAAATCATTAAATGGTTGTATGATTGGCGACGTTTCTGCCGCAGTCCAATGGAATTCACTGTCACCGCTTTCCTAAAAAAACAAAGAAACAATATGTTGTGAGTTGGAAAAAACAAAAGGTATTGTATTTTTAGAATCATAAGAATAAATCAAATTTGTATACATACCACCTCTTCTTCTAACTCATTATCGGACACAAATGCTTCTACATCTTCCTCAAAACCTTCTAAAATCCTTATTAATTCCTCTGCACTCGACATTTTGCGATACAAACACAGCCACAATACCCATTGAAATAAATTAGATACCCACTAATTCATTAAATTTTTTAACAAATAAAACAGATGTACCCTCACTATTATCATTATGAGTTCGCTTATGACGTCACAAGCGGTTGCATATATACAACTCCGGCGCTGGACTCTTTTGATAATATTAAAGTGCTAGGGTTGTTACTAAAATACGATTTAGTAAAAACCGTCGCTACAATTGTAATATGAATCTACCTGAAATCATGTGAAGTTTTAGATGTTATAGTTAGAAATAGAATCAAACAGCAACAAGCATTGAATTACTTTCTAATTCTGAATGGCTAACTTATTTGTATGTTATTTGAATAAACTAAAGTTGGCATTAATGAGCAATAAATAAACTTATGTGTTACATCACTACTGTTGTATTTATACAACTCTGGCGGTACAGGTTAAGGTCACACTTGCATTTTGCGATGAGTTTTATTCGTTTTTTTCACCGTTAATTTGGCGCTCAGCATCAGTGATTTTAGGGAAAAATGAAAGAAATTCCTTGAATGGCAAAGGTGGTCTTTATAATTATTATGAAATTGCTGCTACGTAAATAAAAATATGCTTGAAAATCACTTCGTAGACTTTAGTTGCGAATTTACAACTGTGGTGCCAGGGGCTCAAAAATAATAAGTTGCTTATATACAACTGCGGCGGTTAATAGGTTAAAGGAACCTAACCAAACTGAACCTCGGGGTGCTCCTGACGTCATTTAGTATTATGCGAACAAAATTTATGCCAAAACAAATTAGCCTTCAAGATAATTAGGCCAACACAAACGGTATGCCAAAAAAAAATGACAAAGTATTATTATGGCAAAACAAATTATACCAAAATAGTTATGCCAAAGTATATTAGGAAAAACAACATTATGCGAAATGAAGGGATCCCTCCTAATATACACAGAATAATAAAATTGTTTTCACCATATTGAAAAATCAATTTATTTATTCTATTGATCAAAAATTGACTGTTGTGAATTTTTGTAAGTGGTCACCGAATATTACAAACACCAATCAGTTTTACTGGCAGCTCAATACTGTTCATTGTGACGTTGTGTATGGCGGCCGATGTCCAGCAGTGTGTGCCTTACAACTAACGTGTTAATGACGGCGATGCGCAACTTACCCCCGCGGCCCCGGTAGAAAGTCTTGTGTTACTGGGGTTAATGTTATTGGAATTTACGTGTGACTCGACAGAAGTTCAAATTGGCTTTCAATGGCCTTACAGAGATTTCAGTGGTCATTGACTTATTAAATAGCCGCTGTGTCCGCCTAAAGCGCATGTTGAAGTAAATTCTCACTTTTAGAAGAATGGTACCGTTGTGCCGTGGCCCGGCAAGCAGTAGGGGGTCGTCAATGGGGGGCGGAGCTGTTGGTCGACGGCGGCTGGGCGGCGTGCGGTCCCGCAGCCCTAGGGCTCCGAGCCCCGCCGCCACGAAGGAACCATGCGTGGGGAGAGGCGTTACTGGCGGTGGCGTTAGTAAAGTGGGCTTCACATGGACCTACTGACTCAAAGGTATGGATGATATCACATTATTCAAAATTGTTTTAGCGATAAAAACTTGTTTCTAGCTCTTCTTGTTTGCTTTATCACTTTTGACAACACCTCACAGTAATTAGAAAGGGGTTTGAGGATTTTTGTATGGAGGATGTCGTCGTAACGTCGGCCGCCATTTTGATTTTTTTTCAGAATCGCGGTGCACAACAAAAGTTATATATTTAGATAGAGGACATTTATACAAACAAAAATGTAATATAACATAATATCCTAAAGCGTCAGGTTTCGGAGTTATTCACCAAAATATAAGTCGAAAACAACAAGGATTTTTTCGTTTTTTTTTTTTTTCCCTCCAGGTAACGAAAACACAAAAGACTTAAATTAATGTCAGATTTGTCTCTGGGATTAAAAAACGAATTATAAATTGCGGTGTTTAATTATTTATTTAAAAAATGTCTATTCTTCTTTTGTTTCTTCTCCATAAAGGTTTCATAACGTTTCTATTACATCAATAGTTCAATATGCTTACCTAGAGGGAAAAAAAACAAAAAAATCCTTGTTGTTTTCGACTTATATTTTGGTGAATAACTCCGAAACCTGACGCTTTAGGATATTATGTTATATTACATTTTTGTTTGTATAAATGTCCTCTATCTAAATATATACTTTTGTTGTGCACCGCGATTCTGAAAAAAAAAAAACAAAATGGCGGCTGATTCTAGGGCCAAAACCTTCAAACCCCTTTCCTAAGGTCTTACTGTTATTTAGCCAAATAGACCTTGTCGTTTGATGACGCGCATGTGACATTCAACTTTTAGGGTGATAAAGCAATAACGAGGTCGAATATATGATAACGTGGAATTTAAACTACTTCGTGGGATTTTGCAAGTCTGTTTTTTTGAGAAGAACGAGCAGAAGATGATGCAGGGCTCATCAGATTCCTGCACCTCAATGCGCTTGTTTCTAGGGTACATCTCGGTCAAGCACTGCTGGGCAACTATGTCGCTTAGCTTGTAATCAGTTTCTTTCTGAGATTTTGTCTTCCTGAGAGATGACGAAATGCATATTTGACCACTTGCGTTTCTGACGATATGCAAGTAATCCAGTTTGATCTGGTTTGGCTTAGTTTAATTTTTACTGTTTTGATAAGGTGCTTGATTTTTTATTTCTTGGGACTAAATACCAAACAACCTAAAACCACAGATATACAGGGTGTTACGGAAAGGGTATATCAATACAAACGGGTTGAAGAGTGTATCTGGTCTAGAATCTCTGTACAAAATTTCAGCTCAAAAGCAGTAATTTTGAAAATGCTTAATATTTTTTTATTTCGATAGTTTATTAAATTGAAATCATAACAAACGTGTCACCGCACTACGAGGGTCATTATCCATTATCTGTAGTGTGTCTGTGCGCCTAGTACACGCACATCACGCCGCCGCACGCCAGTGCAGCGCCGTGATGTCGAAATAAAAAAATATTAAGCATTTTCAAAGTTAATGCTTTTGAGCTGAAATTTTGTACAGAGATTCTTGACCAGATACACTCTTCAACCCGTTTGTATTGATATACCCTTTCCGTAACATCCTGTAGATACACCTAGATAACGCAAGAGCAACTACTTCGCGTGCCAAAGATCGCAACAGCTTACGTTCGAAAATCATAAGCCGCCACTTTCGCGCTCAGTCCTGCGTACTGCTGGCTGGGTGAGCGTGAGCGAGAGCGCGAGCTTGTGACGTCAGAGTGGGTAGTCAAAAAGTGGCACGCTTAGTTTTCATACAGTTCGTGATACTTACGTTATCTAAGTCTATCTATATCTGTGCCTAAAACCTTATGTTTTATATCACCACAGGTAGAAGCCATGGTAGACTGTCTCCGCCTAGAATGGAGCCCAACCATCGCTCAAACGATAATCTCCCTAACGGACTGCCTAAACCAGTACAAGTCCTCAACTCCGCGCGTCCACCACGTTGAAGAGGTACAAGAACCTTCATCAAACATATCACTGAACGTAGCCTTATCTCATATCAACCTGTTCCTGATTGTGAACGAGGATATGTGCCTGATGACCAGGGTGGATGCTGTTACCTTGGAGAAGAACCACAGTAAATCTGGCGCGGTGATCTCTGGGTTGAAGGTTGTGGATATGGTGCCTTATAAAGGTGAGTTTAAAGACAACCTTCATCCATCAGTTATGGAAATATTTCAATCTTCACCAGTTTAAAGTTGTATTGAACATCACCATTTATTTTAGGTAACATGCACTGCCAGCGCTCCGAAGAGATCCCAACAACATTCTTCCACGTTAAACTAGCTAGAATAGACTACATCTTATCCAAAGAGAAATACTCCGCCCTCCTAGACTTCCAATTCATAGAGAATGTAGACCTGGAGTGGAGTGCGAACTTACACCTGAAAGTTCTGACCTTCGTGAGGGCTGTGAAGGAGTTCCAGCAAGAGATGAGGATGAGGAGGAATGTGGTGGTGAAGAAGAAAGGTAGTGCGTTGGATTGGAGGGTCGCTTTTAAGGGGGAGACGAATCTTGGGCTGATTCTGTCGAAGGAGAATAATATGCTGTTTGCTACAGGTGAGTTCTGTTTGTGACTTTTTGTTCTTGGATTTGCTTTAGTAGGTGGTTCTTGGTTTTAGTAGTGGAATATGGTTCTAATGATTGTTCTTAATCGTGTTTTTGTTTTTAAATATCTATTGAAACTGGAAAGAGAAGAAAGAGATTGGAAGAGATTAATGGCCATTAATGGCTAATAAAAAAAAAATAGAAACTTTGAATTTAGACATTCATTTTTAAGCTCAGGGATAATACTTGTGCCGTATATTGGACTATGTCTGTAATATAAAATAATTGTTATTATTAATGCTTAAGGGTTTTTACATGCGCGATCTAAACCTTCAGCTTTCTTAAAATCTCATAATTTTTAGCTTAGACTTTTCACACGTACACTCTATTTATACCTTTCTAATTCGTTACGCATTAAACCAATTTGTTTTTACCCCTTCCTCTCTTCGTAGACGACATGACAATAGCCTACGACCACGAGTTAGGCCTGTCCATCGCGTGGAGCAAGCTGAACATGATCCTTAACGGAGACGAGGTCATGATGGTGGAAGGGTACTGTCAGGAGCGCGTGGCTGATGACCATGAGGTCAGGGTCGAGAGGAAGGCTAATGAAGGGTTTGCGCTTACTTGGAATAAGGTTTGGTAAGTTGCTTATTTTCTATACTTTCTACATAATTAAAGTATCATAAGAAAGTTTGTGTTGAGGGGCTTGTGGCTAAGTAATAACAGCCGCACGGGTCGATCGATCAGGTTAAGCTACGCTTGCCGCGGTTGGTCCGTGGATGGGTGACCATCTTTACATACCAAGACCCCTCCGTGCCTCGGAAAGCACGTTAAGTCGTTGGTCCCGGCTGTCATTCTTGTATCTTTGACAGTCGTTACGTCGGTCGATAGTTCTAGAAAGTTCTAGAAGCATCTTGACTCTACTATGTAGTTCTGATACTAGATACTAGATGGCGCTAGTGGTAGGCATTAATTGTGGCACGCAACAGTATTATAAGTTGTATTTGAAGTTTTATTTTGTGAAATGAGACAAAATATCGTGACCGTATAGCCTGACAATATTATTTCCTTCTTAGGTCAGTAAGGGTGGACTCAATCCGCATGGTGTTTCCCTACAAGCATCGGTTCGCGGAGGCTGTGCAGGGTGACTTCGTGTCCTTATTCAAGTGGATCAAACTGGTGCACGGCATCAAGAAGAAACCCTTCACAGCTGAGAGTCCCCTGCCCAGTGATCTGCATATAAAGGTTATTTTGGTTTCTGCAACTTATACTAGAAACGTTTAAAGTTTTTTAACAAGTTGTTTACTTCAAATTATAAATTGTAATTTTTGAATTGATTTTATTTTTAAGTTTCTGATAGGTGTAGGTTTTCTCCTTAGTTATCGTAATTAGATTTTGACATGACTTGAGCTTATAGCTGGGTATTTTTGTCCGGTTGAAAAGAAGGGTTGTGTTTTTTTGTGAAACATGTTTAATTAATAGTACATTATGATACATGTGGGCTATGTGAGCCATTGCACCTGAGGCGGTATTATTCGCGCGAGCCACAGGCGAGCGCGATAGGGGAGCCGAGTGAGTATTGATCAATGCACACGCGTTTCATACGACGTTTTTCAACACACTTGCGAGGAAAAAACAGGCTTATTAATTATTTAACAAATATTTATGCAAAATGACGCGCTGCCTTTGTTTTTTCCGCGTTCCGCGCTAGCGATGCGCGCGCAGGTGTAAATAAAGGCTCTGTCCAGCAATGGACATATTTCGCCTGAAATTAATAACTAAATAAAATATTTTCCTAGATCGAGGAGCTCCTAATAGAGTTGAGTGACGATCCGTTCGAGGTGAAGTTACGCGACAACTACGAGCTTCTAGAAGATGAATATAAGGAGAGTCAGAAACGACGCACCATGCTCGATGCTAAGGTATATTTACATTTTATCACATACCTGTATTTCGCGAAGGGGTACGTTGGGGTATAGCTGCCCCTTTGGGGAAAATGAGGATTAACTGTCAAAATGTGTGTGTATTATACACCGTGTTCTTCACGATATAAATAAACTTTGTCAAACGCTTCTATGGCTTTTACAAATTAAATCTAACAAAGGAAGTAGTACTTAAAAAGGCTTCCATACAAAGATATTTGTAATTTCATTTAGTGAAATTTAATTGGGCTATGCATTGAGAAAGGGTCTTAACTCAGTTTTGACAAGTTTCAGCCCGCCAAATCGTATGAATGAAAATACGTCATAGTTACCAATTCGGATAAAGAGGCACGCATATCGGGCGAGTTACGTCAAGGTATTTAGTTTATATGAAAATTAACAAAAAATAAGAATTCATTAATGTGTCCATAACGAAAAATGCTTATTTCCATGGTCTGAACATCTGGTCGAAGTTTATGTAATAGGTTGGGGAAAAAGTTTCTTCGCATTTTTTAAGAAAATTCAAAACATTTTTTAATATAGTTTATTTACATTTAACTAAAGTATGTAGGTACCATTTTGTTCGATAACTTTTTGCCATCTTGTAGGTAGGGACATGATCCCATTGCTATAGAAATTTTGGGACTTCTGATCAAAATACCGCGACAAGTGGTTTTGGCAGTCCTCTCGTGATGTTAACCTGACACTGCCTAAAGAATTCTGAAGAGACCGAAACAGGTAGAAATCTGAAGGTGCAAGGTCAGGACTGTACGGCGGATGCATTAACACCTCCCAGCCAAACTCTCTTAATTTTTGCTGAGTGGCTAAAGATGTGTGAGATCTAGCGTTATCATGATAAAAAACCACACCCCTTCTGTTGATTAATTCCGGCCGCTTTCTCTCAACTTCTTGCTTTAATCTCATCAGTTGTTCGCAGTAGAGTTCAGAATCGATGGTCCTGCCTGGTGGTAACAGCTCATAATGAATAATGTCCTTCCAATCCCACCACACACACAGCATCACCTTGTTGCGAGTTAACCCGGGTTTCGCCACAGTCTGTGAAGCCTGACCGGCCTTTGACCACGACCTTTTTCGCACGTTCTTGTCGTACATGATCCACTTTTCATCACCAGTTATCAGCTTCTTCAAAAATGGTTCGGTTTCATTACGTCGTAATAAAGAATCACAAATGAGTACACGGTTCATTAGGTTTCTTTCAGTGAGCTCGTGAGGTACCCAAATATCGAGCTTTTTTGTGTACCCAGTTTTTTTCAAATGCGCCAAAACTGTTTTGTGGTCAATTCCCAGTTCTTCAGCTACGTCGTAATTACTGATATGCCGATCTTGCTCCACTTTTTAAAAAATGGCATCCATTTTATCCGTAATAGGGCGACCAGAGCGACGTGCATCTTTGACATCAAAATTTCCGGATTGAAAACGCTTAAACCAAATTTGTGCTACTCTCACAGACACTGCACTAGGTCCATAAACATCGCAAATTTTTTTCGCGGCTTGCGTTGCATTTTTACCTTTTTTGTAGTAAAATTTTAAAATGTATCGAATTTCGTCATTAGATTCACTCATCTTGACAGTACGAAAAACAAATGAAAATCACACATTTTCCTAATTTGAATTTGGAATAATGTTCTTTAAAATTTAAACTTTCAATGATACCAAAACCAGCCAGATACAAATAGTCTAGCCAAAGAGATTTTATTACAAGTTCATACATACTATAATGCGAAAAGACTTTTTCCCCAACCTAATATATCGTCCGGAACACGGTGTATAACGAGTACCTCAGTATAGTACACCCATATTTTGTCAGTTATGTTTAAGTCTCATGTATAAAAGAGCAAGCCTATTGCCATTAACCGGATACTATGAAACAATTGGAATAGAATAGAAAAAAAAAAAACAATAAATTCAGGCTGCTAATGAGAATTTCCTAATAGCAAGTCCTATTAAAAATATCCACACCTAATCTTAGACTCACGTTGGATAGGTAGTATTTGTTTTATGCACCCTTTTTTTATCGTTTTTATCCTTAAAAGGGGTCATTGTACTCATCATTATGAACAACTTTTACTATGGGACCAACCCTGAAATCGTGAAAAAAAAAATCAGTTGATCCATACATTATGTCGAGTTATGCGGACATAAATGTATGGATCAGCAAATTTTTTTTTTACGATATCAGGGTTGGTCCCATAGTAAAAGTTGTTCATAATGATGAGTACAATGACCCCTTTTAAGGATTAAAACGATCAAAATTTAACGGTGTATATTGTTCTCTCTTTCACACCTTGGGCCTTTTTGGCGCAGACGTGAGGCGCACTTTCCTGCTAATTAAGTCATCTAATTAAGTAATCTTTATTTTTTTGTTTTTTTTATCTGATGTATCTGGTGTATTGTGTCTTTTAGTCTGTGCTAAATAAATGTATTTTCTTTCTTTTTAAGAGAAAATACTCGCTATCAATTCACGGGCTATTAAAAGTTGAGAATGTAACAGTTAAGTTTTAGTTCACTGCACATATCTTCTGATAACATTGATACTGGATTAGTGTCAGTTTGTTTCGAATATCGTTAGACTGTGTTTTGACTGACAGAAATAGTTGTTCTGTTTGTTATTTGGTGAAACGGTCTGAAGGTCCACATGGAGGCATTTCCAATTTTCGGATAAAAATGTTGAGGGCGGTAAGCTTAGCCAATCAATCGAACTAATCTAATTGAATCTAAAGAAAATAGTAGTGTGCTCAACAGCAACCGATGACCATCACTCAAATTACTGTTTTATTCTCTTGGTGTTTAGGCTCATAACGGCAGTCTACAAGTACCTACAAACGGGGTGAATAGGGATGCAGGGGTGAATCAGGACAAAATTAAAAAAGCACGGGTGAATCGAGACGGAACTTTAAAATGGATTTTAACGTTGAAATAATATAGTTTGTTGTCAATAAGGGCACGTAATCGTTAATTAAATTACAGCAAACACATTAGGCCACAAACCATATTATTTTAATGTTAAAATCCATTTTAAAGTTTCGTCCCGATTCACCCCTGCATCTCTATTCACCCCGTTTGACGGTATTCATTTGTCGGACCTACACATACATAAACTACAGAACGCCACCTGCTACAAATCTACGATCCATACATACTCCTTTTACCTGGTTTACGTTCATACACCTGAAGGCCAATTCTCGTAATTAAAAACGTTCTTAAAATTACGAGAATTGCCCCGCTGTAATTTTAAGAACATTCACAGTCTGATCTCAGTCTCGATCTGTCAAAAATACCTCTAATTTCCCTACATTTTGACAAGTTTTTGACATTTGTTTGTCGCCAAGATGAGATTGCGACTAGATTTTGAACGTTTTAAATTACGAGAATCGGCCTTCTGGAATTGCCCCTCTGGTCATACACGCACGCTGCCGCCGGTTGCGAGTACTACGCACTTGACCTTTCTGAAGAACGTCACCGATAAGGTCACTATATATCCTAGGCGTTTCCACTCACATCTGCCTTGTGTGTGATGATGTGTCAAGACTGCACAAGCCTGTTGTATTAATTTATCACTTCATACATGAAAAACTTCATTTAAAAATGAACATAATTCAAATACTCTACAGTACGTTAAAAAAAGAAAGAGAAGAAAGAATACGTTTATTTGCAAAGAACTAGAATACAATCTCAAGAAAGACCAATTTGGGAAAATATGCGTAGAGTATTTTGACACTTTTTGCAATACCAAAAACATTGCCACACAGGTCCAAGAGCTCTGCAAGCCCCACCTCTTCCTACCAGCCGGTAAGGTCGAAGAGCTCTACGCAGCATTACGTCAAAAAGACGCGCAGATCTACGTACAGCGATGTCGTGCCGCGCCGCCGCCGCGCACGCGCCTCGTGGCGTGTTGTCTCACCAGGTTCACGCTCATAGCGCTCGCTGATACAACTATACATGGTACGCAAAATGCGCAAGCGAAGCTGAGGGATATGGATTATGATAGGTGAGTGAATTAAAGGCATTTTTAGGGTTCCGTACCTCGAAAGGAAAAAACGGAATCCTTATAGGATCACTGTTGTCCGTCCGTCCGTCCGTCCGTCTGTCTGTCTGTCTGTCTGTCAAGACCGTTTTTCTCAGGAACGCGTGGAGGTATCAAGCTGGAATTTACATCAAATACTCAGGTCGACTGTCCCTTGGAGCTGCGAAAAATTCAAACTTCTAAGCCAACGCAATCAAAAGATACAGCTTATGCCACAAATTTCCGCAAATTTTCGACACTCGCAAGGGAATCAAAACCTACAGGGTATTTCCCGTGAACTCAGAATCTTGAAAGAAGACGGATCACAATCCTTACAAAATTACCCCACGTCCTATAATAAAGTGACGTATCTCAAAAATAGATAAAAATGTATAAAAAAATATGGCATACTCCCTAACTTCATTTTTTTACACCTTCATATGGAAAAATTGCTTTAAAAATAGTTCAGGCGCTGTTACGAAAAATTCGTTCGTATGAGTATTTATAGACCGATTTAAAAAATTCTTTCCTTGTTTGAAAGGGTACCCCCGAGGTAGTCCCACGGCCATAAAGTCAGGTCTCCGGTCTCCAGGATCCCGGAGAAATGAAAGTAAAATCTCAAAAATAAGCTCATTTTTGTACTTTACATTATTAGTTTTTCACTCTCTTGTTGTTTCTTTTGCCTTATTGCATTATGATGAGACAAACGTCAGTGGTAACGCGAAGGAGTGGTCGACAGAGGTTGTTTCACTTACATTAACACAAATGAGAGAGACGAATAACGATAGCGACGCGACGCGGCAAGCGAAGCTAACGCGGTGTCGGCGACGAACGCGATCAACTCAACGGCATACCCTGCTTGCGTCCTATATGACAGTCTGCGGCGAGACGCGACGTAACGCGTACTTGTTTTGAGAGCGACCAGACGCGACTCCACGAACTACATATGAACTTTCCGTCTGTTCCCGTTGTCCCCATTCAGAACTCACAAAAATAATTCAAATGTATTCCCGTTGTCCCCATTGACGGTTTCCTGTTCAAATTGTACTGTACTTCTCCATGATTCGAGAAGTAATGACCAAAATCACGTAGGACATTTGTCGCGTGTAGCATCGCGTCGCATTACGTCGCGTCGTGTTGCGTCGCGTCGCGTCGCGTCGTATTCGTCGCTCACGCAGGACACCGCCTAGGAAATGCAAGTGAATAATGTTGTTTCACTCTTTCTAATGCGAGTGACTGAGATGTACCTATAGTGACGCCAAGGACATGAAAGGAACAATTGAATGGCGCTGTCAGTCCATCCTGCGCTTGCGTTGAGTGTGCTACTTCTTTGCGTTTTCTTTTCTGTGGATCTTGAGATTTTTTAACGACAAAGCTAACTCTTACCGGACCCGATAATTGCCTAGTGATTTGGTTTCTGTTGTTTAAATGGAAGATTTCTTTACTACAGTTGTTCTTGTATACATGGGCGCAGGACATTGGGGGTATGCGCCCATGTTATGAGTGTAATATTTTATTTGGGCTGGATGCGGAACCAGCCCGAAGAAATGAACCACCCGGCAGGTTTTTGAACCATGTTTAAGGGATTTAGAAAATGAATAAATGAATGTTGAGAAAATGACGTGACGAACTGGGAGTTATGTTCGCCATTTATTGCGCATGTCTTTTCCGAATTCGTTGTAACGTGTGCATAATAGATAATAAACAATAGAAAAATGTTTTTTTTTTCTTTGTATCCTTAAATTCCCAGTCCACTCATTTTTAAACTAAATCACCAAAAGCGCCTTTCTTAATTACACATAAAGAAACAATTTCAGTATGATTATATAGTATTCAAAGTAATATTTGAATTTTTAATAATATAGTATAGTATTCAAACATTCAAGCTCAAGCTTTTATTCTCATGTTTTCATAATCAGATGAATAAGGAGATAATCCTCAGTTGATCGTTAATATTGAAAAAATAAATGTAATATATTAAAAACTACCTCAATAGAAAAAAAAATGAGCTTATTTTTGAGTTATTCTCACGTTTTTCTTAATCAGATGAATAAGGAGATAATCGTCAGTTGATCGTTGATTGAACAAAATAAATGTAATATATTAAAAACTACTTTAATTGAAAAAAATGAGCTTGTTTTTGAGATTTTACTTTCATTTCTCCAGGATCCTGGAGACCAGAGACCTGACTTTATGGCAGTGGGACTACCTTGGGGGTACCCTTTCAAACAATAAAAGAATTTTTAAAATCGGTCCATAAATACTCATACGAACGCATTTTTCATAACAGCGCCTGAACTATTTTTATAGCAATTTTTTCATATGAAGGTGTAAAAAAATGAACTTAGGAAGTATGCCATATTTTTTTATACATTTTTATCCTTTTTTTGAGATGTGTCACTTTGTTATAGGACGTGGGGCAATTTTGATCCATCTTCTTTGGTACGAAGCAACGTCTTATAGCACAGATAAGGAAAAATTGCAAAAACCGTAAATTTTTAGTTATATACCTACAAATTTGTACGGAACCCTCGGTGCGCGAGTCCGACTCGAACTTTACCGGTTTTTTGCTTGTAGGTTTTAAGGTGAGTGGTGTAGTATAGGAGATATAGTTACTGTGTTTTTCTAAGTACAGGATATCCTTAACTAAACTACATGCAGCAAATGTTAACGAAAACAGTAAGTGGTCACATATTATAGGTAGTTGGTTCTACAGTCGTAATCAGGCCCAAAATCATTTTGGGAGAGGCTTTGTGTAGCGTTGGCCGTCTTTCAGTTGATTGATGAGTTATTGGCGCTCTTTCTTTATTACAGACTAGCTGCGCCCCGCGGTTTCACCCGCATAAGTTTCGATCCCGTGGGAATATCGGGATAAAAACTATCCTATGTCCTTTCCCGGGACTCTCTATACCAAATTTCATCTAAATCGGTTCAGTGGTTTAGGTGTGAAAAGGTAACATACAGACAGACAGACAGAGTTACTTTCGAATTTATAATATTAGTATGGAAGCATGGACTAGCTGCGCCCCGCGGTTTCACCCGCATAAGTTTAGATCCCGTGGGAATATCGGGATAAAAACTATCCTATGTCCTTTCCCGGGACTCAAACTATACCTATAACAAATGTCATCTAAATCGGTTCAGTGGTTTAGGCGTGAAAAGGTAACATACAGACAGACAGACAGAGTTACTTTCGAATTTATAATATTAGTATGGATGGATTCGGAAATCATACTCCTTTTTCCTATTTCACGAATAACATAGCCTTTATTCGACAGTCCATGGCCAGAAGACGGCATCGAGTTCACAACACTCTGGTGTCGCAGCATCAACATGAGCTGTGCTCAGTGGCAACTGTTACTCAGGGATTTCCCGCAGCCGCTGCTCAGCATGAGCGAGCTGAAGATGTGGGGAACCCTGCTGGCTGCAGAGGAACAGGCACCGCCACGAGGTAACCCTTCACTTTGATAAAACTTCGACTTGTATAATGGACCTCGTAATTGCTTTACCACTATTAACTACCAAATTAAAAGGCGCTGGTTCTGGTAGTAAAACAAAGTATATAATATGTCAATAAAAACCAAAAGGTAGAAAAAGCATAAACAAAAGGTACAAAAAGGTAAAATATCAAAAAGAAGAGAAAAGACTTGCACAACCACTATAAAGTTAAAACGATGTAACTTTACATAATAATAGTCAAATATGCCTTGTCGTTTTATGACGTGTAAGTGACATTTAACCTAAGGGTGATAATGCAATTATGAGCTCGACTAGACTATCATTATTTAGAGTTTGTTTTTGCAAAGCAACACAACACCAATGTTTTTCTAATTTAAACACAATCTACGATCATTAATTGTAATTTTTATTCGTCAATAGCTGTGAGTTCGTGTCAAACTTGGTACTAAAATTTTGGTGGTGATAATTTAGAATTTAACGAATATTTAGGTCACAGGAATAAATACGAAAAGCAACGTAAGTCTTATATGCATTTAATTATAGTTTAAAAAAAAAATATCACATTAAATAGAGAAAGAATAACAGTCATTATTTAAATAACAGAATCAGTTTTCTTTGGAGACCAGTTTCAGTAGTGATGGTGGTGAGGTGCAACGTGGTGGGTGCTGTGCTTCACCGTGGCGTGGAACCTTTGGGGAAATAGAAAGTTATTATATCAATTCTGTTTCGAAAATTATCAAGTTCACTATTATTTTTAGCCTATGTTGTACAGGGGCTTGTGTCTAACTAATAACAGCCGCACGGGTCGATCGATCAGGTCAAGTTACGCTTGCCGCGGTTGGTCCGTGGATGGGTGGCCATCTTCACATACCAAGATCCCTCCGTGCCTCGGAAAGCATGTTAAGCCGTTGGTCCCGGCTGTCATTCGTGGATCTTTGACAGTCGTTACGCCGTTAGCCCGACAGTTTGACAACCAGTCTTACCAAGGGGTATCGTATTACCCAGTTAGGTTGTGGAGGTCAGATAGGCAGTCGCTCCATGTAAAATATTGGTATTCAGTTGTATCTGGTTAGACTGGAAGCCGACCCTAACATAGTTGGGAAAAGGCTAGGCAGATGATTTTAGCCTATGTTGTCCCATTGCAGGACAAAGGCCTCGGGATTTCTTCTTTCCACTTCTCTCTGTCTTGGGCTAGTGTGGACCAACAGGTAAGGTCATGATTTTGTTTAAAGACCTATTCAAACCTAAGCGGTATTCGCTGCCGCTGTGGGTAGTGGTACATACCGCGCGGGTTTCACTCAGGTATTCAGTATCAAGTTCCGCGGCTAGACCGAAATTGTTATTGCCATAGTACCGCATAGGTATTGTTTCGCTTGTTGGGCGAAACCTCGAATTCGGTATTCTACCCACAAGGATAGCGAAATCCGCTTTGGTGTGAACAGTAATATTACCGCATACACACTCGGTTTTCTCTACCGCAGACGGTAGCGAATACCGCTTAGGTTTGAATAAGCCTTTAATTGGGTACAACTTTTAAGTCGGTACGTAGTACTAGCAGTAAGACGTGCTACTAGGAAGTTTGTTGCGCCACTTCTTCTTGAAGCTCAAACACAGGAAGTGGTGAAGGGTTGGCATTTTAGGGACTGTCCTTTGTAACTTTAGGAACGTCAAGACATCTTTTGATTTTAGCCCTTTGTATGGCCAGAACGTGTATCGACGCGAGACACAACATCTCGCGTGGCTTTTTTTTTTTTTTGAAGTGAAACTTCTTTACGCACGCTTGACTTGGGGAGTAAGCTGGCGAACGCGTGACGTAAGCGTTACGAAAAGTGTGATCGGGCGAGGCGAACGGGAGTTGAGTGGGGGATATAAGCAAGAGAAAGCAGTGCGCGCGCACATTTTCTTACTCTCTTCCTCTCATAGCCAAATACGTTTGAAGTTTCACTTCAGTCGTGTGGTCATAAGCACACTCGGTTTTTTTTTAATTGCTAAATGGGCACTCTTGACCCCGATCACGCCTGATGGAAAGCGATAGATGAGGTCTATGATGGAGAGAGCGTGCCCAGAAGATGGCTGTTCACTCTTGATTTGAAGGCAGACGGTTGTTTCTGTAATAACGGTATCCAACCAGTTATAGAGCACTTATCTCTTGTCTACGGCTCTGCAAGAGTTCCATTTCCACTTTGAAGAAGTTTAACTTGTTCTCAAGCTTACCCGGTGTGGTCGTCGCCGTGGTAGTCAACGTGTCTGTAGCCACCATCAGGCTCCTGCAGCGAGTAGTGCCCCGACACAACGTCGCCGTCGCGGTGCTCGTGCTGCGACTTGTGGTCGCCTGTGTGAGCGTCCTTTACTTCGTAACCGAACTCGTATTTAGGGTACGTCTGGAATATATAACAGTAGATCAGATACTGTCAAGTTAAAACGTTTTATTTTCGTTCTTTTCATTCGCAACCTCTAGTCTTTCATGCTACGACTATATTTTCGCGATAACGCGAACTACCTTTCGCGCGCTCTCTCTCGTACACCGCTCGACGTCTCGCTGTACAACAGAGCGCGCGAAGTGTAGTTTGCGTTATCACGACATCGTAGCCGAAGCATAAGACAGCTTTAAGTACCTTAGCTGATAGTGTAACCGATATAAATAACCACTAGGGTTCGATGGACATCAGAGGGGAAATTCTCGTTATTTAACATTTATTGTCGCCATCTCATGTCAGCGACATAATGAAATTCAGTAATAATATTTTATGGAACACTACCTT
Organism: Amphipoea oculea; assembly: GCA_945859645.1. Taxonomy (NCBI): domain Eukaryota; kingdom Metazoa; phylum Arthropoda; class Insecta; order Lepidoptera; family Noctuidae; genus Amphipoea; species Amphipoea oculea. The sequence continues at coordinate 21,080,377 of OX243873.1, forward strand.
CTTCCCGCGACTTCGTCCGCGTGAAATTTCACCCTCCCCCATTCACCCTCTTAGGGGGTAAATTTTGAAAAATCCTTTCTTAGTGCACCTCTAGACCTCATAACGAACCTACGTGCCAAATTTGGAATCTCTAGACCCAGCGGTTTGGGCTGTGCGTTGATATGTCAGTCAGTCAGTTTCTTCTTTTATATATTTAGATAGAAGAAGATAAAAAATAGGATAGATAGATAAAACGTTTATTTAGTGCAACAAAAGACACAATACAGGCATTAAAAAAAAACATCAAAAAAGGTGAGAAAAAAAAACAAAGATTAAAAAGATAAATTGACCTATAGACACATCATATGATGATTCTAAAATTGCGGGAATATTAGTCTTTGAGGTATGTGAAACTTAGCTCAAACTTACATAGTAGTCATGATGGCCATGTCCATGATGGTCATGTCCATGATGTACAGGCTCGTGGTGTCCATCGTGACGGTGGATGTACTGCGAGGAGTGGCCATAAGCAGAGACCACGGCTACGGCTAGTGATAGCACACACACAACCTGGAAGCAAAGATTTTTGTTAGCTAAGAGTGATATGGAAGTTGTTGGGGAGACCAATATTTAAGCAGTAACAAAAGGTGATATGAATTTTAGGGGTTGGATTATTTACTGACACAGTGCTTTACGGATTTAAAAATATAGATACTAGTAACCCAATTGAGCTGTTATGAAACCTTTTTGTAGCTTTGGAGTTTGTTGCCAAAATTGTGGTACAGTCAGCAGCAAAAGTCGATTAACACTGTCATTTTTACATGTTATTAAATTGACAACAATTTTATAAATAAACTGCTTTTTAGCTTCTTACATAATAGCAAAGAGTTTATATTCTAATTTTTTTTCTTCTGCTGCAATTTTGAACAAATATTTTGCTCAATAACTAAAATTGAAAAAACTGAAGTGTTAATCGACTTTTGCTGCTGACCGTACCAAGACGTATTCGGCCTTATTACAAAAAAATATATCTTTAGACTCAGGTTTAAACCATCGAGCCATTTTTGAATAATGAACTTATTTCGACAACGTTTAAGTTCCAAATACAAACACTGGTTAAAAAAAAATCAATTTTAAGTGGCCAAAGTTGTACTAAGAACTTTATCTCCGTCGTAATAAGGTTTAAAATACAAAAACTAGCTGAAAGGTTTAAGCTTGGTGCCAAAGTTAGAACTCGGGATCTCGAAATGAGGAATATATTCAACTAAGGGCTGATTTTTCCAACGCCAGACAATTTTATCCAAGGAATAATTTTGAATTTTTGACAGTTCTTCCATACAAAACCTTTCGGACGTCAATTTTATTCCACGAATACCTAAAAATTATTTGTCGATTGAAAAATCAGCCCTTAAAGATACAAGATTTAAAACAAATATCTCAGTATTGATTTTTATCACAAACTAGCTTCTGCCCGCGACTTCGTCCGCATGAAATTTCACCCTCCCCCCATTCACCCTCTTGGGGGTGGAATTTCGAAAAACCCTTTCTTAGTGGATACCTACTCTTCACTAAGAACACACCCTCCAAATTTCATGTCTCTAGGACCAGCGGTTTAGGCTGTGCGTTGATATAACAGTCAGTCAGTCAGGACTTTGAATTTTATATGTACTTATAGAAGAATAAAATTTTATACCTTGATGAACATTTTGGAATGTTGTTGTTTCGAACTGTTGCTACTCAGAAACTGATACATATCACCAAAATCTCACGTCTTATATACAGTTTTAAAAATGGCGCCAAGGTAGTATAGATTTCACTAGAAATTATATCGAGCGTTAAATTATGCACGATATGTTACGCATTGACCATTATTTCGTAAAGACTTACGAACAAAACGTAGGTACGCGTGCCGTAAGTCAAGGACAATCGTAATTGTAATTATTATTCTAACTTTTAACGCCATATAAATTGTATTGTTTTAAAAAGTGGATCAATTGTGATTGGATGCTTATTATTTTCAGGGCTAATAGAAGTCAATATAGGGGCTTATGGCTAAGTAATATTAGCCGCACGGGTCGATCGATCAGGTTAAGCTTCGCTTGCCGCGTTTGGTCCGTGGATGGGTGACCATCTTTACATACCAAGACCTCTCCGTGCCTCGGAAAGCACCTTAAGCCATTGGTCCCAGCTGTTATTCTTGGATCTTTGACAGTCGTTACGGGTCGTCAGAAGTACGAAAATCTGACAACCAGTCCTACCAAGGGGTATCGTATTACTCAGTAACTGGGTTGTGGAGGTCTGACAGGCAGTCGCTCCATGTAAAATACTGGCATTCAGCTGCATCCGGTTAGACTGGAAGCCGACCCCAACATAGTTGGGAAAAGGCTAGGCAGATGATGATGTGAAATCAATATAGTAACGGCCTATTACTGATTTCTAGGCGTTCTATATTATCGGTTTGGTTTCCGCACTTAGTCCTTCAAGTGGACCATTGTGCGTGGATTTCTAGGCGTTATAGTAATGCCTAATTGCCTAATAAGTAGGACTATAATACCTGTATTCCTGTAAGTGATCACTTTTTGCTACACGAATGCCGCGATTTAATCTACTTGGTTATGTTGCAATTTTTTGATATTATCAGTTATCGCACAAAACGGCAAATTAAAGCCACTAATAAGGAAAGAACAAGCATTGATTGCCAGAAGGTCAATTCTCGTAATTTAAAACGTTCGAAATCTAGTCGCAGTCTCATCTCGGCGACAAACAAATGTCAAAAACTTGTTAAAATGTAGAGAAATTAGACGTATTTTTGACAGATTGAGACTGAGATCAGACTGTGAACGTTCTTAAAATTACGAGAATTGCTCCTCCGTTGTTAGCAAATGTATGCTGGGAATTTGAGTTCATTCATTTCCTCTCTATATTTTCCTTCATAATCAGCCTATAACGTTCCCACTGTTGGAACACAGGCCGTCTTTGTAAGAGGAAGTGGGTCGTAATCCACCACGCGGGCCCAGTGCGGGTTGGAAGATGTCACAAGTCTTCGCATTTTTGTTTCTAGGACATGCTGGCTTCCTCACGATGTTTTCCTTCACCGCTTTGAGAGCTGTGGTGATGAAATAAATTAAGCAAAGTAAAGCAACTGGCTGGGTTCGAACACACGACCTATAACTCGGAAGTACCACCGGCCTTTACCACTAGGCCACCACTGCTCTATTATCTTATGTCAGTGCAATTAGATCGATAACTACTTCAAAAGTATAGTAGATTTCAAATTAGATTTAGATTGAGATTAGGTACGTTTTAAACCTTTTATCTAGGCACTGTCCTGAAGAGGTGTTACAAAAAAAAAACCCGTATGAGCCCACGTTCACACGGCGTTGATCAGTGTAATATTTTACAGTATAATTTTGGTATCACACGGGAGTTTTATACGTTTCATATGTTTTGAATTTCATGTTGACGTGTGACTCCAAATTTTTACCATGACGTATCGTACAGTACAGTGCTGTGTGAACGGCTGCCTTTCCAGAATTGGAAATCAAGCCCTCCTGGACTTCAATCTATGTCGTTTCTTTCACAGCCGTCCGCACAGTGACCATAGATCAAGGCGCGCCGTGGGGTGCGCAGGAGTTGGAGCGCAGTATGATGCCTCTCAAGTGGTACTACGACCTGTGCTGCGAGATGTCGGAGTACAGCTACGCGTTCGGACCTTGCTGGGAGCCTGTTATAGCACATTGTAATCTGTGTTAGTATTTTGTTTAATTTGATTATTCTTTTTAGCTGTCAGATGTTAGAACCCTCGGCCTTGCTGGCCGTCCTTGAGGAGCTGGAGTGCATCCAATAATCGAATTTCCCACCCGTACGCAAAATACGCGCATTGACGTGGAGTTTCGGACACCAGCCCGTATAATCTATTACCTAGCTGCAGCTGGATGAATACTTTTTTTTGTAAGGGGCCGTCCATTAATCACATAATGTTTTTTTTTTAACCCCCCCCTCCCCCTTGGTGATACATGGTGAGGTTTAAGAGACTACCCCCCCCCCTAATTCGTGTGTATTTTTAACCGACTTTATTAACCGACTTTAAAAAAGGAGGTTCTGTATTCGACCCGTATGTATGTATGTATGTATGTATGTATGTATGTATGTATGTATGTTTGTATGTCCGCGATTATCTCAAAAACTACTGAACCGATTTTGATAATTCTTTCATTATTGTGATCTACATACTTTCAGGAAGGTTTTAGTATATAATACATTAGGTAATTATTCTTATGTACGAAGTTATATGCACAAATGTACTGCATCTCCGGCATTTCTATGCGAATTTTGACGATTCTTCGAGTTGTGTCTTCAATTCTTCAATGCACTAGTGTTAATTGAATTTATGTAGGGTAGGTACAACTAAAAAGTGAAAAATAAAAACTTTTTTACAAAAAAAACAACCGACTTCAAAAAAAAAAAACACTACAAAGTGAAAAATAACTTCAATTTCGAAAGTCGGTGTCAAAAAACGAAAATGCGGAACCAAAGACACCGACTTCCGAAATTGAAGTTATTTTTCACTTTGTAGTGTTTTTGTGTAACGGTTGCCGCGCTCGACACGGGTCGGGTCGGTAGGGTATAAAAACAACCGACTTCAAAAAAAACACTACAAAGTGAAAAATAACTTTAATTTCGGAAGTTGGTGTCGTTGGTTCCGCATTTTCGTTTTTTGACACCGACTTCCGAAATTAAAGTTATTTTTCACTTTGTAGTGTTTTTTTTGAAGTCGGTTGTTTTTTAGTATCTACAAAGAATGTTATTTTTTTTTGACAGAAAGGTTGCAGGTTGTTTTAGACTGACATAAAAATAATGAAAGAAATGCGAAAAATAAATACACGTAACGCCGCTTTTCGGTTGAGTATCGCGCGTTTGCCGATGAAATAAATACACGTGATATATTACTACACCCCCCCTCCCGCCTTGTGATATTTCGTGATTTTTTATGGACCTCTCCCCCTCCTTTCGAGCCTCACGTGATTAATGGACAGCCCCCTTTTTAGGGTTCCGTAGCCAAATGGCAAAAAACGGAACCCTTATGGATTCGTCATGTCTGTCTGTCTGTCTGTCCGTCCGTCCGTATGTCACAGCCACTTTTTTCCGAAACTATAAGAACTATACTGTTGAAACTTGGTAAGTAGATGTATTCTGTTCCCCATACTTACAACTGAAACTCCAAAATTTTTTTTTCATCAAACCTGTACGTGTGGGGTATCTATGGATAGGTCTTCAAAAATGATATTGAGGTTTCTAATATCATTTTTTTCTGAACTGAATAGTTTGCGCGAGAGACACTTCCAAAGTGGTAAAATGTGTCCCCCCCCCCTCTAACTTCTAAAATAAGAGAATGATAAAATTAAAAAAAAATATATAATGTACATTACCATGTAAACTTCCACCGAAAATTGGTTTGAACGAGATCTAGTAAGTAGTTTTTTTTTAATACGTCATAAATCGAAAACCGCAATTTACCTTTGACAAAGTTACAACGAACTACAAGAACTTTTATATTATGTTACTTGCTGCTACGGAACCCTTCATGGGCGAGTCCGACTCGCACTTGGCCGGTTTTTTTTATTTTTTATTATAAACCCATCCGTGTTCCTTCCTTAGCCCTTTATGTTCCGGGGTAGCGGTAACCCTTTCGGACAATCCCGCACCCCCGGCAGGCTTCGGCCCTGGCAGGCCCCTTCCTTTATGCTGACATCTCTTTGAGGCGCGCGTGGAACACGTACGCGCCGTCCGGCACGGGCCTGGTCCTGATCGGACGGTGAACTAAATGGACAGCCCCAGTAAAGTGGCTGTTGATGGATGAATGAGACTGGTCAAGAATCAGCTCTAGTAAAGTATTCTATGACAGGAAAATTTCTCTACAGTTACCATTATTTGTTTTCCAGCATTCGACCAAGTCTCGCGTCCATCTCTGGACCCGTCAGCGCCCCTCTCTTTCTGGGACAAAGTGCGCCTCCTCATGCACGGTCGTCTAACAGTGAACTGTGCCAAGTTCACGTGTCTGCTGCACGTGTCCCTCGACCCTTATAACACGACGGAGGAGATGGAGGTCACGTGGACTGATCTGGTACTGGATTGGACTAATGGTAAGAGTTTTATGTAGTTTTGTTTGATATAACTTTATCTTATATTTTTTAAGCGAATTAGAATGCAAGCGTGGTGACCACAGATATAACTACTTCGCGTGCCAAAAATCGCACCAGCTTATGTTCGAAAATCATAAGCCGCCACTTTCGCGCTCAGTCCTGCGTTGTGCTGGCTGGGTGAGCGTGAGCGAGAGAGCGCGAGCTTGTGACGTCATAGTATGTAGTCAAAAAGTGGCACGCTTAGTTTTCATACAGTTCGTGGTACTTGCGTTATCTAGGTATATCTATATCTGTGGTGGTGACAGTGTGCGGTTGAAACCATGTCTTATATACCATGTTTTTATTATTTTTGCCGAAGCTCAAAATTGTGATGCTAATTTGCAAAGAGTATCAGGTTCTTTTGAACTATTTAAACATTTTGCTTAGTTTCGAGGTATCTCGCAGATTTTGGCGATGCAGAGTCGCTCCACAGTTTTGTGCTTCAGCCCTTACTTCCGTAATTATTTTTGGTTTCTCCGAGCCTTTAGACATAAGCTCATCACGGGGGTACTATTTCGGATACTTGGGAGTTTCTACTTAATTTATAACATGTTCAGTATTGACATTTAATTTCTTTAGGAAGACTCGGCTTCCTGGGTACGTTGGACGTATACGTCCGAACAGCAAGTAAATACGACGATTGCCGCGTACTAAGAGTACCGGCGTTACGTCTATCTGTCAAGTTAGGTTGGCAGTGCGTGGCTGATCCGCGTGATCATCATGCCGTGGCCCCTTGTGCACCGACAAGGCTGCCTGAGTATTCTAGTAATCAGGTAAGCCCTATAAATTAGTTTGTACATATACTAATACTATCTGCTCCCCGCAGTTCCACGCATAAGTATCCATCCCGTGGGAATATCGGGATAAAAAGTATCCTATGTCCTTCCCCGGGACTCAAACTATCTCTATACCAAATTTCATCTAAATCGATTCAGCGGTTTAAGCGTGAAGAGGTAACAGACAGACAGACACACTTTCGCATTTATAATATTAGTATGGGTGTAATGTAATAAGAGTCTAGTAAAAAGTTAAATATTTGTGGCTTATTTGGATACATTTTCAAAGGAGTCCATTGTCCAAGGTTTATTAATAGATTTGGCTTGCATGATTAGTTTAATAATTTACATGTGACGACTCGACTTTGACGTTCAAAAATGCATTTTATGTGCTTATTTGAAATAAATGCTTTGACTTTGACATGTTTGTAGAACCGGCTACTAAATAGCCCGACAAAAATAATGACATACTACTCCATGTTATAGATTATGTGATGGGTTGCACTTGCACATGTATATAAGGGATGTTTTCGCTTGCAGGAACACGACTCGTATAGGGCATTCCGGTCCCAAGGACTGGATCTACATCTAAGCATGGAAACAAAACCAGTTGATAAAGAAGGAAACGGCCCAGTATTACTTTTATATGGAAGTACACTCAGGTAACATTTTTTCAGATTTTTGTTTGATTTTCTTTGCTTATTATGTATTAGTAGGACTACGGATTCTGAAAGGCTAATCAATACAAAAATCCATGAGAACTGTTCTGAAATGATGTGGCTGACTAAGGGATGATTTATATTAGACCGGGCCATGCGCCGGGGCGTGCCGTGTACGTGGCCCAGACGGGGCTCTTAATACAAAATGTATGTAACGTTTCAAATCCGTGCCCCGTCCGGACCACGAACACGGAACGCCCCGGGCATGACCAGCGGGGCAATTGCGTAACACATTATCAATCAGAATTGGTTTCATTTTGACAGTTCAACAACATTCATTGCGTAATTTACGTGTTGAGCAGACAAATTTTTCGAACTTATGAAGCAATGGATTAGAAATGTGCTTCAAATTAATTCTGATTCCGACAGTGGCGTGCATTGCATATAGGCATATAAGCAGTGCCTACCTCGATATATCAACATAAGCCTGTCAATTACATTTTAGTGTGTGTGTCCCACAATTAAGAAACTCACTAAATTATCATACCTAACAAAAAACAAAATCTTCATACAAACACGCGCGGTAGTAGGCAGTCGCCGGGCCTACTCGGCTCCCGTACTATTCGCACATTGTCATTGGTCTTACTCGTTCAAGTTAATGCGACAAAATTAAAAATACGTACGTCTCACGCGTAATACCATGTGTTCGACCTTCGCAATTTATCACCCTTAAGTAGGCATGCCTACTCAAATAATCACACTTTTGACCTCACTTTTTTTTCTGATTAGTGACCGCCCATTGTGTCACCCATTGTAAAGTTTTCTATATTTATGTCTGTAATTTATATGGTGTACATTTGTGATCATTTGTGACATGTGTGACCGCGTTTGGCTAGACTAGACCCGGCCTATTGTCTACCTATTCTGAAAACCAATGCACGCCACTGGATTCCGATTGATAGTGTGTTACGCAATTAGGGTGCCGGTCTAATATAAATCATCCCTAAAACAACAACATCCTATCAATTGTCGTTCAGAAATTGGTGATAAGGTCGTCTTTTATTTATTGCATTTTTGTATCCTTTTTTAGGTGGTTTGAGAGTCTAAAGCTGATATTATCAGGTATAACTCGTCCTACACGTCGCGGACGCATCTTCAAGAACGTGCGCCCGCGCAAGCCGCAACTATCTCGCCACTACAGAAACGTTAGCGTGTCTGTCACTCTACATAATTTACAGGTGACTTTCGTTTGGTTATTTTTCGACTGTATTAAAAATATTGCAATAAAAAATAAAAAAAACTTATCTCCTGACAACTGGTAAGGCATTATGATTCTTTGGTCGATGATGCCCTGCATTAAAATTCCTAGGCTGTGTCATTGAAAAAAAAAAACACATTTAGTTTTTACGGTATAAAATAGGTTTTATTTCCTTTTTAAAAGAAATGCAAACTTAAAATCTTCTTTAGATGAAGTTTTCTCAGAGAATCATTGTTGGCAGAGTTTATTTTTTTTTTTGTTTTCGAGGGAAACCTTCAAAAGGCTCCCGAACTCCGGCGAGGGAGGTCGGGGAGTGTGGGATTTTTACCTCACTAAAACCACCCCGGTGATCACCATCAGTACATAGGGGTGGTCCCAGTTCCTCTTAAAAGACCAATTCGGAACCCCCCCGTGCAACGCCTGTAAGGCACATGCCTCCCCTCCCCTCCACCCCCCTCCCCCTCCACCCCCTCCCCCTCCCCCACCCCTGAAAACTGTTGCCAGAGTTCCTATTTGCAGGCATACAAATATTCCCATGAAAGTTTCCAATAGTCATTTCTAACCCACCTACTAATCTCCTAAGGTTTTCTACTGGTCATCATCATCCCTTCAACGTGGTATCGAGATGCTAGGCGTCCGAGTGACCTGTGGTTCCAAACACCGCCTCTCCCTGGTGGCTACCAATGATGGACTGGTTCGAAGACCCCGGGCCAACTGGACCACGGTGTATATGAACTGCGACCTGAACGATGCTGAGATCTGGCTGAAGACCCTGGCTGCTGATGAGAGGGATGGTGAAGAGGTGGGTGGTAAACAATGTTTGGGGAGAAATGTTAGTGAATGTGGACTCAAATGGGATTAACTTACAGAGAATTTCACCAATGAAACTGAACGCGATCTGCACATCTTCACTGCTTTCAAGAACTCTCAGTGTCTTCGTTGTTGTGAAATATTGCCAGCTCTTTAAAACCTATGTAAACTTTTGTGTATAAACTTACCGAAAAACAACATGTAAGTACTGTAGAGTCGTGTAGACTTTACGAAGGGTTAACTACAGAGGAGAGCTAAACTCCTATCGGATTTCATATGATATTATTTTAGGAGTTTTATCATGGAATATATAAAATTAGCCCATCTTATTATTACACGTCAAACCTACAACTCTTTTAATGACACCCACTTAAACGTTCGAATGGAACATGCCTTCAAATATTACTGGCCAGTATTTCAAAAGAGGCCAGGATCTCTACAGTACTATGCTGAGGATTAAGGTCGCGTTCACATCAATAATACAGGGTTTATTTTCAAAGACTAGCCTTAAAGGGTGTGGTACAGACCATCAAACTGAAACACTTTCTCCATGGGAACACTATCGTAATCGCGAAAAATGTATCAACTGTCCCATAGAAAACTTCAATACCTACTCCACCTAAACGTATGGGACGGCTGAATTTTTATTCGCGACTATCAGTGCCCCGCGGTTTCACCCGCGTAAGTTTCAATCCCGTGGGAATATCGGGATAAAAACTATCCTATATCCTTTACCGGGACTCAAAATATCTCTGTACCAAATTTCATTGAAACCGGTTCAGCGGCTTAGGCGTGAAAAGGTAACATACAGACAGACATACAGAGTTACTTTCGAATTTATAATATTAGTATGGATTACGATGTTGGTTCCATGGAGAAAATTGTTCAGTTTCATGGTCTGTACCACACCCTTAAATTTGTTTGGTCTTTGAAGACTAACCCTGTAGTCTAGTTCAAAAAGACTTACTTACTCAAACGGTGTGCAGAATGTTCAAAGAAGTTGTTTTTTTTGTGAGTATAGTTTCCCCACATTTTTTTTTATTATCTGTTCTTTTGTCTGATTCCAGTATTCAGCACTAAACCCTCGCGTGATGGAGAAATGCTACTGTCTATCAGTCCGCCGTGTGTCCTACGGCCGTGAAGCGGGAGTAAGCGCAGGCGCACCGCCCACACACCGGCTGGCTGTACACGACCTAAGGGGGGCCTGGACCAAACTTAATAGGGATTTGGCATTCGCGCTTATTGATACTTATATTAAAACACAGGTATGTTATTACGTCACAAGAACCTCACCACCGTCACAAGCCTAAACTATGCTGGGTCCAGAAGTATGAAATTTTGCACAAGAGTTCTTTGTAAAACTGAAGCCGCCATCTTGTTTTTTGGATGCATATTTCACAAAAAAAAAAAAAACTCTCCGGGAGTGCCGACAGAAGTGAAAACAAAGCACAAATAGGATACTTTGCCATCACTCATTGACATATCGGAAATACATTAAAACCGAATACATCCTAAAGACAGCCGAACACATTCGAAGCGGTGTCGGTTACGGTAACAGTGGCGCGAATTCAATGGTTTTTTCCTATATCAAAAAATGCCCAACGCGCTTAAAGAAGATTTCTCTTCAAAAATACAAATATTTACAAACAGTGTCCCTTGACAACGTCATTCGAGCGCCATAATATCCTTGTACAGTCCTTCCACAGTTTTATCTCTGACAGCAAAAACCCAACAAACAGCAACCTTATTGTAAGGAAAATAAAGATCACTGGTTCTAACTGATTTGTCTAGGAGTATAAAGATCACATTGATTTTGATAGTCAGAAAATCAGAGGCACAGATATAGATACACCTAGATAACGCAAGAGCAACTACTTCGCGTGCCAAAAATCGCACCAGCTTACGTTCGAAAATCGTAAGCCGCCACTTTCGCGCTCAGTCCTGCGTACTGCTGGCTGGGTGAGCGTGAGTGAGAGAGCGCGAGCTTGTGACGTCATAGTAGGTAGTCAAAAAGTGGCACGCTTACTTTTCATACAGTTCGTGACACTTGCGTTATCTAGGTCTATCTATATCTGTGATCAGAGGTAAAATAACTGAATGGACTGTAGCAGTGTATGGTCTACCAGACCCTTAGCGGACTTGGAAGTTAACGATGCACGTTTTTAACTCTAGCAATTGAAGAAGAATCTATCGACGAAGGCTTTAAAAGAGGAAGAGCAACCGAACACGTCTCCGAAGCACCAGCGCGAGGCTGACGTCATCTCACCACCTCCTCCGGTCACCACACAAGTGAGTTTCAAATTATTTCGTATCAATGTTTTTTTTTTTAAATATTGTAAAACATTTTAAAAGAGTAACGGTGGAGTTTCTTGCCCATTCTTCTCCATACGAAAACTACCTTTTGGAAGGGGCTACTAGAATCAATTGTATTTTAATGTAATTTTTGACGTTCAAAAGTGCCTATTTGAAATAAATGCTTTGACTTAAAAAAAAAAATATTGTAGAATGTTTAGATGGGGCTCGTGGCTGAATGATAGTAGCCGCACGGGTCGATCGATCAGGTTAAGCTACGCTTGCCGCGCTTGGTCTTTGGATGGGAACATCTTTACATACCGAGACTCCTCCGTGAAAGAAAGAAATTATTTATTTTGCAATGAATGTGGGTATAAAATAAGATGTGAACATTGTGCGTGCCTCGGAAAGCATGTTAGGCCGTTGGTTTTGGCTGCTATTCGTGATTTTTGACAGCCGTTGCGGGTCGTTAGATGCCCGAAAGTCTGACAACCAGTCTTACCAAAGGGTTGTTACCTAGTAACTGGGTAGTGGAGTTCATAAAGACAGTCGCTCCATGTAAAGTACTAGTATTCAGCTATAAGCAAATTTCGATTACAATCGTGGAAATAACTTTGGTTTCCATAAGTTTTTCGAGATATACAGGGTGAAATTGAATTCATGGGTATCCTTTTAGGGGGACATTGTAATCATCATTATGAACAACTTTTACTATGGGACCAAACCTGAAATCGTGAAAAAAAAATCAGCGCTTCCCTACATTTTTACGAGTTATGTGAACATAAATGCAAGGAACAGCAAGGAACAGTATGAAATACAAATTTATATAAAATAATACTGTGTATGCGTAAATATTCATTGTGATTACGGAGTCCTCACACGCTACGGCCGATTGTTGTTTGAAAATTTATATAAAATAATACTGTGTATGCGTAAATATTCATTGTGACTACGGAGTCCTCACACGCTACGGCCGATTGTTGTTTGAAAATTTATATAAAATAATACTGTGTATGCGTAAATATTCATTGTGACTACGGAGTCCTCACACGCTACGGCCGATTGTTGTTTGAAAATTTATATAAAATAATACTGTGTATGCGTAAATATTCATTGTGACTACGGAGTCCTCACACGCTACGGCCGATTGTTGTTTGAAAATTTATATAAAATAATACTGTGTATGCGTAAATATTCATTGTGACTACGGAGTCCTCACACGCTACGGCCGATTGTTGTTTGAAAATTTATATAAAATAATACTGTGTATGCGTAAATATTCATTGTGACTACGGAGTCCTCACACGCTACGGCCGATTGTTGTTTGAAAATTTATATAAAATAATACTGTGTATGCGTAAATATTCATTGTGACTACGGAGTCCTCACACGCTACGGCCGATTGTTGTTTGACGTGTGCGTGCGTGTGCAGCTGAGCGGCGGCGCCTTGGGCTGCGGCGGCGGCATGCTGGCGGCGCTGCTGGCGGAGGCGGGCGGCTCGGCGCCCGTGGTGTTCAGCGACGAGCTCGGCGGGCCCGAGCCCGCGCCGCCGCCGCACACGCCGCACTCCAAGCACGTGCTCGACGACGACAACGCGCATACTGCTTGTCTCAGTAAGTGGACTCAAACTCATACAAATTTATAGAAATTAGGCGATTTCGTGAGAATGCTTGAATGTATTTTTTTCACCTGAATCAATAATATACAGATATACGAACCAATTACAAACACGTATTAAAAATTAAATTCAACTACCGTTTGCAGCTTTAGCAGAAAATAAAAATACAATTTCTATTATAGTTCACCGCGACCGTTCCATTTCTGTCGCGGCCATGTTGTGACACGTGTAAAAAGTTTTGAATTATCAAGTCGAAATCAATCAAAATCTGACTTTCACTATGGAAGAATAACAATTTGTCTTTTTTAAGAAATAAAAACTTCCCGAAGACGACATACCTACTTCGCCAATACGATTACAGTTGGATCTATCTAATCACATTATGCACGAAGATATTCAAGTATATGATCAAGTATATATAGAAGATATTCAAGTACATGATCTTCAAATTTTTTTTTTTGTATGCCTAATCATTGAATGAATCTTTTCACAGTCGAGCTGGTAAACTCGCAAGTAGTCCTGAAAGGTTGCGAAACACGTGGCTACGTCATACTATGCGCGGCGCGGGCGGAAGTTCGGCAGCGCGTGCGCAGACAACCTGCCGCGGCCGCGTGGAGCGGTGCCTTATCTGCTATGCAGTACTATGCTACTGTTAGTGCGGCTGACAGAGATCAGCTGCTAGGTAAGTTCTTCATTATAGATGATATCCTATATTTCCTTACAAGAAATAAATATTAGGTCCTTACCTAAGAAGTTAGTGTTTTATATGGATAAAGCAAAACGAAAAAAAAAAAAAGAAATTGTATACTTATTTAATCAATCAACGTAAGTACCATTGTTATCTATCCAGTTTCGCCAATTTACCGATTCATTTATTCATTTGCTGAAAAACTTGTGGGAGCGATCAATTAATCAATTTCATCGGAATTGATTTCACGTAAAATAAAACTACATAAAATTTTATACTAATTTAATTTTATTTGACAAAACCTAACTATCCGTTCCACGCTAAACGTATTTAGAACTTCATTCTGTCTCTATCATCTTCAAATAATTGAAAGCATAATAGGTAATACGGGCTGGTGTCCGTAACTCCACGTCAATGCGCGTATTTTGCGTAAGGGTGGGAAAATCGATTATTCGATCCACCCCAGCTCCTCGAGGAAGGCCAGCAATGCCTTGATGTTACTGACCGTCTCACATAGGGTACCTGGGTTACCGAAATACTTTGCCCTGTACGTGGCGACCACCGGGCAGTTTAGAAGCACATGTGCCGCTGTCTCGTCGTCCCCCAGGCAGGCCCTGTACAGCGGACTGTCTGTTACTCCTATGACAAAGAGGTGTTTATTAAATGACCCGTGGCCAGTTAAAGCTGCAGTAACTATGCGCAGCTTTTGTTTAGTTAGACGGAGAACTTGTTTCGTGAGGCGGCCATCAAATGCGGGAAGTGCTTCCCTAGCCTGCCTGAAATTGAAAGAAATAGAACGATGTTTTAAATTCGTTTAGCGCTAAATGGCTTTAGTGAATTGTCGTGCAAGTGGGTCTTAAAATCCATACTAATAATAAATATGTCAACTCCGCAGAAAACATCCAATGGGTATCAGTAGAAGAGATCGAAGAGCGGTGGCAGAGCACGGAGATCAGTACACTCCCGGACGTGCCCCGCCTCGTCGGCAGCGGACACTCGGCCGGCGGAGTCATCGGCCGCACCGTCGGGCCCAGCGCCGACACGGGACTGGCGCAGGTCATTCTATGAACACAAATAATCATTAGATAAAGAATACAACGGTTCGATACGCTCAGGAAAGCTCAGGACCAGTGATGACGATGCTTTTGGAGGCGAAGACGTCAACTGCTGGACGTAGGTCCAGCATTGGACGTCTTTCGGCTGAGATGTTGACGATGTCGTAAAACAACTCGCGGCTTGACATTCTAATTTGTTGCTTGCGTACGGCAATACCACTTTGTTGTCGATCTTCCTCAACCGATGAAATACAATTCAAAATTTGCAATTTTGAAAGTTAGAAATGACTATAAAAATGACCCAAGAAAGTCAACCTTTCGCGTTATATAGTCGGGGTTGATCCGAGGAACAGAACACTATGTGCCTCACTCTTTTCGTGGTTTGTTATCTGCCAAATAATAAAATAACTATGTACAGTCAACAAAAGAGATAAGTACATTCAAACGGGGTGAATAGGGATGCAGGGGTGAATCGGGACAAAACTTTAAAATGGGTTTTAACGTTGAATTAATATAGTTTGTTGTCAATAAGGGCACGTAGTCGTTAATTAAATTACAGTAAACACATTAGGGTCCTTTTTGGCCACAAACTATATTATTTTAGTTGTTAAAATCCCTTTTAAAGTTTTGTCTCGATTTACCCCTGCATCCCTATTCACCTCGTTTGACGGTATGCAGGATCGTCGGATATAGTTTAAGTTAAGTAAGAAACCGATGGATGTTCTCGAACAAAATTTCATTTTTATTAATAGAAAACAAACAGCTCATTTATCAAATTAAATTTCAGTCGACAACATCCATCGGTTTCTTACTTAACTTCATCTATATCCGACGATCCCGCATACTTATCTCTTTTTTTTGACTGTACCATAGAACTATCTGAACAGTAAAATGGACCCTCCTTTTTGCCAACAGCTCCAACGCATAGTGTCTCGGTGTGCCTGCGAGTTCTACTACGTATCCCACGAAGAGGCCGAGCCGGTCACCGGACAGGGAACCGGCTGGGCCCAACAACAGCCGTACGACTCCTTCACCCTCATGCACCACGACCTCAATGTGTGCACCAACTCGCTCCAGGTATTACATCACACTAATATTATAAAGGCGAAAGTTTTTGAGTGCGTTTGTGTTTATATCGTCCCCGTATTTGGAAAACTAAATAACTTCGTTTTTGGCGATTTTGTCTTTTCCCTATTTTTAAATAATCCAAAACATGACGCATGTTTGAGTCTTACAGGAATTTACTTATCTTATTCCGTTCCAAAAATATAGCCATTTTTGTCGTTCAGATGGAATAATGCATAATTATAAAATTACCGACATTAAAATTGTCTCAATTTTTTTAACAAATGAACATTAATTGAAAAAAAAAACACTAAATCGCGTTTATCTCAAAACTAGAAAATCGGAGTTATTTAGTTTTCCAACTACGGGGACGATATGTTTGTTACTTCTTCACGCTCAAACGGCTGGACCAATTTTGATAAAGTTTGCATGGAGGTAGCTGACACCCTGGATTAACATATAGGCTACTTTTTATCCCGATATTCCCACGGGATCGACATTTACGCGGGAGAAACCTTGGGGCGCAGCTACTAATGTACATAAGATTTAAACGCGAAATTACGACTCATCATAGTGACAAAATGGTTTTGCACATTCTTATACAGGAAGATTTTTTTATCACCATCCAAATTTTTACAGGGTGTTCCACCCATGAATATGAACAACTTTCACTATGGGACCAACTCTGAAATCACGAAAAAAAATCAGCTGTTTCATACAAAAGTTCAATACCTACTTGACCAACATGTATGAAACAGCTGACTTTTTTTCGTGATTTCAGAGTTGGTCCCATAGTGAAAGTTGTTCATATTCATGGGTAGAACACCCTGTAAAAATTTGGATGGTGATAAAAAAATCTTCCTGTATAGGCGACATTCATTCAGACATTTATTGAGTTGAAAATTCTTCCAAGGATCGATACTTGTATGCCTTTTTTCTCTCTGTAGCTCTGGTGCCCCGAAATTGATAGGAGAAAACAATATGTGCTAATTTCGGGTATGCTTGATTAGTAACGGGACACAACTGGGCCTTTATTTGTGAGGTCATCACACTGTGCATCCTTTCTATAAACCTGCGGAGTATTTGCGTAAAATACTACCAGTAGCCTCAGTACAATGCTCGATGACCTCAGTAGAGCCTCTGAAAGAGTGGATCTGAAAATGAACATGGACAAAACGAAGGTCATGTCAAATGCCCATGTAACACCCACTCTCATGAAGATCGGAGACGCTACACTCGAAGTCGTGGACGAGTATATTTACCTAGGACAAACTGTCCAGTTAGGTAGGTCCAACTTCGAAAAAGAGGTCAATCGTCGAATCCGACTCGGCTGGGCAG
The DNA here is from genome assembly GCA_945859645.1 of Amphipoea oculea. Taxonomy (NCBI): domain Eukaryota; kingdom Metazoa; phylum Arthropoda; class Insecta; order Lepidoptera; family Noctuidae; genus Amphipoea; species Amphipoea oculea. The sequence continues at coordinate 21,098,097 of OX243873.1, forward strand.
CGTTCGGGAAGCTACGCAATATCTTCTCGTCCCACATACCGCAGTGTCTCAAGACGAAAGTCTTTGACCAGTGCGTGTTGCCAGTGATGACATATGGCACTGAAACGTGGTCGCTCACAATGGGCCTTATTAGAAGGCTGAAAGTCACCCAAAGGGCAATGGAGAGGGCTATGCTTGGAGTTTCCCTGCGGGATCGAATCAGAAATGAAGAGATCCGCAGGAGAACCAAGGTAACCGACATAGCCCGAAGAATTGCCAAACTTAAGTGGCAGTGGGCAGGGCACATTGCTCGCAGAACATATGGCCGATGGGGCCGAAAGGTTCTGGAGTGGCGACCGCGTACCGGAAGGCGTAGCGTTGGAAAGCCTCCCACAAGGTGGACCGACGACCTTGTGAAGGCCGCAGGAACTCGTTGGATGCGAGAAGCACAAAACCGGTGGAAGTGGAGGTGCTTGGGGGAGGCCTATGTCCAGCAGTGGACGTCTTTCGGCTGAAATGATGATGACTATCAGTAGCAATGGCTTTAATTTTGACATTTATTGCGCTATTTACGTTGTTGAGTAGACACATTCTTTGAACATATGAAGCAATGGATTAGCAATATCCTTCAAAATGATTCAGAGATTATCTGCATACGTACGAAATAAATTATTGGAAGACTTTCCATAATAAAAAATACCTAATTATTGTTGTTTCTTTTGTCGCCAGTACGCAATGCTGCTAGATGTAGTCAACAACGTGGTCCTTCACGTGGAGCCAGAACGGAGACGTACGTTAGAAAGACGAGCTCGAATGCGGTTCCAACTGCAGTTACATCAAGACCAGGATCCAAGGCAGCTTATACACAAGCTTCAAACACAGGTATGATATTAGTTTTAACTGATCTTTACTTGAAAAAAAAAACTTTACAATTAATATACAGGGTGAAATTAAATTCATGGGCATCCTTATAAGGGGTCATTGTACTCATCATCATGAACAACTTTTACTGTGGGACCAAACCTAAAATCGCGAAAAAAAAAAATCAGCCGTTCCCTACATTTATGTTCGCATAACTCGTCAAAATGTAGGGAACTGCTGATTTTTTTTCGCGATTTCAGGTTTGTTTCCATAGTTAAAGTAGTTCATAATGATGAATACAATCGCCCATTTCGATTTGTCGCATGTTTTCAATTTCAGCCTGTATAGGTACCTCCATAATCTGGTACCTCTTTAATTCCTTTTAAAAGCAAAAACATTTCGATTGTTCGAGAGACAAAATACACAATATCTCTGCCTACTCATTTGGGGAGTGCAAGCGTTATGGCGTTGTGGTATTCTAAATATCTAAAGAATAAAAAGATGCGAAGATACAAGTAATTGTTTTGAATAAAGTGACAGCTAATATTCTCATTCACACAAAATGAATGAAAAAAAAGCTTATAAAATATCAAAACTGTATCTATTTCCCAATAATATCCAATTATTATGCCACGCGAATACATGAAACGACGTAAAAGATGAAATAAAAATGCAAAAAGATTCTCTCCGGCGGGGAATCGAACCCCGGTCTCCCGCGTGACAGGCGGGGATACTTACCACTATACTACCGAAGATGTGAGAGAGACGACGAAATAGCGGTTCTATTTGCGAGTATGACTAAGACAAACATCTAAGAATTTGCTGTTTGAGTGAGTCATAGATAATTTTCCGCATGATGACCGATTATTTTATGTCGGTATCAAATTGGCTATTATGTCACTGAGTCATGCTTTTTATAAGAATCAATTTTAAATGTACAAGAAGTTCTATCAAAGAATCATTCATTTCTATTAGAAATAATTTTATAAAAAAATCTATTGTTGGAGGTGTTTACAATAGGTACCTATTTGTATTTTTAACTACTTATGACTGGTGAAGGGCGGGCGTTTTTGGAGGACTGTCTTTTGTAATTTTGACGTTCGAAAAGTGCTGATTTCAAAACTTAAAACTCAAAAAACTCAAAGCGTTTATTTCAATTGAACCAATTACAGGCAAAAAAATACGAATGCGATGAAGGAGGATTCTTGCAATGCGTTGCGTTGCGGCGCGACCCGCCCCTATCAAGCTAGCCTTGAAGCGCTTATTACACTATCCGATTTTAAGGAAGGCTAACTAGGAAGGCTTATTCCACTTTTCCCCCCTGAGAGAATCCCCCTCAGGGGGGAAATGTGGACTCTAATGTAAAAAATGTCCAGAAAGTCTCCTTAACATTTTGAGTTATTCCACTTTTCCCCCCTGAGAGAATCTGCCTCAGGGGGGAAAACTGGACTCTAATGTAAAACAGATCCACAAATCCCCCTTTTCATTTTTGATTATTCCACTTTTCCCCCTTATTTTTTAGTTTTAGTTTCTACGCTCGGCTCTTAAAGTAAACTTTTTTTTTCAAAGAACCTTGTTAATAAAATGTGATGAAGAGTAAAAACAAACACAAACAAACAGCGATGAGGGATATCGGTTGATTTTAACCAAAATAATAATTAAAACAGTTTAAACAAAGTACCTACCTAGAAATACTAAATTATTTAGCATAATAATCTCCCTGAAATTTTCCTTTAAGAGCAAGCATCACTTAACTGGATATAAAACAATTTTCAAGTTTTTCGGCAATTTGCAGAAAGTAAAAATGAAGTACAAAGATAATAAAAAGAAAATATAATATAAAACAATCACTTGTAGACGATACGGTTGACTAGTAATTAGACAGTTTACCAGTGCTGAAGGGTGTATTTACGACTGAGGTAAGCCAGAACAAAAAAAAATGTCAATAAACCGTTTCATTAAATTGGTTCCTATTTCGATCTACTTTTCTAAGTTATAAGCTTCATGCGAATCTGCGAAAAATGACAGTACCCAATTCATGTAATGCTAAACAACTGCTTATAATAATATGAATTCGTCAGATTATTAATATCTGTAAAACCCCCTTTATTCCATAAACTACTAGAATCTGAGGAAAGTAAACACAGTACGGCCTAACTCATTAGGTATGTGTTTCTTATTTTCAAAACATAACCTTGAAAACCATGTTTTCTCACAAAGCAAATAATCCGTTAATCAACAATTTACTGTTATTAATGCCATGCTAAAGATCATAAAAAATTTACTCTAAATAAGTAATTTCAACTCAATAACTATCTACTTACCCCAAATACCAATTTTCAACGTATTTTCACTACACAGGCACATAAACAAAACAAACTTCAACTATAATTATTCTAATGGGTGTGTAACGGTTGATATAATAACAAAAAATCTAACGTTCACTTGACCTAATTTTAGTTAATATACTTTTGTTTAATATAATGATTAGTTGAACTAATGAATTGTTGATATAATTTCATTTTACCTAATTTCTTATGATATGATGAACTTTTCCTATAATCCTCATTTGACATAATATTCATTTAGTATATTATTTATTTACTATAATATTCATAATCTCTAAGTAACTTTTAATATAATTTAAGTTTTTTTTTCTTCGCTTTATACCCTATACGCCTGCCACCCTCAACTATTGTTACCAGGAGAAACTGGATGCAATCTGGACTTTAGGGCACCCCGACTCGGACAGGTTAGGTTAGAAGGGGATGGCGGGGTCGTGTGAGCGAGCGAAGCGAGCGAATAGACCCCGCCATCCCCTTCGTGGTTATTTTTTTATAAACCACCCAGAAGTAGGAGCCCCGCAAAGCGGGGCTCCGTCGACTAAGCCCACCCTCGACCATGCATATAATATTTTAAGGTTTGGTTTTGGTACCATTTGAGTTAGGCTAGAACTGTGACCATTGAACATGAAAATTAGGCCAAAAGAACATTAGGTCAAATGAACGTTATATAAAAAGAATATTATATATATTGAAAATTATATAAAATGGACGTTATACTAAATATAATAATATATTAAAGGAAAATTATATGACATTAAACATTAGGTCATATGAGTTTAGGTTATTTGATATTATAGCACATGAAAATTATATTATATGAACGTTATTTCAAGTAAAATTAGTGCATTTGTTATTATACCAAACATTACACACCCAATTCTAATACTAAATAGTAAATACTACACACTAATCACCAATAATAAATTCAATGAAGAAACTCCTCCGAAACGGCTTGACCGATTTTTATGAAATTTTTTGTGTATATTTGGTAGGTCTGAGAATAGGTCGCAGGCTATTTTATTAAATATTTTTGCAAAAAAACGTTTGCGGGGTGAGCTATTCATACTCGTACTACAATAATTATAATATATTATAAATCCGAAAGTATGTCTGTCGGTCTGTTACCTCTTCACGCTTAAAACGCTGAACCAATTTAGATGAAATTTGGTATATAGTTTGAGTCCCGGGAAAGGACATAGGATACTTTTTATCCCGATATTCCCACGGGATCGCTACTTGGGCGGGTGACACCGCAGGTCGCTGAATATTATAAATGCGAAAGTGAGTTTTTTACGCCCGCTCCTGCATTCTAGGTTATCTGGGTAAAATATCTGGCGGGGCCCGCGGTAAATATTTTGGCAACCAGCACTGGCAAACAAATCGGCGCCAATTTTAAGACCTCAGGGGGGATTTCTGGACGTTGTTTTTTTTGAGTCCAGTTTTCCCCCCTAAGGGGGATTATCAGGGGGGAATTCTGGACTTTGTTTTTTTACATTCCAGTTTTCCCCCTCGAGGGGCATTTTTGGGGGGGATTTGTGGAATAAGTATTTTTTTCGATTCCACTTTTCCCCCCTAAGGGGGATTCTCAGGGGGGAATTATAGACTTTTCTTTATAGATTCCACTTATCCCCCTCAGGGGGGATTTTAGGGGGGATTTGTGGAATAAGCCACTAGGAACACTAGTGTAATTAATAAGAGCTTTAGTGTAGTGTGATCACTAGCCAAACTCAAACTCAAAAAACTCAAACTTAAAGCATTTATTTCAATTATACCAATTACAGGCACTTTTGAATTGTCAAGGGGTCGGTCAGCCAGAAAGATGAAGCTAGTTGCCCATTCCAAAGCGTAGACCAAAGAGAAGAACGGGCAAGAAACTCCACGGACACTCTTTTAAATCAAAATAATGTGGTTACAAAGTCTTGGTCACATCATTCATGTTAAAATTTATACATGTGAGAACGATGCAGAACGTTAAAAGCGTCTATAATGAAAAGACGAGAAAAAAAAGCAATTGAAATATTAAATTAAAATAAGCCATGGCAGCAAAGAGGTGACCAGTCCCTACTGACGGCGCCCGTTCACGAACATGACGCATGTATTATTCTGAGCCTGATTCTCAGCTTAGTTTGAATAAATGACTTTTGATTTGTTTTTTTTTGACATAATATAGTTTTCTGATAGCTCGATTTATGTGCACTGATTCAGTTCAGAAACAATTTGTTTATCAACCGGATTACGAAGGCTACAGACGACCTCACCTTAATAGAGTACTTAGTGGAATAATACTACGTAACATCACGCATTGTTTTCCAGAAGGGCTGGGGAGAGGTGTACACCCACATTTCGTCAGTTTTAAGTCCCATGTAACAGGGGGCAAGCCTACTGCCATCAACCGGGCACAAATCCAGACTCCGGGCTGCTACTGAGAAATTCCAGTTGGAAAACTCAATACTACTTTACCCGACATGAGAATCGAACCCAGCACCTCTTGCTTGCAGTAGCGCTTGCGACCACTGAACCAACGAGGCAGTCAAATGTGGAATAATACTAGATATGTTTAACTAGCTGCGCCCCGCGGTTTCACTCGCTTAAGTATCGATCCCGTGCGAATATCGGGATAAAAAGTATAATAGTAGTAGTAATAAAGTCCTATGTGTTAATCCTGGTTATAAACTATCTGTGTGCCAAATTTCATCCAAATCCGTTCGGCCGTTTGTGCGTGAAGAAGTAACAAACATAAAAACACACGCACAAATTTATACTTATAATATTAGTGCGATAGTTTTTCTAAATCCCTTTAATCATCATATGCCTAGCCTTTTGCCTAACTATGTTGGGGTCGGCTTCCAGTCTAACCGGATGCAGCTGGATACCAGTATTTTACATGGAGCGACTGCCTATCTGACATCCAAAACCCGAACTGGGTAATACGATACCCTTTGGTAAGACTGGTTGTCAGATTTTTCGGGCTTCTGACGAACCGTAACGACTGCCAGATTCCTTTAATCTGTCAAGCTCCGCTAATGAGACACAATTGATTTTCTATTATTTCGTCACCGATCGGCAACGCGCGGAGCTTGACCGGTTAATATTGGACATTTATTATGCGTACCTCTAACTGCGTACAATAACATAATTAGATCTGGGTAGATTTTCGTTATTTATCGTCATTTACAGGTGTTATTAATATTATATTATTTATAATACGGCACCGCACCACAACCGCGGCACGTGTCACATCCCAACATATATTGTGTCAAACGAAATAACAAACGAATACCAATATACTATATTTTCAATGTAAGTGAAAAAACCAATGTAAGTGAAAAAAAAAACCAAAAAAAAAATGTATGCGATGAATGATGAAATGATGATAAATAACGAAAATCTACCCATCTACACATTCGTTGTGACAGGTCAGGGAGTCCTTAGCAAGGCTTCGAAGGCTAGAGAAGGAGTACTACCTCAAGAACAGGTCAATGACCGGCAATGACCCCGTCGCCATGGATGAGCTGAAGAGTTTAGATGACCAGGTGAGTGTTAATGATACTAGGAAGTTTATTCTGGACTTTTTAAAAGGTTCTTCTAAGTCGAGTACCCTTTAGTTATTTAAAGGTTCGGGACACATTGATCGACGGCCTTTCGCACTTTGCCGATTGAAAATAAGCACACATCGCACCTTCGGTGCAACAAAGTCACAACTGAGCCCTGATTCACAACCATACGACAGGCTATCGTATCGAAAACCTGACATTTCGATAACCTGATTAGACTTCCCCTCAACAGCAAATGGCTGTTGGAAGAATAGCGGGCGTCTATTTGATTTAAACTGACAAAATTTTCGGGTTTTGGACTTGTGAATAGCATTGAGAAGACTCCTACGATAACAATGATTAATGTTCGATACGATACGGAAGCATATCGAGTGTTTGTGAATAAGGGGGCAGCTCATTTTTTTATTTTACAGGAGAGGACTTTTATATATATAGTAGGGTGGTCCTTATTTTTCGACTTTTGAATTATCCTCGGGGCACTTTCTCATTTGATTATATACCTCTAAATATGAAATACGTCTTTTTATGTTTTTGTTTTTGTTAAGATTTAGAGGTCGCTACCGGCTGTCAAAATTTTTACAAATAGCGTTGAAAGACAGCTTACATAAAGGTTTCAATAATTTTTAATTTAGGTGTCTATATATATTTTGGATGGTTATATTAAAAGTAATAAATAAATTAAAAAACTGGCATACCTATTCAATTAAAAAAACGTCATCAGTAAAATTGAAAAACTGTTCAAAGAATGGCAGAATCTAAAAAAAATAAAGAAAACAAGAAAAAACGTTCAGAAGCATTGAAGAATAACAATAACAATAATTTCATAATATTTTGTAAGACCTGAGTATAAAAATAAAGAATTCTAACAAATACAGATTTTGAGTTTTTATACTTTTTATTTAAAATTCAAACCTTGGTAGCGACCCTTAAATGTCATTTAAAAATTTCAAAAAAAATACTGAAATACTTTCTTATGGTATATAACCAAATTACGTGGTGCCCCGCGAAATTAAAGAAAAAAATTTTTTTTTCTTAGGAATAAGGACCACCCTAATATATAGCCATGGTTCAGAGACAATTTGGCATACTTACCTCAGTTTTGCAGTTTTGGCTATTTGTGACTTTGTTGTAACGAAGGTGCGACATGCTCTCTTTTTTTACTTTTTGTATGGACAAACCGTTGAACGCCGCGCCGTCGACCAATGTGGCCCGACCCTAATTTGGTTGGTAATTTATGTCTTTGTTTTATTTTAATGTTATATCTGTTTAATTAGCTTTACATAGATAATTTGTTCGAGCACTATTGATTTGTTCAAGTGGAAAATTTGAAGTAGAACTATTCAATAATTTTTAAATTCATTAGAACAAACCAACTTGTTATTAACACTTTGACAGCGGATCACGTACTAATTAATACTAATAATATTGGAATAAATAAAATGCTTGGCTGTCAAAGTGTTAAATCACTTATTGCTTCAGTCCACCAATGGCGCTGATTCCCTTGTTCACAAACTAAACTAAATTTAAGTTCAGTGCATCTTATTCTTTCTATTACATTAAGAAAAGCACAGAACATAAATATTAGTTCAGTCCTGTCATATTAATTAGCGCCTGAAATAAATTGACGTATTTTTAGTAGGTAATTTTTTAATCACGTCTAAACTTGTCTATGAAGTATCTTGATTTGACAGAACTAAACTAATATTTATGTTCTGTCCTTTTCTTAAAGAAATAGAAAGAAAAAGATGCACTGAACTTAGTTTCGTTTGTGAACAAGGGAATCGGCGCCAATGGCTATTTCCCTAACACTCTTCTCTTTCTCTTTTCTTCTCTAAATGGAGTCTAATCACATTTTCTGCCATAGGTGCAGGCTAACCTTTGACTTTATGCCTTAGGTAAACGAGTGCAAAGAATCAGTGTGGTCTCTGGGCGAGGAACTAGACGCGATGGTCCGCGCGTGGCGCGAGATAGGCCGCGCGTCAGCCTTGCCGGCCGTGCGCAGTGCGCATGCGCCGCCGCACCGGTACAACGAGATCTGCTTCAAGAGTGCGCGCTGGCGGCTCACTGATGCCGATGGACAGCTTGGCATTGCTGATCTGTTGCTGACTAACTTCTTGTAAGTATTGAAAAAGAACGATAATCAAAAATTTAGAGCTAAAAGGCCAAGCTAATATTTCTAATTGGCTAATCCAGTCGCTATGAGCTTGTTTTTTGTTTGTATCCTACATTGTGTCCCACTGTTGGGCAAAGACCTCCCCTCTTTCCTTCCAAAGCTTCTCAAAGATTTAACAAAAAAAAAAAAACAATCAAAATTTCCTCCATACCTATAAAGTTTAAATGATGATAGATATTGGAAGATGATCATCTCAGGTTTTGTAACGTGTTTTTTTAGAATCGAAATGGAGCATCCTAACCAACGTAACGTTATTGTTGAACGTAATCATTAACATCAGTAACCTTCATCTGTTGAGTAAGACTATTGGACAAATAAATTGAAAACGTCCGTATGAATTATTTCTCAATACCCAGAATCCTAACTAATATTATAAATGCGAAAGTAAGTTTGTTTGTTTGTTACCTTTTCACGCCTAAACAACTGAACCGATCACCTTGAAATTTTGCATATACGTTGTCAGGAGTACAGAAACGGACATAGGGTACCTTTCATCCCGAAAAAAAGTGCTGTTCCCGAGGAAAACAACAATAACGTTATTATGATAATAGATGGCGCCACGTGTCTATTGAAGTTTGTCACATTTACGAAGTTCGCCGGGTCAGCTAGTAGGTCTAATATATTTGACCTGACTCAAAACTCCGTTAATACACATTGAACGGAGTTTCAAGTCAGATACACACACGTGTGTGTAATAACTCTTTTACATGTTTTGTCTTTTTGTGCAGGTATACTAAAACCTCTCGGTCGGACGACTCCGTGGAACATCAGCTGGAGGTCGGATACGTCCGCGTCAAGAATCTGCTGCCAAACGAACCCTTCCCAGAAGTAAGATCACTATCATTTACATTACTTATTTATAAAGAGTTAAAACCACGTGCTTTTGTTTTTATTTTATTTCATACCGTGAGAAAAACATGTATTTTTAATTGGAAGAACGATAAAAGTCACGCGGCAATGTCATAGGTGGTTTTGATTTTGATACGGTTTAGCTTTATAATAATTATTCTTTTATCAATAATTACTTTGCTGTTTTTAAATTATGTAACGTATACATATTTTTAAAAGTTTTGTATTGTAAATTCTACATTAATTTTCTGGCTAATCTGTCATGAACACAGGTTGGATAACTTTTCCTTTCTGCTGTAGTCGGGTTATAATAGTTATTTATGCAACTGTTTATTAATACCTAAATATGTACAGTTGCATACAAGACTTTATCTACACCCATGATATGAATCCGAATCACGTGAATACGACGTGAATTCGAATAACCTATAAGTTCTTTTTTTAAATTACGGCGCTGTGGTAGTGAAACGCGCGTGCAAAACGGTGAAGGAACACATCGTGAGGAAACCGGCATGTCTTAGAACCAAAAATTCGAAGACATGTGACATCTGCCAACCCGCACTGGGCCCGCGTGGTGGATTATGGCCCAGTCCCTCTCACCGAGAGGAGGCCTGTGTCCCAGTAGTCAGTAGTGGGAAAATTATATAGGCTGATTATTATACTCAGTTTTTGATTCTCTATAGATATGTGTAATCCACGTGGCGAAATTCGCAAGAAATGGTCGAATACAACCTAAACATTTTCGTTACGTAAACGACTTATTTGATCTATAGAGAATCAAAAACTGATTGAGAATAGTAAAAACTTTCAAAATGCCCAAAATGTGCCATACGCCCTTTGAGCCCAGAGGCATCGATATGTGGGCGCACCTCTTTCTAACCTTTCGGGGAATAGAGGGAATACAATATATGAGTGACGTTAACATAATCTTGGCTGTATGACACAGGTGTTGGTACCTCAAGAGCCGTCGGGGCGCGCGCCGCTGGCGAGACGCGCGGCGTTACGCGTGTTCTGTCGCGACCGCCCGCCCGTTGGAGGCATCGCCGTCAAAGAACACTTCGAAGTCAACATAGTACCGATAAGGATAGGTGAGTGTATTTATAAAGAAGAGAAGAAATCATTTAAATCGTTTTCTTAGAGAACTTAGTGCGCCTTGAAGGACTGCGGAAACCGAACCCATAACGTAGAACGTCGTTTTCTTAGAAGGAAGAACACATTTAGGAAGGCTGATTAGCCTTGCTATGGAGTGGAGAAGAATTGCAAAGGAGAATGGTCCTTGCTATTGATAATTATGTAAAAAAAATATATTTTATTTTGCACTCTATATTATGTGCAACAGAGTTCAAAACTCAACACTAACTACTTAGTATATGCCACCGTATGATTGGGAAAACCGTTAGATGATAATCTATCTCACGAGATTGTAAACTGTCGATAAATTGTGAATTGTACCATACTGCTTACAATATAACGTATTCATTTTCGATAGGTTTATAATCTATCCATGTCAAACCGTCAAATTGTAAGCGTGCCTGCACTTACCGACATGCTTCACAATTTGTCCGATTTTATCACCCGTAAAATTGTTACAATATAGATTACTAGCTGCGCCCCGCGGTTTCACCCCCGTAAGTTTCGATCGCATGGGAATATCGGGATTAAAACTATCCTATGGCCTTTCCCGGGACTCAAACTATCTCTATACCAAATTTCATCGAAATCGGTTCAGCGGCTTAGGCGTGAAAAGGTAATATATAGACAGACAGACAGAGTTACTTTCGAATTTATAATATTAGTATGGATGAACTAACGATTTTCATAATTATAATATGGTGGAGGTCTACTCTATTATTTCATACACCTTGACAAACTCATAAACGGTATCGTTTCGAAAGGTTTAAGACTTCTGTTAGATACCCGCTACTAAAGAACCACCTGTTCAAATGTGGTGGCGGCAAGATACACGGTAGACATGTATGTTTGTTTTGAACGGTAATTAAAACACCCGTTGCGACTTAAACATTTGTATTTCCTACTGTTTTACTTGTTACGACATAATAAACATAACAAATGAATTTTTTTTTTTTCTTGAAATTATATTAGACTAGCTGCGCCCCGCGGTTTCACCCGCATAAGTCTCGATCCCGTGGGAATATCGGGATAAAAAGTATCCTATGTCCTTTCCCGGGACTCAAACTATCTCTATACTAAAGGACATGTCCAGTTTCTGCCCTCTGGTAATTCTGGTATAGATAAATGTTCATGATTTAAGGTTTTTCAATAAGATTTAAAAATTTAGATTTAAATTACTATGGATTAATAATTTCAGTATTACTTGCGTAACATAATTCTCAAAAAAACAGTACTCAATCGTAGCTTCCGCTTTGCCATTTTAAACGGGAAGTACTAAAAATGTTTTTGACGTTCCATTTTATGCCGTAATTGTCTTTAAATAGTCTGAGCAATAATTATAAGCCGCTTATTTTAGATGAAAGGAATATATTAACGTATTTGCGTATATAATACGACAATATTACTAAAATATTTTAGTGTACACATCAAACGTGTTTTTCTTCGGATACCCACTTCCTAAGGTAAGTATTTATTACTTTTTTGACATGGCATTGACATTTATTTTTTGGTTGTCAATTTCAAGTTGCGTGTATGCGTTCCTTGCTTACTATGCGATTATTTTCTGTTATGGATATTTTCTTTAAACGACCATTGCTATTCTACATGGAGTGCCATAATCTAGACACGATGACTATTGCTATACTTATAGAATTCTGCTTTTCCTTTCGATTTGGATATTATGATGAGGTGCATCGCTGTGCTGCGGATTCGCAGACATATCGTGTAAAGCCTGGCGTTACCCCTGCAAGTGAGACTTGCTGGATGGTTATCAAATCAGGTAGGCCTCTATACTACGGCAGTCGCGTAAACCATGCAGGAAAGGCAGTACATTGAGCAGTTGTGTTATAATTTGAAAAATACAATAACGTCTTATTGTTCCAGATACCATTAGATGGATACGCAAGTGTCACGATTGTTATAATTTATTAAATACCAAAGCTGCTGACAATGAGAGATTACTAGGTCATACAATGGTCTGCCACGTCATGACGCTAGTATGGTATCTTGACTGGGCAAGGCATCAAAATAACGTGCTAGCACCAGCTACATTTTTGGACAATGTTTTGGTGTCTCTAGAAGACGTTTAATTTTTTTATCATTTTATTTAAGAATGTATCTACAATAAATTAATTTGTTTTGCAATATATACAAACATAGTTTTATTTATTATAATCCCAATTCAGTATCAACAAGTAGCTACATATAAATAATATTATGGGTATTGAAGATAGAAACCAAAATACGGAATTAAAGATGATGCCAATATAATATTATAATATTGTGTGTGACAAACAATAGGTGCTTAACATTTTTGTTACACAAATAGAAATATCCAAAAAACTGTAGAATATGATCTCAGACCAACAAAATGTTTCATTAACCTCACAAAGACATACCACCAATTAGTACCTGTATTCGCTCACAGATGTCATTATACTAAAAAAAGCTAAGAAAAATCCCTAGCGTATAATCCTTATTTTGACCAGTTTACGCAAGATCCTGACTCCTGAAACTTATTAATTAATAAACTATAAAATACGACGATTATAATAATATAACAATCATTACTGAACATTTTCTTTGACTGCCTAGACATTCGCCCATTGCTCCACCAGACATGTCCTTTCATCTAAATCGGTTCAGCGGTTTAGGCGTGAAAAGGTAACATACAGACAGACAGAGTTACTTTCGAATTTATAATATTAGTATGGATTTCATCATTAATATTTAAAATCTTGCCCCCTTACTAATAAACGTATATATCTAATATATCAGATGAATAAAATATATCAGATGAATAGCTACACACCGATTTTTCTCTTTCAGTCGTCAGTAATTTGACTTTCGAAAGAAGAAGACAAAGCGTTGTGTAACTATACAGACGCTATACAACGTTTATTATTAAGGGGGTAAATCATTACTTCTTGGGAAAATCGACATGCTGCACGAACCACAAATAAATTGTGATAAAAGTAAGAAAATGATAATGACTACAAACAACTCATTGTTGAATATCACAAAGTGCTTTTAACACCTTTCTATCCATACTTCCATACTAATATTATAAATTCGAAAGTAACTCTGTCTGTCTGTATGTTACCTTTTCACGCCTAAACCACTGAACCGATTTAGATGAAATTTGGTATTGAGATAGTTTGAGTCCCGGGAAAGGACATAGGATACTTTTTATCCCGATATTCCTACGGGATCGAGACATGCGAGTGAAACCGCGGGGCGCAGCTAGTACATAATAAAATATAGTACTTATGGTTATAAAAACATGAATTCTACGAGAAAAACATGGCGGTATTTATCAACTGAGCCATACTGTGAACATGTCAATGGCGAAGAAAAAATCGATTCTACATAAAAAAATATTTCTAACAGGTCTTACCAAGAAGTTCTTCAACACGATGCTAAAGTTCTGCTTCCCGGAACGCGACCCTGACTCCATAGAAGACGGGGAGGAGGAGACAGAAGGCACCCTGAAGGCCGGAGCCTCTTCCTCCAGCCTCGTGTCTACTGGCTCTAAGAAGATTAAAAAGAAGAGCAAAGATTCTAACTCTAACTTCTATGTGAAGAGGGATAAGAAGGATAAAGATGATGTTGAGAAGATGAAGGTTTGTGCCTTTTTTTAAATGTTTTTTTTTTTTAATTAAACTTCTTTACGCACGCTTGACTTGGGGAATAAGCTGGCGAACGCGAGACGTAAGTGTTACGAAAAGTGTGATCGGGCGAGGCGAACGGGAGTTGAGTGGGGGATATAAGCAAGAGAAAGCAGTCTGCGCGCACATTTTCTTTCTCTCTTCCTCTCATAGCCAAATACGTTTGAAGTTTCATTTCAGTCGTGTGGTCATAAGCACACTCGGTTTTTTTTTTTAATTTTACAGCTGTATTGGAGAGGAGAGGGGAGGAGAGGAGAGGAGAGGAGAGGAAAGGAGACAGGCGAATATTACAGCTGTATTAGCTAGCAGCGTAGTGCAGTAATCTAGAGAATTGAATCCCGGGCCTTATTCCAGTGCAGTCACGGGATTGTCTGGTTTTAATCCCGGGATTCCAAGATTGCACCGGGAATTTTTAGTGTTAGGAAAATTTGTATTGTATTGTAAAAATCTTCATTTTTATCCCGGGATCCCAGGATCGAATCTTCTAAGCGTAAGCGTGCAAATTCGATGAAAACTCGTCAAACATATTATGTTAGCACGTTAATTCATCTAAATATTATGGCTCATCTGTTTACACACAATTCATGCGAAAGTGCATCATCCGACCACAAACAAACACCGAATCATCGCTTACTTCATGTTTAAGTATAATCCGTACGACATTTAACTTGCAACGCAAAAGTCCCTCTTCATCACCTTCGTATCTTTTGCATGAACCATCGCACACTACAGGGGGATTTTTGTAATGGAATGCACTTACGCTTACGCTTAGAAGATACGATCTTGGGATCCCGGGATAAAAACGAAGATTTTTACAATACAATACAAACTCTCTTAACCACAGATATAGATACACCTAGATAATGCAAAAGCAACTACTTCGCGTGCCAAAAATCGCACCAGCCTATGTTCGAAAATCATAAGCCGCCACTTTCGCGCTCAGTCCTGCGTACTGCTGGCTGGGTGAGCGTGAGCGAGAGAGCGCGAGCTTGTGACGTCATAGTAGGTAGTCAAAAAGTGGCACGCTTAGTTTTCATACAGTTCGTGATACTTGCGTTATCTAGGTATATCTATATCTGTGATCTTAACAATCAAAAATCCTTGTGCAATCTCGGGATCCCGGGATAGTTTGTTTATAATCCCGGGATCCCGGCTGCACTTATGGGCTATGTTTTACGAGATTATCTTTTCATTTTATTCTCATTATGGGTCCATAAACGGTCAAATTAAATTAGCTAGCAAAAATTCCCAGTCGTGATTGGTATCAACATCTAAAAATGAGGAAACAAAAAGAAAAAAAGATTTTTTGGGGTCGCCGCGTAGTAATTGGAAAAGAAAGTAACAGTTTATGTTTTGATGTAAACATCACAGACGTGGTAGGTACCCGATATCTAAACACGACAAAACAAAAAAAAACAGAATTTTCTGAACTTATACTTATTTCAAACTAGCTGCGTCCCGCGGTTTCACTCGGATAAGTTTCGATCCCGTGGGAATATCGGGATAAAAGGAAGTCTATGTGTTAATCCAGGGTGTCGGCTACCATCATACTAAATTTGATCAAAATTGGTGCAGCTTTTTGTGCGTCAAGAAGTAACAAACATACAAACACACTCACAAACTTTCGCCTTTATAATATTAGTGTGGTAATACACTATACTATCAGCGGTCGTTGGCAACAAAATTCATGCCATCGTTTTTTTTTTTTTGTTTTATTATTTTTAGATGTCGATACCCATCACCTCTCTTGAGTTTCACTAGCTTATTAAATTTGACCTTGCATAAGACTAAATAAAAACCCATTCCCTCAATACCTTAAGTCACTTTTACAAGCTTTTTTCATACCTCTGTTTTCTAAACAGGAGCGAGCCGAAAAGAACAAACTATTCATCTACATCAAGATTCCCGAGGTTCCTGTGAGAGTATCCTACAAAGGCAGCAAAGAAAAGAATCTAGAAGATGTCCGAGACTTACCGCTAGTGCTGCCGACGTTGGAGTACCATAACGTGACGTGGACCTGGCTCGACTTGCTGCTGGCGACCAAGAGTGATACGAGACGGTGAGTTGGTTACAAACTATTCATTTACATCTTGATAAGGTTCCTGTGAGAGTGTCCTACAAGGACAGCAAGGAGAAGATTCTAGAAAACGAAAAAAAGGCACTCCGGGAGTGCCGACAGAAGGGAAAACAAAACAGAATACTTTGCCATCACTCACTGACATATCGGATATCAGTGGCGGATTTACCAATAGGCTGAGTAGGCTGGAGCCTAGGGCGGCAGATTTTAGGAGCGGCAAATTTGGGTCTAACATTTTTTTAAAATGTCTTACTGAAATTAAAACGATTAATATTTATATACCTACCATGTTTTTTTTGGAAAGAATAAACAAAGCGAATGCTCAAATTCAGGCTTTTACCGTAGATTTTATCACATTTGCCGATCTTTACAAATCTCTTTGCAAGTTTTTCGTAGCTGATGAACGAGAACATTTTAAGCATTTTGAAGAAAAGGCGAAGCATTATACAAAAGACTTGGGACATTATTGTAGAGGTCGGTAGGGGCGGCTAAATTTGAATAGCCTACTGGCGGCAAAAATGTAAATCCGCCACTGTCGGATTAAATTCGGTCATTAAAACCGAGGACAGCCGAACACATCCGAAGCGGTGTCGATTACGGTAACAGTGGCGCGAGTTCAATAGTTTTTTCCCATCTCAAAAAATGCCCGACGCGCCTAAAGAAGTTTTCACTTCAATAATAACAGTTTATTATTGTGCTACTGCAGGGTAAATACCTCTTCACATACAAAGAAGGCATGGGCATTGATCACCACGCTGGCTCAAGGCGGATTGGCGATTTTAGACTCAAGCTTTTCGATGTTTATTTATCGCCTGACATTTTATCAAGATGTGTTAAGGCCTAAGAGGGGCTTGCGGCTAAATAATAACAGCCACACGGGTCGATCGACCAAGTTAAGCTACGCTTGCCGCGGTTGGTCCGTGGATGGGTGACCATCATTACATACCAAGACCCTCCGTGCCTCGGAAAGCAAGTTAAGCCGTTGGTCCCGTCTGTCATTCGTGGATCTTTGACAGTCGTTACGGGTCGTCAGAAGCCCGAGAGTCTGACAACCAGTCTTACCAAGGGGTATCGTATTACCCAGTAACTGGGTTGCGGAGGTCAGATAGGCAGTCGCTCCATGACAATACTGGTATTCTAGCTGCATCCGGTTAGACTGGAAGCCGACCCCAACGTAGTTGGGATAAGGCTCGGCAGAAGATGATATGGCCTAAGAGGTCTCTAAATTATATTCAACTAAATTGTTGTCGGCATTCACTCTTTGCACAATCAACACAAGAGTCAATAATATCAGAAATGACAAAAACGTTTCAGATATTATTTTTACGTCTCTTGACATTTTTCGGCACCTAAGGGACCTGGACCTTTGGAAGGCGTACGAGGGGCCAAAGTCAACTGGCAGAGGCCCGTTAGACGTTTATAATTAAATGAGGCACTAACCGATGATTATCCTAATACACGTACTATGCAAGTGCACCCATGAACAACCCCCGGTTGGTGTAGGGCTATTGCAGGATGTGGAATCAAAGATATTGGATTATGGGTTTGGGTGGCTAAAATGAACTAGTTATTTAGGTACTATGGAAAGACTATAGTCTCTGCCTGACCAATGTTATATAATTTATAATTGGTATTTTTGTATGATCATAATAATATTATTTGCTAAACATTGTATTGCGACTTGTGACCTCATATTTTTCACATTTAATACTATGCTTACGTAATTTTCCTGTAGAATTGGTATTTTACTTCGGTATCTAGAGTTTTATCACGTTTGAACTCACTTTTTCTAGACTAAGTTTTGTTTAAAAGATAATCTCTGAACTGCACGAAGCGATTGGACTTTTTTTATATTTTTCAAGCAGTTTATCTTTTTATACAAAAAAGTTTCGATTTAATACTTTCAATCTAGTAACTTCCACGTACTGTTGACTCCATTGTGCGTTTTTGTTAGCCTTTATCGCTCGAACGATTCTGTTGTTACAGTTTAAAAATAGAGATTACCTAAAGTCTACATTGGTGCCGGTTCTGTTGTTCACAAACTAAACAAAATTTTAGTTTAGTCCTGTCAAATTAATCAGCGGCTGACGTAAATTGACGTAGAGTGCGTTTCAACAAATAGTTCCTATGCCGTTAAGTTTGCAACAATGTATACCACTTCATATTCTTCACCACTCCTTAATGTTTTGGGCATGATTCTAACACGGACACCATAATAATTTAAATCTTAAAAAATCCGCAGAATCGTCTTCCCATATCTACTATCTTGACAGACATGGGCACAAAACACATATACGCCTAACGGAGGACAGGGGAGCCAACATAATAACATATAGGAACTATTTGTTGAAACGCACTATAATTTTAATAGGCAAGTTTTTTTTTTCTTTATTAAGGAGCTTGGTCACAATACGGACTATGTCGCTCCATCATAGCCTAATTTTGAATTTAAAATTAATTTATATGATTAGGCAAGTTTTCAATCACGTTTAAACTTGTATGGAGCAGTGTCTTTATAAAAACATTAGTTAACATTATCCTTTATTTCATTATTTACAACTGTATTATGATTCAAAAACTCAAGAAAACAGTATTCAGAAAATATTATAAGATTCTTAAAATTTATTAGTTTTTCGTGACGTCATAACTTCAAAATGATTCATAATATCTCGTTCCATGAGGTATCGAAAGTCTTGCCACTTGCATTTCAACATCGCTAATTAAATCTCTGACTGTGTACAGTTGAAATCGACGGATTTTGTCTCGTGATTCATGATTTTGCCGAAGATCGATGTACGAGTGCCTTCACCTTCATAATGTTGTAGTCATCTGCCAAACCCCTTTTCTTACTAGAGTTGGGATCCAGTCAGACCAAACATAGTCTGCTACCAGAATTCCACATCCATATTACTGAACAATACAGTTATTTTAAGGTAAAGGCTCCCGCAGACAGGCGCGACGTGATTCTAGTAGAACAATTTCTATAAAAAAACTTAATGGAAATTGTTCTACCAGAACCGCGTCGCGCCTGTTTACAGGTGCCTTAACCCAAAGTGTCAGATTTCCGGGCTCTTAATAAAGACTGACATGGAGACGTAGATTCATAGATGCTAGCAAGATTACCAAGACCAACGATTTAACGAGATCTGAGGTACGAAAGTGCCTTCGCGGTCTGTCTTTGAATGATCTCCCGTTAGGTCTGACCACGCCAAGTGCAGCTTTGCCCTGCAGATGTAATGAGTCAGGCGGCAGGCATATTTTTGATGTTTATTTATTTATTTTGCCATTTATGTACACACATATAGAAACAGACAAAAAAAAACAGAACACAAAAATAGGTACAAAGGTGATGCTTATTTCATAAGAAATCTCTTCCAGCATACCTGCGATAGGACAAGAAATAGAGAGATGTAGACAGCATGTTAAAGAGTAAAGAAGACAAAAAAAAAATACATAAAATGTAAAAACAATGATGATGATGTTGTTGATTAAAATCAAACCTTATTTCTCTGACATAGGGTGATATTATCGCAAGCTATCCGCCAAAAGCTGCAGCTGCACAGACGGGCAGCAGCCGCGCCCGAGCCGCACGAGGAGGACAAAGCCAGGCTACTGCTGGGAGAGAGAACTGTAAGTTAATAACTGGATGTACAGGCTGTTACGGAAAGGGTATATCAATACAAACGGGTTGAAGAGTAAATCTGGTCTAGAATCTCTGTACAAAATTTCAGCTCAAAAGCAGTAACTTTGAAAATGCTTAATATTATTTACATCTTCATTTATTGCTTAATTTTATTTTATTTCGATAGTTTATTAAATTGAAATCATAACAAACGTGTCACCGCACTACGAGGGTCATTATCCATTATCTGTAGTGTGTCTGTGCGCCTAATACACGCACATCACGCCGCCGCGCGCCAGTGCAGCGCCGTGATGTCGAATTAAAAAAATATTAAGCATTTTCAAAGTTAATGCTTTTGAGCTGAAATTTTGTACAGAGATTGTAGACCAGATACACTCTTCAACCCGTTTGTATTGATATACCCTTTCCGTAACACTCTGTATAAGCTTGCAAGGAACGATGATGATTGATTGGTTGATTGAACGATTGATGACGAACTTTTTAAAAGAAAGCTGTTATTCAACTAAATATGTGTATGGTGATATCATTCATGTTAATGTATCAAGGTTAACTCTGCCGTAAGTTCTTAAAGCTAACTCTCAAATTGTTGTGATGATTTTTGTTTATCGTTGGAAGATTGTCGTTTATAGCTGTTTCATTGGTTTATGACGGAAAATAATAAGGAACTTGGCACTGTAATATAGTCTTGGACGATAGTTAATCGTACCGTGGTTTATGTGATCACCATTTAAATAAATTCTTAGAGCCAATTACACAAATAAAACTGAACGCGATCAGTACAGTCTAAACTGCGTTCAAGAGCTGTCAGTGTCAATAAACATAACATAACATAGTCAGCCTATAATGTTCCCACTGCTGGGACACAGGCCTCCTCTCTGTGAGAGGGAGTGGGCCGTAATCCACCACGCGGGCCCAGTGCGGGTTGCTAGATGTCACCCAGACAGGCGCTTTACTTTGTGTAAATTATTTCATCACCACTGCTCTTGAGCTCAGAACGGTATAGCGAATCGCTCTTCGCCGATGGTACGGTTCGCCGAAGTCACTCTTAGTCGACGGTTGGTTCACCGAACAAATCCATCGCCGATAGAACTATTCGCCGAAAACACCGTTCATCGATGGTCGCTTCAGCTACAACACCTTTTACCGATGGAACGGGTCGCCGAAATATTTATGTAAATTTCTAATAAATTAAACACTATGGTTTTTACAAATATTTATTCGGATTGACCGTCAGATCGAAACGGTACAAATAAAAAAAACAATTTCACTTTTAATTATAATAATGAAAAGGGGTTTGGGTAATTATTTCTTATTTTTTAAGTACAAAATTTGGGCCAGTCCATTTAAGAGCAGAACGTTGGCGTTTTAGCATGGGTTCAGAAGAATTTATTCGCTGAATCTCGCATTCAGTATGCTTTTGCTCTTTTGCAAACTCCTTTATAGGTAGTTTTATATATGTTCCATTTTTTCCGATTAAGGAGCTCCAGCGTTCGTGCCACGATTCTAAAGCATTCTGTGGTCTTGGGATGGAATATGTTCGATTAAAAACAGACCACATAGATGTTGGAGACATAGGGGGTTTCCTTTTTATAGAAAATTTACTACAAACAGATGTTTGTGTTTCAAGTGATCCATCTACGTAATATTTGCTGAACCAATTTGCTACACTTTCAGCTTCTGATGGCAATACTTTGTTTCTGACAAATTTAAAAGCTTCTGTTACCTCATTTGCTTCAAGATATGCTAAACCAGGAAGCTGATGTGAAATGATTTGTGTGTGAAGTATTTCGGCGACCCGTTCCATCGGTAAAAGGTGTTGTAGCTGAAGCGACCATCGATGAACGGTGTTTTCGGCGAATAGTTCTATCGGCGATGGATTTGTTCGGTGAACCAACCGTCGACTAAGAGTGATTTCGGCGAACCGTACCATCGGCGAAGAGCGATTCGCTATACCGTTCTGAGCTCACTGCTCTTAAAACGGTGAAGGAAAACATCGTGAGGAAACCGGCATGTCCTAGAACCAAAATTCGAAGTCAGTGTCAATATTCCATAATAATGATACTGACAACTCTTGAACGCGGTTCAAATGTGCTGATTGCGTACAAATTCATTGGTGAAATTCGCCCTTACTCGTACAAACCACGAGACTTCGACCAGAACCACAAGCGAACATGTCATTACATAATCAGCTTATAATGTTCCCACTGCTGGGACACAGGCCTCCTCTCTGTGAGAGGGAGTGGTCCGTAATCCACCACGCGGGCCTAGTGCGGGTTGGTAGATGTCACATGTCTTCGAATTTTTGGTTCTAGGACATGCCGGTTTCCTCATGATGTTTTCCTTTACCGTTTTGAGAGCCAGTGATGATGAAATAATTTACACAAAGTAAAGCGCCTGTCAGGGTTCGAACCTACGACCTATATCTCGTAAGTCGCGGTCGTTACCACTGGGCCACCACTGCTCTCATGTCATTATTGACCATGATTTGTAAGGTGCGTTGGCTGTACAATTAAACAAACTCCTTCCTTCTAGGTCGCCGAAAACAAGCCTCAAAAGAAAAGCACACCGAGCGTATTCAAGTTCTCCAAATCATAGTGTAAGATATAGACGCTATAAATTACATTTATAGCGCAGCATTTAAGTGCACACCAAACCTTAGACTGGCACCACACTTGGCGTATTTGCGCAAATATTTGCTAGTAAAAAATGACCTTTATTACAATAACTGTAGGATTATACTACCTACTCGCTTTTGCCCGTGATTTCGTTCGCGTGAAATTTGTTGTCCCCCTGACCCACCGCGTCGTATCGCATCGCCAGCCCGCGTTATTACTTCGTTTTTGCTTAGCGATCTTTCTGACTTTTTTTTATTTTTGCTAGGCTCCTAATGGTCTTAGTTATAGCCTTTCTCGAGAATTGGGTTATCAAGAGCAACAAGAATTTTGAAGTGAAACTTCTTTACGCGCGCTTGACTTGGGGAGTAAACTGGCGAACGCGTAACGAAAACGTGTGATCGGGCGAGGTGAACGGGAGTTGAGTGGGGGATATAAGCAAGAGAAAGCAGTGCGCGCGCACATTTTCTTTCTCTCTTCCTCTCATAGCCAAATACGTTTGAAGTTTCACTTCAGTCGTGTGGTCATAAGCACACTTGGTTTTTATTTCAAATCCGACTGGTAGTTCTTGAAATTGCCGCGTTCAAACAAACAAACTCATCAGCTTTATTATACATATCTGTGAAATAGTAAATAGATGACGTGAATATTTTGTCAAATACGCCAATTTCAGTGCCAGCATTAGACTATCGAACAATGTAAGACATTCTATAGTTAAGAGGCTAGTATTTTTATTTATGTATACGCTATCCTAAGGCTTTTTGAATGTATGTATGTTTGTGTCAAATGTATAGAAATGTATATTGGTGTAAGTAATTAGAACAAATCATACTGTTGACCTTTACACTGTCTTGATAAAAATGTTGTATAGATCTGATTTTGGAAAAATGGTCTAGTATAAAGAACTATACCTACAGGGTGTTTATGTTAAACGAGGGACATACTTTCAGGGAGTGTAGTAGTCATCAAAATGAACAACTTTTAGTATGGGACCGGGTCTGAAATCCAAACTAATATTATAAATGCGAAAGTAACTCTGTCTGTCTGTCTGTCTTTTCTTCACGCCTAAACTACTGAACCGATTTGTGTGAAATTTGGTATAGAGATAGTTTGAGTCCCAGGAAAGGACATAGGATAGTTTTTATCCCGATATTCCCACGGGATCGAAACTTACGCGGGTGAAACCGCGGGGCGCAGCTAGTACGAAAAAAAAACAGCTTTTCCCTACATGTAAGAGCCAGTCTACACGGCGCGTTGTGTCAGCGTTGCGTCGACGCAGCGCTGCCGTTGCGTTGTTTTACATACAAATAACCATAGTGTACACACGGTGCGCTGTGTCGTCGCAACGCACACATGATGGACAGCAGCCCCCGAGACGAAGCGGGAGGGGTGTAATTACCTGCGACACCGAAGCGTCACCGCTCAGTTGCATTGATAAAGAGGAGACACGTGTAACTGCGAACTGAAACCGAACCTGCGTCAACGGAACGTTACGACTGTGTCCTAGTAACGCTGCGTTGACGCAGTGCCCGTGTGGCCGGCAATGCGTTAAAATTCATGCGTTGCGACGACGCAACGTACCGTGTGGACTGGCACTTACTCGCGCAGGTATTGGTAGGCTATGTAGAAAACAGCTGTGTTTTTGAATTGAAACTTCTTTACGCACGCTTGACTTGGGGAGTAAGCTGGCGAACGCGTGACGTAAGCGTTACGAAAAGTGTGATCGGGCGAGGCGAACGGGAGTTGAGTGGGTGATATAAGCAAGAGAAAGCAGTGCGCGCGCACATTTTCTTTCTCTCTTCCTCTCATAGCGAAGTTTCACTACAGTCGTGTGGTCATAAGCACACTCGGTTTTTTTTTTCATATTACAGGGTTGCTCCTAGTGTAAAAGATGGTTCATTTTCATGATTTCTACACTTCCTTAAAGTAAGTCCCTCGTTTAACCTAACACACTGTACAAAAATACTTAGATCAAGAAATATAATGAAATAGATCTAGTTTGAAAGGTCTGTGCTGACCACTGCAGAGCTTTTTTGAAGATTGACATTGCCCTATAAAACGTCCTATTATAAAAAAAGTTAGGACTGCCAATGTATTCTTTGCACTGTGCTAAGCCCAATAAAAAAAATGCAGTAAGTGTTTAGTACTACCTAATACAGGGTCCCATTAAAGTAGATGGACAAATTTTAACACAGCGCTCAGTACGTCAAACCAAAAATATCCAAGCAAAAAAAAAAAAACACTGTTTAAAGTGATTTTATTTTGACCTAAAATAATAAATTGCCGGCACATTAGTGTATTTTCGTTAGCTGATTATTTTTCTTGTAAGTATCTAATGCGTTTTTCTTGTATATTTTTTCATCATCGTCCTTATTTTGGCGGTCTGAATGATTTCTAAAAGTTTGTCCATCTATTTTAATGGGACCTTATATATTATTTAAGAGGGCCATATAGTGAAATTAAATTATCACTATATAACGCACATACTCCCTCTAAGAACTTGGTCAATTTAGAATTAAGCACTCATTAACTTCATCCGAGAAAGAGAGCCAAGTAGGTGCGAGAGAGAAAGAAAACTTTTCCAAAAGTAAGACTGTTGTGATCTTTACTATATTTATGATCTGCTAATGTATTTTTAACTCTAAACGTTGAACAATAAGATGCAATTTCGATAATTATAACTTTTTTTGAACAAAGTTACATAATGTATTGGTATTATTTTTAATTTATTTTGTAGCTTAATGCTGCAACTGCCAATGAATGGAGTGCGAAATGTATGAACTACTATAATGAGAGAGATCATTGATAAGAACAGACGGTTGCACATGCGGGCACCGTTTTTAACACGTTGTTTTATTTCAGGGGACTCGACTTTTTTTTTTTCTCGCGGTGGAAATCCTCATGGACTTCCTCTATCGTGGGGGTGACAGAGGGGCATGCCGGACTCATACCGACTAAAACCACCGCGGTGTTACACAGTAAAACAAAGACATTTTCATTTTTTATTACGGCTCTTAGCCTAAGCTTGGTATTAAGAGGTTTAAAAATCCAGAAGTTCGAACGGCCTTATTTTTTATTACTTCAGTGTTTATAACCCCCAGTGTTTTGTACAGACGCCAGCACATCAAGCTATCAGAAATTGTCACGTTTTCACAATCAACTTTGAACCTTATACTTTAGCGATAAAGTTGAAATACTATTAAAGAAATTTGACAGATTGTAGTATCTTAATGTCAAACAAACAAGCTCTTCAGCTTTAGTATTAGTATACTAGATTATTTAACGCCTCTAGGGGCTAAACAGCATTGACAGAGAGGTTGCCAATGGTTAAGTCAAAGCAAGATTATAAACTCAAATCCACATCCTTGTACCAAATATTTTGCTACCTACACAGTTTCTTGATCCTTGTTCCTTTACATACAAGGCTAAAACCTCCCTTTTCGACGTCGAACATAATGCTAAAGTATTTCTAGCTTTCAATCAATCTTTTACACTCTTCTTCGTGTCGCTGGTATGACGGTATTTTAAATCTTGTTGGTCCAAAACTTTGATACTTCCACAAGGTCGTCTGTGGCAGTGCAGAGGTCACTTCGACTGCAAGTTTTGGGACACAGAGGGTAGGATAGGAGGTGGACATGGTCTGCGACATAGCTCCACATCCTGCTGATGTTCCGTCGAGGTAGCCCCACTTTACATCTTACAGGTTGGAGTTACATCTTCCCACTTGCAGTGGCGTGCATTGCATATAGGCATATAAGCAGTGCCTACCTCGATATATCAACATAAGCCTGTCAATTACATTTTAGTGTGTGTGCCCCATTAAGAAACTCACTAAATTATCATACCTAACAAAAAAACAAAATCTTCATACAAACACGCGCGGCAGTAGGCAGTCGCCGGACGGCCTACTCTACTCCCGTACTATTCGCACATTGTCATTGGTCTTTACTCGTTCAAGTTAATACGACTAAATTAAAAATACGTACGTCTCATGCGTAATACCATGACGTTCGACCTTCGCAATTTATCACCCTTAAGTAGGCATGCTTACTCAAATAACCACACTTTTGACCTCACTTTTTTTCTGATTAGTGACCGCGTTTGCCTAGACTAGACCCGGCCTAGTGCCTACCTATTCTGAAAACCAATGCACGCCACTGCCCACTTGCTTACTTCATCTTTTACACTAAGATCGTGTTTGACAACTGTAGCTCCAATGCCACCTACATAATCATCATCAGCCTACGGCAGTCAACTGCTGAATAGAGGTCTCTCTTATTGCACGTCATTCAACTCGATTTTCGGCAACTCTCATCCAGCTGCTACCAGCCATTCTGCGAAGATACCTTACGTTTGCCGATTCACGGTCTTCACCCAAGAACACGTCTACCCCAACGGTCATTGGTTCTACGGCTAATATGGCCGGCCCACCAACATTTTATTCTATTTAATAATATAAAACCGGAATGGGTGTAGAGCTCTCAAACGACCTCTATCATTTGCATATGTTGTTTCCCCGAAGATGTCGAATTAAGTGGGTTATAAAATAATTATAAATAATTAATGAATCTTTGGATCTTTATAACGTCAGCTTTGGGTGCTGCCTATGTAATTAATGTTGAATAGGAATAATTAGAATACTTAATTAGTCTGAAAGGCTTTAAAGGATCTATTTCGAGTACTTCTCAAATTAATATCTCTTTTCTAAACTCTGGTAAGCCAGTTAGCAATCCGTTAATGTTAGTTACTTTTTGGTGACACCAGGTTATTCATCATCTGCCCTTTCCCAACTATGTTGAGGTCCGCTCCCAGTCTAACCGGATGCAGAGTACCTAGTATTTTACATGGAGCGACTGCATATTCAGATATGCAGTCGCTCCATGTAAAGTACCAGGTATTACCCAATAACTGGGTAGTCGGAGTCAGCCCCTACTACCCAGTTACCGGGTAACACGATATCCTTTGGTAAGACTGTGTGTCAGATTAATGGATGGTCAATTGGTCACCCATCCACTGCCCTCTGCAAGCGTAGCTTAACCTTTGATCGACCCTTGCTCTTATCAAGTATTATTCATTATTAAAAACCAAAAACTGTGCTCGTGTATTTCATTAAGATTTATGAACGGGGTTGTGAAGCAAAAACGTTTGTAAGAATCGTAGCACATGGCATTCTATGGTTTTTGCCTGCCCGCATGTGAAAAGGGCGTGAATGTAAGTATGGACTATGGAAGCATAAAAATCTAAAATCTGTTCGCTGAGAGTTGATAAATACAGGAAGATTTTTCTATCACCATCCAAATTTTTACAGGGTGTTCTACCCATGAATATGAACAACTTTCACTATGGGACCCACACTGAAATTACGAAAAAAAATCAGCTGTTTAATACAAAAGTTCAATACCTACTTGACCAAAATGTATGAAACAGCTGATTTTTTTTTCGTGATTTCAGAGTTGGTCCCATAGTGAAAGTTGTTCATATTCATGGGTAGAACATCCTATAAAAATTTGGGTGGTGATAAAAAAATCTTCCTGTATTATTATGCGTGCCTCGTACACACGGCTACACATCAAGCTATACATAACCAGTATAAGCTGACTTCTGATTGTACGAAAAACCTATACAATGCAAGGTCAACTCAAACTGGAAATGTATAGCTTGATGTGTAGCCGTGTGTACAGTCAGCATCGAAAGTCGATTAACACTATCATTTTTACATGTTATTAAATTGACATCAACTTTTTTCAATAGACTGATTTTTAGCTTTTCACATAATAGACAAGAGTATATATTCTAAAAAAAAATTCTTCTGCTGCAATTTTGAACAAATATTTTTCTCAATAACTAAGATTAAAAAAACTGAAGTGTTAATCAACTTTTGATGCTGACCGTACCACGAAAACGGCGAAAGCAGGAGATAAGCGACAGCCGCCATGCAGTTTGCGATAACTAAGCGACAGTCGCTATTCGGAGACGTATCATAATACTTATTTATTAACTCTCGGCGAACAGATTTTATATGAGGAAGGCAGAAAGAAGTAAAATGAGCTTAAAAAGATAGACATCTTATTTAAATCCTCCATTATTATGTAAATGGATCGATTTCATGTTGAGATTACTATAATTTTATGCGCAAACATTTTTGAACGAACATTATGTATTCCGGTGACGTCATCCGTCATCGCCTTGGAATTGGTTTTTGATTATTATTTGGTATAAAATTTAGTTATTTATTTCTACGAAAACATGCAATTTATGTTTAAGAAATCATTATTAATTTGATTAAATAAA
This sequence comes from Amphipoea oculea, assembly GCA_945859645.1. NCBI lineage: Eukaryota > Metazoa > Arthropoda > Insecta > Lepidoptera > Noctuidae > Amphipoea > Amphipoea oculea. The sequence goes on from OX243873.1 coordinate 21,127,280, forward strand.
ACTAAAAGACATTAAAGAAAACGTAAAAGATATTATTAGGTATTATAAAATTGGAAAATTATATTCTTATGTATTTAGTTACGAGCACATTTTACTCATTCAATGCACTAATTATTTTAGTAAGTGAGGAGTTAATTGGTAATATCCCATTTAATTTTGAGAACTGCCGTTTCAAAGCAAATACGAAGAAATAATTACTTCTTAATGACGTTTGAGTCAGCTGTCAAATGACGTCATCCGAAGGGTCATATTACATTAGTTAGGGTAACCCCGCAGCCGTGATGGGTATTACTACATATCTAAACACGACCTCTGATAGTGCAGTTACTTGAATGAGTTGAAAAAGAACAGCATTGAAGTGAAATTTCTTATGCGGCGATTCGATAATTGTACAAGAATTGAGAGTGAAACTTCAAAGACGCGTCACGTTTATGCACATTTCGTTACATGAGAGAGAAGAAGGATATAACTCACTTTGTCTCTCACACTAAATCTCTCATCATCATCATCATCATCATTTTAGCCGAAAGACGTCTACTGCTGGACATAGACCTCCCCAAGCACCTCCACTTCGACCGGTTTTGTGCTTCTCGCATCCAACGAGTTCCTGCGGCCTTCACAAGAAATCTCTCTTATACTAATTTTTTTTAAGAAGTTTCACTTCTATCACCTGTACGGCGCTGTACGCGCATTTTTTTTGGTTTTAATTTGTTTAGATATCGTACCCAAAAAATATTTATTTGTACACCACAAAAATACATAACATGAAAAAAAAAACACATCACTTTGCGGAGTTTCTGTAACTAATTTAATTTGACCTTGTATAACTGTTAAAATAGTTACGTTGGTGTTTTTGTTAATAAATCAGATAATTATTTATGTAAGCACAAAACGCTGTGAAGTACTGCATTCAGTATTTATAATATGTAATTTATTGATGTAAGCTTAAATTTTATATCTACTGCTATTAATTTTATATTCACCAATGAGATCCGTAAACGGGACCCGAATCAAATGTATTTGTTAATAAATGTTGTAAATATGTATTGGAGACTTTCATTTACCTACTTTATGAATTTCATAGACATCAATTTTTTGTTCTTGTGATTTTATAAAATTCTGAACCGACTGAAAACTTCTTGTAAATATAATATACCTAGTTCGTAAGAAAAAAAGAAACAATATTGCTATTGATTGTAGCCAAGGTTTCCATTGAAAAATATCAATCATTATTCCCTCTATTCTAAACAGTCCATGACCGAATTAAAACTTTACGCGCAAACAAAAATACGAGCACGTAGTCCGAACGTAATACTCATGTTCCTGGGAAAACGCGCGAAAACTCATCTCGATCTCGGTAAAACTTATTTCCACGGTATTACCTCACCGGCCTTGCTCGTGTGCCACGCCGCCTCAGTATACCGCCGACAGTCGCGCGGGACGCACGTGCTGCGCCTCTCCGTGACGAACACGAACATCGTAAAAAGTTACTCGAACGACATGAGGACGAATTATGTAAATTCATACAAATAGTGCGATATTTATTTTTATATATTTTTCTGTGTTAGTGAAAATTTGTGTACTTTACAATGGCGTTAGCCTGGTGCGTATTTTTAATCGCGTGCGCCTGTGCGTTCGGGTTCAATGTGGACATACCATCGAGGGTGGTTTATAAGGGTAATCCGAATTCCATGTTTGGATTTTCGGTGCAGGCCCATGTTGATGGCGACCGGAAAATGTAAGTAGCCATTTTCTTTTTATTTTCCTCTTAGAATCTAGGTAGACGCATAAATACACCATGACTATTATGGTATTCGCGCGCGATTGTGCGCTTAGTCTTGGCGGTTTTAAAGATAAAATTAAAAATGTGATTTTATGGAGATGATGAAGTCAAATATTTTTGTAGCTGGCGCTAATGCATATAGCGTTGTTAGTCAGCGCTAGTGTTTACATAAAACTTGGCATATTTTACATGTAGTTACGCGTGTCGGCTGAAGGCTGAAACATCGCAATCGTATGAATGAAACATTTGTTTAGACAAATGTTTGCCAAATTATAAATTACGACTGCTTGCCGGTCCTATGACTAGGTAAAGTTTTTTTGCAATTTAATTAGATGCTTCCTGTTCGCAATAGGAGAGCCACAGCCTCTGAAGCTGAAAATCGTCTGTTGCGTGTAGAGTTTGGTTGCTTTCAGGGTTTTCTCCTTATTTTATGCAGACGATATCCTTACTGAGGGAACATATTTATTTCAAAGTCAATTTCATTTATGAATATCCAAAGATGAAGACTTCTATTTTTAAATACATAGGTAATCCTAATTCTTCCGCACCACAATTCGGTGAAACCAGTTTCCATATTTCCTTAATTTTGTTTGAATATTGAATTTATTATTAAACAAAGATTTCAGAAGGTCTTTTATCTAAGATTTATAGAGTAACGTCACGGATTACCGGTCGTTTATTTTCTCGTGGTCACGAGAAGCATGTTCTGATGTCCGATCTACATCATCTACATGCAAGAGACTCGGTACTGTGTGTGTACCGCGAATTTGTGCCCAGTACCTCTCCTCCGGTATGTAGGTTAGAGCATAGCAATAAAGTCGTGCGCTTAGAACTATGTTGTTATAATTCCTTTGAAGAAGACTTTGTCGTGCTCATGGAGACATAAATATTCGGTCGTGGCTTCCGTCATTTGTTTATGTTACAGCTTCGGTATAAATAATAAATCTTTCTTTGCATTGAAGATTCCTTCCAGTGGTCGATTGTCTTGTGGTGTCCGCGGGTAATCTAGAGGTGTGCTTAGTTGTAGGCGGTTGATCAAAGTTTTTGGCGAAAGGTATTTCGATTTTTATATAACTTAGCCAACATCTGGGTGTCTTACCTTCCATAGGTACTGACGGAAACTCTAAATTGTAAAGACAACGTTAGCAAATTTATTTGCCTGAAGGAACCGTACAAAAGTCCCGCAGACCTGCAAACTAGGTCCAATAATTGCCATTCGGCCAAAATTCTCATACGTTACTCAAAAACTCCAAAACCGGCTAATATTTATCATAATATTTTTACCTTCACATTACGCATAATTCAAAGCCTAGCTCTTAAACTGCCACAACCCAAGGTAAGCAGCTCAAGATCGCGTATATTGCGCGATGACATCACTGGCCAGGCAGCTGACGCGCGAATTTTAGCGACCGATTGCGTTTATTGGCCGCCCATGGGCCATGATTGTGGAGCGTTGGCGTCACCAAGTGCAAGTTGTGAACTTATTAAGATCTGGACATGCGCAAAGCAATTGAAACGATGTCCTTTGGACTTTGTCTTCAATCAGACGAAAAAAAGGCACACGCTAAAAAGAAGAAGGCTTAAAATGCTTTCCTAATTGTGTTTTTGGCCAGAAGTGGGAATAGGCATAGGTAGATAATCAGAAAAAGATATGAGAAATATAATTACGTACGTATTATATAGAACTGATTAATCAGCGTGCCCTGAGTTGCCTGCACGTTACAGAAACTGAGAGACGCTACTGCAGATGCCAAATTCTGGGCTGACCATCGACACGCTACGAAGAACTGATTAATGAACGAAGCTTGTGTAAATAATGTACAAAAGATCATGTAAGAATTTTAAGCATCTATAAAAGCAAGCGTCAGAAATAGATTTTGGAGGCTACATTTTTTAGACCTGCCGAATTCTATTTGGCGTTTCGGGTGTACAACCGTGCATTGATAAACTGCTAACTACTGCCAAGGACATCTTAATTATGAACAGCAATTAACGTATTCAGTAGCGGTAAAATTTTAACACTACCTTCCCACATATTATGTTACCTACTAGGGAAAATTTGACGTTCAAAAGTGCCTTTTATGTGCCTATTTGAAATAAATACTTTGACTTTGACAAACTGCAAATTCTATACCTACAAATATTAGATAGAGGTAAAAGTGAATTTGTTTGTAGGGGATAATCATCGGAACTACTGGTCCGATGCCGAAATTTTTTTCACAAATGGGAAGCTATAGTATGCCCAGTGTCATGGAATATACATAATGTTAAAATAAGAATTTCGTGCGGACGAAGTCGCGGGCAGAAGCTTCATAAATAATTAGTGATTCTGATGCCACTGTCATCGCTAATTTTGTAATTTCTTCATGGAGGTATAAAATATTTTTGGTGCTAATTTTTTTCCTGTGAGTGGTATACGGAATTAATTTTAAGTAATTATATTAATGACTTACTCGGAGAAATGATGCAACTAATTGCTCAATATTTATGTAAGGTAATTATTTAATACTTCGCCAATTTCTCATTACGTATGTAAAAAGTAAATTACTGGTCAATTAGGCGGGTAGGTACTCTAATTAATGGTGTCCGGTGCAAGTGACTTGATTTTAACATTGTATAAATTGGGCTGCTAATAACTCATTTGGACAAGTGCATTTATTTAAATTGTAGGTAATGCATTTCACCCGACTCTGGCGAAGCCCAAAAGGAGGGTAATGTTTTATAACGTCTATATAATACATTCGTACCTAGTCGTTTCCATTTCGTATCTTGGTTTACGATAAGCAGTCACAGTAATAAGACATAACTTGTCACCTAAGTGTTCATTCTTTTGCCAACGCTTCATCGACCCATCAAATAATTCCGAGTGTACCACACCATAACTGACATTATTTTTTTTTTGTTTTACACCACCCATACCCATAGACAATGCAACGCAAATTCTAACCGGAAATAAGTCACATGTGTAGCACATGCGCAGGCGCAGCTCACGCCCTTTTTAACTTTTTTCAAGTTAATTTAGTCGTGAATGCTATTTTTGTTTGTCGAGGGTGATGCTTTCCGTTTGATTTATAGTTATATGCGTTTACAAATAATGTTGCTTTGGTTCTGGTGGCAAAAAGTGGTTAAGTTCAATTTGTCTTTGGTTTTTGGGAAAAGACCTTTCGCGCTGCATTGTTGAAGTTTTTTTTTTGGTGAGCAAGTGCATGAACAAGTGGTAGCAACATGTGTTATTGTGAGAACGACATGTTGCAGATTCTGATCTTTCGTGCCATTTTTTTAGCGCCATTTTGGTTCTGAGAGTGCTTTGGCAGTTTTAAAGTTTTGTATGCAATGCAGCCTTTCCTGTCTATGCCGTTAAAGTGTTATATATATGGTTCTTTTGGCGCTTGACTTACATTGAGAGTGGGGCGTTGTTGATAAAAATTTGTGAAATTGTATTGAAATATTGAAAAAACGATATGACGGAATTAGTTCCAATTTTGGTCACGTTCCAAAAGATGCTTGTGCCTACGACTCTACCAAGACTACTTACTTAGTAACGATAACACCTCGTCTTACGTAGAGCTGCCGTTCTTTAAGCCAGTGATTCATTCGGTAGATCCTCACAAATAAACATAACACAGAACCCTCTTCCGAAGCCTCTTACACACATTTGGTACGTACCTACATGTCATTAACTCCGTCAGAGAGTCACAACAGCTCTTTATCCGACTAATGGTTAAAGATAAGTAATGAGTTGGTTGCGCCCGCGCAGCTGTGCTCAGAACTCTTTTATTGATCACTGATCGATGTTTAATGGAGTTTCTGTCGTCGGCTCAGGCGTTTGGGATGCAGTTTTGTCATTTATCAACGTTTTATAGCATTGAAAAGTGGCTTGAAATAGCTAGGGTAAAAATGTGTTTTTTTTTGGTCAATTTGAGGGTGTTGATCGGGATGAGTTGAATAAATCTGGCGTTCGTTTAACGCTTATGATTTATATTTTAAGTAACACAAAATATTGATTCCTACGCAGTTTTTACGACTCTTGTATGATACAATGAAAACCATAGATTTCAACAATCTCAATAGATTTCAACAATCCCATAGCTCATCTTATTTTTTGCCAAGTAGGATTTGAACACTCTTAACCTTTCTGGTCGGCATTCAACGCCTTATCCATTATTTATTTAATACTTTAACTGTTGATTTTTCAACAGTCGGATAACTTATATCTGAAGAATAAATATGACAGTTTGACATTTTGACATATTTTCTATACAAATACTGTCAAATCGCAATATTTATTCACCAGGTCTTAGGACAAAAATGTACAGAGGCGGACTTAATGCCATAGGCATTTCCTACCAGTCAACCTTTGGGTGTTGCAGAGACATAAACTAATACTGTAGTACTAATTCGTTTATGCGTAGATCGGATAGCCGGTTAGTCGCTACATTTTATAGCACTCTCCTTTTCCTTAACTCTGACGTCATTCGTATAACTATCACTTTTAAATGAAGCTCTACTATCACAATCATCATAAACAGATAACATAGAATGCTTCAAAAATATATATTCATGTATTACTTTTATGCTGTTCCATAAAACATCCAAATCCGGAGGCAATACAAGAGATTCTTTATCAGAGAAATATTTTTAAAAAGCGTCGCCATTATCAGCGTGGCAGCGATAGTTTCCGATGAATCGGTGCTTATGCATGTTCGTTTGTGTGCGATAACCTCTGGACCTCGATGTTCCCTTATCTTAGCACCCGGCGACTCATCTCTTAAAACTGTTATTTTTAGATGCATTACAAGTGAGAATAATGTGATGTGAGATATTTGTTTTCGTTCTTATTGAATGAGTGAACGTGAATGGGGTAAAAGGAGTATGCAAGGATCAAGGAGTTTCTGTCTACCCCCGTGGGGAGAAGGCGTGAGTTTATGTAGGTATGTATGAATGAATGAATGAAAAGAGCATTTACGGTCACCATAATCCAAACTTCGTTGCCTTGCCTATCCTTTGCGAAAACCGCACGGTAATTTGGTGTGATGAATATGAACTCCAATATTATGGACCAATGGCAAATGCTCTATGCAATGCAAGCATTGTTACTTTGACTGCTCAGTTCGTTTGACTTCCTGAGAACGTAGCATATTGTCTGCAATGCATACATATAGACTAGAATACTCTATATGCAGAGCTATTCGATGTAGAAACTTCACGAGCTCAATCTAGCAATAAAAACTTGGATTTAATAGGTACAATTGTGCATCAACTTATTTTTAACCGACTTCTAAAAAAGGAGGAGGTTCTCAATTCGAATGTTTGTATTTTTTTTTTTTTTTTTTTTTTTTTTTATGTTTGTTCGCGCATAACTCCGTTGCTTGCCAACCGATTTGAAAAATTCTTTTTTTGTTGGAAAGGGTATACTTCCCAAATGGTCCCATGAAAATTTTATCGAAATCGGACAAGCGGTTTTTGAAAAATCGACAAAAATCTAAAAAAATATCTACATTGTCTACATTAACGATCTTTTTGTTTACTTTTTGTGGGGTAGGTACAACTAAAAAGTGAAAAATAAAAACTTTTTTACAAAAAAAAAACAACCGACTTCAAAAAGAAAACACTACAAAGTGATAAATAACTTTAATTTCGGAAGTCGGTGTCAAAAAACGAAAATGCGGAACCAACGACACCGACTTCCGAAATTAAAGTTATTTATCACTTTGTAGTGTTTTCTTTTTGAAGTCGGTTGTTTTTTTTTTGTTCCATAATAACAGTGTAGGTTGAATCATTTTCTGCTGATGATGACAAGTGACCATGTGGCCTCATTGGTATAATGGTCGCAAGCGCAACTGATCATCCTGGGTACAATTTCCAGGTCAGGCAAAGTGTTATAATAATAATATTTGTTATCTGTCAGGAATTTCATTCTCAGTAGTGACAGTACTATTACTGTCACTACTGAGAATGAAATTCCTGACAGATAATAAATATTATTGAAAATTGGCCTCCTGAGCTAGCTCAGGAGGCCAATATTACGAGTATCAGTTATCGCACAAAACGGCAAATGAAAGCCACTAATAAGGAAAGAACAAGCATTGATTGCCAGAAGGCCAATTCTCGTAATATAAAATGTTCAAAATCTAGTCGCAGTCTCATCTCAGCGACAAACAAATGTCAAAAACTTGTCAAAGTGTAGGGAAATTACAAGTATTTTTTGACAGATTGAGACTGAGATCGGACTGTGAACGTTCTTATTCTGTCAAGCTCCGCTAATGAGACACAATTGATTTTCTATTGTTTCGTCGCCGATCGGCGAACCGCGCCGCTTGACCGGTTAAAATTACGAGAATTGCCTCTCAGATTTGTGTGCGAAAAAATGCAACTGGCATCACACACACCCTATTATACAGTGTGTCCCGTAAGTCGACGTCAAGTCGGAATCGGGTAATAAGCCAAGTCATAATAGTTATCAGAAAAATATTAAAAAAAATCTATGTTGTGTATTGTTAAAATTATTGGCATTTAAATGTCACTTTTTTCACACAACCAAATATTCGAAATTAATACTTTGCCAAATTTTTACTGACTGTACTGAAAAAAAAATTACTTAGGTACTATGTGAGTTTGGCAAGTAACATAAAAAATTGGCGCATTAAATAAGCATTCGCTAAACATTTTTTATTTAATTTTTTTTATTCCAAAGATTGTTTTTATACTTACCTAACCTAAACCTTCAGAGTTTACAGGTGTACCTAGTATTATTTATTTAAGGCGTTATTAAGTCTACCTACTGCTGTGTCTAGGTTTTTTTTTTTGCAATGAATGACAACAGACACTTACGTAAGTTAAAAGTAAGGTCATCAGGTATTCGTCATGCGATTCTCATTATTATTTATTATACATCACGTCTGTAACAGGTAATTTTTACAATATCACGTAAATTAAAAAAAACAGAAAAATGCGGATTTTTTTGTATGACATCTTTTCAGTGAACAAGTCATATTTAAGTATTTCTTTAGAATAATCCTTACAAAGAATGCAAATGCAAATTGTGAGTTTAATAACTTAAAATTCATAGAATATTTATCTATGTATTGAAGAGTTATTGAACTCACATATCTTCATTTTCTTATACCTATGTACTTATACGAGTAGGTACATATAAGAAACCTATCAAAGAATAGTACCTATATATATTTTGACACAAGTCTCACGCGTATCAAAAGATGTTTAACAACATATCTGCGAGAAACAAGTAATCCATACTATCCATACTAATATTATAAATGCGAGTGTGTCTGTATGTATGTTACCTCTTCACGCTTAAACCGCTGAACCAATTTAGATGAAATTTGGTATAGAGATAGTTTGAGTCCCGGGAAAGGACATAGGATAATTTTTATCTCGATATTTCCACGAGATCTACACTTATGCGGGTGAAACCGCAGGTCGCTGCTAGTTTAATATAATATAAATTTTACATCACACCTTGTTTCCTTGAAGAGTTGGGCAGAGGTGGTCCTATAGTACTTTCACATTTCGCCAGTTCTGATTAAAGCCTATTGCCATCAACCGGCCACAAATCCAGGCTCCAGGCTGCTACTGAAAAATTCCAGAATTTTTAGAAAGTCTGCCCGACATGGGAATCGAACTCTAGGAACTCAGAAGTAGCGCATGCGGCTACTAGACCAACGCGGCAGTGAATTAATTATTCCATTAAATAAACTAATACGGTAGGCCCGATATGCATTGAGTTTCGTTAGTCAATTGTTTAGTTAGTCAGTCAAGAAAATGAAAGTCTACTACTGCACTTCATTCATTTACACTCTTCAGTAGGCACATATCACGAACCTAAAAATAATCCTTCTAAAAACAAAAAATCTAAACAAAATGCAACTGATACATTTGAGAAAAAGAAGATGAACGGTCATCGTCTCTCATCGCTGCGTCGGCGCAGTATCCGTGACCTCATTACAAATATGGCGCCTGCAGACGACCTCACAGCGTCTGAGTTTACTTTGTGCCGCAAATGTTCTAACCATTCTAACATGATCGCTTTTGTGTATAATCTCTTGAGATATGTCAGAATTTACTGAGGATTTTGTTAATTTTTGATAATTTTGTTCATAAATTATCGTTCTCAGCTTAATTTAATTGTTTTTTTTATTTTGAACAAATCGAATAAGAATACTTAGTCATTTTCATATTGGCATATCGACGGTGTAGTATCAATATCTAATAACTACAAAATCATGATTTTACAGGAGGCGAAAACAACGTTTCATTTCTATAGTTTTTAATATTTTAATAAAAAAAGTTACTTATATTAAACAAATATTAGGAAACGTCGTCGTCGATTCAAGACCTCATGTCTTTGCAAATATGGGCTATTTCATATTTTCTGCGAATATGCAATAAAGTGAAAATCGCTAAAATGTTGGTTATTAGATATTGAAAGTTCACCGTCGATATGTAGAGTCAATCATAGAGGCAAAGAACAAACAAATTACAATTACAACGCACAAGAACATGAACGTATAGACAGTTTCATCAGTTTTCTCTACTTTATGTCCAAGTGATTTAAAAGAAAATAGAATAGGGTTGTTATAGTAGTCAATGAAAACTTTACCCTGTGAATCCAAAACTCCGGAAAGAACATATAATATTTACCTTCACTTCGAGCAAAATCTACCGACATTCTAAAAAACGGACATCCGATATTTTTGTCCACCCTAGAAGGGAGTCAGCGTTAAGATAAATAAACAACATTACTATTAACATAACACAGAAAAAGAGAAGACTTCCTCTCATAGTGTTTTCGGCGACTTTGTGTTTTTTTCTAATGACGTAGGTATACGTTACGTGTTCGCGCTTGCCAACTGTTCCGAAATAGAAGGTTAGGTATATATTTAGGTGTTTAACATTTCGGAATGAATCAAGTGTACACATTTATTTATATCTCGTGGCACAGATAATATACGAGGGAATCTAGTTTTCTATTTGTTTTTGCATTAAGATCTGTTAGTGCGATGTCGTCTCAGTAGGTCCATCATTTATATGAGAGCTTTGAGAATTGAGACGTGCTACCGGAATAACAAGTACCTATCATATGTCGAAATTTGTTCAGCCGTGAAATAGTAACAGAGAGACAGACAGGGTTACTTTCGCATTTATAGTATTAGTGTCGATAGATTAATTTTTGGATGAATTTTTGGAAGCAGTAACTTTGCAATAATAAGAAATTAACAAATTTATTAATAGCCTTTCCGGTGGTGCGAGTGCAAATTATCACTTAAAAACTAATTGCCAGTCTGCTAAATTAATAGGTCTGGCTTTGAACTTGATGATCATGTGCGCTGAACTTGTTAACAGTTTGGTCATTCGTATCTAGAGTAAAAGGAAGTTGTGTGTTGTGAGTGTTGACGATTACTTTTTGCCTCCATTCTTGTTGCTTCCATTTTTACGTTAAGTCGCATTAGCATTTTGCTTATCGAGTAGGTATAGGTACCAATTCTAAAATAGCCCGCAGTTTTTAGGGTTCCGTAGCCAAATGGCAAAAAACGGAACCCTTATGGATTCGTCATGTCTGTCTGTCTGTCCGTCCGTCCGTATGTCACAGCCACTTTTTTCCGAAACTATAAGAACTATACTGTTGAAACTTGGTAAGTAAATGTATTCTGTGAACCGCAGTAAGATTTTCACACAAAAATAGGAAAAAAAAAACAATAAATTTTGGGGTTCCCCATACTTACAACTGAAACTCAAAAAATTTTTTTTCATCAAACCTGTACGTGTGGGGTATCTATGGATAGGTGTTCAAAAATGATATTGAGGTTTCTAATATCATTTTTTTCTGAACTGAATAGTTTGCGCGAGAGACACTTCCAAAGTGGTAAAATGTGTGTCCCCCCCCCCTCTAACTTCTAAAATAAGAGAATGATAAAATTAAAAAAATATGTACATTACCATGTAAACTTCCACCGAAAATTGGTTTGAACGAGATCTAGTAAGTAGTTTTTTTTTAATACGTCATAAATCGAAAACCGCAATTTATCTTTCACAAAGTTACAACGAACTACAAGAACTTTTATATTATGTTACTTACTGCTACCCTTCATGGGCGAGTCCGACTCGCACTTGGCCGGTTTTTTTAAATTCACTTTTAGATATATTTAGAATTTATTCGTTTGCCAGTACAACATAAGCTGCTTTTATAAGTTCAAAGTTCATTTTAATATGACCTTGCTTTATTTTCTGCTTATGTCAATAAATTCTTAAAAAATACCTTTACTAGGTAAGTCTACCTAGATGACGTCACAAAAAAGAGGTCAATGTCGCAATCAAAACAATGTTTTTCCCTTAAACATGTGCTGATGACTGAATTCCAAGTAAATGTATCGTTCTCCTTGACACAGAATGGCGCGGGCGCACCGCGAGTAGTGTATCGCTTTCGATACAAGGTGATCCGCTGTGTGGGATCGGTTAATTTAATAGGTGGTTATTTGGTTAATCTCAGGATCTTTATCAGGTGTAGACTCATGGGAGACAGTTAAATTATATTCTTAAATCTTGTTACAAAACACTACATCCTCTATTGGATTAGAAACAGCAAAATGATATGAAATTCTTGATAAAACAAATTAACAGAATCTCCTACATTACTTAATCGGGTACCTACGTTTAAATAAAACGTCCGTACTTAAATGAAAGTTAATTTTATAAAGAGTATTTTTTTCTGACGCTGTAATCACGTCACCGCCAATTTATCTTGTAAAAAGCTCACCGGACAAAATAATTACTACCCTCCGCAAAACTGTCGTTTTCATTCGTGCGATAATGCGCCAATATCGTTTTAATAATCGCCTTGTCTCAAATAAGAGCATGGGTTGTAATTATTAATTACTTTTATCAGTTTGTACTAAATGTCAGTAGTCCTGCCGCCTCTCACTACCGATATGGCATGAATATAATCAATAAGCTGATTAAATGTGGTGAAATAGTGCTCTTATTTTTTTTACTTTCACCTGTTATGGTTGCGCTTGCGCCCTTTGTTTATAACGTATTTTGTTATGAGATCAAACTTTCATTATTAAATGTCCTGGGTCCTGTAAAATAACTTTAGAATATGCAGTTTTAACGTATTGTTTGCATAGTGATCAAATTGCTTGGACTGCAGGAATTGGTATTCACTATACCTACTTAAAAGGTCTTAAAATTCAAATGGCAGTAGAGTAGAACGTGAATCTTGTCATTGGTGAAAGAGTTTAGGTCTTGCTTGCTGATGATCTGATTGCAAAAATAATAGGTAGGTAGGTAGACACATCAAGTAATAACAGAAGTGAAAACTTGAACAAGTACGTGTGTATTTTTTGAATAGTCATACTTATATACAGAGGTGTCGGCTACGGTAACAGTGGCGCGAGTTCAATGGTTTTTTCCCATCTCAAGAAATGCCCAACGCGCCTAAAATGCGACCTTTAAGCTTTCGCTTAAAAAAAAATCGCCCAGACATTAGACCAAGTCATCATAACCCGCCTATAATGTTCCCACTGCTGAGACACAGGCCTCCTCTCGGTGAGAGGGAGATTAGACCAAGTAACTCAATATATTTATATAAGTAGTACAAACATGCTACTTAAGAGTTTCGCTGACACCCTAACATAAGCACTACTCCTAATCGATGTGTGAATTACCTACATTTCCGTTTCCTTTCTAACTTCTAGTAAACATTATTTGATCATCTACTTATTGCCAATGGCTTCGAATGACTGTCTCTTGGCCAGCGAAGTAGTTCTGCGTAAGCGCAAGAGTTATATATACTGTTCCATTAGTCATACAAAAGGGCTATCAAATTAATTATCATTAGTGCACACTCAGACGCCTATATGGTGTAATAGCGGAACACCTACTGAACTTAAAGGTTGCGGAAGCGATGCTTGCGTTGTAACACAACCTTTGTTATGGCTAACTGATTATTCCGTGGTTGGTTAGTTATTTTGAACTTATGTGTAATGGCGCCCAATTGGGACACGCAGGGAATTTCTTATAAAATGGAGCTGAAGAATGTTTACAACTGGTAATGAATTGATATGTTGCAATTTCTGAATGTTGTGAGTTTATAGGCCTGATTACAAGGTATACGTTTACACCTATTCATTATCCTGAGGGGCAATTCTCGTAATTTTAAGAACGTTCACAGTCTGGTGTCAGTTTAAATCTGTCAAAAATACCTCAAACGCCACATTTTTTCATGTTTTTGACATTTGATTGTCGCCGAGATGACACGGCGACTAGATTTTAAACGTTATAAATTACGAGAATTGGCATCCTGTTCTCAATATCAAAATCACAAGATTCTTTAAATAAAGATTAGCAACGATATTTATGACAAGGTGGGGTTATATCATCATCATCATCGCCATGAGTCAAGGTGGACGTCACAGCGTCATGTTTATAAGATTGTGTGAATGAGTGTGCACGAGGAAGTTGACGTGCGCACGTTTTACTATTTACGGTAAAGTGAGGTTTCGTTAGAATGATGAATGGGTGACACGGTCGATCGGCAGTTGTTTTTTTGCTCATTTGTTTTATAATAATGGTGATTTGATTGGAGAAGAAGACATATAAGCTAGCCTAAATTTATGGTTATGGAAGCATTGCCAGATTAATATTTCACTTTTCTATTTTTTCGTCATAATTTTGTATGACATCATTTTAGCTATTATTTTTCATGCTGAGGCCTGAGACTGAGTAGGTATAAAAAATCTCAGCTTAGGCAAAGATTACCTGTAGGGTAATTGCGTCGCACACATACAATGGCAATGTCAATGCCTTTCATTTCTACAGTTCAGCAACGTTTATTACGTTATTTACGTTGTTGAGCAGTCGAATTTTTCAAATCAATGAAGCAATGGATTCGGAATTCATTTCAAAGCCCTCGTGTGTTACTCAATTAGAGCGCTGGTTATGATAAAATCCAGGCCTATCACCTGCATAGCTGTTTCTTTTACTTCTGACTAAGTACTAAATATCTATTATTATTATCTATTGTTGTGTGTTGTACTTTTGTGTGTTGTGCTGTCTTTTGTGTGCGCCAAATAAATGATTTATCTATCTAATACCCTTTTTATCTAATCTTTAAAGTTCAAAGCTCTTCGTCAACAAAAATTCCAGAGTACAATGGTTCTCTTTAATAGGTGTTTCATAACAAATCGTAATCAAACAATACAACAGAACACCAATAAAACATAATTTACTACCGAAGGAAAGTTTACTCACATCCACAACGTGTGGAAGTATCGTAAACTAACGTTCAATGAACGGGCGACATTGACAGGGTTGCCACTATGTAATAACAAATTGATGATAGCTTCGATCAACACCTGAAATATTGACAAAAAATGTGCTTTTTGGAGTCACTCTAGTTCTATTCTATCAGTCGGTTTTCTCTGTTATATCGATGTTCATATGTGCCAAAGACCAGTAACTGCTCAGACACATAGGTAACGGTTATATTCAAACACCTACAATAGGCTAGTTTCCTAAAAAATTCTAATTAGTCCGTCAGTTAGATTATCGAAAAATAATGGACCCTTATTTTTTCTTTTGTCAATCAAACAAAAAGTGACAAAGATAAAGCGCGTCAAAATTTGGGAGTGGGGGGTCGTGACGTCACGCCGTGCTAAAAAGTGTCGCACGGCGTGACGTCACGACCCCCCACTCCCAAATTTTGACGCGCTTTATCTTTGTCATTTTTTGTTTGATTGACAAAAGAAAAAATAAGGGTCCATTATTTTTCGATAATCTGACTGACGGACTAATTAGAATTATTATTTTTTTACCCAGGAAACTACCCTATTCTATTGATCGCAAAATGACACTATATTTATGTATTTATGAAAAAATACATGTGACACTGTATTTAAAATGTACGTGTATACAACATAACAGATTTAAATAACCTACCTTGATTGTCAGTTTCTGCTGAGCATTAATTAGGTAATTACAGTTGACAGGACTTAAAAAAGCCCTTACAATAGATCAATACAGCAGTCGAGAAACGAAACAGACATAGATTTTCTATAACAAGGTCGTTCTCGAATTCTAGTAACTTATTCGTTACTAGCTGCGCCCCGCGGTTTCACCCGCATAAGTCTCGATCCTGTGGGAATATCGGGCAAGTAATAAACGTATCCTATGTCCTAAGGTCATAGCCTACCTATGTGCCAAATTTCATTCAAATCCGTTCAGCCGTTTTAGCGTGAAAGCTTAACAAACAAATACTTCTACAAAAAAAAAAACCAAGTCTTTTCTTTCAACAATACTTAATTACTTCCGACCCTGACCATTTGACATCCTTACCCTAAAACAAGGGACCGGATACAATGGTCACCGAGTAGCCACGGACTGTCCAGATGTGGCGCCCGCGCACCAAGTGCAGGCTTTGTATGCGTGTAAGCACCCGCGCCGGATGCCGCGCCATTAGCCGGAAACGACGTCACATTAAAACGTAATTGTTATTTAAATGCAATCAGTAGGCTTTAATGCTTGTGAATGCGATTATTATGCGAAAGGGGGTGTTTAGGCAAATCTATTTGTTTGGTGAATTAAAATAGGCTGCTAATTAAATTAGTTAGCAGGATCTTTTAACTATACGGGATGCGCAGTCCATTTAAAGATTAGAACGAAAGTAAAAGATCCTCAAAATGAACGAATGAGATACTCACTCATTAAGAGGACTACATGACCTCAAGCGCGGTCACTGTCGGACTGCATAGAAAAGAAAGAGAAGCGCGATGACACAACGCTGGTAATTTATTGCAAAACTAGTTGCGCCCCGCGGTTTCACCCGCGTAAATGTCGATCCCGTGGGAATATCGGGATAAAAACTATCCTATGTCCTTTCCCGGGACTCAAACTATCTCTATACCAAATTTCATCGAAATGGGTCCAGCCGTTTTCATGTTATGTCGTGACAACGGAAAACGGGTTTCATTTTTATATATATAGATATGAAGCAATTATCTATTTACGAAAAAAACCATGAAGATACCTATCTTCATGATTTTTTTCTATCGTACCAAATAAGTTGTATTATGTTTTCAACACACTATCTACCTAGCATTTATCCTGAAGAATATCATATATTTTTTTTGATTTTGTTTACTGTAGTCGATCATATACCTGTATTGTTTCTCAAACTTGCGTTTTTTGCGTTTAGGTCCTGTAAGCCCCTTAAAGGGATCTGACAAAGTATTGCAAGTAGTATTCAATTTATATTTATTTATTATTTATATTTAGGCAATGTATTCAATTCAGTAATATTAAAACTGAACACCTTACATTATAATAGGCTAGTTTCCTAAAAAATTCTAATTAGTCCGTCAGTTAGATTGTCAAAAAATATTGGACCCTTATTTTTTCTTTTGTCAATTATATAAAAAATGATGAAGATATCGCCCGTTAAGGTTCCGCGTAACGTCACGCCGTGCGACACTTTTTAGCACGGCGTGACGTCACGACCCCCCACTCCCAAATTTTGACGCGCTTTATCTTTGTCATTTTTTGTTTGATTGACAAAAGAAAAAATAAGGGTCCATTATTTTTCGATAATCTAACTGACGGACTAAATCTAATTATTATTTTTTTACCCAGGAAAATACCCTATCCATAACTAGCTTAATTTATTAATGGAAAATATCCGACGCCACATAAAACGACATTTAATTCATCAATTTACCCAGAAGCAAAGGGATTAGTCAAACAGCGACAGGTGAAGTGATTAGTATGCACTAAACTAGGACAAGTCAAGTCAAATAGATAATGTTATCTACACATTGAACTTTTAATTGAATTGGGTCGCCGAGTCTTGAATATTAATTAGTTTAATTACTAATCTATCTCTATACATGCGTTATCGGTAAATATTTATAATATAAACAGCATTAGTGTTATGTAAAGTTTAGGCTTAATGGCTGATGTTAGTAGTTTGTTTAATGTTTTGTACATAATTAGGAGTTTATGTATGTAGCTTAGATCATTTTGACACAGTTCTTTGTACAATTTTTGACGGTTGACGGTACTTAGTTACTCATGTCCTCAAGACCTTACTGCGCCTGCACCCAAATTGCCTAACACACAGTTTCTATCAGAATCTAAAAAAATGTGATGGAAATTCATAAACCATTGCTTTATTTGTTTGAAATTCCTTCTGCTCGACAACGTAAGTAACGCAATGAATATTGTTGGATTATCAAAATGCTTTGGGTTTGTGAGTGTGTTTTCTATTTACCCAACTGAACTAGTCGGTACAGCGGAGCAATTGCGTAACATATTATCAATCGGAATTGGTTTCATTTTGACAGTTCAACAACATTCATTGCGCTATTTGCGTTGTTGAGCAGACACGTTTTTCGAACATATGGAGCAATAGATTAGAAATATGCTTCAAAATTATTCAAATTGAGAGTAATAGTGTGTTACGCAATTAGGGTGCAGATCTAAAGAAGAGACTTGTCTATACAAGGGCTTACATTGCATTGTAAGTTCCACGTATCTTTGCAAATGTTACCTTCTTTCAGTAAGTACTTAGTTACCTATCATAATCAATCAACCTATAATGTTCCCACTGCTGGGACACAGGCCTCCTCACGATGAGAGGGCGTGCGCCGCAGTAATCCACCACGCGGGCCCAGTGCGGGTTGATAGATATCACGTCATCGATGGTTCTAGGACATGGCGGTTTTCTTACGATGTTTTCCTTCACCGTTTTGTGAGCAGTGGTGATGAAATGATTTACACAAGGTAAAGCGCCTGTCTGGGTTCGAACAACGACCTACGGCTCGATAAGTCGCAACCGCTTCCACTGGGCCATCACTGCTTGTAGTTACCTAATACTTGCTAATAAAAGTATGATGCAGACAAAGCTTCCCTATGCTATTGCCGACGACAGTGGCCATGCAGACGTCCTCACGGGCATCAAAATCGCAATCGCTTGTCAACTGTAACTTTAGACATTAGTGCGCATGCGAGTAGCTTCGGAAACAATGGTTAGTCTGCAGTTTGTCAGTCCATAAAAAAGATTAATGGCCAACTGCATCTGGTTAGACTGGAAGCTGACCCCAACAGACTTGGGAATGGGCTAGGATGATGATTGATGTTAGATGAACCGGTCGTGTTTTACGTCGGTCCTGGGAGCAATGGTTTCGACTAGCGGTATCCGGGACAGGGCGCCGCGGGAGACCAAGCAGCGGACATGCTTGTGAATGAGAGATGATCTGCCGCTGATATAGTTGGATAAGGCATCGGAATGCATCGTCACTTTGAATCAGTGAGAAATTGGATAAGCACAAACCAATAAAGAGTTAAAGATCTATGGCCTGGCAACAGCTTTTAAATAAGAACCTTGTTAGAAAATGGGGACAACCTTTGTTCTTTAAATGACTTTTGGATGATTATGATGACTATGATTTTTAATACTTTTTAGCATCTGTCTATTTATTTAAACTTAAAACTTTGGATAGAAGACTAAAATAGCAAAGAGAGATTATTTCATATTGTATATTTGATAACAGTTTACCGCGTAAATATCCAAATGATGATCGCTAACAGTTAGGTACATACCGACGTTAAGTTAATTATAACGTAATAATATTGTAACATTGGTTCAATAAATTATAATTTATTATAATTTATTGTAGGAATATCGGGATAAAAAGCGTTGCGTATATGTTAATCCAGGGTGTTAGCTACCTCCATACAAAATTTGATTAAAATTGGTCCAGCCGTTCGAGCGTGAAGAAGTAACAAACATAATTATAAACACACACCCTAACAAACTATCGCCTTTATAATATTAGTGTGATTGTTGGGCTGTCAATGTAATGTCAAGTAGTACCTATGTCTCCCGAACAAGCAATCAGGTCCATGTATTACGTAGGTAGGTATCTATTTAATACATGGGATGATAGTACATACATTACAACAACAGAAAGTATTCATTTATACTTTTATGACGTTTAGTCATTTTGTAAACTGTCCGTGGTCACGCGAGCAGTTTGGGTTTTTTTTTTGCAATGATGAATCAATCGATGGTTGCCTACTTACGCGAGTAACTATTAGGTCCTTACATATGAAATTGGCGTTTTGTATGGAAGGAACAAAAAGTCGAATATTTTTTAATATAATATATTTAATTAATCAAAGTATGAACCATTGTTTTCAATGCACTTTTGCCATCTTATAGGTAGTTCATTGATCCCTTTACTAAAAAAACCAGTCGGACGGGAATCAATAAAATCTTTGAAGGCGATTTGGACTGCCCCATCGGAGTTGAATTTTTTCCCTTGCAAAAAGTTATCCAAATTGCGAAAAAAATGGTAATCTGTGGGAGCAAGGTCCGGGGAGTACGGAGGATGTCTAAGACATTCCAATTCAAGCTCTTCTAATTTGGTAGCCGTCTGTTGCGCAGTGTGTGGTCTGGCGTTGTCGTGCTTTCAAGCTTTTTAATCTTCCCAATTTGCTTCAAGTGAATTAAAACAGTTTTATCACTAACATCGAAGCCTGCAGCTAACTCGGACGTGGTTTGCGATGGGTCCGCTTCCACAATAGCCTTCAATTCTCCATTATCAACTTGGGTCTCAGGCCGTCCACGGGGCTTGTTCTGCAGGTCGAAATTTCCAGAACGAAAACGTTGGAACCAAAAACGAACTGTGTTTTCTTTTGCAACATGACCGCCATACACATCATTCACCCTTCGAGTCGTTTCCGCAGCACTAGTGCCACGGCGGAACTCGTACTCGTAAATAATGCGATATTTTAAATTTTCCATTTTGTAAAATGAGTGACGCAAACAGAAAAAACAGAAGAAAAAAAACAAATGAATGACGGTCATCGAAGCACAAATACATGAGTAAATAGCTGTACAAATTTGAATTTGGAATTCCTTACCAAAGAGGAGAAATTCGTGATTAAAGTGGCCAGTACGAAAAACGCCAATTTCATATGTAAGGACCTAATATTTACTGTTAGGCACATACAGTGGTGAACGATTATGAAACCCTTTACATGGTAAAATTTTCCTTTTTGCTTGATGTGAGGAAAAATTATTATTATAATATTATATGTATAATTATTATGTATTATTATTATATTACCACAAAATATACACGAACCAATGCCATAAAAATTCATGTTATTAGGTAATAGGTGTTACAAGCACAGCGCAGGAGCCTAAAAGCCTTCTGTTTCCGTAGAAGCCAAACATAGCAAAGCAATCTTCTTTCCACACAGTTTTGTAGTAGCCTGTACAATTCTACAACTCTTAGTATCAAAACTTTAAATATCGAACAGCCGCTACAAATGCTACAATTAAGGCAGCGACCATATGGCAGGCTTGCGCGTGGGCATCAACGTGACGTCACCGCCCATTCACCGCCAACTACGGTGCACACTTTATTTGGTTCGGTTCAGAAAATTAGCTGTTTGATGATGATGATTACTGTTTATTAGGCATTATTTAGATCATCCATAGGTACTTCTGTGAAGGAAAATGGGTGAATAGTTTTCAGTGCTTGCGATGCAGTGTTCTTAATTTCAAGTTCTAATGCAAAATGTTTAGTAACGAGGATAAAATTGTAACAGGTGGTAAAGCCGTTTAATTTTTTTGTTTAAAACCGTGGGAGGTTTTTTATCAACTATGTTGTATAAAATGTTTGTAAGAAAGGTAAAAACTATACTAAGATCGAATTCCTTGGAAATTATAATTGGGTATAGGTACCTACTTTATTATAATTTATTTATTTTTTTACTTTAAAGAATTTGTGTTAAATTAAACCTCAAAAAACTTACAAAAAAAAAACAACCGTCTTCCAAAAAATCAATAAGTACTAAGTGAAAAATAACTTTAATTTCGGAAGTCGGTGTCTTTGATTTTGTATTTTCGTTGTTTGCCACCGACTTTCGAAATTAAAAGGGTTATAAATACCTAACGGAGTTCTGAGGTAACAAAAAAAAAAACAAGCGAATTGAGAACCTCCTCCTTTTTCTGAAGTCGGCTAAAAAAAAGGATTTTACTAGCCTTGCATTTACTCGGGCGTCAAATACGGTACCAACATTATGACCTGTCGACTATTTAGCCTTCGTGGTGAACTAAAGGTTTTCCTGACACATCTCAAGTTTACAATGAAACAAGAAAACGTGATGTTATTGCAAAAGCGTGACCAAATTGACTGAATCATGATGTATCACTTTGTAGCTCTCATCATTGTGATTCATTATTTAAAAGAACAGAAGGTGTACTTTGTAAGGACAGACATGTAGACGCCTACATAAGAAGAAACATATTATATTGCTAAGCTAAGATGGTTAAAAATTATAGTATTTTGATTCGCCTTGCGCTATGGTTTTTATTTATTTATTTAAACTTTTCGCACAAAAAGGTACAAAGGCGGACTTAATGCCTTACGCATTCTCTATCAGTCAACCAAGGGTGGTGAAGAGATTAGATGGCAGGTGCTTTGGTTGAGAGGAACAATGATAAAAAAAAAAACTTAAAATTAGGTACACAAATACATAAATAAGATATATACACATACATACTATTTTTTTTTAGTGACTATGTGCGAGTTTTTGGCAAGAAGTTTATAGATAAAAGTGGAGGCAACACTCTAAATACCTAAGTGAAGACTACTGTGATCGGACACTCTCTTTCTAAATACATACATATGACATAGAAAACACATAATACCACTGTCCCCTTCTTGGTTTTTGGACACTTTTTCAGGAAGACTTTCAGTGCTGATAACGATCTACTTTTTCTTCATCGTTCCCTTACTGCTGACTGAGGATCGCGGCCATTACACGTACATGTCGCGTCTCCATGCAGTCTTCCGTGGAGTAGGTCACTAGGAACATGCTTCCTCCGACAGTCTTCGTGATTGCGTCCGACCATCTTGCTAGACCATCACAGATATGTGGTTCTACGTAGGGTTATTCTTGTGCTTCTCACTAACCATTATTCCTACATTATTTGTCAAGAACCTTGACAAGTTCCTGATACTCACATTGCTCTGCTACAATTTCTATCGAGTTGATGGCGACACGATAACAGTTAAGTACTATTTTCCTCGTTATTTGTCTGTTGAGTGTTGATAGTACTGTCCCTGCCAGTGTAATCTGTGGTTAAGTCATGTTTCACCTACGGAGGTGTTCCTAGAATGTTGACGGTGACTCGGTGCGCCTACGCATGACATATGGCGGTCACCAGTGTAAACAATGCTTTATTCATGTTTTGTCAATGGTAAAGCATTAGGTTGATATTAATATTCTTACAATGATTTGGAGTGTGATTTTGCATTGTAGGAAGGTATTTAAGTATAGTCTTGAAATTCCTGCTTTCCATGAACCTGTAGATAGGTATATGTTGACACATACATTCGACGTCATTACATATTTTATATTGTGTTGATTTCATTACCTACCTACAGCAATGTGGTGATGGATGTATTTTGTACACAACATAACATTGGATCATTGTGGTTTCCCCTTCAAAGTTAACAGGTAAAATGTTCTGATTGAGATATTATCCCCCCTGCTATTTATACCTTATACCTTCTAGGGGCAACAAAGCGCTACGATCATCCGTCCATCTTCGGAAGTCACGTTTGAAAGTACCTAATGTTATATGTTGGTAGTGTGATAGTTATTAGGGAAAAGTTGGATAACAGTATGGTGTATTCGTTAAAGGTTAAGTAGCCTTGTTCAGCCGCAGTTTTGTAAGTAATAGTGGTTTAGGTTCGTGCATATTTATTGCTTAGGATAAAAATATATAACAAAAAAAAAAAAATTGAGTAATATACTTACTCAAATTTTTTTTTTGGTTTATATATTTTTATTAAAGTTTAAGGTAGGTTCGGATATTATATTTTTATCATAGTTTGTGGTTCTTGTATTAATGGTAGGTTAATATTAGGCATTTATTTAACATTTTCTTATTCGTTATATTGTTGCCTTGTTGTTATTGAAAAGAGGCATTACCTAATCATTTATGACGTAAGTATGACAAATAACGAATCGAATCTGCACGTTCGCAAACCACTTATGTATTTTTTACGTTCACATACGTGATCATTTTTAATTCTGTGTTAATTTTTAGAGCTAAAAACATACTGATAAGAAAATAATAAAAGTTTTATTGACATAAGAAACGTTTTACATTTTAATTTGAAGCCCTGACTCCTGTGCTAGGTTGTACCTGTGTTTCAGGAGTCAGTGTCTTCACCCGTTTGTGGGACATTAACAAATTATAGTTATTAATGAAAAAAAATAAAATAAGCTATGATTAAAACTGTTAGGTACCCAACATCCAGTAAATATCTCAATCAACAGAACAGTTAGTGTTCACGTGTTTTATTTTTAAGCTATCAACTCGCTGATAATTTCAATATGTTTATTAAACAATACAATATTTCCCACTTTGCCACAAGGTGACCCCGACAAGGTACACGAACGCAATTTGCGTCGACCCAAAGCAATTGATCAATGATCGTGCGCAGGAGTGTATTGAAATCTATCGACGACATGAGATAAATTGGCAACGTAGCGACATAGTGATCAATCTTCGTAGTTTCTAAGTAATCGATAGTGAAGCTTTTGAAGGGTCCCATCTTCGAAAGGGGGGATATAATGCCGAGAGCTTGTCGGTTCAAGCCCTATACGCCCGTTACAAAGCTATAAATCAATGCATAAATTAATTAACTTATGGCCTGCTAAGTCTAAGTAATAAGGTTTATTTATAAAATTTACTTAAAGTTAAGTAATGATTAATCTCTGCTTAATGTTCATAGTAAGTATTACAGTCCGGCCGTCGCGCCGAGAGAATGCTTTCTTGACACGTACAAACGAATGCTTGTTTTGCGAATTTGATCTTTATTAATTACTAGAACTGTTGCACTGACAGCTGTCAGAGTCAGACGAACGACGGACGGACTGTAAATACATATGTTCATTTTTGACATTATCTTAAGGATAGTGTCTATTTGTTAACTAAGTCATTATGTTCATATTTGAATACACCTTTCTTTCATGTCTAATACCTTGAAAACGTGACAGTTTTGATTACCATTCGAGTCAGACTTTTGTATGTCTGGACTCCGGAGCATGGAATTAGTATGTACTATGGTTCGGAGCTTCAGAAGTAGTGATCTAACGTTTAGCCAGCCAAAGATAGCCAAAGTCGGATATAATATTTTCTTCTAATAATATAAGTAAGTACGACTTTTCCTTCAACATTAAGCTGCGTAAAAAACTGTGCGAAGGTACTCCATTTCTCACGCTTCCGGTGGTCCGTGAAACCAGATCGGCGCAGGCGCAAGTAACTCTATACCGCCAAGATTTACGACCGGATTGACCCTAGTACCGTTCTATGACGTTATAGACCGTGTTAGGTTGTTTAATTGTAGCTAATCTTAGTTTTATTATTATTTATTGGGCTTGTTTATTTTAGAAGCGTGAAGGTGTGTTAGGTAGGTACCTATGTTTTTATTGGGAATAGATCTTGTTAATGTTTTTGTTTTAAGTCTAATAGAGTTGGATTAAGCATTCCACTGATGTGATCACCCTAATATTAAAGAGGCGAAAGTTTGTGAGTGTGTGTGTCTATATGTTTGTTACTTTTTCACGCTCAAACCGCTGGACTAATTTTGATAAAATTTTGTATGGAGGTAGCTGACACCCTCGATTAACATATAGGCTGAGATTAGCCTTTTATCCCGATATTCCCACGGGATCGACAATTACGCGGGTGAAACCGCGGGGTGCAGCTAGTTAACAATAAACATATCATCACGCCTGTAATCCCCGAAGGGTCAAAGTCAAAGCATTTATTTCAAATAGGCACATAAAAGGCACTTTTGAACCTCAAAAATTATCTTAAAATAGAATTGATTCTAGTCGCCCATTCCAAAAGGTAGTTTTCCGGGTAGGGTTTTTTAGGGTAGGGCAGAGGTGCACCTATATTATAGTACACCCACATTTCACCAGCTATGTTTCAGTCCCATGGAATAGGGGGCAAGCCTATTGCCAGCAACCGGGCACAAATCCAGACTCCGGGCTGCTACAGACAAATTCCAGATAGAAAAACCTAATAACTTGAAAACTTTTCCCGATCCAGGAATCGAATCCAGGACCACTAGAGCAACAAGGCAGTGAATATCAATCTGTGTAACGAAAAAAAAAAAAAAAAAAAAAAGATTTTAATCGAAAATACACACTCGACAATAGAGCCTCCTATAACGCAATACCTATTATGCGAAATTATTAAACACTAGCAGCGCCCCACGGTTTCACCCGCATAAGTTTCCCGTGGAAATATCGGGGTAAAAACTACCCTATGTCCTTTCCCGGGACTCAAACTATCTTTATACCAAATTTCATCTTAACCGGTTCAGCGGTGTAAGCGTGAAAAGGTAACAGACAGACAGACACTTTCGCATTTATGATATTAAGTGTATATTGAAATATTTAAGTACAGACTAAACAACTGAAGCACAGTTTCAGGCCCATAAAAATATTCAGTTCATTAATCCTGAACAATCACAATTCACATCCCGCTAAAATTGCGATAAGAGTTCATTGACTCGAAAACTTTATAAATATTATGAAACCGCAAGGTTAATGACAGATTAAGTTAGGTTCAATTTTCTCATCTTTCTCTTATCCCAATTTATTAGGGGTCATTACAACATGTCTGCTTCTTCTATACACCGTGTTCTTCGCGATATCCATAAACTTTGTCAAACGCTTCTGTAGTTTTTACAAATTAAATCTAACAAAGGAAGTAGTAGGTACTTAAAAAGGCTTCGTTACAAAGTTATTTGTAACTAGCTGCGCCCCGCGGTTTCACCCGCGTAAATGTCGATCCCGTGGGAATATCGGGATAAAAAGTATCCTATGTCCTTTCCCGGGACTCATACTATCTCTATACCAAATTTCATCTAAATCGGTTCAGCGGTTTGAGCGTGAAGAAGTAACAAACATATAAACACACACATACACACACACACTCACAAACTTTCGCCTTTATAATATTAGTGTGATTAGTGTGATAGTGTGATAGTGTGATTTCATTTAGTGTTTAATTGAGCATGCAGTAAGAAAGGGTCTTAGCTCAGTTTTGACAAGTTGCAGCCCGCCAAATCTTATGAATGAAAACACGTCATCGTTGCCAATTCGGATAAAGAGGCAGGCATATCGGGCGATTTACGTCAAGGTATTTAGTTTATACGAAAATTAACAAAAAATAATAATTCATTAATGTGTCCATAATGAAAAATGCTTATTTCCATGGTCTGAACATCTGGCCGAAGTTTATGTATATCGTCCGGAACACGGTGTAAACTTCTTTATTAATCGTCATCTCGGTAGTCAATCCCTTAATTTCTAACCATATAATCCTTCACACAGTCCATCCATCGTTTCTTTGGTCTTCTCCTACTCTTATATCCATCCACATTCACATTCAAAGTCAAAACTTTCCTCACGACATTTTCCGCATTCCTGCGCACCATATGCCCGTGCCGTCATAGCCGATTTTGCATTTTCCTTTTATATACAACTTAAATGATTATACAGGGTGACTGGAAATTAGTGGCGGAGCCGTTAAGGGGAGGTAGTCTAGGGTTTTTCCGACAGATATCACTATGAGACCTACCGTCCTTACTTAACCCTTTCCAAGATATTCCTACTTAAAGAGATAGTAATAAATCCTAAAAAAAAGTGATTTTGGCCTACTTTTTTTTGTTTTGCAACAAAGATATTCTAAATAAGTAATATTAATTGTAAAATTTCCGCTACTGTCATTATTTTATGCAAAAACTGCTAAACAAAAAGTAGGAATATCTTGGAAAGGGTTAAGTAAGGACGGTAGGTCTCATAGTGATATCTGTCGGAATAACCCTAGACTACCTCCCCTTAACGGCTCCGCCACTAATTTCCAGTCACCCTGTATAACTTAAATTACTGTATTTTTCAGTCGATCAGATACAGGGGAATCCACTAGATTTGGGTAGCGCCGCAGCATTCGTTTGTAAATATTTTTGGGGGAGGCCCAATGTCTAGCAGTGTAAATTCCTGACTATAATGATCACAAGGGATGAAGTTGCTAATGCCAGAGTCTTAGTCTAAATCACTTATCACATTTCCTCCTAAGAGCAATGGTGGCAAAGTGGTAATGGTAATAGTTTCGACTTAACGAGTTGTAAGTCGTTGGTTCGAACCCAGGCTGGCACATTCCTTTGTGTAATTTGTTTCATCACCACTGCTCTCAAAATGGCGAAGGAAATCATCGTGAAGAAGCCGGGATGTCCTAGAACAAAAAAAAAAACGAGTGTGCTTATGACCACACGACTGAAGTGAAACTTCAAACGTATTTGGCTATGAGAGGAAGAGAGAAAGAAATGTGCGCGCGTACTGCGTTCTCTTGCTTATATCCCCCACTCAACTCCCGTTCGCCTCGCCCTATCACACTTTTTGTAACGCTTACGTCACGCGTTCGCCAGCTTACTCCCCAAGTCAAGCGTGCGTAAAGAAGTTTCACTTCAAAAAAATCGAAGACGTGTGACATCTAATAGCCCGTACCTGGCAGACGTGGTGATGTCGGCCCGCTCCTTCTGACAGAGAGGAGGCCTGTGTCCCAGCAGTGGGAACATTATACACTAATGATGATAGATAGCCTTTATCGTTATAGCTAAAAGTGCCCACTAAATAGAGCAACATTCATGAACTCATCAGTTTCACCTCGGTCTGAATCAAAGTGTATTTCAGTTGGTTACGTTATTGCTCGTACACTAACATTGCGTAAGCGCAAGTGGCCGTGAACGCTAATTGTGATCTATCTTCTATCTGTATATTATAAATTTTAAAATACATAGTTCGTCTGCATGCATTTTTTTGAATATTTTATGCGGATTTGAAGGAGATGGAAGATGGGAATGTGTTTTTGATAGAATTCAAAGCTTGATTTAATCATATAGGATTGAGATCATCCATCGTAGCTATGCTTTGGTGAGGCCTACGTTCAGCAGTGAACGTCTCTCGGCATATATAATGAGGAATTGAGGATGTGAGAAACAGAATTTCTTTTCTTTTAGATTATTTACAAGTCTTTAATTGGCATTACCTGTCCTAAAGTGTTGTTTTCTAAACTTTGCGACTTTCTTTCCATAGTGTCACAACAGTACCTATAAAAGCTGATATCTTGTGCAGACGCCAGCACATCAAGCTACTAAAATCTGTCAAATTTCTTTAATAGATTTTCAACTTTATCGCTAAAGTATAAGGTTCAATGTTGATTGGGAAAATTTGACAGTTTCGGGTACCTAGAAGTAGTAGTTTTAAAATTTTTGTCATACCAGTTCATAAATTATTATAATTAACCATAGATATAAGAAAGTGATATTTGTATGTTATTAACCTTTGGCTAATAATAAAATCGTCTGTTATCTCTGCGCTCTCTTCCGTTGTAGGGATCAGCAAAACTACAAATTATACAGACCTAAATTCCTAAAATCGTAAGCGGAAGCTTATCAAAACAAAAGAGTGATTATAGAGTGTGTATTTATGTAGTTGTCGTTTGAAAATAGTTAGTTTGAATTAAATAACTAGGTGTATGAGTATATAACTGGAGAATAAGTTTATTTTACAAAAGATCTCTTGGTAATCATTTTTTCGTAGTATGTTCATGGGAGCCTGGTTTAAAATACTGCTGTTCTTTATAATTTTGAATATATATCAATACGAGTATATCGTCAGCACAGTATACAGTACATTTTACTTATTGCCCTGTTCGCTTTTCATATTATCTATATCTCTATACGAATCTACAGGGTGACTGGAAATTAGTGGCGGAGCCGTTAAGGGGAGGTAGTCTAGGGTTATTCCGACAGATATCACTATGAGACCTACCGTCCTTACTTAACCCTTTCCAAGATATTCCTACTTTTTGTTTAGCAGTTTTTGCATAAAATAATGACAGTAGCGGAAATTTTACAATTAATATTACTTATTTAGAATATCTTTGTTGCAAAACAAAAAAAAGTAGGCCAAAATCACTTTTTTTTAGGATTTATTACTATCTCTTTAAGTAGGAATATCTTGGAAAGGGTTAAGTAAGGACGGTAGGTCTCATAGTGATATCTGTCGGAAAAACCCTAGACTACCTCCCCTTAACGGCTCCGCCACTAATTTCCAGTCACCCTGTATACTAATGTTTGTTCGTTCGAACGCGCTAAACTCTGGAATTGCCAGTCGGATTTGAAAAATTATTTTTGCATTTGATAGTCCAATTCTTGAGGAAGGCTTTAGGCTATTTTAACCGACCCAATGCCCCCCTAGGAGCCGGACAAACATGAAAAAAGTCAGAAAGAATGCTAAGTGAAATCGAAGTAATAGTGAGGGCAGGCGATGTGATGCGACATGATGGGTCGGGGAACAAGAAATTTCACGCATATATTTCAAGTATACTAGTACTTGTCTGTCACTTCATCTAATTGGCAATCATTCTTATGATTTCCACGTTCTATAACCACATGTCTTTCAACCTCATCACATATATCTTCATTTTCTTCAGATTTCGCTCCTTCGACTAGTTTTTCCAACCTGTCTTTCGCACTGACATTGGCACCTTTCTCTGTATTACCGCTAGTTTCCGATGCGCCGGCGCCGGTTAGCGTTGTGGTGGTAAACAGTACTCTTTCAAGTCTTTGTCTTAATATGGCTCTGTTATGAATATGACTGTTTGTTCTCATGATTGGTGCACTTTCTTTTCTTAATGTGCTTTGTTATCTTTGGCACTTTCGATTTTATCGGATGTGGTGAAGAAAGTATGAGTGGATGTATACCTAGTGTCAACATTAAAAGTTGTTTTGTAAACATTTGATATTTTATTAGTTTTTTTTTTGTATACATTTTTGCGAGAAATTGCGAATCAGCGTGTTTAATATTTTAAATGTCTTAAATTAGTATTACATTGATCTTTGAATCTTTGATTCTTTTAAAACCTTTAAAACTTTACGATCCCGGAAACAAAAGCTCACTTAACAATTCATTTGGTGCACTACCATAAAAAGGATCTAAAACGAAGAATACGCGGCACGTGCGCACGCGCATCGCACGCGCCGAACCGTGGTGAGAGTGGGGGGAGGGGACACAGGTGTCGAGTGATTTAATTAAAACTTAACAGAAATACACCGCCGACGAGTCAGTTAACGGCGAGTGTAATTAACTACCACCCTTCCTGCTTACCTCCGATAAATATAGATTAATTATACGGTAGAAAAGGGGAAAGTCGAGTTTTTGAAAGAGTAATCATAGACATATGGTTTTGTTAGCAAATAGTATTTTGTGTTTGGAATTAATTTTCATTTTATTTTGTGAAAACTGGTTGTCTACTTTGTTCATAAAAATATTAAAATGTGGTGTATTGTGATTTGGCAGGAACACAAGCGATGCATTTCATAAACAGCAAATTGTTTGTATTTGTACCTAACTAGTTTTCCTTATTAACCTACTAATATTATAAACGCGAAAGTTTGTGAGCACGGATGGATGGATGTTTGTTGCTCTTTCACGCAAAAACCGCTAAACAGATTTGGATGAAATTTGGCACACAGATAGTTTATAATCAGGATTATTGTATAGGATACTTTTTAACCCGATATTCCCACGGGATCGAAACTTATGCGCGTGAAACCGCGGGGCGTTGCTACTGAATTAATATTTATACTCCGTTGATGACGTTCGCTTTATTGATCGAAGTTTCTCAAAATATGCAGTCATCGTTTCGGATTGAGTAAATCTGCGAGAAGTGTATTTATTCCACTGCATACATTCACAACGACCCACTTAACTTGTAATAAAGTTTATTGTAATTGTTTTGCCTACCAACGCGAATTGCGACATTACAACAAAATAAACTTCATCAGGTACTCGATACTTTATTAATTACATACAATTATTTTATATTTGCATAATCACTGTTTCCCAATAATTTAACATAACATCACGCCTTTAATCTCCGAAGGGTCAAGCAGAGGTGTAACTGTAGAACCTACATTTCGCCAGTTATCTTTAAGTCCCATGTAATTAGCCTATCGTCATCAACCGGGTACAAACCCAGACTCCGGGCTGCAACAAGATATAAATAATTAACACTTTGTCCGTCCTGAGAATCGAACCCAGCCTCATGATCAGTAGTGGCACTTGCCACCACTAGACCAACGAGGCGTACTTTATTAATCACACTAATCACACTAATATTATAAAGGCGAAACTTTGTGAGTGTGTGTGTGTGTGTGTGTGTGTTTATATGTTTGTTACTTCTTCACGCTCAAACGACTGGACCAATTTTGATGAAATTTGGTATAGAGATAGCTTGAGTCCCGGAAAAGGACATAGGGTACTTTTTATCCCGATATTCCCACGGGATCGAGACTTATGCGGGTAAAACCGCGGGGCGCAGCTAGTTACATAATGTCCTTTCCTGGGACTCAAACTATCTCTATACCAAATTTTATCTAAATCGGTTCAGCGGTTTAAGTGTGAAAAGGTAACAGGCAGACAGACACACTTTCGCATTTATAATATTAGTATGGATTTGCATCACAGCTTCCCACATAACTTAAGCAATAAGATTGTTAATAAAGATTTATTAGTTGTTTATGCAGAACATACGAAGTTAACTTTATAAATGGTGCCATCGTTAAATACGCGTTGAGGTGAAAGGTAAGCGTAATCCATTTAAATTAACTGTTAAAGTTACTAACCTATGATGTTGTCATTAATGAGAGGTGAATGCTTGTAAGTTATTTAAAATTAGTTTTTATTTTTAAGTAACGTGCTGTGAGACTTATGAATACTTACGTAGTATTCATTAAATGAATTAAATGTCGATGTACAGACGGCAGCACAACAAGTTACCCGAAACTGTCAAATTTTCCCAATCAAACTTGAACCTAACGCCTTAGTAATAAAGTTGAATCTCTATTAGAGAAATTTGACAGATTGTAGTAAAGGTACACCTCTGCTTAAGCCCTTGGGGATTACAGGCACGAAGTTATAAAAAATAGTTATTTATTTAAACTAGGCACTTTATGAACGTCAAAATTACATAAGCCAGTCCCCCAAAACGCCCGGCCGCCCCCTCTTCACCATTCCAACAAAGTGACGCGGAGTTATGTTAACAATTAAATGCATTCTAAATCAGTTTTTTCTTGCCTACCTGACAAACTCAACGCCTTTATTTCAATTAAACCAATTACAGGCACTATTGAACTGGGTGCGGGATTGTCCGAAAGGGTTACCGCTACCCTGGGACATAAAGGGCTAAGGAAGGAACACGGGTGGGTTTTAGTCAGTATGAGTCTGACACTCCCTTCCGCTCCATCCAGAGCGGGAGGGGTCATTTAATAACTTCCCATACATAAAAAAGGCACTATTGAACTGTCAAGGAGTCAGAAAGATGAAGCTAGTTGCCCATTTCAAAGCATAGTAGCTTCTGGAGAAGAACGGGCAAGAAACTCCAACTCTTGCTATACAGTTTTGAAAGATGTGTTCATAACAAAACCACCATTTATAAAAAAAAACTTAAACGAAAAAATACAATACTCATAAATAGAAAGCTAATTTAGAAATAAAGAAATAATTCATTCACAGCTGGAAACTTTTTACAGTTTGGACTGTTCGTATACCGACAGCCTAACAGAGTAATTCTCAAGGCGAATGCTGCGACCGAGAGTTATAAGATCAGATGTTAGGCCGGCCACACACGGGTGGTCTTAGGAGTTGACGCTTTATTACTATATAATAAACAAGTCATGTGCGTGCGCAACATATGTATATTACTGTACTTAGCTATCGTGAACACATTATAATGGTTGTGGGGCGAGTTATAAGCGGTGAGCGATTTTATGGGTTGTCAAAGATGGCCGCGGTGTTCATTGGTGTAGATGTAGAGGAGCTGAAAGTACCTACATACCCCCTTATCAGATGAATAGTTACACACCGATTTCTCTCTTTTAGTCGTCAGTAATTTGACTTTCGAAAGAAGAAGACAAAGCGTTGTGTAACTATATAGACGCTATACAACGTTTATTAGTAAGGGGCATAATTATAAACGTTCCAAGTAGTCATTGCTGATATCGCTGGGGCTCTGGCTGCCATAGGGTGTTAAAATTATGCTGAGCGGATGCCGTTTTGCGTGGATGTGACGCATATTTTCCACCAACTTGTTATTTCATTTTTCTAGGTTCTAATATTTTACAGACTTTGTTGTGTTTTTATAATAATATATTCCACTGTCAAAATTTTTCTTTTGTTATGTATTAGGAACTTAATTTGTTAGCTTAGTTGTTCATTTTATTGTGCATGCTGTGGTCTCCCTGTAATTGAAAGAGTTCACGTACCAAATACTTTGTCGTCCATTAACTATATGTAATGTTTAGTGTTTAGTGTAGGTATATCTTTTGTTGGAGATACAAAATATGTTTTTTGTGTACGGTTCTTTCTCTGGGTCATGTTTACCGCAAATTGTTTGTCGCCGAGATGAGATTGCGACTAGATTTGGTACGTTTGAAATTACGAGAATTGGCCTTTTGGTCTCTGTACGCATAGTGTAACAGACCAGTGATTCCAGTTGCCATAGTACCGACGGACGTTTCATTTCCCTGAAATTCATCATTATACAAATCTCCAAGGATTCTTTAAAATCGCTCTTTGTTTTTCCCTTCCACCACCACCCAAAAAGTTGGATAAATCCACTAATTATTTTGTGGGACCCTAGAATCTGTGTTGATGTTAAATTAAGATAAGCTAATAATGAGCGCCCTGCGCGGTCCGTCGTGTTAATATCCATATTTAAGCCTCTTATTTTATCACTTAGGTTCATCTATTAAGTCGTGAGATAAGTTGGCGGTTATTTATGAGGACTTGCCTCACCTTACACTCATAGAGTACGATGTTGGAACCGAATGTAGTACAATGTTCCGTAAGTCTGTATGCTAAAGACAAAAAAGTTATGGATTTGTCTCCTCTATAACGTCTTGGCGAATGCTATGTGAATTTCCATATTTTTTGGCGTAGGTGGACCTACGTTTGGCATTTCAACTCGGAAAATTGTTATCATGCTCGTTGTCGAAGCCACAGGCCAAACCTTGTAGGTAAAGGTAAGGAGCCATTAATATTCCATTGACGACTCATCAGTCAAGTTATCGATCAATCAAGGCAGGATCTTGTCTTCACCACAGAGTATATGCACGTCTTTGAAGGTTGATCTTAGCAACTATGTATAAGCACACCCCGGACACTCCATACAACGCTCGCAAAATAATTACCTACTACTACAACATTAAAAAATGACGTTTGTATACGTATGAATGTGTGCGTGAGGTACTTGTGTTTGCGAGCGCTCTTGTTAAAGAACTGCGACGAATACGCCGAAGTGCGGGGTGAGGCGCGGTAACTGATGTTAGTGCGGGGAAGGGAGTGGCCTTTCTGTACGTAGTACTTTAAGTATTCTGTGGTATAAGTCTAATTTTGAAAAATGAGGTTTGAAAAATCTACTTTTATGTGTCGACTTGTGACTTCCGCAATCTTGTAAGGTGGATAATGATAGATTAGGTCTACTGTAGTAGAAGGGCAGCCAGAAATTTTGCCCTTTTCTCTTTTACTTTGAAAGTTACCCCCCCCCCCCAACATTTTCCATTTAGTACCTATTGCAGAAATCCGCCGGCAACCCGCACTGTGCCTGCGTGCATTACGGCCCACTCCCTCTCACAGAGGGGAGGCCTGTGTCCGCGCTGGGACACAGGCCTCATCTCTGTGAGGTTTCCTCTGCTGAGTGGGAACATTATAGGCTCATTATGAATTATGCATTGCAGAAATCATATAAAGAAAAATTCATTGCATAATTATGTAAATCTTTATCGTTGTACAACTAAGTATTGTTCCGATTAAATCAATTATGCTAAAGGTTCTCTTACATTACCTAAACTCCATTGGGCAACTTAGGGCCCTTTCATTTGCAGAAGGTCGTCCACACACCCACGACTTGTCGCAACTGCGACTGATACTTCTATCGCAGCCTCATTAATGTGCTCCTACACATTATTGTGTACTACTTTATTGGTATATGTATGTATATTGTGGGTTATTAAGTTGTAATGAATACCTGTTGCGACATTCGGGAACAGATCCAAGCCCTGATCTTGAAATACTTTAACCACACTTGTATATGTAACTCATACAGTGGATAAATTAATCCATGAATTAGATTTATGTTTCCAATGATCAGTGTAAGCTGTTCTGCAAATTCTGCTATTTTAGTGAAGTTTTTTCTCCATATTTAACAATGTTGTTAGTATCGCTAGCCATCCTATCATTTCCCATAACATTGAGTCTCTGGCAGAGACTCAATGTGGCTGGCCAAGATTTCTTCAAAAAGAAGTTATTCCACTATATGTAATTCAATTAGAGAAATAATTTATAATCCAAAGACGTATATTTCCATATTTCCTTTGATATCTTCAACGGAAAGACCTCCATAATATATTACAGCAATCTTATGCCATCGATGACTTTAAACTCTGATAGACAGTGCCACAGTAGCCAATAAAATGCCATCATTTCACGCCTGCGCAAAACCTCATCGTCTAGTGCGGTCCTAATAAAAATGCGTCCTACGCTGCGCTTGACTTTCTCCACCATTTGCATTTTGGATGGAGACTTAGTCTTACGCAAGTTTGTTTTGTCGAATGTTATTTGATACTATGTTACTGTACATGTGGCGTGTACGCATGTATTGTTTTGTGAATCAATTGTCTGTTAGATGTAATGTATGTTCCTTTTGTAGGTTGTTCTTTTTCTTTAGTTGTTGCTGTGTTATTTTGTTTGATGACAGCTTGAATTGGTGCACTATTTGGGTTGTCTCTGGTTGTGTGGTCCGCAAGTTTTGTATTTAATTCTTTGGATTTGGAGCAGAGTGGTAATCGTGCTCCATTTAAATTCTTCTGTGTTGAAGATTTAGTTTTAGTGAGTAGTAAATCCGTGTGACGGAGTATATGAAAAGGTGCCAAGTTCGAACGAAATATTCTGTAATTTAAGCATGCAAATGTGTACCCGGTCATAAAATTTAGCACAAATTATATGAAGTGTCCTTTTTCAATCAGTTCAATTTAGTTAGAGTTGACGTCACACCACATTCGCACTCCGGGATCTTGATTAACTCAATCAAACCTTTCGTGGAGACTGTCTCAGCTCCAACCGTTGGTTCGACATTTAGTTTTAAAACATTTTCTTTAACAGCACTTACCTACGCAAATACATAATTCTGCACTATCCCGCTTGACTCCGGCGCACCCTCGCTCCCGTATCTTGCTGATTGTCTAAATGAGAAGATTGCAAGTGATCCGCCGCG
Source organism: Amphipoea oculea (assembly GCA_945859645.1). Lineage (NCBI taxonomy): Eukaryota > Metazoa > Arthropoda > Insecta > Lepidoptera > Noctuidae > Amphipoea > Amphipoea oculea. The sequence goes on from OX243873.1 coordinate 21,164,518, forward strand.
GTTGTTACAATGGCGGTGCGCACGCGATGTTAAATGTATTGGTATGTGTGAATATGTGCTGCTAAAAATTGCACTAGATTTACATTTTAAGAAAACAAATCTACTTTTTTTGAGATTTGCCTGGCATGGCTGTCCATGGTTATAATTTCTGGTCGTAAAAAATTTAAGAACTTGCAAGTAATTAGTGAAAACATGATTGAGATTCCAGAATCGAGAATTACGTGCCCGTTCGTAAAATCATCCTGAATTCGATGCTTTTCTTTATATTTAATTCTAAGATCCTAATATTCTTTTGTCAGACATTAATATCCATTACTTTTTGCATTCGTAAACTGCAGATATAAAACGACACCCACGTCTAATCCCAAAACAACCAAAGCATTTGGTTTCATTCAATCATTCACAGCTGAATGATTGAAGACGTAGAAATCATTCAATATGGCGAAGCCGTATGAACGCGAGGGGACTAAATGATTGGAACTTTGTACGGCGCCAGATTTATACTTAACTTTTTTAATCATTTTGCTACTCATATTACCATAAGAGGTATTCATTTCACTCATTAATTTTCTTTAGAAACATTAGTTTGTTGTCTTGTATTTTGTCAACTTTCGTCAGTATCTAAGTAAGGTAAGTGATTTTTGTCAAATGTATTGGTTCGACCCTTTTACCGTAGCTGTCAGTAAGCTTTGCTTTCCTAACAAAGCGGTGAACGGTCACACAATAACGGTTGTCCAAATGCAGAGCGTTTTTAGACACCTTATTGTCAAATACCTACTGTTGAAAATGACAGAAATTCGTGACGGTCGTTATTTATTTATTTAATACTTTAAGCACACAAATGTACAGAATTTTCTACTAGTCAACCTTTGGGTGATGCAGAGACAAACTTTGGTAGGTGCAAGGTTCCATGAAATTGAGGAATAAATATTTTTAAATATAGATAAAGATACGCATAAACCTATTTAAGACTATATGTGATATACATATATACCTAATTACATATAAATATAAGCGCAAATAAATATACATAAATACACGAATATACTAAAAAGAAATAAGACAAACAATGAGAAACATTACCGTTGTGATGATACTGCCAGCTTCTTGCAAATGTGTTCGTGAAATCCGTTGGTTGCCATCCTGATTTTCTTTTATAATATGGCGAAACCGCTTTCCTCAAAAATCAAAGCTTTAGAACTGTCAAATACATCAGTGAGCTTCTTGACCAGTTACTTACTGTTTAAAGGACTCTGTATTTGTATCAGAAATACCGATTTCAACTAAAGCATAGCAGCTGCTTTAATATGCAGGGCACATCCACATCGTACGGCTATTCGAGGCACCTGTCGCCGAGTTCAAAGCGAAACTTAGCATAAGTTGCGTGTTATAGGGACGAGTTGCGATCGCTATGCAAACGACTGGTACTTTGTAGTTTTGTATATCTGTTTTATACCATATGCTCGTATGGTATTCAAATCGGCGGTATTTGTGGGTTTATTAGTATGGTTACGGCGTTGGGATCGTTTATAAGTAGAATTTGGAAGAGGATTCGTATGAATTCTGGAGTCCTACCTAAATATTGATATGTTTGAATGAAGATTTTGAAAGCTTATCATCAATACTTTGTAAATCTGATATTCTAGAAAATATTATGATCATACAAGTCTAATAAATTGATAGCATGAGAACATACTAATGATGTGTAAGCATTTATTGTACGAATGTTTTCTCAGTCACTGGTACCTACATTATACATATAGATGCAGAAATCAGTTGTCCAGGTGTTGTAGCACACCTTGGGACAAGTTTAAGTCCAGCAGGTGCCTTTTACCATTTAGGAGATATTATATCAGTTAAGGTCTTAAGTTGTTTGTTATTTGTAAAGTTTATGTAATTAACATGATCGGGTGAAATCAAAATGAACTATTTGGACGTAGTCCCATAATTTAGTTCTATGAAATTAACAAGCATTTAAAAGCAGTAGTTTTTATTTTTTACTAAATTTTATCTGCGGCTTCGCCATGAAATTATACTACCGGGATTAAAAGTAACCTATGTGTTAATCAAGGTTATAAACTATCTGTGTGCCAAATTTAATCCAAATCTGTTCAATGGCTTACTCGTGATTGAGTAACAAACATCCAAACTTTCACATTTATAATAGTAGGATTCTGATAAAAATATGTATTTTTTTGCGTGAAAAGTAAACCGCTAAGATACCAATGATAACTAGTCTCTACATTTTAATAAGAACCAAGGAAGGACGCTTATTTCTCACCAAATATATCATCTAGATTGCTAAACACGACTGTTATCAAATCGTTCTCATTACAACATTGTAGTGATGCAACGCGTATCTAATTGTAAACAAGGGCCCGATCTGATAACAATGTTTCTAGCACACGAGGGGACAATAGAGATGTTTCCTTGTTCTTAACTAAATAGGTTTGTGTGCTGAAAGAGCTGATTAAATACTGACTCAGTTAAATAAGGGCAGAACAATTGCAGATGGTAAAGTGGACTTGTGTTTCATTGTTATTATCCCAATCGTAAGTATATCTGAAAAATTGGATGGATGTTTGTAAAAGTCTCACATTTTTGGGGTGAGTCTTTTGCAAGCTGATATATCTATGGGAAACTAGTTTGATAACTGGTTAGGGTAGGATATTGGGTTCGTAGTAATCAGTCTCTTCATCTGAAGGCATTGGTAGTGAAATATAACAAATTGAGATGACAGATAAAACTGTTTTTGATATTCTTAGGCGCAGTCAAATATGGTTGATAGAGTTATTATGACGTTAGAAGGAGAGGTGCTATCACTTTAAGATGAAGGTCCAAAATCAAATGCAAACTCTGATAGATATTTAAAGATTCATGATCCTTTATTGGCTAACCATCGCGTGGGCGACGTGCCATCGCTTAGCCTTACTCGCGATCTTAGAAAACAAGAACTCAATAAAACTCAATCGTTACTGCCAGGTAGTCAACAGTATGTAGAATGTTTACGAGACTTGTATTTAATTACAAGTTTCCTTCTATTGGCTTCTGCAATATGTGTAGAATGATAAATAGGTGATACCGCGCATGTTTGCCTCTAATCTTACATTCTTCAGTATATGACCCGTTTGTATGGATATCGGTATCTGATTGAAGCAAAAAACAATTTAGCAATTTAGCTTTTTACCTCCTTTTAGAGAAGGTATGACAAGGTGTATCTAAGAATAAATATGGCAGATATGCCACAGCTAACAGTCACATAAACATATGTTGACTCATATCTCAGAAGCGGATGCATCGATTTGACAAGAATGCGATTGTTAGACTCAAGCTAGTGAAGTAGTGACTACTACACTATTTAGTTCCTATTACTTATACAAGTTAATCACTTACCTAATGTTAATTACTTTGCATACCTAGTATTGTATACAATCAAGTATTTTCTAACTGAACAGACAGCTGTGCTGCTGGGGAGTTTGTTTGTTGGGGAATTTCTATATTTCTTTAATGTTTCAACTATTGCCTTCTTCTTCATCAATTATTCTATGGAAGAATGTTTCTTCTTGGGTATTTTTCGAACACCTCATTTATGGTTTCTTCATATCTTCATTTTGAGGCCCATTTCAAATCTTCATAAATGTCGTTATCTTAATGGAAGTATTTGGCGCGACGGACGATTTGACTCGCTAATTGTCGTTGAGTTAACGCGGGACAGACAGACCGACACGTCATGCCATCATGTTGTATGTGACGTTTCTTTAAACAGAATAGTTATCAATTTTATTTGTAATTGCTATGACCAATCGTCATTGCAAAAACAAATAAAATTGACGAGGAAAATGATTCCATCAATGAATTTGTTTTTGTATTTTGTTTGTTTTGCGGTTTATTGAGTTCTAATTTTGATTTATTTATTTGTAATTTTCCTTATGGGGGAATAAATAATTCTGTTATTGAAATGTACTTAATGAACTCCGTAAGTATATATTATGTCCTTACTGTGCAGAATAATTAATTACTTATTTAGCTACGCTTTTGATGAATCAATTGTTTTTAGAATGATCACTGCCCAAATTACCAATCCACCACAGTTACTGCAGTTTATGATTAAGTATTATGTCTTATACTAGCTTCTGCCTGCGACTTCCTCCACATGAAATTTCTTATTACCCCGACACCAACCCCGTCGCGTCGCATCGCCGACCCACGCTTTTAATTCGTTTTCTCTTAGCGTTCTTTACGACTTTTTTGTTTTTGTCCTTTGCTCCTAAGAGTCCTAGCGTGATGTTAAATATTCTTATAGCCTTCCTCTAGAATTTGGCTATTAAATGCAAAAATATGTTTTCAAATCCGACTAGTAGTTCCAGAGGGCTAACCTCTGGAACTACTAGTCGGATTTGAAGCGTTCAAACAAACAAACTTTTCAGCTTTATTATTAAAGAAATCGATCCACTCAATGGCAGACCCACCTTCACTAGTAGGTACCACAACAGTTATTAATCTCTAAGATCATTTCTCCGCTGAACATTATCTAATATTAAATGTATGTGTTCGTATTGTTCATAATTGATGTTTCATCCATTGTGTCTATTGAAGCCTGCACAATGATGGCTGATGAGCTACGTCATTAGCCAACGTTTGACGCAAAGTTGGTGATTAATTGTGATCCAATGTTGGTGAGATCTGATATGATTTTGAATAGCTTCTTTGGTCTGAAAATTGGATTTTCATCAGACAGTTCTACTACCCATAGGGACTCTTGATTTTCTTAAGCAAAACATATTCACAGACAACATTTGGGCAACTCACAAGTCTGCGATGGTTATTTAGAAACACTCATCATATTAATTTGGCTTAATTAACCTTAGGCCTACGTACGATGTCTCAATTTCACACCTAATCTGGAGGACTAGGCAGTTAGAGACCCTGCAAATTGTGGAGCTTTTATAGTTAATAACGGTGGTTACTTTGGTAATTTAGGTTTAGGTTCTACTACCAGTAGTTATCTAATGAATTGTGTTTCAATACCTATACATTGCGCTTATAGGACCCATTTTACAATGATTGAAGAGACTGTTTCATAGACAATCATTTTGATAACTGAGCTTATTCTTTTGCCAGTGTCGCAACGCATTACGCAATGTGAATTGCCTTTAGTTTTTATATAGATCAGTAAATTTGTGACCTGCCCTGACATCAAGCAATGGACAACATTGTCAAACTTTTAAAGTTTTGAATACGAGGCTTTTAGCTGCTTTTTATTAGTGTGTGTATTTTTTGTCTATTGTTTTGTATTGTGCGTCTTGTTTGTGCAGAATAAACAATGTTTATTTCTTTCTTATTTAGTGTGTCTATTCAATCCGACTAATAATATACAGACTGAAACAACTATGAAACTAAAAGGTGTGTTGTTTCATTCTGAAATACAGTTACCTACAACACTAACCTAAGTTCAGCTAGTCATGTTCGCTACATTGGCAGATTAGTCGCGGCACGCCTCTCTGTCGGAAACGGTTTTATAGTTGAACGTTGAACCATTTCACCGAGCCATGGCCCCCTTGGCTATATCTACATAGTTCGAAAATACACTGTTGCTATACAGAAACCAGAATATCTAAATACACGGAGGAAGGAAACTAAATGTACTGTTTTTGACGTTTATTTGACATTTGAGTTTGAAAGCAGCGCCGGTGGTGAAATGTCATGGTATATTGGGTTAGATAATGTTAACTGGTGTACGAATTATGGGATAATGTTAGAAGAAATTTGGTAGAGTTATTGCTTGGGGTAAAGACTTTGAAGACTGATTAAATGATGTCACTGGGAAGATAAGGGATCATAGTTTATCGTATGATAGGTTAACCGAAAAAACTAATACCACCTACTCCAGAGATTTATCAAATTAAATCAGACTACGATCTCATTTTAGTTGGTGAAGAGGCATTTTATTACTATGGAGCGATCTCCTGAATAGGTTTATTTTATGAAAGTCAAAGCATTTATTTCAAGTCACCCCTTCCAAAAGGTAGTTTTCGTATGGAGAAGAATGGGCAAGAAACTCCACCGTTACTCTTTTAAAATGTTTTACAATATTTTGCATGGGTACATTAATTATATAATGTTATTATATAATTATATGTGAGGACGACGCACCTAAAATAAAATTACTATACTTACCACAATAGGTAAAAGAATTAAAAACGAAATGAGTTCCTTCCAGTTAGTAAAAATATCATGTAATGAATTGGGAGAAGGCCCTGAAATCCGACATACAGGTGTTTACCTAGTTTGGAATTCAGAGACTTCATATGTTTTGTAACACTAATTTATTTCAATAAATTATTATTATTATTAGTTCAGCAAAGCAGTTACTTTCAGCGCATCGTCATTGTCTATTTTAGTATCCAGGCTAGGATGCTATCTATCCTAACAGTGTTACCAGTTAGCACATCTTACGTTAAGTTTACACTGTATTCAGCTATAACTGTCAAACTTTATCGTCGTTTCTGTTTCCGTTCATCGGTATCGGTTGTATAATCTATACGAGCTGCCACTGCGCAGGTGCGGACATTTGCACACACATTGCACTTGCAGGGTTAAATCCGTCCGCGAGATTAGGGTTACTTACCACTACTGTTGTTATATATATTTTATCTAAAACTTTAATATTTGTCTAGCTTTCTTTTTATTTTACCATTTATGTACACACACATATATAAACAGACAAGAAAAAAAAACAGAACAGAAAAATAGGTACAAAGGTGATGCTTATTTCATAAGAAATCTCTTCCAGCATACCTGCGATATCATAGGACAAGAAATAAAGAGATGTAGACAGCGCGTTAAAGAGTAAAGGAGACAAAAAAAAACATAAAATCTAAAAAACAATTCACTTAATAAAACTAAACAAATAATACAAGAATATACTTACATATATACAAATAAACATACATACTTCTAAAATAAATAACACTAGAATGTAAATAAAATAGGTAATTAAAAATACATACACAACTATGATAGGGTGGAGAGATAGTGTTCTTTCACTCTTCTTTTTCTTTTTGTTATCGCACTCTCATAAGAACATGCGGGAATTATATTTTGCTGCCTTTATTGCTCTTTGTATGCATACTTATCAGATATTATAATAAATACCTTTTCTTTCCTTTTTCTTTTCTTTATATTAGTAGCTGGAGTCTTTATTTTCTTTATATTAGTAGTTTCTTACAAATTCTTGTCCATACGAAACTACTTTTTGGCAGAGGTTTATAGAATCAATTCTTTTGTTAATGTTGCCGTTAAAAAGTGATTTGACTTAGACGAAGTATCAGCTCAATTCACGATGTGCACGTTATAGTAATCTCTATTTTAAATGCAGGTTTTTTTTTTAGAATCTTTATTTATTGAGAGGCTTTTACCTTACAAAGGTATGTCAGCCTCATCATACCCTAAACTAACTAATTATTACACGTAATTATAATATTATTAATACAAATATATTATTGCGTAAGTGAGGGAGATAGTGTTGCAGCAACCATTTCATAAATCAGTTTCGCTTCTCCCGAATTAGGTGTAGATAATATTCTAATGAAAGCCCCAATATCATACATATTAACTTTTATCTCCCGCATCACTATCTCCCTCTCTCTCTCCTGTTCTTTTCACATTCCACCAGCAAATGTTGGACATCTTCGACTTTACTACACACTTGGCAATTAGGGGAATCCAGGTTAAATTGTATGATACCTATACCTTTATATATTATCGTGTCTTCTGTGTGATGAACCTTATTAAGCATTCTTCAATTCACATTTCCATCGTGTGGTAAAACAAAGATTGTGTAGGGAAGGTACATTCGGTTCGAGAAGTGCCGCAGGTGTGTACATTCGCACTTATGTAGCATGTAGCAAAAGTGGCTAAGTACAGACTGCGGGTCATTACAGCGGCGACAAAATTAGGGCCGGCAGGTGAGTCATATGTGGCGCCGTGCCAACCACCTGCCGACCGGTGATTCCTTTTTTTCGGCTTTTAATTTTTCAATATTAGCTACTTTATACATTGTCAAAGGTTGTACGGATATGTAACTCAGTTTAATTATCTTAGTCTGAGACTCTGAGTCAGTAACGTTACTCAGTATCAAGTATGAATGAGGCACTTGTTCTTTCATGGCAGTGGGGAAAACCAGTCGCTTGTTAGAATTTGCAATCGATAAGTCTTTCAAAAACAAACTACTGCAACTGAAGTGTATATTAAGCTACTACAATCTGTCATTAATAGATTTTCAACTTTATTATTTAACCATTAGGTTCACAGTTGATTGGGAAAATTTGACAGTTTCGGGTAGCTTGATGGGCTGGCATCTGTACCTACCTTGAATTTCAAATATCTCATCAGCACTATTGGTCTCTTCCGTACGTGAATCGCTGCGGCGTCATTTCCCATGGAATGGTGCAGCCGCGGTGAAGCGACGGACATCACAGTACTGCCGCTTTGTGTATTGTAAATTGTACAGGAATTTGTTTTTTTTTTAGGATGTTTATAAAAGTTATCTTAATTACTAACATAGGATAAGTTTTTACTAACAAATGAGTCATGGTTACTTGAAATAAAATTGAATTGAAACTCTTCATTATCTTATTTCTTTTTTAAACTAGTTACATCATCATCTGCCTAGCCTTTTCCTAACTATGTAGGGGCCGGCTTCCAGTCTAACCGAATGCAGCTGAATACCGGTATTTTAGATGGGGCGACTGCCTAACTTACCTCCACAACCCAGTTACTGGGTAATACGATATCCCTTGGCAAGACTGGACCAGCTACATAATAAACACTAATCTACACACCTACAATTCTTACATCCACACACGTCCTCCTCTCCCTCACTGTTGATAAGTGCCAGTGACTCGTCTATTCCGGGCGCCGGAAAGGGGACTATTTCCACTGAGTTATTTCCACACCTTACCTTAGTACACTCAACCGCTCATCAGGTACCACTTGCACTACGAAAATCGCCCTTACTGGTACGACATAAAGGCGCTGTCAATGTCAAATTGTTACCATATGTGCGGTGGGCCGTACTTGACAGGAGACGTAAAAATATCAACTTTGATGTCGTGAAGATTCGTGTCTTTAAGTAATCGATTTGTGGAGATGATGTTTCGAATGTGATAATCTATGTGGGGAGACATCGAAGGGGGAGATGGTATTTAATTTTATCATGGTGGCATAAATAGAGTTCTGGAGTTCATTTGTTGAAATGTGACAGAATTACATAGAAGAATATTTCATTTGCTGAAATAATCTTGCGCAACTTCGTTTCACAGGAAAAAATATAGTCTTTATTGTAGGTAAACACAAAAGTATACCTTCAATAAAGACTATAATTTTTCCTGTTGATGACGTCCGATCATTGCAGGTAACATACAATTTAATACAGAACCGTTACGACTCTACGAGAGACTCCCAATTCATTTTCTATAATTTTGTTGCTCAGTCTATTATATAATTTTGTTGCTCAGTCTATTATATAATTTTGTTGCTCAGTCTATTATATTTAGGTACATTTATTGCAAAAGCATTCAAGTTTTTGTTCAGTTTGTAATTAGATACTTTACATTGAATTCTTAGACTAGTGAATGCATATACATTGCACAATATTGCTGAATGCTGTTTTTATGACCCGAATCTCCTTGGACATTCGTTGGATGCATGACTACTTTGATCATAAAGTTAAATTTACTAGAGTCTGATTATTTGTTATTTTAATCTTATTCATTCATTTTATATCTTAGTCATTGCTTTAAATGGAAATAAAGTAATCTTTGTTTCTATATACATACTATTAATAATCTTCTTTATCTTAAGTTATTATGCGCAAAAGTAAACAGCCAATAATTAATTATAAATTTTTGAATTTTGACTCGTGAGATTCGAATATTGTAAATTCTGGTACAGTGAATAAAACATGCCATACAATAGTCCTCTAAATCGAATTTCGGGGCGCAGGAGATATTAAATTATAGTGCAGAAGTGTGTGCGCAGGCACAGGTGCACTCTCTGTATCAACATACTGTCTTCTACCATATGCAAATGGTTCAAACTACCTGGTGTAGGTACCTATTTAGTTGTACAACCTGCATGCACTTTAGGTTCAGGTATGTAAGCAATAAAAAATCTTACGACTTTTCATATTTTCAAGATGGTCTTCGGTCCCCAAATTCCCTAACTAAAACAAAATTGGGAACATATTTGAAGAAGGAATATACATATTAGTAATAATGTTTTGGGTGGCTACTATCTGATAATCAGTCTTACCAAGGGGTATCGTGTTACCGAGTAACTGGGTTGTGGAGGTCAGATAGGCAGTGGCTCCATGTAAAATATTGGTATTCAGCTGCATGCGTTTGAAAACCGTCCCAACCTAGTTGGGAAAAGGCTCGGCAGATTGTTTTTAGTGGCTATTATCCCCAAATCTTACGTTACCAAATTACTCAAACCACCATGACATCACACAGACACACACACACGTCACACATGAGTCAGTGTATAGAAATACAATTTGGCGAGGTACCCGACCGGGATTGAACCCCGGTCTATTTACGTGCTGGCTCCGTGCCAAGAGTCGTCTGATTGTTTGACCCGTTTCCTGAGCTATGATGGTGTGATTGCTTTGTCCTGGTCGTTAGGGTATGAGGTGAATCCTTATGGGTATAGTACTAATAGTACTATGGGGTATTGTGTTGCTATGTTTGGAGTGTAGTGTAGATGCTGAAGAGATAAGAAAGTCTAGCTTTAGAAGTTCTGGAAGTGGAACGTTATGTTTAAAAGAAACCTGATAGATGAGGGATCCTAAATTCTGTTGCCTAAAATAATAGGTAGAGCGGACACTGAATGGTCTGCCAAACAGGCTAAGAGATAGTTTTACCGGACGATATTGTGATTCAGAAGGACATTTGTGTTACTTACATGTTATACTAATAACCATCAACAGAAAATTGTCGGTCGTAGCTAAGAAGGCCCGTATTACAGAACTTCGCTCAATACTCAAGCATTTCAACGAATCAAATAGCTGTATTATACTACATTTAAGTAATACGAGTTCTGTATTACGGATCATGCTAAAGATATAAGTGTTGGATCTAGTAAATATAACGTACCTTTAAAACATAACTAACCTATTTCCACCTCCTCTTCTCCAGGATCTTGGTGGGAGCTCCAGAAGCCGAGCGGTCCCCGCCGTACGAGTACAACATCTCTCGACCTGGCGCCGTCTATCGCTGCGAGCCTGGGTTCAGGAACTATGCTTCTGAAGGCAACGTGCGCACCCTGGACAGGTGCAGTCCTATGCAGTTCGACAAGAACCCAAGTAAGTACTCCTAATGTTGCATTTATTTGAGTAACCTACTGCTAGCTTTCATCATCAGCCTAGAATGTTCCCACTGCTGGGACACAGGCCTTCTCTCTTCGAGAGGGAGTGGGTCGTAATCACCCACGTGGGCACAGTGCGGGTTGGTAGATGTCACATGTCTTCGAATTTTTGGTTTTCTCACGATGTTTTCCTTCATCGTTTTGAGAGCAGTGGCGATGAAATTATTTACACAACGTAAGCGCCTGACTGGGTTTGAACCCACGACCTACAACTCTTCAGGTTAGGAGGCTGCTAGCTTGGGAAGTTACAAATAAATAGATACTATTGTACAACTAGTAGGTAATAAAAGGAAATTCAGTCCTGCAAATAGCGCCATCCACGAAGACGCGCCCCACTCTTCTTCTTCATCGCTTACAGTACAAGTGTGCAACAGTCTGCTAGTGTTTTTGTTTTGTCGATACAAACTCAAAACTCAAACTCAAATCTCAAAGCATTTATTTCAATCAAACCATTTACAGGCACTTTTGAATTGCCAAGAAGTCAGTCAGTCAGAAAATATGAAGCTAGTTGCCCATTCCAAAGCGTAGGTACCTATGGAGAAGAACGGGCAAGAAACTCCATGGACACTCTTTTAAATTATATTTTTACATAAGTATTAGTTACATCATTTATGTTGAATTAATAATTCTATGTGAGAACGATGTAAAAATAAAACGACGTACGCGTTAAAATTACTTACTAGCGGGTAATTAGTGTGTATCATAATACTAAAACACTAGCAGAATTAACTAGCGATAACCACTAGCGAAGAGGCGCGTCTTCGTGGATGGCAATATCTGCCAATAGTAGCTAGTTGTCTAGCCTTTGAAAGTAAACAATATTAAACTAATTGCAAATATGCAGTTTAGTTTATCAACAGTTGGAATGCACTTGGAAGTTGACCTCATGCGCGGTGACCTTACTAACTAAAGGTGCGAAATAGAACGTCAAGAAACAAGGAACTTAGACTTAATTCTCATTAAAAAGAAATAGACGTGCAGACTAATACTACAGTATGCGTAGACTGAAGCGGGGTAATTGCGAAACACATCTAACAGTAGCAATGGAGTTGTTGAACAGACAATTCGAACATATAAAGAAAAACTAGTTGCGATCCCGTGAGAATATCGGGATAAAAAGTAGCCTATGTGTTAATCCAGGGTGTCAGCTACCTCCATACCAAATTTTATCAAAATTGGTCCAGCCGTTGGTGCGTGAAGAAGTAACACACATACAAACTGATGAAATGACTGCTGCGCTGCGTGTCGCGGGTTCGATTCCCGCACGGAACAAATATTTGTATGACCTACAAGTAGTTGTTCCGGGTCTGGCTGTTTGTGTATGTGAGTTTAAATGTTTGTAAACGCACCCACAATACAGGAGAAATTCCTAGTGTGGGGCAACGTTTAAAAAAAAAAAAAAAAAAAAACACACTCACAAACTTTCGCCAGATTAGCCTGATTGAGATTTTTTATTTATTAGGGTGCAGTTTTATCACTACGCTAAAGATAATCTAAAATATAGACATAATTTTCTCTTTCTAACTTACATTTCTTGTCTTAGTTTTTTGACATTGAGCCGTAGAAATCTTTCTACAATCTTTTATTTTGTCTTTCATTTCTATGGTATTCATTCATATTGCTTGGCTGGTGCAAAAGTTAACCCACATAGTATTATGACCCACATTAGCCCACATGCTTTCGACAGATCTAATCTCTCTTGCAAAATGAATTCTTATACCCAGCCACCCGTATTGCCATAAATTTCCCTATAAACGTCTAACTAAAGACCATTAAAAACTAAAAGGAACATAGTCCCGATCACAATCATGATCATCATATTCATCATGCCCTCATTTGGGATGAGGGTTTGATGATCTTAGTTGGTATCGGTGCAGCATGTGCCAGCGCTGGCGCTCTGTCTTGCATAGGGTCATAGCATTATGCTCAGCGATGGCCGTTTTGCGTGGATGTTACGCATATCCATACTAATATTATAAATTCGAAATTGACTCTGTCTGTCTGTCTGTATGTTACCTTTTCACACCTGAGCCGCTGAACGGATTCAGATGAAATTTGGTATAGAGATAGTTTGAGTCCCGGGAAAGGACATAGAATTCTTTTTATCCCGATATTCCCACGGGATCGAGACATATGCGGGTGAAACCGCGGGGCGCAGCTAGTCTTATATATATCTTTATTTCTTCCTATGTCTTCTTCTTCCACCCCTATCAGCTACACCTCAGTGTTCACCCCCTTTCTATCTATATCATCTTTCACATAATCCATCCATCTTTTATCCTGGAAGGAACAATGTACAATATTAATCCTCATAACAGTAGATCTTCGCAATGCATCACAAGATGAAACCAATAAGACTGTGCTTGTCTCCGCTACCTTTATGACATTATTCATGCACTTCTTATCGGAGCTTTATTAATAACGTAATTTATAGTAGTATTCAATGGAGGTCTTGTACGTAAATATACGCTGCATGATTGGCGATAAAGTTTGTTGAATATTTTTGCGTTGATATGGAGTTGTTTTTTATGTTTTTACAAACACATAATCAGCCTATAACGTTCCCACTGCTGGGACACAGGCCTCCTCTCTGTGAGAGGGGGTGGGCCGTAATCCACCACGCGGGCCCAGTGCGGGTTGGTGGATGTCACATGTCTTCGAATTTTTATGTTTTTTTTATGTTTTTGCTCAAGATGAAAGAAATTTTCGACTTGGGTAGTGTTAAAATTGATTCAGTGACTATTAATAAAATACTACGAGGGACCCGGGCCTGTATTATATTATACTAGCTTTGCCCCGTGGTTTCACCCGCGTAAATGTCGATCCCGTGGGAATGTCGGGATAAAAAGTAGCCTATATATTAATCCAAGGTGTCGGCTACCTCCATATCTTTTTAATCATAATTGGTCTAGCCGGTTGAGCGTGAAAAAGTAACAAACATATAAACACACACTCACAAACTGTCGCCTTTATAATTAGTGTGATTAATATTTAAGTGTAACACTTCCGAAATTAATGCTCTAAATGTACGGTATCAAAACCATTATTTATAGTTTAGAAGATCTAAAAATCATCTGTTACTAATTGTAGAGTCAAAACAACAACCATTTTCCGTAGTTTTTTGCTGTTGAAGCTCAAAATACCTTTTAAGTTATAACCCGTCTTGCATAAGCAACAGCCGACGTCTTCAACCAAAATCACGAGCAGATGAGGGTACACGTCTCTATGACGTGTGTCGCGGTCCGCATGCATGGGACAGCTACCGCGCACGCGCGCCTGATTTATACGGCTATACGGTCTCTTGTGCAGCTCCACAAAATGCAGAGACAGAAGGTTTAGGCCCGATTTTTTAATATGTAGATATTATGTTAACCTTCCTGACAGACGGATAAACGGTTTTTTTCTGATAAGTTCAGGAAAGAAAGAATATTTTTCCATTACATATAAAAGGCACATAAAAATGCATTGTAATGTAAATGTAATACAATGATGCAATGTAATGTACAGACGCCAGCACATCAAGCTACCCGAAACTGTCAAATTTTCCCAATCAACTTTGAACCTTATGCTTTAGCGATAAAGTTGAAAATCTGTTAAAGTTTGACAGATTGTCGTAGCTTGATGTGTTGGCGAGCCAAAAGCACAAATTTAATATCATGGCAGACCATTTGATTAGTTGCTATTTTCAGTAAACTAACCACAATAGCTGATTTCAGCTTTAATGGTCAGAGTTTTGGTCAGGCTAAGAAAAATTCCATCATTTTTATTCGCTACCGTATAAGAATGATACTTGGATATGAGGGGCTTGTGGCTAAGTAATAACAGCCGCACGGGTCGATCGATTTGGTTAAGCTATGCTTGCCGCGGTTGGTTCGTGGATGGGTAAACATCTTCACATACCAAGACCCCTCCGTGCCTCGGAAAGCACGTTAAACCGTTGGTCCCGGCTGTCATTCGTGGATCTTTGACAGTCTTTACGGGTCGTCAGAAGCCCGAAAGTCTGACAACCAGTCTTACCTTAGTCAGTAAGAGTCTGACAGACCCCTCCACCCACCTCAGGGTGGTGGACATCCATGACGATTTCCACACGATAAAAAAAGGGGTATCGTATTACCCAGTAACTGAGTTGTTGAGGTCAGATAGGCAGTCGCTCCATGTAAAATACTGGTTGTATTACTACTACTAGCTGCATCCGGTTAGACTGGAAGCCGACCCTAACATAGAAGTATGATACTTAAATCAATGCAGGCATAAACTGGAAGCTTTTCAGCATGCTTTTCTCTTCCAACATTCAAAAGTCCTTTAGCGTTTCGTTTAAAGTTAACATTCTGTAGTTATCTGTATCATGTCTCTACCGACTCTCGCGCAGCCACTGCGCTTTGTTCGTTCGCTAGATGGACGTAATGTGTCTTGTCAGGACGAGTAATGCCCTTGCTTCATATTAGACATAAATGCTTTGTTAGATGGCCAGTTTCAACTGTGCTAAAGAGGTTTTATAGTGGTGGTTTGTTGTTGCCATATTGTACTGTACACCTAGTGTTTCCATCTCACAAATATAACCTGGTGTTGCCCTCGCTAATATATCAAAAAGAGGGGTTTTACAATAATATGTTTATGACTTTTACTGGTCTGGTCATTGGTGAATATAAAATACGTAAAGCCAAGGAGCTGGTAAATCACTTAAGAGGAAATGCGGTCGGAGAGACTTTTGAAAATTCCTAAGTAAAAAGTCTTAATTCGAGGTTTGGCTTTCGCCTATTTCCTTCTCCAATGTTGGACCAATTTAAAAGATATTTCTTAAACTGAATAACTGAATTACTGTGTCCCTATGTTTTTCTTTTTGCATTAATTGCTGTCAAATTTGGAAACTAGGCCTCTGTTGACAGCGGTTTAAATTGGCATTTTTTGAGGGTTCTAGTGTTTATAAAAATAATGTATCATCAAAAAGGAAAATATAGGGACATACAAGTAGTTAATATTTATTATTCTGTAAAAAATCATTGCTTTATGGTCATTAACCAGAAAGAAAACAGGCGAGAGCGTTTCTGTGGAGAAACGAACACCCGCGTTTCCTCTTAACTGTCCAGTATAACTTAAAAGGACTTGACATTAAGTGAAATTAACTTCAGAAATATTTACAAAGCGAATAATTTATTTCATTCAAAAGACTACCATTGCGAATGATTTATCTTCTTTGAAAATGCGCAACCGTCATATTAAGGCTGAATTATTCAAAAATATATTATTAAATGTATAAAGGTGTATTAACTCTTAAACAAGCATTAAATAAGAAAATCACAAAGCAAACCTCAGAGTAAATAAATCGGCAAGTATCCGGACTATCACAATGGGTTTAACTTTACGACGCACAGGATGCGCGCACGCAGTTAACGCGTGCGCGTGATTCGATTCTTAACCCACATCGATATTTTTAATGTCCATGAGAAAGTGGATGGATTTCACCGTAATGCTATGTGGGTAGTTATATTTAGACGATCAAAGATTTTGAAAGAGGTTTCCTGTTCCGGGTAGAGAGCAAATTAGAAACTGTGACTGAATTTGGTTTCCTCTATCCTGTCTGTAAATGGTTGTTTGTAATAATGTTATAATAATAATAATATAGGTAACTCTCATCATTAGCTCTGATATCCATTCCGGTCATAATTGAGTTTAACTATGACCTTTTAGAGCAGTGGTGGCCAAGTGGTAACGGCCGCGACTTACGAGTTGTAGGTCGTAGGTTCGAGTCTAGACAGGCGCTTTACTTTGTGTAAATTATTTCATCACCACTGCTCTCAAAACGGTGAAGGAAAACATCGTGATTTCGTGAAGAAACCGGCATGTCCTAGAACCAAAAATTCGAAGACATGTGACATCTGCCAACCCGCACTGGGCCCGCGTGGTGGATTAAGGCCCACTCCCTCTCACAGAGAGAAGGCCTGTGTCCCAGTAGTGGGAACATTATATGTTGATTATGTATGACCTTTTACACTTTTATTTCCTTTCTCTTTTTGTGACAAAATCTTTTTGAAGAATTTCAGTCATTAAAACCCTTTCGGTGATCCTCTTCAGCTCATTTACCCGTCTTCTAAAACATACAGGGTGGCAGGTACAGACGCCAGCACATCAAACTACCCTAAACTGTCAAATTTTCCCAATCAACCTTGAACTTTATGTTTTAGTGATAAAGTTGAAAATCGATTAAAGAAATTTGACAGATTGTAGTAGCTTGATGTGCTGGCGTCCGCATATCGACGCGCAACCTGTCACCATGGATTCAGTACATGATTCCGAAACCCCCGGAGTCGGTTACTAAAAAAAAAAAAACAGTGGCATTCCGGGAGTGCCGACAGAAGTGAAAACAAAACACAAACAGAATACGTTGCCATCACGCACTGACATATCAGATATAAATTAAAACCAAGTACATCCCGAGGACAGCCGCACACATCCGAAGCGGTGTCGATTACGGTAACAGTGGCGCGAGTTCAATAGTTTTTTCCCATCCCAAAAAATGCCCGACGCGCCTAAAGAAGTTTTCACTTCAAAAAATAGCTTTTCCACACATTTTGACCGTATAGGTATTGCACTTTTGTATGAAACAGCTGCTTTTTTTTTATAACCAATGAAAAATTTCTACGCTAGGGGCTGTAGAATCATAGGCTGAACTCATGGCTATAGTTTGCGTATGGCCTTGCCACCCTGTATGTCAAGAGCGGGCCCATTTAGCAATAAAAAAAAATATGTCTGAGAATGAATACCGTCAAACGGGGTCAATACGGATTCAGGGGTGAATCGGGACAAAACTTTAAAAGGGATTTTAACATTAAAATAATATAGTTTGTGGCCAAAAAGGACCCTAATGTGTTTACTGTAATTTAATTAACGATTACGTGCCTTTATTGAGAACAAACTATATTATTTCAACGTTAAAATCCATTTTAAAGTTTCGTCCCGATTCACCCCTGCATCCCTATTCACCCCGTTTGTAGGTAGTCTCCATCTGATTTAGCACACAGAGAGCAAAATCTATCATCCAAAGGTCAAACAAAGCTGCAGGCGAGGCAATACAGCACAAACATTACTGCACGCCTCAAGCACTAACACTCACGTTATCCAATTTGATTGCCTCATAAAGAAATCGCCAGTGAATCATGCATTCAAACATTCATTCTGAATGAATCATTCACTCTTTGACCGAACTTTCGCTACGCTAATTCCGTAGTAACCTTTTAACTTAACCCTTCGGTTACTGGAGCATGTTTAGCGGTTTAGCTGTGGTTAACGATCGATTGCGAAGCTGTGACGTAGGCGGCGCAAGCGCATGTAGGCGGTACTAAACTCGAATTTTGAAGTTGGAATTTGTCCTTAATTATGGTGATTTGGTGTTTATTAATCATGCAGGTGGTTGAGTGTTGATGGTTTATCTTTTTTGTGTTTGATAACTCATTGTATGGCAAATCGAGAAGGGTCTGGGATATATCGATTCTCAACTGTCTAAAATATTTCTTGAACTTTCTATGGATTGGCATTTGAATGTAACGTTTCGAAATGAATAAATTCAATTTTGATAAACGTTAACTATATCATAAATGTAGTTTTTTGTAACACACAACGCTTTCATTATCAAAGTCGACTTAACTACTTACTTTTATAAGAATTTATTGCTCAATACGCTAAGATCTCGGGTACACCCGGAAGCTGACAATTTCACAGAGATAACAGAGTTCACAGCTGATAACCGGCGCATACCCCGCGAATACCAGGGAGGCAGTTATATCGATAATATATCGATAATGTGCCGATACTGGTATCGGTAGTGGGTGCTTCGATGGAATGGAATTCAAAGAATGTTGAGTTCACCTAGCTTTATGATACTTTTAAATGCTTGCTGCTCTTTTAGCCGCACAAAAACTAAAATAAAACTTCACACAATACTTACATGAAATATTTGCCATAAATAAATATTTTAATAGGCAGATAAATTACACATCCATACTTCCATACTAATATTATAAATTCGGAAGTAACTCTGTCTGTCTGTCTGTATGTTACCTTTTCACACCTAAACCGCTGAACCGATTTAGATGAAATTTGGTATAGAGATAGTTTGAGTCCCGGGAAAGGACATGGTATTTTTTGTCCCGATATTCCCACGGGATCGAGACTTATGCGGGTGAAACCGCGGGGCGCAGCTAGTCTACTGTAAGAGTAAGTCTTAGGAAGTATGTGCTTATTTAATTCGGGTTTAAAGTTGTCCAAAAGATTTTTATTTAGGTACAAAATACCTTTGTTTTTAAGGTAGCATAGGAAAGATAAGAAAAGAAAAAACGGTGTGAAAATAAACAACCATTAACGTCAATTACAAACAATGCATCGGTAACCGCTACGTCTATCGCAACTCGCAAGCTAGTTAAAAACTTATAAAACTTAAATACAGTTATTAAACTTTAAGATTTGATTGAGCTATTTTCATTAATTGAATAAGAGAATGTTGAGTTTATTAAATTTCACGTTTAAATTGAACTTATGGTACGTTCAAAGTAGGAGTTAATTTGAAGCGATTTATCATTAAAGAATTTTCTCACGAATCTTATATGTTGGAAATATTATAGAATTACATTATCACGTGTTGAATTGATTTTAGTACCTACATTAAGCTGTGATGTAAATAAAATAAATGTCCGAAACCTCTTGATTGTTATAGCTTGTTTACGATGCGGTGGGAAATAAAAAGAAACTTGACCAACAAATTATTAGGTAATAACGCTGCAGAAATGCATACGAATGACATTCAATTTCTAACAGCGGTAGTAGTCTCTGGGCTATAGATAAGAGTCTATTAACAGACTATGAATAAAAACATAGTTACGCTTTTTGAATGAACAAAAAACAAACTTCTGATAATGTTTACATTTAAAGTCGACATGTGTCGAATTTAATGAGCTGTGGCCTTAATTTGAGTTCCAATTCCAATTGCCACGCAGATGCCAGTTGTATGTTGTAATATTTGTATAGTCGACCTCGTACTTTCCACTTTTACAACAATTCCCAGTCAATTGAAACTTCACTAAGGCTATCTAACTGTCATATTGGTACCTATTGAAAGCAAAATAGACCTTGTCATTTAGGGGTTTATTTATAAACGTTGCTTAACGTTACTCATCATAAATAAATGGGCTAATGACGTGCAAGTGACATTCAATCTAAGGGTAGCAAAGCAATTACGATATCGACTATACAAAGTTTATAATTATGAATTTCTGACTTAAATTGAACCAAGTATTTTTTATCGATAACTCAGCGGCACATCCCTAGCCCATATCTTATCGTTAACAGTGTTGTATTTCACAAGCGCCTTTGTAATTGACGGTGACTTCTGTAAACAATTTGCCGGCACTTTTTTCTCTTATCAGCTACTTTTCTTGTTACCGTTTGTTCTGATAACACAGCCTCTTGGTAAATTGTTAATAGTTAATTAATGTTTTGAAGATCGTTAGTGGTTTCCCTATACGATAGATACGCTAAATGAGTCTCTGCGAGTGATAATATTTTAGTGCGCAATGTTATAAGTACCTCTCTAGTTTTCATTAAGGAAATCGTACCCTGAGCTCCAAGATACAGAAAAACTGTCTATAGGAAAAGTCCGCAGTGCTGCACAACCCCACCTTATTTCTAGTTAAACAAATATCAACTCTACATCAATGAAAATTAAGTTGATTTCAGAGTGACTAGCACTATTGACAAAGTTATAAAAATGTTTGAAGTTGTAGCGTGAACTGAACTTTATTGTGTAGGAATTAAAGTTATTTTTCCATTAATTCATATTTGTTTACATTTTTGGCAGATAAATCGCGAATGCAGATTAGTTTAGGGGCTCACTCACAAATAACCTATTATAACCTAGGGAATATTAATTTAAAGTTACTCATTGTCTCATCTTGGTGTCTGTGAACTTGCGTACTATATTTCGTTGATAATATCATAGATTTAATACATGATTCTGAACCGATCGTCTATATTTGCTATTCTATACATTTTAACAGCGTGCAGCGTAGGAAAAAAAAACTGAGATATTTTTCTGATAAAACCATAGATACTTATATGTTTTTTTAAACTTCTATGGATAAAATTTTTTCTAGTTTTTTTTTTACAAAAAGTTTTTTGAAGTGTAAACTTCTTTAGCGGCGTTGCACACTTTTTGTAATGGGTAAAAAATGTTAAACTCGCGTCAGGACATCGCGTCAGGACCCGTGACCGTCAGGAGAGATTCCCCCCCCCCCCTCTCTTTCTACGGCGGCGCCAACCGAAGTAAACAAAGTGACACACGACAATGGATGGATGAATGAGTTATATTAATTAAATTAATAATTGATTTATTTCAAAGTTTATATTCAAGTTTTCACTTCTGCCGGCACTCCCGGAGTGCAACCCGTCTTTTTTTTTCTTCCTGTTATTATGATGGAACTACTAGAACCTCGCTGTCGCAGTGTCTATGAGGACTACGATGACGCCTTTAATAGCTTGGCGAGAGCAAAGCGACTATTATCAGCTGACAATATAGTAACACCTTTATGTTGTAGCGTGGGCGAATAAGCATAGCTTACTTAGCACACAGCTTGTCCGAGCTAATTTGGAAATAGTGGCCGTTTAGGAAGTGGCGGATAATATCCGAGAATCAACGGTTTATTATTCAATCATTTATCTTTTATTCATTAGTATTCGGAGTCGATTTATTACTTGTTTGGGTTTGTAGTTTGTACTAAAATGTTTTATTGACTGTATGTGTTTATACTGCATCAGTTTTCTTTATTTTAGTTTTGCCCTGTCCTACTTCATTGTTCACTTCTTAATTCCTAGAGCCCTGCAGCTAGCCAGATTAACATAATTATATTTAAGAAACCTAACCTTTTTTATAACCCACTAGCAACGCCCCGCGGTTTTACCCGCGTAAGTTTTGATCCCGTGGGAATTGATAATCGACTAAAGATTGTTTAAGTAAACAAGGTTTGCGCGTTGATGTCACTCTTTTCGATTTTCTGTGAACCCACCTAGTTGACTAAGTATCTTTACGGTATGACATAATCTACACGAGCTTAATTCCCTCGTAGTAGTTGACTGTAGCTCTTAACGGCATGGCTGTAAATCATGGTGTCCTAAAACAACGACTGATAACTGTATGATCTAAGACCACCCTTATTTTCAAGTGGGTGGGCAGCATTGACCTTAGAGTCTAGACTGATAATGTAGACTGCAATCACGTCTGTGATAACAGTAATAACGGACCGACGAGGTGCAAGGGCAGATAGTTTTGGTTACGCAATAAGAATTGCGTTTTGTTGCTGCTCTGCTTTGTCTGAAAATTCATTTATTTTGGAGGTCTTAATTTTCAATAATTTATTTCTTTCTCTTATCTTTCTGATAAATCAGGATTTCTGGAACCCTTTTATTTATGATCACAAATATGCCCCTTCAAATCATGCTTCCAAGATGCTATGATCTTTCGCCCTTCTTCTAACTGTTCTAGAATCTTATACTTAACATTCTGTAAGTCCTGACAATACAGAGGTAACCCTGGAGGCACTCCAACCGTTTAGTCACATGTAAACAGTACAAGCCATCCGTATGTCTTCCACGACACGACTCGAGATCACGGCGAGCGTTCGTGCGAGATCGGCATCTGTCGCGCGCCAAATACAGTCAGAACTGCGCACGCGCATACCAACAACTGGAAGGTTTTAGATGAATGGATGTTGTAGACGTTAGATTATGGAGACTCTAAGGTGTATGGACATATGCTAGTCATTGATAGATGATATAAGATTAGGATACCTATTAATGTTTATGGGGTTTAATTTTATCTATACATACTAATATTATAAAGAGGTAAAATTTGTTTGTAAGTTTGTATGTAGGGGGTAATCTCTGGAACTACCAGTCGGATTTGAAAAATTCTTCTTGCATTTGATAGCCCGATTCTTGAGGAAGGCCATAGGCTATTTAACATCACGCTATGACCCTTAGGAGCCGAGCAAAAATAAAAAAAGTCAAAAAGAACGTTAAGTGATAGCGCGGGCGGGTGATGCGATACGACGGGGTGACTCGGGGGAAACAAGAAGTTTAACGCGAACGAAGTCGCGGGCTGAAGCTAGTAAGGTATAAACTTGGTTTCATAAAGGTGAACTCGATTCGGGTTCTTTAGGCAAAGCTAGTGCGCCTGCGACTTCTGCCGCGTGAAATTTCTTGTTTTAACATAAATTATATTCTATGGCATTCGGCAATAATGTAGCTACCTATTAGTGAAATAATTCTAGAATCGGGTCAGCAGTTCCGAAGATTAATCCCCCTACATACAAACTCAAATAATTTCCACTGGTTAAAACGAGAAACATTTGGAGAACCTTTTGTAACCGAACTTTCACAGGACGCCGAAATAAATCGCACCACTTTATAGCTTGTTAAACACCCGAAACAAGTCGCGTTGTGATAGTAGACTGTCAACGGTGTATTAATCCCACATGTGGGCATAGTGTGGGCGACGGACCCACGGCCGCGCGTGGGCTCCCCGGCAACCGACGCGTTGATTTGTCAATAATAATCAACTTATCGATACAATGTAATTTCACTGAGTTTATTATGTCGTGATGGTTTGTTTCGTAATAGGATTATGGTATGAGAAGTACTCTATGTAATGACAATAATGAGGAACGATGGGTAAAGGAGATATTCATCATCTGCCTAGCCTTTTCCCAACTATGTTGGGGTCGGCTACCAGTCTAATCGGATACAGCTGAATACCAGTATTTTACATGGAGCGACTGCCTATCTGACCTCCACAACCCAGTTCCTGGGTAATACGATACCCCTTGGTGAGACTGGTTGTCAGATTTTCGGGCTTCTGACTACCCGTAACGACTGTCAAAGATCCACGAATGACAGCCGGGACCGACGGCTTATCATGCTTTCCGAGGCACGGAGGGGTCTCGGTATGTAAAGATGGTCACCCATCCACAGACCAACCGCGGCAAGCATAGGTTAACCTGATCGATCTGTGCGGCTGTTATTATTTAGCCACAGGCCCCTCGGGTCCCTCGAGTAAAGGAGATATTAATGCATTTAAATAGCGGATAGGGGCTGATTTGAGTGCGCAATTTTCTCGTTGATGGTCATAGATACGTAAAAAAGTAAATAATACCTAAGTTTAAGCAGTATAAGCAGAGCATAAAAAGGCTTAAGTATGACCAGCCACCAGTAATCCATACTAATATACTTATACTAATATTATAAATTCGAAAGTAACTCTGTCTGTCTGTCTGTATGTTACCTTTTCACGCCTAAACCGCTGAACAGATTTAGATGAAATTTGGTATAGAGATAGTTTGAGTCCCGGGAAAGGACATAGGATAGTTTTTATCCCGATATTCCCACGGGATCAAAACTTACGCGGGTAAAACCGCGGGGCGTTGCTAGTGGGTTATAAAAAAGGTTAGGTTTCTTAAATATAATTATGTTAATCTGGCTAGCTGCAGGGCTCTAGGAATTAAGAAGTGAACAATGAAGTAGGACAGGGCAAAACTAAAATAAAGAAAACTGATGCAGTATAAACACATACAGTCAATAAAACATTTTAGTACAAACTACAAACCCAAACAAGTAATAAATCGACTCCGAATACTAATGAATAAAAGATAAATGATTGAATAATAAACCGTTGATTCTCGGATATTATCCGCCACTTCCTAAACGGCCACTATTTCCAAATTAGCTCGGACAAGCTGTGTGCTAAGTAAGCTATGCTTATTCGCCCACGCTACAACATAAAGGTGTCACTATATTGTCAGCTGATAATAGTCGCTTTGCTCTCGCCAAGCTATTAAAGGCGTCATCGTAGTCCTCATAGACACTGCGACAGCGAGGTTCTAGTAGTTCCATCATAATAACAGGAAGAAAAAAAAAGACGGGTTCTACTCCGGGAGTGCCGGCAGAAGTGAAAACTTGAATATTTACGTTGTGCATTTTTGATATTTTGGAATGGTTAGGGAATAATTTTGCACGAATTGCTTTGATTATCAGTATAAAAGTACTATCATTTATGTGGTAGATACAATATTTATTTATTGCGCTATCGTACACAAACATGACAATTAAAGTAAAGTAGCTATTTTTTTGTTTTATAATAATTTTACGAATACAAAGCAGTGTGGCCACTACACAGACGGTCGAGCCATCAGCTGTCACCATCCATGGATGCGCGTGACACGCTGTAACATAAGCACACACGAACATTCGCGCAAGCGCCCTGCGCCGCCTAAACGAAACAGCAGGCATACATTTTCGCCGCGCCGTAGAAAGAGAGGGGGATACTTCCTCTCCTACGCCGCGCCGGCTGTCTACTCTCCATCCGTCTTACGAATTTTCGATCAGTGTCACGTGTCCTGACGCGAGTTTAACATTTTTTACCCATTACAAAAAAAGTGTACAACGCCGCTAAATAAGTTTTCACTTCAAAAAGTGTGACAATGAGGTAATTTGTAAGGTAGTGCCGCTAATGGACACTCATGAGTTCATGATAGTTAAATTAACGATTGAAATGTGAAATCACTGGTGTGTGACTGGTGTCAGATGTCATTAGTGAGATTACTTTATTAGTGCCAGATTACCTTACCTAAGAGTTGTTTAGTTTCCAATAACTGATTCATTTTGATCAGTCGGTTATGGTACCTGATTTTCCTCTTTTTCATTTCATTCCAAATCGACGTAGCGCCGTTTATAATCGTTGTATCTGAGGTTGGGATTTCAACAATGAAATTGAACCCCGTCAGCACATATAGACCGCTTTCGAGAGCTGTCAGTGGCATCATTGCAGCATTCTTGTGGAATATTGACATTGCTCTTGCTTGAAGGCTTGTTAGATGTGCTGATCTCGTTGAGTGTCATTGGTCAAATTGGCACTTAGTACTTAGGTACATTACTCAGGAAGGCCAATTCCCGAAATTAAAATCTCATCTCAGCGACAATCAATGTCAAAAACTTGAAAAAAATTATGGGAAATTAGATTGATTTTCGACATATTAAGGCTGAGATGGGACTGTGTACGTTCTTAAAATTATGAGAATGCGCCCTCAGGTCGCGCTGACTTCATTTAGACGTGAAAGCCAAAGATATAGATAGACCTAGATAACGCAAGTAACACGAACTGTATGAAAACCAAGCGTGCCATTTTTTGACTACCTACTATGACGTCAAGCTCGCGCTCTCGCTCACGCTCACCCAGCCAGCAGTACACAGGACTGAGCGCGAAAGTGGCGGCTTACGATTTTTGAACGTAAGCTAGTGCGATTTTTGGCACGCGAAGTAGTTGCTCTTGCGTTATCTAGGTGTATCTACTCGTATATCTGTGGTGAAAGCCATCGCATGATATTTGTAAAAATTCTCTATCTGTCATGCAATCTTCTCCAGCTTAGCTTAGCTATCGCTTCCAGTAGACAACTACCCGCATTCTTATATTTGTCTAACAGCGAATAAAAGCGTGGGTTTATTTCGTAAATGAGTAACATCCGGCACAACTAGCTCTTTGTTTTCTAACGCATACGAATCTGACCAAGACTTGTGAATTTAGTGGAACTGGGAAGCTGTGGAGGCCTGTTGGCACGCGTACCCGTTTAGATGATTACAGAGATAACGAGATGTAAGGTGATTGTGATTTACACGTTGTAATGTGTCTGTGTGTGATGGCGTGTTTATTGTGTGGTTATGGTCAATTGGTCGATCTTGAATCTTGATGGAAACTATTTAGTAAATGGAATTGTTCGTCCATAAACATTTTCCCTTTTTACAACAAAACAGTTGTTTAGGCTAAACACCTTTTAACCGGTCAAGAGGCGCGGTTCGCCGATCGGCGACGAAACAATAGAAAATCAATTGAGTTTCATTAGCGAAGCTTGACAGTTTAAACACGGCGTAATTAAATGGACTTTGACGTAACACTGACATTAGACGCACGTTGATCAAGTGTTTAAGTTTTTATATATAGTAAAACTCCTTACTTTTAAATGGATACCTAACCCACTCATTTTCACAAATGAACGCATTTATGGACTTAATCTATATATATAAAAATGAAACCCGTTTTCCGTTGTCACGACATAACATGAAAACGGCTGGACCGATTTCGATGAAATTTGGTATAGAGATAGTTTGAGTCCCGGGAAAGGACATAGGATAGTTTTTATCCCGATATTCCCACGGGATCGACATTTACGCGGGTGAAACCGCGGGGCGCAGCTAGTATACAAATAAAATATCAATGAAATAAAGTGGACAGTAGAGTTAAATACTTTAAGAGCATGCACAATCTTTGTGCAATCTTAACAATCCTAAATACAAATCCGACTAAGATAAACGATGATGATTTCCGTATACTTTAACCTATTAAGGAATTGGTCGAGATGAAAGAACTTGATGGACTTCAAAGGGGCGGGGCGAGTGCTTCCGTCAGCGCTCGCGCAATCCGACACTGTTTCCGCTTGATTGTGTATCCGCGAAAGGATTTTGTAGTGTCATTTTATGACCATTTTCCTTTAGGGATTTTAGCAGAACTGAAGGCGTGTGAAAGTTTTAGTAGGTAGTAAGATTTGAGAACTTTTAAGGTTGCTAAACGATAAATTTCCATGTTTTGTTAACGTGTGCGTGAATCTTGTTCGATGACAGCCGATTGAAATCAGTGTATCGGCTGTGTCAACATCTTCTCAGGAATTATCTGATTATGATTTCTGATGACAGAGCCTGGGGAATATTTACTATCTGTACTATATTATTACACGTGGAAACTTATAAATGACCTTATTTTGTATAATCTATTACATACTGTATTTGTTTAGCTGTAAGTTTTTCTATAAAATACCTAAATAAATAGCTGACAATGCGACATATTTGTCAAAAATCAACAAAATAAGTTTTTTCGCGTCGTTATAATGTGACATTATAATGACGCGAAACATAAAATTGTTGCATTGTCGCCGGTCGTTTATAATTAAGTATTATTATTAAGTTTTATAATTAAGTCAAAGTTAAGTATTATAATTAAGTCAAAGTTTATAATTATGAATTTCTGACTTAAATTGAACCAAGTATTTTTTATCGATAACTCAGCGGCACATCCCTAGCCCATATCTTATCGTTAACAGTGTTGTATTTCACAAGCGCCTTTGTAATTGACGGTGACTTCTGTAAACAATTTGCCGGCACTTTTTTCTCTTATCAGCTACTTTTCTTGTTACCGTTTGTTCTGATAACACAGCCTCTTGGTAAATTGTTAATAGTTAATTAATGTTTTGAAGATCGTTAGTGGTTTCCCTATACGATAGATACGCTAAATGAGTCTCTGCGAGTGATAATATTTTAGTGCGCAATGTTATAAGTACCTCTCTAGTTTTCATTAAGGAAATCGTACCCTGAGCTCCAAGATACAGAAAAACTGTCTATAGGAAAAGTCCGCAGTGCTGCACAACCCCACCTTATTTCTAGTTAAACAAATATCAACTCTACATCAATGAAAATTAAGTTGATTTCAGAGTGACTAGCACTATTGACAAAGTTATAAAAATGTTTGAAGTTGTAGCGTGAACTGAACTTTATTGTGTAGGAATTAAAGTTATTTTTCCATTAATTCATATTTGTTTACATTTTTGGCAGATAAATCGCGAATGCAGATTAGTTTAGGGGCTCACTCACAAATAACCTATTATAACCTAGGGAATATTAATTTAAAGTTACTCATTGTCTCATCTTGGTGTCTGTGAACTTGCGTACTATATTTCGTTGATAATATCATAGATTTAATACATGATTCTGAACCGATCGTCTATATTTGCTATTCTATACATTTTAACAGCGTGCAGCGTAGGAAAAAAAAACTGAGATATTTTTCTGATAAAACCATAGATACTTATATGTTTTTTTAAACTTCTATGGATAAAATTTTTTCTAGTTTTTTTTTTACAAAAAGTTTTTTGAAGTGTAAACTTCTTTAGCGGCGTTGCACACTTTTTGTAATGGGTAAAAAATGTTAAACTCGCGTCAGGACATCGCGTCAGGACCCGTGACCGTCAGGAGAGATTCCCCCCCCCCCCTCTCTTTCTACGGCGGCGCCAACCGAAGTAAACAAAGTGACACACGACAATGGATGGATGAATGAGTTATATTAATTAAATTAATAATTGATTTATTTCAAAGTTTATATTCAAGTTTTCACTTCTGCCGGCACTCCCGGAGTGCAACCCGTCTTTTTTTTTTTATTTATTTTTTAATAATTCTAGAATCGGGTCAGCAGTTCCGAAGATTAATCCCCCTACATACAAACTCAAATAATTTCCACTGGTTAAAACGAGAAACATTTGGAGAACCTTTTGTAACCGAACTTTCACAGGACGCCGAAATAAATCGCACCACTTTATAGCTTGTTAAACACCCGAAACAAGTCGCGTTGTGATAGTAGACTGTCAACGGTGTATTAATCCCACATGTGGGCATAGTGTGGGCGACGGACCCACGGCCGCGCGTGGGCTCCCCGGCAACCGACGCGTTGATTTGTCAATAATAATCAACTTATCGATACAATGTAATTTCACTGAGTTTATTATGTCGTGATGGTTTGTTTCGTAATAGGATTATGGTATGAGAAGTACTCTATGTAATGACAATAATGAGGAACGATGGGTAAAGGAGATATTCATCATCTGCCTAGCCTTTTCCCAACTATGTTGGGGTCGGCTACCAGTCTAATCGGATACAGCTGAATACCAGTATTTTACATGGAGCGACTGCCTATCTGACCTCCACAACCCAGTTCCTGGGTAATACGATACCCCTTGGTGAGACTGGTTGTCAGATTTTCGGGCTTCTGACTACCCGTAACGACTGTCAAAGATCCACGAATGACAGCCGGGACCGACGGCTTATCATGCTTTCCGAGGCACGGAGGGGTCTCGGTATGTAAAGATGGTCACCCATCCACAGACCAACCGCGGCAAGCATAGGTTAACCTGATCGATCTGTGCGGCTGTTATTATTTAGCCACAGGCCCCTCGGGTCCCTCGAGTAAAGGAGATATTAATGCATTTAAATAGCGGATAGGGGCTGATTTGAGTGCGCAATTTTCTCGTTGATGGTCATAGATACGTAAAAAAGTAAATAATACCTAAGTTTAAGCAGTATAAGCAGAGCATAAAAAGGCTTAAGTATGACCAGCCACCAGTAATCCATACTAATATACTTATACTAATATTATAAATTCGAAAGTAACTCTGTCTGTCTGTCTGTATGTTACCTTTTCACGCCTAAACCGCTGAACAGATTTAGATGAAATTTGGTATAGAGATAGTTTGAGTCCCGGGAAAGGACATAGGATAGTTTTTATCCCGATATTCCCACGGGATCAAAACTTACGCGGGTAAAACCGCGGGGCGTTGCTAGTGGGTTATAAAAAAGGTTAGGTTTCTTAAATATAATTATGTTAATCTGGCTAGCTGCAGGGCTCTAGGAATTAAGAAGTGAACAATGAAGTAGGACAGGGCAAAACTAAAATAAAGAAAACTGATGCAGTATAAACACATACAGTCAATAAAACATTTTAGTACAAACTACAAACCCAAACAAGTAATAAATCGACTCCGAATACTAATGAATAAAAGATAAATGATTGAATAATAAACCGTTGATTCTCGGATATTATCCGCCACTTCCTAAACGGCCACTATTTCCAAATTAGCTCGGACAAGCTGTGTGCTAAGTAAGCTATGCTTATTCGCCCACGCTACAACATAAAGGTGTTACTATATTGTCAGCTGATAATAGTCGCTTTGCTCTCGCCAAGCTATTAAAGGCGTCATCGTAGTCCTCATAGACACTGCGACAGCGAGGTTCTAGTAGTTCCATCATAATAACAGGAAGAAAAAAAAAGACGGGTTCTACTCCGGGAGTGCCGGCAGAAGTGAAAACTTGAATATTTACGTTGTGCATTTTTGATATTTTGGAATGGTTAGGGAATAATTTTGCACGAATTGCTTTGATTATCAGTATAAAAGTACTATCATTTATGTGGTAGATACAATATTTATTTATTGCGCTATCGTACACAAACATGACAATTAAAGTAAAGTAGCTATTTTTTTGTTTTATAATAATTTTACGAATACAAAGCAGTGTGGCCACTACACAGACGGTCGAGCCATCAGCTGTCACCATCCATGGATGCGCGTGACACGCTGTAACATAAGCACACACGAACATTCGCGCAAGCGCCCTGCGCCGCCTAAACGAAACAGCAGGCATACATTTTCGCCGCGCCGTAGAAAGAGAGGGGGATACTTCCTCTCCTACGCCGCGCCGGCTGTCTACTCTCCATCCGTCTTACGAATTTTCGATCAGTGTCACGTGTCCTGACGCGAGTTTAACATTTTTTACCCATTACAAAAAAAGTGTACAACGCCGCTAAATAAGTTTTCACTTCAAAAAGTGTGACAATGAGGTAATTTGTAAGGTAGTGCCGCTAATGGACACTCATGAGTACATGATAGTTAAATTAACGATTGAAATGTGAAATCACTGGTGTGTGACTGGTGTCAGATGTCATTAGTGAGATTACTTTATTAGTGCCAGATTACCTTACCTAAGAGTTGTTTAGTTTCCAATAACTGATTCATTTTGATCAGTCGGTTATGGTACCTGATTTTCCTCTTTTTCATTTCATTCCAAATCGACGTAGCGCCGTTTATAATCGTTGTATCTGAGGTTGGGATTTCAACAATGAAATTGAACCCCGTCAGCACATATAGACCGCTTTCGAGAGCTGTCAGTGGCATCATTGCAGCATTCTTGTGGAATATTGACATTGCTCTTGCTTGAAGGCTTGTTAGATGTGCTGATCTCGTTGAGTGTCATTGGTCAAATTGGCACTTAGTACTTAGGTACATTACTCAGGAAGGCCAATTCCCGAAATTAAAATCTCATCTCAGCGACAATCAATGTCAAAAACTTGAAAAAAATTATGGGAAATTAGATTGATTTTCGACATATTAAGGCTGAGATGGGACTGTGTACGTTCTTAAAATTATGAGAATGCGCCCTCAGGTCGCGCTGACTTCATTTAGACGTGAAAGCCAAAGATATAGATAGACCTAGATAACGCAAGTAACACGAACTGTATGAAAACCAAGCGTGCCATTTTTTGACTACCTACTATGACGTCAAGCTCGCGCTCTCGCTCACGCTCACCCAGCCAGCAGTACACAGGACTGAGCGCGAAAGTGGCGGCTTACGATTTTTGAACGTAAGCTAGTGCGATTTTTGGCACGCGAAGTAGTTGCTCTTGCGTTATCTAGGTGTATCTACTCGTATATCTGTGGTGAAAGCCATCGCATGATATTTGTAAAAATTCTCTATCTGTCATGCAATCTTCTCCAGCTTAGCTTAGCTATCGCTTCCAGTAGACAACTACCCGCATTCTTATATTTGTCTAACAGCGAATAAAAGCGTGGGTTTATTTCGTAAATGAGTAACATCCGGCACAACTAGCTCTTTGTTTTCTAACGCATACGAATCTGACCAAGACTTGTGAATTTAGTGGAACTGGGAAGCTGTGGAGGCCTGTTGGCACGCGTACCCGTTTAGATGATTACAGAGATAACGAGATGTAAGGTGATTGTGATTTACACGTTGTAATGTGTCTGTGTGTGATGGCGTGTTTATTGTGTGGTTATGGTCAATTGGTCGATCTTGAATCTTGATGGAAACTATTTAGTAAATGGAATTGTTCGTCCATAAACATTTTCCCTTTTTACAACAAAACAGTTGTTTAGGCTAAACACCTTTTAACCGGTCAAGAGGCGCGGTTCGCCGATCGGCGACGAAACAATAGAAAATCAATTGAGTTTCATTAGCGAAGCTTGACAGTTTAAACACGGCGTAATTAAATGGACTTTGACGTAACACTGACATTAGACGCACGTTGATCAAGTGTTTAAGTTTTTATATATAGTAAAACTCCTTACTTTTAAATGGATACCTAACCCACTCATTTTCACAAATGAACGCATTTATGGACTTAATCTATATATATAAAAATGAAACCCGTTTTCCGTTGTCACGACATAACATGAAAACGGCTGGACCGATTTCGATGAAATTTGGTATAGAGATAGTTTGAGTCCCGGGAAAGGACATAGGATAGTTTTTATCCCGATATTCCCACGGGATCGACATTTACGCGGGTGAAACCGCGGGGCGCAGCTAGTATACAAATAAAATATCAATGAAATAAAGTGGACAGTAGAGTTAAATACTTTAAGAGCATGCACAATCTTTGTGCAATCTTAACAATCCTAAATACAAATCCGACTAAGATAAACGATGATGATTTCCGTATACTTTAACCTATTAAGGAATTGGTCGAGATGAAAGAACTTGATGGACTTCAAAGGGGCGGGGCGAGTGCTTCCGTCAGCGCTCGCGCAATCCGACACTGTTTCCGCTTGATTGTGTATCCGCGAAAGGATTTTGTAGTGTCATTTTATGACCATTTTCCTTTAGGGATTTTAGCAGAACTGAAGGCGTGTGAAAGTTTTAGTAGGTAGTAAGATTTGAGAACTTTTAAGGTTGCTAAACGATAAATTTCCATGTTTTGTTAACGTGTGCGTGAATCTTGTTCGATGACAGCCGATTGAAATCAGTGTATCGGCTGTGTCAACATCTTCTCAGGAATTATCTGATTATGATTTCTGATGACAGAGCCTGGGGAATATTTACTATCTGTACTATATTATTACACGTGGAAACTTATAAATGACCTTATTTTGTATAATCTATTACATACTGTATTTGTTTAGCTGTAAGTTTTTCTATAAAATACCTAAATAAATAGCTGACAATGCGACATATTTGTCAAAAATCAACAAAATAAGTTTTTTCGCGTCGTTATAATGTGACATTATAATGACGCGAAACATAAAATTGTTGCATTGTCGCCGGTCGGTTTTATTAAATAGAGCGGCACCCTAATTGCGTAACACACTATCATTCGGAATCTGAACCATTTTGGAGCAAATTGCTATCCATTGCTTCATAAGTTCGAAAAATTTGTCTGCTCAATACGTAAATAACGCAATGAATGTTGCTGAACTGTCAAAATGAAACCGATTCCGATTGATAATATTATGTGTTACGCATTTGCCCCGCGGATATGTATCCAGTTATTTTAATGGATTTTGCTGTCGTTTAATTTTTCAACAGATTCAGGAAGCTAATCCTGATTAGAAATTCCCTTTTAGCAAAGATCTCCCTTATTCTCGTCCTCATAGTGGTACTGTACTTTTTGTCTTTCCAGTTGGAATAGAGTAAAGCAAACCGTTTCTATTCTGTGTTTGTACCTAGCTCAGAAACTGCTACAACAACTTTTTACAATGATCGTCAAGTTAGATAAAAATAGCTATAAGTAACGAAATAATACGTCAAAACATCCATTCTTCAAGTGTTAAAATGACATCAGTGGAAACCGGTTTTTTATACAAATAGAGGCTCGTTTGGCAAAACTAGTTTTTAATGTATCTACAGTTACTAGCGTATGTTGTATGTGTATGTATGTATGTCCTCGTGGGAATTGAAGGTGATTCTGAATGTCAATCGAAAATATTTGACATTTCAAGCGTAATTTTGAAGGTAGTTGCGCTTTTGCAACTGAGGAGTTAGGGCTAATGTTGGGTCTGTCCATGAAGATACTTGTGTCATCATCTGCCTAGCCTTTTCCCAACTATGATGGCGTCGGCTTCCAGTCTAACCGGATGCAGCTGGATACCAGTATTTTACATGGAGCGACTGCCTATCTGACCTCCACAACCCAGTTACTGGGTAATACGATACCCCTTGGTAAGACTGGTTGTTAGACTTTCGGGCTTTTGACTACCCGTAACGACTGTCAAAGATCCACGAATGACAGCCGGGACCAATGGTTTAAACTGCTTCCGAGGCACGGAGGGGTCTCGGTATGTAAAGATGGTCACCCATCCACAGACCAACCGCGGCAAGCGTAGCTTAACCTGATCGATCGACCTGTGCAGCTGTTATTATTTAGCCACGGATTAAGATACTTGTATAGGCATGTAAATTGTGCACAGGTTTTTGCTATCATAGTTTTTTTTTGTGTTTGGGTTTAGTTAGTTCGGCAGGTTAGAGACAAAAACTGCTTGATGCAATAAAACCTTTGCTGTTTTTCACGGTCATGCAGTTTGTGATGTATAACCAGTTATTCAAATGCCTAAATCCCTTTTATTTTATAGTAAATAATTTAGACAAGGACGATAATATTAGACTCTATGTATGATTTATTGTCCTTGTTTAAATTCTTTACTATAAATGCTATACGTACACACGGTTGCACATCAAGCTACACCTAGGTACATTTCCAGTTTTGAGCGCGTGTGACGCTGTCGCCTCCTTCTGCGAGGAAGTGATGGTCGCGAAGGAGGCGGCGGAAAGGGACAGGGAGGATACAACCTCCCTTCCAATCCGTAGTAGACGCACCGGGCGCCGGAGTACGCGGAACGATCTCCGGCCGCCTTAGGGTGAGGCTTGCAAGCAACAGACTTGGGGAGTTTGTTGCCTGAACAGTGAAAGGCCCGAGACGGTGGCGCGCCGTGTTCCGCGCGCGCCTCTCTGTAGAGGAATGGTGGCCGTTTGCGGCCGCTGAGGGTGACGGGGTCCGCATGGATTCATGCGGGCCAACACCTGGCCGGGGGAGCGTGATGAAATGCGCAAGCACTCCAGCACCCCGGCTAAATGTAGTAGCAGGACACCGTGTGGTTTTAGTCAGTAAGAGTCTGACAGACCCCTCCACCCACCCCAGGGACATCCATGAGGATTTCCACACGATAAAAAAAAAAGGTACATTTCCAGTTTTAGCAGACCTCGCATTTTATAGGTTTTTCGTGCAATCAGAAGTCAGCTTATACTGGTTATGTATAGCTTAATGTGTAGCCGTGTGTAACTTATCTACCTAATATATTTTGCGTCTTTATTGCAAGCGATATAGGTAATGGTTTCTTCCAAGTAATTAGTCAAGACAGTTAGACAGCAACTTTCATTTTAAAAGGACCCTAAAACGTCTATGTAAAACCACAGTGCCCCAATTCCTGACATGTTGACGTTATCTTTGATGGACCACACCACACCACAGCGGGTGCAATGGTGTTCAGTTGCCAACCACAATTGGAGCATGGAATATTTTGTAGACCAATTTGGTGTGATGTGTGCATGATACATACTCGTATGTTCATCTACAACCGACTTAAAAAAAAACACTACAAAGTGATAAATAATTTTAATTTCGGAAGTCGGTGTCGTTGGTTCCGCATTTTCGTTTTTTGACACCAACTTCCGAAATTAAAGTTATTTATCACTTTGTAGTGTTTTTTTTTTTAAGTCGGTTGTTTTTTATTTTTCACTTTTTAGTTGTATCTACCCCACACAAATTCAATTAACACTAGCGCATTGAAGAATTGAAGACACCGACTAGAAGAATCATTAAAATTCGCATAGAAATGCCGGAGATGCAGTAGTACATTTATGCATATAGCTTCGTATATAAGAATAATTACCTAACGTATTATATACTAAAACCTTTCAGAAAGTATGTAGATCACATTAATGAAAGAATTATCAAAATCGGTTCATAAGTTTTTGAGAAAATCGTGGACATACAAACATACATACATACATAACGGATCGAATACAGAACCTCCTTTTTTGAAGTCGATTTATAAAGAGGTGCGTACCTTTAGAACACTAACAATATGCTAGTTATGTTTAAGTCCCATGTAATAAGGGGTGAGCCTATTGCCAAACTCCGGGCTGCTACTGAAAAATTCCAGTTAAAAAATCCGATAACACTTTGCCCGACCTGAGAATCGAATCCAAGACCTCGCGCTCAGCAATAGCAGTAGCAATCCATACTTAGGTATATATCCAATATCCATACTAATATTAGAAATTCGAAAGTAACTCTGTCTGTCTGTATGTTACCTTTTCACGCCTAAACCACTGAACCGATTTAGATGTAAGATAGTTTGAGTCCCGGGGAAGGACATAGGGTAGTTTTTATCCCGATATTGCCACGGGATCAACACTTATGCGGGTGAAACCACGGGGCACAGCTAGTAGGTAATATTTTTTCATTAAAATTTCCATATTTTTTTTCAATCCAACATGGATTACGTGGGTGTTCTGTAACTGTAAAACAAGGCAGCGTCTTTAATCCCTGTCTCGTAACCAGATTATCAATGTTGCTATGAGAATCAAAAGATTAAAACCAGAAGCTGATTTCTTAAATTGGTCATCTTCAATTTAGATTACAGCAATCATAGATAAGCAACATAGCTTTGGTAGTTTGAACCCACGCGAGTTCTTGCGCTCATTACGGAGATTTCTATAAACTACGGATTGGTATAAATATACAAGGTGAAATTGAATTAATGGGCATCCTTTTAAGGGGTCATTGTAGTCATCATTATGAACAACTTTTACGATGGGACTAAACCTAAAATCGCGAAAAAAAATCAGCTGTTCCTTGCATTTATGTTCACATAACTCGTCAAAATGTAGGGAAGAGCTGATTTTTTTTCGCGCTTTCAGGTTTGGTCCCATAGTAAAAGTTGTTCATAATGACAAGTACAATGACCCCTTAAAAGGATACCCATGAATTCAATTTCACCCTGTAGAGTCAAATTAAATTAGCTACCGAAACTCTGCAGGCGTTCATTCTCAGAAGATCCATTGGCCAGATCCATGATGGATCTAGTGACGATTGCTTTCTCATTTGTTATATTTTTTTAAAATATAAGTAAAATGGATCTAATGAGAATTTTTGATGTGAAAAAAAGTAATGCTACAAAAACAATTAAACATCACTAAAATAAGTGAATAAATATCACTAATATTAACAAATTAGTATCCCGACACCGATTTGGACAAGACAAAAGTCATGTACAATTCGCACGTCTTGCCGAGTCCAATCCACATCGAAGGGTCGCTTCTCGAAGTTGTGAAGGATTATGTCTACCTTTTTTTTTTTTTTTTTTATTGTGTGGAAATCCTCATGGATGTCCACCAAGGATTATGTCTACCTAGGGAAAGTCATCCAGCTCGGTAGACACAACTTTGAGAAGGAAGCTGACAGAAGGATCCAATGAGAAAACAATCGTCACTAGATCCATCATGGATCTGGCCAATGGATCTTCTGAGAAAAAAAATCTCAGTAGATCCACATCTTGAAATCAGGATCTAATGAGAAAACAATCGTCACTAGATCCATCATGGATCTGGCCAATGGATCTTCTGAGAATGAACGTCTGCAGGCAATCCTTATCTAAACACGATAAAATAAAAACAAAAAGATCTTGTTTTTTTTTGGGGAATCAACGACCGTTTGTAGTGTTGTTACTTGGGTAAAGTACCTATGAGTTGAGAAAATCTGTTTTATTTTGTTTTAAAGTGTTTAGATACCCATCACCCATCACGTATGTGAAGTTTACACAAAAAAATAACAGATTTTTTAAACTGATATTTCAAGTAACGTCTCTAACTGCGGTCAAGGACCAAACAAAAACATCGTCAAATTATATATTTTATCGTGTTTATTATAGCGATAATTCGATACCCCCCCCCCCCTCACGTCTACGGAGTTTCGCTACCTAAGTTAATTAGACCCTGTAGGTATTATTTAAAATAGCTGCTAGATAAACAATTTGATATTTCTTGATAGGTATCAATCACTAAATAAATAAACAGTTAAGTGGCAATTCCTCTTTCAAAACCCATAGGAAGTCGTGGAACTTCACAAGCGAAGATTAACTGCTAGACAATCAATTTCTCTTTTGTAATCCCACTAAACAATTAAACTTCTCTTTAAACACCAACATTAAAAACATCGCTTCCTCCTCTATTCAAACAATATCGATATAGATATCGATACGTTTACCGAGCGCCGATCGTAAACACCAGACGTTCATCTACCGTGTACTTACTTGAACAAAAGGGCATCGCATCGAGTGGCATTGTGCCGAGTACTCGATGCATCGATTGCATTCGATTGTGAGTGCATTAGTATCGAGAACATCGGGCAACATTAACGCATTGCGCGTTGATAAAGTATAAATCAATCGGTGATGTAGGGTGACCATGAAAACGCAGGACAATAATAATAATGTTGTCAAGGTAATTTATTTTAATCCGTGAAACAAAAAACTTTTTTACAAAAAAAAAAACAACCGACTTCAAAAACAAACACTACAAAGTGAAAAATAACTTTAATTTCGGAAGTCGGTGTCGTTGGTTCCGCATTTTCGTTTTTTGACACCGACTTCCGAAATTAAAGTTATTTTTCACTTTGTAGTGTTTTTTTTGAAGACGGTTGTTTTTTTTGTAAAAAAGTTTTTATTTTTCACTTTTTAGTTGTACCTACCCCACACCAATTCAATTAACACTAGTGCATTGAAGAATTGAAGACACGACTCGAAGAATCATCAAAATTCCCATAGAAATGCCGGAGATGCAGTATATTTATGCATATAACTTTGTACATAAGAATAGTTACCTAATGTATTATATACTAAAACCTTCCTGAAAATATGTAGATCACAGTAATGAAAGAATTATCAAAATCGGTTCAGTTGTTTTTGAGATAATCGCGGACATACAAACATACATACATACATACATACATACGGGTCGAATACAGAACCTCCTTTTTTAAAGTCGGTTAAAAATGAAGTGATTTGTAGAGAAAATAGTCATTGTGTTTACTAGTTTACCTAGTATGTAAGTTATATTGTATTGCCCGATTTATAAACCAATATATATATAAAAAAATGCGTTAAACACCGTTGGAAGTATTTTGCATTTTTAAAAAGGTCTTTTCGTCCAAATTGGCAAAAAGCAACAGATAGAAGTATACGTTTAAACTTTGAACTATTGACTCATCACTGCAGTTACAGAATTACGCATCAAATTTAAATCACACCTATGACATTACATTTAAATTCAAATGCAAACCCATCTGAATATAATTCAACTTTCCTACCAGCATCTCTGATCATCATTTAATGCAAATTGATCATGCTGATCTTACAAAGCACCTAATATCCCGCTACTTAACAGTCACTCTAGCTGCGCCCGCGCCGATGCGCCGGGGTCGTCTGATGCTCCTGCAGAAGCGCCATTTATTTTGAATGCATGCGCAAAGGCAGTGCATCGACCGCGTGCACGTGGTACATTTCTGTTTATACTTATTATTCATCTGTTTAATGGTTTTGCGTATGACATATTTGCATTTTTCATGATTTGTAGTTGCTGGGGGCTTAAATTGGTTTCTTATAAGATGCTTATTATTTTCAATATTTAAAGGAAATATTACAAGTTATTTGGTATAGTAGTCGCTAGCGCGGTCCTAGGGTTCGATTTCCTGGTCGGGCCAAGTGTTATTGAGTTTTTCATCAGTTTCTCAGTAGCAGCTTGGAGTCTGGAATTATTCTCGGTTTATGGCCCCCAATCAATTGGGTCTTAAACATAACTGACCAAAAGTGGGTGTGATATACTCTACCTATCATTTCATGCAATATAAGCGTGATGTTTTGTTATTAATAGTAATCAGACGTCCTCCGTGTACGTAAGGTATAAAGTTCAATAAAAAGTTATAAATAGTGATGGACAGGTATCCTCGGCCCGCATGCGCAACAATGATCCATTTCCCTCACTTGACCCTTTCAATTTGCGCTCAATGACAGGCAGCTGTATTGTATGATAAACAAAAGATTTTTACGTCATTACTGACTTTAATCAAAATGTGACCTGTTTGCTCTGATCAGTATTTTTATTGTTTGGGACAAAACCAACACATTATTGCCACCTGTAAGCTAGAACCCATAGAGTTTCTCTGGTTCTAAAAATTATATACAAAATCTAGAAGCAGAAGAACGCTGAGACAGTGAAGCACAGCAAGTCCTAGGAAAATGATTCTTAACTCAAAACAAGGCAATCAAAGTTTTTTTTAATTACAATTACCTAACACCTACGAAAGACATTTATGCTAAAACTAAACTATTTAACCTTAAAAAATTATATGTTTACCACACATGCATACTAATAAAGAAAATTTTAACAAACAAAATACACTCACAAATCACCTTCAAACACAAAACTCACCACTACTACACCAGGAATACGGATAGTATAGAACTGCGTTCAGTTAGGACTTGAGGGAGCGCAGCTTTATAATAATTTACCGAAAGAAATAAGAGATTGTTCATCAGTGAACATTTTTAAGAATAGGTTAAAGTTGTATTTGGCTAACCAACAATAATAAATCATTACTATATGTACTCGATAGATTGAACGACAATTATGTTTATTACTTAAGATATTTTGTTTAGTTTCTCATATTTAAGTGAACTATGTATGTTCTTTTTGAGAAATAAATTTCTTTAAACCGAACTGTCATGAAACCTGCAAGGAATAAACATAAAAAGTACACAGCAGGATTAGGAAATTACAGTGGCATTCACTTTCTTAATTGATATGCGTTAAAACAGCACCATCAACAAAAGTAGCCATCACTTTTTAAAGTACGTAATGAGTGACCATCAATCTGGTGCCAATTGAGGACAGTCCGAATTGGACGAATTGCGGTGGACCACCGTCCACTTGTCACTAATTGGACCCTAAACAATGTAAACGCTCTCCGGTTATTGGTTGATAGATTGGTACTTTGGTACTTTTAGTGCAGTTGCGCCAGTAACGTTTTGTTTACTATTGATTTATTTATTGCGAGGGTCGAGCCGGATGGGTCTGTCAAAATAATATTTGGGAACAAATTTTGTTTGATTGAGTAGTTTGAGTTAAATGCTTACAATTTGATGTTTGTAACGATTTGTCTACTAAGTGAATACGTTTTTATTATTTTCTTTTGGTGTATGTTCACTAGGCCCTAACCAAATCCGTCGTAGTAGTCAGGGTATATTACAGGAATCTACCTATAAATAGATCCATAAACTGTATAATCCTGTGTGTACAATTCCACTCCTACAGGATTTCTGAACTTAGTTTTTTAGAAATACTCCCAAGTTTACTAGCTTTATAAAATCCAAATATTCTAAGTGGAATCTTGTGAGTGTACAGTTAGGTATTATTTAAACGACTCTTACGGAAACAGTTGCATACTTCTTACAGTCAACAAAAACACGTTTCTTACCCAAAACTTGCACAACAATCAAACAGCTTATCCCCAGATTAGCATAGGAACTTTAATACACAAAAACCAGTACCTTCCACACTTGTCAGTGCGATGACTTACAACTGAAGACCAGTCACCATTCCCACCTGCGTTCGATTACTGGACAAATATTTGTCAAATGATTGGAACACACTGAATTTACTTGAGCGTGCGTTTGCGCCCTCTTGACATCGTCTTCATGGGCGCATTGGGTATATGTGGTGTTGGCTTATTGGCACAACGGCCATTACGACCAGTAATGTGATTTCGATGTGATTGTGTTTTATTATTGTGAGGAAGCTCCGTTGATAACATGAGATGTGTGTTGAGCGTGTAAACTTACGCATCAATCTGTCGTCTACATAGCTCATTGTCATGGGAATTTGATGATAACCGCTCGCTATGTCATTCATGTCTTGATGAACGATGAGGTCAAGAATGTGACTTATAAAAAAAACAATTACTTAAAGATAACCACAGTAGTTGAGTGCACTTAAATCATACCAAAACATGGCTTACCATTACCCAATAGATAATTATCTGTACAGTAATTACTTTACAAATTTACACCTATTGTAATAAGCAGCTGCCTCTATCGCACTATGTAATTAATATAGAATATTAATCAGCACTATTCTGTGTATTATTATCTCTTACTTGGTTTAAATGGCGGACGTTACAATGTGTAATTAGAAGGGCTCAGCCCTCTTCGAATGTGAATTAATTGTGGACGTGATATTTGATTTATTTTATTGGGTTTTGGTGAAAGGGAGACTACACACACAGCGCAGCTCAGTTTGGCAGGTTTATGAAATGTTGTTTTTTTACTGGTATTGTCTGGAACCTATTTGTTTGGTGAGATTTTTGACATAGTATGACATTTATGTCTTCCAATATTATCAGCATATATTATGTTGTGTCTAACTGATTTTGACTCACTTTGTGCAATGCGGAATCACGTAAAATATTGCTTTACCTTATTAACGAGCTTACCG
Source organism: Amphipoea oculea (assembly GCA_945859645.1). Lineage (NCBI taxonomy): Eukaryota > Metazoa > Arthropoda > Insecta > Lepidoptera > Noctuidae > Amphipoea > Amphipoea oculea. The sequence goes on from OX243873.1 coordinate 21,208,252, forward strand.
CAATACAAAATGCGGAAATGAATTGATGAATCATGAAATAAGTTAGACCTGATGAGGAGTTTCTTGCTCGTTCTGCTTCATAGGAACCTATGCTTTTGACCGCGTAGGTATTGCAGTTGATTTCTATTTTATAACTGACGAATTTCTACTTTACTGAGGCGGACGGTTGTATCATGTGCTAAATTTATAGTTACATTAGTTTAGTTAGTTAGATTGCACGTTGATGTTCCTGCCACCCTGTACAAACTTGGAATGGTCTATTAAAATAAATGCTTTGAGTTTGAGGTTCATAACATCATCGATAGATAAACTTGTACTTTTAAAAGTACAATATTTTATGATGTCCTCAATCAAGGCGGTGCTCTATTAAGCACAGATACAAAACGTAAAAGCGATATAAATGACATTTATTACACATCTATAACTGTCTTTATCGCGAGGTGCTCTACCGTATAGTCACGCTCACGACACGCAAGCTTTTATAAAAGTGCATTTTACTGCCTTTTGTTTTATTGTAGTCTGATTACCATGTTTTATTTGAAGTTTATTGATTTACCGGGAGGTAATACTTTTATTTTATTACATTTCTTCTTTTCTTGGACATTTTTTATTCGGTTTTGAACTGCTGTCTATGCAAAATCAGTCGGGAGTTATTGGTTTAATGCTGAAAAATGTTTATTCTTTCTAGATACTAAAAATTATTATGATTTTAATGAACGAATGCTGCATTTTACGATAAAAGATCGGCGTAATCCGAACTAACGTTATAAATGCGAAAGTGAGCTTTTTTGTTTGTTACGCTTTCACGCTAAAACGGCTTAACTGATTACGATGATATTTAGCAAATGGATAGACCGTGACCTGGGTTAGGACTTTAGGACATAGGCTATACTTATATACTTTTTATCCTGGGTCGCAGAGGAAGTCGCAGGCAACAGCTAGTTTCTTTATAATTGATGATAATATGGAAAAAATTACGTTCAATAAAATAAATGCAGTCATTTGTTAAAGTAGGGTGTCCATTATTGATGTTCCTACACTTCGGGTATTTGTTCATTGGACCGAATCATTGCCGGGTTGCTTTGTTTCCTACTATTTCATGCTCCGGTGGAATTATGAGTTGGGGGACAACCTTTATTGTTATTGCAACGTAATTTTAAGGTTATAAAAATGTTTTTTGATACACCCGTGTGTCATTGTAATTTATTCAGGAGAATAGTTCCCCTTTTCACGGTCGTGGACACGAAGAGGGTTCGAAGCTTTTTTTTTTTTAAATGTTCGGTTTTATGGAAATGGTAGCAGAATAATTTACTATTTTCGTAGGTATGACATGTCTGGAAGACATTGTTTAGGGTGAATAGAGCGTGTTAGGGGCCTATTATATTCTTTAAAACTGCTATATTTCCTTTCCTGTTGAATGGGAATTCCCAACTTTCCAAAAGATTTGTTCCGGTCGATATGATTAGTATATACTGGTTATGTACACGTTAAATACTCTCTCCAAAAATTATCATTAGATTCTTATCACTTCTCTTCCAAACCATTCACTACAAAATAGCATCAACTTTTTTTGAATAATTGCCACACATCACAAAATCAATTGACTGTACAAACAAGGCATGACAGGCACTAAACACAATGACCTCAAAATAACCACAAAAAATGCCACAATATTATTAAGACGTCAATCACTTAACAAAAATTTCCCGTCGATAAAAAATATCAGCGCTTCCGTTAAGCATTTCCAAGCAACTTCCGTTTTCGTGAAATCAGATAAAATGTTCATGTATGGCCAACGACCAATCACATTAGAGTCCATATCTGTCATACAGTTAATTACGACAGCCATAACAGTTAAGAAATTGACGTTGTAATGTTTAACGTCTTCATCCAAGGTTCATACAAACAAAAAAATTACGTCATTAATCTTTACTCTGTCATTTTTAACTTGCGTATAATTTCTCTGAAAGAAGCCTTAATTTTGGCTTTGGGATATCATCACGACGTATATGGAGAACCATTAAGAGTATCAGCAGCGATAAAAATCAAGATTGAAGCCTTTGGGTGGTGTTTAAGTTGTAAAAACAAATACGAGGCGGGGGTTGCGGGATTGTGTGTTTTTACCGTTATTTATATCTTCATTTTTATGGCGAATGATAAGTGTGTTTCGTCCTGGTGGTAGGTGGTCTTTGCCATTTTTCTTGTAATCGTTTTTATTCGATTTTTTAAAGCAGTCTGTTTGCTAAAGTAAACTTTTCATGTCCAAATCATTATTCATTTCTTCACCTGCTGTTTTTAATCACTTACAAAAATGCAAACAGATTTAATAAATTGCAATCAAGTAATTGAATCAGTAAACATCTCAAAATAGTAACTTCATTAACATGCAATTTTAATAAACCATTTGAAAAATTAACCAGCTGTGTTAAATTACCTATCATTATTGATTAAAAATGGAAATATCCCTCACAACATTACATAAATCTGATAGATTTAAATTAAAAATTCTTGACCGCTGACTCATTCGATAAATTACGTGTTCTAAAACAAATGTCTGACGAATTAGTAAGTGTTGGGGCTATTACCGAGCCCATTAGACCGGTCCGAGTGTAAAATATGTACACTAATAAAATATAAAAAAAGGTTCGATATGCAGTAGCTACTAACTAGACAGACGTGTCATTGTTGTACACTTGTCCACAAATGGTTTAACCCATCAGGAAAGAACAAAACGACGAAAGAAGAAAAATAAGAATGTATTTTGAAAGATGTGGTTAAAGAATGTGAATTTATTGTGTTGACAGGTGAAATCTTTGATAAAGCAGGATAGTAGGTAATTTTACCAAAGAAAAAAATTAAAGGCTTTTTACGAAATAAGTAATTAAAGATTGCTTAAAATTATGTAGACAAACTTCCAAATTCACGTTTTAATGTTTCACTTAAAAATAAGACCTCGAGGGCCGATTAAAAAGTATTTTATGGCCACCTCGAACAAAATTATTTAATTACATACTTCACAAACCTAACATTATAACCCAAAACACGTATAATCTTCAATCAATTAGCTTAATCGCTCAAAATTTCGACTTAATCTTTCCGTCAGTATAATTTTCAAGATTTCTTTTCTTAAATCTTGCTGGCCGTGACTGTACCACTGCAATCAGTTTAAAAGCCTAACCCCGGCATGATTAGGCGCCGCCGCCCGGGGGGCGCAGTGTAGGCGCGGCAGGAGGGAGGGGGGCGGTCATTAACTCATTAACGATGCTTGTCATTACATGGCTATGTCACAGGTAATGATGATTTTGTGCTAATGTCCTAAGTTGCGTGGTCACCCTAGTATAAACGAGGAAAATTAAAAAAAAATGTCAATTTAATTTACTTAATCAATAATCATGTTTCAATTTCAATAAAACCTTGATCAACTTACTTTTTTATAGCCTATAAAAATAATTTATTTTTATTTCATTTTTTTGTTTTATGGATGGGAAATCACCAAATGACCCCTCCCGCTCTGGGTGCAGCGGAAGGACTAAAACCCATCCGTGTTCCTTCCTTACCCCTTTATGTTCCGGGGCAGCGCTAACCCTTTCGGACAATCCCGCACCTCCGGCAGGCTTCGGCCCTGGTAGGCCCCTTCCTTTTCGCTGACATCTCTTTGAGGCGCACGTCTTTCATTGAATAATCATTTATTTTCAATAGCTATTGGTACATTGTGTGGTGTGGTGTGCTTTAATGTGTTTTATTAATTATATCCGTCTAAAAATGGGCATAATTGACACAAAAAAGCAACTAGGTATTAATTTTACTTTCATCAAAAACATAGATGCAAGATACAACACAACTTCACACCCATTCCCAAAGATCGTTTGTTATCAGTAAACCTATCCGCAGGCAGGCAATAAAGGCGGAAGGAGGTCACAAGCCCGTCATTACTCGAACCTCCTTCGCTTGTACGTAATTAAAAATGATGATAGCTTTCTGTTAAATATTAATTACTGGTGTCAAAATTAACTTTGGATACAGTTTTGGATGGGTTACCAACGGGATACGTTGGGAACGCCCTTTTACTGTTTTTAATAAAATACGACGAATTGAGAAAGGGATTTTGTATGTCGATTTGGAATTAGGTAATATGAATCTGTATGGTAGCTTTATGTTAGTTGTGGTTCAGCCAGTCTAACAAACTAGAAAACTGTATCGAGTATCGGAAATAATGTAAAAAACTAAAAATCTATCCAGAATGCAAAAAAGAAAATCGGTCGGTAGAAAATTTTAGATATACAAGGACCATTACGAAGATATATAATTACTAGCTGAGCCCCGCGGTTTCACCCGCATAAGTGTCGATCCCGTGGGAATATCGGGATAAAAACTATCCTATGTCCTTTCCCGGGACTCAAACTATCTCTATACCAAATTTCATCTAAATCGGTTCAGTGGTTTAGGCGTGAAAAGGTAACATACAGACAGACAGAGTTACTTTCGAATTTATAATGTTAGTATGGTTTGTGATGTTTTTTACGAACGCATTCGTCTAAAAACATCACGTTTCACGATAAAAAATATACAGGGTGGCAGGGATATTGACGCGGAAACTAAAACCATGAACTCTGCACATGATTCTAGACCCCCTAGCGTTTAAATTTTTCGTCAGTTATGAAAAAAAATCTGCTTTTTCATAGAAAAATACAATTATACGCGATCAAAATGTATGGAATAGCTAACTTTTTTTTAATATCGTTGAAAACAGGTTGCGCATCGATCTCCCTGCCACCCTGATATATCTAGATCCTACATAAAGTTAATAAAAATAATTATGTCAAGTCAGCCGGAAACATCACTAGTCTTCATTTAATTTTTCGTAAATAATTAATAAAAATGGATACTCACTTTTCAACTAAAAAACCATTAATCAAGCAAACCATTTACGCCGTTACAAAATTGAATAAAAGATGGATGCTCTGCGAGCCGAATTAAGTTATTACCTGATATTTCTTATTCCGTTGCATTGAATACTTCACTGCAATGGCCGCCTTATTTGGCAGTTAATGGCAGTTGAATCGAAAACGCGGGAAAGTCGTTAAGTTGTAAAATATTTTTTGGAAAAAGAATTCCGTAACAGATTTTTTTAAATATTACGAATTTTTTAAGGCTCCCGCAAACGGGCGCGACGCGACTCTGTTCTAGTGGATCCATTTCTATGAAAACTTCATGGAAATTGTTCTATATTGAGTCGCGTCGCGCGTGTCTACTGGAGCCTTTATACGTGTCATGTTTTTTGTTTGTTCCTAATTTGTCAATTATGCCATAAAAGTGACCCATTAAACTTTTAAAATATGGCGAAGTTTAAAGTAACAACACAATTATTTTTATGTAAGCTCTCTTGATGATTACTTTCGCAATCCCAGAATTAAGCGTCAACTTGCAAGAGAGAAGAGGATTACCTCTTGCAATAAATAATTGAAGTAGGTACCAATTTCTATAAAATCATCATCATAATTTCTTAACGCGATAAATTACAAAAAGCACAAATAAATTGCTGATATTAAATGTTAATACTGTATTACGTGTTCTCATAAAGATTTTTGTAATAAATTATGAAAAGGTTGAGTAAGAGGTGCGATGGCCGATGTTCATGATTTCTTTCCAATGATTTATGTCTTAAAATATTAAACGTGAGATGAGAGATGCTTATTTAATTGTACGTCAATATTATCTGTAGGTATTATCCAAGTTTTTCTGCTTCAGGGGATACCATTTTTAAATTCAATTCGTATTTCGCACTCTGTGCAAATCTTTTTTTGGTAATCGTAAAATCTCCATGTGCTTGGTTGACTCTTTCATCGAAGTCGATATTTTTCGTTGTTGTTTTATCCTGGCATAAATGCTTCAATAAAAAAACATGATCATTCTTATGGACGGCCCCTGTTTTAGGGTTCACCTTTAATACTCCTTTATCATTAGCTCAGTTTTAGGGTTCGCCTTTAATACTCCTTTCTCATTAGCTCAGTTTTAGGGTTCGCCTTTAATACTCCTTTCTCATTAGCTCAGTTTTAGGGTTCGCCTTTAATACTCCTTTCTCATTAGCTCAGTTTTAGGGTTCGCCTTTAATACTCCTTTCTCATTAGCTCAGTTTTAGGGTTCGCCTTTAATACTCCTTTCTCATTAGCTCAGTTTTAGGGTTCGCCTTTAATACTTCTTTCTCATTAGCTCAGTTTTCTACTCTCCTTTCTAACTGTAGGCTTTAAACCAAATATATAAAAACTATTGTTTAATAACAAACAATATATTTGTCCACAGGAAACAATGAGGATCGTCAAGGTCGTCCCATCGACCAGAAGTCGAACCAATGGTTCGGAGCGACCCTCACCAGTACAGGCAGAAATGGTGCTATCATGGTGAGTCTTACTTTTCGATATGTTGAGGGGAGGACGGTTTGTAATACCTGCTACATCGAATTTTGAAAGTGTTCCACATTCTGGGAAACGATGATGTTTCATACAAATTTTGGCAGAAGCGTTTTATGAGACTACCTCAATTCTTTATCCAATAACACTTTCAAGGGCGCTAAACGCCTATAACCATAGCTGTTATAACAATAAAACGTCTAGTGTCTCTCGTTTACTGCGCCGGAACCTGATAACATAGTTAATATATTATTTATTTATTAAAACTTTATGCACAAGAAAAAAAAAAATACTGTACAAAGGCGGACTTATATATCTCTTATTTATCTCTTTTATATTGTATGTTTGTGGAGAAAATCCTTTCTAAATCTTCCTTTATTAGGAAAGTAATCTGATCCAAGAAAATTGCTGACTCTTTAGGAACTGAAATTCTTGAATAAGACTTCCTGAATCCCAAAAAACACAGCGCAAAATTATTTTCGTCAAAAATCTCAATACAACCATAGTCTTTTCTCAGACAACGCATTTTGTGATCTCCCTGCTCAACAATTACTTCAAAAACCAAAAATCTCGTTGCCACATTGCAAAATCCATTTCACCACATATCTCAGATTCGTTGCCATTTTCCTCGGTTAACTCTATGACCTCATACGCGACTGACCTATAAAGCTGATGGCCTGATGGGATGTCTTGACAGGCGCACCCTTCCTGCTCCGCCCTGTCCTCAAGGTGTTCTGCCTTAATGTTGATCGCTCTATCTTTTGTTATCGAGTCTATGGTCGGGTACATACGTGACGTCACTGGCCTAGATGTGATTACGTTATTGGTCATTGGGTTTGGATTTAATGTCGTGGTGTGGTTAGTAGTGATTCATCGTTGCAGATTGTAAATATAAATAAGATTATGCCAAGTTAATAATCACAGGAGGTGTTTCTTTAGACTCCTAATTTGCTTTTAAATTGCTCCTTTTAAGTTGTCCAAGACAAACTTTGTTATGAGTAAAAAGATGCAAAACATACGCATAGGTAAACAAACTAGCTGTTGCCCGCGACTGCGCCTGTATTTTGTATTTCATAATTTTTAAAAGTATCCAGGATGAAAGTAATCCTACTCGTATGTCCTTCTCCAAGTTCCAGGCTATATATCTGTAAAAATTGATAAAGATCGGCTGATTCAGGCGTAAAAAGGTAACAGACAAGCAGAGTTTCATTCAGATTTATAATATTTGTATGGTATGGATAAGATTATTTTACCATGCAACGTCTGCAGTATAATCCGGATGGCCAGCAGTCGAAAAACAAAATAATATCTGCACATACAGCCAGACAGGCCATTAATCTGGAATAGCTCCTAAAACCTTTATTACTATTAAAACAATAGGTCCAAGGAAACTCCATTAATCCCGGCGCCCGGCGCCCTATGGTTGACATTTGGCAAGTGGGTCAGTCCAAGGCCCCGTGGCCCCCATGGCTATAGGGTTGAACGCCATTAGGCTACGGGGTCGTCTTTATGGCTTGTGGACTTGTGGGCATTGTGACTATCTGTGGCGAAATTGGGTTTCAGGGTTATGTGAGTTAGGTTAGGGGAGATTTCTTGACCTCATTCGATGGATTTATTTTACTTTATCTTAGTCATGATTGCAAAATGGGTACCTCGAAAAGTAGAACAGAATTTGTGCTCAAAAGTACCCGATATAAGATATGTGGCCAAAAAATAGTCGCATGTTTATGAAAATTGAACTCGATCATGTATGTCTTAAGCGCTGTTTTAGGATATTTACGGGTTTTGGAACTCAATCATAAGGAAGCAACTGAGCAAGCGGCATCACTTAATATGTCCGCCATATTAATTCAAATGGACTGCAACCGTTTACTGCACACATGTTGCAAATAAATTGTATTACTCACGTCACGAGTCACGCACTTCGCACGAACACCGCGGCTCGGTTTCAGAACTTTTTTTTTTTCAATTCCATATTTGAAATCAGTCAGGAGACGCCTTCGACGAAGACCAGAGACCACATACTTTTTGTTCTCTACTTAAGGAGTTGGAATTTTTATTTCGGAATGCCGAATTAGTGCAAAAAGCTGCCTCTCTCAGCGAGACTGCAATTTGTTTAGGCATTTTGTTCCATTTGCTCTGGGGGACAGAAACGCGCTGGGAATTTATAATTGTTCGACGGCATAGGCTGTATCTATAGGTGCCTTTGTCATTATTGATAGTGTTGTGACTTCTGATGCCATTATATATTTTTTGTTTTAAATTACTTCAATATGCTTGATTATTATTGATCGTAAATGCGAAATTAAACTGGCAACTAACTAGGCCCTTTTATTAAAAGTACGACTATAGTATAAGAAAAGAACAAACATTTTAAATACTAGGATTTACTTCTTGTAATTCAAAACGGAAATGGCAAAATACTTTCAACTTTACGATGATTAAGTAATTTCCAAGTAAACTTCTTTTTTAATGGCTGGATAATATTAGCTTCCCAGCAATGGGCTATTTTTATTTATTAGTTTAAATACTGATTGACTACTAAAATTATAAAGTGTATCATGTTTTTCTTTACAATTTAAAGAGTTATTTTAATGTAATTACTGTTACTTAACCCCTATAATCAATAAGAAAATTGGAATACATTTATTTAGAAAGATAAAAATTCTTTCAGCTGCCTTTTTATATCTTCTCTAAATATAAAATAAATACTATTGATTTATAATTGCAGTGTCCCAGCACTATTTTTTGCTGTTATTATTGAAAACAAAACTCGTCGAGTACTCACTTAGTAGTCGTTTATCGAGACATAATTGTTTTCTTATTAGTACCGATTGAATACTAAGTTGGTTCGTTTTTATCGGCGATTCGTTTTCTCACGATAAAGCGAACGCTACTTGATTTTTTAATTTGTAATGTTTTGCAGTGAGGTTTTGTCTTTGACGATTCCCAGTGGGTGTTTTGTTTTTACTGATTTTGACATCAAGTTCTTATCATTTTAGTTGTAGTAGCAACAGCTATGTAGGCAGGCACTTTATGTATTCCAACAATTTAAAATTTGTAGATAGATTACTCTTTTTTATAAAATAACAAGGGTCTGGGTAACTTTTGATCGTTATTTATTTATACTTTTTTTTTAGTTCTACTTAGTATAAGTTACTCTTGATTTAAATGAATCTAAACTAAAGATTGATTTGATTTTTTGTGTTTGTTTTTTATTCTTTCACGCCAAAACGGCCGAACGGATAAAGATGCAATTTGGCACATGGGTAGACCAAGACTTGGATTAGGACATAGGATACTTTATATCTCAACATTCCTACGGGATCGAGACTTATGTGGCTGAAACCGCGGGGCGCAGCTAGTTAAACAATAAAAAACGAATCTCTTACAAATCATACCTTTCCTTTACTATCCAGGAACCAATACGATATTATAATTGCAAATAGATATCCTGAGATAAATCGCGGGATATTGCGGTGTCGCGTCACACGGGCGCACGGCGCAACATGCGCTTGCGCCGCCGTTAAGGTTAAACATTTAAACATAGATTATATATAATTATTATGACAGATATGTTCGGTATATCATTGGAAATTGATTGTCTTTCTCTTTGGCTTTTTTGGTTTTACGGGCTTTAAACAAAAATAAAATGTGTTACTGTCCTGGCTATTCTGGCTGTCCTGGTGTTTTGTGACGATTTAAGCTTGAATGGAATTTTTTAGGTTACAAATCAGACAGAAAGCGTCTAAGATGAAGTATTCGTTGTTACCTACCAAAACATGTTCTAAATTAAACATACTAACAAAAATTGCTGAATTACAGTACTAGATAATTAAGATAGTATTTTCTGACTTTGTTCTGAGTAAAAACGGCTCTGAAGCTAACCACAATTTTCTTTTAGCTTAGCTCTAAACTCAAATTCACCATGACTCCAAGGACCCATCATGCCGCAGTGCAGACCCCTACGCTACGGCCTTATTACAAAACAAGTTTTATATCCAGGTTTAAACTATCGAGCCATTTTTAAATTTCAGACTATAATCCGACGATGTTAAAGCTCTTATTACAAAAATTAATGTTAAACCCGAGCCTTAGTTGTCAATTTAGAATTAAGAACTTTACGTTTGTCGGAATAAAGTTCTAATACAGGAACTGGTTCGAAGGTTTAAGCTAGGTTTAAAGTCAGAACTCCTTTAATAAGACGGCTAAAGATTTTTGGATTCACTCACTAATATCACATCTGTGATATGTAGACGTGGTCTATGACTATCGTCTCCGTTTCTATAAGGCACTTAACATTATAGATGCGACATATTGCTGCCACTAAATACACCGTATTGTCTATGCCTATGGCTTGTTTGTGAATATTTATCTTTATGCATATATGGAGACGATATGTCTTCGTTTATATTTAAATTTTGAGGTATCGCGAATCTTTTATCTATACTCTTTTGTTTTTCTTCCTTTTCTTCTTGAGGGCTTGTCACATATGTACCGACTTTTTTATTATACATTTATACAGTCACGGTTACAATTGATAATGGAGACAGCAGACTAAATTAGTGCTCAGGCACATCTTCACATCCTCTTTGGCATAAATTCTTCTAGTTAAAAGTTGAGCAGTTAAAAAGAGATTACTCATTTTAATATTCATAAAAATTGTCGTAAAGTGTTCGGCTCATAAAGCCTATCTCGTTTTTTAATTTTGAGAAATTGTTATTTTTCTTAGTACTTTATAAATAAAAAAATATTCTAATTTTAAATTTCGCAACACCCTCTACGCAAAGTTTTTGAGCTAACAAATTGTCCGGTGATTTGTCAGCGTCGAATGCCTGGGTTCTTGCGCGCGCGCACCTAATATGGCGGCCGCCGCTTGACAGCTACACCCGTCCGATTTGGACTCACATCGCCTTATAGAGAACGTTTCTTTTATTGTCTCCATTTGCTGAGAATTTTTATGTGAAATTTCGGCATGTTTTCTTTATTTTCATGGATATTTTTTCGCTTGCGGATTTCTCTTTAATGTTGGAAATTATGTTTGTATGTGAGGGCTGTTACTTTCGGCCACCTGTGGCAGTTCGACATATACGGCAATTTCAAGAATATTTACTTTGACGGGACCGCGGTACCGCTTAAAATTTTCACTCTTATTTAAAATTATTTTTTCATACAAATAAAAATTCACATTAATCTTGGAATGTCCACATAAGTAGACATTCTCTTTGATAGAAAAACCTCAAAAAGTTTTCTGTTGATCTTTAACATAACAAACTTTTGTCTATTGATCACAAATCCACATACAACTGTGGCAAAAAAGGAATCGTATTGGACCAAGATAAGGACCTTGCGGAAACACACAAGCAAGTTATTCTAAAAAGATCTTTTTTACTTAAGGCATAGAAAATCTATGTTTAGTCTTGACTTTAAAGACAAAAGATACCCACAGAGATACAGTACAGGTGGGAGTATACTAAAGATTATTTATATATTGTACTGTATTAACAATGACTTTGTCAAGTCCTTGACTTTTCCGCGTTCCGCTAATGTTGCCTATTTGATATTCGCTTAGAGTTGAAACCACGGGTGGTATCAATGTAGTCTGCGAAAGTAGGGTTGATCAAAATGACTGCTAAGGTTAAAATGGTTAAGAATAAAATTAGGTTCAGAAAAGTAGCGGGATTCAATTTCACCCTCATCATGTTTGTAATCAGTGATAGGATTAATTTTAATGCCTTGTGTGAATTCAAGTGGTAGTCGGCAGATTTGGAATCATAAAGCGTATACTTATCATGTTTAATCAGATTTTGCCGAATGGTCCACAGGTCGAGATCGTTTTGCAAATAAATATCATTTTGGCAGTTTAAGATCTTTGCCAGTTTGGTCAAGGCAATTTGCGTGTCTGTCGCCATCTTGCTGATACGTACCTGTATCACTCTTTTGCGTTTAAGTTACTAGCTTAAACAAGTCGAAATTAAAATACTCTCCACCTAGCTTTGTAAGTTTATCTGAGGAAATAATTATAAGACCAATACTAAATGTTTTCGATACTCCACAAAAGAAGATAATTAAATTACTCACAAGCATAGCGTCGAGTTAACGTGCGTTCATTAATATCACGGTACTTAAGTTCCCATTAACTGAGACCCCAGTATCGGTCACGAGCGCAAGTTTTTTTTTTTATAAAGGTGTCAAGTGTGAGAATCATTTCGAATCAATGATGGTTCACCTTATATTTTTTCTTTGGTGTTGTTTTATATTCGACATATTGGATGTATATTTTGAGGTCGTTTCTTTTCCTAATGTTAGGAAATTGACCAGTGTTGAAAATTATTTTAGAAAAAAAACTTTGCTTATTTTATTCTAAATATTTTCTAGAATCGGTCAGAGTCAGACATATGTTTTATGCACATACACACCTAGATTATATTGTACTTTTTTACGCACTGCACTTGTAAATTATGGTTTGAATTCCATAAATTCCTAGCGGATCCCTAACAAAACTATTACCACAGTTTTTTTTGACGCTACTTCATTAAAAGCTATTCTCTTGTGTTCGTTATTATTTCAACATTGTAATGTTTTTTTTGTTAATTCTCCGCGGTTGGTTAAATGTGATGTATTGTGTTTTGTGCTTTGCCGCAGAGAGATTAAATTCTTGCTTGTGAGAAAGAATGTAAAATACCACGAAATTTTTATTTAAGAGACTGAATTGTTGATTGAATACTCAATCAATATTTAAACGGACAAGTATCTAATATTGATTTATAACTTGGGTAGGTTAGGTAATGCGAAAAATGTCAATGATGCAGTAAAATCCATAAGAGATAATTATGAGCTTTATCGTATATTAAAAGTTGGTTCTCGATTTAGAGTTCTGTATTTCTGATTATTACAATTGCAAATTGGCTAAATATAGGTCGCTAACAGTAATAAACAGAAAATAACGGTAACATGTAATTGTAAGTACCCAGTTAAAGTGGGAGATTCAATTTACTAATTAACGGATTTCAATATATGCAACAGTTAGAACCTTAAGTGAAGGGACACACTGGTTGCCATGCTTTAACACTTAAAATATTCCTATTTCTTATTAAGACACAAATTAATACGATTTAGATGGAAGAGAAGGGCTGTCCAAATGGTAAACTTAACCTGATTGATCGACCAGTGCGGCTGTTATTATTTAGCCACGGACTCCTTATAGTGTTGTAAGAAAACATAGGTAGGTTAAAAAAAAAAAACTGAAAAATAATAGGTACAGTACCCGGCGATAAATATTGCACATCGATCTTTGGAAAGAGACAATCGGCTAATTTCGGCTTCGTAGAGCGTTATCTCTGTCGCACGAAATACAAACAGTCCGGTATCTATTAGGAGCTGTTAAAACAATTATGATTTGCTTCTTTTGATAATTCTTTTTAATCTTTGTATAAAATACACCAATTTTTCTATAAATGATTGCTTTAGGTTGGGGTAAAATAAAAAGGTTCCCCTATTTTTCCTAAAGATGCCATAGTACAACTTTAAATTTGTGGGTGTTAACAACTCTAGATATATATTTTGAACTGGACGCGACCGCACTCTATCGCACTTGAACAACGACTGACAAAACGTCAGTTAACGTCACATAGGTAGTGTGCGACAGAGATAACGCACTACGAAGCCGAAATTAGCCGATTGTTTCTTTCCAAAGGTCGATGTGCAATAATTATCGCCGGCGTACTGTATGTTATATTATATTTTTGGATTTTTCAAATGAGAATTTGATTTCTTTATTTTTCTACCTATCTGCAGTTGTGTGCGGGTGCACACAACTGCAGATAGGTAGAAAAATAAAGAAATCGAATGAAGGCGCAATATGGGTATATTGCGCCTTCTTTCGTCTTTATAAGCATAACTTACTCAGTGCATCCCAACTCTTAGATATAGCAACCGGTCGCGGCGGATTAACCGCGACTGGACTGATGTTAAGATGAACCGATAGCAACCGATCGCTATCTGATCACTAACGTGCCGACTGCGTGGTTAATTGCCATATCCTTTACTATGAACACTGTACGAAGAAAATTCAACCCTCGCCGCATACAGATAGAGTTGAAAATTGATGAGGAATGTCGTGATTTTTGAAGATAATTTTGATAATTATAGTATCTGCAATTTGAACTCTGTCCTAATAGAGGTAAAGTTGAAAATGAGTTTCGAAATGTGAGTTGAGGATTTATCATGGTACCTTACTGAGTATTAGATGTATGTACCGGATTAAGTGATAAAAATAGTCATCTACACTTCGTTTAAGATAAAGGGAATATTAGACAAGTAATAAAAGTATGTTTTACAACTATTTGTCAAGATAATATAAATCTTCTTCATAAATCTACCGTCGTTTGACAATATGTATATTAATAACCGCCACATAATAAATTATTATTATTTATCGTACTCAAGACAATTATAGTTAATTTTTGATCTATTGTGCACTTCTAATAACTGTTTCCTTATTGGTAGTTTCCTTGAAGTTCGTTTATTATGCAGATCTATCTGTTTCCTAGGCGCAAGCGCATCCATGTTATAAAATAGGGATTTGAAAAAGTATTTATCGATAGTTTTGTTGTTACTATTACCACAGATAATATAATGCTATTACTTACTTATTTTTTTAATAGGTACATAAAAGTAGTATCGATACTTTATCCAATTTTCTTCTTCTCGATTCGATAAATTGAGAATTTAGGAGTGAGAGAAATAGGTGTCGTTAACCCTTTTTTTAGATCTGAAATTTGATATAATTTTTTAACTCGTTGCATTGGTATATAAACTCTTTTGTTTCAAATTAGTGCATCGTAGAGTTTCGATACTTTTCATTGAGCACCACATCCCTAGTTATAAATAGAAAGATGCGTATTTCCTGCGTTCTACTCGTACCATGAATGCTAAGATTTACTTCGAAATGTTTAATAGCAGCATTTGTTATTGCCACTTATCTTCTTATATGGTGCTGGTTTCCTGAAGGTCTGTTCCTCACTGAGTTAGGAGTTGGACCTGGGTCTGTTTCTCCTATGTCTGTGAGATTTATATGTTGATTTCGTGTTTATGTTCTTAGTTAATGGGTAATCGATGTGATAAATAGGCGTTGATCTCTGCTTTGATGATAATAGATGGTTCAGGGTGGCAATTGGAATGCGACAACGGTAGCCTATAGATGACCGTGGTTTATTTTAAATTCTGCTGCGGATTTGCAGCTGTCAATTGCAGGCATTGAAACTTGAAAGAGAATATTGCTTTTCGTTATTGCATTTTTGTGTCCTATCCCCCTAAAGGGGATTCTCAGGGTGGAATTATAGACTTTATTTATAGATTCCACTTATCCCTCTCAGGGGGACTTTTAGGGGGGATTTGTGGAATAAGCCATACTCAAACACCTGGGCCTTCCACGACAAACCAAACCAACCTATTCTCCATATTCTTAAACCCTAAAACCTCTCAATAGTAGTTTGGTTCTCAAAAATTTAATCAAATACTTTGACAAAAGGTTCTAGCCGATCTTAGTCAGTCTGCCTAGCCTTTTCCCAACTATGGTGGGGTCGGCTTCCAGTCTAACCGGATGCAGCTGAATACCAGTATTTCATATTATGGAGCGACTACCTATCTGACCTCCATATCCCAGTTATTTCAAGCTTACTTTACCAAAAGTTTTCACGATGAGTGTTTTGCAATACAGGCTTATTTTTTTATCACCATCCAATTTTTTACAGGGTGTTCTACCCATGAATATGAACATCTTTCACTACGGAACCAACCCTGAAATCACGAAAAGAAAATCAGCTGTTTCATACATTTTGGTCAAGTAGGTATTGAACTTTTGTATGAAACAGCTGATTTTTTTTTCGTGATTTCAGAGTTGGTCCCATAGTGAAAGTTGTTCATATTCATAGGTAGAACAGCCCTGTAAAAATTTGGATGGTGATAAAAAAATAAGCCTGTATAGATTGACTGATTACAACAAAAGTTACTGAGCATTAAAAGCCTTTATATTAATATTGACATAGCACACACAGGTTTAAAATTATGATACCTAGATATCGTCTAACAAACAAAGCCGTTGGCCGAGCTATAAGAGTTACGAAGTGTCGATAGAACATCCTGTGCTATCCTCTATAAATACACTATTGTCCCCCGGCTATAATATACAATGGACGGGATAAGCTCATCCACTCTGCACTAGGCTTTATTGTTTCAAGGATGTAGGCTGTATTTACCTATTTAGGTGATGCGAGGTATAGAACGTCTAAGCTAAAATTGCTCGCCCTTAATTTTATTGTTTTTGCGTTACACGTTGCGAGAGCAGTGGTGGGTGGCCAAGTGGTAACGGACGCGACTTACGAGTTGTAGGTCGTAGGTTCGAACCCAGACAGGCGCTTTGCTTTGTGTAAATTATTTCATTATCACTGCTCTCAAAACTGTGAAGGAAAACATCGTTAGGCATGTCCTAGAACCAAAAATTCGAGGAAATATGACATCTGCCAACCCGCACTGGGCCCGCGTGGGTGGTGGATTACGGCCCATTCCTTCTCACCGAGAGGAGGCCTGTGTCCCAGCAGTGGGAACATGATGATGATTTTGCGTTACACAACTACACATTAAAATATTTGTATAGAAAATAACATACAATAAATGGTTTGCCATCCTTCAGTCACTGGATAGATGTGAACATAGAAAATTGCGAAATGGTATATTTATTGTATTTAATTTGGTTTAAGCACGCAATTTTGGATTAGAGACGGACTCTTTACAGGATGACATGACATCGACATGCAAACTGTAACCATGAATTCAGCCCATGATAAATGTTTCGTTAGATAGCAAAAAAAAAAATCTGCTGTTTCATAGAAAAGTACAATAACCTACGCAGTCAAAATTTATAGAACAGCTATTTTTTTTTTAAATAACCGACCAAAACACCGTTAGGTGGGTGTCGTCGAGTTAGGGGGCAACTCGTCCACTTCGAAACTGGGACCAGGGACCACCTTTTCCACCTTTCTAATTTGACTAGGGGCGACGCCGTTCCTGTCACCCTGTATACCCTAAAGGCTTACTCCATTTTGTTAGGTTCTCTAAAAGCAGTGGTCTATAAAGTACCTGACATAATATAAGGGTAATTAATATTCCTGCCAGAGTCGCGGAATGTTCGAAAGAGTCACCGTGGCCCCTGGCACAGGCAAGTGAAGGAACACAGGTGGGTTTAAGTCAGTAAAAGTCTGACACGCCCTCTCGCTCCATCCAGAGCGGGAGAAGTTATATCATAATTTCCCACACAAAAAAAAGGTAAGTGCGAGTAATTAATATTCAGTAGTACCCTTCCTTAGACCTTCATCACTCCCAAAAGTACCTTCATCGTTTGCACTACCAAATACATTCCATACTTTTCCTTTTCTACAAACACAAAAGCCATTCTATGCTATAACGACTGCCAATTTGTCCATTCGACTGCTGAATGCTCCTATACCTCGGCTGATATCTGCAGTATTATGTCGGAATAGGACTAACAAATTGTTATGGTTGCCACCACTTCGTTTTATTGCCCTTTGTCTACGTTTTTTAGGTCTAGACATGTTCTAGGTATACAAATGGCTATCTGAGTTGGACTGGAAGTTATGACTGCAATGCTTAATGTCAATTGCCAAATAGATTGTGCTGGGAATTGAATGGAAGCGGTTAGAATATTAAGTACCAGCTGCGCCCCGTGGTTTCACCCGCGTAAATGTCGATGCCGTGGGAATATCGGGATAAAAAGTAGCCTATATGTTAATCCAGGGTGTCAGCTACCTCCATGCAAAATTTTATCAAAATTGGTCCAGCCGTTTGAGCGTGAAGAAGTAACAAACATATAAACACACACACTCACAAACTTTCGCCTTTATAATATTAGTGTGCTGGGTGTCTTGCGTAGATGTTTCTTTGAAATTATTTTGCAGAAGGAAGTAAAAGCACATGATACAATGCAGAATAGTTAGCCACTTGATTGACGAAAACTATCCTTATTTATAGTTAATTAGAGCTTATATTGTCCCACTGCAGGAGAAAAGCCTCAACCTTTCCACTCCTTCCTGTCTTAAAAACATATTCTTAGCTATCGTAAATTCTTCGATGTAAAGTCACATACAGGATACAGAAAATCTCGAAAGTTCAGTTGTAGGCAGATAAATATAGCTAAAGCTGAAAAGCGTTTCATGAATGTGAAGGGGTAAATTGTCTCATCACAACACAAGTTTCAATCATACTTCCTACTATCCTACTAATCCAACTAATATTGTAAATGCGAAAGTTTGTGTGGATGGATGTGTTTGTTAATCTTTCACGCAAAAGCTACTAATGGATTTCGATGAAACTTTACAGTAATATGGCTTATACATCAGAATAACACATAGGAAACTTTTTATCTCGATATTCCCACGGGATCAACACTTATGCGGGTGAAACCGCGGGGCGTTGCTAGTATTTAATGAATGCTGAGCTTTTGGTTTCTTTCGACTGTCATTTTCACTATTAAAAACTGAGATTCTCAGAGTAATATTAGGACAAAAAAAAATTGCTTCTCAAAACTCTTATAGCAAACAAAGCGCATACCTCACAGTATCTATTGCCCATTGAACCGCGATGCGCATTGTATGCAGCGCGCGCGCAAGTCGTCACGGTTTGGCGCGCAAGGTTCAGGGGGCGTGGTCGCCAAGCCTTATTGTTTGGCGCTAAAGCTATAATCTTGTGTTTAACAAATGCGCATGACCTTGAGAATTTGCGGAATGACCTTTATTTTAACAAATTCTTCCTGGGCGGAGTACTAACAACATATAGGGTTCATAGGTATGTTACATGATTGTGTCCTATGCGTCATGCATAATAATAATTAATATACCTAACAACAGTAATTCACTATGTCCACCAACCACCAATGGACGTCTTTTTGGCTGAATATGATGACTATATCGCACCGTCGGCGTCGGTGCAACAAAGTCACAACAGCTCATTTTTTTAATTTTACAGGAGATCTAGGACTTTTAAAAGTATAGGCATGGTTCAGAGCCAAAACTGCAAAATTGAGGTAAGTATTTACCTCAATTTTGCAGTTTTGGCTATTTGTGACTTTGTTTCACCGAAGGTGCGATATGTCATTGACAAGAGCCCTTAAATTAACTATTTAAATAAAAAGAACAATGATATCGCCGTGGAAGTAGACAACGGCGAAGGTGGTGTGACGTTTGCGGGGCCAACATGGCCAGAGATCGCACAAGACAGGGAGGTGTGGGAGGAAAAAGGGAAGGCCTTTATCCAGCAGTGGGCCACAATAAAGGCTAACAAAAAAAAACCTAATCAAACAACCAAAAGTCACAGTTCCTCTTCGTATTAAGTTTTAAACAACAATTTTACTCTATAGCACGTGGAAACGCAAACAAAGCTTTATGAGCGTGTGCGCTTGCGCATTGTGTGCCGCGCACGCGCCGTTACGGTGTTGCGCGCAAAGTTCAGGGGGCGTGGCCTGCGAAGCGCTGTTGTAGCCGCGAAAAATGTAATTAATAGGATTGCTGAACACTGAACATAATTAATCATTATTATGCGGAGTTAATTAGCGGGTTTAAAATGTGCATTTTAACCTGAACTACTTAGTGTCTGAAAATCTTTACAAATGTATCATCAAAAGTTGTATTTTTATTAGAGATAGGAAAATGTCTACGCTTTTTTAGAAATATACTGGGTATACCAAGAAGTTTTAAGCACATAGTTACCTACCTAATTAAGTAGAATATTTTAACCAACTTTGATTCTCATTGCATTAATTCCACTACAAAATAAAACTCTTTAGGCATGCTAACTTTTCTAGTAATACCACTTGATGAAATTAAGTTGTAGGCAACTACAACAAAGAAGCTCGGGTGTGAATTGTGCGCATTCTTACTTTCTCTAATTACTTCGATTACATGCAACTGCAATTTTAATTAGTCACAAGTTTATCTACTGCTAACCAGCTATTGTTTTGGACCATCCTGTGTATATTTGGCAAAAGATCCTTAGAAACAGTCAGCGAAATGAGCCGTTAAGGAAATTGACACACTGTGTGTTTAATAAAAAAAAAAAAACATTCTCATGCCTTTAACTTTCCCAATTGTTGTCTTCTTCTACCATATATCCCTCATCATCATCATCATCATCTGCCTGCCTTTTCTAACTACGTTGGGGTCGGCTCGGCTTCCAGGCTAACCGGATGCAGCTGAATACTAGTATTTTACATAGAGCGATTGCCTATCTGACCTCCACAACCCAGTAACTGGGTAATACGATATCCCAATCAATCAAAATAATACGGCTTTTTCTTCTTCGCACCTATCTTTCTCTTTTTACATCAAAATACAGTTACAATCTAAGAATGCTGTTAATTCCATTATGATCAGGGTGTCCATTTCGATGCCGCGCCGGATATAGGGGGCTCTGCAATAAATTAAACCCGATATTATCAGCCGAGCCGTGAAGATTGCTATCAGCTGCTACATGGAGTTCAGTCTTAACTTACAGTTGGTCTACGACACCTTAGACACTAGTGTCGGACATTTGGCGAGCTATTTTAATCTATTTACACTAACAAGATGCTGTTTGAGGAGAGTTGAAATGACGCATGCTTTATCAATTTATCGTTAATCGAATGTTGGTTGTCAACATCGCTTTTAATTTGTATTACGCTTTGTAAGAAACCATAAAGATGGTTTTGTCTCTTCTATTATCATTTAAAATGACTTTGAGTACGTCTTCCAATACTTTTTTTTGGCTATATCTAGATACGTATGTACCCTACGGTCTACTAAAAAGTTTGCCTTATCATGCTCAGCATCTATAAACAATTCGTTGATTTGTATCTATCAAACATTACCAATACTTACTACTGCATCATCTAGTAAGTCAACATGATTGTACAATATTTTCTCAGATACAATACGAGAGTGCTCGTGGTGACCTCTGGCGGCTAATTTCCTTCCTCCGAAGATAAGACGGTTCATAGTGGCGCTGATTTATTATTTGCTATCTCTGCCCTTTGGAGAAACGATTAAGGTCAAGTTGTAAAGGAAGGAAATGGTATATGAGCACGGAGGTACCTATAGTCTGCTTAGAGAGTATTGTCAGGTCGTTTGTAATATTGTTAAGTGTGTCTGCTTCAATACCTACTTGTTAAATTATTCATCATCATCATCATCATCAGCCTATAATGTTCCCACTGCTGGGACACAGGCCTCCTCTCTGTGAGAGGGAGTGGGCCGTAATCTACCACGCGGGCCCAGTGCGGGTTGGTAGATGTCACATGTCTTTGAATTTTTGGTTCTAGGACATGCCGGTTTCCTCACGATGTTTTCCTTCACCGTTTTGAGAGCAGTGGTGATGAAATAATTTACACAAAGTAAAACGCCTGTCTGGGTTCGAACCTACGACCTACAACTCGTAAGTCGCGGCCGATACCACTGGGCCACCACTGCTCTAAATAATTCATAAATTCATTCTTAAATTATTCATTAGATATTAAATAGAAATAGAAATGTAGACTTCATACATATTCTACTAAGAGACCCGTTCTCAAGACCATCTAATATTTTAGAAAGAACTTTAGAACTACGATTCATTTCACGATTTTCAATCTGTATTGGCATTTCGGTGCTCCTAATGGAGTACCTAAATGAAAACCAAGGTCGTATTTCCTTTAATACCAAACTAAAGCTACCCACTCTCTCTCTCACACAAGAGACTCGCGATGGAGTCACGAAGTTTCTCGCCCGTTCTTCTCCATAGTGTACGCTTTGGAATGGGCAACTAGCTTCATTTTTCTGACTGACCGACCCCTCGACAGTTCAAAAGTGCCTTTAATTGGTTTATTAGAAATAAATGCTTTGAACACAAAAAAACGAACAATAACAAATATCCATTCAAATGAAACTACTAGCACCATACATCACCACAATCTCTGACCCACATACCTGCAAATCCCATCCGATGCTCTAACGGCTCATTCCATACAGTTAAGATCCAAAAAAAATGTTGCCAGATCCTTGTATAGACATTCTTAGTACACGTCAAATCGTCCATTGAGTAACGGTGTTGCCAGTAAGTGTACAATTAGAGGGTCCAGTGCTTGTAGTAAAAACGTTGAAGAGCTAAGTATAGGTGGTACTAGAATTGACTGGATTGAGGATGTAGAATTTTAAATGGAAGGGGCAAAGGATTTGATGGAATTGGAGGTAGAAGCTTTTTGGTTGGTGACTGTAGATATGAGGTTATCAATAGATATGGAAGAAAATAACATACAGATTTCAGTTTCCATTGATGTATTCGAACTCATGAATAAATAAAATAGAAGCTCAGTGTGGCTATTTTTACGTATGTAAATTTTAATGTTTGAATGATAAGATAGGTAATATGAATAAAGCATCGATTTGATTTTAGCTGATGAATGGAAACAGTAAAATATTGACATTGTTAACAAAGCCCGTTTGTTGCGAAAGCTCAAAAAGCTAATAAATAATATTGAACATGCTCATAAATATACCAATTCTTTTGTAAGTAGCTTCAAAATTTTAACCATTAGCCTTAAACGAGTCCATATTTACAACCATTTTGAAATAGGTTACCGTTCATTACAAAACATCTTGAAATATGTTCACTCATTCATTCATATTCCAAATAATGCACTCGACCCACTAAATATGGATGACATGATGATTCATCTCCTTTTAAATTGAGAATAGCTGCAAAATGCGTGCGCGCACGAATATGTCACATATTGTAACGGTTTTTATGAGAACTGTGGATGTAATATTATATTGAAATGGTTTATGGCCTCATTGGCCCATTACCCTTTTAAGATGTGATTGGTTTTTTCGATTGCACATTGCACAATATTATTAGCCACCATTGGGAGGAGATATTGATTGGCTTATGAGCTTGGTAGTAATATTTATTCTTTAGTAATATTGCTTCATTGATTTCTCACCTTCATTATTTCAAATGCTTGAAATTCTTCTCTTCTCTGTTAATCATTCTCTATCTCTGTCTAAATTACACTCCAAAGACCAACCCCCGCCCTCCCTCCTCGTCATCCTCTTTAACATTAGTATGTTTTCTGGACTCCAATTAATATGAGTCAAACATTTCAAATCCATTACATTATTCCCTTCTCTATACATTAGCTTCTCTGTCAAATTTAAATTCAGCTTTTCTAGTAATGTACCATCTTTTTCTTCGCCAACGGACAGTGGGTCAACAACATTTTCTTACTATCATCTAAAAACGTTGACCGTTTGAATGCAGTTAATTTTCGAGAATCTTGCGCCGCTCTGTTTAGGGAGAGTGCGAGAAAAAGTTGCAATGACAAGTGCGCGGGCGCAACGGTGCGACACTTTATATGGGATAGCCGGTTCCTTGTGGACTTAATGCTTGGGGTGATTGAGGTTGGTTACCTTACCCGTAAGGTACCTGGTTAAACAATTTTAATGGACGGAGCTCCTCGTGTACCTACTTACATATGGATGACGATTGGCTCATTGTTAAGTACTTGCATACCTACACCCAAATGAAATCACCCGAAGGTTCGTTGCTTTCATATGCGGTTGTGTTTACGACACCCTGTTCAAAAAGTGAATCAGTCTTGCATTTGTTTAGTGAACAATAATGTCTTGTTGGCATTTCGCCATTTTTCATTTGTAACTTCTTTAATGACTTCAGCTTCTTCTTCTTCATCCATTTCACATATGTTTTCAACTTCGTCTCCTATTGACGCCTAACTATTACGCTGCCAGTACCTTAAGTAGGTAGGTCCATTTAACAATAAGTATTAACCCCATTTCTCTACAAGCAACTCTACTCACACCGCTGACCGAAGCGTGATAGTTCAGATAACTACCATCCATTACGATTCCAAAGATAATCCCGAAACAATTGTTGTCGAAAGCGGCAAACACTTAAAACCGATTATGTGCGCCCGCGCCGCCGAACCTACCACCTAAGGCCGCGTACACGATGTGTAAGTGGAATGCGCTGTTCACACGTAAGCATGTCGCGATTTATGTTGTTTATATTGAAGCTAAGTTACGAACAAAGGGAGTCCGTAAGTGTGAATTCGGCTTTTTTGAAAAAGACGAAAAAATTTATGTTGGTTTTTTTGTGGTAAAAAATTTGTTGAAGGAGTGGATGGTAAATTGCAGGCTAATGAATGTGCAACGGAAGCCCTTTGTCTTCGAAATTTATTGGTATTTTATTTGGGACATGTAGCACAGCTTCCATTTTCAACACCACTTCTGTAGTTCTGTACCTACATAAGGTGGTTCTTGCTGAGCAGGAATAGCTGTAATACACTTTATATGAAACTTAAATAAACACAAAGAGTGATTAAAAGAAAAAAAGCTAGGTATAGTATATAGTACCCTCCAAAAGTAAGTGACATTTTGCCACTTCAGCTGTTATGCCACATTATGATCTCTGTAACGGCTGGGCCGATTTTGACGGGACTTTCACTGTCAGATAGCTGATGTAATGAGGAGTAACTTAGGCTACTTTTATTTTAGAACAAAATAGGGTTCTGGACAAAAATTAAAACGTTTTAAAAAATTAAAATCTTGATTATTTGGCTATTGATTGACTTGATTATTTTTTATAATAATTAGTCATAGATAGTTGAATTAGTCAATAAAAACGTTATAGTGTACAGTTAAATATTTGGAACTAGAATTTTATATCATAATATGGTGTGTCACAGCTGAAGTGGAAAAATGTCAGCTAACTTTTGGAGGTACATTTACAACCCAAAATTAATTTAACTGTTCAGGGAGGTTTAATTTAGAAATTGAGAATTGATCTAAGAAAGGCTGGTGATTATCCAACAACAACATTAGCTTACAAGCTGCTTCCCTTCATTCACTATTCATAGAATTTGTACTAACTTCTAAAGTCCTCAAGATAAAGTAATTTACATTTCCGCTATTATGTTAGAAATCAAGACGCTGCGAATAAGTGCTTCTGACTCATTTGAACATGCACCCGTTTACATTACAATAATACGAGTTCCCTTGAAGAAACACCTGGTTCTGCAATAATCATAACATTCATAATAAGTATTGTTGGCACATGCTAATATGAACACGTTTTGAGTGCAGTATCTTTGTCAGCAAGCATTCATTCAATACTTAGTACTGAAAATGATAACTATCATAGCGTTACACCTGTTGGGATTGTTATTATATAAGGTGCTATAAAAATATCTGCCACGGCTTCAATGGGAGACAGTATTTTGTATATAGATTACAGTAGTGAAGAAATTTTATGCCCCTGAATAGTTAAATCAATTTGAGAAAATAAAGTAATTAAATAAACATTTACTCTATTCTGCATAACGTGTTTCAAAAACTACGTGCGATGTGTCGCTTCATCACATTTTGCGAAATGAAATGACAGTGCAGCAACAGCTAATTACTACGGGACGGTTTCATGCAACTAAATCAATTCATACACAATTTTATTAGAATGAAAAAATTTATGACATAAGATCAATAATGTATCTTTACTATTGTAATGTATACAGAATACTGTCTCCCATTGCAGCCGTGGCAGATATTTTTATAGCACCTTATATATTGTGCTCCTTAGTATGTTTGCTTTCGATGCTTTTTATTATAGCTTAAGTTGAATTTAATATCATCAATAGACAGGTAAGGCGTGATCGAATCTTTATCCAAAATATTGCAACACTAGTTTCCTTTTTATTAATTTGTTGTTCCCCACCCACCTCGTCGCATCGTATCGCTTGCCCGCGCTAGTACTACGTTTTCACTTAGCGTTCTTTCTGACTTTTTTTGCTGGGCTCCTCAGAGTCCTAGCGTCAAGTTTAGTATAGCCTTTCTCACGCATTGGGCTATCAAATGCAAAATGATTTTTTTCAAATCCGACTGTTCCGGAGATTACCCCGCACATACAAACTTACAAACAAACATTTACCTCTTTATAATATTAAGTATAGATATATAAGGGAATATAATATCACGAAAGGTGTAGCTGTAGATGGTCTTGAAATTTAAATGAAAATTATTATAGAGGATGCTAATGATGACACTGTAGATATCAAAAAAGGTGGAATGGATATTAAAACCAACAATGTACTAGATGAAGAAGCTCAACTCGCATCAAATGCAAATTCAGACGCGAACTTTCTAAGTCCCAAACAAACTCTAGCAAGTAGTCCGGAAGAAGAAGAAATTTTACATACAAAATTTCACATTTTCTCAGTAGATTTAACACTCAAAGTTAAGTATTGTTGTCGCGAGCCTAGTTGACACAGTTCCGTAATATCTACACACATACAATGGATGGGTGTCCGTCGTTGTAAATCAAATAACAATGACATGTTCTTTGGCGCGAAACTAAATAATGTTGTTTGACGTTTACACAGTGCCTATATTATGATGAAACTCGCATGAAATGGATGGGGATTTAAGAAGTTATGGCTTGTTGGTGTTGGTTGAATATGCCTGATTTGTGCATTTTAGTGCGAGTACATTCTACCATTTACATTTTATTATAGGATGGAACCAAGCCTTGGTAAAGTCTATTGAAGCGCTAATATGAGTAAAACAATATTTTACTTACATATGTAGTTAGACTGCCAGTCTGCATCACCCCCACTGATCAAACTTTGGACAAAAGTTCCCTCCACGACTTCCACGCACAACAAAGACTAGGGCATTCTCCAGTCTGTGCTAATGTGGACAATTGCTTTTATTTGGTCGAGCTTGTCCTAGAAAGTCTTCCTGTTCAACAGTTCCCGAATTTGCCTCTAACATTAAAGGCAAATTGATTATTATCATCATATAAAATTAGACCATGGTGTATAAATCTTAGATGAACCTGTGCAAAGTTAACATGAGTCACATACATCTTGAAACAGACAACAAAACTTACAAACTGGACCAACATAAGTACAAGGTACTTGTTTCTTTGCTCCTAGGAAACTACACATGGTGGTGAAGTTAAGTTAGACGTAGCGACAAGACTTGCGGCTTTTTACTGCCTATTAATGTCAGCAGGGACATATTTCTTCGGAATTATGAGCGTAATACGGTAATAACTGGGACTACTACATTGTCCGTGGTTGTTGCTGTCACTAAAGTGTCTCAATCAGATGTTATTTTAGAAATTCTGCACATGGCAGAACACACAGTCCTAAGATAGTGAATCGAATACAAAATATATTTAAAGATCTCAATTAAGTGGACAATCATTTTATCCAGGAAAAAGCAAACTTTAAATTGAACGTGGTAAACGACGTTTCGGCAGGAAAGCAAAAAATTTGAATAAATAAAAATTATATGCTGTTTCTTGGTTAGGACATCATGACTTAAGAACGGCTGGACCGATTTGGAAATATTTTTTAAATGTTCGTACCTTGTAGTCCAAAAGTTTTCGGAAAATGTTCAAATCCGGCCAAAATTTAACGTGCTTTTTTTCTATGGGATTTTGGGAAAGGACGACGTGAGTCTGGTCAGCTAGTTTTCAACAAATATGAACGAAAGTACTACCCTACTCTACCAAAGTATTACCTTCATCATTAATGACTACCATTTGTACAATACCAAAGCTGGATAAAAAACCAACCGTTGCTCCGTCACTAGCATTAGAGTCAATAAGCCCTTTACTGTATTATCAAGTATCGATAAAGTAACTGTCTATTATATTATGTGCATTATCAACTATATTTAACTTTCACTATCAGTCATTTAGAAGTACCTATCTGACAAAGCATTTTCGTTTTCTCTACACTTTAACTTTTATAGCTATAGCTGTGTGTGAAGTAGCTCGCACCTGCGAAGGGCTTAGATCATTTTAAATATCTATTGAGATTGGAGTGTCGTATTCTATAGGTAAGAACAACCACAATGACCCGAATGGAACGGAAAATCAATCAAGAACGTTCTAAACACTCTAAACTACCAATAAAAACCTATTTAAATCACTGATCGAAACAACGAAACCGACCTATATGCATGTGGAACATCAAAAGAGTTCCCGTCAATAAAGTTTGACCGAAAGAAATGATTGCCCAAGCTTTCCAGCAATTGGCACGGCTAGTGGCCCAGATTCGTTACAAGAATAACCACGTAACTGCTAGAATGTAGGTTAAACAGACCTTTTGTTAGAAGGAACGGGCTGCGGTTCGATAGGGTGACAAAAGGTCTCTGAGAATTAGCTGGAAAGTAGGCGGTAGTTAGGTCTTTTGTGCACTTAGAACTTTATTGGAAAGGAGTAGTATGTTGTACTGGGATATAGGACTTTATACTTTACTTACAATTTTTTTTATTACATAAGGTTTGTTGTACTGGGTTTGTTGTTATGTTGGGCTTATGTTAAGAGCGTTTACGATGTACGGCATTTCATACAAACTTTCAAGCCCTTGTTTTTCGAAATGAATGAACCCGATTTTAATGAAACTTCGTACGCATAAGCAAGATACAAAGGTCTAAAAATTTAGCCTACACAACATTTTCGAAATGCCCTATTTAAAAAAAAAAAAAACTGGAAATCTCTGTTTCTATGCAAAATTTAAACTAATTAATAATTCTCTTATATTTTATTTACTTTGCTCAAACAAATAAAATATAAGAGAATCATAAAATTCGATCGATTCATATTCTAAAAATCTCAACCATTTATGCAAAGGTGGGACAGCTAATTGCTATAAACTGACTGTGCGGTAGACTGTACGTGGCTTTCAAAATTATAGAAGGCAGTGGAAAATTATAGAATGTTCTTGTGGCACATGAAGCGATGATTAAAAAAAGTCTCTAATTTTTATATGAAATGCAAATGACGTTTACATTTAGCAGTTTTTTTGGGATTCGCAGCTTTAATACACTATGCTGAGACTGGTATATTAAATACGAGCCCTGCCTATTACGTTCTTCCAAAAAACAATAAGAATTTTAAACCTGTTCGGTTGTTCAAAAGGTGAGCAAACGGACAAACAATCATTTCCTCTTTATTAAGTACGAGAGTATATTAAAATGACGCCAACGCGTTCAAATGCTCGGTCAAATAAAGTGTTCAACATATGAATATTCAGAAACGGTCAGTGACTAAGCCCCGTCTGTCTTAAAACCACGGATCTTAACAATTTTTTCTCTTTGTTCTTGAACTGAGTAAACAGCTGATTCACTAGCATGAC
This sequence comes from Amphipoea oculea, assembly GCA_945859645.1. Lineage (NCBI taxonomy): Eukaryota > Metazoa > Arthropoda > Insecta > Lepidoptera > Noctuidae > Amphipoea > Amphipoea oculea. The sequence continues at coordinate 21,237,898 of OX243873.1, forward strand.
TCAGTGAACCGTTCACCTTCTTTATTTACTCAATAAAACTAACAACTTATTAGTAAAGGAACCACGAATTAATTTTATGACATACTAGCTTCTGCCCGCGACTTCGTACGCGTGAAATTTTTTGTTACCCCGACCCACCCCGTCGTATCGCATCGCCCACCGATACTATTACCCCGTATTCGGTTAGCGTTCTATGTGTCTTTTTTCCTTTACTCGGCTACTAATGGACGTAGCCTGATGCTTCCTTAAGAATTGGGCTATCAAATACAAAAATAATTTTTCAAAAAAACTATAGATTAAACTTATAAGTATCACGATTTTATGGAGATTAATTTGCAACAGTATTACAATTTGATGTAAATTAATATTCATAAATGACTCAACTTCCTTTTCGATTGGAATAGAAGAATGGAAAAGTGAGAATAATGTATTAAAAATCCATTTTAAAAGTCTACTAAAGTGTTTTTTTTTGTGTTGGTCACAGTAAAGTCGATATTGCAACACAATTTTTTATTAAATATATTATTACTATTAGCATATAAAACTTCTTTTAACCTAATGAGTAGATTGTTCAATAAATTCCATTATCAAAATCAGATTTCTATTAAAAATCACAATTTTTAAATGGTGATTTCTATCTAACCAGCATATTATATAACTTAATCTGTCCGTTTGAGGTGTGAATATCTCACGGCGGCTATACTTTATCAAAAGTTTTACGATCTTGGGATGCTTCTCGCATTGGTCATCACTTCGTTAGTGAGTTATACTTGAAGATTTAATCGTGGAACGTTTATCACGAAGATGATCGCAGGTAATTAAATTAAAAGGGAACGCATCAATAATGATGTGTCAACTTCAAATGACATAAGCTGTCATGTTTCTGGCGGGAAGATCCGTTTTCATGTGAATTTTTTTAGTGCACACTAAATTTTATTGTGACTACGGTAGGTAATATTTTTTGCTTTATGATCTTTCTGAGATATTTCTGTTGGCTTACTTGCGGTGATTCATTTCACTAAAATACTAGATTTCAGAGAGATGAATCATGGTAATATAGAATGAAATATAGCACTAAGTTGCTACAACTTATTTACGCAACACGAACATCACCTTACACCTGGTATTTTAATATCATCATCAATCATTATTTTCAGCTCGTATTTACCCTATAAGCCTTCTGGTATTTAAGCCTCCAATTTGACATTATCCATGAATTAAACACGACATACACTGTATCAGTTTACGCAAGAGGGGCCATTAAATACCGAATGTTAGTCGAAATTTTACGACGGCGATCAATGGGCCATAAATGCGTGTATAGTGGGTTGCTCTGACCCCAATGAGACCTATTTTGACGTCATATGAGTGCATTGAAAACAAGAAGCTTATAATGAAAGCCAATTTTGACGGGTATACATGACGTTGAAGTAAGTAAGTAGCTATTGTTTTGAGCTTTGTTGATTGAAGATTTGGTAGATGACGCACGATAACCAGTCCGCCCCTAAGACGACCCACTGACCCAGGACAGGATATACCTAGAAAGGAGAAAAAAACCTAGTATGATGTTATGGTTTGGGGAGCACCATAGAATGATTGCAATTTCTAGCATAGGCATATTAAAATGTGAGAGTTCTCTAAAGAGTTTTGATTCGATATTTTTCATTAATAATTTCCATCCCCATAAAGATTTAGGTATAGAATGCGGAGTCTCCATTTCTGTTTTATACTGGTTTTTTACCAAAACTACTGATGAATCCTCTTCATACCATAGAAATTATTAGAAATAGCGTAGTCATCCGGTCCTACCTCCAGTCCGAAGGTAACGTGTGCCCAATGTGGCGACACTACCACAAAAAGTACCATTTATGTTACGGCTTAGCAGTAAAAATACTTGCTGTGAATTAATATCACGCCTCGCGGCAGTTTCCGCCAGATGGCGGTGTGTGTTTTCTATAATGTTAGTTTGTTCTTATTAAAACAGGCGGCGCGCGCGCATGCAACTGTTTTCTTTCCATTTTGAAGCTTAATAGGGTTGTCGAAGTTAATAGAAATGTTGTGCGTAGTGCGTGTTGTTTTTGGATGTTGTGGATTATCAGAATTGATTGGGGTTGAATTTAATAGATGAGTGTGTTAATTCTAATATTTTTGTTAGCAGAATTGTATTATAGACTGTAGTGGATAAAGTAAGTAGGAACGATAACAAAGCTCACACATTTCATGTGATATTAGTAATAATCATAAATCGTCCCTCGTCTTTTGCTTTTAAAAGATGAGACTTGACCCCGCCTCCCGCGCTCTTTCCGCCGCCCCCGTCCCGCGCTCAGACCTCATACCGTTAGAGACCTAAAATCGTGTACTGCGCAAGTCAAACCACGTGGTGTGTCAAAAGTCTCATATTTCGTGGCGTTAACTATACCTATATACCTACCTAGTAAAATGTATTAAGGATTCTGAATTTTTTAATTTGCTGCATTTTTATTAGGTAATTTATAATTAATTCTGAAAGTAACAAGTGGCAGGCGTGGCAGCCCTGTACTCCTGTAAAGGATTACACCATTGACGCGTGTTATTACAGTATTACAGTTAAAATTAACTGCCGTACAGTTTTCAAGTTCATAACACACAGTACCTAACCGAGAATTATTTTCAGATGATTTGTTTTGGTTTTTTAACATTAACTAAACGATAGTCCTTCCGTGAAAGGTCATTGATATTTTAAAGTAAACTTTATGATTTATTGTTTGATTTGTTAGGGTAAACATGAAGACTAGTTTTTATTTGTTTTTACCTAATTCAAATGAACTCCTCGAATTTTATTGACTGTTTCTGAAATCGTATATAGTAATCCCGTATATTTCGCCTAGTCTGATATCGCTCATTTGGAGAAACATTGACGTAACTGGATTTTTTTTTTATGTCTATGCTTTCCTAACTTAAATACGCTTTCTAAGTGCTTTGGTATATTTAACAAATTTTTGGGAAAAATACATTTAAGTACGTCGATGTGTCTCCAAGTGAGCGATTTGTTCAAATTCAGTGTAATCGACTTAAAAACTGACTGACTGCCTGGCTGGCTGGCTGGCTGGCTAACTGACTGACGAAATAAAAACTGTTTGGGCTGTTAGTGAGAAATTTGCAAATTCTCCATGAAGAACCTAAACACTTTGCCTGCCCTAAAAACTAAACCCAAAACGTTCAGCAATTACACTCTCGACCAAAACAAAGATTACAAAGTACCCTTCAATGTTTACTGTATTCTAACGTTCTTCCTCCTTTGTCTACAGGCCTGTGCCCCTCGCTACGTATCCTACGTGTCAGCCAAGCTGGACCAGAGAGACCCGGTGGGCACGTGCTTCGTCGCCAACTCACCAGACCTGAGTGACGTCAAGGAGTTCTCCCCGTGCAGAACATGTAGGTATCTCGATGGCATCGACGCACACGCATGTTCGTATGCATGCGTGCATGAACAGACTCAAGGGATAGATAAAGCTCTTTTATCTATTCTGGAAAACTCATGGGTGGAGGTGAAGATATCCCAGAACTGGTTTTCTTGCAGCATATGTAACATTACATACTTCACATGAATTACTGAACACTGTTGGATCAAGATATCGCAACATTACCGAGTCGAAATCAGTATGAATACATCGATTTCATTTCAAAGAAAATTCACCTAAGTGCATACATTGTACAAAAATCAAGTTCAATTTTACATCAACTATTTAGAATCAAAAGTTCATCACACAATTCACACAACCTCATAAAATGGCAACACAGTCCGTAGTAAAAGGGCGCCAATGGAGCCATCATGGATTCATGGCCGCAACAATGGCGGTCATGAAAGCGCGCGAAAACCGACTCACTTCCGCCGGTAATGGCGGCAGGCAAGGGAATTAGCGTGACGAGCCTGAGGCACTGAACATGATTTACGATACCACTTTCGTGTAAAACGATAAATTTAAGGGTCACGTTACATTACAAAAATATCATTGTGTGATTTGATGGTTTTTTGAAATGTGAAACTTTAATTTTTATTTGCGATCGCCCACACAAACTTTGAGAGGACCACACATTTGTATGGTAACAATATTCAATCATTTTTAGTGTCGTAACGATCTAGTTTACATTTTTTATATTCGGTTAAAACATTTCTTTATTTTATACAGACACTTTCAACACACTGCACATTTTCCACACAAAAAAAAAGCATTAAGTACGCATATAATATTTTATTATAACAGGTATATAATACAACAAAATAACTATCTATGCTTTCTTTAGGGTTCCGTTCAGTGGACGAGGGTGAGTATCTTCTGAGGTAAAGTTCGATGTGTAACGCACTTGTCGACCAGTAGAAACTCATACACTTCATCATTAATGTATGAACATGTTGACCCATCTCATACAGCCTTCAGTTGTCTTGGAAATGTGAAGCTATCGCCACTTTTACCTACCCAGTATGGCGAGTAAAAAAAAAAATCAAAATATAATTTCAAATGACATTGGCAACCCCATTGAAAAATACAGGGTGGAATAAGCTTGAATAAATAAAAGCCATTTTTGTATTAATAAAATAATATCTATTAATCGCCATTCTTAGACTGAAACCTCATTGCTGTTTTTGATACAAAACTGAATTTAATGAAAACGTTTATAATATTAATTTTTAGTTAATTTTATTTAATAGATCTCCTCTTATAACCATTATACATTTAACATAAATGTTTATGTTTGCATGTATCTATATTGTATGTGTACCTATGTGTCGTACTGTGTTCTTAATATTTTATGTGAAAACACTTCACAATGTGTGTGGAAAACAACACTACAACAATGCAAAAAAGATGAAGTAGCTCTTCGTATTGAGAAAATAACTACCTTTTCAGTAAGCAATACACTCGACAAATTATAAGAAAAAAAAGATTAATTGGATACAGTAAAATATTACAAGTTTTAGGAATTCAAGATAGTTACATCGTTTTCTTTTATTAATTATAAAAGAACACGTTTAACATAGATTATATTTAATAACGCAACGATAACACTGTATTTTATAGAAAAACATCTGTATAATAAATAAAAAGACACTATATTCACATAAACAGTCAAGCACCCTGTATGTTACACTGTATATTAAGGCATCGTATAAGTGTATAATTCATTGCGGGTCCATATTGATTGTTAATTGATTTGTTTTTAATTTGCAGCGAGTTACGGACAGCGCAAGACAGGCATGTGCCAAGCCGGTTTCTCAGCAGCTATATCAAAGGTAAGCAAGTAGCATAAATGTATAAATAAATGAGTATTTAAGGACCCCGTAATAAATTTGTTTTGTTTTTCTGTATTTCCCGGAAAACGGTTAAATAAGAATTGGTTTGAGTCAAATAACGCAGCACTTTAATCAATCTCTCACTTTTCTTTATCAAAGTTAGCAAGCATATTTTCAAAATCTGTTATTTATTTGTTTATTATTAAGGTACACCAACAGCTTCTATGTATAATATTATATCTTAAGTACCGTCAAACGGGGTGAATAGGGATGCAGGGGTGAATCGGGACCAAACTTTAAAAGGGATTTTAACATTAAAATAATATAGTTTGTGGCCAAAAAGGACCCTAATGTGTTTACTGTAATTTAATTAACGATTCGTGCCCTTATTGACAACAAGTAGGTCACAATAGTCTCGGTCTTAACAGTCGCCAATTATAGGTTTACTAGCAATCTCAGAAAAAAAGTGAAAAAAAAAAAAAAAACATTTAATGTTCTTAAAGCTACAAACAACTCCAGCCTAGTTTTGAAATCTAAAAGTAATCAACCCGTACCTTAGAATAAAGAAAATTGCGTTTCGTTCTGAGGCAAAATTTTAAATAAAGAAAGGGATTTCTTCGTGGCGTTTAATAACGGTGTTGCCATTTATCAATTGTCTCCGTGTTGCAATACACAAAAATATGATGACAGTTTATTATCTTTTTTGTCACACCAATTACATTCCATTTCCAATTATTTCGAGTGAAATCCGCTTTTTATCGGAACCGATTTCTGGCAACATTAAAAAGAGAGGTTATTAATTTAATTTTCATAAGTGCTCGTATTAAAATGCAATTATTGTGGTCGGCTGTCATATTGTGACAAATTAGCTACGGTGTTTTGGGTAATAGGTAGTCATTTTATTTTATTACCGAGAAGATAAAAGGTGAGGTCAGGTTATGACTTATGACAATCATGATCTTTCGTTGCACAACTGATGTAACATTTTCGCACTAGGTCGATGTAAGAGAAATGCAGAAGAAAATCTGCCAATCGTTCTGGAAATACTTACTATTATGGAGAATTTGTTACAAATTCGAACGATGAGTGTTGAGAGCAGTTGTATTTCGAATTCTTTATTTATAAAAGACTTACTGAATTCTGAGGACAAAAAATATTATACCTATTTGCAAAGCTTACTCTGAAAATAATTCACTCCGAACATGAACCCTTCAAGTAACTCTTCATCCTTACACAAAACACGATCATTTTTTGTAAAAAAAAACCAATTCTTACTTCTTTCATGTAAAACATCGTGATTTTACGATCGTGGGAATAGAATTATTTTTGCCCATAGTGGAATTATCTTCGTGATCGCGGCGACCGACGCGCACACGTGACGCGCATGCGCGCCCGCAACCGCGCAGACTCCTTATGAATTATTTAACTTTTATTGTTGCCAGTGCAAAAAATAAAACAAGAAATGGTAAGATTTCTATTTCGAGAATAGTGAGCGAATTTTATTGCAGTTTTATTATGTCTCTGTATTTGGGATACAATTGAGATTTACCGCTAAATTCTGACAGGACAATCCCTTGGCGTCCTAGTATGGTAGCGGTTACCAAGCAGGACTTTATTTGTTAGTGTCCCGGTGTAGTGCTTATAAAATTGCATGAGTATCGTAGAAGCTACTTACATACGCAGCTACCCATAAAAGTTCTGAGCCGAACATGGGCATCCCGAACGGACCTTGCAAAGAAGCTAGAAAGAGATTTTGACTTAATCACAACACAAAACACTTATTTAGAATAGAATAGAATACTGTTTATTATGTACACCATATAATTTACAGACATAAATACCTATAGAAACTTAACTACCTACTACTACTACTGCTACTTTCTTACTTATTTATTTTTTTAAATTTTATGAATAAGTAACATAAAAATACCTTACAAAGGCGGACTTAATGCTCGAGGTATTTTCTACCAGTCAAACTTAGGGTGATGCAGAGAGGAAACATGGCAGATGCAACACAAGGGATAGATAACACGAAACTAACTTTAAATTACAAGAATAAATACATAGATATAAACAGCATAAACTTTGTTAAGAGAAATAACGATCGGTAGAGGAGTAAACGAATCCAGCGCATCAGCGCTGGGATGTTTCTGCCAACTCCTTACGTGTATGTTTACTTATCATGCCACTATTTAGCTAGGTGCATGTGATATGTCTTATAGCTGTCCTAAACATAGGAGCATTAAATAAGATAACACATCGTATATTTTGCCAAACCTGAGAAAAACCTGCTACCTAGACAGGCATAATTGTTATTTGTATAACAATTATGCCTGAACAAATCCTACGATGAAATCTCTGAATTGGGTAACTTTCATGTTTTAGTAACAAATAAATAATAATATGTTTGATAGTACCAATACCATTTTCAGAACATATTGTATGATTTTCATAGAACACGTTTTAATCAAGATAGGTAGCTCGAATTCTCTAAATTCTATTTAAAATTATCACGTATACCTAATCTATAAATAAATTAAATTTATAACACAATACACAAAGTGTGGGCAATCTTTAACAGTAATCGTTAAAACAACAATTAAAATCGATTTAAATTCGAGTCAGAAACACACAGACAATTAATTTCCATTATCTAAAGAAATAACAATAAAGATGACACCGAACGACTACCTTGCCTTTGCCTTACACTTAAAAAAAAGTGATTAATGTCACCACACCGATTCAATGGGACTTTTTTTCAGTGTTGCCAGGTGAATAAGAACGGTTTCGATATGGGTGTCACGTGCCATGAATTTTTTTTGGGATTCATAATCTCTTAAAACGAGGAAAGGTGTTAGATGCGCATTCTATTGATTGACATAAATTGTATCATGTTATGGTTTCTGTTAAAAGTTATCTAAATATTAATAAAGTGTGAATTTTATAGATTCTTATTCCACGTGAATTCGGATGTGTCACGTATTTTTCTATTATGCTCTTCTCGATTTCTGGTAAAAAAAATATTAAATTCAACCAAAATCAGGTGTTAAACTACGACCTTTCTAAGGCTTATGTTTTTGGGGTTAAAAAAAAAGATGATCACCAAAAAAATATATTGAACACCAAAAAAATGAAGTTTAAAATTACAATAGTTCTAGCTGGGTACCCCGAGGTTAGGTTTGGTTAGGTTACTTTAAACCCTTTACACAGAAATAGGAGCCCCCGACATAGGATGCAAGAGCGAGCAAATGAGAATACAAATACCTTTACCTAGGTATTTTACAATAAATTGGAGTTTTAATTTTGGTGATCATTTACTATTTTTGGCAGTAAAAAGTGTTTTTATATTTTACTTTATCTGGTGATAAGTTAAACATAAGCCTATGTTTTTGTATCGATTGTAAACCATCAAGGATAAATCAAGAATAAACAAACGAATACGGCCCCAAACCTCATTAAAATGGCACAAGACACTAAAATCTAGACCATTTCTGTCACGAAGACACAGATAGCCATCTTACTCTTTTATCATCTGCATCCAACTCGCAAAGATGGTATCTTTTCTAAGAAGACGGAACCCGATACCAAGACGTTAGGTACCATGGATGTTGGCAATCTTCACGTGGACGTGATAATTTTGCTAAACAGTCTCATAACAATAGTACGGATTAGTTGGAGAAACCAGTTGTTGTAAGAAATAGGAATGGATTTTTCGAATGAATGAATGATCGAGCTATTTTTTAATGATGTAGACAAAGATTTTTCTCCAATACTAAACACAAATAGTTTTAAAATTATAACAAAGTAAGTATTTTAAATCAGAAGCTCTTCCATACTAAATTCCGGTTCTTTATCAAGACTATAATAACGTTTCTCACCACTCTTGAATTGCCAGTCCAATCTTCTCCAACAAACTTCAAAACCCATAAAAAAGTCCAGGAATTCTAGCATCCCTATCCCGCTTTCCAACAGCATCAATTTTATTGAAGTGTCCATCTATAGCCCAATAAATTTGTCCCCAGCTCGCAGCGAGGTGCGAACGAACACAATTCATTACTATTCATTGCTACACCGTGTTGCATCCTAATGGGCCCCATGTGTTGCCAGCCATGATTCACTTGCTAGACGATCTTTAGCTTTGAGGAAGGCTGTGCAAATCGGTGGGTGAATGTGTTCGGCTTTAAGTGTAACTTCTTTTTCCTTTTTAGGAAAAAATATAGTCAGGTTTATCTAAATAAAAATTCTAAAGTTGCTTGCAAATTGCAACGGCCTTGCCTGGAGGTTTTGTTAAAAAAAAAACTCACAAAAACACTTTTATGATAAGTAGTTAATACAGAATAAATTTAAATGTATGTAGAACTGCACAAGAAGTGGAATTTCACAAAAGTACTTTTTAAAACGAATCCATGAGCAAATTAAGTTTAGATTTTTTTCTAATAATGCTTAATTTTTTACATACCACGTTTCTTTCGTAGCAAGTTGAATATCTACGCAATATGAATGTCGCTGAAGTTCGCGCGATTTTTTCCAAGAATTACTGTCTAGCCGCACAAAAAAATATCTGAACTTTTAAATCAACCATATTATTTGAAGACGTTTTTCCTCACCGAAGCTAGCACAATTTCTCAACATTACTACGTCAAACATTCCTGTAGTTTACAAACATGGTTTTGGAACGCGTCCGTAAGCGGCAACCATTTGCAGACAATGGCGGCGCGAAACGGGCGGGAAATCGATGCGTCCAGGACTTTTGCGGAATTGAAGACTTGTGATTTGTAAAAGATTTTTTGCTATGAAAATAGTTTATAATCTTGGAATGGCATCGTAAAAGGTGCTGAAAAATATTGGCAACTTCTATTTCAGAAGATAGGATACAGTAAAACGGGGCTACTTTGAACAGGCGGGGCTACTTTGACCAGGCCGATCACAACGCTATGACGCGTTCCCCACACCCCGCGACTCGCGCAATATTACTCGAGGTCACGCACACTTGCTGAGCACACGTCAAATCCGATTTTGGCGCTCTGTCAAAGTAGCTCCAAAATCTGTCAAAGTAACCCTGGAAGTCAAAGTAGCTCCAAAATCTGTCAAAGTAACCCTGGAAGTCAAAGTAGCCCCGTTTTGCGGTACTTACAGCAAGTTTTAATAAAAAGAGGGGGTCATACTAAACAGGAAAGCATTGATGAGCAACGCAGTAAAATTTTATCCTCCTTTATTACGTTTATACTTTAATAACATAGGTATTATCATAACACCACCACCAGATGAAACTAAATACCATGCATATGAATCTTTTCCCCAGTGTTACCTACTCATTCAAATGATTTTGCCAAACAAATATTTGTTTAAATTAAGCTTGATTTTTAATGGTTTTTAAGCAAACTGTGACAGCAAACGGTAGAGTATCATCGGTGTAATGATGCAGAACTGCGCGCGCGCTGGTTACCAATCTGGTTCTAGTTTGTAACGTCAACAAGAGAAGCTTTCTGGATCAACATTTGGAAAGTCTTCATTGAAAGCAAGAAAAAATACAAGCGTAGAACTTTTAATTAGTTTAGTTAATGCTGTTATGTAGGTACACATAACTGTAAAGGTGTTGCCAGCCATAAAATTACTGCAACATTAAAACCTTTCATTTTCAATAAATGTTGCCATCATAAAATTTCAGTTTCAGTTTTCATGATTGCGATTGAAAATTCATACCCCGACTTACAATATATTCTGATCTGGACAATGGAAGCTGTATATCTAAACAACGAAACACAATAAGAAACTTTATTTCTCAGAACATAAAGATGAATCATCAGTATCATAGACGCGCGCGCAGATTGTAAATGCAAAATTCATGGGATTTTAAACGCTTCTAATATTTATGCACAATTTAATTGAATATTCAATTACCTACAGCAACTGAGCCTTTTATAGTTTTCTTTTATACTTCACACGACTTAGTAAGAACGAGGAATAGTAGTACCTAAGTATATAATACTTTCTTTGGAATAAATATCATATTAAAAGCTTTGAAAAGTCTAGTAAGAATGGCAGAATTGATTTTTAAATTAAGTAGGTACCGGCTAAAGGGAATAATAATGTCTTCTGTAATGAATATACATTTTAATGGGTTTTACATGGAGATGAATTGTAAATTAGGGTTTGAATAAAATATGATAAGCAGTGGAGGGTCCAGGATTGTCGTGCGGGAGGGGCTTGACCCCGCTGAGGGTAATTTAGCAAAGTAAAGTAGTAAACACTAAAAAAGGCGCGCGGATTCAAAATTCGCCACGTAAACAAAACATCTTATAGAAAAAAACTTGAAAACATAATAAGTACTTATTAAGTTAAGGATACCGGTCAAGCTCCGCGCGTGACCTGTCGGTCACGAACCAATAGAATAGAAAATAAAAATGTGTCTCATTAGCGGAGCTTGACAGATTAATGACAATTGCACCTTAGGTAGTGTCCTTGTGTGTGTGCAAAAAAGTTTAATTATAATAATATCAAGTTCACTTTAAAATTTGTCACGGAAGACCGCAGATGCTTTTCTATTTAAGCCCCCCGGCTTGAGCCCCTTAGCCCCCCCTGGATCCACCACTGATGATAAGTCACCTAAGTATCCTTCTTGAGGATACTTACGTAAATAAAAAAGGTCTTAAAAATACAAAGAAGAGATTGGCAAACTAGGGCAAACTATATCAATCGAAATTTCTGACGTATCGGACCGTCAAAATCCCAAAACCTTTCAATCTGCTATACCTACCCGTAATAAAGACAACAAAATAAGTCAGCGCCGCCGCCGTAACATCGTTTTGACATTCTGCCCTCCAGTGACACTCGGTGCGCATGCGCGGTTGTCCGCGCTGTATATGGTGCTCACGCGCATATTTATTCATTGGCCTGCGTACGCTGATTCAATGCTAAAACGACTAGGCTTTTATGTTGTTTTTAGGGCTGCCGCCTCCATTTTGGGTTATGAATTACTTACATAGCTTACTTACTATTTTATTTTTTTATCTCCATGACAGATTTGTGTACGTTTACATTGGCATATGTTTTATTTATATGTGTATTTACATATTTATATTCGCTTTCGCAATGTCCGATAGTTTCAGTTTTATAAAGTACGATGTAAATTGAGTCGGTATTGGTTATAGCTGAATTTCCATGTGTTTAAGGACATGTAGTTTTTTTTTGTCTGCAATAAAGTGTTGACTTTAAAATTCCTATATCGTTATTTGCGGCAGGTGTCTGATATTTGCGGAACTTGTGGTACAGATTTTCCTCAATCTGCTGCTTTTGGTGCCAGGTAACGAGATGATGAAATAGATAAAATTTTCTGTCCTTCAAACCTTTAAAGGGAATTATGGAGGGGTTACTTTTTCGGTTCGTTTGACTTTTTGGGCTCTGAGCATTTCTTGGCTACTCATAAATGAAGCTCTCTCCCTGAAATGTATCAAAAGCTCACTGTGTATTCAGACCTAAACAGTTGGTCCTCTAACGTTTGCTCCGCCTATTGCCAGTGGTCTTGTTCTCATTAGTAAACAAACGACGATCGCCCTATGTAGCTGTATTAGTGTTACTACCATCTGACCTCGGGACACCGCTAAGGACTTTAACTAGTTCGAAGCTTCTGGTTATTTTGTCTTTATCATCTTTTTATTGTTCATAAAGCGATTAGGTATAAGTTAACTTATGTTTCGTACTAGCGTTACCATAACCACTTTATAATACATATATACACCCGGATATGTGCCAAAGGTCGTATGCCAAGTTTCATCCAAATCCGTTCAGCCATTTCTGGGCGATTGAATAACAAATATCTTAGAAGATTTAAAGAGACTAATAAATGTAACGATTAACAAAATTTTTCTTACATGTAAAGTTCCAAATATATGGGCCATCCTTACAAGCTAAACAAATTTTACTTACATTTATTCTTTCTTTGCCATTTCAACACAAGTGCATATGTCGTGATTATTAAAAAAACTGTTATCTCAACGACAATTTGCAAAAGACACGGACTTACTTACTGCCTTACTACTAGATCGTAACTTGAAATGCGCATGTTTACACGTTTTTTTTTTTTGAGGTTGCTTGTAACTTCAAGTGTGTTGCTTGTAATTTGAGTCAGCGCGGCTTATCTCACACGTTCACACGCACCGATTTGTCGTGTCTGCTTTTTGTCTTTTGAGAGTGTGGCGTGAAGGGATGAGCGTTAGCGGGGAAAGAGAATCATCAAAGAGATAGGTTAGAGATGACTAATCCATCTCTTACCTATCCTAGTAGGCGTAGGCGTGTTAAAAAATAGAAAAATAGTAGGTACAAAAACTGCTATAGAATATTGTGAAAATTTCTAACTTTACAAACGATGCGCTGGATTTTAGAAGCACAGGACTGGTCTGCTGGAGAAGAGAACGTCTTTCAGCTGAAATAATTATGATGATGATTAAGATCTTAAAAGATACCCTTTATACAATTAGATTTAACAAAGCCGCTTGTCGCTTGCGGTACGCTCGCATCCACATATTTATTTACTTGGGAACTCTTTAACAAATCACGAAACAGAAGTTAAAATACTTTCCTTTTTCGTGCTGTCTAAAATATTTATTTATGAACATAACACTTTCATTATTTTTAGCATCTTCTAAAACAGAAATGTTTAGTTAAATAATATGGTTCCCTGTTCACTAAAATTAACTGTTAGTTTCTATCTTCCAAAACTTGCTTTTTTCCCACTATGCAGTTAAAAAAGTCTCAAATGTAAAAAAAAAATGCTTCCCGCGACTCTTTATAAATTGATCCCAACTCATCGGTCACTTAATTCGTTAGTTAAACATAGACTCAATGACATCACACACTTATAAACCAATGCACTTTATCTATCCTGGCTGCAATTAGGCCAGTCCAGTCCAGGGCAGCAGGGCAGGGCAGGGATCGGTCCGTGCATTACCATAAGTGGGGACATAAAAAAGTTCTAATCGTAAAACACTTTGATGCTCGTTCTAATACTAGAGTGAAGTCTTACAATGTATTAGATGGTTTTATTGTTATTGAAGTATTTTAAAAGCACTTTCAATCATATGTTAGTGAAAGAGAATTTTGTACCCTAGTTATCAACATTTTTTCCAATGAAGATTTGTTAAGTACAGTCACGTCTAAAAGTATGTATACACTTGGCAATTTTCAATTGCGATTTTTTCGTGAAATAACGAATGCAACGTTGAAATACGACAGTTAACATAAACCTATGGGTTCGAAAATACTATTTTCGTAATAACATAAAATTTCATTCAAAAATAAAGGAGAAAATCGCTTTTGAATAAAGCCAAGTGTATACATACTTTTAGACGTACAGTCATGTACGATCAGCTTCAGAGAAAAGGAACCCCCCAAGACTTTAAAGATTATCGCCCGAGCGCGCTCGAGCCCGCCGTCGCTCGTCGCTCGAGCGATGGCGGGCTCGAGCGCGCGCGCTCGGGCGCGTCACGTGGCTCTGGCCTCAAGCAACTCCCTCCCCCGCTGCCGCGCGGCGCGGCGCATCCATCTCTGCCCGAGCATCCACCGATCCCACTCAAATATTATTTGCAAGTTTTTAAATAATTATAATATGGTATTTTTTCGGCTTGTTGCCCGAACCGTATCCCAAGAATAACTTAACTTACAAAAAGACACTTTCCGTGCGATTGAGGATACGAACCCGCATCACCAGGCGCCAGCCGATCACATAGACCGCGCCTTATACCACTAGACTATTGAATCAGTTAGCCATCTTAACGAAAATTTGAATAGCTTTACTCCTTTTATCGAACAAGGTTGATAACGGTCTAATCTTCTAGATATTAAGGTTTAAATTTCAACTTCCACCACGTATTATAAATACTAACACCTTACCGTCTTGTTTTACAAAATGCAATTCGTAACTCCTCAATTTACTAAAAGATAAGGTTGAATTTTGCATAGATTTCTTGTTTGGTTGAATAGAATGTGCCTGATTCCGATTGTTGCACTACCTACCGTAATTTTACTTCAGAAACTTAACTAGCTGTATGAACTGCGAGTTAAGGTTGAATTTAGAATACTTCTTCGCCTTATTTACTAAACTGTGATTGAGGGTATAATTACTTTTCAAATCGTTTCGTTTTCGTGTCGATCCGCTTGTGCGTAATTATCTTCGTCGAAATATTATCCAATTTATTAAGTGTTTGAACAGTTGATTATATTAACCGATAGTATTGTTCGATTAATAACTTTTTGAAGGCTAGAATTAAATAAACTGACGACTGAGGGAAACTGACCAGTGATACGCGGACTCTAAAATTGTTGTTCTCTGGGAACAGGAACAAAGCATAAAGAACGAGATATGGCCATAACGGTAAGATTTACGTTATACACATATATGTATTTATTGTTGCAATCATGTTGCATTATTACTGACAAGTTGGATTTTTTTATGTATTCCTAATATTATTATTTTCGTTCCAGAGAAAAACAGTTCGTAGATGGATACAAAGGTATCATGCAACTGGTGATGTGAAATGTGATCGCCAAGGCCCTCGCTCAATAATTGTTTACACTAATGAATCGGGGCGACACCGTAATATTGTGGAAGTTCACTCAGTGACACCCTTCAAAACTACGCGTTCAAGTGTGACTTCAAGAAGTGATAGACAGTGACGGCCATCCTCTCCGTTATTAATAAGCAATTTACTCGGCAGATTTATTGTGTAACTGATCTGATAAAATTACATTGGAACGTATGAGCAAGTGTTAATAATTCCCAATATTTGTGGAATCATTAATTCGTAGTTAATCAAAAATAAACAACCTTTATTATTATCAATCCAGATGCTTTTGTTTACAAGTAGTCTTGTAATGTGTGATGCACCATCTGACCTCACATATTTTTATAATTTCTAATGTTGTGTTAAATAAGGGTTATCAGAAAATGTGATAAAAGAGAAAGATGTATATTGCTATACTTTTATAGTTTAGCATGTTGGTTCTTCCTCTGTAATTCACAGGCACAAATGACAACATTTAATTTTTTAATCTTTTTTTCCGATAAGATCATACAAAGTATAAAAAATTAATGTTTTCACAACTTTAAATGAATAAATATTATTGTAGTTGTTTCTAGAAAAATCTATAAATGAACCGTTATCTAATGTTAAACATTCTAAACCTCACCCAGGGTATCTATTTTGTGTTTAGTTAATATTCTAAGTAAATAACCCCAATTTAACACACATAGAAAACTGTATATTCAACCGTGAAGTGGATTCCATGAAGTCTTAGAAATGTAATTAGAGAAATAAATGAATATTGTTTATGCAACATGCCTAGATTTTCTTACAAACCTCATACCTACTTCAACATTTGATTTCTTAAATAATAATTAACAAAAATCACATAATAACCTATAAAAGAAACAAAAAAAAACAAAAAAAGAACTTCTCGTCCGAGGATTTGAACTCGAGACCATCGAATTGTTAAGCCGCTGTCTTAACCACTAGACCACCACGCCATATACAATACGTTACAAAAACTTAAATGGGTTTAATGTCATTCCCAAAAGGGGTTCCCTTACTTTGAAGCGAACTGTACACAAATTATTAATTTGAATTGGAATGATAACCAAGACCCAAGTCCTAATTATTTTTAAGTTGTATCATCCCAATTTATTTGGGGTCGGCGCAAAATGTCTCTATTAGTCGTCATCTCGGTAGTCACCCCCTTTCTAACCATATCATAATTCACACAGTGCATCCATCGTTTCTTTGGTATTCCCCTACTCTTATAGCCATCGACATTCATACTCTAAAGTAAACTATTATTTTTAAGTTGTATATTTTCTATATATTTCTAACAATTTTATTTTTTATTTTACAGGATGGACAACGACTGTTCATGGGTGCTCCAGGCAGCTTCTTCTGGCAAGGTAACGTTACTTAAATAAATAAACACTCACTAACTAATATAGACTGCATACAGTTTTTTTAGCTCCGATAGAAAACAGTAGCTGCGTAATGAGCTGCGCATGGGTGTTTATTAGTCCAATCGAGGAAGAAATCATCATAGACTGGTTTGAAATTAACGATCACCTTTGGATTGACTACTATAATAATATAGAAAGTAGCTGGGAATTTATACAATGCAGACGACACAATAAAACATGATAATATTTTGTTTCTGATTAACGATTCAGGAATAAAATCACATGATATTATAATAGATGTTTCCTAAAAATACACTATTGTTAAAAATAGAAGTCAATAAATGGAAACAGACTATTTAATAAATGATAAATAAAATGTACTCAATGAACTGATCAATGAAAACGAAAACAAACCAGCAGGACTGACTCACATAACACAATATACTCCAAATAAACATGAAGTTGGAGAGGCATTCCGAATGATAACTGACACTAAAATTATTCACAGGGCGAACGTTATCCATAGATCCGAAAGAATCGTTCTTCTACTATATGCCGAAAATACCGGAAGAAGGTAAACATATCCAGAAGTACCGCCAGATTGACATCTTAACTCTTAACTGCAATAACATAGAGAGGCCTCAATTCGCATAATCCTTTATCAACGCCTTGAACATGGACAGTTGTTTTAAAATACATTTTTGGTGTTCGAGTATAATAATTATTTGCAATTTTAACGCAATAACATCTGATATCATTAAAATAAGTCGCTAACTTCTGCTTGCTTTTTAAATTACCTAAGTCAACATGACTAACTGATGAATTGTCGATTTTATTATGTTTTTTTTTGTTAGTAATAATGTTCCGAGAGATGTACGTCGAATTCGTTTTGTTCAATTTGAGATAATCAACGATGTATAAGAAAATGGTTAAATAAAATCATATTTTATACTTGAACATAAAAAATGGATTTAGAATAGAAACTGCTCGCAACTATTGATGGCAGATATTGGCGATATAATATTTGCCATAAATAGCGAAGAAATCATTAGCTTTCCTCAAGTCATGGTGTTCTAAGGTTTACCCTATGGGTTCTACCAGATACCTTCCACATTCTCCAATCTTTAAGAAACCATTAATTTCTTTAATTTCTATAAAATATTTTAGCGGTAGCTAAATAACGAACGTTGTGCACGAGAGATTTAGATCATAGTTAGTTTATCCATTTCATATCTTTGTGCTAACAATTTGCCTATTTGGATGATATCATATTAGTCCACGATCACGATTGCAACAATTTGTGTATTATCTCACGATGTCCAAAGAATGAAGGACATTTGAACACATCGAGGCCTAATCATCACAACCACAGCATGTGGATGATCAAATAATCGTTTTAATCTTCGTTATTTTCACGTACTATATTTTAAAAGACTTTTGCAATAGAATATGGTGTAAATAGGAATGATAATTCCCATGAAGTAGTTTTTAAATCCTGCGGGTTAAATAGGTGTTTAATAATATCTACTCAAATGATTTTGTAACCGCAAAAAGTGTCCATGCTTATAAACTAAACTATAAAATGTCATTGGCTTTAGCTTTGACTGAACACAGCTATTTTTATAGAGACCCAATTAATAATTTTTCATTCTTCATGTATGTGAGTTAAATACAATTTTATGTCGTTCTGTTAAGTATTGTCCAACTTTGGCAGAAGGACTGTTAGTTGTATTTAGTGCTTGTGTTTCGCCAGAGCCGTTACCAAAATTAATTCTACCTTAATTTATTCTACCTTATTGAGGTCGCTGTAACAAGGATTTGGTGATATATTTAACATTTATTAAAATATCCCTGAATCTCACGCTTGATATGGTGTGATGAGACCTTTGGTCATATGTATGCTAATAATAACCTAATCAAAGCGTTATACAGACGCCTGTAATTATATGACACGATATGAACGGTGTCACAACCATCATCACATGAAACTGCCTCTCCTGGCTGCTGGACCGCTTGAACATCATCTAATGACAGATCATGGAACATTTTACACGAATGATTGACGTTTTGTGCTGTTTCGATGTTTTCAACATAAGTTTCTTTTGGATGATTTTCCAATCTTCATTCATATTCCGAACTTGTTCTCAAAGCTTCGTTATTTGAAATACATTTTTGATCATGCTTTTATTGGGAATCATGGACATATGGAATGATTAAGCTATTTTTCACATCACCCAAGAAATCGTCCAAAAGAAACTGAAAACAGCTCATTCATCAGGTATACATGACTGAATGACAATCTTAATTTTAGGTCAGCTGATGACTCAATCGATAAGTAGTCGCCCAGCCTTGATAGCGACTCCTGAAGCTAGTCCTAAGTACGACGACTCTTACATGGGTTACTCCATCGCTGTTGGTGACTTTGCTGGTCAAGGTATTCAGAGCGTTGCCGTTGGAGTGCCAAGAGGAGCTGGACTAAAGGGATTGGTAAGTTAGGCAATTTTTTACGATAACATTCTTCATATTGAAGAAATCTTTAGCAATAAGTGGCCTTTTTGGCGCAGCCGTGAGGCACACTTTCCTGCTAATTACTTACATCGGTCTTTACGCTTTTTATTTGATCTTTGTTTTGTTTTTTTTTATCTGATGTATCTAGTGTATTGTGTGTCCTTTAGTCTGTGCTAAATAAATGTATTTTCTTTCTTTCTTTCTTTGTCTATGTTTGATGTTACCAAAGACCAAATTACAGATTGTAGAAAGATTTCTACGGCGCGATATCAAAAATGAACAAAACAACTCTCATTTTGCATAGAAAGAGTTAATTGTATTCTTCTAAGTGAAGAGAGTCATGGCTACGCGTGCAGGATCATAGTTAAGAATATCAATTTCTTGGTTAAATATATGTATCACTTGCGATAAGTGACTTTGACCTTAAATTGCCTATTAAATAAATGACACAGATCGTACGACCTAATCCATGATTTTGGGTAAACTCTATTAATTCGGACTATCCTAACAATTTCAGGTTGTCCTGTACACTTGGGAGCTCCAAAACATTAAGAACATCAGTGGCTCTCAGATTGGTGCCTACTTCGGGTATAGTATTGCCTCCGGTGACATTGATGGCGATGGCTTTGATGACGTCATTGTTGGCGCTCCGATGTTCACCAGGGCCAAGTCTGATGGGTTTGAACATGGAAGGATCTATGTTATCTATCAGGACAAAGATAGGGTAAGGATTATTTTTTTTTAATATGTTTTAGTACAGTTCGACACAACTTAGATGTAGCATCGGCAAAATTCGTAAAACGTTCGTAATTCGTATTCGTAAATCTTTATTACTACTTTAGGAAAAATTGATCAATTTTTCCTAAAGTAGTAATAAAGATTGGTGATTTTGGAGGCGCACTTAGTTCGGATGTGATCGGTTGTACGAATTTTGCCGATGCTACATCTAAGTTGTGTCGAACTGTAACAAATTAACTCGTTACAATACTGTTACATTAAAAAGCTACTGCAGTAAACAAAGCCCTGTCGTCATGTCGACTACTTTTACTTAAACAAGAAATATTTTATCATTGTTAGTGAATAATTTAGATGTTTTCTTGTCTTTCCAGTCATTCACAAAGAGCCATGCTAGGACCGGTGAGATTTCTCGTGGCAGATTCGGTTTGGCAGTCACTTCGCTTGGAGACATCAACTACGACGGTTTTGGAGGTAACTATATGAGATGATGTAGTTAAAAGCCATGAACAGAACAACGAACGTTTTTTAATGAGAAGAATTATACTGAAGTATTAATTTCATGGAACCTTAACTGGTGTGCTATTCTGTAAACTTTACTTTAAAGCTTACAGACGCGACTGCAGATGCTTCGAAAGCGTTCTTAACCAAAATCAGTCGAGCACAAGTTGATATCGTTTGAATTTCAAAATTATTCTCAGAAAACATAACATAACATTATTAATTAAAATCTTGCTTTCGTTTTCCAGACATAGCCGTCGGCGCCCCGTATGGTGGCGAGAACGGGCGCGGCGTGGTCTACATCTACCACGGCAGCGAGACTGGTATCCATGAGAAGTACTCCCAAGCCATCACTGCTGAGGAGATCTCTCCCACCCTGTCCACCTTCGGCTTCTCTCTGTCGGGAGGAGTGGACCTGGATAATAATAACTACACGGATTTAGCTGTTGGAGCTTATAAATCTGATAGTGTTGTGTTCTTGAAGTAAGTGTTTCTTCTATATTTGTGAATGATTTCGTCGCAATGTAAAGTAGATAACTCGAACTAAAGTAGAAAATCTTGCCAGTTTTTTCCAAAGGGGTAAGCAGAGATTTATGGTACAAATCGCTCACAACTTTCGCATATAAGTCCCATATTATACTAAGGAGTGAGCATATTGCCGAGCACAAATCCAGACTCCAGGTTGCTATGGAAAAAACACACTGCCCGAGCTGAAGATCAAATCTAGGACCAACACTAGACAAGTCGATTGCGATCACTAGTCAAAATCTATCTACCTACATTAATTATGTTAGACTATCTCGTTGGTCTATTGTTCGCAAGCGCTACTGCTGGGCATGAGGTCCTGGGTTCAATTCCCAGGCCGGACAGTGTTATTGGGTTTTTGTATCAGTAGCAGCCCGGATTCTGGATTTTTGCCCGGTTGATGGCAATAGGCTGCAATGTTTCTTATTATGTTTAACTGACTTTTTATCAAATGGAAAACTAAAATGTCACATGCTTCCTTTCCAGATCTCGCCCCGTGGTAAAAGTATCAGCCGACGTCAAATTCTTGGGAGACAGCAAGTTAATCTCACTGACAGATAAGAAGTGTCATCTGGAGAACGGTACTACGGTTGCGTGCGCGCAACTTATGATCTGTTTGACGTACGGAGGCGTTAATGTGGATCAGCAGATTAGTAAGTGTCTTGATTGTATTGTTAATATCAATATCATCGGTTACATCTTCCTTTATGTTTCCCAGGATTTCTTTAACTTAACTTATTTCAATCATCAATGCTTTTAAATATCCTAACTGAAATGATTTTATCCATCAATTGTTTCTATTCGTCCAGTTTAATATATCTAACCTACTCTATTAACATCCTTGTTTCCATTCTCATCAATATTATCATCGTCAAGCACATCATGTACTATTTGAACAAAATTGAGAGTCACAATAATTTGTTATTTGTTTCCAAGCGGAGGGATATATCTGCTATTTCGGTGAGTCGTCGAAGTAGCGCTAATTGGTACCATACAAAACCACCCCATCAACTCCATACATATCTCTATTAATGACATTATTCTTTATTTGGCACTTTAAATTATAAAGATGAGATTATTAGTAGAATTATGGATTGTAAATATTTGTCGTCAGTGTTAGTGTGTAGGTATATGTGACTGCACTCAATGTGAATGTTTTACACGACAATATTTTGAAATGTTGAAGTCATCATTGTTAAATTGCGGAAAAGGGATGGTGCTCTTTGTCCTGTCTCTCCCTTGCACTGAAACAATAATGACACTAACACGTCATGACTGTCGCTGACTTGCATCCAATAAAATAATAATCATTTTTTTACCAATTTCCAGAATTTGAGGTGACTTTGGACCTGGATTCTCGTCAGAAGAACACGAAGAGGTTGTTCCTCTCAGAGAGGAGAGAGACGATTTATAAAACGCAGATACTCCTAAAACAAGGACAGCAGGAATGCAAGGATATTGTTGTGTATTTGGACGTGAGTTACCCTTGTCTGATATTTTTTACCGATTTAAAAAAATACTGCCAATTGCGTATCGGGACAACTCAAACCCTTCACAGGTTCAAAAAATCTTGACTGCTGGTCTAGATTAATACTTATAATATGCTCGAATATGACTAAATATTCAATGTGCGATTTTTGAATATATTGCTCAAAAAAATTAAAGGTATAAAACACCTCTGTCTTCTAATTGCAGGATGAGATCCGTGACAAGCTGACTCCCATAGAGGTGAAGATGTCCTACGACCTGGTGACACAACCGTCTGGTAACCTGGTGCCCCCAGTCCTGGACCAGACAAGGAGCATCGTGCACGCAGACTCGCTGAACATCCAGAAGAACTGTGGACCTGATAACATCTGTGTACCGGACCTGAGGATGTCTGCTACAACGTGAGTTTTTTTTGCTAGTAATAAAGGCTGGTGAAGGTTTTAAGAAATAAGGTCAGCGTAGACCTGGCGAAGCGCGGCTTTACTTGACAAACCAAATTTGTCAAAAATAAATAAACTTACCGTCCACGTAGATGCTCTCTTAGACTAAAGGAATTTTCACTTTATTGTACAATATTTTTTTTACAAACAATTTTCAACCTTGCTTTTTCAACCAACGCAGGGTTGAAATTTGTTGGTCAGTGAAAAACGCGCTGCGCTGCGCCTCGCCAGATCTGCGACGCCCTATAAAACATTGCTAGTGATGTGCTTGCTGATTTCGAGTGTGTTCATTGCCTTAAAGAGCATGGTAGTTTTATTTAAGCATGCTCAATGTGTGTGTATTTTATTAGGATAGTGCATGTGTGTAAATAATTGTCTGTCTTTTGTTTCTTTTTCTTTCTTTCTATGTATTATAACATGTACTTACGTAATAACTTTCTAATCTATTTCTATTATTATGCTTATAGTATTACTTGTATGCCTTTACCAATCAGTAGATTCTGAGTCCCCAAAAAATCTACCTAAGAACCTGTGACCTGATCTGATTATTAAATGTCAAGAAATTACAGGTCTGCGAATTAAAGTTGTCTTTAAACTTTTATAATTATTACATTTTGTTCATTTTAAATTCCGTACGCACCACGTCAGGTTTTTGGGTTTGTTTATTCAGAAGATATTTTTTAAACACTCTTACTTATAAATTAGCTATTTCATCAGCATTCAAAAGGGAACACGGTAAATTCTGTATTGTTTTGTTTTGCTGCTAGCTTTTGTCCGCGACTTCGTTTGTGTGGTAAAACAAGAATAAACTATTGTATCTCTTTCTTTTCACTTTTCTTTCTTCCTTCCTTCACTATTTTCATTTCTATAGGTACCTATAATGTAGATATATCTCTTTCTGTTTTTCTTTCTTTCTCTGTTTTAGTATATTTTTTAATTGATTGCTTATTTTAACTATTTATGAATAACCTGTAGTTATGATTATTGGTGTGACCTTGTAACATAATATATGTACCTAATATTTTAAGTACCTATAACAATACTAAAAGTAACTTAATTTTACTACCAGCTAACATTATACATATTATAATAAAAATAATAAATAACTATTTAATTATAACTTAAACAAATTATTTTACTAATTACCACCATGACCCATTGTTTTGTACTGGAATGCCATACAAAAGAGAGGTCAGGCTGTATTTCAGAAACCACACAATCGATGGAGTTAAAGCATGCCTAAATTTTTAAGCTAGGCTATACAGTAATTAAAATCCGTCCAACTTTGCTCGCTTTATGCGGGTAACAAACGGACTATTGATTCGTGTTTTCTAGAGTTTGTCATTTTTTTTTAATAAACAGACTTTTTGACTTTTACGATTTTCTTTGAGTAATACAGCATATGCACGATATTGCCTTTTGTATCTTACTCAAAACAGTTACATAGGTAGTAGGTAGATACTGTAGTTGTATAGTACTTTGTACTAACCAAATATGTGTTCAGTTTGCTTTTGTGAGTGTTTGCGTTTTATGTGTTGCTCGTTCTAATCCTTTCAAGTACTAAGCTGTGTTGTCTTAACCTTTCTTCGTGAGGTGGTGGATGCCATAAATGTAAATAACCTTTTTTTATACTTAACTCTAATTCAAATATTAACAAAAATTAAAACAATCGACAAAAAAACCATTCGCAGACCTGTACTCTTTTCCACAGCCCCACAATCAACTACGTGTTAGGATCTGGTGAAAACGTCAACATTGACGTCAAAGTTGAGAACTCCGGAGAAGATGCCTTCGAAGCTGCCTACTACCTGGTTATACCTACAGGAGTCACCTACG
This sequence comes from Amphipoea oculea, assembly GCA_945859645.1. Classification (NCBI taxonomy): domain Eukaryota; kingdom Metazoa; phylum Arthropoda; class Insecta; order Lepidoptera; family Noctuidae; genus Amphipoea; species Amphipoea oculea. The sequence continues at coordinate 21,263,135 of OX243873.1, forward strand.
CTAAGATGGAACGCTTGGATAAGGACACCGCTGATATTCTGATATATTGCTCGATTACCAATAGGTTTGCTGATGGTAATAGCACCCTGAAATGTGATTTAGGAAATCCTATGGCTGGTGGACAAAAAGTAAGATTTTTTCATTCAGATGTTTTCTATATTTTAATTTGCTGAAGGTGTGAAACTTTGAATGTCCAGAAAATCCGATGAAATTTTGGAATATGGATTAATTATATTTTGTACTTATTAAATTGATTTGGATTGGTCATGTAATAAAAAAAATATGACAAGAAATGAAAGCAACTCAAACTCAAAGCATTTATTTCAATTAAACCATTTACAGGCGCTTTTGAACTGTCAAATAGTTAGTCAGAAAGTTAAGAGCCTATACTACCTCAAATGGCTTAGCGTGATCCTCCGTTATGTTGAAAATACTGCACCATTAATTTTGAAATAAATATATGATAAAGTTGAGGATTAATGCTAAGTCTTATGTTAGACGAAAACACGATTCCATAAATTTTTCTCGATAGAAAAAAAATCCAAAGTTACCTCTAACCCGAACAATAAACCGCTGGTATTCAAAAAATACTTCAAATTAGATCATGAAACTTTGCATACTAAATGAACTTACTTTAAAGCAGGTCTTATGTTATTTACTTTTTTATAATTACCATTATTTTCACTGTAAAAAGCAAATACCTAAACTATTGGCGCTGCCTACCGCCTAGCACCGCACTCTGTCTCGCTCTCACTCAGTCCGCGAGCAGTATCGTATGAGCGAGATAAAGAGTGAATTTTAGCTGAGGTAGTATAGGCTCTTAAAGCTAGTTGCCCATTCCAAAACGTAGATTTCTATGGAGAAGAACGGGAAAAATTCATTCAAATGACTGTTGAATGAGCATTGATTACCAAAAATTATTTCAAATCTAAAACAATACATTTTTTACTCTTCCAGCTAAACTTCCGCCTGTTCTTGGAAGTGGACTCTCGCGTCACATCCCTCAGCTTCGATATGGAAGCAAACTCCACCAACGTAGAACAAGGCACCATGTATGACAACAGCATGCATATGAACATCGGCGTCGTTGTCAGAGCTCAGCTGTCTATCATCGGGTAAGTTTACTAGACATATTTTGCAGTGGATATGAACAGGGGGTTCTACCAAGTTGTAATAGAAACATTTTCAGAATGATTGTTCATTTATTTATTGGAATGGGTTTATAAAAGGGTTTTGTATTATGTATTTAAGTAATATTAGGAAGCTTTGTCTCGTTTAAGAAACTTGGAACACGATAATGTGAGATTTAGATTTTAGTTAAACTTATATGGATGATGTTATAATAATAATTATCATAACAGTGTTTTTTTATAAAGGTTCCGGCATTATTGAATATAGTCAAAAATGCTCATTACTATTTAATTATTTACAGAACATCAGACCCGCCGGAGCTCCATTACAACGCGTCGCTCTACGACACAGAAAACATAAAGGATGACACTAAACTTGGGCCACAAGTGATCCACAAATACAACCTCAAGAACGAGGGACCTTTCACTGTTGAAGAGACGGAGATATATTTCATGTGGCCCTACCAGACTCTGGAAGGTAAGAATTACGAACTAAGGACCTATCTGGAAATAATAAAATTAGTAAAGTAGCTAAGTAATTATGCCTTATTTCGAGAAATGTGCGGTACCGTGGAAAGGAAAACTTATAAAAATCTTTAGGAGTCTTTATATTTCATGTTAGTCTAGTAGTGCTAAGTGTGGGCCGATAGCAGCCCGGTGTCAGAATGTATGCCCGTCTAAAATAGGCCCAATTACAATACAGGCGTCATGAAAATGTATGCATGTTTGATTATTTTATTTAACATTCCAGGCGAGAACCTGATGTACATGCTGGTGCAACCACAATGGCTGGGCAACGTCAAATGCGACATGGCGAGACATATCAATCTTGAGAACCTGTTCGTCCAGAATCCTTATGCTTTCTTACTGGGAAAGGAGAGAGAAGGTTTGTTATTAACTTAGATAATAAGCCTAAGTATTTCGATTTTAAAGTTGAAGTCTTTGTGCAATGTGTTTCGAATTTGTTTTACATTTTTGTATTACAATCTAATTTTTTCTCACCCAGGCGTTAATAAAATGTTTGTTTGTTTCCAGCTATGATGAGCAGCGAGTTCTACAGCGCATCACATACGTCAGGAGGTTATGGACAAGGTAATTATGATTAAGTAAAAATTAAATAAAAATATTAATTCGCTTGTAACGTATATATTATGGACAAATTATTTAGGTACATGTTAAAGAAAAGATGTTAAAAAATATGATGACGTATACGTATCTATAAAACCACCGCTTTATTTTTACAGTTTACTGGGAAGAGTCGTCCAGCGGTGGCCAAGTCAACTCCCAGGCTGGCAGCAACGCTGGCGGTGCGACCTTCCAAAGAGGTTCCGCCTATGGAACCGGACAAAGCAGCGGCTCCGGCTATGGTACCGGACAAGGTTCCAGCAGTCACTCTAGTGGAAGCTCAAGTCATTTCAGTAGCAGCTCCAGCTCTAGCGGTAGCCAAAGTGGTAGTGGACAAGTCAGTGGCAGCCAGGGTAGCAGTGGACAATTCAGTAGCAGCCAGAGTGGCAATAGACAATTTATTGCCGGTGGTCAGAATGCCAATGGGCAATTTGCTAGCAATCAGGGTGGCAATGGACAATTTACTACTAGCCAAAGCGGTAGTGGACAATTTAATAGCAACCAAGGTTCCAGTGGACAGTTCAGTGGCAGCCAAGGATCCATCAGTGGAAACCAAGGTCATATTGGTGGTCAACATCAAGGCCAGTTTGGCGGCACTTACTATTTCAATAAGACTTGGACCAATTCTAATGGCGAAGCTTTGACTGCTGAAGAAAAGGAAGAAATCCAGAGGAAACTTGCTGCTGCTATGGCTTCTGGAATTATTGATCAGAATACCTTCGGACAAGGCGCTCAGGTAGTGAGGGTGAAGAACAGGACCATTGTGTATGATGCGAATCATAATATTATTTCGGAAGTAGAGACGAGTACTGAGTATGGAAATCTTGGACACGAAGGAGAGCCTGGAAGCTCTTTTAATGTGTAAGTTTTTTTTTTTTTTTAATATAATAATAAAGATATTTCCAGTGTTACCTTCTTTTCAATAAATATTGTTTTATCTTTCCAGATTTGCTAACCAAGGTGGTGTCAACCTAGCATCTTCACAAGGTCATTCTCAAGGCAGTTACTCCCAAGGTTCGGGCGGTTACAACCAAGGCTCGGGCATGTACAACCAAGGAGCGGGAACTTACAGTCAAGGATCAAGAAGCTACAGCCAAGGATCAGGAAACTTTAACCAAGGGTCAGCGACCTACAACCAAGGTTCTGCAGCTTATGGTCAAGGATCAAGGGGTTTCGGACAAGATTCAGGCCAAGGCGGTTTCGTTCACGGCTCTTGGCCAACCACAGAAACAGTCAACCCTGATATTTCGAAAGCTGGTTCTTCTACCTTCAGGGGATCATCAAGCGTTACTGTAGTCGGTGATGAGGAAGAAGATAAACTTGAAGGTTTTGGAACGTATGCCGCGTATAACCCTAATAACGAATTCCGATATGGTATTGCTGATGTGAGTGGCAGTTCTGGTGGAAGTCAAGGAAGCTCTGGCGCAGGCGGTGCTGTACATGGAGGAAATTACGCGGCTGGAGGTGGAAGTCATCAGGCTGGAGGTGGAAGCTACCAAGCCGGTGGCGGAAGCTATCAAGCGGGCGGTGGAAGCTACCAAAGAGGTGGAGGTGGATACTCTTACTCTTCATCATCAGGTAAAACTTTTTTTTTCGTTAGCATTGTGTACCTCTATCATCTGCCTAGCCTTTTCCCAACTATGTTGGAGTCGGCTTCCAGTCTAACCGGATGCAGCTGAATACCAGTATTTTACATATAGCGACTGCCTATCAGACCTCCATAACCCAGTTACTGGGTAATACGATACCCCTTGGTAAGACTGGTTGTCAGATTTTCGGGCTTCTGACGACGCGTAACGACTGTCATAGATCCACGAATGACAGCCGGGACCAACGGCTTAACGTGCTTTCCGAGGCACGGAAGGGTCTTGGTATGTAAAGATGGTCACCCATCCACGGACCAACCGCGGCAAGCGTAGCTTAACCTGATCGATCGACCCGTGCGGCTGTTATTACTTAGCCACAAGCCCCTCTATCTGTACAGAATAAGATCTGTTTTTGAGCTTGATGGGTTTTAAAAACTTGATTTTAAGACTCGTCTGGTTGTTGTTTTCCAGGTGGTCACACGTCATACAGTACTCAAACAGGCGGTGGCTATAGCTCTTCTACTGAACGTCGTGAGAACACCAGGAGACGACGACAGGATAAAGTAAGTCTTTGAATTATTATTCAAATATTCTTTAACCTTTTAACCGCCGGACTTTATATCAGTTGTCGTGCCCCCAGCGCCCGACAAAAAAAAACGAAAAATATATACCGATGAAACGAGCTGTGATGATGTAATAATAATACAGATTAAACGAGCTGTGTTATTTTGTCGTATATATACGACTCTGGCGGAATGGACACGAAAATATTTGTCGGATTAATGCGACGTAAGCGGTTAAAAGGTTAACATAACGGAATTTCATTTGAACACAAAAATAAAGACAGGAAAAGCTTCTTATTCTGCTGTACAGTCACGAGCAGCATGCCTTAAACTACCCAAGATTCAAAAGTATTGATCGGAACTTTATGATGTTAGGAATATAGTCTTCAAAACCATACTGTTATGAAATAGGTATTTTCTCCAAGTCTCAATCGTTATTTCTTGAGCAACGACAATACTTGCTTACAGTGGGAGTGGAACTGAATAATGCTGTGCACTTTACCAAGGAAGCTGTAATGATGATAATATTATGAGGTTAACCGAGTATTCTCAATCCAGGTGGACCCACAGCTGAAGCAGATTCTGGAGAAATGCGAAGAGAAGTACAAGTGTGAGGTGGTGCGGTGTACCACCGGTCGCATGGTAAAGGGACAGGAGGCCTGGTTCGCGTTCAGATCCAGGATCAACGCGACTGTGCTCTCTGAGGTAAGGCTTTAAATGAAAGCTTAGTGTTATAAGAGTTAGGTAATATAGGACAAGTCACAAGTACTCACAAGGTCGATATAACGTTTGACCAATATGCTAAAACATGAAATCTGAATTCGGTAAATGACAAGACTGTTACGACTGCTGCCGCTGTATAGTGTTTATGGAAAGACTACGAATAAATTGACGTTGGCTGGTGTATTAAAAACTTGGAAATTAGGTACAGTCAGTTTCAGAGAAAAGGAACCCCCTTTGGTAATGACATCAAGAAGTCTTGGGGTGGTTCCTTTTCTCTGACGCTGTCTGTACAAGATCTGATTTGAATCTATTTGTCTGATAAAATTATAATGAGCGACGTCCTTGATGGTGTGAATATCAGCGTCGACAAGTATACAACCTGTTCGGCGCGCCGTGGTTGCATCATAAAGGCTCAGAAAATATTGTTGCATTTCTTCATTGCCAGAACGCGTTCTGGGCCCAATTCTCTATTATACCCCGCGAAATCTTACCACGTGCAAACCGCGTCAATATCGTGTCTAACGGCAAGGAATCAAAATGTCAACCGTACGGCAACATGTATTTTGACAGTTCAAACAACGCCATTGTAATACGTTAGTTAATAGCTGATGTCGTAATTTACTGAAGAATTGAAGTGGTTTTGAAGTAAGGTATCGTTAAGGGGTCATAATGAATTAGGACCCTGTTCGTTTTCAAAAGGGCCCAAAAGCACATTTCACGTTCGGGCTGTTTTAAAAATACCAGAATAAGTTTGCCCTGTTTTTCGCTCAATGAGTTTTCGGTCTTTGAGTCTAAAACATATACCAAGGTAGGCTCTTAACAGCAAAAATTTATGAAATAATCCGTCATCCCCAGATCTCCAAGGACCGCGCAGTGATCCTGTCGACGCTGGGCGCGGCGCGCGTGGCCCGCCTGCCCATGGTGGGGCGGCCGGCGCCGACGTGGCGCACGGCGGAGGCGCACACGACGGTGTCGCCGCAGCTGGCCGCGCTCGGCGGCGGCGGCGTGCCGCTGTGGCTCGTCGTGCTCGCCGCCGTCATCGGCGCGCTGCTGCTGCTGCTGCTCATCTTCGCGCTCTATAAGGTGAGTTCATTAAGCGTGCATGTATTGTAGGTGCATTTCATTATATCTGCAGAATGTTTACTGCTGAATATCGAACCTCTTTTAGGCATCGCCACAAGACGAGTGGGATAGGTAAAGCCGGTGTACTGCACCAATTAATTATCAGGCTCATGGAATAACATGAGAAGGCGAGCCTTTTTCGTTTACAGTGCACAAATTTTGACCCCACAAGCTGCTACATATTTATTTACTAAAAACCCAATGACACTGCACGACTCGGAGGATAAAACGCTCAGCAGGTCACCCTTGCGACCATGTCTGAGTCGAAGCAGTACTAAAATAGTGCAAATTACATTAGCCGTCAAAGATACTCTTTTTTTTAACAATAATTTATTCAATTTTCAGTGCGGATTCTTCAAACGCAACCGCCCCTCGGACCACGCTGAGCGGCAACCTCTAAACGGACGTGACGAACATCTTTGATATCCGACCACCGAGATAGGCGCGACGTCCGACACGGGCGGCACGTCGGACGCCGGCCGGACGTCGGACGCCGGCCGGACATCAGACGCCGGCCGGTCGTCCGATTCGGACGGCAGTTCGTCCACCGACGCCGCCAGTGACGTCACTAGTCGCGACTCCACTAGCTTCGACCGGTACTGACATCACAAAGTCATCGTTTACAAGTTTTAAATGACGTCATTGTATCGCGTCACACTGATTGCTGTCATTTAAACGATGGCAGGAATGAGTGCGATGTTTTATTAATTTATTTGTAAAATTAATAAAAATATTGTTAGGCTGTAATTTTTATGTTTATAGAATTATAAATATAAAAGTTACAGTCTATTAGAAAGGTAGGTCCGATTTGATTGTATAAAAATAGAAGCCATATTTTAAGAAGCAATAGTTTTACCTCATGACATAACGAATTTTCTTCCCCCCAACTTTTCATGTCTTTTTTACAAAGAAGATGAAAGGTTCGACATTTTTTAATATTGTACATCTATTCTATTGTAATAAAACTAGTCACGATTAAACAATTAATTTTCGGGCGCCATATTAGAAATTAATAAAAGAGAAAAAAAAAAATGTAAGCCGAGGTTTGAAGTGAGTCATGGTGGATAAATTATAATTAAAATGAAATAATTATTATAATTTATCCAAAATGAATTGTATTAAAATGTAAAATGAATGAAAGATTAAATCTTGTCGTGTGATAAATGTAAAAATGTGTGTTTGTATGAGAGTTGTTGAAAATGTGATCTAAGTTAATAATTAGGTATTTACTAAATGCGGTAGATAACATAATTTGCTAGAGGTGTATCGAATAGGTGAATCAGTTATATGATAAGTAACTAAATTGTTGTAGAAAAAATGTAGTCACGTGTGAAATGATTTATTTTTTAATTAGAAAAATAAAAAATATCTCCTATTCGATACACCTTCGATTTATATTTCGAATCCAGAGTTAATGGTTTATAATGTTACTAATAAGGTTGCTTACATAAATAAAATTTATAATAATTTTTGGGAGGCATCATCTCAATAAATATCAATAACGAACGGTTCTTAAACCCAGCTGAGGTAGATCTCTCAAAGTGCTAAACTGGGTATCAAAGAACCTGTAAATTATAAAAAAAATGGCAATAAAACATTTTTATAAATTAAGTACCAAAAACATAAAAATTGCACAAAATAAATTGCTTAGTTGTTTTTGCAGCTAAAATTAAGAAAAAAATGGGTACATATTTTTAATAGTTGTGTAATGTAGTATTCACATAGTGTGCCTTAGCGATACATATCGAAATACATAGCTTAAATTATGCTTGATATACCTACATATTTTAAAATAAATAAATTCCTAAAAAAATGTATTATGTGCCTTCTGAAACTGCCAGTTACTAATTAAATATATTAATGTAAATATTTTAGATCATACAATTTTTACAAAGAGTCATTTTTTCACAGAACAAAATTGTATTGGAGTGTGTAGTATTTTTGGCAAAATGTGTAATTGAATAGAAATGAATTGTACTTAAAAACTTTTTAGAATTGTAAAAATAATAAGATAAAATAAAATTAAAAAATCTTAACGGTTGTATAAACCTAGTTTTGTAAAATAAATGTGTATTGCGAAAATCATCTTAAAATTCTAATTGTTTCAAAAATTGTTTAAAGTATTTTATCACTCGATGCCAATATGTTTTTATTTCACTTTCTGTGAAAAAATGCCAAGTCCACTAATAACGCATAAGCATTGTTACATTTTGTAATTATTTTTAATTATTTATTTTTACATTTTAACTATTAAGTATACAGCTTCTTCTTATAGTTAATTCTTAACTAAAATCGTTTAGATGCCATACGAATGTGTAATAGTTTATATTATTTTGGTTGTTTTATCTCTCGGTAATAATTTCTTTGCATTTACCAAAAAACGAAGTCGTAATAAATTTTTGTTTTTAATTTTACCACAATTTGTTTTTAATTTTTGACCTAAAATAAAATATTTTAAGTGGTCACATATTTTTGCCCTTGCCTGTACACTACCTTGAGGTAAGTCACACCTCGGACACTCCATACAACACTCGCAAAATAATTACTTATTACTACTACATAACCAAATGACGTTTGTACACCTGCAAATGTGTGCGTGAACTCTAGTAGGGTTGGCTGTCGTGCGTAGCGTAAATAATGGCGCGGAAAGTGAATTTTCTCGGGCGAACCGAACGACGACGGCGCTGCCCTAACTTGTGCATTATTATGAAGTGACCTTGTAGTTCAATTGTTTATTTATATAGTCGGGTTCGTAATTAAATAAAAACACTAAAATATTTTCGTTTAAATGACTTAACTTTGAATAATCGATTATTAAATTGCATGGTATTAAAAATGCGAAATCTTACAAACAGTTCATGTAAATACAAATTCGGAAAAGCATCACAATATCCAACCATCGTTATTAAAACCAAATAAAACTATTAAATCGCAAAATTGTGTGTTCGTGTCAGCAGTACAGTGCCGTGGTTCATACGATTACGTGAGCGTCCTTGCTAAAGAGTCTGCGACGAATACCTCGAAGTGCGGGGTGGGGTGCGGTATCTGATATGAGCGCAGGGAAGGGAGTGTCCCATCTGTACGTAGTACTATTAACTATTCTGTGCCCACACGTAACTAAGTATTACCACATCCCGGACACTCCATACAACCCTCTCAAAATAATTACCTACTACTACTACATTAAAAAATGACGTTTGTATACGTATGAATGTGTGCGTGAGGTACTTGTGTTTGCGAGCGCTCTTATTAAAGAACTGCGACGAATACGCCTAAGTGCGGGGTGAGGTGCGGTAACTAATGTCAGTGCGGGGAAGGGAGTGTCCTTTCTGTACGTAGTACTCTAAGTATTCTGTGGTATTACCCACAGAAAAACACAACTAATTTTGCAGAAAAATGATAGATATAATTATATTGTTTGATAGCAGTTAGTAGATACGTTAATGTACAATTTTACATTCTATAAAGCACTAACCAAAGAGCACAAAATAATTATAAGTAATTGTATTCCTTACCGGACATAAGCGCCCTCTGGCGGAGCAACGAGATAAACCGACCAAGCTCGCGCTCGTAGATTAAATTAACTTGTACAGACAGCACACAAAGTTTTAGATAATAATTATTATTATTATCAGCCATTTCTGTCCCACTGCAGGGCAAAGGCCTCCCTTCCCTCCTTCCACTTATCCCTATCCGGTGCTGTTACACGCCAATCTTTATGGAAAGAGTCGAGTCCGTCCCGCCATCTCATTCTGGGCCTGCCGCGTTGTCATTTGCTGCTGTTTGGGACCCATTGTGTGGTTACTTTAGCCCACAGCTCCTCCGGCATTCGACAGATGTGACCAGCCCAGTTCCATTTTAGCTTGGCAGCCGTGTGACCTACATCGGCAATTTGAGTTTTAGATATTATTTGTTGACGCAAATCTAAGGTGAACTTGCTTTTCATGACCTTAATGGTAAAACAATACACATTATCTTACACATTTTCATAAGTAGCTAATTAAAAGTCCGACTATAGTTAAGTACCACCACACACGTCCTAAAAATCGCAAAAGCAAAAGAAGAAAACACTACAGAAGTGTTTATGAACACTTATCCTTTCTTCTCTTCCTCTTCTTGTGCTTTTGCATTCGGACTTACCTAAAAAAGAACAAAACTTTTATTCAGCAGGTAGTAGGTACTAGCTAGATACAATCCTACATGGTTTCTATATAAGTTGTAGAAACTTCTTAATGCCCGTTTACCAGTAAACATGCTGCACGCTGTACATAAAATATCCCTATTTTTATGCCAACCCTACAAAGAACTGTGGCCCGTAAATCTTGGCCCGCTGTGTTTCTCAAACGCCTGTCTGTCTGATCGGGCGCGGGCGCGACTGCGAAACGGAAATGAATAAAGATACTCGTTCAAACACTACATTTTGTTTACCGATCTCATCTAGGTTCTAGATGGAGATAGAACGGTCTGAATCTAGATAGACCGGTTTGAATTTATTTGAGATCTTTTGTAGAAGTAAGGTAAGGAGTCAAAGGGGATGCGCTTAGGAAGCCCGCGAAATTCATATTTACTAACGTTTTTTGCAATTTGTAGATAAAATATGATTTGCGACCAAAACAAATATAATTTTACAGAATTATAATCATTAGAATCAGCAATTTCGGGCTAACCTGACGCATTCGTCTAAAGGAAAACAGGATAATGATTTAATCTGTCAAGCTCCGCTAATGAGACACAATTGATTTTCTATTGTTTCGTCGCCAACAGTTTTAAAAAGTTTAAGGTCGATGAAGCACAATTCGATGGAGGCCACCTCGTCAACTTTAGCATTTTTAAATAATACGATGGTATTAATGGCTATAAGAGTAGGGGAAGACCAAAGAAACGATGGATGGACTGTGTGAATGATGATAATTGGTCATATACTTCCTTACAATAGTACATTATGATACATGTGTGCTATTTTGATCATTAAACTCGAGGCGATATTATTCGCGCGAGCCGTAGGCGAGCGCGATAAGGTAGCCGAGAGTTTAATTATCAATGCACACGCGTATCATACGACGTTTTTCAACACACTTGTGAGGAAAAAAACAGACTTGTATTGTTAAATATTAACTTGTATGGTTAATGGCGGGCTTGGTTTGTCATTCCGCGCGCCGCGCTGACGTGCGCGCACAGTTTTACCCATAGAGTAAGTACTGGTCATTCCTACACCTGCGCGCGCATTGCTAGCGCGGCGCGCGTTTATTTACTTATAGGCAAAGACAGAACCGATATACAGCCTATAGAAAAAATATAATAAACACAAAATAATGTTAAGACTGATCGTAGTGTTCTCGTATGTCAAACTGTAGTTTAGTTAGTATGGAATTAGAAAGTACTATTTGCATAGAGAAATATACATTAATTCAGTGAGAATCCGCAATAATAGAACGCCAGTGGTCTTTTCCGTTTGGTTACGGGAGGGACGACGGAAAATTATAAGGTGCATCCAGACAGAGCGAGCCATGCGCCGCAAGTGCTTTTTTTGTATGTTAGATGCCTCATCCCGAGGCAACCATACATATAAAAAAGTCATTTGCGGCACATGCCTCGCTATGTGTGGATGCACCCTTAGGTGAATGCGCAGTGGTAGACCGCGAAATTTAATTTTTTTTAAGTTTTTTTAATTCGCAGGTCAGTCAAAAATCAAATCAAATCAAAAGTTATTTATTCAAACTAGGCTGAGAATCAGCACTTTTCGAACGTCAAAATTACAAAAGACAGTCCCCCAAAACGCCCGCCCTTCGCCACTTCCTAGTGCTTTCGCTGGGGAGAAGAAGTGGCGGAACAAACTCCCCAGCAGCACAGCTGTCTGTTCAGTTAGAAAATAATTAATTTTATACAATACTATGTATGCAAAGTAATTAACATTACAGGACACAGAACCTTAAATTAAATTATTTGCCATAGGTTAACTAGCCACGCCAATATACCAACAAATACAATAAACACTATACGTACTCAAAAATATAACCAAAAAAAAAACTTACTGACCAAATAAAAGCCTCCAGGTATAAAGGGCGTGACAGCTTACATATGTATGCAATGCTGGGTTCTGTTTACATAGCTGTCACTTGAAGTCACAAATGATAAACTAGGACCATCGAAGTAAAATAAATAAACAAGTTATTACTACTAATAACAACAATAAAACCATGGTCAGCAAGACGACCAGTCACCACAAGCAGCACCCGTTCTTATGGAACAAATCTAACTTAGAAAGATGTATATAATGATTCTAATGATTATAATTCTGTAAATACGTATCTGTTATAGTCGCGAATCATATTTTGATCAAGATACAACCTGACACTGACCTGAAAATTGCAAAAAACGTTAAAAAAATTTAATTTCGTGGTCTACAACTGCGCATTCATCTTAAGGTAAATAAATTTTAGTTCATCTTGGGACCAAGGACAATTCAGACTATTTAAAAAAAAAAGTAAAATATGGCTCGCGGATTCTTTTTGGTCTCTTTGAAGAGATTAAAAAAAAAACGCACTTCTCCGACCTCCGACTAGTAAATTAAATAGTTATCTGTGGAAATAAAGCACAAGTACCGTAACGTAAAGAAAAAGCACGCGTTTGTAATACACTGCATTATCACAGTATAATTAATATACAGTAGAACATCTTCATACAAACGTGCCGCTCTCGGTTTGAATGTGTGCGTGCGCGCCGCGCGCCGTGTCGGCACGCGATTTCACGCACACGCTAGCATAATATATGAGGGAATAAGGTGGCGGCAGTGCGGGCTGTGCAGCGCGACTGTGAGCACGTGCGTACGCTACATGACCGCTTGCGTTCGTCAACTCTCGCCGGCGGCGGCCACTTAAATTACGAGTATCATGACTTCAAAAAGGGGAAAAAAATATTGTAGTGTTTTTGGGTGCCTCAATAATGATTTCGCAAACCCGGACTTATCATTCTTCATAGTTCCTACTCAACCAGAAATGTAAGTACCTACTTATACTTAAATATTATTAGAAAATGTGGTATTGTATTGTTTATTTCACAGTTTATTTGCTTTATTAAGAGCGTAGCCGAGTCGCATTTTTCCATATAAATGTATTCCCAAATTTACTTTCTGAATACTATGTTTAGAGCTAAAGTTTATTTTAAGAAGTCTAGTTTTTAGTGTCCTTCACCACACAATCCTCACTTTTGAAAACTTCTTATAAATCAATTTTGAGAACGCCAAAAAATAGTCAAGAAATAGTCATAAATAGTCACCAAGGTCAAAAAATTAGTCGCATTATGATTCCAAAGTTATAGCTATAGGTTGGTGAGGATTGTGTGGTGAAGGTCTCCACACAATCCTCACCTCTAATGCAACCAAACGGCTGGGAGTATCGACTTGGTTTCAATTCCAAAAAATAGTCAAGAAATAGTCGTAACGCTATGCCAAATCTCGAAAATAGTCAATAAGTGATTCCAGAGATATAAAGGTGCCTTGGTGAGGATTACGTGGTGAGCCTTTCTCGCCACAATCCTCACCTGATTACCGCGGAACGCTTAGGTTTTTGAATTTGAATTTGGTGTCAAAAAATAGTCAAGAAATAGTCGTCTCCAACCATGATAATTTCGACCTGGTTTACTATATGGAAGTATGTTAAATATCCACGTGAACTTCTACATACATTTTCGAGTCAAGTACAGTCGAGCACAAAATTATTAAGTACTTTTTATGGTCATCTTATTTTTTGGTTGTATTAAAAACGGTATAATTGTTGGTTATGTAGCTATTTTGGGTAGTTATTTTATTTATTTATTCTTTACTAATAAATAAGGGCAACAAAGGAGCTAAATCAATAATAAATACAAACTGATGAGTTACTTGCTTGATATTATTTTGAGAGCTTGTCACATCACATCACTCAGAACTACTTACTACTGAAGTCTCTTGTGCGAGATCTAAGCCGGAACTGATTAAATACACAAGCAAACTATCAAAGACATATTTTTATCAAAGGGTGCCGACAATTTGGTTTACAATACCAGCAATAAAACATGTTGAGAATAATAAAACAACACAATGAATTTTAGTTTTGGGAAAACCAATAATTACCCTGTGTCGCCCCAGCACCGTGGGAATTCTGCGTGATCATTATTTCAAAATTGCATAAAATTGGGTTTCCCAACCACCGAAAGTAAAATTAATGAAACTAATAGGTCGATCGTCCTGCACACTAGGTATTTTATTTAGTAATATAGTTAAGTAGGTAGATAGTCTTAATTAAAATAATAGGTGATAAATATTTTTTACATATTCGCGAAAATACGTATGGAACTCTCTATTTATTTCACTTAACCAATTTGTTTAATTGTTTCAGACGCTTACAGTGGCTACGGTTAATTGTAAATTTTCTCGGTATCAAATTTGTAACTTAGTATTATAAATGTTATGTGAATAAAGGCTTTTTATTTTTACTAAATTTATAAATTGGTAAAATATTCAATCATAATATGCTTTTTATTTCATAAATTTAGATCAAGTGCTGCTTGTTCGAAAATATTAACTAAAAGTAAAAGTGACAACCCTGGGGATCAACGCAAGAGTAGGCTAATAACTCGGCGGGCGGCCTTAGATAACGTACTGTATATTATACTGTGGCATTATGGATCTAAAAGCTGTGCATTAAGAGCCATTTTACGAGCAAGTGTGTTGAAAAGTATAAAACAAAGTCGCTAAAATGTCTGTACGCGCATAAATTCCGAATGACGGCACCAAATTAGATAATTCTTTTTTGTTATGTTCGGTATTACCAGGACAAAGTTTGTATGAAAGAAAATTTCAGAAATTGAAAAAAAAAAAATTACACTCGTGTGAGGCTGGGACGGGCCGCTAGCTCAAAATAATTGTAGTTTTTACTACTGTCTTGTAATGTCCAACCCAATTTATTCTCTCCACTCGATTTTGTAACTAAGGGGTGACTACGGAGATGAGGATGAGGTGTAACTTCCAGAAGTATGGAAGAAAAGGACATATTGCGCGAACCCAAACAAATTTGGGATAAAGACAGGAGAATGATGATGAAATTGAATCATATATGAAAGGGAAATATTAATGATTGGAACTCAACTCAAACTCAAAGGCATTAATTTCAATGAAACCAAAAACAGGCACTTTTGAACTGCCCAGGAACTTGAACGACAGTTTCACACGATGAACCGTCGGTGTTCAACAAAACCAGCACTCTTTTAATTGCACGTAAGTATTATCTTGCATTTTTAGGTCACCTTCTTAATTATAATACTTAGGTACAAACACAAGTTGTGAGTCATCTTATTTTAATGATCATTTTGGCCTCAGCAAGACAAAATCTGCTTGTTAATCAGGTTAAATTCCAATTATTCACAGTTTAAAGTTCATCGTAATTATCGTGTTTATAAATTGCTCATGTAGGTACTAGGAATTCTAATGACGAAGATTTTGGTCTCTGTCTGTATGTCCATGCGAAACCAAAAAGCAACTTTGCAACTAAACCCATAGTCCTATTTTACATTATGCAGTATTACGTTTTCATTTCCTAACGTAGGATTAACTTCCATCGTCTCATCAGATACAGTGGAATATCAATATTTTATATGGAGCCCCACACGCAACCCAATTACTGACCAATTACGAAATTTTAAGGTCCAAGGTTGTAAGGATCCATCGTCTGATTTTTCGGGATTCTAATCATCCGTAAAAACTGTCAGACGGGACCAACGCCGACGGTTCAGCGTACTCTTAAATAATTAATCAGGGTTCAAAATCAAAATCAAAAGTCATTTATTCAAACTAGGCTGAGAATCAGCACTTTTCGAACGTCAAAATTACAAAAGACAGTCCCCCAAAACGCCCGCCCTTCGCCGGTTAATACATAAGTAACATAATACAGCAGCAAGCCTGTACTTATTTCTGGATGAAGAGGAGAGAGGGGGCGGAACAGTTTTTAATGTTTCCATGCAATAGCCTACTTCCATCATACAAACTTAGGTGTGCTACTGAAGTCTAAAAGATTAAAAAACAATAACACTTTGCTCGGCTTGGAGATCCAACCCAGGTCCACATTCTCAGCCGTTACGCTTACGACCACGAAGACAAGGCACTGTACAAGGAAAACCAATATCTTTAGACGAGTGAAATCATTGGAAAACATAGTACTTAACTTGATAAAGTATCATATTTACAGTACAGGTCAAGCTAACAGATAATACGTTATTTAAATAGTAGTGCACGATTCATTTAATTAATAGTCATAAACAATCACGACGATCCAACGTATGTACATTTGAATACATACTCGTAGTTAAAATTGGACCCAACGTGCATTAAGTGAACCAAGAAATAAAACAGACAAAGACGTGCAACAAAATCAATATGAAGCAATATCTAGTGGTAGTAGTGTCATTAGCATTAATAGCGAACTCGAATTGTGGTCTAATAGACGGACTTATCGGGACAGTTAAAGATACAGCAGGCTCTATAACCCACGGCGTTGGTGGTGCACTTCATTACGGCAAAACCTTCGTTTTTGGAGGCACTGAACAAAATACAGCAGGACAAGTGGTTATCAAACCAGGCATAGTTGGAACAATATCCCACAAAATACATGACGTATCAGAAATAGTAAGAGAAGAGGTACGAACTGTAATACATTTGTTTGACGGCGACCAAGTCCATGAGAAAGGAATCATTGGAAGATTATTCGACAGAGTGAAATGTCGCGTTTTCAAAGTTAAAAGTTTCCTCCTCGGCCCCGGGCAAGCACAAATCGATAACATGCCATACGCTCCGATAAAAAAACTTAACAATGATACAGTTGCCTTACAGCACCACTTAAAAAAATACTTCCTCAATAATGATGCACCAGCGACGTCGGGTATTAAACAGACGCTTCACAGTTTACAAGAAGCGGTAAATAGGATCCGTCTCAATATAACTAAGAAAAGACAGGAGTCAGAATATGTTAATAGTGATGGTACTGGACTAATCGACGTTCGTACTGCTGTCAACGATCTTGGAGGCTTACAAAATGACTTCAAAAATGGAGTAGATGCAGCATACGATAAAGTTTATGACGCAGTTGATGAAGGCAGACAGACAGCACAATCCTCCTTCTACGGCGCCAAACAAAGCACAAACGACTTTCTCGAAAATCAAAGAAGAAATGTTCAGAATCATTACAACCAATTTGGTGACAATGTTAATAAATTTAGAAGTGATGTTGGTAGTTCTATCAATGACAATATCGAAAGTCAAAGAAGATTTATGCAGGATCATTATAATCAAATGGCTAACAATGGTGATAGATTAAGAACTGATATAGGTAGTTCTATCAATGATAATATCGAAAATCAAAGAAGAAATGTACAAGGTCATTACAATCAAATGGCTACCAATGCTGATAAATTTAGAAGTGATGTAGGTAGTTCAATCAATGACAATATCGATGATCAGAGAAGAAATTTTCAGGGTCATTACAATGAAATGGCCACCAATGCTGATAAATTTAAAAGTGATGTAGGTAGTTCAATCAATGATAATATCGATAATCAGAGAAGAAATTTCCAGGGTCATTACAATGAAATGGCCACCAATGCTGATAAATTTAAAAGTGATGTAGGTAGTTCAATCAATGACAATATCGATAATCAGAGAAGAAATTTCCAGGGTCATTACAATGAAATGGCCACCAATGCTGATAAATTTAGAAGTGATGTAGGTAGTTTAATCAATGACAATATCGATGATCAGAGAAAAAATTTCCAGGGTCATTACAATGAAATGGCCACCAATGCTGATAAATTTAGAAGTGATGTAGGTAGTACTATCCATAATAATATTGAAAACCAAAGAAAGAATGTACAGAATCATTAAAATGAAATGGCTGACAATGCTGATAGAAAGGTCGACTTAGAATCCCAAAGGAATTTGGGTAGGGGTTATTAAATTTGGGAAGGATATTATTGAATAGTGATATGAAATTGTTATTATGTTAAAGTTAATAGAGGTTACGAGGTTTACTAAGTAAATATTATTTATTTATTAAGATTAAATTAGTATTGTGTTTTATTATACGATTCATTGTAATTATTGTTGTTCAAATGTTTATCCATCTATGTACAGACGCCAGCACATCAACCTACTACAATCTGTCAAATTTCTTTAATAGATTTTCAACTTTATCACTGAAACATATGGTTCAAAGTTGATTGGGAAAATGTGACAGTTAGGTGTAGGTTGAAGTGCTGGCGTCTGTACATAGATAGGATTTTACCTATATACATGTTGCGTCTTTGACTGTAGATATAAGTAGGAACTGGAACCAACCAACAACCTTTACTGGGCCCGCGTGGTGGACTATGTTCCACTTCCTCTCGCAGAGAGGCCTGTGTCCCAGCAGTGGGCACATTATAGGCTGATTCTGCCGAAGGAACTCGGAACGTATGTAATTTAACATGATGTTCATTAGCATGGATTTGAATGGTTAGTGTCTTTTGCTGTCAATAGAAATTAATAGTATCTTACGTTCTTAACAATCGGATTAATCAAAAATTTCAATCAAAACAAAATAAAAAACATTAGAAAAAAAAGGTTTTTTCATTCAATTATTTTTCTGATTTTCTACTTTTATACAGGCTGTCATTTATAGGTATGGTTTACATAATAAAGAGGATTCTATTCTATTCTATTGATTACATCATTGTAGACTAAAAGCAATTTAACTTTAAGTTTATTATTTTACGTGATGGATTATATTACAACTAAGGCTAGTGTCAATATGAACTTTTACAAGATTTCATAGAGTCTGATAATTAGTAAAAGCCACTTTTGTCATGTGTTATATGTATAGCACAGCATTGTTAATATTATTCATTCACTATTTATAAATACAATACACTAACTCAAATGGTAAGTAAGTGACATATAGAGACAGAATACTCAATCATCACTAAAAGTACACGATAAAGTTCTATAGTAGTCGCGTTTGAGCATGGCAATAGCAGCCATGGCCCTTTCCTTAGATATCTCATCATAGAAATCCAAACAATAAATGATGTATGGTTTTTCGATATTGGAACGCGTTGAAGTTCACGATAGATGTTGATTCAATTTTTGAAACAAAAAATGTTAGTCAATGCAGGTCAATGACCGCTTTTGCCATGCTAAAACACGACAACCATATTTAGTATTCTCTCCAAATAAAATAGCAACAAAACAAAGTACCAGCACTACTCGCCAGTAAACTTAACCCAAAGTAATCTACAAGATTAACCTCTCAAACCACATGCAACATAAAGAATAAAACGGACCCCAAACACATAAAGTGTGTGGTCTCAGGGACCCCCGATTACATCGCACCCTCGCCGCAAACAGTGTTAATTAACCCTGCAATGAATAGCGTGGGTCTTAGGGTCCTACCGCTCATTATTTAAGCCCTTGGGATATGATCGCGGCTAGTTTTGCTGATTTAATTTTGAGTAATTAAATTGAGACATAATTTGTGACTCTACCTACATATTGAGTACTAGCTTCAGCCCGCGACTTCGTTCGCGTGACACTTCTTGTTTCCCCCGAGCCACCCCGTCGTATCGCATCACCCGCCCGCGCTATCACTTAACGTTCTTTTTGACTTTTTTCTTTTTGCTCGGCTCCTAAGGGTCATAGCGTGATGTTAAATAGCCTATAGCCTTCCTCTAGAATTGGGCTATTAAATGCAAGAAGAATTTTTCAAATCCGACTGGTAGTTCCAGAGATTACCCCCTACATACAAACTTATAAACAAATTTTACCTCTTTATAATATTAGTATAGATAAAAGATGCAGCGGGCAAATAATTGCCAGTATATCAAGCAGGGTGAAGAGCAGTACCTACATATTGTTTCCTTATGTCATTTTTTAGAGCCTCCTGGGCACAATACCCGGGTTGGACAAGCTAGGTATTGTTAGATTTTCCATTAGAAAATTTTCAGTAGCCGCAAATCAAGACTACTAAGATTTATGCCCAGTTAGTGGTCCGTTTAATGCTCGCCGCGCGGTATCACTTGGAAGTTAAAACAGAACACTGTCGAAATATGGATGCACTGTCACTGCCGACCCCAACTTGGATTACAGTCGTAATTTTTATGATGATGCTTATTCATTAATCTCAATAAACCACCTAAAACGTCGACAAATCTCAATTTTACACAATCCAAGGGCTTGACAATAGGCAATATAACTCACAACTCCCCACCGAGACATCCCGGGATGGTACCGACAGCAAAACAAAAGGCACCAGCGCCAGCATAAAGTTGTCGCGATCGGCGCCACTTCGCACACGAAGACCTTATAAATCATATTCGTATTGGTATTCAGCATGAATGTGGAATTGTATTCGCATGTGTTGCTTGTATGGAAATTGTGGTGTATTGATTTGAAGTTCTTTTGTAGCTGGGACTAAGTTGTCGTTTTAGTTGTGTAACGTCAGAATAAATATTAGTTAGAAAAACAGTAATTTATTCAAATTTGCCTGACAATCAGCCCTGTTTGAACGTCAACCCATACTAACATCTTCTTCTTCTTTGCGTGTCGATGGCAATCTAAATGGACTCGGCCCAGAATTCGGCTCTTGTTTGGCGCCATCACCAGCGTCCATCAGTTCCTGTAACGTGCAGCTGACAGGACACGCAGGACAAGCTCCATCGTTTGTGGAACAGCACCACATTTACACTCCAAGGCGGAGTCATCTATGAATCTCCAACTGAACACTAACTAACATTATAAATGCGAAAGTAATTTTTGTCTATCTGCCACACAGGTGACCATGGCCTGCATTAATAGGACGTACGCTACTTCTTATTCCAGTAGTATGTACAATCCCGTCAACTTCCATGGGATGATTGCCAACTTCCACGCGGGCGAAGCCGCAAGCAAAAAGTAGTAAGTATTACATAAGATAAGACACTCCCCTAAAACGCCTGCCTTTCACCACTTTCGAATATTTTAGCAGGGTGAAGTGGCGTAATCAACGCATCAGCAACACAAGCTATGTTCTCATCCTGTATATACAATAGGTAGGTAAATAGTTATGTTCTGGTGAAAAGATTAGCCAACCAGCCAGTTAGATGGCGGGCCGACTCCCCTGAGTGCACTAAACGTTCTTATTATACTGATATTCGCAACAATCGCAACGGTTCTTCTAAGGACTTACCTACACATAATTAGATTGTAGATAACACGAAAATGTAGAGGTAGAACATGGTCAGGATTTGAGTATTACCTTAACCCATATATGCCCACATTGATTCGAAAACGAAACAAGAGGTAGTACTTTCCTAAAAGCATAATAAATCGTTTATTAGTGCATATCTGAAAATAACCAAAATCGGAATCCGAAAGTAGTTCTGGGCATATATGGGTTAAACTTCTTAATAAAAATCATCTACAATTGGCTATTTGACAGTTGTAACGATAAAATATATAATATGTTAGATATAGTAGCATATAGGTTCACAATAATCATACAATAGGTTTTATGCATTAAAATAAATTGTAAATATTTTATTTTTGAAAAATAAATTAGAGATTTTTTATCTGTGGATTACAAAAACTGAAACGCGAACGGCCATGATCGAGCATCGTATGACGTCACATCACAATAAATAAAACGTTGTGTGTTACTGTGTTTTATCATCGTTGGCAGTTTGCTGATTTTCCACACAAAATATACTTTTTATGCAACTTTTTATGCAACTTTTTATGCAAACTTTCCACACAAAATATGTTTAAGAGTTGAAGCGTCGTAGTTAGCTTTACTTAGTTTATTGAAATGTGACGTCACAGCCATAAATGTCACGTGATCGGCTGTTTCCGCGCGAATTTCAAAATACGGAATGAAAAAAAACATTTTCTTTCGAATAAACAACGCTTTTTTAAGAAAAAAAAAAAATTGTAAGAGGTATAAAATAAACCTACGTATATTTAAAAATATCTTTTCGAAAACTGTCAAATAGCCAATTAATCCTGAAACACAGTTTAATAGTATTTATCATCATAATTATCAAGGCCCGCTTGCACGACAAATCACTTATACGAATAGCGCTAATCGAATTTAAAACATCGTTCTGTTTCTGTTAATTGTTTGAAGATAATAGAGATGATGTTTTAAATACTAGCAGGGGTCGAGGAGGGGAGGACGGAGGGGAGGCTCACGCGATCAGACCAGAATGAATGAAATAAATAAATGAGTTTAGGTAGCGTTAAATGCATTTGGTGATTTGTGGTGCAAGTATGCCCTAATCATCATTGGCAGGAGAATGACGTTTAGGGCCCACTTGCACCAAAAATCACTCGTCCCAATTAATTTGGGGTCTTCAAAACACGTCTTTTATTCCGTACTACAAGGCCCTAGTATGAATAGGAAATCATACACCAGTGGCTAGTCAAGTTATTAAACTGTGCTTACTTCTACCTAACAACTGACAACTGCTGTAGCAAAAGTTTCCTATGTGGTCATATTGCCGATCAGCAAGCAAAAAAAAACTATAAGTTTGTGGTTTTAACTTCGTAAACTTGCAAAGAAAAAAGCCACTGGCTGTAAGTACATAAGTCCTAGTTTAAAAACGATACAGACAGGATATGAGATGGCGCTTTTTTTTTTCATTAAAACCCAAGGGTGTAAAATAACTACTGAACCCACGTCAACGAGTCTATATACTTGTCTTGGTAAACGTTTTCCACAAC
The DNA here is from genome assembly GCA_945859645.1 of Amphipoea oculea. Classification (NCBI taxonomy): domain Eukaryota; kingdom Metazoa; phylum Arthropoda; class Insecta; order Lepidoptera; family Noctuidae; genus Amphipoea; species Amphipoea oculea. Next base: position 21,286,140 of record OX243873.1, read on the forward strand.
TCAAACTAAGTTGCAGAGTGGTGGTGGCAATAGCCGCGACTTACGATTTGTAGGTCATTGAGTCGAACCCTGACAGGCACTTAACCTTGTGTAAAAGGTTCTATTTCGTCAGAACTTCTTTTAATGATGAGGGAAATGGTGGCCTAGAAACAATAATTCGAAGACATTTGTGATATCATATAAACCTAATCATGAACCTAGTTTTTCACTAAGTAAATGGTATGAGCATAAATAAAGTCCACCAATTTAAGTACTTGGGGCACATACTTACCGACGACCTTAGGGATAATGTAGACATCGAAAGGGAACGTAGGGCAGTGGCGGTCCAAGGGAACATGTTGGCTCTTAGATTCTTTCGTTGTGCGGACCAAGTCAAAATCACCCTGTTCAAGGCGTTTTGTCAAGGTCTGTACGCGGGGGGTCTGTGGGTCAGCTACACCAAAAGATCGCTAGATGTCCTACGCATCCAATACAACATTTTTTTTAGGATGCTGTTGAAACTGCCCCGTTTCTGTAGCGCATCGAAGATGTTTGCTCAGAACCGAACTGACGGCTTCCATGCAGTGATTCGCAAACAAGTCACATCACTGATACGTAGAACGCGGGTCAGTGACAATAGCATCCTGAAAACAGTGGTGGAGGGTCCTTACTCCCATTTTTCTGAGGCATTATGTGGGGAGAATGGTCAGGTAGATAATTCTTTACGTTATCGTTCTCTGCACATCCTGTCTCTGTCACCTACTATTATTCTCCTTAGTATTCTTCTCCGTGTTTTGTGTACTACTAACACTAGTTATAAGATATTTTACTAACAAAATGGACTATATTGTTGTCCGAAGTGAATGAATAAATAAATAAATATCCACCAACCCACACTGGGCCCGTGTGGTGGGTTATGGAGAGAGAAGGCCTGTGTCGCAGCATAGATGAACATTATAGGCTGATAACTGAGCTGAGCTAAAAGAGTTTACTAAACATTTTTTACCCGACTACGGCGAAGCAAAAAGGAGGGTTATGATTTTGACCGGTATGTATGTATGTTCATCTGTTCCCTCATAACTTAAAAAGTACATAATTATAATGATTTGACAAATGAGGTATCGTTAGAAGCGTCTTGACCGTCCGCTGGTTATAGGCTGTGTGACGTCACATTAAATTCAATATGGCGCCCTCTAGAGGACATAAAGTAATGAATTTAAAAATAAATATTTTGGGATTGTGCCTTGTGGGGTATCAAATGAAAGGGCTTAATTAGCACATTTCAAATATATAAGTATTACTGAAATAAGCCTTTCAAAAATATAAGTATTACTGAAATAAGCCCCAAAATAATTAAATAAAAAAAAAAATTTAAAAACTAAAACCCGACTACTGAAAAGGATGAAACAAGAAAGTATCTTCCCGTGGTCGCATGCTACCATAGCTTATTTAGTACAGTGGCATGCGACCACGGGTAGGTAGTTTCTTGTTTCATTCTTCTCAGTAATCGGGTTTTAGTTTTTAATTCTACTATTAGCACTATGTATCCTCTACCTAAGCAAGACCGCGACACTCGCACACTTGAGTAAAGTTTAATACGTGTCTACACTGAGTGATCGGTCGCCACTGAGTTAAGTCAGTGGTTTATGTGCACGCGCCAACTTGAGACAGACTTGAACGAAGTTTGGCGCAATGCAATGTAGACTGTGATTTGAAACTAATGTTACTGAAGTGTGGAGTACTTTTGTGACCTGTGTGTGGCAGAACTTAGAGAAATCAATTACTTATTAATGTCGCTGCGTATGGCGTGGCCTCCTACATTTGAAGGAGAGCACACACACATAATATGACCTACCTACTAAGCTTTGAGGGTTCCCTATCCATTTGCATAAAATTTTAAGACCTAATATAACTTAGCATAATTTTGTTTGGCGTAATTATATTTGCGCATAATATAATTACGCATAACAGCTTCCGCATAATTTTTTAAGCATAATTTCTCTAACCATAATAATGATTAAGCATAATATTGTATAAGCATAAAGTTCTAAAGCATTACTTTTTTAAGCATAATATCCTGAAGCATAAATTTATTTACGCATAATGATATTAAAACATATTTTTATTTTTTCGCTGTAGGAAGCATGAAGCAAGCAAGCATACAGCATGCAAGCAAGCATGCAGCATTCAAGCGAGCATGCAACATGCAGCAGGCAGGGTTTCTGTCACGGCTCCGGCGCTGCGGGCCTCCGGGCGGCCCCACGCGCCTACGCGATTTTAAATTACACACATCAATTAGAATTCCGAAATAATAACGCATTGTAAAACTGAATAGCAAGACAAATAAACACTTATTTTCAATTGTAAGAATATAGATGGCACAAAACCAACAATAGAGCCCCTATTTCTATGTTAAGTATTTAAAGTGACCTAACCAAACCGAACCTCGGGGTGCCCTTCGCTCGCTCTTGCATCCTATGTCGACGGAGCCCCGCTTCGCGGGGCCCCTATTTCTGAGTAAAGGGTTTAATGTAACCTAACCAAACCGAACCTCGGGGTGCCCTTCGCTCGTTCTTGCATCCAACGTCGTCTATTGCGTTCGTTGAGTTCGGGTGCGGTAACGGTAACGGAAATAATTCGGAGTATTGAAAATCGGAATGTCGTTTTTCGGACCGCGAACCCATCAAGCATTTGATTCTTCGAATACAGGGTGAAATTGAACACATGCGACAAATCGAAATGGGAGATTGTACTCGTCATTATGAACAACTTTTACTATGGGACCAAACCTGAAATCGCGAAAATAAAATCAGCTGAACATTTATGTTCGCATAACTCGCCAAAATGTAGGGAACAGCTGATTTTTTTTTCGCGATTTCAGGTTTGGTCCCATAGTAAAAGTTGTTCATAATGATGAGTATAATCTCCCATTTCGATTTGTCGCATGTGTTCAATTTCACCCTGTATATGAAAATCGGAAAACAAACAAGTCGCATTTATGACTTTCGGTAAAATAAATTTCGTGATTTTTAATAATAAACATTATGATTCTTAGGTATTATGAAAATCGGACTTTTGAAAATCGGAACATCGAAATTCGGAATAAAATATTTCGGAGTATTTGGGTGTTTCCGTTTCAATCAGTTAACTTCTATCTGAGGAATAACCGCCATATTTATTTCTCATAATAGAATTTAACTGATTGACATATTTTTTATACAAAAACTGTCAAAACATCTAATATATTCTTCAGATAAAAGTTATCTCGCGATTGAAAAATCGTTTAAGTTACATAATATTATGTATAAATTATATTAATTGTATGCCTAAATATTATTATGCTAATAGTCATTAGGCCTACTAACGTTATGCGAATCAAATTAATGCCAAAACAAATTAGTCTTTAAGATGATTATGCCAACATAAAATGTATGCCTAAAAAAATTATGCCGAAGTATTATTATGCCAAAACAAATTGTGCCAAAATCGTTATGCCGAAGTATATTATGACAAAGAACGTTATGCGAAAAGAAGGGATCCCAGCTTTAAGACTTTATGCTTACAGGTGATACTTACTGGTCGGTAAAACCAAAATGCTATAAGATACCTACTTAGTTGTATTTTTTGGTAATCGTTTAAATTTACATTACGTTTGCATCATGCATGCGTCATGTTCGTGAACGGGCGCCGTCAGTAGGGACTGGTCATCTCTTTGCTGTCACGGCTTATTTTAATTTAATATTTGGATTTTTTTTTTGTCTCGTCTTTTCATTATGGACGCTTTTAACGTTCTGCATCGTTCTCACATGTATAATTTTTAACATGAATGATGTAACCAAGACTGTGTACCCATATTATTTTGATTTTAAAAGAGTGTCCATGAAGTTTCTTGCCCGTTCTTCTCCATAGGTACCTACGCTTTGGAATGGGCAACTAGCTTCATCTTTCCGACTGACCAACCCCTTGACAATTCAAAAGTGCCTGTAATTGGTTCACTTAATTGAAATAAATGCTTTGAGTTTGAGTTTGATCACGAGTTTGTGCCGATCACGTGTTCGTGTTCGTGTCGTTCGACCACTGGTCTAGATATGTCTGTTTCTACTCAAAGACAACAGCGTGTGGCCACTTCTCTTAATTAATAACTAACTAATATCCTCCGGCAGGCGGCCCATGTGTGCACAATATACAATATTGACACGAACCCGCTGATCCGTTTTGTACGAGGCTCGAATAATTATTAGGTGGAGCTTTGTGAATGTAGATAATATCGTTACTGTTGTGTTTTGTTTCTAATTTTTTTTGGGTGCATTAAAACGGGCTTCACGTGTTATTTTCAGTGTTGATCCGAATTTGAAGAAAATCTAAAGTCATTTATTCAAATTAGGCTGAGAATCAGCACTTTTCAAACGTCAAAATTACATAAGACAGGTTCCCAAAACGCCCGCCCTTCACCGCTTCCTAATGCTTAATTTGCTGGGAAGAAGAAGTGGCGCAACAAACTCCCCAGCGACACAGCTGTCTGTCTAGTAAGAAAAACTTAACTTTAGAAGAAGTTTGGCAAATAGCTTTATCATGACCCAGAGAAGGACAGAGTACGATTTCTAAACATATAGGTGCAGCGCAGACGACAGACTATCCGTGACGCACTTTTTATTGTAAGTGCCAATAAAATGGAAACTGTAGATAAAATAATAACATAGGATATACCTGGAATAGTTGAAATGGACATAGGATGATGTCGCGTTTTAATTTTCGGCTACTACATAATTATAAAAGCTTTACCCCCTTATTCATAATCCTATTTTATCTTTATTTTAGCTAAAATAGGTTTATAGAACGTTTGTCTTTATCTGTCACGTTGTCATTTCAGTGTGTAAGAAAGAGACAAACCCCATTTTAACTAAAATAGGTTTGATAAGTTTTATGAATAAGGGGGTTAGTATCAAAGAGACATTTTGTGCGCCACAGACTCGATCGCGCAAAAAGTGTGTCGTCTGCGCAGCACCATATGAAGTTCTCTTAAAAGCTAGTGAAACAACGGACGATATCTAATTATCAAGAACAGTAGGTAGCTCTAATGGGAACTGCCTAACTACTGCTACTAGAGTTCTGAATCTACATTTAAGTATTGTAACAGTATATGTCCACATATTCGGATCATGTACACACATGTGCTTTTATGTTTAGATCCAAGCTAAAAACAAATCGATTTTATTTTACGACAAACCGATTAGCCGATAGTAGGTACTTATTTCAAAATGACAAACTCAAATACAAACTTTCATCTCTTATTAACTTCCGAACTTCTTGAAGTGTGTGCGCAGACGCGGGTGCACTCCTTCTTCCCTCACTCCCATTGTCCGATGGCATGGCAATCCGACACGACCGGAGAGAGATCAGGCGCTGGACCAACGGCTTAACGTACTTTCCGAGACACGGGGGTATTACACCGCCAACTTCCAAACTCCTTTGCCCGACTCGGAAATCGAACACAGGAACCCACGCTCAGCAGTCGTACTTACGACCACGAGACCACGGGGCAGTCAACTACGATAATTACGAGTATATTACGTTGATTAAGTAGTCAGCCCTATGCCCAGCAAAAGCTGATCAACTTCTGAACAAATCCCAAAATTACTTCATTATAAAGACACCCACCTTATTGCCACCACAGCAGCTGGTCCGGCGGCGGGTGGGCGCGACATATGTGGCACAATAAACAACACTATTGACACAATAAGTGCGAGTGATCCAGTCGCACCGGGCATGTGCGAGACCTGAATATTACATGCCGCGAGAGGGTAGAACACGTGTCCATTTACTTACGACACGAGAAGTTCTCGTACCTATCTTGAATGGCAAGCGGAAGTGGCAATGGGCCGGTCATATTAGCCGTAGAGTCGATGACCGTTTGGGGTAGACGTGTTCTTGAGTGGAGAACGCGAATCGGCAAACGTAAGGACGCCTTCAGGCTAGGTGGAGCGACGATCTTCGCAGGATGGCTGGTAGCAGCTGGATGAGAGTTGCCGAGAATCCGACAATACAGAGGTCAATTCTTAGTATAGCAACGTAAAACTTCGTCAACAGGAAAATAAGGTAGAGAGAAATGGAGTTTTTGTACAACATGACGAGCGAAATGCTACCTATGGCATTTACAATGAAAGATGTCAGACGTGACTCCACAAAAATAAAATAATAATTCGTATACTTCGCACTCGTGTCGCAGTAGAATATTATTTATTTATTTATTATTATTTCGTTTATTTGTCTATTTACATATTTGATTAAACTTTTAAATATTTCCCTGACTGCTATGCCGGAGGTCGTGGGTTCGATTCCCACCCAGGACAAATGTTTGTGTGATGAGCACGATCATTTGTTCTGTGTCTGGGTGTAATTTATCTATAATATGTATGTATTTAGAAATATATAAGTATGTTTATCAGTTGTCTAGTACCCATAACACAAGCTCTGCTTAGCTTGGGACTAGATGGCGTTGTGTGATAGTTGTGGAATATTATTATTATTATTTATTATTATTAAGTATAAAAAAAACATTTAAAAAAATAAAAAAATAGCAGTCCGCCGGTGTCGGGAGCAGAGTCCAAGCTACCGGTGGTTAGGGCTCCAGAGATAGGAACCTCCTCACAATGCGAGCCGTATCGAGGAGTACTGTCTTATGAATCAGGCCCTTGATCCAACCGCCTAACGAGAGCCTCGACAGATGTTGATCGAGGCTTTCGGTTATTAACATTTTTAGGCTATGTTATCCCCACTGCAGGGCAAAGGCCTACCTTATTCTTTCAAATTAATACAAATCACCGACGCGACGTCACCCGAAAAGCAGCCAAGATTAAGTGGGACTGGGCCGGACACGTTTGCCGCATGTCCAACGAGTCATGGGCCAAACCTACCACCATGTGGGTCCCTGATTACGTCGGGCGATATGGAGGTAGACCCAGGAGAAGATGGTGGGGTGACCTTGACGCCTACAGACAGGATTGATCCACACTAGGTCGAAACAGAGAGGAGTAATAAAATAAGCAATTATAAAACTAATAAGTCTTTAAACAGACTCCGGACCCAAGTTGGCCTAAGTAAGGAAAGCCTGTTCAGGTGGAGATTCACAGACGACTCCGCTTGTAGTGTAAATGTGGTGCTGTTCCACAAACGATGGGACACTTAATATCGTGCCCTGCGTGTCCTGTCAGCTGCACGTTACAGGAACTGATGGACGCTGGTGATGACGCCAAGCAAGTAGCCGAATTCTGGGCCGAGTCCATTTAGATTGCTATCGACACGCTAAGAAGAAGACTAATAAAATAAAACAATGGAAACAAGTTCAAAATACGTATAACACAAGAGGAATCCCAAACGAGCTCTTAATAATACCTCCATGATATCGCATCTGAGTTCACTCAATGTGTTGCTTACTTATTTCTGATTTTCAAACCACTACAAACACTTTCAACCCTAGTTCCTCCTCTATAAGAGCTATTTTAGAGTGTCTTATGGACTTCAGTAGGGCAGTTAGAGTCCGAATTGAATTTCGGAATGTGTTATGATAACATAACGATGTGAAAACGAGTTTCTTGCGTGAAAATAGTTATAGGAATTTTCCGGAGCGAATTTTTATTAGTTTTTCTGGGTTGTTTTGTTAAATACCTATGTTTTGAGGGGTGTGTAAGAGAAGGGTGTGTAATTTAATAGAGGGATAAAGGGATTTTAGTAGGTGGAAAATGTATGTTAGTTGTTAAAATCTGTATTTAGTAAATTAGAAAGAAATAAGAATCGAAATTTCTTTCATTTCCCGACAATATTTTCTCTCAATATTAAGAGCTTATTAATATACCTACAGGGTGAAATTAAATTCATGGGCATCCTTTTAATAGGTCATTGTACTCATCATTATGAACAACTTTTACTATGGGACTAAACCTAAAATCGCGAAAAAAAATCAGCTGTTCCTTGCATTTATGTTCACATAACTCGTCAAAATGTACGGAAGAGCTGATTTTTTTTCGCGATTTCTGGTTTGGTCCCATATTAAAAGTTGTTCATAATGATGATTACAATGACCCCTTAAAAGGATGCCCATGAATTTAATTTCAGCCTGTAGACTAACAAACTAAAAACAGTAATTAATGTCACAGACCACATGGAAGGACCAAGTTGCCTTGTCTTGCCCGGCAATCTGTGAAGTATAAAAATTATTTTTGACATAGGTAGATAGTACGTGCACCGTTCGATTTGACTCGCTTGTGTTCGAGAATCGAGTACCTAAGGGGACATCCATTAATTACGTGAGGCTTTTATGGGGGGAGGGGGTCAAGCCGATTCTCACCCAATCTCACGTGGGGGAGAGGGGAGGTCCTGGCAAGTCTCAGGTAATTTTTTATCTGCAAGAAACAGTGTAAAATTGCGAGAAAACTGGGTAGAATCCGTAGAATTAATCTTAACTAAGTAGTCTTAAATAAAAATAATTAAACAAATTGTTTTGTTTTTTAATAAATCCAACGCAATGAAGCATAATATATATTAACGTATTTACACTGAAAACACGCATGAACAATCTCACGTGAGATTAGAGGGAGGGGGAGGGAGTCGAGCAAAATCTCACGGTATCTCACTAAGGGGGGAGGGGGGTCATAAAATCGCCAAAATCACCTCACGTAATTAATGGACGCCCCCTAAGTATTCCTCAACGACTAGGCCATCACATCATTACACTTATCTTTAACATAACGACTATTCAAACTTGTTTCAAATTAATATTATTTCTAGTTAAACAACTATCAACTTTATTTCAATGGGAATTAAGTTGATTTCAGAGTAACTAGCACTTTTAAAAAAGTCATAAAAATGTTTGAAGTTGTAGCGTAAACTGAACTTTATTGTGTAGGATTTAAAGTTATTTTTCCATAAACTTATATTTGTTTACATTTTTGGCAAATAAATCGCTAAAGCAGATAACATACACTCACGCTTTCCTCCCAAGGGGGTAGGCCAAAACTATAGAGAGCCACCTGCTACGATCTTTACATACCCCTTTTTGATTTGTTTACGTTCAAAGTCAAAGCATTTATTTCAAATGGGCATGTGCCCAAAATGTTGACGTCCAAAAGTGCTTTTTATGTAAAAAGCACTTTTGGACGTCAACATTTACAATAAAATAGAATTGATTCTAGTCGCCCCTTCCAAAAGGTACGGTAATTTATTATGGAGAGAAGAATCGGCAACAAACTCCACCGTTACTCTTTAAAAATGTTTTACAATAATATTTTTATGAGAAGACGATGCACCTTGATTAAAATTACTATAAACAATAGATAATAGTTATTTATTCAACTGTTTTATATAAGGGGTATAATAGTATCACATGAGTGTTTTAATACCTAATTATGTACAGTTGCATACAAGACTTTATCTACACCCATGATATGAATCCTCTATAAAGGTTCTGAAACAGTTTTTTGGAATACTAATGTTGAACAAAAATGGCGGCTTGCGGGATACGACGTGAATTCGAATAACCTATAAGTTCTTTTTTTTAATTACTGCGCTGTGGTAGCGAAGCGCGCGTGGATGACAATGTTCTTTTTTTGAAAACGAGTTGCAATGAACAATGTCAGGTTTCGGCCTACACAACTTTTAAAACTAAATTCACGCGGACACGAAGTTTTTACCTACAACAATTTAAATATAAAATTCCAACTTCTAAAAAAATATTTAGTTCTTTTTGAGAACTGTTCGAAAGAAAATCATTTTAATAAGTAATCATTTTACTAATCATGTTCTTGAATTCCAAGTTTTTCTTTTTTTTAATAAAAAAAAGTGTCAGGTAGGCCTGTTCTGCCACTGTAATCGATTATTCTAAATAATTAAATCGATTTACTCTTTACTTTTTATTTATCACCTCGCAATTGTCTTTTATTATTATATTTTTTTATCTAAATAATACGTTCGTCGTGTTTATTATAAACACATTTATTATTTTTTAAAGAATATAAAAACGAAATTCAAGAAATCGATTTTCCTGATCTGAGTTCGATAACTTAATCGCCTTGTTACTTCTTCTGCAGTTTGCCATTAATTAAAAAAAAAAAAATCTTTTGCAGTTCTGTCAAAATCGCGCGCGCCATTTCAAACATCTTGTTGTTCTTGTCGGTGTTTTTCTAAGTGTACGTTTGTTTCCTTCTCGAATTCATCTGCGTTTGTGTTATAGACTTATTGTGTTATATCCATACCACATATTTTGTGACAACGTACCATCAACTACGTTGTATTAATTGTGGTATAAATGTGTTCCGGATGGAACGGCATTTAGTTGAATCTGACGATGTCCGTTCATTGTTACGGCAATTGACTTCACTTTCTGAGGTAAAGTACGATTGTAATTAATAGAATATCAACTGTTTTAACTAAGCTAAATGTTAATTTGCAACACAACCGTATTTTGTTTGTTTTAGATTCCAAATGACAGTGTTCTTTGTCATTACTGTTGGTTATTAATTAAACAAACAAGTAATCCAACAAGTAGCCATGCGTCAACTGAATCAATTGTGCATCGAAATCTTTGTATTGGTTGCGGTCATTCATTGCATCGTGTAAAGTCTCACGCCTTAAATAACAGTTCAGAAAGAGAAGATGCTATCAGATGCGTGCTAGAGCAACAGTAACCTCCAATATAAAATGTCTGATTAACTTCTTCTTTAGAAGTTCAGTGTAAAAGTGGAAATCACAGAAAAGCTTTTGACATTAAACTACACAAAAAAACGTAAGAATTTTCACTGTCCATGAGAAATTAATATTGAGCCAAAGTTACTATGGACATCTGACATTGTTCTTTGGTACAAAATTATAACACTCGTTTGGATAATATTATGGTTACTATGATACTGGTTGTTTTAATGTTGGCAATAAGATAACTGTTTCAGAAACTTTTATTGAGGATTTATAGCATGGGTGTAGGTAAAAATAATAAAAAATGAAGCAATGACAGATGAGTTTCAATTCATGCATGGTCATACACGCCGTTTGCAAGTGCCTACTACATTCCTACTATAAAACAGAACCTCACTAACAACGGGCTACTACACAAATTAATTCCCAGCATGAGCATGCACACTGCAAGACGTATGACGTGTCACCGGTGAGTTGCCGTAGTTGCCAACTAAGCTGCAAGTGGCAGTATGAAGCATCGGACAAACTTAGACAGACTTTAATTATAGCTTCCAAACTTCATTACCTAGCGGGGAATGTATTAGAGTAGGTAGATGGTTATTAACAATGTGCAGGTAGAGACATCTAGGAGGGGCCCGTGGCTGAATAATAACAACGACACCGGACGATCGCTTGTAGCGTTCGGTTCGTGGATGGGTTGCCTCTCAAAGCAAGTGAATGCGTAGTTGTAGCCCGCGAAATTCAATTTTTCTTACGTTTTTTTGCAATTTTCAGGTCAGTGTCAGGTTGTATCTTGATCAAAATATGATTCGCGGCTATAAAAGGTACAGTAAAACAGGGCTACTTTGAACAGGCGGGGCTACTTTGACCATGCCGATCACAACGCTATGACGCGTTCGCCACACCCAGCGCCTCGCGCAATATTACTCGAGGTCACGCACACTTGCCGAGCACACGTGAAAACCGATTTTGGCGCTCTGTCAAAGTAGCTCCAAAATCTGTCAAAGTAACCCTGGAAGTCAAAGTAGCCCCGTTTTGCGGTACGTACATATTTACAGAATTATAATAAATAGAATCATTACAATATAATAATACATCTTTCTAAGTTAGATTTCTACCATTAACAACAAATCTCGTATGGAAAAGTGTTTATGGTAAAAATCTAACTTAAAGAGATATACTAATGATTCTAATTAATATAATTCTGTAGATACATATCTATTATAGTCAAGAATCATATTTTGATCAAGATATAACCTGACACTGACCTGCAAATTGCAAAAAACGTAAGAAAATTTAAATTTCGCGGTCTACCACTTCACATTCACCTTAAGCCGTTGATCCCGGCTGCTATTCGTAGATCTTTGACAGTCGTTACGGATAATCAGAAGCCCAAAACTCAGACAACCAGTCTTAATACCAAGAGGTATTGTGTTGACCCAGTAACTGGGTTGTGGATGTCAGATAAGCAGTCGCTCCATGTAAAATACTGGTATTCAGCTGCATCCGGTTAGGCTGACAGTCGATCCCAACATAGTTGGGAAAAGGCTAAGCAGATCAATATATAGATACATCTACAAGGTGTAATTTACATAACTAACCGAAAATTTCAAAAGGGGTCAGAGTAGGTACTCATCATTAAGAACTTTTACTTTGGGACGAATCCAGAAATTCGACAAAATGTTGGGAACAGCTGATTTTTTCGCGATTCCAGGGTTGGTCTCATAGTTATCATCATCATTTCAGCCGAAAGACCACCACCACAACCACAGCCAATGCTGGACATAAGCCTCCTCCAAGCACCTCCACTTCGACCAGTGGTCTGAGGTTTTTATTTTTCAGGTTTCCACTAATTTCAATTAGGTACACCTTTTACAGGGCCATCCCAAACAAAATAGATTCCTGGTTCGAACCCTCTCTGTTAATTTTCGACACATTTTACTTCTTTAACCCCAGTCGCTTTTATTTTTAAACAACATAATATTTACATAATATATAGCATCTATCAGAAAGGTTACAGACCAGTAAACTGAACAACAGTTGATAATTTATTCGCGATTACGATCTTGGTCCCATGGAGAAAGTTTTTCAGTTTGATAGTTTTTACCATAACCATTAAATATGATCACACCTTTCTAATACATAAGCAATAATATTAATAACTAGCTTCAGCCCGCGACTTCGTTCGCGTGAAATTTCTTGTTTCCCCCGAGCTACCCCGTCGTATCGCATCACCCGCCCGCGCTATCACTTAACGTTATTTATGACTTTTTTTCTTTTTGCTCGGCTCCTAAGGGTCATAGCGTGATGTTAAATAGCCTATAGCCTTCCTCAAGAATTGGGCTATCAAATGCAAGAAGAATTTTTCAAATCCGACTGGTAGTTCCAGAGATTACCCCCTACATACAAACTTACAAACAAATACCTCTTTATAATATTAGTATAGATATGTACATGTATTAAAAAAAGGAGGGGAAGAATCATAAGGCATCAAAAAATTCGTCCGCATCGCTGTCAACACGGAAAGTACCCAAAAGGCTGGCAGCATTGCCATTATAAATATTTCTTCATTATAATATTACGAATAGCTTAATTAAAAGCGGAACCACAAAAAACTTATCCCATATTTCAATCTTTAAACAATGAATAGGTACCTACTGCTAGGCTATAATTTAAGACCTTAGATATAAAAGTTACTATGATTTATAGCTAGATAGAATCAGCAATTTGTTTCAAGTAAAAAACACGCTAAACGTCGACGCCGATGTTGTGAATAGCGGAGAGCTGAAAATAAAGCAAAACTGCTGTGTCCAAGGAAATTTTAATTTAAGGACCAAGGTTCCGTACGAGGTTACAACTAGCTTCATCTTTGACAATTCAAAAGTGCCTGTAATTGGTTTAATTGAAATAGACAAATATTTTCATGTCCATTTCGCCAGGGTCGTATGTATACGACCAAATACCACAGCTCGTTTAATTTGTAGGTATTATTATTACATCATCACAGCTCGTTTAATTGGTATTTATTTATTATTTTCGGGCGCTGGGGGCACGGCAACTGATATAAAGTCGGGCGGTACCAAGAACACAATGTGGTATTGGTAGGCTGCTAAAAAAAATCGTGTGATATCCACCACGGTTTCTAGTTAATTTACTTTTTCAGTTTTTTTTTTAATGGTTAAAAATGCTTCTCATTCATTATTAACTGGGTTAGGCAGTGTTTTTCAAATTTAGAAAGGTACAATATTTTTAGTAGATATCAACCCAAAATCTAGATTTGTGCCCGAATAATTGCAATGGGCTTCACCATCGTTACATGGGACCTAAGAGGCCTCTTACAAAAATGCGCGTAGATATGTATGATTTCCTCGTTGAAATTGAATACTATTCGTTGGTTGGTATAAATAGCAATTAATTGGTAAAGATAGTTCGTTTTCTCTTCTACAATAATAATAAAGCGATTTTTTTTTTATTATTTGTCTATTTATTTAGCATTACGTCGTTGTCAAACCAAAATCTGCAATGTGCCGTTTTTTGAGATTTCAAGATTTTGACCACAGATAGGAAGAAAAAGAAGAAGATGAAGATTTTTTCAAAATCTTGAAACCTTAAAAAACGGCACATTGCAGATTTTGGTTTGACAACGATGATTAGTCGTTCTCCTGATACATGTTTAGGCAAAAACTCAAGGAGAGCTGATTTGAGAGCTCTAATTTGCAGATTCTGTTGAATATAATCCATCAAAACAAATTTTTCATATCACAAAATTCATATACTTTTATAATAATAGAATACATTTTTGTTATATGACTAATAAAATAAAGAAAAAACGACCGGACCTAATTCAATTTTCTACTGGAAACAAGTCTGAATATCTCCGAACTTCTACATCGTTTTCACGTAGTATTTATACCAAAATAATACCAAATATTGATACTTTGATTATTCATTAAATATAGTAAAAGTACTTTAAATTTCACTGCGCCGGCGATGCGCGCTCGCCCTGGCTGGAGGCCTTAATTTACTGAAGCATGCACAGGCTGATAAAATATTGGAGAACTGTCTGCCTTCCCCTCCCGAGAAAACGCGTGATTTAATAATATTTGTTGTTTTTCCAGGTTTTCATCCACGGAACCCTACAACGAACTGTAAGTGAAACAACAACACAGCTGACCGGAAGCAATTTCCCGTGTTTAACGAGTTCCGTACATTTTCCTGTGGATTTTTTAAACGAACAATTTAACCCTGCTTTATAATATAGTTATTGTATAGTAGCACGCAATTTATTGTTGTTCCTGGCGTACGAGAACCGGTCTGGTGCTGATATGATAATGTTTTTCATAGATAATAGTACACCGGGTGAAAACCAAGTTCATCAGGGTGTCCCAGAAATCGACTGACATACTGTAGGTGGTGTGCTTTAGTCCAGCCCTCCCAAAATAACAAAACATAATTATGTCTCGCAAAATCTTATAGTTTTCGAGATATACGAGTACAGGGTGTTACAGAAAGGGTATATCAATACAAACGGGTTGAAGAGTGTATCTGGTCTAGAATCTCTGTACAAAATTTCAGCTCAAAAGCAGTAACTTTGAAAATGATTAATATTTTTTTATTTCGATAGTTTATTAAATTGAAATCATAACAAACATGTCACCGCACTACGAGGGTCATTATCCATTATCTGTAGTGTGTCTGTGCGCCTAGTACACGTACATCACGCCGCCGCGCGCCAGTGCAGCGCCGTGATGTCGAAATAAAAAAATATTAAGCATTTTCAAAGTTACTGCTTTTGAGCTGAAATTTTGTACAGAGAGTCTAGACCAGATACACTCTTCAACCCGTTTGTATTGATATACCCTTTCCGTAACACCCTTGTGTACCAGATTATTAACAAAAAAAAATATTTGAGGAAAAACTCAAATAGGTAATAGTGACTTTGTAAGTTTTTATGGAGAGTTAAAAGTAATTACGGATAGAGAAACTATTAAATAATATTTTGATGGAAAGAGTTATAAGTGAAAAGATTTTATTTACATGTGAGAGTCAAAAGAATGACGCATGGCGGTAATTTTGTTTTTTTTTTTTTTTTTTAATCCTATTACCACCTACAGTATGTCGGTCGATTTCTGGACATACAACTCACGCCCTCGCCCCATGCAGAACGCCACCTACTACGATCCTTACATACTCCTTTTGCCTCGATGACGTTCATACATCAAAGGGGCAATTCTCGTAATTTTCAGAACGTTCACAGTCTGATCTCAGTCTCAATCTGTCAAGAAGTTTTAAGTACAAAATTTCAATACCTACTTGACCAAAATGTATGAAACAGCTGACTTTTTTTCGTGATTTCAGAGTTGGTCCCATAGTGAAACTTGTTCATATTCATGGCTAGAACACCCTGTAAAAATTTGGATGGTGATAAAAAAATCTTCCTGTATTTCCACACGAAAGTAGTGGATGACTTAGTTATTCGTCCAAACTCTTTGTATAGTCAAAATGAACACGATTCACGTCTAAATTGTGATCTAGCAGTCACGTGCCGCTCCCAATTCATACAATAATAGGAACAGTAAGGGTTCATCCTTATAAATCCTGTTGTATTTACAAAGGATTGTCGCGGATTCACGATAAAAATGTTTATTTTACGATATTCCCGTATTATTGACATCGGCGGCGAGGGGCTTCGGAAAATGGGAAAACAAGAAAAATCGACAGAAATAATGTTTTGAATTTTTTATCTTTTTCTGAGTGGTAGCTTTAGTAGGTTGTAGGTATGTTCTCTCGCGGGATTATGTGATATGTGGAATAATCTTGGTTTGATATTTAATTCATGTTGTCCAGAGAATGGTCTGTAGCTATAATCCAGTCTGGATTCAGGATAACATTAAAAGAGCAAGTTAAATAGGTATTTAAATCTATCGATATAAATAAAAATGCCAGCGCATCACTTGAGAACAGCTGGTTTGATTTCTTTTTCAATTTTCGTATTAGTCTGAATAAGGTTTTTAGGGAAACAAAAATTGGAAATTCGGTAAATACTGAAAGTACTTTTTTCTATAGATTTTTTATATGAATTATTGTTGTGACAGGACTCATAGGACACCGTCTGTTGGGTCAGCTATAGGCCGACCGCTTAACTGAGACGTTGTCTGAGGTAGCAGCGCGGTGCGGGAGGGGTGTGGTGACGTGATGCGAGAGCTCAGTGATTCGTCAACTTGTGACAACTATCACCCCTCCCGCACCCCGCAGCTACCTCAGGCAACGTCTTAGTTAAGCGGCCGGCCAGTTCATAATATTAATGACTAGAAAATATTATGACTCATTATATTGTTATAATTAAAATGCCTTTATAAAATTATTAAGTAGGCACGTATCTACCTACTATCAGAATATTTCGTTCGTTGGAAACCAACAAAGACGCTTAAATATACGATTTGACCAAAACAAATCGCTAGCTAGAATTCTGTAGATATTATTTCCTAAAAATGTCCTCATTTAAATTCCTCCTAGATGCACAGAACTCTCAATTCTCTCAGACATTTTTAACCATCAGAATACGTATCTTTATAAGTATCAGAAATGAGATCTCATCTTTACGAGTGGACGCGGGCGAAGCGAAACCGTGCGATATAAGAACAATAAAATAAATTGGACGCAGCAGCGCGGCGTTGACTCCGACCGTCCGTATTATAGTGTTATGTTCACTTGCCATTTAGCCCCGACCTCCCCTCGGCGGCCATCTTATCTCCTCCATAAAAAGCTAAATTAGCGCTCTTTGATACGGATAAGAAATGAAGAAGCACTGGAAAAGTGTATCATGTCTTTGCAATTGTAATTTTGTTTTAGAAATTATGTTAATTTTATTTTCCTTTTAGTGAGAAACGACTTTCAGTTTAATGACTATGCTTGCCTACTCTCGCCTAAAAAGCATTTCCTAGCTAGCTGATGTCGGTTTAATCCATACTTCCATACTAATATTATAAATTCGAAAGTAAGTCTGTCTGTATGTTACCTTTTCACGCCTACATCGCTGAACCGATTTCGTTCGATAGTTTGAGTCCCGGAAAAGGACATAGGATAGTTTTTATCCCGATATTCCCACGGGATCGACATTTGCGCGGGTAAAACCGCGGGGCGCAGCTAGTTTGAAATAAATGCTTTGACTTTGATCAATTGAGAATCTATTATACTTAATAAAATATAATACCAGCTTGTTAGTGTATAAAACGGGTAAGAATTATTTTAATATCTTTTCCAAAGTTCAAAGCAAAAAAAAAAAAAACAGGTTGCAACAGAATTAAAAACGAGCGAATATTTTCCATCCTTCCATATTTTTCTACTCACATCACCTCCCAAAAAAACATACATACGAACTCACACCTAGTTAAGGCTCAAAGAGAGAGACTTTTATTTTCACTGTAATTGGCGCACAAAGCAAAACCAATCGACTTCGCTCGCGACTCGACGAATTTATTTATGTATTTTTGATAGAGTGTGCGCACTTGTCTAATTTACCCCTGTGCACCCCAATGTTGTTTATTTATGTTACGTTTTTTATTATTTTGTTTTTAGTTACGGATTTATTCTGAAATGTTCTGTATTTTATTCTAGCTAGATTTGTGTTTATTTAATTTATTTTTGAAACGTTCGGTTTCTCATTTAAGCTTCTACCTATCATAAAATGGAGAATCATTAAGAAGTCCTTAAAACAAAGTATATCTTTTTCTCATCAATATTTTTTGTAAAAACATGAAAAATCCTGTTGATGAGTTTGAAACCAAAACTTTGGCCCCTTACTAACACCGATTTCTATCTTTCAGTCGTCAGTAATTTGACTTTCGAAAGAAGAAGGCAACGCGTTGTGTAACTATATAAACGCTATACAACGTTTATTAGTAAGGGGGTGGGTGTAGAAGTATTGGACAGGCTTTAACTTTCGGGCACGCTTGCTGAAAAGTTGTAGGTAAGCTTTTTTTCTTCAGAAGAGTCAAGGCTTAGCAAGTTGGTCTTGCTAAGCCTTGACTGTTTCGTTGGTCAGTGGTCGCAAGCGGTATTGCTGAGCCTGAGTTCCTAGGGTTCGATTCCCGGGTCGGGCAAAGTGTTATTGGGTTTTCAACCTGGTAGCATGAGCATTGAGCAGTGGTGGCCAAGTGGTAACGGTAGTGGTACTGGCCGCGACTTACGAGTTGTAGGTCGTAGGTTCGAATCCAGACGGGCGCTTTACTTTGTGTAAATTATTTCAACACCACTACTCTCAAAACGGTGAAGAAAAACAGCTTGAGGACACCGGCATGTCCTAGAACCAAAAATTCGAAGACGTGACATCTGCCAACCCGCACTGGGCCCACTCCCTCTCACCGAGAGGAGGCCTGTGTCCCAGAAGTGGGAACAATTTAGGGGGCTGATTATGTAACCTGGAATTTCTCAGTAACAACCCGGAGTCTGGATTTGTGCCCGGTTGATGGCAGTAGGCTCTCCCCCTATTCCATGAGACTGAAACATAACTGGTGAAATGTGGGTGTACTATAGGTACCTACACCCACAACCTAACCCCCTCCGCCTCTGTCTAACCCAGTGGCGTGCATTGGTTTTCAAAATAGGTAGGCACTAGGCCGGGTCTAGTTTAGGCAAACGCGGTCACTAATCACACTAATATTATAAAGGCGAAAGTTTGTGAGTGTGTGTGTGTGTGTGTGTGTGTTTATATGTTTGTTACCTCTTCACGCCTAAACCACTGAACCGATTTAGATGAAATTTGGTATAGAGATAGTTTAAGTCCCGGAAAAGGACATAGGATAGTTTTTATCCCGATATTCCCACGGGATCGAAACTTATGCGGGTGAAACCGCGGGGCGCAGCTATTCAGAAAAAAAAGTGAGGTAAAAGTGTGGTTACTTAAGTAGGCATGCCTACTTAAAGGTGATAAATTGCGAAGGTCGAACATCATGGTATTACGCGTGAGACGTACGTATTTTTAATTTTGTCGTATTAACTTGAACGAGTAAAGACCAATGACAATGTGCGATAAGTACAGGAGCCGAGTAGACCGTCCGGCGACTACCTACTGCCGCGCGTGTTTGTATGAAGATTTGAGTTTCTTAATTGTGGGGCACACACAATAAAATGTAATTGACAGGCTTATGTTGATATATCTAGGTAGGCACTGCTTATATGCCTATATGCAATGCATGCCACTGAACGTAACCCCTCCGCCTCTGTCTAACCCTTCAGGGAATATTGGCGTGATGATATTATAACCTATTAAATCTATACCAAAGTATTGCAGAACCAGTCATCGAACACAAAAGTATATTCAATATCAGCTGTTATTCTGTCTCTCCAAATAAATCCATTCGTTCCCAATTTACCAGTAAACAACTTACAAAAGAACGTGTGTACTTGAAGCCCTTAGTCGAAATACTTCTGATGCACGATTTGGTAGGAAACCATCATCGTTTTATTTGCATTTGACTCAAAGAGGCGCGCTTCGAACGAGTGTTCTTCAAACCACATGTTGGTAAGGCTGTATTTAGAATGAATGCAATGTTATTTTATTTCCTTTATTTACATATAAATTATATTTTTAAATATTAGGATATAAAAATATAAAAAATAGTAGCCCACCGGTATCGGGAACAGGGTCCAAGCTACCAGCGGTCAGGGCTCCAGAGAGAGGAACCTCCTAACAATGCGGGCCGTGTCCAGAAGTACCGCTTTCTGAATCAAGCTCTTGATCCAGCTGCCCAACGACAGCCTCCTCAGGTGTTGGTCGAGGCTCTTAGCTATTAAACCAATTTATTAAACCAACTATTAACATTATTGTTTTATTATTTATTACTGTATTTATTCTCTCTCTCTTTTTGTGTTCTTGAGTGGAGACCGCGAAATCGGCAAACGTTAGGTAGGACGCACTCAGGCTAGGTGGAACGACGATCTTCGAAGGGTGGCTGGTAGCAGCTGGATAAAAGTTCCCGAGAATCGAGCAGAATGGCGTGCAATTGCAGAGGCCTATGTCCATCAGTAGACTGATGATGACGATGGTATTCCTATTCACAAACATACCTACCAATAAGGCTGTTTTCATCGAAGGAGTAAAAAGAGGTAAATTACTGAATAATAGATAACAAATACATTTGTGAGTGGTTGACCAAAAAGGGACCTCAAGGGAAAATAATTGATTTCGAGTACCTAAATCGCGTTTGAAATTTCGTGTAGAAACAAGTTTCGACTCGTGCGCGGGCACAAAAAAAAACATAAAAAAACACTACGGCACCTAAAAATATTCTGGTTAGACCAAAACAAAGCTAAAAGACCACAGATTAAAAAAAACAAGAAAAATAAATAACGGTTTCCAATCCCTCCAGCAGGCTTAGCCAAGTTGACAATCTACAATCGTTAACGCTAGTAGAAAACTAATCAAATGTAAGGTCCCTTTTTGGTCAACCACTCACATTTGTCAGTAATAAGCATTAAAAACATAAACCATGACAATTCTTAGTGAAAACACGACAACCCAATTACATACGTGACACATTTCCTCTACCAGAAGGCCAATTCTCGTAATTTAAAACGTTCAAAATCTAGTCGCAGTCTCATCTCGGCGACAAACAAATGTCAAAAACTTGTCAAAAATGAAGGGGAATTAGAGATATTTTTGACACATTGAGACTGAAATCAGACTGTGAACGTTCTTAAAATTACGAGAATTGCCCCTCTGGTGATCGAACCAAAAACCCCGACGATGCAGACTAAGACGAAGATGGAGCTGTGCCGGACAGCGAGTACGTGTTCCACGAGCGCCTCACAGAGATGTCAGCACAAAGGAAGGGGCCTGCCAGGGCCGAAGCCTGCCGGGGGTGCGGGATTGTCCGAAAGGGTTACCGCTACCCTGGAACATAAAGGGCTAAGGAAGGAACACGGATGGGTTTTAGTCGGTAAGAGTCTGACACTCCCTTCCGCTCCACCCAGAGCGAGAGGGGTCATTTGATGATTTCCCATCCAAAAAAAAAAGACGTAGATGGAGAGACGAACTTGACTCCCACCGAAAGGACTGGCCCGCGATGGGAGTAGATGTGTGAGAAAAGCGAAATGGAGGTCTTTGCTTAGCTGTGGGATAATATTATTACTAAGTAATGTTATGAAGCTCGAATAGGCAGTCGCTCCATGAAAAATACTGGTATTCAACCGAAAAATTAAATTTGTGACTTGTTTTGATGGATCAACAACTTACGGACGGGCCCCAATCTTCGTTAACGGACTTAGAAAGTGGACCCCCAGAAATTGAATTCTCTGTTTAAAATCTACCAAGCCAACAGTGTGAGCACCTCTTTAATATTTCTTCGCTCTCTTCAAGAACGTCGATAAAAGCGCGGTTACGCTATTATAAATCCATTTCCTGAATATTCGTAAAACTATAGTTCCTTAGGATTGCCGGTTTGAAGTACCTAAGTTTATAAGAACTTTTTATGCTGCACGTCTTTTATAGATTTTTGATTGAAGATTCGAATGAAATGTTGATCATAATAAGACTGGTACCTACTGGTACCTAAGTGTAAGTATGATTATTGGTGAATCACTACGCTTGGCTGGTGATCATTAGGTACATGATCTATCCATTTATTAATATAAATAAAAATGTAAGCGCATCACTTGAGAGCAGCTGAACGAGCTCGGCTATTTTATGTTTTTAAATATTCGTAATAGTACAGATTACTAAGTAATTTTATTTTTATTTTATTTTATTTGAAAGGTACACCAACGACTTATTCACTAAACATTGACATAATAAAAAATAATAATAGTAATAGTCTGAATTAGGTTTTTATGGAAAGTAAAACGGGAAAAACTGAACGTCCTATTTTCTATGGGATTTTTGTATGAATTCAAGACCATAACTCACGATTCAAACGATGATTATGCGTAATGATTTTTTCGTATTGTCTATGGTCATGGAAAAATAATTAAAGTATGGACAGGGCCATGGAAAAGTAACAGAATAAAGTCTGTCGGGTCAACTAAGTCCCTAGTTGTTTTATAAAATTTACAACAGCCAGGGCGTCTTCGACTGGGTCGCAGAGTTCGGGCATGAGTCATGAACCAACTCAACTACTAGCATAGTATTTTGTTTTTGAAGTGAAAACTTCTTTAGCGGCGTTGCACACTTTTTGTAATGGGTAAAAAATGTTAAACTCGCGTCAGGACACGTGACCGTCAGGAGAGATTTCCCCCCCCCCATTGACATATATATTACTCCTTTTGAAATCATTGCCCCCCCCCGCCTCTTTCTACGGCGGCGCAAACCGAAGTGAACCAAGTTTATTGACACACGACAATGGATGGATGGATGGATGGAAGTGGAAGTGGAAGTCGAAGTGGAAGTGGAAATGGAAGTCGAAGTCAAAGTGGAAGTGGAAGTGGAAGTGGAAGTCGAAGTCAAAGTGGAAGTGGAAGTGGAAGTCGAAGTGGAAGTCGAAGTGGAAGTCGAAGTCAAAGTGGAAGTGGAAGTGGAAGTCGAAGTGGAAGTCGAAGTGGAAGTCGAAGTGGAAGTCGAAGTGGAAGTCGAAGTGGAAGTCGAAGTGGAAGTGGAAGTCGAAGTGGAAGTCGAAGTCGAAGTGGAAGTCGACGTAGAAGTCGAAGTAGAAGTCGATGTGGAAGTCGAAGTGGAAGTCGAAGTGGAAGTCGAAGTGGAAGTCGAAGTGGAAGTCGAAGTGGAAGTCGAAGTGGAAGTCGAAGTCGAAGTGGAAGTCGACGTGGAAGTCGAAGTAGAAGTCGATGTGGAAGTCGAAGTGGAATTCGAAGTGGAAGTCGAAGCGGAATTCGAAGTGGAAGTCGAAGTTGAATTCGAAATGGAAGTCGAAGTGGAAGTCGAAGTGGAAGTCGAAGTGGAAGTCGAAGTGGAAGTGGAAGTCGAAGTGGAAGTCGAAGTCGAAGTGGAAGTAGAAGTGGAAGTGGACGTGGACACACTGCTGTGTATTCGTACTTAACATTCGTATATATAAAGTGTTTAATATATGGAAATTGAACAAAGTGCATCTATTAATGAAAAAAGGGACGCAGAAATAGTGAAAAAAATGAGTTATATTAATTCAATAATTGATTTATTTCAACGTTAATATTCAAGTTTTCACTTCTGCCGGCACTCCCGGAGTGCAACCCGTCTTTTTTTTTTTTTTAAGCCTATACCGACCCACTGCTGGGCAAAGGCCTCCCCAAAATCCTTCCAGGAACACTTTTCCCGCGCCACCTCGAACCAGCCCTCGCGGTACGCGTCCAGGTCATCTCGCCACCCTTTCTAGCCCGACCTCGGCGGTGCCGTCCATTTTCAGGCACCCATTATGTTTTCAGTCTACATTTTGTGATAAAATAGAACGGTTGGTCCTACCTACTGAAGTTAAACCAACATTACTACCAGTACCAATACGGCTGTGCAATTTCAAAACCTAGCAACCAACATTTAAAAAAAAAACCGGCCAAGTGCGATTCGGACTCGCAAACGACGGGTTCCATAACACAAGGAAAAAAAAACGGCAAAAAAAATTACGTCTGTTGTATGGGAGCCCCCTTAAATATTTACCTATTTTATTTTGTTTTTAGTACCTATTTGTTGTTATAGCGGCAACAGAAATACATAATTTGTGAAAATTTCAACTATCGCGGTTCTTGAGATACCGCAAAACGGGGCTACTTTAACTTCTAGGGTTACTTTGACAGGCGTTGGAACTACTTTAACAGAGCGCCAAAATCGGTTTTCACGTGTGCTCAGCAAGTGTGCGTGACCTCGAGTAATATTGCGCGAGGCGCGGGGTGTGGGGAACGCGTCATAGCGTTGTGATCGGCCTTGTCAAAGTCACCCTGGAAGTCAAAGTAGCCCCGTTTTACTGTACAGCCTGGTGACAGACAGACGGACGGACAGACAGTGAAATCTTATAATAGGGATCCCGTTTTTATCCTTTGAGTAAGTACGGAACCCTGAAAACGGTGTTTTTGAAATGTCGGTTGGTAGGTTTTAAAATTGCGCAGGCATTAATTCCTACCTCCTTCCACTGACGCGACGGAGAAGACAAAGCTTGCTATTTTTCCCAGCAGCTCCACTCATTATGATTATGATACATGTTAATTAGTTCCCGTTATTACTCGCACAGCACCACAACGTTCTATGAACGTTATTAGTTGCCTCATTACGTGCCCGGAGCACGCGGTTTGTTCAACAAGTTCGTTTACGTATTTTCATTGTATGTGCAACTATTTTATGTTGGAGGTTCCGTTTTTAATTTGTTTTTAACGTGATTTTAAATAGCTGAAAATTCACTTTGACTTCATATTCATATGTTTACTTGCATTCCATAACGTTAATAAAATCAAGGTTGTCAAGGTACAATTACGGACCCTTCTAAAAAATCATAAACAGCTTTTAACTACCACGCGGGCATACTCGTAGTGTTGGTTGGTAGATATTTCGAATTTTTGGTTCTAGGACATGCCGGTTTCCTGAAGATGTTTTCCTTCACCGTTTTGGCTATTACAACGGTGAAAGTGTAAGTGGTGACGAAATAAACTATGACACCATTTAAAACGCCTGGCTGGGTTTGAACCCACAACCTTCTAGGTACTCGTAATTCGTTGCCGTCCACATTTCAATCCTGCTGCCCATATGCTAATAATTTAAAAACGAATTTTACTTAGCACAATCAGTAATCAGCCTATAATGTTCCCACTCCTGGGACACAGGCCTCCTCTCTGTAAAAGGGAGTGGATCATAATCCACCACGCGGGCCTAGTGCGGGTTGGCGGATGTCACATGTCTTCGAATTTTTGGTTCTAGGACATGCCGGGTTTCCTCAAGATGTTTTCCTTCACCGTTTTGAGAGTAGTGGTGATGAAATAAATTACAAAAAGTAAAAAGCCTGCTTGGGTTCGAACCCACATAAACACGATACGACGTCGCGTCGTGCTACGACGCAGCATCGTTTCACTGTTTGAATGACTTATTATTATTATAAGCCTGTGTTGTCTCACTGCAGAGTGTGCAGGGCAAAGGCCTCCCTTCCCTCTTTCCACTTTTCCCGGTTTGAATGACACGTCACTAAAATCATATTATACGTCGTAGCACGACGCGGCGTCGTATCGTGTTTGTGTGTGCCCTATTTTAGGGAGCTCAACGGCCATGTAAGTCATGGCCGTTGAGCTCCTATGACTGATGCATGCATGCCGTCTGTTGCAACAAGTCAACTCAAAGCTACAATGGCTTTCAAATAGCCCTTCCAGACATGCCTGGAAGGGCCTTTTGAAGGCATGGCCCAGCATTGTTAGACTCACATCAAATCCTAAGAGACCATGATCTTTGAGTTTTTTTCGGCATTTCTTTCCAGGCATCAGTCAGCTAGGAAATGCCGGCGCCTCTTGTTTTAAAATATTGACGTGTAAAAGTGTCTTAGAAGATCTACTTAGAGAAATAAACATTTCGTTTCATTTTTCAATTTGCAATCCTGCTGCAATAAGTATTTCAATATATTAACAACTAATTTTACCTTTGTCTGTTTTATTTAATTGCCCCCTTCGACTCGTTTCTTATTGACAAACGGCTGATATCCATTCTTGATTAACCCGGAGACAATAAATTAGTTAATCCAAAGCAATTAATGTTGTCCTTTCAAAATAGTACAATTTGGGTCATCTATCTGCCGAATTTAGGGACTGCTGTAAATTAGAGTAACTATATAACACGGTTATAGGATGTTGTTTAATTGAACAGTGGTTGATTACATCGGGTTGTAGCAGACTTGATTTGCCTCTAGTTTTATCGAGTTTGATTTTGAATATTATTACATAGGTTAGGTACGTATTTTATGCATAGTGTTATTTGGATTAATATTATTATGAAAGTGACTAACAAAAGGTAATTAAAAAGGCAGATTTGAGTGAGAACGTGACAACACCCTAAAGGAACATATTATAGTCGAAATCAAAATAAAGTTATTTATTTAAATTAGGCTGAGAATCCGCACTTTTGAACGTCAAAATTACACAAGACAGTCCCTCAAAACGCCCGCCGTTCACCTTAGAGCTCTTACACACGAGCGGCATGTTCCCAACGGCAGAGGTAACTGCAGCCGTCGACGCGCGCCGGCGGCAACCGTGGACGCGTCGACGGCAACCGTTGACGCGTCGACGGCAGCCGTCGACCTATATCTTCGAAGTCGAAATGTCGACGGCTGCCGTTGACACGTCGACGGTTGCCGTCGACGCGTCCACGGTTGCCGCCGGCGCGCGTCGACGGCTGCAGTTACCTCTGCCGTTGGGAACATGCCGCTCGTGTGTAAGAGCTCTTAGGCGCGTCGCCCACACGAGCTAGAGTCGAGGCGGCGCGGCGGCGACGAGGCGCGGGCGCACGTTTTGTATAGGAATAAGTATAGGTATGTCGCCTATACATACATACCTATATTTATTCCTATAGAAAACGTGCGCCCGCGCCTCGTCGCCGCCTCGACTCTAGCTCGTGTGGGCGACGCGCCTAAGTGTCCTTACTGCTGATGTTCTTCAGAACAACAGGCGTGCCAGATGTAAGTATGAATATTAAACGAAGCAAAAGGAAAGGAATTATATATCGCTCATTTGGAGAAACATCGAGGTGTAGGTAACTGACTAACTGGTAGGTACTTTTTTTTTACGTCTATGCTCTTCGATCATAAATATCGATGTCTATGCTTTCCTAACGTAAATACGGTTTCTAAGTGCTTTGGCATTACATGCTCTGTGTATTTAACCCATTTTTGAGAAAAAATATATTTAGCTACGTCGGTGTTACTCCAAATGAGCGATATGTTGACCTAATTTGGTTTGATTTGGTTAGTGCTAATTTGGTTTGTCCAGGCTAGAATGTAGCTTCAAGTTATATACTAGGCAGTTGAAATTCTAACTCTTTGTAGAGGGGTGAATTTAATTGAACGAATGAATATTTTATTTTTTATACATATAGGTACAGTCAAAAAAAGAGATAAGTATGCAGGATCGTCGGATATAGTTGATGTTTAGTAAGAAACCGATGGGCGTTCTCGAATAAAGTTTAATTTTATTAATAGAAAACAAACAGCCATTTATCAAATTAAATTTCAGTCGAAAACATCCGTCCCGTCGGTTTCTTACTAAACTTCAACTATATCCGACGATCCTGCATATAAGACTTATGCCTTTGGTTGACTGTACCTACTTTTTTAATAAAATAATAATAAAAAAGTATTGATATAGTAGGTACCTAAGTATATAAAAAAAACGTAACAGTATACGAGTATACCTACCTGTTTTTTACATTTCTATGGTATATACAAATCAACATTTTTCATTTAAATACAGTAGGTAGGTACACGTAGGTAGGTATTTACAAAATAAGAAGAAGAAATATTTATTTTTCAGCATAATCTTAACACAACCCTCTCAGGGGCAACTCTTTCGAACTTCTAACAGCTCACGAAGGCTTTGATATTTTTTGATTAATGCATAAGGACCAACACATTCTGGAAGCAAGAAAAATCTTTCAACACAACCTTACCACAACACCCGAACTTAGAACCTTACACCTAGGGAAATAAGGTTTAGTTTTCCTTGTTTATTTTTTGTTCCCAGGGCCGCACTCAAAAGTTGTAGGTAATGAAAAATGTAAGTTGGTAAAGTTAGAGTGTAGTCGGTACTTACGGTGGGTATCGCGTGTCGAATGACAAATTGCCCGCTATGACCCCCTCTGATCCCTCCTAACCCAACTTTCCCTAAGTACCCGCAAACTTTGCGAAGAATAAATATTATTTTGTTCACAAGCTATAATCTGAGGTATTCGTAAATATAAGTGCTTTGGATATTATAGCAAGTTCACATAGAATGTTAATCTTTTTGGAGATTGTTCGCGTAGTTACACGGAACTCTTCGGTAGGGTTAGCACGGATCATTCATTTTATATGAACACGGATTATGGAGGATTAAGTTTTTATGGTGCGTCGTAAATTATGCAGGAACTCTGTTGATTAATTACTTTATTTACATTTAGTCGTTGATAGTCCAATTCCGCGTAACTAACGTTGTTAAATACCGCGTATGTACACTTCCGCTAGTTTTACATGACGGTCAAAAAACGAAGTTTCTAAAAAAACTAATAGGCCGAATTTTGAATTAAGGAGAACGAAACGGTCCTACCGTCCTATACATATTCAAGTTCGTTCAAAGCTTATTTAATTTGACCTTGTATTTATTACCATACTATTTTTTTTTTTACTAATCCTTTTCTGTGCCATTGCTGGGCAAAGGCCTCCCCTTCAACTGCCTTCAAGTCCTTCCAGGAAACCTTTTCCGCGCCACCTCAAACCGAGTCCTGGATTGGAGACCGCGTATCGGCAAGCGTAGTGTGGGACGCTCCCTATCTAGATGGACCGACGATCTTGACCTCGACCCGAAAAAGTTGGCTGGGACAGACTGGATGCGGAAGGCGCAGGACAGGGTGTTGTGGTGCAGCATGGGAAAAGCCCTATGTCCAGCAGTTAACTGCGATAGGCTGACCTCAAACCAGCCTTCACTGTACGCGTCCAGGTCTTCTCTCCTCGCCCTTTCTGGGTCGGCCTGACCGCCGTCCATCTTAAGGCACATTCCGTTAAGGAGTCAGACAAAAAAAAAATGAAGCTACTCAATTTTGTGAGCTTTGGAGATAACCCTACGTATTTTCCTGTTTATTTCGCACAGAGTAATGTCAAAAATCTTGTCTGTTAAGATGACTGCGCGATCGTCAAGTAACGCAAGTCCCTGTCTATTAAGTAAGGTGACTTGCTGTTATTTGGCAACTCATGGCGCTGAATGCGTCCATTAGCCGGAACAAGGGCTGCCCTAATTAACGGCGCATCTTATTGGGAAAACATCTTACGAGGCGGAAAGAGGGTGAACATTGATTGATAGGGTTATGTGAGCTATTTGACTTGTAAGTTTTCCAAGGAGTTTTGAGGTCGATTCTTGTGATGATACATAACGTAGCATCACGCCTATTTTCACTGAAGGGTTGGGTAGAGTTGTACCTTTAATATCCCCACATTTCGACAGTTATGATAAAGCCCCATGTTATAGCTGGGCACATCATCTGCCTAGCCTTTTCTCAACTATGTTGGGGTCGGCTTCCAGTCTAACCGGATGCAGCTGAGTACCAGTATTTTACATGTTAGGTATAACGGGGCACGTGGCTAAATAATAACAGCCGCACGGTTCGATCGATCAGGTTAAGCTACGCTTACCGCGGTTGGTCTGTGGATGGGTGACCATATTTACATACCGTGACCCCTCCGGGCCTCGGAAAGCACGTTAAGCCGTTGGTCTCGGTTGTCATTCATGGATCTTTGACAGCCGTTACAGGTCGTCAGAAGTCCGAAAGCCTGATAACCAGTCTTACCAAGGGGCATCGTATTACACAGTAACTGGGTTGTGGAGGTTAGCAGACGCTCCATGTAAAATACTGCTATTCAGCTGCATCCGGTTAGACTGGAAGTTGACCCCACCATAGTTAGGAAAAGGCTAGACCTATGATGATATAGCGGGCGAGCCTATTGCCAGCATCATCAACTTTTCATGTGCCAATCCCCACGCTTCTGTACCAGCCTCATCCATTTTCTACCTGCGATTGTAACAATGTCGTCCGCCCATCTGGCCACCGGACGACCGACATTTCGTCTTCCAGTCCTTAACCATTTAAGCCCTTGGCTAAATATTAATTGCCGTGCCCCTAGCGCGCGGCTACAAATCGATAAAATCAAGATAAAATAATACCTACAATAAATAAGGAGGAGAAAACACTGCATCGATTAAAAAATAGTCAAAAAGTTGTTTTCTTTATTTAATAATCGTTTTAGTTGTACCACGCGGTTAATAAGACGAAAATAGAACGAAAAAAACATGCATGTTCTCTGTCGCAGAAATACGACACGAGCGGTAGGGGCACGGTAATGTGTGTCGCATGCGGTTAAAAGCCACTCGGTCACTGCCTTACTCAACCTGTCAACACTTCGCCTTGCCATGTGTGCTGCCCAAGTCCATTTGAGTTCCATAACTCGTATTCCGATATCGAAAACCTTCGTATTGCTATAAAACGCGTACAAATGCAGACTCCGGGCTGTTAAAAAAACCCAATAAAACTTTGCCAGACCTATGGGGTAATTGCGTAGCACACTATCAGTAGCAATGGGTTTAATTTTGACAGTAAAACAACATTCATTGCGTTATTTACGTTGTTGAGCAGACGAATTTTTCGAACATATGAAGCAATGGATTAGCAATATCCTTCAAAATGATTTAGATTGAGATTGATAGTGTTTTACGCAATTAGGGTGCTGGGACTCGAACCCAGGACCTCTTGCCCAGCAGTAGCGCTTGCGACCAGTAAATCAATGAGGCATTCTAAAGGCGGATACAGACATTGCGAGGCATGCGCCGCGTACGCCTCACAACACACGCCTCGATATTAATTTTCCTCGAGTAACGAGTAGCCTCACCACGAATATTAAAGTCCACACATTGCGAAGCATGCGCATGCCTCGCAATGTCTGTATCCGCCTTAATGATGACACAACTTTAATTTAATGTCAAAAAAAATAATACTTTGTCGTGCATTTGGCTTATAATAATTTACGTGAAACTTAATGTAAATCAAACACATTTATAGAAAAATATTAAACTTTATTCAAATTACACAACTGATATGTTAATTTTATATCTTAGTACATAACAATACTGAAAACAATTAAGTATACAATATACCTACATTCTAATAACTAGTTACATTTATTAAATAAAAATATTAGTCAGTAGGTAGGTATTTATCTATAACTTTTCAGAACACAAAAATATGGTTAATGTTTTATCGTAAAACCCGTTAAAAATTATTGACGCTACTATGGCATCTTAGGTAATAAGAAATCACGCATAATACTATTAATAAATGCTTATTTTTGGCAATACTCAGCATTTTTTTTCAACTAACAGTCCGCGCCTTTTTCCGCGAGGATATTATGGAAAAACAACATTGCTTTGATGTTTCCTAAATTATAGTCATTTGCATAGAAAAACAATTGACGATACTCAGAACGCTCGATGAAACAGGTAGACAGCAAAATAGTATTCCTGAATTTCCTTATAAACGTCATTAGGGTTTTTATTATTGATCGAAAGGGTTTTCCTTCTATTGAAGACGTTCGTTGAACGCATACGCCGCGCTAACGCGCCTAAGGACCGACGTACACCTGGCGAGGCGCAGCGCAGCGCGTTTGTCAGTGTCAAACAAAAATCAACATTGCGAAATAAAGTCGAAAATAAATAACCTGAGACGCGCACCTTTTTCCGCTTAGATACGCTCTCGAGCTAATGGAAGTTTATTTAATCTCAACTTCATTTCAACTACAGCAAGGTCAATATTTCTTTGGCAGTGACGACCGCGCTGCGTTGCGCTTCGCCAGATGAGCGCCAGCCCTAAGGCCTTCAGCTTCAATTCTACACTAAAAAACATCGACTCGCGTCCCACTGCTCATTTTAGGTGGATTCAAGTTCATAAAATTCTTATTTAGACACCGTTCTTCAGTAAAATGCGACTTAGATTATACTATTCGCGTAAACGGTAAAGGAAAACATCGTGAGGAAACCGGCATGTCCTAGAACTAAAAATTCGAAGACATGCGACATCTACCAACCAACCCGCGTGGTGGATTACGGCTCACTCCCTCTCACAGAAAGGGGGCCTGTTTCCCAGCAGTGGGAACATTATATGCTGATTATTCGCACAATCGAGTTTCTAATTGAAAGTAAATTCTTCCAACAGGTCTGGATTTCCAACGACATTTGGATTAGCTCTTCCACAGAAGAAGCAACGGAAAATAAAATTTTTGCCAAATTAGACCAAGTTTAGGAAAAATTACAGATCTGTCTCCCCATTGCATGGAGATTATGATATTCAAATAAGATATTATGTATTAACAATTAAACCAACTAAAAATTACAAGAACGAGAGAGCAACAAACTATTTTGAACAATAAACAAGTATCAATAATACAAATATTTTTAATAATAAAAAACTATTTAATTAATAATAATAAATGCTACGAGTTAACAATCCGAGGTATGTGAACAAAGCGTTTAAAACTGTGATAAAAATTAATCAAAACTTAATATTAATTCATTGAAAAATTAAAACTAATCATATATTTGTGATGTTTTATATTTGGTGGAGTTTACTACGCTGGTGGATAATAATAATTATGTGACTTGTTGTGATGCATAGTTTTTTATAAAATCACCTACTTTAAGACCTATTCAAACCTAAGCGGTATTCGCTGCCGCTGTGGGTAGAGGCACAGAATACTTAATAGTACTACGTACAGAAAGGACACTCCCT
The DNA here is from genome assembly GCA_945859645.1 of Amphipoea oculea. NCBI lineage: Eukaryota > Metazoa > Arthropoda > Insecta > Lepidoptera > Noctuidae > Amphipoea > Amphipoea oculea. The sequence goes on from OX243873.1 coordinate 21,319,210, forward strand.
TTCCCACGCTCATATCAGAAGGCCAATTCTCGTAATTTAAAACGTTCAAAATCTAGTCGCAGTCTCATTTCGGCGACAAAAACTTGTCAAAAACTTGTCAAAATGTAGGGAAATTAGAAGTATTTTTTGACAGATTGAGACTGAGATCAGACCGTGAACGTTCTTAAAATTACGAGAATTGCCCCTCAGATACCGCACCTCACCCCGCACTTCGAGGTATTCGTCGCCGACTCTTAAGCAAGGGCGCTCGTGAGGGTTAGGGGGCAACTCGTCCACTTCAAAACTGGGCCCAGGGACCAGTTCCACCTTTCTAATTTTACTAGGGGTCGACTCGTCCCACCTCAAAACTGGGACCATGGGCCTAAGGGGGCAACTCGTCCCACTTCGAAACTGAGACCTGGGACCAATTCCACCTAGGGGGCAACTGGGCCCACCCAATTCCACCTAGGGGGCAACTGGGCCCACGTTAGTTTAGGTATTGAGACGATTGCACTTCTGAATATTCTCTAGAGGTTTGGTGGTCCCAATAAAGTGATACTGGCGGTAGCAAAGGGAAATAAAAAAATAACCGAAGGTTAGTTTATCTCATTCGTTTTATGTTATCATAATTATCATGACTAATTTTTTATTATATAATTAAAAGATAACGTTCATGACAAAAGAAATCAAAAGTACCTACACATTATGTTTTCTCAAAACCAAAATTAAAAAAATTAAAACAACTTCTTACAAACTTAAAACAGCTCTACTGTTTGATAAAAATCTCTTAACATTATAAAACCAAGTACCTGTTATTTACAATGAGAAACAATAATCCAACGCTTTTTTCTCAAAACCAAAATTAAAAAAATTAAAATAACTTCTTCTTACAAGCTTAAAACAGCTCTACTGTTTGATAAAAATCTCTTAACATTATAAAACCAAGTAACTGTTATTTACAATGAGAAACAATAATCCAACGCTTACTTAATCATGACATTGCATGCACTTGTCCCACTTTAGCTAAAACCGACCATATTAAATATTTAGGCGTCACGATTGACACAAAACTTAATTTCCGCAAACACATAGATAATACGATTATACAAGCACAGAAATCAATCATTAGGCATTATAAAAAACAGATTTTTGAATGTAACTGAGGTCTTGATTCCAAGCTTGCAACATTCCGATGGCTCTCATCATCTCTTCTCGTGTCAAATGATGTCGTCGCTCCATATCGATGCAATTCTTTTCAGTTCCGATGTAGAAATTGTAATGGTTTTGTAAAAACCACGGATATCGAGGGATATGGCATGGATGCGTGGCGCATGTCGCCTCTATAAAAGACCCTATGTTGTAATCTGACCCTATGTTGGTACGCGCGAAGGCGGTAAGCGCCGTAGTCATATGTTTGTATCGAAACGTGTGGTGTCATTTCGTATTTTTACAAAATGCCGAATTGTTCCGTCCTTATTTGCAAAAATAGAACAATCACAACAAACCTTAAGACAAGGGGCGTGTCCTACCACCGATAATTAAGAAATCACTGTACTAATTATATTATTTAAGGATTTAACAAATATCTCGTACTGAAATATTTTTGAAAAAGAAAATTGCCTAGCAACGGACCCATGTCAAATAATCCACTAGTGATGCATAGCGTTGAGATGATGATGATGATGTTGATGCTAGAGTTGCATGTGTGCATTCAGTGACTGTGTCTATACTTTCTAGTGCCCGCCCCTTTTGAGCATATGTGTAATAAGATAGCACAAAAGTGTTACGCTTATTTTCTTGTGTGTGTGCCAAAAAAGCCGCCCAATTTGATCATGTGTGCCGTATCTATTTCTTTTGTTTTTGTGTGAGTTTCCGGAGTGGGGAAAATGTGACACTTGAACTTGAACAAATATGCAGTGAAGGCATATCTCTCGGATATCTATGGTAAAAACGTTTGTTATGTTTACATAGACTTAGTATTAGACTTAGTATTAATGTACCAATGTGCTTTTTCTCAGAATTGTTAATGAATTATTGAAGTGAAAACTTCTTTAGCGGCGTTGCACACTTTTTGTACTGGGGAAAAAATGTTAAACTCGCGTCAGGACATCGCGTCAGGACATCGCGTCAGGACACGTGACCGTCAGGAGAGATTTCCCCCCCCCCCCTCTTTCTACGACGGCGGCGCCAACCGAAGTGAACCAAGTGAGACACGATAATGGATGGATGGATGGATGGATGGATGGACGGACGGACGGACGGACGGACGGTGACGGTGACGGTGACGGTGACGGTGTCGGTGACGGTGACGGTGACGGTGACGGTGATGGTGACGCTGACGGTGACGGTGACGGTGACGGTGTCGGTGACGGTGACGGGGACGGTGACGGACACTGCTGTGTATTCGTAAAATTCGTGTATATAAAGTGTTTAAAATATAGAAATTGAACAAAGTGCATCGATTAATGAAAAAAGTGACGCAACAATAGTGAAAAAAAAAATTAGTTATATTAATTCAATCCATAATTGATTTATTTCAACGTTAATATTCAAGTTTTCACTTCTGCCGGCACTCCCGGAGTGCAACCCGTCTTTTTTTTATATCAGTTTCGTTTAAAAAATTAACGCTCCAATTGAATTGAAATGTAAAGTGATGGCCTGAAACACAGGTTTGAATAAACCTAGTTCGGGCGGGTCGCTACCTAATACTAATTCCAAACCATCACTACTTGCAACTATAATAAAACATATCTTAGTTTTAGTTTATTTTTAGACACTATAATTGTATGGTTTTAGGTACTACTCTTGGCTAAATATACACCTTTTGTAAACGTTTTATTAAATAAATTATTATTATTGTATAGAGAAATTAATTTGCTAAGATTTCTACTTGAACGATTTATCACGCCGCGCGCCGTTTGTTTTTTTTTTTATTTGGTTTTGAGAAAAAAAAAAGTGTAGGCACTTTTGATTTGTTTTGTTATGAACTATATTTTTTAATTATAGAATAAAAAATTAGTCATGATAATTAGATATGATTACATAAAACAAATGAGATCAAAAATAACCTTCGGTTATTTTTTTATTTCCCCTTGCTACTGCCAGTTTCACTGTATTAGGACCACCAAACCCCTAGAGAATATTCAGTAGTGCAATCGTCTCAATACCTAAACTAACGTGGGCCCAGTTGCCCCCTAGGTGGAATTGGGTGGGACGAGTTGACCCCTAGTAAAATTAGAAAGGTGGAACTGGTCCCTGGTCCCAGTTTCGAAGTGGGACGAGTTGACCCCTAGTAAAATTAGAAAGGTGGAACTGGTCCCTGGGCCCAGTTTCGAAGTGGACGAGTTGCCCCCTAACCCGCTCGTGAACCGCAGCGCTGTACTGCTGACACGAACACACAATTTTGCGATGTAAAAGTTTTATTTGAGTTTTAATCACGATGGTTGGATATTGTAATGCTTTTCTGAATTTGTATTTACATAAACTGTTTGTAAGATTTCGCATTTTTAATACCATGTGATTTAATAACCGATTATTTACAGATAAGTCACTTTAAATTATTTTAGTGTATTTATTTCATTACGAACCCGACTATATAAATAAACAATTGAACTACAAGGTCACTTCATAATAATGCACACGTTCGGGCAGCGCCGTCGTCGTTCGGTTCCCCGACACAAATTGCTTTCCGCGCCATTTTTTACGCTACGCACGACAGCCAACCCTACTAGATTTCACGCACACATTTGCACGTATACAAACGTCATTTGTTTATGTAGTAGTAATAGGTAATTATTTTGCGAGCGTTGTATGGAGTGTCCGGAGTGTGGTAGAGATACAAACCGCGCGGGTTTCGCTCAGGTATTTAGTATCATGTTCCGCGGCTCCGCGGCGGAACTTGTATCTCTACCCACAGCGGCAGCGAATACCGCTTAGGTTTGAATAGACCTTTATATCTTACATTTTCTTGACTTATAATAATAAGTTCTGAGTTGAGCTCACGATTACTGACAAATGCGTGCACAGACTGGACAGCACCCTGGGTACATATTTGAATGTCGAACATTAAAATACCTACGTGTAAAATGTCAACGTTCAAAACATCGAAAATTTAAATATCGGTTATATCATAATATCGAAAATTGTTATACCTAAGCATAAAATGTTTAACATTGAAATGCCGAGTTATAAAAATATCTAATGATTAAAAACATCGATAATCATTATACCTAAGTTCAAAATGTCAACATTCAATACACTTTAGTTCATTATATTTACGTTAAAAATACCTACTAGTTAAAATATCGAACTTGCAGGCAGGCATGGTTGCAGGATGCAAGAGAGAGCGAAGGGCACCTCGGTGTTAGGTTAGGTTAGGTTACTTTAAACCCTTTACACAGAAATAGGGGCCCCGCGTAGCGGGGCTCCGCTCCGTCGACATAAGATGCAAGAGCGGGCGCGGCCTACAAATGTGTTTTTTTTTTTTAAGTTATTTATTATGTGAAAATAATATTAGTTACTTAAGCATGCAGACTGCGGGGCTCCGGCGGTCCCACGCGAGCTTATCGTCGTCGATGGTTTTAACGCTCACCACCGCCTCAGCTCGCGGGCCGCCTCGCCCCTCTGCGCCCACGCGGGCTTAAATTACAGTCTAGGGGTAGGGCAGACAAGACCACGTGGAGTCGGTTTTGCAGCAATTTGTTTCTGTCACTAATTTTTGTAGCACAACATATAAATAAATATCGATATTTAGGACATTCGATACTCTGTACTTCGATATTTACATCATTAGATAATCTGTACTTCGATATTTAAGCCTTTCGATGTCATGTTTGTCGATAATTAGATTTTAGATATATTGGACGTAGGTTATCTAACTACTCGACAATATAAACTTACGTTATTTTAATTTTCGGTTTTATGGTCATTCGATATTTAAATTTTCGATGTTTTGAACATTGACATTTTAACCGTAGATATTTAAATTTTCGAAATTCAAATATGTACCCCAGCACCATACCTGCTTGCGTAACATGCTATCAATCGCAAACTGAATTATTTTGAAGGATAATGCTAATCCATTGCTCCATATGTTCGAGAAAAAAAAATCAGCTCAACAACGTAAAAAACGCAACGAACGTTGCTGAACTGTCAAAATGAAAGCTATTCCTACTGTTGGTGTCCGTTCACACGGCGACGATCAGTACAATATTTATATGTATAATTTTGGGATCACATGGCAGTTTCATACTGCATTTGTTTTTAGCTTTATGAACATTGGGATGTTGACGTGTGATCCCAACTTTTTACCGAAAAAAACCGCACTGATCCGAACGGGTCACACGGAGATGATCAGCACGGTCTTAGTATATTACGCAATTACCCCGCACGACCAAATCTGTATGGTTCAAAAGACCATCTCAGACATTTAACCTGCATTGTCCTCATATCGCCTGACCAAGATTATTTATTTATTTATTTAGGTTAGCCTACAATTGTTTATACGTTACATTTCATTTCAAAGTACACGATATACATTTATAAGTGCAACAATCACTGGTCTGGTCTGGTGTGTCTGGACTTTAAAAGAGACTGTGACTTCTGAGTTTCTTTCGGTATTTCTCCTCAGAGTAGTCAATTAGGAAATACCTAACTCATTTAATTTTAAAACATAATTTAATTTTGACGTGTAAAAGTGTTTGTTTTTAAACCAATTTAATTTTATTATCATTTGACATTTAATTTCGGGACCAATTTCATTTCATTTTGTCTGTACTGTCTATGAGATTCTTTATAAAAGAATGGAATAGGAAAATCTTTACAAAATACTTAATTGTAATTAAAATAATTTAATAAAACTTAAAAGCGTCTTTATAGGCTGAAAATGTCTTTAACACGGGTTAAAATGGTAACAATAATTTATCAACAAAGAAACAATATTTAATATACAGACGCCAGCACATCAAGCTACTACAATTTGTCAAATTTCTTTAATAGATTTTCAACTTTATCGCTAAAGCATAAGGTTCAAAGTTGATTGGGAAAATTTGACAGGTTCGGGTAGCTTGGCGTACTTGGCGTCTGTCCTTAAGTAGTGGTAGCTCAGTATGGCACATCACACACAAAACTTGAACAATTACGTATGTATTTTTAAAAGCATAGTAATTATATAAATATGTTTGAAAGTCATTCTTCCCAAAGAAAATGTACCGCGCGTTGATGTCTTTATAATGGCCAAAACTTAAAATAGAGGTGTCAGTAACGGTAACAGTGTCGCGAGTTCAATGGTTTTTTCCCATCTCAAAAATGCCCAACGCGCCTAAAGATGTGATTTGTAACTAAAAGTGACTTCCTTTTAAAAACACTTTTGTGAACTTGCAATAGAATTGAATTTAAGTTAGCGCTGGAAACACATTTGGATAGAAGTCTTCACCTTAAAACCGTTAATTCAAAGCTCATCTCTTCTCCTCGTCTTCTTGATGGCCAGGTCGTCATGTTGGAACCAGGTGGCGTACACCCTGAGGGGTTCTGGTGAGGAGTGACGGTGGAAGGATACTGGACGGTCCCGGGCTAGCACTTCTCGGGCATAATCTTGGGGACGAGCCTAGGAAAAAAATTGGTTAGGGCTTTTAGAATGATGTTCAAGCATGAGAAGTTATTGAAAAGTGATGTTATCACAGATATAGATATACCTAGATAACGCAAGTATCACGAACTGTATGAAAACTAAGCGTGCCACTTTTTGACTACCTACTATGACGTCACAAGCTCGCGCTCTCTCACTCACGCTCACCCAGCCAACAGTACGCAGGACTGAGCGCGAAAGTGGCGGCTTATGATTTTCGATCGTAAACTGGTGCGATTTTTGGCACGCGAAGTAGGTGCTCTTGTGTTATCTAGGTATATATATATCTCTGTGGATGTTATACTGGTTGTCTTTCAAGTTAATTACTTCAAATACAGCCGGTATAATATCGCTTCTTTTTGGGGACGAAAGTATTTTTAAATAAACATTGCATTTTTATCTCACGAAGCAACGTGCGCTTTGCTTGTGGTTATCAAGTGTACACTACTTATTGCGAATGTGTGCGTAAGCGCAGGAGTCTCGGTACCGTCCGAGACAATGGCGAATGTGTGTGTGTGTGCGTTATGTGTTGATGCTACTCGTCTTCACGGGCGTATTTTTACACTTTTAACCTTTTGAACGCCAGAGTATAAACGTATCGCCGTACCCCTGACGCCAGGCCACTTTAACAAAACAACACACACACACACTTAAAACAACAAATTTCTCGATATTGGTGGTTTATTTATATTAGTTTCATGCAATACAATATAGACGGAAGCTTAAACTTTTAAATTATTATATAAATAAAAACACACAAAAGTAATGATTAAATTATTTCATAATATAGTGCGGCCCGTGGGACGTGTATTTTGTCATATATTTGTACCGTTGGCGTTCAGGGTAAGATTTTGTTTGTCACATACAGGGTGTCCCAGAACTCAACGACCATGAAATGAACGAAATGGTTACAGTTTGACCAAATTTTTAGGTTTTACTTAAATACCCATAATTTTCAAAAAGCATGGGATAGATGTTTTTCTCATGATGTTTACAATCAATCCTGTCGCCCCGTTTCGGCTTGACGTTGAGTTCTGGGACACCCTGTATGTGTGACAATGGCGTTACAAAAGGTTAAAGCACACGTCGCTCCGTGAGATAAAAATACTGTAGGACAGTATTTTTTTTAATATTTCGGAGTTGGTTGCTTAAAAAAAAGATGTTTACATTCATGAGTCTCTGAAACAATGTCAATGAATTGAAGTCAGCCGGCCTGTATAGTCAACAAAAGAGATAAGTATGCAGGGTCGTCGGATCTTCAACTATATCCGAAGATCCTGCATACTTATCTCTTTTGTTGACTGTACATTGTTCTCTGTTCAAATTTATTTTCTGATAGGCGTTAATGCTGTGTACTGCTCTACTGAACAACGTCAACACAGATTTGATATTTTTCACATAAAATTAAACCCTATGGATTATTGTCGTTTTATTTCTTTTAATTCAAATAAAGTGAAAAATAAAGTAGTGACCTGGTGGAACAGCGGCGAGTGCGTCAGGGACACGTTGAGGCGGTGCAGTGCGCACGCGCCGAGCGTCATGTCGTCCGGCGCGGTGCGCGCGCCGCACGCGCACGCCGACAGCGCGCGCGCCGCTCCTATGCTGAGTACTGTACCGCCGCCGCCTGTTATGTAGTCGTAGCCTGGTGGAAACATAGCATCTCATGCTTAAAATCTAAGGTCTGCATTAATAAATGATGCTCATTTGAGAGCTCACAAATAAAGAAGTAAACATGAATAGTAAAGGTTTTATAAACTTCGGAAAAATAATGTCTTTTTAAGGTTCGCGCACATTTTATTCAATCATGTTTTAATCGTTTAATGCTGCAATACTAAACACCTTTTCCTGTTTGGTATTAAAAGTTTTATTCATCTCTTATATAAATTGCAATCTATAGTTTTGTATCATTTAGAAGCATTTTTTCAATTTTGTAAATGTAAGAACCATGGATCCGTTTATTATGATTTTTTGATGTTGACTTGAAAGAGCATGGCAGTGGAGAATGTATCATGCTCACTTAAATGTCTCACTGATGGTGGCGCGTGTGTTGAATCATTCGGTTCCCTACAAAATGGTTGAGCTTGATAATGCTGATCCATGCGTCATGTTCGTGAACGGACGCCGTCGGTTGAGACTGGTCATCTCTTAACTGCCAAGGCTTATTTTTTATCTTATTTCTTGTATTGTTTCTTCATTTGTGTGTTTTTTTTTAAATTGTTCTCGCATATAATAGCAACAAGAATAATGTACTCAGAATTTTGTAATATCTTTATTTAAAAGAGTGTCCATGGAGTTTCTTGCCCGTTCTTCTCCATAGAGATCTACGCTTTGGAATGGGCAACTAGCTTCAACTTTCTGACCAACTGACCGACAACTTAATTTTGACAATTTAAAAGTGCCTGTAATGGTTTAATTGAAATAAATGCTTTGAGTTTGAGTTTGAATTATATCGGGCCGCAGCAGGTCGGATCGCAGCGCAAAAATCTGCTCAAAATGCTCGTATGTATTTTATATGAACTATCGCACTCTATGCCGGGGCGGAGCGGCCCCAGCGCCTGGTTCCTATCACTCCGCCCCGCTGCGGCCCGGCATAATGTGCGCGAACCTTTAATCAGAATTTCGTACTATAGGAAGGTATAGAAGTACATTTTGTACTATAAGACATAATTAACAGAGTTGCGAGTAATTGTGCCGAATTAAAATAAGTACAGTCGACCTTGTAATTGGTTTACCACTTATGACAACCATTCCCAGTAAATTGTAACCACATAAAGCAACAAGGTGTATTTGTCTTTGTGACAAACAAAGACAAATACACCTTGTCGCTTTATGACGTGCACTTGACATTAAACCTTAGGGTGGTAAAGTCATTACGAGGTCGACTATACAAACAAAAACACATAGAAAAGGGAACCTCCTAACATTGAACACTAACCTTTTGCAGCAGTTTCTCTCTTCCCGTAGCCGTAACCATACTTTTCTCCAAGTACAGTGATGTCCGTGCCACCGCGGTAGCAACTTAGCACTTCACATAGCCTTTGCACCCTATAACAAAATTGTTTACAGATTGAAGTCCTGGGGTACCCACAGACGCCAGCACATCAAGCTACCCGAAACTGTCAAATTTTCCCAATCAACTTTGAACCTTATGGTATAGTGATAAAGTTGAAAATCTATTAAAGGAATTTGACAGATTGTAGTAGCTTTATGTGCTGGCCGCTGTACCTACTACATGAGCTTGGGATGGTCAGCCACAAACCAAGTTCATCTGTACCTATCAATTGATTTGCAACACTAAGAAGAGATACACACAAGAAAAAGGAAAGAACATTCTGTTGATTGCATTAAAAACTAAGCTATAAAAAAAACCGAGTGTGCTTATGACCACACGACTGAAGTGAAACTTTAAACGTATTTGGCTATGAGAGGAAGAGAGAAAGAAAATGTGCACGCGCACTGCTTTCTCTTGCTTATATCCCCCACTCAACTCCCGTTCGCCTCGCCCGATCACACTTTTCGTAACGCTTACGTCACGCGTTCGCCAGCTTACTCCCAAAGTCAAGCGTGCGTAAAGAAGTTTCACTTCAAAAAACAACAGACACCCAACTTCTACTTTCATAAAAGGTCTTATTCAATAATTGGGGAAACATCAATCTGTGGGTAATTGCGAAATACACTAACAGTAGCAATGGCTTTCATTTTGACAGTTCAACAACATTCATTGCGTTATTTACTTAGTTGAGCTGACAAATTTTTCGAACATATGAAGCAATGGATTAGTATGGATTAGCATCCTTCAAAATGATTCAGATTGTGATTGAAAGTTTATTGAAATGAAATGAAATTGTATTTATTTGCCAGAATACAGGTACTTACAATATAACATGGTAAAATAATTTTAGTCTCACTGTATTCGACTTATCAGTCGTGCAAATATTTCTAGTACATGCATTATAATATCATGAAATTACATCAATGTCATTAGTCATAAGTCACACACATCAAATCATAATAAAATTTACAGTCTTGCTTCGTTAATATTAATATTACTGGGGGTACTGATGGGTATATTGAGGGAATTTCAAAAACACAATAATCTACAACTTACCCCAGTATAGTATCATCATCAGCCAAAAATATCCATTTAATGTGAGGCATATTATTCACTCTCTTCAACACCATTTTCAATATGGCGATGGTTTTCGCGCAGTGGCCCGTCTTGCTGTTTGGTACCCCTGTGCTTACTGCTGGGACTGTCGGGTCTAAAAGAAATTCATGGCGAATATTAAATGGCTATAAAGTCTCGTATTAATGGTAAAGAAAAGAAAGAAAAATATATTTTATTTAGGACACTCACAGGAAATTTTATACAAACAAGACAAAAAGGAGCATTATAAAGGTAACAAATACTGCTTGCGCGATGCAGGATTTTGCGTGACGTCAGTATGATGCGTAATTCACATGTGGCAGATGCCGCTACGGGACATAGGCCTTCTCTCTGAGAGAGGGAGTGAGCAATCCATCACACGGGCCCAGTGCAAGATGGTGGATGTAATATGTTCTCAAAGGCGACTATTCTTACTTAAAACTATGGATGGGTGGTGATATTTCACTTACCATCTATATCGCTAAAGAACTGGAGATGGGAGACATGTCTGCCCCAGGTCTTCTTGACCACCCTGGCTCTTGTGCTGTGGAAGCCGCTCCAGGTCTTCACGGCGAAGAATATCGAGTCCTCAGCTATGGCACTGCCCTGCCGATAACGTGGCATTTGAGAATAACTGCTGTTGCCCGTAAATGTTGGCTCGAATCATGGCATTTCGTCAATTCGTAAACTACTGCTGGATTATGTACTTCTTTTGGAGTAAGTAATTAACAGCTGTTGTCATTGTCACAATCACCGAATATAGCTTGGCAAACTACGGGTATCGAAGGGGTTGGTATATTCATAACCAACATCCATACTAATATTATAAACTCGAAAGTAACTCTGTCTGTCTGTCAGTATGACATCTAAATCGGTTCAGTGGTTTAGGTGTGTCAATGTAACACACGCAAAACATTTTGTGCTTATGGGTGCATGCAACGTTACAGGGGTCCTGGGGAATTTAACGTGTTATAAACTTACATTAAAAACTTGTTTTCGTAAAATAAATCTAAATCCATATCCATACTAATGTTATAAATTCGAAAGTAACTCTGTCTGTCTGTATGTTACCTTTTCACACTTAACCACTGAACCGATTCAGATGAAATTTGGTATAGATATAGTTTGAGTCCCGGGATAGGACATAGGATAGTTTTTATCCCGATATGCCCACGGGATCGAAACTTATGCGGGTGAAACCGCGGGGTGCAGCTAGTATTTTATATATTCACATATTTTTGTTAAGTTGGTAGTGCCACTCCGTGTCACAAGGCACTCTAAAGGAACCTCGATCCTGCATTAAGGCATTTTTGTAGAACAACCAAATCACAGAAATGTAAAAGCAAACACCAGTAATAAAATGCCATAAAAAATTTCCCACCAGATAAAAACAAAAATCCATCGATTTAAAATAGGTAGCAGACAAAGTTAGGGAAAAGCATTGCGTATTAAATTGATTACCAACTAAAATTTTCCGCTTATTTAAATCATAACTGTCTGACAGGAAATGGCTATAACACAACAAATTGTCGAAATGTGTTAACTTGCTAAACAATTAATTTCCCTGACTTCACCTTATAATAATACTCACACATATATCGAACTGTCGCGGATAAGTGGCGCAGTTATCGCCGGACACTATGCAGAAGCTGAGATCAGGAGTGAGCAGCGGTCCAGGGTCAGTTCCGCCGCCGTAGACCAGCTGCGCCAGTTCAAACGCAGGGTCTATTGAGAAGTCTGCCTCCAGGCGGCGCTGGCCGCTCTCGATTTGTCTTAAGAGTCTAAAAAGATTATGGGGGAGAATAATGCAATGCAAAATGCTCTTCTTATTCATGTCAGTAAAACAAGGCGTAAGCAGACATGCCGATTTTAGTATAGAGGTATGAGGAACAGGGTGTAAAGCTCACTCAACCTCCATAGAAAAGGCAGGATCCTCCGACCAGACGGGTGTTGTGTCTGGCGGGCAACTGCCCAATGATTCATGTCGGGCCGTTGTATCTATGCTAGTTGCGCGGTAAACTCTGCTTGCGAGATGCAGGATTTGCGTGACGTCAGTATGACGCGTTGTTCGCATGTGGCGTTGTAGATAGATACCGCTACATCAGCATCGACGATCGGCGATGTTGAATACCGTAAATGCTGGATCGCGTTTTGGCAATTTTCTGCGTTTCAACGCTTTTCAAAATTGCATATAAGTATTCTATCTATAGCTATTCAGATAAAGCTTAAAAGTGAATAAATCGCTGATTAGGAATGCTAAAAGTATCCAGGGTTAAGAGCTCTGTCACTGTATCAAGCAGATTACATTTCAACTGCAGATTGCCGATGCTAAACGCAGCATAGATATGCTGCGTTATAGATATGTGCTTCGGAAGCAGTAAATGTTAAAAAAAAAATATATATATATATATACGCGTCGAATTGATAACCTCCTCCGTTTTTTCGTCGGTTAAAAATGTTTTCGCGCAGAGATGATCCGTCAATTATCATGTTATCGCTTGTCGCATACAGAACAGGCGGTAAGTTGTCCAAAACTATACAGGATGTCCCTGGAAGTATAGATCAAATCGAATAGGGACGTGGGCAAGGTCATTTCCAAACTTTTTAACCCTGAGAATATCGGTGAATTTTTTTACGGTTCAGAAGTTATGACCAATTTTTTTTTTCAATCACTTCGCAGTGCTCAAAGACAAATAATCATAAAAAAATACTATCAGGGCTATCTAAAAAAATAAATATTATAGCCCTGATAGTTTGTTTTAAAGATTTTTTTAAACCAATTCGATTTCTCTACTCTTTTTTTTAGTTTTTTTTTGTTAAAACGTTTGGAAATGAACTTGCCCACGCCCCTATTCGATTTGATCCATACTTCCAGGGACAGCCTGTATAGCCAAAAAAGAATCCATCTTAAAATCTCACAAGAGAAACTAAATGAAACCTTTTAATAATTTGTTTCCACTTACATTTCAATGAGCTCTATTCTCATGGCGAACCCGCTCGCAAAGTTGGGGTACATGAAGCCACCTTCCTCCTCCAGGTCCTCGTAGAAAGTGAAGTGGTGGATAATGGTGGGCTCCTCATCGCTGAGTGGGTAGCCTATCCACATTACGTCCTGTTAGAACAAGTGTTTCTAAAGAATTCATCTTCGGATGGTTCGTTCAAGAAACTATATAATAATAATAAATTTTGTGATAACATTACCTAAGTAAATATAACTTTATCTAAACGTAATGATAGTATTTTAATAAAATAGCTACCTACTTTATATTCTTTTACTTATATATTCAGTTTTCATGTATAATTTTATTTTAACTTTAGTTTCTATGATTTAGATATTTAACTGTTAAGTAATAATTGCTAAGTATGTACCGATAAAAATTTTACAACGGATCTTAGCTCTAAGCTATTTGTAAACATCTTTTTACCTTGTGGAACGCAAAATAAATGAATATGAATAATATCTGCTAAAGATTTTTTTGTTTTAGCACATATGTAAAAAAAATAGTTTAAATATTAGATCGGTACACATTTTACTGAGCGATAGATATTATTAGAGTATTTTTAAGTAGATAGATAGATAAAACGTTTATTCAGTGCAACAAGACACAATACAAGCATTTAAAAAAAAACACAGTTTTTGACAGATTGAGACTGAGATCAGACTGTGAACGTTCGTAAAATTACGAGAATTGCCTCTCAGATTTGAGTATGTGCATACGTAGCTGTATCAATTCGAATTCTGATAATTGTTGAATTCGGATGCCTATAGAATTCAGGGTAACAACCAAGTCCAAATGAATGATGCCGAGTTAAGCCAGAACCAGGACTTGTTTATTTGTTTGTTTTGTCAGTCTTCGAGTAAGTTTGTCTAGCTTCGTCGTCCAATGACGAAGACAACTGAATTAATCAAATGTCCAAATTCTGATACAGCTATACGAATGGCCAAATCTGACTGTATTTTAATTACATCATAATACACAGTTCCCTAAACCCCTATGTAGGCTGAGGCTACATTAGGCCGCGTCGCGACCTGCGACACATGAGCGATTAAAACAAATAAATGAATGCTCACGTATATGGCTACACCGACCATCAAATATTCATAAATATTCTTTATGCGATAGGAACAACATTACTGTAATCACGGCATCGGATACATCAACATATCAGCGAAATTGAAGCGAATTTATTAGAAAACTAGCTTCTGCCCGCGACTTCGTCCGCGTGAAATTCGTACTTTTCTCTAAAAATTTCGAAAATGTATGTAGGTATGATCTTTATCATTTATTTAGATAAATAAGTATTCGGGCCAATTTTTAAGTTTATAGATCAAAGGAATCTGATTTTTCAAATAAACTGTATCCCCGCTTTTCACCCCTACATGGGTCGAATTATGAAAAAACATTTAAGATGTGTTCATAACTTGACTCAAATAATATTTATGCCAATTTTCGAGCTAATCAAGTCACGCAGTAAAATTCTCCCCTGTAAAATTAACTACCCCTTTTCACACAGTTAAGGGTAGATATTCGACAAACCCTGACACACGTTATTCTTTATTTTTAGTCCTTAGTATAAATACTGAGTTTCGAGTTACTCGGATAGCGCGTTAAAATTCTTCCATACAAATTTTGACACCCCCAATACCTCTTTAGGGGGTAGTTTAGAAAAACGAAAACTTTCAAACTTCGTTTTTTACTTAGATAAGTATTTGTGCAAAGTTTCAAGGTTATTAACTCAAGGAATAAGATTTTTCATACAAACAAAATCCCCCCTTTTCACCCCCTTAAAGGTTGAATTTCCATAAACCCCTTCTTATTTGATACCTACTCTTTACAAAGAACACACCCTCCAAAATTCATGTCCCTAGGACCAGCGGTTTAGGCTGTGCGTTGATATCTCAGTCAGGTCGTTCATCCCCCTTTGGGGGTGAAATTATCAAAAACGCTGAGACACGTATAAATTAATTTTCAATCGTCAGCTAAACACAAAATTTGAAGATCCTAACTTTAAAACTGACGGACTTTCATACACAACTTCATCCCCCTTTTTAGCCCTTTGGGGGTGGAATTATCAAAAACGCTGAGACACGTGTAAATTAATTTTCAATCGTCAGCTTAAACACAAAATTTGAAGATCCTAACTTTAAAACTGAGGGACTTTTATACAAACTTTCATCCCCTATTTGACTCCTTTAGGGGTTGAATTTCGAAAAATCCTTCCTTATTCCTTGTCTACATTATAAAGGGAACCACTGTGTAAAATTTCAGCTTTCTAGGTCTAAGGGTTTGGGCTGGGCGTTGATAAGTCAGTCAGTCAGTCAGTCAGGCCTTTTGTTTTTATTTATATAGATTTCTCACTTGCACGACTAGTTCAATAGTGGTACTAAATATGCATGTGGCTACATTATGCGTATAGTAAACCGCGATGGATGATTTGATAGCATGTGTACTGTAGCCACGTCATCGCCGAATATACGCTAGAATTTCGTTTATAATGTAGCCAATAGCCATACCATGCTTATCTCGTTTCGCTCTTCCAGTCGCATCGCAAATCGCTGCCTACTGTAGCCTCAGCCTTAGAGCTCCATCTCTTCCTTACCTTCTGTCTATCGGCAGCTGCGAGCGCTTCAATCAGCTTGTCACACTTGACAGCGGTGTGCGTCTCCACGAACAGTACCCATCTGACGTCGGTCCGTCTATACCGTGACGTCAGAGGTAACAGCAGAGGCAGGATCGTCCACGCACCAGCCACGGGAAAGTCCTCGTGTGTTATGTGAGTTTTTGGTTGGCGCTGTATGGAAGGTAGGTTGGTTAAAGTTTGTGTTGGATTTTTAAACTAGGCTCTTTGTGGGTAGGGCAAGAGCGATTTAACGCAGACCTAAAGAAGCGAAGAAACCTATAGAAGAAGCCTATGCAGGGTGTTACGGAAAGGGTATATCAATACAAACGGGTTGAAGAGTGTATCTGCCCCCTTATTCACAAACACTCGATATGTTTCCGTATCGTATCGAACATTAATCATTGTTATCGTAGGAGTTTTCTCAATGCTGTTCACAAGTCCAAAACCCGAAAATTTTGTCAGTTTAAATCAAATAGACGCCCGCTATTCTTCCAACAGCTATTTGCTGTTGAGGGGAAGTCAAATCAGGTTATCGAAATGTCAGGTTTTCGATACGATAGCCTGTCGTATGGTTGTGAATCAGGGCTCTGGTCTAGAATCTCTGTACAAAATAACTTTGAAAATGCTTTATATTTTTTTATTTCGATAGTTTATTAAATTGAAATCATAACAAACGTGTCACCGCACTACGAGGGTCATTATCCATTATTTGTAGTGTCTGTGCGCCTAGTACACGCACACCACGCCGCCGCGCGCCAGTGCAGCGCCGTGATGTCGAAAAAAAAAAAATATTAAGCATTTTCAAAGTTAACTTTTGAGCTGAAATTTTGTACAGAGATTCTAGACCAGATACACTCTTCAACCCATTTGTATTGATATACCCTTTCCGTAACACCCTGTAGATTCGAAGTAAGCGCATGTTAGTCAAGCCCATTCTTCCAGAATGTTTGATACATTATTGAGGTTACGCATCTTTTTGAAGCCGATGCAGTATCCTATATTTTAGCTTCGCTTCTCTCGTCTATTCATGCTGACCCATATATGCCTTCCACAAATAATCACATAATATTTGCCGACAGATATTAATGGATGAATCATGAGATCAGATATGATTGCCGAGCTGTCCATAGTAATATATTTATGCTCGTGACTACACGCTGCGTGAACGCTGCGTTTAGACATCAACACAACAATCGACGCCAACACTGCACGACGATTAATTGAAGAACATTAAAGCCTTGTCCCAACTGTGTTTGTAGCAGTACAAAATCTAGGTAGTCGACAAATATCAGAAAAGGAACAAAAATATTTCAGATAGATGCTTACGTACACGTGGCTTTTAAACATTTTAACCTTTTGAACGCCAGAGTATAAACGTATCGCCGTACCCCTGACGCCAGGCCACTTTAACAACACACACACACTTAAAACAACAAATTTCTCGATATTGGTGGTTTATTTATATTAGTTTCATGCAATACAATATAGACGAAGCTTAAACTTTTAAATTATATAAATACTAGATGCGCCCCGCGGTTTTACCCGCATAAGTCTCGATCCCGTGGGAATATCGGGATAAAAAGTACCCTATGTCCTTTCCCTGGACTCAAGCTATCTCTATAACAAATTTCATCAAAATTGGTCCAGCCGTTTGAGCGTGAAGAAGTAACAAACATATAAACACACACACTCACAAACTTTCGCCTTTATAATATTAGTGTGAAAAACACACAAAAGTAATGATTAAATTGTTTATTTCATAATATCCGACGACGACGACGGACGTGTATTTTGTCATATATTTGTGACGTTGGCGTTCAGGGTAAGATTTCGTTTGTCACATATATGTGACAATGGCGTTCAAAAGGTTAAAGGGTTATTTACTGAGCTTACTATCAAAGTAGACTAGTTTCGTCGCAGACAATGCTAGACTGAAGATAGTTCACACATTACAAAAGGTAAATACTTATAGGTAGGTACATACTTTTTCTAGCTGCAGAACTTGGTTCTCGATGTCCTGTTTCAGTCGCTTGGCGACACTGGCGTGATACGGCTCAGGTTGACTCACTATTGTAAATACTATATTTCTTGAATCTGCAACAAAAAATATCCATATTTATTTATTGCATTCAAAATTGTATAAAAAATGTTACAAAAGCCTTAAAGCTATAAAAAACTCATTACAAAAAAAAAAAAAAAGACGGGTTGGACTCCGGGAGTGCCGGCAGAAGTGAAAACTTGAATATTAACGTTGAAATAAATCAATTATTAATTGAATTAATATAACTCATTTTGTTTTAACTATTTCTGCGTCACTTTTTTCATTAATAGATGCACTTTGTTCAATTTCCATATTTTAAACATTTTATATACACGAATTTTACGAATACACAGCAGTGTGGCTACTACACAGACGGTCGAGTCATCAGCTGTCCACCCATCCATCCATCCACGTCCACGTCCACGTCCACGTCCACGTCCATCCATCCATCCATCCATCCATCCATCCATCCATCCATCCAACCATCCATCGATCCATCGATCCATCCATCGATCCATCCATCGATCCATCCATCGATTCATCCATCCATCCATCGATCCATCCATCCATCCATCGATCCATCCATCGATCCATCGATCCATCCATCGATCCATCGATCCATCCATCCATCCATCCATCGATCCATCCATCGATCCATCGATCCATCCATCGATCCATCGATCCATCCATCGATCCATCCGTCGATCCATCGATCCATCCATCGATCCATCGATCCATCCATCGATCCATCCATCCATCCATCGATCCATCCATCCATCCATCGATCCATCCATCCATTGTCGTGTGTCACTTGGTTCACTTCGGTTGGCGCCGCCGTAGAAAGAGAGGGGGGGTAAATCTCTCCTGACGGTCACGTGTCCTGACGCGATGTCCTGACGCGAGTTTAACATTTTTTACCCATTACAAAAAGTGTGCAACGCCGCTAAAGAAGTTTTCACTTCAAAAATGTTACAAAAGCCTTAAAGCTATAAAAAAACTCTTTACAAAAAAAAAAAAAAACAACTCGGTGTAAAAAGTTTTACAGAGAAGTTTTAGTTTTAAGGATTAAAACAACAGCCTGTACACATCCCCTCCCCTCAACCTCATCAAATTACATCCCGCATCGAAACACCGCATCATGGCTGACGGCATTACCGCCGAATGGCGTCAATGCCATCAAATTATGACAAATGGCGTCGAGGCATTGACTAACAAGCCGTCGACGCTCATCAATCATGTACAAGGCATTAGGTTTCATTTACAGGTAACTGGTAGAGATATATGCTTGTGTGTACATGGATTAATATGTGTAAGGTGATACGTGCAGTGTCGCTATATATAAGTCTACAGCCGTCAAACGTAAAACCTCTTACGTCTATCTACCCCCGATAAGATTACTCAGAGCGCAATCAGCCTATAATGTTCCCACGGCTGGGACACGGACCTCCTCTCTTCGAGAGGGAGTGGACTGTAATCTACCACGCGGGCCCAGCGCGAGTTGGTAGACGTAACATGTCTTAAAATTTTTGGTTCTAGGACATGTCGGTTTCCTCACGATGTTTTTCTTCATCGTTTTGAGAGCAGTGGTGATGAAATCATTTACAAAAAGTAAAGGGCCTGTCTGGATTCGAAACCACGACCTCTGGTCACCACTGCTCTATATCTTATAGGTGTATACTTAGTATAAGTGAATGGTGTACATTATAAGGGTCACAGCATGATGTTAAATAGCCTAAAGCCTTCTTCAAGAATTAGGCTATCAAATGTAATTTTATTAGAATTTTTCAAATCCGGCCGGTAGGTTAGCGCGTTCAAACAACAACCAAACCCTTCAGCGTTATTATTCGTATATAGATTTAATTTTACAAATACGGTCTCTGTTTTTAGTTGTAATAAAAAACAGAAAAACCTTTTTACAAAAAAAAAAAACACTAATAAGTGAAAAATAACTTTAATTTCGGAAGTCGGTGTCGTTGGTTCCGCATTTTCGTTTTTTGACACCGACTTCCAAAATTAAAGTTATTTTTCACTTATTAGTGTTTTTTTAAGTCAGTTATTTTTTTTAATTTTGTAAAAAGTTTTTTATTCTTAACTTTTTAGTTGTACCTACCCCACACAAATTAAATTAACACTAGTGCATCGAAGAATTGAAGACAACGACTAGAAGAATCATGAAAATTCGCATAGAAATGCCGGTGATGTAGTACATTTATGTACTTATATAACTTCGTACATAAGAATAATTACCTAATGTATTATATACTAAAACCTTCCTGAAAGTATGTAGATCACATTAATGAAAGAATTATCAAAATCGGTTCATTAAGTTTTGAGAAAATCGCGGACATACAAACATACATACGGGTCGAATACAGAACCTCCTTTTTTGAAGTCGGTTAAAAAGACATCTAAATCTTGACTTAGCTATTGAGAGAATTCTCCATGAAACAAAAGTAATATATTGCCAACGAGTAACAAAAGTAAATGAGACTGCACTTTTCAAAACTGGGCTATGAATAATTCAAGCCAGTGATAAGACCGGTACCTAACTCACTGCCATTGGAAACTTCCGACGTCACAGATTAACGTCTGCAGCCGCTCTTACATCATCTACTAAACTTCTGTTAAAGTAGGTAATGAACACGAGAAGTGGCCAGTTGTAAACTTGAGTTTAATTGTGCCTTTTAACCTAGTAAAGTTATTAGATCAAATCAAATATTTGTGTGCTTTATGCCTTTGCAATTTCTTGGATGCCTGATCTTAAGGGAGTTTAAAAAATAAGTAATACACAAGAAATCACATGACGCGACGCTAAGCGAAGTTCTCTCTTTACGTATTTTTGGTGTACCAAATAGTACCCAGTTAATTACCTACTATAAACGGCACAGCAGAGATCGGCCCTGAAAGCGGTGGCGAGATGACCTGGACGCGTACCACGATGGCTGGTGGTGGAATAAGTTCCTGGAAGGACTTGGGGGATGCCTTTGCCCAGCAGTGGGAAAGTACAGGCTAAACAAAAACCAAAATAGAATATTACTGTTTGTAAGTGTGCTATCTTTTCCCATTTCTTATGCCTAGTGAAGCACGGGTCCGACCCCCCCCCCTCATTCATATACCCATCATCATCGGCCTAGCCTTTTCCCAACTATGTTAGGGTCGGCTTCCAGTCTAACCGGATGCTGCTGAATACCAGCATGTTACATGGAGCGACTGCCTATCTGATCTCCACAACCCAGTTACTGGGTAAGACTGGTTGTCTGTTTTTCGGGCTGCTGACGTCCCGTAACGACTGTCAAAGATCCACGAATGACAGCCGGGACCAACGGCTTAACTTTCTTTTCGAGGCACGGAGGGGTCTTGGTTTGTAAAGATGGTCACCCATCCACGGACCAACCGCGGCAAGCGTAGCTTAACCTGATCGATCGATCTGTGCGGCTGATATTACTTAGCCACAAGCCCCAAGCAGTGGGAAAATATAGGCCAAACAAAAAAAATAGAATATTACTGTTTGTAATTGTCTTTTCCAAATTCACACATTTCCTATGCCTCATTCATATACTTACCCATTACCAACTTAACACCAAAAATCCATTGCAAAAACGTGGCCAAACCACAAGCGTAAAGTGCGATCTTCAATATTTAATTCCGTCTTAAAATTCGCATCAACTCCCACAGAAAGTAGGGTTCTTAGTCAAATCGGAGTCAAAATCGATCAATTTGGATGGAAGCGTCATGAATAATGCAAATTTTGCGATCACCTGAGGTGCGACACATTAAAATCGCATTCTGGCTTTATGATGTCCCCAGGCGAGCACAAGACGTATTACCGCTGATAACGTAGGGTTAGATAAAAATACGCTTAACATGTGCGGGGTTAACGATTTAGAAACGGGTAATGCGGAAATGTAATTTATAGTAGAATATTTTTCTTGGAGTGGATATTATGATGCAGTTTAAATACTTTCTCTATTATGAGCTGAGGGTTCGTGGATGTTTTTAAAAGTACTCTGGGGTCATTGCCACCCTTCTTACCCGACTGCGGCGAAGCCCAAAAGGAGGGTTATGTGTTTGTTTGTTTCCTTTTTTTTAAAGACTGAAAACCTAGAGCGAATATTGTCGAGCAAAAATTGTCCATATGAGCTAAATTTTTGTCACATTGGGCGATATTTAGATAGATACTACTTACATTTTACCGATCGTAGAACATAATTTTCATGATTTAAATTTTTTTTTAAATATTTACTAAAAATTCGAGACAAAAAGAGAAAATAAAAAGTCTGAAGTCAAGTGAGAATCTCTCTAAAAATATTAAAAATCGTCTAGCTCCTAAACTAAATACAGGGAGTATTTAGTTCAGGAGCTAGACGATTTTATAATACATTCGATAACATAGATGGAAGTGTTTCGGAAAGCCATGGAGAGAGGCTCCTAAAATTTTTCTTTAGACCTCGTTTCACTGCCCACCCTGTATAAATGAACACCTTCTTCATAAATTCTCTGAACGCGTTTATCTGTCTATCCGTTAGTGTGCTTATAATCCATAAGAACTTATCCGATTTACGTGTTTTTTTTAAGCCCAAGATAACATGTTCTCCAGTAAGTTTCTCGAAAGCTGAGCCGGCCACAGCTAATAGAAAATAAAAGTAATTTCAAGTTGCCTCAGTTTAGATCCGGAAGGATTTTATAATTCTGGCTGGGCTTATGCCCAGCGGGGTAACTGCGTAACGCACTAGCAGTAGCATTGGTTTTAATTTTGACAATTCAACAACATTCATTGCGTTATTATTTACGTTGTTGTTGTGCTACGTGGGGTCCTGGGTCCGATTCCCGGGTCGGGCAAAGTGTTATTGAGTTTTTCCAAGAAATTCCTTTCTTAGTAACAGCCCGGAGTTTGGAAGTTGGCTGTGTGATACCCCCGTGCCTCGGAAAGCACGTTAAGCTTAATATTACGTCATCATGCATCCTTCTACCTTTAGGTATACCAATTTATCGAAGTCGGCGATCATCTTTTGGCCAATTTCTATATTTACGGACCGCTATTGGTAAAAATTAAGACTGAAGAATGGAGCAAAGACCTCATAGTAGACCCTTCCATATGGAAAAAGTTAGCACAGGTAAATCTAGTTTAGGAATCTATTTATATGCCCAGTTTGGCAATAAAAAAATGCTACCATTGGTAAGCAAAACGATTCGTTTTTGTTTATAGGAACCAAGTTACATTTCCCATATCATGTTGAGTTACCTACGTAGTACTTCCGAGCTGTGTGTAAGTTCGAACCATTTGAAAAGATTTTCCTTCACAAATTCTCCTTTTCAGGGACTTTATTTAAGAGTTTTAAAGGGAGCAGTTGCTTGTTTAAAGAAACCACTCCAGCCCGTATTTCGTGGCGATAGCGGAGCGTTGATGGCGTATGAATAATTTGTGCATCTGGAGTGGAGCGGCGACAAATAAGCCTGCTGCACTACCTTTTTATTTACTACTTATAATTCTAGCAGCGGAGAGAAAATAGAGAAAATTAATTGGTGCTCAAGTTAATGGACGTTTAAATATTTTCATGAAGAAGAAACTGCCATAGAGGTACCGTTCCTTACATAGTATAAAATGTGAAAATGTTTGTACGCGCATAACTTCCGAATGAACTCATAACTTCTGAATGATGACTGCACCAAATTGGATAATTCTTTGTTTGTTGTGCTCGGTATTGCCATGACAAGGTTTGTATGAAAGAAAATTCCGGAAATTCGAAAAAAAATATTGTACCCGTGCGAAGATGGGGCGGGCCGCTAGTTTATTTAAAATATAAGGAGCGAAGGGGGGTTTATTTCTCTTTATAATATTTTTATGTTACCTGGTGGCACCTGTATTTTCTTTATATCCGTGTAATGTTTTCACTTTGTGTGCTTTCGTGTGTTGTACCATTTATTTTGTGCATTCATAAATCGATGTAGATTTTTAGTCTATTATAATTTTCTTATTTTAACACCACTCAAATACTGCAGTTGGCAATCAGATCGTTGAAACCAGATCTGCCTCTAACCATGCGGAAGACTTGTTTAGCGTTTAGTACAGTCAACAAAAGAGATAAGCATGCAGGATCGTCGGATACAGTTGAAGTTTAGTAAGAAATCGATGAATGTGGTCGATTGAAATTTAATTTGATAAATGAGCCGTTTGTTTTCTATTAATAAAATTAAATTTTATTAGAGAACATCCATTGGTTTCTTACTAAACTTCAGCTATATCCGATGATCCTGCATACTTATCTCTTTTGTTGACTGTACATACAAAGATCATATCACTTGCAACGACCGACTTACGAGAGTCAATCAATCAAAACTCAGTCTAACGCAGTCCACTGCTGGACATAGGCCTCTCCAATGCTGCGCCACAACACCTTCTGCATCTGCACCCAGTCTGTCACAGCCACCTTTTGAGGTGTTCGGTCCATCTAGCTGGACTGTGTCCCACGTGTGTTGGTGGCTTGCCGAAATCACCTACGAGAGTAATATTACATTCTCGGTAATGGACACATGATATCTTAATTACCTAACCCTAAGAGTACCTTTAATCAAATCAACCCTATGTAATCAGATACCGATATGGCGCACACACACACACACAAAAACCCTCCACTACTGACCCTATATTATACAGGGTAGTGTCGAGAAGCGCATCAATTATTCGGTATCACATCATCATTTGCAATGAGAACATCTTACAACAATTAGTCTTCGAGTTAGCCATAGCCAGGAATCTGCTAGTAGATTTAATTAGATTCCAAGAAAACCCGTGGTCATGTCAAGTCCTCTAAATCGGTGTGGCTCGGAATGGCTCAGTTCCAGAGCTTTCCACGAAGCCCCCTTGAGCCCCTGCTCCCTTCAGTCACCCGTCGAATTTGCCACAAAAGTACATAACTAATTCTCAATTAGTCTGTTTCGAAATTGGACTCTCAACTGGTGCTATTAATGTACCGTTTGTTTACCGCACTTCACATTTTCTACAGGTAAGAGACAACGACGTGCATACTGGTACTTACCATAAATTCAACACATGATTCCTAGACCCCAGCGTACGGTTATAAAAAAAAAAAAACAACGGTTTCATACAAAAGTGAGTAACCTACACGGTCAAATTGTAGAGAAAAATTATAGAGAACAACTAAGCATCATTTTTGTTTTGACGTAATAACGTCTTATAAATCGATGTAAGCTGGCTGGCTGCACGCACGAAAAAATGCTTTTTCGTTAGACGTTAGGCGGAACGTGACAATGAGTCATGCGACTCATTGTCACGTTCCGCCTGAGCCAAGCGTGCAAGCGAGAGCGCGGAACAAGCGATAGAGAGACACGATCGGCCTAAGCGTTCGGCTTGTGACACATCTATCTGATAATTTTTTATGACGTTATTAAGTAAAATTATCGTCCGTAAACCGACTTTACAGACAACCAAATTGTTTAATATATATTTTGGTCGTATAATGTCCATGGAAACACTAGGGAGAACGCAAACCTATAAAAATATGCTGATAAGAACTTGATGAAGACGTCCCATAAAAATTGGTCATAGCAAAAAAGCCAGTCAACAATTTTCAACCGAGAAAAAGCTATCCTTTGCGTTCTCGCTACGTTATTTAATTAGCACATGTCATAACATTCTTCATAACTTGTCTGTTTTAGTTAAACTTAGTTCTGGACAATTTTTAATTCCTAAAAAGCTTTTACTGGACTTAAAACTTCTTCATCCGTAATAAACGTTACTTAACACGAGCTTCGGTTCAGCATTATTCCTGTCACTGTCACACAACTGTCAGACTACAAGTACAAGATAGGGACGAGAACGTAAAACAGAGCACGGAATCGCTGTTCCGGCGACATCTAGACTCCGCCACGATGTATATTTAAACTGCTTCTGCCCGCGACTTCTTCCACCCTACCTCATTCACCCACTTAGGGATGGAATTAAGAAAAACCCTTTCTTAGTGGATACCTACTCTTCACAAAGAACACACCCCCCAAATTTCATGTCTCTGGGACCAGCGGTTTAGGCTGTGCGTTGATATATCAGTCAGTCAGGACTTTGAATTTTATATGTATAGATAGATAATCAAAAAGTTTTATTCTCTATTCGTGTCGCATAAAGTGCGTTGAGCGCTTACTTTTGTCACGGACCGCCTTCAAAGCTGTCAGTTCCTAGATATACGCCATTTGCGTCATTGTGCTAGGAAGCGGCGGAAAGGGGCTTGTCAGATGATTTCCACCAAACGGCTCGTATCGCATCGGATCGGAAAGGATACGAACGGATGCGGCGACAGCCGATCGCGTCCGGCAGGATGTAGACGCATACGATCGGCACCGTACGTCGGCGTCGCTTGCGAACGTATCCGTTTCTGCGCCTAGTCAAATAGTTTCATTCCTACCGTGTTGACGTGTTCTAAGTTTTGAAAATGATTGAAGTTGACGTAGTATTGTTGGCTATTGTATTAGAAGAAGAAAATAATAATAAAACACAGAAAAGGAAAAGAAAAATTTGGACGACAGCCAAAAGGATTCGATCGGATACGACGACAGGCGTACGGAGCCGATCGCGCGTCGCAGCATACTTTCGGCTAAGATCGCGTGTCGCGGAAGACGCCCGCGGTCAAGCTGCTGTGCGCGGCTTGGTAATATAGACTTTAAAGCCTGTGTACACGATTTAATATCATTTAAAGATTGTAAAATCCATTCCGATCCGATGCGGTGCGAGCCGTTTGGTGGAAATCATCCTTTAAAGTCCTCGCCGCACTATCTGCCTCACTATTGGTCTAGTCATTACTTTTTCGCTCTGGAAGTGCAAATAGACTGGGTCTATCAATAATTCGCGCACCGTCACGGCAAATGGACGGGTTTCCATCGAAACCTACTGGGATTGCGACGCCGACGCTTGTTTAGAGAGTTCTCTACAGCTCAATATAAATGTACATTTTGTATTATGGCTAGTGCTACATATTATCCAAAAACTTCAACCAGAGTAAGACATTTTTTTCATATCCAAAACTTCTCATAGAATACGTTGTATATAGGTACTTACAACAGAGAACAAAAATTAATTAAATTCTAGCACAATGGGCAGTTTTTTTCTTGACTGTACTTACCTGTCAAAAAGAGTAACCTAGATAAAGTGGATAAGACAGAGATTAAAACAGAAGAAGAACTAGCAGGGGATCCAGGGGGGTGGTGGAGGGGGGGTTCAGGGATCACACCTGAATAAATCAAAATATAGGAATTCAACACGAAGCAATACTCCGTAGATTTAACTGTTTTACGATACCATTGAAAATAATTATTTTGTAAATAATCTCTTTTTAAAGTTAATTGGAACAACGTTGAAATCTTTCAATGTTTATCTTCGGTTCCTCGTTGTCAAATTATTCCTAGTTATGGCTATTCCGAGATTTTCGCTTTTACAATCCTTTTTTGTTTCCTTGCCAACTTTCATGACCATTTTAATCTACGGTAAACTAAAGTTTTTCTGATGATTCTGGCAACTTAAAAGTTTGTGCGCTGCACAAAAGGTAAGTAAATGTCGGCGTCTAAACAATAATTAGATTGTATTAATTGATCGAGTACTATTTTTTTTTCTAATTTATTTTATAGGTATTTTGTACCGACCTATTTTTCGTTTTGGCCTTCAATTTAATAAACTCAAAGCATTTATTTCAAGTAAACCAATTACAGGCAGCATATTTTTTAAGAACACTGTAATAAGTTTTTTATATGTAAGTTACCCGAACATAATAAAATAAATATTTTGTTATCATCCATATTCCATACCCACTACAGCCAAGTCATAATATTACTTAGTTTCATCTCTATCATTCACGATAATCGACATATCATATCGATATATCTTTTAATTAACCCTTTAATCACCTCAACCCTATGTAATCAGATACGGATAATATGAAATACACACAAAAACCCTCCACTACTCGCTCTATACCATACAGGGTGGTGTCGAGAGGCACATCAATAATTCGGCATCACATCGCTCGGATTCCACCATCGAGGGGATTGAGGCCGAACTCGAATTTCTAAGGCCTCAGGCCCGACGCCCGGTTTCAATTTTACCGCTCAATTTATTATAGAGCACGTATGGGCATGGTTAATCTCCTAGCGAGGTACCGACGTCATTTATCTTTCTTATTTGTCGCAAGTCGTGTTGTTTACGTCTTTACACAGTGATGTCTATAGAGGATAATCCTTTACAATGTGTGATTTTATAATTTCAAATATGACGTTATTATGGTGGACGTCTGCGTCCATAAAATGTATGGAAAAATACGTGCACGTTATAATTTTCTCGTGGACGGAAAGAGGATTGAAGATTTTTATATGGTGTCTTGCATACCTGCTGTCTGCCATTTTAATTTTTTCAATTAACATTTACAGAAATTCCTAAAATCTATGCAACAAGATTTACGCAAGTTCAAAAAATATGGATGGGTTTTAATATCTCTGAAACGTGACGTTATACGGGGTCTTATTACGTTTTCTGTTTATGTGTTAATGTTATTTTTTTTTTCAAAGTGTCGGCACGCATTAAGCCTTTACAGAATGATTTTTTTACCGGTTCCAAATTTTTACAGGGGGTGAACAACTTTTACTATGAGACCAACTCTGAAATCACGAAAAAAAAAAATCTGATGTTTCATACATTTTGTTCAAGCAGGTATTGAACTTTTGTATTAAACAGCTGATTTATTTTTTGGTGTTGTTGTTGGTCCCATAGTGAAAGTTGTTCATATTCATGAGTAGAACACCCTGTAAAAATTTTGAACCGGTAAAAAAAAATCAGCCTGTATAAATCGATAGCAAACAAAAACATAATAAGACAAAACCCCGTAAGGCGTCACGTTTCCGAGACATTAACGTTCAATATCTATCTATCTATACTTTATTTGCTTTTGATAATACAAATATCCTTAATTAACAAAAACAACAAAATTAAAACCTAACTTAACCAAAACTATACTAAAACTACGGTCAAAGTTGATGATGTGACATCCATATTTTTTGAACTTGCATCTTTTTGCATACTATGTTTTAAATAATCACTCTGAATGTTTAAAGTTTCACACATGTATGCAACAAGACGTACGCAAGATTTTGGGAAAATATCTATTAAATTGCATGTTCAAGAATCGTCCAGTATTAACGCACAGTATGTGTATACAGGGTGTTCTAGTGTACTTGATTTCGTTTTATTCGTCTTAAAAGACAGAGGTTTACGATTTTTCTCGTGTCGCATTGCGTTTATATGAACAGTAAAATTTTCCTGGCATTTTATTAAAAAATATAAGAGGAGAAACACGCCACTAAATGTATTCGTTATATTATAATACATAAACTTATATTCAGTTCACAAACTTAATCCTGTCGTAACATAAAATATGTCGCATGTCACATAAAACACAGTTATTTATAAACACAAGTTTTTATGACATGACAGTAAATAATATGAGATGGTACAACTCGAGTATGTGCAATACCTATCTATTCAAACCCTTGTTTCCACTTTAACGAATATCAACTGTACGCTAGTATAAATTAAGCCGATTTTAAAATGATAAGTACTGTTGAACAAGTAATAAAAATTATTGAAGCTTTAACGCGGACTGAGCTTTAAGTATGAGCATTAAAGTTGTTTTTCAAAAAACACCTATTTATTTAGGTACAGACGCCAGCACATCAAGCTACCCGAAACTGTCAAATTTTCCCAATCAACTTTGAACCTTATGTTTTAGCGATAAAGATTAAAATCTGTTAAAGAAATTTGACAGATTGTAGTAACTTGATGTGCTGTCGTCTGTACATATTTGGAAACTAAATCGCGAAAGCAGTGTAGATTATAGGCAGCAATACAAAAATTTTGAAAGATGAGTATCCTCTACCAGTCATTGATGAATTAATTTATAGATTATCTCAAGCGAAGGTCTCCAGTGTGCTCGACTTTAAAAATGGATTTTATCATTTTAAAATCAGCGAGGAGTCCATCTAGCTATTAGAGTCGTTTTAAACACGTAATTTGGCAAGAGTCGTTTGATGCGTTTTTCCTTTCTTTTACTTTCTTCAAACAGACATGTTTAAAAATAATAATTTATTGCAATAACCATAGAAAAATGGCAAGCAATAAAAGTGCATATTTTTGTTGCACTAAGTGTACAGACGCCAGCACATCAAGGTACATACTACAATCTGTCAAATTTTAATTAATAGATTTTCAACTTTATCGCTAAAGCATTAGGTTCAAGGTTGATTGGGAAAATTTGACAGTTTCAGGTAGCTTGATATGCTGGCGTCCGTACAGGGAACACCCAAATACTCCGAAATATTTTATTCCAAATTTCGATGTTCCGATTTTCAAAAGTCCGAATTTCATAATACCTAAGAATCGTAATGTCTATTATTCAAAATCACGAAATTTATTTTACCGAAAGTCATAAATGCGACTTGTTTGTTTTCCGATTTTCATATGTTCGAAGAATCAAATGCTCGATGGGTTCTCGGTCCGAAAAACGACATTCCGATTTTCAATACTCCGAATTATTTCCGTTACCGTTACCGCATCCGAACTCAACGAACGCAATAGACGACGTAGGATGCAAGAGCGATCGAAGGGCACCCCGAGGTTCGGTTTGGTTAGGTTACTTTAAACCCTTTACACAGAAATAGGGGCCCCGCGAAGCGGGGCTCCGTCGACATAGGATGCAAGAGCGAGCGAAGGGCACCCCGAGGTTCAGTTTGGTTAGGTTACTTTAAACCCTTTACACAGAAATAGGGGCCCCGCGAAGCGGGGCTCCGTCGACATAGGATGCAAGAACGAGCGAAGGGCACCCCGAGGTTCGGTTTGGTTAGGTTACTTTAAACCCTTTACACAGAAATAGGGGCTCTATCGTTGGTTTTGTGCCATCTATATTCTTACAATTGGAAATATGTGTTTATTTGTCTTGCTATTCAGTTTTACAAAGCGTTATTATTTCGGAATTCTAATTAATCGGTATTTTAATAATCGGAATTCGTATTTTTGATGTTTCGAATTATCATTAAGTCGGACTTTTTGTTATTCGATCTATTGAAATTCGGTATTTTGAGAATAGTAATTATAAACGTTAGGGATATTGAAATTTCGGAATTATTAAAATAGGATGAATGATAAATCGGAGTTGTTATAAAAGGAATTTTGAACCATTCGGAATTATGAAAATCGGTATTTTGAAATTCGTATTTGTGACTTTCGGAATAAAGTTTTTCGTATTAATGTAGTGTACCCGTCCGTACATGCACGAACTTACTCCCACTACGCCAAAACCTCGCTAAGTGACGTGCTGGCGACTATACAACTCGTTTGTCACCCATCGCGGCCAATTTGAGTTATTTCTATTCTAATATGGGTAAGTAAGTCACAGAAAAACCTGTTTTAGTATCAATGTCTAAAATAAACATTAGTTTTATCTTTTATTATAAGCCTGTGTTGTCGCACTGCAGGGCAAAGGCATCTCTTCCCTCTTTCAACTTTTCCCGGTCTACTGCGATTGTGGGCCAATCCTTTAAGGAGTCACAGAAGATTTAACACAAATAAATGACCAAATACAAAGATGCCAAACATTTTGACTCCTAAGTACCTATACAGCCTCCATCAGTATCACTAAAGCTGAGATATCGCTAGAAATAATCATTCATTTTCATTCTTTCAACACAACTTTGTGACATTTTTTGGTTGACCGTACTTTCCCAAGACATAACTTTTCTTTATTTTATTTGTGGTCCCACAATACTACTCAAAAATAATTATGGTGGAATCCGGGACCGCGGTCCCGGTCCCGAAGGCCCCACGACCCCATAAAGTGAAATCTTTGGTTGCTGTTTATAAACAGACATACATATACCTACATCCATATCAGAAAACAATACTTTCAATCAATGATAAGTTTCAACTATCTGGCTTATTGAAATACTGTCAAAATAGCATAATCAGCATAATTATAAAGTTCCCACTGCTGGGACACAGGTCTCCTCTCTGTGAGAGGGAGTGAGCAGTAATCCAACACGCGGGCCCAGTGCGGGTTCGTAGATGTCACATGTCGTCGAATTTTTGGTTCTAGGACATGCCACACAAATAAATTACCAAAGACAAAGATTTTTCAAGATTCAGAGAAAGGGTTATGGATCGATCTTCACGAGAGCACAGCATCCTCCATCGGTATCACTAAAGCTAAGATATCGCGAGAAGAAAATATCCTTTGATAAACAAAGTACTTCAGATGCGAAATCTTTGAAAGATCACCCAAACTTCAAATGGAAGAACCATTGAAGTTTATCAGAATTTAACTTCGTTTCGGCTCGCGTGAGATTCGATCTATTTACTTTGCAAACTCAAACTCAAAGCATTTATTTCAATTAAACCAATTACAGGCACTTTTGAATTGTCAAGGGTTCGGTCAGTCAGAAAAATGAAGCTAGTTGCACATTCTAAAGCGTAGGTACCTATGGAGAAGAACGGGCATGAAACTCCATGAAAACTCTTTTAAATCAAAATAATATGGTTACAAAGTCTTGGTCACATCATTCATGTTAAAAATTATACATGTGAGAACGATGCAGAACGTCTGCTGCGTTTGCTATTTATAAAGTAATAGCAAGCCATCACTGCTGGGGCACAGGTCACCTCTTTGTGAAAGGGAATGGGCTATAATCCACCACGCGGGCCCAGTGCCGGTTGGTATTACAATACATGCAACAAGACAACGCAAGGAACATTTAGATTTCCTCCACAAATTGAAATAAGATTTATTTATTTATTAATAACCAACCTATATTGCCAGTTTGCACCACACATACAAGTTATTAGTTAATATTAGTAATTACACATGTCATACAATCATAAAATTAGGTTAAATCACATAATAAAAAGTTTAAATGAAATAAAATTGGTCAAAACTATATAAAAATTAGATAAAATTAGACAAAATTAGATAGATAGATTGAGCAGTGGTAGCCCAGTGGTATCAGCCGCGACATACAAGTAGTAGGTCGTAGGTTCGAACCCCGACAGGCGCTTTACTTTGTGTAAATTATTTCATCACCACTGCTCTCAAAACGGTGAAGGAAAACATCGTGAGGAAACCGGCATGTCCTAGAACCAAAAATTCGAAGACATGTGACATCCACCAACCCGCACTGGGCCCGCGTGGTGGATTACGGCCCACTCCCTCTCACAGAGAGGAGGCCTGTGTCCCAGCAGTGGGAACGTTATAGGCTGATTATGTAGATAGATATTAGGATAAATTGGAATAGAATTATTAATAACAGATAACTATTTTATATACATTTAATTATTATAAATAAATTAATATAAAATTTATTTATTTATTTACTCCAAGGATATTGTACTGGGAGTGGCAATGGACTCCAGGTATCGAGTGGCAGTGTTCAGGAAACTCAGTTCAGTACTCACGAAACGTTACGTTAACGTTTACGTTTTGGTTCGCGTGAGATTATCAAAGACAAAGATTTTCGAGATTTAGAGAAAAAGTTACAAGGATCGATGTTGACGGGGCCACTACAGCCTCCATCAGTATCACTAAAGCCGAGATATCGCGAGAAGAAAACATCCAAGTATTTCAAATGCGGGATCTTTGTAAAACTCGCTCAAAGTTCAAATGGACCTTTTATCAGATTTACGTTTTGGTTCGCGTGAGATTCGATCTAAGAAAGCAGATGTTCTTGAGACTTGCAAAATAAAATACGGCTGGACAATGCTCTGTGTAACAGGCCTTTGAAGTTAAATGTATGGTGGCTGCTTATAAACAGACAGGCAGACACATTTGCGTAAACCGGAAGGTCAGACTATCGATCAAGTGTTTCTACAGTATGCGTGTATGATCAGATATATGAACATAAACGAAGCAAGGATCGTAGCTGGTAGCGTTCTGTAGTGTCTGCCTGTACCCATGGGAATAAGTCGTGATTTTATGTATTTAAGGTCTATTCTATGTTTCTAATTGATGTTGTTTCAAGTTCAAACAAATATCAACTTTATTTTAATGGGAATTAAGTTGATTTCAGAGTGACTAGCACCACTGAAAAAAATATAAAAATGAATGATCAGCGCTATTTGAAAAAAATGTTTGAAGTTGTAGCGTAAACTGAACTTTATTGTGTAGTAATTAAAATGATTTTTCCATAAACTCATATTTGTTTACATTTTTGGCAAATAAATCGGGAACGCAGAATAAGTTCAACTTTCTACAATAAGACGTTAATCATTTATTTTTATTATATTTATTTATTATTTTTTATTTTTATTATATTTATTTTTTATATTATATTTATCATTTATTTTTATTATATTTATTTTTTATTTAAATAATGAAGCAGAAACCTACCCGGTAGCACAGAATAACTAAGTAATAATACAGACGCCAGCAAATCAAGCTAATACAATCTGTCAAATTTCTTTAATAGATTTTCAACTTTATCGCTAAAGCCTAAGGTTCAAT
Source organism: Amphipoea oculea (assembly GCA_945859645.1). Taxonomy (NCBI): domain Eukaryota; kingdom Metazoa; phylum Arthropoda; class Insecta; order Lepidoptera; family Noctuidae; genus Amphipoea; species Amphipoea oculea. The sequence goes on from OX243873.1 coordinate 21,354,162, forward strand.
GTTGGTTGGGAAAGTTTGACAGTTTCGGGTAGCTTGATGTGCTGGCATCTGTACTTAGCCGGTAGTTTTATTCAGCGTCAGATCCAAAAAGAGCCAACACTATTAGCTAACAAACAAGTAACGAAACCCCATCCATACCAATTCAATTGATACCAGGATTACAACAATAACCCATTAGTCTAATCAAATTGAACAGATTACGGTTACAATGAATATCCAGCTCATTGGTTGTTATCCAATTAGGGACGCATGTGATTGGGAAAATCAAATGGTTTTGAATGGCGCACAGTGGGCCCATACTGAAAATTTGTGGACTTAGGCAACAAAGTTCCAATATCGATGCGATTTTTTTTTATATGACGTGTTATGATATTCCTAACAACTTTTATTCTTATAAAATTTCGTCTAAAGTTGATAGTTTGTCTTGAAAAAAATTTATTAGTTTTTTTTGTATGGAGCGAATCACTTTTCATTTTTTTTCTTCAATTGTACTAATATGTTGAGTGTGTGGCGATGAATATATGATAGCTAGGGTCATTCTCTATCCATGAAAAAAAAATCAGCGCCGGCTATCTGCGGCATCGCGAGTAATCATTCGGTAAAAAAAAATTATTTTGTATGAAATTTTTTGCCATTTAAAATAAATTCAAAGTATATTTTTTGTCTCATTTGGCTGTTTTGACCTTCTTTTTAGTTAAATATATAGTTTTAATAGCGCATAGTTACATATAACTAGTAATTCTGGTAGAGATTTAGTTATTATTGCATGTTATCGGTAGCACCTGCATTGTGATTGATGACTCATTTGTTTGTGCGCTCGGCTAAGCGCATAACTAATGAGTTTTCAAAAATGCTCGTCTCTGATTGGCTGAATAATTTTCACTCACTGTTATGTCCACTACTTGAGTAATTAACACTGACTATAAATATAAAGACATTCATTAAGTCCATCTAGTTTCGCTCTTGTCGCTTATTTGTGAACACAGTGAAATACTTTTATTTTTATATTTACATTAGAACTATGGCTGGATTTTGTACCAACCTAGATCTTTTTGTGAAATTAAGAAGTGGCGGTGATCTGAAAAATCATATGTTTCTATATGAAAGTATCATTTCTGTCTTGACTACCGAAGTTTCTGAAGAAGACAAGAACCGAATCAAGGAGTTCTGTCGACTTTTTTGTGTAAATCTAAATAAAAAGTGGATAGAGTCATGTAGACATCAAAAAACTTTTATGAACCGTGAAGGTAATCGCAAGTGGTTGGAAAAAAACATCAAATGGCCTGTTTGTGACACTGTTGACCTGAGAAGTGAGATGGGCTTTTCAGACGCAGCCTTATCTGAGCCTGTGGATATAGATTCCCATGTTCCTACTCTTGCAGTATGTACTGAGGAAGCGGGAACATCTACAGAAAAGGAGCACAGAAAACCGTTCGAAGACTTAAGTAATAAGCAAAAAAAAAGACGTTCTACTTCCATAGTAGAAGAAAATTCCGAGGAAGAGTTGCAGCACTGGTACATAACAAAATTGAAAGACAACGGCAAAACGAATCTGGCAAAAGTGGTCGAATACCTTTCCAGTAATCCAGATGCGCTATCCGAAGTAGATGAGCGACTATTCAAGAAGTAGAGCTTAAGTACTGTCTCTGAAGATAAGTGTTTAGCTCTTTATACATCACTTGCGCTCTCGAAATGGAAATACTTAGCTCTTCGACAATTTCTGAAAGAAGAAAACTGTGCTGCCTTTCCATCTTATCCAAATCTTGTAAATGCCAAGAAAAGATGTTACCCACCACAAGAGAGTATGGAGATTACTGAAAAAGGAGCTCACATTAAATTGCAAGCGCTATTGGACCACACTGTGAAGAGGATTTTACTAGATATGAATTCTGTTGATAGGTCTCAAAATGAAGAACTCAAGTTAACCTGGAAATGGGGACTTGATGGTTCTTCGTCGCAGAGTAATTATAAACAGAAAACGTCAAACACTGCTACAGAGTTCGATGATTCATCAGTAGTCATGATAAGTATCGTCCCTCTTCGGCTAGTGTCTACTAGCCCATCATCTGGGAATGAAAATATAGTTTGGGAGAACCCCACACCTTGCTCAACTCTTTACTGTCGACCAGTGAAGTTTACTTTCACTTCAGAGACAGCTGATTTTATAAAGTCTGAAGAGTCTGAGATGAAAAAACAAATTGATGAACGAATATCTACACAGTTTGGAAATATTATTGTATCACATGAATTGCATATGACCATGATTGATGGAAAAGTGGCCAATATTATTGCTGAAGTACCATCATTTGCAACGTGTCCCATTTGCTTGGCAACACCGAGCGAAATGAATAATTTAGACGCTTTGGCTTCCAAACCACTTCGTGAAGAAATTTACAAACAAGGAATTTCTTCACTGCATATGAAGATTCGGTGTATGGAATGTCTTCTCCATATATCTTATAATCTGGATTTTCAGCGATGGACTGCTCGAGGCGAACATAAGGCTTTGAAACAAGCTAAAAAAAATACCACGCAACAAGAATTTCGTGAGCAAACTGGAATGCTGATTGATATAGTCAAACAGGTATGTATTTAATTTTCGCTCTTTTTATGTTGTTTGTGTATTATATCTCATTGTATATTACAGTATTGTTTTCCCATTTTAGGGTTTTGGAACTACAAATGACGGGAATACTGCGAGGCGCTTTTTCCAAGATTACAAAAGATCTTCCAGAATAACGGGAATTGACGAAAATCTGATTTTCAGATTTTCCGTTATTCTACAAGCCATATCATCAGGCAAAAACATTGACTGTGAAAAATTTAGAAGGTACTGTAGAGAAACAGCTGATGTGTACGTGCAACACTATTCGTGGTACTACATGCCAGTTAGTGTACATAAACATCTAATGCACGGTGCAGACATCTGTAACCACTTTGGTGTTTTGCCAATCGGTAAGTAAAAAATAAATATAGTATGATGTATTATTTGACTCGATTGCGTTTTGAAATTAAAATGTACATAACTTATTCGTTTTAGGTACCTTATCTGAAGAAGCTTCGGAAGCCCGTAATAAGGATTTCAGAAACGTCAGGGAGAGGCACACTCGGAAAACAGGGAGAATAGCAACAAACGAAGACATCCTTCATGGACTTCTAATAAGCTCTGATCCCCACATATCCTACATAAGGCCTAAAATAACGAAGAAGGTTCATAATGAGTTGTTGCCTGAAGCAATTCAGTTGTTACAGACTACTGAGCCTCCCTGTGGCAGTGAGATTATGGAGGAAGAAGAATGCCTCATAGCAGAGTCCGAAAATTTGCCAGACCCACTAGCACTTCTGGAACAAGAAATAATGTGATCCGGCTCTAGATTATTCCCACAAAAGCCCATCAGGGCTAGGAATATGACAAACAGCCCTTTTCAGGGCTACAATTACTTCACAGTTTCATATTGGTCATACGTACGATAACTTATACTATAATATACATACGCTTGATTATGTAGGTAATTATCAATGACTTGCCCGTACAGATTTAAATTATTTCACCTATCATTAACAAAATTAGTATAACCTGAAACTTATTACGATATTTATTCAACAATAGATAACGTGCAGTTAAAAAAATAACACAGCCAATCAAAGACGAGCATTTTTGAAAACTCATTAGTTATGCGCTTAGCCGAGCGCACAAACAAATGAGTCATCAATCACAATGCAGGTGCTACCGATAACATGCAATAATAACTAAATCTCTACCAGAATTACTAGTTATATGTAACTATGCGCTATTAAAACTATATATTTAACTAAAAAGAAGGTCAAAACAGCCAAATGAGACAAAAAATATACTTTGAATTTATTTTAAATGGCAAAAAATTTCATACAAAATAATTTTTTTTTACCGAATGATTACTCGCGATGCCGCAGATAGCCGGCGCTGATTTTTTTTTTCATGGATAGAGAATGACCCTAGCTATCATATACTCACCGCCACACACTCAACATATTAGTACGATTGAAGAAAAAAAATGAAACGTGATTCGCTCCATACAAAAAAAACTAATAAATTTTTTTCAAGACAAACTATCAACTTTAGACGAAATTTTATAAGAATAAAAGTTGTTAGGAATATCATAACACGTCATATAAAAAAAAATCGCATCGATATTGGAACTTTGTTGCCTAAGTCCACAAATTTTCAGTATGGGCCCACTGTGTGGCGGCCCGTTCGGCAAATGTGGATAATTGATTGAATTGTCAGCATCGCCAGATTGTCTATTCATCGTGTATAGAAATTATGAACGTTAGCCCATAGGGGACGAATTGAACGGGAATGTATTGTGGTCACTAATTTACGTTCAATGTGTAATTTGAAATGATTTCAGTAGATAGGGTTAAAGAATTAGGTTTTTAATTACAAAACTATTTAAATCTATAGATACAATCTCTAAAAATAAATAATCTATATCTAATTATCTATACATACAAATAAATAAAATAAAAGTATCTGTTTGTAATATCAAAATAACAGGTTTTTACTACATGCATATAAAAGTATATACGGTTACTTATTATAGCAAAAAAAAAAACTATTTAAAATTTTTTGTCTGTCTGTTTGTCCAGACTAATCTCCGAAACGGCTGGGCCGATTTTAACGGGGATTTCACTGGCAGATAGCTGATGTTATAAGGCGTAACTCAGGCGTAGTTCTATTTTCGAAAAATAATAAGAATTCCGCGCAAAAACAAACCCATGAAATATATTTTGTTTTCCGACATGCACTAGCAGCTAGTAAAATATAAGACCTTTATCATCCTAACGGCGCAGCATGTGTTCTCCTTCTATTAATTTCTAACAGCCGCTACTTATCTAAGTATTCGCCCCCTTTCTAGCCATATCATCTTTGCAACAATACATCTACAGTTTCTTTGATCTTCTCTTACTCAAATCCACCCTCATAATCAAAACCTTCCTTACGACATGTTATTTTTACTGACTTCAAAAAAAGGAGGTTATCAATTCGACATGTATGTACTTATGTAATATTATTGGAACTGCAATATATTCACATATGACAATCTATTAGGGCTTCCGAACAAATATACAAAATTTTATAGATGTATGTTTGTCCACGCATTTCTCCGCTATTAATCGGATCGTGACCATTTTTTATTGGCTTACATTTACTTCGACCTTTCATGTAAATAACACTCAAAAAGGTCTGTCAATAAAGGTTTATTTAAATGAAAGTACTTGGATTCAAAACAATATTCATCGCTAAGTACCGAATACAAAAACACTTAGATAAGTATAGTACGGCTACTATGGCTAACTAGTAACTACCGAAAGGGGTTAAAATTATTAGTTTGTAGTCAGCACTGAACAATTTGAGGTCGTTATGAAAAACACCCTATAATTTTCAACCCTTGCTTCAAAGTTTCCCTTTACCTATTATGATAAGTTAACCAAACGTTTGAACTAGAATATACACGTGAATAGAGTGTGTATGTGTTTTTATAACCGCAATTTTCTCAAAAACTATTGAAGCAATTTTGATTCTTTCAAAATTCTTTCATTAATGTGATCTACATACTTTCAGGAAGGTTTTAGTATATAATACATCACGTAATTATTCTTATGTACGAAGTTAAGCGTCTCCGGCATTTCTATGCGAATTTTGATGATTCTTCTAGTCGGTGTCTCCAACTCTTCAATGCACTAGTGTTAATTTAATTTGTGTGGGGTAGGTACCATTAAAAAGTGAAAAATAAAAACTTTTTTACAAAAAAAAACACTACAAAGCGATAAATAACTTTAATTTCGCAAATATTTGTCAAAAAACGAAAATGCAGAACCAACGACACCGACTTCCGAAATTAAAGTTATTTATCACTGTGTAGTCTTTTTTTTTTTGAAGTCGGTTGTTTTTTTTTTGTAAAAAAGTTTTCATGTAATAATAATAGGTACTATCCTTACACTACAAGATAGAAAAGCTCCCAACAACGATTAAAACCTCCTTGCGGATTTAATAACATGGACTACGACGTCCCAACGGGGCTGTACAAACTCTTTACTTGAGAACTTTACTTCAATCTCGGTAGAAAAGCCGGTATTTTAAGTGGTCCGACTTTAAACACAGGAAATAAGTAGTCAGTGTAGATAAAATTCATGAAGTTTCAGCTGTCGCAAGTTTTTATGCGATACTAGAGGACCTAGCGAAATCGACAAAGCACATAAGATTCTTTTTTGTTATTTTCTCATGTTTTAATAATTATTCTGCAATAGGGTAGTGTCCTGGGTAAAAAAATAATAATTCTAATTAGTCCGTCAGTTAGATTATCGAAAAATAATGGACCCGTATTTTTTCTTTTGTCAATCAAACAAAAAATGACAAAGATAAAGCACGTCAAAATTTGGGAGTGGGGGGTCGTGACGTCACGCCGTGCTAAAAAGTGTCGCACGGCGTGACGTCACGACGAATTTTGACGTGCTTTATCTTTGTCATTTTTTGTTTGATTGACAAAAGAAAAAATACGGGTCCATTATTTTTCGATAATCTAACTGACGGACTAATTAGAATTTTTTAGGAAACTAGCCTATTCGGGGCGTAGCCAAATCCAACAAATAAAAGATCATAAAAATCGGTCCAGCTGTTCGTGAGTTATAAATGGTGTAATTAACCAGACTTTGTTTTATACAGGTTGAAATTGAAAACATGCGACAAATCGAATTGGGAGATTGTACTCATCATTATGAACAACTTTTACTATGGGAACAAACCTGAAATCGCGAAAAAAAAAATCAGCTGTTCCCTACATTTATGTTCGTATAACTCGTCAAAATGTAGGAAACTGCTGATTTTTTTTCGCGATTTCAGTTTTGGTCCCATAGTAAAAGTTATTCATAATGATAAGTACAATGACCCCTTAAGAGGTTGTTGATGTTTTTCCAATAACCATGAATATATAGATTAGAGACCCACTTTCTAGTGTCTGGATAGACAGGCACATTCTACCAGATAAAGCGGTGTAAGAAAAGCGGTGTATGTAAGAATCGCAGCAGGTGGCGGTTCTGTAATAGTTTCTGCGTGCTCTATGGAAGAAAGCGTAAGTTTATGTATGTATCTAGAGATAGTGCAAAAGTGCATTATTTTGAGGACTATTGGTAGAAGTAATACAAACAGAATCTTCCATGTCAAGTTAAAGAATACCACCAAAATCTTTTTTTTACTTTTTGCGTTCCTGCATTTTCATTCCAAAATAAACCGATATACAGGGTGAAATTGAATTCATGGGCATCCTTTTAAGGGGTCATCGGTCATTGTAATCAATATTATGAAGAACTTTTGCTATGGGACTAAACCTAAAATCGCGAAAAAAAATCAGCTGTTTCTTGCATTTGTGTTCACATAACTCGTCAAAATGTAGGGAAGAGCTGATTTTTTTTCGCGATTTCAGATTTGGTCCCATAGTAAAAGTTCTTCATAATATTGATTACAATGACCCCTTAAAAGGATGCCCATGAATTCAATTTCACCCTGTATACATATTTTCTGCTTATATCGAGCACATTATCCACGAAATCCTTCAAAGTACCACCATCGTGATTCGTGACGCACAACCTCGACGATAAAGAGTTACCGCTGTCGTCGTACTAACATAAGTTACCATAACTTACAACTTACTTGTCTAAGTACACAGCTACTAAATTATTCAAGATACCCTCACTTCGGCTTAAAACTTTGACACTGTCCTCGCGTCGTGGGAACGCAGACTTGTAAGCAGTCGCAAGTCTTGGATCATCAACATTTATGATAAAGAACTCGTTTACATAGTGTGCTGGTGATTTTTCCTGATCCTTTTTCTAGCGTACAAGTTTTGAGGAGAGTAGCTTGTTTATCAGTTTTGTTACAGAACATTCTTACATAGCGTAGCGTAAATACATACTGAAAGTAAACGAAGCAAAGAGAGTACGTAGAGATCGTAGCAGGTCACTACCTGCTACACCTGCTAAACCTGCTAAACGGTGGTTAGTGTGAGTTTAATATGTATGTATGTATCACTAACTAATCGAGGTCTGTCAGCGAGCAATGGAGCGCAGTATCCTTGGAGTTAAACTTACTGATCCAGTGGCGTGTATTGCATATAGGCATATAAGCAGTGCCTACCTCGATATATCAACATAAGCCTGTCAATCACATTTTAGTGTATGTGCCCCATTAAGAAACTCACAAAATCATACCTAACAAAAAACAAAATCTTCATACAAACACGCGCGGCAGTAGGCAGCCGCCGGACGGCCTACTCGGCTCCCGTACTATTTGCACATTGTCATTGGTCTTTACTCGTTCAAGTTAATACGACAAAATTGAAAATACGTACGTCTCACGCGTTATACCATGACCTCTTCCTCTCTCTTACCTTGCTGTGCCCGCCAGGATCCACAATGATCAGTTCACATTGTAGAATGCAATAAATATATCTAGTATTGAGTTAACAAAGTGTATGTCGCAGCAAACTGGTTAAATTAGCCGTTTAGTTAACCGCCTGGCCTTTGCAAGTAGTGCTCGCCTCGCTTCGCTCTCTCGGCTCGCACGCGGTTGATCACAGTTCTAACCTAACCTATTCGGTTGGGGTGCCCTGGCTTAGTTACTGGGACCAATTCGACTCGCGCGTGATTGGTTACAGTTCCAACCTAAACTATAACTGTTATTATAGTTCCTTAGTGGGGACTAAGGAACGAACCACTAAGTAACAATTATGTACACAACCTTAAGTCTATCAAACAAACAAACAACTATAATAAACAACTACAAACTAGTGATATACATACAGACCGAAACTGGTTAAAATTCAACACGAGCGTATCGACATGTCGCCGCTGACAAGGGATTCTAACTCGATTCAATAATTCAAGGATATGATTATGTATTCAGTGTTGGATTATTATGATTTAACATGTACGTACCTACTCAATTTTACAGGCTTCGTTAGCTAATTTTTAACCGACTTCAAAAAATAAAGTTCTACGTACATCTATTTGTATTACCACGTATTACTAGCTTATGAATCGATCACGCAGAGAAACTCCAACCATAGCCCCCTACATAGCCCTTTGGGTGACTTTCAGCCTTCTAATAAGGCCCATTAAAGAAGAGAAGAAATCCGCAGGAGAACCAAGGTAGCCGACATAGCCCGAAGAATTGCCAAACTTAAGTGGCAGTGGGCAGGGCACGTTGCTCGCAGAACAGATGGCCGATGGGGCCGAAAGGTTCTGGAGTGGCGACCGCGTACCGGAAGACGTAGCGTTGGAAGGCCTCCCACAAGGTGGACCGACGACCTTGTGAAGGCCGCAGGAACTCGTTGGATGCGAGAAGTACAAGACCTGTCGAAGTGGAGGTGCTTGGGGGAGACCTATATCCAGCAGTAGACGTCTTTCGGCTGAAATGATGATGATGACTAACTTATGCCCGCGACTTCGTCCGCGTAAAATTTCTCGTCCTCTCTACCCACCTCGTCGCACTACATCGCCTGCCCGCGCTATTTTTCGCTTTCATGTTCTTTCTTACTTTTTTTCTTTTTCTTCGGCTCTTCAGGGTCCTAGCGTGATATTAAATAGCCTATAGCCTTCCTCGAGAATTGGGCTATCAAATGCAGAAAGTATTTTTTTCAAATCCAGCCGGTAGTTCCAGAGATTAACGCGTTCAAACAAACAAACTCTTGAGCTTTATTATTAGTATAGATATAGAAGATAGGAGAAGAAAAATACATGTTGCGCCGATCCCAAAAAAAATGGGGATAAAGACAGGAGAGTGATGATGATGTACACAATTATAAAAGAAAGACAGAAGGAAAGAAAGAAAAATGCGTTTATTGGCGTTACCTCAAAACTCCTGCCTCCCCCCTCACTCAAAGTCAAAGCATTTATTTCCAATAGGCACACAAAAGGCACTTTTGAACGTCAAAAATTACATTAAAATTGAATTGATTCTAGTCGCCCCTTCCAAAAGGTAGTTTTCATATGGAGAAGAATGGGTAAGAAACTCCACCGTTCACCACTCTCCATAAAACTCCTTAAAGGCTTCGATCTCTCTCTCTCTCTCTCTGTAGTCGGTCCCTCATGTCTGAGGATCGTGGTCAGCTTCCGGAACAGCATCTGGAGCGGATGATCCGCCTCCACCGGTTTCTGTCCAGCGCATCCCTTACCACCGTGTAGAATACCGTGTAAAGGCTTCGATAGGTCGTTTTGAACCGACTTCAAAAATGGAGGGGGTTCTGTGTTCGTCTGTATGTGTTATGTATGTCCATCGATATTTTCATCAATTGTGGACCGATTTTGAAAATTATTTTTATCAGGCGGGCTACATAGTTTTGTATTGGAAACTCGGAGTAAAGTATTGGCAAACTTAAGCCTCGAAAAATGTATTGTTAAACCACACCCCGGACACTCCATACAACGCTCGCAAAATAATTACCTACTACTACTACTACATTAAAAAATGACGTTTGTATACGTATGAATGTGTGCGTGAGGTACGGTCAGCATCAAAAGTTGATTAACATTTCAGTTTTTTTAATCTTAGTTATTGAGCAAAATATTTGTTCAAAATTGCAGCAGAAGAATTTTCTTTAGAATATATACTCTTGTCTATTATGTGAAAAGCTAAATCAGTTTATTATAAAAAAGTTGTTGTCAATTTACTAACATGTAAAAATGATAGTGTTAATCGACTTTTGATGCTGACTGTACTTGTGTTTGCGAGCGCTCTTGTTAAAGAACTGCGACGAATACGCCGAAGTGCGGGGTGAGGTGCGGTAACTGATGTTAGTGCGGGGAAGGGAGTGGCCTTTCTGTACGTAGTACTTTAAGTATTCTGTGGTTAAACCGAAGTTAATACTGGTGTAACTTTATAATACCAGCCGATTACTGTCCCACTGTAGGGCAAAGAAGTCTTCTCATATAGAGAAGGCACGAACATTGATCACTATACGCTTGCTCAAGACGGGTTGGTGATTTCAGACTACATTAACTTCACTCCGATTTTTTGAAGTGAAAACTTATTTAGCGGCGTTGTACACTTTTTTTGTAATGGGTAAAAAATGTTAAACTCGCGTCAGGAGACGTGACCGTCAGGACACGTGACCTGATCGAAAATTCGTAAGACGGATGGAGAGTTGACAGCCGGCGCGGCGTAGGAGAGGAAGTATCCCCCTCTCTTTCTACGGCGCGGCGAAAATGTATGCCTGCTGTTTCGTTTAGGCGGCGCAGGGCGCTTGCGCGAATGTTCGTGTGTGTTTATGTTACAGCGTGGCACGCGCATCCATGGATGGTGACAGCTGATGGCTCGACCGTCTGTGTAGTGGCCACACTGCTGTGTATTTCTAAAATTCGTGTATATAAAGTGTTTAAAATATGGAAATTGAACAAAGTGCATCTATTAATGAAAAAGGTGACGAAGAAATAGCGAAAGAATATGAGTTATATTAATTCAATTAATAGTTGATTTATTTCAACATTAATATTCAAGTTTTCACTTCTGCCGGCACTCCCGGAGTGCAACCCGTCTTTTTTTTATGTCGTATTTTTTCTCATAGTTTCCTTCCATCCAACAACTGCTTAAAATACATTTAAAAAGACATTCATAATTGACCAAGAAGTTTCAATGAAAAGTAATTAAGCAAGTAAGAAAATACTCAATTACAAATCGAAACTCCACCAATTACGTCCACTTAAATTGAAAACCGTTTTTAATAAATAAATCTTTGATCAAGAACCTACATAAAGAACCTAGTCCTTCAAAGGTGGAAAACGTTCAATGAAACGTGAAAATCACGAATCTCGTGATAAATTCGATATCAAAGTGAGATTTATCCGCGTGCTGCTTCAGAATTAATCGGAGTGCGACTAATCGTTTGGAAATAAAGTCAGAACGGTTGGTTGGCTTCGCCTTCGGATGTAAAGCGGCTGCCATGTCTTTTGACCTGACTCAACGTCTGGGACGTGTAGCTATGTGGTTTAAGTAATGCACTTTAGCTCAAACTCAAACGGCCTTATTACAAAACAACGTTTATCTCTAAACCCAGGTTTAAACGATCAAGCCATTTTTGAATTTCGAGGTTTATTCCGACAAAGTTCAAGTTCTAATTACAAAAAAACTTTTTTACAAAAAAAAAACAACTGCCTTCAAAAAAAAAACTACAAAGTGATAAATAACTTTAATTTCGGAAGTCGGTGTCGTTGGTTCCGCATTTTCGTTTTTTGACACCGACTTCCGAAATTAAAGTTATCTATCACTGTAGTTTTTTTTTTTGAAATCGGTTGTTTTTTTTTTTGTAAAAAATGTTTTTATTTTTCAGTTTTTAGCTGTACCTACCTACCCCACACTAATTCAATTAACACTAATGCATTGAAGAATTGAACACACCGACTAGAAGAATCATAAAAATTCGCATAGAAATGCCGGAGATGCAGTACATTTATGCATATAACTTCGTACATAAGAATAATTACCTAATGTATTATATACTACAACCTTCCTAAAAGTATGTAGATTACATTAGTGAAAGCATTACCAAAATTGCTTCATTCTTTTTTGAGAAAATCGCAGACATACATACATACATACGGGTCGAATACAGAACCTCCTTTTTTGCAGTCGGTTAAAAAGTGACGTTAAACACAGTCTAAATGGTCAACTTTGTATTAGATTTTGTAAAAAACTTTTTGTGAGAATGAAGTTTAAAATTCAATAACTGTCTAAGTTTTAGCCTTAAGCATGGACTAACGTAATGGTAGAGTTCATTTGGAATCAGACGGAAAGCATTTTCAATAAAACGATTTACATGCACTTTTGAATTGTCAAGGAGTCGGCCAGTCAGAAAGATGAAGCAAGTTACCTATTCTATTGCGCAATAGGTTACTATGGAAAAGAACAGCTTAGATTATAGACTCTATGGACATTCTTTTAAGGGCTGGTTTTTTTATAGTCAGATAACTTTTACCTGAGGTATAAATATTGCGGTTTGACAGCTTTTATATTATAGAAAATATATGTCAAACTGTCTATTCTTTAGATAAAAGTTATCAGTCTATTAAAAAATCAGCTCTAAATGAAAATAAGTATTGGTAACATCATTCGTATGTACAGTACGTGACCGTAAATATAGTATATCTATTATACACCGTGTTCCAGACGATATACATAAACTTCGACCAGATGTTCAGACCAAGGAAATAAGCATTTTTCATTATGGACACATTAATGAATTCTTATTTTTTTGTTACTTTTCATATAAACTAAATACCTTGACGTAAATCGCCCGATATACATGTCTCTTTATCTGAATTAGCAACGATGACGTATTTTCATTCATAAGATTTGGCGGGCTGCAACCTGTCAAAGCTGAGTTAAGACCCTTTCTTACTGCATGCTCAATTAAATTTCACTAAATGAAATTACAACAGTCTTTGTAACGCAGCCTTTTTAAGTACTACTTCCGTTGTTAGATTTAATTTGTAAAAGCTTTAGAAGCGTTTGACAAAGTTTATGGATATCGTGAAGAACACGGTGTATACTTAAATTCAAAGTCCTGACTGACTGATATATCAGCGCACAGCTTAAACCGCTGGTCCTAGAGACATGAAATTAGGAGGGTGTGTTCTTAGAGTAGGTATCCACTAAGAAAGGGTTTTTCGAAATTCCACCCCTAAGAGGGTGAATGGGGAGAGGGTGAAATTTCACGCGGACGAAGTCGCGGGCAGAAGCTAGTCGAGTTATACAGGGTGAAATTAAATTCATGGGCATCCTTTTAAGGGGTCTTTGTACTCATCATTATGAACAACTTTTACTATGGGACTAAACCTAAAAACGTGAAAAAAAAAATCAGCTGTTCCTTGCATTTGTGTTCACATAACTCGTCAAAATGTAGGGAAGAGCTGATTTTTTTTCGCGATTTCAGGCTTGGTCCCATAGTAAAAGTTGTTCATAATGATGATTAATTACAATGACCCCTTAAAAGGATGCCCATGAATTCAATTTCACCCTGTATACTTATATTATAAAGAGGTATTTGGGAGTATGTATGTAAGGGGTAATCTTATCTTCGGAACTACTGATCCGATTTCGAAAATTCTTTCACTAATGTAAAGCTACAGTATTGCTGAGTGTTAAAGGATATTTTCACGCGGACGAAGTCGCGGAATGAAGCTAGTAAATAAATATAGCGTGTGACAGTCTTTTTTCTAAAGGCACTTTATGTACAGACTGTACAGTCAACCAAAGAGATAAGTATGCAGGATCGTCGGATATAGTTGAATTTTAGTAAGAAACCGATGGATGTCGTCGACTGAAATTTAATTTCATAAAAGAGCTGTTTGTTTTCTATTAATAAAATTAAATTTTATTCGACAACATCCATCTGTTTCTTACTAAACTTCAACTATATCCGACGATCCTGCATACTTAACTCTTTTGTTGACTGTACCTACATGTTCAAAAAATGTAATTATTCCAGTTAAACCATTGCTGGCTAAAACCATGAAATGAGTCGGTATAAGCACAGAATAACTAATAGGTATCATCATCATCATCATTTCAGTCGAAAGACGTCCACTGCTGGACATAGGCCTCCCCCAAGCACCTCCACTTCGACCGGTTCTGTGCTTCTCGCATCCAACGGGTTCCTGCGGCCTTCACCGGGTCGTCGGACTAATAGGTACACTCGCGACGACGCGACGCGTACAAACTTTCAACTTTCGACCTCTGAGCGGGTCAAACGGGATTAGCTTCTACAATATATACTTGAAAAGGCCAAAATAAGTGCCTTTTTTACCGAGGAGAGGCGGCCGTAAGAAAAACCATCAATATTCGATTGCGTATGAAATCAGTCCTAATACCTACTTACCTACGAGTAATTTTATTTTAGTTTATACAAGCTGTCTGTTTTGAACTAAAATCTTTTTGAACAGCAGGATACTATGAATCTGTCACTTTCAACGAAGTCATTATTTTTTTAAATCTGATTGGAACATCCCCGTTTTAGTTCACAGCAAACTTTTTTAGCGGATATAATAAATGGTATTGTTATCAAATGGGACGATAAAATGCCTAATAACTATTTTTGCACAGAGCAATAATTGCTTTATTCATTTTAAAACGTATTTCACCCCAAAGTTGTGCTGTATTAAAAATTTTAAGAAAAATAATAAAAAAATAAAACTTACCAAAACTTTGAATACATTCTATGTAAGCGAGAATTAGCACCAACGTTACAACTGAAACAATAAAATAAAAAAATATTATTTTTTGTAAAAAAAAATACATATTTTTTCCTATAAGTATTCTCCTCCATGAAACCACTATTTTACGTGAATTTAATTGATTTGCAAATTAATGTTTAACTATTACTTCTCTACATAAAACATTTTTCCTTTAAAACGCGAACGTACCTCTCGCGTACATATTGGCGGGAAACTTTGGAGCGAAGGGCGTGCACCACCCCCGCTACTCAAATCGGTACTGACGACCGTAAGCTCAAAACGGAGGAACTTAAGTTTTTTATGAGGATAATAAATAGGCACAGTCAACACTTCGTCAAGCCTACGAGGAAACTCTTTAATGTGAATAGAATATTAAACATGTATTATTGTCAATTTGATAAAAGCTTTGTGTATATAACACTTCAGTTTTCGAAATTATAATATTAAAATTAAATCCGCTGTTATATTAAAATAATACAAACTACGCATGAAATGCTAAAAGGTAGATCGTCGAATAATTTTTCGTCAATTTAGATTTGATAATAATTATGTTAAAGTAATATTGGTAATATATGTAGGTATGTAATTTCATTGCTAACCTTTATAAGAATTTTTAAATAATTGTGTAAGTAACTTTTTTTCTAAGGATTTATGTCCAATATCTATCTAGATGCTATAAAGAGCTAATTAAATCTTAACCGCCTCATTGCTCTTGCTGTCACGGACGGTATCGACGCAAACTTGAGGTTTCGGATGCAATTTGCTACTCGGAAAATCTTATTTAGTTTTTCCCTCTAGGAAATAGCAGCCTTGTGTTAGGTGCCAGATAGCGCATGTCTATGGTAATAATTTCATTTTACAGTTTGGTTTGATTTTTTTATTTTTCATTCGAGTTATATTATACAGAATGTGTCTTATACGGCTGTGTGATGTGTCTTAATAAAAAAACACGTCACATAGCCGCCAACACCGCTTTCTGTATATACATAAAACTAAGTAACATTGCATAACAATAATTGCTGGGAAACGTCTTTTTAATTTGGTGTAAATATTTGCTGTTTGCGGTCTAGTGCGCAATGTAACACACGCAAAACATTTTGTGCTTATGGGTGCATGCAACGTTACAGGGGTCCTGGGGAATTTAAGGTTGTGTTATAAACTTACATTAAAAACTTGTTTTCATAAAATAAATCTAAATCCTTATCCATATCCATACTAATATTATAAATTCGAAAGTAACTCTGTCTGTCTGTTACCTTTTCACGCCTAAACCGCTGAACCAATTTCGATGAAATTTGGTATAGAGATAGTTTGGAGTCCCGGGAAAGGACATAGGATAGTTTTATTCCCACGGGATCGAAACCGCGCGGCGCTGCTAGTATCTCTATAACCAGAAGGTTCCCAGGTATGCTCCAGTACAAAAAAAAATATTACAATGACGGGGAGTACAAGTGACTCTCGGCTTCTTTAAGTGTGTCTTTGATTTGTACACCCTTTATTTTTGTACACGTGTTTCTGTGACAACTAAACCTATTTTATTTTACTTTCTTACCTATCTTTCTTTTCTATTTGGGCAGCGAATTTAATTCCTTAAAGTATCTTTTTTGAGCATAAAGTGTAACTTAATATGAAAAATCTTCGAATACCTACTTTGGTATACGTACATTTGATAGCCATGGACATGTAACAAGTAGGTCCGATTTCAAACAAGAAAATCGTCGTTAAAACCAGCAGCAATGTAAAACAACAAAAAAAAAAAACAATACGTCTGCATCAAAAACACTTCAATTTGTTCAACGCGAAGTACAAAATCAATCACCGTGATTGCCCTATTCACAATTTCTCTCTTGTTCCCATTCAAACTGCGGTTTTTCATTCCGAACTCCATTGAACGAGACAGACAATTGCAGAGGGCGCCGAGGTAGCCACTCTACGGTATGGCTGTATAGTAATTAGTACGATGGTAGTCAAGAGGATATTATATTCGTTTCATTGGATATATTCAATCGCAGCCTGACATGCAATTGTAACTTGCAACACTGATTGGCATAACAACGGTTTTATGTTGAAACAAAGCCATTCAAAATGAATATACACGGGATTGTCCGAAAGGGTTACCGCTACCCCGGAACACAAAGGGCTAAGGGAGGAACACGGATGGGTTTTAGTCAGTAAGAGTCTGACACTCCCTTCCGCTCCACCCAGAGCGGGAGTGGTCATTTGATGATTTCCCATAAAAAAAGGGCTTTTTTTTAACTGACTTCAAAAAAGGAGGTCCTGTATTCAACCCGTATGTATGTTTGTATGTCCGCGATTTTCTCAAAAACCAATGAACCGATTTTGATAATTATTTCACTAAAGTGATCTACATACTTTCAGGAAGGTTTTTGTATATACTTAATACATTAGGTAATTATTCTTATGTACGAAATTATATGCATAAATGTACTGCATCTCCGGCATTTCAATGCGAATTTTGATGATTCTTCTAGTCGGTGTCTTCAATTCTTCAATACACTAGTGTTAATTGAATTTGTGTGGGGTGGGTACAACTAAAAAGTGAAAAATAAAAACTTTTTTAGAAAAAGAACCTCCTTTTTTGAAGTCGGTTAAAAACAACTGTAATTTTGTCTATTTTGTCTGTAATTTTGTCTAAATTATCTGTCACTAGCTGCGCCCCACGGTTTAACTAGCATAAGTGTCGATCCCGTGGGAATATCGGGATAAAAACTATTCTATGTCCTTCCCCGGGATGCAATCTATCACTCTGCCAAATTTTATCAAAATCCGTTCAGTGGTTTAGGCGTGAAAAGGTAACATACAGACAGAATTGCTTTCGAATTTATAATATTAGTAGGTAAGTATGGATAAGTAATAAGTATGGATCCTACTATGGAGTATGGATTTTTTCTATTCTTCCGTCGACAAAACCGTTTCTATAGATGGTGGTCATGCTTCGCGTGCTGATTACGGGGTCAATGCCGTAGGACACTACGACATTGATCCCATGATCCGTTCGTAGTTTCTCGAAATCATGAATTTATAAAATCTTTTTTTTTTTCATTGTTACCCGTCGTCAACTTCACGATCACGACTGTGAAGTAAAAGGCCCAGTAGATATTATTGCCATAATAGATTTAATACCTACTAGCAGCGCCCCGCAGTTTGACCCTCATAAGTTTCCCGTGGGAATATCGGGATAAAAACTATCCTATGTCCTTTCCCGGGACTCAAACTATCTATATACCAAATTTCATCTAAATTGGTTTAAGCGTAAAGAGGTAACAGACAGACAGACGCACTTTCGCATTTATAATATTACTAGCTGCGCCCTGCGGTTTCACCCGCATAAGTCTCGATCCCGTGGGAATATAGGGATAAAAAGTATCCTATGTCCTTTCCCGGGACTCAAGCTATCTCTATACCAAATTTCATCTAAATCGGCTCGGTGGTTTAGGCGTGAAGAAGTAACAAACATATAAACACACACACACACACACAAACTTTCGCCTTTATAATATTAGTGTGATAGTGTGGCTAGTTGCGCCTCGCGGTTTCACCCGCATCAGTCTCGATCCCGTGGGAATATCGGGATAAAAAGTATCCTATGTCCTTTCCCGGGACTCAAGCTATCTCTATACAAAATTTCATCTAAATCGGTTCAGCGGTTTAGGTGTGAAAAGGTAACATACAGACAGACAACTCTGTCTGTCTAACCGAGATACAGTAAAAGGGCTATGATTGAAACGGATCGGGTATAGCTACTTTAAGAGGATTCTAAAATACAACAAAAATGATTACAATATAAAGCAACAAAATTATATGACGTCTGGAATAGCAGTGAACGACGCTATATTTGTATCTTTACAGTTTTCTTTATCTTTGTTGAATACGTAAGCATTCTCGGGAGAATCAACTGAAGAGATTCACGACCTTATAAAGTACAGACACCAGCACATCAAGCTACCCGAAACTGTAAAATTTTTCTAATCAACTTTGAACCTTATCATTTAGCGATAAAGTTGAAAATCTATTGAAGAAATTTGACAGTTTGTAGTAGCTTGATGTGCTGGCGTCTGTACCTACGCACAGTGTTTTATGAAGACTTTTTTTCGGACATTGCTTTTTAATGTAAAAATCTGATAGTTTAAGTTATTTAAAAGCAATATTTTGAATCCCCATTTCACTAGCATGTTCAGTTTTTGAGATTGAATTTTTTGAAAATCGTCTTTTTTTCATCCGGGTATTTAGAAAAAAAATCATTTCTCTGAAACTAAATATGATACGCAATTATGACCTTAGAAACATCGACGGCGTTTTTTATGCTGCATATTTTAGAGTACAAATAAACTTAGGAACTTCGATAGATCCAGACTTATACGAGGTTTTCAGTTTTTAATTTTTAATTTTTTTCTCGGTAATTCCGTCGTTTTTGGAAAAGTTATTTATACTGAAAATATGCCCTTTATCTTCTCTACATACCACAAAAATAGCACATCCTAATTCCGAAAATCCGAAAAATGGTCTTCATAAAACACTGTGCTACGTTATAAGAACGTTAATTGTTGGTGCTTTGTATAGTTACATAATGTGTACGAATATTCAGCAACTGTTCGGTATTCGGCCAACCGGTCTAATCTGTACAAATCTCACCGTGATAACTAAGATAAAGTAAAACTGTCATCAAAGTAAACTGTCATTCCATCTGCGAGTCTATGAAAAACATTGAAAAAAAAAACAACATTGAGTTTCTGACTGAATTCCTTTGTTGCTATTTTATTTTAACCAAACATAATATGATGAATACTAGCTTTGAAATAGGTAACATAAAATGATCGATAGAATTAGCATAAAAAATATTATTAAAATCTCGATTATAATTGTAAATGTAACGCTTGTTCAATCCCTAGCATTAGTATGACACTGACAGCTCACTCCACGCTCATTTCACCAAATTTTTCATGGTGAAATGGTTACACAAAAGCACTAGGAAGTGGCGAAGGGCGGGCGTTTTGGGGGACTGTCTTTTGTAATTTTGACGTCCGAAAAGTGCTGATTCTCAACCTAGTTTGAATAAATGACTTTTCATTTTGATTTGATTTTGATTTTGAATGCCATCAGCATTGCTATTTAGATTCTCCTAATCCTTAGAGATTGACACTATTGGAAGCTCACTTCACTCAAGTTTTCATAGTGAGATTTTTACTGAAAACATCGGCAGTTCAGCCACTTTTACACTATTCGGCCAAATAACGAATAACTACGTTTAGTATAGGCCATTTGATAACCACACAACAGCTAACTTATGAAGAAAATACAGAAGCAAATAAAAGACGAGCAGTAAAAAATATGTAGAGTACAGCACGAAAATATTTTGCAATAAAATAATATGAACCAAACCAAAATGGTTTGCGGTACCGGGGAAAATCTCAGTTGAAACGTTTCAAGATACACGTCTGCACAGTAAAATAAAATAAACTTAGTTTAGAAAACGTTATATTTTATTTTATGAGATGGCTCATAACGTCCGAGGTTTTAAGTTTTGAGTCCGCTCTTGCCTGTTATTGGATGTTATAAATCTGGATAAGAAACAAATGGTTATTTATTTTTATGGCCTCGCTTGGCGTTTTAAGTGGTTTTGGTTTTTTGAAGAAATTGTTGATCTATACATAGAAAATTCAAAGTCCTGACTGACTGATATATCAACGCACAGCCTAAACCGCTGGTCCTAGAGACATGAAATTTGGAGGGTGTGTTCTTAGTGAAAAGTAGGTATCCATTAAGAAAGGGTTTTTCGAAATTCCACCCCTAAGAGGGTGATTGGGGGCAGGGTGAAATTTCATGCGGACGAAGTCGCGGGCAGAAGCTACTCTTTTGTATATTTTACTTTACGGACAGTAGGTATAGTTAATTTAAACGACAAAAATGTCGCATGAACCAGCGATTGTTCATAAAAAAACACACTCGAAAGGACAATAAATACTTATACTTAATCGTGAAAACCGTTACGCGCAGGGTGTCATATCAGAATAATTCATGCAAACCGCTTCTAGTAGGAGATTGTTTGAGGGGCTAAAGATATTAAGAGGTACCAAATTGATTGCTTTTGTATAAACAAGAATGACAGTTTTCCTCAGAAACCTTCAACCTGTTAGATAGACATGACTTTTCCCCATTGCAATAAATTACAATCACGTTTCTCAACAAAGGTCATGCAGTTATGCTAAAATTACCTACTTTTAAAGGCCTACTTGAAATAATTGATTTGACTTTTGACTTTACTAGGAACACAACGAGCACTGGATATGCAGAACTAACTCTTTTCAAACGCAAGTTTTTACCATATCCAGCCTTTACAACATCCAGGAGGCCTACGTCCAGGGGACATAACCGTTGACGGGTCCATCAGCACGATTGCACGGACCTCAAGAGGAACTAAACTTCTTTCCCACGTCCACGTCTAACGTGGAAATGATATAATTTAACACCCCTCCTTGAAAAGTCGGAGTGAAAGTGGCAAAGAACTTTTTTGATCGTTGTACCCTAACCCCCTTATTCATAATCCTATTTTATCTCTATTTTAGCTAAAATAGGTTTATAAAACGTTTGTCTTTATCTGTCACGTTGTCATTTCTGTGTGTAAGAGACAAACCCCATTTTAACTAAAACAGGTTTGATAAGTTTTATGAATAAGGGGGTTAGTGTTTTACAAAGGTCTTTGCGAACCGTACGTTTGTTTTTAATAATGGCAAGTATGGTAAATGGCTTAAAGCGCCAGCTATTGTATCTGCACAATAGGCCTGTCATTAAATTATTGGCATAACTGTGATTGGCCGATTGTGTTATGGAAACCACAGCGACGCGCGTTTCGATGAATTCGAGGCAATGAGTAATTTTCGCGAATCGATTTTTAATAGTAGTTGGTCGCAGCCTCGCAGGAGCAATCACGGCTACGCGTATTCCGCAAAAATTTAAAAAAAGTGATGCAGAACATAACTTCACGCCTGTATACTCCGGTGGGGTGGGCTAAGCAGGAGGTCTACTCCCTAAGCACGAAATCCGTAATAATGCGGGCTTTACAAAGGTGACTATCGGCGAAAATCGACTGCCTAAATGAGGCCGCAGGTGACTAAAATCGCAAATTCCAAAGTAGAGTAGGCTTCGACTTTGTTGTGCGGCGACGGCGACAGGTCGCATGCGGCGGGTAATTAAAATTGACCGTGAAAATGCTGAGCCGTAGCGATCGCCCGCCCGCCGCATTTAAGGACGACTTATGGTCACCTGCGATTTTTATGGAACTGTGTAAATGGGGTAGCAATTCAACTTGTAAGGCGATTTGATAAGAGACCAGCCGCTCGGCGAAAATCGACCCCGTGTAAATCCCCCATTACGGGCGATTCCTTCTTCGTAGGTATCATCTACGGACATGAAACCGACTTAAAAAAAAACACTACAAAGTGATAAATAACTTTAATTTCGGAAGTCGGTTCCGTTGGTTCCGCATTTTAGTTTTTTGACACACATCATCAAAATTCGCATAGAAATGCCGGAAATGCAGTACATTAATGCATATAACTTCGTACATAAGAATAATTACCTAATGTATTATATACTAAAACCAAAGTATGTACATCACATTAATGAAAGAATGATCAAAATCAGCAGCCTAATTGCGGAACGCCAAATCGTCAAATGATTCTGATCAGTTGGCTTCATTTCTATCACAATTGGCTTCATTTTACGATTTTCGAATTGCGAAACTCTAGTTTATTATGAAACCAATTATGAACGTTAAGGCCCTGCGCAGAAACTAGAGTTTCGCAATTCGAAAATCGTAAAATGAAGCCAATTGTGATAGAAATGAAGCCAACTGATCAGAATCATTTGACGATTTGGCGTTCCGCAAATTAGGCTGCGGTTTATTAGTTTTTGAGAATATCGCGGACATACATACATACATACGGGTCGAATACAGAACCTCGTTTTTTGAAGTCGGTTAAAAATAGTTTGGTGCCCGACCGAAAAATTATGCTTGTCCGAAAAAGTTAATTAATCGGGTGTAAGATTCACTAAGAAGTTTCAATGTACATTCGGACCGACAGTAAAAGAGTCGACAGTATACCCTCTTTTTATTACGACCGCATTTCGGGTGTGAATGTAGAAGGGGGTGGGCCTTTTGCTATCAACCGGGCTCAAATCCCGGCTGTGATTGAGAACTTTTTGCATAATTATTGGCAGGGTTTAAAAGTGAAGGAATTTATTGCAAACAGAACCGAGGTTCGCACAGACCGCGGCGGCAGCCTCGTATCAATGTGCCCGAGTTAATAGCTTACGTGCATATTGCATCGGTTCCATTTCGTGATTGGCTTTTTAAGTGTCCCAGCCCAGTCCTCTGAACTGTATGTACCTAGTACGTAGTTTTTTTTAAACTATCGTGTTTATGGAACGCGGTATTTAGATTAGAATGGTTTTTATTTTCCGCAGCGCTTGTAGTGAATGGTGTAGGTAGTCCTAAAGGCCCTTTTAAAAGGAGCCCTTTTTACCCGACTGTGGCGATGCTCAAAAGGAGGTTTTTGTTTTTTTTTTTTACAAATAAATAGCATCCTGAGCCGGGAGATTCAGTAGTGACCTTACTATAGGAAGAGGTGAAGGGCGGGCGTTTTGGGGGAATAAATGACTTTTGGTTTTGATTTTAAAATACAAAAGTCGCCTTTATTGCTACGAAGTTAAGGTGCTGTCAAAGTCCAATTATTACGATGAACGTGTAGTTGACTGACGTGTACATACATAAAAATAAGAAGTTTTATTTTTATACCTTAACCTAAGATGGTTCAAAATAATAATAATAACTAGGAATATTTGTATTGTGAGTTGGTTTTAGAACAACTTTCGATATACGAAAGACAGATGATTATATCAAGAATGAAAATAAATCAATAATACTAATCAATATTCTTCTGTAACTCATGAATAGTAATGTTTAATAGAATAGAAAACTTTTATTTCAGACAGGAGTCCATAAGGTTAATAACAATTTTATTTAACATCTAGTGTTAGTAGCACACAGATATGTACAGACGCCAGCAGATCAAGCTACCCCAATCTGTCAAATTTCTTCGATAGATTTTCAACTTTACTACAAAGTAATAAGGTTCATATTCAATTGGGAAAATTTGACAGATCGGGGTAGCTTGATGTGCTGGCCTCTGTACATACACAATTAAAATTCAGCATTAATTAAAATGCATTTAATAAAGACTTATTTTCGATTTAAAAAAAAATGAAAATAAATGTTTCAGTAACATGTTTTTTTCATACTTGGGTTAAAATAGTATGGGAACTAATCCTAATTATACTTTTCGTAATTTCACTAAAAACATTATTTAGCAGTTCTATATAACAAGTAGCCTATAGAATTCAAAACCATATACAGTGTCAACTTATTTAAAAACAAATTGAGGACCCATTTGTTGGGGAAAGGCTACTACAGTATCAATGAATTCCTAGATGACACATGACATTGTAACTTATTTTATTGCTTTTGCTTTTATTTTATTATTTTATTGCTTATTTTTATTACTTTGACATTTATAATTTATTGTACTTGAATTTTTAATTATTATTTGTTTTATTGACTTTTCGAAATGTATTTAATGAATTTTATTTTAATTGCAATTGTAATACGTTATTTTTTAAATTTCAGCACAATATATCTATGTTGTTAGGAAACAAATTACTTATGACATAGAATACAATCATCTTCATTGATGCAGCATGTCTTCTTCCTTACAGCTCAATTAGCCATCATCTTCGAAGTCAGTCCCTTTCTAGACATATCATCTTTCACAAAATCCAATCCATCCATTACTTCTTTGGTCTTTCCCTACTCATAAGTTGTAAGTACTAAGCGCTATTCACAAGTGGGAAATTATAAAAAAAAAACCAAATACAGTACCAGATTTAACTGCCATCATGTGAAAATATTATTCTGTCTGTTTGTATGAAAATTGAATGTCCAAACTCAAACTCAAAACATTTATTTCAATTAAACCATACAGGCACTTTTGAACTGTCAAGTTGTCGGTCAGTCAGAAAATTTTAAGCTAGTTCCCCATTCCAAAACGTAGGTACCTACCTATGGAGAAGAACAGGCAAGGAACTCCATGGACACTCTTTTACATTATATTTTTACAAAAATATTAATAATGAATAATAATAAATGTATTTATTTGTTAGAATATTGTTGTACAAAGATGTTACACATAATATGATGTCCATAATATTCTGCTGTTTCCAGCATACAAATATTTCTAAGAATTAAAATAAAAGAGTATTAAAACAATGTCAAAATTAAACCATACAATGTCGAGGATAAAGAAAACGTTTGCGAATTAGTTACTTCATTAATGTTTAATTTATAATTGTATGTGAGAACGATGTAAAAAAAGACGTACTCATTAAAAGTGTCCAGAGTACAGCAAATAGTAATAAAATAGTTAAAAATAAGCCGAGGCAGCTACGTGATGACCAGCCCCAACTGAGGGCGCCCGTTCACGAACACGACGCATAGATCAGTCCCAAAAGGAGGAAAATGTTTATACTGTTTAAATTACTTATCTATTTTTTGAATAAAGTTTTAATGGGTTAAAATTTCCATTAGAGGACCATTGATTTATGGGGTGGTGAGGGGGGGAAGGGGGAGGGGGCGAGGGGGGCTGCCCCCTGTACCACTCCCAACCCGCGGAGCCCCATGGTTATGGAGATATCCATGGTTAAAGTTTTGAGGTTAGAATAAAAAATTCCATAAATGTCCATCGAATTATGGTACGGGAAGGCCCGGCTACCCCCCTATACCATCCTCATCCCGCAGAACCCCATGGTTATGGAGCTATCCATGGTTGAAGTTTTTAGGTTAGAATGGCGCTATTTAGTCAAACTTGGGGGAGAGCTTCCCTTTTCCCCTAGTTTGACTCTGCCTTATCTCCGGCGCTGCGGGAAGAGCAGCCCTTCCGCCCTTGCGTGACGAAGCACGGTCACTCATGCTCGGCTCCGCAGCTTCGGCTTGTTGGTCGCCTTCGGCGACCAGCCTCAGCCGCTTCACCTCGCATGATTCCCGCGCTTCGTCACAGCGGGCGAGGGCTGCTCTCCCTCCGCGCCTCCGGTTTTTTATATACACTCTAGGGGTAGGGCAGACAAGACCACGTGGAAAGTGGGGTGCTCTGATTCGGTTTTGGGTATTTTTCGGATATTCATATAATGAGAATAAAACACAAGAAATTTTGGCGTCGCTTTACGTTCCGTTCCACAGTTTAAACAAAAATTATTTTTTGTGTAAAAAAGTCGAATGTAATTGCATAATACAACACGATTATTGTGCACATTAATTACACACCAAATATAATATGTGAATATATGAAAATAAAATAAAATTTAAATAAAAAGTATGACATAAAATTGAATAATACACCTCTACCGTCAACGGAACGTGAAATGTCAACTTTGACGTCTACCATGACAATTTATCTAACCTAAAAATTTGCAAATGGCGAGCTATTTTCCAATTTGTATGGAAACTTTAAAAAATTATATCTCGTAAACTGTGATACTCCGCGGTTTGAAATTTTGTAAAAAGCTTTCTATTTATGAGTACTATCTACAAAAAAAAAATGAACTTCCAAATCGATGGTCCTTTAATGGAAATTTTAGCCTTTTAATGTACCCAATGTAACCTACCCACATAGGTACTTCAAAAGCAAATTAATAAAAAAAAATCAAACGGTAATTGTATGTACTTATGAAAATCCAGCATACTGAAACTCTAACTTCCATAGATTCTGTACAGATCCAGGGTAGAGGTTATAAAAAGTTGAAGATAACTTTTAATATTACAATTTTACTCCTCAAGCTTACACAATAAGTCGTCAAACACTATTTTTTATAAATTTTGGTTCATTTCAGTGATGAATAACTACACAAACAGTGCTCAAAACATTGTAAAGTTTATTCTGAATTTCATAATTTCCACTTTACAATGCTATGCAAGGACAAAGATAATTAATTTACTGATATTGAATACATACCCAAGTCCATTGCAGTAGGTAAAACGAAGATTCAATAGCCTTTTACTGAATTTACACTTTGTTTTGAAATTGTTGTTGTTAAAACTTTTCGGTCATGCCATTCCAATTTAATTTCCGATCCAGTTCCAAATCCAAATTCGAGACCGACTAGATGAAATAGGAAGAAGCAATTTCTCGGGGGTTAAAAAGAGAAAGCAGATACAAAATGCACAATAATTGTAACACCACTAGGAATGGAAAGCGAGGCGAACGACTGGTACCTAATCTCAGTGTCAAGCTCTTGAGTATTAATGTTCTGTGGTGTCAAGTTTGACAAGAAAGGCTGTCACCAAAACTAGTCTAGTAGTGGAGTTGAATGGTGGACATTATCTAATCGCCTATCTACTATGGCAATTAGTCGATTATCAGTATTTTACATAAGGTCCCATTAAAATATATGGACAAACTTTTAGAAATCATTAGGCCACCAAAATAAGCACGATCGTAAAAAAATATATAAAAAAAACGGATTAGATACTTACAAGAAAAATAATCAGCTAACGAAATACAGTAATGTGCCGGCAATTTATTTTTTAGGTCAAAATAAAATCACATTAATCAGTGTTTTTTTTTTTTGCTTGGATATCTTTGGACGTACTGAGCTTTGTGTTAAAATTTATGCATCTATTTTAATGGGACCCTGTATATTCAACATTCGTGACACATAATATGCACGTGGAACATGCATAGTTCTGTTTATCGACAAGCACTACAATGTAATGTTTATGGTAAACATAAACATTTATTATATTTTATAACGTTTCACACACGAAAGTACTAATGGAGTAATGGATTTGCATTATTTTTGTTAACAAACAGTTTTTTTTTTTTTAATAAATGAAGCAGTGAAGTTTGTAGTTTCGTCAAAATAAAAGAAATAGTAATTTTGAGTGATAAGTACAGTGCAAATGAATGTCCAGCATCTTGACTCGAAAGTACTATGAAAGACGATAAAAAAGAGATATTCAATGACAGCAGATGAGAAGTAACTCAATATTTTCTTTTGTTAGTAGCTTCTACTTAAAAAAATGCATTAGCAGTTATAGCAGGCATAGCAGCGGGTTTTTTGTTAACTTTAATAATCATAGTGTTAATGATTAAACATAATTTATAATTCGATATTTATAAGTGATTATTATATTCCCGGGTAACATAGCACACGAATCAGAAAATAGTCGAATAAAATTATAATTGATTACTAGTTGACCTTTCGCAACACTACACAACAAACAAACGTCAACGTCACGCTCGTACTTGTCATGCTCTGTGGTCATTGTAGATTGTAGTAATCGTTGGTTTGGTTGTTTGCACAGAGTACTTTTTGATATAGGTTGTTTGTTTGCTTAATGCTTGCTGGGGTAGTGGGGTCTTGAACTTTCAAAGTTATTGATAACAAGCAGCTGATCGTTTGATTTGTGAATTCGGTTATCAGAAACTGCTAAAGTGAATATCTATAAATCCTTAAATAATAGATAAAATAATTATCGTGAATCTTAGATAATACCGCTTGTAAACAGTTGACTTTGTACTTAAGTTGGCGCAGTTCAAAGGTTCGAGATAATAAGAAGTGAAGTGCTCTAAGAAGTTTGTAAAATAAAAGTTTACGTAAATAAAAGTAAAATGGAGAAGCAACAAATCATTGACGAACAATTAAAGCAGTATTTACCGGATTTGCCAAAAGGACCATTAGATAATTACAGGAAGAAGGCATCGTTCGATTGGCGGCGAATGAAACTGGTTTACGATACATTGAACACGATAAAATTGAAAGTAAGTATGATAAAGCATTTTGCATATTTTAACATAAATTATTGTTATAATCAGATTTTTTGTGTCAGAAAACAGGGTCTGTGGGCCGTCTTAGGGCAGTTTTTTTTAATAATAAGTAGCTCTGTTAGTGACATTGGTGATTGCAAAAACGTTTTTTTTTTTCACTTTTTAGCTGTACCTACCCCACACAAATTCGATTAAAACTAGTTCATTAAAGAATTGAAGACACCAACTAGAAGAATCATCAAAATTCCCATAGAAATGCCGGAGATGCAGTACATTTATGCATATAACTTCGTACAAAAGAATAAATTACCTAATGTATTATATACTGAAACCTTCCTGAAAGTATGTAGATTACATGAGTAAAAGAATTATCAAAATTGGTTTATTAATTTTTGAGAAAATCGCAAACATACATACATACGGGTTGAATACAGAACCTCCTTTTTTGAAGTCTGCTTAAAATAATGTTCAATTATCCAGTTAAAAAGCTACAAAAATCTAATAAAAATATAAACTCTGTCTCGCAAAATAGGCCTGTATCTTAAGAGAATAGGGAACCACTGTACTTCCTCACCCGGCGCATTTTTATAGTAGGTATTTTTTTTTGGATAGAATAGACCCTTTTTAGTGTAATTTGAAAACCGCAAATAGTGAAAATCCATAGGGGCCGAGAAAAAAATTCCCAAACTTTTTTTTTTTTTTTTGCGAAAATCTGCAATTTTTATAGTAGCAATATTTTTTTAGATAGAATAGACCCTTTTTAGTGTAAATTTGAAAACGGCAAAATTCGCAAAACCATAGTGGCCGAGAAAAAAATTCCCAATGTTTTTTGTAACCTAACCTCAAAACACTTAAAAGTTGCTTAAAAAGCGTAGTAGGAGCCCCGCTTCGCGGGGCTCTATGGTTTAAAAAAAAATAACCACGAAGGGGATGGCGGGGTCTGTTCGCTCGCTGCGCTCGCTCACTAGACCCCGCCATCCCCTTCTAACCTAACCTGTCCGAGTCGGGGTGCCCCAAGTCCCGAGCTCGCTTCGCTCGCTCTTGCATCCTAAGTTGTCATTACAAATGTATTATTTTTGTATATTATGTTAGTTTAGTGTGTAGTGTAATCGGGAACAAAAAAAAAACAAAAATAATTAAAATAGGTACTTGATTCTATATTTCTTACTTAATTTTATATACATACAATATACATTTAATCAACTCCTCAAAAGGATCTAAATGATTAATGGCTAGTCGACGCCTCCACGAAAATTCTGTAAGCCAATCTGAAAAATTTACTTTATAATTCTCCTTGTGGAAGGACCTTTTTATAACGCGCCAGTGACTCTCTATCCGCTGTGTATGTGTTCCATCCGGTGCCACAAATCTGTTTTCCGGATCGCTATGGTTAACTTTTTTGTGTGTATACCCATGTTCTGAAAGGCAGTCGTAAGCTCTCCAAAAGTCAGTGTGTATTATGGAGCCCTCCCGAACATGTCTTTTTATAAGTGGCACCAATGCATCAGCTGATCTTTCGTTATCAGGACACAACTCGGCTCCACTGTACTTCCTCACCCGTTTATTCGAATCTTCATAATTCTCCTAGTTCTACATTTCGTTATGTTAAACACTTTCGCAAAATCCCGCATCGTGAAAACTTATAGTTTTTGAGAAAAATAATCTTAAAGTTACGAAAAATCTAACATGTTTACATTATAAAACAGACATTTTACCATAGATAATCTATGAATTTCACTTTTAGGACGTTCCGTTTTACGTTCAAAAAAAGTGAATTCCAATTCATAGACCACCACTGTTTCACGACAATAATTGTACCAATCAGCAATTGTTTTGTGGGACAAAACCGTTGACTTTTCATCGTCCTTTGTATTTCTTTGAACTGTTTCATAAGTTTCATTGTGGCTAAATGCATACATTAATTCGAAAACAGTTGTTAATGGTATATGAAGTAGTTCAAAAAATGTCCCGGTAGCTCTACTTTGGTCTTTTGTCTTGCAGTTATTTTTGCGACAGCGGTAGATCCCCAGTTGTCCGCCACCAGTATTACATCTAAAAGACATAGGACGACGGTGGTACTTGCACATCTTCGCTGTGGGTAACATGCCTCTCTGCTCCGCAAACTCTACACAAGATTCATGGGTGCCTAATTTTGAATATAGTCTCTTGGGATTCCATTGACTACGAATCTCATCACAAGTCAAATGGTATTGTCTATGCGAAGATCCAGAGGACGCGATCAGTGGAATATCCACTTCACTGGAAAATTCAGGAACAGGATACTGGGACGATGAAGCAGCAGCGGCAGCACACGAGTCCAACACTTCTACAGCACTGGAAGTCGCGTTCCGTGGCGCAGCGCCTACAAGTGGCTCACTCAAGTCCAACACTTGCACGGCACTTACTTCGGAATCGGGAGATGAAGCAGCTAAATGCGAAACCGGGGACTCCGGAGACGCCATAGTGTCAATAAGTCGTTGTTCCAACAAGAATACGATGAACGCTCTCTACTGTGGGTACATACGTTGTCAAACGTCAACGTCATTCTCATTCGATTACGTTTCGTTACTCAGTTAGAAATGAATTAAAGATAAAAAACTTACAGTTTTCGTAATAAAAACCACTAAAATCCACTGTCACTTTTTTTGAACGTAAAACGGAACGTCCTAAAAGTGAAATTCATAGATTATCTATGGTAAAATGTCTGTTTTATAATGTAAACATGTTAGATTTTTCGTAACTTTAAGATTATTTTTCTCAAAAACTATAAGTTTTCACGATGCGGGATTTTGCGAAAGTGTTTAACATAACGAAATGTAGAACTAGGAGAATTATGAAGATTCGAATAAACGGGTGAGGAAGTACAGTGGAGCCGAGTTGTGTCCTGATAACGAAAGATCAGCTGATGCATTGGTGCCACTTATAAAAAGACATGTTCGGGAGGGCTCCATAATACACACTGACTTTTGGAGAGCTTACGACTGCCTTTCAGAACATGGGTATACACACAAAAAAGTTAACCATAGCGATCCGGAAAACAGATTTGTGGCACCGGATGGAACACATACAC
Organism: Amphipoea oculea; assembly: GCA_945859645.1. Taxonomy (NCBI): domain Eukaryota; kingdom Metazoa; phylum Arthropoda; class Insecta; order Lepidoptera; family Noctuidae; genus Amphipoea; species Amphipoea oculea. Next base: position 21,386,391 of record OX243873.1, read on the forward strand.
AGCGGATAGAGAGTCACTGGCGCGTTATAAAAAGGTCCTTCCACAAGGAGAATTATAAAGTAAATTTTTCAGATTGGCTTACAGAATTTTCGTGGAGGCGTCGACTAGCCATTAATCATTTAGATCCTTTTGAGGAGTTGATTAAATGTATATTGTATGTATATAAAATTAAGTAAGAAATATAGAATCAAGTACCTATTTTAATTATTTTTGTTTTTTTTTTGTTCCCGATTACACTACACACTAAACTAACATAATATACAAAAATAATACATTTGTAATGACAACTTAGGATGCAAGAGCGAGCGAAGCGAGCTCGGGACTTGGGGCACCCCGACTCGGACAGGTTAGGTTAGAAGGGGATGGCGGGGTCTAGTGAGCGAGCGCAGCGAGCGAACAGACCCCGCCATCCCCTTCGTGGTTATTTTTTTTTAAACCATAGAGCCCCGCGAAGCGGGGCTCCTACTACGCTTTTTAAGCAACTTTTAAGTGTTTTGAGGTTAGGTTACAAAAAACATTGGGAATTTTTTTCTCGGCCACTATGGTTTTGCGAATTTTGCCGTTTTCAAATTTACACTAAAAAGGGTCTATTCTATCTAAAAAAATATTGCTACTATAAAAATTGCAGATTTTCGCAAAAAAAAAAAAAAAAGTTTGGGAATTTTTTTCTCGGCCCCTATGGATTTTCACTATTTGCGGTTTTCAAATTACACTAAAAAGGGTCTATTCTATCCAAAAAAAAATACCTACTATAAAAATGCGCCGGGTGAGGAAGTACAGTGGTTCCCACAACTCTACACGCAGATCGTCACAACCATCTTCAACCATGCCTAATACCCAATGCCCTTCCACTTGACGTCCCCTATTATATTTTCTCTTACCGAATTTGGATTCATCTATTTGTACTATTTTTCCGGGGCCTCCAATCAGTGGCCTTTCATTTTCGTTTTCCAATTCATAGACCACCACTGTTTCACGACAATAATTGTACCAATCAGCAATTGTTTTGTGGGTCTCTACTGTGGGTACATACGTTGTCAAACGTCAACGTCATTCTCATTCGATTACGTTTCGTTACTCAGTTAGAAATGAATTAAAGATAAAAAACTTACAGTTTTCGTAATAAAAACCACTAAAATCCACTGTCACTTTTTTTGAACGTAAAACGGAACGTCCTAAAAGTGAAATTCATAGATTATCTATGGTAAAATGTCTGTTTTATAATGTAAACATGTTAGATTTTTCGTAACTTTAAGATTATTTTTCTCAAAAACTATAAGTTTTCACGATGCGGGATTTTGCGAAAGTGTTTAACATAACGAAATGTAGAACTAGGAGAATTATGAAGATTCGAATAAACGGGTGAGGAAGTACAGTGGAGCCGAGAATAGTATAATATTATTATAAGCAAGTAAGAAAAAATTAAAAAGACAACCCACTGACCCATTAACCCCTCAAGTGTCAACGGTACACCATATGTACATAAGAAAAAGTGCTCAAAATGTCAACGGTACAACGTATGTACACAACAGTGTCATTGTTTTATTGTCATTGTTAAAACAATGACTACTGCGCCCATTCAACTACTCCGATGAGTGGGGTGTTTCGACAGGTAGGCGGGCAAACGTGTGAAAGGTTACAGACAAAAGGGAAGCCTTTGCCCTACAGTGGGGCTCTCTGGGACACAGAAGGCTCATAAATACAAGAAATTAATAATAAGGAAGATGCAAACCCTAAGACGACCCACTGACCAACCTCTGGATATAATCTTTAAGCTAGCATGAGATTTTCTTCTTCTAAAGACTAGTAAATTATTTGTTTCAGTATGACATATGGAGCTTCATGGAGAGTCATCCTCTGTTCAAACACACGGAAGCCACTCGAGTCCTGGATGATGAGAGACATATCACCACAAAGAGGATGTACACTATCTATAATGAACAGTTCTTACGCTTCGAAAAGGTAAACGGCAGCACTACATCATCCTCTGTCCCTTATCAAAATCTACACAAAAAAGTAATTCTTTTCTCTTCATCCAGTTACGGTTATTTTCGTTATCTCAGAATTCACCCTCTTTCTAGCAATTATTATTTTTTCCACAGCCCATAATATCCCACTGCCACTGCAATTAAGTTAATAGAGATATTAAGTATTTTGAACTTGAACCTACCTTTTGGAAGGGGTGACTAGAATCAATTCTATATTATTGTAATTTTTGACGTTCAAAAGTGCCTTTTATGTGCCTATTTGAAATTGAAAAAAAGTATAAAGTTCAAAGTCAAATGCTTTGACTTTGAACTTTAAAGAATGTCATCATCTACCTAGCCTTTTCCCAACTATGTTGAGGTCGGCTTCCAGTCTAACTAGATGCAGCTGAATACCAGTATTTTACATGGAGCGACTGCCTATCTGACCTCCACAACCCAATTACTGTTTAATACGATACCCCTTGGTAAGACTGGTTATCTGACTTTCGGGCTTCTGACGACCCGTAACGACTGTCAAAGATGACAGCCGGGACCAAAGGCTTAATGTGCTTTCCGAGGCACGGAGGGGTCTCGGTATGTAAAGATGGTCACCCATCCACAGACCAACCGCGGCAAGCGTAACTTAACCTGATCGATCGACCTGTGCGGCTGTTTAAAGAATGTCACATGACATAATGAATTAAAATATTGATTAAGGTTCACTATAAAAATTTACATACTACTTATACCGTATGCTTCACAATCGTAACAAATCCATTGAAAGTTGGAATTAAATAAGTGAGTGTTATTTACATATTAATAATGGTCTTGACCTGGGCCTTATCGAGTACGAGTAACCCAAGTATAATGCAATTCGCTGTATCATTAAATGTGGTAAAAACGGGCATTATTAAAGGCACTGAATGAATGAAATCAAATAGACTCATGTTGCGTATCTCACACATAAAAAAAAAACATAATCGGCCTATAGATAATGTTCCCATTGCTGGGACACAGGCCTCCTCTCTGTGAGAAGAAGTGGGCCGTAATCCACCACGCGGGCCCAGTGCGGGTTGGTAGATGTCACATGTCTTCGAATTTTTGGGTTTCCTCGCGATGTTTTCCTTCACCGTTTTTGTGAGCAGTGGTGATGAAATAATTTACACAAAGTAAAGCCCCTGTCTGGGTGCGAACCTACGACCTATAACTCATAGAAGTCTACAAGCACACTCCAGAAGTCTACAAGCACACGGCAGGCATTTGATCGACTGCTTGCAACTCCGTAACGGCTTATAATTACGTCCCGGCGCCATTTTAAATGAAACCAAAGGACCTTTAACGACTGTTACTGGTTTTAAATAACTGCCAGAATGCCGTCTTATAATGTGCTTTCAATAGCTGAAAGCAGTTTCGATATGCAAAGGATAATCTTTTCACGTTTCCTGGTTTTTAATCAATCAACTCAGCCTATCGCAGTCCACTGCTAGATTCCAGGCATCTCCCAGGCTGCTTCACAACCAGCGGGTCGAGGCCTGTCGGGGGAGCGGTGAATGCTTATGCGAATCCCGGACCCCCGGCCATAGGTAGAGGTGGAACACCGCGGTGGTTTTAGCCGGTAAGAGTCCGGCATGAAGGAAGTCCATGAGGATTACAACAGGAAGAGAAAAAAAAAAAAGGCTGCGCCACAACACCCCGTCCTTCGCCTTCTGCATCCAGTCTGTCCCAGCCACCTTCTTAAGGTCGTCGATCCATCTAGCTCGGAGCGTCCCATGCTTTGCTTGCCGATACCTAATGAAATACTCAAAGAACAAAACTTTCAGATAGCCGAAGACCCGAAGTCATTTCAAGCTGAGAGCGAAGCCATGTTTATGTTCGACAGCTCTTTAGCCGTCAAAGTATCCCTAACCTTCCGGATGTTCAGCAACGCAATCCAAGGGAACGGGAAGGGTCACCACTTCCACCTCATCGAAGATGTGGAGAAGGCCAAGATCGGGGGGTGTTTTGCATTGACTGAAGTGGCCCATGGGTCCAATGCTAAGGGCATGAGGACTACGGCTACATATGTACCGGAGAAAAGGCAGTTTGTTATGCACAGCGCTGATTTTGAGGCGGCGAAGTGCTGGGTCGGATCTTTGGGTAAGTTTCAAGGAGTTTATTTTTCATTTGAAGTGATAATACAATATATATTGTTGACTCTGGCACAACCAGTTAGAATCCATACTAATATTATAAATTCGAAAGTAACTCTGTCTGTCTGTCTGTATGTTACCTTTTCACGCCTAAACCACTGAACGGATTTCGATAAAATTTGGCAGAGAGATACATTGCATCCCGGGGAAAAATTTGGCAGAGAGATACATTGCATCCCGGGGAAGGACATAGGATAGTTTTTATTCCGATATTCCCACGGGATCGACACTTCTGCAGGTGAAACCGCGGGGCGCAGCTAGTACGAGTATAATCAGCCTCTAATATTCCCACTGCTGAGACTCAGGCCTTCTTTCTGTGAGACCAAGTGGACTGTCCACCAGACGGCCACTTCTTATTCCGTTTGAGAATGTTTTAGGTTTAACGAAGTGTCGTATGGATTGAAAACTTGTCGTATAAAGTGTTTCGTGTCCAATTTCAGGCAAATGCGCGACACACGCAATAGTGTACGCGATGTTGATATCGAAAGGCAAAAACCATGGTCTCCATACGTTCGTGGTACCGATCCGAGACCCCAAGACCTTGAAACCGTACCCCGGAGTCATTGTTGGCGACCTTGGTGAGAAGATTGGCCTCAATGGTGTTGATAATGGGTATGTTAGCAAGTTCTAATGGTTTTTTTATTTTTATTGAACTGTCTTCTTGGTCACAAGTGGTGCTGCTGAGCAAGAGTTCCTGGGTTTGATTCCCAGGTTGGAAATAGTATTATTGGATTTTTCCATCAGGAATTTCTTCCCTCATCTTTTCTCGTTATTATTTGACATACATCAAGGCCATCATTTTGTAATTTTAACGTTCAACGTTTTTTTTATGTTTGACGATAGTTAGCGCCATTTTTGACGTATACGCGTGCGTCAATTGGACGCACGCGTATTTTTTTTTTAGATAGGTAATTCATTTTGTATGGATAGCCACATGATGCTCACATTAACAAATTGTAACCGAGGCGGTATTTAACTTAACAATAGGTATGACAAATTGATAAGGATACTTAAACGAAATATCTTGCCCATGTTTGCAAATAAATAAATGATTTATGATTTAAATTAGTGAGTGAGAAAAAGAGAATTTACATAGTATTATGTCATTTTAATACTCTTCAGTTCATGTTTTTTTTTTTTGCCTAGTCTCTTAACTAATATTATGACTATTAGAGCCCTCCCACAAGGTGGACCGACGACCTTGTGAAAGCCGCAGGAACCCGTTGGATGCGACAAGCACAAAACCCGTCGAAGTGGAGGTGCTTGGGGGAGGCCTATTTCCAGCAGTGGACGTCAAACTCAAATTCAAAGCATTTATTTCAATTAAACCATTGACAGGCACTTTTGAATTGTCCAGAAGTCGTCAGTCGTGTTTCGGCTGAAATGATGATGATTATAATTATGATCTTACAGTTTCGTAATGTTCAACAACTACCATCTACCGAAAGAGGCGGCCCTCGACAAGTTGGGAGGAGTTGATGATAACGGAGACTATCGGACACCCTTCAAAGACCCGAGCAAGCGGTTCGGAGCTGCCCTGGGGATCTTATCAGGTATAAATATGTGATATTCAGATTCCTATAAGCATAATCAGCCTATAATCTTCACACTGCTGGAACACAGGCCTCCTCTCTTCGAGAAGGAGATGGCCATAATCCACCACGCGGGCACAGTGCGGTTTGGTAGATGTCACGTCTTCGATTCCTATTACATACAGGGTGTAAAAAGACGCTTATCTAAGCTGAAACTCATTATACTCCCCATCATTGTGATAATTTTTTGTACTGGACCACAGCTGGAAACCATAAGGTTTCCAGCTGTGGTCCAGTACAAAAAATTAACCATAAGGTTACGGAGATATTGAAGGTGCGTCAAAGTTCCAACTTTTTATTTTTTATTAAAGCTATTATTAAATGAAATACCCCCACAACTCATGTCCCGTTCCATGCACTCCTAAGCGCAATATTTAATATTTTAAGCGCTTGGCTAAATATCAATTGCCGTGCCCCTAGCGTGCGGCCACAAATCGATAAAATCAAGATAAAATAATACCTACAATAAATAAGGAGGACAAATCGTTGTATCGATTAAAAAATAGCCAAAAAGTTTGTATCTCTATTTAATAATGGTTTTAGTTGTACCACGCAGTTAATAGAACGAAAAAATCATGCATGTTCGCTTTATTCTGCTAAACTTCGTAATTTAATTAATGAATCGTTGAGCTCCTTAAGTTTTGAGTTGAGCTGCACGATTTCTGACAAATGCGTGCACTGACTGGACAGGTCCTCTCAATCTGTGTGGTGCTTTCCTCAAAAGACCATCTCAGACATTGATCTACATGGTCTTCATATAACCTGACCAAGATAATGTCTGGACTTTAAAAGAGACTGTGACCTCTGAGTTTGTTTCGGCCTTTCTTCTCAGAGTAGTCAGATAGGAAACGCCGACCTCATCTAGTTTATTAAAATATGTTTGACGTGTAAAAGTGATTGTGCAAACCTACTTACAAAATAAAATCATTTATCATTTAATTGATTTTGATGTGGTTTTCACCATAATTTACAGAATTTATTCCGGAATGTTTATATGTAGGTACTTATTAAAAGATTCATATTAAACTAAATATAATAAAGAAAATTCTATGTTTGTCAAATCGCAAAAACCTGCGAAGCAGGGGCGGGTCGCTAGGATAGACCGACCGACCGACCGACCGACTCTGACTGACCGACTTCTTGACACTTCAAAAGTGCCTGTAAATGGTTAAGGGCGCATTCCATCAAACTTTTATACCTAGGTTAAGTCTTAGGCCGCTTTTAGTGCTTTCCTGACGGTCGGGACTGAATACGGCTTTATCCTGAGAATAATTTTTGAATTTTTGACAGTCAGTCGTCAATTTTATTCCAAGAATAAAAGTTATTGACTTTGGTAAAATCAGCCCTAATTGAAATAAATGGTTTGAGAACAGAATAGAACAGAATATTCTTTGTGATAAAGAGAGTAAACCATAACAGAAGATATAAGTGTACAAATTTTACATAGGGTGCCACAATGAGCGGTCTTTTTTTTCTAATAATGATATAAATGGATGTCCCATCCAGGTGGCCGGGTCCACATTACGGCTATTTCCACGTACTACCTGCAGAAGGCTATCGTCATAGCCATCAGATACTCCGCGGTGAGGAAGCAGTTCGGGCCCGAGAATGCTGAGGAGGAGACACCGGTCTTGGAGTATCAGCAGCAGGTTAGACTCTTTTCTGATTAAGGCTCAATTCGTATTTGATTGTCTGACCAAGACAATGTCTGGACTTCAAATGATACTGTGACCGCTGATTGAGTGTTTCGGTTTTCTACTCAGGGTTGTCAGAAATAAAAAAATGTGATGTGTTAAAGTGTTTATGTACAGACACCGGCGCATCAAGCTACAATAATCTGTCAAATTTCTTTAATAGATTTTCAACTTTATCGCTACAGCATAAGGTTCAAGGTTGATTGGGAAAATTTTACAGTTTCGGGTAGCTTAACACATTCGCAGCCGTGTAGGTCACCGGTGACCGCGAACAATAGATTTTCTATTGTGTCTGTTGTCTGGCAGTCAAGGTGTTAATGTGCTGGCGTCTGTACAAACCTACATTAAGAAATAAATATCATTTAACGTTCTTAGATGTCGCGAGATTTCTTCGGAAGTCGGACTTCTCGATGTTTGACATGAGTTAGGCAAAATTAATACACAGTTGTCCACATCGCTAGGAGACGAAAACAGCTGGAAGCCATGAGGGGAAGCCCAGAAGAGGAATGATGCAGGCGGACATGACCAGTAATTTGTACGTTACTTGATGGAGATAAAGTTCAGAATGCAAAAAGTGTATAAAAACAATTCGCTTCCTATCTCTTCTCTATAAACATCCATACTAATATTATAAATGCGAAAGTGTGTCTGTCTGTCAGTCTCTCTGTTACCTCTTCACGCTTGAACCGCTGAACCGAGGTATAGAGCTGTGCACACCTATAAGTGACGAATTCACCGCAAAGCTGTTGATTTAGAATATATTTAATGTACTTAATGTTTTAGTGAATAAGTCGTTGGTGTGTCAATAAAAAAATAGAGATAGTTTGAGTCCCGGGAAAGGACATAGGATAGTTTTTATCCCGATATTCCCAAGGGATCGAACCTTATGCGGGTGAAACCGCGGGGAGCTGCTAGTATATTATAAACATTAATATTATATAATGTCTCATTCGCAGCAAATCCGCCTGCTTCCTTACTTGGCGGCCACGTACGCCATGAAGATATTCTCTGTTTGGCTCAGCTTCACACATATCAACATGGCTATCAACAGCTTTATGGGTGAGTCTATTTACTTAGCCTCTTATTAATAAACGCATTATATCAGATGAATAGTTACACGCCGATTTTTCTCTTTCAGTCGTCAGTAATTTGACTTTCGAAAGAAGAAGACAAAGCGTTGTGTAACTATACAGACGCTATACAACGTTCATTAGTAAGGTGGTTACTGTAGTTTTACCTCCTTACTAATAAACGTTGTATAACGTCTGTATAGTTACACAACGCTTTGTCTTCTTCTTTCGAAAATCAAATGACTGACGAATGAAAGTGAGAAAACGGTGTGTAACTATTCATCTGATATGATATCATGTTTATTAGTAAGGGGGTTATTCTATAAGAATTCGCGTAATAGTCGATACCTATTATTTTCTAACTGAACAGACAGCTGTGCTGCTGGGGAGTTTGTTCCGCCACTTCTTCTCCCCAGCGAAAGCACTAGGAAGTGGCGAAGGGCGGGCATTTTGGGGGACTGTCTTTTGTAATTTTGACGTTCGAAAAGTGCTGATTCTCAGCCTAGTTTGAATAAATGACTTTTGATTTTGACCACTTTTAGACTTTTAAATCCATTTTTTTATCTTTATTTAATTAATTTCTTTTGTTCGCGATATTAGGAGAAGATAACAACGCGGCGGCCCGAGGTATTGAGTTGCATGCGCTGTCATCGGCCGTAAAGCCACTGTTCGGCTGGACGTCGCGGGACGGCATACAGAACTGCAGGGAGTCCTGCGGGGGACACGGCTATCTCAAAGGTAGTCTTACTTATATTCAGTAACTTTTTGAACGCTACCGACGAAAGGTAGGACGGTCGAACAAGCTATGTATTTGGTATACAGGCAAAAATATTCATCTTTCCAGTACACAGCCAATATTCAGTTTTATTTTGTGCGTTATAACTTTTTCAGCTTATGGCATCCTTAATTAAATAGAGTGGTATAAAAGAATTGACTAACTCAGCACACCATTGTTTAAAAGCAGTTGCAAGTTAGCTGCCTGTATACCAAATGGCTTGTTCGACCGTACCAATGTGACTTTTTCATTTTATATGTAGGTACTTACCTAACTTTCTGAGTTTTACTTTGACATTAATGAAGGAAAATATCGCGAGGGAACCTGGACTTTATAGTTCGCCAATCCTTCTTGAGCAAGCATGGTGATGGCGAGCGAAGAGGCCTGTGCCGGTTGCCCTGCAGTGAACAGTAATAGACGAGTATCATTTACCATCTGGCGAAATTAATTAAGAAAATGTGACCTAGACGTTATTTGTCGCCGATAGGCGAAAAAATACGGTTAAAAGTCAGATTCGTCCTCATTTTCATCCCCAGAAACCATTTAAAAAATTCCCACCACAAGTTCACTTTGTTATAATCGCCGCCATCTTGAATTTAGACATGGACTGCATTTTCGGTTATTAAAAAAAATATTTATTTTATTTCAGACCCATAACTCATAACATAACGTACATTTGGTTAGTATAAACTACTTATAAACTAGTGTTAGTACTTAAAGTCTATTCAAACTTATGTTTCAAATTAATATTATTTCAATTTAACCGGTCAAGCGGCGCGGTTCGCCGATCGGCGACGAAACAATAGAAAATCAATTGTGTCTCATTAGCGGCGCTTGACAGATTAAACAAATATCAACTTTATACTAATGGTAATTAAGTTGATTTCTGAGTGACTAGCACTACTGAAAAAGTTATAAAAATGCTTGAAGTTGTAGCGTAAACTGAACTTTATTGTGTAGGATTTAAAGTTATTTTTCTATAAACTCATTTTTGTTTATTTTTTTCGAAAATAAATTGCGAATGCAGATTACATCTACCAGAGAATCATCACAAACTATAACACCCCCAAAAACATGGAATTGAATTTTTTGCTGGCCGTCATCTTGGATTTCGATTTTAAGTATTTATAAGTTATACCTTTAAAACGCGGCAAACGTAATTCGATCATTGTCTAATTATCATACACTATTAAATATTTACAGCGGCAGCAATCGGCGATCTTCGCAACGACAATGACGCAAACTGTACCTACGAAGGAGAGAACAGTCTTCTGCTGCAGCAGACCAGCAATTGGCTCCTTAACGTATGGGCGAGGCGGTCTACCATCACCGCCAACGACTCACCCCTGGGGTCACTGCAGTTCCTGGACAATGTGGACCAGCTTCTGAAGCAGAAGTGCCCGTGGAACAGTGTGGCTGAATTTGTGGATCCTACCAGTAAGTTATTTAGGGGCCGTCTCCACGAGCGAGAGAATCGCGGTGATATTATCGTCGTGCCACTTATTTTTATACACTCTCTTAGAACGTGTCTCCACACGGCGATATCATCGCCGTGAAAATTTGATTGCACGGCGAGGCTATCGCAACAATTTTCTCGCTCGTGGAGACGGCCCCTTAGTTATCTCTTTAACGGGCCATCCATAAGTTACGTCAAACGAATTTGGCGTTTTATAGAGCCCCCCCCCCTCTCCGTACTTGTCAAACGTGGTCATATTTGTGAGGGGGTCCCCTGTTGTGACGTCACATATTTTGCTATTTTAAATTATACCTAAGAGTTTTGACAGGCTTTTACCTTGGCCAGAGGCTAAGCATTGCCACACAACGCATCAATGCCGCCAGTCTCTTGCGTACATTACCAGTCGACAGCGATGCGGACGAATTTTTCGACGCCATATTTTAGTTTGTAAATAGGTTTACTTAGGCTAGGATATTTTAATTTTAATAGTTTGTCAGTTAATTAAATAAAAGAAGACTTATTTCTCGAATGGTTAAGCAGAGATGTACAGACAGATTTCTTTAATAGATTTTAAACTTTATCGCTAAAGCATAAGGCTCAAGGTTGATTGGGAAAATTTGACAGTTTCGGGTAGCTTGATGTGCTGGCGTCTGTACCTATAGTACACCCACATTGCGCCAGTTATATTAATGTTTAATTGTTAGGGTTGAAGCATTGAGTTTTACTTTAGATTTATACATTTGACGTCACGAAGTTTATGCCTCGTCCAACCCCTACTCAATCTATCCCCTACTAAATCTCAACTCATCAATGAATGTCAACCATCTTTTGGGCTAAACATCACCAGCAGGAACTTTTTGCTATCGATACCTACGCCAAGAAAACAATGCCAACTTTATGGTCTTAATGGTCACAGCTAATATAAATTACTTGTCTTGTGTTTCAGATCTCATCCTCACATACAAATGGCTGACGGCATTCATGCTGAAGATGACAGCTGAAAAGGTGGCCAAACTTAAGGGCGAAGGCAAAGACAACTTCTCCGCGAAGAACGACTCGCAGTCCTTCAATGCGGTCACACTGTCAATTGTCTATGGAGAGGTATGTTTCATAATTATGGAGGGTAGAGGTTAGGAGAACTGTCTCATATGGGGCGAAAATTGAAAAAGTGTCCAGCTATAAGCAGGAAATAACAGTTCAAAAATCCGCCACAATGGCGCTAGTGTAGGCAAAGGTTATGGTATGAATGTAGCAGTTGTTGACGGATTGAAGTATGTTGAGTTAGAAAATGTAATATTTTTAGTGACTAAAGTAGTTAGTGACAGCCCAGTATACCAAACCTCAACCATTTACGTAGTCCAAAATAATTTTGTAAACATAACCTATGATGAGTTTCAAAAATTTTACCTGCTTAGGTGCAAATATCCCAGTTTACCAAAAGGACAGAGTGAAAAAGATTATTATTAATTATCACTAAAATCCACACGTGGGGCTTTCATGAAAATCGGCTATAAAAAAAAGACGGGTCGCACTCCGGGAGTGCCGGCAGAAGTGAAAACTTGAATATTAACGTTGAAATAAATCAACTATTAATTGAATTAATATAACTCATTTTCTTTCGCTATTTCTTCGTCACTTTTTTCATTAATAGATGCACTTTGTTCAATTTCCATATTTTAAACACTTTATATACACGAATTTTACGAATACACAGCAGTGTGGCCACTACACAGACGGTCAAGCCATCAGCTGTCACCATCCATGGATGCGCGTGGCACGCTGTAACATAAACACACACGAACATTCGCGCAAGCGCCCTGCGCCGCCTTAACGAAACAGCAGGCATACATTTTCGCCGCGCCGTAGAAAGAGAGGGGGATACTTCCTCTCCTACGCCGCGCCGGCTGTCTACTCTCCATCCATCTTACGAATTTTCGATCAGGTCACATGTCCTGACGCGAGTTTAACATTTTTTACCCATAACAAAAAAGTGTACAACGCCGCTAAAGAAGTTTTCACTTCATAAAAAAAAAAACTGGGGCCTAGGTTTTTTTTGGGCTGGGTAGGTAGCACTGTAGCAGACGACCCCACTTATCTGCCATTTTCGTGTGTTCAACGTTCTGCCGAACACCCATTATAATACATTATGGCACGCGTTTTGTATTTCATTTGTCAAACTTATTGCAGGTACCTAGTTTATATATAAATGAAAGATCCCCTCCCAGGATCTCCTTTAATTATTAAAAGCGCACACTAATATTATTTGTTCCGATTCTTGTATTTGCATGTAATTGTGTAGCCTCTGTTGGAGATTCATTCCGTTATTTTACACTTTACTGAATACTGTTACAGAACTACGTACTGAATCACTTCTACAAGTCGGCATTAGAGTACGAAGACGTCTCGTGTCGACTGGTGCTGCTCAAACTCGTGTCGCTGTACGGCGCCTTCCTATTAGAGAAACATATGGCCACACTTTATATTGTAAGTATCACATCACACTAATATTATAAAGGCGAAAGTTTGTGAGTGTGTGTTTATATGTTTGTTACTTCTTTCCGCTCAAACGGCTGGACCAATTTTGATAAAAATTTGTATGGAGGTAGCTGACACCCTGGATTAACATATAGGCTACTTTTTATCCCGATGTTCCCAAGGGATCGACATTTACGCGGGTGAAACCGCGGGGCGCAGCTAGTTAAGTATACCTAATAAAAAAAAAATTTTTTAGTTAAAAAATTGTCTATGTTGTGAGTACCCAGGATCTTCCACAGCAGTATAAGCTAAACAATGAAATAATAACATAAGACAAAATAAGAAGAAAAATATATACGTATAAAAGATAACAAAAACAGTCGTGTTGCGTGTTGGTTGTGGCGTGAATAAGAAAATTGACTCACTTTATTGTTTTGTATTATATTAAGTGAGTTCCTATCCTTTGCTGCCCGCTTTAAGAGAGAGCTTTTTTTTTTGTAGAGCGCTCGTGACATAAGACACTGCTTTATCCACTCGCTGTCTTCTGTTCTTTCTTTCTAACCACTTTATACCCCCCCCCAGGGCGGCTACCTCACCGGTTCCCAAGGCTCGCACCTGCGCGACGGCATCCTGCACACGTGCGCGCAGGTGGCGCCCGAGGCCGTGGCATTAGTGGACTCGCTGGCCCCGCCTGACTTCTGTCTCAAGTCCGTGCTGGGCATGGCCGATGGCGAAGTAAGTTGTCTATTTAAATTCTTATTTTCATCATAATCATCTGCCTAGCCTTATTCCATGTTCTTTACTAAGTTTTTAGACCTTTGTATCCTTCTTATGCATATGAAGTTTCATTAAAATCAGGTTATTCATATTGAAAAACAAGGGCTTGAAAGTTTGTATGAAATTTCGTACGTCGTAAACGCTCTCTAGACCAGATACACTCTTCAACCCGTTTGTATTGATATACCCTTTCCGTAACACCCTGTATATATAAAACAAATTGAGAACCTCCTTCTTTTTTTGAAGTCGGTTAATTAAATCAATTCATAAACAAAAAAGTTAGGCCCGAATTTAGGTATCGCCCTTACTAGCCCATCTCAAAAATCTACCCTGTACATCGACGGGTGTAGTATCAATATCTAATAACTACAAAATCATGATTTTAAAGTAGGCGAAAAAAACGTTTCATTTCTATAATTTTTAATATTTTAATAAAAAAGTTACTTATATTAAACTAATAGTAGGAAACGTCGTCGTCGATTCAAGACCTTATGTCTTTGCAAATATGACCTATTTCATATTTTACCTGCGAATATGCAATAAAGTGAAAATCGCTAAAATGTTAGTTATTAGATATTGACACTTCACCGTCGATATCAAAGCTTGTTTAAAAAAGTAATTTAAACAAGTATCTAATCCATATTATTATTACAGGCTTACAAACACATCCAATCAAGCGTGATGACGTACCCGGGGTCAATGACCCGGCCCGAGTGGTGGCGCGACGTGGTGTACTGGCAATCGTACGCACCCTCCAAGCTGTAACCTACCTTTACGAACAAGCTATATGGCCGAGAATCAACTGTGCACAATATTTTAGTCACAATTTGTTATTATTAAGAATACTCTGGTATTTGCAGTCTTTCTAATAGAGTAAGGGGAGGTTCATATCTGACGGAATATACGTCGCGTATTATCGGTCCCGTAACGCCGGAACAGACAATTATATGATAAAACATTCAACCTTTCGCACTCAACCGATGATGCGTTAGTGCGTCGAGCGAATAAATAGACGCAATCGAAGTTACGCCCGACGCATTTTCCGTCAGATGTGAACCGACCCTTAATTGTTCTTTTTTTTTACGCTACGTCATAAACGCACCGACGCGGTGTCCTGTACGCCAAAATATTTTTTTTATTTAAGATGTCAGAAGAAGAGTTTCTCTATTTTCGCAAATCTTAGTGCTCGTTCACGTAGGAACGGGCGGGCGCGGCGGGCGCGGTGGACTGGCGAGTTCGTGTTCACATTGGCCGCCAGGCGTTTGCGCGATAAGTAAGTTTAATATGGTTGAAATTATCTGACGTCGCGAGTGAATTGCGCGCTCCGCCGCTAGTTCGATGTGAACACACACAAACATCATGATAGGTTTGTTATAACCGCGAGCGCCGCACGCGCGTCGCTAGGTGGCGCTACTTTCGCCGCACCTGCGTTTTGTACGTGAACACTTGCATACTACGCTGTGTGTTTGATATTTCGTGACCGCGCCCGCGAGTCAACGTGTTCAAACACTTATGTTTACGTCGTTTTTATGTCTATTGACAACTTTGCGTAACATACAATCAATCACTAATCTGAATCATTTTAAAGGATATTGCTAATCCATTGCTTCATAAGTTCGAAAAATGTGTCGGCTCAACAACGCAAATAATGCATTGAATATTGTTGTTGAACTGTTTTGTCTCTGACGACCCAACAGCAATATTACCGTATCGAGAATAAAGATCGCTGTGATATTGACAGACTTTTCAATGGCAGCAACCCACCAGCAATCTTATTGCAACGACAATAAAGATCACTATAATTTTGACAGTGATACAAAATCAGAGTTAAAATAATTAAGAAAGGACTGGATAGCCACAGATATAGATATACCTAGATAACGCAAGTATCACGAACTGTATGACAACTAAGCGTGCCACTTTTTGACTACCTACTATGACGTCACAAGCTCGCGCACTCGCTCACGCTCACCCAGCCAGCAGTACGCAGGACTGAGCGCGAAAGTGGCGGCTTATGATTTTCGATCGTAAACTAGTGCGATTTTTGGCACGCGAAGTAGGTGCTCTTGCGTTATCTAGGTGTATCTATATCTGTGTGGATAGCCGTCAGTGGCTCTCAAAAGGTTGTTACAAATATGTGGCCCCTGATGAACGTTTAGACATTTTCTGTCCCTGACATTCCGATTAGAAGACAGACCAATTTGAGCCATGTTAGTCTAATAAATACAAAATAAGTAATTATAATATTTGTAAGTACACATAATATATTATTTTTTTATAATTTACTAATAAAAAAAACGTTTTGTTAATGGTGGATATATTTTTATACAGGGTTTTGTAAAATAAATATTTTATACACAAATGTTGGTTAGTTTTATTAATTTTTTAATCCATGCCAAAAGTACATAGCTATTGGTCTATCAAAACATATCACGGTCGTGCCGGGACGTGGACGGGTCGGCGACGGAGCTCAGTGCCTGTATGTAAAGGGGTTTGAAGATTTTTGTATGGAGGGTGGCCCTAACGTCGGCCGCAATTTTGATTTTTTTTTCAGAATCGCGGTGCACAACGAAAGTTACATATTTAGATAGAGGACACTAATACAAACAAAAAATGTAATATAACATAATATCCTAAAGCGTCAGGTTTCGGAGTTCGCTACAATCCGCGCGGAACTAGTTGGCCGCCTCAGTGGACACAGACGTGAGGCGGCGGTTCGCAACGCACGTACTGAGTAATGCGCCCCCGCCCCTCCGTCCCACCGCTCACATACCTAAGGCGCGGCCAACTAGTTCCGCGCGGACTATAGCGAAACTGCAGACGTGATGGCCGATGGGTGATGGGTACCTATCATATAAACAAAAAAGATTTTTTGGGATTCAACGACCGCTGGATATTTTGTTACTTCCAGTATGAGTTGAGAACATGTTGTCTTTAGTTTTGTCGTTTTGAGATATCGATACCCATCACGTCTGTCGAGTTTACACAATAAAAAAGCTAATTTTTAAACCGATATTTCAAGTGACTACACTAGTCGGTGACCCACAAAAAAGTCGTAAAATTAATTTCTTTTTTGTTTAATTAACCGACTTCAAAAAAGGAGGAGGTTCTTAATTCGACGGTATGTTTTTTTGTGTGTTTGTTACGCGATTACTCCGCCAATTGTGGACCGATTTTCCAAAATATTTTTTTTGTTCGAAAGGAGATACTTCTGAAGTGGTCCCATAGTCACCAAGTCAGGATCTGATGATTGGATCCTGGAGAAATCGAAGGAACTCTTTAAATATTATAGGCACACCTATAGCGATTTGGGTATTTTTTATAGTATCTCGTGCATTTGCTCTCGGAAAGCACCATTTGGTGAAGTGGAACTGATGATGAAGACCACAGATGGCCACCGGAACTACTCAATAATATGTAAGTATTTCACGGGTTGCGATTCGATTACTTTAACCGTTAACGGGCGAGCGTAACCATTTGTCACCGCATATGGTTGCTAAGCAATTTATGCTCGCCACGATGTGAATTGTGATATGGAGCTGATGGTGGACCAGGAGAACTCAACAATTAACTTCCCTGCATCGGGAAAAGCAATATTTTGTAAAAGGTGATGAGCAAGTTGACACTAGGCTATTGTAACTTAGATAAATTATAAGCAGACCCACTAAAAAGCGTGAAATAAAAACTTTTTAACAAAAAACAACAGACTTCCAAAAAAAGCACTACAAAGTGAAAAATAACTTTAATTTCGGAAGTAGGTGGCAAAAAACGTAAATACAAAACCAAAGACACCAACTCCCAAAATTAAAAAAAAAAAAAATTTTTTTTTGTTTAATCGTCTTAAGATCATCCCATCACGTTTGCGGAGTTTCGCTAGCAAATTTAATTTGACCATATATACTATAAGTACATCTATAGTAGTTACACTTGAGCTACGAAAACCACCTTTATCGCTACGAAATAAAGGCGCTGTCAATGTCTAAATGATGCCATAACTACAAGCGGTAGATTGTACGATCCACCCAACGTCCGAGAACAGTTAAATAAATTGAATTTGTTATTGGGAAAGAAATTAGGGTTCTGTGATTGGGTTTTGCATACATAATGAGTATGTCAATCAGACTGCACGAAATGACTGAATCCAATTAGGTTTTCGACACAACCTTTTTCATTCTTTAGTCGGTTGTTAAGGCCATATGCATACGTTGTTTCATTTAAATTAATTTAATTGCATTCTAGGTATTTTAAAATGTTGAAAATACTAATGATAATAACTCTAATTGGCGGGTAAGTATTTTTTGTTGTGATTCGATATTTATACATACAGGATAAAATTTTGACCAATGCGTAAACTGTAATCATGAATTCAGCATATGATTCTGACACTCCCTTCCGCTCCACCCAGAGCGGGAGGGGTCATTTGATGATTTCCCATCCAGTGGCGTGCATTGGTTTTCAGAATAGGTAGGCACTAGAGCGGGTCTAGTCTAGGCAAACGCGGTCACTAATCAGAAAAAAAAGTGAGGTCAAAAGTTTGGTTATTTGAGTAGGCATGCCTACTTAAGGATGATAAATTGCGAAGGTCGAACGTCGTGGTATTACGCGTGAGACCGTGAGACGTACGTATTTTTAATTTTGTCGCATTAACTTGAACGAGTAAAGAAAGACCAATGGCAATGTGCGAATAATACGGGAGCCGAGTAGGCCGTTCGGCGACTGCCTACTGCCGCGCGTGTTTGTATGAAGATTTTGTTTTTTGTTAGGTATGATAATTTAGTGAGTTTTTTAATGGGGCACACACACTATAATGTAATTGACAGGCTTATGTTGATATATCGAGGTAGGCACTGCTTATAATTATGCCTATATGCAATGCACGCCACTGTTCCCATCCATAGAAAAAAGCATATGATTCCAGACCCCTAGCGTTACGCTAGCGCGATCAAGAATTTGTGTTACGTTCCGTTATGATACAAAATTAAAAAAAAAAACTGAAGTACAGACACATCAACCTACCCGAAACTGTCTCCCAATCAACTTTGAACCTTAGGAAGTCGAAAATCTATTAAAGAAATTTGACAGTTTGTAGTAGGTTGATGTGCTGGCGTCTGTACCTATCAACACCACCCCCAATAAAAATTTCAATTGAAGTGGTAATGACTCGTTGCTGACAACACCATCACCAACTAACTGCTTTGATTTCAGAGTGAAACTCGAATCGTTTCCCATCCTAAAAGACCTCCACGACCGCAATGACCTGGATTATCTCCTAATCGACCTTCTAAATGTCCTGACAAAAGATTACGAGGTCACCTGCATGGCGATCATTTGCGATGAAGTTTACCTGAACGTGTTTGCTGGGCCCTTGTTTAAAAGAATCGCCTTTGTGCCCTTCGTTATGGTAGGTATATGAGAAGAGTATTTTTCATTCAAGAGCAGTCCGCTAAAAAGCTCAGTGCCTCGGAAGGCAGGTTATGTCAGTACTGCTCCAAGAAAGAAAAAATGTTTACAGCACTGTGTGACTTAAACCCGCACCTTAGTCACGCATTTTTGTGACTTAAGTAGTCCATTTAAAAACGTGAGGTAAAATAGTATCTATACACGGCGCGCGTATTAATGCACGGCGTTAAGTCACACGTACCTACCTATCGTAAAATAATTTATTGTCACAGAAAAACGTGCATATAAAAAAAAGACAAGTTAGCTCGAATACTTATGTAGTAAAACAAAACACATTGTGATTAAAAGCATGGAAAAGAGTAGTCGGAAGCTTGACAACTTGCATCTCTGTGACAAGAAGGCGGCCACGCGGCGTATCGATTGCCATTCCATCGGACTTAGTTCTTCTTTGTTCTTAGACCGTAGTTGAGGATTATGAAGACCTGTTGTCTCCAAATTTCTTCACACTGGAGTCATTGAAGGCGGCACGGAAAGAAGGATGCAACGTCTACGTCATACTACTTGCTAACGGTCTGCAAGCTGCGCGACTGCTGAGGTTTGGGGACAGGTGAGCAAAGCCATTTGTATAGTTGATCTTGACTTTTAAATCGACTGGCTGCTGACCATACGAACCGATACTACCGACGTACCTAGATGTGCTCATTTCATAAAGACGTATTTACTCGTATTACCTATACCGGATGATTTTTTTACCGGTTACAAAGTTTTACAGGGTGTTCTACCCGTGAATATGAACAACTTTCACTATGGGACCAACTCTGAAATCACGAAAAAAAATCTGCTGTTTCAAACACTTTGGTCAAGTAGGTATTGAACTTTTGTATGAAACAGCTGATTTTTTTTTCTCCGCTGTTGGATATTTATAAATAACATTTTTATTCCATCTTGCAGACATCGCGTTCTTGACACAAGAGCCAAATACATAATGTTGCACGATTTCCGTCTATTTCATAGTGAATTGTACTACATTTGGCGAAGAATAGTCAACATTATCTTTATAAAACACCACAAAAAAGTGATAGGGGTCGCCAAGAGCAAGGCTTGGTTCGAACTATCCACCGTACCGTTCCCCAATCCAGTCAAAGGCATTTTCGTACCAAGAAGGGTGGACATTTGGAAAAACGAGAATTTTCACTACAAAAGGCCTCTGTTTGCGGACAAGACCAGTAACTTGAATGGAGAAGTACTGAATGTCGTTTATTTGGACCACGTTCCGTCAGTGGTGGTAGTGAAGAGCAATGGTAGTAATAAAATAGGCGGCGTTGAAGTTGAAGTGAGTATTTTTTTGCCGGCAGATGTGGACATAGATCATCCCGTGTACAACATAGGTACAGAAGCCAGCACATCAAGCTAGGTAGGTACCTACTACAATCGGTCAAATTACTTTAATATATTTTCAAATTTATCGCTAAACTACGTACTTTAGAGTATAAGGTTCAAAGTTGATTGGGAAAATTGGCAGTTTCGGGTAGCTTGATGTGCTGGCGTCGGTACCCCAGGACTTTAAAAATATTGCGATTTGTGTTGAAACTGTCCTGACTGTCCTTGTCATTTTTTACAAAAAACCATATAGTTTAATTTTAGGTACTTACATTTTAGATCCTGCATACACTAGCCGAGAAAATGAACTTCAAACCAAGACCTTACCAAGCTGCCAACGCCGATACGCAAAAATGGGGCCACAAACAGTCAAACGGCACTTTTTCCGGACTTTTAGGCGAAATGGTGAATGGAAAGGCTGATATTGCTTTGGGGAACCTGCAGTATACGCCGTACCACCTCGAACTGACGGACTTGAGTATACCTTACACGTCTCAATGTTGGACCTTCTTGACTCCTGAAGCTCTCACTGATAACTCTTGGAAGACTTTAATTTTACCGTTCAAGTAAGAGAATATCTTAAATCTAAGCACAAACCCGAGTAAGTAATAGCTATGTACTGTCAATTGTCTTTTAAGTTCCTATCTAGTAACCCCTACTCTGTTGAGCAGTGGTGGCTCAGTGTGATAATGGCCCCGCTTTACGAGTCGCAGGTTTGAAATTAGGTAGACAAGGACTTAACATAAAAAGTCTTGGAAAAATCAGCCCTTAGCCCGACAAAATTACCTAATAGGGATGTACAGACGCCAGCACATCAAGCTACCCCAATCTATCAAATTTCTTTGGTAGATTTTCAACTTTAGTACAAAGTAGGTAATAAGGTTCATATTCAATTGGGAAAATTTGACAGATTGGGGTAGCTTGATGTGCTGGCCTCTGTACCTTTCATTTAAATACCTATTCACTAGGTCACCTACTGATTTCAGATTGTACATGTGGATTGCGGTGCTCCTAGTGTTACTAATAACTGGAACTATTTTCTATGGACTGGCGAAAAATCACATGAACCTTCAGGAATACAAGAAAGATCTAAGATCTAGCATATTGAACAATGACGATATCGGTTAGTTTTTATTCATGTATTTTTTTCTGAACTATCTAACTGTAACTACATAAAAAAAAAAACAGTGGCACTTCGGGAGTGCCGACTGAAGTGAAAACAAAACACAAACAGAATACAGTGGACCCCCGGTAATCCAGCCCCTGTCTAATCCGGCACCCCCTGTAATCCGACATGGTCCATTGTTTATTATGTAGGTATTGACAATCTTCGCTAATGCATGATTGAACAAGTTATAACTTTGTACACACCACTATTATTGTGCTCGACGCGTAGGGTATTGTTTTGATTCTGATTGCTTAGTTTGAATTTGAAGTTTGAAGAAGATAGCGGTGCTGTCTAGTGTGTGTTCATTGTTTATTCATTGTGTATCACATATTCGTACCACAATTTATAATAAACCGTAAGCTCTCTATTGTGTTAATTTACTAAATTTGACATACATAATGAAGTATGTAATCTTATCATTGGGTCTGTTATTTGTCGGATTACAAGGTACTCTTTTGTAAACATTTCCGGACTATAGGGGGTTTTAGGCAGTACTCTATAATCCGACAAATTCGATAGTCCGACACCGCCCTGCAAAATGTTTGTCAGATTACCGGGGGTCCACTGTACCTTGCCATCACTCACTGAGTTCACTGACATATCGGATATAAACTAAAACCGAGTACATCCCGAGGACAGCCGAACACATCCGAAGCGGTGTCGATTACGGTAACAGTGGCGCGAGTTCAATAGTTTTTCCCATCTCAAAAAATGTGCAACGCGCCTAAAGAAGTTTTCACTTCAAAAAAGACACTGCCTACTTTCCTAGAGTAATAAAGAGGGTGCTGACTACCTGTACAGTCTATTGTGTATCATTATTATTTGCTTGCAGATGAAAAGCCCGGCCTGTACCTGTTTGGAGAAATAGTTAATAGCATCCTGTACACTTACGGAATGCTGCTTGTCGTGTCTTTACCAAGGTTGCCCGTTGGTTGGTCGATTCGACTCCTGACGGGCTGGTACTGGCTTTACTGCATCCTCCTTGTAGTCTCCTACAGAGCCAGCATGACCGCGATACTCGCGAACCCAGCACCAAGAGTGACCATCGACACGCTCCGAGAGCTTGTCGACAGCAAAGTGACTTGTGGCGGATGGGGAACACAAACTAAAATGTTTTTCGAAGAATCTCTAGACGAGTTCAGCCAGAGGATAGGCGACAAATTCGAAACAATCGACGATCCTCTGCAAGCTGCTGATAAAGTAGCCCAAGGCGTGTATGCTTACTATGACAACTCTGATTTCTTAAAATATATCAGTGTCACTAGGAAAAATAGTTTCAGAGAGTCAAAGCAGAATAACACAACTAACGCGACACTAAGGAATTTGCATATCATGACGGATTGTGTGGTAAACATACCAATATCAATTGGATTTCATAAGAACTCGCCTCTGAAGCCATTAGCTGATATTTACATGTGGAGGGTGGTTGAAGTTGGACTTGTTGAAAAATGGCTCAATGATGCAATGCACTCTATACGGAGTTTAGAAACAAATGAGGATGAAGTCAAAGCACTTATGAATCTGCAAAAACTCTATGGTGCTTTTATTGCATTAGCTATAGGATACGCAGTTAGTGCCATTTGTCTAATAGGAGAACTAATCCACTGGCATGTCATTGTTAAAAAGGACCCCAACTTTGACAAATATGCTCTGGATTTGTATTACAAAAATATCAATAAAAAACATTAATATCTGCAGGGGTCGTTGTCGCCGTGGGAGGCCTAGAAAACGCTGGCGGCGTAATGACGTAGTCAGAGAAGGCAACACATAGGAAAGACTGGAAAGCTATGGGGAGACATGTACAGTTCAAATAAAAATAATAAACATATAATTATGCATATATATATATTTAAAAGTTATTTACATTCAACAACATGATTGTCACACTTAGTGAAATAAATATTTGTTCAGTCATGTTTAGTCTTTTACATTTATCGGTATCTTAAAAATTACATCAACCATGATTATTGAGCTAGAATTTAAGCAAAATCAGAAAAAATATATTCTAAAACTGCTTAACTAACACATGAATAAGCTATGTAATAAAGGATTAATTTCATAATCTAAATTCCTATTAAAATGTTATATTATGTTCTATAGAAAGAAAAATTACAGTTATTTTTGTTCGGGATTAAAGGCAGGTGGTTGAGCGCCTTCAGGGGCATTCTCTGTGATCCAAGGATGTTGCAATACATGTGTCAACGGCAGTCTTTGCTCCGGGTTGATGACTAGCAATTTACCCATCAAATCCTTTGCTTTATCTGATATAAAATCAGGGTACTTAATTATGACATATCTTATCTTCCTGTATGTTTGGTGGGACTCTTTAGCATCAAAAGGTGGTAAACCCACAAGTAACTCATAGCATAGCACCCCGAGGCTCCATATATCAACAGCATAGCTGTGCGGCTTGCCTTCAATCATTTCAGGAGACAAGTAATCAAGTGTACCACATAATGTCATTCTCCTTGAAGATGGAGAGTGCACAGACCAACCAAAATCAGCTATCTTCAGCTCCCAGTTGTGACCAATGAGCAAGTTTTCTGGTTTAATATCACGGTGAATGACCTTCTTTGTGTGGCAGTATACTAAGGCTTTAGTTAAGTCTCTGATATATATTGCAACAGTTTTCTCATCAAAACGTTCACGTTCTTTCAACAATTTATACAAGGAACCTTGCTTTGCATATTCCAAAATTAAATAAATTCGTTTCTCGTCGTGGAAATATCCGTACATACGCAAAATATTCGGGTGACGCAGTCTGCATTGGATTTCGACCTCACGTCGCACCTGATGTTCAATTTCAGAATCTAAAATTTGGCTTTTAAAAAGGACTTTTAACGCGACGACGTAGTGTGACTCCTTTTCACGAGCTAAGTACACATTCCCAAATTTACCTTTTCCCAGAGGACGCCCTAAGTCAAAATCTGATAGCGACCATGACTTTTTCTTTTCTTCATTTTTTGCTGGTCCCACTATGTTTTGGTTCGCAGAATGTTCTTTAGTTTCGTTAACTTTACCGCAAAGCGGTCGGCTGACAGGGGCAGCTGGCACTTTGAAACTGTCCATTGGCATTTTTTGACCGTTGTTACAACCGCAACCGGACCGACCAGCAGTTGGCGGACGGTTTTCCTTACAACAACACTTATCACTCATCTTTGGGTTTTCCGATAAAATAAAGTGTTATATTTCCAACTTTTCAGTCACTTCGATTCAAAGTTTTGAATAACGTATTTTTTGATCATCAACCAACTGTCAATGTGTCAATCTGAATCTAACTAAACATATTACTTTACTCTTTGAACTAAACACACATGACACAGACAACAAAGCATCAACAAAGACAACGATGCGGACGAATTTTTTGATGCACTTTAACTATTTCTCCTCTCTTTTTAAATACTTGTACATATTACTATTTTAGGACTGTTAACTTTTTAAATTATGTAAATATTTGAATCTTTAATAAAACAATAAAATATAATATAGAATACAAAGACTGGAGAGGAACCTAGAGTAAAGTAATATATAAAAGAACTACTCTCCAAGAGAGGAAGACACACTTGTCTGTTTTTTACATTTCTATGGGAAGACACCAGAAGGTCAATCCTCGGAACGTTCACAGTCTGATCTTAGTCTCAATCTGTCAAAAATTTCCCTACATTTTGACAACTTTTTGGCATTTATTTGTCGCCGAGATGAGACTGCGACTAGATTTTGAACGTTTTAAATTACGAGAATTGGCCTTCTGGACTTATAACACTGACTGACCTCTGTCATGCAACGACTCGTACTTGTATAATAGAGGTCAGTGACTTATAATCATGGACTTATTATATTACCTAGTCCCATCGAGTAAGTAATGTTAATCCTAGTCCCATGGACTTATTATATTAGATAGGTACATGCCTAGTCCATTCTTATAATACAAGGAAGACATAACTTGTACTTAAATTTTTAGATTTTGGATACCATTGATACCAAGCTCGTAAGCCATGGCTTCTAGCCATAATTTTTTATAGCTTTCACTTTAAACAATGTATGTATGTACAAAATATTTGTAATCTACCAAATTCCATAATTATTCAATCAAAATTGGTTTTTGAAAAGTAACTTGTGAAGTTAACAGTTAACAATGAACGGGCAAATTCATGAAAAAAAAGGTAGACCCCTACTCCAAAAGATGGTGCGAGCTATGCTATTACTCAATAATGCTACACTATAGCTTCGGGGGCAATGGAAGGTGCGAGGAAATTGGAGGACATTGACTTGAGTCATAGTACTTATTAGTTACTGTTTTCTCTACGATTCTATTCTATTTTAATAATAGCCATCGTGACCACACGACCATTCGGCCAATGTCTAAAGTGCGTTGGAAAAGCAAGACTTGCTTTTCCAACTCACTTTAGATATTGACACTTTAGATACTTTAAGAGATTAGTATTAGTAGGCAACTGGGAGACAGAGTGAGAGAGATAGTCGCATGGACGGGGCATCATAACGCTTTTCCTTACGTGACGACTTCTACCAATCAAGCCGGAACTTCGTTCCAAAATAAATCCTTAAAACCCTTTACCACAAAGACAGAATGTTCGGAGAAACAGCTCATCATTTTATATCATTGTGACGGATGAAGGTCATCAGCGCCACAAGCACTTGGAGAGGAATCTGTTAGTAGGGAGGGAAAATTAAGCTTTACTCTGACAGTTCTCCATCCTCTGAAGTCCCTAGCCGTCCCTAGCCGTCCCTAGCCTACCGGAGACAGATTGTCAATATCATGTCAGTGTCAGTACTGTCAGTCTTGAAGTCTTCCTTCAGTCCACTGACGTTTACGTCAGTGCTTCATTGAACTTCATTCTCAGTCTGCTGTCATCGTCGTCAGCATCGCTGTCGTTTAATTTTCGCCTTTTTGAGAAAAACTGCACAATGCTGCAAAGAGGAAATATCGAAAACTGAAAAATCCGTTCGATATTTCAACTTTTTGTCACAGTAATTTAATTGATTCAATTTAAGCAAGTATTTGTTGATTTTTTTTAGTTGAGGTCATCAGCTGCTACAAGCAAGTGTGTTCACTACTCAAATTATTAGATAAATATAAATGTGAATTAATTTATTATTAACTACGTATCAGACTACATAGAACCAGGTAACCTATTATATGTGTTGGCCAATGGCTAGATAGCTCAACTAAATTTTTTATAGGTTATGTTTAGTTTGGAGAATTATTACATGAACTAATTTCTATTGAAAATTTCGTAGCCTCGCTTGCTCGTGTCAAATTGTGTCTATAAGTACTAATAACAATACGTCACTGGTAATCCTGATAAGGTATTTTGCAACTTATGTAATTTTTTTCTTTAACTTTCTCCACTAAATCAATTTACTTGGAAACTGTTTTATTAGCTACATTCATGTGAATTCCTATCCTCCTATTTGTATAGAATAGGTCCCAGCAACTTTTATTAAGTAGACATTCAATAAAATTAAATTAAATTTCGACATCTGTATCTGCAATTTTTGTGGTGTACTAATAAAGACTATCCTAAAGAAATCAATCAAGTGGTGTTTAGGATACTCATAGATAAAATACTTCTTTTCCAGACAATGTCTGATGATGCTGAGTTGCAGACGGAGGAGACGGAGGTGCTGAAATCAATTTATGAAGGAGATGATAATTTCAAACAAGTAGATGCTAAAACTTATCAATACAAGGTAAGTTTTCTTACATTATATTCTTTCTAAATCTTAGATTGCTTAAATTGCCAGCCTTACCAAGGAGTATTGTGTTACCCAGTAACTGGACTGTGGAGGTCAGATAGGCAGTTGCTCCATCTCTCTCTCTCTTGCTGTGATGGCTCCCACACTGAACTGCTTCACGAATCAACTGGAAAGACTTAATATATCCAAGCTATAGGATATACATGCAACAGCTAATTAGCTGCTAGTTTGTCTAGCCAAATAATAATAGTTAGACTGGAAGCCGATCCCAACTTAGTAGGGTAAATACAGGTGATACTTACATTCCATTGCCTCTGACTGAATACTATTTAGTATTGTGTAGTGTGGTGACATCATATCGGAAGACATAGTATTAGAAGGCCTCTCACAAGGTTAACCAACAACCTTCTAAAGACTGCAGGAACCTGTAGGATGCGAGAAGCACATAACCGGTCGAAGTAGTCGCGCTTGGGGGATGCTTATGTCCAACAGTGGACATCTTTCGGCTGAAATGATGATGATGATTATGTAGTCAAGTTAATTTTTGATTGACCATAAAGTTCCAATGTTCAATTAAATTTTTGCCATAGACAGTAGAACCTGGATATGGCTGGCACAGGAGCGTGAAGATTGGCACGAGATAAGAGAGCATTATGCCCAGCAGTGGGTGAAGTCAGGATCAAGATTTTGCATTAAAGTGTGGACATAACATTCTGTATGAAATTATCTGTTAGATAATTTACCGGATTTTATAAGGAGTGGCAATACAGGCCACAAGAAGAAAATAACTTCTTTATCCGCTGCCGACAAGCTAATACAGCACTTGTTTTAGATTTAGGTTATCAGACCATTTTCTATGTTATAGGGTTTGATTTCTGCACATAGTTCTTTAAGTGGACCATTGTGTGTGGACCATGGTGGCCTTCGGTGGTTATTCCAACCAGCCTGCCTCCCTCATTATCAGACCATTGCAATACATGAAACAGTTGGCAGTTTTAAGCATTATTTTTATATTTTCAGTACATAGAAGGTGAGAAGTCGTTTATTCTGGAGATATCATGGGGCCCTACATACCCAACAGACAAACCAAACTTCAATTTGGATATATTCTACAATCAGTCTTTGTAAGTACTAAAGCAATAAGATATTATACCTAAATGTGAAAGTGTGTATGTATGTTGGTTTGTCATCCTTTAACACAGCTGCAAAAGGTTGGGTTCTGCTGGGTTGAAAAGCAAAGAAATCATTTTATAAGTATCCAATACCAGTACGTGTTGTCAGGGATGATCTATCCGCTATCGTACTGGAACATGGCCACTCACAATGGGCCTCATTAGAAGGCTGAAAGTTACACAAACAGCAACGGAGACGGCTATGCATAGTGTACTTATGTGACCGAATCGGAAATGAAGAGATTGGTGGGATTACCAAGGAAACCAATATTGGGCAACCGGCAGTGGCCAGGGCATATTGCTCACAGAGCTGATGGCTGATAGGGCCAAAGGTTTTGGAGTGGCAACTGTGTAACGGAAGATATAGTCATTGATAGGCCTCCCACATTGTGAACTGATGCCCTTTTGATGGCACAGGATTCTGTTGGATGCCAGAAGAACAGAACTGGTCAATTGTCTCACTGACCAGTTTAGCTTGCGAGTGGCCCAAGTCCAGTAGTGGATATCTTTCGGCTGAAATCACACTATCATACTAATATTATAAAGGCGAAAGTTTGTGAGTGTGTGTGTGTGTGTTTATATGTTTGTTACTTCTTCACGCTCAAACGGCTGGACCAATTTTGATAAAATTTTGCATGGAGGTAGCTGACACCCTGGATTAACATATAGGCTACTTTTTAACCGACGAAAAAACGGAGGAGGTTATTATCCCGATATTCCCACGGGATCGACATTTACGCGGGTGAAACCGCGGGGCGCAGCTAGTGAAAGATATTTTTGAAAAATGTAATTGCTACAAGGTTTGGGAACGTTTCTAGTGGCAAAAATATAATTTTTTATTTTTTATTCTGTTTGTTTGAATGTATGTTCTGCAAATAATTCTTATACTTCTCTTTGGTTGAAACTATAACGATGAACATTAACTTTTTTTACAGATTACTGCCTGTAAAAGAAAAAATATTGAGTATAGTGGATGCTGAAGCGGAGCAATGGGCTGGGTGTGCAATGACATACACACTGTTCGAGTGTTTGAAGGAGAAAGTAGCAGAACTACTGGCCGAACAGACTGAAGAGGCAGTGGTGACTAGAATGGAGAAGATAGTTATAGATGATCAGGTGAGCTAATGAGAGCAAAGCACTACTGTGTAAAGAGTTCCCAAAACGATCACTTGCAATAAATCAATTGCTAATTTGCTATTATAGTAATATTGTCAATCGCGAGATCCACAGGGTGAAATTGAATTCATGGGCATCCTTTTAAGGGGTCATTGTAATCATCATTATGAACAACTTTTACTATGGGACCAAACCTGAAATCGCGAAAAAAAAATCAGCTGTTCCCTACATTTTGACGAATTATGTGAACATAAATGCAAGGAACAGCTGATTTTTTATGTACGTTTGCCCAGCTAGGCCCCCCAGAATGTGCGATTTAGGTATACACCAATGCAATGTACTCGCCTCTAGGAGTATATGTACCGCTTTCTTTTTCAATGTACCTCTGTACTTTTGAAGAAATATGCAAAAAAAGGGGGCCGTGCCAGCCAGACGTTTTCAGCACGGCCCTCGTGTAACTTGAAAAATATATAGCGTATTAAAAAGTTTCATAAACTCAAGGAATGTACTTTATTAACACGTTCTATGTACCGTAACAGATATTGTGAATTCGTAATAACAAATAATATATAGACGTGGATAGGGGGCCGTGCTGAAAAAAAAAAGAAATGAGAAAATATCTAAAAAAGACAAAACAACCTTAGCCAAAAACTATATAAAAGTAATTATGTTTGGCAAGTAACATATGTACCGCATCGGTTTCTCATACAACTTGCTAAATTCAAAAAATAAACCAATTTTAGTTTATTCAGCACGGCCCTCTATAGTTGCCTATATCTTTTTAAATATGACATGTTTGTTTACAAAATTTGACTTCCTGAATTATGTATAGGAGTACATTCGTTCCAAATAAATTGCGATTATGGTGTATTAGTATTTTAAAAGTTAAATTGGATCAAAAATATCCTAACATGCAACTGATGGGGTGACCATGATTCCACGTGAGAATGGATAAAAAAACTTCTGCATAAATTGAGTAAATCTTTAATAAAATAAAAAAATCAAAAATATCGTAATCGATAATATTGTAACGATAACTATAATAGTAGTAAGTAGTAAGTCGCAAATCGAACAAAACAACAAGTGTCGTTAAAACTAAATAGCTCAAAAGGCTTAAAAAAATCACATATATATTTCCAATAAATCACACGGATTGATGTACGCTACATTACAATAAAATTACAGTTTCGGTACATTTCAGAGATTAGTTACGTTTATGGAATAATCGCAGAAAAACTATGTGTCACAAACACTACAATTCTTTTACCTATTGTGGTATAGTAATTTTATTTTAGGTGCATCGTCCTCACATATTATTATATAATTAATGTACCCATGCAAAATATTGTACCTAAAACATTTTAAAAGAGTAACGGTGGAGTTTCTTGCCCATTCTTCTCCACACGAAAACTACCTTTTGGAAGGGGCGACTAGAATCAATTCTATTTTAAGGTAATTTTTGACGTTCAAAAATGCCTTTTATGTGCCTATTTGAAATAAATGCTTTCACTTTGACTACAGAGCTTAAAAGGCTTAAAAAATTACAGATACGTTTCCAACAAATCACATTGATTGAACCTTACCTAGTGAATTAATAGCGACCGCACACAACAAGTTTTAACTGATTTAATTCCCTTAAAAGATGTCATCGCTAATATTAATTTTGAAGAAAAAAAAAAACAAATTGTAAAAAAAGAATGTTTATTTCAATGTAGTCACATAATTTCATTAATATAGGTATAGAATATATGTACCTAATTTATGGAACCATGGTCACCCCATCAGTTGCATGTTAGGATATTTTTGATCCAATTTAACTTTTAAAATACTAATACACCATAATCGCAATTTATTTGGAACGAATGTACTCCTATACATAATTCAGGAAGTCAAATTTTGTAAACAAACATGTCATATTTAAAAAGATATAGGCAACTATAGAGGGCCGTGCTGAATAAATTAAAATTGGTTTATTTTTTGAATTTACCAAGTTGTATGAGAAACCGATGCGGTACATATGTTACTTGCCAAACATAATTACTTTTATATAGTTTTTGGCTAAGGTTGTTTTGTCTTTTTTAGATATTTTCTCATTTCTTTTTTTTTTCAGCACGGCCCCCTATCCACGTCTATATATTATTTGTTATTACGAATTCACAATATCTGTTACGGTACATAGAACGTGTTAATAAAGTACATTCCTTGAGTTTATGAAACTTTTTAATACGCTATATATTTTTCAAGTTACACGAGGGCCGTGCTGAAAACGTTTGGCTGGCACGGCCCCCTTTTTTTGCATATTTCTTCAAAAGTACAGAGGTACATTGAAAAAGAAAGCGGTACATATACTCCTAGAGGCGAGTACATTGCATTGGTGTATACCTAAATCGCAAATTCTGGAGGGCCTAGCTGGGCAAACGTACATGATTTTTTACCTGTATAATTATGACAAAGATTGTGTTGGTAAGCTTTTATATAAATAAACAAATAAATGATACATTATTTAACAAATTACAGACTGAATCGAAGAAACCCGTTGAGAAGAAGGAGCAGTTAACGAAAGCACAGAAGAGAAGAGCGTGGGACAAGGCGGAGATCGGGCGAGCGGGCGAAAAACCGCGCGGGTTTGACTGGGTGGACATCGTCAAACACTTATCGCAAGCACCCCATCACCAGCCCGCTTCATGACCCTCGCAAAACTAATATATAATAGATCTGACGAAGGCGTTATGTAGACGGTCAATAAATATCGCGATACCGACCACCACGAGGTGTATTTGGAATAACCCTGAAAACGCCAAAAAATCTGATGTTACATACATTATGTCATGTCATTGGCAATGTCTTTGTCTTCATTTTGACAGTTTAACAACCTTCACTGCGTTTTTATGTTGTTGTGTAGACCAATTTTTTGAATCTATGAAGCAATGGATTAGGAATTTCCTTCGGATTGTGATTGAAAGTTTGTCACGCAATTGAAGTGCAATTGATTTATTTTCGCGTTTTCAGGTTTGGTCTCATAGTAAGTTGTTCTTAATTATGAGTTCAAAGACTCCTTTTGCGCGTTTTGAGTTATTTCAATTAAGTGCACTTTGTATAGATATTCATGAACGTGTGGTTACACGACAACTATTTGCAATATTCTTATTGCGATGAGTTATGACGTCACGGTAACATCGGGCTACCAAGCAAAGAGAGATACCACCACACCATATTGAGCGATATTTTATTTTGTTCTGGGTACTCACAGCTAACTTAAAGCTAACTTAACAACATATCGTTTACGATGTACGGAATTTCATACAAACATTCAAGCCCTTGTTTTTTGAAATGAATGAACCGATTTTAATGAAACTTTGTACGCATAAGCAGGATACAAAATTCTAAAAAGTTAGTTAAGAACATTTTCGAAAAACAGTGTTGCAGCCAAATTAGACCGATTTAAAATTTTCCATAGAAACAGAGATTTCCAGTTATCTTCTTTTTTTAAATAAGACATTTCGAAAATATTCTTTACTAACTTTTTTTTGACCTTTGTATCCTGGCTTATGTGTACGAAGTTTAATTTAAATCGTTTCGTTCATTTCGAAAAACAAGGGCTTGAAAGTTTGTATCAAATGCCGTACGTCGTAAACGCTCTTAAATGGAGCTATTAGTTTGTTAAGTTGCTCCATATCGCTTCACTTTTCTCCAATATCTCGGCAACTGTTGCCCGCAATAATTACTGGAAAAGGTGCTCGTGTATCTACACTTTGATATCGGTCAGACGGTTAATAACTATCACGATATTTTGTGGTCCCGTCGATAATTCATTATCATCATCATTTCAACTGAAAGACGGCCATTGCTGGACATGGCCTCACCCAAGCACCGCCACTTCGACCGGTACTGTGCTTTTCGCACATAAGCGCAGGCGCACATTTGTCGAGGCGCAGTGCGGTTGTCACTGCCAAACAAATAACAATGTTGCATCTTTTAAAATAACCTGAGACGCGCACCTCAGACCGCTTTCATGCGCTTTAGGCCTCTCGGAAGTTTATTTATTTTTAACTTTATTTCAACAAGCGTAAGGTTGACATTTATTTGGCCGTGAAACCCGCGCTTCGCCAGGTCTGCGGCTGTCCCGGCTGGATGCATTCGTTGTTCTCAGCCTTTCAACGCGGTATTTGTCTTTGAGCGGTGCTCGATCTGATCAAGGGGTTCTAACTTATAGTAAACTTACATTTTCCATAATGGATTTAATATGATGTATTTTGGCTAAATGGAACTCGAACTATCCTTAAACTGTTATTTGTTACAAACAGCTAGTTTCTTTAAAATTTTTTAGTTGCATTTTATCGAGTTAACCAAAATATTTTTTTAATGCTCTTTTGATGTGATTAAGAAACTAGAGGAATTTGTTAGAACAATAGGGATGATGACATTTTAATTTTTTTAAATAACTGCTAGACGAAGACGGCACCACCACAGAACTGACGTCATGACTATATAACTTCATACTAATGCCAATACAGATCTAGATACACCTAGATAACGCAAGAGTAACTACTTCGCGTGCCAAAAATGGCACCAGCTTACGTACAAAAATCGTAAGCCGCCACTTTCGCGCTCAGCCCTGAGTACTGCTGCTGCTGGCGCTAGGCCCCGGGGTGGGGGGGGGTTTGGGGGGAGAGACGGGTGCCGCACGCGGCGGCGGCTTTGAATCGATTTGATTTTCCCATCACTAAATAGTGCTTGTGACGTCATAGTAGGTAGTCAAAAATTGGCACGCTTGGTTTTCATACAGATCGTGGTACTTACGTTATCTAGGTCTATCTATGTCTGTGAGCGCCACACATTGTCAGTACCACGCGACAAGGACGGGAATAACCCCCTCCAAAAACTTTTAATAAAGCGTGTATCTTCTCCATATTTTTATCGATTTTACAGATTTTTTCGATTACCTATCTCATTTTACTATGCCTTCTTTGAAATTGCATTAACTGAAAAAAACATTATTTTAATATTTTTGTCTGTCTGTTCCGGCTAATCTCCGAAACGGCTGGACCGATTTTGTCGGGACTTTCACTGGCAGTTAGCTGATGTTATGGAGTAATATGTACACTTTTTATCCCGGTAGCTTGTTCCATGAGATAATTTCCGTCATCCACTCGGGCAGGAGTTACTTCCTAATATTATTCATCATCCCTATAGTATAACCTGTAAGTACTTGGCCAGACTTGCAGCGCGGACGCGGGGCGGGCGCGGTGCGGCGTACTCAAACATAAGAACTCCATTTGAGTGTCCATAGTTTGTAAGTGCTTGGCCAGACTGGCAGCGTGGGCGCGTGGCGTGCGCGGCGCGACGTACTCAAACATAAGAACTTCATTTGAGTGTCCATAGTTGGCACACGGGCGCGGTAAGCGGCGCGGGCTGCTCAGCGCGGGGAGCGCGCGGGCAACTCACGCCACAGCTCGTTCATACAAGTGGTCGCAGTGGGTGCGCGGGCGGCCCGCGCGGTTACCGGGGTTCTCAAACTAGTTCGAGATTTTTCTAGTAAAAAAAGTCTTCTTCATCCATATTATAAATAAAGACGACAACACGCAGAACGCACCCGCGCCCGCGCAGCCAGTCTGGCCAAACACGGTTAGCATGGTCGTCATAGTCACAGGGAATCTGTTATAGTTATTTTTGTTGTAAACTTGGCCGAATAAAATTAATGCTAGCACACCTCATGGCTAAAACTCGAGTGTGTGTGATTATTATTATTTCTTATAAATTGTAATATATTTACATGATTATACAAATATAATGTCTTACATTGAAATGTTTTGTTATTTAGATGAAAAATCGGTCTCTAAGCTTTTTCGGCGAGTGCCTAGGTAGATCTTTTTTATATGGGGTTTCCTCATTTACTGCGCGAGCATTTATTGTTGCTCATTTAAAACAACAAGTGAATATGTAGATTTAAATGTATTGCATACTTTTTTATGTAATAAAAAATCAAATTAAAACAAGGATAGTTTCTTTGATTTACTTAGGTAAATAAAATATATTTTTGTAAAATCTTGATATTATACTTTATCTTTACGCTTTGAGAACGCTCACTCAGGTAACTCCTGAAAATGTCACACACACACACCTCTCGTGCACGTGGATGAAGAAAATAGGTGTGATACTTCCTGGCCGCGCCACAGTGGAAAATTAAAGTAACACATTTCTAGATAAATTGTACCCTTTATGTACTTTAGGGTACATGTAGTGAAAAAATTGTACCTAAAAGAATAATGAAATATACTTAATGAAGTTTAGGTGGCGCGGCTGAGAAGTATACTTCCTGGCCGCGCCACCACGGTTTTTGTAAGCTGTTAGGCGTACCCGGACATTGTACAGTAGGCTGCAAAAGTGCATGGGTTGTACAGAAACAAAATCGTATGAAGCGAGAAATGACGCCATCTAGCGTAAAACCAGTTAACGACTAACAAAATTGAATTATGCTGTTATTAGATGGCGTTGCTTTGCTTTAAATGATAAACTATTTTTGCAGTTTCTTTTTGTCTCTTCAAACAATTTATAATTAATAGTTTCTTTTAAATAAAATTGATCCTAATTATTAACCTACTATGTTAAAATTGAATATCAATTTATAAGTAGGTAGGCATCTGATTTTCTAAGTTTTAGTTTTCAAACTTGAGAGGGTAGGTTAAATATGGATTTATAAATAATTGGTAGGTGGTATGAATAATACTTAGATCGAAGATTTATGACAGCTCAATTGATCGTTCGCTAAGTTCATTTCGATTACCTCGTTCGAGTGCCTTTTGTTCAGTTTTTATTTATGATCAGGCGGATTACTTATTTTACCAAAACGAGCACGAGTTATAATATTGATTTCGTTACAAGAGCTCAAATAATTGCTTTGAATAATCAAGCCAAAAACTTGTCAGAAATAGCCAGAGACCGGTGTAAACGTAAGTAGTTTTATTTTTACACTTTTATATTAAAAACTGCATTAAATTTTTGTTACTATACTACATAATAATCATTATTGGGTATTATATATTTCTGTTTTATTGTTGCAGAGAAAAACAGTTGTTCTTTGAGTATGACAATTTGAAGAGGAGGGTTCTTTGAAACACCATCAAAGAACTGGTAGACCACGACTTATAAAACACATTGCAGCATCAAACCATGATAAGGCAGTATGAAGAAAATGGATTTCTGCCGCCGAACCACTATGCTGGTTTATTTGACACAAGTTTTGACACGGAGCCGCGTCAAAACTTGTGCCGCGGAGGCATGCTGTGAAACCCTTGCTCACGGAAAACCATAAAAAGACGACCCACTGACCCAAGATTACAGTTCGCTTTGGATCACATAAACTTCGATTGGAGTAATGTCATCTTCACAGATGAAAAAACTTTTAAGTCCAATGAACACGGACGCTTATGTTTGTGGCGTCGAAATAATACGCGATACACAAGTGGTTACGTAGCTACGAGCTAAATAATTATACTTAGATAATATTATTTATATTGACTGGAGACCTGGTTATGTGTGTATAAACTATAACTTACGTATTTTTAATAATTTATAAAGTTATGAACACTTTAAGTTTAAACAACATAGTTTTTAGTTTTTTATGTTGCCTACTAACCATTTGATATGTTTTTGTGCAATTTTGTAGTTTTAGCCTACTTATTTAGTATCCATTTAATCCGTTTGACCTTTGTAATAAAATAACCTGGTCTCCTGTTTGTTTTTATTGAGGTTACATAAGCTTCAATCCTCTTTCCGATTTTGGAAACGAATACTTAAGCTATCGCCTCAATAACTTCATAATATTATACCTATAATATTTAATAAACTGACTATTAAATTTGAATAATAAACTGTAAGAAATAAACCTCTATAATTTTTTATAGTGCCTTTTTTTTGCGAGCCCACAAGGCGAGCCTGTTTACCTGCGATGAATCTGCTCTTTTTTCCTGTTGCTAAGTAACTACCTACCAATTCGAATATTAAATTAATTATTAAAATACCCACTAGTTAGCTTACTAAATATATTCCTATCGGTTTCTATTATTATTTTTATCATTTAAGCTACGTATGCTGGTAATTGTAATGTAATAATTAGATAAATGCATTAGCCTTGTAATTCCTTCGTTTCTTCCTAACTCCTTACTTACGTTTCGTAAATTAGTCATAGTTGTGAAGAAACCAACGCCATCTAGTTTATTTTCGAAAACTTGAATTCAAACGTTCACGGGAAAATAGACACTAAGGTACCCATGCAATTTTGCTGGCGACTGTACATTAAAAATTGTACCAAAATTCTTCTTTTCCGTACGCTATAAAGAGATTCGAAAATTTAATTACTTTAGAAATAATAGCCTTGTGTCGGTGGCGCGGCTGGGAAGTATACCACTTCCCAGCCGCGCCACCAAAACTTCATTATATTTCATTATTCTTTAAGGTAGTACCTACAATTTTTTTCACTACATATACCCTAAAGTACATAAAGGGTACAATTTATCCGTTTATTGCCCGTGGTCCGACCGCGTAGTTCTACTAGTAGGACCACGGGCATTTTTCTTTTCGGTGGTTCTATCAATCGGACCATGGGCAAATCAAGTTCTATCAGTAGTACTAAGGGCAACTTTGTTTACCCGTGGTTCTATTAAGTGAGTAAACTTCATTGCATGTAAAACTTGGAGTTACTAAATACCAAAATAAATGTTGGACATGCATTGGATAAGCTGCGATGATATATATTCGTCCACGTTTACTTACTCTTTGTCTAAAATCTTTTTTTTAGTTAAACCAGCTAACTCTTTTACTCTCACATTTTTAATCTCACATTTACACGTCCGTCCATCAATGCCTCTTTTGCTGGCTGCTGCAGTAATGTAGGTACTATTTTCTTTTTAGTGCAATAGGTAGCTACAAAAACATTTTTAATCACTATTATTTTTTAGTCTTGTTACCAAAAGGCTAAAAAATAAAAATAATAGTTAACAGGTATAAGTACTACGTAAGTAGTACCATGGGCAAAAACATTTATCTTAGTCCTACTCGACCAGTAGAACCAGTGCCAATAAAATATGATAATTTTATAACGATAGTCCGATTGATAGAACCACCGAAAAGAAAAATGCCCGTGGTCCTACTAGTAGAACTACGCAGTCGAACCACGGGCAATAAACGAATTTATCTAGAAACGGTCAGCATCAAAAGTTGATTAACACTTCAGTTTTTTTAATCTTAGTTATTCAGTAAAATATTTGTTCAAAATTGCAGCAGAAGAA
Source organism: Amphipoea oculea (assembly GCA_945859645.1). NCBI lineage: Eukaryota > Metazoa > Arthropoda > Insecta > Lepidoptera > Noctuidae > Amphipoea > Amphipoea oculea. The sequence continues at coordinate 21,425,627 of OX243873.1, forward strand.
TTTTTTTTAGAATATATACTCTTGTCTACTATGTGAAAAGCTAAAAATCAGTTTATTGAAAAAAGTTGTTGTCAATTTAATAACATGTAAAAATGATAGTGTTAATCGACTTTTGATGCTGACTTTTCTTTTTTTTAATAAAGTAATGCGATTGCTTTCTTATAATTTTATTAATCTGTTATGTCATGTCGAGCAGATCTGTTCTCGGGCTAACACCAATCCGTTCCAACTTTTCAAGCAAGAGATATTTGAGAAATCTTGTCATTAGTTTAAAAAAAAACTTTCAATTTAAAACAACTTCGTCGTCGAAAAGGATCATTTTGAAGACTTGAAGCATCCCACTGGTCTTTGAATTGCACAAACAGGATCTTGGCAGGAACAGTCAATGTCAGCCGTGGAACTGTCATTTCTAGGCGCGTCTGGAAATAAAATGGAGGTTAAGCCAAGAGCATATTACGCGGCACAAATGGCGGCGCGGCCCCCAATCTGCGCAAGCCTTAATCTTTTAACCACTTTACGTCGGATTAATCCGACAAATATTTTCGTGTCCATTCCGCCAGAGTCGTATATATACGACCAAATAACACAGCTCGGTTAATCTGTATTATTATTACATCATCACAGCTCGTTTCATCGGTATTTATTTTTCGTTTTTTTTTTTGTCGGGCGCTGGGTGCGCTACAACTGATATAAAGTCTGGCGGTTAAAAGGTTAACCAAGCACTTTTATGCAGGCCAATATATTGAACAAAAGTGAGGTGTCATGTGAAGTTAACACAAGTGCCAAGCGATTTTGAACCATGTTCAGTACGGTTCCCTATTCATTTGCCAAAAATTTTAAGACCTAATATAACTTGGCATACGTTTGTTTCTCCTAATTATATTTTCGCATAACATTATTTACGCATAACAGCTTACGCATAAATTTTTTAAGCATAATTTCTCTAATCTTAATAATGACATTGTTGAGGATGGCTTTGAAATGATAATTTAAAACCTTGATATAAAATAACCACGACCACAATTTTCTTGGCATAAATATTTTTTTACACACACAGTGACAGCAGACAAAAAACATAAGAACAAATATTAAAAATAAAAAAGAAAACAAACATGAATATAAAAAAGGTTGGTTGCTGGTCGTCAACATGGCCCCCGACGGTGTGAAGGCACCAATTTACTGGCAGGCGACCAGCAACACCACCTTGCGAGTGGGTCGACGCAGCACGCCCCCCTTCGTTGTGACGTCTACCACTCTAACTACCCCGTCCCTACCCGGGTGCACTGCCGCGATTCGCCCACGGGGCCATTGGTTCCTGGGTAGTGTGCCATCCGCGATAAAAACTAGATCGCCCACCCTTAACGGACGAGCCTCCTGCAACTGCCTCCTGGGTGTGAGCGTAGGCAGGTACTCGCGTACAAAGCGCTGCCAGAAGTGGTCCGCCAGCCTCTGCGCCTTTCTCCAGTCAGCACGTCGGATCAAATCTGCGTCGTCAAACACGTTAATCTCAGGCTCGCTGCTTGGGCTTCCAATTAAAAAGGTAAAGGGAGTCAGGGCATACTCCGCGTCCACATCCACTGAGACATGTGTCAGGGGTCTTGAATTTACAATGGACTCCGCCTCTAGGAGTAGGGTGTTTAAAACCTCCTCCTTGGGCGTCCTTTCCTTCAAGGTCACGGCGATAGCATTCTTCACCGAGCGCACCAGCCGCTCCCAACAGCCCCCCATAAATGGAGCAGATGGGGGAATGAATCGCCATTCTATTTTTCTATTAGCGCAGAAATTAAAGAGCTCTGGCAGCATCTTTGCTGCGCCGACGAATGAAGTCCCGTTATCGGAGTAAATCCTTGTCGGGCATCCCCTTCTAGCGATGAACCGTCTGAGTGCCATCAGGGCAGAGTCCGACGATAAGCGCTCCACGATCTCCAAATGCACGGCTCGCACCGTCATGCATGTAAAAAGCGCAATCCATCTTTTGGCGGTGCGTCTGCCAATAGAGACGCTCAGGGGGCCGAAATAATCCAATCCTACGTGGGTGAAGGGGCGCTGGTGATGTGCTAATCTGGCATCTGGCAGATCTCCCTCTGGTGGTGATTCCGGCTTAGCCTTTCGATTGCGGCAAAACTGGCATCTCTGCGAAGTTCCTCTGACGGCTGGTCTGAGGCTTAGTATGTAGAACCTCTGGCGCAGTTCATTGACCACTAGCTCGTTATGTCCGTGGGCGTACCTGACGTGATAGGAGCATATCAGTAGCTTGACGATAGGATGTCGGCCATCTAGGACAATCGGGCGTGACTCTACATGCTCTGAGACGGCGGCAGTGCGACCAGAAAGACGAAGGAGCCCGTCTTCATCAAGCAAAAGCGAAAGGTTTCGAAGCCTACTATCACTCGAAACGGAACGTGCTGTTGAAACGTGTGTCAAATCCTCGGGGAAGGAATCTAGTTGAACTTTACGAAACAAATGGACCTCAGCAACGTTGAGGTCTGCAGCAGAAAGGGCAAAAAAGTTGCAAGCATCCCGAAATGCGTTTAGAGAAAATTTGGAATTTGGACGCAAAACTGATCGAAACTTGTCTAAACACTGATGGGTTCGCGCTGTGGCGCGAAGCAATCGGGTCCAACTGCTAAAGCGTTGGTGATCCGCAACTACCGGTAATGGTAGCTGTCGCGGTGAAGCAACTATCAGTCCCACCGATTCCGAGTCTCTTTTCAGTTCCTCGGTCACCGGAGGGACGGCACACGTCGGTTCGCATGGCCAGTCAGAAGGTGGAGACAAAAGAAATGTGGGACCTTTGAACCAACGTGAGGAAGATGTGAAATTGTGAATGTCTCGCGTAGCGTCGTCTGCGACGTTTAAAGCTGTGGGGACGTATTTCCAACTCTGGATGTTTGTTGTCTCAGCTATCTCTCCCACCCGGAACGAGACAAAGGCTTTATATGTGCAAGCGTCGCTACGGAGCCACTTCAGAACGGTTAGAGAATCCGTCCAAAAATAAATTTGATTGGGTTTTCGTCTGTGTGCTTCCGTCACATAGGCGCTGAAACGTGAAGCGATCAGGGCGGCCTGGAGCTCTAATCTCGGGATTGAAACGGGTTTCAAAGGCGCTAGCCTACCCTTTCCCCCTATCAGGGATAAACTTACGTTATCGTCGTCGCCTGTGAAGCGCCAGTAGGCCACGCAGGCGTACGCGCGTTCACTGGCGTCAGCAAACACATGAAGTTGGGCATTCTTAATGCGCGCGGTGTCGCGAAAGTAGCATCGGGGAATGGAACTGTTATTTAACATTTGAATTTCTAGCAGCCAACTTTTCCACCCTACAATTAAGTTAGCCGGCAGAGTTTGATCCCAGTCAATACCTAACTTCCAAGTTTTCTGGAATAGTACGCGGCCTTTCATAATAACGGGAGTTAAAAAAACCTGAGGGATCATAGATGGACATCAGCAGGGACAAGACTGAACGTTTTGTGTATTTAGTAGGGACCTTTGGAAGAGTCTTAACGAAATGAAGCTTGTCCTCACTAACGTTCCATGTAAGACCTAGAACACGAATTTGCGAGGGAGACGTCGGGCCTAAGCTGACCTCGGTAATAGCGTCTGTCGCATATAAATCGGCAGGGATTAGCGCTAAGGCTTCCTTGCAATTCGAAACCCAAGAACGCATCTCGAAGCAAGCCGCTTTATGTATGGACCATATTTCAAAGGCTCGCTGTGCTGCCTCGCTGATGCTGTCAAAACTCCCTAAGAAGTCGTCCATGTAATGGTCTTCGACGATAGACTGCACAGCTTCCGGGTGTCGTGACTGAAATTGACTAGCGTTTTTGTTTTTCACCCATAGCGCAGTACACGGGCTGGACGCTGCGCCGAATATCATCGAGGACATACGGAATTCCTGAAGCGGCAAATCGGGACTATCTCTCCACAAAAAACGTTGGGAGTCCCTATCCTCGGGTCTGATTTTAATTTGCGGGAACATCTCCCTGATATCTCCCGTCAAGGCAACTGGGCCTTCCCTAAACCTCATGACGATGCTAAGAAGCGGCTGGAGTAGATCGGGTCCAGTCAGCAGGAGCGAATTGAGGCTGACACCTGCGCACTTCGCCGCTGCATCGTGGACAACTCGCAGCTTCTTTTTGTGTGGGTGGATAACTCCAAAGTGTGGAAGATACCACGGGACCTGGCCAGACGGTGGACCCGAACATAATTCGGCGTATCCTTTGCTAATCATACCTTGAATATTTTGCTTGTAGGCATCGGCATACGCACCATCCTTAGCCATCTTGCGCTCGAGGTTAGCAAATCTAGATAAGGCCAGTTCACGACTTCTAGGGACGCATGTAATGTTATCGCGCCATAATAGGCCTGCTTCGTACCTACCAGAATCTAGGCGCTTGGTAGTCTCCTGTAGAATGTTTAAAGCACGTTGTTCGCTTGCGCTACGATAGTCTACCTTTGATATTCCTATAGAGTCTAAACGAAAGTATTCTTTGATGAGATTGTCCAGCGAAGAATCGTTGTCGACAGTTACGGAGATATGGTTAATGGATGTGGCAGCGTTGGATCTGCCAGAAATATGTCCGTAGAGGACCCACCCTAGCGCGGTGCGAGCGGCCGCGGGTTGATCACGAGTACCATGGCGGACCGCAGAAGGGAGTGACACATGCCAATTGTCCGCACCTATCAACAACATGGGCTTCGCATCATCATAACACACGACGTCCACTAAATCAGATAAATAATCGTACCTGGCGACGTCGTATAAACGTGCGGACTGCCTATTGATGCCCAAGTTCGGAATGGAACGCGCTCTGATGTCAAAACTGTCCGCACTATGTAGACCCTTTACTTTGATATTGACATAACTCACGTCAGCCTGCGTACTCAATCCGCCAATGCAGTCAATATTTAGCTTACACCTAGGGCCCTCAGCTCCCACCGAGTCCGCCACGGATTGGTCTAATAGAGTCACGGAACTCCCGTCGTCTAGAAGGGCATACGTGTTAACGCTTCCCAGGGGTCCAGAAATAGTAACTGCTATAACCTTTAAGAGTGGCTTAAGACGAGATGAGTTCAGTGGAGCAGAGTTGTGGGCTACGGTGACCGATCGCTGCTCGTCCTTTGACGCACTTGGCTTCTGCACCTTGGGGTTGGCGATTTCTGCGGCTGAGTGTACCTCTACATGGGCTGTCGTCACAGGTTGGGTTCTATGCAAGAGGGTGTGGTGCCGCTTCTCAACCGGGCAGCCTTCGAACTCACACTTCTTCTTGCAGTGGCGATATTGGTGAGATCCTTTTCTTAGACATCTACGGCAAACCTTGTTCTCCATCACCCATTGCCACCGATCGTCCAGAGACAAAGATTTAAAAACTTCGCAATCGCTAACCTCGTGTTTACCGTCATGGCAGTACTGGCACGAGTAGAAACTTTTTGGCTTTGGCGTGTTTGACGTTGTCGCAATTGCGTAAATCTTGTCTCTGGATGTTTTGACGGGTTGACATTGACTTTTGACAAGTGTCGGCTCTGGCACTATGACATCGAATTTTATTTGTAATTTTGCCTCGATTTCGAGGAAATCGGCCAAAATTTCTAATTTAAATTTACCAGAGCCAACCCTCGGCGATGCAAAGTCCCTCCATTTAGATCTGAGGAGTGGAGTCAACTTGCCTATGATGATGTTGAGGAGGTCCGGTGAAGCTAGGTGCTCGGGCAAATCCAGCAAGCGGATGATTTCGACGCAGTTGCGGATGCGACAGGCAAAGATGTTCAGCTCTCGCGCAGACTCGTACATACTAATTTTATGGAGGGCTTTTACCTCTGAGATCTGGTGTAGTACGATGACTTCCGGCTGAGCGAATCTGGTCTCTAGCGCCTGGACAATCTGCTCCGGGTCATCAGCTGATATCAGTCTGATGGAGACTGCCTCTCTGGCAGCTCCTTGCAGCGCCGCGCCAAGTCGTGTAATGTTGTCGCTAGGGGAGAAGTGTACCTTGGATTGTTCATATGACTTCTTGAAGTGGAACCATTCCGAAACGTGACCGTCAAACTTAGTGATGTCACAAACCTTTGTTGTCTTCTTCCCTGTGCCTGTAATTGCGTCGACCAGCTGATTAAATGATGTACCTAGATCTGGGCTAAGATTTTTATTTTTGTAGTAACAATTGTTATCTTTAGTAAGTGTGCCTAAACCTAGTGCATGTGGGGTGTGTTCAGCCGGCTCAACTGATGAGTACGCGCCCCTAGGGAGCGTACAGACACAGGGGACAGGGTGCGTCGATGTACCGGCGGGGGCCGGATGCATCGGCGAGTTAGCAGGAGCCTGGCGGGGAGGCACACAAGGGAGGACAGGGCGCGTCGAGGCACAGGCGGGAACTGAGCACGTCGGGGCACGGTCCAGAACGTCAAGGACAGGATGTGTCACTGTCACTGGACCACCTCCGTAGGCCGTGGCGGGCGTTGAACGCGGCAGGGCCACGCTACAAAATCCGGGCTCGTTTGCCCCTCTGTCGACAAATGAATGCGCTTTAGGAATCGTATTTAACCAGTCTTCGACTCTGTGTGGAGATCGGGAGCTGTGGGAGTTGCCCGAGTGGCGGGATCCTCCATGTGACGAGTTAGCCTGAATAGCGGCCAGCTTCGCCTGTAGTTCCAGCTCAGCAACGGCGCTCTCACGCTCCGCTTGCGCACGCTCACGCTCCGCTTGCGCACGCTCACGCTCCGCTTGGGCGTTTGCGAGCCGACGAGCGTGCTCCGCCTTGGCGGTCAAGATTTGAGCTTTTAACGTGCTGCTAGAGCGGCCTGACCGTGCGCTCTGTGGTACGATGCTTGACGAGGTTCTGCTGGCGGGTGGCAAGGTCTCGTTAGGGTTGGCGCAGGGCGGGGCCGGCGCGATGGCGCCGTCAGTGGAGGCACCGCCCTTCTGAGGAGCACCTGTTGGAACGATACCTGCTGTACCAGTCTTCGCCATGGCGGCCTGCGTCTGTGATCTTGTGGTGGGCATTTTCAAAGTAGCCGTTTACTTCTGACACCAATGTTGAGGATGGCTTTGAAATGATAATTTAAAACCTTGATATAAAATAACCACGACCACAATTTTCTTGGCATAAATATTTTTTTACACACACAGTGACAGCAGACAAAAAACATAAGAACAAATATTAAAAATAAAAAAGAAAACAAACATGAATATAAAAAAGGTTGGTTGCTGGTCGTCAACAGACATTCTAAGGCATTTTATATACCTATACTTAGTAAGCCAAAAGACGATTCTGACTGTGAACTTTCTGCGATATGATGGTTCTACTTTTTAATTATTATGGATATAAAAATGCCTAAAGATGATTCTGACTTACAAAATTATGAGTTTTGAATGTATGATAAATGAGTGTATGCCAAACGATTTCCTGCGAAATGAAGTTTATGCTATCCGCTGTTACCTATGCAAAATAATATTATGACATAAAAAATCCATACTATCATACATACTAATATTATAAATTCGAAAGTAACTCTGTCTGTCTGTATGTTACTTTTTCACGCCTAAACCGCTGAACAGATTTAGATGAAATTTGGTATAGAGATAGTTTGAGTCCCGGGAAAGGACACAGGACACTTTATAGCGGGTGAAACCGCGGGGCGCAGCTAGTCTGCTATAAAGGAGGGACCCGCCAAAAGAACCTCGCGTAGCACTGTAGGTATGTAGAAAGTAATTCAAATACATAGTTACCTTCAGTCAAGTCATCGTTGTAGTATATCAAAATGGCGGGTATGTGAATATTTTCAGCCAGCGCTACGTCGCTAAATCTATCCCGTTCGTCGGGTATACCATTTTCTTCCAGAGTCTTATTGAGGCAAAGTTCCTTGCCCATGTAAGACCATGTGTAGGACATTAGATGATTGTTGTGCGGTAGATACCTCATCATAATCTCGTAAATGGTTTCTTCAGAACATACTTCTAAAGTCACTGTGGAGCCTAATAGAAATTCTATAGATCAAGTTCATGTATTATACAGGGTGTTACGGAAAGGGTAATGTGTTCAATTTCACCCTGTATATCTGTATCTTGGTATTATACTCCTCTTCTTCTACAGGGTGTTACGGAAAGGGTATATCAATACAAACGGGTTGAAGAGTGTAACTGGTCTAGAATCTCTGTACAAAATTTCAGCTCAAAAGCATTAACTTTGAAAAGGCTTAATATTTTTTTATTTCGACATCACGGCGCTGCACTGGCGCGCGGCGGCGTGATATGCGTGTACTAGGCGCACAGACACACTACAGGTAATGGATAACGACCCTCGTAGTGCGGTGACACGTTTGTTATGATTTCAATTTAATAAAGTATCGAAATAAAAAAAATATTAAGCATTTTCAAAGTTACTGCTTTTGAGCTGAAATTTTGTACAGAGATTCTAGACCAGATACACTCTTCAACCCGTTTGTATTGATATACCCTTTCCGTAACACCCTGTAGAAGAAGAGGAGTATAATACCAAGATACAAATATAGTGTAGCGAGGTTGCGTAACACACTATCAGTAGCAATGGCTTTCATTTGGACAGTTAAATAACATTCATTGCGTTATTTACGTTGTTGAGCAGACAAATTTTTCGAACATTTATGAAGCAATGGATTAGCAATATCCTTCAAAATTATTCGGATATCGGCGTAGGTCCTATTGTAAAACCGACGGAGACATTAAGCTAAATTATATTCTTCTACATTATTCAACATTATATGACGTCATCACTCATTATAACCGCACCACTCCAGCTCAGTAACAGCCCGTGCGTCACCGCCTCGAAAAATTCCACCCGCTTGTAGCCAAAGCGCCGTCAGCAAGACGACCGCACGCTGCTGGCAAACCACCGTTGAGGTGAGAGCTTGTTGTTCACGCGCTGCTTACTAGTTGGTAGGTAACTCACCGGCCACGCGCCAACGGCTAGTTTTCAGCTTACAAACTGGTTTGCGAAAATTAGTGAAGAATTAGCGGGCAACGAGGAGACAGTCGTGCGAGCGGCACGGCGCGAGGACCGCGCGCGTTAGCGAGATGCCGCATCATGCCCGGGCCACACCAACGGGAAACGCGGTTGATTATCGCGATGATGTGCGTTAAACGTACCTACGTGCAGCCACAACTTATCGCGATAATTTTCGGCATTCCCCGTTAGTGTAGGCCCGGTATACCGCATGCATACTGCATGCAGGGTTTCGGCGCCGGGGAGCGTGCTGCCCCCTTATTCACAAACACTCGATATGCTTCCGTATCGTATCGAACATTAATCATTGTTATCGTAGGAGTCTTCTCAACGCTGTTCACAAGTCCAAAACCCGAAAATTTTGTCAGTTTAAATCAAATAGACGCCCGCTATTCTTCCAACAGATATTTGCTGTTGAGGGGAAGTCAAATCAGGTTATCGAAACGTCAGGTTTTCGATACGATAGCCTGCCGTATGGTTGTGAATCAGGGCTCTGGTATAATATAATGAGGGGCGGCACTTATTTCGCCGAAAAACGCGCCTTCTTGCTTTGTGGCATAATATGGCGCTTAAAATTCCTGAAGTCAGTGTAGTGTAATAAGCGCTTGACTTAAATCGTCTTTATGTACTTGCCAGTCAAAGTATTAGTTATCCTGATAGGCCTAGTTTTAGCTGAAGCTTTGCCCACTACATATTTGTCGCCACTCCACCATGGTTCATCTAGTTTGCGCCACTTAGGGGAGGGGACTATGGGGCGCCGGAAGGCATGGCCGCGGGTGCGGTATGTGACCTGTGTACCGGTCACAGGATGGATCTGCCGCACCCATTCCCCATCTTTGAACCAATAGCTCAAGTCTTTGCCGGCGTTCGCTAGCACCGTCATAGCTAGCTGTAAAAGAAAATTGTAACATGAACTTACTTCAATTCAGAACTTTTGATAGGTAGGGAATATAAAATTTAACTTTTGGAATAGAAAATTTAACAAGCTTTATGTCCCTTCACCCAATCAGCTGTGCTATATTATAATAAATGTGTAAGTGCTTGAACACGTTGACTCGCGTGCGCGGTGGCGGGCGCGGTCAGGAAATATCAAACACACAGCATAGTATGCTAGTGTTCACGTACCAAACGCAGGTGCGGCGAAAGTAGCGCCAGCTAGCGACTGGCGCGTGCGGCGCGCTCGCGTTTATAACAAACCTATGATGATGTTTGTGTGTGTTCACGTCGAACTAGCGGCGGAGCGCGCGATTCACTTGCGACGTCAGATAAGTTCAACCATATCGAACTTATCGCGCAAACGCCTGGCGGCCAATGTGAACACGAACTCGCCAGTCCACCGCGCACGCACCCGTCACCGCGCCCGCGCGTTCCATTCCTACTTGAACTGCAAGCACTAACAGTGTATGTGTAAAGTAAAAGGATCTAAACGATTTTTTGTAACATTTTCCTTTTTACACGACTGCCCAAAAAAAGGAGTGCAAAGGTATGATTCCGATCTCGGCAGCACGCAGCAGTGCTGCCGCAGCACTACTAGTCCCCATATATTCTCTATAGGTTTATATGAGATTACATTAGATACGAGCACGGTGGGATTCGGTCTAAGTCCACCTGCTTAGTTCACCTAGGTGGACCACGGGCACTTTTTCTTGCCGTTGGAGCACCTAAATGATGAGGAATATGCAAATAAAAATGTCTATCGGCCATGGTCCACCTAAAATTAATTCCACGGAAATAAAATCCTCTTCCTGAGCCCTGATTCACAACCATACGACAAGCTATCGTATCGAAAACCTGACATTTCGATAACCTGATTTGACTTCCCCTCAACAGCAAATAGCTGTTGGAAAAATAGCGGGCGTCTATTTGATTTAAACTGACAAAATTTTTTGGGTTTTGGACTTGTGAACAGCGTTGAGAAGACTCCTACGATAACAGTGATTAATGTTCGATACGATACGGAAGCATATCGAGTGTTTGTGAATTAGGGAGCTGATCCGGCAGCAATGCTGCGCGACATTGCTGCATCACATTGCTGCTGTGCTCGGAATGTAATCTTGAAGGCACGATTCCGATCTCAGCAGCACGCAGCAGTGCTGCCGCGTCACTACAGGTCGCCATACATTTTCTATAGGTTTATATGAGACTAGCTGCGCCCCGCGGTTTTACCCGCATAAATGTCGATCCCGTGGGAATATCGGGATAAAAACTATCCTATGTCCTTCCCCGGAATGCAATCTATTTCTCTGCAAAATTTTATCAAAATCCGTTCAGTGGTTTAGGCGTGAAAAGGTAACATAGGTACAGACAGACAGACAGAGTTACTTTCGAATTTATAATATTAAGTATGGATTACATTCCGAGCACAGCAGCAATGTGACGCAGCAATGTCGCGCAGTAGTATAACGTCGTGTGTACCTAAATCTTTATTAGCAAGGCTGTTAGCCAACATTAATATTACCTACTAACCCTTTTGCCGTCGCAATAAAAATAGCCTTGTTTAAAACAAGGGCAATACTCCACGCAGTTGTTACAGTACCAGTTCTTATTGGCACATGAACAGGTCTTGAAGCACTTACAGTTTCGGAACTGCTCTTGAAGCCAGTTCGTCACGTCGTAGACCAACCCGTTGACCGACACCCAGCAGTCTGAAGAACGGTTGTGAATAGCCACCTCTGCTGGGGTGTACCATTGCTGCTTCGTATATATCATGGGTGTACGAGTATATTAAGTAGTATCAAAAGATATGATTAAGTATTTTCTTTACAAATGGATTAATTATTGATTACTCACATGTCATTTTTTTTTTTCATTTACGAGACGTTTAACGTCATTTTCTTTGCTGAGTTTTGTTTAGATAATTGTTAATGAAACCTTTTTGGTAGCCCAGAGAAAAGTGGGTTTATATAATTATATGTATGTTTTTATATTAGGTTTTTATGGTAAAATTTTTATTTTTATTCGGGAAAAAATTAAGTAAACATCCGTTTTTTATGGGATTTATGTATTTATTGGGACAGGAAAACTAAACAGCAAAAGTAAAAAAAAATTGCCTTTAAATATAAGTCAATTTTGACATAATTAAGTAGCGTACACATCGGCATTTATTTAGTACTACTCTACAAAGGAAACTGTGCAATTATGCGGTGGCATTCCCATACAATTTGTGTCCCCCACGCGATATCGCTATTTCTAGTTCACAATACACCCGCTTATTTGCGTACTTATGCGCCGAGACCACCACGCATGCGCGGATCCGATAATTCTATCCACTTGTTGCCCTAAATTATAGCGACAGCAACCCCATGCAAAGAACTTTAAAATAAACTGCCGCGCTTTTTGAACATAGAGTAGTGATGAGCGAGACCTCTATGACGCGCGCCCGTGTGACGTATTGTTTTTTTAATTTATTCAGCTTTTAGCAAAGGACATTAAACTAAAGTTCAGAATGAGTTTCATATAATGGTGTTCATGTGAGAGCAATCTTAAAAATATGTTGTCTTTATTTTTGGTGAAGTGTGAGTGTATCAGTGAACCTACTTGTGGTTTTTAGAAACGTCAAAAATTAAGAAGTAAGTCTTGTTGCGTGTTAGGTACAGACGCGAGACGCCAGCACATAAACCTACTACAATCTGTCAAATTTCTTTAATAGATTTTCGACTTTATCACCAAACAATAAGGTTCAAAGTTGATTGGGAAAATCTGACAGTTTCGGGTAGGTTGATGTGCTGGCGTCTGTACAATGCGTGTCACGAAAGATGAGATTTGACACACCACTCTTTAGCGGTATGAGGTCTGAGCGCTAGGTTCGAACTTATGAAGCAATGGATTAGCAATTTTCTTCAGATACCTAGTGTATTACCCAATAAGGGTGCTGATGGCTCTGATGTCGAAATTATTATTTAGACATCAGACGCTTAAAGGTAGCAAAAAGTTCGGTATCCCCTACCGAAAGACATAAAAAACAAGCTATTGTGTTATCTGAATCGGAACATAGATAAGATGCTCATCGAATTGCTCTATTGTCTATGCTTGCCATAGATACCTACCGCATCCGGTAGTCTAAATGAAATTGTAAATGGGAGGACAAAAAACCAAAACCTCATGTTCGAAAGGTTTTTAGGGTTCCGCAGTAAAATGGCAAAAACAGACTCCTTATTATTTCGTCGTGTCCGTTGGTCCGTTTATGGGTTTATATGAAATAAGTACATAACTTATGTTTGTGGCTGGTAAAATCACTTACTATGCAAACGTAAATATTTATCCCGACCACGGACCACATACTTGGCCTTTTTTTGTCTTTTGTTTTTGGTTGGTAGTGATCGTTGGCCAAGCGTAACTGCCGAGCATGTAAATGTGACTTTCTTGGGTTCGACCCCCGGGACAGGTATAACGTTATTGGGTTTTTCCGATATATTTTACTAAGTTATCAGCATAACCATGAGAGCAGTGGGAGCCCAGTGGTAACGTACTTTGTGTAAATTATTACATCAACTCTGCTCTCAAAACGGTGAAGGAAAACATCGTGTGGAAACCGGCATGTCCTAGAACCAAAAATTCAAAAACATGTGACATCTACCAACCCGCATTGGGCCCTCGTGGTAGATTATAGCCCACTCCCTCTCCAAGAGAGGAGGCCTGTGTCCCAGCAGTGGGAACATTATAGGCTGATTATAAAGTTATCAGCCCAGAGTCTAGCTTTGTGCCCTATACAGTAGGTACTTAATGGCGAAACTGTAAGGCCGCAACCTAACTAAAAGCGATTGTCGCGCGCGTGTCTTTGTTAAATGAATAAGTAGGTACTTATGACATAGTCGCGCTAAAATCAAGTCGCATTTGTTAGCCTATTTTGTGTCCCACTGTTGTGGGCAAATCGCGTTTGTGCGTCAAAATTCATTACAAACTATCACGTCGATCGCGTAATTTGCGTATTCGCGCGACAACGATAGCTTTTGTTTAGGACGCAGGGTACCTATGTGTTTTATTGCGGAACACTAAAATGTGACTAAAATTATAACAATGTCTTATGTTTTACTACCATCTCATAGTAACCTTAATTATTATGTAATTGCAGGTAATTTTACAAAATGGCGACGCTACCGATTTTCGTATCTTTGAGCAGGTAAATTATATTATAGGTACCTACTTATTTCTAATTTTCTGCTTAAGTATGTCGTTTTTGCATTTAAATATTATCGTAGTCAAATCAAATCAAAAGTCATGATATTAGACAGAGTATCAGCACTTTTTTTTAACGTCAAAATTACGTAAGACAGTCCACCTAAACGCCTGCTGTTCAATCAGTCCTCCTTCTCTTTGATGATGTCTTCAAACTATTAATTTATTAATAGAAAACAAACAGCTCATTTATCAAATTGTTCAGTCGACAAAATCCATCGGTTTTTTACAAAACTCGACGATCCTGCATACTCATCTCTTTTGTTGACTGTACCTACTTGAAAATGAAATGCCTGCTGTGAGCATAGTTTCGGCTGCCGGCCGTGGCATCCGGTTGCCAAAGCGCGCTTCCGGTGTCCGTATTAGGAAGTAAATTCCAAGACGTGCCATCACCTAGGGCTACCAAGTAACAATAAAATATTTTTTTTGTTACGCCAGAGGATTTTGGTGTCTTCAATTCTTCAATGCACAAGTGGTAATTGAATTTATAGTGGGGTAGGTTACAACTAAAAAGTGAAAAATAAAAACTTTTTTACAAAAAAAAAACAACCGACTTCAAAAAAAAACACTACAAAATGACAAATAACTTTAATTTCGGAAGTCGGTGTCAGAAAACGAAAATGTGGAACCAAGAAACCGATTTTTGAAATTAAAGTTATTTATCATTTTGTAGTGATTTTTTTTTAAGTCGGTTGTATTTTTTTTTTTTGTAAAAAAGTTTTTATTTAGCTTACAGTTTATTTTAACTTAAATTTTTTACCTCAGTCGGGTTTTTTAGTTTTTTAAATATCCTTTTTTTTTAACTGTACATATGTCTATGTTTTAATATTTTGTCTGTCTTCTTGTGCGAGTCCCGAGCTCACGTGGACTGTTTCTACACGATGATACGGAAGCGGACTCTGCTCCCGACCTATACGGCACGGGTACTTCCCAAAGCAGCCGTGGCCAGAGAGTACCTGCGTCAGCCAGAAGCTGAGGACGCCATGCCGCCTCTCGATCTACGCCTCCATGACGGGTCTTCGCACCGCTATAATGGCGTGGGATCGTAGTAGGTGGTGCTCTGTAGTGTCTGCCTAGCTCCTGGGGAAAAAGGCGTGGGTTGTATATATTTATTACGTGGTAAATTAGCGTTCGGAGCGCGCAAGCCCCACCATGACGTCAACGTAGAGATACGGCGGCGGGGTGATTATTATTCTATTTTTTTTTTTAATTTATATATCTCGGGACCATGGGGTTCCGGTCCTTTGGAAGGCGTACGAGGGGCCGAAGCCAACTTGCAGAGACCCCTTAGGAAATTTTAATGAAATGTGGCACCAACCGACGATTATCCCTGTATGCACTATGCAAGTGCACCCAAGGACAACCCCCGGTTGGTGTAGGACTATTGCAGGATATGGAAAAATAAAAAGTTGTGCTATGGATTTGGGTGGCTAAAGTGGACTGGTTACCAATAACTATGGGAGAACTATGACCCCTGCGGCCGTGCCTAATCAATGTTTTATATGTACACGGATAAAATAGCAGGGGGTGACTTGCACACTCAATAATGGGCCCCCGGAGACGGTCGCTAGCACAAAATGACGTAGCGACAAGGGGGCAACATGTCCTGAAGTGCTTATGAGGAGTGGAGAGGTATTCCACGGCTATCAGGACAATCCCGGAAGTACGGTCAAGATCCCTACCAGCATCTTATTGAAATGCTTCCTTCCTCCGAGCACGTTTGCTCTTGCGAATCTCCACTTAAGCCGGCCAATAAAGGCAAGAATGAGGTGGGAGCTCTGTTCCTCGTCATTGTTCACTCCAGCCGGCCAATAAAGGCAAGCCAGAGGTGAGAATCAAGACTTCTCCCGGGAGATAGGGTCCGTGGGGTCGCTTCTGCCCAACAGCTCGCCACATGCTGTCCTGCGGGTTTCTGTATCACTCTTGGTCTGGCTCCTCACCCTAGACCTGTTCCAGCAAAGTAAACTCTTCCGGCACAGGCCTAGAGTTCGGAGCACGCAAGCCCCACCACGACGTCAACGTAGAGATACGGCGGTGGGGTGATTTTTCATCATCATCATCATCATTTCAGCAGAAAGACGTCCACTGCTAGACATAGGCCTCCCCCAAGTACCTCCACTTCGACCGGTTTTGTGCTTCTCGCATCCAACGTGTTCCTGCGGCCTTCACAAGGTCGTCGGTCCACCTTGTGGGAGGCCTTCCAACGCTACGCCTTCCTGTACGCGGTCGCCACTCCAGAACCTTTCGGCCTCATTGGCCATCTGTTCTGCGAGCAATGTGCCCTGGCCACTGCCACTTAAGTTTGGCAATTCTTCGGGCTATGTCGGTTACCTTGGTCCTCCTGCGGATCTCTTCATTTCTGATTCGATCCCGCAGGGAAACTCCAAGCATAGCCCTCTCCATTGCCCTTTGGGTGACTTTCAGCTTTCTAATAAGGCCCATTGTGAGCGACCACGTTTCAGTGCCATATGTCATCACTGGCAACACACACTGGTCAAAGACTTTCGTCTTGAGACACTGCGGTAATTATTATTAAATACTTTTTCTTTCTTCGGCTTTTCTAAGCCGAAAAGGCTTAGAAAAGCCGACGCAACGTTCGCACAAACGTATAAATAGATTTTATCACGATTTTTTTTTTACTGGATTTTTAACTCTCAGCGTTGAGCCGAGCACTGAGAATCCAACAGAGCGCATACCAGCGCTTCAAAAACCACGCTATTGTATTTTCAACTCTCGGCGCTAAGCAGTGGGTTGAAAATCCATTGCTTAGCGCTCTTTCTTGCCTAAAAACTGTTTGCCGGCCCTATGGCAATTGACATTAATTCAAAACAGCACAGCAGCCTTATTACCATTATTATTTCGTGCTGGCTATCAGTTCTCACATACAAATTGCATGTCTACAATGTTGTACATAGGTAGGTACACGGTACACCCTTTGATACGTGTCATCGTCTTCCTTGAGTGGAAGTACTTGCGTGACAGCGTCTGTACATTCAGTTTTTTTTTTTATTATCTGTTGCATTCATCTATATTCTATCTTTGTCAATTTTTAAAATTATGGTAAAAAAACACTATCTCTCCCTAAACGTCATTTATATACTCTTTGCACTTTATGATTATTCAGGGTGAATTTTCCAAGTGCGCGTGGATGGCCAAATCCGAAACTATGAGGAATAGCGAAAACTGGTAGCGCCCGCGCTATTACTTCGCTTAGCGTTCTTTCTGACTTTTTTTTTTTTTTGCTCAGCTCTTAGGTAAAGGTCGTAGCGTGTGTATGTTAATCTATAGCGTTCCTCAAGAATTGGGCTATCAAATGCAAAATAGTACATTATAATTCAATGCACACGCGTTTCATACGACGTTTTTTCAACACACTTGCGAGGAAAAACAGACTTGTATTGTTAAATATTAACTTCTATGGAAAATGGCGCGCTGGTTTTGTACCTATTTCCGCGCGCCGCGCTAGCGTGCGCGCGCAGGTTTACCTTTACTTCGTTAGAACGGCGCGCGTTTATTTACATAGAAGCACTGACAAAATCGCTATACAGCCTATAGAAAAAATATAATAAACACAAAATAATGTTTAGATTGATCATAGTGTTGTCGTATGTCAAATTGTAGTTTAGTTAGTATGGAATTAGAAAGTACTATTGGCATAGAGAAATAATCATTAGTTCAGTGAGAATCGGCAATAATCTGGAGGGACCACGGACACTTTAAGGTGAATGCGCAGTGGTAGCCCGCAATATTCAAATTTTCATACGTTTTTTGCAATTTGCAGGTCGGCATCAGGTTGTATCTTGATCAAAATATGATTCGCGACTATAATAGATATTTATTTACAGAATTATAGTCATTAGAATCATTAATGTATATCTTTAAGTTCCCTAAGAACTTTTCCATAATAGATAGAAGATGTATAAAATAGCAGATGTAGGTATTAATGAAGATGCATTATTATTGTGTAATTATGATGGTGAAAACCGCATCAAAATCCGTTGCGTAGTTTAGGAGAACAACAGGCTCACACAGACAGACACGATGTAGATATAGTTTAATAGATTTAAACTCCTCGCGCGTGCACTTCGACCAAGAAGCTTTATAGGTAAAAATGGCTATTTAGTAATCTGTGACAACACTCTAAATACCTAAGTGAAAACGAATGTGGTCGGACTCTCTCTTTCTGAATACGTACAGGGCCGTCTTAACAATATTGGGCGCCGGGGTGCGAAAATCAGCCTGCGCCATTGATATATAAAAAACCTTTTTTATATATATCAATGGGTTTTTATATATCAATGGCCTGCGCCCCAATTTTCGTGTTTTATTTTTTTATTTAATACTTACTCTACAATAAAATTAGGCACATTTTCAAACATCAAATTTAATTTTTCCGGCTTTAAAATCGGCCAACTTTTTTTTATGATATCGTCTGTTTTGTAATCCAACTTTCAATAGTTTTTTTTTATTAATTTTAATTTCGAGAAGGTTTACGTATGGTACGTGTAGGTATAAGGATTGGCTTGCGCCCCCTGAGACCCTGCGCCCGGGTGCCACGCAGCCACGCACACCTTGCACCCCCGGGTAAAGACGGCCCTGAATACATACATATGACAAAGAAAACAGATATCACTGTCTCGTTCTTATGTGTGTATTTAGAAAGAGAGTGTCCGACCACAGTCGCCTTCACTTAGGTATTCAGAGTGTTGCCTCCACTTTTATTATCTACTAGCAGGGCCCTGCGGTTTTACATAAGTGTCGATCCCGTGGGAATATCGGGATAAAAAGTATTCTATGTATTAATCCTGGTTATAAACTATCTGTGTGCCAAATTTCATCCAAATCCGTTCAGCTGTTTGTGCGCGAAGAAGTGACAAACATATAAACACACAAACTTTCGCCTTTATAATATTAGTAAGAAGTATGATTAGTGTGATAAGCTTCTTGACTTCGACGTTCGCTTGCGCATCTTGCCGTCTGTCACTGTCAAAGCGGATCTTGCGTGACAGTAGTCGCGCATGGCTTCAAGCTGACTAATAGTTATCAGACTATCCTTATAGTTGCAGTACCTAGTCGTTTCATACCTATTAGTTGAAGATACTGGAAACGTGAGAGGTATTTATAACACGTGACAGTAATTTCTTCCGCGTTGAACTCAATTTGGCTATCTCTAAATATTTTTATGAGCAGACGCGACAATACCTTGCTGTGTCATCAGTTCGCTAAGACAGCATCACAACACTAATGCGCAAAAGTGTTTACTGCATGGCTCCGGTTCCGGTCATAATGATAAAATGGGTACATATATGAATTTCGAAAATTTACATATCTACGGTTAAAATATCAATGTTCAAAACATCGAAAATTTAAATATCGAACGACCATAAAATCGAAAATTAAAATAACGTAAGTTTATATTGTCGAATGGTTAGATAAGCTACGTCCAATATATCTTAAATCTAATTATCGACAAACATGACATCGAAAGGCTTAAATATCGAAGTACAGATTATCTAATGACGTAAATATCGAAGTACAGAGTATCGAATGTCCTAAATATCGATATTTATTTATATGTTGTGCTACAAAAATTAGTGACAGAAACAAATCGCTGCAAAACCGACTCCAGGTGGTCTTGTCTGCCCTACCCCTAGAGTGTAATTTAAGCCCGCGTAGGCGCGGAGGGGCGAGGCGGCCCGCGAGCTGAGGCGGAGGTGGCTTTAAAGCCCGCCGCCGCGGCTGAGGCCGACCGGCGAAGCCGGCCAGCAAGCCGAAGCTGCGGTGGTGAGCGTTAAAACCATCGACGACGATAAGCTCGCATGGGACCGCCGGAGCCCCGCAGCGCCGGAGCCGTGACAGAAACCATGCCTGCTGCATGATGCATGCTCGCTTGCATGATGCATGCTTGCTTGCACGCTGCATGCTTAAGTAATATTATTTTCACATAATAAATAACTTAAAATAAAACACATTTGTAGGCCGCGCCCGCTCTTGCATCTTATGTCGACGGAGCCCCGCTACGCGGGGCCCCTATTTCTGTGTAAAGGGTTTAAAGTAACCTAACCTAACACCGGGGTGCCCTTCGCTCTCTCTTGCATCCTACGTTGCCTATCGACCGACCGCAACCGTGCAACCCGTGTAAGAAGAACTGGTTTGGCCTAGGCGAAACTAGTTCATCCTAAAATCGGGTTGGGCCGGTAACATATACAGGGTGTTACGGAAAGGGTATATCAATACAAACGGGTTGAAGAGTGTATCTGGTCTAGAATCTCTGTACAAAATTTCAGCTCAAAAGCATTAACTTTGAAAATGCTTAATATTTTTTTTATTTCGACATCACGACGCTGCACTGGCGTGTGGCGGCGTGATGTGCGTGTAGGTACTAGGCGCACAGACACACTACAGATAATGGATAATGACCCTCGTAGTGCGGTGACACGTTTGTTATGATTTCAATTCAATAAACTATCGAAATAAAAAAAAGACGGATTGCACTCCGGGAGTGCCAGCAGAAGTGAAAACTTGAATATTAACGTTGAAATAAATCAATTATTAATTTAATTAATATAAGTAAGTTTTTTTCACAATTTCTGCGTCACTTTTTTCATTAATCGATGCACTTTGTTCAATTTTCATTTTTTGAAACACTTTATAAGTATACACGAATTTTACGAATACACAGCAGTGTGGCTACTACACAGACGGTCGAGCCATCAGCTGTCCATCCACGTCCGCGTCCGCGTCCACCATCACCATCACATCACATCACATCATATCACCATCACCATCGCCATCATCATCGCCATTGCATCACCATCGTCATCGCCATCACCATCACTATCACCATCGCCATCGCCATCACCATCACCATCCATCCATCCATCCATTATCGTGTCTCACTTGGTTCACTTCGGTTGGCGCCGCCGTAGAAAGACATGGGGGGGGAATCTCTCCTGACGGTCACGTGTCCTGACGCGATGCCCTGACGCGAGTTTAACATTTTTTACCCATTACAAAAAGTGTTCAACGCCGCTAAAGAAGTTTTCACTTCAAAAAATATTATCGATATTGAAATTTTCGATGTTTTAAACGTTGACATTTTACACGTAGGTATTTTAATGTTCGACATTCAAATGTGTACCCCTGGGTGCCCTTCGCTCGCTCTTGCATCCTACGTCGCGCGTCGCCTATTGACTGACCGCAACCATACGACCCGTGTAGGGAGAACTGGTTTGGCCTAGACGAAAACATTTTTTTCCACTTTAACGGACTCAACCAGATAATCTGCAGATTAACTAGTTAATCTGCACTCTAACTGATTTACGCACATTAGCGGTAACATATATACACATTTTGAGACAATCAATTTCGTCTGGTCGACGTCGATTGACCGCTTGCGCTATCCAGTTGCTTCTTCATATAATTGTAGACCTATTTATAGCCAGCGGCAACGCCCCCGTGGAAGTCGAAAATTACCCCACGGGAACGTCGTTGCGCGCTAAAAAGTGTCCTATGTCCAAACCCAAGCCATCTTTGTGCCCAAATCCGTACAGCCGTTAAGGCGTGAAAAGGTAACAAAAAGATAGAGTTAATGTCGCATTTATAATATAAGTTTAGTATGGATACAGAAATAGCCCTAAGATCGCGTTTCTTAAGGTCAAGGCGGTCAAACGCACCTACACGAATTAACCATGATCCAGAACGGTAAACATAACATAAGGCAGTTAGAGTTGCGCCGGCGCACATACGGTTAGGACTGTCATTATCAAGTTCCGGCTGCAACTGGTTTGGCAGCAGCCTCGTGAATTATACAGTTAAGTCCTCGATGTCCTTTAGCTGGCAAATGTCCGAAGGAAAATTGTATATTACAAATAGGAGGTAAGTACATATTTTCACAGAATAATGCATAACATGATTCTGAGGAATTAAAAACGTTAATACAAACTAAGTCAATGCACTTGATGCTGTCCTTACACCCACGAGCTCATAACATACTTATTTATATTCGTTGGAGGTAAGAAGGGGCTTTGACCAGCTCTCTATTGCCTGTAAGACCCTAACCGGTCGTATTGACTGCCCTGAGCTCCACGGACTTTTCTGCCGCCTATTTGTGCCCGACAAATACCTTGGGCACCGTCAAAGCCGCCGCCATAACCTGTTCGCACTACCGCTATCTAGATCTGTTGCTAGAGCCGAATCACCAGTATGTCGAACCCTAAGGATGCTAAACGCCCTCCTGACTGCTGACCCTGAATGTGATGTGTTTGCTGATGAATGGAAGAAGATAATGCGTGCTTGTCTGGTGTTTTGTGAGAGACGATATGCGAGGGTGTCCACTGTTACATGTTAGTTTATGATGTATTTAATTTATTTAACCATTTACTCAAACAAATATTAGTAATTTTATCCATGAATTGTATATCTTTGAATTTGAATTTAATTTTTGTATTGTATGTTATTTGAATGCTTATTTTATCCTAATTTTTATAATTCTATGTTAATTAATGTAATTGGACCTGTGCCGTTTTAATTAACTATAAATAAATAAATTAATGGCACCCAATCCTTCTGTAATTTCGGCTAATTCTGGCCTTTGATATAATAATCGGGTGCAGAAAATTGGATATGGCAGCAATCGTCATCTGCCTAGCCTTCTCCCAACTATGTTGGGGTCGGCTTCCAGTCTAACTGGATGCAGCTGAATACCCAGTATTTTACATGGAGCGACTACCATCTGGGCGCCATCGGTCTGACCTTCACAACGACTAAGTCTGGTTGTCAGACTTTCGGGCTTCTGACGACCCGTAACGACTGTCAAAGATCTACGTGAATGGATATAGTAGCAAATGTATGCCCAATATTACAGTAGATATATTTTATATGCAGATCGCTTTACTTATCCTAGGGGCATAATTGCTACCAAAAACTGCTGCAAAGACAATTTGTTAAAAAAATAGGGGATTATCAATACGTCCGACACTCATTGCAAATGTGGTGCTCTTGTCGCTCAATTCTGTAAAAATCTCACCGTGAAAACTGAGGTGAAGTGAGTTTGCTGTCAATGGTGTCAATCCAGCTCACTTTAAGCTCACTTCACCTAAATTTTCACGGTGATCTTTTTACAGAATAGCACCGCTGGTCATACCTGGGTCTACAGGGTTGTACGGAAAGAGTATATCAATACAAACGGGTTGAAGAGTGTATCTGGTCTAGAATCTCTGTACAAAATTTCAGCTCAAAAGCATTAACTTTGAAAATTCTTAATATTTTTTTTTATTTCGACATCACGGCGCTGCACCGGCGCGCGGCGGCGTGATGTGCGTGTACTAGGAGCACAGACACACTACAGGTAATGGATAATGACCAAACCAGCACATGGGCGCCAGACGACCCCGTGTCTGGGCACCCTTGGTCCCCCTGCGACGGGTCAGGTCATTGGCCCCGCCGCCTGCCAATTTTCGGCCGCAGAGGATAGGGAGAGCGGCCAACGTCATACCAACACTCCTCTTCCTCTGCGGCCCCACCGCGTCCGCCATCGGACGGTGGCGACCCCGTCAAGGCCGCGGAAGGTAGGGAGAGCGGCGCACCGCAATACCGGCACTCCTCTTCCACCGCGGCCTCCAACCCTCAGCCGCGATGTCTCCGATACGACATCGCGGCCCGCCTCAGCTGCGATGTCGCTCAAGCGGCACCGCAACCTACTTGTTGGCCGCTACGTCGTCGGCTTACCGGCAAAAGCCCTGACGAGCGGCCCCTCCTCGGGTTCCACTTCGCTTCACCGTGGGTGTCCAAGCCACGGCTACTGAGCCCCCCCGCCTCGACAATGCGGGAACCCACCGGGGGGGAATCTTCAGCACCCTAGAGGTACCTAACTAATGTTAATAGTACTTACTAGTTATAATCACTTAAGTATCTTATTATATAAGCGAACTGTTATTTTTGAGTTCTTATGAGAAATAAAGTTCCTTAAACCCAAGTGACTCCTTAATATCTGTTTCTAAAGTATAAGTATACCTAACCGAAATTCAAAATTTAAAACACCATAAAGATATTTTTCATTCGACAATAATAATTGAGGTTATTTTTATAACCTCAATTTTAGTCGATGATTTTTCAATTACAATACAACAATTCTATTCAAACAATAATTGTTTTAAAAAAGTGATGAGATATAAAATTGAAACCTTCTAAATACAAATGAATTCCCTATAGTAAGTGATAGCGTGATAATTTAACCTAAACAGGGTTTGTTTACACTTTCCTCTGATACTTTTGGAATAGGCTATACTTCTACTGGCACCAAACAATAGAAAGTACACCTTCTGTGTACGAAAAGAAGAAGAAGCGCATTTTCGCCAAGATGTCGTGTCGCAAATAGCGTGTTGTCTTAAATACTCAGTTGTAGCATCTAGGTTACAATCAGCATTCCGCCAACGTCCAATAATTGACGTATTTCTAACGCTAATTACAAATTACAGCGGTATTGTTTCATGCGGATACAGAGATTAACAGAACTAACGCGTCTGTAGAAAGTGATTTACTTGAAAAAGAAAGATCGGAATCAAAAGGAGTAAGTATGTAAGGCTTGTAGCAGGTGGCGATGGCGTTCTGTAGTTTCTGCTTATCCCAATGGGACGAAAGCAAGGGGGTAGGGTAGGAGTAGGGGTAGGGTAAGAGTAGGGTAGGGGTACGGTAGGAGTAGGGTAGGAGTCGGGAAGGGGTAGTGTACAAGTAAGGTAGGAGAAGGGTAGGGGTAGGATTAGGGTAGGAGTAAGGTAGGACACCACGCGAATGAAGTCGCGCCGGGCAGCTAGTATTGTATAATTGCATAGCACATGTGAGAGTACTATGTACAATAATGTACATACTATAAAGCTACCATTTACTGGGTACGTCTTTCATTGACTTGAATGTGCTCTGGCGGCTGAGAGTGCTCACTCAAATATCTCGCTGATGGTGGCGCATGTGTTGGATCATTTAGCTCCCTTCAGAATGGTTGAGCTGAATGGTGCTAATACATGCGTCATGTTCGTGAACGGGCGCCGTCAGTAGGGACTGGTCATCTCTTTGCTGCCATGGCTTATTTTAATTTAATAATAATATCTTTATTTAATCTGACTACATTGGTCCACTGGTTAGTACACAAACAAACTTATCAACTATGTGTTAGTATCTATTAACTAAGTAGGTAATTATTATTTAATATTTCATCCCTGCCACACGAGCAACCGGACAGTGTCTCACTACCGGCGCATCGTGCTGTTCAGCTAGGGTTTTCAAGATACTGTTGCGGCTAGCCCTCATTCTGCCTATTAAGGATGCGGTCTTTTTCCTCATAACAGCATAAAAGTCGTCAGTTCGTGCTGCAGCAAACATGCTTGACGCACTGCAGAACCTGGGCAACCCCAACAGCACCCTGAAGCCATTATTATATTGCACACGCAGAGCATCTAGCGTCCTCCGCGTATAGCTGACCCACAAACCGCTCGTGTAGAACCCTTGACAATAAGCTTTAAATAGAGTTATTTTAACTTCGTTACTACAACGAGCAAATCTGTGAGCCAGCATGTTGCATCTGGCTGCTAGTGCCCTGCGCTTGCGATCCATATCTACCTGATCTTTGAGGTCCTCGGTGACATAATGTCCTGAGTATTTAAATTGGGCGACCCTTTTAAGGGTTCGTCCATTGAGGGATATTAAGGGCTCGTAATTTAAACGTTTTCCCGGAGCAGCAAAGATCAGATACTCACTTTTAGCAACATTGTATACCAGGCCGTGGGCTGCTGCATACCTTTCACAGACGCTCAGCATGTCCCTGATTGAGCCAGCCGTTGGACCCAACAGCACCATGTCATCAGCGTAGCTTAAATTATTAACGCTAACGCCACCTATTCTGCATCCAACTGGTCTGCTGCTGAGTTCAACGATCAACTCATTTACATATAGGTTGAAGAGCTTCGGTGAGGTTAACCCCCCCTGCCTCACCCCACACTCCAACCTATACGCTTCAGATAGAACGTCTCCCCAACGAACTTGGTTTAACTGGTTAGAGTACCAGTACTGGAACAAGCCCGTCAACTCCGATGGTACACCCGCTCCCCTGAGCTTATTCCAAAGGACATCATATGACACAAGGTCAAATGCCCTTGAGAGATCAAGGAAGCAGGCATACACCGGAGTACTTCTATCCTTATAGTATTGGACGGTCTGCTTTAGACAGAGGATCGCACTCTCAGTGGAAAGTCCAGGCCGAAACCCAAACTGTGCGTCATGTACAGTTATCCATTTATCAAGTTCCTTGTCCAGCAAACCGTCCAATACCTTAGAAATTATGGTGGCCAAGGATATCGGTCTGTAATTCGCCTCGTCAGATATATCCCCAGTTTTATTTTTCACGATTGGTACCACTATTGTTTTCAGCATGTCGGGTGGAAGGTACGAGTGGCTAACGCACAGTGTGAAAAACAGTGCCAGAACTCTAGGCAAATGTACCCCCGCACACCTGAGGTGCTCAATGCTGAGACCGTCGTGACCCGGAGACTTTCCCTTAGCCATTCTTTTGATTACATCAGCTACATTCTTGGCAGAGAAACGGATCGGCTCATAATCACGACTAGTCTCATCATCGATCACCCCCCGTGCCGGCCCAAGTGGAGATGATACCATAAATCGATCTTTGAACATGCGGGCTATCTCCCCCGGCGAACCACATTCCCCCACGCTCACAGGGCGGCCCGGTCCAACCTTCAGTTTATTGGTCGACTTCCAGAACTCAGAAAAATTCTTAGACGCTCGGTGCGTCGCTAATATGTCCATCTTAATCTGATCCTGGTGATTTTGGCACCATTTAAGCCTACCCCTAAAGATTTTCTGACTCCGTCGCATGTCTTCCCAAATTCTACCCGATTTTGGCTTATTATAAAACAGCCACGTTTGATACTTAGACCGGGCCTCCGCATAAGCACCCCGAACGTGCTTGTTCCAGCCTGCCACTTGTCTCACCTTTTGGGGTTGCTTGTCGTTCCAGGCCTGCACCGCAGCCCCCGACAAGGCATTTACAATATTGCCATACATACGATCTAGAGTACGCCTATGTTCTACAATACGACACATAGTATCACCACACTTCTCAAACAACTCAGGATAGTGGATATTCCTCAGCTCTTTGTTACATAGATCCCGATACCTATCTATTTCCACCTCATCGCGTTCCCGCCACAAAACTTTATTCTGTGCTTGAGATTCCTGCGCCAGTTTTGGCACTATTGTATTTAAATCGCACACAATTATTAAGGGCAGATGATCTGACCAATAGGTATCGAGATCCACGACGACATTTGTTACAGTGTGCCACGCTGATTCCGTAACGATACAGTGATCCAGCCATCGTCGACTGCCATTTATGTCACTGATATAAGTAAAAACATCAGAGTCAATGCCTAATTTTTCTACATCAGCGCATATCCACTGATGGTCTTGACAGTGTTTACATAGTTCAGACCAAAACGGCTGATGTGGATGAGAATTAAAGTCTCCTAACATGAATATTGTTTCAGTGTCATTGGTATCCACAATGGCACTGATTTCACCTAAACAATTTGTGTATTCTAGGAGATTTTCTGAGTTGTCGGTCGGCATGTAGACACTAAATACTATTACAGAGCGATTGTCACTTAATGTCGCCCTTATGGCCGCTATCCTGTCACTATTACAGTTAATAACACTCACTGTTTTAAACAATCCTTTGCGCCACAAAATAGCCACACCCCCATGAGGACGCCCCTTAAGAATACCTGCGGATGTATCCACCGCAGACTTCCCCGTTTATTCAAAGTCCTTATGTATAGTATTGAGAATGTGCAGATCATGGGGCAGGAGCCAAGTCTCTTGAAGCGCTAGCACATCCGCAAGCTTACATAAATCTCGAACACTGTCTAATGACCTCTTTAACGATTTACAATTAAATGTAACACACCTGTTAATTATTATTATATTATATTAATATTTGAATTGCTTTTTCTTCTCATCTTTTCATTGTGGACGCTTTTAACGTTCTGCATCGTTCTCACATGTATAATTTTTAACATGAATGATGCAACCAAGACTTTGTAACCATATTATTTTGATTTAAAAGAGTGTCCATGGCGTTTCTTGCCCGTTCTTCTCCATAGGTACCTACGCTTTGGAATGGGCAACTAGCTTCATTTTTCTGACTGACCGACCCCTTGACAATTCAAAAGTGTCTGTAATTGGTTTAATTGAAATAAATGCTTTGAGTTTGAGTTTGTAGCTGGGGGGCACAAAGTTACACTAAGTGATTTGTGGATCTTGCCATAATGTATCTTCTGCCCCCGTTCGCCTTTAAAAAAGCGTGCCTGTGAGCAACACGGGCATCTCACCAGCTGGATATCGAGCGATGTGATAGGTTGACCAGAACTGTTTCCGGCGTCGCTATGCATTGTAAAATTAAAACTTTGAAAAATAAGGGACACCCTAACAAGCACCCGAAAGTCCGTTCACTTGCTTTTCGTTCGCGGCGTCGGTCGCAGGGGTCGGGTCTATTGTTGGTCCTTGTGTTTGTGGTTTTTGTGTTGTTGCTTTTGTGGTTGTGCGAGGTTTGTCCCAGTTATCAGTGCCCGGAAATTTTTCTGGGGGCACTTCCGCTGAATCTGCATAGGTGCAGGTATTTTGAATGAGATCGTAATAAGGTCTGATGTCTGTGAATACGATTATGCCTTTATCTCCTCTGGTTAATACAAAACTACCCACACCGAATAACTTTTCATTGGACACTAACATTGCGCCTGATGACACCACTTTATACTTATTTTTATTTAGTATGCAAATAAAATATCCCCAATTTGGTGGCAGCCACTCTTGACAATCCAATAGTGCGTTGTCATCTTCCGTGTAATAAGTAACTTTTAAAAACCGCTTCTTCACAATCGCGCAAAATTTAAAGTCGACACCAATCTGATCTTCTGGTTCTGCGAGCTTTGTCAAAAATACTTCAGTTTTAATGTGAGTCTCTTTGCCAGGAGGCCATTTTTCCTACTCACCACCGTGCTAAAGTAAATTTATAGGGTATATCTGCTAGGGAAAGATTCAATTATACAAAATGTAGGCACACGTACAAACAAAGTGGCGAGCCACTAAAATAATGCATCTTTCCCTGCTACTACGGCATTCACCCACACAACTAGTCTCCGTTCCTAGTGGTATAGGTGAACACCTGGAATGAGACAATAGCAGTTTCTCAGAGTCGCTTTTGCGAGTCCGCGAGGGAATAAATCAATAACCTAGCTCATCGTACATGTGTCGACCTAATTGGACTGTGCTCATAAGGGAAAAATAACTAATATACTAAGCAAACCCGAGACACAATATCTTTACAACAACTGGTCTTAACACCTAGTTTTTTTACAAAAGGCCTAACTCTCTCATAGGTTAAATTATAATCTTACACAGATAACCTCTCGGTTTTGAACTCAATCAGTTGATCTCAATCAGTTGATTTCAATCAGTAGAAGTCTCTCAGTTGACGGATCGTCGGCGTCGGTCCTTGGCTTCGCTCACAGGAGGTTCCTGTGAGCACACGCGAACGCGGCCTACGGACGAGATGGTGACGCTTTCGTTACCTGGAGTAGCGAACTCTTCTGAACTGGAATCGGCTAAGTAAGGCCTTCCTGAACGTCGGATGACCACACCGCAAGGATGATGAATTCCAAATCATCACACAACGGCGCAACACCAAGGCATCAATTTAGCTGCGCATAGCACCAATCTTATAGAATGCTAGCATAACAAGCCAGACTGGATTCTGCTCTTACTGGATTTATATTAAAAACCCATCGGGTTATTTGGGCACATCCCGTTCCTCTCAGGATATAAAGTCCCTCTCCCACAATAAGGTTTTTGTGTACGCAAAAACCAACACCGCCCTCGGTGTTATAACACTGGAGTGGGTAAACAAATTCTCATAGAACCTAAGTGGAAGAGTAAAAATCTTTATAGTCAGATGATTCTGAAACGACAGATATAATAATCTTTAAGATGAAATATAAATAATTTCTCCTACAGTAAGTAAATGAGCAACCTTATAAAATCCAAACTGCCAGGAAACTTATTCTTCTTACAAAAAGACAATAACATATTTGTGTCATGAACGTAGGTCCTATGTATGTTATATATTTGTACAGGATAACATGAACCCAAGTTTTCACCACATTTATCTCTTTTTTAATACATATACAGAGGTACTTAAATAGGCCACGGTTATGTATTTAAATTTGTAAGTAGTTATAGTATAATAATGTAGGCATACAACTACAGTTTATATGTTGCAAATTATAGGCGAGGACGCTGGCACCCTAAACACAAATTAAATCTTACTTTGGGTGCCAGAGTTCATCGAAACCACTCTTTTCCTTTGTTGTAACGCTGCATAGTGTTTAGATGAGTGTTTTTGTACAACTTAAGTTAATAAAGAAACTTTTTTTTTTTTTTTTTAAATCTTCCTACATTCCGGGCATAACTCCCCCCCCATTCTTTCATACATCCCTGAATTTTTCTCTCTTTCAATCCTGTAGCAACCTGCATTCATATCGCAGGAAGCCACCTCTTGCATACTCCCGAATTCCGTCTGTATACCAGTGGAACTCTGCATTGTTCAATATAAATCTAAACGATCCTCCTGGTGAATATGTTCAGCGAGCTGATACATATATAGGGCAAACAATGTGCATAACTCACAAGGCAAGACGTATACAGCGTTCCCAGAAATAAAACTTCTGAAAACATAATGGTGGTTTGACTTATTTTAAGAGTCACCGGCCGCTCGTAACTAGATAAGCACTAGTGCTATCTAAAGTCTCACCGAAGCAACAATGCTTTCTCGGCAAAACAAAACATTAGTGAAGGCCTATTTTAGAAGTCACAATCCGCTTCATAAAAAATACAACCAAGCAAACTTGGCTATAAACAACGTGTAGGCTTATTTTAGATGTCACTATCCGCTTCAGTCAAGGCCTATTTTAGGAGTTACTACCCGCTCCATATGAAAAACCAACCAAGCTAGATTGATTGTAAATATCGTGAAGGCTTATTTTAGAAGTCACTATCCGCTTCAGTCAAGGCCTATTTTAGGAGTTACTACCCGCTCCATATGAAAAACCAACCAATCTAGATTGATTATAAATAACGTGTAGGCTTATTTTAGAAGTCACTATCCGCTTCAGTCAAGGCCTATTGTAGGAGTTACTACCCGCTCCATATGAAAAACCAACCAAGGTAGATTGATTATAAATATCGTGAAGGCTTATTTTAGAAGTCACTATCCGCTTCAGTCAAGGCCTATTTTAGGAGTTACTACCCGCTCCATATGAAAAAGCAACCAAGCTATATTGATTATAAATATCGTGAAGGCTTATCCTCCCACCTGGACATGAGTTACCTTGGGTAAACTGGAAGTCTTTAAACAGACTCCGGACCCAAGTAGGCCGAAGCAAGGAAAACCTGTTCAGGTGGA
Source organism: Amphipoea oculea (assembly GCA_945859645.1). Lineage (NCBI taxonomy): Eukaryota > Metazoa > Arthropoda > Insecta > Lepidoptera > Noctuidae > Amphipoea > Amphipoea oculea. Next base: position 21,457,304 of record OX243873.1, read on the forward strand.
AATTTATAGACGACTCCGCCTTGGAGTGTAAATGTGGTGCTGTTCCACAAACGATGGGACACTTAATATGCGTGTCCTGTCAGCAGCACGTTACAGGAACTGATGGACGCTAGTGATGGCGCCAAACAAGTGGCCGAATTCTGGGCCGAGTACATTTAGATTGCCATCGACACGCTAAGAAGAAGACTTTGTGACTGGTTTAGAAAATCTTTACATAGTATAAAACAAAGTCGCTCCCGTTGTCTGTAAGCTTAGATCTTTGAAACTACGCAATGGATTTTAGTGCAATCGCTAGTGTATTATAAAATGATATTTTGTATAAACGTGATTTTTTCAAAAGAATCTAAATATTAAATAAAAAATATATAAATTATTAAATATCTTCCGAAACATTTGTAAAGAGAAGCATCTACCAAATAAATGTTTGTAAAGCGAGTGTTTATAAAATATAACATTTGCGGAATGAGTTGTTTGTGAAATAAATAGTATACGAAACGTTGGTTGTAAACTAAAAACTTGTCAATGAAGTTTTGGTGAAACATTAGTGACCCGTTTGTAAAGCGAGTGTTTATAAAATAAAACACTTGCGGAATGAGTTGTTTGTGAAATAAATAGTATACGAAACGTTGGTAGTAAACTAAAAACTTGTCAATGAAGTTTTGGTGAAACTGGTGAACCCCAAAGAAACGATGGACGGACTATGTGAAAGATCATGAACTACCGATATGACGACTAATAGAGAAGGGTGTACACAAGTATGGAGATAAAATAAATGTTGCACCGATCCCAAGTAAATGGTGATGTAGAATAGTGCATGCATGTTCCTTTATATTATAAAATAAATTACGTATGCTCCTTTACATCGACGTCTTAGTACAGAATACTTAATAGTACTACGGTCTCAGGTTAATGTCTACGTAGCGCTATTGTAATAGCTGTGTGCACCAAGCCAATGTACTCGTATGTTTTGATCAATATTATACTTATTATGGGAGCTAACCCGAACAGTCTTATTTTTAAGAATCCTCATACATCTCATGGCGATCCTGCCTTAGGACGAGGATTAGTGATTAGGAAAAGCGTCCCGTATTTTATATCGTCATAATTATATCGAGATGTGTCGATCTACAGTAGAAAAGGATGAAGTGTTCATCAACCAGAACACAGTCGGCCACAACGAGGCAGTTTTGAAGGGTGTTTGTGAACACGTACAGCGAATGAATGTCGCCGTTTTCGTAATGCTGGCTATTTTCACCACTGCAGTATGCTATTTTGTAATACGTCTGTATAAAAGGTGCCATCGTCAGTGGATCCAAGAGGAGATTGGTCTCCAGGCTATCCAACGTATCCGCTACGGGCACTACGGGGACGGCAGAATGCAGAATCAACAGCATAATGATCAGTGAGTTAACATAACTAGGTACCTACTACTAATACTAAAGTGATAACTTTCAAGAATTTGACAACATAAAAATCGTAACAATCAGTGGTGCATCGGTGTGTTTCAGTAATTCCGCGAGTGAAATGTGTAAAAAAGACTAAAAATAAAGAATAACGTGTACCAGGGTTTTTCGAAAATCTACCCTTAACCACAGTATAATATACAGTAAGTTATCTAAGGCCGCCCGCCGAGTTATTAGCCCACTCTTGCGTTGATCCCCAGGGTTGTCACTTTTACTTTTAGTTAATATTTTCGAACAAGCAGCACTTGATCTAAATTTATGAAATAAAAAGCATATTATGATTAAATATTTTACCAATTTATAAATTTAGTAAAAATAAAAAGCCTTTATTCACATAACATTTATTATACTAAGTTACAAATTTGATACCGAGAAAATTTTTCTCCTGTTTCTGCACGTCCGGAACGCTTTATTATTATTTGTTAATGTAAAGTAAATTCTCATTCTTATGTAAAGTTTTTGTAAAAAGCTTTCGGGAAAGCATGGACAGGGCATCTTAAATTCTATATCATTCAGTTGATAGTAAATTGACCGGCCAATTTTAATGTTGATGTGGTCCTTTTCAAACGCTTTGCGAAACACCTGCTCCATCCTTTCTACATTATCGACAAAATCATCAGGTGGGATCATGAGTAAATTTCGATCTTTGCCGTAATTCCTGTAATGGGTGTATCTAGATTCTACACTTAAATTACACGCTCGTTGATTAACGTCGACGTAATTATTTAAAAAATCGCAGTTCTTATGGTAATCAACACATTTTTATAACAAAGCGCCACAAACATAAAAAAATGCATTTTTTCCGGTTGCTCATGTTGTATTGGTACATAGTCAGAACGTAAGATTTCCGACAAAATATTTTCATTTCCTTGTGTTTGATTGCTACTGGTCAGATGTTTGTCGATTACTGAGGCACTTGTTTCGAAATGTTTGTGATTTTTCAAACTAATCAAAAATTCTGTGATATCTGCAGAACAATTACCATCTATTGGAGGCTTTGTAATATTTGTAAAATAAATCTTTCTATATGCAGATATGTACAAAAAAGTAAACAAAAAGATCGTTAATGTAGACAATGTAGATAAATTTTTAGATTGTTGTTGATTTTTCAAAAACCGCTTGTCCGATTTCGATAAAATTTTCATGGGACCATTTGGGAAGTATACCCTTTCCAACAAAAAAAGAATTTTTCAAATCGGTTGGCAAGCAACGGAGTTATGCGGGAACAAACATAAAAAAAAAAATACAAACATTCGAATTGAGAACCTCCTCCTTTTTTAGAAGTCGGTTAAAAACTAGACTTCTTAAAATAAACTTTAGCTCTAAACATAGTATTCAGAAAGTAAATTTGGGAATACATTTATATGGAAAAATGCGACTCGGCTACGCTCTTAATAAAGCAAATAAACTGTGAAATAAACAATACAATACCACATTTTCTAATAATATTTAAGTATAAGTAGGTACTTACATTTCTGGTTGAGTAGGAACTATGAAGAATGATAAGTCCGGGTTTGCGAAATCATTATTGAGGCACCCGAAAACACTACAATATTTTTTTTCCCTTTTTGAAGTCATGATACTCGTAATTTAAGTGGCCGCCGCCGGCGAGAGTTGACGAACGCAAGCGGTCATGTAGCGTACGCGCGTGCTCACAGTCGCGCTGCACAGCCCGCACTGCCGCCACCTTATTCCCTCGTATATTATGCTAGCGTGTGCGTGAAATCGCGTGCCGACATGGCGCGCGGCGCGCACGCACACATTCAAACCGAGAGCGGCACGTTTGTATGAAGATGTTTTACTGTATATTATACTGTGCCTTAACGGGGTGAAAAGGGGTAGTTAATTTTACATGGGAGGATTTTACTGCGTGGTTTGATTTTTATTTTTTTATTGCTGAACTAGCTTCTGCCCGCGACTTCGTCCGCGTGAAATTCGTACTTTCCTCTAAAAGTTTCGAAAATGTATGTTAGTATGATCCTTATAATTAACTTAGATAAATAAGTATTCGGGCCAATTTTTAGGGTTCCGTAGCCAAATGGCAAAAAACGGAACCCTTATGGATTCGTCATGTCTGTCTGTCTGTCTGTCCGTCCGTCCGTATGTCACAGCCACTTTTTTCCGAAACTATAAGAACTATACTGTTGAAACTTGGTAAGTAGATGTATTCTGTGAACCGCAGTAAGATTTTCACACAAAAATAGAAAAAAAAACAATAAATTTTGGGGTTCCCCATACTTACAACTGAAACTCCAAAATTTTGTTTTCATCAAACCTGTACGTGTGGGGTATCTATGGATAGGTCTTCAAAAATAATATTGAGGTTTCTAATATCATTTTTTTCTGAACTGAATAGTTTGCGCGAGAGACACTTCCAAAGTGGTAAAATGTGTCCCCCCCCCCTCTAACTTCTAAAATAAGAGAATGATAAAATTAAAAAAAAATATATATAATGTACATTACCATGTAAACTTCCACCGAAAATTGGTTTGAACGAGATCTAGTAAGTAGTTTTTTTTTAATACGTCATAAATCGAAAACCGCAATTTACCTTTCACAAAGTTACAACGAACTACAAGAACTTTTATATTATGTTACTTGCTGCTACGGAACCCTTCATGGGCGAGTCCGACTCGCACTTGGCCGGTTTTTTAAGTTTATAGAACAAAGGAATCAGATTTTTCAAATAAACTGTATCCCCGCTTTTCACCCCCATAGGGGTGGAATTTTGAAAAATCGTTTAAGATGTGTTCATAACTTGACTCAAAGTTTATTTATACCAATTTTCGAGCTAATCAAGCCACGCAGTAAAATCCTCCCCTTTAAAATTAACTACCTCTTTTCACACAGTTAGGGGTACACTTTCGAAAAACCCTGATACACGTTATTAATTATTTTTAGTCCTTAGTACAATATTGAGTTTCAAGTTAATCGGACAAGGCGTTAAAATTCTTCCATACAAATTTTGACACCCCCCAAGGGGGTTAGGGGGTATTTTAGAAAAACGAAACATTCCAAACTTCATAATTTACTTAGATAAGTATTCGTGCCAAGTTTCAAGGTTATTAACTCAAGAAATAAGATTTTTCATACAAACAAAATACCCCCTTTTCATCCCCTTAAAGGTTGAATTTCCAAAAACTCCTTCTTATTCGATACCTACTCTTCACAAAGAACACACCCTCCAAAATTCATGTCCCTAGGACCAGCGGTTTAGACTGTGCGTTGATATTTCAGTCAGGTCGTTCATCCCCCTTTGGGGGAGAAATTATCAAAAATTCTGAGAAACGTACAAATTAATTTTCAATCGTTAGCCTAAATACAAAATTTGAAGATCCTAACTTTTAAACTGACGGACTTTCATACACAGCTTCATCCCTCTTTTTAACCCTTTGGGGGTGGAGTTATCAAAAACGCCGAGACACGTATAAATTATTTTTTAGTCATCAGCCTAAACACAAAATTTGAAGATCCTAACTTTAAAACTGACGGGCTTTCATACAAACTTTCATCCCCTATTTAACTCCCTTAGGGCACAGTATAATATACAGTAAGTTATCTAAGGCCGCCCGCCGAGTTATTAGCCTACTCTTGCGTTGATCCCCAGGGTTGTCACTTTTACTTTTAGTTAATATTTTCGAACAAGCAGCACTTGATCTAAATTTATGAAATAAAAAGCATATTATGATTGAATATTTTACCAATTTATAAATTTAGTAAAAATAAAAAGCCTTTATTCACATAACATTTATTATACTAAGTTACAAATTTGATACCGAGAAAATTTTTCTCCTGTTTCTGCACGTCCGGAACGCTTTATTATTATTTGTTAATGTAAAGTAAATTCTCATTCTTATGTAAAGTTTTTGTAAAGCTTTTGGGAAAGCATGGACAGGGCATCTTAAATTCTATATCATTCAGTTGATCGTAAATTGACCGGCCAATTTTAATGTTGATGTGGTCCTTTTCGAACGCTTTGCGAAACACCTGCTCCATCCTTTCTACATTATCGACAAAATCATCAGGTGGGATCATGAGTAAATTTCGATCTTTGCCGTAATTCCTGTAATGGGTGTATAAGACACCATATTTGGATTGAACAACACATCAGACAATAGAAAAAATAATAATTTCAATAGTAATTAATTTGCAATATTAATTATTGTGAAATTGCCCTTATTACAACTATACGCGACAAATACGTTTACCTAAACGATGTTTCGTACTCAATCCTCTGTTTTATAATATAAAAACTTTTTTACAAAAAAAAAAACAACCGACTTCAAAAAAAAAACACTACAAAGTGATAAATAACTTTAATTTCGGAAGTCGGTGTCGTTGGTTCCGCATTTTCGTTTTTTGACACCGACTTCCGAAATTAAAGTTATTTATCACTATGTAGTGTTTTTTTTTGAAGTCGGTTGTTTTTTTTTTGTAAAAAAGTTTTAATTTTTCAATTTTTAGTTGTACCTACCCCACAAAAAAGTAAACAAAAAGATCGTTAATGTAGACAATGTAGATAAATTTTTAGATTGTTGTTGATTTTTCAAAAACCGCTTGTCCGATTTCGATAAAATTTTCATGGGACCATTTGGGAAGTAGGCATACCCTTTCCAACAAAAAGAGAATTTTTCAAATCGGTTGGCAAGCAACGGAGTTATGCGGGAACAAACATAAAAAAAAAAATACAAACATTCGAATTGAGAACCTCCTCCTTTTTTAGAAGTCGGTTAAAAACTAGACTTCTTAAAATAAACTTTAGCTCTAAACATAGTATTCAGAAAGTAAATTTGGGAATACATTTATATGCGACTCGGCTACGCTCTTAATAAAGCAAATAAACTGTGAAATAAACAATACAATACCACATTTTCTAATAATATTTAAGTATAAGTAGGTACTTACATTTCTGGTTGAGTAGAAACTATGAAGAATGATAAGTCCGGGTTTGCGAAATCATTATTGAGGCACCCGAAAACACTACAATATTTTTTTCCCCTTTTTGAAGTCATGATACTCGTAATTTAAGTGGCCGCCGCCGGCGAGAGTTGACGAACGCAAGCGGTCATGTAGCGTACGCGCGTGCTCACAGTCGCGCTGCACAGCCCGCACTGCCGCCACCTTATTCCCTCATATTAGGTCCTTACATATGAAATTGGCGTTTTTCGTACTGGCCACTTTAATCACGAATTTCTCCTCTTTGGTAAGGAATTCCAAATTCAAATTTGTACAGCTATTTACTCATGTATTTGTGCTTCGATGACCGTCATTCATTTGTTTTTTTTCTTCTGTTTTTTCTGTTTGCGTCACTCATTTTACAAAATGGAAAATTTAAAATATCGCATTATTTACGAGTACGAGTTCCGCCGTGGCACTAGTGCTGCGGAAACGACTCGAAGGGTGAATGATGTGTATGGCGGTCATGTTGCAAAAGAAAACACAGTTCGTTTTTGGTTCCAACGTTTTCGTTCTGGAAATTTCGACCTGCAGAACAAGCCCCGTGGACGGCCTGAGACCCAAGTTGATAATGGAGAATTGAAGGCTATTGTGGAAGCGGACCCATCGCAAACCACGTCCGAGTTAGCTGCAGGCTTCGATGTTAGTGATAAAACTGTTTTAATTCACTTGAAGCAAATTGGGAAGATTAAAAAGCTCCACGCCACTGCTGCTTCACGACAACGCCAGACCACACACTGCGCAACAGACGGCTACCAAATTAGAAGAGCTTGAATTGGAATGTCTTAGACATCCTCCGTACTCCCCGGACCTTGCTCCAACAGATTACCATTTTTTTCGCAATTTGGATAACTTTTTGCAAGGGAAAAAATTCAACTCCGATGGGGCAGTCCAAATCGCCTTCAAAGATTTTATTGATTCCCGTCCGACTGGTTTTTTTAGTAAAGGGATCAATGAACTACCTATAAGATGGCAAAAGTGCATTGAAAACAATGGTTCATACTTTGATTAATTAAATATATTATATTAAAAAATATTCGACTTTTTGTTCCTTCCATACAAAACGCCAATTTCATATGTAAGGACCTAATATATTATGCTAGCGTGTGCGTGAAATCGCGTGCCGACATGGCGCGCGGCGCGCACGCACACATTCAAACCGAGAGCGGCACGTTTGTATGAAGATGTTCTACTGTATATTATACTGTGCTTAGGGGTTCAGTTTCAAAAATTCCTTCCTTATTCCTTGTCTACATTATAAAGGAAACCATTGTGTAAAATTTCAGCTTTCTGGGTTCAAGGGTTTGGGCTGGGCGTTGATGAGTCAGTCAGTCAGTCAGGCCTTTTGTTTTTATTTATATAGATAGATAGATATATACTTTTCCGGGATAAAAAGTACCCAGTGTGGTGCACAGGATATTAAAGAATAACTATACCAAGTTTCATCGTAATCGAACTGGTAGTTTTTGCGTGATGCCTGAACAAACAAACAGACAGGCAGACAGATAATTTTTTTTTTAAATTATATTTTTGGGTTCAGTGTCGGTCTAGTAACACCCCCTGCCATTTATTTTTTTTGATATTTTCAATGTACAGAATTTTCGCTTCTACAGATTTATTATAAGTATAGATGGGCCCGCTCTTGACCTCGATCACACCTGATGAAAAGCGATGGATGAGGTCTACGATGGAACGAGCGTGTCCAGAAGATGCCTAAGGCACTGGAACTGGAAATTAACTCGAAATTGGTATAAATAATCTTCGAGTCAAGTAATGAACACATCCCAAACGATTTTACGAAATTCCACCACTGTGGGGGTGAAAAGCGGGGATACAGTTTATATGAAAACTCTTATTTATTTGCTTAATAAACATGAAACTTGACAATATTTGGCTCAGTATTCAGTAAATAATAAAGATTGTCACTTTTAGTTAAAAAAAACCCCTTACAGAGGATTTAGGGTTGTGACAAAGTTGATAGGTTAGAAAAATATGTAACCCGATGTCGGTTAAATCGAAACTCGGTACTACTAAAACAAAAAAATAAAAAATGTATGTGATTTAGGGTTTTTCAAAAATCGACTCCTACCACGGTGGAAAAGGGTAAGTAATAAAGTTTAAGGGGTGGATATTACTGCTTGCTTCCATTAATTCGAAAATGGGTATGGGTCTTTGATTCATGTTATGGACACATCCCGAACGATTTTACAAAATTCCACCCCTGTGGAGGTGAAAAGTGGGGATACAGTTTATTTGAAAAATTTGATTTCTTTGATCTATAAACTTAAAAAATTGCCTAAATACTTATTTATCTAAATAAATGATAAAGATCATAAGTACATACATTTTCGAAATTTTTAGAGAAAAGTACGAATTTCACGCGGACGAAGTCGGGGGCAGAAGCTAGTACATTCTAAACATCTAAAAATAGAATTGGCACGTTAATTATTGTGTTATTATGTTCTACGGCAATTTATCTAGAATCAAGCAAAAACACTCACCTAATTTGATCCTGCCGCAAATATGAAAACGTATGGCATTCTTCCGCCGCTGTAAAGTAATGCTACACTTTTGTTTTATGTAGTGTGTTCAATAATTAATTGACTGCATTAATTAGGTAATATATGTTTAGATTATGACCGTACCACCGTTTCATTCGATAAATGGAACAGGCTGAGGGCTCCCACACATAAACACGATACGACGTCGCGTCGTGCTACGACGCAGCATCGTTTCACCGTTTGAATGACTTATTATTATTATAAGCCTGTGTTATCTCACTGCAGGGTCTGCAGGGCAAAGGCCTCCCTTCCCTCGTTCCACTTTTCCCGGTTTGAATGACACGTCATTAAAATCATATACGTCGTAGCACGACGCGGCGTCGTATCGTGTTTATGTGTGGGAGCCCTTAATGGAATTAAATTGTGCAACGCACACTCTCTGAAATGTAACCGATGAAACACACGTAGGCACATCTTTGCGGTGACATGACAGTGTAAACATCGCCGTATTCATACATTCCTACATTGGCACCTAAGAACTTGACTTTGTTTCGAAGATGTATTTCCAAATACTAACGTACAACATCCGTTTATTATTAGTGTTTACGAATAGTTTAGATCAGTCTTAGTATAAAGGCAGTCGTTAGTCGCCACTGCAGCACTGTCACAGCTTGATACTGTGCTTGTCACATCAGTCAGTGGACGTTGTCAACATCGATAGCAATTGCAGTGTTTATTAAATTAAACGCGTTTACAACCAATCATCGGAATTTATTAAGTAACGAGGAAACTCGAACAAAGGTCTCGGCGATGAATAGAATCATGTGGTATGTCTTGTTTTAATCTTAATCAAAACAACGGAGTATAACATGGCGTATCCTAGGGGTCTCCAAACTGTTTTAGTTCGTGGCCTGCTTCAGACTTTAGACCAATAATTTGATTGTATTTATTGATTATTATTCTATCAAAGTCTTTGTTACGAGCACATCTTTCTTTATTACCATACAACTTTGTACCAACATTTGATTAATAACTTAATAAGAAAGCAACTGTTTCAGGCTAACAGCTGCCCTTGGAATCATAAGGTTCCCACAAGTTGCCCGCACAGCGACTTGGAAAGGCCCTGCAATAAAATATGTCCAAGATAGCTTGGAAACCCAAGACTTTTACTTCGACAGAATCGTTCCACTGAGTACAAAAGACGAAAAACGTAATGCTATAAACTACGGCATAGGAGTACATATATCTTCTGATCGAATACTGACTTCGTTCAATCCTTTTAGAAGAATTATAAGGGATGCAACTATGTTACAGGGATTATATGCAACAAGTTTAACTGGACGCAGAAGACACAGACAAAACAACTGGTCTTATATGTACACTGTAAGCCACATCGCCTGCGGCCGTCAAATTCAGGACTTACCTGATGAAGTAATTACTAAAGGTAAATTGTGACATGGGCAGAGCGACAGACACTGCCCATTCCACGATTTACTAGTGTTCAGAATATATAACAATCTAACTATAAGCACTGTGGCAAGGAAAGATCACATAATGGAAAAATGGCCTCCTGGCAGAGAGACTCACATTAAAACTGAAGTATTTTTGACAAAGCTCGCAGAACCAGAAGATCAGATTGGTGTCGACTTTAAATTTTGCGCGATTGTGAAGAAGCGGCTTTTAAAAGTTACTTATTACACGGAAGATGACAACGCACTGTTGGATTGTCAAGAGTGGCTGCCACCAAATTGGGGATATTTTATTTGCATACTAAATAAAAATAAGTATAAAGGGGTGTCATCAGGCGCAATGTTAGTGTGCAATGAAAAGTTATTCGGTGTGGCTAGTTTTGTATTAACCAGAGGAGATAAAGGCATAATCGTATTCACAGACATCAGACCTTATTACGATCTCATTCAAAATACCTGCACCTATGCAGATTCAGCGGAAGTGCCCCCAGAAAAATTTCCGGGCACTGATAACTGGGACAAACCTCACACTACCACAAAAGCAACAACACAAAAACCACAAACACAAGAAACAACAATGGACCCCTGCGTGGCCGCGAACATAAAGGCAGCGGCGAGCGGAGGATCTTCGCCGTATTGTGTAGAGTAGGGTGTCGCTTATTTTTCAAAGTTTTAATTTTACAATGCATAGCGACGCCGGAAACAGTTCTGGTCAACCTATCACATCGCTCGATATCCAGCTGGTGAGATGCCCGTGTTGCTCACAGGCACGCTTTTTTAAAGGCGAACGGGGGCAGAAGATACATTATGGCAAGATCCACAAATCACTTAGTGTACCTTTGTGCCCACCAGCTACAAACTCAAACTCAAAGCATTTATTTCAATTAAACCAATTACAGACACTTTTGAATTGTCAAGGAGTCGGTCAGTCAGAAAGATGAAGCTGCCCATTCCAAAGCGTAGGTACCTATGGAGAAGAACGGGCAAGAAACTCCATGGACCCAATTTTAAATCAAAATAATATGGTTACAAAGTCATGGTTACATCATTCATGTTAAAAATTATACATGTGAGAACGATGCAGAACGTTAAAAGCGTCCATAGTGAAAAGACGAGAAAAAAAAAGCAATGCAAATATTAAATTAAAATAAGCCATGGCAGCAAAGAGATGACCAGTCCCTACTGACGGCGCCCGTTCACGAACATGACGCATGTATTAGCACCATTCAGCTCAACCATTTTGAAGGGAGCTACATGATCCAACACATGCCCAGTCCCAGTGCGCCAAAGTTCACCTAAATTTTCTACTCCGATAATTGGAAATCCGAAAATGTTCTTCCTAACATTTTTCATCCTAACAATCACAATTCCTAACTACTCTGTCTCTAATGTTCATAATTCCGAATCATTCAACTTCATAATGTCAGTAGCAATAAACATCTATTATACTTTTATATGTTTTCCTATATTTTCTCAACATAACCATCTTTTACACTATTATTCAAAGTCATATCTTTTTTGTTTAGATCGTCAACATAGGATGCAAAAGCAAGCAAAGGGCACCCCGAGGTTCGGTTTGGTCAGGTTACTTTAAACCCTTTACACAGAAATAGGGGCCCCGCGAAGCGGGGCTCCGTCGACATAGGATGCAAGGGCGAGCGAAGGGCACCCCGAGGTTCGGTTTGGATAGGTTACTTTAAACCCTTTACACAGAAATAGGGGCCCCGCGAAGCGGGGCTCCGTCGACATAGGATGACATAGGATGAAAAAAAAAGTTTTTATCATATTAGACTAAATAGGTTTTATGTCTATTGAGTGGTATATCAAACGATTTTATATTAATTGTCTGTTATTCTTATAGAAATTAGTTACATTAAAATTATATCAATCGTTTATTATATTAACTGATCATTATATCAACTGATCATTATATCAAATAAAATTATAGGTTCAGTTGTTATATCTTGTAAATAGTAGAGGTTTTGTAATTATATCATATATTACTTACCCGTATAAACTCCCAGGCCATGAAAATATTATGGTAATTATGTTTAGGGATAAAAGCGTTATGATAAAAAACAGTAGGAGTTTAAAATTTTTACATTAATGATATTATTAATTACAATTTTCGGAAACATAAGTGTTATGAACATCGCCGGTAGCAATACAAATAGTATGAATGAAAACTGTAGGATAAAAAATTTTAGGAAGAGTGATCATTCGGATTACAAATAGTTAGGAAGAACAATTTCGGGTAAAGAACTTTAGTTGAGCCAATATGGACCCCATTTTTGCATTATATAAATTCAATCTCCTAGTGTTGTATTATTGCATAGCACATGACTGAGAGTACTATGTACAATAATGTACATACTATAAAGCTACCATTTACTGGGTACGTCTTTCATTGACTTGAATGTGCTCTGGCGGCTGAGAGTGCTCACTCAAATGTCTCGCTGATGGTGGCGCATGTGTTGGATCATTTAGCTCCCTTCAGAATGGTTAAGCTGAATGGTGCTAATACATGCGTCATGTTCGTGAACGGGCGCCGTCAGTAGGGACTGGTCATCTCTTTGCTGCCATGGCTTATTTTAATTTAATATTTGAATTGCTTTTTTTTTTCTCGTCTTTTCACTCTGGACGCTTTTAACGTTCTGCATCGTTCTTACATGTATAATTTTTAACATGAATGATGCAACCAAGACTTTGTAACCATATTATATTGATTTAAAAGAGTGTCCATGGCGTTTCTTGCCCGTTCTTCTCCATAGGTACCTACGCTTTGGAATGGGCAACTAGCTTCATTTTTCTGACTGACCGACCCCTTGACAATTCAAAAGTGTCTGTAATTGGTTTGATTGAAATAAATGCTTTGAGATTGAGTTTGTAGCTGGGGGGCACAAAGTTACACTAAGTGATTTGTGGATCTTGCCATAATGTATCTTCTGCCCCCGTTCACCTTTAAAAAAGCGTGCCTGTGAGCAACACGGGCATCTCACCAGCTGGATATAGAGCGATGTGATAGGTTGACCAGAACTGTTTCCGGCGTTGCTATGCATTGTAAAATTAAAACTGTGAAAAATAAGGGACACCCTAACAAGCACCCGAAAGTCCGTTCACTTGCTTTTCGTTCGCGGCGTCGCAGGGGTCGGGTCTATTGTTGGTCCTTGTGTTTGTGGTTTTTGTGTTGTTGCTTTTGTGGTTGTGCGAGGTTTGTCCCAGTTATCAGTGCCCGGAAATTTTTCTGGGAGCACTTCCGCTGAATCTGCATAGGTGCAGGTATTTTGAATGAGATCGTAATAAGGTCTGATGTCTGTGAATACGATTATGCCTTTATCTCCTCTGGTTAATACAAAACTACCCACACCGAATAACTTTTCATTGGACACTAACATTGCGCCTGATGACACCCCTTTATACTTATTTTTATTTAGTATGCAAATAAAATATCCCCAATTTGGTGGCAGCCACTCTTGACAATCCAACAGTGCGTTGTCATCTTCCGTGTAATAAGTAACTTTTAAAAACCGCTTCTTTACAATCGCGCAAAATTTAAAGTCGACACTAATCTGATCTTCTGGTTCTGCGAGCTTTGTCAAAAATACTTCAGTTTTAATGTGAGTCTCTTTGCCAGGAGGCCATTTTTCCTACTCACCACCGTGCTAAAGTAAATTTATAGGGTATTCTGCTAGGGAAAGATTCAATTAAACAAGTACCTTCTTACACAATACAAGTTTATTGGAATTATACAAAATGTAGGCACACGTACAAACAAAGTGGCGAGCCACTAAAATAATGCATCTTTCCCTGCTACTACGGCATTCACCCACACAACTAGTCTCTGTTCCTAGTGGTATAGGTGAACACCTGCAATGAGACAATAGCAGTTTCTCAGAGTCGCTTTTGCGAGTCCGCGAGGGAATAAATCAATAACCTAGCTCATCGTACATGTGTCGACCTAATTGGAGTGTGCTCATAAGGGAAAAATAACTAATATACTAAGCAAACCCGAGACACAATATCTTTACAACAACTGGTCTTAACACCTAGTTTTTTTACAAAAGGCCTAACTCTCTCATAGGTTAAATTATAATCTTACACAGATAACCTCTCAGTTTTGAACTCAATCAGTTGATCTCAATCAGTTGATTTCAATCAGTTGAAGTCTCTCAGTTGACGGATCGTCGGCGTCGGTCCTTGGCTTCGCTCACAGGAGGTTCCTGTGAGCACACGCGAACGCGGCCTACGGACGAGATGGTGACGCTTTCGTTACCTGGAGTAGCGAACTTCCCTCATCACCGGGAATCGGCTAAGTAAGGCCTTCCTGAACATCGGATGACCACACCGCAAGGATGATGAATTCCAAATCATCACACAACGGCGCAACACCAAGGCATCAATTTAGCTGCGCATAGCACCAATCTTATAGAATGTTAGCATAACAAGCCAGACAGGATTCTGCTCTTACTGGATTTATATTAAAAACCCATCGGGTTATTTGGGCACATCCCGTTCCTCTCAGGATATAAAGTCCCTCTCCCACAATAAGGTTTTTGTGTACGCAAAAACCAACACCGCCCTCGGTGTTATAACACTGGAGTGGGTAAACAAATTCTCATAGAACCTAAGTGGAAGAGTAAAAATCTTTATAGTCAGATGATTCTGAAACGACAGATATAATAATCTTTAAGATGAAATATAAATAATTTCTCCTACTGTAAGTAAATGAGCAACCTTATAAAATCCAAACTGCCAGGAAACTTATTCTTCTTACAAATCTTCCTACATTCCGGGCATAACCCCCCCCCCCCATTCTTTCATACATCCCTGAATTTTTCTCTCTTTCAATCCTGTAGCAACCTGCATTCATATCGCAGGAAGCCACCTCTTGCATACTCCCGAATTCCGTCTGTATACCAGTGGAACTCTGCATTGTTCAATATAAATCTAAACGATCCTCCTGGTGAATATGTTCAGCGAGCTGATACATATATAGGGCAAACAATGTGCATAACTCACCAGGCAAGACGTATACAGCGTTCCCAGAATTAAAACTTCTGAAAACATAATGGTGGTTTGGCTTATTTTAAGAGTCACCGGCCGCTCGTAACTAGATAAGCACTAGTGCTATCTAAAGTCTCACCGAAGCAACAATGCTTTCTCGGCAAAACAAAACATTTGTGAAGGCCTATTTTAGAAGTCACAATCCGCTTCATAAAAAAATACAACCAAGCAAACTTGGCTATAAACAACGTGTAGGCTTATTTTAGAAGTCACTATCCGCTTCAGTCAAGGCCTATTTTAGGAGTTACTACCCGCTCCATATGAAAAACCAACCAAGCTAGATTGATTCTAAATATCGTGAAGGCTTATTTTAGAAGTCACTATCCGCTTCAGTCAAGGCCTATTTTAGGAGTTACTACCCGCTCCATATGAAAAACCAACCAATCTAGATTGATTATAAATAACGTGTAGGCTTATTTTAGAAGTCACTATCCGCTTCAGTCAAGGCCTATTGTAGGAGTTACTACCCGCTCCATATGAAAAACCAACCAAGGTAGATTGATTATAAATATCGTGAAGGCTTATTTTAGAAGTCACTATCCGCTTCAGTCAAGGCCTATTTTAGGAGTTACTACCCGCTCCATATGAAAAAGCAACCAAGCTATATTGATTATAAATATCGTGAAGGCTTATCCTCCCACCTGGACATGAGTTACCTTGGGTAAACTGGAAGTCTTTAAACAGACTCCGGACCCAAGTAGGCCGAAGCAAGGAAAACCTGTTCAGGTGGAAATTTATAGACGACTCCGCCTTGGAGTGTAAATGTGGTGCTGTTCCACAAACGATGGGACACTTAATATGCGTGTCCTGTCAGCAGCACGTTACAGGAACTGATGGACGCTAGTGATGGCGCCAAAAAATTGGCCGAATTCTGGGCCGAGTACATTTAGATTGCCATCGACACGCTAAGAAGAAGACTTTGTGACTGGTTTAGAAAATCTTGACATAGTATAAAACAAAGTCGCTCCCGTTGTCTGTAAGCTTAGATCTTTGAAACAACGCAATGGATTTAAGTGCAATCGCTAGTGTATTATAAAATGATATTTTGTATAAACGTGATTTTTTCAAAAGAATCTAAATATTAAATAAAAAATATATAAATGATTAAATAATATCTTCCGAAACATTTGTAAAGAGAAGCATCTACCAAATAAATGTTTGTAAAGCGAGTGTTTATAAAATATAACATTTGCGGAATGAGTTGTTTGTGAAATAAATAGTATACGAAACGTTGGTAGTAAACTAAAAACTTGTCAATGAAGTTTTGGTGAAACTGGTGAACCCCAAAGAAACGATGGACGGACTATGTGAAAGATGATGAACTACCGATATGACGACTAATAGAGAAGGGTGTACACAAGTATGGAGATAAAATAAATGTTGCACCGATCCCAAATAAATGGTGATGTAGATAGTGTATGCATGTTCCTTTATATTATAAAATAAATTACGTATGCTCCTTTACATCGACGTCTCAGCACAGAATACTTAATAGTACTACGGTCTCAGGTTAATGTCTACGTAGCGCTATTGTAATAGCTGTGTGCACCAAACCAATGTACTCGTATGTTTTGATCAATATTATACTTATTATGGGAGCTAACCCGAACAGTCTTATTTTTAAGAATCCTCATACATCTCATGGCGATCCTGCCTTAGGACGAGGATTAGTGATTAGGAAAAGCGTCCCGTATTTTATATCGTCATAATTATATCGAGATGTGTCGATCTACAGTAGAAAAGGATGAAGTGTTCATCAACCAGAACACAGTCGACAACAACGAGGCAGTTTTGAAGGGTGTTTGTGAACACGTACAGCGAATGAATATCGCCGTTTTCGTAATAATAATAATAATAATAAGTTCATTCTGCGCACTTACTTTCAATTGACTTTATTAGATACAGACAAAAGAACTTATCTCGAACCGCTCCACCTGAAATTTATAGAAAAATACCCGAACATGCAGGTTAGTCGACAGAGAATAGGAGATCAACGAAGAGCTATACAAAATAACAAATTACTACCGCAAAAAACAATAGACGAGATACAAAAAGAAGTACAAGAAGAGTTGAATCAACTACAATTAAATCATTTTACTCTACAATCACAAAACTCTATCGACCACACACAACCGACACCTACACCGACACAAATGCAACCTACAATCTTAGAAACCCATACTAGACAAAATAGAACACAGACTCGAATGAGATGGACTAGCGAACAAAATGAAGGTATAATGCGGTCTTATTATAGGGTTACAGATTTAGGCAGAAATGAGACAGTTTATAGAAGACGCATGTACGTAGATTTTATAAACAGTTTTCCCTCACTTGCTCACCTAAGCGAACAACGAATTGCTGATCAGAGGAGAGCAATAATAAACAATAATTACATCACCAATGATAAATTAAATTCATTAAAGTCAGAGGTGTCTGAAGAACTCGGGCTAGATAACCTTAACTCATGCAACAATCGGGAAATAATACCAGTTATTACTAATATCAATAATACTAATACCATAACCCAAATAACAAACACGATAGAAGAACCTACACATAATATACAAACATCAGATATAACCGAATTAAATAGTATAACAGAAATGCAATGTAACCCACAAATTAACCCAGATAGGGAGCCATGCATAGATGATACTTTTCAACAAGCACTCCAATTTTTTAAAGAAACTAGCCCTATTAATAGAATGTACATTCCTAAACAGAAACCATCTAAAAAACTTGCAAGAATAATCGACTACCTAAACAAAATCATACTCCCAGAAAATGTTAATAAAGACACCGAATTCAACACATTACAAACTATCATTTATTGTGCCGCATGGACCGCTGCTAAGGTAAACGGAGCAAGAATAACACTTGAACTTAGAGAAATAATTCGAGGTAAAACAGAATATCAGCCAAAATGGCAAAGACGGTTAGAGCAAAAAGTTAAAGATTTACGAAGGAAAATAGGTAGAATGACACAATTTATGAATGGAAACAGAAGTAGAAAATTAAAGAAACATGTAAATAAGATCATAAAACTTTATAAAATTCATACCGTACACGAAGAACCAAACACACAAGCAGCACACACATTAGACACACTGAAACAAAAACTCTCTGTCGTAACAGGCCGACTCGAAAGATATAAAGCATGCACGTTAAGAAAACAACAAAACACTCAATTCACCCACAATGAAAAGCTTTTTTATCGCAATATCAGACAGGCAACTGCAAATATTCAACACAACAACCCATGCGACAGTGAAAATAACACCCCTGACCCAGAGAAACTACAACACTTCTGGGCAAGTTTATGGGAACAACCTATTTGCCACAATTCCCAAGCTGATTGGATACAATCAGAGATGTCAAATAACAACACAAACATTCAGCCGATGGTGTTTGAGCACATATCCCCAGAAATATTTCATAAAGTTCTGACAAGGTTACATAATTGGAAAGCTCCCGGATCAGACCACATCCATAGTTACTGGTACAAAAAATTCACAGCAATTCATTGCTACCTATATAATTTCATAAATTCATTCATCCAAGACCCCAAATCAATACCTTCTTACATAATGTCTGGAACAACGTTTATGATACCAAAAGACCGTAAAGACCTCTCTAACCCAACGAAATACAGACCCATTACCTGCTTGCAGACCCTGTATAAGATCATCACATCCTGTATATCTGAATTGATATACGAGCACATTGACGCCAATAACATCTTAGCCGAACAACAGAAGGGATGTCGAAAGTATAGCCAGGGCTGCAAGGAACAATTAATCATAGACTCCGTTGTTTTAAAAAAGGTTCAGAAGTCCAAATCGGATTTATTTACAATGTACATCGATTACAAAAAAGCTTATGACTCTGTTCCACATTCATGGCTAGTGCAAGTATTAGAAATTTACAAAATACACCCGTCAGTAGTTACATTCCTCAAGACCGTGATGAAAACTTGGACTACAGTCCTAAGACTCACTACACCAACCGAAACAATAGACACCAGCCCAATTAAAATACAGAGAGGAATCTTCCAGGGAGATGCACTCAGCCCACTGTGGTTCTGCCTTGCTCTAAACCCCCTATCTAAAATACTAAACGCAACCTCATTAGGAATCTCTTTAAATTGTACTGCTACCGATGGACAGGATGAAACCCAGGATGGCATTTTAAACCATCTACTGTACATGGATGATATTAAACTTTACGCAAAAACTGAGAGTCAACTTAACGAGTTAGCTAACCTGACAGAGAAATTCACAAACGACATTAAAATGGAATTTGGCATAGATAAATGCAAAATAAACTCAGTTAGAGCAGGTCAGAACTACCAACACCAATACACCTTAGAAACAGGCGAACAAATAGAACCACTGGATGAGCAAGATACTTACAAATACTTAGGGTACATACAATCAAGTCAGATACACCATAAAGAGACCAAACAGACATTAAAACAGCAATTCCAACATAGATTAAATACTATTCTTAAAACACAACTCTACTCACGAAACACAATAAAAGCAATTAACACCTTTGCTATCCCTGTCCTCACCTATTCGTTTGGTATAATCAACTGGACCAAAACAGACCTGAAAAACTTGCAACGCAAAATTAACACAACCATGACTAAATTCCGTAAACACCACCCAAGATCATGCCTGCAAAGGTTAACACTACCGCGGAAGGAGGGAGGCAGGGGACTTATTGACATTTTAAACTTACACAACCGACAGATCACAACCCTCAGAAAATACTTCTTTGATAAAACTGCAGGTTCAACACTTCACAAACTAATAGCACAAAACGATCAACACTTAACACCTCTTAATCTTAAAGACACATCCGAACAGCAAAACGAGAGAGTGACTGATGACAAAACCAAATGTCTAGAGTGGACCCAGAAGTCTCTACACGGGAGACATCGCCAAGATTTATGCCAATTGAATGTCGACAAAGATGCGTCGAACGCGTGGTTAAATCGAGGCGAACTCTTTCCGGAAACTGAAGGGTTCATGCTTGCAATACAAGATCAAGTTATTGAGACCAAAAACTATAGAAAATACATTATAAAGAATCTAACAGTCGACACATGTAGAAAATGCAATAGTTCACCAGAGACAATCCAACATATCACAGGCGCCTGTAAATCAATAGCCCAGACAGACTACAAACATCGACACGATCAGGTAGCCAACGTAATACACCAAAAACTAGCTCATAAATACAAATTTATAGACACCATAGCACCATATTATAAATATAACCCTGAAACGGTACTAGAGAACCCCACAGCAAAATTGTACTTCGACCGAGCCATACTCACCGACCGCACAATTCACTTTAATAGACCAGACATCACATTAATTAACAAAGTAAATAAAACCGGGTTCCTAATAGACATTGCCGTGCCAAATACACACAACATACAGACTACAATAGCCGAAAAATTATCCAAATACACCGAGTTAAAAGACGAAATAACCCGACTTTGGCATCTTGAAAAAGTCACAATAGTCTCTATAGTGCTATCTACAACAGGAGTAATACCCAAACAGCTTCATCAGTCTCTTAGTTCTCTCAACCTGCCATCTAACACCTACCACCTGCTGCAGAAGGCAGTAATTCTCAATACATGTAGGCTAGTAAGAAAATTCCTCCAGTGCGAGTCGGATAACTTGCACTATAACTCCCACCCAAATATAGTTTCGGCTAACATACAGCCTACTGCGGATAACCACCCAGTATCTAATATTAATCCAACAATCAGCCCCACTCATGAACACTTGGCTTAGGCCCGTGCCATCAGCTATCCGGCTAGGCCGAGGAAAACAAATCTATAAAAAAAATAATAATAATAATATTCCACAACTATCACACAACGCCATCTAGTCCCAAGCTAAGCAGAGCTTGTGTTATGGGTACTAGACAACTGATAAACATACTTATATATTTCTAAATACATACATATTATAGATAAATTACACCCAGACACAGAACAAATGATCGTGCTCATCACACAAACATTTGTCCTGGGTGGGAATCGAACCCACGACCTCCGGCATAGCAGTCAGGGTCACTAACCACTAGACCATCAGGCCTGTCAAATAATGCTGGCTATTTTCACCACTGCAGTATGCTATTTTATAATACGTCTGTATAAAAGGTGCCATCGTCAGTGGATCCAAGAGGAGATTGGTCTCCAGGCTATCCAACGTATCCGCTACGGGCACTACGGGGACGGCAGAATGCAGAATCAACAGCATAATGATCAGTGAGTTAACATAACTAGGTACCTACTACTAATACTAAAGTGATAACTTTCAAGAATTTGACAACATAAAAATCGTAACAATCAGTGGTGCATCGGTGTGTTTCAGTAATTCCGCGAGTGAAATGTGTAAAAAGGACTAAAAATAAAGAATGACGTGTACCAGGGTTTTTCGAAAATCTCCCCTTAACGGGGTGAAAACGGGTAGTTAATTTTACATGGGAGGATTTTACTGCGTGGTTTGATTTTTATTTTTTTATTGCTGAACTAGCTTCTGCCCGCGACTTCGTCCGCGTGAAATTCGTACTTTCCTCTAAAAGTTTCGAAAATGTATGTTGGTATGATCCTTATAATTACATAGTTTAGATAAATAAGTATTCGGGCCAATTTTTAAGTTTATAGAACAAAGGAATCAGATTTTTCAAATAAACTGTATCCCCGCTTTTCACCCCCACAGGGGTGGAATTTTGAAAAATCGTTTAAGATGTGTTCATAACTTGACTCAAAGTTTATTTATACCAATTTTCGAGCTAATCAAGCCACGCAGTAAAATCCTCCCCTTTAAAATTAACTAGGTACTTCTTTTCACACAGTTAGGGGTACATTTTCGAAAAACCCTGATACACGTTATTAATTACACTGGTTAACAATGGTTTTGCCCATGAATGATGAAATACAAAAATAGGCAGTACTTGGTAAATACTAATCATCAATTATAATATTACAAGTGTCTTAGCTCGAGTTATCGAGCTATGCAAGTTTAATCTTGTATTGCGTTCGCCGCACTCTCGCAAGTTTCGAATTGTTCGTTATTATAGCACGGCTTTACTTTACTAGATTTAATACATCATAAAGAACGTTAAGATTGCGCTGGCAATTGCTATCAAACACCGTGAAAATACAATTAGTGTATGACGTGGTAATAGCACTGTAACATACAGCAACGTCTTAAGTGTATCAAACAAATTTTGTTTTTAGTTTTTATTGTGAAGTTTAAACTAAAACTTTGTGAATTTATATTTTTGATATGCCTTGTTCCTGTGAAAGCAATCCTAACAATTTTTGTTACGTGTGTGGTAAATTCACTACAAAAAATACGAGCGAAAATTTCAGTCCCAGAATCTGTCGTGCTTGCGGACTTTATTTCGGAATACCAGTGAAAAATCAAGACAAGCCCTGGGTTCCGCATGTAATATGCTCGAGTTGTGGTAAATACTTGCGTGATTGGCACATTTGGATTTTTGTCCTGAAAATATGGGAGATGTTAGCGACGAACATGGTGAACGTTTTCACCAGGATATTTCAGGCATGGAACAGCGATACCAGGGCAAATGGAGTCCTGCTATGTTAGCAGACTACTGCTGGACATTGAAGAGAGAGGCTGTAGATATTATTTATAAACGGAAAAGCAATATATTAACTCATTTTTAAATTTTATAATACGTGATTTATGAATAAAATGTTATCTTAAGTCAAAATATTTTTATTTGATTCCACAAAAAACGCGAGCTAACTCGACCTTAAAACTTACATCAAAATGTATGTTTAGAGGTATTCTTTCGCAATTAGCACAACTCATTTCATGGATTAACAAAACCTTAAAATTTGTTAACCAGTGTTATTTTTAGTCCTTAGTACAAATATTGAGTTTCAAGTTAATCGGACATCCCCCAATACCTCTTTAGAAAAACGAAATCACATACATTTTTTTATTTTACTTTCTGTATTTTAGAAAAACGAAACATTCCAAACTTCATAATTTACTTAGATAAGTATTCGTGCCAAGTTTCAAGGTTATTAACTCAAGAAATAAGATTTTTCATACAAACAAAATCCCCCCTTTTCACCCCCTTAAAGGTTGAATTTCCAAAAACTCCATCTTATTCGATACCTACTCTTCACAAAGAACACACCCTCCAAAATTCATGTCCCTAGGACCAGCGGCTTAGACTGTGCGTTGATATTTCAGTCAGGTCGTTCATCCCCCTTTGGGGGAGAAATTATCAAAAACGCTGAGAAACGTACAAATTAATTTTCAATCGTTAGCCTAAATACAAAATTTGAAGATCCTAACTTTTATACTGATGGACTTTCATACACAGCTTCATCCCCCTTTTTAACCCTTTTGGGGTGGAGTTGTCAAAAACGCTGAGACACGTATAAATTAATTTTTAGTCGTCAGCCTAAACACAAAATTTGAAGATCCTAACTTAAAAACTGACGGACTTTCATACAAACTTTCATCCCCTATTTAACTCCCTTAGGGGTTGAGTTTCAAAAAATCCTTCCTTATTCCTTGTCTACATTATAAAGGAAACCATTGTGTAAAATTTCAGCTTTCTAGGTCCAAGGGTTTGGGCTGGGCGTTGATGAGTCAGTCAGCCAGTCAGGCCTTTTGTTTTTATTTATATAGATAGATAGATATATACTTTTCCGGGATAAAAAGTACCCAGTGTGGTGCACAGGATATTAAAGAATAATTATACCAAGTTTCATCGTAATCGAACCGGTAGTTTTTGCGTGATGCCTGAACAAACAAACAGACAGGCAGACAGATAAAATTTTTTTTTAATCATATTTTTGGGTTCAGTGTCGGTCTAGTAACATGCCATTTATTTTTTTGATATTTTCAATGTACAGAATTTTCGCTTCTACAGATTTATTATAAGTATAGATGGGCCCGCTCTTGACCTCGATCACGCCTGATGAAAAGCGATGGATGAGGTCTATGATGGAACGAGCGTGTCCAGAAGATGCCTAAGGCACTGGAACTGGAAATTAACTCGAAGTTGGTATAAATAATCTTTGAGTCAAGTAATGAACACATCCCAAACGATTTTACGAAATTCCACCACTGTGGGGGTGAAAAGCGGGGATACAGTTTATATGAAAACTCTTATTTATTTGCTTAATAAACATGAAACTTGGCAATATTTGGCTCAGTATTCAGTAAATAATAAAGATTGTCACTTTTAGTTAAAAAAAAAACCGAGTGTGCTTATGACCACACGACTGAAGTGAAACTTCAAACGTATTTGGCTATGAGAGGAAAAGAGAAAGAAAATGTGCGCGCGCACTGCTTTCTCTTGCATATATCCCCCACTCAACTCCCGTTCGCCTCGCCCGTTGCCCGTAGACATGGGTCGTACTTGCAAAATCGAGTACCAGGGCTTCCAAGTACGTCCACCTTAAGACACCAGGGCCTAAAACCAGGGCTCGAGATACCTTCAAGTATTTTCTATCTGCATCGAAAATTGATCCATAACTTCATACAAATAAGTACAATTACGTAATCAAACAAAAGCCCTGTTGGAAGTAAAAAGTACTTGCATAGGAAATTGACCCGTGAGTTCTTATAAATAAGGAGCAAAACCGCGTTTACAAATAAATACTTGCAAACCATTAAAGTAAAAAATACTTGCATACGAAATTGTTCCATAGACTCTTACTGATAAGGAGCATGATCGCATTTGCGAAAACTAACGCGGTTGAGTACCTACGTCTTTGAGCGAGTAGCCGTATAAGATACTTTATAGTCTTGCAAGTATTTTGAGTCGGTACCTGGTGTGCGTACTTGGAAGCAAATACCTGGTGTAAAAACCTGGTCGCGTAAATACGTACCTTCCCTACTTGCCCGATCACACTTTTCGTAACGCTTACGTCACGCGTTCGCCAGCTTACTCTCCAAGTCAAGTGTGCGTAAAAAGTTTCAGTTCAATAATTTTGACACAACAAAAATCGAATTTGACAATCGCGATTCGTCGACACGTGTTACTTATTTGCCCTACCCCGTGAATTGTTTTTTAGAGCCGCAGGCGCGGAGGGGGCGGCCGTGGCGTGTTTTTTAAGGAATTTTTCACTTTTTGTATGGAAAATATGAAAAATGATTGCCTACATGTTGAGTTTTAGGAGTTTATGGGTGTTATAAAGGGGGTCGAAATTTTCATTATTTTTGCGATAGGACGAACCATTTTCGAGATATAAGCAAAAGAAAAAAAAAAAAAAACCGGCCAAGTGCGAGTCGGACTCGCCCATGAAGGGTTCCGTAGCAGCAAGTAACATAATATAAAAGTTCTTGTAGTTCGTTGTAACTTTGTGAAAGGTAAATTGCGGTTTTCGATTTATGACGTATTAAAAAAAAACTACTTACTAGATCTCGTTCAAACCAATTTTCGGTGGAAGTTTACATGGTAATGTACATTATATATGTATTTTTAATTTTATCATTCTCTTATTTTAGAAGTTAGAGGGGGGGGGGACACACATTTTACCACTTTGGAAGTGTCTCTCGCGCAAACTATTCAGTTCAGAAAAAAATGATATTAGAAAGCTCAATATCATTTTTGAAGACCTATCCATAGATACCCCACACGTACAGGATTGATGAAAAAAAATTTTTGGAGTTTCAGTTGTAAGTATGGGGAACCCCAAAATTTATTGTTTTTTTTCTATTTTTGTGTGAAAATCTTACTGCGGTTCACAGAATACATCTACTTACCAAGTTTCAACAGTATAGTTCTTATAGTTTCGGAAAAAAGTGGCTGTGACATACGGACGGACGGACAGACAGACAGACATGACGAATCCATAAGGGTTCCGTTTTTTGCCATTTGGCTACGGAACCCTAAAAAGATACAGACAGTACTGTTTTTGCACCTGAAGTCGAGGTGTTGGTGTGAATTTCTATTCATGACAACTAATTTTATTCCACACCTTTTTAATCGCGATTAAAAATAGTCAGATTTAGTTAGACAATCAAAATTTTTGGTGAAAAACGTGAAATTCAGAATAGCGAAATTGCCATGTTCAATAGATTAATAACTCAGTGCCATCTTAGTGCTGTCAAACTAAAATATAGTTAAGTTGTGCCACTTTAGTCAATTTCAGAATGGGAAATCGTCGCTTGACAGGAATAAACTAAATTTTAGTGATTTTTAGTCTAGTTTAGAGGCATTTGTGACAAGAGAATCGGCACCATTGTAACGTAAAAAATATATGTGGTTTAATGAATCAAGTTTATCTATTTATTTTTATTTGTATAGATTATACCTTCCTTAATCCCGTCCTTCTTATATTTACCCGTCAGAAAGAAAGCGAGCCGCTTAGTAATTTGTATGAAGTCGGCGCGTGAGTATGTCGTGATGGAGACGCGCCGGCGCGGCGAGGAGCGAGGTTATATCTCAGAATACAGAACATTCTGAGGGTTATATAAACGACCGCGTGGGCTGAGATATTCGCCCTGGCTGGAGGCTTTGAGTTTTCTTAAGACAACTACAGGATAGTCCGGTTAAGTAGTCACGACCTCTCAAGGTCAACTACGAGATGCCATTTCAAAAAAAAAAAAAAAAGAGCAACGTTCAGTGTCGGTCTCCGCGCCGCGCGGGTCAGACGCTTATGCTCCATGTTTGTATGCCGGTCTGTCTCCCACAAAGACAATAGGCCTGCACTGTGCTTAGAGCCTTAGATATACGGAACGTATTTGGCTATGAGAGGAAGAGAGAAAGAAAATGTGCGCGCGCACTGCTTTCTCTTGCTTATATCCCCCACTCCACTCCCGTTCACCTCGCCCGATCACACTTTTCGTAACGCGTTCGCCAGTTTACTCCCCAAGTCAAGCGCGCCTAAAGAAGTTTCACTTCAAAATACTTGCATACGAAATTGTTCCGTAGACTCTTACTGATAAGGAGCATGATCGCATTTGCGAAAACTTACGCGGTTGAGTACCTACGTATTTGAGCGAGTAGCCGTATAAGATACTTTATATTATAGTCTTGCAAGTATTTTGAGTCGGTACCTGGTGTGTGTACTTGGAAGCAAATACCTGGTGTAAAAACCCATTCGCATATTTATGCGACCGGGACCGGGTTTTTACACCAGGTATTTCCAGCTATTTTTTACGTACCTTCCCTACTCGCCCGATCACACGTTTTCGTAACGCATTCGCGAGTTTACTCCCCAAGTCAAGCGCGCCTAAAGAAGTTTCACTTCAAAAACCCCTTACAGAGGATTTAGGGGGTGACAAAGTTGATAGGTTAGAAAAATATGTAACCCGCTGTCGGTTAAATCGAAACTCGGTACTACTAAAACAAAAAATAAAAAATGTATGTGATTTAGGGTTTTTCAAAAATCGACTCCTACCACGGTGGAAAAGGGTAAGTAATAAAGTTTAAGGGGTGGATATTACTGCTTGCTTCCATTAATTCGAAAATGGGTATGGGTCTTTGATTCATGTTATGGACACATCCCGAACGATTTTACAAAATTCCACCCCTGTGGAGGTGAAAAGTGGGGATACAGTTTATTTGAAAAATTTGATTTCTTTGATCTATAAACTTAAAAAATTGCCTAAATACTTATTTATCTAAATAAATGATAAAGATCATAAGTACATACATTTTCGAAATTTTTAGAGAAAAGTACGAATTTCACGCGGACGAAGTCGGGGGCAGAAGCTAGTACATTCTAAACGTCTAAAAATAGAATTGGCACGTTAATTATTGTGTTCTTATGTTCTAACTACACTATGCCGTTAGTACGCAAAATACGCGCATTGACGTGGAGTTGCGGACACCAGCCCGTATTACCTATTACCTATTATGTTCTACGGTAATTTATCTAGAATCAAGCAAAAACACTCACGTAATTTGATATCCTGCCGCAAATATGAAAACGTCATGGCATTCTTTCGCCGCTGTAAAGTAATGCTACACTTTTGTTTTATGTAGTGTGTTCAATAATTAATTGACTGCATTAATTAGGTAATATATGTTTAGATTATGACCGTACCACCGTTTCGTTCGATAAATGGAACAGGCTGAGGGCTCCCACACATAAACACGATACGACGTCGCGTCGTGCTACGACGCAGCATCGTTTCACCGTTTGAATGACTTATTATTATTATAAGCCTGTGTTATCTCACTGCAGGGTCTGCAGGGCAAAGCCCTCCCTTCCTTCGTTCCACTTTTCCCGGTTTGAATGACACGTCACTAAAATCATATACGTCGTAGCACGACGCGGCGTCGTATCGTGTTTATGTGTGGGAGCCCTTAATGGAATTAAATTGTGCAACGCACACTCTCTGAAATGTAACCGATGAAACACACGTAGGCACATCTTTGCGGTGACATGACAGTGTAAACATCGCCGTATTCATACATTCCTACACTGGCACCTAAGAACTTGACTTTGTTTCGAAGATGTATTTCCAAATACTAACGTACAACATCCGTTTATTATTAGTGTTTACGAATAGTTTAGATCAGTCTTAGTATAAAGGCAGTCGTTAGTCGCCACTGCAGCACTGTCACAGCTTGATACTGAGCTTGTCACATCAGTCAGTGGTCGTTGTCAACATCGATAGCAATTGCAGTGTTTATTAAATTAAACGCGTTTACAACTAATCATCGGAATTTATTAAGTAACGAGGAAACACGAACAAAGGTCTCGGCGATGAATAGAATCATGTGGTATGTCTTGTTTTAATCTTAATCAAAACAACGGAGAATAACATGACGTATCCTAGGGGTCTCCAAACTGTTTTAGTTCGTGGCCTGCTTCAGACTTTTGACCAATAATTTGATTGTATTTATGGATTATTATTCTATCAAAGTCTTTATTACGAGCATATCTTTCTT
Source organism: Amphipoea oculea (assembly GCA_945859645.1). Lineage (NCBI taxonomy): Eukaryota > Metazoa > Arthropoda > Insecta > Lepidoptera > Noctuidae > Amphipoea > Amphipoea oculea. The sequence goes on from OX243873.1 coordinate 21,486,686, forward strand.
TATTACCATACAACTTTGTACCATCATTTGATTAATAACTTAATAAGAAAGCAACTGTTTCAGGCTAACAGCTGCCCTTGGAATCATATGGTTCCCACAAGTTGCCCGCACAGCGACTTGGAAAAGCCCTGCAATAAAATATGTCCAAGATAGCTTGGAAACCCAAGACTTTTACTTCGACAGAATCGTTCCACTGAGTACAAAAGACGAAAATCGTAAAGCTATAAACTACGGCATAGGAGTACATATATCTTCTGATCGAATACTGACTTCGTTCAATCCTTTTAGAAGAATTATAAGGGATGCAACTATGTTACAGGGATTATATGCAACAAGTTTAACTGGACGCAGAAGACACAAAAACAGCAACTGGTCTTATATGTACATTGTAAGCCACATCGCCTGCGGCCGTCAAATTCAGGACTTACCTGATGAAGTAATTACTAAAGGTAAATTGTGGCATGGGCAGGGCGACAGACACTGCCCATTACACGATTTACTAGTGTTCAGAATATATAACAATCTGACTATAAGCACTGTGGCAACGAAAGCTCACATAATGGAAAAATGGCCTCCTGGCAAAGAGACTCACATTAAAACTGAAGTATTTTTGACAAAGCTCGCAGAACCAGAAGATCAGATTGGTGTCGACTTTAAATTTTGCGCGATTGTGAAGAAGCGGCTTTTAAAAGTTACTTATTACACGGAAGATGACAACGCACTGTTGGATTGTCAAGAGTGGCTGCCACCAAATTGGGGATATTTTATTTGCATACTAAATAAAAATAAGTATAAAGGGGTGTCATCAGGCGCAATGTTAGTCTCCAATGAAAAGTTATTCGGTGTGGCTAGTTTTGTATTAACTAGAGGAGATAAAGGCATAATCGTATTCACAGACGTCAGACCTTATTACGATCTCATTCAAAATACCTGCACCTATGCAGATTCAGCGGAAGTGCCCCCAAAAAAATTTCCGGGCACTGATAACTGGGACCACCTCCCACAACCACAAAAGCAACAACAAAAAAACCACAAACACAAGGACCAACACTAGACCCCTGCGACCCAGCGAACCTCGGAGTTGGGGGTGCTTGTTAGGGTGTCCCTTATTTTTCAATGTTTTAATTTTACAATGCATAGCGACGCCGGAAACAGTTCTGGTCAACCTATCACATCGCTCGATATCCAGCTGGTGAGATGCCCGTGTTGCTCACAGGCACGCGTTTTTAAAGGTGAACGGGGGCAGAAGATACATTATGGCAAGATCCACAAATCACTTAGTGTACCTTTGTGCCCCCCAGCTACAAACTCAAACTCAAAGCATTTATTTCAATTAAACCAAATACAGACACTTTTGAATTGTCAAGGGGTCGGTCAGTCAGAAAAATGAAGCTAGTTGCCCATTCCAAAGCGTAGGTACCTATGGAGAAGAACGGGCAAGAAACGCCATGGACACTATTAAATCAAAATAATATGGTTACAAAGTCTTGGTTGCATCATTCATGTTAAAAATTATACATGTGAGAACGATGCAGAACGTTAAAAGCGTCCACAGTGAAAAGACGAGAAAAAAAAGCAATTCAAATATTAAATTAAAATAAGCCACGGCAGCAAAGAGATGACCAGTCCCTACTGACGGCGCCCGTTCACGAACATGACGCATGTATTAGCACCATTCAGCTCAACCATTCTGAAGGGAGCTAAATGATCCAACACATGCGCCACCATCAGCGAGACATTTGAGTGAGCACTCTCAGCCGCCAGAGCACATTCAAGTCAATGAAAGACGTACCCAGTAAATGGTAGCTTTATAGTATGTACATTATTGTACATAGTACTCTCACATGTGCTATGCAATAATACAATACTAGCTGCCCGGCGCGACTTCATTCGCGTGGTGTCCTACCTTACTCCTACCCTAATCCTACCCCTACCCTTCTCCTACCTTACTTGTACACTACCCCTTCCCGACTCCTACCCTACTCCTACCGTACCCCTACCCTACTCTTACCCTACCCCTACTGCTACCCTACCCCAACCCTAATCCTACCCTACTCCTACCGTACCCCTTCCCTACTCCTACCCTACCCCGACCTTACTCCTACCCTACTCCTACCCTACCCCTACCCTATACGAACAATAGTAGTAGTTAAAATAAAATAAAAAATAGTTTACGTCCTATTCTTGGACCTACTGAATATACACACAAAGTTTCATAAGAATCGGTCAAGCCGTTTCAGAGGAGTTTTGTTACAAACACTGTGGACACGAGAATTTTATCGCTGCGCTGCGCTACGTCGTATTCTGTGGCCGCGTGGAGCAATACGCACCGGCGGCGGCGGCGTGTCGTCGGCATTTCTTTTTCTACTGACATTTTTAATTTCGTAATATCTTTTGAATGGAATGTCCAATTTCAATAATTCAAAAAGTAATCAACAGGTATTGAAACAGTCTTGAATACAAAATAATTTATTTGGATAAGAATTAATACAAAGGTATAGATAACATGGTCTGATTTTGATCGGCATTTCTATCAACTTTTAAAATGTAAAAAAGTAGTTATAGTGACGTAACTACAATAGTTGGACATATGGTATTGCGAAGTTTTTTGTAGATATTGATATGTTCTATAATATTGTAGAACATTTTTTTGTTCTATCATCAATACTTTCCGCAGCGCATGCGATGAAAGACATTTTATGGCAATTTTTTTTACACCTTGGGTTGGTTTTTGTAGGAATTTCTAAGGATCCCTAATTTTTTTAGTAATAAATATAGTCTATGTTACTCAGTGATAATGTAGCTTTCTAACGGTAAAAGAATTTTTGATATCGGTCCAGTAGTTTTAACGTTTATTCGTAACATACAAAAATACAAATCTTTCCTCTTTATAATATTATAAGTGTAGATTAGTGTAGACTAGGAGGAGATTGAATTTATATACGAGTATAATGCAAAAATGGTATTTTAAAATCTTCAGCAGCTCCAACAGTATTTTCCAATGCTAATCAATTTATTTGTGCGTCCTTATGGAGCCAGCATTTAGCCAATCATTTTTATCAGTGATGTAATCCCCCAATTTATAATATGCCTGCATAGTGTGCGTTTTATATAAGATTTAAATTTCGTTTCATTCAGTTCAAGTATGTGGGTAGGTATTTTATTGTAACATTTACATCCCCAACATCAACAACTCCAGACCAAACCTTGTGGCAAACGCTAGCAAAATTCAAAAATTCTACTCTGGTTTTAAAGAGAGTTCCCCGGGGCGCGAGACGGTCTGTTGCACTGAATTTGTCGCGGTGTCTCCGTATTGCGACCCAGGAGAACTCAAAAAATGCCTGGGAGCAATTACTGACCTTCCCTTATAGGATTCTACATGTCCAGAAAAAATTAGCAACTAAAAAATTAACAAACCAAATTAAAGACAACTGCAACAATTCGACCCTAATTTTAGATCTAAAATTAACTGCATTTAAAAACCAATCACAAAAAGGCTTGTGTTTACATCGCTCGTCCAATGGAGCTCAGAACGGTATAGCGAATCACTCTTCGCCGATGGTACGGTTCGCCGAAATCACTCTTAGTCGACGGTTGGTTCCACGACCAAATCCATCGCCGATAGAACTATTCGCCGAAAACACCATTCATCGATGGTCGCTTCAGCTACAACACCTTTTACCGATGGAACGGGTCGCCGAAATATTTATGTAAATTTCTAATAAATTAAACACTATGGTTTTTACAAATATTTATTCGGATTGACCGTCAGATCGAACCGGTACAAATAAAAAAAACAATTTCACTTTTAATTATAATAATAAAAAGGGGTTTGGGTAATTATTTCTTATTTTTTAAGTACAAAATTTGGGCCAGTCCATTTAAGAATGTTTTTAGGTCCATCTCACTCTTTAGAGCTAAGTGTTTCTGCAATCTAGCATTATATTCAACCTGTGCAGAACGTTGGCGTTTTAGCATGGGTTCAGAAGAATTTATTCGCTGAATCTCGCATTCAGTATGCTTTTGCTCTTTTGCAAACTCCATTATAGTTTTATATATGTTCCATTTTTTCCGATTAAGGAGTGTGTTCCAGCGTTCGTGCCACGATTCTAAAGCATTCTGTGTTCTTGGGATGGAATATGTTCGATTAAAAACAGACCACATAGATGTTGGAAACATAGGGGGTTTCCTTTTTATAGAAAATTTACTACAAACAGATGTTTGTGTTTCAAGTGATCCATCTACGTAATATTTGCTGACAATTTGCTACACTTTCAGCTTCTGATGGCAATACTTTGTTTCTGACAAATTTAAAAGCTTCTGTTATCTCATTTGCTTCAAGATATGCTAAAGCAAATAGGTGCCTCAGTTTGAGTGCAAAATTAAAATCATCACTGTATTTCTTCGCAAGACCCTCATACTGAATATGACACCAAATATTTTGGGCTAGATGGAATAGACACAGCTTGTGTGCACATTTTGGAAACTGCCGTTTGTCGGTATTGATTGCCGCTACTTCAAAATCTGTTAAAATATTTTCCGGTGACAAATTGATTTTAAACTTAATGCTCGCGTATGTTTTTAAGATTTCTAAGAAAATGAAATAACAGCTTTCAGTTTTGTGTGAGAGTAATGCAAATACTAAGGGAAGAAATTTGTTAGTACCTCCTTCCGTACCCACCAAAGCGTGTATAGAATAAATTTGACAATATGGTGCCGGGCAGCTTGAAAATGTTCCATCCATTATCCAGCACGATGCTTGAACAAGTAACTTAAAATTTGCTTTTGTGCAAAATATTACAACACTTTCTTCATTGTGTATATAGTGTCCAAATAAAAAAGGTTTTCCATCAACTTTACTAAGAAAATCAGGTACATTAAAATCTAAGATTGTTTGTGGAATTTTCGGAAAACCTTTATTTCTGGCCCGTTTAACGATCATTGCACAAGCCGTTTTATTAGGCAATGTAGGAGCACTTACACTTGGAACATCTTTTAAGCAGCGGTTTATTATTTGAGACGGAGAGTCCATCGAATTAACGGCTATGTCCTTTAATTTTGATTTGTAGTTCATCTCGAGAAGCTTTTCGGGTTCTGGCAGATGTACATGATCGTGATTCTGTCTGACAATTGTGTGACCATGAGGGTGCAATAAAGTTATTACACTTACACCACAACCACTAGAACTGTTTCTTGTACACCTCCAATAATATTTGTCACTATTTTTTTTATTTAGGTGGTAAGAAAATCCATACACTATTAACACATGTGCGCCGCGCTTAGATCTTACTAAATTGCACGCACTCATTTTTCTCAACAACGCTTAAATGATAATTATATGCACGAAATGTTTTTTGTGTTTTGTTTTGTCATATGTCAAACCGCAAAATTACTAATAAGGGCTTCATAGATATTATTATTGGCCAGTACCTACCTACAGTATTGTTTGCATGTTGTGCATATCCTAAAGAGGAAATCACTGTATGTTATGAAAAGACCTAAACCACGAAGCTGATGTGAAATGATTTGTGTGTGAAGTATTTCGGCGACCCGTTCCATCGGTAAAAGGTGTTGTAGCTGAAGCGACCATCGATGAACGGTGTTTTCGGCGAATAGTTCTATCGGCGATGGATTTGTTCGTGGAACCAACCGTCGACTAAGAGTGATTTCGGCGAACCGTACCATCGGCGAAGAGTGATTCGCTATACCGTTCTGAGCTCCGTCCAATGGAACAACGACGTAGTTACGAAAATGTCGAAAATGAGTTTTGAATGTCAGAAGTTCACGTTTCGAAAGTTCTATCTACGACAAAAACGACAGAATTGTAGTTACGGTGGTTAAATAGTGGTGGTAGTGGTTTAGTTTTTTTATAATCATGTTTGTATCTTACATTATCTATGTACTTATCTTTGATTTAACATAAAAATTACATTTTAGTGACTCATTTAAAAAAAAAAACATTTGATACTTCTTATTATACGTTCATAAATGTAAACTGATTTATAAAAATAAAACAAAATTGAATAATTTGTTGTTTAAATTAATGATTTATTCCCATTTCAAAACCTAGTAGTGAAGTTGGGATAGCGGCTTTTCGAAGGACCAACAAGCGTTGTGTAATTTAGCGGAAAATCATTTTTATGCTGGGTCGAATATTGGACGACATAGAAAATTGAGCAAAATGAAAGTATGGGAAGAATATGACTTACTTGGGAGCACTGTATGTCAGGTTGGTGCAACGACTGCCGACGTGGTGGACACGCGTTCTCAGATGGTTTTTCTCACTCGCGCTCGGTAAATCGATGTCCCACTTTTTACCGACTTCACAAAAAGGAGGAGGTACTATGTTCGGCTGTTTGTAAGTTTTTTTTTTTTTGTATGTTTGTTCATCGAATACTCCGCCAATTGTCGACGGATTTTCAAAATTCTTTTTTTTGTTCCAAAGTAGATAGTTCTGAGGTGGTCCCACTGTCACCAAGTTAGGATCTGATGATGGGATCTTAGAGAAATCGAGGGCAATCCTCAAATTGTATAGGCTCACTTATTGTTTTTCGCATATTTTATGAAGTACCTTGTCGAACAGACAAGGACTGTTTTAGTAAATTGTTTTGATGTTTGATAGGGCATTTACCACATTTGGTCTCATGATCATCAAGTCATGACCTGATGCTGCAGTCAGGATAGTCTGCAGAGTACCGAACTCCTCGACAACTAACAGCAGATATATCGTGTTTAGGCTCATTGAAAAGGGCTCGATGTGTGGATAAACGTACTGTTAATGAGGAACACCGAAGTACATAAAGACCTGATGCTGAAGCCAGAAGCATCAGAAAAAGTACCAACTTTGAAATTACAGCACTGCACCGTAGTCGTGTTTGGGCTCATTTTAAACAGCACTAAATTTTAAGTTCTATGCAATGTTGACATAAGTCTAGCCTGATGCTGCAGCCAGGATTATCAGCATCTAGTCTAAAAACATCAGGTCAGGATTTGATGATGGGATCCTGAAGAAATCGAAGGAACTCTTCAAATATTATAGGCACACCTATAGCGATTTGGGTATTTTTTATAGTAACTCGTGCATTTGCTCTCGGAAAGCACTATTTGGTGAAGTGGAACTGATGATGAAGACCACAGATGGCCACCAGAACTACTCAATAATATCTAAGTATTTCACGGGTTGCGATTCGATTACTTTAATGTGGTTGCTATGCAATTTTTGCTCGTCACAATGTGAATGATGATATGGAGCTGATGGTGGACCTGGAGAACTCCTCAACAATTAACTTTACTGCATCGGGAAAAGCAATATTTTGTTTGTAAAAGGCGATGATCACTAGGCTATTGTAACTTAGATAAATTATAAGCAGACCCACTAAAAAGCGTGAAATAAAAACTTTTTAAGAAAAAAAATACCGACTTCCAAAAAAACACTACAAAGTGAAAAATAACTTTAATTTCGGAAGTGGGTGGCAAAAAACTAAAATACAGATCCAAAGACACCGACTTCCGAAATTAAAGTTATTTTTTACTTTGTAGTGTTTTTTTGGAAGTCGGTATTTTTTTTCTTAAAAAGAGTTTTGTCACTTTGTGTCGGCCAACACGTTAAATAGTTTATATTATAATGATGGTACAGCGGTTGAATTAAGCGGTGTTAAGCGGTTAGCTGCTTGAAGAGAACAGTGCGAATCGTCATGGCGACCTCTGTCAAGTCACTGCGGCGGAAACGTTTCTCATTGGTGTTGCGGTGTAGCACCTTTTTGCGGCATGGGGGTAGGATTGGAAAGGAAGCCGGAGTATGATTGGCTCAATACTGTGGTCCAATATGAATTCTACCCTCAATATGTGAGATTCGTTTGGATACATGATACCAAAATTTTTATATTGCTAGCTTGCGTAAGCATCCTGCCCGGCTTTCGAGGATATGTAGTATTCTCAAAAGGGAAGAAATTACATTAAAGCGGATTGAAATTAAATTAAAGCGGACAAAAAGAAAAATTTATAATTAAAATATGTGAACTACAGCTAAATTAGATTTTTAATTACGCGGTGGTATTATTGAGAAGGTAAAGGACATAGTTTAACAACGGGTCTTTTGAAAGAGCCACTGCATGTCTTCACCATGGCAACGCGGGTTGTCCCATCCCTGCCGGGGAAAATCTCGGTGATTATGCCCATTGGCCAACGTAAAGGAGGGACATCATCCTGATGCATGAGAACCACTGTACCAATCTTAATATTGTCGGCGGCATTCAACCATTTTTGCCTAACTTGCAAGTTATGTAGATATTCTATACGCCATCTTTTCCAAAAGCTACAAACCATTTGGTCAAGCAATTTTTTGCGGCAAGTTAGAGATTTCGTCGTTTCGGGAACGTTCACGACAGGCAACGTAGTCAACGGAGAAGCCATTATAAAATGAGCGGGAGTAAGCGGTTCTGGGTACGTATCCTCATTCAGGACACACAGCGGTCTGGAATTTAGAACTGCCTCAATTTCAGTGAGAACAGTCAAAAGCTCCTCATAAGTAAGAAGTTGAGAACCGATAACACGGTATAAATGCGTTTTAATAGATTTAATATTTGATTCCCACAGCCCTCCAAAGTGGGGGGCGCGGGGTGGAATCATTTTCCACTTGTGAGGTGAGGAATGAATCCATGAAAGTGTAATTTTAGAATCGGAAAAGGCAAATATTTTATTAATAGCGGTGCGAGAGCGGTAAGTGTCATAAACTAGTTTAATTAAGTTAGACAAAAGAACAGCGGCGCAAAGCTCTAGACGAGCCAGAGATACGACCTTAACAGGTGCAACTTTAGATTTAGCACACACCAAAGTTAGGTGTGTGTTACCATTTGTGTCAGTGACATGTACACAATAAAAAAATATTAAGCATTTTCAAAGTGAATGCTTTTGAGCTGAAATTTTTTACAGAGATTCTAGACCAGATACACTCTTCAACCCGTTTGTATTGATATACCCTTTCTGTAACACCCTGTATAAAAAAAAACATCAGTTAATATTATCCTTTGTTTCATTATTTACAACTATATTATGATTCAAAAACTCAACAAAACAGTATTCAGAAAATATTATAAGATTCTTATTAGATTTTTAGAAGATTCGTATTGATATACCCTTTCCGTAACAGCCTGTATAATGTTCCCACTGCTGGGACATAGGCCTCCTCTCGGTGAGAGGAAGTGGGCCGTAATCCACCACGCGGGCCCAGTGCGGGTTGGCAGATGTCACATGTCTACAAATTTTTTGGTCCTAGGACATGCCGGTTTCCTCACGATGTTTTCCTTCACCGTTTTGAGAGCAGTGGTGATGAAATAATTTACACAAAGTAAAGCGCTTGTCTGGGTTCGAACCTACGACCTACACCTCGTAACTCGCGGCTGTTACCGCTTGGCCACCACGCACTCCGCCGCTCACAACTGGCGAAATATGGGCGTAAATATCTTGCACTTCTGTTTACTCCTTCGGGACATACAGGTGAAATGCTATTGTAGTTTTAAGCACTGATCTTCGCCAATTCTCACGGGTTTCTCTACTCACATCACCTGTCTTAGTTACGGGTAGATGTGGCGGATTTTGCTGTTAACAATGGTGCTGTATGTTGTATTGTATGTTACAGATCATGAACTTGATATCAATAATACAATAGACACATTATTGCAGTGGCTTGATATGAATCATTTAAAAATTAATTTAGATAAATCCGTCTACATTCAATTTAATCAATCAAACAATAATAAATACAACATCAAAATTAATGTAAATAAAATCAATGAAGTAACACATACCAGATTTTTAGACGTAATAATAGATAAAGATATTAATTGGAAAGAACACGTAGATAATGTTAGCACTAGAATTAATAAATTCGTATATGCGCTGAAACAGGTTAAAAATGTAACGAATGTAAAAACTGCTATTATATCATACCACGCGTATGTTGAATCATTACTACGTTATGGTCTTGTAATGTGGGGTAATAGTACCGATCTGATTAGAGCATTTATCGCTCAAAAAAAGTGCATAAGAGCAATATGTGGCCTTCAACCTGATGACTCATGTCGACCAGTATTTAAAAAACTTGGTTTGTTACCGTTGCCGTCTCTTTATATCTATGAGACATGTATGTTTGTCAGAAAGCATCAGGATTTATTTGTCAAAGCAGATGATATTAGTGCCCGAAGCCGGCGAGACCCCAACATGCTCGTACTAAGTGAGATTCCAAGGCTAAGTAAATACAGATTGAAATTGAACACATGCGACAAATCGAAATGGGAGATTATACTCATCATTATGAACAACTTTTACTATGGGACCAAACCTGAAATCGCGAAAAAAAAATCAGCTGTTCCCTACATTCTGGCGAGTTATGCAAACATAAATGTAGGGAACAGCTGATTTTTTTTTCGCGATTTCAGGTTTGGTCCCATAGTAAAAGTTGTTCATAATGACGAGTACAATCTCCCATTTCGATTTGTCGCATGTGTTCAATTTCACCCTGTATAATAAAAACTGCCTTGCAATGTGTGTACGTTTATATAATAAGTTACCAAAAGATCTCAAAACTTTAAATACTAAGTTATTTAAAAATAAAATGTATGAATGGTTACATTTTAATAGTTTTTATAGTGTTAAGGATTTCATTGACAAAAAATGTTAATGTCAGTAACATACTGAAAAATTTGCATGCTTATTATTATATTGGCAAAACATGTTTTGTTCTGAATTGTACTTTTACCATCTTTTTATACCGTGCTTTTATGCAAATAAATATATTATTATTATTATTAAATGAAGAGTTTCTTGGAACACTCAACTTTTTCAACACAACTCAATTTTTTTTTTGTTAAATATTTTTAACATCACGCTATGGTCCTTAGGAGCCGAGTAAACAGAATAAAAAGTCAGGAAGAACGCTAAGAAAACGAAGTAATCGCGAGAGAGCGATGCGATGCGACGCTGTGGGTTTGAAAAAGAAATTTCACGCGGAAAAAGTCGCAGGCTTAATACCTAATACGGGGAGGTGGGACCCGCTGAGGAACAGCGGGTCGAGGCCTGTCGAGGGAGCGGTGAATGCTGTTGCGAATCCCGCACCCCCGGCTATAGGTAGAGGTGGAACACCGCGGTGGTTTTAGCCGGTAAGAGTCCGGCATGCCCCTCTGTCACCCCCACGATAGAGGAAGTCCATGAGGATTTCCACCGCGAGAAAAAAAAAAAAAGGCTTAATACCTAATAAGGAGCGGCGAAACAAGTGCTTAACAAAACATCCCTCCTCTATCGATTGTATGTTCTTCTCATAGTTTGGCACCGCCGAGACCGGCCCAGGAAGAGGTGGCGCGACGACTCAGTGCTTGGCCAGACTGGCAGCGCGCGGCGGGGAGCGGCGCGGGTGCGGGAACGCGCGCGATCTGCCTGTCCGCAGTCGAGCGCGGCTTCGTTCTGAGTGTTGTCGTGTCCAGAGTTTGGATGAAGAAGACTTATTTTTACTAGAAAAAGCTCTGTACTACCTCAGCTAAAATTCACTCTTTATCTCGCTCATACGATACTGCTAGCGGACTGAGTGAGAGTGAGACAGAGTGCGGTGCTGGGTGGCAGGCAGCGCCAATAGTTTAGGTATTTGCTTTTTACAGTGAAAATAATGGTAATTATAAAAAAGTAAATAACATAAGACCTGCTTTAAAGTAAGTTCAGTTAGTATGCAAAGTTTCATGTTCTAATTTGGAGTATTTTTTTAATAAGAGCGGTTTATTGTTCGGGTTAGAGGTAACTTTGGATTTTTTTTCTATCGAGAAAATATAATGGAATCGTGTTTTCGTCTAACATAGGACTTAGCATTAATACTCAACTTTACCATATATTTATTTCAAAATTAATGATGCAGTATTTTCGACATAATGGAGGATCACGCTAAGCCATTTGAGGTAGTATAGGCTCTTAAGAATCCCGGTCCCCGCGGGGACCGCCCGCCCGCGCGCTCACTGCGGCCACTTGTATGAACGAGCTATGGCATGTGTTGCCCGCGCGCTCCCCGCGCCAAGCAGCCCGCGCCGCTCACCGCGCCCGCGTGCCCACTATGGACGCCCAAATGAAGTTCTTATGTTTGAGTACGCCGCGCCGCGCCCGCCTCGCGCCCGCGTTTGCACTCTAGCCAAGCACTTAGACGCGTACCGCAAGGGTTAGATAGAGGTGACTCCAAAAAACGATGCTTGGAAGGATTTGGGGGAGGCCTTTGCTCAGCAGTGGGACAGTGTAGGTCTAACTTAAAAAAAAGTTTCGTTTGGAGATACTACATCTCGAAAACTAACCTATTACATACCTTTCAAACAAGACTGCAAATCAAGTTAGCGCTCCATTCCCAAGAATGACAGCTGGCACATTCTGATTGATCGTCGGAATACAAAAGAAGCAAAGATACTAAACGACATTGAACATCATCTCGTGACAAGGTCGCGGGCTTACCTAGGAGTTAAACAACTGTCTATAAATGGCGGTCGTCCACAGGTGCTTATCTGGTTGTAAGTTAACGGATGAAGTTTTTGAAAAAAGATTGTCGATGCTATTTATAATATTATTGTAGTAGCTCTTGATAGTCTTTCGTTTTTAGATACAAACGTCAACCCAGTTGACGGTCGACACATCCTTTTTAAGGCTAAGGTTTCCTAAAAAACGGTGGCCGCGACTTAACGGCCGCAGTGACGGCTCTCATGAAAATGGTGGCAGCAGGGCTTGACTTCGCCGTATCAATAACCGCTCTAGTAAAACACAATAATTTACTTTCATAAAATAACGATTCAGTGACGTCATTCGCCGGTAAATTGCGGACGTTATGTAACGGCCACCGCTCTCCTAAAGGAACTTTAGCTTTAGAAAGGGTCTTCAGACCTTTAATTTCTGAGTATGTTCTGACTTTTACAGAGACACATGGCTTTCTATATTTTGTTTTTTTCAGTGGTTCATAATCAGCCTAAAACGTTCCCACTGCTGGGACACAGGCCTCTTCTCGGTGAGAGGAAGTTTGCCGTAACCCACCACGCGGGTCCAGTGCACGTTGGTGATGTCATTATGTTTTCGAATTGTTGGTTTTATGACATGAAGATTTCCTCACGATGTTTTTCTTCACCGTTTTGAGAGCAGTGGTAATGAAATGATTTATACAAAGTAAAGTGCCTGTCTGGGTTCGATCCTGTGACCTTACTACTCTGTCAAAAAAGTACCAGGAAAAGATCAATAATACAAAAAATGTTAGTTATTCATCCAAAATTTTATCGCCTTCAAAGTTGGTATGCTCCTTCAGAAACGATACACTTACGCCAACGAATAATCCATTCATCAAAATATTTTTTAAACGCTTTTTCCGGAATTAGGTTTATTTCTTGAAGCGAATTCTTCTATATGTCTTCTGCCGAATGAAAACAGGTGCCACAAAGTGGTAATTTGAGTTCAGGAAAAACAAAGAAGTCGGCTGGAGCCATATCTGGTAAATAAGGTGGTTGCTCGATGGCATTTGTTGAGTTTTTGGTCAAAAATTCGTTCACAACTGTTTTTTACATTTCTATGGTTCCAATGATGGCCTTATGCGAAGGCGCATTATCGTGGTGCAAAATCCAACAATTTTCATTCCACAAATCTGGCCTTTTTCTTAAAATTTGCTCACTCAAATAATATACTTTATTTACCTTTTGACCTTCCGGTAAGAATTCCGAATGCACTTCCACAACACCGCGATTATAGTCAAAGAAAACAGTTAACATGACTTTGACTGTTAATCGACTTTGGCGTGGTTTTTTAACTGACTTCAAAAAAGGAGGTTCTGTATTCGACCCGTAGGTATGTATGTATGTTTCGGTTTCGGTTCAGTTGGAAGCTGCCACTCCGAAGCTTGTTGACTTGTTTGCATGTCAAACTCGTTGCCTGGCCATTGCCAAGTCAATCTATGTATTTGTTTAAAACATAAAAGATTTTTAATATTGATATGGTCACTATAAGATGTTGTTAGGTAAGCTAATTATGTAATAACTTAAGACAGAAGGTACCTTAAGTAGGGACTGAATAAATTAACCGACTTGGTATTGCTTGGATCTCACAACTTTTTACGGTTGAAGAACTGAGTTGCGAGACTTGGTTTTTTTACAAGTTATGTTTTTGATGGCATGTCCATTAAGCAATTCGCAATACACACTAGATACGATCTAACTAAAAACAGCACTGTATTTAATCTAAATGACAGATGCAACTCAACTCCGCGCCAAAATGGAAAACAGTTGTGCCAATCTAATAACAAAAAAAAAACATGAAATTGAATTTGGAACCATAGGTAATAGGTAATACGGGCTGATGTCCGCAACTCCACGTCAATGCGCGTATTTTGCGTACAATTTGGAACCATAAACAAAATCAAATCCGAAATCTTCCGTTCCCGATACTTTTTTGACTGAATGTATACAGTGGCGGATTTACACATTTGCCGCCAGTAGGCTATTCAAATTTTGTCGTCCCTACCCATAGATATATGAAACATTTCTATGTCCCTACCGAACTCTACAATAATGTCCCATGTCTTTTGTATACTGCTTCGACTCGCTTAATTCCATCGCGTTTTCTTCAAAATACTTAAAATATTCACGTTCAGCTACGAAAAATTTGCAAAGAGATTTGTAAAGATCGGCAACTGTGATCAAATCTACGGTAGAAGCCTGAATTTTAGCATTCACATTGTTTATTCATTCCAAAAGATCATGGTAGGTGGTATATAAATATTAATCTTTTTAATTTCAGTAAGACATTTAAAAAAAATGTTAGCCCCAAAGCCGCCCTTAAAATCTGCCGCCCTAGGCTCCAGCCTACTCAGCCTGTTGGTAAATCCGCCACTGAATGTATAACACTGAAGTCTCGGGCGTTACCACTCTAGGGCACTACTGCTCGGCTTCCGTGGTTACAAGGTCTTTATTCTAAAGGCTCCGTTACAATTGTTATCACATTACTGTAAGAGCAAGCACAAGGTAGAATTAACAATAGATACATCGCATGGGAACCCAAGACTAGTCATTGTTTTAATTTGATACGTAACTGAGTAGCGGTATTCTTTAGACGTGCGGGGATAATTGAAACGGCTATAACCACGTGTGAATGTGGATGATTAAAGATTAAGGGGCTTACAGGACCTAAACGGAAAAAAACGCAAGTTTTAGAAAAATAAAAGTAAATGATCGACTCAGCAAACAAAATCAGAAAAATATATGATATTCTTCAGGATATATTCTAGGTATAGATGTGTTTAAAACATTACAACCAATTTGATACGTAAGAAAAAAATATGAAGATTTATTTATCTATTAAAACTTTATGCACAAGTAAAAAAAAATACTGTTCAAAGGCGGACTTAATGCCTGAGGCATTTTCTACCAGTCAACCTTAGGGTGATGCAGAGACAAAACATGGCAGGTGCAACATACAGAATAACTAGCTTGGAAGATACCTCTAAAAACTTTCTTTTTACAATAATTACAATAAAAACCATACTAATACAGGTTGTTACGGAAAGGGTATAATCAATACAAACGGGTTGAAGAGTGTATCTGGTCTACAATCTCTGTACAAAATTTTAGCTCAAAAGCATTCACTTTGAAAATGCTTAATATTTTTTATTTCGACATCACGGCGCTGCACTGGCGCGTGGCGGCGTGATGTGCGTGTACTAGGCGCACAGACACACTACAGATAATGGATAATGACCCTCGTAGTGCGGTGACACGTTTGTTATGATTTCAATTTAACAAACTATCGAAATAAAAAAATATTAAGCATTTTCAAAGTTACTGCTTTTGAGCTGAAATTTTTTACAGAGATTCTAGACCAGATACACTCTTCCGTAACCCTTTCCGTAACACCCTGTACATATACATACAATCATTCAGATTTTTTGTCAGATTAAGTATTCTACAAGCAACATACTAAAGCACTAGTGTTTTAATTTTTTAGTCCAAGCAATAGATTTTTTGTAAATAGATAATTGCTTCATATTTGCAATAAATTACCAGCGTTGTGTCATCGCGCTTCTCTTTCTTTTCTATGCAGTCCGACAAAGATAATTTCCAATGATCCAACAAAGGGGGTACATATTTGAATTTCGAAAATTTAAATATCTACGGTTAAAATGTCAACGTTCAAAACATCGAAAATTTAAATATCGAACGACCATAAAACCGAAAATTAAAATAACGTAAGTTTATATTGTCGAATGGTTAGATAACCTACGTCCAATATATCTAAAATCTAATTATCGACAAACATGACATCGAAAGGCTTAAATATCGAAGTACAGATTATCTAATGATGTAAATATCGAAGTACAGAGTATCGAATGGCCTAAATATCGATATTTATTTTATGTATATGTTGTGCTACAAAAATTAGTGACAGAAACAAATCGCTGCAAAACCGACTCCACGTGGTCTTGTCTGCCCTACCCCTAGAGTGTAATTTAAGCCCGCGTAGGCGCAGAGGGGCGAGGCGGCCCGCGAGCTGAGGCGGAGGTGGCTTTAACGCCCGCCGCCGCGGCTGATGCTGGCCGGCTCAGCCGGCCAGCAAGCCGAAGCTGCGGTGGTGAGCGTTAAAACCATCGACGACGATAAGCTCGCGTGGGACCGCCGGAGCCCTGCAGCGCCGGAGCCGTGACAAAAACCATGCCTGCTGCATGATGCATGCTCGCTTGCATTCTGCATGCTTAAGTAATATTATTTTCACATAATAAATAACTTAAAAAAAAAACACATTTGTAGGCCGCGCCCGCTCTTGCATCTTATGTCGACGGAGCCCCGCTACGCGGGGCCCCTATTTCTGTCTAAAGGGTTTAAAGTAAGAGTAACCTAACCTAACCTAACACCGGGGTGCCCTTCGCTCTCTATTGCATCCTGCAACCATGCCTGCCTGCAAGTTCGATATTTTAACTAGTAGGTATTTTTAACTTAAATATAATGAACTAAAGTGTATTGAATGTTGACATTTTGATCTTAGGTATAATGATTATCGATGTTTTTAATCATTAGATATTTTTATAACTCGGCATTTCAATGTTACACATTTTATGCTTAGGTATAACAATTTTCGATATTATGATATAACCGATATTTAAATTTTCGATGTTTTGAACGTTGACATTTTACACGTAGGTATTTTAATGTTCGACATTCAAATATGTACCCAACAAAGGTCATGTAGTCGCCTTAAGAAAAGGAATGCATAGTGTCAAATATGATACTCGTAGGTAGCGCTAGAAAGGGGCAAACTCGCATGGCTGATATAATCTAAATATACTGGCTGACTTTTTTTCACCGTTTGGACAAAAACAGAGTATAAAACGTGAACGGACTGAAGAGCAAGGTTTTCAAGGTTCCAAGATCCAAATTCATTGGTTGAGTTCCTGACCTGAACTAGGTAATTTGTAGTTTGGTCAGTACTTCAGTAGTTGGCTTCTCTTGAAGAAAAACGGACTTTCCTATTGTCAGCTATAGTTAGCGTTACAATCAGTGAGCCACTCGATAGTTAGTATAAAAACATAAGCATTGTTTTCTAGTTCATTCATTCGTTCACTAAGTTCCCTCGCACATCTATGCGGGTTCAAAAGTTAATGAACTTTAAGTTTTATCAATGTAACTATTTTTACGTCTTAGATTTTTATTCAAGCCAAGATTTTTGACGTGAATAGGTACTTCTTTTTGTGCTCTTTCTGAACCGTGAACGAAACTGAATCGTCGCGCGTCTGTCGGTGACACTGAATCGCGTATACTCGGCGTATACTTGGCGTATACTCGGCGTATACTTGGCGTATACTAGGCGTATACTTGGCGTATACTCGGCGTATACTTGGCGTATACTCGGCGCTGAATCGAGTATACCTACTCGGCTCCTATCAAAAATAATTTTTTGTTCGAGTATTCCGTGGTGAAACAAATATTCCCTGAAACATTCAAAATAGGCTACTACAAATAACTTTGACCATAGCTTAAGAGGTCTCTCACAAAATTGCTACTATCTAAAAGATATTATTATATATAATTCATTTCATTTGCTTATTTACTATAGTTTAATCGACGAGCGAGCTCAAAAAACTGCCATCGCGCATTTTTTGAAAAACTTGCTTAGGAATTTTGACTTTATGCACTACTCTCAAATCAGAAAACAGACGCTAGGTTCAAAACATATAAACAAATAAATAATATTGAAGTGTCTGTTTATAATAGCTTTTTACTAAATGCATATAAAAGTATATACGATACTTATAACAAAAAACAATTTTTAAAATTTTTGTCTGTCTGTTTGTTCCGGCTAATATCCGAAACGGCTGGACCGATTTTGACGGGACTTTCACTGCAGATGATGATTAGGTAGCTGCTGTATATAAGGCGTAACGTACTTTTATTTAAGAAAAAGAATTAGGATTCCGCGTAAATAAAAAACCATGAAAGCCAATTTGTTTTCCTACATGAGGAGTGTCTGTTTAAAATGTCCTATTTCCCTGTCGAATGAAATGAATTTTTATTTTTTTCCCCAAAACTGTTTCTTAAATCCCATCCATATTTGATAAAATTCTGATCGAAAAGCGAAAATGTCCAATTTAAAAAAATCTTAAAGTTTGACGTTCCGACCAAAAGGTCTTATTTCTCATACAAACTAAGTATGTTGAATTAAACAATTTTTTTGAGAAGGTAATTAAATCTTGCCTGCCGAAAATCAAGTTTATTCGATTCATAAAATCGATGTTTTGGCTGTATACTTTAGTGAGATTATTCATAAAATATATTAATAATTTTAATTGTATTTTTTATTATCTCTAACTCCTAAATAAAATAAAATGATTCCATTATCAATTGAAATATATTTTATTCAAAAAGGTATATTTCCAAAAGTGACCAATCAATTTCAAAAGGTTTTATTTCTAGAATATTCTGATCAAAAAGACTTATTTATGGTAATTCCGATCATAAAGTCCTATTTCCAAAAGAAAAAAAAAATAACTACAGTAGATAACTAAAAATAAAATGTAGGTACATGTATATCATAAGCCTAATCTGCGTTAAATACAATAATAAAGATTATATTATATTCCATTAAACAATGTGAATGGTTTTTCTGCAGTGCGATTCTATAACCATCTCACCGTGAAAGCTTAGGTGATGTGAGCGTGCAGTGAACTGTCAGTGTCATCCCACCTGATACTAGGGATTGACCAAGCACACATTTACAATCATAATCGAGATTTTAATAATATTTTTATGCTAATTCTATCAGTAGAATTAGCATAAAAATATTATTAAAATCTATATATAATTTCAAAGCTAGTATTTTAGTTGTCAAAACATTACTAATTTGTGGGGTTTCGAAATAAAATAGCCTAGATAATAGTAGATTATGATTGGAAATGTTTGCTTGGTCAATCCCTTGCATCAGTGGGATGACACTGACAGCTCACTACACGCAAGTTTTCACGGTGAGATTTGTACAGAATCAACCGGCTGTAAAATTTGCTTATCATGGAAATAGGACCTTTTGAACAGACACTCCTCACATGCACGCGAACAAGTCACGGGCACAGCTAATCTTTAAATAAAACATAACAATATTCTCAATGAAGAGCTACAAAATTGAAAGAATGCAAATGAGCAGTAAACGCGATCCGTCAATAAGTTTGGAATGAAACAACCCATTGTTGTTGGTTTACGAGCGTCGCGTGGAATGCTAACAGGAACCGAGCTGGTGCTGAACGATAACAAACAAACTTCCTGGTTCCTGGACATTGGGCTCAATCTGTCGTTTATGATTGGCTATTTAAGGAGAACTTGGTGGCAGTCTTTTCTAAATGTCGCCATCCTCATCACCCTTCTGTAGATTTATGTCTTCTACTGCCACGCATATTTTTATTTTATTTTTTACTAGCGCCTTCGTCCGCGTGAAATTTTACCCTCCCCCTATTCACCCTCTTAGGGGTGGAATTTCGAAAAACCCTTTCATAGTGGATACCTACTCTTCACAAAGAACGCTACCTCCAAATTTCATGTCTCTAGGACCAGCGGTTTAGGCTGTGCGGTGATATATCAGTCAGTCAGTCAGGACTTTGTAATTTATATATACATATAGATTATTTATTTTTATTTTACAGAAAGCTTACTGACTAATAACAGAATTAGAAATCGTTCGTAGGTAAAAAATAGCTAATTACAAGTTTCCATATATATATAAATCTATATATCGTCGACCCAAAATGCGACAAAATACCCAAAATGCGTTGAGTATACAGTTTTGTTCAGAATTTTTCGCTCTATCGAATGGTGAATATGAAAAAATTATAGCTTAAGAAAATGTCCCTTACCCTAATGATTTTTGGATCCAAATTTCGAATCAGCCCCATAATAACGTCCGAATAAAAAAACTCTGTCGGCCTCTCCTGAAAAATCGTATTTTGTCCCTTACCTCAAATTGAACCTACGGTCGACCATATAATATCATAATTATGCTTTTACCCACCAGGCCATCAAACCAAACAGAATAATATTGTTTTACGATTTGTTAAAAAAGTTACTCAGGGTACTAACCAGGGGCCTGCCAGGGCCGAAGCCTGCCGGGGGTGCGGGATTGTCCGAAAGGGTTACCGCTACCCCGGAACATAAAGGGCTAAGGAAAGAACACGGGTGGGTTTTAGTCAGTAAGAGTCTGACACTCCCTTCTGCTCCACCCAGAGCGGGAGGGGTCATTTGATGATTTCCCATCCATAAAAAAAAAAGGTACTAACCCACTTTTTAATAGGACTGCATTTACCTACCAGTCCCTGTTGAATATGATTTAATATACTTAGACCAAGTAATTGAATAGATAATTTTTGATCAAAAATCTCTTGTCTATTCTTCTCCATCCATAGAAAGTGAAACTTACGAATGGGCTTTTCTTAAGGGCTTTAAAAAGTACCTATATTTAGGTACTATCGAAATAAATGATGTAGCTTTATGTTCCGGGATCTCATATGAAGCAATTCCTCCGCCATACCTTCTCAACCTTGAACTCAAATGTTTAATAAAAAAATATTTATAATAATATCAAGGAAACATTTGACCGTGACATCATGAAGGGTTCTTAGCAAACTTAACTTTGCTACAAATCAAATACAATATCGACCTTAAAGTTGAAGACATAAAGGTTATAGCGGGTGTGTTAAAAGGTGGTAAAGTTGAACATCCTGTGGCTTGCGCGTGCGCGGATGCGGTGCTGGCAGGCGGTAATAAAGCCATACTATACTTAGGAGTCGATAGCCTCAAAATACATTACGTGGGCTGTGTGTATCCAAGTTATAGTAAGTTATTGTGCTTATGTCATTTGCGGGAAAGGTGTTTGTATCATTTTTGGCTAATGTATAATCTTTTACCGCTATTGTTACAATACTCCATTTATCCTACCTTTTTGAACCATTATTATTCTATTTTGTATTCTTGAGGCGTAAAAGCGTCTGCATGGGGAATCTAAAGTCTATTCAAACTTATGTTTCAAATTAATTT
This sequence comes from Amphipoea oculea, assembly GCA_945859645.1. Classification (NCBI taxonomy): domain Eukaryota; kingdom Metazoa; phylum Arthropoda; class Insecta; order Lepidoptera; family Noctuidae; genus Amphipoea; species Amphipoea oculea. Next base: position 21,508,246 of record OX243873.1, read on the forward strand.
CAGAGTGACTAGCACTTTTGAAAAAGTAATAAAAATGTTTGAAGTTGTAGCGTAAACTGAACTTTATTGTGTAGGATTTAAAGTTATTTTTCCATAAACTCATATTTGTTTACATTTTTGGCAAATAAATCGCTAATGCAGATTAGATCAATCATTGTACAGTCAGCCTTTCAGCAATGGTAACACTTGCACTACGAAAATCGCCTTTATTACTGCTACGACATTTTTCCCCTTATTTATAACCGTTGCTTAGAGTTAAGTACCTAATGATTAGCGTCTGCTTACACCATACATACCTATTTGACGTTAAACGCCTCGCTGTCAATATGAAATCACCACTGATGTTGACTATACTTACTTACCATCTTCGCGTACCGCCAATAACGTCTTTAAAAGAGGAAATGGCTCCACGGGTATTGAGACAGGCTATTCGTGAGGAAATGGTAGAGCGAGCTTAAATAATTATCGATTCGAACCTCATGCTGTTACCAGCGGGGCAATTGCGTAACACTTTATCAATCGGAATCGGTTTCATTTTGACAGTTCAACAACATTCATTGCGTTATTCACGTGTTAAGCAGACAAATTTTTCGAACTTATGAAGCAATGGATTAGCAATTTGCTTCAAAATGATTCAGATTCCGATTGATAGCGTGTTACGCAGGATATTTAGTTCAGATGTAGGATTTAAAATAGATAATCAGCCAGTGATAGAGAGCAGCGGTGGCCCAATGATAACGACTGCTGGGATTACGAGTTGTGGGTCGTAGGTTCGAACCCAGACAGGCGCTATGCTTTGTGTAAATTATTTCATCACCACTGCTCTCAAAACGGTGATGGAAAACATCGTGAGGAAACCGACATGTCCTAGAACCAAAAATTCGAATTGTGACATCTACTAATCCGCACTGGGCCCGCGTGGTGGATTACGGTCCATTCCCTCTTACCGAGAGGCGGCCTGCGTCCCAGCAGTGGGAACATTATAGGCTGGTTATGTAATCGGCTGATTACATAACCAGCCTATACCTTGATTGTCTTTAAAAGTCCATCAGTCAAGACATGCTTAAAATTGAAATCCAAAAGCAAATTACTTGTCAATTTTAAGTCAACTGTCAAGATTTGCCTAACCAGACTTGGAAAGGATTCTGTAATTTCAGCCAGAATGTCCATAATTTTAATATTTCCGAATGATTGCAACGAACGTCAGGTCAGATAGGCAGTCGCTTCATGTAAATTACTGGTATTCAGCTGCATCCGGTTAGACTGGAAACCGACCTCAACATAGGAAAAGGCAGATGATGATGATGATGATAATTGGAACGAACGTTCTTCAGTAAACAATTGCACCCTAGGTTACCCTCAAGTTATCTATCCAAAACTACATTCAAGTTAAACTAAACGACTAAACGTCACAGCTACATTGTAATGAGGGTTCTCACCTGTTGTCTCTACTAATAAAGAGAACCTGTATAATTAGTCTTCACTTCAAACCGATCCATTGTTTGTTTGTCACTCGGCCAGAACTGACGCGAACGCCGACGGACCAACACGCGTACCGATCAATCGCTCTGACACAGAGTAGAATCAATGAATCGATCTACACGCGAAATAAAACGGAATTAGAAAATTTGTAACACGAAAACGCAAAACATCAAAAAGTGAACTCATTTTTTTGAAAAATTGGAACGCGAATTTGGAGCTTAAAAAAAAATAAGTGCATTCGGAATCGGATATTGTTTTTATTTCTTTTCCAAACTCGGTTTTTTGAATTGTTTTTTTGTGACGGATTTGGAAAATTTGAAGTGAAGTGCCTTTTACGCAATGACCCCTGTCGGGCTTCTGTTCAAAGTAAACAGGTAAGTCTCGTTTACATGTTTCACGTTGGGGAGTGTTAAATATTGAACGTGGGATGTGTTAACGTGTGTCGTGGTGGTTATTTCTTTAACATTGTTATTCCACTGATGTTTCTATTGTAATGCTTTCGAGCGAGACTGGGACTTGGAATCTTTGGTTTAAGATTATATTGTTGATCAGTTCACTTGGTGAATGCATAATATTTTTCTTTTCAAGTGTTGTATGTTAGCTATTCATTTTGTTTTATGACGTCTTGGACAAAATACCAATCAATATTTATTTTTCTTTGGTCTATATTTATTATTCTAAGGGAGAATTCTATCAAACTTTTAGACCTAGAATAAATCTTATCCTGAGAATAAATTTTGAATTTTTGAAAGTTTTTCCGTAGGTACGGTAAGCAACAAAAGTCGATTAACACTTCAGTTTTTTTAATCTTAGTTATTGAGCAAAATATTTGTTCAAAATTGCAGAAAAAAAAATTTTAGAATATAAACTCTTTTATGTGAGAAGCTAAAAAGCAGTTTATTAATAAAATTGTTGTCAATTCAATAACATGTAAAAATGACAGTGTTAATCGACTTTTGCTGCTGACTGTACTATCAGAAGACCAGAACTGTTAGACGCCAATTTTTATTCCACGGATAAAAGATTTCTGACTTTGTGAAATCAGCTTTAAGAATGCCATTAAACTTTGCACGAACTACTTTGAACTTTGCATGTTGTTTGTGTCTTAAATAAGACAACTTAAAAAACTTAGATTAGAAGGACTTAGATTTCTGCTACAGCGCTATTGGTTGTTGGTTGGTTAATGGAAAAAATAAGAAATATTTTCCAATCGTAACAAAGAGTTACCTGTTATATCAACACCGTAATATAATAAGGAATATAACATTGCTTTCCAAAAACAGTTTTACAACATTCTCGTCGCTCCCGCGCCCATTCCTAATCATATAACATCTCACAGAAGTTGCAATTATCTCCGGATACTATACCTGCTATCAACAGGTTAATTAATATTAATTACATGAATATTTACATGGACAACATAATGATCATCATTAATTACTTATTACCTACATTATTAATTGCTTTGGTTGTTCTGGCATCTGTACTACATATGCATAGACCTTTGGAGGCGTTTGGTAAAACAAAGTGTTTATGACTTTGAAGACCAGCGGAGGAGAGATCTCGATAGCAGGCGAGATCACCTCAAGAGGAAGCCACCCTCCAACATACAATACCATTACCACAATGGTATTATGGCATTCTAACGTGTCCGCAATGTGCACGTACCTTTAAGGTGAAGATAGGTTACGTTAGCCACATCAGAGTACACGCCCGTAACCTATAGTTATCGGAAACAATAGCAATCACCGTAGCCGAAATCGGCATGGGGGGTGTATGTCGCAGCAAACTGGTTAAATTAGCCGTTCAGTTAACTGCCTAGCCTTTTAACTAAACGGCGCCGTTCAACTAGTGGTCTAAGTAATATTCCGCCAATTCATCTAATACAACATTTAATGAATTGGCTGGCTGTTGCTTAGGCCGTTTTTACAAAATTGTTTCTAACCTGAACAAAGATTAAAAAAAAATTGAAAACATGTGACATTCACCAACCTGCACTGGGCCTGCGTGGTGGATTACGCAGTCCACACCCTCTCCGCGAGAGGAAGCCCGTGTCCCAGCAGTGGGAACATTTTAGGCTGATTATGCTGATATGGTTCTTTATAGGAAAGAGTCACACAGTTGGAGCTAAAATAAGGGGTTTTTAAAAAGAGGAGTTGTTAAAATGAGAAGTTGTTAAAATGAGGAGTTGTTAAAATGGGGAGTTGTTAAAATGAGGGGTTGAAATTACTAAAAATTCGTGAGCATCAGCAGCTTTCTGGTTTGAACAATTGAAGATCTAGTATTCACACGTATAGCCTGTTCAATCAGTTATAGTTAAGCAATGATGGATGAGAGCAATTCGTCATGACGCTCACGTTCGTGCGTGCAACACCGACTTTAATTGTTATCCAACCAGATGTTTTGTTTTTTTTATCATGTGTTGTACTTTTTTGCACATGTACCTATGTATGTTACCGTCGTAAGTATGGATGTTTGTGATTTTACTGGAATAAGTTAGAATTCCGTTTAAATGTTTAGAAAAGAGCTTTCGAGTCGGTTTCAAAGTGACTGGACAGGCAATATCCAGTAAATGAATAAAAAATGCACGATAGTCGATATCGTGCATTTTGGTTAAGAACCAATAGTGTCTATCTCAGTTTTTTACGTTTTTCACTTTTTAATGCAGGTAGATTTAAAGTATAATTTGGCTTGGCCTACTGAGGCACTTATCTCATTTATATCTCAGCATATTTTTTTTATTTTTACATATATAAACATTTCAAGTACCTATCTTTCTATTCAAAGCCGAGAAATATATTTTTTTATCTCCTGTAAAGTTAACTTATTGAGATAGACACTATTGATTTTCTTATCCGTCGATATGCAAGATAAGGAACGTATCTGGGGGTCCTGATAAGTCCATTTTTTTTATTAGCCTTTTTTTGTGTCCCACTGGTGGGCAAAGGCCTCCCCTTTTTTCTTCCAAACCTCCCTGTCTTGTGCGATCTCTGGCCATGTTGGCCCTACGAATGATATTAGATCGTCACGCCACCTTCTTCTTGGTCTTCCTCGACGGCCATGTCCTGCCTCAGGCGTCCAGTGAGTGACGATCTTTGCCCATCTCTCTGGGTGCATTCGTGAGACGTGTCCGGCCCATTCCCACTTCAGCCTGGCTGTTTTTTCTCCAACATCCGCTACTTGAGCGCAGCGTGGTGTTTCTAACTCGATAAGTCCATTAGTCATATTGTTTTAAATTTTTGGTTGTATGTTGTGTTTGATGTAGATTGGAGACCACATAAAAAAAATCTTGAAATGAGTCCGTCTATCTTCCTCATTAAAGTCACGGCGTCACGGGGTGCTTTACCGCTACAGCTGGAATACTGCTCTCCCCACAAAAAAGAACGCAACCACATGAATACGCATAGAACTGAGTTTTATGTTTTTTGCTCCTTCATGTACGAGCGTGAAGTTATTTTAAACTGACTTCTTTACAATTTCCATGTATTTGTATACTTGATTGGAGGGAAGTTAATTAGGGCTGTCCAAGCTGTTGTTTGTAAAGGTTCTCAAAAAATATTAGGAAGGTTTTGTCTTAAATGTCTCTCTCTCACACTCGGATCCAAGCGAAGAAAGAAAGAAATAAAAAAATTAAAGCTGGACTTATGAAACGACATAGCTAAAAGGATGAAATTAAACCATGGAACATTTCGCATCCTAGAGAAACAATTCCATGGACTCCTACCCGAATAAAATTATTTATTTATTAAAACTTTATGCACAAGTAAAAAACTGTACAAAGGCGGACTTAATGCCATGGGCAAAAAAAAAAAATTATTCGTGTAGTAAACCCCATAAGTAAATAATTTTGTCAATCTATGTCTTCTTGTTTGCCACATTTCATCCAAATCCGTTGTGCTGTTAATGCCCATGATATTCCCACTGCTGGGACACAGGCATCCCCTCTTCGAAAGAGAGTGGACTGTAATCTACCACGCGGGCCCAGTCCGGGTAGGTAGATGTCATATATCTTCGAGTTTTGTATTCTAGGACATGCCGGTTTCCTCACGATGTTTTCCTTTACCATTGTGACAGCAGTAGTGATGAAATAATTTACACAAAGTAAAGCGCCTCTCTGGCTTCGAACCTATGACCTACAACTCGTAAGTCGCGGCCGATACCACTGGGCCACCACTGCTCTCTAAAGCGAGATTGAGTAACAAAAATCCGAACTTATACATGTATCATATTATTAGTAAAATTGTCACATGGCAGCCCTACCACAAGTAAGGCTAGACTACATATTTATGCCTTCAAAGGCCTGTAGAGGAAGATCTAATTACTTGTCAGCTAACGGTTATTCGATGTTACTTAACTTGATATCTTGCATGTCCGAGGCGCCATGTTGACGAAGTATCGACAGTTTGTGACTTTTTACCGACTGAACAAACTGTGTGCGTTTAAGAACACCATTGTGAAATGGAAGTTTTAACCTCTTTTTAGTCTCTGAAAAGTGAAAACAAGCGTCGCGGGACATATCGTCCCTTTTTTTGCTCTTGTCTTCCTCATGGATATCCTCCGTCTGGGGAGAACGGAGGTTTATGTCGGACTCCTACCGACTAAATCTCATGGTTCCTACCACTACCATGAGTCCAGGGCCCCGGGAGATACACATACAGTCACCGCACCCCCAACTCTATAGATACTCGATATACTGATTGCATTCGACAAAGTGAACTTACAGTACCCGGCGATAAATATTGCACATCGATCTTTGGAAAGAGACAATCGGCTAATTTCGGCTTCGTAGAGCGTTATCTCTGTCGCACGAAATACAAACAGTCCGGTATCTATTAGGAGCTGTTAAAACAATTATGATTTGCTTCTTTTGATAATTCTTTTTATTCTTTGTACAAAATACACCAATTTTTCTATAAAAGATTGCTTTAGGTTGGGGTAAAATAAAAAGGTTCCCCTATTTTTCCTAAAGATGCCATAGTACAACTTTAAATTATTTAAATTTGGGGGTGTTAACAACTCTAGATATATATTTTGAACTGGACGCGACCGCACTCTATCGCACTTGAACAACGACTGACAAAACGTCAGTTAACGTCACATAGGTAGTGTGCGACAGAGATAACGCACTACGAAGCCGAAATTAGCGGATTGTTTCTTTCCAAAGGTCGATGTGCAATATTTATCGCCGGGTACTGTACGTGGTAGGATTTACAAAAACTTCATGATCATTGTGGACCCTGTCGGGCACAGCAAAATTGAGAGAGGAAGAGGGTATCAGCCTGCCATCCAAAGCGGGGCCCACCAAAGATGTCGGTCCCTAGTGACTGCTTCAATCAACTCAGCCTATCTCAGTCCACTATTGGACATAGGCCTCTCCCAGGCTGCGCCACAACACCCTGTCCTCCGCCTTCCGCATCCAGTCTATCCCAGCCACCTTCAGTGACTGCGTGACTGCCTAAAATGGCTTAATGGATGCCATTTCTTAAAGAAGCCAAGTGTCTGTGCCTAAGACTTACCTATTGGGAAGTCGGTATACCGGATGGAAAACAGCTATTTTTGCAAAAAAATATACCTGTATTGATCGATGAAGCCATGCATCCGTTCAACGGTGTTATAATGAAGTTTTTGACCTCATTTCCTGGTACTGACTATACTGTCGCTGATAGAGTAAGAATATGCAGTAAAACATTGGGGTAATTTATGGACGGATACACCATAATTAGCCTGAAGCTTTTTGAAGTGTAAACTTCTTTAGCGGCGTTGCACACTTTTAGTAATGGGTAAAAAATGTTAAACTCGTGTCAGGACATCGCGTCAGGACACGTGACCGTCAGGAGAGATTTCCCCCCCCCCCCCTCTCTTTCTACGGCGGCGCCAACCGAAGTAAAGTGACACACGGACACAATGGATGGATGGATGGATGGATGGAAGTGGAAGTGGAAGTCGAAGTGGAAGTGGAAGTCGAAGTAGCAGTGGAAGTCGAAGTGGAAGTCGAAGTCGAAGTGGATGTCGAAGTGGAAGTCAAAGTGGAAGTCGAAGTGGAAGTCGAAGTGGAAGTCGAAGTGGAAGTGGATGGATGGATGGACAGCTGATGGCTCGACCGTCTGTGTAGTAGCCACACTGCTGTGTATTCGTAAAATTCATGTATAACGGAGAAGGCATGTGTGTCTCGTTATTATCAGCCATATTTCAACTACTGTGGGCGAACTATGGGTATGTGTTGGGTATTGCGCAATAGAAAAACGGTTTGCAGTTCAAATCAGATTATAATTTCACAAACAATTTAATCACACTAGCAAATCAAACACTATAGGTACACGATACAACCAGATACGGAACGCGGGACAGTTTCTGAGCGCATGTTGTTCGTTCGATGTCCGATGTCCAAGAGAGTCGCTCCATCGCGTTGCACGTTCTCTTATACCCCCCACGAACTCAGGCTAGACTCGGTCAAGCGCCACCAGATGGCGCTGGCGTTCCGAATAGTCAAACGAATGACTCCGTCGAAGCGTTGTCGTCACAGCGATTCCGCCTCGCTGTCAAGTCAGCTCCCGTACTATTGATGTCTCCGACACGGCCATCCTGCTTGCACACGTCCTCGTGTGTTAATCTGTAAACAAACGTATCCGCAAAGTATCACATAGCTCGGTCACTCCTGACCTAACCCTTAAAAATCAGTTTGCGGACATCTGATTTATCAGAATTTAGTAAGTCGAAATTTGACAGAACTCTTTCTCTCAAAGCTCTCTCTCTCAAAACTCTTTATTTCATTTGAACTAAACTGGGAACCTTATTACTAACAATCCATGACAAATTAGAAGAAAATTAACATCTTAGGAAATTCAAAGTACAACTGACTACACATTTATCGCGCTATCTCGCAAAAGACACAATCAAACCAAATTTATCAACACACTTAAGCTCTACATGTGATCTCTGGCTACGCATAGCCCAGTAACCTCCAGTTACCCATCTTTCTTTTGTGCGAACCCCCACGGGAGCGCCGAGTCTCACCTGGACTCTATGGTTTTCACTAAAACCCGACCTCCGCCAGAGTTGACTGCTTACCGCTGCACGACAACCTCTGGTACGGTCCAATCATCATGCAAACTTAAATGCTCTCATTGTTACTACTACTACTTTGCTCAACCTCAATTTCGTCAGTTATACTCCAATTTTCTGTCATTTTTAATAACCTCCCATAAATGATGAGATAATAAAAAGGGACTCGACTCTTTAAAATCCGTTTTATTTCACGATATATTTGCAATAAGCATTCAAATTAGAAACCAAAAATTTGGCTAATCTAAGAATTTGAACTATCTAGTTTCGAAATTACCGAGACCAAGTACAACGATTAGATCAACAAAAAATGCCAGAGCAACCAATAAATCATCTTTAGAGTATCACAAAACATAAAGCACTGAATCATATTCGTGGCCTGTGGCTTTTCACTAAGCCCCTACAAACCTCACGTTTGTTTCTTTGAATTCCCCTGAATTCCGAGTCCCACGGACTCTATGGTCTCTACAAGACCCGACCTCCGCCAGAGTCACCCGCGCACCGCGTATCCACGGACTACTAAAAGCAGATACCGACTTCCAACGGACTACGGCTACGAAATGACTACTGGTACGGTCCGACCAGCCGAACTAAGATTCACTACTATCACTCGACTCAACCTCTTCTACTTCAAGTGGTACTTGGCCTTCGGGCATCTCCCGAACACGGTCATGGAGCGTATTTAAAAATTGCATTGTAAACTAGAATAGGCTATACCTAACAATGTAACCATTTTTGCTGTTGTTTACAAGGAAAGCAATCAGTATCAGAGTCAAAACAAAATGAAAACGGCTCACCCGATTCAGTAGACGATAGATCTGTAGCTGGCTTAATGGTGCAGACATCCACTCGCAGCCACCGCTTCCCTGGCAGAAGTCGCGAAACTCCTTGCTCGAACAGCACCGTCCTTGATCAGCGACTCCTCGTACCGGAGAGTGCAGCGCTGTCTGACACTGCCATCTTGCTTGCAGACGTTCTTGTGTGTTAATCTGTAACCGAAAAAAATCAACAGCAGTGCATGTTCCACTCGGCCAATTCTGACCATTTACGGCTTCTAACTTTTGAAATCAGAAAACTTTAATCCTCTTCTTATTGTTTTTACAAAACAATACCTCTAAATTAACTAAACAAACTTTCATTATCTAATCACAGCGAAAATCATCAACCAGAGTCATATACCATCATTATCCACATTAACAACCATCTTTTTCACTAAGAGCCTTAGACACCTGGAAACCCACACACGAGTAAACCACTCTAACGCCACGGCTCTCTAGCCAACCAGCAATCGCATTGCTTCCACATCCATCGCATGGACCCGTATGCATCACCCCGTGACTACATACAACTTTACTACGGCCGATAGAGAACCCCTACTCGCGTGGTTCCCACTACTTAGGCTTGCTCATCACCATTATGATCACCATCTAATTCGGCTGGTACATAACCTACTGGCATCATTCTCAATCTATCGTGAGCACATTTAAAAGTACGGTTAGAATTTAAAGCTTTTCACGTATGGGGATCACCATCCAAAACATCAACTACCATAAACGGACCTCTGAACTTCCAGTCTGTTATTCTGGGCTGAATACACCAATACCGGTCAACGCAACAACGTTATTAACTCGTTTGCCACTTAACCTCCCGTTCTTAACAAGCATTCAGCACCAGAATCGTAAACAAGACAATACAGCTCACCTGTATTTTCTAACGTGTCTGGGGGTAGTTGTACGATGCAAACATCCACTCGCCGTTGCTGCTTGCAGCAGTTGAAGCACGTGCACCTCCATCCGCCTGCACTGCTTGGCTGCCGCTGCTCGTGCACCCGGCCGCGATATGTCCTGGTTTCCCACTTGCAGCACACGAACGGCTTCGCTGATGGCTGCGCTGCTTGGCTCAATTCAGTCACTCCACGTCACTGGTAGCTCCACGCCACGTCCTTGGTATGCTATTTACGATAGCCACGTTGATGCTGCTCCTTTGTCCACCTTGCAGTGAATTTTCAGCAAAACGCAAATCAGCTGTCGTACTGTGTGCTGTTACGTCTGCACACGCGTCCTGCCACGTGTTCTAATTACGGGAACGGGATACGACGAATTTCGAACGCCGGTTAGAGACACACTTTTTTTTTTCCGACATGGCGGTAGGTGTAACTTGCGCGTCATTCGGCAAAGGTATTTCTGCATACAGCCTATGCCCAAAACAACATACACTATGATCGCGCATCCGTATCTGGCGTTTCTGGGTTCAACTCGAACAGACCCACACGATTATTTAATAAGCATTGACATGTTTGCACTTTGTTTTTCAAATGTCAACGGTTACTTTCACTTTTAGCGTTCTGATTTTTGCGCATGAACCAACACGAATCTCACTTCTGATAACGGAGAAGGCATGTGTGTCTCGTTATTATCAGCCATATTTCAACTACTGTGGGCGAACTATGGGTATGTGTTGGGTATTGCGCAATAGAAAAACGGTTTGCAGTTCAAATCAGATTATAATTTCACAAACAATTTAATCACACTAGCAAATCAAACACTATAGGTACACGATACAACCAGATACGGAACGCGGGACAGTTTCTGAGCGCATGTTGTTCGTTCGATGTCCGATGTCCAAGAGAGTCGCTCCATCGCGTTGCACGTTCTCTTATACCCCCCACGAACTCAGGCTAGACTCGGTCAAGCGCCACCAGATGGCGCTGGCGTTCCGAATAGTCAAACGAATGACTCCGTCGAAGCGTTGTCGTCACAGCGATTCCGCCTCGCTGTCAAGTCAGCTCCCGTACTATTGATGTCTCCGACATGTATATAAAGTGTTAAAAAATATGGAAATTGAACAAAGTGCATCTATTAATGAAAAAAGTGACGCAGAAATAGTGAAAAAAAATGAGTTATATTAATTAAATTAATAATTGATTTATTTCAACGTTAATATTCCAGTTTTCACTTCTGCCGGCACTCCCGGAGTGCAACCCGTCTTTTTTTTTAAAGAGAATCAGCAATATGTAGCATAATATTGCATTATTTTCAATAGTTGTTCTGGTTGTTCAACCAATACATGAAATCCTAATCCCCGGGCGTCTCCTCCCGCCTGATGATGTGCAGGAACCTCCCGAAACATCCGTGTCGGGTGAGGGTCTGCGTCAGGCGCTAGGTGAGAACGCCTTGCGCCACTCTAGCCACTCCTCAAAGAGGGGTCTTATCGCCACTATCGCGGTGTGCCCTCAAGCTTTTTCCTTACGTGATGGTTTCTATCAGTCAAATCCTACCGCAAACCGTGTTAAAAAAAATCAGTATTCGCAGCAATACTTGGTCAGAGTGGCCAGTGGGCCATTCTGAAAATGTTGTCGGTGATCTATACAGCCACATATTGCAGTGAAAATATATAGCCTCTTTAGAAGCGCCTTTGCTAGCGTACACTTAAACAGTTCCCAGTGCTAAAATTTTAGCACATGTAAGTAAAATCACGAAGTATTTTTTTCTAAACACACCTAGGCTTCTGCTGATACACCGTGACCAAAACGCAAGTCATGCGTTGAATATATAGTTAGATATAAGTGTAGGTATAAATTACACACGCTTGTATTACAAGGCGAACATGGCTTTTTGAAGCGTTCTTACAATTTTCTGATAAAGTTGACTATGAATAATTGAATATACAATTTCATAAAAGTCTTCCTCTTGGAACAATAGATTATTTTGAATATCTCAGCTCAGGGGAAAAGTAAAATAACAAAATAAAAATTGCCGAATGTATGAAAATTGGAGTAATTTTTTACTTTGAGCAAAAGGAAAAGAAGAGTGAAGATTCTAAGTTTTGAATGGTATGTTAAGATAATTGTGCTGAATACAACTATTGTTGAAGACCGTGGCTTATGTATATAAATTGGTTGGGGCCCTCTTGAACCGAATGTGGCGAAGCTCAAAAGGAGGGTATAAAAACTTTTTTTTTACAAAATAAATAAAACAGCACTCTGACTTGGATGCTGCCATAGCGAACTTATTATGAACGCGCGGCCTTGCACTTTGACCAAAACTAGAAACTCACCATATTAGGAATTGATGAAGGAAAACGCTGTTCCTGGACGGGCATAGTAATTTATGTGGTCGGGACATTGCGTTATTTAGTTCTATTCCGGTAAGGATAAAGGTCTGTCTTGTGCAAATGCTACTTCTGGCGGGTGGCCCTTTAAACCCATAACTATGGACAAACTGCTGAAAAAACTGTCATACAACTGCCATAGTATCTAATTCGCATGCATTTTCATCAGAACAATTCAGCAGAAAAATTCATGGTTGTCTTTTAGATCATTTTGAATTATGTTTAAATGGCCAACTTTATTATGACACTGTCAAGCATAATCAGCCTATAACATTCCCACTGCTGGGACAAAAGCCTCTCTGTGAGAGGGTGTGGGTGGGATCCAAAACGCGGGCTCAGTGCGGGTTGATAGATGTCACATCGTCTACTACACCGTTGCATAGATTTATATCTACTATGCAATTAATAAAAATAACACTGTTCAACTCTAACCCCCTTATTCATAATCCTATTTTATCTCTATTTTAGCTAAAATAGGATTATAGAACGTTTGTCTTTATCTGTCACGTTGTCATTTCTGTTTGTAAGAAAGAGACAAACCCCATTTTAACTAAAATAGGTTTGATAAGTTTTATGAATAAGGGGGTAAGTTTTTAATTTCATCAAGAGTAAACCCACAATTAATACATTATTATTCGACGCTCAGATTAATTTACAAAAACATGAAAAACCCGGTCTTTAATCATAAACAAACTGCCACTTTTTCACACTTTACCAACAAAATTTATGAATGAAAAGTTTACATGCGCGTGAGTCGATACTATCATAATTCGTTAAATTAACTTTGTACGTAACCGCATACCTTCGAATAGTTATTTAACACTAATACATATTCACACATTCGTTCATTAACTAAGTTAATAGGCTGTGAACATTGTTTTATGATTTAGTAGTCTATGTTGATGATATGTTGGTGTTATGAGATTGACAAACACAAAGTTTTATTTACTTTTGGTTATCTGGAAAGTGGATCAAAGTGTCGTCGGCACGAGATTCCATCGGCAATTAAAAGAGTGATTTTTTCAAATTAATTATGTAGTTTCTGTGACTTTTGTGAGTTTTTGTGACTTAAAAGTTGTGGGTCGTAGGTTCGAACCATAGAAATATAAAAAAAAACCATTCAATCTCTTTCTTATTACTATGGTTCGAACCCAGACAGGTGCTTTACTTTGTGTAAATAATTTCATCACCACTGCTCTCAAAACGGCAAAGGAAAAACATCGTGAAGAAACCAAAGAAACAGGTATTTCCAGAACCAAAAATTCGATGACGTGTGACATCTACCAACCCGCACTGGGCCCGCGTGGTGGATTCTGGCTCGCTCCCTCTCACCGAGAGGAGGCCCGAGTCCCAGAAGTGGAAACATTACAGGCTGATTATGATAATGTAGTTGCTAATGATCTTTCTTTCTTCTTTTTAAGGCTTATGCCTAAAAGTGGTTTTGACTTCGACAGTCACCCTTTTAAGCACCTGAACCAGGGGCGTAGCTACCGCCGTATCTGCCGTATCAATTATACGGGGCCCCCGGGCCACGGGGTCCCCAACGTGCGTAAGCAAAAATTAATAAAAACTTCCCAATATTTTTTTTTTATTTCACAAATGACAAAAGTCAAATAAAGCAAATCAGCTATAAATGATTTAATAACTAAGTTTGCCGAAAAAAAGGCAAGGAGAGTGTAGGTATATTTAATTTGAATTGTTTGTAAAAATTTTGGAAAAAGTGACAGATGATGAATTATTTTATTATTATTATTTATTTTATTTTTATTATTTTCGGAAGGCTTACAGACTAATAACATCATAAAAACATAATATATAACTTAAATAGCTAATTACAAGCCTCCACAGATAGATACCAAAATAATTATGATGATGAATAATTATTTCTTTTAATTTTATGCAAACATTTTTTTTTTTGTGAGAAATTTTAGGTACCCTTCCTAAGGGCCCCCAAACAATTTTTTATACGGGGCCCCGCCAAGGCACGCTACGCCACTGACCTGAATCTACATCTAGCGCTAGCATTCTATACTGCAAGATTGTTAAAGTCCTTTTCATCGTCTGCAGACTAATTAAAAACTATTACTCCTTATGCCTACCCCCTTAACTCTGAAGCCGTGACACACAGTCGGTAACGCGATAGCTTGATGGACAACCGCACCGCAGTTTCCCATCTGTATCAGTTACAGCTCCCAAGCCAACAGACCTGTGTGTTTACGGTCTTATTTTGTTGCTTTGCCTGTTAAATGCAGTGGATTTATTGACTAGGATTTTATCGATATTGCAAATGATGGTAACAAAGGCCACAAGGCCATATGAAGCGAATCCAAAATTATATATAATATTATTATATAATATTATATGTCAAGCAATCTGCCTACCTTTTTCCCAACTATTATCGGGTCTACAGTCTAACCGGATGCAGATGAATAGGAATGCCAGTATTTTACATGGAGCGATTGCCTATCTGACCTTCCCAACCCAGTTAATGGGTAACACGATGCTCCTTGGTAAGACTGGTTGTCAGACTTTTGGGTTTCTGAGTAGGTACTTGGTAAGATTCCAGAATCAATGTTTAAATAACATAATAGGCAAAGCACTTACCTACCTTTTGTCGTCATCCCGAGGACAGCCGAACACGTCCGAAGCGGTGTCGGTTACGGTAACAGTGGCGCGAGTTCAATGGTTTTTTCCCATTTTTCAAAAAATGCCCAAGGGCTCCTAAAGAAGTTTTCACTTCAAAAATACTAGCGGGTGCTACGCCAATGTTTTCATAGGTTTACATTTTTTGCGTACAGTTGTATGAATTTTCGCTTTTAAGCATGTTTGAACACTTTAACTACCAGTAATCTTATTATTCAAAACGTTACTTGGAACATCACTAGCAAAAATAAGTTTACTCACTGCTAATAAGTTTACAAGATACTTATATCTTGCCATTGCAATCGATTTCAATAAGCGAATTAAAATCCCTATTTATACTCGATTTGATCAAACCTAACTATCGATTCAAAATATCTATCGACTAACTTCTCCGTTAGAATCGCCTTTGAATACTAAACAGCTTACATTTTGAAACTGCTCATATCAGATTTTGTTAAGAAAATACGCAAAATTTACTAGACGTAGTTTATATTCGAGTATAGCAGTAAATATTGTTGCTAAATTGATTAAGTAGAAGGTAATCTTTATGGCAATAGATGTAGGCGAGATTCAATGCCTAACCTGATTAACCTGATTGGGAGTTATAATTATGTTCGAGCCGTTTGGGGTTGAAACACTAGGGCCATGGGGTCCGAGTGCCCACTTGGTTTTTCGAGATATCGCCAAGCGGTTAGTCGACTCTTTACGTGACCAGAGGGCTGGCCTATTTCTTGGCCAAAGAATTAGCATTGCCATACAACGTGGCAATGCTGCCAGCCTTTTGGGCACTGTTCCTGTTGACAGCGATGCGGACGAATTCTTTGATGCCCTATGACTATTTTGTTTATTTTTTCATATAATTGTACATATTATTATAGTTTGTATGTTAGCTTATATTATGTAAATATCTAGGTAAAATGATTTTATTAAATACTCTCGCTCAGCTTACAGCTATAAATAGTAATTTTTCTTTAGCATAATATAAGCTAATATTCGAATCTTTAGTTCTACGGTTTATCACGATGTTTTCCTTCACCGTGGCCAAACGCAGGCAGGCGCTTTACTTTGTGTTAATAATCTAATCATATCAAATCTAAAGTCATTTATTCAAACTAGGCTGGGAATCAGCACTTTTCGAACGTCAAAATTACAAAAGACAGTCCCCCAAAACGCCCGCCCTTCACCACTTCTTAGTGCTTTCGCTAAGTGGCGGAACAAACTAATTTCATCACCACGGCTCTCCGTTGATTTTTTATTTAATTAAGAATTTTCTATGCAGGTACATTTTTACAGTACTAACTTTGGTGACAGAAAACATCAAAAGGATCGTACTTGATACCTACACCAAAGTCTGGAATCGCCAAAACGCAATAAGCAAGCGTTGATGAATGCCACCCAAAGGGCAATGGAGAGGGCTATGCTTGGAGTTTCCCTGCGGGATCGAATCAGAAATGAAGAGATCCGCAGGAGAACCAAGGTAACTGACATAGCCCGAAGAATTGCCAAACTTAAGTGGCAGTGGGCAGGGCACATTGCTCGCAGAACAGATGGTCGATGGGGCCGAAAGGTTCTGGAGTGGCGACCGCGAACTGGAAGTCGTAGCGTTGGAAGGCCTCCCACAAGGTGGACCGACGACCTTGTGAAGGCCGGAGGAACTCGTTGGATGCGAGAAGCACAGAACCGGTCGAAGTGGAGGTGCTTGGGGGAGGCCTATGTTCAGCAGTGGACGTCTTTCGGCTGAAATGATGATGATGATGATGAATGCCCGAGATCTCTGAATGAGAAAAGGCAGTTTCCCTGCATTTAAATAATTACAGGGCGGCATTATTATTTATTTAACAGCCAGTAAACGTATCTAATTAAACGATCGTTAAATCTGGAAGTTAAAGCTCAACCTTTAATGTATCCGCTATTTATCTCAACGCGTTAATTGCATAAAGCTTGACTGAGGGAACTTAACGGTGCTTCGTGAACAATAAGATTACTTCTTGTAAACTTATGAGTAGTTTGCACTGTTTTATTGCCTTTAGAAGATTACTAGTATGTAGGTATTGCTAGGATCTGCAGGTATCTGCTTTATAAAAATCCATACTTATAATACTATAAATTCGAAAGTAACTCTGTCTGTCTGTATGTTACCTTTTCACGCCTAAACCATTGAACTGATTTTGATGAAATTTGGTATAGAGATAGTTTGAGTCCCGGGGAAGGACATAGGATAGTTTTTATCCCGATATTCCCACGGGATCGACACTTATGCGGGTGAAACCGCGGGGCGTAGCTAATCTTATATAAATTCGTGCACATGACAGACAACGCACTGCCTCAAACGCATCGTTTTAAAACTTATCTCTTTTTTAACCCACATAGGGTTAAAAAAGAGATTAAAGATGGAATTGAAGTTCGTGATTTTTTAAGTTAGACTTCTGTTTCAAAGTTAGTTGTATCAATGTTTTCTTGAAAAAAAACGACTTGAGAAAGAAGAAACTCGTCCCCTTAGTTTCCCGGGAAGTTGTAGATGGGATAAACCATCAGTCAAAAATGCTTACAAATTGTCAAACTCATTAATGTCAAGTGATTTGATTCTATTCTATTCTATTTTTAATAAATGGCAAGCAAAGCCGATGTCGACTATTCTGCCAATGTCTAAAGTGAGCTGGAAGAACAAGTGTGCATGAAAGAAGAAGAAGAAAAAAAAAAAGAAAAAAAAAAAAAGGTTTTAAACGAATGAAATTATTTGATTGAAGAGTGATTTGATTGGCTTTCATTATTGCAATCAGCTGTGAGATTGACAGCCTGTTCACAAACAGTATCCGTTCCTTAACAAAATATTTTTAAAACAAATTAGAACAATGAGTTCCGATTCTTTGTATTTGTTTGCGCATGACAATGCATGATCCCACGCGTACGAAAAAGCAAATCTTAGTACAGTGAGTGAGAATCGATAAACAATCGCCTAATCTCGTCTCGATGCACATCACTATCTGAATCCCACACGCATCGTCTCAGAGATGTAAGTATGTCAAATGTATGCGCCTGAATTATGTATTTGACTACTGCAGTTGCGACATAAACATACATACATAATGTTTCAACGTATACTGTAGTTATTTGAATCGAGAAAATCGATTTGTCGGTAACGGATTTAAATTGAATACTGTTTTGAAGGAAATTGATTTGACTGTCAATTTGTATGGAACGTCTTTCTCGTCTCTTTTATTTTATATTGAACATATGGATAGACTATAGGAAGTAACCGTTTGTCTTGATATGGGCAAGGGATGGGGAGAAACGCATTGGACTAATCTAGAGCAATGAGCAAATGTTTATTTTTTTATTTTACCATTTATGTACACACATACAGGAAGATTTTTTTATCACCATCCAAATTTTTACAGGGTGTTCTACCCATGAATATGAACAACTTTCACTATGGGACCAACTCTGAAATCACGAAAAAAAATTCGCTGTTTCATACATTTTGGTCAAGTAGATAGTTTTTTTTGTGATTTCAGAGTTGGTCCCATAGTGAAAGTTGTTCATAATCATGGTTAGAACGCCCTGTAAAAATTTGGATGGTGATAAAAAGTCTTCCTGTATATAAACAGACAAGAAAAAAACAGAACAGAAAAATAGGTACAAAGGTGATGCTTATTTCATAAGAAATCTCTTCCAACATACCTGCGATAGGACAAGAAATAGAGAGATGTATAGACAGCGTGTTAAAGAGTAAATTAGACAAAAAAAACATAAAATCTAAAAACAATTCACATAATAAAACTAAAAAAATAATATGAGAATATACTTACATAAACACAAATAAACATACATACTTCTAAAATAAATATCACTAGAATGTAGGTACATAAAATAATTAAAAATACATACACAACTATGATAAAGTGGAAAGATAGTGTTCTTTCACTCTTCTTTTAAAAACTGCAACAGTTTGGCAGTCCCTGATGGTTGGTGGGAGAGGGATACCAAGAAAGATGAATGGATTGTGTGGGGGATGATATGAACAGAAAGGGAGTGAATGACAACGTAATTGCTAACAGGGGATGGATGATAGATGAATGGAAGACATTTTGCGCCGACACCAAGAAAAATTAACATAAGACAAGAACAGCGAGGAGACTTTAAACAGTAGGAAGCAGTCCTAGGCGGTATGCGCGGTTTCAGACATACGGGCGACGAGAAAGCCACACAGATCCGAAAACTGGATGTTGGCAGTAATATATTTTACTAGCGATAGAAGTCTTGTGTCAAACTCAAACTCAAAGCATTTATTTAAATTAAACCATGTACAGGCACTTTTGAATTGTCAAAATTAAATAGTCGGTCAGTTAGTCAGAAAGTTGAAGCTAGTTGCCCATTCCAAAGCGTAGATCTCTATGGAGAAGAACGGGCAAGAAACTACATGGACACTCTTTTAAATCAAGATATTACAAAATCCTGGGTACATTATTCATGATGTGTCTTTTCAAAAGAGGCTCGTTCAGGAAATTCCGCGCATTTGATAGCTAAAACATCTATCATCTATCTATCCTTTTATCAAGAGTAGATACAGCAATGCATGTGGTACCTACATGCTTCTTGAAGGGTATAGATAGATAGATCATATCAGTGAAATTACAGGCATGCGAGAAGTTTAAACATAGTCTATCTAAGACATCGGTAAACCCCTTGTTGTTACGTAAGCAACATACAGGGTGTCCCAAAACTCAACGTCAAGCCGAAACGGGGTGACAGGATTGATCATAACCATCACGAGAAAAATCTGAAAAAAAATCTATCCCATGCAGTTTGAAAATTATGGGCATTTTAAGAAAAACCTAGAAATTTGATCAAACTGTACCATTTTTCGGTTATTGTGGTTATTATTTTTTATTTTTGTTCATTTGAACTTTAAAAACGTAATCCTAAATAACATTTCTAGAATCCCAATAAAAAATAATGACACAATTGCCTTAAGTTCCCGAGAATTGAGACTATTTGTTAAACTACGAATTTAAAATTTTCAAGATTCGTCGACTTTGACAGGCCCTCCTATAAAAAAAATGTACTAGAGTGCCTTGGCAAGTAGCATTAAAAGTTGGCGCATTTAATCAGAATTCTAAAATGGTACAATACTTGTTAGTTCCATACAATAGAAAAGAGTAAAAAAATTAAAACCTCAAGTAACCCGATTTTTGCTATCAGATTTTACTCAGTTAAAATGTTTTTAATTCGCACAAGCTCTAGGTAGGTTCTTAATTTTAAGGCAAAATGATGAGAGAGATGGATAATGGGTATGTTTGCCATGAGTGAGCGAGACAGATAGTGACGCCACGCATTGAGACGGAGATGCGTCGTTTAAACGAGTGCGAATGAAACAGATAGATGCTATGGCATCTATCTGTTTCATTCGCACTAGTTTCAGCCAAGCAAATGGCTACGCTACCAGTCCGACACCAACCAGTTAGTACGTTTCGCTCATTCGTCTACTGCGCACGTTCGTATTCGCTTGTGTTGATTTAGTACTGACAACTTTGGCTTCTCTTTTTGGACTTGAATCTTTGTGAATTGGACTTGTTGATAACATACCGGCAACTTTGGCTTCTCTCTGGACTTTTGTGTTGGCATCCTTTTTATCTACCATGCCTACGCGCTACACTTCACAAGAATATGCGAACATGCACCTCATTTATGGGGAATGCAGATGCAACGCAAGTGCTGCCGCTAGACTTTATCGTGAAAGATATCCAAATTTAGAGCGCTACCCGGATCACCGCGTGTTTGTTAATGTGCACCGTTCACTCACAGAGGGCGGCCATTTCCCGAATCAAATACAGGCTGGAGGTAGACCTGTGTTTCCTTTCCAGGAAGAAGTATTGCAAGAGGTCGCACGTGACCGAAGTATTTCCGTACGTGGAATTGAAGAAAGAACGGGAATACCGAAAAGCACTGCTCATCGTATTTTACAAAGAGCCGAAATGCATCCGTTTCACGTACAACGAGTTCAAAGTCTTCTACCTCGAGATTATCAGGAAAGGATTTCTTTTTGTAGAACAATGCTACAGAGGCATAATGAGAATCCCCAATTCATCCAAAAAATTCTCTGGTCAGATGAATCGACATTGAAAAAAGATGGTTACATGAACTTGCACAATTATCACGAGTGGCATGTGGAGAATCCACATTTAATGCGAGAAGATAGATCCCAGTATCGTTTTAAAGTAAACCTGTGGACCGGAATTTTAAACGGTAAAATTATTGGGCCTATTGAACTGCCTGAGAACTTGAATGGAACTAATTACCTACATTTTTTAAGAGAAGATTTACCAACCCTGTTAGAGGACGTACCACTAGCAGATCTTCGCGACATGTGGTTTCAACAAGATGGCTGCCCAGCGCATTTCGCAGTGCAAGTAAGAGATTTCCTTGACCAGGAATATCCGGGAAGTTGGACGTTCGGGCACTATCTCGTGGCCCGCCCGTTCACCAGATTTAAATCCCCTGGATTTTTTCTATTGGGGAGTTCTCAAAGAAAAAGTTTACTCAAAGCCCATTGAGAACGTAGCCGACCTGCGTGAACGCATTTCTCAAGCAGCTGAGGCGATCAACTCTCGAAGATATGCCCGACTAATAAGTAGATCTTTTTTAAGAAGATGTAGGGCTTGTATTGAGGCTGATGGTAAACAATTTGAACATTTATTGTAATAAAAAACGTTATTTCTCTATCATCAGACTTTTATTCCAACAAACCTAATTATTTTACTAATTTTACTAACTTTTTTTCACTTTGGTAAAAGTGGCGTCACTATCTGTCTCGCTCACTCATGGCGAACATACCCATTATCCATCTCTCTCATCATTTTGTCTTAAAATTAAGAACCTACCTAGAGCTTGTGTGAATTAAAAACATTTTAACTGAGTAAAATGAGATAGCAAAAATCGGGTTACTTGAGGTTTTAATTTTTTTACTCTTTTCTATTGTATGGAACTAACAAGTATTGTACCATTTTAGAATTCTGATTAAATGCGCCAACTTTTAATGCCACTTGCCAAGGCACTCTAGTACATTTTTTTTATAGGAGGGCCTGTCAAAGTCGACGAATCTTGAAAATTTTAAATTCGTAGTTTAACAAATAGTCTCAATTCTCGGAAACTTGAGGCAATTGTGTCATTATTTTTTATTGGGATTCTAGAAATGTTATTTAGGATTACGTTTCCAAAGTTCAAATGAACAAAAATAAAAAAGAATAACCACAATAACCGAAAAATGGTACAGTTTGATCAAATTTCTAGGTTTTTCTTAAAATGCCCATAATTTTTAAACTGCATGGGATAGATTTTTTTTCAGATTTTTCTCGTGATGGTTATGATCAATCCTGTCACCCCGTTTCGGCTTGACGTTGAGTTTTGGGACACCCTGTATACAGCATGCAACCAGAAACCTGTGTTATGGCTGTCTAAAACAACACTATATTAGATAATGCTACAGCGACGCAATAATTACGCATAATACGGCTAGTCGGAACTACCAGTCGGTAACTAAGTTCAGTGAAGGTGTACATAACGACCGGTAACCGTACAATATTGATGCATAGTGTTTACATATTGTTTAAGAATGGAGGATAGAGAGCCGTTAGTACCACTTATTACATTGTTGCGGGTGTTATGATGTATCTAGGTAGATACTCCGTCAAGTGCGCCTAGGCTAGATGCAGGTTGAGTTATGCAGGCCAAGATAATAATATGCTGACAGTTAAGAGTAGGTATTATACTTACAGGGTGAAATATTAATCACCGTTTTCCTCTTAAAGGGTCTTTGTACTCATCATTATGAACAACTTTTACTATGGGACCAAACCAGAAATCGTGAAAAAAGTCAGCAGTTCCCTACATTTATGTCCGCGTAACTCGTCAAAATGTAGGGAACAGCTGATTTTTTTTTTGATTTCATGTTTGGTCCCATAGTAAAAGTTATTCATATTGATGAGTACAGTGACCCATCAAGAGGAAAACGGTGATTAAAATTTCACCCTGTACCTATTATCTGTGGTTAAGGTAACACTTCGCATGACAGTTGACGTTTCGCTTAGTTGAAGAGTTGAGAGCAACGGTGGCCCAGTAGTAACAGCAGTCAGGCGCGTTTATTTAATAATCACCACTCCGCTCAAAACGGTGAAGGAAAACATCGCGAGAAAACCGGCATGTCCTACAACCAAAAATTCGAAGACTTGTGACATCTTTTTATTATATTAAATTGTTGTGCCCGACCATGTGAAACATTTAACATTATTAAGATCTTTTATACAAATAATACACATGTGAATGCAATAAGACATTTTGACATTTTAATAGTATTTTGACATTTTAATAGTATTTTGACATTTGAATAATATTTTAACATTGAATTGTATTTTGACGTTTAAATTGTACTTTGACATTTTAATTGCATTTTGACATTTTAAGTGTATTATTAATTGTATTGATTTGTTATTATTTTTTATCTGATTGTGTTTAAAATGTTCTTATTTTTTTATTAGTTACCTATTCATTCATTTAAATTTTGCATGTCGAATCTTGGGCAGAATGTATGGCTCTACTTTAATTCTTCACGACCTTATTTGTATACTTACCTGTATTTGTATACTTACCTGCATTCTAGCAAATAAATAATTTGATTTGATTTGATTTGAAAGATTTGAATTGAATTGAATCTACCAACCCGCATGGTAGACTACGGCCCACTCCATTTCAAAAGGGAGGAGGCTGTGTCCCAGTAGTGGGAACATTATAGGCTGATTATGAAGAGTTGAAGTTGACCTGCATTAAGGGGCCGTTTACACGTACCACAAGCACAGCACATCGCATCGACAAGATATGGGCAAGCAATGGATACGTGTGAATAGTGTCGCTGTAAGTTCTTGCAATTGTGTTGCGGTAACTACAAAATCAAATCAAATGGTCGACGCAACGTTGTGGCTGCGACGTGTCTGGTATCGCCGACCCTGTTGATTTTGACGGTAAAATGTGGTCCGTGTGAATGAACTGTTCATTTTCATACAAATTAGCGCCGACCACGTGTTGTAGTTGTGGTACCTACGTGTGGAGGAATCCTAAGAGCGTAACCTCCAGTATGCGGCCGTTAATATAGTTAAGTTTGGCTTTGCAGAGCATCACCTTTGTCATACCTGTGTGACAGTTAAGCCTCGTATCCACTAGGCAACATTTGGCGCGCGACACGTGAATCTCAACATGTACGGCAACGCTGCACAACATCGCGCGACGTTGCCAGCTGGCGCGCAACATGACGCGCGGCTTGTTGTTTGTGCATCGTGTTAAACAAATGTTCCGCGTCAACATTTAACAATTTGCGAAACATGTAGAGCAACATGTCGCGCGTCAAATGTTGCCTAGTGGATACGAGGCTTTACTTAATAAAACTCGCTGTTAAAAGAAGAAGTCTGCTTTCACTTCTTCAAAGTAGAGAAGACTAAGAAGTTAAATTGCCTTTAAGCTAAGTTATTGTAAGAAAAACTAGCAATAGGCAGATTTAAAACGCCCAATGATTCCAGAACACGCTCAAAAACTAACATGGCGGTCCACATGCAAATGTTAAATTAATTAACAAACAACTTTGTATGCTCAGTATGCTCACAATCTAAATAAGGCGAATATTTCACTCACACGCCTGCTAAATGGTTTAATTATGTAAATAACATTACGTGGCACAATTATCGCCTCTGTCGCTGCCCGTGACGTCATAATAAGAGGCATGATAGTGCATCGAACTAAACGCACGCCATTTACATGTTTTTCCTTGTGTAAAGTTGTTGATTTATATCGATTTCTCTTTCTAACTTCGATAGTGATTTGCTAGTGAGAAGAAAATTATTCACTATCTAGCTGTGCCAAAGTGTGGGTCAAGTTATGAGGTTCCAGCGATAAAATTACCTTCCTGACTCTTCTATGGAGTTGGTTAGCTCTCTGCTGTTTTCTAAGTTCGATATGTCCGCCATGAAATTGTACCGAGTAGATCGAGTGTAACTTGTATTAAATTGTATATCTCGAGTATATAATTATGGACTTTATTAATCTAAAGCTGATCTTTCACAAATTTAGTTGTTCCCTTATGTCGCAGAATAATTTCGAAGTAGCATCGTGTCTCAGATATATAACGTCGAAGTAAGATATTGTCGAAGTACAGCATGCTGGAGTAGAGTACGTCGAAATTGACTCATGTCGGACTACCATAGTTGTCGAAGAATCATGTCGTCGAAGTCGCATCGTTTCCTAGTTAGTCATGTCGAAGAAACGCTTTGTCGGAGTACAGTAGTGTCGTACTTAAGGTATTTCGAACTAAAGTATTGTCGAAATGAAGATGTGTCGGAGTTCCATAGTGTCGAAATAAAATCTTGTCGTATTAATGTTTGTCGAAATTCAGTTGGTAAGTCAAGCGGTTGCCGTGTCACGATTGTTACCCGTGTTACACCATAACTAACCTCCTATAATACTAAGAGTTGCTGCTAATCTTCCCAAAGTGTTTCAATGTGTGATAAATTCTAGATAGCACTGGCCGAATCTAGAAAAGAGGCAGTGTCGATTGATGAAAGCCCACGAAAGCGCAGTTCGTGTGGCGACATACTAATCTAATAAAATTCGTGTCAAACACACGCTTGCGAGCGCTTGCTTTAACGACACAAGATAATCCACTACACGATAATTACTAGAACAATTTACTCCAATTTCCGCCCCTGATACTCTTAACAAATATCTTCGCTGAACGACCACGCCACCAATAAATCGACGCAACTACACGAGCCATTGCATCGATTATACCGATTATTAAGCAAAACACTCGGACGGAAACATCGAGATCATCACCCGACAAAAACTGCCATATCTCATGCGCGTGCGCATATAAAGAGACGCGCTACATAATTTTCTTCGCATTACCGACTAATTACAAACGTCAAACGAAAAAATAAACGTTTTTATCGTGAAGAACTACTGTACATCGCGTTTGGATTAACAAAGATACTAAAATCTACTTTAACGCTACTTGATAAAGTTGATTTTTAAATAGGTTTTAGTAGATCCAGCATCTTAGGCGTTAAGCTAATTAGACACGATCAGGTGATAAAACTATGGTAAGCAATTTAATAGTGAGATGATTTATGGCTTTCTATAACAACTTGTTTGTTTAGGAATAAAAGAAGATCATGATAGGAATCATAAAACCTTCAACATGAATGATTCACGTCATCTTCTCACGTCAGACCAGAAGTGTTGCAGATGCAAGCAAAGCGATACAAAACTGTTGAATTTTTAGAATTTTAGTTTGTTGCAACTGCAAAGAACTCTAGATACCAAAACTGGGGTTCCACAGTCCAGGGTGGTAGCTCACCGTCCGATCAGGACCAGGCCCGTGCCGGACGGCGCGTATGTGTTCCACGCGCGCCTCAAAGAGATGTCAGCATAAAGGAAGGGGCCTGTTAGGGCCGAAGCTTGCCAGGGTTGCGGGATTGTCCGAGGAAGGAACACGGGTGGGTTTTAGTCAGTAAGAGTCTGACACTCCCTTCCGCTCCACCCAGAGAGGGAGGGGTCATTTGATGATTTCCCATCCACAAAAAAAAAAGAAAAAGGGTGGCAGGGACATATCGACACGCGAACTGTAAACATGACTTCAGTACATGGTTCTAGACCCCTAGCGCAGAATTTTTTTGTAGGTTATCGAGAAAAATCAGCTGTTTCATAGCAAAGTGCAATACCTGCGAGGTTAAGTATATTGTATGGAACAGTATTTAAAAAAAAAATAACTGGTGAAAATTTTCAACCCAGGGGGTTTGGAATCAAACAACAGGTTGCGGGTCGATGTAAATTCTGCTACTTTGTATAGAACTCTTATATGTTTAATTACCTGGGAAATTATTGTTTAAAGCTAGACCCTGTGGACAAACCCTGTCGTAAACAACCACTAGCAGTTGGAGGTCACCTGACTTCAATTGAAATGCTGTTGATGATGGTAAACCCAAGAACCTAGCTCATTTAAACTCGTGACTTGAGAAAACTCTCAACTTAACTTTACAGTTACGAGAAACATACATATATACGGGGTCGGACCCGTGCTTCACCTAGTTTCTCCACCTGGGTGAAGCACGGAGACTACGGTCCCGTGATCGGGTCCCGTGCTCCTACTACTCCGGCAAAGGTGTCATCGCTTCATTTCTTTTCTCAAAATTATATTGATAGTTTTATCTTCATTTGAGCCTTTAGTATTTTTTATTCCTTCGTATTAGCTTCTTCATTCTCGCGTTCTTCTGGCCTATCGCCAGGCTCCGCTTAGGTTACTGTGAATGTTACATTTATGTAACAGAGGCAGGAATTCCGATGCAAGTAGGTATCCATCTGTGTATCTTCTTGTATCTAAATCTCTGTTTGAAGCTGGAGGAATCTTAAGCAGCCTCACTGCTTCATTATTTGATAGCAAAGGACATTAAAGTATAGATTGATATGATTGATTTCTTATGAGACGGTTCCTGTGTTTGCATAATACGTTCTTCATATAACAGATAATCATTAAAATCACGGATAATGAAATTTTCAGTGCCTAAATACATTTTGATATAAGCATGATTATTTAGTATTTTGATGTTTAAATTGTTAGCAATTTGCATTCACAGAATACAAAATTCCTCACTAAATATCTTATCGGTACCATTCCAAAGTTCGCCTGCATCCAGATAAATGAAACAATAGCTATCCGAACATGACACTATTATTGTAACAATAAACTATGCAATCCATCATGGAATCACTATGCAACGTATTTTATCGCCAGACAGTATCCGTCTGCTGTTCCGGTGATTATTCTCTGTGGCCGGCACTATTAGCAAGTAGTATAGTCGTGGACACAAGTGTTGGATTGCAAGATATGTTTTTCAGGGTATTTGCAATGTGCACTTCGATTTCTAGCTTCAGCAAGATCAGAATTGCCAAATTGGTGGTAGAATGTTTAAAATTGGCAAAGGAAATGGATTCAGCATAAGCTTTTGACATGGTAAAGCTGCGGGGTAGTAGCAACGGCATTCATTTTGACAGTTTACCAATATGCATTGCGTTATTTACGTTGTTGAGCAGACAAATTTTTTGAACATATGGAGCAATGACATCCTCCAATTTTTTTCAGATTCTGATTGGTAATGTGTTACGCAAATAAGGTGCTGATGTCGTACTTCTTTAACATAATTTAGTTTGTATACTGCAAGCCAATTTTATCAGCAAGGTCTGTCAAATTCTTAACACTTTCGACGCCCGCTGTACTACGTTAGGTTTATAATTGCTATGCCGACTGCAATCTCATACGATAGCGTAACTTAATACATTGTTTATTACACTATCTATATTTTTAACACTTTAACTACATTATATTATTACGTGTTAACGCCAACTGCTACGGTTTATGACAAAAATGTTAAGTACTTGAGAAGACGTTTAAGAGGTTTTTTAATGAGTTTGCAGCCAATTTTTATAAGGCTTATAGGCCATTGCGTAGACCTGTTTTTGGCTATATTTATTAGTCAAGTTTTCAGTGGTTTTTTGAAAGAATTTGCCATATATAAATGAAGTAGTGGCTCAGTGGCAACGGCCCCGACTTTACGAGTTGCAGTTCGAATCCAGGCAGGCCCTTTACTTTGTGTAAACAATTTCTTCACTACTGTTTTCAAAAAGGTTTCCATGGAGGTCTATAAAAAATAACAGATATTCAAGTAGCCGGCATTGCGTGAGGAGAAAGCTTTTTAGCTCTCTAGCATTTCATATTTTGAAAAGAATAACAATTTGAAAATACAATTTGAATGACATGTGCATAGATAAGCTAATGAGAAGAGACCTCTGGTAACAAAGTTTGGAAAACGAAATTACTTTAATCTAAACAACACTTAGAATAAATTAAGCATAATATAATTTCAGCTCAAAAGCAGTAACTTTGAAAATGCTTAATATTTTTTTATTTCGATAGTTTATTAAATTGAAATCATAACAAACTTGTTACCGCACTACGAGGGTCATTATCCATTATCTGTAGTGTGTCTGTGCGCCTAGTACACGCACATCACGCCGCCGCGCGCCAGTGCAGCGCCGTGATGTCGAAATAAAAAAAATATTAAGCATTTTCAAAGCTAATGCTTTTGAGCTGAAATTTTGTAAGTACAGAGATTCTAGACCAGATACACTCTTCAACCCATTTGTATTGATATACCCGACTTACCAACCGAAATCCCGGTAGATGTCGAATATTTTTGTTTATTACGTCTTCTTACTAAAATTATCTAGTGATATGACAAAATACCAATTACAAATAAGTACCAATGACAAAATACAAACTAAATCTAGTAAAATGTCTGAAAAACGGATACTGCCCAATAAAAATCGAGCCATGCATTAGCTGGAAGGATTTCTACGTCTGGAGGACAAGGCTTTAAACAATGTAATTGTGAAAAATCAAAGGTCCAGTGGAAAACCAAAAGATGTATTTGCAAGAAGCGAATTGTGTTGTTTGTGTACTTAATTCAAGTGTACGAGTAATTCAAGGTGCCACAAATCACTGCCTTGTTTAAATAGGTAATTAACAAGATTTTCGCTTTCCATCAGGAGTTAGTCGTTGTCTTAATTGTTGAGCCTCGCATACTTTTAGAAGTATATTTAATTTTTTTTAATACTAACATTTATTTTTTGTACCTAATGAACGAATCCACATAATAGAAAAAGTTATAAATAATACCTGATATCATTGTCAGATTATTATGTTTAGTTGATTAACACTTTATTTTCTAATAAAAATGCACCAGGTAATTTGTAATTTTGTTTTTATGTTTAGTTAATTAAAACTTTATTTTCTAAAAAAATGCACCACTTAATTTGTAATTTTGTTTTATTACTTTATTCATCAACAGTAAGTATTCTTTATTTCACTACATTTAGTTTAGTGAAATGACATATTTCTGACTTTATATTAGTATTTTGTCATATCACTAGATACTTTTAGTAAAAAGACGTAATAAACAAGAATATTCGACATCTACCGGGATTTCGTGAAATCCCTGATGTCCTCATTTCCCTGCGACATATATAGAGGAAAAATTTTAATTAACCAATGCCAAAACTGTAACCATGAATTCAGCACATGATTCTAAACCTCTTAGCACAGAAATTTCTGCGCATCGAAGATATTCGATCAATAATCATTGATCGAAGCCGGCTATCAAAAAAAAAAAACCTGCTGTTTCATATCTATGCGGTCAAAATGTATGGAGCATCAATTTTTTTTTAACCGGCGAAAAATTTCTACGCTACGTTTGCGCACTGGTTAAAAAAATCCTGTATACAATAATAAAATATAGATACCTACATGAAGTTATGTCAGTAGGGATCCCTTCTTTTCGCATAATGTTCTTTTTCCTAATATACTTTGGCATAATTATTTTGGCATAATAATGCTTAGTTTTTTTTTTGGCATACAGTTTATGTTGGCATAATTATCTTTAAGGCTAATTTATTTTGACATAAATTTAATTCGCATAATACTAAACGACGTCAGGGACATCTCGAGGTTCGATATGGTTAGGTTCCTTTGAACTCTGCAGACAACAAGTGCACGAGTTACTATAAAAAATACCCAAATCGCTATAGGTGTGCCTATAATATTTGAAGAGTTCCTTCGATTTCTCCAGGATCCCATCATCAAATCCTGACCTGATGTTTTTAGACTAGAAGCTGATAATCCTGGCTGCAGCATCAGGCCAGACTATGTCAACATTGCATTGAACTTAAAATTTAGTCCTGTTTAAAATGAGCCCAAACACGACTACGGTGCTGTTATTTCAAGGTTTGTACTTTTTCTGATGCTCCTGGCTTCAGCATCAGGTCTCTATGTACTTCGGTGTTCCTCATTAACAGTACGTTTATCCACACATCGAGCCCTTTTCAATGAGCCTAAACACGATATATCTGCTGTTAGTGTCGAGGAGTTAGGTACTCTGCAGCGTATCCTGACTGCAGCATCAGGTCATGACTTGATGATCATGAGACCAAATGTGACAAATGCCCTATCAAACATCAAAACAATTTACTAAAACAGTCCTTGCCTGTTTGAGTAACTTCTTACTGTTAAGGAGTTGTACCTTCCATCATCAGCCCAGCTACCTGAGATGGTGACAACCATACGCAAATAAACAAGATACTTCATAAAATATGCGAAAAACAATAAGTGAGCCTATAAAATTTGAGGGTTGCCCTCGATTTCTCTAAGATCCCATCATCAGATCCTAACTTGGTGACAATGGGACCACCTCAGAACTATCTACTTTCGAACAAAAAAAGAATTTTGAAAATCCATCGACAATTGGCGGAGTATTCGATGAACAAACATACAAAATAAAAATAATAATGATGATGATAAAAAAAAAAAACATACAAACAGCCGAACATAGTACCTCCTCCTTTTTGTGAAGTCGGTAAAAATAGGAGCCCCGCACATAAAACGAGCATGCTAATTTTATGCTTTAGAATTTTATGCTTAATCATTATTATGATTGGAGAAATTATGCTTAAAAAAATTATGCGTAAATGTTATGCGAAAATATAACTAGGAGAAACAAAAGTATGCCAAGTTATATTATTAGGTCTTAAAATTTTATGCAAATGGATAGGGAACCATGTCAGTAGCCTGATGTTCTTTTCTTTGTTTCAGCGAGGGACTGTTCACTTGTCCGGTCAACGCGTCTCCCGTTGATTACGCGAAGGTAAGTTTCCAACTTACTTACTAAACCTTTATCGAGGTAATTCCTGATGATGACTAACATATCTGTGAGAATCTGCATGGTGAGTTTCGGGTACCCGTCTCAAGTTCTCACGCACTAAAATAGTATTATCTTTGAAAAGGGGATATTTTTTATTTTATTAATTACCGTATGAATTAAGTATTAGTTTTAAACGAGTAAATAATAGTATTAATAATATACTTTAGCTAAACTACGCCCTATAAGCGCAGTGCCTCCATCAATCGCTATTTAACCGACTTTAAAAAAGGAGGTTCTGTTTATCGTTATCGGATGCGCACGTGTCGAGGTAGCACGCGGGTGGTCGGCCCTCTAAGCGGTTCAACCAGCTGTGGATAGATGGCGCTGTTTACAACTTGCGGTCAAACACCGCTTGTTACAAACGAATCTTTAAAACTTATTTTATGACTCGTAAAAGTAGGAGCTTTCTTAGAATGCGTTTTATAAACAATTTTAATTGTTACATAAAGTTATTATGGAGCTTGAACAAGCTTTGGTTTGTCTTAACTCGACGTTGTGGTACAAAAATCTGAAGATTTGTTATCTCTCATACATCAATAAGATCTTTCAGTACAAAATCACGACTGTAATATCCAAAGGGCTAGGCAGATTTATACCTACAGTACACCCTCATTTCACCAGTTATGTTCAATTTTCATTCAGTAACTTGTTGCAAATTATAAGTTAACTCAACAACCGTAAATATAAATTCATGTGAAAACATTCGAAAGAATTTATTGCTTGGAATTCCTCATCATTACCAACCTCATACTATATTACCGTCGTGAGGATTTTCAATGTTCACAAGAAAGAAAATGAGCAATAAAATTGCAGTTATCTCAAATAGATCGGTGCTGCGCGCGCGCAAGCTCACACGCGGTCAATTTCAAATTGAATTGCTTGAATTTCTTTAGAAAATGATTATTACGAATGTTTTGTTTCATCACGAGGAAGTAGTTGATGATAATGTTTTGATAAAATGTAATTGAGAGGTTGAAAAAAAAACTTGAATAATAAAAATAATAGCTTTTTGACTTTTTGTTTGATTTAAGTATGTTTCATTATCCACAGTCCGACTTCACCCACTGCTGAACGGAGACGTAGGCCTCTCTTTTCAACCGACTTCAAAAAAGGAGGAGGTTCTCAATTTCGCTCTTCGGATGTTTTCTTTGGGGGCCAATTTCCACGCTCCTGTTGTTCCAGCCTCATCCAGGTTCTACCCGCGATGGTAACCATGTCGTCTGCCCAGTCCAGTCTGCTCCATTCCTTGGACGCTACTCATCACTCCGCCTAGCCAGGTGTCCCGCCCAACTCCATTTGAGTTCCATAACCCGAATCGTGTGAATTAATGAATTTATAACAATGTGTCCAAAAAGACTAGTGACGATGACAACGCATTTGATGCTAGGAGGAAGCTAATAATTAACTCGTACAGAGTAGATGATCAAAATAGTTTGATCAAAATATTATTCTTCAAAGATCAATGAATAACAATTTCTTTATGGACATGAATAGATACATCGTAAACATTGAACACGTGTGTCTCCCACAGACTGCCATCATAACAAACGATCCTGGGGGGATACTTGCGATCATGTCGACAAACCTATAAAATCCAGGGTTTAAAAAGGGGTTCTTTTCGCATAATGTTCTTTTTCCTAATATACTTTGGCATAACTATTTTGGTATAGTTTGTTTTGCCATAATAATACTTACTTTGTTATATTTTTTTTGGCATACAGTTTATGTTGGCATAATTATCTTGAAGGCTATTTTGTTTTGGCATAAATTTAATTCGCATAATACTGAACTACGTCGGGGGCACTCCGAGGTTCGGTTTGGTTAGGTTTATTTTTCCTTTAAACCCTGCCAGACAGAAATAGGAGCCCCGCGCGGCGAGGCTCCGTCGACCTGACGTCGTTAGAAATAAAAACAGCATGCTAAATTTATGCTTTAGATTGTTATGCTTAATCATTATTATGATTAGAGAAATGATGCTTAGTAAAATTATGCGTAAGCTGTTATGCAAAAAGATAATTAGGAGAAACAAAAGTAAGTATGCCAAGTTATATTAGGTCTTAAAATTTTATGCAAATGGATAGGGAACCTTGAAAAAGAGCCAGGGACATAACAACGTAGATTGTTGGCTCTGAAATGTGGGGAATAATTCGAAATACAATAGTAATAACATTTATTGTGTACTTACTTACCATTTAAATATTATCTATAAGTAATAATAATAATGAAGCTGAAGAGTTTGAACACGCTAATCTCTAAAACTACCAGTCGGAATTGAAAAATTATTTTTAAATTTGATAGCCCTATTCTTGAGGAAGGCTATAGGCTTTGTCAAGAGAGTCTAAGAGTCATAGTATAGTCGTGACGTTAAATATAACACCACGCTATGACTCTTAGGAGCCGAGCAAAAAGTAAAACAATTCAGTAAGTAGTAGCGCGGGCACGTGACGTGATGCGATGCGACGGGGTGGGGCGGGGAATAAGAAATTTCAGGCAGGCAGAAGCTAGTGTCTAGAGTGTAATTCATTATGGGTAGGTACAGAGTTGTTACATAATTATAAAAGTTCATAATACATAATGTGCCGTTCTGTTTCGTTGTACACAACCCTCTCAGACTCAGAGGGTTGTGTTGAGACAAGTCAGTCAATACTCTACTATGTTATCTATGTATGAAGTAACAACCAATTAATGAGGAAAAAGTTTTCGCAATTTAGCTTTGGAGTTTGGAGAGACCAGGCATATTTCCTTATTTATGTACCCACTTATAATAAAAAACTTTTTTAATTTGTGAAAATACCTATGTATAATACATAGGTACCTTTGACAAGAGTGCACGTGTCAATCATCAGATTAGTAAGATTCACACACACAGTCAAAAAAACGCGGTAAAAAATTACACAATGCAAAACAATGTCTTGTAGCGAAGGAATTATCAAATTCGGTACAGCATCCAAATTACAAGCATCGCACATATCGCGGCGAATCGACCGTAATGGTTCGTTTAAGCATCGATTAAACACCAATT
Organism: Amphipoea oculea; assembly: GCA_945859645.1. NCBI lineage: Eukaryota > Metazoa > Arthropoda > Insecta > Lepidoptera > Noctuidae > Amphipoea > Amphipoea oculea. The sequence continues at coordinate 21,543,415 of OX243873.1, forward strand.
GTGCCTACAAAATCAAAACAAGATGATTTGGCACGCAAAATGCGCGGACGCACTATCTATCACCACTTCGCAAACGAATTTCAACCATATATATTGAGAATTAAAGTCTAAATTAACAAAAAGAGAGTCTTCACGGATTGGTGTCACTCACCTTTTGTGACGACCTTGCAATGCTAACCAGTCACGCGACAATGTTTTTGTCTCTCTCTCCCGGATTATGTCCGGTCGTAAAGTGGTGTTGCTATCTCCTTCTAACAGTGCAAAGCTGTACGGTTGTTTCAATATGCGTTTGGAGCTAAGGAGAGTTGCGGACGTCTTGTGATTAGTTCGTGCTTTTGAAAGTAGATGACGCTGCAAAGACATTGACTTAGAAATATACAAATTGAAGAGACCAAAGTGTTAGACTTGCGTGATTTACTTATTGGTAATATAATAATTTAATGGTATTACATAAATAACAATATCTGTTTATCAGAAATAAAGAAAAAGTTATACGTAATCGTTGAAAAAAATAATTATACCTATTTTTTCTTTTAAACTTTAATCAAAGTGCTGCTATCCATCACCTTATTCACCATTACATTTATGTTCGCATAACTCGTCAAAATGTAGAGAACAGCTGATTTTTTTTCGCGATTTCAGGTTTGATCCCATAGTAAAAGTTGTTCATAATGATGAGTACGATCTCCCATTTCGATTTATCGCTTGTTTTCAATTTCAACCTGTATTTTTTCAGGCGCTTTTCTCAAAACCGAAGGAAGGCACAAAGATTATTTTAATTTATATGGTCAGTAGCTTCTGCCCGCGACTTCCTTTACGTGGAATTCAGAATTGGGTCCAGACATTGATATACATAAAATCCAGTATATCAATGGGTTCAGAGCATAACAGTCGTTAGGCCATTCTCCAAGCTCACTTACCGGGACAAAAGTATACTATACTATGTGTTATATTAATCCAGGTTATAATTAAACTATCTGTGTACGTGATTGACTAAGAAACATCCAACTCAAACTCAAAGCATTTATTTCAATTAAACCAATTACAGGCACTTTTGAATCGTCAAGGGGTCGGTCAGTCAGAAAGATGAAGCTAGTTGCAACTCAGTCACACAGATAGTTTATAACCAAACATACGAACTACGCCCACGTGGATGTCGGAAATTATCTCACGCTCCTCGCTCTCAAGGTGTATTCCCGTTCGTCCCATCGACTTCGTCCCCTTAAGGAGCTCTTAGAAAACAAACACGAAATTCGGAAAGCATTTATTGTATTTAAAACAATGCAACATTTCTACACATAGAGATATTATTATATATGTCTTGTAGCTTAATTGGTAATGGTATGTTATCATTTTAAATGCTTAACCCCGTTCGTCCCACGACGGGGACGAAGTCGGTGGGACGAACGGGAATACACCGCTCTCAAGCTCCAATAAGCGACGACACTAAAATGTCCGTTTTGCCACCGTGTGTCGAACCGGGCAATCTTACGGGTGCGCGGGCGCAGGGCGTGAGAACCGGCGCGAGTGAGTGCGGAACAACGCCGCAATCTTATGATCCATTGGATAATAACATTGCTGACTTGCTGCTGAAATTGTACGGGTATCTTTAACTTACTTTTTTATAGGGGATTAACCTCCTGCGGATGTCGATTGTTATTGAACTTGCAGATATAACACTCGGTTGTAACTTATGCATATTGTATACTTACTTAATATCATGATAATTTAAAGCTTTCACAGATGTGAAAGCTTTAAGTACATCTGTAGGTAGCTACTTAGTTCTACGGTTTTTTTTTAAGTTTTTAAGTACAATCAACAGCAAAAGTAGATGATGAAAATCAGAAATTCAATACTAATGAACGGAGTTCGCGTCAGAACTGTGTGGCGTCGAAGTGATTCAAAAGTACCTATATGATTGTAAATTATACCAAACATTTACTACTAGTACAGCTGCCATTGCCATATTATATATTCGTGATCAGTTTTGACTCCAAAAGTTATAAACTCAATTCATCATCTACTTTTGCTATTGACTGTACCTACCTACAAGGCTATGCTGTATAATTATTATAATTAACATAACTTTTGCGAAGTCTGGGGATTTTTTTTGGTTTTTCAGTAGGTAGGTATGTATGGTCTTGGTAGGTGTGATTACATAGTTTAGTCTTCTGTATTATGCATTTCATCGATGAACTAGCTTCTGCTCGCGACTTTGTCCGCGTGAAATTTCTTGTTTCCCCGACTTGTTTCCAAAGGTTGTCTTTAAAAGATCGCTTTTAGCGATAAGACCGCCCGTTGTGTCACCCATTGTAAAGTTTCTATATTTATGTCTGTAATTTATATGGTGTACATAATAAAGAGTATTCTATTCTATTCTTACCCCGTCGCGTCGCATCGCCTCTTCGTTTTTGCTTAGCGCTTTTCTTGATTTTTTTTTTAAATATTTTACTCAGCTCCTTAGAGTCCTAGTATGATGTTAAATAGCCCTCAGAAGTGGGCTATCAAAAAGAATTTGACAGATTCTACGGGCAGTTCCAGAGATTAAGGCGATCAAAAAAAAATATCAAACAATCTCTTCAGCATTATTATTAGAATAAATTAGTATAGATATAGATACTCCACACTCACACTCCTACTTCAAAGAACTAGAAAACGCTGACAAGCTTAAGTCTATTACTTACCTACAGTGGCGGATTTACACATTTGCCGCCAGTAGGCTATTAAAATTTTGCCGCCCCTACTGATCTGTACAATAATGTCCCACCTCTTTCTCGTCTTTTAAATACTGCTTTGCCTTTTCTTCAAAATACTTAAAATGTTCTCGTTCATCAGCTACTTACGAAAAACTTTCAAAGAGATTTGTAAAGATCGGCAACTGTGATAAAATCTACGGTAGGAGCCTGAATTTGAGCATTCACTTTGTTTATTCTTTCCAAAAAAATATGGTAGGTATTAAATATTAATCATTTTAATTTCAGTAAGACATTTTAAAAAAATGTTAGCCCCAAATTTGCCGCCCTAGGCTCCAGCCTACTCAGCCTATTGGTAAATCCGCCACTGCTTACCTAACTATTTTATACAATCAAAGATGATAGACAAATTCTTTTCATAACAGTACGTCAAACACGTGTGAGCAATATGCTCGTCAATACCCATAGCAGTGCTTTACGTCTGTCATTGTCAAACGCAGTGGTGATTACTCAGTGTAATTATTGGTTTATGACATAACAAAGACCAATAAATGTCATAGTCACAGACAGACTCACAGATATGTCACGCTAGGATTGACTAAGGAATTTGTAACGGAACGTTTGAGAACATTCTGTATCTATACTCCATAGGCTAAGGACTTAAACGAAAAAAACACGTGACTTAGTTAACCGACTGAACGTAATACCAGCCTATTCAGTTGTCTTGTCATGCTACGTCAGAGTTGCAACTTTTTGACCGACTTCAAAAAAGGAGGTTCTGTATTCGACCCGTATGTAGATACTTATGTTTGTATGTCCGCGATTTACTCAAATACTAATGCACCAATTTTGATAATTCTTTCACTAATGTAATCTACATACTTTCAGGAAGGTTTTAGTATAATAATACATTAGGTAATTATTCTTATGTACGAAGCTATATGCATAAATGTACTGTATCTCCGGCATTTCTATGCGAATTTTGATGACTCTTCTAGTCGGTGTCTTCAATTCTTCAATGCCCTAGTGTTAATTGAATTTGTGTGGGGTAGGTACAACTAAAAAGTGACAAATAACAACTTTTATACAAAAAAAACAACCGACTTAAAAAAAAAAAAAACCGGAAGTCGGTGTCCAAAAACGAAAATGCGGAACCAACGACACTGACTTTATTTATTTATTTATTAAGGTAGTATACCAACAGCTTCTATGTATACATTTTCTTAAGTACTATAATCACAAGTCTCGGTCTTACACAGTCGCCAATTACTGACTTCCGAAATTAAAGTTATTTATCACTTTGTGGTGTTTTTTTATGAATTATAACGTTTCTAAATTGAAGAGTACAACTGTGACGTAGCATGACACAGTCACTCGGTAGTCATACTTGTGGCGGCATCTACATTGCCACATGCGAACTAGGCTTCACACTGACGTCACGCAAAATCCTGCATTGCGCAAACAAAGTTTCCCGCGCAACTAGCATAATATAGATTACAACGCCTGGACATCAATGGTCGGGCAGTTGCCCGTCCCGACATGGCAGCGGGTGGCCGGAGGATCCTCGCTTTTCTATGGAGGATGAGTGAACTTTACCACACCTCCATATTACATACCTCCATATTAAACTCATGAGCGATGACTTGATTATAAAAACTCCTAGAACACTACAACATCACGTATTTTCTTCAAACATGAAGCCACAAATACTATTTACCTGCGGCATAATATTCAATAACCCAGTAGACGGTATCAGGTGTCATTACAAACAAATAGGCGTATTCTTTTGTTATTATATGCCTGTCGACTTGTGCTGATCGACAAACTTGAACACGATACGATGATTAGGCATTTTACTTGTTAACTTAGGTTTTATATCAATATTTTTTTATGTTTATAAGTAGACTTTACGTGTTATTTATTAAAGGGGTTTAGATTACCTAAGCGGTTTATAAAAATCCATTCAATTTAACTCGTTGTCAGATACGACGATACAGAATATTATGATTGCATCAGCTTGCATACCTGTTCCTGATGTCAACAATTAAAAAAAAATATTTTTAAGTAAATGTTTTCTTATAAAAATATTTAAAAATGTGACCAATATGAAATAAAGGAAATAATAACAGTTATTTATTCATTATCCGGTAGGCTCTTAAATCCTTACCTATCCTTCGGGCACGTCTTCCCTACCATTACCGCGCCCCCCGGTCTATTCCTTGATATGCAATGGTCGCTGTAGCACCATGAAAATGAGGCTACAGGAGCTAGTGCGAATCTTGGGGTTCATTCGATTAATCGAGTCTGGTTTAACCACGCTGGGATCGGTGCAATTCATTCATTCACCATTCATAAAATTATTAAGAAATATTTCAATAAAAATAAAAAAAAATTCTATTCTTGACACCGTCTGTCTTGGTCTGTGCCCACATTGGTAGTCTTGCATCCCTAGCTAGTTAAAAAAAAAGAAAAAATATATTGAATAGACCCCAAATGACGTTTCCTTCGTCACAAAACGAAACCGAATATTCTAATTCCCATGGACATCAGAAAAAACCCTATCAGTTCAGATCTCACGGTTATTAAAATTAAAATCAAAATAATAGATAAACTTCACAAAAAAATTTGACCCACAAAGGGATAGCCATTGCGTACAATAGGACCAAATAGTTCTCTATTCACCCCTTTCTGAGTTTGAAGAGGCGTAATGATGTAGTTTATAAACTTGATTTCTAATCTATCAGCGATGCGTGAACTGTGAGTTGTGTTTTGTTTTGTGTTGTTATCTGCTTTACTTATGGAGATGGGGTGAATGATACTTTGGGCAACGTTTCGTGGCTGTAATGGGGTGGATTTGAAATACAATAGAGGGTAGATTTTCCACTGTAGGACAGGAAAGAAGGAAATTACATTTATTTAGCACAGACTACAAGACACACAATACACCAGATACATACATCAGATAGAAACAAAAATAAAAAATAAAGGTCAAATAAAAAGTGTAGTCAGATGTAAAAAAAAAAAAAAACTAAAAATTTGCAGGAAAATTGCCTCACGGCTGCGCTAAAAAGAGTCGTTCCACTAAAATCCCCTAGACCAGTCCCCTAGGGGACTACACAGCACTCAACGTTCCACTACGATTCCCTATGCTGGGGATTCTCTAAGTATTAATAAATGCTATTCCTTTATAATCCCTTCTAAATAAAAAACCCACTTACAACATAACAATATGTGATACATATAATTAAAAATCAACAGAGGGGATAACAATAACGTAAATTAACTTATAGTCCAGATTCCAACTACGCTACCGAGTCGCTCGCGCTGCTCTGAGTGAACCTGCCAACAGTTCAGCAAAAATGCCAGACAACTAGTGCCTGACGCTGGTTTTCAACTGGACCCAGCTTCTTCTCACAAAGATACGGAGAATTGATCACCATGCCTGGTCATTCCTCGATGGCGATTTCAGACAGCTACAAGTTCAGCACCCTAATTACGTACTTTTGTGTGTAAATCATTCTGAAGGATATTGCTAATCCATTGCTTCATATGTTCGAAAAATTTGTCTGTTCAACCACGTAAATAACGCAATGAATGTTGTTGAAATGTCAAAATGACAGCTATTGCATTGCCATTGCATTTTTTTAAGTCCTCACAATAGTTTTCTATCCTGAGACAACATACAGCCTACAGGCCTGTTTTATTATTATTATTTGTCTCTATTAAAACATATATTATCTATTCTCTGTATTCAACAGAAGATCGATCCTCGAATGCATACGATGCATATCTCATAAGTCATAGAGACGTGCATTCTCAAGCGATCACATATTATAATATGCGTTCTATAGCTCTTTGTATAGCAGCATTTAAATTAAAGATTAATCTGTGTTAGAAAATAATGCTCGCAGGATCACTGACCTCGTTCTGAAAAGACCCAATTTGGACATATTCAAAATGAATAAGGGTTAGGTTACATTAGGGCGTTGTGTTCCGGTTTGCATCATTTTTGTAATCGAGGTTTTATATTGGGCAATAGGTATATACGGCATTCTTATAAGGATGTGTGATGTTTTGCAAAGTATTTCACAATATACTTAAGATTTGCACCTTGTCAATGACCTACGATCGAATGTCAATGAAATGCGAATAACCACGATTGATTTGTTGTCAGCGGATTGCGTCAATATTGTAATAATTATTTTTATTAATAGTTTTAAGAATATATGTCTACTAGTGAGACATCTGCAGCGAAAACCTCATTTAAACTGCACCAACGACCACCCCATTTTATGTCCAGGCAAATCACTGTTCATTCCAAGGTTGCCTTGAACAGATCGCAGAAAGCGATAAGGCATTGTACCTATATTTTTAGTGTTCAATCTTTTTTTTATTGTTATATATTTTTGTGGTGTACAATAAAGTACTTATACATAAATAAATAAACTATACTGGATCCGGAATAAAATCAGGGAACTCGAAGATTAACCGTGTTTTGAATTGAATAGCTGGATCAATGATACAGTAGGTTTTTATGTACACAATTTCATGACAGCAAAAAAATAACTTCAAATAAATTATTCAAACCAGTACCCATAGCATTTTATTCAATGCTTCTTCTATCATAGATCCAATTACCTATTCATCAAAATGTTTTCTTACCAAAATTACGTAGACGTACGTTACACGGTACACCCCAATGTATCCCAACCTTTAGCTCCCTTTTCATATAGAAGAGGTTAAACGATATAAAACGGGCCCCAGGACATTATGATGTAAAGTAGGTGCTAACAATGAAGATAAGATGTCTTGTACGTGAGGGAACGTGTGGTCACCCGACTGTAAAGGAGGGGAGTTAGGAGGATTGTTTCTCTCTCTAGAGCCAATGAGTCATACTCATAATGGACGATATACTCAGTCCAAACAGTACTAGAAAAGTTTACGCGGGGTAGTAAAATGATTGGTCGATGGCCAGTCGGCTAAGTTGGTACTAATGTGACTTTATTAATTCATATGTAGATAATGGCGCCGATTCCCTTGTTCACAAACTAAACTAATTTTAAGTTCAGTGCATCTTATTCTTTCTATTTCATTAAGAAAAGGACAGAACATAAATATTAGTTTAGTCCTTAGTAGTTCCAGCTTGAATTATTGGCTTAAATTCCATTTCCTCGTTGAAAGTGAAATAAATTCGATAAATTTTATATTTATTATTTATAATATAAGGTCCTTACATATGAAATTGGCGTTTTGTATGGAAGGAACAAAAAGTCGAATATTTTTTAATATAATATATTTAATTAATCAAAGTATGAACCATTGTTTTCAATGCACTTTTGCCATCTTATAGGTAGTTCATTGATCCCTTTACTAAAAAAACCAGTCGGACGGGAATCAATAAAATCTTTGAAGGCGATTTGGACTGCCCCATCGGAGTTGAATTTTTTCCCTTGCAAAAAGTTATCCAAATTGCGAAAAAAATGGTAATCTGTTGGAGCAAGGTCCGGGGAGTACGGAGGATGTCTAAGACATTCCAATTCAAGCTCTTCTAATTTGGTAGCCGTCTGTTGCGCAGTGTGTGGTCTGGCGTTGTCGTGAAGCAGCAGTGGCGTGGAGCGATTGACCAGCCTTGGTTGTTTAGCCGCTAGCTTTTCCATCATGGTTTGTAATTGCTGACAATAGACATCAGCTGTAATAGTCTGGCCAGATTTGAGAAAACTGTAATGAACAATACCGGCACTAGTCCACCAAACGCTTACAAGTAACTTTTTTGGGGTTAATTTTCGCTTGGGGCAGGATTTGGCTGGCTGGCCAGGATCCAACCATTGCGCTGAGCGCTTCCGATTATCGTAAAGAATCCATTTTTCATCACAGGTAATGATTCGGTTTAAAATACCTTCATTGTTGTGCCGGTTCAGTAATGTAACGCAGCAGTCGACGCGCGTTTGCCGGTTTGCTTCAGTCAATTCGTGAGGTACCCACCTTTCAAGCTTTATAATCTTCCCAATTTGCTTCAAGTGAATTAAAACAGTTTTATCACTAACATCGAAGCCTGCAGCTAACTCGGACGTAGTTTGCGATGGGTCCGCTTCCACAATAGCCTTCAATTCTCCATTATCAACTTGGGTCTCAGGCCGTCCACGGGGCTTGTTCTGCAGGTCGAAATTTCCAGAACGAAAACGTTGGAACCAAAAACGAACTGTGTTTTCTTTTGCAACATGACCGCCATACACATCATTCACCCTTCGAGTCGTTTCCGCAGCACTAGTGCCACGGCGGAACTCGTACTCGTAAATAATGCGATATTTTAAATTTTCCATTTTGTAAAATGAGTGACGCAAACAGAAAAAACAGAAGAAAAAAAACAAATGAATGACGGTCATCGAAGCACAAATACATGAGTAAATAGCTGTACAAATTTGAATTTGGAATTCCTTACCAAAGAGGAGAAATTCGTGATTAAAGTGGCCAGTACGAAAAACGCCAATTTCATATGTAAGGACCTAATATTATCAGCCATTTCTGGCCCACTGCAGGGCAAAGGCCTCCCTTCCCTCCTTCCACTTATCTCTATCCACTGCTGTTACACGCCAATCCTTGTGGAAAGAGTCGAGTTCGTCCCGCCATCTCATTCTGGGCCTGCCGCGTTGCCGTTTGCTGCTGTTTGGGACCCATTGTGTGGTTACTTTAGCCCACAGCTCCTCCGGCATGCGACAGATGTGACCAGCCCAGTTCCATTTTAGCTTGGCAGCCGTGTGACCTACATCGGCAATTTTTATATACCATGTAGGAATACCTAGCAAGCAGTAAAGCAACAAGAAGTTCTCATTGACAAAATTAGAAAGTAGGAACAAATAAAGATACTAAGAACCAACACGATTAACTAACACCAGTTAAATGTCGGTGTCACTGTGATGCAACCGTAACCTCACTTTGAACTCAGTTCACAGAAGTTAACAATAAACTTTATCTAAATACAGCATTAACGGTCATTTGACGTTATCTCGACTTTCTCACGTTAGGAATTTTATTTGTCATGCGCGTACGCATGGGGTGAAAGGCATTGTACTGACCGACGCGTAGATTAGATATGTTTAGGAGCTTATGAGAGATGTGCTCTAAATTCATAATGTGGACCTGGTGCTTATTATTTTGATTTATGTTTTTGATTAAATTAATGTTTTGAAATATTTGTATTAGGGTTTTAACTGGGTAGGTATGCATGGGGAGATAGTACCTATTTCATGTTTTCAATTAAAAGGTTTAGGAAAAACAACGAATCGAAATTAATCACTAATACCTACATCGAATAGAAATATATTATGTAGTTTATTTTATTAGATTCTCTTGATGAACACAGATGAGATTATTGATAGCTAGCTGCGCCCCGCGGTTTCACCCGCATAAGTTTCGATCCCGTGGGAATATCGGGATAAAAAGTAGCCTATATGTTAATCCAGGGTGTCAGCTACCTCCATACATAATTTTATTGAAATTGGTCCAGCCGTTTGAGCGTGAAGAAGTAACAAACATATAAACACACACACACACTTACAAACTTTCGCATTTATAATATTAGTGTGATTTCTTTCATAAAATTATGTGATATAAAAATAAGTTTATTTTTCAAGGTTTCTATTTTTAACGAACTCCAAGAATGTTCTCTGTTTATTTTAAACAATCTATCCACAATGTACCAACAATGTATGAACAGTGCATTCCATAGACAGTACCTATACACCATAGACTCATAGAGCGACGTATTGACTGTAAATCATGGCAGTCATAGGTCACACATCTATGACCGTCTCGTGTCTTTGGGATACGGTAGATGTGATGGGTTATTCTGTAAAAGTTTGGCAGTAATGTAGATCGAAGAAAAAACATAGGTACTTAATTGGTAAGTATTATTTTGTTGTTTAGCAAAAACTTATTTGTTATAATTTTGTTGTTTACATAAAACATAAAAATAAAACGTTAGGTAGATAATTTTATAATACATAATTCGGTAAACGTTATATAACAAAATAGAGTTCATTTAAGAAAATAAACACGATACATGAAGAAAATAAACCGCAATTCTCCCAGCAAACTGTTAATGTGGATAGTTTCATAAGTTCTTTGATACTTAGGATATCTCATGTATTAAACGAAGCATAAGGGATGATTTATATTAGACCGGGCCGTGCTGGGGACGTGTCCTGTCCGGGCCCGGATCATGCACAGTGTAATAAATATAAACTGCTTCATACAAAATGTATGTAACGTTTCAAATCCGTGCCCCGTCCGGGCCACGTACGCGGCACGGCCCGCACCCTGATTGCGTACCTAACACACTATCAATAGGAATCTGAATAATTTTGAAGCAAATTGCTAATCCACTGCTTCATAAGTTCAAAAAATTTGTCTGCCCAACACGTAAATAACGCAATGAATGTTGTTGAACTGTCAAAATGAAACCGATTCCGATTGATAACGTGTTACGCAATTGCCCCGCCGCGCCGGCCTAATATAAATCATCCCTTAAACAAAACCTCATTTTATATCTGCAGCCACAGACTTCAGACGATTATAAAACTAACAGATGTTATACTAATCTAAGCTACGTATACTCAAATCTCTGTACTAAACGGATAATGCTTGTGCATCGTTCCATATTACTAGAATAAGGGTCTTAATTTCAAAGAATAGCCCTAATCTCTTTACATTTGACACTGCACTCATTTTTAACGGCCCCAAGTCTATAACATATGATGGATTATGATTACAGACGATAAACGTTGTTACCGGACAGTACCGGTCACCTTCACACTTGACAATGTGATGTATCCCTTTAAATATTTTATAGTGCTGTTCTATAATTTGATTGATATTGTATCGTTTTGGAGACGGGCTTGTTTAATAACCAATGGATGGAATAGACAAAATAGAGGATCGTTGTATAAAAAGGTTAGGAGAAAAAAAAAGAAACGCGTGTTGTCACATTACTGGATTTTGAAGATGGCCTCAGGAAACGGCTAACCTTTAGTCATAAATAACTCAAGAGACATTAAAAGTATCTACTATGTTTTGAACTGTTCAGTGTTGAAAATTGAAATATCAAGGTAAAAACTAAGCATACACTGGATACTGCCGAGTTAACGCAACTGTCTAATCGGTAAAACTGACGAATCAGTGAAACTGACTAATCAACGAAACCGACGAGTGAGGGAAACTGACCGGTGATACGCGGACCCAAATAAATAGAGAACTTTTTCTACACCTGAAATCTTCCAATGTTAAGTATTGTAATAGCATGACCATAATGCCTTGGAAGGTAGGTAGGCCTTTGATGTGGGATGCAACGTGTGTCGACACCCTTGCGCCATCCCATCTTCCAAGCACGGTAAGCTGTGCTGGGGCGGCTGCTGCAGGTGCGGAAAACCTCAAACGGCGCAAATACTCCAATCTCTTTGGAACTTACCTACATATTTGAGCCGTTTGGGGTTGAAACACTAGGGCCATGGGGCCCGAGTGCCCACTTAGTATTCCGAGACATCGCCAAGCGGTTGGTCGACTCATCACGTGACCAGAGGGCTGGCCTATTTTTTGGCCAAAGAATCAGCATTGCCATACAACGTGGCAATGCTGCCAGCCTTTTAGGCACGTTTCCCGTTGACAGTGATGCGAACGAATTTTTTGATGCCCTTTGATTATTTTCCCTCCCTTTTTATATACTTGTACATATTATTATTTTAAGATTGGTATTTAATTGTAATAGCATCCTGAAAACAGTGGTGGAGAGTCCTTACTCCCCTTTTCTGAGGCACTATGTGGGAAGAATGGTCAGGTAGTTAATTCTTTACGTTATCGTTCTCTGCACATCCTGCCTCTGTCACCTACTATTATTCTCCTTAGTATTCTTCTCCTTGTTTTGTGTACTACTAACACTAGTTATAAGATATTTTACTAACAATATGGACTATATTGTTGTCCGAAGTGAATGAATAAATTAAAATTAATTAATTGGTAAGTTTAGCTAAAAAACTAGAAAAATTAACAAAGGTGGTCAAATAGCTTTCCCTTATGCAGACGGGTCATTATGATGTCGTCGTAGATTTTTGTCTCGAAAACATCTTGACATTAATTTCTCAAAATTACTATTCGAATGAGGTGTCTACCGGTACTAACGTCATATTGCAAGCTCATCAGCGCAGTTCATCCTATATTCGTATACAGGGTGTCCCTGGAAGTGTGGATCAAATCGAATAGGGGCGTGGGCAAGGTCATTTCCAAACGTTCTGGGCAAAAAAAAAAAACTAAAAAAAAAAAATTAAAAAAAGAGAAGAGAAATCGAATAATTTTAAAGAAATCTTTAAAAAAACTATCAGGGCTATCAATTTATTTTTTTTAGATAGCCCTGATAGTATTTTTTCATTTCTCATACTCGGAAAGTAGTGTTTGTTTGATCCAAATGGCGTGTGGAAGACGCTACTTCCCACCACAGGGCGGGAAAGACTCATAGTAATTACTTCCCTCTTTAGGGTGGGAATGAATTTTAAAAATAGAACTGTAGTCAGCTACGAAATTTTTTACATACATTAAGAAAAATGCTGCAGTATTGTGAGTGTATAAACAGCCAGTGTGAATTTTAAAAAAAAACCTATTAAGCGGGACAGCCCGCGGCGATGACACGGTGTGTTCCATATTTAAAATAAAAAAGTCAATAGTACCTATTATTTGGCGGGATACTAACCCCCTTATTCATAATCCTATTTTATCTCTATTTTAGCTAAAATAGGTTTATAGAACGTTTGTCTTTATCTGTCACGTTGTCATTTCTGTGTGTAAGAAAGAGACAAACCCCATTTTAACTAAAATAGGTTTGATAAGTTATATGAATAAGTGGGTAACCCTGTAAGCTGTACCGAAATTCAAAAACTTTGCATGTTATTGTTATCAATAAATATTTAAGAAAAACTACTACTTTTTACTTTCCTTATATTCGAAATGAAAAGTAGAGTGTTTAACACGGGTGAAAGTCATCAATTCCTACTCGGGCTATAGCCGCCCTCGCTGCGCTCGGGCGTCTAAATGCCTCGTATAGGAATTGATTCCTTTCGACCCTTGCTTAACAATCTACTATTTTATGATTATTTTCTTTGAGCACTATGCGAAGTGATTGAAAAAAAAAATAAAAATCGGTCATAACTTTTGAACCGTAAAAAAATTCACTGTCATTCTCAGGGCTAAAAAGTTTGTAAATGACCTTGCCCACGCCCCTATTCGATTTGATCCATTCTTCCAGGGACACCCTGTATATGTAGGTGCCTCAGTAGAATCTCCCAGCTTGCATGAGATGACGGGCAGGTGATGTATTCGGATGTCGTTTTATTTTCATATCAACAGGATCAACCAGATGGTTCCAATAAAATCAAGAAGTTGACGGACGAGTCACGGATATTGTCGAAATTTTTGTACACCTGGAGTTTGGTAATAATTTTTAGTCTTTACTTATAATTATAACATAGCAACTGGCGTAGCAGGTAGCGTTCTATAGTTTCTGCTTGCCCCCATGAGCAGAAGGGGTGAGTTTATGAATGTACCTATGTATGTGTAGCAACTGGAACTGCATTCAGGTTAGGTTCAGGCTTACCGACTATTCAGCACACTAATATTATAAAGGCGAAAGTTTGTGAATGTGTGTGTGTGTTTATATGTTTTTTACTTCTTAACGCTCAAACGGCTAAACCAATTTTGATAAAATTTTGTATGGAGGTAGCTGACACCCTGGATTAACATATAGGCTACTTTTTATCCCGACATTCCCACGAGATCGACATTTACGCGGTTGAAACCGCGGGGCGCAGCTAGTCTTCCATAAAGGTAAAGTTATGGATCAACATTTTTTCCAGCAAGAAAATAAATATGAGACAGTGAACGTCGTAAGAGTGTTTGAAGCTTTGTCTATTGATTTTCTATCCTACCAATAGCAAACGTTTTCATAAATAATCCTCTTCATCTCCAAAGGCAACACCTGGACCTCTACCCATAAACAGTCCATACATAACAAATGTAACAAAAAACATTAACAAATGAGACGAACTCAAAATTCAACTGAATTATTCATTACGGGCTGCCGGACAGAATGCAGCAGACGTCAGCTAAGTAACCAATGAAAAACGTTGGAGGTCAAATAGGGTCACATATATCTATGGATCTAGATTGAGGATTGTAATGTTGATGTAAGAGGTGCAATGGTTTGGAAGGTACAACCCGTCCGAATTAACTACGCACCTGGCGCTGTGACGTTACTCTAGTCGTACTGTTTGAAAAAAAAAGTTAACTTCGTAAAAATATTTTTTACGATTTTTTTTTTCAACATGCATAGGTGTAGTTTTTATCGTAATGATAAATACATTTCGCGCATAAACGCATTCCAGCGAGGTGCAAACTTAAGTCGGACGGGTTGTAAATGAATGTCATTTGTGAAGCGATGAGTGAGTTTGACCTCAGCCCAAGGCAGCTAAATAGATAAATAAGCTCCCATGAACACAAATATAAATTACTTTCTTTAAAGTCAAAGTTAAAGCATTTTAAATCCATACTATAATATTATAAATGCGAAAGTGTGTCTGTCTATCTGTTACCTCTTCACGCTTAAACCGCTGAACCGATTTAGATGAAATTTGGTATAGAGATAGTTTGAGTCCCGGGAAAGGACATAGGATAGTTTTTATCCCGATATTCCCACGGGATCGAAACTTGTGTGGGTGAAACCGCGGGGCGCTCCTAGTAGGCACGCAATAATTAAAGTTGTTGAAATATTCATACTTTTAGTGCGTTACGCAATCACCCCGCAGGTAAGACCTAGATGAAGAGGTGTAGACTGCCGAGTTATCAACTTTATAAGTTCACAAATCATTATTGTTTTTGAGAGCCTCGATCACTTTCATACATTATTTTAGCTGACTCGATTCGACTGATTTCCGAGCTTTTGCAGATCACAACCAGCTGTTACACTCATCCAGTGTCATTAACATAATCAGATGCCCTTTTAAAGTATTTATTAAAAAGTCGAAAACTGAGCTAAAATGGCTTTTAAAAAAATTCGATGCAGCGTAACATGGACACTAACTATCTCACCTGATAAAATCGAACCTTTTAAAATTTTAACAGCACAATTTTCTCCTCATCATTTCAGTTAATTACGCCAATTATCGGCCTCCGAACAAAAACTGTCGTTTAAGCAACCCTAATGTGAGTAAAAAGATTTGGCTGAAAGCAAAGGTGCAGAGCGTTGCGGCGAGATTTTTAAATGTTCAAATGTTTATGGTCGTTGTGCGCAAGCATGCTGGTTGGCGAGGACAGCTGCGCAGGCGCACCTTGCGCAGATGTGGCCGCACGTGTGGACCGAGCCGATACTTTGTTTTATTTTTGCCCTCAGCGCTTGTCCCAAGATTGGTGCTTCCATGATTTTATAGGATAGAAATTACTGTTGTTATTTTGAGGGAATGATTGTGTGAAATTGTGAAGGTGTGTCGTGAAGTCACGTTTGGTATTATTATGAAAGTCCTTAAACAGACTTAGGTACATTAGCGCTGTAACCACTAAAACAGTCACTTTTCAGAGGTGACTGTAGATTGATGGGTAAAACCACGGAATTGATAAATTATCTGTTCCGTGGGTAAAACTCAGTAGATAGATCCACATATTGACAGTTATGGTTATTATTTTCGTAGCAACAAAATCAAAAACACTATATAGGTAACAGAGTTCAGAATTGAGAACAGGTTCATCCTGTAAAACATGGTAAGGTCATATTATAAGGACACCTATGTACTTATCTACATTAATAATCATTCTAAAGAATTTCAATCAATTTGTCTAGCCTTTCCCAACTATGGGGTCGGCTTCCAGTCTAACCGGATGCAGCTGAATACCAGTATTTTTCATGGAGCGACTGCCTATCAAACTCAAAAACTCAAATCAAACTCAAACTATTTAGTTATTTCAATTAAGCCATGTACAGGCACTTTTGGATTGTCAAAATTAAATAGTCGGTCAGTTAGTCAGAAAGTTGAAGCTAGTTGCCCATTCCAAAACGTAGATCTCTATGGAGAAGAACGGGCAAGAAACTCCATGGACACTCTAAATCAAGATATTACAAAATCCTGGGTACATTATTCTTGTTGCTACTATATGTGAGAACAATGTAAAAGAACACACAAATGAAGAAACAATTGTGGCCTCCACAACCCAACTGGGTTGTGACAACCAGAAAGTCGAAAGTTTTATCCCTTGGTAAGACTGGTTGTCAGTCTTTCCGAGCTTCTGACCACCCGTAACGATTGTCAAAGATTCAAGAATGACAGCCGGGACCAACGACTTATCGTGCTTTCTGAGGCACGGAGGCGTCTCGGTATGTAAAAATGATCACCCATCTACGGACCGACCGTGGCATGCGTAGCTTAACCTGATCGATCGACACGTATGGTTGTTATTACTTAACCACGAGCTCTTCAGTCATTGTAAAGAAGAATCTAGTACTAACAATAAATTATTGTGGAGTCACTGTCGTTATTGTCTTGTTGCTGTTGTAGTAATATTTTTCAAAAGGGCTTGGAATGTCTAATAAATAACTGTCTAAAGTCTAATACAATACACACTAAGTACGTAAGCAAATAATAACTAATACTTAATTAATTCACGCGCGCTATGGAGCGAGCTATGCTCGGAGTCTCTTTGAAGGATAAAATCAGGAATGAAATTATCCGGAAAAGAACCGGAGTTACCAACATAGCTTGCAGAGTAAGCAAACTGAAGTGGCAGTGGGCTGGCCATGTCTGTCGAAGGACTGATGGCCGGTGGAGCAGACGAGTCCTGGAGTGGAGACCGCGTACCGGCAAGCGTAGTGTGGGATGCCCCCCAGCTAGATGGACGGACGACCTAAAGAAGGTGGCTGGGGTAGACTGGATACGGAAGGCGGAGGACAGGGTGCTGTGGCGCAGTGGGAGAGGCCTATGTCCAGCAGTGGACTGCGATAGGCTGAGTTGATTGATTGAATGAATTAATTAATAAAAATAACAAAATGAAATCCTAAATTAGCTAAAACTATATAGAAACTAAAATATAGCGTAGAAGAATTCATACACACCTAAACTTTTATGTAAGGAATGGGTAACGATGACCAAGGATAGTATAATGGAACCTAAGAAATTCCAGGCAATTACATTATGTCCATTTTAAACTATGCGAATATTTACTACCTACTTGCTAACTAAATCTAACGTAAAATAACGACACTTTTGCAATGCAAATCAACTTATTACCATTATATCTGCAATAAGAAGCCTTCAAGCGTAAGTAACTTCAACATGAACAATACATACTTAGCTTCTAACTTTAAAAGTTGTAACATCCTTTTCAACATTTACAAGAAAACGTTTTGCAAGCACTCAAGTTCCAACATAATCCTGAGAACAAAACCCATTGCCATAAAAGTGAGCGGTCCATAAAATCTAGCTTCAAAACGACACTTATCTTTTCCCAGACAGATGCGGTGCGTTGACCCGTTCAATCCTGTCCAGTCTAGGTCGAGGCAAGGTCGTGCCTAACAGGTATTGGATAGCAGACACGTCACTACCTGTTCAAAGACCGTTGTACGGTTTGGGTGTGTTTATCGCTTTATCCTAATTTGATTTGGAAGTGGAGCGGATATGTTAATTTGAGGATATCGAAAGAATATATAGCTGAGAGGGTCATATACTTTAAAGAGAGACCTACATCGATTAAGAATTAAGTTAAACTAGCAATCTAATGATGGAAAAAGATGGACAGCAAGAAGACAGAAAGATATTGTTTATTTTTTCAATAAATATCAACGAAGTACCAACTAACGATACAGACAGTAAATAACAAGAGAGGTTTAAAATAAATGCAAACAAGCAAACCATTATAAAGCAACAATGCAAGAAAAGAACTGGCGAAAAGCTAAAGGTACAAATACTCTTTTTAGTGAAAAAGCTTTAGTAACATTATCAAATCAACTTGGTGTTATTCCTGGGACAGGGTTTAGTGGCTTATGCATGTTTTGAATAACCCTGATGTTAATATTATTGTATCAATAAGACCGTTAAGCCAGTTATAAAGCCTTTTAATCCGGATCCCGACATGTCATGACATGTTCAAGGTATATTTGGAGCCATCCAATGGCCTCGGCGACCCGATATCGGAATTATTGCGTCGTATTTATTGTACAAAGGGTATTTTATATTCATGAAGAGATAATCGTTTCTCTTCCCGATGCTCCATTAATAATAATTTGTGATTCTTTAAGCTTTGTTTGAGTCTTTTTATAGAATTCAGTTAGTGTTTTGTCTTCATCTTTAACTCGACTACTAAATTAAGGATCCAACAAATTTTTTCAAGATTAGCACTTTTGAAACTAGTTGCTAAATATTTGTTAATAATTATTTGTTCTTCTGTAGTAAGGCTCATAATAAACGCCATAATAATTGCAAGCTCTCATCGGCAGAACAGTTAAAAACTTACCGATTATTTCTAGATCCTGGTAAATGAAACATGTTTACTCCCAAAAAGAGAAAGTTCAAGCAACGTTTACAAAAATCTTGCAATTCATCTATCTAGAGACCAAGTTAGCATCATCTCAGAATCTCATCGTCATCGCAACGTTCATTCAACATTTTAACCCAAGATTACATCAAACCAAAAAATCAATCATGATCAAATTGTACTAACCGATTCAGTCCCAAGTTCCACATACAATCAGCAAGGCCGTACATTCGCCTTTGACGACCAGTCACCTAGACCTCTAACCAATGACACAGCACTCTTTCTTTCATACTAAAAGTTGGACCACAAGAGGCAGAGAAGACCATCTTTGGCTGGTCAGAGAAGTCATAAAAAGAGGCTGTATGCAGCGGTTCGCAGTTCTTGCAAAAACTGACTCGATTGGAGGGTCGTGTTACTATAATAAATAGTACACTTCTAGTGATCTTGTTGAGCAAAAAATGGTATCTCTACATGCTGATATAAAATGAATGTAATGTTAGCCTTTTAGGTGTAGCAGGCTTCTCGTATGGGAGTAAAAAGTTAAATAATGCTAGTTGGTTGGTTATACATATTATTTTCTTGTGTTTAAGATATATGGTAGAGTGTATGATAGTTTAAATGGTAGACGTTTCAGAGTCAAACGCAAAAGTTCAAAAGAAACAACAAACAAAACGTTCAGACCATTTTATTTAGCGTTTACATTACTGCAACCTGTTTTTAGCGATTTAAGACATCTTCCTAGGTATCCAGAATTTTACTTTTCGGGAAAGAGTTCCTTCGGTTAACGTTATCAACTGCGATTGGAGCACGTCTTTTTTATCTAACGATTTGCCATTTGGTCAGGACGACATTTTTACCTTCTTTAGTGATAACGGCCCCGTATCGTATATTAAAACTTACCTGTTTTTCTTATCTGAGCTTCCGGAGACGTGTGGTCGTTAACAAGCTCAATGGCACACAAGTATTGACATGTTACAACCCCTGTTTTGCCAGCACTGTACCTGTTGTAACCTGTTCCTATTAGTTGCGCATTGAAGCTTTAAAATATAACAGAGCAAGAGTGACTTTATCTAAAGCGTTAGCTTTCGGCTTCTTTCCATAGAATACAAGATTGACTTAGTTGGGGAGTGGGTAGATCATCTATTATGTGCTGCTGTAAAAACATCAAACATCTTAGTAAATTTTAATTCATAGATTACATTTTTGTTGTACTTTGAGTATATATATCGCTTTCCATCAGGCGTGATCGAGGTCAAGAGTGCGCCCATTTAGCAATAAAAAAAAAAAAAAAAGAGTGCGGAAAATACATTTATTTTATTAAATTGATATAATTATAACGTGAAGATCGTCTTGAATGTTTGAGAGTTCTGACTACCTACTTGAATGCTTACCTACATTTTAAAACAAATGTATAATCAAGCATAAATGTCCAAGTAGGTATATCCAGATTTGGATAGGCAAGAGATATTAAGATATTCTGTTAATTCGTTTAGGAGCATAGCTGTATAGCTCTCTAGAATTTGGGATTATGTCTACAATAAAAACCTCTACTTAAGTAGGATATTTAGCACCCAAATTTCTAAATTCCGATCCAGCCTGTCCCTTGCTGCCCTCCCCCAGCGACGCCCTAAGCCGAGGTCCGTTCCCCACAGGGGGTGCCCTTAGCGTGTAGTCGCTTAGTTTTAAAGTTTCTTAAGCCCTGGCTTTAATTTATTAAGGCATCCAAAGGTAAGCCCGTATAACTGAATTGCGAGATGCCAATCATAAAAAAAAAATGTGTAAGTATATTATTCCCTACTAGCGGCCCGCCCCAGCCCAGTTTCGCACGGGTGCACTTTTTTTTCGATTTTCCAAAATTTTCTTTCATACAAACCTTGTCCTGACAATACCGAACACAACAAAACCAAGAATTATCCAATTTGTTGCAGTTGTTCGAAAGTGATGCACGTACATACATTTCGGCGATTCATTTGACAACAAATATCTAAACCAGCCAGGTGCTTAGCAAAAGAGACAATAACAGTTCCTGCTTCAAAACCACTGTTCCATAAATATTGTCGTCATCTCTAATACAATAGGCAACAGTTACAGCAAATAATTCATAATTAGTTACGTCACTACTCGTCACGTCACAGATTCTATTATTCTATTCTCTTCTTAAAAATTAGCGGCCTTTTTACCAGGAGTAGATACCCTTCAGTGTAAACCGATATATTTCTTTATTGAGTATAATGACATTTACAGGTAGGCAATTAAGCCGTAAAGTTGTTATTGGGATACTGTTTTGTGTGTTCAGACCCCCTTGAAGAATGGAGGGTGGGCAGAAACTGTTGATGGCAATAAAGAGCTTAGAGAAAACAAACGGGAGTCGAAAGTTTGTAGGTTGTAAAGATGATGTTAGGATCGGTAAAAACAGTAGAACAACTTTCGAGGGATAAAGTGTGCACGTGTGTAGTGTGTTTAGTCAGGAACGTGTTCAGTGGCGTGCATTGCATATAGGCATATAAGCAACGTACTGCAGTGTTGTAAAATCTCAATACATTGTATGAAGATTTTGTTTTTTGTTAGGTATGATAATTTAGTGAGTTTCTTAATTATGGGGCACACACTAAAATGTAATTGACAGGCTTATGTTGATATATCGAGGTAGGCACTGCTTATATGCCTATATGCAATGCACACCACTGAACGTGTTATAATATTATAGAGTACATACTTACATTGCCTTTTCTAATCCTAAATTTATTTGATCTCACTCTTGAGGTAGTCACCTCTACGAGACTTAAAGGATAGGAAAAAGGGTGTACCTAATTATTGTCAATATATCAAATCAAATTAAAAGTCATTTATTCAAACTAGGCTGAGAATCAGAACTTATCGAACGTACAAAATTACAAAAGACAGTCCCCCAAAACGCCTGCCCTTCATCATCAAGGGAGGCATACATCGACGCTCAACCTGTTACCATGAGTTAAGTACCTACATATGATTCTGAACCGACGAAAAATTTCATGGCGTCGAAAATTATCGTTGGTTATTAAAAATAATTTGCTCTTCAGAACATTTTTGACTGCGAAGGTTACTTTTTACTTTCCATGAAACAGCAGGATTTTGTATGATAACTGACGAAAAAATTCTACGCCAGGGGGTCTAGCTAGAATCATGTTCTGAATTCATGGTTAGGTACAATTTGCGCGACGATGTCCCTTTCACCCTGTATACCTAGTAAGGTCCGCGGTTCTTATGTATGCCAATCGAGTCCTTGCTTAAAATTATTAGGATTAGAACTTGGAAGAATATAAAAACAGATTACCTATGTATGTTCAGGTGTTTCAACTTCCAACCTCCTTCCTCCTTCCTTTTTTATTTATTTTTTACTGTGTTTAGTTTAGTTTGTGATCTTCCTATACGAGTCGCAATAAATACTTTTTCTTTCTTTCTTTCAACAAATTCTTTAACAGAATTTACAAAGACGTTCTCAACTTTTACTTCTACCAATTTTACTTATTTCTATCCTACTTCAACGGTTACCCAAAAATTGCGTATCAAACACAATAGAACTACTAAAATAATAGCTTTGTCTTCAAAATACACGAAAGGTGCGACGAACTCGAAGGATTATGTTCGAAAGCCTTTCGTTCCGCAGTTTTGGAGATAGAAAATGATAAATGAATGTATTTTGTAGTTGATGGCCGTGATGTGGTATTGTTTGGAGTGAAGTAGTTAATTTGGTGGAGAACTGTTTACAGGTAGGTTTGGGCATGTAAAATTATATAATATTTATTTCTTGATTCTTTTCTGGACTTGACTTTTGATACTGCTTTAAAACTGAACATTAGGTATGTATCAGTCAAATAAGATATCAGTCAGTAAAATTTGTAATTTTTCCAACTTTTCTCTGAATTTTGTAGGAGATCTGTTTTTTTTGTTAGCCGTTTCTTTCCCACTGCTGGGCAAAGGCCTCCCCCAAATCCTTCCAGGAACTCTTTTCCCGCGCCACCTCGAACCAGCCCACGCGGTACGCGTCCAGGTCATCTCGCCATCTCTTTCTGGGTCGGCCTCGGCGGCGGCGCCGTCTATCTTCAGGCACCCATTGTGTGGAGATTTTTGCCCAGCGGTCATCGTGCATACGGCTGATGTGACCCGCCCAATTCCATTTAAGCCTGGCAGCCTTCTTTCCTACATCTAGTATGCCCGTTTTGGAACGCAGCATGGTGCATCTGGTGGAGGATCTGCTTATACTTAATTGCAATTTCAAACTTTGATTACTTACCGAGGTATATGTATAATATCTTGACTCGTAACAGTTTTTCGTCTTTCTCTTGATTACCGTGTCTTGATGTTGAGGATCGAAACCACATACGACGCGTCTCCAAGTTATGCGGTCTTCTGCAGCGATGACTGCTTGATAGATGCTGTCTCCAAAAGCCTTCTTGATCGCGTCTGACCATCTCGCCGGTACTCTACCTTCAGGGTGTTATCCTTCCACCCGGCCCAGTATCATAAGCCTTTCCAGGCCATGCTTAGGTGAACGCATGCCCGAAAACCCTAAGGGCACCTATTACACTAATATTATAAAGGCGAAAGTTTGTGTGTGTGTGTGTTTGTTACTTCTGCACACACAAACGGCTGGACCAATTTTGATAAAATTTTGTATGCAGGTAGCTGATACCCTGGATTAACATATAGGCTACTTTTTATCCCGATATTCCCACGGGATCAACATTTACGCGGGTGAAACCGCGGGGCGCAGCTAGTTAGGTATAAAGGTATCCATTGTTGAATGTTATACAGTAAAAAGAATATAGAAACCGTATATTACACGGGGCTGCATGTTTTATTTAAATTACTCACCATCCAAACAAAAACCTGTCAGATCCTTTTATTATCTGAACACCTTTCTGCCGACAGCCTTCATTACTGAGAACCTGAGGACCTCCCATCCCATTATATCGGCGCAAACAAACAAACATACTATCTATTGGATTTAGTGGAAATATCTCAATCGTACCGCATGCCTCCCTGCTGATACGGCGGTCTTAAAGACACGACATAATACCACCACCCTTGATTTTGAAGGGAAACTACTGGAAAATAATTTTGAACTTTATTTCTATTGCTGGAGAATCTAAAATTGGTTGGCTTATTTATTATGGCATGTTTAGGGAATTTGGACGTTGTGGTTTTTGTAACAAGGTTGAGTCTCAATTGCGATAAAAAAAATAAGGTGTAGTAATAAGGTGTCAAGCAACGATTTACAAGTTAATGGTAGAACACCGTAGTTGAAGATTACAAATTAAATAATACATTTAAAATGGACTTTATGTCCTGAGACATAAGAGTGATAAATATTAAGGTGGCTGTACCAGTTATCAGTCAGTCGGCATCGGTCATGCGAGTAAAGAATCAATCGAATGTTGACAACAAGTAAATTATGGTGTTTGTCGGTAATTTTGATTTTTTATATTCTTGCTTTTGAAACGAATTGGCCACACATGGATTCGGGATTACTGAGAAATGTCTGACGCAGAGTGTGAACATTAAAGTTGTACTTATTTATTGCAATACCGATAGTAAACATTTTTTGTTTATGCAAGTATTTATTTATAATAAATATTTTTCCGTGTTTACTGTATTGCCAAGTTATAATTGCGTTTTTAATGAAGAAAACTAACTCGCCTAATTGTGTAGAGTGTGGAGTTGTGGAAGACTTACATCACTTATTGATGGAATGTGTTCGGTATGAGTCTCAAAGACGTGATCTGTTTGAGGGCTTGAAGTTGAACCAACTTGATATGGGCACATTCCATAATATTCTGTCTCAATCAAATGGTGATGATGCGAAGAGTCTGTTCAGGTTCATGGCCCAAATGTGATCCGTAGCATCATGTTTTTAGGGTACGATGGGACTGTCATACGCATTGCGGTCATAAAAGTCCCTAATTAAATAAAGAATAAAAAAAAAGTTATAATTTCTTAGATTTAATCGAAGGATTAATTTATGAAATTCACTTTAGTGTGTTTATTGTAACCTGTACGTGGTATAGATATACTCAGGTAATTTGTCACCTAAGGTCCGGCGTTTCTAAATTTGCCAAAGATGTAGGTAAACAACAATGGCCGCTCGAAATTGAATAAAATCTATATACCTTACATTAAAAGCCAAAAACCTTACCTAACCCCAGTCAAAACTAAAATCAAGTAATTTATTCAAACTAGGCTGAGAATCAGCAATTTTTGTACTTCACATATGACAGTCCCCCAAAACGCCCGCCTTTCACCACTTCTAAATGCTTTATCTGGGAAGAAGTGGTCCAACAATCTTCTCAGCAGCACATCTGCGTGCTGACAACGTATAATATACCTACCTCGTACCTAGGTGCTATAGTTTCTAATCCATCCGTTATCTTTCCCAACGCCTAACAAAACATCAGCACATTCCAACGTAACATGCAACAAGTACATACATACATATGTATGAAATAAAACCGACCCATTTGTTCATCCATCATCATTTTTATAGGCACCAATAAAACATAGTATTTACGATGTTAAACGTCGATGTTTGCACATACATTTGGATGTTCCCGTAATGAGTCATAAAGATGCCGCGTTAAAATATAGTGCCGGTTATTGTCGCTTTTACCCTACAAAGGGGCCGGTGTCGGTGAGGTCTACATTGATATTTGAAAGTGCGTAGGAGTGTCGTGAACTCGTGATTAACGACTAAATTACTCAATAGCCGGTATTAGTCGGTTTGATTTGAAAAATATCAAAACGAAAAGCTTTCGTTGAAGAAAACTAAGTGCTCAAACTGAAATAGCTGCAGGAAATTATTGTAAATTAGTTTAGTTGGGCTTATTAGTCGATTCGATTCGCACGAATTTACTCAGCCGAAAAGTGCGAATCGTCACTCTTAAATAGTATTAAATTTTCTATATTGGCGACTCCCACGAAGTTAATTTATTTGCGGGCGAGTCGACAACTCCAGAAATATGGACATATTAGGCAATTGGCACATTTTGAATTGTATACAATAAAGTATCGAAAAAAGGACATTAGCGCAGAGAAGTGATAAGAGTTAAATACTATTATAAAACTATTCGCACTTTTCGGGCGAGTAAATTCGTGCGAATCGACTAATAAGCCGTGGTCGACCGGTAAGCTGAAGACCGTGGTAAGCCGTGGTGGTTAATGAACACAGAAAAAAAGAAAAAGAAGAACACACCAACAAATTATCACGCATGCTATTTCTTAAAACAGGCAAACAGATTTAGCGGTGGCTCTTACCTGTACCTATAATAACATAACAAATCTCTAAAGGGTTTCTGATTTTGAAGACTACTGCTGAGTTATTTATCATCGAAGAGCCACTGAATGGTCCTTACAATCCTAATCATAAAGCCTACTTCTTACTTAATATTATAAATGCGAAAGTTTGTGAGGATGGATATTTGTTACTCTTTCACGCAAAAAGTACTGAACGGATATGGATGAAATTTGGCACACATATAGTTTATAACCAGGATTAACACATAGGATACTTTTATCCCGATCTTCCCAAGGGATCGACACTTATGCGGGTGAAACCGCGGGGCGCTGCTAGTAATATGATAAATGCGAAAGTAAGATTGTTTGTTTGTTTGTTACGCTTTCACGGTTCAACGGCTGAGCGGGTTTGGATTAAATTTGGCACATGGGTAGACCATGACCTGGAGAAGAACGTAGGCTACTTTTCATTCTGGATCGCAGATGAAACAATATTTTAAGAAAACAAGAGTCCGCATAAAAGTTCAAAGGAATGACTTTTGGTAACAGTAAAATAACTAATATCCATCAAAATTCTACAAATCCTTAGTATCCAACGTTTCCAAGATCAAACAGATTGTTTGGATTCGGTTGACATCGTGTCCTTAATGAAATGTACCCATTCTTAAAAATACGCTACGATCTACTTCAAGTTCAAAAAGTTGCTTGTTCAACAATATTAGCAGAACCGGTGGAACTTGTGTATGGGAGCGGCAAACAGCGGAACAGCTGATTTTGAGACCAGTTCGCGGTAACGGACAGACGGAATCATTTTGTTATTGAACCGGTATTCATTGACCTTTTGAATACGTTATGGGGTTATGGTGATGGGGGAAATGGTATTGGGTGGCATTAAAACAAAGAGTAACACGATTGATTGGTCTAATCTTGACATGATAATCATGATATAGACTGATCTTACTTGTGAAGTCATCTAAAACGCTGAAGTGTGTTGAACTCTTACTGGCACAAATGCATGATCTGAGGGCCCAGAACTTAGTGACATTCTATCAGTTATAACGTTGATGGAAAAGTCGTAAAAAACTGACAAATATTCCCAATCAACTTTGAACGTTATGTTTTAGGATTAAAGTTGAAAATCTATTAAAGAAAGACAGATTGTAGTAGCTTGATGTGCTGGCGTTTGTACGAAGCTACCGAAAAGCTTCCGTTGAAAGTCGTTGAAGGAATACGAAATGCTTTGAAACTGATTGTTACTTCTCGAGGCCCACCATGGACGAAGGAATGGCAATCAGTAAGAATTGGAGCACCCCCATGAGAAAGAGGGTTATCATGAAAGCGATTTTGACATAATTTTGCACTGTTATTAACAAAGGCAAGACACGTGTCATCAACCCCCATAATTATATTAAAGATAGCATTCATGGTCATGATCACGGTTTTTGCATCCGTTGATTTGTTTTTCTCGTTGATGTAAAAGTAGTTCATGTATCGGTAACTTTCCAATTTTAGGTTCGCTTTGTCCGAAATGGCTCATCTCATCTATTCTGAATTTTAATCTTCTAGGTTTATCAAAATATCTTTTAAACTAACATCGTTAATGTGACATACAATACGAATTCTTGCAATCAGTGGATTGTTTATTTTAAAAACATCATTATCAGCATGTGCTTCTGCACTAATGGCCGAAGCCGAAGACTAAACATTAAGTAATTTTTATTTATAACTGTCCGTTAAATGAGTCATTGTTGACTAGGTAAAAAATATCTGTAAGTAAATAAAAAATATATTGTCGGTTAAGTTCTGATAAAATGTTGTGATTATGACATGTGTATGACACAATATAATGATCATACGATTTGTTATCGTTTGTTTAAATGTAAATATATATTGTTTACATGACCGCTTATCTGGAAAAAATATACTACAGGATTTTTTTTTTATAATTCTTTTACAATAGTTGAAATGTAAGCTGACAACATCGTAGTCAGATGATTGCCTCTGATTGCGATGTTGTCCGCTAGGTAGTAGGAATAGACTCTAGAAAACTACTACTAGGTAGCCTTACCTTTTGGAAGTTTACTGACGGGATACTTTAGGTCCTTCTTTACGTCCATCTGTATCTTAGATGCCCAAACCGTCTTCACAAATATTTTAAGGTGAATGCGCAGTTGTAGACCGCGAAATTCAATTTTTCTTACGTTTTTAGCAATTTGCAGGCCAGTGTCAGGTTGTAACTTGATCAAATTATGATTCGCGACTATAACAGGTACGTATTTACAGAATTATAATCATTAATACATCTTTCTATGTTAGATTTCTACAATAAGAACAAATCTCGTATGGAAAAGTGATTATGCTATTCTAACGACTATAATTCTGTAATACATATCTATTATAGTCGCGAATCATATTTTGATCAAGATACAACCTGACACTGACCTGCAAATTGCAAAAAACCTAAGAAATTTTTAATTTCGCGGTCTACCACTGCGCATTTACCTTAAAAAGCTTAAAACTTCACCGTTAATACAAACAAAAACCTTTTTAGCTAAAACCCCTCAGAATGTGGAAGCAATCAATGCTACAAAATCAGTTTCTATAGGATCTTTCTTTTTTTTTTAGTTTGCTTTCATCGATTTCACATTATCATCATTTCAGCCGAAAGACGTCCACTGCTGGACAAAGGCCTCCCCCAAGCACCTTCACTTCGACCGGTTTTGTGCTTCTCGCCTACTAAAGGTCGGTTTCTAGTCTACTAAAATCAATATTCATTTATTGTCCAATATCACTCAACAGTATCCTAAAAACCCATTTCAACAACCTTGGAACATAACTCCTTTTCCGCTTATTCCACCTTTTATTATCCGTTGATTCGTATCTAAAAAGAGCCGACAGATTCCATTAATTCCAATAAGTTATGGTGTAGAGACACACGATACAAATATTTCTAATGTAAACAAGGTCCGCGTGCCTCGGAAAAAAATATAACGATCTTCTGATCCGGTATTTGATTGTGATCTTCTTGTGGGTAAAGGTCGGAAACTGTTTATGTGAATGAAGAATTTTTGTGCGGACTAGGGAGATATGAGAGAAGTAAAAACACTTAAAGGTTTTGCTATATATTTCTATAAGGATGGGTTTGATTGACCTTTTAGCGTAGTGTTGGTTTGGTAGTGAGTCGAATTCAACCTCCAATAAAACAAAATGGATGTCCTAATTTAGAAGTTTCAATTTATCACTGTGTGAAATTGGAACATCTCTAAATTATCACTCTCAATCAAAGATCGGTTCAATAGTTCCTTATTTATTTCGTGATGAGACAATAAAATCTTTAAGGTCTGCCATGACATCAATTTTAACTTTGACCACAATACTGTGACCGTTCCAATGTGTAGCTATTAGTAAAAAGACGAGTGTATATTGGACAATAGAGGCATCGAGGCGCGAGGCTGTTTTATGTGAGGAATGCGCCCGCGCAGTGCCGTACGTCATATGACACAGGCGTATGCGCAAGTTCACGGTAAAGACTTGGGATTTGACGCTCTGTATTTTTTTTGTACCGGTTAATCAAGGATATTAAATCTTGAGGCAGATTTACTATTGGTCGATGTCCGGTGTTTACTCAGATGTCTTCGAGAAACGATGTCAGCGAGAACTCGGCATTTTATGAACAAATTCTTCTTCACAGTTAAGGGTATTGGATTGGATATGACCAAATGAGAATTATTGGTGACAAGCATTGGATTAGATCTACATATAATGCGTATGAGGTTTGTCACGGTTTCCCTCCCCCCCCCCCTATTTTCATAAACCTATTCCTGAACTTTATTTCAATTATTCAATCGTCTTAAAAAGGGTCTAATTCAATAGCATTATCGGGAGCACTGTCCGCCGTGACATAATACAGTAACTGACATATTCTAATTGACGGAGGTCGTACGGTGCTACGGAACAACAAAATATTCCTGACTTATTCCCTTTTTTGGACCACCCCGGGTTACACAAATAGAACTTAATTGGGCCAGAGATTAGTCTGAGATAAAATGCTATATTATTTAGTTGTTGACAATAGATGAAGTTATGGTTATTTTGTTAAAAATCTTGATATGTTTTGAATTTTAAAAAAGTCGGTACCTAATAGCATACATTCCTCCATTCTTCCCCTACTTTAAAGATCAGAGCAAGGTACAAACACATTGGTATTTTGTACTAACATATTTCTAACTCTGAGATGATTGAGTTATAACTTCAGAAAATTCTATTGTTCTCTTTACCCGACCCGGAAAAATAACCTTTTATCAAAACCGTTAGCAGTTCAAGTCTCTTTTATTCTGGCTCGATTATTGATACCCTTTTATACCATTATTCCCAGCTTTTAGTTGACAATAAAATTCAAAAACCCCACATAGGTGTCCACTTTCATTATAATAACCAGCAAATCAAAGATGGCGGTGCACAGCTGATAGTTGACAGTTCGCATTGTGCAGCGCACGCATCTGTCGCCGCCATTGTTGCAGCCTTCGCGGGAGTCCCTTTGTTGAAGTCCTGGCGATATTTCTAGCTTCGAACGAATTGTTGGCAGGATTACGTGACGCGTTTCGGAGCTTTTGTGGTATTTCTGTGTAGCAAGTATATCTTTCGAGGATCTTTTTGATATCATTATCCATCCATACATACATATAAGGCTTATGCCAAAGCTATGATAAAATTGGAGAACACATTAAAATATCGAACAACCAACCTCTTTTTTACATTAATTTTACAGCACTAACCCAAAAAATCTCATACAACTTGACGTCGGCGTCGTCGTTAACGAAACAATCCAAAATGGTCGCGCCAAAAATATCCCTTTTATTAGCCTTCCACGGTTGATGTTCGAGATTGGTCCAAGTTTTACTACTTAACTCCGTTCAGACAGTATGACGACGCACACCCTTTAAATTGTCAACAGTTTATACATTTTCTTCGTTTAGGTGTTTATTGCCTGAGTCAGGGGTCTGGTTGGTTTGTCTTCCTCCATAATATGCATTTTTTCTACAGAAATTTTGTCTTGGGCTATTTTCGTACCAAGTTCATTACTGCTCTATTACTTCTTGCTTCGTCTTATATTGAATCTCCATTATCTTGGAATATATCTTGTCATGTTGGGGAGTTGCTGCGGGAGTTTGTTGCGCCACTTCTTCTTCTCAGCTAAAGCACTAGGAAGTGGCGAAGGGCGGGCGTTTCGACCGTCTTATACACCGTGTTCTTCACGATATCCATAAACTTTGTCAAACGCTTCTATAGCTTTTACAAATTAAATCTAACAAAGGAAGTAGTGCTTATAAAGGCTTCGTTACAAAGATATTTGCGATTTCATTTAGTGAAATTTAATTGTGCTATGCAGTAAGAAAGGGTGCATTGTTGCCAATTCGGATAAAGAGGCATGCATATCGGGCGATTTACGTCAATGTATTTAGTTTATATGAAAACTAACAAAATTTAAAAAATTTGAATTCATTAATGTGTCCAAGTTTATGTATATCGTCCGGAACACGGTGTATATGTAATATTGACGTTCAAAATGTGTTGATTCTCAGCCTAGTTTGAATAAATAACTATTGATTTATAAAGTCATATAAAGAGTCAAATAGGAAAAATCCTAATTCCTAATTTCCTACTATTTCTACTAATTCCTACTTACTAATATTATAAACGCGAAAGTTTGTGAGGATGGATGGATGGATGGATGTATTACTCTTTCACGCAAAAACTACTGAACGGATTTTATTGAAACCTTACATTAGTATAGCTTATACATTAGAAAAACACATAGGGTACTTTTTATTCCGATATTCCCACGGGATCGACACTTACGCGGGTGAAACCGCGGGGCGCAGCTAGTATTACATATAGCTTGTAAGCTTTTATCACCCCTTCTGCAATTAGAAGATACCTGAAGAAGATAACATATAATTAATTACCCAAGGACCACAGCTGATGAAGTTAATTCATCTATTCACAGTTTATTGAACTACATAATAATCTTATACCACTTCCACATAAACTGGTATTATTAACGACCGTTCATTCATATATCGACCGGATATTGACTCTTGGTCTCTAACCGCATCTTCCGGTTACTTTAACTGTAATTTAATTAGCCGATTGCCGGTTGTAATTGTAACATTTAAGATTAATTTAATTACTATTATGAATTGTCGGTAGAGAAAGTTCAAAAACCAGCTGAACCGTTTGATTATGTATTTATATCCGTCTTGGGCTTTGAGCTTATGTAAAAATATTGAGCAATTTTGGGGGAAGTGCAGCCGGTTCTCGTTGTATATTTTCCGGAAGGGTAACTGTATCGGCGGAAACTGCGTTGTAATTGGCAAAAGATTTGTCCCAAACAACAGAGTACTTTGAAAGCAATTTTGTATAACCTACCATTGATGGGTCTTTAGAGTTTAATCGCAACGTTTTACCTATCTCAGTTACTTTTGGAGTACCTACCTATAAGCAAGAGCATAATCCCACGGCTGGGACATAGGCCTTCAGATGAATGTAGGGTTGCCAACTTTTTCTAGAAGTAGAGTAAGTATATCTGATTTCAGAGAGGGTAAATAAAGAGTACAGATTAACAAAAAAGTTTATTATATATAGAATTAAAAAAAAAAAATTACTTTTTGCGGTACATAACAATTTTTAATTGTTTTTAAAAGAAATGTAGGACTCCAAACATCCTAATTCTAAGTGTAAATAGATCAGGAGCTCATTTTTAATCAAATTCAGTAAGTCAGTTTATGTAAAAAGAGTAATTTAGCGTACTCTATTAGTGTTATAGATTTCTATAATCTATAACACTAATAGAGTACGCTAAAATAGAGTACGGTCGGCAACCCTAGATGAAAGGGAGTGACCCAGTACCTATCCATATTATTATTTCTTACAGCATTAATTTGCCAAATGTTGGTAGTCTGAACAATATTATTTCCACATCAATTCTTAAATTAGCTCATACTGGCGGTCTTGCAATTTAAGGCATTTCCTGTTATTGCATATAGGCAGCTCATCAGGTAGCCCGAGGCACAGATAATATAATACCGAGGCGATGTACAGACGCCAGCACATCAAGCTACCCGAAACTGTCAAATTTTCCCAATCAACTGTGAACCTTATGTTTTAGGGATAAAGTTGTAAATCTATTAAAGAAATTTGACAGATTGTAGTAGCTTGATGTGCTGGCGTCTGTACCACTTATGACTCGATCAAATTGACCTTCATTATCATTCTACTTAGCAACAAAATTTTAAACGAGTTTAGGTAAAATTTTGTAGAGCATTTACTAGAGTATAAAAACTAACTGACTGCCATGTTGGTCTAGAGGTCGCAAGTAGGTACTACTGCTGAGCTTGAGGTCGGTTTGATTCCCAGGTCGAGAAAAGTATTATTGGGCTTTTTCAATAGGAATTTCTCAGTTGCAGCCCGGAGTCTCGATTTGTGCCCGGTTGATAGCAAGCCCTTTTAACATCACTGGAGAAATGTGGACGTACTATAGGTACACCGCACCGCTGCCATACCCTTCGGGGTTTACAGGCGTGATGTTATGTTTATTCAATCTGAAAGAATAGATGAATATTACGTCACGGATATATTAATAGAACATGAATGCTATGTGGCAATATTGTTGCATATTTTTCAAGAACATTTTTAATGATTACCTATCGATTGAAGAATAATTCTTTCTCAAGTTTTTCATAATCTTTGTATGTACCACGAAGATTACAAAATTGGATTGTCCAGAAAAAAAAGAAAAGACAATCTCAAAGTAATTTTTAATGCGTTATAAACTCAGCCAGTGTCAACTGTTTAAAAATAAAAAAAGTAAATGTTGGCGCCATAACTTGTCGATGGCATAGTGAGGCGCATTACCTTGATTACGATTATGTCTCGCCTGTCCGACGAATTAGTCGACTTATGTTCCGAAATACACTGTCACCGCATGTAATTAGTTCAGTTAAGCCAATAAATGTGACTAAATATAAAAGGGGATGTGTTGTTTTCTTTGTTGGTGAGGCCGAGTTGTTGAGTTTTGAATTTATTGGTTCGTTAGTAGGTATACGAAGGTAGTTTATATACAAGTCCTCATACCTAAATAGTATGAACACCTGCTACGAATGAGTTAACATCGCCTAGTTACGTCGCATTGAAACTAGATTCTTAAGCTACACAGGGCACTATTAGATTTTATGCCAATCGTAAATATAATAGCCATTTGTGTTTGTGACTCAATCGACCTTATCACTTATTTAGTTTTAGTTCAGTTTTATTGCCTCACAACAAAAAATCTCTAAACTTAAGTAGGTATCTATTAAGCTTCTTGCTTTAACTCAGACAAGGACTTATCGTTATGATGATGAAATAACATATCGGATCATGACGGTGTTGTAACCATAAAACCATCGACACAAAGACGCTAAAAGACCCAATTTAAATAATCGATAACCCAACAATACTTTTAGAAATGTGAAAGTTAAAATCCGGTAGCGCATCCATCTGTACATACACGCATTTAGCTTATCACAAATTAAGGCTCAAAACTTATGAGCTGTCAGTGGTAAGTACCATCGAATGACAGGTCTAATAAATGTGTCACTGCCTTTATTTTTTTTCTTACGTCAATGTCGCCTCACTATTCCATGATTTAAAAGTTCCATGCCCTTTCTTTGTTTGAATTTCGAATTAGTGCGTAATGGGATGAAGCGGTTAAGCCGTTAGTAATTTTAGTTGTAATGATTGATGAAGCGATGTAAGCAGACGAGATATTTAATTATTATTGTTTATTTATGGAATTCAGGGGATGGGTAACTAAAGTAGTTAAATAGAAAAATTCCAACTCCTTTACACGGGTCTTCTTCGATTAGCACACTTCATTCATTGGCTCCCTTTGACATCAAAAGTTTAATTATTTCAAGTACCCGTACATAAGTATATATATATTTTTTAAATCGATTTGCTCTTGATTTATATTTATAGCGAACATTTATCAGCTGCTAAACCTGCTTCGTCAGCTGAGAGAAAGTGTGCCTTACTTACATATTGCACTTGTCGAAAAAAGCATGCAATCATCCACTATACCTATTGTCACTTTCTTGTCGATTTCATCAACTTTATCGTTTGTTGCAAGCCCAGTTTAAATTGCAATGTTACTGTCACCATTTTTGTTACTCCTGTATCATTTCTTATAGTACCTTCTATTCTATCGATTTTGTCAATCTTTGCAGGACCATTATCAAGTGCTATTTAATTTTGATTATCCCGAACTCGTTCCGGATCTTCACCAAAATTTAATTTTATGCACGTATCGACCCAAATCATTTCTTTAATGTCCCGTAAAAGTCTTGTCCGTCAACAACGTGGGAGTGACAGTCAAATATCAATTCAATATTGTTAGCGTCTTGCACAAGACTACAGCCGTGCCGGATGCAAACCTGTTCTAGAATTGTACTTAAAAGGACTAGGCTCGGTCAGGTGACGAAAACAGTGGCTAACTGGCTAGTGGCTACCTTGTTTTGAAGTGTAGTTAATTTAAGAGCTGTCTCTGTGTGAAAATGAGGCTGTTGATTTATATTCTGGGGTAGTTTTTAAGGTCCATTGCCCTTAAAAACTATAAAGTGATATGGGGCGACTGAATAATCGGGAGATTTGAAGATTGCACAATAAAGTTGCAAAGTTGTCGTGTCGATGACCAAGTATGTTGTAATTAATTGAAAGATTTTGAAATTAATGGTCAGGGTATTCTGTTATGTTGTCAATTTAAAGGGGTTATACAACTTTGGTCATCTGTTACTAAGCTTATCTTGCAAAATTATCATGAACAATCAAAATACGTACAACGCATAATTATAGTGGTTGAAACGTCCGTCAGTCAGCGTGACCAGTTGCTATGTAAGTCAGTGCCCTTAGATAATACTCTCTGGGCGCTGGCTGAGCAGTAGCTCATCATGCAATATTTGCAATAATCATGAACATAAATGAAGGTAAGTATTCTGCTTTTATACCGTGCGCCAGCAATTACGTTATAAATTATGGAATCAAACAAATTCAAAGTAAAAAGTTCTTAATCAAGTCAGTCACGTATTAGCATTTGGCGCGTGAGCACGTCCGATAGTTTGACGAGACAATCAAAAATAAAATGGCGCCAATGAGGTCATATTGTGATTGTTAATAATCAGTTCTCGGTACGCTCGTGTGGTGGGCACACGACTTTTCCTATTATGTAATATTTTATTGATATGTTCAGGTGTTATGAACGGATGCGCGATATGAAGGGACACACAGGTTGATTGAAGCCCTTGTGTTTAGCATTCATGGCTTTACGCTGCATTCATATGCTCAAAGGGAACTCCAGCCGATTGATGAATGGATAATCGTCGATAACCTGAATAGTCCAGGTTTGAAACAGTTAGCAATATCACAACAGAACCGAATTGACAACCTGACTCTGTTTGTTTTTCAAATAGGTAAATTCGAATTGACTCCATTTTTGGGTGAACACCATCTTCTGCGGAAGAATGCAATCAGATCTTAATAAAAGGCAACAAAATGTTTCGTAGTCTCCATAACGTACAAGCCTCAAAAAGCAATTCGTGGACCAGTTATGTTTTAATTTCGTCGTCATATTACCTAATATTTCCTCTTCGATCCATATGCTGTAACAAATTAAAAACACACTGCTTCAAAGACTACACAATTTGGGTCATAACAATTTAACACCGCCACGTGTGCCAACACCAAAAAAAATCTGGAACACAATAGGCCAAAAACATCTATTTGTCCACATGTGCCTAAGATGTCCCGGTTTTCTTCAACGCCATATGGGACCGGTCATTTTGCTGAACTGTTTTTATTAGTGCCTCGGTTCGTGCCACATATGGGCTTTGACTGAAGGGCAGTTAGATGTTACAATGGGTTTAAAGTTTAAAGGGACCGCTTGCAGGGACGTATGGTGGGCTTTTTGTGTGGTTCTAATTGATTTCGGAAATGTGGTTTCGGTTAGCAGTTGGTCCGTCACGTCACTTTGTCTATAAGTATTGGACTATTAATTTTATGGATAGACACTTGGCTTGCGTTCTTAATGAGATCGACATTTTAAATTTTTGTGTTTGTAATTTTGTTTTTCTCAGATGATTAGATTTTACCAAAGATTATCTTAAAAATTACATTTAAGTACCGTCGTATATTAGATTCTCACGTAAACTTCCCAATTAAAATTATCGTGTAAATTCTTACCTATTTGCTTTTCCCATAGAAATATTATTTTATTAGGTGCTTCCAAAAATTTATTGCCTATCGCATAAAACATTCCCCATAGAATAACACCATTATCGTCTACGAGGGGTGCAGATGCACGTGGGGCTTAGGAAACAAAGGCCATACAAACGCATAGAATTAATTGAAATTCCTTTCATACATGCTTGTTATCACGGTTATGACGGCTTGGAGGAGAGCGTTGTTAATTACTGGCAAATGGTATTTTAGGAATAAATATGAAAGGATCATTGAATACTGGGACTTTTTTGTCTGAAATTCTCGATTTGTTAGTGCACATATCGCTCATTTGAAGAAGCATCGACGTAATTGCTGCTTTTTTTTTTAAAGTCTTTGCTTTCCTAACGTAAATACGCGTTCTAAGTACTTTGGCATATTTAACTAATTTTTGGGAAAAAATACATTTACGTCGATGTTTCTACAAATTAGCGATATGATTAAAACTAGGTACCTATCTAGTATTCGTTCGTTTTAGTAGGCATTAACATTAAAATCAAAGTCAAAGTTTTTTATTTGTTAAACATAGGTGTAAAAATAGGTGTTTAAAATAAAATAGGTACAGAGATCTCTATCACGGTAATGATATCTACAGTATTCTGTCTTCATACAAACGGTCGGAAAGCGAATCATACCTACGCGCCTCGGAGTTCGGTACTCACTCGGTCCACAACAGTCGGAAATGCGCCGTAGTGACGATCGAACGTGTGGTAATTAGTAAGCGGGCGACTACTACTTACTTTAAAAAAAATCGATATGGCAAGTTATAGGCTATAGGCATTCCTTTTCATCCTCCTTGTCCATGTTTCCCAAAAGTATTTTTAGTTAAACTTTTTATCCGAATGCGGATTTTTTATACAATGAAATTTAATAATAAAGCCTTTCGTACATCTCAGTCGAGGCGCAAATATTTTTCCGTCGCAAATTTATAAGTGTGAAATTTTATCATTAAATCGATTAATCAATAAACACAGTACTTATGTATTTTTATTGAACGCTTCCTTTTTCAATCACAACGAATTTCTTTTTTGTAATAAATATAATAAGTTTACAATATTATATATAATAGGTACACTATAATTATATAATAATTTTAATACACAAAACAGAAAGAAACTCAAGTAGGTAAGTAGATGAAATTAACAAACTGAAGTCGGGCAGCCCTAACGCGTGTTTACGTACCGCGTGGCTGTAGGTATTTATTTCAAGGACAGGGCTGAGTCGTAATACTGTAAAGATATCATTACCGTGTCTCTATGTTTTGCCGTTAACGGCGTACAAATATCAAGTAAGTAGGTATACGAAATTAACTTTTGTTAAAATTAAATGACAAGCTAACAGACTTAAACTATCCTCTATCAAGTTAACAATATTGCATACAGATAATAACACTTATAACATTTCTTATGTATTAGTAGTATTTTAAAATAATATATTTACAACTGACAGACATAACAGTAAAATAATTCTTACTGCACATATTTATCCACATGTCTTGCATTATCTTCTTGGTATTCCTTGATGGAATAATAATATGCCTTTTGAATTAGGAAATTATTTAAATATTTTTTAAAATCATGTAGCTCGTGTTTTGCTCTTATTTTATTACTAGCTTCTGCCCGCGACTTCGTCCGCGGAAAATTTCTTGTTTTAACATAGGATAACACTCGATTGATATTACTGTATTTAATTTTATTAGTAAAATATTGTTTGGAATCAGATCAGTAACTTCAAAGATTACCTAAGTTCTCTTTTCTGCTCAAGGTAACTTAACCCTTGGTCGCCTTTTACTTATTTTATTTATTTAAGTTAGGTATCTATTTAATTTAAAGCTTCTCTATATACAATGTTTGAGGTTGTTTTATTTTCCGGTAACAGAATAATCTGCTTTTCGGATGATCCCACTCTTGATAGACCAACATATAATTGCCCATGGGAAAAACATTCTTTTCGTAGCCAACCAAAGAGAATGTTTATCACTGGGACTTGTTAATAGTCAGGGCAAATGATGTTTTTATTGGAAACTCAGATAGACGCTGTGCACGTTCATCGCTGGATTCTCGAGCGCGGGCCTGCGATGTTATGGCATTTTGCCTAGCGAGCCGCTGCGAGCGCTCAGCGCTAGTCTCCCTATCCCTTGTTTCAGAGACATGCTGCCTTAAAACAGATAGACGCTGTGCACGTTCATCGCTGGATTCTCGAGCGCGGGCCTGTGATGTTATGGCATTTTGCCTAGCGAGCCGCAGCGAGCGCTCAGCGCTAGTCTCCCTATCCCTTGTTTCAGAGACATGCTGCCTTAAAACAGATAGACGCTGTGCACGTTCATCGCTGGATTCTCGAGCGCGGGCCTGTGATGTTATGGCATTTTGCCTAGCGAGCCGCTGCGAGCGCTCAGCGCTAGTCTCCCTATCCCTTTTCTCAGAGACATGCTGCCTTAACTCAGATAGACGCTGCGCACGTTCAGCGCTAGATTCTCGAGCACGGGCCCGCGACGTCCTCACATTTTGGCTAGCGAGGCCCTGTGAGCGCTCGGAGCTAGATTCTCTAGCGCGTGCTTGCGAAATATTTTCTCTATTTCTCGAGAGGCGCTGCTCATTTTCATTTTCAGGGGCAGATTCTTCCGTACGGCGTACTCGAGCGGCTCTTGTCTGTGATGTCTGCCGGGACAGTTGAGATTTCCTTTTAGGCATGCTCTCGACAAACTACGCACAGACTTGAAAACACTTACGAACAAAGGGAGAGCGACTCGAACACCGTCCGCCTTTACAAAACAAAACAATCGTAATCGGTAATATCGAATAACTTTAACTCGTATCGATTATTACGATAGAACGAAGTACGAAACTACGAACAGAACATACAAAACAATGAAAACAAACGTACAACGAAATTACGATATTTTCGAATATGAGGTATCTAATAGTCTAATAGATACCTCATAATCTCCGTGCTCATAATCGAATCGTTCGTATGGAACTCCAATCCAACTAACGTGGGCATAAAAATTCGAGAGGGTCATCAATCTACGGAAAGTCTTAACACCGCGATTCAGAAAAATGACGTAATTGCAGAACGCCATCTATGGGCAAATAGGTAAAACGTCTGCACAATGAAAGTTATGCTAGGGGCATTTTGCGTTTTAGTAATTTTATATTATCTCCGAAACTGTATGACCAATTGATATACTGTAAATGGCAAATCTTATCTGTATGATGTTCTTGTGATACTGAAATAATTTATTGTCATAAGAATTAATATTTTGTTGCTCAAATAATCAACCAAACGTAAGTATACCGAAAAAAATTTTTTTTAATGCAATAAAAGAAGTATAAAAGATAAAATATAAAAGATAGAGATATGGTATCGCGGACTTTTTTGTAGAAATAATGAAGACGAACCAGGTAGCCATACATTGTTTTTAATTTTAAGCAACTGTTTAGGCAGCGCACGCAAATAATTCTGTTTTATGTGGTATTTTTTTCCGACTTGCTAGACAAAAGTTGTGATAGCTCGGTTAATATACATGCTATAGAAACAATTTATAGCCTATAGCACTCAGGAATAATGTAGCTTTCTGCCAGTTAAAAAATTTTTAGAATTGGATTATGAGTTCCAGAGATTACCCATTACATACAAACTTACAAACTTACAAACTTACAAACTTACAAACTTACAAATTTTACCTCTTTATAATATTAGTATAGATGTCCCATAATCAGTCAATGTTGTTCAGTTGGTCGGGTTGGTCCTTAATTTTCAGTAATTTTAGCTCTACGAGTAGGTACCTACATACCAATCAATACCTAATATAAGTTGGAGAGAAAGTAAAGGAATTTATATTTTTATAGTTAAAGGAGTTATGGTATTAAAACAATAAACTCAACCCTTTCCTAGAATGCATTAGCACATTTCCTTATAGATTTCTTGTGAATTGGTAATTAGTTAATCATCCGAGTTGAACTCGCATTCCGATGGTTTGAATATAGCAATATACGAAAGAGGCAATGTTTTATTACCTAGTATTAGATCCAATTATAAATACTTTATTCTTGACTAGCAGCGCCCCGCGGTTTCACCCGCATAAGTCTCGATCCCGTGGGAATATCCGGATAAAAAGTATCCTATGAAGTATGTCCTTCCCTGGGACTCAAACTATCTCTACATCTAAATCGGTTCAGCGGGTTAGGCGTGAATAGGTAACATAGAGACAGACGCATTTCGGATTTATAATATTAGTATGGATCAGTCAGCCGCTGTGGTCAGAATGGAAGCCAGGAACCACTGAAATCAGACACAGAGTTGGGAACAGGATATGGTGCAGCGCAGACGACAGACTATCCGTGACGCACTTTTTAATGTAGGTAAGTATCAATAAAATGGAAACTGTAGATAAAATAATATACCTGGAATAGTTGAAATAAACGTAGGATGATGTCGAGTTCTGATTTTCGTCTATTACACTAAAAGCTTACTTAGAATCAAAGAGATATTTTGTGCGCCACAGACTCGATCGCACAAAAAGTGTGTCGTCTGCGCTGCACCTAAGTAAGACATGGATTCTATAATATGTATTTAGGTTAGGATGCTACCACTTTACATCACCATTTAAATCCTTCGCTTGCCGTTACCAACACTCCCAAAAATAGGATGTCCTATACTTGCCTGGGATAATATTCCCACGACTTCACACCCTTACCACACACACACGTGGTATTCCCAAACCAGCAACCTAATTGATATTTTTTGTAGCTTCCTTAATGAGTGATTGTTCTGCGGGCCAAATCGATTACTGTCTATTGTCCTTAATTAAGAACTGGCCGTTCTAGCCGGAAATGAGTCCTCACCCTTACTTTATGGAATGAGGTTAGTAGAGATAAGGGTATTATGGTCATAATCGGTTTTTGGGTATTATTGTTGGTATTATGATA
Organism: Amphipoea oculea; assembly: GCA_945859645.1. NCBI lineage: Eukaryota > Metazoa > Arthropoda > Insecta > Lepidoptera > Noctuidae > Amphipoea > Amphipoea oculea. The sequence continues at coordinate 21,586,169 of OX243873.1, forward strand.
TTTTTGGTCACGCATGTAATCATTGGGGTTCAATTTTAAAGGCGTTTGAGGGGACTACAATATGACCTAAAGCTCGGTCACTATCGGACTGAATAGAAAAAAGAAAGAGAAGCGCGATGACACAACGCTGGTAATTTATTGCAAAATACGAAGCAATTATCTATTTTAATCAATATATTGTTTGGACTAAACAATTAAAATACTACTTAGTGCTTCAGTATGTTGCTTGTAGAATAATCTGACAAAAAATCAGAATGATTGTATGTATATTAGTATGATATTTATTGTGAAAAGAAAGTTTTTAGAGGTATCTTCATGATTTTTTTTTCATCGTATCAAATTAGTTGTATTAGTTATGTTTTCAACACACTAGCATAATATCCTGAAGAGTATCATATAATTTTGTTTACTGTAGTCGATCATATACTTTTAGGCATTATAAAACTTGCGATTTTTGCGTTTAGGTCCTGTAGTCTTAAGTATATCAAAATTAAGCTGATGAGAGACATCATTTACCTATAATTAAAGAGAGCGAGTTTTTTCAAGGGGAAAGAAATAATGGTGATTTAGATATTTAGTCGTTTCAGAAAAAAATGGTTTGCAGTATTTGTGCTGATTAGGTTATGAGCTACATAGCTGACACACAAAGCTGAATCGAAAGCTGAGTTTTTTTAAGAAAAAAAATTTTGTAAAAATGAAACATTTCAAAAGCCCCTTTGCAAATGCTCTATGTCCTAGCTCTACTTATCAGCTAATTTAACACTAATAACTACTTTGATTGAACTCTTACAAACAAGTAGAGCGTTTAAAGTTAATTCCCTACTTCGCATTGGTCAGCAATACTTACTGAATATGCAGAGTGTGACAAGCAAATCATACACTACAGTCATTGATAACGATTATCCGACCATCTTACCGACCCTACACACTTTCGTATTGACACCGTTGCCGTTGAGGTCTACAAGTACCAGGAGGCCAATTCTCGTTATTTAAAACGTTCAAAATCTAGTCGCTGTCTCATACTCTCATCTCGGCGACAAACAAATGTCAAAATGTAGGGAAATTTGAGGTAATTTTGACAATTGAGACTGAGATCAGACTGTGAACGTTCTTAAAATTACGAGAATTGCCCCTCTGAAGTTCATTCAAAAGCCAATTATTTTTAAAAGCGTAACCGTGAAGTTTCTTGCAGGCTCTTCTGTACAGGAAACGACCAGTTAGAACCGTGCACCTAGCTTCTGATGATACCTTAGTGCCCATGTAGATTTATGTGAAATAAAATATTGTTTTTTTTTTATTATTATTTTTATTCTGCGATCAACACATTAGGTAAGAGTCTGTTGATCTTCCAACCTGCACTGGGCCCGCGTGGTGGATTACGGCCCACTCCCTCTCACCGAGAGGAGGCCTGTGCTAGCATTGGGGACATTATAGGCTGATTATCCTGCTGATCTTGGAGCTAACTGCCCAGGATGTTCTTATGGAATCTTTTATTAATTTATTTAATCCAAAAAAGCACTTAAATTTACATGAATTTCTTTGCCAGTAACCTTAACCAATATTTTCAATACCGAAGATTATTTTAAACCACCGTTACTAAAATTTTCAGTTTGTTCAAAACGGGATACCCAATCAATCATTCATCTACTGGCTAAATCACTTCCAAACATTCTAAATAAACTTTAAACAGAGTTTAGAGCAAACTAATTAACTTGACACGCTTTTGCCAAAGTATTTTACGGTGTTAGAACGTAATTTACGAGGTACGGGAATAGCTAGTCAGATTGACAGAGAACTGATTTTGAACACGCGTTTACTAGTTTTTAATAATAAAGGAACCCTCGCCTGACAATGTGTGGTGTGACTGTGCGTTTTGGGCGAAGCGGGATAATTTCTGATTGGGTAGAAACTATTAAAAAATATTTAGTAATAATAGTAATTCATTCCCGAAAACTTTAGTACTTACGCGTCACATCAATGAGGTCTCGACCATTGAACTAGGACGCCTCTATGACAGCGGTCCAGGATTCCTCAGTTACATGGATCCCCATAAGAAGGCCCATTTACTAGATATTAACATAAATAATAACTGGAAGGTTACTTTCACCTTATTGTTGAAATTTGTAATAATATTTGCTTTAAACTTTTTTTTAAAACGGAAAAGTACTGGGTTTATCTCCAACCCCCCACGACCATAGCTCTCTCTACTGAAACTTTAGCTGGCTGGCAATATTTGATGTTAAACTAATTTATTTTTTTATTAATATACAGTGTTTGAGATAGTTGTTGTTTTCTTATTGCCATACCCAATACTTTGACGCTACAGGTAAGAAATCTTAAATGCAATTAAGTGATTTAGAGTTGTAATATGACAAACATACCTACTTTTTATCCGTGGGTACAATGGTGTCTTGCATTATTATTATTTTATGTTTGATTCCATAGATTTATAATAATGTTTGATTCATTATCAGCCTACGCTGTCAACTGCTGGACATAGGCCCGCTATTCGATTTTCGGCAACTCTTATCCAGCTGCTACCAGGCATCCTGCGAAGATCGTCGCTCCACCTAGCCTGAGGGCGCCCTACCTTACGTTTGCCGATTCGCGGTCTCCACTCAAGAACACGTCTACCCAAACGGTGATCGGTTCTACGGCTAATATGGCCGGCCCATTGCCACTTTAGCTTGCTTATATTCTGTGAGCTATGTCGAGTTTCATTAACAACGTAGATTTTTAACCGTTGTTTAATGAAACATGATAACATTTTACTAAACGTCATCGCGGATAAACAGGATTTTCATAAGCCATTGCAGAAACAATTGGTTTTCCCATATCTACGGGTTAAACCAATATTTGCAATAATTGCAGTTGACCCTTAAAACTGGTTCAATAATGGACAAAAACAAGAATATATTAAAATCAAACAATGACAAGATTAAATTATAATAATAATTACCTAAAGTAAAAATACAACATAATTTTATACACTAAAAATCCATTTAGTTTATTGTTTACTTATACCCGTAGTACTATTAAGTATTCTGTACTTTTACTTATGAATGAAGGAACTTATCAAATATGAAAAAAACTGCATAAGAAAAAATCCTAAAATTACAGTCACCATACTTTTCACGAAAGCGCGGATAAATCACTTTGACATTTTACACGTCTTTGTTTTAAGTTGAGATTACGTTTTTATTTATAGTTACTTTTTTACTGGGCAAATTGACTTAAATCGTCAATAAACGTCTGTAGTACAATACACGTGTGCATATTAATTAGTAACTGTTAACTTTAATCCCTTGCGAGGTAAGAAAACAGTTGAAAATGTTTTTTCAAGCCATATGTTTAGTTGAAAAATTGCAGCATTCGTTTGTTCTGCTACCTACATTAATTATTTTGACGTTTTCTCTTGTTTTTTCAAGGGGCAATCAAATATCAAAACAATAGGAGCCGTATTTAGCAATGCGTTCTTTTTTATTCTTAAAATACACTCACCGGCACGGAAACTTGGCCACTCGTGATTTTGCTGATTATTTGCATAAAAAAATTTGCATTTGCATTTATGACAATAAATTAAGGGTAAGTGGCTTTAATACGTGTCTCTTATGCTTTAAGAACTTAGAAATTAAAAGATTACCTCACCAATAAATCAGTTTTTAAAATCACGCACTTTCACTGAAATTAGGAATTTTTCACTATACATTTAAAAACACTACAAAATAAAAACTAAGGTCTTTTTTGTTATTGTCTATACGTTTTAATATCGGGTGTTTCCTCCTCTAGCCCTGATAACTGTCTGCATTCGATCTGGCATACTTTGGATGATGTTTCGGACATCAACTTGCAGTATACTGCGCCAAGCGGCCAGCGCTGCAGTTCGGAGCTGGTTTAGAGTTTCCGGCGGGTTGGAGCTGGACTTTATCTTTCTTTTGAGCATGTCCTAGATATGCTCAATTGGGTTTAAGTCTGGGCTACGAGCTGGCCATTGTAATTTTTGTACGACAACCTCTTCCAGATATTCTTCAACGCAATGTGCAACGTGTGGGCGTGCATTATCGTGCATTAGGAGGAATTGGTCGTGTCCAATGAACCCCGAATATGGCTTTACGTGTTCCTGAAGAACTTCCTCGATGTATCGAACAGCTGTTAGCCGATTATCGACGATAACCAACTCTGTACGTGTGTCGGAACTTATACCTCCCCATACCATTATTGAGCCTCCATGGAAACTCACTGTTTGAGTGGTAGTAATGGGTAAAAACCGCTCTTCTCTTCTTCGCCACACTCGTTCTCGACCATCTGGAGAACGTAAAGCTATTCGACACTCGTCTGTGAACAGGCCCATTGCTCGTAGGTCCAGTTAACGTGTTCTCGTGCGAAGTGAAGTCGAGCTACTCGGTGCTCTCTGAGAAGTTCTGGACCTCGTGCTGGTCTACAAGCTTTTAAATTGACTTCCTCCATTCGTCTTCTCACCGTACGCTCACTAACATTAACGCCTCTCACAATTTGAAGCCGCTGGCGTATCTCAACAGCGGTCAGGTAGCGGTTTCTCAAAATCTCCAGGACAATAAAGCGGTCGTCTCGGGCCGATGTGCACCTTACGCCTCCACTGCCTGGCCTGTGGGTGTACTGGCCTGTCTCCTGGTATCTTTTAAGGGCATACTGCATTGATGACCGTGGTACGTTAAGAGCAATAGCAACTTCACGCTGTGTCAGCCCTTGGTTAATTAACGCAACGGCTTGTGAAACCTGTGCTGGTGTTAGAGGCATTTTTAGGGTTCCGTACCTCAAAAGGAAAAAACGGAACCCTTATAGGATCACTTTGTTGTCCGTCTGTCCGTCCGTCCGTCTGTCAAGACCCTTTTTCTCAGGAACGCGTGGAGGTATGAAGCTGAAATTTATATCAATTACTCAGGTCTACTGTCCCTTGAAGCTGTGAAAAAATCAAACTTCTAAGCCAACGCAATCAAAAGATACAGCCGTTTATGCCGCAAATTTCTGCAAATTTTCGAAACTCGCACGGGAATCAAAACCTACAGGGTACTTCCCGTGAACTTAGAATCTTGAAATTTGGTACTAAGTAACGTCTTATAGTACAGATAAAGGAAAAATTGCGAAAACCGTAAATTTTTAGTTACATCATATAATAAAAAATATTTTTGAAAATTTTAAAGTTACTTCTTTTCTCATGAACGCGTATAGGTATTAAATTGAAATTAATATCAAATACTCAGGTTTATAATACCTTGAAGCTGTAACAAAATGAAACTTCTATGTCAACGCAATCAAAAGAAACGGCAATTTAAGCCGCATATTTTCAAACTCGCAACTACTCGCAAGGGAATCAAAACCTAAAGGGTACTTCCAGTCGACCTAGAATCTTGAAATTTGGCATGAAGCAATGTTTTATAGCACACATAAAGGAAAAATTCCGAAAACCTTAAATTTTTATACGGAACCCTCGGTGCGCGAGTCCGACTCGCACTTGGCCGGTTTTTTATTGCTTTTAAAGCACCTTTACATATTGAATTAAAAGCATAAAATCACAATAATTCAAAAACCGAACAGTAAACTTTTCACAACACACAAATTTTAAACGTGAACTTAGTCGCTCAAATGACCCGATTCAACTGTAAATTAAAAGTTTCGTCTTGGTGCAGTTAAACATAATGGATTACCCTCTTGAACTAAAAGTAAACATTTTTTGACATACCTGCACAACAAACATTCATCAGAAACACTTAAAACTTTTGCTATCGCGAGATAAGCGCTTGGCCAAGATTCCGTGCCGCTGAGTGTATCTACTCAAAATTACGTGTGGCATTAAAATTAGGTGTTGTAAATTAGGGTTAGGTGCTTCTGGTTTAAACTAGTAGGTAGAGAATATAAAGGATATTCTCTACCTACTAGTTTCTGCCCGCGACTTCGTCCGCGTGGAATTTCACCCTCCCCCGTCCTTTTAGGGGTGGAATTTCGAAAAACCCTTTATAAGTGGATACCTATTCATCACAAAGAACACACCCTCCAAATTCCATGTTTCTAGGACCTGCGGTTTAGGCTGTGCGTTGATGTATCAGTCAGTCAGGACTTTGAATTTTATATACATAAGTACATATTTAGATTTTTAGTGTCAATTTTTGTAAAAACTGTGGTATGAAACATTCGCAATCGAATAACTATGTACTAAAGATTACCAATTTTCCATATTTCTGTTGTAGCCCGTAGAATCGAAAACACTGTTTATTATCTTGGTACAGTTAATTTAGGACGTGCTCCTACTTTTAAATTAATACACCCATGCTTTCTTAGGTTCCCAAGCCAGAATCAGGAAGAGTAATAAATAACATTTTTAAAAGGCTACAGACGTCTATAAAATGGTAAAAAGGAAATAAATGTCATTTGATTTTGTTTTGATTTGCGCAATTCATTAGTTGTATTTCAAGACACGTACCGCCGTATCCGGTACTCAGAACTATTGTCTCTAACGCAAACTCTTTTGCCTATTGCCTATTACCTACTGTCAATGCCTATTATACACATTCTATGAGTCATTTTGGTCACAATTGTATGGTATGCTTTTTAAATTCTAAAGTACTTGTTGTTGTCATCTTGGGTATCAATTGTGGACACGATATTTGAACAGAGACGTAGGGGGTATTAAACGTGTCGTCTTTCAGGTTTTTAGGGTTCGGTACCTCAAGGAAAAAACGGAATTATTATAGAATCACTTTGTTGTCCGTCTGTCTATCAAGACCTAGTATCACCCAGGATTCACCACATAGCACTGTATTTTGAGAGATAGTGTAGAATTTTTTTTTGCCATGTTGGTAGTCGTGCCGTAAACCTCCGCTTGATCTCGGCAACGCGTGGAGGTATCGAGTTGAAATTAAAACCAGATCTACAGTCTTGGCAGTCTTGTTCAACCCACTGCTGAGTATAGACCTCCCCCTCCCCTTTTGTATCATGCTTCCCTGGTCTGCGCAAGTCTCATCCAGGTCTTTGTCAACCGCAATGCTTCAAATCATTTATAAGTTTATAAAATTTTTTGCCCACCTTTTTTCCATTCTATAGGGCTTTCCAAAAATATCAATCTTGTCTGCAATCATTTTCAGGTAACTTTAACATAACACAACTATTTATCAATGTTTGTAATGTGTTCTATTTGGAAACCCCTAACGAACAATATACTTCCATAAGCCTCCGTAATGATGCTTACACTTTTATCTCAAACAAAACAGGCCCAAACTACTATCAACAAAGTACTCAAACTGCCCTTATATCGAACCGTGCCAACATCAAGTATCTAAGTACCCTCAAAGTAAGAACTACCAACCCTATCTGAGAACAATAGGATAGTAGGGCCGGGGTGGTCCAGGGGCTGATGGAACCCCCGTACTTATAACGAGGGGCAGTAATGACCCCTTTTTTGCTCAAGACAATCTTTAGTGCTGTGCGTTGTAAAATAAACAGGGAGCTTAGCTTGCCAGGGTTGTAAACTGATTGGGTATACATTTATTTATAGCTCAATAATGTCGTCAGTGATGTTATTAAATGAAACGATGATTTAATGCAGAAGAACAGTAAGTCAGTTGATTATAAGAAGTTAATAATTGTGCAACTTCGTAACGAATACTTATAAGTTACTAGCAACGCCCCGCTGTTTCAACCGCATAAGTTTCGCTCCCGAGGGAATATCGGGATAAAAACTATCCTATGTCCTTTCCCGGGACTCAAACTATCTCTATAACAAGTTTTATCTAAATCGGTTCAGCAGTTTAAGCGTGAAGAGGTAACAGACAGACAGACACACTTTCGCAATTTATAATGTTAGTATGGATTTCCGAGTGTATTTTTGAAAAGATTCAATTATTTTGGCAAGAAAACCCATGTTTTTGAATACAAAACGAAGGGTCCACAAACTTCCGAAGACATCTTTCTCCCAAGTGTCGTATGTCGGTTCCAAAGGATGTAAAAACAAAAGGTTTCTTACTATTCCACTCACAGTTTCCTTCGAACCCCTCAAATTTTATGCACTCAGCGCGCATGCGCTGCGGGCGTCAGCTGCGCGCGCACGTGGCTTCAGGAAGTTGCGACACGCAATCCTGCGCACCCATTGTATCGATTCGCGTCTTATGCACCCTCCTGTTTATCACGAACCATAAGCTCCAAGCTTTTTTAATGGAGCTTTTAACCAACCATCCGTGACGTACCTAGTTTATAAAAACTTGGTTGAGTTATAGTTTGTGGAGAAACTAATTTATTAGATTACGAAGAAGTGCTTTGATTGTCTGGATACGAAGTTAATGGAAACAGTTTTTTCTCAAGTTTGAGAAGTTTTTGTCAAGTAAAGGGCTAGACTGCTTGTAGGAGTTAGCATCTAATCGCCCGCTCGCGTTATTTCTTCGTTTTCACTTAACGTTTTTTCTGACTTTTTTCATTTTTCTCGGCTTCTAAGGGTCATACCGTGATGTTAATAGCCTATAACCTTTCTCAAGAATATGGGCTTTATAAAGCTTTCATTATTTTTTCTATTCTTGGTTACATGAAAAACTGATTGTACTCCGAACAATACGTATTAAGTCGCATTTAAAACCAGTCTATATTTGCGCACATATCTTTGGAGTTTTTGAAAAGAGAGGAGGGTGCCACCCTCGTTACGTGCAGTTATTTTCTGCGTTTATAGGGCGTCGCTAATTCAAATGAATGTGTGAGGTAGGTATATGGGTTTGAAGTCTGCGTTGAAATGCGCTTTTGAATAGGAGAACTAATGGGCTTTTTGATTGAGAAATGGTTTTATCACAAAAGCTCTTTTTTATCATTGACCTTTTTTTCTTGTATATACAAGGATGGTTAATTGTTTCAAGTCAGTTATAAAAGTGAAAGAGTAATAAAAATAGATATTCCTTTCAACAAAAACAAACCTACTTTGTGCCTCTCCTATAAAACAAGTTGGTGACTAATCGGATTTATAACGAACTAAATCAACACAACAAACTGTAAATTAACTGCCAATTCATTACAACTCAAAGATGACCGTTCGAAACTTTTTTGCTCCACGAGGTAGCCGAAGTGATCCGATAAACAAAAGAAAATCCGACCCAAAACCCATAGGTGGCCGGACTCCGAACTGCATCGACGCACACATCGCCACCCTACACGCGCTCCCCTCCATTCGGTCAAGTCGCAACTTGCACAGGCTGTACGTTTTGTTGCCCTCTTCGATTCTTCATTCGTCCGCGGACCGTGTTAGCGAGCGCGCGTGTCGCTCGTCACAAAGAGTTCAGTGAACGAGTGTTGTGCTTATGAACAGTCAAGATGGTGCGTAGCTTATCGCAGTGGACGAAGACCCTCAGCTTTCCAGCGAGGCTGTCTCCCAACCGCACTTCTAAGGAGAGCGTCGGGAATGGCCCTTCCTCCCCAGGAGTGTCGCCAACTCCCAGCGCCTCATCGCTCCCCCACAGCTCGGATAAAACTATCACACCAATTCCTATCACGGAGATCAGTCAAATCGTAAGTCTCCCTTTTTGATTAGGACAGGTCCCTCCGCTGAAATATTTCTTAGAGAGGGGACATTTGTGTAGTTGCAGCTGCAGCTCAAGTATGCGTTTTGAATGCCAAGTAGTTCATTATGTACGAAAACATACAGTTAGCTATTTCGCAGAAAAGTTGCTCTAAGTCTACTTTACGAATATATTAATTTAATAAGAGATGGTATTTAGAATTTTATGTCAAAAATTACAACACATCTTTATTCATGCTGTATAAATTTGCAACACATAATAGGAATGTCCTTGTAAGCTCTATGAATTTGGCCATCATACACGATTCAGTTGTTTAATTGGGCTGCCAAAACGAGAGAACGTCCTTGAAAAAACCGCCAACGTAGTTACCCTACTTTAAAACAATAAGATTACAACCCAGATTTTATTACGTGATGACAATATGGCTAATGCTGATGACACAACGATGTAACAATACTTATGAATTACCTCATTAGTTGGGGAAAATTACTCTTGCAGACTTACACCTTTGTTTACAAATAGCAGAGCGAATGCCTAACAGTCTCTTACCTCAATAAGGCTTGCAACCGTTACCTAGCTTTCCCATAACCGAGGGTAGACGTGTATAAAATTTGAACCATACTTTATGGGACAGAACACCATATTAGACGGTCATTAAATACAACAGTATTGAAAGGAAGTCTATCAAAAACCATATTCATTTCCGACGAGACACGTGGTTTGATCGTGTACATTGCTGTTTATTTTGTGTGGCACGTACGAGGGATAGTGTGGGAACGGTCGTTGGATGCCAAAGACGGCGATGGTGTATGAAAATTAATGTCTGTTGGTGCGCGGGGGCCGGAGCGCCCGCGCAGCGCACCGTTATGTCCCCCTTGCACTCACCTTGGCAAGGCCGCGACGAGATGCGAGTTTTTTGCGAAGCATGAAAGCATGACTTTCACCTTTTAAGACGCCTTTCTAAATGCTGAAGTCTGTTTTTGACTCAGGTCTTAGGTTTTAAGTACTTGCTAGTGTTGTGTTTGGGTAGTGTAGCGTACACCTTGTATGAGCTTTGAATGAGACCGTTTCTTTGAAGTATCATTGGTACCGTTCAGTAGTCTGTCGACCCGTAGAAATATACATAGCATTATAATTTATACCGGTCAAATTCCGTCAAGCAAACGCTAAAGTTATCGTGGCGTTTTTTGTTATGATTTATGTGCAATGTTGCAAGTCAATCATTAAGTAAGTAGGTACTTTACTATTATACTTACTATCAGTTTTGTCTAAAATCGCGATACCGATTATTTTTTATTTATGTAGGTTACTGGTTCAAAATGAGATGCTAAGGCAGATTACAGCACTTATCAAAGTGTAGGTACGCATGTAATGAGATAACCTAAGAATACCACATTCCATTCTGGTCTCCCTAAGAAAATTAATTCATGATAATCATTTGCATTCATTAATAACAATTGTACTTATTTATCTCTTCTACCTGGAGCTATTAAAAATATTCATAGGTAATGTCTTGTTAGGAAATATTATGAAAGTGCATTTTCTGACAAGTTATTTTACCCAATTTTTCGGTGAACAAATGCGTAACCTACTTATCAATGATAAGTTATCATGACTTTATCAAATATTATGCAAAAACCAGCGGCAAATATATGCAGAAATACACGTATTTTAACGGTATGCAAAGAGCGTTCAATTTTACTTAATTTGCTTTGCAGATGTTGCAATATTTACTGTCGGGTCGTGTTAAGAATTCCATTTGAAGATTAGCAGTGAACTTAGGAATGCATTTCATAATATAATCGGATGTTAATTTGTTGACATTAGCCACCCAAACCCATAATCCAATATCTTTGTTTCAATATTCCGCAATAGTCTGGGGTGCACTTGCATAGTTCGAACAGGGATAATCGTCGGTTGGTGCCTCGTTTCATTGAAAACGTCTAACTGGCCTCTGCGAGTTGGCTTCGGCCCCTCGTGCGCCTTCCAAAGGTCTGGGACCCCAGGGTCCCGAGATATGTCAAAATCGGATGTTAAAGATATATGTAGGTATGTACTTACTTAGTAAGTAGCTGCCTGTCAATAAGAGTCATGAATTGTATTCTGCCATTCATAAAAACCAGTCGTTGGTATTAAATACTCCAAAATTAAGCCTTCATAACTTCAAACACGAGTAAATATATGTATAGGGACTAAAACCAAATAAAACATTACTCAATACTTAGTTAGTCTTTTGTTTTTCCAAAAACTAGTACTTTACAAGGAGCAGGATTATCAAGAAATTCCTGGAGGGACGGAAGAAATTGCCTATTAACTAAAGTAGTTGCTTCTACTCGAGGCCAATAAAAATGATAAATAGGCAGCATCTTCATTAATCAGACACAATAAAACTGATTTACAATTCATTGCAAAACGTAATACCCGTTGTAAATCTCTCAATGTTAGGGCCAACGTAAAATGTTAACGTTTTTAGTGATTTTTGACTATTTTATTGTAGCAACACTACTATTTTAACGTGACGTTTGAAAAACGTGATGTTTATGTTTTAATAGAAAAAAATACAGTTAATCTTTATGTTTTTGTGCTGTCACCTTTTTAGTGGTAATTCAAGAAAAGTAGAGAAACAATGTATGTATGTTAGCCTAGTTTAATTTTTAGAGCTATAGTAATGTTTTCCAGCACAGTAAGATTTTTTCTTCTTAGTCACAATAAAATTGGCTAGTGCCCTAAGATTGTGACTCACATTTTTCCACCCGCAAAAACATATGACTTATTGCCACATCTTAAAAATTCATGGTATTATTACTTACACCATTACTTTTTACCGAGGGCCATAAACGAATTACTGTGTCATTAACGATGATCGACGGACGACAATTCGCAATAAAAATCTTTTTGCCCATGCTTAGTGTTTCCATATACTTACAAAATGTCAAACTGCTATGACCCGTCTTTAAAAATACTCGCAGTAAAAAATCATCGTAAAATAAATTGATGGCTTTCTTTTGGCGCCATTTTCGATTTATGGCGCGCTTTTTGACATGTTCCAAAATTAAAAAGTCATTTTGACAGTTGAAGTTATAAACTTTTTAGTGAAATAAGAACTTGAACGACTACATTATTTTGTTTATAGTGTTTGTGGGAGACGGGTTACAAAAGAGACCATTGTAGCCGCGGAGCTAGCAACATCTTTTGCAATTCAACAAGCAAGTGGCGCCAAAGTAATTTGCTTTTAAAATGCGTGAAGATACTTATTTTACTACCGGTAAATAACGTAAGAATTCATTTAGTGCAATTTCGAAGTGTGGATTGCGTATGATTACGTACAATGTCGGCCCTCGTTTGGCGAGGCAGGATTTTGCACATTCCTTATTCGGTTGTTATGTTTTTAACACTTTTAAAGTGTTATAAAACAATTAAGTTAGGTTATTAAACATTGTGGTAGGTAGGCATATTTTTTATCATAATAATTTGCAACTGTTAGTCTCGTTTTTGTCTTATTTGGTTCCACTTTTAGGCTCACCTGTCATGCTTGGGCCTACTTTTAGTCTGTCGCTGACAAAAACTACCTTTCTCTAGATTTCTCAAATTCTTGTCAAATACTTCTTTGTATTGTTGAGATACATGGTAAATATTTCAATTTGTCACTCTCATTTTTATTACCACTCTCCTCTATAAAGCGATGATAAAAAAGCCACTCAAATTATTATTTCTCGCAACGTAACCCTAAGACTAAAAGCTTGTTGACTTTAGTTCAATAGGTCACAGGTTAAATCGACCCTATTGAACTTTTGTGGTGAAGCCAAAGACTATTTAGTTATTTTCCTTAGTTGGATAGGTTGAGCACGATATTGCATTATTATCAAGTTTCTTCTAGACATCCTAATATTTTTGAGAGTATTTTATGCTACTTATTAGCGCCCGAAAACAGAGTAGGTGTTAGGTTGTTTTTTTCTATAGGTACTTCTATAGTTCTAATATTTTGTCTAACACTCCAGTAAAATAACGACTTCCATAATTTAGTCTACGTTTAACAGCAGTTCTGTCTATCGCTGGGGCTATGTGCGATAGTTTTTTGAATAGAAAACTAGAGTTTGCTTTAATCCTACTTCATTACTTACACTTTTTATTGAAGTTTGTTTATTTATTTAAAACATCGTTTACGTTGTAGTCCAACCAATGTTCAGTAGGTATAAACATTTCATATGGGGCGTGACATTTCGTAATGGTATGATGATCTTTCCAAGCGCATAGTAATTCACACGCGCATGCGCTAATGGATGTCACAGCTTTCTCATGTTATGTTTTTTTATGGATTAGTATGATTTAGTATTATTGGAAAACATATTTATTTTATGTGATTATAATTATTAAACATAAAGAAAATGAGCATGCAATTAGGAAATTAATTCGTAATTATATATATATAGTATTATAGGTTTTACAATAAAAATTAACAATAAAGTCAAACACGATGTTATTTCACCAAAACAATAAATCATTAGTTAAGTAACTTTCTTCAAAATAATTAGTAGTTAGCACAACACCGACAAAATAATTGCGTAATGAAACTGAAATAATTTTCTAAAGTGCAAGTCGGCCATTTTTATTAGGTATTTTATTGTGTCGGCGGCGGAACGAACATCTGCGTGTCAAATTCCTGTGTGCCATGTGCACTGTGCAGGCTTGGGAAACGAACCGTGCACATGAGGCGGAGAAAAAAACGTTGTTGCAGTTCCTGACTGGTAGGAAACTCGGGTTATTAGAAATTGAATTTGAATCGAAGAACGTAGAATACATAAAAATAAAGCTCTAGTTAGGGGTAGTTGACTCGAGAAGCATAAATGATAATTAATGTATTTTATTTTGCCAAACCACAAATAGAAAAATGCTCTAATCTATTTTTAATATCTAATAAATACATACTTACAATATTTTTAAAAGTAAGTACCCTGCATTAAAAATACAGATGAGGAAAAATCAATTAAAGTTGGGATCTTGGACTATTATTTTAGGGTAAGGTATTCAGGGATGAAAAAGGTGCACGCACCTTTATTAGCAAAAAAATATATGTACTAATAAAAATATTTATTTTAATAAATTATGTTGTTAATTTATTGATTTTGTGTAAAAGGGCTTCACAGGTTGGAATGCAATATGTATTTACTCAAGGCACTTCTTCCATCAATGAAATTCCAAAACATCACTTGAATTAATAATACTATCTTTAATAAAACCCGCACAAAAGTGTGCTCAACATTGAATAGTAACCATAGATAAAGGAAGAGGGTAGTTTTTGTAGCGTCAGCTGTTACTGAACCTGATACCAGGGGTGTTTCGTACAAAGGACGCAAATAATAGAGATTTCAACGGATCTATATTTTTTTCATCGATTTCATTTTAACCTATGAACCTACTCGTATTAGTATACCAAAGGCTTTTTTTAAATTCAATGTTGTGGATAATTGTATATTGCGGTTAAAAGGGGGACCTTTTCATTATTTTAAGGATAGTAATTTTACCTTTTTAAGGGTGTAATTTGACCTATGAATGAATTTGCATAATTATTACAATTTGTGTTGGAGTGAAAAGAATTTACAGCCTTAATTATTTTGTAATAAATGGAAGACATAGAATAGATAGTAAAGCTTTAATATACCTATTCTATGTCTTCTTGTTATTATTGTTTGTATTGTATGTCTGGAGCTCCAGGGATTGGCCAAAACCTGCGGGGCAATTGCGTAACACTTTATCAATCGGAATTGGTTTCATTTTGACAGTTCAACAACATTCATTGCGTTATTTACGTGTTGAGCAGACAAATCTTTTCGAACTTATGAAGCAATGGATTAGCAATTGGCTTCGAAATGATTCTGATTCCGATTGATAGTGTGTTACGCAATTAGGGTGTTGGTATGAGGGGTTGAATTCTATTCTGTTTAGTTGGTCAAAGTGGCAGGAAAAGCTTTTAACAGCTTTTCCCTGTGAGGAGAATTTTGGGCAATCGCTGGAGGACATGTTGAGACGTAAGAGCCTAAGTTGTACGTGTTGAACAATTTCAACACAAGTTCCCCGAAACTGTCTTATTCGCAAAAACCTTGATGGTCGCCATTCAATCTCAATTTCATTCACAGTAATTGATACACAAGACCGTCCTTATCTTAATAAAGATAAGCAGAAAGTCAGCAGAATCTTCTCCAGCCAGTATCGGATATCAACTAAACGGATATGATATCCGATATCTGGGATATCGCCAGTAATCGGTATCGGTACACTAACACATCGATATAAATCGAGTACGGGCTGCGGATGCGAAAAAAAGTGGACTGTTAAAATGACATTTCCGGTTATGGAAAGCAAATTGATTGAAAGGATGTGAGGGGAAAGGATATTTTTTTTGCGGATATTGATTGTAAAATTGGTCTAAGGATTGATGTAGCTTACACGTGCTTCATGTATTATTTAAATCTTTTGTGACGTAACGTAAGATATTATTCTTATTCTGATCAATTTAGTAAAAAAAAAATTAACATCCTCATGAAGCAGCAAAATAACAATTTCCATAATTAAATGTCATACTAATTGACATTAAAGCTCAACGATCAAAATAAGTAGCAATAAAATCCATACGCTTTTACAATCATAAAACGCGTCCGCCTCCTTCAATAGCCAGGCAAAAAGTAATAATTCGATACACAAGGAGTGTTCGAATTCGAAATTCAAAAATTCCGGGGCAGCACCTGCTGGCGCAGATGTTTGAAACATCAAATTGTATGAAAATTTCGGGATTTCGAATGCGTGCACGCTCTCGAACAGCTGTTGAAAGTTGCCACCAAAAAAAAACTTTTACCTGTGCTAAGAGGAATTACTGAGTATAATGGAGGCCGATCAGCTGATACCGACATATGGCAAGATTTTTTTGAATCCGAATTATTTATGGACAGTCGAGTTATTTATAGCCGACACACGACAATCGTTAATTTTAGACTTAATCGCTTTTGTTTATCTATTTATTCCTTTCGATTCCAGTAGGCGCATCACAAAAACGCTCCAAATTTAAACATTTTTTTCTCTCTTTGAATATCGTCCAAAACTTTTTTATAAACATTCCAATATTAACACAAAGGAGGTCACGACTTAAAGGTTTATTTATAAAATGTTCTAAACAAAGGGCCCTTCGTGCGAGGACGTCTGTTTTCTGTCTAGAGCCCTACTGTTTATTGCTACATGTCCATTGGGAGTAGTTTTGCTTCCCCACACAGTCTTTGAGCCCTCGGCCTTTGATAGTGTAGGGATCGACTGTTTTATTTAGTTAAGTCCCCTCACTATTCCAAGTCGATTAGTTTGGATGTTAAAGAAATAAAGCTGAATGTTGTCGGACAAATTATAGTGATTGTACATGACAGTGTCGTGTTTTTCGTTTTTAGATAAATAAATATACAACTGGGAAATAATTATATGGCTGGAATTAGATCTGTCTTGTTGCTTAACTGGTAACAGATGTAATTGAGCATAATGATAAATAATTGTGAATAATTCTAAAATCTTTTCAATTGAGAATGGCATTGCAATAGTAATCATGTGAAGAAAGATTAGATAATTAACTGTAATATACTGAAGCTGCTTTCAAGCTATCTCCTATTCAAACAAGCTGGGTATTGTAGTCCTATTAGAATACACTCATGAGAAAAACCCTTATTAATACCATCACTTACATTAATAAGCTCAAGCTTGAAAGTGCCAATCATTCAATTATTCAAAAGTAACGGGCAATCATCCGAATCGAACATTACCAACCTTACGACAATTAAATCAAAAATATATGATTACCATCGATTCTGGAACGTTTTTTCAAAACTGAACGCATCAATTACTGGCTGTCAGAGTTGCCATATTATACGATTGTAATAATTATACAGATCTGATGGATGGATTTGAAGAGAACCTTTTTTGATAAAGGGGTTTTAGTTGAAATTGGTCTTTGTGGGATCTTATAGTAATTTCTGTGTTTTTTGGGCAGTTAAACAATGTTAATGGTTGCTTAAACTCTTAAGATATTCGATGCTATTGCAGTCCCAAAAATTACAGTGGGAGTATTTTGAAATATAAATTATACGTTTCTTGAGAATCTACAATAAGTACCGTTTATGATTGAACATGTATACAGCCATTTAAATATTTTTTGAGAATTCAAAAACAGACCCGGACTAATACAAATTCTACAATGCTTCAATTTCGATCGTCCTGGTAAGAAACCTGACTAATACAACTACACCATATTGTTTTTTCCTGGCTAGTATTACTCATACTTGTCCCTCCATACCTAACCGAACCGCTCCCTTTAGCTAATTAAAACAAATTAGCCTATCAAACGTTATCAACAATCTTAATTATTTTGACATCACGGAAGCTTTTATTCTTACCATTATCTGATGGACAATCCTATTACGGTTGCATGTTGAGAATAATTGTCGCCGTGTTTTAACTAAATTGGATTGTCCAGTGAGCTTTTATAAAAATTGTACTTATTTGATGATCGTAGTAAATTTTGATAGTTTTTACGGTAGTTTTTTTCCTTGAATGGAGTTATAGTTTATTATTACTTCGTGTATGGAATATTGTTCTTTGAAATTGTACATTAATTTGAGGTGGTTCTTAAAAAGAAAGGTTTAAAACTTTAATATTGTTTCATGTGGCTTATTTCTTTTTTTAAGTAATTTAGTAACAGCTACACTGACATTTGCGTTTATCGGAATATAAGAATCGAGCCTGCTTAATTCGTAAAATCGACACTCAATTGACCGGATGCGCGGCCATATTTAAACTGTGATCGCGATCCCAAATAATCCAACCGCACTTGATTTCCGGCGGCCTTCAAGTTTTTGCGCAACTTACTTTAAGACTTACTTCCTATTTATAGAGTTTACATTTGAATGTGCTTTTTTAAAGAAGTTGACAGACCAAATAAGTATGTATTTATTCGTGGGAGAATTTTTGAACCGTAACTTTTACGGAACGTTTTAACAAGTCAGAGTGAATTGAATACTTGACAAATTCAATGGAATCTTTAAAGATTGTATGTCCTAATTTAGTTTTGTTAATGTTATGGTAATTGGGCTATTAGAGACAATTTTCTCCTGAAGTGGTTTCACGGTTAAGTGAGCAAGAATGTGTTATTAACGACACACGATACTTACTCTAAACTTCAAACTTGAACTGTCTTTTTGGGAGCTTTGGGCAAATAGTCTTTTGTCGTTTTGTAGTGGACTTATTTTTTACTATATCGGTAGATAAGAGTGCCATCGACTTTACCGTCATAGTTATAATAAATCCTATTTATGTGGTTAGAAAACAAATAAAAAATATATTATGATAAAACTCTGTCTAGACTAAAATTTCAATAAGTATACGAACAATTTAATAGTCCAATAAATCCCCAAAAAGTAACCGAAAATTATAAAACAACACGATTATTTAGTAAAAATCAGAATATTTTGCATTAGTCACGACAAAAATCAGGTTGTACGAGATTGCACGGCCGATGCGATGTTTAGTCATCGTTTTGTAATGCGCACACGCACCGCGACTCTTAATTTATTAGACCTATATGGTTGTTCGGACTTGAATCCGAAATTCTCGGCGCGAAACCGATCGTATTATCGATTCTCAGGACGAGAAGCGGTTTCAATGTCTTGGCGAATGCAAATCAGCTGTGTTATTGAACTTTGTGGAAGAATATTGGGGATTGATAGTCTAGCTCTTGATACGTTTACATTTTAAAACTTATTCATTTGTTTGAGGCGAATAGTTGCATAGATTATGTTGAGTCTGGCCTCGAAAGGATTGTGCTGCGACATCTTAATAATACACCTTAATTCACTTTTCAAACGTAGGTACTTCTTGAAAGTTTGAAGTTACTCGACCTTCATAGAAATAAATATTTGCTACACAATTTCGAAACATCTCTATTTGGATTCGGCAGAAATATAATCCGTGAAAAATCGCTGCCTCCTCTCGATAATAGAACCGTATCGAAAATACTGACTGGTTCCAAAAAATAGCAACCCGATTTTGCGTCTACTGCTGTAATTACATCCGCCATATTTTTTTCGCAACAAAAAGCTGTCGCCTTCGCATCGCAACACCATTGTGTTGAATTTGAATATGACAGCGTAATATTAAAATTAAATTATACCGTACATATTTAAGATCGTCCGAATTTTTCGCAAATGGCAACCCCGGATAATCGTGTCGATTAAATACTTTTTATTGTTCCAAC
Organism: Amphipoea oculea; assembly: GCA_945859645.1. NCBI lineage: Eukaryota > Metazoa > Arthropoda > Insecta > Lepidoptera > Noctuidae > Amphipoea > Amphipoea oculea. The sequence goes on from OX243873.1 coordinate 21,605,975, forward strand.
GTTCCCACGGACGGTGCACGCGAACGCGACCAAAGTTTTTTTATTTTTTTCAACGCATCCGTGCCTCGGGCTTGTTTCTGAAGGAGCCAAACTGCTTTCATTTGAATCTCGTTTGATTGTCGGTTGCTGAGGCAGCAGTACACTATCATTAGAGTATATTAACTGTGGTTTTGGTGCGTAAGCGCATTTTGACGTGTGTAAGTAGCGTGATTTATTATTATGTAACCACCTTTTGTGTGCATCTTGAAATTGAGGAGTTAAGTATGATCTATTTGGGACTTTTCCCGCCTTACTTTTTCGTTTTAAAGCTGTCGTGACGTCGTCAGTTTTTTATTGCACCTATACGTTAAAATCTACAGTCAACTTAGTTTTTTGTCGCCGAGAAATCACAGTACTGCATGATTACTAACACCGTAGCTGTATTTTGCAAGCCTACTTTTCAAACCGGTTTTGACGATGATTCGCGACTTGGTGGTGCCGATTTATACGTTATTTTTCTTCAATATTTAACAAACACTAGAATGACAATTAAAATGACATCTGGCTTTTAACAGACTTCCTAATACAGATAGATGACTTTTAAATTCAAAGGAAATAAAACATAACTCCAAAGACTTTCGGAAAAAAATCTGCATTTTTTTCCTCCGTGTCAATGACACAGATGGTAGACAAGAAAAAAACGGCAATGTTAATATTAAATCTGTTGATTAGTGTCCATATATAGATAGGCAGGTGTTTAAAAAAACGGCGTAGGCGCATAGGTGTGGTAACCTACCATAAACAAATTATCTTTTGCAGTTGCCATTGCCACTCCGACAACAGACTTTGTGCAGTGAGGTCTATTTAGTGAAGTTTTTTATTTATTTAATTTGCCACTACGATAATGAGTTACGTGGAATTCCTCTACGATTTGCTAGAGGTAAGTTTTTTCAAGTTTCTAACGTTTAGCTTTTGTATACTTGTAAGTTTACTTAACTAAGCAACTATTGATGATATTAATAGTAATATAAGAATAAGTATGATACCAACATTTTTTTACCAAATTATGTTTTATTGTATGTGACGTACCTACCTATTTTAGAGTCCAAGTCCTCTAGAAGCCTTTATCATCCTTGACTATATCTTTTACTTTACCATAACCATTTTACCCAAATTAACACAATCATAACGTTTTTATGTTGCATAACAATAACAAATGACATTCAAAATTATCCTTACCATTATTGGCCCAACGCATTCCAACATCATATACCAATGCTTTAGGACCAACATTGGTCCATAAATATCCTCATTGCACATCACAAGAACTAAACAGGTGTCCACTGGACGTCCAATTACATCTTCTTCTCAAGATGTGCTCTTCTAAGAAAACATTACATTCGCTGTCGTAACAACTTGTGTTCCAAGTGAAATGCGCTTATAAAGACATCATGTGGGATTAATATATCACACATCGTAGAGCGTGGTTGATAAAAGAAAATTGGAGTGATTTGTGAATACTAAAAAAAAAGCCTTTAATAATACGCCTAGTGTCTTGCAGATGACTAAAATCGATTAACGTGGTGTTTTTGTTTAAAATGTTAAAGATCTTTTTTGGAACACTTAGGTAGGTAGGTACTTAATTGTCCCAATAAATAAAATTAATCCATTAGTAAATAGGATTTTAACAGCTAACCACCAGGAAATGGGACGCCATGCATTGTTATGCTTACGAGGATTATCCATTTTAATTCCTGCTCATTAACTAATGCCGTCAATTTAAAAGGGCCAATAAATTGTCTTTTGTCTTCAGACTTGAAATGGATCATTAGCTAATTAGAAAACTGTCAATGAATGTTATGACTGCCATCATGGCCCATTGTGTAGACAAGTCATTAAATAACTCTATAAGGTCATGGATTCCTAGTCCTTGCCCTCGTTTCTCAGTAGTCCTCAGACTTGTCGAGACATGTTCATAACGGGTTGCCAGACCAGAATGTTTAATGGCTTGATACTTCCTAAAGAAGACTTTAATTCATCTTTGCTTCTTGTGGTGATAAAGTTTAGTTTCGGTTATAATATTTTATGGTTTCTCAATTGGCAACACTTTGCTATGGTAATACGGGTTTTAAATAAAGTATAGGCATGATCCTTTATGGTGGTAATTAACAGGATCTCCTATTCCCGGCATGAGAAATTAGAAGAACTGTCCTGGGGATTTTCAATCATATTTTACTAATTAGAACTGTTCAGCGCTTTCTTTGTAAATTACGGAAGAATGTAAAAACTTTTTAGCTCTCGCTCATAAATCCTGCAGAGCAAAAACCGCACCCTACGCTCTAAATTACTGCACTATTTCTATGCTTAGGCACTCACCGCTACTGCCTCATTCCTTAAAGTGTTGCCAGTGAAAAAAACACACACCTTCCGAACAGTTAAGTACAACTTTTTACACATTACCATAGATGATCAGATAAGTCTGACGTTCCTTGCGAGATGAAATGAAACGTGCTTGCGCAACCGAATTAAATGGAAATACTTGCCTTCTAGGTAATCTAGAAATCTGTTTAGGAATGTAGTCTTTAGACTGTTAGGCTATGGGGTCGACTACGACTGGTGTTTGTGTAATTTGAATTTATTTTGTTGATGAGAAATATTATTATATTATTACCTATGCGTTTCTCCGGCTTCTGGTAGCCGGGAATTTCATCTGTTGTCATATGATTTGATCCCGGGTAACAGACTGTAGACAGTCAAAATTGGCTTTACCAATGGTACACCCGCGATTAACCAAAAAACTTCTCAGCCTTAACAGAAATAGCCTCAGAATATTAATAGGTATAATTACGGGCCACAACCCCCTTAAAAACATCTTATTAACATAGGCGCCACGGACTGCCCCCTTTGCAGGGGCTGCCTTGACGCCGAGGAATCAGCCGCCCACGTCATCCTGGAATGCGAGGCTGTGGCTTCTCAACGTGAAGAAATCCTCGGAACAGTGAGGTCGCTCCGTGAAGCCTGCGAAGCTCCCAGGAAGCTTCTGTGCTTTTGGGCGGAGCTAGGCTGGCTCTGTTAGCCAGAATCCCCACGCACAACGGACCAAACGGGAGTCTAAGTGCGGAAAAGGGAGCCCCGTCATCATCATATGATTTGATCGGCTATTCTTGTTTTGGTTGATATGTGTGTGATTTACAGCAGATTTTCTGATTTGGGACATTAAAAACAGTCTCTTAAACTTAATATTTTTCGTGTAACGAAAATTCCTATAGATTTCACTAGGAAAGTAATCGTAGCATGATATATATTGACTTATACCGCCATCTAGTTACATAGCCGGAAAACTTTCACACTATTCATTGTTTCAAAAGTACGAGTAATTAATAACAAAAGATGGTTATCTTTTGTTATTAATTATTATTGTAACTGTAATTATTTAAATATTAAGATCGAAATCACTTTTCGCTTATAGATTGTCACCTAAGATACTATTATTAAGTTGTCACTATAATTAATTCCTTGTCTAGAGCTTTGTAGACACATTTGCATATTCATCTTTATGCTAAGATACAGATCTTTTCTCACAGCATCTAAGTAATTCCTCGGTATTATATAATGTTATTGTTTTGCTAGGAATAGGTCGTTTATAAAGATCTGACTTTTTCATTGAATAGATTTGAATTAGGTACATAATTTAAACGCGTAAATTGGTGATTTACAAATTATTTCCCAATTATATTTACACAAGGAATTAGCCAATGCTGTTATCTTGTTTCTACAAGAATGACGTAAATCATAATTTCGAATGTTCATAATTTTTATCGACGACAAATTCTTGAAAATAGAGTACAGTAGACTGCACGTTAGTCGTAACACTTTGACCAAGAGCTGCTTGCTTATACTAGTATTGTAACATGCGGCCTACTATACTTTCTATCCTACTAAGGGCTAAGTTACCTACTAAACCAGTATAAACCAGCCCGTAAAGAGTTCTTTATCTAATCGTCGGTCATAACGACGCAGTCAACAGTAACATTACATAATGTAGCATTCCGAAGATGACAGATAGGACTGTGAGAAAACTGTGTATCATTATCAAATGACTAACAGCTTTGTAAGTTGGTATTTATTGAAGTGAAAACTTCTTTAGGCGCGTTGGGTATTTTTTTAATTCGCGCCACTGTTACCGTAACCGACACCGCTTCAGACGTGTTCGGCTGTCCTCGGGATGTACTCGGTTTTAATGTATATCCGATATGTCAGTGAGTTATGGCAAAGTATTATGATTGTTTGTGTTTTGTTTTTACATCTGTCGGCTCTCTCGGAGTGCCAGTTTTTTTTTTCAAATTTTATGTCTGCTTTTATAGTGCATCTTATTTGCAGTTTCTTTTTCTCCTCCTATTCCATTAGGACTTCGTATTTTACCTCTTTCGTTTTGACTTTTAAATATACGTACCTCTCACGCGTAATACCATGACGTCCAACCTTCGCAATTTATCACCATTAAGTAGGCATGCATATTCAAATAACCACACTTTTGACTTTTATTTCTGATTAGTGACCGCGTTTGCCTAGACTAGACCCAGCCTAGTGCCTGCCTACCTATTCTGAAAACCAATGCACGCCACTGAGTGAAATAGTACTTATGTGCCAGTGCAAGCATACCTACTAAGCTTTAACTCATGAAACGAAATAGCCAATATCACTATTCAACTTTTGCACAATAATTCAAATACAATCAAAGATGTTCGTGTATTAATAAGTTTCACAACACAAGCACTCAATATAATAAGGCCATTAGGTGTCTGCATGTCAACATGGCTCACATACTTGTAAACTGTTTACAAAATGCTTAGGTACACGTGGGTTTGACGCTTTGATTACAAGGCAGAATTCCTATCTATGAGCTTGTGTACCTATTAAACTATCAACTTTAAACATTCCTTAGATGTCTCTGTTTAGGTTAGAAACAGAGTACATACGTGTTAACAAGCACAAACACTGCCTACAATATTTTAAGTATTTTATAAAAGGTTCCCAATTTCCATAAAGTTTTCATAGAAATTGTTCTACTAGTCGCGTCGCGCCTGTCTACTCCCGTAAGGCTCCCGTCTTAACTTACCGTGGTGTACTTACCTACCTACTCCCCAAAAATCGATACACTATTCTCTTTATAAGAAAACAAATTCTTCAATTTCAAGCAATTAAGTGTCGAATAGTGACTTAAATCAGTCGGTACCTAAGTATTCTGCAATTCAAGAGAGAAATGTATTCATCAATTACAAAGTCATAAAACTGTACCTACAGCACATTTACTGCTGAAGTAAACGTTAATAAAAACAGATAAATTCACCATAAATCAATAAACCCAAGGCGCTGACATGATAATCTCTTGCGGTAACTTGCGCGAGCGCATCACACGATAACGCCACGTCACTTCCGCTTGTTGGAGGCTGCGATATCCGGTCAATAAACTCGTCGTTTTGATTTAAATACCGTTGCTATTAATCTTTACATAGTAGGTACTTTAGTTTTAATTATATGAGCTTATTTCAATTATCCATAATGTCAATTATTATGATGATTAAGTAATGAATAGTCGTCTAGACAAGTCTATCTTGAACTCGTCCCTACGTAATGTCTGTTTGCAAATAGTGACTCTACAAAGAGAACTTATCAATGAAGTCAGAAAAAATATGAATCATTAGGAAATCATACCAAACTAACTTATCGTGAACATTGTAGGCACATAGAAGGTACCAGTTGTAACTTCTAGAGACCAAAGCTTATTACAAAAGAAGAAAGAAAATAAAAGAATGTCGAACAAGTATTTACAAGATTAGTCATTTCTGTCAGTAACTCAGTAACTGGCTTATGGAGGTCAGATAGGCAGTCGCTTCAAGTAAAATACTATTCAGCTGCGGCTAGACTGGAAGAAGACCCCACTATAGTTGGGAAAAGGCTAAGGAAAGGATATCAGCTATATTTCTAATTTCACTACTATGAGTGGTAGAGGCATTAGACGCATTAACATAAGGATCCTTTTAGCACAAAACAAGTTTAAACGACATTAAGCTCGCACGCACATAAACGATTTTTCCCATGCCACGCATGAAATCCCACCAATGAGCAAAATGCCCATAAAATTGCGAGACCTAGTAACCCGCATCGTAGCAACAGTATGGCAAATATCTGCCATTCTGTCTGAGTCACGCCATTATTCACTTTACTACTAAATGGTTCATTGATAAGTCGAAGGTGCAGGAGTTATGCGCTGGCGCAGCTCGTAAAGTAAGAAAAATGTGAGCATTGAATATTGGACCAGTGTTTTTCAAGATATTTTGTATTTATTTGTATTTTTTGTTAGTCATTTAATTTTGAATCTACTGTAAATAGTTAATTGTGTAATAATTGTGTACTTAGGTAAACAAATTGTGAACGAAATAAGACATTTTTAGTTAAGATCGACGCAGAATTGCAAACATGTAAAATAGACTTTCTAGAGTTAGCAATTGGTAATTTAATGGAATTTTCATAGTTTAACTTCTAGATTACCTACACCTTTGCTCATGGAGTGATGTATAATCAATTATGGGCATCATTAGGTTTTTCAAACCCACGAACCATAGATAAATCAATAAGTGCTCAGCAAATATTTGCCACAGCCCATGCATAAAATTCTTTACATAAAACAGACTTTTCATTGGTGTTAATGATCATGCATCATCAAAAGCCGCTCATCAGTTCAACAAAATGATTCTATTTGATATAAGTTTGTGTAAAACGTAACCAGATGGCGTTGGCGTCGAATTAGCACTCGAAAGCGTTGTGTTACAACGATTTCATAGGGGTCTTGTGAATTTCATCAATTATTCTTTTTCTTCTTCTTAAATATAGAAAAGTATACAGTTTGGTTGTTTTACTCAGACCTTCAACCCTACTAGTATACACATAAGGTCAAAACTTAAGTACTGAGTACCATCCTTGGTGTTCGGTATTTAGCTACGAATTAGTTCCATATCAAGACTACCCATTTGTCATTTTTTATGGCCAAATACTCTCTTCTTAATGAATTAAAAACATGGATCATTCACACCTTATGCCTCGCCTCTTATTTATTCCTTAACATAAAAGAACCCGTTAACTATTTCAAATGAGTTATCCTTACCGTAACTGAAGCATTAAGTCTTTTAACGCGTTCTATTACTAGATTGTTATACGGCAATGCGTCATCGCCGCCATCTTTGTATTCAGATCACTCTCTAACATATGGAATTAGAAAGAGAGGAGCGTGGAGAGTGTAAGAATGAGTTTTATGTCTATTTACGTGTGCCTGCTTATAGTTCGGTAATTAAAGCTTGTTTTAAGGTATATAACATTTATATTAAGGTTTCCTGAAATCTCGGAATACGATGATTTCGATGAGGTGGCTGAAAAAGGGCAGACATAATTGCATTTTGCTATAAAAGCCTTATCCATTATTCGCTATTCTTTAAATGGAGACGACTGTTCGAAGCTGACATGGCGATAAAATCAATTATAGGTTGCGAAAGGGTATAAGTTACCTAGACCAGATATAAAGTAAAGTAAAGCTATATAAAGCTATAAAAAACATGGTATAAATGATTCCCAATAGGACCAGGTACTTAAACTTCAAAAAAGTATTGAACGATCACAAAACATAGAACCACAGACATACAGCCATGTCAGTAGTACCCATCATAAAGCGTTATGATGATACAGGCAGAGTTATATGTTACTCCTCTAAGGGGTGATTTTTTGGGGAACAATTTTGAATTTTTGACAGTTCTACCGTACAAAATTTGTCAGACGTCAATTTTATTCCACGAATAAAAAGTATCTGTCGATTGAGAAATCAGCCCTTAGTTAACTTCTACCAACGATCGTCCTACGTAATATTTAGAAATAAACACATTTATTTATTAGCTCAATTTTATCAACTTTATCAGCAACGTTTATCTAGTCCTAACTAATCCTACCGCGGCCCCAATTAGGTCAAGGCAAATTCTCGTCATTCACATGGTGGCCAAATCTACAGACATTTTTATCGCGTCCTACATACACATTCGTAAGATCAACGGCCTGTAGCAGCTAGGAGCCAATAAAAGGATTGAAATCGCGATGTCGTGGCCGATCCAAAATGGCTGTTTCCGGTAATCGATTAATCTGCGCTTGCGAACGCATTACCCTTTTACTCCGAGCATTATCCAATTGAGCTAAGCGGTTAGTGACTTCAATTGGAGCTGCACTTGTTAGGGCAGAGTTATGTGAAGTGATTGTTTTCGCTGCTAGGTCGAGTGTAACACAGATTGCAGTAGATTGGGATCTGTTAAATTGTTTCGCCATAACAATAGATGGAGCGAATGGGTCAATAAAATGGATATAGCAATAAGGTCTTGAGAACTTTAAGGTGGCAATAGACCGTAAATTAATCCAAGGTAGGAGGGGATGGTGTTTCGACTGCTGTAAAGTCACGCCTGCTTTTCTGAATCATAAACAAAAATCCAACTGAAGTAGAATATCTGTCCCTAAAACAGTTCCTCGAATCTTCATTTAATGAAGTGCTTTTATTTAAGGTCAAATCCTACTTGATACACAAATACAAAACTAAACCAAAGGACCCACACTGTCTACAAAATACAAAGTTGATAATTACAAAACAACAATTGAGTCCAGTTAACGATTGTTAGTTGTTACGAAAGCTATCGTTTGATGCGCGCGCGCTGATGGCTGACACTAGCGACCTCTGCCGCTTCCGGTGCGTCTGCTTCAGTGATTTATTGGCATTTATAAGTGGAATGGTACTGTTACTGATAACGACTGATTGACATGATGGTATTTCGGATAAATTGTTACAAATACCAAAGTATTCTAGAGCAAATAAATTTAAAACTAGTACTTATGTCTTTTTGAGCTATAAAAACTTTTTCTATTTCCCAATCTGTGGCCAGAATTATTTCAACTATTTAGTAATCATAGATGAAACCAACAACTTATCTAGGTCTTAATCTTTTATCATACATAGTCTGTGAGTCAATGTGTCTTTTCTCCGTTTCCCCTCAATATGTATATTTCTAACGGTGATCTCTCACGACCATCCACGAGGCAGTACGTGTCAAAATGACGGTTTGGTAGCGTATGCGCATACCTGCGGTTTCTTCTGGAATTTGTGGCGTGACAGAACGACAGTGGTGACCATAGGCATTTGGGAAATGCGATTTGTCTAAATTACCTAGAATTTATTTTTATTTTACATTTTCAGGACGCAGTTTTGGAGTATTTTATTGGCATGACTTCGTTCGTTGACGTTGATATAGTAGGATTAATTCATTGTTGGTGTCTGTATTCGATGTATTTCAAACAAGATCACACAACACAGCTCCTTTAGCTTCCTATTATAACTCAGGATGACAAGGAAACGAATACTTTATATTTTTCTTTCTTTCAATTAAAAAGAAAACTCAACGATACATATTTACATTCTAATTCCGTGTTCCCCAGAACTCCTATTTCAAATTAATTTTAACATCTAAACAAAACAAACTATGAATTAATGTATCCCAAATGGCGGGGTACGTTTTAGAATTGAATTCGTCGGCAACCCGACACGTTCGGGCGATGACAGACAACCTAATTGATATCGCGTTGCTTCTAACGAAGTGGTCTATTTTGAAAAAAACAGAACAACTACTTAGAAGTATAAGATTGTAATACACTGTTAGTTGCTACTGAGGCTAATCGGTTTAACGAGATTTAACACGGCTTCGTAGAGTGAAAACGAGAACTTGTCAGTTTTTGGGCTTGTTCACCGTTTTCCGTCTAGTGTTGCAGTTTTGGTCTAGTGGATAAGATAAAAGAAATTATGAATGATAAGAAGATTACCAAAATCATCTGCTTTCTAAAAATGTAGATCATGGTGCATTTCTCGTAATTGATATCAAACTTTTTTAATCAATGCACCAACAAATCCTAACACCCGAAGCTTTGACGTTGCGTAAACAATAACAATCAATGCATTAGCGTTGTATGATGGGTCGATGTGATGTCAGTCCATTGAAGAAATCCGTTTGTTTATCAATGAAGTTTAATATTACTCCCACACTGGTACAAAATCTGATCTACGAATGAGATAACTAGTAGAGAAGAATGGCCAAAGTCGGGTGAAAAGTCGTAGGTTTTATGTGGGTAGTTGAAAAATGATGCAAAAGAGAGTTCATCATTGTTATGATATCTGAAACAACTTGGACGTAATTGGCTTTCTAAATGGTTAGGACGGTGGCTTAAGCTGTCGAAGCCTATTGAAACTGGACATGCCATGGAATTTGCTTTCGTTTTTATGGAAGCAGATAAAAATGAAACTACTTACAATAACTCTCAATAACAGAAAAGTTTAAGACGACATCGATGAAGAATCTGCTAGCAGCATAGCAGAAAGATTGAGAGTAAAATAGGATGATACTGCAAATTATTTAAAAATTTATTACGAAACTTACGAGATATAAAATGGTAGATAATATAATTTAAATACACTCAAAAGGTGTTTCCATAAAAATGCGCACATCATAGCAGTACGTAACCAAGTTATTCATGATTATGTGAACGCACGCATTTTTCAGATAACAATCTGAGTAGGAAAGTAGTATAAAGTAACAATACAATTAGGTACATTGCATTGTTTCTAATAGAACTGTCCGTTAGCTCCTCAGACTTCTTCCGACGTAAAGCCACGCATTGATTTATAGATAAGAATGAGAATTATTCTAATTATTTTTCTACTAATGAGTGGAATGTCAATGTTTACTGGGTCTTCTTTTACATTTTTGCTATTGTTGAATCAGTTAAATGCTATTTACATTTTTGCTATTGTTTGAATCAGTTAAATGCTACCTTGCATTCATTTCTTTTTCTTCTAGCATTTATTTCAACGACCATTTATTTAAATCCTCCACCAGCTCTTTTCTGGAGTTGACTCTGCCAAAAGAAGTAGCGCTATTTTCGTAGATTAACTAGAAAATTAAGAAACCCAACTCCAAGTAAAATCCTCCTAGGGTTTTGACAAAAAAGGGCCTTCTACCCAAACAATGGCAGAAATCACACATTGTCCATTACATAACTTTTAATTAGACATCATTACATATTCCACGGTACCGTCCCGCTGCCGGGCGTCGAACCCGCTTCCGTTGCGCGCGCGCACCGGTGATAACCATCGAGACTTATTATTTAAATTTTGTAATACCATGCTCTTATGAATATTGAGTTGTTGTTATGCGGCGCTTGTTTTGTAGAAGTTGCGGCAATTTTAACTTGTTCCGGTCTCATTTACACGTAATTCTAGGTGGTAGATGGTTTGGTAAGATGGTTCTTATTTTTCCGCTTTTTTACATATTACCTTAGCAATATGCTTTGTTTTGTAACACACAATATAGGAATGACACGAAAAACTGCAATGATGGTCCGGAATAAGCCAGCACAGCACCATCAAAGACATTTAATTCATAGCAATAACGATTTTTTTTCCTTCATGCCTATGAACTAAAAAGTTTTAATTTAAATTACGACATCAACCCATGTTGTAGAGGATATTACCAATACACTATGGACTATAGAGTGTCCCCATTAATTTACAATGCCAATAGAATACATAGCCAAACGAGCGAACCCGCGGGCATAGCTAGTAGCAAATAATCTGGTACAAAAGTGAACAGACACGAAGGTTAAGATAGTACTGCAGAAATAATTACCACATCCAACCAAGCAAATAAATCAAATAAACTAAGTAATTTAACTTAGATTGCTGAAAAGTTAATAACTAAGTATTGCTAGACACGCAAGGCTGGGAAAATATTGCTTTTACTTTACAAGCATAAGTTATTAGAGGCATTTTTCAGATTAAGTGGCTTGTGTCTTGAGTAGGAGTTCCCATTATCTTTATTATTAGGTGATGAAAGGCGATGTTATTATATCCGAGAAAAAAACATTATCGTCTATGTGGAGTCATGCCGAAAATCTGATTCTCGGATAATGAAGGGACTTTAGTAGACCATGTTACGCATGAGCAAATTATCGTTTAATTTTTAAGCAAGCGTAGATAATTATATGCTGATAAAAAGGCCCTTCAACCTTACAACTAGTTCAGTTTACTACGGAAACACTTGAAAATAATCCCTGGATATATTTTTGGTGTAATGTTTACATTCCCACGTCAGCGCGTGTCGATAGCTTAACGAATACAAAATTGTATCAACAAGATAGATAGACAGATACAAACAAAATTCAACTTTATTTCGAAGGTGATAAAGGTAAAAAGACAGTTCTAGAAGATGGGGCTAAGTTTGTACGCACATCACCGTCACATGTCAATCAACTGACGGTGTGACTTGATGAAAACAGAAGTGTAGAAACGTCAAAGAAGTTGTACAAAGAAGTGTACCCAGAATAACATTGAAGTAAGAAAAAAATAACGGTTTCCGAACCACTCCAACAGCCATTTTCTAAATTAGAACACAAACTGACAGCTAAGTTCGCGCCACAATTTATATGGTGCGTTCCGTTTTAAACGATGATGTGTGCGTTCGGTTGAGATCTTTTGCTGTTTAAAGATACAAAATATATTTTGGGAGAGACATATTTTATGCAGAAGAGTTTACATTTTTAAAATTGAGGTATTTATCATTGTCAATAGCGTCTAATTCAAGCTTGGTTCTATTTTGAGTAACAGCAATTTTACCGTAAGCATATAGACTATACATACATCAGGATTTTTTGCCTTTGATACTGAAGAGTCTGTTGACTCTATAAACACTTTTTTCGCTTAACTGGTTTCCAGCAAAAAACAAGTCCCAGGTCCGTTTACTCCGGCCCCTCCTTTAGCACATTTATAAACCTTGGAATATCAAATAAAACACGGGGAACTGTGTTAATAATCACCCCGAATGGTGCTCGTAACAAATTAGAGACGTCAACTCGTCGCCCGCGGCCGGACACGGTCGTCAAGTGGATTGTGACGTGCATACAATTGTTTTGACTAAAATAACTTTTGCGTTAACGGGAGCTTTCGCTAACGAAGATTTTTAACAACTTTGGGAGTGATAAATTATACGATTTGCTAGTAAAGATTCAAAATAGGGCGCGGATCCAGCACTATTTGAATAAAATTATGACAATTGAAATATTGTCAACACAAGACTTCTTTGCAAGAATTCAGATAGTTGGCCGCAGTAATGCATCTCAGTTTCCAAAAACAAGTTACCTATCAAAATATTTGCATATCAGACGGAACTGAAATCAATCCCAACTGATAGAAATCTAATACCTAGTCCAATACTTAGTATATTTCCCCAAGGTCTTCCATATCGATAGAAGGCAAGTGTCTACCCGCGTGGGAGATGTGATGCAACCCTGTATACGGTGGGCGTATGACGCTTTACCTTGTAATTAGATAACGTTTTTATGCCATATAAGATTTGAAACCTTGTTTTTTTTTACCTTCCTTAAAGTTGAGTGTCTTCGTGAGAATTGTGGGACATGACGATTTTGTTAAGTTATTTTGTAAGAAAGACTTGTTTAGTTTTTCTTGAAATAGAATGTCTGGGAGCATGATGCTTTGCATAACATTTGCGACTTAATGTCAGTCCTGACTAGTTCAGAGATACAAGATGAGTCTTACAAGATATTATGCTAAAGTTAATCTTACAAAAAATATATTAGAAAGAGAGCTTAGTGGATGAAAAGGAAATTAGGAAACGAGTCGATTTTAGATAGGAACACAGTTTTTGTATTTCTAACGTAGGCTTCGTTTTATGATTGTTTTTAACCGTACCTACTTATTATTATTTTATTTTATGATAATGCCCTTGCCTGTCAGTGTAAATTTCATTAATTATTAAACCTATTAAATTGTTTTAATTCAAACATTGCACGTAGGTGGAAAAGGTCTTGCCGCCTAATATGGTTCTTGTTATCTCTGCTTATTTCGTAATCTTTTTGTCGGCAATCATTTGCATGTGTTATGTCAAATAACTGATTAATCACATTCTTAATTATTTCCAATGTAAATAATATGGAAACGTCGTTAAAATAGCCTGAATAAGGAAATACAAGTGTGGCATTTGAAAGCCTAACAAAAACAAAACTGTTTGACAGTTACATTTAAAGTGGCAACATAAATAATAGTCAAATGAAAGAAATATTTTCAAGTAATGCTATACAATTTATGTTACATATATTATCTAGCTGTCTAATGTCACCTCTGCCTGTGATATTTTACAAATGGCAGCGTAACATCCTCATTTTCTATCTATCCTTTTGCTGCGCGGGAGTTGCGCGCCAAAACGTCACAACCGCCGCGTCACTTCAGCAACCTGCTACGTTTCGTTCCTACTATATTTACGATACAACGAGTTCTATAATTGAGCGATGCGGGAGAGCTCAACACATCGCGGTCCATCTTTTTAGAATACGACACAAATAACATTCTATATTTGTAAATTTATACACCACCAGCTTTGAGAGCACCTAGGACTTCGCGAAACGCAACAGGATTCTCACCCTTATTCGTTGGCGATAAAACTCACAGTTAAGTGACGGTAATAGATAGGATAAGGTACTTCGTTTTACTTGCATAGAATATGCTAAGGTGGTACGGTTACGCAGCAGCCATGCCGATGACCACATGCATCAATGTTTGTAAATAGAAACACAGCGTACTATGGGACGGCTTTGATCTTTCAGTTTAGAAATGGGAACAGTCCATCGCCTGTTTTCTTCAGATGAAAATTGGAATGAATGGAGAACTCTCAATGTATTTTGAAGCTTAGCAGAAACCCGTGTTCACGTTTCGGGTGGTGTATTTAAAGATCTGTGCGACTACTAGTGACATCTCCTGAGCAAATATTCTAACTTGGCTTTGTTTACTAACAACATTAAGCATTCGAAGCGCGTTCCCTAATTTTACAACAGCGTGGTCAACAAACAAGTTTTTCAGTCCTCGCCGAGTCGTTTTCATAGAAAAATTAGCTTCAACATGTGAATGTAACCTGCTCAAAGGCATCTAACGCGTGTATTTGCTCATTCCATTACCCAGCTGGTTTGGGAAGTGAAAAATCACGCTTATCGCGGCACAAACATAGGGAACGATGGTCTGTGGCTCGAGCCATCTGTTCGTTGCACCCATAAAGATAACGAAAATGTACAAACGGGAACGCATTCACTACGTATCAATCGTTTGCGGTGAACGCACCCGCGCCTTTACTTTGAATAAATTACGCGCGAAAAACAGTCGGCCATTTTGCATATTTCCGTACGATGTGTTCCATATTCGAGAGTACGGTGTGTATACAGCGCCCGTTTGATATTCTCTTTGAAATGTGGTTTATTTTTAATCGCGTTGTCCTATTTAATCCGTTATGCGAGTGTGGAAGCGCCTCAATCAGTCTCAACGGTAGCCGTTGCTTTTGACGTCGTGTTTTCTGTTAAAACTGAAAATAATTCAGCAAAATGCTTAAATACATAATATCAAAGATAAAAAAGGTCGATATATTTTTAAGAGCACGTACTTGGCTTTTTGGGATATGATTTTAAATATTGTTCTCTTTGTTTCAGATTTATCCGGATCCCGAGTCGGAGAAGGCTATTATGGGATCGGTGGTGTACTGTATCCACCACAAAGAAGGATGCCAATGGTCGGACGAGCTACGAAAATTGAAGGTGAGTGAGAAAGCTAAATATTTGCTAAGATAAAGTTAAGTAGGTAAATAGACCGATCGATCTATCATTTTGTGTGCGTCTGTCATGTCACGACACATTTATTTATCTGGCCGACAATAGTATTTAATTTATGACAGAGCAAGTGCGAGTCGGTTTTCAAAATTAATTGCTGGTAAGTTCATTTAGTGTGAACACGCTAATTTGTCAAATGTTCGCTTGAATTAAAAATAAATTAGTCTTCTGATGAATTTAAATAACAGCATTTGTTATAAGATTTAACAACTAGTTAGCACTATAAGACTAATTAACAAGTCGTACATAAATGAAATAAATTATCCGGTTGCATATTTTTTTTTCTACTGCATAACAAGTTCATTAATATTTTTAATTGTACACTTTTCTTTAAAACTTAGATCTCGTTCGAATCACCCATAAAACCTAACGACCGATACGATAACAAACCGACCTATTTAATCTTTACACCCGATTCAACATTTTAAGATCACTTTCTTATGTGCAGGCGCATCTGAACACGTGCAAGCACGATGCGGTGCTTTGCGCGGCGCAGTGCGGTGCGATGATCCCGCGCGTGTTGATGCAAGATCACTTGCGCTACACCTGTCCCCGCCGCCGCGCCAACTGCGAGCATTGTCATAAGGAGTTCTCGGGAAGCGCCTTAGAGGTAAGGGTTGAGGATCCTTTTGATGTTTTCCCGCTGTTTATGTAGACGAAAGAACCGTTAGTGTCAGATTTTGTCCTTGGTGGTGTGAACGAGGGTTAACAATTCAAATATAATGCATAATTTACAATTCCTAAATAAGACAACAATAATTACTGTCACTGTTACTGTCTATTGTCTGTAATTTATATGGTAATATAGCATAACAAAAAGCTGAGAGGATTATGATGGCTTTTCGAAACAAAAGCAAGGATTAGATTGAAAATTTCGGGGAAAAGCTACTGTTTTCAGTCATGATTTTTAACAGCATGTAAATTGTAATTTTCAGGAACATCAAGGCAACTGTGGCCACGAGCCAGTTTACTGCGAGAACAAGTGTGGAGCTAAAGTGCAGCGAAGACATACGCAGCAACACATTCAGCAGCATTGCAGTAAACGACTAGTGCCTTGCAAGCATTGCGGACAAAGTTATACCCAGGTGAGCATCTACAAATGCTAGTTCATAAGGCTACTGTCAATAAACGAGTGACCCTTTGGGGATTTCTGGGTGAAAAATAATCTAGGAGAAAGTAAGCTTTCTACCCTCCAAAATATATTCGACTGACCTAACTAAAAGTGAAATCCAAATTGATATGCTTGCTTACAAGCTTGCAACTCGTCTCGAAACTTTACTTTTGTATAAATCGCCCTTCAAAACCTCGCTAGTCTAAACAACCACCTTCACTCTTCCACAGGACACAGTATCAGCACACGGAGCATCATGCGCCCGCGCACCAGTGGCGTGTCCACAACGTTGCGGCGCGAGTGGCGTGCCACGTGCAGACCTGGCCGCTCACCTACGGGATCATGCCGCGGCCGCCGCTGCTGCAGCGTTACCCTGCTCCTTTAGAGATGCTGGGTGTAGATTTAAGGTATGTTCCAATGGTTATTACTAAATAAACGTTTAAAGCTTACAAAGCTACAGGCAATGTAATACAATTAGCTATCTACAATGCAAATGATAAAAACGATGAGGATAAAGCATAGTGAAGATAGCAAATAACTATAAAAATAAGCATTTGATGATTTTGACATCTATTCTGAGTACTTACTTTTGTAAAGAGTTTGAATAACATTGCGAAGATAAGTGTCCAAGCGATCCCGGGCAAGTGTCACTGTAATATCAAGACACTCTTTTAAAAGATTCAAAAGTTTTAACCAATCTTTCTAACTTTACAGGGAACAAGACAAGCTCTAGAAAAACACACAGAAGAAAGTTGCCAGCAACACTTAGCCCTCGTCTCGGCTCTCGCCAGCCGCCAAGCGCGACAACTAGACTCGTTGCGCTCTGCAGTTGCGCGACTATCAGTCAACTGTTCTGGTGCTCTTGTGTGGCGTATCAGCGACTGGGCTGCCAAGATGGCGGAGGCCAAGTGCAAAGATGGCGTTGAGCTTGTATCTCCCGCATTTTATACCAGCCAATATGGATATAAGTTGCAGGTAAGCTTTGAAAAGTTATTTTTTGCTATTTAGTTCAAACATGATTGGAAACTTCCACGGCAAAAAGAATGATGGGCATTCTTTTTATCATCGTAGAAGTTTCCAGTCTTACGGAGGCCATGATCTACGCTCAGCGCGCTCGTGGTGATCCCATTCTGACTCCCGAGGAGTATGAGTCATATTTTCAAAAATTGCTAATTGCAGAGCCGAGTCCGAACAAAATACATCTGTTCCACATTCACGCTTCACTAATATCTAACTACCCACTTTTGGCATGCCTGCCAAATTCCCGGTTCGTCCCCACGTATTAGTAAAAAGCTCCTTGGTCAATAATAAAAATGAATTCACAATTATTGCCACGAATATGCAGTGATACATCTGCAAATATAGTAGGTATGTCGTGCATGTTTTTTATTTTCAATTGTTGAATTTTGACCTCTTAACACAGAAATCGTGTTGCCATCCAAACTTCTTGTCGTAACGCCACATGTATCACATTTGTTGGTAAACAAAGCCACGCCGCTGTATTTGTATGAGTCAACTCGAGTATGATGACTAAACTCGCGTCCCCACGGAGACTAAATTAGACACTTGCTCATACAGTGTGTAATGTAATATTATTTTGAGTGTAATAAATCATATTATAGTTGTTCGTTTTGGTAGACTGTGACATTTGTTAATGAATTTAATTTCTATTCTTTTTCTTGCATTTTTACTTTTAAATGACTAGTTTGT
The DNA here is from genome assembly GCA_945859645.1 of Amphipoea oculea. Lineage (NCBI taxonomy): Eukaryota > Metazoa > Arthropoda > Insecta > Lepidoptera > Noctuidae > Amphipoea > Amphipoea oculea. The sequence continues at coordinate 21,624,570 of OX243873.1, forward strand.
AGTTATTTTGGTTTAGACGATTGGGGCGGCTGCAGCAGGTTTTAATACTCCAATCTCTTTGGAACTTATATATTTGAGCCGTTTGGGGTTGAAACACTAGGGCCATGGGGCCCGAGTGCCCATTTAGTGTTTCGAGACATCACCAAGCGGTTGGTCAACTCTTCACGTGACCAGAGGGCTGGCCTATTTTTTGGTCAAAGAATCAGCATTGCCATACAACGTGGCAATGCTGCCAGCCTTTTGGGCACGTTACCTGTTGACAGCGATGCGGACGATTTTTTTGGTGCCCTTTGATTATTTCCCCTCCTTTTTTATATACCTACATTATTATTTTAAGATTGTTAGCTTTTTAAATTATGTGAATATTTGAATCTTTAGACGATTTGCGTAATAGGTTTTGGATCTCCCACATGGCAGGGTCCTTTTTAATAATATTTTAATTTTTGTCTCCTGATTTCTAAATTAAAGACCAATGTTATTTTAGTGGCTTGTACCATTAAACTAAATTCGACCCATGTTATTTTAGTGGCTTGTACCATTAAACTAAATTCCCATCTCCTTTTTTCCAGGCGTCACTATTCCTGAACGGCAACGGGGCTGGCGAAGCAACCCACATGTCAGTGTACATCAAGATCTTACCCGGTGAATACGACGCCCTTCTCCGCTGGCCTTTTGCTCACACGGTCTCTTTCACTCTCTTCGACCAGAGCTCAAGCCCAGACAGAGCCTGCAACATCGTCGAGAGCTTCGTTCCCGACCCCACATGGAAGAACTTCCAAAGACCATCTAAGGAACCCGATGCGTTAGGTTTTGGGTTCCCAAGGTTTGTCTCCCATGAAATGCTGAAGAAGAGGAACTTTATCAAGGATGACGTCATGTTCTTAAGGGTTAAGGTAGACCCTAGTAAAATTGTAGCTGTTTAGTATTATAGTTTAGGGGATAGTTATTTGTGTACGGTAATAAGCCCGATTGTGGGTGCTACTCAATTTAATCAGGGGTAACACGAAAGTTTTTCAAAATTTGGCCAGTATAGAATCAAGCTGAGGGTACATACAAAGGCAGAGATAAAATATTAATGGGTTCAATAATTATTATAGTCGGGTAAATTTAGGTTTCATTTAAGGTTTTATCTAGTTTTAGAAGCCTTAAACCATTTTTCTAATGTTCAAATTTTGAGTAGAATTACAGTGAAGTGGTTAAGAGTACTAAAGAATTAAGTTGGGGTTAGATGAACGTTAGGCTTAGATTTAACTTAGTTCTAACTTCAGGCTGAATCCAAGTTAAACTTAAGTTATTAACACATTATGTGTATTCTATAGTCATTATTTAGTATTAAGTAACTTGAAGTCATAGTTTTAACTGTAAATATTATTTTTATACTTAGCTCAGTATTTTGTACATATTTGTAAATATTAGTTTTAGTATGCGCATACGCAATTGTTATCCTTTCACTAAAGATCTCTTGAGTTTCATTGCCGGCAGAAGAACGTAACAAGCTCAGCATGGTTTCAAAGTATTTTATACCTTATTTCTTTAGACATAGTGTACATATTTTCTTTACTTTAACGAGACTTGCTTTTCTGTGCCATATTTAGTAGGATTGTTTACCTATTAGCACTATTTGCAGATGTTTTTCGTAGGATGCCCTACTAAATGTAGTATGGCCTAAAAAATAAGATTGCCTGGAAATAACATGAAGATATAATTTATCAGTATGAGATGAAAACTTCGTTTGCAAATGCAAATTAATGCCATATTCTTGCTTTTAGGGTTGTTCAAATGCCTTACTAATACGACTAATGGTTTGGATTTTCAGTTTATACTAACCCATGCGTTGATATAATATTTTTCGCCGAAGAACCCTCTATTCCCCAACCCTTCCCGCTATTTCTAATTCTAACAATGAGTTATCATTACTAAACCACCTTTTCAGCTCATTTAGGCAGTGCATTTGTTTTCAGGCCATCTTAATAAAATCGAACCAGTATAAATATACACATTTTTATAGTAGACTGCAAAAATTGTGTGTAGCTCTCTCCAAATGTTCAGAACGCGTTTTTGTTAGCCTTAAGCGAATTTTATCGAAGGCTCTTTGAAAAATGCTTTGGACTTACATCTTCAAACTTTATCCCTAAGGGACCGACAGAAATCTTTGACACATGCAGCTTCGTTATATCGGCAGATCTTTGTATATATTTTCTGTTTTACGAAAACAATAATTTATGGATTTTTTTTGTTGAAGACATTTCTGTACAGACGCCAGCACATCAAGCTACTACAATCTGTCAAATTTCTTTAATACATTTTCAACTTTATCGTTAAAAAATAAGGTTCAAAATTGATTGGGAAAATTTGACAGTTTCGGGTAGCTTGATGTGCTGGCGTCTGTACAAAGTGTCTAACTTTGTACATACAAATCAATGTTTTATTACAATTATTGATTATTAACCTAAAATTCTTATGTATTCGTTAAGCTGGAGTTAAACCAAAGTGTTGTGATTGCTTTGCGTTTTAAAGAATATGGGGTATTGTACATTTCCATTTTGCAAAGTAAATCAACTTAAAACACGGCTAAAGCTGTATGTAAGTTATATACATTTATCTCTATAGATACATATACATTTAAGTTTTTGTTTTCGGACTTTCGTGTGCTCATTTCTAACTTGATCTTAAAGATTTCTCAAATTATGTTTAATGGACGGTGTAGCATTTTTCGACATAGGTTGAACTAATACAGTTGTAATGTTTAAATTCTTCATATTTTTCCTTTGTCAGTAGTTAAATTCAGTAAATATCTATAAAAGTTTTTAAATATTTAACTAACCAGCCTAGTTTTCTAAAGTTTTCTTGGTTAATTTGGATCTCTTCTAAAACGCTTTTTTTATTGAATAATTTAATCTCAACTGTAATATTACATTCCAGTAAAAAACATTATTATAAGTCTGGAAGCCATTCTGTAATTATTTATTTTATTACAATTAGGCTATGGGATTAATTGAGAGATTGAAGCAAAAAAAAAATTACTTACCAACTTTTTTTCTACCGTTACTTTGTTTTGTGTTCTTCGCTTTTAATTGTCTAGTTTTTGTTTTGTAAAATCTGGAAGTATGTACCTGTTCCATTCCATATGATAAATTGATAGATAGATTGCCATCTGATAAAATGTGCAAGCTTTTTTAGTGTCTATAAAAAATATTTTTTTTCTCTCAGTTTGCCCTAGCTTTTTGTACCTTTTTTTGTAACCCGTAGTTTACAACTAGGCTACTTGCTATTATAACCTTAGTACCTAATATAAGACTAATTAAAATTAAAGGATAAGCAGATTGTATTAAGCATAGGTCTAAGATACTTATAAGCATTTGGCAAACACGGACACAGTAGAATGTAAGAAAATGAAAATAATTTGCGAATGGCCCCACTAGATTTTTAAGAGAAAGGCCCATCTTAGATGTTAAGAGGAAATATACTATTTTTCCGATATAAATATGATTTTTATTGACATGGATTTAACACCTTTTATCAATGAGTTATGAAAGTATGTACTTGGCATTCTGGATCTTGCACTGAATGCACATCATCGTGGAAAAAGCAATAAGTATTTGTAACTACACATACGACCGATGGCCGATGGAGCAGACGAGGTCCTTGAGTGGAGATCACGTATCGGCAAGCTTAGTGTGGGATGCCCCGCAGCTAGATGAACCGACGACCTTAAAAAGTGGCTGGGACAGGGGAAGGCGAAGGACAGGGTGCACTGCAGTCTGGGAGAGGTCTATGTCCAGCAGTGGACTGCGATAGGCTAAGTTGATTGATTCTTCTGTATATGTTTGTCCCTTTACGGGAGTTGAAAACTACCGTAAAGGGACAAACATATACAGAAAGTATAATACACACCACGAAAGATGAGACTCGACAAGCTCAGTAGTAGGGAGTTTGCGCAGGCAAGTCGTGTACGAAATAGTTACCCATAATGTGTATATCTATTCAGGGATTTACCGATGACACTTAGATAAAAATTCTTAACAATATTATAATATTTATTACGAAATAATAAAGTTTAAGATAAAAGTCAAGTCTCATCTTTCGTGGCGCATAGTATAAGCACACCCCAGACACTCCATACAACCCTCGCAAAATAATTACCTACTACTACTACATTAAAAAATGACGTTTGTATACGTATGAATGTGTGCGTGAGGTACTTGTGTTTGCGAGCGCTCTTGTTAAAGAACTGCGACGAATACGCCGAAGTGCGGGGTGAGGTGCGGTAACTGATGTTAGTGAGGGGAAGGGAGTGGCCTTTCTGTACGTATTACTTTAAGTATTCTGTGGTTTAAGTGAAGTACAAGTAGGTATACAAACGTGACATTAAAAACAAGTAATAGGTTTTAAAAGCATTTAGTTAAAAGAATCCTTTCTGAAATTAGACTTTGCCAGTGATTTATGCCAGCAGCCAGATTACTTTTTACCTGACTGAATGACAGCAAAGACAGGGTTATGTTTTTGAATACAAAAACCTCATGGCTACCACCTGTCTAGAGAAGCTGAGGAACTTCCTTAGAAAATGTGGAGTTCCCTTAAGCTTGAGGCCAAACGAGCGCAATTTTTTAAATTGTGAGTCGCGTATTTTGAGTATCGCAATTTACGTTCAACTGAAATTCGGTTCGGCTGCCAGACGGACGGACGTAACTTCGGTCGCATCACACTAATATTATAAAGGCGAAAGTTTGTGAGTGTGTGTGTGTGTGTGTGTGTGTTTATATGTTTGTTACTTCTTCACGCTCAAACCGCTGAACCGATTTAGATGAAATTTGGTATAGAGATAGTTTGAGTCCCGGGAAAGGACATAGGCTACTTTTTATCCCGATATTCCCACGGGATCGAGATTTACGCGGGTGAAACCGCGGGGCGCAGCTAGTTCTGTAATATAACTGACGCTTGCCTCGCTAACCTCCCTAACCCTGAGCGCAATTCGGTTGAAATAACGCGCATGAGTCAGCAGACAACTCATTTTGCGTTGCCGTGTGATACAAACAGGACTTTAGTATAAAACCGATTGCAGCGTAAATTCCGCGACTCACAGCTCTAAAAATTACGCTAGTTTGGCCTCAGCCTTATATTTATAAGCACAGCATGTATCAGAAATGCGTGGTTATATTTAAGGGTGTCCAGACCATCAAACTGAACGACTTTCTCCATGCGGCCAACATCGTAATCTCGAAACTATTTTTAACTGTTCCATACAATACTTCAATACCTACACGACCTTAATGTAGTAGTGGAACGGCTGTTTATTTTTCGCGACTATGATGTTGGTCCCATGGTAAAACTAGTTCAGTTTGATGGTTTCTACAGATGCCCATTGGCGTATCTAGGGATTCTTTCTAGGGGGGGCCTGGCCCCTAACCTTTTTTTTTTCTCTCTGTGGAAATCCTCATGGACTTCCTCTATCGTGGGGGTGACAGAGGGGCATGCCGGACTCTTACCGGCTAAAACAACCACTGTGTTCCACCTCTACCTATGGCCGGGGGTACGGGATTCGCATAAGCATTCACCGCTCTCCCGACAGGCCGCGACCCGCTGTTCCTCAGCGGGGCCTACCTCCCCGTGCGCTCATTCCTACAATGGCCGCACCCACTCTCGAGTGGCGCGCGTGGAACACTGCAGCGCCAACTCGGGCCTGTCTGGTCGGACGACGGACGCTCCTAGTCCGCCGACCGCAGGCCACACCTCTCATGGAGGTCGTAGATCGTTTTGCGCCCTACTCGGGCGCCCGGTGCGTCTCCTGCGGGAGGGGAGAGAGGATGCGGCTTCTCTCCCGCTCGGCCGCCTCCTTTGCAGACATGACATCCTCGCAAAAGGAGGCAACACCGTCTCATGCGCTCCCGCTCTCGACCATCGAATGAACGACAGCAGGGAGCGAGAGATCGCTCCTGCCTATTGCAGCGATGAGGTCACGGCGCAGCCTTGCCCAAGCTGGGCACTCTTCCAACATGTGCTGCTCCGTATCCTCAGGGCAAGCCGGCGTCTGCTTCCGACCATGATGTCGGACACCTACCGACTAAAACCCCACTATTGCGTGCCACTTCTTTGAGCACGACTGCTCGAGCGACGACACGGCCCCAATTTCGCCGCCCGCAGGCCCCTTCTTATAGTGGCCGGAAATCGTTAAGCACCCTTCGACGCCCAGCTGCTCTTCTGGTGCGGGTGGAATGAGAGGTATGCTCTCTCCCTCTCCGCCGCCTCCTTTGCATGCATCAACTCCTCGCAAAAAGAGGCCACAGCTTCGCACGCGTTTTCGCTCCCGACCATGGACTGAACCAGCGCCGAAAATGACAGATCACCCGCACCAAGTGTCACGACGAGGGCACAGCGCTGTTGGGCCCAAGCTGTACTCCTCCAACGTATGTAACGCCGTGTCCTCGTAGCAGTCCACACAGTGATGACAAGCAGGCGTCCGCTCCCGACCTATGCGACGCAGGTATTTCCCGAAACATCCGTGTCCAGTAAGCACCTGCGTCAGCCGGAAGCTCAGGGCGCCATGCTGCCTCTCCAGCCGTTCTTCCATAACAGGCCTTACCGCCACTATTGTGGCGAGCCCCCACCTGGGTTGCGCAAGTCGCTTCCTCCATTCAGCCACTAGGATCGTGGATCGAATTCCCGAGGAACCGGAGGCTGACCACGTGCACGCTCCAACTTCCGCCAGCGATATAGGGACACATGGATTTTCGCGTCCAAATCCCAGGGCGTTGATCCGGCCAGGAGAGTTGCTGCCTCGTAGGAGATCGTACGCTATCCTCTTATCAGCCTAACAGCTATTGCTCTTTGCGACCTTCGCAATATTGCAACATTCCGGCCGTCAAAGTGTCCGCCCACACGGGCGCCCCATACAGGGCCATGGACTTCACAATCCCCACGTACAGTCTCCAGCAGGAGGTGTTGGGCCTCCCCAACTTAGGTAGCAGTTTTGCAAGAGCAGCTGCAGCGCTCATCAACCTGGGGACTAGCTGCTGAATGTGCGGTCCGAAGTCCCACCGGCTGACGAGGACAAGTCCTAGGTACTTCATCGTCGATTCGACACCGACGCGGGCGCCTCCTACCGCTGTGTGTAAATCGCGTGGTGCGTGGGTTGTTCCGAGGCCCATGGAAACAGAGGGCCTCAGATTTGTGCAAAGCCACCTCGAGACCCAGACGCCGGATCCTTCCAACGAACTACGCAACCCCTGCCGTGGCCTGTATGGCCGATTGCCGATGCGTTTGCTCCCGGGCCGTCAAATCATAATAATACTCTAGCTTATTTCGTTGCTTATTAGTAGATTCAATTATTTTTGTGATTTCAAAAGTAACTAAATGAAATGTATTATGTAGTTAATAATAAGTTTGTGTATGTCTTGTCTTGTCTTGTTTATTTGATTGCTTTTGTGTGAAGTTATATTCTGTACCTAAGTATTCAGCTTAAAATTTCGAATAGGTCCCCAAACATCCTAGGGTGGGCCTGAGACCATTCTAGGGTGGGCCGTGCCCACCCGGCCCCCCCCCTATATACGCCAATGGATGCCAGCAAATCAAGCTAACCGAAACTGTAAATTTTTCCCAATCAACTTTGAAACTTATGTTTTAGCGATAAAGTTCAAAATCTATTAAAGAAATTTGACAGATTGTAGTAGCTTGATGTGCTGGCGTGTGCCATACCCTTAAGAGCCTATACTACCTTAGCTAAAATTCACTCTTTATCTCGCTCATACGATACTGCTCGCTGACTGAGTGAGAGCGAGACAGAGTGCGGTGCTGGGCGGCAGGCAGCGCCAATAGTTTAGGTATTTGCTTTTTACAGTGAAAATAATGGTAATTATAAAAAAGTAAATAACATAAGACCTGCTTTAAAGTAAGTTCAGTTAGTATGCAAAGTTTCGTGATCTAATTTGAAGTATTTTTTTAATACCAGCGGTTTATTGTTCGGGTTAGAGGTAACTTTGGATTTATTTTCTATCTAGAAAATGTTATGGAATCGTGTTTTCCTCTAACATAAGACTTAGCATTAATCCTCAACTTTACCATATATTTATTTCAAAATTAATGGTGCAGTATTTTCGACATAACGGAGGATCACGCTAAGCCATTTGAGGTAGTAGGTATAGGCTCTTAAATATGACCACACCTTTCTTATAAACGCTGTACCTACCTATAAGTAACGCTGGGGTAAGACCGTACCTACGAATCATATTTTATTCGATCGAACGGTCAAATAAAATGGAATAATAAAATAGAATAAAATGGCGCCGAACACAAAGTTGTCAGCATTAAAAAATATAGCTCAGCCGGGCAATTAATTGAAATCAAATCAAAAGTCATTTATTCAAATTAGGCTGAGAACCAACACTTTTCGAACGTCAAAATTACATAAGACAGTCCCCCAAAATGCCCGCTCTTCATTCGTACGGTATTATCCCCCCGCACCGAACTTACCCCAACATACTAGACCTATAAGCTATAACGAAAGCAGATAAATAATAAGAAACACGGCAAAGTTCAATATGGACTACAAATACTAACAAAAGACTATCAAATCACTTTTACCACGCACCTTTGGCCCAAACCTATCAATAAGTCAACTGTACGCTAAAAACCTATTTAGATAACATTCTAACTCAACAAATCATAGTATTTATAATTGAAAGTCCGACTATCGGTGTTATAAATTATAGATTGGAGCAAACTGCGGCGACTGTCACTTGTTTATGTAATAATCGTAAATCTTTAACGTGATTGAGATAGTGAGAATATTTCGGGAATGTCTTATTATGACCGATATTAAATTTGTTCTATTTACAAATCATGACAATCCAGCGGGGTAATTGCGTAACATACCTACTAGTAAAGCCAGTAGCAATGACTTTCATTTTGGCAGTTCAACAACATTCATTGCGTAATTTACGTTGTTAAGCGGACAATCTTTTTTCGAACATATGAGCCTAATTCTTGAGGAAGGCTTTAGGTTATTTAACATCACGCTAAGCGAAAACGAAGTAATACCGCGAGCAGGCGATGCGATGCGGCGGGGTGGGTCGGGGGAACGAGAAATTTCACACGGACAAAGTCGCGGGCAGAAACTAGTATTAGTATACCTAAGTATAGATGAGTGGATAGATGTATATTATAGTCCGCGCGGAACTAGTTGGCCGCTGAGGTGGGGACAGGGGTGAGGCGGCGGTTCGCAACCCACGTACTGAGTAATGCGCCCCCGCCCCTCCGCTCACATACCTAAGGCGCGGCCAACTAGTTCCGCGCGGACTATAGTCCTTATCTGTACAAAGGATGACAGTAAAAACAACAAGTTTTAAATGATTAATAAGCACTTCAGCATCGTATGGAATGTGTTGGTGTAAATATACTACAAATGCAAAATTAATTAGGAATTTGTTTACTTAATCAGTACAAAATGCTTACAAAAATAACTAATTATGTACTTAACAATTTAATGATGTGACTTACATGCTATCTTAACAAGTAGATATTGCACATAGAGCTAGGTATTTTGTGAGCTTCCAGATTGGCTGAATGTTGAAGTGTTGAGGGTAGATGGCTGTTGTATCTTCTTTTGGGCTTTCTGTAAAGTAAAGAATAACATAATGGTTAGGTACTGCTTTTATCATATCAAAAGTAGTTTATTGAAATTATGTTCAGCACTTTATGAATGTGAAAATTACTTAAGATCATCCCCCAAGCCCCCCTCACCACGTCCTAGTGCTTTAGCTGGGTTTAATAGGATGCCAATGACTTCATCTAGACTTGTTCCGACTTTGATTCTCATTGACATTATCATCATTTATCCTAGTAGTAAATGGGAAGGTCCATAATAATTATGTTCATTTTCACTTATTTATTTGAATGCAAATTCTCCTGTCAGATACTTAATAATAATAGCATTGTAACCCGATTTTGGTCACGGTGGCCAATATCAACAGAGATTAGCCAGGTACGCAGGAGCTATTATAGTGCACAAGTGTGTGCGTAAACACAGGTGCACTCTGTTCTTTCACTCTCATAGTCTGAAGGGACAGCAATCCGACACGACCGGGGAGACATCAGGCGCAGGACCAACGGCTTTACGTGCTTTCCAAGGCAGGGGGGTTTTAAACCGCCAACTACCAAACTCTGGACTGTCACTAAGAAATTCCTAATGGAAAACCCAATAACACTTTGCCCCACCTGGGAATCGAACCCAGGACCCCACGTTCAGCAGTCGTGCTTGCAACCACGAGACCTACGAAGCAGTTAAATGTGTACGTCGGATAATGAGGAGGGTGAATAAAGGCGTTAACAAATTCACCTGTCAGAGGGTGTGAGGTACTAGCCATGAGTAGAGCACTTGAAAGCCACCATAAAGTTTGAATCAGGCTATAATGAATATTGTTAACTTCAATCATTCTGCCTAGCCTTTTCCCAACTGTTGGGGTCGGCCTCCCATCTGACCAGATACAGCTGAATACCAAATTTTACAAGGAGTGCCTATCTGACCTGTATAACCTAGTTATTGGGTAACATTGGCAGGGTTGGCAAACAGAAGTGCACATAGAAATGAATCAATTTTGTTTTATTAGACTTAAAGATATTTCCTTGTTTTGCTTAATCTGTCAAACTCTGCTAATGAGACACAATTGATTTTCTATTGTTTCGTCACCGATCGGTAACACACGGGGCTTGACTGGTTAAAATGAAGACAATTATAGCAATACTTACCATTTGTATTTGCAGCAAATAATCCATAGCAGACGGCAACAGAGGTTTTGCAGAATTAATCTCCATCATAGTCAAGTGGTCCAGCCTACCGTAACCACCTCCCGACTTCATCAACGCATCCATGGAGGTCCGTAACTTAGACATGCGGATGTCCCAAATGTCTTTGATTATGGTCTTTATTTCTGAAGAGTTAGGGACGTCTTCCGATGCCGCACCGAGGATAAGTTTTGCTTCAACCATGTAGTGTTCATTTGGCATTTTTGTGAAGAACCTGAAATAATGCAGAAGTAATTTCAGAATGAGAGAAAAGTTTAATTACAACAAGAATACTGAGAGGCATATACATTAAAAATAGGGTAATGTTGCTTGAAAATGATAATACAATAATTACTTGGCTTATTAACTAGATTAGACAAGAAACTTGAGTATAAAGACTACACTATGCCTCAATAACTTTGTATTTTTATATTATTTATATACATCCCCTAAGACGACCCACTGACCACATCAGCAGGTTAGTAGCATTAAAGAGGCCAAGTTAATTATTGTGGGCTTTAAAATTGTAATAGAACAAACTTCAAATTAAAACTAACCTAGATCTTTTCTCCTCTTCCTTGATATTTTCCAAAGTATCTAATTCCATCCAGTCTGGAGGCACTATACGGCACTTTTGCTTCTGTTTCAACATCATAGCGAGCCATAATGGCACATTTAGTGGCAAACCGGCACGGAATGGACCAAATTCTCCGCAGATCAGATAGATTTTGTCGTACGTGAAATTTGGTATTACACTAATGATTCTGTTCTCGCCAATAAATTCTACTTCGTATGGGTCCATTTTAGCAAGCAATCACTGTTCGTAATTAGATGAAACTAACACGTTTTTTTTTACACAAAACAATAAACAACTTTTGGCCGTGAGTTTTGTTTTCAGTTTTTGACGTAAAAAAGTGCGGGAAACACGTTCATGATAATAAAACCACAGAATACTTAAAATAAAACCACAGACGACAAAGGGGAAAAAGCTACAAATACCACAGGTATCGCTTGTAACTTTTGACTCAAGAAAAATGTCAAAATATCATATTTTCTATCAAAATCCGAAAAATAAATAAGTAAATCAACTGATTCATATTTTTTTTATTAAATCGTCTGCTCGACAACATAATTATCACAATGAATTTTGTTAAATAGGTAATTGTCAAAATGAATGGCATTGCAATTGCTAGTGTTACGAAATTACTTCGCTGTCTCTATTCACCAAGTTTTGCGGTAGGTAGGTTATTTTGATGTTGAATTTTATAAAAACGAATAATTTCTTGTGTTGCGTCGTAGCGACATCTACCCAACCAACTTGCGAGCTTCTACAGTGCGTACTTACAGAGCAGTTTACTATATCCATTGATAGATGTCGTTACACGTAGCGTTCCAAGATAGCATATTTTGGAAAACTTCGAAATTGAATTCAAAACTCTCAACTAAATTACTATCATAGGAGCATTATTATAAATTAGCTCAGATCCCGCATTCTAAAGCTAAAGCTCAAACATTCTAGTAAAACAATAAATTAATAGGGTAGCGATCGATGCAAATCGTTTTGGCAAAGTGCAAACTCCTAATTACTAGCCGTAAATTAGGGTGGCCGGTTGACAATGTCTCAGACGGTTGATATTTATGGGAGGCCTCGTTGGCGGGGCCCGGACTTTTGCCACCCCCATGTCTGTCATAGACTAACGTTTTATGTGACTTTGGAACTGAATTGACGGTCCTATTTCAAAATAAAATATTCGAGTTTTGTAATTTGAACTATGCGATGCGTGTTAATGAAGGCGATTTATGGGAACTGTATCCACGCTACTTCAGAATGTGGGGTGTAAAAATCTGTTTGTAAAATTTATTGAGGTTTACTTTAATAAAAACAGTAAGGAACTAATAAAATTGTTATGTTAGAATCGTGTGACCATTCGTATCACTTACTGATACAATTTAGTAAGTACTTAAGTAGGTACCTACTTCTTAGCTTAGGTAAGTTTACTAAAGCAGGTAAGTAACAGCAGCTACCTACCTGCTTTAGTCATTTAGTATCTAAATCGCTTGAAAAATTCAAAGATTTTCAGGGTTTTGTAAAAACGAAAGCAAATAGGTACCCTCAGATGTCAAATAGCTGAAAATTTATACCTACATTAGGTATACCTACCTCTGAGTACGTATTTCATACAAGCTTTTATCAACAGGACAATTACCGTCCTACCTATGATATAAAATAGAAACTGCTATTTACATCATGGTTCAATAGAAATAAGTAATCATAAAATGTAGTCACCTATCGAGTTTATTACTTAATGTCATTGACTGACTCAAAACCAACCAACGTCTTATATACAACAAAAGACACAGTAGGTACATTCATGACCTCTCAAGTACACACTCCTATCAACATGAGACGATATTTACATTTAAACTTCGTTTCAGAGAAAGAAACTAATGAATAATGCATCACTCGCTGCTTTTCTAGACTTGGAACATGCTTAGAACGAAGATGCAAAGGTATTTGTTAATATACTTTCATATGTACCTATGTACCTACAGATACACTTCTGATTGTATTCTCACTTTTATTCTAGAATTTAGGTAACTTTAGATAACTATGGTCTAGGTTATTCTTTTATGTACTTAGGTACTTACCAAAATGTATCTGTACCCTTATAATTGCGTAACACACTTTTAATCACAATCTGAATCAATTTGAAGGATGTTTCTAATAATTAATTGTCTGCTCAACAACGTAAATAACGCAATGAATGTTCTTGAATAGTCAACACGAAAACCATTGCTACTGTTAATGTGTTACGCAATAACCTCGCTGTTTGTACAAAGACTAGATATAATACCTAAGTCATAATTTATTAAGTACTTAGGTAATTATGGTTTCGAAGATTTTCGAATCTTCATCGTGGTCAGAACCACCAAATCTGGCTTTCTGCAGTTGTATTTCACCACCAAATTAAATGTTACTTCGATTGGTGTAGTTTTGTAAGCGATTTGTAGAAAATAAATTCGAATGACCGATTATTTCAACGTTTTAATTCGATTTTCGCGTAACGAAAACAGAATAAAGCAAGTTAATCTTCACAAAACATAAACTTCGATATTCAGATCTAGAAAAATAGCTTTTCCAAGCAAAATAAATAACGAAATCCGTCTGCACGAATGGAAAACACACTCAGACATCTTTCTTCTTAAATCTGCATACAAATTCGTGAGATCGCGCGCAAATTCGCCCAGTCATTTAAAAGCGATTCTGTTTCAAGCGAGGCGCTGTTTTTTTGGCCATAAATATGTCGGGAGTGACACCTAGCGATGTACTGCCATCTAGCGACTGCGATCAGTATGCTAGTCACGTGCTCTCCAACATAGATGGCGTTGCATGTCACTCATGTTGGTGAATGTGTTTTAGAAGTTACTTAGAAAAATTTTGTTTGACTTATAACAACTCGTACATTTTAAATTAAATAAACTGGTTAGTATTTTAGGAAATTACATTTCGGTATTTTGAGAATTCTCTGTTAAAAAAAAAACTCTTTTATAGTCAGTATCTAAACTTTGGATGGACTCTGATGCTGGTCATTTTCTAGCTCCTACTAGTTTACACTATTTTGCATTTTATTTTATTGCACACCTATCTGGGGTACCTACTTATATTATTTCTTTCCATAATTAGTATAACTTTATTAGCCTTCCATTATTCTAGCACCACCATTTCATAATTCTCAAAATAATCACAAAGTAATTTTCAACGACACTCATTCTGCCAAACCTTTTACAACTTTATTGGGGTCGGCTTCCAGTCTAACCGGATGCAGCTGAATAACAGAATGTACAAGGAGCGACTGCCTATCTGACCTCCACAACCCAGTTACTGGGTACACGATACCCCTTGGTAACCTAGTTGTAAATTCTCAGGCAAGCAAGGTGCAGGGTAGGTAGATAAGTATTTACATGAACACTCATGTCAGGAGTTGACATGTATCAAGTACATAACGCAACATAATACCCAAAGGACGTGATGTACAGACGCCAGCACATGAACCTACTACAATCTGTCAAATTTCTTTAATAGATTTTCAACTTTATTACTAAAACTTAAGGTTCAAAGTTGATTGGGAAAATTTTACAGTTTCGGTTAGGTTGATGTGCTGGCGTCTGTACATCTGATCACCACTTAGTTACCTAAGAGAATTTCTGTTTTTTTTCATCTTTTTACTCTAAACTCTTTTAACGTAGACGTCTTTGTAAGTACATCGTTCTTAAAAGTTACCAAAATATTGTAGGTAAGGTAACATCATTTATTTGAAAGAGTGTCCATGGAGTTTACTGTCCGTTCTTTTACATAGAAACCTACTACGCTTGGGAATGTCCCACTAGCTCATCTATCTGACTGCCTGACTCAAACAATTCAAAAGTGCCTTGGTTCAATTAAGATATTTTTGTTAGATAGGTAAATCAGATCCAAATCCTAAATCAAAAACATGTCATAATTAAGGTCTTTAATAAAATCAAAAGTCATTTATTCAAATTAGGCTAAGAATCAGCACTTTTCGAACGTCAAAATTACATAAGACAGTCCCCCAAAACGCTCGCCCTATCAACACTTCCTAGTGCTTTCGCTGGGGAGAAGAAGTGGCGCAACAAACACCCCAGCAGATTGAGACTAACGTTAGAATATGAACGTTCTTAAAAATACTGGAATTGCCTCTCAGATATCAAGCAAAACTAACTAAGTAGCTATTGCATTCATAGAAACACAAAATCACACAAAATTAAACTGCCTTCTCCCCAAAAAAGTCCCACCTTCCCCAGCGTCTCATTAACCACTTAAAGATAACTTATACTTACAAGTTACATAACACCACAGTTTCACAGTCAGTTATTAAGTGAATTATTATAATTACACTTAGCCTCTGCCAGTTGAGAACAACTTAGTTCACTTATCTCATTCTTGCGGCGGCAAAAGTTTTCGCAGCGAATTTCTATGTTTTTGTTTTTAATAAAAATGTTTACGGCCCCTGCATCGCTTTGCAACTGTGAGGATTTTGTTTCATTTTAGTTTTCGTGCAGTTGAGATTGCATTTAAATAAGTCTTTTTGTATGGTCTTTGAACGAAATCAAAAGAAATTAGTGTGAGTATATTGCAAGTCGCTTGCACTTTCCTTGGGATTTTCTTAGCATGCGTTGTTCATACAAACGTAATAGGGACCAAAATCATTTGTAAATCAAACATAATTATTCTTAATGTAGTGTGTATTTATTCCGATTGGATCACAGAATATCTAGATTCCTAAATGTATATTTTGAATGGACACTGATTTAAAGACGAGTTATGAGAAAAATAAGTTTTCTATAGAAAATTGAAATTCCTCATATATCGTCTTTATATCAGAGTCCTTTCAAAATATATATTTGGGAACCTAGATAATCTGTAATCCAATCGGAATAAATACACACTACCTTAAGAATATGTTTCATTTACAAATAATTTTGGTATTAATACGTTTGTATGAACAACGCATTAGCATACGCAGTTTGCCGGCCCCTTAACATAAGAGTTGATAAACGCGTTGATTGACCATCTAAAAAGAAGTTTAACCTTCTGTGTACAGACAGAGTGGCAGGGACATCGAAGCGCAACCTATTACCTTGGATTCAGTCCACGATTCTGACATCCCTGCATTAAAATTCTCGTAGTAATAAAAAAAATGCTGTTCCATAGATTTTGACCGCGTAGGTTAGGTACACTTTTTTATGAAACAGCTGATTTTTTTTTATCTACTTTATAGACAGAAAAGATATCCCTTGGGTCTAGCGTAAATTTCCCTTCGCGATGCAAGTTAATTTGGTAGATACCGAGAAGTTTAGAGGCTGTAAAACTTTGAGGTACTATATCTACTTACCTATTAAATAATTAGGAAAGGAGATCATAGATTTATAGCACACAGAAAAGTGGTTGTCATTCTATTATAATCGAGACTATTCTCGTATCATTTTATATTTGATTATAGTCCGGCTATAATGATTTAGATAATATAAAATGTTACTAGTTTCCTAAATAAACATTCTCCAACAAAATCCAGCCGAACGTTTAGCACCTCACCTCCACAAGATGTAACCGGACCAAAGTTATCAAGCTGCGCCGAAATCTTCCAGCATTAAGCCAGAGGGGGCAATTAGCGAAAAGATAATAAGTTATAACTTAAAACTAACATCAGAATAACGTTATGGGAAAGCCGATTTGGATGATTCATTCGTTTTCTTAAAAAAGTATCCTGTTTTCAGTACTTATGAGTTATCATACTTGCAGATGCTCCTTTGGAAAAGAAGCCAGTCATTTATAATTGGTAGAACGGTGAACCTTTTTATAATAAGATGGAAGTTCAGCAAAAATGCTGATTGAATAGTCTTTTTCTTGGGAGAGAGAAGGTATAATGACGTATGTAATACCTTCCTGACAGAAGGCCAATGCTCTTAATTTAAAACGTTCAAAATCTAGTCGCAGTGTCATCTCGGTGACAAACAAATGTCAAAAACTTGTCAAAATGTGGGGAAAATAGAGGTATTTTTGACAGATTGAGACTGAGATCAGACTGTGAACGTTCTTAAAATTACGAGAATTTCCCCTCAGAAGTTAACATATGAGCCTCCTTACTATTATGAGCGCAGGTTCATTTAGGTACAGAATCATGCTACTGATGATTTAGCATCAGTATGTATTAGCATGATACGAAATCATAATGGAACAGCTTTGGGCTTTGACTTAGTGACATTCTATCAGCTATAATGATGATGAAAAACTCAAAAATGTATGGGACTGACAAAAAGCTTATGTCAATCCCGTTTAAAGTCGTTGTAGGAATACAAAAAGCTTTGAAAGCGATTGCCGCTTTTCTAGGCCTCGCTAACGCTATTGTCATTACTGGCAGATATTATTCTTCACCAAACTCGAAACTAAAAGCTAAAAATAAAAGCAATATTTTGTAACCATATATATTTTGATTTAAAAGAGTTCATGGAGTTTCTTGCCCGTTCTTCTTAAAAGGTGTCTACTACGCTTTGGGATGGGCAACTAGCTTCATCTTTCCGACTGTCCAACCCCTTGCCTGTAATAAAAAAATTGAAATAAATGCTTTTAGTTCCATTATCATTTTGTACCATGCTAAGTTATACATACTGATGCTACATTCATCATCAGACTTTTAGTGACTAAAACCCACCCTTGTTCCTTCAGTTGCCTGTGCCAGGGGCCACGGTAACTCTATCGAACAACCCGCGACCCTGGCAGCTATCGGCCCTAGCGGACCCCATCAGTTAGTGCTGATATTTCTTTGAGGCGTGCGTGGAACACAACGTGCCGAACGACGCAGGCCTGATCCTTACCGGACGGCGAGCTACGGTGGCCGGGAATCGGCTCTCGATTCTCAACACCCAGGGTGTCTCCTGCGGCGACTAGGATCGTGAGGGCGCAAAGATTGGCTCTCCCTCACGCCTTCCGCATCCTCCTTCGCGAGCATTACTGTTTCGCAGAAGGAGGTGACGGCTTCTCATGCACTCTTACTCCGTACCATGGCCTGGACCAGGGCGGGACGCGAGAGATCGCCGCCGCCGATCGCCGCCGCGAGGACGCGGCGGTGCTCTGCCCAAGCTGGGCAGAACTCCACCGTATGCTCCACCGTGTCCTCCGGGCGATCCACACAATGGTAACACTCGGGCGTTTCCTGTGCGAGTCCTAATAAGGATTTTTTTTTTTTTTTTTGTATCACCAATATCAAGTATTTTAACCGATTTAACAAAGTTACTCAAGATGATCACCTAAACTCCTCGCCTCACCATCCCGTAACCCTTTAATATCAACTGTCAAAAATTAAACCGTTGAACTTATCCCCCGATGAGTAATGCCGCGAAGGTTGGTCGGGCCGCGATATGAGGCGTTACGGGACTCATGGCGTATGCAGCGGAGTGTGGCTAATGGCTCAAGTTTTTGTTACTTACTATATAATTGTGTTATTAATGTAATGAACGAGAGTTTATTGTCTTTGGGACTAAGTTTGAAGGTTTGTTTTTAATGTTCTTGGCGTATTTTTATGTGGGTTTATTGAGTGTCTCTGTGTCGTAATAGGCGAGTAATAAACTAAAATATTGCTTAGGAAATTAAACACAATTTTCAGGTAGGTAATAGTTTTCAGTCGTTTTGTCGGCTTCGCAATAAAATCATATGAGCGTTTTAACACTCGTGTTATTGCTGTAATGAATTGTTTTGAAACACATAACTATTTATGCTAAACGGGAAGTAATTTAAAAATGTCATAATAACTACAGAAAAAATATAAATAGCTTTTCTTTTTTTTTTCATGTGGCTTATAACATTTCCACGCGTAGCTGTAGTTCGTAGCAGTAGGTCTACGGCGTAGCAAATATCACTTGTAGCATTTCTCAATGCATAAGTACCTTCCGATTTCAATCTTTAAATATAAATATATACAATAAAAGTATTTGCAAAGGCAAACACAGGCAAAGTTAGGTGTTAACATACATTCAAATAGGTACTTTAAATGAACGGTTTACAACATATTCGGCGTATGAAAGAAATAAAAGTTTTTTAAATTATTCATATAAAAATTATACAAAAAAAAAATACACAGCTTGAGTAAGGTTATGAAGGTTATTAATATTATTATTTATAGATTTCTTATTTATTAAACAATAAAATAAATCAATTACCATATTATAAAACCACTCACAGCTCACAGCAAAATTACCCCACCATTACCCATCAAATGTCCCATAAACACCGATAAAACCCATAAATACACATTAAAAACATTAGAATACTACTTTGCCGGATATCATGGTGTTTCTCTAAAGGGGAATATGGCAGCTCTTTTATAAGCCCATGGGGAATTAATGGCTTTTTTTTCTTTTTCTCTCAAGGGTGGTGTTGGTGAGTCAGGGATTGTGTCAGGCAGATGTGTAGAAGAGATTGGTCTCAATTTAATTAAAAATAAAAATGTTTTTCTTGAAAAAATAATCCGGTCACAGTTTTTGAAGTACAAACTAAGGCTCGTTGGGCATTTTTTTGAGATGGGAAAAAACCATTGAATTCGCGCCACTGTTACCGTAACGACACCGCTTCGGACGTGTTCGGCTGTCCTTGGGATGTACTCGGTTTTAATGTATATCCGATATGTCAGTGAGTGATGGCAAAGTATTCTGTTTGTGTTTTGTTTTCACTTCTGCCGTATGTGACAGGTGCAACCTAACTATAACCTTATTGTAACGGGAATAAAGATCACTGTGAATTTGACAGACTAGTCAGTGGCAACAATCCAACAGCAACCTTATTTTAACGAGAATAAGGATTACTTTGATTTTGACTATGATGCAAATTCAGAGGTAAAAGGTCTATTGTAGCTTTTCTATTAGAATATGACAAAGTTTAGAAAAAAAAAACTATAGAGCAGACGAGTGGCTCTTTGCCGACGACAAATGGCGACGGCATATTATTATTCCCTAAAAGTCCTAAATCATTTTGAAAGCCATCATTGACCACTGTGCAGGTACATGTAGGTACCTATCCATTTATGTACAGTCAACAAGAGAGATAAGTATGCAGGGTCGTCGGATATAGTTGAAGTTTAGTAAAAAACCGATGGATGTTGTCGACTGAAATTTAATTTGATAAATGAGCTGTTTGTTTTCTATTAATAAAATTTAATATTATTAAAATTTAATTTTATTCGAGAACATCCATTGGTTTCTTACTAAACTTCAATTATATCCGACGATCCTGCATAGATACTTATCTCTTTTGTTGACTGTACAGTCACGTCTAAAAGTATGTATACACTTAGCAATTTTCAATTGCGATTTTTTTGTGAACTAACGAATGCAACGTTGAAATACGACACTTAACATAAACCTATGGGTTCGAAAATACAATTTTCGTAATAACATAAAATTTCATTCAAAAATAAAGGAGAAAATCGCCTTTGAATAAAGCCAAGTGTATACATACTTTTAGACGTGACTGTACATATCGATTCACAACCTTCCAAAGAAAAAGAAAAACAAAGCATTTTAACATGAGCGCAATATCATGAGATCCTTATTTATAATAGCAATAACATGTTCAATAATCACTGAGTCGAGTCCTAGCCAGTGTTGCCAGACCTCTGTGTGGATCGTGTGAAGGAAATGTGGAGTAGAAATGGAACCTTGGAATTACCTTAAGAAAATAAAAAAACTACAGACAATGATGTTGTTTTAACTATCAGTTTTATGGTCAGTGGTAAAATTATTATTTTTGTATTACTTAATAGTAATTTTGAGAAGAAGAGAGAGGAAAAATGAATTCTTTTCGGTATCTCATAACGAGCCAAGCCTTTGAGCCTGCTTTTTCCTGTCCAAGACTAATTTAAACTATAAAATCAAAGTAAAACAGGGAGACAAAAATTCAGTACAACCGGCCTAAAGTCCAACATCTTGAAAGTACCGATGTTTTATAAATAAATGAGTAAAGGGTGTTATATTATCTGTGGTAAAGGCAAATGAATAATAAATATTTAATTCCGTAAAAACTTTTTGTACATGCTCGTGAAACTATCAAACTAATTTTGGGCGATTTTTTTTAACACACTTTTTTTTTTCTAGAAATAAATAGTTACGTCTACGTACAGTCAACAAAAGAGATTAGTATGCCGACGATCCTGCATACTTATCTATTTTTTTGACTGTACATCTTTTAACAATTTCTTAATACCAAACTACAAAACTGACACTATCACCACTCAACACCATGTTCTCCACCACAGTTCAACTTACACTAGCGCAGTGGCCAGCGATTTATCGCCGGTCGCCGGTTCGGTTCCCGGTCACGTCCGCGTGTCCGTCACGAATGATACGATGATTTGACCCGGTGACGTGCCGGACAACTCGGTAGGGTACCGTATGATAGGCGTCCGGGTTTTGGGAACGGTCGTTGGATATTTTAGGTATGAAGGTATGGTTGTGTGTGTGAACATAATATGGTGGGCATTGGTGTAATGTACAGACGCCAGCACATCAAGCTACTCGAAACTGTCAAATTTTCCCCATCAACTTTGAACCTTATACTTTAGCGATAAAGTTGAAAATCTATTAAAGCAGATTGTAGTAGCTTGATGTGCTGGCGTTTGTACCTAACCATTGAATGCCTGACCCTATCTAAATTGGTCCATCCGTTTCGGAGATCAGCCAGAATAAACAGACAAATAACAGACAAAATTTAAAAAAATTGTTATAATAGGTACCTACTAATAATACTAATACTTTCATATTATGCATTTAGTAATAAAAATGTGTTATTTTGACATTACAAACACACTTCAATTTTATTTATTTGTATAGTACTTATAGGTAGTTCAACGAAATAGAAGACACCCTGAAGTTATCAACACACCTCTCTTTTTCACAGTCGGTTAACTCCCTACCACCACGTCTTCCTCCACACCAACACATAAATCGTTCAACCGTCTCCGTAGCTGACGAGTTTCAGTTTTTATTGCCCTGCCTACCTACGTCGGGGGCTAGCGTGAGGGTACGCGTCATATATTGTCTGTTAGTACGTCTGTGCATTATACTTGGGGCGTGAGATGCATTCGCTAGTGATTTATCTCGTAATATCATTTTATGGATTGAAGGGAAATGGATATTGTTTTGGATGATAATGGAGGTAATTTTGATGGAAGAGATTTGGGAATATAATCACACTATCACACTAATATTATAAAGGCGAAAGTTTGTGAGTGTGTGTGTGTATGGGTGTTTATATGTTTGTTACTTCTTCACGCTCAAACGGCTGGACCAATTTTGATAAAATTTTGTTTGGAGGTAGCTAACACTTTGGATTAACATATAGGCTACTTTTTATCTCGATAATCCCACGGGATCGATACTCGTGCGGGTGAAACCGCGGGGCGCAGCTAGTGGTTCATAAATCTGTAAAAAATGAATGAAAATACTGGTGTAGTCCTAGCGTAGGGATGGCCGATGTTCGAATATAAAATGAATGCTTACGAATCAAACTCAAAGCATTTATTTCAATTAAACCATATACAGGCACTTTTGAACTGTCAAGGAGTCAGTCAGTCAGAAAGATGAAGCTAGTTGCCCATTCGAAAGCCTCGTAGGTTCCCATGTAGAACAATGGGAAGAAACTCCATGGACACTTTTTAAATTATATTGTTACAAAATATTAGTTAAGTAAATCATTAATGTTGAAACATACGAAGCTGAGAAATTCACCCCAATGCCCCGACGTTACTGAAAAAAGAAAAAGTAAAGACAATCGTTTGTACCGTTTACTTTTCCACCACCAGAAAATCAGCGCCAAAATAATTAAGAAAATATTCAGCAATTACTATAAAACCTTAGACACACCAAAAATCGTTTAACAAACATTTAAGTGTACATCAAAACAGTCCCGTTGTTTATTGCAAATTAAATGCAATTTAACCCTCAAAAAGCATTCGACATTCCACAACAAATTCTGTACCAAATTGGTGGAGGATCTAGCCACGATGTTTATAAAGGGGAGAAGGGGGCTAAAGTAACCCATTTGAATGCATACTTGTCCGTCACTCAAGGCGATATCGGGCCGGAGCGAGCGCTGAGCGTGTTACAAACCGACAAATTTACTTCCAACCCCCGCGCCCCCCGATTTATTCAGTGGAACAGAACTCGGGGGATATAACTGCGGAGTTATCGGAGTTCTTTATGAACTGGTCGCTTGCTCGTACAAGCTAACTTGTCACATACGCGATTAAGCCCGATTGTGATGTAGGCTCGCAGGATAACTGTTGATTTGATTTTATGTCACACCAAAACGTCTGTCTGTACGTTTATTGCTTATAAAGTCTCGTTAGCTTACGTTCTGTATCGACAAATAAAATTGCGTGTTAAACTGTTATGATGCCGACTGGATTGTGTTGGGAATGACAATTATTTTTTTCTTTTTTAAGTGTATCTCTTTTGTATTGGTTTTTCTGTACTCTCTTCGTGTGGAGTGATTGTCTGGCTGACGTTTTATAAAGATTCTGTTTGTTACTTCTTTGGTAAAGATTTTGTTGAGTTAAATTGTAGAAATAAAATAGGTTTAGACCGTTTTGACAAACTCAGACAAGCACAAATGGTTCAGAGCAACGTACAACAAAAAATACTGAAAGAAGTTAATCGAATTAATAGACGAATAAAAATAACTTAATAACATGTTTGTGTAACAAAATAGCAAGTCGACAAATTATTTTGATGTTACAAGTAAGGAATGAATGAAAGTGACAGCTCAAACTATTATTGAAGAAACATCTTCATTACGTCACAGTCCTCAACAAAAACACGCAAAGAGAAAGTTTAACTCGATTTCACAAATCACCGAACCGACCCATCTGTTTATTGGCACTGATATCCACGCTATTGTACCTTTTTCCCAAATAGAAATGAACAAAAACAATTCGTACTCCCGATATCATCAACACCGCACGGAACACATTCTATTCGACAAACTTCGACCAAAACTTCCGTACCCCAAACGCACAATAAATAAAGAGGGAGGGGGGGAGGCACAACAAAAACTCGCAGCCATCACCTCGCCACGTCACCCTGCTCAGATTTCATTACCATAAAGAACTGGAAGCCTTAAAACCCCCCGGCTGTGTAAAAGGTGACGAATACCGACCAGTTACACAAGACCCCTCGTTTTCCCCAACTTCTCCCCGAATCCCCAACTATTTCTACGGCGAGAAGGGGGTTGGGTAGGTCTTGCTTGATCGGCCGGTGGAAATCCCTAAGCGGGCCAGTCCCGGCGTCGAAATGTGCCGTAAATCGTCATAAAACTGTCTGAATCCATGATGTGACGCTGCCCGGGGGTAATTAAACTGGAATTTATAGTTTTGCGCGAGTTACCCCTGCTTCCCCCTTTGGTTTGCCAACGTCTCATCTTGACGATCGAAACCCGCGTTTTTGTTGGTGGTCGTGTCATATTTTTAGGAAAATTCTTGTAAATAAATGTTGGTTAACTCGTTCTGATAAAGATTGTCATTATAACAATGTTATACATATGCCTTGTTATTATTTTATGTACCTACCTATGAAATGACTGGAGTGGAACAGTACTTTCTTATTTACATCTACTTTTTGAACGTCCTCAGGTTTTGGGCGCCAAACGACAGATCATAATAGTAATAACACATTTTTTTTTTTTTTTTATATAGCCTGCGCTGTCCCACTCCTGGGCAAAGGCCTCCCTCCACTCCTTCCATTTTTCGCGAGCCCGCGCGTCCTCCCTCCAGTTTTGACGGAACCTATCCAGCTCGTCCCGCCATCTCCTGCGTGGTCTGCCGCGACCCCGCCTCACTGTCTCAGGGCACCAATTCTGCGCTATTTGGGCCCACAGTTTGTCCGGCATGCGGCAGACATGTCCTGCCCAGTCCCATTTAAGTTGAGCAGCCTTTTGAGCCACGTCAGCTATCTTTGTTTTGGAGCGCAGTATTGTGTTTCGAACACGATCCGTTAATTTAACGCCTAGTATACTGCGCTCCATTGCTCGTTGGCAGACCTTGAGTTTGGACTTCTGGATGTTAGTCAAAGACCAAGTTTGTGCACCATAGGTTAAGACGGGAAGAATACACATGTCCATGAGCCTACGTTTCAGTTCCAACACGTTTATTGCAGATTAAAAATCCATATGTTGTTAGTAAGTCTTAACCTAATGTTAGTAAAAAACACAAAACCACAAAATTGAAAAATTTGAAAATTGAATTGAATGGAATTGATTGTTGATTGATTGAATTGAAATTGATGGAATTGATTGATTGAAATTGAATTGATTATAATAATAATGATCTAATCATAATATGATAATTTCTTCAAAATTATTATTAGAATTTTTATTTTTTAAACCACGAAAATACACGATCTCCCGGAAAACTAGGTTGATCCAAATTAATTTACCTCATCAAACTAAACTCTTATTTCTCAAGCGCTCACATCACCCCAAAAGCGTCCTGCTTTAAATCGCAGTTCTTTTCAAAGAAATATGTCCGTATGTCCTCGACTAAATCTCAGGAACCCAGATTTAGTGGCATGCAAATCCGAGGGATGCCGCGTGGAACATAATTAGCGTCGGGCTGTTATGTCCACAGCCCACAGTCCCACACCCCAGTTGTGGGA
This sequence comes from Amphipoea oculea, assembly GCA_945859645.1. Taxonomy (NCBI): domain Eukaryota; kingdom Metazoa; phylum Arthropoda; class Insecta; order Lepidoptera; family Noctuidae; genus Amphipoea; species Amphipoea oculea. The sequence goes on from OX243873.1 coordinate 21,650,565, forward strand.
GGTATGGCAGGATAGATTACGAAGACATTACACGACTTAGTGATGGCAGATGAGGTAGGTAGGTAAGTTAAAGTTTATTGTGAAGATCTTGCGTAATTTCTTAGAGGTTTTTTTTTTATCTTTTCGTTATTTAAAATTTTCTTTCAAACATTGTATTGAAACTACCTAATTACAGGGGTTGGAAAACAGGATGTAACTACTTACTACTAACGGTGTAGTGTCAAGTTGTAAAATAAAATAATTGGGCGCTTAACAGGGGTATTGATAATGCATTCATTTTGTTTTAAATGCTAACCATAATTTTAACGTAACACGCAGCGTTTCGTTTTCAAAATATATGTGTAGTGACCTTCTACTCTAAAGATTTTTTATAAAGCTTTTTATCAAGCCCTGCCAACTTTTGGGGTGATTGAGGATATTTATCATGTGCTGATGGAATGTGACCGGAACATACACGATAGACAACATTCGCTTGGTGTGGGATTCGAAGTGGGTGCATGTAACAGCATCCTAGCGTCCCCTTTGTCAGAGGAGGCTAGGATGTTGTGTCGTCTGTTGTTCGTCATCTACCAAAACGAATAGGGACAACATTATCAAGTAGATCACAATTATAATAATAAGTACCTAACTGTTCATTAGCCATTGTTTAGCTTTAAGATGTTGAATGTTTTCTGTTACGAGGGTGAGTGGGTGGGTCACTAAGTGATAAAACCCTTTCAAATAAATAGATAAAAAAAAAAAAAAAAACTTACCAAAATGATACAAAATAACATAGGACTACCTACCCATAATTTATGCAACGGGCGTATAGTATGCATAATAATGACTGCCATAGGAGCAGCACATAACGAAATAGGTACATCTCAGTGCCATCTAAAAGACAAACACCACTGCAATCACCGCCCGCCACTAAAACTTGATGACAATATTCACAATAACCCTTGTTTTAAACAGAATAGCGCTTTAAACGTAATATTAAAGGTATTAAGTGCATACGCGTAGCATATTCGCAGTACGGAGCAATTAGATGTATAAATAAATTCGTTTAACAACCGACAGATGGCGCTAACGCGTACGCCATCTTGGGCAATATTCATAGGTGATCTAATTAGGCCACTGTTTAGCATTGTTTATATTTGTTTGATATTAACATTTAGCTTTGTTGTGTTTAAAGGGTTGATATCTTAATAAATGTTTGTAGTTATGGGGTGCATAAGAGGTAGGCAGGGGTCTAAACAACTGCGACACGAATTAAATAAAACGTAATATTATTATTAATGAATGTCAAATCCGGCTGCAGTTAACTGTCATTTCATAAATCTATGACAAAGAAACGAAGTTACGTAAGTCTTTTTTAATCAGTTTACCAAGTTTATCTAAATGAATAAAAACAACACAAACAGTAAAACAAATAGATAAATCAATCCAAGCACCCGAACCTCCACCTAATCTTTATTCAACTTTATGTACCCCTTAATCGTCTAACGAAAAATGACCCCAACAGACTATTAACGTTAGTCACCAAAATAATCAAGTAAGTAAATAGAAAAAGACAAAAACAATGGCGAATAGGAATCAGCAATAACAATAGCTGCTGTAACTAAACTCCTACACATTAGGCCCCTAATTTCCAATTAGCAAGCAGGTAGCGTAAAAAGACGCCATTAGGAGACGCTTCCCGATTTTCTGTTGGGGTTGCTAGCTTTTTGGAGAGAAATATCGGATGAATGCATTTGGGAAAGCGAATTCAATGAATTTAACAAATACAATCTTCATCTATTGCTTTGTACTTAGTTATTTTCAATGTGTTTTTTTTTTTCGTTAATAAAGAAACCCTAAATTGATTCTTTACACATAATATCTGCAATAAATTACTGAGTATGTTTAAAAGTTAAATCTGTGAACAATTTATAACTGCAACAACGTTGCAGTAAACAATTCACAAAAAAATACAACAAAGAAACACCGAAAACCTGGGAAAATCATTGACATGGCAGCACAGATTCCCGCCAAAAGGTCGCTGGGCGCCAACTTGCGGGTCACGTGGCCCGTTCGGATACACGCGTGCGAATTATTGTCCAACGTTGCATATGTGATGTTGTTTATTGAATTAATTTTGGTCATTCTGATTTTCGGAACAGTTTTCCCGTTTCGGAGATGCGATTTTGTTTTGTCTTCATTTGGGGAGATAAGTATTTGGCATCTTGGTTGTTAATTTGTGTAATGGTAGGAGGGATATTGTGGGGTTTTCACAGTGTAGTTATAAGTACATAATACCTTGACATTTAGTGGAGCAATCAGCAAGTGTAATCGAATGCGTTGTTAAATACCTTAAGCCAACTTTGACAGGTTTTGAGGTTATATTTTGATGAATCTAGGCTAAGTTTAAAAACCTAGCAGGGGATCGAGGAGGGGGGTGGAAGGGGGGCTCACGGGATCAGACCGGAATAAATCCTTTTCCTACAGGGTGTTACGGAAAGGGTATATCAATACAAACGGGTTGAAGAGTGTATCTGGTCTAGAATCTCTGTACAAAATTTCAGCTCAAAAGCAGTAACTTTGAAAATGCTTAATATTTTTTTATTTCGATAGTTTATTAAATTGAAATCATAACAAACGTGTCACCGCACTACGATGGTCATTATCCATTATCTGTAGTGTGTCTGTGCGCCTAGTACACCCACATCACGCCGCCGCGCGCCAGTCCAGCGCCGTGATGTCGAAATAAAAAAATATTAAGCATTTTCAAAGTTAATGCTTTTGAGCTGAAATTTTGTACCAGATACACTCTTCAACCCGTTTGTATTGATATACCCTTTCCGTAACACCCTGTATAGGAACCTGAAATAAAATACCTTCACTTCATATCTTTTATTACAAAATAAAGACCGCAGATTTACCGCGTACCCGTTACGAACTAACCAGACACCCATACTTTAACGATATTGCAATCGCAAAAAGTCGCGGGGACATCACATTTACAGTAATTAGAAAAGTTTGATACATTTTGAGAAAGGAGAATTAGTATTTTGTGGCTTTACTCGTTTTGTACAAGCTATAAAAGCCGTTAACTGGGAGTAACAACCGTTTCGAGGTGGGTTCCACCGTGATGTTAACTTTTAGTTAGAAATATTAAAAAGTGACACGCCATGTCTCTGAGCTGCTGGCATTAATAATAAGCCTCTCTATTTCAGGGCGCTGTTACTATATTTCTACGTTGTTTTCAGTCCAGGTTGGGGGCATAGCCGCCATTAGATCATACTATACTGAGTTAACTATATAAACAGCCTATAATGTTCCCACTGCTGGGGCACACGCCCCCTCTCTGTGAGAGGGAGTGGGCCGTAATCCACATCTCTTCGAATTTTTGGTTTCTAGGGCATGCCGGTTTCCTGACGATGTTTTCCTTCACCGTTTTGAGAGCAGTGGTGATGAAATAATTTACACAAAGTAAAGCGCCTGTCTGGATTCGAACCTACGACCTACAACTCGTAAGTCGCGGCCGTTACCACTTGGCCACCACTGCTCATATGCACCACTGAGTTACCAAAATAACCTGAATTTCTGGAGATCATTAATTAGTGTCCCGTAATTGTACCTTATAACAACCTTGTAACATCTTATTAACATTATGGATCGCAAATCAAGTCATTGAAATCAACCTGCAAGTTAAAAAACATTGACCAAACCTGTACCTAGCCGCGGGAGACGCTCCGGGCGTCGGGAGCCGCATGACGACTCCCGGCCACCGTAGGCGCGGGCCTACGGACGGAGAGTAATGGGTAGCTCGGGTAGCTCACCGTCCGATCAGGACCAGGCCCGTGCCGAACGGCGCGGACGTGTTCAAAGTCAGCAAAAAGGAAGGGGCCTGTCAGGGCCGAAGCCTGCCGGGGGTGCGGGATTGTCCGAAAGGGTTACCGCTACCCCAGAACATAAAGGGCTAAGGAAGGAACACGGATGGGTTTTAGTCAGTAAGAGTCTGACACTCCCTTCCGCTCCACCCAGAGCGGGAGGGGTCATTTCATGATTTCAAATCCATAAAAAAAAAAAAACCTGTACCTAGGTACTTATTCTAGAATTTCAGTTCGTCATCAGCAGTAGCAGCCAGCTCCACTGAGCTCACTGAAGTCGGGTCACCACCTGACCTTAAATTTTAGCTAAAATGAAATCCACGATTTGCGTCTTGATTGAAAATCGTATCTTACCTGTCCAATCATTATCTCGCCAACCCATTGCTTTCCAACGGCAATAATTTAACTAGATAATCATCTAAATAATCGAGCACAACTAATCGACTCCTAGTAACAATGATTCACCTCTCAAAAACGCTTTCATTTCCATTCAAAATTTACAAACAAATAAACGGACGTTAACCAAAACCGGTGCAACTCTCCCTCAAAGCCTAAACAGTGAAAAGTTACGTCCATAGTTTGAAAAGCAACGCTAGTGACGGTGTCGGACCAAATCAGAATGTTTTATTCTTAACGGCTACACGAGTTAATTGCTTAAACCCTCGTCCATCCCTAGTTTTAAACGACAATTTATTTTGGTTATCGTCGAGGTTATTGTACAGGATGTTCGTTATGGTGGGGCTTGTACACGTGGATGTGAGCATTATCTTGATATTCGTGCTTGAGAGGATGCGTTGCCGTTTCCGAGAAAAACGCTCTGTGTTGTATAAAGACAGTGGATCCCTTTCTTTGTACCAAATAGGCTAACTATCCAATGTATGTAATACTAGCTGCGCCCCGCGGTTTCACCCGCATAAGTTTCGATCTCGTAAGAATATCGGAATAAAAAGTAGCCTATATGTTAATCCAGGGTGTCAGCTAACTCCATACAAAATTTTATCAAAATTGATCCAGCCGTTTGAGCGTGAAGAAGTAATAAACATATAAACACACATACACACTCACAAACTTTCGCCTTTATAACAGGCACTAAAATTAAATCTCAACCAAATACATACTATCTATTGTTCAGAGATATATATCCAATTACATCTGCTAGGCGAAACCTATAGAAAATCTGTTTTCATTTGAAAATGGCTGCGTTTTCTTCTTTCACAGGTTAATCAAGTAAGTAAGCTACTTTTATATCTTTATTTTCATTGTACAAATGCTACACAAATTAAATTCTTATCAATCAACCCCCGAAACTGAAACAAAGCGCTATCTCCTCCATCACATTTCCCAACATCACCCTGTATACGTAAACATGAGGGGCATAAAATTAAATTTATATGACAAACTATTGTTTAAAATTCAAATTGTACGTGTGAAATCTTGCTCGCCCTTAATTGTATTGACCAAAAGTCCCTCTCACGAATTACTGAGGGCAGAAAGGGTAGTCCACTTCGTTCGTGTGAGGAAACAATAATATGACGGTCGTGGAACAATAATGGCGTATGTCAAAAACACCATTAAGGTATATAGAAAATAATAAGAAGTCATGGTTTTTGAAGAGATTGACTTTGGACGAAATATTTCAAAATGAAAATCAAAAGTCATTTATTCAAACAAGGCTCAGAATCAGTACTTTTTGTACGACAAATTACATTAGTTCCCCGACACGCCCGCCCTTCAACACTTCCTAGTGCAGACTTTAAAACAGATGTGACGCAACAATTTCCCCCAATTTAAAAACAGAAATCGGACTGCAATGTGACGTACTGATATGTACCTAAGGTCCGGCGTTTCTAAATTTGCCAAAAATGTAAACAACAATGGCCGCTCGAAATTGAATAAAATCGAATACAAGAACATTTATTTTAAGTAATGTGTGTTAAAATTTTCGTTGTTCGTCTAAATGTCCGAGCTAACTAGATGAAAACAAACATTACTTAAAATAAATGTTCTTGTATATCGATTTTGAGCGGCCATTGTTGTTTACATCTGTGGCAAATTTAGAAACATAATTAGCCTATAATGTTCCCACTGCTGGGACACAGGCCTCCTCTCTGTGAGAGGGAGTGGGCCGTAATCCACCACGCGGGCCCAGTGCGGGTTGGTAGATGTCACATGTCTTCGAATTTTTGGTTCTAGGACATGCCGGTTTCCTCACGATGTTTTCCTTCACCGTTATGAGAGCAGTGGTGATGAAATAATTTACACAAAGTAAAACGCCTGTCTGGGTTCGAACCTACGACCTACAACTCGTAAGTCGCGGCTATTACCACTGGGCCACCACTGCTGTCAATTTAGAAACGCCGCGCGCCGGACTATAATTATGCTGTTCAATAATGTATGCTCAGAGCAAAAAAAAGAAAACAAATTAAAATCGACATTGGCTTTGTCCGACTTGGGAACCCAACACTTTCAACAACGCGTAAAAACATCGGAATATGCAGGAAACATTTCCCAAATATTCAAAACATAAACATTGCCTTAGTTTTCCCTATTTGACTTACGCCCTTATGGTTTTGTACAACATCCTGATGTAGAAATACTCTTCTACCCTCCTAATGGCTTTAATAAAGGTACGAATTTACGTCCCGCCATATTTATGATTTTGTTTCGATATATTTAATTAAAATTTTAGTGGCAGCCGTTTGAAATAACTGTTTCTTTGTCATTTTTGTTAATGTTATTGTCTAAATACGTTTTTGAATTGGCGTTTGGGTCGTTTTTATTGTCATTTTCAGTTAAAGTCATTTTGATTTTGGGTTATTGTAGATTTTGTTAGGATTCAAATTAGGTGCGGTTTTTGTTACGTTTTTAATGACGGTTTTATATACATACTAGCTGCGCCCCACGGTTTCACCCGCGTAAATGTCGATCCCGTGGGTATATCGGGATAAAAACTAGCCTATATGTTAATCTAGAGTGTCAGCTGCCTCCATACCAAATTTTATCAAAATCGGTCCAGCCGTTTGAGCGTGAAGAAGTAACAAACATATAAACACACACACATACACACATACACACACACCCCCTCACACACAAAATTTCGCATTTATAATATTAGTGTGATTTGTAAGAATCCTTAGCAGGTAGCGTTCTGTAATTTCTGCCTAGGCTCATGGGAAGAAGGCGTGAGCTTATGTAAGGTCTATTCAACTTTATGTTGGCATTCATGTTATTTCAAGTTAAACAAAATACATCAACTTTATTTCAACGGTAATTATGTTGATTTTAGAGTGACTAGCACTATTGCAAATTAGCTGATTCTGCGAAATGTTAAAATGTTTGAAGTTTTAGCGCAGGTAAACTGAACTTATTGTGTTGGAATTTAAGTTATTTTTCCATTAATTCATAATTGTTTACATTTTTGGCAATTAAATCGCGAACGCAGATTATGTATTTACTTTGATCGTGATGTTTTTTGTGCATTAATTTCGAAATCTATTTATTTTAGTTATACAGGTAAATAAACTGCTTAATAACTGTAGTAAATTAAAAACAATTAGTAAACTATGAATTTAGAAATAGGTATAATCGATAAGCGCGACGTTATTCTTAACCTAGAATCGTTCATCGTTTGACCATTCCTAGACACACCTTAATTTTTCAAAAATAACCGTTTCTCAACTCCACCAATTTCAACACCAAAATAATATTCACAAACGAAAATTCAAAACATGTCTTCCCTATCAATAATAGGCCACGTATTGCCAATAAATTGCACCGATGCTCCCGAAACAAGCGGCCATCGTAAAATCGATGCACTAGGTTCTTGAGTTACTGCGGGACGTACACACGAACATAAATATAACAGTAACTCATCGTGGCCGTTCGCTCCACCTGTTACAGTTAATAGATGTGCAGCGAACGGTCATCATGGGCACAACAGTTTCAATGGAGTTTATGGCTTATTTGAATGTGCAGGAAGATAGTATTAATTATTGGGGGTCATTGCTTCATCGGAGGGTCACAACATCTCTTTTCAGAAGTAAAATAGGCCATGTACTTTAGATGTAAATGGTTATAGAATAGAATAAAATCAATCGATTCCAATCCGAATCGAAATCGAATAGGATTGGAGTCGATTCACCTTAGAATCGCAAAAAAGCCATAGGAAATCAGAAAATCTGTCTACTACTATAAGTAATAAGTAACATACAAATCAAACCCTAAATCCGTAACCGTCCCTGCAAAATCTTCCAATAAAAAGGCCTAAATACGAAAGCAGTGGTGGCTCAGTCGTAACGGCTGCGACTTACGAGTTGTAGGTCGTAGGTTCGAACCTAGACAGGCGCTTTACTTTGTGTTAACTCTTTCATCACCACTGCTCTCAAAACAGTGAAAGAAAATATTGTGAAGAACCGGCATGTCCTAGAACCAAAAATTCGAAGACATGTGACATCTACCAACCCGCACTGGGCCCTCGTGGTGGATTACGACCCACTCCCTCTCACAGAAACGAGACCTGTGTCCCAGCAGTGGGAAATTTATATAGGCTGTTTATGTTTTGCTTCTGACACTGAACTGACCCTTTGATGAAGCAACATCAGCGGGTCAGTTCATTGTTTCTTTTTAGTTAAGGAAAATGCCATTTTCTTTGGGTGGAAATGGTTTTGGATTCGTGAAAAGGCCATTGGAAATCATGTAATCTGTCCACTATAAGTAATAACTTGCTAATTAAACCCCAAATCCGTAACCATTCGTGCTAACAATCCATCCAAATATTATAAATTCGAAACTCTGTCTGTCCGTCTGTCTGTCTGTCTGTATGTTACCTTTTCACGCCTAAACCACTGAACCGATTTAGATGAAATTTGGTATAGAGATAGTTTGAGTCCCGGGAAAGGACATAGGGTACTTTTTATCCCGATATTCCCACGGGATCGAGACTTATGCGGGTGAAACCGCGGGACGCAGCTAGTTTGCCTAAAAAGGCCTAAATACAGGAATAGATTAGCGAGACAATCTTTTCGGTAGAAGAACTTCGGAATTCAGGTGCCTACTGCCTACGAAAGAAAATCTTTACTTACTCCAATAGGTGTACAATACTATCCGGTAACGGTTCCCATCCGGTTGTTTGCCGACTGTCCGGCAGACGTGTCGTTACGGTAGATATTATGCTACCCTAGTTTACCAAATTAATACTCTGTGATTACCTATTGTGGAGGTATTCGTTTTGGGGTGAATAGGATTTTGTGTAGGCCTGTGTGTGTTGTACCTATGAATGTTTCTTTAATAAGTAACTGAGCCATTAGAGTTGCAAAAAATTGATGTAGTTTAATATCTTGGAAGTAGTATTTCTCACCATCTATAAGGATAAGTAAATGTTCATTCACTGACTTGGTAGCTCATCCACCGCTACACATGGCAACATTTACCAAAAAAATGGTGCGAAAAATTAATTCAAAATACCCCAAATAATCCCTAATCACAAAAATCACAATCAAAATTAAACCCTTCCATCAAAAAAACAAATCGAAACAAATTAACGGATCCTTTAAAATCATCGCGCATTGAAAAACGAATATTCAGACAATAAACAATGACATGTCGTCCCTTTACAACAGCAGATCAAACACATTTTCAATTCTCATCAAAAAAGTAAAGCGTTATGACATTCCTAATAAAAACCGCTCGCAATATTCGTTGTACTCACAGCAATATCGTAATGAACACCCTGTATACACGGCGGCCATTTAATCTCGCACCTGTATCAGCCTGTATACTGGTGGTGTATGTTATACTTGACCGGCGATTGGGTAAGTTTTTTTTTAAGTGAAAACTTCTTTAGCGGCGTTGCACACTTTTTTGTAATGGGTAAAAAATGTTAAACTCGCGTCAGGACATCGCGTCAGAACACGTGACCGTCAGGAGAGACTACACAGGGGAGAACTACTACTCCTAACTACTAAGTATCCCCCTCTCTTTCTACGGCGGCGCCAACCGAAGTGAACCAAGTGACACACGACAATGGATGGATGGATGGATGGATGGATGTATGGATGGATGTGGATGTGGATGTGGGTGTGGGTGTGGGTGTGGGTGTGGATGTGGATGTGGGTGTGGGTGTGGATGTGGGTGTGGGTGTGTTTATTTCTATCTGTATTTTTTTGGAAAGGAGACTATTTTTGTCAGGTCCAGAGCCTATCGCAGTTCAATGCTGGACATGCCTCTTCCGAGCTTCGGTAAGCACAAAAGCAAGTTTAAAGCATTAAGGCTTGATCAGTTACATTAATTAAGCAGTGGTAGCCTTCACAACACCCAAAAGGGAGAAGCAAACGTCATACAACTTCCAAAAAACGAGAGGAGAAACTTGCAGGAGATTACAGGATTTCAGCCGGTCGTAATTATTAAGAAAGATGTTTGATTTATTTGAGTACTTTAGCATGCAATGAAAGAGAACCTAATGATGACGTACATGATTAGTTACTAGATTTCACTCTAGTTCATCAATCAATCAATCAACTCAGCCTATCGCAGTCCACTGCTGGACATAGGCCTCTCCCAGACTGCGCCACAGCACCCTGTCCTCCGCCTTCCGCATCCAGTCTACCCCAGCCACCTTCTTTAGGTCGTCCGTCCATCTAGCTGGCGGACGTCCCCCACACTACGCTTGCCGGTATGCGGTCTCCACTCCAGGACTCGTCTGCTCCACCGGCCATCGGTCCTTCGACAGACATGGCCAGCCCACTGCCACTTAAGTTTGCTTACTCTGCAAGCTATGTCGGTGACTCCGGTTCTTTTCCGGATAATTTCATTCCTGATTTTATCCTTCAAAGAAACTCCGAGCATAGCTCGCTCCATAGCGCGCTGAGCGACCTTGAATTTGTGGACCAGCCTGACCGTCAGTGTCCACTTTTCAGCACCGTATGTCATGACGGGCAGTAGTTCATACAATAGCGATAATTTTCTAGAAAAAATCTAGATTCTTCTCTATTCTTTTAACATCGCCTCAGCAAACAGACCATTCTATATCTACAAATAGCGCCGTCTATGAAGACGCGCCCCACTCTTCTTCCTAATCGCTTACAGTACAAGTGTGCAATATTCCGCTAGTGATTTAGTTTTGTCGATACATTCATGGGTAATTAGTGTGTATCAAAAAACTAAAACACTAGCGGAATTAACTAATTATAACGTTGCTAAATTAAAGAGTACAACTGTGACGTAGAATAACAACTGAATAGACTGGTATTACGTTCAGTCGGTTAACTAAGTCATGTGGTTTTTTGTTTATCTTTATTTAATTACCTAAACAAATAGATTATAGGTAATGCGACACCCCTTGGTAACACTAGCTGTCAGACTTTCAGGATGCTGACTACCTGTAACGACTGTCAGATCCACGAATGACAGCTGGGACCAAAAGCTAAAAAAAATATATATATACGCAAAAAAAAAAAATGTATCTTCACAATCATGTCACCAATCCCACCCGCTGCAACCCATCCCTTGCGCCGGGTCCCGCTGACGGGTCGGTCGCTAAACGGTCGGCAGTTTGGTTGTCCTAAGCAAATAACCCGTGCCATCTGCGTAAGGGTGTTTCACATTAAAACATTGTTTAGCAATCCGACATGCGTCATTAGTGCGATCCGCTGACCCAGCTAATAACTGACACGGTGTTTTTTTACTTGATTACGTCACCTGTATTATGTGGAAAGTCAAATGGAGAAATACTGCTTGGAATTAACAGGTTAACTATTTCAACTTTGTCTGTGGGATGGTGATGCGTCTATGATTCTCTCTGATATGACAATGCATCTCCAATACCTCTGAGATGGTTATTGACGATAATTATCAGGGTACATCTAGATAATCTGCATGTACTAATCTCTTTGTGGTGCACAATAATTGACAAACCCACTGCTCCTTCTTACACGACTTCCCAAATTAAATATTTATGCTCTGCCCATGCTAAAAATCTTCGTTCCACCAACAATCGCCTTCTACGATGTCCTTCTCACCGTTCTGGTTTCATTCATTCTTCTTTCTTTGTCCAGGCGGTCTTTCAATGGAATACGCTCTCTCTGAACATCAGGACGGCAACCAGTCGGTTATCTTTTAAAGTGAAGGCACGTGAACATATTCGGCAGAAGTTGGCCGTAACATCCCAGCGCTGATTTGCTGGATTCATTTTCTTCCCTACCGATCATTTTTCCCCTGAGAGTTCATTTGGTTTATATGTATGTATGTATCTATGTATATATTCTTGTATTTTATAGTCATTTCCTAGCTAGTTATCCTGTATGTTGCACCTGCCATGTTTTGTCTCTGCATTACCCTAAGGTTGACTGGTAGAAAATGTCTCAGGCATTACCTAAGTCCGCCTTTGTACAGTTTTTTTTTTAATTGTGCATAAAGTTTTAATAAATAAATAATTGAATTTGAATTTTGGCTCCTACTGAGGATATTGTCGAGCTGAATTAGAAGTGGCAAAAAGCATTCTTGAACTAAATTAGGGCGTGGACAAATGATGTAATTATATATACCGTTGCGAGACATAAGCAGACAGCCATAAACTACGATGATTGAATACTGTAACTCATTTGCAGGTATCTGATGTCTGAATAACAATAAGTCCGAATTTTTAATAACCAAAGCTGATCCCGATCCATTATAACTGTTCAGATCGGAAAACTTTGACCTCGTAAAAACCGAATCGATTTATTTAATACACTTCAAAACTCCAATACGAACGCATCCATTTTACATTTCTACCTTCTATATTCAAAAGTTGGCGTTATCTGTGCAATGTAACTTTCCCGCCAATCGCAATCGAACGTCAATGTCTGCGGTGAAGAAATTAAAAGTTTGTCAGTTGGCCTCGAGCGGTCGACGGCGCCGGTCGTTCTGCCAATAGTTTGATTACTAGAATGTCGGGAATCTAGATGGATTTTATATACAGCTACGATTATTTCCATTTAGTATTTCTGTTTAAAATTCTTTAAGCAAAAGTTTGATTAGTAGTTCACATTTTATTAATTGAGTTGTCAATCAAAGTTAAAATCATGGCCACAACATAGTGTTCTGCTTTTAAAATATAATTTAGAATCTGTCACGAAATTAATTAACAGCACAAAATATGAATAAAATCACATCAGTGACTATTAACTTGCTGTTTATGTTGACCGATTGTAATATTTGTAATACAGAATCCCACGGTCCGTCCAAAGCCTCAAATTTTTTATTGCTATCCTACTTTCGTGGCAAGGCGATGACTCGCACAACTTATAATTTGATGAGGTCCCGCGGATCTTTTCTCAACTTTTCACGGAGCATGAATATTAAGGGCTCCCCTTTTTGGCGCCCACCGTGGGGCCTGCTTATTATTTCTTTCGTTAATGTCGACAGATTATTTTTAAAAAAATTTGTTTATATTTCGTTTTGTAATGGGCCAGTAAAATATGCCTCCTTTCTAATGGTAATAAGTTCACGTTGAATGATTCTGACATTTCTGACATAGATTTGAAACAACTGCGTAGGCAATACTGAGCTATGTTCTGTTGGAAGAAAACCATGATCCATTTTTTAAACAAAAACCGTTATTTATTTAAGATTGTTACAGTACACAAGGAGGACTAATCATTCAATAATTTATGGCTTCAGAAATGCTACCAACTTTTTATTTGACAATGTCCTCTTTGTAAAGAAACAGCAAAATTAGGTACACGAGTCCCGTAATTTTTCTCCTACTCTTAAATAAGTTTGACGCCATGTTGCCCCTCGGAGAAATCAAGGCGCAACGATATGAGAGCCTAATTGAACATATCTGAAGACGCGGGATTAATTGAACCACGATGAGGTTTAAAATTGTACTTAGACATAGAGGGTAGTTGTGCATTTAATTTGCGGTTTTTGGAGGTAGAATGTTGAATTTTTTTTTAACGTAGTGAGATAACAGATTCAATTAAACTGATGATAATGGGAAGTAAAATATAAGAAAGTATAAGAAATAAGTAAGTATTTTCAAAGATTACATAATTTTGGTTTCTGTTTGCCCTTGACCAATTTCGAAGAAAAGCGAAATGAGCTCAACATACTTAGTAGAAAAAAGGTGGGCTCCATTATTATTTTTCCTTCATTTACCAGCTAACACGGTTATTAGTTGAATATTTTGTTTATTCTACCTGCAAAATACTAAGTTTTGTATATTTTAGTTGGTTGAGAAAAGTTGGTTCACGAGGCTGTCGGGCCAAGAAGCCAACGTTGGTTATTTTCGGTAAAGAAATTTGTAATCCTCATAATTATGAGGATTTAGGAAATTTTTGAAGTGAAAACTTCTTTAGCGGCGTTGCACACTTTTTGTAATGGGGAAAAAATGTTAAACTCGCGTCAGGACATCGCGTCAGGACACGTGACCGTCAGGAGAGATTTCCCCCCCCTCTTTCTACGGTGGCGCCAACCGAAGTGAACCAAGTGAGACACGATAATGGATGGATGGATGGATAGATGGATGGATGGATGGATGGACGGACGGACGGTCGGATGGACGGACGGACGGTGACGGTGACGGTGACGGTGAAGGTGACGGTGACGGTGACGGTGACGGTGACGGTGACGGTGACGGTGACGGTGACGGTGACGGTGACGGTGACGGTGACGGTGACGGTGACGGTGACGGTGACGGTGACGGTGACGGTGACGGTGACGGTGACGGTGACGGTGGACGTGAATGTGGATGGATGGATGGACAGCTGATGGCTCGACCGTCTCTGTAGTAGCCACACTGCGGTGTATTCGTAAAATTCGTGTATATAAAATGTTTAAAATATGGAAATTGAACAAAGTGCATCGATTAATGAAAAAAGTGACGCAAAATAGTGAAAAAAAATTAGTTATATTAATTCAATTCATAATTGATTTATTTCAACGTTAATATTCAAGTTTTCACTTCTGCCGGCACTCCCGGAGTGCAACCCGACTTTTTTTTTTTTAAGCACTTATTCACATCTTCCGAATTATTCGGTATTTACCGAGTAATTCGGAAGATGTGAATAAGTGCTTAAAAAAAAAATTGTATGAGAAGTTATTAGTTTTTGAAACATTTTTTAATCAATGTTTTTATCTTTAAATTGGGGACTTTAGCGTACTGTCACTACTCCTGTCTTCGTAAATAATCACACTTCACACTAATATTATAAAGGCGAAAGTTGGTGAGTATGTGTGTGTGTGTGTGTTACTTCTTCACGCTCAAACCGCAGAACCGATTTAGATGAAATTTGCTATAGAGATAGTTTGAGTCCCGGGAAAGGACATAGGCTACTTTTTATCCCGATATTCCCACGGGATCGAAACTTATGCGGGTGAAACCGCGGAGCGCTGCTAGTCCTGTATAAATCGTAATCACTCTATCTAATTCCTGTCCTAAACTGCACAATCTCTTTCTTCGTGGCCTCACAAATAAAAGGGCTTGCGAGTCTCCATCAAACGGTAGGCGAGCCCCAGAGAAATCAGCAGAGTCCATATGTGCCGCTGTTAATTAGACTGGCTTCGTAAATATTGCTTGTATCGCCGCGAATAATTAAAATATTGGGGAAGAACGTCTTGCTTGCTTCCTCGTGTTTTGCTTCCGATGAAATTGTGGTTATTCAACTTACTTTTACAATCAATAATAATTATGTTCTTTCTCAGTTTATCATGGATATTACTGACATTTGCGAAGGAAAACATCGTGAGGAAACCTGTTCTTATAGTTAAGGATCACCTTAACTATAAGTCCAGGTTTCCTCACGGTGGTTTCCTTCGCAGATGTCAGTAATATACGTGTATATCAATGTTGAAAAAAAATTGGTTTTTCTATTTCGTGTTATGTTAAGTATGTAGAATTGGGATTTAACATTTTGGTATATGTTTTTTGACTCTTTGGTGTAGTATCATGTAAAAAGAATACACGATTCAATGAATTTATCTCGATACAAAAAAAATGCAAAGTTTTATTACTTTTTTTTTATTTTCTTTATATATATTTTTTTACTTTTTTCGACATCAGGGCGTAACGCTTAAGAGTTATTTAATGGAATTTACTTTAAAACATAGAGAATTATCATATCAAAGTTTACTCAAAGTAGTTTTAAATATTAATTTATTTTGCTAAAAAAGGAGCAAATTCGTTTTGGCATATACGTCGTTTTATTCCGAGCGTATGCACACTTAAGCCATCGCTCTTCTTTTGCGTTTCAAAAATAATTGCAACACTTTCGCTCGCTTAGTAGGTTTTCGAGGTAGCGTCTTAAATCTCTTGTCAAATCTCATGTTTTCTTTAATGATTTGTAGTTTAACTTTAGTTATTGAGTTACATTAAAATATACCTATGTAAGCTTGAGGTTTGACGGCAAATTAGCAGATCACAAACTTGGCCAGACTTTCAGAACCCGCGGGGTGAAAACACCAGTTTATCTAATGGGATTTTCCAGCTAATTTCTTGGTATTAGGGTTCCTATATCAAGAAATGTTCATGTTCTCACTTAAGGGAATAGTAGACAATTAGAACAGCTATGTTATGATCAGTCCACCAATCCAATTTACCTATTCTTTAGACTAGAAATTCTACCGGCAACGAAAAAGCAACCAGTACGGTATAATTTGCAACTGGCAACATAGAAGCAACGTGCTCTATGGTACGCTAACTGGCTATTAAATTCTTACAGAAAAACCTGCCGAGAATCGTATTCGAAACTTGAAATCTTTAAAATAGGAACGTCCTGTCAAAGCTAGAAACGGTTAGCAATAAAGGCGCGCTCTGATTGGTCGGCGAGGTGGTAGACGGAGGGTGCATTTGCACAAAGGTACAGAAATATGTGACCGGTGCTAAACATTAACGATTATAGTCGCCAAGTCACGTCTAATTGCGAAAGAGGATGGGATTATGCAGAAGTGTGTGTAAAAGTCTAGTTATGATTAACCTGGCAAGTTTAAATTCTTGTACAAATTTTTTTACTGCCCTTTTGGTCTCGTGGTCGCAATCGCGACTGCTGAGCGTGGGGTCCTGGGTTCGATTCCTAGGTTGGGCAAAGTTTTATAACTACGAATTTCTTAGTAACAGCCCGGTGTTGGATGTTGGTCGTGTGATACCCCTCCGCCCCCCTCCGCCTCTGAAAGGGCGTTAAGTCGTCGGTCTTGCGCCTAGTCTCTCTTCGGTCGTATCGGATTGCCGTCCCATCGGACTACGAGAGTTTAGGAAGAGAGAGTGCACCTGTGAGTTTTTGCTGCGATTGGCCGCCATTGCCGCAACAAATCAAAAGAAAAAAAAAGCAGTGGCACTCCGTACGTGCCGACAGAAGTGAAAACAAAACACAAACAGAATACTTTGCCATCACTCACTGACATATCTAAAACTAAAACTGAGTACATCCCGAGGACAGCCGAACACATCCGAAGCGGTGTCGGTTACGGTAACAGTGGCGCGAATTCCATGATCTCAAAAAATGCCCAACCCGCCCAAAGAAGTGTTCACTTCAAAAAACTAGACGACTATAATTGCTATAGGTGTTTAGCCTCGGTGTTATAAAAGCATCCAGCAAACTAGAAAAACTTAGATTTTGGAACAGTTTTGTTAGGATGATTTTTTCTTCATGACGATCATACTTCAATGAAATTACTTTTGAAACTGTAACTATAATCGAAATCTGTCTGTAGCGGTATCTACAACGCCACATGCAAACAACGCGTCATACTGACGTCACGCAAATTCTGCATCGCGCAAGCAGAGTTTACCACGCAACTAGCATATATACAACAGCCCGACATGAATCATTGGGCAGTTGCCCGCCAGACACAACACCCGTCTGGTCGGAGGATCCTCCCTTTTCTATGGAGGTTGAGTGAACTTTACACCCTGTTCCTCATACCTCTATATGTCTATCACACTAGTGTAAAACGTACTTGTAGCACGTCCTACTTAACCAATCATTTTTCGCATAGAAAACTGCACACTCTAACATAACACCGTCCATGCTAATTGTAAGCGCGCGTTATCGCGAGACAAACGTGCTGGCTCCGCAACGCATAATCGTTACCACTTTTTCGTTTCGGGAAATTAGCGCCTTTTTGCATTGTCTCGTCCCCGATAGAGACTGTTGTGTATCGCCGTTGCCATTGCTTTGTTCTTTGTTCCTTTTACTATTGCCGTACGTAATTGGGACTGAGTATAATTGACTTGACTTTTTGCGATGGTGTTGTTTTGAAGAGGATGCTGTTATTGTTGTGATTTAAAGAATGGAAGGGGCAGTGGTGGCTGGCCCAGTGGTATCGGCCTTGTAGGTCGTGGGTTCGAGCCCAGGCAGGCGCTTGTAAATAATTTCATCACCACTGCTCTCAAAACGGTGACGGAAAACATCTTGAGGAAACCGGCGTGTCCTAGAACCAAAAATTTGAAGACAAGTGACATCTACCAAACCGCATTGGGCCCGTGTGGTGGTTTACTGCCCACTCCCTCTCACTAAGAGGAGGCTTGTCAACACTCAAATAATATTAGAACATGCAAAGAGGAAATACTTTGAGGAAATACCTACAACCGCATTGATAGTAACCCAACTAGCACAAACTGCTGCTTAAGAGCTTTGGAGCTAATCCGATTATTCCCAAAGGCGCCAAGCTCAAGCGACAGAGCGTGCACTGCAGACCTTATGCAGCCGCTTTGGAGCCAAAGGGGCACAACTTTTTGCAATCTATAGTTCCATTAGAACTTCATAATAGTGGCATAAAAGCGCTACATGAGCTACAGCTAATAATTAACACCACACTAAAGCTCTTGTGGCGCTTATTGATTGAATGAATGACAGGTTTAACTGAACGAATAAAGGATCACTGATCATTCACCTTGTCTCTCATTTATTAAATACATCTGTTGTTCCTGAGTCAGACATTACTGAATACAAATAAATAATAAGGAAGTGTTTTTGAGCTATATTTTGTATTATATGCAAGTGGCTACAAACGCAGATCAGTTTATCGTGCATATAGTTGATATTATTGGAGTATTTTTAACGCGCCTCAATAATTACCTCAGAATATCCTAAAATATGTAAAATATTATTATATAAATATTATAATATCACATACCTACACGATATTGAAATTACATACTTGAGTACATTTGTATTTAGTAAGTTGCTGGTTCTATATTTAGTTATATTTTACTACAAATTGCGATAAAAACCTATAAATTTCTCAAGTAATGATAAATAATTGTCTTGTAAACATGTCGTCTATGAGAAGCAGCTTTAACTTGCAACTTCAACCTTAATACTTCCTCTCTGCGCGTCAAAACGCTAAGTTTCACTCTTCTGAAGGTCCAAGTAATACCTGTACCACTAATGCAGTTCAAGTCTTTACAATCACTTTTATTTCGTACTCACTGCAGATATCGAACCACACTAATAGTTATTTGTGTAGAGATCCGTAGAACTCGTTGAAAACCCTAAAATACGATGATAATTTGTAGCTGCTTCTATATTTTTCGCTCTTTCAATTGTTTAACACTTACTATGTCTTACATGTTTTCAGAATGCCTTTCAAAATAATTCAAACTTATAATGAACAAGAAAATAAACAAGAACTTTGCATCTGTCCATCTAAGTGGGAAAAACATGGAGTGTTACACTGGCCGAACAAAAAAAGTAAAAAATTATGTAAAATAGAAGATTAGACTCCTGCTGCCAGTATTCACCTGGATCGACGAAGTTTATTGTAATTTCTCTTGGTGTACCAAGTAGTGAGCGTGGATCTTTAGGCATAGCGTTAGGAGTAATTTGGTTTAAAATTTGAAATAAGTCTTTTAAAGCTACTTGACTACATTTTTGTGTTTCAGCGCCCAAATTCGTATTTGCTCGCGATAGATCCATTTTCTTTCACATTCGACATACTCTAGTTTATATTCAGTATCGCTGTCCGAGTCTAGTCTAGAAAAAAAGAAACAATAAATTACGCAAAGAAGGTTATTTTACTTTATTTTTATAGTATGCCACACCAAGCTATAACTTACTTTTCCTCTGTAACTGGCCCGTTATCAGTAATTGAGAAAACAAAATCTACGGGACCCTCGCTTGTGTTTGTTGAACTCGAACTTGGCGCATTATTTTTGTTTGTTTCCAATGAATCCCTTAAAGAATAAATGAAATGAATAGAGTTTTATAAATAAAAGCTAAATTACTGTCACGTAATTGAGTTGAAAAAAACTTACGTGTTATTTAATATTTCAATTACAGAATTCTCACACACAGTTGCCTTTTTAATTTCTGCATATTCTGATAAACTCTCCGTACTTTCTTGCGATATCCACCAGTTCTTTGTTTGAACTTCCATGCATTCAGATCCATATTTCTTTTAAACTGGCTTAAATATTTTATAAAATCTGATTTCTCCAATAAAAATAGCAGAATTATCCAAATGAGTAGGGAATGACCATTACTCTCCTGCTTCTATTGTGAAGCCTTAATGTCGCTATTAGTAAAACAGTCGATCAAATTCCTACTTAAATCTGCGCAAAAGAACAAATCATTTCTGCAAAGAAACTTTCAGTGGCAGAACAGTGATAAATATATCTTTTATATAGTTCCGTTAAAAAGTCTGCAATTAAAGTCTTTATGCAGTTCTGAAGCGTACATCAGCGGCAATAGAAGCTTTTTAGCAGCTTTAAGCTTTAACATACATGTTTTAACTCTCTTTTAAAGCTATAGACGGCAAATGGGTTGTAAAATTAACTCTTATAAAACCTAGAGTGGCATTTGGTTCAGTTTCTGCTACCCCTAGTGATATTTACAGCTATGAGCAGTTACGGAAGCAATAGTAGAACTTAAAACCACTTTCTGAACCCCTAAAGCGCTACTGTACAGCTAAAAGTTGCAAAATAGGCTGCTATTTCCACTAGTGTGCTAGTTGGGAAGTATAGTGTCAACTCAATGGTGCAGATGAGACCATATTATCAATGCTAGTCTCCTCTGCACCATTGATGGTGCAGGTCAATGGTGCATACGGTACAACGGGGGCTTGTGTCCCAGCAGTGGAAATATTATGGGCTGATTATGATGAAAGGATGGAATTAAAGGCACTATCATCCGGTTTCTGAGAGACTAATCAACACCATTTGCTAACAGACTGCCAGTTTGTCAAGTAAAATTAAATGATTGATTTCAGTGAACCATTCTCAGCAGTTAACATGGGTAACTTACATTTAGTTTGTGTTCAGAGGACCAGAAGGCCAATTCCCATTATTAAAAGCGTTCAAAATCTAGTGCGTTCAAAATCTAGTCAAAATCTAGAGAGCAATCTCATCTCAGCGACAATCAATGTCAAAAACTTGTCAAAAATGTAGGGAAATTAGAGATATTTTTGACAGATTGACACTGAGATCGGACTGTGTACGTTCTTAAAATTACGAGAGTAGCAGGTGTAAGTCAGAATGTGTTGTTTTTTTAATAAGAACAAAAGCTAAAAAACCTAGGAGCATATTATTTTATGCAAGTGATGACGCGGACGATGATGGTGCACGCTTTTCTAAAAGAAGCTAGCTCACTCACTCGAGTATTGAAGAGTCCCAGGTTATAAGTAGCTATAAAAAAACATAGACTCCGGGAAGCAGTTCAACATCACGAAATCTTAGAAAAAGACAACTTATCAGCACTTTCCAAGTCAAATGACAATACGACAGCTGAATTCCCGCGCCAATAATTCTTGCACCCCGCCATGTATCCGCAGAAAAATGGCGTATACAGTAGGAGAGGCGATCAGTCTCCATAAGCATAGAAGACAGTAACCTATTAACTCAATACTCAAAGAATCCCAAGTCAAAGCTATCGAAAACACAGACTCCAGCTAGCAGTTCGACTTTTTAGCAGTTGTGCAAGTCTTGGCAATTTCTATAAAATCTTGTGTGGATGTAAATTGCAGGGCTGCTAAGACGTCACTATAATTGCAAAGAATTGCGAAATTATTTGCCCGTGTAAAAAAAAGCCAACATATCAACACTTCCAGGTCAATCCATACTATCCATACTTATTATAAATTCGAAAGTAACTCTGTCTGTCTGTCTGTCTGTATATTATCTTTTCACGCCTAAACCACTGAACCGATTAAGATGTAATTTGGTATAGAGATAGTTTGAGTCCCGGGAAAGGACATAGGATAGTTTTCATCCCGATATTTATTTATTTATTTATTAAAACTTTATGCACAAGTAAAAAAAAAATACTGTACAAAGGCGGACTTAATGCCTGAGGCATTTTCTACCAGTCAACCTTAGGGTGATGCAGAGACAAAACATGGCAGTTGCATATTCCCACGGGATCGAAACTTATGCGGGTGAAACCGCGGGGCGCAGCTAGTTTACTATAAGACAGCCAAATTCCATCGCATCTATAAACTTACAAGACAGTAATCTATTAAGTCAATAGGTATTTGGAGAATCTCAGGTCAATTATATCGGAAAACACAGACTTCAGCTCGCAGTTCTACTTCTTCGCCATGGGCAACTAAAATTGCTAAATTCTATACAATCTTGGTGTTGCCGTAAATTGCTCCATGTTGCTGAGACGTCCTATTCAGCACAGTTGCATAATTAATTGCGCGTCTTAAGAAAAAGACAACACATCAGCAATTCCCAAGTCAAATGGCCCCACGACATCCGAATTCCCTCGCCAATCATTCTTTCACTCCGCCATCTTTCCGCAGAGAAATGGCGTATACAGTAGGAGAGGCGATCAGTCTGTGTAATTAACATTCCGGCTCACCTCGACCTCGGCTCGGCGTCAAGACGCGCGAATTAAACCGATATCACTTCGCCACTTATTGACGGGAGGCTCGTGGTGGAGTACTGGAGTTGGGTGGGTTAATTTAAAGGTTTCGGATGTTTTAAAAATACTTAGACACTGACGGTCGGGCTTGTCCACAAATACAAGGTCGCTCAGCGCGCTATGGAGCGAGCTATGTTCGGATTCTCTTTGAAGGATAAAATCAGGAATTAAATTATCCGGAAAAGAACCGGAGTTACCGACATACGAGTAGCTTGCAGAGTAAGCAAACTGAAGTCGCAGTGGGCTAGCCTTGTCTGTCAAAGGACTGATGGCCGGTGGAGCAGACGAGTCCTGGAGTGGAGACCGCATACCGGCAAGCGTAGTGTGGGGGACGTCCGCCAGCTAGATGGACGGACGACCTAAAGAAGGTGGCTGGGGTAGA
Source organism: Amphipoea oculea (assembly GCA_945859645.1). Classification (NCBI taxonomy): domain Eukaryota; kingdom Metazoa; phylum Arthropoda; class Insecta; order Lepidoptera; family Noctuidae; genus Amphipoea; species Amphipoea oculea. The sequence continues at coordinate 21,673,637 of OX243873.1, forward strand.
CTGGATGCGGAAGGCGGAGGACAGGGTGCTGTGGCGCAGTCTGGGAGAGGCCTATGTCCAGCAGTGGACTGCGATAGGCTGAGTTGATGATGATGAAAAATACTTGGGTTACTATGGAAAAACGAATATAACATTTTTTCTCTGGGTTATTTCCGTTTAAAAAGTTTGGTGACGGCCTGAGAGTTTTTTTATTGTTCTTCGTGTGTTGGCACGAGCTAATACTAATTAACCTGTTCATATTTTAGTAAGATCATCCAGTGACTACCAATCAGATAAGTACAGTTCTTATCTATAAAACTATGAAAGTACTCGTAGTAAAATGCCCAAGCAAGAAACTTGTCAAGGTGACTAACAAAAATATTAGTTTAAAAAACCCCTGAATCAGGTAATTGTATTTTAAAAAGTTTTTTTTTTTGCTTTCTTAATGATCCTTCTAACTTTAAACAGAAACCTAATACAATTTCCTCATCTGCTCCCGTACTGCACTACGAGGCTATGCTTGGCGGCGCGTTCGCGAGACGAGCGTTCGACAGGCTCCGTTACCGAATCGACACAGGCATTCTACACATTACACTGTATTCGACTGTTGAATGTGAGAGCTTTGAAAATAATAGTTTTTTTTGTTCTCTAGAAAATAAATAAATTATACTTATGAAAAAAAAAATTACCTACCTAAATTAGAAATCTACTGTTCGGAAATCGGGTTTGTAGATAAGTTACAAACCATAGATTAAAAAAAAAATTTTCTAAATACTAGTCACAGTACAGATAACTTTTGTAGAAAGAAGTTTCCCTGTGAATACCTAAGTGAGATCAGTCAGTCAGTTTTTACAAAATGGGTAAATACATCACCACTGTAAGTTGTATGGTTAGTTTATTGAGTGACAATAAAAATCCTGTACAGTGAGAAGTCTTTAACTTGTAATGATTTTTTTACCCGCACCGTAATTGCGTAACACACAATCAATCAATAGTGATGTATTCAAATTTGGCCGAAAATCAGTAATTTTGGAACGTTAGAATCACACATGAACTTTTTAAGAATATTGAAAAATTTGTCTGCTTAACAACGTAAATACCGTAATGAATAATGCTAGTGCGCTGTATGTGATAGTGTGGAATACCCTGCTGTTCGTGCTTTCGCAAATAATATTATGTCTATTGAAGACAAAAATACTGTTGAAATCGCTTTTAGTTACGCGGGTTCTCTTCGTTGCCTCTCTAATATTTCAAAACTTTTTTATTTTATTTCAAATACCGCACCCTTTCTCCGCGAACAACCTGTAACCCTGTCTATATTAATGTGGCCAATTTGTAGGAGGGCGCGATCACCTCATTTGTCGGGAGTGGCGGGCTACGCAAAACAAGTAGCTTCACTGTGTTGCCAGATCTAAGACGATCGTCTCCCAAGAAAACTTGTAATTTTGTTTGTGGAAAAGTCTCAAAATATGTTTCGTTAATTCTTTCATAGTCATGCTTCTCGTGGAAGAATTTATTTGGAAATGTGTTAAGTACTACCATATTTTTTGCCTGAAAATAATATTGCTGTGAACCTGTTATCAGAGATGCATTTTAGATCTTCCAGATTATTTCTTGATCATAAAATGATAAATTATTTTATTTCTGTATGTAGGTTTGTACAAACACTTTTACACGTCAATCATATTTTTTTAAAGCTAGATGAGGTCGGCGTTTCCTATCTGACTACTCTGAGAAGAAAAGCCGAAACATACTCAGAGGTCACAGTCTCTTTTATCAGCAGTATTTTGTTTTAGTTGGTATATTGGCGTGTGCTAGCTAACATATGGCAAATAATTTAATTATCATTCTGTGTTTCTTAATGTGAATTACTTACTATTGTATAGAATCAAATTCTTCTAACTGAACAGACAGCTGTGCTGCTGTGGAGTTTGTTGCGCCACATCTTCCCAGGAAAGGATGAAGGGCGGGCGTTTTGGGAGATTGTCTTATATAATTTTGACGTAAAAAAAATGTTGATTCTCAGCCAAGTTTTAATAAATTACTTTTGATTTTTAGTTTTGCCCGTTCGATGTCCACCGCGCAGAGAATGGATGGAACGCAGCACATGAAGTGATTTTTTCCGTTGCTGCAGCTCCGTTGGTGTAATTGCTGTATGACGTTCCAGTGGCGGGATAAATAAATAAGAATATAGTCCCCTCAGCAGACAATTTACAACAATTTCATTTGTCTTTCTGACGAGTAATTAGATTCCAGTAGTTAGGTAAAGGTATTTAAGAAATTAAAGATTAATACTTTTGAAAAGTAGGTACACAATCAACGAGCCAAAACTAGTAAGCCACTCTAAAACAAACAAAAAAACTCTAAAACAAAGGTCTCTCCGAAAGCTTACAACCCAGCATTATTTGGTACACGAACACTTGTAATCGGTAACTAATTACTGTTTAATTAAAGAACGAAACGTTAACGCAGTCCGTTTGTAAGACTACCCTCGTTTTAACACGAGCGTACTGTGAACTTTACAGATCGGTAGATTATTAGCAAACGGAATTTTACAATGAATATTTAGCTTCTTGGGAACACTGAAAAACGTAACTGTTGATAAGGGAAAGAAATGTGTTCAGAACTATGTACTGTATCCATATTCAGATGATTCTGAACCTCCATGCGTTGAACTCAGACCAAATAAAAAAGTCAAGACATAGCGCTGCGAACAATACAGTGAAGCATGCCAAAACTACACCTCCTCTCTGTGCATACACGCTCACACGCACACATTTACAATCAAACCACACCTCACTAAGTGCACACATGTTTACAAAACCGGCCTCACTTTACTGTTGACAGCCCTCTGTCTTGGTTTTTTATTTGGTCTGAGGCGTTGTAGTATCACTTCGGTTATTAGTAAAAAAAAATAGCTGTTCCATATATTTTGACCGCGCATGCATTGCACTTTTCTATGCAACAGCAGATTTTTTTTTTTGATAACCTACGAAAAATTTCTACTAGGCGTTCATCGTTCAAACATGTGCTGAATTGATAGTACAGTGTGCGCATTGATGACCCTGCCATCTTGTATACGATAGATGGGGTCGAATGTAATGTCAGGCATCCAAGGATTCTCTTAATAAAAATTACAGATCTCATAAAGAATTGTGTCTGGAAAGTGCAGCGCCAGCACATCAAGCTACCCGAAACTGTTAATTTTTTTTCCCAATTAACTTTGAACCTTATGGCTTAGCAAACAAGTTAAAAATCTATTAAAGAAATTTGACATATTGTAGTAGCTTGATGTACTGGCGTCTACTACTAGGAAAAATTAAAAGTCAAACTTTACACAATTAACATATGCATTAGCATAACTGCTTTCCATTGTAATACAGGATACCTGACACAACACAAACACAAAATCCAAAACGCTCCTGAACTCTCAAACTTAATCAAAACGAGAGTCAACATCAGTGTTATCTTAATCTGAACAAATTTTAGCGACACAAAGCGCGATCCGATAGTGATACAACTTCGTTAAAGCAACAGAACTCATTTATCCACCTCAATACAACGTGTTCTTGATAAAATCTAAATAACTTCGACGATCTCATATTAAAAGGCCCAAAATGTCGATAAGTGAAGGAGGTAGACAATTTGGAAAGGGTTCGTGGTTGGGACTGAATGAGTTTTGGGATTTCTTGCCCTGTCAAACATGAGGTGTCTCGAAAAAATGCTACATTAATTTTACTGTCAGGAACTATTTGCAAGATATGTATTTGTCAAAAACTAACATAATGTATTTATCTATATATATATATAAAATTCAAAGTCCTGAATGACTGATATAAATACAGCCTAAACCGCTGGTCCTAGAGGCATGAAATTTGGAGCGTGTGTTCTTTGTGAAGAGTGGGTGGGTATCCACTAAGAAAGGATTTTTCGAAATTCGACCCCTAAGAAGGTGAATGGGGGAGGGTGAAATTTCAAGCGGACGAAGTCGCGGGCAGAAGCTAGTATTATATAAGGTAGCTTCACAGCTGACAGTACGTAGGTAGGTATAACATCTAAACATTACGCCAATTACGAACAATTGAAAATTTTTATCGAATAATTGTTACATTTTCACTACAGGAGCTGTTTAATAGATTTTGTAAGTTTTATTAAGAGTTTTTTTTTTATAAATTGTCACCTGTCACTTGGCGCCTGGTGCCTGTCAGTTTTATTAAATAGGCCCCAGGTCGAAAAGTCTTCAACAACCAAAAGAAAAATTGGTGTTAAAGAGAACTGAATGAATTTTAGAATGGAATAGAATAGAATAATTTATTTTTGCAAATATGGGTAGATGATACATCAATAGGTGTTAGTACTTACGCTTAAATATGGGTAGATGATACATCAATAGGTGTAGTAGTAGTAGAATTAACACCACACTTTCGTTTAGAACTGCCTATTAGTGAATATAACCTACAACGTATAAAAATAAATAAACCTTCTTACGTAGAATAAAGATTTTCTAGCTAGGTTTTCTTAACACTTTCTTTCCTTGATTTCGGAATCAAACAAAAATTTAAAACAAAATGTGACCCACATTCTGCCTCTTCCAGTTTTCTCAACATCTTCAAGGTTCTTACTTTAGAAGGTATCGAATAGTCCCAGTTAATCCAGTGCGATATGAGCGACCAACAAAGAGATCGTCGATATAGTCCGCGACTGACACAGGTAGACCTGGGAATATTTAGAGAGTGAGTAGACTAATCTGTGTAAATATAAGTTTAGGTCAGTTACCAGGAAAGAAAGAAGAAAGAAAGAAAGAAAATACGTTTATTTGTGGTGAACATGACGCAAAAAAGAACATAAACTCAAAAAAAAACCGAGTGTGCTTATGACCACACGCCTGAAGTGAGACTTCAAACGTATTTGGCTATGAGAGGAAGAGAGAAAGAAAATGTGCGCGCACTGCTTTCTCTTGCTTATATCCCCCACTCAACTCCCGTTCGCTTCGCCCGATCACACTTTTCGTAACGCGTTCGCCAGCTTACTCCCCAAGTCATGCGTGCGTAAACAAGTTTCACTTCAAGAAAAGAAGGTAAGGGAAACATGCGTCAAATCCACGCAAAACGGCTATCGCTCAGCGTAATGCTGCGACCCTATGCAAGACAGAGCCTCAGCGCTGGTTTTCAGCAGATACTTTCAGATTGACCCGACATATTGTGATTCTATTATGTACACCGAGTTTACTATTATAACCTTCAGATAACCTTAATAATCCTAAACACCTAACTAGATTATGGTGTGTCTTTGTCTGATACTTTATTGCCCGCTATGTCCCGAGAAAGATATGTATAGGTTTTGAAAATCCATACTTCCATACCTATACTATAATGTTATAAATTCGAAAGTAACTCTGTCTGTCTGTCTGTATGTTACCTTTTCACGCCTAAACCATTGAACGGATTTTGATAAAATTTGGCAGAGAGATAGATTGCATCCCGGGGAAGGACATAGGATAGTTTTTATCCCGATATTCCCACAGGATCGACACTTATGCGGGTGAAACCGCGGGGCGCAGCTAGTATCTAATAATTTGATGTTGTTCATTGTCTTCAATACCTATATTTTATAATCTTGTTTTATTACAAATATCTAAAACCCGCCTTCTCTAAAGCTCTGTCAATCGAAGATCTTTATCATTCACAGCCGTTAACGTCGAGTTTTGGAACAAATTCCATTCGAATAGAAACTTGTCGGGACAATGAGAAACACCTTGCTAATATCCAAGAGGGGACAATCCCCCCCTAGCCCCTTGATCGAGTTCGATCGATTAACCCTTTAGTTGCTCTCGTAGGGAATTAAAAACGGTGGGCTTGTTTTCGTCTTAGAAGGAAGGTGTTTTTGTTACGGAGATGGGAGATGGTAAGGTAAATTAAATTAGTTATTTTTTAAGCAAAGAAATGGTAGGTAGCAGCAATAACATCTATCTATACAGGGTGTTACAGAAAGGGTATATCAATATAAACGGGTTGAAGAATGTATCTGGTCTAGAATCTCTGCACAAAATTTCAGCTCAAAAGCAGTAACTTTGAATGTTTTTTCTATCTTTCAATAAGTCATTGAAAATACAGCTCCTGGAATTTTTCCACCGTTATTAGAGCCAGGAACTTTCAGTTTCCAAACCCCGATAACATTAACTTGTAACACTACACACATAGGCCATCCCAATCCGCTTACAATGACATCCCAACACCAGTGTCACAGAGGAACTCGGTCTGCTAGTCAAACATGAAACAATGCAGCCGTTTGCGTAGGAGCACAACTTTATACGTAACACAAGAGTTATAGTTCAACTTGTAGCCTTCATATTGTTTACCTTGTCGTGCGAACGTTTACCAATGCTAAGTGATTAAGAATACTCGTTGAGGACAGGAGTGCGGTGGAGTCGGTGTTGAAGAAGTCAGTTCAGTATTTGGTAAGGAGACTATGAAATATTGGGACTGATAGTATCTGTTAATCCTCTACTGACTACAGTAAGCATGTGCTATGTGTTAATAAGTCATACATACAGTAATACTATGACGAAAATCAGAATGAGAGAAAGGTCAGGTAATGGTGAAAATTGTCTCTGCTTCTAGCAGAGATAATTTCCGTGAAGCTAATGGATAGTTGAAGAGTTGAAACCCATTTAAACAATGCCATTCTTAATGTTATCATCATAAACAACAACATCAAACGCACGCTCTTTCACACGCTGTCTATACAAGGTGTCCCTGGAAGTATGGATCAAATCGAATAGGGGCGTGGGCAAGGTCATTTCCAAACTTTTTAACCCTGAGAATGTCAGTGAATTTTTTTACGGTTCTAATGTTATGACCGATTTTAATTTTTTTTTCAATCACTTCGCTTAGTGTTCAAAGAAATTAATCATAAAAAAATACTATCAGGGCTACCTAAAAAAAAAAAAATTGATAGTTCTCACGAATTCGATCTTTCTTCTCTTTTTTTTAGTATTTTTTTTTTAGTTTTTTTTTTTGCTAAAACGTTTGGAAATGACCTTGCCCACGTCCCTATTCAATTTGATCCATATTTCCAGGGACACCCTGTATATTTCTTGTCCTATCGCAGGTATGCTGGAAGAGATTTCTTATGAAATAAGCATCACCTTTGTACCAATTTTTCTGTTCTGTTTTTTTTTCTGGTCTGTTTATATTAGGTCCTTACATATGAAATTGGCGTTTTTCGTACTGGCCACTTTAATCACGAATTTCTCCTCTTTGGTAAGGAATTCCAAATTCAAATTTGTACAGCTATTTACTCATGTATTTGTGCTTCGATGACCGTCATTCATTTGTTTTTTTTCTTCAGTTTTTTCTGTTTGCGTCACTCATTTTACAAAATGGAAAATTTAAAATATCGCATTATTTACGAGTACGAGTTCCGCCGTGGCACTAGTGCTGCGGAAACGACTCGAAGGGTGAATGATGTGTATGGCGGTCATGTTGCAAAAGAAAACACAGTTCGTTTTTGGTTCCAACGTTTTCGTTCTGGAAATTTCGACCTGCAGAACAAGCCCCGTGGACGGCCTGAGACCCAAGTTGATAATGGAGAATTGAAGGCTATTGTGGAAGCGGACCCATCGCAAACCACGTCCGAGTTAGCTGCAGGCTTCGATGTTAGTGATAAAACTGTTTTAATTCACTTGAAGCAAATTGGGAAGATTAAAAAGCTTGAAAGGTGGGTACCTCACGAATTGACTGAAGCAAACCGGCAAACGCGCGTCGACTGCTGCGTTACATTACTGAACCGGCACAACAATGAAGGTATTTTAAACCGAATCATTACCTGTGATGAAAAATGGATTCTTTACGATAATCGGAAGCGCTCAGCGCAATGGTTGAATCCTGGCCAGCCAGCCAAATCCTGCCCCAAGCGAAAATTAACCCCAAAAAAGTTACTTGTAAGCGTTTGGTGGACTAGTGCCGGTATTGTTCATTACAGTTTTCTCAAATCTGGCCAGACTATTACAGCTGATGTCTATTGTCAGCAATTACAAACCATGATGGAAAAGCTAGCGGCTAAACAACCAAGGCTGGTCAATCGCTCCACGCCACTGCTGCTTCACGACAACGCCAGACCACACACTGCGCAACAGACGGCTACCAAATTAGAAGAGCTTGAATTGGAATGTCTTAGACATCCTCCGTACTCCCCGGACCTTGCTCCAACAGATTACCATTTTTTTCGCAATTTGGATAACTTTTTGCAAGGGAAAAAATTCAACTCCGATGGGGCAGTCCAAATCGCCTTCAAAGATTTTATTGATTCCCGTCCGACTGGTTTTTTTAGTAAAGGGATCAATGAACTACCTATAAGATGGCAAAAGTGCATTGAAAACAATGGTTCATACTTTGATTAATTAAATATATTATATTAAAAAATATTCGACTTTTTGTTCCTTCCATACAAAACGCCAATTTCATATGTAAGGACCTAATATATGTGTGTACATAAATGGTAATAAATACATAAATAAATCAAAGCACATACCACACTCAACAGTATTAAAACTGATTGCCATTGAATTTAATTAAATCGAAGATTTTTTAGTTTTATGATTTATTACCTACATTTAATTACTTTTTAATCTGTCAAGCGCCGCTAATGAGACACAATTGATTTTCTATTGTTTCGTCGCCGATCGGCGAACCGCGCCGCTTGACCGGTTAAACTCGATAAAAACCTAACGTTCTTTACGGTGAAATTCAGACACTGAAATGACATTGGAGACAGTAAAAATATAGTGTGTAAACCATATACTTGCAAATGAACCTTTCAAAGATCACAACCTAGATAAAAAACCTTAACCTTTGTTTCAACAGTGACTCCACCCCATCCCCTATCCCCACTTACACCGAACTACACAAGATACAGTTCTCTACTCAAATTCCAAGTGTTCTCTAACTTAAACTGAAATAACTTATGAGAATCGGCCGATCGCCTTTGTCGTAAGCTAGAAGGCAATTATCATTAATTATTATTAAATGTGACATTTTAGTGATAAACGGTGGGCCGATAACTTGGGCAAATAACTCAAGTTAGGGTGGATGGGTCGAAAGTACCCGCGGTGTTCACTGTTTGATTTGCTATTAGATTTGAGGGTTGAGTTTCGTTTGTTTGATTTCTAGTGGTTTGGTAACGACTTTTGGTGTTTAAACAGACAATTTTGTAAGTTTTCACTAGAATAGGTCGCTACCTATTCTAGTGAATACTTACATAATTGTTTGTTTACAAAATTGTGTGTTTCTTCGGGTAATCACTAATTATGGCGCTCCATAATTAGTGCAAAAAATACCCGAAGATAATTTAGGTTGCACTAAATTTTATTGAAATTAATATTTAGATAAGATAATGGAATGGATAAGGTATTGGAATTACTTTTACACGTCACATTATAACAAAAAAATACGCCAGTTCGATTCGATATTTCCTATCTGACGGGGTAGTCAAAAGCAATCGCGAAACAAAGTCAAGGGTCACAGTTACCATCGTCTCATATCTTTCATTTCTACTAATATTTTTATAGGTAGTTGCTATGTCGACCGTAACAAGATTCAATGTGGTTCCCTGAATAATAAGACACTACCTTGTCTTCCCTGGATGATGAAAAAAGCGTTGTGGGGTTTATTATTTATGTCAAGGCAAGATAGCCGGCAACGTTAGATACCCTGCCTACTACTTAGTTAATATAATTTGGAGACTCAGTCAAATCTCTGTGATAACCCATCTAGCATATTGATGATAGATTGGCGTCTGTTCAGCGTGATGGGGAAATGTAATTCCAAAAAAGTAAAATGGGTCTGAAGATACTGGTACTCTGCTGCATCCGGTTAGACTGGAGGCCGACACCAACTTAGTTGGGAAAAGGCTAGGGAGATGATGATGATGGATCTACCTCGACGGAATGCAATCAGGGTGTGATACTCCACCTCCTATGACCTACCCTGCTCTCTGTGTCTCAAAACTTGCAGTCAAATTGACCTCTGCGCTGCCACCGACGACAACGTGGAAGTGGCGACGTTTTGTGCCAGCAAGATCTAAAAAATGTCGTGCCAGCTACACGAAGAAGAAGAAGCGCGACAATCATTATTTTTAAAAATTAAATTGTCATTTCAGAGATTGTCGGCCATACGTCAGACTTGTGCTCCGGCGTTTAAATTTTTTATTTTATTTGCTGAATGGGCCCGCTCTTGAACTCGATTACGCCTAATGGAAAGCGATGGATGAGATCTGTGATGGAACGAGCGTGCCCAGAAGATGCCTAAGGTACTGGAATTCCCACGCATCGACGAAACACAGCAGGCTGCTTGACGCCGGACTCCGGTGGGAGGGTGGTCGCAAACCAGGCGGGTCAGTCAAATAAGGTATTGGGTGTGACTGTCCAGGATGCGCCGAGCGCTCGGTTCAGTTGAGTAACTGGCGGAACAAACTGCGCTACACGAGGAAGCTTCTTTATGCATCCCAAAATCTGAACCTTTTATTTTACCCTCTGAGCCTATTGGTACGCTAGAATCTTCACCCTGCCAGAAGCAATAACACAATGACGTCACGACTCACCCATCGTAGATGGCACTTCGGCAAAGTATGGCCACTTAACTCCGTCAAATAAATTTATTTTCCCATAAATTCCTTTGTTATTAATCTTATCCGTGCTGTGCGCACATTTGTTATTTTTATTGTTACTTCATCCGGAATACTGTGATAGTTATCCCAGTATTTTGTATGTTGGAATGGTACCGGTATATAAGGTCCCATTAAAATAGGTAGACAAACGTTTAGAAATCATTCAGACCACCAAAATAAGGACGATGGTAAAAAAATATATAAGAAAAACGCATTAGATACTAGATACAAGAAAAAAAATCAGCTAATGAAAATACACAAATGTGCCGGCAATTTATTATTTTAGGACAAAAAATCACTTTAATCAGTGTTTTTTTTTTGCTTGTACATCTTTAGTTAGACGTACTGAGCGCTGTGTTAAAGTTTGTCGATCTATGTATTATAATGGGACCCTATATACAGTCATCCAAATATGGAAATCAAGAGTTAATTAACATTTATTTGGTAGGTACAGTAGTTGCGATTTCTTACACGTGTACATATTTTTTATACAAAAAGTTCCATGGCGCTTTCAAAGCTTACTTTCTGCCAAACATCAAAATATATTACTTAGCTAGATTCCATAATATATGCCAATAGCCAAAAAGATAAACTTTCTTTTGCATTTTTTATACTAGATACCTACTCTGCCGGACTTGTGGCTAAGTAATAACAGCCACAGATACGCTTTCCGCGGTTGATCCGTGGATGGGTGAACATTTTTACATACTAAAATCCCTCCATGCCTCGGAAAGCACGTTAAGCCGTTGGTCCCGGCTGTCATTCGTGGATCTTTACAGCCGTTACGGGTAGTCAGAAGCCCAAAAGTCTCACAACTTGTCTTACTAAGGGGTATCATACTACCGCGACTGCCTATAAGACCTCCACAACCCAGTTACTGGGGTTGTGGAGGTCAAATAAGCAGTCGCTCCATGTAAAATACTAGTATTCAGCTGCATCCGGTTAGACTGGAAGCCGACCCCAACATAGATGGGAAAAGGCTAGGTAGATGACGTACCTACTCTGCCGCATATGCGTTAATCATTAGAAGTCATCTTCTTAAACAAATCACCAAATATTCAAAACTGCATGACTTAACTGTGGAAAAAATGGCATTGTTTTGGTTCCGCTTTCGATCAAGGTTTGTGGTACCGTTCAGGGCTCTGTTTTACCACTGACGGTACCTGTGGCCCCTAAACTATGACGCAAAACCTTCAGCAGAACCTGCAGAACTACCATATTCAGCACTATAACCGCACAATAAATCGACGCACCTTGACTACTTATCGATCTCAGCTTTACCCGGGTAATCATAATAAATAAAGGCAAATACTCGGCAAATTCGTACATTAACCAGCTCGCGTCGCTTGCTCTGAGTTATAACGTCTACCCGACATTTAGGCTAACCAGCGGCATTAGCATTAATTTAAAATATTATTTATAGTTTGAATCTTTGTACTGATGGGGATGCTCGAAGCGATGGAGGTGACAAGAGTATTTTTTCATACCCACATTATAAAAAAATCTCCAATTTAATTTAAAGGTACGATTTCGTAGCCGACCGCACACAGCAGCAGCAGATGACGTGTCGCTACGGCACTCCTGTTTTGTATGTATTTCTATGGAATACCTTCCGCAGCTAGCGAGACGTCGTCCGAATACACGTCGCACAACCGCAGACGTCGTGTCGCTCGACCGCAGATCAGTAGTGCCACCGACTCTGGAGCAGTTGGGTTCGAAATCATGACTGTAGCGACATGACGCTGCGACGTGTCGCTACGACATGTCGTAACGTCACGTCGTCTGCTGCTGCTGTCTGCGGTCGGCTACGAACCCGTACCATTTAAAATTGCGTCATTCAATATAATCTGCAAGTTAGGCTTGCAATTAAAAACAAAACGATTAAAAGCTCAACTTGATATTACAGTCTATTGCAAGTCTATATAGCAATCTTGATAGTACCTATAAACAAAGAAATAATCCGTCAATCATATTTAATCTTTGTCAATACTCAGACTTTGGATCAATATCAATTCTGGCTATAAGTATATAATTATAAAACTCGAATATGTCAGCTTATATTATGTAAATATCTAAGTATACAAATAAATAAAAATGTTGTGTAAAACTCGAAAGTAAAAATGTCTCAAGTGAATTTCACTGGCTACATATCTCAACCTAGGCAGGTTGAACAGGCTAGGCAGCCTTTTCCCAAGTATGTTAAGGTTGGCTTCCAGTCTAACCGGATGCAGCTGAATACCAGTATTTTACATGGAGCGACTACCTATCTGGCCTCAACAACCCAGTTACTGGGTAACACGATACCCTTGGTAAGACTGGTTGACTTAACTTGTTTTGGATCAATATTAATTGCTATCGCCACGGTAATAATAAGATAGCAATAGTGCTGCAGAAATAAGGATGATGTTAGGAGGTTTCCAGAGAAAATCTGTCACTTTAGAAAAAATATTAAGTAGGTATTTTACCGTCTCCAAAAATACACAAGATTCTCGAAATCCTTCCTCCATAGTTGTGCTCACAAATCTTCGTAGCTCAACATTGGTGCTGTGTTGATGATCTCGTTAAGGGTAAGATGACACCAAATGACCGTAATTATACCGAGTTAAGGGGCAGTAATCGCGTCGGGGCCGTGTTTTTGGCAAATTCGCTGAGCGTCGTGTTTCATTGTTTATTAAAGTTTTTTATTTTTATTGTTATTGCTGCTGCTGGTGCCTTTAATTGGTATCGGTTTGATGGTGTTTGGAAAGTTTTGGATGTAGGATGGCAGCTGCGTGTTACGATTAATTAATTACTATGCTAGATCTTATTACATACTCTTTTCATCTTAGATGCTCCGCTCGTCTTTACCACTTATTTTGCTGGTTTTGAGGCAGTTACTGTCACTTAACATTAAGACTGCAAGAAGAAAGATGTCCTTATATAAACTGTCTCAGAAAATACCACGTCGTCGTTAACATAAAGAAAATTAAATAAGCTTGCAACCTTTTCAGCTAGAATGATGCTTGACGGCAAAAACTGTTTTGAGGAATTAAAATTGCAGCTGATATTGTTGCAAGAGGTATTGTCATAGATATATGGAAGAATTTCTATGGGTATCGTAATTATTTCAACTTACCTGATTTAAATATGCAGGTGTCACACACAACAAATAGGTATATCGCTCATATTATAGTCCTACAATCTTGTGTGGACAATGGATACACAATTGCACAGTAGGTAATGTTATGATTGTGGCATGTACAGTCAACGAAAGAGATAAGTATGCAGGATCATCGCATATAGTTGAAGTTTAGTAAGAAACCGATGGATGTTCTCGAATAAAATGTAATTTTATTTATAGAAAACAAACAACTAATTTATCAAATTTAATTTCAGTCGACAACATTCATCGGTTTCTTACTAAACTTCAACTATATCCGACGATCCTGCATACTTATCTCTTTTGTTGACTGTACCTACCCAATTTTAATAAAACTACAGAGTTTTTTACAACACTGTTCACTGAAGTTTACTTCAAAAGTAAAATACCTACAGTACGCGTCCAATTAAATGGTGCTAGCAGTCTTATTTTGTTAGCTATTCGTACAATTTTAACAGTCTTAAATTATTCATAAATGACATAGTCTTAAGTTCGAGGGGCCCGTGGCTAAATAATAACAGCAGCACAGGTCGATCGATCAGGTTAAGCTACGGTTGCCGCGGTTGGTCTGTGGATGGGTGACCATCTTTACATACCGAGACCCCTCCGTGCCTCGGAAAGCACGCTAAGCCGTTGGTCCCAGCTGTCATTCGTGGATCTTTGACAGTCGTTACGGGTAGTCAGAAGCCCGAAAGTCTGATAACCAGTCTTACCAAGGGGTATCGTATTACCCAGTACCTAACTGGGTTGTGGAGGTCAGATAGGCAGTCGCTCCATGTAAAATACTGGTATTCAGCTGCATCCCGTTAGACTGGAAGCTGGCCCAACATAGTTGGCAAAAGGCTAGGCAGATGATGATGAGATAGTCTTAAGTTAAAATCTACAGACTTCCAGTCAGCTTAAAGAAAATTCCTGACCTTACCAAGTTAAATAACTCGCTACAAACACAAAACATATTCTTCAACCCGGTATTACTCACAAAACATATATGTTGGTAATAATTTCCATACATATGTGTTGTATGCTTCACTGCTGGACTCATATGGACACGAGCGCCATGTTTGAGTCCCCGACCGGACATATTTAAGCTATTTTATTTATTTTGAGATACAAAAGGCCTTATCGGCGGATATATAGCTTCACAGCGTGTTCGGATTCGGGTACTTTATTATTGATAATAATTATGTAGGAAATAATAATTATGAAAGAGTTATTTGTAATATTGTTGTTTTTGTCTAAATGAATATAAAATTATAAAGACATGGAAATCTTGAAGGTTATTACGACAAAACGATTCAAACAGACGTTCAAAAATCATCTCAAAAATATTAGTTGCATAAATCGATTTTAATAGCATTGCCAATTAAATTATTCGTAGTAATTACCTAATTATAATTAATAGGCTCAAACTTAATATTGGCGAGTTGTTAGCTGAAATGTTGGACGTCATACCTGCGAAGAGTTTTTATTCCAATGTAGTTTCATAGTCAACCACTAATAAGCGAATTGCAACTGTTTGTTTCTGCATTATCCAAAGGTAGAAAATGCCTGTGACATTAAATCCGCCTCTGTACAGATGCCAGCACATCAAGCTATTACAATCGGTCAAATTACTTTAATAGATTTTCAACTTTATCGCTATAGCATAAGGTTCAATGTTGATTGGGAAAATTTGACAGTTTCGGGTAGGTTGATGTGCTGGCGTCTGTACATTTGTAGGCTTAAGGTATTAAATAAATAAATTACTTGATTAAAGACGGCAAAAAGCACCATAAGGATAGAAAGCATAATAACTGGATATTTTAACAGAAAATGATATTCCCAGCATCCCAATCTGAACAGCAGGACCCCCGTGACATCCTCTCAATAAACAAGGCTTCTCATAGTTGCCCGCGTTATCTGACTTTGATGGGACGGTCGGCGGGTAGTTTTAAAACGTGCGCAAACACCGGTAGTTGTAAATAATTATGGGCTTTTGTAGTTTTTGCCCAGCGATTATGCGTAATGACCGGGTCTGGTTACATTTTGAGATAGTTACCGGTTTTATTTACGTTGTTTAGTTTTGTTTTGTGCTATGTATTTTATTTGGTAAATTGTAATCGGTTTTGTATGTAATGTTTGTTTAGTTCATTTAAATAATGAAGGGAAGGTGGGGTAATTGGGTTGTTTTTGGTGTTAGAGGGGCCGAAATGAAATGTAAATGTACGTAAGTAGTATGTTTTAAACATAAAATATGAACAGGATTAGATGAATGATAAAATGAGAGCTCCAAATAGATAAACCTGTGATTTGTCAAAAATAATAAATAGGTAGGCGACTTTTACACTGATGGCGAAATCGTTTTGCTTCTGAGTGAAACGAAAAGACAACAGCAGCTGTGCTTTTGTTATAAGCTCTTTTTTTTATTAATAACATTGTTATAGAATGTTGCTTCATGTTTCAAATAAATACCTAATTAATATTTGATTGTAAAACATCATAATTAAGTTAGTAAATTAGACAACAATATTGTGATTAATAAAAAACGAGTAGTGGGTAGAAAGGAACAATGTTGTGTCTACGCCAATGCTACGCCGTAGCACACATTCGTAGCCGTAGCAGACCAGTGCTACGACCGGGATCGCAATATTATTCCCATTTTATTAACTAGATAACTCTGTAAATGGTATTTCTATCAATGTTTAACCTATATTTTCTTTATATCTAACTACTTATACCTATAGATGTTTGTGTACAAAACTAATATTTACATATGTGAAAAAAAAAAAAAAAATTGGTAAGATTACTCTTATAAGATTGTTTTTTATTTTTGTTGTTTTTTTTTTCTAATCATTTCCGATATAGTTTGGTTTAACCGGTCAAGCGGCGCGCGTTTCCGATCGGTGACGAAACAGTAGAAAATCAATTGTGTCTCATTAGCGGAGCTTGACAGATTAAAGTTGATCTGAAACAAATTCTAAAAGATTGTCGTCATTAATGCTGAGATTTTTATAAGATTTGTTTTCTTATTGTGTGCCTACACACACGACCGCATTCAGTAAATTTTGGTACTTACATCAACTTTCAGTAAAAACAATACGAAATATCGCAAAAAAAAATCAAATCAAATCCATCCAAAAAGCCCATACGCTGTGCATCAGACCTTGTCCCGAAGGACAGGTTCATACTTCCGATACCAAAGGCTATAACATAAACATGGGGTACACTATTAAAACTTGGACTCGTTTTGTAAGCCAAAATATTATACGGAGTACCTTCCTTCTATCTCGATGTGTTAGGGCTGCCAGAGCATTTACATTTTTATTTCAACGTAAAGGAGATATGTTTGTAAAATGTTATCTGGTACAGAACAAGATAGTTTCTTGTCAGTTTATGGTTATAGTGCGCAGGTTTGGATTGGAAAATGGACTACGATTGTCTGGATTGTGTTTTTGTTTTAGTTTTCGGTTAATTGGGGGGATTTGTCACAAATAAACGAATTGATTGATTGATTGATTTGCTGATTTATTTTAGTTGGATCCCACTTTTGAATCCCAGATTAATATTTTTGGCGTTGGATCCCACAAAACATTATTATGTACCTATTTCCGTTGGATCCCAAATTTAAAAAATTCAAGATAATTACGTTTTTTGAAAACTTCTTAAGGCGCGTCGGGCATTTTTTGAGATGGGAAAAAACCATTTAATTCGCGCCACTGTTACCGTAACGACACCGCTTTGGATGTGTTCGGCTATCCTCGGGATGTACTCGGTTTTAATGTATATACGATATGTCAGTGAGTGATGGCAAAGTATTCCGTTTATGGCTTATTTTAAAATATTATTTGAATTGTTGTTTTTTCTCATATTTTCATTATGGACGCTTTTAACGTTCTGCATCGTTCTCACATGTATAATTTTTAACATTAATGATGTAACCAAGACTTTGTAACCACATTATTTTGATTTAAAAGAGTGTCCATGGAGTTTCTTGCCCGTTCTTCTCCGTAGGTACCTACGCTTTGGAATGGGCAACTAGCTTCATCTTTCTGAGTCCTGACCGACCCCTTGACAATTCAAAAGTGCCTGGAATTGGTTTAATTGAAATAAATGCATTGAGTTTAAGTTTGTGTTTTGTTTTCACTGTTTTTTTTTTGAAATTTATTGGTTTACACTTTGAGGGACACTAAACGCCCTTAGGCGTAGTAAAAATTATACTTCTATAGTGTCTCATAATCAGCTTATAATGTTCCCACTGCTGGGACACATGCCTCCTCTCTGTAAAAGGGAATGTCCCGTTCAGTATCCTATAACCGATTGCTCTAAGACGCTATTAACTAAGATGAAAAAATTTTGAGGGCTTCTCACCATGTTTTAATGGTCTGATAGCCTTCATCGCACAATATGCAAGAATGGAGATGATTATGACCAATGCTTAAACCTTTTCTGAAAGAGCGAGGGCTTTTATAATGCAGATGGAATAAATTCAAGCTGATATTAATTTGTAACAGGTCTTATTTCTGTCGTCAACTTCCCATAATACTTTCTGCATTTCTAGTATATGTTTTGGCTAACATCCACCTTTGTTTGACCATCGCATATTTGAAGGTTTCTCGCATTTTTGAAGGCCATGTATTACCGAACACGATTCACGAACATTACGTTTTACCGCTATAGGAAAGTACAATCGTATCTAATTTTCTTTCATAAATTCCCTCGAATTCCCCGGCAGCCCTACCCGGCCGGCCACAGTCCGGCAGTCCGGCGGCTGTCTCATAAACATGCCCCCTGTATCAGCGCGTAATCTGCCGGATTTGTCGATCAGGCCGGCTATCCACTGCCCAGATTTGTACGAGGCTTTGCCGCCGATACGGCACATACATTTTGCTTTTCTTCTTCAGTGTTTATGTGGCTGGTCAGGTGGAAGGCTCTAGTTTGTTTACGGGAACGTCATTTGTTTTTGTTTTTATTTGCGGGTGCTGATTGAAGGAGGTTGGGCGGTTGGTAATGTATTTCGTGTGGTATAATGTCTATTATAGTTTAGCATTTATATAAGACATCAGTACTTCATAGCTTAGGGGCTTGTAGCTAAGTAATAACAGCCGCACGGGTCGATCGATCAGGTTAAGCTACGCTTGCCGCGGCTGGTCTGTGGATGGGTGACCATCTTTATGTACCAAGATTCCTCTGTGTCTCGGATAGCACGTTAAGCCGTTGGTCCCGGCTGTTATTCGTGGATCTTTGACAGTCGCTACGGGTTGTCAGAAGCCCGAAAATCTGACAACCAGTCTTACCAAGTGGTATTCGTATTGCGTAACTGGGTTATGGAGGTCAGATAGGCAGTAGTTCCGTGTAAAATACTGGTATTTCAGCTGCATTCGATTAGACTGGAAGCTGACCCCAACACAGTTGGGAAAAGGCTGGGCAGATGATGATGAGAACTAAAATAGCCAAACCCGATTATCAGACTAGAAGGATATAAAATAACTAAATGAATTTCTATTATTTATCCTATGGCCTCTCGGCCAAAAGTTTGATCTCGAATTTATGAGAAGCTCTCGGGATTTGTTTGAAATTACAATAATCCTCAAGAAGATGAAGTTGGATGAGATGAGTGGGAAACATTGGCTGTAACACATTTTTCGTCTTTAGGTGAGCTACATACAAGAAACAATGATTTTCATTTTCTATGTTTATGTCATAATACTAAGTTTGTGTCTTTCTGTATGAGACCGAATAAACATTTATTCTTTCTTTCCTCATTGTACCATCGCGACCTTTTCTGCCTGATCACTTAAAAATATTTTCGCCTAAATCCTGCGGCGGCGCCAAGCCACGCCCCCTTAAATTTTTCACCTATTAGGAAACCGATAACGCAATTATTTGCAACCCGCACTGCGCAGCTTAGTGACGCATCACGTGTAGTCCTTTTGTGAATTTTATGGACGACTATTTCACCTTGGTGGACTTAGAAACCGCTTCTATTTTTTGAGTGCAAGCAAAAATGAACTTAGTGGTGGTCATGCGGGAGTGTCCGCGATAGTACATAACAGTGCATTTGCACATTATCTACTAGTATTCCCGTTTACCATAAAACTTGGCCTACTGAATTATAACCTATAAATCTAGGAATATTAAATATTCCTAGATTTATAGGTTTTATAGGCTGTATAAGTTGGAAAAATAAATAAATTTTATTTATTTTTCCAACTTATACAGGGTGTTACGGAAAGGGTATATCAATACAAACGGGTTGAAGAGTTTATCTGGTCAAGAATCTCTGTACAAAATTTCAGCTCAAAAGCGTTAACTTTGAAAATGCTTAATATTTTTTTATTTCGACATCACGGCGCTGCACTGGCGCGCGGCGGCGTGATGTGCGTGTACTAGGCGCACAGACACACTACAGATAATGTATAATGACCCTCGTAGTGCGGTGACACGTTTGTTATGATTTCAATTTAATAAACTATCGAAATATAAAAGTATTAAGCATTTTCAAAGTTACTGCTTTTGAGCTGAAATTTTGTACAGAGATTCTAGACCAGATACACTCTTCAACCCATTTGCATTGATATATCCTTTCCGTAACACCCTGTATATACAACATATATAATTATGTCTGTTCTATTATGTGTTGTGTCTGCACATTGGGTAAGTTTTGAAATTACTATCTTTGGACCACCAGTCTTTAGACTATTCCACTTCAAAAATATCATGTAATACATCACATCTGATCCAGATACCAACCTACAAAAATATTCCCGTTTCTAAAAATAGCTGCTCGTCATAACTAAAGCGTCGTGAATATTGATAAGAGTATTGACTCCGGTGCGATGGCGCGAAGGTAATCAGATTGATGCCGTCGCCTCAATTAGTTACACTTCTAACGGGCTATTTATATCTGGATCTGAGAATAACTTGGGGTTTGTGGAGGATTTTTTTTTTATAGAGTTTTGTATTTTTGGCGTGAGGGTACTAAAGAGTACTTGTCAACCTGAATCGATTTGCATGAAATCTGTGTCAGTGTTTGCATTTTGTTAAACGAACTGAAACACTCGGAAAAACGATATGAATTGTAGTTTTTCCGAGAATTTCATTTTTTTTTTATTGCTAAATGGGCCCACTCTTGACCCCGATTACGCCTGATGGAAAGCGATAGATGAGGTCTATGATGAAACGAGCGCGACTGGAATTTTTTGAGATGGAAAAACCATTGAACTCACGACACTGTTACCGTTACCGTAACCGACACCAAATAAATATTTCGAAAAATTTCCTGACGATTCAAAAAATAAACATGTAATTGTTCAAGTTTTCACTTCTGTCGGCACTCCCGGAGTGCCACTGTTTTTTTTTCGTAAACTTTGAACTTCATCTTTATTCGCCAGTCAATTTTTTTTGTTACGAAGTTTTTTTTTTTTTTTCTCTTTTTTACAACTCGACAAGTATCTTTTATTTGCTATAAGGTATTATGTCTACACCTTGCATACTTCACCTTTTAAATCTAAAACAAAACAACATTATTTACGTTTAAAACCGAAGAAACAACTGCAATTCCTAAACCCATTCTCACACATCTCACTGACTATTGTAAATTAATACGTCCCAACGACCAGGCCTCGTAAATCGGCCGTCTCAATTTACCGGCCCTGCGTATTGGCAAGACGGAGGCCTGGCGAGGCCAGTGGAGGCCTTTATTGATAGGCCGTTGTCGCCTTGAGATATTGCACGGCAATTTGTAGACGCTTGCAGGGTACAGAATTAGCGGTAATCAATTAATTGGACGGTTTTATGGGAAAAATTTGTTAATGGGGCTGTTGGTTTAATTGGTTTTTGAGTTGAAGTCGGGTTTTGAAGTGGCTTTTAATAAAATGATTGTAAATCTCTTGGTTGTGTATAGTTGTTAACACAGGGAAGAAAGTAGAACTGACGACGATTATTTATTTTCTGAATATTTTGATCGCTAATTTAACATCAAGGTTAGTATGTTAGTATAGTCAACAAAAGAGATAAGTATGCAGGATCGTCAGATATAGTTGAAGTTTAGTAAGAAATCGACGAATGTTCTCGAATAAAATTTAATTTTATTAATAGAAAACAAACAGCTCATTTATCAAATTTAATTTCAGTCGACAACATCCGTCGGTTTCTTACTAAACTTCAGCTATATCCGATGACCCTACATACTTATCTCTTTTGTTGACTGTACATGGTGGGGAATCATCAAACTGTGACTGCTTTAGCTGACTATGTTGAACTTGCAGAAAGGCTTCCAGCGGGCCACCAATTGCCATGGCACACCTGGAAATCTCTTAACCAACTAAGAAGCCAGGTGGGCCGCTTCAGGCACAACTTGGTCAGGAACACTCCGATGAGCCGCAGTGCGACTGAGGACCCACATTGCAAATTATGTCCCACTTCTTGTCGCGCTCTTTGTTCATTAACATCTGCACTGTGGAAGGCCTTTGCGAGGTCAACAATAACGCTGACGAAGTGGCCGAATTTTGGTCGAAACTTATTTAAAACAATGAAACAAATCATCAATACGGCGAAGAAGAAGAAGTACATAGTCACGCTGTGGGGGTGTGTGTTTTGCGGCGTATTTTACGTATTTATAACTACGAATATATTTTGTTGCTAGTAACACTCTAACACAAAACTGGGTTAGTCAATGAAATATTTAAAATAAGACATTATCCTTGAATGTCTAGACGTTTTAAAGCGTGGCCTATGAAGTCTAACTAAAGTGTTATCGAGAAATTGAAAAGGCGTTATCGAAGAGTACAATAAAGTAGTTAAATAGGCAAATCAAAGTCAAAGTCAAAGCATTTATTTCAAATAGGCACATAAAAGGCACTTTTGAACGTCAAAAATTATCTTAAAAAATAGAATTGATTCTAGTCGCCCATTCCAAAAGGTAGTTTTCGTATGGAGAAGAATGGGCAAGAAACTCCAACGTTACTCTTTTAAAATGTTTTAGGTACAATATTTTGCATGGGTACATTAATTATATAATAACATGTGAGGACGATGCACCTAAAATAAAATTACTATACCACAATCCTTATTTTTGCACTAAAAACGAACGAATGTTACCTATAGGTAGATAATACTACTAACATAGTAATTTTTTTGTAAAAGAAACCTAAATCAAAGTATTAAATTCAATATTGTTAAGGCGGTAGACAGTCCTTTCCTGCCATAATAAAATTATAAACATTTAATTAAAATATTTTCAATAATAGAGTGACCATGTTTTGAGCAAAATAATACTGCACTTATTATTACCTACCTCGGTGAAACGATTTTTCTTTGAAGTACCTATACGCTTTCGTTTATATCAATTGCCAAATAAACACGAATTCTTTTCACAAAAAAAATCCTCAAAATTTTTCACAACCGTGAACCAAACTGTATAATCCTTAACACAGCACCAATCATGCAATAACATTGTCAAATCCAGCCCCGGACAGGCGGCGGATTACTGCGTATTTACTGCAAATTAACCACACAATTGATGGCCAATTGATCGTCTAATGTTCCCACATAGCCATTATATTAAATCAAACAGCTCTCGATGGTCTACCAAGTACCTGGACAAAGACCTATTGATTTAAGAGCAGTGTAGAGGCTGTTTACATAGATTGATGTCATCGGGAGATCTGTGCGTCTTAGAGCAGAGCGTTCGAATGGTCTAATCTCTCTTGGAAGGTGGACCATTGACCAGTGACAATTGAGCTGGGGTCTTGAATGCTGAGAATTTGGGCAACGATGAGCAGTGTAAGGCAAGGTTTAGATTATAGCAATAGCAATTTAAATCACACTTGACCATGGATTGTTAAAACTTGCTTGTCCTGTAGGTGCTTTACCAGCCCTGTTTTTCGTTGAAATAGTTGAAACGAATCCTTGTTTTGAAATAAAATCACCACAAACCACTATAACATATTCACACACCCATTCGCAACTCCACATGCACACTCATACACACTCACTCACACCGTACACTTAGCAATGCTCAGATGGTACTAGCAGTTCACGTCATTCCGTATTTCTGTTTCTGTGAACTGTAAATCTGTAATTGGCTGTAAGACTAGCATAAATATCTTAAGTGAAAATTTCAAAGAGCTGTGGATTTTGTGATTAATAAATAAATAAATAAATCTGAAAACTGCGTCGGTATCTTCTCTTCTACACAAACTCTAGATAAACTTTAAAGCTACTTTACGAACAGATGCAATCTGAGAAGCGAAGCTCCCAAAACCAACTACAGAACAGAAACCAAAACTCATTCCTAAAAACAAAATCCCTTGGCATACAAAACGCCTAGTTGCACAAAGACAATAATTCGATAGTAAGCCCGCGCCGCGCCTCAGATCTCACCTGACTAACTGCCTCTAACCACCTCTAACCGCCGCGCACCGGCACGGACCGGTTTAATCCGCCCGGAACCGGCGCAATCCGGTTCACAAACTTTGTTCTGTCATGCTTGCTTTGCGGTACACGCGCCGTGCCACTTGTCGTGTTGTCTGTAAACGATTTGTTAATGGATTCCGGTTATTGTGTTGCCCTTTTGTGTGTAATTGGCTGAAGTGATGAGTGTGTTGGCGGTTTCGGAAATAAGAATAGGGTTTTTCAGGAGTCGTGTAGCTGGACCATGCTATTGCATCAATAACGTTTTTTTTAAATACTTGTTGAAAGCTACAGCCTTTTCATAAAATATTTTATTTTTTGCACCCACACATTTCTCTCCTGTAATCTAACGGGAATCCTTCAAATATAAATTAATAATGATAATAAGCTCCCAAGTCTTCCTTCTAAGACCCATCAAACAAAATATCGCCATAACACCCTTTTAGCTAAATGCCAGTCCACACCAAATGTCCCGAACGTCCCTGAATACTCCCAAATGTCAGAGAAGTCCCCAAATGTACCTGAATGTCCCGTAAAGATTGTTGCCGCGGGCTTAATGCTCCGTGCTGGCCGCGGCCCATTGCATCGCCGATATCTTTGTTGCTTTGCAAAGTTGGATGTAGGAGGAGATAGACAGACATTGGAAAGCATAAAGTAGCCTTAGGAACGGCGCAACTGCGTGTAGAACTGGGCTTGTTGCAATTTGTTAAAGATCTTTCGGAATGGGTCTTTTTCTATGAACTGGAGCCGTATTACGAAGTATAAATGCTATCATGATTCCAATGCGAAAAAGAGATGGTGCTATCGGTCATGTATAGCCCCGTCTCTCTCTTACACTGGTATTATGATGGCATTAAACCGTCATAATACGGCACCTATACTAAATTGGGCTTGAGTTGACTGCTTTTCCATTGCAGGTACAATATTTCTATGAGTAAAGTTTCACAAAATAACTTCTCATGTAAAAGAAAATACAATTTAAATTGAAAGATAATCTAATTGTGTTTAATTTCAAACGTTTTTCTTAGAACAATCTTCACATCAAATAACTTTGCAGCAAGTTTAAATCGAGCCTAACCAGTATAAACCGGTTCAAACCGACGTAAACCAGTTTAAGGCGGTCTGAGCTAACTCACGGCGCTAAGTTTGTTTTGTCACTTGCTCCGTTTAATAGCAAGTTGGGCTCACACTCAAGGTACACAGTCTAATTGAATTGATTGTCTGGATTTGAGTGGGAATACCTGTAAGATATACGGGGAACTCCTTCAATGTGGAAACACATTTTCTAGAGTTTTTTTTATATTAAAATTAAATCTTCAAAGCACGGTAAGCTGTGCTTGGGCGGCTGCTGCAGGTGCGGAAAACCTCAAATGGCGCAAATACTACAATCTCTTTGGAACTTATATATTTGAGCCGTTTTGGGGTTGAAACACTAGGGAAGTGGGGCCCGAGTGCCCACTTAGTATTTCGAGACATCGCCAAGCGGTTGGTCGACTCCTCACGTGACCAGAGGGCTGGCCTAATTTTTGGCCAAAGAATCAGCATTGCCATACAACGTGGCAATGCTGCCAGCCTTTTGGGCACGTTTTTGACAGTGATGCGGACGAAATGTTTGATGCCCTTTGATTATTTTCCCTCCCTTTTTATATACTTGTACATATTATTATGACGTCGGTTGTTTTTTTTTTTGTAAAAAAGATTTTAGTTTCCACTTTTTAGTTGTACCTTACCCCTCAAAAATGTAAACGAAAAGATCGTTAATGTAGACAATGTAGATAAATTTTTAGATTTTTGTTGATTTTTCGAAAACCGCTTGTCCGATTTCGATAAAATTTTCATGGGACCATTTGGGAAGTATACCCTTTCAAACAAAAGAAATTTTTTCCAAATCGGTCCAGGCGACTTCGAGAAATCGGGGAACATACATAAAAAAAAAAAAAAAAGATTCCGACGAATTGAGAACCTCCTCCTTTTTTTTGAAGACGGTTAATAATAAAACTGCCGTGAAAGCCACCACGTACGTAGGTCATTACAAAAGAAAAATAGAAAAGCACACTACGAAAAATTCAATTGTTCTACGACAAAAAAGAGTTTGTTGACAGGAGTGAACACAGTACCACTTGTTATTCTACCATTACTCCATTTCTTCCTATCCCACGCAAACATCTGTCTCCATCAAAAAATCCACAAGTGAACTGAATTTGAATCGAAGCGCCGTCCAATAGTGAAATACAAGAAGTGATCATTAATCACTGCATTGTTGAACTGGGGTGACAACGAGTCAGCTTGTATTGTGGATTTGTTGACAGGGATCACGTCTGGACGTCAGCGGCCGTATTCTGGCCGTTTGATGTGGGTTCGTGTTTCTTTCGAATGTTGTGTGCGGTGGTGGGCTGATTTTGTGATATGTTGTCTTGTGAGAATAGTTTAAGCTAAATACATGCAAGTAGTAATATTATAAATTGTGTAGGTTCTTTTTAAAAAAAAGCTAAAAGTCATCCAAAGGGCAATGGAGAGGGCTATGCTTGGAGTTTCCTTGCGTGATCGAATCAGAAATGACGAGATCCGCAGGAGGGCCAAGGTAACCAACATAGCCCGAAGAATTGCCAAACTTAAATGGCAGTGGGCAGGGCACATTGCTCGCAGAACAGGTGGCCGATGGTGCTGAAAGGTTCTGGAGTGGCGACCGCGTACCGGAAGACGTAGCGTTGGAAGGCCTCCCACAAGGTGGACCGACGACCTTGTGAAGACCGCAGGAACCCGTTGGACGCGAGAAGCACAGAACCGGTCGAAGTGGAGGTGCTTGGGGGAGGCCTATGTCCAGCAGTGGATGCCTTTGGGCTGAAATGATGTGTTGTTTCAAAATTGTGTTATATTTCCCTTGTATTAACAATTATTGTGCTTAAGGCTAGTAACATGTACATTTTCAGATTTACCTTACTTTTTTTAAGCAACCAAGACAACTGGATTTTATTTGTTTTTCGAATAAAAAATACCGAAAAATATGTAAATGATTTTTCTTTAAAGTCTCTGGTAAGATATCGTTTATCATGAGTTTTATAACGGTTATTACAATTTAGTAGAAAAATAAACAAAATCAAATTGATAGTCAAACTCTCGTCTCCAGATCCAGAATAAGTCTCCAAGCTCCTCACTCACAGTAGTGAACAATCGCGAATGAATGGAGTGGAGACAAAAGGCCGGCTCCTTTGTGCTAATGAAGAATGGTCACCCTTACCCCGTGTCGTGTTAGTGTGTTAGGCGTTAGATTAATATCGTGGCTAGTGCTCATTGGATGTAACAAAAATTAACGTTTAGTGATAAATCGTTGGACTAATTGTTTAGGAATTGAGGTGCTGAGGACTTCGGTGGATAGATTTTATATAACTAATTTTTATTTTTAAATTTGAAATAAATCGCAGTATTAAGTGGGGATCAGAATTCAGAAATTAAATTAGCAAACATTATTTTTAACAATTAAATAATATAATTTCGACAATTATAATATAACTGCCTTGTAGGAGATGTGCTATGTACCTAAGTGGGTTTTCAAAGGAAATCAGTGCACTTATCCAGACAACTTAATCGGTAGAACTTTGGTAGAGGAACTCGATTAATTTAAATAGATGGAATTTCTAAAAAGCTAGTTCAATTCTGAATCATTAAAATACTTGAATGACGAAAACAACTTTGAATACCAGACATTGTATCATTTTATTTTTAACATCCTTACAAAATACCATCCAACAATATTAGGGTACTAAAATTACAACGAAAACAGACCCAAACATTTTCTTTGCGTGATTTCCAAAAGTCACCGGGACTTATCCCGTCAGGACATATCAGCGACGTTTTACGACGTCAAAAGTCTCGTCAGGATTACTAGTGACGTCGCGGCCGGCCCCTGTCCCGGACTGACAAGCCAGATGGACACCCTTATCTCTCACTAAAAGCGTGTCTATTTATAGTGTGTGTGTGTGTTTGTGATGTGTGTGCGAATTTTCGTTGTGTGGTCAAAAAATAAGTCGTTTTTATTTTAGAAATAAAAGGTTTACTTACTTACTTTTTGCTTTAATTAGTGACTAAGGATTTTTTTCTTTGTAAAACTCAAATCGGAATTTGAATCGGGATTAATTCAAATGGGTCTATGATTGGCATTCAACATTCAACGTACAAAAAAGACGTAATTTTTAACTATAAACGTATAACGAGGTGAAATGTTTATTTATGTTAGGGATGATTTTTCCAACGCCAGGTAATTTTATCCGAGAAATAATTTTGAATTTTTGACAGTTCTTCAATACAAAATCTATCAGACGTCAATTTTATTCCACGAATAAAAATTATCTGTCAATTGAAAAATCAGCTCAAAGTTGATCTTTTAAGACAATTTTACACAGTGAATATTTTTAAAACTAGATGGCAATTTCCTACCTGGCTGATCCCTGAGAAGAAATGCCAAAACAAACTCAGAGGTCATGGTCTCTCCAAAAATTGTACAGGGCAAAATTGAATTCATGGGCATCCTTTTAAGGGGTCATTGTACTCATCATTATGAACAACTTTTACTATGGAACCAAACCTGAAATCGCGAAACAAAATCAACTCTTCCCTACATTGTGACGAGTTATGTGAACATAAATGCAAGGAACAGCTGATTTTTTTTCGCGATTTTAATTTAGTTCCACAGTAAAAGTTGTTCATAATTATGAGTACAATGACCCCTTAAAAGGATGCCCATGAATTTAATTTCACCCTGTATTAATAGCATTTTATGTGAGTCTAACGATGCAGGGTCATGTCTGGAAGGGCCTTTTAAGTTGACCGGTCCCAACAGGTGAGATGCATGCATCAGTCATCGAGTAGCTCAACCATATTTTAGGGAGCTCAACAATCCGTCACATGATGCTACCAGATCTGCGGGGCATTTGACAGATAGTTATAAAGCCATGCAAAGATAAGTCTATCTTAAACATGAATACTGTAGTTATGAAAACAATACGACAGAACACAAGATGGCCGCTATTAACAGAAGCTTCTCTGTGTGTACCTCCGACCACCGCAACCTTACTAACTAACCTAATTGATTTCAAAGAAAACACTAAGCCACTCAACTTCAAAGGCTACCCGGCTAAAGAAACAAAAACCCACTCAAAGTGACAGATTGACACTAGGGTGTGTCACTTTGACTAATAGTGCCGACTGACCCACGACACTCGTAATTACAGACTCATTAATACTTAGGACACTATCAGTCACGCACTGGGGGTGGGCTTATAAAAACAATGAAGTGGACACGGTTAGTGCTTAGGTTAAAACATGTATGTCCACTTGAAATTATGGTCACCCTTTCTTGATGGATGCAATTAATTGTTAATAGTAATTAATATGGCTGTTTGGCTTTTAAAGTGACGATAGGAACTTTGCCAGAAGCATGTTGTGTATGACCTCTTTGGTGGAGAAGGGTCATTTCTTACGAGCAGTGGTGGCCCAGTAGCAATGGCCACGACGCGACGTATCGTTCGCTCGGTCGGTGGGTTCGAACTCAGGCAGGCGCTTGACTTTGTGTAAATAATTTCATCGCCACTGTTTTCAAAACGGTGAAGGAAGACATCGTGAGGAAACTGGCATGTCCTAAAACTAAAAATTCGAAGACATGTGACATCTACAAGCCTCCTCACACAGAGAGGAGGTCTGTGTCCCAGCAGTGTACATTATAGGCTGATTATGCATTTCTTACTGGTTTCAGGTTGATTAGATAGGTAACATTTCAGTATTCGCCTGTTTACGAAGAGTGTGTAATAACAAAGACAATATACTACCCGTCCGACTTAACTGTGCACCTGGCGCTGTGACGTCACTCTCTCGTACTGTTTGAAAAAAAAAATTAACTTCGTAAAAATATTTTTTATGATTTTCTTTTTCAACATGCATAGATATAGTTTTTATAATGCTAAATATAATAAATATAAACATTTCACGCATAAAAGCATTCTAGCGAGGTGCACACTTTAGTCGGACGGGTTGTAACTCCAGTACCTCGATCACCATAGAATTCTTTGGAAAATTCCACACGTCCACCCATAATAAAGGCCTACTACTGATTCATTTTATTGTGATTTTTTGGCCTAAAATTACTGCTATGAAAACTATTTTCTCAGTACGTAGTAACTGGGAAAATATGTAGTTTCATAGCGCTGAGATCCTTAACTTTCCAACCTCCTGATTGCCTGGTTGTCTGCATCATTCACTACTGCTACTAGCTTAAAGTTTAGATATTCTTGCAATAATCGAGTTACAAGGGGGGCCCGTGGCTAATTAAAAACAGCCGCACAGGTCGATCGATCAGGTTAAGCTACGTTTGCCGCGGTTGATCTGTGGATGGGCGACCATCTTTACATACCGAGACCCCTCCGTGTCTCGGAAAGCACGTGAAGCCGTTGGTCTCAGCTGTCATTCGTGGATTTTTGACAGTCGTTACGGGTAGTCAGAAGCCCGAAAGTCTGACAACCAGTCTTAACAAAGGATATCGTATTACCCAGTAACTGGGTTGTGGAGGTTACATAGGCAGTCGCTACATGTAAAATACTGCTATTCAGCTGCATCCGGTTAGACTGGAAGCCGACCCCAACATAGTTGGGAAAAGTCTAGGCAGATGATGATGAATAAGTTACAAAAAAAAATACAAACAGTTTTTTTTTGGTTCGGCGACCGCTACTGATGGCCAAAACATACTTAAACAAAGACCACCCTGATGATGATCTACCCTCCCACATAATCGAACAGCCCACATAAATTAAAGAACTCGAGCACTACACACAGTTGAGGTATAATTACAACGCACCATAAACATGCCAGGCTAACTCTGTCCCACGTGGCTGCACGGCGATACCCGCGCGGTAATAAGCGCGATAATATGGCGGTAATATACGAGGGAGGTGCTGAAATGTTACCTAGTGCAGGGGGTTGCGTCGTACTTTTGAATGGT
The DNA here is from genome assembly GCA_945859645.1 of Amphipoea oculea. Classification (NCBI taxonomy): domain Eukaryota; kingdom Metazoa; phylum Arthropoda; class Insecta; order Lepidoptera; family Noctuidae; genus Amphipoea; species Amphipoea oculea. Next base: position 21,704,800 of record OX243873.1, read on the forward strand.
GGGTGTGGAGCTTTTGGCTTTTGAAACAAAAGTGTAGTATGATTACAAATGTCATAATATAATATTTTTTTACTTAGCCTACCTACACTGTTCCACTGCCGAGCAAAGGCCTCCGCTAAATTCTTCGAGGCATCCTTTCTACAACCTTTATCCAACTATATACTGTATAGAAAAGGGAGGATCCTCCGACCAGACGGGTGTTGTGTCTGGCGGGCAACTGCCCGATGATTGATGACGGGCGTTGTATCTATGCTAGTTGCGCGGTAAACTCTGATTGCGAGATGCAGGATTTTGCGTGACGTCAGTATGACGCGTTGTTCACACGTGGCGTTGTAGATACCGCTACACAACCCTGGCGGTACGCGTCTATGGTCGTCTCGCCACCTCTTCCTGGGTCGGCCTTGGCGGCGTCGTCAATCCTCAGGCACCCACCAACCGTGTGGAGACTGTTACCCAGCTGTCATTGTGCATGCGGCGGACCATATAAATTTAAATTTCATGATATAAGGTTTTTTCTAAAGTGTCACAAATGTTAGTAAACATTTTATTAAGTTAGGAACCGAGTATTACAGCCACAATTCCCTATGGTGTGTTAATCGAACTGAGTTCTACCTCGCGATATTTTGCCTGAGATCTGATGAGACCCTGAATAAAGGTACAAGTTCGATAGAAATACATAGAAACCATTAGTGTAGCGGCGACATGTCGCCTGCTGCTGTCGTCTGCAGTAGGCTACGAACTTGTACCTTTACATGAAACAAAATAGTTGCATACGCAGCATTTCGAAACGGGACAGCAGACCCTTGAAATAATAACATGGTCATTACGACGATGTATGCATCTAAGTTGCACCCCAAAACTTCTAAAACTAACCCCATTATGCAGTAAATTCAAAACTCGTCCCAATTATCTATCGGGGGGACGTAAATCAAAGTCCGAATGCACATAATCTTATCAATTTATGGTCCCAGTGTATCGAAACTTGGCCCCTTGCATGTGCAGGCGACAAACTGCTCAAGTTTGATAATAAATTAAAACCGCTAGATATTTAGTGTTGCGTTGGAGTTCTAGTGATGAGGCATGCGGTGCGCTGTATTGTGGTCGTTACTAGAATATGGCATTGTTTTAATAAAAATGTGTCTATATTTGAAGAAATTTGAAGTGAATGAAGATTCACACATAAGATCACGCCTGTAACTCCCCTGGCTAGGCAGAGGTGTACCTTAGTAGTAATAAGGGGTGAGCCTATTGCGACCAATCAGGCACGCATCCAGACTCCGGGCTATAATAACACTTTGCCCGACCTGGGGTTCGAATCCAGGACCCCACGCTCAGCAGTCACGCTTGTAACCACTATACGAACGAGGCAGTGAATGAAGATGCCTATTCCTTAAAATACTGGTGGCCCATTAATTAGTTTTAAAACAATTATTTACAAAATTTTTGATAGTTTAGTAGGTACCTTTCAGGCACGAATAATATCTAATTGACTATAAGAACCTTGCTTGCAGAGTAAACAAACTGAAGTGGCAGTGGGCTGGCTATGTCTGTCGAAGGACTGATGGCCGGTGGAGCAGACGAGTCCTGGAGTGGAGACCGCGTACTGGCAAGCGTAGTGTGGGTCGCCCCCCAGCTAGATGGACGGACGACCTAAAGAAAGTGGCTGGGGTAGACTGGATGTGGAAGGCAGAGGACAGGGTGCTGTGGCGCAGTCTGGGAGAGGCCTATTTCCAGCAGTGGACTGCGGTAGGCTGAGTTGATATAAGAACCTCATAATATCGGTCGAAGTGGCGATGCTTGGGGAGACCTGTGTCCAGCAGGAGACGTCTTTTGGCTGAAATGATGATGATGATGACTTCGCAAGAGATAGGTAGGTGAAACTATAAAATTCACGAATCGAGGTATGTTAATTTAGGTGCTTACTAACTTTATGTTAATTACAACTCATCATTTAAGATGGGAAATAGTTTCAAGCAGACGGAGTACCAAAGAACAGCTGGCAGAAAATATGCTAGCTCATTTTCAACAAGGACCGTAGGTAATAGGCACAATGCACATCCCTATCTGTAATAGATTCAGCGTGTATGTAAATGGATCGCAACAGTTCGACAATATCGTGTCATTAATTAATTAAATATGTTGTAACTGTAACATCCGAGTACAATATTATTATGTAAAATTATAATCAAGGAATTTTTTTACGATTAAGGGCATTTCTGGGCTAGCAAATTACTTGTTCACCCACAATTTCATTGTCTTAAAAGATCCATAACCAATCTGTTTGGAATATGGAGTGTTTTATATACGGTTATTGGAAAAACACCAACTCATGGTTATTGTACTCATCATTATGAACAACTTTTACTATGGGATCAAACCTGAAATCGCGAAAAAAAAATCAGCTGTTCCCTATTTATGTTCGTATAACTCTTCAAAATGTAGGGAATAGCAGATTTTATTTTCGCGATTTCAGGTTTGGTCCCATAGTAAAAGTTGTTCATAATGATGAGTACAATGACCTTTTAAGAGGTTGTTAGTGTTTTTCCAATAACACTGTATATGAAAACCATTTTTTCTTCATGCAAAAATAAGGAGAAAAATAAGTAAATACATTTATTTGCACTAAACGTTACGCATAAAGAATTAAAAACATAAAGCATATGAACACAATAAGAACTAGTAAAAACGGTTCTATTATTATCCATGAAAGTAATCACCTTCCACGACTGCTGACTGCTGGCACACCTTGTATAGAAATCTTAGACAATTAATTAAAAGTCTGGACCCATACGTTCTTACAGATCAAGTCGGCTAGTCTCATCGTCGTCTTAATAAGCGACTGTGTTCACATGCTGCCAGTGTCAGCATTTATTGATGAGATAGACTTGTCGTAGAACCTACTGGAAGTGTCCTCCAAAAATATTTCTATTGCTAATTATTGTTTTGCAAACTGCACTCACCATCACCACGCCACTGCATCTGAAGACGTAGCGTTCTTTTTCTTCTTAGCGTGTCGATAGCAATCTAAATGTACTCGGCCCAGAATTCGGCTACTTGTTTGGCGCCATCACTAGCGTCCATCAGTTCCTGTAACGTGCAGCTGACAGGACACGCAGGGAACCATATTAAGTGTCCCATCGTTTGTGGTACAGCACCACATTTACACTCCAAGGCGGAGTCGTCTATAAATCTCCACCTGAACAGGTTTTCCTTGCTTCGGCCAACCTGGGTCCGGAGTCTGCGTAAAGACTTCCAGGTTACCCAAGGTAACTCATGTCCAGGTGGGGGGTCTTCAGCGGGTGGAACGAACGGTTTGGGTAAGAAAGCACTGTCTCGCCACAGCTTTAATCATTCTTGTGGTGGTTCGCCAGTGAGTGGGACGATACACTTTAAAAAACTGTTACATATACTAGCCACCAAGTGCTCCAACGAGAACGACGTAGCTTTGGAAGGCCTGGAAAGAAGGGAAGAAGGTAGACCGATGATCTGGTGAAGGCCGCAGGAATCCGCTGGATGCGAGAAGCACAGAACTGGTCGAAGTGGCGGTGCCTGGGGGAGGCCTATGTCCAGCAGTGGACGTCTTTCGGCTGAAATGATGATTATGATGATGATAATATTGCTCTCTCTCTTTGCCTAGCCTTATCCCATGTCATTTGGGGTCGGCTCTCCTCTCCTCGTCATTATTCGCCAGATGTTTCGGTTCTGGGTCGTCGAGTCATTCACTTGGGCATGCTTCAGCACCCTAATTGCGTAACACACTATCAATCGGAATCTGAATCATTTTGAAGCAGATTGCTAATCTATTGCTTCATAAGTTCGAAAAAAAACTCTGCTCAACATGTAAATAACGCAATGAATGTTGTTGAACTGTCAAAATCAAACCCATTCCGATTGATAATGTTTTACGCAATTGCCCCGCTGGTCGTTGTTGACTACAGACATTCAACTGAAATGGCGTCTACCTCGTTTCTTTGGACCTGAATGATGATGAAACTGCACTCTAAATTATATTTTTCTGAGGTTTTAGGTGGGGATCAAAATCAAAGAATATAAAGCATCAATTGCTTACAATTTTCTTTTTAAGCAATTGGTAAGAAATTTATCAAAAAAGTTGACCTGACAAATAGTGGAGCCTGGACAAAGTTTAAGATCTCATCTTTTGTTTGGTGACATGTTGCTAAGTAGTTTTTCGGCTTGATGCCAACGTCTGGGACGTCTACTTCGTCGCACGACTAGTAAGTAGCACCAAAGGCAAAAAAAAACAAAGTGTACATAAAAAGATGCTGTTTACTCCATCAGTCATGCGAGATCAAGATTTTAAGCTGATTATTTTATGATGAGTGCATCATTATTTTGGTGATACGAGCAGCAAAGGTCTATACAGACATCAGGGACGCCCATGCCCGGGACGTGATAGGGCCCGTCACTGAAGCTCCATCGCCGCGCCGGCCCGGACACGGACGTGCGTAAATGCACACATCGAATATTTTTGGAGCCGCTTTCAGAGCACCGTCCGTCTACGTCTCGTGTACGACCCTGATATGTGTGGCTGGCTACCACTTTTTTTTTTTTCTAGCGGTGGAAATCCTCATGGACTTCCTCTGTCACCCACAGAGGGGTATGCCGGACTCTTACCGGCTAAAAGCACCGAAAGAGATGGAGTGCCGGTGGAATAAAGAAAATACCAATTCCTTTTGTAATTCAATATCTTAAGCTGGGTCTACATCGGCAAACGTGGTTGTGTCGCAGATATGTATATACAGGTCTTGGAAAAATTTGACTCACACAAAACGAGCGCTGTCATTATCTAGCCTGTTTTTTTCTAGGTCATGAGAAATGAGCGCAGACGCCAACAGGTCCAGGTGACCGATAGCCAAGTGTATCTAACACTTCAACCAAAACAGAATTTTTGATGGAAGACCTAACAGAATTCATTTATTTAATGCGGCCATATCCAGTGCATATATATGAAGGTCATGAGAAATGTAGGGCGGACGCTCAGAGGTCCAGGTGATGCGGCCGTTAGCCAAGTGTAACAGAATTAATTTGTGGGTGGCGGGGACACGGCCGGCTCGATGACGACACGAACCGTTTGTTATTGGCAATTTTATTCTTAATAAATAGACGCGAGGTTCAACATCTTAGCAGAAATTGTATGAAGGGGATTACAGGACCTAAACGCAAAAACGCAAGTTTTAGAAGCAATAAAATTATGATCGACTACAGTAAACAAAATCAAAAAAATATATGTTTTTCTTCATGATATATGCTAGGTATATAGTATGTTGAAAACATATGTAATTTGATATGATAGAAAAAAAACATGAATATACCTCTATAAACTTTCTTTTTACAATAAAACCCATACTAATATGCACACAATCATTCTGATTTATTATCAGATTTTTCTACAAGCAACATACTAATACATGAACAGCCCCATTGGGAATTAAACAGTTTTAAAAGGTCACGATTTTGTAATTTATAATACAAGCAACTAGCATGGACAAAAAACTAGTAGGTAACGCCCTTTCATTTCAATGAACAACTTGCAAATTCCAAACAACAAGATATACACCATCAAGCCGATCAACCAGTCCGGGGGCCCCTATTCTCATAATCTTCGTCTAGCCCGATAGACTTATTAGCAGTGCCGCACTCGACATAAATCAGGCAGCTTGGGCCGGCGCAGGTGCTTCTAATGCGCTGGCGCACGATATATAGTCGCTTGCGTAGTAATTGACGGCGCTATTGCAGATTTTGATTTATGCATATCGTTTTTGTAATGAAGTGATGATGGTTTGTAAAATTTGAAGGTTTTTGAGTCGGTTACGACCAGTGAGGCTAACAAATCTACCGAAACATGAAAAAAAAGTTGAAAAAAATAAGGTTTCTTTAGTTTATTTCTTGGATTTTGAAAAACAGTTTCCCTGCCACTGAGGAGATGAAGCACTTAAAAAAACAATTTGCGTTCTTCTTATTGCCAAACTTTTTTTTAAGTCAAATTATTCAAGAGCAGTGGTGGCCCAGTGGTAACGGCCGCTACTTACCAGTTGAAGGTCGTAGGTTCGAACCCAGACAGGGGCTTTACGTTGCATGTATTATAATTTCATCACTGCTCTCAAAACGGTGAAGGAAAACATCGTGAGGAAACCGGCATATCCTAGATCCAAAAAAATCGAAGACTTGTGACATCCCAAATTCCCAACCCGCACTGGGCCCGTGTGGTGGACGGTGTATAGCCCACTCCCTCTCACCGAGACGAGGCCTGTGTCCTAGCAGTGGGCACATTATAGGCTGATTATGCTAAAATTAAATAAAAGAACTAAAACGAACATTCGTTAATATTATTAAAATCTTAAACTACCCTCATTTTATTGAAGTGTCAATAAACTATTAAAATGTCACGTATAAAACAGTTATTAAATATTACAACTCTTGCGAAAAAAATGTCCAACATTTCACAACTTTCTGGCAATATTGCAAAAATAAAATTTCACCTCCACTTCATTGCCTGCCTGCCACACGGCTTTACGCAGTGACGGCAACATTTTAGATTGAAGCGAATTGAAGTGTCAACTGTCGTGTGACTGAGTAGTGTTATTGAAAATACACTGGCCAGTCAGAGGGTTGGCGAGGGTGGAGACAGAATCACAGAACTTTTATTGTAATAATAGATGTCAGGAAAAAAAAAAAGAAAAATTGTAGTCAGGTTTTTGCAGATTATAATAAACTAGCTGCACCCCGCGGTTTCACCCGCATAAGTTTCGATCCCGTGGGCATATCGGGACAAAAAGTAGCCTATGTGGTAATCCAAGGTGTCAGCTACCTCCATACCATTTTTTTTTAAATTGTCCCAGCCGTTTGTGCGTGAAGAAGTAACAAACATGCAAACACACTCACAAACTTTTGCCTTTATAATATTAGTGATGATAATTAACGTGTCTTTAGCGAAACATGACACATAATTGCCGATCTATTCTGTCAAAATCTTACTGTGAAAATTAAGGTGAGCTGTCAACTAATAGAAGTCAATTCCTGGTGAAATGACACCACACATCACCTAAGTTGACATTTTTACAGAATAGATCAGCTGACTTGAAAATTACCGTGTAATAAGTACCTATTTATACCGACGAAACTTGTGAATCGTGCATACGGTACGAATAACGATCGTCAAATCGGGATGAGTCAGTGAGGTAGGTAAGGGAAGGCGCCTGCCAGATAATCAGGCCGCCGAAGCCAGCTAAGTTACTCAATCCAAAGGCTGCCTTAGGGTTTAAACAATCTGAAGATCATTAACAACGTTTGCTGCAGTTTGGTCGTAAAATATCACGAATTGATGAAACTAGATAATAGAAAAACAGTCGTACGGGAACTGAAAAAGCCCATACAAAATAATGCTCTAAAATAAAGCCGCTTCCACACCACACCGCCGGTCAGCGTGGCTATCAAAAAATCGTAATTGATTTTTTCACGGGCGATGCGTCAAGCGCGAACGCAAATGGCTTACGTCGGCCGTATTGAATTAGTGCGTCGACGACGACAATGTCGCGCGGACAGTGACTAAATGGAGCTGACGACTGTAGTTTTTTTTTTCTAGATAAACGTTTAGTTTTGTCTCTTTCTACGGTTCGTAGGCATTTTCAAGGATTGAGGAGTTGTATTTTTAGCTTTTTTTCAGGTATTATTATGCCTCAATGCTCAGACCATGGTCATATTAGAAAGTAACAGGTGTTACTAAGGAGGAAGCGCCAGAGTAGCCAGTTGATATTTCATGAATTACTCGTTCATTAAGATTATATGAACTTAGAGGGTTGTATTGATGATTTTAATGATAATAATTCTGTAAAGACATAGCTTTATGCCCGCGAATCATATTTTAATCAACATTCACTATGAAACTGACCTGCAAATTGCAAAAAACGTTAGAAAATTTGAATTTCGGGCCTACCTAGCGCATCCCCCTTAAAACACGAGTCGTGTGAGTTATGTACCTATACCAATTATACTCAATTGGCATTTTAGGCTGCTGCCGTTGAAGTTGAAAACATGTTTTAAATGTATTTAAATATACACGGCTTTTTGACCGGATTCCAGCAAAACCTATCGCCGAGAGGTCGTGGTTTTGGAACTACGAATCCTTTAATGAACGAAATACTTTCAAGTGTGAAAATACGCACAGCAAAAAAACTACAACAACGACTCCACAAATTCATGTCCCGCAACAAAATTCACTCATAAAATTAATTAAAAAACACTTCGCGCCGGCGATTTCGCACAAATTGATCGAGAGCGGCCGACCCCGTGACGTCACTAATGGAACACTGTTGCCGTTTTTATAACCGCGTTAGTGGACACCCATCTTTATGTCATCAAAGACATTAAGTTCTTAGTGCGTAATGAGGTGACAACAGAAATTAGGGGCTTCTCTCAAAATTACGGTTCAATTTTTTTTTATAGGTAGTCATTCTACTTTAATATATTGTAACATGATGCTGCAATATGCCTCAAGACAGTTTAACTCTGTTCAAAGTACCTAAGTCAATTGCATCATACTGTAGATTTTGTTTGATAGCTTACGTAATTATATAAGGTGTTTCAAAATTAACCCAACAAACTTTAAGAGGTGCTTTAGACCATCTAACTGAACCACTTTCACTATGAGACCAACTCCGAAATTACGAAAAAAATCTGCTGTTTCATACATTTTGGTCAAGTAGGTATTGAACATTTGTATTAAACAGCTGATTTTTTCGCGATTTCAGAGTTAAATGATAAATGATTTATTTTCTGTAAGTAGGTTTGTACAAACACTTTTACACGTCAATCATATTTTATTTAAGCTAGATGAGGTCGGCGTTTCCTATCTGACTACTCTGAGAAGAAAGGCCGAAACAAACTCAGAGGTCACAGTCTCCTTTAAAGTCCAGACAAAATCTTGGTCAGATCATGTGAAGACCATGTAGATTGGTGTCTGAAATGGCCTTTTGAGGAAAGAACCACACAGATTGAGCGGACCTGTCCCGGAGCGGAGTTGGTCCTATAGTGAAAGTTGTTCAGTTCTTTTATTGTTTTCATCTTCACCACTAGTAGCATACGACTTGATATGTATTTTTTTAAATTAATTATAATCAATTGGACATTCTTCATTACATCCAATACATTTCGACCAACAGGTACGCCTACTTAAAAAATCATTATCTTGCTTCGATCTAATCTTAACAATACACTTAACTGATTTCTGGACAAGCCACCCCAACCCCACTAAACTCAAAACCCCCACGAACCAATAGCTTTCCTACGCTACTCGGCAACAAACAAGCGCCATACTTGTCGTATAACATGGCGGGTTTAGGAGTCCGGCGCAGCCGCAACATTGCGTAACACCTAATTAAAGTGCAGCAAGTTGTTGATAGCCCCAGTGAATGAAGGTGGACTCTTAATTAATACATTTTGGACGTGGATTAACACAAGTTGCAGGGTTTGAACGTGGTTTGTGTTATGTGAAGGTTACACTGTCTCAAAGTCTTGAAGGTGAACTTGAACTGACTTAGCATTATTCCCCTAGAAAACCAGCCTTTTTGAAGTGAAAACTTCTTTACGCGCGTTGGGCATTTTTTTTAGGTAGGAAAAACCATTGAATCCGCGCCACTGTTACCGTAACCGGCACCGCTTCGGATGTGTTCGGCTGTCCTTAGGATGTACTCGGTTTTAATTTATATCCGATATATCAGTGAGTGATGGCAAACTATTCTGTTTGTGTTTTGTTTTCACTTCTGTCGCCATTGGTAGCGAAATCCTCTTGGATACCCTCCGTCTGGGAAGAACAGAGGTTTATGTCGAAGGCCGGACGACTTAAACCCCACGGTTCACTCCAGTACTAAGGGTCGGGAGCCCGGGAGATACTTGTAGACAGCCAGCAAACAGTTACTACCTATGAGGTTATTGTTTTTATTTCACATGAGCTTTAAAATTATATCTACAAGGAATGGTCTACCTCTTCAAGAACTATTAATATTGTAAATATCCCTTGATAACCCAAAGTTACTTGTGTCTAAGTTAGTTTTGGCACTTCAATTTAGTGTACGTAACCATTTTCTTTGACACAGCATTCCACGTTGAATCATGAATTACAGTGCGGCCGACGAGACAATGCGGTCTTGACACCCGTCAGTTTACGTGTTTTGCGAATTTGATCTTTATTAGCTACTAGAATTCTTGTCGCACTAAACGGTGATAAGAACGCATTCTCTCAACCGCCAGACTGTAGCTGTGTGTACCTTTCATTTGTACATACAGACGCCAGCACATCAAGCTACCCGATACTGTCAAATTTTCCCAATCAACTTTGAACCTTATTCTTTAGCGATAAAGTTGAAAATCTATTAAAGAAATTTGACATATTGTAGTAGCTTGATGTGAAAAGAAAGAAAGAAAAAGTATTTATTGTGCTGTCGTCTGTACGCCAAAAAATGTAAGGTTTTCCTGGACGGTTTCTTCCAAGACCTGCATACTGGTCAGTCAATACGAGCGCAGAAAGACCCCCACAGATATATACCTACCTAGATAACGCAAGTATCACGAACTGTATGAAAACTAAGCGTGCCACTTTTTGCCTACCTACTATGACGTCAAGCTCGCGCTCTCTCGCTCACGCTCACCCAGCCAGCAGTACGCAGGACTGAGCGCGAAAGTGGCGGCTTATGATTTTCGATCGTAAACTGGTGCGATTTTTGGCACGCGAAGTAGGTGCTCTTGCGTTATCTAGGTCTATCTATACAAGGTGGTCCAAAAGTCGTGGATCAAACGAAGTAGGGGGATAAAGGAGGTCATTTCCAACACTTTTAAAGTGAGAAATAATTTCTGGTAACGTTACAAAATTTTTGGAAAAAAATAAGTTGCTCTTGAAATTTGATACTCAGAGCCCTAATAGAACTTTGTAGTGCTGATACATTATCTAGTAGTAATACAACACCGTTTGTTTTATTGTTTTATATCACATTTTTTTTAAATTCGTCTAATTCTACAAGAACTCGGTATACACAAATATTCATGACTTTTAGGGCAATTCAATTATGACCATGCTGTAGAAAGATTTTTTGTTGGAAATGACCTCCTTCATCTCCCTATTTCGTTTGATCCAAGACTTTTGGACCACCCTGTATTTGTGAAGACCCCTCAATTCCCGTTTGACACAAACACGGCACAAACAGATAGCAAATCATGCTAACTCAATTAACAGCATCTGCCTTCAGTCCGATCCGCTGCGCTCGCGTTATTGTGCTCAGCGCTCATAAATTGACAAACTGTCCAACTCTCATGAACAAGCCGGAATAAGTTTCTGCTTCCGGTCAGTGCGCGAAACATGGCGGACATACGGGGAGGAAGTTGGGACGGGCCTGCTGGTCTTAAGGTGGTAGATCGCTTGGGTATTAGAAAATGTCAGTGCATTTTTTTTCACCCAAAATCAAAATGATGGTGCCTATGAATAAGACTTCATATTCTGTTGATTATGTAGGGGTTACTAAGTTTTTTGAAACTTTTTTTTTTTCAAAATTATCATAAGAAGATGAAGTGTGTTTTATATTAGGATATACCCAGTAGCGTGCATTGGTTTTCAAAATAGGTAGGCAGTAGGCCGGGTCTAGTCTAGACAAACGCGGTCACTAATCAGAAGAAAAAAAGTGAGGTCAAATCAAAAGTGTGGTTATTTGAGTAGGCATGCCTACTTCAGGGTGATAAATTGCGAAGGTCGAACGGCATGGTATTACGCGTGAGACATAGGTACATATTTTTAATTTTGTCGATGACAATGTGCGAATAGTACGGGAGCCGAGTAGGAAGTCCGGCGACTGCCTACTGCCGCGCGCGTTTGTATGAAGATTTTGTTTTTGTTTAGGTATGTACGATAATTTAGTGAGTTTCTTAATTGTGGGGCACACACACTAAAATGTAATTGACGGGCTTATGTTGATATATCGAGGTAGGCACTGCTTATATGCCTATATGCAATGCACGCCACTGCATGTCGTACGTGACGTCACGGCTAATCATGTTCGACATTTTCATCACCAAACTCTCCACGACTTCCATCACCAGCTCCACGGGACCGCTCCCATGTAGAGCCCCGTGTGTCCCCATCCAGGGGTCCACAGGCACCGCTCGTGATTTAGCGACTAACTTGGCCCGTGTCCTGCGAGGACCTACGGAACCAAGCCACGGTTGTTTGCTTAATGAACCATGAATTTCTATTTGTTGTCCGTTCAGGTAATTAAGTAATAGCTCGGTAACGACCCTGTTTATGTCATGAATATTTGTCTGTTTGTCTATTGTTTATTTTGCTATGTGATAAACCTTAGGGACACCGAGCAGCGTTTATATCCCAGCCTGAGCATCAAGCAAATGTATGGTCATCATATTTGAAGAAGAAATCGCGTCAGCAGCGCCATATGGAACTAAAAAAAACATCTTGATAATTAACTTAAAGTCTATTCGAACTTCTGTTTTAAATTAATATTATTTCAAGTTAAACAAATATCATCTTTATTTTAATGTTAATTAAGTTTATTTCAGTGACTGGCACTACTGAAAAAGTTATAAAAATGTTAGGAGGTGTAGCGTAAACTCAACTTTATTGTGTAGAATTTAAAGTATTTTTTTCATAAAATCATATCTTTTTAAAATTTTTGCCCAATAAATTGCGAATGCAGATTACAAAAACAACAACCCATCCATATTTTCGGAAGGTGTAAGCAGAGATGCGCTATTTATTACACCCACAGTCCGCAAATTAAAAAAAAACCTATGTTTATAGGGCGTGCCTATAGTATAAACCGGGCACAAATCGAGATGGACTGCTACTGAGAAATTCATGATGGTAAAAAGTTAAAAACCCAATAACACTTGGATAGCCCTGGGAATCGAACTCGGACTTCGCGTTCAGGAAAAGCGCTAGCTTCTACTTCACTCACGAGTTTACCTCAGTTATATCTTGAATTGTATGAAAAGTAGGTACTAGTACGTAGTATTATCAGCGTAATGAGGCGTAGTGGGTATTGCCCTCGTTACACATTTGATGATATGACTTAGCGTAAGCGCACACGAGCCACTGACCACAACCACTGGTGGCTGTCGCCCCGTGCTGCGGTGTTGAGTACTGCTGTAGCAAGTGCCCGCCACCGGCCACACGTATGTGACGAATCCAAATAAAACGTATGAAAAATCATGTAAACTGCTTGTCGCTGGGCTACTGGTGGCTGTGGCCGGTGGATCGTTTGCGCCTAGCCTTAGGGTCGCCGCACCCGGGCCACACGCGACAGCCACAATCGCCGCCACGAAAAGCTAGCGAACAGCAACGTTTTGTAGCGTGTGGCGGCCACCGGCGCGGGCGTCAACCATGTGCAGCGAGTCTTGCGCGCTGCTTGACTGTGCTTAATCTATATGCTAATAATAAAGCTGAAGAATTTGATTGTTTGAACACGCTAATTTCTGGAACTGCCAGTCAGATTTTAAAAAAATCTTTATGCATTTGATATTCATGAGGAAGGCTATAGTCGCTGTCAGAAGCTAGTAATAGTAGATTGTACAACTAAGGCATAAAAGAAGCTATTTTACCCCGAGACGGCGGCGGGGGTGGATAGTTAAGTCGAGGGGTGAAATGGCTCGTTTATGCCTGAATTATACACTCTGCTTTTCACTTCGATTGCGAGAAAATGAAACAGGCATAAAGTATACAGTACATAATTAATCAAAAATGTTGCATCCATAGCCGATTCCCGCCACCACAGATAATACCGCCACGAAACTTTTTTTAAAACTTTTTTTTTTTAATTTTCATCATTTGTCATTCGCAAGGAACTTTCACCTATAAGTTCCTTGGTCATTCGACTGGGGTACTTCATACTGCCAAAAAATGAAAACGTTTCTTTGCCTTTTTAAATAATAAATGACAACTATTTTACCTGATTTTATTAAATTAACGATAGAAAACACGGAAATGGTATAAATTAAAGAAAATGAAATAAATCACGACTTTAATCTGCGAAGTTTTATTGTGCGTGTGGCTGTTGGGCCTGATTACTTTAGTCTTAGAAAAAAAATTTACTTTATGCACTAGAACATAAAAAGCGATTTTATGTCGCCTAAGCACAACATAAAGACGGACTTTTAGAGCATGAGAAGTGAAAAGTATATTACTTATCTACCTCTCAAAGTAAACAATACTCCGACTAACAGTTATTTTATGTGTGGCAGTAGCAACCAAAAATCAACCTTATTATAACGTCAATAAATATCACTGTGATTTTGACAGACTTGTCAATGGCAATAGCCCAACATCAACCTTATTGCAAAGATAATAAAGTTCATTGTGCAAATTGACCTGTGAATGGACTGTAGAAATGCATAATAAATGTGTAAATAAAACCATACAATCATTTCAAAACGTTTATTTAAATCATTAAAATATAAAATGTTTATTTGTTTTGCAAACTATTGCCTACAATTCATGATAGCATGTCCTTTTACAACGAATATTCAAAAATTTCTGATATATTAAACAACGTCATTGACTTAGAATTTGTTATTATGATATTACATTCTTCAAACAAATAAATTATTAATCTTTGACAATAGTAGTAAAGTTTAAAAGAACCTACATTACAAGAATAATAATAAAAACAACAATAATACTATGCTTCAATGAAATTACTTATATTTACTTTCTTAATCTATGTAATTTTTATTTACATATGTAGTAGTCTACCCTCATAAATTATTTATTACAATAATTAATAATGTTATATAATGAATATATTCCGAATATACGACGCGACTCTAATAGACGATTTTTATGAAAACTTACATGAAGTTTTCTGGTAGAACAATGTACATGACATTGTTCTACCAGAATCGCATCGCACCGTCGATTCGCGCTTGTGTACCTTAACACCTAATTAACTATTTATTTTAAACACATCACAATGTTAACTTTGGTAACTATCTAACTTCTATTTTACAATTACAAAAATCGGAATTGAAAACTAAACAGCACTCAATTTATTGCTTTTATTTGTCATGTATTTTTATGAATACCCACAGTTTTATATAAATTACCTTTATACTTACTTGAATAACTACATGTTTAGATCACAGTATTATAATCATGTCACCCACACTATGCCCATAGAATCCCAAGTTTCGTAGAAACACAGAAATAGGTACTAAAAGTACCCTCCAATGAAAATACCAATACTAAATAACTATAGTTACATATGTCCAACCTCACTATCGTTAAACGCATGGCTTTTCCAGAACTCTGCTAACTCCATAAACTTATTGCAACACTTTCGCTGTCTCCTAGGATTGCAGTTCATTGCTGGGTTGTGAAGAATGGAGCTGAACTTCCTCACAAGGGTCGTCACTGATTCCCTCGTGTCGTCATCCACATCATCCACTGTCATGTTCGAGAAAAGGCTCAATTTCTCAAAGGCTTCATTTATGTACCTTTCCACGTCATCTTCGTCACTATTCTCCTTTTCTGCAGGAGTATCATCAAAAGACAGGTCGGCGGTAGATATGCTGCAGCTAACTTTCTCAGGAAAAGCATTCTTCTTCCGGACAGTGCTGGTAGCAGAAGAAAGCTTCTCCACAGACTTGAAGATGTCATCAATCTTGTCGCATATATCTTCTACGGAAGCTGCAGAGAGAATCTGTCCATTGATGAAGTAGAACTGTTTTGGCTGGTTCTTTTCTTCAAGGTCTTGCAAGAATTCATTGTAGTCTAAGGCTCCTGTTTTTGACAGTCTTCTGCCAACTTTCCTGCGTACTTTCTTGAACAGAAACGAGGAATCGAAGGTAGTCTTCATCAAGTCCAAGGTGCTGAAGACTGGCTGTAGTTTCCCTGGAGGATTGTCTTCCTCAGTTTCTAGGTCAACGGGTTCTCCCCACTTTTCTTCGAGCTGTGTCCATTCCTCGTTGCCAGATAATATCGCCTCAGGGTCAAGGAACGTACTGCACATTTTGGAGACGTGTTTCCGCTGCGAACGATCGGTGCGAACTGAGGCCTAGATACGTTTGTTGTGGTTATAAGGTGCGCCCACGCATTGTTTTGGCTCATCAGATAATTGTTGCCGGTTGTTGATAAACTCATTAGGGTATTTTTTGGGGTTTCCGGAATAGTTTTATTTGTTAAGAAAGTATTAGTTGATTATCGCGTAGTAATTATTAGTTAACAAGAGATTAAATACACTTTTATGTCGTTTAACTAATAGATCATTTAATTAAATGTCTGTAGTTATTTAAGTTAGGAGTTGTTTTGAGACCAAATATTTTTAAATACCAACCATTATTTTGAACAGCAGGAGCATTTTAAATTAATGAGTAAACATAGTAATCAAAGTTTTCGAAAATTTTCGAATAAGTGTGGGTGTAGTAAGGTACACCTCTGCCTAACCTATCAGTGATTAGCAAGCAAGATGTTATGCTATGATGAATAAATTTGTATAAATTAATTTATAGCATCGTCCGTAAGTTCAGTGCATCTTTTTCTTTCTACATACTTCATTAAGAAAAGGACAGAAGATAAATTTTAGTTCAGTCCTGTCAAATTCCCTCGCCTGACAGTACTCCATACAAGTTTAGACGTGATTAAAAACTTGCCTACTAAAATTACGTCAATTGACGTCAGTCGCTGATTAATTTGACAGGACTAAACTAAAATTTATCTACTGTCATTTTCATAATGAAATAGAAAGAAAAAGATGTACTGAACTTTTTAGTTTAGTTTGTGAACAACAGAATCGGCACTATTGTAAACTTTTCATGTTTTATCAGGAATTTAGATGTGTCTAAATTACCACAACACATTTAAATATTCCTAAACACCAAAAACGCCAACAAGTAACGTCCATTTTAAAATAACTCGATACGCATTTAAAAGAAAATGGAAAAATACAATGCAGTTGCCTTTTGCAAAATGTTTCACTGGCAGTTCCAAGGATTTATCCAAGGAATAAAAAAAATAAAAAGGTATTCGATACCTACACCTTTTTTAAAAACTAATCTCTGTTTACAATCTCCAGTTACACGAATGAGCAACGAATACAATAATACTGTATTAATTAAACACATGTGACCTTGACATATTCAGCGATATGCTACCGGTATTCAGAAAGAAAATTACACTATCCTTGCTAAGTTGCTTTTAATTTTAATTTTCATATTTTTAATTTTTTTAAATTATTGTTTTATTGTTAACTTTTCGTTCATGTTTATTACCCATCTTAATTACTTTAGTCTGTTTTGTTTTATATTAGTTTTAGTTTATCTTAATATATTTTTCAAGGCAGCAAGATATATATAATCAATGCTATGTACGCCGTAATTGTCATGTACATTAGTCCTTTAGTTATTAAGATTATCCTACTATTCTACTCCTACTAATATTATAAATGTGAAAGTTTGTGAGGATGTTTGTTACTCCTTCACGAAAAAACTATTAAACGAATTTTGATGAAACTTTGCAGTAATATAGCTTATACGTCAGAATAGCATATAGAATACTATGTATCCCGATATTCCCACGGGATCGACACTTATGCGGGTCAAACCGCGGGGCGCTGCTAGTTCTAGCATAAGTTTTATGTATGTGATGTGGCTGTGCTTTTTTAAATAAATAAATAAAAATAGTTAATTAATAAAGTGGTTTACTTTGACTAAAACAAATATGAAAAATATTTAAAAACTTTTTGAAAAAGGGCGAGTATAATAAGTTACGAGAATTTCATAATTAGCTCCAATAAACGTACAAATGTGTACAGAGCCATTCCTACCATCAGATACATCTTTCCTCATATACAGAGGGGATATGCAAAAAGGACGCTCGCGTACACATACGTTGCAATAAACTAGGCACCTTTTGTGCACAACGAGCCGCTGTCGCTTAATTATCGTTTTGGAATGAGCGTTACACCGGATTTATAATACTGGGTACGCTTCAGCGCAATCGTGTTTATGTTTTTGGATTTGTTTTATTAAATAAAATAATTTATTTATGCAAGACTGCCTCGTTTAACCGGCCCGGAGTCGGAGTCTGGATTTGTGCCCGGTTGATGGAAATAGGCTTGCCGTCTGTTATTTTGAGCTTAAACATAAATGGCGAAATATACAGTCCCCGATGGCTAAGGCAGAAGTGTACCTATAAATAGTACACCCGCATTTCGCCAGTTATGTTTAGGTCCAGTAGCGTGCATTGGTTTTCAGAATAGGTAGGAACTAGGCCGGGTCTAGTCTAGACAAACGCAGTCACTAATCAGAAAAAAAACAGTGAGGTCAAAAGCGTGGTTATTTGAGTAGGCATGCCTACTTTTTGTTTTTATTTGATGTATGTGTCTGGTGTATTGTGTGTCTTTGAGTCTGTGCTAAATAAATGTATTTTCTTTCTTTCTTCTTTTCTTTCTTTCTTAAGGGTGATAAATTGCGAAGGTCGAACGTCATGATACTACGCGTGAGACGTACCTACGTATTTTTAATTTTATCGAATTAACTTTAACGAGTAAAGACCAATGACAATGTGCGAATAGTACGGGAGCCGAGTAGGCCGTCCGGCGACTGCCTACTGCCGCGCGTGTTTATATGAAGATTTTGTTTTTTGTTACTTATGATAATTTAGCGAGTTTATTAATTGTGGGGCACACACACTAAAATATAATTGACAGGCTTATGTTGATATATCGAGGTAGGCACTGCTTATATGCCTATATGCAATGCACGCCACTGTTTAGGTCCCATGTAATAGGGGGCAAGCATGCCACCAACCGGCCTCAAATATAATACTCTTTATTATGTACACCATATATTTAAATTACAGACATAAATATAGAAACTTTACAAAGAGTGACACAATGGGCGGTCTTATCGCTAAGAGCGATCTTTTAAAGACAACCTTTGGATGGATTAAAAAGGGGAAGGACAGACAAATACTGTAGGAAA
Organism: Amphipoea oculea; assembly: GCA_945859645.1. Taxonomy (NCBI): domain Eukaryota; kingdom Metazoa; phylum Arthropoda; class Insecta; order Lepidoptera; family Noctuidae; genus Amphipoea; species Amphipoea oculea. Next base: position 21,723,793 of record OX243873.1, read on the forward strand.
TTACAGAAATTCCGGATAGAAAAATCCAATAACACTCCCCGATCTGGGATTTGAATCCAGAACCTCATGAGCTCAGCAGTACCGCCGAGGTAAATATTTTTATTTTATTTAAATGAGACCAACACTATTGTGTCCAACTGTACATACAAATACGGCGTACCCAGCGCCCTAATGAGAAGGCCTGATATTACCTACAAATACATCGTAACGCTGTTTTGTTTCAAATTGAGACCCAAGCTGTTATTTTTAACTTTTTTAGGCGAAATAACTGATTTTTTGCGTTGTATCTTCTTAATTTTTGTGAATTATTATGGAAATGTTTTGCTTGGGGTTTTTATTTTTGAATTAGTCGTTCCCATTGTCTTTTTTATTTGATTTCTGAACATTTGGGGTTAACTTATCTTTTTTTTAAGCATTTCTGTGACAAGTAAAACTATTTTACTTTTTTTATATGTAGGTAATAAATTTAAACCTACGTACTAAAAAAGTTTCCTTTTTCTTTAATTTTGCCTCTTGCTCGATAGATGGCGTTGACGTCGATTAGATCACGCTATAGTAGGTATTGTTTACGCGTCGCCTATTTATAATAATAATAAAAAAACAAAAAAGTTTTTATTGTTTCTCATACAATTGTTCTACAGCACAAAATTGAGGCAGCCCCGGTAAGTTATAAGGATACTTGTGATGGGGTCACTTATACCCATAAGTTATACGCAATTTACTGCAAGTTTCGTAGTAAGTATTTTTTATGGTATAAAAGGCTGGTGTCCGCAACTCCAGGTCCAAGCACGTATTTTGCGTACAGGAGTTTAGTAACATATGTTTTTTAAATTGACCTTATTGTTCGATATGTACTTATACGAGATACTCGTAGGTACCTACTTAATATAATAATAATGTGCTGTAATTCTGCAGTAATTCATTATTTTAGGACATGCGGGGGGTAGTTACGTAACACACTATCAGTAGCAATGGGTTTCATTTTGACAATTCAACAACATTCATTGCGTTATTTACGTTGTTGAGCAGACACATTTTTCGAACATATGAAGCAATGGATTAGCAATATGCTTCAAAATGATTCAGATTGAGATTGATAATGTGTTATACAATTAGGGTGCCGGTTTCCCTTAGTACTGGTACTTAGTGCCAGCACATCAAGCTATTACAATCTGTCAAATCTCTTTAATAGATTTTCAACTTTATCGCTATATCATAAGGTTTAAAGTTGATTGGGAAAATTTGACAGTTTCGGGTTGCTTGATGTACTGGCTTCTGTACTTAATCTAATCACACTTTTTATTGCCTTCCTCTTTGAAACATATTCTGAAACTGAAAAAAAAGAACAGAATTCCCTTTCAAAAAACATTTACCTCCGTAGAACCTCTCACAAAAACATAAAGGGTAAGTAACGCCCATATTATAAACAGCCAAATCCACTATTTCCCACCTTAATCTTATTATTTATCGCGTTCCGGGAAAGCGTCCGGGGCAATTAAACGCATCCAGTGCTTGGCCATGTATCACGGACAGTAATCCAGGGGACAGAATCATAATAACAAAAAACAATAAAAATAACGAATTACCCCGTGAACTGGGCTTGAATCGGCCCCGAGGATGCGGCGAGCGGGAAGACATGGAGTCGCTCTTGGTGAGGGAAGCGTTTGAAGGGGCCAGGGAACGATAATGTAATGGTCGAATTGTTAAGACAATACATATAGGAAAATGAAAGATCGAATCTACGTCTACAGTTCTCAATCTGAATTTTTTGAATTGCACCAAAACTATTAGCTACCAAACTTATTGCCGAGACAATCATCCAATTTCAAAACTTATTGTGGCTTTTAAAACTAAACTTATTGTACCAATTAAAACTAGTCTTAGTGCGAACCAAAACTTATCTCCTTCCCCGTTCGCTTCCCGCCCCTTTTTTTTCTTTTTCCCAAACCAAAAACCCTGCTTACGTCATCCGTCCGGTCAGTGTAGCCACAGATAACATAATACTCTACGTAGTGTAGCCAACCTTTTAATTCCTTTTTATTATTTATGTTATTAAAACCTTACAAACCATTGCTTAATATGTTCGAAAAATGTGTCTGCTCAACAACATAAGTAACGCAATGTATGTTGTTGAACTGTCAAAATGAAACCCATTGCTACTGATAATGTGTTACGCAATTACTCCGCAGTATCTTAAGTTGCGGGTCTATGGTGTAGCCACAATATATTAATATAATATGGTACAGGTCTATAGTCAATCGGTTTCGACTATTTTTATTTAACACTTTTTTTTTTGCGAAAAACGATGATTCGAGTGCATTTTTCTTTCCGAAACTATTCAGCATTTTTTGCTGCATGTGTGACGTTTACGTCCGTCAGTGTTGTTCACATCACAGATGAAAAAACTTGCATATTACCCATCTAACCTGTCTTACGCAGAGGGAACAACCATGCACTTTCTCCCAACATTTTTAGTCCCTTGTCGTCTCCACAATATCGCCGGCCCCTGTTCCAAATCCACATTCTGTTTGTGCTCATTCTTAATATGGGGCAAAACTGTTGGAAGAACAACAGTTTTTGTTGTATATTTTATGTTCTGTGACGCTATAACTCAGACGGGTGACACACCACCCTGAGCCCCGTGATATACAGCCCTATACAAGTACTACTCCAACATTATTTATAATACAGCAGTTATTTTTATTTATATTCTTATTTTATTGGTTTATTGCGCCACGGCTTGTTGGTTCCGTATCTTCGATAAGTAGATATCTTCTATATTCTATGCTTATTACTGTATCTTTGCCAATTGAGAGTTTTATGTCCAGATAATAATTTGTTGAAACAATAATTCGTTTTCGTTTATGCTCTGAGCGCAGAGGTTCGGAAATGATATTTCTTTGTCAATGTTTTATTGTTGAATTTATTGTGGTTCACTATTTTCTAAGTTATCATCACGGTCTTCTTAGCTTGCGAAGTGGGCAGGACTCCAAACAGTAAATGATAACTGTAATAAATAGAAATAAAAGTATTAGGAATATTTAAGGCAATAGTATAAGCGATAAGTACGGGAGGTGCCCTTTTATTTAAATGAAACTCCTATCGGATTTCATAAGATATTATTTTAGGAGTTTTTCACATTAAATACATAAAATTAGCCCATCTTATTTTTAAGACGTCAAAACCTAATCTCATTCTATGACACACACTTAAACGTTCGGATGGAACATGCCTTCAAATATGACCGGCCTGTATTTCAAAAGAGAGAAAACCTCTACAATAGCAACAAAACCAAACATACCCAGGTTTCTAAATGTCGTTTCACTTTGATCTGTTACGTTTAAAGCTCAAGTAAAATCCAACCTTCGTTCAAAAGCATACTATTCCATCAACGACTACTTAAACGATAAGAATAGTTGGTCGCCCTGATTAACTCAAGACAATTTTTATGTTTTTTCTCCAGAATTAGCTTACTGGTAGGTTATATGAGTTCATATTTTTTTTTTTTTATTATTATCATTTTTTAATTGAGAGTTTTAGTCTACTTAGTATTGTATAAAATCAATTATTTTCTAACTGAACAGACAGCTGTGCTGCTGGGGAGTTTGTTCCGCCACTTCTCCTCCCCAGCGAAAGCACTAGGAAGTGGTGAAGGGTGGGCGTTTTGGGAGACTGTCTTTTGTAATTTTAACGTTCGAAAAGTGCTGATTCTCAGCCTAGTTTGAATAAATGACTTTTGATTTTGTTGTTTGTATTGTAATGATTGAAACACACAGTCAGTGATTGTGGAAGTGGCGAAGTTTTAGGCCAACAAGATCTAAAATCAGTCGTGCCAGCGACACGAAGAAGATGAAGAGGAAATTGTCACGTAAATATACCTAGGAATGCTTGTACTTAGTTATTTTGGCCACCAGATTATCTGTAACTTTACCAACTTTTTGGACACCGAGGTTAGTCTTTATTCTGCATAGGTTTTGAAGCATAATCAGCCTATAATGTTCCCAACGCTGGGACACGGGCCTCGTCTCTGGGGCAGTAATCCACCACGCGGGCCCAGTGCAGGTTGGTAGATGTCACATGTCTTTGAATTTTTGGTTCTAAGACATCTTGGTTTCCTCACAATGTTCCTTCATCGTTTTGAGAACAGTGGTGATGAATTAATTTACACGAATTAAAGCTCCTGACTGGGTTCGAACCTACGACCAACAACTCGTAAGTCGCGGCCGTTACCACTGGGCCACCACTACTCTCTACAGCTTTTTAATACTTTCTCAAAACGTCTTGATTCTAACTTTTATGCTAGAGGGTAACATTGCATTTTTATTGCCCGTAGATAACACATGAGAGATTTAAGTTCAAACCGTACCACGGAATAATTAATTATGTGGTAAGTAAATATCCTGAAAAGTCGAACTGATGGCAATATAATGAAATTAATGTAAAATTACGATTGATGATATAGTATTTAATGGTGTATCAGTACATTATCGTAAATTAATTAGACGCAAAATAATGCGCTTCCATTACACGGGCTGATGTCAACGCGACGAACTATACAGGGTGTTTAAAAACGAGCTTTTTTATTATTACAAAAATATTATATTGACAACAACTAAAAGTACTAAGTTTTGAGAATAAGATAAAGTGGTGATTTATTTATTTGATTATAATTATTTACATATGTACACACAAACTAAAATATATATACTATACACAAATAAAAATAAAAAAAGACAAGAGCTCATTGGGCATCAAAAAATTCGTCCGCATCGCTGTCAATGGGATAAGTGCCCAAAAGCCTGGCAGCATTACCACGTTGATAAAGTTAGTTGGTTAGACACGTGTTTTCTTTTATGTGTAAAAGATACTTTATCAAATCACTATACATTTGAGAAAAGTCTATTTAAGTTTACGAGGCTTTAAAACTTTGTATTGAATATTTTACAAAAAGTTTTATTGCGAACTTTATTCAAAGCCAGTTAATTTTAATAAGTACGTATACCAAGAACATTTTTGGATTCGCAGTACCTACCAACTCAATTTATGATATCGCCATTTCAAAATTACTTCTGTTCCATCATGACTTATTACAAAATGAACCCTACCAATTTTCTAACACCCTATGCGTGTATCGCAAAAATATCGGCAGTCGTTCAACGATCGCATTGATTGCTATTATTTCGAGTCATTAAATCAAAGCAACGACAATCGCGCGCTCATTATGGCGGGGCCACGCCATTTTCCAACGGGGATACACCCGCGGGACCGTATCGTGTAACTGGTAGGAGCGATCGGTTGCAGAGGGCCTGCTACCACCTCACCTCGTATAGCAGGATATTTTTAAACTTCAGTGTGAGCTAGAGATGGAGCTATTCGTCCTATATAGCCATCTCTTTTCCGAGCAGTTATGCTACGGCCCTTGTCCATGTAGGAGAAGATTTTTTTAGAGAAAGGATGCTTCTTGTTACTTCTTTTTCCAACTTGCTATTAGTGAGTTTATTTAAAGGTGTCGGAGGAGGATTTAACAAATATTAATTGTTAAAACACTTCTAGAAAAGATAGATTTGCAGCTAATGTTTACCACATTCGTTTAGGTTACTTATTTGTCTGCTACACTTTCCTAATTTAATAACATTTAGCATCGTGTCAATTTTTCTGGAGATTAGCAGCAAGAGCTAGCTATTCTAAACTGAGGGTGGTCGTACATCTGACAGAAGATGCGTCGCGTCGGTCCTAACTTTGTTAGTATGCTCGACGCACTATCGCATCATTGGTGGAGTGAGTAAGGTTGAATGTTTTATTATCTAGATCTACTTATCCATTCTGGCGTCACGCGACCCACGATACGCGACGCACCTTCGATCAGATACACGGCTATCCTAACCCTGGGTGATTGTTTTTAAAACACTACAATTTCCAACCGCTCCCTACAACCCAGCAACCGGTTGCTGTTCACACAATAAACCTACAGTTAGCTATGAATTTAATCATCCAGGCCGACTAGCCGTTGTTAAATTTTGATTTATGCCACTCTCTGCGGTAGTTTTTGAACTGATTGCGTTTAGTTTTATGGGTTAGTGCGCCATTTTAGCGGCAATTTATTTCGATAATTATTTTAGTTTATAACTTTTTATGTGCTGTCGTTTTGAGGGAAATACTGTCAGTTTTGGCTCGGAGGCATGTTTTCTGGGTTACATAAACGATGTTGACTCTTTTATGGATGTCTATGAAGAGATTATTAGTCAATGCGTAGAAAGTAGGAATCATCATTTCCCCTCGTTTTGCTGATTAAAATTGACATTGAAATGACAGTCTTCTGTCATTCTTTGACGTTTTAGCCCTAAAAGAATAGTAAAGTAATCTCTTGTCATTAAAAATAAGACCATACGATTGCGATACCGCGACTTACAAATTGTGATCGAACCCAGACAGGCGCTTTACTTTGTGTAAATTATTTCATCGCCACTGCTGTCAAAGCGGTGAAGGAAAATATCGAGTTTAGGAAAAACCTAAAACCAAAAATTGTAAGACATGTGACATCCACCAACCCGCACTGGGCTTGCGTGGTGGATTACGGCCCACTCTCTCTCACTGAGAGGAGGCCTGTGCGAACATTCTGGTCACCACCAAAACGGGTTGAACCCATCGCCATCATCATCTGCTTAGCCTTTTCCCTACTATATTGGGGTCGGCTTCCAGTCTTACTGGATACAGCTGAGTACCAGTATTTTACATGGAGCGACTGTCTATCTGACCTCCACAACCCAGTTGCTAGGTAATACGAAACCCTTTGGTAAGACTGGTTGTCAGACTTTCGGGCTTCTGCCAACCCATAACGACTGTCAAAGATCCACGATTGACAGCCAGGTCTAACGGCTTAACGTGCTTTCGGACGGTTCTTGGTATTTAAAGATAGTTACCCATCCATGGACCAACCGCGGCAAGCGTAGCTTAACCTGATCGATCGACCCGTGCGGCTGCTGTTACGTAGCCACAGACTGGTCATCGTTAGCCACTTAACACTGTCTTGTGTGAAAGAACTTGCCAGCTGACAGCTGCTCCTGCAGCACCTCATGCTATCGTAAACAGATTAGGTACTCAGTCAGCATCAGCTAGGTTGGTAGCAAACCCACTTCACATTGTTTCAATTGCATCTGTGATTATAAAATTTTGCGCTGTTATAATCTGCTTAGAAAATAACATAAATAAATTGCCAAATTACCTTCAAAACTATTACCAAACTCATTACGAATGTACACTCAACACCATATATCTAAATAACATCATTACAACCCAATCACCAAAACAAGGTGCTCGCATTAAAATGACATAACGTCATCAGCACTCGGGAGCCGAACATTTCCAAGCATTCCCGAATTTTGCCGAAATTAGCATTAATGCGATCGTAAAGCCGTCAGCGTGGCTATAGGCTGTGTGATTCGCGTCGCGTTTGGAACAATGTTGCCATGTTTTATGTTATAATGTTGGTAATGATAAGGTTTTAGTGTGGCAATAATTTTTGGTTATTAGTTCATTAGGTGTTGCTGTTTCCATGCTTATTCGTCATGCCGGTTGGGCATAAATGGCGTTTTAATTCGGGTTTGAAATTAGTACAGCAAGAATGATTTGTATTTAACGTCATATTTACACAAGTAGCCTTGCTCAGACCAAGGTGGTTATGGGAGGCTTTCACTAGTAGAAAAAGTCAATGTTAGAATTTTTCAATACTAGCTGCGCCCCGCGGTTTCACTCGCGTAAATGTCGATCCCGTGAGAATATCGGGATAAAAAGTAGCCTAAGTATGTCCTTTCCCGGGACTCAAACTATCTCTATACCAAATTTCATCTAAATCGGTTCAGCGGTTTGAGCGTGAAGAAGTAACAAACATATAAACACACACACACACACACTCACAAACTTTCGCCTTTATAATATTAGTGTGATTTGCAATGATCTTAGCTATACTTAGAGGATTTTGTTAAGCGTAAAAAATGAAAGGGTATGTTATTTATTAAATGTTTCATTTCCGCCATTACAATTTTTAATAAACAATACCTACCTACATTTGATTCCGCCATTATTTTCACCAATTTATCATCTAATCTGTATAGCAGCTAATCGGAAGGCCACAGCGCAACCATTGTAAAATACGAGGGTAAAATTAGAATCTCACCCAATAGCTGTTATTTATTATGAGCGCACTCAATAATATCGTGCGCAGAGGCGATAATGACTGCACTAAATATGATTTAGTGATAATAATCATCGAAAGGATGCGCTCGCGTGCCGAATAATGCCGTGATTAATACGCGCACTGTAATTAGTCGGATGTGTTGTTGGGTAGCTTGTTTTGTTAGAAAAAAAGAGCAAAAAAATTGATTGTATTTCACTATCATAGCAACGTGACTATAATCATGTCTACTTTGAATAGACAGATAATAATATAATCCTTTATCATTGTAGGCCAAGCCAAAAGGTAATAAACAAAGGACAAAAATAGCAAAAAAAAAATAAAAAAGACGGGTTGCACTCCGGGAGTGCCGGTAGAAGTGAAAACTTGAATATTAACGTTGAAATAAATCAACTATTAATTGAATTAATATAACTCATTTTTTTTCACTATTTCTGCGTCCCTTTTTTCATTAATAGATGCACTTTGTTACGAATACACGAATGTTACGAATACGCAGCAGTGTGTCCACGTCCACTTCCACTTCGACTTCGACTTCCACTTCGACTTCCACTTCGACTTCGACTTCCACTTCGACTTCCACTTCGATTTCCACTTCGACTTCCACTTCGACTTCCACTTCCACTTCGACTTCGACTTCCACTTCGAAATTCACTTCGACTTCCACTTCGACTTCCACTTCGACTTCCACTTCGACTTCCATTTCGACTTCCACTTCGACTTCCACTTCCACTTCCATCCATCCATCCATCCATCCATTGTCGTGTGTCACTAAACTTGGTTCACTTCGGTTGGCGCCGCCGCCGCCGTAGAGAGTGGGGGGGGGAAATCTCTCCTGACGGTCACGTGTCCTGACGCGATGCCCTGACGCGAGTTTAACATTTTTTACCCATTACAAAAAGTGTTCAACGCCGCTAAAGAAGTTTTCACTTCAAAAAGTAGGTAGGTAAGTAGGTACAATGCGCACAATACGTTTAATCATAAAATATATCGATCGGACAACCTGCAGATGCTCAGGAATGTTCGGATTAGATAGCTAATCATTGTACTGGTCAAATATCTCATTAGATACTGCCATTGTCTTTACTTCTTCTTCTTAGCGTGTCGATGGCAATCTAAATGGACCCGGCCCAGAATTTGGCCACGTGTTTGGCTCCATTACTAGCGTCCATCAGTTCCTGTAATGTGCAGAAGGCAGGACACGCAGGACACGATATTAAGTGTCCCATCATTTGTGGAACAGCACCGCATTTGCACTCCAAAGCGGAGTCGTCTATGAATCTCCATCTGAACAGGTTTTTCTTGCTTCGGCCAACCTGGGTCCGGATTGTCTTCATTAATTTCTAGTGTTTTTGAGCTCCTCAGAATAGATACATTCTTAAAACCTCTTGATTCCATCAAGTTATAAATCGTAAGGTACCGAACCAAGAGCACAAACGAACATATAAAGTCCATATACAGGGTGTTACGGAAAGGGTATATCAATACAAACGGGTTGAAGAGTGTATCTGGTCTAGAATCTCTGTACAAAATTTCAGCTCAAAAGCATTAACTTTGAAAATGCTTAATATTTTTTTATTTCGACATCACGGCACTGCACTGGCGCGCGGCGGCGTGATGTGCGTGTACTAGGCACACAGACACACTACAGATAATGGATAATGACCCTCGTAGTGCGGTTACGGTACGTTTGTTATGATTTCAATTTAATAAACTATCGAAATAAAAAAAATATTAAGCATTTTCAAAGTTACAGCTTTTGAGCTGAAATTTTGTACAGAGATTCTAGACCAGATACACTCTTCAACCCATTTGTATTGATATACCCTTTCCGTAACACCCTGTATGAACACCCTAAAAACCCCCTTTTCACCTTCAGCATACTGCACCGAAAGCGAAATGGAAGCGAACCAAAACTAGCCACTAGCGCAGAGCAGGCAGGAAGCAACTTTAGCTTCAGGTTATAATTACTTGACCGATACACCTAAAAGTGGCGTAGTGTACCGACCCAGCTAGATGGACCGACGACCTTAAAAAGCCGGCTGGGACAGACCGCATGCAAAAGTCGGAGGACAGAGTGTTGTAGTGTTGTGCGCAGCCTGGGAGAGGCCTATGCCCAGCAGTGGACTGCACTAGGCTGAGTTGATTGATTGATTGACACCAAAAAGGCCTGTCGTCTACAACGATACTCAATAGTAACCAGTTACACAGTTACAAACGCAAATCGCAGAGTACTTTGACAATACTGCTGTACTCAACAATGCTGTAACATTCTTGCTACTCATTGTTCATTTGAGTTTGGTACAGCGGGGTAATTGCGTAACATTACTATTGGTAGGAATGGCTTTTATTTTTACCCTACTACGGCGAAACAAAAAGGAGGGTTATGTTTTTGACCGGTATGTATGTATGTATGTTCGTCTGTTCCCTCATAACTTCTAAACTACTAGTCATAATTGGACAAATGTGGTATCGTTAGAAGCGTTTTGATCGCCCGCTGGTTATAGGCTATGTGGCGTCACAATAAATTGAATATGGTGCCCTCTAGCGGACACAAACACATGATCTGAAAGAGAAAAAAAAATATCATGCCGTGTTGGGTATCAATGAAAGGGCTTAATTAGCACATGTCAAAAATATAAATATTACTGAAATAAACCCCAAAATAATTAAATAAAAAATAAGTTTAAAAACTAAAACCCGACTACTGAAAAGGATGAAACAAGAAAGTACCTTCCCGTGGTCGCATGCTACCATAGCTTATAATATGTTATTACAGCGGCATGCGACCACGGGAAGGTATTTTCTTGTTTCATCCTTTTCAGTAGTCGAGTTTTAGTTTTTAAACTTATTTTTTTGACAGTTCAGCTACATTCATTGCGTTATTTACGTTGTTGAGCAGACAAATATTTTAGCTTTCCTCAGCATATCCTTCAAAATGATGCTGATTGTGATTGATAGTGTGTTAAGAAAGCTGGTTAAGTCTGATTTGCATGGTGTGATTCAAGTATTGTTGAAGCAACAATAATGGTTGCATCGTTTAAACAGTGTTTAGACGATGCAAGTCATTAATTGTTGCTTCAATTTTATTGTATGCCAGAGAGTATTGTAACTTCATAGTCTAGTCAGCCTATGATGTTCATCTCTTAATAGCCAAGGCTTATTTTTTAATCTTATTCATTGAATTGTTTTTTCATTTGTGTTTTTTTACATTGTTCTTACAAATAGAAGCAACAAGAATAATGTACCCAGGATTTTGTAATATTCTTGATTTAATAGAGTGTCCATGGAGTTTCTTGCCCGTTCTTCTCCATAGAGATCTACGCTTTGGAATGGGCAACTAGCTTCAACTTTCTGACTAATTGACCGACTATTTAATTTAAACAATTCAAAAGTCCCTGTATATGGTTTAATTGAAATAAATGCTTTGAGTTTGAGTTCCCACTGCTGGGACACAGGCCTCCTCTTTGTGAGAGGTAGGTACTGGGCCGGATTCCACCACACGGGCCCAGTGCGGGTTGGTAGATATCACATGTCTTCGAATGATTGGTTCAAGGACATGCCGGTTTCCTCACGATGTTTTCCTGCACCATTTTGAGAGCAGTGGTGATGAATTTACACAAAGTAAAGCGCTTGTGTGGGTTCGAACCTACGACCTACAACTTGTAAGTCGCGCCCGCTGCCACTAAGCCACCACGGTTCAAAAAAAAACTTGCATCGTGTATATATAGCTTTCTTTTTAAGTAAGCATGGACGATGGGCCTTAAAGGTACCGACGTTGTTGATCCGAATAGCCCTCGAAGTATCTAAGTGACCTAGTGCGTTATCATAATCCGTCTGAACCAATAAAGATTATAATCAAGTTCAATGGAACTATTATTAGGTTATGCTGAATACAATCAGCACTAATCAGGACTGTTGTTATTGTAACTGATGATAACTTTTTGTTTCAAGGCGTAAGTACCTAATGATTATTGTTAGGTTAGGTAGGTACTTATAGGATAACCAGGCATAATCCCTATGACTTAACGGTTGGTACTACAACTGATGGCCGTTGAAGCTGATGTGTTCTTGAGTAAGGTGCAACGTTATATCTCCGCTTTTTCCAGCAATTATTTTTTGAATATTAAATTGTAATTAAAAAATCATAGACAAAAGTTGAGGTTATATAAAATTAACTTCAATCCTCTAATGAAAAACTTATTTAACCGGTCAAGCGGCGCGGTTGGCCGATCGGCGACGAAACAATAGAAAATCAACTGTGTCTCATTAGCGGAGCTTGACAGATCAAGGTGATATCTATAAAGTTTGAATTTCGGATTTAAGTATTGTAATAATTAAATCAAAGATGGAGTGATGATCATCACAAGATGTAACCCTGATGTGTGCTCTTCCTCTCTCTTACTTATTTAAAAATTTGCTGTGCCCGACAGGGTCCATAATTGGTTCTATCATTTTTTATTTACCACCTGTAATTGTACATTATGGATTGCAATAAACAATTTGAGATTTGATTTGAGATTTAACAAATATTGGACCGGAGAAAATCAATGATGTGGTCAACTGGTCCCGTGAGTCCAGTTCGAGTGGGTCCAGTTGACCAAAAACTCATAATTTTCGATTACAAAGACAATTATCACCAGTTCATACCGGTCCAATACTATTGCTTACAAGGATAATTATACCACAGTGTTGCTTATACACATGGTGTTCTGTAAACCTTAGCTGGAGGTTATTGGTGTTTAATCAGATTCGTACCTCCGACAAGTTTCGTCCTCATATCCCTATACAGACTACTCTTTCTACTGAACTTCCACATACGACAATCAGGACCAAATACAGACAAAACTACACTTAAAAGAACTAACAATACCCTGATATCAGTCACAATTTCTTCAAAACTGCATCCAATACTCACACAAAACGCAAACCAGCATCGTATTCAAGGAAATAACATTAAATCGCATGCGGGTTGTACGCATACAGCCGGCACCGAAGTAATAGGTGCCGCTCAGATATTGCCAATGCACGGCCGCGCAGATTTAAGATGGCCGACGTCGACTTGCCTTGTTTTAATTGGTCAGTTTGTTTTGGAATGTTTAGAGCTGTTGATACGTGTGAACAAAAATATACCAATAGGTTATTTTTATTAATCAAAGACCAACAGTAAGTAATCATTATCATAATCAGCTTATAATGTTCCCACTGCTGAGACACAGGCCTCGTCTCTGTGGGCTCTAATTCACCACGCGGGGCCAGTGCGGGTTGGTAAATGTCACATGTCTCCGAATTTTTGGTTCTAGGGCATGCCGGTTTCCTCACGATGTTTTCCTTCACCATTTTGAGAGCAGTGGTGATGAAATGATTTATACAAAGTAAAGTGTCAGCCTCGGTTCGAACCCACGATCTACTCGTAGGTAAGTCGGGGCCATTACCAAGTTACCGGTGAATATAATATGTGTATTCTACAACTATTTACAGCAATATGTAGGTATGAGCTATAAAAGATAACAGTTGTTACCTACTTCCTCAGGATTAGATTACTTCTGTGAATCACATGAATTTTCTGCTATCAGAGACATATATGTTTGTGGAAACTAACTGAATATTGATCCAATTTCATCATAATTATTATTGTTTTGGATTTTAATCTTTAGCTTTTTGCGTGTAAACTCATCAATCAATGTCGACTGATTGCTTGACCACTTGATATCAGTTTATCGTTCTTTAACCACATAATCATAAGCAAAGTAAAAGAAAGAAAATTATATTTATTTGCGTTTAACGTACGCCATTTAACTCGATCCTCGGCTTGTTCTATCCAGCTGATACCAACTACCCTGCAAAGATCGTCGCCCCACCTAGCCTGGACGATATTTTACTTGACTCCCAAACGGTTCTACGACTTGCATGCCTGTTCCATCACCAGTTAGTTCAGTTTGCTTATTCTGTGGGCTATTTCAATTACTTAAGACAGCAAAACTGCCTCAATTAGCCCATAATAAAAAAATATAAACGTGTATCATCCTCTCCAAAGAATCCCGTCCGGTCCGGCAGCAAACCGCACGTGCGGAGTTACGGCGCGCCGCGGCGTGCGGACACGGCGTGGTTCGTATTGCGACGCACTTTATTGCACTCCGATACATTTTGACAACCGTGTAGACAACGTACGCCGTGCCACTATCCGGATTTGTTTTTGGAACAACCTTTATAGCGGATTTTGTGTTGTGTCACGTCATTTTCTGACGTTCTGTAAGCGATCAACTGCGTAAGGTGGTATTTCAACGCGTTGTAAGATAGTGATTGGTATCTTAACTTCTCCTAGATTTAGCTGGACACTTTATCGCGCTATTTCTTCTTCCCAGCGAAAGCACTAGGAAGTGGTGAAGGGCGGGCGTTTCGGGGGACTGTCTTATGTAATTTTGACGTTCGAAAAGTGCTGATTCTCAGACTAATTTGAATAAATGACTTTTGATGTTGGTTTTGAGATACACTTTTGCCTAACTCTTCGAGGAAAACAGCCGTGATGGTATGTATCAATAAAATCAGTGACAAGAGGAACAGAAATTTAGTGCTGTCATCATCATTCTCCAGCCTTTACCCCAATTTATTTTGCGTCAGCGCCATCTTGTCTTCTTCTTCCATACTTCTCTATTAGTCGTCATCTCAATAGTCACCTCCCTTTCTTGCCATATAATCTTTCGAACAGTCCATCTATCGTTTGAGATAGTGTTCGTGGTCGTGAGTGTCGTGACGTCATAATATTATTGCGATCTCTGAGTATCCTGTGAGGCGGATATCAAGCTATGAAAAAAGTCGAAAGCATAAAATCGCATTGAACGTCAAAGTAAATTAATAAAATGATTAATAATTATTGAATAAAACTTTAAAATGCGCCACGAAAAATTAATAAATGAGCTGTCAATTTGACAATTCAACCCTGCGCCCGCGGCAGTAATTCCGCATTACGATGACCAATACCAATTCACACTTCACATATTCGCACTAATTTAATTCGGAAAATCTCAACGGATCGCAGTCCCCAAGCCATATCAATAACATTATCAAAAAGCGATCTGTTACACTCATTAGTATCCGAGTGGCGGAACAAAATGGCGTATTTAAAACTGCATCCCGGCCAAACGGCACGAAACGATAATTATTGGTAATTAGACCCCGCGCGGTTAGTGCCCGCTATTGGTTTATATTTAGTGCTATTTTCAACGATCTACCTTGCATCAGGGTGGGTCAGCTAAGTGGCTTGGGTAATGGTCACGATCCTCCCGGGCCGAGGGATGGGTGGAAAGAAGTGGATGGGCTAGGTTACATTGTGAATTACCATAGCACGGACGGGCGCCGTCTGGGAGGTTAGGAAAACTATCAGTAAATTTCGTAGTTATGAAGTATCGGGTTAGATTTATTAATCACAGAATAATAATATTAAACTGTATGTTATTACCCGAAATTATTTTCGTAGTAGCGTAGAATGAGGTTATTGGCAATAAGGCAGTGAGGGATGCATAAAGAAGCCTCCTCGTGTAGCGCAGTTTGTTCCGTCAGTTATTCAACTGAACCGAGCGCTCGGCGCATCCTGGACAGTCACACCCACCACCTTATTTGACTGGCCAATTCTTCCCTTGCGGTGGTAGGGCTAACGCCCGCCTGGTTTGCGACCACCCTTCCACCGGAGTCCTGCGTCAAGCAGCCTGCTTTGTTTCGTCGATGCGTGGGAGCTCTAGTGCCTTAGGCATTTTCTGGGCACGCTCGTTCCATCATAGACCTCATCCATCGCTTTCCATCAGGCGTGATCGAGGTCAAGAGCGGGCCCATTCAGCAATAAAAAATAAAAAAACCAATAGATATCAGCCATTTCAGTCATCCGATTCCGATTTCTCATAAGCCATTACGCATCAAATCTATTCAAAATCAGTAGAACATTTTTGGATAAATTTAACCTGCAAAATATCACTTCAGCATGACAATATTAACACAATAGTGATACATAACAATTCAAACATTAACACAAGTTTATTGTAGTGATTTCCGTACAGGCGGCCTCCCCATTTTACATCGCAACCAAACGCGATATACGACGGAATTAAAAATACATAAACATGTTCGCATTTTACGATAATTACGGTGCACTATGCATTGGTAGGGTTATAATGGTGGAAATAAATACGTTCAATTGTTTTAATCGGTGCTGCTACTGTTTGTTGAACGATTGTAATTTTGCCGAATTAAGTTGCATTGGGTAGATATACTCGTTTTGGTTGTGGCGGGCCCATTCTTTTGTTAAAGGCCGTGGGCAGAAATATACCTACTTATTTTATTGAAGTGAAACTTCTTTACGCACGCTTGACTTGGGGAGTAAGCTGGCGAACGCGTGACGTAAGCGTTACGAAAAGTGTGATCGGGCGAGGCGAACGGGAGTTGAGTGGGGGATATAAGCAAGAGAAAGCAGTGCGCGCGCACATTTTCTTTCTATCTTCCTCTCATAGCCAAATACGTTTGAAGTTTCACTTCAGTCGTGTGGTCATAAGCACACTCGGTTTTTTTTAAACCCTGAGATAAGATATTTTTCACAGAAAAGTTTACAGAAAATTACCAGACTATGATCAAAGGCATTGCCACCCCCAGTAACAATATTCTATTAGTTACTGGCATTTTATCTGAGTTTCCTTCTAAAGACCATAGAAACGTCTGCTTATTGTAGTGTATGATGATCAGCCTAAAGCTTAAAGTGAAGTACTGTAAGAGAGTTTTATGAAAGTGTTGTTAACTTTTTACTTGATGATTTTATGTTTTATGTGTACCTATACTAGCTGCGCCCCGCGGTTTCACCCGCATGAGTTTCGATCCCGTGGAAATATCGAGATCAAAACTATCCTATGTCCTTTCCCGGGACTCAAACTATCTCTATACCAAATTTCATCTAAATCGGTTCATTGGTTTAGGCGTGAAAAGGTAACATATAGACAGACCGACCGACAGACAGAGTTACTTTCGAATTTGTAATATTATAGTATGGATAGTATATTGCAGCATTAGTAGTTACTGCATGATGATTATTTTCGCCATTCGTCCTTCTTCAACATTATAATCAACCTCTTTTTGTACTGGCCCTATCAAAAACCTTTATTTTCATAATAATTTTGAAATAATTTCTTTTACGTGACATGAGATTTTTTCCTGGTGACATACTTCACTTGTCTACATACTCTCTGATACGACGTCCGGATTTTTTTTGAGAACCAACACCCAAATTTAATATTGAAATCAACAAATCTTAATTGTATCGTGCATGTCTATTATTTGATTCGGGGTTTCCCCACTTCTTCGACGGAAGACATATTCCTATTAACTGGATTGAATCCTTTTGACTGATAGAAGTCCGAATTTTCTGCAAGCCGATTTATTCGGCTCCATCCACCCACCTACATACTAACTTTTATCTGCGGCTCCGCGCTGCGCTGCGGACATCCTCTTCATATCTCAGAGGTCAGCAAGTGAGGTATTGGAGCAACTGGCAGAGCTTCTACGTCACCGCGAAGGTTTTGGATAAGATATGGGAGATTTTTAAGTTTTTTTATTTTCCGTAGTAGATTTGGCCTTTTTTTATTCTTAAAATCTGTTAATTTTAAATATTTTAATACCGCGTTATTTCAATCTTTAGTTAAAAGTTAAAGTTACGTCTTCGTTTTACGGATCTGGTTGCAACCGACTCATAATTCGTTACGTAGCATTTAAAACCTAAATTTAAAATATTATGCAATAGTTTCCTATTAAGTATTTAAATGTGACAAGTTTTCATATTTAGTTTTTCTTTTTTGTACTTTTATATTTTTTCATATTTGTTTTTTCGATTTTTTTACATACAAAAATTAAACGTGTTTGTGAGTGAAGTGTCTATGTTTCATTTCGCTACAAAATGGCGCCCGAAGAAAAAGTAAGCACTTTTATTGATTCTAATTACTAAATTATTTTTTTTTTGCTGTCGTGAGGGTGATTGCTCTTTCTGAGCAAATTTAATCTTTCATTTCTGTATTCATGTTTACAGGTACCAGAATAGAGGAATTTTCTCTCGTTCCGTCAAACAAGACTGTTGCCATAGTTACCAGGGATTATGCTGTGATTGACAACGTCTGCTAACCCTTCCATTGCTGATTGATTGCTATATTGTAATGTGCTGTGTTGTGATGCAATATAAAATAATAATAACTTTGTAGAACCTTAAAACATATAAAACGCTTTTATTTCTTCCCTTTAAATACATATTTTTTTCCTGGGTTTTATTCCACTCCTTAGTTAGAAGTAGTTAGCATCCTGTAGTGTGTGATTGGTGTGTGAATGTTGTAGACTTCGTGACTAAGGTAAGCTTTTTTTTTGCACGGCTGATTGCTAGATTCTATTTGTCTTTTTTGATTCTAGCCCAGCTGTACGTTGTCTTTGGTGCAGTTGGTTTCCTAGTTTCTATTTGTTTTTGCTTTGATTCTAGCCCAGCTGTTCGTTGTCTTTGGGGCAGTTGGTTTCCTAGTTTCTATTTGTTTTTGCATTGATTCTAGCCCAGCTGTACGTTGTCTTTGGTGCAGTTGGTTTCCTAGTTTCTATTTGTTTTTGCTTTGATTCTAGCCCAGCTGTACGTTGTCTTTGGTGCAGTTGGTTTCCTAGTTTCTATCTGTTTTTTTTCTTTGAATTCTTAGCCCAGCCGTTCCTGTGATGTCACGTTGTCGTACCATTCCTATATCAGCCATAGTACACGATACCTAACACTTTCCTATAACGTGGGATGTGACCCGTATATTTGCTGGTTTTTTCTTTACTATGGCAGTTGAAGGTTAGATTTTTTTGGTTGCCTGACTGCCTAGGTTTGCTTTTGATCATGATTTCAGCCTTGCTATTCGTTAAGTGTTGGTTTGTTAGGGTCTGATGGCTTTTTATTCTCAACATTTTTTCTCTTTTTCCTATTTGCTGTTATTTTGGCGTTCAGTTCCCTATCAGACTATTCACTAAATTTCTAACTCTTTCTAAATACATTCATACTAGCATATTTGCCTATTTAATTTTGGTTTTGTCCTTTTTGCATCCTAACATAGCAGATGAAGGTTATTCCAATCACTATACATTAAAAACTTTTTAAAACATTAACTTTCTAAAATCGGTCTTTGGGGCATGTTTTCATTTTGCAAAATGCTTTCTAACTCTAAAACCCGTGGACCGATTTACTTAATTCAAACGTGAATATTAGTTTTAAACGTTATCCTTTCATATGACACTAAAATCACGCAAATATTTCTATAAACAAAAAACCTCGTTTTCAAGTTACGTAATTATCCCATCATTTTTATTAATTCATTTTCTCAAAATGTCTACTTTGATTATTCCTATCAGATTCTAATACGAAAGACTAATAAAACCATCCTTGTTTTGAGTCTGATCCCCTTTTTTTAACCGACTTCGAAGAAGGAGGTTCTGATTTTTTTAATTTTCTATTTCCTTTATCTATTCTGTGACAACGATAAGGGAGCCCTTATGCGTTCCTACCCGTGCGTATGGTCAGACTCTAAGCGTCAATTTAGCTGAAAGTCGGGCTCAAACACGCGTAGAATCATTCTTCCCTTGTCGAGTTTTATGCGAAAGTTGCTGATAATCTTTCTATGACTTGCCTCCGTAATTCACGAGCTTATAATATGCATCGTTCAGCCGTCACGCTGAATGTTGGTGATACTGTATGGAGAAGGAATTTTTCCAGATCTTCAGGTGATGATTATTTTTCGGGAAAGCTAGCTCCTCGTTTTATTAAATGCCGTGTGACTAGGGTTATTTCTAGGACCACTTATGAACTTCATGATATTGATTCTGTCCACTCTGGAAGATATCATATCAAAGATATTCTTAAATAATTTCTTGGCAATTTCTAAACTCGTAATCTCGTTAACTTATTCCCATTCGGAATGTTATGTTTACGTTTAGTTTGACCCCTTTAAATTAAATTCCCTTTATATTTACTTAAATAAATAAGCTCATTCATAATTACTAGTTTCAAAAAACGTTAATAGCGACATCTAGTTTTTCCTGAGCGAAACAATTTGTTAGCTACCTTTTCTTATGTGTCAATGCTTTATAGTTCAGGCTACGCCCGTAGATGTCATTACATGCACATGTCATGTTGTGACGTCTGACATAATAGCTCTAGTGTTGGGAAACGGTCGATTAACACTTATCGATAGTTGTTCTTTAGTGTCGGGACACTGTCGACCTATTTTTGTCGATAACATCACAATAATTTATTGTTTAAAATATTATTTCTTTTCCTTTCTGTTAATCGTTATAATTATCGATGACTTTTCTTTTTATAAGAAACATGCATAAGTTTCTTATTTTTTTTTTAAAGTTCTGTCTTTGACTAAAAGTCTTTGTGTGGCTTAAGTCCTTTGGTTGTTTTATGTCGTTTCTTTCATTATTTTAAGTCTTCTCTTTCGTCGTCTTTGTTCATTATTTAACTTTTGCTCTTTAATTATATTTCTTTGAGGTTCCTCCTTTTTTACTTAGGTCTTAAGTCTTAGATAATAAGTTAGTTTAGTTTCTAGTTTTCTTGTTATTTCCTAGATTTTAGTCGACGCGTCTGGAGTTCGCACTGATAACGTTTAGATTGAAGTCCGGATTTCGCATTTATTCAGTATCTGCTGCACTTCGATGTCGTTCATTTAGGTTTAATTTCGATTACTTATCATTTGGACTTATTGTTTAGGCTAAGTTAGGTTAATTTTTATTGGGTTCTTACTCATCGATTATATTTTTATTTTTTCTCTTCTCTTCCTTACCTATATTTTTTTTTTTTTTTTTTTTTTTTTTTTTTTTTTTTTTTTTTCTTGGAAAGGAGGTACTGCAGCATTAGTAGTTACTGCATGATGATTATTTTCGCCATTCGTCCTTCTTCAACATTATAATCAACCTCTTTTTGTACTGGCCCTATCAAAAACCTTTATTTTCATAATAATTTTGAAATAATTTCTTTTACGTGACATGAGATTTTTTCCTGGTGACATACTTCACTTGTCTACATACTCTCTGATACGACGTCCGGATTTTTTTTGAGAACCAACACCCAAATTTAATATTGAAATCAACAAATCTTAATTGTATCGTGCATGTCTATTATTTGATTCGGGGTTTCCCCACTTCTTCGACGGAAGACATATTCCTATTAACTGGATTGAATCCTTTTGACTGATAGAAGTCCGAATTTTCTGCAAGCCGATTTATTCGGCTCCATCCACCCACCTACATACTAACTTTTATCTGCGGCTCCGCGCTGCGCTGCGGACATCCTCTTCATATCTCAGAGGTCAGCAAGTGAGGTATTGGAGCAACTGGCAGAGCTTCTACGTCACCGCGAAGGTTTTGGATAAGATATGGGAGATTTTTAAGTTTTTTTATTTTCCGTAGTAGATTTGGCCTTTTTTTATTCTTAAAATCTGTTAATTTTAAATATTTTAATACCGCGTTATTTCAATCTTTAGTTAAAAGTTAAAGTTACGTCTTCGTTTTACGGATCTGGTTGCAACCGACTCATAATTCGTTACGTAGCATTTAAAACCTAAATTTAAAATATTATGCAATAGTTTCCTATTAAGTATTTAAATGTGACAAGTTTTCATATTTAGTTTTTCTTTTTTGTACTTTTATATTTTTTCATATTTGTTTTTTCGATTTTTTTACATACAAAAATTAAACGTGTTTGTGAGTGAAGTGTCTATGTTTCATTTCGCTACAATATGTAGTATATAATATAGTATGGATACAAACTGTGTCTTGAATTTCTGTAATTGGTTTTAAATCGTTTTAATTAAAGAAAGAAATAAATAAAAGTGTAAGTCACTATCCACTCAATCAAACACACACCTGGCGCATAAATAGACACTCCCTTTTCTTTGTTTTTACTTAATTTAAACCTCTTTTACTTTTTCCCCGGATCCTCAAAATTAATTGTACTATAACTAGTTTATTTTTACAAAAGTGCACATTGCTAAATAGTTACTGTTATAATACGCATATATGGACGGATGGATGACCCCCGTAACACGGGGTTTTCTTAGCATATGGGTCATTGATCATTTATTTTGTGTTTCACTTTGTGTCTGTGTACCTACGTTCGTTTTAATTTCAAATAAATAATTCTAATTCTAAATTATTTTCAACACATTGGCTTTTTATAAACGTGAAATCGGGAATTACTCATTGTGTGTAAGTTATGGTGTAAACAACGAACATAACGTGTTGCAAAGTTTAAATGATTAAATTAATTTAAGAATCTAAGTATTTATTTGCTTGTTACGATTCTACACGGCATTTTATAAAATGCCACTAAAATTTTATACCTAAAATAAGTTTTATCCTGAGAATAAATTTTGAATCTTTGACAATTTTTGCGTACTAGAACTCTCAGACGTCAATTTTATTCCACGGATAAAATATATCTGACCTTGGTAAAATTAGCCCTTAGTGCTTTAAACTTGGTAGCCTATTCAGGCGTTACTTTTCATATTATAATAATCTACAGACAATAAACAATAAACAAACCAGACATGTATACCCATACGCATTTAATCATAAACAAAACAAACATAAGTACTTAATATATGATGACGTCACGATGATGCAAAACAACACATCCCAACACGCACTAAATCCTACGTCGTACAACCCTATAGTGACGCGTACGCAATAAAATGACCAACCCTACTGCCGTTCAATACTGGAACAATAAACAAGAAATAACTATAGTAATTCAAACGGGGGATGCTTTGGTGTTGCCAGCTTGATCATATTTTTCCTACAGTTTATGTATTTATTTCTGTATTCGCACTTATAAACAAATAACTTAAGTTTGAGGAGCTTTCAACAGAAAAATCAACAATTAATAGGGTTTTATCAATTTTCTGAATTACCAAATATTTGTTTTAAGTTTGAAATTATTTGTTCTGCGATTGCACAATACGAGTACCTGTATCGAATTTACCTAATATGAAAATTATTGTATTCATGTTATAATATGTCAATTGCAATGCTTATACAAAACAAAATAATGTAGATATTTTAGCCTGAATAATGAATAGTAATTTTCTGTTAAACAAAATATTGCGTATCTAATTGTAGCAGGCGCTTAATACTGACAACAAAAAACGACTCTGCATCAAAGTTGCGACAAACAAATACGCGACAAATGTTAGGGCGACAGTACGATATATGTCGACCGACAGTGATGCGACATCTCATCAGAACTATTTAGACAAAAATATACACACATCAACACGGTCTAGGGATATTTCATACTCAATTAAATAACTCGAAAAGTACTGGCCGCATTGGAATCTTTTATACACCGATTTGTTTGTAATTTATCTCAGACTAATTCCAAATTTAAATTTTTGAAAATTCTTTTGTTTCGGTGGCAAAAAATGTCTTGATGTATAGGAGAGGGAATTTTCATTTGTGCGAAATTTAGAAAACAATACGAATTACGTTTAGTTACAGTTTTTTTTCATTTTTAAACGAAAGATAAAGTTAAAATTGAGGTATTGTAGCCATGCAACGCCGACATTTGACGAGGGCGGAGATGTGACGAGCTGTGGGAATGCTGGAAGCTGGATCTGTTCAGCGTAATGTTGCTGAGGCCATAGGGACCCATCAAAATGTAATTTCAAGATTGTGGACACGCTATCGTGCCACAGGTGAAGTAGCGGAGAGGCACCGGGGGCCAAGTCGCATCACTACCCCCAGACAAGACCGATTTTTGCAAATTACTGCGCGAGCACAACCAAATGTAACGGCGACTCAATTGGTCCAAAGGCTGCGAGTGGAACACCAAGTGCTTGTGAGTGACCAAACTGTAAGAAGGCGACTGCATGAAAACAATCTACGCTCTCGTAGACCACTCCGGGTCCCCCCTTTACGGAGAGGCAATCGTGGACGACGATTAGAATGGGTTCGGAACCACGTGGACTGGGGCCGTGAGCAATGGTCCAATGTGCTGTTCACGGATGAATCCAGGTTCGGCTTCCATCCAGATTCACGAAGGACGCGTGTTTGGCGAGTTCCTGGACGATGTAGCCGTCTCCAGAACCCTCAGGAAGTTCACCCATACCAAGGAGGAACAATTATGGTTTGGGCAGGAATTCGTCTTGGAGGACGGACGGATCTCGTTTGGGTGCGGGGCAATATGACGGCAGAACGATACGTCCAACAGGTGCTGGGGCCCGTAATCTTACCCCACAGAACACAAATGGGGCAAGATTTCCTGCTCATGCACGACAATGCCCGGGCACACACGGCGAGAACGGTAGCAGCTTGGTTACATACACATAATGTTAGGGCCTTAGACTGGCCTGCTCAATCGCCAGATCTAAATCCCATTGAGCATGCGTGGGATATGCTGCAAAGAAGAGCTCTGAAGGAAGTTCCTGAAAATCTGGCTACAGAAAATCAACTTTTTGCGCACCTCAGAAGGACATGGGACAATATTCCGCAGCAAGACATTGACAACCTTGTTCTGAGCATGCCGAATCGTAGCCGATGTGTTATGAACATCATGGGCGCTTTCTCAGACTACTAACTTCAAGTTTATAAACACAAATTAAATGATTTTTCTATTTTTATCAGTTTTTACTCACAAATTAAAAGTTCACTCATATACGATTTCCGTCTATGCTTCATTTTTTTTCCATAAAATCCTGAAATTTTAATCTAAGTACCTTAACCATTATTAAAAAATAGTAGAATATTAAATAACGTATCTTTTAAATATATACATGTCATATAAATAATTAACACATTGATAGTAATTCGCTTTTTTAAAAATATCCCTAGACCGTGTTGATGTGTGTATTTAAAAAAAGACAGATTTAGCTGACAACAATAAAGTATGTATTATTAATTACATGTTATATGTACAGCGAATTGTTGGTTGTTGGACTGAATACATAAAACGAGAAAGTATCTAACTCGCAAAATAAGGAACATATTTATAAACGTGTGACTAGCAACACTGCCGCTGGCTGGGTCGCTCCGATACCGGTCAATGTCCATCAGTCGCCACTCGTAAACTAGGGTTAAGTCTGCGGATTTGTCCCCATCAGGATCCATATATTTGTGTATTGATATGGCATGATATTGGATTAGGATTTATAACTCGATCTCTTGTATCGCGTTGGCGGTTGAGGGTTAGGTTTTTTTTTCAACCGAATTTAAAAAGGAGGAGGTTCTATGTTCTATGTTTGTCTGTATGTATTTTTTTTATTTACAGTCACGAGCACTAATATGTCAACACTTGGCAACTTTCAATTGCGGTTTTTTCGAATGATACTTTATATAAATCTATGGGTTCGAAAGTCCTATGTTTGTAATAACATAAAATTTCATTCAAAAATAAAGGAGAAAATCGCCTTTGAATAAAACCAAGTGTAACCTATACACAGTTATGCTCGTGACTGTACGTTCATCGACATCAATTATTACTATAAAATGTATCCTTGTTACTTTGCTTGTAAATACGGTAATGTGTTTATTTTACTGGACGTGTACTTGATATTACTTTATTTAAAACATGTGTTACTATAGTTTAAATTAAGTTCGAGTAGGTTAGTCGATAGTCGTATTTAATTAGTTTAAAAAAGAGAAAACTAACTTAGAGTTTTAACGGAAGTTCGTACAAAGTACTCCATGCATGCAAAGTATGGCATGTGAAAATCAAAAACAATATAATATTAGATATTACTGTTTTCTTTATAATAATAATTAACGATTTATCTCAAAAAAACATCTCTGAAAACTCATCAATTTCCTTATCCTGTGTCTCGGTCAATCCGTAGCGCCGTAGCTCTCCATTCGTAGCCGCGTAGCAGCGTAGCAGCGTAGGCGTAGCGTAGCTCATTACAAATAAGTATGCAAAATCGTAAAGTTTAATTTGCTCACTTGATAATAACAAGAAAACACGACAAATTAACATTACTAAGAGACAAAGAATGCTGGAGTTTGATACTACGTTCAAATCAAGCAAGCATACACATTAAATATAATAGCTTAGGTCTGCGCCTTCGGATGACGACGATGTTTTAATGTGGATAATACGATACAACTTTGTTTGGGGGAATTTAAAATGGGGGATTTTAAACTGAAAATATTTTTTCGGTAGTTATGTTACTTTATTGTGATACGATTGCGAATTGTCCTAGCGCATGTATTCATCTATAGACAATGACGACAGCTTCTAAATTTCTATGACCGCTGAAGTTTTTAAGACTCATTGATTTATGAGTAACCAACTGATTTTAGAATAGAATAGAATACTCTTTATTATGTACGACTAGAATCAATTCTATTTTATAAAACAATTTTTGACGTTCAAAAGTGCCTCTTATGTGCCTATTTGAAATAAATGCTTTGACTTTGAGTTTGTACACCATAGATATATGAAATACATTTCTTTGATCCAGAAAAAAAAAGATAAATATGATATGATAAATTACAGACATATAGAAACTAAATGTTTAATAATAAATAATGTTAAATGTTTTCTATTAATCAAAAAAGTGTTGCTAATGTAGCGGAAGTAAGAGGAACCATTCAGAGGTTCATCATTCATCCATTTCTAGAGTATTATTTAACAAACATTTTTTGTAATAAAATGTAAATGAGATGTTTATCTTATGACTCTTTACAGGATAAGTATTGATGGATCAAGACTTATTAATTACTAATAATAATAGCTATAAATAATAATTATTGTGATCTTCTCATTGTCTTATTTTTCTTTTATTCTAATTTTTAACCACGCTGACATTTTTTTTTTTAAATTCATAATTATGTATTTGTAATTCCAATGATCTGTCATTTTTTATTGGGAATTGGAAACCTTTGCATGCCCGTGACAGTAAAATATGGAGAAGTTTATTATAAAAAACACCGAATATGTACAATACCCATGTTTGCAAATAAATAAATGATTTGATTTGATTACTGTCTTTTTTTGACAAATTCAAAAAATTCTATAAAAAAGCTCTAGGATTTTTTGAATTTGGAAAAAAACAAACACTTTAAAACATATTAAAGTTAATTTTAAAATCCAGCCACGTCCATCCTAATCCAACACAGTCCGCCGCAGCGCAGCGTACCAACAAATTCTTGGCTCATTTGTTTTTTATTCATCCACAGCCCAGTGTAATCGAAAGTATAAATTCGCTTTAACTGCTAGCAGGCCTGCCGACCGATAACACACCCCTTGTTAACTGCGTAATAAGAAAAATAAACTTATATTTGTGGCGCCTTATGGAATATCAAAGTTTAAACTGAGATAGTGGGGATGCTGTGGCAACTTGCAGCTTTTTCTCACTTTAGTATTTCCTTGTGTGAGAAAAGGGAAAAGTTAAGTGAGTGTTGCTGAGGTTTGGATTTGGATGGGTGACCGCCCATTGCAACTTTAGAGGGGTCTTGCTTTTATGGTCAATTAAGAACACTCGTAAAGAATGGTAAACTTTTTAGATATTTAAAGTTTGGGATAGAAATGTGTGGGTCAAGCAACATTTGCTCAGGTTTGGACGGGGATGGGTGACCGCTGTTTAGCGTGTTATAGGTAGAGTTAATTTGCTATAAATGCTAGCAGGCCTGCTGACCGATGAAACACCTCTTATTAATTGAGTAATAAGAAAAGTAAAATAATATTTGTGGCACCTTATGGAATGTAGTGAAGTTTACCTACTCATAAACTGAGATAGTGGGTATTCTGTGGCAAGAGAGACGAATGCGAATACAGTAACTTGGGCAAAGTACGAGTGGCTGTTGTTGAGGTTTGGATTTGGATGGGTGACCATTGCAACATAGGAAATGTGCATGTCAAGTAACTGTTGGTGAGGCTTGGGTTTGAATGGAACGCTGCAACTTAATGGTGTATGATGGTCTTTTGACAAAACTTTCGTAATATCGAAAATTTCCAATTTTCAAATATCGAAAATTGGAACGTACTTAAGTAAGTTAGAAGGAATAAAAAAATGATGTGCAAGTTAATTAATTGTTGTTAAAGTTTACAGTGGACTGAGTAATTGACGATTTGTGTTTATAATTTGTGCACCTAATGATCTTTTTTAAAACTTGATTTTAGGCAAGTTCTCTATGTTAATATAATATCGGTCTTTAGGACCTTATCAAATACGCAATATATTGGGTTGAATGACACGATTAATACCCCCGTTGGGCCTTATGCTTCTAATAGTTTTAACACACCTACTACACATTACTAATTTTTAATGCCTGTATTGTGTCTTTTGTTGCACTAAATAAACATTTTATCTATCTATCTACATAGGTTTAATACACATTAATGTAGGGGCGGTATAGAACAGCCCTGCCCCCGACCACTGTCTTAGGGTCCGTCTCCACGAGCGAGAGAATCGCGGCGATATTATTGTCGTGCCACATATTCTATACACTCTCTTAGAATGTGTCTCCACAAGGCGACATCATCGCGGCGAAAATTTGATGGCACGGCGAGACTATCGCCGCGATTCTCTCGCTCGTGGAGACGGGCCCTAACTGTGTAGACACGGACTCTCCGTTTACTTGTGGATATCAATAGTCGAAAAAATGACGATGAGTTCAGTTGCACGAATGTTTTTTTCTTCCGCCCTAGAAAACTACAAACTTTCCTTATACACTAAACTATTCTTAAATCCAGCTTAAAAATTCCTCAACTAATAATAATTCTCCTACTTTCCCTGATTTAATAAGCAAGGACCTCGGAATTGGACGGTAATGGGGTATACTTTACTTCACGAACTAAAACAACAGTCATTGGGTATTTCCACCTTACGCTAAGAAAAGCCTCTTAAAACAGGAAGAAAGTTAAAAAATAATTAATGCTTTCGTAAATATTCATACCTTGGACGGAGTTTAGAGTTAACCCTCCGTGTTGGAAATGTATTGGGGAAGGGTTTTGAGCGGGAACGCTTAGCGGTTTTCTCGGTAGATAGTTTTTGTTGAAAATCTTAGGATACGTTGGTATGAGTGATCTTCTTCTTAGCGTGTCGATAGCAATACAAAACTAAATGTACTCGGCCCAGAATTCGGCTACTTGTTTGGCGCTATCACTAGCGTCCATCAGTTCCTGTAACGTGCAGCTGACAGGACACGCAGGGCACGATATTAAGTATCCCATCGTTTGAAGAACAACACCACATTTACACTCCAAGGCGGAGTCGTCTGTAAATCTCCACCTGAACAGGTTTTCCTTGCTTCGGCCAACCTGGGTCCGGAGTCTGTTTAAAGACTTCCAGGTTACCCAAAGTAACTCATGTCCAGGTGGGAGGTCTTCAGCGGGTGGAACGTATGAGTGATCAGGCTATTTAAGCTCTAGAATGATTAACGAGAAATCGTGCGTTTTAATTGACTGTGAAAATGGAGTACGCACGACGACATATCAAGCTGTTCATTTCCAGGATTAGCTGACTTCTCAATGTACGAAAAGCCTATACGAAATCAGCTAAAACTGGAAATGTACAACTTGATATGTCGTCGTGTATACACCAGGTTTAAAAAGTATGTTTAGAACTGAGTTAGACTTGAAGATACTAACTAAGGGTTCGTTAGACCAGGGGAAACATTACATACTCAATATATTTATTGCTTCCACATGTGAACTTAGGTGGTAGGTTATACAGAATATTATCATTGTGGACCCTGTGGGGCATAGCAAAACAACGACTACTTCAAGGAACAACTCAACAACTTCAAGGTCAATAGGGTAGTTTCCTGGGTAAAAAAATAATAATTCTAATTAGTCCGTCAGTTAGATT
The DNA here is from genome assembly GCA_945859645.1 of Amphipoea oculea. Classification (NCBI taxonomy): domain Eukaryota; kingdom Metazoa; phylum Arthropoda; class Insecta; order Lepidoptera; family Noctuidae; genus Amphipoea; species Amphipoea oculea. The sequence continues at coordinate 21,753,829 of OX243873.1, forward strand.
ATCGAAAAATAATGGACCCATATTTTTTCTTTTGTCAATCAAACAAAAAACATTCATTCATCATCATCATTCATCATTTTTTGTTTGATTGACAAAAGAAAAAATATGGGTCCATTATTTTTCGATAATCTAACTGACGGACTAATTAGAATTTTTTAGGAAACTAGCCTATTGAAAAATATACTTTCAAGTACTAAGATACATACTTTTTTCTAACTTTATTGATAAAATAAGTAACCGAGATGTTAAAGATTGCAGCGCATTCTATAAACAAACCTTATTTTTATACCCGCAGCAGTTGATTTCGCAATATGAGTCCGTAAGTTTACAAAAGTGAAGGGTTCGTCGAAACGACTCCGATTTAATTTAAGTCCAGCGCCGTTATCGTCGGTACCCCATTGTTTTTCTTTCTTGAAATTTTACGGTCAATTTGACGTGATTCCTTTTTTTTAGGATTAATTTGAATTTAATTAGTTCTGAGCATTGTTGTCGAGTTATAGCGGTTGTGAGTAAGCGTTTATTGCTGGGTTATAGTTGTGTGTATTTTAATTTTATTTTGTAAATTGCTTTTTTATTTACTTTGTGATAAAATTATTTGACTTATGCCCTCGACTCTAAGTGAAACGGTGGTTATTCGTTGAAAAGTCGAAATCCGTCATAAGGTACAGACGCCAGCACATCAAGCTGCCCGAAACTGTAAAATTTTCCCAATCAACTTTGAACCTTATCCTTTAGCGATAATGTTGAAAATCTATTAAAGAAATTTGAAAGATTGTAGTTGGTTGATGTGCTGGCGTCTATACCTTAGTGTACAGTGACGGAGTTCGGCTTTTCGACTCTGAAGATTATTCTTCGGAGTGATTTTCTTCCATCGGAAGAGCAATAAGTTAAACGTGTTATCTCTAATACCTCTGACAGTTATAAAACCGCGTTTTATTCAAAGTTCTAAAAAAATCAAAGCTCTAGATTATGATATTACTTTAAGATTATTTTACTCCTACAAGATAAACTTTTACATGACGCAATTACAGTAACCCCCGCTCAAAAAGGCACAAATCAAGCGAACAATTACAGCCGATAACGCGCCTCCCACTTGCGTCCCATCCATCTGCCACCACACACGAAGTAAGATCGACAAATCCTGACGCACTGCAACTTCGCACAAAAAAAGATCTCCTCACATATACATCTTTAGATATTGGAGCCTGTTGACATATTTACGAGCTCCTCGACTATTAAGTGGTGATTTAGTGAGGGCATATCGGGATGGATACGTTTTTATCGCGAGCAATATATCCACTTGGCTTCTAGCTCTATTATGTGAACCATTGTGAGAGAGTTTGAAGATTTCCACCCGCAGTTTTCTCTGTTGGGATTTTTTTAATGTTGTTTGATGTTTTTGGTTTTGATCGAGCTTGTACAGTTGTACAGCGCATGCATTTTGGTCTGGTGAGTATTCCTTCACTCACGCGACTGTGTATTCTTTTGGAATTAAACAAGTATGTTGATACGAAAATAATCACACTATCACACTAATATTATAAAGGCGAAAGTTTGTGACTGTGTGTTTATATGTTTGTTACTTCTTCACACTCAAACAGCTGGACCAATTTTGATAAAATTTTGTATGAAGGTAGCTGACACCCTGGATTAACATATAAGCTACTTTTTATCCCGATATTCCCACGTGATCGACACTTATGCGGGTGAATCCATACGTTTAACATATTACTGCTTTCGAAGAAATATAAAGACTTATTAGAGCGTCCCTTTTTACACCTCTCAGAATTTCGTGATTTACTGATTTGATATTATTACGAAGGTATAATATATCATTATATTACTCTCTATAATAAATATCAGTACTAGCTGTGCCTCGCGGTTTCACCCGCATAAGTCTCGATCCTGTGGGAATATCGGGATAAAAACTATCCTATTTCCTTTCCCGGGACTCAAGTTATCTCTATACCAAATTTCATCTAAATCTGTTCAGCGGTTTAGGCGTGAAAATGTAACATACGGACAGACTCCATACAAAAACTACCTTTTGAAAGGGGCGACTAGAATCAATTCTATTTTAATGTAAATTTTGACGTTCAAAAGTGCCTTTTATGTGCCTATTTGAAATAAATGCTTTGACTTTGACAGACAGACCGACAGACAGACAGAGTTACTTTCGAATTTATAATATTATATATGGAAGTATGGATTATAGATGATGTATCTGCCCATCCACTTGATCTACATATTAAACATTTGAATGACCTTTTATACAATGGTCTCAATATTTCTTACTAAATCTAAGATTATTATTCCAACTCGAAAATAGTGGTCCCTTCCTCGGCTTTTAACCCTCAAAAGCATCCGTAGGCTGAAGGGTACAAGTCGACAGTAACAAGTTAATTCTTCAAGCTTAATCTAAGATATTTGCTGATGAGGTAATCATGGGTATTGCTGTAATACTAGGACACCGCAAATGGTTACATGATTGTGAGTTAGGGAAACTGGAAGTGTTATAGTACTTATAGTGGTTGAAGTTATATCAGTTTAAACTCAAGAAAAAGGGAATTTCACCACTATGAGCCGTTCTTCTCAAACGCCTCTATTAATAGTTGGGTTATGATTTTGATCGATATGTATGTATGTATGTACATATATACATACATGCCGCTGTACTAACATATTATAGGCTATGGTAGCATGCGACAACGGGAAGGTACTTTCATGTTTCATCCTTTTCAGTGGTCGGGTTTTTTTTGCATAATAATTGTGGTTCCTTACTTGATTCTCTGCTATTAATGCCATAATATGCTTGTGGAGCAGTGGTGGCCCAGCAGAAATGGCCGCGACTTACGAATTTTAAGTCGTAGGTTCGAACTCAGACAGGCATTTTAATTTGTATAAATTATTTCATCATCATTGCTCTCACGAAGGTGAGGAAATGGGCATGTCCAATAACCAAAAATTCGAAGACATGTGACATCTACCAAACCGCAATGGGCCCGCGTAGTGAAAGAAAGAATGAAAATACATTTATTTAGCACAGACTAAAATACACATAATACACCAGATACATCAGATAAAAAAACAAAAAATAAAGATCAAATCAAAAGCGTAAAATCCGACCGCGGTCCGCGGTTTTGCTCCCTGTCCGACGAAGGAGGCCTATATCCCAGCAGTGGGAACATAATAGGCTGATTATGTTATGCTTGTGGAAAAGTATCGTTCTATTCCGTTTTTCAATACTTATATAGCTCTTGTTAACATTCTTTTCGAGAATTTCGTATAGGTATTGTCAAAGTTTTATTTCTATTCAAAGTCAAAGTCAAAGCATTTATTTCAAATAGGCACATAAAAGGCACTTTTGAACGTCAAAAATTACCTTAAAATAGAATTGATTCTAGTCGCCCATTCCAAAAGGTAGTTTTCGTATGGAGAAGAATGGGCAAGAAACTCCACCGTTACTCTTTTAAAATGTTTTACAATATTTTGCATGGGTACATTAAGTATATAATAACATGTGAAGACGATGCACCTAAAATAAAATTACAATACCACAATAGGTAAAAGAATTAAAAACGAAACCATGACATATAAATTAATTATCTGATAGATGCATGGTGCTCACATATTTACAAACATATTTTTTTTTATTGTAATTTGTTTAAATTCTCATTCAATTCAATTCTCATTCATTCATTATTTTCTAGTTAAGTACCTTTTCATACTCCACCATGTTTATCATCACCTCCTATCTCAGCCTTATCATTCCCATCACCAAATCCAGCATCAGTTACATCCATGTTATCATTATGTATAACATTGGCCGTCTGTAGGCCGTCGCCGCGTGTTCCAGTTAATGCCTTAATCTTAAGGTGGACGCCGTTCGTGAGAGCAGTGTGGACGTACCCTTGTTTACTTGAGACTAGTTTCGGCTACAGTAAGGAGTTTGTAACTCAGAGGTCTGAACTAGAAACGGTGTAGGTACCGTTTTGTTTTATACTAATGATGGTAGAAATCATCATCATCATCATTTCAGCCGAAAGACGTCCACTGCTGGACATAGGCCTCCCCCAAGCACCTCCAATTCGACCGGTTTTGTGCTTCTCGCATTCAACGAGTTCCTGCGGCCTTCACAAGGTCGTCGGTCCACCTTGTAGATGGTAGAAATATTGTTACGATTTTTTTATCCAATGTTAATAGGTTTTATGCGAAGTTTTTTTGGTCCTTAATACATTGGAGAAATGAAGTCTTCGGGTTAACATAATAATAATAAGCAGCCTGTGTTGTCCCACTACGGAGCAAAATCCTCCCTTTCCATTTCCCACTCAATTCGACCCTGAGTCAATATGGACCAATCCCTCATATAGGCGTCATATTCGTCCCGCCATCTACGCCTGGGTCATCGCGATGCCGTTATCATATGATCGTATATACAATATTGTTATACATATCATTTGGTATTTCCATTGTATGTTCTTCAACTTTTAACAATTTAGAAGTTATACATACATAGGTAATCAACTTATAATGTTCCCACTGCTGGGACACAGGCCTCCTCTCAGTGAGAGGGAGTGGACCGTAATCCACCACGCGGGCCCAGTGCGGGTTGGCAGATGTCACATGTGCGGGTTGGCAGATGTCACATGTCTTCGAATTTTTGGTACTAGAACATGCCGGTTTCCTAACGATGTTGTCCTTCACCGTTTTGAGGCCAAACTATGCTTCATCATTATTATTTTTTATGTTGTAGATAATTGCTGTAATTACAGCAATTCATCTTTTTCTTTTTTGTAAAGTGTTTTGTGACTTCAAAAGAGTAAATTTGAGTCAAAACATAGTCAGTTCTCACTGTGAAACACTTATTATTAGATTAGCACAATGACTTTATCTCATTTTCGCCATCTTTACCTTAAAACCTCCCGTCACATCCTCTCTTTCCCAACAGCAACACTGTCACCTCGGAGGTGTCTCCCCAGCCATAACTCTTCACGGAGGAACGTCCCCGTCGCCGTGTTGAGGAATTATTATTATGCGAATAAATACTCCGAATGTCACTAGTAAATGTCTCCCCTCTGTCGGGTAATCCGAGGGGCGATGGGGGCTAGTGTTGCCAGTTGTACGGCGGTAAAGTGGAATTTATAAAAAGTGCAGCTGGATGAAACGAGTTTCTTGAGATTTCCTGCTTTGAATGTAGCAATATTTAAAGAAAGATTATAATTGGCTGCGATTTCGCGATTTAAGTAGTGCAGGCTATTTTTTGTGCATGGGAAATCATCAAATGACGGGGTCCCGCTCTGGGTGGAGCGGAAGGGAGTGTCAGACTCTTACTGACTAAAAACCACCCGTGTTCCTTCCTTAGCCCTTTATGTTCCAGGGTAGCGGTAGCCCTTTCGGACAATCCCGCTACCCCGGAGGCTTCGGCCCTAATAGGCCCCTTCCTTTATGCGTAGTGCAGACTTTAAGGGAAGGTTCACATCTGACGGAAGATGCGTCGGGCGTAACTACGATTACGTCTATTTATTCGCACGACGCACTAACGTATCATCGGTTGAGTGTGAACGGTCACGTGTTTTTCTATACATTTGTCTGTGCGTTACGCGACCGATAATACGCGACGCATGTTCCATCAGATATGAACCTTCCCTAAAGAAGAAAATTCACCGGCAGTGGCGGCTCGTAGAACTTACTATCTTTTGTTTTATAATCTGTCAAACCTGTACAGTTTCTTCACAGTTACCTCTGACAGCAGCAATACCTAAAGCAACCATATTGTTATGAGAATAAAGATCAAAATGATTTTGACAGACTTGCCAGTGGCAGCAACCCAAAAGCAATCTTATTAGAATGAGAATAAAGACCAATGTGATTTGGACAGTGACGCAAAATCAGAGGTATTCGTATAAAATGACTCTGAACGGACTGTAATAATTGTGATTGAGTTGTCACTAACAGGAACAAAGGAAAACAAAGTATTATGTCAATAGTAAAAAAACAGAAATGTATACAAACACCCACGTAGCGTGTTTTGGGTATATTAATATTATACTGCCGCTGAAAATGACAAAGGATCACCATGAGTAATAAATTAAATGATTAGGGTTTATGGCCTGATAAAGTACACGCATTGTATTAACTGTTACAATATGAAAGCTAAATAGGTTAAAAACTTACATTATATTAGGGCAATAATAAAATATTTCCACATCTTTGCTTTTATCACTTTATAGAAATGAGGACCGTCCACCCTAATCGAGACATTTGGTGTCACCGTGCGACCCGGTCTCTAGACAAATGCCGTTCGATCTGCCGAAATGTTCCAGTAATAGTTTTAAAGTGTGGCCAATTTCTTGACGTTGTCACCTCCAAGATTTTCCTTGATGGTGACTGTCATATTTGTCAAGTGTTATGGGTAGCTGTCATCTTAATAGGAATCGTAAGACGAGTCTCATTTTAATGGCTGTAACACCTAGTTTCTGATAGGTTTCAATATGGTTTCGACATAAAATAGGTAAACTATATCTTACTAACTCATGTTAACTGCTGAAATTGATTGATCAAACATAAGATTTATACAACAACACATCAATCCATCACGCGGGCCCAGTGTGGGTTTTTAGAATGTCAATTGTTTTCGAATTTTTCAGTTCTAGGACATGCCGGTTTCCTCGCGATATTTTCTTTCACTATTCAGGGAGCAGTGATGATGAAATACTTTACACAAAGTAAAGCGCCTGTCTGGGTTCGAACTTACGCCCTACAACTGTTAAACATTATGGAATTAAAAGCAAGACAATATGGAGTAAGAAAACCTTATCCGTAGGCATAGGCTTAGGTATAAAAACCGGACGCGAGTTTTCCAAGTTAGGTCTAGGTAGAGAATCAGAAAACCTTGACGTGATTGGTCGGGATTTTTTTTAAGCTATGGGCTGCTACTATAAGTAGGTACAAACGACAGCACATCAAGCTACCCTTAACTGTCAAACTTTCCCAATTAACTTTATACCTTATGTTTTAGCAATAGAGATGAAAAACTATTAAATAAATTTGACATATTGTATTAGCTTGATGTGCTAGCGTCTGTACGTACAATATCACCTTGTCACAGCTTCGTTCCACGTTTTATGTCACCCATAAAAAGAGGGGATGAGAAAGCTTATGACACGATAAGCGTTATAATATTTTGAAATGAAGAGAAACAGAATTAAATGATAAAATGTTATTTTTATGTTTCGCTGCAAACGTCTGCTTTGGGCGAAGGCCTTTAGATCCTTACAATTCAAATACTAGACTTTTCACTTTGATCTTTTAGAGTAGGCATAGACATACATAATTTTTGGATACGGATTAAAATGGCGATCATTTTTATTAAAACTTAATAATAGTGTATACCACAGAGAATCCTATGTCCTTTCCCGGGACTGAAACTATCTCTATACCAAATTTCATCTAAATCAGTTCAGCGGTTTAAGCGTGAAGAGGTAATAGACAGACACACTTTTGCATTTATAATATTACTAGCTGCGCCCCGCGGTTTCACCCGCGTAAATGTCAATCCCGTGGGAATATCGGGATAAAAAACTATCCTATGTCCTTTCCCGGGATTCAAACTATCTCTATACCAAGTTTCATCGAAATCGGTCCAGCCGTTTGAGCGTGAAGAAGTAACAAACATATAAACACACACACACAAACTCACAAACTTTCACCTTTATAATATTAGTGTGATATATAGTATGGATGTGTGATTCTGTTAATTCAACTTTACCAACAATTCAAAGGATTTACACTTATTCCGGGAGTACTCAGTCCTCCTAAAGAAGTGTTTTACATGACAGATTTTTTAGAAAATCATATCTGATTCCTGAATATACATACATGGACAATCCAAACTAATATTATAAATGCGAAAGTAACTCTGTCTGTCTGTCTGTCTTTTCTTCACGCCTAAACTACTGAACCGATTTAGATGAAATTTGGTATAGAGATAGTTTGAGTCCCGGGGAAGGACATAGGATAGTTTTATCCCGATATTCCCACGGGATCGACACATATGCGGGTGAAACCGCGGGGCGCAGCTAGTATGGACATATTGTTATTTTTTCCTTTCTTGCATCGCCCATGCAATATTCTTCTAAATCGCAATCACTCTTCTCCTCCCACAACCTGCCTGAAAGATTGACAATTTAATTCCACCATCAGGTCAGTAAATGTAATGTTATCGCCTACAACAAAGGTGTTGCTATGGTCATTGTAGTGTAATGGAGTTCTTTATCTCAGTATATCATGATGTCGCTCAGGCGGGGGAGCGGAGCTAAGAATCACATGACTGAGTTTAAAATATACTTTGTATTGTATAATATTCTGGATTGAGATACGATCATTTTGGGTCTATGGTACAGTCACTCAAACTGAAACTCAAAATCAAAGCATTTATTTCAATTAAACCAATTAGGTACAGGCACTTTTGAATTGTCAAAGGGTCGGTCAGTCAGAAAGATGAAGCTAGTTGCCCATTCCAAAGCGTATGTACCTATGGAGAAGAACGCGGGCAAGAAACTCCATGGACACTCTTTTAAATCAAAATATTATAGTTACAAAGTCTTGGTTACATCATTCATGTTAAAAATTATACATGTGAGAACGATGCAGAACGTTAAAAGCGTCCATAATGAAAAGATAAGAAAAAACAACAATTCAAATATTAAATAAAATAATATAAGCCATGGCAGCAAAGAGATGACCAGTCCCTACTGACGGCGCCCGTTCACGAACATGACGCATGCATTAGCACCATTCAGCTCAACCATTTTGAAGGGAGCTAAATGATCCAACACATGCGCCACCATCAGCGAGACACTGGATGTCAGATAAGTTCATTAGGTTTCGAATTTCATGAAGTGCCAGATAAAATTAACCGATGCTTATCTGGAGGTAGTGATAGATGCCAATTAGATAATTATGCCTTTCTTTGTTTTTCTCACATCAAGATAAGATTTTATCCGGTCTGAGCCCCCTTTTTTTTATGGATGCGAAATCATCAAATGACTCCTCCCGCTTTGGGTGGAGCGGAAGGGAGTGTCAGACTCTTACTGACCTTAGCCCTTTATGTTCCGGGGTAGCGGTAACCCTTTCGGACAATCCCGCACCCCCGGCAGGCTTCGGCCCTAGCAGGCTCCTTCCTTTTTGCTGAGTTCTCTTTGAGGCGCGCGTGGAACACGTACGCGCATTCCGGCACGGGCCTGGTCCTGATCGGACGGTGAGCTACCCATTACTCTCCGTCCGCAGGCCCGCGCCTACGGTGGCGTCGGGAGTCGTCACGCGACTCCCGACGCCCGGAGCGTCTCTCGCGGCGGCTGGGCTCTCTTCCTCAGCCGTCCCGCCACCTCCTTCGCTAGCATGACTGCTTCGCAGAAGGAGGTGACTGCCTCCCACTCCCTCTCGCCCCGGAGCTTGGAGCCATGACTTGAACCAGGGCCGGACGCGAGAGGTCGCCGCCGCTGCCGCGGTCTGATCACTTGAGCCCAGCTTCCACCCCCCCCCCCCTTCGATCCCCTGCTAGTACTAACAACTATAACAACACGATTTTGATAACAAATTTTTGGCATTTTTGATATAAGTACCAACATAGCCAAGCATAGAAGGCTAAGCATTTTTGAGACTGACTTTGATCTATTCTGAAATTAGACCCCATTAATTCAATTTAAGCTATAACCATGTTGGGCACATGCCAATAGAGAGCTGACGTCATAGCATGCAATAATATACGACTATTAACTAAGACGAAGATGATGTCCTCCAGTCTGTCAGTATAGTTCAGCAATCGGTAGCTTTTCTAACATTAATTTGCAACTAGCTTCGCAATTATCTGTGTGCGGTTACTTTCTATCAGGAGATTATAAAATCCAGGTAAACACAGGTGCACTCTTTGTTCCTTTACTCTCATAGTCCGATGTGACGGCAATACAACACGACCGGAGAGAGATCAGGCGCAGGACCAACGGCTTTACGTGCTTTTCGAGAGACGGGGGTATTAAACCGCCAACTTACAAACTCCGGACTGTCACTAAGAAATTCCTAATGAAAAACACAATAACACTTTGTCCGACCTGGGGATCTAATCCAGGACCCCACGCTCAGCAACCACGAGCCCAACGAGGCAGTTCAGGCGATATACTTATGTCTCATCAAACTCATGCCTTTTTTTATGGGATGAACTCGTCCCCATTAACATAGTAAAGAAGAAGAAGTGTTTTACATGACAGATTTTTTAGAAAATCGTATCTGATTCCTGAATAATTACATACATAGACAATGGTGCCGATTTTCTTGTTCACAAACTAAACTAAATTTAAGTTCAGTGCATCTTTTTCTTTCTATTTCATTAAGAAAAGGACAGGAGATAAATATTACCTAGTTTGGTCCTGTCAAATTAAGATATTCCATAGACAATTTAGACGTGATTAAAAAATTGGCTATTAAAAATACGTCAATTTACGTCAGGCACTGACTAATTTGACAGGTCTAAACTAATATTTATCTTCTGTCCTTTTCTTAATGAAATAGAAAGAAAAAGATGCACTGAAATTAAATTTGGTTTAGTTTGTGAACAAGAGAATCGGCTCCAATATGGACATATTGTTATTTTTTTTGGGGTAGTATTTAAAAGAGTGACTGTAAATTAAAGTTTTAAGTGACAAAAATAATTAATTAACGTTAACATACTTTTTACTAAGTGAGCGACTGACTGCGAGTGACGAGAAATCAACAGAACAGCAACTTACAAACATTAATTTGAGTTACTTAAAATACACGATGCACGGTAAAGGTATTTGTACTGTCATTCGCTCGCTCTTGCATCCTATGTCGACGGTCCTCTTAGTATCTATGACGCTCCCCTAACCTCTCGTCAGTTAGGCAAGCTTATTAAGGTAGATAACAAAAGCAAAAGTAATGGTCTCATTAGTGACAGTTGAGCTCGAAAAACCAGGGCAAAGTCATCATTTTATCATAACTAGGTAATACCATATCCGACTCAGCCTATATCCACGTTTGACGAGGGACTGTGGTGTAACGTCTTGTTTAAATCAAGCGGGGAATGATGGCAATAACAGTTAGCAGCGGAGTTACGGCTGCTAAGATAATGGTAGCTCCGGAGATTCCCTCAAAGTAATTGCTAATTTCGGTCGACGCGGCGTGCGCGATAATTGTTTGTTTGTTTCTTTGTTTAAACCTGTCTTGTTTATCATCTGGTGGATCAATATGTTGAGAAGTTTTGGGTATTTTCAGCTAATCTTTTTGTCAAAAGTGTAGCCAGATTCGCTGGAATAGCTATAGGGACTCCAAACTGCAAACATCTGCTGTTGCGTAAGTAATTGCCTTTAAAAGGACATCTGCTGCCGATAAGCTGGTTATGGTAAAAACAGCAATGATACTCATGGTTTTGCATAAATAGGATCTAAGGATCATGCCTCATAAGATACCTATGCTTATATTACCGAAACAATGGTGATACCAGTAGTTTGGCATAAAACAGAAGCCATACGTTGATGCCACTTAAGAATTATGCTTAGGTAGGTAGCTATATGTATTTAGGTATTACCGGAGAATCACGACTAAAAACTAAGGTTTATGAAGTTTCTTTAATCTCTAGTTCTCCTTCTTTTTAATGGTCGAGTAATCCATCTTGTACGTAAGACGTATGTGACGGTATGCGAACATCCATCACTCCACCACCTATCCATTATCGACGAAATTAAAGCCATCTATCGTGTACTAGCTGCAACTCGCATCTTAATTACGTCTCCGCACAACAGATGGCGCTCCCATCAATATCAGTAACCGTTAACAGACCCAAAACTACTTAATATACATAAAGTACGGAGACAAGAGAAACTTGTCGACTGTCGTAACTATAAATCGCACATGTTAAACTAAGACAGACATGTCGGACGTTTGCGACAACTCAGCAGCCCTTATCAAGAGGCGAGCCGTTATTTACGGCCTGGCCTGAGTTATGGCCAATTTACAGGCAGTCATTAGTGCCTTAATGGCCTTAAGGTGTCCGGGTGAAAAGTACCGGCGGATAAGTTTCGGCAACGTCAGCGTTTGCGTCGCATGATGTAGGGTTTTGTCTTGCATTTGTAATGGTAATGTTGGGTTGGAAGAGGCTTCTTGGTTTTTATGGGATCGTTGTTTATGGGGGGTTAGTATTTAATGGTTTGGGTTTGATTTTCACTAATAGTTTTTAATAATTATGTCGAGCGGGATAAGTGAGTGAAACTTAGAGCAAATGCCTTATACGTCTTCATTCTTAGAAGCAGCATTATACATTGCACCCTAATTGCGTAACACACATAGGTAACACACTATCAATCGGAATCAGAATCATTTTGAAGGAAATTGCTAATCCATTGCTTCATAAGTTCGAAAAATTTGTCTGCTCAACCCGTAAATAACGCAATGAATGTTGTTGAACTGTCAAAATGAAACCGATTCCGATTGATAATGTGTTACGTAATTGACCTGCTGGTCTGTTCTGATTTGACGGGCATTTTTAAGTATGTGTTTCGTGTGATGTGTGTATTGTGTGGCGGCGTTAAAGTTATACGATGTTATATATTTTAACTAGCTGCGCCCCGCGGTTTCACCCACATAAGTTTCGATCCCGTGGGAATATCGGGATAAAAACTATCCTATGTAAGGACATAGGATAGTTTTTAGGAGGAAATTTGGTATAAAGATAGTTTGAGACTCGGGAAAGGCCCCGAGTCTCAAACTATCTTTATACCAAATTTCATCTAAATCGGTTCAGTGGTTTAGGTGTGAAAAGGTAACATACAAACAGACAGAGTTACTTTCGAAATTATAATATTATATAGTACTAGCTGCGCCCCGCGGTTTCACCCGCGTAAATGTCGATCCCGTGGGAATATCGGGATAAAAACTATCCTATGTCCTTTCCCGGGACTCAAACTATCTCTATACCAAATTTCATCGAAATCGGTCCAGCCGTTTTCATGTTATGTCGTGACAACGGAAAACGGGTTTCATTTTTATATATATAGATATCACCGCGCCTATATCATCACCGGTTTCTTCAAACAACAAACCTAATACAAAAATTTGAACGCTCTCTCTAAATTCGTTTGACTGTTCGAATGCACCCAGAGTTATTCTACTGCCAGTCTGACCACATAAGGTCGACTTTTGCAGACAACCTTTACAGTAGCTATGTGGTTCTAAGGAATAGGCAGGACATGGAAGCACGGGATGTCCAGTAAGTTAACTGAATGCCATCGGAACAACACAAGTATTTCTAAAGGCTGCATGTCTGTAAAATTTCGATTGTAGCGATAAGTTCGCCCATTACCGCCTTACATAATCAGCCTATAATGTTCCAACTACTGGGACACAGGCCTCCTCTCGGTGAGAGGGAGTGGGCCGTAATCCACCACACGGGCCCAGTGCGGGTTGGCAAATGTCACATGTCTTCGAATTTTTGGTTCTAGGACATGTCGATTTCCACACGATGTTTTCCTTCACCGTTTTGAGAGCAGTGGTGATGAAATAATTTACACAAAGTAAAGCGCCTGTATGGATTCGAACCTAAGACCTACAACTCGCCGCGACCGTTACCACTGGGCCACAACTGCTCTATTGCCCATTACCGCCTTGTGACAGATTAAAGTTTTCAGCTGTCTGCTATTAGATACTTATTTAATCCTATCTTTTCTTTGACATTTTTGTAATAGGAATGTCAAAATTCAGAGGTCCAAAGCAGCGTTTTGATCTTGGTCAGAAAAAATGCAGTTTTAGTTAATTAAGTCTAAGATATTATAGATTCTTTAAATAGTTTTAGTTATTTTGATTTGAATCGCGAAAAAAAAATCAGCTATTCCCTACATTTATGTTCGCATAACTCCTCAAAATGTAGGGAACATGCAGTTGATATTTTTTTTGCGATTTCATGTTTGGTCCCATAGTAAAAGTTGTTCATAATGATGAGTATAATGACCCCTTAAGAGGAAAACGGTGATTAAAATTTCGCGGTGTATAGATGAACTAATTAAAACTCCACAAATCACAACCGCAAAAATTTTAACCAAAAACATATGCACAGTAGATAAAACGTCAAAATGATTTGTTAAAGCCATTCCGGCGCTAAAGGCCGGTCGACAATAGCAAAATTCATTACAACAGCGTAACTGGCAATGATAACCTCATTTTGTAACGAATGAATCAAACGCACATTAAAGCATTGTCGTGCGCGAGAATTATTGTGACGTAGCTCTCGTTACTGGCGCACTTCGATGCTGCCGGCGGTGCAGGGCTAAGGGTGCTGTGGAGCGGGTTGGGGCTAACGATTTTTAGTGTTCTGGTTTGGAAGGTTTAGCCAGTGGCGTGCATTGCATATAGGCATATAAGCAGTGGCTACCTCGATATGTCAACATAAGCCTGTCAATTACATTTTAGTGTGTGCCCCACAATTAAGAAACTCACTAAATTATCATACTTAACAAAAAACAAAATCTTCATAGAAACACGCGTGGCAGTAGGCAGTCGCGGGACGGCCTACTCGGCTCCCGTACTATTCGCACATTGTCATTGGTCTTTACTCGTTCAAGTTAATACGACAAAATTAAAAATACGTATCTCTCACGCGTAATACCATGACGTTCGACCTTCGCAATTTATCACCCTTAAGTAGGCATGCCTACTCAAATAACCACACTTTTGATTTGACCTCACTTTTTTTTTTCTGATTAGTGACCGCGTTTGTCTAGAATAGACCCGGCCTAGTGCCTACCTATTCTGAAATCCAATGCACGCCATTGGGTTTAGCTCTATCAGTCGTAGACCTGTCACTTGTTACTGTGATATTTCAGCATTTTATGGTAAGATTGTATATTGTTCTGTCTGAGAAGCAACAGAATTAAACGTCGATCTTCTACTGACCAAACTAAGTTTATAGAATGAACGACACAGTAGCTTTTCAGTACATTTAAAAGGGCTTCGGGATCTGAGTGGATTCGCGCACCAATGCCTCCTATACCTAGTTTAAAAGAGCACAGTCGTTTTCTTAAAAAATATGTACTTTTGGATGCGCATGGTCTCCGTATGAAAGAAAGAAAAATGGGTTTATTTGTCACGGAAACACTTGCATACAAAAAGATAATTAACTCTAATAATAAAGAAAAATAAAACAAATTAGATCTATAATCACGAGTGTTCTAGTATCACGTATGTCCAAGAGAATCTGCAAAGCAGTGAAAAAACGCATAAATTCAAGTAGCTTTTAGTTCATTTTTTAAAGCCAAGGCGTTTCGAATGACTGGTGCTTTTGTTTCCTGAAAATCACCCCAATTTATTAACTAACACATAAAATTTAAGTAAGAATTAGAAGTAATCAGCCAATTACCTAATAATTTCGTTAATCACACGACTCCATAGCTTTCCTAGCCGCAAATTTTGCATTATCGCGGTTGGTATGACAGTTCAGTGATATATTCACCGTATTATAAATGCTATAAATAAATAAATATCGGATATTTAGGATCGCGCTATTGTTCGTTATGAGCTATGTGCGGGCGCTTGTCTGCAGTCCTGTTAACAATCATGGGTGATTTAGGAAAATTTTCAGACTAATTTTCAATTTTCAGGCTTTATTATTGGCCTTGCGTTTTAGCCTGAGTTTCATTCTTGTTGTGTTTATTTTCATTGGGAGACGAGAGAAATTCATGAAATTATGTGGATTATTCTTCTGGGATATATGGTCGATATAAAGAAAAAGATTTACTTGCATCTTTTATCACTAAACTGTTCATTTTTTTATCAGAACAAAGCTATTATATGTATTATTACCTATATATCTTCCTGTCCTTTAAATAATCTATAATATAATTATATATCCAAATCTAGATGGCGCTAGAATAGGATGCCTGGAAGGATTTGGGGGCCTTTGCTCAGCAATTGAACAGTGTAGGGTAAGAAAAAAAAAATAGTCCGTGTTTTTGAGTTATAGGTACAACAAAAGAGATAAGTATGCAGAATCGTCGGATATAGTTGAAGTTTAGTAAGAAACCGATGGATGTTCTCGAATAAAATTTTATTTAATTAATAGAAAACAAACAGCTCATTTGTCAAATTAAATTTCAGTCGGCAGTTGTTCACAATATTGTGTAAAGTCACTTTTCTGTCTTTCTGTTTGTCCGCTTATTGTTTTTTTAAGCTATAAAATAGATTTTTATGTGGTTTTCACTTCATTTATAATAACACCAGGTCTGCCTTCTTCTGCTTGGTTCTCGTTACTAATCCTTTTTATTTGCCAATCATATCTGGGCCCCGTCAGTTGAAAGGGATAATTACAATGTCCCGAACAGTCAACTTTACATAAGCTTCTTAGATCTGCTACATCAATGTTCGTATAGTTTGTTTGTGTTTTAACATCATGAAAAGCCTGATCTTCATTTGTTAATTATTTATGTTTTATGAAGGTCTTATCGATTTTATTATCGGGGAAGGGCTTGTGGCTAAGTAATAACAGCCGCACGTGTCGATCAATTAGGTTAAGCTACGTTTGCCGCGGTTGGTCCGTGGATGGGTGACCATCTTTACATACCAAGACCACTCCACCACGACCACGTTAAGCGTTGCGTTGGTCCCAGCTGTCATTCGCGGATCTTTGACAGTCGTTACGGGGCGTCAGAAGCCCGAAAGTCTGACAGCCAATCTTGACAAAGGGTATCGTATTACCCAATAACTGGGTTGTGGAGGTCAGATAGGCAGTCGATCCATGTAAATACTGGTATTCATCTGAATCCGGTTAGACTGGAAGCCGACCCCAACATAGTTGGGAAAAGGCTAGACAGATGATGAGGAATGTCTTATCGATTATTTCAGATTTCTCCAAGTAACTTCAATAAGTTTCACCTACTTAAAACAATTTAAAATAAGCTTTATAACAAAAAAGCTCACATAGAAAATAACATCCAAAAATAATTACATAAAACACTTATAATTCCGCCATAACCAGTTTCGGGTGGTTTTAATCGGTTTCATCTAGTTTTTGTGGTAAATGACAGGGTAGCGTCGTGCACAAGCGGCGGGCACAATCGTATTGTTTTGACATGTGGCTGTGCAAATAAATATATACTCATTTTTGTTGATAATGAATTGTGGGGTAGCGGTCGTGGTTGTCAGCCTGCTGGAATAATTGTTTTGTTTAAAATTGAGGGATGGATGGATGTTTTTGGATGAACGATAACTCGATATAGGTTGGTAATAAGGCACGTTTATTGAGTCGATGTTGAAGAATGTGCAATTATTTTGAAAGAAACAGTGCATGTGTTTATTCTTCATGAAGTAGCCAACTAGGGATTGTGGCAAATAGGCTTCACAAGCTAGGTACTGACATATTGGTTCAATCGCATAGAATGTGATGAATTTTGTTATTTATTAAGCCAATTAGTAACAAAACATATTCTTTTAATGAAATCAGTTCGATACTTAGCTCCCTCTTTATAGTCTGCAACTTTCTTGTCCGGAATACATGTATTTCTCTAGATATTTACACAGCAGAGTCTTAAGATAAAAACTGCCACTTATCACAACACTGCAATGTCACCCTGAAACTGAGTGTCAAAACAAGTTTAGAGCAATGCTTTTAATAAAATAAAAAGACATAAAATAAATATGGACGATAACAGTTCCTCCCACCCTATTTAATGTGCAACTGTGTTTGATTGCGGTCGTAAACGTTTGTCGTCGTACCAATAGTAATTATGATTTTTAATTATACCACGCGAGTGCACATTTTGTTTTAAATTTATTATTGTTCACGTTAATTTAATTATTATTCAATTTTAAACTGTATTTATGTTTAATTGAGCGTAATTGTTAAATAATGTGTCAAACGTAGTTTTCGTAGTTTATTTTGTTGTGATATATTCATTAATTAAAACGAGTTACGTTCTTATTTTAGGTAGGTAGTTTATATTGTGCGTTGGTTCGTGTTACATAATTTGCTTGAAAAGAAAGTATTCAGGTTGGTTACCGACTGTGTGCTATCTGTGTCCACAGGGCTAGTTTCAGTTTCAGCCATGTATGACAAATGATATTAGCGGATCAGAGGGGCAATTCTCGTAATTTTAAGAACGTTCACAGTCTGGTCTCGGTCTTAATCTGTCAAAAATGCCTCTAAATTGCCTATATTTTTGACAAGTTATTGACACTGATTGTCGCCGAGATGAGATTGCGTCAACATTGTAAATTATGGGAACAGGCCTTTTTTCATCATGAAAAAATGCTCATGCATTCTGCTCTACCACACACGAGAAAATAGTGCAGTTATTTGGGACTCTAACCCACTAAAACTCCACGGTGTCCTCCTCTGTCGCTTACGGCGGGAACACGGGCACGCGTGATAACTTTATGTAGGTACCATCGAAGACAGTGGCGATTGACCACTTTTCAACCTTATCACCAAGGACACAAGGGTGAAAAGTGGCAACCGCCATTGTCCACGGTTGTACCTATCTAGAACAATGGATTCTATTTGTTATTTGGATTCCAATAGGCTACCTGTTTAATTACTGAACTGAAAACAACTCTTTCGATAAAAAGTGGCAGTCACACCAAACCCACTCAAATAATCTTTAGCCTTTTGTTTGTATTTCTGTCCCAAACTTCTTAAATCACACTGTCATTATTATTCCTGGATACATGTTGTATGTAAGTCTGATCGTTTGCATGTGTGCGGTGCGCGGACGCCGATTGACACGACTCAGCGAGATTGAGCCGCGGGAATCATTGGATCTTACTTATACCGAGATTATTGTGGGTTAGGAAGCTGTAGACAGGGCGAGAATTAAAATCGTTTTAAATAAGGAGTATGTATACATATAACAAAAAGATAAGTACTTGTTCAACGGCACGAAAAATAATAATTATGATAATTTGTCGAATACAATACTATTCGACAAAATGTCTAATTTGATCCGATCTTTTTAATTGATTTTGATGTTTCACTGGTTCACTGCTGAACATAGTAATAGTAATTTTATTTCCAAATTGTACACGTTACATCAATGAGGTCTCGACCCCTGAACTAGGATATTCTGTATGACAGAGGTTTACATAGATAGGTTATGGAGACCTATTCACACGCTTTTTAATATGATACTCGACTACTCTCATCCAGCTGCTATCAGACTTGATTGATTGAGAAGATTGTCGTAAGGTCATTAATCCATACTATCCATACTAATATTATAAATTCGAGTGTAACTCTGTCTGTCTGCATGTTACCTTTTCACGCCTAAACCGCTGAACCGATTTCGATAAAATTTGGTATAGAAATAGTTTGAGTCCCGGGAAAGGACATAGAATAGTTTTTATCCCGATATTCCCACGGGATCGAGACTTATGCCTGTGAAACCGCGGGGCGCAGCTAGTACTATATAAAAGCATAATTTCTAAACAACTTTACGTCAACTTTTTCTTTTCAATGAAACTCAAAAATCTAAAATAGTTTAAATCATTTATTTAATTTCAACCTAAACGTATCATTCACACAATTCCGCAAGCTAAATGTGAATGAACAATTTACGTCGACCTTCCAAACAAAATTATTGTGCGCGTGACCATCCATGCCAAGTCTATCCATTCAACGTGGAGGTGTTGAGGGATTCATTCTACCGATGACGAATTGTGCTGAGATCTTCAAGAGTAAACATTGGACCTACTGTGTGGGGGCAGTGACCAAGATGTTTGGTGGTTTTGCGGGGATAAATATTATAAATGGCATAGCATTGCTTATTTATTTTATTTATTTATTTATTAAACCACAAATATATCACCTTTACAGAATCATCCAAGGCGATGTTATAAGTTACAATGTCTATTCCTTTACAAAAATAAAGTAGAATCACCTGCCATGTAAGCAAAATTGCAACTACGTAATAACGCTGCTGCAACCCTGCCCACACGGCTTGATGTGAGTGAACTTAGCAGATCATTGTCCAGCAGATCAACAAAAAACATGAGTTCTATTCGCATGCAGCTGAGTTCTACAGTTCCTGATACTTTTTAGAAATAGTTCTGGCGTTTTTACATAAAAAAATTCAAATGACAAAATGATCTGCCAACTTCACGTAGCAGATCATTTTGTAGCAGATCAAAAACAAATGTGAGTTCTGTCGCATGCGGCTGAGTTCTACAGTTCCTGATACTTTTTAGAAATAGTTCTGGCGTTTTTACCATTAAAAAAGGCAATTGGAAAAATAAAACGTATCAAAAACAAATGTGAGTTCTTTCGCATGCAGCTGAGTTTTACAGTTCCTAATACTATTCAGGAATAGTTCTGAACTCACGTCCACTTTTGTGAAAGGCTAGAACTCTTTCGTTTATCAAAGATTCGTATCAGAACTGCAATCTAAAACTCGATTCGAATCCAGAACTCACGTTCGAGTGCCAGCAGATCATGGTAGAACGTCAAAAAGTCGAAAAATATTTTTTTCATCCTTTCCAATTATTGTGAAAGGCTCGAACTCTTTCGTTTATCAAAGATTCGTATCAGAACTGCAATCTAAAACTCGATTCGAATCCAGAACTCACGTTCGAGTGCCAGCAGATCATGGTAGAACGTCAAAAAGTCGAAAAATATTTTTTTCAACCTTTCCAATTATTGTGAAAGGCTAGAACTCTTTCGTTTATCACAGATTCGCATCAGACCTGCAATCTAAAACTCGATTCGAATCCAGAACTCACGTTCGAGTGTCAGCAGATCATGGTAGAATGTAAAAAAAGTCGAAAAATAATTTTTTCATCCTTTCCAATTATTGTGAAAGGCTAGAACTCTTTCGTTTATCACAGATTCGCATCAGACCTGCAATCTAAAACTCGATTCGAATCCAGAACTCACGTTCGAGTGTCAGCAGATCATGGTAGAATGTAAAAAAGTCGAAAAATATTTTTTTCATCCTTTCCAATTATTGTGAAAGGCTAGAACTCTTTCGTTTATCATAGATTCGCATCAGACCTGCAATCTAAAACGCGATTCGAATCCAGAACTCACGTTCGAGTGTCAGCAGATCATGGTAGAATGTAAAAAAGTCGAAAAATATTTTTTTCATCCTTTCCAATTATTGTAAAAGGCTAGAACTCCTTCGTTTATCATAGATTCGCATCAGACCTGCAATCTAAAACTCAATTCGAATCCAGAACTAACGTTCGAGTGCCAGCAGATCATGGTAGAAAGTTAAAATGTCGAAAAATATTTTTTTCATCCTTTCCAATTATTGTGAAAGGCTAGAACTCTTTCGTTTATCATAGATTCACATCAGACCTGCAATCTAAAACTCGATTCGAATCCAGAACTCACGTTCGAGTGCCAGCAGATCATGGTAGAAAGTTAAAATGTCAAAAATATTTTTTTCATCCTTTCCAATTATTGTGAAAGGCTAGAACTCTGTCGTTTATCATAGATTCGCATCAGACCTGCAATCTAAAACTCGATTCGAATCCAGAACTCACGTTCGAGTGCCAGCAGATCATGGTAGAACGTCAAAAAGTCGAAAAATATTTTTTTCAACCTTTCCAATTATTGTGAAAGGCTAGAACTCTTTCGTTTATCATAGATTCGCATCAGAACTGCAATCTAAAACTCGATTCGAATCCAGAACTCACGTTCGAGTGCCAGCAGATCATGGTAGAAAGTTAAAATGTCGAAAAATATTTTTTTCATCCTTTCCAATTATTGTGAAAGGCTAGAACTCTTTCGTTTATCATAGATTCGCATCAGACCTGCAATCTAAAACTCGATTCGAATCCAGAACTCACGTTCGAGTGCCAGCAGATCATGGTAGAACGTCAAAAAGTCGAAAAATATTTTTTTCAACCTTTCCAATTATTGTGAAAGGCTAGAACTCTTTCGTTTATCATAGATTCGCATCAGACCTGCAATCTAAAACGCGATTCGAATCCAGAACTAACGTTCGAGTGCCAGCAGATCATGGTAGAAAGTTAAAATGTCGAAAAATATTTTTTTCATCCTTTCCAATTATTGTGAAAGGCTAGAACTCTTTCGTTTATCATAGATTCACATCAGACCTGCAATCTAAAACTCGATTCTAATCCAGAACTCACGTTCGAGTGCCAGCAGATCATGGTAGAAAGTTAAAATGTCAAAAATATTTTTTTCATCCTTTCCAATTATTGTGAAAGGCTAGAACTCTTTCGTTTATCATAGATTCGCATCAGACCTGCAATCTAAAACTCGATTCGAATCCAGAACTCACGTTCGAGTGCCAGCAGATCATGGTAGAACGTCAAAAAGTCGAAAAATATTTTTTTCAACCTTTCCAATTATTGTGAAAGGATAGAACTCTTTCGTTTATCATAGATTCGCATCAGAACTGCAATCTAAAACTCGATTCGAATCCAGAACTCAAGTTCGAGTGCCAGCAGATCATGGTAGAAAATTAAAATGTCGAAAAATATTTTTTTCATCCTTTCCAATTATTGTGAAAGGCTAGAACTCTTTCGTTTATCTTAGATTCGCATCAGACCTGCAATCTAAAACTCGATTCGAATCCAGAACTCACGTTCGAGTGCCAGCAGATCATGGTAGAACGTCAAAAAGTCGAAAAATAATTTTTTCAACCTTTCCAATTACTGTGAGAGGATAGAACTCTTTCGTTTATCATAGATTCACATCAGACCTGCAATCTAAAACTCGATTGGAATTCAGAAATCACGTTCGAGTGCCAGCAGATCATGGTAGAAAGTTAAAATGTCGAAAAATATTTTTTTCATCCTTTCCAATTATTGTGAAAGGCTAGAACTCTTTCGTTTATCACAGATTCGCATCAGACCTGCAATCTAAAACTCGATTCGAATCCAGAACTCACGTTCGAGTGTCAGCAGATCATGGTAGAATGTAAAAAAGTCGAAAAATAATTTTTTCATCCTTTCCAATTAATGTGAAAGGCTAGAACTCTTTCGTTTATCATAGATTCGCATCAGACCTGCAATCTAAAACTCGATTCGAATCCAGAACTCACGTTCGAGTGCCAGCAGATCATGGTAGAAAGTTAAAATGTCAAAAAATATTTTTTTCATCCTTTCCAATTACTGTGAAATGCTAGAACTCTTTCGTTTATCATAGATTCGCATTAGACCTGCAATCTAAAACTCGATTCGAATCCAGAACTCACGTTCGAGTGCCAGCAGATCATGGTAGAAAGTTAAAATGTCGAAAAATATTTTTTTCATGCTTTCCAATTATTGTGAAAGGCTAGAACTCTTTCGTTTATCATAGATTCGCATCAGACCTGCAATCTAAAACTCGATTCGAATCCAGAACTCACGTTCGAGTGCCAGCAGATCATGGTAGAAAGTTAAAATGTCGAAAAATATTTTTTTATCCTTTCCAATTATTGAGAAAGGCTAGAACTCTTTCGTTTATCATAGATTTGCATCAGACCTGCAATCTAAAACTCGATTCGAATCCAGAACTCACGTTCGAGTGCCAGCAGATCATGGTAGAAAGTTAAAATGTCGAAAAATATTTTTTTCATCCTTTCCAATTATTGTGAAAGGATAGAACTCTTTCGTTTATCATAGATTCGCATCAGAACTGCAATCTAAAACTCGATTCGAATCCAGAACTCACGTTCGAGTGCCAGCAGATCATGGTAGAACGTCAAAAAGTCGAAAAATATTTTTTTCAACCTTTCCAATTATTGTGAAAGGATAGAACTCTTTCGTTTATCATAGATTCGCATCAGACCTGCAATCTAAAACTCGATTCGAATCCAGAACTCACGTTCGAGTGCCAGCAGATCATCATGAGACATGGGCTGTACTGCAGTCTCTTCAACGGTGCCAGATCGACTATCGGTACATCGAGATGCTGAAGTGTCTGCACGAAAACGCCACTATGTCAGTTCGACTCCAGGACCAGACCTCGACACCTATCCTGCAGCGAGGTGTGAGACAGGGAGACGTTATCTCTCCGAAACTGTTCACCACTGCTCTGGAGGATGTCTTCAAGGTTCTGGACTGGAAAGGAGCTGGCATTAACATCAATGGCGAGTACATAACTCACCTTCGGTTTGCCGACGATATAGAAGTCATGGCTGAGACTATGGAGGACCTCAGTACAATGCTCGATGACCTCAGTAGAGCCTCTGAAAGAGTGGGTCTCAAAATGAACATGGACAAAACGAAGGTCATGTCAAATGCCCATGTAACACCCACTCTCATGAAGATCGGAGACGCTATACTCGAACGAAAGAGTTCTATCCTTTCACAGTAATTGGAAAGATTGAAAAAATTATTTTTCGACTTTTTGACGTTCTACCATGATCTGCTGGCACTCGAACGTGAGTTCTGGATTCGAATCGAGTTTTAGCTTGCAGGTCTAATGCGAATCTATGATAAACGAAAGAGTTCTAGCATTTCACAGTAATTGGAAAGGATGAAAAAAATATTTTTCGACATTTTAACTTTCTACCATGATCTGCTGGCACTCGAACGTGAGTTCTGGATTCCAATCGAGTTTTAGATTGCAGGCCTGATGTGAATCTATGATAAACGAAAGAGTTCTATCCTTTCACAGTAATTGGAAAGGATGAAAAAAATAAATTTCGACATTTTTACTTTCTACCATGATCTGCTGGCACTCGAACGTGAGTTCTGGATTCGAATTGAGTTTTAGATTGCAGGTCTGATGTAAATCTATGATAAACGAAAGAATTCTATCCTTTCACAATAATTGAAAAGGTTGAAAAAATTATTTTTCGACTTTTTGACGTTCTACCATGATCTGCTGGCACTCGAACGTGAGTTCTGGATTCGAATCGAGTTTTAGATTGCAGGCCTGATGTGAATCTATGATAAACGAAAGAGTTCTATCCTTTCACAGTAATTGGAAAGGATGAAAAAAATAAATTTCGACATTTTTACTTTCTACCATGATCTGCTGGCACTCGAACGTGAGTTCTGGATTCGAATTGAGTTTTAGATTGCAGGTCTGATGTAAATCTATGATAAACGAAAGAATTCTATCCTTTCACAATAATTGAAAAGGTTGAAAAAATTATTTTTCGACTTTTTGACGTTCTACCATGATCTGCTGGCACTCGAACGTGAGTTCTGGATTCGAATCGAGTTTTAGATTGCAGGTCTGATGCGAATCTATGATAAACGAAAGAGTTCTAGCCTTTCACATTAATTGGAAAGGATGAAAAAATTATTTTTCGAGTTTTTTACATTCTACCATGATCTGCTGACACTCGAACGTGAGTTCTGGATTCGAATCGAGTTTTAGATTGCAGGTCTGATTCCAATCGAGTTTTAGATTGCAGGTCTGATGTGAATCTATGATAAACGAAAGAGTTCTATCCTTTCACAGTAATTGGAAAGGTTGAAAAAAATATTTTTCTACTTTTTGACGTTCTACCATGATCTGCTGGCACTCGAACGTGAGTTCTGGATTCGAATCGAGTTTTAGATTGCAGGTCTGATGCGAATCTATGATAAACGAAAGAGTTCTAGCCTTTCACAATAATTGGAAAGGATGAAAAAAATATTTTTCGACATTTTAACTTTCTACCATGATCTGCTGGCACTCGAACGTGAGTTCTGGATTCGAATCGAGTTTTAGATTGCAGTTCTGATGCGAATCTATGATAAACGAAAGAGTTCTATCCTTTCACAATAATTGGAAAGGTTGAAAAAAATATTTTTCGACTTTTTGACGTTCTACCATGATCTGCTGGCACTCGAACGTGAGTTCTGGATTCGAATCGAGTTTTAGATTGCAGGTCTGATGCGAATCTATGATAAACGAAGGAGTTCTAGCCTTTCACAATAATTGGAAAGGATGAAAAAAATATTTTTCGACTTTTTTATATTCTACCATGATCTGCTGGCACTCGAACGTGAGTTCTGGATTCGAATCGAGTTTTAGATTGCAGGTCTGATGCGAATCTATGATAAACGAAAGAGTTCTAGCCTTTCACAATAATTGGAAAGGATGAAAAAAATATTTTTCGACATTTTAACTTTCTACCATGATCTGCTGGCACTCGAACGTGAGTTCTGGATTCGAATCGAGTTTTAGATTGCAGGTCTGATGCGAATCTATGATAAACGAAAGAGTTCTAGCCTTTCACAATAATTGGAAAGGATGAAAAAAATATTTTTCGACATTTTAACTTTCTACCATGATCTGCTGGCACTCGAACGTGAGTTCTGGATTCGAATCGAGTTTTAGATTGCAGTTCTGATGCGAATCTATGATAAACGAAAGAGTTCTATCCTTTCACAATAATTGGAAAGGTTGAAAAAATATTTTTCGACTTTTTGACGTTCTACCATGATCTGCTGGCACTCGAACGTGAGTTCTGGATTCGAATCGAGTTTTAGATTGCAGGTCTGATGTGAATCTATGATAAACGAAGGAGTTCTATCCTTTCACAGTAATTGGAAAGGTTGAAAAAATTATTTTTCGACTTTTTGACGTTCTACCATGATCTGCTGGCACTCGAACGTGAGTTCTGGATTCGAATCGAGTTTTAGATTGCAGGTCTGATGCGAATCTAAGATAAACGAAAGAGTTCTAGCCTTTCACAATAATTGGAAAGGATGAAAAAAATATTTTTCGACTTTTTTACATTCTACCATGATCTGCTGACACTCGAACGTGAGTTCTGGATTCGAATCGAGTTTTAGATTGCAGGTCTGATGTGAGTCTATGATAAACGAAAGAGTTCTATCCTTTCACAATAATTGGAAAGGATGAAAAAAATATTTTTCGACTTTTTGACGTTCTACCATGATCTGCTGGCACTCGAACGTGAGTTCTGGATTCGAATCGAGTTTTAGATTGCAGTTCTGATACGAATCTTTGATAAACGAAAGAGTTCTAGCCTTTCACAATAATTGGAAAGGATGAAAAAAATATTTTTCGACTTTTTGACGTTCTACCATGATCTGCTGGCACTCGAACGTGAGTTCTGGATTCGAATCGAGTTTTAAGTTCTGATACGAATCTTTGATAAACGAAAGAGTTCTAGCCTTTCACAAAAGTGGACGTGAGTTCAGAACTATTCCTGAATAGTATTAGGAACTGTAAAACTCAGCTGCATGCGAAAGAACTCACATTTGTTTTTGATACGTTTTATTTTTCCAATTGCCTTTTTTATTGGTAAAAACGCCAGAACTATTTCTAAAAAGTATCAGGAACTGTAGAACTCAGCCGCATGCGACAGAACTCACATTTGTTTTTGATCTGCTACAAAATGATCTGCTACGTGAAGTTGGCAGATCATTTTGTCATTTGAATTTTTTTATGTAAAAACGCCAGAACTATTTCTAAAAAGTATCAGGAACTGTAGAACTCAGCTGCATGCGAATAGAACTCATGTTTTTTGTTGATCTGCTGGACAATGATCTGCTAAGTTCACTCACATCACGGCTTGAATCAGTCATAGAAAAACGTCTGATATTATAATATCAGACCTTTTTCAATACTTAATTGTACCTTTTGAATGAATCTCGGCAGGCTCTTACCACGCAGGCAGATTTCAAAGGGTTATCTTCGAGTGGTTTCAAGTCAATTGATAAATAAACCTAAGCTACATTATTTTGCTTATTATTGGTGAAAGATTTTAAGAAACCAAATAGAACTTTCTTTTGAATAATGGCATGAAAATCGTAGACATCATTTTTAGGTAATACGTTACCGAAAGATCTTAGTAGAAAATGTAATGATCTGGTTGAACTTTTTTTGGAAACTCTAGTAGAGTTTTCCTGGCTAATCAAATGTAGGTATTTGGTATGTTGTGTACCTTTTAGTCTGTGCTTGATAAATGTTTTTTTGTTATTTCTATTTAGGTACTGTTTTGTTACCCATCATTTAGTGGCACTCAAAGAAAAATAACCCAAAGGGTCCTTCTTACACGACATGGCGGCAGGCCCAGACGGAGATGGCGGGATGAGCTGGACTCCTTTAATAAAGATTGGTCCTTAGCAGCCCTGGACAGAGAGGACGAAAGGAGGGTGGAAGGAGAGTAGAGAGGCTTTTGCCCAGCAGTGGGACATCAGTGGCTAATGAAAAAAAAAACAAAATTGATTATTATTTGACAATTTTGCATGCCGTAACAAAACACAAGCACAAGAGTAACATTATAAGCAAATATTTTATATTTATTTTTGTTTTTAAATTACTTATATTATGTTTGTGCAGTATAAAACACAGTTCTCACTGAAGATTTCAGGATGATAATTTATTTCTTTTTGGACTATTTACTTCAATAACGGACATCGAGTTTTTCGAATGAATGCAGTGATACCATTTATGTGTAATTTCCTATGTTAAAATGTAGCCCTCACCAACACTTTTCAAACAAGACAGTCCCGCCATCTCCCAAACCCATACCCACC
Source organism: Amphipoea oculea (assembly GCA_945859645.1). Taxonomy (NCBI): domain Eukaryota; kingdom Metazoa; phylum Arthropoda; class Insecta; order Lepidoptera; family Noctuidae; genus Amphipoea; species Amphipoea oculea. The sequence continues at coordinate 21,782,281 of OX243873.1, forward strand.
AAATGCTCCCGCGCACGAATCTTGATTTAAATCCCGCAACATAATATGTACTGTTTTACTCTTAACCAACGATGGATTTATTTGACCAAACTGCTTGATTCTCAGCATTTTGGCTGTATAACTTTTTAACACATAAATATTTAGAATAGTGCGCGGCTACCGGTTGGTGTGTATTGGTGTATCGATATTATTGTTTTGCTATGGACAGAATTAGTTATGGTATGGCCGTGTTGAAGTTTTATGAGTTATGTTAGTGATGATGACGGGTTTATGGGTCGGTGTTTTGTGTATGGGGTGGGTGGGGTATTCTTTTGTTACGTATTTCTTGATTGTGACATCTCTCTCTCTGTTATACCTATTTAGTTTTGTCAGTCTGAGTCAGGTAGTTTTTTAAAATTGAGACTGTAAGAGACCAGTGCAGTGCTGTAAGCTTGCTACATAAATTAAGAGCCTACCTTGAAAATTAATTATAGTTTTATGGGCGGAGATTATTTGGGCGGGAAGTGGCGGTTCCACATCTTCCGCGGACGACCGCCGTTTTTAACCGACTTCAAAAAAGGAGGTTCTGTATTCGACCCGTATGTATGTATGTATGTCCGCGATTGTCTCAAAAACTTATGAACCAATTTTGATAATTCTTTCACTAATGTGATCTACATATTTTGAGGAAGGTTTTAGTATATAATACATTAGGTAATTGTTCTTATGTACGAAGTTATATGCATAAATGTACTGCATCTCCGGCATTTCTATGCGAATTTTTATGCTTCTTCAATTCTTCAATGCACTAGTGTTAATTGAATGTGTGTGGGGTAGGTACAACTAAAAAGTGAAAAATAAAAACATTTTTACAAAAAACAAAACAACCGACTTAAAAAAAAAATACAAAGTGAAAAATAACTTTAATTTCGATAGTCTGTGTCAAAAAACGAAAAGGTCAAATAGTTAAAAAACTTACACTAAAATATTAAATCCATATTCCTTAAACTTAAAAAGGCACATTCTAAAGAACAAGCACATTTTTTTGCAATTATATACCTACCGCAAATAACGGCAGTCGACATTTTCTAGACAAGCTATCTCAGATCTACACTACTATTATAAGCCAAAGGCGTTATATAAACATTACCCAAGCTTCTAATTAAGCTTCTGAGGTAAAGGTAGACATTAGTTAAAAACCTGTAAAATAACCAATAAGTACCAGTAAAAGGCTCAAGTCTTGGATTCCCAAATCTGCCACTTATGCAAGTTCTGGAAACCACGAAAATAACCAAAATTCTGTGCAAGTCTTCTGGCGAGCTGGTAAGCCAGGTAACAAAGAGACGTGGAGCGTCGCATAATATCAGGCAGTGGGATCGCGCCTAACTCACTCTTAAACACAGCACTATAAATACGGACACTAAATACCTGCTGGAACTTAAGGGGGAGGTCTTGCTAATTACCGGTATTTTTGGAAATAATTTTTTCTCCTTTTTAGGCAAAAGAAAAAAATGTACTTGGATTTTCTAGCAGATTTAATGGAAGACAAGAGTTAATCCTTCTTTAAATTGTGAATACATCATGAAATCAAATTAATTACTTCAACTTTTTTCACAGTTCGCTAAATAAGAACCGAATGATTGATACTACCAAGTTGTTAAATGCATAATATTTAATGGTACTTGGATGTGTCTTAATTTTGCACACCACAGATATAGATATATCTAGATAACGCAAGTATCACGAACTGTATGAAAACTAAGCGTGCCACTTTTTGACTACCTACTATGACGTCACAAGCTCGCGCTCTCTCGCTCACACTCACCCAGCCAGCAGTACGCAGGACTGAGCGCGAAAGTGGCGGCTTATGATTTTCGATCATAAACTGGTGCAATTTTTGGCACGCGAAGTAGGTGCTCTTGCGTTATCTAGGTATATCTATATCTGTGTTGCACACCCACAAATGAAGAAGATAACCAGTTGACTCTCTTGACACGACGGCGATGATTGATCAATGCTTTTGAGTTTTTGATGCCACACTAAAATCACACCCCGGACACTCCATACAACGCTCGCAAAATAATTACCTACTACTACTACATTAAAAAATTACGTTTGTATACGTATGAATGTGTGCGTGAGGTACTTGTGTTTGCGAGCGCTCTTGTTAAAGAACGGGCGACAAACATGCCGAAGTGCGGGGTGAGGTGCGGTGACTGATGTTAGTGCGGGGAAGGGAGTGTCCTTTCTGTACGTAGCACTTTAAGTATTCTGTGCTAAAATAAGAAGCATCACAAGATGCCTCATCCGCCTATACTCAAAGAACACTTACGGGATCACCCAACTGTGACTGATAACATTTTGGTTTTATTTTAGACAACAAATCACACCAACTGACATAAGATTCGACATCATTGTTTTTAAGCTATTGCATAGCTTTTATCGCGGGCTTTGAGCGCGGCGACCGAATCAAGAAATTTTGTAACGAAAATAAACCTAACGCCTCCCACTCCGACCGGCACAGCGGTGCGGCGTTGAAAGCCGTGCATCGTCTAACGTCGTTTTAGTTCGGCAGACTTCGGCACGGTGTTTGTGTGCGTGCGACTAGACGTATGCGTGTAGACGTGGTGGTCACGACGCTCAAAAAGTGTAACTTGAATTAATATCAAAGAAAAAAAAATTGCATTAATATTATAATTGCATAAGTTGATAAAAAATGCTATGCAATAGCTTTATCGCGGCAGTCCCCGAGTGCCACACGTATTTTAAATGCTTTCAAAAATATTGGTCAAGTAATGAACAGCTTTTTTCAACCCCCAATCACTTGATCAGGCCAGCCCCTTAACTATGCGGTGAGCAGAAAGCAAGTATACACAAAAACTGCAAGTGTGTGTCTGTTTACGAGGCTCGCACGGCTGCGGTGGCCAGCAGAATTATAAGAGGTTTAGTGTATACTACTAAACAGATATTAAACTACCTTTCTACTTGGAGATTTCGCCCGAATTTGGCTGTAGTATTGTTTTCCGCTAGATTTTTATTTTGGACGAAGCAAAATACTTTTTGGCACGTATCGAAATGGTGGTCACTGCTATGATCCACAGTTCCCCATAAAGTATTAAAGGCGTGGAGCATTTCTTGGTTACTCTCAACCAACATGGCCTGACCATGGCATGACCTTCATTCAAGGCAAACTCTTTTTAAAATAGAACATACTTGTAGGTTAACAATTTTTTCAAATCATACCAAAAAACGATTACGGGAAACAAAATTTTTATAAGGTTGCCGTACACTGAATCAGTGACCAATTGATACGAGAAGTTGATCGTAAACACCTGCACATTTAGTTGCTAAAGTGCACTCCAATTTTTACCATGTTGGCTACACGGTAAAAAATTGGAGTATCAGAATACTAACGTCTATTGTTTGAGAATCGCCACCGTGACATCGCCCAAGAAGGAACTGGAAAAACTGTAAAAACCCTATATCTAAAATAAAAAAACTCAACATCTACAATATCAAGGGATTTGCCTTAAAGATAAAACTGACTGCTGCGCTGCGTGTCGCGGGTTCGATTCCCGCACGGAACAAATATTTGTATGACCTATAAGTAGTTGTTCCGGGTCTGGCTGTTTGTGTATGTGAGTTTACATGTTTGTAAACGCACCCACAATACAGGAGAAATTCCTAGTGTGGGGAAACGCTTTTAAAAAAAAAAAAAACGAAAAAAAAAAAGGTTGAGATGTCTCATGCAAGCCTTAAGTTTCACCACCACGCTGAAACCCAGGCCAACGTTGTTTGACAGTAGGATTAGGTTCAGTGGAGGCACTAGTGGTTAGTGACCCTGACTGCTATGCCGGAGGTCGTGGGTTCGATTCCCACCCAGGACAAATGTTTGTGTGATGAGCACGATCATTTGTTCTGTGTCTGGGTGTAATTTATCTATAATATGTATGTATTTAGAAATATATAAGTATGTTTATCAGTTGTCTAGTACCCATAACACAAGCTCTGCTTAGCTTGGGACTAGATGGCGTTGTGTGATAGTTGTGGAATATTATTATTTTTTTAGAGTGTTTTCTCTTCTCAGCTCTTTGGCTGGTTTTTGCGACATTTACGGACCGAAGCCAGGTAAATGCAGCTTGTGGTGTGTTATGTTAAAAATGTGTGGTGATGAGGACCTATTTCGTTTTCATCTATTTGCATGAACTTTCTGACAATGCGACATGTATTTAAAATTGCAGCTTTTTGTAGGGTGATATACAGGGTTTCTTTTAGGTTTAGTAATTTAAGGCTATGGAGAAGGTGATTTGGGAATTATTATTATTATTATTATTACTGCCCACAGGCCCTTGCACGCGTATCCTCACCTTTTACAGCCACTAAAACGCCATCTCCACGTATGCATAACCAGAAAACAACAAGCTATAACAACCAGTTCTTAAAACCCCCAAAAACCTTAGTGGGACAGTTAAAAGCTAATGTTATTAGAAGCACGTTAGGGCGCGCGCACACTGGCGCGTTGTCGCGGTGATGTACGCGACCGAGCCCCCGTAAACATGCTCCACCTGGCTTTGCTAACGCTACCTACATGGTCAGTGTAGCGACAGCAAAGAAAGAAGCAGGAAAGACAATCCCGACTTTCCTAATTTTTTTTTTTTTTAACTAACGTAGTTTTTTTGTTATTATGGAAACCAAGTAATAGTTGTTTTGTTGCGTGTGAATCACATCAACATATATACATTTTTTATATTTATTTAATAAAACCTGTTGTAAAACAAAATGCAACAAGGAGGTCAGACCGGATTAAATAATTTATTTCTGCAAATTTGTTTTTATTTTTCTTTTAACTTAAGTAATAATATTTGCCCTTCCATATTCATCAAACATTATTTTAACACACTTTGTATACTAACTTTGCAAAATCATACTAAATCAGTGCCACATAATTTATTTCAAACTTTTTTGCTAACCGTACGAGGATCTGCACCTCGCCCGGTATCGGAGATATCAAAAAGCTTACGCCGAGTTAGGGCACTCGATTAAAGCCAGCCTTGTTTGCATCGCCGCTGAATGTGCTGACCCTACCACTACCACTTGAGCTGTTTTATGGTAATTAAAATTTTTGTTAACGATCCTTATTGTTTTGCTTACTGTACTTTTTGGGTTTAGTGTCGTGAGATGTGTAGGTTTCGTGTGTGTTTTGGCTAATTATAGAAGTGAGCTGAAAAAGTGGAGTTTTATATCAAAACTAGCTTCTGCCCGCGACTTCGTCCGCGTAAAATTTCACCCTCCCCCCATTCACCCTCTTAGGGGTGGAATTTCGAAAAACCCTTTCTTAGTGGATACCTACTCTTCACAAAGAACACACCCTCCAAATTTCATGTCTCTAGGACCAGCGGTTGAAGCTGTGCGTTGATATATCAGTCACTCAGTCAGGACTTTGAATTTTATATATTTAGATATCTTTTTCAGTGGTTGCAGTTGAAGGAAACTGAACGACTCAACGAAAACTAAAGTTGCGTGACATGAAAATAAAAACAGCGAATTTTATATTCACTAAAGCGAAGCGTAAAGAAACCATAGACGCATTTCAACTGTGACGTCACTGACCTCAAAAAGCAGAACAAAACACGACGCAAATAATAAAACATCAAACATCAACATTGAAATAATAAATCTGCGCGTCCATTCCCCCCTCCCCCCGCCCCCCCCCTCAGGCTCAAGGAGGCATCCATGAATGCTGTCAGGGCATGATGGACGGCCGAGCATAAAACTGACGAGACGACTACCCACGGTACGAAATGGCTCTACGGAGCCCAGTATATCACTTTTATTACATGCCATCTTCATTTTCATATTTCATATTTGCATTTCTGTAGCACCCCCCACCCTAGGTCGTCTCCCCCCCGTTTTAAGCGTTTCGCACGTTTTTCTATGTAATCGCTCGCTTTGTGTGTGTGACGTAGTGGGCAACGCGTCAAAGGAAAGTTTTTATGGCGTTATGTTGGCTAAATGTGTTGTGCGGTTTAAGGTTCCGTATATAAATAACTAATATTCTCTTTGTTTTTTCCGTTTTTGGTGATTCTTTTCAGAGATAGAAAGAAAATGGAGCAATGTCAAAAATTTTAATTTTTAGTTATGTGCTTTAGTTGTTTTCATCATGCCCTACGAGGACATGTGACCTTTAATTATTTTCATCATGCCCTACGAGGACAAGTGACCTTATTAGTGATGTACTTCAGAAAGGTCAAGTGCATAGTACTCTCAACCAGCGTGCGTTTATGACCAGCGGGGCAATTGCGTAAGTAACTGATTATCAATCGGAATCGGTTTCATTTTGACTGTTCAACAACATTCATTGCGTTATTTACGTGTTGAGCAGACAAATTTTTCGAACTTATGGATCAATGGATTAGCAATTTGCTTCAAAATGATTCTGATTCCGATTGATAATGTGTTACGCAATTAGGGTGCAGATATATGAACGTAAACAAGGCAAAGAGAGTATTCAAGGATCGTAGCAGGTGGCGTATTGTAGTTATTGCCTGCCCCCATGGAAAAAAGGCGTGAATCCATGTATGTCATATTTTCATTATAGACGCTTTTAACGTTATGCATCGTTCTCACATGTATAATTTTTAACATGAATGATGTAACCAAGACTTTATAACCATATTATTTTGATTTAAAAGAGTGTCCATGGAGTTTCTTGCCCGTTCTTCTCCATAGGTACTGTAGAATAGGGGGCTCTATTCTACGGAATAAAATCCCATCCACTGTTTATCAGGATATATTTTAAGATACTTTTATCCTATTTAAAATATTATAATAATCGACTTATTTTATATACGTCAAACCTAAGACTCTCATATGACATCTGCTTGAATATTCGAAAGGAACTTAATTCAAATATAACCATCGAGTCTTGTAGAGGTGTGGCTTTCCAGCCAGGTTTGCTTTAGAGCCGACCTCTACATGAGCTACGCCCACCCTTGAATAACAGTCTGGGCATAGGTCATGACTTTTATTCACACCATTCGAATTTACAAGCCCTATCTACCTATCCTATCGAATGTCTACCTATGTCGGGATAGAATTTACACGATGAGGTCCGTCTCTTACAGGAGAAAGCTTAAGTCAGGACAAACGAAACGCGAATCCAACACCACGCTAGGTGTCAGGTAAGTTAACATTTACATGTGCCAACGTGCACTCAAACAAACCAACGCTGCCATGCTTAAGCCTCGTCGGGTCAAAACCCGACTAAAAGGCTCGACGCGGCCTCCTAATAAGAACAACTGATGTGAAAGTTCACATCGACCTGGAAGAGGCTTAAGAGAATTAACCGATCTTAGCATCAGATTCTTTTAACTCCATCGGACGGGATTGAGCCAGAGGGAGGGAAAAGTTTAAGAGGCCAGGGTTCAATAAAAATCTAATATATTATGCTCGTACTCCAGAAATTAAACTTTAAACTCCTACTACGTTCTCTAAAATTCTAATATCATTAAATATCAGTCATCTCTGATAAACCTGTTGTTCCTCAAACACAAGTTGAACCGAAAGTGTCAACCAAACACACTTTGCAAGGGTTATACCCCTGTTAGCAAAGTCGGTGACAACTTATGCTGAGTGTCTGTCACCCCCCCTTCTATAGGAGTGACCACAGTTTTCACAATAACTATCCTCCTATCACTCGCGTCATTAAATACTGGAGTACGAGAGTCCTACTCCTACTTGTAATCACGTTGAAGTCGACAATTTATTTAGGCCTCCCTTTGACCCGTTGCAGGTGTGAGGGCGCACCTCACAGCCCTCTGGGAGGTGCGGATACCTCACACGCTCCCGGCCGCGTCCGATGTATTTTCTCACAGCATATGTAACACACAAATGGACACATATTAATAAATTGTAACATATTATCCAAACAAAAATAATGCATTAAAATATGATGTTTACATTCAAGTGACATATTTACATTACATGACAAGATACATGACAATTAAAAAGAAACAACAACTATTAACATACTAGTATGAAAAGGTTTTAATTAAATAATCTGAATTAAAAAGGTTTCTATCTCTAAACTTTCTTTTTCTGAATTTATATTTTAAAATCGAAAACTTTTTTATAAAACGATGCTTGTTTACAAAAAATGTTTTTATAAAATTATTAATTATTAAAAAACTTTTTTGAAATGATCTTTTAGTCTTCTTTTTTTTGAAAAATGGGATTCTTTTCTTCTTTCGTGCTTTTCTCTTATTGTTTGTAGCACATTGCAAAAAAACCTTATTTATTTTGGGGATATCTACATAATGTAATATAAAATCACTACAACTAAGAACTACAACCTCATCCGTAGGAAAACTAAATGAGTCTATTGATTGTACGGAGTCGTTCGACGCTGCATCCTCATCTCTGACCGCATCCACGTTCATATCATCCTCCGCTAAGACAACATCACTATTCATCGTATTAATATCATTCATGTCGACGGTGAGACAAGAATTCTCCCTAGCTTCGGAAACATCGACGAGACCATTCTCCCCTATCTCGGAAAAATCGACGTGATCATTCTCCTCTAATTCAGAAGAATCGATCGAAACATAATCCTCATCAAAATGATCAACAGCGACGTTAATTTTATCTATTTCCACATCGTGGTCATCGTGCTCATTCTGTGGCTCGAAACATTGCTAATTACGTTAATAAATGGACTAGACAGACCCGATTCAATGTTTTCATCCGTGTGTTCACTCTCGAACACTTCTATCGGCTCCTCCTCCTCTGCGGGGATGCACACCTCGCTGCTGCGCTCGTTCTCAACACCATCACCGTCAACTTCCACGCTGCTTTCTAGGCAGCACTGCTCGTTCTGTAGCGGGTCATCTTGTCTTCCACTAAATAATATAGAAGCATCATTATCTAAATTTACAATATTTACAACATTTTCTTGTCTGCTTTCCTCAGACCGATCTTGTGCTATCTCGACTACTTGCACCTTATTAAATCTTTTGTCTCTGTGACATCTGCAAGGAAGCTCTTCCCATAACACATCACATATAGCCTCAAATGACATGTCATCCTCATATTTCCATTTATGGACTGCTAGGGCAGCACCCTCAAGATATGCCATTAATATGAGCGCCCAGTCGCTCTCACGCCATTTATTATAGGCGGCAACAACTTCAAATCGCCTAAGAAAGTCTTCTAGGCATACGCCGTTCGTGCCCGTAAAAACTTGAGCCATCTTACTCTTTTTATATTAAAAAATACATATAGCCACTTAGCTTTTTCTCCTGGCGACGTTCCTTCGCGTCTCTTTTCTTATACTCACTATCCTTTCCCTCACTTGGCATGCGAAAGGTCTCGCTGCTTGTCTATTATTTTATCGCTTTTTTATATCCACTTCTATGAGTGCTGAAAAAAAAAATCTATTTCGCAAGCTTGGCGAAAATCCGGCGAAACACGGCGCAATCCACCATATGTAGAATAGGGGGCTCTATTCTACGGAATAAAATCCCATCCACTGTTTATCAGGATATATTTTAAGATACTTTTATCCTATTTAAAATATTATAATAATCGACTTATTTTATATACGTCAAACCTAAGACTCTCATATGACATCTGCTTGAATATTCGAAAGGAACTTAATTCAAATATAACCATCGAGTCTTGTAGAGGTGTGGCTTTCCAGCCAGGTTTGCTTTAGAGCCGACCTCTACAGTACCTACGCTTTGGAATGGGCAACTAGCTTCATCTTTCTGACTGACCGACCCCTTGACAATTCAAAAGTGCCTGTAATTGGTTTAATTGAAATAAATGCTTTGAGTTTGAGTTTGTGTATGTGTTGTTTTCATCAACGTAGATCTGCAAAAAATTTAAAAGATTCCTTTCTTTTTCTTCTATAAGCCATAAAGACTATGTTGAAATATCTCGTGTGCTAATACGACACAGCGTTTTTAACCTAACATACAGCAGTAATGCAGTTAAAGAGAATGGATCGCTGGATTGAAGAAAAATAAATATGACAAGTAGTGTAATCGTGTCATTTTGGTGTAAGCTTGGCAAGCCAACCGATACAGGCTGACGAGTCATTTAGCTGACCACAACTTACATTGCCAAAACCACCGAATAATTTGCTAGTAAACCTCTGGTCTAGCATTTAGTAACGAAGCTACCGAGTTTGGAGTTCTTGATTCGATTATAAAGTTGAAGACCTCACCTTTCAATAAATTCTTGGCAATATGGAATTATGAATTGTATCCGGTAAATAGATTTGGACTGTCCTTAGTCACTTTAACCTCATGCCAGAAAAATATGAGTTTATATACAACAGCATAGGGTAAAAGCCGGATAGTTGCCACACTTTTTAAAAAAGCTCTTTTATAAAAAAAGAGTACCAATACATTTTTTATTCAAAGTGTATTCTTAAACATAGTTTATTAATCTTCTAACATAGCCTATTTTTTCAAATATAAATATTATTAGTTTTGAGTAAATCCTGTTTTATGAGACCTCTAAAAAAGGGGATAGTTGCCTACTATGGCGGATAGTAGCCTAACGTTAAAAATGGTTCGGGGGATACTTGCCTAATGTGAGGATAGTTGCCTGTTTGTTTTTTTTTGAAATAGAAATGAACTTATATTAATTTATAAATAATCAGTTTTTATTATTGAATACAATCTTTTATTAAGTATTAATTAAAGTTAAATTATAATTATAAAATTACAACAAAAATAGACTCCAAAATGGTAATTAGGTATAAAATGTTCAGTCAGCCACTTGTAAAAAAGTTCTGAGGAAATATATGCTGATTTCTTTTGCATATAAACTTTGGAACCAAGAGGAAGTCCTTCTTCAAATTCTGGCTTTTTATTTACCCCCTTGATAATCAGAACAGGTGGGAGAAAATTGCCAATAGCGTTGCAACAAGCAACAACGGTAATTGTTTCACCTTTTTCACCGGAAGTAAGTGATTTCACTGCTCTAGTACCTTTCTTGGCTAATACCTTGCCAGGTTTATTGTTGAGTTGGACATCGCTTTCATCCATATTGAAAATTCGCTCCGGCTTATCCAGTAAATCATTATTAGTTAAGACGGTTATGAGCAGATCAAAAAATTTGGCTACTTCGGCCCTGCTTAGACCCTTCGCTCTTTGAATTGATAAGCCCTCAGCTTGCCTCACAACTATTTCGGGATTTCTTTCAAGGAAACTTTTCAACCATTGCGGTCCAGCCATCTTAGTTTCATTGTTAAAATTGTGCTTCAATCCTAGTTTTTCGGCAAACTGATAGGCTAATTGGCGAATTAAACTCCTTTCAGGAGGAAATCCTGCGTCTCCGAGCTTCAGTATATGGGATACTAGTCTTTTTTCATTTTCAAAGCCAAGGACCGGGTATTTTCCTAAAAATGTTAAAAATACAATTAGATAAGTAGGTAGGTATGTAAATAGATTATTTTATTTATAAGCTAAATATCTAGCTCAGTAGAGCTTCCGGAAGAGTGGGTCTTAAAATGAATATGGGCAAAACCAAGGTCATGTTGAATGCCCATGTCACACCCACTCCTATCAAGATCGGAGACTCTACACTAGAAGTTGTAGACGATTATGTGTACCTGGGACAAACGGTCCAGTTAGGTAGGTCTAACTTCGAGAAAGAGGTAAATCGTCGAATCCGACTCGGTTGGGCAGCGTTCGGGAGGTTGCGCGGTATCTTCTCGTCCAACTTACCGCAGTGTCTCAAGACGAAAGTTTATGACCAGTGTGTGTTGCCAGTGATTACATACGGGACCGAAACGTGGTCGCTCACAATGGGCCTCATCAGAAGGCTTAAAGGCACTCAAAGGGCAATGGAGAGGGCTATGCTCGGAGTTTCCTTGCGTGATCGAATCAGAAATGAAGACATCCGCAAGGGAACCAAGGTTACCGACGTAGCCCGAAGAATTGCCAAACTTAGTGGCAGTGGGCAGGGCACATTGCTCGCAGAACGGATGGCCGATGGGGCCGAAAAGTTCTGGAGTGGCGACCGCGAACCGGAAGACGTTGCGTTGGAAGACCTCCCACTAGGTGGACCGACGACCTGGTGAAGGTTGCGGGAATCCGCTGGATGCGAGTCGCATGGGACCGGTCAATGTGGCGCCACTTGGGGGAGGCCTATGTCCAGCAGTGGACGGTGGTGTGACTGGAGTGGATAGAATTTTAAATCCTTGACATACCTTGGGTTACCAGTAGCTGGTTTCTCTTTTCATACCGTCTTCTTAAGGTTCGAGAGGATATGCCATAAATCCGGGATATTTCGTTGATACTTTTTTTGTTTTTTATTTAGTTCTTCGAACGCAAGTGCTAAACTATCTTCTGTCCAGTTGATGTGGCGCGGCACCACGCCTGACTTTCGTTTATACTTGCGAGGCATTTTGCTGTTGAATATTTATTTTATTTAATATAAACTTTAATGAAAACAAATAATAAAAAAAATCACCAAGAAAAAATAGTAAAACCAAATTAAAAAATAACTAAGAAAAAAAATCTGTCTTTGCTCGTCAAAAATGTATAGTTACGGATAGTTGCCCTAGGGCAACTATCCGCAAAAGACAGATAGGCAACTATCCTTTTTGATACGGATACTTGCCCTTTTTATTATTTACGAAATAAATAAAAAATATTTAACAATAAAACGCAATAAACAGTGCAATTTGAACTCTAATGCATTCAAAGAAATATTTTTTTTACGAAAATCGCAATCAGTTATAAAAATATTTAACAGAGATTACTTACCAATATAATTCTGACGCTCGTCGAAGTATCGCCGCGGAAGATTTTTACTCACACGGACAAAACACGAGCGCCTACTTCAACGGCTTACGCGGCATTGAGGCCTGCGCGGGGGGCGCTTTCAATTATAACCGAAAAGAAACACTGTCAATACGTCTAACATAGAGCATTTGAAACTGAGGCATGTATCCGTCCGAGGCAACTATCCGGCTTTTACCCTACGCTCTGAGGGGCAATTCTCGTAGTTTTAAGAACGTTCTCAGTCTGATCTCAGTCTCAAACTGTCAAAAATACTTCTAATTAACCTACATTTTTGACAAGTTTTTGACATTAATTGTCGCCGAGATGAGATTGCGACTAGATTTTGAATGTTTTTAATTACGGAAACGGACCTTCTGATAAATTGATAATATTATTTGAATATTCGTTATTTTGATTTGGGCCTTATGATATAGGAACTTTTAGAACAAGAGCCAGGACTACACTGGTGTTTGTATCTTGAAGTGAAAATAAATAAAATTATATAAATTATTATGTCATAGTGTCACTTTATGTTTTAATCTTTTATTTTTTGTTTTTTAGCACCTTGTTTTTATATATGTATTGTGGTCCGTTTTTATGTGTTGTGCTGTCTTTTGTATGCACTGAATAAATATATTTTCTATCTATCAATCTATCTCTGATCACTTCACTGATAACTGGAAGACAAATAAAGTTTAAGTACAAAAATAATTAAGTAAAATAAATTGTCGATTCATTTTCGGCCACACTGCGGAACCCTAGAAAGCTAAGTCAAGGAAATGTATAACAAAGTTGAGGGCATGTTGTGACGTGTTCTTTAGCGGACCCCGGCTAAGCTGCTTAGTACACGTTGCTGTGTTCACGGAATTTATTTTTAACATGATATAACTTTTATGTAAAGATATCGGTATTGAAATTGCTGAGAGGTTCATCGATTTATTTTTATTTAGATTGATTAGGTATCTTAATTTTGTGCAGTTGGTGAGTGCTTATTGGCAATGTCATTAGGACGGGATTCGTTAGGTTTCTGGCAAAAAAAGGAACTATTTATCTTTTGGTTGGTGTAATAATGACAACAAAGAGTTATGCTAATACTTATAGTAAACAAAATTCTGTAGTTTGTATTGTACAGTCAGTTATGCAATTAGCTGACCCACCTTTGCATAAATAGTTGAGATTTTTTAGAATATGAATCGATAGAATTTTACAGGGTGAAATTAAATTCATGGGCATCCTTTTAAGGGGTCATTGTAATCATCATTATGAACAACTTTTATTATGGGACCAACCCTGAAATCGCGAAAAAAAATCAGCTGTTCCTACACTTTGACAAGTTATGCGAACATAAATGTAGGGAAGAGCTGATTTTTTTTACGATTTCAGGTTTGGTCCCATAGTAAAAGTTGTTCATAATGATGATTACAATGACCCCTTAAAAGGATGCTCATGAATTAAATTTCACCCTGTAGATGGGATACAGCCAAAAGCGTATCAAAATGAAAATAAGAAACAGAACTTCTGCATCACGACCAGAAGCATTAAAAAAACAATCGCAAACCTTTACTACCTCACAAACTCACAAGTCCCAACCATGGCAGTCAATATCACCTCATATATTTTTACCATAGGCGTTCTCCCGTCACCACACACAAAGACGTAGCCATAACTCCTTCCAGCACACGGGGAACAATACTGGAATTGATGACCTGATCCGCCCAGTGGGCCCCCAGATGTTTTTCACTCATTGTTTATGGGCAGAAGTTAGGCTGATCAGGTCTATTGGGTAGGGAGATAATTATAATGTTTGTATTGTTGTACAATGAGCGATAAGTCAGATTGATTGCTTTAAAATATCTACATTGGTAAAACTTTATTCTTGGTTGTAATGGCAATCATATCATTTGGTTTAATAGGTTCTTTTAATTTATATTTTTGATTGATAGATTCTTTTATATTTTGTGAATGTTAGAACGTTGTATGACTTTTTTAATACTTGGTCGTTCAATTATTGCAATGATCCTTGTTGTTTCTTAGAACTAATCCTTTGATCCCTGTGTTGCGGAATTAGGTACTTAACTAGTAAAAAAAACTTTTTTAGGAAAAAAAAACAACCGACTTCAAAAAAAAAAAACCACAAAATGATAAATAACATTAATTTCGGAAGTCGGTGTCGTTGGTTCCACATTATCGTTTTTTGACACCGACTTCCGAAATTAAAGTTATTTATAACTTTGTAGTTTTTTTTTTAAGTCGGTTGTTTTTTTTTTCTAAAAAAGTTTTTATTTTTCACTTTTTAGTTGTAACCTACCCACACAAATTCAATTAACACTTGTGCATTAAAGAATTGAAGACACCGACTAGAAGAATCATCAAAATGCGCATAGAAATGTCGGACATGCAGTACACTTATGCATATAACTTCGCACATAAGAATAATTACCTAATGTATCATATACTAAAACCTTCCTGAAAGTATGTAGATCACATTAGTGAATTATCAAAATTGGTTCATTAGTTTTTGAGAAAATCGCGGATATACAAACATTTAACATACATACATACGGGTCGAATACAGAACCTCTTTTTTTAAGTCGGTTAAAAGATCAAATATCAAACAGAGGCTAGTGTAGTGTAAAAAAAAAATACCCAAAGGTAACAATGACACACATAATGGCACATGAACACAGTGTTTATATCATTATATCAGATTCTAAGAAAGTGGAACGGACTTGTGAAAATCACAATCAACACTATTCTAAGTTTCAAAATAATTATCACGTAAAACATTAAGTTAGATTAAAAGATTTATTACCGTTGGATCCCGTTTTTGAATCCCATTTTAATATTTTTGGCGTTGGATCCCGCAAAACATTATTATGTATTTCCGTTGGATCCCGAATTTAAAAAATGCAAGATAATTACGTTTTATTGTCGTTGAATCCCGAAAAGTATTTCCGTTGGATCCCGAATGCTTAAAAAAATATGAATGCGGGTACTTTCAACAACAAAATTTTTTATAATAAAATGAGGGGTTCACTAATGTTTCACCAAAACTCCATTGACAAATTTTTAGTTTACAACCAACGTTTCGTATACTATTTATTTCACAAACAACTCATTTTCTAGATAATCTAGTCGTTTCTGGCACTCGCCGGCCGCTGCCGCGGCACCGCTCGCTTCGCTCGCTCGGCTCGTGCGTAGGGGTCACAGTTTTAACCTAACCTAACCTAACATTGTTTTTTTTTTAATAATTAACCTAATCTAACTAGTTCGGTTCCGGGTAACCCACTAAAAATAATCTCTTTTTAGTGTTTGATAAAGGTAAATCACTTTTCTTCTGAAATGTACACATGTTGTTATAATATGGGATTCAACGGAAATAGCAAACGGGATCCATCGGTAATACCTAAAAAACGGGATCAAAAAACGGGATCCAACGGTAATAAACGGATTAAAATGGTTCATTAGTCTTAGAGGCTAGATTGTAAGTAATTATTAAGAACCTGGTCCTTTTATACAGGGTGAAATTAAATTCATGGGCATTCTTTTAAGGGGTCATTGTAATCATCATTATGAACAACTTTTACTATGGGACCAAACCTAAAATCGCGAAAAAAAATCAGCTGTTTCTAGCATTTGTGTTCACATAACTCGTCAAATGTAGGGAAGAGCTGATTTTTTTTTGCAATTTTAGGTTTAGTCCCATAGTAAAAGTTGTTCATAATGATGAGTACAATGACCCCTGAAAAGGATGCCCAGAATTCAATTTCACCCTGTATATCTAAGTTACAGGCCTAAATGCCATAACCAAAAATAATTAACATACAGTATCATCTCTGACAATATACCCTCGACTTACTTAACATCTTGTAACTTAACCTTTCAGGACCTTGGATTTCTCTTACCAAAATAAATCTTGATACATCAAAATACAGAGGAGCCCAAATATTTGGAAGTATCTAGATTTGTGGCTAAGTAACCCCGATCCGTGCGGCTTGTCGATCGATCAGGTTAAGCTTGCCGCGGTTGGTCCATGGATGGGTGACCATCTTTACATAACCAAGACCCCTCCATGCCTCGGAAAGCACGTTGAGCCGTTGGTCACGGCTGTCATACGTGGATCTTTGACAGTCGTTACGGTTCGTTTGAAGCCCGAAAGTCTGACAACCAGTCTTACCAAGGGGTATAATACCCAGTAACTGGATTGTGGAGGTCAGGTAGGCAGTCGCTACATGTAAAATACTGGTACTCAGCTGCATCTAGTTAGACTGGAAGCCGACCCCAACATAGTTGGGAAAACGCTAGGCAGATGATGACTTCAAAAATATTTAACTACTACAACTTGTATGACGTAAAAAATCCTAAATCTTGCTAAAATGAATATGACAACCAGATACATGTGTGTGTGTTTATAATAAGGGTGTGTGTGTGCCTGCCCCAACTCCGTCCGTGTATGTACAGACAACAAAATTATAAAAGGGTAAATAAAACAGAAAGCTTACACAAGTCATAAATTTGATTTATAGAGATTAAAAAAGGCGCTTTAGAAACGGCTCGAACGAAAATTTTCGGTGGGACGAATCGGGAGACGAGTGTAGCGTCAGCAGAAAATGTATTGTAGGTAGCTGTCAGTAATTTTGTTGTAAGTTACAAATTGAATATTATTTATGTAAAGAAATGGTGACGATTAATAATAACGTTGAATAAAAAAAAACAAGTATCAATACAACTGAAGCTTTAAAATAGGACAAAGTTTGCAGAAAAGCTTATGTAATATTCTGGCAAGCTTGTATTTTTTTTAAATACTGCATTGAATATTTAACAAAACGATAATGTTTTAGAATGTTTTGTTGCCAAGTTTCATTGTCAAGCCGAATATCTTTATTATAAAGGTAATTAGTAAGAAGCTACAATTCTAAAAAATAAAATAAAATACAGTAACCGATTTCGCATTTCTGCACACCGTACTCATGTCAGCGCAGTGTCGATGTTCGGGGCCGTCAGAGGGGGCGCCGTAAGAAAATTTACAGGCACCGCCGTATTTCACCCCCGCCTTTTTTGTTAATCTACCCTCCTAATGCGTCGCTTTGTTTACCTGCTGACCGTACATAGTGTCCTTAGTTAACGTGTCCAGATGGAATTATTACGCCTATTTTGTTAAGGTGCTCTTTTGTTTGAGGGGTAAGCAGAAAGCTAGGTTGTGATTATGAGATCTTGGAGTTTCTGGATGTGTTTTGTGAATAGGTGAATTAAATGGGGGAATTCTAATGCATGTAAGGGTAACAACAACAATACTACTTAGTAAATGCAGGTGATAATGATACCGTTATTAATTAAAATGGTGGGAGGCCTCCCCAAATTTATTTGAAAACAGATGCAATAACAAACATAAGTATACAATTAATTCAACACGATCCAGAAACAGCATCCACAGATTACTATACAAGTAAATTATATGTAACTAAGTGTAACAACCACCAGAAGTTTACACCGTTAAAGTTTCCAGAATTTACACTAAATGAAACAAGCAGTAAATAAAAATGAAAAAAACATTGATCTGAAATCCTTCCAGGCATCCTATTCTAGAGCTACAAGACTAACATGTAAGGGTAACAACAGCAGTACTACCTAGTAAATGCAGGTGATAATGATACCGTTATTAATTAAAATGGTGGGTGGCCTCCCCAAATTTATTTTATTTTATTTGGAAAACAAACAGATGCAATAACACACGTAAGTATACAATTAATTCAACACAATGCAGAAACAGTTTCCACAGATTACTACACAAGTAAATTATACAAAGTGTAACAACAACCAGAAGTTCACACCGCTAAGGTTTACAGAATTTACACTGAATGAAACAAGCAGTAAATATAAATGAAAAAACAGTTATCTAAAATCCTTCCAGGCATCCTATTCTAGAGCCACAGGACTATAAGAAAAGAAATAAAATTTAAAGATTTGAAGGTACTGTAACGATTACGCTACGGGGGGAACTATTTTACTGAATGAAATTCCTATTAGACTTTCAAAGGATATTATTTAGGAGTATTTCATCATATATCTATAATTATTCCATCTTATTCATCATACGTCAAACCTACGACACTATATGACACATGCTTAAACGTTCGAATGGAACATGCCTGCAAATATTACCGGTCAGTATCACAAGGAGGTCTTTTCACGAAGAGGTCTCTACAGTACCTAGCTATAGTGAGCATATTCAACTTTTAGCAGAAGGCCAATTCTCGTACTTAAAAAACGTTAATTTCAAGTCTTAATCTCATCTCAGCGACAATCAAGGTCAAAAACTTGTCAAAAATGTATGTACAGTTAACAAAAGAGATAAGTATGCAGGATCGTCGGATATAGTTGAAGTTAAGTAAGAAACCGATGGATGTTGTCGACTGAAATTTAATTTGATAAATGAGGTGTTTGTTTTTCGAGAACATCCACCGGTTTCTTACTAAACTTCAACTATAGCCGACGATCCTGCATACTTATCTCTTTTGTTGACTGTACATTGATTGTATTTTTGACAGATTGCGACTGAGATTAAAATGCCAATTTTCTTAAAACGACGGGAATTGCCCCTCTTACGAGTATGTTCTCATATGAATAGCTTTGTTTACGATTTTTACTTTTTTGATAACTTAACCGACACCCTTTACAATTACGGTCATTGAATTTTGCTTGCATTTTCTTGTATACTGCCCTTTGATTTTATTTTCGTCTACTTAAGTCTATCTCGTTTTCGGTCCTAGGTTCGTTCCCAGGCCAGGAAAAGATATATTGAATTTTTTCACTAGGAATTTTGCAGTAGCAGCCCGGAGTCTGGATTTATGCCCAGTTGATGGCAATAGCCTCGCCCCCTTTACTTGGGACTTTAATATAACTGGCGAAACTGACTGTATTATTAGTTCACCTCTACCTAACCCTTCGGGTATTGTAGGCGTGAAGTTTTGTTGCGACTATCTTGAAGCTTTTATTTGGACGTAGATACAAGTGATAAATATGCGTTACCCGTTTTTTTTTTGGTCTTAGTAAGAATGAAATGAAATCTCAAAGTCAAAGCATTTATTTCAAATAGGCACATAAAAGGCACTTTTGAACGTCAAAAATTACCTTAAAATAGAATTGATTCTAGTCGCCCCTTCCAAAAGGTAGCTTCGTATGGAGAAGAATGGGCAAGAAACTCCACCGTTACTCTTTTAAAATGTTTGACAATATTTTGCATCATTTTCTTTTATGCCTCAAAAGAATAGTTAAATGATCCAATTCCGAATCTTCGTCCTATATAACGTTTGCAAATGAGCGTCGCAGTTGAAAGTTGTGCAATACAGAGATACAGCAACTTATGAGTACGGACCGAGCTTAGTTTTCGATTTGGCAAGCAACGGGGCAATATTGTTCGGTTCGCGAGCCATTCCTACAGTATGTTTAGTGTTTTTATTAGTTATATGATTTTCGAAATATTGGGTTGTGTGCTGTTCTGTATGTGGCTGTTGTTTTTTGTTTTTTGAGGGTGGTATTGGGTGAGGGGGTCAGAAAGGCGCATAGGCCATCAATCACACTTGGTTTATAGTTTGGTCGTCTTCAAATGTTTAGATTTTTAGTAATAGAACTGAATTTTCAATTATGAAAATTAAACTTATGGAAATGTAAGAACAAATGTAAAGAGTAATAATAATAATAATAATAATAATAATAAGCCCCCTAAACAACCACACGTCCTGATTGACCATCTAATCACGTGGGGGGCGGACACACGAATGAGAAATTACTGGCGTGGCTAACGTGGCTCTGGAAACCCATTCAAAATGGAGACACGATCGAAAAGTAAACGTATAGGGCCGCTGCCCGGGGGCGATCGCCGGGGCGCACCTGGAGCTGACGCTGGGTGTCTCAGCATGCGAACCGTCAGCGGTGAGGAGTTGAACAGGCGGGCTCCCACCGACAAAGATACTACAGCCGAAATAATTGACGATGGTGACAGACTGACGGACAGGACAAACACCCCTGTAGAACCGTATAGTCCAAGCACAGTATCTTACACACCATCTAAACCATCATCACCATCTATACCATCGTCACCCATACTATCATCACCTCCCATTACTAGTTTAAATTCAATTTCACCCACTCCGACCTTGAATGTTGCGCGGCAGGCTAGTTCCTTTTTACCCGCGTCCACCAAGGCTGGAAAAGCAAGAGTTCGCATGAGATGGAGCAAAGAAGTTAACCAATTTATCATGCGAACTTACTTTTATATTACTAAATTAGAGACCGACATGACCACCTACAGACAACAATTGCATGAACTTTTTACACGACAATATCCTGAAATAACCGTTTCAGAACAAAGAATTTCAGATCAGAGAAGAGCTATAGTTAGAAACAAACTCTTATCTCAAGAAATAATAGAACAATTAAAAGAAGAAACACGAATACAACTACAAGAAGCAGAAAATAATACAAGCGCTGACGCTATCCCACTATCACAAAACACAACCGTAACTGCTGAACAATCACACTCACAACCGCACATACAAGTAACACCTTATACACAATCTCAACCATACAATCAATCGCAAGTTTTTACGCAAACATCACATACATCCACACAAACCGAATCGATAATCCTAACTCTAGAAAATGATATTGAGACCTTAACCATTGCGGATCAAAATCTAACAGCAGATATATGTATTCAAGAAATACTTGACAAATTCAGAACAACCCTAGCCCAATATTCTGGGATGGACCCAGCAGTTCGACCAAAACTACCTAAACTTCGATACAGTCCTTATCTCTTCCGGTTAGTCAATTTATTTAATGAAAACATACTCCATCAATTTATTTCCGATGACACACAACTTCTAGATATACACACACTTATATATTGCACAGCGGTAGTCGTATCCGAAGAACTTAACTTTAAAATCACGCAACATACAGAAAACACAAGATCAAAACAAAATATCAAACCAGCATGGCAACAGAGGTTAGAAAAAGACATAGAAAAATTAAGAGCAGATTGTGGTAGGCTTACACAATATATTAACAACGTCAGGTCAAATAAAGTAGTAAGGAGAGTTGAGGCTATATTTAGGAGCTGTGTCACGCACACTAGACACGAAAATAACAACAGAAAACCTGAAGAGTTCTTAGATACCTTAAAACAAAAACTAGCTCTTAAAGTTCATAGACTCAGAAGATACAAAAAAGCACAACAGCGCAAAAACGATAATGCCATATTCGCCGCTAATGAAAAAATATTTTATAGAAACCTACACAAACCAGACGCCGACACAAATGATGAGAATAATACACACGCACCTAACCAACCTACAAAAGAACAACTTGAAACATATTGGTCTAGCATTTGGGAAGAACAAGAACAACATAACGACAGAGCAACGTGGATAACAGAAGAAGAAATAAAATGGAGGGCAATAGAGGAAATGGAATTTGTAGAGATTACAGAGGCCGATATCACACACTTAACAGGCAGATTACATAACTGGAAATCGCCTGGTATAGACAAAATACACAATTTTTGGTACAAAAAGTTAACTATTTTATACAAACCCATAGCAAAAAACTTAACAAAAATGATATTAGGACAACAAAATATACCCGATTTTATTGCAACAGGTATAACATACATGTTACCTAAAACTAAAAACTCACCACACCCTTCCCAATATAGACCAATCACATGCCTACCCACGATATATAAACTATTAACATCAGCTATAACAATGAAAATTAACTCACACATTGAACACCACAACATAATGGCAGAGGAACAGAAGGGATGCAGGCGGGGCCATATGGGATGCAAAGAGCAGTTAATCATTGATTCTACTATCCATAAACATGCCACTACAAAGAATAGAAATCTCCATTGTACCTACATCGATTATAAAAAAGCTTTCGACAGTGTTCCACATTCTTGGTTAATACAAATACTACAAATTTATAAGATAAACTCAAAAATAATAGATTTCCTACGAAACATAATGGCACTATGGAAAACCACACTTCAAATAAATTGCAATCACAATAGTATAACAACGCGACAAATATCCATTAAGAAGGGTATCTACCAAGGTGATTCACTGAGTCCTCTGTGGTTTTGTCTTGCACTAAACCCTCTGTCTCATCTGCTGCAGCGCTGTCGGGCCGGATACTGTCTCAAACACACTACAGAACAAACAACAGTCTCACATCTCATTTATATGGACGATATTAAATTATATGCACAAACTGAAAAAGATATGAAGAAACTAGTAGAAGCTACAGCAGAGTTTAGCTTAGATATAAACATGCAATTTGGTCTGGATAAATGCAAAACACTTCATATCATACGTGGCAAGATACGACCCGGTGACTATGTAGTAAATAACGCAGACACCATAACAGCAATGGAACCGA
The DNA here is from genome assembly GCA_945859645.1 of Amphipoea oculea. Taxonomy (NCBI): domain Eukaryota; kingdom Metazoa; phylum Arthropoda; class Insecta; order Lepidoptera; family Noctuidae; genus Amphipoea; species Amphipoea oculea. The sequence continues at coordinate 21,805,506 of OX243873.1, forward strand.
CCGACTTGTATAAATATTTAGGGTACACGCAACTAAAGGGATTAGATCATGTTAGGATTAAAGAAACACTTACTACAGAGTACAAAAGGAGACTTAACACCATATGTAAAACACAACTTTCTAGTAAAAATCTGATCAAGGCCTTAAATACATTTGCCATCCCCATATTAACATACTCATTCGGAGTTATTAAATGGACAAAAACAGACACAGAACAGTTAGAACGAACCACACGCACCACCCTTACAAAACATAACAACTTACACCCTAAATCTGCAACAGAAAGGCTTACTATCAAAAGACAACACGGAGGGAGAGGCCTAATAGACATCCAGCACCTTTGGCGGAAACAAGTCTGTCGACTTAAGACATCCTTTCACTCAAAATCTCGCACTAGTAACATTCATAAAGCCATAGCCCAAAATGATTTCAACTACACCCCACTTAACTTAAGTGAACAGCTAGATACTCCACAAATTACTATCGAAGACCCGCAGATACAAAAAATTGAGGACTGGAAGAAAAAGGTACTGCATGGCCGACATCCGCATGACCTAGAACAATCCCATGTAAACAAAGTAGCCTCAAATAAGTTTCTTAAAATAGGCAATTTATTCCCAGAAACTGAAGGATTTATAATTGCGATACAGGACCAGATTATTAACACTAAAAACTATAGAAAATTTATTATCAAAGATCCTTCAGTAACAAATGATAAATGTCGCAAGTGTCACAGCCAACCAGAAACAATTCAGCACATTACAGGAGCATGCACAACTCTCACGCAGACAGACTACACACACAGGCACAATCAGGTGGTGAATGTAATTCACCAAAAACTAGCACTCAAATACACACTCATACAAAACACAACCACTCCTTACTACAATTACACGCCACAAACAATCTTAGAAAACGACACACATAAACTTTACTACGACCGCGCCATTCTCACCGACAGGACAATCCACTACAATAGACCGGATATAACCCTACAGGATAAAATAAATAAAGTAACTTACCTAATAGATATGGCCGTTCCCAACACACATAACATTCAGAAGACAATAACTGAAAAAATGAGTAAATACGCAGAACTCAAAGATGAAGTAACTAGAATATGGCGCCAACAAAAAGTTTACGTGGTTCCTATAGTACTCTCCACAACAGGCGTCATCCCAAATCACCTTCTCCACAGCCTTAAATTACTAAACCTAAAAGAAACCCTGTATATCACCCTACAAAAAGCTGCAATTTTAAATACATGTCGCATTGTCAGAAAGTTCATGCAAATAGATGAAAACGAAATAGGTCCTCATCACCACACATTTTTAACATAACACACCACAAGCTGCATTTACCTGGCTTCGGTCCGTAAATGTCGCAAAAACCAGCCAAAGAGCTGAGAAGAGAAAACAGTCTAAAAAATAATAATAATAATAATATTCCACAACTATCACACAACGCCATCTAGTCCCAAGCTAAGCAGAGCTTGTGTTATGGGTACTAGACAACTGATAAACATACTTATATATTTCTAAATACATACATATTATAGATAAATTACACCCAGACACAGAACAAATGATCGTGCTCATCACACAAACATTTGTCCTGGGTGGGAATCGAACCCACGACCTCCGGCATAGCAGTCAGGGTCACTAACCTCTAGACCATCAGGCCTGTCAAAAGTAAGTTACGTTATGGTAAGTAATACAGTGGTAAAAACAAAGTTAATCAAATTTGATTAGCTACTTGGATGCACACCAGTTATAACTCAAGAACGGCTGGACAGATTTTTATGATCTTTGATTTGTTGGATTTGTCTTCGCCCCGAATAGCAGAAATAACTATTAAAACACGGGAAAATTTCACGAAAAATAAGTTGATTCATTTTCTCATACAGTCTTTCTTATTGATTCTAAGGCGGGACGAAGTTTGCCGGGGCAGCTAGTTACAAATAAAAAAAAGACAAAATATACACATACAACGTAGTCAAAAGCCTCGTACTCAAGCATATAAAAAGTTAACAATTTTGTCCATTGCTTGATGTCTTTTGCAGTTTGGTAGAATGATGTTTTCTCATGAAAACACTAACATTATGTTTTAAAAAATCATAACCCTCCTTTTTGCTTCGCCGTTCTCGGGTAATAAAACGCATCCAGTGCGACCCGTTCCCTCCATGGTCCTGTTCTGACCAATTATTTAAATCCCTACAATGTTTTAAAGAGAGTGTCCGTACAACCTTTGACAGAATAATCAGCTGATCCATTTTCCATTCATCACTGACAGCCCTCAGATCTAGACTTAATGCGATCACCTTCAATGGCTATCCAGTTGCACATTTTAACCCTTCGACTGGTCATATAATTGGCCCAATGAGGGGAGAGCGGGTTATTTTATAATCTACGGCACTCCCCTCCCCTCTCCCCCCCGCTGCAGACGGATCAACGCTGCACAATCCCGGCGATAGAATTTTATGAGACCCCCGGATGCAGCGTGGTAAGCAGTAGTCATAAATAGTTGCGAGTGTTAGAGTTGACTGGATGTGGCAGGGTTTTATTATTTAGATTTATTTATGAAGAGACACGTTTTGTTATCCACTAACGCGCACTGGGCCCGCGTGGTGGATTACGGCCCACTCACACAGAGGAGCCCTGGTTAATAAAAAAAAAAACAAGATATGAAATCAAATGTAGCTGCAGATTTGGAAAACTAGTTGAGAATTTGATATTATGCAAAAGGGAAGGGATGTAACGCAAACATTCAGTCACAGGCAAAGGGCCCCAACCGCATACCTACTTTTGCACCCGTTGAAAGATAAACGTAGTATCATAAAAATGACCAATTTAGAATTACTGTCAAGAGTTGCAGGTCGCAGGTTCGAACTAACCCCGAACTGGGGCCGCGTGGTGGATTACGGCCCACTGAGTAAAGGCCAGTGTCCCAGCAGTGGAAACTTTATAGGCTGATTATGTATCAGCGCTTAACATTACCCAGACAAGCAACCAACCAGAATTCACAAAAACAAAAAGTTTTTTTTTAAGTGAAAACTTCTTTAGACGCGTTGGGCATTTTTTGAGACGGGATAAAACCATTGAACTCGCAACACTGTTACCGACACCGCGCTACATTCGGATGTGTTCGGCTGTCCTCGGGATGTACTCGATTTTAATGTATTTCCGATATATCAGTGAGTGATGGCAAAGTATTCTGTTTGTGTTTTGTTTATAATTATGACAATTAAAAAAATACACACGTAATTGCGATTTATTCCGGTCATCCCCTGAGCCCGCCTCCACCCCCCCTGCTAGTTCGTCTTCTGTTTTAAACTTTGTCTTATCCACTTTATGCTAGGTTACTCTTTTTGACAGGTAAGTACAGTCAAGAGAAAATAAACGTTATAGCGCGGGTTTCTACGGCTGTAGTAAGTACGATACGTATGATGTTGTTGCTACGCAGTGCCATACCGCGTGCGCCCCCTCCTCCGCCGCCCGCGCACCTCGCTGCTAGCGCAGAAAAGGCGACGCGGGCGACAGAAGAGAGAATCCCGATCGCGAGCGAAGATTGACGTAGGTCTGCAATCCTCCGCGACTCTCGGTCGCGATTTCTTTTCGCGAAGCCAATTTTTTTTACTTAAGTATAATCTTTTATGATAGTTTCATTAAATGTTTGTTTTTAAAGAACTGTCTTTAAAACGTTTCATGTTTTACATTCAAGTTCACTTCTGTCGGCACTCCCGGAGTGCTACTATTTTTTAACCCAACCACCCTCTAGCCACATCCAGCAGTGGCCACATCTGCTGGCAGCACATTAATGCACTACGACTGTACGTAACTATTACGGTGTGAGTTGTGGATTTGTTTTGCCGGTCAGATAGTTGAAAATATGAAAATGAGTTTCAAGTCTCACTAAGATGTGGAGCGACATCAAATTTTATGGACAAAACAACTTTTGTATTAATTCTGGTACAAGTTTTGTGTTTTAGTGGTATGTTAAATTATGTTTATGGGGAGTTATTTTTGGGTACTAGAAGATAGTTACGGCTCGTGGTTGATTTATAATCTTAACTAATGGTAGTTTGGATGTAGCTTTATTAGCATTTTGGCATTTTGGACTTGGTCATTCTTTTATTTTTCCTAGTGTAGGTACTAGGTAGTGTAGAGATTCTGACCTCCTTGCAAGTGAGACCGGTAATATTTGAAGGCATATTCCATTCGAACGTTTAAGCATATGTCATATTGAGAGTCGTAGATTTGACGTAAGTATAATGAATAAGTCGAACTAATTATATATATTCAATGAAATTACTCCTAAAATAATATCCTATGAAAGCCAATAGGAGTTTAATTCAGTACAATAGTTCCCCCCATAGCGTAGGTGTTACAGTACCCACCTACCTAAGGTCCCGGCAGTAAAAGATTGGAATAAAGGAGAATTTGTTAATTTCAAGAAATTATAAAAAAGTGAAAATTCTCTTTGAAGTTAATTCGATGAGTTTCTGATCGACGTTGGAGGGTTAAAGCCTTTTACTACTTAGTCAGACGGGCATAATCCAAACTAATATTATAAATGCGAAAGTGTGTCTGTCTGTTACCTCTTCATGCTTAAACCGCTAAACCGATTTAGATGAAAGGTATAGCGATAGTTTGAGTCCCGGGAAATGACATAGGGTAGTTTTTATTCCGATATTCCGACGGGATCGACACTTATGCGCGTGTAAACGCGGGGCAATGCTAGTATAACATATTTAAGAACGTTCGTATTCTAATTTCAGTCTCAATATGTAAAAAATACCTCTAATTTACTTTCATTATTGTCAAGTCCTCGATAATGTGCGCTTGTATTATTTCGAACTTAACGACATTATCACGGACGTCTACGTCCATAAAATGGATGGAAATACGTGCACGTTATTCCTTAATTTGTATTGTCAATGTCAATTAATGTGTGTTGTCTTTGGTTCCTGGCCCTGACATCAAGCAATGGACAAAATTGTCAATTGTTTTTTATATGCTTGAATACGAGGCTTTTGACTACGCTACGTCGTATGTGTATATTTTGTCTTCTTTTTTGTGATGTACGTTTTGTTTGTGCAGAATAAACAACGTCTTTGAGATAAGATTTTGAATATGGTTCAGGTCGCGAGTTCGTTTCCTACGTCTTTTCACAACTTATTCATACTCAGAAAGCTTTACCCTTCGTATGCCGAAGAGCGCGGATCCACGCGAGACACAATGATTTTTTGATTGTTTTTAAGCTTTACCCTTCGTATGCCGATGAACGCGGATCCACGCGAGACACAATGACTTTTTGATTGTTTCTAAGCTTTACCCTTCGTATGCCGATGAACGCGGATCCACGCGAGACACAATGACTTTTTGATTGTTTCTGTAATTACGGCATTAATCTGTCGAGCTCCGCTAATGAGACACAATTGATTTTCTATAGGTATAGGCGACATGGGGTGCTTGATCGGTTAAACCGGTTAAAAATACTCAAGAAATACACCAACATTCCTCGTGACAAATAGTCCTCTTATTAATTTTACAACCCTCCCCATATTATTATTCCCCGGCACTTATTCCATCAACCTTTCAACTCCTAACTTTTGTAACCAACTCAAAGTTGAACAGTCTTGTAGAAATATAAAAGATCGTTGAGTGAAGACTGCGGGGTGACATGATACGGACAAAAGGCACCAGATTGCACCTACCTCCCCTTGGGTTAAGGGGAGGTTACCTTATGAATTTATTGGGTGGTTAAGTTTTTGTTGGGAGAATAATATTCTCTAATATTATGGTGGCTGTAAAGGTAACTAGTTTTTTCGTGTGGTAGTTTCCCAGGGAGGATTTTGTAGTGAAACTTCTTTACGCACGCTTGACTTGGGGAGTAAGCTGGCGAACGCGTGACGTAAGCGCTACGAAAACTGTGATCGGCGAGGCGAACGGGAGTTGAGTGGGGGATATAAGCAAGAGAAAGCAGTGCGCGCGCACATTTTCTTTCTCTCTTCCTCTCATAGCCAAATACGTTTGAAGTTTCACTTCAGTCGTGTGGTCATAAGCACACTCGGTTTTTTTTTTTATAAATTTTTAATCGATTATAAGATACCATGGGACTTCCATACTTACAATCACAAAGTCCATTGAGTCCTACTAAATAATGTCTTTGAATAATGAATGAATAAATAATACTGGCTAGGTACTGGTATTTCGAAAGACGAGCACTTACACTATTGGGTGAAGGCTAATGTCTTAGGCAAAATTTTGTGAACTGAATGATATCAGAGAGTCAAAAAAGATGTTACGAGGTTTATTAACGGGATTACTCCGCTCTTTTCAAATGTTAATGGGGCACATCTATACCATATAAAATTCAAAGGCCTGACTGACTGACTGATATATCAACGCACAGCCTAAACCGCTGGCCCTAGGGACATGTGAATAAGACTTAGTGAAGAGTAGGTATCCAGTAAGAAAGGGTTTTTCGAAATTCCACCCCTAAGAGGGTGAATGGGGGGAGGGTGAAATTTCATGCGGACGAAGTCGCGGGCAGAAGCTAGTAAGCTGATAATTAAAGTAGCAAGTCTAAAATTAGTCTTTAGAGCACATCATCATCTGCCTAGCCTTTTCCTAACTACGTTGGCGTCGGCTTCCAGTCTAACCGGATGCAGCTGAATACCAGTATTTTATATGGAACGACTGCCTATCTGACCTCCAAACCCAGTTTTCAGAGCACAATAATCACAAAAAAAAAAGCTATCGAGGATTTTTTCTTCTTATTTTTTTATTTTTAACCCAGACAGCATCCATCCCCTTAACAGTTGCAGCGGATTTCAAGACGGACGGACGGACAGCGAGCGGGGGGCAGGTAAAGGGGTCAACCGTCATCGATCGGGGTTCAACCCGCCGTAATCATACCCCACTTGTTTATTTTATATTGGAAATGTCAGCGCCGTGTGTGATGTTCGGTTGTTTCTGTACTTGCGCGAGTATTGAGGGGTTAAGATGTGTTTTGACGAAGTTGGATAGTGTTAGAGTTGTGAGTTTTATCTATGTATTGTATGTCGCTGAGGAAGGTGATTGAATTAATAGCCGTTTCATTAGTCGTATAGTGACTTTGAGTTAGGAGATAGATCATTCAAAAACTCGGGGACAAATACATACTTACTTATTTTGTTAAGATAGTAATTTTTTTTGTGGTAATGGCCGCGACTTACGTGTTGTATTGTAGGTCGTAGTGTAAATTATTTCATCACCACTGCTCTCATAACGGTAAAGGAAAACATCGTAAGGAAACCGGCATGTCCTAGAACCAAAAATTCGAAGACATGTGACATCTACCTACCCGCACTGGGCCCGCGTGGTGGATTACGGCCCACTCCCTCTCACAGAGAGGAGGCCTGTGTCCCAGCAGTGGGAACATTATAGGCTGATTATGCGTTCCTGTTGACAGCGATGCAGACGAATTCTTTGATGCCCTATGATTATTTTGTTTATATTTTTCATATAATTGTACATATTATTATAGTTTATATGTTAGCTTATATTATGTGAATATTTAATTTTTGGAATAAATAATTCCATCACCACTGCTCTCAAAATGGTGAAGGAAAACATCGTGAGGAAACCGGCATGTCCTGAACTGGATTAGGGCCCACTCCCTGTCACGAAGAGGAGGCCTGTGTCCCAGCAGTGGGAACATTATAGACTGATTATGAGTATTTTTTTGCTTTTTTTTAGCCTTATAGAGATATGAGGAACAGGGTGTAAAGTTCACTCATACTCTATAGAAAAGGGAGGATCCTCCGACCAGACGGGTGTTGTGTCTGGCGGGCAACTGCCCGATGACTCATGTCAGGCCGTTGTATATATGCTAGTTGCGCGGTAAACTCTGCTTGCGAGATGCAAGATTTGCGTGACGTCAGTATGACGCGTTGTTCGCATGTGGCGTTGTGGATACCGCTACAGCCTTTTTTGACATGTTTTTCCATCTGAGAATTTATTTTCAGTTTATTTATTCGACAGATCAGATTAATTTCATCCAAAAACTGTAACATTTTTGGATTGATCTTGTTAATAGTTCCTATCTGGACACTGTGAAATAGACCAATTAGCCTTAAGGTGAATGGGTAGTTGTAGCCCGCGAAATACAATTTTTCTTACGTTTTTTGCAATTTTCAGGTCAGTGTCAGGTTGTATCTTGATCAAAATATGATTTGCGACTATAATAGACATGTATTTACAGAATTATAGTCATTAGAATCATTAATATATCTCTTTAAGTTAGATTTCTACCATCAACACTTTTCCATACGAGATTTGTTCTTAACGGTAAAAATCTAACTTAGAAAGATGTATTAATGATTCTAATTATTATAATTCTGTAAATACGTACCCGTTATTGTCGTGAATCGTATTTTGATCAAGATACAACCTGACACTGACCTGAAAATTGCAAAAAACGTAAGAAAAATTGAATTTCGCGGGCTACAACTACCCATTCACCTTAATGAGACTAAGTACTTCTGAGATCTTATTTGAACTATTTCGGAAATCTTAGAAATTCCATCACATATTCTTGGAGATTTCCACTTGAAATTATCAGGTGCATGCTTCCAAGTCCCCGTTGTGTTGCGGTGGGACTGCAGCATACAACGCCGCCTCAAAGAGACTGGCGACGACTTAACACCTTACTCGAGCAGCAGTGAATGTTTAATAGCGGTCACTTTGTCAAGACACGCTCTCATGGGCTTTTTGAAAACTGACTGGGGGTGTATTTCCATTGTAGGACGCTTTTTGGTATTTTTATGGTCCTGTAGTTATTGGCAGAAGAACGGTTTATTTGAAACAATGTTGGTACTAGAAGAAATGCCTCATGAAAAGGGCTTCAACTAAATTAAATTTTTTTAAAGCTGGTTTTTATTGTTGAAGAACAATATTTATTCTTTAGTTTCTGGTGCCAATGTTAAAATTGAATAACTTTATTTGGCACAACTTTTTGAAGCAACTTCTATGAGTTTATCAAGTATCGGTCAGTTGCCATCTACCCGTATCGTGCCTTGGAAACGTACCAGCAAGTGCATGCACGGAGTGCGTCGCGGCCACACGGACTGTCTTGCCCCTTTATGCAGGTCCCCTCAATACAAGCGCTGCATATTTTAACCTTACCTCGACCACAGCCCGCTTCGTAAACGCTATCTGCTTTTGACTTCGCAAACATAACTTTACCTTACCGAGAGCCGAGGTCGTTCCATTTTCAATTGTATCTTCGTCGAGGTAAGACGTGTCGATGCTCTCGCGAGTGCAAATAGTATTTGGCAGGTGAGTAAAAGCAAAGTCATTGGTCGCGCTTGAGATATTAGCAGCTTCAGTACTCCAGATGAGTGCATTTACGTGGAGATATTTCCGATTTGATAGCCTTTGAGGCGGCGTGAATTCTGAATGAGTTTGGCTTCGGCTTGCTTTTGATTTAGGTGTCGTGGATGCCAGAGGGAATAAAGATGGGTAAATTTTTTGGAAATGAATTTTTTGAGGATTTATTTTTCAGATTTTCTTTGCGGGTAGGTCTTCTTAAGAATAAATCTAAAAATATTGTTTTTTCTCCCAACAAAAATGCCTCGATTTGGGCAGCTTATTCAAAAGTCCTTATACAGAGTCTTTGGTCAACTGGACCCACTCGAACTGGACCCGCGGGTCAAGTTGACCAAAGCAATAATTTTCTATATTGGCCAACTGAACCCACTGTCAAAATTAAAAAAAAAACATCTATTGTTTTAAGCTACCCGTAGATACAGTCGAAACAAAAAGACAATGGCACGAATCTGGTGCAGAATCTACGAGTACGTCAAAATCTAAAGATAAAGATAATATTTGTGAAACATGCGTTTACATAACATTCATTGTCTGTTAGTAGATTTCGAATCTTATTGAAGTGAAAACTTCTTTAGCGGCGTTGCACACTTTTTGTAATGGGTAAAAAATGTTAAACTCGCGTCAGGACATCGCGTCAGGACACGTGACCGTCAGGAGAGATCCCCCCCCCCTCTCTTTCTACGGCGGCGCCAACCGAAGTGAACTAAGTGACACGACAATGGATGGATGGATGGATGGACGTGGACGTGGATGTGGATGGATGGATGAATGGACAGCTGATGGCTCGACCGTCTGTGTAGTAGCCACACTGCTGTCATCATCATCATCATCATCATTTCAGCCGAAAGACGTCCACTGCTGGACATAGGCCTCCCCCAAGTACCTCCACTTCGGCCGGTTTTGTGCTTCTCGCATCCAACGAGTTCCTGCGGCCTTCACAAGGTCGTCGGTCCACCTTGTGGGAAGCCTTCCAACGGTACGCCTTCCGGTACGCAGTTGCCACTCTAGAACCTTTCGGCCCCATCGGCCATCTGTTCTGCGAGCAATGTGCCCTGCCCACTGCCACTTAAGTTTGGCAATTTTTCGGGCTATGTCGGTTACCTTGGTCCTCCTGCGTCCACACACTTGGTCCACACTGCTGTGTATTCGTAAAATTCCTGTATATAAAGTGTTTAAAATATGGAAATTGAACAAAGTGCATCTATTAATGAGAAAAGTGACGCAGAAATAGTGAAAAAAATGAGATATAAATCAATTATTAATTGAATTAAATTAATAATTGATTTATTTCAACGTTAATATTCAAGTTTTCACTTCTGCCGGCACTCCCGGAGTGCAACCCGTCTTTTTTTTTTAATTGATTTGTTGTCATGGCTTTATATGACTGGTTTTTTGTTGTATATTTTCGGGGCCATACAAAAAAAGCTTTTCCCCATGAGGGCAGTTTTTTGTCATAATAGTAGAGAAATCGTCTAAAAGTCTAGTTGGGGACCTCACGATGCTCACTGCATCACGATAGAAGGAGGAACCTTTTGTAATTCAAATAGACATACATTATTAATTTCTTCTGTACATCATTCAATTTCTTTCATTATTTTTAATTCTTTTACCTATTGTAGTAAGTATAGTAATTTTATTTTTGATGCATCGTCCTCGCATGTTATTTTATGATTAATGTACCCATGCAAAATATTGTAAAACATTTTAAAAGAGTAACTGTGGAGTTTCTTGCCCATTCTCCTTCATACGAAAACTACATTTTGGAATGGACGACTAGAATCAATTCTATTTTAAGGTAATTTTTGACGTTCAAAAGTGCCTTTTATGTGCCTATTTGAAATAAATACTTTGACTTTGACATCATCTAAACTATTATTATAAAAAGAAATTATTTGATCGTTTGTATGTTTGTTTTATTTTCGCTATCACGCTTAAACAACTAAACGGATTTGGATGAAATATGGCACATGGATAGACCATGACCTGAAGAAGGACTTAGGCTAGCTATCCTAGATCACAGAAGAAGTCGCAAGCAACAGCTAGTAGGATAATAAACACCGAGAATGTAAATTATACAAAATAAAAGCATTTAAAATTTTCTTTCTTTCTTACACTCTGAAACACTCATGTGCGACCCTGCACTCTAACCTACCTATCCTCGAATATATTACCTAGTTAAAAACAGCCACCAAAACATTAACTCGCAGATTTTTGCAAACAATCAGACCCTCCACAGTCCACACACTAGTAAGTACCCACCATATGTTTTTCATATAGTCATATCACCCGAGGTTGCTGCGAAACTAACCATTGTTCTTGCACGACAACCTGCCACCGACGAGCCAGGCGAGCTGTCTCAGATGTGACGTCACTGTATTTTTGTCAAGTAGTGTTGGTAGATGAGGACGGTGTTTATTAAGAGGAGAGTTTTTATTTAGTAGACCGGCTGCAGGCGTCAGCATTTTTAATTGAGACTGTATATGCACCGTGTTCTTCACGATATCCATAAACTTTGTCAAACGCTTCTATAGCTTTTACAAATTAAATCTAACAAAGGAAGTAGTACTTAAAAGGGCTTCGTTACTAAGATATTTGTAACTTCATTTAGTGAAATTTAATTGAGCTATGCAGTAAGAAAGGGTCTTAACTCAGTTTTAACAAGTTGCAGCCCGCCAAATCTTATGAATGAAAATACGTCATCGCTGCCAATTCGGATAAAGAGGCATGCATACATACTTATTGGGCGATTTACGTCAAGGCATTTAGTTTAAATGAAAATTAACAAAAAATAAAAAATTAGAATTCATTAATGTGTCCATAATGAAAATGCTTATTTCCATGGTCTGAACATCTGGTCGAAGTTTATGTATATCGTCTGGAACATGGTGTATATAGAATGTGTATATTGCTTAATTGGTTAGATAAAAAACCAGCCTTATTTATACCTTCAAGCAGGTAATGTCCAATGACCGAGAAAATTAAATTACATCAACTTAAAGTGGAGTCGAGAAGGGGTCAGGCTAAAAATAGTACAAGTTCTTAAGAAGGAGAGAGAAAAGACAAGAAAAAAAAGAACGAAGAGAAAGAAAATAGAAAGATCATTAAGAAGAAATGAGAGATAGTAGAACTTCTCATGACATAGGAGTCGACAAAAGGTCAAAAAGTCAAAGCATATAGGCATATAAAAGGCACTTTTGAACGTCAAAAATGACAATAAAATAGAATTGATTCTAGTTGCCCCTTCCAAAAGGTAGTTTTCGTATGGAGAAGAATGGGCAAGAAACTCCACCGTTACTCTTTTAAAATGTTTTACAATATTTTCGATCGTTCCCAAAATCTAGCTTTACTGTTTCTATAATTTCCAGTAAAATTAACAACATCAAAGTCAAAGTCAAAGCATTTATTAAATTTCAAATAGGCACAAAAAAGGCACTTTTGAACGTCAAAAATTATCTTAAAATAGAATTGATTCTAGTCGCCCATTCCAAAAGGTAGTTTTCGTATGGAGAAGAATGGGCAAGAAACTCCACCGTTACTCTTTTAAAATGTTTTAGGTACAATATTTTGCATGGGTACATTAATTATATAATAACATGTGAGGACGATGCACCTAAAATAAAATAAATTACTATACCACAATAGGTAAAAGAATTAAAAACGAAACCATGACATATAAATTAATTATCTGATAGATACATGGTGCTCACATATTTACAAACATGGTACAAGCAAAACGATTTTTATAAAAAAAATAAAAAAATACAAGTAATAAGTCAGGGTGTGAGTAATAAATGTAAAAACTAATAACTTATGTATTTTACTGTGTGTACATAAATAATAAAATAAATAAATAAATAAATAAAAAAAATTACAATTAAATTAGCAACCAGTTTGATTTTGTCTAGTCGAATCTTTACTTAGGTGAGGTAGCTGATAATAGTGTCGATCCCTTGCCTTAGGTGGAATAACAGCTCCCTTTCACAGTGAGGTTTTTACAGAATTGCACTAAAGTGATCACTAAAACAAAACATCGAATTCTGTCCTTGTCCAAATAAGACGCAAACCACAGATATAGATAGACCTAGATAACGCAAGTATTATCACGAACTGTATGAACACTAAGCGTGCCACTTTTTGACTATCTACTATGACGTCACAAGCTCGCGCTCTCTCGCTCACGCTCACCCAGCCAGCAGTACGCAGGACTGAGCGCGAAAGTGGCGGTTTATGATTTTCAATCGTAAACTGGTGCGATTTTTGGCACGCGAAGTAGGTGCTCTTGCGTTATCTAGGTGTATCTATATCTGTGACGCAAACCCATAAAAAATAAATAAGGCACAAAAGATATTACAAGTGATAATACAGCAGTGTGAGTTGGTAGGCAGACAGTGTCGTCACGCGTCGCTGATAATTCGCGCTACAGCTGAAAATGAGCTGCATATCACTGGCTATCCTGTGCTCATACAGGGTGTTACGTTTTCTTTTCGGAAATAATAATTTTTTTCATCACATTACTTTATTTATTTGTATAGCTATTTACATAATATAAGCTTACATATAAACTATAATAATATGTACAATTATATGAAAAAATAAACAAAATAATCATAGGGCATCAAAGAATTCGTCCGCATCGCTGTCAACAGGAATAGTGCCCAATAGGCTGGCAGCATTGCCACGTTGTATGGCAATGCTAATTCTTTGGCCAAGAAATAGGCCAGCCCTCTGGTCACGTGAAGAGTCGACTAACCGCTTGGCGATACCTCGAAAAACCAAGTGGGCACTCGGACCCCATGGCCCTAGTGTTTCAACCCCAAGATTTTATTATACTATCAGATTTTATTCATGACATTTGAATAAAATCTGATAATATTGGTCTTCTGTCTGCCGCATGCCGGACAAACTGTGGGCCCAAATAGCACAGAATTGGTGCCCTGAGACAGTGAGGCGGGGTCGCGGCAGACCACGTAGGAGATGGCGGGACGAGCTGCATAGGTTCCGTCAAAACTGGAGGGAGGACGCGCGGGCTCGCGAAAAATGGAAGGAGTGGAGGGAGGCGTTTGCCCAGGAGTGGGACAGCGCAGGCTAGATTTAAAAAAAAAAAAGACTGGTTGCACTCCGGGAGTGCCCGCAGAAGTGAAAACTTGAATATTAACGTTGAAATAAATCAATTATTAATTTAAGTTATATAACAATTTTTTTTTTCACTATTTCTGCGTCAATTTTTTCATTAATAGATGCACTTTGTTCAATTTCCATATTTTAAACACTTTATATACACGAATTTTACGAATACACAGCAGTGTGGCTACTACACAGACGGTCGAGCCATCAGCTGTTCATCCATCCATCCATCCACTTCCACTTCCACTTCCACTTCGACTTCCACTTCCACTTTCACTTCGACTTGCACTTCGACTTCCACTTCGACTTCCACTTCGACTTCCACTTCGACTTCCACTTCGACTTCCACTTCCACTTCGACTTCCACTTCGACTTCCACTTCCACTTCGACTTCGACTTCCACTTGGACTTCCACTTCCACTTCCACTTCCATCCATCCATCCATCCATCCATTGTGTCCGTGTGTCACTTCACTTCGGTTGGCGCCGCCGTAGAAAGAGGGGGGGGGAATCTCTCCTGACGGTCACGTGTCCTGACGCAATGTCCTGACGCGAGTTTAACATTTTTTACCCATTACTAAAAGTGTGCAACGCCGCTAAAGAAGTTTACACTTCAAAAATATTGGTCTTCAAATTCAGTACAACGTACAACTTGTAGAAGGTACTATCGCGGACACTCCCGTCTGACCACCACGAAGTTCAAAATTTTTTAAGTGATCGGGCGGAAAAGGCCGCGATGGTACGTAAGAGGGATATATACCTGTCTTTTTCTTCTTCGTGTTGCTGGCACGACCGTATTTCGTCATCGTCGCGTCTTCGGTGGCAGGGCAGATGTGACTTTTACTGCATGTTTTGAGGCACAGAGAGAAGGTGTAGCATAGTTACGACATAGCTCCACACCCACCTAATACTGTTCTGACGAGGTAGCCCCCTTTACTGGTTGGAGTTACATTTTCCCACTTATATCCGGAGACGATTCAGGGACTTCCAAGTGGACGACGAAATGAGACACCCTGCAGAAAGATGCTCCTTTGGGGCGCTGACCGGGATCGGTTTCAGGGAGCCTGTAATCGTTCGGCATGTTTCGTATTTATAAATATTAGGTCCTTACATATGAAATTGGCATTTTTCGTACTGGCCACTTTAATCACGAATTTCTCCTCTTTGGTAAGGAATTCCAAATTCAAATTTGTACAGCTATTTACTCATGTATTTGTGCTTCGATGACCGTCATTCATTTGTTTTTTTTCTTCTGTTTTTTCTGTTTGCGTCACTCATTTTACAAAATGAAAAATTTAAAATATCGCATTATTTACGAGTACGAGTTCCGCCGTGGCACTAGTGCTGCGGAAACGACTCGAAGGGTGAATGATGTGTATGGCGGTCATGTTGCAAAAGAAAACACAGTTCGTTTTTGGTTCCAACGTTTTCGTTCTGGAAATTTCGACCTGCAGAACAAGCGCCGTCCACGGGGCTTGTTCTGCAGGTCCCTCTGTCTCTGATCTGGTCTCTGAGACCCAAGTTGATAATGGAGAATTGAAGGCTATTGTGGAAGCGGACCCATCGCAAACCACGTCCGAGTTAGCTGCAGGCTTCGATGTTAGTGATAAAACTGTTTTAATTCACTTGAAGCAAATTGGGAAGATTAAAAAGCTTGAAAGGTGGGTACCTCACGAATTGACTGAAGCAAACCGGCAAACGCGCGTCGACTGCTGCGTTACATTACTGAACCGGCACAACAATGAAGGTATTTTAAACCGAATCATTACCTGTGATGAAAAATGGATTCTTTACGATAATCGGAAGCGCTCAGCGCAATGGTTGGATCCTGGCCAGCCAGCCAAATCCTGCCCCAAGCGAAAATTAACCCCAAAAAAGTTACTTGTAAGCGTTTGGTGGACTAGTGCCGGTATTGTTCATTACAGTTTTCTCAAATCTGGCCAGACTATTACAGCTGATGTCTATTGTCAGCAATTACAAACCATGATGGAAAAGCTAGCGGCTAAACAACCAAGGCTGGTCAATCGCTCCACGCCACTGCTGCTTCACGACAACGCCAGACCACACACTGCGCAACAGACGGCTACCAAATTAGAAGAGCTTGAATTGGAATGTCTTAGACATCCTCCGTACTCCCCGGACCTTGCTCCAACAGATTACCATTTTTTTCGCAATTTGGATAACTTTTTGCAAGGGAAAAAATTCAACTCCGATGGGGCAGTCCAAATCGCCTTCAAAGATTTTATTGATTCCCGTCCGACTGGTTTTTTTAGTAAAGGGATCAATGAACTACCTATAAGATGGCAAAAGTGCATTGAAAACAATGGTTCATACTTTGATTAATTAAATATATTATATTAAAAAATATTCGACTTTTTGTTCCTTCCATACAAAACGCCAATTTCATATGTAAGGACCTAATATATAGGTATGTATGTTCAGCTGGTTCCTACTCGAAAGTAAGCAAAATTTGAAAAGTATGTGATACGATGTTCTGAATTGAACTTTTATGGACTGATTTGAAAAGTGTCTCCCTCTCTTATCAGTGAAGTAAGCTAAAAGTGGTGACCACCACGAAAATAGTTCTGACTTTCAAAGCACCATCATAACTTTTACACACTCTGTATATCCTCCTTGTACCACCAGACACCGTTCGCCGCGCAGGCGTAAAATAAAAATTAAAATAAACAAAAGGCAACACTCGTCCTACACCCCGGGGCCGGTCGTATTAAAGCTTTTGTCCTAAGATTAGCTGTTAAGAAAGGCCGTAATACCAGCTAGGTCTGTCGTCTGAACCTCACTGCTACTGGAATTAGTCGGTTTTGTGAAGGGGGGCGGGGAGGGGGGGGGGACTTTTGTTGCTCTTTAGATGAGAAAACTATGAGGAATGAAGTAGTGTTGTGACTTGATGTTTGTTAGTGTTTTGTTTTAACGCGTTCTCGTTTTGTTTTGTTTTTAGAATGGAATGTTCTGCTTGGTAGTGTGTTTGGATTGGCTGAGCGTCAAGTGTAGTTACTTATGTTGGTTTTTACTCGTGATATAAGAATTCTTGTTAAATGTAAAGGTATCAAACCTCAACCTCGTTGCATTTCAAAAGAAGTTGGTGATGTTTAGGGTTCCGTACCTCGAAAGGAAAAAACGGAACCCTTATAGGTTCACTTTGTTGTCCGTCCGTCTGTCTGTCAAGACCCTTTTTCTCAGGAACGCGTGGAGGTATCAAGCTGGAATTTATATCAAATATTCAAGTCTACTGTTCTTTGGAGCTGTGAAAAAATCAAACTTCTAAGCCAACGCAATCAAAAGATACAGCCCTTTATGCCGCAAATTTCCAAGGAAATTTTCGACACTCGCAAGGGAATCAAAACCTATAGGGTACTTCCCGTAAACTCATAATTTTAAAATTTGATACGAAGCAACGTCTTCTAGCACAGATAAAGGAAAAATTGCGAAAACCGCAAATTTTTAGTTAGGTACATCATATAATAAAAATATTTTTAATAATTTTAAACTTACTACCCCTTTCCTCATGAACGCGTAGAGTTGTTAAATTGAAATTCTTATCAAATACTGAGGTCTATAATACCTTTAAACTGTAATAAAATCAAACTTCTATGTCAACCCAATCAAAAGAAACAACAATTTAAGCCGCATATTTTCAAACTCGCAACTACTCGCAAGGGAATCAAAACCTAAAGGGTACTTCCAGTCGACCTAGAATCTTGAAATTCGGCATGAAGCAATGTTTTATAGCACATATAAAGGTAAATTCCGAAAATATAAATTTTTATACGGAACCCTCGGTGCGCGAGTCTTCCGTACTTGGCCGGTTTTTATTCCTTTTTTCTGGTTTATTTTTTGGACGGATGTCAATTCTGTGAAAAAAATACTTGAAAAATATTTCAACTGTTTTTACCTTAATATTTATTATTTTTAATCTTACCAAGGGTACTAGAGTGTTGCCCAGTAACTGGGTTGTGAAGTTCTCCTCATTTCTTTCACTCCCCTATTTTATGTGGAGTTACTACTCCACGTAAAATACTGGTATTCAGCTGCATCCGGTTAGACTGGGAACCTTCCCCAAAAATATTTGGGAAAAGGCTAGACAGATGATGATGATTTATTATTTTAAATTACAAATACTGAATTTCAATTCCTACCTACCCCCTACGTATCGCACCGCACCTACGGATCCGAATGCACGATACGTATCTCGATCGTCGGACTTAATCATTCAGCATCTACCAGTCAACCTGTATACCTATAGCTTCGAAAAATTCATCCGCATCGCTGTCGACTGGTAATGTACCCAAGAGACTGGCGGCATTACCACGTTGTATGGCAATGCTTAGCCTTTGGGCAAGGTAAAAGCCAGCCCTTGGGTCACGGGAAGTGTCAACCAGCCGTTTTGAAATTTCCATAAAAAACCATTAGCACTCGGACCCCACGGCTCGAGGGTCTCAACCCTAAACGGTTCGAAAATATAATTATTTGGGTACATTACCAGTCGACAGCGATGCGGATGAATTTTTCGACGCTATACTTTAGTTTGAGTATAGTTTTAGTTAAGTTAGGTTTTGATTTTGTTATATTTGTTAATTAAAGATATATGTATTATTCATAAGCAAATAAACTAAAACTTTTATTTAGAAACTTACAATTGACCTTTGCAGTTGACTGTACCTACTTATACGCAAATATAGTGTCTATCTTAGCAATCAATCATGTTGCAATATCTTTGAAAAAGATATTATATTTTAAGTAGATGGTCCAATGTCATTACGACATAGCACCATCTATGATTGTATCAATATCAAATAACATTCCAAATTCACCTTGGGACATCTTTAATTCTGCACTTTCCCAAATTGTGTCTAGAGGCCAAAATATTACGCAAAACATAATTAAAATTGTTGTCTTTTTAGTCATTTATCCTATACACCTACTTAAACATTATAATGAATTCAAAACTTCACCTTATAGGCTTGTAGGCGATTTCCTAAATTTTTTAATGAAATATTATCATATCGAGAAGTTCCATGAACACTAAAAATCAATTAAAACTAATCTACAAAGTAATATCACGAACAAAATGCTAATAAACTAAAAACAATCTACACAAATCGCACAGTGGACAAGACACAAAATTTCTCTAGGCAAAAAAAAATCCCGAGAAAAAAATTTATCTCTACATTTATCACAACGTAGAATTCCTTTAAAAAAGTAAATTCTTTTCTTTAGCATCGATGGAAAGAACGGCGAAAGAGAATTAATGCAAAACAAAAGTCCCGCTATCTGGATGGTGGGCGTAGCGGCGGCACTAAATTACTCGATGGGCGTCAACCCACCGCCATGTATCAATCAGGCTGGCCCAGATTTATGGGACAGTACACTTCGGAATCGTTAGCCTCCGCGACGAAAATGTGTTACTGTTATCCTGTGTCTTCCGACTTTTCTCTTTTTTCGGAGGGTGGGGTGTCGTTCGTTTATCTAGACTTGCGAAAATACGAATTGCGTGATTGTGTTCGCTGTAATTCATGGGGAAAGCTGTTATGTACTTGACTGAGCACCTATGTATTTTGTTCAAAAAATAAAAAAGTGATAAACCTGAAGGTCTTTGTCTGAATCTAAACTTATTCATTGATATTTTGTTTTGTTTCAGGGTGCCTCAGATTCAAATAGCCAAAAATTTAAGCCCCACAAAAATATTACCCAAAAAACAAACAAAAGACGGGTTGCACTCCGGGAGTGCCGGCAGAAGTGAAAACTTGAATATTAACGTTGAAATAAATCAATTATGAATTGAATTAATATAACTAATTTTTTTTCACTATTTCTGCGTCACTTTTTTCATTAATGGATGCACTTTGATCAATTTCCATATTTTAAACACTTTATATACACGAATTTTACGAATACACAGCAGTGTGGCTACTACACAGACGGTCGAGCCATCAGCTGTCCATCCATCCTTCCACATCCACGTCCACCATCACCGTCACCGTCACCGTCACCGTCACCATCACCGTCACCGTCACCGTCACCGTCACCGTCACCGTCAACGTCACCGTCACCGTCACCGACACCGTCACCGTCACCGTCACCGTCACCGTCACCATCACCGTCACCGTCACCGTCACCGTCACCGTCACCGTCACCGTCACCGTCACCGTCACCGTCACCGACGCCGTCACCATCACCGTCACCGTCACCGTCACCGTCACCGTCAACTTCACCGTCACCGTCACCGACACCGTCACCGTCACCGTCACCGTCACCGTCACCGTCACCGACACCGTCACCGTCACCGTCACCGACACCGTCACCGTCACCGTCCGTCCGTCCGTCCGTCCATCCATCCATCCATCCATTATCGTGTCTCACTTGGTTCACTTCGGTTGGCGCCGCCGCCGTAGAAAGAGGGGGGGGGGGGGGAAATCTCTCCTGACGGTCACGTGTCCTGACGCGAGTTTAACATTTTTTCCCCATACAAAAAGTGTGCAACGCCGCTAAAGAAGTTTTCACTTCTCATGCTCTAAAAGTTCGTCTTTATGTTGTGCTTAGGCGACATAAAATCGCTTTTTATGTTCTAGTGCATAAAGTAATTTTTTTTTCTGAGACTAAGGTAATCAGGCAAAACAGCCACACGCGCAATAAAACTTCGCAGATTAAAGTCGTGATTTATTTCATTTTCTTTAATTTATACCACTTCCGTGTTTTCTATCGTTAATTTAATAAAATCAGGTAAAATAGTTGTCATTTATTATTTAAAAACGCAAAGAAACGTTTTTATGACTTGGCAGTATGAAGTACCCAAGTCGAATGACAAATGTCGAAATTAAAAAAAAAACTTTTAAAGTTTCGTGGCGGTATTATCTGTGGTGGCGGGAATTAGCTATGCTTTGCAACATTTTTGATTAATTATGTACTGTATACTTTATGCCTGTTTCATTTTCTCGCAATCGAAGTGAAAAGCAGAGTGTATAACTCAGGCATAAACGAGCCATTTTACCCCTCGACTTAACTATTCACCCTCGCCTGCGGCTCGCGTGGATATAAACGTCTCGGGGTAAAATAGCTTCTTTTATGCCTTAGTTGTACAATCTACTATTTCACTTCAAAAATAAATAAATCCTTTACTATTACAGGCAGCAATACAATAAAAACATTTATAAAATTAACTTTTTCCAGTACAGTCTGTGTCGCCATCAGCATTGATGGTTGTGTCCCATCCTTTGTCGGCGTGAAGCACTGTGCTCTTGTCATGTTGACATAAATGGAAAAAATGCGAATGGCCGCCACACTGAGGCTAATTTCCTTTTCAATGTTCCCTGTCCGTGTCCGTGTGTCCATGTCAGTCCGGCTTGACGTCCCTTTCAGCTATTTCAAGCTTTGATGTTGTTTTTGACGGTAATTAATTACGTTTGTAATTTTTTACGTGTGTGAGTTTTTGTAATTAAATTTTTTATGATGTTTTAATTTTCTACTGATGAGTGTGTTTGATTTGTGAGAGTTGAATTAGTGTTATTTTTTATTAAGTGGCTGTCTACTGGGTAGTTTAATTTCCTTTGAAAGTATTTGGACACAATATTTACATTTTGAAACAATAAATATTGTAGTTAGCAAAAATGTGATTTTATTTTATGAAGCTACATAATTCAATCATTTTTTTTACTTCGTCTTTTACAAAGGCCCCTACCGCAATCGTTCTGAAAACGAGAATAACATAACAAAAAAAAAAAAAACAAAACAAGTTCTTATAAAATCTACACCTTGCATCAACACATCTTGCATCATCATCATAAAGTAAGTTTCCTAAAAAATATTTTCACCGTCCTCAAAAAGCCTTTACGATCCAAGTCACACGTACCCCGTACGTACCTCCTTCCGCGTACGAAATACGAGCGACACGCGTAACTGTAACGATACGATTGCGTAAACACACAACAACTCACACCTGTGCGGTATTTACGAGTTGTGCTCGACTGTACGCCAATTTATTCGCACTGTTGTTACTTTTGTGCTTTATAGTACTGTGCGAGTCTATTGAATGATTGGGCGTTAATTTTGATGAAAATGCTGCGAGTGATGTTTTTTTTTTTGTTTTTTATGTTGTTTCTTTTTTCGAAATAATAACGGTATTTTTTTCACTTTGAGTCTTTTGATCCAAAAAGGTATGAATGTCGATAGCTATAAGAGTAGGGGAAGACCAAAGAAACGATGGATGGACTGTGTGAATGATGATTTGTGTTTAGAAAGGTGGTGACTACCGAGTTGACGACTAATAGAGAAGTATGGAAGAAAACGCCATGTTGCGCCGACTCCAAATAAGTTGGGATAAGGGCAGAGGGGCAATTCTCGTAATTTTAATAAAGTCAAAGTCAAAGCATTTATTTCAAATAGGCACATAAAAGGCACTTTTGAACGTCAAAAATTATCTTAAAATAGAATTGATTCTAGTCGCCCATTCCAAAAGGTAGTTTTCGTATGGAGAAGAACGGGCAAGAAACTCCACCGTTACTCTTTTAAAATGTTTAGGTACAATATTTTGCATGGGTACATTAATTATAATAACATGTGAGGACGATGCACCTACAATAAAATTACTATACCACAATAGGTAAAAGAATTAAAAACGAAACCATGACATATAAATTAATTATCTGATAGATACATGGTGCTCACATATTTACAAACATGGTACAAGCAAAACGATTTTAATTAAAAAACAAAATACAAGTAATAAGTCAGGGTGTGAGTAATAAATGTAAAAAAAAAAAGAATAAAAAAATTTACAATTAAATTAGCGACCAGTTTGATTTTGTCTTGACTCTAGATTGTCCTATGGAGCAAGACCAGCATGTTTCCAAGCGTTCTTATCTTGGATATAATCTTCTAATTTATAGTATGCTTGTTTACAACGTGTACGTTTAATGTGAGTTTTAAATTTTCTTTCATTTCATTGCAATATATCACAAGGTATTTTATTGTAACATTTAACACAGTACCCCATAAAAGATGTATGTACTTTGGCTAATCTGAAAAATGGTTGATGTATTTTATCTTTATTTCTTGTATTAAAGTTATGTCTATCGCTTATTTTATTAAAAAGATGTAGATTTTTTCTTACATACATAATATTTTCATAAATGAATTGGCAAGGTACCGTCATAATATTAATCCTTTTAAATAGTTCCCTGAGAGATTCGCGGCGACGTAGATTATAAATGGCTCTGACAGCTCTCTTTTGCAAAATAAAGATGGATTCAATGTCAGCAGCTCGACCCCATAGTAAAATGCCGTACGACATAATGCTGTGAAAGTAGCTAAAATAGACTAAACGCGCGGTTTCTACATCTGTTAACTGTCTTATCTTCCTAACAGCATAAGCGGCGGAGCTAAGCCGCCCCGCAAGAGATGTTATGTGAGGTCCCCATTGTAATTTCTCGTCTAGCGTGATTCCCAGGAAAACCGTTTGATCAACAAATTCTAGTTTTTCTCCATTCAGTATGATGTCACATTCGCTACTTCTAACATTTGGTAATTTAAATCTAATGCATTTGGTTTTCTTTTCATTTAGTACCAAATTATTTACCGTAAACCAATCTTGGACCTGAAGAATAGAGTTATTCACGTCGTCAAGATTTTAATAACGTTCACAGTCTGATCTCAGTCTCAATCTGTCAAAAATACCTCTAATTTCCCTACATTTTGACAAGTTTTGGACGTTTTGTTTGTCGCCGAGATGAGATTGCGACTAGATTTTGAATGATTTAAATTACGAGAATTGACCTTCTGGAGAATTATGATGAATTTGATCAAAGGTTAAATTGTTGAAAGAACTTTTAACAAAAACGTCCATCAGCCTGCCTCCTAAATAACCTTAGTCCTACCTAAGCATATTTTGTAACGTGTACCACTGTGCTTATATCCCTTTATTCATAGTTTAAACGTGAAAAATGTATGGTTAATTAAAAATTCGCTAATCATTACTTATCTTTATGCAACGTTTATGAATACCGTTACGCATAGTAGATTTTTAGGACAAGAAAACCTTTTGTATCATCCAAACAGTAAGAAGTATACTAATCTTTACTACTGTCAAAGCCGCCATTTTGTTTCTCCGCCATTTGAGTTCCAAAAAATATATAATAATACCTATTAATAAAAATGCAAATTTGAAGTTTAATTCAACGGTCCGATTAGCCTCCTTGAGGGTACAGTGACGTAGATAACCGACGGAGCTGAGGTACAGTCGCGTAGATAAGCGGCTTTCATTACTGGCGTGTCGCGGCGACAATGGATTGCGACAACAAATCTCGGCGTTGAGTTATTTGTTGCTTCTGAGGTTATGTCGGTGACTGTACCTGTTATTGATGCTTTTGTTCTTGATTGTAGTGCACTCTTGAAGGTGATGGGAGGTTAGGAGACGCCTGAGTTGTCTTTCGCTTAAATCTTACTTACATAATTTTTGGGAGACGACAAAAAAGTGTAACAGAATTTCAAACAGACCGACGCGGCGACGGACTACTTGCTTGAAGGAAAGTGGTTGAAATGTCTTTAAAAACTCCAAAACCAAGTTAGCTTTGCATAAGCATAAATGTTAGCATACACAATAATCGACTATTTAACTAATATTATTTGTGGGTTGCAACATTATCATTTTTTTTAAGGGAACTATATTTTCTATCACCAAAATTTATATTTGTCATCAAGTTGTATCACCTAATAAATAGATCTATCGCCACGAAATATTTGTATCACCTAATAAATAGATCTATCGCCACGAAATATTTTCGTTCTCAGATAGCGGGGCTCCGTCGACATAGGATGCAAGAACGAGCGAAGGGCACCCCGAGGTTCGGTTTGGTTAGGTTACTTTAAACCCTTTACACAGAAATAGGGGCCCCGCGAAGCGGGGCTCCATCGACATAGGATGCAAGAGCGAGCGAAGGGCACCCCGAGGTTCGGTTTGGTTAGGTCACTTGCATTGTTTGGTGACTACATTTTGGTGACAGATCTACTATTTGGAGGACAAACCCTATTATTTAAGAAACACAAAACTAATTAAATTGGTGATAGCTTAAATGATACCCTTTTTTTAACATTTTATGCTTTTTGGTTTGTGGCAACCCATAAATAAGTGACTGATGAAAAACGGCGGGAAAAGTGAAAAATTCAGCCTATAAGGTCCCCACTGCTGGACACAGGCCTCCTCTCTGCGAGAGGGAGTGGGCTGTAATCTACCACGCGGGCCCAGTGTAGGTTGGTTGATGTGACATGTCGTCGAATTTTTGGCTTAGTTAACTTTGCCAATAAAATGTTAAAAGCTCATCTATCTATACTTATAATAAATCTGTAGAAGTGAAAATTCTGTACATTGAAAATATCCAAAAAATAAATGGCAGGGGGTGTTACTAGACCGACACCGAACCCAAAAATGTGATTAAAAACTTTTTGTCCGTCTATCTGTCTGTTTGTTCAGGCATCACGCAAAAACTACCGGTTCGATTACGATGAAACTTGGTATAATTATTCCTTAATATCCTGGGCACCACACTGGGTACTTTTTATCCCGGAAAAGTA
This sequence comes from Amphipoea oculea, assembly GCA_945859645.1. Lineage (NCBI taxonomy): Eukaryota > Metazoa > Arthropoda > Insecta > Lepidoptera > Noctuidae > Amphipoea > Amphipoea oculea. The sequence continues at coordinate 21,831,586 of OX243873.1, forward strand.
TATACAATAAAGAACCAAACTTATTTTTGCGGTTCGATCCCTAGACCCGATTACTGTACCAACCGCAAATAATAAGTTTGTCGTAGGTTACGTCATCCGCAGTGGAGTTATTATTATATATAGGCTATTTAACATCACGCTGCGACTCTTAGGAGCCGAGCAGAAAGGAAAAAAAAAGTCAGAAAGAACGCCAAGCGAAAACGATGCAATGCGATGTGTCGGGGGAACCAAAGATTCCACGCAGACGAAGTCGCGGGCAGAAGCTATCTTATCTAAAGTTAGAGATAATTAAATTGTCCGTATAATCAAAGCACAACAGGGACCCTGTTAAGCAGAAAAGATCCAACCAGCAATTTGTCGAAAATCGAGTTATATATATAGTTAGAATCTACACATTAAACTTTATATACGCAAAAAGATCCAAAAAAGTAACAAAATGTTGGTTGGATCTTTTCTGCTTAACAGGGTCTTACTGTCTTTCGTTGATAGTTTTATGAAGTGGTTATAACGCGGCCAATTGACGTACTGTGTTAATTTGATAAACTATTCAAACTCAAACTCAAAGCATATATTTCAATTAAACCATTACAGGCACTTTTGAATTGTCAAAATTAAGTAGTCGGTCAGTTGGTCAGAAAGTTGAAGCTAGTTGCCCATTCCAAAGCGTAGATCTCTATGGAGAAGAACGGGCAAGAAACTCCATGGACACTCTTTTTAAAACAAGATATTACAAAATCCTGGGTACATTATTGTTGTTGCTTCTATATGTGAGAACAATGTTAAAAAAACACACAAATGAAGAAACAATACAAGAAATAAGATTAAAAATAAGCCTTGGCAGTTAAGAGATGACCAGTCTCAACCGACGGCGTCCGTTCACGAACATGACGCATGGATCAGCACCATCCAGCTCAACCATTTTGTAGGGAACCGATATTTCCTTTACTGTAGGTACTTACCTGGGTTTACAGCTGAAATAAATATTGGTTGCTAAATTAATGGAGAGAGAGTTTTCATTCAGCTGGAGCTGGATGGTATACAGTTTCACATTAGATAACTTGTTGCCTCTTACTGCAGATACCATTTACAGGCAGATAAACTAAAAAAAAAACATTTATTAGATACTAGCTGCGCCCCGCGGTTTCACCCGCGTAAATGTCGATCCCGTGAGAATATTGGAATAAAAAGTAGCCTATATGTTAATCCAGGGGGTCAGCTACCTCCATACAAAATTTTATCAAAATTGGTCCAGCCGTTTGAGCGTGAAGAAGTAACAAACATATAAACACACACACACACACACTCACAAACTTTGAACTGTCTACCTATTTATGGTTCATGAGATACAGCCCGCTGCCAGACAGACAGGCGGACGGACTGACAGTGGAGGTTTAGTAATAGGGTTCCGTTGGCATCTTTTGGGTCCGGAACCCTAAAAAGTGAAGCGCTAATTAGCATTTTTGCAATTCAGTTTAATGAGAGATAGACAATTATTATGACTGAAAACCAAATAGCTGTTTATATTCTATTGTAAGCCATTACATTTTCAGCACAAAATAATTTATTATAACTAAACCCAGGTACAGTTTTAGATCGGTGCAGGCAGTCGGAAATATCTAAAATCAATTTAATTTCAATCAAACACGACAACGTAATGTAAACAGATCTGTCTTTTATAACCTCTACTTTATGATGACACCAAAGTAAACTGCGCTTGCGCATCAGAGGTAACGAGTAACTGTGTGCGCTTCGGGAATTTAATGAAGTGGAAATAGTTTTTTTTTTTAAGCTTTTTATTAACATTTTTCAAAGTCAAAGTCAAAGTCAAAGCATTTATTTCAAATAGGCACATAAAAGGCACTTTTGAACGTCAAAAATTATCTTAAAATAGAATTGATTCTAGTCGCCCATTCCAAAAGGTAGTTTTCGTATGGAGAAGAACGGGCAAGAAACTCCACCGTTACTCTTTTAAAATGTTTAGGTACAATATTTTGCATGGGTGCATTAATTATATAATAATATGTGACGACGATGCACCTACAATAAAATTACTATACCACAATAGGTAAAACAATTAAAAACGAAACCATGACATATAAATTAATTATCTGATAGATACATGGTGCTCACATATTTACAAACATGGTACAAGCAAAACGATTTTAATTAAAAAACCAAATACAAGTAATAAGTCAGGGTGTGAGTAATAAATGTAAAAAAAAAGAATAAAAAAAATTACAATTAAATTAGCAACCAGTTTGATTTCGTCTAGACTCTAGATTGTCCTATGGAGCAGGACCAGCATGTTTCCAAGCGTTCTTATCTTGGATATAATCTTCTAATTTATAGTATGCTTGTTTACAAAGTGTACGTTTAATATGAGTTTTTTTCGTTTGTATGTATGTGTTTCCGGTTAGGTAGGTTCATTTCATTAGGTTTGCGAAATCTCGACCTTGAAAATCTCGAAATCAAGAACTCGCCAGGTCCGGCTGAGATCTAGGATGGCCACAATTTATCTTTTTTGGCTGCCTTTTCCCAACTATGTTGGGGTCGGCTTCCAGTTTAACCGGATGCAGCTGAATACCAGTATTTTACATGGAGCGACTGCCTATCTGACCTCCACAACCCAGTTACTGGGTAACACGATACCCTTTGGTAAGACTGGTTGTCAGACATCGTTCTTAAATATACGTAACTATAATATTTTTGTATAAATAATAATTTAAATGAGTGTCCATGGAGTTTCTTACCCGTTCTTCTCCATAGGTACCTACTACGCTTTGGTAGAAAATCAATGATTTGGTCAACTGGATCCGCGAGTCCAGTTCGAGTGGTTCCAGTTGACCAAAGACTCCTAGCTTCATATCTTCTGACTGACCGACTTCTTGACAATTCAGAACTGCCTGTAAATGGTTTAATTAAAATAAATGCTTTGAGTTTGAGTTTGACAACTGTGTATTCTTTATTTACATTACTTCCATGCTGTTCAGTTTTATCCTAAAATAACAAAATTAAAACCTAACTTAACTAAAACTATACAAAAACTAAAATATAGCGTCGAAAAATTCATCCGCATCGCTGTCGACTGGTAATGTACCCAAGAGACTGGCGGCATTACCACGTTGTATGGCAATGCTTAGCCTCTAGCCAAGGTAAAAGCCAGCCCTTGGGTCACGGGAAGTGTCAACCAGCCGTTTTGAAATTTCTTTAAAAAGACCATGAGCACTCGGACCCCACGGCCCGAGGGTTTCAACCCCAAACGGCTCGAAAATATAATTTCCGATAAGGTTATTATATTTTCGCCGCTTGAGGTTTTCCGCAGCCGAAGCAGCAGTTTGACATAACATAATCATAATCAGCCTATAATGTTCCCACTGCTGGGACACAGGCCTCTTCTCTGTGAGAGGGAGTGGGCCGTAATCCACCACACGGGCCCAGTGTGGGTTGGTAGATGTCACATGTCTTCGAATTTTTGGTTCTAGGACATGCCGGTTTCCTCACGATGTTTTCCTTCACCGTTTTGAGAGCAGTGGTGATGAAATAGTTTAAACAAAGTAAAGCGCCTGTCGGGTTCGAACTTACGACCTACAACTCGTAAGTCGCGGCCGATACCACTGGGCCACCACTGCATCACGCCTTTATTCCTCAAAGGCATGGGCTGAACTCCCACATTTCCCCAGTTATGTTTAAGTCCCATGTAACAAGGGCGAGCCTATTGCTATCAACCGGACACAAATCCAGACTCCGGGCTGCTACTGAGAAATCCCATATCGAAAACCCCAGTCACACTTTGCCCGACCCGGGAATTGATTCCAGGACCTCATGCTCAGCAGTATACTAACGACGCTGTTTATCATCATCATCATCATTTCAGTCGAAAGACGTCCACTGCTGCACATAGACCTCCCCCAAGCACCTCCACTTCGACCGGTTCTGTGCTTCTCGCATCCAACGGGTTCCGACATGGGACATGGGTTCCGGTTTGTTTATGGTAGTATGTAATTGTCTATTCGATAAGATATTTGTTACTTACTCATTGCTGCTATTTTATTTATGTCCTGGAGATGAATTAGATGGCATTATATGAGTATGCATTGGTAATGCATAAAGAAACCATGAACATAAAATCAAAGTCAAAGGTCATTTGTTCAAATTACGCTGAGAATCAGCATGTTTATTTATTTTTATTTTACAGAAAGCTTACAGACTAATAACCAGAATTAGAAATCGTTCGTAGGTAAAAAAATTGCTAATTACAAGCTTCCACATATATACATCTAGTTACAAGTACTAACAAGTACTATGCGTTGAATATTTTTGTTAACAGCGATTTACAAACCAAGAGAAAACAAAAAAATAAAAACAAAAATTAAAGTGTAATAAAAGTTAATTACGTAGTCAAGTCGTGCAAGATCAAAACAGTTAAATCACATATAAACACAACCTCCTATTATTACGCTAGGTATCATAAGCCGAACAACTTAGTAGTCATTCATGACTATCTCCAAAATATTCCTTGTTTAGGATTTTTCTAATACTGTGTGCCTTGGTGCAAAATAAGTCGATCTCCAGGTGCGCTGGTAAACTATTGAAGGCTTTTACATTGCGAATAAAAAAGGCGTTACTTCTGTAATTAGTCGATGCACATGGTGCCTGCAGTAGAGGTCGTCTGCGTAGGTTATTTTGATTAGTGCGAAGAAGTATCTTGTTGAGTAGTTCCGGACAATCAGTCGAACCATTTGCTATGCCTACCAAATAACATATGTCACTAATATTACGTCTTATGTTCAACGGTAAGAAATGGTATCGCTTGCAACGGTGTTCATAGTCCACTGAGATTTGCTTTGCCATAAAATCCAAATAACGTAAAAATTTCTTCTGAGGGTTCCAAACTTGGGAAACGTACTCGAGGTGGCTACGCACAAGGGAGCAGTAGAGGACTTTTACTGGTTTTAGAGACCGAAAGCTGGAGCAAGCTCTAGTAATAAAGCCCAGGGCCTTGAAAGCTTTCTTGACAATGGTTTCTATGTGATCGTCGAAAAGTAATTTGCTGTCGTGTAATACTCCAAGATCTCTGATACTGCTTGTCTTACTAATGTACACACCATCTAGTGTATAGCCCAAACCGATGGTAGTTTTCCGGCGCGTGTATACTACGTGAAAACATTTGGATACGTTAAGTTGTAACTTATTAGTTTTGCAGTATGAAACGAATTTGTCAAGGCCCGACTGAAGTAGCTCGGTATCAGATAATGTACGCACAGACTTAAGAACCTTCATATCATCTGCGTATAGTAAAATATTTCAATTAGTAAAGCAGTTCTTTATGTCCGAGATAAATATTGTAAACAATAACGGCCCCAAGATCGAGCCTTGAGGCACTCCAGATGGGACAGTTTTCCAATCGGACGTGTATCCTCGTGGGACCACAGCCTGCGTTCGGTTATCTATATATGACGAAAACCAACGGAACAGGTCACCGTGTATTCCTGCAGCTAAAAGCTTTTGAAGAAGCACACGGTGATCTATTCGGTCGAAACACTTGTTGTAGTCCGTATAGATAACATTGACCTGGCATCGGTTATCCATCCCAGCGGTTATTAATTCATTGGACAATACCAAATTGGAAGCAGTCGACCGTTTTCTGAGGCATGTAGCAGTATCTACAACGCCACATGCGAACAACGCGTCATACTGACGTTTAGAAAAATCCTGCATCTCGCAAGCAGAGATTACCGCACAACTAGCATAGATACAACGTTCCGACATGAATCATCGGACAGTTGCCCGCCAGACACAACACCCCATAACACCGTCTGGTCGGAGGATCCTCCCTTTCCTATGGAGGACTAGTGAACTTTACACCATATTCCTCAATACCTCTATAAGCTCGTTTTGAACGTAAAAATTATATAAGACAGTCCCTCAAAACGCCCGCCATTCACCACTTCCCAGTGTTTTCGCTGGGAAAAAGAAATGGCGCAACAAACTTCCCAGCAGCACAGCTGTCTGTTCAGTTAGAAAATACACATGACTGATCCCAATCTCGCCCGTTTTCGACATGTATTTTGTTCTTCCAGGAAAATTCGGACAAGATCCCATGTCCATCCAGTGATTTACTGCAATAAAATAGAGCCAAAGAATAAAAATATAAACTTCCAAAAATCCCGTACGCATTCCTCTCAGCAGTTACGTCCTACCGTCATTCTTCACGTATGTTTTGACACTCTGACGATATATTACTCGAACCAGTAAACGTTCGTGATGTACGGCGGAACACTGCACCACAGAATAGATAGGTGCAGAAGGTTGGCTTCATACAACTAGCGCAAACACACATAGACACGCTTCACGTACAGCAAGTGAAAGGGCACTAGCGAAGTTGCGATTGCCACTAGCCCAAGTACGCACGGGCGATTTTTTTCGCGCACTCGATTTTCAACAAAAAAAACTCGGTAGGATTCGCATAGCACAACACCGCGTAATAAAATTGCCTATGCGAACCATTCCAATTGATGTTATTTCCAGTTACAAATATAAACTTTACGTTTAAATTAAGTTGATTTCAGAATGACAATTGAAAAAGTCTTCAATATGTTTGAGATCTTAGTGCAAACTGAGCTTTTTGTAACATAACACAACATCACGCCTGTAATTGCCGACGAGTTAGGCAGAGGTTTACCCTAAACTTCATGTGTGGGTATTAAATATGTTTTTCCAAAAACGCATATTTGTTTACATGTTTGGACTCTAAATAACAAACGCAAACTAGACTGAGATGGCCATAGTACGCGTCTGTGTGCGTGTGCCTGTTTTCACTCGTTGCATGGAGCTGGCCTTCTGTGCGTATTTAATCTGTGACCGCACAATGGGCCGCAAAGGTGATTCTGTAGAAATAACCATTAAAATACAATTGTTGCGTCAATTTCAACAAACTCTCAATGAGTCATTATTGCTTATTTTAGTGCACGTTCAATGTAAATGCAATTAATTAAAAGTTAATTTGTTTTGGTGTTTATCCATGATGCTTTATTTTTTGTGATGGACTTCGAGTGGATATTGGAATTTATAACAGCGCCTCTGGCTATTTTTAATTTGTATAATTTACTAATGGGCCAGGATCATCATCACACAGTGGGTGCCTGAAGAAAGGCAGGCCTAAGAAACGCTGGCGCGACGACCGAGGCTCGTTCTTGATTTATTGGCCGGAAAAGATGACGAAGATGAATAGAAAAGTCTGGGCCCGCATGGTGCATTATGGCCCACTCCCTCTCACAGAGAAAAATCCTTTGCCCAGCAGTGGGACAGCATAGATTAAAAGAATACTTTTGTAGTACCTGATTCAACAAGCAATAATTTTACCGATAGAAGCCGGTGTATTCCCGTTCGTCCCACCGACTTCGTCCCCCTCGTGGGACGAACGGGAATTCTTTATTTTTTTTCCCGATCGTCCCACTAATTTTATTGATAGGACAAACGGGAATAATTTATTAATTATTTTCATGTATTCCCGTTCGTCCCACCGACTTTTTTTTTTTGTTTGTTTTTATTTTATGATACTGTAATACAGAGGTGTTACTTAATTCTAAACTCGCCAAACATTTACGTTTGATGGCGAGAGGTCCCCGTCGTGAGACGAACGGGAATTCACAAAAATAATATTAAAGGAGAATGGGCATTTTGGTACTCGCTCCAATAGCAATCATTGTGGTGTCATTGGATAGGTCTTTTCATCAGGAAAAATATTTACTATGGCGACTTGTCCCAAATCCTTGTCCGGAAACCACGGGAAGCCCCCAAAGTTCTAGTTTTAGTTGATATCATAATTGCAAATACGATAATATTACATATCTATCATGATTGAAGATACGAAAAATAAAAATGTTAAACAACATTATTTAAAACGAGAAATGTTTTGTGTTACTACCGTTTTTATCACTGACCCCGGCGCCTCTTTTGGACATTGTTACCCGCTACAAACGTTTATCTTGGCTAGTGTTGAGGACCATTGTTGTGCTTATCGATTTGGATCATCGTTATGGAAGAACATCGCAACTGTGTGATGTGTCGGCGAGGCCTACATCGTGCTAGATACCAACAGCATGTTTTAACATATTAAATACCGAACATCAAGAATGGTACTCAGTACTTAAAAGTTGACCTTATGTGTATACTATTAGGGTTAAAGGTTACCAAAAATGTTCATTGATTTTAAAATCGCCGCAGCTATGTTAAATAACTTCCACATACCCATCGATGACAAAATTCACTCAGAGGCCTTCCTAAACATAAAAAAAAAATAGAAAATAAAGAGAAAATAGGTTCCCCGAATCTACTTTATGATTATGTAGAAAGAAAACGTTTGAATAGCCGAAGAGCGGATTTTCAAGTCACAGAATACAGGACTTCCCACTACTGACGGAATAACAGATTATTTTACTTTCTTTGGGCACCTATCAACTGAAGCTAGCCCGATCCTACTGCAACGAGCATTTATCAAATGGACTATACATTTTAGAAATGTATAGAGAAAGCGCACTCCAGGATTTAAATGAATATGACACAAAAGAAGATGCTTGGCTTTTACGCGGACGCATACAGTCACGTCACGTACGGTCAAGAACTTATTATTGTTATTTATTGATAAAAAACAATGTTCATGAAAACGAAACCAATATCCATAACATTTTATGCAATTATTACTGCACGTGTTTGACCGTACGACGAACAGTCGGCACTTGTGCTCATATAGTTTCAATCGTGTGGTATCTAGGATATGCCAGACATGAAAGCTTCACTGTTCCTGCAGCGTTCCTCAGCAATGTCATTATTGGTAATGATTAAAAAAAAAATAATGTTTCTTACTTTTGTTATTTTTTTACTTTTTTATTCCTGAGTGTTTATTCATTTTAGTACCTATTAAGCAAAACACACATGATTCTATACAAGACAACTATATAATATCACCATTATCTTAACATAATCAAACAAAAACAAAAAAAAACAATTAAATACTTAAAACAAAATAACTCCGTTCCGACAGCAAATGGAGACAAGCGACTCGGTTATCATTAATCCTTGTAAAAAGACTTTTCTAATGATACATAGTGTATTATAGCTATTGGGCCGAGTACCAGGCTTCATACATATTTATACATATTTGCCCGTTCTCCTTTGTAAGTAAACTACGAAACAACGATTAAACATTTTACGCACAAAATTATTTAGTGGGACGAATGGCACTAATCTAAGAACATATTCCCATTCGTCCCTCTAAAATCCTGAAGGGGACGATCGGGAACAAATTTAATATTATTTTTGTAAATTCCCGTTCGTCCCACGACGGGGACGAAGTCGGTGGGACGAACGGGAATACACCTAGAAGCCGGCTCTCATCATCTGCCTAGCCTTTTTCCCAACTATGTTGGGGTCAGCTTCCAGTCTAACCGGATGCAGCTGAATACCAGTATTTTACATGGAGCGACGGCCTATCTGACCTCCACAACCCAGTTACTGGGTAATACGATACCCCTTGGTAAGACTGGTTGTCAGACTTTCGGGCTTCTGACGACCCGTAACGACTGTCGAAGATCCACGAATGACAGCTGGGACCAACGGCTTAACGTACGCATGGAGGGGCACGGAGGGGTCTCTGTATGTAAAGATGGTCAGCCATCCACGGACCAACCGCGGCCAGCGTAGCTTAACCTGATCGATCGACCCATGCGGCTGTTATTACTTAGCCACAAGCGGTGTGCCCATTGTTATCAGAAGCCGGCTCTCTCTCACGAAATATTTTACAACACCTGATGGTCAAATCAGGGGGCCTAGTCTCGAAGTCCGTCATCAAAGTACTAAGTGTTTGATTTTGTAGTTGATCTGGTTGTTGTGGTCGTGGGAAGTGCGTCGAAATATGCGACGCCGAATAGTTTGCAATAACGAATTTAATAATCTAATGACGAATGCACGAAGAAACGAATATCGTTACAACAAAAACATTTGATACAGAATCACGGGACAACGAATGCACTTCACAACAAAAAACTTCACTCGAGTGGGTCCAGTTGACCAAAGACTCCTAACTAGGCGTCTTCTAAAAATTTTTCGGGCGCTTTTCCTCTGAATCAGCATAGGTGCAGGTATTACGAATGAGATGGTAATAAGGTCTGACGTCTGTGAATACGATTATGCTTTCTTCTCCTCTAGTTAATGCAAAACTACCCACACCGAATAACCTTTCATTGGACACTAACATTGCGCCTGATGTCACCCTCGTGTATTTTTTATTTTTATTTCGTATGCAAAAAAAATATCCCCATGCTCGTGGTAGCCACTCATCGCAATCCAACAGTGCGCGGTCATCTTCCGTGTATTTAGTAACTTTCAACCTGCGCTCCACAAGATCGCAAACTTTAAAGTTGGCACCCATATGTTCGTCTGGTACCGCGAGCCTTGTCAAAAATACACCAGGCATAATAGAAGTCTTTTTGTTATCAGGAAATAATTTCCAGTCCCAGTCTGTCGTTTTCACAGTGCTTACTTTCAGATCGTTATATATTCTGAACACGAGTAAGTCGTGTAATGGGCAGTGTCTGTTGTCCTGCCCATGCCACAAGTCACCTTCAGTAATTACTTGATCAGGTAAATCCTGAATTTGACGGCCGCAGGCGAGATGACTTAATGTATTATGATATAACCAGCTTAAATCCGCATTTCTTGTGCGTCCAACAAGACTTACTGCCAATAATTCTTTGAACCAAGTTTCATTCCTTATGAGTGTTCTATAGGGATTGAACGAAGTCAGTATTCGATCAGAAGATATATGTACTCCTATGCCGAAGTTTTGAGAGACATTGCCTCCCTTAAAACTCAGCATAACGACTCTGTCGAAGTAGAAGTCATGGTCTGTCACGTTAATGTCGACAAGTCTTAATGGAGCCCACCTCCAAGTAACTTTTACGTTGGCAGCTTGAGAGAACCCTATGATTCCAAGGGCAGCTGTTAGCCTGAAACAGTTGCTTTCTTATTAAGTTATTAATCAAATGATGGTACAAAGTTGTATGGTAATAAAGAAAGATGTGCTCATAATAAAGACTTTGACAGAATAATAATCCATAAATACAATCAAATTATTGGTCTAAAGTCTGAAGCAGGCCACAAACTAAAACAGTTTGGAGACCCCTAGGATACGTCATGTTATTCTCCGTTGTTTTGATTAAGATTAAAACAAGACATACCACATGATTCTATTCATCGCCGAGACCTTTGTTCGTGTTTCCTCGTTACTTAATAAATTCCGATGATTAGTTGTAAACGCGTTTAATTTAATAAACACTGCAATTGCTATCGATGTTGACAACGACCACTGACTGATGTGACAAGCTCAGTATCAAGCTGTGACAGTGCTGCAGTGGCGACTAACGACTGCCTTTATACTAAGATTGACCTAAACTATTCGTAAACACTAATAATAAACGGATGTTGTACGTTAGTATTTGGAAATACATCTTCGAAACAAAGTCAAGTCCTTAGGTGCCAATGTAGGAATGTATGAATACAGCGATGTTTACACTGTCATGTCAACGCAAAGATGTGCCTACGTGTGTTTCGTCGGTTACATTTTGGAGAGTGTGCGTTGCACAATTTAATTCCATTCAGCCTGTTCCATTTATCGAACGAAACGGTGGTAAGGTCATAATCTAAAATACATTACCTAATTTAATGCAGTCAATTCATTATTGTACACACTACGTAAAACAAAAGTGTAGTGGCGGCGGAAGAATGCCATACGTTTTCATATTTGCGGCAGGATATCAAATTACGTGAGTGTTTGTGCTTAACTCTAGACAAATTACCGTAGAACATAATAACACAATAATAAAACATGCCAATTCTATTTTTAGACTTAACTAGTAATTAAAGTCAGTAATTAAGTAAATAATGTATTATTATTTCGATTGAGACATTTCACTCGCGGAATTACTAAAACACACCGATAAACCACTGTTTGTTACGATTTTTATGTTGTCAAATTCTTGGATGTTGCAATTTTGTTAAACCTTAACGGATTAGAAAAACGACCCCGTTTTTAAAATAAATTAAGTCACTAATCCCATTTTGATCTCAGAGGATTTGTCGATGGCAAAATGTTCAATATAGTGGAGAAGACCATTGTTGCCACTGACCAGATCTTTGCTGAGCCACACAGGACCCCTAAATTATTTTTGTCTGACTGTTTAATATAAGTAATTACGCCATCCTTCTTGTAAGAGGATACAGGACGACACCTGTCAGAGCAGTAGTGGTCCAGTACTAGTCGTACTAGTCCTAGCGTGAGTTCGAACCCAGACAGGCACTTTGTGTATTTAATTTCAGTACCACTGCTCTCAAAACAGTGAATGAAAACATCGTGAGTAAGCATGTTCTTGAACCAAACATTCGAAGACATGTGACATCCACCAACCTTTACTGGACCGGGTGATGGTTTACAGCCCACTCCCTCTCGAAAAGAGGAGGACTGTGTGGCTGTGTCCCAGCAGTGGGAACATTATAGGTCGCTTATACCCACTACCTGGCCTATAACCTCTTCCTCCTCTTAAGTTTTTTAGGGTTTCGTACCAAAATGGTAAAAAGGAACTCTTATGGTGCGACTCAGTCTGTCTGTCTGTCTGTAAGAACTAAAAATGCTATCAACTTGAAATTTGGAATAGTTTTAGAAGACGTTTGCCCAACTATTCTGCAAATAAGAAAGACATTTATTTTTCAACAGGGGCTGAAAGGTGGTCTTAAAAATTCGTAGTGGGGCTACTAGGGCATGTGGGGTATCATATTTTTTTTTTCTTAATAAGAACTTTGCCCAGTTGTGGGACAGTATAGGCTAACAAAAAAAAAAAAGAACTAGTTCTTAGTAATTGATTACAATCCAGGCTAGATTGTATTAGCAATTTAACTCTAACTTAAATTTTACGAGATAGATTATGTTATATAACTAAGAATAGTGTCAATTTGCACTTTTGCACAGTTTCGGTTTCGTAGCACTTTCTTAGGGTCTGGTAAATTGTTAAAACACTTTATCCATGTGTTACATATGTAGCACCATTAGCACCGCTCTATTATTATTCATCCACTATATAAATGTCGTCATGTTCATGAACGGGCGCCGCGCGTCAGAAGGGACTGGTCATCTCTTTGCTGCCATGGCTTATTTTATTTTAATTTATTATTTGAATTGTTGTTTTTTCTCATCTTTTCATTATGGACGCTTTAAACGTTATGCATCGTTCACACATGTATAATTTTTAACATGAATGATGTAACCAAGACTTTGTAACCATATTATTTTGATTTATAAGTCCATGGAGTTTCTTGCACGTTCTTCTCCATAGGTACAGTATGCAACTAAATTGCATAAGCATAATAAAGGTGAAATTGCTGTGAACTTGAAGTCTTATTTTTCTTTTCGTAAATTATCTTCATCTGTTCTTTTATTATTTGTTAAATTAATAAGCGAGAATAATAATGTAATCACTATTATATTTTTATTATTATATTGTTATGCTAATTTTATATGGGGTTAAAAATAAAAATGTAAACTTAAGTGATTTCAAAATGTTTATTCGTTAATTTTATACCTAAATAAACTTCTAGTTAAAACAGTTTATTTTCTTATATGGAACAACTAGCTGCGCCCCGCGGTTTCACCCGCGTAACTTTCGATCCCGTAGGAATATCGGGATAAAAACTATCCTATGTCCTTTCCCGGGACTCAAACTATCTCTATACCAAATTTCATCGAAATCGGTTCAGTAGTTTAGGCGTGAAGAAAAGACAGACAGACAGACAGAGCTAGACCCGATTACTGTACCAACCGCAAATAATAAGTTTGTCGTAGGTTACGTCATCCGCAGTGGAGTTATTATTATATATAGGCTATTTAACATCACGGTGCGGCTCTTCGGAGCCGAGCAGAAAGGAAAAAAAAAGTCAGAAAGAACGCCAAGCGAAAACGAAGTACCTAATAGCGCGGGCAGGCGATGCAATGCGATGTGTCGGGGGAACCAAAGATTCCACGCAGACGAAGTCGCGGGCAGAAGCTATCTTATCTAAAGTTAGAGATAATTGAATTGTCCGTATAATCAAAGCACAACTGTCTTTCGTTGATAGTTTTATGAAGTGGTTATAACGCGGCCAATTGACGTACTGTGTTAATTTGATAAACTGTTTCCTTTACTGTACTCACCTGGGTTTACACTTGAAATAAATATTGGTTACTAAATTAATGGAGAGAGAGTTTTCATTCATTCCGTAGGGTGCGGGGCAGCGCCAACAGCATCCTGTCTATGATAGCGAGCAGGCTTGATTGTGCGTTTGTGAACCACTGCTGCAGGGTTTCGGCTGGGCCTGTCACCGTGCAGCAGTGATGTCGCAATCTGTGTTTCTGTTTTTGGTTTTGTTTTGTTAATGTATTACTAACATACATAGTTTGTAAGTATATTGTTAGTAACACTATGAGTCTTGATACTTGAAATAAATAATTATTATTATCATTCAGCTGGAGCTGGATGGTATACAGTTTCACATTAGATAACTTGTTGCCTCTTACTGCAGATACCATTTACAGGCAGATAAACTAAAAAAAAAAACATTTATTAGATACTAGCTGCGCCCCGCGGTTTCACCGGCGTAAATGTCGATCCCGTGAGAATATTGGAATAAAAAGTAGCCTATATGTTAATCCAGGGGGTCAGCTACCTCCATACAAAATTTTATCAAAATTGGTCCAGCCGTTTGAGCGTGAAGAAGTAACAAACATATAAACACACACACACACACTCACAAACTTTGAACTGTCTACCTATTTATGGTTCATGAGATACAGCCCGCTGCCAGACAGACAGGCGGACGGACTGACAGTGGAGGTTTAGTAATAGGGTTCCGTTGGCATCTTTTGGGTCCGGAACCCTAAAAAGTGAAGCGCTAATTAGCATTTTTGCAATTCAGTTTAATGAGAGATAGACAATTATTATGACTGAAAACTAAATAGCTGTTTATATTCTATTGTAAGCCATTATATTTTCAGCACAAAATAATTTATTATAACTAAACCCAGGTACAGTTTTAGATCGGTGCAGGCAGTCGGAAATATCTAAAATCAATTTAATTTCAATCAAACACGACAACGTAATGTAAACAGATCTGTCTTTTATAACCTCTACTTTATGATGACACCAAAGTAAACTGCGCTTGCGCATCAGAGGTAACGAGTAACTGTGTGCGCTTCGGGAATTTAATGAAGTGGAAACAGATTTTTTTTTTAAGCTTTTTATTAACATTTTTCGTTTGTATGTATGTGTTTCCGGTTAGGTAGGTACTCTGTCATATTTTTTTATTACCCTAGGTAGATGTAGGTAGTTTTCAATAAGTTCATTAGGTTCATTTCATTAGGTTTGCGAAATCTCGACCTTGAAAATCTCGAAATCAAGAACTCGCCAGGTCCGGCTGAGATCTAGGATGGCCACAATTTATCTTTTTTGGCTGCCTTTTCCCAACTATGTTGGGGTCGGCTTCCAGTTTAACCGGATGCAGCTGAATACCAGTATTTTACATGGAGCGACTGCCTATCTGACCTCCACAACCCAGTTACTGGGTAACACGATACCCCTTGGTAAGACTGGTTGTCAGACATCGTTCTTAAATATACGTAACTATAATATTTTTGTATAAATAATAATTTAAAATAGTGTCCATGGAGTTTCTTACCCGTTCTTCTCCATAGGTACCTACTACGCTTTGGTAGAAAATCAATGATTTGGTCAACTGGATCCGCGAGTCCAGTTCGAGTGGTTCCAGTTGACCAAAGACTCCTAGCTTCATATCTTCTGACTGACCGACTTCTTGACAATTCAGAAGTGCCTGTAAATGGTTTAATTAAAATAAATTCTTTGAGTTTGAGTTTGACAACTGTGTATTCTTTATTTACATTACTTCCATGCTGTTCAGTTTTATCCTAAAATAACAAATTAAAACCTAACTTAACTAAAACTATACAAAAACTAAAATATAGCGTCGAAAAATTCATCCGCATCGCTGTCGACTGGTAATGTACCCAAGAGACTGGCGGCATTACCACGTTCTATGGCAATGCTTAGCCTTTGGCCAAGGTAAAAGCCAGCCCTGGGGTCACGGGAAGTGTCAACAAGCCATTTTGAAATTTCTTTAAAAAGACCATGAGCACTCGGACCCCACGGCCCGAGGGTTTCAACCCCAAACGGCTCGAAAATATAATTTCCGATAAGGTTATTATATTTTCGCCGCTTGAGGTTTTCCGCAGCCGCAGCAGCAGTGTGACATAACATAATCATAATCAGCCTATAATGTTCCCACTGCTGGGACACAGGCCTCTTCTCTATGAGAGGGAGTGGGCCGTAATCCACCACGCGGGCCCAGTGTGGGTTGGTAGATGTCACATGTCTTCGAATTTTTGGTTCTAGGACATGCCGGTTTCCTCACGATGTTTTCCTTTACCGTTTTGAGAGCAGTGGTGATGAAATAGTTTAAACAAAGTAAAGCGCCTGTCGGGTTCGAACTTACGACCTACAACTCGTAAGTCGCGGCCGATACCACTGGGCCACCACTGCATCACGCCTTTATTCCTCAAAGGCATGGGCTGAACTCCCACATTTCCCCAGTTATGTTTAAGTCCCATGTAACAAGGGCGAGCCTATTGCTATCAACCGGACACAAATCCAGACTCCGGGCTGCTACTGAGAAATTCCATATCGAAAACCCCAGTCACACTTTGCCCGACCCGGGAATTGATTCCAGGACCTCATGCTCAGCAGTAGACTAACGACGCTGTTTATCATCATCATCATCATTTCAGTCGAAAGACGTCCACTGCTGCACATAGACCTCCCCCAAGCACCTCCACTTCGACCGGTTCTGTGCTTCTCGCATCCAACGGGTTCCGACATGGGACATGGGTTCCGGGTTGTTTATGGTAGTATGTAATTGTCTATTCGATAAGATATTTGTTACTTACTCATTGCTGCTATTTTATTTATGTCCTGGAGATGAATTAGATGGCATTATATGAGTATGCATTGGTAATGCATAAAGAAACCATGAACATAAAATCAAAGTCAAAGGTCATTTGTTCAAATTACGCTG
Source organism: Amphipoea oculea (assembly GCA_945859645.1). Taxonomy (NCBI): domain Eukaryota; kingdom Metazoa; phylum Arthropoda; class Insecta; order Lepidoptera; family Noctuidae; genus Amphipoea; species Amphipoea oculea. The sequence continues at coordinate 21,848,755 of OX243873.1, forward strand.
AGAATCAGCATGTTTATTTATTTTTATTTTACAGAAAGCTTACAGACTAATAACCAGAATTAGAAATCGTTCGTAGGTAAAAAAATTGCTAATTACAAGCTTCCACATATATACATCTAGTTACAAGTACTAACAAGTACTATGCGTTGAATATGTTTGTTAACAGCGATTTACAAACCAAGAGAAAACAAAAAAATAAAAACAAAAATTAAAGTGTAATAAAAGTTAATTACGTAGTCAAGTCGTGCAAGATCAAAACAGTTAAATCACATATAAACACAACCTCCTATCATTACGCGAGGTATCATAAGCCGAACAACTTAGTAGTCATTCATGACTATCTCCAAAATATTCCTTGTTTAGGATTTTTCTAATACTGTGTGCCTTCGTGCAAAATAAGTCGATCTCCAGGTGCGCTGGTAAACTATTGAAGGCTTTTACATTGCGAATAAAAAAGGCGTTACTTCTGTAATTAGTCGATGCACATGGTGCCTGCAGTAGAGGTCGTCTGCGTAGGTTATTTTGATTAGTGCGAAGAAGTATCTTGTTGAGTAGTTCCGGACAATCAGTCGAACCATTTGCTATGCCTACCAAATAACATATGTCACTAATATTACGTCTTATGTTCAACGGTAAGAAATGGTATCGCTTGCAACGGTGTTCATAGTCCACTGAGATTTGCTTTGCCATAAAATCCAAATAACGTAAAAATTTCTTCTGAGGGTTCCAAACTTGGGAAACGTACTCGAGGTGGCTACGCACAAGGGAGCAGTAGAGGACTTTTACTGGTTTTAGAGACCGAAAGCTGGAGCAAGCTCTAGTAATAAAGCCCAGGGCCTTGAAAGCTTTCTTGACAATGGTTTCTATGTGATCGTCGAAAAGTAATTTGCTGTCGTGTAATACTCCAAGATCTCTGATACTGCTTGTCTTACTAATGTACACACTATCTAGTGTATAGCCCAAACCGATGGTAGTTTTCCGGCGCGTGTATACTACGTGAAAACATTTGGATACGTTAAGTTGTAACTTATTAGTTTTGCAGTATGAAACGAATTTGTCAAGGCCCGACTGAAGTAGCTCGGTATCAGATAATGTACGCACAGACTTAAGAACCTTCATATCATCTGCGTATACAGGGTGTTACAGAAAGGGTATATCAATACAAACGGGTTGAAGAGTGTATATGATCTAGAATCTCTGTACAAAATTTCAGCTCAAAAGCATTAACTTTGAAAATGCTTAATATTTTTTTAGTTCGACATCACGGCGCTGCACTGGCGCGTGGCGGCGTGTTGTGCGTGTACTAGGCGCACAGACACACCACAGATAATGGATACTGACCCTCGCAGTGCGGTGACACGTTTGTTATGATTTCAATTTAATAAACTATCGAAATAAAAAATATTAATCATTTTCAAAGTTACTGCTTTTGAGCTCAAATTTTGTACAGAGATTCTAGACCAGATACACTCCTCAACCCGTTTGTATTGATATACCCTTTCCGTAACACCCTGTAGTAAAATATTTCAATTAGTAAAGCAGTTCTTTATGTCCGAGATAAATATTGTAAACAATAACGGCCCCAAGATCGAGCCTTGAGGCACTCCAGATGGGACAGTTTTCCAATCGGACGTGTATCCTCGTGGGACCACAGCCTGCGTTCGGTTATCTATATATGACGAAAACCAACGGAACAGGTCACCGTGTATTCCTGCAGCTAAAAGCTTTTGAAGAAGCACACGGTGATCTATTCGGTCGAAACACTTGTTGTAGTCCGTATAGATAACATTGACCTGGCATCGGTTATCCATCCCAGCGGTTATTAATTCATTGGACAATACCAAATCGGAAGCAGTCGACCGTTTTCTGAGGCATGTAGCAGTATCTACAACGCCACATGCGAACAACGCGTCATACTGACGTTTAGAAAAATCCTGCATCTCGCAAGCAGAGATTACCGCACAACTAGCATAGATACGACGTTCCGACATGAATCATCGGACAGTTGCCCGCCAGACACAACACCCCACAACACCGTCTGGTCGGAGGATCCTCCCTTTTCTATGGAGGTCTAGTGAACTTTACACCATATTCCTCAATATCTCTATAAGCACGTTTTGAACGTAAAAATTATATAAGACAGTCCCTCAAAACGCCCGCCATTCACCACTTCCCAGTGCTTTCGCTGGGAAAAAGAAATGGCGCAACAAACTTCCCAGCAGCACAGCTGTCTGTTCAGTTAGAAAATACACAGTCTGATCCCAATCTCGTCCGTTTTCGACATGAATTTTGTTCTTCCAGGAAAATTCGGACAAGATCCCATGTCCATCCAGTGATTTACTGCAATAAAATAGAGCCAAAGAATAAAAATATAAACTTCCAAAAATCCCGTACGCATTCCTCTCAGCAGTTACGTCCTACCGTCGTTCTTCACGTATGTTTTGACACTCTGACGATATATTACTCGAACCAGTAAACGTTCGTGATGTACGGCGGAACACTGCACCACAGAATAGATAGGTGCAGAAGGTTGGCTTCATACAACTAGCGCAAACACACATAGACACGCTTCACGTACAGCAAGTGAAAGGGCACTAGCGAAGTTGCGATTGCCACTAGCCCAAGTACGCACGGGCGATTTTTTTCGCGCACTCGATTTTCAACAAAAAAAACTCGGTAGGATTCGCATAGCACAACACCGCGTAATAAAATTGCCTATGCGAACCATTCCAATTGATGTTATTTCCAGTTACAAATATAAACTTTACGTGTAAATTAAGTTGATTTCAGAATGACAATTGAAAAAGTCTTGAATATGTTTGAGATCTTAGTGCAAACTGAGCTTTTTGTAACATAACATAACATCACGCCTGTAATTGCCGACGAGTTAGGCAGAGGTTTACCCTAAACTTCATGTGTGGGTATTAAATATGTTTTTCCAAAAACGCATATTTGTTTACATGTTTGGACTCTAAATAACAAACGCAAACTAGACTGAGATGTCCATAGTACGCGTCTGTGTGCGTGTGCCTGTTTTCACTCGTTGCATGGAGCTGGCCTTCTGTGCGTATTTAATCTGTGACCGCACAATGGGCCGCAAAGGTGATTCTGTAGAAATAACCATTAAAATACAATTGTTGCGTCAATTTCAACAAACTCTCAATGAGTCATTATTGCTTATTTTAGTGCACGTTCAATGTAAATGCAATTAATTAAAAGTTAATTTGTTTTGGTGTTTATCCATGATGCTTTATTTTTTGTGATGGACTTCGAGTGGATATTGGAATTTATAACAGCGCCTCTGGCTATTTTTAATTTGTATAATTTACTAATGGGCCAGGATCATCATCACACAGTGGGTGCCTGAAGAAAGGCAGGCCTAAGAAACGCTGGCGCGACGACCGAGGCTCGTTCTTGATTTATTGGCCGGAAAAGATGACGAAGATGAATAGAAAAGTCTGGGCCCGCATGGTGCATTATGGCCCACTCCCTCTCACAGAGAAAAATCCTTTGCCCAGCAGTGGGACAGCATAGATTAAAAGAATACTTTTGTAGTACCTGATTCAACAAGCAATAATTTTACCGATAGAAGCCGGTGTATTCCCGTTCGTCCCACCGACTTCGTCCCCCTCGTGGGACGAACGGGAATTCTTTATTTTTTTTCCCGATCGTCCCACTAATTTTATTGATAGGACAAACGGGAATAATTTATTAATTATTTTCATGTATTCCCGTTCGTCCCACCGACTTTTTTTTTTGTTTGTTTTTATTTTATGATACTGTAATACAGAGGTGTTACTTAATTCTAAACTCGCCAAACATTTACGTTTGATGGCGAGAGGTCCCCGTCGTGAGACGAACGGGAATTCACAAAAATAATATTAAAGGAGAATGGGCATTTTGGTACTCGCTCCAATAGCAATCATTGTGGTGTCATTGGATAGGTCTTTTCATCAGGAAAAATATTTACTATGGCGACTTGTCCCAAATCCTTGTCCGGAAACCACGGGAAGCCCCCAAAGTTCTAGTTTTAGTTGATATCATAATTGCAAATACGATAATATTACATATCTATCATGATTGAAGATACGAAAAATAAAAATGTTAAACAACATTATTTAAAACGAGAAATGTTTTGTGTTACTACCGTTTTTATCACTGACCCCGGCACCTCTTTTGGACATTGTTACCCGCTACAAACGTTTATCTTGGCTAGTGTAATAATAATAATATAATAACATCGTTTATTTATAAAAGAGGATACATTTGCACTGAAAAGCTTAACAATTAAAATAATATAAATAAATAGTGTTGAGGACCATTGTTGTGCTTATCGATTTGGATCATCGTTATGGAAGAACATCGCAACTGTGTGATGTGTCGGCGAGGCCTACATCGTGCTAGATACCAACAGCATGTTTTAACATATTAAATACCGAACATCAAGAATGGTACTCAGTACTTAAAAGTTGACCTTATGTGTATACTATTAGGGTTAAAGGTTACCAAAAATGTTCATTGATTTTAAAATCGCCGCAGCTATGTTAAATAACTTCCACATACCCATCGATGACAAAATTCACTCAGAGGCCTTCCTAAACATAAAAAAAAATAGAAAATAAAGAGAAAATAGGTTCCCCGAATCTACTTTATGATTATGTAGAAAGAAAACGTTTGAATAGCCGAAGAGCGGATTTTCAAGTCACAGAATACAGGACTTCCCACTACTGATGGAATAACAGATTATTTTACTTTCTTTGGGCACCTATCAACTGAAGCTAGCCTGATCCTACTGCAACGAGCATTTATCAAATGGACTATACATTTTAGAAATGTATAGAGAAAGCGCACTCCAGGATTTAAATGAATATGACACAAAAGAAGATGCTTGGCTTTTACGCGGACGCATACAGTCACGTCACGTACGGTCAAGAACTTATTATTGTTATTTATTGATAAAAAACAATGTTCATGAAAACGAAACCAATATCCATAACATTTTATGCAATTATTACTGCATGTGTTTGACCGTACCACGAACAGTCGGCACTTGTGCTCATATAGTTTCAATCGTGTGGTATCTAGGATATGCCAGACATGAAAGCTTCACTGTTCCTGCAGCGTTCCTCAGCAATGTCATTATTGGTAATAATTAAAAAAAAATAACGTTTCTTACTTTTGTTATTTTTTTACTTTTTTATTCCTGAGTGTTTATTCATTTTAGTACCTATTAAGCAAAACACACATGATTTTATACAAGACAACTATATAATATCACCATTATCTTAACATAATCAAACAAAAACAAAAACAAAAAAAAACAATTAAATACTTAACACAAAATAACTCCGTTCCGACAGCAAATGGAGACAAGCGACTCGGTTATCATTAATCCTTGTAAAAAGACTTTTCTAATGATACATAGTGTATTATAGCTATTGGGCCGAGTACCAGGCTTCATACATATTTATACATATTTGCCCGTTCTCCTTTGTAAGTAAACTACGAAACAACGATTAAACATTTTAGGCACAAAATTATTTAGTGGGACGAATGGCACTAATCTAAGAACATATTCCCATTCGTCCCTCTAAAATCCTGAAGGGGACGATCGGGAACAAAGAACAATGGGTAAAGTTGTATGGGCCCCGTACCCAAAAAAAAAGGTGACTGTAGCATTATGAGCATTATCGGTATTCGTTGCCCTCATGGAGTAGTTTAATTAATCCTAAGACAGCATGTCTGAATTCACTTGGAGAAAAAGATATTTAAGGAAGTTAAATTGGTTTTGAGAAGACGGTACCCAGAGACAAGGTTAATTGTAGCATTATGAACTATGTCGGTATTTGTTGACCTCATGGAGTAGTTTAATTAATCCTAAGACAGCATGTCTGAATTCCCTTGGAGAAAAAAGATATTTAAGGAAGTTAAATTGGTTTTGAGAAGACGGTACCTACCCAGAGACAAGGTTAATTGTAGCATTATGAACTATGTCGGAATTTGTTGACCTCATGGAGTAGGTTAATTAATCCTAAGACAGCATGTCTGAATTCACTTGGAGAAAAAAGATATTTAAGGAAGTTTAATTGTTTTAATAAAATAATAGGAAAGTTCATTATCTTTATTTAGGGCTCCTACTTCTGGGTGGTTTATAAAAAAATAACCACGAAAGGGATGGCGGGGTCTATTCGCTCGATTCGCTCGCTCACACGACCCCGCCATCCCCTTCTAACCTAACCTGTCCGAGTCGGGGTGCCCTAAAGTCAAGATTGCATCCAGTTTCTCCTGGTAACAATAGTTGAGGGTGGCAGGTGTATAGGGTATAAAGCGAAGAAAAAAAAAACTTAAATTATATTAAAAGTTACTTGGAGATTATGAATATTATAGTTAATGAATAATATATTATGTCAAATGAGCATTACAGGAAAAGTTCATTATATCATAATAAATTAGGTAAAATGAAATTATATCAACAATTCACTAGCTCAACCAATCATTATATTAAACAAAAGTATATTAACTAAAATTAGGTCAAGTAAACGTTAGATTTTTTGTTATTATATCAACCGATACACACCCTAAATAAAGATAATGAACTTTCCTATTATTTTATTAAAACAATTAAACTTCCTTAAATATCTTTTTTCTCCAAGTGAATTCAGACATCCTGTCTTAGGATTAATTAAACTACTCCATGAGGTCAACACATTCCGACATAGTTCATAATGCTACAATTAACCTTGTCTCTGGGTAGGTACCGTCTTCTCAAAATCAATTTAACTTCCTTAAATATCTTTTTTCTCCAAGTGAATTCAGACATGCTGTCTTAGGATTAATTAAACTACTCCATGAGGTCAACAAATACCGACATAGTTCATAATGCTACAATTTACCTTGTCTCTGGGTACGGTCTTCTCAAAACCAATTTAACTTCCTTAAATATCTTTTTTCTCCAAGTGAATTCAGACATGCTGTCTTAGGATTAATTAAACTACTCCATGAGGTCAACAAATACCGACATAGTCCATAATGCTACAATTAACTTGGTCTCTGGGTACGGTCTTACTCGTTCTCCTTTAATATTATTTTTGTAAATTCCCGTTCGTCCTACGACGGGGACGAAGTCGGTGGGACGAACGGGAATACACCTAGAAGCCGGCTCTCATCATCTGCCTAGCCTTTTTCCCAACTATGTTGGGGTCAGCTTCCAGTCTAACCGGATGCAGCTGAATACCAGTATTTTACATGGAGCGACGGCCTATCTGACCTCCACAACCCAGTTACTGGGTAATACGATACCCCTTGGTAAGACTGGTTGTCAGACTTTCGGGCTTCTGACGACCCGTAACGACTGTCGAAGATCCACGAATGACAGCTGGGACCAACGGCTTAACGTACTCATGGAGGGGCACGGAGGGGTCTCTGTATGTAAAGATGGTCAGCCATCCACGGACCAACCGCGGCCAGCGTAGCTTAACCTGATCGATCGACCCATGCGGCTGTTATTACTTAGCCACAAGCGGTGTGCCCATTGTTATCAGAAGCCGGCTCTCTCTCACGAAATATTTTACAACACCTGATGGTCAAATAAGGGGGCCTAGTCTCGAAGTCCGTCATCAAAGTACTAAGTGTTTGATTTTGTAGTTGATCTGGTTGTTGTGGTCGTGGGAAGTGCGTCGAAATATGCGACGCCGAATAGTTTGCAATAACGAATTTAATAATCTAATGACGAATGCACGAAGAAACGAATATCGTTACAACAAAAACATTTGATACAGAATCACGGGACAACGAATGCACTTCACAACAAAAAACTTCACTCGAGTGGGTCCAGTTGACCAAAGACTCCTAACTAGGCGTCTTCTAAAAATTTTTCGGGCGCTTTTCCTCTGAATCAGCATAGGTGCAGGTATTACGAATGAGATGGTAATAAGGTCTGACGTCTGTGAATACGATTATGCTTTCTTCTCCTCTAGTTAATGCAAAACTACCCACACCGAATAACCTTTCATTGGACACTAACATTGCGCCTGATGTCACCCTCGTGTATTTTTTATTTTTATTTCGTATGCAAAAAAAATATCCCCATGCTCGTGGTAGCCACTCATCGCAATCCAACAGTGCGCGGTCATCTTCCGTGTATTTAGTAACTTTCAACCTGCGCTCCACAAGATCGCAAACTTTAAAGTTGGCACCCATATGTTCGTCTGGTACCGCGAGCCTTGTCAAAAATACACCAGGCATAATAGAAGTCTTTTTGTTATCAGGAAATAATTTCCAGTCCCAGTCTGTCGTTTTCACAGTGCTTACTTTCAGATCGTTATATATTCTGAACACGAGTAAGTCGTGTAATGGGCAGTGTCTGTTGTCCTGCCCATGCCACAAGTCACCTTTAGTAATTACTTGATCAGGTAAATCCTGAATTTGACGGCCGCAGGCGAGATGACTTAATGTATTATGATATAACCAGCTTAAATCCGCATTTCTTGTGCGTCCAACAAGACTTACTGCCAATAATTCTTTGAACCAAGTTTCATTCCTTATGAGTGTTCTATAGGGATTGAACGAAGTCAGTATTCGATCAGAAGATATATGTACTCCTATGCCGAAGTTTTGAGAGACATTGCCTCCCTTAAAACTCAGCATAACGACTCTGTCGAAGTAGAAGTCATGGTCTGTCACGTTAATGTCGACAAGTCTTAATGGAGCCCACCTCCAAGTAACTTTTACGTTGGCAGCTTGAGAGAACCCTATGATTCCAAGGGCAGCTGTTAGCCTGAAACAGTTGCTTTCTTATTAAGTTATTAATCAAATGATGGTACAAAGTTGTATGGTAATAAAGAAAGATGTGCTCATAATAAAGACTTTGACAGAATAATAATCCATAAATACAATCAAATTATTGGTCTAAAGTCTGAAGCAGGCCACAAACTAAAACAGTTTGGAGACCCCTAGGATACGTCATGTTATTCTCCGTTGTTTTGATTAAGATTAAAACAAGACATACCACATGATTCTATTCATCGCCGAGACCTTTGTTCGTGTTTCCTCGTTACTTAATAAATTCCGATGATTAGTTGTAAACGCGTTTAATTTAATAAACACTGCAATTGCTATCGATGTTGACAACGACCACTGACTGATGTGACAAGCTCAGTATCAAGCTGTGACAGTGCTGCAGTGGCGACTAACGACTGCCTTTATACTAAGACTGATCTAAACTATTCGTAAACACTAATAATAAACGGATGTTGTACGTTAGTATTTGGAAATACATCTTCGAAACAAAGTCAAGTCCTTAGGTGCCAATGTAGGAATGTATGAATACAGCGATGTTTACACTGTCATGTCAACGCAAAGATGTGCCTACGTGTGTTTCGTCGGTTACATTTTGGAGAGTGTGCGTTGCACAATTTAATTCCATTCAGCCTGTTCCATTTATCGAACGAAACGGTGGTAAGGTCATAATCTAAAATACATTACCTAATTTAATGCAGTCAATTCATTATTGTACACACTACGTAAAACAAAAGTGTAGTGGCGGCGGAAGAATGCCATACGTTTTCATATTTGCGGCAGGATATCAAATTACGTGAGTGTTTGTGCTTAACTCTAGACAAATTACCGTAGAACATAATAACACAATAATAAAACATGCCAATTCTATTTTTAGACTTAACTAGTAATTAAAGTCAGTAATTAAGTAAATAATGTATTATTATTTCGATTGAGACATTTCACTCGCGGAATTACTAAAACACACCGATAAACCACTGTTTGTTACGATTTTTATGTTGTCAAATTCTTGGATGTTGCAATTTTGTTAAACCTTAACGGATTAGAAAAACGACCCCGTTTTTAAAATAAATTAAGTCACTAATCCCATTTTGATCTCAGAGGATTTGTCGATGGCAAAATGTTCAATATAGTGGAGAAGACCATTGTTGCCACTGACCAGATCTTTGCTGAGCCACACAGGACCCCTAAATTATTTTTGTCTGACTGTTTAATATAAGTAATTACGCCATCCTTCTTGTAAGAGGATACAGGACGACACCTGTCAGAGCAGTAGTGGTCCAGTACTAGTCGTACTAGTCCTAGCGTGAGTTCGAACCCAGACAGGCACTTTGTGTATTTAATTTCAGTACCACTGCTCTCAAAACAGTGAATGAAAACATCGTGAGTAAGCATGTTCTCGAACCAAACATTCGAAGACATGTGACATCCACCAACCTTTACTGGACCGGGTGATGGTTTACAGCCCACTCCCTCTCGAAAAGAGGAGGACTGTGTGGCTGTGTCCCAGCAGTGGGAACATTATAGGTCGCTTATACCCACTACCTGGCCTATAACCTCTTCCTCCTCTTAAGTTTTTTAGGGTTTCGTACCAAAATGGTAAAAAGGAACTCTTATGGTGCGACTCAGTCTGTCTGTCTGTCTGTAAGAACTAAAAATGCTATCAACTTGAAATTTGGAATAGTTTTAGAAGACGTTTGCCCAACTATTCTGCAAATAAGAAAGACATTTATTTTTCAACAGGGGCTGAAAGGTGGTCTTAAAAATTCGTAGTGGGGCTACTAGGGCATGTGGGGTATCATATTTTTTTTTTCTTAATAAGAACTTTGCCCAGTTGTGGGACAGTATAGGCTAACAAAAAAAAAAAGAACTAGTTCTTAGTAATTGATTACAATCCAGGCTAGATTGTATTAGCAATTTAACTCTAACTTAAATTTTACGAGATAGATTATGTTATATAACTAAGAATAGTGTCAATTTGCACTTTTGCACAGTTTCGGTTTCGTAGCACTTTCTTAGGGTCTGGTAAATTGTTAAAACACTTTATCCATGTGTTACATATGTAGCACCATTAGCACCGCTCTATTATTATTCATCCACTATATAAATGTCGTCATGTTCATGAACGGGCGCCGTCAGAAGGGACTGGTCATCTCTTTGCTGCCATGGCTTATTTTATTTTAATTTATTATTTGAATTGTTGTTTTTTCTCATCTTTTCATTATGGACGCTTTAAACGTTATGCATCGTTCACACATGTATAATTTTTAACATGAATGATGTAACCAAGACTTTGTAACCATATTATTTTGATTTATAAGTCCATGGAGTTTCTTGCCCGTTCTTCTCCATAGGTACAGTATGCAACTAAATTGCATAAGCATAATAAAGGTGAAATTGCTGTGAACTTGAAGTCTTATTTTTCTTTTCGTAAATTATCTTCATCTGTTCTTTTATTATTTGTTAAATTAATAAGCGAGAATAATAATGTAATCACTATTATATTTTTATTATTATATTGTTATGCTAATTTTATATGGGGTTAAAAATAAAAATGTAAACTTAAGTGATTTCAAAATGTTTATTCGTTAATTTTATACCTAAATAAACTTCTAGTTAAAACAGTTTATTTTCTTATATGGAACAACTAGCTGCGCCCCGCGGTTTCACCCGCGTAACTTTCGATCCCGTAGGAATATCGGGATAAAAACTATCCTATGTCCTTTCCCGGGACTCAAACTATCTCTATACCAAATTTCATCGAAATCGGTTCAGTAGTTTAGGCGTGAAGAAAAGACAGACAGACAGACAGAGCTAGACCCGATTACTGTACCAACCGCAAATAATAAGTTTGTCGTAGGTTACGTCATCCGCAGTGGAGTTATTATTATATATAGGCTATTTAACATCACGCTGCGGCTCTTCGGAGCCGAGCAGAAAGGAAAAAAAAAGTCAGAAAGAACGCCAAGCGAAAACGAAGTACCTAATAGCGCGGGCAGGCGATGCAATGCGATGTGTCGGGGGAACCAAAGATTCCACGCAGACGAAGTCGCGGGCAGAAGCTATCTTATCTAAAGTTAGAGATAATTGAATTGTCCGTATAATCAAAGCACAACTGTCTTTCGTTGATAGTTTTATGAAGTGGTTATAACGCGGCCAATTGACGTACTGTGTTAATTTGATAAACTGTTTCCTTTACTGTACTCACCTGGGTTTACACTTGAAATAAATATTGGTTACTAAATTAATGGAGAGAGAGTTTTCATTCATTCCGTAGGGTGCGGGGCAGCGCCAACAGCATCCTGTCTATGATAGCGAGCAGGCTTGATTGTGCGTTTGTGAACCACTGCTGCAGGGTTTCGGCTGGGCCTGTCACCGTGCAGCAGTGATGTCGCAATCTGTGTTTCTGTTTTGTTAATGTATTACTAACATACATAGTTTGTAAGTATATTGTTAGTAACACTATGAGTCTTGATACTTGAAATAAATAATTATTATTATCATTCAGCTGGAGCTGGATGGTATACAGTTTCACATTAGATAACTTGTTGCCTCTTACTGCAGATACCATTTACAGGCAGATAAACTAAAAAAAAAAACATTTATTAGATACTAGCTGCGCCCCGCGGTTTCACCGGCGTAAATGTCGATCCCGTGAGAATATTGGAATAAAAAGTAGCCTATATGTTAATCCAGGGGGTCAGCTACCTCCATACAAAATTTTATCAAAATTGGTCCAGCCGTTTGAGCGTGAAGAAGTAACAAACATATAAACACACACACACACACACTCACAAACTTTGAACTGTCTACCTATTTATGGTTCATGAGATACAGCCCGCTGCCAGACAGACAGGCGGACGGACTGACAGTGGAGGTTTAGTAATAGGGTTCCGTTGGCATCTTTTGGGTCCGGAACCCTAAAAAGTGAAGCGCTAATTAGCATTTTTGCAATTCAGTTTAATGAGAGATAGACAATTATTATGACTGAAAACTAAATAGCTGTTTATATTCTATTGTAAGCCATTATATTTTCAGCACAAAATAATTTATTATAACTAAACCCAGGTACAGTTTTAGATCGGTGCAGGCAGTCGGAAATATCTAAAATCAATTTAATTTCAATCAAACACGACAACGTAATGTAAACAGATCTGTCTTTTATAACCTCTACTTTATGATGACACCAAAGTAAACTGCGCTTGCGCATCAGAGGTAACGAGTAACTGTGTGCGCTTCGGGAATTTAATGAAGTGGAAACAGATTTTTTTTTTAAGCTTTTTATTAACATTTTTCGTTTGTATGTATGTGTTTCCGGTTAGGTAGGTACTCTGTCATATTTTTTTATTACCCTAGGTAGATGTAGGTAGTTTTCAATAAGTTCATTAGGTTCATTTCATTAGGTTTGCGAAATCTCGACCTTGAAAATCTCGAAATCAAGAACTCGCCAGGTCCGGCTGAGATCTAGGATTTCCACAATTTATCTTTTTTGGCTGCCTTTTCCCAACTATGTTGGGGTCGGCTTCCAGTTTAACCGGATGCAGCTGAATACCAGTATTTTACATGGAGCGACTGCCTATCTGACCTCCACAACCCAGTTACTGGGTAACACGATACCCCTTGGTAAGACTGGTTGTCAGACATCGTTCTTAAATATACGTAACTATAATATTTTTGTATAAATAATAATTTAAAATAGTGTCCATGGAGTTTCTTACCCGTTCTTCTCCATAGGTACCTACTACGCTTTGGTAGAAAATCAATGATTTGGTCAACTGGATCCGCGAGTCCAGTTCGAGTGGTTCCAGTTGACCAAAGACTCCTAGCTTCATATCTTCTGACTGACCGACTTCTTGACAATTCAGAAGTGCCTGTAAATGGTTTAATTAAAATAAATTCTTTGAGTTTGAGTTTGACAACTGTGTATTCTTTATTTACATTACTTCCATGCTGTTCAGTTTTATCCTAAAATAACAAATTAAAACCTAACTTAACTAAAACTATACAAAAACTAAAATATAGCGTCGAAAAATTCATCCGCATCGCTGTCGACTGGTAATGTACCCAAGAGACTGGCGGCATTACCACGTTCTATGGCAATGCTTAGCCTTTGGCCAAGGTAAAAGCCAGCCCTGGGGTCACGGGAAGTGTCAACAAGCCATTTTGAAATTTCTTTAAAAAGACCATGAGCACTCGGACCCCACGGCCCGAGGGTTTCAACCCCAAACGGCTCGAAAATATAATTTCCGATAAGGTTATTATATTTTCGCCGCTTGAGGTTTTCCGCAGCCGCAGCAGCAGTGTGACATAACATAATCATAATCAGCCTATAATGTTCCCACTGCTGGGACACAGGCCTCTTCTCTATGAGAGGGAGTGGGCCGTAATCCACCACGCGGGCCCAGTGTGGGTTGGTAGATGTCACATGTCTTCGAATTTTTGGTTCTAGGACATGCCGGTTTCCTCACGATGTTTTCCTTCACCGTTTTGAGAGCAGTGGTGATGAAATAGTTTAAACAAAGTAAAGCGCCTGTCGGGTTCGAACTTACGACCTACAACTCGTAAGTCGCGGCCGATACCACTGGGCCACCACTGCATCACGCCTTTATTCCTCAAAGGCATGGGCTGAACTCCCACATTTCCCCAGTTATGTTTAAGTCCCATGTAACAAGGGCGAGCCTATTGCTATCAACCGGACACAAATCCAGACTCCGGGCTGCTACTGAGAAATCCCATATCGAAAACCCCAGTCACACTTTGCCCGACCCGGGAATTGATTCCAGGACCTCATGCTCAGCAGTAGACTAACGACGCTGTTTATCATCATCATCATCATTTCAGTCGAAAGACGTCCACTGCTGCACATAGACCTCCCCCAAGCACCTCCACTTCGACCGGTTCTGTGCTTCTCGCATCCAACGGGTTCCGACATGGGACATGGGTTCCGGTTTGTTTATGGTAGTATGTAATTGTCTATTCGATAAGATATTTGTTACTTACTCATTGCTGCTATTTTATTTATGTCCTGGAGATGAATTAGATGGCATTATATGAGTATGCATTGGTAATGCATAAAGAAACCATGAACATAAAATCAAAGTCAAAGGTCATTTGTTCAAATTACGCTGAGAATCAGCATGTTTATTTATTTTTATTTTACAGAAAGCTTACAGACTAATAACCAGAATTAGAAATCGTTCGTAGGTAAAAAAATTGCTAATTACAAGCTTCCACATATATACATCTAGTTACAAGTACTAACAAGTACTATGCGTTGAATATTTTTGTTAACAGCGATTTACAAACCAAGAGAAAACAAAAAAATAAAAACAAAAATTAAAGTGTAATAAAAGTTAATTACGTAGTCAAGTCGTGCAAGATCAAAACAGTTAAATCACATATAAACACAACCTCCTATTATTACGCTAGGTATCATAAGCCGAACAACTTAGTAGTCATTCATGACTATCTCCAAAATATTCCTTGTTTAGGATTTTTCTAATACTGTGTGCCTTGGTGCAAAATAAGTCGATCTCCAGGTGCGCTGGTAAACTATTGAAGGCTTTTACATTGCGAATAAAAAAGGCGTTACTTCTGTAATTAGTCGATGCACATGGTGCCTGCAGTAGAGGTCGTCTGCGTAGGTTATTTTGATTAGTGCGAAGAAGTATCTTGTTGAGTAGTTCCGGACAATCAGTCGAACCATTTGCTATGCCTACCAAATAACATATGTCACTAATATTACGTCTTATGTTCAACGGTAAGAAATGGTATCGCTTGCAACGGTGTTCATAGTCCACTGAGATTTGCTTTGCCATAAAATCCAAATAACGTAAAAATTTCTTCTGAGGGTTCCAAACTTGGGAAACGTACTCGAGGTGGCTACGCACAAGGGAGCAGTAGAGGACTTTTACTGGTTTTAGAGACCGAAAGCTGGAGCAAGCTCTAGTAATAAAGCCCAGGGCCTTGAAAGCTTTCTTGACAATGGTTTCTATGTGATCGTCGAAAAGTAATTTGCTGTCGTGTAATACTCCAAGATCTCTGATACTGCTTGTCTTACTAATGTACACACCATCTAGTGTATAGCCCAAACCGATGGTAGTTTTCCGGCGCGTGTATACTACGTGAAAACATTTGGATACGTTAAGTTGTAACTTATTAGTTTTGCAGTATGAAACGAATTTGTCAAGGCCCGACTGAAGTAGCTCGGTATCAGATAATGTACGCACAGACTTAAGAACCTTCATATCATCTGCGTATAGTAAAATATTTCAATTAGTAAAGCAGTTCTTTATGTCCGAGATAAATATTGTAAACAATAACGGCCCCAAGATCGAGCCTTGAGGCACTCCAGATGGGACAGTTTTCCAATCGGACGTGTATCCTCGTGGGACCACAGCCTGCGTTCGGTTATCTATATATGACGAAAACCAACGGAACAGGTCACCGTGTATTCCTGCAGCTAAAAGCTTTTGAAGAAGCACACGGTGATCTATTCGGTCGAAACACTTGTTGTAGTCCGTATAGATAACATTGACCTGGCATCGGTTATCCATCCCAGCGGTTATTAATTCATTGGACAATACCAAATTGGAAGCAGTCGACCGTTTTCTGAGGCATGTAGCAGTATCTACAACGCCACATGCGAACAACGCGTCATACTGACGTTTAGAAAAATCCTGCATCTCGCAAGCAGAGATTACCGCACAACTAGCATAGATACAACGTTCCGACATGAATCATCGGACAGTTGCCCGCCAGACACAACACCCCATAACACCGTCTGGTCGGAGGATCCTCCCTTTCCTATGGAGGACTAGTGAACTTTACACCATATTCCTCAATACCTCTATAAGCTCGTTTTGAACGTAAAAATTATATAAGACAGTCCCTCAAAACGCCCGCCATTCACCACTTCCCAGTGTTTTCGCTGGGAAAAAGAAATGGCGCAACAAACTTCCCAGCAGCACAGCTGTCTGTTCAGTTAGAAAATACACATGACTGATCCCAATCTCGCCCGTTTTCGACATGTATTTTGTTCTTCCAGGAAAATTCGGACAAGATCCCATGTCCATCCAGTGATTTACTGCAATAAAATAGAGCCAAAGAATAAAAATATAAACTTCCAAAAATCCCGTACGCATTCCTCTCAGCAGTTACGTCCTACCGTCATTCTTCACGTATGTTTTGACACTCTGACGATATATTACTCGAACCAGTAAACGTTCGTGATGTACGGCGGAACACTGCACCACAGAATAGATAGGTGCAGAAGGTTGGCTTCATACAACTAGCGCAAACACACATAGACACGCTTCACGTACAGCAAGTGAAAGGGCACTAGCGAAGTTGCGATTGCCACTAGCCCAAGTACGCACGGGCGATTTTTTTCGCGCACTCGATTTTCAACAAAAAAAAAGACGGGTTGCACTCCGGGAGTGCCGGCAGAAGTGAAAACTTGAATATTAACGTTGAAATAAATCAATTATGAATTGAATTAATATAACTAATTTTTTTTCACTATTTCTGCGTCACTTTTTCATTAATCGATGCACTTTGTTCAATTTCCATATTTTAAACACTTTATATACACGAATTTTACGAATACACAGCAGTGTGGCTACTACACAGACGGTCGAGCCATCAGCTGTCCATCCATCCATCCACATCCACGTCCACCGTCACCGTCACCGTCACCGTCACCGTCACCGTCACCGTCACCGTCACCGTCACCGTCACCGTCACCGTCACCGTCACCGTCACCGTCACCGTCACCGTCACCGTCACCGTCAACGTCACCGTCACCGTCACCGTTACCGTCACCGTCACCGTCACCGTCGCCGTCACCGTCACCGTCACCGTCACCGTCACCGTCACCGTCACCGACACCGTCACCGTCACCGTCACCGTCACCGACACCGTCACCGTCACCGTCACCGTCACCGTCACCGTCACCGTCGCCAACACCGTCACCGTCACCATCACCGTCACCGCCACCGTCACTGTCACCGTCACCGACACCGACACCGTCACCGTCACCGTCACTGTCACCGTCACCGTCACCGAAACCGTCACCGTCACCGTCCGTCCGTCCGTCCATCCATTATCGTGTCTCACTTGGTTCACTTCGGTTGGCGCCGCCGCCGTAGAAAGAGGGGGGGGGGGGGGGGAAATCTCTCCTGACGGTCACGTGTCCTGACGCGAGTTTAACATTTTTTCCCCATACAAAAACTGTCCAACGCCGCTAAAGAAGTTTTCACTTCAAAAACTCGGTAGGATTCGCATAGCACAACACCGCGTAATAAAATTGCCTATGCGAACCATTCCAATTGATGTTATTTCCAGTTACAAATATAAACTTTACGTTTAAATTAAGTTGATTTCAGAATGACAATTGAAAAAGTCTTCAATATGTTTGAGATCTTAGTGCAAACTGAGCTTTTTGTAACATAACACAACATCACGCCTGTAATTGCCGACGAGTTAGGCAGAGGTTTACCCTAAACTTCATGTGTGGGTATTAAATATGTTTTTCCAAAAACGCATATTTGTTTACATGTTTGGACTCTAAATAACAAACGCAAACTAGACTGAGATGTCCATAGTACGCGTCTGTGTGCGTGTGCCTGTTTTCACTCGTTGCATGGAGCTGGCCTTCTGTGCGTATTTAATCTGTGACCGCACAATGGGCCGCAAAGGTGATTCTGTAGAAATAACCATTAAAATACAATTGTTGCGTCAATTTCAACAAACTCTCAATGAGTCATTATTGCTTATTTTAGTGCACGTTCAATGTAAATGCAATTAATTAAAAGTTAATTTGTTTTGGTGTTTATCCATGATGCTTTATTTTTTGTGATGGACTTCGAGTGGATATTGGAATTTATAACAGCGCCTCTGGCTATTTTTAATTTGTATAATTTACTAATGGGCCAGGATCATCATCACACAGTGGGTGCCTGAAGAAAGGCAGGCCTAAGAAACGCTGGCGCGACGACCGAGGCTCGTTCTTGATTTATTGGCCGGAAAAGATGACGAAGATGAATAGAAAAGTCTGGGCCCGCATGGTGCATTATGGCCCACTCCCTCTCACAGAGAAAAATCCTTTGCCCAGCAGTGGGACAGCATAGATTAAAAGAATACTTTTGTAGTACCTGATTCAACAAGCAATAATTTTACCGATAGAAGCCGGTGTATTCCCGTTCGTCCCACCGACTTCGTCCCCCTCGTGGGACGAACGGGAATTCTTTATTTTTTTTCCCGATCGTCCCACTAATTTTATTGATAGGACAAACGGGAATAATTTATTAATTATTTTCATGTATTCCCGTTCGTCCCACCGACTTTTTTTTTTGTTTGTTTTTATTTTATGATACTGTAATACAGAGGTGTTACTTAATTCTAAACTCGCCAAACATTTACGTTTGATGGCGAGAGGTCCCCGTCGTGAGACGAACGGGAATTCACAAAAATAATATTAAAGGAGAATGGGCATTTTGGTACTCGCTCCAATAGCAATCATTGTGGTGTCATTGGATAGGTCTTTTCATCAGGAAAAATATTTACTATGGCGACTTGTCCCAAATCCTTGTCCGGAAACCACGGGAAGCCCCCAAAGTTCTAGTTTTAGTTGATATCATAATTGCAAATACGATAATATTACATATCTATCATGATTGAAGATACGAAAAATAAAAATGTTAAACAACATTATTTAAAACGAGAAATGTTTTGTGTTACTACCGTTTTTATCACTGACCCCGGCGCCTCTTTTGGACATTGTTACCCGCTACAAACGTTTATCTTGGCTAGTGTTGAGGAGCATTGTTGTGCTTATCGATTTGGATCATCGTTATGGAAGAACATCGCAACTGTGTGATGTGTCGGCGAGGCCTACATTGTGCTAGATACCAACAGCATGTTTTAACATATTAAATACCGAACATCAAGAATGGTACTCAGTACTTAAAAGTTGACCTTATGTGTATACTATTAGGGTTAAAGGTTACCAAAAATGTTCATTGATTTTAAAATCGCCGCAGCTATGTTAAATAACTTCCACATACCCATCGATGACAAAATTCACTCAGAGGCCTTCCTAAACATAAAAAAAAAATAGAAAATAAAGAGAAAATAGGTTCCCCGAATCTACTTTATGATTATGTAGAAAGAAAACGTTTGAATAGCCGAAGAGCGGATTTTCAAGTCACAGAATACAGGACTTCCCACTACTGACGGAATAACAGATTATTTTACTTTCTTTGGGCACCTATCAACTGAAGCTAGCCCGATCCTACTGCAACGAGCATTTATCAAATGGACTATACATTTTAGAAATGTATAGAGAAAGCGCACTCCAGGATTTAAATGAATATGACACAAAAGAAGATGCTTGGCTTTTACGCGGACGCATACAGTCACGTCACGTACGGTCAAGAACTTATTATTGTTATTTATTGATAAAAAACAATGTTCATGAAAACGAAACCAATATCCATAACATTTTATGCAATTATTACTGCACGTGTTTGACCGTACGACGAACAGTCGGCACTTGTGCTCATATAGTTTCAATCGTGTGGTATCTAGGATATGCCAGACATGAAAGCTTCACTGTTCCTGCAGCGTTCCTCAGCAATGTCATTATTGGTAATGATTAAAAAAAAAATAATGTTTCTTACTTTTGTTATTTTTTTACTTTTTTATTCCTGAGTGTTTATTCATTTTAGTACCTATTAAGCAAAACACACATGATTCTATACAAGACAACTATATAATATCACCATTATCTTAACATAATCAAACAAAAACAAAAAAAAACAATTAAATACTTAACACAAAATAACTCCGTTCCGACAGCAAATGGAGACAAGCGACTCGGTTATCATTAATCCTTGTAAAAAGACTTTTCTAATGATACATAGTGTATTATAGCTATTGGGCCGAGTACCAGGCTTCATACATATTTATACATATTTGCCCGTTCTCCTTTGTAAGTAAACTACGAAACAACGATTAAACATTTTACGCACAAAATTATTTAGTGGGACGAATGGCACTAATCTAAGAACATATTCCCATTCGTCCCTCTAAAATCCTGAAGGGGACGATCGGGAACAAATTTAATATTATTTTTGTAAATTCCCGTTCGTCCCACGACGGGGACGAAGTCGGTGGGACGAACGGGAATACACCTAGAAGCCGGCTCTCATCATCTGCCTAGCCTTTTTCCCAACTATGTTGGGGTCAGCTTCCAGTCTAACCGGATGCAGCTGAATACCAGTATTTTACATGGAGCGACGGCCTATCTGACCTCCACAACCCAGTTACTGGGTAATACGATACCCCTTGGTAAGACTGGTTGTCAGACTTTCGGGCTTCTGACGACCCGTAACGACTGTCGAAGATCCACGAATGACAGCTGGGACCAACGGCTTAACGTACGCATGGAGGGGCACGGAGGGGTCTCTGTATGTAAAGATGGTCAGCCATCCACGGACCAACCGCGGCCAGCGTAGCTTAACCTGATCGATCGACCCATGCGGCTGTTATTACTTAGCCACAAGCGGTGCGCCCATTGTTATCAGAAGCCGGCTCTCTCTCACGAAATATTTTACAACACCTGATGGTGAAATCAGGGGGCCTAGTCTCGAAGTCCGTCATCAAAGTACTAAGTGTTTGATTTTGTAGTTGATCTGGTTGTTGTGGTCGTGGGAAGTGCGTCGAAATATGCGACGCCGAATAGTTTGCAATAACGAATTTAATAATCTAATGACGAATGCACGAAGAAACGAATATCGTTACAACAAAAACATTTGATACAGAATCACGGTACAATGAATGCACTTCACAACAAAAAACTTCACTCGAGTGGGTCCAGTTGACCAAAGACTCCTAACTAGGCGTCTTCTCAAAATTTTCCGGGCGCTTTTCCTCTGAATCAGCATAGGTGCAGGTATTACGAATGAGATGGTAATAAGGTCTGACGTCTGTGAATACGATTATGCTTTGTTCTCCTCTAGTTAATGCAAAACTACCCACACCGAATAACCTTTCATTGGACACTAACATTGCGCCTGATGTCACCCTCGTGTATTTTTCATTTTTATTTCGTATGCAAAAAAAATATCCCCATGCTCGTGGTAGCCACTCATCGCAATCCAACAGTGCGCGGTCATCTTCCGTGTATTTAGTAACTTTCAACCTGCGCTCCACAAGATCGCAAACTTTAAAGTTGGCACCCATATGTTCGTCTGGTACCGCGAGCCTTGTCAAAAATACACCAGGCATAATAGAAGTCTTTTTGTTATCAGGAAATAATTTCCAGTCCCAGTCTGTCGTTTTCACAGTGCTTACTTCCAGATCGTTATATATTCTGAACACGAGTAAGTCGTGTAATGGGCAGTTTCTGTTGTCCTGCCCATGCCACAAGTCACCTTCAGTAATTACTTGATCAGGTAAATCCTGAATTTGACGGCCGCAGGCGAGATGATTTTGCGTATTATGATATCCCCAGGTTAAATCCGCATTTCTTGTGCGTCCATAAAGACTTACTGCCAATAATTGTTTGAACCAAGTTTCATTCCTTATGAGTGTTCTATAGGGATTGAACGAAGTCAGTATTCGATCAGAAGATATATGTACTCCTATGCCGAAGTTTCGAGAGCGATTCCCTCCCTGAAAACTCAGTATAACGACTCTGTCGAAGTAGAAGTCCTGGTCTTTCACGTTAATGTCGACAAATCTTAATGGAGCCCACCTCCAAGTAATTTTTACGCTGGCAGCTTGAGAGAACCCTATGATTCCAAGGGCAGCTGTTAGCCTGAAACAGTTGCTTTCTTATTAAGTTATTAATCAAATGATGGTACAAAGGGGAACACCCAAATACTCCGAAATATTTTATTCCGAATTTCGATGTTCCGATTTTCAAAAGACCGAATTTCATAATACCTAAGAATCATAATGTCTATTATTAAAAATCACGAAATTTATTTTACCGAAAGTCATAAATGCGACTTGTTTGTTTTCCGATTTTCATATATTCGAAGAATCAAATGCTCGATGGGTTCTCGGTCCGAAAAACGACATTCCGTTTTTCAATACTCCGAATTATTTCCGTTACCGCACCCGAACTCAACGAACGCAATAGACGACGTAGGATGCAAGAGCGAGCGAAGGGCACCCCGAGGTTCGGTCTGGTTAGGTTACTTTAAACCCTTTACACAGAAATAGGGGCCCCGCGAAGTGGGGCTCCGTCGACATAGGATGCAAGAGCAAGCGAAGGGCACCCCGAGGTTCGGTTTGGTTAGGTTACTTTCCCCCCCGGTGGGTTCCCGCATTGTCGAGGCGGGGGGGCTCAGTAGCCGTGGCTTGGACACCCACGGTGAAGCGAAGTGGAACCCGAGGAGGGGCCGCTCGTCAGGGCTTTTGCCGGTAAGCCGACGACGTAGCGGCCAATAAGTAGGTTGCGGTGCCGCTTGTGCGACATCGCAGCTGAGGCGGGCCGCGATGTTGTATCGGAGGCATCGCGGCTGAGGGTTGGAGGCCGCGGCGGGAGAGGAGTGCCGGTATTGCGGTGCGCCGCTCGCCCTACCTTCCGCGGCCTTGACGGAGTCGCCACCGTCTGATGGCGGACGCGGTGGGGCCGCAGAGGAGGAGGAGTGTTGGTATGACGTTGGCCGCTCGCCCTATCCTCTGCGGCCGAAAATTGGCAGGCGGCGGGGCCAGTGACAACGGTGACGGACAGCCGCGGCGGGTTCACGGATGAGTGCTAACGCGTGCCCGTGTTCCCGCCGTAAGTGGAGTTTTAGTGGGTTGGAGTCCCACATAACTGCACTATCTCCCCGTGGTGGTGCAGGATGCATGAGCAATTCTCCACTTTAAAAAAAAAAAATGGTTAGGTATTCTTACAATTGGAAATATGTGTTTATTTGTCTTGCTATTCAGTTTTACCAAGCGTTATTATTTCGGAATTCTAATTGATCGGTATTTTAATAATCGGAATTCGTATTTTTGATGTTTCGAATTATCATTAAGTCGGACTTTTTGTTATTCGATTTATTGAAACTCGGTATTTTGAGAATAGTAATTATAAACGTTAGGGATATTGAAATTTCGGAATTATTAAAATAGGATGAATGATAAATCGGAGTTGTTATAAAAGGAATTTTGAACCATTCGGAATTATGAAAATCGGTATTTTGAAATTCGTATTTGTGACTTTCGGAATAAAGTTTTTCGTATTAATGTAGTGTACCCGGTACAAAGTTGTATGGTAATAAAGAAAGATGTGCTCGTAATAAAGACTTTGACAGAATAATAATCCATAAATACAATCAAATTATTGGTCTAAAGTCTGAAGCAGGCCACAAACTAAAACAGTTTGGAGACCCCTAGGATACGTCATGTTATTCTCCGTTGTTTTGATTAAGATTAAAACAAGACATACCACATGATTCTATTCATCGCCGAGACCTTTGTTCGTGTTTCCTCGTTACTTAATAAATTCCGATGATTACTTGTAAACGCGTTTAATTTAATAAACACTGCAATTGCTATCGATGTTGACAACGACCACTGACTGATGTGACAAGCTCAGTATCAAGCTGTGACAGTGCTGCAGTGGCGACTAACGACTGCCTTTATACTAAGATTGCCCTAAACTATTCGTAAACACTAATAATAAACGGATGTTGTACGTTAGTATTTGGAAATACATCTTCGAAACAAAGTCAAGTCCTTAGGTGCCAATGTAGGAATGTATGAATACAGCGATGTTTACACTGTCATGTCAACGCAAAGATGTGCCTACGTGTGTTTCATCGGTTACATTTTGGAGAGTGTGCGTTGCACAATTTAATTCCATTCAGCCTGTTCCATTTATCGAACGAAACGGTGGTACGGTCATAATCTAAAATACATTACCTAATTTAATGCAGTCAATTCATTATTGTACACACTACGTAAAACAAAAGTGTAGCGGCGGCGGAAGAATGCCATACGTTTTCATATTTGCGGCAGGATATCAAATTACGTGAGTGTTTGTGCTTAACTCTAGACAAATGACCGTAGAACATAATAACACAATAATAAAACATGCCAATCCTATTTTTAGACTTAACTAGTAATTAAAGTCTATAATGTATTATTATTTCGATTGAGACATTTCACTCGCGGAATTACTAAAACACACCGATAAACCACTGTTTGTTACGATTTTTATGTTGTCAAATTCTTGGATGTTGTAATTTTGTTAAACCTTAACGGATTAGAAAAACGACCCCGTTTTTAAAACAAATTAAGTCACTAATCCCATTTTGATCTCAGAGAATTTGTCGATGGCAAAATGTTCAATATAGTGGAGAAGACCATTGTTGCCACTGACCAGATCTTTGCTGAGCCACACAGGACCCCTAAATTATTTTTGTCTGACTGTTTAATATAAGTAATTACGCCATTCTTCTTGTAAGAGGATACAGGACGACACCTGTCAGAGCAGTAGTGGTCCAGTACTAGTCGTACTAGTCCTAGCGTGAGTTCGAACCCAGACAGGCACTTTGTGTATTTAATTTCAGTACCACTGCTCTCAAAACAGTGAATGAAAACATCGTGAGTAAGCATGTTCTCGAACCAAAAATTCGAAGACATGTGACATCCACCAACCTTTACTGGACCGGGTGATGGTTTACAGCCCACTCCCTCTCGAAAAGAGGAGGACTGTGTGGCTGTGTCCCAGCAGTGGGAACATTATAGGTCGCTTATACCCACTACCTGGCCTATAACCTCTTCCTCCTCTTAAGTTTTTTAGGGTTTCGTACCAAAATGGTAAAAAGGAACTCTTATGGTGCGACTCAGTCTGTCTGTCTGTCTGTAAGAACTAAAAATGCTATCAACTTGAAATTTGGAATAGTTTTAGAAGACGTTTGCCCAACTATTCTGCAAATAAGAAAGACATTTGTTTTTCAACAGGGGCTGAAAGGTGGTCTTAAAAATTCGTAGTGGGGCTACTAGGGCATGTGGGGTATGATATTTTTTTTTTCTTAATAAGAACTTTGCCCAGTTGTGGGACAGTATAGGCTAACAAAAAAAAAAGAACTAGTTCTTAGTAATTGATTACAATCCAGGCTAGATTGTATTAGCAATTTAACTCTAACTTAAATTTTACGAGATAGATTATGTTATATAACTAAGAATAGTGTCAATTTGCACTTTTGCACAGTTTCGGTTTCGTAGCACTTTCTTAGGGTCTGGTAAATTGTTAAAACACTTTATCCATGTGTTACATATGTAGCACCATTAGCACCGCACTATTATTATTCATCCACTATATAAATGTCGTCATGTTCATGAACGGGCGCCGTCAGAAGGGACTACTGGTCATCTCTTTGCTGCCATGGCTTATTTTATTTTAATTTATTATTTGAATTGTTGTTTTTTCTCATCTTTTCATTATGGACGCTTTAAACGTTATGCATCGTTCACACATGTATAATTTTTAACATGAATGATGTAACCAAGACTTTGTAACCATATTATTTTGATTTATAAGTCCATGGAGTTTCTTGCCCGTTCTTCTCCATAGGTACGATAGGCTGCAAAGCATGGGTAGTACAGAAACAAAATCGTATGAAGCGAGAAATGACGCCATCTAGCGTAAAACCAGTTAACGACTAACAAAATTTAATTATGCTGTTATTAGATGGCGTTGCTTTGCTTTATATGATAAAATATTTTTGTAGTTTCTTTTTGTCTCTTCAAACATTCAAACAATTTATAATTAATAGTTTCTTTTAAAGAAATTTGTTCCTAATTATTAACCTACTATGTTAAAATTGAATATCAATTTATAAGTAGGTGCTAAGTAACTACTAATTCGAATATTAAATTAATTATTAAAATACCCACTCGTTAGCTTAATAAATATATTCCTATCGGTTTCTTTTATTATTTTTATCATTTAAGCTACGTATGCTGGTAAATGTAATGTAATCATTAGATAAATGTATTAGCCTTGTAACTCTTTGCTCAATCCTACTTAATACGTTTCTTCCTAACTCCTTACTTACGTTTCGTAAATTAATCATAGTTGTAAAGAAACCAACGCCATCTAGTTTATTTTCGAAAACTTGAATTCATACGTTCACGGGAAAATAGACACTAAGGTACCCATGCAATTTTGCTGGCGACTGTACAGTATGCAACTAAATTGCATAAGCATAATAAAGGTGAAATTGCTGTGAACTTGAAGTCTTATTTTTCTTTTCAAAAATTATCTTCATCTGTTCTTTTATTATTTGTTAAATTAATAAGCGAGAATAATAATGTAATCACTATTATATTTTTATTATTATATTGTTATGCTAATTTTATATGGGGTTAAAAATAAAAATGTAAACTTAAGTGATTTCAAAATGTTTATTCGTTAATTTTATACCTAAATAAACTTCTAGTTAAAACAGTTTATTTTCTTATATGGAACAACTAGCTGCGCCCCGCGGTTTCACCCGCGTAACTTTCGATCCCGTGGGAATATCGGGATAAAAACTATCCTATGTCCTTTCCCGGGACTCAAACTATCTCTATACCAAATTTCATCGAAATCGGTTCAGTAGTTTAGGCGTGAAGAAAAGACAGACAGACAGACAGAGTTACTTTCGCATTTATAATATTAGTTTGGATTTATTGCAGTTAAGCAGTTTATCAGTGAACTACAACCATTAGACTTAAAATATTGTATCTTAGTAATATAATAATATTGTGCTATAATTTTCCCTATCTCAAACATGAAAGTTAACAAATCGTATTTATTAGGACTTATTGCGGTTATAGCTTAAGTATTCATTTCCATTATGAAAAAAAGATTGAAAATAAACCTCAAAATAATCCTTAATACGTTTATGACACAATATTACTAAAATCAATTTGTAATTTATACCTTAATGCTTTGTATTAACCCTATTATTATCAACTAGCTGCGCCCCAGGGTTTCACCCTCGTAAGTGTCGATCCCGTGGAAATATCGGGATAAAAAGTATCCTATATCCTTTCCCGGGACTCAAGCTATCTTTATGCCAAATTTCATCAAAATTGGTCCAGCCGTTTGAGAGTGAAGAAGTAACAAACATATAAACACACACACACACTCACAAACTTTCGCCTTTATAATATTAGTGTGATTCTTGCCATCGCTGTATCGTATCGCAAAATGTAAACGTTTTTGTTTATGATTTCCAATCAAATATGGTTTTTGAGCTGGTTTTTGTTTGCACGGCGAATGCTTCGTAAAGACGTGTTGAATAATTCGGAAAAATATCTCATTGGTATGAATCCACTTGTTTCATATTCACTGACCAGCTGGGGCCTTCCACTTCGCTTTCGACTGGCAAAACTACCCTCTTCCTTATATCATTTGACCCTCCGACTCACAGTAGGTAATTTCTCTAAAACAAAATAGGAATACTGTTAGGCTACTAGCAAAATTACCTATAAAATATTGTTACTATTTTGAAACAAAATTGTTTTGAAAAGAGAAATGTTACAAAATGAATATAAACTTCTTCTATTTAGATCTTAAGGTAAATATAAAACGTTTAAAAATAACTACAAGGATCAGCAGTTATACTTTAATTAGATAAATGTTCGATAAAATAATTAAATCATAATACTCACAGTCAGTCCGGTTTCATAAAATATATGTGATCGATATAATTTAAGTCCACTTTTACGCAGCGCGATAATATCCGCTTTCATCTCAATATTTCAATTTGATTTGCATATCAAAATGAACTACAACACTGCTAATAGATTATGTAAACACACTTCACTAAGCCACAATATCAAATTATCAACCAACAACATTCTATTTAGTCGCGGTGAATGAGCCGTAAGTTAACTGCATCTGTCTACCTTATAATTTACTAGCTGCGCCCCGCGGTTTCACCCGCATAAGTTTCGATCCCGTGGGAATATCGTGATAAAAACTATCTTATGTCCTTTTCCGGGACTCAAACTATCTCTATACCAAATTTCATCTAAATCGGTTCAGTGGTTTAGGCGTGAAGAGGTAACAAACATATAAACACACACACACACACACACACACACACACACTCACAAACTTTCGCCTTTATAATATTAGTGTGATAGTGTGATTTATTTAGATTTCTGTGGGTATAATCATATACGAACTATGTGAACAAGACGAATATGACACGGAACTATATTGAATAGCGTGTCGAGCACCTAATATGCGAGTGTGTGTGTCTAATTACTCATTATAAGAAGGTCGTAAGTCAAACTAAACGTCAACCTACTGCTTTGTGAATTTGCCTATGGACTTTTGTTGCGTGCTGTACCTACTCTTTGGAATGGGCTACGAGCTTCATCTTTCTGACTGACCGACCCCTTGACAATTCAAAAGTGCCTGTAATTGGTTTAATTGAAATAAATGCTTTTTAGTTTGAGTTTCTAACTCAAATGGTTTAGTTCACTTTAGCCCACGCACTATGTCCGTGTTGTCTAGCAGTTGAATTGCCTCGACATTCACATATCGGCGAAGTCCATGTTCGTGGGTTCAGCAAATTTTTTAATGATGGTGGTGACGAGTTCCATTCGAGTTACCAATTCATACTTTTATAACTTATGTCGAGTTCCTGTCTTTTCATTTTGACGTGAGATTTCCAACGCAGTTTGGCATCAAGAGTTATGCCTAGGTATTTGGCTAGGCATAAGGCGACTACATGACCTAAAGCGCGGTCTTTGTCGGACTGCATAGAAAAGAAAGAGAAGCGCGACGACACAACGGTGGTAATTTATTGCAAACTAGCTGCGCCCCGCGGTTTCACCCGCATAAGTTTCGATCCCGTGGGAATATCGGGATAAAAACTAACCCATGTCCTTTTCCGGGACTCAAACTATCTCTATACCAAATTTCATCTAAATCGGTTTAGTGGTTTAGGCGTGAAGAGGTAACAAACATATAAACACACACACACACACACATTCACAAACTTTCGCCTTTATAATATTAGTGTGATATAAAGCAATTATCTATTTACAAAAACTATTTAATAAAAAATAATCCATCACTGAATGCAGTTGGGCAATAGAAATTTAATGGTATATTTATAATTATAAAATTAAAATCGTTAATGAAGAGATAAACTGCTTTTAAAGACAATTAAGAGGTGTATTTGAACATTTTTTTTTAATGCATTAATGTATATTTAATTATGATTTGAGTTCCATCACTGTGTTAAAATAAGACTTGAAAATATCATTTTTTTTTGGTCAAAATTATTTACGGTTTAAGAGATACACTGCTTTAAAAAACCAACTTTTTCACCGTTTTCTGAAACCTCCACCGGTATATAAATTAAGTAGGTTATGTGAACTAGCAGGTATAAACAGTTGCAGAAAGGAGGCAAAAACATTTTTTCGATCGTAAAGCACTCTATGCTTCGCATTATGACTCGTGCAATTAATAAGTAAGTACTTTTAAGTATAACATCCACCGTGACAAGTTCACTTATAAACACCATCTTTCCCATACTAATATCTATCCAATAATTTGACATAAATATGTTAAAGACTTGGCACAGCGTGGTGAACGTGAGACGAATGGCTCTTGACTTTCATGAAGACCGCAGCTGTTGGCCGTCGCACTACCCGCTAATACAATTAATTGTTACGCCTACTGAATTTTGAGGACCAGTACACTCATGTGGGGTTGTAAGGAATATCGATTTAAGGATTTGATTGTGAAGAATGAATCACATACTACACCATGATGTAGATACCGCGGGGTAATTGCGTAACACATTATCAATCGGAATCGGTTTCATTTTGACAGTTGTTCAACAACATTCATTGCGTTATTTACTTGTTGAGCAGACAAATTTTTCGAACTTATGAAGCAATGGATTAGCAATTTGCTTCAAAATTATTCAGATTCCGATTGATAGTATGTTACGCAATTAGGGTGCCGTTTTAATTAATGAACTGTTACTGTTAGCCTGCATCAGCCCACAGCTGGGCAAAGGCCTCTCCCTATGATTTGTAGCTCTTTCGAAACAGAGCTAAAGTGGACCACTGGTCGTTTGTTTTCTCCAGCGCACCGCGCCATCTTCTACGGGGTCTGCCGCGATTGCTTCTGGCTGTGTCAGGGCTCCTTAGTGGTTATTTTGGTCCACAGCTCATTGCTCATACGTGACAAGCTCAGTATCAAGCTGTGACAGTGCTGCAGTGGCGACTAACGACTGCCTTTATACTAAGATTGCCCTAAACTATTCGTAAACACTAATAATAAACGGATGTTGTACGTTAGTATTTGGAAATACATCTTCGAAACAAAGTCAAGTCCTTAGGTGCCAATGTAGGAATGTATGAATACAGCGATGTTTACACTGTCATGTCAACGCAAAGATGTGCCTACGTGTGTTTCATCGGTTACATTTTGGAGAGTGTGCGTTGCACAATTTAATTCCATTCAGCCTGTTCCATTTATCGAACGAAACGGTGGTACGGTCATAATCTAAAATACATTACCTAATTTAATGCAGTCAATTCATTATTGTACACACTACGTAAAACAAAAGTGTAGCGGCGGCGGAAGAATGCCATACGTTTTCATATTTGCGGCAGGATATCAAATTACGTGAGTGTTTGTGCTTAACTCTAGACAAATGACCGTAGAACATAATAACACAATAATAAAACATGCCAATCCTATTTTTAGACTTAACTAGTAATTAAAGTCTATAATGTATTATTATTTCGATTGAGACATTTCACTCGCGGAATTACTAAAACACACCGATAAACCACTGTTTGTTACGATTTTTATGTTGTCAAATTCTTGGATGTTGTAATTTTGTTAAACCTTAACGGATTAGAAAAACGACCCCGTTTTTAAAACAAATTAAGTCACTAATCCCATTTTGATCTCAGAGAATTTGTCGATGGCAAAATGTTCAATATAGTGGAGAAGACCATTGTTGCCACTGACCAGATCTTTGCTGAGCCACACAGGACCCCTAAATTATTTTTGTCTGACTGTTTAATATAAGTAATTACGCCATTCTTCTTGTAAGAGGATACAGGACGACACCTGTCAGAGCAGTAGTGGTCCAGTACTAGTCGTACTAGTCCTAGCGTGAGTTCGAACCCAGACAGGCACTTTGTGTATTTAATTTCAGTACCACTGCTCTCAAAACAGTGAATGAAAACATCGTGAGTAAGCATGTTCTCGAACCAAAAATTCGAAGACATGTGACATCCACCAACCTTTACTGGACCGGGTGATGGTTTACAGCCCACTCCCTCTCGAAAAGAGGAGGACTGTGTGGCTGTGTCCCAGCAGTGGGAACATTATAGGTCGCTTATACCCACTACCTGGCCTATAACCTCTTCCTCCTCTTAAGTTTTTTAGGGTTTCGTACCAAAATGGTAAAAAGGAACTCTTATGGTGCGACTCAGTCTGTCTGTCTGTCTGTAAGAACTAAAAATGCTATCAACTTGAAATTTGGAATAGTTTTAGAAGACGTTTGCCCAACTATTCTGCAAATAAGAAAGACATTTGTTTTTCAACAGGGGCTGAAAGGTGGTCTTAAAAATTCGTAGTGGGGCTACTAGGGCATGTGGGGTATGATATTTTTTTTTTCTTAATAAGAACTTTGCCCAGTTGTGGGACAGTATAGGCTAACAAAAAAAAAAGAACTAGTTCTTAGTAATTGATTACAATCCAGGCTAGATTGTATTAGCAATTTAACTCTAACTTAAATTTTATGAGATAGATTATGTTATATAACTAAGAATAGTGTCAATTTGCACTTTTGCACAGTTTCGGTTTCGTAGCACTTTCTTAGGGTCTGGTAAATTGTTAAAACACTTTATCCATGTGTTACATATGTAGCACCATTAGCACCGCACTATTATTATTCATCCACTATATAAATGTCGTCATGTTCATGAACGGGCGCCGTCAGAAGGGACTGGTCATCTCTTTGCTGCCATGGCTTATTTTATTTTAATTTATTATTTGAATTGTTGTCTTTTCTCATCTTTTCATTATGGACGCTTTAAACGTTATGCATCGTTCACACATGTATAATTTTTAACATGAATGATGTAACCAAGACTTTGTAACCATATTATTTTGATTTATAAGTCCATGGAGTTTCTTGCCCGTTCTTCTCCATAGGTACGATAGGCTGCAAAGCATGGGTAGTACAGAAACAAAATCGTATGAAGCGAGAAATGACGCCATCTAGCGTAAAACCAGTTAACGACTAACAAAATTTAATTATGCTGTTATTAGATGGCGTTGCTTTGCTTTATATGATAAAATATTTTTGTAGTTTCTTTTTGTCTCTTCAAACATTCAAACAATTTATAATTAATAGTTTCTTTTAAAGAAATTTGTTCCTAATTATTAACCTACTATGTTAAAATTGAATATCAATTTATAAGTAGGTGCTAAGTAACTACTAATTCGAATATTAAATTAATTATTAAAATACCCACTCGTTAGCTTAATAAATATATTCCTATCGGTTTCTTTTATTATTTTTATCATTTAAGCTACGTATGCTGGTAAATGTAATGTAATCATTAGATAAATGTATTAGCCTTGTAACTCTTTGCTCAATCCTACTTAATACGTTTCTTCCTAACTCCTTACTTACGTTTCGTAAATTAATCATAGTTGTAAAGAAACCAACGCCATCTAGTTTATTTTCGAAAACTTGAATTCATACGTTCACGGGAAAATAGACACTAAGGTACCCATGCAATTTTGCTGGCGACTGTACAGTATGCAACTAAATTGCATAAGCATAATAAAGGTGAAATTGCTGTGAACTTGAAGTCTTATTTTTCTTTTCAAAAATTATCTTCATCTGTTCTTTTATTATTTGTTAAATTAATAAGCGAGAATAATAATGTAATCACTATTATATTTTTATTATTATATTGTTATGCTAATTTTATATGGGGTTAAAAATAAAAATGTAAACTTAAGTGATTTCAAAATGTTTATTCGTTAATTTTATACCTAAATAAACTTCTAGTTAAAACAGTTTATTTTCTTATATGGAACAACTAGCTGCGCCCCGCGGTTTCACCCGCGTAACTTTCGATCCCGTGGGAATATCGGGATAAAAACTATCCTATGTCCTTTCCCGGGACTCAAACTATCTCTATACCAAATTTCATCGAAATCGGTTCAGTAGTTTAGGCGTGAAGAAAAGACAGACAGACAGACAGAGTTACTTTCGCATTTATAATATTAGTTTGGATTTATTGCAGTTAAGCAGTTTATCAGTGAACTACAACCATTAGACTTAAAATATTGTATCTTAGTAATATAATAATATTGTGCTATAATTTTCCCTATCTCAAACATGAAAGTTAACAAATCGTATTTATTAGGACTTATTGCGGTTATAGCTTAAGTATTCATTTCCATTATGAAAAAAAGATTGAAAATAAACCTCAAAATAATCCTTAATACGTTTATGACACAATATTACTAAAATCAATTTGTAATTTATACCTTAATGCTTTGTATTAACCCTATTATTATCAACTAGCTGCGCCCCAGGGTTTCACCCTCGTAAGTGTCGATCCCGTGGAAATATCGGGATAAAAAGTATCCTATATCCTTTCCCGGGACTCAAGCTATCTTTATGCCAAATTTCATCAAAATTGGTCCAGCCGTTTGAGAGTGAAGAAGTAACAAACATATAAACACACACACACACTCACAAACTTTCGCCTTTATAATATTAGTGTGATTCTTGCCATCGCTGTATCGTATCGCAAAATGTAAACGTTTTTGTTTATGATTTCCAATCAAATATGGTTTTTGAGCTGGTTTTTGTTTGCACGGCGAATGCTTCGTAAAGACGTGTTGAATAATTCGGAAAAATATCTCATTGGTATGAATCCACTTGTTTCATATTCACTGACCAGCTGGGGCCTTCCACTTCGCTTTCGACTGGCAAAGCTACCCTCTTCCTTATATCATTTGACCCTCCGACTCACAGTAGGTAATTTCTCTAAAACAAAATAGGAATACTGTTAGGCTACTAGCAAAATTACCTATAAAATATTGTTACTATTTTGAAACAAAATTGTTTTGAAAAGAGAAATGTTACAAAATGAATATAAACTTCTTCTATTTAGATCTTAAGGTAAATATAAAACGTTTAAAAATAACTACAAGGATCAGCAGTTATACTTTAATTAGATAAATGTTCGATCAAATAATTAAATCATAATACTCACAGTCAGTCCGGTTTCATAAAATATATGTGATCGATATAATTTAAGTCCACTTTTACGCAGCGCGATAATATCCGCTTTCATCTCAATATTTCAATTTGATTTGCATATCAAAATGAACTACAACACTGCTAATAGATTATGTAAACACACTTCACTAAGCCACAATATCAAATTATCAACCAACAACATTCTATTTAGTCGCGGTGAATGAGCCGTAAGTTAACTGCATCTGTCTACCTTATAATTTACTAGCTGCGCCCCGCGGTTTCACCCGCATAAGTTTCGATCCCGTGGGAATATCGTGATAAAAACTATCTTATGTCCTTTTCCGGGACTCAAACTATCTCTATACCAAATTTCATCTAAATCGGTTCAGTGGTTTAGGCGTGAAGAGGTAACAAACATATAAACACACACACACACACACTCACAAACTTTCGCCTTTATAATATTAGTGTGATAGTGTGATTTATTTAGATTTCTGTGGGTATAATCATATACGAACTATGTGAACAAGACGAATATGACACGGAACTATATTGAATAGCGTGTCGAGCACCTAATATGCGAGTGTGTGTGTCTAATTACTCATTATAAGAAGGTCGTAAGTCAAACTAAACGTCAACCTACTGCTTTGTGAATTTGCCTATGGACTTTTGTTGCGTGCTGTACCTACTCTTTGGAATGGGCTACGAGCTTCATCTTTCTGACTGACCGACCCCTTGACAATTCAAAAGTGCCTGTAATTGGTTTAATTGAAATAAATGCTTTTTAGTTTGAGTTTCTAACTCAAATGGTTTAGTTCACTTTAGCCCACGCACTATGTCCGTGTTGTCTAGCAGTTGAATTGCCTCGACATTCACATATCGGCGAAGTCCATGTTCGTGGGTTCAGCAAATTTTTTAATGATGGTGGTGACGAGTTCCATTCGAGTTACCAATTCATACTTTTATAACTTATGTCGAGTTCCTGTCTTTTCATTTTGACGTGAGATTTCCAACGCAGTTTGGCATCAAGAGTTATGCCTAGGTATTTGGCTAGGCATAAGGCGACTACATGACCTAAAGCGCGGTCTTTGTCGGACTGCATAGAAAAGAAAGAGAAGCGCGACGACACAACGGTGGTAATTTATTGCAAACTAGCTGCGCCCCGCGGTTTCACCCGCATAAGTTTCGATCCCGTGGGAATATCGGGATAAAAACTAACCCATGTCCTTTTCCGGGACTCAAACTATCTCTATACCAAATTTCATCTAAATCGGTTTAGTGGTTTAGGCGTGAAGAGGTAACAAACATATAAACACACACACTCACAAACTTTCGCCTTTATAATATTAGTGTGATATAAAGCAATTATCTATTTACAAAAACTATTTAATAAAAAATAATCCATCACTGAATGCAGTTGGGCAATAGAAATTTAATGGTATATTTATAATTATAAAATTAAAATCGTTAATGAAGAGATAAACTGCTTTTAAAGACAATTAAGAGGTGTATTTGAACATTTTTTTTTAATGCATTAATGTATATTTAATTATGATTTGAGTTCCATCACTGTGTTAAAATAAGACTTGAAAATATCATTTTTTTTTGGTCAAAATTATTTACGGTTTAAGAGATACACTGCTTTAAAAAACCAACTTTTTCACCGTTTTCTGAAACCTCCACCGGTATATAAATTAAGTAGGTTATGTGAACTAGCAGGTATAAACAGTTGCAGAAAGGAGGCAAAAACATTTTTTCGATCGTAAAGCACTCTATGCTTCGCATTATGATTCGTGCAATTAATAAGTAAGTACTTTTAAGTATAACATCCACCGTGACAAGTTCACTTATAAACACCATCTTTCCTATACTAATATCTATCCAATAATTTGACATAAATATGTTAAAGACTTGGCACAGCGTGGTGAACGTGAGACGAATGGCTCTTGACTTTCATGAAGACCGCAGCTGTTGGCCGTCGCACTACCCGCTAATACAATTAATTGTTACGCCTACTGAATTTTGAGGACCAGCACACTCATGTGGGGTTGTAAGGAATATCGATTTAAGGATTTGATTGTGAAGAATGAATCACATACTACACCATGATGTAGATACCGCGGGGTAATTGCGTAACACATTATCAATCGGAATCGGTTTCAATTTGACAGTTGTTCAACAACATTCATTGCGTTATTTACTTGTTGAGCAGACAAATTTTTCGAACTTATGAAGCAATGGATTAGCAATTTGCTTCAAAATTATTCAGATTCCGATTGATAGTATGTTACGCAATTAGGGTGCCGTTTTAATTAACGAACTGTTACTGTTAGCCTGCATCAGCCCACAGCTGGGCAAAGGCCTCTCCCTATGATTTGTAGCTCTTTCGAAACAGAGCTAAAGTGGACCACTGGTCGTTTGTTTTCTCCAGCGCACCGCGCCATCTTCTACGGGGTCTGCCGCGATGGCTTCTGGCTGTGTCAGGGCTCTTTAGTGGTTATTTTGGTCCACAGCTCATTGCTCATACGGCAGACGTGGCCAGCCCAGTCCAACTTCAGCATAGCGGCTTTTTGAGCAACGTCAGTATTAATTAATTTAAGGGAAACTAAATAAGTTTACTAGGTTTTTTTTTCTTGGCACCGTTTAGACGTTAGTACATAAAAAGTTTAGGCGCTGACATCATAAGGGGGACTCACTGACTCTAAAAAGGCACTTATTTCGTCATTACCCAGAATTTTCGAGAGAAGTTTCATTTGAATAGAGTTGTCATGTTACAATATTATAACTGACGGCAGTTTTGTTTTATTTATTCTGCCTCTAAAACCCCGGCTGGCCGAACGTTTTCAGATACAAGTGACAATTCACGCCAATTCGTTTGCAGAGGGCGCCTGTCACACCGCGTGGCGTAATTCGTTTGTCAATGGATCGGGGTATTTAATTTAATATAAAAATTTACAAGAAACTGTGTTGATACAGATAGGTAGGTACGCCACTAAATAATAATAATAATAATATTCCACAACTATCACACAACGCCATCTAGTCCCAAGCTAAGCAGAGCTTGTGTTATGGGTACTAGACAACTGATAAACATACTTATATATTTCTAAATACATACATATTATAGATAAATACACCCAGACACAGAACAAATGATCGTGCTCATCACACAAACATTTGTCCTGGGTGGGAATCGAACCCACGACCTCCAGCATAGCAGTCAGGGTCACTAACCACTAGACTAAATAAATGAGTTGTATCTAACTTACCCAACCTCTGTAGTTAAAAAACAGAACCGCAAAAACTATCTCATTTATAAGAACAAAACATTTGCGAGAAAAACAAAATCCTTTTTTGGAATTTTTGCTGAGTAATCTAATTTGAATATTTCACATATCAGACCTTAATCAAACAACTTTGACTAATTTTTTAATAGCCAACCAAATAAGATTCGCGCTCATAAAATAAAAGTTAAGGTCACTTCTATTTTGTGCCGTCATCGGTTTGGAATGCTAGTAATAGTTAAAAACCAGCGAAGGTTTGGTATAATTTTGCAACAATTAATTTGATCAGCCATATTCAGACGGCAAGAATGCCTGAGCTCTAAATAAGTAGGTACTACCACATAAAAACTTATCACTATAATTTGTACAATTCTTAATTCGTCGACGATCCAAACGAATTCCTCCTGTGCAGTGCTATGTTAAAATGTTGACTTTTAAACGTTTTTGAAAAGTAGAAAGTAATTTTTTGTACTTTTTTGGATAGATATTCTTAAACGTGCTCTTCCTAATTAGTACATAAAACGCTGCGATGAATAAGAAAAGAAAGTGAAATTGTTTTTTTTTTGCGTTTACGGATATATTTAATTAAATTAATTAGTTTTTCATGTAAGCGGATGTTTGTTGTAAGTTTTTATTGGAAGGAGCTTTCTTTTTAACCCAGGATCCCACGGATGCGTTTTCCCGCGGCGATTTTTTTCCACGGACAGTATTTTTAACACTTAGGCTGAGGCCAAACGAGCGTAATTTTTTGAGCTGTGAGTCGCATAAAATGAGTCGCGGAATTTACGCTGCAATCGGTTTCATACAAAAGTCCTGTTTGTACCACACGGCGACGCAAAATGAGTTGTCTGCTGACTCACGCGCGTTATTTCAACCGAATTGCGCTCGGGGTGAGGGAGGTTAGCGAGGCAAGCGTCAGTTATATTACAGAATGCGACCGAAGTTACGTCCGTCCGTCTGGCAGCCTAACCGAATTTCAGTTGAACGTAAATTGCGATATTCAAAATACGCGACTCACAACTCAAAAAATTACGCTCCTAACCATACGCACTGCTTAGCGCCGAGAGTTGAAAATCCAACAGTGTGTTATTTTGACGCGCTGGGATGCGCTCTGTTGGATTGTCAATACTCAAATGAGAATTGAAAATTGAGTGCGTGATAAAATCACGCCGCGATAATGTTACGACCGTGCGAACGTGAGCTTATAGTGACTTTTTTTAACCGATTACAAAGAAGGGGGTTCTGCATTCGATCCGTATGTATGTATGTTTGTTTGTTCGCGATTTTCTCAAAAACTCATGATCAACATACTTTCAGGAAGGTTTTAGTGTATAATACATTGGGTAATAATTTTTATGTACGAATTTATATGCATAAATGTACTGCACTGCATCTCCGGCATTTCTATGCGAATTTTAGTGATTATTCTAGTCGGTGTCTTTAATTCTTCAATGCACTAGTGTTAATTGAATTTGTGTGTAAAATAAAAACATTTTTACGAAAAACACAACTGACTTCAAAAAATACACTAAAAAGTGATAAATAACTTCAATTTCGGAAGTTGGTGTCATAAAACGAAAATGCGGAACCAACGACACCGACTTCCGAAATTAAAGATATTTATTACATTGTAGTGTGTTTTTTTGAAGTCGGATGTTTTTTTTTTTTTTTGTAAAAAGTTTTCACGTATAACCTTCAGCAGTAAATTGAACTATGATTAAATATGAAAAAGACAAAAATATATAAGTTTGCCTATGCAGTTACATGACCGTGTGACAGACATCCACGTCCCTAACAAAAAAAAAAGACGTTGACTTATTTACATTTTACATACAAACGCTATCCATTGGTCGTCAGTCAATCGACTTTCAGAATTTTATTTCGGTACACCAGACATGAATCCTCGACTTTTCGGTATAAACATTTTTTCACTCGATTTTACGAATTGAAGTCGTTGAAAAATTGACCTTTCGGCTTTAATTGGTTTATTGATAGTTTTGCTACGTTTTTTTTTTTTTTAATAAATAAAAACCGATGTTTTTTTTTCGAATTGACGTTTGCTTTTTAAAAATATGGTGACGAGAGTGGTTAAGTTAAAAACGTTTTCTAGTTCCCGCTAATAAAATTGATTTGGTCTGGCAATATTTTGAATATCGTTTGCTCTAAAAATGTCAACCTAATTGTATTCAGTTTTAAATATGTAAATTGCAGTCTGGTTTTTGAAGGGATAGAAATAGTTTGCTGAGTAGAATGTTCTGTTCTCTATTTTGTTTTAGTATCTATTTGTGAAAGATAAACCAGATAGTAAAATTGGCAAACTCTTTATAGTTGAATACGTGATAGAAATCTTATGCAAATTTACTAAGGGAACTCAGCCCCTAAATACTTCAGTACTAGTCGTGTAGATACTTGATGGCATGTAGGAGCTTTATTCTCTATGGCACTATATGAACGAAACCGCGCGAAATGAACGCGAGGTTGGCGGGATAAGTTAATAAGGAATTTACGTGATGAGTTCATTCTTTCATCACAACCAAATCGGCTTATCCTACACAATCAGTCACATAGCCTGGCCGTTATAGCCGACTCCGCCCAACCCCTTATTAGACAAAAATACACATCTCAGCATGTTCGGACCTCGGGAGGTTCAGAGGCTACGGCTACCGGCCACCCCAACGGGGTTTAATTATCGGCCACTAAATTAAGTTGGGTCCGTTCTGCTGCCTTGCACTTCGTGTTTTGTGAGATCGCTGCGATTGCAATATGGAGGATAAGAATGTTGAGGACTTTAACGGGTGGAGGGTTGAGGAGGGGGGGGGGGGATGGTGTATAGAGGCTTTTTGAGGTTGAGTTTTCTAATTTTTTGGTGTCTAGGAAAGAGACACTTTGAATTCATAATTGGATATGTTTTCAAAAATATGGTTAACTAGTTACGCCCCGCGGTTTCACCCGCGTAAAAGTCGATCCCGTGGGAATATCGGGATAAAAAGTAGCTTATATGTTAATGCAGGGTATCAGCTACCTCCATACAAAATTTAATCAAAATCGGTCCAGCCGTTTGAGCGTGAAGAAGTAACAAACATATAAACACACACACACACTCACAAACTTTCGCCTTTTAGTGTGATATATTATAGTGTGATGATGACCTGTAACTTGAAATTAAAAATTTTATGTATTTCTCTAACGTTGGTTTCTAAAAGATCTACTATAGAAAGATTGATTGATGTATGGCCTTGGCCATTTCATATCAAATAAATAAATTGATAAAAGAAATTATAGAGGAGGATCGAGAATGTTCTCGATACTGAGCAAGTTAAATAACTTGTTGAAAATCACCAAGTAAGAAGTGGGATTAAAACCAGGTGCCATAAACATCAATAGGTATCACAACCAAACCATCAATAGGTCACTATCCATACTAATATTATAAATTCGAAAGTAACTTTGTCTATCTGTCTGTATGTTACCTTTTCACGCCTAAACTGCTGAACCGATTTAGATGAAATTTAGTATAGAGATATTTTGAGTCCCGGGAAAGGAAATAGAATACTTTTTATCCCGATATTCCCACGGGATCGAGACTTATGCGGGTGAAACCGCGGGGCACAGCCTAGTCTACCTATATACGAATAAATGATTTTGATTTCACAGTCCAGCCGTCGATGAGAGAATGCGTTCTTGACACCTGTCAGTTTCATACAAACGAATAGGTACGTGTTTTGCGAATGTGATCTTTATTATTAGCTACTAGAATTTTCGCACGTGCAGGTGTCAGGAGTGTCCTCTCTCGGCGGCTGGACTGTAGCGACTCCCATTCCATTGCTTCACAAAAACTGGGCAAGGTGACGAAAACACGTTTTCATCTTACAACATGGTATATTTATGACTCATTTTCCCACAATTTTTATGTGTTTTGAAGTTCAATACGCCGCCTCGCCTATGCCCTTCTTGTTCTAGTTCTCACGAAACGAGTCAATATTTTGCTTATAAACAATGCAATGATTGCACATCCTGTGAACTTATTGTTGTCTGCAAAGTCAGTTGGATGAAATTCAGAGCATATATTTATTTTATTTTCCCATTTATGTACACACAAACTAAAATATATATATATACTATATACAAATGTATAAATATATGTTTTGACCACTAAAAAAAAATAAAAAAAAGAATTCAGAGTAGAATATGGTTTTGTGCAATGCTTACGACTTGTAGGTCGTAGGTCCAAACCCAGACGAACCAGAAGGTGCTTTACGTTGTGTAAATTATTTCATCTCCACAACATGTCGACATCATTTTAATACCGAACCTAACAAACCTTTGATCTTTTAAATCCAAAACCACAATAATACCGAACTACTCATACAATTAATAAGCACGTGACACGTCACCGGCACGCGTATCGGTACGCCATGATACGCTACTACGCCCCAGGACACGGGACGATACGCCCCGGGCCATCGATAGGGACATCGGGACAAAACACCACCTCTGTGCTCGACTGTACATCAAACATCTTTGATTTTGGATGGCTTTATGCAAGAATGCTGTTTTTATTAAGTATTTTATTTGTTATTGAACATGGTAGCATAATTATGTGATTCATTTACACACGCAT
This sequence comes from Amphipoea oculea, assembly GCA_945859645.1. Taxonomy (NCBI): domain Eukaryota; kingdom Metazoa; phylum Arthropoda; class Insecta; order Lepidoptera; family Noctuidae; genus Amphipoea; species Amphipoea oculea. Next base: position 21,891,729 of record OX243873.1, read on the forward strand.
CGATGATTGATTAAGTAATTTGCTTTGTGCATTTTTTTTATATACCTACAGGGTTATTGGAAAAACACGAAAAACCTCTTAAAAGGTCATTGTACTCATCATTATGAACAATTTTTACTATGGGACCAACCCTGAAATCGTGAAAAAAAAAACAGATGTTCCCTACATTTTGACGAGTTATACGAACATAAATGTAGGGAACAAATGATTTTTGTTGACAAAAAAAAAAACATTTCTATACTAATAGTAAAGGTGAAGAGTTCGTTTGTTTGAACGCGTTTATCTCTAGAACTAACAGTCGGATATAAAAAAATATTTTAGCATTTGACAGCCCAATTTTTGAGGAAGGCTTATAGGCTATTTCACATCACGCTGGGACTCCTAGGAGCCGAGCAAAAAGGAAAAGTATAAAGCACGCGAAAATGTAATAGCGCGGGCAGACGATGGTATGCGACGGGGTGGGTCGCTGCAACAAGGAATTTTTCGCGGACGAAGTCGCGGGCTCAAGCTAGTCACACTAATATTATAAAGGTAAAAGTTTGTGAGTGTGTGTGTGTTTATATGTTTGTTACTTCTTCACGCTCAAACGTATGTATGAAGGTAGCTGACACCCTGGATTAACATATAGGCTACTTTTTATCCCGATATTCCCACGGGGTGGACACTTATACGGGTGAAACCGCGGGGCGCAGCTAGTAGAGAAATAAAAGTGAAAACAAAACGCCCACTGTACCAAACTCAAGTCCAAATGACGATTAGAATTTATGTTAAAGACAACAGTAATGGAGGTTAGCAAAAGAACACAGGGGAACAAAATAAAATACACAAGTACAAAGTAAAATTATAATTACCCGTACCACCTGAGGCGATGCGAAGATAAACCGCATCCGTATAACCTTTTGTTATATAAAAGATTTACTTTTTTATTCAATTAGTCACATAATGCGAATGGAAAAACGTCTAGGTCTTTGCCGTGATACGGACAGCGGCTTTGAAATGTTAAAGCTTACGCGTAATTGGAAATTTTTGCCTTTTTACGTTTTTGTCTGGTGTGTGCATGTTTTGGCGCACTGTGCTTTTTGTTTGGTTTAGTTTTGTGTTAATAACGCTCGGGTTTTGTTTCAAATGTGTGTTGTTGGGTGTTGATTGTTATTTTTTTTAGTTTTGTGATGCTAGTCGTAGTGAAATGTGAATGTTTTAGAAACTGTTTAAAAAATATTAGTCTGAGTGGTCGTTAGTTTTGATGGGGGCATCAACTTTGTGTTTACGATATTAGTCGATGCGACGACTAAATGGTTTTTAGTTTTTATTAATCGATCGTGTACTAATTTATTTCGTAATTTATATAATAGGTATTTTGTACGGTCTACTTTTTCCTTTGTCTTTTTTATTTTTAGTGTTTATCAATAGAAACTTGTGAATGGCCTACAATCTTTAAGAACTCGGTATTCTGTCAAATCAAATAAAATTGCATTAATTGATAACATCATTGTTTTACCATTAAACACATGTTATTATAAAATTAATGTACACATGCAAAATATTGTAAAACATTTTAAAAGAGTAACTGTGGAGTTTCTTGCCCATTCTTCTCCATACGAAAACTACCTTTTGGAATGGGCGACTAGAATCAATTCTATTTTAAGGTAATTTTTGACGTTCAAAAGTGCTTTTTATGTGCCTATTTAAAATAAATGTTTTGACTTTGAAACTTTTTTCTTAACTGTAACGTTTGCTTGTGGAGCTCTGACACAGCCAGAAGCCATCGCGGCAGACGCCGTAGAAGATGGCGCGATGAGCTGGAGAAAACAAAAAACAAACGACCAGTGGTTTACATTAACCTTGTATCGAAAGAGCTGGAGTCACGGGAGGAGTTAAGACTCTTCCCGTGACTCCAGCTCTTTCGATACAGGGTCCAACATGCCAGGGCACCAGCATGGGATGATGCAGGCTAACAGTAACAATGACTGACGTTCACTTGACGTTATTAAAAAGTAGGTAGGTATATTATCTTTCTGCCGTCAAAACTAAGCCCACGTTCGCAGGGACGTAAAAATATCGCGACGGGAATTTATCGCGCACTGGATTTTGAACTGTCGTTGTTGAGCCGAGCATTGAGAATCCAACAGAAAGCACAACAGCGCGTCAAAAAATACACTGTTGGATTTTCAACTCTTGGCGCTAAGTAGTGCGTCGAAAAAACCAATGCGCGAAAAAAAAAAATAGCGGCCAGAAAAACGCGCCGCACCTTAGCGAACCTGGCCTTAGCGACCGACAAACTACAGACACTTTATTATTTTATGTGTTAACCTTTGACACGGTGCTCTGCTCCATCCAACCATTTATCTTCCGATTTACGAACTCTCATAAAAACAATTTCTTTTAACGCTAATTACACACTACAATATTTCCTGTAATTTTAATGCATAATAATAGTTAATACTGCACAGTGCTTAACACAGCTCCTTGTTTAAGAAAAAGCGTATAATTAAGTTTTATTAACTAACCTTGTTTCTTGACCTGCCTGTGTAATTTGGTGGACGTGTACATATATCCATTTTCACTTTTAAGCCATTCGCTTGAAATCCTGCTCGCCTTGGTGCGATCCGATCTCAATACGTTCTCTAAAAAAAATACTAAGAAATGTAGCGTTGCCTAACACCAATTGATGCTGCCTTGTTAACAGTAGATTATTTCAATAAATTATTTTGATAAAGATGCAATAGTTGCAATGACGAACTTGTAGTTGTTCAAGGAGTTTCATTCACTTTTTTTTAATGTCAGGACGATTGTGACATTGGAATCTGTTTAACAGAAATATTAAATGCTTTGAAAGAAGATTTTTGTATATTTTGACTTGACTTGAACTTTGTCTGTAAAAGTTACATTGAAAGTGTTCGAGACACACCTTCAAATAATTCGAGGTCAACTGCATAACGATGTTATGCCAATGAATCTATTTTATAATAAAATAAATTAATTTTCATCTCTCATGACTTGTGATTTATGACTACGTAAAAAAAAATGTGGAACAACATGAATTATTTCGACAAGATCGTCACATTTGGAGCATGGACATTTTGTAACGACTTCCTTCTTTAAAATAAAGTAGTAATAACACACAAAAACCAGTCGACAATGGCAAAGTAAACAACAATACTGATCACCTTATTTACAGTAAACATGTAAACCTTGGCCTATTTTTTCTACATTAACATGTGTTCGGCATACTATGCGTCTTAAATTAATTAATGGTTGAATTAAAGGCGGGCAAAATGAAAGGCCAAAAACCTCATCGCGTAAGGTTAAAGCACAAATGATTGTACTGACATCTCATTAGCTAAAGCGGGGAACGATATGCCTGAGGCACTATCCGATCGTAGCGCAAGTTGTGAGAGGTTGGCGGAGAACCGGTGGTCATAGTTTCACCGTTACCTAGGGCACGTATTGTTTTAAGTTTTTAAACTTCGGTTTTTATTGGAAGGCAGTTCAATATAGTTGTAAGTAGGAAAGCAAAAGCAATCTGAGCCAGCATGAGTATTAAAAAAAAATGTTTTTATAGAAAGAAAGAAAATACGTTTATTTGCGGTGAAAATGACGCAAAAAAGAACATAAACACAAAAAAATAAAATAAAAAGGTAGGGGGAAACATGCGTCACATCAACGCAAAGCGGATATCGCTCAGCATTATGCTGCGACCCTATGCAGGACAGAGCCCCAGCGCTGGTTTTCAGCGACCGCCGGCGCTGACGTAATGACGTCGTCCGGTGCAGCAAACAATTATTAAAATTACCGTGTACTTAAAGAAAAATAATTGAATTTAAAAGTGATAGAATAATATACTAAACAGGAAATAGACATAGGTACAGTACATGCACATGTTATCGCAGCATTCAATTTACTGCTTAGGTATCGTATTTTATCCCAATCTATGAGTATAAACAAATTTTTGCAATTTTCTTTCACAATTCTTTATTGAAAACCACTCATTCTTCTAATTCTTTTAAGCAAGCAGGTACGGTCAGCAACAAAAGTCGATTAACACTTCAGTTTTTTTAATCTTAGTTATTGAGCAAAATATTTGTTCAAAATTGCAGCAGAAGACAAATTTTTAGAACATAAACTATTTGCTATTATGTGAAAGCTTTAACGCAGTTTATTGAAAAAAATGACATGTAAAAATGACAGTGTTAATCGACTTTTGTTGCTGACTGTAATCTATACTTTTAGCTACAAGGTTCTTTTATCGCGCTCGCTACAGTTCATGCCATACACCACGATATAAGGCAGAGCACACCACATATCTGTATTTTTGCCGATCAAAGGAGCGTTGCGCATGACGTCCGTTTGAACCGGTAATCAAATTAGCTGTGCTTCCCATTCTCAAAGAAAAATATGTGTCTATCAGTAGCCATGGAGTTGGCAACAAAAAATATTTTGTTTGCAGTCATTAAGTTTGATATTGTGAGTTGTTGGGGAATATGGAAGGTTGTTTTTCATTTGATTGCGATTTTCCTGCTTTATTGTTTTATTAGTCTATTATTTTCTTGTTTTTTTTTTTTTTGTAAGGTCACGATTGCTTTTAGTGGAAACCAGTTGGCAGCCAGTATCATGGTTGAGAGACTGTTCTGGTTTGCTCTGTATGGAACCGTCTCCACGAGCGAGAGAATCGCGGCGATAGTCTCGCCGTGCCATCAAATTTTCGCTGCGATGATATCGCCGTGTGGAGACACGTTCTAAGAGAGTGTATAGAAACACGTGGCACGACCATAATATCGCCGCGATTCTCTCGCTCGTGGAGACGGCCCCTATGAGAAAGATATCGCCATTCATGAAGACTGAATACATCCCTTATTTGCCACTCGAAGAGAATTACTGAATGCATCCCTTATTCTGGTTTTAACAGCATTTCAGGCTTTCTCATGTCTCCTATATTTTCCAACATATTCACTTGGGAATGGGCTTTGCCGAAGAAGAAGACTCTATTTTTTTTTAAATAACTCAAAAATTAAGTGATTTAAAAAAAAATATATTGTATTTAGTCTAAACTATGCTGATCCATAACTGAAAAATCCTTGACCTGTACCATACAGGATGTCCTAGTTCAGGGATCGAGACCTCATTTTTAATTCTTTTATCTATTGCGGTATAGTAATTTTATTTTAGGTGCATCATCCTCACATATTATTATAAAATTAATGTACCCATGCAAAATATTGTAAAACATTTCAAAAGAGTAACGGTGGAGTTTCTTGCCCATTCTTCTCCATACGAAAACTACCTTTTGGAAGGGGCGACTAGAATCAAAAACATTTTTGACGTCCAAAAGTGCCTTTTATGTACCTATTTGAAATAAATGCTTTGACTTTGACATTGATGTAACGTGTACTGAAGTTATGGAAATAAATTACTATTAGATACTATTAATTTATGACAAGACGTCCAAAGTTTTAACGTAAAAAAAAAAAATTTAAAACTCACATTAAACGTACACTTTGTAAACAAGCATATTATAAATTAGAAGATTATATCCAAGATAAGAACGCTTGGAAACATGCTGGTCCTGCTCCATAGGACAATCTAGAGTCTAGACAAAATCAAACTGGTTGCTAACATAGAGTTACATATATATCGATGGTTGCTAATTTAATTGTAAATTTTTTTATTCTTTTTTTTTTACATTTATTACTCACACCCTGACTTATTACTTGTATTTTGTTTTATAATTAAAATCGTTTTACTTGTACCATGTTTGTAAATATGTGAGCACCATGTATCTATCAGATAATTAATTTATATGTCATGGTTTCGTTTTTAATTCTTTTACCTATTGTGGTATAGTAATTTTATTGTAGGTGCATCGTCCCCACATGTTATTATATAATTAATGTACCCATGCAAAATATTGTACCTAAACATTTTAAAAGAGTAACGGTGGAGTTTCTTGCCCGTTCTTCTCCATACGAAAACTACCTTTTGGAATGGGCGACTAGAATCAATTCTATTTTAAGATAATTTTTGACGTTCAAAAGTGCCTTTTATGTGCCTATTTGAAATAAATGCTTTGACTTTGACTTTGACTTTGTAGCCAAAACTGAGCCAAATAAGCAAGCACATAGATATCTCTATCCTTATCGGGGGAGACAATATTGTAAATCGTACGTTTCTCCCCTATTAACACGTAGGTGCGCTAAAATATTTTTCCCGGGCTGCCTATTTATACTGAACTGCCAATCTTCCTCCCTACAGTCACACCGTGATGGTATAAACGCACTCCTCCCTATCGTAAGCCCCTTTAAGCCCTAAATTTTGTTGCCGTACTGATTTAATGACATCACATGACGCCCTCTATCGAATGTCAACTGGCATCGTTTATTATCCTACATACCAGAACATCCCATCTCTATTCTCATCCCCAAAGAAAATTCAATCTTATATCAAAGCACCAAAGTTCCAAATTGAGTGGGAAGAGAGTCGAGATATGAAAGGTACAATCGCGCACACAATGCATAGGTTAGATATTTGAGTCACGAATCCATTTTATGACTAATTCCATAACTTTGTATGTGAATTTCGGGATCAGGTAGGTACACATACAGGGTGTATGTTTACTGTGTCATATCTTCTTCGATCTGGAGCCTGAGGGGTTTGATTTAATGGTAAGATCATGCCTCGGGAAGTTCAGGCGGATATTGTTTATGTTGTTTTAGTGTTTGGGTAGGTATATTGTGGGTGCTGGGTAAAAACTAGGGCCTCTAAATAAGCAAGGAAAAATAGGGTAGATGACTTGCCTCAAAAATGAAATCATCTGCCTAGCCTTTTCCCAACTATGTTGGGGTCGGCTTCCAGTCTAACCTGATGCAGCTGAATACCAGTATTTTACATGGAGCGACTGCCTATCTGACCACCACAACCCAGTTACCGAGTAATACGATACCCCTTGGTAAGACTGGTTGTCAGACTTTCGGGCTTCTGACGACCCGTAACGACTGTCAAAGATCCACGAATGACAGCCGGTAACAACTGCTTAATGTGCTTTCCGAGGCACGGAAGGGTCTCGGTATGTAAAAATGGTCACCCATTCACAGACCAACCGCGGCAAGCGTAGCTTAACCTGATCGATCGACCTGTGCGGCTGTTATTATTTAGCCACGGGCCCCTCGGGCCTCAAAAATATAAATCGATATAATTGCGTGTATTTACTATAATGTTCCCACTGCTGGGACACAGGCCTCCTTTCAGTGAGAGGGAGTGGGCCGTAATCCACCACGCAGGCCCAGTGCGGGTTGGCAGATATCACATGTCTTCGAATTTTTGGTTCCAGGACATGCCGGTTTCCTCACGATGTTTTCCTTCACCGTTTTGAGAGCAGTGGTGATGAAAAATTTACACAAAGTAAAGCACCTGTTTGGATTCGAACCTACGACCTACAACTCGTAAGTCGCGGCCGTTACCACTTGGCCACCACTGCTCAGCCGACTGTACAGTTGCTAGTAATTTAAGTATTAACATATGTCAATGTGGCTACATAATAACAGCCGCACACGTCGATCGATCAGGTTAGTCTGTGGATGGGTGACCTGCATCTTTACATACCGAGACCCCTCCGTGTCCATGGATCTTTGATAGTTGTTACTGGTAATCAGAAGCCCGATAGTCTGACCACCAGTCTTACCAAGGGGTATCGTATTACCCAGTAACTGGACTGTGGAGGTCAGATAGGCAGTCGCTTCATGTAAAATACTGGTGTTCAGCTGCATCCGGTTAGACTGGAAGCCGACCCCAGCATACTTGGGAAAAGGCTAGGCATATGAGATGTGTGTTAATGTCCGTTACAAAGTAATTAAACCGGATGGCGTAATGCGAGTGTTTATAAGGCACTTAAGTCATTAGGCCAATAAGGAATTCTTATGTGGAGATTATCTATGGTTTACCGTTACGTCACTATCACACTAATATTATAAAGGCGAAAGTTTGTGAGTGTGTGTGTGTTTATTATGTTTGTTACTTCTTCACGCTCAAACGGCTGGACCAATTTTAATAAAAGTTTGTATGGACTGACACACTTTTTTTTTTTGTTTCCGGGGTGGAAAATCCTCATGGATGTCCGTCGCCCTGGGGCGGGCAGCGGGGCCTGTCAGACTGTTACTGACTAAAAACCGCCCCGGTGGTGTTCCATCTCCGACCTACGCCGGGGGTCGCGGGAATGTACGATCCTACCGCCACCCCAACTGGATGGACTGACACCCTGGATTAACATATGGGCTACTTTTAATCCCGATATTCCCACGGGATCGACATTTACGCAGGTGAAACCGCGGGTCGCAGCTAGTAACCTATAAATTAAGGCTGCTACACGATTTCATATCAGTCTGAAGATGCTGTTACTGTTAGCCTGCATCATCCCACTGCTGGGCAAAGACCTCTCCCCATGACTTCTAGCTCTTTCGATCCAGTGCTAAAGTGGACCACTGGTCGTTGGTTTTCTCCAGCTCATCCTGCAATCTTCTACGGGGTATACCGCGACGCCTTCTAGCTGTGTCAGGGCTCCACGTAGTGGTTATTTTGACCCACAGCTCATTAGGCAACTCAAGTATAAAGTTAAGACACTTTTTTGAAAAATTAAGATTAACAACAGCGCCCCGCGGTTTCACCCGCGTAAAAGTCGATTCCGTGGGAATATCGGGATAAAAAGTAGCCTACGAGTATATGTTAATCCAGGGTGTCAGCTACCTCCTTACAAAATTTTATCAAATAGTCCAGCCGTTTGAGCCCTTTGCGGTTTACGAACTCCTCCGTCCTTACAGGCCTCCGTATCAGGCTGTCACTAATATGGCAGCCTGTCAAGAGAGATCTGACAGATGGACAAAAATGACATAATGATGCCCGCCACGGGCACCATAGAGTAAGTAATGTTCATTATATGTAAGAAGAGACGGGAGTCCCAAAGAAAAAGATGAAAAACGTCGCTTGTATGAAACTTGTACTAAAACTGAATACCAACATAACAAAAATAACACAGACTATGCACAGACTGCACATGTTAAAGCGAGACAGCGATAGCCGCCGTTATGTTTAGTACACGTTTCATAGTTTGTTTTTTTTTATTAGACAGTTGCATCAGACTGACGGGCACGTTATGTTAAAGAATGTATATTATGGTGGAAAATATCAAAGTTTCAAGTTTCCTCACGGAAAGCTTTTTTGATAAACCTGACCCACCCTGAAGACAACTTTCTAATTCACATCACTCATAAAATTAACAGGAAACTACCGTCAAATCGCCAGTAAAAGTATTAGATGTAACTCAACCGATAATAAAGGTCAACGAGTGCCTGCCATAATCCGTCATTACTTATGTCGAATGTCGGCGCAGGCGCAAATTGTCGGTGCTTTTTATTTTTATTTGTTAACGTAATATTTTTTACTTTCACTGTACCGGTGTACCGGGCAAGCAAGTTAGAAATAGCTTAGAGTTGATGTAGTGTGTTAGGTATAATTTTAGTGTGTTTTGATTATCAGTTTGGTTTGTTTCCATTGTTGCCTACTTTGATGCAAAAACATATAGCTATCATCACAAGTATTGTAGAGAAGTAGTCAAACTTGTGTAATTTGTTTAATTGTTTTGAAATACCTTTGTTGATGAAATTACGTATGAATTTATGAATATAAATAAGTACTTTAAAACGAAAGACTTGTAGAACATTTTAAAATATGCCTATTCTAAAACCCAATAAGATTTGTAGGTATCAACAACTCTACATTACATCTTCTAACTCGAGCGATAACATCATGCGCTTGCACACATTTTTGAACTAACCCGTTTAATATTTTAACTTAAGTCCTGACCTCTGACATTTTAATAAAAGTTTTCCTTGACCACTCTCTAGACTCTTACAGAACGACTAGTTCATATAACTATCTACGTTGTCATGAAGAGTTTTGTTACTTAAAAATGGCATTTATTTTGATTAGGTATATTAAGATTAAATTGGTATATTCTAGTATTATTCAAAAAAATATTTACTTTCTAAGTTTATCTTGGACGTTACTGATGTAGGTTTAGGAAACCATCGTGAGGAAACCTGGACTTATAGTTAATATAGATAAGTCTTAAATCGCCAACCCGAATAAATTAAAAAAAAATGTCAGACCCATAACGTCCATTTGGATAGTATACAAAAGACTTGCAAACTAGTGTTAGTACTTACACCTTACCAGAGAATCATCACAAGCTATATTTTTTTTATTGCAACGCCACAGTGGCATGTAGACGTATCCAATGACCTAGTATGGAGCTCTCCCACTCCCTATTTGCTATAGCATTCATGATGCTCTTGGGGCTGGCGCGTACTCTGCGCATGATTGGAGGCTCATTGCTTGCTTAATATATAATTGTTTTTGTTTCCAACCATGAGAACATACTTGCTTTTTGTTGTGTTGGTAAACAACAACTAACAAAGTTATTGTAATCATTTTTTTTTGGTCCAAGCCAACCGAACCTGAAATTAAAATTATTAGGTACAGCCAACAAAAGATATAAGTATGCAGGATCGTCGTAATAGTTGAAGTTTAGTAAGAAACCGATGGATGTTCTCGAATAAAATTTAATTTCATTAATAGAAAACAAACAGCTCATTTATCAAATTAAATTTCAGTCAAAAACATCCATCGGTTTCGTACTTCAACTTTAACCGATGGTCCTGCATACTTATCTCTTTTGTCGACTGTACATAGATACGTATTAAAACTAAATAATAACTGAAATACATTAATAACGGAATGATTGCGTAACATTAATTGATATTTATTTTAATTTATTGCAAAAACTTGTGTTTCTGACATGTGTTAATGTGAAGTTAATTGGTCGAACATAATTTAGCGGTTAAGTTCGGTAGTGGTCCAGTGGCGGAGGTCGAATTCGAACCAAAGCATTGATTTCATTTACCTACAACAAGCCGTGTGATCATCTCATCTGTCTAGCCTTTTCCCAACTATGTTCGGGTCGGCTTCCAGTCTAACCGGACACAGCTGAGTATCAGTATTTTACATGGAGCAACTGCCTATCTGACCTCCACAATCCAGTTACTGGGTAATACGAAACCCCTTGGTAAGACTGGTTGTCAGATTTTCGGGCTACTGACGACCCGTAAAAACTGTCAAAGATCCACGAATAACAGCCGGGACAAAGACAAAGACAAAGACATTTATTCGTCGGATATGGTAGGTACAAAGTTGGTTGGTACAAATGGATAAGTTCAACACATCCGCCGCTAATAGCGGCATACGAATATTTACAACGTGAAATTAATGTATTAATGTGCACGTGGGTAGGTATAAAACCTAACTTAAACTCTAATAAACAATAAAAAACACTTATAACTATGGACATATTTTATACTCTAATATACAATATCAAATAAAAACACAACAATAACAATTTTTCTATTTTACAACTAAATAAATCTAGGTACCTTATTATTTAAAACAAAAAAAAAAAAAAAAATGTATACATATATGTATTATTTACCCTTATAATCAAAAAATTCTTTTAGAGTGTAAAAATTATTTTGGAGAAGCCAATTTTTCAGATTTTTTTGTAAAGATTAAATGGTAGCTCTCTTATTATTTTTGGGATATGGTTATATATTTTAATGGACATGAGGTAGCTGTTTCTGTAGTGGAGAGTGCTATTACAAAATTGGTTTTTTAATTTGGTGGGGTCCCTTTTTGCAAATCTATTGTTTTCGGCTACTGTGGAGAAGAAGTGAGAGTTTTTCTTGACAAATATGGCTATTTCAAAAATGTAAGTAGAGGATAGAGTTAGAACCTTTAGCTTTTTAAAAATTGGTTTACAGCTCTCGTATGGAGGCGCCCCAGTTATTGCTCGTAAGCATTTTTTTTGCGCTATGAATGCTCTTTGTATGTGTGATGAGTTACCCCAAAGGAGTAAGCCGTACCTCAATACAGACGCTACGTAGCCGTGATAGGCGTAGAGTGCAGCTTCTTCGTTCGCTGTTTTGCGTAGTTCTCTTAGTGCGTATACAAATCTGTTTATTTTTTTACACAGATTTTCAATGTGTATTACCCAATTACAGTTTTCATCTAATGTTAGACCTAAAAATTTTATAGTATTTTCTTTATTAATTATTTGGTTATTATGATTTAAAATAATTTTTGATGGATTTTGTTTGTAGTTTGCAAACTGAATGAATTTTGTTTTAGATAAATTTATTTTTAAGTTGTTTTCGTTTAGCCAATTAATTATATCGTTGATGGTTTGATTTACTTCTTGTTCATGTAATGTTTTGTTATTTTCCGGTATTATTACTGACACGTCATCTGCAAATAGTACGCACTTATGTTTTGTTATGTTTGGCAAGTCGTTAATGTATAACAGAAAGAGAAGAGGCCCAAGGATGCTTCCTTGGGGCACTCCGGACCCATTATGTCTAAATAAAGATTTATATACCATTGCAACAAGTTTATCATCAATACGGGATACTTCAACACGCTGTTGTCCAACGGCTTAACGTGCTTTCCGCGGCACGGAGGGGTCTTGGTGGTCACCCATCCACGGACCAACCGCGGCAAGCATAGCATAACCTGATCGATCTACCCGTGCGGCTGTTATTACTTAGCCACAAGCGATGTGCCCGTTGGTATTTCCCTTTTTTTATTGCTGAATGGGCCCGCTCTTGACCTCGATCACGCCTGATGGAAAGCGATGGATGAGGTCTATGATGGAACGAGCGTGCCCAGAAGATGTCTAAGGCACGGCACGATTCAGTTGACTAACTGGCGGAACAAACTGCGCTATACGAGGAGGCTTCTTCATGCATCCCAATTCTCATCATCGATTTCATCGGCTTTTCATAAACTTTTATTCCCGATTTAAGGCCTTCAGGGGATGAATTTCCAAAATTCCTTCCTCAGAGCTCATTTTCCTTATATCAGAAACATTCTTGTAAAATTACATCCTTCTGTAGCGGTATCTACAACGCCACATGCGAACAACGCGTCATACTGACGTCACGCAAATCCTGCATCTCGCAAGCAGAGTTTACCGCGCAACTAGCATAGATACAACAGCCCGACTTGAATCGTCGGGCAGTTGCCCGCCAGACACAACACCCGTCTGGTCGGAGGATCCTCCCTTTTCTATAAAGTATGAGTGAACTTTACACCCTGTTCCTCATACCTCTATACTTCTAATACCTAGCGGTTTCGGTTGTGGCGTATTGTCTGTCAGTGAATGAATTTAAGAATTCTACTAATTAACTGAGGGAGAGCATCGTCGTCGAAGTAGACCACGGCGAAGATAGTGTGACGATCTGATAAGGTTTGCAGGGCCAGCATGGGCAGAGATCGCAAACCAGCGCAGCGCCGGGGTTCTGTCTCGAATAGGGTCTTAGCATTATGTTGAGCGATGGCCGTTTTGCATAGATGTGACGCATGTTTTCTCCCAAATTGTCTTTTGGTTTTTTTTTATTCGTCATGTTTGTTTGTCGAAAAGGTATTTTCTTTCTTTCTTTTTCACAAGAGGTTTGGAAGGAAAAGTGGACGCCTTTGCCCAGCAGTAGGAAACAATATAGGCTAACTGTACGAGCAAACCCGTACAATATCAAATGTATCAATTTTATGCTGACATCGACGCGCAGCGAATGAATAAAATATACAATTTTAAGTCAACGAGCAGTAGTCGCATAGCACCGTTTGGGCTAACATCAAAAAGACTCATTCGCCGCGAGTCGATCAGTTATCAGTTTTTGGGTGTTCTTTCAATACACTAATTCAATCATTCTATCAGTCTATCATTTAAATGTACCTTACCCGTACATTTTTGGTCCTTCGAGCCGGATGTCGCGTGTGTTCATTACAGTGTAGCAATCAAGTACTGTAAAGCTAGTGACATCAAGTGAACTATCAGTGAAGGAGTTTGTACTGCCAGCAATAGTGCAGTACATAACAGCAGCAGCAGTAATCAGCAGGGGTCAACAGGGATCCGCATTTGGTGAGCAACAAAGCTCCCGCTTGGACAATCAAGTAAGATCGTTCCAATTATTATCATTTCAACAACATGTCGTCTTTGGAAGAAGTTTTCGCCCAACAACAGCAACTACTCAATCAGATAGAGCAAATTTACTCAAACTTCAAAAAGGATGGCTCCGATCGCAAAACCTCGGACTACATTCGCCGAAGGTTAGAAAATTTGGATGCATGCTGGCAAGAGTATCAATCAAATCATGTAAAATTGTGTAACATCGAATATGCCAGATCGCATACTTATTTTACTTCGAAGCAATTTGACACTGTGAAGGAGAGATATGAGAAAATCAGAGCAGTTATTCAGAATTATCAGCCAACAGAGGAAAGACCATCAACACCGCTTCTAAAGCCTGCTACTCCTTTAGCTACCTCTAGCACCATACAGCAACTTTCAGGACAATCTTTAAAGAGTCAGGGATCAAACAGCAAGACGGATGAGATGATGAGAAAACAGATAAGCAACTTCAAGGCCTTTGAACATACTGTTTCAAGCATCAACATGGATGCGGTGGCGGAGAAATGGGAATTCGATCATTTGTTGAGTACGGTAAGGTCTCGCTGGGAAAAAATTGACGCTCAGCATTGGGAATTAGACAGTGAGCTGGGAGATCGAAATCAAGAGTATCATCATATGTACCTCAAATACGAAAGCACATACAACGATGCTATCAAAGCAATCAATAAGAAAATGTCGTCCGTTTCACATAGAGAGCATACTACGCCAAAAATAGAAATACCTACATTCAGCGGTAGTTACCATCAGTGGACATCTTTTAAGGATCTCTTCACAGAAGCAGTTCATGGTAACCCGTCATTATCTGGGGCTCAGAAAATGCAGTTTCTGAAATCTAAAGTGAAAGGTGAAGCAGAACGTCTCATACAGCATCTCCCGATCAGTTCGGACAACTATATCATTAGTTGGGACATCTTGAGCCATCGTTATGACAACAAGAGGATGATATTTACCTCACAAATCAACATTTTATTAAATATACCAATTACACAGCAAGCATCAATTAATCATATCAAGCGAATCCATGATACTGCACTAGAAACGATGAACGCCATAAAGTCCCTCGGGGTAGACGTGACTTCGTGGGACCCGTTAATCGTACACATCCTGTGTCAGAAATTGGATTCAGACACATTTAGCGAATACAACGCAGCAATCAAACAACCCCGAGAATTACTCGAGTTGAATGAATTTCTAACCTTTCTAGAGGGGAAGTTCACGAGCATGGAAGCAAGTAGAAGAAAACAGGAGATCAATAATCAAAAATCCTTTTCTTCAACAAACAACAATAAACCATCAGAATCAAAAAATTATCATTCAAAGCAATCATATTCAAGCAACAAGGCTAGTTCGCAATCACCAAGTTACAGGAAATTGCAAAACTATCGGCCAAACTGTCCAGTCTGCAATGACGCACATGCCATATTTTATTGCAAACAATTTGCTGACTTTTCCCCGATGAAGAAAAAACAATGTGTTACTAACTTAAATTATTGCCAAAACTGCTTATATGACCATAAAGGCAAACAATGCCTGTCAAAGAAGCGTTGCGTCGAATGCAACGAATTTCACAACACATTACTTCATGAATCGTATTCTACGGAATTGTCAAAGCAAGGAGGTAACGCGATACCTTCTACACAGCAAAACAACATCCGTTATAATCAAGAACGTGCAAATCAAGGTAACACGCACGTGACACAGCAAAATATGATGCAAGAAACTTTGCTTTCAACAGCACTGCTAAAGGTTCAGAAAGCAGATGGGACATATTTGATCCTGCGGGCCCTTATTGATCAGGGCTCACAAATGTCTCTTATCACAGAGAACGCCGCTCAGCAATTAGGATTGCAGCGATCCAGGTGTGACGGCATAATCACGGGCATTGGACAAAGGGAAAACAGTTGCAAGGGAATGCTAAACCTGAACTGTATGTCAAGCTCAAGAATCAAACTCTATCAATTTAATATCGATGTTTACATTATGAACAACTTAACAAAATATTTACCATCATACTCATTCCCTAAAATAGCATGCCCATTTCTGGAGAATCTAGAATTAGCAGATCCTGAGTACAACATCAGCCGACCCATTGACATACTGTTGGGTGCGGACGTATACTCGAATATTCTATTAGCGGGAATGTGTAGACTAAGCGAATCACTTCCGCTAGTTCAAGAAACTCGTCTGGGTTGGATACTATGTGGAAATATGAAAACAAAATTAATGTGCAACATGGTACAATTCGACTTGGACAGATTTCAGCAATTTTGGGAGATGGAAGATATCACAGAAGAAAAATCATTATCATCAGAAGATCAAGAGTGCATTCAATACTATGAAGCAACCACAACTCGTTTGGATGACGGAAAATACGAAGTGAGACTTCCACTCGTACCACAATTTGAAGAAAAATTGGGACAGTCTAAAAACAAGGCTGTTGCTCAATTCATTCATTTAGAAAAGAAATTACACAAAAACAATACTTTATTCAACGCATATAAATCATTCATTACCGAATACAAAACCTTAGGTCACATGAAACCTTCACCTTGCAATCAGACACTGGAATGTTTCCTACCGCATCATTGCGTATTGCGCGAAGATAGTGCAACGACTGCATTACGAGTTGTTTACAATGCTTCCGCAAAAACATCAACAAATCAAAGTTTAAATGACCTAATGTACACGGGGCCCAATTTACAGCAAGACCTTCAGTCTCTTATCATTAAATGGAGACAATATCAGTTCGCATTTACGGCTGATATAGAAAAAATGTTTAGGCAGATTTGGGTACACCCAGAAGACCAACTTTTACAAAAAATCGTGTGGAGAGATAACCCGTCTCAAAAAATACAAGAATATCAATTGACAACCGTAACATACGGCACAAAAGCAGCTCCATTTCTTGCAATGATGACATTGAGACAGTTAGCCACTGATGAACGGGATAAATTCCCAGAAGCCGCTAAGGTCGTCGAAGAATCATTCTATATGGATGATCTAGTACATGGAGCCTGCTCCCTATCATCAGCACTACAGTTGCAGCAAGATTTGATGAATCTACTGAAATCAGGGGGCTTCAACTTGAGAAAGTGGATGTCAAACGATAGTCGTCTGCTGCAAATAGAAGATCAAGACTATAATCAACAAGAAAGCAAGAATTTTAATCAAGCAGGATTAACTAAAATGTTAGGACTCCGTTGGAACCCTATACATGATAACTTCACATTTGTATCAAAAATTGAACAATCAAGCACCAATATCACTAAAAGAAGCATACTATCAGACATGTCCAAAATATTCGACCCATTAGGATGGATCGTGCCTGTAACAACAAAATTGAAGATTTTATTTCAAGAAACATGGTTATCTAATCTTCAATGGGATGAACAAGTACCAGATAAAATCAGCAAGGAATGGATCAAAATCAAGGAAGAATTAGAAAGTATCAATCAATTTAAAATACAAAGATGGTACGGTACGGAATCAGCAAGCTGTGTAGAATTACACGGCTTTTGTGACGCCTCAACCAAGGCTTATGCCTGCGTCATTTACTGCAGAGTTGTAACTAGCAATCAATCAGCAATATTAGTAGCCGCTAAATCAAAATTGGTTCCTACGAAAAAACAAATATCACTACCTCGATTAGAATTATGTGGAGCACTGTTACTGGCCAAACTCATGACCAAAGTCAAACAGTGTCTAGCAGGTCATGACCTACATATATTTGGTTGGAGTGACTCTACTGCCGTATTGGGATGGCTGCAAGGAAACCCAAGTCGGTGGAAAACGTTCGTAGCAAATAGAACAATACAAATAACTGATATCATTCAACCACAGTGTTGGCGATATGTAAAATCAAGTGAAAATCCCGCTGACTGTGGAAGCAGAGGACTGAGAGTGGCTCAATTGAATGATTATCGTTTGTGGTGGCAAGGACCGACATGGTTACAATCTTATGAAGCAACAAAAGAAAATCAAGCTATCTATACAACAAACGAGGAAATCAAAAAGGAAGAAGACGTGCATGTTGTCACAAAAACTGAATCAAGCATCATTACAGACCTGTTAAGCAAGTATCAATCAATCAGCAAAATTGCACGTATTCTAGCATTAGTAATGAAGATTACGACCTACAAAAGAAAAGCAAAAAAGCATTATTTATCATTATCAAAAATCAAGCTAGCAAAGCAAAAAATTATCAAGCATGTACAGCAAGAAGAATTAGCGAAAGAAATAAAAGATTTAAAGCAAGAAGGCAAGTTAAATACAAAAAGCAAATTATTAAAATTAAATCCTTACCTGGATGAAAATGATATCTTAAGAGTCGGAGGGAGACTAAAGAAGGCACACATCAGCCATGACATGCAGCACCCTATTATTCTGCCGCACAGTGGACGTCTGACAGAACTGATAATAGAGGACGCACATCAAACCATGTTACATGCCGGAGCCCGGCTGACATTGGGTTTTATCAGACAAAAATATTGGATTCTAGGAGGGAACGTCGCTACGAAGAGGCAGCTTCGTCGTTGCGTAATATGTAAAAAGCAAAATCCAGACTGCCAACAACAAATCATGGGGCACCTGCCGGAAGCCAGAAGTAATCCATCACGTCCATTTACATACACAGGCGTAGATTTTACTGGTCACATTTACGTCAAAGCAAGCAAAGGACGAGGTATTAAGAGCACAAAAGGATATGTGGCTGTCTTTGTGTGCATGGTCACCAAGGCAGTACACTTAGAACTAGTTGGTGATCTAAGCACAACTTCATTCATTGCAGCATTAAGGAGAATGGCAGCGCGCAGAGGGACGCCTAGTCACATTTACAGCGATAATGGTCGCAACTTTGTCGGTGCCAACAAGGTACTACAACAGGAATATCAAGCACTTATCAATATCATTCAAGACAAAGATCTAAAAGCAGAAATATTAGACATGGAAATCGAGTGGAGTTTCAATGCGCCCTCATGGCCATCCGCGGGAGGCCTATGGGAGGCAGCAGTTAAAAGCTTCAAATATCATTTCAAGAGGGTTATTGGTGACCAGATTCTTACATTTGAGGAACTATATACGGTTCTTACACAGATTGAGGCCTGTCTCAACACGAGACCATTATGTGCAATATCAGAAGATCCAGACGATGTGGATTTTTTAACGCCTGCTCACTTCCTAACAGGTGGATCAAAGGTTACCGTAACCGAGACTGAAACGGATTTAAGAACCCGTTGGCAGTTGACACAAAAAATTGTACAGGATCTCTGGAAAAGATGGAAGAATGAGTACCTAGTACAAATTACAGAAAGAAGCAAGTGGAGACAAGCAAAAAGGAACCTCAATGAAAATGATATTGTCATGATTCATGATGACAATCTTCCGCCGGGAAAATGGCTGATGGGCAGAGTCATCGAACTACATCCCGGTTCCGATGGTCATGTTCGCGTGGTTACAGTGAAAACCAAAAACGGAACACTGAAACGTCCTATCACAAAATTATCAAAACTCCCCGTTAACAATGAATCCTCGCAAATCAAGCAAGCAACAACGACGGGTTCGGGAGATTCCTACACAGATAAGCAGTCTGAAACAAGGAAAGCAGGCACTCGTTTCAATATAGCGTCGGTGTTTACAGCAATCATGCTATTTTTTAGCATCATAACAACTTCCCAATGCGCACTTAACGTCACACAATTTAGAAGTAATCAGCATATTTACTTCGATAAACTATCAAACATGCAGATCATAAGGGACAACTGGAAATTAATCATATACTACGATTTAGACCCTTATTGGGAAGGAATTACGGCACTTAACAAAAGTATCATATCGCTAGAACAAACATGCAACACAATTAAGGCACAATCACACTGTGACATACTATTATTGCAATTACGTCACGGGTACAATGAACTCGATTACAATAATCATATGTTGCTCAGTCAGCATTTTGCAAGGCCAGCAAACAGGTGGCGACGAAGTCTTATCGACGGTGTCGGTTACATAGCAAACGGGCTGTTCGGAGTATTGGACGCTCGATTCGCGGAACAATACGAGAAAGATATCACTCTTCTTCGCAATAATCAAAAGCATATTGTCTCGTTTTGGCAAAATCAAACTTCGGTCATAGAAGCAGAATTCAGTCTCTTAAAGAGGACGGAGGCTACAATACACAAACAACATAAAATGATTCATCAAAAGTTTTCAAACATCGAAAATACATTAGAAGTATTAAAGGCTGAAACTCAAAATCTTTCGAGGGCAAGTGAAGTTTCTATGGGAGCTATAGTCACAAGCAATCTACTACGCGACTTGAAAGATTTACAGAACGCTTTAGTGGATACAATTACAGACATCTATCATGGTCGATTTAATCCACATTTAATAACCGCCGAACAATTACGGGATCAGCTGAGCACTATAGCAAGTCATTTGTCTAATGACGTCACCTTACCTGTAGAAAACATTCATACGGATCTTGCACAACTTTTTAAACTTCTACGAGTCAAAGCAAGGATGCTTAAGAATTACTCAATATTTGAGGTACAAATACCTCTGATAAGCAGGGACACCTATGAAATATTCAAACTTATACCAATCCCTGCGGAGAAACAAAACAAAACAATGTTATCAATTAAACCTGTGTCAGATTTCATAGCTGTAAATCTGAAAAAGGATGCCTACATCATCCTGACAGAAAATATCATCGATTCCTGCCTAGTGACGAACGTACACTTGTGCTACATTCATTCTCCTATTTACAAACTAAGCAGAGATAAAGACTTCTGCCTATCAAAGGCATCAGCATGTGAAGTCAACGTCGATCCCTGTCAAAATCTTTGGATAGAAAGCCACTCTATCAACAATTATATTTATTTTTGCTGCGGTCAATGTAACCTACGAACAGTATGTGGAGATCAAGTTACCGCGCATCAACTGACTCACTCAGGACTTATAACTATAGATTACGGCTGCATAATCAAATCAGACAATTTTGAAGTAACTGCTCATCAACAAAGAACGAGCGATGTTAGTATCAGCGCTAACCTATACTCACCAGTCATTGCATCCATAAATCACGTAATAAACGTGTCTATTCCTCAAGATATCTTGAATGACTCCAGCATAGAGAGCGATCGAGAGTTTAAAACAATTGAGGACAAAATCAAGATCATGAAACAAAACGGGATGTTATTTGACAGTCTGTCATCTCATGACATTCATCATTACACCGCGATCTACTGTATGATCGGCGTGGTAGCAGCAGGTCTCGGAGTGTTCGTGTGGAGGCGCGCGCGCTCGCGCTGCGCCCCCACGCTCTCGCCGGCAGCGCCCGCGCCAGGCGGCGCGCCCGGCAGCTGCGCGGGTCTGGCCACGCAACGTGCGTGCGTTGGGGATAGTGTAGTGTATCAGTGTGACAGTGAAAGGGCGAAGGTGGTAACAAGTGCGCGAGTGTTAGATAAAGCCACCTCCCCTATGTTAGGTTCTTATACAAGCATATGTAATTTGTGAACAGTGTGTTAACGATAGAGACACTAAGAAATTAGATTAACATCAAATCATGTACTTATTATAATCTTTTTTAATGTTTCTCAAGTAATTCGTTGTATCTTTATATCTTCTCCTCGGGGAGCATGTACGAGCAAACCCGTACAATATCAAATGTATCAATTTTATGCTGACATCGACGCGCAGCGAATGAATAAAATATACAATTTTAAGTCAACGAGCAGTAGTCGCATAGCACCGTTTGGGCTAACATCAAAAAGACTCATTCGCCGCGAGTCGATCAGTTATCAGTTTTTGGGTGTTCTTTCAATACACTAATTCAATCATTCTATCAGTCTATCATTTAAATGTACCTTACCCGTACACTAACGAAAAAGAAAACTAAGTAGAAGATCTTCAGGGGTCAGATGGCTTATAAGGGCCTTTAGGTCTATCTAATTTAAATAAGTAGTTGTAAGTATCATTTCTGTGTTCTAGTTTAAAGAGTATCCACGTCAGTTAAATTGCAAAGTCAACTTTGCAACCTTCTGCAAAGCCATACGTATTGTACGTGTCGGGTCCATGCTTTTTAGATTTCAGATGGACATATTATAATCTATTAGTATTTGTGTTGTTGAAATACGTAGGCATACTTACAATCAGGGCGGCTATCTGACCGTCTTTTTTGCTCACACAAAAATAGATGATCGAATTTCTCCAAAATGACTCCACATTTACGTAAAATCATAATCTAACGTCCGTAACATAATACCTTAATCTTAAACAGTCTTAAAATTCAGCATTAAAAAAAAAACTACATCAATCGACTAATAGCAATAACAATTAGTACTTTTATGGCTTATCGAACATCTCTTAAAAGAAAATAAAATAAAACGGTTTAGATCGTAAAACCAAAATGTTTTGATTTTATTTTGTTGTTCGAGAGTGTGGGTGATTCGTTGTGTAAGATGTTGTGTGGGTAAATTAGTTGGGCTGTTGTTTTCTAATGATCCACCATAACAAAACTATAGTCTAACGAATCTATCTGTTTGTTTATTTTCCTCATCTCTCTTTTTGACATAATTTGGAATGAAATGCAAATACATACTCAGGAAAACTATTGTTTAAAAATGTCCGGAACTGTAGACTTAGTTCTTCAGAAACTAATAAATAAATTAAATAGCCGAAATTAAATACGGTCACAACGTGTAAAACGACTACTGAAACAGGTTTTTACATTGTATATTTTAACTTAAACTGACTTTGAACACAAAAGATTGCAGCATTTGCGGTTTATTTAAGAAGTCAACCTTTTTAACGTCGTGTGATCAAAAAGTTTTGTCCTGTGGTTTCAGAATACAACCACTTTATACTAATGTGGTTAACACAGTACAACCAAAAACAAAATACGTTCACTGGCATTAGTACTCTCTATTTAAACCACAAAATAATTCTAAGTCAAATCTTATCAGATCCGAGATCTGCTCTCAAACAATACATAACCTTGTCTCAAGTAGACCGTTAATACTTTTATTAACTTGCAATATCTTAACTATCTTAAATCGTTCAATTTCGTAATACTAATGTGTAAACCTGTAGTCATACTGGATATAAATCAGAAGGCCTATTCTCGTAGTTGAAAACGTTCAAAATCCAGTCGCAATCTCATCTCGGCGACAAACAAATGTCAAAAACTTGTCAAAATGTAGGGAAATTACAGATATTTATGTATGTATGTATGTATCTGTGTATATATTGTATTTTATATTCATTTCCTAGCTAGTTATCCTGTATGTTGCACCTGCCATATTTTGTCTCTGCATCACAATAAGGTTGACTGGTAGAAAATGCCTCAGGCATTAAGTCCGCCTTTGTACAGTATTATTTTTTTTTTACTTGTGCATAAAGTTTTAATAAATAAATAAATATTTTTGACAGATTGAGACTGAGATCAGACTGTGAACGTTCTTAAAATTACGAGAATTGCCCCTCTGTATTTTTGACTTAGGTAGAGAAAATCTACAAATGGGATTACTGTCATAAAACGCAAAGAAAATACAAATCAAAGATATCACTAGTACGCACGGTGATGCCTACGGATACATTATTTTTTATGATTATTTAATTATATAAATTGTTGTTTATGTTTTGTTTTATATTCTAAGTACTGTTTATTGTATTTTGGACTTGGTTCCCGTATGTGCTCTTCAGGTAACTACTGAAAATCAGCGCTGTGCTGTCCGCTATAGCACAGCATCATGTCACTCAGCTTGAAGCCTTCTTGTCACAGTCAGTTTTGGCCTGCTGTCGACTATTTCTGTTGTGGCTCATAATTATAAATCATTTTTTGAAGTGACACTTTTTTACGCACGCTTGACTTGGGGAGTAAACGGGCGAACGCGTGACTTAAGCGTTACGAAAAGTGTGATCGGGCGTGGGGAACGGGAGTTGAATGGGGGATATAAGCAAGAGAAAGCAGTGCGCGCGCACATTTTCTTTCTCTCTTTCTCTCATAGCCAAATACGTTCCGTATATCTAAACACAGTGCAGGCAGGCCGCAGTGCAGTCTGTATCACAGTGTAGGAGCAAGAGAGAGCAGTGCGCGCGCACATTTTCTTTCTCTCTTTCTCGAAGTTTCACTTCAGTCGTGTGGTCATAAGCACACTCGGTTTTTTTTTAATTATTCAATTTTATTATCTTAGGTATAGTATGCACGTGTTTCTGTGACAAACCTGTTTTTCTTTATTTCTCTTTCTATAATCGTTTCTAGTGTGCTGTAGCTGACAAATGTGACCACAGCCTTATCCGATGTGCAACTGATAATGCATGAGTGCAATACCAGAAATTATTGCAATGTTACAATACCTATACATTACTTATTTTATTTTAACTCGGTTTTAATAACTGGTAGAGCGTAAGTGAAAGTCTAATTGGGTTACCAATATCGAATGGATTGAGGAAAACCGCGTATGAGATGATACTTGTCTTTTTCTGTCATCATTATGACTGCCTCAATTCTTTTTATTTTTTTCATCTAGTTTTTTTTTTTTTTTTAAATGAAAACTTGTTTAGAATTTTTTGAGATGGGGAAAAAACCATTGAATTCGCGCCACTGTTACCGTAACGACACCGCTTCGGATGTGTTCGGCTATCCTCGGGATGTACTCGGTTTTAATGTATATCCGATATGTTAGTGAGTGATGGCAAAGCATTCTGTTTGTGTTTTGTTTTCACTTCTGTCGGCACTCCCGGAGTGTCAGTTTTTTTTTTTGTCATCATTATGACTGCTTAAATTATTTTATTTAATAGAGTCCTTGATATTATTTGTGATCTTGAACCGTTTTTGCTGAAAATGGATAATACCTATAACTAATCACCTTTGTTGCTAAGTGATTTTACTTCTTAGTAAATCTTTTTAGATGGCCGATTGGGCCGAAAGGTTCTGGAGTGGCGACCGCGTACCGGAAGACATAGTGTTGGAAGGCCTTCAACAAGGTGGACCGATGACCTTGTGAAGGTCACAGGAATCCGCTGGATGCGGGAAGGACAGAACCGGTGGAAGTGGTGGTGCTTGGGGGAGGTCTATGTCCAGCAGTGGACGTCTTTCGGCTGAAGCGAATTAATTTATTAATTATTTTTAACTGAATTTAGAAAATCTCAGTTTGTTATGGCGCTTTTTAACGGTGTGTTGTACTATTTTATTGTACGTATTTTTCTGTAATTTCCTTCTTGTCTGTTTATAGGTAAACAAGAGCGAGTCGGACTCGCGCACCGAGGGTTCCTTAAGTACCATCATAATAATATGTTTTATAAATTTTCATCGGCGAGGCCTATATTCGTCAGAGAATTTTAACACTGCACGCTGCGGTGTAGAATATTGCAGTTTTAGGTCAGCGCCATCTCTTGACCGATAGTGGAATTAATGTAACTTTTGTTGATGATTTCTGAAAAAGTGTGCTATTAAGAGACATAGTTTTATTTTTCCTGTAATCTTTACATAAACTTCTATCACATAGAATTATTTCAGATTTTTTTCTTTGCAAACTTCGGAGTAAACGGGGGGGGATGGTATTTTTTTCTTACATTTTTCATCAAAAGTCGAAAACTATGAGGCCTAGACATCTAGCTGTGACAGTCAGTCAGACTGAGTCGCACCATAAGGGTTCCTTTTTACCATTTTGCTACGGAACCCTAAAAATGGATACTTAAATAAATAAAAAAAAAAACACTAACTTAAGCATGTAAAGGTTAGCTCACTCACAAGTACTTTTGCATGGTAATTATAACGCATTTAACATGTAGATTTCTTTCTTCCATATTACTGCAAATGACATAACGTTTAATAACTAATTCTAACGTCAAAATATATCAGAAAAAACCTCTACTCATCACAACATACCAAAAACTACACACAGCAATGTTTTGCCAACGGTCATCTAAGAAGCGCCGCGGGCAGAAGATAGTTATCTAACAGAAACTCGGCCAATTACGTATCAAATGTTACCAGTCTTGATCTAATAAGTATGTGGGTATTAAGTCCACTTGTGACGTAATTTGACTTTCTGTGACATTGTTGAGATGCATCTTGTATATCTGTCCGTATGTTACAACATGTGGCGAAACGGCTGGACGGATTATGATTGCAAGGATTAGAATGTGTGTTTAGTGTGAATGAACATGGCATATTTAAATAAGTTAAGTGATTGTTTTAATTCCTATGAGTAAATTTATTTGAATGTAGCTAAAATCACGCTAATATTATAAAGGCGAATGTTTGTGAGTGTGTATACATGTGTGTTTATATGTTTGTTACGTCTTCACGCTCAAACGGCTGGACCAATATTCATAAAATTTTGAATGGAGGTAGCTGACACCCTGGATTAACATATAGGCTACTTTTTACCCCGATATTGCCACGGGATCGACATTTAGCGGGTGAAACCGCGGGGCGCAGCTAGTATTTACATTATTTAAAAAGCTAACAGTCTTAAAATAAATAATAATAAAAGGAGGGGAAATAATCAAAGGGCATCAAGCTGTTTTTTACATTTCTATGGCATCAAAGTGATTGTTGTGTTGGATCACTACCTAAGCACTATTTTTTTGATTCAATAGATATTGTTCATTATTACAGAAGACGAAGAGATGCACTGTATGCATTAACCGGTTGTATGCCGTAATTACAGACACAATTAAAAAGCCATTGTGTCTCGTGTAGATCTACGTTCCGGCATACGAAAGGTTAAGCCTCGCTAGCAAACTTACTGACTGGCTATTCTCTAATTAAGGCAAGATATATTCGGAATTTACTGAAATTATGTTACATGCTGTAGGTAAATGATTCAAATTCAAATTCTTTATTGCATTCATGTGTACAGTTAGTTGTTACAATATAAGTAAGTTCCAACATAAAACCCGGTTAGGGCACGGCAACATAATAATAATAATTATTTTAACATAATAATAAGAGTATGGATGAATGCGATTTTTTTTTAATGACTATAATTAAATATGTAATTATTTATCTAGCCATCATATTTACTAATTATTATTTCTAGGCATTCTGCGACCGAGTAAAAGCATTTTTGTGTTAGATATTCTCTTAATTTCCTGTTAAATTGATTGAATTTATTTTCTTCTTTTATTTTTTCCGGTGATTTGTTGAAAATATTTAATGCAAACGCAATATTTGTTAGTTATAGATTTACTTGCTTTTTTCCCCACGATCTCACCAACGGGAACGTAGGTACTGTTGGAATAAAAAACTACCCTTTGTCCTATCCCAGGTCTTGGTCTATCCGTTTGGCAAATTTCATCTAAATCCGTTCCACCGTTAAGGCGTAAAAACCGTCTGACAGACAGAGTTACTTTCGCATTTATAATATTACTAGCTACGCCCCGCGGTTTCATCCGCATGCGTTTCGATCCCGTGCGAATATCGGGATGAAAACTATCCTATGTCCTTTCCCGGGATTCAAACTATCTCTATACCAAATTTCATCTAAATCGGTTAAGTGGTTTAGGCGTGAAAAGGTAACATACAGACAGACAGACAGAGTTACTTTCGAATTTTTAATATTAGTATGGATATAGTATATATAGTATGGATTACTATTTCTTTATTTTCTTACATTGCTCAATGGTATTAAGAACCCTTATTGCGGTTACAGACGTAAGTCAGTTGATATGAAAACACCAATGTAGTTAGTAGATATCGAACTCAGAGCTTCACGATTAACGGCC
Source organism: Amphipoea oculea (assembly GCA_945859645.1). Taxonomy (NCBI): domain Eukaryota; kingdom Metazoa; phylum Arthropoda; class Insecta; order Lepidoptera; family Noctuidae; genus Amphipoea; species Amphipoea oculea. The sequence continues at coordinate 21,919,525 of OX243873.1, forward strand.
TTACTTTCAACCGCTGTAGCCTGTACAAGCCTGTATCTAGGCAATATTTTACTACTCTTAAGTGAAGCTAAAACAGTAATATGCTTGTTATATACTTACTTATATACTTACATAACAGTCTGTCTAGCCGTGTTGACTAATGTAAAGTTACGCAACGTATACAGGTAAGTTTGTATAGTTCCTGATTATAAGCAGAACTGCTTCATAGCTTCCCATCTCTGTCGTTGGAGATAGTTCAGTCTTGTTTAAGATAATCAAATATTTGCTTACTGATTTGTTCCGGGACACGTGTTTCTGCAAGCGTCATTTGTATCGGTAAAAGCCAGATACCTACAGGATAAATAGAACTGCAATACTCTTTTATAAGTTGCATATATTCTTGTCCTAGAACCAAAAATTCGAAGACATGTGACATCTGCCAACCTGCACTGGGCCCGCGTGGTGGATTACGGCCCACTCCCTGTCACTGAGAGGAGGCCTGTGTCCCAGCAGTAGGAATATTATAGGCTGATTATGTATATATTCTTGTATTACCTACTGGTATTCTTGCTACCTCAATGAGCAAGGTGTGAGATGAGTGCAACAACTGGGAATTGAACTTGCTACTTTTCTCGCTCATTAAGTTGCTTGTCTACGTTTTAATCGTTAGGATATTGCTGCTTCATCCCTAATAAAAACTTCTTTAGGCGCGTCGGGCATTTTTTGAGATGGGAAAAACCATTGAACTCGCGACACTATTACCGACACCGCGGTACATTTGGATGTGTTCGGCTGTCCTCGGGATGTACTCGGTTTTAATGTATTTCCGATATGTCAGTGAGTGATGGCAAAGTATTCTGTTTGTGTTTTGTTTTCACTTCTGTCGGCATTTCCGGAGTGTAAATTTTTTTAGTAGGTATCCTAGGCCCTCTTACAGACACAAATCTAAAAAGCACGAACACTAGTCTCGAAAATACTAGGTACTTGTTTTGGCCAAAAAATGCTGTCATGCCTGGAAATAGAGCTTGCAGTCCCTAGCATAGTTCAGCAAAGTAACTGCACTATTCGATCAGCCGAATAAAAGTTGTCCTCAAACCTCTGTTTTAACTCAAAGCCCTTGACACTTTGATAAAAATCTCAGGTTTACATACATTTTATTAATATCAAACTGGTCCGATGACATAATTTTATTATAAATTTCTTGTTTTTATGCTTCAACTGAGTTTCAGATCGAGTAACTTTAACACTACATCAACTTTTGAATGTTAAATACTTATGCTTAATACTTATCATGCTTCTAACTTTAATAAATTAAGGTGTAATTTATTAGGATTATTTACATAATATAAGCTAACATATAAACTATAATAATATGTACATTTATATGAAAAAATAATCATCATCAAAGAATTCGTCCGCATCGCTGTCAACAGGAACAGTGCCCAAAAGGCTGGCAGCATTGCCACGTTGTATAGCAATGCTAATTCTTTGGCCAAGAAATAGGCCAGCCCTCTGGTCACGTGAAGAGTCGACTAACCGCTTGGCGATGTCTCAAAAAACCAAATAGGCACTCGGACTCCATGGTCCTAGTGTTTCAACCCCAAACGGCTCGAACATAACGTAACTATTATTGAATTAATAAAAAGAATGCTACTTCTCATTTTATTGCCACAATTTTTGTTTTCGAATCACCTTTATCGAACATCCATGGTTAATAGAAAGTTAATAAAGGTTGAAGCCAAAGCCCCCATGCCGCAGCTACGCAACCCACCCCCATGGGCTGAACAGTTTTGAATTTTTTCGTCGATTATCACAAAAAAAAAAAAAAATTGCAAAAAAAAACAAAAAAAAAAATGCTATAGAAAAGTGCCATTTATTTATTTATTTCAGGCGACATCACGGCGCTGCACTGGCGCGCGGCGGCGTGATGTGCGTGTACTAGGCGCACAGACACACTACAGATAATGGATAATGACCCTTGTAGTGCGGTGACACGATTGTTGTGATTTCAATTTAATAAACTATCGAAATAAAAAAATATTAAGCATTTTCAAAGTTACTGCTTTTGAGCTGAAATTTTGTACAGAGATTCTAGACCAGATACACTCTTCTACCCGTTTGTATTGATATACCCTTTCCGTAACACCCTGTATAAATACCTAAACCTAAACATACTTATTTTTTTTATAAAATAGTAATTCAATAGCATAGTATAATAGTAATAATAGTAGTGGGAACATTATAGGCTGATTATATAGAGCAAGTTATTCTTGGCCTGAAATCTCCAAGTAAATGATACAATATTAAAATAATTTACATAAGCCGCAGAGCAGTGGTGACCCAGTGGTAACGTCCCCGACTTACGGATTGTAAGGTCGTGGGTTCGAACCTAGGCAGGCGCTTTATTTTGTGTAGATCATTTCATCACCACTGCTCTCAAAACGGTGAAAGAAAACATCGTGAGGAAACCGGCATGTCCTAGAACCAAAACATCGAAGACATGTGACATCTACCAACCCGCACTGGGCCCGCGTGGTGGATTATGGCCCACTCCCTCTCACAGAGAGGAGACCTGTGTCTCAGCAGTGGGAAAATTATAGGCTTCTGCTATGCTACATAAGCTGCAGTCCATTGAGTGTTAAACAAAACAGGTCTAAACAGATCAATTATCAGTGTTGATAACACCATGACCACGCGTTACCATTGCGTGGTACCAAATTACCATAAAAACGCCATCAAAATTCAGTTTACAAGTAGACGCACAGAATGCGGGTCAATGGCACAAACTTACGGCGCACGTACGAAAAGACTCCGTGAGATTTGTGTGGTACAAGTTGTAAAATACGAGCGATGTTTAAAAGCAATTGTTGAAGAACATGATAAACATCGTTTTAATGTATGGTTACAGCTATTCTATTAACTAGTGGGTACAGTGGGTAGGTACACAACTTCATAATACAGCATACATAAAGAATCTTTAAGATCAGCATAGCTATTCACAAACACTCGATACGCTTACTTATCGTATCGAACATTAATCATTGTTATCGCAGGAGTCTTCTAAACGCTGTTCAAAAGTCCAAATCTCGAAAATTTTATCAGTTTAAATCAAATAGACGCCCGCTATTTTTTCAACAGCTATTTGCTGTTGAGGACAAGTCAAATCAGGTTATCTAAATATCAGGTTTTCGATACAATAGCCTGTCATATGGTTGTGAATCAGGGCTCTGAACAGTAAACAAAAAACTCTGAGGCAGACGGACTAGGAAGTGATCTCATAAAGGTTTCGTTTTCCTTTTAAGGTCGTAACCCTAGAACAACGTTACCTAACATACCTACTTAGTTTTTTTCTTTATTTCCACCAATTCATTTTGAAGTCATATTGTTTTTAGTATCTTTTCTCTATTTATCAAAACGTTTAAAAAGTTTTTATGGCATATACTTATGTGTGTAAAATAAATAATGTGCATATTGTCCTCTAAATACACACTGGTTGAGAAAACGCTGCCGCGTCCTCTCCTCCCAAACACCACACAACTAACCATTTGATATTATATTCTAATCTTTACATAACACCTGATCTACTTACCTGCAAGTACAGTACATACCCACAACTTGCACAATCACCTAAATGTTTACCATGTGCCAAGAGAGTAATGCGCAAACGCAACTTGATCACAAATAGTCGCATCGTCACATGGAAACATGGTCACTTTTACCATTATATAACATGGTCAATTGGTCACTGAATATATTAGACTTCTAATAAAATCCTTATAAAGAGGTTACGGAAAGCTGCAGCGTATGGAATTGCGACAAAATTAATAACTATGCGTTTTGAATAAGACTGTTATATAAGGTCCCATTAAAATAGATGGACAAACTTTTAGAAATCATTCAGACCACCAAAATAAGGACGATGGTAAAAAAAATATGTAAGAAAAACGCATTGGATACTTACAAGAAAAATAATCAGCTAACGAAAATACACTAATGTGCCGGCAATTTATTATTTTAGGTCAAAATAAAATCATTTTAATCAGTGTTTTTTTTTTTGCTTGGATATCTTTGGTTAGACGTACTGAGCGCTGTGTTAAAATTTGCCAACTATTTTAATGGGACCCTGTATAAACGGAATTTGTCGTGTTTTTTTGAAGTGTAAACTTCTTTAGCGGCGTTGCACACTTTTAGTAGTGGGTAAAAAATGTTAAACTCGCGTCAGGACACGTGACCGTCAGGAGAGATTTCCCCCCCCCCCCCCCCCTCTTTCTACGGCGGCGCCAACCGAAGTGAAGTGACACACGGACACAATGGATGGATGGATGGAAGTCGAAGTGGAAGTCGAAGTCGAAGTCGAAGTCGAAGTCGAAGTGGAAGTCGAAGTGGAAGTCGAAGTGGAAGTGGAAGTCGAAGTCGAAGTGGAAGTCGAAGTGGAGGTGGAAGTGGAAGTGGATGGATGGATGGATGGACAGCTGATGGCTCGACCGTCTGTGTAGTAGCCACACTGCTGTGTATTCGTAAAATTCGTTTATATAAAGTGTTTAAAATATGGAAATTGAACAAAGTGCATCTATTAATGAAAAAAGTGACGCAGAAATAGTGAAAAAAAATGAGTTATATTAATTAAATTATAATTGATTTATTTCAACGTTAATATTCAAGTTTTCACTTCTGCCGGCACTCCCGGAGTGCAACCCGTCTTTTTTTTAAGGATAAGATGTCTCATTTTGGTCTCCATCGTCGAATCCTCACTAATGCGAAATTATGTCTGCCTTTCTGCTTTGCTGAGTAAACGATGGACAAAACTACATGAGATGTCTAAACCAACAGCATTTTTAATTTCTGGATATATTTTCAAGTGTGTTCCGCTGTATAAAAGTAAAAGTAGACTCATTCTTAAAGGATTGGCCCACGATCGCAGTAGACCCGGAAAAGTGGAAAGAGGGAGCGGAGGCCTTTGCCCTGCAGTGGGTAAACACAGGCTTATAATAATAAAAAAAAGTAAAATCGCTTATACTTCGATATTCAAAATTAGAATAATGGAGGTATTGTTGTTATTGTTGAGGTGTTGTTGTTTGTGGTATGAAGAGGTAGTATTTAAACTGTTCGATACGTGTAGCATGTTTTTTTTAATGTGACACTGACATGCAATCTGTTGCCTTGAGGGGCAATCACAATATGTGGTTTAAAAGACTTCCCGTCTTTTAAACCACCATATTTTTTATTTATAATGGCTTACTTTGACACTCGTTACGGGTCGTCAGAAGCCCGAAAGTCTGGCAACCAGTCTTACCAAGGGGTATCGTATTACTCAATAACTGGGTTTTAAAGGTTAGATAGGCAGTCGCTCCATGTAAAATACTGGTACTCATCTGCATCCGGTTAGACTGGGAGCCGACCCCAACATAGTTGGGAAGAGGCTAGGCAGATGAATAGTTTACCTACTAAATATATATGTACAGCGCTAATTTATTATCATAATAATGAATCTTGCATGTACCTAAATAATATAAAAATCATCGGGAGTAAAGAATCTGTAAAGTTACATACATATTTAATTGCAGAGATGCAATTAAATGAATGGGCATAAAATGAAATATATTGTTCGAGTTGTGATAAATTGAGAAACATTAATGTGATGTAACTATGCATTAAATGCAATCGTTTATTTGTGTTTGAAACGCAAGACCGTAAAGACTATGTACTGAATATAAATGGATAGTACCATCTCTTTTTAGGTATATTTTTTAGGTGTGTGCTCTCGAATTTCTTAGGCAACATCCTGTGTTATTTCATCAAGTCTAGAAGAAACATATGTAGTGCTCGGTTGTTTGTATGGTGAAATTTAGTGGTTGCTACTTGAATCATATTTTTGACTAATTCTAGCCCGCGCCTTTGTTCGCGTGCATATTGGATTCCACGGGTTTTAATTTTTTTGCGCGTGGAACCCTATTTTTTTCTAAAATAATGTTATAAGTACCTAGTAAGTTGTAATAAAGTTAAAGTCTAGCTGTTTCGGAGATTAGCCGGAACAGTCAGACAAACAGACAAAAAAAATAATTAAAAGTTGTTGTATTGTTACAAATACCGTATATTTATACTTTCATATGCATTTAGTAAAAAGCTGTTATTTTGACATTAAAAACAAACATTTCAATTTAATTTATTTATATGTATTAATAAGATAAAAGGACGGACTGAATATGAATTTAACACAATATGACAAAAGCACATCACCAGTGTAATATGGTTCTTACTAAGTAAGTTCTGGGATTCAGATCTCTCTGAGAGAAACAGAATGAGATGCATCCACCACACGGAGCCAGTAGATAGGTACTGACATTTTTTTTACAAACATTATCAAGAACAATCTACTAGGCGTCTCGTGTCTATGTAATAATAGTCGTATGTGTCTTTTATTATAGATAAAATTTTGTTACACATTTCATTAAAAGTATTGTGTAATTTGGCCAATTGGAAGTGAAGCGACGACTTAAAGTTAGCGATCGCTAGTAGATATATGATTTATGTACCTATGTTTGTATTTTTTGAGAGGTGCATGGATAAGTAATAACAGCCGCATGGATTGGGCGATCAGGTTAAGCTACGCTTAAAACCTCCCCATTGAAACCCCACCATGCCTCAGACAGCACGATAAACCGTTGGTCCCGGCTGTCATTCGTAGATCTTTGACAGTCGTTATGTGTAGTCAGAAGCTCGAAAGACTGACAACCAGTCTTACCAAGGGGTATCGTATTACCCAGTAACTGGGTTGTGGAGGTCAGATAGGTAGTCGCTCCATGCAAAATATTGTTATTCAGATGCATCCCGTTGAGAAAAGGCTACGTATACTGACTATCCCACACCGATTCCCTTCAATTCTGAATCATCGATTGCCAATTGACAAACCAATTACTTCTCACATCGCATTTAACTATCGCAATATGGCAAAGGTTACTAGTCCAGATCAGCTGTTCTCTGTTAATATCCACCTTTCACTGAAGCTTTGTACTGCAACCGGTGATATTCAAGCTTAATATATAATTTCAATCCATTGAATTTGTACACCTTGAAATTTTAAATAATAGACGGAATTTAACCTTAAGGCACTCGCACACAAGAGTGAGTGTAGACCAGTAGTGGTCCAGTGGTAACGACCGCGACTTACGAGTCGTAGGTCGTTTGTTCGAACCCAGTCAGACGTTTTAATTTGTGTAAATTATTTTATCACCACTGCTCTCAAAACTGTAAAGGAAAACATCGTGAGGAAACCGGCATGTCCTAGAACGAAAAATTCGAAGACATGTCACATCTACCAACCCGCACTGGGCCCGCGTGGTGGATTACGGCCCACTCTGCCTAGCAGTGGGAATATTATAGGCTACTTATTTTTATGCTGCTCGCACAGGAGGCGGTTGGTGGTCGATCATCAAAAGTTTCTGACCACGGATTAGCCTGCGAAATGATCCCACAGGAACGTACTACCGGGACAAAAAGTTACCTATATCCTTCCCTAAGACGCCATCTATATACATCTGTTCAGAAGTTTAGGCATGACAAGGTACCATACAGACGGTGTTACTTTCGAATTTATACCTAATCACACTAATATTATAAAGGCGAAAGTTTGTGCATGTGTCTGTATGCTTGTTACTTCTTCACGCACAAATGGCTGAACAGATTTGAATGAAATTTGGCTCACAGATAGTTTATAACCAGAATTAATACATTGAATACTTTTTATCCCCATATTCACACGGGATCGAGACTTATGCGGGTGAAACCGCAGGGCGCTGCTAGTGTTATATATAGTACGGATAAACCTACATTGGCACTTAGGAAACGTCAGAAGCTATTAACTGCACGGTTCCAATTGGTCGTTTTCTAAGGAGAAGAGACGGCAAGAAACCACTGATTTGTTCGACGTAATGGAATACTTGAATCTCTTACTACCAACGAACATGTTCTACAATAAGATTGAGTCAATTCGAATATAAACGGGCCTAAAAAATCTGACGTGTGTAAGCGTTGTAAACTTTTATTAAAACTGATTAAAGCCGAGGGAATCCCCCATTACGGTTGACTAAACAGACTATAAACACGCAATACTAAACTAAATTTAATAGATTATTAAAAATCTTAGACCAGTGCGCGAAAAAATCTTCGAAATTTTTACGTTCTTGCAAACGTGAACTTATAACCACGTTCGCTAATATCTATACCTACTCAGCATCTCTATCTTTTTAAATACTCTCTTATACTAAGATAATTATTTATATAATAAGATTAGTTCAATTAATTCTAGACATTAGCCAACATTTTGGGTGAGTCGCAAAAAGATGCCATTTCAGTATGCGATAAAATTATCTATTTCGTAACAACTATTACGAATCATTTTTGTCAAATCATCAACAAGATGGTTCATTTTGTACCATTGCACAATTCAAATTTCTTTATGTAGGTAGGTATCTATTGAGCAAGTCAAAAATGATTTTGGTTTTGGCTCATTGCGTAACTCAAAAAATTATTTTGATTTCCGCTCGCGCAAAATACTCGTACACGGCTTTGCAGCTTTCTCTCAAGTTTAAATATTTGTTATATTTTTTTTAATGATGCTGATTTATAGTTCTTTTATGTTACAAAAGACTAGATGCGCCCCGCGGCTTCACCCGCATGAGTTTTGATCCCGTGGGAATGTCGGGATAAAAACTATCCTATGTCCTTTCCCGGGACTCAAACTACATATATCTGTACCAAATTTCATCTAAATCGGTTCAGTGGTTTAGGTGTGAAAAGGTAACATACAGTCAGACAGACAGAGTTACTTTCGAATTTATAATATTATTAGTAAATATGGATGTTGCTTGCTTGGTGGATGACGGATCTTTGCCCACAGGTATGGGCCGCAGAACGAATACAAAATAGGACGAAGTGGGAATAAAATAATTAAAATTTGACATTGACGTGGAGTTGCGGACACCAGCCCGTATTACCTAATTATACTTTGGGACGAACGAAGCATATTGTTTGGGAAGACCCAGGATTTTTTGGAATGTGGGACAAAACTTCAGGACGAACGAAGAATAAATCGTTTAATGGTAAGTATAAATCAAATATTAATGAACCGGAAATGCTTACTATCATCAGTGACATAGCTAACAGAAGAAGACCTAGAAAAAAAACGGTCTTAATTCAAGGAAGTTTTAACTCGGCACTGAATATCTAATGATGTTGCTCATCGTCAGTATTCACAATGACGTAAATAAGCTTAAAAGAGACTAAGGCTGCGTTTCCACTAGAAATGAGTGAGGATGCGTAGCGAGGGATGTGCGTAACAAGACTAGCTTAGGGTGAATGCGCAGTTGTAACCCGCGAAATTAAATTTTTCTTACGTTTCTTACAATTTTCAGGTCAGTGTCAGGTTGTATCTTGTTCAAAATATGATTCGCGACTATAACAGGTACGTATTTACAGAATTATAATGATTAGAATCATTATTACATCTTTCTAAGTTAGATTTCTACCGTTAAGAACAAATCTCGTATGGAAAAGTGTTTATGGTAGAAATCTAACTTAAAGAGATATATTAATGATTCTATTGACTATAATTCTGTAAATACATGTCTATTATAGTCGCAAATCATATTTTGATCAAGATACAACCTGACACTGACCTACAAATTGCAAAAAACGTAAGAAAATTTAAATTTCGCGTCTACCACTGCGCATTCACCTTAGCTCAAGCTATGAAAATGAAGCGATGTTATTGGTTTGTTTCACACACATCCCTCGCTACGCATCCTCGCTCATCTCTGGTGGAAACGCAGCCTTAAGAGGCTTATCACGAAACTTCCGCAAAGTTTAGGATTAGACCCAAAAACATGAATGACGAGAGGCATTTTGAAGTCAAGGCTTCATATAAATCAAATCATCATTATTATCTAAAATTTTGCTTCCGTAATGGACATGTGTGTGTGTGTGTGTGTGTGTGTGTGTGTTTATATGTTTGTTACTTCTTCACGCTCAAACAGCTGGACCAATTTTGATAAATTTTTGTATGGAGGTAGCTGATACCTTGGATTAACATATTTTACTATTTATTACTTTTTATCCCGATATTTCCACGGGATCGAAACTTATGCGGGTGAAACCGCGGGGCGCAGCTAGTACATAATAAGCCTACAATTATTCTACTGCTGGGACACATGCCTCCTCTCTGTGAGGGGGAATGAGCCGTAATCGACCACGCGGGCCCAGTGCGGGTTGGTGAATGTCACAATGTCTTCGAATTTCTGTTTCTAGGACATGCCGGTTTCCTCATGATGTTTTCCTTCACCGTTTTGGGAGCAGTGGTGATGAAATTAACTATAAGTACTCCATTACTTTGTGTATTTAATACAAGGCTGAACTCACCAACCCGTCTTGAGAAACCGTGGTGACCAGTGCTCGTTCCTTCTCTGTATGAGCTGCCTTTGTCCTGCAGTGGGCATAGTCCCACTTTTTTTTTTGGATGGGAAATCATCAAATGACCCCTCCCGCTCTGGATGGAGCGGAAGGGAGTGTCAGACTCTTACTGACTAAAACCCACCCGTGTTCCTTCCTTAGCCCTTTATGTTCCGGGGTAGTTGTAACTCTTTCGGACAATCCTGCACCCCCGGCGGGCTTCGGCCCTAACAGGCCCCTTCCTTTATGCTGACATCTCTTTGAGGCGCGCGTGGAACACGTACGCGCCATCCGGCACGGGCCTGGTCCTGATCGGACGGTGAGCTACCCATTACTCTACGTCCGCAGGTCCGCGCTTACGGTGGCCGGGAGTTGTCACGCGGCTCCCGACGCCCGGAGCGTCTCCCGCGTTGGCTGGGACGTGAGGCTCTCTCCCTCAGCCATCCCGCCACCTCTTTCGCTAGCATGACTGCTTCGCAGAATGAGGTGACTGCCTCCCACTTCATCTCGCTCCGGACCATGGCTTGAACCAAGGCCGGACACGAGAGGTCGCCGCCCCTGCCGATCGCCTCTGCGAGGACATGGCGGTGCTCCGCCCAAGCGGGGCAGACCTCCACCGTAGGCTCCACCGTGTCCTCTGGGCGATCGAATAGTCCCACTGCAGGACAAAGCCAGCCAGCCTATTATAGAATATGCTGGTATTACTAATAGACAACTTCAATGCCTGACACCTACCTAGATCCATCTGCCTAAGTTTAATCGAAAGCAATCGTTTAAATACTTTTTGTCGATCTCGTTACATCAATTAGAAAGCTCATCTTTCAATTATAACTGCTAATTCGGTAAATGGAACCAGTTAGTTGATTTCTACATTAAAATTAGTGCTTATATAGTAACCATTAGAAATGGATAAGACTTGTATTTGTAGATTATTTCCTGTTGATTGCATTTCTTTAAGCTTCCAAATGACCTTTACTTATTTCAGAGTTTCGAGTCGAGGATAAGTGTCTACTCATGTTTATTTTTCTGTCTCAATAGATGACTAAATAATAACAGCCGCACGGGTCTATCAAAGGTTAAACTACGCTTACCGCGGCCGTCCTCGGATGGGTGACCATCCATTACATATCGAGACCCCTCCGTGCCTCGGAAAGCACGTTAAACCGTTAGTCCCGGGCGTCCCGGCTGTCATTTTTAGATTTTTGAAAGTCATAACAGATAGTCTGAGAACCAGTCTTACTAAAGGGTATTATTACCCAGTAAATGGGTTGTGGAGGTGAATAGGCAGTCGCTCCATGTAAAATACGGGTATTAAACTGCATACGGTTAGACTGATAGCCGACCTCAACATAGTTGGGAAAATTCTAGGCAGATAATGTTTATAAACATGATAAACAGCTTATTATGGAGGACAATTTGTTTTATTCCTCACCACCATTAAATTACCTATTAGATGATCTTTATAATCGATTGACATCATCAGTGCTTAGACAGTTTCGATTTAGATATTATTTCCAGGATGTTACCGCCCATCATTTAGAAAGCCGGCGAAACAAGCTAGCAAAAATACGTATCAGTTACAATACCTTCAATTTGCCACGCAAATCTCGTCCGTTGCTATCGCAGGTATGTTGGAAGAGATTTCTTATGAAATAAGCATCACCTTTGTACCTATTTTTCTGTTCTGTTTTTTTCTTGTCTGTTTATATATGTGTGTACATAAATGGTAAAATAAATAAATAAAAACGTAGTATACAGCAGCTACTTAACCTTTATAAGAACAAAATAGTGTGAGAATTGGTATCTAGTCACATCCTCCTTAAAAAAGCACATGATAGCCTGTCCTGATTGGTCAACGCACTAAGTTACATCACTACGATCTATAAAGCATCATTTAATTGAATCGAAACGTTGCATCACTAAACAAAACAGCACTAAAGTTGTACTTAAATAGTGATGTCCGTATATCGATAGAAATTAACCAGTCTGTTTTATGATTATATTTATGAAATGCAGCTTAAACGATTACATTGTTGATTTTATGACTGTTTAGTAACATGGTTATGTGGGGTATTGAGAATCGGGGCAAGCGCGGGTCCCTTTCTCTCGGTGTGATGACGATGCTAAATATCTTAATCAACTCTTAAACTCAGCCTGTTGCAGGCCACTGCTGAACTCTAAGGTTCTTCAAGCTATGTCGGTACCTCCATTTCTTTCCAATGTGTAGGCAACTCGTTAAAGAGGTTCCTAGCATATTACGTTCCTATAATTAATGATAGTATCGAATAACGCCTGCGCAGTGTGTCACTTTGAGTTCGCGCTCGTAGTTTTTGGGATCCTGCTCGGAGACAGCAACGGGATCATACTCACCGTGTACATATTACCAGCGAGGAACCTGCGTCATCGAGTAGGTCGCCGTGTACGTCGTCGTCATCGAATATGTGCGTGTTATGTAGTAGTGCGGGTCACCGACCTCCCGCGTGCGATAAGTTTCTAGACAAAAATGAACACAATGACTTAATGGACTTGGGTATTCCGAGTCAGCAATTTTTTTAAACGCATCATGGCCCCTTTTCGGTAAAAGCTTGCCTCTGTCTGTAGACAATGGCAATACTTGAGGCGGTATGCGTTGTCAATCTTTAAAATGAACATAAGTATCTTCAAAATCAAAAGGCATTTATTTAAACCAGGCTGCGAATCAGTACTTTTCGAACATCGAAATTACATTTGAATTTTGAAAGAAGACGTGGCGCAACAAACTCCCCAGCAGCACAGCTGTCTGTTTAGTCAGAAAAACTTGATTCTATACAATCGCATGCACGATAATTAACATTAAGAAACACAAAATTAAATTATTTACCTCATGTCAGCTTGCACACGTTAAGATACCAACAAATTCGCATATCAAACAGGACAGTTGTTTTACGCCCTGATATATGCAGCAACCCACTATAGAGATGGTTTCGTTAAAATCATCTCTTTAATTTTTATAAGTAACTAGCTGCGCCCCGCGGTTTCACCCGCATAAGTGTCGATCGCGTGGGAATATCAAGATAAAAACTATCCTATGTCCTTCCCCGGGACTCAAACTATCTCTATACCAAATTTCATTTAAATCGGTTTAGTGGTTTAGGCGTGAAAAGGTAACATACATAGAGACAGACAGAGTTACTTTCGAATTCATAATATTAGTATGGATTGTCTTCCCGACCGTATTTCGGCCACGGCAGCCAATTTCAACGGAGACTAGCCTTCGGCGCGGGAGATATTATTGAGCACAAGTGTGTGCGCAGACACAGATGATTTTCCCTCACTTTCATAGTCCAATGGGACGGCAATCCGATACGACCGAAGAGATATCAGGCGCAGGACCAACAGCCAAACGTGATTTCAGAGGCACGAAGGTATCATCCCAATTAGCAATATACCTTTACAAACAAAAGCTTGTAAGAGCTATGGTTTCATAACAAGGTTTATATGGGCTCTGATTAAGCCAGAAGTTCTAATAGTGCTATTTTATAAGTCAATTTAAACTTTAAGAGCTTTCATACTTGTAAAATATTTTTATAGACGTATATAACAAAACGTTGTATACTTAATATTAATAAGAGCAGTGGCATTATAAGCGGCTTTTACAAGTCTAATTACCTTTGATTCTTCATGAATACTTATAAATAAAATTAGTAAGAATATTCGATCTTAGAAATGACTATACTATAATCAACCCCAGGACCTCAGCAGTCACGTGTTTTATAAGTATTAAGAGTTCAACAGTGTAATTGAGTATAGATATATTAAAAAAAAAAAATCGATAACCAATTACACCACTAGTAGGAACCTGCCTTATATAAGTAATGATTCACAATAACTGACCAGTGCTGACCCACATTAGGCCATAAACTTTAACAGCCATGTAAATGGTCCAGCCTGGAACAGGACACTTCAAATTGTTAGTGAAAGTCTTCGATTTACTTGGCAGTTATTAGAGAAACTGATAAATAGATAGGTAAGCTGACGTGTGCGTGAGCTAATCTGACTTGTATAGGTCAGCATCTAGGTAGATTCCGGCAGTGTGACGTCACTGTGATTGGATGCAGCAGCGCAGTTGCATATAATGCCGTTGTAATCTTAGTTTGACGTTAAACTAGTTAACCAAAGCAATTATTTTTATTTATTTGTATAGACATTTACATAATATACGCTAACATATAAACTATAATAATATGTACAATTACGTGCTCGGAGGAAGGAAGTATTTCAGTAAGATGCTGGTAGGGATCTTGACCGTACTTCCGGGATTGTCCTGATAGCCGTGGAATACCTCTCCACTCCTCATAAGCACTTCAGGACATATTGACCCCTTGTCGCTACGTTACTATGTCCTAGCGACCGTTTCCGGGGGCCCATTATTGAGTGTGCAAGTCACCCCCTGCTATTTTATCCGTGTATACATAAAACATTGATTAGGCAGGAGTTCTTCCATAGCTATTGGTAACCGGTCCACTTTAGCCACCCAAACCCATAGTCCAACTTTTTATTTTTCCATATCCTACAATAGTCCTACACCAACCGGGGGTTGTCCTTGGGTGCACTTGCATAGTGCATAAAGGGATAATCGTCGGTTGGTGCCACATTTCATTGAAATTTCCTAAGGGGCCTCTGCGGGTTGGCTTCGGCCCCTCGTACGCCTTCCAAAGGACCGGGACCGCATGGTCCCGAGATATGTAATATTGTACAATTATATGAAAAAATAAACAAAATAATCATAGGTTAACCAAATTATTCATATTATCTTTGTTATGGATGATATGAGCTTTGGCTACTACGAACAGGTTGTAAATTGATTAAATTTTTATAAAACTATCAAATATCTCAAGAAAAACTGTTGGACCTTTGCAGGTCTTTAGAGGATCTTGAGTGTTCAGAAGGGTGAAGAAATACTAGTTGATGTATGGGTGTATATCTTATAATATTTTCACTGAATATAATTAAAATAAAATATGGATCGACTGCCTCTTACAAAGGTCCTCGGAAGAGTGCCCTATACAATCTAAATCTAACAATAGTCGCAATGCTTGTGTTTATGTTGCCATGCTGAATTTGGACGCGGTCTTATCAATGTTTAGTCTGGCGGCTCAGGATAAAGCAGCGCACTCATCTAGGCTCGCCGCCGTGGACCACCATGCCGCTCCGATGAGGTCACGCTGTGATGATTGATGTGGCTACAGTACTCCCCCTCAAGCGAAGCGTACCGGCAGCTTGACGACGCGGCCCGAGCGTGTTGTTTTGCTGATAGTGGGCTGTGACGTCACGGTGTTCGGAGGTGCTCGTGCTTGTTGCTTGGTTGGTGTGGTACTGGCCTTGGTTTGCTCGGTAATGGTAGTGTTTCTTGGAGGTAAGGTATTGGTAATGTTTCCTGGAGGTACGGTGTTGGTATACTCTGCTATGATGTATGCAGGCTTCAGTCGGTCGATCGAAATGTTAGCTTGACGATTCGGTAGCTGTATAGTATACGTCTTGTCCGTGCGGCTTATAACACGGTAGGGACCTTCATACGGAGCTTGGAGTGGTTTCTTAACTGCATCGGTTCTAATAAACACGTGACTGCACTTGATCAAATCTTGATGCACGAATACGCGCTTATTATTACTGTGATGCTCGGTGACTGCTTGCGGTTTGTTTACTTGTATGATGTCACGCAGATTTTCGACGTAAGTATAATCCATTGTAGGTGTGTAGGTACTGGTGAAAAAATCCCCTGGTAGACGTAGGTTGTACCCGTAGGTAAGTTCAGCGGCGCTGACGCCGGTGTCGGTGCGTAGTGCGGCTCGTAGACCAAGTAACACTGTAGGTAGCTCATTGATCCATGTACTTGCGTCGGATAGTTTTGCTCGTAATGATGTTTTCAGCGAGCGATGCCATCTTTCGACCATTCCGTTGCTTTGAGGATGATACGGTGTGGTGCGATTTTTCTTGATTCCCATTTGTTTCATTAGATTTTGAAATAACTCACTCTCGAACTGGCGACCTTGGTCGCTTGTTAGTGTGGTCGGGCATCCAAATCTTGCTATCCAATGTTGGTATACGATATCGGCTATTCGAACAGCTGAAATTTCGTCGGTAGGGATTGCCTCGGGCCACTTGGTTAGTCGGTCAATCATTGTTACTAAGTAACGATGGCCTTGAGCTGTTGTAGGTAGAGGGCCAACAATGTCGACGTGTACGTGTTGAAAGCGATCGCTTGGCGGGAAAGATGAGATGTTCGAGGATGTGTGACGTTGTATTTTACTTTTCTGACACTGTATACAGGTTCGAGTCCAACGGCTGATGTCTGCGTTCATTGATGGCCAGAAGTATTTTTGTGTTGCAAGTTTGCGAGTCGTGCGCGTACCAGGATGACTGATGTTGTGCACGCTGTTGAAAACTTCTTGTCTGTAATCTTCTGGTATATACGGGCGTATATACGGTGTTGATGTTTCGCAGTATAACTCGACGTCTGTGTTTGGTATTATTATTTTCTTGAGATTGATGTTGCTTTCTTGCAGTAATTGTTCAATGTTGCTGTCCTTTTCTTGCGCGCTGGCTATGTCTTTGAAGTTTATCGCAGATGGGCATGAGATTGTTTCTATGCGGCTGAGTGTGTCGGCGACAATGTTTTGCTTACCGCTCACGTGACGTATGTCGGTGGTAAATTCGCTGATAAACAAAATTTGTCTCGTTCGTCTCGGTGTTTCTGTATTCGATTGTGTTTTGGTCATTATGAATGTTAGCGGCTTGTGATCCGTAAATATGATGAGGTGCCGCCCTTCGAATGTTTTGCGGAAATGTTTGACTGCCATGTAGATTGCGAGTAGCTCTCGGTCGTAGGTGGAATACTTCTTTTGCGCGTCATTGAATTTCTTGGAATAATATCCGAGCGGTTGCCATGTTTCGTTTACGTACTGCTGTAGGACGGCGCCAGCTGAGTTGTCGGATGCGTCGCAAAACAAAGCAAGTGTAGCTTGATGTGATGGGTGAGCGAGTAAAGCTGCTTGTATGATGCTAGCTTTACATTGCTGGAACGATTGAGTTGCTTCGTCGGTCCACGTGATCTGAGTTTTGTCCCGCTTCTTTACATTGTGTAGGTATGAATTAAGTGGTGCCTGTAGTACTGCGGCGTTAGGGATATGATCGCGATAGAAGTTGATCATTCCGAGAAATCTTCTTAATTCTTCGATTGTAGTCGGTTGAGGGTAATCGGTAATTGCTTGGATTTTATGTTGCGGTGGTTTGATGCCTTCCTTTGCTACCGTGTAACCTAGGAACTGGACTTCTGATTTGCCTAGGTTGCATTTGGCGGGGTTGATGGTGATGCCATTGTCTTCTAATCGCTTCAGTACGATTTGGAGGTGTTTTCTGTGTTGGTCTTCGTTTTCTGATGCCAATAACACGTCATCGATGAATGGGAAGACAAAATCTAATCCTCGTAGTACTTCATGGATATAACGTTGAAACGTTTGTCCCGCGTTCTTCAAACCGGGGCACATACGTGGGAATTCAAATAATCCCATCGGTGTTATTATGGCTGTCTTCTGGATATCTTCTTCTCTTACGCTCAGTTGTTGGTATGCACGGTTGAGATCTAATGTTGAAAAGATAGTTTTTCCGCATAATTGATGAGTGAAGTCCTTGATGCGTGGGACGGGGTAGCGATCTGGTATGGTGATGGAATTGAGTCGACGATAGTCACCACAAACTCTAATATCGCCATTCTTCTTAGGGACGATGTGTAGAGGTGATGACCATGGGCTTTTGCTAGGTCTGCATAATCCTTGTTCGATCATATTTTCGAATTCTTTCTTCACTGTTTCGAAGAGATGTGGTGGTATCGGTCGGGCTCGGCTGTGTACTGGTGGTCCCGTTGTTTCGATAAAATGTTGCACATGGATATCGGATTTTAATTGCATCGACGTCAATCTGGTTATGCCGGGATACCGGGCTAATATGTCGTGGTATGACTGTGACATATCTATGCTGCGTACGGTGGGCACACTTGATACTCGTAGCGGGGCGTTTACCTTTAAACTCGTCACACCATCAATTAATCTTCTGTTTTTCAAGTCGACGATGAGTTGGTGATGCTTGAGGAAATCGGCTCCAAGTATGGGTTTTGTGACGTCAGCTACGATGAATTTCCACAAGTACGGACGGCGTAAATTTAGATCGAGTGTTAATGTTTTCTCGCCATACGTAGCTATAGTTGTGTTGTTCGCTGCGTATAGCTGGAACGGTAATGGCGTTGGTATTTGTCCCTTTTTCTTCGGTAGCACGGATATGTTTGCTCCAGTGTCAACTAAGAAGGAGAGTTTCGAGTTTTTGTCAGTTATGTATAGGCGGTGGGACTTTTCTTGAACGCCGGTGTCCGCCATTGCCAACGTTCTGTCTAGTTTTCCGGTTTTTGGTTCTTGAACGAGCAAGGCGACGTACAACGTCTAGCTTGTTCTTTGAAACGGCGGTGATAATAACAGAATGGAGATGGGGAAGCTTCTCGGCTGCGTGGTCGTGATGTGCTGCGGTTACGAGATGAGTAACGACTGCGGCGATAGTTGTTGTTGTTGTGGTAATGTCTTGTTCTTAACTCGGCTATTTCTAGCGATAACTTCCGTATTTCGCTGATAAGATACTGCGTATCTGCCTGCGGTGCGGATGGTGCTGGTGGTGCTGGTGCATGCACGGCTGCGACTTCCGTTGCTGCTGTCTGCTCCATTATTTTATCTGCGAGTAGTGCGATTTCGTCGAGTGCTGTCTTTGTGCTGAACGTTTCGCTGACTGCGAGGACTGAGCGAACGTGTGATGGGAGATGATTGGTCCACATAAGTCGCAAAGTGGATTCTGGTATTTTATCTGCGGCGAGGTTTCGCATGCGGCGGAGTAGTTGCGTCGGCTTCTGGTCTCCGAGTTCCATTTCGGACAGCAATTTTTTGAATTGGCGGCTGTCTGATTCCTCGTAGGTGGATATGAGCCTTTCTTTGATGGCCTTGTATTGGTCCGTGTCTGGTGGATTGTACAGCAGGTCCGCGATCTGCTCGACGTCTTGTCGCTCGAGCTGTGCAATGACCATCTGTGCGAGCTGGCCCTGGCCTTTCTTGAGGTCGTTGGTAGCTGCTTCGAAACTGATGAACCAGAGTCGTGGCCGATCGCGCCAGAAAGGTGGAATGCGCATGTTGAGCGATATATATATAGCTTCCGCCTTCAGGACTGGGTTTGATGCTGAGCTGGATTGTTCTTCCGGTTGGCAGGGATTCGACATCTTGAATTGTGATTCGGCGATATTGGCTGATCTTCGGTTATCTTAAAATTCTTCACTGTGTTTCAGGCACGGGGTCACCACTTTAGAGGATCTTGAGTGTTCAGAAGGGTGAAGAAATACTAGTTGATTTATGGGTGTATATCTTATAATATTTTCACTGAATATAATTAAAATAAAATATGGATCGACTGCCTCTTACAAAGGTCCTCGGAAGAGTGCCCTATACAATCTAAATCTAACAATAGTCGCAATGCTTGTGTTTATGTTGCCATGCTGAATTTGGACGCGGTCTTATCAATGTTTAGTCTGGCGGCTCAGGATAAAGCAGCGCACTCATCTAGGCTCGCCGCCGTGGACCACCATGCCGCTCCGATGAGGTCACGCTGTGATGATTGATGTGGCTACAGGTCCATAACAAAATTTTCAAAGATTCTAATTCGATGCGGAAGTTCGATTGCTTTGACTTAGTTTGGCTTAAAACTAGTTGAACAAATGCTAGGATATGGAGCTCAATAACCTAGCATTTGGTCAACTAGTTTACATACATCACGCAACTACATCATGCAGATAACAGCTGAAAAGAATTGCCTGAAGATAAATAGTGCTTTGTAAATTCGCTGCCATGCTATGAACTTTTCATAGCTAAATTCGTGGTTGAACCTTTGCATTTCAATAATAAAACTTTGAATAATCTATTTCGTATGTTATATTTCTAAAAGTGGAGATTTCTAGGTGCAGTACGAAATAAGGTAATTTATCGATTCCGGCACATCACTTCCCTTTCGCAACACTGACTCACTACTAGCTAGTGTTGACCCATGGACGATATAAACTCTATGGCCATTTAACTAGACTACACTAGTCATAAGGAGCGGCCATAGACAGTGAAAGTTTATAGCTATGGCTTGTCTCTGGTCCGGTCATGCTTCAAAATGTGAGAATAATTTGCGCCATAATAAATTATGATTTTATTTTTCGTGTCAGTTACGAGGACTACAATCTCCTTTGTGGGTGTGGCAAAACTTAAAGATGGCTAAATAGCCAAAAGCGTGTGTCGCGCAATATCTGAGGTTAAGCTGTAGGTACTTGCCTTGATCAGACTTACGGCCGAAATTAATATCGAATCCATGAGCCAAGATATAAATCGATCGTCGATATATACCAATCTATGGATCGATCTCCAACCCGCGTCCTAATATCGAAAAATGACGATCCTGCTGTCGCTCAATCCGCAGATATCTTGAAATCCTTTCCCTCTTCGTCATTCCGTTTTAAGAAAAATTTATAAAAATAGACATGGTTCGTTTGTTTGTAATAAAAAAAGCTAAGCATAAACAGGTTTTATAATTTTATTTTATGGATGCTTAATACATATATTTACCGAACGACGTAACAATTCTATTAATACGAAAAAAATTGTAATAAATTCAATACGTATTAGGTAAAAAGGAATGTCACGACACGGCTAAAGCCAGGACGCGTTTTATTGTCTATGGCGTGGTGTGGTGCCCGAGTAGCAGCGTTGCCAATTTGTAAGAATTTTCCCAAACTGCGGGAAAACTCAACACCATTAGGTATTTTGTGGGGAGATCATAACATACATGTGAATATTTGATAGGTAATAATATTGTTAATTTTTGGTATAGAATGAAATAATTTTTTTTAACTATTTACACGGACGAGAGGCGTAATTTCAGTCAGCAGTAAATTTACTGCTAATTTTGATAGCCTAAACCTAAAGGTTAACTCCTCACCATTCAGACTTTGCATGTAGTTCACCCTTTTAATTCTCCGCGCAGAAGCACGTTGACGTCTCATTTCTTCACCAGCGTCACTATCGGTATTATCCCAATCCGATAATTGAGCCAGAATTTCCATATCACTATCACTGGAGAATATTGACAGTGCCATTTTTCAAATGAAATCCGTGAAGTCAATCTTATATCCAAGGAAATTCTAAGATTAAGATTTGGATTGTTTACACCGATCAAAACAAACGTCAAATTCAACGGATAGGTTATTGACACACTCAAACTGTCATTTTCGAACAGAGGTCAATCTGTAATCTGTGATCCGTCCTCTCAAAGATAGATTGGTTGAAAAGATTGCAATTGCAATCCGCGGATCGTTTTTTGCTACACTTTACTACAAATCTGGATTGAATTTTCGATCTTTAATCTAGAGATATTGGATTAGATTGGTTATTAATTTCGGCCGTTAGGTATGTTGGGTGAGCGATCTAGATGATTGAAACTTGATGGAGGTTGTATACCTACATGACAATGGTTTAATATATTCGAATAAGTAATTAGAATATGTCACTTCAAACTGATCCGTCAAAGAGAAAAGTCGTTGTTTAATATAATAATTGTGGTGTAAATAAATGTGTTCGATCTAAGTAGCCTCTTTGATTCCAAAAGGTTATGGGCCCAGCCTCAGGCTCCAAAAACGCCTAGAAGCTAGAACACAATACATACGAATATCTTAAAAAGTGTCAGTTGTAAAATTCTCGTCATGGCAGAAGAACATTCAGGTTCAATTTGTGGGATAAGAAAATTGAATGGTGCTGAAGACTTCGCTAATTGGAAATTTGTGGTGAGGAATTACTTGGAGTCCAAAAACTGGTTCAAGGTAATTGAAACTACAGAGATAACCGCTGAATTGAAAGATACTGATAGGAAGGCACGAACGACGTTATGTCTGCTACTTGAGCCTGCGTGTTTCGCACATGTGTATAGTGCGAAGACAGCACGTGAAGTTTGGGTGAGTCTCAGCGAAGCTTACGAAGACAAAGGTTGGAGCAGACGAATCAAATTGCAACGAGAGTTATGGCAAAGCCGACTAGAAAATTGCGAAACCATGGAAACATATATTTCAAAAATAATTTGTTTGGCGCAACAACTTGCAGACATTGATGCAAAAATCTCTGACGAGTGGATAATTTCCATATTATTAAGCGGTTTATCGTCAGATTACAACCCATTTATAATGGCGATAGACAATGGCGGAAAAGAAATTAAACTTGAGCAGTTAAAATCAAAGTTGATGCAAGAAGCAAGCAGACAGATTGAAAATGGTCAGAATAGAGAGCAAGCTCTAGTTTCAACGACGGAAAATAAAAAAAGGTTTGAAAAGAAAAAAGCATTGATATTCAAGTGCTTCAAATGTCACAAAGAAGGTCATAAAGCATCTGAATGCAAAGTCACTAAGAGAGCGAATCCATGCTTGAGTATGGCGAACACGGTGAAAAAGGACCGATGGTACTTTCAAACCACATGACGAACGATGTCGGAAAATTGCTGAATTACAAAAGGCAACAGAATGACTTAAAGATAAAAGTTGCAAACGGGGAAGAAATGAAAGTTATAGGAAGAGGGAATGCCATCCCGAAAGTAAATAATACCACTGAACTCCTATTAACGAATGTTTATCATGTTCCCGGACTTTCTATGAATTTAATTTCAGTAAGCGATCTTGTAAAGAAGGAGTTCGCGGTGAAATTTGACAAAAAAGGTTGCTCTATTAAAAATAAAACAGACCAAATAGTAGCAACGTGCAAAGAGGTTGATGGAATTTTCGAGTTGAATGAAAAAGAAAATTGTGTTGTCAACTTGACTTTGTCAAATGAAATTATGTCAAATATTTGGCATAGAAGATTAGCACATATGGGACGAAAGTATATGAATTCATTGAAAAATATGGTGACTGGATTGAATTTTAAATCAAGTGATAAAATTGAACCATGTGTTCCGTGCATAAATGGAAAAACTTGTAAGAGCTCTATCAAAAATCAAGGTAAACGAGCGAAAGAAGTTTTGGAAATTGTACATAGTGATTTATGCGGACCAATGGAAGAACCATCATTCAGTGGATCTCGATATATGCTGTTGTTTATCGACGATTATACGCGTAAGACGCATGTCTACTTCTTGAGGAATAAGAGTCAAACCCTCGATAAATTTCGAGAATATAAGGCGGAAGTGGAGAAGCAGACAGGAAAGTCGATAAAGTGTCTCAGATCTGACAATGGTAAGGAATTCTGTAACCAAGCCATCGATAAGATTTTAAGGTCAGCTGGTATAAAGCATCAGAAGACGGTTCCTTATACACCTGAGCAAAATGGTGTAGCTGAGAGGGCAAACAGAACTATCATTGAAAAAGCAAGAACGCTGCTTTGTGAGGCCAAACTTAGTAAAAAGTATTGGGCTGAAGCGGTATGTACAGTGGTATATTTAAAAAATAGAAGCCCGACTAAGGCTGTTATGAATAAAGTACCGGAAGAACTTTGGTCAGATAAGAAAATAGACTTGAGTCATTTGAAAATTTTCGGTTGTCAAGCATATGCATTGAAACCTAAACAGAAACGGCAAAAGCTTGATATGAAGACTGAAGAAATGATTTTCATCGGCTATAGTGAAATTACTAAAGGTTATCGACTGATGAATCCAAAAACGGGTCAGATAACATTCTCAAGAAATGTCAAATTCTTGGAAAATGTTTTTCCTGGAGATGGTACTGACATGAAGAAGAACACAGTCGTTCCTATTAATATAGAGGAGGAACGGATAGAACCTGTGGTTGAAAGTGGTGCGTCTAATAATAATATACAAGATGAAGAAGAGTTTCATGAAGCGGAGTGTATTGACACTGAGGTGGCTGCGACGCCTGATGAAACGGTTGCTACCACGAGCAGTACAGCGGAACCAGAACGAAGATACAATTTTCGTGAGCGCAAGCCTGTTATTTATAATGCTATCGCGCAAATTGATGGCGATCCAATAACAATTGAAGAAGCATTGGCAAGGCCTGATTCTAATTTATGGCAAAATGCTATAGATGATGAAATGAAATCATTAAACGAGAATCAGACGTGGTCACTGGTAGATTTACCACGGGATAAAAAGTCAATACATTGCAAGTGGATCTTCAAAATTAAACGAGACAGTGACGGTAAAGTGTCGAAATATAAGGCGAGGCTAGTAGCTAAAGGATTTACGCAGGTACGTGGAATAGACTACAATGAAACGTATTCTCCGGTCGTAAGAAGCTCAACCTTACGATTACTATTCTCATTAGCAGTAGAATATGATTGGATCATTGACCAATGGGATGTTACAACTGCTTTCCTGTATGGCAAGCTAAAAGAGGACATCTACATGCTTCAGCCTAAGGGGGCGATTGTTAAAGGTCAAGAGACAAAGGTATGTAAATTGCAAAGATCGTTGTATGGACTCAAACAAGCGTCAAATGCTTGGTTCCATGAGCTAGATCAGGAGATGAACATTTTAGGTTTCGTACAATCAAAAATAGAACCTTGTCTTTATCAAAAGGTGTTTAGCGATGGAAATAGAATAGTAGTAGTCATATACGTCGATGACATTTTTATATTTTATTCCAAAAATAACGAAACCGAGAAGCAGAAATTAAAAAATGGCTTGCTTAAAAGGTTTAAAGTTAAGGATTTAGGTCCTGCTAGACACGTGTTAGGCATGAGACTTAGGAGAGATAAAAGTACGATGTATCTTGATCAAGAACAGTACGTTCTTAATGTTTTGAAGGATTTTGATATGACAGATTGTAAATCAGTCATTAACCCAATGGAAGTAGGTCTCAAATTAGAGAAAGCTTCAGATTCCGGTTGTAAGTTGCCATATCAGACTCTCATAGGTTGTCTTAATTATTTAGCTCAAAGTACTAGACCTGATATCGCGCACGCTGTTAGTGTTTTGTCACAATTTAATTCATGTTACGATGAATTACATTTCAAATGTGCTAAACGGGTGCTTAGATATTTAACGGGGACGTCGAACTTTGGACTAACTTTTAAGAAAACAGGCAATTTAGAATTAAATGGCTACGTAGACGCGGATTGGGGTGGGTCATATGATAGAAAATCCTGTACAGGTTTAATTTTTAGACTAGGAGATAATATAGTATCTTGGGAAAGTCGAAAGCAAGGATGCGTGGCGCTGTCCTCCACAGAGGCAGAATATATAGGCCTCAGTCAAGCATCGAAAGAAGCTATTTATTTAAGAAATTTGTTAAAAAGTTTAACAAAGGGGACTTGTGTCAAACCGGTGGTCATTTACAATGACAACCAGTCAGCACATAAAATAGCTACAAACAAGATGAACCATAACAGGGCTAAACACATCGATATTAGGTTTCATTTCGTTCGCGAAGCTATAGTCAATCAGGCGGTTGAGGTAAAATATATGCCTTCACAAGAAATGGTAGCAGATATGTTAACAAAATCTTTACCAGGCCCTAAACTAAAGCAATTTTTAAAACAATTATCTATTAAGGGGGCGAGCGATGTGTGATGTAATGATGTTAGCTAATATTGTTTTTGATGTGATTTTATTTTGAGTTGTTATGATTTGTAATAGATAATTTAATTTTGTTTGTGTTTAGTAATTTTTTGTTGTAGAGCTGTGTTATGAACAGACTAAGGTAATAAAGATAGATTGTATATCATTGCACGATAGCTCCAGCTGAAAATACTGTGTACTTAGGGTGTGTACACACTGAGTAGTTTATGGGTGCGTACACATGTAGGTAATATGTTAGGTAGGTACTTTAATGTAATCTTGCGCATGCATCTGCTGTAGATTAAGGGTGCGTGATGGAGGTTGTATACCTACATGACAATGGTTTAATATATTCGAATAAGTAATTAGAATATGTCACTTCAAACTGATCCGTCAAAGAGAAAAGTCGTTGTTTAATATAATAATTGTGTTGTAAATAAATGTGTTCGATCTAAGTAGCCTCTTTGATTCCAAAAAACTCTTTAATATTTTGGAGAGCACGTAACGTGTCTGTCCCAATGGCAGTCGGTTTGGGAGGTCCAAAAGTGAAGGTAGGTTTGAGTTATCAGCATCTGGTAAGCTTGAAAGCCGTCTACAACTTTGTTGGGAGAAAAATGAGCTTATAGGAGACGAGACTTTGGTGGCTAGGCTCACAGCCTGGCTCATCGTCGTAATGTTGCTTGCCTGTCGGTCTTCTATAGACTGTACTTCGGAGAGTCTGTGCAGGAGCTCCACGACCTGATCCCACCATCGCCCTTTTACTACGGAACTGCCAGACATTCTGCAAGGTACCATTCACACTTGGTTGATATCCCGACGAGTCGTACTCAGCGCTTCTCCTCCACATTTATTATGCGCACAGCCAACCATTTGACCCGTCCGCCTTTAAGCAAGAGTGAACAGGCATCTTCTGGGCATGCTCATTCCGTTATAGAACTCCTGCATCGCTTACCATCAGGCGTGATCGACCTCAAGAGCATCCTTCAGTATAAAAAAAAAAAAAACTATGCTGAACACAGTTACAACAAATCTAGCTGGTACAGACGCCAGCACATCAACCTACTACAATCTGTCAAATTTCTTTAATAGATTTTCGGCTTTAACGCTAAAGTATAGTGTGATGTACTATTAAATGTAGACTCAACTCACTGGTAACACTGGAGCTGTCACTTTTACTTTAGCCGTTGGCGCGACAGGACGTTCCCTTTGGGTGGTTGTGTACTTACTGATAATTCGGCCGTTTTATTCCTAAACCCTAAGCCCCTAATGGTAGATTACAGTGAACACCACATATAGGGTTCAAAGTTGATTGGGAAAATTTGACAGTTTCGGGTAGCTTGGTGTGCTGGCGTCTGCACATGTGCCAACTTGCTGAACAAGTTGTATGACGTCCAAATTCATGACCCAAAAAAAAGATTACAGTTTCGCCTGAATTCATAATAAAATATAATACGAGTAAGATAATAAAAGGTAAGCGCAAGCGCAGATGCCGCCTTTTATTACTTTAAGTTTAAACTAAGTAAGTATGTGGTGCAACTTTGACATTTTGAAAAGTAAGTACTGCAGTTTATTATTGTATACACAATTCTGGTTCAAAGAGAGACTGTCCTGTTTAATGGGAAACCGAAAGATTTCAGTAGGATTTTTATGGTTGCCTCATACTTGGTCTGTTTTTCTGGGAATCACGCTAGACGAGAAATTGCAATGGGGACCTCACATAACATCTCTTGCGGGGCGGCTCAGCTCGGCCGCTTATGCTGTTAGGAAGATAAGACAGTTAACAGATGTAGAAACCGCGCGTTTAGTGTATTTTAGCTACTTTCACAGCATTATGTCGTACGGCATTTTACTATGGGGTCGAGCTGCTGACATTGAATCCATCTTTATTTTGCAAAAGAGAGCTGTCAGAGCCATTTATAATCTACGTCGCCGCGAATCTCTCAGGGAACTATTTAAAAGGATTAATATTATGACGGTACCTTGCCAATTCATTTATGAAAACATTATGTATGTAAGAAAAAATCTACATCTTTTTAATAAAATAAGCGATAGACATAACTTTAATACAAGAAATAAAGATAAAATACATCAACCATTTTTCAGATTAGCCAAAGTACATACATCTTTTATGGGGTACTGTGTCAAATGTTACAATAAAATACCTTGTGATATATTGGAATTAAATGAAAGAAAATTTAAAACTCACATTAAACGTACACTTTGTAAACAAGCATACTATAAATTAGAAGATTATATCCAAGATAAGAACGCTTGGAAACATGCTGGTCCTGCTCCATAGGACAATCTAGAGTCTAGACAAAATCAAACTGGTTGCTAATTTAATTGTTATTTTTTTTTAATTCGTTTTGTCATTCATTACTCACACCCTGACTTATTACTTGTATTTTTTTTTTTTTTATTAAAATTGTTTTGCTTGTACCATGTTTGTAAATATGTGAGCACCATGTGTCTATCAGATAATTCATTTATATGTCATGGTTTCGTTTTTAATTCTTTTACCTGTGGTATAGTAATTTTATTTTAGGTGCATCGTCCTCACATGTTATTATTTAATTAATGTACCCATGCAAAATATTGTACCTAAAACATTTTAAAAGAGTAACGGTGGAGTTTCTTGCCCATTCTTCTCCATACGAAAACTACCTTTTGGAATGGGCGACTAGAATCAATTCTATTTTAAGATATTTTTTGACGTTCAAAAGTGCCTTTTATGTGCCTATTTGAAATAAATGCTTTGACTTTGACTTGGCTTTGTGCTGCATCAGCAAGGTATTAAAGTCACGTGGCAATCTGCAGACTTGATAGGCCGTAAAACTACTTTTTACAATCAAGAATGTAAACTACGATTCGATTTATGGCGCCAATCGCTAAGCTAATGCGTAAATTATGCGAAAAATGGTCAAAATATGCGTGAATTTCATAATCATTACAATACAAACATTCTAATCAGGCCCGTCATTGCGAAAAATATGTCTTTTGTGGTCTAGGTGTGGCAATAACCACATACTTGGACGATGAGATAAAATTTTATAGATGAGCCTCAAATAATGAAATTACGTAGTTTTGTAATTTTAATATTCATGAAGACTATCCTCAAAGTTGAAGGCGCCGTGGTCGCTGTGGCATAATGTGGCGACGTCGGCGCCGGTGCAAGGATCTATGACGGTGGATTGTTAACAATTAGCTGTCAGCAAATTGTCTTACCGTGGGTGTTTTTAGTTAATGACTAATGGTAACAAATGACGATCAAGTATTAGCAAAGTTTAGTGATCGTGGGTATAAAGATTGGAAGTCGTACCTACGCATTATTTTTATATGTTGCTGTGAGCAAAATGTCATCATAAAAATTGTTCTACGGTTCTTTCACAATGCTGGTGGTTTTTCAAAAATGGCTCGACATGGCTTGACTTATTGACACTGTTTTACGTCTTGAAACATCGCTACATCGCAAACGCTTTGGGAGTTAAACCGATTCGTATGCCGTGACGGCAAACGCATGACGCTCTCTTAGGCGTTTTATCAGAAAAATATTCTATTTCTTTTTTCTGCATATTTATTTATTGGTTTTCTTTAATTATAAATTCTTGCAATAACCATCTATTTCGACGTTTTACATCTGTCGGGCGTCCCGTGACAACTCTTAGTTGCGCAACGCATTTTAGCCCTGTATTACACTAGGAAATATAATTATATCAGGCACTCAGCGTGGTCACCCTACACTGAACATAACTCGTGCATTTATGACTGACAGACAATCGAACTAAAAGTATAGTTATTACATCACCAAAAGGTTGAAATTGTTACAAATATGAATGTAACAATACTTGAGTGTATCATCTACAAGTTAGTGAAAGGTTTCTTTAGATTGAATTGTTACGCTAATCTTAATCAATATGTTAGTGAAGTTTAGGGGTTATTTCTTCATGTTAAATTATAGTTTATTCAATTGAATTCATGAGTCATCATTTGCTTCAAGGCTGAAAAGCCTTGCAACTATTTTGTAAAGTGTGTCCTTCCATTCACTGGTGAACGGTCTAAGGAAAGGCTAAAGTTGTGGCGAGGCAGTACTTTTCTACCAAATTCATTCGTTCCACCTGCTGAAAATCTCGCACCTGAGTCGCCTTGGCTTGCCTGAAAGTCTTTAAAACCTCAAGCGTCAAGTGTACACCAAATGTACATAAGAGAGAGTGCTCGAAACGTCAACGGTACTCCAAGTGTACACAACTATTGTCATTGTGGAAACAATGACTTCACTGCGTCCATTCAACTACTCCTACACATGGGGTGTGTCGACAGGTAGGCGGGCAAACGTGTGGGAGCGGTGAATGCTTATGCGAATCCCGCACCCCCGGCCATAGGTACAGGTGGAACACCGCGGTGGTTTTGGCCGGTAGGAGTCCGGCATGCCCCTCTGTCACCCCCACGATAGAGGAAGTCCATGAGGATTTCCACCGCGAGAAAAAAAAAATTCGGGCAAACGTGTGAGGTTGACTTCAGAATCCGGTAGGCAGGAGCAAAGAAAACCTGCAAAGGTGGAGATCCACGGATGACTCCGCCCTGGACAATGGTGCACGTGTTGTTGTCTGCACGGTACAGCGGGGTAATTGCGTAAACTCACTATCAGCAGCAATGGGTTTCATTTTGACAGTTCAACAACATACATTGCGTTATTTACGTTGATGCACAGACAAATTTTACGAACATATGAAGCAATGGTTTAGCTGTATCTTTCAAAATGATTTAGAATGAGATTGATAATTTGTTACGCAATTAGGGTACTGGCCTTGATGAACGCTACAGAAGGTGCCAAGCTCGTAGTCAAATTCTGGGCTGACTGTATACATACAGGGTGTTACGGAAAGGGTATATCAATACAAACGAGTTGAAGAGTGTATCTGGTCTAGAATCTCTGTACAAAATTTCAGCTCAAAAGCATCATATCACAGACAGACAGATTTCGACAGCACGGCGCTGCACTGGCGCGCGGCGGCGTGATGTGCGTGTACTAGGCGCACAGACACACTACAGATAATGGATAATGACCCTCGTAGTGCGGTGACACGTTTGTTATGATTTCAATTTAATAAACTATCGAAATAAAAAAATATTAAGCATTTTCAAAGTTACTGCTTTTGAGCTGAAATTTTGTACAGAGATTCTAGACCAGATACACTCATCAACCCGTTTGTATTGATATACCCTTTCCGTAACACCCTGCATATATTGCCACCGATACGCTTAGAAGAAGATTTGCTTTTAATTGCAACCTATTGAGTTTTTGAGGGGCCCGTGGTTGAATAATAACAGCAGCACAGGTCGATCGACCAGGTTAAGCTACGCTTGCCGCGGTTGGTCTGTGGATGTGTGACCATCTTTACATCCCTAGACCCCTCCGTGCCTCGGAAAGCACCTTAAGCCGTTGGTCCCGGCTGTCATTCATGGATCTTTGACAATCGTTAGAGGTAGTCAGAAAGAAGCCCGAAAGTCTGAAAACCAGTCTTATCAAGGTGTATCGATTACCCAGTAACTGGGTTGTGGAGGTCAGATAGGCAGTCGCTCCATGGAAAATAATGGTATTCAGCTGCATCTGGTTAGACTGGAAGCCGACCGAAAAGGCTAGGCAGATGATGATCTGTTTGTTTCGATGCACAATACTTAGGTATTTGATTCTGAAATTATTTGGAGCTATAATAGCCAACGGCACTTTTTGAACCAAAAACGTTCGATATTTAGTGATGTGTATATGATAATTAATTATTCATGCAAGTTTTTATTTTTGAACCAGTTATTAAATTAATTTAGTCTTACTTAGTTGCACCTGCACCAAACAGGTTTTAAGACGGTCATTTGTTGTAGTTACAATAAAACAATTTTTTTTTTTTTATGGATTGAGAAATATCTACACATCTAATTGTAATAAAACTAGACAATAAATAAATACAAATTGTCGTTAAATCAAATACTGATAAAATCTAAATCTACAACAAAATAATACCTATGTAGATACTTACCTTTCAAAATTATGACTTGCCTTGAGAAATTAACCAGACCAAATATGTACCTACCTACTTTCTTTATAGTTCTATTTGTTGAAATATAAAGTTTATTTTCCTTTAACATAAAAACATTGCGTTATAAAAAGGAATGCTCTGCAAATTATTGTATACCTATGTTTAATTTCTGTTGCATCATTTAGTTTATTTTTCCTGCCACTAATGACTCATATTTTTGCAATTTAATAGGTAGCAAACAGGTCGCTTGACCTGTTGAAAAGTCGTTACTTCTGGCTCTGGAAACCTGCAACATCAAGGGGTCAAAGCCAAAGTCAAAGTTTTTTATTTCTTAACCGTCTTTAGAGACAATTTTGAAAAATCTAGGTTCCCTTATTTCGGCAGTGGTGATATTCATAATTATATTGTTCCCACTGCTGGGACACAGCCTTCGTCCCGGTGAGAGGGAGCGGGCTGTATACAATCCACCACCGGGCCGAGTGCGGGTTGGTAGATGTCGCATGTCCTCGAATTTTAGGTTCTAGGACATACGGTTTCTTCAAGATGTTTTCCTTCACTCTTATGAGAGCAGTGGTGGTGATTTACGCAAAAAGCGCCTGTCTGGGTTCGAACCTACGACCTGCAAGTCGTAAGTCGATGTCGTTACCACTGGGCCACAGCTAATGGTGATATTTGGCATAGTAAAATATGTCGTAGGTGTAGGACTCTCTTGGACGAACTCTCTCAAGGGGTGTTTTACCAGTAGGTAGGTAGTTTGTAATGTTATTTAATTATGTAAGTAATTAATGAATGCTGCCGGTCTTCTCGGCACGTTTCTGGATGACAGCGATGTGGAGAGTACTTCGACGAATAAGTGTCCTTTTGTTTTTGTATAGTTACCCGCGAGGGCTGCTTCGAGGTGGCTTGAGAAAAGAGTCCCTGGAAAGATTGGGGACGGCCTTTGCCCAGCAGTGGGGTAAATAAAAAAAAGTTACTTATTTAATTGAGTACCTACCTATAAAATAAGGATTATTTCAGTCCAATTTCGTAAAAATTAAGTTAACTTCTGTCGTATTTCTTACAGAACAGGGTTGACTTTACTACAACTCAATAAACACAACTGAAAGGTGTAAAATTACTAATTTCCTACTGCAATATTAAAACATACACCAAGTTACTGCAGGTTCTTACCACCTTATTTTCAACATAACAAGGTTGATATTCCCTTAAATTAATGATAAATGACATAACGAGGATTGATGTTTGACGCATTAATCATTAGTTGCACCTAGTCAAGGAGATAGTGATCTCTGTCTGAGTCATCGATCATCAAATAGGTATGTAGGTGTTGCAAAACTGAATAATTCATCATTTGCCATCTGCCAAGCCTTTTCCCAATTAGGTATACAGTCAAACCTGGATAAGTGAGAACTGGATAAGTGAGAAAACTCTATAAGTAAGAGTAATAGCCAGGACCCGTCATTTTAAGCTCCCAAAACCTCTACTAGCGAGAAACAGAAACCTCTGTAAGAGATAGTCGTTTTTCCCTCATAGACCTCCGTAAGTGAGACTGCTACTTATCTATCCTCTATAAGCGACAGTCGAGCTTTATTTACAAATTTAACATCTGCTATTTTATGACTCATTCTTAACTTTCGTGGAACTTCCTACCATTGTTTTTGTATTAATAATTTTATAATATTACATATTTACTACATTCGTACTTGCTGTGACTTGTTATTGCTGCGTACCCCTATAAGAGAGAAACGCTACCCATATACCAGCATTAGCGAGAAACTCGGGTTAGTGAGTAACCTCTATAAGCGAGAATGAGATTGTGCTCCCTTGAACTCTCGCTTATCCAGGTTTGACTGTATTGTGGTTGTGTCCTAGACTAACAAGATACTGCTCAATGACATGCAGTAGGGAAGTAATGTCATCTCAATCTGACCTCCATCAGATATGACCACAATTTACAGAGATTTGCAGATGGATCTCGTCATATCCATTCAGACGTTCGAAATTCTATCAACTCCGGTTGTCAGGAAGACATACACACAATCGTTTGACGATTTTATATTACAACCTAGCAACCGAGACCGCCGCCCGATGACTTTTAAATAGGTAGGTATCTTGAACATAGTCGAATTAAGTTTGTAGAAAAAACCGAAAGGACATTGGTGGCCGAAATTAAGCAGTTGTGAGCGAGTAACAAAGTAGTTGGGACAGATTGGAATACGGGATGCGGAAGGCAGAGGACAGGGTGTTGTGGCGCAGTTTGAGAGAGGCATATGCCAGAAGTCAGCAATAGGCTGCAACAGGCTGAATGAGCAAGTACCATCTAAGCCTGTTCCTTCTTTGCATGACAACAATATTTTGTTTTATGTACATTCAACAAAAGAGATAAGTATGCAGGATCGTCAGATATACCTACAGGGTGAAATTGAATTCATGGGCATCCCTGGGGTCATTGTAATCATCATTATGAACAACTTTTACTATGGGACGAAACCTGAAATCGTGAAAAAAAAAATCAGCTCTTCCGTACATTTTAATTACTTAGTTATGTGAACATAAATGCAAGGAACAGCAGAGTTTTTTTTCGCGATTTTAAATTTAGTCTTATAGTAAAAGTTGTTCATAATGATGAGTACAATGACCCCTTATAAGGATGCCATTGAATTTAATTTCACCCTGTAGTTGAAGTTTAGTAATAAACCGATGGATGTTCTCGAATAAAATTTAAATGCGGACGAATTTTTTGATGCCCTTTGATTATTTTCCCTCCCTTTTTATATACTTGTACATATTATTATTTTAAGATTGTTAGTTTTTTAAATTATGTAAATATACAAAGAATAATTTATTAATAGAAAACAAACAGCTCATTTATCAAATTAAATTTCAGTCGACAACATCCATCGGTTTCTTACTAAAATTCAACTATATCCGACGATCCTGCATACTTATCTCTTTTGTTGACTGTACAAGTCTGGTAAGCTTACCATCTTACAAAATCACACTACATGAAGAATCAGCGTATCATATTAAATAAAAAGCCACTTTTCCTATGCAACACCGTGTCAAGTTTACATAGGCCCTAGCCAGACCGGTCCGTTACCACACAGTCTAGATCTAGACTTGGCTAGCACTAATACATAAGCATTGCAATATTGTAACCGATCATCAGTATATATATTGGATGCATTTATTGGAGCTGTCTCGCTTCGATGCAATTATTGCTTTATAATGACATGGTATGATTTTGTGTTGCGAAGATTTTGTAATACCAGGTTGAGATTGGGACTTGATTTCAATGTCGTATCTATCTACATAATAAACATATTCTGACTCCAAAAACACAGGCACCTATGTAGCGGTATCAACAACGCCACATGCGAACAACGCGACATACTGACGTCACGCAAATCCTGCATCTCGCAAGCAGAGTTTACCGCGCAACTAGCATATATACAATAGCCCGACATGAATCATTGGGCAGTTGCCCGCCAGACACAACACCCGTCTGGTCGGAGGATCCTCCCTTTTCTATAGAGTATGAGTGTACTTTACACCCTGTTCCTCATATCTATAGAGATATGAGGAACAGGGTGAGGGCACTAGGTCACAAGCCTAGTTATAAGCCTTATTTATATGCTCTTAGTCTTTGGATATTGTAATGTGATGGCTTTTGGTGAAATAAAGAATTAATTATTTATTTATATACATAATCAGCCTATAACGTTCCCACTACTGGGACACAGGCCTCCTCTCTGTGAGAGGAAGTGGGCTGTAATTTACCACGCGGGCCCAGTGCGGGTTGGTAGATGTCACATGTCTTCGAATTATTGGTTCTAGGACACGCCGGTTTTCTCACGATTTTTTTTTTCTTTAACGTTTTTGAGAGCAGGTTCGAACCTACGACCTACAATTCATAAGTCGCGGCCATTACTGTATACTGGGCCTCCACTGCTCGGAACATACTGGTGCGGACTACAGAAAGTTGTGACGACGACGCATTATGACGTCATCATTCAAATGTAACGTAATACCAATATTTGTCTTAAAAACGTGGGTCTCACCCCACACGAAACACACTATTATGTGATTCTCTGCTCACCCAAAAATGGTGAACCGAGAGCGACATAACAAGAAAACTGGGTCAAAACGTGTCATTTACGTGTTTTACTTCCTTTTTGACGTTTTGGGTAAAGTCAAAGTCGTATTTCAAGGTATGTTTGGAAATAAACTTGTCGATTATTGAAGGCCGAAATGCTTTAAGATGCAGTTTAGATGCTGTATCTACCTTCATAAAAACCCGACTACTGAAAAGGATGAAACAAGAAAGTACCTTCCCGTGGTCGCATGCTACCATAGCTTATATGTATGTTAGTACAGCGACATGCGACCACGGGAAGGTACTTTCTTATTTCATCCTTTTCAGTAGTCGGGGTTTAGTTTTTAAACTTATTTTTTATTTAATTATTTTAGGACTTATTTCATTATTATTTATATTTTTGAAATGTTCTAATTAAGCCCTTTCATTTGATGCCCCACACGTCATGATTAAAAAAAAAGACGGGTTGCACTCCGGGAGTGCCGGCAGAAGTGAAAACTTTAATATTAACGTTGAAATAAATCAATTATTAATTTAATTAATATAACTCATTTTTTTTTTCACTATTTCTGCGTCACTTTTTTCATTAATAGATGCACTTTGTTCAATTTCCATATTTTAAACACTTTATATACACGAATTTTACGAATACACAGCAGTGTGGCTACTACACAGTCGGTCGAGCCATCAGCTGTCCATCCATCCATCCATCCACTGCCACTTCCACTTCCACTTCGACTTCCACTTCCACTTCGACTTCGACTTCGACTTCCACTTCCACTTCGACTTCTACTTCCACTTCGACTTCCACTTCCACTTCGACTTCTACTTCCACTTCGACTTCCACTTCGTCTTCCACTTCGACTTCCACTTCCACTTCCATCCATCCATCCATCCATCCATTGTGTCCGTGTGTCACTTCACTTCGGTTGGCGCCGCCGTAGAAAGAGAGGGGGGGAAATCTCTCCTGATGGTCACGTGTCCTGACGCGATGTCCTGACGCGAGTTTAACATTTTTTACCCATTACTAAAAGTGTTCAACGCCGCTAAAGAAGTTTACACTTCAAAAAAATTTTAGATCATGACTTTATGTCCGCTAGAGGGCGCCATATTCAATTTAGTGTAACGTCACATAGCCTATAACCAGCGGACGATCAAGACGCTTCAAACGATACTTCATTTGTCTAATTATGACAAGTAGTTTATAAGTTATGAGGGAACAGATGAACATACATACATACCGGTCAAAATCATAACCCTATTTTTTGTTTCGCCGTAGTCGGGTAAAAAGATCATGAGAGTTGTTTTAATAATCAATCGTTACTATCACCCAGACACGACTCCCTCTTTTTGGCGCTCAACTAACAACGCAACGGCTAAAAAACAGGCAGTTTCGCAATCGCCAGCGTCTACCAGGTAACCCAGCCGACGCCCGTTGTAAACTATGGCAAGATACCTTCCCCCACCTACTCACTATCTTCCACCAAATGAGCATCTTCTATACAGGTTGTAACCTTCCGTGGTCCACTTGGAAGTCCCTGAACCGTCTCCATACCCAAGTGGGAGGATGTAAGTCGAACCTCGTAAAGTGGAACTACCTCGATAAAACGGCAGCAGGGTGTGGATATGGAGCTGTGTCATAAACTATGCTCCACCTCCTATCCTGCCATGTACCTACGCCTAAAAACATGCAGCCAAAGTGACCTCTGCGCTGCTAACAATAACGAAGTGGAATTGGCGAAGGATTGAGCCAAGAAAATTTAAGTAACTATCGTGCCAGCGACAAAAGAAGAAAAAAAGAAGCCCCAAGGTCCCTTGATTTGCATATTGCTAAAAGGCAGTGCGTAAGCGTGATGACCAATGCTCCGTCATTTTCTGAAGAGGCCAAATTGCTGCAGTAACACCATAATGTCTCAAAGTCAATCTAAGGTGACATTCACATACATTCACAAAGACTGGACATGACGCATTTGCTTGACTGGAGGCGTGTATCACATCTCGTCTTCGCTACATTCATTAGCACCAATTTGCTGCTTACAACACAAACATAGGTAACAACCATGACGAAGTTCAGACCACCAGTTGCGCAATTTAAACAGCTCCGTTTACTTAAAAATCACATGCTCAAGGACAAAGGTAAAGTGTGTTTAAAAGTTACAAATACAACATAAAAGACTTCGGACATTTCAGTGGTTACAGTATTATTAGTTGGAGTTGATATCATACCTAAACAGTCATTGTAAATGTAGGTATTCGTTCTTGTAAACGAACCTTTATTGGCATTAATATAACAGGAAAAAATCTCTCAAAATAAAGTAAGTTGTTCAAAAATAAGTTGAAAAACAAACCCGACTACTGAAAAGGATGAAACAAGTACCTTCCCGTGGTCGCATGCTACCATAGCTTTGTATATTAGTACAACGGCATGCGACCACGGGAAGGTACTTGTTTCATCCTTTTCAGTAGTCGGGTTTTAGTTTTTAAACTTATTTAAAAAATAATAATTAGGTCATAACTTTATGTCCGCTAGAGGGCGCCATATTCAATTTATTGTGACGTCACATAGCCGATAACCAGCGGACGATCAAGACTCTTCCAACGATACCTCACTTGTCCTATTATGACAAGCAGTTTAGAAGTTATGAGGGAACAGATGAACATACATAGATACATACATACCGGTCAAAATAAAATCATAACCCTCCTTTTTGCTTCGCCGTAGTCGGGTAAAAATAAAAAGCATTATTTTACCTCATGACGTCTGAGATGAAGAACGTACATAATTATTGTAAAATTTATATAACAGTGATCGGTGAGTGGTCTAGATTGGGCAGGTCGCGTGGTTTCCGATGCGTGATACTTTGTCGGTGCGTGTCCGTTGTTGAGGCGACACGACACTAGTAATGGTGGACTTTGCAAAAGATTTTATAACTAAAAATATTGACTAGAGGGTTTTAGCATTGATGATCCAAGTATATGTCCGTCTTCCTAAGTTTTTAAAACAATCGGACTAGAAAAGTCCTAAAGATAGTGAATAGGTGAACATAGCAAAGGAAGCCATCTGATAAAGGAGGGGTAAACTGGTTGAACATGGACTGGATATGTGTAATTTTATTATTATATTAATCCAAAGACAAAAGGCTTCCCCATTACATGACATCATCTTTTTATCGAGGACCTCAACAAAATCAAAAACTTTTGATTGCGCAGAACGTCATCGTCGGGCTATTAGATAATTATGATTGACATGTGACAACCTTACGTCCGTCAAAAGTCAATAAAAGCCGTCAATCAGCGTGCACGCACGCACGTATTAGCCCGGATCTCGATTCCTTTCTCCATTGAGAGAGACGAGCATCGCATCAGTTGCACATTGTGAATGGGATGGGTGCGGAACATTTAATACTGAATTATTACGTCGGTATGTAGGTAGATGTTGAGCTCTCACTAGTTTTATTATTTTCGAATAAATATTTGAGCGGTTGTTTGATGTTAATCGATTATTCATTAAACACTTAGAAAAGTAGTATTTTTTGCTGGTTTTTCCTCATAATTATTTGTCTATGAAGTAGACGAATAATTATGAGGAAAAACCAGATCTATGTTTAGTCTTGGACAGGAGACTCAACACACACACAGCGACAAAACAACGGATCTTAAACTAGGCACAGCCTGTATCATGGTAACCCAAACACCCTAAGTTTATCATTTATGAGTTTTGTCTGAGATGAAGATACTGACGCGCATATAACGCCTTTTTTCCATGTTGGGAGCCATGGGAAAAAAGCGTGTTTGCGTTATTAGTAGGTGATGGATTTAGGCCGAAAAGCAAACACAACACAGATTAAATATGATTTTAATCTTAGAGAGCGCAGACACATT
Organism: Amphipoea oculea; assembly: GCA_945859645.1. Lineage (NCBI taxonomy): Eukaryota > Metazoa > Arthropoda > Insecta > Lepidoptera > Noctuidae > Amphipoea > Amphipoea oculea. The sequence continues at coordinate 21,959,557 of OX243873.1, forward strand.
GTTTCACGTCGACCATTAGCAGAGAGAGAGAGAGAGAGACATAACTCTCTTATGTCACAAACTTCAAAATCAAAATGACATATACTTGACACTTGACAGATTGACTTACAACTGCCAACATTGTATTCGTTTACAGAGAACGCTCCAATAGTAGGTACAGGGAAGGCAGACCCTACACTAGACGTGTTATGATTTTACTACGTAAGCCGGTTGTTCAAGATAAATAATGATATCACTATTGCGATCGGTGTAGTCATCACGACTTTGTAACATAAAATACCTACAGATTACATTTACGTTTTTTTTTATTTTAATGATTGCCATTAAGACATAACAGAGAGTTATAAAAGAGCTATCTATAGGCCCACCGCTTACGTGAGACGTTGCCTGAGGTAGCTGCGCGGTGCGGGAGGGGTGATAGTTGTCACAAGTTGACGAATCACTGAGCTCTCGCATCACGTTACCATACCCCTCCTGCACCGCGCTGCTACCCCAGGCAACGTCTCAGTTAAGCAGTCGGCCTGTAGTTGGCAATTCAGTATAGTGAGGTAAAAATCCCACACTCCCCGACCTCGAAGGTCGAAAAAGGTCTATCATAAAAAGCAGCCAAGTGCGAGTCGGACCTACATACGAAGTTACACCGTAGCACGACACCACACAATATTTAACATTGACAATTTTTTTTAATACTTTACAAAAAAAACATATCTTGTCCCCTTTACTTTTTTACTTTATATTATTTTTATTATTAATTATTTTTATTATTAATTAGTTATTATATTTTTTTTTTCAATTTTGAAATTTCAAGTGCCTACCTATTACGGTTCAAACGATTCAGTTCTGTGACAGACGGACGGACGGACAGCGGAGCCTTAGTAATAGAACCCCATTGGGTACGCAATCCTAAAAACGATGATCTAACTAAACTATAATACTTAGATGTCCATGTTTACGATTGGATTGCGTCTTATTTTATTACTTGGTGGTAACTAGATTTCTTGAAGATAATGTCCGTCTGCAATGTGTTAATGTTATTTCTTGAAAACCAATTCAATTCACCTTTCCCTTGTCACGGGTTTTTTACACAATGGATGGTGATGGCCACACTTTCGCGCTTGCGCAAACTGTAAGCTGCGGAGATAGGCTAATATTTTATTTATTTATTTAATACTTCAAGCACATAAATGTACAGAGGCGGACTTAATGCCGTAGGCATTTTCTACCAGTCAACCTTTGGGTGATGCAGAGACAAACAGTGGTAGGTGCAATCATAAACATTGAGGAATAAATATTTTAAATATAAAGATACGCATAAACTTATTAAAACTATGAATATAATATATACCTAATTACACATAAATATAAGCACAAATAAATATACATAAATACATGAATATACTTACTAAAAAGAAATAAGACAAACGATGAGAAAATATTACCGTTGTGATGATACTGCCTGTAATATTTTCCTTGGTCTTTGATTGACATCCAGTCTAGTCAGATATAGGCTATTTAATGATATTCTTAATGGCCTCCTTGACCTTGCAGCCTTAAGTTTAGATTTTGGAATTACCTGAGTCTGTATGCCATTTGCAAATAAATAAGCATCTCTACGGGCGTGGTTATCAAGGGCAGACTTCATGTCTAATTTCTATTCGGTTTTCAGAAAAAAGTATAGTAAGTAAAGTAGGTGCGTATTATCTTAGGTTTGCATAATCAGCCTATAATGTTCCCACTGCTGGGACACAGGCCTCCTCTCTGGGAGAGGGCCAAATTCCACCACGCGGGTCCAGTGCGGGTTAGCGGATGTCACATGTCTTTGAATTTTTGGTTCAAGGACATGCCGGTTTCCTCACGATGTTTACCTTCACGGTTTTGAGAGCAGGTTTTGTTTTATCCTTGGTTTAGTAGACATTTTTTTCAATTTCACTTGTTTTAAATTATCAATAAGTTCTACGTTCATAGAATTTATCACGATATCTTTACTAAATTCGCAAAGTAATTGTCAATCGCAAGTAACCCACTCGCGTGTGTACCCACGGTACGTCAAACTGCGCACGCGCATTATTCAACATCTGTCAAAGGTCAGTGCCACGAACTTGGGGACATTGCGCTTGACTTTTATTGAAGGATGCTCATTAAATACAGTGATTATAATTTACTTACCTACCATTGCTTTTTGAATATCCTTGTTTTGTGTGGAATTGTTATTTACCATTGCTTTTTGATCATTGTTGACTTTCTGAATAATTCGTGGTTGGTGTCTAGTTCCTCCTTAGTCGGATGTGGTTAAGCTAAATTAACTTGACCTTTTGAATAGATTTGGAGATTTTATTATGTTAACAAATTAAGCCGACTGTATTAATCTTTTTCGTGGGACTAGCCTGGCCACGTCTGACGTATGCTCAATGATCTGTGGGCCAAAATAACCACTGCGTGGAGCCCTCGTGGAGCCCTCGTGAACCCCGTAGAAGATGGCTGAACGAGCTGTAAAAAAAAAACGACCAGTGGTCCACACCAGCCCTGAACCGAAAGAGCTGGAAGTCATGGGGAGAGGTCTTTTCCCAGCAGTAGGATGATGCAGGCTAACAGTAACGGTATTAGTCTTCATCGTAGCTTGTTGATTTTGGCTAGGAGTTTAGTGCCTACAATAGCATCCATCAGTTCCTGTAACGTGCAGACAACAGGACACGCTATTAAACGATATTAAGTGCTCCTTCGTTTGCAGAACAGCACCATATTTGCACTCCAGGGTGGAGTCATCTATGAATGTCCACTTGGGCAGGTTTTCCTTCCTTCGGCCAGCGTGTCCAGAGTCTGTTTAAAGACTTTTGTATTTTTACCTGCCAGAGTACACTAATTTTTCAGAAATAACTCTTTCTAGTCAGGTATGTGACAGTAGGGGGTGCGGCGAATGTATAAGTATCTCCCGGGTCACCGATTCATGGTACTGGAAGGAACAGTGGAGTTTTAGTCCGGCATAACCCTCCGTTCTTCCCAGACGTAGGGGATCCATGAGAATTTTCCCACGAAAAAAAAGAGGTTAGCTATGTGTCGCTAAAATCCCATGATTTGTCAAGCATTTTCCAAGATTGCCAAAACAGCCAGACGTGTTTAAGATACTTGGCTGATGATGAAATGTGTATCATTTCGTACTCCACTTACATTTGCTTTAAAAGTATAATTAATTTGATAATTACAACATTAAGACAAGTCTTAAAATTACGGGTTTGTTAATATTATGTTACTTCTCGTCGGTTTGTATGTCATTTAGAAAGGACATTAATTACATCACTTCACACTTGTTATTCTAATATTGTAAGCAGAGATTCCATGTAAATTAAGAAGGAATCTATCTAGAAAAGAAATCCCGATGTTTTTTCAAGTCGCCAAAACCATCGTCGGTCATTGATAATTCAATTCTGAAAACAAGTTAGGTACCTTTTAGATAAAAACCGAAAAAGATAAAAGAAAAACTTTGCTATTATAATTCCTAGGAGCCTGTTTTTGAGAATTTTATACCTAACTAGCTTTTGCTCGCGGTTTCGCCCCCGTGGAAGTCGGAAATTATCCCATGGGAACATACTACCGGCCCTCTGCGTAACGCATTATCAATTGGAATCGGTTTCATTTTGACAGTTCAACAACATTCATTGCGTTTTACGTGTTAAGCAGACACATTTTTTATGAAGCAATGGATTAGCTATTTGCTTCAAAATTATTCAGATTCCGATTGATAGTGTGGTACGCAATTAGGGTGCTGGATATAAAGTGAAATTGCTATATGTGATAATCCAGGTTATAAACTATCTGTGTGCTAAATTTCATCCAAATCGGTGTAGCCGTTCTTGCATGATTGAGTAACAAACGTCCAAATATACAAACTTTCACATTTATAATATTAGTAGGATGTATCTGTCTGTAAGATGGATCATTCTCGCTCATTAACTCTACACTTAAACTGAACTTGATCAACAAATCTTCGATTGCGAAAACTCCATTTTTATTAACATAGTAACCAGTATAATTATTTTATTTCAAATACCAACACTTATTGGCAATGACTTTGATTGATGAAATCCACACACAACATACCTACTTAATTTCACACACTTAACTATTGAATTAGTTCTACTGTCAAGTTTTTTCAATTTTGAAAAAAAGTTGGAATTATATATGAAGTAGAATTAGCATCGCCTTACAAGGTGGCAACGCTACCAGCCTTTTGGGCACTGTTCCTCTTGACAGCGATGCGGACGAATTTTTTGATGCCCTATGATTCTTTTGCTTATTTTTGCATATAAATGTGCATATTATATTTTAAATGTTAGCTTATATTATGTAAATATTTAAAGACATAAATATCCTACTGGTGATGTTACCATACTTGAAGTAGATAAACAAAGTAAAAACCATTTTTTTTCTACAATACACATGATTAATAGCGATGTTTTGACCTCTGGAAAAACTAGGTAAACTACTCATGTGCTCAATAAGGCGTTATGTCACAAAATTGACTAAAAAAAAAACACACCATCACGGCGAACAGCGGGTACCTAAGCGGCGACGTCAGATACTTTGTTAAAATCACCAATATTTCAAACACTTCATTATTTTTATGTTTTTATATATCTCGGGACCATGGGGTCCGGTCCTTTGGAAGGCATACGAGGGGCTGAAGCCAACTCGCAGAGACCCCTTAGGAAATTTTACTGAAACGCGGCACCAACCGACGATTATCCATGTATGCACTATGTAGGTAAGTGCACCAAAGGCAACCCCCGGATGGTGTAGGACAATTGCAGGATATGGAAAAATAAAAAGTTGGACTATGGGTTTGGGTGGCTAAAGTGGACTGGTTACCAAGAACTCCTCCCACACACACACACATGCATAAACACTCTCACTCTCTCTCTGATGATGATACATAGATCATCATCAGATGATGATGATCTTTTTATAATCTGTGCGGGTTTAGATATTGGTAAGAAGTAGGAGAGTGCACCTAGCTTCATATTTCTGACTGACCGACTCCTTGATAATTCAAAAGTGCCTGTAAATCATTTGTCCATACTAATATTATAAATTCAAAAGTAACTCTGTGTGTCTGTCTGTATGTTACCTTTTCACGCCTAAACCGCTGAATCAATTTCGATTTCGAAATTTGGTATAGAGATAGTTTGAGGCCCGGGAAATGACATAGGATAGTTTTTATCCCGATATCCCCACGAGATCGAAACTTACGCGGGTGAAACCGCGGGTCGCTAGTTTGAAATAAATGCTTTAGATTTGAGTTAGATTACAAGTTCCAAACTTACACCACATACTAAATCAAAATAATAAATATGACTGTACTATAAAAATATCTATTACTGATATTCAGCTGCATCTAGGTAGACTGGAAGCCGACCCCAATATAGTTGGGAAAAGGCTAGGTAGATGATGAACAAATCAAAATAAGGTCGATGAGAACGAGCGAATTTTGAGAAACAACAAAGACTGATATGTTCGAATCTCTTTTCCATGCAGCAAAAGCCAATCTCCTCAGCCATTCCAAACATTTTTTAATGTAAAAAAAACTAATTAGAAAATCGAAAACTAGGGGTCACTAATGACAAGTTTAAAATCACACAAGCTCCAAATTAACTCCTTGACACCGTTAAACAACATTAACAAACCGTTTATTCGTGTGTGTTATTACCTACGAAAATGCTACACCATTATGCAAATATCATTTTAGTTTGAACGGTCTTCATTATTTATTATGCTTATAATGATTATGGCGAGTTAAAATTATGTAGTTTTAAGTGTAATTGGTTTTCACATACCTACGCATAACTACATACATTCATGTTACATATTATTATGAAGAAGTGAGCTAAGAAAACATTTGATAGCTTTGATACATCGATCGTAGCTTTTAAAACTGCGTTGATTGTTCTTTAAAAAATACTATCTAATAGATGTAAATGGATCTAAGACTTTTTTAATAGTCTAAACTGTCCCACTCCTGGCAAAAGCCCTCTCCTATTTCTTCCACTTCTTCTGATTTTGTGGTTCTTCTCGTGAATTCATAAGAAAGCCATCTAAGGCCTCCCGCAATTTTCTCCTCGGTCGTATCTAGCTTTGAAGATTACGTTTCATTAAAGGAATTGTCCTGCTTAGTATCATTGTTTGATGGCCAGTGGAGTCTATTACTGCAATCGATCAGTAACTGCCCTATTGCAGGTCGAAAATCTGTTTTCATACAAGGAAGGAACGACCAATCATTACCATCATTGCTCCCTGCATGTAGGTTAGTTATCCGATTTAGTAGAGTAGTACAGGTTGCAGTACCCTACTCGTACCTTTGTATTGCGTATTATAATATTGATTTTTATTGAGTATGTGTCTAGATTAAGATATGACCTTCATAATTATTATAACCTATAGCTATAAGGCCATAATATATTAGGTCCTTACATATGAAATTGGCGTTTTGTATGGAAGGAACAAAAAGTCGAATATTTTTTAATATAATATATTTAATTAATCAAAGTATGAACCATTGTTTTCAATGCACTTTTGCCATCTTATAGGTAGTTCATTGATCCCTTTACTAAAAAAACCAGTCGGACGGGAATCAATAAAATCTTTGAAGGCGATTTGGACTGCCCCATCGGAGTTGAATTTTTTCCCTTGCAAAAAGTTATCCAAATTGCGAAAAAAATGGTAATCTGTTGGAGCAAGGTCCGGGGAGTACGGAGAATGTCTAAGACATTCCAATTCAAGCTCTTCTAATTTGGTAGCCGCCTGTTTCTGTTCAGTCAATTCGTGAGGTACCCACCTTTCAAGCTTTTTAATCTTCCCAATTTGCTTCAAGTGAATTAAAACAGTTTTATCACTAACATCGAAGCCTGCAGCTAACTCGGACGTGGTTTGCGATGGGTCCGCTTCCACAATAGCCTTCAATTCTCCATTATCAACTTGGGTCTCAGGCCGTCCACGGGGCTTGTTCTGCAGGTCGAAATTTCCAGAACGAAAACGTTGGAACCAAAAACGAACTGTGTTTTCTTTTGCAACATGACCGCCATACACATCATTCACCCTTCGAGTCGTTTCCGCAGCACTAGTGCCACGGCGGAACTCGTACTCGTAAATAATGCGATATTTTAAATTTTCCATTTTGTAAAATGAGTGACGCAAACAGAAAAAACAGAAGAAAAAAAAACAAATGAATGACGGTCATCGAAGCACAAATACATGAGTAAATAGCTGTACAAATTTGAATTTGGAATTCCTTACCAAAGAGGAGAAATTCGTGATTAAAGTGGCCAGTACGAAAAACGCCAATTTCATATGTAAGGATCTAATATTACAATTGTGACGATTGCGTCAGTATTTCGAAAATGCATCATATTTAAATAAATCAATAATGGCAATACCAACTTCTTTGACACGAAAGGTATAAATTTTAAATAAATCATAATTGCCATTTCTAATTAGTAAACGGATGCAGAAGTCAATAATTTAAAATCGTATACGAATGTACATAAAATATGAATGATATCGTTTTGAAGTTTGTTTCCGTAGGTATCTGTCTAGCCATATCGTTTATCTAAATTACTGAATTTATTACGATGTGGTTTAATCATCAAAAAGTTTAGAAAATGAACGATGACTATCAACAACAGTGCATCATTTTATTCGAGTAACAAAGACAATGAAAGTAAACAAACTTAGCTTTGTTCAAAACTTTTACGAGTTAAAGTTAGCATTACAAATTATTGAAACATCTCGAATATTTCTTAAGTCAAGATAATTGGAGCACGTAACCCGTCACCCATATCAGCTGTATCGCCAAAAGTCCGAAGCCTCACCCACTAAAACCAAAAATGAAAAAATAGTCCATTTGCAACCCGAATTCGTCCTCGATAGCCTCTCTAGTAAAGTAAAAGTAGCCGGTCTGATCTCCGCTATATAAACGGATCGCTCCGAGCACAAGGCATCACACATCAGCCAGCGTTCAACCAAACTAGACATGGCCAAATACATCGTAAGTTGGAGTGCAGTGAATGTGTTGTGTCGTGTGAAGGTGCACTATGCACACCATGTGAAGTGGACTTCAGTTTCGTAAAAAACGGTGCCTTCTGGATGTGCTTTCGGACGTCTCCGAGACTTGCCAAGGATTTGATCGTCATATCTAAGTGTTCCGTACCATTTTGGGAAAATGGGACGCTTATTTTGTGGAGAGGCGTGTGATTCCGGCTTTAGGAGTGATAGCTTCGAAGCTACACGTTATAATTCTGGGCTGATTGATTGGTGACGAGCCAGTTACTGAACCAATTACTTATGCATGAGTCTCGACTATGCATTTAGTCAAAACATTGCATTAACTATTTTACTCCACAGGTTTATGAAAATTGGGAATCGGTATCTTAACTTAATGTTTGTTGACAGGTCGCCCTCGCCCTCTTGGGTTGCGCCGTCGCCGAGCCTCCCGTGGGCTACAGCTACTCTGGCCCATCATCCCACTCATCGGGTATCACCCTGGGCAGCCTCAGCGGCGGCGGACACTACCACTCCGTGCCCATCGGACATTCCGAAAGCGAGGGCTACTACGTTGACCCTCATCTCCTCTACAAAATCAAGAACATCCTCTTGTCCGAGGAGATTAAGAACCAAGGCTCCGGCTCCGGTGGTCACGGACATGGCCACATTTCATCTCACTACGGTGCCCCTGCCCCCGTCTACGGCGTCCCCGACCAGAAGATCGTTGGCATTGAACTCGACCACGTCCAGCAGGCCCTCCAGGTCGCTCAGTACCACCAGGTCCAGGAGGCGTACGCCAGCGGACATGGCAGCTACTATTCCGGTGGAAACGGAGGCTACTCATCCGGCGGTGGCTCCCACTACACCACCATCGGAGTCCCCTCAGGATCCTACGGAGTCCCCTCCGACACATATGGCCACCCCCACTAAACGACCAAATTGTTAGTCATCTCATCTCATTTAATGTAAATCATGTGATCGCATCCTAGATGTTATTATGTATTATATTTTGTTGTTATAAGTTTCTGTAAATAAAAGAACAATCTATTTTGTACGAAAGGCTCCTTGATTTAATGTCCGACTTTCACATCCCGAGGTACCGCAACTGGTTCATCTTGGTGCTACAATCGTAAAACCATATGCGGTCCAACAAAAAATATATTAATGCGAAACAAAAACATGTTTCGACGCCTTAAAGAGCTGTAATAGGTCCCTATCGAAAGTCGTTTTCGATAAAATCGAAAGTACCGATGTCAGCGAACGACTTTATGACATGCATGTGACGTAATTGACGTGCAATTTTATAATAAAGTGGAATTAAGTCTTTTTTTCGACATATTATTAAGTTACATACTTAGCACCTCACAAAATGAATCACTCTTGGTTTCGCAACCCGCTGACCGAGATATGTGAACGTAACAACCTTAAAACCAATGAAGAATTAGAAATTACGGTTCGAAATACCAGATCGCACTTTCGAGGATTAGATAAAAATTTCGAAACTGGCCATCTTGTGTTGCGTCACAGCGGCCATTTTCGCGGAATTAGCGAATAATTTCGCTCGAGTTGTTAATCCGAATGCACCATGCACTTTCTCCGTTCAACCTCGGGTGTTCCGAATCTTGCGTGGTTACATAATTAACGCATGAGAGGCTGCGAATGATCAGGGCGTATCCATCTGTAGGATCTTGTTTAGGTACATCAAATTATTCGGTTACTTAACGCCATTTTGTTAATTAGCAGATTCTGAGGTTGCGAGGCTCAAAACTTACGTATTTTTTTTTTGAGATGTTTTGTTTTTCAGCCACGGTAATTACCATGTTCATCAACATCGACCTCCATTTCATCAATTTGTTTTATTAAGTTCTTCACTCGTTTCGTCTCATATTTTCGGTGTGATTTCACCGAAAAGTATGAGTAATGACTTTTTTACGAGCGATGCGAAAATTGAGCTCCTGAATAATATTTTTTTTTTTGTTCTTATCACTTTCCCCCATCTTGCAACAAGTTGTTGTAATATGGTTTCTGAAGCCAAAGGCTAATGTGATAGTACTTAATTTAAGCATTGTTATTTATTTTTGCATAGGTAAATAAAAGTCAGTTTATGCAATAAGATTTTCTTAAAGAAATTAAATATTATAGAGTAAGTTGCTAAGCTCACAAAAACGGCAGGCCATTTTATCACATAACATAATCAGCCTATAATGACACGCCTCCTCTTTCTGTATTAGAGTGGGCCATACATAATCCACCATGCAGGTCCAGTGCGGTTTTGTGGGTGTCACATGTCTTCGAAATTTTGGTTCTAGTACATGCCGGTTTCCTCACCATGTCTTCCTTCAGCGTTTGTAGAGTAGTAGAGATGAAATAACTTACACAAAGTAAATTGCCTGCTTGGGTTCGAACCCACGACCTACAAATGGTAAGTTGGGCCCGTTACCACTGGGCCACCACTGCTCGTATATATCGCATGATCATCATTGAGTTGACATGTGGTCGAGAAATCGTGCAAAAAATTGAATGGTTAGTCCATGGTCAAAACTGTCAAAGGTGTTTGACTTCAAAGCTATTAGTTAATTAAATAGGTACTTACATCACTCTCATACATATTTGATATTTACTTTGTCATGTAAACGATAAAGACAAGAAAATTAATCATCGGTTAATGTAATTAGGTACTCGTAATAAGGTAGGCTGCTATGTCTATAGTACCTACCTACTTATTAATCACAAAAACTCAGTGTAAATATTAGTTTTTAGCAATTAAAGTGTACATCACACTAATATTATAAAGGCAAACGTTTGCGAGTGAGTGTGTGTGTGTTTATGTTTGTTACTTCATCACGCTCAAACGGCTAGACCAATTTTGATAAAATTTTGTATGGAGGTAGCTGATACCCTGCATTAACATATAGGCTACTTCTTATCCAGATATTCCCACGGGATCGACATTTACGCGGGTGAAAACGCGGAGCGCAGCTAGTTCAAAATAAATCCAATACAAAATCTGCCAGTCTTTTCCCAATTATATTAGAGTCGGCTTCCAGTCTAACCGGATGCAGCTGACCAATATTTTACATGGAGCGACTGCCTATCTGACCTCCACAAACCAGTTACTGGGTAACACGGTACCCCTTGGTAGTGGTTGTCTGACTTTTTGGCTTTTGACTACCCGTAACGACTGTCAAAGATCTACAAATGACAGCCGGGACGTTGGTCCCGATGGCGATCCCGGATAGCGTGGGGCTATTATTATTTAGCCACGATATCCTACATCAAATTAAATCCATTCATACTAATAATTATATAAATGCGAAAGTAACTCTATCTTAGGTATCTATTTACGCCTAAACTACTGAGCCGATCGTTTTGAAATACGGATAGGTAGTCTGTGACTTGGAAATAGACATAGGCTACTTTTCCACCTGGATATTTCGTATTAAAAATTATAAAATCCATACCTACTAATATTCATTTTTTTTTTTTTTTTTATTTGAAATGGGCTTGCTCTTGACTCTAGCCTAGGTCAAAGGTGACAGAGACAAAGTCGAAGATGGAGCGAGCTTACCCAGAAGAAGCCTGTTCACAGTGTTCACTCTCACTTTAAAGAGAAAAAAATTCGAAAGTAACTCTGTCTGTCTGTATGTTACCTTTTGACGCCTAAACCACTGAAACGATTTAGATGAAATTTGGTATAGACATATTTTGAGTCCCGGGGAAGGACATAGGATACTTTTTATCCCGATATTCCCACGGGATCGACACTTATGCGGGTGAAACCGCGGGGCGCAGCTAGTACCAAATATACGCAGATGAAGTCGCGAGTAACAGTCCTTTGCGAGGCACGGAGGAGTGGGCATATGTAAAGATGGTCACCCATCTACGGACCAACCGTGGCAAGCGTAGCTTAATTTGATCGATCGACCCGTGCGGCTGTTATTACTTATCCATAGCCTCTCAATAAATATGTACATAGATACAAAAATCATATACTAGCGATCGCTAACGCAAAGTCATCTCTTCACTTCCAACTGGCCAAATTACACAATACTTTTAATGAAATGTGTAACAAGATCTTATAGTGTAACGTATTATTATATACAAAGTAACCGAAGACTAACGCTTCGACGCTTTAGATAGTAGTAACACTGGTTTTTGAGACTATTGTATAACAACAAACATACATAAGTTTATCTATACAAATAAATAAAATTGGAGTGTCTGTTTGTAATATTAAAATAACCCCTTTTTACTAAATGCATAAATGATTAATGATTTTATTTCTGTAAGTAGGTTTGTACAAACACTTTTACACGTCAATCATATTTTTTTTAAAGCTAGATGAGGTCGGCGTTTCCTATCTGACTACTCTGAGAAGAAAGGCCGAAACAAAATCAGAGGTCATAGTCTCTTTTAAAGTCCAGACAAAATCTTGGTCAGATCATGTGAAGACCATGTAGATTGGTGTCTGAAATGGTCTTTTGAGGAAAGAACCACACAGATTGAGCGGACCTGTCCAGTCAGTGCACGCATTTGTAAAAAATCGTGCAGCTCAACTCAGAACTTGAGGAGCTCAACGATTCGACGAACAATACCAACGAAAAGACATTTGGGTAGGGCGCGTAAATTACTGAAACTGCCAGATCATGATTAAAACTAACTAAGAAGGAAAAAAGAAATACAGAAAAAAGAAATGACCCACACAGTCCTCACATTTACAATAATTAAATAAAATAAAAATACTTTACAAAGTAAATATTCATGTCATTGTATATATAAAATTCATAAATGTCAATGTGTATATAAAAAAAAAATCCATCATATGGATGTTATACCGACCAAATTCGCACCACACTACGCTCCAAGACAGGTATCGCCGGTGTTGGCGGCAAGTCTGCGCGGCTGAAGTGGGACTGGGCGGGTCACACTTATAGGATGAATCCAGACAGATGGGCCAAAGTCGTCACACAGTGGATGCCTGAAGACGGGCGTCGTCACCGAGGCAGGCCTAAAAACGCTGGCGTGACGATTTAGACTCATTCCTAACCGACTGGACGGAGAAGGCACAGCACAAGGAAATGTGGAAGAAAATAGGGGAGGCCTTTGCCCAGCAGTGGGACAGTAAAAGCTGATGGAAAAAAAATATGGATGTATACACGGTACATATACCAAAATAACATTTTTTACAATTTTTGTCTGTCTGTCTGTTTGTTTCGGCTATTCTCTGAAACGGCTGAACCGATTTTGACGGGAATTTCACTGGCAGATAGCTGATGTAATATGGAGTAACTTAGGCTACTTTTATTTAAGAAAAAAAAATAGAGTCCCACGAAAAAAATCCACGCAGACGAAGTCGCCGGTAACAGCTAGTTCTTTAATATGATATATGCATAATGTGTGTCAATAATATAGTAAATATAGTTCGGACCATGGCGTGGACTCAGGGTTTTATTGTTTAAAGTTTAGTGCCGTATTCGTTTTGTAGTGCCAAGGTTTTGGGTTATATTTAAATGTAGGGCAAATATGCGATTGAGTTTTTTTGTGACACTTGTACATTGTCCATTTATGGAGTTACAACATTAAACTGCATGAAGTCAGCCAAGATGGTTACTGAAATCAGTGAAGCCAGCAATTATACTTTTTAAATTAGTAAAAAATATAAATTGCAGTCTTCCAAGGGGTATCGTATTACCCAGTAACTGGGTTGTGGAAGTCAGATAGGCAGTAGCTCCATGTAAAATACTGGCATTCAGCTGCATTCGGTTAGACTGGAAGCTGACCCCAACGTAGTTTGGAAAAGGCTAGGCAAATGACAAGCACACAGTCGCTTCTAGAAACCTCAAAAATTGTCTTTGAGACATGCTCTGGTGTTTGTCACTGGACTGCAGATGATCCTCAATTTCTTCCTGTACCGATACAACACACTTGATCAAACGAAAGAAGGAAAAAAAAACACGTTAATTCGCTTCAAATGAGCCGTTACCAGTTTTATGTAATCGATTAGCAACAATACATAAAATAATAAAAAAATAATCGTAGCTGCTTTGTTCATTTACCACGCCAATTATTGAGACAATGAACCTGAGTTATATCGTGTTTTAATAAAATAAAACAAATATGTGCTATGCTATATAAATAAAATAAACTAGTGGAAGCAATTGGACGTAACGAATGATTGGCTTATTCACCACGATTCCAACACAGATAAGTGAAAGATTTTGGTCAACAAGGATGCTTGGTTCTGCAAACTTTTTGTTAATTTGTGTATGTAACAATATTATGAGGGATGGCCACCGGATATGGTTAATGGTAACCGCTGTCTTTTAACTTGGTTGAGAAACCCCAATGGATACTCTTCGCCCTAGCAAGAACCCTAGGCCAACAACGAAAATGCGAACCCAACGACACCGACTTCCGGAATTAAAGTTATTTTTCACTTTGTAGTGTCTCTTTTGGAAGTCGGTTGTTTTTCTTTCTGTAAAAAAAAATTATTTTGTAACTAACTAATTACGTATTCACACTATGTAAATAGCTTAAACGCACATTAACAGTAGTGCAGTCGTAAACAAAGACAAGTTTACTCTCATATTGCATTAAGACTCAAAATAATTTGCATTGAATAGGTCACCCAAACATGGACGGAGAAAGTTCATCTTGGACTGAGGTTCCATTGTTTTCGATGACCATCTGACGTTGTACGTAAATTACTGGATTTTTGTTGGTAGTATAGTAAGCTTTAGTTTAAGGGGACGGAAACTGCTATGCAACAATTAAATATGCATTTTATAATTGCTTGCTCTGAGAGAGCTCTTTAATGATTAATGAGACCAATAAGACCAACATTTCCGTTTTTTTTACTAGTAGGACAAATAAAATTGTTTGTACAAAGGTAGCAGTTCTAAACACTGTCAGTGGCGTCGACCTCTCGCGTCCGGCCCTGGTTCAAGCCACGGTCCAGAGCGAAAGGGAGTGGGAGGCAGTCACCTCCTTCTGCGAAGCAGTCATGCTAGCGAAGGAGGCGGCGGGATGGCTGAGGGAGAGAGCCTCACGTCCCAGCCGCCGCGGGAGACGCTCCGGGCGTCGGGAGCCGCAGGAGAGTAATGGGTAGCTCACCGTCTGATCAGGACCAGGCCCGTGCCGGACGGCGCGTATGTGTTCCACGCGCGCCTCAAAGAGTTGTCAGCATAAAGGAAGAGGCCTGTTAGGGCCGAAGCCTTTCGGGATAGCGGGATTGTCCGAAATGGTTACCGCTACCCCGGAACACAAAGGGCTAAGGAAGGAACACGGATGAGTTTTAGTCAGTAAGAGTCTGACACTCCCTTCCGCTCCACCCAGAGCGAGAGGGGTCATTTGATATTTCCCATCCAAAATAAAATAAAGCTCTTAACACTTTATGAATATAATTTAGACACTTTCAATACTGGCATAGATAAAGGTCACTGGTTTGATTTTGAATAAAAAATAAAAATATTGCCTATAAATTAGATGTTAATCGCTTCTAACCTCAATGCTAAAGAATCCTAGTGGAAACAAAACTCTTAATCATGAAGCACCATTATTTTCGTTGTCGGGTTGACTTTCGTTCAGTCAACCTGTCATCGGAAGTCTAGCAAAATTCTAACCAGAACATTGAACACTACTTCTTAACAAAAACAATAGGTATTTTGATCGTAATCTCGGAAAAATATACACGGAACTAAGCATTTCGCCGGCGACAACAATGCTTGAATAAAATTTAAATAATTTATGCTAATTAAATGCCCGAATTCTAATAAAATGTACGTAACGAAACGCTGCAATTATATAATGCTGTTGCATTTATATATTTACATATTTAGTGAATAGAATTAATTTTTGGTTGCCGCCTATTTGGTTGCAAATATTCTTGAGAAATTTTTCCAAAGTCTACTTCTAATACGTTCTAGAAGAAACAGCATCTTTCCATCGAAAAGAGGACGGGAAGACCATCTTACTCTCCAGGAAGAAACTCGAGACCGATGGCAAGCAACAATGTATGTGCAGCAGATTTTGCTCAATGTGAACTCCCTACTTAAAAGGAGCTAATTAAAAGCTTGCTTACAAGTAGGAATATATTCTGTGAGTAGTCTTTTGGCTGAGACCAAAGTTGCATCATAATCGTTACATTTCGACCTTGTTGGGAACCGCTATATAATCGACCGACGGTACAACACTTTACTAGTATTAATACCTCCTTCCCACATTGTAATTTTACTGCTAAACTGCCAACCGACTTAGAATATTTTTCATGATTGCACATACCGCTGTTTGTCTCTGCATCACCCAAAGGTTGACTGGTAGAAAATGCCTATGGCATTAAGTCCGCCTCTGTACATTTATGTGCTTGAAGTATGAAATAAATAAATAAATAAATAATATTCATCTAAACAGCCAGAAAAACAAATGCCGGTCAGGATATGCAAGAGAAAGCGATTTTAAGATTAGTGACGTAACTGAACAGATTGTAACGAATTGTAAATTTTCATCACGTGGGCAGTTTGCCCAGGTATTGTGAGGAATCGCTAATCTTATAAGTGTACACATAATGCTACGGTAGCACTTGAGTGTTATGACCGATGCACGTCCTAAATAGTGCATAGAGTCTATTAGACATGGATGACATCAATCAACTTAGCCTACTGTAGTCCACAGCTAGACATAGGCCTTTTCCAAGCAAAGAAATTAAATAATTTAACATGCTTATATAAAGATAATAATTTAAAAAACTTAATCCTACTTAAAATATGACATAAACAAACCTACATTTCTAACAATTAATCTCCAATCTATAGTCTTAGTAATCAATTTATCATCATTCGAAAACTATTCAAATGTTTTTTTCTTTTATGTAATACAGTTAAGCGTCTTCCTATACATTCGTGGCTATAAAGATATAAAATCTGACTTTTAGCTTTTATTTCGATACTTATTTTGGACATATTTATAGTCATCGCCCTTGTGTTGAAAAAAAGGTATTAAAGGTGGAAAAAAGGTATTTCCTTAAATGCAAATACTGCTCCGCAGGTCATTCGCAACAATAGTCTAAAAATAATTTCAAGAAAAGCAGCAGTAAATTATTACTGCTAAATTAAAGTGTGTAAGCAAAAGATACTCTATATCTTCGTGTTTCTGTGATAGGTGAACGATCAATCTTGCGCGGGCGCAGTCAGAATGATGTCCGCAGTACGCAAGTGACAGGCGGACGGCGGGAGATAGTGATCTATGGTAAACTGTGATTATTATCGGTAGAGTAGGCAGAAGTGAAGGTTGTTATGCAAAAGTCGGTTAGTTGTTTTGTTTAATGTTCCCAATGGCAGTTAATGGACAGTCGAATGTATGCGGAGAATCCTGGTTTTGGTACGATGTAAGTTAGTAGACGTGTCTAATATTCCGCAGAGGGTGGACTCACGCTAAGACACCTCGTGCCTAAAATGGACACATTTTTTTAAACCTCAACATAAATTATATGTGTTGCAAACATAGATAGAGGATAGATGCATTCGAAATGTGGTGCTGGAGGCGGATGCTCCGAATACCATGGACAGCCAAACGCACAAATATGTCTATCCTTTCCCAACTCGATGTCAAGACCCGATTGTGTACAATATGCCTACAGCGTATTCTATCCTGTTTCGGCCACATAATGCGAAGGGGAGATAACAGGCTTGAAAAGCTGGTTATTGTTGGCGAAGGAAAGAGAGCAAGAGGGCGGTCGCCAACACGATGGTCCGACCAAGTAAAAGAAGCTACGTCCTCAAGCAATTTTCAGCAGGTGGTGATGGCAACTTTGGACCGGAGTAGATGGAGGCAGATTGTCCTCTTGAAAGGATCCAGTGACCACGATCCTCAGTAATAAGGGACCGATTGAAGAAGTTGCAAGCACTTGTATAGATTTTAAATGCAGATCAACAAATCCCAGTTTAAGACACTACACTAAATGCAAATAAATTGCAAACCCCATAACTGACCCACATTCACGATGGGCGTTCAGTTTAAATCTAATCAGCGAAATTAGCAGTGATAAGTAACTGAAGATAAAAAACTGACCCACCTGACGACTCTCACTTGTACCAAGACTCCAAGTTATTACGGGCATAAAATAACAATGTAAAGAAGGCAAACTAAGAACAAAACGATGAAAAACTTGCCGAT
The DNA here is from genome assembly GCA_945859645.1 of Amphipoea oculea. Taxonomy (NCBI): domain Eukaryota; kingdom Metazoa; phylum Arthropoda; class Insecta; order Lepidoptera; family Noctuidae; genus Amphipoea; species Amphipoea oculea. The sequence continues at coordinate 21,977,758 of OX243873.1, forward strand.
AAAATAGATTTTGCAAATTGCTGTAATAAAGCTATACTTTAACTGTCTGCGTTATTTTGGCATTTAGAAAGAAAGAAATAGTAGATTGTTTGCCAAGGGAGCAAACAACTATTTTGAAGGTGAGAGTGTTTCTTTGAATCCAGAACGGAGCGAAGGATTCTAGAGTAGAATCCCGAGCGCAGCGAGGGATTTAAAGTACGTCACTTGCTTGAGCTTAAAATAGTGTTGCTCCCGATGTGGACACTCTACTTTTTATCACCCTCTATGAAAAAATAAGTAAGTGCAACTTATGAATAAGAATAGTACGTTTATTTATTTACATATAATTAAGAGCAATACAAAAATAATTAGAATAGTATACAAATACACAAATAATAAATAAATAATTGCAATATAGAATAGTTAGAGGTTAATATTTAGGTTTGAACAATTAAATGGAAACTTTTTTTTTTATTTGCCTCGCGCGCGTTCTACTTTATCATACAGCCTATTACTTGTTCATACAATATTCGTGATTGATCTCTTTGGTGATTGGAACTTTTACCAACAATATCCACATTCCAAATTCAAATCACTTTTAGTCCCTAGGGATTAAAGAGCTATTTTAGTTCCTGTTTACGAAGAATACAAGAGCTTTTTTTGAACAGATGTGATAAAAAGATATTAGGTAGGTACCTAACTGTGATCAGAATCCGTTGGTCAACTGTAGTGACGACGCTAATAATGGCGACTGTTATCGAGCCGTAGGTATTATTAAGAGACTGCGACCTTTTTCCTAATGGAATTAGCGTCCTAATCCATAATTAGTGTTAACGTCGGGCTTCTGAGATTGATTGGGTAAAAGATCACAACACTTGCGAACGAGATGTTACGTAGAACTTCTACATACAGTTGACTGCTTTGTGCCACTGGCTACTGGCCACAGCGATACAGACTATTATAAGTTTTTGTTGAGTATAATGATGTGTCATTTTGCGGTCGTTAGTGTGTTTACGCATCGGCTTGTTAGTTTTATCAAATTGAGTAGCAATTGAAGATGCCGTGAATACTTTACTAGGAAAGAATGTTGGTAGGCATATTATGCTTAGAGTTTTTAGGAGAAATTTTGGAGAGGTACTTGATCTTAATTGTGGAAACGGAGTGATGAATGACTGGTCATTTTTATTATATATTCTATGAAAGTATAGTTTTTCGTATTACTGTTTGCACGTGTGCATGAGTTCTTATGAGTTCGGTAACAACTTTACAAATATACGTATATTTTCCTTGTACAATTTATAAGTTAACTTATTAATTCGAAGACGATAATTTCGAGATATCGCCAAGCAACCTTAGTCGAGTCTTCACGTGACCAGAGGGCTGGCCTATTTCTTGGCCAAAGATAATTCTTTGGCCAAGAAATAGGCCAGCTGAAATGGGTGCTAATGCATTGCCATACAACGTGGCAATGCTGCCAGCCTTTTGGGCACTGTTCCTGTTGACAGCGATGCAGACGAATTCTTTGATGCCCTATGATTATTTTGATTATATTTTCATATAATTGTACATATTATTATAATTTATATGTTAGCTTATATTATGTAAATATTCGAAGACCAACAGCATTAATTTGATATCCTAGATTAACCATGGATTTTCTTGTACACTCTTCCTCAATAACATCTAACCTGTTCATGATAAATTACTGATCACTTTCAATATCTCAAGATTGTAGTGAAAGTAATATTGTCTAGTTCTATGAGAATGAGTGAGCTATGATTTGTATTTATATGACCAGTCATAACAGCGACGTAGTTTTTTAAACTACTCTGTACGTAGTAAGTAAAAAAAATATTTTTAATTACTATGATTGGGTTATTGCGGAATGATTGTATGTAACTGGGGCATGACGTAGGAGTTGACGTGGTTTTGAGTGGAGATCGCGAATTGGCAAACGTGAGGTAGTACGCCCTCAGGCTAGGTGGAGCGACGATCTTCGCAGGAAGGCTGGTAGCAGCTGGATGAGAGTTGCCCTAAATCGAGTTTTCAAAATCAAAATTAGTTGAATGGCGTGCAATATGGGAGGCATATGTCCAGCAGTGGTAGGCTCTAGGCTGATGATGATGACGATGATGATGAACTGGAGCAAGGTCAATATTAAATATGTGACGATAACGTTGATTAATAAAATAAAGTAATCCTGAAGTGGAGAAACAGATAAAACAATTACGTAGAAGTAAAGTAAATGAGTAAGAAACGGGTTGTTTAGGCGTGCCTCAGGGTTCAATTCTGAGCCCGTTTCACTTCTTATTCTAAAGAAATAATTTAAGATTTCTATAACACTATTTACTGGCGACACTACATATTAAAAAAAACGAGGTTCAATAAAATTAAAAAGGCAAATGGACTACGTAAGGATCGTAGCAGCTGGCGATCTGTAGGTTCAACCTACTCACATGGGAAGAAGGCATGGGTTTACGTCAAACGACCTCAAAGCTATCGACAATATAATTATTATTTCGATAGAATTATCTAATTGTTTATTGGAAAGTAATAATCCTTTATCAAATGAATGACTGAATGAATGAATTGCACCGATCCCAACGTGATTAAACCAGACTCGATTAATCGAATGAACCTCAAGATTCGCACTAGTTCGCCTCGTGTTCATGGTGCTGCAGCGACCATTGCATATAACGCGGTAACGGTAGGTAGGCCCGTAGGATAGGGAAGGATTTAAGAGCCTACCGGATATGCATCCTAGAGTAAGCATTGGACTAGCGGAGAGATGGGTAATTATTATCTATGGATAGGCATCTTTTAACGACCTTGCCGCAAGGTTGGTTTAGGTCGAGCTTCATCGGTGAGTCATTTGGCGGGGTTGCTGACAAAAGTGAAGTCTTGTCTCTTCAAAGTCTCACAAGAAACTAATTTAGACTAATACTCAGGCTCGCTAATATACCTACTATTACATATATACCGGACACATCCACATGTTCTCACCTATGTATATATTTAATCTACAATCACGAGGCTTACGTAACACACATTCGCTAATCAACTTTACTTGGCTAACAAACCGCAGAATTTTGATTGGATCCACGTAATTTCTGAATGTCGAGATGAGAGAATACATTCCTAAAATTAGTTTCGTTGTTGATGATATAATATTATGTATTAAAAATGTGTTTACAAGGAGAACACTTAACAGGTAGTGAGAGATTCTTCCGCCATTGCCGTCACTGATTGGTTTTACTGTCTGGACTCATATATGATATCTTTGCGTTCTTGCTTGTCCGAAGATTTTCTCGTTTAACATGTGTGTCTACGTGTAAAACATTTTATCCTGTGTCTAGTTGTAATCACACTATCACACTAATATTATAAAGGCGAAAGTTTGTGAGTGTGTGTGTGTTTCTTCACGCTCAAACGGCTGGACCAATTTTGATAAAATTTTGTATGAAGGTAGTTGACACCTTGGATTAACATATAGGCTACATTTTATCCCGATATTTCCACGGGAACTAAACTTTTGCGTGTGAAACTGCGGGGCGCAGCTAGTAAATTATAAATATGATTTTATTTCTGAAAGTAGGTTTGTACAAACACGTCAATCATATTTTTAAAACTAGATGAGGTCGGCTATTCAACTGTTTCATTCAGTCAGTCATTTAGCATATAAATGTAGTTATAGGGTTTGCCCATATTTCGCCTCGAGCCTCTCCAAAACCACTTCTATTAGTCTTCTTTGAGTATTTAAGGACCGAACTATTTGCGCCATTGACATGACCAAATTGACACATATGTCATTATTTATTCTTGTTATGAATTCTTTAAGTTTTCTTGTCAAGGTTAGTTCTTTAAATTAATTTCAGTATCATAAATTTTTAACGATGTTCTTTAGTTAAATGTCTTGTCGTTTTGGCGAAATCAGCTTATATTGGCGACACTGATCGCAAAGATTTCGGTATGTAAATCGACGACAGTAAATAAAACAATTTTATTACCCCTTTGCGTAATGGTTTTAAGATTTCACGAAATGTATCTTCAATTTGTTATGTAAAGGTAATATTGAATGGGGGGTTTTCAGGTAATATTTTAGCAGGTTGGTATTGGCGGTGGGAGAAGACCAGAGGGTAGTTCTTCGAAATTTGATTCTTCGACTGATCCATATGGCCAAAATTTAATTTCACTTTCAGCTCAGTAACACATGCTCATATGAAAATAGACATACCAAAGAACATATGTTTGTATGAGGGGCTCGTTTTTATAAAGAAGTTTTCAAGATATCGACGTTCGAATATTTTGTGCCCAGATGAATCAGAAACAGAAATAAAAAGTAATAAATACACCGTTAGTTTTGATTGACAATTCTAAACAATAATTATTTATTCTTAACTAAGACTAAGACATATCAAAAGTGTCATATTTAGAACAGTTTTATACTCCTGTCACTTTTTAATTATTCAAAAGGTTATAGCTAAATAAATGATAATAAATAAGACTAGAACTACTGACTTGTACACGGTCAAACATTGGACATTATAATGCAACAAAAGCACTCCTTTCGTGCTGGAAAGGGGAAATCGAATTTATTTCATTAGTCATATGGGGGTTTTGACCATACGAATCAGGCACAATTGAATCAGATTTTTGCCTACAATCATGCATAACTCATCATACATACAGACTTCATTATTGTCATTTTTCTACACGATTCCATAACCCAAAAGCATTACACGAAACACAGATTGAAGTTTTAAAACAATAAAATAAATTTTATAAAGTAGGCATTGTAATCATAATGCCACCTGAACTAAACACAGGTGAATCAGATATTTTCCTTCGTAACACCGGGATCTAAGCCAACCAGCCGCAGGTCCACCTTCTAGCTCGTCCGTTGCACGACTGGCTTCCCCCCGCGCGGGAAGCCAGACTCTCATTATTATTACCTGACCAAGTACAGTCAAGTGAAACTTACGCCACATTAATCAGTATTATACGCCGGACACTCCTTATTTACTTATTTATAAACAAAATAACGTAGTTATAACCAATACACATTTTTTTTGTAAGAGGACAACTCATTTCCTTTCGATATAATTATAATTTATATTGATGTAACAAAGGGAAAATGCGACATCGACCATTTCGTACCGGAAAATGGCAAACGGACGCGTTATATGAATCAGAAGAACACACTTCAAATATTTTTATTTTGTACCTAGACAGCAAGTATTTAAAAAATATCATTTGTTCTAGTAAGGCATAAAGCTAAACTGTACAAACAAAAAATTTACATGCCGTTTTGTTAGTTGGTTACAGAAATATACCCATAGACATCGAAAATTTTGTCCCTGAAGAACTACCCCAGACTCATTATTATCTTGTCGGTTGATATCTACCAAAAAAGTCAAAATAAAATTTTTCTTTTTGAGTTGCGCCTGCTTTTGACTTCGATTTTGCTTGGTGGAAGTCGATGAATGTGCCACTATAGAATGAGTGTGCCCAAAAAATGCCTGACAACTCTTGCTATTTAGACCTTACTAAAAATTAAGCTTCCCAAAACTACAGAAGCCAGTCTAGGCTAGTCTTTGAAGCAAACGACTTCTTATTTTCACGTGGAAAGTCTCAAAGTTACCTTCCCCTCTGAAAAAGCTGAAGGGATATGACGAGAATTTCCAGGTTAAAACCACGTGGTAGCCATCCAGCAGATAAGGACCTCCAGAATCCGGAAGTAAGCATCCTCACATAAAACGAAGTAAAAGCTGAATTCTCGTAAAGGAGGAAAGTGCGTCAGATACAGAATCTAGGTCATACAGTACATTCATAGCATGCTGATCATATGCTGATATTATGCAGAGCATGTACTCCACAAAGATGGCTTTCTGAGTCATTTGTGGGTAGGTATGCGTTACGTATGAGTGGTCTTCCCAAATCGAGATGTTGTATGTAATAGGGAAATTGTATGCTGTTTTGAATAGTGGGTTCGTAATGGTAAAAGGGTTTTACTAAAATGGGTAAACAATAGTCATTCCTGTCTAGGAGTTCAGTTTTGTTTTGTCTACATTCAAGGAAGGCAGGAGTTCACTTTTGTTTGGTCTACATTCAAGGAAGGATAGAATTATGTTGATTACTAGCTTCTGCCCGCAACATCTTCCGCGTGAAAGGGTGGAATTTCGAAAAACTCTTTCTTAGTGGATACCTAATTTTTGCAAAGAACATGCCCTCCAAACATATCTCTAGGACCAGCGGCTTAGGCTGTGCGTTGATTATATCAGTCAGTCAGGACTTTAAATTTTATATTATAACGATGTTCAGTTTTGCATACCTATGTTATGTGACCGGTCTTAGGTACTTTTACCATCTTAGCTATAATATGGATAGTAATTAATTAATGTCAACATGAAAAATATTCATTAAGACGATTTTAAGTAAATTAATTCAGAAAAACACCATGAATGAATTCTTCCTTTTATCTTCTTGATTTCTCGACGCTTTATAAGGCATAATATTGGTAAGTATGTAAGATATCTACAATACTAAGTTAAGAATTTCTAAATTTACTGCAGAGAAAAAACCAATAGAAAAGCTAACTTCAAACTTCACCTACTTATCTCATATATACTTTACATAAAATAGTGGTATTATTTACGTAAAATAGTGGCATTTGCTGGACTGGACAGGGTATCAACATTAACAGCGAGTACATCTCACATCTTCGATTTGCCGATGACATCGTCATAATGGCAGAGATGTTGGAACAGCTAGACCAAATGCTGCACAGCCTAAATGGAGCCTCCCGGCGGGTTGGCCTCGGCATGAATTTGGACAAGACAAAAGTCATGTACAATTCGCACGTCTTGCCGAGTCCAATCCACATCGAAGGGTCGCTTCTCGAAGTTGTGAAGGATTATGTCTACCTAGGGCAAGTCATCCAGCTCGGTAGACACAACTTTGAGAAGGAAGCTGACAGAAGGATCCAGTTGGGTTGGGCAGCATTTGGAAAACTCCGTCAAGTCCTCTCGTCGCCTATCTCGCAGTGCTTGAAGACTAAGGTCTTCAACCAGTGCGTCCTGCCCGTCATGACATACCGTGCTGAAACGTGGACACTGACGGTCGGGCTGGTCCACAAATTCAAGGTCGCTCAGCGCGCTATGGAGCGAGCTATGCTCGGAGTCTCTTTGAAGGATAAAATCAGGAATGAAATTATCCGGAAAAGAACCGGAGTTACCGACATAGCTTGCAGAGTAAGCAAACTGAAGTGGCAGTGGGCTGGCCATGTCTGTCGAAGGACTGATGGCCGGTGGAGCAGACGAGTCCTGGAGTGGAGACCGCGTACCGGCAAGCGTAGTGTGGGACACCCCTCAGCTAGATGGACAGACGACCTAAAGAAGGTGGCTGGGGTAGACTGGATGCGGAAGGCGGAGGACAGGGTGCTGTGGCGCAGTCTGGGAGAGGCCTATGTCCAGCAGTGGACTGCGATAGGCTGAGTTGATTGATTATTTACAAGTTAGCATTCTAAAACAGAAGTAAAATAAAATAGACATAATTATGGCTGTTTGGTCAGATAATCAGCCTCGAGCTTGGCGCTTTCATTTTTATATATTCTCCAAAATCAAAGTGACACTTCGTCGCATTGTCATTATGAACCTTGAAGACGCATTGACTGCAGTCGAATGGGTTGTGGTAGAGAACCCCAAGTAAAGGAAGCGTTACCAGGTAAGATCGGAAGATTCTTCCTTTTCAATGAAGGAGTGGCAATTACATCTTCCCTAAGCGACACATCATTGTTTTCCGATGTCCACGCGAACGAAGTCGCGGGCACAGCTAGTTCAGAATAAGTTTTGTCTGATTGTACTTTTTGCTACACTTAGAGGGATTACATAATTACCTACACAAACAAAAACTTTACAAACGATGGTCATCAAAACAAAAGAAAACCCCATTTAGAATGTAACGTGACTCCTCCAAGTCCACCTAAATGTCAAAGTAATAAATTATTGTTTTTTTATGGGTAAGGCCATTGCTGCGCAACTTTGCACCCAGAAAAATAGAAACAATGGTGTTCATACAACAAAACCCATGGAGCAACTTGCCCATACATCGACATTGACCCTTAGCAGTAGTTCTGCTGACCTGAATACACATCACGTCCACCTGCTTCCTTATGTACGTTACACAAGCGGACACCTGATCGGGAGAGCTGCCTTATAAGTGGTTGTACTAACTGTTTTAACAGATTGTGGAGTATTTATGAAGCTTTTAAAGTAAAAAGTTAAGAAAGGGCAGTGAGAAAAGGTGAAAAGGACTTTCTACATTCTGTTGTCGACGATTCCGGTGATATGGCAGCATTCTGGTCAACAATGGAAATATGTTTGACCAGTGGCATAAATCTGTATAGGTATTTCCTACTAATAATCTAAACCAATAACAGTGGCGTGCATTGCATATTATAGGCATATAAGCAGTGCCTACCTTGATATATCAACATAAGCCTGTCAATTACATTTTAGTGTGTGCCCCACAATTAAGAAACTCAATAAATTATCATACCTAACAAAAAACAAAATCTTCATAAATACACGCGCGGCAGTAGGCAGTCGCCGGACGGCCTACTCGGCTCCCGTACTATTCGCACATTGTCATTGGTCTTTACTCGTTCAAGTTAATACGACAAAATTAAAAATACGTACGTCTCACGCGTAATACCATGACGTTCGACCTTCGCAATTTATCACCATTAAGTAGGCATGCCTCCTCAAATAACCACACTTTTGACCTCACTTTTTTTTCTGATTAGTGATCGCGTTTGCCTAGACTAGACCTGGCCTAGTGCCTACCTATTCTGAAAACCAATGCAGGCCACTGACCAATAACTAAGCTGAAGAGCGAACGGCAAAACATACAGATCTCTGTACCTATTCCATTTCAAACACCTATTTTTACACCTACCTATGTTTAACAAATAAAAAACTTTGACTTTGAAAAGAGTCTGTTTCTTTGTTTGAACGCGCTAATCTCTGGAACTACTGGTTGGATTTGAAAAATGATTTTAGCATTTGATAGCCCAATTTTTGAGGACGGCTATAAGCTATTCAACATCACGCTAGGACCCTTAGGGGCCGAGCGAGAATATATAAAGTCGGAAAGAACGCTAAGCGAAAACGAAGTAGGTAATAGCGCGGTCAGGCGATGCGATGCGACGGGGTAGGTCGGGGGTGCAAGAAATTTCACACAGACGAAGTCGCGGGTAGAAGCTAGTATTTTTACAAACACCATTTTTTTGAAGAGAAACTTCTTTACGCACGCTTGACTTGGGAAGTAAGCTGGCGAACGCGTGACGTAAGCGTTACGTAAATTGTGATCGGGCGAGGCGAATGGGAGTTGAGTGGGGGATAGAAACAAGAGAAAACAGTGCGCGTGCACATTTTCTTTCTCTCTTCCTCTCATAGCCAAATACGTTTGAAGTTTCACTTCAGTCGTGTGGTCATAAGCACACTCGGTTTTTTTTTTATTATGATCATTAGAACCGAAAGACTTCAACGGCTGGACATAGGTCTCCCCCTAGCGTCACTCGTCACATGGACCGGTTCCGTGCTTCTCGTATCCAGCGGATTCTCGCGACCTTCTTCTGGTCATCTTACGGGATGCGATCACCAACCAACCTGCTAAGCGTAGCGATTAAAGTATACCCCCAGCTAATGGTGACGTATTGTTTTTAACACTTAGGTAAATAATAATCCAACTTCAGTTCGCACCACTAAACGATGCGTACACGCAACCTAGTTTCCACGTATTAACGCGCTATGCGTTTTGCACCACTCTTATCGAATCACGCGCACGCATCACATGACTCATTGCTACTTACGTTTTCATACTGTTTATCTTCTTACTATGTGAATGAGCATTACTTTGTTACGTTGTTTTTTTGCACCTACAACGGGTTGGTTTAACACAGCTGCGTTACTAATAGTAAAGTAGCATTTACCTGAAAACATAAGTAGTACATTACGAGGTTTCCGAGTAACACATTTCATTGTAGTTTTACAATCGGCTTCCTCTCATTAAATCACTTTTCTAAATCCTATTAAACATATTGTATTGTAATTAGTTGCGAATGTTTACATTCCAAATATCATTCAGTCAAACGTCAGTTTCTATCTGTCAAAGGCGACATCTAGTGGTCGCCGATTCACAGTTGTAATTTAAATCGATATTTTAACATATTGATTGCTAACCATCGAAATAATATCGTATGGAGCAATCCTTAATAATTTTCAGCTTTTAGTAAAAAAAGTCATAATAAACTAAATAACCGTAAACGGAAATTAAATTCATTTTTTCAATATAGACTTCTTTCTAGAAACTTCATGTCAAGTTAATATATTTTTTATCTGTGAATTGTCTTTGACGTAATGTGACAAGGTCATACTTTCTTAATTTGCCGAATTAAGATTGGAGGAGATTTACTACAATCACGACAAGTTTTAGTATTGCAAATGACAAATAATTTGTTTGTTGGTCTGGATCATGAAGATTCTAATTGTTTCAGCGATTAAATGTCATGTTGTGCAGTTGTTAGTGATTTTCAAGAATTTAAGTATCTCGGTGTATTATTTATCTTCAGTGATTTAATATTATTTTACCCGTAATCGGGGAGATTTTTGGAATGCTCCGTCTAATTCCGGTTTGTGAGCCATGACAGCATCATGGAACCGGACTTGGCATCTTTCCGCCCTACGACACGCTTGAGTGATTCCACTAAACTTGTTACATGTTCTAAAAGGATTCCTAATTGCGCATACGCAGGCAGCTTTCCAGCCGGTCAAGAATCTTGCAGTCAAGTGCTTTCTCCCTACGACAACCGAGAGGCACCTCGAGCGATTCGTCTCGCCGCCAGGACCTAGAAGATCGTCTGGGGCCTGGACGCGAAACCCGTTCCTCGAGCACGGCGAAGCCTCGTGAGGAGACGACTGTGCGGCCGGCGGAGCCTGTCTAGCGATCGCGCAGGCGGGGCGGTTTTTTCTTTTACCTATCTTAACTTTTTTTCATACATTACTTACTTCATGGGGTGGAGCACCAAAAACTTACTTACTGCCTCTTGAAAGAGCACAGAGAGCAATTTTAAAAGTAGCAAACTTCCATCCCTTTCTCTATCCCACAGACCTGCTATACAAATCCTGTAACGTGCTGACTGTTCGCCAGCTTTTCATAACGCACCTGGTTTTAAAACAGCACTCCATGCTTTCCTATAACATCCCAAGTACTAATAAGAGACGGTATGATATTGTATGTGAGTCAAATGCATCCTCTAAATATGTTTTTGTAAACAGATTCTATACATTTTTAGGCCCATTTCTATACAATAAATTAAATAGGAAATTAAGTATCTATAAATTAAATAATTACGACTGTAAAAAGATTATTCAGCAATTTTTACTTAGCATAACATACAATGAAACAGAGGACTTACTCGTTGTCTGTAAATAAAACATGTTAGTCTTTTAAGATAATATTAGTTTTTAATTAGACTTCTTAGTTTTAATTTTGTATTTTTTTATTTTTATATTATAAAATTATAGGCACCTTTCTAGCCTGAAACACAGGTTCTACCTAGTTCAGGCAAATGAGCAACTGTGTCCTCTACATATAATTGTTAAGTTATATTATTGTAAATCTGCACCATTTTTATGAATAAACGATATTATTATTATTAAAAAAAAAAAAAAAAAAAATATTAATACGGTTCCCGTAGGAACCAGTTGATTGTCTGGGTCCGGTTTTCGATACAGGAAACCGGCCTGCATCATAATTTAATTTGAGGATCTCGGGTTCGACATCCTACACCCGTCCGGAATCGTATTGGACACCTTCGTCGGCTCCGGGATCCGGGACTCTCCAAGTCCCTGGCGCCCATTTAATAGATTTTAACTTAAACAATAACTGGAAGGTTACTTTCTCCTTAGTTTTGTAATAATTGTTAACTTTTAACTTAAACTCTTTTAAAACGGAACAGTACAGGGTTTATCTCCAACCCCCCACGACCTTCGCTCTCTATATTTAATTATTAGCTGGCTGGCAACAATTTGTTTTTAGTAAACTTATTTTGTTATTAATGTTAGTTTACCAGTTTGTTAATAAACAGTGTTTGAGATAGTTGTTGTTTCATATTACCATACCCAATAGTTTGTCACTACATGTAAAAAATCTTTATTGTAACAACTTTTTAAATCAGCTTCATATTTATTTATTTATTAAAACTTTATGCACAAGTAAAAAAAAATACTGTACAAAGGCGGACTTAATGCCTGAGGCATTTTCTACCAGTCAACCTTAGGGTGATGCAGAGACAAAACATGGATGATAATGTGAAAACTAAAAATGAACTATGAATAATAACTTTGTATTCAATTATTTTTTTTTACTCATTTTGAAACATTAAAAGACCCCTCTTAGAAATTATACCAATAGTTAATGCGAAAAAATGAGTTAAGAAAATATTATATCCGTAATTATAATGCAAGATTCGCGTTTAATTATTTGTTACATGCTTCAAAATATGTATGTCGCAGCCAACTAACTGGTTTAATTAGCCGTTTAGTTAACCGCCTAGCCTTTTAACTAAACGGTGGCCGTTTAACTAACGGCCTGAATGATATTCAATTATAGATTAGGTTGTGGAACTGTAACCAATCACGCGCGAGCCGAATTTGTCGCATTAACTAAGCCAGGACACCCCGACCAAATGGGTTAGGTTAGGTTATAACTGTGATCAGCCGCGTGCGAGCCGAGAGAGCGAAGCGAGGCGAGCACTACTTCCAAAGTCCAGGCTTTATGTTCATCGATGGTCCAACTTTGCTGGGAAATCACACAGGTGTTACTTTTTTTTTAATAGTAGCAATCCAGTTACTACCTCGCAGATTGTGTAAGTATGAAGGAAATGTGATTCTGCTATGCACAGCGTGCGATCTCGGAGCAATCTGCCACTAATTACGTATCATTTTCTGCTTTACAACGTAAGCGGCTAATAAACTAAGGCACTTTTTGTAGTCAAAGATTGCGTAGAAATACCAACACTTGTACCGGAATATTTCTATTTGGCCTATAAAGCCTCATGCTGGACTGGAATGTTTTTAAGGCGATAAAAGGCAGAACGCTTTTATTATCCTTTGAATACATCCGCGGATCAATCGGAGTATTTTTGTTTTAGCACCTATTTTCAGAGCACCTTTTTTTAGAGCACCAAAGGTATTCCCATTAGAGCACCAATCAATATTTTACCGTGGTGCTCAAAGGGGAATAATCGGCAAGCGTAGTGTGGGACGCCGCCAGCTAGATAGACAGGCGACCACGAAAAGGTGACAGGGACAGACTGGATGCGGAAGGCGGAGGACAGGGTGTTGTGGCGCAGCATTGTAGAGGCCTATGACCAGCAGTGGACTGCGATTGGCTGAGTTGATTGATTGATTCTATGGATAGGAGATAATCCTAAAGATGTCATCATCTGCCTAGCCTTTCCCAACTATGTTGGGGTCGGCTTTCAGTCTAACCGAATGCAGCTGAATACCAGTATTTTACATGGAGCGAGTGCCTATCTGATCTCCACAACCCGGTTACTGGGTAATACGATACCCCTTGGTAAGACTGGTTGTCAGACTTTCGGGCTTTTGACGACCCGTAACGACTGTCAAAGATCCACGAATGACAGCCGGGATCAACGGCTTAAAGTGCTTTCCGAGGCACGGAGAAGTCTTGATATGTGAAGATGGTCACCCATCCACGGACCAACCGCGGCAAGCGAAGCTTAATCCTATATATGTGTTAACAACAAAGTTTTATTTTAAATGTAAAATAAATACGACGAAAATCTGAAGAGGCCGATGACAGTTTATAAACCATGACGATATTATACAAAATAGTGGATAGTCTTTTGTGACAAAATTTGTAATTTAGAACACCTTCCTTTCCAGTCCTTTCTACATAGATCACCAAAATTGAAAAAGTGGATGAAATCGAAACTGAAAAGTTTGGAAAAAAAAGTGTCACACATTTCAACTTAAAATAATTAGTTATATTTCATACAAAAAACTACGATATTCATTATCATCATCACATCTAAAATTAGACGCACATAAGCTCCATTTGTTTGTCCTTTGTTTTTTTTTATTTGTATAATAAGTTAGTTAGTCTTGATTTTAGTATCTAGTGTATATAGTTAGTTACATATAATATATAACAGCTCCATTACAATATAACTTCCATGTAACGGTAGCGGACGAGACGCAAGTAACGTAACGAAGGCCGTATAGAAAAGAGTTCAACGCATTCTGCAACTCAACGCTACTGTTATGATGGTCTTGAAGGTGATATAAAAGGGCTTGCAAATCCAATTGCTTGTATGGACTGATGAGGGAAGGGCTTGTTAAATAATACCACTGTATATGGAAAACTATCATAATATCGCTTTAGATCGTAATAGTGACTCTGTTTGGATGTGTTACTTATAAAAGGTAGGTTCAAACTGTTAACTTATAGCATAATCAGCCTGTAATGTTCCCACTGCGGGGACACAGGCCTCTTATAGGTACAGTCAGCTTCAGAGAAAAGGAACCCCCTTTGGAAATGACATCAAGAAGTTTTGGGGTGGTTCTTTTTCTCTGACGCTGTCTGTACGTGAGAGCGAGTGGGCCTCAATCCACCACGCGGGCCCAGTGCGGGTTAGTGTTAACTAATGATGGTAAGTAATTTATAGAAATGGTGGTTACTGATTTGTATGAAATCTATCTCTTTGTCCATCATCTTTGTCAAAGTCAAAGCTTTTATTTCAAATAGGCACATAAAAGGCATTTTTGAACGTCAAAATCTATATAAATAAAAATGAATCGCCGAAATGTATGTACGCGCATAACTTACGAACGACTGCACCAAATTGGATAATTATTTTTTTGTTGTGTTTATTATTGCCAGGACAAGGTTCGTATGAACGAAAATGTTGATAATTCAAGAAAAAATTGAACGCGTGCGAATCTGGGGCGGGCCGTTAGTTTACAATAAAAAAATAGAATTGACTCTAGTCGCCTAATAAAGTACCGCCTACGATTAGTCTTAGAAATGTCTGGGAATCATAAAAATAAAGTAAAAAGCAAGAGTAATAAATAAAGAAGAAAGTAAATAAATGTATAAGGAACTAAGTAAAACAATTTTCACTTTGCACTTAAAAAGTGAAAATTTATTTTTAAGTTACTAAATGAGTTTATTTTAAAAGGGAAATGCGTACTACTGGTACTTGCATAATGGTGTTAATAGGCGAAGAACTACAAACGTCGTAAAGCCATGCTAATACTGCTAATGTACATTTATGGTGCTGACTGCAAATACATACAAATAATGAGTAAGGAATTACCTTGTGTAAGTAATATAGTCCCACTGTACTACATACTTTGGTCCAGTGATTAGGCATCCAAAAGGACAATGGCGAATGCCCAAATAAAAATTTAATTTTTATTAAGTATTTATTATTTTTATTTTGTCGTTTATTTATTCTCTTCTCTTATTTTATTACATTTTTAAATATTTCTTAAAATATAAAAAATAAGTAAAAAAAAACATTTAAAAAATATAAAAAATAGTGATCCGCCGGTCATGAAACTTAAGGATCATTGGAACCGCCAAAAAAAACGGCAAAAAAACAAAACAAAAACCTAAAACCAAAACGGCCAAAAACGGCCTGGAGGACTCCAGAGAGTAACCATTCGGCGCCGAAAATATTATGGTGCTCGAGTGTGTGCGCAGACACAAGTACACCCTCTTCCCTCACTCTCATAGACCTACATAATAATATGAATGAAAGGAAGAATTATTTCAATAAACAGTGTTACACTTAACAACAGTTACAATCACACTAATATTATAAAGGCGAAAGCTTGTGAATGTGTGTGTGTGTGTTTATATGTTTGTTACTTCTTCACGCTCAAACGGCTAGACCAATTTTGATAGAATATTGTATGGAGGTAGCTGACACCCTGGATTAATATATAGGCTACTTTTTATCCCGATATTCTTACGGGATCGAAACTTATGCGGGTGAAACCGCGGGGCGCAGCTAGTACCTACCTAACTCTGAAAAGTGGAACATAATAATTGCATCACATTCCGTCATATCCTTATAGCGGACCATCTTGTTCACACATGAACCATTTTATGGTGTCACATGCAATGGTTTTTATTATCATTGCGCATGCGCACTGTGACGCAACGGTGACCAGCAGTGTGCGGGCTATTGTTTATAATAAATGTATGTACTTATAATAACATCTTTTTGTTATTTCTGACCCAGTTGTGTAATATAGGGATTGTGGGCATAGCCTCCTTTTTAGGAGGGGACTATTAGCTGTGAACTGTGATTAGGCTGAAGTGCCTATATCATGATTATTTCTTGCGAAATTAACTCAATGTCAAACTTCATGCTATGCTTTGACAGATGAGTGCAATTATTGAGTCAGTGCTAATCTTTTCTCGAATGGTTTTATGTGTATAGGTTAGTGCTTGGGTGTTATTATATTAACCACAGCTAGGGTTACTATTTAGAAATTTGAAAAGTCCTGATAAAAAGCCTGACATTTCAATAAAAGTCCAGAAATTTTAGTCACAAAATCCAAACATTACCCGCTTAGTTACAGTGGTATCGTAGGCACGGTAGCGTACGCTCCCGAGAAGAAAATCCGGACAAATTAAAGAGCTGAACAAAGTCCAGACAAAAGTCTAGAAGTCCGGACATGTCCGGATAAATCCGGATGGATGGTAACCCTAGCCACAGCTTAATCTAAGGTGAAGGCTTTATACCTACAAAACATAGGTATTATTATTTTTCTTACGATATCTGTTTTTCTATGAGCTGTGGGACAAAATAACCACTATGCCCTGACACCGCAAGGAGTCGCGGCAGACTCCGTAGAAGATGGCGGGACAAGCTGGTCTAAACAATCGACTGGTGGTCTACATGAGCACTTGATCGAAAGAGCTGAAAGTCATGGGAAGAGGCCTTTGCCAAGCAGTGGGATTTTGCAGGCTAACAGTAACTATGACAGCCTATTTTTCAGTATTATCATAAATCTCATTCCGTTGCTACAATGAAAACCAATATTGTTTTTACCAAATAACATAATTTTAATTTTATTGAAGTGAAAACTTCATTTGGCGCGTTGGCATTTTTTGAGATGGGAAAAAAAGTATTGAATTCGCGACACTTTTACCGACACCGCGCTACATTCGGATGTGTTCGGCTGTCCTCGGGATGTACAGTCACGTCTAAAAGTATGTATACACTTGGCAATTTTCAATTACGAAATACTAAATAATAATTTTGAAATACGACACTTAACATAAACCTATGGGTTCGAAAATACTATTTTCGTAAAAACATAAAATTGCATTCAAAAATAAAGGAGAAAATCGCCTTTGAATAAAGCCAAGTGTATACATACTTTTAGACGTGACTGTACTCAGTTTTAATGTATTTCCGACATGTCAGTGAGTGATGGCAAAGTATTCTGTTTGTATTTTGTTTATATGACGATTCAAAATTACACACGTTTCACTTCTGTCAGCACTCCCGGAATGCCACTTTTTTTTAAAGTTAAAAACAATTATTATTTCTTTATAGATAACCTATACTCGTATGTATAGTCCATCACGGATACCAAGCTTCTATGGCCCATATCTTTACGTAACTCCTGTGAAATCTGACGCACTTATGGTAGTCTAATTAGAGCTATTAGTTCTCATTATGGTGCACCAAGAGAATGGGTTTATGAAATGAGAAGTAATTATGTTTGTGTGTGTCTCACGCCGTATCTCAGGAAATGGACGACGTTCACAGATTATTATGCAGGACTGTGTCTATTTGTTTATGGGAAGAACAATTAAAATATTACTAGTGCTACTATTGTTTTAAATGAGGTTTTAGTAGGTTTGGTTATGTAGAATGCTCTCAAACATGGAAGCAGACGGTCTGCGGTAATGTAAAGAACGCTGTGTTTTGTCTTTGTTCTAGATTCTAGACAGACACCTGGAAATCCTAAAGGAGAATGGCAGAAGTTCATAGAACGCTGGCATTAAACTTTTTTAGTTTCCACAGAAATAAAAGTGGCATGGTTTGATAGGGAATATTATGAGCTTTTGTTAAAAAAATAAATAAAAAATAATTACAATGGGGTTAAAGAGAAATCTTAATTTTTGTAAAAGTGAGGTTAAGTGCATTAATGTTTGTACTTTAACAGGTTATTTTACCTCTATTACTATTTTAACGCATAAATGTTTATTGTATGCATAACATATTGCTAATTATGCTTTGTAATGACTTCAAAAATGATAAATAACTACTTGTTGAAGTTTGTTTAGTTCAATGATTTACCCACTGATCATAGACCTAATGACAGTTTCAAGTGTAGGTACTCGGTCAGTTTTAATTAAACTCAGTAACTAGTCACAGAAAACTCAGGAGACTCTAGAGACTCACTTATCGGAATCTAAGCATATAATAGGAATAATAATAATCAATAAGAATAATAATAAAATAATAATCTAAGCATATAGGAAACGTCGAGGTCCAAGTCTAGCAACAGTCGTTCAGAAAGGTAGGAGTCTTCGAAATCCAAAAGCAAGCCAGGTCGTTGTAAAAATCCACGTAAAACTTTGGGCGCACAAAACATTCACACCAGCACAAAACGGTAGCGAGCGAGCCAATGTGACTTGTGAAGTTTTGTGTGTCATCTTAGTCTATCAAAAAGTACTCTGTGGTCATCTTCTAAAGAGTCATGTTTGTTTGTTTGCCATGACAACACTGTCATATAGTATAACAAGTCCAAAAAGCCTTGTTTCCGGCTGCTCAACTTACTCATATTTAACGAGATTTAATCCCAATTCTCAATAATAAAGTTAATCTGGCTATCAATACATAAAAATAAGCGCTTTTTTTTTAAATAGCTTTGAATTCTGTACCTTTCCAAAATTAGCAATGCCAAAAACTGCCATCTCCAAATGACATCTGCCCGTAAGCAAAAACAACAGCATGTTTAAAACTCTTAATTTCACACCATTTACACCATTATTAACACAAATATTGTCGGTGGCAGAACTATGTAAGGTGTTATATTCCTTTCCTAGATCTTAACTAGGCTTTGTTATTATTGCTTTTAACCATTCGTCTTCACCTACATACTGATCATAGGAGCCTTTTGGCCTCGTATAGGACTTTCTGTTTTATTTTTCTTGTTGTTACATTTATTTTTTATATAATTTGGTATTTTATTTTTTACTGTGTTTAGTTTGTGATTTTCCTGTACTAATCGCAATAAATACTTTTTCTTTCTTTCTTTCTTGAAATGCATGTTAGCTTGCTTGCTATTTTTAATTGGTATGAATAACAATAGTCACGGTTAAGACATTTCCAAAACGTCAATCAATGTGTCTAGCCTTTTCCTAACTATGCTGGGATCAGCTTCCAGTCTAACCGAATTCAGCTGAGTACCAGTATTTTACAAGGAAAGATTGCCTATTTGACCTTCACAGTACTTTAAGTCTGGTTGTCAGACTTTTGGGCGTCTAGGCGTCTATGCAAGACTACCCGTAATGACTATCACTTTTACGGTCGTTACGAGTAGTCTTGATCTACGAATGAGAGCCGGGACAAATTGCTCAATGAGCTTTCCGAGGCCCGGAGGGGTCTCGATTATGTAATTTATTTTAGGCATTTATTTCAGGCATCCCCTTACAAACACATACAATACCTACATTAATAACTTAAAAATATTATAAATACATACAATATTATAATTACACTAACAACTAATGCACACGAAGTATCTGCGTCATATTTCGCTGAATGGTGTCATGTGGCCAGCCACGAAACCGGCGATACACAACACCCGTCGACCAGAACTCTTCCTTGAGGAACTTTTCGAAATGATGTGTCGGAACACGCACCACGAACGACTTGTCTCCACACGACTCCAACTTCTCGACCCTCAAAGTCCAGTTGGTCTTCACACGCATGTACTCCACGATCTCCTCAACCTTCGTGAATGAATGGGCACCCATCCACGACCCGACCGCAGCAAGCGTAGTTTAACCTACAATCGATCCGTGCTGCTATTATTAGTATAGACTATTCGGAAAATTGTCCCTCGTTTGCTTAGGTTTAGAAGTAATAATTTAAAATACTTGAAAAAAAAAAACTATTCAAACAATATTCTTAGTCACCAACCCGGACGACATTACCATACCCTATGACCAAACAAGCAGTGAAATCGAGTTACCTAAGATCAGTCTCGGAAACAAGGCATTTGCTATTGCACGTACATAATATATTGAACATGTAAATGTGTATATTATGTATGATGGTATCACACTGATTGATCGAGCGAAAGGAATATGGACACCGCGCACCGGTCGAATGTAGACAGACTTGTTTAGACGCATCCATTTTAAGCAATTGCTTAGTGTTGCAATAAGATTTTGAAAATGTTAGTGTGATTTTTGATATACCTGATTTATGTGATGTGCTTTACTTTATTTTTACCCGACTGCACCAGAAGGAGGGTTATGTTTTTCGAGAGTATGTATGTATGTTTGTATGTAGGTATGTATAATTGTTTGGCACGCTCTGCGGCCTGAACGGCTCGATGGATTTTAGCTTGAGAGGTGTCGTTAGATTCGTATTTACTGTGTGAGTGACACTGGGTATATCAACATTAAAAAAAAACCAAAATGGCGGATTTTTGGCGCCATATTATGCCTTGAAAAAAAAAATTTTTTTTTTAAACCTATCAAGTGGGGTAATAATGGTGGTGGTATCCTATAATAATGGTATGGGCCCCGCCTGCTTCCAAATTTTATTTAATTTAAAATGGGCTTGTTTTTAGCATTTCATTTAGTTTTAGTATAAGGTTGCAGTCGGGTTTTTTAAATTTTTTTTATTACTCTTTTTTATTTTTTTAAAGTTTTGCCAAATAGTTGTATCGTTTACTGGGGTTTATTTCACTCCCAGTGTATTGAAGAAAGACTGGTACGCCCAACTGGCAAAAACATGTGCTATAATAGTGGAGACCACGTTCCTGTTTCAGCTAATAGTTCAATAAGGGTGCTGTAATATGCGACTTGGGCACAAATTATTCGACTAATAGTGCTATGAAAGTCGTGTTACTGTGGAATAAGGAACATAATTGTGGAATAATTATCGAGTAAAAGCAAAACTGGAACTGAATGAACTAAATGCGCTAATAAACGCTTTTGTACCACATTGTGGTTACTACGTAGCTACTACTCAACATTTATTCGATCTGTAGTCGAATAATTCATGAATTCTACAACTGTTTAGCTAGTTGGGCGTAGTCGCGATGTCGGTCGTCCGGCGGCGGCGAGATGGGCGGACGACATTGTTGCCGTGGCGGATAAAACCTGTATGAGGCAGGCACGGGAGAACTGGAGGGGATTGCCCAGCAGTGGGCTAAGTCAGGCTGTGGATGAAGAGCACGATGTTAAAGAAAATAAGCATAATTAAATGCTTCCTTTAGTGCGTCAAAAGGATCGTTTGGTACGTTATGTTATTGAGTTTTTCTATTTGGTATTTCTCAGTAGCAGCCCGGAGTCTGGTTTTGTGCCCGGTTGACGGCAATAGGCTTGCCCTCTGTTACATGGGTCTTTAATATAACTAGCGAAATTTGGGTGTACTATACATACACCTCTGCCTAACCTTTCGGTGAATACAAGCGTGATGTTATGAAGTTAAGGAAGTCTTTATGTGCTAGGAAACATTCACATGAGAAAAACAATAAATCAAAATTATACCTAGTTTTATAGTTTGTTTACATGAAGCGACTGAGAAGTAAACATAGTCTAGCACTTGCCAACTTTCACCTGTCTGATAAAATGGCCATCAAAACTAACATACACACATAGACAAGTAGGTGTAAGTGCAAAGTGCCACAAAGCAAGGAGTTCTCAACCATTGACCGAACCATTTACCTTCACTTTCGTTTACACTCTTAGCTTCACCGGTCAAGTCCACGTAAAAGAGTATCTACTACGTAGCAAAAAAAAGAATCTCATTATCATGATCATCATAAACTGACATGTCAATCGATCAATCAACCTTATCAGCTAGTCACAATACACAACTCTGATAGTGTATTTCACCATCAGTATTTGCATGAAATCTTCAGCCGGATAAATGGAAATAATGCATCTTTCTCGGATTTTCAGGCTTTATTTTATGGTTAAAGACATTTATTTGTCATAAACCGAATACAATTATTCACTTAGCATGAGAAAGACTGTTCTTGGAACAAGTACCGAAACGGTATGTTTGAAGTTAGAAGTAGGTACAATATTGTTATTATTATTTTTATAGTAAAACTAGCTAACGAAAGAAAAGAAGTAACAAACATATAAACACACACACACACACTCACAAACTTTCGCCTTTATAATATTATTGTGATTGTGATAGTGTGATAATAATGTGATGGCCATTATAATTAATATCCTCCTGACCAAATTTCGGTCACGGCGGCGAGTCTCAACGGAGATTAGCTGCAAGAGACATTAACGCAGGAGATATTATAAGTAGTGCACAAGTGTGTGCGCAAACACAAGTGCACTCTCTGTTTCTTTGCTCTCATAGTCCAAAGGGACAGCAATCTGACTTGACCGGAGAGAGATCAGGCGCAGAACCAAGAGCTTTACGTACTTACTCCAAACTCCTGGCTGCTACTAAGATATTCCGGATGAAAAAACCCAATATCAGTTTGCCTGACCTACTCGAACCCAGGACCCCACGATCAGCAGTCACGCTTACGACCAGGAGGCCAACCGGGCAGTTTAAACTAAGTAACTATGCTATATAAACAATCATACATATACACAAAGGTTCGGTCGAACAAGCTATTTGGTATACAGGCAAAACTATTCATCTTTCCACTACACAGCCAATATTTAGTTTTATTTTGTGCGTATAACCATAGATATAGATAGACCTAGATAACGCAAGTATCACGAACTGTATGAAAACTAAGCGTGCCACTTTTTGACTACCTACTATGACGTCACAAGCTCGCGCTCATGCTCACGCTCACCCAGCCAGCAGTACGCAGGACTGAGCGCGAAAGTGGCGGCTTATGATTTTCGAACGTAAGCTGGTGCGATTTTTGGCACGCGATGTAGTTGCTCTTGCGTTACCTGGTTATAACTTTTTCAGCTTATGGCAACCTTAATTAAATAGAGTAGTATAAAATAATTGACTAACTCAGCACACCATTGTTTGAAAGTAGTTGCAAGTTAGCTGCCTGTATACCAAATAGCTTGTTCGACTGTACTAGTGCAAAGTGCCACAAAGCATGGTGTTCGGAACCATTGACCGATGGCCGGTAGTTACCTTCACTTTCGTTTTACGTAAGTAAGTGAGTAAGCGGCCGCATCCGCACATTGTGCTCTGAACTTGTTCTGTGATTCGGTTCTAAGATGTTGCGAAATGGTTATAAGGATGGCTAGTTTTGGTATAAATTGGTGGGGCAACTTATTAAGGCTATATATTCTGCGGTAGCTATGTGCATGAGTGTCCGGTTACGTACGGTCGAACAAGCTATTTGGTATACAGGCAAAAATATTCAACTTTCCACTATACTGCCAATATTTAGTTTTATTTTGTGCGTTATAACTTTTTCAGCTTATGGCATCCTTAATTAAATAGAATGGTATAAAAGAATTGTTTAAAAGTAGTTGCAAGTTAGCCGCCTTTTTTTTGCATGGGAAATCATCATCTCTGGGTGGAGCGGAAGGGAGTGTCAGACTCTTACTGACTAAAACCCATCCGTGTTCCTTCCTTAGCCCTTTATGTTCCGGGGTAGCGGTAACCCTTTCGGACAATCCCGCACCCCCGTGTATACCAAATAGCTTGTTCGACCGTACTATCTAATAACGAAAGAGGAAGTTTATAAAAGTTTAAAACACTAGTAGACTTTGCCAATGCAAATCATCATTATCTGCCTAGCAAAAAATTTCTGGAGAGGGCCACCCTTATCACCTAGGGGTGTAAAAATAGCCTATGACCTATTCTCAGACCTACCAAATATACGCAAAAAATTTCATAAAAATAGGTCAAGCCGTTTCGGAGGAGCGATACAAGTAACAAACACTGTGACACGAGATTTTTATATGTATACAGGGTGAAATTAAATTCATGGGCATCCTTTTACGGGGTCATTGTACTCATCATTATGAACAACTGTTACTATGGGACTAAACCCAAAATCGCGAAAAAAAAAATCAGCTGTTCCTTGCATTTATGTTCACATAACTCGTCAAAATGCAGGGAAGAGCTGATTTTTTTTTTGCGATTTCAGGTTTGGTCCCATAGTAAAAGTTGTTCATAAATGACCCATTAATTTTATTTGCTAATATTTTACATGTTAAATCTATTTTAATAGGTATGTATTTATTTATTTCTGTAACTGCCCGTGACATCACAGCGGCGGGCCCTACCAGAATACCAGCGCTGCGACATTTATTTTTTATATGTCGCAGCATCATGCTGAGATAGGAGCCTTTTGGACTCGTATAGGAGTTTCTGTCTCATTTTTCTTTTTGTTACTTTATGTTTTTTTTATATAACTTGGTTTTTTTTATTTTTACTGAGTTTAGTTTAGTTTGTGATCTTCCTGTACGAGTCACAATAAATACTTTTTCTTTCTTTCTTAATAGGATGCCCATGAATTAAATTTCACCCTGTATAAGATTTAATACTTCAAGCACATAAATGTACAGTAGGCATTTTCTACCAGTCAACCTTTGGATCTTTTGGACCTTTTCTCAACTAAGTATATTGGGGATGGCTACCAGTCTTTTACAAGAAGCTACTGACTATTTGACCTCCTCAACCCAGTTACTGAGTAATACGAACTTTACCAATGCAAATAAAAATGTAAAATTCCGAGTGTAAAACTATAAAACCATATTAATAAATCGACACTGCACGGTCAATTTATAACTGTTTAGCACTTTATAAAGATCAGGTCGTCACCTTTGACTTGAAACACATTAGCTTGCTATCTGTCTTCTGCAATTAGGTTGAGTGATCAACGGATTGTGAAGGGGAATGACGTCTGGTTATCCGTTCAGCGTGAATTTGAATTGGGTAGAAATAGTTGATATCGTTCTCATATTAATCTTTACTTGTTTCATCATAGTAAACAATTACAGCTTTAATGACTGGTCATAATGGATACTCGTATTATAAATGCGAAAGTGTGTCTGTCTGTCTGTTACCTCTTCACGCTTAAACCGCTGAACTGATTTAGATGAAATTTGGTATAGAGAGAGTTTGAGTCCCAAGGAAGGACATAGGATAGTTTTTATCCCAATATTTCCACAGGATAGACACTTATGCGGTTGAAACCGCGGGGCACAGCTAGTAATATTATAAATGCGAAAGTGTGTCTGTCTGTCTGTTATCTCTTCACGCTTAAACCGCTGAACCGATTTAGATGTTTGGTATAGAGATAATTTGAGTCCCGGGAAAGGACATAGAATAGTTTTTATCCTGATATTCCCACAGGATCGACACTTATGCGGGTGAAACCGCGGGGCGCTGTTAGTAATATTATATATATTTTTTGTCTATATTAGAAGACTTTAAAACTTAATCGACTAAGGAAAACATATCCTTCCCGGTTGACTTAAGGCTCACATTTTATGATGATGACGTAACTTGAATTAGTTCCTCGAGTTGACGGTAGAGGACGTTATTTGAATCGATGTATCGCGATGTTTTTTTTTAATAGCAAAAGACTGTCGACAGCCATTCGGCCACACCGGCCCATCAAGCATCCGGCCAATCAGGCATTTGTCCGATTTGCTCATATAGCCAATCCGGGACTGCATATAAGTAAGGTATTGTTAAAATCATCTCACTTGGCATCAAGATTACAATAAAATAAATTACATAAAGGATAGCTGTTATCAGCGTATGCCTAGGTCTAAACAGGAATATTTTTTTATCACCACCCAAATTTTTACATGTTGTTCTACCCATGAATATGAACTGTTGGAAAACCGTCTTTGTAAACGCAATAAAATCTACCTAGCTCTGTAAAGACTATCTAGTAGCTGTCAAATGTCAAATAAGAAATGTCTATGTCTCTTCCTTTTTGGTCTTTGGAATTTTGGGAATTTTGTAGTGTGCTCTGATTGATTTCGCAATAAATCCACACTAATCGTCAATATTAGTTTTTCTTTTTGCCTATAATCCATCAGGTTATGGGCCCAGGCACGGTCCTGTTTGTAATTCTTGCAATATTTATTAATTAATTCGATATTTGGCAAAAAGAAAAAAAACTTAACCTCATCGAAATTTCACCACATTGCGGCGGCAACATGGCAACAGGTATTAACACATCTTCTCTAGTCATGGACAAACTAAAAGGCATTGAAAATTATAACTCATGGAAATTCATGATGAAAATGGTGCTGATCCATGAGGACCTATGGGATTTTGTGGAGAAGGAGCCGACGGATGCTGAGCACGCTAAGAAGGTACAAAAGGCACTCGCCCGCATTGCATTATCTGTACAACCTGCTGCATTTGCACACGTCAGGTCTGCGAAATCTGCACACGAGGCCTGGACTAATCTTCAAAAGGCATATGAGGATAGAGGCTTGTGTCGGAGACTGGCGCTATTGCGAGCTTTGTTTAGTACAAAATTAGAGAACCAAAGTATGGAGAGCTACATCAACAAAATCGTTGAAATATCACAGCAACTCAGCGATATTGGGTCACCACTCGATGATGATTTCATCGCAGTCATCATGCTAAGCGGACTGACTGAGGATTACGATCCCCTGATCATGGCGATTGAAAATTCCAACATTAAATTGTCCAGCGAGGTAGTACAAGGCAAGTTGTTGCAAGAGAACCTGCGTCGTGATGACAAGAGTGAAAGCGGATCGGCCCTGGCAGCTGTGCGGAAACAACCCAAATGTTTTCGATGTAAGAAGACTGGTCACTTCATAAAGGACTGTCCAAAGAAGGTTGGTAAGAAGACAAATACTAACACTAGTAACACGACAAAGGTGGACGAGTCCAAGGCCCTGCTTACAGCCTTGTCAGCGAATATTGAAGCAGATTCATGGTATATTGATAGTGGCGCTACAAGTCATATGTGTTGTGATAGGTCTGTGATGTGTGATTTTGTGAAAAGTAAAAGTCTTGAAGTGAAAGTGGCTAACGGGGACAAGTTGTACACTGAAGGAATAGGAACTGTAAGAATAAAATTAGCAAATGATACAGTAAAAACTGTTAGTAATGTTTACGGTCCTTACATATGAAATTGGCGTTTTGTATGGAAGGAACAAAAAGTCGAATATTTTTTAATATAGGTAATATATTTAATTAATCAAAGTATGAACCATTGTTTTCAATGCACTTTTGCCATCTTATAGGTAGTTCATTGATCCCTTTACTAAAAAAACCAGTCGGACGGGAATCAATAAAATCTTTGAAGGCGATTTGGACTGCCCCATCGGAGTTGAATTTTTTCCCTTGCAAAAAGTTATCCAAATTGCGAAAAAAATGGTAATCTGTTGGAGCAAGGTCCGGGGAGTACGGAGGATGTCTAAGACATTCCAATTCAAGCTCTTCTAATTTGGTAGCCGTCTGTTGCGCAGTGTGTGGTCTGGCGTTGTCGTGAAGCAGCAGTGGCGTGGAGCTTTTTAATCTTCCCAATTTGCTTCAAGTGAATTAAAACAGTTTTATCACTAACATCGAAGCCTGCAGCTAACTCGGACGTGGTTTGCGATGGGTCCGCTTCCACAATAGCCTTCAATTCTCCATTATCAACTTGGGTCTCAGGCCGTCCACGGGGCTTGTTCTGCAGGTCGAAATTTCCAGAACGAAAACGTTGGAACCAAAAACGAACTGTGTTTTCTTTTGCAACATGACCGCCATACACATCATTCACCCTTCGAGTCGTTTCCGCAGCACTAGTGCCACGGCGGAACTCGTACTCGTAAATAATGCGATATTTTAAATTTTCCATTTTGTAAAATGAGTGACGCAAACAGAAAAAACAGAAGAAAAAAAACAAATGAATGACGGTCATCGAAGCACAAATACATGAGTAAATAGCTGTACAAATTTGAATTTGGAATTCCTTACCAAAGAGGAGAAATTCGTGATTAAAGTGGCCAGTACGAAAAACGCCAATTTCATATGTAAGGACCTAATATGTACCTAAGTTAAGCGGAAGCTTGTTATCTGTAAGTTCAACGGTTAAGAAGGGTTTCAAGGTTGTATTCAGTTTCAGTGGGTGTCATGTTTATGATAATGGGGTAGAAGTGGTTAGTGCTGCTCTTGAAAGAGGCATGTATAAATTGAATATTGCCGAAGCACTATCGGCCACTTCTAGCACTGTTACAGTTACTCCTCAGGAAGCTAGGGAGAATCTGGTGGTGAATGCAGCAGCTGCGTGTGGCGCATATGAGACCGGGGCAGAGCCAATAAATTCCAGCTGAATTATTGGAAAAGGTATGGCATCGACGGCTTGGTCACCTCAACCGAAGAAGTATGAAACTCCTCAGTAAAGGTATGGTTTCTGGTATTTCTTATAATGAGACTAGTTTTGAACCTTGTGTTCCGTGTATACAAGGAAAGCAAAATAGATTACCATTTCCAAAAAAATCATACAACAGAGCCACTGTACCATTAGAACTTGTACATACAGATCTGTGCGGCCCGATGCCCTGTTCTTCTCTTAGTGGCTCAAAATATTTTTTAATTTTCATAGATGACTTTTCTAGAAAAACTTTTGTCTATTTCTTGAAAACTAAAAGTGAAGTGTTTGAGAAGTTTAAATCATTTAAAGTCTTGGTTGAGAACCAAACAGATAGAAAAATTAAAGTTCTCAGGAGTGATAACGGTGGTGAGTATATTAATTCAAATTTCCAGATGTTTCTGAAGAACAACGGCATTAGACACCAAACCACAGTACCTCACTCGCCGCAGCAGAATGGAGTTGCAGAACGAGCCAACCGTACAATCATGGAGGCAGCAAGGTGTATGCTGCAGGATGCAAGCCTGGCTCAAGAGTTCTGGGCAGAAGCTGTTAACACAGCTGTTTATATACGAAACCATTGTCCCACAAAGGCAGTTATGGGATGTACTCCAGAAGAAAAATGTGCCAATAAGAAATGTCTATGTCTCTTCCTTTTTGGTCTTTGGAATTTTGTAGTGTGCTCTGATTGATTCCGCAATAAATCGACACTAATCGTCAATATTAGTTTTTCTTTTTGCCTATAATCCATCAGAACAACTTTCACTATGGGACCAACTCTCAAGTCACAAAAAAAATCAGCTGTTTCATACATTTTGGTCAAGTAGGTATTAAACTTTTTGTATTAAACAGCTGATTTTTTTTTCGTGATTTCGGAGTTGGTCCGTGAGTTGTCAGTTGAACGTGAATATGAATAATGAAGTAATTAAATTATTATCATCTTTCTATTTTACTCCGGAAAACATTATCTTATGATGTCCTCATGAATAACCTCTATAACATAAATCAATAAACCTATTGTTATCAACGAATGATCAATCAAACAACTAAAGCCATCAATCATTGCAGAACAAAAACAAATTAAAGACAGTACTTATTATTCAGCAAATATTTAAATTAATACAACAATGGTATTATGCGTGTCACTTTGGCATAACACGCATGGTTTGAAGAGGTCCAAATATTATAAATAATGGTGAATATTTTATTAGGCATCTATTTGTGGTGATTGCCGCAGGCTATGGTCATCACTTCTAGTCAACATGCCTATGATGATTTAATAAAAACAACTGACTTCAAAAAAAAACTGTACAAAGTGATAAATAATTTTAATTTTGGAAGTCGGTGTCGTTGGTTCCGCATTTTCGTTTTTTGACACCGACTTCCGAAATTAAAGTTATTTATCACTTTGAAGTGTTTTTTTTAAGTCAGTTGTTTTTTTTTTGTAAATGGAGGACCGACGAAAAAAAGTTTTTATTTTTTACTTTTTAGTTGTACCTACCCCACACAAATTCAATTAACACTAGTTCATTGAAGAATTGAAGACACCGACTAGACGAATCATCAAAATTCGCATAGAAATACCGGAAATGCAGTACATTTATGCATATAACTTCGTACATAAGAATAATTACCTAATGTATTATAAAATAAAACCTTCCTGAAAGCACGTAGATCACATATGTGAAAGAATTATCAATGTCAGTTCTATAGTTTTTGAGAAAATCGCGGATATACAAAAAAAACATACGTACGGGTCGAATACAGAACCTCCTTTTTTGAAGTCGGTTAATAAATAATCATTAAGTCAAGTCAAAACAACTCTATTGAGAGTTGATTCGAATATTTTTCTACATCTGATTAAACACCCACTTATTCATTCATCATCATCATCATCAGCCGATAGACGTCCACTGCTGGACATATGCCTCGGGACCAAGCACATCCACTTCGACCGATTTTGTGCTTCTCGCATCCAAAGGGTTCCTGCGGCTTTCACAAGGTCGTCGGTCCACCTTGTGGGAGGCCTATTCCAGCGCTACGTCTTCCGGTACGCGGTCGCCACTCCAGAACCTTTCGGCCCCATCGGTCGAAAGATATATATGTAAGCGTGAAGAGGTAACAGATGGACAAACTTTCGCATTTATAATATTAGTATGGATTTGTAGCCTTTCAATTTGGTGTTAGTAACAACAACAAAAACAACCAGTCTTACCAAGGGGTATCGTATTACCCAGTAACTGGGTTGTGGAGATCAGATAGGCAGTCGCTCCATGTAAAATACTGGTATTCAGCTGCATCCGGTTAGACTGGAAGCTGACCCCAACATAGTTGGGAAAAGGCTAGGCAGATGATGGCGTCCCGGTTTCGTGCGTGCCTCATCCAGGTTTTTCCCGGAATTTTGACTAATTATCATCAACCAAACGCTTTTTTGGACGGTTTCTTTGGCCTAACCATTTCCACCATTCGATCACTGTTTAGACGGTGCAACAATTATTTTTGCTTTTACTTTAGGCATGCCATCGGCCATTAATTCGTACTGTGTAAATGATAAATGATTTATTTTCTGTAAGTAGGTTTTTACAAACACTTTTACACGTCAATCATATTTTTTTAAAGCTAGATGTGGTCGGCGTTTCCTATCTGACTAGTCTGAAAAGAAAGGCCGAAACAAACTCAGAGGTCACAGTCTCTTTTAAAGTCCAGACAAAATAATGGTCAGATTATGTGAAGACCATGTAGATTGGTGTCTGAAATGGTCTTTTGAGGAAAGAACCACACAGATTGAGCGGACCTGTCCAGTCAGCGCACGCATTTGTCAAAAATCGTGCAGCTCAACTCAGAACTTGAGGAGCTCAACAATTCGACGAACAATACCAAAGAAAGGACATTTGGGTAAGCCGCATAAATTACTCAAACTGCCAGATCATGATTAAAACTAACTAAGAAGGAAAACAGAAAAAGAAATGACTCACATAGGCTTAACAAAAGAAAAATCACTTCAAAAAGGTATCGATTACCATTAATTTCAGCACTGCAACGTTCTTTCACCTTCAATATTTTCTTCCTATCTTTCCACCTCAACCCCCTCTCGATAATCACCAAATAAAACACTCTCCATGATATCCCAGAGACAGCTCTACGTAGAGTCGTACTCTAGCTAGAGTCGCGTCGATAACGTCCCCGCTCTAGCGTATAAATCTATTTGAAATACTCCGACGTAGAGCGATTGAGGTAAAATGGTTACAGTGTGTAATTTGTAGGTAGAGGTCTTGTGTTATGTGGGATTATGTTTATACGAAGGCTTTATTCAGAGGTATATTTAAGAGACAGAATTTGACTCATCTGAAAATACTAGTCAAATGGTAAAAATAATCAAAATAATAAGACTAATGCTGGAGATAAAGGTGTTTGACAGTTTAAATATAATAATGGTGCCGATTTTGGTGTTCACAAACGAAACTTTTAAGTTCAGTGCATCTTTTTCTTTCTATTTCATTAAGAAAAGGACAGAAGATAAATTTTAGTTTAGTCTTGTCAAATTAATCATCGCCTGACGTAAATTGACTTAATTTTAGTAGGCAAGTTTTTAATCACGTCTAAACTTGTATGGGATAATGTCAGTCGCTGATTAATTTGACAGGACTAAACTAAAATTTAACTTCTGTCCTTTTCTTAATGAAATAGAAAGAAAAAGATGCACTGGACTTAAATTTAGTTTAGTTTGTGAACAACAGAATCGGTACCAGTACCAGCCTTTTGTTGTCTTCCTCACAATTTTTTTCCTTCACCGATGTCAGTTATGTCCAGGGGCGTAGCTACCGCCGTATCTGCCGTATCAATTATACGGGGCCCCCGGGCCACGGGGGCCCCCAACGTGCGTAATTTTTTATTCACATGACAAAAGTAAAAAAAAAGGAAATCAGCTATAAATGATTTATTAAATCAGTTTGCCGAAAAAAAGGCAAGGAGAGTGTATATTTGAATTATTTTTAAAAAAATTTGGAAAAAGTGACAGCTAGATAATTATGATGAATAAATATGTCTTTTAATTTTATGCAAACATTTTTTTTTCTTTTGTGAGAAATCTTTACCTTTCCTAAGGGCCCCTAAACAAGTTTTTATACGGGGCCCCGCCAAGGCACGCTACGCCACTGGTTATGTCCAAAATAAGCTTAGAAAGTACACATGAATTGAGGCCTTAACTACTAGGCCAAAAGGGTAAAAGTTATTTGAAATATCAAGTAGGCATCCCAACCTGAAGGTTAATTCCAGTAATTAAAAACGTGCATAATCTAGTCGCAGTCTCATCTCAGCGACAATCAATGTCAAGAACATGTCAAAAATGTAGGGAAATTAGAGATATTTTTGACAGATTGAGACTGAGGACTGTGAACGTTCTTAAAATTATGAGAATTGCCTGTTTGATTTTAAATGGTCATAGCCGCTAATGGACATCTGTAATATCAAAAGCACAGTAGTAATCTGCGTTCGCAATTTATTTGCCAAACAAATATGAATTAATGGAAAAATAATTTTAAGTCCTACACAATAAAGTTCAGTGTACGCTACAACTTCAAATATTTTTATAGCGTTTTCAATAGTGCTAGTCACTCTGAAATCAACTTAATTGACATTGAAATAAAGTTGACATTTGTATAACATAAAATGGGATACTATAGATGGCCATCCCATTGACAAAACCGTCTCCTCGAAATGTCACATGTGCTTGTAAAATCGCCGGCACCCATGACCTTCAAACGAGAACATAGCAACGCTGCTTGTTGGTTGACATGCGGTCAGATTTCCCCGAAAAACTTTAAAGAATTCTGTGCTGAGTTAACTCCTCAAGCGTCAAGTGTACACCAAGTGTACATAAGAGAAAGTGCTCGATACATCAAGTGTACACAACAGTGTCATTGTTCTATGGTCATTGTTATAACAATGTGTTTACTGCGCCCATTCAACTACTCCGACGCGTGGGGTGTTTGTGGGGGCAAACGTGTGAGAGATTAAGGATATTTTTTTATTTCTGAATGGGCCCGCTCTTGACCTCGATCACGCCTGATAGAAAGCGATGGAACGAGCATACCCGGAAGATGCCTAAGGCACTGGAACTCCCACGCGCCGACGAAACACAGCAGGCTGCTTGACGCCGGCCTCCGGTGGTAGGGTGATCGCAAACCAGGCGGACGTTAGCCCTACCACCGCAAGGGAAGAATTGGCCAGTCAAATAAGGTGTTGGGTGTGACTGTCCAGGATGCGCCGAGCGCTCGGTTCAGTTAAGTAACTGACGAAACAAACTGCGCTGCACGAGGAGGCTTCTTCATGCATCCCAAAATTAAGAATAATAAGAATATTTAACCTAAGTAAACATTTTTGTCCAAATAATTATCATGCCACTGCCATTAAAAAAACATCTATCTTATTTAATAACTCACACTGTGATAATTATTTATTTAAAGCTAACACAGACATGCTATATTTGACTAACTAATAAAAAGTTCAAAACTTAACAAACAAACCTACGGTCTTTTTAACACTTCGACTGACTTAAGTAACTCTCAAATAAAACTCTACAAAATCTAATTTGTGATATTATCCTGAGACATAGTCTATGTAGAGCCGATAGCGGCCCGCTCTACCCCGCATAAATCTGCCTAATCATTTGAAATACTCTACCGTAGAGCGGCGTTTAATACGCCACAATGTAGCGCCAGACAGACATAAGACTCTATGTCTGATGAGGATTGAAGAACTGATTTGTTCTTGTAGAAATAATCTTACTTGGTACTACTGGGAAAAACACTAAAGCAAATATTCTATTTTTTTTACAAAAAAATAATGTTAAATATTGCTAAAAAAAAAGAATTTTGCAAATCGGCTTATAAACAACGGAGTTCTGTGGTAACAAATAAAAAAATCAACCGAATTGAGAACATTCTACTTTTTTTACCCGTTAAAAAAAAAACTGTTAGTTTTTAATTGGGCAATAGGATCACTGCTTGTAATAAAGGAGAATACCGTTTATCTTTAACATAGTTGTACAAAATTGTGCCTGTATTCAAAGGCTTGAAAAAGGCCTTTTCACCATGTTTGTAATTCAGTAAAACGAAACAAAGAAACAAAATCAGAATTTTATTTGTTACTAGCTGCGCCCCGCGGTTTCACCCGCGTAAGTCTCGATCCCGTAAGATAATCGCGATAAAAAGTATCCTATGTCCTTTCCCGGGACCCAAACTATCTCTATACGAAATTTCATCTAAATCGGTTCAGCTGTTTAGGCGTAAAAAGGTAACATACAGACAGACAGACAGAGTTACTTTCGAATTTATAATATTAGTATGGATACTGTCCCACTGCTAGAAAAAGACCTCCCATCTTTCCTTCCATTGGCCCCGGTCCTGCGCTTGTTCTTGCAAAAGAAGATATCCACGTCATCCATCAGAAATATAAAGTTAATAAACTTTTTAATGTATAAGAAAGAAGTTCGCAAATATAATAACAGCTGTACTCAAAACTCATCACACAAAAACTCATCATATAAAAGCTTAAGGAAATGCACAGCTAACACTAATTAGCAATAATATTTAAAACAACGTTCCCAAACGCTAAGCGAAATTTATGCCAAGACAATATTAGAGCAGAGAAATGAGAGAAAATGCAATAACAATAAATAGCAATAAATAAAAGGATTCAGTTGTTGCTTGTATTGTATGATACTAATCCTGCGGGACGGAAAGGGGTGGAGGCGATGTTGTGCTGACAAATATTTTTTGGGGCAAAGTTTTGGAGTGCAAAAACTATATGACTCATCTGCCTAGCCTTGTCCCTTTTTTTTGGGGTCGGCTTCCAGTCTAACCGGATGCAGCAGAATACCAGTATTTTACGTGCAGCGACTGCCTATCTGACCACCACAACCCAGGTACTGGGTAATACGATACCCCTTGGTAAGACTGGTTGTCAGACTTTCGGGCTTCTGACTACTCGTAACGACTGTCAAAGATCCACGAATGACAGCCGGGACCAACGGCTTAACGTGCTTTCCGAGGCACGGAGGGGTCTCGGTATGTAAAGATGGCCACCCATAATCTGATCGATCGACCTGTGTGGCTGTTATTATTTAGCCACGGGCCCCTCTCAAAAACTATATGACTAAATATATTTTTTATTTCAAGAAAGAGTTGCATGCATGGTAGGAGACTTATGAGATAATGATCATGGCACTGATAATAAATGACAATATTTATTAATAAATAAGTCAATTTTTTGGTGGCGTAAAATAGAAAGAGTATGGGCCAAT
The DNA here is from genome assembly GCA_945859645.1 of Amphipoea oculea. NCBI lineage: Eukaryota > Metazoa > Arthropoda > Insecta > Lepidoptera > Noctuidae > Amphipoea > Amphipoea oculea. The sequence goes on from OX243873.1 coordinate 22,013,644, forward strand.
TTAGTTAGTAAGAAGCGTTAATTACTTAACACAGAGCTATTGCATAATCAGCATATAATGTTCCCACTGCTGGGACACAGGCCTCATCTCTTCGAAAGGGAGTCGGCTGTAATCCACCACGCGAGGCCAATGCGTGTTGGTAGATGTCACATGTGTTCGAAAGTTTGGTTCTAGGACATATTGAACATAGGAGCTATTGATTAAACTATGTTAATACTAACGTTTGTTTATTCATCTCAAATATTTATGTGTACCAGAGTTCGGTCTCGATACAATTATCTTACTAACGCTAGATATACCAATGCGTCTAACAACTCTAAAATCACGTGCCTACCTAAATAACCCAAAAAATCTTCGAGAACATCTTACACCCCAAATTTTTCTCTACATAACAGCGACTCCACCGCTCTCATCTCCGCAGAACTAATCCAAGGCAGCGTCGACTGTTACGGCGATTACTTTAATTGGCTCAATCTCCATTCAAAACCACCTCGCGGCCTGAGGGGGGCGGAGTGCGGGGGGCACGGGGAGGAGGCGGCTAGATTTATGGCAAAAGGGTAAGGCTCATGATCCCTGTTTATGAAGGAAGATGGCGAAAAATTGTGGATGCGATAGTTTTGTGGGTTTGAGTTCGGGTTGTAAGTGTTTGCTGGTGAGGGTTGGGGTGGTAGAAGCATTGTTAGGATTATGTAGTCTATTAAGATTGGTTTAGAGTTTAAAATGTTTTATACACTTTCTAAAGCATGCTTTGTAGTTGATGGGCGAAACTATGTAGTTCTTCATCTTCTGCCTGCTTTATAAGGGTACATAAGTGCCCTTGTAGTTTTGACAATTGGAAAAATGTAAAGTTAATACTCGTACTATCTCTGCTGTAGTTGTGACAAAGGACATACAGTGACCTTATTGTTAATGTTCTTTATAAAAGTCAGGTGCGTAGTACTCGAAAACGGCAAGCGTGTATGCCCAGAGAGGCAATTCTCGCAATTTGAAGAACGTTCAGTCTGATCTCAGTCTCAATCTGTCAAAAAAACCTCGAATTTTTGACAGATTCGGTGTCAAAAAGTCGGTGTCAAAAACGAAAATGGGGAACCAACGACACCGACTTCCGAAATTAGTTATTTATACTAAAAAGTGAAAAAAATAAAAACTTTTTGTAAAAAAGTTTTTATTTTTTTCACTTTTTAGTGTTAACTGAATTTGTGTGGGGTGGGCCACACAAATTCAATTAACACTAGTGCATTGAAGAATTGAAGACACCGACTAGAAGAATCATCAAAATTCGCATAGAAATGCCTGAGATGCAGTACATTTATGTACAAAGGAATAATTACCTAATTTATTATATACTAAAACCTTCCTAAAAGTATGTAGATCACTTTAATTAAAGAATTATCAAAATCGGTTCATTAGTTTTTGAGAAAATCGCGGACGTACAAACATACATACATACATAAGAGTCGAATACAGAACCTCCTTTTTTGAAGTCGGTTAAAAATACCTCGAATTTCCCTGCATTTACATTTGTAGTCGTATTTTTTTCATTTGGGTCATTTACTCATCATTATGAACAACTTTTACTATGGGACCAAACCTGAAATCGCGAAAAAAAAAACAGCTGTTCTCTACATTTTGACGAGTTATGTGAACATAAATGCAAGGAACAGCTGATTTATTTTCGTGATTTTAGGTTTAGTCTCATAGTAAAAGTTGTTCATATTGATGAGTACAATGACCCCTTAAAAGGATGCCCATAAATTCAATTTCACCCTGTATAATGTTGTATGTAACAAGATCTATTTCTTCACAGAGACACATAGAATACTTTCAAAGTTCAAGATTAATTATATATGTAAATGATGTATCAATTTGTTAGGTAATTTAAATTATTTCCACCTTGATAACCTAACACATTTCAAATAAAAATGTTATCTATACCAACATACCATAGCCCGGAGCTATCACGATTGCCCATCAGGTGATGGATTACTTTATAGACATAAAAACTATAACCATCATGTATTCATTAGGTGCCATAAACCTTTTAACATTTTGCCCACGACATTTGATACAGCAGCAGTGGTGGCCCAGTGGCAACGGCCCTGTCTTGGATTCCAACCCAGCCAAGCTCTTTAGATATTTTGTGTAAATAATTTTTATCACCACTGCTCTCAAAACGGTAAAGGAACATTTCGTGTGAAAACCCGCATATCCTAGAACCAAAAATTCGAAGACATGTGACATCTACCGACCTGCACTGGTCCCGCATGGTGGATTATAGCCCACTCCCTTTCGAATAGAGGAGGCCTCTGTCCCAGCAGTGGGAACATTATAGGCCAAGGTGGACCGATGACCTTGTGAAGGCCGCAGGAACTCCGTGGATGCGAGAAGGACAGAACCGGTCGAAGTGGAGGTGCTTCGGGGAGACCTATGTCCAGCAGTGGACGTCTTTCGGCTGAAATGATGATGATGATGCTAAGGATGATGACACATATACAAGCAAGAAGAATAATGTACCCCGGTTTTTGTAATAAGTACTTACCTAACTTTATTAAAAAGAGTGTCCATGGAGTTTCGTTCCCGTTCTTCTCCATAGAGACCTTCGTTTTAGAACGGGCAACTAGCTTGCAGCTTTCTCACTCTTTAGTCAAAAAGTTGAAGCTAGTTGTCCGTTACGTTGCGATGCATTTTGATGTTTTGCGAGTGTTAGTATGCAGTTGCATGATACTCGTAAATGGTCCACATAAATGGTTTTCTTTCATCCCAACTTTGTCATATAGCTAACACTTTACAAGACTACCTGAAGTTGAGTGACATATTTTTACAGAAAAAGCGGAAATAACAAGGAATACAGAACAGGACAATGTTTACATGTCCACCTTTATCCCTAATATCAGCTAACTAAAAAATACCGCATAAAAAGCGCAAAAAACGAGGGTAACCAGCCATAAATAAACGATGATACAGGTGGTACAGCATCCTTATTATTTAAGATGTGTGTACGCGTCTGTCCGTCGGGCCGGTGGCCGATATATCAACATTAGTACGTCCCCCGTCTAGTCCGTGAGAGGGACATGTCGGAGCATGTTGGGTGACTTGGGTGCTGGATGTGGCTGGCAGAAGATTTGCTTAAAAATACATTAAAAAAAAAAACGTTAAACCTGATTACTTATAATAATTTTGTGGGTGAAACAGTTGAGAAAGCAGACCAGAGGGATAATTCTCGTAATTTCAAGAACGTTCACAGTCTGATCTCAGTCTCAATCTGTCAAAATTACCTCTATTTTCCCTACATTTTTGACAAGTTTTTGACATTTTTTGTCGCTGAGATGAGACTGCGACTAGATTTTGAAGACTTTAAATTACGAGGATTGGCCTCCAGGTGTCTTTGATGAACATGAAAAGTTTATTTTCTCTTGACTGTACTTACCTGTCAAAAAGAGAAGTAGATAATACAGAGATTAAAACAGAAGAATAACTAGCAGGGGATCTAGGGAGGGGAGGGGGGTTAAGGGAATCAGACCGCAATAGATCGAAAAAAATGGCATTGACTTCCAAAACATTTCTGTTTTGTTTGGTGACAGTTACTGTTAAATATTAGTGCAATTTTATTGGTCCTAAAAAGAAGGTTTGATATTCGGAATTTATAACGGGATGAAACTAGGTGGGTACGTTTTTTGCCATTTTACTTATTTCTTGTCCACGGCCGTTGTTGAAATTACAGACACACATTTTTTTTTTTCAAAATTGTCTCTAATGTCAAAAATACAACTCTTGTATGTTGTGACTGCTTTTCACCAAGTAAGCTGTACACGTCAGGCTATAAAACCCTGCAACATAAAAACATACACATACATACACACATAATCAGCCTATAATGTTCCCACTGCTGGGACACAGGCCTCCTCTCTGTGAGAGGGAGTGGGCCGTAATCCACCACGCGGGCCCAGTGCGGGTTGGCAGATGTCACATGTCTTCGAATTTTTGGTTCTAGAACATGCCGGTTTCCTCACGATGTTTTCTTTAACCGTTTTGAGAGCAGTGGTGATGAAATAAATTACACATAGTAAAGCGCCTGTCTGGATTCGAACCTACGACCTACAACTTGTAAGTCGCGGCCGTTACCACTTGGCCACCACTGCTCTCACATAAAACACATAAAAACATAGCTTCAATTAATTTAATTCTGTCGACTGAACATTTCAGTATTTAAATATTTTATTTTGTATTGATAATACATATACTTAAGTCTGTCACATCTAGTAGTTCTCACACATCACTATCCTTGTAGTGACCCATGGGACGTCAAAAATGAAGATTTAGTCCCCCACCGCGTCATACGTTACCAACTAATGAAAACACGGCTGTGGCCTGATGAAGCTGTCACTTCACCAACTCAGCTGTGAAGGTAGTAGGGGATAGAAGGGTGAGCATTAATCCAAGGTATTGAAGGACAAAGCGACTCATGTTAAGATAGCATTTCATAATCATGCCATCCTCGGATACAGAACGGAAATGGGTTAATAACAACTAGAAACGACTGACAGACAGAAGGAGGTCCAAATACAGGGTGGCGCAACCTGCTACCATGTATTCAGTACCTACATAATTCTGAACTCTGATGTTTTATTATACACCCTATCACTAGAAGCTACCGCATCGTAGGTGCTCAAAAGGGAACAAAGTTGAATATTGGTGCTCTAATGGGAATACCTTTGGTGCTCTAAAAAAAGGTGCTCTGAAAATAGGTGCTCAAACGGGAATACTTCTTAGCGGTTATTAGAAAAAACATTTGCTGTTCCATACATTTTTACCGCGTAGGTCCTTTGTATGAAACAGCAGATGATTTCCTGCCACCCTGTATTATCGAATAAAGAACCATCATTCATTGAGTTGACTATATTCATAATACGAGTTACCAAGGCGATACATAAAGCAAATGTCTTTGCTTTAGGGTCACCTACGGACAGCAAGATGTGAGCATATAGGTACAGGGTGAATTTTTCAAGTGGGCGTGGATGGCCAAATCCGAAACTATGAGGACTAGCGAAAAGTACTCAAAGGAGTAGTTTCGGAATTGGCCATCCACGCCCACTTGGAAAATTCATCCTGTATATAGTAAAGGTTTTGGTAAGCAATAAAATTACAAGTTAACTAACATCTCGTAAAAGACAACCGAAGGAAACGATTTCTAAACTCTACTGTCACTACGCAGCAATATCTACATTAATTATTGCGGTATTAAAACCAACAAGTAATGTCGGCTTGACAAGCAGTATTGACGAACGTGCTGGTAAAACTACGGATGTGATTATGGTTATGAAGAATAGATGCTGGCGCCGATTCTCTTGTTCACAAACTAAACTAAATTTAAGTTCAGTGCATCTTTTTCTTTCTATTTCATTAAGAAAAGGACAGGAGATAAATATTAGTTTAGTCCTGTTAAATTAAGACACTCCATAAACAATTTAGACGTGCTTAAAAAATTGGCTATTATAAATACGTCAATTTACGTCACGCACTGACTTATTTGACAGGACTAAACTAATATTTATCTCCTGTCCCTTTCTTAATGAAATAGAAAGAAAAAGATGCACTGAACTTAAATTTAGTTTAGTTTGTGAACAAGAGAATCGGCGCCATTGTACAGCAAACCACCCATCATTGACAACGAAACCAGTATAATAATTATGACCTCTTATTTTATTGAAACTCCGTACTACTCTAGTCCAGTCAAGGTTAAAGTGTTCCCGCCTAATCTGCATTCGCAATTTATTTGCCAAAAATGTAAACAAATACGAGTTTATGGAAAAATTACTTTAAATCATACATAATAAAGTTCAGTTTACGCTACAACTTCAAATAATTTTATGACTTTTTCAATAGTGCTAATCACTCTGTAATCAACTTAATTAACATTAAAATAAAGTTGAAATTTGTTTAACTTGAAATAGTATTAATTTGAAACATAAGTTTGAATAGACTTTACGTGCGAGCTACTCCTTGCTATATGAAAAAATCGGCCAAGTGCGAGTTAAGACAAATAACGGCAAAAAAATCACGTTTGTTGTATGGGAGAAATACAACATCTGTGAAAAATTCAACTGTCTAGCTATCACGGTTCATGAGATACAGCCTGGTGACAAACAGGCAGACAGACGGACAGTGGAGTCTTAGTAATAGCGTCCCGTTTTTACCCTTTGGATACGGAACCCTAAAAATGCAGTATTCGCCAATCCTTTTTCGTGTCTCTGGATGGATAGGTATACTAAAAGCCAGCCAGATTTGGTATTGTATTGGGCTGGCTTCTATACTATGCATACATACTCAGCCTTTAGTGTTCCCACTGCTGGGACACGGGCCTCCTTTCGTTGAGAAGGACTGGGCCTTAATCCACCACGCGGGCCCAGGGCGGGTTGGCAGATGTCACATTTCCTAGAGTTTTTGGTTCTAGTAGGACATAATATCGGCATCCTCACGATGTTTTCGTTCACCATTTTGGGAGCAGTGGTGGGTTTGAACTCATGACTTACAATATGCGTAAGTCGTAAGTCGGGGCCGTTACTACTGAGCCACCACTGTTCCATACCATAGCCAATGATTAATCCACACCCTTATTCATTTAAGGGGACTTCATGACCTAAGGCGCGGTCACTGTCGCACTGCATAGAAAAGAAAGAGTAGCGCGATGACACAACGCTGATAATTTATTGCAAAACATGACGCAATTATCTATGTACAAAAAATCTATTGTTTGGACTAAAAAATTAAAACACTAGTGCCTTAGTATGTTGCTTGTAGAATAATCTGAAAAAAAAATCAGAATGTTTGTAAGTATATTAATATGGTTTTTATTGTAAAAAAAAAGTTTTTAGAGGTATCTTCATGATTTTTTTCCATCGTATCAAATTAGTTGTATTATGTTTTCAACACACTATCCAGCATATATCCTGAAGAATATCACATATTTATCTGATTTTGTTTACTGTAATCGATCATATACTTTTATTGCTTCTAAAACTTGCGTTTTTTTTGCGTTTACATCCTTTAATCCCCTCAAGTATGATCTCTTATTATGAGTAGGTATCTCTTTGGCTCATCACTTATATCTCCCCAACATTTTCTTACCTCAGCGAGATATTTTCCTATATTTTCAAGTCTTAAACTCCTGACCGCGTTAGGCAAGATTATTTCCCATAAATCTGGCCATCATAGCATGGTGAATGATAAATATCGTGCTCCGATGTAGTGATCGCTCCGATATTTCAGTCTACTCTAAGATTCCTGCCCCTTGAAAATTATCGAGAGCTTAACTCTTCGAGGGCGTCAGGGGTAAGATGCTCTACTTTATAGACCGATTGCCTGAGGTAGCAGCGCGGTGCGGGAGGGGTGTGGTGACGTGATGCGAGAGCTCAGTGATTCGTCAACTTGTGACAACTTACACCGCTCCCGCACCGCGCAGCTACCTCAGGTAATGTGTTGGTTTATGCGGTCGGCCTGTAGCTTATTGAGATTTTTTTAACTTCTGTGTAGTATGTCCTTTATTTGCCTGGTGGTATGCCTCTCGACTGTCTTAAAAATTTTCTGTTAATTATATTAGAATTTTTCGGCATTTTACAATTACGTGCTAAACACTATTGTGGAGGCCATTTTGAAAAATTACTCTGTAGGTGCAATTTCTAGGTGATCATGTTTAACTTTTTTAACACTATTAGGAACTTTTACGATGCATGGTGGCCGTTGGCAGAATTTCTAAAGAAAGCTTCTTACAGGATGAATCATCAACAATCAACATTTCTTTTTTCTACAGTCGGCATGTCAAGAGCCGTTAGATTTTTTTTTCTAAAACGGCCTGATCTTAACCTCGATGCGTTTTTCCTGTCTTTAAATTTCTTCTAAACAGATATGTTTAAAAATAAATTATAGCAACAACCATAGAATAAGGACAAGCAATTAATGTGACCCTTTTTTCGTTGCACTAGCACTGGCAAGGTTTTGGCGTAGTGAGAGCAAGTTTGTACACTCACAAACTTGCTCTCACTACGCCAAAATCTTGCCAAGTTACGTGTTGTACTGTACTGAAACAAACCCTGTAAAACTCTCAAAAACTGACAACAAAAAAATGTTTTTCTTTCTTCTTTCGTCACACACACACACACATATAAAATAACATACACATATTTTTTTGAAAACCTATTTAAATTTATGAAATGACTTTAAGGGCTGGCCTATATCTTGGCCAAAGAATTAGCATTGCCATACAACGTGGCAATGCTGCCAGCCTTTTGGGCACTGTTCCTGTTGACAGCGATGCGGACGAATTCTTTGATGCCCTATGATTATTTTGTTTATTTTTTCATATAATTGTACATATTATTATAGTTTATATGTTAGCTTATAATATGTTAATATCTAGGGAGTGGGACACAAGTTCTGTTGTTTATTAAAATCTTTGAAAAATTAAAAAAGAAATGACTTCTGACATTATGGACGTAACTGTGGCATAATAAAATCATGCTCACAGTAATATAATGTAACAGAAGAACCGCCTACTCTAAATCAACGTTACAACAATTTACAAACAGCACCCACCATAAAATATTACGAAACAGAGCACTCTCCAGTCCGTCTCAGCAGCAACTAGCCAATCTCGTTCATAGATAATTTATTTGTGCGCATCACGAGAGGTTTCGCTCTTATGTAGGTTACACACAGCTCCATATTTCCTTCTGACGTCGATATTTATATAGATATTATTGATGGTGTATTAGTTTGGTTAGGTAATAGGAGATTACGCTTAGAAGAACTTGGAAGCCGTCTATGAATCATTATCTGCCTAGCCTTATCACAACTATGTTAGGGTCGGTTTACAGTCTAACCGAATGCAGCTGAATACCAGTATTTTACTTGAAGCGACTGCCTATCTGACCTCCACTACCCAGTTACTGAGTAATACGATGAAGTTATTGAGACTGGTTGTCAGACTTCTGAATACACGTAACGACTGTCAAAGATCTACAAATGACAGTCGGGACCAAGCACGGATATCGGGACCAAGGCACGGAAGGGTCCCGATATGTAAAGGATCGAAAGTCACCCATCCACGGACTGACGTCGGCAAGCCTAGCCTAACCTTTGATCGACCCTTGCGGCTGTTATTATTTAGCCACGCGAGCTCCTCTGGCTACCTATGACTAAAGGCTGAATCCTCCAGTTTGTGGAAGACAATTTAATTTTAGACAAATCTGAACTTCTTAGAATTTCGATGGCGAGTCGGTCAAAAATTTGGTTACAGATTTGACACCTTCAGAAGCGTCCATCAATTCCTGTAATGTGCAGACAAAAGGAACACCCTTCGTTTGTGAAACAGGAACAGCACCACATTTAGGTACACTCCAGGGCGGCGTCATCTGTGAATCTCCATCTGAGCAGGTTTTTCTTGCTTCGGCCAACCTCATCTCATTTCATCTTATAATGTGAATGGTGGTTGCTGTCAGCTATTTAGACACCTAATAAAATTAAAAAATAATAATAAATAAAGAAGCTGGGTGTGCCGAGAAAAGAAAAGTGTTTTCTTTAATATTTTTTAACACTTATATTATTTCTTTAGAGTAGCATTAAATAAAATATTTCTAGAATATACATTCTTTTATAATTGTTTTCTCATAAGCTCAAAAATACCTAAAAATTATCATTATTATTTAAATCTTTGAATTGAGTTACCTACTCGTGTGTGCACCGTCCTTGGGTTTGTATTTTAATTTGGACCAACCCAAGGGAATCCAAGTTTAGAACAGGGATGGATGTCCAGGCCCATCCATCAAATGTGACCCTCATCCACTTCAAATACCCACGGGTAAAGACGACCAACTTCACCTCACTTTAACGATTGACAAAACATAAATTAATTAAATTATTAATTAAATGACAAGACCTAATAAATCTAAAACTTTGCGGTTATAAATAAAAGTTGGGCAACACGTCCGGGAATCGAATCAGGGCCTGTCCGTTCGCCTCTCACCTCGGAGGGAGAGTGAGTGATTAGGGAAGGCCCGCGGGGGCCTTTCGTCAGGGCTCACAGGGATGCAGCACTGAGGTCGGGGTTTATTACCTTTTAAAGGGCTAAAGTTTATTTTAGAAAGATTTTGGTTAGGTGTTTAAAGTGTGGAGAAGAAGGTGTTTTGCAGTTTAAATGAACATGGACTGTCACGTTCATGGAGCACAACAACCAGTGCTCCATGGTCACGTTTATACAACCCAAATTATGTACTAACATAGTTGTAAAGTCACTCGCTCAATATAGAAGGTAAAATCCTACTAATATTATAAAGGCGAAAGTTTGTGAGTGTGTGTGTGTGGGGGTGTGTTTATATGTTTGTTACTTCTTCACGCTCAAACGGCTGGACCAATTTTGATAAAATTATGTATGGAGGTAGCTGACACCCTGGAGTAACATATACTCTACTTTTTATCCCGATATTCTCACGGGATCGACACTTATGCGGGTGAAACCGCTGGGCGCAGCTTGTATAAAAATAAATTGACTATTTTATGGGAACACCTTTCCTGATAGTGTTTAAATTCTGTTTTTACTAATTACTTTTCTTGCCCACTGTACCATTTAAATGTCATCTCTAACAAAATGAAAAGTTCAGAAACTAAAGTGGTACTTAGACTGATCCCCCTTACTCCTCATGACCATTTCTGCAAACAATCTTGAATTTCAGCGTATCAGCCTTAGCATACTTCAAAACCCCCATAAAATAAATAATAAAGCTACCAGAACCTTAAAAGTGTCTGGCGAGCGACAATAAATCGCTGGCGTGATGTCGTTAATTATAAAAGTAAGACAAGGCTGGGTGGGTCAAAAAACTAATGGCGGCTATCCGTCACTAGGTGTCGCTAATGTCGCCCTTATTGAAATTATGTGCTGTAGTTTGTGGAGGTAAAAGAAAATGTTGAAATACCGTTTGGAAACATAATTTTTCCTTTATTGGTTTTTTTTTTCTACGTAACCTACGTACACCTACACGTAAACCTTAAATCTATCGTTACAGGTTGATGCGATAGTTAAGTTCACATATTATTTACGTCTGTTCCCGTTGTCCCCATTGACGCTGTCCTGTCCCCATTGAATGAAGACAGCGGAACTCAATAAAAATAATTAAAATGTATTCTATTATAAAACCTACACAACTTGATTGTTTTAAAATTGTGAATTGAAATGAGGAAAAAAGTGTGACAAGTAGTTACTTAGATACTACTTTTCGTGTTATTTTATTTCTTTAATAAAATAATGCGTGTAAGGTGATGGAGGGTCAGATTCGATTCACTAATGTCTATTCTAAAAGTAGGTATGGAAGTGTAAAAAAACCTTGTTCAGGTAAGTTTTTGAGCAATCACTCAATAAAGGGCATCAGTATTTAGAAGGTTCTAACTTTATATTTGGCTTGCAAATTGTAATTAAGGTTCTTTGTTAGTAGTGTTGTTGTTGTGAATAAATTAATAAACCTATCTCATAACTTTTTTAACCTAAATAAATTGTGATTGAATAACATAAATATCATGAAAAATCATTGAGATAAGAACTTTGGCCTTTGGGTGAATGATAAGAAAAAAAAAATTCTACAGTCTTCATTTTACCAACTCTTTATCAAACAACTAGCATGAACATTATCTACTGCATAAAACAATCACTCCAGAAATCAACCACCAAAAAATCCCAAAGCATAGCCGAACGACCTTTCCATTAAAAACATCCAGGTATACAATAAACAAACTAAATCAAATCAGAAACACTTTTACCGTGCGCTTGCGCACTAACACGGCAGCGCCATCTATCAATCACCGCGGAACATTACACGTTTACTCGTTGCGCACACTCTTTGATAGATGGCAGCACTTGTTGATAGATTTATCGAGCTGTTGACGGTTTTATACTGCGTTTGATGCCTTGTAATAACATTATACGAAGTTTTTTCCCGTGGGCCGTGAGTCATGGGGTGTTTTCTTTTTAATTTATAATGTATCGATGTATTTGTGCAGGTGAGATGGATGGGCTTTCGGAATGCTCTAGATTTGAGTTTATCGTCTGATGAGATTTAGGAAGATTTATTGAGAGAATAAATAAGATTGTTTTCTAGGTGTTCTGTTATGAGGATTTTCTAGATTCCCGGAATCCGGAGCCTAAACCTGCAGTTCGGGGTTACACGCTTTTTGAATCGCGATTTCAAATTTTACATGGTCCCAACGTGACACAAAATCACGTATGTAATCCCTGAAGGGACGCAGGGGTGTACCCATAGTACCTCTACCTACATTTCGCCTGCTGTTTTAGGTCCCATGTAATAGGCGAGCCTATTGCCGTTTACCAGGCACAAATCCAGATTCTGGGCTACTACTGAGAGATTTCTGAAGGCCAATTCTCGTAATTTAAAACGTTCAAAATCTAGTCGCAGTCTCATCTCAGCGACAAACAGATGTCAAAAACTTGTCAAAATGTAGGGAAATTAGAGGTATTTTTGATAGATTGAGACTAAGATCAGACTGTGAACGTTTTTAAAATACGAGAATTGCCCCTCAGATTGTGAACGTTCTTAAAATTACGAGAATTGCCCCTCTCATGGAACAACCAAATAACACTGCCTGACCTGGAGATCGAACCCACGCTTACGCAGGACCTCAAGCTCAGTAGCGCTTAGGACCACTAGACCAAAAAAGAGAGTAAATTATCTACCTTCTTTTATTTCACTTTAAAATGTTACCCAAGGATTCAAATTCTGCAGCAACAATAAAATTCAAGTTTTAATGTGTAACCTTCACTCTGAGAAAATGTTGCACTTTTATTAATTACTTAGTAAAACGTTGCTTGTAACTTTGCTACTATTCATACTGCTCGCCGCCTATTTGTCGAGTCGTTAAGGCGATTATAGCCTCGAATGTCCTTGAGCGTTTGGGCGGAGCATAGGCGAACCCAGTGCCTCACCCCGCGCGCCCGCTTACCTCCCCAATGTCAAAGAGTGTCGTACTCGTACGTAGCGCATGCAGATGCGGCGTGGGATGTATTTTGTCTTAGGCAGTTTTATGATGCTACCTACTTACTGAGTGTAGATGGATCGAGAATACGTACAATATTTATGTTGTGAGTATGAATGCTATTGTACTTACAGTAAAAATACTGCTTTCTTAGAGACAAATAAAAAATAATAATAATATCGATAAAAAACGTTTATTCAGTATACAGTTCGTTTTTTCACGTATACAGATTATAAAAAAATACAATTAGGTATGAAAAAAAAAACTTATGACTAATACCGCTTTTAACAGTGGTAGTTTTAGGGTTCCGTACCCAAAGGGTAAAAACGGGACCTTATTACTAAGACTCCTCTGTCCGTCTGTCGGTCTGTCACCGGGCTGTATCTCACGAACCGTGATTGCCAGAAGAATACCATTATTATAGTTACAAACTCAAATGGGTCCCGCCTGCTTCCAACTTTTATTTAATTTAATAAAATGGGCTTGTTTTTAGCTTTTCAGTTAGTTTTAGTATAAGGTTGCAGTCGGGTTTTTTAATTTTTTTATTTCCTGCTTTTTAGTTTACAAATGTGAAAGATTTCGCAGACGATTTAGTTCTTGGTAGGTGTTTTTTACGATTTGTCACTTTGAATTAGTTTTTACCATATTATAAGTTGTATATATTTTTGTAATCACCTTTTAAAACCTTTTATTTTGATACCCCACTCGATAGGTTATGAGAAAAAAAAAAAGACGGGTTGCACTCCGGGAGTGCCGGCAGAAGTGAAAACTTGAATATTAACGTTGAAATAAATCAATTATTAATTGAATTAACATAACTCATTTTTTTTCACTATTTCTGCGTCACTTTTTTCATTAATAGATGCACTTTGTTCAATTTCCATATTTTAAACACTATACGAGTATACACAAATTTTACGAATACACAGCAGTGTAGGTACTACACAGACGGTCGAGCCATCAGCTGTCCATCCATCCATCCGTACATCCACACCCACTCCCACACACACACCCACACACACCCCCACACCCACACACACGCCCACACCCACAGTCACACACACACCCACACCCATACCCACACCCACACACACACCCCACACCCACACCCACACCCATCCATCCATCCATCCATCCATTGTCGTGTGTCACTTGGTTCACTTCGGTTGGCACCGCCGTAGAAAGAGAGGGGGATACTTAGTAGTTAGGAGTAGTAGTTCTCCCCTGTGAAATCTCTCCTGACGGTCACGTGTCCTGACGCGACCATTGTTTTCAATACATAGCTGGATTCGACGTCTCAAGGATTGTACTGCCATTCAGCATTACAATATTAGTGATTCCATTAGAATATTTTCCAAAGATCGTAATAGAAATTTGAATTTGGAACATAATGTTGTGAAGGTGACTGCGCTGCGGGTGTGTTAGTAAAATAAAAATATTGAGCATCATTTCGAACAAGGTACGTTAGGTATGAATACTTTAAAATAAGAAGCAGTTTATTAAGATTCAACATTTTCCTTAAGTTTGCCGTATGTCATTACTTCCCAGAATTTGATCCTTATTAGGGACACTATCGAATGGTGTAATAATACAGTGTGTGTTTTTTTTTTCAAAATCAACAGGTTCGATTCCTGGCTAGAAATATTGATTTTTCAAAAATCCAATGATTCAGTTTTAGTTTTCATCAAAATCGAGCCCGCGACTCCTTTGAGTATTTTTCGCTATTCCTCATTGTATAGAATTTGGCCATCCACGCCCACTTGAAAAATTTAACCTGTATATTATATACTCTCGAAAAACAACCCTTCTTCTGGCTATCACGGTTCGTGAGATACAGCCTGGTGACAGACAGACAGACGGAGAGAGGACTCTTAGTAATAAGGTCCCGTTTTTACCCTTTGGGTAAGGAACCCGAAAAACTACCACTGTTAAGAGCGGTATTAGTCATAAGTTAGTTTTAATTTTTTTTTTTGTAATTATATTTTTTTTTTAATTGTATACGTGAATAAACGATCTGTATACTGAATAAACGTGTTTTATTGATATTATTATTATATTAGTATTCAATAGACAATAATATAGCGTCCACTCGCAAACAAACTATCACTACTACTAATACTATCAACGTCCAAGCGTAAACGAACAGTCCGAGTGTACTATCTGCGCTATTTAGTCTTTGCTACAAAAATGCAGATCGGAGCGAGCCGACATGCGACACAACCTCCCCGTGCGAACGATACAGCGAGACTGACCGGGCGGCTGCTGCCCGCGCCCGTATAGGTAAAACCATGGTGTTACTGATTTTTTCCCACTTAAATAATAATTATTAAAAAAAACAAACTTAATTTTTATAAACCATTAAATTTGCTATAATTTGGTGAAAGAATCATCAAAATCGCTTCAGGCGTTTGGAAGTAGAAAGAAAATTCTTGCGTAAAATAAGAGGATGGATATGATTTTTTATTGTTAAAACTAACAGTAATATTAAAAAAATCAAACTTAAATTATATTTGTAAACATATGTCACATATCATATATTTTTTTTAATATATTTGGGCTATCCATTTGGGAGAAGTAGGCCTTCAAAGAGAGGTCTACTTTGAAGTATGGCGTAACCATTCGCCTTAATATTACAATTAAACATGGAGACACGAACAGCATACAAGACCAGGAGGAGGCAAGTATTACATAACACGTAACATACCTATACAGGGTGTTACGGAAAGGGTATATCAATACAAACGGGTTGAAGATTGTATCTGGTCTAGAATCTCTGTACAAAATTTCTGCTCAAAAGCATTAACTTTGAAAATGCTTAATATTTTTTTATTTCGACATCACGGCGCTGCACTGGCGCGCGGCGGCGTGATGTGCGTGTACTAGGCGCACAGACACACTACAGATAATGGATAATGACCCTCGTAGTGCGGTGACACGTTTGTTATGATTTCAATTTAATAAACTATCGGAATAAAAAAATATTAAGCATTTTCAAAGTTACTGTTTTTGAGCTGAAATTTTGTACAGAGATTCTAGACCAGATACACTCTTCAACCCGTTTGTATTGATATACCCTTTCCGTAACACCCTGTACATAATACTCAATAATCAATATATATTTATTGCTTCCACATGTGAACTTAGGTGGTAGATTTTACAGAATATTATTATTGTGGACCCTGTCGGGCATAGCAAAAGTTAGGAGAGAGGATATTAAGTCCTATGTAATATTAGGTCCTTACATATGAAATTGGCGTTTTGTATGGAAGGAACAAAAAGTCGAATATTTTTTAATATAATATATTTAATTAATCAAAGTATGAACCATTGTTTTCAATGCACTTTTGCCATCTTATAGGTAGTTCATTGATCCCTTTACTAAAAAAACCAGTCGGACGGGAATCAATAAAATCTTTGAAGGCGATTTGGACTGCCCCATCGGAGTTGAATTTTTTCCCTTGCAAAAAGTTATCCAAATTGCGAAAAAAATGGTAATCTGTTGGAGCAAGGTCCGGGGAGTACGGAGGATGTCTAAGACATTCCAATTCAAGCTCTTCTAATTTGGTAGCCGTCTGTTGCGCAGTGTGTGGTCTGGCGTTGTCGTGAAGCAGCAGTGGCGTGGAGCTTTTTAATCTTCCCAATTTGCTTCAAGTGAATTAAAACAGTTTTATCACTAACATCGAAGCCTGCAGCTAACTCGGACGTGGTTTGCGATGGGTCCGCTTCCACAATAGCCTTCAATTCTCCATTATCAACTTGGGTCTCAGGCCGTCCACGGGGCTTGTTCTGCAGGTCGAAATTTCCAGAACGAAAACGTTGGAACCAAAAACGAACTGTGTTTTCTTTTGCAACATGACCGCCATACACATCATTCACCCTTCGAGTCGTTTCCGCAGCACTAGTGCCACGGCGGAACTCGTACTCGTAAATAATGCGATATTTTAAATTTTCCATTTTGTAAAATGAGTGACGCAAACAGAAAAAACAGAAGAAAAAAAACAAATGAATGACGGTCATCGAAGCACAAATACATGAGTAAATAGCTGTACAAATTTGAATTTGGAATTCCTTACCAAAGAGGAGAAATTCGTGATTAAAGTGGCCAGTACGAAAAACGCCAATTTCATATGTAAGGACAATAGAAAGAAAGAAAGAAAGAAAAAGTATTTATTGCGACTCGTAGGTACAGGAAGATCACAAACTAAACTAAACACAAAAGACTCCTATCTCAGCATGATGCATGATAATAGGGGGTGAGCCTTAAATGCATGCTATCCAGAATGTAAAATTTAAATATTTGTATGACTGAAAAGCCGAATATAGTGAAACTCATTATAAATGTTAAGAACTTATATTGTTACCTATATTCTTGCAAATAAATATATCATTCATTCATTCATTCAATGCCATCAACCGACCACAAATCCAGACTTTGGGCGGCTACTGAAATATTTCAGCTGAACAAATCCAGCAACACTTTGCCCGATTCGGGAATCGACCTCATGCTAGCATAGGCAAGTATTGAACTCCCATAACTGAACTTGGAGTGAGAGAAGATACTCAATCATCTTTACCTAACCAGGTGGGGACACAACGAGGTGTAGGAGCCTAGAATGTGTACAGACGCCAACATAATCTGTCTTTCTTTTTACTTACGATTTTAATGCACTTCTACAATATGGAAATCAAATGAAAGGGCTTACTACATATAACTCGAAAAATAAAGTGACGTCACTTTAAATCCAATATGGCGGACTTCTAAAGATGGTATCAAATGACAGGTCTTGTTGAGAATTTGAATCCGAGTTAAACTACAAAAAAAAACCTTGACAGCGATAACTAAAAAGTAAAAAATAAATTAAAAGTGTAAAACTTTTTAAAAACAAGCTTTTAGTTAAATGCGCTAAAAAGAAAAAAAATAACTTTTCCTTTAAAACTTTTACTATCAACTTATATTCAAAGTTGATTGGGAAAATTTGACAGTTTCGGGTAGCTTGATGTGCTGGCGTCTGCAAACTTTTGCCTAACCCTTCTGGAAAACAGGCATGAATTTATGTTGTGTTTGTGTTGAAACAAGGTGGATATAACATAAATCATGAATGTCTTTAAATATCTTGGGACAACAGAAATAATTACTTACAAAAAAAAAACGCAAAAGTACTTACATAGGTTACTTACAATAATAATTTCAGAGTAACTTACCGGTCAAGCGGTGCGCGTCGCCCATTGGCGACGTAACAATAGAAAATCAATTGTGTCTAATTAGCGGAGCTTGACAGATTAAACTTACCATCAACTTAGTTGGCAATCGGTTCACTGGTTACCTACCGTTGTCGTCATCATCTGCCTAGCCTTTTTACAACAACGTTAGGGTCGGCTTCCACTCAAATCGGATGCATATAATACCGGAATTTTACATGGAGCGACACCCTATCTGCCCTCCACAACTAATACGACACCCCTTGATACGACTGGTAGTCATAATTTCAGGATTCTGAGCCGTAACGACTGACATAGATCCTCGAATGACAGCCGGGACTAACGGGAGGGGTCTTTGTATGTAAAGATGGTCACCCATCCACGGACCGACCGCGGCAAGCGTAGCTTAACCTGATCGATCGACCTATGCGGCTTAGTTACTGTATTTACCATTTTGTTTCTCGCTGAGTAACATTTAAACAATACATATATTTTATATATGTAACCAACACAAACCAACATCTTAACCCTTCCCAACCGACCCCACATTATCCGCATAAAACTCGCGACCATCCGCGACCATCACGCCGTCTCGCGACCACGACCAAATTGTTCTCGCATTAGATTTATCGTTCGCCAACGAAACAGCAACAAAGGCACTCTCTCATCTCCCGACAGCTTTATGATCCTAACAGTTTTTGCTAACAGCTACCTACGACGCCCAACGATATTTATAGCTTAAGTTTTGTTAATTAGCCATTTGTGAGACGTTGAAGCATGGTAAGGATTTTGGGTATTGATTTGTGGCGGCAAGTCACGGTATTACTTTAATTTTGAGTTTTGGTATGGTCAGAAAAGAAACGCGAAGATCGTGTGTGTAAATCAAGGTCGGTTTTGTCGTAAATTATGTTTTTTTTTTTCTGTCGGTTGGTGTCTTTGTGATTGCCTGATAAACTTGTGTCGGCAATTTGCAGGTAAGCGGCAGTTCTAAACAAATGGATTTTTTTTCAGGTACAGTATAATGCTGTTTCGAATTATCTCAATGTTTTCTCAAGAAACCTACAAGAAGAGGCTTTGACCCTGGTTCTCAGAAAAGAGCAGGGTTCAAGGCCTATTATGTAACGATTCTATAGATAGACAGCAAATACTTGGCACATTTATCATCAGTTTGAATGCAAAGCAACCCTCTGACATGCAGCATACTTGTTCACAAGCAAACAACCCATCACACGCCAAACAAACCAAAACTTCGAATTTCAAAACAAACGCCGAAAACATCCGAGTTCACCCGAAAAACGCCGAGCGTCGATCTAACCGTCCCGCTGCTGCCAAAGATTTGACGTCAATGGTAGCGAATCGTAAATTACCATTATCTACAGACGCACCGTGCTAGTATTTATTATTTATGGGTCGGTTTGACTCGCCTGCGGCCCGATCGGGGGCGTTTTTCCCCATAGCGAGCGCAGGGTTGAGTTTAGGAGGTGTGTGTAATGTTCCGTAGTTAAAATGCTGTCATTACCGCACTTTTTGTTTTGTTAAGGATTTGGTTAAGATGTTATTTATAAGGGTCATAATAAATAGGTGTTTTTTTTTTCAGGAGACTTTTTGCCATAGACTGACTACCCAGTCAGTCTATGGCAAAAAGTCTCCAATTGGTCAAGAATTTTTGACTTAAATATTTTTCTATATATTTCAAAATATCCAGTTGAAATCAGCAGTCAAATATGCGAGTCGTATCTTCTAAAGGTTAATGTAAAAATTTGAAAAATAACTTATTATAAGCTCCTTCAGAATTCCATGCACTAAATAAAAAAAAATAAAACATAATCTCAGATTATTTCACAGAAAAATGATACCGCGAGTCTCCGAACAAACGGCGCTTGCGTCGTCGCGAATCAAATAAATTACAAAGATATATTATTATTAAAATTTGGGCACCAACTTCGTCGCATTAACTTCGTGTAGTATCGGGACTGGGGCACACTGGGTGCGGAATAGCTACGAGAAAACTAATAGTCGAGTGTTTTCATGAGGTAAGTAGGTATATTATTAATTATTTTACTATGATTTTTTTATGGTTGTATTGTTTTAGTGCAATGAGACTAAATGTATGTAATATATTTTTTAAAATTATTTCTATCTAATCTTAAATATTATGTATAAATATGTTTTGATAATCTATACTTATAATAAATCTGTAGAGAGGTCAATTCTGTACATGAAATATATTTTCAAAATAACTATCAGGGGGTGATTAGTGATCGATACTGATGCCAAAAATGCAATCAGTAAAATTTTTGTCTGTCTGTCTGTCTGTCTGTCTGTCTGTCTGTCGGTCTGTATGTTCCTTATAGAAACAAAAACTACTGGACGGATTTTAACGAAACTTGGTACAATTATTCTTCATACTCCTGGGCAGGTTATAGTATACTTTTCATCACGCTACAATCAATAGGAGCAGAGTAGTGAAGGGAAATGTTGGTAAAACGGGAGAAGTTACTCCATTTTTTAAGCTTCCGTCGCGTGTGCAGCCTTAATGGTTAAAGTTACATAGAAATCATGTATGACGGAAATATTCTAGATAAAATTGTCTAAAAAATATCCCGCAACAGCATATGTCTATCTTTTATGGTTGACTCACAATAACACGTGTAACTCCTGATAGCTTAGCAGTTCGGAGCATTCTGATTATATTTGTTTACTCTTACGTTTATAATACTCTCACTCATCCCTAATTTAAAAAAAGTTAACATTATTACCTATTCAATAAAAAAAGAATCATAGAAATCGGTATAGAAACACCAAACTTATACATGAAATAAGCCATCGCGCTGTCACACGTCTGAATCATGCTATAAGGATTATATTTGTGTAACGGTTGCCGCGCTCGACACTGGTCGCGGTAGTGTATAAAAAGGCGGGAGGTCCGAGAGCGTCAGAGCGAGCTTCATTCAATATTTGGCTGTTGATGCGTTCAGAGCGTTCGACCTTATTGACAGACAATAATTGATATTGAGAAACCGTGCTTATCAGCGCGACTTTTAGTCTTTAAATTGTTTATTTGAATTTCTTTTGTTGTTATTTTGTAAAATAGGTATGAGTTGTTTTGGTAGTGTTTAAATATTCGTTCAACTTTTATTAATTAAAGTAGGTAGTTATAGGTATTTATTTTGAAATTTTACACAATGGTTCCCTTTATAATGTAGACAAGGAATTAGGAAGGATTTTTTAAGTTCAACCCCTAAGGGAGTTAAATAGGGGATGAAAGTTTTTATGAAAGTCCGTCAGTTTTAAAGTTAGGATCTTCAAATTTTGTGTTTAGGCTGACGACTAAAAATGAATTTATACGTGTCTCAGCGTTTTTGATAATTCCAACCCCAAAGGGTTAAAAAGGGGGATAAAGTTGTGTATGAAAGTCTGTCAGTTTAAAAGTTAGGGTCTTCAAATTTTGTATTTAGGCTAACGATTGAAAATTAATTTATACGTGTCTCAGCGTTTTTGATAATTTCTCCCCCAAAGGAGGATGAACGAACTGACTGAAATATCAACGCACAGTCTAAACTGCTGGTCCTAGGGACATGAGTTTTGGAGGTTGTGTTCTTCGTGCAGAGTAGGTATCGAATAAGAAGGGGTTTTTGGAAATTCAACCTTTAAGAGGGTGAAAAGGGGGGATTTTGTTTGTATGAAAAATCTTATTTATTGAGTTAATAACCTTGAAATTTGGCACGAATACTTATCTAAGTAAATTATGAAATTTGGAATTTTTCGTTTTTCTAAAATACCCCCTAAAGAGGTAATGGGGGGGTGTTAAAATAAGTATGGAAGAATTTTAACGCCCTGTGACCCTGTCCGATTAACTTGGAACTCAATATTTATACTAAGGACTAAAAATAATTAATAACGTGTATCAGGGTTTTTCGAAAATCTACCCCTAACTGTATGAAAAGAGGTAGTTAATTTTAAAGGGGAGGATTTTACTGCGTGGCTTGATTAGCTCGAAAATTGGTATAAATAAACTTTGAGTCAAGTTATGAACACATAATAAACGATTTTTCAAAATTCTACCCCTGTGGGGGTGAAAAGCGGGGATAGTTTCTTTGAAAAATCTGATTCCTTTGTTCTATAAACTTAAAAATTGGCCCGAATACTTATTTATTTAAGTTAATTATAAAGATCATACCAACATTCATTTTCGAAACTTTTAGAGGAAAGTACGAATTTCACGCGGACGAAGTCGCGGGCAGAAGCTAGTATTCTAATAATTTAATGAATTGTTAACCTTTTAATGTGAATGTTGTGCATGTCTATAAGTGATGTACATATTTACACAGAATTGAAGACCCGTGATTACCTGTTGTTACTACCCTTGTAAATATATCGTTGGTGTGCCTTGCTTAATAAATAAGTAAGTAGGTACCTACTGCAGTTGTTGAAAAAATTTTCATCATCACTTGGAAGTGGTGAAGGTTTGTGGAAATGTAATTTTGTGCTGATTCACAGCCTAATTATAATTTTTGATTTAAATTTTTGAAGAAATAAGGTTCCTGTTTAAGTCTAATTAGTTAAACAAAGTTTAAAAAACAACACACACAACAACATGGGTAATCCTGTAATCCCAAAGGGTTCGGCTGAGTTGTACCTGTAGTACACCTACAAAAACCCAGTCCTCTGCTAAGTTCTTGTCTTGCTTTGGAATTTTGAAACTTCTGGCTTTTTAGGTTACAGAATTAAAGCTATTGCTCTAGAATCGGTGATAGTGTCAAAGTTACACGAACAATGCTCCCATTGTGCCACTGTACTCATCTTATAGGCCACGGCCTGTGACATCTACAGAAATTAACGAGTTACCGTTTGAGACGTGCGATGTGAGGACCCGATAAGGACCCTTCCGTGGTTCCGGCACGGCGCCGATACGGCTCCGACACGGCAACGACCCGATACCAGCGCGGAAGCCGGTAAATCTTACCGATCGCCTATTTAGGCATTAAGCTCATCAGTTACGGAAGATCGTTCCAGGAAATTGTTGTGTCAAGGTGTTTTTGATAATGGGGGGAATCGGTAAACTGGTGGTTCGATTTTGGGATGATTAATTCGAAATGACCTACAACTGAACAAGTACACCTACTTACCCACATAATTTATAATCCTAACCTATAATGTTCCCTCTGCAGGTCTTCTCCCGTCGAGAGAGAGCGGGCTGTAATCCACCACGCGGGCCCAGTGCGGGCAAATAGATGTCACATGTCTTCGATTTTTTGGTTCTAGGACTAGAACAAGCCTGTTTCCTCATGATGTTTACGCGCCTGCCTGGATTCGAACCCACAACCTACGACTTGTAAGTGTTACCACTGGGCCACCGTTGCTCATACCTACCTACTCCTGACCAGTGACTTAAGTTTGTATGAACTACAGACTACAGCTAAGTACAAACGAGACAAAGAATGGCCAAGGAAAAAAAAATATAAAGCTTCTCATTCACTATAGAGCCATCATAAATTAATGAGGCTTAAGTTAAAAATATATATCAATAAAATTTTATTTATTAGGTATGCAGGTAAAATAAAAAGTAAATAAATATAAACTTTAAAAGCAAAAAGCAAATTTATCTTGTACTATCCACTGTGTTATCGATAATGTGTTATCGGAATTGTTACGAAACAACATAAGTAGCGCCATCTTGACATTAAATGGTCGAACTTAATCAAAAGGCTAGTAGGTTAGTTATGGTCTTTGACCATATCATTAGCGCCCTCTATTTTTGCATGCTTGAAGCTTTTAGGTAGATCGATACCTAAACGAAGCGACATTGAAAAGTATTCTCACAACTTTTTAAGTTTAAACTTTAACATTTAATTTTCTATAGAAATTTATCTAAGCATTTAATTTTCGAACAACACTCATTATAGTAATTGTAATAGATTTACTTAATTCGATATGATACAATAATGGTCAGTGACCATAAAACTAGCGCCCTCTATTCAAACTTTATGGCATCAAAAAGACTTCAACGATGTGGTCAGCGTGGTCAAGCAGCAATTTTATTTCATAAGTAGTTATTTTCTTTGGATAGTTTAAAATATCAACTTCCATTTTGTGTTTCTCACATTAATCGATAGAATTGATTTTCAGAATTAAGTACTTGTGTTGATATTTCTTAGGTCTAAAATTTATTTTCGCAGGCAAAGTACACAGGTGCAGTAGGTACTCAAAACATGAGAACTACGCAATATTACAACTTGGGAGTAAATCTATGATTGTTATTAAAACATAACAAAAAAAAGCGTTCAAAATTAGAACACGAAATTACACAGACTAATCAACAACAACAGAGGTTGATTTATACGTTTTATTTGCTGGCCGCTAGATGGCGGTAGCTAAGTGGAGCCATTTTCGCGTACTTTAAGTACTGGGGAGCTGTGACCGCATTATTTATCGCGCCATTACGGCATGGACCCTTAAATCATCACATGACGTGGACCGTGTACGTGAGTCTTAATGAATGGCGGGAGAGTTGCCCAAAGTTTTTTTATTCTTTATGAAATTCTAAGAGCACTTAGTGGGGAATCTATTAGAGCGAATGTGCGTTTTGGGAGTCTCGTTGTTATGTTTTTAATCTCTTTTTTGTGTTTGGCTGCTCTGTGTGGTCTGTGAATGTGGAAGTTTGTGTTTAACTTGAATGTGCGACACAAATCAAAGCGATTGACATGCAAGTTACCCGGACGAGCAAGTACTTAGTGTCTGGTACTTAGACGTATCGATAAAACTTTAGTCGAGTATCTTTATGAGCTGACGTGTTAACATCACACTATATGAACCATGTGGTAGTGTCGACACGAATAACAAGAAGAAGACCGTATTGTAACAATTTAACTCCTTATAGCACCTTACCGAAGTTTGATAAGAATTACCTACAAACTATTCAAGAATTACAAACTATCCGAAGCGGTGTCGGTTACGGTAACAGTGGCGCGAATTCAATGGTTTTTGCCCATGTTAAAAAATGCCCAACGCGCCTAAAGAAGTTTTCACTTCAAAAACTACCTGTGGTCCACTTTAGCACTGGATCGAAAGAACTGGAAGTCATTGGGAGAGGTCTTTGTCCAGCAGTGGGATGATACAGACTAACAGTAACAGTATAGAGGTATGAGGAACAGGGTGTAAAATTCACTCATACTCTATAGAAAAGGGAGGATACTCCGACCAGATGGGTGTTGTGTCTGGCGGGCAACTGCCCAATGATTAATTTCGGGCCGTTGATATCTATGCTAGTTGCGCGGTAAACTCTGTTTGCGAGATGCAGGATTTGCGAGACTTCAGTATGACGCATTGTAGATACCGCTACAACAGTAAACAATCAAAGATAAACAACCTATATACCTAATTATCTACCTTCAATTAAATTACACAAACTCATATCTGTTAGTATAAGTTAGGAACGATCGCCTGGATCCATACTTCCATAGTGTCCCATACTCCGCGATTGTCATCAAATTATAAGTTCGAAACAATGCCTATCTACCAACTGTATTGAAACTAGTGATTGTGCGCGTATCTGCTTGCCGATCGAGGAGATCTGTGGTGAATGGAATTTCATTAATTAGATTGAGATGTAACTAGGTTTGTATGGGAAACAATTTTGAGATGGAGCTAAAGGTATACAGTGAAAGCTTAGCGAAGTAGCAAGAGCTCTTTGAAAGTAAGGCATGGTCGAATAGAACTAAGAAAGTCAGTGCCTTCTTGGTAGGAAAATAGAGATGAAAATGTTTATTTACTACGTATGTAGGTACTTACTTTCATTAGGTGGTTAAGAGTCCAGACTCACTTGTCTAAATAAACTGGTGTGTTAAATTAAGTAGTACTAACATAAGGCTAAGGTACCTATACCTACTAACACTAGGTATATGGATTTATCCGAAATAAATATTTGAATTTGAATTTTGAATTAGGTACCTTTAAAGTTAAGTTAAAGGACGTTCCTTGCAATTGTTCGTAAACAGAGTTTATTTTGATATTAACGTGGGGTTAAGTATCCGAATTTGCCTGTTTTAGAATCAATTTTAAATGGTCTCAAATTAGTGTATTTAGGTCCTGAAAACAATATAAGTATATCATAGATACATCCTTGTTTGAGGGAAATTAAATAATTAATTAGATAATTCATATTAGTAGGTATAAAATTCATATTAGTTGTACTTATTACAATAATTTCCCGATAGATGATGATGATGAATATTGAACGCTTCTTTGCCACATTGGAATGGCAAAGACAAATGACAATATAGCAGTCGACTTACCTTCACCTAATTTCAACAGGATTCGTACCTACTTACATACCCGACTATTCACATTAATAACAAAGTGACAAAACCCTCTTGAAAAATACAGATTTATTCCGGTCTCTCTCTAGTTCTTCTTCTGTTTTAATCAAACTCAAACTCAAAGCATTTATTTCTATTAAACCAATTACAGGCACTTTTGAATATTGTCAAGGGGTCGGTCAGTCAGAAAGATGTAGCTAGTTGCCCATTCCAAAGCGTAGGCACCTATGGAGAAGAACGGGCAAGAAACTCCATGGACACTCTTTTAAATCAAAATAATATGGTTACAAAGTCTTGGTTACATCATTAATGTTATAAATTATACTTACATGTGAGAACGATGCAGAACTTTAAAAGCGTCCATGATGAAAAGATGAGAAAAAACAACAATTCAAATATTAAATTAAAATAAAATAAGCCATGGCAGCAAAGAGATGACCAGTCCCTACTGACGGCGCCCGTTCACGAACATGTACATGAATCTCTGGCTTATCCACTTTATGCTAGGTTACCAAACAGTTCAGGAGATATCATTCAAACATTGAAATTATTGACAACAACACCAACCAACTTAGTTATCTAACAATTTCCTGATCAATAGTTGACATAACAACGAAAATTCAATAAAAATCACCGACGACATGTTCTCCCTTTCCTCCTAAGTTAGTTATGAGAAGGCCTAAGAGTGTATGAGGTGCATCGATGCCCTAATAAGCGGTGACAGGTGGCCCCGCTAACTTCATTATGTAACCCTTTGCAGTTCACTTTGAGTTACCTTCACTGGGAATAATTAGGATGTAAACAAACTTACCTTAAAATGATTCCTTCAATATAGCCAGCGAAATTCAAAATTTCTAGCGTTTTTTTGCAAATTAAATTGCACCAGTGTTTTATGTGCAGTATGTTGATCAAAATTCAATACGCGGCAGTAGTTTTTGAAAATAATTACTAAATTATAACCATTGAAAACATCAATAAACTACCTTTTGGAAGGGGCGACTAGAATCAATTTCTTTTTATTGTAATTTTGACGTTCAAACGTGCCTTTAAGGCGCCTATTTGAAATAAGCACAAGGCATTGAGTCCGTTTTTGTACAGTTTTTACTTGTGCATAAAGTTTTAATAAATAAATAAATGATTTGACTTTGACAATATACTCGTAGCTCTCGAAATTATATTTGCTGCAAATAAGACTATTTCGTGGAAATGACGATTTGCAGCAAATAGGTATAATTTCGATCGAATTTCGAATTTGTGTATAATTGTGTACCTCACTATTTCACGGGATACATTGACGGATCCGCCTAAAAAGTATACAGGGTTCCCTGCCCGTTCTTCTCCATAACAGACTTCAAGTTTCTGACTAGCACACCGATTCCTAACAAGTCGTACCTGTAAATAGTTTAATTTAAATTTGCTATTAGTTTGTATTTGAAGGATAGGTAGACATCGATGAAACACGATTATTAACGCTTCAGTTTTTTAAATTTAATTTTTGTGAAAATTAAAGTTGGAATTGAAATAAATTTAAAAGTAAATGTTAAGTCTTACCTATTTTAAGAAACGTTAATCATTTTGTTTCTTTTTTTCATGACATTGTTCATGCACTTTTGTTGTTGATCGTACCTACCTAATAACATTGTTTTTGCTGCGTCTTTTCCCGACATTTGATGAAACTCTCAACGAGAACGAGGCATCGATTTTTGAAAACTTGCATTGCAGTTAGATAGATAGATAAACCATTTATTTGGCGCACACAAAAGACAGCACAACACACAAAAGTACCTACAACATTAGATGATAACCAATTACCCACATGAACATAATACAAAAACAAGGTGCCGATACAAAAACAACAAATAAAAGGAAAAACATACATATCTAAATAAAAGTGACACTGAGTCTATGACGAATACTTACAATTATACATTTTCTTATACATATAGGTACATAGTCACTATGTCGTATTTTCATTTTTAGAAAGACGAATCGATTCTCATGTTTTAAATATTACACGAGGACTTAAAAAAAATATCGAACTTGTTTCACGTACAAATTAAGTTACCAAACAAGGATGTGTGTTTAGCTTAACACAAAAATGAATAATAACGAACCCTTCCTCTTTGAGCTTGCGACAATCTTCACTTATCATCATTATGTTTTGAGCATCATTAAAACCTCGGACAGAAACACAACAGCCTTCAAGCTTGGATATCTTCAAAGCCATAACTTCAAAGAAAGATAAAATATAAACCCCGGGACATAATGCTGGTACAAGTATCAGTAGCGTGACAAACTCAAAAATATCCCAACATAGCGCATACATTAGAAACATTATCGCGTCTGTGGCCCACAAAAGGTTGAAAAGTCGCATTTCGCACGTATCGCTGTTATCGTCGGTCTGTTCAAACCCTTACGTTTGGAGGGAGAATTATACTTCTGTTTATGTTATAAGCGACAGCGACTTTTAAGAACTAAACGTGAATAAGGCTAGGAAAATCAAAAAAGAACGTAGAAGACCATTTTTTATTTTATTTAAAAATTATGATAAGTAGGAACTAGGTACTGACAGCGTCAGAGAAAAGGAACCCCCCTTTGGTAATTCAATTCCTTTGGTAATGAGCCATGACCAAAGGGAGTTCCTTTTCTCTGCCGCTGTCTGTACCTACTTTATGTAAACGTAAGTTTAATAACATAAAAAGAGGTTTATTTATAAACGTTACAAATATTTTTGACGATTAAGCAACGTTTATAAATAAAAGGGAAATAATTTAACTGTGGACTACTGAACTTCAAACAAAAGCATACATAATAATGATTAATTAAATAAAGCTTAATTTCTACTTACGTCTTTTATTATTAGATAAATCACAATTTAACCTAATGTAAAGCGAAATGTCAACATACGGTTAAGTATAGTATAACTATTAAAACCTTAAACGCTCATTCTATGTCTCCTGAAAATTCATACTTCTGAGGCCTTATAATATCCGTTTCACCTTGATTTTCTATTATTATTGTGAAAACAAAGAAACAGCAAAGGACTATTGAATTGCTGTTACTAGCCATAGTTACTACAACTAACAATTCACCTTCAAACGTCCTCATCACCACACACCGCACTCTCTCATGACTTGCGACCCATCCTTAGTTCGGAGGGCGAATTATCAGAAGTCGTTCAAATGATTTATGTACACAATTATTGGGTTATTCAGGTACGATGTTTTGTGCGATTCGATCCCGTACCGATAGAAGTTTTGAGACAATAAGAGTTAATTTAATGCCTTTCTGAGAGCTGTGTGTTGCGTAGTTAGGATGTGTGGATTAAATATGGCGGGGTTGGGTTGGTATTGAATTGTTTCTCGTTTTAACCCCCGAAGCGAAGGAGGAGGAGGCGGCATAAAGCTGTCATAAATTGAGGGCATTTAACGACATACGGCTAAGTACAGACGCCAGCACATCAACCTACTACAATCTGCCAAATTTCTTTAATAGGTTTTCAACTTTATCACTGAAAAATAAGGTTCAAAGTTGATTGGGAAAATGTGACAGTTTCAGGTAGGTTGATGTGCTGGCGTCTGTACCATTATAACTCCTCGACTTTGCATAACCATCAAACAACCATAGGTGTTTAGGAAATTACATTTTTTTTTTTTTACATATTTGCGGTCAACTTGTTTGCTTGAACCTTTTAACAAGTTGCCACAAGTGAATTAGGTAGGATGAAGAATGATTTTTTACGCCAACATAAACTTACTGACCAACCTAATCTAACCATTGGGTTTAGAGACAAACCTCCTCGGCCAAAGAAGATTTTTGCTTATTGACACGATTACATCCAGTTACCTAACATTATGATCAAAATCTTTTCATCACTAGGTAATTAAAGTTTATTTGTCGGATTGACAAATAATCAGTGTATTAAATAGGTAAAGGTAGGTTTTAATGCACTGAGAATTTGTCAATCCGCTATAGAAAATGCTGAATGCCAAGTCCTTTCCAAACCATTCCACATATCCCTCCATCTCATCAGCTGCCTAGCTTTTTCCCAACTATGTTGGGGTTGGCTTCTAGTCTAACCAGATGCAGCAATTACTTATTGGGTAATACGAAACTCCTTGGTAAGACTGGTTGTCAGACTTTCGAGCTTCTGACGACCCGTAAGGACTGTCAAAGATTTACGAATGACAGCCGGGACCAACAGCTTAACGTGCTTTACGACGCACGGAGGGGTCTTGGTATGTAAAGATCGTCACCCATCCACGGACCAACCGCGGCAAGCGTAGCTTAACCTGATCGATCGACCAGTGTGATCGACCAGTTATTTTTTTAATTGTTTCTTCATTTCTGTTTTTTACATTGTTCTCACATATAGAAGCAAAAAGAATAATGTAGGTACTCAGGATTTTGTAATATCTTGATTTAAAAGAGTGTCCATGGAGTTTCTTGCCCGTTCTTCTCCATAGAGATCTACGTTTTGGAATGGGCAACTAGCTTCAACTTTCTGACTAACTGACTGACTATTTAATTTTGGCAATTCAAAAGTGCCCGTACATGGTTTAATTGAAATAAATGCTTTGAGTTTGAGTTTGGGTGCTGTTAATAGGGCACTAGTTGTCTGGCATTTTTGCTGAACTGGCCCTTTTTTTGGCGCAGGCCGTGAGGCACACTATCCTGCTTATTTTTTTTTACATCGGACTTTATAGTCCTTTTTTTTAAATTAAACTTTACTTTTTGTTTTTATTTGATGTATGTATCTGGTGTATTGTGTGTCTTTTATTCTGTGCTAAATAAATGTATTTTCTTTCTTTCTTTCTTTCTAATACTTAGCCACAAGCCCCTCCCACATCCCTCCATCTCAGACCGTTTTTTCCAGAAGTTTATTATTTCAGTAGGTGTACACAACGCCGTTACTAAGCACGGTGTACACACTACACGTGTCGCCGTGATACGTGACAGGTTGCAGGCCCATTCGCCATGAATTATATAGCAACTCATCTCCATCAGACTTCGCCTTGCACGGAAAATGTTGTTGTGGAGCTTTTTTCGCGCGTAAATTAGAAATAGATGCTTGAAAGTTATTGGTGTTTTTTGTACTGGCAGGTTTTGGGCTAAAACTGGGTTTGCCATCATAACTATACTGAAAAAAATAATTTCTTATTACAGCACATTAAAGCGATTTCATTAAGACTTACTGACATTATACAGTAAGAAGAAATGTTGTAAAACAGTTAAAGACAAAACAGGAACTTTTATTGATTGATCATACTATTTACTGAAAAAAAAAAAACAAAAAAAACCGGTCAAGTGCGATTCGGACTCGCACAAGAAAGGGTCCCATACCACCGTAGATTATTCTGTTTTTAGTTTTTGTTATTATAGCTGCAACATAAATACATCAGCTGTGAAAATTTCAACTGTCTAGCTATCTCGGTTCATGAGATAAAGCCTGGTGACAGACAGACAGACGGACAGTGGACTCTAAGTAATAGGGTCCCGTTTTTACCCTTTGGGTACGGAACCCTAAAAATGAAATTATGTGCATTGATAAGCGCATCACTCGAGAACGGCTAGACCGATTTTTGCTATTTTTGTTTTAAAATATTCGTGATAGTAGAATTAGGTTTAGATAGAAAGAAAAATTGTAAAAGTTTCCCGGGAAATGTTCAAATTGCAAAAAAACTGAACGTTCTGTTTTCTATTGGATTTTTGTTTGAATTATTGAAAGGACAACGTTTGTCGGTTTAGCTAGTTGTTAATAGTAACAATCAAGTTTTACAAAGTCCGCTGTGCATAGTTTACATATATATATAATAGACTTAATATAATAGATTTAATTTAATAATATAATAGATTTCATATAATAGATTTAATTTAATATAATAGACTTAATATAATAGACTTACAAAAATAAAGTTTCAACACAAAAAGTAACCGCAAGTATTTTTATATATTATATGTAACTAACTATATACACTAGATACTAAAATGAATGACTAACTAACTTACAGTACAAATAAAAAAAAAAAAAACGTCTCCTTAACGAAATTAGGTTCGGGTAGTTTATGTTAGGACACATTGACCCAAATTATAAATTGGTACAAAATTGGACAACCTGGAGGGATGATAACTCTTTCTTCATGTCCAATTATTTACCCATCCCTTACAGATAACCCCCTCTATAAAGAACATCCAAAGAACGGAATCTGCTTTTTTATAAGTCAAGGCATCATCAGTATTTAATCAGTTTTATGACCTTCTGATGGTTTCCCTAATACACAAGCAAAACTCAAATAAAACGCAAAAGAACCCCAGAATATCTATCCGCAAACCGTTCTCAAAACGTATGCACTAACGAGATATCAAAACCGAATCGAATGCAATGGCCACGAGGGAAATGTTCCCGACGTAACACCTCGGTACGAATCTATCACTGTCCTGATTGCTTACCGAAACTAGTCTGCATAAATCCCACAAGTATAACACGATTTTGACATATCATTGATCTATCCAGCCCAGGATCACCTCAACACCTAGCTGCCGTCTCCCCAGAGACATCAAACCAAAACTGTATTACATCAACACCGTTTGTGATACCAACATCCCTGGAAATACAATACACATTGCTGATTTTGTCTGAAAACATGTTGAGAGCAAGCTTAGAGAGCACGCAATGGATGGTGCAGAACGCGACACCATTGCTCTTCGAAAATTTCGGAATATAGTTGCGCCAGTACACGCTGTTTAATCTACGAAAGTCAATGTTTCATGCCGTTTGAATTTGAACTTTGCCTCTGCTAAGTTAGAGTATGTTTTTCGTTCAGTGGGGTTGGTTCTTGGGATGTTTTGAGCTAGGTAGTAAACTAGATAGTTTGAAAGACAGGTCCTATCAACCGGTGACAACTACATATTGTTTAGACGCGTGTTTTATTCGCTTGTATAGTGATCTCTGTTCAGTTTGGCGCTCTCTGAAAATTGTCTTAACAATATGGAATACATTATTCGCGACACTTGAATGGCGTTTGTCGATTGGTTCGGCTTTTATAAATTTTACCTTTAGACCTGCTTTCTTGATATGTATGAAGACTAGTATTTGATTCTGTTTGATCTTCACATAATACAGCTTTTAATATTGAAAGGACTACAATTATACACTTGCAAGATTAGGTTTTAACACGCAATTTTTTCTAGTTATTATAGGATAATGGAATACAGTTATGAGACAAATGCTTATACGAATTTAGAAAGCAGATTTCTTTTTTAACTAAAGTTAACATGGCGTAGGTCATCAGATAAAAATGTAATAAACGTGAAAACGACCCTATAAAAATGTATAATTTAATTTCAAAGAATTATTTTGTTGATGTACCTTTCAAAATACTGTACTTTATTTTTGGTTTAGAACGCTTTTGTAGGTTTAAGTTTTAAGGAACAACTTCCATCTACCTACTGTTGACTAATATTCATAATTGTATTATCAGTAGTCTTAGTAACATCTGATATATATTTTTTTATTGCTTTATGGGTCCGCTCTTGACCTCGATCACGCCTGACTCCTCTTGTTTGGAGCTTGGTGTAGGATAGAATAGAATACTCTTTATTATGTACAACATATAAATTGCTGACATAAATATAGACATTTTACAACGTGTGACGCAATGGGCGGTCTTATCGCTAAGAGCGATCGATCTTTTAAAGACAACCTTTGGATGGATTAAAAAGGGGAAGGAGAGACAAATACTATAGGTAGTCTGTGGTGTACTATAACTCACTTACAAAATTGCATCGGTAGCCAAATGGCAATAACGTTATCGTTTTTGGTCGTCGTCGTGTTAATTTGAAATAAGCGTATCACCTGTTGGTGATACGCTTATTTCAAATTAGCATAAAAATCTAATTTCGTTTGAATCACAATAAATTATGAGCCACAATCTGTAGGTTCTTACATATTCCCCTTATTTAACATCTATCATGTTTCTTTTTATACCAAAATCAGCATTAAATTAACTAACAGAACATCCTCAAATAACCTTGAAAGACACAAAAAACGAAATTGAAACAAAAATATGAGTTATAAACATAAAATACTTATCAGATTGGGCGTGTAAGTTTAACGTTTTAATAAATAACAAGCGCCCGCCATGTTGGATTTTTATATTTATTTGTAAAAATTAATAATAATGCTGAATAAATCAATAAAAGAATGGAAACATTTCAGGACTGGCTCCGGTTGAATGATTTGTAGTAATACGAGTGTAGTGCCGTCTGCGCGCCATAGTAGCGACGGGAGGTTTTGATACTTTAAGATGTTTTTGGGTTTTTTACGGGCTTGTTAGTTATTTCAACAATCCATTTTAACAACAGTAAAGTATATGTGTAGAAGTTGAATGATAATATTCAATGTTAGTTGTATCGATGTTACAATTATATATCTTTCCAATATAGATCATCACTGGCATCTTTCTTCCACCCACTCCTGACCTCCTCCCTTTTGTGCCATGGTTCCCTGGTCTATGAAAGTCTCATCTAAGTCTTTCTTGTGATCTTCTGTAGGTCGCCCACCGGTCTGATATCATTGTCAATGATAATTAGATCTTAACATTTAGTATTTTGCATATTTGTATCTTTTATAAAGATTATTTATCTAAGGTTAGCAGAAACCTTAAGAGGGGCCCGTAGCTAAATTTAAGAGCCGCACTGGTTGATCGATCAGGTTAAGCTTCGCTTGCCGCGGTTGGTCTCTGGATTGGTGACTATCTTTACATACCGAGACCCCTCCATGCCTCAGAAATCACGTTAAGCCGTTGGTCCCGGCTGTCATTCATGGATCTTTGACAGTCGTTACGGGTAGTCAGAAGCCCGAAAGACAACCAGTCATACCAAGGGGTATCGTATTACCCAGTAACTGGATTGTGGAAGTCAGATAGGCAGTCACTCCATTTAAAATACTGGTATTCAGCTGCATCCAGTTACACTGGAAGCCGACCCCAACATAGTTGGGAAAAGGCAGGCAGATGTTGTTAGCAATGACTTTAGTTTAACATTAACGGCCAGTTTCTTCATCAACAACTAAAGTAATCAGTCAAACTGACTTTTACTGTTGAGTTTTACTTCACCTTTACTGATACTACGGCACATGTGATTCTTCATTCAAGTAACAGCTAAAATAGTGAAGAAACAAATTTAACCGTTGCTTTGTCTTTTGTGACATTACTTTGGCTGTTACTATTGATGAAGAAACTGGCCGTAAGAAATGCAAGTATCAAAACTCCTCATACCCCTGGTATCACAAGCTAGCCTTATATCAGTTGATATCGAGTCGAGTCGACTGTACATCTCCGTCCCACCTCCAATAACGTGCAGCCATCAATTCAGACGGTCGCAAAAACGTTGCCTTACCTCGGGCGATGTATGACGGATGGATGGGTGGCCGCTGCTGCACTTTGTTGTGATCTGAAGGTACCTGGGTTTGTTGTGGTCAGTAATTTAGGTATTAGGAGGAGGATATTGAAGTTTTTCTTATTCGATCAGCACGATTATAAAGGATGGATTGCTGGCCGCTGCTGCACTTTGTTGTGCTCTGAGAGTACTTGGGTTAGTGGGATTGTGGTGGTGGTATTTGGAGGATTGGTTTGCAATTATATCAAGGAAGGTCATGAAAACGGTGAGAAGGTGACGTTTCTCAGAGTAAAATCAATATTATATTAAAAAAAAAAAGATTCTCATAGATTTTAGGTGTGCTTTTGTAAAATATTAGAATTTTACCTTAAGAGACTGGTTTAAAAAGTGTGATAGGAAAGTCTCCACCTTTAGGTATCTAGTAAAACATACTAATGACGTAAGTCAACTAATGTTACCTATTCTTAACCACGGGTGTAGACATCAAGTCTAAGAAATGAAGACTTCTGTTCCGAAATCGATTAATAAAAAAAAAACATTAATGACTAACAAAATATCCCAATTCGATATTGGAGGATGGGTCTTGAAAAGATAGTTCTCGTGAAGAATCTTAAAATTTCCTCTTACTCCAAAATGACCTCAAAAACACCGATTTTTCTAAGAACAGCAACGAAGACTATAACAATAAATCAATCCGAACAGAATATAGATAAAATAAATCATTCAGAAACCGTCGTAGCAATGTGTCTCATCAAAATTCAAATGGATATGGACCGGCCCGTCACTGCAAGCTGACGGCTGGTATAGGAAAACTCCAAGATGTACCTACCTATGATTTATATGAGCACTGGGCGCGCCTGGTGTCTTGTCTGGCTGTAGGGGACTTTAATTTTCTCGAAGGAAAAGGACCTTGATAGATATGGATATTTCTAAGTTGTAAGTTACGTCAAAGTTGGCTAGGTGACTTATCCCTAAATATAATCTAGCAGATATTAGATGCAAGATTGACACATTTTTGAGTGAGATGGTAAAAAGTTGAGGATACCATAATAGAGTGTAAAAAGACCCATCACATAGCCGTCACAGCTACACAATTATGTACGTCATACGAAGTCATCATTTTCATCATCACCTGTGTTGCCTTGCCAACGTCAACGTCACACTGAGTAGTAGGTAATGGGTAAAAATTATTGCTGGTAAATTACTTTTAATTTTGGTGTGAAAAGTCGCAGTACCGGCCTAGGGGGAGTTAAAGTCAAGAAAGCTTAAAATAGTTCAGGTAGTGAAAATAAGTTCAGTTATTGTACATATAGTTCATTGATAGGTAAAACATCACCATCAAAGATGGTCACCCATCCTCGGACCTCCCGCGGCAAGTATAGCTTGACCTGTACGATCGATCTATGCACCATAAGCCCCGCTATAGTTACTCTTTTCTTATATGTGTACGAAATCGTCATCGATGAGTCGCTGCTTAAATGCAAAAGGGCCACAAGTCGAAAAAATTACAAATCGAATCAAATTTTTTCGACTTGTGGCCCTTTTGAATTTAAGCAGTGCATTTGTTAACTTGTTACGGCTATTATACCGTCTTCAGTTATTAGTTTACCCGATACCCAGCCTTTGGCAATAAAATAGAAAACCATAAAAGGATCGCAGCTGTATAGACCAACAGAACATACATCCTCCACCATACTAACATCTAAGAAATTAAACTACAGTCAATACCTGATTAAACTGCCCATCTAACGTATCGAATGTATACCGATCCCAACCACAATCATACGACTGACCATCTTAAATTTATAATCGGCAGATATTATCTGGTTGCGCAGGCGCAGCACGATGCTACGAACTAATGATAATGTGCAGAGCCAACAATTAACTTCTATACCGACTGGGCAGGCCCGTGTCAATGTTGATTTGTGATTGATATTATGTGCTTCATGTATAGGTTACTTTGTACATGGAAAATTAAACCCTAGCTCGTTAAATATAGAGTACACTTCAGCTTGCGATTAGAAGGTATTGGTCTTAGAAAATGATGCAAGGGATTATCAATTGTTTCTTTGTGAAATTAGAGTTTGTTTTTGATTGTAGCATTTCTAAACTACAAGGTAAGTTTCAACTATTGCACAGGTGAATGATTTTGATCTTTATTAGGAAGGTATTTAAGTGGGATTTTGGTTTACTCGAGATTATTATAGGATTAATCGGTGCGTTTGCGCCTGAAGCTTTTTTCTGAATAGTTTACTGGTGATTTATTTTAAACTTTAAGCTCTTTGCAATAGGGGCTGGCCATTGTTTTAATTAATTGTAAGTTTTTGATGTATACTGGTGATTAGCGATAGATATATTATTTTGGAGGCGTGATGTTAATATATGAGATCAATATATTTATTTTAAAGTATATATCATCGGGTCAATTATCAAAATAGTTATCGTTTGACGAGATCTTGTTGGGAACCAAATCGTTCAGAGCAATAACTTATTTTTTTAAACAACTCTGCTAGCATGGGATTTATTGCGTATTTTTAATTCATAGCAACATGTTATTTTCTTATAGGTACTATCGACTGGGTGCTCACAGGTACCCCGTTGGTCTCGTGGTCGCAAGCGCGACTGCTGAGTGTAGGGTACTGGGTTCGATTCCCAGGTGGGGCAAAGTGTTACAGGGTTTTTCCATTAGAAATTTCTTAGTAACGGTCCGGAGTTAGGAAGTTGGCGGAGTGATTCCCCCGTGTGTCATGTTAAGATTGCTTCTGTGAAGTTTGGCTTGCTAATGCGATTCGAACCTGTATGTATAGCAGTCCCCGATTTCATTGCATCGGTCTTAGGAAACTTACGTTTGTAAATATGTGAGCACCATGTATCTATCAGATAATTAATTTACATGTCACGGTTTCGTTTTTTTGTAATTCTTTTACCTATTGTGGTATAGTAATTTTATTTTAGGTGCTTCGTCCTCACATTTTATTATATAATGAATGAACCTATGCAAAATATTGTAAAACATTTTAAAAGAGTAACGGTGGAGTTTCTTGCCCATTCTTCTCCAAACGAAAATTACCTTTTGGAAGGGGCGACTAGAATCAATTCTATTTTTTAATGTAATTTTTGACGTTCAAAAGTGCCTTTTATGTGCCTATTTGAAATAAATGCTTTGACTTTTTGACTTTACGTTCCATCAATTCGTTCAAGATTACGTAACGTACATTTTTACGTTTCCCTTATCATACGCAGATGAAATACGTAACCACATACAACTTTATCTTACGGTATACGAAAGTAATAACTTATGAAACAATAGGCCACAGACGCAATATCAACGCCTCTTCATAAAATATGGTAGAAAGTGACTGCTCGGTCATTGTTAGTTATGTGATGTAATATTAGGAGATTTGGTGGTTGGTTTTGACTGACTTTCATCTGGACATAGACTGCGGTAGATATTGCAACAGCCTATGTTGAATCATGGTATTATTATACAGGCAGATTTTTTTATCACCATCCAAATTTTTACAGGGTGTTCTACCCATCAATATGAACAACTTTCATTATGGGACCAACCCTGAAATCACGAAAAAAAGAATCTGCTGTTTCATACAAAATTTCAATTACCTAGATGACCAAAATGTATGAATCAGCAGTTTTTTTTTTCGTGATTTCAGGGTTTGTCCCATAGTGAAAGTTGTTCATATTCATGGGTACACCCTGAACACCCTGTAAAAATTTGGATGGTGATAAAAAAAATTAGTCTTCCTGTATATATGATGACCATTGAAAGATCATTGGTGGCGCAGTGGTAACGGCTCCGATTTCGAGTTGTAGGTCGTGGGATCAAACCCAGACAGGCGCTTTATTTTTTGTAAATAATTTCACCACCACTGCTCTCAAAATGGTGAAGGAAAACATCGTGAGGAAATCGGCATTTCCTAGAACCAAATTCGGAGACATGTGACATCTACCAACCCGCACTGGGCCTGCGTGGTAGATTACAGCCCACTCCATCTTGAAGAGAGTAGGCTTGTGTCCCAGCCTGTCGGGGGAGCGGTGAATGCTGTTGCGAGTCCCGCACCCTCGGCTATAGGTAGAGGTGGAACACCGCGGTGGTTTTAGCCGGTAAGAGTCCGGCATGCCCCTCTGTCACCCCCACGATAGAGGCAGTCCATGAGGATTTCCACAGCGAAAAAAAAAAAAGGCTTGTGTCCCAGCAGTGGGAACATTATAGGCTGATTATCCTATCAACATAATCAGTCATCTACAGGTTGGAGTGACCCTATCGATTGGTGCCATAAAAGTACAGGATGCTATTTTTTCGGATTTTAGTCGGTTCGATTCCCGGGTGTGGCAAGCGTATTTTCAAAAATATTTAAATGCAGTTTTGTTTCTTTTTAAAAATAAAGGAATGTTTCCTTTGAATAAAATTTGCTGTCTTTTGTATTTAGAGTACTTTCCCTCCAGATACGTTTCGAAAATTCCAGCCTGTATATTTGTTCATCAAAGAGCCTCTGTGGCAGACGAGTCAATCTGCCTAACCTTTTCCCAAGATAGGATCGCCTTCCAGTCGAACAGGATGCAGCTGAATACCAGTATTTCACATGGATCGACTGCCTATTTGCCTTCCACAAACCAGTCACTGAGCAACACGATACACCTTGGTAAGACTGATTGTCAGACTCTTGGAGTTCTGAGTTTCTGACTACCCGTAACTACTGTCAGTGTCAACACAGCCGGGACCAATGGCTTAACGTGCTTTCTGAGTCACGGAGAGGTCTTGATATGTATTAGATGGTCACACATCCACAAAACGACCGCGGCAAGTGCAGCTTAACCTTCGGTTGACCGGTGCGGGTATCATGATTTAGCCACGAGCGTGGAGAGTTTGGCAGACGAGTACCTATGCTAAGGTTGTCTTTAAAAGATCGCTCTTAGCGATAAGACCGCCCATTGTGTCACCCATTGTAAAGTTTCTATTTATGTCTGTAATTTATATGGTGTACATAATAAAGAGTATTCTATTCTATGCTTAGAAAAGACAATTTGATGTTTTGCGTTTTCTCTCAAAAGTAGATAATCCTATTTTGCGACACCTATTCTGGGCGAAGGCGAAGAGGTGCCTGTTCTTTACCAGAGCCCAAACCCACTGAACATTGGATGGACCTCTTAAGGCTTCTAATTCTCCTTTTTTTGTGGCAAATTCTAGATTCCTCTAGTTAACTTCTTAGTTGCTTTATATCTGCAGTCATTCTGAATTTAATCAATATTACTAGAAGTTGAACCATAGAAAATCTCTTGCTTCGATCAGACGCAAATATTTATTTTGGAACCATCTCAAACAATAACAAAACTTATCATTTCCTAAGAAAATAAATTGGAAACTTTTGGTTCCGAAACTTTAAGACTTTAGATCTAAATTGACAGTATTTTAGATTCAAATCGTGAAGTTTCTAGGTCAATAGACTTCCTACAAGTTTTCGATTCAGGATATTTGTGTGAAACCGTTGATTTTTGTGTACCTACCGATTGACTCAGAGTGAATAACTGGATGAAAAAAGTTTTGATCCCTCATATAGTTTGTTGGAATAAAACATTATTTTATAATGCACTAGCGATCCGCCCCTGTTTCACATGGTTTTTACGACTTGACAAATCATCGATTTGTCTTCATCACACTAATATTATAAGACGAAAGTTTGTGAGTGTGTTGGTATGTTTGTTACTTCTTCACGCACAAACAGCTGAACGGATTTGGATGAAATTTGGCACACAGATAGTTTATAACCAAGATTAACACATATAATACTTTTTATCCCGATATTCTCACGGCATCAACACTTATACGGGTGAAACCGCGGGGCGCAGCTAGTTAGTTTAATATTCTAAGCCTTCTGAAATAAATACTCTAAACTATGATAAAAACTGCATCAACATCCATTGTGTAGTTTAGAAGATCGAAGCGACGATACAGACAGACACGAAAAGTGACTTTGTTTTATACGATGCCTAAATACAGATTGAGCGTTAATAGGCTGATTTTGAAGGACTTAGGTATTTCCAGCATAGCAAATCAGTCTCCAGCAGCTATCCCAGTAAATACTACTCAAAAGTAGATACATAGGTACCTCGGACTCAAAATCTACTTGATCTGGGAGGAGCAAAAGATACATAAATCAAAGGCAACCTGTTCCTTTACGTCACAGCGTCTGTTACGACCATGGGTATACCGGCTATCGGAACTTACCAATTAACGGAACAATAAATAATATTAGTTAGAATTAGATGTAAGGTTTGGTTGAGCAGATGCCGATTCCTAAAAGTTACCTATTGTCTATGGTAATAAGTAATAACCATAACCGATCCTCGTAATATAGAAATAGGCGTTGTTTTCATGACTTAGCAGAAGATTTTTATTTATTTGTATAGATATTTACATAATATAAGCTAACATACAAACTATAATAATATGTACAATTATATGAAAAAATAAACAAAATATTCATAGGGCATTAAAGAATTCGTCCGCATCGCTGTCAACAGGAACAGTGCCCAAAAGGCTGGCAGCATTGCCACGTTGTATTGCAATGGACTAGAATAGAATACTCTTTATTATGTACACCATATAAATTACAGACATTAAAAA
This sequence comes from Amphipoea oculea, assembly GCA_945859645.1. Lineage (NCBI taxonomy): Eukaryota > Metazoa > Arthropoda > Insecta > Lepidoptera > Noctuidae > Amphipoea > Amphipoea oculea. The sequence goes on from OX243873.1 coordinate 22,056,235, forward strand.
TGCAGGCAAAAGCAAAAGGCAATGCTAATTCTTTGGCCAAGAAATAGGCCAGCCCTCTGGCTAACCGCTTGGCAGAAGAGTATTTCATCTTTTTAAAACAGCCTCTAGAATCTTCGAAAGAACCAGTAAGCAACAAGATGCGTTCGCCAATCCTTCGTTCATTCCTTCGGGGTCCACAACCGTGATATTATGTCGTGCACCTATAGGAGTTGGACTTGTATAGAACATCTACGATTTGCTAGTTTTGTTTAATCTGTCAAGCTCCGCTAATGAGACACAATTGATTTGCTATTGTTTCGTCGCCGATAGGCGAACCGCGCCGCTTGACCGGTTAAACATGTTCCATGGGTGCAGAGCCGGGCAAAAATCCAGACTCGGAGCTGCTCCCAAGAAGTTCCCGGACCCAATAACACTGATCGACCCATAGATAGCACACAGGCTATTTCAGCACCAGAAGAAGACATGTATTTTAAAAACCCAGCTGGTGAACCATGAATCATGACTCGCTCGAGCGAGTGGCCAGGACGCCCTCTACCTTTAATTGCCGTAAACACAACTTTCTGGTTACACCATCGTTGAGATGATTACATATATAGTTTTGTTACCATCACCTACAATGGAAGTGAGCGGTGATTAACGAGACCATTGTTTTTGGTGATTTATGTCATTTTTACGTAAGAGTTAACTAATCTATGCTATAGTTGCGTGATCCATAAGTTCATAACATGCTGATCTGAGAGCAATTTTATAGTTTCCTTTAAATTAACTTATGGAAAATCATCAATTGAATCATCACCATTCTCCTGCCCTCATAAATAAAAAAAAGACGGGTTGCACTCCGGGAGTGCCGGCAGAAGTGAAAACTTGAATATTAACGTTGAAATAAATCAATTATGAATTGAATTAATATAACTAATTTTTTTTCACTATTTCTGAGTCACTTTTTTCATTAATAGATGCACTTTGTTTAATTTTCATATTTTAAACACTTTATATACACGAATTTTACGAATACACAGCAGTGTGGCTACTACACAGACGGTCGAGCCATCAGCTGTCCATCCATCCATCCACATCCACGTCCACCGTCACCGTGTCACCGTCACCGTCACCGTCACCGTCACCGTCACCGTCCGTCCGTCCGTCCGTCCATCCATTATCGTGTCCCACTTGGTTCACTTCGTTTGGCGCCGCCGTAGAAAGAGGGGGGGGGGGGGGGGAATCTCTCCTGACGGTCACGTGTCCTGACGCGATGTCCTGATGCGAGTTTAACATTTTTTCCCCATACAAAAAGTGTGCAACGCCGCTAAAGAAGTTTTCACTTCAAAAAATCATTTAATTCAGGCAAGACCATTCGGTAGTCACGGGTCCTTTCTAACCATAATCATCATTCACAAAGTCCATAACTTTCATCACGACATTTTTCGCATTCCTCCGTATCATATCCTTACCATGACAACCGATTAAATCAAAATAATATTACGAAAATAAAATAACTAACTTCTTTTTGTTGATATTAATTCAAAATTTCTAAAATGGTATTACAAAAAAACTATTCGTATTTAAAGCATTTTAATTTTATTTCTAGTATCCTTATCCTAAACATAACTAGGTAGACAAAAGTTTTCATGTTACATGCAAAAGTTGTTTTTTTGTTGACTAGTGTAATCAATAGAATTGGAAAATAATAATTCTGTTGAATTGATATCTTGATATCCTTCATTAAAACACTTGGACTTACAGTTTTGATTATCGACAAAATCAAATAACGTTCCGCCAGCAGATTGAAAAGTGACCAAAAAACAACATTACCAAATAAATTGTTGTCACACAAACTCAGTTGCCCAAATATTTTTACGATGCGAATACCGTATCACCTTGGGGCTTATTAATTTTAATTTTAAACTGATACTAACCTACATACGTAACATTACCGCTGATTATCAACGAGGATTTGGCGACTATCCGATGATTTTCATACAAAATATAATGTTTCAGTAGTTATTTACACAATAAAAACATTTTACGAGTTTTAAATTGACGTTGAGAGGTAAAACAGCGATCCTTTCGACTTTTGACACGCTCGGAACTGACCTGATTTTTGCACGTTTCCATTTATTTGCGGGAATTTGTAAAAAGTGATTGTATTGCGTCAGTTATTGTGGCAATCTCTTTTTTGTTAGCTTAAAAAGTGTTATTTATTTGTTTTTAATAATCGTTTTTTTTTTTCACCAAATACTGTATCAGCTACAGTTTTAATTATGACACCTATTTGTTTACCGAAGAGTGTTCCGAAATTTAATAGATATACTCAGATTTTCAGATGCGAAATCAAATTTCTTATGTTAAGTTATAGGGAGATAATAGTTTGTTATGATTTCACACCATTTCTTATTAGAAAAAGAAATCAACAATTTTCGGAGTAAAATGAAAACTCGCACAAATTCAGCTAACAGTCGCACGCGCATCAAATATCGATACAATTGCGCCACGTCGCGTTTACGATAATCGTCGATGCGCGTGAAAGGAGAGCTGTGCACGCACATTATTTTTATAATGGCGCCCGCTAAGTGAGGGGACATCGTTCTACGAATTTAATTATTTAACTTATTGATATTGGTTACGATAAGTGTTTCTTGAAGGTTTCTTAACTTAGTTTATTTTAATGGTATTAGTTTATGCTCGGTTAATAATAGAGTAAGTAACAGCTGATATCTTATAGATTGCGTTTGCTACTAGGGTAAATAATTACTTATTTAATGTGTTAAAGCCTGTTCTAAGTCCCGTCCAGATAAAGTGTTCTAAAAGAGACACATTTGTTTCGATAGTTTCGATATAGTCGTTTTATGAGCTGTTTTTGAAGAAAATAACTACTTTCTTGTTTATAGACTTATAGATGTCAAGTAAAGGGTCTTCATTAAGCTCTCCAATTTTGAGAATACAGCCGGCAGATTCTGTAAAAGCCTCACCGTGAAAGCTTATAGGTGAAGCGAGTTATCCTTTTTGAAGTGAAAACTTCTTTAGCGGCGTTGCACACTTTTTGTAATGGGTAAAAAATGTTAAACTCGCGTCAGGGCATCGCGTCAGGACACGTGACCGTCAGGAGAGATTCCCCCCCCCCCCTCTCTTTCTACGGCGGCGCCAACCGAAGTGAACCAAGTGAGACACGATAATGGATGGATGGATGGATGGATGGATGGATGGATGGATGGAAGGACGGACGGACGGACGGACGGACGGACGGACGGATGGACGGACGGACGGACGGACGGTGACGGTGACGGTGACGGTGACGGTGTGTATTTGTAAAATTCGTGTATATAAAGTGTTTCAAAAAATGGAAATAGAACAAAGTGCATCGATTAATGAAAAAAGTGACGCAGAAATAGTAAAAAACTTAGATATATTAATTCAATTAATAATTGATTTATTTCAACGTTAATATTCAAGTTTTCACTTCTGCCGGCACTCCCGGAGTGCAACCCGTCTTTTTTTTTTTTTCAAATGACCCCTCCCGCTCTGGGTGGAGCGGAAGGGAGTGTCAGACTCTTACTGACTAAAACCCACCCGTGTTCCTTCCTTAGCCCTTTATGTTCCGGGGTAGCGGTAACCCTTTCGGACAATCCCGCTACAAGTGAGTTGTCCTTCCACCTGATGCAAGGGATAGACTATTGACGTGTCACTACACCTAAGTTTTCACGATGAGATTAATACAGAATAACTCGGCTGATCAACTTCTTAATGCGTCCTTAGATACAGTCAGCCCGCCAGTAGAATTTGTAGAATCAACTTCTGAATACTGATGTAAGAACTTATGTACAACTTTGTAGCGGTATCTACAACACCACATGCGAACAACGCGTCATACTGACGTCACGCAAATCCTGCATCTCGCAAGCAGAGTTTACCGCGCAACTAGCATAGATACAACGGCCCGACATGAATCATTGGGCAGTTGCCCGCCAGACACAAGACCCGTCTGGTTGGAGGATCCTCCCTTTTCTATAGAGTATGAGTAGTGAACTTTACACCCTGTTCCTCATATCTCTATAATGTAAGAACTTATGTACAACTTTGTATCAAAAATCAATGGCAACGCAAAAACTGTACATTCCAAAAAAAACCGTATCCAGCAATATATCGCTACATTACGTTTTTATTAATCGTAAATTCAGCAAGATATATTCACGACTCATCCGCGAGGGTACTAACTTTATTCCTAAATTGCAATTTATGATCGAAGCGTTAACTGCAGATCGCATCGTAAAACTCTGTCACTTTCGGGAAAATAATCAAAATACTATAAAAAAGTTGTCGAAGTGAAATTATTTGTAACTGTTCCGCTACAGAGAGATAATTAGTTTAAAACGGTATTTAAGCATACCTACACGATAATAAATATTTACTTTTTTTTAAATAGAATTAATTATCATCTCAAAGACAGCCCGCATGGGAAAACAATATCATTTGCATCTACATACTTTTAAACCATCTTTCTTCTTCATCACCATCCAACCAACCATCAACCATCTTTTCATTTTTGCATTTTTTATCTTGCATCTATTTTTTTACTTCTTAAAAATATAATTACACTATACATTATCAAACAAACACTTCTGCCCTCCATAGTACACCCATATTGCGCCTACAACTCTCCCACCTCTGCCCAACCTTTCGGGGAATAAGGCGTAATGGTCAGTGCCGGCTGTCGCTGAAAACCAGCGCTGAGGCTCTGTCTTGCATAAGGTTGCAGTATTATGCTGAGCAATAGCCGTTTTGCGTGGATGTGACGCATGTTTTCCTTACCTTGTATTTTTTTTTGTGTTTATGTTCTTTTTTGCGTCACGTTCACCGCAAATAAACGTATTTTCTTTCTTTCGTTCTTTATATGTTAGTAATTTTATGATCATCATCATCCTAAATGAAGATAAGTCCAACAAACGGTTATGCTTATTTCTTTGAGTATAAAAAATGCCGATGAGAATGGACTGAAATAACGCCGCGTCTTAGCTCGAAATATAAACTGTTGGCTGAAACGTTCAAAGGCCTTCAATCCTTGGATACCTTTGATTTTAGTGAAACAATTGTATCGTTATCATTAAAGAGAAATTATTAATATTTTTAAATCAAAATAATAAGTAAGCAAATAACATCGAATATCTAATTAATGAGCAGTGGTGGCCCAGTGATAACGACCGCGACTTACGAGTTCTAGGTCGTAGGTTCGAACCACGGATATCGATTCGAACCTAAACAGGCGCTTTACTTTATGTAAATTATTTCATCACCACTGCTCTCAAAACGGTGAAGGAAAACATCGTGATGAAACCGACATGTCCTAGAACCAAACATTCGAAGACATGTGACATCTACCAATCCGCACTGGGCCCGCGTGGTAGATTACGGCCCATTCCCTCTTACCGAGAGGAGGCCTTCATCCCATCCCAGCGGTGGGAACATTATAGGCTGATTATGTATGTCTAATTAATAAAATAACAAAATTAAATCCTAACTTAAGTAAAACTATACACAAACTATAAAATACTATAATATAACTAAAACAGTAAATTACACAAAATATAAAAATATAGCATCGAAAAAGTCATTCGCATCGCTGTCGACTGGTAATGTACCCAAGAGACCATTGGACGTCCCTTCATTAAACACTCAATCTGACAAGTTTTTCAAAAACATACTATTTCTAAATGAAGCCAGAACCACACAAGGTGAGTAGACCTCGTGTCGAGCCAAGACATCACTGTCACAATTTTCTCCAAACACTTTTTATGCTTCAACAAATCAACACCCTAATAATAAATCTATCCAATTCCCTAATATTTACAACACGTAATCATAAGTCACTGATAACGCTGATCGTCCCGTTCAAACAGGCACCTGTCATGGCCGCCTGTCAAAAGGGACTTATCTCTTATCAACTGCTGCATTTCTTTACGGATCAGTGTGACATGTTTAACTTGGTTGAGATGAGATGATGTTTATGGTGAGGTAGGCACGTTAGGGACATGGTTTTGTTGTGATGCTATTCTCAAGGATTTTGAAGGAAAATCCTAATCCATTGCTTCATATGTTTGTCAAATTTGTCAACGTAAATAACGCAATGGATATTTTTGAACTGTCAAAATATCGTTATTCTTTCAAAATGTTTTACAAGGTTTTCTTGCTTTAATTTGATGCTTTGCATTGATGCTTTGTTACATCGAAAGGTTCGTTGAAATATTACAATGGAATAACAATGATAGCCCTGCAATTTGAGAGTTTAGAGAAATGTGATATTTAGTGACAAATTATGGGAAATTTAAAAAAAAAAATATGAAAATTGTTTTTTCTCGATTTCCATGCATTTTCGCCTAAGCTTTAAGGAGTGCTTAATTATTGCAAATAGGTCAAACTATCACGCCCTGGAAGAAATACATAAAATTTCTCAAATTACAGAACCCCAGAACCCGTTAAGTTGAATCGTACTTCAATTCAATTTGAAGAGCTTACTGGTCTTGAATTACAAAGTCACGATAATGTTTGATCTACCAGTCCTTTCGACGGATCATTGATGACGGAAAATCACAAGAAGGACACCTGATACAGATCTGTTACACAACGTATTAACCCAAGATAACACTTAACTTTTAAATCCTGTTATTTACGCATAACCAATAAATATAAAGGACACTGTAAACCAGGATCTTGCTGATGTTGCAGTCACGGATCTGAATAAAAATAATAGCTATATCGCTCATTAACTTCATTGTAATTTAAACTTGTATTGCTGTTGAAGTAATTATTGATAATATGAAAATGTATTATTAACTGACTAAGACGAAACGGAAGGTCATGTTTTGGTAGTTTTTGCTACAATTGAGGAGCAATCATTCAATTAGTGTTTTGTCCATAAATTAACGAAATACAACTGAGTATGGAGAAATCATAATTACTGTAATTATGATATTTCTCCATACTCAGTTGTATTTCGTTAATTTATGGACAAAACACTAATTGAATGATTGCTCCTCAATTACTGAAAATAATTTAAGATATTTCTTCTTCACTCTATTTCTTATTATTCTTGTAGTATAATTATGTATGCTGCCAGTCTTCTGGGCACATTTCCGGATGACAGCGATGTGAACGAGTACTTCGACGCCTAAGTGTTCTTTTGTTTTTGTATTTATTTGTCTAAATTCCTTATTTAATTTAGTATCTAGTGCATATACATATATTGTAGTTATCTTCCAGTATTGAATATTATGTGCATGTTCTCATATTAAATAAATAGGCCTGCTTACCTACATCGTAAACTTCATCAAGCACCGTTACTTTTAACAAAATCAACCTCACAAACTTTATCTTGATCCAAATCAGCTCATACCGTCCAAAATATCTCCTCAGCTCTTCATACTTAAATTGGAGACACTTCACCCCATCAGAGAACACATCTAAAAACAAAAAGGAATCATATCTACATTGTTATCAAAGTTTACTGTTGGTTCTACCATAAAAATATAACGAACAAGCTTTGATGCGCGGCGATTCTGAATAATACCCATCCTTTATTTTTTGTTAAAGGCAACGCTGAAACGTCCGATGGACACTGTTTTCCATTTATTGTTAGAGTACATGGAGGTACGAATCCAAGTCTGGTCGAGGACCTAATTTATAGTTTTTGATGAAAATGAACATGAAAATTCTCCCCTTTAGCCGTTCTAGTGTTAATGAAGATTTTCAGTACCTATCTTTTTCTTGACCTTCATTTAAAGACAAAGGAGAATGCATTCAGGATTCGAACTGAACTGAACTCTCTTTTGAACTATAGTTCAGTTAGTTTGAGTGGCGACCGCGTACCGGAAGACCTAGCGTTGAAAGGCCTCCCATAAGGTGGACCGATGATCTGGTGAAGGCCTTGTCAAAGTGGTCAGTTGAAATGATGATAATGATAATTCAAAAGTAGGTAGGTATGCCAACATAGCTGTAAAGTTGGTATCGGTATCCATCTATGACCCATATATGCTGGAAGATGTTCGGATACAAGACACCATTTCTATTTGATTTTCGCTGAATCGATGCGACGCTCCACCAACAATAAAATGCCTCATCCAAAAAAGCCCGCTCTTCACTCCGATCGTATCAGAACTTTCTTCGGCCACCCTTCACGCGTTGATGACCACTTTAGACACAATAAAAGCATATATTATTATAATAAAAACATGTATTACAATAAAAACGGCGACGGACATTCGGCAGTACGACGTACAATTCACAAAACTTGTAAAAGTTTACTACCTCGTCACTTTATCGTGTTCTGGAACCTTTGGAGGTCAATCTTTGGATCGCCGGTAGAGGAAGTGTAGTCGTAAAGATGGAATTATATTATTTTTAAATGTTCTTCGAAAAATCGTGATTCGGTAGTTTGAAGATACGGAATTCGGAGATGGATTCGTGGAAATTCGGAGGTTCTAAGCTAACTGTATCTGGATTGTTGTCATTCAGATTTTTGTTGGTTTCTTTTGGTTGTTACGAAATATTATACAATGTTCTTTTTTATGTAGGGCCTACATAATATTCTTCGATCTTGCGGTTTTCAAGGAGGCCCATTTCCAACCGTGTCTTTACGTAAAAAAGCCGTTCTTTCATTATTATTATATAGTGCTTCAGATGGTAAGTACAGACGCCAGCACATCAAGCTACCCGAAACATTCCCAATCAACTTTGAACCTTGTTTTAGTAATAAAGTTGAAAATCTATTAAAAAAATTTGACAGATTGACAGCTTGATGTGTTGGCGTCTGTACATTAGAAGTCCTAATTATTAACAATTCTTTTTATTGTTTATTTTAGATTAGCCATTATTGTCCCCACTGCTGGGCAAGGCCTCCTCTCCTTTCACCTATCCCTGTCCCAAGCATGAAAAAATACTTGAAAAAAAATATGATTTCAGTAGAAATGATGATGATGAAATCAGATGCACCAAACTCTGTGCCAATTTTTTGGTCATTCCAACGGTTTATATCAATTGCGAAGTAAATATTTAAGTATGTAAGTTAACTTACAGTCCTAATAGATCGTTCCATAATTGAAAAAAGCTTTCTAATTGCTTAATTTCAAGATGGACACTAAACAAAAAGCTCTATGTAAAGCATCGTAATAAGTTTCTTCAGAATATAGGTTACAAGATCCAAGATCTATAAACACGCCATTAAACACAAAAGAAGCTAAAGAAAAAAGGGTCAGCACAGGCATCGGTGGACACAACAAATCATAAGGAGTAGCCCTCAAACAAATGTGTGAAATATGAACAGAGACTATTTTATCACGGCCACCCAAAACATACTTGTTGTGGGCCAAGTGAAAATGTTAGTTATTATAAGTTAGGAGTTCTTGGGAGCTTTGTGCAACTGTAAAAAGGGAAAATTTCGTTGGAGCTTATTTTCTTCGTTGTTTGACGTCTGAAAATGTTGCCACAGTTTTCAGTAATCTTATCCATACTAATATTATAAATTCGAAAGTAAATCTGTCTGTCTGTATGTTACCTTTTCACGCCTAAACCACTAAACCGATTTAGATGAAATTTGATATAGAGATAGTTTGATTCCCGGGGAAGGACATAGGATAGTTTTTATCCCGATATTCCCACGGGATCAACACTTATGCGGGTGAAACCGCGGGGCGCAGCTAGTATTGAAATAAATTGTCGACGATCCGATTTTGCATTTGATTTTCTGAATAAATTGTGTCATCTTCTAGGCCAGTCCCAGTCGTTACGGGTAGTCAGAAGCTCGAAAATCTGACAACCAGTCTTACCAGTACGTATCTTATTACCCAGTTACTGGGTTGTGGAGGTCAGATAGCCAGTCGTTCCATATAAAATACTGGTAGGTATTCAGCTGCATCCGGTTCGACTGGAAGCCAACTCCAACATAGTTGGGAAAAGACCACGCAGATGATGATCTTTTACGCCAGTTTACTTTTGTATGTTTAAATTTAACGTTTTCACATACCTGATGGAAGGAAATAGATATTTATTATCCAAGGTACAGACGCCAGCACATCAAGTTACTACAATCTGTCAAACTTCTTTAATAAATTTTCAACTTTATCACTAAATTCTAAGGTTCAAATTTGATTGGGAAAATTTTACAGTTTCGGGTAGCTTGATGTGCTGGCGTCTGTACAGAGCGATGGTGCTTTCAACTATTGATAATGTCTGAAATTATCCCAAGGAAACATGCTACCGGGACAAAAAGTAGTAGTGGTACAGACAGAGTAACTTTCGAATTTATAATATTAGTATGGATCAATATGGATACTTAATTTCTTGAATTAATCAATCAACATAGTAGAGCTCCCCTCGCTATTTTTAATTGTTGGACTACGTGTTTTATAAAATTAAATTACGAAGGTGATGATTTTAGCCGTCCAGACAGGCAATTCTCGTAATTTTAAGAACGTTCACAGTCTGATCTCAGTCTCTGTCAAAAATACCTCTAATTTCCCTACATTTTGTCAAATTTTTGACATTTTTTTATCGCTAAGACTGCGGCTAGATTTTGAACGTTTTAAATTACGAGAATTGGCCTTCTGTTAACATCGGAAGGCATTGCAACACTGTTCTTTGAATTTTCAACCTAAAACTTTCCAGATTCTACCTAGCAGGAGGTCTTTTAGCCTCCAGATATCCAAAAAAAAACCTCCTAATCGCCGCCCACTCGTATTTCACGCCATATTCTCAAGTTCACGTAAGAGGTTATTTATAGGCGCAGGCGGCCGTGTCCAAAAAGCTTAGTTGTGTCAAAAGTTGAGCGTTAAATCATTGGCCACTATCTGGACACTGCAGGCCGGACTGTGGCCACTAGTGTTCGGCGTGTGTCCATTGTTGCACGGCGTGTGGTTTGACGTGACGGATTGATAGGACTAGGCTAGAGTGCACGTTAGATTTTTAGTCCCAATTAGTCCTGTATTCGATTTTTTTTTTTACAAGAGGAAGGTTCGCTATATTATGACAAGCATGATATTAGGCGAATTAAAAAACCAAAGGTTTATTGGGTTATGTAAAGACGCCAGCACATCAAGCTACTGCAATCTGTCAAATTTCTTTAATAGATTTTCAACTTTATCGCTAAAGCATAAGGTTTAAAGTTGATTGGGAAAATTTGACAGTTTCGGGTAGCTTGATGTGCTGGCGTCTGTACTTTACCTGATAATTATGGAGAGATGATACTGTTATCGATGAAATATTACCTATTAAATGGTGCAATACACGTAGGTTTATATTTGTAATAAAATAAATTGCTTTTATTATTGCGAGGCTTGTTAGTTTTGGCGGATTTAAATAAATCATTGTTAGTTTTAAATAAAAATTTAATAACTGCATTTGAATAATTGCACACCTAAAAATGTTTTTCAACTTCCTTAAAAAAACACTCAAAAGAACACACATCAAAGGAAACGAGACAAAAATAGAAGTGACGCTTATATTACATGTAGAAAAATGTTAACAAACCCGTATTATATCATAATGGTGTCGTGTGCCAATGGAAACAGTGCCAAGCTAAGTGATCCGACACAAAATGAAATATGATGACACTTCCACACATTACAATACGAATTTTTCGTGTAAATGAAAAAAAATAAGCGAGTTTTGGCCAGTAGTCCAGATAGAGTGCTTTCGTGAATGGGCTTTCTGACTTAGATCAGTCTGATTAGTGTTTAGGCCCTATGAGTAGGTCAAAGGCAGATGAAAGGGTGGTACGGAAACTTCTCCAACAACCCGCACTGGGCCTGCGTGGCGGATTACGACCTGCGGGCTCTTAAAGAGAGAAGGCCTGTGTCCCAGCAGTGGGAATATTATAGGCTGATTATGAAACAGACAGACAGGCGGAAGACATTGTTACCGACGCAGGTGGAACCTGGATAAAAATGGCGCAGGAGCGTGAAGATTAGCACGAGAGAAAAGGCCTCTGCTTATTGGTAAGTGAAGTCGAGCTGTGGATGATGATGATGAAGGAAACTTCAAGATTAATAAATCGTCACCCGGTGGGGTTATCACCGAGCAGTTCTGAGATGATGTTTTCCCCGTCATTGGATGGATGGACACATGTTTTCGATTTTTTTATTCTACGACATGCCGGTTTCCTCACGATGTTTTCCTTCACAGTTTTGAAAGTAAAGAAAGAAAGAAAATGTATTTATTGTGACTCGTACAGGAAGATCACAAACTAAACTAAACACAGTAAAAAATAAAAAACCAAAGTAATACAAAAAAAAAGGAAAAGTAGTGGTGATGAAATAATTTACACAAAGTAAAGTGCCTGCTTGGGTTTGAACCTACAACTCGTAAGTTACGGCCATTACAACTGGCCCACCACTGCTTGTCATGGACATGACCTTCAGTAACGAAGTACGCGACCAAGAAGAGATAGTCCATCATCTTCTGGTTTAACCCAAGGAGAAAGTTTGTGAGTGTGTTTGTATGTTTGTTACTTCTTCACTCACAAACGGCTGGACCAATTTTGATAAAATTTGATATGGAGGTAGCTGACACCTTGGATTAACACATAGGCTACTTTTTATCCCTATACTCCTACGGGATCGACACTTATGCGGGTGAAACCGCGGGGCGCAGCTAGTGTGCAATAAGATCATTACCAATTTGACATTTCACAATTTAGTATAATCTACGGCACAAAAACCTCATTCATGTAACATCAATATTTCAATTAAGCATCGCCGATAACCAGCACACAGGTTAATGAGATTACGCCATTATTATTTATTGTTAATTGTTATTATAAAGTGCTGCCTAGCAATTTACTAGCGCAGATTCCGATCGATTTGTATTAGTATCGAGTTATTTGATGGTGTGTTGTATGGAATTAGGTGCAGCCTTCTTGTGATGGGTAATGCGGAATTGTTGGTTAAGATTACAATCTGAGGGCATGGAATTAGCAGTGTTAAGTTTTGGTATAATTGATTAGTGTTTGCGAGTAATTTACATGATAGCCAGTACTAAATTAAATGACTAACTAACTTACTATATCTACAAATAAATACATAAACAAAGGACACTTAGGCGTCGAAGTACTCGTCCGCATCACTGTTATCCGGAAACGTGCCATATCATTAGAATTCTGGCGATTCACAATATTCACATCGTATTGAAAACTAAATTAATATAATAATATAGGACATGGGTGATCGAAAAAATCAATTATTACAAACTATTTATTTTTGATAAACAGAAAGATGTTCACAGCATCATTTATTTATTTTTATTTATTTATTTAATTAAGGTTCACCAACAGTTGCTACAGACATTATACAGTTAGGAACATACAAGTAATTGTGTCTTAAGTCTAGCTGCACAACCAATTACAGGCAAACACCACATGCAAAGTGGTCTTTGTAATTATGAATTTAATTTAAAGACCTAATGTACTTATATTCTAGATAATTATTATAAATAATAATACTAATTGCGTCTGACAAACGCCGATATTGAGTCTGCGTGGACGTCAACCAGGTCGCTGCGCTCGTTTACGAGTTTGCACATGCGGGGTATAGGCGAATTAGCACCAGACACTGTACGGCGAAGAGGTGGAGCTAAGGGTGTTATAGGTTTGCGAGGTGGTCTACGGGGTACTCTGAAATTGAACCTACATACCAATTGTGGGCAGTCAATGGTGTTATTGAGCAGTTTATATGCGAATCTCAAATCTAAGAGCTCCCTTCGAGCTTCCAGGGTACTCATTTTGTAGCAGCCTAGTTTATCAAGGTAGGAGAGATATTTAAATTGCCTTCCCTTTGAGTACCCTAGGTATCGGATAAACCTTTTTTGGACTCGTTCTATCCGCAGCGAATGGGTTGCGTAATGAGGTCTCCATATCACACTGCAGTATTCCAGGATGCTTCTTATAAGGCTATTGTAGAGAACTAGTTTAGTATGTGGGCGTTGAAATACCTTTCCATTACGAATGACAAATCCAAGCATACGTTGGGATCGACTGACTATGTTCTCAATATGTGGTATAAATGTGAGTTTAGAGTCCAAGATAACTCCCAGGTCGCGTACTACATCCACTTCGCACAAGTTCACTCCGTTTATTTGGTATGCCGAATTCACTCTATTTATTTTCCTGGTGAATTTTATGTGGCTACATTTTGAACTGTTCAACGAGATTTTATTATGATAACACCATGCAGATAATCGGTCGATATCTTCTTGCATTAGAATTACGTCCTGTTGAGACCTAATGGCTCTTGAGATTTTCAGGTCGTCTGCAAAAAGGAATATGCTAGTATTGTGAAAGCAGGATGTCACATCATTTATATATATGATGAACAATACTGGGCCAAGATGAGAACCTTGAGGCACACCCGAGGCAATTGCATACCTGCCTGACTGGAACCCATTGACCACTACATAAAACTCCCGACCATCCAGATAAGAGCCAAACCACTTTAGAAGACTACCGGTGACGCCGTACGTAGATAGCTTTTTAACAAGCAGTTTATGCGAAACCTTGTCAAACGCTTTGCTAAAATCCGTATAAACAGCGTCAAATTGTATACCTTTATCCATGGCTTCGCCTGAGGCTTCAACAAAGGACACCAGATTTGTACTTGTGGATCTGTTCTTTACAAAGCCGTGCTGGTGGTCGCTTAAGAACTTGGAAAAATAGCGTTGAATATGTGGACAAATCAACGACTCCAATATTTTACCAAAAATCGAAAGGATGGATATTGGTCTATAGTTCTTTACGTCACAAGGGTCTCCACTCTTGTAGACCGGTACTACTTTCGCTTGTTTCCACTCTTTCGGGAATTGACCAGATCGGATTGAGGCGCTATATATCTTTGCCAAAGGAACAGCCAGGCTAGGTGCACATCTGGCAATAAACAGTGGCGGTACATCATCTGGGCCCGCCCCCTTAGTAATATCAAGGCTTTTTAGTTTTTTCTCAACATTTTCATATTTGATGTCCACGGAAGCTATACTGTCTGAGTGTGTGGCTATTGTCTCCAGGTATTCGGAGGCTACATAGTTTTGACCTGAAGGTGATGTTGTTTCTTCTTTATAAATGCTGCTATAATTTAAAGCAAATAGCTCACATATTCCCTCTCCATCAGAAGATGTTATCGGACCATTGGTCATTGATGCCGGGTATGAACTTTCTCCACCTCGTTTATTCTTGACATATGACCAAAAAATTTTAGGACATCTGGCTATAGATTCTTCTGTCCTCTCAATGTAACTATTGTAACACTTTTTAGCGTAATTGTCACATCGCTTAGAGATTAATCTGAGTGATAGCATGTCAAGGGGATTCTTGTACTTTTTATACCTAATACGAAGTTTGTTTTTCTCTTTTAATAAGTTAAGAAGTTTCTTATCAAACCATATTGGAACACTACTACTATGCTTTCGGATGATAGGTACAAAAGTATCGATAACTGACCCGATAACGCTGTAGAAAACTTCCACCATTTCGTCAACATTACTGCAACATCCCAGACACTCTTCCCAGTCCTTATCCTTCAATTGCTTGTTTATTGCTTCATAGTCGGCCTTATGAAAGTTCCTTTTTGCAATGTTATTAGACTTTAGTTTTAGCGACTCCGTCAATGTTACTTGTATGTCTAATGGAGGATGGTGAGGGTCTACAACACTTAAGGGATCCGCTTCACTAACGCAACAACCTGGAACGTCCACCAATACAACATCCAGTAGTCTACTGTTTTTGTTGGTAACATTATTGCATTGTCGGAGATTATTAACTGATGTAAAATCAATAAGAAGTTGATCGAGACTGCTAATGTGCTGATTTTTGAGAGGATTGTTTAGATCATTCCAGTTTATAGTTCTCAGGTTTAAATCTCACACGATGCATGTGTACGCATTATGGTTATTCTGGTAAGAATTACAATTATCAATAAAATGTTCCAACATTGATTTAGAGACCGGTGGTGGCAGGTAGACTGCACAAAGATCAAGACGGCGGAGCTGCCTCGAGCGCTCGCACGGTATTTCTACAGACACCCATAGATCCTCACAATTACTTTGTCTATCCAGTAATCTTTTTGAAACTAGTTTTTTAGATACTGCAATCAAGACACCTCCGCCATCCCTCTCCCAGTGGTAGCCCGAGCTTTCCCTGTCTCTTCTATAGACCAAGTACCTACCATCAAACAGTTCTTTATTGCATATACTATTATTAAGCCAAGTTTCTGTCAGAATGAGAATATCGTAGTTACATGTTGCTATTTTACAAAAAAAATCGTGCGTTTTCGTCCGCAGGCCTCTCACGTTTTGATAGTAAATCTCAATATTAAACAAGTTGAATTTTATTTGTGCAATACAATGAACATGCATAAAAAGTTTTTACAGAGTTAAACTTATTTCAACTTATCTAAAGTTGCTAGATCTTTTATCACTATACGTTCCGACGTTACGTCTTTACGCATTAAAATACGACCGCTTCTGACCCACACAAATTGGAATCCTAATTCTCTAGCTTTGGTTCTTGCTGCGGCGTGGATTTCCTTGTTGGTCGCCGACAGATGCTCCACTACGTAGATAGGTGTTTTAGGTGCCATCAATCCAATATGAGTAGAGTTCAATTTGTCCTGACTATTTTTCTTGTTGAAGTCGATCGAAGCTGCCAAAAATTGGTCACGGAGTCTTGGGGAGCTGAACTGAGTGACGATCGATCGAGGCCTCGGAGAGTCACGGTTTACTTTGGCAATTCGTGTGCAGCTTAAAATATCATTATCTGTAATGGCGCAGCCTATGACCGACCCCAGCTGTTTTGTCAGGGTGATGACATTTTCTGTTTGTTTCTCTGGAACGCATTGAATCTCAATATTGCTGGATCTAGCATGTTGTTCCATCTGGTTTACGCGATTCGTGAGTTTTACAATGGTGTTGGACATTAGTTCATTTTTGGTTTCAAGATCCTTTATTATTTGTGCAGATTTTTTGGCTTCCAAAATAGCAGTTTCATAATTACTGTTCATGAAAGACATAGCCTCGTTTACATCCTTCAACTCTTCCCTGATTGATTTAAGCTCTGAGTTCATATTAGCATTTAATTGCGCAAGCATGTCAGCCATTGCAGTTTTTATTACTGCCTCTACTATGCCTTGTACATCAGCCTTAGTCAAGGTACTAGAGTTGCTAATCGGTGGTGACGACAGGGCCACTCTTTTTTTGGCACGCGTTGTTACGTTTTCTCCCGGTCTGGTGGGGGACATAGTACTCTCAGAGTTTTCTTTTGAAGGTGAAGATTCTGATTCGGACATATTAATTAAGATAAAACTTTTTTTTTTTTTAGTTTAATTGATAGCGCACACTAAAAAATGTCCACACCGAGAAGCGCACACTAATAAAGGCCCACGCCGAGTGAGCGACTCGGAGTTCGCGACCAAAAGGTCTTAAGTGCGCGGAACACGGCGTCGCTTACGCGTTTGCGTCAAGGGCTCTGTATTCGGTGTGCGGTTGGGTATATTAACAAAAAGTTCACTTATTATTTCGTGAGATAAGTCTTATTTGTGATGTTTTTGTGTAATTTCGTCCACTCACAGTTAGCATGTATGTCCAAAAACAAATGTATCACCAACACTGAAGCGAGAACAACTTAAAACTGTATAAAAACAATTTTTTACTACGGATCGATATAAAAGCACAGTACACTTTCGGCCGGTAGGTAGATACCAAAGGGCTCGTACAGGACTTTCTGTTGTTTTACTTTCTTTTTATACAGGGTGTCCCTGGAAGTGTGGATCAAATCGAATAGGGGCGTGGGCAAGGTCATTTCCAAACTTTTTAACCCTGAGAATGTCATTGAATTTTTTTACGGTTCCAAAGTTATGACCGATTTAAAATTTTTTTACAATCACTTCGCTTAGTGTTCAAAGAAATTAATCATAAAAAAATACTATCAGGGCTATCTAAAAAAAAAATTGATAGCCCTGATAGTTTTCACGAATTCGATCTTTCTTCTCTTTTTTTTAGTATTTTTTTTTTTTGGATTTTTTTTAGTAGTTTTTAGTTTTTTTTTTTTTTGCTAAAACGTTTGGAAATGACCTTGCCCACGTCCCTATTCGATTTGATCCATACCTACTTCCAGGGACACCCTGTATAACTTTGTTTTTTATGTTTTAATGATTGTTAAAAACAATTTAGTTTGTGATCTTTCTGTGCGAGTAAAGTAGCTAAATGATGTGATGAAATCATTCAAGCTGAATTGTCCATAGTTATTATTAGTGGCATGTCATCTGTAAATCATGTTCGTCTACGTCCGTCTTACACTTCAAAGACTTTCATTCCTGTGCTTCTGTCTCGTTTCATGTAAATAATTGGGTGAATATATCATTGTTATAGAATGATTAAAGCTGGTATAGCAGTACCCTCTTGTTAACGAAACATTTCACAATTTGGTGATTTTGAAATTCTTTGAAGTGCTCTTTTTCATCCATGAGCAGCATTTACCGATTGACTGTGAGTACGCATAATCAGCCTATAATGTTCCCACTGCTGGGACAAAGGCCTCCTTTCTGGGAGAGGGAGTGGGCTGTAATCTACCACTTGGGTTGATAGATGTCACATGTTTTGGTTTTAGAACATGCCGAGTTCCTCATGATGCTTTCCTTCACCGTTTTGAGAGCATAAGGTGATGAAATTATTTACACAAAGTAAAGTGCCTGCCTGGGTTCGAACCCATGACTCGTAAGTCGCGGCCATTACCACTGGGCTTACCGGGTGAGTATTTATTACTAGATAATGTAACTAGCCACATCTAGTGCACTAGTACTATGTGCTGCATGAAATTATCGTTAGAATTACTACTTTTTCTCATGAATAAAACTTTTACATTTTGAGACACAATTCTAGACTCTAGGCAACCAACAACTAATAAAATCAAAACCAAAATCAAAAGTCATATTCAAACTAGGCTGAGAATCGGTACACTTTGAACGTCAAAATTACATAAGACAGTCCCTTAAAACGCCCACCCTTCACCACTTCCTGGTGCTTTAGCTGGGAAGAAGACGTGGCGCAACAAACTCCCCAGCAGCACAGCTGTCTGTTTAGTTAGAAGAACTTGATTCTATACATCATCATCTGCCTAGCCTTTTCCCAACTATGTTGGGGTCGGCTTCCAGTCTAATCGGATGCAGCTGAATACCAGTATTTTACATGGAGCGACTGCCTATCTGACCTCCACAACCCATGTTACTGGGCAATACGATACCCCTTGGTAAGACTGGTTATCAGACTTTCGGGCTTCTGACTACCCGTAACGACTGTTAAAGATCGACGAATGACAGCCGGGACCAACGGCTTAACGTGCTTTCCGAGGCACGGAGGGGTCTCGGTATGTAAAAATGGTCACCCATCCACAGACCAACCGCGGCAAGCGTAGCTTAACCTGATCGATCGACCTGTGCGGCTGTTATTATTTAGCCACGGGCCCCTCTAATAATCACATTCATACCTCTCAAATTATTTCGGTAACAAACACGGCTATTAGAATTAGTTCCGTAGAAACGCAGACAGAGACAAACGCACGCGTCACATTGATGGGCGAGTCCGTCTGTCTGTTGATGTATGGAGGTCATTTATCCTGTGATGATAAAATTAGACAGGCAAACACGCTGCTGTACAATATGTATTTAGTATGAAGGAATTTTGGCTAATTCATTCTTAGGTGGTTATGTGGCAATCTTATCATTTGGTTTGAATAGGTTTTAATATTTTATTTATCTTTTAAAATAGTGCAGACTGATTTCAGGGCAGAGGAGAGACATTCAAGCGTTACAGGCTGTTACTGTTAGTCTGCATATTCCCACTGCTGGGCAACCTCTCCCAATGACCTCTGACCAATGAACTCTGTCCCATTTTATGTATTCACATGTTTTAATTAAAATAGATGCCAAGTAGCTTCAACAGTTGATTTAGGGTTGAACTTTCCAACGCCAGAAAATTTTATCGGAGGAATAATTTTTAATTTTTGACAATTCTTCAATACAAAACTGCCAGAAGTCAATTTTATTCCAAGAATAAATAATATCTGTCGATTGAAAACCAGCCCTTAAGGGAATAATTTCACATTAGGTAAGTTTAAAATTACAAAATCAGCCTCTAACGTCCCCACTGCTGGGTCACAGGCCTCCTCTTGGTGAGAGAGAGTGGGCATCCACCACGCGAGCCCAGTGCGGGTTGGAAGATGACACATTATTGTGTTAATTTTTTTGGTTCTAGGACATACCGGTTTCCTCGCGTTCACGGTTTTGAGAGTAGTGGTGATGAAATTATTTACAATAAGTAAAGCGCCGGCGCCGGCCTGCCTGGGTTCGAACCCACGACCTACAACCCGTAAGTCAGGCCATTACTACTAGGCCACAACTGCTCTCACTGTTTTAGATTGACTTGTGTAAAATATTATGCCAAAACTGTTTTTTAAAGGTCCAGTTGAAAGGTTTTTTTTACATTCAAACTGATTTTTTTTAACACTTTTTATTGATTATCTATTGGTTATTTCGTTTACACATTTAGGGCTTGGGCCACATTTACTGCTGGTGAGTGTATGTAGGTACTTACAGGTACTATGGCCGGTAATAAACGCGAATTTTTCTTCTTTTAATAATATACTAGTATGTCTGTTTACAGCTGCAACTAAGCTCAATATACTTGTGATAGGAGCGGGTTTACGTCCATTGTTTGCGTGTAGGATTCAAACACAGAACGTCTAACTGACAAGCCTCGCAACCTAGCCTAATGGCCATCTTTATATGCTAACTAGCTGTGCCCCGCGGTTTCACCCGCGATAAAAGTATTATGGTCCTTATTTATTGATTCCCTTTACAAAACTCCAGCCCCCTTTTTATACCCTTAAGAGATAATTTCGGGGATAAAACCTATGCTATAAACCTATCCTTCTCCACAACTCAAACTATCTCCATACCAAATTTCATCTAAATCGGTTCAGCGGTTATTTATTCCCGATACAAACTTCCACCCCCCTTTTCACCCCCTTAAAGGATGATTTCTGGGATAAAATCTATCCTATGTCCTTCCCCGGGATGCAATCTATCTCTCTGTTAAATTTCATCTAAATCAGTGGTTTAGGCGTGAAAAGGTAACATACAGACAGACAGACAGAGTTACTTTCGAATTCATAATATTATAGTATGGATAGTTCGCAATGTCAAAAGAGGGCTACTTTTAATCCTCCCTCCATGTAGCATATATTATATTCAATCTCTCCTCGTACAAACTTTAATATACATAAACTAATTCGTGGCAGGTGTCATTAAAAATGTAATCAGCTGCTGAAAACAGAAAATTAACCAAAAAAGCTGAAAAAGCACCAGCGGGCTAATAATTGCGTAACATACTATCAGGAGCAATGGGTTTCATTTTGACAGTTCAACAACATACATTGCGTTGTCTACGTTGTTAAGCAGACACATTTTTCGAACATATGAAGTAATGGATTAGCAATATCCTTCAACATGATTCAGATTTAGATTGATAGTGTGTTACGCAATTAGGGTGCTCTTATAAAGGACCATGCAGGGCATCCCGCAGCCTGTCACCATGGATTCAGTAGGTACAGACGCCAGCACATCAAGCTACTACAATCTGTCAAATTTCTTTAATAGATTTTCAACTTTATTACAAAAAAAACATAAGGTTTAAAGTTGATGGGGAAAATTTGACAGTGTCTGGTAGCTTGATGTGCTGGCATGATTCTGAACCATATAACCAAAATAAACAAACAACAAATTTAGCACACACCACAAGAACAGCAAAGATTTGCGCAGAGATTTGAACAGCATTTTTTTTTTTAATAACATACGAAAAATTTCAAACACTTTGAAATTTTTCGTCGGCTATTAAAAAAAAAAAACATTTTTTTTCTGTATTTTGACCGCGTTGGTATTGTACTTTTCTATGAAACATGAATGAGACAAACAATTTCTACGCAAGGAGGTTTATAATCATGTATGTACTTAATTCATGGTCACAGTTTGCACGTCGATGCCCCACCAGCCTGTATAATAAAAACGTAGATCACATTTCTCCCTCACACATTTCGATCCAATCTAACATGTAAAACACCTTTTCCAGCAGATCAGCAAGTAAATAAAAACAGTCAAGTTATGTGACACGTAACTGATCGCGCCTACGATCCGTCCCTCGTCGTGCGACCAACGTGTGGGTTTCTTTAATTTATTCTCGTGTGTTTATCACTCGTTACTCGTAAAGTGAACTGGTTAGATATAGAATTGTGGTTTTATTGTCTATATATGGGGTCAGACTTGCCTGTCTATGCTTGACCGCTGTTGTTGAGGACTTTGAAACGTGTTCCTTTCTCTCTGTCTCCTTTTTCTCTTGGGAAAAAGCATGAAAATTTCTTATTTTGTAAAAAATATTGCCATGGGTGTGAACTCGTCTGAAAGCCCATTAATTCAATAACGTGGGATAGGGTATCAATCCTAATTGTGCAGAAGAAGTCTAAGGAGTCATGAATAAAGTTCCTGATATTAGCAGTATTAATTTATTATTTACAAATAGTAGTCCGCCGGTGTTGGGAGCAGGGTCCAAGCTACCGGTGGTTAGGGCTCCAGAGACAGGAACCTCCTCACAATGCGAGCCGTATCGAGGAGTACTGACTTCTGAATCAGGCCATTGATCCAACCGCCTAACGACAGCCTCGATAGATGTTGATCGAGGCTTTCGGCCATAAGGCCATTGGCCGATACGACAATCGGCACAATGATAGCCGAGCTCACATTCAACATGTCAACAACCTCGTGTGCTAAGTCAAGATATTTAATTTGTATTTAATTGACACATTTAGGAACCTTATAGCTGAAAAGTGAGAACCGAAGATGTTTATGATTTTAACTGTTTAGCGAGACATTTATTCCAGGTTTTAAAAAGGCATTTTGAGAAACTAAATTACAATCAGAACAAGATTAGCTATATAACTCTACGATAACTTGATCGTCTCAATATTACCTAAGTTCCATTCAAATACTCTAAGAATAACAATAAGAAACAAATAGGGCTACAGAATATGTATCACAGCTGAAACATTTATCGTTTTTTTTAGTGTTCTTTACGGGAATCTTTGTTTTCAGACTTTACAGCTGCAGCAATAACTTTATTAATAAAAACCCACCTAAGTTAACGACTTGGTTTTTGTTTTGTAATTTACTGTCATCATTTACTCTGCAATTTTCTTATAAACGAAGATAAAACTCACTAACTAATACTAATTAAATAAAACTATAAATTCGCGATAACTTTCCAAGTTATTACCAAACACTTACTGTGGTAAAATGAAACGTATAAAAACCTCTATTGCGTGTAAATTTAAAATGAAAAACTTGTGATAGGCTGCCGTGAGTAAATCGGGAGTCGGAGACGAAGGACCTGCTCACTTAGTGTGGAGGAGGTTCTTTTAATTTTATGTTGAAGTTTCTTTTTGGGTATCATTTAAGCTATCACCAATTTAATTAGTTTTGTGTTTCTTAAATAATAGGGTTTGTCCTCCAAATAGTAGATCTGTCACCAAAATGTAGTCACCAAACAATGCAAGTGACCTAACCAAACCGAACCTCGGGGTGCCCTTCGCTCGCTCTTGCATCCTATGTCGACGGAGCCCCGCTTCGCGGGGCCCCTATTTCTGTGTAAAGGGTTTAAAGTAACCTAACCAAACCGAACCTCGGGGTGCCCTTCGCTCGTTCTTGCATCCTATGTCGACGGAGCCCCGCTATCTGAGAACGAAAATATTTCGTGGCGATAGATCTATTTATTAGGTGATACAAATATTTCGTGGCGATAGATCTATTTATTAGGTGATACAACTTGATGACAAATATAAATTTTGGTGATAGAAAATATAGTTCCCTTTCTTTTTTGTCCACTTTTTGTGGAGACGGAGTGTTTGGGGGTTAATAGTCAATTTCTAACTTTTTACATTGCAAAATTTTGAAGGCTTATCTATAGGTTAATTGCGTAACACACTTAGAATTACATGCCATTAATTTTGACAATTCAACAACATTCATTGCGTGATTTACCTGGTCGAACAGACAAATTTTTCAAACATATGAAGCAATAGATTCGCAATGTCCTTCAAAATCCGTTGCATTGTTGATTGAGTGTGTGTTACGCAATTAGGGTCCCGGCAAAATCAGAAATCCTAACTTCTTAACTAATATTATAAATGCGAAAGTATGTTTGTTTGTCTTTTCACGCCTAAACCACTGAACCGATCATCCTGAAATTATGCATATATCTACCGTTGTCAGGTGTACAGAAACGGGAATTGGGTACCTTTCATCCCGAAAAAAAGTGCTGTTCCCGAAGAAAACAACAATAACGTTATTATGATAATAGATGGCGCCACTTGTCTTTCGAATCATGATTGAATTATATTAGAAACTCGAAACGCGGGTGAAACCGCGGGGCGCAGCTAGTTACTGATAAATCTCATGGTTCCTCGGCTTTAGATGGCTCGCCTTTGGAGTAAACCAAAACCGATTTTTTTTTAATTCGTTTGGTATTGATATCAGCACTAATGTTTTAGTAAAAAAAAAAATACCATCTTGGTAAACAGAACATGATTGCCCATAGAAAAAGCTTAACAAACTTGGGCCTGATAACACACTACGTAAATAACCGAAAAATAATTAAATTACCACCTGAATCATCCATGTCAATTAAAGCAAGCTTCATTAATAATAATAATGTGTCACACTGTTTATATTTCATTGCAATTAGAGAGTTAATTGAATGTCAGTCAACGTCGCAAATACTTTGGCACAGGACATACATGTTGCAGGCATTTGATGACATTAGCGATAGTTTAAATAACTATCAATTAATGTGTCATAACTAATAATATCCTAGTTCTTATCATGATTTGTGTTGCCTTTTAAGTACGAACAACTTGAGAAGTATCATCAAAATGGAGGTGCAGCGTCTCTAGAAGAGATCATCCTTTGGTTTGAAAGACAGATAAAATTGCTCTTGCATTAATATATACCTACTTACCTACAATAATGTTCAGGTAGCGCCACACCTCGGACACTCCATACAATGCTCGCAAAATAATTACCTATTACCACTACATAAACAAATGACGTTTGTATACGTGCAAATGTGTGCGTGAAATCTAGTAGGGTTAGCTGTCGTGCGTAGCGTAAAAAAATGGCGCGGAAAGCGATTTGTGTCGGGGAACCGAACGACGATGGCGCTTCCCGAACGTGTGCACTATTATGAAGTGATCTTGTAGTTCAATTGTTTATTTATATACTCGGGTTCGTAATGAAATAAAAACACTAAAATAGTTTAGTTTAAATACCTTATCTGTAAATAATCGGTTATTAAATCGCATTGTATTAAAAATGGAAAATCTTACAAACAGTTTACGTAAATACGAATTCGGAAAAGCATCACAATATCCAACTATCGTGATTAAAACTCAAATAAAACTTTTAAATCGCAAAATTGTGTGTTCGTGTCAGAAGTACAGCGCTGCGGTTCGCGAGCGCCCTTGCTAAAGAGTCGGCGACGAATACTTCGAAGTGCGGGGTGAGGTGCGGTATCTGATATGAGCGCGGGGAAGGGAGTGTCCTTTCTGTACGTAGTACTATTAAGTATGCTGTGGTAGTGCTAGAAATGCTCCAACTCCTATCCTACCCTTTGTGGCCAAAAACATGCAGCCAAAGTGACCTCTGCGCTGCCACCGATAACAAGTGGAAATGGCGAAGTTTTAGGCCAACTAAATAACTGTCATGCCAGCGACATGAAGAAGAAGCGTGCTAGATAAAAAGTACTTACCTAATCTATAGTCAGTAACATAATGTGCGTGTCCTGTCGTCTGCTCGTTACAGGAACTGATGGACACTAGTCTAGTGATGGCGCCAAAAAAGTAGTCCAATTCTGGTCAGAGTCCATTTAGATTTCCCTTGACATGCTAAGAAAATATTAAAACACTTCCCTGCTATATAACGTATGGCACTGGAAATAATAAATCAAAGAAATAGAAAAGCACTCATAACATAGGTGGCGCTATCAGTCACGGGGCATAACTACCGCTATGACGTCAACGTATCTACTGCCAAGTGTTATTGCTATTAATCCTAAGTCCTAAGCTTTCATTTTATACTAGAGCATTTTGCATTTAAAAGAGATTTTGTATTAATAGCCAGACACAACAACACGCTAAGACAAAAGAAAGAAAAGAAAGAAAGAAAATACTTTATTTTACAAAAGGATTACACATCACCTCCGGATAGATAAATCAAAAAGTTACAACTAGATTTGTATGAAACTATTTGCTCGATATTATTTTATTGTGTTACTTATAACAGACATTATGTAAAACATATTACAAAATTATCAACTTCATCATAAAAACAAATGCTCTCTCCATACAAACCAAGCACTACATAAAACCTTATAAATGCCACTAAATAGTCATCTTTATACGACAATAAAAGTCGGCCATCTTGAAATATATTTATCAATAAATATATCAAAAGTATGTAAGTATATTCATTCAGTATTTATTTTGACCGTATATCTCGTCATGGGGATCACTTTGTATCAATATAAGGACATTGTATTGTTTATTTAGGTACCAAATATTTTTAGTCGTAAATTGAGGTATTTTTATTTGGACTTTTTAATTTAGAGGGTTAAAAATGCAGGATGGTAGATCAAAAGAATATTTTTTAAGATTCAATTCTATATTGAACAAAAGTCATAAATGATATATTTCTGTAAGTAGGTTTGTACAAACACTTTTACTTTTACATGTCAATCATGTTTTTTAAACTAGATGAGGTCGGTGTTTACTATCTGACTCATAATTATTGTCAGTCATCAAAGTTGAGCAGAGAGCAGTGGTGGCCCAGTGGTATCGGCCGCGACTTACAAGTTGTAGGTCGTAGGTTCGAACCCAGTCAGGCGCTTTACTTTCTTTAAATTATTTCATCACCACTGCTCTCAAATCGGTGAATGAAAACACCGTGAGGAAACCGGCATGTCCTAGAACAAAAACTTCGAAGACATGTGACATCTACCAACCCGCACTGGGCCCACGTGGTGGATTACGGCCCACTCCCTCTCACAGAAAGGTGTGTGTTCCAGCAGTGGGAACATTATAGGCTGATTATGATCAAAGTCTGGGCCACCAGCAGCTTCTGTATACAATGTATCATAACTTTGGTAGACGAACTAGCAGGGGGTCGTGGAGGGGGGGGGGGGTGGAGGGGGAGTTATCAGATCGGAATAAATCGTAATAATTAGCCTTAGACAGTCGCCAATTACAGGATAAGCAGCATTCTCAGAGATAAGTAAAAACACTGGAAAAACATAATTGTAAAACCAGTGAGTTTGCAAATTACATGAGAAAATAGATACTGCTTAAACTTAGATAAAGAACATAACACTCAACTCTGGTTGGCCAGCAGTGGCGTGCATTGCATATAGGCATCTAAGCAGTGCCTACCTCAATATATCAACATAAGCCTGTCGATTACATTTTAGTGTGTGTGCCCCACAATTTAGAAACTCACTAAATTATCATACCTAACAAAAAACAACATTGTCATTGGTCTTTACTCGTTCAACAAGTTAATACGACTACATTAAAAATACGTACGTCTCACGCGTAATACCACGACGTTCGACCTTCGCAAATTATCACCCTTAAGTAGGCATGCCTACTTAAATAACCACACTTTTGACCTCACTTTTTTTTTCTGATTAGTGACCGCGTTTGCCTACACTAGACCCGGCCTAGTGCCTACCTATTCTGAAAACCAATGAACGCCACTGTTGGCCAGTCATATCATGGGCATTTAGCTACACGATTACCTACTGACAAATGTGTGCACTGACTGGACTGGTCCACTCAAATCTGTGTGGTTCTCCTCAAAAGACCATTTCAGGCACTAATCTACATTGTCTTCACGTGATCTGGCAAAGATTATGGTTGGATTTCAAAAGAGACTTTGACCCTTAAGATTGTTTTGCTATTTGTTCTCAAGGGTAGGAAATGTCGAATCCAACAAACTTATTTAAAAAAAAAAATAAAATTGCGTGTAAAAGTTATTTCGATATCCTTATCGGAACCACTTTTTAAAATGTAAAGATTGTAAATAAGAATTTACAGAAAAAACAATTGCATTTCATTTCATGTTTTCGTGGGCAATTCGAGTTATCAGACTGATTATATTACATTTTTATTTGCGCCTCTATATCTACAATTTGTACAATTAACAGGTTCCCAGTAAGGGATTCGATAACATGCTAGTACAAAGCACACGCCACTGTCACACAAAAGACAAGTCGAATAAAAATTACAGCGCATAACAAATACAAACGAATCACCGAAGAAAATTAATTAAAACCAGTTCCTATACTAACCCCTAACGCACAGTTAAAACAGAATGAAACAACAATACCATCTACCATCAGTAACGTGCAATGCTACCAAAAACCAGACCTTTTTAGTTCACAATAGAAATTATCAATCACGAGAATTTACGGCGCGGAACCAAAGCTTGCTTTTTCCACTATAAACCGTATAAATTTGGATGAAAGCTAAATATTTAACTGACTTGTATACGACGAGCTCCTCCTAAATGTGTCGCATAAATTCGGTCAAGTAAAAAGTCGTCAACTCTTGGGGGTGAGGTTAGCGTGGATAAGACACGACACTCGTCGGGATGAAATTGTAAAAAATGTTTAAGTTAAGATTTCGATGGAGACTCTCTTTGTCAATTAATTATGTAGGGATCTGAAATTATTCTTAAATCATTATTGTTGAAAGTGAACTTTTATAATTAGGTTTGGTAGAATGCAGTTTGGTTTAGAGGGCAAAAAGGCAGAGGACAATAAAGCTGTTGGAAGAAGGCAGTACAGAATTTCTCAAAAGTCTAATCAAACCTCTAGATTACAAAACTAGCGTATTATGAAATCTAAGACATCCAATTGAACAGATGTTACTTATTTTTGTTTTAACTCAAAACACCATAGACAAAGCATTCGGAAAACCGTTCTATCGACTTTCTACCAAAACAATATATCACAATACGCCACATCCACACAACTCTTACCCCTCCGTCGCCATTAAACGCAATAGTTACGGTTACATAATTTATTGTTTTTCATCTTTGAAATCTTAGCGGAGTCAAGTTGTATAAATCATGCGTTAATGCCAGAGTATTATACAAATTCAAATTTATAACATGATAAAATTGCCGAACGGGCTCCCCCCGTCCCCCTTCCACTGGGGGACGTAAACTACGCTGCCCTTAATTCATTAGAGATCGGGTTCGGTTTTTGAATTTTTGACTTTCGAGATTGAATATCAAATGTACCGGCAGTTTTTAGTCTGTGTATTTTAGAGTGTACCATAGATTTAGTATTGTACATATTATCTATAGTAGGTATTGTACATATCTATATTAGGTGTGTACCGTCTGATGTTTAGGTCTATCTTTTGTGTATTTAGAATCTTGTTGCATGTTGAATGTTACATGCTGGTCAAGCTGTCCATGTTTTTCCTGTTTGAGAATTCTCTATAATTTGGCGAAATTGCGCGGAACAGATGGGGCCGAAAAGTTCTCGACCAGAAGACGTAGCGTCGGAAGACCTCCCACCTGGTGGACCGATGACCTTGTGAAGGCCGCAGGAATTCGGTGGACGCGGAAGACACAGAACCGGTCGAAGTGGCGGTGCTTGGGGGAGGTCCAGCAGTGGCGTCGAGCGGCAAAAATCAATGAATTAAATTGTGCGTCATGTTTGTTTCAAGTGTTTTTATTAGTGTATAGATTATCATTAGACCTATGTAACTATAATACTGTACGAGAATTGCATAATAGATAATTATGGTCTCTAAGTGAAAAAGCTCAACTTTTAATATGTTGACATAGTCCCCTCAAATCCTGTCAAACTGTCTCACGGTTTACATTAACATATTGAAGAACGGTTAAAAGATTAGAACCATATGTGTTTAACTCCGCTTTGATGAAGATAACAATCTCTTACTAACGCCTAATCTACGAAGTCATAAATACTAAAGCGTAAATCAAAAACACAAGGTGTCGACAAAAAAATATGTTACACATACTGTCACAACCCTTTTGTGAAGCATGATATACACCTTTCTTCCATACAAATCTTTCTTTCATTCTCACCCATTCAGATCCACTCAAAAGCATTTTTTCACACAATCGAATAACTCAATTCAGGAATAGAAAATTAATAATCGTCTAAAACCGAAGGCGAGCGAAAAAGACCGATTATCATCGAAGCAATTATTATCAGTGAGCATGATTTATATGGATTTTGGACTGTAAACCTCTTTCTTTCCTATTCAGGTTTAATTGAATGATCAAATCGGATAGCATTAGCGAGGCTCCTTTGTCTCTCATTTGTTTAAACAATGGGAATCAATCGGTAATCGGTTTGCGGCGTTTTTTGTAGTTCGTGCCCGATTTTTTGGGGTTTTCAAACGATTTTCTTCAATGATTTTCTTTGTATGCCTCTGTATTGTTAAACGAAGTAGTTAAGGCTTTTAAGACAATGGAACTTGATTCGAAGTATGCCTATTGTTGAATTGTTTTATAAAATTAAACTTGTACCTAGACATTTCCTTTGGGCAGCAATAAGTTCTATAAAATCGTAGGATGGACTCATCGCAATACGTAGGTACTGTTAGCATCGAAGGGATGGTAATAACACCTGTTTATCGCGTAATTATTTGGATCTTTAAATTCATTTATACAATACTAGCTGTTGCCTGCGACTTCGCCTGTGATCAAGGATGAAAAGTAGCCTAAGGCCTTTTCCAGGTCATGGTTTACCCATATGCCAAATTTCATCGAAATGATGCAGCTGGTTTAACGCGAAAACGTAACAAACAAACAAACTTACTTTCGCATTTATAATATTATAGTTAGGATATATTTTATATTATGACATACACTGAACAACGGGGTAGTTGCGTAACACATTATGAGTAGCAATCGCTTTCATTTTGACAGTTCAACAACATTCATTGCGTTATTTACGTTGTTGAGCAGACAACTTTTCAAACATATGAAGCAATGGATTAGCAATATCTTTCAATACGATTCAGATTGAGAGTGATAGTGTGTTACGCAATTAGGGTGCAGTCCGCTAAGCTGACTACTACTGTTTTTTCTTCTATAATAAATACAGGGTGAAATTGAATTCATGGGCATACTTTTAAGGGGTCATTGTACTCATCATTATGAACAACTTATACTATGGGACCAAACCTAAAATCGCGAAAAAAAAATCAGCTCTTCCCTACATTTTGACGAGTTATGTGAACATAAATGCAACACAGCTGATTTTTTTTCGCGATTTTAGGTTTAGTGCACTATTAAAAGTTGTTCATAATGATGAGTACAATGACCCCTTAAAAGGATGCCCATGAATTTAATTTCACCCTGTTTAAATCAATGTTTGTCTCGTATTTATTTATACCATTAACTAAAACAGACTCGTAGAGGTTGCATGCTACAACCATTTCAGATTACAACCTTTACAGTACTTACATCGCCGCATCGTGTAATTAAAAGAGAAAAGATAGATGACACTGACCACCCTCTCGCCCTCGCAAAAAAACCCTTTATTAATTAACACCAAAAAATCATCACCGCAACTCTCACCCCTAAAAACATACACATCAAATTCTCCAAATATTAGCAAAATCAGCACCAAAGCTTATTAATACGGCAGCCGGACCGTCCATAACTAATAATTATATTTTGTTGGCCATCCGTAACGAATATGTCCCAATACGGTGATATCGGTATGGTGTTACCCCACCTTTTACCCCCTCCCCCCTCCACTACCCCCATATTTAATGCGGGTACCCGATATTCGACTCTGCTGTATTGGTGTACCTTAATAAATTTAACATTAAAATCACGGTAAAGGGTTATTAGTATTTTGTTTTGATAATTTGGAATATATCGTTTTTTTAACACCAATTTTTAAAGTAACCCTTATGGAGCTGAGTGGGTATTTTTGCGTTAATTATTTTTATTTGTATAGGAAAGCTACCTGTAATATTATCCATACTTACTTACTAATATTATAAATTCGAAAGTAACTCTGTCTGTCTTTCTGTCTGTCTCTGTGTATGTTACCTTTTCACGCCTAAACCACTGAACCGATTTAGATGAAATTTGGTATACACATAGTTTGAGTCTCGGGAAAGGACATAGGATAGTTTTTATCTCGATATTCCCACGGGATCGAAACTTATGCGGGTGAAACCGCAGGGCGCAGTTAGTAATAATATTCTAAATTGGAAAGTAACTCTGTCTTTCTGTCTATCTGTCTGTATGTTACCTTTCCACGCCTAAACCGCTAAACCGATTTCGATGAAATTTGGTATAGAGATAGTTTGAGTCCCGGGCAAGGACATAGGATAGTTTTTATCCCGACATTCCCACGGGATCGAAACTTACGCGGGTGAAACCGCGGGGCGCTGCTAGTGGTTTATAATTATTGTTCGTGCCAATACAATAGAAGTAGAACAATTCCTATTCCGACAGCACTAGATACTTCTGAGTGACTTACTCACCCAAAAATAACCCACTATTTCTTCCTGCGTCATCAAATATCAAACTACCGACTTCCCTACATACCGACGTCCACAGCCTGACGGGAAACAGAAGCGTGCTATCAGGCAGCACAGTTTCAACATCGCCAGAACGGCAGATAAACACCGAACACCACTTTTGCACCGCCTCAGATAAGTATAAGCACTTAGCACACAAACTATGCATAAGCACAGCTTTTTGATAACTCGCCGACGGTACTGGTGTGGGGAAAAGTGTTTGGGGGAAATCAAGCGACTTTTCGAGATTCAGTTTTTTTTTTTAAGTGAAACTTCTTTACGCGCGCTTGATTTGGGGAGTAAGCTGGCGCGAACGCGTGACGTAAGCGTTACGAAAAGTGTGATCGGGCGAGGCGAACGGGAGTTGAATGGGGGATATAAGCAAGAGAAAGCAGTGCGCGCGCACAATTTCATTCTCTCTTCCTCTCATAGCCAAATATGTTTGAAGTTTCACTTCAGTCGTGTGGTCATAAGCACACTCATTTTTTTTTATTTAAGATAAGCTGTTTTCATTTTTTTATAATGTACCAGTGCAAGCTGTTATATTTTGTTATTAAGGTTGTTGATATTCTGTAGAATCAATCGCAATAGCCACAAGAGCAGATTTAAAACCGTGTTTGATTGCATTAAGAGACCGACTTGAAGACTCACGTGTTTGTACCTAATTTAACTAGACTTGAAATCTAACTATGGCATAAAAAAAAAGTTAACAATGCCTAAGTAATTACAGTTCTTTTACAGCTTCGGTAATAAATACCCATTCTGACATAAAGGTTCCATATTGTGACAAGTTCAAATTTTCAATGAAATTAATGAAATAATAATAATAATAACTTTATTTCGGGTGGCATAGAGCCATAGAAACCTTAACCTAGCACACATTACATAAACATTTATAATTTGCCATGACTCGCCATACCTACACACGACATGACCCACTGATTCTGAAAGGGACACTGGTACAGTCAAAAAAATAAACACTTTTTTTTTGTTTTATTGAATACCTACCTTACTTTCACGGTAGCACACGATACCTTTTACTTAAAATATACCGAACTGCAGACCTTTTTAGTTTTTCGTCACCATTTTTCTCTTTTTATTTTCCTAAGCACTTTTATTTCTGCCAGTACGCGTGTACAGAACACCTCTCACGTCTGGCGATCACGCGCACATTTAGCGGTCTTTGATTAAGTCAATAGGTGGCGCTCGCGTCGCTGCTCACACATACATTATTTACACTGACGGTGGAGTCTGCGGGTTATGTAAGATGCTGATTATTGGTGCCGAAACGTGGCGGGATTGGAAAGAAGTGGCTAGGGGTATTGACTAGATTTGGCATCTAACTAAGCGTGGGAGGGCAGAATAATTCTAAGACTTTTCGGGGACTGTAATCCAGTGGCGTGCATTGGTTTTCAGAATAGGTAGGCACTAGGCCGGATTTATTCTAGACAAACGCGGTCACTAATCAGAAAAAAAAGTGAGGTCAAAAGTGTGTTCATTTGAGTAGGCATGCCTACTAAAGGGTGATAAATTGCGAAGGTCGAACGTCATGGTATTACGCGTGAGACGTACGTATTTTTAATTTTGTCGTATTAACTTGAACGAGTAAAGACCAATGACAATGTGCGAATATTGCGGGAGCCGAGTAGGCCGTCCGGCGACTGCTTACTGCCGCGCGTGTTTGTATGTAGAATTTGTTTTTTGTTAGGTATGATAATTTAATGAGATTCTTAATTGTGGGACACACACACTAAAATGTAATTGACAGGCTTATGTTGATATATCGAGGTAGGCACTGCTTATATGCCTATATGCAATGCATGCCACTGCTTTAACCCTTTATTTCTAGAGACACCTTTTCCTTTCAGAGAGAGTTGCCGAAAAGCTCTGTAAGCTTTAACATCTTGAAAACTGAAAAGGAAAAGAGTCATTTATTGGAGACTAGATGCGCCCCGCGGTTTCACCCGCATAAGTCTCGATCCCGTGGGAATATCGGTATAAATAGTATTCTATGTCCTTTCCCGGGACTCAAGGTATCTCTACACCAAATTTCATCTAAATCGGTTCAGCGGTTTAGGCGTGAAAAGGTAACATACAGACAGAGTTACTTACTACCTATGGATTTACAAAACTGTCTGAGTTTAAACAAATTCTTGAATCAAATTGACCACTGTTTTTCAGTACTGTCTTGACTTGTGAACTCTGTTACTTTTACCTACTAACAATTGTTGATGAGATACAGTAGCCTCTAAAAGTGATTTGACATTTTTCCACTTGTCTAAATAAACGATTGTAATCGTTGATGACGCATTCGTCATTGCCGCTCGTCTCCTTGTCCTAGCCTTTGCCATCCAGGATGTCAAAGCTTGTAGTTTAATTATTATAACTCGAAGAAGTTATTCAATAACTTCTGTCATTATGTCATTACCAAGTACGTAACTGACAGTATGTCTGGTGCCTGCAAGTAGAGTTAAAAAATATCAGCAACAAGAACAAAAATCTACTAATGAATGAACCTAACCAAAACTTAAACCAACCGAGATTCTGCAATGAAACTGCCAATTTTTAACCGACTTCTAATTATCGATATGTTTTATTATACACCCCTTCACTAGAAGCTACCGTAGGTGCTCTAAAGGGACTAAAGATGAATATTTTTTATTGTTCCCCTTTGAGCACCACGGTAAAATATTGATTATTTTATTTTATTTCTTCAGGATAACAAACAATTGCGCAGTGCTTAATATTGATTGCTTAATTTGATTGGTGCTCTGATGGGAATACCTTTGGTGCTCTAAAAAAAGGTGCTCTAAAAAAAGGTGCTCTGAAAATAGGTGCTCAAACGGGAATACTCCAGTTATTCCGCGTCCACGGACAATTTACATCTGTCAAATTAGGTTAACTATTTTTGTTCAACAATTTCACACCCCAATTATAAGAGTGTGCACACACCGTTGAATCGCAAAACGTTTGGCGTTTCAACGGTACGGCGATAATCCTGCATGAAGGAAGCTATACATCACGGGAAAAAACGTCGGCGGCGGCGTTGCGACGCCCGTGTGTCCCTCGTTTTAGAGTTATGAATAAATTATTTGATTATAATGATTTATTTGACTGTGGTATTAGTATGTTTGAGGGATGTTTGAAGCTCAGTTTGTGGCTGA
The DNA here is from genome assembly GCA_945859645.1 of Amphipoea oculea. Taxonomy (NCBI): domain Eukaryota; kingdom Metazoa; phylum Arthropoda; class Insecta; order Lepidoptera; family Noctuidae; genus Amphipoea; species Amphipoea oculea. Next base: position 22,092,100 of record OX243873.1, read on the forward strand.
TAGTTGCCATGATATGGGAGATGGGACAGACGATAGATGGGAGAGTGTTATCAGCTGTGCGTCAGCAATTTTGGAAAACGTCCCATCCCTTCCTTAGTTAGTTGTGTAGAACTTCTAGTCTACCCACACAATCTTACTCAGTGGCGTGCATTGGTTTTCAGAATAGGTAGGCACTAGGCCGGGTCTAGTCTAAACAAACGCGGTCACTAATCAGAAAAAAAAAGAGAGATCAAAAGTGTGGTTATTTGAGTAGGCATGCCTACTTAAGGGTGATAAATTGTGAAGGTCGAACGTCATGGTATTACGTACGTATTTTTAATTTTGTCGTATTAACTTGAACGAGTAAAGACCACTGACAATGTGCGAATAGTACGGGAGCCGAGTAGGCCGTCCGGCAACTGCCTACTGCCGCGCGTGTTTGTATGAAGATTTTGTTTTTTGTTAGAAATGATAATTTTTATTGACACTAAAATGTAATTGACAGGCTTATGTTGATATATCGAGGTAGGCACTGCTTATATGCAATGCACGCCACTGATCTTACTACTACAAAGCATAGCATTGCATGATTGCACGCTTATATTCCTCGCGGAGTTAGCCAAAAGTGTGAATAGGCTCTCACTTTGAAATAATATAAAACAGTTTTTGAAGTGAAAACTTCTTTAGGCATGTTGGACATTTTTTGAGATGAGAAAAAATCATTGAATTCGCGCCACTGTTACCGTAACCGACACCGCTTCGGATGTGTTCAGCTGTCCTCTGGATGTATTTCCGATATGTCATTGAGTGATGGCAAAATATTCTGTTTGTGTTTTGTTTACATGACGATTAAAAAAAAAACCTACACACGTAATTTTTCAAGTTTTCGCTTCTGTCGGCACTCCCGGAGTGCCACATTTTTTGTTCAAGTTTTATCACTACTACATTCACAAATATAATCAAACACAATATAATTAATTTAATGCTTACAATTGAGTCATCTCCATATTTACTAAAATAACTTTTTGTTTATAACTAGCTTCTGCCCGATACTTCGTCCGCGTGAAACGTCTTGTTCCCCGGACCCTACCCGTCGCATCGTATCGCATCTACCGACGCTATTACTTAATTTTCGTTCAGCGTTCTTTCTGACTTTTATGTCTCTGCTCGGCTCCTAAGGGCCCTAGCGTAGTTACGGAGATCAGCGCGTTCAAACAAACAGACTCTATAGCTTTATTATTATTACAGACACATTGGGAAAAAGCTACATAACACCCAAACAAAACGGTGAAGGAAAACATCGTGAAGAAACCGGCGTGGCCTAGAACCAAAAATTCAAAGACTTGTGACATCTACCAACCCGCACTGGGCCCAAACCCTCTCGCAGAGAGGAGGCCTGTGTCCCAGCAGTGGGAACATTATAGGCTGAGTATGTATATGTAGGTACACCCAAACAAAAAAAGACAGGTTGCACTCCGGGAGTGCCGGCAGAAGTGAAAACTTGAATATTAACGTTGAAATAAATCAATAATAATAACTAATTTTTTTTCACTATTGTTGCGTCACTTTTTTCACCATATTTTAAACACTTTATATACACGAATTTTACGAATACACAGCAGTGTGGCTACTACACAGACGGTCGAGCCATCAGCTGTCCATCCATCCATCCACATCCACGTCCACCATCACCGTCACCGTCACCGTCACCGTCACGTCACCGTCACGTCACCGTCACGTCACCGTCACCGTCACCGTCACCATCACCGTCACCTTCACCATTACCGTCACCGTCACCGTCACCGTCACGTCACGTCACGGTCACCGTCACCGTCACCGACACCGTCACCGACACCGTCACCGTCACCGTCACCGTCACCGTCACCGTCACCGACACCGTCACCGTCACCGTCACGTCACCGTCACCGTCACCGTCACCGTCACCGTCACCGACACCGTCACCGTCACCGTCACCGTCACCGTCACCGTCACCGACACCGTCACCGTCACCGTCACCGTCACCGTCACCGTCACCGTCACCGTCACCGTCACCGTCACCGTCACCGTCACCGTCACCGTCACCGACACCGTCACCGACACCGTCACCGTCACCGTCACCGTCATCGTCACCGTCACCGTCACCGTCACCGTCCGTCCGACCGTCAACGTCACCGTCCGTCCGTCCGTCCGTCCGTCCATCCATCCCATCCATTATCGTGTCTCACTTGGTTCACTTCGGTTGGCGCCGCCGTCGTAGAAAGAGGGGGGGGGGGGGGGAAATCTCTCCTGATGGTCACGTGTCCTGACGCGATGTCCTGACGCGAGTTTAACATTTTTTCCCCAGTACAAAAAGTGTGCAACGCCGCTAAAGAAGTTTTCACTTAAAAAAAAATTTAGTTAAAAGATCAAGCAAGCTATACCAATTCAAATCTCAAATCGTTTATTGCAATCCATAATGTACAGACGCCAGCACATCAACCTACGATAATCTTTAATAGATTTTCAACTTTATCTGTCGTCATAAGGTTCAAAGTTGATTGGGATAATTTTACAGTTTCGGGTAGCTTGATGTGCTGGTGTCTGTACAATTACAGGTGGTAAATAAAAAATAATAGAAACAATTATGGACACTGTCGGGCACAGCTAATTTTTAAATAAGTAAGAGAGTGGATGAGCGCTTTATTAATTTTCCTTGTTATAAAGTTAGAAATATTTTCTATCCTGTCCATTCATTCCATTGCCGTCATGTCTATTCATTCACTTATTCTATTAATATTTTATATTCAGGTCTATCTATTTATTTATTGATATAGGAAACTACGTAAAAATAGCCTCAACCATCACCCATTGTTTTGGTCGCCATAATTTTGAGAGAACCTTTTATTCCCCTTCTTTAACTACATTAGCGTGTGTATGTAGTGTTGTTAATAAATCGGGCGGCGGCGGCGCCATTAGTCCCGAGTTCGAGTCCCGGCGGAAAGCATGCGTCTTGTTGATTTGTGATGAACGCTGATGGATGGGGTGTGTGGAGTGTTACAGTTTTTTGGATGACGATGTTTCTTGGTTCAGTTTTGTGGATGGGTTTATTTGAATGCTGTTAGGTGGCTTGATAAATAAATTATTTGTCTTGTATGTAATTTTAAAATATGGTTTCAGGAAAAAGTCTGTTGAGTTAACAGTTTAGTATAGGGAAACTTTTACTAGCTCCGTAAATGAGACTAATTATTTTTTTGACGCATACCTAGGTACTGTCAACCTTATACCTACATGCAAATTATGTTTAAAAAACTGGCCAAGTACCTACGTGTAGCTTTATGCGTAGGGGAGGTACAGTCGAGTTCATTAATATATTGGCACTGACAATGTTTCAAAATATTGTAAGCGTTAAAATGATCATATAGTTCTATACAAACTCAGAAATCAATAAAATGTTTTCATATAAACTGTTCATAAGTATGTTACGGTAGTGCAGTCAAAAATATCTGACTACTCTACGAAACACAAATATCTAAATACTCTAGATTTCAATAAATTTGTTGCAACCTAGGATTCATAAATATCTATGCAGCTTTGAATATTCAACTAAATGGCCATTACCATTAAATTTATTTTTGCTTGCCGGAGCAGAAGTTCGAGTAATAATGCAATATTGCCGTTGAAGGATGTCATGACTGACAACTTCAAATTGATTTTGTTTCAAGATCTTTTTCATAGAAAAATAATTGCATAGATATTTGTGAACCTAACTTTGCGCTAAATAATATGAACAAGGGATTGCGCACAATTTTTAGAGTCCTTGTCTGTAGTAATATTATTGATATAATGTAGTCACATATTTATGATGTCACAGATTGTTTACAATTTATTGTACGGCGAAGCTGTTTAGAGTTTTATGAAACTTACTATTGCCTATATATTTTTGATTCATGAACATGCTCAGATATTAAAGAACTCGACTGTACCATAAAAAGTTTTTTTTTCAAGATTTTATTTTACCACTTTGTAAACACCTTTGCACAAGCCAAATTACAGATTATAGTATTAAGATTCTCTGAGCGAAACCACGGATATATAGACGGTCGGACTTGGCGAAATTATGTATAAGAGTACCTTGTTGACTACGGAACCCTAAAATTATAGAATAGTACACATACGTGGAATGTTTCCGAGAATTGCTTGTCCTTTTTATTCCTTGACGGTGCATTTCATGAAAATATATTTTAGATTGTCAATCTTTTATTTTATTTTTGAGATTATTACTTAAATAAAATATTGTGTCACTGTTAAATTTTTATACGGAACTCTATACAAGCGCTTTTGCTCTATTTTTTTCAAACCCCACTATACTTATAATTAATACCCATAATTGCTAAGCCACATGCCATAAACACATGCAAATGATATGAGCGACATATCACTCTATATGACGTGTGATGTACGTACACTTGTCACATATATCCGTCATTATACTGATTTATGCGTCTTAGAACATCTGCTCGCCATATTAGAAACTGCAGTGTGAGCTTATCTTATAGGGTTCATAAATTAATCTTTAAGTACATGTGTGTGAGAAATAGATCGTAGAGTTTTGCAAAATGAGGCTAAAGGCCTGTTATTTAAGTGTCCGGTTTAACAATATCTAAAACCTATTTTTAATATGACTTTTTTGAAGTGAAACTTCTTTAGGCGCGCTTGAATTGGGGAGTAAGCTGGCGAACGCGTGACGTAAGCGTTACGAAAAGTGTGATCGGGCGAGGCGAACGGGAGTTGAGTGGGGGATATAAGCAAGAGAAAGCAGTGCGCGCGCACATTTTCTTTCTCTCTTCCTCTCATAGCCAAATGCGTTTGAAGTTTCACTTCAGTCGTGTGATCATAAGCACACTCGATTTTTTTTTTTTTGAAAAATCCGCTGGGTGCGAGGACCACAGAACCGGTCAAAGTGGCGGTGCTTGGGGGAGGTCTATATTCAGCAGTGGATGTTTTTCGGCTAAAGTGATGATGATGATGAATTTTTCTGGAACTAATCCAAAGGTAACAGAAGTCATATCATCGGCTAACTTGATTAATTAGCCTCTTCTCTGAGAAACGGCCCTTAATCCACAACCGGGGCGAGTGGGGTTTGATCGACGTCACAGGTCATCTTATGTTTGGTTCTAGGACAATCCTGCAAATCTTTTCCTAAAGCATTTTTGAAACAGTGGCGATGAATGGTGGATCTATAAATCAATCAACTCAGCCTATCGCAATCCACTGCTGGACATAGACCTCTCCCAGACTGCGCCACAGCACCTTGTCCTCCGCCTTCCACATCCAGTCTACCCCGGCCACCTTCTTTAGGTCGTCCGTCCATCTAGCTGGGGGGCGTCCCACACTACGCTTGCCGGTACGCGGTCTCAACTCCAGGACTCGTCTGCTCCACCGGCCATCGGTCCTCCGACAGACATGGCCAGCCCACTGCCACTTCAGTTTGCTTACTCTGCAAGCTATGTCGGTAACTCCGGTTCCGGAATGGTGGATGAATTTCATTAAATCCCGGTTAGGTATCCTCTAGCAGTCGTTCCATCTAAAGCACAAACATAGATACATCCATACTAATATTATAAATGCGAAAGTGTGTCTGTCTGTCTGTTACCTCTTCACGCTTAAACCGCTGAACCGATTTAGATGAAATTTGGTATAGAGATAGTTTGAGTCCCGGGAAAAGACATAGGATACTTTTTATCCCGATATTCCCACGGGATCGAGATAAATGTGGGTGAAACCGCGGGGAGCTACTAGTAAAATATAATAATTCCTGCATTTTCTATGCAATGGTAGATAAGACTGGAATGCTATCCCAAGATAGTTGAATAAAAACAAAGCAGATACAGAATGCAACTGCCTAAGTCCTTTATCGTCACTTTCGACATGCCCAGAAAGAGACATAGTGACCCATTAAAGACGACCACACGCCAGAACTCGCAAGCGGCACGCACAAAGTCACACTAGCTAATAACCGACACACATTTCATTAGTAAAGCACACACAAATCATAACAAAAGACGCCGAACTTCAAGTTATCTGCCGACGCAAACATTTCAGGGGCCACTTGAAAGTAAAACTCTTTTCGTCTTACCGCTGTCACTTTATAGACGAGTGCAGAAGGTCCAAATTCTTATGGGATGAGAGATAAACGATTTTAGCTTTGTAAAAGGCAAATTCAGGAATGACTAAAATGTACCACATTGGACTTGTACAAGTACACAAGATACAAAATGAAATATAATTATGTTGGTTGTGAACTTGTTGTAATACAAGTTTTGAAGGTAAGTACCGCATATGTTTAGTTTCGATAAAGCGCGAGTTTTTTTTTTAAAGTGGTATATCTAATGATAATTCTATAATATTTTTGTTATGTATTTTTGTTGTATGCAATAAGATTCGCATAGTGTCTATTCCTTGATATGCAATGGTCGCTGTAGCACCATGAACATGAGGCTACAGGAGCTAGTGCGAATCTTGGGGTTCATTCGATTAATCGAGTCTGGTTTAACCATGCTGGGATCGGTGCAATTCATTCATTCATTCATTCATTCATTTTTGTTGTATGCAATAAAGTGTATATAATTATATAAATGAAGTAACATTCACTGCCAATCACCAATTTTGCTCGAAAGTCAAAAAACTATTCTGTTGATTCTTCTGATCCCTGGTGTGTAGAAATGCATAAAGAAATAACTGGTCTGACATACAAAATAATTGGAACTTAAATACGACTTTTGTCTGCCTAAATGGAACTTCTGACCTTATAATTTCACTGACCAAGCTCTTTCCAAGTCACCGCGGCGCCTGCACATTCTGTGTCAACATGCGCACGCATCTCAAACAGCTATTTGTTTAGCAATTTTATTCTTTTATGTTTTGATTATGTAAAAATGTTCTGATAAGTATGTAGATAAATAGATATGCGGTATATTTTTAAGTGGTTTAAGAGATTTTGTAAGATAAAACACTCTAACCCCCTTATTCATAAAACTTATCAAACCTATTTTAGTTAAAATGGGGTTTGTCTCTTTCTTACACACAGAAATGTCAAAGTGACAGATAAAGACAAACGTTCCATAAACCTATTTTAGCTAAAATAGAGATAAAATAGGATTATGAATAAGGGGGTAAGTATATAAAAATGGTTTTAGGCAAAGAGGGTTGTCGTATAAAAACATGCAAAATGAAAATAAATAGCAATAACAAAAGAAAAAGAACTGGAAGTACTTATAGTATTTATTTATATACTAGCATCTGCCCGCGACTTTGTCCGCGTGTTTCTTGCTCCCCCGACCCACCGCGTCGCATCGCATCGCTTACCCACTCTATTTATTACTTCATTTACGCTTAGAGTTCTTTTTTATTTTTCTTTTTGCACGGCACCTAAGGGTCCTGGTGTGATGTTAAATAGCCTAAAGCCTTCCTCAAGAATTGATATAATACATAACAAAAAATACATCAAAAGAGTGGAACTCTCTACCTGCATCTGTTTTTCCGAGCGCATACAACCCGAATCTCTTTAATGTGAGAGTGAATAGGCTTCTTCTGGGTAAGCTCGCTCCATCGTCGACTTTGTCTCTGTCACCTTTGACCTAGGCTAGAGTCAAGAGCAAGCCCATTTCAAAATTTCAAATAAAAAAAAAACATCGAACACTGCAAAATATGCAATGGGTGGCCCTTTCTGCGATCTCTTCCAGACAGTATAAGTAGTAGGTAGTATTTAGTATGAATTATTCGAGAAGACCAATAATTTCCAAGCCAAGCCTTGAAGCAGGTACTTGAAGTTCTACAACATCCTAATTATATAATATTATAAATGCGAAAGTAAGTTTGTTTGTTTGTCACCTTTTCACGCCTAAACCACTAAACCTCTAGATCATCCTGAAATTTTGCATATACGTTGTCAGGTGTACAGAAACGGACATAGGGTTAACTTTCATCCCGAAGAAAAGTGCTGTTCTCGAGGAAAACAACAATAACGTTATTATGATAATAGATGGCGCCAGGTGTCTATTGAACGTTGCCACATTATTTAATTCTGAGGCGGTACGAAGTTATCCGGGTCAGCTAGTAACTGATAAGTTTAGAATTACCTTCATTTGACTAAACGAACGACCAAACTGCTAGCAGCCCAAAAAAATCTTCATTTACTTAAATATAAACGTTACTTATCACGATTCACGCGACCCCTGAAATCAGTAAATAACTCCAAACATATACCTACTTGAAGTGTACTTCTACAATTTATTGCCCCTTGCTTAACCGACTTGGAAAAAAGCAATGAACAAAGAAAAAAAAAACACAGGATCATTCTAATAGCGGGGAGAAGTGAATCAAATACTTTTCCGACTGCGAAGGGAAATAAAATAAATTTATTTGGCTCTCTCTTCTGTAAGTTTGAGAACTGTTTAATTCTTGAATCTTGTATTGGATTTTTTCGAGGTTTCTGTCGGGAGTTAGATTGGGCCCAGTTGGGTGCCAATAGTTTTGTTGAAGTATTTTGTTGTGAATAGTGATGGTTTACTTTACTGAATTATTTACTTACCTAATAAAATACCTTAGGTACTTAGGCAGTGTTGTTAGTGTGTAGTGGATTACCCAAGAAGGGGTTCCCTATATGAGTTCGAAATACTATTCTGCGAAAATTTTTACATCAATGTATAATTGTCTATACATCGATGCTTTCATAATGCAACGTTATGTTTTTACTACATCTTTTTTGTTCGCTGTTTCCTAATATCGATAACCTTACATGGAACCCTTGTTTCGAAGCATATACTTTTCGTCGAAAAAAAGCTGAAAAAACTTTAACATATTGAAAATAAAAGCAAGTTTGAATCTTGGTGCACTGAACTTGCTATCAGTAAATATTACGCCGAAATTAAGTAAATTAAATAAATAAACTAAGCAAAATATTTATGTTTGCAGTATTGTTTCTACAGGTCTAAATGTAATGCTACTTCATAGCCGAGTAAACTAACTTTCAATGAATATTTGCACTATTGACACAATATTAGCAGTAACCTCAGAATTTAACATTAACCCTAAAATCATCATCATTAAGCATTGCGCAATTGTTTGTTATCCTGAAGAAATAAAATAAAATAATCATCATCATAATCATCATCATCATTTCAGCCGAAAGACGTCCACTGCTGGACATAGGCCTCCCCCAAGCACCTTCACTTCGACCGGTTTGTGCTTCTCGCATCTAACGAGTTCCTGCGGCCTTCACAAGGTCCCGACAAGGTAACCGACATAGCCCGAAGATATGCCAAACTTAAGTGGCAGTGGGCAGGGAACATTGCCCGCAGAACTCTAAAATCACACTAATATTATAAAGGCGAAAGTTTGTGAGTGTGTGTGTGTGTGTGTATGTGTGTGTGTTTATATGTTTGTTACTTCTTCACGCTCAAACCGCTGAACCGATTTAGATGAAATTTGGTATAGAGATAGTTTGAGTCCCAGGAAAGGACATAGGCTACTTTTTATCCCGATATTCCCACGGGATCGACACTTATGCAGGTGAAACCGCGGGGCGCAGCTAGTACTACAATAAAATTGTACACGGTCAACCCTTTAGGCACTTTACACAAACAAACCCCAAACTATAGGTAACCGTAAAACGATAATAAAGGAACATTCTGAAATTATCATGTAAAGGGTGCATACAGAAACTTTAAACACATTTTCAAAAACCGCTCATGTTTTTTTCACGTTACTTTCTTCGTCCTTCGCGGTGGGGTCGAAATTATTACAAATAACTTTATCCCTGCCACCGCGAAGGACTCCCCAACCTGTTGTTGAGTGAAACTCAGTTAACCCTGACACTCTCATATTTGTCAAATGGTGCTTTTCATAAATATGCAACACCGCATCACGGTTGTGCGTGGTGTTGCTAGAGTAAAATAGTTTTGTTGATAAACTTACTGGAACTTAGACAAATATAATTCGACCTATTACGATTGCCAGCCTTTTGGGCACGTTTCCTGTTGACAGTGATGCGGACGATTTTTTTGATGCCCTTTGATTATTTTCACTCCCTTTTTATATACCTGTACATATTATTATTTGAAGATTGTTAGCTTTTTAAATTATATAAATATATAAATAAATTCCTAGCCCTTAAAAAAAAAAAAAACTGTTACGTATCATATATAACGGAGAACCGGGACCATTCGGATTTTTAGAAATCGTGACGTCAGCTGAGCTGACATCACCATCTCCACTGTTAGGTTCACTCATTGCAAAAATAAAGACACCCAATTTATCTACTCACGTTTTATTTATTAGCCACACAATTTAGAAACCTTTAAAATCTAAATTAATAATTAAAATTGTACTCACAAGATATTCTACTGAAAAACAACTTGTCTTCACAAAATTCTCCTTCATAATGTGGCCTCGCAACGTCTCGCCATTTTTAAATACAAAGATGGCATCGTCGCCGTCGTTGCGAAGTCATTACACTTACTATTTTAAAAATCGCAGGTAACATTGATTAAAGTAGCAAACTATGATTTGTTAATTTGTTTTACTATTTTTAGCACTTGATTTTAACATTGAATTAATTATTTATTGCTTAAAACATTTTAACATTTTTAAACACGCGCGCCATGTTGTTTCGCTTGACCTTGTAGTTAAATCAAATGTTTCCGTTAAACAAAAATTAACCAAAAATCATTATTAAACTAACGCATATCGCTTATTAATCAAGAAATTAATTTAGCAATAGACAACTTGTTTTTTAAACCTAAGTTTGAATAAATCTTCAATTATGGTTTGCTATTATAGTAACAGCAAATCATAACACGACTTTTTACATTGAAAAGTAGCAAATTGACTATAACAATTAAATCTAAACTAATATTTAAACCTATTCAGTCATATTTAACTGTTAAGTTTTAACTTAAAGTTAATATTTTTAGTTTGAGTTGGTCTTGCGTCGACACGGCCATTCTGCGAGACGGTGTGCGTGCCCTGCACCAGTCGCGGTTCTGAAAATGAAAATTAATTTTTCTGAGCTAGGTATCCATTCACAGGTACACTAGCTGAAAACTTGTTTGTGGTCGGAGCTGCTGTTGTTTCAAAACGAGTCTTTTATCTTAGCATAATTTATCCTGAACTTTTCAATGATAACCGATCCCAACAATCCAAGTTATCAGCCATTACTTTTATACCTTGTTAATGTTAAACATATTGAAGTAAATATGGAAAGAATAAAGTTTACATAGGTAGTAAATAAATAGGATTTGCTGTAAATAGGGGAGTGAGTGAAGATATTGAAGTGCTTGTAATGCTACACGCTTACTCACACGTTTATTTAGTTATGTCAATGCAAATGCTCCACGCATACATGCATGATTTGATTTCTCGTAGAGAGGGATGATGCTGTAGTGCTGGGCGGTCTTGTACGCCGTGGTCTACAGAGGCTCTAAAGGAAAAGGGAACTAGGGTGGTGCTGAGGCCTAGGCCTTATATTTATGACCGTGGTCCTCAGAGGCTCTAAGAGAAAATAAATATAAAAATAAGTTATCACTTAGTTGTTTTTGCAACTTGTTAGGGTTTGATGCTGTGGTGCTGAGCGGTCTCGTACGCCGTGGTCCACAGGGGCTCTAAAGGATTTGGGAAGGACGATGCTGTGGCCTAGGCCTTATTTTGACCGTGGTCCACAGTGGCTCTGAAAACTTATATTGCAACTTTGTTGATAAAAACTCACGGGAATGATGCTGCGGTGCTGAGCGGTCTTGTACGCCGTGGTCCACAGGGGTTCTAACGGATTGGGAAAGGACGGTGCTGTGGCCTAGGCCTTATTATTTTGACCGTGGTCCACAGAGGCTCTGAAAAGAGTGTAGGAGGGAATCGGGGAATACGGATTGTACAGACTTACTATTTTGTAGTTTATGATGATATCAGCCAGTCAACAAAGATAAAGGCCAATAACGGATCTCCTTACTGTTGTTGTCGTCTTATAAGTTATTCAAACTTAATTTCACAGTTAGTATCAATATAACAGTAAGAAGGGAGAAACTTACATAGTTTAAGGGTCCAGCAGCTGGGCAGTTTGGGAGGTAGACGGCTGTGGCTCCTCCGACGGCGGCGTACTGATGATGTGGGATGTAGTTTGTTGTTGTGTGTCATCGACCAGGTTCGTCGATAAGTCTTCAGCCAGCCGGACGGCCACCTGCTGAGAGTCATCTTCGTTACTCGTCGACACGGTTTCCTGCTCGCCTGGTTGTGGTGCTCGGCGCAGCTGGTCGTGAGCGACCTTACGTGGACGCCCTCTGCCGGTTACACGCTTTACTAAGTATCGGTCGTTGTCCAGGATCCTATATATCTCGTATGGCTCGCTGTATTTCAAGTCTAGAGACGTCTGGTTTCGGGGATTGTTCTTGACGAGTACGTAATCTCCTCGCTGAAACGGGTGTATTTTCGCCTTGCTCCTGTCAAATCGCTGTTTGTCATATTGTCCTGCAGCTGTCATTTTCTCTTGCACGTGTTGCTCAAGCAAATCAAAGTCTATGCATTCATTATTTATATTTACCAACCTTAGTAGTTCTGGGGGTACACTGTGTTGGCGGCGGGTCAGTAGTGTAAGCGGTGAGACTCCCGTTACTCTATGTGGAGTGCAGTTAAATGCGAGCTGTAAAGCTTCAAGCGCCGTCTGCCATTCTTCAGTGTCGTAGTTTTTGATCATGGTTAATGCGTTCTTCAAAGTGCCCATAATGCGTTCGACCTGTCCGTTTGCTCGGCTTACTCCTGGCGCAATGGAATGAATGTCGATTCCGAAACGGTCCGAGTAGACTTTGAATTCACCAAGAAACTCTCGACCTCCATCCACCACGACTTGCACTGGGGTTCCGAACAGGTGCACGACACGTTTCAAAGCTGCAAGGCTGCTGCTTGGGCTCTTGTCATTTGAGTAGCTCAGCAGGATGTATTTGGTGTATGCGTCAATCGTAACAATTACATACTCATCTCGTCCCTCAGCATTTCTCGTACCCAGCTTGCCAGTAATATCCATATGGATGACCTGGAACGCTGCAGTAGGCTTCCGAATCGGATGAAGTTGGGCTTGAATAGCGCCCGACGGCCCTTTTGAGGTCTTACATACAACACAATTGTCCACAAACCTTCTGACGATGGTATTCATTTTGTCGAACCAGTACGTTTCCCTCAGCTTCTGTAGAGTTTTCTCCCATCCGGGGTGTTGCAGAGCAACATGGAAAGAGTTTATCAGGCTCCACTGGAATGACCTAGGAACTACAATTGGTTTATGTATACCGAGTATAGAATCCATGAGAGTCTTCTTAAGCACGCCTTCTTCCAGGACGTATCCTTCGGCCGGACTATTGCCACTCATGGTGTCTATAAGCGGGCGCAGCACGTCGTCGCGGCGCTGCTCGATCTGCAGCCACTCAGTGTCTCTCGTCATGAAGTTGACAGATATTTCAGTAGATGGATTCCTACTGAAAAAATCCGCGTGCTGTAACCGCTCACCTTTTCTATACTCGACCTCGAACTCGTAATTCTGCAGGAAGGCCCACCACCTATGGATTCGAGGAAGGAGATCCTTTTTGTTCTTGGACGCTTTTAAGGCGTTACAGTCTGTTATTACCTTGAATTTTCGGCCGTATATGTAATGCCGAAAATGCTTGACTGCCCTCACTACCGCCAGGGTCTCGAGCTCATACGAGTGGTAGCGGCTCTCGGCGTCGGTGGTGCGCTGGCTCATGTACGCGACTGGATGCTGGCGACCGCCGACGATCTGCACGAGCACCGCCCCGTAGCCGATGCTGCTGGCATCCGTGTAGAGCTCGATTGGTGCGTCTTCCTGAAATAGCATAAGGGTAGGCGCAGTAGACAGGTGTTGTATGATATGGTTTCGAGCCTCATCATGCCTTTCGTTCCATTCCCACTTCGCATCATTCTTGGTCAGTTCATAGAGTGGGACCATCACACGCGAGAAATTGGGAATGAAACGTCTGAAGTATCCAGCCAATCCGTTAAACTGTCTAACTTGTTTGACGGTTTTGGGGATCGGTGCCTTCGTTAAAGCCTCCACCTTTCTTGGACTAGGACTGACTTGTCCGTCTGCAATGATATTGCCCAAATACTCGATGGAGCGTTTAAAGAAGGCAGTTTTATCGACATTGATCGAAAATCCGGCCTTTTGGAGTGCAATCAATATTCGTTCGATATGGACTAAGCCCTCAGCGAATACCCTACATTTTGACAAAACGTCATCGACATATACCTGGCAAACCTGGTCTACCGAGCTCAAGAGGTGAGCTAGGGCCCTATTTATACAACGCTGATAGACTGACACCGCGTTACTGAGTCCGAACGGCATGGTCAAATATTCGTATAAGCCATCCGGCGTAACAAAGGCTGTTTTCTCAATCGAGCCCTCTGAGATCGGTATCTGGTGAAATCCAGCTGCCATATCTATTGTCGAGAAATAATAACCCCCCGCTAGTTGATCTATTTGATCTGAAATAATTGGTAACGGATAATGGTCCCTCAGAGTGTTCCTGTTTAGTTCGCGATAGTCCACGCACATGCGGTCCTTTCCATTCTTCTTTTTGACTAGTATTATTGGACTGGAAAAAGGTGATTTACTTTCGCGGATAATTTTATGCTCGAGTAATTCATTGACTATTTCCCGAACTTTTTCGCGTTCAACTGGGCTCAATCGGTAAGGCCTGCGTTCGACACACTTGTTATCATCTTTTAAGCGTATTTCAAGCTCACCGGTATTGACGCGCGAGCGAGGGTAACCGTGAATAAACATGTGTTCGAACTTATTCAACAGAATTTTCAATTCACTGACTTGATCGTCATTAGTCAAGTCACAATTTAGATTATCAAACTTTTCACTTTGAGATCGCACGTGGTAAATAACCGGTTGATGAACCAAACTTGCACCCTGAGAGTTCACTACCACGCTTAGGTTGGTTTTCTCCACAAGATTCATGCCTATCAGAATGTCTGAGCACACTTCGTAGTCCGGCACCACGTGAAATTCAAGTTCTATCCGTAAACCATCGATGATACAAATCGTTGTCAATGTCGAAAGAGATATCACCGTAAATTGACCTAATCCCTTCAAGTAGCTTACGTGATCAACTCGTTGCCCAGGTAGTTTAGCAGCGACAGACTCGCGTATTACTGAACATTCGGCTCCACTGTCAAAAATCGCGAGTATGTTTAAGTTCCCAGCTACCACTTGCATCGAGTTTAATTTAGATGTACCGACACAGTTAACGTTGGAAACCACTACGCGTTCTCGCTTATAACACGTTTCGTAAGTGTGACCTGTCCTTGAACAGAACGTACACGTAGGTTTACTTATATTTTGAGGTGAGGTTTTATTATCAGGTTGACGCGGTTGAGAATTATCATTTTTGTCACGGTAACGACAGTCACGTGCATCATGACCGGGCTTTTTGCAGATTTGACAAAACAACGAGGGCTTATCAAAACGTGGTCGCTTAGCGGGACCCGGATGTGCACCTGAAGTACCCGACTGAGGGCGCTTAATGCTTCGTACAGAAGATGCAACCGAAATAAGTTCGGGTACTGATTTGGCCCTGGCATTCAACAGCTCGATTCTCAACCGCTCATCTCCAATGCAACCGATAACTGCCTCAACTGCGTCGTCATTCGATAA
Source organism: Amphipoea oculea (assembly GCA_945859645.1). Lineage (NCBI taxonomy): Eukaryota > Metazoa > Arthropoda > Insecta > Lepidoptera > Noctuidae > Amphipoea > Amphipoea oculea. The sequence goes on from OX243873.1 coordinate 22,107,776, forward strand.
CTTATCCTTAGTAATACGTCTCCATAATACCCAAGCTTGTGACAAGAACTGTGCGATGTCCTTAGAATTATCATAAGTATGTTCCCTAAAGCGTGCAATATCCCGGGAGTATCTATTCTCCGGTTCAAAAGTCGTTATGAGAACATCACGCAATTCATGCCACGTGGTGGTAGACACAAGCCAATTGTCAACCCATAACCTTGCGCGACCTTTGAGCAAACTACCAACTTTCATTCTCACTTCATAATCGCTCAGGCCATAGGTTTCCATGGCTGTGGTCACATGTTGACACCACTCTCTAACCCCAATATTGGTGTCCGGATCGTATGACGGCAAAAACACATCATTTATTTTGACTTTAGGCGTATCTGGTTGTGTCGTCATGCGATCGGACATGTGCTTCATCATTTGCAACATCTGAGTGAAAAACTCCGTCGGTACCCCATTAACAGAAGCGATTAAGTTTTCATTATTCAAGCCAGATGGGCGGGCAGAAGTGGGGGTCAATCCCACTTCTGATAACGGAGAACCGGGACCATTCGGATTTTTAGAAATCGTGACGTCAGCTGAGCTGACATCACCATCTCCACTGTTAGGTTCACTCATTGCAAAAATAAAGACACCCAATTTATCTACTCACGTTTTATTTATTAGCCACACAATTTAGAAACCTTTAAAATCTAAATTAATAATTAAAATTGTACTCACAAGATATTCTACTGAAAAACAACTTGTCTTCACAAAATTCTCCTTCATAATGTGGCCTCGCAACGTCTCGCCATTTTTAAATACAAAGATGGCATCGTCGCCGTCGTTGCGAAGTCATTACACTTACTATTTTAAAAATCGCAGGTAACATTGATTAAAGTAGCAAACTATGATTTGTTAATTTGTTTTACTATTTTTAGCACTTGATTTTAACATTGAATTAATTATTTATTGCTTAAAACATTTTAACATTTTTAAACACGCGCGCCATGTTGTTTCGCTTGACCTTGTAGTTAAATCAAATGTTTCCGTTAAACAAAAATTAACCAAAAATCATTATTAAACTAACGCATATCGCTTATTAATCAAGAAATTAATTTAGCAATAGACAACTTGTTTTTTAAACCTAAGTTTGAATAAATCTTCAATTATGGTTTGCTATTATAGTAACAGCAAATCATAACACGACTTTTTACATTGAAAAGTAGCAAATTGACTATAACAATTAAATCTAAACTAATATTTAAACCTATTCAGTCATATTTAACTGTTAAGTTTTAACTTAAAGTTAATATTTTTAGTTTGAGTTGGTCTTGCGTCGACATATATTATAAAAAAATATGAACCTCAAAATTAACGAGGTACTAAAGCATAAAAAATGGTGATTTGAAATATTGATCAATTATTACCTTATCTGTAACTGTTAGCTTCAGTTTGATATTAACGACGGACTAGGCAAACCCAAAATAGGCAGCGCTTGTATCTTGCTCTTACAAAGTATGTAGAAAAACTAACATACTTTCAGTTATATACTTCTTCAAAATAATGTCGATACACTAACAGTATTTCTCAAGCACTTATAGAAGCGCATTCTTGCTGATTCACTATTAGTTTTAACTAGAGAAATTCCTACTTTTTGCCTGTAGGCGGTTTACAATGTGGATACAACAATACAATAATAAATGAAAACACTGGGAATACTAATCCATAATAGTATTATGGAACTATAAAATAAACTCTAACATCGAAATTAAAAAAGTATTTTTTAACAAACTAAATAGTCAAAATCAAAAGTCATTAATTCAAATTAGGTTGAGAATTAGCACTTTTCAAGTGTCAAAGTTACATAAGAAAGTCCCCCAGAACGCCCGTCCTTCACCATTTTCTATTGCTTTCGCTGGTAAGAAGAAGTGGCGCAACAAACTCCCTAGTACCTAATAGTTATGGGCCAACTATGGGTTTTGCTAATCTTTGACTAGCTAAGTATAGTGACTAAACTATTAGATACATTTGATTGAATTTTCGTATGCAGACTGGGAACGGCATTAGATAAAACGTAAAACGTTTATTGAGGATGATACATATTCTCATAGCATGTACTGTACCTATGTCTATTTCCTATTTAGTGTAATTATTCTATCACTTTTAAATTCGATTAATTTTCTTTAAGTACAATGTACCAGTACAGTGTTTTAATAATTGTTTGCTGCACCGGACGACGTCATTACGTCAGCGCCGGCTGTCGCTGAAAACCAGCGCTGGGGCTCTGTCTTGCGTAAGGTCGCAGCATAATGCTGAGCGATAGCCGTTTTGCGTGGATGTGACGCATGTTCCCCCTACCTTTTTATTTTTTGTGTTTATGTTCTTTTTTGCGTCATTTTCACCGCAAATTTTTCTTTCTTTCTTCTTTCAGATATACGCAGTTTAATAAAATTTATTGTCGAACGGAATTGTCGTCTCCACCTTGTATAATTTCACCGACCAAATCATCCCATCAAGTGTTATAGTGGTCAACCACAGCCTATCCAATAAAAAACCCAGTTGCTGCAAAAGCCAGTAGACAAAAAAAATCTTTATCAACCCTGGCAACCCAACTAGGTCCGCCCTCTTGATTGTACCTAAATAATACATTCAATTTGCAAGGCCTGCCCATCAAATACTTTGCTCGTGATAACCTCGTGTTTGGACGCGATCTTGGGAATAATGGCGTTATTTAGAGAGTTGCAATATGCTAAGATGGTAGGCTGCGGCATTAACAAGTCAGGAGATGGTTGTGTTGTGAAGGAGTAGAGGTGCTGTGGAGCAGTGGGTGAAGGGTTTTTGCTAAGGAAAAAGTGAAAGGGTTACGATGTCTTGGTACCGCAAAACGGGGCTACTTTGACTTCCAGGGTTACTTTGAAAGGTGGCGCCAAAATCGGTTTTCACGTGTGCTCAGCAAGTGTGCGTGACCTCGAGTAATATTGCGCGAGGCGCGGGGTGTGGGGAACGCGTCATAGCGTTGTGATCGGCCGTGTCAAAGTAACCCTGGAAGTCAAAGTAGCCCCGTTTTACTGTACCAACCTTGGTACAGATGCCAGCACATCAACCTACTACAATCTGTCAAATTTCTTCAATAGATTTTCAACTTTATCACTAAGTAATAAGGTTCAAAGTTGATTAGGAAAATTTGACAGTTTCGGGTAGGTTGATGTGCTGGCGTCTGTACTTTGGTATCACTGTCACCAATATTGTTTCCAGCTCTTGCTAATATGACGAAAGCAATATTATTCAACTAGACCATCGTAATTGTTTTATTTCCATTATTTTGTACTTTTAACTATTTGTTCATAAGGATTCCAGGCAAGATACAATGCCAAATAATTATAAACTAAAATTTACTTTCATGAAAACTTTCCATTAAGATCAACCATGGACAACGCCGTAGGCACAGACGCCAGCACACCAAGCTACTACAATCTGTCAAATTTTCTTTAATAGATTTTCAACTTTCTCACTAAGTAATAAGGTTCAAAGTTTATTGGGAAAATTTGACAGTTTCGGGTAGCTTGATATGCTGGCAACTGTACCAGTGCCACATCATTTAGCATTCCTCAATTTTGTACCAGCACCCTAATTGCGTTACACACCATCAATCTCCATCTGAATAATTTTGGATATTGCTAATCCATTGCTTTATATGTTTGAAGAATTTGTCTGCTCAACTACTTAAACAACGCAATGAATGTTGTTGAACTGTCAAAGTGAAAGCCATCGCTACTAATAGTGTATTACGCGATTACTCAGAAGGTTATAATTATAAAATAAAACATATTATATTAGATCAGCTTTTTCAATATCTAATCATAAACACACTCCTATCTATATCACGAAAATACGCATGCAAAACTAAAGAAACTCAATTCAGAACAAAAATCTACATTTCGCCACTCCACAGTTTTCCTAGAGCACATTTTTACGACAGCCGCGTGGCTCTCGCCGCCGTTCTAGTGGCCTCTCTCAATTCCGCACCGCCTGGGCCGGCTGTTAAAAACGCAATGAATAATTATTTCGGGGCCCTACCCGCACCTTTTCGGCACGACTTAAACTTTCATTGCTCCAATTTGAAGAGTCAGGAGTCAGATCATTTTGATTGACAAGTTTTTTTGGCTAAAACTGTATACAGTTTTATAAAAAATATATTTTTTGGTACATATTCTAGTACCTATCTATCCCATCTTAGAGTAAAATTACTATTATAATTATATTACTACGAGCTTCTGCCTGCGACTTCGTCCCCTCCCCTCTTAGGGGTGGAATTTCGATAAGCCCTTTCTTAGTGGATACCTACTCTTTCACAAAGAACACATCAAATTTCATGTCTGTGCGTTGATATATCAGTCAGTGAGGACTTTCAACTTTGTATACAACATTATTTTTAGTATATGCGAAACCTGAATATAGTTTGTTCAGAATAAATAACTCAATCGATTCCAATAATTTTTACCCCATGTTATATTTTGGCCCAAAAATATTTAAAAAAGGTTAATAGTTGGACACCCCGAGTATATTATACTGTGCCCCGAGGAGCGACTAAGTAGGTAGTTATCTACCATACGCGCACAATGGCGCGGCGCGGACGCACAGCGAGCGGGGCGACCGGGGCGGGGGTGCCCGGGTGCAGCAACCTCAGTCGCCCGGGTACCACTGGTTGGCGCGCACGTGTCGCGTGGGTCCAACTGCATAATCGCGAGCGCGCGGCCGCCGAGGCCGAGTTGTGTTTCGGTTGATCGTGTACTTACCTATCGTATGTAAAAAGTGTCGTGTAACTGGACTGGACGTGGACTTTCTCATACACAAACGTCCAGTACACAGAAACAACGATAACAGTGATAACGTATCCCTACAATGCTTTGCCGTGATGATTAACATTTTTAAACACGCCAAGATGGTTAATTGTAGAAAGTTATTATTTGTACCTACAGCCTGCTGTGGTTAAGTAATGCGATGTTTAACACTTTTCATCCACTTTGAACAAATCGCATTGACTACATTGTATCACTTACGGCTTACGAATAAGTAATTACTTATTCGTAGCTTACGGCTGCATTTATTTACGAATAAAGTACATTATAATAACTACCTACACTTGACCATTACGACAGTCCAAAGCCTGCAAGTGTGATGGAAAATGTTATCACCAGTTAATTACAATACAATCGCCGCGCGGTACGTTTAGGCACGCGGTGGGGGAGACCATGTGTTTGGACGGACAAACAGGTAACATAACAAGCTTATAACTTGGTGATTATTCATGATACAGTTTTGAAATTTTGTACATAGATTCTTTACATAAAAATACTAGACACGTGTTTCGGGTTTCGCATATACTAAAAATAATGTGTGCAACGCCGCTAAAGAAGTTTTCACTTCAAAATTCCTCGAATTTCCCTACATTTTGACATTGATTGTCATTGAGATGAGATGGCGGCTAGATTTTGAACGTTTTTAATTACGAAAATTGGGTTTCAGATAATTATTTCAGATTTTGATTTCAAAAATACTTAGTCGGTACCTTAAACAGTACTAAGTTCGTCCAGTAGCTTTCAAAACGGTCCGTTTAACTCGATGTTTTTTGTTTTTAAAAAGATATAACTTTTATTGAGAAAATGTAACTATTTACACTACATACTAAATTAAATGGCTAATTAACTTACTATACAAATAAATACAAAAACAAAGGCGGCGGTAAGCGTAAGAGGAAAGTACTCGTCCGCATCGCTGTCATTCGGAAACGTGCCCAGAAGACTGGCAGCATTGCCACGTTGGACGGCAATACTAATTCTTTGGCCAAAGAACGACCCAGCCCTCTGGTCACGTGAAGTGTCGACCAACCGGCGAGAATTTTCTTAATCTTTTGAACGCCATTGTCACATATATGTGACAAACGAAATCTTACCCTGAATGCCAACGTCACAAATATATGACAAAATACACGTCGCACGGGTCGCACCATATTATGAAATAAACAATTTAATCATTACTTTTGTGTGTTTTTATTTATATAATTTAAAAGTTTAAGCTTCCGTCTATATTGTATTGCATGAAACTAATATAAATAAACCACCAATATCGAGAAATTTGTTATTATAAGTGTGTGTGTGTTGTTTTGTTAAAGTGGCCTGGCGTCAGGGGTACGCCGATACGTTTATACTCTGGCGTTCAAAAGGTTAAAAAGGAGACACGCACTAGGGCCCCATGACCCGAGCGTTTCGACCCCAAGCGGCTCAAAGTTGTAGTTTACAGCATTTAAGATGATCTTCCATCATCACTACTTTTACTTACCCCCATACTCAGACTCGTATCTAATCAAAAGCCGTAAATCGCGATCAACATTTATATTTTTAATTCTGCAACACTAATACATCAGGCTGATTTATGTCGAGAACTGGCAAACTTGTGGATTTATAGCGCCTCAGCTGAGGAGCCATCGGGACGCTACAGCTTTCGGCATGGAAGTTATCCATATACATACTAATATTATAAAAGAATGCGAAAGTAGCTCTGTTTGCCAATCTGTTAGTCTGTTTGTCTGCTACCTGTTCACACCATAACAGCTGAATGAATGTCGATGAAATTTGGCACACAGGTTGCGACCGTGACCTGCGGGGTAATTGCGTAACACACTATTAGTAGGAATGGGTGTCATTTTGACAGTTCAACAACATTCATTGCGTTACTTACGTTGTTGAGCAGACAAATTTTTCGAACATATGAAGCAATGGATTAGCAATATCCTTCAAAATGATTCAGATTGGGTGCTGGGCATAGATATGAGATATATTTTTGAAGTGAAAACTTCTTTAGCGGCGTTGAACACTTTTTGTAATGGGTAAAAAATGTTAAATTCGCGTCAGGGCATCGCGTCAGGACACGTGACCGTCAGGAGAGATTTCCCCCCCCCCCCCTCTCTTTCTATTGCGGCGCCAACCGAAGTGAACCAAGTTTAGTGACACTCGACAATGGATGGATGGATGGATGGAGTGGAAGTGGAAGACGAAGTCGAAGTCGAAGTCGAAGTCGGAGTCGGAGTCGAAGTCGAAGTTGGAGTCGGGGTCGAAGTCAAAGTCAAAGTCGAAGTCAAAGTCGAAGTCGAAGTCGAAGTCAAAGTCAAAGTCAAAGTCAAAGTCAAAGTCAAAATCAAAGTCAAAGTTAAAGTCAAAGTCAAAGTCAAAGTGGAAGTGGAAGTGGAAGTGGACGTGGACACACTGCTGCGTATTCGTAACATTCGTGTATATAAAGTGTTTAAAATATGGAAATTGAACAAAGTGCATCTATTAATGAAAAAAGGGACGCAGAAATAGTGAAAAAAAATGAGTTATATTAATTCAATTAATAATTGATTTATTTCAACGTTAATATTCAAGTTTTCACTTCTGCCGGCACTCCCGGAGTGCAACCCGTCTTTTTTTATTTTTCTATTGTGGTGGGTTAGTTAGGACATAGGAGGATTTTTACCCTAGTAGTACATTCCCGTTGCGTATGGGATAATTTCCGACCTCACGCGAGCGAAGCCGCGAGCATCAGCTAGTGTTATATATTCTTAGATAAGTATAGCTTTAATATTGACAGCTGTGCTCATATCAGACATCACTAAAACGAGACCACCAGATGCATCCGTGGAAGCTTGTTTGCCTCCACGCCTATCAAACTTGGCAGTCATACAATAAACCACACGAAAACATAGCAACAATACAAAATAAATTATCACTATATATCACTCAAAATCAACACGCTTTTTTAAATCTCGCGTTACAGTCAAACCCTCTAAAACGGGCATAAAAGGAAACGACCAATAAATCAGCAACACGTCGCGCTAGACAAATAAAACATGTATGAAACAAAAAAACGTTGTATATATGTGTACAAAATTCGCAAAAAGAATTACAAGCAATAACATGCAGTAGTGTTAATATTGGATGCGTAAGAAAGCTTGTTGTTATTGGAATACACGTCTTATGTTGTTGCGGTAAGGTCGACGTTGATGGCAGGAGACAGCGTGGTAGTGATTTAGTCCCTATCGGCCGTCAACCTGATTAATGTTGCTAGTAAATCAGCGGATTACGACAATGCGAGAAATGACGAGTCGCGGCCGGATCGCAAGCGATACTGGTGTGTGGTGCAAGCAGTTACCGCAAAACTAACAGTTTTCGCGCATTCTTTCTTACCATAAGTTAGCCAAAACGGTAGAAGATTACTTTACTTCTAGAAGTATCTACTTAAGTATTCTGCTTTGTGATTTTCTTTCTTGATTTTAACATAATTAGGTCAGTACTATTTTTGTCATTTCAATACTTTTATAGTTTAGAATAATAACGTTTTAGGATACTTAAGGGTTGCGCAAAATTCTACCTTTATTTTAGTCAGCATTTTTCAACAAAAAGACTGCAGATACCAAGATCTATGAGTGCTGTATATTTTAAGAGTCTGCATAATGTTGTTCTATAAGCCCGCTTCTGCCTCTCCCTTGCAGGAACAAGTCACTCGCATCGAATTATTGAGTAAACACGTACGTAATCGCGCGATCGTTTCATTTAGAACGAATGCAAGGGCATCGGGAGAAATATCGCTCCGTATATTTTCTAATATAAAAGTGTCAATTTCTTTTAATAGCATTTGCATGAAAAATATAGTTTTACACACATGAAAGGTAACCTAATCTTCACAAAAGATTTGTGGGAAGTTCATTCGAGTCAGTTTATGGTCGAATAAAAGCATCGAGCAGTCGGACTGAAAGTGTCTCACTGTCTATCAAGCATTGCACTTTTTTTATTATCATGTTTAGAAAATTTGAATTTCTATAAATAATTATAAACCGAAATCATTGTATAGTCAAATTTTATATTCTTCCAGGTTTCATAAAATAATTCATCTACTAATCTTAAGGCGAATGGTTACGCCAAACTTCAAAGTAGACCTCTCTTTGAAGGCCTACTTCTCCCAAATGGATAGCCCAAATATATTAAAAAAAAAATATGATATGTGACTTATGTTTACAAATATAATTTAAGTTTGATTTTTTTAATATTACTGTTAGTTTTAACAATAAAAAATCATATCCATCCTCTTATTTTACGCAAGAATTTTCTTTCTACTTCCAAACGCCTGAAGCGATTTTGATGATTCTTTCACCAAATTATAGCAAATTTAATGGTTTATAAAAATTAAGTTTGTTTTTTTTAATAATTATTATTTAAGTGGGAAAAAATCAGTAACACCATGGTTTTACCTATACGGGCGCGGGCAGCAGCCGCCCGGTCAGTCTCGCTGTATCGTTCGCACGGGGAGGTTGTGTCGCATGTCGGCTCGCTCCGATCTGCATTTTTGTAGCAAAGACTAAATAGCGCAGATAGTACACTCGGACTGTTCGTTTACGCTTGGACGTTGATAGTATTAGTAGTAGTGATAGTTTGTTTGCGAGTGGACGCTATACAGGGTGAAATTGAAAACATGCGACAAATCGAAATGGGAGATTGTACTCATCATTATGAACAACTTTTACTATGGGACCAAACCTGACATCGCGAAAAAAAAAACAGCTGTTCCCTACATTTTATGTTCGCATAACTCGTCAAAATGTAGGGAACAGCTGATTTTTTTTCGCGATTTCAGGTTTGGTCTCATAGTAAAAGTTGTTCATAATAATGAGTACAATCTCCCATTTCGATTTGTCGCATGTGTTCAATTTCACCCTGTAATATTGTCTATTGAATACTAATATAATAATAATATCAATAAAACACGTTTATTCAGTATACAGATCGTTTATTCACGTATACAATTTATAAAAAAAATATAATTACAAAAAAAAAAATAAAACTAACTTATGACTAATACCGCTCTTAACAGTGGTAGTTTTTCGGGTTCCGTACTCAAAGGGTAAAAACGGGACCTTATTACTAAGAGTCCTCTCTCCGTCTGTCTGTCTGTCACCAGGCTGTATCTCACGAACCGTGATAGCCAGAAGAAGGGTTGTTTTTCGAGAGTATATAATATACAGGTTAAATTTTTCAAGTGGGCGTGGATGGCCAAATTCTATACAATGAGGAATAGCGAAAAATACTCAAAGGAGTCGCGGGCTCGATTTTGATGAAAACTAAAACTGAATCATTGGATTTTTGAAAAATCAATATTTCTAGCCAGGAATCGAACCTGTTGATTTTGAAAAAAAAAACACACACACTGTATTATTACACCATTCGATAGTGTCCCTAATAAGGATCAAATTCTGGGAAGTAATGACATACGGCAAACTTAAGGAAAATGTTGAATCTTAATAAACTGCTTCTTATTTTAAAGTATTCATACCTAGATTACGTACCTTGTTCGAAATGATGCTCAATATTTTTATTTTACTAACACACCCGCAGCGCAGTCACCTTCACAACATTATGTTCCAAATTCAAATTTCTATTACGATCTTTGGAAAATATTCTAATGGAATCACTAATATTGTAATGCTGAATGGCAGTACAATCCTTGAGACGTCGAATCCAGCTATGTATTGAAAACAATGGTCGCGTCAGGACACGTGACCGTCAGGAGAGATTTCACAGGGGAGAACTACTACTCCTAACTACTAAGTATCCCCCTCTCTTTCTACGGCGGTGCCAACCGAAGTGAACCAAGTGACACACGACAATGGATGGATGGATGGATGGATGGATGGATGGATGGATGGGTGTGGGTGTGGGTGTGGGTGTGGGGTGTGTGTGTGGATGTGGGTGTGGGTATGGGTGTGGGTGTGGGTGTGGGTGTGTGTGTGGCTGTGGGTGTGGGTGTGTGGGTGTGGGTGTGGGCGTGTGTGTGGGTGTGGGTGTGGGGGTGTGTGTGGGTGTGTGTGTGGGAGTGGGTGTGGATGTACGGATGGATGGATGGACAGCTGATGGCTCGACCGTCTGTGTAGTACCTACACTGCTGTGTATTCGTAAAATTCGTGTATACTCGTATAGTGTTTAAAATATGGAAATTGAACAAAGTGCATCTATTAATGAAAAAAGTGACACAGAAATAGTGAAAAAAATGAGTTATATTAATTCAATTAATAATTGATTTATTTCAACGTTAATATTCAAGTTTTCACTTCTGCCGGCACTCCCGGAGTGCAACCCGTCTTTTTTTTTCTCATAACCTATCGAGTGGGGTATCAAAATAAAAGGTTTTAAAAGGTGATTACAAAAATATATACAATTTATAATATGGTAAAAACTAATTCAAAGTGACAAATCGTAAAAAACACCTACCAAGAACTAAATCGTCTGCGAAATCTTTCACATTTGTAAACTAAAAAGCAGGAAATAAAAAAATTAAAAAACCCGACTGCAACCTTATACTAAAACTAACTGAAAAGCTAAAAACAAGCCCATTTTAAATTAAATAAAAGTTGGAAGCAGGCGGGACCCATTTGAGTTTGTAACTATAATAATGGTATTCTTCTGGCAATCACGGTTCGTGAGATACAGCCCGGTGACAGACCGACAGACGGACAGAGGAGTCTTAGTAATAAGGTCCCGTTTTTACCCTTTGGGTAAGGAACCCTAAAACTACCACTGTTAAAAGCGGTATTAGTCATAAGTTTTTTTTTTTCATAATTGTATTTTTTTATAATCTGTATACGTGAAAAAACGAACTGTATACTGAATAAACGTTTTTTATCGATATTATTATTATTTTTTATTTGTCTCTAAGAAAGCAGTATTTTTACTGTAAGTATGTACAATAGCATTCATACTCACAACATAAATATTGTACGTATTCTCGATCCATCTACACTCAGTAAGTAGGTAGCATCATAAAACTGCCTAAGACAAAATGCATCCCACGCCGCATCTGCATGCGCTACGTACGAGTACGACACTCTTTGACATTGGGGAGGTAAGCGGGCGCGCGGGGTGAGGCACTGGGTTCGCCTATGCTCCGCCCAAACGCTCAAGGACATTCGAGGCTATAATCGCCTTAAGGAAACATGGAAAATGTGAGTTCATGTCTGTAACGGAATCTAGATAATGCCCGTGCTAAAATCTAACCACTCAATGAACGCTATTAGTGCTAGTCAAATATGCAATTACAATACCCTAATCAATGTTTTCGCTCAAAAGTAGCCCACGAAGTAGTTTTTTAAATTAATGAACAAAAAGAAAACGTTAATGTCGCTTAGTGCTTTTTACGACACCCACGAGTCATTGCGACCACGTGGGACCGATGTATGTTATAACTATGAGCCATGCAAAGATAAGTAGAGCATTCAATAAAGTTTTGCCTTATCAATCATGTTTTGAACTTCATAAAACTGCGAATAGTGATATCATTTAATGACAAGTGGTAAATTACAATAAAAATTCTAACGTAACATATTTGACTTTGATTTATGTGAATACATAATCAAAACTATACATTTCACACATCTGTAAATAATTTATTATTGATGCAGGTAAGAGGAAAATAATTTATAGGATAAATCCCATTTCGTTTTTGCAAAACGGGTTTATTACAAGGATTTTATAAATCCACCCTAGCACCGTCTTGAGTTCGTCAGCTTTGAAAATACAACATTATATTAGCCGAGCCAGAAGACATAAACATTATGTAAATTAGATGACACATTAAAATCATGATATGAAGAAACTCTATCCAGAAAATGCGTGACACCAAGCAATAACATCAAAAAATAAAAATTTAATAATAAAAATCCCTCGCAACAAAATACACCACTCCAATCAATCACTCATAATTGCACACAATCCATAGAAAACTAAAATAAACTGAAAAATATACAAAAAAAAAACGACCCACACGTTCACAAGTTCGCGTGTGTGCACAACTACGTCACATTGTAACTGACAAATTGATTTATGTCGTCGAGGGGAGCACGACGAACCTAGCAAGTTTGCGCTAAGTCCGACTCAGATCGCTCGCTGTTACATGTTTGAAATTTCGAACTTTTATGTTTTTAAATTTTGGTTGAGCTCGTTGAGGTCCTTTTTGGGACCTAATCGTGTGATTTTTATAAGGATATTTTCGCTATAGTGGGTATTTCCCGCAAAATCCTTTAAAACATGCAAAAATAGGGCCATTGGGTCCGAGGGCCAGTTTGTTTTTCGATACTTAGCGGTTGGTCAACTCTTCACGTGGCCTATGTTTTGGTCAAAGAATCAGCATTGCCATACAAACTGGCAATGCTGGCAACCTTTGGGCAATTTTCCCGTTGACAACAATGCGGAAGAATTTGTTATTGCCCTTGATTCTTTTCCCTCCCTTTTTTATGTTGTACAGTCACGAGCACTAATATTTCAACACTTGGCAACTTTCAATTGCGACTTTTTCGTGAAAACGACACTTTACATAAGCCGGTTCGAAAATACTATGTTCGCAATAACATAAAATTTCATTAAAAAATAAAGGAGAAAATCGCCTTTGAATAAAGCCAAGTGTATACATAGTTATGCTCGTGACTGTACATATGTATAACATATTATTATTTTACGAGTGTTAGCTTTTATATTATAATAGAATACTTATAATGAGTCAAAAGTTCATTATATTGTGAGAATCTGTGTGTCCTTCTTTGCATTTTCAACTCATTTCCATATTATTCTGGGCGCTACATAAATAAATTGATATCTAGGTCTGTATCAAATTAAAATGGCATAATTTAAGTCTTCCGTCTACAACTCGACTCTTATGTAGGTAGATATTTTTAACAGCATACAAAATACAAAATAAAAACAAATTATTTAATAATAAAAAACCAGCCATGTGCGAGTCGGATTCGTACTTTTTTAAACACGGTTCCTGTGTGTGGACCCCTTAATTTTTAACTTTATTTTATTTTTATTATTTGTTGCAGCGGCAAAATACACGCTATCTGAAAATTTCAAAGTTCATGAGATACAGCCCGCAGATAGACAGTCGGACGGGCAGAGGCTTAGTAATAGCACAGAATACTTAAAGTACTACGTACAGAAAAGACACTCCCTTCCCCGCGCTAACATCAGTTACCGCACCTCATCCCGCACTTCGGCGTATTCGTCGCAGTTATTTAACAAGAGCGCTCGCAAACACAAGTACCTCACGCACACATTCATACGTATACACACGTCATTTTTTAATGTAGTAGTAGTAGGTAATTATTTTGCGAGCGTTGTATGGAGTGTCCGGGGTGTGGTAATAGGGTTCCATTGGTACCCTTTTGGTACGGAACCCTAAAAAGGGGCACAGTACATAACCCTTTCTTAATTTTAAAGACAAAACATTAAAATTGTGATAAGAATACCTTCAATTTTATGATTTTCCAATAAGAATATTTTTAATATGATTTTATCAATACGTGACGGACGTGAAGCCTTATCTACCAAAACTATATATACAAATCGTTACTTAATTGGATACATTACCTATACATTTTTTACTTCAAATCAATTGACACCTAAAGTTTTATGGTATTTTAAACCATAAAACTCTGGGATACTAAAATGGTAGATTTAGTGGTGACCGACCAATCGTGTTTGTCTTGGTTTATGGCTTTTGACCATAAGACTTACGTCACCAATCCCGAGTGTCGTGTCTCGTAAAATAGATAAATAACGATTTTCGACTTTTTATTCGTCTCGATAAGATATATTTGTTATTATGTCTTTATTGGTTTCGGTTACAGATTCAGAGTGGAGTGGAAGCGGGCCCGTTTGATGGCCGAATTTTATGTTATTTTAAATTAAAACAATTTGTTAAATCGTTAATTTTTATCTACATTGTTAGCTTAAGATCTCTAATGTTTTCGGCGCCATTTTGATTCACAATAAAAAAAATCTATAAATTATTTACTTGCCTAATTAATTTTAAAATCAAAATGTCGTGTCTGAATTTATTAATCTTTGATTCTCTTTAATGCCAACAAGGTAGGTAATAGTTCAAAGATTATGTCACCAGATGGCAGCTGGTTATCATAATTCATTCTCCTATCAATGTTTTATTTTCAACATTATATATTTCATAATAAGATTGATTTTTCCTTGATTAAATTCGTTTAGGAAATATTAGTTATGCGTGACGAATGACCGTGTTTCCTGTGTACCCCTCTTTGATCGAAGCGTTGTTGCAATAATAGGGTAAGAGATAGCACTAAACTTTTTACATAGTAGGGAAAATGATTTCTCGATATGTGATTGTTAAAGAAAATCATTCTCTATGGTTAACGCCTGAGGATGTTTCGACCAACGGTCTCGCGATCAAAAAGAAGGGTTATGATTTTGACCGGTATGTATGTAAGTTTGTATGTTCATCTGTTCCCTAATACCTTCTAAACTCCTTGTCATAATTGGACAAATGAGATATCGTTAAAAGCGTTAAGTCATGATTTAAAAAAAAAAAACATGACGCTGTACTAACATGTTATAACTTATAACATGTTAGTACAGCGTCATGTTTTTTTTTTTTTAACTTATAAGCTACGGTAGCATGCGACCACGGGAAGATACCTACTTTCTTGTTTCATTCTTTTTAGTAGTCGGGTTTTAGTTTTTAAACTTATTTTTTTGACTATTATGGTATCCTAAGATTAAAGAGACAAGACGTGAATCTTTTCATCTGTACCTCGAAGTGAAGAGCTTGCAGTGGAATTTAGGGCATATATTATGTAAGGGGCATAACTTCAACTTTCATGGTATTGCTGTTGTAATAGGCACGGGGAAGTATCAACAAAATATCAGTCAGCAAATGGGCAAATTCAGTCTCCGACTGAGAAACAGACGTTTTTCAGGGCAGTATGTAATTCTTATGACTTTAGTAAGAATTCCGCAGTTTTCCCTATACGTACATTCACATAAAACGTGGGTGGAACATTGCAAGCTGGAACTCCTTTTAAAATATACGAGAACATGCCAATATAATAAGCAATCTTTTACCATTTTCAATAGCAAAATGTCAGCTCATAATATCAGATACAGCCATCTAACTTAGCACAACATATTATATTGAAGTACAATGTCATAAAATGGTCCAAATTACGCGGGCCCGATATCCAAAAACAATGTCCCGATCGACGTGAAACCACACAACAATTTCAACCTTATTTCGTACACAATAAAGTGACTTTTAAGTATTGTAGCCAACGAATGCAACTACGCGACTGAATAAGTTTTTTTCAATTATAAAAGACTTAATTTGTTGTTGGACCAGCAAGCGATTTTAAAGCGTTGCGTTGAGGTGTAAGGTTGAGATTCGCTTGTAGATAATAATGATATATGACCAACCAAAATCAAAAAGGTTATCCACGAAAATGTTAATATAATAGTTGCTTCAGTACTACGGGTTTTGTTGGCGTGAAGGCATAAATCAATTTTATGGCCTCATCTAAATCAAGCGCGTTTTAATGGGCGTCCCCCGTCATATCATAGCGTAGTATGATAATTTACTGCTACTATGTGACGAATGTTAGAAATAAAGGGCCCTTCGACCGCCCCCCTTGGCCCCCTTGGTCCCCCTACGTCGTAGGGATTAGTTTTATGCCCTAAACCGTTGTCGTAAATATGTCAGGCGTATCTCGGGCCTTCGGGAGCTGTGCCGTATGAGATAATTTTTGAATTTACTTTGTTATTAGTTTTGGAAGGTAGGTTTGGTTCATGGCTGTATGATCGTGAACTGATTTTTTTAAATAATTTCGTCATACAATTATGGATGGACGAGGATTGACGTTGATAAAAGTTTTAACTAGAATGAAAAAGCACCGACATAAACATATATTTGTGAGTGGTCATTTTGATTTTCCATCCTTCTCTGACCCAAGAATGGTGGCTTGGAATAGACACTTTAATTTAGAAGTTCATCTTTTCCAATATAAGTTTTATTATGACAGTACATCTAACTTCCTCGTAGCCATTTTCTGATGAACATACTGAACAGAATTAGGTTAATATGCATGGATTCGAACGCGCAACTTTGAGCACGAAAAGCTGGTCGTTCCACCACCGCCCTATGCAAGCTAAAAACAAAACGTGATCGCTCCAATTCTCGCTCCTGCAATTCAGTCCGAATGTATTTTCGCTTAAATCATTCACACAATAAAGGAAGACATTCTAAGTTAACACACAACTTAATGATATACTTTCATGCTTAATGCTCCGAGAAGATAACAGCATTCGCATTTATGAATAAGTTATTATAAGGCCGTGTTGAACTAAGTATAGGGTTACTAGGTCTGCAGGCAACGAGTTAGTTTGTCAACGTTTAACACTTTTCAAGTTATTTTTACGATATTTCAATGAAAGTTTATGTTTGATACATGGTTTTAGAATTGATTTGTGTTTTCTATGCTTATTCTGATTTAAAATCTAGCAAAACCGATGTCTCTTATTGTATTGAAACTCCATACTACGCTAGACCAGCTACAGGGCCAGGTGTCACTACTGAACGTGGGGCTTACTGTACAACATGACTATAACATACTATAAATTAGAAGATTATATCCAAGATAAGAACGCTTGGAAACATGCTGGTCCAGCCGATCTATTCTGTAAACATTTAACCGTGAAAACTTAAGTGAAGTGAGCTTGAAGTGAGCTGTCATTCCACCTGATGCTAGGGATTGTTAGTGTTGACAGCTCACTTCACGCTCACTTCACTTTAGTTTTCACGGTGAGTTTTTTTACAGAATAGCACTACTGCTCCATAGGACAATCTAGAGTCTAGACAAAATCAAACTGGTTGCTAATTTAATTGTAAAATTGTATTCTTTTTACATTGATTTACTTTCATTATTCACACCCTGACTTATTACTTGTAATTATTATTATTTAAAAAAAATTAAAATCGTTTACTTGTACCATGTTTGTAAATATGTGAGCACCATGTATCTATCAGATAATTAATTTACATGTCATGGTTTCGTTTTTGATTCTTTTACCTATTGTGGTATAGTAATTTTATTTTAGGTGCACCGTCCTCACATATTATTATACAATTAATGTACCCATGCAAAATATTGTAAAACATTTTAAAAGAGTAACGGTGGAGTTTCTTGCCCATTCTTCTCCAAACGAAAACTACCTTTTGGAAGGGGCGACTAGAATCAATTCTATTTTAAGGTAAGTTTTGGCGTTCAAAAGTGCTTTTTATGTGCCTATTTGAAATAAATGCTTTGACTTTGACTGCAGTAAACATGAACTATAAAGCCTGTAAAACAATATTTTATGAGTGCAACCTCTGCCCACCTCAAAACAAACATGCCATGCACAACTCAGATAAAGACTTGAGGCACTATCTCTGAGGCTGTAATAAAATACTTTGATTTAACGAAAATACAGTCGTTAGTCGAGCCAGATTACAATAGAACGTCAAGCGTAAGAAGGTTTAATTTGATGGAGTTCCGTAGGGTAGCGGGGAGCAGTGGTGGCCCAGTGGCAACGGCCCCAACTTACGAGTTGTAGGTCGTGGGTTCGCCCAGACAGGCGCTTTACTTTATGTAAATAATTTTCATCACCACTGCTCTCAAAACGGTGAAGGAAAACATCGTGAGGAAATGACTTGGGGTTCTCAGCCATGTGACATCTACCAACACAACAGGGCTCGCGTGGTGGATTACAGCCCACTCCTTCTCGAAGAAAGAAGGCCTGTGTCCCAGCAGTGGGAACATTATAGGCGGATTATGCTAAGTGCAGTGCTTGAGTATTTTTTCTACTCTCATCCCCAGTTTAAATCTATGTTTTAAGATATATGTATTTGTTTTATTACTTTATGGACTAGCTCGCAAAAGACAGAGTTGTGTGGAAAAGGGAGAGGGAGGGAGGCTTTTGCCCTGCAGTGGGACAACACAGGCTAGTTAGATTAGATTACTTTATGCACAAGTAAAAAAATATTGTACAAAGGCGGACTTACTGCCTGAGGCATTTTCTACCAGTCAACCTTAGGGTGATGTAGAGACAAAACATGGCAGGGTGCAATATCCATACTAATATTATAAATTCGAAAGTAACTCTGTCTGTCTATCTGTCTGTATGTTACCTTTTCACGCCTAAACCACTGAAGCGATTTAGATGAAATTTGGTATAGATATCCGTTTTGAGTCCCAGGAAAGGACATAGGATAGTTTTTATCCTGATATTCCTACGCAATCGAAACTTATACGAGTGAAACCGCGGGGCGCAGCTAGTAAGGAATAAATAACTCGAAACTAAAACGCGAAATACCAGTATATAAATAGTGTTTAACTAGTGTTGCGATACCTATTACCATCATTGTGTACGTAACCAAAGTTTAATATGTGATTTGACGTCAAATTTATCAACTGGAGACTTGGCTTAGGCTTTTAGAAATCTGGGTAAAGGCTACCTACTCTAAGGACCTGTCAACGAGGCATCTGCTAGTCTGTTAATTATGTCTCCTAGTACAAAATGCTTTTAAGTGTTGATAACCTCGGAGTGTGGGGTATCGCCATGACATGTGATGTTTACTAAGTAGCGGTTTACAAAAGACTTAGGGACAGTATTCATTATAAACTACAAGCTTTTGCCGTTGGAAATTATCCTACGGGAATATACTACCTGGATTTAAAAGTATCCTACGTCTGGCATATCCTAGCCCAGAGAGGCAATTCTTGTTCACAGTCTGATCTCAGTCTCAATCTGTCAAAATTACATCTAATTTTCCTAAATTTTTAACAAGTTTTTGACATTGATTGTCGCTCGAGATGAGATTACGACTATATCTTGAACGTTTTTAACTACGGGAATTGGCCTTCTAGTCATGGTATAGCTGTGTGCTAGACATCGAAATCGGTTCAGCCGTTAAGGCGTAAAAAGGTAACACACAGTCAGACAGGCAAAGTTACTTGCGCATCTATATATATAGTATATATATATATGTATATATATATGGTATAGATGCTATCCTCATCGATTTTTTTGTTTTCTTCATTTGTTTTCAGATCA
Organism: Amphipoea oculea; assembly: GCA_945859645.1. Lineage (NCBI taxonomy): Eukaryota > Metazoa > Arthropoda > Insecta > Lepidoptera > Noctuidae > Amphipoea > Amphipoea oculea. The sequence goes on from OX243873.1 coordinate 22,127,719, forward strand.
TCGTCCTTGGTGGACCGGGAAGCTGTTTCAGAAGTATTTTGTAATTTAAAATAAGATGTGCATCATATTTTAATTTATAAAACATATTTCGGTTTTGTAGCAGATCTTGTAGAACCACGATTATACTGGTGTTATTGATTCAAGAAGACCCTGCCATTTAGGTAAGAAGAATTTCTTTGTTCAATTATTTTCTTCCATTTAACTGACAAGCTCAGAGGCTCTATTTTTATAGTATTATTTCCGCCTTGACATTTCTTAGAAAACTTCTAGGTATTTCCATTTCTTACCAACAAAGCCTCTCACCAGCGGAACCCCAAAAAACAATGACCTCATTCGCTTAACGTGTAGGCAAAATATAATAAGCAACATGAAATTTATGTCGGACATAAATTTCATTAATTACCTACAGCAATGATTAATGACCATAACTATGGTATATTTAACGAAAATAATCATTATTTTTGAATAACAACATATCGTACAGATGGATATATTGATAGTTTCAATTGATTAAATTGTGAGAAATGCGATGGTTTTGAGATAGTCATTAGTTTTGGGATGCTGTGGGAGTGGTTTATGGGTTTGGGTTTTGGTAGGGCCACTTTTTCGGTTCCGGTGAGAACGGTACCAAAAAGAGGTACTCCTACTCAAATCTGGAGAGTTATATTATGTGCATTTGCAGGTGCATCTTTGTATTTAATTAGTTTCTTCCCGCAACTTCGTCTGCTTAAAATTTGTTGTTTTCGGCCCACCCCGTCGTATCGCATCGCCTGCCCGCTTGTACTTCGTTTTAGCGTGGCGTTCATTCTGACTTTTTTCTTTTTGCTCGGCTCCTTACGGTCCTAGCGTGATGTTATATATACACACATCAAAAGTGTCTAGGGATCAACATATATTTTTGCAATAACTTTTCTCCTGATTGATATTAATTAAAATTTTCTTTAAGGATTCATCAAATAAAGTGTTTTCGTTTGTCACAGTAACGATAAACCAAGTCACCTTTGCATTAATAAAGAAATTTGCCATTTTCCTAATAAAGGGATTTTTGACATTTGAACCACTAACACAAAAGTTCGAAAAAAAGACTGAAATAACAGTTTTCTCTAAAATTTTATTGGGTAACTTAAACAATTAATAATCCGTGTTTCTACCGCGAACACTAACAACACAAGAACATCGGTTTGGCATACTCAAAATGAGTTCATCCAAATCACGCTGTGGAATGGCCGCCCATGTTCGTTGCAACAACAAAAAAAGGTCTTCTTGCGACTGGATACCCTCCATATTCGGCAGAGCTCTTCTCTGTAGCATATCCCATGCATGCTCAATCGGGTTCAAGTCTGGCGACTGAGCAGGCCAGGGCAGGACATTGATGTTAGCTGCGGCGAGAGTCTGTCTTACAACTCTTGCGGTGTGCGGTCGTGCATTATCATGCATTAACTGAAATAAGGGACCGATTTGCACTTGTAGAGGAACGATGACGTCTGATACAATCGTCTCAGCATAAATTTGAGCGTTGAGGTTGCCTCTGATCCAAATCAACTCAGTTCTTCCGCCGATCCAAATACCCGCCCATACCATGATGGTTCCACCACTATAAGGATGGACTTCCTGGCAGGATTTTAATCGCTGTTGGCGTCCAGGGGTTCTCCAGTGTCGTATACGTCTTGTATCCGGTCTCATACCAAAACGAGACTCATCAGAAAAGCACACGAAACGCCATTGTTCTTCTGCCCAATTTCTGTGTTCAAGAGCCCATTGATATCGAATCCTACGATTGTGCATTGCTATAGGTGGTACCCGTAGCGGTCTTCGGGAATGAAGGTTCACTTCATGCAAGCGGTTTCTGACTGTTTGGTCGCTAATTAAGTTCCCTGAAGAGTGATGAAGCCTCACGGCTAACATCATGGCGGTTATTGTTGGAGCTCTTCGAGTTAAGATTTGAATGTATCGGTCTTGTCTCCGTGTGGTGCAGCGATACCGTCCTCCATGGCGCTCAGCCACGGTACCAGTGCTTCGGTAACGTGTCCAAAGTCGACTGATAACACTCTGACTTGTATTCAGAGCTAAAGCCACAGTACGTTGCCGGGAACCAGCTTCTATCATTCCCACGGCTCTGAGCATTTCTTCCCTGCTTAAATGACGTCGCCGCTCCATAATAACGTTGGTTTTAATCAGTAGTAGGGAAACAGTAGCACTAATAATGCCTTCAATGCGTTGTATGTTTTTATAGGGAAAATATTGACAGCTGATTTTCATCTTTTACTCGAATTTGATTCACAGTTCCTGATTCAAATTATGAAATGCACCAAAAAGGATCCATATAAAGGACATGTCCAGTTTCTGCCCTCTGGTAATTCTGGTATAGATAATTTGTTCATGATTTAAGGTTTTTCAGTAAGATTTAAAAATTTAGATTTAAATTACTATGGATTAATTAATTCAGTATTACTTGCGTAACATAATTCTCAAAAAAACAGTACTCAATCGTAGCTTTCGCTTTGCCATTTTAAACGGGAAGTACTAAAAAAGTTTTTGACGTTCCATTTTATCCCGTAATTATCTTTAAATAGTGTGAGCAATAATTATAAGCCGCTTATTTTAGATGAAAGGAATATATTAACGTATTTGCGTATATAATACGACAATATTACTAAAATATTTTAGTGTACACATCAAAAGTGTTTTTCTTCGGATACCCACTTCCTAACATGAAGGTAAGTATTTATTACTTTTTTGACATGGCATTGACATTTATTTTTTGGTTGTCAATTCCAAGTTTCGTGTATGCGTTCCTTGCTTACTATGCGATTATTTTCTGTTATGGATATTTTCTTTAAACGGCCATTGCTATTCTACATGGAGTGACATCATCTAGACACGATGACTATTGCTATACTTATAGGATTCTGCTTTTCCTTTCGATTTGGATATTATGATGAGGTGCATCGCTGTGCTGCGGATTCGCAGACATATCGTGTCAAGGCTGGCGTGGCAAGTGAGACTTGCTCGATGGTTATCAAATCAGGTTGGCCTCTATACTAGGTACGGCAGTCGTGTAAACCATGCAGGAAAGGCAGTAGTACATTGAGCAGTTGTGTTATAATTTGAAAAATACAATGACGTCTTATTGTTCCAGCTCCCATTAGATTGATACGCAAGTGTCACGATTGTTATAATTTATTAAATACCAAAGCTGCTGACAATGAGAGATTACTAGGTCATACAATGGTCTGCTAGTATGGTATCTTGGCTGGGCAGGGCATCAAAATAACGTACCAGCTACATTTTTGGACAATGTTTTGGTGTCTCTAGAAGACGTTTATTTTTTTATCATTTTATTTAAGAATGTATCTACAATAAATTATTTTGTTTTGCAATAAATACATACATAGTTTTATTTATTATAATCCCAATTCAGTATCAACAAGTAGCTACATATAAATAATATTATGGGTATTGAAGATAGAAACCAAAATACGGAATTAAAGATGATGCCAATATAATATTATAATATTGTGACAAACAATAGGTGCTTAACATTTTTGTTACACAAATAGAAATATCCAAAAAACTGTAGAATATGATCTCAGACCAACAAAATGTTTCATTAACCTCACAAAGACATACCACCAATTAGTACCTGTATTCGCTCACAGATGTCATTATACTAAACAAAGTTAAGAAAAATCCCTTGCGTATAATCCTTATTTTGACCAGTTTACGCAAGATCCTGACTCCTGAAACTTATTAATTAATAAACTATAAAATACGACGATTACAATAATATAACAATCATTACTGAACATTTTCTTTGACTGCCTAGACATTCGCCCATTGCTCCACCAGACATGTCCTTTATAAAATCATAAATTTATTACAAAGCCACATCTCAATCTCAAGAAATCCGCATAAAAATGCTTGATCCCTAGACACTTTTGATGTGTGTAGTCTATAGCCTTCCTCAAGAATTCAGCAAATCTAACTGTTGATTCCGGAGATTACACCCCCAACATACAAACTTACAAACAAATTTTACCTCTTTATAATTTATAATATTGTAATATATAATTATATTGAAATCTTTAAATTCGTACTGAGAAAATTTGTTTCATGGAGTTCTTTGGAGTCCAAGTTTTTTTTTTTTTCAATAACATTTTGATTTTCAAGTACCTACTGCAATCTTCATTTAATTACTAGTACTAACTTTAATAAAGCTAAGGAATCTTCTTGGTAGACAAGGACAAGGTAAAAAAAAAAAAAAAATGCGAGAGCTTTTATTTTTAATTTTTTAATTCATGAGCAACTTATCTTTCATTTCGTCAATTATTAGAACTAAATGCTACCAAAAAGTACCATTAAAGTGAGCTCACAAACTGGAATCCAAAGTGACACATTGACCGTTTGATGTCGGCAGCTCATAGATCAGGATCTGTCTGTCGCTCTCACTGAAATAAATAATGACAGCGTCGAACATGGGATGGTTTATGTGACATGTACCCAGGAATTCAATTACTTCACTAAAAATCCGTTGGGTTTTATAAATAACATAGATATTACGAGCTTTGATATCCACGCTTGGTTGCAACATTGGTGATCTATCCTCGTCTCTTTTCTGTACTAAATGAGGCTTGAATCTAGTAAGTGGATCAAGAAATGGAGTCAGTATCGCGTTATTATAAACGTACTAGCTGTGCCCCGCGGTTTCACCCGCGGTAAAAGTCCTTTTTTATTGATTCCTTTTACAAATCTCCACCCCCTTTTTACACCCATAAAGGATAATTTCGGGGATAAAAACTATTTTATATCCTTCCCCACAACTCAAACTATCTCCATACCAAGTTTCATCTAAATCGGTTCAACGGTTATTGATTACCCATACAAACGTCCACCCCCCTTTTAACCCCCTTAAAGGATGATTTCTGGGATAAAAACTATCCTATGTCCTTCCCCGGGATGCAATCTATCTCTCTGCCAAATTTCATCTAAATCCATCCAGCGGTTTAGGCGTGAAAAGGTAACATACAGACAGACAGACAGACAGAGTTACTTTCATATTTATAATATTAGTATGGATTATATCAGATGAATAAGTAGTTACACATCGATTTCTCTCTTTCAGTCGTCAGTAATTTGACTTTCGAAAGAAGAAGACAAAGCCTTGTGTAACTATACAGACGCGTTTATTAGTAAGGGGGATAGTGTCCTCCTGGATCCAGTGGTCGCAAGCGCTTCTGCTGAGTGCGAGGTCATGGGTGCGATTTCCGGGTCGAGCAGAGTGTTATTGGGTTTTCCATCTGGCATGGCCATTATAGCCCAGTGGAAACGGCTGTGACTTACAAGTTGTAGGTCGTAAGTTCGAACCCAGGCAGACACTTTACTTTTTGTAATTTATTTCATCACCACAGCTCCCAAAAACGGTGAAGGAAATCATCTTGAGGAAACCGGCATGTCTTAGACAAAAAATCCAGGACATGTGACCAACCCGCACTGGGCCCGCGTGGTAGATTACGGCCCATTCTGATCTCACAGAGAGGAGGCCTGTTTCCCAGCAATGGGAACATTATAAACTGATTATGATTATGCCATGAAACTTAAACATAACTGACAAGATATGGGTGTTCTACAGGAACACCCCTGCCCTACCCTTTGCGAATTATAGGCGTGATGTTATGCCATATCTATTAATAACAAGACAAGATTTTACATCAAAGCACTTCAACATAAAGCACCAGTGCAGACAGAACATTAACCAAGAAATATTCAGTACTAGCTGCGCCCCGCGGTTTTACCCGCATAAGTATCGCTCCCGTGAGAATATCGGGATAAAAAGTAGCTTATATGTTAAACCAGGATATCAGCTACCTCCATACAAAATTTTATCAAAATTGATCCAGCCGTTTGAGCGTGAAGAAGTAAAAAACATATAAACACACACACCCATACACACTCAAAAACTTTCGCCTTTATAATATTAGTGTGATAGTGTGACTAGAAACTAACAAACTAAGATCACAAAGATTATGTTGTCCCTTCACCTGGACTTACGACCCTCAATGAACAGCCTACAATATTTTGATTACGTACAAAATTTTTACCGAAGGAATCACATCCGAGAGAATTTTGGTTTCTTTTTAATGAGATGAACCACTAAACGCTTTATGGGGCACGGAGGCCATAATAAAACACGCGAAACATTTAAATAATTACGTTACGACATTGTTGGGTGAAAAAAGCTATAAAACGACTTCAATTTTTACGACTTTTTTACCGATTGAAGGGAATAATGTGTACATGCGTGGATTGTGTTTCCGTGGTTCGATGTCTTGTATGTGGGATCAGATAAAAATATAACAGCTGATGACTATCATCACAGCATATTACTGTATCTAAGTTTCTTAGGATCTCATGCTTAGCTACCTAATTAGGTATTCATGGGACCTTTGCAAAAGACCCATAGATTTGTAGCGGTATCTACAACGCCACATGCGAACAACGCGTCATACTGACGTCACGCAAATCCTGCATCTCGCAAGCAGAGTTTACCGCGCAACTAGCATAGATACAACGGCCCGACATGAATCATTGGGCAGCTGCAGTTGCCCGCCAGACATAACACCCATCTGGTCGGAGGATCCTCCCTTTTCTATAGAGTATGAGTGAACTTTACACCCTGTTCCTCATACCTCTATAGATTATTAGAAATCTTCATCTACCTTTAGGCTGGGAGAGCAAGAGTCGCTTGCGCATTCCTTGGATCCGCCTGCAGGGTGCGAAGTATTCGCTAGAAGTGCTGGTGTGCCCCTTCATTAGTCAGGATCGTGATCCTATAGCCAGACATCCTCCTGAGCTGGCCATTTTTATGTTCATTGTTGTGGCGATGCATCTGAGTGCACCACCGCCCGCAGGTTTTCTCCTTATAGTAATCGAAGATGATTGAGCACTCAATCCACCAAGTGCATCTTCTGCTATGCTAGTAATTACTTCTTTGTTCCGTTTCTTGGCGTCCTTCACCTCCCCGCAAAAAGAATTGACTGCATCACAGGAGCTTTCGCTCCAGAATCCATACTAATATTATAAATTCGAAAGTAACTCTGTCTGTATGTTACCTTTTCACGCCTAAACCACTGATCCGATTTAGATGAAATTTGGTATAGAGATAGTTTGAGTCCCGGGAAAGGACATAGTGTAATTTTTATCTCGATATTCTCACGGAATCGAAACTTATGCGGGTGAAACCGCGGGGCGCAGCTAGTGTAGATATAAATATAATCATGGTCGGAAGTAGTATTCTGTAGTAGAAATGTAGACACTACTGTCTATGGTCGTATCATCCTATTGTCACATGTTCAACAATTTATACGCACTATTTTCTTCCAATACATCGAAACATAAATTAAAAAATCAAAATGTAGCATAAATAAAATCGTAGCATAAAGCGGTCCATGCATAACTCATAGGATTGTTTCATTTCATTTTATTACGCCGTGTGCCAGTCACACAGAATTTTGTATAATACACGAATGTGCAAGCTATAAAAACGTTGTTTTTATAGGTTTAATAACTTCACTGGGTATGTTGCACTAAAATGGCTAAATTGTAAGCTTTGAGCGATCGGAGCGGGCTATGAATTTATTATGAGAGTTGTAAAGTTGAATTATTAGGACTAAGTAGATATATTAAAATAAATGTTTTAAAACGTAATATCACGCAACAAATTAAACGTAACCAACATCACAATCACAATCTGAATCATTTTGAAGGATATTGCTAATCCATTGCTTCGTATGTTCGAAAAATTTGTCAGCTCAACAACGTAAATAACGCAATGAATGTTGTTGAACTGTCAAAATGAAAACCATTGCTAGTGTGCTGTGTTACGCATTACACCGCCGGTTATCTTGGCCCGTATTTAAATTGTGTAAGTACCGCAAAACGGGGCTACTTTGACTTCCAGGGTTACTTTGACAGGCGTTGGAACTACTTTAACAGAGCGCCAAAATCGGTTTTCATGTGTGCTCAGCAAGTGTGCGTGACCTCGAGTAATATTGCGCGAGTCGCGGGTGTGGGGAACTCGTCATAGCGTTGTGATCGGCCTTGTCAAAGTAACCCTGGAAGTCAAAGTAGCCCCGTTTGACTGTACCTATTTGACTGGCACTAAGTGAAAAAGTTTATTATTAATAAGTAAGAAGATGACGTCCTGACAACTCACCTCTTCTTACCCCTTACGACACCAAATTATTCATTACCACTACACAAAAGAACAGATTTACATAATCCTTCAACGCCTCTTTAATTCCCCATCATCACAATAATCCCTCTTAATAAGTTAAAACCTCCCAAAAACCCAGTGAAAACTCTTTTCCAACGTTATTGCAGATTGCTGACGTGACAAATGCCGACGTTGACGTTGCAACGCTGACGTCCGACGGTGCGACCCTCGGCGGGGGTGAAAAATGGGCCGTGTAATACGGCCTTTATTGCTAAATTAATATCATTCAGGGGACTGATTTTTGATTGGTTATTGAAAAATTTGCAAGGATATTTTTCCGCAAATGTAGGGTTTTTTTTTTTTTACATTTTGATTGAATCACTGTGGCATTAAGGGCGTTACAGATTGGTCCTAATTGCCACTGAGCAGAATACTCTAGAATTTGAACAATGCTCTATTGAAATATTTTAGAGACTCACTCTTAGAACAAGTTAAGTGGCAAAATTTTGGACAAATAGAACCAAGGCGATATTTAGTTTGATGAAAGACAAAGCTTCTCCCGGCAATTTATTCAGTTAATTAGCACCATTATTGAGAAAAATATTTGTTCAAAATTGCAGCAGAAGAAAATTTTTTAGAATATAAACTCTTTGCTATTGTGTGAAAAGCCAAAAAGCAGTTTATTGAAAAAAAAATTGTCAATTTAATAACTTAAAAATGACAGTGTTAATCGACTTTTGTTGCTAACTGTACTAAGGTTGCATCCGGTTAAACTGGAAGTCGAACATAGTTGGAAAAAGACCAGGCAGATGACACCAGAGCTACTCAAACTCAAACTCAAAGCATTTATTTCAATTAAACCAATTACAGGCACTTTTGAATTGTCAAGGGGTCAGTCAGTCAGAAAGATGAAGGTAGTTGCCCATTCCAAAGCGTAGGTACCTATGGAGAAGAACGGGCAAGAAACTCCATGGACACTCATTTAAATCAAAATAATATGTTTACAAAGTCTTGGTTACATCATTCATGTTAAAAATTATACATGTGAGAACGATGCAGAACGTTAAAAGCGTCCATAATGAAAAGACGAGAAAGAAAAAAGCAATTCAAATAGTACATTAAAATAAGCCATGGCAGCAAAGAGATGACCAGTCCCTACTGACGGCGCCCGTTCACGAACATGACGCATGTATTAGCACCATTCAGCTCAACCATTTTGAAGGGAACTAAATGATCCAACACATGCGCCACAATCAGCGAGACATTCTAAAAATTCACATCCACAGTAGACAGTCGAGTCAAAATCCAAATACCTCAAAACAAAAATAATTTCACAACAGTTTCATCCAAGAACACTTCAACCTCACCGAACACAAGTAACCTAACATTAGCTCAAACCTTCCTAACCCTCAAAAATCACTAAATAACAGCCGTCAGCCCCAGACACATAACTCACCCCCACCCACCCGTCATATTTCCATCATATGCGAGCAAAAATACAACTAGATTCATTATCAGCCCGATACATCACCCCCTGTAATGGCAGGGGGTGCACGTGGACCGTGGGAGGGAGCCAGGTTGATTCATAACCAATAAATCAATGGACTAGGGCGAGGTAATAGTCCAAATATTGTGCGCATACTAGGGTAGGTCGGAAAAATGGTCATCCCTTTAAGAAGGTTGATTTGTGCGTAATTTTCTTTCTGGTTTTTTTGTTTATGTTTTGTTTACTTTGATGCGGGGGTCTGGGATCAGTAGCGGTTGTGATAGAGAAGATGTTTTGGCAGTTTTCTCTAAATTTTTTGGATGGTGTAGAGTTTATACTCGTAAGACACGAGGGGTAAAGTTTTGTATGGTAATATTTGGGTCGAATCGATAGACAAGGTAAAAGGTAGCCTATACATCACATATTTCATGAAGCTCGACTAGGCTACAAATAATATCCACTAACCTTATGTGGGATTTAGGACGCATGGTCAAAAATATGATCTTACAACTTTCACATAAGAATCAAAATCTTAAGGGAAAACATAGTACTTATGCCTAGTAAAGCATTGATACGAGACTCGCTATTCTAAATCCATACATCCATACTTAATATTATAAATTCGAAAGTAACTCTGTCTGTCTGTTACCTTTTCACGCCTAAACCGCTGAACCGATTACGGCGAAATTTGGTATAGAGATAGATTGCATCCCGGGGAAGCACATAGGATAGTTTTTATCCCAATATTCCCACGGGATCGACACTTATGCGGGTGAAACCATGAGACGCAGCTAGTATAATATCATAAATGTCAAAGTTTGTATGTTTGTTACTTAATCACGCAAAAACGGCTGAACGGATGTAGATACAACTTGGCACACAGATAGTCTATAACTTGAATTAACACATAGGGTAGTTTTTTATCCCAGTAGTTCGTTTCCGTATGACCTCCACGCGGGCGAAGCCGCAGGCACAGGCTAGTAACTAAAGAAAAAGTTACCAGCCCTTCAACCACTTGTATGCTCCATGAGATTCCACTCGTTTAACACGATATTTTTTCACCGACACTATTATTCCACCATTAGCACCACATTCCCAACTAACCCCTAAAAACTCCAGCTATCAGGTGCCACGTCGCTCACTTCACGTATCTACTCGATCGACAATCCTTCGTCAGTCGTCACTGTGCCCGACTATATCTCTGACGTGCGTCACTCAACCAGCGAAACGATTGAATAAAATGTCAATTTTCCACTTACACCACTGTTTATTTGAATACTGGGCCTACATTTACATATTTGAATGATTTCTATTATAATGCGAATCTTGTAATCTTGTGATTTATTGATAATTTACAATGAGTTATTTTTGCTAGATTAATTTTAAACAAGTTACTAGTTAGACTTGATAATTATAATGATTTAATATCCTAGATTCGATTACATATAGTCACGCAATGCAAATCATCTAAAAATAAAAATTCTAGTTTTTATTTTATAATATTTTTAGATAAAATCATACTATTTATTTAAAAGCCTTTTCAATAGCAGACATCTTTACACAGATTATCAGAAGAGATATTTGAAGCATTTCTTATTATTGGTCGATCGGCGATCCTTCGTCAGTTGTCGGCGACTGTATCTGTGACGGGCGTCAATCAACTCGCGAACGATTGAATAAAATGTCAATTTTATACTTGTTTTTGTGAAGCTTTTAGAGTGGATACGGTTTCATAGAATGGTGTTGAATTTTCGTGTTGTTATTTCACGTTATTGAAACTGTTGGGAATTGCTGTCATTAATGTTATAGATATATATATAATGGTGTATATATATAATCATTATTCCGGATTTATTATTTCATGAAAAATGTTTAATTTTCCATAAGGTAAGCTCTGTTTTTCATCGTTTTTTGCATACTTTCAGGGTCTTGGTAATATATCGTAGAGAAAAAAAAAACATAACGTTATTTTCAGGTAGGTACAGATATCAAGCTACCCGAAACTGTAAAATTTTTCCAATCAACTTTGAACCTTATGCTTATAATATAAGGTTGAAAATGTATTAAAGAAATTTGACAGATTGTAGTAGCTTGATGTGCTGGCGTCTGTACCTACGATAATGCCCGTGGTCCTACTAGTAGAACTACGCGGTCGAACCACGGGCAATAAGCGAGTAAAAATTAATTATTAAAAATTCTGATTCAGCAAAATTTTTAAATTTTTACTTCAACTCATTTTCCATAAAAATCACAAAAACTTCCTCTCCCTACATCTAAAACTATTAATATACCCACAAGAATCCAAAAACGCGATAAAAGCATCAATAAACATAGCAAGTCACTACTGAACCATTTGAAACGAAAAAAAACAACAGATGCTGACAAAAGGAGTCTTTTGTCAGCTCGCGCGACTGACATTTGTCAATCAACCCTCGCGCCTGTCAGCTGTCAATGACAATTAATGGCCGCCCATACAAAGTTTTATGGCTTTTATTACCCGAATTGTATGAAAATGATTAATGCAAGCACTAATGCAAATCCACGCGGGCGACACACGTAGGCACTTATTGTGTTTTTCGTAGTTTTGTATAAAATTGATTTATTGCGAATTTCGCAGTTATGTCCTTGTGCGTGGTGACTGCGGGCGGCGTCGTGTGTGTGTACGTCATTATTACAAATGCTTGGTATGAATGAATCAAACGTTTCTCGAAATTGAAGCAACTTGAGTGTAGATGGTAGTAATGGTTCCTGAGACCAAATAATGATAGACAAAACGAAAGCGATGTATACAATATCACGGTAAGATTTTCTACACATAAAAGACCAGTAGGTAGATAAAAGTAGAATTTTATAATGTTTGTGGTTCTGGGAGAAGACTGATGGGTGATAAGATTAACTTAATTTAGTATTAATGGCTAATCAGCTATACTAAAATACTACATAAACAGGTTGGCAGGGACATCAAGAGGCAACCTGTTACCAGGTATTCAGTACTCGTAGTTCTGGACGCCCAAGCGTTGTAATTGGTCGTCGGTTATTAAAAAAAAAATTTGCTGTTCCATATCTATATTTTGACCACGTAAGTATTGCACTTTTGCAAGAAACAGCAGTCTTTTTTTGGGTATCCAGAGTTGTGTATTGAATGCACTGTGATCAGTTGTTGATGTCATGCCACCCTGTATAAATATAATATACATAAACTAGCCACCGTCCCTCCATTCACCCTCTTAGGAGTAGAATTTCGAAAAACCCTTTCTTAGTGGATACCTACTCTTCACAAAGAACACACCCTCCAAATTTCATGTCTCTAGGACCAGCGGTTTAGGCTGTGCGTTGATAATTATCAATCAGGACTTTGAATTTTCTATAGATATAATGTGACTCATTTAAGATAGCAAAGTACAGTGATATAGATATTGCATGCACTGACCGATCCTCATATTCTTTAATTGCCCCACCTATTTGTCCTAGTGCAGGGCAGAGGTCAGGAACATTGAGCGCCATCGTCACTCGCTCACTCCGTGGTCGCGATTTTAGACTCCAATATTGAGTACTTAGTTAGTTCTGGTCTTTGATTATAGATTTAAATAGAAAGTCAAGCCAGGTGGTAATTAGCGCCATTTCATGAAATTTTTCTGGCCATTCTTTCGTTGTATCGATAAATGATAAATAAATGATAAATGATTTATTTTCTGTAAGTAGGTTTGTACAAGCCCTTTTACACGTCAATCATATTTTTTTTAAGCTAGATGAGGTCGGCGTTTCCTATCTGACTACTCTGAGAAGAAAGGCCGAAACAAACTCAAAGGTTACCGTCTCTTTTAAAGTCCAGAAAAAATCTTGGTAGATCATGTGAAGACCATGTAGATTGGTGTCTGAAATGGTCTTTTGAGGAAAGAACCACACAGATTGAGCGGACCTGTCCAGTCAGTGCACGCAGTGCAAATTGTGCCGCTCAACTCAGAACTTGAGGAGCTCAACGATTCGACGAACAATACCGAAGAAAGGACATTTGGGTAGGCCGCGGAAATTACTCAAACTGCCAGATCACGATTAAAACTAAGATTTCATTTCATTTATAAGTTTTAAAAAAGCTTCGATCAGAATGCGCTGGCCACTAAGCCTTTAACGGTGGATAACAGTTCCCCATTTTTTATCATGCGTTCATTTAGAATTCAGTAGGTACCTACATGATTCTAGACAAAAATTTCTACGCTAGGGGTTAACGTAGAAAGTTTTCGACGGTTGTCAAAAAAAATCGGCCGTTTCATAGAAAATACCCACGCGGTCAAAATGTACTGAATTCCATTTTTTTTTTAATAACCGAAGAAAATAACCCTGTCGATGCGGGTAAAGCACAAAATACATTGTTTCTACAAGATACCAATTACATTATGTATTACACTAATTCTTTCAGAGAAGGTTTTCACAAAAAAAAAAATAAGTATGGCAAAAAATATTTGTATTTTTTACATTAACAAAATATTATTTAATACTATATTATAGTAACATTTCAAGTTCTGAATACAGTAAAAGGTTCGTGAAAGTTAATATAATCCCGAAGCAAACGTCTTGTGAAAATAATTAATATCGATTTCGAGACAGAGCGACTGTTCTGCTCAGCGCCGGCATGGCCCAAGTTCGTAGAACTAGCGAGTATTACAAAATAATAATCAAAATTAGTTAATTTCTACACTTCACCACACTACTACGGAACGCGTTATGGTGCAAATGGATAATTGCAACCGCAGGCTCTCGTTTATCTTTCCGTGTATCGACTACGCTGATAAAGACGACAGAGACCTTTGTTGGTTTTTAGTAACACACCTATAAAGGCCGCAGCACACTTGTAACACCCGACGCCATCCCACGCTTACTTATCGGCCAAATGATGAAAATAGCTCAACGAGACGACAAATGTGGCCAATGAGTAAGCTTCATTGCTGTCGCGTAACGTGTGGTGTTATAAGTCTGTTTCCGCCTTAAGGATCAAATGGAATCGCCTGATATTGAGTGTCTGTGGATTTTCTTGCCCGTTCTTCTCCATAGGTACCATCGCGGACACTGGCGGTGGACCACTTTTCAACCTTATTACCAAGGACATAAGGGTGAAAAGTGGTCGATCGCCTTTGTCTATTACGCTTAGGAATGGACAATTAGCTTCATTTTTTCTAACTGACCGACTCCTTGGTAATTTAAAAGTGCCTGTAATTGGTTTATTTGAAATAAATGCTTTGAGTTTGAGTTCTTTTCCATCCGTTTTTATGCTTCGTTGCTAGCCGCTTTAATTAACTATGGCATAAACATAATTTCTGTCACCGTGTCTAGCCACACTCTTGATTACTCGTATAGGTCCCAGAATATAATGGCATTAAAAAAAGGAGATTTTCATATGGCAATGTCAATCCATATGAAAATCACAATTTTTTTATTTATGCCATGAGATTCTGGTAGACCTATATCACGCAGTAAAGTCAATGTATTGCTTTTATTTTACTTTGCTTTTGCGTTGCTTTCCAACATAGAAAACATTGTTCTTCTAAAGCACACTTCTAACAACTTGTGATAGGATAATAATAATAAAATTATAAGTTCTAAAAATAACTCACAATCCGCCCTCCTCTTCAGCCTTACGCCTCTCGTCAACGTCACAATTTCATTACCGTCGAGATCCACGTCACGTCACATCACGTCACGTCAACTCGCGTCAGTTCCCGTCAGTTGTCACCCGGCCGTCACTTACCTGCCACCGGCGGTTTAGACAGTTCGTTAATTAGACGGTAACTTGATGTGTTACGTGTTTTTAGTTTGGATAATGTAGTTTTAGTTTTGTTGAGCTGCGAGGCATTTGGGAATAAAGTGGGATTGTGGGATGTGCAGGTTTTATATCAGCATGGTCTAGTTAGATAAGACATGGGTATTTTTGAAGCTGTACTTATATGCCATCTTTTTTAGCTTGCAAGAGGTGTAAGAAAGATTGCGTTCGGGGAGGAAAGAAAGTAAAATTGTCATTTAGTTATTGACATAAACTAAAGTGTCTAATAGTAAGTTTTCAGGCCAGTTATTAAACTTAGCATATTATTAAACTTACCATATCAAACTTAAGCTTTACCATATTTTTATATAATTTGCAACTGTAAGGCATAAGAAGTCTCTCCCCCCAATTCCTCTTCTCTCCACGCAGTTTACCCTAGCTGCCTTCTTTGTTATATCAGTCTGTGTACCTTGGACGCGTCACATCGTCGTTGTCAAACCAAAATCTGCCATGTGCCGTTTTTTGAGATTTCAAGATTTTGACCACAGCTTATAAGGTCTGTAAACTGTGTTTGTAGGTCGATATATCTTGAAATCTCAAAAAACGGCACATAGCAGATTTTGGTTTGACAACGACGACATGCTACATGTACGACTTTAGACTCTATTTTCAGTACCTATTAACGAGTTAATTTTGTAGATACATCCAGAATATCAGACTCTTTTGGGTTTTTGTTTTTACCCGACAGCTCAACATGTTTCCCGATTAACGACTAGCTGTCCTTGAAAAAACAAAACTGTTACCCATCCTAGGGCTTACCACTGCAGTCTGCACCATCACTCACGCTTTTTTTTTTAAGTGAAAACTTCTTTAGCGGCGTTGCACACTTTTTTGTAATCGGTAAAAAATGTTAAACTCGCGTCAGGACACGTGACCGTCAGGACAATATTTGTAAGACGGATGGAGTACTACTACTCCTAACTACTAAGTATCCCCCTCTCTTTCTACGGCGGCGCCAACCGAAGTGAACCAAGATGAATGGAGGGATGGATGGATGGATGAATGGAGGGATGGATGGATGGATGGAGGGATGGATGGATGGACGGATGGATGGATGGACGGATGGATGGATGGATGGAGGGATGGATGGATGGACGGATGGATGGATGGATGGACGGATGGATGGATGGACGGATGGATGGATGGATGGATGGACGGATGGATGGATAGACGGATGGATGGATGGACGGATGGATGACGGATGGACGGATGGATGGATGGACGGATGGATGAAGTGTTTAAAATATGGAAATTGAACAAAGTGCATCTATTAATGAAAAAAGTGACGAAGAAATATCGAAAAAAAAAATGAGTTATATTAATTAAATTAATAGTTGATTTATTTCAACGTTAATATTCAAGTTTTCACTTCTGCCGGCACTCCCGGAGTGCAACCCGTCTTTTTTTTATTTCTGAATGAGCCTGCTCTTGACCTCGATCACGCCTGCCCAGAAGATGCCTGTTCACATGGGTTTAGGTAGAAACTACAGTACGCCTCCTGCTACGATCTTAGGGTCTTTCACGTTCATATATATTTATAAGTATGTCTTAGGTATGTTGAAACTGTGTGTACTCCCCGTCACTTTTCCCAAAGGGTTCATTAGAAGACCAGCGTCAGACAGCATCTGTCTGGCATTAATGCTGAAATGAACCTTTTTGGCGCAGCCGTGGGGCACACACTATTGTTGTCAGAAACATTATTTTTTTTAATTAATTTTGTATTTTGTGTTTCACGAACTGTGTCCAAATAAACATTTTTCTTTCTTTCTTTCTATATAATTCTGCACCCTAATTGCGTAACACACTATCAATTGGAATCATAATCATTTCGAAGCCAATTGTTAATCCATTGCTTCATAAGTTCGAAAAATTTGTCTGCTCAACACGTAAATAACGCAATGAATGTTGTTGAACTGTCAAAATGAAACCGATTCCGATTGATAAAGTGTTACGCAATTGCCCCGCTGGTCGTAATATACGAACGCTGCATAGCGATTACTACGCACCCGTTGGTCAGGTGCGTAACTGCGTAATAATCGCAACCAGCGAGTATGTACAGACGCCAGCACATCAAGCTACCCGAAACTGTAAAATTTTCCCAATCTACTTTGAACCTTATATTTCAGCGATAAAGTTAAAAATCTATTAAAGAAATTTGACAGATTGTAGTAGCTTGATGTGCTGGCGTCTGTACTTAAACTTACAAAAAAAAAAAAAGATAGGTTCCATGTCCATAACCTGCCACAATTCTTGCTAAATAAAACCTTGGTCTGCAAAACGAGTGTACAGTACCTACTAACAATGTGCGTATGAACCGGTCCGTCTGTCTATTGTCAACGTCGCAGGATCCTCACTCAATTGATTGTGACAATTTATTACACGCGTCCAGTTGACAAGTACCGCTGATATTTATTTATTGGTGACTTTATGTTTCTTAGATTGGTTTCTAGATTGTAGGGCTGTTGTTTTGTAGTAAACCGGCTGCTCTAGATGAAGATTTTTCTGGAATAGGTAATATATCCATGAGATCGACTACCCACCGACTTCAGTTTAGATAGACAGGGTGGCGACGCGAAACATGTTAGGTACAAACGCCAGCATATTAACCCACTTCAATCTGTCAAGTTTCTTTAATAGATTTTCAACTTTATTGGTTAAATTAGAAGGTTCAAAGTTGATTGAGAAAATTTGACAGTTTCGGGTAGTTTGATGTGCTGGCGTCTGTATTATGGATTCAGTATTATGATTCTGAACCTTAATGCCTTGAAATATTTCGCCAATCATAAAAAAAAAATTGCATTTTTCTATGAAACAGCCAAGTTTTCGTCGGTTTAGAATCATGTGCTAAATTCACGGTGACAGCATAAAATAATAATTTGTTGACCGGAATCATTTTGTAACCTATAATATTTGCATGCTATGATATAAACTAATCATGTTTGATCTGGGAACACCCAAATACTCCGAAATATTTTACTCCGAATTTCGATGTTCCGATTTTCAAAAGTCCGAATTTCATAATACCTAAGAATCATGAATCTATTATTAAAAATCACGAAATTTATTTTGCCGAAAGTCATAAATGCGACTTGTTTGTTTTCCGATTTTCATATATTCGAAGAATCAAATGCTCGATGGGTTCTCGGTCCGAAAAACGACATTCCGATTTTCAATACTCCGAATTATTTCCGTTACCGTTACCGCACCCGAACTCAACGAACGTAATAGACAACGTAGGATGCAAGAGCGAGCGAAGGGCACCCCGAGGTTCGGTTTGGTTAGGTTACTTTAAACCCTTTACACAGAAATAGGGGCCCCACGAAGCGGGGCTCCGTCGACATAGGATGCAAGAACGAGCGAAGGGCACCCCGAGGTTCGGTTTGGTTAGGTTACTTTAAACCATTTACACAGAAATAGGGGCCCCGCGAAGCGGGGCTCCGTCGACATAGGATGCAAGAACGAGCGAAGGGCACCCCGATGTTCGGTTTGGTTAGGTTACTTTAAACCCTTTACACAGAAATAGGGGCCCCGTCGCCGTCGACATAGGATGCAAGAACGAGCGAAGGGCACCCCGAGGTTCAGTTTGGTTAGGTTACTTTAAACCCTTTACACAGAAATAGGGGCCCCGCGAAGCGGGGCTCCGTCGACATAGGATGCAAGAACGAGCGAAGGGCACCCCGAGGTTCGGTTTGGTTAGGTTACTTTAAACCCTTTACACATAAATAGGGGCCCCGCGAAGCGGGGCTCCGTCGACATACAATGCAAGAACCAGCGAAGGTTCGGTTTGGTTAGGTTATTTTAAACCCTTTTCACAGAAATAGGGACTCTATTGTTGGTTTTGTGCCATCTATATTCTTACAATTGGAAATAATATATGTGTTTATTTGTCTTGCTATTCAGTTTTACAAATCGTTATTATTTCGGAATTCTAATTAATCGGTATTTTAATAATCGGAATTCGTATTTTTGATGTTTCTAATTATCATTAAGTCGGACTTTTTGTTATTCGATCTATTGAAACTCGGTATTTTGGGAATAGTAATTATAAACGTTAGAGATATTGAAATTTCTGAATTATTAAAATAGGATGAATGATAAATCGGAGTTGTTATAACAGGAATTTTGAACCATTCGGAATTATGAAAATCGGTATTTTGAAATTCGTATTTGTGACTTTCGGAATAAAGTTTTTCGTATTATTGTAGTGTACCCGTTTGATCTCTAACGTATTTTTGAAACAAATTTATGTTTTATCCAAATAAATATTACCTATTTTAGCTTGCGCGTTTATATCCCTGCCACACTGTTTAAAATACCCAAGAAATTACCAATCGGTTTCCAACCAACTATAAGAAAGAAAGATAAAGATTTACTCCTAGTTGAAGCTCTTTTTACTAGGAAACCAGTCCCTTCGTAGCAATGTTGCTCTGCAGTAAAAAGTAGAAAAAAAATAGTACAAGACTTACCCAGACAAACAGTTCCAGGTGCCTTTACGATGCACTTGTACTAGCACAAGTAATAAAAACACACATCAAACGTCAAAGATTCCTTTATACATATAAAATCTCAATCTACATTCAAACAACATAAAGGCATCAATGTATCTGTCAATACACATGTTTACCCGGCCGCAGCTGAAGCGCTGCAAGTTATTAAAATAAAGCGCTTCTTTTTTCGCCACAAACTCCCGCAAACGCGTCCTGACTATTTTAGATTTGATGATATATTGTCGACTTTCCCGCGATTGGGAGCCGGTACAGATGTGGCGTTAGGTAGAATTTCTATAGAAACTGTTGGAGTAATTAAAATGTCAATATTGTTTTGAAATATTAAACGATATTTTTAATCCAACGTGCATTAGGGTTTCCACGAGTGAGATTGCATGTATAAAGGTCCCATTAAAATAGATGGAGAAACTTTAAGAAATCATTCAGACCACCAAAATAAGGACGATGGTAAAAAAGTATATAAGGAAAACGCAGTAAATACTTAAAAGAAAAACAATCAGCTAACGAAAATACACTAATGTGCCGGCAATTTATTATTTTAGGTCAAAATAAAATCACTTTAATCTGTTTTTTTTTTAGGAATCTTTGGTTAGACATACAGAGCACTGTGTTAAAATTTGTCCATCTATTTTAATGGGACCCTGTATATAACACCAAGACACTCTTGGTAGTAAGCCCTCTTAAAATGTTGCTAAATAGCTCATGTTTTCACCTGCGCTTTACACAGGCCATAACCGGGTATTCCTCGAAACGCACCAAATGAAACGTCTATCGATATCATTTATTACGTATCCTTCATGCTCTCCTCTATGTTTCATCGTCGATGCATTTCGAGGAATAAAATAAAATAATAATATTTTTTATTTTGCAAATTTTTTTTTTCGAGAAACTTTTGGTGCCTTTCGCGGAATACCCCGCAATAACGAGTTATGCTCGACTTCCTATTGTTCACCAAATATTTTACTCTATACAAGTATTCTCATCTCGTCTGCAATAGAAAACAAATATTTTTTAAATACACACATCAAAAGTGTCTAGGGATCAACATATATTTTTGCAATAACTTTTCTCCTGATTGATATTAATTAAAATTTTCTTTAAGGATTCATCAAATAAAGTGTTTTCGTTTGTCACAGTAACGATAAACCAAGTCACCTTTGCATTAATAAAGAAATTTGCCATTTTCCTAATAAAGGGATTTTTGACATTTGAACCACTAACACAAAAGTTCGAAAAAAAGACTGAAATAACAGTTTTCTTTAAAATTTTATTGGGTAACTTAAACAATTAATAATCCGTGTTTCTACCGCGAACACTAACAACACAAGAACATCGGTTTGGCATACTCAAAATGAGTTCATCCAAATCACGCTGTGGAATGGCCGCCCATGTTCGTTGCAACAACAAAAAAAGGTCTTCTTGCGACTGGATACCCTCCATATTCGGCAGAGCTCTTCTCTGTAGCATATCCCATGCATGCTCAATCGGGTTCAAGTCTGGCGACTGAGCAGGCCAGGGCAGGACATTGATGTTAACTGCAGCGAGAGTCTGTCTTACAACTCTTGCGGTGTGCGGTCGTGCATTATCATGCATTAACTGAAATAAGGGACCGATTTGCACTTGTAGAGGAACGATGACGTCTGATACAATCGTCTCAGCATAAATTTGAGCGTTGAGGTTGCCTCTGATCCAAATCAACTCAGTTCTTCCGCCGATCCAAATACCCGCCCATACCATGATGGTTCCACCACTATAAGGATGGACTTCCTGGCAGGATTTTAATTGCTGTTGGCGTCCAGGGGTTCTCCAGTGTCGTATACGTCTTGTATCCGGTCTCATACCAAAACGAGACTCATCAGAAAAGCACACGAAACGCCATTGTTCTTCTGCCCAATTTCTGTGTTCAAGAGCCCATTGATATCGAATCCTACGATTGTGCATTGCTATAGGTGGTACCCGTAGCGGTCTTCGGGAATGAAGGTTCACTTCATGCAAGCGGTTTCTGACTGTTTGGTCGCTAATTAAGTTCCCTGAAGAGTGATGAAGCCTCACGGCTAACATCATGGCGGTTATTGTTGGAGCTCTTCGAGTTAAGATTTGAATATATCGGTCTTGTCTCCGTGTGGTGCAGCGATACCGTCCTCCATGGCGCTCAGCCACGGTACCAGTGCTTCGGTAACGTGTCCAAAGTCGACTGATAACACTCTGACTTGTATTCAGAGCTAAAGCCACAGTACGTTGCCGGGAACCAGCTTCTATCATTCCCACGGCTCTGAGTATTTCTTCCCTGCTTAAATGACGTCGCCGCTCCATAATAACGTTGGTTTTAATCAGTAGTAGGGAAACAGTAGCACTAATAATGTCTTCAATGCGTTGTATGTTTTTACAGGGAAAATATTGACAGCTGATTTTCATCTTTTACTCGAATTTGATTCACAGTTCCTGATTCAAATTATGAAATGCACCAAAAAAGATCCATATAAATTTATAAAATCATAAATTTATTACAAAGCCACATCTCAATCTCAAGAAATCCGCATAAAAATGCTTGATCCCTAGACACTTTTGATGTGTGTAATATACTTACATATTCTCGAAAGATACAACCGAAAGAAAGACGAAATGTTTCATAAATTGAATCACGAATAATTACATACGAGTACCTTAAACTAATCATATACCTACTAAGTAAATAAAAACAACCCGAAACCATCGGAAAAACAAATATCCTATATCCACTCCCACTCTGTGCCCAATGTTTGTGAGACGTAGTAGAGGTAGAGGGAGGAGGGGGGGAACGCACAGATGCGCCCGCGCAGTCGCCGCTGTGACGAGCCTTGACAGACATAAATCAATTGTCAAAGCATCGGCGGTAATCTTCAGTAATGGCGGGTAGAGTTGTGTGGATACGATGGTTCGTATTTTTGAGTTTACGAGTATAGGTTGTTTTGTGGTCAGCAAACATACATTTTGCGAAAGCAAGCAAGTGCTCGCTTTAACTATGTTTTGCTTTTTTGGTTACCTAAGTAGGTAAGTCATTGTTCTCCTCTCTTTTAAAGATAAACCACTCGATTTTCTGTTAATGTCTAGCCAACGTACGATGAGCTAAACTAGTGGAATTCTCGTGAGCAGTTTCTTAGACCACTTCTTAGTCAGCAGCGATGCAGTTTTAGAAAAGTAGGGATTGTATGGAGTAATCCATTGTTTCACAATTTGGGCCCTTTCGTTGTTAAAAATAAAAAAATTACCAAGGACATGATCATCTGAAATCCCTAACTAAACTCGTGGAAAGCACAGGCATGCTCATAGGTTTCATATTCATTACCTACGTTACGTTTTAGCATAAGCATCATCAGCCTATAACGTTTTCACTGCTGGGACACGGGCCTCCTCTTTGTGAGAGGCAGTGGGCCGTAATCCACCACGCGGGCCCAGTGCGGGTTGGTACGTTACGTTTTACTTTCAGTAAAAAAAACCATGAGCGCTTGAAATCCAACTGAACCCACAACACTCAGACCAAATAAAAAAGTACTGCGAACAATACAGTAAAGTATCCCAAAACTACACCTCCGCTCTGTGCATACACGCTCACACGCACACATTTCCAATCAAACTACACCTCACAAAGTGCACACATGTTTACGAAACCGGCCTCACTTTACTGTTGACAGCCCTCTGTCTTGGCTTTTTATTTGGTCTGAGCCACAACATGACAAGGTTTTCTTCAACACCGCATCCGCCCTAAACCAACGCTATAAAAGGGCGACGAGCACAGCTTAATAAGTCCAAATGGCGGCGGCGACAACAGAAACGTGTTGTATCATGTCTCGGCCGTGGGAGCCATCGATTGGCTCGAGTGCTGTCATCTGTTTGATTGGTTTGGATGACGGTTGCTTTAGTTTTAACGTGACTTCATAAATAACATATTGTTTGTATGAAGCATGTGATCTTGAAGTGTTCTACTGCCCTTGGGATGAAAAGTTTAGATTGTTTGATCTTTGGTATTGGAGCTGACTGTTTAGAATGCACCAGATGAATCATATAGGACATTTGAGAAGGCAATCGACTTAAAAAAACACTACAAAGTGAACATATAAACTGTAATAATAAGGGTAGTATTTAAACGAGTGACTGTAAATTACAGTTTTAAGTGACAAAAATAATTAATTTAGGTTATAGTATTACTAAGTGAGTGACTGACTGCGAGTGACGTGAAATCAACAGAACAGCAACTTACAAACATTAATTTGAGTTACTTAAAATACACGATGCACGGTAAAGGTATTTATATTATCATTCGCTCGCTCTTGCATCCTACCTATGTCGACGGAGCGCCACTTCGCGGGGCCCCTATTTCTGTGTAAAGGGTTTAAAGTAACCTAACCAAACCTAACCTCGGGGTGCCCTCTCTGTATTTCTAGTCGCTCACTTAGTAATTTAGTCGCACGGCTAGAATTTTAATATCTGAAATGGATTAATCACAACCCACTTTTTGTAAGCTCGTTCTGGATTTTATTATTAATCAATATTCGTCGTTAGTTTAGTTAATTTTTCGCTTACTCAAATTCATACCGCTCAAGTTATTAAAACAGTATCTCATCATCAGTCGCTAAGTTTTTTTTTATTCGCTCGTTTTATAATTCCCCTAATAATAATATGTACAATTATATGAAAAAATAAACAAAATATTCATAGGGCATCAAAGAATTCGTCTGCATCGCTGTCAACAGGAACAGTGCCCAAAAGGCTGTCAATTCTTTGGCCAAGAAATAGGCCAGCCCTCTGGTCACGTGAAGAATTGAAACAAAGTGATATTTCGGAAGTCGGTGTCAAAAAACAAAAATGCGGAACCAACGACATCGACTTCCGAAATCAAAGTTATTTATCACTTTGTAGTGTTTTTTTTTTTACTTTTTAGTAGTTTCTTTTTAGCTATCAATGTCTCCCCTGTTTTCAACTTTTCAAACAAGCGTAAACAGTACTCCCCACTGCACAACTTAACCACAGTCAACTTCAATATTCAGTTCGCAAATTACAGGGAATTGTATGCAAAATAGATCATAACAGTACAATTACCGTCAGTAATCTGTCATTACTGAAGACCATTATCTAAATAAATAGGCAGCCTATCTGTTTTGAGATATTATCGTCAATGGCTAATGTTGTAACTGGCACTTAGCTCCCCTTAGTTGATTCTAACTAAGTAATACATAGATTGTATGAAGGAATACGAGTACTGTTTGTTTTTGTTAGGAATTAGCTGATTCTGCGAAATGTTTAGTCGGTTATAAAAAAAAAGTGGCACTCCGGCAATGCCGACTGAAGTGAAAACTTGAACAATTACGTGTGTATTTTTTGAATCGTCAGGAAATATTTCGAAATATTTATTTGGTGTCGGTTACGGTAACGGTAATAGTGTCGCGAGTTCAATGGTGTTTCCCCATCTCAAAAAATGCCAACATGCATCTGTATCTAAGTACTTATGTACATATACACAATACATGTACATACTATATACAGAGGTGTCGGTTACAGTGTCGCGAGTTCAATGGTTTTTCCCCATCTCTAAAACTGCCCAACGCGCCTAAAGAAGTTTTCAGTTCAAAAATTCGTTGTTCCATATATCTACTATTTTAACCGCACTTTTCTATGAAACAGCCGATATTTTTTGTTACAACCGACGAAACATTTCTTTGCTGGGGTATAGAATCATGTACCTACTGAATTCATGGTTACAGTTTGCGCGTTCCTGTATTTTACATGAACTATGAAATTTTTTTTTTTTTTAGATAAAACGTTGCCCCACACTAGGAATTTCTCTTGTATTGTGGTTGCGTTTACAAACATTTAAACTCACATACACAAACAGCCAGACCCGGAAAACATACTTATAGGTCATACAAATATTTGTTCCGTGCGGGAATCGAACCCGCGACACGCAGCGCAGCAGTCGCTCGCTTAACCACTGTGCCAACCGTGCCGCCAAAAATATGAGGACTGCCTATGGAAAAAGCATAGAATGTAGTTACAATCCGTGTTGAATGACTGACTATAGCCATAATTAGCGTTGTACCAACTTACACTTGGAAAGTTCTCCTGGCTCCTGGTTCTTAGAAAAATCTCAAAAAAAAAAACAATGTTTTCACGTATTTTTGTTTTAAGTCTAGCCGCAAAAATTAAATGTTTGATAGACTTACTTTTTGACTTGGCATAAAGTTTCATAAAATTACTAAGTTATCTGACTAGCCTATTCCCAACTATGTTGGAGTCGGCTTCCAGTCTAACCGGATGCAGCTGAATACCAGTATTTTACATGGAGCGACTGTCTATCTGACCTCCACAACCCAGTTACTGGGTAATAGGATACCCCTTGGTAAGACTGGTTGTCAGATTTTCGGGCTTCTGACGACACGTAACAACTGTCAAAGATCCACGAATGACAGCCGGGACCAACGGCTAACGTGTTTTCCGAGGCACGGAGGGTTTCGGTATGTAAACATGGCCACCCATCCACAGACCAACCGCGGCAAGCGTAGCTTAACCTGATCGGTCGACCTGTGCGGCTGTTAAAATTACTAAGTATACAAATTTTTATAAAAAAAAACACGTAGAAATAAACAAAGCCATCAGTTCACCAAACTCCACTAATAGGAGACCAGCACATGCATCTCTACGAACACCAAAGGACACAGGTAATGTAAAACTTACGGCCGACTCATTAACAAAGCACTTAATCGATTGGCGTCATTTAACCTCAATTTGAACCTTATGCCGTTGTGATAAGGGTGAAGGGTTGTTTGAAAGGCGACCCCTGAAATATGAGTGGTGGCGTCATGGCTACAGTGATTGATGGGTGCTGACTGACGTGTGCACGAAGTGGGGTGTGGTGGGGGGTGGGCCGAGCCACGAACGGTAGCGGGATGAAGTTATAAAGGTATATTTACGTGAGTGGGTATTAGACCGTTGTCTTGTGTTCTATGGAAATTAAGTATCAACTCAAACTAGATTTTCTTTTGTTTTCGGCTGGGTATCGCTGCATTTTGTTTCAGTGCGGTTAGTGGAAGTGCTCAGGTGCTGTTCGTCCAAGTGCAATCAGTGCTCTGAGTGGAATACCTCAAAAGTGGTACTAAGTCATTTTTTTATGATAAATTTGAAATCTTCTCAGAAACCATTAGGCGACATCTTTGCAATTACACTTATGTCATGTTCAAGAGCGGTCTACAGGAAAATCAAGAAAAAAAATAGCGAGACATCGTAGACAATGCTGCTTCTTTTTAAAAACGCACTGAATTTGAAAGGGTATTTTTTAACTATTGAAGTTACATTTATAGTTTCTTGTATCATATTGCAAGTGAATGCAGTTTTTAGTGTTCGTAAACCAGTTACAAAGATACGATATTACCCTCTTTTAAATACTCCCTCTTCTATTTATTTGCGAGGCGGCAACAGCTTATAACTTGTACCATTTTGTATTGGGGTTTGCTTTGTACACATAAGCATGGCTATTATAGTTTTGACCTGGACTCTTTTAGTTTCAATTTTCAACATATTGATTAAATACAGCGGGTACCAACGAATGTGTCTGGCTTTTTTAGTCTAGCTGATGGATTTGATTACAATTTTTATTTATAAGGGATTATTTTAGAGAGGATTATTTGAAGACTAATTAAATGTATTTTAATTTATAACATACCTAGAACTCAAAAGCATTTTTCAAACTGCTCTCCAAGACTGGACTAGCTAGGTCCCTGTTAGATGATTTTTTAGGTTATTAATTAGGAAAAAATAAAAAATATTGAAATATATCTACACATTGCTCGCAGAACAGATGGCTGATGGGAACGAAAGGTTCTTGAGTGCTGACCGCGTACTGGAAGACGTAGCGTTGGAAGGCACAAGATGTACCGATGACCTTGTGAAGGCCGCAGGAATCCGCTGGAGGCGGGAAGCATAGAACGGTCGAAGTGGCGGTGATTGGGGAAGGGCTATGTCCAGCAGTGAACGTCTTTCGGCTGCTTGATGAAAATGATAAATATTTAAATTCTTGTACTATAGTCTTGTGCTCCCAGTTTTGATGAATCTTAAATTCAATTCTCAATTCATTCTTTATTGCGTACCATAATGTATATAGTTGGTAGAGAAATAATTATATTAGTCACAATTATGGACCCTGTCTGCACAGCATAGATAGTAGGAGAGAGAAGAAAGAAAACTGGGTGTTTATTATGATAAATTTTAATATTAGTTAAGTATCTTATTATTTTCATGATAAAAAGAGAGATATTTTCATTTTCTCACAACATTGTCCTAGAAATACATTGTCAATTATCACTAAAGTTTTTTTTTATAATTTTCATTGTCAATCATGTTGAATCATTAATGTTTTGTACCTTGACATAAACACTTTTAAATTTGCTCTGATATACGTTCTATTTTAATTATTTCACATAAATAGTATTTTGATCGGGGGATCAAAATACTATTTAACATTAAACAAAATATTGCCAGCATAATAAACAGAAATCAATAATTCCAACGTTTCCAACACAAACCAGCGGAAACTCGAAAGTGAAATAGCGTCGAGATAACGTCAACTGTCGATCGGCTGTCAGTCAGCACAGTGTGCGCAAACGCGTGCGCGCAGACAAAAAGATTTTATCAATTATTATTATTATGTGATTCATCGGAGGAAGGGTTCGGTTGAAAAAACTGTGATGGAATAATTTTGTAAGAGTTTATTATAAGTTTTTTGTAGAGTAAAGAGTGGAGTTGAGTAAGATAAGATTGCGTGGTGCTTTTTGTCTTAGAAAAAAGGATAGTCTTTTTATTTACGACTTTTAACAATGCTACACTGACATGTCATTAGAATTTCTCTTCTACATAATTATATCTGGATAAACTGTTTGTTTCGAGGTCTGATCCTGGAGTCGGACTGACATAGTGGCGTTTTCGTACTGACACTTCAGCACCTCGATGTACCGATAATCGATCTGGCACCGTTGAAGAGACTACCTAGGACAAACTGTCTAGTTTGGTAGGTCAAACTTCGAGAAAGAGGTCAATGGTCGAATCCGACTCGGCTGGGCAGCGTTCGGGAAGCTACGCAATATCTTCTCGTCCCACATACCGCAGTGTCTCAAAATGAAAGTCTTTGACCAGTGCGTGTTGTCAGTGATGACATATGGCACTGAAACGTGGTCGCTCACAATGGGCCTTATTAGAAGGCTGAAATTCACCCAAAGGGCAATGGAGAGGGGGTATGCTTGGAGTTTCCCTGCGGGATCGAATCAGAAATGAAGAGATCCGCAGGAGAACCAAGTTAACCGACATAGCCCGAAGAATTGTCAAACTTAAGTGGCAGTGGGCAACAGATGGCCGATGGGGCCGAAAGGTTCTGGAGTGGCGACCGCGTACCGGAAGACTTAGCGTTGGAAGGCCTCCCACAAGATGGACCGACGACCTTGTGAAGGCCGCAGGAACTCGTTGGATGCGAGAAGCACAAAACCGGTCGAAGTGTGCTTGGGGGAGGCCTATGTCTAGCAGTGGACGTCTTTCGGCTGAAATGATGATGATGATGATGAAACTGTTTGTGGGATAAAAAAAATATGTGTACTGCGCGGGAATCGAACTAGTCAGCCATAGCAGATAAGCCGATGCCGCGATGATGGCTTTACAGGTATATTGGTTTGGTTGCTTTTTAATTTTTACTTCCCTGCATATTATCTTTTAGGAGAGTATGTTGAGGTTGACTGGTTGAAAATGCCTATGGCATTAATTCCGCCTCTGTACATTTGTGTGCTTGAAGTATTAAATAAATAATAAATAAGTTTGGCCCTGGGATAAGACAAAAAATACGGATCAAATTCCGGGCTAATTTGGTAATATTTTTGAAGGCGGATAAAAGTATGTTTTGCGCCATGCTGGGGCGCAACGGCGCAGCACCGCAGAATTTGATTCGTATAATTTTATCCCGGCGCCGAACTTACCCCAGTAGACCCGATGATATACCTAATTATCATTGAATTTTAAGGAGGTACTGCTTGCATAGAACACGTCAAAAAATCCAGTACATTCCATCCTGTTTCGATATTTCGCCGCACACACAGCAAAGTATGTCAGCTCATAGTCTGCATACGACAGAACTAAAATATCGTTGACACAAGCGACACAAGCGAACGGTTTGGTCGATCGTCGCTTAATCATCGCCGTGACATTTCGAGCGTAACTTGACAGCTGATGTTTCCTTTCCGCGCTCTCTTTTTGTGTTATATGATCGATAATTATCAATAGGTGTGCCAGTAATGGTCTGCTGTTTAATAGGCTGATACAAACTAAGCTTAGCATCATCATCATCATCATCAGCCTATAATGTTCCCACTGCTGGGACACAGGCCTCCTCTCTGTGAGAGGGAGTGGGCCGTAATCTACCACGCGGGCCCAGTGCGGGTTGGTAGATGGCACATGTCTTTGAATTTTTGGTTCTAGGACATGCCGGTTTCCTCACGATGTTTTCCTTCACCGTTTTGAGAGCAGTGGTGATGAAATAATTTACACAAAGTAAAGCGCCTGTCTGGGTTCGAACCTACGACCTACAACTCGTAAGTCGCGGCCGATACCACTGGGCCACCACTGCTCTCCAAGCTTAGCATAATTTGAAGTATTTTTTTTAATAATAATATAACACCATCGCCAGTTGTTTGAGTCCCATTTAATAGGGGGCGGGCCAATTGCTTTTCTTCTATTACTTCTTTCAATTGATATCGCGGCCGGTCTAGACGGAGATGGCGTGATGAGCTGAACTTCTTTAATAAAGATTGGTCCTAGCAGCTCTGGACAGAGGTAGAAAGAGAGTAGCGAGGCCTTTGTCCAGTAGTGGGATAAAAATGGCTAGTAAAAAAAAAATACCGAGCGTGCTTATGACCACACGACTGAAGTGAAACTTCATACGTATTTGGCTATGAGAGGAAGAGAGAAAGAAAATATGCGCGCGCACTGCTTTCTCTTGCTTATATCCCCCACTCAACTCCCGTTCGCCTCGCCCGATCACACTTTTCGTAACGCTTACGTCACGCGTTCGCCAGCTTACTCCCCAAGTCAAGCGTGCGTAAAGAAGTTTCACTTCAAAAACTTCTTTCAATAGTCTGGACTAGTCTGGACGTGCCCAGTCAATGCTTACCCCTATTGCATAGCCTAGGACTTATAAAGTTACTAACGAAATGTGTGTGACGTACATTTATGTATAGTCTCGCTCTGCCCGTATCTTCAAGGATATCTGAAGGCCAATTCTCGCAATTTAAAACGTTCAAAATCTAGTAGCAGTCTCATTTCGGCGACAAACAAATGTCAAAAACTTGTCAAAATGTAGGGAAATTAGAGGTATTTCTGACATATTGAGACTGAGATCTGGCTGTGAACGTTCTTAAAATTACGAGAATTGCCCCTCAGGTGAGATGTTACGAGTATGTTGTAATGTTTTGTATTGTATTTTAAATTGTGTTAGACTCTAATAAAGGTATTCTTTCTTTAAAGATATAAAAATGAAGCTCAACTGAATATATTAGATATTTACTTATAAACTAGGTAATGGCGCCGATTCCCTTGTTCACAAACTAAGCTTTTAAGTTCAGTGCAAGTTTTTCGTTCTATTTCATTAAGAAAAGGACAGCAGATACATATTAGTTTAGTCCTGTCAAATTATGATACTCCATAGACAAGTTCAGAAGTTATTAAAAAAATTGGGTAAAAATACGTCAATTTACGTCAGGCGCCGACTAATTTGAACAAGGGAATCGGCGCCATTACCTATTTTGCAGCTTTAATGCAACTTTACCTCTACATCTCCTGTAAGCAAAGATCTAACTAAAGGAAAACACTGGGATGTAAAGACGTCGTCTTAAGTACAGGGTTGTAGTTTTCTATATTTATGTCTGTAATTTATATGGTGTACATAATAAAGAGTATTCTATTCTATTCTATTCTTGTATTGGAACGGGATTAATCAAAGGAAGAAATAAGAGAAACGGCACCGAAAACTAACCACCTTTAAGACGTAGTAAAGTGAAAAGAGCACATGTAAAAACCACCAGTAGGTTTAAAAGTTCTTCTACAATTCAGTTAGGCAACTGAAAACTAAGGCAGAAAACATTTGTAGGTAAGTTAGACAAATACCAAACTTTCAAGCCACCGTGGCGTGTATTGGTTTTCAGAATAGGTAGGCACTAGGCCGGGTCTAGTCTAGGCAAACGTACCACTACTCAGAAAAAAAAAGTGAGGTCAAAAGTGTGGTTATTTGAGTAGGCATGCCTACTTAAGGGTGATAAATTGCGAAGGTGGAACGTCATGGTATTAGGCGTGAGACGTACGTATTTTTAATTTTGTGGTATTAACTTGAACGAGTAAAGACCAATGACAACGTGCGAATAGTACGGGAGGCGAGTAGGCCGTCTGGCGACTGCCTACTGCCGCGCGTGTTTGTATGAAGATTTTGTTTTTTGTTAGGTATGATAATTTAGTGAGTTTCTTAATTGTGGGGCATACACAATGTAATGTCAGAATCACGTTGATATATCGAGGTAGGCACTGCTTAAATGCCTTCATGCAATGCACGCCACTGCAGGCCACTTATTTTAATTTAATTATAACAGTGAAAAGATCATTTTATTTCCTTAGATTATCATATTTTCTTAGAATTATATTTTTGACATATTTTCTTGGATTTTTTTCTAAAGGACTATCTTTAAACATATAGCAATTGACAAATAGACCAAAAACAATTCCAAAAGGTTAAAAATAAATTGTTGTCACAAGAAAAAGCACGAGTTTAATAATTTAAATATTGCAATTTGTACCAAAAATACACAAGCTTCTCCGCTCGGTCGAAAATACCCGACGTACGAGGTACCATTTCATGCAACCCGTCAACGTCAACGTGGATTGATAGACGGGAATATATCTAGAGCGGGTCTTGCGAGCCCCCCCTGCCTACCCTCCCGCGGAAGTGTGCGTCCGTCCGTCATCCGTCATCGTCAAATGTGTGCACAGTGCGCCGAACTCGCGGAGTCTGGACAAAGGGGTAATTCGCAGGTGTTCAGAAATTGTTTTTTTTTTTAGATTTTTGATGTGGGAGGTGTTAGTGAAATATAAAAGTCTTTTGGTTTGTAAGAAGGTTATTGTAAGTTTTATTTTATTATAATTTGATTTTACTACACTAAAAGTTTCTTTCACGCCAAACTTCTTGTCTTTACTCACTCGTTGATAAAATAGCGAAGCATTTATGACTATTAATTAGTTTCTCAAATTGTGTAACCTAAACTAATGTGTAATTTATGAAAGGAAGACGCTTGTTCACAATTATTAATAATATTTTTCCTGACGTAAAACTAGCTTTGATCAGTACTAACTGAAGATATCTTAATTTAGCAACGTAATCGCTGAGAAGACATTTTTATATGTAACAAGTCTTTTAATTTTTCTATCATTCTATGAGATCGTTAACTTTTCAACACTTTGCCTGCGCTTGTTATTCAAACACTCGCGAATCCGTGAACCGATATTTATATAGCCGTTATTTTTATAAACTGCCATCTTTATTTCTGTCATAAATCCAGCCAATCACGGCAATTATTTATAGCGTCTGCGGAAAAAATGAATGAAAGTAATCTGTTAGTCCACACACAAAAACTTTTTTTCTACAATTCTATAGAATACTCCCTATATTCAAAAAGTTGCTACCCAAAAAATTTATTGCACTAAATCGCATAATTTGATTAACGAGCGTGTCAGATCCACGCGATTTTTTTGTCCAGCGTCTTTTGTGGATGCACGTTTGGCGCAGTGTGCAGGCGATAATGGACACATGTCCCGTCATCCATCAGTGCCGACAGATGCCGCAGAGTGGACGGCATTTGTTTCGACAAGAGTTATAGGTGGAGTGCGCTCCATTTCAATATAGTTTTAGTTCAGTAATCGATACGTTTTAGTTTTGCCGGTGAGGCGAGTTTTACATTGAAAAGGTGACGATGACATTTTTTCGTAAAAGATATTTACGTTTTTGTTATTTGTTGGTGGCATTGACATAGCTACAAATTTTTTTACACTAAATTCCTTAGATTAACTTTTATTTTTGACTATTTAATTGTAAATTATTTATTATAAATATAAATGTTTAATTGTTAGACATTTTAAATAGATCCTAAAATATAAAAAAAATGACTTTACTAAAATAGATGCAATTTAAAAACCCTGGAGCTCGGCTTCAATCCCATAAATACACACAAAGGTCACAATTACAATGACAAAACACTTTAATAAAATAACAGTCATACAATCACCTAACATCAATTAAAATACTCATCTGGAACTACTAAATATCAGGAGCGACGTATTTATTTAACATTACAATTATTCCACGTCCAAAATAATACGTTTCAATAAATAAACGAATTTATAACGCCTACATAACGTTTGAAATATTAACAATGATATTATTTTGTCCAGAATTAACAAACGTTAGCACACTATGCGAAGTAATTAATTTATTTGAATGTTATGAATCGAATATTATTTATATTTTTGATTGGTTACACTCCCTTTATGGATCAATGTGGCGATATTACGAAATATTATTATCATAGCCAACTACAACTACATTCATATTCATTCATTCATTCAGCCGAAAGACGTCCACTGCTGGACATAGGCCTCCCCCAAGCACCGCCACTTTGACCGGTTCTGTGTTTCCAGCATCCGCATCCATTCCTGTAGTTCACCAGGTCACAACATAGACATAGAAACCGAAAATATAATAGTAAATATTAAAAAATATAGTAGTACAGTTACGAGCACCAATATGTCAACACTTGGCAATTTTAAATTGCGATTTTGTCGTGAAATAACGAATGCAACGTTGAAATACGACACTTAACATAAACATATGGGTTCGAAAATACTATTTTCGTAATAACATAAAATTTCATTCAAAAATAAAGGAGAAAATCGCCTTTGAATAAAGCCAAGTGTATACATACTTATAGACCTGACTGTACTACCTACTGTATTCACTTATCAAGAAAATATCCAGAACTTAACCTAAATAACCTGAATATTAACTTTCAACTTAACCTAAATATTAGAAAGTCCTTGTATTAGTTTTTGACTGCTGCTAAAAAAGGGTTCTTCGAAATCTCACCCCCTGCGATTCAAGGTCATGCGAATTACGTAGCGGGCAACGGATTACAATGTTAACAAGGTCATAGTTTAAATTTTAAACTTTAACAATGCTCTACAGGTTTCGACGGCAATTTTATTATATTAAATAGTGAGTACCTACCTGAACTCAAACTCAAAACATTTATTGCAAAGTAGCTGCGCCCCGCGGTTTCACCCGATCTCGGATCTCGTAGGAATATCGGGTTAAAAAGTATTACATATATGTCTTAATCCTGTTATAAACTATCTGTGTGCCTAATTTCATCCAAATCCGTTCAGCTGTTTGTGCGTGAAGAAGTAACAAACATACCAACACACTCACAAGCTTTCGCCTTTATAACGCCAACTATGGAGGCTTGTAAATAGCTTGTCGTCAATTACCTCATTGCTACTTCTGTGTTTGATAACTGTAAGCCACCCAAACACAATAAAAAAAAAAAATAATAGTAGTGTGACCATTTATCTACTTTTATTTACTTTTCTTTAAGAATTGCCAAACTAAAGTGGCAGTGGGCAAGGCACATTGCTCGTAGAACAGGTAGCCGAGGGGGCTGAAAGGTTCTGGAGTGGCGACCGCGTACCGGAAGACGTAGCGTAGGAAGGCCTCCCACAAGGTGGACCATGACCTTTTGAAGGGAGCAGGAATCCATTGGATGCGTTTAGCAAAGAACCGGTCGAAGTGACTGTGATTGGGGGAGTGTCTTTCGGCGAAAATGATGAGGTAATAGATTATTTTTATTTATTTATCTTTACTTCAGGCAGAACCCATGTATTCCTTAGCCTATGTTAGTATAATAGACATTAACACACAAAAACTAATAATACTTAATTTCGCCACCCCACGGCGACACCTGGTAACAGTACATACGCTGCGCATAGGTGCCCGATAAGGCGGCCTTCAGTCTTACTAGCAACAATGCTCAGAAGACTGCTGCCGCCGCCCCTCACTCGACGCAGCAGTGAAGCGGATCTTTTACGAATAATCGCAAAGAAGTCATCTGTACGCGCTGCTGCGAACATCCCTGAAGCGCTACAGAAACGAGGCAGCGACAGCAGTATCCTAAAAGCATTATTGTAGATTAAAAAATCTGCACTTAATGGAAAATCCATCACCTAATGTAACCCGGACTTACTTCTGAGTTAAAGAAGAATATTACTGCATAAGTTATAAACAACTTTAACATTTCATTCTAAACTGAAAAGTCGGGAGCAAAACTTCTCCCCCCGAAAGTCGGTCAAGGTCAAATAGCTTTTTGGGTGAATAGTGGGGTATAGTCGGTAAAGCCGACCCCAACATAGTTGGGAAAAGACTAGGCAGGTGATGATGATGAGTAGGGTACAGTCGAGTGAAAGAGGGTTGTGCATGGTCCTAGGAAATAACTTAGATGCATAATGCCAATTACTGAAAAAAAAAGGAGTGTAGTGTGTGGGTCTTCTACATAATAGCATAAGTATAATCAGCCCACTGCTGGGACACAGGCGTCCTCTCTGTGAGAGTGTGTGGGCTATAATCCACCACGCGGGCCCAGTGCGAGTTGGTGGACGTTACGTTAAAAAATTTAAGACATAATTTTTTTGGTTTTAGGACAGCCGGTTTCCTCACGATGTTTTCCTCCACCGTTTTGAGAGCAGTGGTAAAATTAAATACTTACAAAATAAAGTGCCTGCCTGGGTTCGAACTCGTAAGTCGAGGCCGATACCACTGCATGGGCCATCACTGCTCCCATCTATATAATGCTGGATCGTAAAATAATTATTCAGGAAGTTTTCATTTAGTTCGTTTTTCCTTCATAAAAACATGTACGGTCGAACAAGCTATTTGGTATACAGGCAGCTAACTTGCAACTACTTTTAAACAATGGTGTGCTGAGTTAGTCAATTATCTTATACCACTCTATTTAATTAAGGATGCCATAAGCTGAAAAAGTTATAACGCACAAAATAAAACTAAATATTGGTGGTGTAGTGGAAAGATGAATATTCTTGCTTGCCTGTTTACCAAATAGCTTGTTCGACCGTTCGTTTATTACGACATTTTTAAAAGAAACAGACTACTAATTTGTCACGGGGAAAATTAAATTATGTGCAATTCTTACAAATAGGGATATAGATACTATCTTGTTTTCATTGTATTGTATTTAACTCATTCTTATTTATCTAGCAATATGTTTTCCAAATCAATATTTATGAAGCTTAGAGTACCTACGTCGTGTTGAAACACCTGGCGTCGCCACTCTATTCGTGTTGAGTTCCTTTAAGTTTTTTTTTAGCGAATTAAGTGGTCTGGACAACATATAATGATAAATTTTATTGATTCATAAACAAGTGTTACAATATTTAGGTATGACACTGGATCCCGCACTAGGATACCCTGTGTCGCAGGATCCAGTCTCTTGAATAATACTTAAGTATTTAGAAAACATTTTTTTTTTTCAATACTTTAATTAAGTTGAAAAACCTGATTCAAGTACATAGTCTTAAGTGAAAATTTCTTAACGCGCGTTGGGCATTTTTTAAGATGGGAAAAAACTATTGAACTCGCGCCACTGTTACCGTAATCGATACCGCTTCGGATGTGTTTGACTGTCCTCGGGATGTACTCGGTTTTAATGTATATCCAATATGTCAGTGATTCATGGCAAACTATTCTGTTTGTGTTTTGATTTCACTTCTGTCGACACTCCCGGAGTGCCACTGTTTTTTTTTTTAATCAAATTGAACTTCAAGAAAAACCATCTGTTTATGCTAACCGAACTAAACCCCAGCATGGCGAACGCTAACACAAATAACGGGGGCGTTTCTATATAATAAACAACAATTTTCTACGCTCTTCCCCTTTATGGAAGCAGCCACACCTCTTGGACAAAATTGACCAAATTATTCGCAGCACTTTAACATCAATTCTAAATGTGGCCTTGGACGACCGAGCGTGGCTGCAAGCCACACTACCCATCCGCTTTGGTGGCCTCGGCGTCCGCAAAATTACCAGTATTAGCTTACCGGCGTTCCTGTCCTCTGTCCACAGCACCGAAAAGTTGACCGGGAAGATTTTAGCCCCCTCCCTGGTTGACTCTGAAGTGCCGTGCCTGGCCGACGCGGAGAACGCCTGGAAAATGGCTTGCCCGGATACAGATCGGCCCGCGAACCTATCTTCCCAGAGGCAGTGGGATGAGCCGCTCTGCAGGTTGGTACGGAATAATCTTATTAATACGTCCACCAATACTGCTGAGCGTGCCCGCCTACTGGCTGTGGGTGAGTGGGAGTCGGGTCTCTGGCTTCAGGCACTACCGTCACCCAACATAGGCACATTGCTGGGTGACACCACCTTCCGGCTCGCTACTTGTTTGCGTCTGGGCGCCCCCTGCGTGGCTCCGCATCGCTGCCAATGCGGTGAAGGTGTCGACTGCCTCGGACACCATGGCTTATCCTGCAGTAAAAGCGCAGGCCGGATAGCACGGCATGCCAGCATCAATGACATCATCCGTCGTGCTCTTGTCACCGCTGGGGTGCCAGCTGTTTTAGAACCCAATGGTTTGGCACGCGACGATGGTAAGAGACCAGACGGGATGACCATAATGCCTTGGAAGGTAGGTAGGCCTTTGGTGTGGGATGCAACGTGTGTCGACACCCTTGCGCCATCCCATCTTCCAAGCACGGTAAGCTGTGCTGGGGCGGCTGCTGCAGGTGCGGAAAACCTCAAACGGCGCAAATACTCCAATCTCTTTGGAACTTACATATTTGAGCCGTTTGGGGTTGAAACACTAGGGCCATGGGGCCCGAGTGCCCACTTAGTATTCCAAGACATCGCCAAGCGGTTGGTCGACTCATCACGTGACCAGAGGGCTGGCCTATTTTTTGGCCAAAGAATCAGCATTGCCATACAACGTGGCAATGCTGCCAGCCTTTTGGGCACGTTTCCCGTTGACAGTGATGCGGACGAATTTTTTGACGCCCTTTGATTATTTTCCCTCCCTGTTTATATACTTGTACATATTATTATTTTAAGATTGTTAGTTTTTTAAATTACATGGTTGAAAAATAAAAAATAAAAAATAAACAACAATCATCATAATTTCCAATAACTAAAAAAAAAAACTAGTTAACCTTCCTCTCACACAATTCTCAAAGAGTTTTAAAAAATATTATTCTCGTATGACATATTCATATACATCATCATGAATCTATAAATAGCTACCTAATAAACATCATCGCAATTACCAAACACGCCATAATTATGATACTGTATACAGGGTTACTTGTAATTCGACGTATATCCGTCAGGAGCTGATAGAAGGGCTGAAATACAATAAATTGTACCCCCCATATGTATGGTCGAAATTCAATAGTTTTCGAGATGTTACAATTTTAAGGGTTTTTCGAAATAATTCCAAATAAAAAAAACTACATATGGAATGGGTAGGTACCATTAAACATGATATTGTAGCTGGCACTTCAATTAAGCTACGAGTATGAACACAATTATTTATTTATTTCACAAACAATTTACATTGTGTTTGAAATCATCCATAGGATAAAAATAACTTTCATAATACAAGTAGGTACCTAACACATATAAAAATTAACAACATAACTCACAAACTCACATTATCTTCATCAAAATTAACATCATGATAAAACAAAACAAATAAAATACCTACAATAAAATTTTCAATGTCAACTCATAATAGAAATCATTTAAGTATAAATTAAAACCAAAAAAAAAAAATTAATAAATAGTATGCAATAAGTCCGTGTGGTGCCGGACTGTCCGTGTGGTGCCGGACTTAAAGAATAGCACCACCCCCCTTCTTCCCATGGGTGTCGTAAAAGGCGACTAAGGGACGTACCGGAGAATGGGCAGCAGCGTTCTCTATGCATTTAATATCATACTGCGATCGCCAACCCGCATGCCAAGCGTGGCGATTATGGCAAATCCCCCCCCAAATGACAAGCACGAAAAATACTTGGCCCCTAGTGCCCGGCGGCCCGCCTACCCTTGGCTACGGTAGCGGCCAAGGCCACGGTGAGGCAAGGGGTGCTAAGAATCCCCGGAAGAGATCCGGCTACCAAAATAACCGAAAACTGGACCTGGCAACATACAACACGCGTACACTCCGGACCGACGAGAAGATCTCCGAACTCGAGGAAGAATTGAGCAGGTTGCGATGGGGCATAGTGGGATTATCTGAAGTCCGAAGAGAGGGGGAGGACTCGATAATCCTTAAATCTGGCAACTTGCTCTATTTCCGGGAGGGCGACCAGCAGTCCCAAGGTGGTGTCGGGTTTATCGTCCACAAGTCCCTTGTGAGCAACGTGGTGAAGATCGAGAGTGTGTCGACCAGGGTGGCGTACCTTATACTCAGAATATCCGCAAGGTATTCGCTGAAGGTCGTACAGGTTTACGCCCCGACCTCGTCACACCCCGACGATGAGGTGGAGACCATGTATGAGGATATTTCCAGAGCCATGCATGGCTCTAAAACTCACTTCACCGTTGTCATGGGGGACTTTAACGCGAAACTGGGTAAACGAAGCGATGATGAGCTGCGAATGGGGCAATTTGGAGTTGGACGACGGAACCACCGGGGCCACCTACTGGCTAGTTTTATGGAGAAGGAAGGCCTCTTTATGATGAATTCCTTCTTCAGAAAACGTGAGCACAGGAAGTGGACCTGGCAGAGCCCGGATGGTGCAACTAAAAATGAGATTGACTTCATTATGTCGACGAAGAAGCAAATATTCAATGATGTCTCTGTGATCAACGCGGTGAAAACCGGAAGTGATCACCGCATGGTAAGAGGCACATTGAACTTAAATATAAAGCTGGAAAGGTCTCGACTAATGAGGTCTACGCTCCGCCCAGCGCCGATCCAAGTTCAAAACCCCGAGAGCTTTCAGCTCGAACTTCAGAATCGTTTCGAGTGCCTGGGGAGCTCCGTGGACGAATATAACGATGGGTTCGTGGAAGCTGTCCATACGGTCGGGTCTAAGATCTTCAAGACCCGTCGTACGAATACGAAAAAGAAGCTCTCTGATCCTACTTTGCGGCTCATGAAGGAGAGGCGCGAGATGATCCTGCAGTCTTCAGATGATGTTCTAAAGTACCGGCGGCTCAACAGACAGATCTCTAAGTCCTTGAAAAGCGACCTTCGCCGCTTCAATACAGATCGTATTGAGGAAGCGATAGAGCAAAATAGAGGCTCCAAGGTTTTTGCTAGAGATCTGTCTATTGGGCAGAGCCAGCTTATGAAACTGAAGACTGATGATGGCAGGATCGTATCCGCCAAACCTGAGCTGTTGAGAGAGATCGAGAGGTTCTATGGACAGTTATACACGTCAACAAGCAACCCCGTTACGAATCTGGCAAACGACCCAAGAGCTAGATTGACCCGACACTATACCGAAGACATCCCGGACGTCAGCCTGTACGAGATTAGGATGGCTCTGAAGCAGCTTAAAAACAACAAGGCACCGGGTGATGACGGAATTACGGCCGAGCTCCTGAAGGCCGGCGGAAAACCCGTTCTTAAGGCCCTTCAGAGGCTGTTTGATTCCGTCATACTCGAGGGTAAAACACCACAGGCATGGAACAGAGGTGTGGTGATACTTTTCTTTAAGAAGGGTGACAATGCCCTTCTTAAGAATTATAGGCCCATCTCACTTCTGAGCCATGTCTACAAGCTGTTTTCGAGAGTCATCACGAACCGTCTCGCGCGCAGGTTTGACGACTTCCAGCCTCCCGAACAAGCCGGATTCCGTAAAGGCTTTAAGATAAGATAAGATAAGATAATTTTATTTGTCAAAACATGCGTATACATACAAATTAAGCATGCAGGATGACACAATATTAATATTTCGTTCGTACATGTTTCACCGTAAGGCGTACAAATTTGAAAAATTTACAAAAAAATTAATTACAAAATAAAATCTAAATTACTACAGGCACTTCAAACCAATTACATAATAATAATAAACATTGATAAGTCAGTAAAATAAATTAATCATAAAATGTCACAAAATTTAAGTACAAATAAAATAAAATAAAAAATGTCAAATAGTGTCATTCAAAAAGTCATTTATATTATAATAACACTTGTCTGTTAATAAATCCCGAATCTTTTTTTTAAACAAATTTACCGGTAGTGTTTTATATGACTGTGGTATTTTATTATATATTTTAGGAGCCATACAGAAAACGCTTTTTCCCATTAATACAGTCTTTGACGTATGCAAACACAGTTGATTATTGTCACGTCTGTTACGGGGGAAGGTGTCAGCTAGTCGTGGAAATAGAAATTGATTTACCCTAACAAATGTCGCAATTTCAAAAATATACAGAGATGGTAGAGTTAATAAATTGTGACGCTTAAATAATGGCATACAGCTGTCGGTCGATTTCAAATTGAACATAGCACGAATGCATCTTTTTTGGGCCTTAAAGGCAAGTGCTTTGTCTGTGGAATTCCCCCAGAATATAATTCCGTAACGCAATAACGATACCACTAGACCATGATAAGCCGTTACTAAGGCATCTGTGTTTAGCTCTGGGGCCAATTTATATAAGGCGTACGCAGCAGAGCTCAGACGTTTACTTAGGTATTCGATGTGTGCCTTCCAGTTCAATTTAGAATCAATAATAATTCCTAGAAATTTTGTTGCGTCGATTTTATTAAGTACATTGTCCATGTACATTGCGTTAAGGTCAAGTACAGCCTGGGTCCGTTGCCTAAAATGC
Organism: Amphipoea oculea; assembly: GCA_945859645.1. Lineage (NCBI taxonomy): Eukaryota > Metazoa > Arthropoda > Insecta > Lepidoptera > Noctuidae > Amphipoea > Amphipoea oculea. Next base: position 22,170,682 of record OX243873.1, read on the forward strand.
ATAATAGTTGTCTTATCTAGATTTATTTTTAAGTTGTTCCTGTTTAACCATGATATTATTGATGTCAAAGATTCATTTATGTCACTTTCATATATGTATTTATTTTTACATGCTATAGTTATCGTGCTGTCGTCGGCAAAGAGAGTCATGGGGTGATCAATAGCACTAGGCAGGTCATTAATATATATTATGAATAATAAAGATCCGAGTACGCTGCCTTGAGGAACACCGTATGTAGGTGTGCGTTCGCTTGATACATAAATTTCCTCTTTTTTAGTCTTTACATTAATTCTCTCAATTTCTGTGTATTGTTTTCTATTAGTAAGGTATGACTGAATAAGATTTAGTATGTTTCCCCTTATGCCGTAAGCTTCTAATTTCTGTAGCAAGATGTTATGGTCAACGTGGTCAAAAGCCTGTGTCATGTCGCAGTATATAGCACACACCGGGATTCTCCTGTCCATATTCGTCATAACGTTATATAAAAAGTCATAAATGGCCATATTCGTTGACATGTTTTGTCTAAACCCCTTTTGCTCTTTGCTAAATATATTCTTCTTTTCAAAGTATGAGTACAGTACTTTATAGACGAATTTTTCAAAAATTTTGGATATTATAGGAATTAACGCAATCGGTCTATAGTTAGCCATGTTTTCCTTATTGTTTTTTTTAAATAATGGTTTCACTCTTGAAACTTTTAGGGCATCCGGATATACACCTGAGCTGATGCACAGATTTATTAGGTAACTTAAGTGGGTACAAATGGTTTCAGAAACATACTTTACTACCTTTGTAGAAATACCATCATAACCTGTACTATTTGTCGCTTTTAAAGATTTAATTATGTTAAATATGTCTACAGGTATACTGGGTGCTACAAAGACTGAGTCTTTACGTTTTATGATATTATTTGTTACTTTGCTTCCCGACTCTTGACTTGGTTGAATTTTATCTACGAAAAAATTGTTAAACGCGTTAGCTATTTCTAGAGGGTCATTTACTATTTTGTCATCTACATTTATATGGCTAATAGATTCTTTGGGTAAACACGGTTTCGATTTATTGATTATGTTCCATGTCATTTTAGATTTATTTGTTGCAGTTTTAATTGAGTAATTGTTTTGAGCTTGTCGAGTCAGTTTCATTACTTTTTTAAACCTTTTTGTGTAATTCTTAAAAATGTTTTTATTCGTCGAATTTGGTTTTAATCTGCAATGCCATAGCAATTTACGTTTCTTTCTGCTGCATAATTTAATGCCGTGTGAGATCCATTTTAATTTTTTAATTACATTTATTGTTGTCATCTTATATGGAAAACAAAGGTCATAATATAGTTTAAAGTTGTCAATAAATATGTCAAAAGCGATATTTGGATCTTCAGTTTTATATATTTCCGAAAAAGTCAAATGTTTTAAGCAGTCCTTAAACTTAACCATATTCTCCATGCTAAAGTCCCGTCGTTTTCTTCGCCAGTATTTTAACATAAAAATTTTTTTCACCGGGCATTTTATTATTTGCGCAGTATGGTCTGACAGCGCAAATTCAATAACTTCCGTTTTACATTTGGCTCCAAAATTATGTGCGAAATTGTCAATGCAAGTTTGGCTATGAATTCTTGTTGGTTGCTTTAAAGCTAACTTAAGATTGAAATTTAATAACAGACACTCGAAATCCAACACAACCCTATTTTTTTTCATTATGTCAATGTTAAAGTCACCCGCCATTATGATATACTCATACTTTTTTTTACATATTTTTTGTAATATTTGTTCTATTGTTTCATAAAATACATTTAGGTTATTTTGTTTCGGTACTCTGTAGACACATAAAATAATCATATTGTATTGTATGAGCTCCACACCGCAACATTCGACTACACCAGTTATAGATGCCCCAGATATATATGGAACTTCTCTCCATTGATGCCCGTTTCTAATCAAAATGCAAGCCCCACCTCGTTTACTTTCTTTCCTACAGAAAAATGATGCTAAAGAGTAATTGGGGATATTTAAATGGCTTTCGTACCCTGACATCATGAAGTGCTCGGTAATACACAGCGCGTCAACACTCATGTCTTTTTCTGACAATTCATCTAGGCAAACATTTAAAGCATCGACCTTATTTAAAAGCCCCGCTATGTTTTGGTGCATCACGTAAAGGCTTTTAGTGACGAAAAAACTGCTTTTCTGTTTCTAATACGTGTGTGGGATTGTGAGACGTTAATGTTATTAGGGAAGTATTTACAGTCTGATTATTATAAATGTTGATGCATTGAATGTAATTAATTAAAGCTAGAAGATTAACAAAAATGGAATGGAACCCAAAATTATTTAGTTGGCCAGACTGCCTGAAGAATGTATTATAATCATATTCGACACATGCATTTGAATCTAATACATGAGCATATTTGTGTGTCCAGATATCTTGACATAAAGTATAGTTAAAGTTCATGACTCGCCAATTATACATATTTGAGTTCATGTTATATTTATATGTGGGTAGACAGATAATAATATTAGTATGAGTTATTTCACTAAGAGTCTTCCTTATGTCTAATATGAGTTCAGAGTAATTTTTAGCTATTTTAAAGTCTTGTTCACCAATTAAAACCACACAGTAGTCACTCATCGTGTAATCCATTAGTTTTGTGTTTATGCCCTTCAAGAGGTCACATGTAGCTCCATCTGTTGTTAGATAATGACAAAAATTATATTGTTTCTCAAAAGTTTCTTCTATTATAGATAGGATCCTGTTTTGTTTATTAGCACTCAGAATGCACAATTTGTTTTGTTTAAGTTGTTGTGGAGTGTGAATCTCGGTCTGGGTTTTGGTTTTAGTTCCTATAGAATCCTTTATTTCTTTTATGTCTGAATTATTCATAAGTGTTTTCGTCCCCTGTTCATTTTTGGTAGTATTTAGTTGATTTTCTGTGTTAATATTTATATCAGTTTTTTCACGTTCCAGACTATCCGTTTGCGTCTGCTTTGTTTTACAGTTCCTGTGGGTTTTTTTTCTTGGTGTATTTTGGATTGATTTTATTGGACTATTTGTGGCTACTATTTTATACACGTTATTTTTTTTTATCAAATTATCATTTTCTCGCTTTAGTGTACTATTTTCAACCGATAATATTTCTATTTCTTTATGAGCACTCTCTAACTGTTTTGCCAGATTTTGTATCTCCTCTCTTAACAACTTGACTTGGTCGTCTTCATCATCAGACATGTCTGGCATACTACTCGTAGTTAACTCCATTGTGTTAGGAATTACAATGTCGCTGTCGTCGATAGTTGGCGATTCCGATTGTGTACGGGGCCTGGGACGTCTAAATGTTACGTTTAAACTGTCGAAGAAATTCATCTCAGGAATTATTTTGTGTCAAAAAACGAACACAAAGTTTTACAATATCTGAGATCCGAACGCTCGCCTTTTCGCGCCACAAGGTAGGGTCTTATAACTCTTGACCACTTGAACCATATCTTTGTAAGTTGAATTTTTAACCCATATACCATGTGATGTATTGATTTAATTTCTGCTCATTAGATGGCACTCTTTTAAAGTTTTAATCGGATCCTTTTTTATTTTTCTGGTAACACTTTACTTTTTGTTTCTAATTTGCCTACTAGATGGCTCTTATTTAAATTTTAACCTTCATTTGTCTTGTAACACTGTGAATTCGTTCACTGCTGTCAGCTGATTTGAAATTATTCAAAAACCAATGTAAACAACCGACATTATGGGTACTCTTTTCTTACTTCTCAGTATTCTATGCGTCCAATTTGTGAATGTTATATCCAGTGCTTCTGTGATTGAAAGGTGAAACGTCCGATCTAATATCGTCCGAGTGTATCACCCACTTTGCCGTTATAAGTTAATTGAATTTGCACTTTTGTCCACTCGTCACAGATGATTAGGCAGTTTTTTTTTTTTATTATCACTTAACTTATATTTGTCTTAATGAATCCTTCCACCAACATTAGTTACTAATTATATGCACCACGGTCTATCCGTTAAAGTTAGTTTTGTCACTGATTTCTATTTCTTTATATTTTAAACAACACAATTACACGGAGCAATAGATTACGTGACGGCAGCGCCATCCTTTTTATCTTTAGCACTTTAGCTTTAGCACCGTAGACCACATACATACGCTGCGACAGGTTATACAGAAGACCGAAGAGTATAACCTGCCTCTCTGCTTAGCGTTTGTGGACTACGAGAAAGCCTTTGATTCGATCGAGACATGGGCTGTACTGCAGTCTCTTCAACGGTGCCAGATCGACTATCGGTACATCGAGGTGCTGAAGTGTCTGTACGAAAACGCCACTATGTCAGTTTGACTCCAGGACCAGACCTCGAAACCTATCCTTCTGCAGCGAGGTGTGAGACAGGGAGACGTTATCTCTCCGAAACTGTTCACCGCTGCTCTGGAGGATGTCTTTAAGGTTCTGGACTGGAAAGGAGCTGGCATTAACATCAATGGCGAGTACATAACTCACCTTCGGTTTGCCGACGATATAGTAGTCATGGCTGAGACTATGGAGGACCTCAGTACAATGCTCGATGACCTCAGTAGAGCCTCTGAAAGAGTGGGTCTGAAAATGAACATGGACAAAACGAAGGTCATGTCAAATGCCCATGTAACACCCACTCTCATGAAGATCGGAGACGCTACACTCGAAGTCGTGGAAGAGTATATTTACCTAGGACAAACTGTCCAGTTAGGTAGGTCCAACTTCGAGAAAGAGGTCAATCGTCGAATCCGACTCGGCTGGGCAGCGTTCGGGAAGCTACGCAATATCTTCTCGTCCCACTTACCGCAGTGTCTCAAGACGAAAGTCTTTGACCAGTGCGTGTTGCCAGTGATGACATATGGCACTGAAACGTGGTCGCTCACAATGGGCCTTATTAGAAGGCTGAAAGTCACTCAAAGGGCAATGGAGAGGGCTATGCTTGGAGTTTCCCTGCGGGATCGAATCAGAAATGAAGAGATCCGCAGGAGAACCAAGGTAACCGACATAGCCCGAAGAATTGCCAAACTTAAGTGGCAGTGGGCAGGGCACATTGCTCGCAGAACAGATGGCCGATGGGGCCGAAAGGTTCTGGAGTGGCGACCGCGTACCGGAAGGCGTAGCGTTGGAAGGCCTCCCACAAGGTGGACCGACGACCTTGTGAAGGCCGCAGGAACTCGTTGGATGCGAGAAGCACAAAACCGGTCGAAGTGGAGGTGCTTGGGGGAGGCCTATGTCCAGCAGTGGACGTCTTTCGGCTGAAATGATGATGATGATGATGATGCAATAATAGGAATAATAATACATTTGTCGTATAAAAATAAATAATGTCCATATCATACATAAAACAATGATTTCAGTCGGCTCTGGTACCATAACTTGAGTTGACAGGAGAAAACCGCATGGTTATAATATTACATGTCGTCAACAAAGTAGGGACATTTATCTAGTAGCAATGATTTGAATTTATTTAATTATTTATTAATTAACAATTCACATTGTGTTTGAAATTATTAAAATTTAAACACAAACAAACTAACACATTCATAATACAATAATCATAGAAAAAAAATTAAAAGTACTTAATTCAACAAAATAATTTAAATGATGAGCAATTTAAGAATATAATATCTTAGCAATATTTTCATTTTACGCTTCAAAATGTTTCAAATATCTCGAAAACTATTTAATTTCTAGGTTGAATGTGTTGTGTTTTGGCCCCCCTATCAGCTCCTGACGGATATACGTCGAATTACAAGTAACCCTGTATACTTATTACCTTTTTCTTACCGAAAGTTTCAAAAATTTTAAGAATGAACGACGGAATGAAAAGTTACTGGATTTACAACTTTCGTCAATCTAGTAACTTGATACATTCCCACCAATCACATTTTTAAACCCTTCAAAACTTTAGAAAACACTGAAAAAGAAACACTTGAAACCTAAAAAATCTCCGTAAAGTCAAGAACGACCATCTGTTTTTGCTAACCGAACTTAACCCCACAACCGCGAACGCTGAGACAAATGACGGGGTGAGGACTCCACATCAATCTATTTATTACTATCATTGAAATAAGCAAATTGAATAATAATAATCAAAAAGCGTCAGTATCACAATTACCTAACAAACCATTTGATGCTGTATACCTACTTACTACCTTTTTCTTATCGAAAATTATTATACCTAAAGAAAATTACAAATGAACTATGTTGTAAATCTTATAAACTTGATAAATTTTCCACCAATCACATTTGTAAACCCTTCAAAACTTTAAAAAAGAAACATTTGAAACTCTTTAAACCTGAAAAAAAAACTGTGAAGTCAAGAAAAACCATCTGTTTTTGCTAACCGAACTTAACCCCACCACCACGAACGCTGAGACAAATGACGGGGGACGCTCCTACATCAATCTCCTTATTACGGCCGACCTGAAGTAAATCATTTATTGTGCGATCTAAATCTCGCTATTTACTCAACGATGGGTCATGGAGAGCCATCAGTCAGGTGATACTGACTCTTGTGGGTCATTGTTTATCGAGTTTTTGTGCCAAGTTAATGGGTGTGAAAAGTGAAATGAAATTGGTACTTCGGAAGGATGTATGGTGGGATGCTGATAACTGTTTGGGTTTTAGAGGTTTTTGAAGTGATATAGTGATTATTAGGATTTGTAAGAATTTGTCCTCTTCTTCTTCGTAGCACTCTTGTCAGAGCGGTCGTGGTCATGATGTAATTTCTTGTCCAGGGGCTGATGTGATTCGCCTCACGATTTCTCGCCACCTATTCCGATTTCTGGAATTTTTCGTGCACTCATACGAGTACAAGGGATCACCCACTGCGGGTTTAATTTGGTCAGTCCATCTCATGGTTGAGCGTCCGCATGTAAGAACTTGTAAGTGGACGCTAGTGATGGCACCAAACAGGTAACAGAATTCTGGCCGAGTCCATTTAGATTGCAATCGACACGTTAAGAAGAAGTCAGAACTTTACCTTAAGGTACCTTTAGACCAAACGAGCTAATGCTGTTCTATCAAATTATCTTTGTATACCTAAACAGAGATTGAGCATTTCATTGTTGTATCAAAAAAAAACGAGAAAATAATGCTCTAACGCTCTTAATCTAGCTCTGATTCTATGTTCGTTTAGTCCGAACATAAGTCCTAAAGACCCCATATTAGTAATAAAGGTTAGTGACACCTGCCTAGGTCCCAGCTATCTTTAGATTATCAGAAATTAGGAGATTCCAGATAACAGCAGCACAGCCAAAGCTACAACCTCATCGTTCAACGGTTCAACAAAAGTTATTAAGTTGGAACGCATGAAATCTAGCATCCCATTTACGTAACACATTTTCTTTTATAATCCGAAAGAGTTTGAAACAAATTCCTAATCCATTGCTGCATAGGTTTCAAAATTCTTCTGCTCGACAACATAAATAACGCAATGAATCTAATCGAATTGTCAAAATGAAAAGCATTGCAATTGTTAGTGTGTAACCCAATTACCTCGCAGGTTTTAGTCAAGTGTGTGCAACAATAATGCACTCTGTTTAATTATAATAAGCTATGAAATAATAAGGTTTGGGCAATTCTAAATTCAACATTAAAAAGTATAATAATATGTACAATTATATGAAAAAATAAACAAAATAATCATAGGGCATCAAAGAATTCGTAGGCATCGCTGTCAACAGGAACAGTGCCCAAAAGGCTGGCAGCATTGCCACGTTGTATGGCAATGCTAATTCTTTGGCCATTAAAAATAAAAAACATATCTCTTCAGTGACGTGCGTGTATTGAAGTGATAAACGACTAATAAGTCGTCCAGCATTTGTTGATGGAGTGTGTCCGGTCCCACTCCAATGTAGAACACTTGATAACTTTTATGTCTCAACAAATTACACGCAGGAATGTTTCATGATATTTTTCAACTGACAAGGAAAGACAGATATAAAATGAGAACTGAATTGATTGGATCAACCGCTGTAATACTGAATCATGACTTAATTACTCATTAAAATAAAACGAGTTACACCCATCACTATTGCGATGAGTTTTTTCTATCATCTGAATGATTTGTATATCACAGATAGCCCACAGATGTTCAATCATCATTCGTTTTTAATAAAAATCATAACCCAAACACAGTGTAACGATTTTATTAGGGATCCTTTTTTTTTCCAAAAGACCCTAAAGCCGATCGTAAATAACAGTGGAAATAATTAAACATTCTCGACAACTATCCCGCCATCACAATAAATAAGCGAATTTACTGTCCAGAAACAACTATAATTAAAAGCCAGGAAAAAAATAAACACAGTATTATTTCATTCGATGCCATAAAAAGATGATAAACAGCGTATAAATCATGCTATCCATCTCGCGACTGCGGAGCTCGTAAATCGTGGGCAATGGTACCCCGGTGTACCCCCGCACCCCACCGGCGGGCGGGGGGTTGTATTCATTAATTTGATGATATAAAACAAAATGTCATTTTAATTAGTCACCATTATTAGACGTACAATGACAGACAGCGGTCTGAGGGGCCGGGGGACGTTTGTCTTGTTCGGGGTTGGGTCCTTGGGGCAGACGGGGATGTACGGCGAAGTAGGTGAGGCGGAGACGCTTCAGTGAAATTTTCAGTGATATGGCTAAAAAATTTACTGAAATTCAAATTCTAAAAAACTTATTCATCAGCATGATATTGCTAATCCATTGCTTCATATGTTCGAAGAATTCGACTGGTCAACTACGTAAATAACACAATGAATGGTAACGAACTGTCAAAATAAAAGCCATTGCTAGATACTGATAATGTGTTACGCAAATACCCTGCTAGTAGTTAAACAAAGACTGACAGTACGCAGATTTTGATTCCAACATCTTTAACCCCATAATTTATATGGTTATTAACGCAAAGTACCTTCCTATGATAAACTAATACTTACGTGAAAATAATTGAAACTAAAGCCACATTCGCAATTATTTCGCTCTCTTTGAATTATGATGTTAATAACATTGCCTATTTGTCTTTTGCAGTATTCTAGACAACACGTAAAATAATTTCAGCATGTATCTAGGTATTTTAGTGCCAAAGATCTCACTTTTTCAGTCCCCGTTCCCGCCCGCGATACCGCCCCGTATATTTCCTTTACCTGTAGCGACGAATACTCGCCATCAAGGGTTTGACTGACGACCCGTCTGTCACAGTTCTCTCTAAACCATCTCCCTTACCAACCTATCCATTACCGCTTTCCTTCGCAAGCTTCCACTCAGCCGCTGGTTGACCCGTCAATAGATACTACAAATTGTAAGTCTTCGATGTATTTGAGGTCGTAGTACGGGACGTGCGTAAACTGCGATGAATGACGTAATTTGGGTGATAAAGACGAGGTTTCTTGGAGTTAAGACGTCTCGCTGAGTGATTTCGGGGCCCGGCAGATTTAGTTGTGGTAAGTCAAACGTGTTTTATGACTGGTTAATTGGCGATTTTTGGTATCGATGTAGTTAGTTTCTTTGGGTTAAACTTTTTTGAAAATTTTATCATGGGTGAAAGTTTTTCTTAATCATGATTAATTTAGAAAAGTAAAAACGATGGTGTAACAAAACGGAGTAACTTATTATTGCACTGCTTGTTATTTAATAGGTTTTAACTGAAATACTCTGGCTTATGGTTATAAAACGTAGCCTATAATATCTCCACTGCTGGGACACAGGCCTCCTCTCTGCAAGAGGGCACGGGCTGTAATCTACCACGCGGGCCTGTGCGGGTTGGTAGATGTCATTTCATAGTCTTCGAGGTTGGTTCTATGAAATGCCGGTTTCCTCACGATGTTTTCCTTCACAGTTTTAAGAGTAGTGGCGATGAAATTATTTATACAAAGTAAAGCGCCTGTCTGGGTTCGAACCCACGACCTACAACTCGTAAGTCGCGGCCATTACCAATGGGCCACAACTGCTCCATAATAAGTGGTTAGTATAAAACGTTATCTATACTATTTTTGGGGACAGCACACACTTATAAACCGGTCATAATCTAATACTAAAAAGTTGCTGTTTTAAATATCTTTTTGAGAGAAAATAAATACTTCATTCTATAGTTTTTACCCTCCGAAAAACACAGTGCAGTAACGGTCAGTTCACACCGAGACGCGACGTGACACTGCGCGCACATTTTAATAGAGCGACTCAAAATATAACTTTATTTACTACACGAAAAGATACACATTTCATTGTGAGAATTCAGAATACGCCTCGCGACTCTTCCAGTATCGTCGCGCCGGGTCTCGGTGTGAACTGATCCTTACGGAACGGTTCTACATTATGCTACGAGACTACGAGGCGTAGCAAGTTGTTTTCTACAGTTTTACTTGAATATTAAAGGTTCTGTTGTTGAGTTTTTATCCAGGAATTATAATCATACCATCGTGAGTCTAGGCTGTTGCCAATAACTGAGAGGAACTGGACCGTAATCCACCACGCGAGCCCATTGCGAGTTGATAGATATCTTTCAGTTCTAGGACCTGACAGTTTCCTCACGATGTTTTCCTTCACCGTTTTGAGAGCAATGGTGGTGAAATAATTTACCTACACAAAGTAAAGCGCCTGTCTGCGTTCGAAACTACAAGTAAGTAAGTAAGTAAGTAGTTCGTAAGTTGCAGTATACAGGTGAAATTGAATTCATAGGCATCCTTTTAAGGGGTCATTGTAATCATCATTATGAACAACTTTTACTATGGGACCAAGACTGAAAACGCGACGCGTTTTTTTCGCGATTTTAGGCTTAGTCCCATAGTTATAGTTGTTCATAACGATGAGTAGACCCCTTAAAAGGATGCCCATGAATTTAATTTCACCCTGTATAGTCGCGATTCATACCATAATTTTCTTTAAATTTAATTTTTATGGTTTAAGTCACTTGCAGCAGAAGTTAGAGATGTCATTAAATAATAATCAATCACTAGAATTGACCAGCACATGCTAAGGCACATGTCAACAAAATTGAAATGTTCTCATTCTGTCATATTTTTTGACTGACAACCTTCACTTGTCTTGTCAATTAAAGCTGTTTATTTTTAATGACGTCTCTGAGTGCGGCAGTTTGGCACTTTGCGTAAGGATCGGTATCTCAAAAGAAAAAATGAAACCTAGGTAGTCTGTTCATGAATTGTATTAACGACAGTATTTTGAACCTTATCTTCATACAGATTCGTCCCATTTATTTGTCACTAGCTTACCTTGGATGTCAGAAATCAACTAACCTAACTTAAGAAATGCTGGGTTTCACATAGAAACTTGATACCCATATATGACCCCTATAGGATTATTTTTGAAACAAAAAGTAGCCTATGTCCTCCCCCAGGCTGCTATCTATCTCCTTGCCAAATTAAGTCGAAATCCGTTCAGTGGTTTAGGCGTGAAAAGGTAACATAGAGACAGAGTTACTTTCGAATCTATAATATTAGTATGGATTTAGCTTTTATCAATCCATTTCGTCTGATTATTTTTCTATTCATGTCATACTTACGCCATTTATACTTACGTACTAGCCTGTTCTGTAGTGGAAGTCTTTCAGATGCCGGATAGCTCCAGTGTCCAAGATCACTGCAACGTTTATTTTGGAGACAACTGAAGACGTCCTTCAATGACGCACAAAGATGTCATTGATACTCGATGACACGTGTCTTTCAACTAAGGGTATGACAGATACACGTGCCGATTGTGTCAATAAAATATACAGGTTTTTTTTTTATCAGCTGTTTCATATAAAAGTTCAATACCTACTTGACCAAAATGTATGAAAGAGCTGTTTGTTTTTGTGATTTCAGAGTTGGTCCCATAGTGAAAGTTGTTCATATTCATGGGTAGAACACCCTATAAAAATTTGGATGGTGATAAAAAAATAAGCCTGTATATTTTTTTATTGGTATACGTTTTTCATCGTATTTAGTTGACACATTCTGACGATTATGTCAATAGTACTTCCATATATTGGAGATTGATAAAGTGACAGCTGTGAATAATTTAATTATTTTACCTTTGAGTTATTTCTTTCACCTTGTCTGAATGATGTTTTGAATATTTAAATATTTTCAAGGAAAACTGTAACACTCAAAGCATGAGACAGTTGACTGATCAACATGTACTTATAGAAAAACTACCTGCGCCCCGCGGTTTCACCCGCATAAGTTTCGATCCCGTGGGAATATCGGGATAAAAACTATCCTGTGTCCTTTTCCGGGACTAAAACTATCTCTATACCAAATTTCATCAAAAACGGTTCAGCAGTTTAGGCGTGAAGAGGTAACAGACAGAAAGACACACTTTTGCATTTATAATATTAGTAAGTATAGTATGGATTAATGCACTTTTGTCAACGCACTTAATTACAGCTGGCCTATTCTGTAAAAAACTTATCTTGAAAACTTGGGTAAGTGTGCTTGAAGTGTGTCAATCTTCTGCTAGATGCATTAAGTGCCTTATAGTAGGATTTTTAATCTTAATTCCTTCAAAATAAGATGTATTGTGGTCAGATTGTAATTTGTCATGTTTTAGTTTAGAACATTATCCCAGATTATGTGACTGTAGGTAACATTCTCAGTTTTACAAGAATATATTTTTTTCTTGACTCTTTTAACGGTGTTTGTTATTAGGACAAGCTTGGTGTGTAGCGTGTGTGTGTGTGTGTAAGCAGATATAGCCGCTTGATTGCATTCTGTTTGAGGTAGGTCAGTAGGGTAAATTCAAATAAAATGAACATTTAAAGTATGTAACATATATATTTCTTTGAGCTTTTAATTGCATTTTGAAATACAACATAAAATATTAAATAAGATTATTAAATTTGGTAAAATCAATATTTCAACACCATTTTTTTTCTTTTTTTTTCTTAAGAATGAGCAAAAATTTCTCATCAGAGCTAGCGTATACATAATATTTGTCGTATGTTTCATTATTATCGTTAAAATGATAGTTTTTTATACGATTTCAAATTTTTATCGATTTTAATCATCATTAGCTGAATATTCGCAACTTTTGAAAAAACTATGTAAGTACTTATAATATTTAAAACATCAAAAAATAAATTCGAAAATAAATTTTAAAATTGTATATTCCATTACAAATGTCGTATACGTCAAAGGGTAAATGGAATTTTTACGTCACGAATATTCAGATTACAATCAAAGTTTTTTTGTTGATATCGTCTGAAACTTACATTAGACAGTTTACAATATTTTTATTAAATATAAAAGAGGTTCTTCACTCTCAAGTGCCGTATATACATCATCGTATATCTGTCGTTACAAATTGGAAGATACATCTGGTATATCTTTATGTTCTAAACGTATACGAATGTTATCATTCCTTTCAACGAAAAAAAATGTATATGTATCACTTTTAAATATAGGTTGATTGTTCAACCGATTAATGCGCTGGTATATTGGTATACAATTGTTCACAGATGTAGTTTACCTAATATTATGTACTTATCACTAAATAATAAATAGCATCCTCACGTGGAGAGCATACCTATAGCAAAATTTACACTAAGGAGATTGTTATATTGCATTCTATGTCGAATTGTATGTACAAAACGAACAGAAACGAACGAGATTGAATCTCCGAGATTATACACGTCGACGGATCTCTTAAATTCACAAAAAAAAAACAAGAAAAATCATCAAAATATACATAAACTAACCACGTTAACCCTAACTCTGATTTACATAAAAAATTAAGTAACACGAACAAAAATGATATTGCAACGAATTTTCTCTTTAAATACTGAAAGTCAACGCCACTACGCGACTAATACGATAGACGAATCACATGCGAAAGGCGAATTGCAATTAACGAAAACTAATTTCCACGATTTACCTTTTCCAAAGAATTATTAGCAAAAAATATACATTTACAAAAAGAGATCGAATCGTATTTTTTATGACTTAATGTGACTTATATTTACATTTATCGAAATGGAATTATAACGTAGTGTGGAAGATAAGCCACGGGCCCTGCCGCCCTTACAACAACCGATCACCTAAAGGCAATATTTTGAAAATATTCTCTTAATACCTAAAACGAACGTAAGACGTTTGGCGTATACTTAAGTCGCTATTAATTTATTACACTAACCGATCTATGCGGTGAAATCTAACAATAATTACCTAAATAATTAAATTGGCAAAGAGTTTCGAAATACTTAGCGTCGCGGCGGCGACCTAACCCTAGCAAGGTTTAACGTAGCAAGATATGGTATCATCACAACTCGGCCGGGAGCCAGCCTACACGTACTTACTGGAGAGCTGCTTGGCCAGTTCCGTGTACTTGAGGAACTTGGAGTGAGGGCTCTCGTCGAACGACTGCGAGGGGCTGCGCGGGTCCTGCGGCGATGCGGCATTGGACCCGCCCTTGTGCGGGCCCGGGGAGCCCGCGCCGGCCGGGGCCTTCAGCGGGACCGGCTCGGGCAGCGCGCCGTCCTTCACGAAGTGCATCTTGGACAGGTGGTGCCGGTACGCGCCCTTGGAGATGAAGGGCGTGTCGCACAGCGCGCACTTCATGATGGAGTCGGTGACCACGGCGTCGTTGCACGCCCAGCTGAACGTCAGGATGCTCGGCGGGCCGGCGGGCGAGGGCGCGGGCGCGGGCGCGCGGGAGGGGGAGGACTCGGTCTTGTCGCACAGCTTCTGCAGCGCGGCCAGCGGGTGGCTCCCGCCGCGCCGCGACGAGCCGGGCTCGGCCGCGCCGGCCGCGCCGCCCGCCAGGCTGTCGAACATGGACGACAGCGCGCCGAGGCTGCTCGGCTTGCGCTCGGCGCCCGGCGTGGTGGCGGAGCGGTCGCTGGCGGGCGAGGCGGCGGGGCTGGGCGCGGCGCTCTCGCGCTTGGCCACGACGGGCTTCACGTCCTCGTCGGCGGTGCTGCTCGGCCGCGGCGGCTCTTCGTCCTCGTCTACTTCAGTCTTCACTCGCACCGGCTGGCTGCTCAGATCTACGCCGTTTTCGCGCTCTTCCTCCTCGACTTCTCTCTTTATTCGCACTTCAGTCGGGCGGTCCTCGGAGGCTGGGGTTTGAGAACCGCGCGTGTCTGGAGTAGTGCGAGGAGTCATGTGATACGTGTCCATCTTTCTATCGGGAGTCAGTGATTCTACTCTACTGCCGCCCCTCTCGGACATGGAGCTGGACTCGCTCCCGCTGCGCTCGCGGCGCCCGTATCCTTGCTGGTGATGGTAATTCCTCAACATATTCATAGTCTGGGGATCTACCAGCGGTTTGGTATAGTCTACGCTCTCATCTATGCCTAATCTCTTTAGGATACTAGACCCGATAGGCGCGTGTGCAGCGCCGCCCGGCATGCCAGGCACGGTGTGCCGCGATCGGGTGTCGAAACTCTTCTCTATCAATTGTTCTATGGCGTTGAGGACCGAAGGCGACGAGCTTTTTTCATTGCTCGCGTTGGGGTCTTTGGAACTCGGGGAGGAATCGTTCACGGAGGATGGAGAGCGGTGGTGCGAGCCAGGAGAAGGCAGCTCCTCGTTGATGCTCTTGCGCCCGTCGCGGCCGGTGGGAGTGACGTGGCCGGGCACGTCGGGCGGGATGATGTTGTTAGATAATAGCGCGCTCTTCAAAAAATTCCTTTGGCTATTTGACATCGGCGCACCAATACATTGTCGTATGTGCTCGACGAATACCGCAGTCTCAATTTTGTCACCGCATTTCTCACAGGTGATTCGGCTTCCAGTGCCAAAATCTCTAATTGGTTTACCCATAGGTACACCGTTCCCTTCTCCGTTTTTGAACTCGTGTTGTGCTCTCTCCAATTCTAGGAGTTTTCTAACTGGTAGAGATTTCTTTCGTTTCTCACGCGTCTGACGTCTCCTACCTCCACTTTCAGTAATTGATCGCATAATGTGTTCTTTGTAGTGAGAATTTTTAACCATATGATTGCTCAACTCTTTCAAGGAACTAAATGCTTGGTCGCAGACTTTACAAGTTAATACAGCACTAACATGACTACTAGTACCTGTAGCGGGGGGTGCCGGGTTGTTACCACCCGGGCCGCCCGAGTTGGACCCTCCCTTACTAGCGTCGTCCGAAGATTTCCACGAAATTATTTGTTCTTGCGATATGATGTTTGTGTAGTGCTGAGTCCGCTGCATATGGCTGGTCATCTCAGCGAGTGAGCGAAAGCTCTCAGCGCACCACATGCATTTCAATATTTGCCTGGTTTGCTCTGCGCCTTTGCCTAACCAAACATCTTGGCCACGGACGAGTTTTCTAGGAATTGGCATATTCTCTTTTATGAGCATGTTCAAATCGTTTTGGCTCGGTTTGGATGAACCGCTCGAAGAGGACGAATTGTGTGATGGCGTTGATGGCGAACTGGAAGGTGGTTGTAAAGAGGGTGGGATAGGTCCTCCCGAGGAGGGAGGCACGGGCACGTTAACCCCGCAGTGCTTTGCTTCCTTCATATGTACCGTCAAATCTGCGAGTGAGTTAAAACTCTTCTTACACCACACGCATTTAAGGACATCTTTAGTTTGGTCTGCGCCCTTATTCAACCAGTGGGATTGCCAGGCAGAGTGACGGGCGGCTGCGTTCGGAGCTAGACCAGCGCCTAAAGCGGCACTTTGTACTGATCGGAACAATTCCTCGCCACCTAACCTGCTCAACTCGCTCATCTTTTCCAGCGCCTTTGTGGCATCACTCGGTGTAGGACCCCCGTGTTTTAATTTGCCATTCCAATCAGATGGAACGCCTCCCTTAGGAGACAGACTAGCCGCAGCAACTGCAGCTGCGAAGTATGGCAGGTGGGGTGCCACAGGCGTGGACCAAGGAGATGGAGAGTGCTTAAACTCTGACGGCCTAGAACTCTTTCTAGATGGGACTGGCGATGGTGAGTCTTCTGGGCCACGTTTTCTTGTGCCAGTAGACAAGTCAAGGGGACCATTTTCGTTCTTACTGAGATTGACGGCATCATCGTGATCATCGTCGTCGTGCGGTGATTCACTGCGTTTAGTACTGAAGTCAAGGACGGCGTCACCTCGTTCGGAGTCAGTCATGTCCTCTTGACAGGACATGAGGAGACGCTGCTGAGCGGCGGCAGCGGCTGCGGCGCCAAGGTAGGCAGCGACCGCGGCGGAGTGCGGCGGCAGTAGCGCGGCGGGTAAGGCAGCGGTCAGCGCAGCGGGCAGCGGCAAGCCCGCGCCGCTGCGGCTGGAGTACACCGAGTCATTCGAGGGACAGCGCGGCGCGCCCGACGACTCCCGCGACAGACATCTTGGGCTCTCCCTGGGGACAAAAGCGTGACTCTGTTAGTTCGACCGACATAATTCACTTAGCGAAAATTGCCGCCTGTGTCTCAGCCTCGTCGTTATCTTAAACCGGTTATAGATATTTGAATATCGACGGTAAACAACAAATGCAAGTTTTATTAATGGCCATTTTTAATAAATTAATAGCTCGATCGTGAATACACACTAATGGGTTTATATCGATCTAAAAAAAACTTTATTGCTCGTTGTTTGGGTGTCCTTGCGGATCGAGCTTTTTGTTTAATTAAATGTTTAATGATGACAATACGATCAAAAAACCAACCGTTGACAGAATTGACGTTCTGACATTAGATTTTATGTGTTTGATACAAAAAGAAAAACATTGATGACATACGACATAAATGTAAGTCTAAGGTAAATTGGGTACAAATAGGTCAAGTCTGGAGACATGAATAATCAATTGGATATCAAAGAAGTTATATTAATGAGAGCTATAAAATTTTACAATCACATTTTCGACGCATAGAATACATTTAAATATTGAATAAATATTGTAAAGCAATCGTACAGGAAATTCTGGTGATATCAGATGTGATAAACATGACGAGCACAATGGTTGATGACACAGCTTACCGATATTTACGAGACAATAAAATAACAAAAACTTAATAAAAACAGGTTCCACCGTATTAATAAAGTGAAAGACTATCGAATGTTCTCAAAAATCCTTGTAACTCGTAAAATATCAGAATCAAAATATAATAATGTTGTTTTGAGAAACCCACATACCATATACGGATCAAACGTTATAGATAAAAATGATTCAAAATAAATCACGATATATTCTAGGCGTTAAAACTCCTTTAATGTTTTCTAAAAAATCATGACAATACTTTTAGAAACGAGCTTTCCTTTTGATTTGAATAACAGACTCCATCAAAATGTTTAAGTCAACGATGTTTTATTTTATATCTTAAACAAAACATGGATGTAACTCTATGTAACAACAATAGAACTGTTATAATTACAATAGAGAAACACTTTTATAGTGTAAGAACATGAATATATTGGGCACATAGAAGTTGTGAAGCTTTGATCTTAGCGAACATGAAAAATTCTAAGTTGAAAGTCGACAAGTTGAAGCGCGGAAAAGTCGAAAACCTTAATCAATGTAAAATTCAATATTTGAACGTAACAACGATACATGATGAATTACACAAAAAAAAATGTAACACTTGGACAAATAGAAAACCTACCTCACGTGGTCGGGCTCGACGATCATTTTAGACGTAATGTTTTCAAAGTACTCCAAACTGGTAACGGTGAAAAACTTGCGGATCCATCAATACAACACTGATACAATTGATAACACTTTGCTACTAGACAACAATTGAGACTCCCCAAAAATAGTTGAAAATGTAAACACGTCGCGAAAGACGCGGCGCGATGCCGGCGGTCGGAAGGGAAGTGCGCGGTGCCTGCGGCGGCAGCGGCGGTCCCGCGTGGAATGAGACGCCGCGTGATTTACGACCCGCCTGCAGCGCCCCCGCCCCGCACGCCCCTCGCTAGAGAGAGACAGGTGCCGCTGTAACGGACCACGCGCCGCGAAAGACAGAGACGGCTATCGGTATCCAACTTCGAGGGGTGGCGCTGCGTAATGCAAGCGTGCGTGCGATGCGCGAGGTGGACGTGCAGTGACGGGCGATCGTTCCGATGACAGCCGACTGACACAGCGGAGCTACTCCGCATAGCTGAGTCACAGTCGTAACACCAATGAAAAATGTACAGACCATCCTTGATGGCCAATAGGCGCCATAACTTTTTAACGAGATTGTTTACGGAATTCCATTTATGTAGGTGGAGTAAGCAAAGATGAAGCGCGCTCGGTGTGGTAGATTGAAGTCTCGGGGCTTAAAGAAGATTACCCGGACAGGGTTGACGGCGTTGACAAGGAAATGGCGCGTTAACAAAACGCCGAGACGAGTCCTTTTAACGACTCACGGACAGACAGGGGACGCGGACGGATTTACGCGTATCACGAACAGATTTCCTGCTTTGACAAAGGGAAAATATTTTCTCATGTTTATTTTATTTTTACGCAAGGAAACGTTAGGACACTTCCGAACGACAATACAATAAATGTCAGACGGCCAATCGATAGTGACAGGACGTCGTCTAGATAAATAAATTAACAAAGTAAAGAAACTATGTTCCGTTAATCCCCGGAAACTAATGTACTATACCTACGTTTTACAGCCCATAATACTGTTTTTATTATCATTGAACGATCTCAAAGTAAATGTTATCAACGCAGCCGATCTAAACAACTGTTATAGTGATTTGACAGAACCTTGTTCCAAACCCCAAAAGTTTTATAAAGTTTTTAATAAGAGAATCGCACAGCTGTTTATTGCTTCCTATGAGCATTAGTCGGCTGCGGGTCCATCAATCACAAGTATTTATGTGACAACTAGCTCTGTCTCTTTCCTGCGCCAAACTAAAATAACCCCGAGTGGGTTGTGACATAAACAAAAGAATTCTAGGCTATTTTTCTACATGTAACGACAGATGATAAAAATGTTAGTGGGATATATTTTAGACTGTGGTCGTCTTGATGTATAGGAATTAGGACAGAGCGGTTTTATGCGTCAAATGTGTGCATAGTGCGGGCCGATGTATGGGGGACACCTGACATCGTTTGAATAATTTTGCAGTAACAAAGCAAATTTTATAACTGACACATGTCTCCTTGGTAATAAAATTGCAGTGAGCTTGATAGTAGGTATACATTGTACGAACGCTTACAGAGAATATGGAAACAAGTGGGGACGAGAAAGATCCTAGAAATATACCGAACCTTTATGAACGTGCGAAAATAAATATATCTGAATGATTGTGTCCAAGTTGAATCTTGTTAGATTTAATGTAACAACTTTAAGAGAACTGTTTTTACATAAAATTGTCAATCACGATCTTAAGAGATGGAGGAAATAACAACTTTTAAACAGAACTTGGCAAATATTTTTAAATTATTTTGCAACCATTTTTATTTCAACTTTTTAATGGATTCTTTTTTACTTTTATAGTGACAGGTTGCCAGACAAAATTGCTTGTTTAAAACCAATAAAAAAATCTAACCACTAGAGTAAATATTTTTTCATTATTTTACAATTGGCAAAGAAATGAACGATAAACTAAGTAATAAAAACCTATTCTAAGAAAGGGTAAGTCCAGCCAAAGCTAATTGTCAAATTTATATATTTTAGATGGCGTGACCATTCACGCCATCTAAAATATATAAATTTGACATTTCGTTCATTCTATTAATTCGTGTTCATACATGAAGTTGGTTTCATTGCACTATTTCGTTATTTTCGGTCATTTCAATACTCACTTTACATCAATATTTATTCATCGTAGAAAGTTTTAGAAATAAAAACCTTAAATATTGCTTATTTCCTCGTAATAACTTTCTTCAAAATGTTTCCGACATAGCCTCCAACTCTGTTTAATTAAAATAATTCTATACGAATAACTTAAGCCTTCTTCTAAGTATAGGGTCTTTTGGAAAATGATAAGACACCAATGTCTGAGAATTTAGGAATACAGCAACGAGTCATTTTCGTAAAAATTAATAATAACTGCCTCACGCCTTGTATTATTAGCCTTTATAGGAATTAGCTATGACAGCGCCATTTTGACAGTTGCCTTCTCCATTAAATAAAAGTTTTGTTTCGAAATCATATTTTCTTGAACGAATCGACCGAAACATTTAACTAATTAGTAGAGAGACGTAGATACGAAGCCAGACTTTGATAATTTCTCTAATTCGCCTAATCTCATAATTAGACACTTCAGAAGATAACTTTTTAAGAAGATACTTTGGCTACTGTATATACTTACTCTCGTTTAAGAATTTAGAAGCACATATAGATATCTGTGCTTAATTATTCTGATGTTAATTATAGAAGAGATAAAATGTAATAAATAGAAGACAAAAGAGAACGAATAATATCTAGCCGAACAAGATAACTCATGGTAATACAAAATAATAACTGGAATTTAGAGCCTTCTGCTCCGAGCTAGATAAAGTACACTAAAATAAACACAATATATCAAAGGATGACATATTTATCAGAAATTACAATAGCATACTCAATCGTTAAGCAAAAAAAAAACGATTACTGATAAAGAACTAATTAAAACATTAATTTGCTTAGCTAAACATGCCAAGTCAAAGTTTAAAACAATGCGAAATTACTCGTAAATTAGAAAAAGACATCGTTACTTCTAAACCCATAATTAAACATCTACATATCAATACTTCCGTTATAGGAATGAAAGAAATAATAGAAACTGTTTCACCTCTTTATTGTCACATTATTGTTAAACTCGATTTATTACACTTGACCAAGTGACTTACAACTTGCTTAGAACTGGTTACGATGACAAAGCAATTCACTACAACCTGCGACTACGTAGATACGAGTATTGTTATATTCACATTCAATGAAAAGAAGAACATTTTAGTGTCTTATAAAATTCATATTGGATTTTTTTTAGATTTGTGCTCATCGTTCGGGAGTTTAAAGAGGAATGTACACAGAATATATAATATTAGGTCCTTACATATGAAATTGGCGTTTTGTATGGAAGGAACAAAAAGTCGAATATTTTTTAATATAATATATTTAATTAATCAAAGTATGAACCATTGTTTTCAATGCACTTTTGCCATCTTATAGGTAGTTCATTGATCCCTTTACTAAAAAAACCAGTCGGACGGGAATCAATAAAATCTTTGAAGGCGATTTGGACTGCCCCATCGGAGTTGAATTTTTTCCCTTGCAAAAAGTTATCCAAATTGCGAAAAAAATGGTAATCTGTTGGAGCAAGGTCCGGGGAGTACGGAGGATGTCTAAGACATTCCAATTCAAGCTCTTCTAATTTGGTAGCCGTCTGTTGCGCAGTGTGTGGTCTGGCGTTGTCGTGCTTTCAAGCTTTTTAATCTTCCCAATTTGCTTCAAGTGAATTAAAACAGTTTTATCACTAACATCGAAGCCTGCAGCTAACTCGGACGTGGTTTGCGATGGGTCCGCTTCCACAATAGCCTTCAATTCTCCATTATCAACTTGGGTCTCAGGCCGTCCACGGGGCTTGTTCTGCAGGTCGAAATTTCCGAACGAAAACGTTGGAACCAAAAACGAACTGTGTTTTCTTTTGCAACATGACCGCCATACACATCATTCACCCTTCGAGTCGTTTCCGCAGCACTAGTGCCACGGCGGAACTCGTACTCGTAAATAATGCGATATTTTAAATTTTCCATTTTGTAAAATGAGTGACGCAAACAGAAAAAACAGAAGAAAAAAAACAAATGAATGACGGTCATCGAAGCACAAATACATGAGTAAATAGCTGTACAAATTTGAATTTGGAATTCCTTACCAAAGAGGAGAAATTCGTGATTAAAGTGGCCAGTACGAAAAACGCCAATTTCATATGTAAGGACCTAATAGTACTACGAATAGAGGACTTAAGGAAGTGCCAAAGCAGACTTTTGTAGAACAGGGAGATGCTTTGACAAAGAGAAACCCATAGAAGATTCAAACCATTCCAGAATGTATAATTATGAAAATACATTACCCCAATCGAATTCTGCAACACTCAATCAAACTTGACTCAACTAATGCTTTGCCGACATTCCCATCGGAACCCATATTTTTATCCATTTTAGCGAATACACAAACTAAATCAGTAGATCTAAAATCTAAACAATAGAACTTCAAGGCACTAGAACCTCAAAATGATTGATCACGCCACCTCAGTGCAGCTAATTGACATTGATTGAACAGACTTGCTACAGCACAAACTTTACCGTTCCCTTTCCTTAAACTTTGCTTTCCTTATTTCAATCTTCATAAAGCTCAGGTTCGTTTAACTTTTGATTTTTTTATTGTATTGCGTTTGTTTGCACTCATACCTGGTCGGTCGAAAGATAAAGATTTGAAATAAAAGATTTCTATACAATTAACATGTTAATGATGTCCTCAAGTTCATATTAGTGAGGACGTAGTATCTATGCATAGTACATATACTTTAAGCCGGTTTTCAATTCACTGACATATGGGAGGGCTTTTAAGTGCAATGGATTTATTTCTATTATGAACTAACGAAGGGATCAGAGCTTTAAAAGCGTCAAAAACGATACGTAGTAACATGACAAAAATGCGTTTTTCCAGGAAGACAAAAAGTTTTTATCAACTCTGAAAATATTGAAATTGACTGGAGCTATTCAAGTTTTACGAATAACATATTATTTAAATGATTAATTTATTTGAATTCCACGACACACAACCTAAGTGATAAACGACCTATAATATTAATTTATTATTTTTATAAAATTACATTAAAATACGTCAATACATCTAATTAAATATTGGAATTAATCGAGTTGCAGCTGTCCTCATATCGATTCGATACGGCTCTCGTACAATCTGATTAACGATTCGTAACACAACAATATAAATCAGCTAATAATCGAGACGTGTGAGTAAATAATCGATATTTTTCTTATTGTTAGGTAATCAAATGATGTGTCGTCTTGTAGTGTCCGATTGTCCATTCCCATTGTTTTTCTAATAATGTGCTGGGTGGTAGTATTATTTTAACCAAAATAAAAAGAGTTGAATGCAAGATTATATTTTGACGGGTAGTCCCTCATGGATTTACCAACATTTGTATGATGGACTTTGTCGGTTAAGGAAAACATCAGTCTATCGATAAATTTAAACAGAGTATTAAACACTATATTAAATCAAAATCAATCTGTCTAGCGTATTCTCTACTATGTTGGGGTCGGCTTCCAGTCTTACCGGATGCAGCTGAGTACCAGTATTTTACATGGAGCGACTGCCTATCTGACCTCCACAACCCAGTTACTGGGTTTCTCGATACCCCTTGCCAAGACTGGTTGTCAGACTTTTGGGCTTCTGACAAACCGTAACGACTGTCAAATATCTACAAATAACAGCCTTGCTTATTGTGCTTTCCGAGGCACGGAGGGGTCTCGGTATGTTATGGACGTTCACCCATCCACGGACCAACCTCGGCAAGCGTTGCTTAACCTTGTAAACCAACCCTTGCTGCTGTTATTATTTAGCGGCGACCCCTTATATTGAATATATATTATCTCAATTTAATATTAAAAAGAAAACTGTTCTTGTTACCCTTTCGGTATTATTTTTAGTTCATTCGTTTGTGACTGTAGGAACAATATCCATGGCAAACCCATTCGATAGATACAATGACGTTCAACAACAACCTGCCATCAAAGCGTATCCGCCTCAGATACATATCTCCTCATGACCTCCGCATAGTGATTAATTAACACAATCAAAACATCCATCATGTATTATTCTAATAAATATCAATAATCATTAATTTTCATGTCGATCTAATGATCTAATACAGCAGGACACAGTGAGTGATAAGTGATATATCTGTCGTGTGTATCTGGCGTTCATAGATATGGTCACGTTCAGTTGGAATATTCTAGAAGATTTTCCTGATCATGCAGTGACTGCAAAAGCTTTGTTTTACAATGTTGAGATGGCTCCGCTGTACTCATAAGGTTGCAAGGACATCGACCATGGATTCAGTAAGTACCTGATTCTTGAACCACCAGCGTCGAAAAATCCGTCGGTTGTCAAAAAAAAAAAAAACTGTTTTTTCATACAAAAGTGCTATACCAACGCGGTCAAAATGTATGGAATAGCAATTTTTTTTTTAAATAACTTACGAAACATTTCAACGTCCCCCGGACCAGAATCAAGTAGATACTGAATCCATGGTAACGAGCTGTGCATCGATGTCCTTGCTACCATAAAATGATAATGTCTGCAAATGGCGCTAAACTTGATTTTGTTTGTAACGTTAAAGGTTAAGAATTATCAATTATTGTTTATTCTACATTGTTTGTTAACTTAACTGACCTGTCTACAATAGAAGCGGAAGCGATTTTCAAAATATTATTATTTAGAATAGATGTGTTTCTTTGACTAGTTTCATAATGCCGGCCAAGTGAAAAAACAAAGTCGTTGATGTTGTCATTGTCTCGGGCTGCACTTACACCAAAATCTTTGGTGACTTATGCCGTAACTCCTGACCCATCAATCATTCTTACCAAGATCGATAAATCCAAAAGCATTTCAAAATGAAAATTGATGGAACGTCATTTTGAAAATTCAGATCATTTTTAGTGGTTCTGCCCACTATAACTGTCACTGACGAGTCCATTCATTTCTCTATCTTTACCAACTTCTTTGTGCGCTCCAAACATTCTAAAATAAACTTTAGAATCCTTTCAACAAGATTTATTTTAAATGCACATTTAAATTTTCATTCCTCTATCTCGACTATATAAAATTTTCGTATTACATATACCAATTTTAACTTTATGCGCTTTGCAATAAGAGTTATGTTGGCTGTATTTTTAAGTTGGTTGGGTAAGTAGTGATGTCAGTGGACATTCGTTGTCAACTGATCGGTGGAAACAATGGGATCATTAAAGTGGACACCATGGAGTGATGTGCAGACCTCCGCGTTGACAATAGCGTATGGTATTATGAATGGGTCCGTTGGTTCGAGATGGTTGGTGATGGTTTAATTTCCATAAAAGCCTTGAGGTGCGGTATTGGAATGGATTGTTCTTGCAAGTTTGAGCCTGTAGACATTGGGGCTTTGAATCAAATGGATTATTATTTAAACTCAAATACTTCTACGTCTGGTCAATGTAAGAACAGTTATGGAGAGATCAACTAACATTTAAGTAAATTAATGACTCTGTTCTGTCGGAAGATTGGAACAAAGATCGTCATATTTTTTGTCTGCGTCCGAAACTAATGATGCGTCAACAATTTCATGATTATTTTGGCTATCCGTACTCATATGTAGGACTAGGAACCTAGCGAAAATCTCATTTCATATTTCCTAATTTGCAGGAAGCTGTACAATGTCTTGTAAACTCAGATCTAACTGATCAAACTAGAAATTTCAATCGTCAAGACGATTTTGAGCCCTTTATCCACAATTTCACGATTCCGACAAAGGAGTATGATATGACCAATAAACTGGTATCATCAACCTATTTAACTTAAACTGTTTATATAGCATTGGGAGCTTCATGGTCTATAGAAGATGATAACTGTAAGAAACCTTCATCTTGTAAAGAATCTAGAACTCACCTCTCAACATTAGGATCCTGGATCAGGGTAGCTGGTATACTGTGCTCGATGTCGTCACGTTCGTCAGGTGCGGGGGAGGTGCGGGACGCAGGGGAAACAGAGCCGGACGCTTCGCCCTCTCCCCCTTCCTGCCTCTCCCCCCGGTCACCTCGCTCCTTCACTCCGCTTTCTGGACTGTTGGCTTCCTCTGTGGACAATGGAGAAGATGTTGTTAGAGAGGTTGTAGACAGGTAAAAAATTAGTCACAATATGGTTTAAATACAAACTCAAGGTAGACATAATTATTCTTCTGGTAGGATTAACAGGTAATATTGACCACACTTTCATCTTCAAACGTTTAATTTCTAATGATGCTGACAGAATTAACACTTTGATCCTCGTACTATTTGAAAACAGTCACGTTGATAGGCCTAACTTTAGTAAAGAAACCTTCAGTGACAAACTCATATCACAATAAGCTGTTAGAAATCAATGAATATGCATCCATATCGCATATCAGTCGTCATGTTGGACAAATGGAAAAATTCTGAAGCAAACAAGCATGACACAGACAAAACTGATACAGAGCTAATTAATACTGAAAACAAAACACCAACTGACAAATTAATCATGATAATAAAGACATTTTAAAACCGTATTTAGGTTGATTTAAAAGGGAACAGATAACAGTATATCGCTTTATTGCGATCGTTCATCATCTAAATGTAATAATCGGCGATAGGATAGATATTAAAAATGATAATACAGGGAAAAACACAATTGTAATGGGGCCATCGTTCGTTGCGCAAAACCATGTGATCGATAATTGATTGATTGGTTATATTACGCTAGTCACAGACGGAGCAATTATTCAAAGTATATCTGCTGACATAATTTGGGACGATAGTATCGATAAAACGAATATTGATACAAAGATACGGTTTTTATCAGGCTTTGAAGGAGTCACCTAATTAGACGGAGATAGTAGAAATGATTGGTGCTTTTCTTTGGGGCTTAGCAGTTTTTTAATGATAGTAATAATACGTGATAGTAATACTACTATAAATTAAATTCGATTGAAGATAACAGTGCATTGGGTATTGCTATCCAAAAAGCTGATTGTGGGGTTCGAAATTACATCTCATATAGATTCAAACGAGCACGTTTTTTGTTAGCTACTACGTGTTTAATTCCTTTATTCTATATCATAGACGAAGCAGGAACAAAAAAAGTGATTAACTTGTTAATTCCGACATACCATATCGCCCGGACCTTTCGCAATAAGAAAGGCAATAACTATTTATTGTTATTTGTTCTTCTGAATTGTAATTAGAACGTTTATTATGGCAGTTGTCATTATGAGGTATTTCCATCACATTGAACGATTTGCACATTTGCTCTGTCCGACCATGAAATCATTTTTGCAGAAATTAAAATATTTGTACGTTATCTTGCATCTGTTAAGGAAGCCTTGCTTTAAAACCATAATATAAAAATATATAAAGAATGTCAGCACTCATAAATTCAAAAGATATCACATGATTAAACAAAACCATTCAAGAATCATTATTCAACAGAAGAAGTTCACAAACTGACAATGATGAACAGCGAAAGTTAAAAAAGAACATCTAATATCTAAAACAAAGCGCTCGTTTGACCGTAACGAAAATCCGCGGCCAAAAAGAGAACCCGCCGATTATGAAGTTATCGTCCGTCCGAAAAACGCATTGGCAAAAAAAACGTATTTGAAACCGGATAGCCGAATTGGCGCCGCGGTGGCCGGCCCGCTTATTTCACTGCCCATTGATTCGTGAACCGCGTTTCTGTACGCTAATTGATTAAAACGCAACGTGTCAATCCGGTGCCGGACGCCAAAGATGCGGTTGCGGACGAAACGCCCGCGGCGGTCTGCATTGTGGCTAGTGGTGGGACGAATGGTCCCGGGGCCGGGTGTCCCGTGGTTGTGACTATAGAGCACGGCACGGGACGCGAGATTTGTTTGGCATTATGAGCGTTTACTACCATAACTTTAGTCAACAACAAAGCTGTTTTATACTAATTATGCATATTGCAGTAATAAAACTGAGTCATTTCTAAATAAATGTAACCTTTTAATCATCAAACCAGCAAATTATATTTTTGGCGCATACCGATATAGAATTATAAATAATTTTGATTGATTGGTGCCAATTATTATTGATACTAAGTAATACAATATATGAGAGGGTTTTCCACATTCTCTGGGTTTTTTGCTCCGAAAATAACAACCCGATAAATCAACAACCGAATCATAATCCCGGACTCACGTTGATCCGAGTGGGAAACAAGCGTGGGCCATCCCTATTCCCGATCCGTATGTGCCAGCCAATTGATCAAAGGAAGTGATAGGCCACTGAATATCTGCAGGTGACTCTGATTCGCTCTATGAACGTGAATTTTAATGAAGCCACCCCTTTAGCGCATTGTCTGTGAATTATGGGAGAGTAATGAAATGGTATGTTTGTTGGGGATCATTTTTTGCCTTTGAGGGTGATGTGAATTTATTTTTAATTTTATTATTTAGATTTTTTTAATTGTACACTTTTGTGGTCCAGTTTTAAGTTGTAGTTGTGGAATGTTTTTTCTCAAATAAAATAAAGTATTATGTAAGTATGTTTTGGAGACATGATAAATGACGTAGATGAAAGTTATATTTCAAAATCAAAATACGGACATTAATTTCGATTAAATCTTCAAAAAATTCAAACGTCCGCATAAATTCCCTACTGAAGACAAATGTCTCTAATTATGGTTTTAAGAAAACAGTTATTTATAATGACCTTATTAACGGTCATCTGTCTGCTTTCGTATTGTCTCTTCAATAACTCAGAGTTCAACTATTGTAACTCAAAAATACGTGCCATTTTTTTTTCCAATTCGTCACAGAGAGGCCAGAGAGTCACAAAGCTTACGTACTCTTTAGAATTCTGACGAAACAATAGAACAATTTCACGAAAATCACCGTGAAACCGATGTGATTACTGATTACCGATTACAATTGTTCACCAAATGACAACGTTAACTAAACCGTTTCTTAATAAAACGTTATGAATCTTGATTTTTATCGATACTCGACGAAATGGATCGATAGTTTTAATACAACGTACGCTCAAGTTTAAACTCTATTTTGTTGTTTTTAAAGTTTATATTTGCGAGTCAGTGCAATTTTTACAGTTGATTTGTAAAAGGTAAATTGTAAAATGTTCTAAAAACAACTTTCTTTAATCGAAATATGAATGCTCATGTTGTCGTAGATAATGGAATAATCTTTGAAGTTGATTTAGAATAGGTAAGCTTTCCTATCATTATGATAGTGAACAGAGATAAAGTTGAAACACATAGGTACACTGCCTTATAATAATCAGCCTATAATGTTCCCACTGCTGGGACACAGACCTCCTCTCTGTGAGAGGGATCGGGCCCAGCGCGAGTCGGTAGATGCCATAGGTAACCGCTGAACCGACTTAGATGGGTATAGAGATAGTTTGAGTCCCGGGAAAGGACATTGGATACTTTTTATCCCGACACTTCCACGGGATCGAGACTTATGCGGGTGAAACCGCGGGACGCAGCTAGTTAATTCAAAGTTCTGACTGACTGAGATATCAACGCACAGCCTTAGCTGTTCCTAGAGACATGGAATTTGGGGGGTGTGTTCTTTGTGAAGAGCAGGTATCCACTAAGAAAGGGTTTTTCGAAATTCCTCTTAGGTGTTGAAATTTTACGCGGACAAAGTCGCGAGCAGAAGCTAGTGTATAAATACATTGAACGTTACTTCAACGCTTGTCGATCAACGTTAAACATCAAATCAACAATTAGTTTTGAATCTTGGAACCATCAGTTAACATTTTCAGCAACTCACGTTTACGCATCAAACTTAGCGCGGTAAGTTTCACTTAATCGGTTGTTATCATTCGTTATCACATGATCAATCAACGGCAGATGTCGGTAATCCAAACTAGTGATAACTGATAAGGGCTGTTTCGCAATAACCGTGGTTACTGTTGACATACTACTTGTAGTTGGAGATAGGAGTTTTATTTGCAAAACTTGTGTATCTATTGTAAGTAGGATTATTACTTTTAAGGTGTTTCAATGTAGACTTTGTGTACCTAATTTCATGTAAGTAGATACCTAGGTTCCAGTGGCGTGCATTCCATGTAGGCATTGAAGCAGTGCCTACTTCGATATATCAACATAAACCTTTAGTGTGTGCGCCCCACAGTTAAGAAACTCACTAAATTATCATACCTAACAAAAAAACAAAATCTTCATACAAACACGCGCGGCAGTAGGCAGTCGCCAGACTGCCTACCCGGCTCCCGTACTATTCGCACATTGTCATTGATCTTTACTCGTTCAAGTTAATACGACAAAATTAAAAATACGTACGTCTCACGCGTAACACCATGACGTTTGACCTTCGCAATTTATCACTCTTATGTAGGCATGCCTACTCAAATGACCACACTTTTGACCTCACTTTTTTCTGATTAGTGACCGTGTTTGTCTAGACTAGACCCGGCCTAGTGCCTACCTATTCTGAAAACCAATGCACGCCACTGCTAGGTTCCTTTGTAAGTTTGGGTTCTACTGCCTTACGATATCGTAGAAAAGCTTTTTGTAAGTTACGTGTTTGTAATTGAGGTTTGATCATAACGCTGATTTAATTTTAGGTTTTTTAGTTGTTTAGTTGTTGCTAACCGATGTCAAAACTTTTTGGTCATTACGAATACATATTTGACGTTTACAACCGAAAAGAACTCCGAATCTAACCAACATCCTTTTACTACCACAGATCAGAACCGCGTAACTACCATCAACAAACATAATACGTAAAGTTCAAAGCATTCAATCAGTCGGTGCGGTGTCGGCGCGTAATTTCCTCGCGACCGTCCCGTTGTCCTGACGTTGTCGTGCCGTTGTCGTGCCGTTAGCGTACCTTCTGTGCCGGACAGCACAAAGAGCAAGAACTCTTTGTTGGGGGACCGATTCCGCATTGAAATTGAACGAAGTTTCGCGATATTGATAGGTCAATTTTAATTTTCAATAAGTTATAGTTGCTTTGAATGGAATGTTGGTGTTGTTTATTAAATTGATAGCGTTGATTATTTTGTTCTGCTGCGGAAATGTAGTTGAATTAAAATATGTTTTGTTATGCATTTGTTTTATTCGATATTTTATGGAATATCCTTGATATTTGCAAACGTAACGTGTATAAAAATTACTCACTTTTTTTTTTAATTTTGGCAACTTAGCCGATTTCGACTATTCTGCCAGTTTACTGACTATTAATATTATTTCGCTTCACATTGGTACTTAAATTGGGATGTCATGATTAATGTCAACAAATTTTAATGACTTTTAATTTTCACTTATCAAGATAGTTTTAAGTATATTTTCCGAGCATCAACTGATATATTAAAATTTAACCCTCGCACAGCTCACCTTAACAGAATCCCTTTATCTCTACATCACCGTTTCTTTCCACAGCTCGCCCAATCACAGCTCACTAATTACAAACACTGTAAAAAATAAACGGCAAACTAAAAACATCACCGATCTGTCACCGTTTCGTGCATGTTCCGATAAATCCCTTGCGCACACGCACGCACTATAAATCGTGCTTACCACCGATGGGTGATCGCGATGTTTCGAATTTGTCCTTCGACTTTAGTATTAAGTGCTCCAATTATAATCGACCGGTTCGCTGATCGAGTTATGCTTTTATTTTTAAATTTTTTGGGTGATTTAGTGGGTGAAAGGTTTAGTATTAATTTTAGGGGTTATTTTGTTGCATGGTGATTTTTAACCGACTTCAAAAAAAGGAGGAGGTTCTCAATTCGTCGGAATTTCGGAAACTTTTTTTTTTTTTTTATGTATGTTCCCCGATTTCTCGAAGACGCCTGGACCGATTTGGAAAATTTTTCTTTTGTTTGAAAGGGTATACTTCCCAAGTAGTTGCATGATCATCAGGTCAGGATCTGATGATGGGATCCCAGGGAAATCGAGGGCAACCTTCAAATTTTATAGGCACATAGTACCATTTTCATATATTTTCTAAAGCTGTTTAATTATTTGCATCTGATAATCATCATCTCAGGTGGATGAGCTGATGATGGAAGGTACAACTCCTCAACGGCTTGGAGTTAAAAGAAAATTCTTTCAAAATTATTTATAGTAACACTCGTGCATTTGCTCTCGGAAAGCACCATTTGGTGAAGTGGAACTGATGATGAAGACCACAGATGGCCACCGGAACTACTCAATAATATCTCCGTACTATTTCACGGGTTGCGATTCGATACTTTAACATGGTTGCTAAGCAATTTATGCTCGTCACAATGTGAATGGTGATATGGAGCTGATGGTGGACCAGGAGAACTCTTCAACAATTAACTTCCCTGCATCGGTAAAGGCAATATGTTGTAAAAGGCGATGAGAAAGTTGACACTAGGCTATTGTAACTGAGATAAATTATAAGCAGACCCACTAAAAAGCGTGAAACAAAAACTTTTTAACAAAAAAAAAACCGACTTCCAAAAAACCCACTACAAAGTGAAAAATAACTTTAATTTCGGAAGTCGGTGGCAAAAAACTAAAATACAGATCCAAAGACACCGACTTCCGAAATTAAAGTTATTTTTCCTTTGTAGTGGGTTTTTTGGAAGTCGGTTTTTTTTGTAATGTTGATTTTTACTTGCAGCGTTTTCTATATTATGCGAATTTATTTTGTGTGTATGATGTGAAAAAAAACTCATCATGACTTATCTAATACAATTTCCATAGTTTGCACAGACAAATGAAGGCTCCAAGACAGGTGCGACGCGACCGTGCATCTAGTAGAACAATTTACTATCATAAAGTTTTCATAGAAATCGCTGTCGCATTGCGTCTGTCTGCGGGAGCCTTAAATACTGTAATGTCACTGTCGTGTCGGTCAACTATATAAATTGTAATGACACGACAAAATTGAATTAAATCCTCAGTAAGAAAAGTACTTGCAAGAAAATTACGCAACGCGAAAAGCTACAAATTTTGTAGATTATTATGCGTTCCTAACAATTCAACATTCGCATTGAAAAGCTCCTTTATTTGAAGGACTACACAACATGATTAGTCTACCCTTCCTATTTGCCAAACACAACAACTAAACCTACCATTTTATAATTCACCCCGTGCATATCGCGCACAATATTGATTCTACACAATAAGCAAGCGGTATCTGGCGGTAATTGACCGGCCGTCCCGGTTGCGCTCGTAAAATGTCAGATACCGCGTTGTCCGCGCCGCGTATGTTCCCGATAGTCGCCACTGGGGTGAGTAGACTGATAACTGAGAATAATGTGGCGGTGGTGATAGCGTGGTGATTATGTGATTCGTGGGGAAAAGATTGGGGTTAAATAGGCTCTGTTTTGTACAAAAATAGTCGTTTTTTTAAACAATTGCACTGTTAGCGTCCTTGTGTCGGTATCGGTCCGAGTGTTAAGGCCGCAGCACACTTGTAACGCCCGACGCCATCCCACGCTTACTTATTGGCCAAATGACGAAAATAGCTCAACGAGATGAAAAATGTGGCCAATGAGTAAGCTTCATTGGTGTGGCGTAACGTGGTGTGTTATAAGTCTGTTTTCGCCTTTAAGGGGAAATGCGGTCGGAGAGACTTTTGAAAAAGTCTAAGTAAAAAGTCATAATTCGAGGTTTGGTTCTCGCCTATTTCCTCCTCCAATATTGGACCAATTTAAAAGATATTTCATAAACTGAATAAGAACAATATTATACTGTGTCCCTATGTTTTTCTTTTTTCATTAATAGTTGTCAAATGTGTACACTAGTCACTAGGCCTCTGATGACAGCGGTTTAAATCGGCATTTTATGAGAGTTCTAGTGCTTATAAAAATAACGTATCATCAAAAAGGAAAACATAAGGACATAGAAGTATTTAATATTTATTATTCTATAAAAAATTATTGCTTTATGGTCATTAACCAGAAAGAAAACAGGCGAGAGCGTTTCTATGGAGAATAGACCAACCGCATTTCCTCTTAATTCATGCTGTGTTGCGAAACAATGGCCAGTCAATAAGAAGACTGATGTTGATACTACTTTGAAAAACTGTTAACTTATCACTGAAGTAAGTTGACTGATGCAGTAGTTCTATATATTGTCAGCCTGCTAACATGTATACACATGCTCTGGACGATATACATAAACTTCGACCAGATGTTCAGACCATGGAAATAAGCATTTTTCATTATGGGCACATTAATGAATTATTATTTTTTGTTAATTTTCATATAAACTAAATACCTTGACGTAAATCGCCCGATATGCATGCCTCTTTATCTGAATTGACAACGATGACGTATTTTCATTCATAAGATTTGGTGGGCTACAACTTGCCACAACTGTGTTAAGACCCTTTCTTACTGCATGCACAATTAAATGAAATGAAA
Source organism: Amphipoea oculea (assembly GCA_945859645.1). Classification (NCBI taxonomy): domain Eukaryota; kingdom Metazoa; phylum Arthropoda; class Insecta; order Lepidoptera; family Noctuidae; genus Amphipoea; species Amphipoea oculea. The sequence goes on from OX243873.1 coordinate 22,205,682, forward strand.
TTACAAATATCTTTGTAACGAAGCCTTTTTAAGTACTACTTCCTTTGTAACATTTAATTTGTAAAAGCTATAGAAGCCTCTGACAAAGTTTATGGATATCGTAAAGAACACGGTGCATATAAAGTAAATAAATAAACGGGTATGATCTAGCTGTCAAACCAAACTTGGGATCATCGCATTATTGTGTGATTAACGCTGAAAATGAAACCTTGTGAAGGCCGCAGGAACCCAGTGGATGCGGGAAGCACAGAACCGGTCGAAGTGGAGGTGCTTGGGAAAGGCCTATGTCCAGCAGTAGACGTCTTTCGGCTGAAATGATGATGATAATGAATGCTGAAACTCATGAGGGAGAGGCTGCTGCTCTAAATTGTCTCCACAACAAACAATATACTCTGGCCTTTTTCCCATGGAATAGAAGAAACTATAGACGCCACCTGCTACGAACCTTACATAAAGATGCACATTCTATAAAAAATAGAATATTATTTTTTATTTACAGCACCTTAAATAGCCACATAATCATCAGCAAAAGAACAATGATGTCTTCATCAACGTCACTACCAAAATATCAACCCTCAAATGCGCGGTGGGTCATCGCTGACGCGTTTAGACGTCGACGTCGACGCAACAAGTTACAAACACAACGAGGCTCAAGTGTAACTTGTCATGACGTCGCAGCGAGTCTCTTGTTTACGTCAGGTTTGTGGACTCTACGAGTGGGCTTCGGTTTTCATGCAAAACGTTTGTGGGAGAAACTGTTTTAGGGGTGGTTCTTCAGTGCAAGGACCGAGTAAAGTTAAGGTAGATATTGTTTTATCCTAATTGTTATTCTATTATTTAAATACATGCGACTCTGGATTAATGCTATGTACTTACTCGTGTGTGTTTAGTTGGTAAGCCTTGTTAAATAAATAAATTCATATCTTTGCAGTTTATCTTGTATATAATAATAGCAGCGCCCCGCGGTTTCACCTGCGTAAGTTTCGATTCCGTGGGAATATCGGGATAAAAGCTATCCTGTGTCCTTTCCCGGGACTCAAACTATCTCTATCCTACCAAATTTCATCTAAATCCGTTCAGTGGTTTAGGCGTGAAAAGGCAACATACAGACAGACACAGTGTTACTTTTGAATTTATAATATTAGTATTAGTATGGATAAGAAAGAAATGACAAAGAATTTTGAAGTTCTGAGAAGCAATATTATTTTGTAAAATTTTCGGTGTAGATAAGTAACTAGATACCTATTACGACAGTATTAAATACGTAAGTACCTACCAATTTTCCTTATTCGAATAATATTTAGCAATCGATTTTTTACTATCTGACATGAAGGATGGCGATAATTAATTAGTGATAGATGCGTCTACATATCTATCAATCTCTGTATCTACATATCTATTAAACTTGGCCAGTTCAAAACAGGGAGACTATATCAGCCCGAGAAAATTTTATGAAAATTATACCCTTTCAATTTAAAGAAAGAAAGAAAGAAAAATGTTTATTTATGAATGTTTTTTTAAACAAATGCATTCAATTTGAACTCCACCATCCTACCATCGAAATATATTTTCATACATAAACGGTACATTAATAAACATGTATGATAACACTAAGGTATCTAACATTGAGCATATAAAGCTTGCGCAACAAGTAACAATTTGTCGCTGTCACTCCGGCGCGGGAGGGTTGACTCCGAGTATATCAACTATTTGAGCTCCTGTTAATGTTCCTACTTACGTCTTGTCGGCATTCATGGCGGTTATGGGTTGGATGTCACTATTTCATGATGTGTAAAAGTAATAATGGTGTCTATGGTATTTTTAATAAAAGAAGCGATGGCTAAAAGTCATTAAAATAGACAAAAACGTATTCGTTTTTCGGAAAAAAAAAACTCAAACTTATTTTACTTTTCAATAGTTTAACAGTCTTACCAAGAGGTATCGTGTTACCCAGTATCTGGGTTGTAGAGGTCAGATAGGCAGTCAATCCATAAAAATACGTTGCGTTTACGTAAAATACTGGTATTCAGCTGCATCTGGTAAGACTGAAAGCCGACTCCAACATAGTTGGGAAAAGACTTGGTACAAGAGAACAGTGTTAACATAATAGAGAACTGTGTTACAACAAATCATGACTCGTCATTTATTTCTAGTTCATTCAGGCTTTGACCATCTCATTGCACCCATACCACAGAATACTTAAAGTACTACGTACAGAAAGGCCACTCCCATCCCCGCACTAACATCAGCACCCCGCACTTCGGCGTATTCGTCGCAGTTCTTTAACAAGAGCGCTCGCAAACACAAGTACCTCACGCACACATTCATACGTATACAAACGTCATTTTTTAATGTAGTAGTAGTAGGTAATTATTTTGCGAGCGTTGTATGGAGTGTCCGGGGTGTGCCCATACTGTGTCACAGACTGGTCGTCACATTTCACAAACACTTATTTCCAACCAACCTAAACCTCTGAAAACCTACCAATAACTAAACCCGCAACACATACATCAACAAACTTTTACCTTTCACATCAAGATAATTATATAGCTCGTTAATATCATAAATATCCATCAATGTCGCAGCGAAGTTAAATTAATACGCTCATGAATCCAGTGTCGTCGCGTATCAATCAAGAGATGGCGTTGATTGATTGGGACGGCGACCGGCGAAACAAATTCTAGTATCAATCATGTTATCGACGAATATCAATGGAGTAGGTTATTCATTTATAAAATTATTGCTTGCGTGTTTGGGTCTGGGTAGCAAGGTTTTTCGAAATTGCTGTTTATTTGTCGAAGTTTTTAGTTAGGGAAGTTATGTCATGATGACATAGAAATGGTTTAAGAATATTATAAAGAAAAGTGGCAGAAAAATAATCCTCCTTTTACCCTTCGTATGCTTAAACGTGGATCCACGCAAGACACAATGGCTTTTTAATTATGTCTGTAATTACGGCATTTAATCGGTTAACGTTGAATAGTATCATTTTGTTATTGGTTTGTGTTAAGAGTTCGGTGTTATGCATGCGATGATGAGTGTTATTATTCAAGTTGCAAAATGCTACCAAGCTTTAAGTAAAACACGTTACTTAGTTAATATTTACATAATCAGCCTATAATGTTCCCACTGCTGGGACACAGGCCTCCTCTCATTGAAAGGGAGTGGGCCGTAATCCACCTAGGGGGCTCACTGCGGGTTGGCAGATGTCACATGTCTTCGAATTTTTGGTTCTAGGACATGCCGGTTTCCTCACGATGTTTTCCTTCAACGTTTTGAGAGCAGTGGTGATGAAATAATTTACACAAAGTACTGTCTGGATTCGAACCTACGATCTACAACTCTTAAGTCACGGCTGTTACCACATGGCCACCATTGCTCTCAGTTAATATTTAAATACTTTTAATCTTTTTAGGGTTCCATACCTCAAAAGGAAAAACGGAACCCTTATAAGATCACTTTGTTGTCCGTTTGTTTGTCCGTCAGTCAAGACCCTTTTTCTCAGCAACGCGTAGAGTTATCAAGTTGAAATTAATATCAAATACGGCTGCAATATCTTGATGCAGTGACAAAATCAAACTTCCAAGTCAACGCATTCAAAAGATACGGGCGTTTATGTTCTGAAATCAAAACCTATAAGGTACTTCCCGTTGACCTACAATCATGAAACTTGGCAAGAAGCAATGTCATGTAGCACTAGTAAAGGAAAAAATCCGAAAACCGTAAATTTGTAGTAACATTACAAAAAAATATATTTTAAAACTATTTACATACTTACCTACAAATTTGTACGGAGCCCTCGGTGCGCAAGTCCGACTCGCACTTGACCGGTTTTTTTATTAATTTGGCTCTTGTTAATCGAAGTTTATGATAATATTGCAATAAAATCTAACAAAATAAATATATTGATCGATTCAGTTTATTTCATAATTGAAAATCAAGCTTTATATCATTTCACAAACAGTTTAATAAGCGAAATATTATAACTAGCTGCGCCCCACGATTTCACCCGCGTACCTAAGTGTCGATCTCGTGGGAATATCGGGATAAAGAAAAAGTAACCTAATGTTAATCCAGGGTGTCAGCTACCTCCATACAAAATTGGTCCAGTCGTTTGAGCGTGAAGAAGTAACAAATATAATATAAACACACACACTCGCAAACTTTCGCCTTTATAATAATTAAGTGTGATAAAATGAACAACGTTCATCGTCAATTTTATTTTTTATTGACCAATATTTAGTTTCGATCGATAAATCATTGATAGTTAATGACTTGAAATATAAATCAGATCTAATGGCTAATCAAAGTAAGACTTGTTTTCAACAAAAACCAAATAGAATACTTACAATATTTTTTGTTTTAAATAGTTCAATATACTTTATATAGTAATAACTTATTATGGGTAGAACAAAGTTGCCGACATTGTACCTCTCTGTTTATGTTCGGACTTATTTGGAAAAATGTCAATTCTATTAGTTGAATCTTGTTAGTTTTTGTAACATGACAAAAATACAGTCATCGAGGCAAAACCGTGTCACGTAAATATATGCAAAGTTATTCTTATAATAAACAAAAACTGCATTCACCTGCAGTTTAATCAAATTAATCAGATTGCAAAAATAATGTACCTACTGGCAAAATAAACAATTGATTTGTTTGTTTAAATTAATCTTGGCGCATCAGATAAATGTGAAGGTTATCGTCGCATTTAAATATCATGATTATCAATTGAGATGTCTCGCGTCGATAATATTGTTGAATAGATACGTCAAAATAATGAAGAAAAAACTGTGATACACTTTTAAATTTTTAATTACCATAGAGATGATGTAATAAAGGATAAAGATGGCCATTTGCTTCTCAAAATAATTGTATGGCACGTTATAAAAGTCTAGATAGAAACGGGTTGGGTTGCTTTGTAGACTAGACACTTAATTATTATATTTTTTATTTAAATTCCCACCATCGCACTTTTACCACCGGACAAGCAGACGTACTGCAGCGTACCATACACACTTAGTTGATGTCCCGACGAGTCGTACTCAGCGCTTCGCCTCCACGTTTATTATGCGCACAGCCAAAGTGTGGAACTCTCTCTGAATCTGTGTTCCCTCCCACATTTAATCCGTCTGCCTTCAAAGCAAGAGTCTTCTGGACACACTTGTTCCATCATAGACCTCATCCATCGCTTTTTATCAGGCGTGATCGAGGTCAAGAGCTGAGCCATTGAGCAAAAAAAAAACTTTTTTTTATATTTTTGTGATGATCGTAGTGTAATATGTCAACATTCGGGTGAATGCTTTGTTCTATGACGTCAGTTAAGTAATGGGCATAAATTATATTGCTATGCTTAGATTCGTGTTATTTTTAAAGAAAGGGTTCATATTTAAACAGAAAATAATGATACTAGTACAGCGGCCAGCATTCAAGATATTATTATGAGTTAGAGCTCCCCTCTTCATTCATCGTATCATTTTTCAATAAAACATTACAAAAATGATACCAAATCCACGCAACAGATGAATGTTAATCTCCACTCGAGATCGTCGGATAACCCTAAAAAATCGCCCGTCTGCCAACAAACATTGGGACAAATCTATCGGTCTAACCGACCTCGACGCTGGATTAGACGGGTTCGCGTGAAAAATCCCGGACGGGCAGTGTCCGGGCCGGTGCGATCCGTATTTGTCAACGCTGTGATGTCCGGACATCATTTTCATTAGCGAGAAGAGCCTGGCTCATTTGTACCAATGTTTGGTAACAGACGGGGTACGAATGACCGGATGAATGTTTTTTTATTTCTTAAGTTTTTTTGGGGCAGAATTTTAGGGTCGAAAATGATCACTTTGGTTACGATAAGCTTTTTTATGGACAATTTTGTTACGACAGTGACACCTTGTAATCGAAGGTGACCATAAATTGGTATGATCGTCTTTTTATATTGTGTATGTTGTAAAACGTTTGTATTATCAAATAAATTAAAACCTATTGCTAACATCTCATAATTATGTCCTTCATAAAATCTTTACATAATTTGAAGCGATTAATATTATCTAAACACATTAATTACCTTCATTTTATTGTACAAATAAAAATTATCAATTTATAGTTTTAAATAACTCCAGGTTTGTCATAAATTATTATTTAAATTATGGTAGTTTAAACGCTAAATTAAAACATTGTAAATTATTTAAATTCTTAATTTGATTAGGAGATAACATGTATTCAAAAACTTTCTGTAAGTATTGTTTTTCGTATTACTTAATTTATGAATATTGCCAAATAAAAAATGTCATTTGGGTAATCAAAAGCAGTAAAATTTTACATTTATAATTACAGATAGATTTGGCAGATAATTATAAAAGAACCGTATAATTAATGAGAGAAATGTGTAAAAGTGTGACAGTTTTTAATAATTTATGATAAATACTGCTAATGATTATTTTAATTTTAGCTATAACGTTATGCTACTGACTAATGACCTGGTCGAAGCGATCGATGGAACTTGGATTTACACCCAGCGCAGCTATGAGGGAACAAAGTTATTACATAAAGATAAGTACAGACGCCAGCACATCAAGCTACTATAAACTGTCAAAATTTTCTAATGGATTTTCAACTTTATCGCGAAAGCATAAGGTTCAAAGTTGATTGGGAAAATTTGACAGTTTCGAGTAGCTTTATGTGCTGGCGTCTGTACATAGACTTAATTTATCAATGCATCAACAGGATGCCCGGGTAATCAACTGACAATCTCATAGGCTGACTTGCGAAATGCCACACAGAAAAAAAAAAGAAATATGACATACAAATACTTACACAAAATTAAATTAAACAAAAAAAATGTAGTGTATCTATTTTTTTCTATCTGCATTTCAATGTAGCTAAAATTAAAAGAAAATATTAAAAAAAACACATTTTCTTCCCCCATAAAACAAACAAACTTTCCTCACAACACATTTAAATTATTAATAATTGAACGTCAACACATCAATTTCTAATAATTAAAATGATAATAATTATAAGAAGGCTTTCCTTAATAAAGTGTAAATGTTTAAGAATTCCGCTCATCATGCGTCACTAATGAGTTGAAGCGGTGGTCTGAATATTTTAAATAATGATTGGAAATAAATTAATAAAGTTAAGTTTGTAATTAATTCTGTGCTGATATTGGACACACACGGTGACTTGACTTAATGAAAATCGTCGAAAGAAAGATTTTTATGGAAAGTTAAGAGGTTTATGAAGCCTTTTGGAAATTCCTATTATTATTTAAATGCATGATTTACTTCAGTTACATTTAAGCAATAGACTAAACATCATTTATACTATGACTAGCTGCGCCCCGCGGTTTTACCCGCATAAGTGTCGGTCCCGTGGGAATATCGGGATAAAAACTATCCTATGTCCTTCCCCGGGACTCAAACTATCTCTATACAAAATTTCATCTAAATCGGTTCTGTGGTTTAGGCGTGAAAAGGTAACGTACAGACAGACAGACAGAGTTACTTTCGAATTTATAATATTAGTATGGATAGTATAGTATATGGTATAGTATGGATATTCCTTCCAATATCTGCCTATTTCTTTTCTTTTTATGTTTATAAGTGGCAAGTAGTTTGTGGCTAAGTAATAACAGCCGCACGGGTCGATCGATCAGGTTAAGCTACGCTTGCCGCGGTCGGTCCGTGGATGGGTGACCATCTTTACATACCGAGACCCCTCCGTACTCGGAAGGCACGTTAAGCAAGGTCCCGGCTGTCAATGCTGTCATTCGTGGATCTTTGGTAATCGTTACATCGTCAGGAGCCCGAAAGTCTGACAACCAGTCTTACCAAGGGGTACTGTATTACCCCCCGACCCGAACATAGTTGGGAAAGGGCTAGACAGATGATAAAGTGGCAATACAATAACGCAATCTTTTGGAAGGGGCGACTAGAATCAATTCTATTTTAAGGTAATTTTTGACGTTCAAAAGTGCCTTTTATGTGCCTATTTGAAATAAATGCTTTGACTTTGCAAATAACGTATATAACACTGTTAGGTACTGCCATACTTCAAAAAACTTTCAGAGAAGTCAAATTTAAATGATAAACTGTTTACATAAATCCATATCATTAAAAACAACTGTCATATTATTATCTGCAGGTACCTAATTGCAGTACCTATCATAAATCGATATACCTAAGCCTTCAAATAATTTGGCACAAAAATAAATAAACAAAAGCCTATCTGACAATAATCAGTGAAATAATTAATAAATCTAGGTTAAAAATAACCAAAACGCATCCAAAAATTTACTTAACGAACGGTTGCTTATCTTCCGTCATTAAAATATTTAAAAATATTTGACCTGCGACACCCATTAAAAGACCTCAGCGCCATTATCATCATAATTAAGTGTTAATTCCTTATGTATTAGAAAGTTTACATTTTTATGTAGGTAAATTTATTCAATACTAGCTGCGCCCCGCGGTTTCACCCGCATAAGTCTCGATCCCGTGGGAATATCGGGATAAAAACTATCCTATGTCCTTTTCCGGGACTCAAACTATCTCTATACCAAATTTCATCTAAATCGGTTCATTGGTTTAGGCGTGAAGAAGTAACAAACATATAAACACACACACACACACACAAACTCACAAACTTTCGCCTTTATAATATTAGTGTGATTTACATATAAAATCTTAAAGGTATATTGTATGGATAATAAAACCAATGGAATTTGTGTTGTTTCGTAATGAAACAAAAGAAAGGTTCATAATGATTCGATCGATACTATAAGGCATTGATGAATTTTATGACTTTATTCGATAGTAAAAATATCGATTTTGGGTTTGTTGTATAAGTATTGGTTTTTATTTCAAAGAAACAAAAGCCGGAGACGAAAAACACAGATTGCAAGTAAATACCATAGATAGATGTAAAGGTACACGTCGAAAAACCAACATGTATTTTCGCTTTCGCAGATTTGAAAAACAAAATGTTGTATAACGTATAAGTCAAAATAAGTAGTTCTAAAACAATAGCGAAACAATTGACAATACCACAGATAGAAATCAATACGTAAGATCATTATCTGTTAGTATTGTCGCCGATTACTAAGCAAATCTATTATGTGCCATGGAAACGACATCCATACTAATCACACGTTATTTTTTTACTAGCTGCGCCCCGACATAAAGACGAAAGTTTGTGAGTTTGTGTGTGTGTGTGTGGGGGTGTGTTTATATGTTTGTTACTTCTTCACGCTCAAACGGCTGGACCAATTTTGATAAAATTTTGTATCGAGGTAGCTGACGCCCTGGATTAACATATAGGCTACTTTTATCCCGATATTCCCACGGGATCGACATTTACGCGGGTGATACCGCGGGGCGCAGCTAGTAAAAAAATAAACGTCAAACCAATTGAAGCAATAAAAAGAAAAGTATGGGAAAAGCATGTGTTTACAGTGAAGGCTACTCAGCACGTTACATTGTTACTACCTGTACGAGTTGTAGACACTTGTGAATGCGCGGGGCCCGGAGGTCGCGCTAGTCAAGTACCGTTAGCAAATAACAGAGGATTTTGGCCATTGTTTTTTTTTTAAAGATTTTTCTGATTTTGCTATAGAGTCCACACCTTATGCATAATGTTGCTGCCTAGGGGTTTTCCTTGGTAAAGATTGTTTCTTAGAAAAAGTTGTGGTTATTCACATTTTAAGGTGACAAGAATTTTGGTATAGGTACAGATCGCACTAAGATTTGCGTTTTATTCTTAATAATTAAAGATCTACATTTATTATTTCGTTGAAAAAAAAAACGGCTTTGTTTTTACAGTCCTCTCAAAACCATTTACATCTCCTACAAGAAACGGAAAATCCCAAACAGATACAAATTAATAAAAAAAACGGTTTAAGATATTCCTAGAAAACTAAGAACATTACAGTATCTTCAAGCACAAAGAGCTTCAAAAAGCTTCAAGTTAAGCTCGTAACAATGCACCACAATCTTATCCCATACTACTTCAAAAACACGAATAACTTACTCGAATAGCACTTAACAGATTTTCAGTGCAGATAAACAGGCAATCCGCACTCGTGTTGCTAACGTTACGTTTGATCCAATTGAACAGGCGAGCGGCCGCTCTAACGTCCACGATGCATGCTGCACCGCAGGGGCGTGGCCACGATGCGTTTTGACCAATGATTTCGCTCCGTTCAAGCAAAACTAATTATACTGATTTATGCTCCCATTGTTCATTGTTTTATGTCTTTCTCTTAGTGTACACTTACAGACCCATATTCGTATGTAGATAAGTGAGTAACTTGATATATCGCGTTTTGTTGCCTTTTTATGTTTTCGTGACTCGCCCGGTTGTGAGTTACGGTTGTAATTAGCCGTTTATTTTCATGGATACTGAGACCTTCGGCAAAGGCCACTGAGTTGAAGGAAAGAGGGAATCAATTTAACTTGCATTTAGCGTTTATTAAGTAGGGTATTAGCTTGATAGCAATGATATGATAATTGAGCAGATTGCTGAATATTATGAGCAGTTTAAGATTGTAATCAGTAAAGTAAACCAACAGGTGTGCTGGTAGCTCCTCGCGACCTCGATGCCCTCACGCATTGTGTAAATCGAAAGCTCAACATTATAAAGTCGCCACCTTCCAGACGTTACCTTTCACTCGTTCGACGTAAAAATCCAATCGCTATTTAAAAGAGCATTTCAAAAATTCCAGCATAGTTAAAGTTGAGAGTGAACATAAAAAGAGACAAGCGGACGAGCAGGTACAATGAGCTCGGAGATGTAACAGAAATCGCGCGCGGTGTCACCACCCATTGTATATCAATATTTTATTAAGCATATTCTGAAGAAAAACAGAGCAGCAAATCGTAGCGTCCGGCGCGGCAGCTGCGCCCGCGTCGCATTCACCTGTCGCTCGCAGCGCGCGCGCACGTGGGCGGGGCTAAGGAATGCAACGTTTTTCGCGCTTTTTTCCATTTGCCCCGTCAGTCGCCACCGGAATTCGGGTGCGATATTTTCTTTGGTTGGAATCCAAAGGCTTTACGGGGACTTGAGATATTTATTCCCCTTTAGTCCGTTGTCTTTTAGATTTATGAACGCTGATCTTTTTATGCGATTTATTGGAGTTTTAATTCAGGTAACGAAACGAAGGTTTTAGAGTTATGATTTTTAGAACTCGACCCGACCGTTTGACTCTTTTTTACGAAAGATAATAATGTAGAAGAGGTAGTATGTTTCTCGCAAATTAAATGTTAAGTGATGCGTTTAAAGGCCATCTCGCGGAGAATAGGGGTTAAGATAATAAATATGTTTTGCAAGTCAAAGGCGCACTTAAGAGATTATTGTGGCATTTCTTGCGCGTGAGAAATGTCTATGCATCGTAATAGAAATTTTATTAAAACAGTTTATTCTTATAATAAGGCTCTAATAGGTTTTATTGTTTTTTAATAGTTGGTTGCTCTTAGCTCGCTTTATAAAAATGCAATATTTAGATTTCCCATTTCTAAAAAAAACATTTTTTACCAAATACGTACATTTTTTGTTTCATGAATTTTGCTAGCAACCTTGTTGCTTTACGAAAGCAAAGCGTATTTCCGTCCAAAAACAATTAACCAACAGAGCAGCCCTCAACAAATCATGCACCACCGAAAATTCGTCATTTTCACTAAACAATTCGTGTGTATTTAACATTTAACGTAACCACCTAATCGCGTGTGGTTATACCGATAAAGCAAGTGGGTCAGGTAGTGGGCTATCAGTCAAAAAATAAACAACAATAATACACAGAAATCTATGGGGAACTAGGCGAGGTTGAGTGGCTTCCGTCGACGCAAGATTGATCGAGCAATCGCAATTATGAAAAATGATTTCGTGATAGCAGTGGCGAAGTGACCGACGTGCGCGGGGAGAGGGTTTAGTACTGTCACTGTCACTTCTGTGGTGCAGTGGCGTTCATTGCATATAGGCATATAAGCAGTGCCTACCTCGATATATCAACATAAGCCTGTCAATTACATTTTAGTGTGTGTGCCCCACAATTAAGAAACTCACTAAATTATTTTCATTTTGAACTTAGTTCCTGCCGGGGGTCCCCCGACGACACGTTTTTTTTTCTGATTAGTCGAGCCTTTTCAGGAAGAAGATCGTAACCGCCATTTTGCATATTTTACAGGAGAAGGTTTTTTTTAAACATTTTCAAAATATTTATAGCATCAATATGAAATTTTTACTTTGTGTTTTAAGGGCACCTCCCTATTAATTCAAATGTTAAGATCTGGCGGTTAATATATATATATATATAATCAGTTGATCTGGCTGTAAGTATGAAAACAGTTTTTTGGGATTTTTGGCGCTTACGATGTTCTTCCTGAAAAGGCTCGTAGTGACCGCGTCTGCCTAGACTAGACCCGGCCTAGTGCCTACCTATTCTCAAAACCAATGCACGCCACTGTTGTGGCGATCGAATTCTGTCGTATTATCTTAAAGTAGAGCAGTGGTGGCCAAGTGGTAACGGCCGCGACTGACGAGCCTTTTCATAGGTTCGAACCTAGACAGACGCTTTGCTTTGAGTAAATTGTTTCATTAAAACGGTGAAAGGAAACATCGTGAGGAAACCGGCATGTCCTAGAACCAAAAATTCGGAGACATGTGAGATCTACCAATCCACACTTGGCCCGCGTGGTGCATTACAGCCCACTCCCTCTCCCCGAGAAGAGGCCTGTGTCCTATAACCCTAACCCTGTGACCCATGTCCCGTGGCCTGAGTCGGCGCATAATGTGTTTTTCTTCCATACTTCTCTATCAGTCATCTCGGGAGTCACCCCCTTTCTAACCATATCATCGTCCACACAGTCCATCCATCGTTTCTTTGGTCTTTCCCAACTCGTTTAGCCATTGACATTCATACTCCAAATTTTCCTCACGACATTTTCCATAGTCGGGGAATAACATACCTACATGATTAGGTACCTACTTTTTGTAACTTGATCGTTTAAATCAGATAGGGCAAACCGCAACGATTCTAATGATATTAATACATATCGCACTCTGTTTTTGACTATATCTTTACGTTCTAAATAATGTAAAAAATAGCTTTGTTTTTGTAAACATTTTTGTGACTAACAAGTTATCGAAAAAAATGATAAATCGCTTCAAACTCATAACTTGTGTCTGCTGTCCCTGGATTTATACCGGATTGTCGATGAAGCTCTTCATAGAACCTATTTGTAAACGTGTAAAATACTAAATAGTAAACAGAGTGTCCATGGAAAACCGACTTCAAAAAACCGATCGGAAAAACTTTGGTTTTGTTTGTTTTCTGTTATGACCTTCATCATCTGCCTAGTCTGTTCCCAACTATGTTGGGGTCGGCTTCCAGTCTAAGCGGATGCAGCTCAATACCATGCAGTATTTAACATGGAGCGATAGCCTATCGGACCTCCACAACCCAGTTACTGGGTAATACTTGCCAGTAAACACCCAGTTGCTGGTAAGACGGGTTGTTAGACTTTCGGGCTTCTGACGACTGCCAAAGATCCACGAATGACAGGCATGTTACGGACTTCTGAAACGGAATCTTTTTCAGTAGGTACTCGTCGCTTTTTGCTACCATAGGTACCCCTTTTATTATGAAGTCGGTTAAAATACCGTATGACAGATAGGTGATTAGTATTGCAGTTATCACCCCTTGGTGATACAATATGAGAATTTACTTTTATACTTCGAAAAACTGACATTAATCATGAAATGATACGAATAATAATTATTACGCTGCTAATATTACAATTAACTAATAAAAATGCGACAGTGATAATAAAGGTACTTGAAACACAAATTATATTGTATGGCCAAATTATCTAATATCACCTGATTTTAATAACCTTTTATGATAAATAACTTTATTGATACCTTTCTTACAGATAATATTATATGGGTGGAAATATTGTAAAGACGAACTTTTATTAGATTAATTTATGCAGCACCACTGCTTGCTCTTAATTTATTAAGATAGTTAGATATAGTCTATTTGACAGTCGCTATGGGTCCTCCGAAACCCGAAAGACTTACATCCAGTCTTACCAATATCGTATTACCTACCCAGTAACTGGGTTGTAAAGGTCAGATACGCAGTCGCCATATAAAATACTGGTGTTCAGCTGCAACCGGTGAGACTGGAAGCCGACCCCAACATAGTTGGGAAAAGGCTAGGCAGATGAAGATGAGTGACAAAAAAATTGAATCCACAAAAAAAGAACATAAAAAAACAAATGAATCTATTATTGGATAGATTCATTTGTTTTTTTTTTATTACAGGTACAGCTTATACACGCAGCAAGATCAATTTATTGTTACTTATTATAAAAAATCGTCGTACTAAAAACATTTATTTAGGTACTTAAATTCCTCAGAAAGCACTTCAGCCCAGACTTATGTATTAGAATAGTCTTGCATCTCGAGACACTCGACTAAAATATGCCTGTATATAAATTATGGCGGTATATAAATCCAAGTGTGTGAAATCCTTCTGCGGTCAGGGCGTCCAATTTCGGATTCGATCACATTACCATAAGGCGAGTGCGCGACTGTGCGATGCACTGCCCATCGCGGACATACGGACGGGGAGGATGGATAGCAGAATGTAGTGGCAATGTTGATAAGTTCTTTTTATGTTGGTTATTTAGAAGACCATAAGAAATGGAATGAGAAAAATGTCATGAGAATAGTTTTGAGTATCAATGTCAATGGCTATAAGAGTAGGGGAAGACCAAAAAACGATGGATGGACTGTGTGAATGATGATAATGGTTAGAAAGGTGTTGACTATCGAGATGACGACTAATAGAGAAGTATGGAAGAAAAATACGCGCCGACTCCGAAAAAATTGGGTGAAGGGCAGAATGATGATTTAGAAGACCATAGACTACCTATATAAAAAAGATAGAGCATCATGTATCAGAAAAAAAAAAGTTTTAATAAATAAGTTTCAGGGTTGTCTCTACAATAGTACCCCTGAAAATGACTAGCTTATGATATGACACATGGCCCCAGTATGGTGCCAGTGTAAGTGGCACTTGTGCATATGACATCTTAATCCTTGAGTAATCTTAGACAATACCTAAAAGACGTGGTTCTAGGTATAGTAAATCTCAATCTGGCGTGTGAAAGTAAAAAAAGGTACAAAGAGAAAGTTACTGATAGCCATACATTTCACAACCGTGATTACTTTTAGATTCAGGAGGATTCAGGAATACGCACAATAAATGAAGTTCAAAAAAAAAAAAAAAACAAAATAGTATTTTATTTCACATAAACCTACATGGGCACTTATGAAACGTCAGAAGCTAAGTGCAAGTTCTTAATTAAGAACAGTTTTTATATTGGGGTAGCTATAAAATAGGTAAGTCAACATTAAACTAGGACCAAGTATCTACCTGCTACCAGTACAAAGAGGACAAACTACCCCACAATAAAACACTTTCCCTATGCACCCCAACTATCGCTCGCCTCATTCCCCGTCCGTATGCCCCACACAGCCTCGCCGACTATTTTATATAGTATTTAGATGCACATTAAGAGTCATCTTTAACTGGAGAATGTTCCGATCGGGTATCATTACCATATTGCTGGTCGGGAACCCTTGACTACAGACGTAGTGTATGATATTCAGACTAGATTATTCTGGAATAGATAGGGACTCATTACTTGAACGCTGACTAAGACTTTGCGGATCTTTTTTGAGTGGACTGCAGTTTAGGGCTGAGGTGGAAGGGGGTATTCCAAGAGATGATTTTTGAGCTAGAAACCTTGGAAGACGTTGAGGGTTATGTTGCCAAAACTTTTCTAGTACAAAGTGTGTATGAAGTAATAGTAACTATCTAGTTGACAATAGTTATGATTCCTTCAGACAACTGAATCATTGAAAGACTTCTCTTTGAATTAAAAATGAAAGCCCCAACCAATAAAAAATGATTTAAAGCCAGGCTGAATACGAAAGCAGCACCAATTCCCAATCAATTAAAGCAAACCGAAGCAAAGGAACAAAACCAACGTTAACCAGTCCATTAACCCTGAAGCCAGTAATTATAAAGGTGGCGAACGTGAAAACAAAAGCCAAGTCCTCCACGAGGCTAACGTGTAAAGAATGCACCGATTCCGAGAGGCGACGCCTCTCGACCGCATTTTATCACCGACTAATGATCTCGGGCGTCTACGCCGCGTAATGAGAGCGCCAACCGCCCCGGCTCACAACCAATAAAATATTTATGAAACCATCCCCCGCCCTAATGGAACGCGTCAACTCCCCACTTAGAAAACTCCACTCGCATTAACCTCCGCAAAATTATCATTACCGCTCCACAAATGGACAATAGCCGATCGCATGTCCTATACGCAGAATGCGACTCGTTAAGTCGCCGAGGACGCGAATTTAAGAGACAGCTTCTAAATATCCAGTGGCAGCGTGCACATGCGTCCCGAGATCTGTATCGCGCACAATACCGAGGCCGGCCGTCACGACGGTAGCAGAAATATGGACGCGGGCCCGCCGCATGCCCGCTTGTTTTATGTTAATGTGAGGCATAAACGGCTAGGCTGTGGGGAAAAATAACGCGCCGACGTCCACCGTGATGAAATACCAGATACCCGCCGCTGATCGTTAGCCGGCCCGCGCCACAACACGAGATCCACACCTAACGCCATTGTCTCAGACGCACGAGGAAGTCGAATAATTAAAGCGAACGCGTCGTCAGTCCAGCGTGCATTCCCACAGACGCTATCGCTCCTGTCGATCTCGCGAGCGAAATACCGAAACCTAATAAGTCCGAGCCGAGTCTCATTTGTGTAAGGAGTCGTTTAAAAAAACGAACAATACGGAGGCGCCCGATAAAGGAGACGGGCCAATAATTTAGGGTCATTGTTTCGCCTCTTAATTTATGGAGTGCGGGCGTACGATTGATTTGTAGGTTTAGGAGGGAGATTCCTCGACCCGAGAGTGTTGGGGGATAAGCGGTTTTAAATCCGCGTCGGATTATCGCGAGGCGACGTCGCGGCTGTGACGCGCGTCAAGAACTCAATTTATTCGCGGGCCCACTCGATATACATACAATGCGCGGCGGCATTTAAAATGCGCGATAGGATTGGCCGGTTGGGCCTGGGCGGGGTGCGCGGACCATATACGCGTTCTTCGTGATGCACATATTAAGTTAGAAGGCTCTGTACATGGGATGCGGTGGAATTACGATAGGCACCGATGATGTCTAAGATCGTGAGTGTCCCTCCGGTAGTACAATGGGCGAACTCGGAGAAAATTATTAATGCCCCCGGGTTGTTCGGTGTTACATTAAATTGCGGGTGGCGAGCGATGCCATTAAATTATCGGACCCGCTGATGTCCACCTACTATGCATCGCTTGATAGTAATTCACGGCCGATGCTCTTGTGGTATAATTTCGCGGGTGCATTATGTACCTATGAGTGGAATTGGATTTGTTTGATTTAGAGAACTGAGGGTTATGGCATGTATTCTGTTTATGGCATTAATGCTTTATCGACATTGTATTCTATGTTTATCAGCTCCATAAAACCAGAACTGACCATTAAATACTCTACAATCTTAACATCCTACAGACAACAAGCAATCCAAAACCTCCATCGTTTCCACGCTGACATTTAACCCTAACAAAATCACTCCACAAATAAAACAGTCCATCGTAAGTACAGCATATCAGGCATCGAGCGTCTGCATTAATTGGAACAGCCGATCTGGACGACGCAGATTTCACTTCTATAAATGGCTCGAAACTTTATGGTATCGCGGTGCGTTGTTACCGTCAACTTGCGCCTGCACACACTTGTAATTGGTCGACCGCCGGTTGACATTTACAAGAGAACCAAGATGGCGGCCCATCGGATATGCGACGTGTAATTGACAAATAGGCTGAAGGGTTAGAATAAATTGGGCTTCGCACGCAAACGGTTGGATTTTGTTTTTCGAGATCGATGGTGCGTTTGCGCACGCGATGTCTCGACAGATTGTTGACTGCTGAGTCGAGTAAGCCAGCTTAGAATTAGATCGGTTCTCTGGTAAGATAGAACCATTCTGAAGGACAATAAAATGTTATTCTTCTGTGTGATTAGGGTTGCCAGACCTGAAACTGAAAATTCTTACTGAGCCTTGTTAGCGTGGCGTTTGGTTGAACTTTCGTTTTTATTTGGCTTTGAATTTTCACAAGCAGAATAGTTGCGGACTGGGAGAGGTCCTTTGCTGGCTCGAATTCAGTATTTCAGATTTTATCCGAAAGGGAAGGAAAGCCAGACTGACTGGCCTTATAGATTTAAGCAGACAAGAAAATCAAATGCTAAAGTTGGAAACTTCTAACCACTCTATGCGTGAGTAATAAGAATAACAATTTGTCTTTTTATAAAATACAAGGAAAAAAGGTATTTTTATTCGAATACCAGTCACTTCGCTATAATTAAAGGATAATTATAAGTTCTTGGATGCAAGTCTTCTGTCGCTATTCACATCCGTACCTTAAGTATACGTAATGAGTACCTTTATTACTTAGCAGTCGATTGAGCGCGAAATACTTCGAACGTAAACATGGAAGTATATATTAAACTGTTTCAAAAGGATTAATTCAAGGAATATTCTAGGAATTTTGACTTTAAGTCTAATTACTCCCATCCTTTAAGTGACAAAATATCACTTCACAGGGGCTTTACATGCATTGCAGTGCAACCGGGGTTGCCATTCGTCCAGCCTTTGAATGGACAATTCGACTTTGTTGTAAAAATACAGGAATGTAGCGGCTGTACCGTTTTTTTCATTTTGGTATCCCAAACTTCAGATATGGCCCTTATCATCAAGCTTAGGAAGCGTACATCTAATGCATCGCCATTAGGACATCACTATACAATTTTCAGTAGTTTTAAAAGAATATGGCAATCAATGTGCTTGGCATTTAACGAGAACCACCATTGATGTACAGTCAGCTTCAGAGAAAACGAACCCCCTTTGGTAATGACATCAAGAAGTCTTGGGGTGGTTCCTTTTCTCTGACGCTGTCTGTACTTGTTACTGAAATTCACAAGGCACTCACACTCACCCAAATCACTTAAACAGAGACGGTGTACCCTTTAGAGTAATAAGTGCTACCAACTTTAAACAGTTTACTACCCCCAAAGGAGCCTTAAAAAGATAATCCAGCATTATAATCACAAGCAATTTCCAATTAGCATAATCACATTGAAGTTCACATTAATAGTAATTTACAAACACTGCTGTGCCACCATTTTTAAACGGTGTGAAGTGTATGCAGTTATAGGCTTGGAACACACTGAGACTTTAAAATAGTAGACGTGTTCTAATAAGAGTAATTGGGGACGATTATCGATGAATACCGGTAAGTTGGCACTTTAGCAAACACGTTGAGTGGCTCGTGGTTAAAGGGGTGTTATTAAGGTATGTTCTTGTGGCTAATTGGAAATATATTTGAGCACCTATGACATTTTGTGTTCGGTCGTCTTTCGCATTTCGAGTTAAATCCGCCAAGTTGGCAAAATTTTAATGACAAAGTTCTTTATTGTCAAAATCCATACCAAGTATGCTATTATTCAATATCTATACCAATTGACACAGGCTGTTAAAAGCCTAGTAAACAATTTACAACTCAGTTTACACGACTGCCGTTCTCTCCTTGCAGTTGCAATGATCTGACCTGACCAATAAGGATCGTGTAAACAACTGACATTCAGGGCGAATAACCGTTTTGATTTACAACTTACTTCGGTAAAGTGTCACTTTCTCGTGTCGACGCGAGGTTCACGAGAATAGCTCATGTCGTAGGGAAGAGATTAGCCAGTCAACAAGACAGTGGGGCTGACTGTCCAGTGTGGAAACGATTGACTCAAAATGACTTACCAACTGAATTTCGACAAACCGTAATACGACAAGATTTTATTTCGACAATATGGAACTCCGACGCGTCTTCATTTCGACAATACTTTAGTTCGAAATACCTAAAGTCCGACACTACTGTACTCCGACAAAGCGTTTTTTCGACATGACTTAACTAGAAAACGATGCGACTTCGACGACATGCTTCTTCGACAACTATGGTAGTCCGACATATCAAACTAATATTATAAAGGCGAAAGTTTGTGAGTGTGTGTGTTTATATGTTTGTTACTTCTTCACGCTCAAACGGCTGGACCAATTTTGATTAAATTTTGTATGGAGCTAGCTGACACTCTGGATTAACATAATATAGGCTACTTTTCAACCCGATATTCCCACGGGATCGACATTTACGCGGGTGAAACCGCGGGGCGCTGCTAGTATAATATATTTTGAAGTGAAAACTTCTTTAGGCGCGTTGGGCATTTTTTGAGATGGGAAAAAAACCATTGAACTCGCGCCACTGTTACCGTAACCGACACCGCTTCAGATGTGTTCAGCTGTCCTCGGGATGTACTCGGCTTTAATGTATTTCCGATATGTCAGTGAGTGATGGCAAAGTATTCTGTTTGTGTTTTGTTTATATGACGATTCAAGAAATACACACATAATTGTTCAAGTTTTCACTTCTGTCGGCACGCCCGGAGTGCCACATTTTTCCCCTTCACCGTATCTGGCATTATCACCATATTAGCATCATTATGTGTTATGAAGGCTTTGATTGGCGACTTTTGCGTATTAGGCGCTTCTTGTCTGGGTCTTCAAGACGATTTGTTTCAAAGCATTTAGTTGACTTAAAATACAGAACAATAGGGACTGTAAATCTATAAATAGTATAAGATTATGTCGCTTCTGTATCTGGTCTGTTTGTCCACTTAGTTCTTCGAAACTATACAATATATTTTGATCCGCATCAAAATTCTACATCATCATTAGAATTTATTCCGAAAGGTTAACTTAGATGTACCGCACAACTCTCGATCGATTGACATGACGCCACATAAATAAATGATTTACGCGCAGAATGCCCACTTCTCACTTCTCACACGCGTAAGAATCAAGGGCGAGACGTTAATAAAAAAATCATAATATTGGGCACTTACTCAACCATTAAATACCACACACAAACAATTATCAATAAAATCTTTAAACAAAAAATCTGCCTTTAGATCAAAAATGGCACCTCAGTATATCCGTTAAAAGGGTTTTGATTGATCAAGACGTCAGGCGAGGACAGTCGTCCGGCGACCGTCCGGCGACAGTCCGACAGACTGATGATTGATACGCACTGTTAGACAATCGCACGATCCATCATCACTGTCGTCAGTGTGGTCCGAGCCTTATGCGAGACCTATTGTATTGTGGAAAGTTTATTTTTGATTTTGGTTTTGCGATTTAGGTAAAGGCACGTAGGTACCTAAATGGTTTTTAGTTTTCTTTTGGTTGTATATTATGAAATGACTTTTTTAAAACTAAAGAATTAAGTTTGATTTTTATTCAATGCGGTTTAAAAAATAACACGAATGACAGATCTTTAAACACAGATTTGGAAGCTTTTCTTGACTCTATAATCTCTGCAATAAAGATCCGTTGACAGTGAAAATGAACAGGAAAATATTATTTCCTACATTTCATTGTGAAATGTTATAAAAACATCGTAAAGTATCGAAAAAAAAACGACCATTTCGGAAACAAAAATATCGATTTCCCGTCATTTTTTATCGAGTTATCGCGTCAGTTCGGCGCCGGCGCACGCAGTGATCGATTGCACGTTTAACATCAGGTAAACACCCCGTATATGAAATGAAACTATCACTTTACTGTGACATAAAAATACCAAGATACTGTATACACTTCCCAAAAATATAAACAACCTTTAGTTCATTCAAAATAAGGTTGAATTTTGAGTGATTGTAAGTTTCAGAGCTTGCGTCAACAAGTCTGTTTGATAAATTAATTAAGCGAATGATGGATTTGTCTGCGTAGAGTAGTGATTGATGATTTGACAATAATTTTGGTGTCGGACGGCGAATGTCAACAGATAAACATACAAAATGGGTTCCGGATGCACCTAAAGATGGGAAGGTACAAAAAGTGTAAAAAAAAACTTAGTTTACCTAAGACTACATGGAAGATATGAAGGAATATCTCACGTTCATAATGTATTTGAAGGATATCGTAATATTTATGATTATGTATGCACGTTAAGCTTGTAATACATACAGTCCATTTATGGTGAGACTACTTTACTATAAATTTGTATAAATTACTTTGAATTTGTCACCTAGTTTTAACCTTCTATTCTCGATCTAAAGTCAATAACCTCTACCAGGAACATTAAAAGCTATAATGTACAAAACTAACATCTGTATAAGATATTACTTATAAAATTATCCTTTGCCAAAGAGCACAACACCCAAATATTTGCATCAACAAAGTATTCGATCACAAAACAAACGAGTGACATAAATATTTTGACATAACAACGCCGCGCTTTTAAGCTAAATTAAAACGAACTTAAAAAAAAACAAATTAACAATCGGTAAACAGACATCATAAACAAATCGAAAACTCGTTTAAAATTTAATATAATGCTCATAAATATAGGTACTTTTTTTTCGCAAAACGAATCACCCCATTTAGAAGGGTGTCCACAATAAACCTGTCACGCGGGACAGTCCGATACCCGACATCGCACTTATCAACGAACATAACATCTTCAACTTTACGACAATCTTGCGCTGGACGCGCGCGCATATAAATTTGAACAAACGTCAAGACAGTCCGATTTTATTTTACTGATCATGGAAATTGTATCGATATTTCAACGATAACGTTATTGTGTTGTGTCGGATAAAGATACTTTTTATGTTCGCGTTCGTTTGATTTTTATACGATCCGAGAATCGGATGAGAGTCGGAATCGATTATAATAAAAGTTTACAACGCATGCTGTGACTAATAATAACTATCGGGAGAAACATAATCGTATATCAGAAGTAAAGCCAATGTACTGATCAGTGTCCAGATTTAATTTAAAAGTGTAGGTTGAATCATTCACCATTAAACTTCAATCACAAAACTACGTAGTTCTGACTCATGTATGAAGAACCTGTTGCTTCCCAACGCGTGTACAACACTGCACAATGCAGGCGAATGGCGGCATAAAGGACAAAACAAGACCAACCAAACAGCACATCAAGTCAAACTTTTTCCCCACTGAAGCAACTGAAAACTTATAAACTACGCGTGAAAGCACGCAAATAAAAATAATCACAAAAATCATTCCCGCAGCTAAAACCCACACGCCACAATCTAGATCGCAACACACGAATAGCGAAATCTAAAAACCGGTTGTTAGTTCGCCATGTAATTCTAATTAGGTAATTCGAGCAGCCGGTACTAATGGTTCGGTTCGGTGCCATAAAGCAGGCGCAATCTGATCGTGTGAACATGCTGTCCGCGTGTCCCGCGCACATTGTCCGCAGACATGCGACGCTTTGTCACCCTAGCCCACGCGGCGAGATAGCGATATGAGAGCCTGTAATTATTGGCTTCAGAGCTATTCTGTAAATTCGATTTTATTGTTAGTGGAGGGTTAGTAAATATTAATTAATAGATGAACTTTTTTTTATTTGTTTTTCAGAATAGAAAAGTTTTATCTTTTGTTTGTTTTAATTTATGCATGGCAGCCAACCTTATACAGGGTGAAGTTAAATTCGCGGGCATCCTTTTAAGGGGTCATTGTACTCATCATTATGAACACTTTTTACTATGGGACTAAACCTAAAATCGCGATAAAAAATCAGCTGTTCCTTGCATTTATGTTCACATAACTCGTCAAAATGTAGGGAAGAGCTGATTTTTTTTTCGCGATTTCAGGTTTGGTCCCATAGTAAAAGTTGTTCATAATGATGAGTACAATGACCCCTTAAAAGGATGCCCATAAATTCAATTTCACCCTGTATAAAATTGACTGTATCACAGTCAATTTTCTACCTACCATTACCATTTTTTCTCACGTCTTTGGATAATAATTTGACAAAGTATTATTCTAAGCACAATAGTCGCTCTCAGGTCTTTCAACTTCATTCATTCTTGAGAGCACTCTGTCACTACTTACACGCGGTGATTACTTGAACTTTAACCTCTTGGCTTCGAACAGCAGTACACCGGTATTACAAAACAAAACAATCGATACTTTAATCTGTTGAAAAAGGGGCCCTAGGCACTCAAGACCAGAGAATAATGAAACAACAGGTCGAAACGTCAAGAATTGACTTCAAATTCCTTTAATTTGGTATCATTTTAGGCTGTGATTTTGAAATCTTGAACATCGTCATTGATTTCACTCTGCTTAGACAAAAAAAGTCCTCACCCAAGTTACAACAGACGAACACAACTAATAAATAAGACGAACATAATATACAGGATGTCCCTGGAAGTATGGATCAAATCGAATAGGGGTGTGGGCAAGGTCATTTCCAAACTTTTTAAACCTGAGAATGTCAGTGAATTTTTTTACGGTTCAAAAGTTATGACCGATTTTAATTTTTTTTTCAATCACTTCGCTTAGTGCTCAAAGAAAATAATCATAAAAAATACGATCAGGGCTATCTAAAAAAATAAATTGGTAGCCCTGATAGTTTTCACGAATTCGATCTTTCTTCTCTTTTTTTTTAGTATTTTTTTTTTGCTAAAACGTTTGGAAATGACCTTGCCCACGTCCCTATTCGATTTGATCCATACTTCCAGGGACACCCTGTATAAACGAATAATAATTGGGACATGAGGACACCGATGCATACTCATTATACTTAACCCTCTCATTGATGGAAGCGTTTCAAACGAGACGACTACGCAATGACGTCACGACCTGAGTCATCAAGAGTCACGCGAAACATGCATTGTCATAATTATATATCCAAAATTCTGTAACGGCTTTTCTGGAGAGATCAATCTCAGCATCTTTCTGATAATTTAAATTTCTAGTCGAAGAAAAATCTGTCCTATGCAAATCATAGGACATGTTCTAATTGTTTCCAAATTAGGAGTTTGACTTCAATCGTTACATTTTTCAGACTTCTCCCGTCTTTATTAAATACTAGCTTCAGCCCGCGACTTCGTTCGCGGAGCCCCGTCGTATCGCATCACCCGCCCGCGCTATCACTTAATGTTCTTTTTGACATTTTTTCTTATTCCTCGTCTCCTAAGGGTCATAGCGTGATGTTAAATAGCCTATAGCCTTCCTCAAGAATTGGGCTATCAAATGCAAGAAGAATTTTTCAAATCCGACTGGTAGTTCCAGGAATTTCCCCCTACATACAAACTTACAAACAAATTTTACCTCTTTATAATATTAGTATAGATCAGACTTTTTAGAAGCGTAGACAAAAAAATCCTCACCCAAGTTACAGACGGACATATAATATTAATAAGTGCACAACATGTCGGGACAAGAGAATACCGATACGTAGGTACTCACCGCTCACATTGAAGGAAGCGTTTCAAATGAGATTGATGCCTTCATACGCAATGACGTCATGACTTGGGTCTTCAAGAGTCACCAGAAAGATATACCGCCCCTACATCCAAAATTTTCTACAGGCAATTTGCGATGGATCAATCTCAACATCTTATATCTGATAATAATTATAATTTAGTAACGTTGCAATATCACGCTATTGAGCAAGGTATTTTTTTTTTTTTTTAACAACTTTATGTAATTACCCATATTAGCAAATAAATGATTTTGAATTTGAATTTGAATTTCTAATAATTCCCAAATCAG
Organism: Amphipoea oculea; assembly: GCA_945859645.1. Taxonomy (NCBI): domain Eukaryota; kingdom Metazoa; phylum Arthropoda; class Insecta; order Lepidoptera; family Noctuidae; genus Amphipoea; species Amphipoea oculea. The sequence goes on from OX243873.1 coordinate 22,231,442, forward strand.
GAGCTTGAATTCAAACTTCTACATTTCAAAGACTCCCCATTCAGTATTGATTGTCACCCTGGTTAGACAAAAAAAAGTCCTCACCCAAGTCACAGACGGACATAATAAATAAGTGCACAACGAGTCGGGACATGAGGACACCGATACACACTCAGCGCTCACATTGATGGAAGCGTTTCAAACGCAGTTTAGATAGCGTAGTGGCGTTGACGTATTATTATTGTGGCGTTTCGATGTTCTCGTACCATTTCCGAAGCATAAGATACGAAATTTTCGTGTAGTGATGGTAATGCGGCTCTAAAGGCTAATGTTTTTGTAAATGATGGGCTTGGGAATAGCGAAAATGTTTACTTGAAGGCGATTGATTCTAATCGTATTGTTTTATTGGAGACAGGAAGGGGACTTGTTTATTTTTACAGGAAAAAAAATATTGTTTTACCCTTTCTTGCTATGTTTGATTAAAGATTCGTATAAATTTGTATGCTACGGGTGTTTGTTGTTAATATAATCCAGTACCTACATCAATTTTAAAGCCTCATGAATTTCAACTAATAATCCAAATAGCCAACTAAGTTGCAGCAAGTTCCTCAATAAACCTCTTTCTTCGCTACTATCTCACGAACTTGTTCGAACAGCTCGTATTTTGACATGTTTTATAGTTCTTCTCGCGTCAATCGCGCGTGCTGCGTCCGAAATACTTTATTTATAGCCAAAACGGTTGAGTCGTCGCGGCCGTAAAAAGTTTTAGTGTCTTCCGATTGAGGCGCCGTGTCTTTATGCCCTTTTTTATCAATATTGAGCCGTTTTTGATGGCCTGTTTAGGGTTATGAAGTAGTTTTGTTTGTAAAGCAGCCATGGAATTGTAATGCTAGTCATTTTGATGTAACGTGGGCTTGCAACGCGAAGTTTTGAGTGCATCTGCGACAGGGCTTTGAACGAAATGTGTTAATAGAAATAGAAGCTAACAGGCTGTTATATGATTTTATCTGTGCTAATAAATTGTATTGGAGTAATTTGAATTTCCTGCTTTTCACTTACACCTTTAGCTAGTTCGCTCACTAGTGAACAATTTCCTGCAACATTGATAGGAATGTTCTAGTTTCTGAGTTTACACGGAGTTACTGACTTCTGATTAAATGATTCAAGAAAACATGTTGATTGCAATTTTTATTGCAGGATACTAATAAGTATGTCTAGCAGCGGTGTGACTGCATTGACTGATTGGTATTGCTTTCCTCCTAAACTTAAAATTGCGTTGACGTGCCTTTTACATGCATCCAGATCATAAACATCTCAAAAAAAACTTGTTATAATATTAAGGGACATCTCTATTATCCCTGATCGTCAGTAAAGAAAGCTCAGTTCGTTGACCCTGCGTGTTAACAATCCGGATATAATTTTTTATATCATTAGGTTTAGTGGATCATTAAAACTCTGTCAAAAGAGGCATTTTTATGACTTTTTTACGACAAGAAATCTGATAGTATGTCTTTTTAAATGTTCCCAATGATTTTTATATGAGTACTTTTATTGCGTACGACGGTAGATTAATTTCATTGTTTGATTGCTTTTTAAGTGTCTCTTTACGGGTTAGTATGTTTGGTTTCGTTTTTTATGGAAATTGTGTGGTATACATGTGGCACACATTTTCTACATATTAATAGTAGATGTATGTGATGTGTGTTAGAATTGCAAACAGAAAAAAAGAAAAAAAATTGAGTTTCTAATATTACTTTAGCACATTACTGTATTTGCACAAATCCCTCTAGCCTGGCAATAATTGTAAAGTTCAAAACTTAATGAAATGTAGAATGACGTAGAAATCGTTCAGTAAGTAGGTAAACAAATACATCAAAATTTTCCTGAATACTTAATGTGAAATTGAATGAATCCTTGTCACCCTTCTGTCAACTGAATGAACCAGTACCTAATTACTTGGAGAAACATACCTGCTACTAATTAAAATATTTCTTATAATTGCCATAAAATAAACCGCCCACAAAACTTTCAAAAGCTTTTAAACTTTTATAGATAGGCAACCGTAGGTTATTATTACTAACAGTTACAATAAACTTGAAATATACAGGAATACCTCGTAAAATGATTGAGTTATTGAAATTGATGGTAACGTTCAGAACGAAATGTTTTAATTTATGAAACTAGTGTGAAACCATTTATTTTATAATCCAATAAAAATCTGTCTCACCCAGATTCAATATAAATATTATTAGTCATTAAAAAAATTATGCGGATCTGCATTTTATTTTGATTATATTTTTGATTTATGTGACATTTCTTCTTAAAATATCTTCTGACCTCATCTTATTTTGAAGCATGTCGACCTAAGATCTTTATGTTTCCGCAGTTATCAGGTAGATAGCACAACAAGAACTAATTAGAAAAGCTTAGCGCGCCACGCGAACATTAATGACATCATCCGACGAGCTCTTGTTACCGTCGGCGTTCCAGCTGTATTAGAACCCAATGGCTTGGTACGCGACGACGGCAAGAGACCGGACGGTATGTCTCTATTTCCTTGGAAGGTGGGTAGGCCTTTAGTGTGGGACGCAACTTGTGTCGATACTCTTGCGCCATCCCACCTTCCTGGATCGGCATGCTGTGCTGGCGCTGCTGCTGCGGCTGCGGAAAACCTCAAGCGGCGAAAATATAATAACCTTATCGGAAATTATATTTTCGAGCCGTTTGGGGTTGAAACCCTCGGGCCGTGGGGTCCGAGTGCTCATGGTCTTTTTACAGAAATTTCAAAACGGCTGGTTGACACTTCCCGTGACCCAAGGGCTGGCTTTTACCTTGGCCAAAGGCTAAGCATTGCCATACAACGTGGCAATGCCGCCAGTCTCTTGGGTACATTACCAGTCGACAGCGATGCGGATGAATTTTTCGACGCTATATTTTAGTTTTTGTATAGTTTTCGTTAAGTTAGTTTTTAATCTTGTTATTTTTGTTAATTAAGTTATTGAAAAGCTTAACACACAACGTAACATCAACTTTTTAATTTATATTTCGCTTCGAGGATGGTACTGCTTCATTAAAAATTAACCTCCGGACACCTTATTGTTAATGAAATGGTTAACTATTCTACATTGTTGTTTGATAGATCGGATTGTCGACAGTCATTTAAGAATGAGTTTAATATACCAAATGTAATCACTAACCAAAGATGTCAATGCATCCCAATAACTAACACCTTTAAATACAATCAATCTATCAACTCAGCCTATCTCAGTCCATTGCTGGACATAGGCCTCTCCTAGACTGCGCCACAGCACCCTGTCCTCCGCCTTCTGCATCCAGTCTACCCCAGCCACCTTCTTTAGGACGTCCGTCTATCTAGTTGGGGGGCGTCCCACACTAGGCTTGCCGGTACGCGGTCTCCACTCCAAGACTCGTCTGCTCCACCGGCCATCAGTCCTTCGACAGACATGGCCAGCCCACTGTCCCTTCAGTTTGCTTACTCTGCAAGCCATGTCGGTAACTCCGGTTCTTTTCCGGATAATTTCATTCCAAAAAAATAAAAACAAAAAATAAATACAATAATAAAATGAAAATCCAGTAAAATCAATCACCAACATGTAATCATAGTCCCTACAAAACCCACAAAAACTCAAAATCACCCAAAAATATATCAAGGAGTGTTAATTAAAACGGAAGCAGGACCACTCAATCACGTCACGAATCAAAGATGGCGCCCGTTTCATCTTGAAAATGATAAATTTATATAAAAAAGTCGTATGAACTAAAGGAAAGGCCGGAAGGCGACGCGTTGTATATAAATCAAGAGATGAATGAGTTAGAGCCCTTATACGTCACGGGACGGACACGAGACGAGTTTGTGGTGTTGATTTAATTTGATGGATTTTATTATGGTTTAAATTGGGAAGGAATGTTTGGAAGGCGTTAGAAAATGTAAAATTAGTCTGACATATTCATTTTTTGATTCATTTATAAGTGAATATTTTTATGCAGTGAAGATCTTAAAACTAATAAATCACTAGTTTTATCTTCTTTTACTAGTTATTTTCTTTTAGAACTCTTTTGTCGATCACCTAGTTCCAACAAGAATTTTCCTAAGATTTGATAACTATTTTTGTACAGTGATGGATGTCTTATGGGATTTAAACTGTAAGTGAATATGATTCCTAGACGTCACGATTTCATTTCTATTAAACTAGCCTCTTAATAATTATATTCAATTTCAATTTCGTCGATCACTTAAAGTAATGAAGTTTCTTGCCCGTTCTTCTCCATAGAGATCTGCGTTTCGGAATGGGCAACTAGCTTCAAATTTTTGACTAACTGACCGACTCTTTGACCATTCAAAAGTGCTTGTAAATTGTTTAATTGAAATAAATGCTTTGAATTTGAGTAGGGAGACTATATTATACACATGCAATCAAATGAACAAACTCTACAGTTTAAAGCCTTCTGCGGACTATGACACATTCCAAATCGTGACTTATAAACGCGATTCCTATTCATACATTACATTAAAATTTAAATTTTCGCAACTGTGTAACTTCCATACAACATTATTGTATGTAAATATAGTCTGATGGGTCAGTCGGCTTTGTAAACGACACAAGGATTGAGGCGAACAGTTAAAAATATGATTAAAGTCCTAAACGCTGTGTAGGTAATCTGTGTTTACAGCAGCGTGGTGTTCAGTATAAGGTGTGAACTGATCGCGGGTACGCACGACGGCATATAAAGCTATACATTTCCAGTATTAGCTGATTTCTCATTGTACGAAAACCTTATACAATAAGAGGTCAGCTAAAACTGGCTTGATATGTCGCAGTGTGTGAAATTCGGCTCGATAATTTTCCACAATAGGTACCTAAACTACCTAATGTCTATATTCGTCTTGTCCTTCTTCATCTGTGTAGTCTGCTCTCAGTCAGGAAAATTCATCGTTTACAAATTAATACCCTACGTCATTTTATAAAACTGTCAAAGAATGTTAGTATTGAGTATACGGGCAATTTTAGTCGATAGTCAGTTTGATAAACGATTAATGTCCTTGACTGTACTACGCGTAAGCATATTTAGTTTTTTTTAATTAGACCTAAAATCGAATATTATTATTTTTATATTATTATCTCCTGTCTAAGAAAATCTAGGATGGTTACTGTACCTACTGCAACACCATAGGACTAAAATGCTAATATTATAAGTACTGGTTTTGACGCCATTAAACTCGTTAATCGCTACCGCTCATGCCTTATAACATTTTTTTTGCATTTCAAGAGAGATTCAGTTTTACTGCTTATGCATATTTAATTAATTGCATATTGCAATCTTTATCGACATTATTTATTGTCAAAACCTACATCAAAGAGTTTTATAACTTATTTATGGCTTTTAACAGATATTCAGTTAGATAAAACACAATTAGCGCGGCGCCAAAATTATCGCTAAATCTAGACGTCTAATTACTGAAATAAAATAGCAATTATTGTTTTATTTTCATTACATAGTTTAACGACTTTTTGAGTGGAGTTCAGGCAGTAAAGCTGTTATCGACTAGAGATACGTTTTTGAATGCGCATGCGCATTATTTGTGGTTATGTAAGACTGTGGAGTAAACTTACATAAATGCATTTCGAAATCTATCTCTGAAATCATACAAGATGGAGACAACAATACAACAATAAATTAATTTCGCGGGCTACAACTGCGCATTCACCTTAAGATAAATAAATTTTAAGTAGGTTTTATTTGTGACACTTTTTGCTAATCTGTCTTTTTGCAAACCTGTCATTTTGATAATCTGTCTTTTTGCGAACCTGTCATTTTGATAATCTCTCTTTTTGGGAACTTGTCATTTTGCTAATCTGTCTTTTTGCGAACCTGTCATTTTGACAATCTGTCTTTTTGCAAACTTGTCATTTTGATAATCTCTCTTTTTGGGAACTTGTCATTTTGTTAATCTGTCTTTTTGCGAACCTGTCATTTTGATAATCTGTCTTTTTGCGAACTTGTCATACTAATCTGTCTATTTGCGAACCTGTCACTTTGTTAATCTGTCATTTTGTGTTTCTGACGTTCTTCGTCGAAACCAACCCGTATATCTAATGCTGTTCCTAGTCTGCAAACGATAATTCAATCAAATATATCCATTAGTTTACTCACTACAAGCTTGCTAGTCAAAGATCGCCAAAACCAATAGTCAGCCCATAGTTTCTTTGAAAAAATTTTTTTTTTTAACTTTCGTTGATAGGATTTATTGGATAGTTCCAAAATAGGTACTCTCATACATTGCCATTGTTTTCATTTATTGTCTCCACATTGTATATCAGGGTCAAAAAAGGTGTTTTTTTCTTTCTTTACGAAGCTCATTTTGATATCTTTAGTAAGCTGTAGGAAATTAGTTAAAGATAAGTGGATAACTTTAACTTACTTTATTCAGCTTATAGTCCTTAGAGCTAGCAAGCCATGTATGTAGCCATGAATCTATCAGATAATTAATTTATATGTCATGATTTAGTTTTTAATTCTTTTACCTATTGTGGTACAGACAGCGTCAGAGAAAAGGAACCCCCTTTGGTTACTTACCAAAGGGGACTCATTACCAAAGGGGGTTCCTTTTCTCTGACGCTGTCCATACCTATAGTAATTTAATTTTAGGTGCATCGTCCTCACATATTATTATATAATTAATGTACCCATGCAAAATATTGTAAAACATTTTAAAAGAGTAACGGTGGAGTTTCTTGCCCATTCTTCTCCATACGAAAACTACCTTTTGGAAGGTGCGACTAGAATCAATTCTATTTTAAGGTAATTTTTGACGTTCAAAAGTGCCTTTTATGTGCGTATTTGAAATAAATGTTTTGACTTTGACTTTGAAGCAATTGGAAACCAAGTGAATTTTTGATAATTTCTTGACTAAAGCAGAACTACAAGTCGTCTGTCTCTTTAAACCAACTCAACTAAACCATTACAACTACTACCGAACTCCTTAAAACAGCAACACTGCTAAAAAGACCCGGAGTCCGTTGTCTAATTGATAATTAGTATTCAGGCGGGCGGTGCAGGCCTACGTGTGGCCCCCATGAGCCCCCCGGCCCCCGTGGGCCCCGGGGACGGTGGGGGGTTGGTCAACGTTGCATCAGCACGTCCAAGACGTCTGCTATTGACGTAAGACGCCAGCCGCTGGGAGCGCGACGTGATCACACGGCTCTGCGGCAGTGGGAGGGTTAAGTCCGATGATTCCAGTTCATTGAATTTAATTGGTACTTTGATTTGCTGACGGGTTTGTGTTTTTGATGGGATGATCTGAAGGCTGTCAAAGTATATAAATGTTTGGTTTAAAATAGGGGGACGCAGTGCTATGAATTTTTTATCAGTTAAGCATCTAGTACTTGTCTCCCCTTGTAAAATGTTTACATTTATGTAATACTAGCAGCACCCCGTGGTTTCACCCGCATAGGTGTCGATCCCGTGGGAATATCGGGATAAAAAATATTCTATGTGTTATTCTAATGTATAAGCTGTATTACAGAAAAATTTCATCATAATCCGTTCAGAAGTTTTTGCGGGAAAGAGTAACAAACATCCATCCATCCTCACAAACTTTCGTGTTTATAATATTACTAGCTGCGCCCCGCGGTTTCACCCGCGTAAATGGCTAGCCTATATGTTAATCCAGGGTGTCAGCTACCTCCATACAAAATTTTATTAAAATTGGTCCAGCCGTTTGAGCGTGAAGAAGTAACAAACATATAAACACACACACATACAAACTTTTGCCTTTATAATATTAGTGTGATGTGATAGTGTGATTTATGATGTACATAATAAATAAAGTGTGTTCTATTCTACTCTATCTAAGATATTAGTAAGTGTTCATTCACTAAAATGCTAATAAAAATCGATCTTAAGCTCTGCAGAAAATTTTCGTTCGAATCATAAGGAACATATTGCACATAAATATTGTGACTTGAATCGAATTGTCACTAACCAAAACACCTTTTAACATCGAAGGACAACTGCCCACATTCATATGAAAAACAGAAAACAGCCTCCGAATCAAACTACTCCACAACCAGATCGTCAATCCGACATTACCATAATTCATTATAAATTATTCATCACAATAAACTGACCTACCCCACCACGCCCTAAGGCCTGGTACCCAATCGCGGGCGACTACACAGCAACTTTTTCAAGATTACCATATCTACGTTCGAGAATCGCGAGTGAAACGGACGGGCAGTACAGCAAATTGGCTATCTAGCTCATGCATCGCGTATGAATCGCTGCGACCGAAGAATCGGAATATTTAGGCGATCGTGCGCGTCGCCCGGTAGCCGGTCTGTGTCGGCCCTTATTTAGATACTTTGATGTTTTCAGTGCGTCTGTCTTTTTGTTTGCGTTGAATAAATTTTGGAGTGTTTTATGTTGTTTGTTTTTTAATTGTGGAAAGCGAGAGTATTGGATTCTTTATGTTCTTTGTGGTCGAGTGGAATAATTAACTGGGTTTTTGATTATCAAGACAATGCAGTTATAGCTTAAACACAGTCTAAAAAAACTATAAACGTACCTACTGGTTGAATGAAAAACCAGGCAATGTCTTAAAATCTTAAGAGAAAACACCATGGTACAGTCAGTGACCTGCATAACCCAACCCCTCTTCCCCGCTTCTTCTTTGTTAAAGGGGTCAGATAATGCAGAGTAGAAGTAGAGAGACCATACAAAATCTATCCAATTTTCAGAAACGTAACCGGAATTGGAACTTCCTGAATTCGGACCCAACGGAAATCATTGGAGTCTTTGGTCAACTGGACCCACTCGAACGATACACAGACATGTTCTAATAGCCCTCTAATCAGCCTAGAACCACAAATCCCTCCCATCTTAATTAACAATGCACAGGCAAGAATATTCAAAACAATCGCACCTCATTACAGACCAGCGATCTCTAATCCAAGGAACACGGTACGTGCCAATTTCGAAGCTAGCAGCAGCACCCACAAGTCGGAATTTTTCAACACACTAATGAATCAGTCGGGTTAATGCAACATCGGAGAGACCGTGTACATATTTAAATCAGGTACATGGTTCTTGATTATAGCAGCCGGAGTCAACTCAGTTGGTTTTATCTGGATTGTGTAAAGTTTCCCAACGGTTATTGCTCTGAGACAATATAAAGGAAATGCTGGTGAAGTAGAGGTGGATTCTGCTTTTTTCTATTTGGTATTTAATTGTAATTTTGTCTGGGTGGATGGGAGTTGCGTCTTTAAAGGTATAAGCCACAGGTTTTATGTTAAAGTCGTTAAGGTATAGACGAAAATTCTGAGGAGTTGAAAAGAAAATTGAGTAGTTAGTAACTCCTCATTTAGACATAGGCTCTGCATCAAACAGAGCAAAAAGTTCCCAAATCTAAAACTGTTTTATTCATGAAAAGCTGTACAAATAAGAATTTGATTATAATAAGCTTGAAATCTATCGATTCTCATCTAAAAGTCACACGACACGATCGATGCAACTCCGTACCGCGTTTTCAAACTGCAGAACCAACTAGATTTTATCCCTACAGACATTTTTAATAAGTAATTACATCTCAAGCCCTCAAGAAAAACCTATCCCCGTCCCACCTGGCCACATTAGAAGTCGAGACTTCGAGAGTCCCTTCCTCCTTCAACTTCATTTGCAGTCTACTCCACGTTAAAATCAATTATGCTTGCGATTGTTTCGTTAGTGGAAGCAAATGTTTTTTGTGTCCCCTCCCCCACCACCCCCTCCAACCCCCCCGTTGTCCCTCTTTGTATTCAGTGGACGGAATGTCTCTCCACTGTTTGGTTTTCTTTTGACGAACTTCGTTTCGAATGCATTTTCTTAATTCGTTCGTGATTTTGTGGAAAATTGAATCGTTCTGTCTGGTGCGGTACTGTGTTTTGTTTTGTTGACTGGCTTTTTGACGATGGATAAATGTGCTGTTTTTTATAGGTGAATTAAAGATGCTTTCGTTATTATGGAAATTAAGCAGTTTATTCAAGGATGCATTAGTATTAATGTAAAAAATTATGACACATTTTTCTGCGAAGTGCTTTTTTTGTTGACATTAGAATTTGCAGATAAATCTAAAAAATGGAGATGGGAGGGGGGGGGGGGTGTAGCCTCCCTTTTCTCTGTATCATTAAAAAATAAAGTATACACGGGAAAAATAGTAGCAATAATGATATTAAAAAAATCCAGAGATTACTGTTGAAGTACGCAAATGCGACACAAACATTAAACTCGGACCAATTTAACCAGTTTCAAAACGCGAGTCAGCCTAAGTTTTTATCTGCAACATAACTTCAAATTAAGATTAAATGCATTCATTTCATGCATGCTCTTTATTTGATAAGCCCGCCTTGGCTGTATGTCCCTTAATTGACTAACCCTTTAAGATCTCCCGTCGAAGCATGCGCATTCGCATCTCAATATTATAAAAAACTTTATTTATGCTAAGCAAAAGTAATGCACACCAATACGGTAAATCACGAGCCAAAGTCGTTAGCAAGTCTGTTAAAATTCTTAAATTAAAAACAAACTAAAAACCTTTAACAATTAGCATTTTATTTATTGCAATTACTGTACAAACTAATTTATACACTACACTCAGACACTTAGACCGTATGAATAAAACCTATTTAGTGAACTTGAGGCGCTAAATAATTGTTTTTTTTTTCTTTTATAAAGGCGAGGACACACTATTGTCGCTCGCCGATGTCCAATATCTACGTACATTAATTATGCAAACGATCCACTTCAGAGAGGTTAAATGGCTACATTTTTTGTCTCGTTTTAATGCGACGGTGGTACCTACGTGATCGCAGAAGATGGGTGATGTAGTATCTTGTATCTTGTTATTGCTTTTGTTTAAAGTTTTTCTGTGGAGTGTTAATTGAATGAAGCAAATTGAGGAGAGAACGAATGTAAAAAATGAGAATTAATTTAGAAACTGTGTTAAAAATTGCATTTTTTTCGTTATTAATTGGAAACATTTTAAATTTTGTACAGAAGTAAAGTTAACATGACCAAAAAGCTTAGTTTTTCCTTCGATTGGCGGCATATCCATACTGTTTCAATTAAAACATAAGGTTTTTATTACGGTTGCTGGGTCAATCCGCGGAAATCCACTAACGGCGAATATAGGTATGCTAATAATAAATTAAATATCATAGCTGCATTATTTTTTTACTTTATATGACATTTCTTACATGTTTTTACGTATGGCGCCGCTTTCTAAAAAAGTATAACACCTTTATTTAATTAATTATTGCAATCAACACGCACCAAATGTCCTTACCATTTGCAAATAAAAGTCGGCCTAATTGAGCGGAATGGCCCTGCTGTTCTATATTAATAAACAACTTTGTTCATCTTAAACCTAACGCAACTATGAATATTTTGCAGTGTCGTTACAAAGACTAGTACACAATAAAGCGGACTGCACAGCGTCACGTACCGTATCGACGGAGCGCTCTAATTAAAAATCGTAAACATCGACGCGCCGTCGATAGCAGTAATGTGTGCGGACCCTAATTACTTGGACCGTTTGAATTAAAAACATCGATGTTTTGCTTGTTAGGAGTTTGTGTTAGTGATGTTCATTATTTTATTCAGTTTAAGTTAGGGAGAGCAGCAGTTTTTTAAACACAAGTATCTTTTTTCTTTTTCATTTGTTTTTTTTTTCTACATATTGACAAGGTACCGATGGTCCGTAAGTTTTCAATACCACTAAGTATGTCTTTTTTTAAATAATAAAAACGGATTTATTTTTCTTTTAACCCTAGTTAGTACCTAGATACATTCATCCCTTGTACAATTAAATATAAACCCTGAGATTTTTTTTATTGGAAAAACCAGTTCCTAATTCGGCTTGCGTCACTCGATAATCAATCATAATTAATTTTATTAGTCATCAGAACCTCCGTTTAGATAAATATAATGATTAATTAATCGGTTTAAATACTTATAATCATCAATGTAAGCCATAATTACTGAAACATTACTATTTACATAACACAATATTTATTGAATAGTTTTTCCTAGAAAATTATTATATTTTGTGATTTGTATTTTCCAATCTATGTACAGAAAGTCTGAAGTTTTCTGGACAAACTGCAATGAAACTCAAGAATTTGACGGTTTTTATCTTATTCGGGAAATACTTAAGTAAATATTAATGATATTTACACTCTCTTTCACTCTTATAAAATGTATGTAAAAGATATTCGCCTCTCTTGACAAACTATCATTTAGATCCTTAGCATGTTTATTTAAAAGCTTTCCTTTTCGCCAAACAGCCGTTCCCCAAAATGTCCTCATAAAATACAGAAAACACTTACTAACATTAGTAGTACTCCACCCAAAATTCGCTAACGTACCTGAAAAAAAAATAACAAAACAAATTAAATATGGCCGGCGTTAATTACACAAACAGACAGACCTCGCCAATTACGCGTACCCATAAAACGACGACATTAGATCCACTTTAGTACGCAACTGTACCAAAGGGACGTTTCCCTAATCCATTTACGATATAACAGATATAAATCAAACTTAATATTAGCTACATGTGTTGATAAAGCCCGCCACACGTGCACACACACATACAAAGGCACACGCACATACACATAACCAAGATGGCGCTTGACTTGAGGGAGAACGTGAGATTATCTTTTTAATGTGTGGCCCGGATTAAAATGGCGAATGCTTATTGTTCTATTTTTTCGTGTCCTTTTTCGCAGTGGGTTTTTTAGGGTTAAAACTTGGTTTTGTTTATTTTTTGGGATTTGAACACATGGTGCACATTCCTACCGAGATGGGTGGAAAAAAGTTTTTATCTAGGACTTAGAACAAAGTTCAGTAATGTTTCAGAATTCAAATTGACGATCACTACTTGGAGACGTGGCCATTGGACTCTTGTAATCAGTGTTTTTTTTTATCTGTCTATATCTAGCCGTTGATCATTTTCGAAATATGATGTATTGCTTACGGCAATATATTAATGTTATTGACACTTTTTCCAATTATTCATTTTTCGGTTGATAACAAGGCTACTTAGCAACAAATATTCGTAAGTAATCTGATTTGATGACTTGGATTATAATCCCGTGCGTGAGTCAAAAATTTATGAAAGCAGACTGATAGTTGATAAAGATTACTTTTATCCACACGTATTGGTAATTTCATAATGATTAAGGCTACACCAATGATGTGGCCGAAACATAATAATGATGAAATAATTGATTTCAGTCAACGGGTTATGATGCCTACAAATATTCATGATGCAATTGTCGTACAGGTGGTTGCTTGGACTGATAACCCTTCTGAAAAACTGTATTATCGGTTACATTGTCATATTATTATTAAGTAGACATCGTAGATGCATACCGTAAAATGATTAGTAATAGTGAAATAAAAAGATATATTTTTTTATCAAAACATTTAAAATTAAAAACCCGCATCATTATTATTGCCAAAAGCTCTTACTCAAGCGAACATAACCCTCTCGCTGCGATTACAAGACACAACATACCAACACACACACACACAATCTACAGATGAAGCGCAAATGTGTGCAAGGTGGCATGAAAATGGAATTAAGGGGGGAAAATGCAAAGGAATCAACCGGGCGAGAGCGCGGGGGGTGAAAATGTCCCAGACCGGACACTTTGAACGAATTATGATGGTCATTATTAGAACGTGGACAGAATTAAATTGCCTCCCCCCTACCCCCTTCTCGCCCAGTCGGCCCCTTACCTTCCGGCTAAGTATGCCCGCATAATGATACCTGTCCAATACTAGCAACACTTATCTAAGCTGGCGAGTGGATCTCTATCGTTCGGGATTCGATATTTGTTTTTTCTTTTTTTCTAAGGGATCGTTTTGTGTGAGTGCGTCGAATGAAGTGTCAATAGAGGTAAGTGAAGTGTTTTGAAGTGATTGAAAGATGGCTGCGTGTGGAATGCAAGGATTTTAGGGTCCGTGTTATTTTCTTTTAATAAAAGTGTATATGTTGCTTTTGACTTTATTCATTTCTTATTATAAATTAAACGTCAAAGTTGCCATTTTACACAACATTTTCATAGCATGGAAAATTGTAAATTCTTATGCTACAGAGATTAATTAAAAGTCAGATTATTAATTCATACTACGCTAGTAGTGAATATTTATCTAAGGCTTACAGATAATCTGCTTCAGAGAAATATTTGGTCCTTCAAGTCATAAGATAATATGATAACTATACAAACACGCCTAACAAAAGGATTAGATAACCTTGTAACTCCAAGCTTAAAGCAATCAAATAAAAGAAATCCCATAGAGTTTACAATCAGCGGGCACATCACACGATAAGGCGTACAAGTCCGTACAACTAAAGTAAATTTACAGAAACAAAAGCAAACATTAGGACAGATTAGTGGACGTTACGCGAACGCAACGATGCAAAGTTAATGCCTGTATCAATAGTTCTGGAGTCGCAATCAGTAGATTTGCAGTAATCTCGGCAAACGCACCGAGCGATAAAGAGTACGGGTGGGCGGTGGAGCAAGCCACGGGCGAAAGGACCAGAGGTCGTACTGAAGGACCAAGGGTCGTTTGCGAGGTTAAAAAAGTAAATAATTTATTTTAACATAGGCGGTAGGTAGGTGTAGCCAAAGGGGAATTTGATAGAACATGGTACTTTATACTAGCAGAAAATTTGAAGATTGCAAATAATTTGTGAAAAAATATGGGATTAAATATAATGATCACCAAAAAATATATATTGAACCCGAAAAAATAAAGTCTAAAATTACAATAGTTCTAGCTGGGTACCCTGAGGTTAGGTTTGGTTAGGTTACTTTAAACCCTTTACACAGAAATATTCGCGGGGCTCCGTCGACATAGGATGCAAGAGCGAGCAAATGAGAATACAAATACCTTTACCTCGGTATTTTAAAATAAAATGGAGTTTTAATTTGGTGATCATTTACTATTTTAGGCAGTAAGAAGTGTTTTTTTGATGTTATACAGGGTGTTACGGAAAGGGTATATCAATACAAACGGGTTGAAGAGTGTATCTGGTCTTGAATCTCTGAACAAAATTTCAGCTCAAAAGCATTGACTTTGAAAATGCTTAATATGTTTTTATTTCGACATCACGGCGCTGCACTGGCGCGCGGCGGCGTGATGTGCGTGTACTAGGCGCACAGACACACTACAGATAATGGATAATGACCCTCGTAGTGCGGTGATACGTTTGTTATGATTTCAATTTAATAAACTATCGAAATAAAAAAATATTAAGCATTTTCAAAGTTACTGCTTTTGAGCTGAAATTTTGTACAGAGATTCTAGACCAGATACACTCTTCAACCCGTTTGTATTGATATACCCTTTCCGTAACACCCTGTATTTTACTTTATCTGGTGATAAGTTAAACATTAGCCAAAAAATATTAGTCCACAGCGACAACGACTACCAGTCCATTACATTTACGAAATCATTATAATTATTTATTGTTTGGTCTTTGAATCCAAAATAGGTAGGTATTCATTTTCAAGATAAAAGTAAAAGTAAGAGTAATAAGAACTTGATATTTGTTATAAGGTTCCCAGCAACAATGTTTTCTACTGAAACTGAAATATAAAACAACCGATGAAAAAATCTCCACCCCTAAAAAATGCATAAATCAATTTCCATTTTGATCTCCCAAACCAATCTTTTCCAGATCGTATCGTAAAAATAAAGTGTAACTAATCAAATGAGATTGCGAACGCCTTTCCGAATCGCGCGCGCTTGTACCTTACCAGCGGCCATTATCATGCAATATTGATAGAAGCTTCGTATAAAGCAGCCGAGTTAAGACGGCGGGCACTCTCTGAGTCCCACGTGCCCACTTTATCTACAAGATATTGTAAATATTAGGTACAATTGTACCCGCAAACAAAGCCCGGATTACTTCTATAGTTCGTCTGATTGTTGATATTTGCTTTTTTATTGGGTCGTTCAGACGCTATCAGTGTTTGAGGAGTGTAATCCGAGCTGTACTGATATGGTTCCCAATGTGAGGCTGTGATTGGAGGGTAATAAGGTCATCTTGAGGTGACGTTATTGGCCAATAAACGGCTTAAATTGAAGCCAAGAGCCAAGTTCTCACAGTATCAAATCCAAACGGCGAAACTAGCAGAGAAATAGGTACGGGAAAGTTCAGTAAATAAATAGGATTGGTATATTTCATTGTTAAACCTTGTAACGAGCCATTATGTTAACAACTACCTAACTAAGCCAGTAAAAACCCCAAAAAATATTGCTCAAACACATCAAAAGTGTAATTCGCCTAAATAAAACACCAATAACAATAACAGGTCCTGAAAAACAAAACGCCGACATTTTGATAATAACGTAGAACACACACGTAATGCCTAAACACACACAAACACCCATTAACACACACTCTATTACACACATAACATATTTAGGGATGGGAAAGTGAAATTTGCAAGAATATATCGATGGAATGTAAACAGGGGGTGAGTATATTGACGAGGTCGCAAACACATGGAGCGGAATCAGCAAAGAAAGATTATTAAAACAATGGTTTTGAACTAAATACGGGACAGAGGGGTTATTACAATATTTGCTGGCATCTCGTTATTTTTAAGTATCAGTATGGCTCCCAAAGTTTCGGGTGGGGGACTAAAATATGGGTTGGGTAACGGAATTTATGATAAAGAGTTTTTGAATGAGGATATTTTGTTTGTAAATAGGATTGTGGATTTTTGTCTATGTTTGTTTTTGTTGTTATTTTTGCTTGGAATGGATGATGCTGAAATATTAGCTTGACATTTTTCGCAGTTACAAAAATTAGATAAAAAGAAAAAATAAAAGATTAATGAAAAATCTTTTGGGCAACTGCAAGTTATGATAAAACATACATATTTCACCACGACTTCCTTACTTACATAAAACATATTAGACAACTAGCTTCTGCCCGCGACTTCGTCCGCGTGAAATATCAACCTCCTCCCATTCACCCTCTTAAAGGTGGAATTTTGAAAAACCCTTTCTTAGTGGATACTTACTCTTCACAAAGAACACTCCAAATTGCATGTCTCTAGGACCAGCGGTTTATTCTGTGCGTTGATATATCAGTCAGTCAGGACTTTGAAAACAACCCCAAAAGACTCACTCGTTTACAAAATGTGACAGAAATCGTCGAAACACATTTGAACAACAAACAATCACTTCAATCCATCAAATAACACAAGAATACGAAAACAAAATGTAAAAAAAATCTTGCAAAACTACAGTCACATTCAAGTCAACCCTTCTCCGCTCTCAGTAAAAACGCGTAAACTTTGAGAGCCTGCGGAACGTCATAGCCCAGCGACATAGCGTTGTAAATTATAATGTTTTATGGTTTAATACTGCAGATAAGGCGCGGGAGGGTAAGGAGCCTATTATTAACCGTGTTAACTGGGAAAGGGGGGTGGCCTCACCTCGCAGCCGTTTGTACGCTAAGCGACTTTCGGTGGCGACTTTTTATGTGCAAGTGTAAAGTAAAAGTGGTCGGGACTTGAAGTGTTTTATAGTTTGTGGTGTTGCGAAAATGTTATGTTCTGTGAGTTATTGTGAGAGTGGGGTAAACAGTGCACTCTGCTGATGAAGTTCCTAAATGAGTCTGCAGAATGAATGAAATGGTATTTTTTTTTTTCAGTCGTCGATTCATTGGACATCCAAACTAATATTATAAATGCGAAAGTAACTCTGTCTGTCTGTCTGTCTTTTCTTCATGCCTAAACTACTGAACCGATTTAGATGAAATTTGGTATAGAGATAGTTTGAGTCCCGAGGAAGGACATAGGATAGTTTTTATCCCGATATTCCCACGGGATCGACACTTATGCGGGTGAAACCGCGGGGCGCAGCTAGTATATTAATACATCTCATTCCGATTCCGTTACGATGACTATTTCTGTTTCTGACGACGTTTTAGGTCTAATTAATTTATTAATCTGTGCTTTCTAAAAATAATCTAGGAGACGAAACGACAAATACGTGAATATCTACCCCACACCCTGGCCATTGAGCCCTGGTATGAAACTTACCGACAGGAAAACCTTTTTCTATTATATTATATCTAGGGGCTATTTTCGTACTGGCACAAGAGAAAAACATTTTCTTAAATCCAATATAAATTATAAACAGCCAAGCCAATTCCAAAAAACGATATATTCTAAGTCTCACCACTAATGCTTTTAACACATTACAGCAAGCAGGGAGTCGGTCGCCCCGTCTGTACCCGCCCTTAGAATATGATTTTTAACGAGCCATCCCCAAGTATGTAATTGTGTCTGAATGCGTTTCGTAATGATTATTTATGTAGCGTGGAGAGGCGTCTGGATAAATTATTTTTTATTATTTCCATTGCATAGAGTGTAGTCCTACCCTTTGTGTTGGGAAATTAAAACTGCTGGATTGGGGTAATGTTTTGTCTTGTTGTGGGATGTTGATGCAAGTTCTGCACATGTCCTTATGAATATTCGAGGACATGAAAAAGCATGCTAGATTTTTTTGTGTATATCTTGGGTGCGTGGTGCTGGAGCCTGCATAGTTATCATTGTAACTAGCAATAGTGCAATAGAACCGATTGGAAGTAAAGAAAAATGAATAAAAGTTAAAATCAAAAGAAAAAAGAAAGCTATTTGTCAAGGAAATTATTTGATTTATGTGATGATAGTACGTTCATGCCTCATAACGCATGCAAATACAAGGCTTCCACACTTAAACGACACGTTGTCAATGTAAATTGACGGCAATTAAATATTTAAAATGACAACCACTGACAGGCGACCGGCAGGTTAGTTTTCAAGGCCTTTTTTACTGAAAGAAGCGTTACGTCGGTAATATTTCAAACGACAAGACAAATGGTTGTAAGTAACATTTTTATTTCATAAGACCACGTCATGTGATAGCTGTAGGATTTACCAGGTGTTTTCTGTAGTTCGATTTTCATGGTATAAGGCTCTTTATTATCATGTAGATTTATAACTTTTAATTGTAAGTAACATTTGAAACAAAGGTCACAAATCAGATGTTTTTAACCCCCGATGCAAAAACGACGGCTAATGAAAATTGTAAGTTAACAGCAGATAATTATGTTTTCTACAATAGCTACATTCATTATTGCTGGGTTTAAGCCTCATCTGTTTGGCGTTTTCATTAGCCGTCCCCCGACGTGAGGACGCTTGGATCAAAATATTTCCTGCAACTTATACTAAACTTAAAGGGCCAATACATATTATTATTTTAGTTTCTAGAGGTTTTTGTTTGAGTCGTGGGTTACTTAAATTTTTAATTTAGCTTTTACGTAAAAATGTCAGGATAATTTTTACACAACTTGATTTAATCACTCGCACAGAATTAAGTTGGTTAGAATGCCCGAAACGACATCAATATCGCCAAAAGGAGACATTTTTCCAACACGCAACACCAACAATCTCCTCACCCTAGACAACTTTACCTTATTGACGACCAAATAAATCGAAGCCAAACGACGTCCGACACATATTTTCGCACAAAAATCGTGTGCATTTTAAATCAACGAGTTACCGAGTTGCCGGGGCTTGGTATAATGAAATCGTAAATCGGCTCGGTTCTCGTGGATAATAGTGAAATATAAATTGGGCGGTCGCGGTTTGGCGCCCGTCGGTCCGTTGGCCGACATTTTTGCGGGCTCGCTTCAATCACGCGTTTTATAACGTCAGTGCACGTGTAGCCGGCAACTGTTGTCACAATAAGCTAAGTCGCGGGGTGTGTGGCACTGCGTTTGGCGAGTGGCACGGTGTGGGGGAGGCCTTATGTAAACTGAGAATTTGTCACCAATCAAATGCAGCAGTAAATCTGCTGAAAGTGACACTTATTAAATTTTAAGACTGACAGCGTATCTGGCGCACGTCAACTTTTGGGGCGATGGAAATGATGTTAGTACACAGAGGATTCATGCAACAGTAGATATAACAAGAAGAGACTGAGTCCGATTAAGTCTCGTGACGTCGGGATGCAGAAGCACCCCCGGCAGGCTTCGGCCCTGGCAGGCCCCTTCCTTTTTGCTGACATCTCTTTGAGGCGCGCGTGGAACACGTACGCGCCGTCCGGCACGGGCCTGGTCCTGATCGGACGGTGAGCTATGCAGAAGCACCTTACGCTACTCTTTACACTAGCAGACGTAACTCAACAGAACAGCTCAATCCACTCGAAATTTTATCCATAGCCACACGTCACACTCTTTAAACCGCAAAAATTAAAACCTATAAACTTCCACGAACAACGCACTAGATTTATAAACCCTACCAACGCTAACACACTTTCACGTGTCGATGGATCCGCGTAAAAGCCTAAAAAGAGAAAAAAAAAGTCATTGGGTCCTACATGCATCTTTTTCGCCCGGCTGACAAATGGCTATGAAATGGCCAGGACGGCCCAGCTCGGGACACCGAACGTAAAATCATTCACAAATTGTGACGCCACGGTTAGTTCGGACGTTCGCCGGTGCAGGGTTAGCGCGAAGGGTAGTCGTGTTTTCGGTTTTAAGTGTTGTGTTTTTTTCGAGGTGGGGATAGTGGGTTAAGATTTTTTTTTGGGCTTTTAGTGTGGTGTCAAATAAGGAATGACCTCACCGCGTGGTTGATAATGTAATACAGTGAGAGTCACATACCTACTGGAGTTTTGACTGTAATTTGAACAGTGTCCACTGAGAAAGTGGCTTAACCGGTCAAGCGGCGCGCGTCGCCCATTAGCGACGAAACAATAGAAAATCAATTGTGTCTCATTAGCGGAGCTTGACAGATTAAATTATTATGGGTTCGCATCGAAACGTAGTGTCACTTGCGTAATCTGTAAGCTTACAGCACAATGTTTGAAAAACTGTTTGCTTTAACTAGCTTCAATTGCTTACATTTAACTGATCCATTTTCGTTCAAAGGCTTTTAGTTTAATTGAACTGTCAGTTCCACAAACGATGACAGACAACAGGCTTCACACGCTTCTTTAAAACCTAGTACCCAGCACGGTAACCCTATCACCGCCACTTTTTATCTGAACGCCATCAATAAAAAAGTCTGTACAAAAAAAAAACAGAAAAACAAAAGCCGTGACGTCACTAGGTAGGTTTTCGCACCGGCAAACGGCGAGCGTATAAATCAAGCGCTACGCAAGCGTGGAGTCGGCTCCGGCCGAATTGTGGCGTTTTATGGCCTTTTGATTTACACAACCACTATTCGCTACGTATTTTAATGTGCGCTCGATAGTCCGTGTTGCGAGCGACTGTACGTAAATAAAATTCAGAAATCGCTCAATAAAAATCGTCACATATCACTGTTATATTGCAAGTTTGTGGAAATATCTTCCGGGTTTTTATCGAACTTTGGCCCAACACTAGTCATGTCAGTGGTGACATTATGGGCGGGTATGACAGATTGTTGACGTAATTACGCTATAGAAACCCGTTCAGATGACAGATTAACACTGCAATCGCAAAGCACACGTGACGTTCTGTAAATTTCGTTTATGATCGACATAAATT
Organism: Amphipoea oculea; assembly: GCA_945859645.1. Lineage (NCBI taxonomy): Eukaryota > Metazoa > Arthropoda > Insecta > Lepidoptera > Noctuidae > Amphipoea > Amphipoea oculea. The sequence goes on from OX243873.1 coordinate 22,253,028, forward strand.
TGATCGTCGACTGTTAATAAAATACATAAATATAACAATAACACATGAGACACATGTTCGGGCACCCGGCAGTAAATGCCACTAAAACGCTACTAGTCAAATTTATAAGTCGCAAACGACATACATATTGCATATTTTAAGTGTTATTTATTTGATAATGCTCAAATATTAATTTTATTTTTGTTTTATTGTTACGACGATGTGTCGATAGTTAGGTTAGGAATATTTTGGTACAGCATTATGGTGCTCAAATTATTTTCTAGCCCATAGTGTTCAACGTGCTAAAGTTTCCAAGAACTTTGACAATCAAACTGCAGCTGTGGAATTAAATTTTCAACACATCATTTTATTTAGACAAAAGATTCTGTGTTTCCTGGAAAATGTATTAATTTAGATGCAGTTTTATAATCATTGCTCGAACTCTCTCCTCCCTATTTCACTCTGAATGACTTTGACGGACACGAGCGCATCATGGTTGATCAACTGGTGTCCCCGGCCCTCCACTCACTCACTCACTCATTCATTCATCCGTTCGTTCATTCACTGCGACGTCGGTTTCGAGTGATCACCGATCACCTTACGTCGGTTTTATTCGTTCGTAAGCGGAATTTAAAAAAGGAATGAACGAATGGCGGTTTGTTTTCGGCATTTTTTGGTTGCAACTTGCAGTGTTAGTTTAAACTGTCCGTTTAAAAACGTTTGTAACTGTTTCTTTTTTACAGTGTCTGTCACTATAAGTCTTAGGTTAGGTTAAGTTTTCAAATATATAGGATGAAATTGAATTCATGGGCATCCTTTTAAGGGGTCATTGTAATCATCATTATGAAAAACTTTTACTATGGGCCCAAACCTGAAATCGCGAAAAAAAAATCAGCTCTTCCCTACATTTTGACGAGTTATCTGAACATAAATGCAAAGAACAGCTGATTTTTTTTGTGAATTTATGTTTAGTCCCATAGTAAAAGGTGTTGATAATAATGAGTACAATGACCTCTTAAAAGGATGCCCTTGAATTAAATTTCATCCTGTATTATCGTCATCAACATAATATCGACCTTTAAACGACATTATCATCGATAATCCGCAATCAATTAATTACTTTTATTCAAATTTTCCCAAACGAATTTCGATAATAAAGATATAAAGAATAAAATCATTAAAGTTTTACCTAAGTACATTTATTTTGAATGAAGTTTCTCAAAAAATTTTGATATCGCAAGACAGTTAGAAGTCCGCTTGATATTTTTTAAAATTAGTTTTATAAAAACCTGGTAGGTATAGACATCCATCAAGACATTGTTATTAGTGGGTCCGGTGACTGGTGAGTGGACGCGTTTGTCGCCGCGGTGTCGCCGTGACGCGTGACAAGCTGTCGCCGATGTGTCGACGAAAATCGCGTAGACGCATCGCTGTTATGACATCAAACTTGGAAATTATTGTTAGGTCAAATAGAAAATTATTTTTCAAAATGATAATCACTTAAAAGTAAAATATTTACTGTAGAGTAAAAATAACCCTATTTTATGTATTTTCTAAGTGAAATCAAAACAAAGTCAGGAAAAAACGTGAAAGGAAAAAACCTGAAAACTACCAACGTCAAATCCTAGTTATTTCCTAAATACATGATTTCAGGAAATCAAAATCAAAAGAACACAAAAATATAAAAAAAAACACTACAAATTAAAAATACACTGCAACGAAAATCTAATATTTAGTCGGACGTGTACTTAAAGCCAACTTCGTAAGAATTTTTACGTTAACTTAAGTGTTACTTTGGAGTTTAAAGCCTAAACTATGTTTATTGTTAAAGTATGCCGAGATATCCTCGTCGTTATAATAAACTTTGGAAAAACTAGTTCTGATATAAAGTGGAACCTGGTTGAGTTAAAATTGTAATCGTGTGTTTGTTGAGTTCATACATATTCTTCTTTTGTCCATGGAGAAAAAGAGTGTCCATGGAGTTTCTCACCCGTTCTTCTCCATAGATATCTTTAAGCTTTCGAATAGGCAACTAGCTTCATACCTCTGACTGACCGACTCCTTGACAATTCGAAAGTGCCTGTATATGGTTTAATTGAAATAAATGCTTTGAGTTTGAGTTTTAATCTGTCGAGCTCCGCTAATGAGACATAATTGATTTTCTGTTGTTTCGTGGCCAATAGGCGACGCGCGTTGCTTGACCGGTTAAGGAAGAGTAGTTATAAGATTGGGTTGGGTAGTTTTCAGGCTACATAATTTCATCCTAGCCTTTAAGACGTTAAGGCTAAAGCATACAATCATGCTAGGTATTAAAAATCATGCTTGTTTGCTAGTAAGTAGCGTGCTTTTGTGCTACTACATATACTCCCAGCATATGTATTTAGTTTTATTATGAACCCTTACATAAGCAAAGACCAGCATCCTAATTGCGTGACAAATTATCAATCTAAATCTGAATCATTTTGAAGGATATTTCATAATCCATTGCTTCATCAACTCAACTACGTAAATAACGCAATGAATATTGTTGGACTGTCAAAATGAAAGCCATTGCTATGGGTAGCGTGTCACCGTTGTGTTACGCAATTGCCCCGCAGAAATTGAAAGTTCTATGGGCTGCAAGCCGAAAAGGCAACAAGTCAGGATAACCTTAATAAATAGGTACTAAAAATAACCTCACGCTTTCGGCTGCCATAGAAATACTTCAGCTCCCCATTCACCATTCGCACCCATAACACACACCCAATACAAACACGACATAAAGCATCGAACACATAGGCGAGATTACCGCCGCAGCGCGCCAAATAATCGCCGATCATAAAAAAAAACCGCCTTAACGGTCTGCGAACTTTCCTATAGCATTCCAGTCACGTCGAACCGAACTGATTGACGGGAGACGTCTGCGCCTTCTAGAAACACCCCCCAACTCCCCCTGACACCCCCACCTTAAGGGTGGCCCCCCACAACTTGACCTGTGATCGGAGCTAGAAACATGTGAAAAATGTCATTAATGCACTCCCGTGGTGCCTTATTGAGTGCTTTATGTAGTAGAGTGGAGGGGTTATCGTCATGCGTGGCGTTTCGGTGTGAGCGGTAATCGCGCGTTTGATTACAGGGTGTTTTTTTATGGGTTTATTTTTAATTAGTTTTCGGTGAATCTTGTAATTTGAGTACGAATGCTACAGGGTTCTTTAAGGAATCGTTGACAACGATCAGGTTGATAATTTTGATATTGATATTCTGAAAAGCGGGCTGAAAATATTTTCTACTTTCGATGTGAAGTAGGTTCTTGTTGCAGAGAGTTGGGAAAATACAAAACTGATGACTTTAAAACAAAGTAACTAAATATTAAATTAACATTAGCGTACAGAAATGAAACGAAATAGAGAGGAGGCCTGTGTCCCAGCAGTGGGAATATTATAGGCTGATTATGCTGATACAGAAATGAACATCTTGAAGGAGAGGCAATGTTCTACTTTGTCATGTAGGTGTATTAAAACTTTTGAGTTTTGCTTATTTCGTAACTAATGGTTTATGAAGTGAAAGAAGTGGATGACTGTGGAATAAATAAATCCATCGAACTATAGACATAGATGAACAGAAGTGCAGGTGCAAACCTGCCGGGGGTGCGGGATTGTCCGAAAGGGTTACCGCTACCCCGGAACATAAAGGGCTAAGGAAGGAACACGGATGGGTTTTAGTCAGTAAGAGTCTGACACTCCCTTCGCTCCACCCAGAGCGGGAGGGGTCATTTGATGATTTCCCATCCATAAAAAAAAAAAAAAAAAAAAAAAAAAAAAAAAAAAAAAAAAAAAAAAAAGGTGCAAAATCAAATGGTAACGAAAAGACTCTTTGGACAGGAGCGACCTCACAAACTTTATTAATTTCGAGCAGATTGTAGCAAGCGTGGATGTTCACAAGTTTGGATTCGTGCACTTTGCAATAAATAGCTGGAGTACAATAATAATAATAATAATAATAATAATAAGCCCCCTAAACAACCACACGTCCTGATTGACCATCTAATCACGTGGGGGGCGGACACACGAATGAGAAATTACTGGCGTGGCTAACGTGGCTCTGGAAACCCACTTAAAAATGGAGACACGTTCAAAAAGAAAACGTATAGGACCGCTGCCCGGGGGTGATCGCCGGGGCACACTTGGAGCTGACGCTGAGTGTTTCAGCATGCGAACCGTCAGCGGTGAGGAGTTGAACAGGCGGGCTCCCACCGACAAAGGTGCTACAGCCGAAGTTATTGATGATGGTGATAGACTGACAAACAGGACAGACACCCCTGTAGAACCATATAGTCCAAGTACAGTATCGTACGCACCTTCAAGAACATCATCACCATCAATACCACCTTCACCCATACCATCATCATCCCCCATAACTAGTTTTAATACAGTTTCACCTACTCCGGCCTTGAATGTTGCGCGGGAGGTATCTACCTTCTTACCCGCGTCCACCAAGGCTGGGAAAATAAGAGTTCGCATGAGATGGAGCAAAGAAGTTAACGTATTCATCATGCGAACATATCTATACATAACTAAATTAGAGACCGACATGACCACCTACAGACAACAACTGCATGAACGCTTTTCACGGCAATATCCTGAGATTACAGTTTCAGAACAACGGATTTCAGATCAACGAAGAACTATAGTTAGGAATAAACTCTTGTCACAAGTCGAATTAGATCAGTTAAAAGAAGAAGTACGCACACAATTACAACAAGAATCAGAAAACTATGCAGACACTAACACTATCATACTAACACAAAACACAAACGTAAATATTCTGCAAGAACTACCACAATCGCTCACTCAATTATATCCTAATATTCAACCTCTAACATACAACCAATCGCAAGCTTACACGCAAACAGCACACACATCCACACAGACCGAATCCTTAACCCTAACGCTCGAAAATGATATCGAGACCTTAGTTGTCGCAGATCAAAACCTAACCACAGATACGTATATCCAAGAAATACATGACAAATTTAGAAAAACAATAACACAATACTCTGGGATGGATCCAGCAGCCCGACCAAAACTACCTAAACTCAAATATAGTCCCAACCTTTTCCGCTTGGTTAATTTATTTAATAATGAAAATATACTAAAACAGTTCTTATCTAATGACACACAACTGATTGACATACACACCCTTATTTATTGCACAGCGGTTGTTATTTCTGAAGAACTGAACTATAAAATCACTGAACACGCGAGAAACACAATACCAAGAGACACTACCAAACAACCATGGCAACAGAGGCTAGAAAAGGACATTGAAAAATTAAGAGCAGATTGTGGCCGACTAACACATTACATCAACGGTAGCAGATCACATAAACTTGTTAAAAAAGTAGAAGCAATATTTAAAAACAATTTTACACACACTAGACACGAAAATAACAATAGAAAACCTGAAGAGTTTTTGGACACATTAAAACAGAAACTGGCACTTAAAGTCCATAGGCTTAGGAGATATTTAAAGGCACAACAGCGCAAAAAAGATAATGCCATATTTGCTACAAATGAAAAAATATTTTATAGGAATATCGTACAGAAACCACACACTGTTTCAACTACAGAGAACGACACAGACACACCCTCAAAAGAACACTTGGAAACATTTTGGTCTAGCATATGGGAACAGCAGGAACATCACAATGATAAAGCAACTTGGATTACAGAAGAAGCAACAAAATGGAGTGCAATAGATGAAATGGAATTTAAAGAAATAACAGAGTCTGAAATTACATATTTAACATCTAGATTACATAATTGGAAGTCACCGGGTATCGATAAAATACAAAATTTCTGGTATAAAAAGTTAACGGTACTACACAAATCTATAGCAAAAAATTTAACAGATATAGTATTAGGAGAACAGAACATACCCGAATTCATTGCCACAGGAATAACTTACATGCTTCCTAAAACTAAACACACATCAGAGCCTTCCCAATACAGACCAATCACATGCCTACCCACAATTTATAAAATACTGACATCAGCAATAACTAATAAAATTAACTCACACATTGAACACCACAATATAATAGCAGAGGAGCAGAAGGGATGCAGGAGAGGCCACATGGGCTGCAAAGAACAGTTAGTTATAGACTCTACTATACATAAACATGCCACCACAAAAAATAGAAACCTACACTGTACTTATATAGATTACCAAAAAGCTTTCGATAGCATCCCACACTCTTGGCTAATACAAATCCTTAAAATATATAAAATTAATTCCAAAATAATAGACTTCTTGCGCATTGTAATGACACGTTGGAAAACTACACTTCAGATAAATAATCGACTCAGCACTCTTATAACTCGACAGATACATATTAGGAAGGGTATCTATCAGGGGGATTCCTTGAGCCCTCTTTGGTTCTGTCTCGCCCTGAACCCCTTGTCTCACTTACTCAATCGGTGCCGGGCTGGATATAATTTTAAAAACAATACCGAAGAAACTATTATCTCGCATCTCATATATATGGATGACATTAAATTATATGCTAAAACCGAAAAAGAAATGAAAACTCTGATAGAAATAACAACAACATTCAGTCAGGATATTAATATGCAATTTGGATTAGATAAGTGCAGGACATTGCATATTATAAAAGGAAAAGTAAAACCCGGCAACTATGCAGTTAGCGACACCGACACAATAGCGGCTATGGAACCGTCAGATCTATACAAATATTTAGGATACAAGCAACTTAAAGGACTCGACCACACAGCAATTAAACAGACACTAAATACAGAGTATCGGAGAAGAATCAACGCAATTTGTAAAACACAGCTATCTGGAAAGCATCTTATAAAAGCTTTGAATACCTTTGCCATACCAATATTGACCTACTCATTCGGAGTAATAAAATGGTCAAAAACTGACATCGAACAGTTAGAAAGAACTACACGCACAACACTCACAAAACACAACAACCTACATCCTAAATCTGCGATCGAAAGACTCACCATCAAAAGACAAAATGGAGGGAGAGGCCTAATCGACATACACCACCTATGGCAGAAACAAATCACTAGGCTAAAAACATTTTTCTACACAAAATCTCGCACGAGTAACATACACAAAGCTATTACCTTAAATGATCTTAATTACACCCCGCTGAACTTAAATGAACAAAATATACAAGACATTAACATCACAGACCCGCAAAACCAAAAAATCGAAAACTGGAAAAAGAAAGTCCTTCACGGTAGACACCCTCATGACCTAGAGCAGTCCCACATAAACAAATTAGCATCAAACAGGTGGCTTAAAATAGGAAACCTTTTTCCTGAAACAGAAGGTTTTATCATGGCTATACAAGATCAAATCATCAACACCAAAAACTACAGAAAATTTATCATTAAAGACCCAACAATCGCAAACGACAAATGCCGCAGATGCCACATTCAATCAGAAACAATACAACACATAACAGGAGCATGCATAACTCTCACACAGACAGACTACACTCACAGGCACAACCAGGTTGCAAACATCATTCATCAAAAACTAGCACTCAAACACGGTCTCATACAAAACACTAACACTCCCTACTATAAGTACGCGCCACAAACTATCCTAGAAAATGACACACATAAACTGTATTACGATCGCGCCATACTTACAGATAAGACCATCCATTACAATAGACCAGACATAACCCTACAAGATAAAATAAGAAAAATCACTTACCTTATAGACATTGCAGTTCCCAACACCCATAACCTACAAAAAACAATCGCTGAAAAAATAAGTAAATACGCTGAGCTTAAAGAAGAAGTTATTAGAATTTGGAGACAAGATAAAGTTTATGTTGTTCCTGTTGTTCTCTCCACGACTGGTGTTATCCCCAACCATCTCCTAAGTAGCCTGAAAATAATAGATCTAGAAGAATCCCTTTACATCAATCTGCAGAAAGCAGCCATCCTAAACACATGCAGAATCGTTAGGAAGTTCATGCAGCTGGACGAAAGTACACTTTCATCATAAAATTCCCCACAGGCTGCATTTACTTGGCTTTGGCCCGTGAATGTAGCTAAAACCAGCCTTAGAGCTGAGAAAAAAGAACACTCCCGATGATAATAATAATAATATCGTTTATTTATAAAAGAGGATACATTTACACTGAATAGCTTAACAATTAAAATAGCGCACAGTTGCTAATCGTTAATCGTTTGGTGCTGTTGATTAAAAATCGATATTGGCTACGTGATGCCAATCATAGACTCGGGACTAAGAGACAACGTCCTCGATCAAAATATTCGATGAATGTCGATTTGATGCGCGTTCGACAGGCTTCCGTATCGAAAATTCATTTTCTTGCCTTGCTCCCGACAGCAATTAGCTGTCGGAAGAATAGCAGTCGTCCATTTGATTTACACTGTTAAAATATTCGGGTTTCGGATTTGTTTGACAGCGTTTAAAGGACTCCTTCTATAACATTGATTGGTGTTCGATTCGGCACGAAAGCGTATGGAATGGTTGTGAATAGCTATGCAGAAATGTGTCAAGTTAAGGAGGTTTCTAGGACAGCTACGCAAAGGGGTATATATCGATATCCCCTATGCCTATTAACACCTAATCCAGAGTTCTATAATATCCACTTTTGGAGGCCCAAGCTTACAAGTAGACCTACCTATATAAAAAAATGGAAGGTGCAGTTCTATAGTAGTAGTTTTTTGAGTTTTGATTCTAAAAATTGTTGTTCTTCTGACAGAACGACATTTTTCTGCTAAGTTCATATTTTAAATGTCTGTAAAAAGAGTCGCAACATCTATACATCCGTCTGTCCCACAATAACCTCGGAAACCCCCAGCATCGCGCATGATGTGGCCGGTATTGAGATTTACGGCCGCCGATTAGTGGGGTCAAGGTCAAACGCGCGATACGTTAACGTGCTGCATTTTGTGTCAACAACCCTGATGGACGGAGTAAGGGTTGAAGTTATTGGGACTGAAAAGTTAATGGTTTTATGACGTCATTGTGTAGTTGTGTTTTCTGAGCGAGCGAAAATATTTTGAGGTCTATACTTAGATGGTGTTTGTCCAAATCTAAATTTTCTGAATGATACTCGTAATTAAATGCATAAATACATATTCAGCCTATGCTGTTCCCACTGCTGGGACACAGGCCTCTCTGTGAGAGGAAACGGGCTGTAATCCACCACGCGGGCCCAGTGCAGGTTGGTAAATGTGACATGTCTTCGAATTTAATTTACAAAAATATACAATGGTAAAAGATTATTTAACTTAACTAAAGTGTATAGGATTCCAATAATTAATAGTGCGTATCGCCTTTAACTTAAAGTTGTTTTTACACATATTTGGAAATTGGTCTTTCTGAAGATAAAGGACCAATATTTGCAGGTGGAAAACTCTTTGATATGTGAAAACTGATTTCAATATTGCACGTATGTTTAACAGTGTCTGAGTTAACTTGCTTGGATATAACACTGTTTGCCTTTGCTTCGCCCGGAATAAACCAGCAACACATCTAACTAAGAACATAAAAACTCCAAGACTGTACCATCAATACACACGCAATAACGCGAAACTCGCAAACAATAGACATTAATAAGACGGGCCGGGCAAACGGGTCCGGACATAACGGCCGGCCGCGTCCTGGGATGCGCTTATTAAAACATTTTCACCCGGGCAATATCTGACGATAGCGAGACGTGTACAATATGTGCCGAGCAAACTCTGGCCGCATGTGACGACCTGTGGGAATCGCTGAGAAAACTTCATTAACTCCGCCGGACGCCACCCGGTGGACCCCCTTCTCCGGGACCGGGAATCGGGAGTCCGGGACCACCCCACGGTGACGGACGCGACGAGCGGACTCCCCCGTCCGCTTATTACGTCGCGAACGTGCCGCAGAATCGAAGAAATGTGACGTAAATACGTGAAGCGTTTGAGAAAGAATCGGCCTGCTGATTGGCCGGGCTTTGTGTTCGGTTGACCGTTAATTTGATCTGTATCTGAGGGGCGCCCACTCATTTTTTTCTTGGGATTATTATTGATGCGATCGATTCGTTTTGATGGGATGCCGATACGTCGGTTATTTTCGGGTAGAGCTCGCTCGTAATATTATTGTCGCGTTTCTTTGTAATGTCGGGGACTGTAATCAGATGATGATCCGCACGGTTTACTTATAAACCTGATGGTGTAGCCTAGAAATGTTTTAGCAAGACATGAAAGAAAGATGAGCCTGATTCCGCGAGCTGCCAACAACTTATCAAATTTTATGCAATGTTAACACAACAGTTCAGTGCCAAGTATCCACGTCTCCATTAAAACTCTCAGTACTTTACAAAAATGCACTCAGGCGCATCATCCGGACACGTTCCGTTTCTCGGAAGACCACACGCGCTCGTCCCGTTGACGTACGAACGACATAATTGCCAAGTTGCGTTTCGTTCTACGCGAAGAGTGACAAAGTGTGAGTTTTGCCGTAATTACGCAGGTTTTAAAAATGTGAGGTAAGTAGAATTGTAAGTGTCAATCAACGTGGATGATTGACGTTGAGTTAGTCCACTTCGCAGCTTCGTGTTGCTAAAAGGCTAAGAGCTACAAGAGTCGTGTGGGCAGTGTGTTCAGAAAGTGATTCACTGAGACCGAGACACGTCATACTAATTAATCTTTGGGGTACCAAGAAGCCATTACGAATGTTTAGTGAATGAGAGTTACATTGCTACAAATCAGAAGCAAGGAGAACTTCTGTAGGATGAAAGATTCGGACCGAGCTTGTATTATTTTATATCAGAGTACAGGAGTCTTGGACCAAGACTGAATATCAGAAGGCCAATTCTCGTAGTTAAAAACGTTCAGTCTAGTCGCAATCTATGACAATCCATGTCAAAAACATGTCAAAAATGTGTCAATAGAGGCATTTTTGACAGACTGAGATCAGACTGAGCGTTCTTAAAATTACAAAATGCCCCTCAGAGCTTCATAAGCCGAATTTTATGATTGACATCCATGAACGAACATGTTCTATGACAATAGTAAACAATATTATCATTCTGAGATGTTATAGTGAAAGTTAAAAAAAAAAACTCTTAACAGTTTCGCAAAAGTACCAAGAAAAGCCTTCGCAAAAAACTAGTATCCCAAAAATTACAATTTCTCCAACAGTTGCCAAAAGAAAACATCAGAATGACGGCCGATGAGTGACGGATGGACAGATATAATTATAATATTTGATGCCAACGAAAATATATTTAGTTCGTCCTCTAATCAATCATAGATGTGTCATTTTTGATAAACGGCGTTTCAACAAGTCTTTGAGATATTTTAATTTTAGAGGGAATAGAAAAATTATTATGACTGTAGCGTTTTTTGCCAGCCAGTTCTGAAGGACTATGAGGTATGAGGAACAGGATCACGCTGAAGTATTTGCACGAAGGCTGCGCTGACGTTCGGGCACCAGTATAGAGGTATGAGGAACAGGGTGTAAAGTTCACTCATACTCAATAGAAAAGGAAGAATCCTCCGACCAGACGGATGTCTTGTCTGGCGGGCAACTGCCCGCTGATTCATGTCGGGCCGTTGTACGAGTATTATATGCTAGTTGCGCGGTAAACTCTGCTTGCGAGATGCAGGATTTTGCGTGACGTCAGTATGACGCGTTGTTCGCATGTGGCGTTGTAGATACCGCTACAGGACTACTCCTTAAGCATAGAATACGTAGTTTCGACCGAAGTTACGGCCTATTCCTACACGCCGTGTACCTACACGATATTATGTCCATAATATCGTCTACGGACATAACATTAGTTTGGGGCATCACCTAAGAATGAATGACACCACGTTTTGATAGTTGTTGTGTTTTTACCCGTCCGAAAAGTTGATTAATCAGGTGTAGGGTTCATCCAAAGTTTCGACATACTTTCGCATGGGCCCCTATCTTTGTAGACGGTCTTGGAGAGAAGAAGGCCCCATGATCTGAGGGCCTGGACAAAGTGATATTTTATCAGCAATAACGATTATGGTAAAGTCAAAAATGTATGAGACTGACAATAGCTACTGAAATAGCTATTGAAAGTGGTTGTAATACGAAACGCTTTGAAAGCGATTGTCACTTGTGTAGGCCCTCTGGTCCTTAAAACTTGATCCTTAGAATTTAAATTTATATTTAAATATATTATTTTTTTTGTACATAATAAAGAACTAGACTAGAGTCAAGAGCAAGCCCATTTCAAATAAAAACAAATAAAAAAAATATTCTATAGAATATTCTATTCTATTCTATCTTTCGAGTTTATCCAGAAATGTCCAGTTTAATATTAATTCTGTCGCAAACTGCATACATATCCAGTCAGCACATTCTGCGGTTATCACAACAGTTATTCAAAAGTATGAAAGATTTTGCCGAGATTTAAACAGCCCATTAATACACAAGGAGGAAGTATTTTAGGAATTAGGTAATTGATTATTCTTACCCTGTTAGGTAGTGTAATCTTTACGCTTGATTTCTTTAACCAGAACATTAAAAAAACGCCGCTAAAGAAGTTTTCACTTCAAAAACTTTGATACACTTATTCTCACACCGCACAAAGTCATTTGAACAGCGGTCGTTCGGTCTCACATTTTTTGCATTATCTTTAATATGACTTTTAAAAACATAAAGCTTCATTTATAATATCTCAGAAAACATCGCTAAAAATAAAACACGGACTAAGAGCCGGGACAGATTAACCCTTCAACGTCAAATGTCTTTTTACACCGGGACAGATGGAGCCACCGTCTCACTGTCAATCACACGTCAACGGACGGATTTTTGTCCGTCGCGCGTCGGTCCGTCAGTCCGTCCATCCGTCGAAACGCGTAACTCGACTCTGAGAATCCGCTTAATCTTTATTGACGTTACGTCTTTCCCTTTAGCGGGTATTTACGCGAATTTGTACTTTATTTATTGAACAATAAAGGGGAGTAGGAGTGCATTGTGTTAAATTGTAAATATATTTCGAACAGTGTTCATTAGTAGCTCGTTTTGCTTTTAAGTAGACGTCTGTTATTTTTTTATTGATTGATTTTTTTACGTCTGTGTTTATGGGTTAAAGAATATCTATGGCATTAGTGCGTGTATGTTTGTATGCACTGTCTGTTTTCTTTGTAATATGAACGAATGGGAATTAATGAAGAATATGTTGTTATGTTATGTTGCTTGTATGGGAAAAGTTTATAGGACATTATAGAATTTGCTAAAAAGATTGCTTGTTATCTCTCTATTGGTGGGCGGTTGACTGTTGTGGCCTAAGATGCAATAATGACCCCTAAACACAGCTTCTTCAGGTTAGTCTCGGCACCACCTTACTACTGATATTGTTACATGTAATTTACTATCACAAGAGTTGTATCTAATAATCTAACAACACGATCCATTGTCTATTGTCAAAATCACAATAGTCTCAGACAAAGTCATTGCGAATCTAAGTCATTGACCGTCCGCGTCGCCGCGTCGATTATTATAAATGAATGCAATAACAGAAAATTAGCTCGCATGAGCATATGTGCTCGGAGGAATGAGGTATTCCAGTAAGGGCTGGCAGGGATCTTGACCATTTTCTTGGCTCTGGGATTGTTCTGATAGCCGGGAAATACCTCTCCACTCCTCATGCTCCCCAGGACATGTTGCCCCCTTGTCGACACGTCACTATGTGCTGGCGATAGTTTCTGGGGGCCCATTATTGAGCCTGCAAGTCACCCCCTGTCGTTTGGTCAGCCAGGGGCCATAGTATACCCATAATCGTAGATAACCAGTTCACTTTAGCCACCCAAATCCATAATCCAATATTTGTTTTTTACACCATTTTGCAATAGTCCTACCAACCTTGTGTGCACTTGCATAGTGCGTACAGGGATAATCGTGGGTTGGGGCCTCATCTAGTCAAAAACGTCTAAAGGGCCTCTGCGAGTAGGCTTGGCCCCACGCCTTCCAAAGGTCCGGGACCCGAGGCTCCCGAGATATGTGAAATACATTTTTTAAATAATAAGAATAATACCAGAAAAGTAAAGATGGTTATAAAAGGAGCTACTGAAGATTAAGAATAACCCTAAAATCAAAAACCACACTAATATTATAAAGGCGAAAGTTTGTGAGTGTGTGTTTATATGTTTGTTACTTCTTCACGCACAAACGGCTGAACGGATTTGGATGGGCACACAGATAGTTTATAACCAGGGTTAACATATAGACTACTTTTTACCCCGATATTCCTAAAGGATCGACACTTACGCGGGTGAAACCGGGGCGCAGCTAGTAATGAATAATTCCTAAAATAATTCAACTATATGTTGGAATATCCAATTATTCAATTATTATGTAAAAGCATTTATCAAGTTGTCAATCCAAATACTAAGCAAAGGGCCTGTCAGTCTTCTATTTTGCAAAGTGACACTCAAAGTGCTAGCGAAATCTAGGATATCATTCTAATTCTAGTCCAAACGTCTGTCTGCTTTAGACAAAGTCTATTTCAGATTTGTGACGTTTTAGACAAATTCTTGATCTATTCCCATCCAATACCAAGAGCTAATACCTACCATTTGGTATTAGTTTATTTCCGAATTTATTTCCTATTCCCAACGAGTACCACATTTTAAAACCAATACCAAAACAAGTTTGAAGAAATTAGGTACAATCAGGTTCAGTAAAATTAAAATGCTTTGAGTGATTTTAAGTAATGTTTAATCAAGATTAGGGTTTGAATATACATCACATATTGATTTTTTCTTTTATTTTGTAATTTTTAGAGATTTAGAGATATTAGATACTTTTATTTTACTATTCCAAGTCCAAAAATTATAATATTATATACAAACAATCAAATAGTTGCAGTTTTCAGTACTTATTAATTAACTGTGATACTTACCTAGCATGTAAAAGTATAGAGCGATGCTCGAGTATAAAATATCACAGACAATCGACTTATATATGATGATATAATTGCGTATCTCAATAAAAATCACGTAAAAATTTGGCAAAAAATCGAATATGAATAGTTAAAGTACTGAAAATCGAACTAAATTATAAAATATTACAGATAATCAACTTTTAATGTAATTATTTTTAGACATATTTAGACTTTTAGCATTCAATTACGATAGTATAGTATGTAAATGTTAGAAAACAAAATAAAATTTGTGTAGCTGAGTGTACAAAAGTCACGTTTTGGTATTCGTTAGTAATAGATTTTTTATTAAAAAAAATGTGGTACTCGTTGGGAATAGAAAATAAATTCGGAAATAAACTAATAGGTACCAAATGGTATTAGCTCTTGGTATTGGATGGGAATAGATCAAATTCTTGACCAAGATGATTGTGAAGTTTTCTTTTATTTGGACCTAAAACTGATTGGTACTTTGCTTTGCAGTAACAGCTATGTCTATGCGATTACGTTTTACTTATAGATGTCCACGTCATTGAGATTTATTTTGGTAAAATAAATTATTGATGAGGTGAAGTATTTGACATGCGTATCATAATGTTTCCAAGGTCCTTGACTAACATAACTGGTGACTGAAGCATCTATCCTGTCGGTAGGGCAGGATAGATTTATGTACAGACGCCAGCTCATCAAGCTACCCGAAACTGTAAAATTTTCCCTATCAACTTTGAACTTTATGTTTTAGCAATAAAGTTGAAAATCTATTAAAGAAATCTGACAGATTGTAGGACAGATTGATTCCTAGTAGCTTGATGTGCTAGCGTCTGTACATCAAAGAGATAAATCTATGCATACATTTTAAACAGAAACGAAGATCTCAAAGGGCAGCATTTCTCTCTGCTACCTAGATTATTTTACATTACCTATCCTTTGAGGACAAAAAGACCAAGTCCCTTAAACTATACAGCTCAAACAATAAACCACAGGCTCCATTTAAAACAACACAAAATTCAACCACAACATTGACCAACCACCTTTTTCCAACAAGTTGAACTATCCATTTCCAAAAACCAAAATCTCCAAACACGCACCTGACGGCCATTTCACCAGAAAACAAACACGCAAGCAGCAAAGCAAACAGACAAACACGCGGGCACACACGCGGACACACACAGTGGTCGTGCGCGCGCAGCCTTACGTTTCAACGGCTCATTGTCGAACAAACACCGTTTTTTTTTTGCTTTGGTTTACTTGATAGAGTGTTGTGGATATGCCTTTATTATACATGATTTTATTAATAGTACTTTTGCAAAGTGCAGGGTTAAAATATGGATGAATTTGCTCCCCCTTATGACATGGGACTTATAACCTTTCGAGGGTTACGGGCGTGAGGTTACGTTAATGTGTAAACTGGCTCTTCTATAAAAACACATTGTTTATTATCAAAAGGAGGTGTTAAAATTATGATTTTATCTAAAACATTCTGCCAATAAGACTCGATAAAAAGCAAAGAACTGCGACTTTCATTTGGACAATTCAACAACATTCATTGCGTTATTTACGTTGTTCAGCAGACACATTTTTCGAACATATGAAGCAATGTATTAGCAATATCCTTCAAAATTATTCTGATTGTAATTGATAGTTTGTTGTGTGCTAATCGTGAATCGACTGAAGCAGTCCTAGTATAGCCCTCGCAATTCTCGAGCACGAGTCATGTGAGTTTTATGTAATTGTAAAAGGCCATATCTATCACATAGGTAACGATGGTAAATAAATGCTGTATAGTTCAATGATTAACGCGCGTTTTTGAGACGTAAAAACTATAAATACTTAAGTCTCATATTTATTCAGATACATGCAATCGGCCTATAATGTTCCCACTGCTGGGACACAGACCTTCTCTCTTCGAAAGGGAGTGGACTGTAATCCACCACACGGACCCAGTGCGAGTTAGAATTTTTGGTACAAGCCGGTTTCCTCAAGACGTTTTCCTTCAAAGTGCCTGTTTGGATTTGAACTCAAGAACTACAATTCGTAAGTCGGAGCCGAGACCATTGGGCCATCACTGTTCCCATTTCAAAAGATATTAATCCTTAAACAAACAGCCATATCTTTCAAACGACACAAAAATATCAAATAATATTTCTAAAATAAACTCTGATCCACACTATTCCATCACCGCTCCACTTTTTGCTCCTGGCCACATCAAGCGCATTGATTGATTGATGTTTATTCAACGGGCATTAGTTGCCGTACCTGCTTTATTGATATTAAGACGTATCCCGTCGCAATTATAATATTATTCATCACTACAGCACCTGTGCGGGCACTCAGTCAATCATTCCGGATTGATAATCATTGTGCTACGTTTCGGAATTTTTTCGTAATTAATTCCGATTGATGGGAGCGTTGTAGGGTTATGGCTGTTTGATTGACAACTGTTGTTATGTATATTGGTTCTAGTTATTTTATAGATGCCGGAAGAAGACCTTGGGTTTAGATGAAGTTGAGAACACTTTAAAGATAAATGAGGAGGCTCTAAGAGTGCTGAGTTGCTGAGCGTGGTAATACAATTATCATGGTAACAATAGAAGTGTTTGTTGAGGAAAAAAAAATAATTCACAATAGAAGTTTTCAAAAACATGGCTTTTTGATTTACTACCGACTGTGCCTTTGTTGCACCTAAGAAATGTTTTATCATTATGTCTAATGTTTTTGTCTTCCTTAATATCTGCCTCATAAGAAACTCACAAAAATACAATGCACCTAGCACATCTCACACCGCAAATCCAGACAGATCCATTCAAACGATCTCAATCTAACCTCCAATAATTCCACCTGAAGCCCGATCCTGGCGTTAACGACTAAGCCGAGATAAAGGCCAAGACACACGGCAGACATAGGTGAGCCCAAGGTGCCTCGGGAGCAATAACGATGAACCGACTCTAAAGAACTGCAGTCATTTGCATATCGTGCCGGCTTTATGTTGCAGTATAAATGTTCTAAATCTACTATAAAGGGGAAGGAGTTTGGGAGAGCGCGCAGTTTTTTGGAGCTGTATTTTTGAGGTGGGTTTTTTAGTTTGGGACTGTCTTATTGGTATTTGATATTACAGAACAGGGGACAGAGGGGAAATTATGGCAGTTTTTAAGTGTAGAAGTCCTGAATGTCAAGTCCCGTTTTGTTCATGACCTAAAGCGCGGTCTTTGTCGGATTGCATAGAAAAGAAAGAGAAGCGCGATGATACAACCCTGGTAATTTATTGCAAAATATGAAGCAAGTATCTATTTACGAAAAATCTATTGTTTGGAATAAAAAATTAAAATACTAGAGTTTTAGTTTGTTGCTTGTAGAATAATCTGACAAAAAATCATAATGATTGTATGTATATTAGTATGGTTTTTATTGTAAAAAGAAAGTTCATGATTTTTTTATATCATATCAAATTAGTTGTATTATGTTTTCAACACACTATCTACCTAGCATATATCCTGAAGAATATCATATATTTTTTTGATTTTGTTTACTGTAGTCGATCATATACTTTTATTGTTTCTAAAACTTGCGTTTTTTGCGTTTAGGTCCTGTAAGCCCCTTAAGTATTCCTTCACGAGATTTACCGACATTGGAGTCCTTAATTTTGAGGTACCTACTTACTTCTACAAAGTAGGTTGTAAGTATATGTATACGCCTCCATTTGAGAACATTAAATATGACGGTTGTAGAAGCTATAAACTGTCTGAATTGAAGTGTCTATGTAAGAGTCAATCCGTTTTTATTGGCAATCGATGAAAAGTTATAAGATCGAATATCATAAATCCGGAAATAATGGACAAGTTTTCTTTTAACTAAAAAAAAAGTAAGATTTGATAGAATACTGTAGAAAATACTGTTCACTATCAAAAAATCAATTGACATGACAGTAAAAGTGGTCTTCCCACGACATTGCCAATATCGACACTAATCTAAACCTTGTACGTGACAAAACTGTCAAAGTTACCCAAGGACCAAAAACCCACGCATATCCCACTTTACATCAATCATACTAAAAATAACATTTAAAACAAACAATTTCAAAATACCCTCCTGCCTGGTCCTTTGTACGTTATTTGACGTCCTTATCGACCGGTGGAGACGACGCAAAAAGAAGTCATTGACGGGAACGTGAATCGACGTCGACGTCTGACGAAAAGAACGGAACTTCAAGACAACGTGGAGCTGATTGGCGCGGGCGGGACGAGTTCATGTATTGCACTGTTTTTGTTGCGGTGCCGCATGCCGTCTTTAATTCTAATGTTGGTGACTTGGAAGGTAATGTGTGTGTTTGTGCTGTTGTTGGAAGACTTTTTGTGATAATTGC
This sequence comes from Amphipoea oculea, assembly GCA_945859645.1. Classification (NCBI taxonomy): domain Eukaryota; kingdom Metazoa; phylum Arthropoda; class Insecta; order Lepidoptera; family Noctuidae; genus Amphipoea; species Amphipoea oculea. The sequence goes on from OX243873.1 coordinate 22,272,302, forward strand.
ATGTGAAATTTAAAAAAATATAAGGGAAGAACATGGTTTGCGGTTCGTTTGATTTATGAAGTAGGTATGGAGAAAAGAATAATATGATACTTGCTTCAATATTAGAAACAAATGATCTTAAAATCTCAACTTATGTAGATTGCCACAAAAATAATTCGTTAAGACCAAAACAAAAGGTCATTGACAGTTACGATAAAACTGATATTCTTTTACGCTCTCATTCATTTTATTAAATAAAATCAACGCCTCACCACATCTACAAACGAAAGCGTAACATTAATAATAGAAAATCTAAAAAAACAACTGAAACTATTGCAACACCGGTAATGACAAAAAAAAAACCAATCAGTTGGCAACTCAAAAAATTACCAGCTTCCTGTTTTGAATTTGGAACGACAGTAATTGATTGAGTGACGCAATCAATTAAATTGCTTTATCGCTTGATTGATGCGCAGGCGACGGGTTGACTCGCTGACTAATTCTGTTTTTTATATTAAGTGCTGCACCTATGAAAAACATTGTGTTATAATTTTTTTTTTATAGTGCGTAGTCCTTGGCTGTTTTGCTTAAAATAGAAGCAGTATCGATTTTAATATCACCAAAGACTATACTTTATTTAGAAATGAAATGAATGAGTGTAAATAAATTCTAGTAAGTTTATTTTTCTCATTTCTTTTAAACGTTTAAGAATAGGTCCATTCTTCTATATCAGCCCTGTCATGTCTCACAAATTAAGAAGCGTGAAAATACGACAAAAATGCGCTACATAGTCGCCGCCAAACGGAATACTCTATCATTCGGCTCTCGATAAAGATCGGCTTTGTTCGTAACGTGCATTTTATAATTTGCACTGAAGCGTGTGCGCAGGTTGCGCAGGGTTGCCATTTTAATAAATTAAAGTTTAATTGTTTGCAATTATTTAAAACATTCCTATTTCTTAAGCATAATGTGGGAAATATATTGTTTAACAAATGTATTTTTTACAAAACTTAAAAAAAAAAACTGTTTCTTATCAAACCGAATAAATCTATTTGGAATCAGTATTAGGTACCACTAAAGTCACAATTCACAAACTACAATTTTTTAATGATATTATTAGTAGGTATAGTAATTTCATTAGTTTAGTCTATAATATCTACCAGTTTTCATTAGCACTAAGAATTTAGGTTCGAAGTAAAAGATGGAGTTCCTTTCTAACAATATCAATGGAATCGAATTCGAAATTTCATCCCTAAATTACCGAGACCACTGTTTTATGCTTAGCTTTGAAACCCAACCTTAAAAATATTTCTTCCTATTAGGTATTGGGTTATTTTCTTCTTTTAAGATATTCCTCTTTTAATAACCACAATATCCAACCGACAGGACCTACGTGCTACGAGCCCTAGCCATCCGAGCGGCCATCAATCAGCTGACTGCTCGGGGCAGGATTCATTCCGAGTTGTTGCAGATCTCGGAGATAACACAGCCGTGTATGATGCGATTTAAAGCGAGATGAGATTGTACTCGCACGAGGTCAAGTGACGATAGATAACAGGGGTGAAGGTTTCTGAGAAATGTTTCTTATTTAATTTCGATTTTTTTTGTGTGAATGAAAAGGAAATGATAGTTTTAAAGGACCTCATTGTCTTGTCTTAGAACTACGTTTGAAGGTAGTAGCTTGCCTCATGATTCCAATAACTAAGTATCTTACGGGACGATATTCCTTTTCTACCTATCAAGTGTGAGCAACAGATGGCCTTGTACAGTCAACAGCAAAAGTAGATGATGAATTGAGTCTATAACTTTTGAAGTCAAAACTGATCACGAATATATTATGGCAGCTGTACTAGTAGTAAATGTTTGGTATAATTTACAATTACATACTTTTGAATCACTTCTATGCCACACAGTTCTGACGCGAACTCTGTTCATTAGTATTGAATTTCTGATTTTCATCACCTACTTTTGCTGTTGAATGTACAGTCAACCATACGTTAGTTTTAAGAAAACCAGTATACTCCTAAAATAAGCTGGCTTCGTATTTTGCTGGAACTCCGTACTACGATGGCAGGTAAGGTTTTGATCGTGTTACCCCTTATGAGCAGTCGACTGTACCAGCCTCTCATTATTTGTTATGTGTATACTAACCAAATGGACTGTGTTCGACTGTTTTTGAATTATTTAATCCATACTCAATATTATAAATTCGAAAGTAACTCTGTGTGACAATCTGTCTGTCTGTATGTTACTTTTTCACGCCTATACCGCTGAATCGATTTAGATGAAATTTGGTATAGAGATAGTTTGAGTCACGGGAAAGGACATAGGATACTTTTTATCCCGATATTCCCACGGAATCGAGACTTATGCGGGTGAAACCGCGGGGTGCAGCTAGTGAATTTATAATTCTCTATCTTCACACGACAAGCTTTCCATTTGATGATGTAATTATCCCATTACTCTTCCAAGTTTTACTCTGTTTCCAAGTGAATCTATCAGCCACAACGTTAGTTACAAGAGCTAGGTAACCATGGCATATCGTCGGCAGGTGTTGAGCATTCGATTGACGTTTGTCTCGTCAGTATCGGGCTGTCGGCTCAGAGACTGGTCCTCCGTCGATAACGTGTCGGTAGCCTGACGAACCTATTTCTATGCGAGAGCTGAAATCTGTTTTTGTATCTGTGGAGGGTTTGTTGTTTCAAGAGTTACTTAAATCTGAGGAATAAATAATGCGGTTTGAAAGTTTTTATATAGAAAAATTTGTCAATATTCTTCAGATGATAGTTAGGTATCTGACTGTTAGAAAATCAGCCCTTAGTCAGTGAATTTGTTGAAGTTCTAAATTACTTACGGGTTGAGGAGTAGTAGTCTTATTCGACGTATGTTGGCTGGTATTGTTCAAGGAAGCTTACCTGAAACAAGTAAATAAATAATTAGGATGTATTGTATATTGTGCCTACCCCTACTTATGTAAGGAACGTCCTCGCCGCCTCTACCAGCACAATAAAAACCACGCAAAGTATCTGTCTTTGGTGCGCTCTTTTGTTCGATTTCATGTAGTCTTCCTCGACATTTAGCATCGGATGACATAAATAAAATAAATCTACCAGATACTAGAATATCTATTCCTAAAACAACGGCTACAAATATAGCATAAACACAAAACTGCAATAATAATTGCGAACGCTTGCACCGCGCATGCGTCGACGCCCTTAATCAGAATCCAGCGCGCGCGCACATCGCGTCAGATTACACTGTAGATCCGTGACGTTTGAGGGAGAGCGTACTGTGATGGTAGAGGAGCGATTTGTTGTAGTCAAATCAATAAGTAATGCTAAAATGAGAACTTTAGGATTAGATCATGTAAAGTAGTAACTATTTATTGTAAGTGATTTTAAAACAATGGTCGCAAGCGATTAATGCAACAAACCAAACCTTCGTTCGTATAAAAATTGATTGAAAAAAAAAAGACGGGTTGCACTCCGGGAGTGCCGGCAGAAGTGAAAACTAGAATATTAACGTTGTGCATTTTTGATATTTTTCATTAACAGATGCACTTTGTTCAATTTCCATATTTTAAACACTTTATTTAGACGAATTTTACGAATACACAGCAGTGTGGCCACTACACAGACGGTTGAGCCATCAGTTGTCACCATCCCCATGGATGGTGACAACTGATGGCTACGCGCATCCATATGCGCGTAGCACGCTGTAACATAAACACACGAACATTCGCGCAAGCGCCCTGCGCCGCCTAAACGAAACAGCAGGCATACATTTTCGCCGCACCGTAGAAAGAGAGGGGGGTACTTCCTCTCCTACGCCGCGCCGGCTGTCTACTCTCCATCCATCTTACGAATTTTCGATCAGCCCCCTTATTCACAAACACTCGATATGCTTCCGTATCGTATCGAACATTAATCATTGTTATCGTAGAAGTCTTCTCAATGCTGTTCACAAGTCCAAAACCCGAAAATTTTGTCAGTTTAAATCAAATAGACGCTCGGTATTCTTCCAACAGCTATTTGCTGTTTAGGGGAAGTCAAATCAGGTTATCGAAATGTCAGGTTTTCGATACGATAGCCTGTCGTATGGTTGTGAATCAGGGCTCAGGTCACGTGTCCTGACGCGAGTTTAACATTTTTTACAAATTACAAAAAAAGTGTACAACGCCAATAAAGAAGTTTTCACTTCAAAAACACTTGACACGAATTTGTGTCCCACTGCCAGACAAAAGTAGACATAGAAGAACATTCTCCAGGATCTCCAGTAAAAATAAATGCTTGACGTTTACTTTTAAGTTATCTTTACGAAGAAACAGAAATCTCTACACATTTTGTGGTAATGTGGCTTACACCTTCCTTCTGCGATTTCGCGAGTTTATAGTACTAAAGATATTTGCACTCTAGACTCGCTGCCGCTTTTCCTATCACCACACACCCCGCCACCTAGGTGCAACGCCCCACCTGCGCAACAAATCAGGAAGTGTTCCCCTGTCACAACAGTTACGGACAGACCCATCACTTTATATAACTAACGCGTTTGAAGCTGTTTGTTGCAGATGATAGAATATGAGATGGCAGGGTGGGCAGGGATGGAGAATGGATTCTGCCAGGTGAAGATAAAGTTAATGGTGCCACATCTAAAAATGTCTGTCAGGTGAAGATAAAAACAATAAATCTAGCTTTTGCAAACATGCTAAATAAGACAAAGAAAGACAAACGTGTGCTTTTGCTATAGATTATAGAATATGAGGTGGCAGGGTCGACAGAGATGGAGAATGGATTCTGCCAAGTGAAGATAAAGGTAATGGCGCCACATCTAAAACTGTAGCTAGCTTTTACTCACAGGCTAAATAAGAAAGTGACGCAGGAATATGTGTCTTAATTGCAGATGAAAGAATATGAGGCGGCAGGGTGGATTGTAAAGATGAAAATATTCTACCAGATGAAAATATTCTACCAGATGAAAATATTCTACCAGATGAAATTAGGGCGAATTTGTATAAAAACAAAGCGGTTTGATGAAGTGAATAAGACAGTATGCCGCCGTAGCGGGGTTTGTGAAAGAGAAAGGATTTTACGAGGTAAATATAAAGACTCCAAACACAAAAGTATAATTATATTTTAATACCAAGCCAAACGTGTAAGACTTGGAAGGTGAGCTATCTGTCAAACTAGTTGGACAAGACAACAAACACCTGAATGATGTCACACTGCTAATAAGAGTTGAAAACTTCTTGCGATGACTGAACTAGTTTTGCGCATAGAATCGACACAATGCTTGCAAGACAAGTGAGAGACAAACTCAGAAGAATCCAATTCTCTTAATATAACAAACAATCATAGAAACAGCTGCCATAACCTCTCCTATATGGAAAATCATAACGATAACAACAACCTCCCATTCAATAGCATCATATTTATTTATATTTCAACCTGAACTGACAAAATCAGTAAATAATGTTTTAAAATAAATCTATTTCCTCTCCAACTGCACATCGCGGCGTTCGATCAACTGTCACTTTAGTTCAAACGGAGACTGACAGCTGATGGGATGCAAATTCGCTTTGTTTTCCATTTTCAAATGTAGTTTATTTTTATATTTTAAAGTTTTCTTGGCTGGGATAAGATTGTGCTGTAAAAATACTTGTGAATTTTGGAATGTATCTATCTTTATTCAGCCTATTTTTAAGTGCAATTAAAGTTAATAGTCTCTTTGCCACCCAAACTTTCCAAATTGTTGAAATTCAGCTATTGCTTCAATTGATTTAAAATGACCTTTTCATAATATAAACAACGACATTCAAGCAGTCCAAAGTCCTTTTCAACGATTGAAAAAAATGCACTCAATCAGAACTCAGCCAATCAATTGATTCTACATCCATCAAAATAACGTTGACAACAACTAACATACATACCTACCTACAAACAGTCGCCTGGCAATGACCTGCCGATTGATTCATTCAATCAAGCTGATTGATTGACATGTGACGTGTGACAATGCTGTGCTCAATGATCAATCAATTGTTGCTGGATAGTTACGGTAGCTAGCGGAGGGTTGATTTTATGTTGTTGGTTATATTTATTTTTAATGGATGGTGCAATAGTGACAGACGGTAAATTGAGTTGATATTAGTGATTAATATTCATCTCAGGATTATTAGTTAATTTAATGCGGTTTTTTGATTAACAGTTCTCGGGAGATTGTCGCCGATTAACCGATAATCTTTCGCAAAAAATGAATTGATCTTCAAATACAACCCTAGTTCCAAAAAACTAAACTCAATAAAAATAATAACATGAAAAATAACCACAACATGATTTCCATGCTGCAATATTTCGTCCCATAATACCCCAGTACAATATGATTAAACTCTAAAAGACCCTAAACTACAAAATGAACGACAACAAGTCTCTTAAAATCCCTTCTTTAAGTCTAAAAATTATGGAACACACTAGACATTTTATTACAGCCACACGGCAAACAGAACTTTCGCGGTCGAGAATCGAACCCGTACCCACCTACAACCACTTGTTTACAACTTGACCGTGGCGATATATTCAGAATCAAATTGTCGACCGATCATCGTGTCTGACTCCTACGCTAACAAACTTAACCACACACTTTAACATTCAAATTTCGTCTTTATTTTCTTACCGATAAGGTTGGTATGGATAGTATGTTAGATGTTGTAATCTCTTTGAGTAATTTGCGTCCTTTTAGTGCCTTATGTATTCCTAGTACTCGTACCTTCATGTCGATCTTAAGATAAATTTTGATAAAATATTACGTGTTTATTTCATTATGCTATTAATTACATGCTTGATAACTATAAAATGTTTTAATGTGATACCGTGTAGACTGATGCAGCTTTCCCATATTGGGAGACTATTATAGCTGCGCCCCGCGGTTTCACCCGCGTAAATGTCGATCCCGTGGGAATATCGGGATAAAAAGTAGCCTATATGTTAATCCAGGGTGCCAGTTACCTCTATACAGAATTTTATCAAAATTGGTCCAGCCGTTTGAGCGTGAAGAAGTAACAAACATATAAACACACACACACAAACACACAATATTTCGCCTTTATAATATTAGTGTGATTACGTTAAAATCACAGTTTGCAGATGGTTTGATACCGGTATGCAGCATGCCAGGTGCTCAGACACTACTGTTATATCATCATTCTCCTGCCGGGGTCGGCGCAACATGTATTTCTTCAATTCTTCTTCTCTATTAGACGTCATCTCGGTAGTCACCCCCTTTCTAACCATATCATCATTCAGACACTTCATAGATCGTTTCTTTTGTCTTCCCCTACTCTTAAAGCCATGGCCAGACACTACTGCTACATACCTACTTAATATCTGAGTTAGGTATAGATAGTTTTGACACAGACAATTTTCAGTAGGTACCTAACGAAGGACACTTATCTGATACGTCCATATACAGGGTGTTACGGAAAGGGTATATCAATACAAACGGGTTAAAGAGTGTATTTGGTCTAGAATCTCTGTACAAAATTTCAGCTCAAAAGCAGTAACTTTGAAAATGCTTAATATTTTTTTATTTCGATAGTTTATTAAATTGAAATCATAACAAACGTGTCACCGCACTAGGGTCATTATCCATTATCTGTAGTGTGTCTGTGCGCCTAGTACACGCACATCACGCCGCCGCGCGCCAGTGCAGCGCCGTGATGTCGAAATAAAAAAATATTAAGCATTTTCAAAGTTAATGCTTTTGAGCTGAAATTTTGTACAGAGATTCTAGACCAGATACACTCTTCAACCCGTTTGTATTGATATACCCTTTCCGTAACACCCTGTAGACAATTTTGTGTTACTTTATGTGAACCTAAACCCTTCAAACCGAAACACTAAAACTAAGGTGCTCTCTGGTAGAACGGTGGAAACACCTTCCTGAAAGAAATTTTTCACTATCTCTACCACCAAAACTCATAAACGAAACCTTAAAAAAAAAAACTACATATCTACACGACTACTGTCCGTACATTAACAAAGCATAATAATCAGCATTACAATTATTACATCAAAACAGAAAATATGAGCAAAAATTATTCGTTTACGTTAGTGACGGGTCGGACGAGACCGGACTGATTGCCTGTCCGTCTGTCTGTCTGTCCGTCAGACGTATTAACGTTGCGTGCAAGCGTTGATTTTGTTTTTGTTTGATATTAATAATATAATAAATAGGGATCGTGTGTTTGCGCACTTTTTATGTACACTACTGTTTGTAATTATGTCTTGTCTTAAAAGGTAATATGAGAGATAACGTCAAGAGAATGGACAGTAGCATCACTCTTCCGTCAGCTAATAACAAGAAACTGTTATCACCAGTTGGTTAGCCAAGCATGGTGATTACTGCAATCCCCTGACGAACACTTCCGAAGCACTTTTACAGCTTTGAACAAAGAACGACTACTAATAGATTAATGTTTTGGTAATGACACTGATGACTCCTAATTAGGTGGAAAAAACGACATTGAATAATCTTACTAGATTGACGTAATCGCATTGTTTTCAATATGCTTCTGAATGCAGCTCATCCTATTGAAAAGTACTACACGACAATGACACGAAATGCAGTAATCCAATTAGGCGCCACGGTTATAAGGGACAATTCAAAATAATCGTACCAAAAGACCTACGCGCAGAATGCATATTGTTTCATAATAAAAATACAACTTTTAAAACACATCACTCACAAAGACATAAAGAATTGGCGACTATTTATTACAGCCTTAACAGCAACATACTAACCATATATTTAATTTTAATCCTGTGTGCACATTGCCCTCATCAACGATTAATTATAATAACACCGTCGCACCGGATGTGCCCAGTGCCATCCATCAAGCGTCAAGCTCGCATCACTAATTACAAACACCTCACAAACCGTATTAAAACGATCCAACGTATATTTTAATTTATAATAATAACATGTGCAATATTCTTTACAATAATTCTCGTTTTAAACGCGGAATGAACTCAACGGAAACGCGAGCGTAAACGTTTGTCATAGAGCTATATATCGCACAGACGCGACGCGTCGCTTGCCGCGCTCTGCCGTGGGGCGCCCATCTCGCCGCGCGCATTAAGTCTGCAGTCACTCTCAATCACTCAAGCTGTCCGGCCGTCACTCATAAGCAAGACGAACGGGGGAATGTCGGTGGCCTCCTTTGAACCCCCTTCTCCCTGTAGGTGAAAAGGGGGGATGGTCAGCTCTTGAAGACAATTTACTGTACAAGTCGAGTTCGCCGTCCGGGATTCGTGCGCTGATGAAATTTATTTGGAGCAACTTGTGTTGCAGTTTCCTTCTGTTATGGGATTTCCATAGCGACCGTTGGAACTTATATTTTTATGGACTTTTGTGCGGGAAATGGGAATGTATGTTTCCCAGTTCTGTTATGTATGAACACAGTTTGTGATTTTTATAAAACTGTGTGTAACTTTTGTTTGTATTCGGAAGAAAGTACTGCTAATAGAATTTTTTATCGTTCTGTTTTCTCGGGGATAGGATTGTAGTTGTAATAGAACTTTTCAGAACTGTACTGACATCCGACATGAATACTCTTTATGAGACGTCTATGGTATGCTGATTGATGAAACTCCCGTTGTCTGTATTATAGAGCAGACTTTGCCAATTTTTCCTAAATGCGTCACAGTAGAAACGGATCCTCAAACAAAAAACCTTCAAGCTGCAGCCTCACGATCGATCCTCCACCCAAATTAACACAACACACGACTAAACTACAAAACATTAGCTCAGAAAAAACTCAACAAAGCGGGGCCAGTCTCAAACGGTGAGTTAACATCATTATCGGCGTTGGACGCGGGTGGGGGCGAGTCGGGGCGAGGTAGGGGGCGAGTGGAGGCGGAGGGGGCGACACACGTCGCTCAGATGTCGCGCGCAGACGGACGTCTTTGTCGACCGAAGCTTTATTTACTCTTCGCGTGGACTCGCGACGACTAGAAGTGACAGCGTTTGAAAAACATTTTTTTTTTCATTTGACCTCTTGCTAATTAGTACGATTTTGAGAAATGAATGGATGGAGTGTTTTGGTCAGGTTTTTGATGGGTATAAAATTGAGGTTTAAGAAGTAGAGTTGTAATTTAAATATGGACAACTAAAGTTTTGAATTGATGATAACCTATATAGGAAAATATTATGGAGGGATAAATCATGGCAACACTGCTTTTTGTATGTTACACGCAACCAGTTATTTTAGGAGGTGGAGATTAATTGTCGCATAAAAAAAAAAGACTTCCAGTCTCTGAAATTGCAGTCTAAAATTGCGAACACCTATACTCCATTTGAAATAAGATTAGACATTTAAATACTTAAACCTTTTTTACAGTCCGTTGAACCGATTTTGACGTCTATACCGTACATAAGGAGACACAATTGATTTTCTATTGTTTCGTCGCCAATGGGCGGACCGCGGTCCTTGACCGGTTCAAAATCGGTTGAACGGACTGTAAAAAAGGTTTATTTAAATGTCTAATCTTATTGCAAATGGAGTATAGTTAACACATAAAAATTGAGAAAAGAGCTCTCTCAAGAGAGGGCTCCGTAACCCCCGCGGAACCCGTAATAGAACATTAGTACAGAATGATTTAATTACAACTCAACGCCACTTACAACACAATATAGACTAAGCTAGAGGTAGTTTTTTTTTTTTTTGTTTGAGCGCGCTTTTCTCTGGATCGAACGTCACGTCGGATTTGAAATAGTAGATTGTACAACAAAGGCATAAAAGAAGCAATTTTACCCCGAGACGTTTATATCCACGCGAGCCGCAGGCGAGGGTGGATAGTTGAGTCGAGGGGTAAAATGGCTCGTTTATGCCTGAGTTATACACTCTGCTTTTCACTTCGATTGCGAGAAAATTAAACATTCATAAAGTATACAATACATAATTAATCAAAAATGTTGCAAAGCATAGCTAATTCCCGCCACCACAGATAATACCGCCACGAAATTTTTAAAAGTTGTTTTTTTTTTTAATTTCAACATTTGTCATTCGACTTGTGTACTTCATACTGCCAAGTCATAAAACGTTTCTTTGCGTTTTTAAATAATAAATGACAACAATTTTACCTGATTTTATTAAATTCTATCGTTCTATCGTTATAGAAAACACGGAAGTGGTATAAATTAAAGAAAATGAAATAAATAACGACTTTAATCTGCGAAGTTTTATTGTGCGTGTGGCTGTTGGGCCTGATTACCTTAGTCTCAGAAAAAAAAATTACTTTATGCACTAGAACATAAAAAGCGATTTTATGTCGCCTAAGCAAAAGACGAACTTTTAGAGCATGAGAAGTGAAAAAATATTTTTGCATTTGATAGCTCAATTCTTAACAAGGTTATGGGCTATATATATTTAACATCACGCTACAACCGTTTAGAGCCGAGTAAAAAAAAAGTCTAAAAAAAGCGAAAACTAAGTACAGACGCCAGCACATCAAGCTACCCGAAACTGTCAAATTTTCCCAATCAACTTTGAACCTTATGTTTTATCGATAAAGTTGAAAATCTATTAAAGAAATTTGACAGATTGTAGTAGCTTGATGTGCTGGCGTCTGTACAAGCGCGGGCGAGCAATGGGTTGCGACGCAGTGGGACATACCATCACTAAAAAAATATTTTACGTATGTTTCGTTCTGGGGCTGAAAATAATATTGAGTCTGTTACACCGAACCGCACTTGTCAAATTTTTTTGAAATGAAACTTGTTTACGCACGCTTGACTTGGGGAGTAAGCTGGCGAACGCGTGACGTAAGCGTTACGAAAAGTGTGATCGGGCGAGGCGAACGGGAGTTGAGTGGGGGATATAAGCAAGAGAAAGCAGTGCGGGCGCACATTTTCTTTCTCTCTTCCTCTCATAGCCAAATACGTTTGAAGTTTCACTTCAGTCGTGTGGTCATAAGCACACTCGGTTTTTTTTTTTCAGTTCGGTTAGTGGAAATGCTCAGGTGCGATTCGGTCAAGTGCTATTGAAATCAGTGCTCTGAGTGGAATACCTCCGTTTCACGCGGACGAAGTTGCGGGCAGAAGATAGTAAGATAATATAATATGCACATATATGCATATATATGTATATGCTCAGCATAATGCTGAGCGATAGCCGTTTTGCGTGGATGTGACGCATGTTTCCCCCTATCTTTTTATTTTATTTTTTGTGTTTATGTTCTTTTTTCCGTCATTTTCACCGCAAATAAACGTATTTTCTTTCTATAATTTCGCAAACGAACACATGTCGCTTCTACGCACTACATCTGTGTTCACCGTGTTGATTCAATCAAACTTGACAGCACAAAGTCGATGTGGGTTGGACAGTCTACTGATGATCGATTTTTCACCCCCTCCACCCCCCCTCGTGTAAATAGCGTTATGAATAACTGGCTAATGCAGGCTCACAAACAGAGTAGCCTTCACAAATACGGGTTACGTTTTTGTCGGTGCTAGGTAGGTACTTGTTTGGGCAAATAGAGCTTTCTTGATTTGGTGTCCTTTAGTGGATAGGTAAGGTTTATCGTGGATTTTTCTGGAGGCAAATGTAGCGTTGGTCTTTGAAATAATATATCTGAGAACCATGAAATGTGAAAATTAAAAATACGAGGAGATAATGTTCAAAATGCTGAGCGATGGCCGTTTTGCATGGATGTGACGCATATTTTCTCCTAACTTATTATATTTTTGTTTTTGTGTTATTTTCCTGCGTCATGTATAGGTACCGCTAACAAATGTATTTTCTTTCTATCTAAAATGTCTGTCAAAAACCACATTTCACTGCACTACGAGACACAGGTAATATGGCTGACCGTGACCATTGTCTTCGATCTAAAGTCAGATTTATTGATAGTATAAACAGAAATCGTGATTTTAATACTTAATAAAATTCAACTTTCACAATCAAATAAAATCCTCTCATATCAAACCAGCTATACCTCCGGAGCCTGCATGACTGCACTCAATCACACCCAAGACGCACCTCCTCAACCCTCTCCTACTTAATTGACGTTCCACTCCATCAAAACAACCTTAAACATTTCAACAAACACAAACCCAACTGCAGAACAAACGAAATCTAACCTTAAAACAACAATATTAAAATTCAATGCGACTGCAAGAAAAAAATTGCAGAAAATTTGCATTGTGCTGCAAATAATTCTGCTGTGGAAATAAGCGATTATGACCTGTATTTCAAGGGGGTAGGAGTTATGGAAGATGCAATAGTTACAGTTGATGCTGAGATGTGCAGCTGTCATCAGGAAATCATACGTCATAGTTGACGTGTCAAAGAAAAGATTCTGTTGGTAGTAAATGTGGGAAAGAAAAAGGAATCGCGTAAGGTCAAAATGGCAATGCACTTTTGCGATTATTTATTTACAAAACTTGTTTCTGTAATAAGATATCGTGTATTAATCTTTTAAGTCTCTAAATTATGTGATACGATGCGACGAATGGAAATGAATGATTTATTTTTATAAATAATTATGATAGATTATTCATTTGTTTTGGCGTGCATTACATACATTCATTCCTAAACTGCAGTTTTTAATGGAATCAATCAACTCAGTTTTTTTTTTGTTTTATTACTTATAAGGATTATTTTTAAAGTTTTATTGCATTATACCTCTAGCGGTATCGAGGTTATAAATTCCAATCATACTAGTAAATAACTATTTTGTAAAGTTTTAGCTTAGTGATACAAAAACTCGTTTTTATTACTATCAGTATTTTACTTTAACACCAAATAGTAGGTAATCTGGATTCCAAAAACAAGCCATTAAACACCACATTAACGACCACCATTAAAAATACTTAAAAGTTTTCAACAAACTTCTAAACCCGCTAAAGTCTACCGAAAGTCCCAAATCCGATGCACTGTGCGACAAACTGAATGTCGCACGACGAAAATAGTCAACGATGCGATGTTTGACAAATAGCTAACAGATGTCGCTTCACAAGTGGGAGGTCTACGGCACTTTTTTTCCACGCCGTTCGCGCCTCGGAACACTTGGCGAGCAATATTCGGCGATTGTTTCCAAACTTCAAACAGAAGTTCCCTTATTGTGAATGGTCGTGGAAAACTCTTAATAAAATGGCGTTGTGTTCGGTTTAGATATTTCTTTTTGGCTTGGAATTGGCGGAGTTCGTAGCAGTGGCTGCTGTCTATTACTGGTTAGGGTAAGAATTTAGGACTTGAGGTCTTAACTGTGTAGTTATATACTTAATCAAGCGAATCCTTGTTACTTTTTTTTTATTAAACTATTCAGCCACCTGTAGGTACAGCCGGTCTATTCTGTTAAAATATCACTGTGAAAACTTAGGTGAAGTGAGTTCGAAATGAGCTGTCATTCCACCTGAAGCTAGGGATTGGGGGCCATTCAAGTACTTATTACGTAAGCACTACAGCGGGGGGTGTCTTTGCTTTGCTTACTTTTGATGACATGGGGGGTCTGGATAGTGATAACATCAGCAGTATTTACTTTTTCGAATTTTCTACAAAGATTAGTCGATTTTGGTTTGAACACTATGGTAACCCTACTTGTCTATGCTTGCGTTGTCTTGTAATAATTGCAAAAAATCTGCTTACGTAATACTTGAATGGGCCCTTGACACTATTGGCAGCTCACTTCACTTTTGTTTTCACGTTCTTTTTACAGAATAGATCGAGAAGTGTTCAAATAGTTCGACACAACATGGTGGTGAAAAACTGTCTCCCTTCTCCCTTCAGTCTACACTATACACAGAGGAATCAATTACCAAATTGATTGTAGATTGAAGGGAGACAATTTTTTCATTGAAACGTTACTGAAGTGACGCTCAGGAATCCTTCAACTCATCAACCAACCAGACATTATTCAAAATTACACGAATCGTCCGCAAACAACATAAATCGCTTTAATACGAAACCGCGCGGAATCAATCTATCAATCAATAAATCGCGCTAAAGATTGAGATATTCCACTCGGGGGGCGAGACTGGGCTAGTGGGGGCGAAAAGGGGTGTTGGGGGCGACAGGGAGGGGGTCTGTTTACCGCGCCCGTGACGGATATATCCCTCGTAGACACCCGTCAATCATCCACGATATGATGAGAATTAATATTTCACGAAGATATTACGACGACCGATGAGTCTTGATATTTAAATGCGGGTAATAAGGGATGCGGTGCCTGTTGTTTTATGGAGAAGGACGATTTGAGGATTATAACGTAGAAGTGAATGTGGAAATGCTTGAACAAGCATAATTTTTCAGAAAAAATTGTTAATTCTCATTAAATGCTCTCATTAGGAAGTAAAAAGTGGACTCGGTTTTTAAAAAAGACGTGAACATTTTTCAATTTGGGAAGTGGTCACTAAAATCAACAAAGTTGAGTTGTTGATGCAATCATACCTTACCAATTCATTTGTCAAACAGAGTAACTTTGCTGGTTATCAGAACGTACATACCTTAGTCTACCAATCAGTTTATAAATCCAATGCGTCACTTCACTTCAAATCCAACAAACTCCACATTTCTCACAATCGATCAGAAACATTTCTAACTACATATTTCAGAAAAAGTAAAACAAAATTACATCAGAAAGTTGTACTAGAAGTAGAAATGTGTAAACAGCTAGGAAATCAATCAAGTCGGACTTGGGGGTGCAGGTTGGGGGTGAAAGGGGGCGTCGCGGGGTATCGCGGGGTGTCGTGAGACCCCTTGACCTGTGCAGTAGACGGGTGACGTCTGACTGATGGCTTTCACGGGACACTGTTGCAACGGCTGCTTAGTATGGGGTGAAATGTTGGTTTGGGTGATCATTGTGGTTGCTTCTTAAATTAATGTCTTGTCAATGATATAACCAGCGTGATCGGTTTGTTTTTGTGCACTGATTATATCAGACTTATTTCAATAAATGGGTTTTGATTGATTTTCAGTAATCGGCAGGTGGACCGATGACCTTGTGAATGCCGCAGAATTCCGCTCGACGCGGGAAGCACAGAACCGGTCGAAGTGGAGGTGCTTGGGGGAGGCCTATGTCCAGGAGTGGACGTCTTTCGGCTGAAATGATGATGATGAATCGGATAGGCAGTCGGCAGCTTTACATTGCAGTGCATGTGTCGCGAGAAAAAGGTTGCAAAAGTGACAAATTTTAATTAGCTGTCGCTGATATCTCCGGTAATCAATCCTTGATCCTTTCACAAAGGACTTGATTAAAACTTTCCAAAAGTGACGAATTCGTCCTACTTTCACAAAAACTAATAAAAACTCAATATCAACATAATTACTTCTGCACAATAAACACATCACGCTCTCCTTGCATAACCTCGAAACTCATAAATGGATAATAACATTAATATATCAAAATTATTTGGGCCAATAAAACGAGCGGTACCAAGACGTTTATTGCCGTATTTAAAAATAAATCGTATCAATCAGTTATTATGTTAACTGCCTTGAGTTTGTAATGAAACTTTCCTTCGTGCTGACATGTTGATTTAAAGGAAAATAGACGCCAAAGAATATTTATTTGCCAGAAGTGACATCATCATCTGCCTAGCCTTATCCCAACTATGTTGGGGTCGGCTTCCAGTCTCACCGAATGCAGCTGAGTACCACTATTTTACATAGAGCGACTGCCTATATGACCTCCACAACCCAGTTACTGGGTAATACTGGTAAGACCTCCCTTGGTAAGACAGGTTGTCAGCCGTTCGCGCTTCTGACGATCCGTAATGACTGTCAAAGATCCACGAATGACAGCTGGGACAAACGGCTTAATGTGCTGTCCGAGGCAAGGAGAGGTAGGGTATGTAAAGATGGTCACCCATCCACGTACCAACCGCGGCAAGCGTAGCTTAACGTGATCGAACGACCCGTGCGGTTGCTATTACTTAGCCACAAGCCCCTTTGACAAAAGCGACATTAACAGAAATAAAAAAAATAAAAATTAAATGCAAAAGTGCATTTAATAATATGTATATTTTTTCGTCATAGAGTAATGAGTAGATAGACAACCAAAATATAATTTAGTGAAGGCTATTGCAAGGCCAGCTATTTTCACGTTATTTCAGTACCGATAAACTACATGAAATTAGCATATCGGTGAAATTAAAGCGTTTCTGGCTGTAGTTATAAATCAGAGGTAATCACTTCATCGCGCGCCGTTTACTTGCCTAATAACAGTTTGCTAAAGGCCACATGCAGGGCTAAGTGTGTATTACTTCTTGGTATGTTCCATAGCTTAAAACCCCACCAAACAGTAGTTTTTCCACAATATTTTTCTTCTAATACTAATAAAAGAATTGAAGAAGACAGCAGATAAGTATTAGCTTTAGAACAGTTTTGACTATTAAATATTAAATGAGCATGACTATATTGAAAAAAAAAAATTGCGGTTCCAGTATTAAAAATAAAGAATAAGTGAGATTTAGTGTGAGAGAGAGAAAGAGAGAGAGAGAGAGAGAGATATCTTTCTTCTCTCTCATGTAACGAAATGTGCCTAGACGTGACGCGTCCTTGAAATTTGACTCTCAATTCTCGTCCAGTCACCGAATCGCCACCTAAGAAGTTTCACTTCAATATATGAGACAGCTACACCTGCGTACACACTATTAGTCTCAATCTGAGTCATTTTGAAGGATATTGCTAATCTGTTGCTTCATATGTTCGAAAAATTTGTCTGATCAACCACACAAATAACGCAATGAATGTTGTTGAACTGTCAAAATGAAAGCCATTGCTAGTAATAGTGTGTTACGCAATTACCCCGCTGCTATTTATTGTTAGAGTCACTTAACGCCTATATTAACAGACGTCTATGTAACGTCGCATCGCTCGACAAACAACAGAGATAACATTTCAATCGTCCGCCCCGTCTGCACTCCTCGTTACTCTATGTCATTAGATATTGATTGGTCGACTGCACTTGACATAATTGTGTATGTTCGTACCGAGGTCGCCATGTTTTAGGACATAATCGTTGATAAACGAGCTATTATTATTATTTATTGAATCATTAAACACGTTTAATGTATGTTGATGGGTTTTGCAGTAGTTGCTAAGCATTTTTGCGATGGATTTTGTCTGACTACGGAAAGAAAGTAATACACGTTGTTGTACGTGCAGTAGTTATGTCGATTATAATCACAGAATAATACATACATTAAAGCAATCATAATTTCTTATAATTGAACATAGATAGGGAGCAGTGGTGGCCCAACCGGAGCAGTGGCGGCTCAGTGATAACCGCCCCGACTTACGAGTTGTAGGTCATAGGTTCGAACCCAGACAGGCGCTATACTTTGTGTAAATAATTTCATTACCACTGTTCTAAAAACGGTGAAGGAAAACATTGTGAGAAAACCGGCATGTCCTAGAACCAAAAATTCGAAGACATGTCACATCTACCAACCCACAATAGGCCCACGTGGTAGTTTACAGCCCTCTCGAAGAGTGGAGGCCTGTGTCCCAACAGTGGGAACATTAAAGGCTGATTATGATGTGGATAGATCAGAAGCTTATAACATTAAACTGCTTTACCTATCAAATGTCTTAATCGTGAACCTGGTAAGCAGACGTGCAAGGTAACATGCAAGGTAGTGCGAATGCACAATCAGGGTTTGCAAAAAAGTCTCCAACCATTCCTTTGCAAGTGCATGCTTGCATTACCTACCTAGCCTTGCATAATACCTGTACCCAGCTTAAAAATAACTAGACTGCCCTATTAAAATGTTATTAAATACGACATTAACATACATCGTACAATGAAATAAGCACAGACGGTCGCCCCTGACACGTCGCTCAATTAATACCCGCTATACGTCAATTAAAACCAAAATCTGTCAATCATTTTATAGACAGGCTAGAGAGTAAAAAGTTCAGAAGGACCATTTGTGACGACGTGCGACATGGAACTCGTGGAACTACCAAATTGCTAAAATGCAGTATTAGCAATTTATCAGACTTTATTTATTGATGTGTGGTTTGCATGTTATTTGTAAAAGGGTCACTTTATTCCAAATCGTGTGTCACACAATGTGTCGCAGTTGGAAACGAGCACTGGGTTTCTGTTGCACGAGACATTCTGAATTTAATACCTATTTGTACAATCCACACATACCTTCAGTATGGATTCGTGGGACTGCATGTTTAATGTGATTAATTTATTATAAAACTTAAAAAAAAAAGTGGAAGTTGTGTATTTGGCGATTTTTTTTTCATGATCCTGGAAGTCGCAGGAAAAAGTAATAGCTCAAAATGTAATCTATACCTCTTTGCGACATAGGAGGAATGAGTTTGTTGCAGCCCATTTTAAGAGTGGGCCTTCTGTAACCTATCTACTCTGTGGCCAGACAGACAGACGTCAGGAATTATCATATTAATCAATCAACCACACGATTCATTATTAATTAAGTATTTTTGTTCGTCGTTTTTATGTTACCTTGCTTTAATACGTGGGACTGGGTATTACTGCCTTACCTGGGAAAGAAAAAAAAGCATTATTATTATTATTATATGAAACGACAATATAATATAATTAAAAGTTAGGCTAGCTACAGAGTTAGATATTGTAGCTAGGTTCTAATTAAGATATTGTAGATATTCAATTGAAGTTATGATTGACCTATAAACATATTTAAATTGATAATTAAAAATGTTGTATGCAAACATTTTTAATTATCAATTTAAATATGTTTAACAGTTATTTGTATCTGCACGCTAATTGCGTAATACACTATCAATCGGAATCTGAATCATTTTGAAGCAAATTGGTAATACATTTCTTCATAAGTTCGAAAAATTTGACTGCTCAACACGTAAATAACGCAATGAAAGTTGTTGAACTGTCAAAATGAAACCGATTCCGATTGATAATGTGTTACGCAATTGACAACATTTCAAACCTGACACGACCTTATAACAAAAATACTATTTCTTTATTTTCGTATCCTTAGTTCAAATATATTTTTATTTTATTTTTTTATTTCTAAATTTCTGAGAATAAAAATAAAAATCAAAAAACATGTGATGACGTCACATAAACGGCGGAATGAGGTAGTTACCTTTGCGCATTCCAATGTCTTTGATTGAAAACATTACATCAAACAAGACATGTCAATGTCACCTAAGAAGTGTAACGAGAAAACAACTAAAAAACTGAATTGAATTCAACAATATTTTTCCTATCAACTCGACACGCTGCTTACTGTTAATATTATCAATTTTTGATTGATATTTCGCCAACAAAATGGATCCCAATGAAAAATATACGCCAATGAAGAAACCAAAACAACGACTGAGACAAGTGACATCTAACAGTTTTTTTGACGGGTCACAATAAAGCAAAGGTAATATCGCCATTCTACCGTCATCTGGCACTTACGTCTTTTTAGAATACACCGAATTTCAAAGTTAAAATTATGAATGAAAAGTACATAATTTCGAAAAACGAAAAAATATGGGTGCCCTAGATTTGAATTTACTTTTATATAACGTAATAATACATGCAGGTTAAACCCAGTATCAATGCTGAGAATCAGCACTTTTTAAACAGCAAAATTAGATAAAAAAGGCCCCCAAAACGCTCGCCCTTCACATACGTCCTAGTGCTTTAGCTGGAGGAGAAGAAGTGGCGCAACAAACTCCCCAGCAGCACAGCTGTCTGTTCAGTTAGAAGAACTTGATTCTATACAATAGTGAGTAATTAACATTTCGAAACACAAATTGGCGTAATATATCAATAATTAAACACATTGAAAGCTTGAGTACCTATTCAAGCAGAAATAAATAATAAAAACACAGAACTATATAAAAAATAAAATGACTAAAAACAATACTAAACTGTTTGCCAAACATGATGATTGTGGCAATATTCTCTTAATTACCTCTAACTATGGATAATTATTCAACCATAACCCTGGTACAAGAGTTCCACAGCTATGGTCATCTACAAACTGATATGAAAGCCTCCAATAATTACGCAACCGAACGACTAAGCTAGTTACCCCAGTCGTTGTACTGAAAACAATGCCAGTTACTGTAGCGCCATTGACAACCTGTCCATCCACCAAACTGTTTTCATCGTCCATCTTATTATATCGATGACATGAACAATGACAGGTTCTTGTATTATATTACGATAAAGTTCCTATTTCATAAAGATTTTAGGCTACCTGCCTACTTCAAGATAAGTGACGGGCACATTTCATTCATATCAATTCCTTTTTCATTACCCACACCTTCAAAACGATCTACTAAAATACATAATAAACTACTTGTAATACAATAAATAAAATATAACGCACGAAAAAAATCAATGTTGTAAAAGAAAATTTTACCAACTACCCTACACGGGCGGCCGATAAAAAATAATGCCATTTACACCGTCCGACACCGCGGCGGATTCGACTTATAGTCACTCGCCCCGCTTCGTTATTGCCGTAACAAAATAGCCTATCTTCCTTCTCGCTCGCACTCACGAAAAACCCATATAGAACAATGCGGGCGTAGTAAAATTTTATTGGAAGCACACGTGGGGTACATTCCGGGCCGGCCTGCATAATGCAAAAGCACGTTAGCTAAAAAGAAAGATAACTGCATATTTATACAATCGGTACGCGATATTTCGTTGCGACCGTCACTGTAAAGTGTGGAAACGTATCGGTTCCATCCAGGCTAGACTAGTCTGCTGCTGGAATTTATGCGTCTTAGATGTTTGATGGGGAAAATTTGACTGAGAATTTAGGCGCGTTTATGTAACCGTTTTAGTTTTGTTATTTTTTATTATTTCACTGACATGACGTGTTCGTGTATCTAGTTCTAACACACATAACCCATTTTACAATTTAACACTAAAATATAATATACAACTGTATAATAAAAAGAAAGGAAAATAAAAAAAGACAGGAGCTCATTAGGCATAAAAAAATTCGTCCGCATTGCTATCAATGGGATTAGTACCATGTTTTGTAGTTGTTAGAACTATAGAGCCAAAGATCGTCTTGTCATTGCGATAACATTAACAGCTAAATCAATTCGTAACTGCAATTTTATGCTCTAAGTTCTTAAATTATTTGTGAATCAGAATAATTATTAAACACAAAAACAGACCTGCAATTAAACATGTAACTGATAGGCCATTGTCCTACCCTTTAAACTTCAGCACTACAAGTTCCCACTTCTATATCTGGGCAGCACTGGCATCACTTAAAATCTAGTACAACCTACAAAGGAAACCAGCTTGCAAATAAACAAGGCTATTTTAAACCGCTTTTTTCCATCTACTAAATAAAGTAGCGCCCGCGCCGGGCGCCGCCTCGTATGTTTTCACCATAGTGTTCGATTACAATTTAATGCATCGCATTCGCACTCAAATTCAAAATCTTAAACGTTCACACTTTACACGGAAAAATCGACCTTAGACCTTAGCACGTATAATTTGGATTTCATTGTATTTTCCTCGTTGGTGCGTCGTGTCCGTTTTGTGGCACAATCAACTTTATTTCTCAGAGAGTAAAGTTTGTTTTGGATTGTTTTTAAATGTCGTATCGTAGTCGTGGAGCGGTCGTTTCGTTGCATTACAGTGTAGTAGTGACATCGGTCGCTACTATTATTTCTTTTACAACAAAACTAGTACTTTATTGGTTCCGTGTCTCATTAGAATCGTTGTGGGCGGTTTATTTTAGAGCTTTTAATATTTTTACACCTCTCGCAACGATAGAGAGATATACAGAGTAAACTAGATTTTTTATCGCTCTTCTCAACTTCATTCAAATTACATCATTCGTTTTACTACCGAATAGTCTACACAATTTGATGGATATGTTCATAGGAGCGGGTTTATGTTGTTTGAAGAGCTTTGGTCTGGTGCACATTGCCATTAAATTCAACTAAAACATACACGAGATAAGGTGGACAAGGTAGGTAGGTTATCCATCCACGAAACTTATGATAATTACTGAGTTACTATCGTACCTCATGTAACTATTAGAGTCACGAGATAAAACAAACAGAAAACTATGACCATTGACAGTCTTAAATCTATCAATGGAGGAAAATATAAGTAAAATTGTTTGTTGCTGGATGGAATAAAATTGTTTGAGAGGGAGTTTTTTACGCCTTGTATTTCAGCCTTGTCGACGCGTTGCTTACTAGTAATATCGCCCAAAAAAATCAGTAACACGTAAGCATACAATAACATCACATCCATTTAACGTGTTCTAATCTCACAAAATACAAACATTTTGTTACAAAAATGCTATTTAGTATCTCAATAAAACTGTCTGGATTGCTAATTTGATTTATTTATCGTATTATTAGTTGTAAGGAACGCGCCTTGAAGACAAATCTTGATTTATGTCGCGCCGTCTGTGTTAAGGATGTCAATCGGCTAAGAGTTCGCGCATATGTTGCGATTGTGGACAACTTTTTGTGGATTTGTGGGTTGGTGATAAAAGGTATCATTAATTATTATTATTAGTAAGAAATTGTGCTTACAAGTAGTGCCTTTTAATTTTCAGGACTAGGGACAAAGTTGCCTAGTTGTTGGTTTTGGTACCAGCAAAAAGTGCAGACAAACCATTTTGGGATTTTTTGGAACAAGATTCAATCTACCTACTTTTGGCCGGTAAGACTAAATGGAAAGCTGGAACGTGTGCAGTGCTTTTATCGATATTGATATTTACATAATCAGCCTATAATGTTCCAACAGCTAAGACATATGCCTCCTCTCTTTTTGAGAGGAAGTGGGTCGTGATCCGCCACGCGAGTCCAACGCGGGTTGGTAGATGTTGCATGTCTTCAAACTTTTAGTTCTAGGACGTACCAGTTTCCTCAAGATGTTTCCCTTCACCGTTTTGATACTTATTTCAGAAAAATAGAACGAAAGTAACAAAAAGTGTGTCAAAAGTTGCTCAGTGTGCATCGTCACTTACAAATAATGTAATAACCTAATTTTTCCCCCAAAAAATACACTAAAATGACATCACTTCAAGAGTGACGTTTGACCATGCTATGAATCAGCATCACCAGTGTTTTTCCATACGTCACCTCCCTGACACCTGTCTCCACATATTTATGGCAAAAATATGATAATTCATCTCAAAGTTGTTATTTCTTTAGATTAATAATATAAACGAATCGCTTATGTCACTCATATTCTGATTAATTAGTCATATAATTATTATGCTGTGTTTATTTCTAGTAAACACAATGACTTATAGTATTTTTGATTTGTTTAAGTCTACGTTGTGACTAATGATGAACAGGTTAATTGTGAAACTTGTGAATAATATCTTATAGCTATCAAAATAGGAGATAGAGGAGTGGTGGCCCAGTGTTAACGGCCGTGACGTGTTGTAGGTTCGAACCCAGACTGGCGCTATACTTTATGTAAATTATTTCATCACCACTGCTCTCAAAATGGAAAAGATTGCGAGGAAACTGACATGTCCTAGAACCAAAAATTCGAAGACATGTGACATCCACCAACCCGCACTGGGCCCACGTGGTGGATTACGCCCCACTCACTCTCACCGAGAGGAGGCTTGTGTCCCAGCATGAACATTATAGGCTAATTATGTAATAAAAAATAGGTACTTATCTAAAACTGATGCAGTTGCTTGATGTAAAAGAAAAATCACAAAACAAACGTAGTTTGTCACTTTGTTAAAAGACAGGTCTTTTGACAGCTGACCACAAATGCAACGGTCTGATAAAGGATAACAACTGCAAGAGGTTGACCGTCAATCTTACTGGGTTTAGTCACCTTTCTTGACTAAACAGAATTTATGCATTTTAATTGAAAATTACACATCAACGTAAAATGTTATAACCTTTGATTCACCTCTTTATTGATACCTAACTCGGTAAATTGGCTAACAGGTTGACAGCTCACCTGATTTATAGGTGATGACCCGATTGCCTGGCCAGAGACAAAAGTGAAAATCTCAACATTTTTTTTACACTTTTGTCCTTCAAACTGGAACAAGTTAAAGCTGGTTACAGGCAGAAGAAACCATAGTAGTGGCTAAATACTGATCCTGAATGAGCTCTTTCACTTAAATCGCTAAAACCCTTTGTATATCTAGGCCGCCCATTTAATATTTTGTAGTATTCGATAAATTTTTTGTTATGTATTTTTGTAGTGTACAATAACCTATACAGAGTCAAATTAAATCACCTAGCGAAACTCTGCAGATGTGATGGGTATCGATATCTAGATAAGATAAAATATAAACATAAAACAAATTCAAAATTCCAAAGAAAGAAAGAAAAAAGAAGAAAGAAGGAAGAAGAGGCCAAATTCTCACGCGACAAAAAAATGTCAAAAACTTGTCAAAATGTAGGGAAATTAGAAGTATTTTTTGACAGATTGAGACCAGACTGTGAACGTTATTAAAATTACGAGAATTGCCCATCAGATGCCTTTTTTGAGGGTCGACGACCGCTGGAAGTGTTGTTACTTGAAGTATGAGATGGGAAAATCTGTTTTCTTTTGTTTTATCGTGTTATCGATATTTATGTGAAGAATACACAAAATAAAATACAGATTTTTAACCTGATGTTTCAAGTGACTACACTAACTACGATCGATGATCCCACAAAAGTCTGTTTAAATATCGATAGACCGTACTTATCTTCTCTGAAAAATTTTGCTAGCTTATTTAATTTTACCCTGAATAAATAAACAAAATCTACCAAGTACGCCCAGCTATCTGTACCAACTTGGTATAGCCACCGTTAACTCCGACCGATCGCGGACAAATGTTACAGGTGTAAGTGAATAATAATGACGCGGTGAGGACCTGACGCGAATATTTTGGTCACGTCGAGCGCCGTATTAATGGTGACTCATTTATATCAGTCGAGTTGGAATCAGCTGGTGTCTAGTTGATTGTGACGTCATGATTCAAGTATTTGATGTGACAATGAAATGGTGTTTTAATTAAATTGTGTTTTCGTTTTATTTTAGCTGCTTCATTTGAAATATTGGATTGAAAATCAGAGTTTTGGGTGGTGTGTTTTTACCCTCTAACCAAAATTTAATATATAGCATGGTTTCTAAAGATTATTATTTTTTATGTGTATTCCGTGGAAAGTGTTGTTGGTTACACATTTGGCCGTATCTTTTTTGGATTTCTTCCTACAAAACGTAATGTGTCACTGTTTGTTGTCCCTTATAAATAAAATAAAAATAAATACTTTTCTTTTTTTCTTAGTCTAGATAATAGTTCATTATAAAGCTTTGCTAGAATACACTATTTAGCCACGTTTAAAAGCTGCCGAGAGTGATTGTGTCGTGGAATATTCTGACTAACAGAATTTGTTGATAGTACCTTTAGTGACGATCGATATTGCAATAAGAAAATCGGAAGGTGTAAAGCGGCCTTCATTTAAAAAACTACTAAATTATCAAATATTTCCGAACGACAAATCTCAAAATATCTCAAAAATGTGTAAACCTCGTTACACTTTCAAAGTACTAAGTATAATATAAATAATGTTACCGAAACATCTTGTGTCGTGAGTCATGGCTGTCGCGCGGGAAAACGCGGCGTTTCGTACGTAACACTCACGCAAAACGCTATAAAACTGAAATATATACAAAACTGTGTGTTTATGTCTGTTTGTGAATCGTAAATTTGTCTGCTGGTGTGTATTAACTCGAGAGCTATTAGGTTAGTTTTATCGCTTTTTTATATTCACGCTTTTTATACTTTGTAGGGTTAGTGAAGCTGAAGACGCTGCCACCTGTTTGTGCAACCTTTAGATTTATTAAATTTCGTTGTAAAATAAGGTACTTACTTATTTTAAGCACTTTAAGGTACAGACGCAAGCACATCAAGCTACCCGAAACTGTCAAATTTCCCCAATCAACTTTGAACCTTATATATGCTTTAGCAATCAAGTTGAAAATCTATTAAAGAAATTTGACAGATTGTAGTAGCTTGATGTGCTGGCGTCTGTACTTACTTAACCTAAACATGACAGTTAAAAAAATGGCAAACGGCAAAAAGCAAAAAGAATACAAATTGAGAACTGTCTTAAAGCGACTAAAAGTCTTTGACAAAGTTATTTTATTAATTTAAAATTTTACATTTTCCTTATTCAGATTCGCACCACACAAGAAAACAACAAATCGCGCAAGATCTATTGGTATATTTTGTAATACATAATAAATTAACATTAATCATCAATAAACGGCCGAACAATCAACTCGTAATCGAAGACAAAACAGACCATTCTAAAAACTAAAACTACGCGATAAAACGCCGACAGTTTACCACGAAACGCCGTAAACCTGTCGCAAGGATGAGGAATCATTAACGCGTTGCGACTTTTACACGTACGAGATTTGACGTTACAGATAGACCAGAAGGCTAACTTTAACATCCGGCAGAAGAAAAGAACCTTCTACATAGCAAGTTCTACGAGCTAAAGAAATGGAGCTATGGATATATAAACGCAGCTTGGATGTAGTTGACAAAACAACAGGTCTTATGCACAAGCATGCAGACGACTGAAGAAAAACTAAAGGTGCAGTTACGAAATTTCAGTCATGAAAACACGCTGCAAGTTGTGAACAGCAAGCATTTGACTGAACCAGAAAAAGAAAAGTCTATGAATGAAGAAGGCGTATCTAAAAATGAGCAGAACCCTAGTTAGATGGAGTGACCGACTTGAAAAAACCAAGAGGCCAGATGCAATAAATGTTGAACCAGGTATTGTAATGCAACTGGGGAGAGCTTATTTACTGGCAGTTGCAGTAAATACATCAGTAGCTGAATGGCACTTATTATAACTTTGTACTACCTACTGCAGAGATTCGAGACAAGAGCGAATCCCTTATAAACCATTGCAACATTTGGAGCTTCTGTCTGTCCATTGTCTTGTGTCATGTCTCCGTCATTTTTATAGCGTTTCGTACATTTGATGTTTTTCTTTTTTAGAATTTATCGCGTACTATTGTGTTGACTAGATTTTTTAATAATGTTTGTGCCAAGAATGTGATTATTAAAAATATAATGAGATTGGAGATGAGGTAATTTGTTACAGTAGTGAACACTGGTAATGATGTGATGAAAGAAATATGAAGATAATTTATAAGTGTCAATAGAAGAGTATAATAGTACTGGGATGTAAATCATTTTTGTTGTTCGAAGGATAAAAAATAGAAACCCTATTTTTTTCTCTTCTATTAGGTGTCGCGAAAGACGGGAGAAAATAAGCTTTAAATTACATTGCAGTGTCTGATGGAGCAAGTACCTAAAAGGTACCTGCTCCATCAGACCATGCAAGTAATTTATTTATTTATATATACTTTATTGTACACCACAAAAATACATAACATGAAATAAACACATCAAACACTACAAAATATACAATGGGCGGCCTTATCGCTTTCTGCGATCTCTTCCAGGCAACCTTGGAATGGACAGTGATTTCCCTGGACATAAAATGGGGCTGTCGTTGGTACAAATATTATGTATACAATACACACAAGTAACGTTAAGGATAACTGCAAACTTTACTCCTAATGACAGTAAAATTTTATCCTAGGAACACGATAAATAAGTAAGTAAATTCGAAACTTGCTAATAAGCAACCTTATACTTACCAATAATATCCAAGGTAAGTACTATTCAAGAAGTCATTACAAATTGTCATGACACCGAAACCTTGTGTATACCAAAACATTCAACCTATTTTGTTTTAGGGAAAGGGAAGAGATTCAGTATCTTGTCATTTTATTTCGTGATTAAGAATTTTAGACATATCTTTTTTCTAGTATAGATAATGATGTAGATTTTAGAATCCTGTAACTCTATACCATACAATGATTCCGCAATCAAATTACAAGCCGACATACCATAATCAGTCAATAATTTTTCCACTGCTGGGACACAGGCCTCCTCTCTGTGAGAGGGAGTGGGCTGTAATGTACCACACCACGCGGGCCTAGGTCCCGGGTTGGTAGATGTCACATGTCTTCGATTTTTTGGTTCTAGGACATACCAGTTCCCTCACAAAGTTTTCCTTCCCCGTTTTGATAGCACTGGTGACGAAATGATTTACACAAAGTAAAGCGCCTGGCTGGGTTCGAACCCACAACTTACGATTCGTAAGTCGGGGCCATTATCACTGAGCCACCATTGCTTACAAAAAGCCTACGAATCTTTCTAATTATAACTTTACAAATGCCAATCATGACACAATTGTGAACATAAATAACCGATGTAAACTCTTAATAACCACTAAATTAATGTCACCTTCTCCACCATTCGTTGTCGCCCACCGTTCCATCCAGCGAAGCATTATTTTTCTTGTTTTATGACAGCAAACCATTTGATTTTATGATCGTAAATAACTATTATGATGGCATTTTTGAGACTTTACGCCCACTGGTATCGGTCGCGGTTTCTTGCAATGACAAAAACATGTGTGTGCTTGTTAAAGTGGTTTTGGTGATTGATGCCTTGGTTGGACCCGAATACCGGTTGATGAATAACAAATTTCATGGTGGCTGATTGTGTTTTGTTTAGGCAATACTGTTCTACCGAACCGGATTTATGAAAACTTTGTTTCAGTGCGGTTAGTGGAACAGTTTAGGCGCCCTTCGGTGTCAAGTGTCGTTGAAATCAGTGCTCTGAGTGGAATACCTCGATTTGTTCACCTGGTGGTGTTATGTAGAAGATGCTGTCTATTGCCAGAACACAGAATTGCTACTTGAACCCAGTATTTATGTGGTAGTACTCCTCGATTTTAAAAGTACTCGTACCCAAGTGTGGTTTCTTTCCTTCGTGTAAACGAAGCCTAAAGCTATGCTTAAGAAACAAAATAAAAAAAAATAAAGCAATGGATCATGTTGCCCTTAGAAAAACTTGCATCCAATGATTGCTCGAAATGAAGCAGATTCAATGTCAATCAATAAACAGCAAAAATTTGCTTCCAGAAATGAATTGATTTGAATTGAAAAATAACAACAACAATATCTTGCGGAAAATATACACGAGATAAGTACTTTATTGATGCTGTCAATTAGCGGTCACGTCTAGATAATGATCTCCCTTGAATAATAAGAGACAAGAATAAGATATTCAATCACGGAATTCATCCTGATGAATAGATTACTATCCGAGGTCTGCGACATTTAAAAAAAATTTACAGTTTTATAATTAATGTTCCTGATTTCTTCTGTTTTAATAAATATAATAAACTATTAATTAATATTATGTGCCACCAATTTAGCATAGAAACTGGCTGTCATAATTCACATTACTAACTATGACAAAAAATAATAAAATGTCACCGCTGAGAGTGATCTACACGTCAATATAATATTATAATACATTTTTTTTAGGTCTTTTTCTATTACTAAACTAGTTTTGTCATATGACTTTGCTCGTTTTTTTTTCGTTTATTGTACGTAAATACGTATTTCGTATTTTCCCAATGCTGATTAAAAGCGTCTTCCCTTTTGTGCCGTGTTTCCCTGTGCATGTCTCAACTAGCGGGGTAATGGCGTATCCAACAGTAGGAATGGCTTTCATTTTGACATTTAAACACCATACATTGCGTTATTTACGTTACTGAGGAGACAAATTTTTTGAACATATGAAGCAATGGATTAGCGATATCCTTCAAAATGAATCATGTTGTGATTGATAGTGTGTTACGCAATTAGGGTGCTGGTCTTACCATTTCTTTCATAAATAATGAATAGGTTATCTATCTTAAATAGTAACAGTTGATGAATATAGAGGTAACAAAAAATCAAGATGCACTATTCTTGATTCCACATTTCTAGATTATTCGTATAAGAAAGCTTTATTTCAGCAGTGGACATTAACGAGCTTCCAGTAATTTAACGCTAATGGCAATCTTAAAACACAAAGTTATAAAACTGAAGATTTATTTCGATATGAAATACTGTCTTAAAAATTACGAAATATTCACTCACATCCTCATAAAAAGTTACTAAACATGTACAACCCTATGTTCATTGTTCAATGCGCAACCCTATTGCGCTTACTTGAAAAAAAAAAAGCATTACATAATATCACGCATTATGTATTCCGCGAAGGATAAGACAAAGGACGCAGAGTGCACCTATTGTAAACATACATTTCACCAGCTATGTTTAAGTCCCATGTAATAGGGGGCGAGCCTAATTGCCATCACCCGGGCAAAAATCCAAACTCCGGGCTGCTACTGCGAAAATCCAGATAGAAAATTCAATAACACTTTACCTGATCCGGGAACCGAACCCAGGATCATATATGCTAAGAAGTAGCGCTTCACGCTACCGGAAAAGAACTAAGAAGCTATTATCCGGAAAAGAACCGGAGTTACCGACATAGCTTGCAGAGTACGCAAACTGAAGTGGCAGTGGGCTGGCCATGTCTGTCGAAGGACCGATGGCCGGTGGAGCAGACGAGTCCTGGAGTGGAGACCGCGTACCAGCAAGCGTAGTGTGGGACGTCCCCCAGCTAGATGGACGGACGACCTAAAGAAGGTGGCTGAGGTAGACTGGATGCGGAAAGCGGAGGACAGGGTGCTGTGGCGCAGTCTGGGAGAGGCCTATGTCCAGCAGTGGACTGCGATAGGCTGAGTTGATTGATTGAGCGCTTCACGCCCATGTCATAGAAGATGAGTCTATTACCATTAACCGGGCTCAAGTCCAAACCAACAAACCACACACAGACAACCTAACAATTCGCATTATGTACAAAAGCAAATATATTAACATAATTTATGTCCACAATATTAACATTCAAATTATTATGAATATCAAATAATACATAAAACGTTTTTATGTATGTTGATAGACATTTTCGAGGCTATTTGTGTTAATACCAGAGAGCAGTAACCCATTTAGCAGTGAACTTTATGTTGTGGAGAATGATGAACCTGATTGATGGCGTGTTTTGTCTAAAATACCAATCCGGAAAAGAATCGGAGTTACAAACAATCCGACATAGTTTGCAAAGTAATAAAGCTAAAGTGGCAGTGGTCTAGCCATGTTTGACGAAGGACGACGAGTCATGTAGTGGAGACCGCGTATCGGCAAGCGTAGTGTGGGACGCCCACCATCTCGACAGACCGTCGACTTTAAAAAGATGGCGACTGGGACAGAATGGATGCGGAAGGCGGAGGATAGGGCTTTGTGGCGCAAACTGGAAACGATGAAAGCAGTTCAGCAGTAGTCTGCGATAGGTTGAGCAACAAATTGATTGATTGATGTATAGGGAAAGGCGGTATACGTTTTGGTATAACAATAGTCTGCCTGTATTAAATTACAGCACAGTGACCACCCAGACTTCCTGAGATGGATCACACAGTCCATTGAATACATTTCGCCAGTTCTGTTTAACTCTCAAGTTATAGCGGGCGAGACTATTGCCATCAACTAGGCACAAATCAGGACTCCGGGCTGGTGTTGCGATTCCGGATGAAAAATTTAACCCGATCCGGGAACCGAACCCAGGGATCTTATGCTCAGCAGTAGAGCTTGCGACCACTAGACCAACGAGGCATCCAGTCCAAAGTATTATGTAATCTGTATTCGCGAGTTATGCCAAAAATGTAAACAAATATGAGTTAATGGAATAATAATTTTAATTCCTACACAATAAAGTTCAGTTTACGCTACAACTTCAAACATTTTTCAATGGTGCTAGTCACTCTGAAATCAACTTAATTAGCATTAAAATAAAGTTGATATTTGTTTAACTTAAAATAACATCAATTTGAAAATATAGTTTAGGTATAGATTGCAATAGGTGCAGTGTTCTAGTAGAATAAAAATGAAGTATGCCTACCTAATCGTCATTTTCATTCTCCCCTATCCCAACTCCTTTATAGGTGCTCTGAAAATAGGTGCTCAAACGGGAATACTCCATTTATTGTTGGGGTCGGCGCAACATGTCAACTTCTTCAAATATCGACTACCTTATATCATTCGTAAAAGCAGACTACAATAATGTGTCAAGAAGATGAACAGTAGATCCTTCTGTTTGCTTTCAGGAAACTGCAATCACTTGTGCATTTGCTGAAGGTACTAAATTGTCCTTTAATCATTTTTGTAGAGGTCATTGAGAAGCCTATGTTGCAGACCAAAACAACATTTCTGATAATTACGTCACACTAATGTTAGATATAAGGAAAAAAACTGTCAGTATCAAATAAGTCAACCCAATATTTACTCGGCCACAATTTTCCAAGACAAGACATTTGGCACAAAACGTATTGAAAATTACCAAAACGTTCAAAATACTCTTTCAAAGAACCATTAACAACAGCATAATTGATACCAAAAACCCATCACCACGACCCATCAATTACGCGATAAATTAAAATCAAAACATGACGCTCATTTATTGGGCCCACTCGGCTTAACACAACACTTTGCGCGCCAACGTTATCGCCGTGCCGCGATTGACGCGAGCGTTGCGATCACTCATCGAGTGCAGCTTGCAGTGTGTCTCAGGGATGCAGGGAGGTATCAGGACAGCGAAAGAATGCATGAATTTGTCTTGAAATGGGTACAAGGCTAAAGATAAAGAATTTTGAACTAGCTGCTTTTTCTTTATGTAAAGTAAAAAGTGGTGAACATGAGTAGCGAATGCAAATTATAACCTCAAAATGATTGACCCAAGAATTCTACGTATCAATTTACAAAATTAACGAAGACGAATGATTGGATTAAAGGAACCAGGGATGTACCTATTCAAGATGCGCAAAACAATGCCTGAGTTTATCGAAATAGTTGACGAACACGTCAGTTTATTAATTTACATTACTCATCCATCATGTTTAAAGATACAGATGACCAGTAATGGCACGAATGACTGGTCAAGGTGACCAATGCGTCAAAAGATGACGTTTGAGCTTCAATTGATGACGAAAATGTCAATGAAGAGGACTCATCTTCAATAAACCGTGCTGATACCTAAGTAAGAAATCAATAATATCAATCTTAATAATGCAGTCATATTTCTCGGACTTCTGTCTAGCCGACAGATGAGTCAAAAATGTAAATGGAGAATGTCCCAGATAATTTTGGTAAATGTCTCCTTGATATATAGGCGGTATTGTTTGAAGATAGTTTAAATGGTAATATTGCTTTGTCTACTCTATTAGATTTGCATACAACGAACATTATTTCAAATTTAAATGTTAATCAAATTACTGGCACTTAGTGCTTAATGTTCAGTAAAATATATAATTTATATTCTTATCATCATTTAGAATAAAGAAGGCTTTATTTTACTGTTTTATGATATTGTATTAATAATATTATGACCTAATGTTACCATTTTAATTGCTTTATTTTCCCATTTCAACAGGTCCTTAACAAAGCCACAACGGACCATAAGTTTACAATTGACTATCATCACGAAATTGCAGTATAACCACACCCCGGACACTCCATACAACGCTCGCCAAATAATTACCTACTACTACTACTACATTAAAAAATGACGTTTGTATACGTACGAATGTGTGCGTGAGGTACTTGTGTTTGCGAGCGCTCTTGTTAAAGAACTGCGACGAATACGCCGAAGTGCGGGGTGAGGTGCGGTAACTGATGTTAGTGCGGGGAAGTGAGTGTCCTTTCTGTACGTTATAGTACTTTAAGTATTCTGTGGTATAACGTTGGGCATACTAAATGATTTGCCAACAAGACAACAAAGTCACAATAAAGCTCCCTCCAAATCCGACTCTGTGCACAACGTGAATGAAATTAAACAGGTGTACTGAATTATGCGTTCGCTGATGTATGCACCCGATGCACCGCATGCACCCCAGGTGAAAATGTGCAGTGTTGCTAACGTAAATACGCGAAATGGCCGGTCAATCAGCGGACCGATGCTAAAGCTGTAAATATCTGGTAAGTGTATGGAAGCATTGTTTTGGATAACGACGGAAAGAATAATAATCTTTTGAGATTTAGTGGTGGAAGGGCAGTGAACTTGGCGCTTAAAGTAGGGATGTTTTAGTTGAATCATGGTTGATGGTTTGAGTCACTGACAAGTGTAGGTGAAAATTCTTGGTTCATACCGGATGTTTTCTATAAACAATAATATCCTTAAGTGTATCGCAGGGGATTTACAAACTGCAGAAATAACTATAAAGCATAATCAGCCGTTATTGTTCTCGTTGCTTGAACACAGGCCTCCTCACTTCAAGAGGGCTGTAATCCACCACGCGGGCCCATTGTGGATTGTTGCGGTCATGTCTTCGAATTTTTAGTTCTATATTTCAGTTTCCTCGTGGTGTTTTCTTTCCACGCGTCGAGAGATTGTCTCAATTATAATATGTTATGTAATTGGTATGTTACGGAACCACTGAATTCCTTTTCATTGGGAATGACCTACACTGGGTGAAGGGGTCTATCCATATTACTACCTTGAAGTCAATTGTTTAGCATAACAAGAGAGATAGTTCAAATCGCTGTACCACTTACGAGTCGTGTACCTACTGAAACTGTACATATATCTACGCTTCCTTCCATCCATTTAGTGATACCCCTAATATCTTGAAGCTGCTGGCTCGGAGCCAATCACCTCTGACATAACGTAGCTGATCACCTACTGACGGATGTAAGTGCCTGCTGTCTCCGACATATGGAGGAGGTATTTGATTGAGATCTTTTTGGAGAAACAAAAGAATAAAGATTGTTCTTTTATAAAGTGACGTATTGAAAACTATCGTAATGCAAATTCTGGCCTCGAGGCTATCCGTATCCCTTTTTATGAGCGTGTGTCACCCGAAAATAAATGTTTTTTTTTTGCGGAATGGGCCTTCTCTTGATCACGATTATGCCTGATGAAAAGCGATGGATGAGGTCTACGATGGAACCAGCGTGCCCAGAAGATTGTTCACAAGAGTGAACGCAAGAGCTTTGAAGGCAGACAGATTATATGTGAAAGGGAAATACAGACGCTGGCAGAGAATTCCACGAGTATTATTATTCTTAAAGCTTTGATTCTCTTTTTTTCTTGGTGTACAAAATATTGAGTTTCACTTGTATAGTCAACAAAAGAGATAAGTATGCAGGATCGTCGGATATAGTTGAAGTTTAGTAAGAAATCGGTGGATATTCTCGAATAAAATTTAATTTTATTAATAGAAAACAAGCAGCTCATTTATCGAATTAAATTTCAGCCGAGAACATCCGTCGGTTTCTTACTAAACTTCAACTATATCCGACGATCCCGCATACTTATCTCTTTTGTTGACTATACCTATAGGTAAACCAGAATCTTCAATATTTCCTTGTACGCTATACCATCTTGTCACTCCTAGCCTAGCTTGTTCATTTCGATTTGCTTCCAACTGTCTGTCGAACAAAACGTGCACTATTCATGTTCAGCGTCCTACAATCGCTTTGAAATTTTACTATCTTGCAGGCAAGTCGACAGATCAAAAGTTGTTAACGTTCTCTATGTGATGAGATGAACGTTTGAATGGCTGTGAAATATATTTCGTGGCAGGTTAGTGTTAGTTTTTTGAAGTGTTTAGTTCTGCTGTCAATTTATCTGTTTGATGAGCTGTAGCGTCTGTAAGACTAGGTCATATTTCAAGAGCAATGATTGAATATAGCAGTACTATATATCTAAGTAAGTACATTTCCTTTGCTATGATACAAAAGCAATGCCTTAAAAGATCCTTGCAAAAATAATACGATACGATTTAACACTATATGAGGAATTGGTCCATATTGGCTCAGGATCGAGTTGAGTGGTAAAAAGGAAAGGGAGGCCTTTGCTTTTTTATGACATAGTATAATTTTAATGATAATTTTGCATGCCTGAATTGGTGCAATACAGTGGACTGCGCATTCACTTGACATCTAGAAATGTATATTATGTACTGTGTTGAGCAATAAACAATTGAATTGAATTGAATTGCCTTGCAGTGGGACAAAACAGGCTGATTATTATTATATTATTTAACGCTGCAGCCATAAGTATACATGATGATTTTTTTACCGATTCCAAATTTTTACAGGGTGTTCTACCCATGAATATGAACAACTTTCACTATGAGACCAACTCTGAAATCACGAAAAAAAAATCTGCTGTTTCATACAGTTTGGTCAAGTAAATATTGACTTTTGTATAAAACAGCTGATTTTTTTTTCGTGATTTCAGAGTTGGTCCCATAGTGAAAGTTATTCATATTCATGGGTAGAACACCCTGTAAAAATTTGGAACCGGTAAAAAAATCATACGGTATATGCGCCTGAAGAAGAGATGCGTATTTTTAAAAGACATTCCTCAGTAGCATTTTCCTTCAGTTCCGCTATACTATTTTCAGCCAAACTAATCCTATTACTTGACGGCGCTGGCAAGCAGCAAATCATATTTACATTCCCAAATCAAAAAAACCATCAAACACATTAATTCGCTAGCACTTTCAGCTGCCAAAAACTTTAAACTATAATCCTTCTCTGCCTATTTCTTCAAAACTATACATTCACTCATCAGTCTCATTCAAACGAATGATGAAATCAAAACTACACGACCAACGACACAGCCATTTATCAAATCAAATTAATATATAAAACTGGCCTAAAGCGTGTCGGACCACGCACGGTGAAGGGTTCCGTAGTCGGGATGAATTTTTACACATGCACGGTATTGATTTTATCGGTTCATGGTATTTCTCGAAAAAACTATGAACAACAAAGTTATTTCTGCGTGTGTGACAGAAAATATTACTTATCTCAAAAACGATTGATGTAAATAGCAAAGTCACATAGAAACATCATAGTCTTTTTAATTACGGGTTCCAACAATACCCGTCACGCTTACGTATATTATTTTTTTTTATCCATCGGCATCGGTTACATTAATGGGGAGTACCCACCCCTAGTGATATTTTTCGTTATTTCACTAACATTACTTAGCGGTGCAAGAGGTTTTTGCCATTTGGCTATCTAACCCTAAAAAACCGCTGCGCTGCGCAAGAGTTTAGCCCGTCCGTTGGGATTTGGGGCACTTTAGCATCTATTTCTGGTGACAGACGGACAGACACATTCAGGGATAGCTATCGGGTTTCAAATTCCTGTATTAAAAGGATGGAAGGACTGTAAGTGGTCTTTGTAATTACCTAAATGGATTTGTGAGTATGGGACTTGGTTTCCTTTTCCTGTATTTTACATTTGGGGAGTGATTCTGAAACTTTCAATTTGTTATTGCTGTTTACTTTTTTGACAAGACCTGAGAGTGTACTGAAATCGCTTTTTATTTTTTGAGCTTAAAACAGTTGAACGAAATTCGAAGACGAGAAGCAGTATTTTTCATCTAAACCTCTAGGAGAAACAGCCATGTTAAGAGAATGAATAACTGACTAAACTCTACCTTTTTACCTTTATACCTATCATAATAAACCACAACGTTATTTTCAAATATGAAATTGGGTTTGTTTGTACAGACACCAGCACATCAAGCTACCCGAAACTGTCATATTTTCCCGATCAATTTTGAACCTAATGGTTTAGCGATAAAGTTGAAAATCTATTAGAGAAATTTGACAGATTGTAGTAGCTTGATGTGCTGGCGTCTGTACTTTCAATGTCCTGATTCTTGTATCAGTAACAACCTAATTAATGAGTTCCTCTTTTCTTCCTTTTACCCCGAAAATCAAATTAAACCATAAACAGCTAGAATATAATTCACGAAACAAGCTACCGCGAACACACAGGTAGCTTTCATTAAAATTCGTTTTGACTACATGAAAATTCAATTAGTACGTGCCGTGAGGCGGCGGCCATCTTGTAATTGCGGGTCGACAGCTGCGCCCGCGCACCTCGTGGGTGTTCGGTGCAACAAAGGGTTGATTTAATTAGGATTTGATTGGGTGGGAGGGAGAAGGAAGATGGTTAGTGTTTGGTTGGTGACAGATTAGGATTTATGAGTATTGTAAATGTGCCTGATTGGATTAGTGGTTGTTGTTAATGGTGGGGAAGGTAAGATCTTCCGGGTAGAGCAGAGTTAAGTAAAACTTCTAAGATTCTTCTTCTATCAATATTGTTATTTTGCTAGATGCCTCACTGAATCGCTATTTTACAAGACTAACCCATGATATTATAAGATGAAATGTGTTTTCATCTTGTAGCTTTTGTCAGAATCAAAAAGTTTGGTAGGAGATTCTATAATCGGAATTTTTATCTAGCTACCAAAAAGCCGTTTAACTGCGCTTTATGCATAGCAATAGTTATCACTAACATATAAGTAAACTAGCAGCGCCCCGTGGTTTCACCCGCATAAGTCTCGATCCCGTGGGAATATCGGGATAAAAAGTATCCTATGTCCTTTCCCGGGACTCAAACTATCTCTATACCAAATTTCATATAAATCGGTTCAGCGGTTTAAGTGTGAAGAGGTAACAGACAGACAGACACACTTTCGCATTTATAATATTAAGTAAAGCCAATCCTCCTAACATCCACTGTCATTTTCGATGTAGGTATAAGTATATTATGAGGTATAATATCAACCTGCCATTACTAAACGTGTTCCGAGTCAAAAACAATAAATAATTAAAACAATAGAATTAATTTCAGAGAACATCTGTAAGTACGTGTCACCAGTCTGTCTGTTTGTCTTGTCAAACACATTAACGTGTCGAATATTTACTCATTAAGGCTATTCGATACATGATCTCCCAGCCACTTTATCGCTAGATGGCGGCACATTCGCACTTCGAACATTTTCAATTTTTACGCCTAACTCAGAAAGCTTTGCGAAACAACTTTATTATATGCGTCAACTAACGCATTAACATAATCTTTTTAGATATTCACTTTGCTTGTTAACTCGTCACATACAAAGATTTGTACCCCTAAACATTTAGCCGTTTCACTTTATATCTTTACTATGTCTTTACACACACATGTACAGTTACACACTACGTGTATAGTTTTACTTGCGATATAACTAGATGGCGTTGTATTCATAAACTTGGTTTGTGAACTTGTTTTCCAGAGGTGGCGTTAATTAAAATAAAATATTTTTACGAAAATATTTTTATGACTGTCCTTCATTCTCTAAAGAAAAGCGTACTTTTTATAGTAAAAACCGAAGAAAAGAATACTTGATTGCTACAAGGGTTGTCAGTT
This sequence comes from Amphipoea oculea, assembly GCA_945859645.1. NCBI lineage: Eukaryota > Metazoa > Arthropoda > Insecta > Lepidoptera > Noctuidae > Amphipoea > Amphipoea oculea. The sequence goes on from OX243873.1 coordinate 22,312,444, forward strand.
GCTTATTCAATTATTCTAAGGGTGCTTTTGTAGTGTGTTAGGGTAGGTTTAGGTTTAAAAATAATAAAATAATAATAAATCCCCTGACCGATTTCGGTCACGGTGGCCAATTTCAAAGAAGATTAGCCAGGTTTGCAGGAGATATTATAGTGCACAAGTGTGTGCGCAAATACAGGTGCACTCGCTGTTCCTTTACTCTCATAGTTCGATGGGACGGCAATCCGACACGACCGGAGAGAGAACAGGCGCAGGACCAACGGCTTTACGTGCTTTCCGAGGCACGGGGGTATTACGCCACCAATTTCCAAACTCCGGGCAAAAAAAAAGGAAAAGAGTAAAGAAACTCCTAACGGGAAAAACCCAATTTAAATAACACTGTCCGACCTGAGAATCGAACCCAGGACCCCTAGAACGGCAGATGCATTTGTGACCACGAAACCAACGGGACAGTTAAAATTCTTCGTATAATTAAACGCTACTATAAAACAAAATATATAAAATGTTTATTTGAGTCGTGCGCGAGAGATGCAGCGGCGCGACGGAATTCCGCGAATTTCGGTCGTAGGTATAAATGTATAATAATAATGTATCATTCAACCGCAGCCCAGCGTGCGCCGTCGCAGGCAGTAAGGCAGTGTACAGACGCGTGAAATTATTAGGCCGTGTACACAGGGTTGTGGGTATTTAATTATTAGTGTAATTTTATTACTGTTGTGTGTATGTGTATGTATATGTATATAAGTGTTATGTGTAATATGTATTATGTGTTTACTATTTACGTGTGTTTGTATGTTTAGCCTAAAAACCAACAAATTCACATACACCAGCGTCCACTCAAACCAACAATTCCAATTTCAAATGAGAAAATGAAAAAAAATCAGCTGTTCCCTACATTTTGACGAGTTACCTATACGAACATAAATGTAGGGAACAGCTGATTTTTTTCGCGATTTCAGGTTTGGTCCCATAGTAAAAAAAATTGTTCATAATGATGAGTACAATGACCATGTTAGTGTTGTTCCAATAACCCTGTATATACTTATACTATATTATATCCATACTAATATTATACATTCGAAAGTAACTCTGCCTGTCTGTCTGTATGTTACCTATTCACGCCTAAACCACTGAACCGATTTAGAAGAAATTTGGTAGGTATGGGGAAGGACATAGGATAGTTTTTATCCCGATATTCCCACGGGATCGAAACTTATGCGGGTGAAACCGCTGGGCGCAGCTAGTTGCAAATAAAGTTTATTGAACTCTTCTCTCTCTTCGATAATTGAGCTTTGTTGGTACCGACTTTGTTTTGAAGATTCTATACATCTTTTATTACTTATTTACACCCTAAGTTACATTAAAATTAGCAAGGAAAAACCGGCCAAGTCCATGTCGGACCACAATGAAGAGTTCCGTAGTCGAAATGAATTTATCCCAAGAACAAGCTTAACATTGTAGTTGAAAATCATGTCCTCCCATACATTGCAACTAAAAGTTGGTCGACTATTACTCGTAAAGTCTACTCAGCTGTGATTTTGATTTCGTGACATATAAGTACTACTGCCGTGAATTTTAGTATTTCTTCTAGTATTTCACAAACAATTTAGGGGATATGACATCCCCCTGTATCACCCCCCTGAGCAGTTGGATGGGGCTGGTTTTCTGATCCTGGATCTGGAAAGTCATCGTTGCAGCATCATACAAACATCTCAACACTTCGGTGTAGCACCAGTCAATTCGACATCATTGCAGAGAGGCCAGAACTGCCCATACTTCAATGGAATCGAAGGCTTTCTCGTAGTCCACAAAAACACAGTGGCTGACTGTACTCCTCGGTCTTCTGTACAATTTGTCAAACAGTAGGTATGTACCTATATGGTCTACGCTCGTAACTGCGTACAAAACCATCACATCGTCCGGCGTCCGTTCGTCACTGTGGAGCATTCGAGACTGTTTGTTTACCGAGTGTAAACCGAACTCGCGGCGCGTAGGTATGACTCGCATAATAATATTACCGCGGTAGTAGATTGATGTACTTGCGTCTGTACGTATTGAATTTCATTCATTTTCACCTATTTTTTTTCGCGGAACTTATAACATCAGCTATCTGCCAGTGGAAGTCCCGTCAAAATCAGTCTAGCCGTTTCGGAGATTAGCCGGAATAAACAGACAGAGACAAAAATTAACAACAAATGTTTTTTGTTCAAAGTAGGTACCGTAAATATAAATGACTGTATTCAGATTACTTTATTTGATCAACCGCACAAAACAGAAAGGTAATTTGGTACTTGCACTTTTCATACCTACGCTCGGCGGTCGCGCTGGGGTTGTCAACTTTGGCAAAAAACACAAAAAACTAGTGTAGTAGTGGTACTCGTATCTAGTTATTTGATTCATTGTTGAGAATGAAACAGCAAGAAAGGAAATGATCGTATTTTTTAGCTTATAGGTACTACAATAAATATCTAATATAAATTGTAAAAATATTACAACGCCACAAAGTCATGTTCGCTTTTACGGCTCGGCGCCGGGGGCCGGGGCGCTTACCTACCTATCTAACTATTCGAAATACAAGCAAATGCCTACTTACCTCTCTGAAACAACTGGTTGCTTAAAAAACGATAATTCATCGTAATGTTGAATTTAAACAACCATCCACTCAACAGTTACTTATAATTACTTTTTTTTTTGTTACTCCATTTTTGCACTTCACAGCTACGCGTGTCTCGCGCGGATGGCAGTCTGTAGGTACTCTCTATTTGTGCCTGTAGGTACTGCGCGGTACAAGTAGGTACTAGGTATTACATTTATATACGGTACGTACCTACATTTTATACAAGTCCGTTGCCTAATTTCAACTTCTTCAATACGTCTATTGAAGAAGTTGAGATTAGGTAACGGAACGCGGAATTAAGAATTTATTTAGGTAGGTACTGCTACTCTACTCCATAGGTAGAATAAAATTATTTACTTTTACTTTTTCGTACTTTATGGAGGTACTAGATTTTTCCCGCAGCTTCGCCCGCGTGGATGTCGGAGATTATCCCACGGAATCGTACTACCGGAATAAAAAGTATCCTATGTCGTAATCCTACCTAACCCAGCACTCTAATTACACCTACGTAACACAATCATTATCAATCTCAATCTGAATCATTTTGAAGAATATTGCTAATCCATTGCTTTGCATTACCTATGTTCGAAACATATGTATATCATTTCTATGGTTCGAAAAATGTTTTTGCTCAAAAACGTAAATGATGCAATGAATGTTGTTGAACTGTCAAAATGAAAGCCATTGCTACTGATAGTGTGTTACGCAATTACCCCGCAGGTCATGGTCTACCCATGTGCCAAATTTCATCTAAGTAAATCCGTTCAGCTCAGCCGTTTTAGCGTGAAAGTGGAACAAAGTCAATTGCGCATTTACAATATTAGTTAGGAACAAACATAATATGAAAAAGCTAAAGTATTTGTGTATATTATAAATAATTTCCATATAGTCAAAAATAACGCTAGTTCGGTAGGTACCTAGATTGATAAAAATTCAAACACACATCTCCCCGGCGCGGGGTCAAGCGCTTCGTCCGTACTATAGGTATGTAGTTATATGTACCTGCATGCAGAGCAATTTACAAAACTAGTGCATTTATGCGCGCGGCCAAGTAGCGAGGTGCGATGCGACATCATGAATGAATGGCTAACCCACCCAAGCGCTCCAATAGTGCCGGCCGGCCTGCCGCCCAAAGTCCATGCTGCCGCCTGCGAGTGAGCGGCGGAAGTTACCGAACCCGAACCGAACGCCAACCGACCGAGCGTTCAGGCGCTATCTCTCTCTTTTTGCTTTGCCTCTTTTTCAAACAATGCGCTGGATTGAACAACAAAAACAAGCTTAGCTCCGCTAGGGAAAGGTAATAGTGTTCTGTGAACAAGCTTTTGACTATGCCCGCGTTGACGATAGGATAGACGGTCTGGGAACAGTGGGAACTGGGAAGGGCTCTCTCAATAGGTACTTACCAGCCTAATGCAGAAAGATTTTTAATTCAGAAAATTTCTCGAAGACAGTTCAAGTGTAAGTTAGTACTTACATTTATGTAGGTACTTAGGTACATAAACTTAGTATGTAGGTACATACATTCATTACAGTAATATCGAACCCAGGGTAGATCGCAAATACTATCAATAAGTAGGTAAAGCATTTTTTCTCACTTCATGATTCAATTGATAAATTGATTTAATATATAACTGCGCGGGCAGAGCCACCGCGCCAGCCTTGTAAGAAATATTGCATACAATGCAATGCAATTGTACCTACCAACGATTCGCAACTTGTCAAAAAAAACACGCATAATTCAACGATTTATTATTATAAAATTGGCCAACCTGTTTGACATCAAACAACGCCATCTAACGAGCAAGATCAATTGTTGTTGATAACCTTAGCAAAAATTTGTGTTCTGCTTCTCGATAGTTCTTTGAAATATCCTGCAGAGGGCGTGTTCCGGCCGCGCACACATAGAAAAAATTATCGATTTTGTCAGGCCTAGATATCCTGGAAATAGTGTTTTTTTTATAGGTTTTTGTCGATATGCGTCAATAATAAGTCATAACAACTTAATATACGTGCTTTTATTCTGCAAAAATCGTTTATTTTTCGAGATTTGTACCCCGAAAGAATGTATGAAAAAGTGTCAGTATCCAATCACCTTAATGTAAAACATGTGTATTTGCGTACATAATAAAATTGGAGGCTTGCGTGACCTTATGTGACACAAATATGAGTAATATTAAATTATTGACGACTTAGCAGAAAACCTTTAACCTGTAATAGAAAACCTGATTAATTCGCCTATTCTTACTGCTCAACTTGCGTGCTAAATGGAATGCCTTTGGGATTTAATAGCCCAAATAGCCACAACCAATCGTTAATAGATTAAATTGCATAATCATATACAAATTTAAGGGGCTGTGTTGTGGTTAAGTAATAACAGCCGCACGGGTTGATCGATAAGGTTAAGCTACGCTTGCCGCGGTTGGTCCGTGGATGGGTGACCATCTTCACATACCGAGACCCCTCCGTGCCTCGGAAAGCACGTTAAGCCGTTGGTACCCGATGTAATTCGTGGATCTTTAACGTTCGTTACGGGTCGTCAGTAGCCTGAAAGTCAGAAAACCAGTCTTACAAAGGGGTATCGTATTACCCAGTAACTGGTTTGAGGAGGTCAGATAGGCAGTCGCTCCATGTAAAATACTGGTATTCAGCTGCATCCAGTTAGACTGGAACATAGTTGGGAAAAGGCTAGGCAAATGATGAAGCATCTAGAAATCAAAGGTTGATTCTGTAAACTAGCTAATTATGTTTATAGTAGTGAGAATGAGCATAACTATTCCAGGAGGAATACCCTCTAAGTCCGTCCACGAAGTTACGGGTGGGCGGTAGAAACCGTCAAAACAAGTTTCAAATAATAAAAATCGAACGGGCCAATAGATATCGGGAGTAGGGACTACTGTCAAATCATGTTGTCATTCATTCTTAGTTTGGGTCCCGAACTAATCATATGTCTGTACCTAAGTGATATGGAGTAGAAAACACCTTCAGCTTCGACCGGAACTACGGATTTCGTGCTTCGGGAGTAGACTCCCAGGTTTCTAAGAACTGCTGCGATCATCAGTTCATTTGAAAATTTCGTTGATCAAGGCAATCGTATTTTTGTGAGGTTTTTGAGGTCAATTGAGGTTTTTCCTATAGCCACAAGAACGAGGTCCATTTTTTTAACGAACCATCATATCATAATTTACATGGAAATAATAACAGGAAAAAAAAAGAACTCCGTATAACAAGACAAAGCACCTGTTCCAACCACCAATTAAAACATCATATTCATTTCAATATTATTTCAGACCAAAGTCACCTTCACTATCAATACAGCACACATTACAAATGCAACTTTTTTTCAACATTAGGATGCGCACGCGTTCCGAACAATCCGAGACTGTCCCGAATGCTCCAACCCCCCTGCCAAGGGGGACAAGGGGGACTAAAGAAGACGTATCTCACCACCACGATCCATTGTCCATTGTTTTTGCCTGCTGTTATTTATGACGGACGACGTTGTATCTATCCTTTTCTAACATAGCCAGAATAATATCGCCGTCTCGCTCCCTCAAGGCTTCCGTCCCGTAATGCCGTAGCTAATAAATTACGATTCAAAAGATTATTTATTAGATTATTCATGGTGGAGAGGCTCTGTACCGTATTGGTCTTCGGGACATAACACTGCAATCGTTTTCGTCTTTTTTCGTGTGATTGATTTGTGTCCTATCGTGTGGTGTGTCGTGTCGTCAAACAATGGGGTTTGGACGTGGATTGGCTGGTTTATGGATTTTATTGGATTCACAGACGTTGGGTTTTGCATGTTAGATGTCTGATAAGCGTTGATGTGTGTGTGACATAAGGAAGGTTTTGGTAATGGCTCGGGATTACAGAAATTTGAATTTGAGGAAAGAAGTTCTTGAAGCAAAGATCGTTGACAGCTAATAAAATGATGAAGAAGTTTCCCTAATAATATCAGCTCATAACAAAGGAGTTTCTTAAAAAAAATATATTATTTATACGCTCAAGACGTTTGAAACACAAAAAAAAAAAATTACAGCTCAAGCACCTATTATAGCAACATTAGATACTTATCTACTTTGATATTCTAATTTGACTAACAGCTTATTAACGAGATAAGTTCAGACCACCTATGACGACAATGATATTATCAGGACCACTATAACACTGACTCATTTAATCATAACCAAGAATCTACTACAAGATATTTGCTATACAATTAAAATGTAACAGTCCAATAATTTATCGCAATTAAGGAACAGAACAATTTATTTATAAAATATGACAGAGTAATTTAAGAGCAATAAAATTCATTGAACGCACTCAATTAAAACAGATACAACAAAAAATGTCACCCCACCGGAAGCATGGCCGATAATCGTTTGAAAAAGAGACGTGCATTATTATTCACGACCATTAATTAACCCACACTAAAGTTTTAATTAAAAAACAAGCAAAGAACTTTCCATAAGAATGGTACGTCACAAACGCCGACGAATTCAAAACGCCAGCGTCTCGACCGTCATAAATAATTGGGACAAAACCTTCGCCCCCCGCAACCCGCCCCCATCCCCCGGATAAGTGTCTAAAATTTTCACAATCCGGCAATAAAAAGATAATTTATTAGTATAGCTCTTATTGTTTTCGTTATTTATGTGTATGGAGTAATGTAATCTAGCTGGTGGGGGCCCTAAATAAATAATTTTCACTTTAATGTCCCTTCTTGCCTAATCTCCCGAGCGGTCGGCTCTCAGTCCACGGTTTGTACGATATAATGGGCACCCGAGGTATTTTTAGGTCTAAATAAACATGATTTGTTGTACCGACTCTGACAGAATTTAATTTCGTTACGGCAACGATGTGGCTCCCTCTGTCGCGAATATCTTGAATTATTTTTAATGACTCCTAGTCATTTGCATTATCGTCGATTTTTAGTAGCTTCTTAGGATTATTTATTATTTGAAATTATTGCTTCCTTTAATGAGATTTTTATTTTTATTACTGTCTTAATAATAAAATTGACCTGTTCTATAGTCGCAAAAAAGTCCACTTGATAAAAACTTGAAATATTTCCACAATTTAGTCTGATATTTATTGCCTCTGTAAAACTAAACAACAATAGAATGATTAAAAGCATTTTGTTCATCGATAAAGTACTACTTCGTACATTTTTATCCAAAAAATATGCTAAAAGATCTTAGCGTAAATATTTTTTAAATAATTTTCAAACGATGATTCCTATCCAGCACCCAAAAAATCCAACAACATACAAGACAACAACAACAAAAAAAGAACACAAGACCCACGTACATCACATGCAGATTTCAAAAGCGTCTGAACTTCAGTGGCCATTTCTGAAAATTAGTGGACGTGAGGCAGTGGGGGGGAGGGCGGTGGGGGGCAGAATGCCGTGGTGGATGATTTACACCACTCCGGTATTATGTTTTGACTTTAATAAACAGAACGTTTGTCATGGCAGACTATACGTCGCCAGTCTTGGGCAAGTTTTGTGCTAGTGTTGGGGCTAAGAGTTCTAATGTTGTATGCAAGTGGTGTTAGATTTACGTTTGGGAGTTGAAGAGACTCTTTGGAAGTTTCTTGATGGATAATCTACGCAGTGTAAACAGTTTTGCCGTTGTCACTTTTGGACAGACTTGCAGAATCTGTCAGTTTCAGCTGTCGATAATTATCGACGGTTGAAATCGAATTAACCCGAGACGTAGGAAGTTTTGGGTTAATTCGATTTGGGTCTACATCTGTTCTTTTAGGTTTTTTGACGCCATTATTAGCTTTGACAGAAATAAAAACGAGCTATTTATGTTGCAGTACCATTAAAGTATCAAAATCTAAGCCAAGATTCAAAAACAATTCTACATTGAAACCAAAATATCCTTTTAAAACACCCTCCTAAATTGGATCCAAATAATATTCATACAGACTTCCAAATCCATTTCCATTGTGCTTGGAACGTGTCCTGAGTTGACCTTAGTCCGTCTAGTTTTAATTACAGCCGACAGACGGACGGAAGGACATCCGAGCTTCGCTGTTTTGAAGACTCGACGTGACATTCAGTTTATGGGAACTAATTCTGACGTCGCAGTTTGAGTTCATAAGAGAATTTGTAATGGGAAAAGGATAAATTGTTTGTTTTATCTGTTAATGAAAAACTTTTTTGGGGAATAATTAGAACAAATGAGCGAACAAATGAATGCTGTAAATAAATAATTCAGAGATTTTCATTTGTTTTCTTTCTCGTTCTTATAAGACATAGTTAAGTCAATTTAGTTTCTGACTGCGTCTTCATTTTGTTCGTATTAAAACACTGCCTTAGTTTGATTATTTTAGGTTCTTAAATTATAAAGTTTGCATCTAGACCGCAGTTGCTTCCAAAACAACACATCACGACCACAAAAAAAAAAGACGGGTTGCACTCCGGGAGTGCCGGCAGAAGTGAAAACTTGAATATTAACGTTGAAATAAATCAATTATTAATTTAATTAATATTACTCATTTTTTTTCAATATTTCTGCGTCACTTTTTTCATTAATAGATGCACTTTGTTCAATTTCCATATTTTAAACACTTTCGGTCTTATTCATAAAAAAAGCCTATTGAAGGTTTAAACCATTCATTAGTTAAAATGCTCAATAGGCCTTTAAAACATTCGATAAAATTTTGTATTCATAAACGCTTCATAAACGTTCTATAACTAGAATGTCCTACAACTTCTAAATGTTGCCATTATAATGAAGTCATCCAACAAATTGGCCAACACATTAAATCGGCATACGAGAATATCTGTCTATGAACCGAATATTTGTGTCCATAGACATTATTACGTATGAAAAACTAATTTATTGTCTACAGTTTCAATAGTTTTGACGCGACAACGTCATGGTCGTCATGGAAACCAAAAAGTACTCTGTGAAACTGACTTTTCAAACATTTGTACGTCAAATGTCATTTTCTTCGGCCATCTTTGTCGTGTCTCACTTAGTTCAATTCGGTTGGCGCCGCCGTAGAAAGAGATGGGGGGGGGGGGGGGGCGGGGAAATCTCTCCTGACGGTCACGTGTCCTGACGCGAGTTTAACATTTTTTACCCATTACAAAAAGTGTTCAACGCCGCTAAAGAAGTTTTCACTTCAAAAACCCTACAACATTTTAACAGACCAAAATATCCACATGCTAAAGTCACGACCACCCCACAATTCACCAACAAATTGTCTGAACAAAGTCTCATATCAAATACATCACTAGCCATAAAGACAAAGCACGAAGACGCCATCAACGTGACATTCACCCATAAACCTCGCCCATACCTGGCCATCATTGTCGTAGACCACAGCAAACGGCCCATAGTTCCCCCCTATAGTTTCACCCCTCGTTTCCAGCTTTTAATTATAATACTTTATAGCCCTATAAATCACGGCGTGCGTCCCGGGCGGCTACCACCCCCCACCCCCTTTGAAGGATACCAGTTCAATTCTCGTTGGGTGTAATAATTTATAAAGAAATTATTCCCTTTTTCTGCTGGGGGTTAAAGATGGTCGTGACGTGATCTGTGATCGTCTGGCGATGACAATCATTTCGGTTTTGATGTGTTTTTGTGATGTGTTCTTTTTGAATTTTTGGAGTTGTTAGATCATTGGGGTAATAGCGTAACTAACATTAGCAATGGCTTTCATTTTAACACTTCAATAACGTTCATTGAGTTATTTACGGTGTTATGCAGATACATTTTTCGAACATGTGAAGCAATGGATTGGCAAAAATCATTCAAAATGTGATTGATCTTGTGTTACGCAATTAGCGTGTTGGATTATGTTGGACTTAATTCGAATGCTTAATAACTACTCTCATTAAAAGATACTTGAATTGGCAGAAAAAAGACAGTAATTAAGCATTTAGCGTTGGAAAATTGATTGATAGTATGATTTTAGGCGCCATCTTTGTAATCGTCTCGCTCGAAAGTTTTAGTTCAACCTTATTCAAAAGCTCTGACATTTCTTTATTTATTACGCTTAATTAACTGTGAGACCAAACTGGAATTATGGTTTTGTTCTCATATAAAAAAAAAAACAAATGGTAAAAAATCAAGAGCGATGAATTGAATGAGAAGTTGAAACGATCGAAGTATAGCAAAAAATAATCACACGTCAAAATATCTGTAGTCATCAATGAAATGAAGAATGTATGTCTATTGAAGAACCGCTAACGATTGTTCTTGCAAACAGTAGACTTCTCAAGATCTCAATACGACATGTGTCGATGGTACTTCAAGACACGCATGGTAACAAAGTATTGAAGTTTAGTGATGCGATTTGTAGGTCACTGACGTCACTTTGTATGGCGATTTTCGTCAATTACTGTACGTCGAAAATTATTTGTAAAAAATCGGCCAACTTTTGCGCGAATGTTGGACGTAATTCAACGTCCAACAGTATTTTTGATGTCGGAAAAGCTCTAAAAGAGTGCCGAGTATATGAAAAATTACTCTAATCATTTATTGTTGCTATGGTTACCATAACTTAATAACTTACTATTGTTTTTGTATGATGTTCAGTGGTAAATAACAAACGAGAGTTTCATAACAAAACTTCGTTTCGTTACACACGCATTAAGTACTTTTCAGCGATAATCAGTCACATATCAACAGAAGTTTAGTTAAGTTAAACCGATAAGTCAGTGTTAAGTAAAACTACTGTAACTTAAAGCTACAAGACGTCTAACTTATGGCGTGCCATCGCGGCGCCATAGAGTACGAATTAGCGGAGGGTGCAAAGCTTTAAAGAAAATGTATCTTCCGGACATTACCCTCTCTGCGTAAGCATTTAAAAATTAAAACTATGATTGTATATTAATAATTGACCTTTTAAGGGGGAATGGCGTGAGCTACCTTTAACGGAATTTTGCTGGAGAAGCTAGCTGTTATTAACTAATAATCTGACCACAGTATAACTAACTACGAGTGGCGATACCTACCTAATTTAACGCTCATCAACCTGGGGACGAGCCGCTGAATGTGTGGCCCGAACTCCCACCGGCTGTCGAGGACAAGTCCTAGGTACTTCATCGTCGACTCGACACCGATGCGGACGCCTCCTACCACTATGTGTAAATCTCGAGGTGGCTTGTTCCAAAGCCCATGGAAACAGAGAGCCGCAGACTTGTGAAAAACCACCTCGAGACCCAAACGCCGGATACTGGGTTCGAACCTACAACCTACAACTCGTAAGTCGAGGCAGTTACCAATGGGCCACCGCACTGCTCTCATAATGAAGGTATATTTTATGCCAATAGAACAGAAGAAGAACTAAAGTAGGTATTTATATAATTCTTCATCTCGACGTTTGCTCTCGTTTCGAGATTCCGTATTAAATTATTAGAGTTAAACTTTGCACCGACATCAGTGAACCTTGTTGACGTGACCTCGTATCGAAAGAACAAAGATCGCAACTAGTACTATCAAAATCTTACCAACTTCAGTCGTTTGCGTTGTGCTTGTTTGTACTACCCCGACTTACCTGAAAAATAAAATAAATGGGGTTAAATTCTTGCGTTTCTTACGTCACTGTCGATGTAAAAATATTTCAGTAAGAAATTGTCACTTTAATTCCTGCACAATAAAGTGCAGATCTACAACTTCAAACATTTTTATAATTTTTTCAATAGTGCTAGTCACTCTGAAATCATCTTAATAACCATTACAATAAAGTTGACATTTGTTTAACTTGAAATTACATCAATTTGAAACATTAGCATTGCCATACAACGTGGCAATGCTGCCAGCCTTTTGGGCACGTTTCCCGTTGACAGTGATGCGGACGAATTTTTTGATGCCCTTTGATTATTTTTCCTCCCTTTTTATATACTTGTACATATTATTATTTTAAGATTGTTAGTTTTTTTAAATTATGTAAATATACAAAGAATAAATTAAACACAAAATAGGCACATAAAAAAAAAAAATTGAAACATGAATAGGCTTTAAATGGATAGAACTTTAAACTCTATTATTTTCTCTATATCTAATTTCTTGGAAAAAATTATTTTGAGGGGGACGTATCTAGTCGCAATTTTTTTTTACCATCACATTGTATAAGTAAAATAATGTCATCATCATCTGCCTAGCCTTTTCCCAACTATATTGGGGTCGGCTTCGAGTCTAACCGGATGCAGCTGAATACCAGAGATAAAGTATTTCATTGAAAAATATATAACAATTTAATGGTATGGTTGACATTTGGAAATGTTGTTAAAGTCTGTACAAGTACGATATTGTTTTGACATACATACATACGTAAATAAACGATTTTTTGCCCATGGAGTTATGCAGGAACTATAGAACGCCTCCTGCTACGATCTTGACTGATGATAGCATAACAAAACATAACGCCTGTTTTCCTAAAATGGCTAGGCAAAGGTGTACCTGTAGGTAGTACGCCCACATATCGCCTGCATTAATGTTTAAGTCCCATGGAACGGAAGTGTTGAATTGATAACAATAATGACATCAAAAAAAAAAATATCCAAAGAAAATGTTAACACATGAATTTGTTACATGCATGTTACTTTTATTAATAATTTATAGTAATTTATGTTATCAGAATCCGTGATGTAACATGCAAATGTCGTTCATATCTGTTATTGACGTAGACATTATAGTCCTAGTCCACTGTGCTACATGTCCTGTTCGTTTATTGTCGTTGGATCCCACTTTTGAATCCCATTTTTTAGATATTAACGATGGATCCCGTTTGCTATTTCCGTTGAATCCCATATTATAACAACATGTGTACATTTCAGAAGAAAAGTGATTTACCTTTATCAAACAATAAAAATAGATTATTTTTAGTGGGGTACCCGGAACGGAACTAGTTAGATTAGGTTAATTATTTAAAAAAAAACAATGTTTGGTTAGGTTAGGTTAAAACTGTGACCCCTACGCACGAGCCGAGCGAGCGAAGCGAGCGGTGCCGCGGCAGCGGCCGGCGAGTGCCAGAAACGACTAGATTATATAGAAAATGAGTTGTTTGTGAAATAAATAGTATACGAAACGTTGGTTGTAAACTAATTTGTCAATGGAGTTTTGGTGAAACATTAGTGAACCCCTCATTTTATTTTAAACAATTTTGTTGTTGAAAGTACCCGCATTCAGATTTTTTTAAGCATTCGGGATCCAACGGAAATACTTTTCGGGATTCAACGACAATAAAACGTAATTATCTTGCATTTTTTAAATTCGGGATCCAACGGAAATACATAATAATGTTTTGCGGGATCCAACGCCAAAAATATTAAAATGGGATTCAAAAACGGGATCCAACGGAAATAAATCGTCCTGTTTGTGCTTATGGTCTTGACGTGTCATTTAATAAATAAATAAAAATGTTATGCACTTCAGCGTATAAGACAAACGTGAAGCTTCTTAGTTTTTACTGCAGTTTTCCTTCACTTTGTAAAGCACGTAGAGATTTTACATAAGATGCCATGTAGCCAGTCACTCTGTCACTCCACTTAGCATAGCATAGCATAGCATAATCAGCCACTAACCACTAACCATAACATTCCCACTGTTGGGACACAGGCCTCCTCTCTACGTGAGGGAGTGGGCCGAAATCTACCACGCGGGCCTATTGCGGGCCTAGTGCGGGTTGGTTAATAATCTTTTTATTTTACTTCTATTCCGATTATAATTAAATATTGAGCTCAATTAAATAAGATTAAAAAAAAAAAACTAAAGTGTTAATGGGTTGTTAGGTGGACCGACGACCTCGTGAAGGCCGCAGGAACCCGCTGGATGCGGGAAGCACAGAACCAGGCGAAGTGAAGGTGCCTTGGCTGAAATGATGATGAAAGTGTTATTCGATTTTTCTCGCTGAATATTCTGCCTACATTTTACAAGATATGTTTAATTCACAAGAATTGGACTTCAAGAACTGAAATCGCCAATACACAATTCAGAATGTTCAAAGATATTTTCCACGTGTCATTAAGTAGAATACAGAATACACATACAGCTTACATACAGAATGATTTTTTTTTAATAAAATGTCTTCTGAACTACCCTAGATGAGGCCACATTGAGGTTCCCGCGCAGGTGATAGTAAAGAACCCAACAATTATAGGCCTGTGTCAATTCTGCCAGTTCTCAGTAAGGTGTTTGAAAAGTTGATGCTCAATCAAATGTTACGCCACTTTAATAAAAATTCCATCTTTCATGAACAACAGTACGGTTTCACCAAAGGGCGTTGTACCACTGACGCCGGTGTCACCCTAATAAAGAACATTTTTAACGCCTGGGAGGAAGCACAAGATGCCATTGGAATCTTTTGCGACCTCTCAAAGGCGTTCGATTGCGTCAACCATGAGACACTTCTGCTGAAACTTGAGCACTATGGGATTAGGAATTTAGCTCTTGATTTAATAAAGTCGTATCTAAAAGATAGAAAGCTTAAAGTTCAAGTAAACGGCGTAAACTCATTGGGGTCTGAAATGGCAATGGGCGTTCCTCAAGGTTCGATATTGGGTCCATTCCTCTTTTTAGTTTACATTAATGATTTACCACAATTACTTCAAAATCAACCGAAGATGGTGTTATTTGCAGATGACACATCATTGATCTTTAAGATAGACAGACGGGCACAAAATCTTGACGACGTGAATAACTCTATTCTTCAGGTCCAAGATTGGTTTACGGTAAATAATTTGGTACTAAATGAAAAGAAAACCAAATGCATTAGATTTAAATTACCAAATGTTAGAAGTAGCGAATGTGACATCATACCGAATGGAGAAAAACTAGAATTTGTTGATCAAACGGTTTTCCTGGGAATCACGCTAGACGAGAAATTACAATGGGGACCTCACATAACATCTCTTGCGGGGCGGCTTAGCTCGGCCGCTTATGCTGTTAGGAAGATACGACAGTTAACAGATGTAGAAACCGCGCGTTTAGTCTATTTTAGCTACTTTCACAGCATTATGTCATACGGCATTTTACTATGGGGTCGAGCTGCTGACATTGAATCCATCTTTATTTTGCAAAAGAGAGCTATCAGAGCCATTTATAATCTACGTCGCCGCGAATCTCTCAGGGAACTATTTAAAAGGATTAATATTATGACGGTACCTTGCCAATTCATTTATGAAAATATTATGTATGTAAGAAAAAATCTACATCTTTTTAACAAAATAAGCGATAGACATAACTTTAATACAAGAAATAAAGATAAAATACATCAACCATTTTTCAGATTAGCCAAAGTACATACATCTTTTATGGGGTACTGTGTTAAATGTTACAATAAAATACCTTGTGATATATTGCAATTAAATGAAAGAAAATTTAAAACTCACATTAAACTTACACTTTGTAAACAAGCATACTATAAATTAGAAGATTATATCCAAGATAAGAACGCTTGGAAACATGCTGGTCCTGCTCCATAGGACAATCTAGAGTCTAGACAAAATCAAACTGGTTGCTAATTTAATTGTAAATTTTTTTATTCTTTTTTTTTACATTTATTACTCACACCCTGACTTATTACTTGTATTTTGTTTTTTAATTAAAATCGTTTTGCTTGTACCATGTTTGTAAATATGTGAGCACCATGTATCTATCAGATAATTAATTTGTATGTCATGGTTTCGTTTTTAATTCTTTTACCTATTGTGTATAGTAATTTTATTGTAGGTGCATCGTCCTCACATGTTATTATATAATTAATGTACCCATGCAAAATATTGTACCTAAACATTTTAAAAGAGTAACGGTGGAGTTTCTTGCCCGTTCTTCTCCATACGAAAACTACCTTTTGGAATGGGCGACTAGAATCAATTCTATTTTAAGATAATTTTTGACGTTCAAAAGTGCCTTTTATGTGCCTATTTGAAATAAATGCTTTGACTTTGACTTTGACTTTGGTGTTTAAGCACAGTGAACAAGCCAGCAACTGTGTCATCGACAGGTGTCCGGCAACGCAGACGCATTCAGTACAACCGGGATCCCCATAGTCCTATCTAAATAAGCACCAGCAGCAATTTTAAAGCCTAAGTATAAAAGCACTATTACGTTTGTTTATCTCTGGATTATCTTCTCCCAATTCTTCACCAGAGCATGTACGGCTGCCATTAGGCCCCATCAAGTCATTTACCACGAGCTTAAAACTTGGCACGCGTTGCCGAAGGGGTGGGTGCGTGCAAATATGACAAATTTATGTAAAACGGGCTCTCTCTTTGTACGGCAAGCAGCCGTCGAGAAATTAGTGCTCATTTTGTCTCATGTTTACGAGTGGGAGCACTGTGCGCCTCAAAAATATGGTAATGGCTGCACAGTGGTCGGGTTTCGTCTAGTGTATCGATTTTGAGATTCGTTCGAGTTGCAGAGGTTGTGTGATGGTGGTAGGGGTTACTTCTGTATGTGAGTTAAAGGGTAGGTTTAGTGCCGCATCGCTGAATACAGGTTATCTCTTTCGTACCTATTGTTAAGTGAAGATTATCTCGCCAAGAGCTTAGGGTAACTTTTTGACAAATCTAGATTGATAAAGTAGTCCTTAGGTTGAGTTACTTAAAACGCTTTTTGTTTAATAAATGAGCAGAAGATTAGACTTATGGCGTCAGTCAAGATTCCGGGTGATATAATTGTTTTATTTTAAGTAACTTCTACAAATTATACTAGCTAAAAGTGTCCGTATCAATAATGAAATAGCTACGCCAACCCAACGCATTCAAAAAGCCAGAAAAACCCTGTTTACCCCATAAATAGTGAAGCGTGAAGAAATGTCGCCGGGCTGTAAGAATCTATTTCGAGTGCGTCTAAGAGTGTGATCCGGAGGAATTGTCGCGATCCATCGGCCGTTAATCGTGACACATCGCTGTATTTTCATCTAAACTCGTTACGTTTTATGCGAAAGAGGAGCGAGCGGTAGACGTGCGACTTTTTTGTCGCAGTTATGTAGATTAGGAAACTTTTTTTTTCAGAAGATCTTATAAATAACACGGAAGCACCAAATGTTATCATCATTTTTGCCAAGTTTTCTAATTTCATTCAATAAAAATATTTCAATTGGAGCTTTTCAAATCCAAACAGTTTTTTTTTTCTTTTTAGTCATCATACAACATTTATTAGGTTGCAAACAATTATTTCTTATCACAGACTTTCAATACTAAACGATGTCTAAAACCCTAATCAACATTTTCACTTTACCGTTTTCCATATCCTTTAACCTTTTGAACGCCATTGTCACATATATGTGACAAACGAAATCTTACCCTGAATGCCAACGTCACAAATATATGACAAAATACACGTCGGTCGTCGTCGTCGGATATTATGAAATAAACAATTTAATCATTACTTTTGTTTGTTTTTATTTATATATGTAATTTAAAAGTTTAAGCTTCCGTCTATATTGTATTGCATGAAACTAATATAAATAAACCACCAATATCGAGAAATTTGTTGTTTTAAGTGTATGTGTGTTGTTGTGTTGTTAAAGTGGCCTGGCGTCAGGGGTACGGCGATACGTTTATACTCTGGCGTTCAAAAGGACGCACCGAAAAACTACCAAAAAAAATGTACCTACTAGGTACATGCCACAAAACAGTCGACAAATATTTCGGTCGCAAGTCGCAGGTGTGCGGCGCTCAGCTGACAGATACAACTCAGATTTATGTGTTTACTGTATAAATCACGGGACGTCACCGTTGCCTCTCATTTCTTTTTTCGTTTCGCGCTATACATCATAGTTTTGTCTTCCGTGGTCAAATTTTTTATTCCAGTCTAGAATGCGAGAGTGCGCGCTTCGAGTTATTTTTGGGGTAGTGTGTTTGCTTATGGTTTTTCGTGTTGGGGACATGCTGTGGGGCTCCTGGTCTGTTCTAGAGAACTTCCTAATACGAATTCTACATGGGAACTATTTTATATTAGCCCCTGTTGTATAGTAAAACAAATAGAACCCAGGTGAAATACATTTTTAGAAGAATTTCGTTGGTTTTTAAAATCGTAGAAAAACCAGTAAAGACTCTAGTTTTAAACAGTCCTTGTTGCTAATTAAATTGGTGACAGTTCTGAGGAAACCTATTGAAAAATAACATAAGGTCAATTCTCGTAATTTATAACGTCAAAAACTTGTCAAGATGTAGGGAAATTAGAGGTATTTCTGACAGATTGAGACTGAGATCAGACTGTGAACGTTCTTAAAATTCGTGAATTGCCCCTCAGATCATAAAGATCAACTTGGAGACGTCATCTCGCAACGTCCAAGAAAAACACGAAAAATCCAACAATAAAATCAATTTTAGACGCGATAAATCCCCTAATCCAGTACGAGATATAATTCTCGCACGACACGTCGCTACTTCCAGATCAATCATCGTCTCCTTAACGATTGCTACAGCTGTTGTGTGCGCGATTGATGGAGCTATAAACTATATTTATAGCTTGAATAGCTCGAGAATAGTTCTGATGTGTGTCGCTCAAGAAACTGGATTATCTAGGATGGATAGCGAGGTGGATGCGGCAGTTACAGTGAATTATTGTCAAACGAAAATTCTTAGAACAAATAAAAATATACACAATTGGTGGAGGCGTTGAGTGATGAGTTAGACTTGTGTTTAAAGTGTGTCGAAAATGCTGAAGATAAATTGTATGTAGCAACATGTGTAGAAAGCGGAATATAAAAGTCGACGGAATAATAAAAATGTTGGTTTATCTGCGACTGTCAGTCTAGATTCCGGAAACCTATTAAAAATCAATTGTTGAAATAGATCTTGATCCAATAACAAAAGTAACGGAAAATATATAGATGCAATATTAGACAGAATCATAGTTCTGATACATCATGAGAAAACTACTTACAGTCATAGCCGTCGAGAATGTGTTCCTGACAACTGTCAGTGCGTCAATTCTAGAAGCTAATAAAGATCAAATTCGCATGACATGTATTCGTTTGTTTGAAACTGACAGGTGTCAAGAACGTGTTCTCTTGTCGGCCGCATTGTAGCAGTGAAAGGCAATACAATTTACATCATGTCTTACACTGATAGGGTTGCACATCAAAAGAAGTTATTGACGATAATGCTTTCCTAGTACCTACTTATCGCTAAGTTCTGTGATTGACTCAGTAAAATTTAGACAGTTAACCAGAGTACGATTTAAAAAAGTATGACTATGTCCATCTCATCCAGTATTCTTACTTCCCCAGCAGTATGACGAGTGATAATGTCGTAAACAGAAGTCGTCCCACGACAACGACGCGGCGCGACACGGCTGCAATAAAACACGCGTTATTGTCATCAACCACATCATTCACGCCTCTGACAACACTAGTTTTTATTCCGTTTTTATTCACTTCTCTAATCCTTGCTTTTTTAGCCTGTTCATGTCAGATCTGCGTTAAATTTAAAACTATGTTCAGAGCACAGTTTCATTTGAATGAGTGGCTACACTCACTTAATTCACAGAATTCTTGCTCCGCAGATGATAGTTGGCTAATTGTCAGTGTTTGTTTCTATGTTTTTGCCTTAACCAATTAATTAATATCAAAATATTTCGTTAAAGTCTCTCGAATCGTGTTGCCAAGTTTCAAAACCCGGACATTTCTCGTCAAAACGGATTACTTTCCATCAAAAACATCTGGAATCTGCAGAAGCTGTTAATGCATTTTCCTCTGAAAATACCGGTGCACATACACTAATTCCCGCTTCCCCCTACATCTCTAAACTCGTGCTTATACCTGAATTCCCGGAGTACAGTTTAAAAACTTCTTCGCGTATCCCGTTGCCCGGTGCACTCCTTGACAATCGATTGACGGGTGTCCCCCTGGCCCCCGCCACCCCCCATCTTGCACCCCTACCCCCTGGCGCATTCGCCTGACCCACATAGACGCCATATTTATAATAATTGTACCCCGATTCGAGAGAGTAAATCAGATAGTTTTGGTATGCTAATAGTTTGGGTTTAAAGTGGGCAGTTTTTTTAAAGTGGTTTTTTTATTTAAGTTTATTGTTTAGGGCTATTGTGTGGGCACGGGCAGTAGCTATGCTTATGTGAGGTGAAAATGTTTTAAATTAACTTTTTAAATACTACGTCTAAGTAAATTGGGAAAGTTAAAGTTTGACCTCAAAGTATATTGAGTATAAGTATGTAATTTGTAAGTAAGTTATTTACGATGAGCCTAACCATTAGCAAAATAATCTGACAAATTCAACATTCGCGCTAACAACCCTACATTTCCTCAGGGTAAGCAGATCACCAAATTCTATTTTCCAGACGTCTCCAACTCAATCAAGCCCAACTATTGATTAGAGCCACCTCCCCATCCCCACATGGGCCATCAGAACAAAACAATACGTACATATGCGTCGCGAAAGTAAATAGTACCCCTCCCCCGTCACCCCCTCGTTATCACGCCCCGGACATAATTTAAGACGAGTCCGACCGTCCGTAGTGTCCGGACACTCGGATATATCAGTCAATTCTGTTTGTTGGATTGATTTTTCGAACCAAGCGCACGTTTGAAGGGTTTCGTTTCAGTTAAACTTTTGCTGAAAGATAGAAAATATTGATACTATCTATATATTCTTTAGATTTTGTTTAGAAAATCACACGTTAGCACGGTATTGACGATGTCAAAGCAACTCAAACCTATCAGAAAAACATATGCGTTGCAAAAGTTACCCCCTGTCACCCCGGTCGGCACTGTGAACCCCCTCGTTATCACGTCTCGGACATAATTTAAGACGAGTCGGATCCGGTCCGGTCCGGTCCGCTCACGGATATATGCGTCAATACAGTTGGATTGATTTTTCGATGTAAGCAGACGTTTGACAAACAAAGAAGTAGGGACGGGCAAGACTGAAACCAACTTTCTAGAATAGGTACTATACTCTTTATAGATTTACCAAAGTTACAGTAGTTTTGGGATTTGGTATTTTAAAGTACACATCACGCTTTAGTCCACGAAGAGTTAGCCGGAGTACCTCTAAGTCCCATGTAATAGGGGGTGGCCTATTGCACAAATCCAAAAGAACTTATTAAATTTTGGTAATGTCATGGGGTTATATAAAGTCGCTTTAGGGTGTCCCCACATTTATCGACGCGGAATCGGCTTAAGCCGAGTGCGTATCACCAAACTACTCGACATATCGCCGAGCTAATAGGCAAACGGCTCGTTACGCCGTCGATCGGCGTCGCGCCGCGTCGTCCGAGCCGAGCCGATGCGAATGGTATTAGTAACTCCCTTATTACGTAGATATAAAGGCTTTTTTGACCGGCGTTAGCCGATTCCGCGTCGATAAATGTGGGAAGACCCTTACTCTGTCATCGGTGCTTAAAAGTTTTGAACGACAATTTTAAATTATAAAGACGTAGTCAACGTGCCCGATTTGTACCTAACCTGCATTCACGACACGACTTATTTGCCAAAATGTAAAAAAATATGAGTTTATGGAAAAATAAATTTAATTCCTACACAATAAAATGCAGTTTACTCTACAGCTTCAAACATTTTTATAACTTTTCAATAGTGCTAGTCACTCTAAAATAAACTTAATTATCATTAAAATAAAGTTTATATTTGTTTAACTTTAAATAACATCAATTTGAAACATGAATTTGAATAGACAGTACATAAGTTTTGTTAGAAAGAGAAGAATATAAATTGCTTCGTCCATCGCCCAGGAGAACTGCAAGAACCTTTGACTTTTAGAAGTTTCTCGAGTTCAGAGGCAACTGAGTCAATGTTCATTTTCTCAAACATGCTATTAACTTTGTCGATCACTTTTTTCTTTACAATAACAGAAAGTTACCCACAAAAAATTAAAATTTCGCTTTAAATACTCCATGATGGAGTATTTCAATCTCAAAAGAGAAATAAGTAAATTTTTTTTTTTTAAACAAAGCTTAACGCAAAACGTTTCCGTTTCCCGAGTCGGGACAAGATGTCAAGTGACGTCATCGAGATAGCGACCAAAGGGTTGAGTTCCGTCGCTTAAAAAAATATGAAAAAAAAAAAATCTTATCTATGGCCCGAACGACCGATTGTCCCCGTCCATATTGTGTGCAAGAAATGTAAGTAAATGAATCAAGGCATCTTATTTTATCTGTGGCTAGTTAAAAAAATGGAGGGATGTTAAGAAATTGGCGTTTTATCTGAACGTACCCGTTTTTGTATCTTGCAGCTGCTTGATAACCAATTGATGTGTCTGTTTTGTAAATGGTGCATATTTAATAAATAGATAACTTATTTAACGCTGCAGTATTAGTATCGACCGCTTGATCTAAGTATTGACTTTCTTTGAATTATAAAATACACTATGTAATGACAGGACATCTGCTTGCAACGGCATGTTTTTCACACGAAACCATAAACTTCCTTCAAAAAGAATTTATTACTTTATGACGCAGTCTAGAACGTTAGCAAATGAATAGACAGCACACTTTTCCTGTACCGTCGACTAGCACAGCAAGGACTCAAAAAAATCATGCAGGAGTTTTTTTCTAAGCAGATAGCCAAAGTTAAGCTGTTTCCCTAGTATAAACCACACCTTCTAAATGTTAATCCTTCTTATACAGGGTGTTACGAAAAGGGTATATCAATACAAACGGGTTGAAGAGAGTATCTGGTCTAGAATCTCTGTAAAAATTTCACCTCAAAAGCAGTAACTTTGAAAATGCTTAATATTTTATTATTTCGATAGTTTATTAAATTGAAATCATAACAAACGTGTCACCGCACTACGAGGGTCATTATCCATTATCTGTAGTGTGTCTGTGCGCCTAGTACACGCACATCACGCCGCCGCACGCCAGTGCAGCGCCGTGATGTCGAAATAAAAAAATATTAAGCATTTTCAAAGTTAATGTTTTTGAGCTGAAATTTTGTACAGAGATTCTAGACCAGATACACTCTTCAACCCGTTTGTATTGATATACCCTTTCCGTAACACCCCGTATAAGGTTTTTAGGTAGGTTCCTACGTATTTTCACCTATTTTTTCTCCTTAGGCAGCATAACCCTACCTCATCTTCACCAAACCGTCGACAATCAAAACTTAGTCTATACAATCCACCACAGGGGACTAAACATGGCACATTTAAAACAAAACGCTAAAAGTTAACATTTACCAAAACTACTTAACGCTTGTAAGATGTCCCAAAACTTGTGAAGTAGTTTAATCCTTTCCATTTATTTGTCGCAGTGGGAAATCATGGTCTGTCAGATCTATTGCGAGTTAAAAGCGAAGTAATTTGCCTTTGACATTGGAGGTTTAAGTATCTTTTAGTTTTAAATGTTTGGAGACTATTTTTAGGATAATGCCACTCAAGATTTCGAAAGGTTAAAATTCTGACAAACGTTTTGTGGAAAACGTGAAATCTAATATAACCCAGACAAAGGGTTAAAATACATTGTAATAATTGACAAAAATTAATAGCCTGTCAATCTAGACCCTAGATTCATGAACAACAAGAAATGTGAACAGCGTTCAATGTAACAGTATTAATTAAAACTGATCTGCTTAAAAACGGTCAGAGAAATCAAAGAAGACTCACAGCTAAAATGTCACCGAAGCTTCGGAGACTATTTATCTCCCAACAAACACACACAAACAACCCTAACATATTCAATAACTCAAACGACAATTACAAGCATCAAGTAAGAAACTCAAAAAGAAACAAAACAAAAGGTGCGCGCACACTGGCGCATACGTCCCGTTCGGAACATGTTCCGTCTCAAGCGATGCCGTCTCGTGTCCCTCCCGTCTCGCGATTAAAAGTGCAGGTGGGGACTGTCCAGCATTGATCTGGCGGTGACGCCGGACGATGGAGACGTCACCCACCGTCACCCACCTCGGGGGTGGGAGGGGGACACCTCCTCGTAAGTAGACGTGTGGACATGCTTAGCGATGTGCTGATAACGTCGCAGTTTTCTTATTTATTTTGTTTTGTTGGCGTTTCTGGATTAATACGTTTGAGTGGCACGTAGCAGTGAAATGAGGGGTCTAGGATTAGAATTTTCTGTTAGCTGGTGGATTAATTAGTGTTCGATTTTGTATGATCAACAGAACGTCAATATGTGATGCCGATGTTTTCGATAAAGAGAAGAACGTACATGAGTGATGTTCAAATGAATTCTTTTTGTTTGGTCATTTATTTAGTCTGCTATTCATACTGATCGTGCCTAAATCGTGTATTGTAAAGAAACAAATTGCTGACATAATTAACGACACCTATTCAAACCGTACCAATCTTAAAACTACAAAAATCTCTAATTAAACATACAAATTATAGAACTCATTAAGAAACGTCCGTAGTAGACAATGGGCAGTAACGAGTGTCAGAAAACGACTATCAACTCGGCGAATCGGTCGAGCGAGAGAACTATTCACAAATTAGTCGGGACAGAACTCTCCACACTCAACGTCGCCACATCCGCGTAGGGTCGCCAGCTTGCAGGATGGACATGTTATGTAGACTGTGTGAAGTTTAGGTATATGCGTCAAAATTATGAAGTTTCTCATAACTGGTACCATGTTTAGCTTTACTGTACTTACTAATTACGTAGATACTAGTGCCGATTCTGTTGTTCACAAACTAAACTAAATTTAAATTCAGTGCATCTTTTTGTTTCTATTTCATTAAGAAAAGGACAGAAGATAAATTTTAGTTTAGTCCTGTCAAATTAAACAGCGCCTGACGTAAATTGACGTAATTTTAGTAGGCAAGTTTTTAATCACGTCTAAACTTGTAGTTATGGAGTAGTGTCAGGCGTTGATTAATATAACAGGACTAAATTAAAATTTATCTTCTGTTCTTTTTGGTTAACTAAACGGCTAATGTAAGCAGTTGACAGCGACATATACTTACTCTCATATACTAATCTATTTACAGTATTCATTTCTAAATAATATTCATTACAAGTCATATCCTAGATCACAAACATCCGCATCTTATTCCACATCAAATTATCTCAAAGCCCCGTACTTCAAAACAAAACTCCTCGTACTAAAACTCGGACGTGGTAACCCTACGGTCGCCGGACCTCGCCCGTCTTGCAACGTTTGACTGAGCGAAATCACTCAAAAGTTTTAATGTCGCTTCCGTGGGGACGCGGCCGTTTCGGTCCGGCGGGCGGTGTGCGCGCGACTTTATGTCTGCGTTGTTATTTAGATTATACGCTTTTGTGTCCTAGGGTTAAGAGTTTAGATTTAAGAGGAATTTTGGCTGTTCTAGGTGGGTTGTTGTTAGTGCTGCCTCGGACTTTTTGAAAGTATGTAAACGAATTTGATTGTCAAGGGAATATGGTACGGAAAATACTTCAGTTTACAAGATATAATTCATCGTTCGGGTAAACACTCCTTTCATGTCATCGTATTTTATCAGTCAATCCAGAGAATATCTCTGCCCAAATTATCAAAATTCACCTGAAAAACAATCCCCAATAATTCGTCAAAATATTCCGAAAAACCAGTCAATTAAACGTATCAAAAAACATCACACGACAATCACCCTTTTCAACGTGGAATAAGCACGAAATTCCCTTGCATATCATAATGACAGACAGTTTAATTATCCTCGCAGCCGATATTGCAACAAGCGGGATTAAAAGGAAAAATTAATTGAATCCATTCAATTTTCTAACCGCGAGTGGTGCCGGGTGACGGATACTGTCTGTTAATACCCAATTATCGGCACCCCCTTCCTCCCCTACCATCGGAACGACTATAATATCGAGCGGGTGAAAATTTTTTGAATATGATTTCGGTAAGTGTGTAACGTGGAATAAAGGAATGTGCTTGTACGAGTAGAGGGTTAAACTGTGTTCAGAAATTACAGTTTTTTGAATAATAATAAATAATAAATCGTTACAGCAAATGGATTGATAGCCAATAGCCTCGACTGACACCTGAGGAGGCTCTCGTTGGGCAGCTGGATCAAGGGCTTGATTCAGAAAGCAGTACTTCTGGACACGGCCTGCATTGTCAGGAGGTTCCTCTCTCTGGAGCCCTGACCGCCGGTAGCTTGGACCCTGTTCCCGATACCGGTGGTACTACTATTTTCATATGTTTTCATATTTCTTTTATATTCTAATATTTAAAAGTATAATTTATGTGTAAATAGATAAATAAACGAAATAATAATAATAATAAATTTATTTCAGTCCATAAAACAACACACGCATTACAATTTTATACACAAAACATACATACATACATGAAAATACCTACACGAAAAATACAATAAAAAGAACTTATTTTAAATACTGGAATGACGCACGATGAGTGGTCATCCATTTCCACATCATTGGATTATCCATCCTGTCGGCTACTATAGCCAGCAAGCTGTTGGAGCTGTCGCGTACTCGCCGCATCAGGGATGCTGCTATGACTTGTAATTGATTTTAATTAGAGGGATATTCATCTTATGGGGGAAGGGCTAAGGTCGTCCGCGAAATTAAAATTTTCTTACGTTTTTTCCAATTTGCTGGTCAGTATTAAGTTGTACGTTGATTAAAATATGATTCGCGACCGTAACAAATATGTATTTACAGAATTATAATCATTAGAATCAGTAATACAACTTGTTAAGTTCGTATAATCCTAAAATGTCAAGATTTCACGAAATAGTCATTCAGTAGGATTACTTGGTCGTAGAGTTTTTTCTATTGTATCAAATTAGTTATATTATATTTTCAACACACTATCTAACTAGCGTATATCCTGAAGAATATCATATATTTTTAACTGACTTCAAAAAAAAGGAGGTTCTGTATTCGACCCGTAAGTATGTATGTTTGTATGTCTGCGATTTTTCTGATTTTGTTTACTGTAGTCGATCATATACTTTTACCCCCTTATTCATAATCCTATTTTATCTCTATTTTAGCTAAAATAGGTTTATAGAACGTTTGTCTTTATCTGTCACGTTGTCATTTCTGTGTGTAAGAAAGAGACAAACCCCATTTTAACTAAAATAGGTTTGATAAGTTTTATGAATAAGGGGGTTAGGCTTTTACTTTATGGGGGAGGGTGGAATTTCACGCGGACGAAGTCGCGGGCAGAATCTAGTACAACATAATATCACGCCTGTATTCCTTAAGGGTTGGGCAGAGGTGTGTCTACACAGCCACATTTCGCAAGTTATGTTTAAGTCCCATGTAATAGGGTCGAGCTTATTGCCATCAACCGGGCAAAAATCCAAACTCCGGGGCCCGGGCTGCTATTGAGAAATTCCAGATACAAAAAAAAACCGAGTGTGCTTATGACCACACGACTGAAGTGAAACTTCAAACGTATTTGGCTATGAGAGAAAGAGAGAAAGAAAATGTGCGTGCGCACTGCTTTCTCTTGCTTATATCCCCCACTCAACTCCCGTTCGCCTCGCCTCATCACACTTTTCGTAACGCTTACGTCACGCGTTCGCCAGCTTACTCCCCAAGTCAAGCGTGCGTAAAGAAGTTTCACTTCAAAATCCAATAACACCTTGCCCGACCCGGGACTCGAACCCAGGACCTCCTGCTCAGCAGTAGCGCTTATGACCACTAAGCCAACAAAGCAGTCACATTATGTGGAAAATTAGCTGAAAAACCTGTATTTCCTCCTTTTGAAGTCGATCTTTATAGTTTTTAACTTTTGGCTTCGCTAATTCCAGCTTAAATTAATAAAAGCTTTATAATTTATCATCCCAGAATAAACCTGCATTAATTTACAGCCTTTTATTCCACATAATCCGTTCTATCACAACGTATTTATTCCGCCCGCGTTATCACAAGGACTGTCAGTCACGACTCGTCGACAGAGCGGCGGCGACAGGAGTGACGCGTCACCCTCCCGTCACCCCCTACCTGGCCCGCGGTGACGTCACACTAGTTAAGATGCTCAACTTAAATGCAGTTGGGAACTTTCTGAGTTTTGATTTATTTTATTTTGATAAATAGGGAAATGGAAATTGTGGGAAGTTGGAGTTTTTCTTTGCTTTGCAAGTCTGGATTAAAAGTCTTTTGTATCGCTGAATGTTGCCAGGTCAATAAGCAATGTCCTTGATTGAAATGGTGTCATGTTTCGAGCAGAGGTAACCCAATGGTAAAGTTCCCGAATTACGAGTTGTTCGAAAACCAGGCAGACGCTTTCCGTCACCATGCTACTGAAAAGTTTCTGATAAAAACACCCAATAACAATTATTTTCACTATAGCTTTTATAGTTGCTATTATCTCGTTTGGGATTATACTTACTTAACGAATGGTGATCAATCATCAGCCATTTTAATTGTGTCACCACAAACAGATCACAGCCTCCAATATTAAATTTAAAATGTTTCAATTTCAATAAGTCTAGGGGAATATTCGCGAAATGCACTTATTACTGGTACGAGCCGGGATAACGGTGGGATCCCGGGGTGATTGGCAATCCCGGGCCGCGGGATAATGCGACAATTTTAATAGGATCTTCACTAGTGTAGGTAGGTGTGTTGAGGCTGTAGCCCTGTAGGGCATTCGACGAAATATGTTGCGGTTCTAAAAATATTATTTATTCTCTCTACCTATCAAATCAAGTATTAACTGGAAAATAGGAATCCTAACTAATCCATACTAATATTATGAATTCGAAAGTAACTCTGTCTATCTGTCTGTATGTTACCTTTTCACGCCTAAACCGCTGAACCGATTTAGATGAAATTTGGAATAAAGATAGCTTGAGTCCCGGGAAAGGACATAGGATACTTTTTATTCCGATATTCCCACGGGATCGAAACTTATGCGGGTGAAACCGCGAGGCGCAGCTAGTTTTAATATAAAAATTAGTAGATAGCCTGCATGATTTCTCCAAAAATAATAGATTCGATAAGAACGCACTATAGATTACTGCATAAACTACTTTCTACTTCAGAAAAACCCATAGTTTGTCTAGAGCAGTATAGAGTAACTCTCTTCATAGCATAATCAGCCTATCATGTTCCCACTGCTGGGACACAGGTCTCCACTCTTCGAGAGGGATTGGACTGTAAATACACCACGCGGGCCCAGTGCGGGTTGCTATATGTTAGATGTCAATACTCAATTCTTTATTGCATTCCATATGTATTACATAGATGGTATTATAAAGTAAAAGCTCAATATGGACCCTGTCTGGCACAGCAACATTAGGAGACAAGAAGGCTAACTAGCAAATCAATATTATTTTAAATTAATAAATTATTAGATGCGCTTAATTATATTTAAATAAGTCATCATAACATAATGTCCTCGAATTTTTGGCTCTAGGACATGAGTCACGATGTTTTCCTTCACCGTTTTGAGAGCAGTGGTAATGAAATTATTAACACAAAGTAAAGCGCCTGTCTGGGTTCGAACCTACGACCTACAACTCGTAAGTCGGGGCCGTTACCACTGCGCCACCACTTCTCTCAGTATCTCTTAATAATAAATATTGACTTACATTTAACTGCAACAATATTGTTTGCTCTCAATCTACAACGTTAACTCCTTTGCTTTGAAAGCACTTACCTGCAACAAAAATAAAAAAGTAAATTAGAATTGACACAAAAAAATCTTCGACTAAACTAAAATGAAATTTTAATCACCGTTTTCCTCTTAAGGGGTCATTGTACTCATCATTATGAACTACCAAACCCGAAATCGTGAAAAAAAATCAGCTGTTCCCTAGATTTTGACAAGTTACGCGAACATAAATGTAGGGAACAGCTGATTTTTTTTCACGATTTCGGGTTTGGTCCCATAGTAAAACATGTTCATAATGATGAGTACAATGGCTCCTTAAGAGGAAAACGGTGATTAAAATTTCAGCCTGTATAACATCTACTATAACTCAATTGTAACTATCATCTAAATCACAGGTTCTCAACCTTATTTTCCCCACCGCCCCACTTTGAAAACATTTTTTTTTTCTATATCCCCCCAATTTTTTTAAAATTACCATCTGTTGCGAATCTGAAACAACTATTGTCACGATATCTAAACGCGTAATATTACATAGTCGTAAGATAGGATATAATATAATCCCTGTGTCTGCTACTTTGCTGAAAGTCTCAAACGCCCACGAGGGGGCGCTATCGCCGACGCGCGACGTTTAGAACCTATGATCTAAATCTTTCAAGAGCGGAACATTTTATTAAAAAAATAAATCAACCCGATACAACATAGATTCCTGTTTACTCCACAATTCGCCAGTCAACCCTCTTGTTTCGATGGAGCGAGCCAGTGGGGACGGAGTCCATTGGAATTCCTTATACAATGAAGTGGATTTAATATCGGGAAGAATGCCGCTCTGAAAGATAGCGGCCTGAGTACACGGCCGATTTGTTTGTATTGCGATTATTTGATTTATTAACTGACGTCGGAAAATGTTTGACGTATGTTTTATGATAAACGTTGAGCGGTTCCTGCATTGGGCGAGCAATTGTTTTTTTTTTTGTTCATGTAGGTACTTTTTGAATGAGGTTTTAAATAATGTATTGATAAGTATACAAATAACGAAGGGCAATGTGTCTTGTGTTAAACGTAAGGTATTTTACTTTCATTGTCAGCAAACAGAAAAAAACCAAATGATTGAATACACATCAAAATTATTCCAAGTAATGTCTTGTAAGTAACTAATCATTAACAACAATTTAAACCAATTTGTCGCGAAAAAAAAAATGTCTTTACACAAAGATTTTCCGGGAAAATCTACTACAGTAGCGCGTCTGCACAGCCCTGTCACCTTAACCCTGCAACGGCGACCTGAAATTTTATAACACATCTCGCCGCCCCGAACCTCTTCTGATCGAATTTTATTTTACGTACTCACAACTTTTTATTGAGCCCAGTTACTTGCGCGACCATCGTTTTGTATTTATGTATTATTTAACGTCCAATCCTTTGGATTTGCATGTATTTGATACCCCTCCGATAGACGACACTGGATTTGGGATAACCCTTTTCGGGGCACGTAATAATACTCAAATATCGTTTAAATTTTTATTATAGGATATAAAAATGATTTCTACGAATTAGGTATGGACAAGGAACTGTTTTTATTAACCTTTTTATTCGTCCATGCGAAAGTGTAGGTCGGTAATAGAAATTATTTATGAGATTACTTGAATTTACGACATTCACTGAAAATATTATAAGAACTTAGTCGGTAGGTAGGTGGTATACATGAATCCAATGGATATACACCTCGTCTGACTGCTATCGTTTTCCATTTATAAAAAAAAAAATCACATTTGTCTGCACTCACAACGTTTGCTATTACACAATTTTATTCAAACCAGCGCCACAAAATACTATTGAAAAAAAAAACAAATCGGCGCGATCCACATCAGCTGTACCGAAGTCAAGACAGACGCTGTAAACACGAGCAATATTGTTACCCAGCCGCAATCTCGTATCAACCGACCAAATAGCTTGGATACTTATGTAAATCGGACCACTATCCCGCTTATTGTATATCTAATTTGATTTCTTTTGCAATACAGTGATGGGATTCAACGAATATTGGTCCTACCTGCCCATCTAATATCGTCCCGGGCCCCGGGAATGTGTGCCGTGGCATTTTCGGGGTTAAAAGATCACTGATACGGACACACAGGGTTTGGGGTTTTTTAAAATATTTATGAGGGCGCAGCGGTGAGAGTTCGCGTTTCTGCTGTAATCCAATTTCGGTTTATGTCTTTGGTAACTTACTTATTTTTGTTGGTTCGTAGGACTTTTGGAAGGGTCAAACTGTGTTTTTATAAGTGTTAATTAAGTGATGTTGTATTCATAGCGGTGGTGAGCGCAGATGTTTTTTCTGTTAGTTAGGAGAAATTAGGGGCTTATTAGATGCTGGTTTAATGTTAATAAGATAACGTATTTTTGGAAGGTAGTTGGCTAGTTTTAGCGAATGTTATGTCAGTTACGTGTGCACGCATAAATTTGGGTAGTGAAATTGGTTTTAGGAAATACAGTAGGTAAAATGGCGATGAAGAATTTGCTTGTCTACTATTGCTTATTTAGAAAACATCTTATACTGCAAAATAAATATCTACACAGTAAAAATCAATGATCAAATCTCAAAACCATCGCTAAAACTATAAATACCAAATCTATGCAACGACTTCCAAATCACAGACCAGAGACAAAAAAAAAAACACTTTCCGAACATTCATTTAACAGAACTGCACTCGTTCTTAAAATCAAGATAAAAGTGTCCCGACCAAATTAACCACCGCACACTATCGGGCGAAAAAAGTGATATTCCTAACTGATTCGCTAAGTAGTTCGCGTCGGATCTGTCACCCGCATCGGAAGGGTTAAAAAAGTCGCGTCGTTAGTTCTTGCGACGCAAAAAAAAGTCGTCGGTCTGTCCAAACCGTCGTTTTTAAGTGGCAGGCAAGTCTGTTCGGGCTATTATCTCGACACTGAAACGGTATTGGTGTATCTTTTAATTTTACGACTGACTTCCATTATGACTTTTGAATGAGCATTTAAAAGTTGTCTCACACGTTTTTTCTGGTAGAATTAGTGGGGTTGAGTGGAAATTGATACCGTTTGGTTGTTTTAATTTTTATCATTAGTTTTCTTTCAGTAGAGAGCTTTTAAATAGCTCTCATTTTTAGGGTTACGTAGGTACCCAAAAGGTGCCAACGGAACCCTAGGCTATTACTAAGGCTCCGCTGTCCGTCCGTCTGTCTGTCAGCGGGCTGTCTCATGAACCGTAATAGGTACAGAGTTGAAATTTTCACAGAGTATTTCTATTGCCGCAACAAATAATAAAAATAAAATAAAGTAGAAAATTAAAGTACAAGAAACGTGTTTTTATTTTAATATGTAATGATAAAATATATTGTACAGTGGTACGAAACCCTTCGTGTGTGTTTTTAATTACAATTGTAGGTCATTAATTACTGCAGGATATTGATTAGGTACTGCAGGATATTGCTTGATCTGCCAAAGTTAATCCAATGAAAATTGTATCACAGCTATTTAACCAATTTAGTTTATTATTTAATTAATTTTCATAAATAACTAACTTATTACACTAGACTATACTAAATTATGACTAACTAACTTAATACGTATACAAATAAATACAAAAACAAAGGACACTTAGGCGTCGAAGTATTCGTCCGCATCGCTGTCATCCGGAAAAGTGCCCAGGAGGCAGCATTGCCACGTTGTATGGCAATGCTAATTCTTTCGCCAAAGAACGACCCAGCCCTCTGGTCACGTGAAGTGTCGACCAACCGGCGAGAAATTTCCTAAATCTCCCCCACGTTTGCCCGCCTACCTGTCGAAACACCCTACACGCCGGAGTAGTGGAATGGGCGCAGTAAAGTCATTGACACTGTCGTGTACACTTGGTGTACCGTTGACGTTTCGAACACTTCCTCTTATGTACACTTGGTGACGCTTGAGGGATTAAAAAGGAGACACGCACTCGGGCCCCATGACCCGAGCGTTTCGACCATACATACATATAACCCATACTACAGCAATTGCATTTATAGCCAGTTTTTAGATTCATTTTTGCCAGTTTTGGGCATTGAGTGCAAAAGCGATGAATGGGCATAATACCAACCTTTATACAACTTAATCTACTCACACAAAAACATCCCTAAAACATCATCAAAACTTCCACCAGAAACCGTAATCAGAAACCGTCTCGTTCGACACAAATCACTGTAAACATGTTCAAATACTTAGTCGTTTTTTTGTTTTGCAACTTGTTCTAACTCATTCGCTTTTGACTCCCAGCCAATGTTAATTTAGTTTAATGCTAGTAAGCACGCTACAGCACTGACGGCAACTTCGCAAACTTATATTATGCAGTTCGGTGACGATGGTAATTAAGAATTTTAGTTGTAAAATGTTATTTTGGTTTGTTTTGTTATGTTTTATTAGGTTGCAAGTTGGCTAAGTATACTGTATTTATAATTATGCATTCCGTGAGCGTTAAAAGGCATATTTTATACAAACTAAGATGGGCTACTGCGTCGTCTTAGTAACATTTCTGACCAAGATTATGTCTGGACTTTTAAAAGAGACTGTGACCCCTGAGCTTGTTTCATTTTATTTTATTTTATTTTATTTTATTAGGGAAAATAAACGGTTACACATTATAATGTAAGGTATAGAACTTAAGACTAAAATGGGAGTATAAATGTATAACCAACAACATTTTCCACAAAATATTAAAAAGTTAAACAAACACGAACGACATGCGATATAGATTACATACATTCAAAAGAGAGCATGGTAAAATACTTAAAAAAAAAAAAAACTAAACTGAAACATACACTATACAGGTGAAAATAATAAAAAGAGAAAGAAGATATAATTGAATTAAAATTTAAATAAAAATTTAAATTTTGATTTAAGGATTGTTATGTACTTAATTCTGCTATGATTTTAAACACAATATTTCTAAATTTTCCAGCAGAAACGGCAAAGAACTCGATATCCCGGAAAATCTTATTGAACTGAGCAGTAAGACGCCGTAGGGGTGCTCGCGATCCTGCGTTTGATCGACACGAGGTTACAGCAAATAGCGGTCGTGCGCGCACACCTCGACATATAGTAGTTCTGGGTACTACATAACTTATTCTATTGCTTATGTCTATACAATCATATGAATTGTTACATAAATCAAACAGAAACGTCGAATCCAACATTATACGTCTAGATTTAAGGTTTTGAACTTTAAATTTATTCAGTAAGTCACTGTAAGATGCATACGTGTGAAAACAACGGAAATGCACGGCCTTTAAAAATTTGCGTTGTACTTTTTCTATCATATTAGAATATTTTTCATAGAAGGGATTCCACACCGGGACCGCGTACTCCAACTGAGACCTGACCAAGGTTTTATATAGGTATAAATAAGTACCAGGGCGTTTAAATTCCTGAGCCGATCTCATCACAAAACCGTACATACGAAAAGCATTGTTCACAATTTTAGCAACATGAGCATCAAGATGGAGCTTATCATCTAACAAAATACCAAGATCACGAACCACTGTTTCTCTTGCTAGATCTATATTGTTCAATGAATATACATATTTAATTACGTTTTTATTTTTGGTGAAACTAATGCAATGGCATTTGGATATGCTCAATTTAAGTTTGTTTTTTACACAATAAGCAGAGAATCTATTTAAATCTTCCTGCAAAAGTAAACAGTCACGTAAATTAACAATCGGCCTAAACATTTTTAGATCGTCTGCATATAGTAATACTTTAGAATTTTGAAAACACGTACCTATATCATTAATAAACATAATAAACAAAAGAGGACCCAGTATAGAGCCCTGAGGAACACCGGAAGTAACATTTAAGGTCGCAGAATTAAAGCCGTTTATAACAACTTTTTGAGATCTGTTAAGAACGTAAGAAGTGAACCATCTCAATAGGTTTCCACGTATCCCATTAAAGGCAATTTTACTCAACAGCAATTGATGGTCCACTTTGTCAAAAGCTTTTTGGAAGTCCGTGTATATAGTATCAACTTGAATACGAGAGTCCATACTGTTAAATAAATAGTCAACAAAAGTTATCAGGTTAGTGGTAGTGGATCTTTTTTTGACGAATCCATGTTGTTGTGGAATTATGTTATTATGCAGTAGAGGGTAAACTTTATCATGAACAAGCCTCTCAAAAAGCTTTGAAAAAACGGATAATATCGATATAGGACGATAATTCTCGATATCCTGTTTAGGTCCCGACTTGTAAACAGGAGTTATGTTTGCGAGTTTCCATGCTTGGGGAAAGGCTCCTTGTGAAATAGATAAATTAAAAATAATTCGCAATGGCACACACAGATTAACGGCAGTCTGTTTAATGAACACAACTGGTAGACCATCTGGTCCCGGGCTTTTAGATGGATCTAATGCTCTTAGTGCATCTAGTATTTCATCGGTAGTAAACTGAATGTTACTAAGCAGTGAGCAGGTTTCAGAATAATCTCCGCAATGCGATGAAATACCATCAGTTGAAACGGATGGCTCGTATACTGAATTAAAAAAGCTTGAGAACAGATTACAGATGTCTTCAGGGTTATTGGCTGAATGGTTACTGTAATGCATGGTAGAAGGGAAGCTAGTAGAAGATTTACGGGAAGAAATGAAAGCCCAAAAATGCTTAACATTAGTCCGGATACCATCTTCGACGGAGGTAATGTACTTTCTGTAACAGTTTTTGCACTCAACTTGGAATCTAGAGCGGTAAATGGAAAACTGCTCGTAGTCAAACTGCTCGTAGTTTCGGCCTTTCTTCTCAGAGTAGGTAGTCACATACAAAACGCCGACCACATCTAGCTTATTTTATTTTTATAATATGACGCGTAAAAGTAATTCCGATATTCTGTTTACAGAATAAACAATTTAAATTTTAATGATTTTGTAACTCCACATTTTTTAAAATAGGATTTCAAATAATATTTCAATGCATTTCCCGAGAGGACCCGATATTTCCCGATCTCTCCCGAGAGATGCCGCCTCAAGCGCATTCGTTCACCAACAAATCAACAGCTTTGTAACTGTGACGTCAAGTTAATTAAAACAGCGAAAAGTTGGCGATTTAAAACGCGGACTTTGACAAGATTCGAGGCATAAGCGGAAGCGATTAATGTAGAGGCAGAAGAAAGATTATTATTTAAAAATAAGCTCATCACATATTATAATAAAAAATAACGTCATTCTATTACGTTTTAGGCCTCAAAACATGTTTTATTATCATGATTTAAGATTTTTTTAAAGTAATTTATATCTCACCAGTGTTCTAAATCAGTCTGAGGCGCCATAATGCCAAGCATTAAAACTATTCTTAGATCAGATTAAATATAAACCGGTATTAAAAATGTTTTTATCAATATAATATTTTAGAATAAAATGAAGTAAATTACTCGAGTTATGATGCTCAATAAATGTGATGGGCCGTTAAACTTTTGCGATGTCTTCCTGGGATATTTTACGATGAAGATATAATTTGTTTTTATTAATTTCACATGGGAATAAAAATTAAATTAATATATTGGAACGTCAATTACATCTTATTTTATCTAACAGTAATCAACAAATAATATTAATTGCCAGTCTTAGTTGTCATTTCACAGGTAAAAACAAGCCCAAAAGTTGTGGTACAACCTTTTAGATTTGAATATTAATAAAACTCATTGATTAGTAATTTACATAAACTAAAACGAGTAGCAATAACACAGAAAACTAATTAATTATTTGCTTAAATCTATAAATAATGTTAGTTTTATAATAACGTTAATATGTTTTTAGCAAAATATTGATATTTTTGATCCAAATCGAGGTTAATATTGATTTTATGAAAATGTATTGGAGAATCAAATCCATTTGTTATTTACATAGTTAGGAATATTAATAGGCATTTGTCTTTACATATTTCGGGACGTTCTGTTAAATAATTAGTTTTCAATGGTAATTAGGCAATTGGAGAAATTGTGGTTCGGACTCATGTCATCCTATGCTTTGGAGAGTGTAAAGTAAATGAGGCAATGTATATTTGTAGGCGAGTTTTCCACATTCTTACATAGTAATCGTTGGACATGCTTCGAATGGTTTTACATTCCAAACCTCAGTTATTAACATTTTGTGCTAGATTAAAAAGTCGAAAGTAAAATTGAATCAAAGGAAACAACAGCTTTTCTTTACAGTTCAGTTTTTATGACATAGAGTAGCTAGATAACTGTCTTTGAATTAATTTTAGATACTTCACGTAATTAATTCTAAAGCATCTCTCAAAATATCATATTTCATTTCAAACAAATATTAACATTCCTTAAAAATTATACTACTACTACACTGCTATAATGTAAGTATACATATGTAGCGTTGCCAAAATAAATATACCAAGCATATGGAAGCCTATTGTTTTTTTAATCTTTTTTTCATTTTATAAAAGGGGATTTGGTCCATTAAGGATATGTCAACCCCATCATACCTTATAACAAAGTGAATTCACTTATACACAAGGAAAAGTTGAAAAAAAAAAAACAACTTACATTATAGTTATACTAAAAAGCTGCTACTTACTGCTGAACGACTAATACTAATCTACATAATTTTTAGCTGCCTATGGAAGCCTTTAAAAAATACTTAACAATTAGTCAAATAGAATCTGTAATTTTAAATTTTTTGCTATAAGTACTTTATAGTCGCTAAATCATTTCACTTGTACCACACGCCGCCCTGACTGCCGCCGCCCAACTGTCGAACCTAAAGAAACAGTCGCAATGCTAACTAACAGCTTATTAATACTTCATACTCTGTTCATGTACTTTTTATAATAGAACTAATCATGTTCCTGAAGCTTGTAATTTCATGTTTGGTACGGAGAGTAAGCTAAATCTTAGCTGACTACGTCATACTAAGCCAATACTTGGGAAATCTACTAAAGACCTGCACCCTAATTGCGTAACACACTATCTATCTCAATCTGAAACATTTTGAAGGATATTGCTAATCCATTGCTTCATATGTTCGAAAATATGTCTGCTCAACAACGTAAATAACGCAATGAATGTTGTTGAACTCTCAAAATGAAACCCATTGCTACTGATAATTTGTAACGTAATTACCCCGCTGTGTCGATTTGTTCGTCACTATGTTTTCTTTCACTGTAAGACCACGTAAGATTAAGTCACTGAAATCACCCGAGTCATTGTGATAATATGTGTGTATATAATGTAATATGTAAACAATATCTTTCTACAAGGTGTAAGTTTTAATTCTTTTTTATTGCACCGTACGCGTGATAAATATAAACCTTTAAAAAAAATAAAGAATAAGAGTGATTTGGGAGAGAAATAAAGAATAAGAGAGGGCTTGTTCGAGGCGGGGCGTGAAAAGAGTTCTTGGAAGGATTTGGGGGAGGCCTTTGCCCAGCAGTGGGACAGTACAGGCTAACAAACAAAAAAAACCGAGTGTGCTTATGACCACACGACTGAAGTGAAACTTCAAACGTATTTGGCTATGAGAGGAAGAGAGAAAGAAAATGTGCGCGCGTACTGCTTTCTCTTGCTTATATCCCCCACTCAACTCCCGTTCGCCTCGCCCGATCACACTTTCGTAACGCGTTCGCCAGCTTACTCCCCAAGTCAAGCGTGCGTAAAGAAGTTTCACTTCATAAAAAAGAGATTTAGTGTGAGAGACAAAGAGGATTTTATTTATCTCCTCTCTCATGTAACGAAATCTATCTAAACGTGATGCGTCCTTGAAATTTCACTCTCTCGTCCAATTATCAAATCGCCGCTTAAGAAGTTTCACTTCAACAAATAGAAGTATTTACAAGGACGGAGTCACGATCAAAACAAGTATGATATCGACATCAGGTACCCACCCTTCATTACAACACCAGTACAAAAGCAAAGCAGATGACAGATTAATTTTAAACCGAAAAACTTTATTTATGCAGCGGGAATCTAAGTTTGGGACGTAAAAACAAGCGATTTAACACGATAAGGAAGAAGGCTGCTCCAGCGCTGAACTGTTAGCGGCTAGGCAGGGGGGACAAGAAGTAATGCACTTTGTTAGGGTATGTTCACACAGAGGGGCAGGGATATCGAAGCACAACCTGGTACCATGGATTCAGTACAGGATTCTGGACCCCACGGGGCTCAAATATTTCGTCAGTCATTAAAAAATAAAACAGAAGGCCAATTCTCGTAATTTAAAACGTTACAAATCTAATCGTAGTCAGTCTCATCTTGGCGACAAACATATGTCAAAAACTTGTCAAAATGTATATTAGAGGTATTTTTGACAGATTGAGACTGAGATCAGACTGAACGTTCTTAAAATTACGAGAGTTTCCACTCTGATATTTCCTACAAAAGTGCAATACCTACGCGGCACCCTGTATAACACCGATCATGGTGTAATTTAAGAATGATTTTGTGATTTCTGTTCGACACCCGACATCGCCCAATGATTAGTTAATTTTCTTTCGGGATGCCACTAATCCCGAAATAACAATTGAGTGAAACCATGAATAATTATGCAATTGCTGTGATATCTGGCGTACGATTCCACCAAGAAAGTCCGTACTCTTCACCAGAGTCGTAAAAGGAATAATACATAACCAGCTTATAATGTTCACACTGCTGGGACACCTGCATCCTCTCTTCAAGATGGAGTGCGCTGTAAACTACCACGCGGGCCCAGTGCGGATTGGTAGATGTCACAT
This sequence comes from Amphipoea oculea, assembly GCA_945859645.1. Classification (NCBI taxonomy): domain Eukaryota; kingdom Metazoa; phylum Arthropoda; class Insecta; order Lepidoptera; family Noctuidae; genus Amphipoea; species Amphipoea oculea. Next base: position 22,353,260 of record OX243873.1, read on the forward strand.
CTCTTCGAATTTTTGGTTTTAGGACATACCGTTTTCCTCACGATATTTTCCTTCGCGCGCCGTTTTAAGAGTAGTGGTGATGGAATAATTTACACAAAGTAAAGCGACCTACAAGTCCTACAACTCGTAAGTCGAGGCCAATATAACTGGGCCCCCACTGCTCTCGTAAAAGGAGTCATGGTGAATTGAAAGGGGAATTGCTTACTACTACCTACTTACTTTTTTCAGCTAATTAGAAGAAAATACGATTCCGTCTAGCAGTGGCGAAGGGTGAATTTATGACTGAGGCAAGCCGGACCAAAATAAAATCACAAAAAAAATCAATTATGATTGACTATAGTGTGGTTATGTTCTGAATTTTCGAAGGGAAGCCGATGGGAATCGAGTTGTATGGTACCTTCGCCACTGCCGTCTAGTCATGGAGAAGCAAACGTACTGTTTGTTACTTTATCACATAGAAATGTAAAAAACTTCTTTCTTATATCCTATGCTTTATCACCATCATCCACAGCCCGACTTCATCCACTTTTGGGACATATGCCTCTCTTTTCTTATGCCAATCCTCACGCTCCCGTGCCAGCCTCATCCAGATTTTACCCGCGATTGCAACAATGTCGTCAGTCCATCTCGCCGCCAGATGACCGACATCTCGTCTTCCAGTCCTTGGACGCCACTCTGTCACATTCTCACTCCACCTGACATTACTGCTACGTACCTATATTTATTTTCGGTGCAAGCCCGCCTTTACACCCGACAGCGGGTCACAAGTGAACTAGTCTTGGCCGTCAGACGAAATTAGCGACGCAGTGAACTTTTCGAATTAAACTTAGTTTCATAGAAAGTATGTGTCAAACACCGCAGTCGAAGCCTGTAGGAGTCAAATTAATTAATATTTTGTTGATAAGTTTCATTTTTTTGTGGTTAGTTATGACTCCGTGTTGTAAGGGTAAAAGGATGGTCACAAATATTGAAGAAGAATATTATTTTGCCAAACGTGGAAGAGCACTCGTAAATGGCTTGTCGGTCGTTCTGTCTCTCGAACCACGTACCCTGGCTCTCATACTGTCAGGAGAATTCACAGAACCAGCTAAGTATCTATTTTGAAGGAGACATTCATGTTCTTCTAAATATCGATATGATGTCGTTGCTCAGATTAGTTGCTGCTCGGACAGTCAGGGAGATTACTTGTTTATTGAATTGACATACTACATCAAAGAACGATAGATGTGATTCGAATATACGGACAATAATTTAAGTTAGAAGCCAATTTGATAAAAAGAAAATACTTGACTTTACTTGTAAGTACGTGATGTACCCAGTTTTTAACGGCATTTGTAGTAAAAATGAAGTGTCTTATTAATATCGTACACCCGTCAATTACATCACCGGTCATTCCAAAACATTTCTTTAATTTCCAAAATAAACTTTAATTACAGTAACAAAAAGGTAGGTATTTGAAAAGCCCAGTCGTACATAAGTTAACACGAAGCACCTGCATGCTACATCGGCGCCAATGAGCACTAATCAATACGGTAGCAGAAGGTGGCGAAAAATAACGAATGTTGTATTACTGACGATCGTGTGTTTCCGTACGCCCGCCGAGTACTGTGCGCAGAACAATCTAAATATTTTCTGTTTAATTTTTTTTTTTTTCTGTAGGTAATTGTTGTACGTTGAGTAATTGTTCTATATCAGGAGGAAGATAAAACATTTATATAGTTTGATATCCAGAAAATATCCGGTGGCATATTTTTTCAGTCGGTACAAAAATAATATAGCAGTTAGATTAGACGAAGGGCTGTTAAAATCGACAGATAATTTTTATTCGTGTAATAAAATTAACGTCTGACAGATTTTGTTTGGAAGAACTGTCAAAAATTCAAAATTATTCCTTGGTTCTAATTATCTGGCGTTGAAAACTCAGCCCTTAGCTTGACGAATGGAAAATCAGAACTAATAATAAAACTCAATGTTGAAAAGAAAATGGTAAGTAAATGAAACCCTTTAAATTCAAATTCCAAAAAGTGCTTAGTATTTTCATGCGTTCAGATTTCCGATTTTTTGGAAAATAAATTTTAATTTAAACTTTCATTTCTCTTGCACTCCCAATCCACATATGCATCTTCAAGCAAAACATCATCACACAAACAGACAACCATCAAAAATTCAGCATCAAAAATCCCCATTACATTTGCTAACCCTCCGGCGGCGTATGCAGCTACGATCTCGTAATCGACGGCCGGTCGGGGACGTATTGGGCCGTCGCTGAGACGCCGCTGGCTCTCTGTGTTTTTAAAGCTTTCTTCTCCCCCCTTCCCCCCTCACCACCACCCCCTCCCCTCAACAATCGATGGACGGCGTCACGTTAGTGCAGCGCCCGATCAAGTGCATACGTGAGGACTTTCTTTGATGCGTCTTTGTGCGGACTCGGTAGGATGGGGTTAATTGTTTAGTTCTCTTTCTCATGTTGGCAGTTTTGTATGTGATGATAGATGTTGCTGTTCTGTTTTTGTGTAAAAGAGGTTTTAGGTTTTAAAGAAAAACACTGTTTTATGAACTAATGTGTTCTTTTTAAGAACTAATATTTTTGTTTCAGATACTCAACTGTACATATGTCATTAGTATTTCTCAACGCCGTCTGATAAAATAAACAAGATTCAGCTTATCTTAATTTCACAAATTTTGTAAGTGAGAAGTTATCACAACAATTTTACTTTGACAATTTAATCACACTTCTAAACTCTGCATATTATATTTTTTGTATCAAAACAACCAACTCAGAAGCTATACAAGTCAATAATTTAACAAAACTAACATACCAAAAACTAATCAAAACCGGAATTTAAAGTCGGGTCGTTTGGACCACCCCACAGCACAGGGTTAGGTCTTTGTGAAAATTGTTTACAGTAGCGACTTGAATTTCTTGCGAGTGCCGTCTGCGGCGGTGATGTGACAACTTGTCCGTTACAGACTGCAGTGCCGTCATGTGAAATGCAGCTTATAAATACAGTGCGACTGCTAGATACAGTTTTTGTGTTGGTAAATTAACGGGTACTTAGTTATTAATTTGTGGGGGGAATGAGTTTTGGATGTCATAGTAAAAGATATTTTTAGGGAAATTTCTGTTTGACATTTAAACGCGGCTGACGTATTCTGGGCAGTCGGACCAGACATACCACCACTTTTGTGGCTGACTAATATTTTTACCATGACACGAGCTTATCTCAAACAGGGTAGATTAGAAAAGCGGGCGGTGGAGTAAAATAGGTACCCTAAATATGGATAATACATTTGAAATTGAGTTACATAGCATTTTTTTTTGTGCGCGGTTGATATCCTCATGGACTTCCTCCAATCGTGGGGGTGACAGAGGGGCATGCCGGACTCTTACCGGCTAAAACCACCGCGGTGTTCCACCTCTACCTATGGCAGGGGGAACGGGATTCGAGCGTTTTCCCAACTATGTTGGGGTCTACTGCCTATCTGACCTCTACAACCCAGTTATTGGGTAGTACGATATCTCTTGGTTAAGACTTATTGTCAGACTTTCGGGCTTCTGACGACCCGTAATGACTGTCAAAGATCCACGAATGACAGCCTGGGATAGCGGCTTAACGTGCTTTCAAGGCGCGGAGGGGTCTTGGTATGTAAAGATGGTCACCCATCCACGGACCAACTGCGGCAAGCATAGCTTAACCTGATCGATCGACCCGTGCGGCTATTATTACTTAGCCACAACCTCCTCAAGCCTTCTAAACATGGATCCTTCTAATCGTGAATTTTACTCCAAGCAAACATTTGAAATTAAGTTACACAGCATAAGATTGTTAAAACTGGACCGACCGGACTTCCAACTTACGTCACACACAAATAAGCCTTCCTTATATAGCTCCACTTAGATTGACATACATCTCAACTATGACTCACCAGCTAAGCCAATATTGCACAACATTAAACAATCGATATCCATAAATCGGACAATAAACAAATCTTTTTATATCGATATTTTCCATAAATAATTAATTGCAGACACAGACGTAATGTCAATAACCTGAATGAATATATTCCTCATCAAACTGACGGAATTCTCGTAAATATTCAATTTTTCCTGCTCTGTATAGAGCCAACTTCTGTCTGACGCTCGGGTTTTATCATAATTATAAAAACGAATGATTGGTAAAAACAGCTCACTGGTTTGATGTGACATTTCATAATCAAGTAGCCTTCAGTAGTGCATGGATTTGTATTAAGGGGATTAATTTTGTTATTTTATCTTTAGAATGAAAAGAGGCCCGTGGCTAAATAATAACAGCCGCACAGGTCGATCGGTCAGGTTAAGCTATGCTTGCTGCGGTGGGTCTGTGGATGGGTGACCATATTTACATACCGAGACCTCTCCGTGCCTCAGAAAGCACGTTAAGCCGTTGGTTCCGGCTGTCATTCGTGGATCTTTGACAGTCGTTACGGGTAATCAGAAGCCCGAAACTCTGACAACCAGTCTTACCAAGGGGTATCGTATTACCCAGTAACTGGGTTGTGGAGGTCAGATAGGCAGTCGCTCCATGTAAAATACGGAAATTGTGCCTCAGGGAAGACCCTGAGGCACAATTTCCGTATTTTCAAGAACGAAAAAGATTAGCATACGACGTTTCTAATATCCCAAAAAAAAAATACCCACATTTTATGCAAGTTTTTGACATTGATTGTCGCTGATATGAGACTTGAATTTGAACGATTTTCAACCACGAGAATTTGCCTTCGGTTTTGCTACTCCAGTTTACCTATGCAGTCTTAGTACAAACATTTACTTATTTAACTTTTTCTCAACAAAGCTCTCACAGAACCCATCAGTTGCGATCGCATATCCAACGATCAATAACAGCGCAACAAACTAAGACGGGGCTTGTCAGTAAGACAGCGCTGAACAATTCAGTCGCGGCTGTCAGTAAGACTGCTGAACACTGATGTGATGGCCAGCGTGGACCGAGTGATAAGAGAACAGCCTTATTTTTAATAAGTAATACAATATAACATTTATTGAGAACTAGCAGCGCCCCGCGGTCCACCCGCATAAGTTTCGAAAGACAAGTGGCGCCATCTATTATCATAATAACGTTATTTTTGTTTTCCTCGGAAACAGCACTTTTTTTCGGGATGAAAGGTACTCTATGTCCGTTTCTGTACACCTGACAACGTATATGCAAAATTTCAGGATGATCGGTTTAGTGGTTTAGGCGTGAAAAGGTAACAAACAAACTTACTTTCGCATTTATATATTAGTTAGAATAATTGTAGTTGTTTTTGGAATGGATACTCAAGACCCGTTGTCGGTGTACTTACAACAATAAACACGAAAAAGATAACAAAGAGACATAACGGCTATTACAGAAGGACTATGGCAATTGAATGAAGATAGCTCTGAGAACACACGAGTTGACAACGTGACATTTGCAATAACGTGATAGCCTTCCTCCTGAACATAACTAATAATATTTTCATAGAATAGGTGTTACTTTGAGTGAAGTAAAAACATCATTCAAGCTACTAAGTACGGTTTATGAAAATTCAAAAGAATGAAACGACACAGATACTCGAAAGACTGGTCGACCAACAAATAAACGGTTCTTAAAACTATCTAGAAACAGTTTCACAGTCGTCACCAACGTGACAGTGACACTGACGTGATAACCGAGTCCTTGTGACTTGGCGCAAGAGACGAGATAGTCACAATTGTAGAAGACTAATACTTCAAACTAAAGGAACAGATACTGCTGTAAGAACTATCTTGAAACAGTCTCAGACCTCACAGACGTGACACTAGCTCTGACGTGATAACCGAGTCCTTATGGCGTGGTGTAAGAGACGAGATAGTCATATCTTGTGAAGGACGAATGCTTGAAACTAAAGGAACACATACTGCTGTAAGAAGTATCTTGGAACAGTTGAGCCGTTGTCCTTGTCGGGCGTGACAGTTTTGTTCTGACGTGACACCACTGACTACATGTTGTGTGGTGCAAGTGGCAAAAGAAGTCTGAATTTTGTACCAGTGCGCAAAGGGGAGATAACAACATTGAGATGATTTGGTATTAACATTAAAGACAGAGAAAGAAATCGTAATTTTAATTTGGAGACAGTAAAAATTAGAGTAGGTAAATTACAAAAGTTTAAAGAGAATGGTTACTCTGGGTTTACGAGATAACCCAAAATCCAAGACAATTGGTAGATACAAATTACAGCAGCAATGTAGGAAAACGTTTAGCGATGATTTGGGCAGCGTAGCCCCACAAATCTCTGACACCCATTACTTGGGCCACGAAAGCAAGTCTGGAGTGAAATTTCCAGCGGAGGCGAGTAAACTTGGGGACGTGGCTGCGACAGGGATGCTCGCGTCATCTCGATGCAAGTTGATAATGCAAGCGTGTGCCCGACGGTTGTTTTAACTTCAGGCGCTGAAACTATCAACTGTCGAGCGGTGATTTCTTGGAACAGGCTTTGATGGCACGTCTCTATTTTCTTGGCTGGATGTTGGATCTGACAGTTGAAGAGTTTGTGTGCGACCATTGGTGATGTTTTTACTAAAGATGCTGCTGTCAGATGTGGACTTGGAACTAATTTTGATTGATGTGGTGGTGTGATTGGTGAGATAGATCGACCACTCGAAGTATGCAGAATTGTTTCACAAGTGTGAAGTGTCGCATATTTTCATCTAGCCTGGTATATGCCAATCGACTCTGATTCTCTTCTATTTATTGTGCTTTTATATGTTGTGTCCAAAGGATGTAACTTTTCGGGAAAGTTTGAGTATTTCCCAGTCAAAATTTCACATATCCATGTATCTAATTTTTAACGACGTAAAACTCCACAAATCCTGACCTACAACGACATTAAAACTGTACCATAAGAACATAACACGGCGCAATATCCCGAGGATGGCATTGTAAACCCGTCCATCCACCGTTCTTCAGAGGACGGGCTAGAGTACACCCGTGACAGTCATTTAAGACAGTGACGTGACACCCCCACCACCTCGCTCTGCGCCCCCCACCCGCTTCTCCCGCCAGATGGATTGATATTGCTGCACCGAGCAGACGTAAGAAGCGATAGCATACGGGAAATAAAAAATATAAAGTACTGTTATAGTTTTGAATTAAATGGGGAATTATGTTTGTGCGCTTCGGAATGGGGCTGTATTTCTTTTTGTTTTCGGTTCGTATTGTCTGTTTGCCAACGTGTTTGTTGTGCTTCTGAATAATGCATTTCTTATTGAGTAATTGGTAATCATGTTCAATGAAATCTGGAATCAAAACTTTAATTAGTTCTTTGTTGTGCTTATATAATTGTGGATTTCCTGAATGCAGGACGTGCACAAAAGTCAACCCAGACAAAGGATAATGAAATACAAAATATTTATCTCAGAATACTTCTTTATATTCAGCTTTGCAGCTTATTTAAGTTTTTATTCGAAAACACTACCTTCACATTGCATACCATGTACGTGTTTTTATAGTTTATAGACTTGATTTCACATGACTCTGACCAATTATCTAGTTCAACTAACTAGAAAAACTACTGCATTTGTAATTACATTTTCCAACAAAATAATAAAACCGCATCAAAACCTGCAGAGCACGCGCCATTAGACAGCTAAAAACATTTCTATTTCGCTACACTTCAAGTTGAAAAGTACGGCGATGGACGCAAACGAGACGCCGGGCCGCCGTGATGGCGATCCTGAGACAGTGACGTGACACGGAGAGCCACCCCTCCCCCCTCCCACCCATCACCCACCACCCGGGGGGTGCATATTGACCCACCCCGGATAATAAGGGGGTTATGCACTGAGGAGCGCACAAGTCGAGGCATCTTTTGTACGAATGTATGTTTTTAGAAATATAACTACTATTAATTTTCTATTGGAGAGTTTTGCGACATCTGAAATGAAGTATTGAAGGAAGGTTTTCGATTCATTACCGAACCTTTTGGAGATTACGTAGTTTGGAATTCGAGTTTTCTACTTGATTGAAGTCAAGTGGAAAATTTTGAGGGAAAGATTTTTGATTATGGAGTTTGATTAAAATATATTATGCTAGAAGTGTCTCAACTTATTACATATTTTATCGTTCTCTTTTTCAATCTCATTTACTTCAGTAAGTCTTTCTAATCAACTTTTCAGTTCTGAAAATTATTCACATTTTGACAAGAAGTCCTCGTCTGAGCACCGATTACTTCTAATTCAATTGCCTGAAAAAATATGAATGAGTTATAGTATAATATTTGCGTAATTTCAAAGCTAATAGTCTTAATATAATAATAATCATGTACAACTATATAGAAAAGGCAGGGGAAAGTATCATAGGGCATCAAAAAAATTATCCGCATCGCTGTCAACAGGAAGAGCGCCCAAAAGGCTGGCAGCATTGCCACGTTGTATGGCAATACTGATTCTTTGGCCAATAAAACCGGCCAGTCACGTGAAGAAAATATTGAAAGGAGATTAATTACCAAAATATTAAAAAAACAGATCCTATTCATTACGTCACTCAGAAAAACTAAAACCAAATGCAAGTGACTGGACGCTATGACACGGCGACATGGACAAGCCGTCATTTGCACAAAATTAAATACCCCTCAAAGACGGACGGGGCGTCCGTCCACCCCACGTCGGGGGCACAGATGGATTGATATCGCCCCACGATGCAGGTGGGCACATCTCGGCACAACGATTTATAAAGTAGTGTCTTATGTTGACTGTACTACGTTTTATGTTTTTAAATTGTAGTTGCTTTGGTAGTGGACATGATTAAAATGGGTGTGTTTTGTAGAAAATAGAGTATTGAAAGCTGTGTTTCTTTTCCATTTCTAATTAGGGTAAGCATGTACTCGTATTTTACGGTTCTGTTAACTAAAAACTGAGTTTTACATAAATATTTTAGCAAAACGTGTGGGTGCAGTTTACAGCAAGTATCCATACTAATATTATAAATTCGAAAGTAACTCTGTCTGTCTGTCTGTCTGTATGTTACCTTTTCACGCCTAAACCTCCGAACCGATTTAGATGAAATTTGGTATACCTAGAGATAGTTTGAGTCCCGGGGAAGGACATAAGATAGTTTTATTTCGATATTCCCACGGGATCGACATTTATGCGGGTGAAACCGCGGGGCGCAGCTAGTAATTAAATAACACATTGTCGTCATAATATTATGCACTAAGCGAATATATTACTAATCAAAGAATTAAAATGCAGTAAGCAGAGATCTATTGAAAAACAAACAATTCAACTATACACTCAGACATCAAAATTAAATGACTGAAACTTAAAAGCATTTAAAAAAAAACCAATTACAGGCAATTTTGAATTGTCAAGGGTCGGTGGGTCAGAGAGATGAAGCTCGTTGCCCATCCCAAAGAGTATTAGGTTCCTATTATGAATAATCAAACAAACCAAAACACAGATCGTATACTTACTGCAAAAATCATACCAGTCAAATTGATTATTGAACGACCTATCGTTCCTTCTCTTTTATTACATAATCAGCCTATAACGTTCCCACTGCTGGGACACAGGCCTCCTCTCTGTGAGAGGGAGTGGGCCGTAATCCACCACGCGGGCCCAGTGCGAGTTGGTGGATGTCACATGTCTTCGAATTTTTGGTTCTAGGACATGCCGGTTTCCTCACGATGTTTTCCTTCACCGTTTTGAGAGCAGTGGTGATGAAATAATTTACACAAAGTAAAGCGCCTGTCGGGGTTCGAACCTACGACCTACAACTTGTAAGTCGCGGCTGATACCACTGGGCCACCACTGCTCTCTGCTCTCGTGGGTCTCTTTTATTACCTCATCATTATCAAGCATAATGAAATGAATCCGAATGAAAATTTAAATCCAACAGAAACAATAAGCTCGACCCTCGAACACAAATAAAAAATACCAAAATTAATAGTCAAAAGTCGGAAAAAACAACATCCCTCTCTTACACGCCATAAAAACGCGACTAAGACACATGTCCCCCCTTATTATCTTCAATTAAGAAACTCCGATAATGTAGTGTGACATACGGACGTAATGTCCAAACAACGTAGGCCTGCCAACACGTAACACAACTTCACAATTAGGGCTCAAGTTGAACAAGTCTTTTGCATCTAAAAAAATTACGCTACACTTTATTTTGTCCAATTTCAACCCTATTCCACCGAGATAAAAGTTGTAGCGACGGCAAGAGGAAAGTTGCCGTTGAGTTGCCCGTGAGTGATGGCCGGTGGACGGTGAGTGATGGGCCCCTGTAACACGTGATTAGTGGATACTGCTCGCTCCCGTAATCTGGGATAATGAGTCGTGATGGTAATCATTCTGTGGTCATGGACTGAATGACAGATGTCATTATTTGTCTTTTTTCGCAGACATAACATATAGTAGGTAATTATGGCAACATTCATTCTGTTTACGTGAATATTTCGTAGGGGATATGGAACAGGATAAACTAATGCCTTAGTATGTCACAGGCACTGTATGTAGACGTCCATTGATTGATTACTTAGTACTTTGTCTGGCGTTCGGTGTACAAAAGGAGGGATGGATACTGAGAAATGTGCAGGATACAGGCCCTGTATATGTTAAAGCAAACATCCAAGAGTCTGTAGAACTTTTAATTTTGATAAAGATTGCGTTTCATTAGAAGTAAAAACTTTTTACAGAAGATTCCCAAATGTGCTCTGATTTTCATGGGCTTCGTAAGAAGGGCCTCCACACGTGATGACACATGACGTTGGTTTTATACAGACTGGAAAGCTAGCCAGTTTTAGACATGGCAATCAGCGCACCAAACCTTGAAAACAGGTTAATCTTTCTACTAAGTACAACATAAGCTACTCGCGTAAAGCTCGTGATGTGAGGATAGAAGAAAATAATTTTCAACTTGAAATTGAAAATACATTCAAAAACAACATCAAAATCAATGCAATTTCAAAACTGTAAACACACGTCCCTTCCGAACCAGCTAAAACTTCACTCGAACGAGTCAATAAATAGGATTTGATCACAAAGCTGTCAGTTGCAAATATTATAGACACTCCACCGGAAGCGAGTCTCAGCTGTCAGTGTCATGCGATTGTGTCACATCCTGTCGCGAGAGGCGATTTGACGAGGACGTGTGTCAGTGCTCGGTTTTTAAATCAGGAATGTGTTGTGTGAGCAGGGTTGGTGGGGATGGTTTTGAATGTCGAACAGGGTTAACTTCTATTTCGTCTTTGGGTGATGTTTGATAAACAATGATATTTAAAGATAGAACGAATACCAGAGACTTTTATAGATGCAATATAGTTTTAAATTTTATTGTTGCGAATGTGAGCGCCATCATTGGTTTCACAGAACATTAATCTATATACCCTAGGTGTCATCTCCTGCACCTACATAAAAACAAAGTTACAGGGCTACAACGTACAAATGTTTCGGTATCAGTCTTGATATACAGAATTTATCGCAGAACTCAATTCAAATTCCATTCATTAGCGAATCAAAAATTTTTCCATTCAGGGAACCAAAAATATGGCAGACATTATAATCATCGTCATCGACCATATTCTTAACAAAATCATTCTGAAATTAATATTACACTCGATACGTATCGCACCCGATAGGATCTGCCGATACGGTAACGCCGTGAGCTACATTACTAGCACATGCGTCCGGGGCGGGGCGGGACGGGCCGGGACGAATCGTACACGGTTCACCTGTCCTAATATATTTCAGTGTGTTGTTGCCTTTAGATATATCTTTACGGGTTTACCGCTATGCTTAGATCAGGCTGCAGAATGCAGATGTTTGCTGCTGAACTTGGGTTTCTTTATGGGCTGTGGTTGTGGTAAATACAAGCCCCCCTCACCAAGTTTAATAAGGAGTGAGGTTCACCATACGTTTTCCGAGGAGGCATAACAGAGTTTTTCGTTAAAAGTAAATGTTTGCTTTGAATATGTAAATAGAATGAAAATTCTAACCGTTTTATCAATTGGAACTCACCAAAATGCACCGTTAACCCGAAAGTAGATGGGTTCAATTTGGTGAGTCCTAGTTTACCAAAATCAAACTTCGGACCTCACCCTCAACAGTTTCACATACCAACAAAGATTTCGTCATGAAAACATGCAATACTGACACATCTCTGCCAACTTAACCCAACAATTACTTTTTACCCCTCTCCTTCAAATCAAGCCCCCCTCTTTGTATCACAAGGTGGCTACCATTAATTCTTTTTGTCTCCCACTGCAATTCTTTTTTCTTTTCTTTTAAAACAAAAACCAACCTTCATTTGCTACAGCACGCGAGCTTTACATATCAACGTGTTGTTCCTGAGTTTTTTTTCCACTATGTTTGTAGACGGTCGAGGGGTTAAGATGACTTGGGAGGTAATGAAAGGATGCAGAAAACAGGATAGTGGTTCCGTAATGAGATAAATAGAGTTAATAGTGGATGGAAGTTTTAATTAGAAACCATGCCCACTTTCGGGGAGTAGAGTGTCAAAGTGGAAAGTCAGGGGTTGTGAGTTCACATGTGACCAGTTTTAGATGAACTTGTTGTAACAAGCATTTTAGCTTAGCATAATAATAATCAGCCTATAATGTTCCCATTGCTGGGACGCAGGCCTCCACTCTGTGGGAGGGAGTGGGCCGTAATCCACCACGCTGGCCCAGCTCGGGTCGGTAGATGTCAGATGTCATCGAATTTTTGGTTCTAGGACATGCCAGTTTCCTCACCATGTTTTTCTTCATCGGATTGAGAACAGTGATGAAATTAAAAAGTATAACTGTCAGGATTCGAACCTACGACCTACAACTCGTAAGTCGCGGCCGTTTCCACTGGGCCACCAGTGCTCTTTATAATGAGGCATTTTAGCTGAGTGCTTAAAATCACTGGCTTACTTTGAGAAAACATGGTTAAAAATTTCATAGACTGAAATTGGTAGGAAGGAAGCAAGATGGTCAATAATCACTCTTATGCCTTGTCTTTTAAAGAGGCTTTTGCCTGGCAATGTGACAGTTGCACGCCAATATCATTATAAATTCTGTAAAGAAATTATACTGCATACGAGATAAATACTCTCTAAGTACTAGCATACTAATTAACACAAGCACACACTCATTAGGTTTCTTTGTTCATGCTATAAAGGCGTGTGCACAAAAGCGAACGGATAATATTTTTTGGGCTGAGTGCATACAGGATCACATCGCGCCTTTACAATCGCCAGGCTGACGTCCGCAGACTTGCTCCGCCACAACGGGGTGAGGATATAGTGGTGAGCGGGTGCGACAGCGATTTGAAAGAGGAGGACCTAGTTGGTGACAGGAAAATTTGTTTAAAAGCTTAGGGTCTTACCACAAAAACTTAAACACTTGTTCACGTGTGTCTAATGTCAGTGTTACGTCAAAGTCCATATAAATATGTCGTGTTTAAAATGTGTTCAGCCTAAACAACTGATAAACACTGTTTTGTGGTAGTAAGGTTATTGTTCAATGTCAGTTAAATGGTATGATTTGGCAAATCTCTATTGAAACCAAACGGATTCTTCTATTGTCATATGGTGGAGAACCAAAAAAATTGCTGATGCGGTATGTATGACACAGTGAAAACATTACACAGCCCGTTTAGTCCACTCTCGGCCCCTCAACCCCCAATAAATAATGTGTCCACTAGCCAGCCATTTCAAAAATATGTTTTTTTCTGAATGACATTAATTAACTTGGTAAAATACACTAATGAAACAAATCTGAAGTTGAATAAGTTCAGTAAGTCAGTTGTAGAGTTGATTGTACTTGTTTGTCTTACAACAAAACATTCCTTCTTTCTTTAAGTCAAACTGAAAGTAGTTTTACACCAATAGAAATTGAGGGGTGGGTAAATTTTCTAAATCGCTGTCGCTACCTCCCATCACACACCTACCATCCTTAATTCGACAACACATAAGCAATTTCCCGCTAGCGAAATAAGCGAATTAAAATCGCCTCAAAGCAACTGCTAGCAAAGAAACGCCTGCATACGTCGAGGGGTTTATTTTTAGCTATTTACCCCTCGGGGGGTGACTGACGAACGGTCAGCCTTTGAACGCGTTGTTTAGAGTTGAAATTTTTAATTTTAAAGTTGTCTTTGGAGTACCTGCACCTAGTAGGATTGTGGGGGTAGGTTGTTTTTAGACGTGTAGTCTCTTTTGGATTTTGCTTTTCTGCTTTTGGACTTAGTTGTGACGTTTGTTGGGATTACAGTAGGAATACGATTATTTTCAGGCAAATGTGAAAAAAAATTTGTTGTTTATTTTTTTTCAGTAGGTATGTAGTTAGTGAATTAAATGAGGGGCTTGTGACTAAGTAATAACAGCCACACGGGTCGATCGATCAGGTTAAGCTACGCTTGCTCGGTTGGTCCGTGGATGGGTGACCATCTTCACAAATAAACCCCTCCGTGCCTCGAAAAGCACGTTAAGCCGTTGGTCCCGGCTGTTATTCGTGAATATTTGACAGTCGCTACGGGTCGTCAGTAGCCCGAAAGTCTGACAACCAGTCTTACCAAGGGTATCGTATTACCCAGTAACTGGGTTGTGGAGGTCAGATAGGCAGTCGCTCCATGTAAAATACTGGTATTCAGCTGCATACGGTTAGACTGGAAACCAACCCCAACATACATAGTTGGAAACTGCTGGAAACGGCTGGGCAGATAATGATGAGTTAGTGACTCAACTGGCTGTTACTAAACATGTTAGGGGGTAATCTTTAGCTCATCGTCCGATCAGGACCAGGCCCGTGCCGGACGGAACGTATGTGTTCCACGCGCGCCTGAAAGAGATGTCAGCAAAAATGAAGGGGCTCCCAGGGCCGAAGCCTGCCAGGTCAGCGGGATTGTCCGAAAGAGTTACCGCTACCCCGGAACATAAAGGGCTAAGGAGGGAATACGGGTGGGTTTTAGTCAGTAAGAGTCTGACACTCCCTTTCCTTCCACCCAGAGAAAAAAAAAAGATCTTTGGGTATTAAAACTGCAATCGATTTGCGTCCTCTTAGGATACATCCTCCACAATAATGCAGGACGTATCCTTTATCATCATTGCATTTCACCCCTCATGCAGAGAAAAGTTACATAGTAATAGTCTCATAAATATAAGATCACGCCTTTTTTCCCCGGGTTAGGCAGAGGTGAAGGTAGGTACCCTATTTTACATCTACATTTCGCCACTTATGTTTCAGTATTAGAGGCCCGGGTGAACCTACTGTAATCAACCGGGTATAAATGAAGACTTGAAACACCTAGTAACGCTTTGCCCAACCTGAGAATACCAGCAGTAGCGGATAATTCCACCGGACATTACGTCACAAAACTTAACCATTTTTACGTAAACTTCTATCACACATAACATTCCCATATCATTAAATTTAATGTTAATTAGAACATCCGTTATTACGATTGAAGAAATCTCATTGGACGAGATGTTTCATATTCATTCATAGATCATTATTTAATTACCTACTTATATACTTCGTAATCACAGGAAAGTCGTGTACATAACAGAAGATGAAGTTAATTAAAAACGACTAACTAAACGTACAAATAAATACAAAGAAATCCTTTTGTTTTTTGGTCACCCAGGCGTCGAATGATAGGACGCGGTCGGGCTAGGTGGAGCGATGATCTTCGCAGGGAGGCTGGTAGCAGCTGGATAAGAGTTGCCGAGAATCGAGCTAAATGGCATGTAATTAGAGAGGCTTATGTCCAGCAGTGGACTGCCGTAGGCTGATGATGATGAGGAGCCCAGAAGACTGGCGCAGCATTGTGTTGCGTTACAATATCCTAATCCTGACAAACAAGGGCTGGCTTTTACCTTGGCCAGAGGCTAAGCATTGCCATACAACGTGGTAATGCCGCCAGTCTCTTGGGTACATTACCAGTCGACAGCTATGCGGATGAATTTTTCGTTAGTTTGAATATAGTTTTAGTTAAGTTAGATTTCAATTTTGTTACTTTTGTTAATTAAGGATATATGTATTTTTCTGCATAAATAAATCCTAATTACTTCCTACTTAATATTATAAACGCGAAAGTTTGTGAGGATGGATGTATGTTTGTTACTCTTTCACGCAAAAACGACTGAATGGATTTGGATGAAATTTGGCACACAGATAGTTTATATACAGGATTAACACATAGGATAATTTTTATCCCGATCTTCTCACGGGATCGATACTTCTGCGGGTGAAACCGCGGGGCGCAGCTAGTAATATTATAAAAGCGAAAGCATGTTTGTTACCTTTTTACGCCTAAACCACTGAACCCATCATCCTGAAATTTTGCATATTTTTACTTACGTTGTCAGATGTACAGAAACGGACATAGGGAATTTTTCATCCCAAAAAAAGTGCTGTTCCCGAGGAAAACCACAATAACGTTATTATAATAATAGATGGCGCCACGTGTCTTTCGAAACTTATGCGTCCATACTAATATTATAAATTCGAAAGTAACTCTGTCTGTCTGTCTATATGTTACATTTTCACGCCTAAACAGCTGAACCGATTTAGATGAAATTTGGTATAGAGATAGTTTGAGTCCCGGGAAAGGACATAGGATACTTTTTATCCCGATATTCCCATGGGATCGATCCTTATGCGGGTGAAGCCGCGGGGCGCAGCTTGTATTCTATAAGTATGATTAAAAAAAACAATTTTAATTAAGTCTGAAAGAAGTTCTAAGTTTTATTGCGGCGTTTTTGAAACTTAGAATGTCTTTCGATTTTCACTTGTTTTAATGAAGGATTCACTTCGTGATAGGTTATTAGGGACTGCTCTTTGCGTGAGCCATTTGTAGCACGAAGTTCTTTTGTATAGCGCCATGCTACTTGCACTTGGTACTAGAATATACGTCATGGATGGTACACTAACAATGCTCACACCAAGCTCAGATAGGGCTCTAAAATTATATGAATTCAAAATGATTCTGCTATCCACTTAGCCTTCATTTGAACTCCTTTGAATTCGGACCATTTTACAATCCCTAATCAAATTCGTACAGTCCACAACAAAAGTACATTGTAAAAAGACGAGCAGCTCATTAAGTACAATCGTTAATTGCGCAGTCAAATCGAACGCTACCTAACTTCATTACATTCTTCCGTTAATACGACATCGGACGGCGCCGTCCGGGGCCGTCCGGCGAGTTATGCAATGAGCACCCTCCAATTCCGATCACGTGCGAAACGGACCGGGGGCTGCTAATTAAAAATCGAAGGATTTTTGTTACTAACTGTACTTGTTAGGTATCGGGAGAAGTATCGATGGACTCGAGTTTTTTGTCGAAGAAATCTTGCGATAAATTGCGTATAGATATGGCACGGCCCTAAAACGGAAGCGTGTCCGGGGTTTGTGAACGGTAGCATATAGATAACTGTGCCTTGGGTGGAATAGGTTCTTGTTATTTTGGAGATTTCTGTCGACAGATATGAATTTTCGAGTTTGATGACGTTTGCTGATACTGGGTGAAGATGTTTAAGTTACGCTTCCCTTTATATTTTCAAGGAAGTTTTTCGTAATCACGGTACGCACGACGACATAACAAGCTATATATTTCCAGTATAAGCTGACTTCTCACTGTATCAAAAACCTATACAGGGTGTCCCTGGAAGTATGGATCAAATCGAATAGGGGCATGGGCAACTTCATTTCCAAACGTTTAAACAAAAAAAAAAACAAAAAAAAAAGAGAAGAGAAATCGAAGCGTTTCTAAAAAATTTTTAAAAGAAACTATCAGGGCTATAATTTTTTTTTTTTTTAGATAGCCCTGATAGTATTTTTTTATGATTATTTGTCTTTGAGCACTATGCGAAGTGATTGAAAAAAAAAATTGGTCATAAACTTCTGAACCGTAAAAAAATTCACCGACATTCTCAGGGTTAAAAAGTTTGGAAATGACCTTGCCCACCACGCCCCTATTCGATTTGATCCATACTTCCAGGGACACCCTGTATAATGCGAGGTCACCTAAAACTGGAAATGTATAGCTGCCTCTGTAAGATTTGGGAACTCAGCCTTTCTCGTGAAAGTATTCTTAGTATTATTCTTGTTTCCATGTACCTACATAGATACATTGATGACATCACACTACGATCGACAAGATTCACAGAATCTGAATCGCTTTCGCACATGAATTGCACCAACCGCGGTATTCTAAGTGCTTGCTCGTTTTCAATCGACCTTTGAACCTACAATTATTAAGTAGAGTAAAAAATAGTTGATTAACTTTAGTTTTTATCCAGTGTAAACGAGATTCTTCAGCATTTTCCCAAATGCCGCAGTATCACAATTTTACTTACACGACTTCTACATCGCAGGTCAACACGATTATTCTGCCCAATTTAAAACAAAAAAACGACACATGTTGAAAGCACCTACGCGAAAAAAATATAAATAAAATATATACTCAAGTCAACGTCCTACATACAACAACTTGTACGTATTTCTTTACTATTACAGGGACACCTCCCCTCCCGCCCCGCGCCTCCCACCTTACACTCCGGATCTCATGCTTACAAACTGTCGCATTACCGGTCCATCCTTGCCGACAATACCCTGACATTCCTCCTCAAAACTCAACTCTATCACGTCGCAATACGGACTATGTGTCGCGAAAATGTGACTACGGAACGCAAACGAGAAAACTTGTCAATGCAAATTGAACTATATATTCAGAAGCTAAGGTTGAAGTTTGCCTGTAGTGCACTCGGTATGGTAATGATAATTCTAAGCAAATGCCATAAGGAAATAAGCTGAGTGGTTCCTTTTGGAATTGTTTACTTGAGAAGATTTCGTTTGGGTAAACAAAAGGTGGACGATGACCATAGGGTGGTGACACACCAGCGAAGGCTTTAGTGGCCACATTACCCTGCAGACGATTGATGGGAGACAGATTGCTTATTTATAGATTACAGTATGGCCATGCGCACCGCTATCGAAGCGAATTGGAAAAATACGAACTGAAAAGTATTTATACTGCCGAGCTAGAAGTCTACAGAGCCTTATGAATTTAAATTATCGTCGACAAGTTTACAAGAGTTGATCTATCATACAAGCATACTATAATTATCTACTTTTTTGGGTTCCGTACCCAAAGAGTGAAAACGGAACCCTATTACTAAGACTTCGCTGTCTGTCCGTCCGTCCGTCTGTCTGTCACCAAGCTCTATCTCAAGAACCGCGATAGCTAGACAGTTGAAATTTTCACAAACTATGTATTTCTGTTGCCGCTATAGGTAATAACAAATACAAAAAACAAAATAAAATAAATATTTACTATTTTAGGGGGCTCCCATACAACAGACGTGATTTTTTTGCCGTTTTTGGCTCGATATTAATAACGACAACAGGTAGACGCTTGAAATACACTGGTCATCAAAAAAATCGGCCCACCCACTTTTTGTTCAATAACGATCGATTGTTTCATAGATAAGCTGTTTCACATATTTGTTTATTATTTTGAGGGTCGATATTATGATGATTGACGTCTTGTTTGTCATAAATCTTATTGCACTTGAAGGTAAATAATTTTTTATACAGAAATACTGTTGAGTGCCGATTTGACGGTTATACATCGGAGCAAACCGACCCGTTCTTTCAGTCAGAAACAGAGTTTTTCTAGGGATTTAAAGTTAATATCGTTAAGTTTAATTGCTGAGGCTGTAGTTTCGAATAATTCTGTCTAAAAATAATGGACACTACTGAAGCTGAAGCGGCCCAAGTTGTGGCTTTGCTGCAACAAGGCTTAAGTCAACGTGTCGTGGCCAGGAGGTTAAATCTCAGCCGTTCTGCAGTTCGGCGAGTTTACCAAAGATTTCTGGAGACTGGGCAGTATCGAAGAAGATCTGGATCTGGAAGACATAGGGTGACAACTCAAAGGGATGACCGCTTTATAGTGGTATCAGCTTTACGAAATCGACACCTTTCTGGCGTTGATCTCCAGCGACGCTTACGTGAAGATCGGGGTGTGGCTATAAGTGACAGTACTGTAAGGAGGAGACTACGTGAGCAGAATTTAAGGCCACACAAGCCAGCAACAGGGCCACAATTGACCACAGCTCATCGACAAGCCAGAATTCAATTTGCGCAGAATCACGTCAACTGGACTATCGGCCAATGGGAGTCAGTTCTTTTTAGCGATGAGAGTCGGATGGCTTTATACGGTTCTGATGGACGCCGTAATGTCATGCGACGGCCAGGTGAACGTTATGCCCAGTGTTGCATAAGAGAAACAGTCAGTTATGGTGGGGGCTCTGTAATGTTTTGGGCAGGGATATCTTTAACTGGACGCACGGAGCTGGTTTTCATAAGAAGTGGTGCTTTAACTGCGGTACGCTACATCACAGAGATCTTGGAAGACCATGTGGTGCCATATGCCGGCTATATTGGCGAAAATTTTGAATTAATGCATGATAATGCACGGCCACACGTAGCGCGTATTGTCACCGATTATCTTGAAGAGGTCGGCATTCGGGTTATGTCGTGGCCAGCAAGAAGCCCTGATCTTAACCCTATAGAGCACATATGGGACACCCTAAAACAAAAGGTTAGAGCCCGTAATCCAGCCCCTACATCCTTAGGAGACCTAGAAATTGCTATCAGGGAAGAATGGAACCGAATCCCTCAAGAGACCATCAAAACCTTGATTAGGTCACTAAAAAGGCGAATGCAGGCCGTCATTCGAGCAAGAGGGGGGAATACTCAATATTAAACTGCAAAAAATGTGTTCATAACACCTAAGACTGAAAAATTAGAGCGTGTTTAAGATAAATCAAAAACAGTGTAAAATTATTCTTTTTAGTTTTTATAATCAAATTTCTTTTTTTTTATAATTTTTATGTTTATATTGTGCTAAAATTGGTGTAAATAAACAAGTCCAATTAAACATATCAGTACTAAACCATTATGTTTTGTTTCGCTGAAGAAAAAACGTGATTTGCGGTAAAACTGCAGGTGGGCCGATTTTTTTGATGACCAGTGTATTTACAGAATAGCTACTTAGTTGTAGGTATACTCACTTTAAAAATAAATAAAGTAATTTCTATTTTTTTTTTATTTCTTGTAGTGTTAAATATTGTACGGTGGTACGGAACCTGTGTTTGTTAATTATTTCAGTTTGTTTATTTATTGGCCATCACATTAATCTTTCGCCAACTACTGAACAAGGGGCTTCTCAGAAATCGCTGTATTCAAGGACCTCATGACTAGATCACTATGCAAAGTCCAGTGTTTGCTGACTCTCATCGTCTAAACCTTAACCTAGACCTTTACGACTCCAACAGTAGCAGTTACTGATAATAAAGTCGTCTATTCTACGGATATCAAACGGCAAGTTACATCTCTAATACAATGTGAATACAGCAATATTCAGTTGCGATAAGGTACACCTCACTGCTACCGTAACTGCAAACAGCACCAGCTATTGCTAGAACCAGTTTAAGATTCCAAAAGTGTCAATATTTACAAGGTTATCAACACAAACTATCGAATAAAGAAACCGATGGCAATCATCGTAATCGGGCGGTTACAAGACAATGCACTACCACAATAGAGGGCCATTCTGAAAGCGCTCAGTACTAGCGACCAATCGCGTTGAGTGAAAACTGCCATAAACGGCGCTGAATAGCCCTGCCAGATCAGCAGGGAGACGCGGAAGTAGGTAGAAAGGTTTTGCATCAGTGAGGTTTTGAAATGGCTACTGAATTGTAAAGCCGGTAGTCGCTTCGTTTGATAAGGATGTGTTAAGGAACTGTTACTGGAGTTTCAAAGAGATATATTTTAGAATAATTATGTGTTTAGGTTATATTAGAAACTGAAGATACCATAGAACATTAATATAGGCAATTATGAAGAGTCAACTTTTCCTGAATTACCGTTTCGAACTAACATGAAACTTAATGAAAAACCTTTATGAAAACAATACCTTATTTTAAACCCTATTAAAGTAATTCAAACAGCAATCCCCAAACTAATTCAATAAACAATCCAGCCATAACAGAGAAACAGGACAAACATCAAAATTTAAAATCGCTTTCACAGAAATTGAGGATAAGAGAAACAGTACAATGTGGCTATTAGCAGTAACTTATTATAGACAATTTCCTACGTTGGTACGCGACCAATCGGCCTGAGTGAGAACCGCTATAAACGGAAACAGTTACGGAACGGAATTATGGAATAAGGGACTCTTTGGACCGAGGCGTCCCTGGATTGGGACGGTGACATCTTTGGCTAGTGTACTGAATAATCTGGTTTCAAGAAATTGCGATAGAAAAGGTTAATTATGTATTAGCTGTTTAATTTCCAAAGCTTGTCCTGAGACTCTGAATAAAATGAAAGAAACAAACCTAGACATTTAATAAATTCTATCAAGCTTTTCAAACGGATTAGTGGAAGATGTAGAATCTAAAGGCATTTACCCATAAGTCGCTTAGACGATACCCATGTGACGTACAGTCACAAGCACCAATATGTCAACACTTGGCAATTTTCAATTGCGATTTTTTCGTGAAATAACGAATGCAACGATGAAATACGACACTTAACATAAACCTATGGGTTCGAAAATACTATTTTCGTAATAACATAAAATTTCATTCAAAAATAAAGGAGAAAATCGCCTTTGAATACAGCCAAGTGTATACATACTAATAGACGTGACTGTACTAGATTTGTACTCCAAAACTACATCTTTAATTTCATAAATTATAGTCTCATCAACGACTGTCGCCTCTTCAACAACATCAAGTTTAGAAAACAAGTCCAACACTTTCATAAACATTAACAAAACTTAATCAACTCCATTCAATTCCTTATTCTAAAACAATACAATCCCAACATTTCCTGATCTGCATTACTATTATTACAATACAGTTCTAAAACCCGTCTAACTTCACCTTTACCATCCTTTAATTGGTACTAGCCTAGCTAATGTTGCTAGGTAAAATACTGCCGTCCTGTCTACGTTAGTGCGTTGTTTATTCTATGGCCGGTTTAGGAATTTACGTTCCATTGTGTACCGGCGATGTTTTAGGTATCGGGAAGGTCAATGACTTTGATGCACTAGTTAAATATGTATCGAGTTTTGTTACGGTTAAGGTTAGGAAGATCGGGTTTGGTTTAATTAAATAATATACATAATCAGCCTATATTGTTCCCACTGCTGGGACACAGGCCTACTCTCTGTGAGAGGGAGTCGGTCATCTACCACGCGGGCCCGTTGCGGGTTGGTATTTGGTTTAATTGGTTTGGTTGGTTTTATTGTCTGAAACAATGATTTCAGTCTTTCACTCACTCTACCTTGTCAAAAAATGGTCGCGATTCTGTTTCTTTTTGACGCCTCTGATATCCATACTATCCAAACTTAATCTTATAAATTCGAAAGTAACTCTGTCTGTCTGTATGTTACCTTTTCACGCCTAAACCGCTGAACCGATTTAGATGAAATTTGGTATAGAGATAGTTTGAGTCCCGGGAAAGGAAATAGGATAGTTTTCATCCCGATATTCCCGCGGGATCGAAACTTATACGGGTGAAACCGCGGGGCGCAGCTAGTACAAAATATGGCAGAGACTTGACTTGATTGTCATGGAAATTACATTTTTGATAGTGTGAGCTCACTCTTCTCTGGGACACCTTTTTTTGCGCGATGTAGAATCCAAATTACAGGGAATCCACTTGGGCTTTACTATTTGACAGTTAAAATCTATAACAAGTTGGTTATCAATGGTTATTTATGTGCACATAATAAACTTTTCTCTTTAAATAGACGATTATAAAATACAAGTACCTATTCTATAACAAGTTGGTTATCAATAGTTATTTAAGTGCACATAATGAACTTTTCTGTTTAAATGGACGATTATAAAATACAAGTAGGTAGCCATGCCTAGATCATGATGATTTCTGTAAACTATACGATTAAGGTTTCATGCCAAAGGGAAAAGCAGATTTTCCCTAAGTTTTCTAAATAAAACTTTCACAATATCAATGGGTATAACCATTCTACGAATACCTAGAACTGCTTGTTGCCATTAGGTCTTCATATTCTTTACAAAGACTTGTAACTTGATATTTTCTCTTTATTTCTCTCTTAGCTGTGATTTGCTTCTTAGAACTTGGTTTTAACAGCAAGCTATCTTAACCAGGAGGTATATACACATAAGGTT
The DNA here is from genome assembly GCA_945859645.1 of Amphipoea oculea. Lineage (NCBI taxonomy): Eukaryota > Metazoa > Arthropoda > Insecta > Lepidoptera > Noctuidae > Amphipoea > Amphipoea oculea. Next base: position 22,377,469 of record OX243873.1, read on the forward strand.
CTAATTTATGTACATGATTAAACATCTCGAACTTTCCACAATAATTAAATCGATACCTACTAATTTCAAAAATTATCATGCAGTTCTTATTCGGAATCGATTACGAGAAAATTCTCGAATCGATATCATAGTGGACAAATTATGTAAATAGAGAGGGGGGGTATCTTCAATCTATAAGACGTTAATGGACAGACAGACATGGAGGCTGTTAGCTATAAAGATATCAATCAAGCTGAAGTTAGGGACATTTTGTTGTTATTTCAAATGGTCTTGTACTATTAAATTAGCATCGGAATGGTACCGGCGCATTCCCATAAGATCACGGTATCAGAGTACTGTGTGTGGTACAAGGCAGAAGTTATTTTCCAATTAGATTTGATTTGATGTTGAATTAACTTAAGGAGCACGTTAACCTGGCTATTGTAGACGCGTTACTTTATTAGTATGCCTAGATACCATATTCGGGCCTAGAATGCAATTATGGGGTCATTGTCATCAAATGTAAAAAAAAAATGACTGATGACGAAGTATTGTATGTATTGCGTAAAAGATTGTAATAATTTATTTCGTTAGTAATCCGTAGATAAATAAATAAATCTATTGTTTCTTAGACTTACCTACCCACAATTAAGGGCAAGTAGTAATTATTTTATGGCAAATCACATCAATCGAAAAGTTCAAATCAAAATCTAGCATTTAATTTTTACTGCCGTTGAAATATTTTATCGAATCTATACTTATTGGATGTAAATACGCATCCCGCCTGTGTAACACACTTTCAATCATTTTGAAGGATATTGCTGCATATTATGATCTAAAAATTTGTCGACCGACAACTTAAATTACGCAATTAATGTTGTTGAATTCAACAATCAACAACAACAATCAACAACAATTGCGTAACACACTATCATTATAGTGTGTTACGCAATTACCCTAAAAGGATACTGCAAAACGCGCGCGTTTGTAACAATTTTATTCCAACCCTCCGACTTTCAAATCGTTCCCTCTTGTAACTCGCTCCACGTCTCTCAATGACCTTTCTATAAATGCACTGAGAGCGAAGCATAGATTACTTGTAGCGCACAATACCCGTTAAGGAAAGCTCCCGCGCACTGCAAGCTTATAGGAATCAATCGACTGACAACTGATGCGACTGTCCTATTGGTTATAATTAGCCAATAGAAAAAAGCGTATAATATTCATTCTCATTTTTTCCCACGGAACTAGGTAGAAACTCAGCTAGGTAGCATATTGTACAGTCACCAAAAGAGTTAAGTAACCGATGGATGTTTTAGAATAAAATCAAATTTGATAAATTAACTGTTTGTTTTCTATGAAATAAATTAAATCTTATTCGAATACATTTATCGGTTTACTAAACTTTAACTACAGAGTGAAATTGAATTCATGGGCATCCTTTTAAAGGGTCATTGTAATCATCATTATGAACAAACTTTTACTATGGCACTAAACCTAAAAGCGCGAAAAAAAATTACCTCTTCCCTACATTTTGACGAGTTATGAGAACATAAATGCAAGAAACAGCTGATTTTTTTTCGCGATTTTAGGTTTAGTCTCATAGTAAAAGTTGTTCATAATGACGAGTACAATGACCCCTTAAAAGGGTGCCCATGAATTTTATTTCACCGTGTATATCCGAGGACCCTGGTTACATATCTTCTTTGGTGACCGTACTATATACCTAAGTATGTTTATGAGGAGTTTATTGTATGTTTAGTATTAAAAGCCTTATTGTGGTACGGTTATTGAAATAAATATGCATTTTATGCAGTAAATAAATAAGATATTAATATCGGACTATTAGTGTGAATGTGAGAATCGATGGGAAACTTCGTTGTCCACCTGCGTGTTTTCACAATGGGGTTTCTTATGTGGGAGAGCGATTATATCTGCTTTGGTAGACAACGAATAATCGTAGTCGATATCAAACTGGACTTTAGGGTTATTCATGTATGTATGACGGCTGAATTGACGCAGTCGCTGTAAATGTTTCTTGCTTGTTTGATTCCAACAGACCTTCAGATAATTGTGCCTTACAAAGTATAATATTATGTAGTGCGTTTCAACAAATAGTTCCTATGCCGTTATGTTGGCAACAATGTACTTATACCACTTCTTATTCTTCACCACTCCTGTTTTGGGCATGATTCTAACACGGACACCTTATAAATCTTAAAAAAACCGCAGAATCGTCTTCCCATATCTACTATCTTGACAGACATGGGTACAAAACACATATGTATATTCCTAGCGGAGGACAGGGGAGCCAACATTATAACATAGGAACTATTTGTTGAAACGCATTCTATGAGATTTGTGACTAACAACAACGCAGGAAAAAAAATGTCTAAGTTTGCAAAGACACGAGCGACATGCGCCAACGGCAGAGGCGACACGTCGACGGGTGCAGTCGCGTGTGGCTCGTGCGTATAAGCACTAAGGACCAAGACGAAATGTTTCAAACAAACGCAAGACATGAACGTTGAATGAGATCTGCCAACAATGCTTAGAACTTCAGCTGTAACAACTACATAGGTCCTTGAGAAAATGCATACCCTAGTATCTACTTAGTCATACAATCAGCCTATAATGTTCCCACTGCTGGGACACAGACCCCCTCTCTGTGAGAGGGAGTAGGCCGCTATCCACCACGTGGGCCCAGTGTGGCTTGGTAGATGCCACATATATGTCTTTGAATTCTTTGTTCTAGGACATTCCCGATAGTGTTTCCTCACGATGTTTTCCTTCACCGTTTTGAGAGCAGTGGTGATGAAATAATTTACGGAAAGTAAAGCACCTGTCAGGATACGAACCTACAACTCATAAGTCGCAGCCGTTTCCGCTGGGCCACCACAGCTCTCAGTCATACTTTCTACAAATCTCATTCGAAAGTAAATTACACCCCGACATTACAATTTCAATCAGAAGCAATACCGATGACATGATTCACACAGACACGAAGCCCATAACTTGTGCACTAAACGACTTCGACTTCCATCAATAGGTATAAGTAGCAACTGCTAGACGAACTACAGAACTAATTACAAGGAAAATTAAAATGATTCACGAATATAACGACTTGTACGTGGCTTATTGCAGAGGTGCTCAACCTTTGGGAGAGCGAAAGCAAGACTAGTTTTGAGGGAATGGCTTTGTACTAAAGATACTGCACTAAAGTTGCACAAAAGACAAGATGTCTAGTTGAGTTTCTTGCCCATTCTTCTCCATACGAAACTAGCTTTTGGAAGGGGCGATTAGAATCAATTCTGTTTTATTGTAAATTTTGACGTTCAAAAGTGAGTTTTATGTCTATTTGAAATAAATGCTTTGACTTTGAATTTGCAACTTGACATTAAGGTTCTTTCACTTTTGAAATGCGTAGGTCTAATACTTCAAGTTAAGAAATTGTTGGCATTTAAAGGGCACAATCTTTTGTAGTGTATTGAGGTGTGGGCTTAAAAACAGATTTTTTTTTCTGAATAGGACATAATTTCTATCCTTCGCTTGTCGTAGCTAACCAGACTTTTCAAGTATAATACTTATTATGAGTGAAGTAGGGGTCAAAGTCACCAGCTCTTTTCGAGAAGTAAACACAACTTTACCTGTACATAAACAGAAAATCATTTGACACTAGTAGCTAACATAGAGGGAGCGATTGCCTATCTGACCTCCACAACCCAAGTACTAGGTAGTACACCTTGGTAAGACTGCTTGTCAGACTTTCGGGCTTAACGGCTTAACTTGTCTTCCTAGTCACGGAGGGGTTTTGGTATGTAGAGACCCATCCACGGACCAACCGCAACAAGCGTAGCTTAACCTGATCGATCGTCCCGTGCAGCCGTTATTACGTAGCCACAAGCCCCAGTTATCGCAACTGGTTGGTGCGCGTAACAAAAGATACAAAAATGTTGACTACCGCTGGTATACAGGGTGGGGTCGTCAGTCCCCATAAATCGTACAGACATACAGAAATGATATTTTGTTATTTAAAGGCGCTAGTTAATTTCACATCGGACTATAAATCACTCTTTTAATGGGTATCTGTTGAAAAAATAACTCCAGCGTTCTTACTATTTTGTTAATGAGATTTTTTTCGTTTCTTTATATGGAGATATCGTCTTTATTTTTAAATTGAGGGATAGCAAAAAGTGCCTGAAGGTTGGACAAGAGATCATTTTTATTGACTACCAGGTCTCAAGACAGCAATAGATATATACTCGTATATATAAACATTCAAGCTCAGCTGTTTGGTTTATCATTTCAGTTATCTTTTCTTTGCTTCTTTACATCATAATCAGCTTATGAAGTTCCCACTGCTGAGACACAGTCCTCCTCTGTTCGAGCGGTAGTGAGCTATAATCCACCACGCGGGCCCAGTGCAGGTTCGTAGATGTCACATTTTTTCAAATTTTTAGTTCTAGGAAATGCCGCTTTCCTCACGATGTTTTTCTTCACCGTTTTGAGAGCAGTGGTGTTGAAATTATTTCAAGAAAGTAAAACGCCTGTCTGGGTTTGAACCTACGACTGACAAGTTATAAGTCAGGGTCATTACCACTGGGCCACCACTGCTCCTACCTTAAGCTTGCTTCTTGTACCTATTGAAACTCAAATTAAATCATTTTGCTAACAATAAAAGCTTTCTTGTCAACTTCTACATTAGGGCGAACATTTTTCTTCTGATACTGCTAGCTCTAACTTAGTTTATTCCTAGTCATTATATTTCATATTCCAAGTTGTAGTAGGTATTCCATCGTAGCAGTTGGCGTTCTGTAGTTTCTGCTTACCCTTATGGGAAATCGACTTGAATTTATGTATGTAGTACGAGTGTATATTCTATGTTGTCCTAATTTATTTATATAAGTACCACCATCATTTACCTTTGTCATAACTTCTTTGATTTTTACATACTTTTATTTATTCTAATACTAGCTGCGCCCCGCGGTTTCACCCGCGTAAATGTCGATTCCGTGGGAATATCGCGATAAAAAGTAGCCTATATGTTAATCCAGGGTATCAGCTACCTCCATACAAAATTTAATCAAAATTGGTCCAGCCGTTTGAGCGTGAAGAAGTAACAAACATATAAAAACGTGTGTGTTTATATGTTTGTTACTTCTGTATGTACTCACAAACTTTCGCCTTTATAATATTAGTGTGATACCTACAAGGTGACAGACATCAACATCCAACCTTTTTTTTTTATCGTGGAGAAATGCTCATACATTCTGCACTACCACGGGGAGATAGTGCAGTTATGTGGGACTCTAACCCACTAAAACTCTACGGTGCTCCTCTGCCGCTTACGGCGGGAACACGGGCACGCGTTAACCTATAACCATGGATTCTGAAACCGAATTCTGAAAAAAAATTGCTTTTCAGTAGGCAGATTTTTTTATTTTTTTATTGCTAAATGGGCGCGCTCTTGACCCCGATCACACCTGATGGAAAGCGATAGATGAGGTCTATGATGGAACGAGCGTGCCCAGAAGATGCCTGTTCACTCTTGATTTGAAGGCAGACGGGTTAAATGTGGGAGGGAACACAGATGCCGGCAGAGAGTTCCACACTTTGGCTGTGCGCATAATAAAAGTGGAGGAGAAGCGCTGAGTACGACTCATTGGGATATCAACCAAGTGCGGATGGTACGCTGCAGTACGTCTGGTTGTCCGGTGGTAAAAGGGCGATGTTGGGATCAGGTCGTGGAGCTCCTGCGCACACTCTCCGAAGTACAGTCTGTAGAAGACCGTCAGGCAAGCAACATTACGCCGATGAGCCAGGCTGTCAAGCGTAACTACCAAAGTCTCGTCGCCTATAAGCCTTTTAGCTCTGCGTTCCACCGAGTCAAGTGCAGCAAGCTGGTATTTTGCTGAGCCATCCCACAAGTGGCTGCAATAAACCGACTAAAAATTCCTACGCTAGAACATAGAAATGTAAAAATTCTTATATCTGTGGTCTAGAATCATGTGCTAAATTTATGGTTACAGTTTACACGTCGAGGACCCTGTCTATCTACGACCTACATACACTGTACCTTTTCCTCATTAAACCCATAAACTTGGTTATCTCCTTCAGTACGAACTATAAATCTTTGATGTGCAGGTAAAACAATAAATTACTTTGTATCAAACGTGTCATGGTTCTCAGTTTTATGAGTGAAGTAGAAGGTTGGTGTGGTTACCGGTGCAGTTTTCTAGGTTTATGAGTTTTTAGACGAGCTGCTCAGTGCATATGGATGTTTGTGTTTTTAGGATAATCGGGCAAAAACCTCTGGTTTTCCCCCAAACTGTGAAACTGTCTAATTAACTGTTGCAGAGTTGTGTTAAGTAAGATTTATAAGTATGATTTATACTTGAGAAAGTGCTGTTATAGTCTTGTTCAACTTTGCAAAGTTAATCCTAAGTAGTCGTAATTTTAAGACATTTTATTATTTTCCCCGGAACAAAATCGATCCATCTACGAACACAGACTGTTTAATTGTTAGAAACCGCACCCTAATTGCTTAACACACTGTGAATCATTTTGAAGAAAATTGCTAATCCATTGCTTCATATATTCGAAAAATTTGTCTGCTCAAAAACGTAAATAACGCAATGAATGTTGTCGAACTGTCAAAATGAAAGCCATTTCTACTGATAGTGTGCTACGAAATTACTCTGCAGTAATAGTGCAAATGATTTTGAATAAATTTTATACTCAAGACTCCTTCTTCTCGCATTCCTTTCACAACCAAACATCTCCATAAACAAATCTAAAATTTGACGTGAAACAACAAAACATATTTCTAAATATAACCCTAAATCTTGTGCTGTTCCTATAAATTCCGAGAGCACAAACCCCGAGGCTGTCAGTCCGTCTGTGTGCAGCGTAACTCAGGAACTAGCCAGTCTTTGTTTTATCTAGATCTGCCATCGCCTGACGCGCAATAGCGCAATGAAAGATTGGAGATACAAAGATCCACTTTCAATATAAATCTTCTAGTATCAGTCGTACGTCAGTTTTGCTTGATATATCGTGATGAAGGTTTGGAGTTTTGTTTTCGTGTGGAGTTTCATCAAGCTCGTTCGTACAAGAGAACTTAGAATGTCTTGGTGGCTAACCAATACTTGTTTTGGGAAGAATGGGATTACTGTTTTACTTGTGGCTTGCAAACAAATGGCTCACCTTTGAATGCGCCTAAAATATTCCACAACTTAATCACAATTAAGTTTTTGTTATTGCCTGTATGCCTACATACGTAACCCTTTTATGATTAGTTAATCAAATTATAAAAAATTTGATGAAGCCCATTCTGGACTATACATATTAATTGGCTGTTACAAGTAATCAATTGATCAATTTTTTATCAAAAAGTATTTACTAAATAGAAACTATTTTCCGAAACGAAACAGAACCATAACTATCTCTTCATCACCTCCTAAATCAGTGCAAACAAACGAAAATATCTATAACTTCTAAGCCACTTTATACGTTCCCTTACCAATAAAATTTAAATCCAACTATCGTAAATCCCCAGCTGATTAATACGTTGACATACGTATAAAATACTGGGTATAATCAAAACAAAAGAATTTGTTCATCAGCACTATAAATTGGAGGTGGAATAGTCGCAAATCACAGGGTTTTCCGACTAGCGCCCTGATAGGCGTCGGCAACGTGTGGCCGTTCTAAAAAAGGATAACTTTTAAAAGAATAGCCAATGAACTAGAAGATTTGTATCCCTTGGCGCCGGTTATTGATGACCTCACAAACGTTGCTGTCAGATCTTGTGTTAGCTGTCGACCAAAATACTTACAGTCATTCAAGTAAGACATTGGGAATTGAAAAGTTCAACACATCTTTGTACTAAATTTAGCGTAGGTAATTAAAAATATGTAAAGAGAGACATCGATATTTTCAATGAACTCTATCCAATTAAGTCAGATCTCAAAGTAAATACCAATGAGATTTAGTTCTTATAAGACGAATCGTGACAATACGTCAGGACCTACTTTACGTGATCAACATGAGCTCAAGCTAATTACATTTAAACGAGAAACCAAACCATTAAAAACTTAACCATCAATCCAGTTACCTTATATCATTCAGCTTCTAATTAGAAAATAATTAAACACAAAAACAAAGGAATCTTATTAAAAATCCCCATATATTCTTCACTAACTACTCCTATATCCTTTAAAAAACAACGCCCATAAGTTGAGCGTCCCTGCGTAGATCAAGATGTGTGCGTTACTCGGCCTGCGCCTGCGCATTGACAGATTTATGTGAGAGGATGCCCGCCGACCCATCCCCACCACGATTAGATAATTAACTAGTTTTAACGCTCCATCATTTTAGGGTTAGATTCGGTTTGGAAACTTGGTGGATCGATTGCTTTGGAATGAACACAATTTGGAAAAGATCTTAAAAGAGATTGCCACACTTCTTCATCTTAGCTTATAAATGGCAAAAAGTTCAAACATCTTTGGCCCAAAATTGAGTTGTGTGAACTCAGCGCAATTGGCAATAATTGGCCACTGTTTGGCTATTTCCAGCAGTGGGTGAAGTCGAGCTGTTGATGAGGATGCTTAATGGTCACCCAGGTTCTTGTTAGACAAAACGAATCAGGTTTAGGATAGTAAATCTTCGATCAAAGAAGACATGCGACAACATTTCGAGAGCAACTCATTTCCTGAACTCAACCAAAAAAAATAGACCAGAAACTGAGAAATTCTAGTTTAATCCTCAGTAAATCTAATAAATGATAAAATAAAAACACGGCCCGATATAATCGTCCAACAAATCGACACTTAATTCGAACATTAGTCAGTAATACTCGAAGACATCTTGTAACAAGTCTGCAATCACTCTCAGATTAGTACCAGGTATTTATAATGTTGTTTTAGTAGCTTTCATATAGAAAGCGATGCGCTAACTCAGCTAGCCTGGCTTTAAATTACGCTAAATGGGACCATACATCCACCGACCTTATCTCCGCGCCATATTTGAATACAGGGTGTGAAATCTTGCTAAAGAGCTACATTAAGTTGCAAATTACTGAAGATAGTTTATTTAAATTTGCTTTTGATTTTCTTGGGTGTGTTGTACCGTGATTTGTGGGTAGGGAAGTGTTTCTTGGTTGGTTTTGTTTATAAAATTTGTAAAGAAAATTTGATTGGTGTTGTCTGTCTGTATACATGGTTATGGTGCCTCCAATACTGCTGAAATTCAATGATGTATTGACTTAAATCTTATATGAAAGGTTGAATTCTTAATTGAAAGTCATCATCATCATCATCATCAGCCTATAATGTTCCCACTGCTGGGACACAGGCCTCCTCTCTGTGAGAGGGAGTGGGCCGTAATCCACCACGCGGGCCCAGTGCGGGTTGGTAGATGTCACATGTCGTTGAATTTTTGGTTCTAGGACATGCCGGTTTCCTCGCGATGTTTTCCTTCACCGTTTTGAGAGCAGTGGTGATGAAATAATTTTACACAAAGTAAAGCGCCTGTCTGGGTTCGAACCTACGACCTACAACTCGTAAGTCACGGCCGATACCACTGGGCCACCACTGCTCTCAAAGTGAAAGTGATTTTGCGCAAACAAGCCAATATTTTACGTTTTATTAATTTACAATGTCACCTCCTGATTATTATGCATACGAAAAACTGAAGAATCTCAAAATAACGCGCACAATTTACATATTATGCGACACATCAGATCGTAAACATGTACATGTTATTAGATAGCTTGTTGCATGTCAAATATTCATCGGCATACAATGTTGCCGTACGCGGCGTCATCACGCCACAACATGGTAACACTATTCTACATATCTATGGAATTATATAATAAAATACGACTGTCATCCGTCATAGTGTTGCAACCCGGATCGAGTCCTAGCCGACACGCAATCGTAAATCTGGCTCAGCACTGACGCGTCAGTCATACAAATCATTCAAACTCTCTTGAAACCCGATCGTAAATACGTCTGAGTGTAGCATTAATCATTTTGAATACAGAATAAGAAGTGCCTCGGGCGTACGCGATTGGTCGTCACTAAACGAACAATTATTCAAATGGCGCGCTCCGATTGGTCGACGGCCGTTCGGTTTTTTACGTTGACAGAGTGATGGATTCGACCCTTCGACTCGTGCGCAGTTTAGTACCCATTTCATTGTTGTGTGCGTACATTTATGTAGCGTGCGAGCTATCAATCTCCGTCTAAAAGTAAATGCTTGGAGTTTTTGTGCTCTTATTTGCGATTGCAACGTTAAACATCTTTTTGTGCAATTAACGCGGTGATAAATGATTTTTTACTTTTTTATTGATAGCAATAAAATAAAACCTTTGTAAAGACCGCAACACGTAAAAAAGGCTCTAGACATTTATTTTATGCGTTCGCACACGTTTTATGCGTTAATTTGGCTTCTAAAACTTGTAAGGAGAAATAATTGCTGGCCGTTTTATATTACGTGCACATTCACACGCATTAACTCCAATAAAAAGGGAACAGAGATTTTAATTTCATTTGTATCATTATGTCCTCATGCACTATAGTCTCTATCACAAAAGATAACACGCTGTATATCAACAGTCACTGTCACATTCGAAATAGTCAACTACCCGCATCGGAGTCGATAAGTGTCGACTATTCGATAGCGTATCTGGACGATTTATCCGAGTAGAATATCGATACCCGGAAGCACCTCTGGACGGCGGGAAAATGGCGGCGGCCGGCCCTCCGCGATTGGCTGAAGCAGCGCGCGCGCACCTCACATCTGTCACTAAGTATTACCTTTTTATGTAGGAACTTTACGAGTAAGTTTATAACCACGGACGCCCATCGCGAAGCGGTGAAAATATTTAAACCCCATAAATTTTTATGGTTTAAAATAAACGGTAATGGGGAGTTATGTATAAAATACTTGTAATGTATGTGACTTTATCAGTGGTCTTGATTGGTTTAGAGCTGTTCGGGCCCTTTGAAGTTTTAACGCGATTTTAATTGATGGTCATTAGAGTTTAAGTATGAGCTACTTATAGTATAAACTCTGAAGCTTCTTGGTACTATTTTATTAGCGTTCCTGGGGACAAAGATTGGACACGACGGGGATACGTATTACGTTGGATATTTTAAAGTATCTAATAAAATTTATGATGATGATTGCATTCTTCGCTGTATTAATTTTATTTCCAATATATTGAAGAGATACCTAAGGCTGTTAACTTACTGTAGCATAAAATTAAATTATAGAGTTTATTCGCATTGTCGCTCTGCTAATGTTTTTCAATAAAATTATCAGTTAATACAAACAAATAACATTTAAAAAATGTACTCAGCTCGTCTCTGCTATTTGAGGACAACAGTAAAAATAATTCCCTTGTAATTAAGGTATATATTTATCTATATAATATCGTTACTTACACTAAAACTGTAGGGGTATCGAAATTTTCAAAACTGCACTGTGACTTACCTGCAAAGAGAAAAAAACAATTATTACTAATTACATTCTACGAAAACTAAAGGTCCTAATACATTAAAATACAAATCTCTAAAGTTTGCACACGGTGCTTATAAGCTTAAATAGGTACCTATGCTCAATTGAAAAGACCACGTGAAATTCGAAATATCTTTACAAAAAGAAAAGCTGTCATTAATTTTTTTCAAAAATGGTATCAAAAATTTTTCTTAAAATAACTTGTAAAAAAAATAAAGCTCGAGTGACCTTTTTCAAAACCAAATCATTTAGTCAAGATGTTGGCAAAAAGCACTACATTCAAGTCAGTTTACCCCCTATTACATGGGACTTAAAACATAATTGGTGTGAAATGTGGGTGTTCTATAGGCACATATCTGCCTAACCCTTCGTAGATTGCAAGCGTGATGTTATGTTGTAAAGTGAATTTGACCTAAACAGTCCACGAACAAAAAACTGCCCTACATCCAACAAATATTTACAAAAACAACAGCTCTTTCTTTAGACTTTCCTGAAAATAACTCGCAATACTTCAAAAGTAGTGACGCAAGTCTTACACAAGCTTAAGTTTCAGTCTTTCAGCCGTGACAGTAAAGGCTTTAGCAGGACACGTTTCCGGTTCCGGTTGGCAATTAAATCTTTGTTTAACGAAGAAAACTTAATTAAATAGTCAAAGGGAGCTTCTTTGATTGATATCATTATTGTGTAGGTGGAGTTTGCCTTTTATATAGCGTAGGAAGTTGTACTTTTAAAACTATGATTTAAGTGCCTTTTTTAACAAATAAGTAGTTATTTATACTTTACTTTGCCATACCAAATTGAAAGAAAAAACTAAATCATGGTCAGAAAAAAAAATTGAAATATATTTTCAGATACCTACTGTTTTTTATATTAATGCTTGATGGCAGAGTATTTAGAAAACGCTCTCCCTACAAATGTAAAGTTTGACATTTTAATAGTTGAATGTTGCCAGAAAAGTTTCTTAAAAGATCTAGTTACAAAAACAAACATCATTTCACACAGCTTATTAACTTCACACTAACAAAGTAGGTATATGCACCTCTTAAAACTTCCCTACCACAACAGACTAAAACCACAATCGATTTGCAATCAAACAAAATCGTGGTCGAATTTACTACAAAATGTAAAAGCCTGCACCGCCACATGAAAGCTTTAGGTTGTCGCCTAATGATAGCAGCACCGTTGACCACTTAGTCGATCGTCTGGCCAACCCCTAATTACTAAATAAACTGCCAACTGAGTGACAAACACAATCACCGAAAAGCAAACTCAATTTCAAACCAAATTATCGGACGAAAATACAGTTACATTAAAATAAAACCTCAAAATCCAACGACTATTTCAATTGACCAATCAGAGCGCAGAAGCTGACCAAGCAACATATTAATTCCCCATTAAAGCTACTACATAACACCATTGTTTCCAAATGTATAAATTAATAACGGTATTAAAAAAGCTATAACGATAAAAACGACCCACACGTTATCACATTACAAGATCAAAAAGTTTAGATTTCTATAACGCATTTAACGTTAGCCGCCAACAATACAATAAAAGTTGAAATCGGACTTTTTTAATGTGTTTTTACGAGCCGTTTAAATCGCGTTTATTTAACTGTATTATAAACGTTACGACAAAAGGTATTTTATCGTTATTGGTATGCATAGTTTCGGTAAAAGTTTCTGATATTAATTAGATTACGGCGGATTGTCAAAGATCATGGTGGTTATTGTCAAATATAGCGCTAAGCTGGCTGGCGACTGCACGGCTCCTTTGTTGTTGTTTATTTATGTATGAAAGAATTAATTTTGCATTTATAATGAGATATTTGTAGAGATATCCAGTTTTGGACCGATGTGTTGCTTAGATTAGGTGTTTGTTCGACATTTTCAAAGTTTATCTACCGACAGCATCGCTTTTATTTGTAAGTTGAGACAATACAAGCTATAAAAGAAATTATGGAGTATTAGACAGTTTGAAATTTGTTAATTGATTAGAATCATAAAATTTTATTATAGTGAAGCGTGCTTATTTGAATATTAAATTAAGTCCGATTAGCTTATAAGATAGACATTAATGAATGATGATTCTTTTATAACAGTCGAAATATTGCGATAGAAGAATGCAAAAATGTAGGGCATTAAAAGATGCCCTACATTTACAAAAGGTGATTTGCCACCTACGATAAAACTATGAATTTTAAGAAATTTTTCTTTTTTTTCTATGCTACTTTATCTCTATGGCAACATCAAAATCAATCAAATAACAATGCAATGCAAAGGAACCAAACAGAAAAATACATATTTTCGATAACATTACATACACTGAATATCGTTCATACGATATAGATAGTGGCGTGCATTACATATAGGCATATAAGCAGTGCCTACCTCGATATATCAACATAAGCCTGTCAATTACATTGTGTGTGTGCCCCACAATTAAGAAACTCACAAAATTATCGTACCTAACAAAAAACAAAATCTTCATACAAACACGCGCGGCAGTAGGCAGTCGCCGGACTGCCTAGTGCCTACTCGGCTCACGTACTATTCGCACATTGTCATTGGTCTTTACTCGTTAAAGTTAATACGACAAAATTAAAAATACGTACGTCTCACGCATAGTACCATAACGTTCGACCTTCGCAATTTATCACCCTTAAGTAGGCATGCCTACTCAAATAACCACACTTTTGACCTCACTTTTTTTTCTGATTAGTGACCGCGTTTGCCTAGACTAGACCCGGCCTAGTGTCTACCTATTCTGAAAACCAATGCACGCCACTAGATATAGAGATAATCAATAACAATTTCATAATTTAAGTTTGCCCAACGAAATGACCAAAACAAAGCAGTAAACTATTCGAGAAGAAATTGATACTAATTGCAGCAATCGTCTGATCAAGCCCAGCCATGTCCCTTTCGGTACCAGTCGCCAAATCAAGCCAATATGTAGTTATTTCAGTAATGCAGCATCTCACTAGCTCAGTTACATTCTAGACACACAACACCTCTACCAAAGGTTCCCGATTAAATCTCTAAACTCGAACACTAATATAAAATCGATTCACACGATGCTATCGATAAAAAAACAGTTGAAAATATACAAGAAAAATGTTACCCGCTAACGTAACGATACCACAGATTACTAAATAGACGATACCCATAACCAATCAACTGATTTAGATAATTATTTTATTGCTGGGAAATATTGTGTTAAATCGGTGAAAAAATCACATAGCATATTGTTAATGGGTGTTGATAACGATTTGTTGGATATAAATCAAATGAGCTGATTGTTCATGTCCATATAACCGAAAATTGGGTCTGTTTTTGTGTAAGGTAAATCTAACAGTGATTTAAACGTAGTAAAAAAACTTGAGTAAAATAGAGAATATTGAATCATCATCATCGTATCGGGTTATAAACGGGTTTGTTCGACTATTGAATAGTTTATGTTTTGTATTATTAGTTTAACGGCATTCAATAAATGATAAAAATACCACAAATTTATTAGAAAAATCCATTTCAATTTCACTTTTTTACTCAAAGCAGTGGTTCAAACTATCACTCCCAAACTCGAAAGCGGCAAATGTCGACTGGAACCGTACATACAAATAGTAGTACCTTTGTATCCAGCATAACAAAAGCTTGGACTAAGATCAACACACATTAGCTCTCAGACTTTGACCTGCCCCATTATTTATTGACGGGGAGGACAAAAATATATCGTCACGGATAGATAAAATCAGACGATACGCTACATATTATAGGCATTGTCTGTACGGCCAGCGGCAATGTAGTTAGAACTGCATTTATTATTAGTAAAAGGGTGAATTTCTAGTACTTTCACCGTCGTATTTTCTTTGGTAGGTAAATAGATGCAGTGGATGGGTTTAGTGGAATTTGCACTTAATTTGAATAAATCATTATGTCATTTAAGTATGTTATTGATCCTCCGTGCCTCGGAAAGCACGTTAAGCCGTTGGTCCCGGCCGTCATTCGTGGATCTTTGACAGTCGTTACAGGTAGTCAGAAGCTCGAAATTTTGACAACCATTCTTACCAAAAGGGGTATCGTATTACCCAATATCTGGGTTGTGGAGGTCAGATTGGCAGTCGCTCCATGTAAAATACTGGTATTCAGCTGCATCTGGTTAGACTGGAAGCCGACCCCAACATAGTTGGGAAAATGCTAGGCAGATGAGGTTTTTTATTAAAGATTCAAATATTTACATAGGTAATTTAAAAAGCTAACAATCTCAAAATAATAAAATGTACAAGTATATAAAAAGAGAGGGGAAATAATCAAAGGGCATGAAAAAATTCGTCCGCATCGCTGTCAACAGAAAACGTGCCCAAAAGGCTGGCAGCACGGCAATGCTGATTCTTTGGCCAAAAAATAGGCCAGCCCTTTGGTCACGTGAAGAGTCGACCAACCGCTTGGCGATGTCTCGAAATACTAAGTGGGCAATCGGGCCCCATGGCCCTAGTGTTTCAACCCCAAACGGCTCAAATATATAAGTTCCAAAGTGATTGGAGTATTTGCGCTACGTGATGATGAAGTATGTTATTGATACTTGATGAAAGAAAGGTCAATGATGTATCCAACTGTAGAAACTTGCATATGACAGCGGGTAACTTAAAAATCGATCTATATTGGCTGTGACTATCTGTTTTAAGGTGATAGTCGTAAGATATGCCTATTGAAATTGCCTGTCCAAATACTATTGGCAGAAGCATTCCATGGGATCATATCCTTGATAACAATTCGAGTCAAACCCCATACGTACAGTTGGAAGGACAAATCGGTGCGTACAGTCGACGACACAATAAGCCCATGTGTCAGCGACAGTTATCTCGCAAGACACCACAATCTCTCCAACTGTCGGTCACACACAGACGGACCCCGGTATAGTTTGATGTATATTTGGGAATAGGCTGGAGGGCTTTCATAGTAACGTATGAATACTTTACTATGAAAGCCTTGCAAGTCTACCGTATAAAGAAATACTTCTTTAAATCTTAACGCTTGAGGCTACAGAAATCGCATCAGGGAAATACCTCTGGTCTAATATTTTGGATGGTATATGGTCTGAAAGTTTTTTTTTATTGTACTTTTTAAACTGTTTTTTGTAGGTGGTAAACTATCAATATAAAATAAGGTCACGAAACACGATGTGGCCGCCACATTAATATCATAGGATATCGATTGGAGAACATTTTCTTATGTAATGTTAAATTCATTTGCATTGTTGCTAAATACATTCTATCTATAACCCAGTGCACATTCTTTTTCCTGTTGTCTAGAATCTTTTTTAGTCTTGATACCTTTTGCAATTGAACACACCAAAACTTTAATGTTTACGCGACATTTTCAACTTGGCTTCACAACAAAGAACGACACTTTTTCCGAAAAACGAAATGAATAGCCTTCATATTATCTTGTCGCAGTGGAGACTATGTCATGAACACATAAACTTGCACCATTGAATGAAACCCGTTGGACGTTGGACATTTCACGTCACTTTTAGTTTGTCCTGCACTGGAGATTTTAAATGGACACGCGTATATTATACTGTATTGTATTGTTTGTGTGTATGACATGTTGTAATAAGTACACAGATGGTTATGTGGGTTTAAATTTGCAATCTGTAGCCCCTTTTATGTACCTATCTCTTATTGGGATGTATTAGTTTGATTGTTGTTGTTGTTATTTCAGTTATTATGAAGAGATACCTTAACGTTTGTTCTTTTTCATAGGAACGACGAAAACCGCTTTTTCATAAGAACTAATGAGGATGATTATATGACTATGTCCATCTGATATACAAAGTGTTAAAAATTAACCTTAAAAACTTTAAGAGGTGCTTTAGACCATCGAACTGAACAACTTTCACTATGGGACCAACTCTGAAATCTCGAAAAAAAAAATGAGCTGTTTCATACTGCTAGCTGATTTTTTTTTCGTGATTTCGGAGTTGGTCCCATAGTGAAAGTTGTTCAGTTCGATGGTCTAAAGCACCTCTTAAAGTTTTTAAGGTTAATTTTTTAACACCTTATATAAATTCTTCATCATCCGTACGTTTATGACATGTTTATATTATGCAATCTTAAGGAAGAAAAACATGACGTTTCACGGTATTTCTGTACGGTTGTTTTGTTTACTATTTATCATTCTATACAGAACCTTGCAAACACCCTTTCCAATACAGAATGAAACCTTTAACGCTCACAAACAGACCCTGGTCCACCATTCAGCCATCATAACACGTACTTGTCTTTGACGTTGTCATACATTGTGGAGCCTTTAACATACGCGTCATTATTTCTTTGTTTCCACCGCTGGAGGTTTGCAAGGGACAGTGTGCTGGTGATATAAGTAGTGTGCAGCAGTGTACATCGCAAAATAACATGTGTACAATAATATCGAATAGACAAGGCATGACGTTTGCATCGCTGTGTGTCGCTGTGTTGGGCTGCTCGCCGTGGGCGGAATGTGGACAGAGGTGTGGAGACGGTGTTGGAGTAATAATTTTTTAAAGACACTCTTGTAACATTGTGTATAAAGATTAGACTTGAAAGGTGTGGTTGTTTATTGAATAAAACAATTTTTAGTGTCTAAGCGATTATTTTTCAGTAGTCTGATAACCTTTATCTGAAGAAAAAATCTGACAGTTTGACATAATATCTATATAATTATATAAAATTCAAAGTCCTGACTGACTGATATATCAACGCACAGCCTAAACCGCTTGTCTTAGATACATGAAATTTGCAGGGTGTGTTCTTTGTGAAGAGTAAGTATCCACTAAGAAAGGGTTATTGAAAATCCACCCCTAAGAGGGTGAATGGGGGGAGAGTGAAATTTCACGCTGACGAAGTCGCGGGCAGAAGTTAATTCTCAATACAAAAGCTGTCAACCGCAATATTTATTCCTCAGATAAAAGTTACCTGACTATTGAGAAATCAGCCCTTAATACACAAAACTAGCATTTTGATTTTTAATGGAAGTTCCTGTACTCTATTCTTCGTTTTACTGATTTGTAGAAAACAAGGTGGCATAGCTCGGTTTTTCTTATCACTATGTCAAGTTTGTAATCTAGTCTATCGTTCTTTTTTATCCAATTCATGGAGATACATGGAGGAGTATTCTTAATTTATTTTAATTGCAAAGTACCAAATTTTCTGAAAGCAACTGACTCAACGTTTACCTTATTAATTTTACTTCCAAGAAACAAACCTTATTAAATTACAACTATGCTTCAACAACGTCCTTTTAACAAACTTATAAAATAACAAAGTCTACTCCCCAGTGCCGCTCGTCGGCTTAATTCGTCGTGACGTCATCGGTCGGTGGTCGCGACTCAGTTTTTGCATTTTATCATCTGTGTGTCCGTTTGTTTTGCTCCTGTCTTGCGATCGTTATAGTCAACTTTCGTATTGTATGCACTACATTACCTGCATGTTTTGTTAAATTATATTTCGTTTTGTTCGACGATTCTATATTAGTTAGCTTTATTATTTTTCTAAGTTACTGTTAGTACATTATTGCTTGTCATTTCCAGAAAAAACGGTGGCATTGTTTGAGTAAATGCCATCTAATAACAAAGTGATTCAGAAAAGGTTCCTATTTGTTGTATTCAACCATTGACTGATAAAAGTCGTAACATCTCACCATTCAAATATAGTTCTTACAAAGCTAGATTATTACGGAAAACTGTGATCATTTTCTATAGCAACCGTATGACTAAATATGGAAAGCTGTAGCTACAAAAACTGGTCACACTTAGAAGTCATGTCATGTCCGGTAAAGGTAATGGACCAGTACCTCGAGACCAGTCCCAACTAGAAAAACGTCAACATGTATTAGAAAACATCCACAGTACGAACCCACCAGCTACATCCCTAAATCAATCACAAATCTTCAACCATAAATCAGAATCTAACCATCCTCATCCCATCTAATCGTAACAGTGGGTCAGCACAACTTATGATACAAATGACGATCACGTCCAACGATAAGTACAGTCACGGAGAAAAGTTAAAGGTCGCCAAGGATCGATCGCCGCAGATGTCGGCATTAATCGGAGTGTTTAATCCGTCCGCCGGCGAATAAATCAACGCTAATTGTACCTATTTATATTTATCAAGGAACCACTTGGACGGGAAGAGTTTGCGTTGCGATTGTACATTTGCTATTTTGTTTTATGGGGTTGAAGTTGCAATGAGATCGATAAATTGTTGCGTTTTTTTTTTGGATATTGTGAATACTTTGCTTTTGTTCAATATACGTGATGAAAGATATTTTTACTGTAGGTATTGAAAGTTGCATCAAAACAGCATCTGATGTAATGTTGAGATTAAAATCTGAAGTTGACTAAGTTCATAAAAACTTACTTAAAAATATCTAATTAACAAAGATCAAAATTAAATTCAGTGGATTAAGCTCAATAAAGGTTTTTTGTAGTCGAATTTTACCGAACATATTCTTACAAACACGTTACGCAAACAATTTTACTTGTTGATTTTTTATTAATTCAAAGTGTAAAATAATTGTGTTGCTCATTATCTATAATAAAAATAAACGAAACGTTAATTTTAACGATAATTAAATAACCGGGTACGGTACGAATTAACCGTAAGAATATCGTTATTTTAACTTTAAAATTATCAATGTAGTTTTTGTGAAACAATGTTATTGCGAAATTCGCGTTTTTATGTTTGTTAAAGTGAGAATTTTGTCAAATTACGCTATAACAGTAAGTGAGAAAATATTTAAATTGGAAGTTTCGAAAAAAATTGTTGTATAAGTGAAACGACACGGATTTAAATGACGCCTTTCAAAAGTAATTCCAGATGCGCCATGGCATTCCAAACTCAGCTGTATTACAATCGACTAAAGAGGAAGTAGGTTTAAAGTTCCTTTCTCAACTGAAATACAGGTAATCGTGTTGACAAAACAATATTAAGGTAGATCTTCACACAGTTTATAAGAATAATAAATAGAACAGACTTCATTCCAACATGAAACAGTTTCAAAAATAATAAAGCTCATTTCCATCCATCACTTACATAGCATACAACACAACTATATAAAAACATAACACTGGCACATAACACTAAATCATAAACATAACATAAAAAGGAAAAAAAAAACGGGCGCCCACAAAAGAATGACCGCTGTACAGTCGGAAGAAATGACTCGAAATCTATAAATCTAGCGTGTGTAGCGGGCCGATCTCTGAAACCATCACAAATATGTCAAAAAAGGCTATAAACCGTCGGCGGCTATATAGCCCGGAGATGCTTTATAAGTTATTATAACAAACACAATGAGAAAACGGAGATATGTTATTATTAGCCGATTGATGAGACGATAGCCGGAGATACCATAAGTCGCCGTGACTGATGCTAGGAAACTTTTAATGTTCAGTAATTTATAGTTATTGTTGAAGCCAAATGTTATATTATTGTTAGTTTGTTAGTCGGGACTTTTTGTTTGGTATAAATATTTTTTTTGGGAGGCAATTCATTTTGATGGGAATGGGAGAAAATACAAAATATGTCGTGCTTTCTAGGAGAGGAATGCAGGATTCGAAATGGAGTTTCTTTTGATGATTTTAGTAGGCGATGGGTCGTTTGTCGTTTACATCGGTGTTATGTATTTTACCTCTATACCTCTGACAGTCTGTAAAATATTGGTATTCAGCTGTATCCGGTTAGATTGGAAGCCGACCCCAACATAGTTGGGAAAAGGCTGGGCAGATGACCTCTAACAGTCTGACTCTTATTTGAACAAACAAAACGTTGTTAGTAACAGCAGAATTCTTGACTCATGAATGCACGTAGATAAACCCATTTTCCTCAAAATACCAGGCCAGACATCAATCTACATGGTCTTCGCATGACAGTGGACTTTAAAAGTGACTGTGATCTCTGAGTTTGGTTCGGCCTTTTTTCTCAGAGTAATCAGATAGGAAACACCGATCACATCAACCTTATTTATTTTGTACTAGCTGCGCCCCGCGGTTCCACCCGCTTAATCTCAATCCCGTGGGAATATCGGGATCAAAACTATCCTATGTCCTTTCCCGGGACTCAAACTATCTCTATACCAAATTTCATCTAAAACGGTTCAGCGGTTTAGGCGTGAAAAGGTAACATACAGACAGACAGACAGATAGACAGACAGACAGAGTTACTTTCGAATTTATAATATTAGTATGGATAATATGTCGTATAAAAGTGATTCGGATATCCTAATTACAAAATACATCATTTCGTTAAATATCTGTGATTGTTTTCTTGTCTAACATAGAGAACCAATGTCACCTCTCCAAACTTTTGAGAAATAAAGTCATTGTGTGTGGATTATGAATATTATGATGTTATCAGCTATACTGCCAGTATTTGATATTGTATATGGTGACAGTGGGACAAGTGAGACACAGACGTAAACATTATACTTAATGACACCCATTTTTCTAGTTTAAGCTGTCTTATCCAAAACGCAAAATTATCCTTATAATCGTTGGCTACAGTCGCAAAACAAAACAGGTAGGACCGAGGACATTTACATAAAAAATGTTGACTTGTGGCAAATTGTGGGCGTTCGCTTCGTTGGCTTTAATTCAGTCTGGGTTCCGTATTAATAATATTTATGTAATACACGTTACAGTAAAATATCTTGAGAGTTATGCCCCGTGGAATCTCATTTAAGAGGTAAAATTTAGTGACGGGCTCTCCTTGCGAGTTAGGCTGTATTTTGGTTAGATATTTTGCGCGGGTGAGTGTACGTGGTGACACATATTTATTATTGTGAAAAAGAGATATCAAATAGTTTTATGGAAATGCAAAGTGAAGTTATGGCAAAGTTCTTTCCCCAGCAATGAAAAACTATAGACGCAATAAAAAAAGACAATCGTATACTTGTCTACCGCACAGCAATAATTATGATAATCACCGAACTTCACCGAACTTCTCCGAACTTAATCACTGAGGCACAACGAATAAAGACACATACCTACATAAAATTTAACGACACACGTCCATCCTATCAGATGTCTCTGGAACACAATTAACACTAATAGAAATCGAATTTCCAAGTAAAATGTCGTATTCAGGTATTTGACCGTGTTCGGTACGGGTCACGATTGACCCGCGAGTTTCTGAGTCATGTATGAGACATATTATGGAGATGTGACAGTTATATTTGGGGGGAAAGCTTTTGTTGGGGACTGTACTTTTAAGAGTTTGTTGTAGAAGGAAAATGGTTTAGGTATGCTACTGTTTATATTCCAATTTTTTCACCGGCTGAATGTCGTAACTACAGACATAATTAAAAATCGTGTCTCGCGTGGGTACACGTTCGATAAGAAGGGTTAATCCATACTCACTAATATTATAAATTCGAAAGTAACTTTGTTTATCTGTCTGCATGTTACCTTTTCACGCCTAAACCACTGAACCGATTTAGATGAAATTTGGTATAGAGATAGTTTGAGTCCCGGAAAAGGACATAGGATAGTTTTTATCCCGATATTCTCACGGGATCGACATTTACGCGGGTAAAACCGCGGGGCGCAGCTAGTAATATTATAAATTCGGAAGTAACTCTGTCTGTATGTTACCTTTTCACGCCTAAACCACTGAACCGATTTAGACGAAATTTGGTATAGAGATAGTTTGAGTCCCGGGAAACGACATAGGATAGTTTTTATCCCAATATTCCCTCAGGATCAAAACTTATGCGGGTGAAAGCGCGGGGTGCAACTAGTACCTATATTATAATCAAAGCTCAGTGTAGCCAGTTACTTTGGGTAGCATTGGTCTTCAAGACATTCAGCTTTATATATTACATCGATAAACTCATAACGAATTATCATGAATGCACTTTCAAAAATCGATGACCTGCAATAATCTATTATTGTCTGTCAAATTATATTTGTCTCTTTAGAACTAAACCGTCATCAAGAAGGGCAGATATCATTTGGTTTATCAAAAGCCACTAGAATATGTAACTCATCACATAAGGCGAAATATATTGCCGTTAGTATAAATACTGGCAATATTTTAAAGAAAATTATCGTCACTTTAGACATGTATATCTCTAAGATATATCAGAATTATGAAGCTTCACAGTACGTCTCATTTCATCAAAACCCGATATTTATCGCTCGAGAGCGGTGCCAACTAGACGCTTTAGTTACAAAGCTATATGCTGCTATTATGTTTAATAGCTTTTGTTATAACCATGTTGATGAGACTAGGTGCCATTGTTTGCCTGCTCGTGGCCACACATGTCGATCGATCAGGTTAAGCTACGCTTGCCGCGGTTGGTCTGTGGATGGGTGACGATCTTTACATAGCGAGACCTCTCCATGCCTCGGAAAGCACGTTAAGCTGTCATTCGTGGATATTTGACAGTCGTTACGGGTAGTCAGGAGCCCGAAAGTCTGACAACCAGTCTTATCAAGGGGTATCGTATTACCCAGTAACTGGGTTGTGGAGGTCAGATAGGCAGTCGCTCCATGCAAAATACTGGTGTTCAGCTGAGTCTGGTTAGACTTGAAGCCGAGCCCAACATAGTTGGATAAAGGCAGGCAGATGATGATGATGTTTTGCCTATATACAAGAGGCCATTGAAAGCAATTATTAAGAACTAGCTGCGCCCCGCTGTTTCACCCGCGTAAATGTCGATCCCGTGGGAATATCGGGATAAAAAGTACCCTATGTCCTTTTCCGGGACTCTATCTATCTCTATACCAAATTTCATCAAAATTGGTCCAGCCGTTTGAGCGTGAAGAAGTAACAAACATATAAACACACACACTCACAAACTTTCGCATTTATAATATTAGTGTGATTACATTAAAATGTATTTTGTTGAAAAACAGAAGATTAAATTGCCAGAAAAAGCCCTTTAAAACAGTGATAAATCACGCGCAATAGAATCAGTTAAGTAGCTAATTAATTATCTTGTCCATCTTCATGGCTACATTAAAATATCATTAAAAACTATATAAAAAATGAAGCAACAAATTCTGTCTTAATCAGCGTAGTACGTAAACAAATGAGTTAATACAAGCATCACTTTGATATCAATACACGTCTATCAACAAAAGGTTAGTTCAGACGGCGAGCGACGCGTCTTGATACCTCGCGACGCGGCGCGACAGCTGCGCGACTAAAAATACCCGCCGGACGCACGATTCCGCGTTTTTCACTGTCAGTGCCCGCATCAATTTCTGTCAGCATTTGTTAGCCAATGACAGATGTTTTACGCCTCCAACAATCGCGCAATTTTTGACGTGCATTCACATTAACCCTTCAGTAATTTGAACTAGGGATTATTTTCGTCTGGCATGCGCTTTGTCGTAAGGTTGTCGTCGGATAGAACAGGACGCCTTGTAGTTGTCAGTCGGGTAATGACAAGTGTGTAAGGACGTATTTATGTAAACCCTTTGAGAGACTGTTTTAGAATTTAGAAGTGGTTGGTATGCATGCCTAGCTTATTAGTGGGAGTTGTTTAAATATCATCGTAATGAGTTAGATAAATGAGTGACAGCTCTTGGGCAATGATTGGCTGGTATTAGCTGTGGATTCCAAGAAGTGTGAGGTTATTCTTGAATTAATTAAATAATTGAGGAACAGTGTTTTAGAATCAGCTGCACGTCAACACAATCGAATTGGCGATAAACATAAATAAGTAGGTGAGAACATTTACTGAAATAAATGCTGTGCCAAAGTGTCTTGTTATCAATGGACCAATCAACAGCACATTAAGAATATCTATAGTCCCATCTTTCCGTACTGCACCATGTTCTCTTGCCCTTATCATAATGTATTTAACCGTCAGCACAACATGTATTTTTCATCCATACTTCTCTTTTAGTCGTCATCTTGGTAGTCACCACCTTTGTACAACCATATCCTCTTTCACACAGTCTATCCATCGTTTTCTTGGTTCTCCCTCTACTCTTACAACCATCTATTTTCACTCATCTTTCCTCACGACCATTTTCTCATTTCATTACTTCCGTACTACACCATGAATAAAAATTAAAGACCAATCTTCGAATAACAGTTTCTTATTAACTCATCGCTCATTCATCACTAGGTTACCCTTTCCCTGTAATAACCTTGAATTCGTTGATGACATCATCATCTTCACCTAATTCCAGGTTAAGTTCAGCTTTGAAATTACCCCCCGTTACCTTATGAGGGGTTAATCTCAAGCCGATTTCAACACGGAACTAATTGGCTCATCGTATTAATATCCTCTCACTCCAGCATATCAACCTACATAATAATAATAATCCGCATAGTTCAATAAATCAGTCGTTTCATAGCTCACATAGCTCGGGGCACTGGATCACTCACAGAGTGCCAGTGTCGCCGCACCGACAACTGATATATCACGCGATTAGCGACGTTTTCATGCGTGCGCGCACCGGCCAAGATGGCGGAAGAGGGTTAAAAGGAGATGATAAGTTATCTATGTAATCGCTTCCTGAAATGTGAAATTGCGTAATGCAGTAAATTAAAACTGCTTTTGTGATATAATAGCGTTGCTTTCGTTAATCAGAAAACTTTATAAAGTAGAAGCCCACTTGCGTAGGGTACAAAATACAAATTACCTTATGTTAACCTTTTGAACGCCAGAGTATAAACGTATCGCCGTACCCCTGACGCCAGGCCACTTTAACAAAACAACACACACACACTTAAAACAACAAATTTCTCGATATTGGTGGTTTATTTATATTAGTTTCATGCAATACAATATAGACGGAAGCTTAAACTTTTAAATTATATAAATAAAAACACACAAAAGTAATGATTAAATTGTTTATTTCATAATATGGTGCGACCCGTGCGACGCGTATTTTGTCATATATTTATGACGTTGGCGTTCAGGGTAAGATTTCGTTTGTCACATATATCGAGGGTATAGTGCTCAAACCCAATAAGTACGAAATTCGAAACGGCGAAAAAAATTAAGAAACGGCTAAACGTGGTGACTTTATTGGGTTATTACCTTAAGTAATTATCTGAGAGTATATCATAGATAATTACTTAAGGTAATAACCCAATAAAGTCACCACGTTTAGCCGTTTCTTAATTTTTTTCGCCGTTTCGAATTTCGTACTTATTGGGTTTGAGCACAATATGTGACAATGGCGTTCAAAAGGTTAAGGTCGAAAAGAATACCCTCACAAAGAATACTGCATTCTATATGAATTAGTTGTTAAAAGAGACACAAACCAAGAAAATTAGGCTGTCCATTTATCTAACCATTTGTCGTTACTTCACCAAAGAAAGTCTACAGATATTATTTTAGAATATTCTTCTTCAGAATTCTACGGACCTAAAGACCAAGTTGCTATAATCTAGATTACAATGTAACGCCACAATTATGACGAGGAGTATCATCGTCGTGTTATTTCTAGTACTAAGAGACACGGTTTGTGTTGATAGCTCAATCACTTGCAATTGCAACTTTTGTTTATGATAGCTGCATATAGGAGTAAGGAGGTGACGATCTAAATAAATTGCAGTTATTTCTGAGACAGATTGGTATGTAGCGTAGTTTAGAATTGGAAGTAGGGTTATTTTTTAAAGAATCTTTCTGTTTGGTTTACAGCAAATAATTTAATAATAAACCCAAGCAAAACCAATGTAATGTTGTTTAAAACAACGTCACGCAACAAAGATAGTATAGATGTCAAGCTTAAAAAGGAAAATATTGGACTGGTGAACGAAGTTAAATTTTTAGGAGTTTATATAGATTCCCTATTAAATTGGAAAAAGGAGCTCACCGCCATTGATTCCTCAATATCTTCAGCTTGTTACGCGCTAAGAAGCCTCAGGGACGATATTAATCTTAAGCAACTTAAATCTGTATATTATGCATTAGTAGAATCCAGATTACGATACAGCATTATGTTTTGGGGGAGCAGTTACGGGTATAATTGCCAAAGAGCATTCATTTTACAGAAACGTGCATTAAGAACGATTGTCAGAATCCCACAACAAGAGTCATGTAAAGAATATTTTAAAAAATTAGGTATTTTAACAGTGCCAAGTTTATATGTTTTAGTACTACTTAGCCACTTTGCGAAATACATACACGAGCACGAATCACAGGAAGAACGTGAACTTAGAGAGAAAACTAGAAGAAACGTTATAAAAAATAAAATTGCGCCGAAACTTAATATTGCTGAACATTGCTCTAAATACCAAGCAGTAGAATTATTTAATAAGTTGCCTACGGACTTAAGATCATTGATTTACAAAGGTACACTATTCAAAGCCAAACTTAAAGCATTCCTGTTGAATAAATGTTTATATTCTATATCTGAATTGGTGACAAATGATGGTGAATAGTTTTTATATTTAGTAATTTACCTTTTTGACATTAAATATACATTCAAGACATTGTTCGATTTTTTTGCACTTTAGAGAATAGATTTATAAGAATTTGACATGATAATATTTACAATAATTTATATAATTACTATTTACAATCTATTGACATATTAATTTATCATATAAGTTATTGATTTTATTTTTAGTGAAATTTACTGTTTGATATTCATAATTTATTGTTTTTAGCTGTAGAATATTAATTAATGTACTACAAAATTCAAACACAATGTGAATTGTTATATGAATAAATAAATAAATAAATAAATAAATTTTCATTACAGGAAAGTTTTTACACATAGAAATCGCTAAAGCAAGAAAGGCTAGGTTACTGAGACCGATGAACGACTACCGTCCGTACCAAGAGAATGCGTTCTTGAGGACTGTCAGTTTCATACAAAAGAATAGGTACGTGTTTTGCGAATTTGATCTTTATTAGCTAGATACTAAAATTGTCGTTCTGAAGGTATCAGGAACGCATTCTCTGGACGGCCGAAACTAGAAAGGGAAAAACTTTTCACGAAATGATCACAACCACCTTCTTACTAAATAATTAGAACAGGATTGTTAGGTATCTGTTTTAATTATTCAGCTATCATTACGAACTAAGCATGACTAATGTAAGTGTGACATGCGTCCAGTCGTCAGATAATGACAAAAACACCGTCTACACAGTCTTGGCACAACGACTGGAAAGTGACAAGTGAGCTACTGAGCGAGATATGACAGCTATGACATAGAATAGATAGGTACAGAGTGCTAACTACAGACAACGGGCACACGCACACATACACACGTAAAGCAAAAGTGCGCAGTACTGCACACCCCTACGCTATGTCAAGTTAAACAAATATCAACTTTATCTTAATGACAATTAAGTTGATTTCAGAGTGACTATCACTATTGACAAAGTTATAAAAATGTTTTAAGTTGTAGCGTAAACTGAACTTTAATGTGTAGGAGTTAAAGTAATTTTTCCAATAATTCATATTTGTTTACATTTTTGGCAAATAAATCGCGAATGCACGGTACGTACAGTCACGTCTAAAAGTATGTATACTCTTGGCTTTATTCAAAGGCGATTCTCTCCTTTATTCTTGAATGAAAGAACAATGGCCAGATTTCTATAGGAGCTGGACCTGACTTTTGTTTCTCGTGTCCCAAAATAAGATTTATTTAGATTGGTTTGTTCTTATGTTGTAAACATCATCCCGTTTGAAAATCATATCTAAATAGCCACATTTTTTTATAAAAACGACCACTATACTTTTCATCAATGTCCATCGGTGTCCAGAAATCAAAAGCACAGAGTAATCATCACAAGTGTAGTTATCAGTCTGTAAAACAATGCCAAGGTCAAAACAACAGAAGGAAATCCTAAATAGTATAGCACGTATCACAATTCACAACAACAAGTGAAGCGAAGCGAATAAGATGCGTATGATTGCCGGGTGTCAATGAATGGCGCGAGTCGATGACCACAGATCAAGTAACTTGTCGATGACAAATGACGTTCCGTTGTACGCAATTGAACCAAACGCTTTCACTTAATTATTTTTATGACAAGGTTCCAATGCATAATAAATCAGCATAGTAGTTGATATCATGCCTAAATACTAATTTAATTGAATAACAGTTAACAACTATTCAGAAAAACTTGAATATTTATAGTCTATGAATAAAAAGTCATTTCATACGCGAAATGAATCGTCAATAGGTGCGTTCTGAAACTATTATACGAAAATAATTACAAAAACTAAAATAAGGATAACTTTTTTTTGTGGCTACTTAAAAAGATAATTATTGTGTTTTTTATGACCTTAAAAAATAAGGGTATTTTTCATATATATGGCATATAGGGACGCTATCGTTTCGTTGCCAGGTACGTTTTGACCAACCTTCTTTTATGTTATTACGAAAATAGTATTTTCGAACCCATATGTTTATGTCAAGTGTCGTATTTCAATGTTGCATTCGTTATTTCACGAAAAAATCGCAATTGAAAATTGCCAAGTGTATACATACTTTTAGACGTGACTGTTCACACGTAAAGCAAAAGTGCGCAGTGCTGCACACCCCTACCCTATTTCAAGTTAAACAAATATCAACTTTATCTTAATGGTAATTAAGTTTATTTCAGAGTGACTAGCACTATTGACAAAGTTATAAAACTGTTTGAAGTTGTAGCGTAAACTGAACTTTAGTGTGTAGGAAGTTAAAGTTATTTTTCCATTAATTCATATTTGTTTACATTTTTGGCAAATAAATCGCGAATGCACGGTACGTACTACGTACGGCGATCGCGATCGAATGGCAGTCGAGAGTGCGCTTGCACTCGCTGTACGTGAAGAGTGTCTATGTGTGCGTGCGCTTTCGCTCGTTGTAGGAAGACAATCTTCTGTACTAATCTATTTTGTGACTGAGACTATATTCACTAGTGATTCAGCTTATTACGTATAAATAGATAAGTTGATGTCACAGATTCTCTTTTGATTTAGCCTGTGAATAATGGAGTTACACGGTTTTTGAAAAATACGTCTTTCTACGCCTAATTACCTTTGTCATCTGTTTTGACACTGACATTCCTAATTATTATCTATGGTAAAGGAAAGCTTTTAAGACATCTGAAGTATGTTCAATTGTGTGTATAATCCATATTTAAAATAGTTTATCGTGTTGCAAAGTTTATTTGTTTGAGATTGAAAACTTTTATTTATTATTTTTCTGCGGAAAATATATCTAATTATTATTTCAAGAAAAGAGTCAAATCAGTCTAGTTTGTTCCCAACTATGTTGGGGTCGGCTTCCAGTATAACCGAATGCGGCTAGATACTAATATTTTAAGAAAGAAGAATCTTCGAATAAATTGTGTTGCTAAATCTTAGTTAAGCTTGAATTCAGCAGGAAGAGTACATTGTTATTTTTGTTAAATTGCGTTTGATTTGCCGACTTCGATACTCGGGGATTAGGCTCATTAATATCTTTTGGGTTGATTCTCTGGGTTTTAGTAATCATGACCCATGAAATAAAACTAAAAGGGAGGGACCAGTATCGATTGATTTATAAACATCATTTATTTCAAATCGATTTAAAGGAGGTTCTTATCGGACTCATTCATTTTGTTTTTTATCGATTTTAAAAGGGGTGTTCCTCAACCGTCCCTGAGAATATATTATTATTTTTTACCCTTTAGAAACGGAGGAAGTCGATGTTTCGACTTTTAAATTTTATTAGTATAAAACAATCAGATAAGTAAACAACTGTCCATGTAGGCTGTAGCGTCAGAAGGATCAACTATGAGAACTGGGTTATAAATTTTGGTCGTTCCGATTTCTTTGGCATACAGAAGATTATACCTGTTATGTGCCAAAGATATAAGGAAAATACTGCAAGATAAACATGGGACAATACAAGTGTCCCGGTTTTCCCAAATTATCCCGAATTTTTTATGAGACAATGACAAAACCGTGACACGGAAGATGTAAGTTCATGCTCATGCTTAAACTATGCATAGTCTTCAAATGTTAACAGCCCAAAAGGTACGTCATACAATACTTAAAAAACTCAGTGGGCCAAAGTCCACCTGTTGAAATGATTTACATGACTGACATTCCGAAAATGACATATTATTGTAATGTTTCCTGTGAACATAATATATGTAGATAAGGTATCTGTTAATCCTTTATTATAAAAAATATACTTAATGAATGAAATCAAAGTCCAAACACGCAGAGCTATTTATCATGAGGATCGAAAATGAATAAGTAATAGTTTTTTTGGTTTGTAAGACACTGGGATTTCCTTTGCCGTGAGAAAGGTTTAGGTAATACTACCCCAAAGAAATATCAATGAGCATCGAAAAGAGAAACTAGATACCGGAATCGGATACACAAACAGTAGAAAGTCAGCCATTTTCGGCAAAAAAAAAGCCCATAGAAGGCTGATCAAAGGACCAAGATACCAAATAAAAAATGGTTCATAAAGACCACCATGATATCAGCTGAATTGATGGTTTGGTGATCGTCTAGTAGGTACAGCCAATTGCATATTTATAGTGGTAACTCACACTGCGAAAATCGCCCTTATTGCAACGATATTGAGGCGCTGTCTTTTTTTTGCACTGGCACTTGCCTATGGTTGACTCAGTTGACTTTATCGAAGTTAGAGCATAACGGTGCCTCCATGTGGAACTCTTAGCAAACTTTAACGTCACCCAATGTCAACCAACCAATTTGTCGATATTTCGGTGCTCGTACTAAAATTCCACTGCCTAACGATCAATCAAATAAATCAAAGATTCTCTAAAGACCATAGCTAATCCACTTTGGAAAAAAAATCTTCAAAAGTAACAATAAATTCGACTCAGGTTCACGGAAACATAACTTCATAATTGGTTTTGAATTTATTGGAAGTAAATTCAAGCCATCAGTGCCTTAGTTGTCAGATGCTCACGTTAAAGTTATGGTCTGCATAATTAATGTCAATTTTGCTATCGGCATCCTCTTTATATACAAATACAAATAAATACCTTCCTGTAAGGGCCAGCTATTTCTAAGTCTTTCTTACAATGCGGACTCTAGGCATCAACATTGGCAATTTAAAAGGATACATGCTCCATTTTATACAAAATTTTTTCCAGCTACAACGATGTGAGGCAGCATTTTGATATTATGTCCGGGACCTTAGTATCAGCCAAGCCAAGAGGGCCTTGTGGCTAAGTAATAACTTCCGCACGGTTTGATCGATCAGGTTAAGCTTCGCTTGCCGCAATTGGTCCGTGGATGGGTGACCAACTTTACATACAAAAGGAAAGCACGTTAAGCCGTTGGTCCCGGCTGTCATTCGTGGATCTTTGTCAGTCGTTACGGGTGGTCAGAAGCCTGAAACTAATAACCAGTCTTACCAAGAGGTATCGTATTACCCAGTCCCTATATTGTGGAGGTCAGATAGGCAGTCGCTCTATGTAAAATACTGGTATTCAGCTGCATCCGGTTAGACTGGAAGTCGACCCCAACATAGTTGGGAAAAGGCTAGGCAGATAATGTCTTTAGTATCAGCGAAAATTAAGATGAGCCTGTGCAACCTTCCACTACTATTAATTAGTCCAATGGCAGCTTTTATAAGGTTAAGTATTTCTAATTAATGTTATTTAACTCATGCATTGTGCATGCTGAGTTCACTATTTTAGGGCATGCAGGGTTATGTGTTTCTTTTTTTAAGTTTAGCTACTTATATTGTATTGGCCGATTTGTGAACCAATAAAAAAAAAACCCAATTAATGTTAACTAGTAATTAAAATAAATAAGTAGATACTTATAGGTAAATGCATTTTATATACTGGTACCGCATCAATACTCATACTTTCATTCAAATCAATAATAATTGAAGCGAGATCGTACGGCTATCGAAGCTATACCAACAATGCAGCTTAAATGTCAAAACGAAGCGCAATTTGTAAAAGCGAAATTTTAATATAAAATTAGATAATAATAATTATAGGCCCCTGGCGATACAGCCTAATAAAGTCAGCTGTCATAAGCATTTAAAGCTATTTGATCCAAATATATATGTATAGCAGTCAAGCTATTTATATGATTATGTAGTTTATTTGACGGTGTAAATTATTTTTTTATGGGATTATTTTAGAAAAGGTCAAGCTGGTAGGCACTTTATTTTTTTTATTTTATTTTACTTTATTGGGACATAAAACAGTTACACATTACAATTTTAGTGTGACAAAATAAAATAAAAACTATAAAATTTATTCTCAACATAAAGGTAAATAATGGTAAGTATTACTTCTCCACTTTTTGGAGAAGGAAAACCTACATAACAGGTTATGTATGGTCCACTCCCTCCCACAGAGAGGAGGCCTGTGTCTCAGCAGTGGGAACAATACAGGGTGACTGGAAATTAGTGGCGGAGCCGTTAAGGGGAGGTAGTCTAGGGTTTTTCCGACAGATATCACTATGAGACCTACCGTCCTTACTTAACCCTTTCCAAGATATTCCTACTTTTTGTTTAGCAGTTTTTGCATAAAATAATGACAGTAGCGGAAATTTTACAATTAATATTACTTATTTAGAATATCTTTGTTGCAAAACAAAAAAAAGTAGGCCAAAATCACTTTTTTTTAGGATTTATTACTATCTCTTTAAGTAGGAATATCTTGGAAAGGGTTAAGTAAGGACGGTAGGTCTCATAGTGATATCTGTCGGAAAAACCCTAGACTACCTCCCCTTAACGGCTCCGCCACTAATTTCCAGTCACCCTGTATACAGGTTGAAATTGAAAACATGCGACAAATCGAAATGGGAGATTATACTCATCATTATGAACAACTTTTACTATGGGACCAAACCTGAAATCGCGAAAAAAAATCTGCTGTTCCCTACATTTTGGCACGAGTAGGTACAATCCCCCATTTCGATTTGTCGCATGTTTTCAATTTCATCCTGTAGACTGATTATGTGTGTTATGGTTAATTAATTAATTTAATTATAAATGCCTGGGGAGGGTAGAAAACGATGTCAAATCTGCCATTATCAATGATAATGAATAGAGCTCACCCCGATGATGCTCGGAGGATAAAATCGATAGGTAGGTACGACATATTTTCCCGAACCTATAATGTTAGAATAAAAAGTCTAATTATCACACAAGCTTTTCGTCAAATCAGTCAGGATTCCAAAACCGTTAATTTGTTAGTAACGTTAAAATAGTACTTCGGTACCTCAAAATGATCTCAACAGCACCAAAAACAATGTGGCGTTAATAATTAAAGCAATTACGATTCCCTATGCAATAATATCAATCAAATTCATTAGGAAAATTACAAAATTCAAAGCAATTTAAAATGCCATGGCTCTCAACGAATCGGTTTATAAATTAATAGACGGCCATCATTCAATCGATTAGTTCTACTAAATGAAGTTCGTACGCAGTTTAAACAATGCCTTTAATAATTATTATTATATCTGTGATTATTACAAAAGTATCTGTTACTTCACGCTTGAAATTTTTTATAGGATAAGCAGACTCCTAAAGAAGCGTTGGTATTTTGGAATACAGTGCGAGAGCTTTGAGACCGCCAACGTTGTTACAAGGACGAAAGTCAGAAAACAGTTCCTTATATTCAAAATAGTTCAAACGAAAAGTAAAGACTTTTTTCATCACACAAACCATAAAATAAAACGTGTCATCACAAATTACAGATTAAAAATAAGCCCAATCACGAATTATTCATATTTATTTATGATACAAAAATATCTAATTCTTTTAGAATAATTGTAAGGTGGTGCACACACTGAGCGAGTGTATTGTAGAAGCGATACGCGTCTTCTATGATATAACTGTTGGTAAGGTTTTAACAGATACCTAGATACAATTGGAATCGTTCGGATTTTATGTACTTTTTGGAATCAAAAATAGGATACAATTAAAATTCATTAACAGGCGTCGTTCTTCAACACGAAGATGTACCGCAATCAAGAGTAAGATAAACTTCAAGAACATTGCATTACCTTCTATGTATCAAAGAAAATATGGATTTTTAATATACCTAATTTTCAAATACGAACCATGTTATCATACAGTTAGTAAAACACAAGCCTCACAAATCGCGGCACATCTCGCGTCCCCAGTGCGGCGACGGCCTTACGCGCTCCAGTCCGCATTTAGACGGCGGTTATAAATTTTAAATATTACGATAGGGCATTAAAATTTGAATAAACATGTCGCGTTGTCGCCGCTCGTGACGTCGCGCGGCACACATTATTGTCGCTTCACGCGTCGTGTGAAGTTGTCACAACTTACGCGATAGATGAAAACCGCATCATATGTATTTTGTTTCTCTCTTTGGTTGAAAGCTGTGGGGTATGAATGAATATAATTATATGCTAAATATGCTGGTGGTGAAGAAGAGGTGACTAATGGAATGGGTTAAGGAAATGGTCGTAAACTTGGGGACTCTTCGTCCGTGTCCCATCATCAGCCCTAAGTAGTTTAAATGCTGGAAATAGCCTCACTTGTCGCTACACATGAAGCTAGCGGCAAACCATGTGGCTTTCCCACACTACGTTTGCGAAACCTATCTGGTATCTATTTAAAAATACATAAGCCATCGGATCTGAAGCCAATAAGACTGGTCCATTGCTGCCTCAGTCAGCCTTTGAGCTTCTGTTTGATGAAAAAAAAACCTTTGAAATCTCCAAGCAGACCTCATTGAAGGCAACTAAGGACAACACCGGCGCAATCATACTGCAATCACCATTCCACTAACAACTGACTAAAAGAACCGCCGTCCACCGCTGGACATCTAAGCCCATTGTCTGCCTAAAAATAAAGGCATATACATACAAAAAAATCGGCCCGTAGGTGCATCACGAAATATTTTAATACAGTGGACGGCGACGCGTATATCTTAGTATCCCGGGAAGACAAAAGCGGGGATCTCGTGCTATACCACGTCGGAGATTTATTCCGACGATATCATTGAATGTGGACGCGCGTGTGTGCGAATGTGCCCGTGTGAACTGCGCTCGTGGCGCGCCGGGACAGGGCTGGCACAAACGGTTTTGGCAAAATTAATTAGCGAGTAGATGTTAGAGTCAAATGATAAAGAAATGGTTGATATTGTTCTATAAGTAAGAGATCCGTTCATGTAGCTATGCAGTGGAAGTCATCGCCATGGTGTATCGCCTGGTGATTCGATAGTTTACTGACCACGTGACGAAGGTAGTATATTAAAAGGTCAATTAAACAAATATTGAGAATAAGTGTAATGTCTGGCTATTAAAGTGAGATTATTTACAAAACAGGTCCATGTTTGTGCCATTTATTTGATAAAGCTACGTTGCTTAATTTTAATATTCAGCACTATACGCACATGAACACATAACGTTAATATCAAGGATTCAAAGCCGAACATGTAACTGTTATGTCCCTTACGACCAACAAAGCGACTCATAGCCCTCAGTTTAATCCCCGAAATTGCTCAAGAATACAAGCGTTTGTTAAGAGAATTAACGTACCTACTTTTACTTTTATTGACTACATAATCATCAAACTAAAAACACGAGAATGAAACAGAGAAGGATAGAAAAACCTAAAAAAACTGAATTCCACTATCTGTCTAGTCCGCAACAACAAAGCGTGAAGATACAACCACAGTTCACTAAATATAGGCTTTTAAAGAAATAAACTGCCCTCACATAAATCACAGTATCAGAAGCGCGCCCGCCAACCCTATAATCATGACGAAAGTAAGCGATAGTGCACACAAGCGAGACTCGCGACCGCGACCACAAATCGCGAGCGACAGCCAACAGGTAGCAGGTCGCACGCATTGTTTCCTGGAACCAAAACTACGAGACGCTATCGAAACGATTGATATACGATCAGACCTCGGAATGTTTTAGTAAAATGCACCAGCTTTCCGTTTTAACCTCTGAATATCTAATAGGGACCCGATTTAGAATAATTTATGGACAACGACTAAGACAAAAACAGAACGCTATGGGGCCGGCACGGGTCAGATTGGCCGTCCGAGTGTCTGCCGATTTCGTAAGAATCCTTCGCGAGACCATTTATCTGTCAGCCGCGGCTGCGCAACTATGACGTATCTGCGTTTTGTAAGTGAACGCAAGTTTATCGGCAACCTGTCCAGAGAATCGACGAGAAATGGGCTCAGTTGAGCGCATTAACAACGGCTTACCCATACAAAATCATAATAGCCGGTAAGGAAACTACGATTGAGAGCGATCATTAATTACGGGTGCCTAACAAGCGGCGAACGGGGAAAGGCGACGTCGACAATTTATCCGCGAGATCGACTCGTTACTTAGATCGGTTGGGGCGCGCGACGATAGATGGCGTGCTGCGGCGCGGGCGCATATCAGATGCACGACCGGCGCGAGCGACGCGGTATCGACCGATTTACGGACAGTGTGATCATATTAGAGACTCTCGGGCTATCTAACGAGCGTTTAGAATATGAGTGTGCGTGATAAACACCCACAGTCGTGTAGATAGCCTTCTGCGGTAATGGGAGGACGATTTATGATTTTGTTCGATTAAATTCGATTTGCGATTCTGCTCCCTAAATTGGCAGTTAAGTTTGATGTATAACCTACTAATCTTTATTGTCAATCAGTTCCTAACGGTGCACTCGATAGACGCTATAAATAACAAAGCTACGTCAATGTATTTTATTGCACAGAAAGCGGCGAGCAAATTCCTGTAGGCAACACTGCATAGACAACTAGTCCTAGCTTATAAAAAGTCGCACACCATAAACTACCCTAACACTAGAAAACAAAATAAAAGCCGTCTCACACGCACCACGTCGCGACTCGACGCGACACGCGCGATCGCGTTGTCGCGCGTTGTCCCCTTAATTAGCCGGCTACCCGAGATGGAATTCATTAGACTCGCTAATTAAATAAAAGGACATGATTTTCCGGTTAAGGAACGAAAGTGAACGTAGGTGCACTCCAAACATGATTAATTAAGAAAACCGAATAGGCTTAAATAGTAAGTAATGTCTGTTCTAATTAAGCGTAAATCGCGTGCGGTTCCTTGTCGATGCTGTATCTGGGCTGGTATCGTACTCGTAACCGATACCCTTTTTTTGTTGTAGGTTACCTATTGTTCGGTATCACTTCGTTTTATATAAAACAAAGTGCTAATTTTTTTCATGTGTTGGCTATGCGTGTAACGAACTTAAGGATTTTTTTTACGAAAATGAAAGTAGCGTGAATCTCTGGCCACAAATAAGTTGGGCAGTTTTTTTAAAGTGTAGTATTTATTGATTACTAATCTTATGCGTGTACCTAGTCACGATTAGGTATTCATACCAACAGAATAACGACATCCCTAAGACAAAAAGAGATTTATACTTATTATACCCCTTTAGCTTGACTGGTACCAATAAACCGAGGTCATTAATCCAGCTGATGATCATTATTATATTAATCCAATAATTTAATAGCCACTGCTAAACAAGATTCTTGAAATAAATCCAGCACCTGAACACAAACCTACTTATTAAAATTTGATGATCTATAAAACGACACAAATTATAACGATTTTGCTCTATAAACTATACCAGCAATAAACATTTACTATGATATTATTTCTATTAAAACGTATTTAAATTCACAAGTCAGCCATAAATTGTATGATAAGTGTAGTTTCCTTAGAATGACGACTGAGCGTACCTGTCTCCTTGTTATGAACTACTGCTGCAGTGAAACATCGAGTGCCAAATGTCTGCTGGAATAACTAGAATACAATGTATTTAGGAGTTATTAAATGTAGTGTAAAATCTTAGTTTTAAATGTAGGTGACCTAGGTGGTGCATTTTTATCATTTATGGGCATCAATTCCTAATACCACAGCTCTGTCTATGCTCTATATTTATCTTCTGTCCTTTTCTTAATGAAATAGAAAGAAAAAGATGCACTGAACTTAAATTTAGTTTAGTTTGTGAACAAGGGAATCGGTGCCATTATCTACATGCTTAATATTCCGAAGCCACTGCTAACAGCAGCATTTATAGAATTTCCTTTTCTAGAATTCCAGGTAAAATTACTATAAATATTATACCAATTTTTCTTTTAATTCATATCAGAAGATATCGCTGGTACATCTATCACCGACAAAGACGTCCACTCGGGTTCGTTCCCAAGCGATGATTGATGGCAGACCTGATAGATAGCTTGCATGATGCACGGCGTCTCGAGAAAATTGCACCCATTCGACACTTACCTGCAAAGGATACACAATATTTATTGCGATATCCCGTATATGGCGATAATGGGGTACGGGAATTATGATGCGGAAAAATTGGTTATGTAATTTCGTTTTAAAACAAGCTTTTAGTTCCTTTATTAGCATTTGTTTATAATTTGAAATTAAAGCTCACTGTTACTGATTGCGTTTCAAATGTAATGTCGTGTACCAACTTAAAGCATAACTGATAAATATTTAATCATCAGTGGTAATTCCCCCCTCTCGAAGAGAGGAAGCCTGTGTCCCCGCAATGGTAATAATTATAGGCTGATTATGTTAGTGGTATTTCCAAAGGGTAAACTTATAATTTTACAGTATTGCCTCTGCCTCAAGAATCACGTGCAATCAATCACTCATAAAAAATAAATCAAACCCGACACACGAACCTTACCAACCACATTCAAAAACCCGCACGAATAACGCATAAATCCGTATAATAAATTTCAAAATGCTATGATAATTACATGCCTGTTCGCTTTCCCTTATGAATAAGTAAGCCATGTCACGGCGCGTGACACGTGTCGCGCGTCACGCGTCACGATCGACGCGTCACGCGGTGTGACGTCGCGTCGTGTCGCGCGGCTGACGTGACGCGCGATCGTGTGTGACGGGGCTTAGAAAATATCGCGTATTAACATAATTCTATTGATATTTACGCTGGATTGTGTTTTTAGGAATTAACAAGTGTGTTTTTTTGCTGTTTTGGGTAGGTGTAAGTTTATGCAGTCGATGAACATAATCCCTACTTGACAACCCCTGTGATTGTTTATTGTCATACCCATTGGAGACCTATGTTTACCTGATACCATTTTATCTACATTTGTGTATGACCAGGATGTATGAACGTAAACGAGGCAAAAGGAGTATGTAAGGATCGGAGCAGGTGGCGTTCTGACAGTTCCTACCTACCCCAATGGGAAAAAAGCGTGAGTGTATGTATGTCAAAAAATCAATCAATCAACTCAGCCTATCGCAGTCCACTGCTGGACATAGGCCTCTCCCAGACTGCGCCACAGCACCCTGTCCTCCGCCTTCCGCATCCAGTCTACCCCAGCCACCTTCTTTAGGTTGTCCGTCCATCTAGCTGGGGGGCGTCCCACACTACGCTTGCCGGTACGCGGTCTCCACTCCAGGACTCGTCTGCTCCAGCGGCCATCGTCGGGTGTATGTATGTATTTGTTAATAATACATAATTATTACCAGTTCTATATGACACTGCTAATTCTTGAAAAAAATGCTTATTTGCTTCATTACTGGTATAATTACTTGTAAAAGACTTGGAAATCATGTCCCTTTAGTCTCACTCTCAACATTGGTGGAGTTCTCTGCCTTACTGCTTAAGATCTAGCGTGAAGATTGTTGTCACGATCCTGATCTAGGCATGGGAGAAATGTTCTAGATGTCAGCTACTAATCATGCCGCATATTTCCTTAGAGGAGAACAGGGTTAATAGAACACCTCAAGGAAAATGTGAAAAGTAATAATTTTTGCATTATTTTGCTATAGAAGAAGCGAGCTGAGTATCGTAATAATAAAGTCAAAGTTTACTTTAATTAAGTATGTCGCTGATTTTTTTCAATCTTACTGACGTTTACTTCTAAAAAAGACCCCTAAGCTTGCACTCATTCATAAATTTTTCAAAATATTACTCACTGTATAGACATTGGACAGATCCATATTCCCTAATTCTCAACCACCATTAGAATTTGTAGGAGTCTCATACAACTCGGCAGACGAGAAAGTTCTTGATAAATTTTTCAAAACAGAACAATAACCGTATCTCAGATCGGTAAAAAGCGACAATATTATATTTTCAATTAATGCAAACTGCATTTGAGGAACTCCCCCTCCCCCCTCAACCGTGGAAACCTCCCTAACTCGCGCCAACTCTCATAAAGACGTAGCTTAAAATTTTATTCTGCATAGGGCTGCCTCTCTTGCCGCATCAGCGATTGGAGAAGATATACCTTTCAGGGTAGGATACCTGAACATTTTGTTAGAAGTTTGAGGGTTTTCATTTCTTATTTAATATGTTACTAGGAAGGAACCAATTATTTTAGTTTTTCTGTTTCATATAATCAACAAAAGTGAAAAAATCACACCATTTTCTGTTGACGCTACACGACTTCCAAAATACTTTTTAAACATATTAATTCATATTTTCACTCAATTACCTATCCATGGCGTAGGTGTAATTAATATTAATTTTGCAAGAGAAAATGTGTGTTTAACAATGGCTTAATAACAGTTTATCAAAGAATTAAAATCATTATTACCTTGCCCTTATCGCAATTCATTTGGGTTCGGCACAACATATCTTGTACTTCCATACTTCTCTATTAAGTATATCGGTAGTCACCCCCTTTCTAACCATATCATTTTTTACACAGTCCATCTATTAGTCTTCCGTACTCTTGTAGCAAATGATGGAACTTGTAAACAAAAACAAAACGCTCCACTTTATGTTTTGGGTACAAATGAAACTTATTTGAAAACGTGGTAGCCCTAACTTTGTGCCCTATGTGGGAGCAGAGTTTATGCTCTTGTGCAAGTCTGTATGTCTGTAGTTTCATTTGGTTATCGTATTTGTGCTATCTGATTAATTCAGTAGTTTTGTAAACTTTTTGCTGCATAGTGTTTTTATGTAAATAAGTGAAACTTTGTAACGAGATCGGACGGACGAACGGAGATGGAACTTTGCGAATGATGGACAAAAGTATTATTACTGTAGCATTTTCCGAATTTGATTTCTCCTTTTGTTAAAACAGTTTGGAATGTAAATTCACACAAATCCTTCATTACTAAAATAGTTAATACCAAATCGGTTCAATATTTTGCATTCCATTCTCCGCGAAACACTTATTTTAAGTTATCGACCCAATGACCGAAATCGGAAAGACTTGTGCATGTGAACTGCTCCATTTAAAACAAAAGAGGTAGGTTACAGTGGCATTTCAAAGTAATATGTTCACGGATAGGATCCCCTATCCTATCTGTGAACATATTTTAACCCAGTCGTTAATAACACCTATACGTTTTAATAAAAAAAACAATAAGTATGAGTTTTTATTCACATTCTTGTACTTTTCACTTTTTCTAACCATTTTTTTTTCTAACTAAGTCTAGACCTTCAAACCGAGACCCATGAAGTCCGTACTTGATGCCCTGCACCAATACGGTGTTAAAAGTGTACAGTAAATTAACAAATACGTCTACCTACTTCAATTATTATTGAAGGCGCTAAAAGGAAAACAACATGGTGCTTATTGTTCGAGGAAAGTTAATGAATATTTAACGATTCTCGATAGACCTGTCATTAACTACTCCACTTGAGTTTTTAGCAGAAATAACGATATTTCATTCCTTTTATAACTTTTTTTTATTATGTTACATATTAGGTTGTGTGATGCAATAATAGGTCATCTGAAATTAGGTATATGACGCAACACGATCGAAAGCATTCCCCGGAATATACCATTCTAATGTCCGTGAAGATGAACAAACACGACACTAGGTGG
The DNA here is from genome assembly GCA_945859645.1 of Amphipoea oculea. Classification (NCBI taxonomy): domain Eukaryota; kingdom Metazoa; phylum Arthropoda; class Insecta; order Lepidoptera; family Noctuidae; genus Amphipoea; species Amphipoea oculea. The sequence continues at coordinate 22,420,714 of OX243873.1, forward strand.
ATTCTTGATTATACTTGATCCAAAGACCTAAGCTTTAACAGCACCCAGAGCAAAGGGGGTTAGCCCAAAAGGCGAAAGCTCAAACCACACGTCAGATCAATTAGTTCACTGAAACGTCACTAACACAACAAACCAAGTACACTGAACATCCCTAATTCAACCAAGTAGATAACAAAGTCACCAACCCTTTAACTGAACCACAAAAGAAAACAAACTTATATACAAAACGTACCGGTCCAAGTTGCCCGCACACACCCCTGGTTTATCTTTATTATTAGTCTGCCGAGCGAAATTATGACGACTGCAAAACGTCGTTGTTCTCTCTCTCTCTGTCTTACTCTATATTGCTATGTTCCATCTCGTTCTGGCACGAGCATGCAAGTCTTGCAGTGATTCCTTGTGACGACCGCCCAGGGACGGACGGACTGATGTTTATAAGACCTTAGAGAAGCGAGTTTGGTATTTAGTTTAGTCTTATCTCTGGTTTTATATGTCCTGAAGGGGTTGCCGGAATTCAGATTAAAAAAGAATCGGGTTTTCGTTTGACTTTTAACTTTTTTTTTCGAGTTTTACTGACAGGCTTTTGAGGTTTTATTGATAAATGTATATCTGTTTCTAATTATCTACCTACGTGAATTGTGAACGGAACTTGGTAATATTTTCGTGGGCGATTTGACACCTGTCATTTGATATTATTCCAATCTAAACGTGTAATATTGCCATGTTTAATAGGTAACAGCCAAAAATGGTAATAAGTTAATTACATGCTTGATATATAGAGCCTTACGAATGTGTACAGTTTTCAAACTCGTATGTATGCACTATGAGGTAAGTCATTTGATTTTATTTTTGCTTAAACACAATCTTTCAATTAAAAAAGTAAGCAACCAAATCATTTTTTTTTTAATCAACAACCGCACACATTGTAGTCTGTTCTAACTTCAACCTTATGGTATAACACTAAAATGTACCACAGTGGAATCAATTGACATAGAAAACACGATATCAAAACTATACAATAACTCCGATTACGCAAACGATACATATTATTATGATTATTCGCTGCGACCGCTCGCTTTATCAGACGCAGATTAAAATCCGTCCGACTGTCGTACGTGAGTAATAAGCCAATTTGCTATAGATATGAGTAATTGACATGTCGTCCTCATATAAAATGCATTCGAGATTTCTTTAATAAAGTTCTGACGATTTTAATTTTCTATTGATCATAGTTTTTATGGTGTGATTTGTCATTGCAAATTGAGTGTCTGTCTGGGAACTATACTTTTTCTTCTTCACTTGAATCTATAGTAAATAGTATAAAACAAAATCGCTTTCCGTATCTGTCTGTGTGACTGCTTACATCTTCTAAACTACACAATGAATATTGATGCGGTTTTCACCATAACTTAGAGCATTTATTACGGAAGGTTTATGTCTATAAAAAATTATATTTAACTTAGATGTAGCAAAGAAATTTTGATATGTCGACATTGCACCAGCAGCCTCATTGCGGAACGCCAAATCGTCAAATGATTCTGATCAGTTGGCTTCATTTCTATCACAATTGGCTTCATTTTACGATTTTCGAATTGCGAAACCCTAGTTTCTGCGCAGGGCCTTAACGTTCATAATTGGTTTCATAATAAACTAGAGTTTCGCAATTCGAAAATCGTAAAATGAAGCCAATTGTGATAGAAATGAAGCCAACTGATCAGAATCATTTGACGATTTGGCGTTCCGCAATTAGGCTGCCGTACGAAGCAGGGGGTCACTAGTAAAATATAATTGAAAAAAAAAAAAACAAACTACAGGACCGATTTTGATGAAATTTCCTATGGGACCAATCTGAATGTTTATCCTTTAAATTAAAAAAAAAATGAATTTTGCAAATCGGCTTATAAATAACGGAGTTCTGAGGTAACAAACATAAAAAAATTATAAAATTACAACCTAATTGGGAACCTCCTCGTTTTTTTTAAGTCGATTAAAAAAAAACTCATGCCGTTAGTAGACAAAATAATATTAGCGAGTCATCAAGGTTTTATCGTGGCCTGGCTGCCCAGGGTGCTGCGGAGTGCACGTGAGGCCTATTTTAATGTAGTGTAGGTACTATTAGTTATGTCTATACTATTAGAGTTCTGAGAATTAATTAATTTGTTGACAGGATAATTATATCCGTGGCCAAGATTAATTCTTGTCTCATTGTGACGATGACGTGGCCGGTTAACCGTGCAGTCGGTATGAGACCCACGGCACATGATTAGACAAACGGAACAGATACAAAGCTTCAAACAACCGCGCGAATCGGTTGCACTACTACAAGCACGCGGGGCATGTGTGCGTGACCACTGGCCGCTTGTCACGTACGCGGCGAGACTGGATAAAACCGGTTTACACTGGCACAGCTAGTTGACAATCTCAGGGTCAGTGCGACGCACGTTGTTTGTTTTGTTAGTTCCAAGTTTGAATATTTTAATGTAAAAACGTGGTATATTATTGTTAATAATGGTTGTTTATTGTACTGTGTGTATGAATAATACTAGAAAAAATAAAGATATATCATACTGCAACTATCCCAAGGAGTACAATAGGTAAGTAAATATTTGATTACTTCTTTTTCAAATATTGCAAGTAAGGTTTGAACCACTTCTCGATGTCTTATTGAGCTGAAATTTTGTATACCTGCGTAACTTCGGTGATAATGCAATAATTATAATGTATAACCTGACGCTGCACCCAGGATTATCTCCTCACTAGGGAACTCATCAACGGTTAGTAGTACGATCACGAAATTTTTATGATAGATGAATTTTGATAATTCGACACAATATTTATCATGAACTGCTGCTGCAGCCAGCATTGTCTCCTTACGAGGGAACTCTTTAACGGTTATTAGCATGGACTTGAAAGCGAAACATTTTATTTAAATTTATTTTGCTTGCTAATCATGATCTTCACCATAGACTGCTGCTGCAGACAGGTCTTCTCACGAGGGAAATCCTCAACGGCCATAATAGCATGATCATGAAAGTTTGAATAGGTACGAGTTTAAAAAGCATTTTTAATCGAAACTTATTATTAATATCTACATCGTACTTATTTCTCGCTACTAGTAGGTCTTGAAATTAAATAAATATTTAAAATATAGGTCTACCTATGTCTTTTGTATAATAGGGTTCGGTTCGCATTTCCATTTTATTTTTGTTTCAGCTCAAAGCATTTACCACACCATTAAAAGAAACAATAAATGATTAAAAAACAAAAATTATAAAAAGAAAATTATTAGAGTACGTAAGTATTGTAAATCATGCTGAATAATAAAACTATTTAACAAATGTTTTGTTTAATTTGTCTTAACCTATTGTGACAACCCTACCAAAATAGGTAACAATTTTGCACGTTCTTAAGAAGCTTTGCCTCTGTTCCGTTTGTCTACTCATGTGCCCACGGGGTGGAACTGAAATGTTCAGCTCATCAATATGGTCCTGATTTTCTTAGAAATAAGGAGGGAAGTAAAGTTTGAACTATGTAATCTAAACTAATTATACAGATCGGACTAACTTACCTAGTGACGTCCGATCCTTAATTATGTGAAGTAATCTCATCCTCATTGTATAGGTACTATGTAGTCGCACCATTTCGTGCGCACACGTCACAATATTTAAAGATGAAATTCAAATTTTTTCATCCTAAGGAAAAACAAATGTTGTCTGTGGTCCAGTCGTTGGCGCGGTCTCCTGACATCTGTCAATCATTCTTTCAAAGCATAAGAACGGGACTTCACGATGACCTACATGGGCATCGTATAGTCCCGGCATACAGCACAACACAACTTCTAGAAGGGGTTTAATAAGGCAATCCAATACACCTAAAGTATAGGATGATTATCTGGGAAGGGTTGGGATACAATGAGGATGAGATTACTTCACATAATTAAGGATCGGACGTCACTAGGTAAGTTAGTCCGATCTGTATAATTATGCTACGTAATCTCATCCTCATTGTATAGGTACTATGTAGATGTTCAAAGAATAAAGTTGTGTTGGTCATCATAGGTACCTACATAAAATGAGCATTGTTCAATAATTGAACGTTGTAACATAACATGCATACTAATTGTAATGCATTTCTATTAAGAATCAGTGTACCATTAAGGTAAATAGTTACCTAACTTAATTTATAATTCTCTAATTACTATTAGATTCTGGAAATATAATCAGTTTTGAATCAACTAGTTTAATTAATAATCCCATATGGCACACATCAATTTCTTGTAATCAGACAATTAACATTGACATGTAATAAGTTCTATGTACAACCACTCTATAGAGCACACAGCTGGTGCAAAAACATTAGAATCACTAATAAAAAGGTCTCTTATAAAACCGAGTAAGGGTTGAGAAATTTGTGGTCCAACCAGCATAATGACACCTTCTTCAGAGCCCTTTGAAGTAGAGGCATGTCTGTATATGTGAATTTAGAAATAATAATATCTATTCCACTCTTACTTGAAATTTGTTTTATCCATCTATTATTGGTTGCAGTAGAGGTTGCATCATAAGGCTTTCTTATAGTTATAATTAATGATTTACAATTTTGTCTTATACTCTTACCTAGTAAAATCTAGATAGGACAATTTAAGGGTTGTGGCAGTACAGAAAGATAAATTATCTTTAAAAAATGGTAGAATCAAGTTGAGTTCGGATCTACCAGGTTTTAATTATATCTGGATTTTTATGTTAATTTTGTCCTCATTATAAGAAGTGTACTAATGAGTGACCAGGTTTGAATTTTGTGTGCAGTTACAAGAGCTATTATCGTTACTAATTGTTTGGTTAGAAATTCTAAACCAAGGGTTTGATTGGGAAATAAATTGATCTGTCGAACTCCGCTAATGAGATACAATTGATTTTCTATTGTTTCGTCGCCAATAGGCGACGCGCGGTGCTTGGCCGGTTAAATAATGCAAAACGATACTAGGGTCCCACTAACTTCCTATTTGGGATTCTTTGGTCTTAATATAAATATATCCCTGAGAAACCTTGTCGCTCTGTCATTATTGTGTCAATGTGGCGGCCAAAAACTACAGAATTTGCTGATTATTATATAGCTCACTCAATACCATTAGGATATCATACATCATTAAACTTAGTGGTAAAAATTATATGACTGTCATGACTGAGCCTAGGGGTCAATGTCTTGTGTCTAACAGAAGAGAGTCTACTGATCTAGAGCAAAGCTAACACTATATTAATTGAGGGATCAGTCTTTCTCCTATCAGGAAAGCGTCCCTGATAATATGGCAGCAAACAGTGACTCCTGTGCATTGGGTGTTGAGATCCCATTTGACAGTGAATAGATCTACAGAACATACTTGGATCAGGGAGCCATGATATGTTGATATTTAGTATTAGACCTGATTGTAAACAGGTTAATCGGGGGCTGGCCCAGTACAGCACACACCCCCCCCCCCCTGCTTACATAGGTATATCTTTACTTAGAAGTATGTCCTTATGTAGGGTTTCAAAGTTGTACAAGTTGCTGCAATTTTTTTTTTTTTTTTTTTTTTTTTTTTTTTTTTTTTTTTTTTTTTTTTTTTTTTTTTTTTTGCAACATTTGACTTGTAGGCTATATTACATCACTTCCATTTAATTTCTATGTTAGGAAGCCTAGATTCAATTTCCCATACTGTTTTCTTTGGAACTAATATAAAATGCATAAACCCGTATTTGTCATTCCTTGTACCGTTGCCAAAATTGTTAAGCCAAGCTATTCAGATGAGTAAAATGAGTACCACCCATCTTACTGACACAGGATATGGCCGTTGTGATATCTTTTCTAAGTCCTTACAGTAACTGACTTTGCTTGCAAATGTTTTGAGCCCCATAAATGCTGCTAATAGTTCAAGGTAAGGTAAGGAACTTTTCAACATTAACTGTCCAGTGCCTGTGGATGTTGATATCATTACATACCAGACCCCAGTCAGTTTGGGACAATATTTCGAGAACAAAATCTAATTGTTTAATTCTATTGTGGTTTGTTGGAATGTAAGGTAACCAACAATCTCTGCAAATAAATGATTTTTAATTTGTTTCTAGCCCTGTTGTATTTGTAAATAAGTGATTTTTAACCTAGTTTGGTATAAAGTTAACCATATTCATATACAGATGCAGCTACTAGAATACCTAGTAATTAGACACACTCGATTATTTATATCTCATTTCAGACTTAATATTTTTTATGGACTACAGGGTAAAGTCTATATTTTCCTGAGGAAGTGAAATGGCAAACTGGACTGAACCCAACTAATATCCTAGACATTGGCAGCACTGTCTGGGCACTCTTTTCAGTTTTAATAATAAATCCTAGATATTTAACACAGTTTGAGTATCAGACATATTTTCTAAACACTGCATATGGATCGGCAGGGCACAGAATATAATTGTCAAGATGTATGACAAAAAACAACCCTAGTGACCTCCGGTGACAGACAACTGGCTTTATGATGTTTGTGAATACATATGGAGCGGTGCTAAGTCCAAATACGAGGCATGTAAACTGTTATAACTTATAACATATCTTGAAATAGAAACTGGGGATATCTCCTGAAATATTTTCATATGGATAATTGATATGAATTTTTTAAATCAATGTAATATTGTAGGCAAAAAACTTATATACCTAGTAACATACTACATATTAAGTTTTTATTTAATATGTATCTCCAAACACCATGCGATTTTGGTACAATTATACCAGATAAAATTACTTATTTGACAGGAGCACATGTTTCTATAGCACCTAATATAAGAGATTATTCCATGGGGATAGATTGCTTTCTTTCTGAATGAAGTTGTTATTCAGAAGTTTGAATTGGAAACTCAGTAAAAGGTAGTTTATAACCCTTGATCCACTCATATATGGTTGGATTAGTAGTAATATCATACTTCAGAGAAATATTGCAATCTACCAGTCTGTACCTGAGCTAGTGATGATGCTGGTTCTGGCAACGGTTGTTTGCATTGGATTTATCTTGAAGCTTATAGATAGCTATTCTGAATTGGTGTGTAGAATAGGTATTTTGATATTGGTGTTTACTCACATCAATTCTTGAATTTCCTCATGGCTAGGTAGGATTAAGGATCTCAGATTATTGCAATTTTCATGATAAATTAATGTCACACTCAGTCTAGCTCAGTAACTTAATGTTTCGATTTGATCTGCACTATACAAACGCTTGGGAGGCTATTAGACTGTTATGAACTGTTCCCAATGAATGTAATAGTAGCGGCCACTGTAGTTCGCTGCCCCTTGCTTGTGTGGTCCCATTTGATTCCACTTCCATTTACTGCTGCCACCCTTCCTTTTTAAATTCTGGTGGGTTCAATAGGCTACAAATTATGAATGTTTCATACTTCTTTTAAATGTTTAGCTTCATCTCCACATTTAGTCCATTATCGTAATTGACCACCGTGTGGCCAGACTGCCATGCAGTTCTACAGGTAAAGTAGCTAACTGTACCCCAGCATCTCACAAGTAGATTTTCAATACTTGAACTTAGGACTTCACGTTGGGTATGTATATCGTTCCACTCTCAGCCTCCTTTCGGCTGTATTTTAGTAGAATTGAAGTACTAACATAGCTTATATAAGTTAAATTGTATATTAACACCCTCACTGAGAGGAGGCCTGTGTCCCAGCAGTGGGAACATTATAGGCTGATTATGTGTTATGTATGTATATTAACATCTAGAATATAAAGTATTTTGGAATTAGATTATAATTAACGGCATTGAGTATGGATATTCCCAATCCGGCTGCGTTGGCTTCGGTCACATAACACAAAGTCCAACTGTAGTCTTCCATGGAAGAGGGCTCCGTACTCATCTACGAAGACTAATTAGAGTTAGGTCCCAGACTGCTTAGATCTAAATCCATGGCTAACCTCACGTGATAGCTCTAGGAATGCAGGAGGGATGTGTTTTTAACACTGGACGTATAGACTGGTTTATATCTGATTTTATTTGATTTAACCTGAAATAAATGGATTATTATTATAGAACATTGACTAACCTCTCGTGAGTCTGTGTGGAGTTGATGGCACAGTTGAATGTTCTCATGGTTCACCTCGCGTGAGAACACTTAGAGACGGCCAAAGATCCTCAGAACACTGAACGTATATACCATGTAGTGTCGTTCTTATGTAAGTATACAGCACAGTTACGTTCTCATGGTTGACCTCACAGTGAAAACTAGAGACTGCTGTGTGTATTACGGCATCCCTTGTCAGCCAAAGATCCTCCGAACACTGAACGTATATACCATCGGCTAGCCTCGCGTGATAGCTCATGTGGTATCGTTCTTGTGTAAGTATACGGCACAGTTACGTTCTCATGGTTGACCTCACAGTGAAAACTAGAGACTGCTGTGCGTATATTACGGCATGATTTCAATTGCCGACAACTGAGTTTCGATGACGGCTCCGCTTTGCTTTTTCAAGCGATTTTTCCAGTTCTCGCAGGCGTACGGTCAGCTCCTACATTCCATCGTCTCGTTTTCTTCTGTTTTCCCATCTTGTTAAAACTTTTCTGAACTTTTATATACGAAAACGTGATCAGTGCGCGGCACAAAAAAGTACAATGATTGACAGATGTCAGGAGACCGCGCCAACGACTGGACCACAGACAACATTTGTTTTTCCTTAGGATGAAAAAATTTGAATTTCATCTTTAAATATTGTGACGTGTGCGCACGAAATGGTGCGACTACATAGTACCTATACAATGAGGATGAGATTACGTAGCATAATATTACTAAGAGGAATTGTTTGTATGCATGTAAGCGGTGATTTCTGGAGGTACTGAACCGATTACAAAAATTATTTCACTTATAGAAAGCTACAGTATTGCAGCTGAGTGCCATAAGATGTGTTTTATAGTACCTACCCATAGTCATGCGGACGTAGTCGCGGGCAAAAGCTAGTTAAACATAAAAGGGCAAAAAAACAAGTCCAAGAACTTGACCCAAAGACTGTAAGAGCAAAAAAAATACATTTTATGTGAGATTAACCTTTGAAACCGTTGCAGGAACCAAAGGGCGTTCAATACAGAAGCTAGTTACTAGTGCAACCCAATGTAAGGTGACGGATTTCCAATCATCAGGACATGTCAACAAAATGTAGTTAATTGACAGATGTCAAACGGTCACTCGTGTGACGTATCTGAAATGTCACTCTATAACATTTCACTGACATTTCTTTTCGACGACCGGGAACTGACACCTTTTTTAAAAGGTTAATCACATTGAAGACAGGAACAGTTTTCACCTTAGTTATAAGTTAAACCAAATAATATCAGTTATTAAGGCAACATTACACTGTGTATAATGGCGCGTACACACAGCGCGTTTGACCGGCGACCGGCGCGGACACCAGTGATTTGTGGTTACTTGGAAAAGCGGCGACCTCTGGCGGTGACGTGCCAATTGTCTCCGTCTTGGATATCGGCGTAAGGTGGGAGCGGTTAGCGGGGAGGGCAGAGGTCAATAACAACAGTATTTTAGGTAGGTAGTATTTTCAGTTGTAGGTTACCGAAATTCGTTTATTAGTAGAATTATATGGAAGTGTTTCAACGAAAGCTTTATTACAACTTCTGAGCTTTGTTCAGCGTTAGCTTCTTTGTTAGGTTATACAAATTATAATATGACACAGGCATGTGAAAAGAGATGGCTAAAAAAAAACCCAGAATCGCCAGAAACTTCATATATGCCATTTTTATAGGCATAATATGTACAACAAAAATATATAATAATATACTGCAAAAACGACGTGGTATACTAGATATACAGGTTGAATTTTTCAAGTGGGCGTGTATGGCCAAATCCGAAACTATGAGGATTAGCGAAAAGTACTCAAAGGAGTCGCGGGCTCGATTTTGATGAAAACTAAAACTGCATCATTGGATTTTTTAAAAATCTATATTTCTAGCCAGGAATCGAACCTGTTGATTTTGAAAAAAAAAAAACACTGTATTATTACACCATTCGATAGTGTCGCTAGTAAGGATCGAATTCTGGGAAGTAATGACATACGTCAAACTAAAATAAAGAGCTCATTTAAAACAAAGTAAAAAAAAGAATCACTCTGTATAAAGATTATTAATAATAAAACATATTAAAAGATGAAGGGTATATTTTTTACATTATTTTAATATATTATCATAATTATACTAAAGAGATTGTGATAAAATAAAACTCGAGTAATCAATGTAAGTATGAATAACATAAACACACAATGTATAATAACTTTTATACTATATGGTTTAGGAGGCTGATTTTTTGAAACCGTACTAGGTTTACTGTAGTGAACCCATTTTTATACATTTCGTTGCTGGCGATTCTGGGTTTTTTGTCTATGAACTTTTAGCCATGTCCTTTGTTTTTATTGAGCTACTGCAGAATCAAATAATGCGAAAGTAACTCTGTCTGTCTATAACATTTTCACGCTTATACCACTGAACCGATCGTTATGAAATTTGTCAGATAGATAGCCTGGGACCTGAGCCCTGATTCACGACCATACGACAGGCTATCGTATCGAAAACCTGACATTTCGATAACCTGATTTGACTTGCCCTCAACAGCAAATAGCTGATGGACAAAATTTTCGGGTTTTGGACTTGTGAACAGCGTTTAGAAGACTCCTACGATAGCAGTGATTAATGTTCGATACGATACGGAAGCGTATCGAGTGTTTGTGAATAGCTATGCTGGAGAAGAACTTGGCTACTTGTCATCCTAGTTATGTAAAATATCATAAATGTGATAAAACAGAAAAAGCCGCTGGCAACAGTTAGTATGTTTATTAAATACCATTGGTCCTTAGCCTATGTCTGTAAAAATGGCTTCGTTCTGTAATCGTTCACTATTTTTCTCTTTTTTAATCTGTGATTGTTGAGTTTGTCAACACAAAAACGTAATGTGGAAGCACCTGACAGCTACGCGTAATCAGCCTATAATGTTCCCACTGCTGGGACACAGGCCTCCTCTTTCTGTGAGAGGGGGTGGGCCATAATCTACCACGCCGGCCCTGTGCGGGTTGGTTATGGTCTGACAGCTAAGAATGGTTGTAAAATACGCTAATCTCTTATAACTTGCACCACACTCTTTTCTGTCAGCCACAGTGGCTTGTGTAAACGCTCCTTGATACCATGAGGCCTTACTGCTCCGTGAACCAACAGACGTATAAATCAATTTATATCATCATTTATAACATATATTATAGTGAGAATGTGACTATTACGCAGCAGACCGCTAGAGATTTTTTATAATTTATAAGGTGTAGTGACCACATTAAAAATATTTGGTAAGAACAAAATATAAAAGAAAGTTTCAAGACACCTGACGCTGACACCTTCATTAGAATATGCATATTATGGCAGTTACGCAAACGTCAACAATTAAACACTTAAATCGGTTTAGACTTGCAGGACCAAAAATGAGATTCGTACAGAACAACTATACAGGCTGGTGGGACATCTGCGCGCAAACTCAAACCATGAAATCAAAAATGATTCTAAAAAAAAAACTGCTGTTTCACAGAAACGTGCCATACTTACCTATTTTTTTTTATGGATGGGAAATCATCAAATGACCCCTCCCGCTCCGAGTGGAGCGGAAGGGAGTGTCAGACTCTTACTAACTAAAACCCATCCGTGTTCCTTCCTTAGCCGTGTTCCGGGGTAGCGGTAACCCTTTCGGACAATCCCGCACCCCCCCATACTTACCTATGTGGTCAAAATATATGGAGCAGCAATTTTTTTTTAATAACTGACGTAAAGTTCTAACGCCTTTCAGAATCAGGTACTGAAACCAGGGTAGGTAACAGGCTGCGCGTCCTGTACCCTGCCACCATGTACATGTGAGATATTGAAACACTGCCACTATCTGACTTGATCTGTACAGCATAAAAGCAAAATCAGCCTATAATGTTCCCACTGCTGGGACATAGACCTCGTCTCTGTGGGAGGAAGTGGGCCGTAATCCACCACGCGGCCCCAGATTATCTATTCTGCTGAACTAAATTTTTTTCGGCGTCTAGACAATAATTATTATACCAAAGTTTAAATAAAATACTATCTCAAACGTGAACACTTGCCTTTACCTACGAGTCAGGATCAACAACCTCATCGAAAGTGAGAATGTTTGATCCTGAAACTAAACTTTAGTTCGGACCTGAAACAATGAGCTCGTAAAACAAGTGAAAGCTCACTGCGTTGCTTGTAGTAGATTTAAACCTTTGTTAGTCACACGGCTATCTATCCAATGATCGGCTAGAAGTAAGAAGCTTTTAAAGTTTTCTATTTTAAACAAAATAAATATCCATACTAATATTATAAATTCGAAAGTAACTCTGTCTGTCTGTCTGTATGTTACCTTTTCACGCCTAAACCGCTGAACCGATTTCGATGAAATTTGGTACAGAGATAGTTTGAGTCCCGGGAAAGGACAGGATAGTTTTTATCCCGATATTCCCACGGGATCGAAAATTACGCGGGTGAAGTCGCGGGGCGCTGTTAGTCACTTATAAAGTTACAATTAAATTAGTATTACATAAAGGTTGAAGTTTTTTTTATAGAACTATCGTGATTTTCCGTTTTGTTGCCTAAACTAAATAAAGATCCTCTCTGGGATGAGCTGGCACATACTTTTACTTATTGTGACACACACGTGTACCAACTCGTCTTAATGAAGTTAAAAGCTTATGCTTTCTTTTTTTTGTACTTACGTTTTAACAAAATAGTGGTTGCATTTCCCTAACATTAAGTACTAAGCTTTAAAATTATAGTCAATCATAATAAGCCCGTTACAACGTTTAAGAATAAACCATTCTATCCTTTTCTAATAATTGAGTAAAAACATAATATTCATATCCATTCGAAAAAGTAATAATTTAGTAAAACTGACTCTCAAAAATAACTCGCAACACAATCGTCATATTTTCCGATACATCCACTTAATACAATATAGATTGCTCGTCGACAAGTTAATGCGCCTGTCAAAGGCCTCAGCGGGACGGCAATGTATACCGTCTAATTAGGGCATGAGAATTCTCATTAGGACTCACGGCGAGTAGGATTATTACAGAGATGTCTTGTCCTTTGAAGTCGTGTGACGTTAGGTATTGGCGGTTGGAGATTTGAATGTCAATTCGTTAAGTTATCGACATGTCATTATGGTCCTAAGCCTCTACTGATATTTTATTTTCAAGGATCCTCAGAGGTAAACAGTGAACAAACTTGTTTTGGAACAAAACTTTTTTTTACATAAAAACTACCGACTTAAAAAAAAACGCTACAAAGTGATAAATAACTTTAATTTCGGAAGTCGGTGTCGTTGGTTCCGCATTTTCGTTTTTGACACCCCTCCCAAATTCAATTAACACTAGTGCACTGAAGAATTGAAGACACCGACTAGAAGAATCATCAAAATTCGCATAGAAATGCCGGGGATGCAGTAAATTTAGGCAAATAACTTCGTACATAAGAATAATTTACCTAAAGTATTATATACTATAACCTTCCTGAAAGTACGAGTATGTAGATCACATTTGTGAAAGAATTATCAAAATCGGTTCATTGGTTTTTGAGAAAATCGCGGACATACAAACATACATACATACGGGTCGAATACAAAACCTCCTGTTTTGAAGCCGGTTAAAAAAGAGAGTTGAGTTGAAAAAATAAAAAGTATTCCCAAAATATGAGAATGCAATTACTAAGGGATGTAAAATAGGACTCATTATTCTCCTGCATCTATCTCAATTTATTTGTGGTCGGCGCAAAATATCTTCTTCTTCCATACTTCTCTATTAGTGGTCATCTCGGTAGTCACCACCTTTCTAACCATATCATCATTCACACAGATTCAATCATTCATGCAAAATGAGACTAAGTAAATTAAAAATGATAGAAAAATATGTATTTCAATATGTAAGTACAGAGGTAATTCTAAAGCATTCGTCAACCCACCTGGCAACGATGAGATATGTGTATTTTTACGCCCAAGAACGATCCATACTAAGCCACTTTATCAACTATCATGGTGATAATATCAAGAAATGCAGTTCATAATCACCAAGACTATAAAAGCCAGTTTGAAATACAACCTCCATAATTATAAGCCTTAATCATAAAATCAAATTACAAAGTGCTTTGCGCAACATGGATTTGAACCTACGACCTTATCGACAGCCTATCAACTAAATGATAATATATAATTTTCACAACAAATACGGGTAGTTGCGTCAAACAATGATGTCACACAATTTATCATTATTTGTGGCACAACTAAATATTATTGAAGTTATGTCAATTGACGGGCGATGCATGCCGGTAGAGATACGCGATAGTGACGCAACAGAGGAGACACAGAAGGTCAAAGGATCCGTACCGAAGGACCAATTAACTAAAGGTTTTATTAATTACTAGCTTTTACCCGCGGCTTCGCCCGCGTTACTGTCGTAAAATATCCCACAAGAACGTACTAACGGTTGTAAAAGTACCCTATGTGTTAATCTAGGTTATAAACTATCTATGTGCTAATTTCATCGAAATCCGTTCAGCCGTTTTTGCGCCAACCCGGAATTCAATTCCAATCAGTCTTCTAGAATAAAAATGATCTTGAAAATAATAATCTTGTTAATGATCCTTAGTTTTAAAGACTGCTTGCTAGCACTATAATTATGCTACTGAGCTTTTAAGTGTCAATCGCTGAATATAGACTCCATTTCCTACAAATTAAACTATCTAAGACTACCGAGATGTTTCACGTAGCTCAAATGTCAGTCAATACTAGGGTTACAAACTTCAAATCCCCATCATCAACTGTCTCATAAACTCTCATCCTCCATTTCAGCTATTTATTCGTATTGGTCCTTCGGTCCGCGCCTCAATGACGTACGCGTTATGACGTAATTCAGCTTGTCGCGCTTATCGGTGACGGGCAGTGTCGGTGACGATGTCGCTTGCAATGCGTAGAGATATAATATGTTTGTACGATGGGCTATTATAAGTTACAGTCGATGCAATTAACAATGGACGTAGGTTTATGTGAGTGGAGCGCATTTTTTTTTTTGTATTTGTTTGTCGTCATAGATTTTGGTCATAATAGTATGTGTCATGGAGATTATATGATCTTTAAGACCTACCATTGTTTAAGCATTAAGATTTCTTCATATATCAGACAGATTATTAGTATTTTGGCTGCAGTAATATGACTGTATTAATTGGCAGTCTCTCTGTGTTAAATATCAAAATTGCTGCAATGGGTAGTTACCCATCCCTGTCTACATTGGATGCGACTTCTCCTGCAAGTTTACAGGAGAAGTCGCATCCAATGTAGACAGGGAAAAGCTAATCTCAACTGTCCCTTCAAGTTTATAATGCAATTTAGAAGCCATTTTGCCGTAATAAAATATTAAATCTAGGGTAATGGAGCTATCAACGGTATTTAAGCGAATTATAATCCTCTAAATCACAAAAAAATCCGCCATATTAATATTAGTGGCGCCTTCGAAACGCCCACTAACACCCAAAAACACACATCATTTCAACCGTTTACAAACCAATGAATTATGTGTCTATCTACACACCTCTGACCTCAATTACAAAATATATATATTTTTACTATTTTTATTAAGCAATCCTGATTTCCTATATTACCTCTGACTCGGCTAAACAAAACTATTATTAAACGCAATAACACTCATTATTACACAAAATATTGATTCAAGCACCAAACTTTAATATCAATAGGAATATAAAACGTCATATATAGAACATAATTTGCCATAAAACCCATATTTCCACCATATAAATATATTACATGCGGTATTTTGTCAACAGTCACAAAAAAATAACTGATCATTAAACCATAAAGTTTACGATAATGTCGGTATAACTCATAATACTTTCATTACTGACTTGTCATAATAGGCGATGAATTCTCGAGTATATTACATTATAAAATTTGAATCAGAACTTGTTTGGTCAAGAGAGAATCATAACGACAATCGGTGTAATGGACTCCCTATAAATATGTATATGGTTGGATGGGTGGGGCCTTAGATTCAGCGGTTAAGCCGTATTAAATAAATACATTATAATAATGTCTGGTAGTTTATTATCGTATTAATGTTGATTTTGCTTGCTGGTCTGCTAATGACGCTAGAAAAGCATCTTCGTCGTAATGAAGACTTTACTTATCATAATTTAAACTTTTAGTTCAAAAGCTTACGCTTTTAAAATATTATGCTGTTGAATAAGCTTTCGATTTTATCGAAAAAACCACTGAAAGAAATCAACCGTATTTTAAAGCTATGAACGCTAAGAATCGTTATTAAATCGCCCCGCTCATAATACCGCTAACACTGTAGCCCAGCATAAAAGTGAAGAGGCGTTATACTCTATAGAGTGACTATAAAGATCTTGTAAAATAGCTTCCGAGGTGCGTAGGCGCAGGTCGCGTCACGAAATTAAGAAATACCAATACACACACGTTTTGTGACACCGACCGCAAGATAGAAATGTACCGAAGGACCAACAAGTAGGTACTATCCATTATAAAGAAAAAACCATAGGTACAAAGTAATAAAAAAATAAAACTAGAACGTAGGACCATGTTTTGGCTTGACATGATTTGGCCATTCGGCTTCGAAAGCATAAACACAGTTGCGTGAAAGAATGACGTGCTATAAAATTCGTAGCAATAAGTTTGGCGTGCTACGATTTTTGTAGCACAGTACTTTTGTGTGCTACGATTTTTGTAGCAAACGACGGCGACGACTTTATAATAGCGCACACACAAGTAGCATAATAAATACTTATCACGATATTATATGCACTGATTCAGTTTATGTGCATTATTGTAAAAGCTTTTAAATGTTTTGAGAAAATTTTTTTACGCCGTTTAGTAACCGTGGAATAGATTGACGTACAAATTTATCGCGCATTGCTACGAATGGACCTACTGCACTTTTTTATCACACACAACAAGTTTTGTTACCTTTATATAAATAATGGCACTTCTATTATAATTTAGACATAAAATTCTAAACAATAAAAGTTGGATTTCACTAAAGCAGTCACGGATCTAACAATGTACCTATATAGAATCGTAAAAGCGATGTTTTATATTGTTTTTATTTGAGCAACTTCGTGTAGATGTCGATTTTATATTTATTTTATTGAGTATGTTTGTTTGTTTAGTTTTATGGGGTTTCAATCATTATTAATAAGAAATTTGGAGCAAATTACGATATTTTCTAAACAAGAGAACCAATCTTGTAATTTAAAATTTTCAACATCGTGTTTGATAGAAACTCGAAGCTCGAAACTAGATCTTGAAACATTTTCGGTGCGAGAGAGGAACTTAGACAATTTTATTTAACACCTCACATAAAGTCCATTCAAGACCCCAGCATTTAAAGAGTTTGTAAACACTTATATTTACCATTCGCCAATACTACTCCCATCACACAAACGCCACACGCACGTAACTTACCTGTAAACAAAAGAAAATCAAAACATGAGCAACATTCGACAGACTTAACTAAAAAACTCACCCACTTACAGACCCAAGCATCACAGACAGACAGAACCCTTCACCCTTTGTACATACACCCTTAATCTTCTCCCTAATGCGAGCAAAAAAATCTCAATTCAATCGCATTCGCCTTCAAAGGTAGAGACGTGTTAAAACCTTACCAGCCTTTAATTAAAGCCTGCTGGGGTGGGAGGGGGCCGGAAACGACGGAGCGGCCATTTCACTCCGGCTGTCCACTTCCGGAGTAACGTATGGACGAAGGTACTTCATTTCGGACTGACGGTGGGGAAAAAGAAAATCGAAGGCGTCTCGGGACAGAGGAGTGGAGACGGTGTTGGGTTTAAATATTTTTTGTTTTTATTTTGTAGAGGTATACGTCCTCTAGGGGTAGCGTCGTATCTTGTGTCCTCTTAAAAAGTTAGTCCCACCCTAATTATTTAGCTACATTATGTTTTTTGCGTTGTTTTGTTGCATGTATTGTAATACCAACCCGCACTGGGCCCGCGTGGTGGATTACAGCCCACTCCCTCTCATTGAGAGGAGGCCTGTGTTCCAGCAGTGGGAACATTATACGCTGATTGATTATTTGTATGTGTTGTAACAACCACAAAGCATTTGGTGTACCATAATAGGACTTTTTTTATAAACGTCGCAAGTTAATGGACGATTAAACGTCAAAAAATGTGTGATTGGACGGACGTTAATCAAAACCAAAAAACTTCAGATAACTTCACTATTACGACAAGCTAGGTACGTACTTTTCGTGGAGAATCTGTAACAATGCATAAACCTCAGTCCTGCAGGTTCTAAAAGTAATCGAAAGGTAATCTTCATGGATATTTTAGTATTCTAAACTACAGTTCAAATTATGTAGAAATGTATAAAAAAGCTTAAAATATCTCCTAATTTTGACGACTCCGTTCCTTCTCCGATCATGGTAATCCGATCTCATAATCGCGGACGTTTAATTGACTAGCATAACTTACTAGTTAATTTGAAATACGCGAACAAAAATGTCGCATGTCTGATTTATAATCGGGAGAGACTCTTTCTTTCCCTTTTAATTATATTAATCTACTAGTTCTCTAGTAGTTGTGTGTGGATAAGGCGAGGTATGGATGGGCGACTGATTTTCTAAGACTGAGTGAATTTTTCTTAAATAAAAGATGAATGATGTTTGGTTAAAAATATTTAAAACTGTGTACTTTATAGAGATGTTATTTCAATATCTATGTATTTAGATGCCGTTGGTTTCGTGGTCGCAAGTGCGACTGCTAAACGTGGAGTCCTGGGTTTGATTCTCGTATCGGCCCAAGTGTTATGAGTTTTTTCCATTAGGAATTTCTTAGTAATAACCCGGAGTTTGGAATTTTGCGGTGTTACACCCCGTGCCTCGGAAAACGCGTTAAGCCGTTGGTCCTGCGCCTGATCTCTTTTCAGCCGTGTCGGATTGCCGTCCCATCGCACTATGAGAGTGAGGGAAGAGGGAGTGCAGTTTGCAACTGTGTCCACGCACACACTTGTGCACTACCTATAATATCTCCCACGCCAAAGGCTTTCTGTTCTGGTTGGCCGCCTTGTCCGACATACGGTCTGGAGGACTGTTATTATTTAGATTCTTTACAATGTCGCCCCTATGATTCCTAAAGGGATAGATCGAGGTGCCCTGATGCTTTGTGATGTGTACAGTTTCCCCAATACCATATTTGATCCCTTGGGACAATAATTCCAGGTTTTCGGAAAAAAAACCGAGTGTGCTTATGACCACACGACTGAAGTGAAACTTCACACGTATTTGGCTATGAGAGGAAGAGAGAAAGAAAGTGTGCGCGCGCACTGCTTTCTCTTGCTTATATCCCCCACTCAACTCCCGTTCGCGTCGCCCGATAACACTTTTCGTAACGCTTACGTCAGGCGTTCGCCAGCTTACTCCCCAAGTCAAGCGTGCGTAAAGAAGTTTCACTTCAAAATTACGTAAACTTTGTTACGCCGCATCGTAAACTATGTACATGAAAAGAGTTACGTAAGAATTTCTAGTTACCAACATAGAGATAAATACTACTAAGCTCAGTTTCAGTTTTAGCACTCAAATCACTTCACCATCAGACTAATCGCAAAAACGTACGACAAATCGCACCCCTCCGCCGCAGTCCGGCAAGACGTGTAGGTGGTCTTCGCCATTTTTATTTCCTTTTATCTCTTGAATTGTTAATGTGCTGCAGAGAAGGACACTCGCGTTTTATTGGTGTCTCTTAATGAATTGATTTTAGCTCGGAATCAGGAATGACTAAGTATAAGGGGAGATTTAATTTATATCTGCTGGACTCAGTATAAAGTTACGGGTGAAAATCGATTTATATTAGGTGTCTCTAGTTGTAGTTTTAAAATGTTGTTTGTTTTATCCCAAGCCGCTTACAGTGTATTATTTATTAAAAGCCTGCGATGTCCCCAGATGTCTCACTGCAGGGCAAAGCCCTCCCTACTCTCTTTCCACTTCTTTCTGTTTAAAGCTGCTGAGGGTCAGTTCTTGTTGAAGAAGGTTATGATGCAGGTATTGTCTATGTTTATTAAACCTAGGCGCATCTGCATGCCTACCTAATCATTCACCACAGAAATCATTATGGCTGATGTTGTCTGCGATTCAAGTCCAAAACATTGATCTTCGGAATACGGGGATATGTACGGAAGATTAGGCTAGCTAGACGAAGTTATTTCTATCGTGCAGGAACCAAATCCACGACCCTTAACGGACAATGGCTCAGTGATTTTACCTAGCTGGATAGTCTAGTGGTCACAAGCGCATGAGGTCCTGGGTTTAATTCCCAAGTCGGGCAAAGTGTTATTGAAAGGGTTTTTCTATCGAGAATTTCTCAGTAGATTTTAGATTTTTACTGTTGATGGCAATAGTATTAAAAAGCAAAATAATTGGCGAAATTTGGGTAGGTACACCTTGTAGGTAAATTTTGTAAACAATATTGTTAACTATAGAGGATATTGGGGATAGTTTAACTCTGTTAGCTTGTCAATAAATTTTTAACAAAAATTTTAATAATACATTGTATGTTCGAATGCCTACCAAACACACACCTTACACTTATTAAAACTAGGCAGTAGAAAAAAAAAACCCTCTTAAAAAGGACTATTTTATGTCATATAATTAAAAGTTACTACATTATAAGTTAACGACATAAACATTACACACCGTGAGTGACCGGCGTCATTAGTCTGTCAAGCACGCTCAATAAAACCAAGTTCCAGCCAAGTGCGTAAGTTAGTTAGCACTTCCTCTAAGAACAATAGACATTAAACATTATAGGCTGTGTACACACTGCACAAATATACACAGCATTGAATGAGACGTTATAGAGCGGTGACCTGTGAGACCGGTGATTTTTGTAGTAATTTATGTAGTTTGAACTAATAATAATCAAAATCAAAAGGCTGAGAATCAGCACTTTTCGAACGTCAACATTACAAAAGACAGTCCCCCAAAACGCCCGCCCTTCGCCACTTCCTAGTGCTTTCGCTGGGGAGAAGAAGTGGCGGAACAAACTCCCCAGCAGCACAGCTGTCTGTTCAGTTAGAATATACATAGATTGTATACAATACTAGTAATGATTGATTGCTCTTTTAAAATTAATATACTATTATCTAAATCATTCATGTTTGTATTGGTAAATTTTGGTCTAAACTACGAATGTTCAGTGACTATAATCGCCTATATTTGCCTGTAGTGTTGTCATATTCATTATTAAAGGATTCCTTCATTGTTGAAGGAAGCATAGCATAGCTTTGATATTTTCGCCTTAAGATTTTGGTCTATCAAAGGAAACTCGATTACTAGGTTTCTTTATTACAGACTTTATCAGATGCACTTAATGTACAGGTGCACCCATAATTATTATTATTCATTTATTTCAGAATCAAAAAATATTCCATGCATTGTTAGTAAATCATACTTATAACTAGTATATTATTATTGAATGTCAACATTATTTAATTATACACAAAAAAAAACACATACACATACATTATTACACTATTTTACATTAAAAAGAACCCCTCCAGATCCGTGAACGGTATTCCAGTGCCTCACAACCGGACAATCAACCCTTTCCAATATGGTATTCAGAAGGCTGTTGGTGCTGCCCCGCACGCGGCGCATCAGGGAGGCCACTCTTTTCCTTACTATAGCAATAATACCCCAGAAAAGCTAAGATTCCAACAAGACCAAATTCCAAAAACCGGCCAAGAGCGTGTCGGGCCACGCTCAGTGTAGGGTTCCGTAGTTTCCCGTCCGTCACAATAAGTGTTCCCACGTACAATTCGATAATACCCGACCCAATGTAATAAGTACCTACAGCGCCATCTCTCGGGGAATTGGGTTACTAATTAATACATAGACGTGGCAGAAGTTTTCGCTGGTAATTTTGGATTGCGAGAACCGATTTTAATAATTCTTTTTTTGTTTGAAAAAAGATACGTTCAGGATAATAAAATATGTAAACGAAGTTAAAAAAAAATGCTTGCATACACGATTATACTACAAACTTAGTCCAGAAATGATTTTGTACAACTTTTTGTCTTTTTTGTACAAAAACTGTTGTTTCTATCAAGTTCAAAATAATTTTCCTAGAAAGTCCTTATAAAGTTCTACTTTTCAGATTTTTTTCATATTTTCTAAACTTATGGTTCAAAAGTTAGAGGGGGGGGACACATTGTTTTTTACTTTTGGAGCGATTATTTCCGAAATTATCGACATTATCAAAAAATGATTTTAGTAAACCCATATTCATTTTTAAATACCTTTCCAACAACATATCACACGTTAGGGTTGAAATTAAAAAAAAAATCACTTCCCACTTTACATATAGGGGGGCTACCCTAATAAAACATTTTTTTCCAATTTTTATTTTACCACTTTGTCGGCGTGATTGATATACATATTGGTATCAAATTTTAGCTTTCTAGTGATAACGGTCACAGAGATTAAGCGAGGACGGACAGACGGACGGACGGACAGACAGACATGGCGAAACTATAAGGGTTCCTAGTTGACTACGGAACCCTAAAAATGTCATTCCGCTCTCAAGCAATTTCGCACTAGGCTAAAATCTTAGCAAACAAACCACAGGTAACAAAGCCTAACAATAACTACTAGTTAGTACTAACACTAACCGGTTCAACGACCTCTGAGCTAAACACCAGTTACTCTAAATGTTATCGTAAGCGCCCATTGTGTTCTGATAAGAACTGTTAACTTATTCACAACTGGCACTAACTCGGTTTACAACCTGCGATATTTGACGGATTTGTAGTAGGTAGGTAGTACCTTAGTATTAATGTAGTTCTATGGGTGCAGATTTTTTTTTTTAAACTGTTTTAAGGACAAATCCGATTCCATGTTTTTCTATCTACAATCGTTTATAGTTGGCGACACAGAAATATTATCTATGGTTGTCGATGAAAAAGTTGTTCATTTTGGTCGGAGTTCCAGTTCATTCAAAACATTCGTTCATTTGAAACTTATGCTTTATGTATTTTGAAACAGCTTAATTTCCTCAGCAACTAGGTAATAAATCATATGGAAATCCTCATCTCAGCCCGGAATCACCCATTGCTTGGTGTAAATCTCCAATTCTTTGTAAAATAATAAAACTTCATCTATGAGATAGGTTCCATAATCGATGCGAACAAGCATCATACATGCAGGTGTAACCATGTTAGCTCATCCAGAAAATACACGAATACTCCCTTCAAAAAAATTTCAAAGAATTAGCTCACTTTAACACAGAAAATATGATAAAAAATCCATCTTAATAAACCTCATTTCTGCATCGAGCGTCTATCGTATAATTTCTTAACGTCGGCACTGTGTCGAGGTAATTGGATTCGATACACCCACTCTACACTTTGTAACAGATACATCTATAGAAGAGGGGGGCGTTTTCCAACTGTATTAAGCAGACACCGTGTCATTTTAGATCTAGCTAGTCTAAGTAAATTGTTGCTTGTGCTTTTCTCTTTATGGTTTTTGTTAGTGCTTTTATGGATGCTGTCGGTGTAAGTAAAAAATCCCATTTTGATTTCCTAGGATTGAAAATCGAGCAGAGAATTCTTAAAAGCTATATTTTAAGAATTCCCAATCCTATTATTATAACAATCAATGTTAGTCAAGTTCAAGAGAATGTGGTAAAACCTAAACAGATATTGGACAACTCGAATAATTTAATTTAGAAATTATTTTAGTTGAGTATGTGCTTTGGCAGCAGACGAGTTCTGGAGTGGAGACCGCGTATCGGCAAGCGTAGCGTGGGACGCCCTCCAGCTAGATGGACCGACGACCAAGACTATTAAGAAAGTGGCTGTGACAGGCTAAATGCGGAAAGCGAAGGACAAGGTATTGTGACTCACTCTTCTTATAAAATCATTGACTCATTTGAACCTAGAGACACCAAAAATCATGGTAACAGGAAATTTAATGTTGACCACGAAGCAGTTTATCTTGTAGTTGGTACCCAGTAGCACCATGATTTTTATCAATAAATGATGACCACCCAGCCACGAAACTGCCACTTCTAAACACATGCGCCCACGCATCTCGTGTGTAGGTGACTGCGTTAACAGAACTTAATTACTGGTCTTAGCGGTCATCAGTCGCTCGTCGTATGCATAAAACTTAGTTGTTTATGGGCGATAGAAATGATTATACATGTAGGTTTATTTTAATGGCGTTCCGACGAAGTTCCGCTGCGGTTTCGTAATGTTAAGTGGTTGGCAAGGTGTTTTATTTAAAGTAATTGAATTGAAGTTTCGTGATGTTTTGAAATAAATACCAAATTATGAACTAACGATTATGGAGTTTTTAAGACGAACGTTCAAGGGTGAAATCATTGAAAAATGTTTTTCATCCCTGAATTATTATTGTCAGCTTCTAGTAACTCAGAAATTGTTTGATGGTTCCTATAGGGCGTTCTACTCGCAGGCTGTAAAATGTTATTAAAAAAAAAAGACGGGTTGCACTCCGGGAGTGCCGGCAGAAGTGAAAACTTGAATATTAACGTTGTGCATTTTTCATATTTTTCATTAATAGACGCACTTTGTTAAATTTTCATATTTTAAACACTTTATATACACGAATTTTACGAATACACAGCAGTGTGGCCACTACTTACGAATTGATTTAGATGAATTTGGTATAGAGATAGTTTGACTCCCGGGACCTTTCCCGATAAGATAGTTTTTATCCCGATATTCCCAAGGGAAACTTATGCGGGCGAAACCGTGGGGAGCTGTTAGAAAAGAACATGGAAGAGTACAGAAGAAAAACCCTCCCACCGAGAGGAGGCCTGTGTCCAACGTCCCTGCAGCGGGAACAGTATATGCTGATTATGCTACGGAAGAAAAAGACAAATGGTGTATCGACCCCAAATAAATTGGTATATAAGGACAAGAGAATGGGTGCGGGATTGTCCGAAAGGGTTACCGCTACCCCGGAACATAAAGGGCTGAGGAAGGAACACGGGTGGGTTTTAGTCAGTAAGAGTCTCTGACACTCCCTTCCGCTCCAAGGAGGCGTCATTTGATGATTTGCCAACCAAAAAAAAAAAGGACAAGAGAATGATGACGATTTTACTGATAAGTTGTATTAAACAAACAATAGTGCCATTGCTTTTGAAATAGAACCGTAATCTATACGTACACGTACATAGTTTTGGTATAGATTACGGTGTCGCAGTAAAAGATCCAGCCTCCCTCCTAGGCAGTCAGCTCCTCTTCCAACCTTTATATTGATTGGCTGAAGTCATTTCTCCATGTCAGTACTTCAGTAGCTGTTCTTGTATAGCTCCTGCCGACACACGACGACTACAGAGATAGATCATTCTTGTCTTTCAACTATTACAAATTGCCACAGCAACACGAGTACCTATCTTTCGTAAGTTGTTCTACATATATGGGCTTGAGCAGGATGACAGGATCAGTCTTGCCGTCTTGCGCCACAAAATGCTCAGTTTATCTTTCTTGGTTGAGACCTGCCTTGCCTTTTATATGTGATAAATTGTACATACGTTTGCCTTCATAACTAACGCTTGTATAAACTGCCAAATATGCTTGGCATCTTCTAGTTTAATTCTCTTAAACATCACTTCAATTCGAACGGTTTCGAGGTGTGAATCAACGATGATTTCTTTTCATAAAACAAATGACTACGCTTTCGCATTGCAAGCAGTCACTTTTGGTGAGGTCGAACTTTCAAAGTTAACTTTATAAAATACTAGCTGCGCCCCGCGGGTTCACCCGCATAAGTCTCGATCCCGTGGGAATATCGGGATAAAAAGTATCCTATGTCCTTTCCTGGGACTCAAACTATATCTATACCAAATTTCATCTAAATCGGTTCAGCGGTTTAGGCGTGAAAAGGTAACATACAGACAGACAGACAGAGTTACTTTCGAATTTATAATATTACTAGCTGCGCCCCGCGGTTTCACCCGCGTAAATGTCAGTCCCGTGGGAATATCGGGATAAAAACTATCCCATGTCCTTTTCCGGGACTCAAACTATCTCTATACCAAATATCATCTAAATCGGTTCAGTGGTTTAGGCGTGAAGAAGTAACAAACATATAAACACACACACACTCACAAACTTTCGCCTTTATAATATTAGTGTGATTAGTATGGAAGTATGGATGTAGATCTGAGTACCGCATTTTGTGTATAATAAAATTCTAAGAACGTTTACAGTCTGAGCTCAGTCTCAATCTGTCAAAAATACTTGTAATTTCTCTACATTTTTGACAAGTTTTTAACATCGATTGTTGCTGAGATGAGATTGCCACTAGATTTTGAAAGTTTTTGAAGTGAAACTTCTTTAGGCGCGCTTGACTTGGGGAGTAAACTGGCGAATGCGTTACGAAAACGTGTGATCGGGCGAGTAGGGAAGGTACGTATTTATGCGACCGGGTTTTTACACCAGGTATTTGCTTCCAAGTACGCACACCAGGTACCGATTGAAAATACTTCCAAGACTATAAAGTATCTTATACGGCTACTCGCTCAAATACGTAGGTACTCAACCAAAAATTTTGATTGTCTAACTAAATCGAACTAAATCTGACTATTTTTAATCGTGATTAAAAAGGTGTGGAATAAAATTAGTTGTCATGAAAGAAATTCACACCAACACCTCGACTTCAGGTGCAAAAACAGTACTGTCTGTATCTTTTTTTTCTTTTGTTTATATCTCGAAAATGGTGCGTCCTATCGCAAAAATAATGAAAATTTCGACCCCCTTTATTAAACCCATAAACTCCTAAAACTCAACATGTAGGTAATCATTTTTCATATTTTCCATACAAAAAGTGAAAAATTCCGCCAAGGCGGCCCCCTCCGCGCCTTCGGCTCTAAAAAACAATTCACGGGGTAGGGCAAATAAGTACCACGTGTCGACGAGTCGCGATTGTCAAATTCGATTTTTGTTGTGTCAAAATTATTGAAGTGAAAGTTCTTTACGCACACTTGACTTGGAGAGTAAGCTGGCGAACGCGTGACGTAAACGTATCTTATACGGCTACTCGCTCAAATACGTAGGTACTCAACCGCGTTAGTTTTCCCAAATACGATCATTCTCCTTATCAGTAAGAGTCTACGGAACAATTTCGTATGCAAGTATTTTTTACTTTAATGGTTTGCAAGTATTTATTTGTAAACGCGATTTTGCTGCTTATTTATAGAAAGTCATTGATCAATTTCCTATGCAAGTAGTTTTACTTCCAACGGGGCTTTTGAATACGCGATTGTACTTCTTATCTGTATGAAGGGATGGATCAATTTTCTATGCAGATAGAAAATACTTGAAAGTATCTCGCTCCGTCGTGCCTCAGCGCTCGAGTACGTAGGTACTCAAATTGTAGTTCAACAACCGCGTTTGTTTTTGCAAATGCGATCATGCTCCTTATCAGTGAGAGCACAGAATACTTAATAGTATGTACTACGTACAGAAAGGACACTCTCTTCCTCCCCCTCATATCAGATACCGCACCTCACCCCGCACTTCGAGGTATTCGTCGCCGACTCTTTAGCCATAGATCATCATAGTAATAATAGTAATATCTTTAGTAAGGGCGCTCGCGAACAGCAGCGCTGTATTGCTGACACGAACACACAATTATGCGATTTAAAGTTTTATTTGAGTTTTAATCACGATGGTTGGATATTGTGATGCTTTTCCGAATTCGTATTTACATAAACTGTTTGTAAGATTTCGCATTTTTAATAACATGCGATTTAATAACCGATTATTTACAGATAAGTCATTTAAACTAAACTATTTTAGTGTTTTTATTTCATTACGAACCCGACTATATAAATAAACAATTGAACTACATGGTCACTTCATAATAATGCACACGTTCGGGCAGCGCCGCCGCGCCGTCGTCGTTCGGTTCCCCGACACAAATTGCTTTCCGCGCCATTTTTTTACGCTACTAGATTTCACGCACACATTTGCACGTATACAAACGTCATTTGTTTATGTAGTAGTAATAGGTAATTATTTTGCGAGCGTTGTATGGAGTGTCCGAGGTGTGGTAAGAGTCTACGGAACAATTTCGTATGCAAGTATTTTTACTTTAATGGTTTGTAAAAGTATTTATTTGTAAACGCGATTGTGCTCCTTATTTATAGGAATTCACGGGTCAATTTCCTATGCAAGTACTTTTTACTTCCAACAGGGCTTTTGTTTGATTACGCGATTGTACTTCTTATTTGTATGAAGTTATGGATCAATTTTCGATGCAGATAGAAAATACTTGAAAGTATCTCGAGCCCTGGTTTTAGGCCCTGGTTTCTTAAGGTGGACGTACTTGGAAGCCCCGGTACTCGATTTTGCAAGTACGACCCATGTCTACGGGCTACGAGCGAGGCGAACGGGAGTTGAGTGAAGGATTATAAGCAAGAGAAAGCAGTGCGCGCGCACATTTTCTTTCTCTCTTCCTCTCATAGCCAAATACGTTTGAAGTTTCACTTCAGTCGTGTGGTCATAAGCACACTCGGTTTTTTTTAATTACGGGAATTGGTCTTCTAATAATCACTAAACGTCTTATGATCACAAACAGGTATTGCAAATTAAAAACAAATGTCATTTGAAAATGTAACAAGCGCTTTGTCAAAAATACCTTTAATTTCTCTACATTTTTGACAAGTTTTTAACATCGATTGTTGCTGAGATGAGATTGCCAATAGATGTTGAACGTTTTTAATTACGGGTATTGGCCTTCTGATAATCATTGAACGTCTTATGATCACATGTGGCAAATTAAAAACAACTGTCATTTGAAAATGTAACAAGCGTTTATATCCAACTTTCCGATTCCATGCCCACATAAATATCAAGTCTATTTTCTCCTACAGTGTCAGTGCACACTGCGATGGTCCTAGACACTATGACATCGACACATGACGCGCATAGTAGGAGGCTGGTCCTTTGTCACAGCCTCACATTTTATTAACGCCATCAAGTCGCTTGTGCGACGCCTGAGTTATCTGACATGAGAGCTGTGGGGTGAGGCGCCACTGCTAGCGGGGCGTATGTTTAAGCTATCTACTGCTATAGCACTGTGACGTAGACATATGACATAAAGAAGGATGGTCCTTTGTCACAGCCTCGCATTTTATTAACGCCATCACCCAATAAACATTTAAGACGTTGAGTAGACGTTTTGGTGGCAATTTAATGTTATTTAGTATAATTGTATAAATGTCATAGGGACGTTTACTCGACGGCATTAGGGCCCATTTTATTCAACTTAAGGCGCTAAGAGTTTCGTGTAACAGTCCTATAATTACCTATTTTAGTCGCATAGTAGTCATATATACGTCGATGATTTGACTACTTGTCACACAATATGACTTTTATATAATGTAATCGCTGTGTTATTGTCATTTAAAGATGATGCTTACGAATTATATTATAAAAGATTAATTTAATTTGGCAGTGTTTTTGACAGCTGTATTAATATTGCATTTTTCTGTTATTTGAGGTGATAAAACCATTTCATCAGTTGTAAACCATTGCGCAATCAAGTTTACTGATAAATGTGAGGTAAGTTTGTAACAAATTTTTTATGCGCTTTTAAAATTTGAATGTTTTTACATATTTTTATTAATAATTTATTAAGTGACTGCATTATATGACAAGTATATAACTTCCCGACCTATAAACTGCGTGTTCATTGTAAATGTGTACCTATTTTATACGCCATGAAAGTTAATTTAGGGATCAATAATAAAATTATAAACGCCTGGCTAACTTAGTTCAAAACATTTACATTTTAGAACAGAAGGATTTGCGTGACATATAACTTAGTTAAGTCTAAATAATACTTTTGTTTTAGGTAGACCCCACAATGATCTATAATTATGCAGATGTTGATAAGTTTGTATCAAAGAATACTGCGAGACGAGGAATATTAAAATCAATAGACCACTTTTTATAATGGTCTTTGAAGTCATCGATTTTGGTTGAAGTGTCTTCTTTATCAACATTATCTTCATTTTCGGAGGATGAACTCTCAACTTCGGAAAATGAACAAGAGTCCTGAACTTTGGCAAACATTTTGGTTAAATTGATTGGTTAAATGGGAAAATTTGTATGGACCCCATCCCCAGCAGTGTAGTACTATGGGCCATGTGTGAAAAAATCGATGTTATTCTGAACTAGCTTCTGCCCGCGACTTCGTCCGCGTGAAATTCGTACTTTCCTCTAAAAGTTTCGAAAATGTATGTTGGTATGATCTTTATAATTAATTTAGATAAATAAGTATTCGGGCCAATTTTTTAGTTTATAGAACAAAGGAATCAGATTTTTCAAATAAACTGTATCCCCGCTTTTCACCCCCACAGGGGTGGAATTTTATAACTTGACTCAGTTTATTTATACCAATTTTCGAGCTAATCAAGCCACGCGGTAAAATCCTCCCCTTTAAAATTAACTACCTCTTTTCACACAGTTAGGGGTAGATTTTCGAAAAACCCTGATACATGTTATTAATTATTTTTAGTCCTTACTAAAAATACTGAGTTTCAAGTTAATCGGACAGGGCGTTAAAATTCTTCCATACAAATTTTGACACCCCCCAATACCTCTTTAGGGGGTATTTTAGAAAAACGAAAAATTCCAAACTTCATAATTTACTTAGATAAGTATTCGTGCCAAGTTTCAAGGTTATTAACTCAAGAAATAAGATTTTCTGTATGGTTACTATTTTATGATTTTTATCATGTTCATAGATTTTAAAAATAACAAAGTAAGTAATCATAAGATATTACAAATGAATCTGTATACGTATGGTTCAGTATAATAATCATTATGGTTGTAGAAATGAATGCTTCTAAAAATTATATTTATTATTTATGTTAATACTATTTTAAATACAAAATAATCATAGAGGTTAAGTAATCGTAGGAGCTTGCGAGTTAGATATCGTATGTTCCTAGACTAAACAATACGATATCTTCCTCTTTAAATACAGGAAAAGGCATATCGATGGAATCGTCAGTTAATGTCACGAATGACGCTCGCTGTCGATTAATATTTTGTTCCGTTACACAGCTTCCTAAGCTGTTAGGAACATGCTCCACGAAATTGGCAGCGTTAAAGCGTCTCTAAACGAGTTCAGAAGAGCTCCACCTATACGAAAGTCAATAAATAGGTTCGGAAGGCTTTTATCAAAAATTTGATTTCTGAATTTTTAAAAAAGTGTCTCTTGAACCAACCGTTGACGACTTCAATGACCCATCGTACAATTGTTAATTTTCCTGGATTTAAGGTTAGTAGGTACTATTATTTATTCTGTGGCTTTAGTGTAGGTAGACTGGCGCGATTCTCAGTCGCAATGATTGTTTATTTTAAGCATGTATTGTGTGCTCAAAAATATATCTTAATAAAAATTATTTATTGTGTTTCTCTTTGTGGATGAATAACTTTTTTCCCTTATTATTTACACATTTACTGTCATACAATAAAATGATGTATTTTTTACGCTCTTTTATTTTATATATGAGAAAAAGTGCTACAAGGGTGGGGACGTTTTTTCCCAATGTTCAGCATTTAAATGTGATACGGAACCCTTCTCATTTTTCTCACTCTCAGCTTGACCTCTATTACTTTGTATTAAATTACGTGCTTGAAGCGCTTTAATATGAATATTAATTATATAGCGGTCGTATTATCATGTTTGTGATACTTTAGGATGTATACAGGTTTCACTCGTAATACTTATTCGACTTATATATAATGGTTACAAATACTATGTGTAAACAATTATCATCCGTTTAGCAGATGTTTAAAAGGTAATTATATGACCAAATTGACAGTATTATGACATTTATACTACGAAAACGTTTACACGACGAAAAGTTGTATAAGTAAGTTTTATAGATGTCATCGTAGACGCTATTATATGACGATTGTATAAAAATGTAGAAATAACGTCTACATGACATTATTATACGACAAAAAATGTATATGACTATTCGGACACATAATGCACCAGTATATGACGAAGAGTTTAAAAAAATACTGTAAAATAACTTTAGTACGACTCAAGGTCATATAAATGTTTGATTATATGACAAAAATGTTTGCTGGGCAAGTCATTTGTGCGACGCCTGAGTTATCTGACATGAGAGCGATAAGGCGAGGTGCCACTGCTAGCGAGACGTGTGATCAGGCTAAGGCGCGGCGGAGGTCTGAAAATAGTTTGCAACAGCAGTATGACGTAGACATATGACATGTAGGAGGCTGGTCCCATGTCACAGCCTCAGATTTTATTAAGGCCATAAAGTCACTTGTGCTACACCGGAGTTATCTGACATGAGAGACATACAACGACGCGTCACTGCAAGCGGGACGTATGGTCAAGCCACGGTAGTGTCAGGATAGTTTACTACAGTAGTATAACATAGACATATAATATGCAGGAGGCTAGTCATTTGTCACTGCTTCACATTTTAGTAGCGCCATCAAGTCGCTTGTGGAGCACCGAGTTATCTGACGTGACCCTGCAATGGGTGCGGTGCCATTGTCAGAAATATATTCTATATTATTGGAGATGGGAAGGAGCAGTAAAAATCATTCAAAAGCAAGACTATACATAATCAGCCTATAATGTTCCCACTGCTGGGAGACAGGCCTCCTCTATCCACCACGCGGGCCCAGTGCGGGTTGGTAGATATCACATGTCTTCGAATTTTTGGTTCTAGGACATGCCGGTTTCCTCACGATGTTTTCCTTCACTGTTTTGAGAGCAGTGGTGATGAAATAAAGCGCCTGTCTGGACTCGAACCTACGACCTACAACTCGTAAGTCGCGGCCTTTACTACTGGTCCACCACTGCTCTTACCGCTAATTGCTGCCTTTTCAAAAGATTTTGTGTTTTGTCTTAAATACAGGGCAGTAGCACTACACGTTATTAACATAGGATTACCAGCAACTGTCACCTATAGAATAACAGATTTCTGAACATCGTTTGTATGATTTATTTAAAGTTATGCCTGGTTGTCTATTTCTGCGAAACTTAGCACCATTTACTCGCTTTTAACTTTCCGCTTTCCGCTCTCAAACACACCAGACCTCTGACATCTTGTAGTACCTACACCGTGGGTGTAACGCATTCGTTTTCTTTACGCGCTTTCAAAGGGTTTTGATTTTATAATACTGGAAGGGCCTAATATTGTAGTTAGGCCCATTCTGAGGCCTGACGTGGTTTATTGCTGAAAATACAAACGGATTGATATGGGAGGCTTCAATACAATGAACGTTGATTTTTGTTTTCAATAGTATTCGAGCGAGCAGCCGGCGTGGTACGCTTTATGGCCGCGTTTCCTTAAACGATGCTTTGATGGTATTTATTGGTGTTATTGGTGCATGAATAAAGGCTCTTGTTGGTATTTACATAGCTTCCGATCTATGGTGGAGCGTTCCTAGTTTAGAATAGATCATTCTATAGCTTTCTATTGGTGTTGTTACATGATTCGTTTTCTTTGTCTTGTCTACTCCATTGCCTTTCAGCAAAATCTATGTTATATCATCATCCCCTTAGATGATTTATGATGACTATTTATTGAGGAAGTGCTAAAGTCTTATTAGTAAAAATAAAGGAAGAGAAAGCACGATTAACATCAGTTATTCCGCGTAAAACTACGCAATAGCAGTTAAATCTAAGCCTCAGATCAACCCACTGTAAACCATGTTAACAATTTAATCATCCAACAAAACAGCAATTAACCAGCGGTTAGGCACAGCACCAACAAATTGAAATACATCATGTCTCCTTAACTTGAAGTTATTGCAGAAAAACTGGCGCGAAAGCTGCGCGGACGCGTGGGCGGGGCGACGCATAAACATGTCGCCGTCCCGCTCTAACGCACAATGTGGACGATCAACGAGAATTTATTATCTCTCGTCGCATTATGCGTTAGCGCAGGTTGCGAGGACTGCTAGTGTTCGCAAGTTCTGCGGTATTTGATGGGTTAACTGGGTATGGTTGATGGTTTTTTTTTTGTATCGGTAGTTATGGATGGTTTTGTTGAAAAGGCTTTATATGGTGTCTTATTGGAAATGGGCGGTGCGGTGATTCAATTGAATATTGGAGTCGTAAGTATTTGTAACTTAAATAAGCTTAATTTGATGTGTGATGGTACAGTGCCTAATTGGTTAACATCAAACAACTTCTAAACTTTTTTCTACGTTTTGTAATAAAATTTGCCTGTCTAGCTACTTGCTTAAATCAAAATCAAAAGTCATTTAATCAAATTAGGCTGAGAATCACCACTTTTCGAAAATAAAAATTACAAAAGACATTCCCCCAAAACGCCCGCCATTCGCTAAGATTTAATAAAAGCTCTAAACTTCAACTAACCATCTAAAAGTTAGCAACATGCTGCATATTCAAGCAATGCGAGCAAAACCCTGAACAAAACCTTCTACAAACAAAAAATCAGCACGCACAAAATCACACCTAGTTAGAAAACATTCCCTTACCACGGAAGTCAGAAACACAATGAGCACAGAGTACACATTATTGCGTAGAAACGAACACAACTCACTAACTCAGTCATACATCTCAGCCTGAATGGGAGTATTAATGCACCTTATTTGTGGAGGCAGCCGCACTTAACTAGGGGTTATCAAGATCTAGAAATTGTTGGGGAAACTACACTACCTGTTATTTTGTGGAAGGTAAAATACCGATGACGTGTGCTGCCTGTGAGTCAGTGTAGCGATTCAAAGGACGTTGACAGCGAATGACGCGGAAGAGCGAGCTTTGACAGGTAAGTATTGTAATGTACCTACACTGCTATTGGCAGTCTCACAGAAGAAGTCTCGCAGACGCGGCGCTGCAGGCATGCGATGGAGACATAAATCTTTATTAATTTATTTATCCCAATATTATATCACATGCACTGGTTAATAAAATGCACAATATTAAAATAGAAAAAGGTGTGTGAGGTAGCAGGGTTTTTGTTGCTATGTTGAGACGGTCGTGGATTGGCTTTGGTTTGATACCGTAAGAAAAGCTCGTTAAAAGCCTCGCGATATGAATTTTATTGGAATGCTGATTTTCTTTGTTGGTGGACCAACTTGTTAAGACTAGGTACTGATTTCACCTGTTGCTATTGAATATTTTGACTTGTCAGTGCCCAAAAACCAAAAGTTTACCTATTGTGTTTTGGGGATTTACTATGAGCTTGCTCCTGACTTTTTGCTGTAGTAATTAGGTATTAAAACTAAATAGCTTCGTCTAAGGCATTTTTAAGTTATTGCATAGCTTTTATCGCGGGCATTGAGCGCGGCGACCGAATCAAGAAATTCCGTAACGAAAATAAACCTAACACCCCCCACTCCGACCGGCACAGCGGTGCGGCGTTGAAACACAGTAGACAGATACGAACAGTACGGAAACTACGTACAAACGGTCGCAACGGCACACTCACACAGACGCGCGCGTCTACGGTACTCCTAAGCGATGGTCGGGGTACTCTCAGTCACGGGTGCCGTGTTGGAACGAATAATCGTGTATTTAATTTATTCCTTGCGCCACGGATCGTCCATCTTTTTAATAAAAACTGTTTGATCTCGACTTCTTCAAAACCGGAGCTTTCCTTTTTTAAACTCCCTGCTGATCTTGAAAGGTAAGAATGATTTATTGTTATAATCGATATCGAATAATGGCTCGTGCGATCATGCACCGACGTGAATTTATTTGTAAATCAAAGATGGCGGCTGCTAACATTTTTTTCGTCATGGGTGTCGTAGGTAGTTAAAGAGGTTGCCAAAATCGTTAGTGAGGTCAAAATCTAAATCCAAGATGGCGGCTGTGAAATTTTTCTATTTATTTGTCATGGGTGTCGTTTTCATAGTTTTCGAGGGTGCTAAAGCCGATAGTGAGGTCAAAATCTAAATCCAAGATGGCGGCTGTGAAATTTTTCCATTTATTTGTCATGGGTGTCGTTTTCATAGTTTTTGAGGGTGCTAAAGCCTATAGTGCGGTCAAAATCTAAATCCAAGATGGCGGCTGTGAAATTTTTCCATTTATTTGTCATGGGTGTCGTTTTCATAGTTTTCGAGGGTGCTAAAGCCGATAGTGAGGTCAAAATCTAAATCCAAGATGGCGGCTGTGAAATTTTTCCATTTATTTGTCATGGGTGTCGTTTTCATAGTTTTCGAGGGTGCTAAAGCCGATAGTGAGGTCAAAATCTAAATCCAAGATGGCGGCTGTGAAATTTTTCCATTTATTTGTCATGGTTGTCGTTTTCATAGAATTCGAGGGTGCTAAAGCCTATAGTGAGGTCAAAATTTAAATTCAAGATGGCGGCTGTGAAATTTTTCCATTTATTTGTCATGGGTGTCGTTTTCATAGTTTTCGAGGGTGCTAAAGCCGATAGTGAAGTCAAAATGCGCGTCGCTCGACCAATGCCTAGTTTAACCCTGCACCTTACCGTTTCAATTCGAGAATGGGTGTAATAGTAATTAAAGAAAACAATATTTAAAAAAATATATCTCTATTATTCGTAATTATAAATTATTTACTGAAAAATACTTTCGCCTGCTACATGTAAATTTTACAGTGTTCTCTTTTGTTCTCTTTTAAAACAAGAACGAAAAATTTCATCCAATACGCTCGACGCATTTTCAAAAAGTTGGACGGTCCGTGGTCTCTGTTTTATTAGTACAACTTTTATTGCGTTTTATTTGGTCTATAAAAAAATTATTAAAAAAGTCCGCAATGGTCTGCGGATCATCACCACATTGTTTACCATCTAAGTATATTAATTTGATTGATTTCGCTTTTTGGCACATTACACATTGTTTTACTAATGACGTTCCAAGTAGCCCTACATTTGTTATGAGCTGTATGGATAAAGTAATTATTCTGAGACTTTTTTGTCAGTTTTATAACACGTTGTAATCTACTCGCAAAATTTTTTAATTTGTTTTTTTTTATGATATTTCGATTCTTACGATACTTCCATAATAATTGCTGTTTACGCATGCAGCATTTTTTTATTCCTTGTGTCTTCCACTTTGTTTTTGTTTAATACATTTATGAAGTCGCCACATAATATTATTTTCTTTTTACTGTAGCACTACTTCCCAAGTAGTCGGTTTAAAGTATCGAAAAATGTGATTTAACATAATTACGAAGAATAAAGATATTTTTTAAAAATATTGTTTTCTTTAATTACTATTACACCCATTCTCGAGTAGAAACGGTAAGGTGCAGGGTTAAACTAGGCATCGGTCGAGCGACGCGCATTTTGACTTCACTATCGGCTTTAGCACCCTCGAAAACTATGAAAAAGATATTCACGACGAAAATTTTGAATTTTTTCGCAGTCGCCATCTTGGATTTACGTTTTGACCAGAAGGAGGGAAAGATAATCAGTCAACTTCTTACCGCACACCACGTTAAAAACTTCGTTACAATAAAACACATCAATTTTACAGACATTAAGAGTGACAACCCTAACGCTCCAATGAGTCGTAGGTATTTATTTCAACAAATAGGCCTAGTTTCCATACTGTTCATATTTATACTGTGGTTGAAAGCCGTGCATCGTCTAACGTCGTTTCAGTTCGGCAGACTTCGGCACGGTGTTTGTGTGCGTGCGATAAAAAATGCTATGCAATAGCTTTACCGTGGCAGTCCCAGAGTGCCACACGTATTTTTTTCAATATATTACAATAAATGTGATTCTAGAGTTTGATATTTTTCTTTATTTATTTTTCTACGGCATAATAGAAACCTAAAATCCTGTTTCATACTCTAAAATGCCGGACGTCTATATTTTTTTAACATAAATCTGTTAATTATGAAGACATTCAACATAATCTAATGGAAATACAATATTATAGTGCTAATGGCATTAATTGTATTAAATTATGATAAAATAGCAACTTATAGGCGTATTAATTGATAAAGTATTCTAATTAGTGGACGCTAACCTTTAATAATTAATTTGTTAACTTGTTCTTTCACCCCGTGGATCAATCACAAAACAACATTCCCATATTATTTTAATGATCGAAATAATCTTAATTTTTGTGTCGCTACTTGGGTTTACACTTTTTTGATAATTATGACGTCACGCTTGTGTCAATTTCAATAAGATTAAAAAGCTTCTATTAACTATTTGGTGAGAGGCGGTTATGCAAAACTTATCCACAAGATAATAAGTAGAAACTACAATTTATTAAAATCATCTGTAAAATATCGTCAAAAAATCACCTCTATTTTTCAAAGCTTTTTCAAAAATACTCCGAAAATTAATTATCACTATATATTCACTTTTTAAATAAAAGAAAAGTGATGCAAAGTTTAGATGATTATCAACATGAAATAACAACTAAGCAAGACTTCAATCTTTTTTAGAATAAAAATATCGACTTATAGGTATCTCCACAAACACACAATTTCAAATAAAAACCAATCAGCGAACCATCTCGTTGTAACGAAGCGTCGATCGAAGACAATGGCGTCCTTTATGCTAAGATTCGGCTCTGAATGGACCAGCGGACGGACGGGCGGACGGACGGACGATCAGCTTTAGATTACTTTGTAACCGCTGATTAAACTGGAATCAAGCGTTTTGATGGAGTCGGGCCGTTTTTGAATTAAGTTCAGTGAAAAGTGTGGAGGTATCTTTAGGAAAATAAATGATTGTTTATTTTTGTTACATGTCACACAACATCACGCCTGTTTCCTCGAAGGATTAGGCAGATGTTAACTATAGTACCTACACACATATAAGATTCTAAAATTATTTTATTATAGGTAGGTATATGTACGAGTATATCATTGTGAAGTTCTCACTATCCTTACTAATAAGGAAATGGTTCAATAATAACAGAGAAGATACACACATTCTGTATGTGTAGATACATTATGGATTGCAATAAAGATTAATTGAATTGAATTTTTGAGCGATTGTGAATCTGTCTGTCTATTTGCAATAATCAAACTACGAATTTAGCATTCTTTTGACAGTTTACCTTACCCAGAAGTCTTCTCATTCTTTGATGGCATAAAACCCTGGTCTTGATAAGTCGAGATTTGATTGCTGACTGACTGACGCTTTTGTTGCTAACAAAGAAAATCTAATAAGAAGATACGAGCCGACTGCCGCATGTCATATCCTATAATCACATCTCAAATTAGAAACTACCTAGGAAGATCAAACAAAAAACAAAACCCCAAACGCACTGCGTCGGTAATTGAAATCGGTAAAGTATAGTGGTGTGCGCTGGTAAATCACGCGGGTAATCGGTAAACCGGTAAGTCGGGCGGTAATTAACGATAAGACGCACCTCTCCGTGTCCGAGTAATGGACAACGTTGGCTTGTACCGGTAATAAGGGAGGCAGGGTGCTTCGCGGTAAGGCGGAGTACATACTCGAGTAGTTGGAGATACACAATTTTGCGGCTGTTAATATCTGAATACAGCAGAAGGCCAATTCTCGCAATTAAAAACGTTCAAAATCTAGTCGCAACCTCATCTCAGCGACAAAAACTCAATGTCAAAAAGTTGTCAAATATGTAGGTAAATAAAAGGTATTTTTGACAGATTAAGACTGAGATCAGACTAGTATTCTTATAAAATTACGAGAATTGCCCCTCAGGTTAGACACAAAATGGTGAGGTAGAATAAGGTTTTGGAATCCAAAGTTAATATACTATATTAACATCAGCATTGTGATGTGGTTGTTGCTTACTTCAGAAATGACATAAACTAGAAATGACCTGTCAAAGTCAAAGCAAATTTCCGAGAAAATTATAAGGTTTTAGATGAACACGTAAAATAAATAGTAACGTCATAGAAATCTTATATCTATGAGGAACATCCTGTTGTGAGTTGTTGGCTATTTCACAGAAAATATGACATTTGAAATGACCATAATTACAACACAGATTAGAAAGGGTTCTAGTTAAGCAGTTAAAACATTCTACTTAAATTAAGATCATGATTTATGTAATTTATAACCGAATTCGGGGGCTACCACTTTCCAAATTAGGCAATAACTCAAATAAATGAGATGGTAATTAAATGGCGATTAAATATTATGTTTGGTCATTATAGTGTCTAGGTGTTATTTGACACGACTCTTTTTAATTAAAAATAAAGTATTTAAAAACTTGCAATTAATTATAAACGACAGATTAAAAAAAAAAAAAGTATATATTAATCGTTTTTTTAGTCGTTAATTTTCCGTTTACTATGGCCATATGGCTATATTATATAAAAAAAAGTATGTATATTCCCCAGACAAAAAATATATTGTTGCAGTCCTCAATAAGTAAATAAAACCAATAACATTGTTTTATAAAATAAATTAAGAGTAAAAAAAATGTCCTCCCATCAGAACGCAAAAGCTCACAAAACCCACAGTGTACACGCCGCACAACATTATAATAGCAACTTTTATCGATGCGCGTACGCACCGAGCTCCTAAGATCGTTTACCCGCTATAAATTATATCGCGAAATTGTCGATAATCATCTACCAGCGTCGACCGATTTCATTATTCTGTCCTGTACTTATTAGCGATATCGTCTCGTACCGTGTGTTCAGGGCTTTATGTTTTAGATCGAGGAGTATTGCTATTTAATATGTGGAAAGTAGGTATTATTTATTAGTCGTGTGGGTTACGAAAAGGAGAGCTTTTGGACTATGATTAAAAGCCGACAATGAGAAACTTCAGGAAAGCATTTTTTACTGTAAAATATTCAGGACTATCTGCGCCCCGTGGTTTCACCCGCATAAGTCTCGATCCCGTGGGAATATCGGGATAAAAAGTATCCTATGTCCTTTCCCGGGACTCAAACTATCTCTATACCAAATTTCATCTAAATCGGTTCAGCGTTTTAGGCGTGAAAAGGTAACATACAGACAGACAGACAGTTACTTTCGAATTTATAATATTAGTATGGATTGCAAAGGTTGCTAACTCTAGTTAGGGCTAATTTTGCCAAAGTCAGATATCTTTTATCCGTGAAATAAAATTGACGTTTGAATGTTCTAGTATAGAAAAACTGACAAAACTAAAAAAAAAAAAATACCTCAGTATAAGACTAATTATTCTAGGTATAAAAGTTTGGTGAAATTCGCCCTTAGTAGTTTATTTGGTATTTGGGTTTGGTTAGTAGGTGTCGGGTGGCAATAGCACCATCTTTCTGCTAACTAAAACGTATGTTTTAAGAATGGTGGTACCTGCCAAGCCCTCGAAGGATAAAGTTTAATAGTAGGTCAGTACAACAATGATGAACATTTTACTTAGGTACCTATTTTACGTTTAACTGCAGCAACAATGTAGGATCAAATAAATCTCATTCATACCTAATCTATCATTCATAAATGACATTCACGCTGCCGCGCTGACGGGACCCATCATACCTCACACTGAGTTTTATACGATTCGTGAAATGCCAAACTCTACGACTGTAGCACTGTGTATTTCTCATGATTTTAGAAGCCACTTTTAATGCACTGTATGGCGTGTGGTGTGACACAATCTTTCAGTAATTTGCCTTGGGAACTAGAAAACGCTTAACACGTTTTTAGGGTTCCGTAGCTCAAAAGGAAAAAACGGAACCCTTCTAGGATCACTTGTCACACGTTGTCCGTCCGTCCGGCCGTCTGTCTGTCTGTAAAGACCCTTTTTCTCAGAACCGCGTGGTGGTATCAAGTTGAAATTAATATCAAATACGTAGGTCTACTTTGGTCGGTTTTTCTTTTAAGTAACACTACGGTTTTAAACAATCTAATAGTCTATGATTCCGCACCCATTTTAAGTTATTCTTTTCAGGGTTGAAAATTAGGTATCTAATATCGTTTTTCAGTTGGGATTTATTTCATCTTTCATAGTGCTATTTTTGTAAAAACGTCCCTATAGAAAATAATCAGTTTGGAAATTCTATGACACTGCAAATAATTTATCTGCCTTTACAGCCAAACATCGTCCACATGGAGCAGCAAAAACTGTCAACCCTCAAGCGTCGGCGGCGCAACAAGTCGCTCCACAGGTGCCTAAGACACCCCGCGCCCCTGTCTTATTAACCCGCAGTAATCACACGAGACAAGGCTGCCGAGATAGATTGATTGGCCCGTTTTAGCTGGAACACTTTGATGCGTTTAAGTCGGCAGAAGAAGGGTTAGGTTCTGACGGGTGTTTGTATAAGATGTCTGTTATCTAGAAATCTAAATGCAGTCTTCTTATTTACGTGACGATTCGACTCAAATTTAGACCTACGAACTGCGGAGTAGGTAGTTGTGTGTGACACACTAACAGTGGCGATGGGTTTCATTTTGACAGTTCAACAACATTCATTGCGTTATGTACGTTGTTGAGCAGACACATTTTTCGAACATATGAAGCAATGGATTAGCAATATCTTTCAAAATTATTCGGATTGTGGTTGATAGTGTGTTACGCTATTCGGGTGCTGGACAGCTTTATCAATGCCTTCGTTTACATTCTTAAAGGTGCAGGTAGTTTAGTAATATATGCATGTTTTAGTGTTTTTTTCATAGAACTGCGAAACTATTTACTATGACATTTTAGTTATTGACTACTGGATACTCCTTGACATTGAAAAATGGAAAATAAAATGGTTAATATGATTTGAAAGAAAAAGCTAGCTTATAATTTACCACGACACCTTGCCTCAGAAGCAAGCCTGCCTTGCCTTGACTCAAGGTGATGAAAGTCTTGTCTGTCTGTACTGAATTACAGACACCTACAAACCCTAATTACAGGACATCTTAATAATAAACCAATCAGCGCACACCTGTCAATAATAAGTTAATAACACAAGGAAATTTCAATACGCGCTAATTCGGTCGGGCATTGCAATCATGCGCAGTTCGGCCGATTTACGGCGCCTAATGGGGAGCGGCGCAGGCGCAGGCCAAACCGCGGCTGTCATTACAGATCATTACCTGAAATCGAGAATTTTACTCAACGAAATTGGTAGTATTATGTTAAATTGACACTTGATTATCAATTAATTTATGTTTTCATGATAAATATGAAGAAGAAATAACGTTTATTTTGAGGGTATTCGGAGTTTATATGACAGCTAATTTAACATAAGTAGGTACGTGGGGAAATTATGTCTTTAATTTGGATACTAATAGCATTATGCTTGTCAGGAGTCAGGACAGCAACCCATATCGGAGAAGTGGAAATTTTAACAATTAATATGATTTTGGGCCGTTAATTATTATGGTTTTCTTTGAAGTTTAAGCCGAGGATAAAAAATAGCTAGTGCCCAAGATTTATGTCATATCTACATGCAGTCAAAGCTAGCACTTAAGCTTTCTGTAGGGCTCAATAGGACCATCGAAATAATTCATATATGAATGACTTAGCATAGCATCAGCCTATAATGTTCCCAATACTGGGACACAGGCTTCCTCTCAGTGAGAGGGGTAGGCCGTAATCTACCACGCGGGCCCAGTACGGGTTGGTAGGTGTCACATGTTTTCGAATTTTTGGTTCTAGGACATGTCGGTTTCCTCTCGATCTTTTCCTTCACCGTTATAAACATAAATGGCTTACGACTTTTAAAACACCTCAAAAAATATACACTTTAACTCACTCAATTAACAATACCAACAGCAACAGCCGAAAGGCATAACAAATGTAATAACAAACTTTCAGTACTGTCAACGAATTAAACCGTCAATTTATTACAGTAACAGGTGAAGTCGGGGCGTGTCGTGTTATAGATCAAAATGGCGAATATCGAAATGTCGTTGCGCGTACGCAGTCGTAGTGAGTTATTCGTTCGTGATAGTTCACGAGGCGATGCCGATACGATATTTATCTGGTATCAGGATGAAGGCGATTTATCTGTCTTCCTATTGTTTATTGGAGATTAGTTTGGTTTAAATACGTATTCCTGGGATGCATTTTGTGGATTAGCTGCGGTGAATGTAGCTTTTCCTTGGTCAGATGTTTGCAATGATTTGAATTCAATTGTCATGGTAACAGAAAAGGGGGCCTAAAAAGGCCACTTTGGCAGAATCATAAAAGGTTAACATTACGAATCATAAAAAAGTCGTAAAATGGTCACAAACTGACAATTCATAATATTATTTGCATACAATTTCATATCACGCAATTCATCTGTTTGACAGTTTTGTATGGAGATTCGTAAAAAGGTCCACAAAAATATGAATTGCTTTAATGTCAAATAATATCATGAATTGTTAGTTTGTGACCATTTTAAGACTTTTATTATGATTCGTAATGTTATCCTTTTATAATTCTGCCAAAGTGGCCTTTTTAGGCCCCAAGCTTGTTGGAAAACGATTTGCCATGTACTGAACAAAATCGAATGTATTGTCGTATGCCTTTTCCCATAACAACCCAGTAGGTACCTTTATTCCTCTCCCAGACTTCTTTACCAGGCTGACGCAAAAATGTCTACAAATGATCTAATTTGAAAACATGCTTATAAGTTTTGATCATAAACACATAGATCGACGTCAAATATTTTCAGAGGTAATGCGTGTATTCACCTCAAAAGCCCTAACAAACCTGTCTGCCTGGTACCAACTGAGGTAATAATACTACAATAGTAATACATTCTCAGGTATAGTGACACTGTCGGAGACACCTGTACAGGGTCGGCAGAACTGGTCACGACTTACCTGTACCTGCAGTACCTACCTAATGTTCTGAGTCAGTGGGACTATGTCGAGCTGTGATTGATGCTGACGTAAGGCAAAGTTAGGGGGCCTAATATTGTGATAATGATGATGGTAGCCAATTTTAAAATACTACATTAAATA
Source organism: Amphipoea oculea (assembly GCA_945859645.1). NCBI lineage: Eukaryota > Metazoa > Arthropoda > Insecta > Lepidoptera > Noctuidae > Amphipoea > Amphipoea oculea. The sequence continues at coordinate 22,465,678 of OX243873.1, forward strand.
AGAATGGACCAGTTTTGAACGTAGCCGTTTATGTAGGGATCGATCAAAATATAATCACTATTAAGAGTCATGAGCAGTGGTTTTCTTGACATATTTCTGATGAAATAAAGGATGCATAGACGAATAGAGCTATACGGCTAATTATTAGATGCTGTAGAACCGCCATGACAGTTTGAACCCAGTAAAAATATATGAATATATGAAGAAGTAATATAGAGCAGGAATGGCAGCGGCAACCTTGTTCAAGGTCTATAAAGAGGAGAATCAGACAAAGTTCTCAATACACAACTTGATCATTCAATCCAAAACCTCCAGATCAATGGACCAAGAGAACCTCACGACAGACTACCTACCTTTTTAAAAACAAATATCCCCTTTTAAACATTCTTAATACTAAACCACGTAATACATTATGAGGGACACATTGACATTAAGTATCGTTAGTTGTCGAGGTCGTGGCGCCGGTCACGAGCACCTTGTACGGTTGTACTCGCTGTACCTGATGTACTGACAACGACGTGTCGACGAGATGGATGTTGACAGGAGATAGGTGCCTGTAATTGAGATATTTTGACGGTACTGTAGAAACAAGGTGTTTAAATCTGAGAGGTGTTTACGTCAGACGAAGAAATTTATAGGTGTGTCGTAGTTAGGCAAATATAAGGCCCATGATAATATATCTGGTGAAACTAAAAAGCTTATTTCAATTTCATAAAGCATTGTAATCCTTTGGTATGAAATAAGGTCCAAATAATGAGAAATAAACTTCAAAAAGAAGATAGAGAGAATCAGATAGAAAACGTAGTTTATTCTTTTAGTCCTACCAAGAAGATTAACTCAGGGCTTAGGTATTCATTTCAATTATACTGTACCTACCTACTTAAAGTAATATATTTGCAATAATACGAAAGTTAAAGGGGGCTGCCAGAATATCATAAATCTTTCAACAAATACCGTGAGAAGTAAGTAATAAAACTAAAACAGTAAATCACTCAAGAATTTATAAGAGCGATGACTATTTTTATGATCAATTCAGAAATGTGACTCCTAGGTGTGTACCAATTTAAAAAACCTAAATACCGAAGCAATGCGTCACTACTTGTAAAAGGAAATGTCGTTGGAAAACCCACACTATCATAAAATGCGTAATATTAAGGTAGGCAGGCCTAACTGTCACACTGGACCAAAACAAATAAGGTAGAGCATAAACAAAGTACTAACACTTTGACTAATAAGACAGTTGCTTGATTATCTATAGGTACATATGTATATAAAATTCAAAGTCCTGACTGACTGATATATCAAAGTACAGCCTAAACCGCTGATCCTAGAGACATGAAATTTTGAGGGTGTGTTCTTTGTGAAGAGTAGGTATGCACTAGGAAAGAGTTTTTCGAATTTCGAGTTTTTTTTTCTGTGCTAAATAAATGTATTTTCTTTCTTTCTTTCAATTCCACCCTTAAGAGGGTGAATGGGGGGAGGGTGAAATTTCACGCGGACGAAGTTGCGGGCAGAAGCTAGTATTTAATTCTCTTGTGATTTCGATAAGGAATCAAAGGTAAAAGAAAGAAATAAAACAAATGAAGCAGACAATCTCATTTGATCGAATGACATCATATAGAAGCTAGAATTATTACTTCCACGGAATTAAAAACTACTAAACATAATCCAAAGCCCAATACACAAAATAGGCTAGTTTCCTAAAAAATTCTAATTAGTCCGTCAGTTAGATTATCGAAAAATAATGGACCCATATTTTTTCTTTCGTCAATCAAACAAAAAATGACAAAGATAAAGCGCGTCAAAATTTGGGAGTTGGGGGTCGTGACGTCACGCCGTGCGACAATTTTTAGCACGGCGTGACGTCACGACTCCCCACTCCCAAATTTTGACGCGCTTTATCTTTGTCATTTTTTGTTTGATTGACGAAAGAAAAAATATGGGTCCATTATTTTTCGATAATCTAACTGACGGACTAATTAGAATTATTATTTTTTTACCCAGGAAACTACCCTATTGAAGTGTTTCCATTAATGCATCAATCGACAATTCTATAGCTTACGTTAATCCAATAAATAACTTTTCTCGGAACACTACAGTTCTGTCCACAATAGACTATAGTACCTACACAATAGAGTAGTTTAATTCCATTAATACACATAAAGCAATTACATAAAATGCTTTACACACATGAGTTGGAGACCACCTTTTAAGCAAGGAGACGCCGCGCTTGTGTTAGGTGACTCCGCTCTTCCACTTAACATTATAACGGGTATGCAATTGAAAACAAAAGCTAAAATAAAATATAAAGTTAAAAGAAATTACAAAAATGAGCGCACTTGTGTGATGTATGCGAGGAAGTTTTTGAGTGTGTGCGTGTATGTGTAATAGTGTGAGTGTGCGTTGTGTATATGAATTAGTTTATGTTGAGTTTTGTATTTTTTTTTATTTGTTTTTAGGTTTCAGTTGAGGTTAGCCCTGCGAAATGTCTTGGGATCGGAAGAAGCCAGGCACAGCTTCCACCACTAACAATTTCGCTACCGCGGTCCTATCCTATTAATTATAGAACAGATTATGGAAGTGATGACACCAAAGCCTCAATGTCGTCTTAAGTTTTATTCTTAAGCCACTCAGTCGCAGCTAGTTTACAATCACGGAGTTTCAGAGGATAGATGTGTAACTCTTTAATCAGAAGGTTGTATAAGTGGGAAGATTGTCTTTCGTACTGCCTCTTAGCAAAAACAGATAATGACTGTGGCAGTTAGAGCGACTAAGTAGCTTCTCGTGCTACTGATACTCCCAATCAATGCAGACTTAAAAAACCCACTATCGTTTTATCATTAAATGTCACTAAATATTTAAGTCACTTTGTTGGTACCTTTAACGTAACTTCTCCACCAATTGATGGTTTATGAGCCGTCAAAGCCCATGACATGGGAGACCATGACAAAACCATAAGAGCCGCGTTAGACTACACGGTTCTAGCGGTAAACACTATTGAAGGGCTCCGACGTCTTGGCAAGATGTTATTGATAGAATTTATCAGCGATCGAGTTCGGTGGGAGGCGCGAGGTATGGGCGGCAGCGGCTGGGAGTGAAGCGAACGCGTATGATTCGCATTCTAAAGAAGAAGTTAATGTTTAACGAAAAAAAAAGTTTTAAAGAAGCCAACAGAAGCATAAGCGTTGACTCTATGATTATGAAACGACTTAAATGCAGGAAGATGCTAGGAGTCAGTGCTTAAGAGCCTATACTACCTCAGCTAAAATTCGCTCTTTATCTCGCTCATACGATACTGCTCGCGGACTGAGTGAGAGCGAGACAGAGTGCGGTGCTGGGCGGCAGGCAGCGCTAATAGTTTAGGTATTTGCTTTTTACAGTGAAAATAATGGTAATTATAAAAAAGTAAATAACATAAGACCTGCTTTAAAGTAAGTTCAGTTAGTATGCAAAGTTTCATGATCTAATTTGAAGTATTTTTTGAATGCCAGTGGTTTATTGTTCGGATTAGAGGTAACTTTGGATATTTTTTTCTATCGAGAAAATTTTATGGAATCGTGATTTCGTCTAACATAAGACTTTGCATTAATCCTCAACTTTACCATATATTTATTTCAAAATTAATGGTGCAGGATTTTCGACATAACGGAGGATCACGCTAAGCCATTTGAGGTAGTATAGGCTCTTAATAAAAGAAAAAAAAATGTATATTTTTAAACAGAACTAAAAAAATTCAACCAACTATTGTAAACTCAATAATAAGTATAGTCCAAATGTGTTTGAATTATTTGTAGAATAATTTAGCAAGTCCAACCTAATGTGGTTTTGTTACTTGTAAAAATAAATACAAATAAATAAATAAACGACAATATCCTACGAGATCAAAAACAAAAAGAAATAAAAAGCATTTAGAAAAATCCGTGACAACATTGATAGAAATTTATTGTAGTAGAACCACGAGCGATTCTAAGCCCGCTTCCCGCTTCTCCCTTGCGCTATTGACACAAAGTTGAGCTGAACATCGGGCGTCAAGGCGCGTTAGAGTCACGCTGTAAGCGAGTGTACCTGGGACTTCAAGCGCCTTGTGGCCGAAGTCCCGAAGTCTGTTGCTGCTCATTTGGTATAGTCGCGTCCAAAGTGTTAATCCTTGAGGTTTCTTTGGCTTTGGATTAAGTCTCGAAGGTGTTGCAAGGTTCGATGTTGTTACGTTGAGGTGGAAAGGATTTTGCAATATTTATATACTAGCTACTGTCCGCGGCTTTGCCCGCGTGTATGTTGGAAGTTATCTCACGGGAACGTGATTCATTCAGACATTGAATCGTGACAAAGTAACAGACAGACAGACAGTTTATAAATGCAAATAATCTTTTTTTTTAGTTAAGTAAACAGTTTTTTATGGTTCTAAAATTAAATGTCTAACACAAAAATAATAAATTTTTAACGTTGTCACCATTAATTTGAAATACTCTAGCGCCACGTAATACTACATACCTGTTTGCTAAGTTATTTTATAACTTTAAAGAAAAATTAAAACCTTTGGGCGGGTGGACCGATTTTAATTAAATAAATAAGTAGGTACTAAAATAAATAATTATTACCTCAACATGCGGACTCTGATTTTATTTCCAGTTCCTTAAATCTCTTAAAAACAGGAACTCAAAAATTTTAATAATCAAGTGAACTTTATCATCATCCCCTATGTTTGCCCCCAGGGGCTGATTTTACAAAAACGCTGAAACACATTTTTTACCTGACTGCGTGTTTTCTGCTCCTGTTATGTTTTTCGAGAGTATGTATGTAGGTATTTGAGTTTGAAACTATAATAATGGTATGGGCCCCGCCTGCTTCCAACTTTTACTTAATTTATAAAATGGGCTTGTTTTTAGCTTTTCAGTTAGTTTTAGTATAATGTTGCAATCGGGTTTTTAAATTTTTTAAATGATTTTTTTTTCCAAATGCATTAATTTGTATCTATATTGTATCCCACAGCTGGGCAGTCTCCCCTTTTTCCTTTTCAACCTCCCTGTCTTCTGACCATATTGCAAACATTATAAGATCGTCACCTACATTCGCCGTGGTCTGCCTCGACGGCGGCGACGATATCTTCGGGATCAGGCGTCCAGTTAGTGACGATCTTTGCCCATCTATCCAGGAGCATTCGTGCTACGTGGCCGGCCAGCTCCCACTTCAGCCTCGCTTTTGTTCTTGAATTAATAAAAGTCTCTGCTTTTATTGGCGCCAACCGGTGACGGATGGTTAATACAAATTGGGCATATGTCATGATAAATTACACCACATTAGTTATTAATAACCTTGTTTTTCGTGTCAAATTAAACAAGAAATATTATGAAAATTATGTATCAACGCGATAGGACATAATAATTCAATAATAAATCGTGTGTATGTATGACGCCATGAGAACGGGACAGTTAGCGCCACCTGTCGGCCGCTGCGTGAGTTACGACGCGACAGCCACCGACTGTTAGGACACCTAGATTAAGTAAGTACTTTATCTACATGCGAGTACCTATGTGGAACTGTTTATTTTGATACTAGCTTCTGCCCGCGACTTCGTTCGCGTGGAAGTAATAAGATACAAAAGGCCCATACGCAAAAAAACAGCCTCATTTTCATAAAACATTCCGTCGCTATTATTTCGTTTTCGCCTAGCGTTCTTTTTGACTTTTTATTTTTGTTCGGCTCCTAGGAGTCCTAGCGTGATGTTAAATAGCATATAGTCTTCCTCAAGAATTAGGCTATCAAATGCAAAAATATTTATTAAAGTCCGACGGGTAGTTTCAGAGATAAGCGCGTTCAAACATAAAACAGAAACAAACTCTTCAGCTTTTTTATTAGTATACAGGGTGAAATTGAATTCATGGGCATCCTTTTAAGGGGTCATTGTAATCATCATTATGAACAACTTTTACTATAGGACCAAACCTGAAATCGCGAAAAAAAATTAGCTCTTCCCTACATTTTGACGAGTTATGTGAACACAAATGCAAGGAACAGCGGATATTTTTTTTGCGATTTCAGGTTTGGTCCCATAGTAAAAGTTTTTCATAATGATGAGTACAATAGCCCCCTAAAAGGATGCCCATGAACTTAATTTCACCCTGTATATACTACCTGTACTATCATTAAACATTCCATTATTTTTTCCAAAAAGAGTTTAAAAACGATTTTCTGGAAGTTTTCTCGACAGAATCGAGAGCATAGTGCACTGCATTCCAAAACTAACAGTTCAAAAAGTTTCATTGATGAACAAAAGGTCGCGCCAATTAGAAAAAAATTAGAAGTCAAGCGAAAACAGACCGTGTTTGACTATTTGTCTATTCGATTGACCTTAATATTTATGTTTATCAGGTCGAATTCCCTTCTAAACCGAATTAAAATATAATCAATAATCAGCCTATAACGTTCCCACTTCTGGGACACAGGCCTCCTCTCGGTGAGAGGAAGCCGAATTACTTTTCATTAAATAAGGCAGAGAGGTAGTTTGGGATACCTTGAAAAGCACACAGCACACTTTACATTAATGAACATTATAAACTACTAGCTGCACCCCGCGGTTTCACCCGCGTAAATGTCGATCCCGTGGGAATATCGGGATAAAAAGTAGCCTATATGTTAATCCAGGGTGTCAGCTACCTCCATACAAAATTTATCAAAATTGGTCCAGCCGTTTGAGCATGAAGAAGTAACAAACATATAAACACAGACATACACACACTAACAACTTTCGCCTTGATAATATTTGTGTGATTAGTGTGATAACGCAAGCAGACCCACGACAAAAGCTAGACTATTTAATATAATCAATCCCTCTCAGTAACCCATGTGAAGTTATAGCCTAACCCGCTCTTATCGACTCGCACGGCATAAATAGTGACGTATGTAAACACTAAAAATAAAACGGTCAATAATTTAGTTCCACATCAGCGGCCGCCGATCAATCTGGCAGGAATGGCAGCCCACTGGCATCAATCTGGCAGAAATGGCAGGGGAATGGCAGGGGATTGGCATCCATCTCTTTGGTAACTAATCTACGAGTGTGATGACTGGACCGGGCAGTGAATGACTGTTATGTGAGGGGTTCAAATAAGGGGATTTAGCTTCAGCAGTCTAATTCCGAAAAACAATCGCAATGGCTTTCAATAAGCATTGGAACAATTATCCGAATGTTGAATATTCATCATGACTAGTTGTATAACTATAGGTACCTACATAAAAACGAAAGGTTAACAGAATAAGCTCAAGCAAGCAATCCCAGAGAAATCTAAACTCTATAGGATACCAGCAAATATCATTTTCATGCAGATCGATTTATTTTTCCTTATAGAAAATATAATAAGCTATGCGTAAGAAAATCGTAAAAGTTTTGGGTATGAACGGGGCTCTAAAATGGAAACAGTCGCCTGTGTAGCAGTAGTCTCTGAACAGTAGGTATATCTCGATGACTTTATTATTCTCGTCTAAGCCCTACTGCCATTTACATAGGTACAGTACCTGTGCCTACATAGAGTAATATTATTTTAGCACCAATTGTAACACCTAGTCGACATAACATTCGATCACGGCGACATCTACTACAAATAAAAGGAGCATCACCCACTCAAGCTATCAACATCTCTCCATCACCGATACCGTATAGAGATAAGCCTCATTCTATATTTATTCCACTGTCCGTCTGTACATCGCCATCTCCGAAACGGTAACTCACGTCGCCAATAACAATTTATATCGATACCGAACGGTTATTGAATAGACCATCGATAAAGATTCTCGAAAATCGAGAAACGAGTTAAGTGAATATGCCTGCTACGATCTATTTTCGTCTTGCATACTTAATCGTTTTTGCACCTTATTATTAGAGTTGCAAGTTTGAATTTTATTTGGCAGTCTTGCTAGTGATGGCAAGAGCAAATTGGTGGTTCTCTAATATCGAGGTGTTTCTAGGTATAATTTAAATAATTTATTGGAATATATGCGTCGTGCTAATAAACACGTCGAATCACCGAGTGTCACGTATCTGTATATCGGATGATAATCGCCTTGTTGAAGAATTAATCAGACATATTTAACTTGGCGCTTTCGTCGGCCGATTTTTACATAATATTACAAACGAGTTTGTACGGTTTTTAATCGATTATGATGAGGCTCAACGGTTGCGCAGCCATTTAATTTTTTTTTAAACTGTTGGTATTTGGAGAAATTCCTCTTGACGATAAAGTTGACCTTGAACGGAATTTGGTATACATACTAGAAAGTCAGTAAGTTTTTCATAATTAATGTGCAATAAAAAAGTGAAACATAAATTGGTGTTATCTGATGAAAAGATGCTTGTCTGTGCACCTGTTGTAACCCTTACTACTTTTTCACATAAGAGAAAAGAAAATAAATTACGAATAACAACATAAGCCTTTAGTTGACATTAGTAAGTAATTTTAGTATTTTAAAATAATGTGGAAAGGCTCGATTTAAACACATCATATTTCGCAGTAATCAGAATGGAAATTGGACTCTAAATAGATACGAAATGTTTTCTGTGAAAGTCTACCAAAGATCCTATTTCATCTTAATCAAAGCACTTTATTCACAGTAATATTATACCCATAAGTATTGAATATTCATTTAATAAGTCCTTATTCAGTTAGCGAGAAATAAGAAGCATTTCTTCGTTTCCTAGACCCACACCGTTTATAAATATAAAATATTAATCCACATTAAATATCGATAAATCAATCGATTTGAAAATCGATTAGCCATTTAAAACACACAAAATCGAATGATCGCTTTATGGTTGTAAAGTTCGACTTCTCGTAGACGGCCTATTCGAATCACAGTTTTAAAATTTGAATCGAGTTAATCGGCGATTTGGATCCCGTTTTATATTAAATAATCGGCTGTTTGGTTACGATTTTTTTTTCTGTAATAGTATATTTTGTTAGCGATTAGCACGATTTCAATATTATATTTATTAGATGTTACTGTTACGATTATTTCGCTCCTAGATGTTAGAGATCGTGTTAAAATGCTGTTGGTGCTGTAACAGGCCGTTCGCAGGCGATTATCGCCATATTTGGCTTTGAATATAGGACGTAAATTAATAACACAATGTAATTATGTCTTCCGCGTAATTTTAGTAATTACTGTTTACTGCTATTTTATGTAAAGCTTTTTCGTATATCAGTCAAACTAATAATTAATAAAGTGTTATTTATTAAAGACCTAGTTTTAAAATCATATCACAAATTTTATGTTCAGGTAGCATTATATATTTCGAAATCTAAATGAAGATAGACAGGACAAGTCTCTTAAATAAGAGGAATTACAATTCAAACTATACATAATCTAGACGACACGAAACAGACAGATTTTAATATAAGTAACCCAAATCAGCAGTGGTGGCCCAGTGATATCGGCCGCGACTTCACGCGGGCCCAGTGCGGGATGGTAGATGTCACATGTCTTCGAATTTTTGGTTCTAGGACATGCTGGTATCCTCACTTTGTTTGCTTCACCGTTTTAAGAGCAATGGTGATGAAATTATTGACACTAAGTAAAGCGCCTGTCTGGGTTCGAACCCAGGACCTACATCTTGTAAGTCGGGGTGGATATTACTAGGCCACCACTGCTCTGGGCTCAGGTTTCCATATTTTGACGAAAACAAATATCTTCTAGTGGGGAACTCAACCGATAACACTTAGTTACAAAAGAATTTGAGCATAGGTAAGTAATTAAAATGATGAATACCAAACATAACATAATACATTTGGAACGATACCACGCGACCGGATTCCGCCTATGCAAATGTTAAGTGAATTATACAAGAATCAACCATCACGCTACCGTTAGGCGGACTCGGCTGTCGCTGCTAATAAATTTATGACGTACAAAACTATAGGAATTCTATCTGATGGAGCTAATTAGGTCAAGTTTTGAGTGGCTATTCGTTTACTTAAGATATGGCTGGTGAACGCCAAAAACGACGCGACGCGACGTGATGTAACGAATGTTTCCTAATGTGCTGTGTGCGTTGCCAATTTGCAAACTAAAGGGCCTTCTGAACTGATTCCATTCAACAGTTAACAGCGAATTATTTTTCTGATCATGCGCATCTCTCTGCACCCTAAAAGCGTAACACACTAAAGTCAAAGTCAAAGCATTTATTTCAAATAGGCACATAAAAGGCATTTTTGAACGTCAAAAATTATCTTAAAATAGAATTTATTCTAGTCGCCCGTTCCAAAAGGTAGTTTTCGTATGGAGAAGAATGGGTAAGAAACTCCACCGTTACTCTTTTAAAATGTTTTAGGTACAATATTTTGCATGGGCACTTTCTATCACAATCCAAAGGATTTTGAAGGAAATTCCTAATCCATTGCTTCATAGGTTTGGAAAATTCTTTGCTCGAAAACGTAAATAAAGCAATGAATGCTGTTGAATTGTCAAAATGCGCAATTATCCTACTGGTCGGGGTACTCCGAACACTTCGCTTTTAGGAACTCCCCCAAGAAACAACACACACATTTGATTCAAAAAGACACTATAAAGGTGAATGCCTCTAGATTAACCGTTTGGAGATGACCTCTAACGGATTACCCAAAATTAAAAATCCACTAAACTTGCATAAACATTTAAAACTTACAAATTCTACATGAGGGTCGGATGCCATTAGATCCGAAATGGCCGCTTGATGTCTTATCGACACCGAATTTCCGATGCGAACATGTCAATATATACAATTTCCATAGATTAAAGAGTCAAGAACTGTCCCAAAATCATTAGAAAAACAGATCTGACATGGTCTGGCGACACATCTACCTAGTTGACATTAATTAGTTGAAACATGTTCTTTTTAACGACAGATATAAATCTCACATTTAATGTATCCCAAATTGATTTTACACAGCAGCAAACATTAATATTTCTATGGTACATATTTATCTTGTTTCAAGTTGATATTAGCGTGAAGCTTTTAACTCAATTTTATTTTGATTAGATTGATCGAAATAATGTTATAATAAAGCTGTTATCGGGTATCTCCGTTTTGTAGTAGCTTTTTAGTATTAATTTGTGACTCATAGGTGTGTCATATGAGTTCATTAGAATGAAAAGATGTTACCTAGTTTAATTTGGCTTGAGAAATGGTTTAAAGGTTGTTTATGACTCATCATCTGGATTCTGGATGCAGCTGTCAATCTTATTTCCACATTAATATTATAATATCAAACCATCATATTCATCCTTCAAAAGCGCGTAAAAGTAACAGATTTCCAACTAAGTAATAAGTCTTGCTCTTAATGCGATGAAGGAAAACATCGTGAGGAAACCGGCATGTCCTAGAACCAAAAATACAAAGACATGTGACATCTACCAACCCGCACTGGGCTCGCGTGATGCTGGTGTATTACCGCTCACTCCCTCTCACACAGAGGACGCCTGTGTGACTGTGTCCCAGCAATGGGAACTGCATTGGCTAATAATGTAATAAGTCTTGGCCAAAATCTATCGATAGCTTACCATAATCAGCCTATAATATTCCCACTGCTGGGACACAGGCCTCCTCTCTTCGATCGACCTATTGCTTGCTTCTATCCAATTTCAAGATTCCGATTAAAAACGACACGGTATAATGAATAATGCTGTTTGGTAACAGATAGTCTCAGTCTTTTATATTTTCAATCTTCAACATACTCTTGAGCACTAACAATATTACTGATACGAGTAACATAACAAGTCCGCTGGTCGCCGTCCGTCACCACTCCAGCACATAATTACACATAGCAAGATACATAACACGAATGCAATGTATTATTGCGCCACTTTGACCTCTGGGGTCGCGTATCATTGACCCTAAGTGCCTAAATCTAGTTGATATACGCATTACCAGCACACTAAGATGATATTAACCATTCTAATTTGGAACAAACATGGCTTTTCATTTACATTTCAGTAAGTTGTAGGTATTTCATGTTAATCTAATATACTGGTTTAGTATTGTTACTGACCAGTAACAATACTAAACCAGTATATTAGATTAACATGAAATATCTACAACTTCAAGCAAACTTCAAGCTCACTTTACCTGAGTTTTCACGTTGAAATTTTTACAGTATAGACCTATACTGTAAAAATTTCAACGTGAAAACTCAGGTAAAGTGAGCTTGAAGTTTGCTGTCACTATTGACAGATGATGCAGTAAGATTTTAATAGAATAGATCGGTAATGTTTTACTTTGGAAATTTTCAAAAAGTCACTAATAATAAGGTTACGGTTACGTCTAACGAATAATGACGTAATTCGGCTGTGCAATTACAAAACCTAGCAACTGAAATTTCTTAAAAAAATCGGTGTTTATGCATATTTGACTTGATATCTAGCAAGTCAAAATATGCATAAATACCGATTTAATTTTTTAATATCAGTTACCAGGTTTTGAAATTGCACAGCCGGATTCTAGAGTTGACTTTCAAAATTTAAGACACAGAAAGAGAAACACTACCTACACTTGTTTACGTTGCTATAGCAACACAACCAATACTGAATCACCTAAGGAAAAGAACAGCTAAAACAATGCTCTTGCGCACACACTAGATAAAATTCACATCCACACGAGATATCCCCGTTCACATAAGCTTGCAGAAACTCCATACGCCATAGACTAACATTTCAAAATACCTCTTCCCATAGCTATCTAATTTCTAGAGAAGATTAACTATTTATTTGACAGCTACCTGTAATATACTCAGGCGCCGCCTAAAGATATCTGGCGACACTTTAATATAGACAGGGATGCTGTATTTACGTCTTAACGATAACTTTGTAAATACATGCTTCAATAAATTTTGACGATGAAAATTACAATGTAACTAAGTAGAACAAATTTTGTAGACAGCTGTTTTCAGTTTTATGTGTCCTGTCTTGCCAAGGTGAGGAGAGTAATTTAGTGTGAGTTTATTTGGCTCATAAGCATAACTAATTAAATTAAATAATTAATTTCCTATGCAGTAGGTATAGCCGCCCAAAAAGTACAGGACACAATGCTTAAATACGAAACCGTAGACGTTTGTGGCATTACGATTCACAGCAGCATTTATTAAGCCCAAACCACAGCCGTCCTTACGGCTTAGGACCAATGTATTACCTTTTCATTTAAGGGGGAAGACATATTGAATGACCATATTGAACGACTTTTGCATGAAATATCAATCAATAGGGTTATATGAACTTAGAGGGTCGTGATAATAATTTTATTTATTGAAATTCTGTAAATACATTGGAAAAATTGCGTTAAAATAAAACCTAATCCTTATTTTAATTTATTATTTGAATTGTTGTTTTTTCTCATCTTTTCATTATGGACGCTTTTAACGTTCTGCATCGTTCTCACATGTATAATTTTTAACATGAATGATGTAACCAAGACTTTGTAACCACATTATTTTGATTTAAAAGAGTGTCCATGGAGTTTCTTGCCCGTTCTTCTCCATAGGTACCTACGCTTTGGAATGGGCAACTAGCTTCATTTTTACTGACTGACTGACTTCTTGACAATTCAAAAGTGCCTGTAAATGGTTTAATTGAAATAAATGCTTTGATACCTTTTTGATTGATACCTTGATACCTATTAATTATATCGCTCATTTGGAGAAACATCGACGTAAATGTATTTTTTCCCAAAAATGAGTTAACTATGACAAAGCACTTAGAAAACGTATTTACGTTAGCAAAGCAAAGGCTTAAAAAAAAGTAGCAGTTACGTCGATGTTTCTCCAAATGTTCGATAATTATATTAACATATGTATTTTTCTTAATTACTTGACTGTACTGATCATCGGTTGGAGCACGGGACCCTAGTCCCTGTAGTTCACCCAGTTGGAGAAACTAGGTGAAGCACGGGTCCGGACCCTTGTTACGTTCGCGACTCATATTTTGTTCAACGTACAACCTGACCTAAACCTGCAAATTGCAAAAAATTTAAGAAAATTTGCATTTCGCAGGCTACCCTGGCGCTTCCACTTTAAGCTCAAAATGATCGTAGAAACTTCACCAAACCTAAGCACATAGGTATTAGTAGCTCTTTCTTCTTGAGATTCAGCTCAAACAACCTTTTTTCCTAGTTTAACCATCATTACACTTTGCCAAGTCCCGTATGACTAAAGAGCGTAATAATACAGTATTGAAGTGTAAAAAACTGATGGGCTGACGTCGGTCACCGCCGGGGCTGAGCGTAATCAGCCGTGAGCGTAATCCACTACTCGTGTTACAGGCGAGGGGTGTGTTCACATCGGAGTCAAGAAGGCAATGTATCGTGTATTTTAAATTACGCTTTTCTGGGATTATAATCACCCTCTTTTTTGCGTGTGGAAATACTCATGGATGTCTCTCATGGAGGGCTCTGTCAGACTTTTACTGACTACTTAAAACCACACGGAGTTCTTCAACTACCTTTTGCCGGGGCGCTGGAATACCTGCGCAGTTCGCCACTCTACCCCGGCTAGGAGTTAAATCACCTTATAGCGATCTTAGTGATACCAACAGTGATTTTTTGCCAACTTCATAAATCTATCCGTAAAAGGGACAAAGCAAAGAGACAGGCATACGTATTTATTTTCGCATATACAGGGTGAATTTTCCAAGTGGGCGTGGATGGCCAAATTCTAAACTATGAGGAATAGCGAAAAGTACTCAAAGGAGTCGCGGGCTCGATTTTGATAAAAACTAAAATTGCGTCATTGGATTTTTGAAAAATCAATATTTCTAGCCAGGAATCGAACCTGTTGATTTTGAAAAAAAAAACACACACTGTATTATTACACCATTCGATAGTGTCCCTAATAAGGATCAAATTCTGGGAAGTAATGACATACGGCAAACTTAAGGAAAATGTTGAATTTTAATAAACTGCTTCTTTTTTCATACCTTGTTCGAAATGATGCTCAATATTTTTACACCCGAAACACTCGTAGCGCAGTCACCTTCACAAAATTATGTTCTAAATTCAAATTTTTAATTGCAGTACAATCCTTGAGACGTCGAATCCAGCTATGTATTCAAAAACAATTGCATAATTTTGAACAATTAATCAGTTAAGGTTTAATAGGTAGGTAGCATAAGAAAATAAAAAAGTTTGATAAAAATGAGCTCTTTCCTTTAGTTTGCCGTGTGTCATTACTTCCCAGAATTTGATCCTTATTAGCGACACTATCGAATGGTGTAATAATACAGCGTGTGTTTTTTTTTCCAAAATCAACAGGTTCGATTCCTGGCCAGAAATATTGATTTTAAAAAAATCCAATGATACAGTTTTAGTTTTCATCAAAATCGAGCCCGCGACTCCTTTGAGTACTTTTCGCTATTCCTCATAGTTTCGGATTTGGCCATCCACGCCCACTTGAAAAATTCACCCTGTATATGTATAAGTCAAGAGAATTTTGGACTCTAAAAACACTTTGATGCAAAACTTAACACAGGAATTACACCTTGGCTGAACAGTATTTGCATTTACGCATGATTATCAGTTTTATTTGGTTCACGTATTCTCTATCGACCTTTTATTTTTTACAGTTTTATTTGAAAAGTAACTTTAACATAAACGTGTGTTACGATAAAGGCTAATAAAAAAAACTACAACAAATCGTATGTAATGACCAGTGCGACCGCGTCCTAACCGCTTGCGCTCGCGCATTCTCCAGTTTCATTCATAAAGTGGCGTACAGCAGGATGTCGGAGATGGCGGCTCGCGTTACGAGGTCGCCGCCGCTACTTACGATATGCTTATAGTGTGTCGCAGCCTCAAATTATTGACTAAATTCAAGTTTACTAGTAGTTGTGGGAGGGTATTGGTGTTAGGATAGAGGGAAGCAAAAATTGCAGTTTCAGAATCGAAGAGATTGATCTGAATAATCATATTTTAAGTTACATCAAGATCTGCTTACAAGTTACACCACAAATCACTTAATGCATTTAGCGCTACAACATACCTAATTCTTTAAAACATCACTCTGATATTTAAAATACCTCCAATGCAACGCCTGACGAAGAAAGGCCTCGTGGCTAAGTAATAACAGCCGCACGGGTCGATAGATTAGGTTAAGCTACACTTGCCACGGTTGTTCCGAGGATGGGATCTTTACACACCGAGACCCCTCCGTGTATCGGAAAGCACGTTATGTGTTAGTCCCGACTGTTATTCTTGGATCTTTGACAGTCGTTACGGGTTGTTAGAAGCTCAAAAGTTTGACAACCAGTCTTATCAAGAAGTATCGTGTTACCCAGTAACTCAGTCAGATAGGTAGACGCTCCATGTAAACTGGTGTTCAGTTGCATCCGGTTAGACTGGAAGCCGACCAACATCGTTGGGAAAAGGTGTCTAACGCACTTAGTGATTTGTTGTGCAAGCGGGCCTAAGTGTAACGTATTTCACGTAACTTTAAAGGTAAAGTCAGGGATTTACTCAAAATATTTTCCTTGATTCAACTCAAAATTCAAAAGGAAGTGGTCGAAAACTTCCTCGAGTCGATGAGACGAGAAAGACTACGAATTACGAGGAAAGTAAATGTACAGTCTTTCTTTTTTTCCATTTATAATTGCATCGCGCAGCATCTATTACCATTTAGTGCAATACGAGGCCCCAATATTTCTGTAGGCGACCACCAGAGATCGTAAACATGCTGCTATAAACACAAATGGGTCGCTGGCTAGGTACACAGCAACATTAGTAACACATCAACCAGTAACCACAACTAAAATCCCTAATTACCAAAATATTTAACAATGTGCAACAAATTGCAGCACAATTCATAACCCCGCGCAGCATCGTGTGGGGCCACGCAGCCAGCGATTACACAGTTAACGATCTAACGCTAACCCGACAACTGTTTACGCGCGTTTATTGACAACTAAACTCACTTTACGGCCTGAGGGCAGGCCCTAAATCTATTCACTTAATGATTTATACTTAATCGTCACTTTTTATAGCCCTATCCAATAATTGGACGAAGTTTACTGAAACCTGTTCAAACAACGGATGTGTTTTGACACGATTATATTTTTATTACGAGTTTTAGTATTTTACGGAAACCGTTCATCAGAAGTTTACTGCGAATGCTATGGGCTTTTTATCGTTCATTAATATTTGACTGTGGAAATAAGTTATTAGGATTGTAAAAAAACTATGATTTGCTTAACAAAAATGTCATAATCGTTGCGTCAATCGATATTTTTGTGCGCTTTAGCAGCTATGAGGATGACTCATATACCTATTGGATTGGGTCCCACGCCATCGCTACTCCATTCTCGAGACTATAACCCAGAAAGCGTCTGCACATCAGCGCCCTTAATGAATAGCGACCAAATCGCCTTGTAAAAGTTTACGACTGATAAAATCAGTTATAAAACTCTATGAAGCCGTAAATTCAGCGGGCATCGGGCCGATCGTTTAAAAGACGGGAGCTATTCCGAAGTCTATAAATCAGGCGATCGGGTGTATTCGGGCCTATTCGGGGCCGATCGTAAAGATTAACCGCGCTCACTGTTTGTAAACACTACTTTTATGCGGATTCGACAGATTTTTTTTTCGATTTTTATGATGGCGGTTTATGAATGTATATGCTTGTGGCGTGATTGATTCCGCTTTTGTTCATATTTATTTGCGTAAATCAATGTTGCTTTTCGGGATATAGTTTTATGGGGAGCAGTCAATTCTGTGCTGGATGATGATGGCTTATTAGATTGCGTGAGGCAGAAGTTCAAAAGTGATTTCTAATTACAGCAACAATGAAAAATACTCCTTTAATAAGCATAACAAAAACCAACCACTACTTTAACTATTCCAACCGCAATCTTCACACAATTCATCAATAGTCCCACGAACAAAGACAAGCCCATCACCCAAATCTTCCGGCAAAACCAATAAAGGGTTCCCAATAAAAACTTAAAGACTGGAAGTCAAAGTTAAAGTCGTAAAAACAAGGAAAGTGCTGTGCCAAGGTTTATTGTGCCTTGACATTTTGTGGCCTAACAATTGTTTTCTCACATACATAAAAAGGGGTCATAAAACTTCTGTCGGTCAAATGATTACGGAAAGCGTAAAAAAATGCATAAAGGTACAAAGTACCGAACAACTGTTCGAATTGTTCGAGGGTACCTATAAGTTATTCATTAGCTTTACAGTAAATCAATAATTGTAAACCTACCTGAGGTTGCGCATACCTGGGAATGTTGTTTTTTTTTTTTATAAAGAGTTATTGGTCGATGAAAAAGTATGTAGTATTGACAATAATGGGACAGTATTTTACAAGGAACTTTTTATGTGAAACGTATTTAGTTATAGATCGTATCTTTATATATCATTTTATAATTTATACCCTGAATAACCGTTGGCATTCTTACGTGATAAAAAAAACCGAGTGTGCTTATGACCACACGACTGAAGTGAACCTTCAAACGTATTTGGCTATGAGAGGAAGAGAGAAAGAAAATGTGCACGCGCACTGCTTTCTCTTGCTTACATCCCCCGCTCAACTCCCGTTCGCCTCGCCCGATCACACTTTTCGTAACGCGTTCGCCAGCTTACTCCCCAAGTCAAGCGTGCGTAAAGAAGTTTCACTTCAAAAATTGAGCACTTGCCGATTCAAAAGCGCCTGAATACAGCTATACCTTCTATTATTTTAAGCAGTAGTTTTTCTGTGATCTCCTTAAACGCTTTGTTAAATTCGTGACATACACCAATATCTTTTAGCCCACTTGCAAGGCCAAAGCCAGGAGGGACAACGAGACTTCCCCACACAGCTATCAGCAACACCATTATATTTATGCTAACTGGTCCACAAATTGCCAACAATAGGCCAAGAGAAAGCTTGTAAATCAAGCCTGGAACGAGCCATAAATTTGGCTAAACTATGGACAGTTTTTTTTATTATTTTATTGTATAGTTGTCTGTGATTGCGTCACAGTAATTTTGGGCAGCTGTTGTAGTTGTGTGGTCACTTGTTGGTTTCAATGAGGGGCTAAGGACAGGTAAGTTGGCAGGTAAGGTATGGTAATTAGATGTTGGTACAATTTGGTTCTAATTATGAAGGTTTTGTTCAAGTTTTAGCCCCTAAGAGGGAGTGATCTGAAGTTATTCTGATCTCAATCGACACTTGTAAAATAATGTTAGACTGGTTTTCAAAACTATTTTTAATGGCGTTGAAGTTTTTTTAAATGTTAAAATTTCATGTAGCATAGCATAATAAACTTATACTGTCCCCACTGCTGGGACAAAGGCCTCCTCTCTGTAACAGGATTTTTTCACTGTTTCTTATTTTATTTCAATTAAGAAATTTTATCTAATCCAAGGTTTTCAACATTTTGACCGCGTAGGCACTTTTTTTATGAAACAGCATTTTTTTTTTTTTTGATAACCTACGACACCTTTCTAGGCTAGGGGGTCTGTATAAGAATAGGACTAATTCTCTTTGACCCAAAAGAAAAGCTTTGTCAAGTTAACGTGTTCTATTCAGGACACGTGAGTCAAGTGTCTTCCCCTTAACATAGTTAATAAGAAAGACGTTATTGGACGTTTTCTGAATGTTATAGTTACTTAGCAGTTCAAGTTATATTTAAATTACTTATTAGCTAATAAGCTAGTTTGTTATGTGACCGAAAGTACCACCGACTGTGATACATTATAATAAAAAACCCGACTATAACCGAAAAGGATGAAACAAGAAAGTACCTTCCCGTGGTCGCATGCCGCAGTACTAAATAAGCTAAAAATAGCATGCGACCACGGGAAGGTACTTTCTTGTTTCATCCTTTTCAGTAGTCGGGTTTTCGTTTTTAAACTTTTTTTTATTTAATTATTTTGGGGCTTATTTCAGTAATATCTACTTATATTTTTTAAATGTGCTAATTAAGCCCTTTCATTTGATACCCCACAAGGCACCATTCCAAAATATTTATTTTTAAATTCATTACTTTATGTCCTCTAGAGGGCGCCATATTAAATTTAGTGTGACGTCACATAGCCTATAGCCAGCGGACGGTCAAGACGCTTACCTCATTTGTCAAATTATTATAAGTACTTTTGAAGTTATGAACAGATGAACATACCTACATACATACATACCGGTCAAAATCATAACCCTCCTTTTTGCTACGCCGTAGTCGGGTAAAAATAAACTTAACTTCAACATTTATCTAAGTATTCAAAATATTTCTGAACAACTCCAGTCTAATAAACAGTGGTTTGATTTAAATACCAACGCGAAACTATTGTAAGTATCTAAGTCCTAGACGAAACTTGATAACTATAATAATTGATCAATCAGCGCAATCCTGATAAGTTTGTCTGCTAAATCCAGCTATTAATCTTTTAGTCAAGGTGATCTGACATTGTTATCGAGCGCACCTGTAATCATTACTATTATAAGTTGCTATTGTATCTAATGTTTTGATCATTGGCTATTTATTTTAGAACGTTTCCAACGATACCCCATTTGTCTAATTATGATAAGCAGTTTAGAAGTTATGAGGGAACAGATGAACATACATACATACATAGGTACATACTTACATACATACATGCCGGTCATAATCATAGTCCTCCTTTTTGCTTGCCGTAGTCGGGTAAAGTAAAAATTTCGGCAACACCACTATTGCTTTAAGGAAATACTATACTAATAGTTTTAAAATTCCGACAAGCTGACAGATTTTTTCAACCTCAATTAGTAAACAAAACAAAAAACCGTAATTAGAGTTACGTAGTGTGTTTATAAATATTAATATCGATTAATATACATGATTGAGGCGCCGGCGCATATGGAGGGAGCTTTAGTGCAAGGACGAATGAGTTGCATGCTGGGCCAGAGAAACAGCGGAGAGAAGTGAACTGCTTTAGAAAAAGGGTATATTGAGGTGTATTTAAAGCTTTGTTAAAGATGGAGTATGTAAGTATCGTAGCAGGTGGCGTTTTGTAGTTTCTGCCTACCTCTATGGGATTAAGGAAGGCTCGAGTTTATAATATAGGAATGTATGGATTTGCATCAAATTGTTTAAATTAAAGTTGTTTCTTATTTACTACTAGGTTCTTCACAAAGACATAAAATTTTGAAAAGCATCATGATTTATTCAAACTACTTATATCTTAACTTTAAGCTTCGAGGTAAAGAATCTCAACACTTGTCTTATTAAAAAATACAAATATGTATTATAATATTAGCGAAAGATCAGAGGGGCAATTCTTGTAATTTTTAAGAACTTTCACAGTCTGATCTCAGTCTCAATCTGTCAAAAATACCTCAAATTTCCCTACATTTTGACAAGTTTTGGACATTTGTTTGTCGCTGAGATGAGACTGCGACTAGATTTTGAACGTTTCACGAGAATTGGCCTTCTGAATAATGTATTAACGTTAAGTTAAGACATTGACGTCATCTGAATCTTGTCTTCACTAATGACAGTGACGTCACTACGGTAAAGTAGTGACGTAGCCGCGGTTGTCGCGGCCCCGGACCGCCCAACCCGCTCAGCGCTTTACACCCATTACAACTGACAAAAACCCGTATAATAGCGAAAATAAATATTATTTATCGCTTCACGGTGGCTTAGTTTCATACAAAAAGACCTATGAATTATTACTTAGTACATTTGCGTTTTGTATGCCACTTTTTTTTTCTATGGTCATAACTTAATATTTATTGCGAGTTTTAGTTGGATATTCAGAATCGTCACGTCACGGTCCCGGTTTCAATTGTTCGCTGCGACAAATTATTCTGGTAGAAAATGCATGGCAAACGAATTTCGACTTTAAAACAATGGGATAGAGTCGTACAGTGCAGAATAGCTGTATATATAACTTTGTGACATAGTGTAAAAAATTTTCGCTGTTGAGAACAGTAAGTCAACGTATCTATCTGCAGTTGAATATGATTAAATAGGCGTGGATTAACTGATTATGTTATAGTCTGTGGCGTGCACAGTGTGAGAAACGGTGAGGTCTGTAGTCATAATTGAGACCTCAAATCGTTTGGATGACGTGGCCTTGATTTGCATCGAATTGATCGAGGTAATTGATATGTAATTTTAATATGTATATCCCAACAATGAGTAATCGAGCTGTTTAAGCTTTTATCTCAACTATTATAATTTAAATTTATTGCATTCCTGTGTTATCTTAGGCAATACGGTTTATTATTTGATAGAAATATTGAATTTAATGTAGCAAACAATCATCGGTTGCTGTGCCAACATTAGAAGACAACTGACAAAGTTGATGTGTCTCTTGTGCCCCTAATTTCCCCATAACTACCTATAAAACTGAGAACCAGAACAGCTTAGCGACAAGAACTAAGTATGGAAGTGGCACTTCCCTAGACAAGCCCTTCTAAAAAGAGCTTTACTAAAATAACTTACACTTAGACTCGAACGAATCATCGTACTGTTTCTGTCAATCGTTTAAAGATGACAGAGACAGAATGTTTTAATATGCTTAGCATTTGTGGTGCAAGCGGACCTTAAAATTTAATCACTAGATACAGTTTTACCCCTTTACTAATAAACTTTGTATAGCGTCTGCGTCTGTATAGTTACTCAGAACGTTTTGTCTTCTTCTTTCGAAAGTCAAATTACAAATGACTGAAAGAGAGAAATCGGTTTGTAACTATTCATCTGATTTAATACGTTTATTAGTAAGGGGTTATTATTTAAATCCATTTATAATAATCTATTAAAAGACTTACCGTTTTCGTTCGTGTTGAGCCAACGGTAGGACGGGCGCGGCTGCTGCTTGGAGCGCATCTCTACTGGTCGCTCCACTTTCCCTCCTGGTCACTCTCTGTCATCTGGAAACGGATTAAAAAAGATATTCAATACTTTATTTCTATTCAGGG
The DNA here is from genome assembly GCA_945859645.1 of Amphipoea oculea. Classification (NCBI taxonomy): domain Eukaryota; kingdom Metazoa; phylum Arthropoda; class Insecta; order Lepidoptera; family Noctuidae; genus Amphipoea; species Amphipoea oculea. Next base: position 22,488,561 of record OX243873.1, read on the forward strand.
AATTTTATATCAGGTCAAACGGCCTCGACTACATTTAAAATACATTTTAAAACCACTTGGGGATATGCACATTGGACCGTGTAAAATATACAGGACAAAGTTAAAAGGAAAACTACCCTAATAAAATTAAATAAGCTCGCTTTTTAATTTTATCAAATTGCTCAGGCTAAGTGATGTGAACTAACCCAGTGGTTTCACATCGAGGATTTTTGGTCAAAAATGTTTAGTATCGTATTTAATTGACTTTTAAAAGATTATCTCGATCACCGCCGATCACTTCTTAAAACCGATGAGTAACATCAAAAAATCCAATGGCTCAAGTCACTAAACACATTCGAAAATATTCACGATAAATTAAAGAAAAGAACCGTCATTAATATGAGGCAAGACACGACAAGATATCGAGAGCAAAACTGTGTTTGCTGCTGTCAAAATTTAAATTAAACCTTAATCCTTCATTATTAGGGTTGTATGTTGGCTTATTGGAGCGCATAACATCGTCGACAGTTTTATACAGAAAAATCTCGGAACTCGAACGATATGTCACACAATTTATGAGAGCCGAGCGATGCCGGCTGACGTGTTCCGAGTGATTCGAATAAGCCCCTCGTAATAAATTCGATATCAAACAGACAATGTCGTAATGCGATACAGTGATGTGCGATGCAGTGATAGGGACCCTGGATTTATGACGGACACTGTCTCTCGATTACCATTGTTGGGCGTTTTTGATTAATTTTGTTTTGTTTAACAAGATACGTACACGGGCATGATATAATAAGTTGTGATATGTCCCAAATATCGTGTAGGTGTGAGCACTGTGGGCCCACTCAGTGATTTGTGATGGGCGACTTTCAAAAAAATGTTTTTTTGTGTACTCAAACTTTCATGTCCAAAAATGTAAAAAATATGGATTCGTGTGCTGTGAAATAACATAAAACGGTCCGTGTTAATGTGATTCAAGAGGCCGGAAATGTGAATGCATACTAATAAAATTCTTCCCTCTAATGTGTATGAGTATATTTATGTTTATACCGAGACTTTCAATAAATTGCACACACACAAGACCTCGCCAGGTCCTGTCGACTGTATTTATGATAATCATACCAATATTATAAAGAGGAAAGTTTTGTTTGTTTGTCAGGGATGTGTGGAAAACGAATTATCTTATTGGTATGTCACATAGCTTTTAACCAATGTGTTTTCTTTTATATCACTTTGAGTAAAGTCTGGTCTACTTTACTTCCCGTTTCCCAAAACTGTTAGTACCATAATATAATTTCAGAGGCTTTTGTCATTTAACCATTCCTTGATCAAAGTTAATTGACACTTCCCAGCACCAATGAAACTAAAGTGACTTTGAAAATGACTGAATAATATTTTAAATACCAATAAACTCGAGACACTTTCACATCTAAGTAGCTTAATTACCCAACTACCTCCAACCCACAAATCCCACTTAATTCCTTCATAACAAACATCAAACTACCCGCCATGCGACATTACCATCGACCATATCATAAACCAATTGTAGAGCCATCAATATGTGGAGTATATTTTTTTATCTTCCAAGGTATTAACGCGCCTTGTCTTAACGATTATTGGGCCGGTGGCTGTGAGGCAGCGGTGGACAGCCAGTGGACATATTCCGCTAAAGCCTTGTAAATCAGTCAGGGTAATGACGGAAATATACGGGGTTTGATAAGGAGCGGGCGCGAAGCGGTTGGTTAAGTTGTGAGTACCTACCAAAAGTAATAAAAAGTTTATCGTCATGATATTTTTGAGGGTAATGGCTTTTTGTTGATTAGAATGTTGATTACTTGCAGGCAAATTAAAATTTAAAAATTTTTATAAGCAACCATGAAGTTTACACGATCTACGAATCATAATAAAACTTTTTCTTTCGCCTCCAATATTTTTGCAAATAATGACAGCTAGTCTACAAGACACATGCAGAAATAACTGCCACAAAAGTTTCACTAAGTATACCCACGATAAGTATACTTATCCACAACTCCGACTACTAAACATTCGTCTGCACACTTCACTGTCATTCAGCGTACGTTGTACCCAGCAACACGTCCCGCGCACGGCCGTAAAACCTCCCCGTATGTTTCCCACATTTATAGTGTCAATAAAGAATCGTCGCCCGATAACACACTTCAAGGGCAGTGCCATAAACTCCATACTATAGTGTTATTGGTGACTCGATTTATACACTTTTTTTTCTCCATACAAGTCCCAGACAATTTATTAAGTGGTTCCACTGTGATCGCATTTTTTCTGTTTCTTTGATTAAACATATTTGATTTGAGTAGGTATTAATTGGTCGTAAGTAAACACTAATGTGGATATTTAAAAACTAGTTTACGAAACTAGCGTCTCATACTTTTTAATTTTCCTTTGTTTGAATATTAATTCATCTTGTTAATGTGTCTTCTGTCCTTGCAAAGTCGAATACGAACTTATTTGTTAAAAAGAGATAAATTCGCGCATCAAGCTCTGGGCTATATTTTATTACTGTAATAAAACAGTTGGAGCCATTACTTGGCGTTTATTTTGCTAGCAACCTAGCGCCATCTAGTATTCAAGGCGAAACTATATGAAGGACGTTGTACAAAACTTTGAAGATTTAATGAACATTAATTGTGATTTACGTGAAGACATGCTGAGAAGCTATCTTCTAAGACTTAGATAAATAATAAAACGGTAATAGTATAAAATTAATTATGCGTCAACACGATTTTTTATGTGGCAAGAAAGAGCGCCATATCACATGCTCACCTATTACTTTTTTATGGGCATTTAATGGTGTGCGCATGTACGGAATGACATTTCTGAAGGAAACACATTCATAAAATTATAGCAAAAATTAAAACACTACTATATTAAAAAAGCACACGTTTAATTAAAACTAATTTTAGACTTACTTTTAGGGACGAAATAGAAATAACGTTACTCTAAATGTCCATAGTTAATTAACCAAAAAGCAAACAATTTTTGGCCGAAAGCATTGGCGATCGGCCATCAGCACACAGTGGGCAGGTGCCGTTTAGGAAAGCCATATCGGCTGTCAAAAACTTGTAAAATATCGCCGTTCCTCGTCGGAGAGCCGCGGGCGTCGCGCGTCCCTCACAAAGATATCTGTAAGATTTATTCAGCCGTCTACAATAGGGAACGTTTTAATTCTTTTCATATGCGACAGATTTATGTACGGACAGATGCGGTGGGACCACTGTGCCGACTCGAGATAACGTGTTGCCACCCTTTACGTTCAAAGTGAACGAATGTTTGTGCGATAGTTCTGTTGGGTTGGTACATTGGGTCGCTCTTTATTGGTGCTTTAGTTACGTTTTGTGAGATGTTTTCGTGTGAATTTGAGACGATGTATGATGGAATTTTAGAGAAACAGAATATGCTGCTAATACTGAACTATTGCTTTGGTTCCATAATCACATGTTACGTACGGTATCTGTGTACATACTTCAATTAGCTAAGGTTATTTTAATTACTCGTACACTTCGAAACATCCAGATAACATAATATCTAGTTCTAGAAAAGGTAAAGTCTATTTTAAGATGCAAAACAAAAACGAACAATCGGAAAGCGTCTCAACGTACGTCTCAAACACGACTTTGCAATGTCAATATTTTAATACAAAAATACAGCATTCTTGCATCACAACACAATGAAAGTTTTGAGTAAAAGTGCTCGGCATATTTGTTCTATTATTCTCTTCTACGTAGGTCTAAATTATTGTTACACATTCTACCAAGTGACAATAGCATAATTTATGGCGGTCTTTGTCTAAAATTGTGCAAATTATACAAGTTGCGTAAACAAAAACTATTCAATTTTTTGTCCGGATTTCGCAAATTTTTGGACCGCTGTGTTTCATCAAGTGAATGAGTCGGATAGAGATGTAAATTCCTTGTTATTTCTTAATTTTAATTTGTTGTTTACATTTAATTTATTTCCAGTAATAAAACTAAATTACTTTAATGTCCATTTGATAAACGATCAAAAATTCAAATGTCAAGCGACCGATCAATTTCAAGATGGCGCTTGAGTGAAATTCTAATACCGATGCTAATAACTGATCATTGGTATTTTATCGCAGGCTCTATCAGGCTGTCATTAAATATATGGGTAATAAAATTAGAACCGTGGGCGACGTCTGTGGTCAAAACATATCTCACGTTGTTAAAAATACATAAATACCGAGCGTACCCAGGAGCGGGGTTTAGTCGTAAACGTGTAGTTTTAGTTCTTTAGAAATACATCTGATTGGATGGGAACACTTCTTGCTCTTGCGACGATTAATGGTAATTAAATAATTGTGGGCAGCGTTTACGATGTTGAAGTCATTTATCAACTGTTTCAATAGGTAAAACCACATGTTTGGGTATATGGCTGCGACGAGATATATTTTCAGATATATGACACACTTGTTCATGAATGAGAGACAAAAAATAATTTAAATATTATTGTATTTATTTATTAAAACTTTATGCACAAGTAAAAAAAAATACTAGACAAAGGCGGACTTAATGCCCGAGGCATTTTCTACCAGTCAACCTTAGGGTGATGCAGAGACAAAACATGGCAGGTGCCACTGCACTGGTGCATTTACATAATGTTATCAAAATATTTTCGTTCACAGTCAGTGACATAAGACGAAATCTATAGATAAAATGAAATTGTAATTCTGCAAATAGGATATAGGAGTCGATCGATCGGTACTACTCTGAGAAGAAAGGCCGAAACAAACCCACAGGTGCAGGTGGATGCCAAAGTTCTAACAAAAAATAATCCTTCGCCTACACCCATGAATGAACTACAGAACCAAAAAGTATTTCCGAATCGGTCTACATAAGCTCAAGACTTACGGCCAGTATCTAAGACTTGCGTGACTGACATATTTATAAGGTCATAAATCTGCTGGAGGAGCCGACTGGAGTCTTAGACTAACCTATCACGATCAAATAACATGCAGCTAGAATGTGATGTGTGCTGCTCGTTTGTAATGATGTTCTAGTTGATAGGGATCAGGCTGTTGGTGTGAGTAAGAATGTACTTATAGTGAGGAAGGCTGTCGAGCATCTAGTACAAGTCTTTGGTTAGATATGACAATTGCAATGTGAGAAAGTTCCTAATTATGATCTAGGTAGACTAAGCAAATAGTTACAAGACCGAGACAGTTCATCTCCTTTCAAATGAGACTCATTAATAATCTTTGAGTTTAAGAGACCGATTATACCTGAAACTTTTGGTTAACAACCACATAACAATTAGGTAATGATTAAATTGAAAATTAATTACGTTTCTAGGATTTATGCAATAGGAACGGACTCAAAAGCGAATACAATTAAAATATTAAAAGGGAAACAAAACAAAACGAAGTCAACAAAGAAGTGAACAGGTATTATAGCTATGAATATCTCAGTAACAAGCGACTAAATATAAGAACAAACACGGTCCATCATACGTTTAATTATTGTATACTATTTTGACTTGATTTACGAGTCTCGGGACCGACCCCCCGAGTCTCAAGTCTGACGTTTTTGTTAATTAAACGTTTACTACGTTCGGCTATTTTATGGAGTCAAGAAAAATACATAAATTCGTTACTCGGGATTACTTAGAACGTTACGTTAACATTTTTCTTCGCTTTTCTGTGTAAATTTTTGTAAAAAGGAAAGTTTTTAGTGAAACACTTTTTGTTTTAAGAAGGGTTACCTAATTGAAAAATTTATTTGTTTTTATTGGTATTTGTCTAGGATTTTTTTCGTTTGAACCACTGGGCATCTCACAAAACTCACTTAGCACCAAATCATTTTCCATTATTGCCCATTACATTGCTAATTAACACCTCTTTTATTTTTTCTTTTTTATATAATTATACTTTATTATGCACCACAAAAATACATCAAGCATTACAAAGCGCTTCACAGCATTCATTCATAGCGCTTTCCTACACATATTGACACATCCAAGGACAAATTGAAATTACATCGACCCCAAACATTTTCTAAAATTATGTCCACTCTAAATACAGCCCCATACCACACAGCTACAAACTATGTACCCATCAACATATTCCAGTTATTTCAGTGGCATTATTTTTTGCCAAGCTCTGGCAACAAATCACTCAAGATCACATTCATAATTTAAGTCGCCGCGTCACGCCTGATGGATTTATGACGTTTCTTTCATAATGTCTAGAGCGTCCCGCGTCCCGCGTCCCGCGTCCGTGGACGTAATACGACACTTGCTGGAGCCGTCTTTTGACGTATGGGACGTGGGTTTCGCTGTTGTGCATTATGTGGGTAATGTTTGCATTTTAGAAATGTCGAACCTTTCATGAACTATACACGTACAGCTGCATTTTTGTAAGTAATAGCTTTTACTGCATTTTGGTAATGTTCTTCTACACGGCGTACCTGCTGGGTTCCTTTCATTTTGATATACCTTCTTTGCCATCCACTATCTACTCCACCATCTACTTCTGTATAGGTATCTGGTATATTATTATTTGCACATACAAAGTGAATAACCTTCGTAAGTTAGGAATTTCCCATAGCTACCTTACCTTCGATTCCTGTCCAGTTAATAATGGCCAAAAATGTACCCTTACAAAGGACTTAACCATGAGTGTCGAAATGAGTAAACTAGGTGTCCATAACTGCACCCTGCCTACCCTTCTGGTAAACAAAAGCGTGACATTATTACATAAATAATCACCCAAACAAACTCCATAAAAAGAATAAATTAATTAAAATCGTTTCATTTTAAAGTTCGAAAGTCAACATCGAGCGTACGTCAACTATTCGCCAGATAAAAGTAAATCCTTCATATTTAACGGGCGACTGACGTCACGGCCGCCATTTTGATTATACATAATTTGACGTGGCGACGGGTTTGACAGAGGACATTTAATTACCGACCCCTCATTACCTTGATATCGGATATTGATATGGTGCCGTTTTGTGTTCACGACACGGGTGCGATACGTGATTGTGTATTGTAGTTGGTATGTATGTCTTTGTGGAGAGTTGTTCTAGTAGATTTAATTTAAGATGATATTTCAAGAAAGCAAGATACAATTCTAACTAATATATCCCTTTATTCATAAACGTTGTTAAAAGTTAAGTAGTAATTAGCGACTGTTTCACAATTTTTTGACGTTTGAACGTCACTTAACATTAATCATCGTTTATAAATAAAACCTCTAATGTAGAAGACACTACAGTTCACACGAAGACAATTTATATACCTAAATGAGAAGCTGTCATTGAGTAAGATCTCAAAAATCAAGATACTTTTGAGAGAAGTCCAAACACAACGCATAATAGTCAATGATCGTGTCCCTCTCGTATCGCCACCGTCCTCACTAAAACCCACACGTACGAATTTTCGTTAAAAACCTACAGTTTATTTGGTCCAATGGAGTTTATTAATAAAGTTTTAATTAAGATATCGGCGTGACGTCATTGGTTAATTTGAATGATCAGCAGATAAACAGGTGATTAAAATTATGTCAAACGTGTAATGGAATGACGTTGATTGTATATTGGATGGCGATTTTCACTGTTTTCGTTATTATTCGGAGACGAAATAAATGTATATAAACGTTAGGCTCAGTTGTAAGCGTGCCAGGTCCTGAATTTGATTATCGACTGAAATTCGTCGGGTAATAATATTGCAGTATTTCATCGGAATTAATGCATCTTTATAAAGATTTAGCTCAATTGTGTTGATTTAAGTTTTTCTGTTTTCTACGACCAAGTTTTCCAGGATTGATTATTTCTCAGCAAATATTATTTTGATTTCGAAACAACATGCCAATCTCAAACATAAAGGGGTTTATTTATAAACGATGATTAAAGTTATGTGACGTTTAAACGTCAAAAATGTATGGTTAAACAGTCGCTAGTCACTACTTAACTTTAAGCAACGGTTATGAATAAAGTGGAAAGTGCTACAAGGATATTTTGGCGCTTGACTGACATTGACAGGAGGGCGCTGTTAGTACCTTATCATTTGTGATATCATCATCTGCCCAGCCTTTTTTCAACTATGTTGGGGTCGGCTTCCACTCTAACCGCATGCAGCTGAATGCCAGTATTTTACATGGACCGACTGCCTATCTGACCTCCACAACCCAGTTACTGGGTAATACAATACCTCTTGGTAAGACTGGTTGTCAGATTTTCGGTCTTCTGAGGAGCCATAACGCCGTCAAAGATCAACTAATGACAGCTGGGACCAACGGATTAACGTGCTTTCCGAAGCACGGAGGTGTCTTGGTATGTAAAGATGGTTACCCATCCTCGGTCCAACTGCAGCAAGCGTAGCTTAACCTGATCGATCGACTCGTGCGTCTGTTATTACTTAGCCACAAGTGATAAAGTAATGTGAAATGTTATTAAAAAAACACTGTGGCATTAGTTCCGATTTCGGCCACACACCAAAACACCATTGTATAGGTACTAAACTATAATTCATTCGACAGTAAATGAAAACACTGGTGGTACAAATGCATAGAAGTATTTTGGAACTAATAAATAAATCCTAACATCGAAATTGAAAAAGTGATTTCAAACAAACGAAATACTAGTGATGGGCCGACGTCTATGGGTTTTGCCAATCTTTGACTAGCTGTAGGGACTATACTATTACATATGTATATTTGCTTGAATTATCGTATGCAGACTGGGAACAGCATTAGATATACGCAGTTTAATTTCTTGTTGTATTGTGGTCCCTCAATCAATCAATCAATCATCTCACCCTATTGCAATCCACTGCCAGGCTGCGTCACAACCCCCTGTCCTCCGCCTTTCGCACCCAGTCCGTTCCAGCCACCTTCTTTAGATCATCTGTCCATCTAGCTGGGGGCGTCCCACACTAAGAAAGGTCCCTATTTGAAATATAACAGTAATTTCTTAGTACTAAGTAGCATCCGACGTCTGAAATTGAGTCCCGGTACCTTATGATAATAATAGTCTCAACAACACTATGTTAGTTTCTTGGAAAACAATACTTTAACAGTTTCTGTTCTTGGAAAGGAGCAATGTACGGTAAAGAGTACTGACCATCGTTTACTAATCGTAAGAGGCAATCAAGATAAGTGCATCTGTATTGATATAATGGAGGTGACGTAGGTAACTGTGTTGTGTGTTTATACATAATCAACCGATCTATTCTGTCATCTAACAAATCTCATCGTGAAAACTTAGGTGAAGTTAGCTTTCAATAGTGTCAAACCCTAGCGACAGGTGGAATGACAGCTCATGTCACCTAAGTTTACACTATGCAGGGCACTCTCTCTCTCTCTGTAGTCGGTCCCTCATGTTTGAGGATCGTGGTCAGCTTCGGAGTTGTATCTGGAGCGGATGATCCGCCTCCACCGGTTTCTGTCCAGCGCATCTCTTACCACCGTGTAGAATTTAGAGGACGATGATTCCTTCACCTGATCGGTCCATCGTGTTGGTGAACGACCGCGCGATCGTTTGCCTGCACAGGCTTGTACCTACTATTTATTATGTGGTAGGGGTAACTCTGTTGTGAAAAAGGGTCCGTCAAACTGCGTTAAATTAGGATGGCGCCACAGTAGCAACAGGGTAAACAAAGAAAGCGCCAAAAGTTAGGATAGAAAAATAAACAAGGACAGAAGAACTTTGGACTACGTAAATAGTTGAGGTTTGGTATAGTGGGCTGTCACTAACTACTCTAATCACTAAAAATATTATCTAACTCGGCATACATCAATCCGTCAACAACTGTTGACGTTGTGTTACATTCATACCCTTTGCCTACGCTAGCGCCATTTTGGAGGGTTTTTGAACTGCTATTAACTGCTTATAGCTGGACACTTTTTCAACTTTCCCCCATGAGACGGTTCTCCTTACCTCGATCCTCCAAAGTACACACAGTGAGATTTTTACAGACAGCGGCAGTTGTATCACAGACAAGACAATTGTCAATATTGTCTAGTTTCTCACAAAAGACAGAATTATAGTATCTCCGACTATGGTGCGTGTTATGTCTGACTGTCCTACCTTACAACTCTAACGCATTTAAGTAAATCAATCACAAATATAACAAACACTATTAATTTCATGCTTACTGCTAACGACACTAAAGCCAATGATATAACAGCGATTCTACCAAAAAGACAAGTATGAGAAACAGAGGATGCTCTAAAAGCCAAACTAAATTTTATAAAGAATCATCCATCAATATCATCAATGATATCATTATCCTCGATCAAATAACTTCAATAAGTGGACTTTAAGACCTCCCACCTGGACATGAGTTACCTTGGGTAACCTGGAAGTCTTTAAACAGACTCCAGACCCAGGTTGGCCGAAGCAAGGAAAACCTGTTCAGGTGGAGATTTATACACGACTCCGCCTTGGAGTGTAAATGTGGTGCTGTTCCACAAACGATGGAACACTTAATATCGTGCCCTGCGTGTCCTGTGGAACTGATGGACGCTAGTGATGGCGCCAAACAAGTAGCCGAATTCTGGGCCGAGTACATTTAGATTGCTATCGACACGCTAAGAAGAAGACTTCATGAACATTTGTGGTATTTATCCTTGCGGTACTTACTGATCCGCCGCAGTTATACAGTTGGATACATGATCCCTTTTCCTATAGGTACACTACCACTCTAAATTCAATTAAAAAACAGCACTCAATAAAACCCTAATTATAACACCCAAAACACATTAAAATTAGTTGAAAATAATATGACAATGGTGACCACTAATGAGTAAGTACTCAACGCACTAGGTGTCAATGACAGGCCGTCATCACGCAGGTACAATCGCGGGCTGTCATCAAGCGCTGACACTTGAATGGCTGACGCAAATGATGAAACTATTTATAAATAAGTACGGGTTAGGTAAAACAATTGGTGTTTGTTTTACGTTGGTTTGAATTTGGGTATGAAAATTGGACTTATGACTGAAAATCGTCGAACTTGTAAATACTGCACTCATAGATGGCACTTATGTCATTCATTATGAAAGAAAACAATATGAGCTAGTGATTGTTCTATTGCGACAATGACTTTTACCTTTTCGCATTCGAATAAGAACTATTCATTGGTCATTAAGTACGAGATCATTAATTTGAGGTAAAGGTTTCCTTGGTTCTCGAGGTACCTACACGATGCAAGATGTTTTGCCATAAAAACAGAGTGAGATCTTCTATTCGCATGTCGAGACGAGCACAAAATATAAAATCGTATGAAGCGGTCAAAATTATGGGCCCTACAGCAAGTGACTGGGTAAGACACCTCAATCAACTTTGCCATAAAAAGTGATTATGAAAGTCACACAGAAGGAAGGTTTTAAACCCACTATCTGATGAATCACATCCATAAACCAACCGACCAATACAACTATGTAGTCTACCATAAATATCTCAAATTAATTCGCTCAGACAATAAAATCAGCGGCATTTTAACAAGCAGAGACAGTTTGCCATAGAAGGTGAACGTATCAGATATGAAGACAGAATGCTGGAGAAACCAACGGATTAGCGAGACGAAATCCTTCGTGCGTCTAACATCAGCTACTTTCACATCAACAGCCTGCGGAACTGGTAGCGTCGGAGACAGAAGTGGAGGCACGAGGGCTTATAGTTTTTGGGAACTTCGAGAAGGAAGAAAATCTAGAATCGTAGATATCTTTTCTTATACCCATAGCTGAGTCTTGTAGAACTGGCTGTGAAGGGCCAACATTCGCCTATAAAATAAAAATGCAAAAGCAAGGGCATGGAGTATAAGGGTTTGCAATAGATCTTTTTACTGGCCAGTAGGTTTTGTACTTAAAATAAGCTTTGCTGTGATGATATTTTAAAGGGGAACTAAGTCTGTCTTAAGGTCTTATGTAGAGAAATAGTAGATCTGATTTTAGTAACACTTGTCCATACTTCACTAACTTAGGATTAGATTTCAAACTTACACAGTCCTTAGCAATCAACGAAAGTCATTTGCACCTCAAATCTTCTCATACCAAAAAGGACGAAGTGTCAGAACAAATCGTCGAGATTTCCTCATCTCACACAAACAACGAAATCAGTACCAAAACCGCAAATCAGGCACCATAAACGACAAGCGTTTCCTAATCGATAGTTATATTTGCTCGTTCGTTTTATACGATACACACTAAAATTTGCATCATCAGGTTATATTCCCACTTCTCCATCTAACTGTACAGCCTACGCACTTAAAAACAAATTTAACACACCGTAAATCAAGCAGCAAATTGTATCTTAAGTCCAAAGTAATAAAAGTGATGTTGCCTGCACACATAAAGTTGCTTTGAATATGAAAATATCGCATCGCGCGGCTGCATTACAAAATGAGGCGAAATTATGATGGATACTGATGCCTCGTTGCTCGGTTAATAAGACCTGATTCGTTTCGCGTTACATTCGATTTTAAACTATACTGTTGTTGGAATAAAGATGAGAATGGATTGTGTATCGATCAGGAATCAATCGCGACGAGTGACGCGATGCAAGTGCACAACGTGACAAGTCTAAGGCTATTTGCATACAAAGCTACCTAGAACAAACTCATAACTGCTGATCTATAGGCTGTTAAATATTATTCCAGTTTAGAATTGCACAAGTTCCACGCCTGATTGACAAGTCTGCAACATGTCAATAATAATTAGCCGGGCTCAGCGAAGCATATTATGCTGTTTTGGCTTAGAAATTGTGACTAAATTTACATTCCGACCTCGTAAGGCTTATTTTATTAACATATCAAGTTGTATGCGACATTTTCGCGAAACATAGCAAAAAGCAAATTTTATCAACTGGCTATTTATGCGCATGTTACAACTTTCACAAAATTTATACCATATTGTATCCGCCGCCAATACCATTTAATGCCACAGCCAGGTAAATATCCGTGTATATTTATGTGTATAATACCAACATAACAGCATGCATCAACAGAAAACCCAATCAAGCACTGTCGATAAATTTTAACGATGCCAAAACACACATTCGAAACTTAATTGATATTGGGTGTATACCTAAGCACTAATCATTATCTCTTGTGGCGTCGTGTGCAAACGGCCTTAGTCTCAAGTTGCAATTTTAATTCCATAGGTAGATGTCAGTCGTTGGGTTCACCGCAGGACACCTAATAACAGTGGAATTCATTAACATGCGAGCAAATTGAAGGGGTTTGATCTCCATAAGATGAGCGTACGCAGCCATGATGGGGCGATCAAACAGAGTGGCATAAATATCATATGTAATGAGCGGTCAGAAAACTATGTGGAATTGTGTGACGGGAGAGTAAAGTTGGGTTTATTCGAGTTGCAGGTAGGTATGAAGTTAGTCATAAGCTTAACTGGAAACCACTCTCTGATTTCATTAACGAAGTAAACGGAACTACAAATGGCATTCTATTGAATAGTATCGAGAAAATGATAAGACAATAATTATTTGTGACCCACAGCTCTACTGAAGCTTTGAAATGGAAAAACATGCTAACAACACGATCAATAAGAATCTCACCACAACTTATGTCACCGTCGCTTATATTGACGGATAAGTCAATAAACAAATCAAAATTATTACTTATCAAAATCCCAATAATACTAACAGTACATTCGCAAACAAATGCCCCAGTCACGATCACCTTTGTACAATTCAGGGCCCTAATCGACACTTAGTGCGTTCAACATGAAATATTAACGCAGTGAAAGGCTTCAAATATATAGCAAGCCATACTTTATGTATCGCTTGAACCCTCTGCTCTCAATACCATAACTTTCTCGATAAGATACATATCTGACATTATAGTTTCCTTGCCTTCTCAGATAGGATGGAAAGTAGGTAAATTCGTGTTTAATTTAATATATTACAAGTTGACCAACGCCTCTGCCTGGGCTAGCTAATCGAGAAAGCTACTGTATAGGTTCTAAAGTGATTGTTTGGGTACCATTTTGATTGGAATTGATCGATGGTGACACTGAATTATACTGGTGATTTTGGATATTCAAGTTTTATATAATGTACTTATTAACTCAAGGCGAACATAATGCCTTGTGGCATTCTCTACCAGTCACTATTATATACACATCATTATTTAGGCGAGGATTCTTCACAGAATCTAATCTACCATCAAGCCGTGCAAGGGTCATTTTTCTAAACTTGAAAATCATTTTTCTCACTAAATCATTATCCTCAACAATAGTAAAACAAAAAAAAATAATATTTCTTTAAATTCTTGTTTATCTGCAGTAAGTCTAATAAAAAACTTGTAAACTGAACATATCTATCAATACTGTTAAAAAATATGAGCGATACACGCAGGTTTTCAAGAATCCACAAAATTTACTCAAAAATAATATTTTCTGGAGATTCACCCGCAAGCAGTTCTGTCTCCGTAACTGCATCTATCATACTTGACAGTTTCAAGCGATCCTAATTCAGGAGGCGTGGATACCATTTGAAATCTAGTTCACATACATTAACATTAGAGTACATGAACCCTAGAAATACCTTCCAATACTCATCCTTCAACAATCCTGTTCACCCATCTCATGCAGACTCCTGCGCATCGCGACATCGATCGTCCCCAATTATATACCTACGCAGTTACGACACAAATCACACAGACAGACAGACAAATTGGCCAGCCGTTGGCATTTGGCAACGCCGAGATCCGTCCGCCTAGAATTATGAGATATTTATGATATACTGATTTATTTCAGCGTCGATTAGCTTATTATAATGTATGATGGGCCTCTTAATGGGTGGATTAAGATTTGATTGGTTTTTTTTTGGATGCATTAGTCAGAGTCAGGTTTTGGATTGTCCACTCTATCATTGACTGTGGGTGTCGTGAAAGTCAGGATTAAGCAATAGTTATTAATTAAACGACGTTGTATCTATAGAAACTATGGTCTGTTCCAAATGTATCTAATAAAAATGTAAACAAATGGATCAGAAACGCCTATGGATGCCAATACGTAATGCCACTCACAAATTGATTGCTTTAATTTGGTTATTTAAATACTTTAACCCGAAATTTTAATTTTAAATCACCCTAAAGACGTTTTCCATTTGACAGTTGAGATTTTTTTATAACCTCAAAAATTTTCAAAGATGATTTTGCAATTACAATTTAATAATGTTATTCAAACAACGAACGTTTTGTGGAGGCAAGCTATAAAGTTGAAACATTCTAAATACAGATTAATGTATTACTAATTAAGTACCTTTAGTGAGTGATTTCCTAAGAATTTAACCTCAACAGGATTGTTTGTTTACGCTTTCATCAGAAACTTTTGGAACAGACAATATCTTGAGATTGTTTCCTTAAGGGTAAAGCTCAAACACCTAGGTTCATCAGGTGATCAGAATAACGCTTCACGCAACAGGTTAAGGTAACCAAAGTTCAGAAAGAACACTGATGGAGCAAAAAGAAACCCTTCTGATGGAGAGCACGTTCAGGAGATCGCGCTGAGATGCAAGCAGAGAGCATAGACAAAGACAAGTCAATAAGTGAATTAACAAAACCATCGATGATGAATTCATGACAGTGACAACTTGAACAGCACCACCAATTCTACGCATGACACAATCATAAACCGCGACCAATCTAGCTTGACAGGCACGCTGTCAATAGCAACTATGACAAACAGACGGACTGCTCGGCGTTTATTAGCGACCTCATGAATCACAGGCCCTTGGCTGGACATGAATCTCAATTGTCCACAACTGATCGTGACGGCAGGACACTCAACTTGCTGGATTTTTTAGTCTTGTTTGTGTTGTGTTTGATTATGGTTGTGATGTATTGATTGGGAGATAGGGTAGGTCATGTTTGTGTAACATAAACAAACACAAACATATCGGTAGGTACTTAAATTGTGATTTCTTAAGGCTCTTTGACTTAGCGATCATTCTTAGATTTTTACTGATTAGAAACCGTGGTGGCCCAGTGGTAACGGCTACGACTTAGGTTAAGGTCTTAGATTCGAACTCCGACAGGCGCTTTACTTTGTTTGAATTATTTCATCACCACTGCCCCCAAAACGGTGAAAGGAAACATCGTGAGGAAACTGGTATGTCCTAGAACCAAAATTTCGCACGCATGATGGATACCGGCCCACTCCCTCTCACGGAGAGGAGATCTGTGTCCCAGCAGTGGGAACATTACAGGCTGACTATGTATTATCTAGAATGTTACAATGGTAATCCATAATGGGGCGTTTACTCTAAGCATGACCAACTTGGATGGATAGGATGGGACGAACTCTAAACGGCTTTTCTCTTATAGATAGGGACATAATTTTTGTCGATACCAGAGAAGATTGATCGCCAATATTATCCTGATTGTTAGGGTCTGGTAAGGTTGCTGAAGATAAAGACAAAAGTAGTCGCTGTGTAAGAAGAGTAATTTAATCTGGAAGAAATTTTAGTGATGCTTATACCGACTAGAGTGAGTTAATGCTTGTGCAGACATAAAAGTCTAAAAACTTTCCTCCAGATAATTTAATAACTCGAAACCGAATCCCCAATAATTTCGATACCCACCCGTCAACCAACCGTCATTAAAACGCAATACATAACATAACTTATATACTTATCTCCGATACATACCTAACAAATCAGTAATAAAAGAAACGAATCTCCTCGCAATAAACACCAAACGATTTTATCTCACTTTAAAATATCGGCGAATGCGAAAAATGTCCAGCCTCAATCATATATTACCCGGCTAATGTCAACCGGTGACGGACGAACGTGATTGGCTGGGCGGTACGCACACACGCGCGTATTGCAAACTTACACACACACACGAAAGTTATGGGACTGTAAAAGTTTTATAGTTATCGTATGATGGTTGTACACTTAATGCAGATGCGCTTTATTCCGATATTTGCAAAAAATGTGATCAGGATCGATGTGAGGGTTTTATGGCCCACCAGTGGCTTTTAGGGTCAACGTACCCAGAATTGCATACCCTCTCTTCCTAGAAATTTTATGTGGTTATGACACGTATCGCAAATAGCTGGCTTCGGCGCAAATCAAAGATCAGAAGAACGTTTAATTACGTTATAATAATAAAGTTGTATATGAGATCAAGCAACTGATTAAAGCTAACTTGTTTAATTAAATATGAAATCACCGGCTTGGAGAAGGAAAATATATATTTTATTTTCTACTAAAACCAAATAAACAAAACTAGAAAGAGATGGTTATGACATCGACGACCTAACCAATTGCAACACGACCCACTAAATCGTTTCAGACATATGGAAAACTGAAATAATAGGGATAAAAACTATACATTTTAGGGCTAATTTTTTCAATGCCAGATAATTATTTTCATCAGAGCAATAATGTTGAAATTTTGACAGTTCTTCCATACAAAAACTGTCAGTTTTAACGTCAATTTTATTCCTCAAATAAATATTATCTGTCGATTGAAAAATCTGCCCTATTTTTTTTATAAATGCTAATAAAATCATAAGTAGGTTCTCATCAACCCTCCTGCCTACCAAGATCACAACGCTCCATAAACATGTAAAAATTCTCACACTCACATCCCAAACGTTTTTGTTTCTCTATAAACATGACAATCAGTCGTCGTAATCGCCCAGGGTAATATTGCCCAAGCTATATTATACGCCTGTTACGAACAGTAATCGACTGGACAAGTCCACGTCTGTCCATCGATTTTATTGAACGTCATTACTCGTAAATGAATTTTTATATTTAATATTACTAAACTTGTTTATAGGTATAAGATGGGTTGTGTTGCTTTTTGCAAGGATGGCTGGGCTTGTATGAAGCTTGAACAAATTCATAAATGTTTGTTGATTTGAGAGCAGTTTCTTGTTAACCTGTATTGTTGCTGGTCGGATATCCTTCCACGTCATTCGTAACTGATAGAGGTAAGGTTATCCTGCTTATTTTTCTTCTTCGTCTCGCTGGCATGACTACGTATATACGTTAGCCCAAATACATAATAATGTTTTGCGGGATCCAACGCCAAAAGTATTAAACTGGGATTCAAAAGTGGGATCCAACGAAAATAAATCGCCAGTTCCGGGGCGTCGCTGGTGATAGAGGTCACTCTGAATGCATGTTTTGGGACACTGAGAGCAGGATAAGAGGTGGAGCATGGTTTGCGACATAGCTCCACAATCACGACCTCCTGCCGTTCCGTCGAGGTGCCCTGGTATTACCAGGTTGAAGTTGCATCTTCCTCTCTTTCCTTGATTCAGGGACTGATATGTAAAACTATCAAGAAGAATGTGTGTGTGAATGTTGCCTCTATAAATGCTTTGACAGTCTACCAACGTCATTAACGCAATCAATTTTGATACCTTTTTAAAGCAGCTATTAAACACAATAACTATAATATTCTATTTTAATAAGTGTTTAACCAAAATTAATGCACAAACTATAAATAAATTGACAATAGATAAAACGCACTTTATCTCCGAAACTATGTAGATAAATCAGTGTAATTTAAATTGATTTAGTTGCAACCAAACAATAAATTCTAGTCCATTATCCAGGCAGAAAATGACAAAAGTGTCGTGAAATTAGACGAAAAGTTGATAAAATATGTCCCACTAATAATTCAGTTTGTAAACCTGCTATAATCTGAATAATATCGTGTTGTGATTATGGTTCATTATTTGGTTAATAATGGCTACCTTATAGAGATAGTCCATGCCGAGATTCGAGCATTCTTTGAAATTCCTCAAGACCGGTTTGGAGTTCTTGCAAAATGATTAAGGCTTTCATCTACATGAATTAAGCCGATTGTCTTTCGCTGTTAGACATAGGCCCGACATGGTACGGTTTTAGATAACCTGGATCTAACTCAAAACATCAAAAAGGAAGTGTTTTTTTTTCTGCCTGCCAATTTGTGGTCTACAGCCTTCTTACCTAATGACACTTCCTATACAGGGTGTCCGGTAATTAATGGATAACATCTTAAGAGGTCATTGTACTTAATATTATGAACAACTTTTACTATGGGACCAAACATGAAATGGCGAAAAAGAAATCAGCTGTTCCCTAAATTTATGTTCACATAACTCGTCAAAATGTAGGAAACTGCTGATTCATTTTTCGCGATTTCAGGTTTGGTCCCATAGTAATAGTTGATCATAATGATAAGTACAATGACCCCTGAAGAGGTTATCCATTAATTACCGGACACCCTGTATATCTTCAAACACACCTCTCTTATTTTAACTTACAATTCTATAGATTAGGACTCAAAATACAGACCCAACACATTTCTATTCATCATCTCACAAACAGTCTCAAGCACAACACCCTGCGAATCGATACAGCGCACAAAAGACGACAAAAAAACGCGGCTGCGACAAAACGTAGAAACAAAAAAAAAGTCGCAAGAACAACGTACAACTGAGTGAGTGTACGCTTTCGTTTTTCCGAATGCTATCTTCATATCCGGACGTGTGCAACTCCTCGTCCGTAGTCGAGTAGTCGAGGAGCTAGGGAGGCAAAGTATGCGGTTAAATTGGAAATTTTTGATGTGATGTGAAAAGGTTCGGCTGGGATTGGATACCGCGTTGTTTGAGAATGTTTTGTGTAGTAAGTGTGGAAAGATGCTTCATTTGGGTTGGGTTTCGATTATGAATATACGTAAAAATGTTTGAAACATGCTTTAAATTAGGCTGAGAATGAGAAAACAAAATTGGCATTTTGTACGATTCCTTTCCAAACTTTTATTAATTCCAAACCTAGCTCCAAGCCTATTGTCAGACAACACACCCTGGTGCAATCCTTATCCGAGTCGTCTTGACAGTTGCGTCTACGCGTCACGAAAACACACGAAGCGCGACGGAAAAAAACGAGGGCGACGCCGCTTGAGGTGTGATTTTGAACTGATTTGAAAAGGAAAAACAATAGCTTATAGTGTAAAAAGAGAATCGATGAATAAGGATGTCTCATAAACATGATAATTATTACGACATGAAAAGTCAACACAGCTCTAGGTGTTTTAGTCCGCATGATGTAAATAACATACAATGATACTGACAACCGCTTATCATCCCGCATGTCATAAAAATCAACACTGATGACAAAAATATTGATGTTTTTACTGTTGCACTCTGTTTTACGCACCTAACTGTGTCATTCTTGTCGAAGACGATATCTCTCGCATTCCTTAGTGGTCTAAAATATCGAGTATGATGACCAATTGACCATTCATGGTGAACATCTTTCTATGCGCTAATAGCATTATTATGACGTCACTAATCCTTCTACCGAGTATGGTGAAACTAGTGTGACATGGTTTAACATTGTAAAGACCCATTTTAAACAGTTGAAGGTTAAAATAGTAAAATATAATATGAATATCAAATAAACATGTGTGATTCATTTTTAATCTGCTGATATTCGCCATCTTTTGCGCACGCTTTTTACTAGGCTTTCAATATGTTTTTTAAAAGAGAGCGTGTCATCCAGATATTTGATGTTGCTCGTTTTAAGGATAAAAGGAAAATTACACATATAATAATTATGATCCAGTTAAGTCCCAAACTATCCCTTCTTTGACTAAAAATCAAGGACAACATCGAACCAGTCTTCACCATCACAACAGACAGGTTTATCTTCAAAATTTGGAATTGCATTTGAAATCTGCGCAAGACGCGCTTATCTGATCTGCTGTGCACCTGCCGTATCGGTTTGAACGACAATCGATATTCGGACGTTACCGATTCGTTCCAAGTGATTCTAATCGATTGTCGACTTGATCTACCCCTTTTAGTGACGGGGACATTGGATTAGGTATTGAAAGTCGGATAGATAAGGTGATGTCTTTGGCGAAAGTTATTTTGAACCTTGCTTCTAATGTGACAATAGGAAGAAACAGTCTAGGTTTGTACAAACACTTTAACACGTCAACCATATTTTAAAAACTAGATGGGTTGGGCATTTCCTATCTGACTACTCTGAAAAGAAAGGCCGAAACAAACTCAGAGGTCACAGTCTCTTTTAAAGTCCAGACAAAATCTTGGTCAAATCATGTGAAGACCATGTAGATAAGTAAATTGTGGTTTATTAAAAGAGTTCTGATTTGAAAAGGATTAGTATCAATAGATTGATTTGAGGCGTTCTAAAATATTAAGAATGTGACCATTAGTACGATAGATAGGGTTAATTCTGATCCAGGAATTCATAATGTACTTCACCTGCTTAAAATGCTCCGGTAATTACGAGTGTCGTCCAAGAAAAATGGCGCGGTACAAAGCAGGTTGACGACATGTGGCATCGGATGGGTCATACCGATGCACCTGGTGTTAAAACCGCTCGCGGTTTACTTACCATATCAGTCGGAACATAAATAAAGAAACACATCTTAGGCAACTTTATATCAGATAACAGATATTTCAAACATCGAGCCTCCTGTCGGCCCAATTAAACTAAATCACATCAAAATCGATTACAATCGGGACAATACTGAAGCGAACCGGTTAAAATCGGTAGCGGCGGCCGTCAGCGGCGTTTCAAACGCGCGTCGCGTGGGCGCATACAATTTGCATAGCTTCATTAGGGCCCGACCTCACCGCGCGATAGTCGCGTTATCGACGCCGCCTCTGAATCGCGCCTTACCTCTTTTTTTTAATCGACAGTCGTTAATTAAGCGTGTGTGAGGTCTTACGCCTTAATTATAATTGCGCACAGATACTGAATTAGCTCGCTTTTAACGAAGGGAGCTGAAATAAAATAAAATGCATAAGTAAAAACCTATTTATTTGTTGCCTTTTTAAAGATAAGCATTACTGTCGTGACTAGTTTTAATTGTAGATAGTATTATCTGTTGATTGCTTGAGGTGGTTACTGACCGATAGTTTTATTGTCAATAAAATTATGTCAATTCACGCAGTTAATGTGAAACACTTGTAATATTATTGTTGAAATATTGCGACGTTAATTTCGAGTAGGTACTTGGTCGTATTTGTAGGGATTGCGTTTACGATTATGGCTAAGATAATTATGTCTGCTTATAATCTTTAGTCTTTTACAATAATTTAATCAGTATTTCAGAATATATCATAGTCGATATAAGATAGGTTAGGGTAATATTAACGATAGTCGCGTGTCATCTTCGGAACACCACTAGTACAAAACTATAAACAATTGCTACGTCAGTGCACGGCAGCGCGTTTTAGCTACGTCTTACAAGCTGAGATGAATTAATTTGAAATCATTGATTATATTACTTATTCATAAGTCAAACAGAGAATGGTTAAAAGAAGTAAAACTAAGCTAATCAATATAAGGTAATTAGAAGATGATAATTGATTTGTTGTTTCCGATCTCTGGGACTACAATAGGCAATTTGCAAAAATGACAGATACAATTAATGTAAATTATATAACCTCATATCATTACACGAAATGATCCTATAATATATGTGACAAGTACCTAACTGCACATTCAATTTTCCTATAGATACTTTTATGTCATCGCATGAAAATATATAGTACCTACATGACATTCAGCACGAACCTACTCAGATAGAAGTAGATAAACTTGCAATAATGACTCATCAACCCACCTCGCCAACTTTACGACTTTCCAGAAAAGATAACCACACATAGGTACATTCACATTTTCTTTATCATCCACAAACATGGCCTTTCCTTAATTTAAAACAAACTAAAAACTCTTTAAATAATCCTTTTGCAAAGCTAATTCCGTACTCGAAGACTCCTCCATATTAAAAAGCAAATAAATCGTAGCCACGGTTGACGAAGCATCGACATAAGGCCGAGTACATGAAAGCGCAACATTTCGCGACATCGCGTGTGTCGCAATGCAAATACGGCAGACCACCGGCGTTCAACCGACACTTTTATTTAGCAGTTGAAGGAACCTCTTTTATCGATAACTTATTCAAAATTGCAATGAAAAAATATTCGCTCAATTCTGTTAATATTTTATATCAAATGCAACTCGTGCAACCTTTCCTAAGTTATACGAGTTAACGTGCACATTGAAGTAATTGGTTGCGAAAAAAATAAAAATTTTAATTAATTGCTGTAATTACTATCTACAGATCTAAATGGAGTAATTAAAAGAGGAACATAAGTATTTAATTAGTTTTATAGAGGACACATTGAATTTAATTCCGTACAGTAGCTAACAGATAAAGCTTTAGCATCTACTGCCCTTCGCAAAACAATCGTAAATTGGCGTTCGCAAATTTCGTCCGTATCCCATCGAAACTACATCCTAAAACTGTATTGGCTCTGGTCTCAGGCGTTAGTGGCCTTACTGGCCGTAAACGCCTACGTTTTGGTAAGTTCGCCGCACTCGGATGAAGACATTTAAATACGTCGAATATGTTAATATTGCGATCGGATCGTGTACACTGCCCTTAACAACGAGGACTGTGCGTTGGCGGACAGCGGTCTATTAGTGAGGTAGCGCGAGTCACAGGAGGGGGCGGGAGCGATTGAATTTAATGGAATAGTCTGGCTATAGTTATTTAGTTAGTTATAACTTATGTGTATTATAAAAAGCTTTTATTCAAACCAGCACCCTAATTACGTAACACACTATCAATCGGAGTGTGAATCAATTTGAAGCAAATTGCTAATCCATTGCTTCATAAGTTCGAAATATGTGTCTGCACAACACGTAAATAACGCAATGAATGTTGTAGAACTGTCAAAATAACACTGATTCCGATTGATAATGTGTTACGCAATTGCCCCGCAGATTGAAGGAAGCAAGCTCTTGGACCGCTCTGGCCATAATGTAGACAATACGCGTAGGTATACAAAAGTAAAACCATTTCTTTGATATCGGCCAATCTGAGCTGATATAAACGGCTACCGAACAAAAATTCACATGTCAACCAACAGCTGCATGCACATTCTCTTTCATGATATTTGTCACACATCCAAGATTACACAGTCAGCGACATTACACAACCTCGTAGAGCATTTAATTTACGTTGAAAACCTTTCTTTCACAAACACATACATCATACTCAGGCTAAAATGTTCCCACTGCTGGGACACAGGCCTCCTCTCTGTGAGAGGGGGTGGGCCGTAATCTACCACGCGGGCCCAGTGCGAGTTGGTAGATGTCACATGTCTTTGAATTTTTGGTTCTAGGACATGTCGGTTTCCTCACGATGTTTTCCTTCATCGTTTTGAGAGCAATGGTGATGATATAATTTAAAACATGTAAAGCGCCTGACTGGGTTCGGACCTACGACCTAGAACTCGTAAGTCGCGGCCGTGACCACTGGGCCACCACTGCACCTAACTGCACTAAACTACACCCAATTATTTCTCCCCGCTCCCGCTCCTCCCTCGGCCCACAGCACCTAGCGGGCCACTCATAAGCATACACAAACGTATATTACGCAGTTTATTCAACAGGCCACACTGACCCGCGCACCATTCACGTCTCCTCAGCTCATACTATGTTATTTTAAATAGGTAAGAATTATATGCCTGTAATGTTACGTTATATTGATTCTTTACTGTGGGTTCCCGGACTTTTAATCTGCTGATTCTTATTATGCTGTCTGAGTCACAAATCTTTTCAAATCCCGCCTTGTATCGATGTGACTATTGTGCAGCCGGCGCTCAACATTGGTGACACTTGCACTACGAAAATCACTCGACCGCTACGATATAAAGACGCTGTCAGTACCGAATTGTTTCCACTGATGTGCAGTTAACTGTACCAACTTCTAAAGTTAACTAAATACTAATGATTTGTTAACTTCAGAAGCTTTGTAAACAACAAGTTTGGTCGAAGAATTTGCAGGGAAAAACTGTAACCAACCATGGAATTTCAAAGGTTTGATAAATTTAGTCCGACTCAGTAAATTTTTGTTATGATATTATGTTATTATATTTTACACTAGCTGCGCCCCGCGGTGTCACCTGCATAAGTTTCGATCCCGTGGGAATATCGGGATAAAAACTATTCTATGTCCTTTCCCGGGATGCAATCTATCTCTCTGCCAAATTTTATCGAAATCCGTTCACCGGTTTAGGCGTGAAAAGGTAACATACAGACAGACAGACAGTTACTTTCGAATTTATAATATTATTATATTTTAGATAAGTATGCTGGCGTTTCTTCCCTCGATTGCGTTTATTGATAGCATTTCGTACATTCTCTAAAGAACTAATAAGAAGTTAAAGCCATCAATATGAAACAATTACCTTCGACGAAGGGGGATCATATAGTAATTAAATTACTTTGCAATACCCAATCTACATGCTTTGAAGGTGATTAAAGACCCTTAGTCCTATGTATTATAATTGACGATTTATAGTTCAAAAAACTGCAAGTACATAATAATTGTACATTGTAACTTGAGCCCAACAGCCCAGACATAAGCACAAAAAGTAGATAAACACATAATAGCTACTTTAAACCGATTACGAAGATCGATGATGCGTATTTTACGAGTGTTAATTACAACGGAGTTGATTGAAATTGAGTGCTCTGTACAGTCAAATGCACGTCCATTGTAACAGTTGGACGTTTACAGCGCCTTTATGTCGTAGCAGGAAGGGGGTTTTTTGTATAGTTCACCGATGCAGGGTTGATTGTACCAGTACATGCGTTGTAGTGAGAGGAATAAGTGCAGGTTGTAATGTAACGCTGACACGCCTTTTCAAGGTGTAGACGAGACAGACAGGGGTATAAAGAAACCGTATTAAGTCTAGAGTCAACCATAGACAATCATGGATGACAAAAATTAAAGCTCATGTTGCTACTGACTATATCTACTATCTAACATGAAGAAGCCCAGTGTCAGTCGAAAAATGAAACAAACAGACTATAATCGACTCGACCTTATGCATGCAACTGCAGTCACGCGTACTTCACAAGAAATAGGTACTGCTAATAATTAGAATACATAACATACATACTTAATCAGCCTATAATGTTCCCACTGCTGGAACACAGGCCTCCTCTCGGTGAGAGGGAGTGGGCCGTAATCCACCACGCGGGCCCAGTGCGGGTTGGCAGATGTCACATGTCTTCGAATTTTTGGTTCTAGGACATGCCGGTTTCCTCAAGATGTTTACCTTCACCGTTTTGAGAGCAGTGGTGATGAAATAATTTACACAAAGTAAAGCGCTTGTCTGGGTTTGAACCTACGACCTAATTAGAATAATCCTATACAATGCACAAACGTACTCAACAATTCATAACACTTTTACAAAAGCAACATGAAATGAAGAAAACAAGTCAGTTCTCAAGATCATAAACTGCACACAGTACATTGTCACAATATCTCAAGTCAGTACGAGTGCATCCGCGTCCTTATTAGACGCGCGATGGAGTGACGTTCGCGACACGACGTCGCACGACGTAGCCCGACGTCGCCGCGACGCGGGGCCGCCGACGCGACGCGAACGTGACGCGACGTCGCCGTCACAGCGAGATATTAGATCTCGTTGTTTGTACGTTTTCAAATGAAAAATGCTTGCAGATTATTTCCAAGGCGGTGTTTGTGTGGTAAGTATTGATTATTATAACGTTGTGTGTGTTATCTGAGGGGTATTATTCTGTTTGTACGCACATCAGTCATGTTTATACCGTGATTAGTGACTATAAGGGAAAAAACCGGCCAATTGCGTGTCGGACCACGCACAATGAAGGGTTCCGTAGTTGGAATGAATTTATCCCAAGAAAAAAAATAAGTCTGTTGTATGAGAGCCCCCTTAAATATTTATTTTATTCTGTTTTTAGTTTTTGTTGTTATAGCGGCAACAGAAATATTAACTGTCTAGCTATCACTGTTCATGAGATACAGTCTGGTGACAGACAGACAGACAGTGGAGTCTTAGTAATAGGGTCCTGTTTTTACCCTCTGGGTAAGTACAGAACCCTAAAAAAAGTCAGTTACCACGATTGGAGTACAGAGGGCCTATACAAGTGGCAATACCTTTCAAAGCGTTTTGTATTTATATGACGACTTTCAACAAGGTTGAAATAAGGTTTTTGGTACATTATGTCAATTCAATACATTTTTGACTTTTCCATAATTTTTATCGCTAATAGATTGTCACTTTGTCTAACTAAGCCCTCTAATTGGTAATCGTAGTAGACAGAATGATTGCTGCCGACTTCGGTGGCTGCCTTTTTTACATCCTCGGACACAGTGCCTCACAGGTCAGAGGTCTATTTCAACGAGGAACAAAGTATGTTCTTAAATAAAATATAAAAGAATGTTGAATACGAATAAAAAGGAAAAGCTTCTAACCGTCCCATTAACACTTTCTGAAAACTATTCTACCTGCTAAATCTTTAAAGTCCTCGATATGACTTTAAACTGTCGTGCATTTAGTATTGAACTAAATGTAGAACGCCACCTGTAGGCTATGGGATAAATACACCCAAATAGGCTCGGATGGAACAGTCGATATTAGTGCAGGATATCAACTCAGGGCGGCGGCTGATAAACATCTAGCACGTCAAAGGCGGCACCCACGGACCCAGTCAAGCGGTCCACTGTACACCCACCAACTCGCACTAGACAAGCGCGGTGGGTTAATTTGTCTAAACCCCTACTCTCTCATGAGAGAGTAGGGAGGCCTTTGCCCTGCAGTGGGACGTCACAGGCTAATAATAAATAAAAAACATCTTTAAAAGTATGAGATGCTGCCCCAATTTGCAAAGACTAGAGTTATAGCGAACAGGAAGCAGGCATTACAGTTCAATACCTACTTTTTTTTTTAATAGAGTCATATTAAAGGACGAACTGATGCCTCCTAAACTAGGCCAAAAGCCTGTGTTTTAGGAGTCAAAGTTCATCTAGGTAGGACATACAACTAGTATTAAGTGTCAAGTTAATTATCTCTACGTCCAAAGTTCAACTGAACAAAACTTCGCTCAAAATGACAAATAACTGACAACAGCTGACACCCAAACCAAATCTCGAATCTCTAAAGTCCCGCTATCTCAAAAAATTACTAATGACGTCATCCCACGAAACGGAATATAAAGAAAAAGTCACGAAAAAACAACAAATCATTACTATCATCGGATCAGTGGGATTTCAATAGGTCCGTCAAATACACAGACAATGGCACAATGCTGATACCCAAGTCATTATCAGATCAAGTTAGGTAACACTTCAAGAGACAGACGGACGCACTGAGTGGGTATGGTGGCGGTTAGACGCGGGCAAAAGCGGTTGGAACGCGGGTAAGTTGTAATCACGTCTTTTGGCTACAGTTAGCTGGTCATTTAGCAAAAGTAAAGTAGAAAAAACTGTCTAAATATCTAGTATTTGAAAACAGAAACCGTGGACACAGGTTTTGTGGTAAAGCTGCTCTCTTGTATATGTCCTGTTTTTTTTTTTAGAACATTGTTCTTTTTTCCTACAAAAAATCCACAGCGTTTGACCCACCAAGTGCGTAACGCAATCAAAAATCCAGAGTGGATCTTCCAATAATGAGTTGGTTGCGTTTCGCGGCCGACAATAGTCCGGGACAATGGCTGGATTCAAATCATCGTGTACCTATCCTTGAACGATTAACGCTCTCTTTGTCATCCCCACAATGGGGGGTCAACGGTTTTTCTACGTTTTACGTTTTTCCAATTACATTTATCGAAATTTTGTTATGGTACTCATTTTTGTTGTACCGTTGTTTGCGAATTTCTGTGATTGCTTTTTGAAAGATTGAATGGGAGATCGAAATTCTTGGGCCTATGAAAATATTTTCTTAATAATATTTTGAGACTTAATTCTAGCTTCCGTTCGGGTTTCTAAGACTTCAAATTGATTCTTTTCAGGCGTTAAGGAGGATGCTGAAACTAAAACATGAAAGTGGTTTAAAAAATTTGGCAATTCTGGTAACCCAGACGTTTCGCAAATTCATAGATCATTCATTACTGTTTACGGATGATGCATCTTTACACATAGGATGAAGAGTTATTTTTCATATTTTAAAAAAGATTTTCAGTAGGTAATAGATAGCAATTAGCTACATCCAGAAAGGACTGTCCAGCGGACTCCACTCCGCCCTTTAAAGATTCACCAGACGCAAGGTACCGCCACTCAGATATTCTCGCCGCATGATTATTATAGATTTGTCCCAAAAAGCTAAAATATCGAAATCGATTAACCTAGACAGGGCTATATCGCTTCTAATTCGGTACAAAGTGGCGGTAGCAGACGACACACAAAAGCATACTGGACGGACGTCATTCTCTATTATTTCGATTCTAATTTTGAAAAATGCTATTGTGCAGCCGCTTTTGAGATGACCTGAATTACAAAGGGGGAAGGTGAGTCAGCTAAGAACGGATGGATGTATGAACGTGGTGAATGGCTCTATCATCTCCCGTGTGTTTGTCGGAAATTATCAATATCCAATATAATTATTATTTTATTCTTAGGATGCCATCTATCTCCTTGCCAAATTTTATCGAAATCCGTTCAGTGGTTTAGGCGTGAAAAAGTATACATAATTATATTGGATTAAAAGCTGTTATTATGATATTACAAACAGAAACTTCAGTTTTATTTATTTGTAAGTACCTATAGATTTTTCTAGAATCATTATGCAAATAATGGTTTTGGCTAGACAAAAGTAGTTTTCATTTTGCTCTAACCTATGTAACTCAGTAGAAACTTGATAACAAACTTAGTATGTACATACTTACTATCCGTTCAGCCTGTAAAGGAGATGATTTCTATTGAAGACCTAAAGAGCCAAGAGAGGGACTCTTACTAATGGAAGCACAAGCATAAATCGAATTAGTAGACCGCTTAGAAATATGACAAGCTGGTCCTAATTTGTCCACCAGCAGTTAGAATATTTATGTCTCCAGATAAGCTATTCCATGTCCCTCCCCAAATAAGGTTCAGCATCAATACATACTCGTACAAGACAACAAATAACCGTCATGGCGACCTATTTGTACAATTATGTACCTTTTGATTTACCGCCGCGATATTAGCCATACAACTATAAAAGTCATACAACGATTACACGCCTTTGTACAGCATTAGGCATTAATTCAACTCTGGCGTTCGAAACGCGACGTCCGACTTGATTCATGCGCGGGCGACGATTGGAAAAGCGACGTAAGTGACGAAAAATTTGCAATGTAAAATATACTTTACGTGTCACTTTTTTGGGTTGGAATTTGAGCGGGAGATGGTTTATCATAATGAGTAGTGTACCAATTGTCTTTGCTGAAGAGATTAAATTGATTTATAAGACGCCGTTTCGTCCGTCATTCGTTCTCGGTATCTGCTCGTAAAGTTTGGTGCGGGTCGCGATCGTTTCGCGTGTTTTATGCCGCTACCCTTTTGATGTGATGCAATATTACTAATGATTTATTTGTTGTTAATCTAGAATTATTTCCTGGTTTTGGACGTATGTCTTATTCATCTTGTATCATGAGAGCGGATTTCTCAGAATACTTTTGCTTCACTCAATTCTTTCTTAGTTTTTTATTGAGTTCTAAACGTTGTCTATTCTATAACCAATAAACTGTACCAATTGCTTGCAATCCATTGAGAGACGTTAGTCACTGACTGACACAGCATTTATTGTCAATGAGTTTGTTCTCATTACTGATACAGACGTTCTTAAGTAGAACCAAAACACAATACGTTACATTGCTCATACAGATTTTTAACGCTCAAAGAACTAATGTCGTATAAATCGGTCCTTTTAGTCTCAAAAGCAATTTGACAACATTAACTCAAGACAGACATCGACACAATCGGATTCGTAAGCTAGAATTATCTCATTAAAGGGAAGAGACAAGACGTGTACCATGAATAGTTCAGTGCTTCTGTCCGTCTGTACGTAAGTGTCCGAGACATAATTGGTTCAATGACTGGACACACGTTACACCGTTCACTACTTGAACCTTGTACCGTTGTGGGGTATGCAGACGTGTGTTGTGTCTTGTAGGAACTCAAAATAACTACAGACGCAATTTGCTTCAAAGTCATAATGATGAGTCAAAGTAATTTGTACTGTTGATTCAACGTCGCATGTAACGATGCTTTATTATTTAATACTACAAAAATACTCCTACTCTAGACATTCCTTACCAGCATGCAATATATTACAGGACAGCTATCGCTGTCAGCAGTAATATACCCATGAAATGACAGCAGCAATTAATATTTGTCAACTTTAATGTCCTATTTCAAGAATTACTTTCTTTGAAAGTATGTAAGTACATTACAAAAACCTACACATATCCTTATTCCTTATCGTAGCGACAAAGAAAAACATTCCGAAACATCGGCGACATTCTCAGCCATCGCCCAACAACCCTCAAATGTGTAAGCCTGGACTGTCACAGCGCACACTTGACATCCGAACACGGGCCATCAGCGCATAAATCATAAGGTTACAACACTGAGGGCTACAAGGCCCGAAGGCGCGGCGCACACTGGGATAGGCCCGAACTTGCGCACTTGTTCCGCTGAATAATTGAGCAGAGTGCCTAATGTTGGCTGCTGACATTTGTAGTTTGGTCTTAGTGGAAATAGATTGACGTGGTAGTGTTTAGGAGATGGATATTATTGGTTTTTTGATACGGTTTTGCATAGATTAGTTAAGATTAGTTTATGTTAGAGGTGCATGTTAAATATTGCCTATCAAGATTGCATTAGGTATAACGAACTCCTACTTCCTACTAATCACACTAATATTATAAAGGCGAGAATTTGTGAGGATGGATGGATAGATGTTTGTTACTCTTTCACGCAAAAACTACTGAACAGATTTTGATAAAACTTTACAGTAATATAGTTTATACATCAGAATAACACATAGAATACTTTTTATCTCGATATTCTCACGGGATCGACACTTATGCGGGTGAAACCGCAAAGGCGCTGCTAGTACTCAATATAAACAGTTTTGATTAAATCAATCATTAATATGCCTATAGAGAAGTAGAACGGCTGTCGAGTTTGAAGAAATGGTGGTTGGTGCTGTTAAAATACCACCTAATTCTAACAAACAGATCAACCTAACGTGAACACTGGACAGCCAAACAAAACTATGAAACGAAAATAACAACTAGATTCCAAGTATGTATTAAATTATAATTTCTCCGAGCTGAAATGCCTCCCAGACCACCAGAGTCGCCAAGCTATGCCACAGCCAAAAGGTCAGACAGCGACTTGGACGCAACATTTAACGTTAATATGAAGCCATAGATCAGGCGCACATCTGTCGCCGCGCGCGCAGCGCTGTCGATCAACAGGACGCTAATAGATCATTAGTATTTACGCATGAGAGGTATTCAGGATTGTTTCAGGTCTTGAGAGGAAGTAGCAACTGACATCATGATCAGAATATACCTACTCAGTACAACGCGATGAAGAATGCGATAAATCCAGAGAATGTCAAGATGAGCTGCACTTCTAAAGGATTGGCAATCAATAGTTTATATTCGTTATTTGCCCAGTTATGGAACACCAAAGGTCACCAAACTAACATGGTCGGTTAGCAAAGTAAGATCGATCTGATTTTGAACTTAACATTATTATAGCTTCCTAATTACGAGCTAAAAAGCTGTTCATATAAACGTTGTTTGCTCCTCGATACGACTCAAGCCAAACGCTTACAGAAGAATGCCAAAATCACGCCTATAACTCAGACTGATGGTCACATTAAGACATCATTAATACCAGTCTACAATGAATCAAACAATAATCCCCTTTCCTCATAAATTTCACAGAAAGCTGTGCAATAGATCACGTGTACATGAGTACTCTTCGCATGCGCGTGAGCACCGCGCTGTCGATCAACGATCCACTTATAGATCTTTAACATTCGCAGTTGTCACCACACTTCTTGAACTCCGGAAAATATGAGAATATTGTTATCTAATTAAAGAATAGATAGGCAAAGGTGTCGGACAGGACATTAAATAAGTACAGGTCCTGAGTGTGTTTGAGATAAGGTGCAAATCTTATCAAATAAACTTACTTCTCCCGCTGAGAATGATAAAATGGTAATATGTATTGTTTATGTCGCTGCTAGGGCTGCCCTGCCATACATGCGACATTTCACTTATTCGTAAAAGGACTCAAAGCAATGGTATCATGAAAAGTTAGTTAGTGTACAGTAGATAAGGGATAACAAAATCTGATATATTTTCAGTGACTTACGTTGTTCCACCTTTCTACGCCATAACTATCACAGCATAAAAATCTGAAACAAATGATATTTAAAATTAATTACACGCTTTTAAAAAGATATTGTTGCTGTGAAAACCAGATTAACACTGCAAGTAATCATGGATGAAAAGTGCGAGCAGTTTTTAGACTTTTGGGCGCAAGCAATGATCCGGACAAAAGGATTAAAGGACCAATATTTCTTACTGTAGCAAAACTTACAAAATATGGTCACCCACAAATAACACCCAGGATATTACTACTTTAAGTATTCTGTGATATTACTGCATCCCAACACGAATATCGTAAACAAGACATCGAAACGTGCGTTAGTTCATCACTCATATTCAAATTAATACAGTAATCCTACTAAAGTTGTAAAGAAGCGTTTTATGAACCGCCATCACGCGAACGCTTTGTAAATCTCAGCTCAGATCATAAACAGATCTAGATGTTATAAACTACTATTATAAACATTGTTAGATTTCTCATATATTTGATGGCATATATTAATAATGAGTAATTTAAAGCCGCCATTTTAATTAAGTAATAGAAGTTATGGACTCATGTTTCGTTTTATTGCTCAATTTATATTTTACATATCATTGTGATAGAATGGTATTGTATTGGGAATCGGTGCTTGATTTATCAATGGTTTTTTGGATCGTTATTTTATATATGTTCAAGTTCAAATTCTTTGCAAGCAATACCGATTTTTTTTGCGCCTAATTTAAAATTTTGGCGAGAAAGATTGACTTGATTTAAGAGAGACTAAGTTTTTTCTTTCTTTTGGAATCCAACGCTATTGACTGATCTAAACTATTTTTTATATTTAGAGGCAAATCATACTTTCGTCCGTAAATAACATCCATGATATGAGTTAGGTTTAACACTTCGTCAATTTATTCCTGGGTAATTCTGTCAAACATAACACCGTTTTAAATAAACAATATTCAAACTAATAGTGTAATTTTCAAATATAATTTAGACAACTAAATACAGTTAAGATAATTCCAAACACATGCAACGTCCTATAAACAATACGAAAATGACATTCGTGCATTAAAACCATTATAATTTGCAATAAAACAATACAGAGGACCGGCTGGCTTTCATTCCGTTTAGTTCCCGCTCTAAAACTGAGATGAAGATGACCGTATAAACGTCAAATATTTGAATATAACGTCTGTTAACGTCAGTGTAAATATAAGTGTAATTGACAATAATAATAATTATCGTGACCTGGTTGAAAGAGTTACAACGTCAGTTGTGACAATAGAGGATGGGTGAGATGTTGATGGTGGAAAGTTTTTGAGGGTTAAATTAAAATAATAATTCTGGTAGACAAGACAAGAGTCAAAGACAAAATTAAAGGAATAATTATTAGCATAGTGCTAAACGCGTTTAGCATTTCATATTTTTTTATTTGTTACATCGAGTGTCCAAAGGAGATGAGGCCTTTGTCCTGCATTGGGACAATAATAGATTGTTTTTTTTTTTGGTGCATCTATTTAAATGTTATCGTCAAGTATTGTTGATTGTATCTGGCAGCAATTCATCAAACCAGTCCAGAATTATATTGACTGAAAATAAAACAGCATTGGGCACAAAAATACAATTAGTAATTTAACTAGAAGGCTATAATTCCCTTCGCTTATTCCAAACCCAAGAACCAGCAGCACTTAAGGCTCTCCCAATCGGCATTGCCAAAGAAATTCCAATATTTGCTCAAAGAATATTTACGAGCCTCGCTATCGGTACACATCCAATATGCCATAAGTCATCCCAGTGACGGGAACACATTACTAATTAAAGCCCAAAGTTGATTGCAAGCGATACTGGCGATTTAATTAATATTTTGAAAGAAAGCCGCTCGTAAAAGCTTGTAAGTGTGATGGATTTACGATTGGCTAACCATGTAACTTCTAATTTATTTTATTGTCTATTGTTAATTAATAAAATATGTTTTTTCAATATTATAATTGTAGTTTGCATGGCACTTGTTTGACTTTTAAATGTGCTGTAATATTGCCACCCACGCTTTGCTAAATTGGTCCGTTTGTTCTATAGCTATTGTTGAGTAAGTTATTTCATGAAAGTGTTAAACCTGAAAATATTTATTTGTAGAGATAGATTGTTTTGCAAAATTGAGAGAGACACTGCTACAAAATGCAATCGTAATTAAGTTGATAGACTTGTGAATATCACCATCTGACCAAAAGGTCCAAATTTTAGAAACAATTCGGAATCAATCCTGATTCATCCGTAAATAATTAGGTATGGAAGGAAGAAATTCAGAAATAAAATAAACTATTCGCATAACAGTAATTACGATTATCACAAAAAACATAGTTCATCTCAACGCATTCTCGATCTCTTAGCTTTTTGGCATCAAAACTCCGTTCCGCTTCGTTCTATTTAATTAGAGCCAATGAAAATCGTGAAGACGGCCACAAAAGATAAATTTGTTGTGTATAGATAACGATAGAGATTTCCGTGAGGTTTAACAAAGCGTTTTGGTATCAAATCACACAATTAGACGATCGGCTGTATGGCTCGGCGGCTGCTTTGTCGGTGTCTGTCATTGGTTGGTTGGCGCCACTTAGGACCAGAGAATCGGTGCTATGTTTAAATAAATTTAGTTTAAAACTTTTGAAGTGGCGCTTTTGTATGTTTATAGCATTTTATTTAAATAAATTAGGTAAATTCTTTTTTTACGTAAACTTTTTATATTTAAATGATTAGAACATAACAATAAAACTCTTGTTTAAATAAAAAATACAATCGCTAAACTTTTTATTAAAATGTGGTAAAGTTCCGTTATAACTTTCATCAAGATTGTCGTTGTTTTAGTTAAAATAAATTGTTTAATAGATTTATTAGAATTCCATAGCAGAAAATAACAACAAAGAATTTTAAGAACATAAGAATTATTTAAAAATATGCACATATTTCTATTTAATAATCAATATACTATCCATTTCCATTAAAAAGGAAACATATTAATATGCTCTGTCACATACTACCCACACATTAGACAACAAATAATAAATTAAATAAACGTATCATCGTCTAGAATATTTTAAAGCTTTTTATTTTATCGACACTAAACCCGTACCTACACAGTTCAGTTCCTCCTAAAATACCAGTACCAATACCAACCTATTTTAACCGACTTCAAAAAAAGAAAGAGGTTCTCAGTTCGTCGGAATCTTTTATTTTTGTCCCATACGCAAAGGCCTCTTTTCATACAAAGAAGGCACGAGCGACCACGAGATCACCACGCTTGCTCAAGGAAGAAAAGCAAACATTTTTAAATCGTTTCCTCAGACGACAAAAAGGGCCAAAGTGGAATACACCAGCGCTGTTTGCCGTCACCCGGCACGGACAACCGCTGTCGTCTCAAAGGAATCACAATGATCGACGTCATGACACTGCAGTTTTGTCTGCCTGCCCTGCCGGCGGGGTAGCGTGGTGATACCTAGCTAATGAAGTGCTAAACGTAATTTACAGACTGATTTGCTTATAATTATAAACAATACCAGCCTATTACTTTCCCACTGCTGGGCAAAGGCCTTTTCTCGGTCAGAGATGGCATGAGCGTTAATCACCACGCTTGTTCAAGACTGGTTGGCGATTTCAGACTTAGGTATTTTAACCACACAAGTTTCTTTACAATGCTTTCCTTCACCGATGTCAGACCTGCCGAGTTGTTTCTTTACACGTATTTGTGTACTACTGTCAGCTCAAAGTCAAAGACAAAGCATTTATTTCAAATAGGCACATAAAAGGCACTTCTGAACGTCAAAAATTATCTTAAAATAGAATTGATTCTAGTCGCCCCTTCCAATTCAAAAGCTAATAGGGAACTAAGGCCCAAATTCATATAGAACGTGGAAAACGGCGGGGTTATTGCCGAACACACTATTAGTAGGAATGGCTTTCATTTTGACAGTTCAACAACATTCATTGCATTATTTATGTGAGCAGACAAATTTTTCGAACACATGAAGCAATGGATTAGCAATATCCTTCAGAAAGCTGGTGCTGGTCTTAGGACTAGGACTCCTATCCAAATCAAATCATTTATAGGTTTTACTGACTTCTTTGACTGAAGCAAGGCTTCAACCTGCTTCGTTCTACTTGACAACCATACAATCTATTGAGTTCTAATTGGCAAAAAGCAAAGAATATTACTTTGTTTTAGTACAGCACATCAAGCTACTACAATCTGTCAAATTTCTTTAATAGTTTTTAAACTTTATCGCTAAAGTATAAGGTTCAAAGTGGATTGGGGAAATTTGACAGTTTCGGGTAGCTTGCTGTGCTGGCGTCTGCGCAAAATGCTCTGTATGCAAAATGCAAAAGGGTAATTGCTTAACACACTATCAACAACATTCATTGCGTTATTTACGTTGCTGAGCAGACAAATTTTTCGAAGCAATGGATTAACAATATCCTTCAAAATAATTCAGATTGTGATTGATACTTTGTTACGCTATTAAGGTCCTGTTATAACTACTGAATAATAATAATATTAATTGCTATGTGTAAATGATGCAACTTGGCTAATGCTTCAGTAATTTTACACGCTTTTCAATCTAGAAAAATCAAACAAATAAAATAATGAAGCTGGTACTCAAAGTATCAATCACAAAAAGCCTCTAAGCATCTCTTTTCTCTTAATCACCATACAGTCACAACTCACAATGATTCCATCATTTTTTATCCGTCGTCAATCACCATTGGACACTCCTGATTCACCATTGATGATTTTTAATTGCTATTCATACAATTCTGTATTTTTTTCACAATTAAAACTTTTGTGTGGGCCCCTAGGATGAGTTGCAAAATTGTTGATCGATAATTCCTATCGAGAAACATTCGGTTCGATGCTTTTCTATGTTTTGGTCGAATGGTTTTCGATTTTGGAAGTAGTGTAGGATTGTTATTGTTGTCTTGTATTATGAGAAAAATATTATGATTCTGTAAGTTGCATTCTGACTTACACATTCATAATATTTTCATTGGTAAATAAGGGAAATAAGAAAGGCCTGAGTGCAGTTGTCGAAAAAAACTTGTTGCTTTTATATTGAAACTAAAGTTTTTATTTATTATTTAACCATTTATGTACACACACATGTAAACAGGACAAGAAGAAAGAAACAGATAAATACGTACAAAGGTGATGCTTATTTCTAAAGAAATCTCTTCCAGCATACCTGCGATAGCAGAAGCGATAAAAAGAGATGTAGGCAACGTGTGTAAAATTAGAAGCGAAAACCAAATACATAAAATCAAAAACCATTCTCTAATATAAATATACTATATGTGAATATTGTGAATATACTTACATACTTCTAAAATAAGTATCACTAAAATTAATAACTGGCCAAAATTGTTTTATAGTCACGATTCAGTCGTCCCCATGCATTCAGTTGAAGAGGCACTGAGACTGTATGTTCATCTTAATTGCATCAGCTTTATCCGATACAATAAGTAAGTACTACCTACCTAGGTATTTTGGAAATTTTAGATATTTCAAAACTACAAGGATATCTCGACAAAAACAGTTCTGTTTCAATTCGTAGCATACATAGTGAGTGTAATCAATCGTTTTCCAAGAGGAAAGACAGTATTATTTTGCTATTAGTCTATTCCCTTTTGGAAACAGATGTTTACAACAATAACGCACTCCATTGCTGCCAATATTTGTGAAGTCATTGCGATAATCGATTTTAAGACAGCCACGTGTTCTGCTGAAAGGTATGGCGAAATTAACAAATGATAGTTTTGTAGATAAAATGTGAGATTGTATTGTGAGTTGCTTGCGATTGTGTTACTTGATAGACGTTGACATTTGATTCTGCTCTTGATTTATAGTTAGAAGATGAGTCTCCTAATAGTCTTTTTTAATAGTAACTGCATGTCTTTGTCAAAAGAACAAACATGAATTCTCAAATCTACAAGTAAATCCAAAAATAAGAAAGCATGCCATTTGGGTTTTGGTTAGATGATAAAATAAATTGGTTTATGAATGATCAAAATGCCTAAACCAACGCTTTTCGACGAAGAATCAGACGAGGAGGGTGCGATTAAAACTGAAAATGATTACGCCAAAAAGTATTGGTGTTCCACAGATCCTGTCCAGCACCCTAACTGGGTAATACACTATCGATCACAATCTGAATGATTTTGTTTTTTTTGCAATCATATTGCTTCATATGTTCGAAAATTGTGTCTGCTCAGCAACGTAAATGACGCAATGAATGTTGTTGAACTGTCAAAATAAAAGCCATTCCTGCTGTTCTGCCCCCGATAGTTAAAAAGACGTATCTAACAAAAAGTAAAAACGAAGAAATAAATGTTTTAATTAATGAAACGGGAAATTAATAATATTTTGTTTTGCTAAAACCGCACTGGAGGAAGTTAGAAAACTATTAAAAATACAGACAGATGGACCTTTTTTTTTCTGATTCCGGCAATGTATGTAACTCAAATCTGAAAAAAATGTTAGATGCGTCTTTTTTCCTATCGGGGGCAGTGTTAGTGTGTTACGCAATTACCCCGCTGAGTTTATAAGAAATTTATTGATTGGCAAATTTGCTTCACTGCCGTACCATCCGATAATATACAATTTAATTCGGTTCAACAGAACACCTCCTTAAAAACTCCATCGAAACCAGCTTAGCCAATTACAACTTTATCAAACAAACATAACCAATTTCCCTAATAGAATTAGCCCGATAGTATCTACATAAGCTAATCTTCTAAGCAGCTGCGGGCTCAGCTCGAAGCGTCAGGTGTGAGCTGTGCCGTCAACACGAACTCGGCACTACCTCGGGCCGTCGTGACTCGACGACTCAACCCTGTTGAGCGCTAGAGGGTGTATGTGAGAGGTGACGGGCGGGATAGTCCTGAGTTTTAAGTCATCGATTTTGAAGTACAAGGGGAAAGAGTAACGAATTGATTATGTAGGTAACGAAAACTACCTTTTGGAATGGGCGACTAGAATCAATTCTATTTTAAGATAATTTTTGACGTTCAAAAGTGCCTTTTATGTGCCTATTTGAAATAAATGCTTTGACTTTGACTTTGAACTAGTTAACAATTCAATATTTTTAATTTAATATTTTTGGTCACCTGTATAGTAATATTCATTTTATTTTCAAACTTCAGTACACGTTACATCAATGAACATCAAATGGAATAAACTAGGACTCGACCCCTGTATGACATTGGTCAAGGTTTCTCCAGTTACATAATAAGTTAATAGTTAGTAAATAAAGGTACTTTATTTCTTTTTCTTTATTTCTAGTATAAGCCTGCATAATTTTAAAGAAGTGCAGTTTTCAGCGTGCTTTAACAGGCAGACATGACATCATGAAGAGAAGGCCTGTAGTCAATGAATGAATTAATCTATTAGTATCGCTCTAGTAAAATCTTCAGTCAGTCAGTTCAGCTATTAATCATAACATCAAGCCACTTCCATCAAAACCACATAAACACCTCTCCTGGAAAATCCTCAATCCCTCAAACTCATACGCACCCTACCGTTAAGTGACGATGATCCACAAAAACGAATGAAGTGCGATTTTATTAACACTACGCTTCCAATTCGTATAGAAAAAATATAACACTGACTATAACAAATGATGTTGTTTGCCAGAAAAGGGCCTGAAGAAAGGCCTCAGAAAGGCCTGGAGTGATGTATTATGGCCTGGCCCATTGATGAGACGTGACGTCATCGGTTTTGGATCAGATGGTGAAAGATGGTCGCTGAGATTTGACTTGAGTGCTCCTTTTGAGTTGAACTAGTTGCTGTGACTTGAATGGTGGTGTCAGTATTGGATGTGATGTGTTTTGCTGGGATTTGTTTTTTTTTTTTTAAGAAATATTGAGTTTTTGCTAAGATAAACAAGTGAAAGTTATTTTTGCTAAACATTTAAATATTGAAAAAATCAGGCAATCACTGACAGCGATGCCGACGAATTTGTTGATGCCCAATGAGCTCTTCCCCTTTTTTGCCTTTAATTTTACTTGTAATTAACAAATATTTTTTAGTTATTGTATTGTTTGTGTGTATATATTGTATTTAAGATTTCTTAATAAACAGTAACTTAGGAAAAAGTAAAAATCACTAAAAACAATATTTGAAAATAGTCAATCACCGAAACCAATTTTGATTTATTGGCATTATGATTTATCAAACATTGAAATATCTTCTAACGAAACATCCTTGGTACCTATATAATGTTTTCAATATTGCACAACAAATCTAAAATTAAAACTATTAGATTTTTAATTTACTTTCATCCAAAATGAACACCGTCGATCGTAAGTGAATTTGTCACAACACTAGACGCCATGTGATCGTGTACAGACGGCGGCGGAATGTGCCGAGTCACACCGCTTAGGGGAACACCCCTGTTCAAGTGGCGTTTAGGGGTCGGGGTGATTTCTATACTGTTGATCCAGCAACGGAATTGATTGTTGAGTTGATGAAATGTTCGTTTGAAGTGTATTTTAGGAGAATTTATTTGTACAGAAAGAAGGAATACCTTAATAATAAAATCGATTTCGAAATACAATCTAGTCGATGTACTATTTAGCTAGTCTATTTGTTTCCATGCAATACATCTTTAAGATGAGGATATACAGGGTCCCATTAAAATAGATGGACAAATTTTAACACAGCGCTCAGTACGTCTAAACAAAGATATCCAAGCAAGAAAAACACTGATTTTGTTTTGACCTAAAATAATAAATTTGTGTATTTTCGTTAGCTGATTATTTTTCTTGTAAGTATCTAATGTGT
The DNA here is from genome assembly GCA_945859645.1 of Amphipoea oculea. Taxonomy (NCBI): domain Eukaryota; kingdom Metazoa; phylum Arthropoda; class Insecta; order Lepidoptera; family Noctuidae; genus Amphipoea; species Amphipoea oculea. Next base: position 22,530,580 of record OX243873.1, read on the forward strand.
TTTTCTTATATATTTTTTTTACCGTCGTCCTTATTTTGGTGGTCTGAATGATATCTAAAAGTCTGTCCATCTATTTTAATGGGACCTTATATATTTAGTAACTTGAGTCATCTTCAACAATGTATAGGTATTATATATGACGTCAATATTTTTAAATACATTCTTATTCAAATAAGTAGCTATTGATTTTAGATAATCGGAAGCCATTGGAATGTCGATTCTATAAAAGAACCGGCAGGAACAGTAGTTATTTTAATAAAAACATATTATTGCATTCATAAAATAATGGCCCGCGGCAAACTTCAATAAAAATTAAATGGCAGATGTAACTTATTTACAATTATTAAATATCAAAAGGACAAAAGCATATATTCAATAAAAAATTATAAAAATAAATAGATTCCATAAAAATCGAAACCCCCTTGGGAGTTTATGCCAATATTAGTAATAAAATACAAATAATAATAACAAGAATTTTATGGATATTATTAATAAAACCACAATTTTCATCTTTTATTGCCATAAATCAGCGATCGAGCAGCTATTTGTCAAGTATTAATTATTAAATTATCATAACTGCTTGTAAATATGGAAGCTAGCCGCTAAATATTTTAGAACCAGTCAGGATATTAATTTCATAAGACAGTGTTACGAATGTAGGTACCTACTAATTAACTAATAAAAATAATAGTGTTATAATAAAATAGAGTTTTACGACACATAAAATACACAAAACAGTGAAGAAGGATGGCGTCAAATAGAGGATTATGCCTTGCAGTACCTAAGTACTTAGGTATCAATCAACTCAGCCTATCGCAGTCCACTGCTGGACATAAGCCTCTCCCAGACTGCGCCACAGCACCCTGTCCTCCGCCTTCCGTATCCAGTCGACCCCAGCCACCTTCTTTAGGTCGTCCGTCCATCTAGCGGGGGGGCGTCCTACACTGCGCTTGCCGGTACGCGGTCTCCACTCCAGGACTCGCCTGCTCCACCGGCCATCAGTCCTTCGACAGACATGGCCAGCCCACTGCCACTTCAGTTTGCTTACTCTGCAAGCTATGTCGGTAACTCCGGTTCTTTTCCGGATAATTTCATTCCTGATTTTATCCTTCTAAGAGACTCCGAGCATAGCTCGCTCCATAGCGCGCTGAGCGACCTTGAATTTGTGGACCAGCCCGACCGTCAGTGTCCACGTTTCAGCACCGTATGTCATGACGGGCAGGACGCACTGGTTGAAGACCTAAGTCTTCAAACACTGCGGGTTAGGCGACGAGAAGACTTGACGGAGTTTCCCAAATGCTGCCCAACCCAACTGGATCCTTCTGTCAGCTTCCTTCTCAAAGTTGTGTCTACCGAGCTGAATGACTTGCCCTAGGTAGGCACACTCCTTCACAACTTCGAGAAGCGACCCTTCGATGTGGATTGGACTCGGCAAGACGTGCGAATTGTACATGACTTTCGTCTTGTCCAAATTCATGCCAAGGCCAACACGCCGGGACGCTCCATTTAGGCTGTGCAGCATTTGGTCTAGCTGTTCCAACGTCTCTGCCATTATGACGATGTCATCGGCAAATCGAAGATGGGAGATGTACTCGCCGTTAATGTTGATACCCTGTCCAGTCCAGTCCAGCGTCTTGAAAACGTCTTCCAACGCGTTGGTAAACAATTTAGGGGATATTACATCCCCCTGTCTCACCCCCCTGAGCCCCATCCAACTGGATGGGGCTGGTTTTTTGATTCTGGATCTGGACAGTCATCGTTGCAGCGTCATACAAACATCTCAACACTTCGATGTAGCGCCAGTCAATTCGACATCGTTGCATAGAGGCCAGAACTGCCCATATTTCGATGGAGTCGAAGGCGTTCTCGTAGTCCACAAATGCCATACACAGCGGCTGATTGTACTCCTCGGTCTTCTGTACAATTTTTCGAACAGTATGGATTTGGTCTACGGTACTGAAGCCTTTCCGAAAACCGGCTTGTTCTGGCGGCTGGAACTCGTCAAGTCTCCTGGCGAGACGGTTCGTGACGACCCTCGAAAACAGCTTGTATACGTGGCTCAGAAGTGAGATGGGTCTATAGTTCTTCAGTAAGGATTTGACTTAGGTATCAGTGGGACCAAATGAAATTAACATTCTTATAATTGATTTACACAATGTAGAGCATTTTAAACTAGAGGTAGATATACGTATAATCATTTGATTCTATCTAAGGTAGGAATAAACCTGTATGTCAGGTATATCACCCAAGTGCTTACCTATACATAAGATATTATCTAAGATTCCTTAAAGGAAAACAAATACGAAGACGAAGTAGCATGTGGATGATAGTGATACCTACTAATTATCCTCTTTTTATCGAGTTTATTCATTACTAGCTGCGCCCCGCGGTTTCACCCGCTGAAGTGTCGATCCCGTGGGAATATCGGGATAAAAAGTAGCCTATATGTTAATCCAAAGTGACAGCGATCTCTATACAAAATTTCATCAAAATTGGTCCAGTCGTTTGAGCGTGAAGAAGTAACAAACATATAAACACACACACAAACTATCGCCTTTATAATATTAGTGTGATTAGTGTGATAAAGAACCGTATAAATGCTTCAAAACTAGATTTATAAAACCTTTTTATGAACTTCTCGTATCAAGTTACCATGTTACTTAATTTTCTTTGCGAAAACAGCCTTCCTTATCTATGTTATGTACCTACGTTACTCCGTAAATTGATTAAAAGCGTCATTTAGTCGCTTAAAGCGCATGTCACAGCACTAATTACCGTAATGACACTTAGCTTAGTGACCTTTAGTGCTAGCTACTGTTACAGCACGCATGTCGGTAGCAACTAGCAGGCTCTGTGCCGACGCGACTAAGATATTACGATGATTGCAAGATTACAACTATTTCTGGATTAATAACAAAAATGTGTGTTTATTTCAACTTTGTGAGAATTTTGTTATCAACACATAAACAGTCCTACGTAGATAGACTCAAATATCGTAAATATGATTTGGGCGTAGAATGCCCAATTCTCAAAATGGCAACCGAGTCTTTAGACTAATTCTCAAAAAGTCTAATGCTTTAAATGGGTAGGTAATATTATTCATGCGCTGCCAAAAAAATAACATAGTCAGGTTCTGTTGGAAGTCGGAAAATATAATAGTAATTTGACATGTACTTAAGTAATAAGAACTCCAGATAAAACTTCAATCAAATCAAACGTAGTACCGATTGCACTAGCACTACATAGAAAAATAACTTCACTCAGACTCTACAGCAAAAACTTGTTTCAGACCAAATTATATCAAGAACCCAGAAGTCATCAGACAATGGCGTCCCACCCCTAGCCGCCATAAGGGCTAGAGGTCACTGCGGCGCTTCCGTCAACCTGTTGGACGTCCAGACAAGGACGCGGCGATTAATGCGTCCCCACACTATGATGTATCGATAACATTCGCGACCACTTCACTATTACTTCGGTACCGGTTTTTTAGCGATCTTAGATTGCGTGCTGTCTCTATGTAATGTATGATTTAGGTACATGGTGTACTTGGTGTGTAGCTGAACTATGCATAATCACTCAGAAAATACCTACTTGTATTTTTAAACAATTTACCGGCGAAGAAATTTCGTAACACGCTTTCAATTGCAATGACTTTCATTTTGACAAGTCAACAACTTTCGGTGCGTTTTTACGTTGTTGACCAGACGCTTTTTTCCAACATAATTATGCTGATATGAAGCAATGTATTAGCATTTTCAATTGGGGTGCCTGTATTCCTTTCTAAGGTATTCACAGTACCTAAGTAGCAATTTTACTCCCAAAATAGTAAACATTATTATTGTAAAAATAACTAACTACACATTATCAAAGAAGATGATTTTGGGCTTTATCATGCAAATAAGTATGTATGTATTGTATGATTGATACTGATTATAACGATAACGATGAACATGGTAGGTAAATAATTTACTAACGATAGGTTAAAAGGTTTTTCTTTTGGTACAATAATATATTTTATGTATTAATTCACAGTGCCGCGTGCCGTGACTTACGAGTTGTAGGTCATAGGTTCGAACCCTGACAGGTGCTTTGCTTTGTGTAAATTATTTTCATCACCACTGCTCTCAAAAACGGTGAAGGAAAACATCGTGAGGAAACCGGCATGTCCTAGAACCAAAAATTCGAAGACATGTGACATCTATCAACCCGCACTGGGCGCTGCGTGGTGGATTATGGCCCACTCCCTCTCACAGAGAGGAGGCTTGTCTCCCAGCAGTGGGAACATTATAGGCTGAGTATATATGTTATGTAATTCACAGTGTATCTTTGTAAATGTTACACCTCAGCACGGACTACCTGCACAATTGTCTCTACTTCTCACTTCATCCATCCAAAGATTGTCTTTAAAAGTTAAGCTCACTCCACAGGCGACTTTGTCTCTGTCACCTCTGACCTAGACTAGAGTCAAGAGCAAACCCATTTAAAAAAAAGCTTTTAGCGATAAGACCGCCCCCTGACCCCTTGATAAATTTCTACATTTATATCTGTGATTCTCTCATATCTGTAATTATCTGTTGAAAGTATTCTATGTATCTACATAATTATTTACCCTGCCTAAGGAAGGTAATCATTGGGCCTGATTGAATCCTCTGTCGTGCATTTGTATTCGAAGACAAGGGACAAGACACAATCGTCCGGTGTACACAGGGAAACTTCAGCCTTGAGCCCACTTACCTAGCCCATGATTACGCATATTTAACATGAATAAATAGATACCTATTGTAATCTTACACAGAATACTATGCTAAGCAAGTGGCCATCTGAGTAATGGATATCCTTGCATGGACTCCGGCCATATTCTATTCATTATGATAATTAATTAGTTACAATGAAAATTATCAGCCTGTTCTTTAAAAAGGTCAAGTAGTATATACCGACCTACTTGCAAATGTGACATATGCCTTATGTTTAAAGAGGCTCAAATATATTAAAGATCTGCTTTATTCTCATTGGGTCTCAACGCATCGCCCGCTCGCGCTATTGCATCGTGTGCGCGCGCTCTTTCTGATTTTCTTGCTCATTGCTCGGCTCCTAAGGGTCGTGGCGTGATGTTAAATAGCCAATTTGTGGATTACGGCCCACTCACACGTCGTCCTACGTTCTTTTTTTTTTCTTTCTTTCTCTCTTGAAATGAGGAGCCCTATGTCCCAGCAATGGGAACATTATAGGCTGATTATGCCAAAAATATTGTTCAACTGACAAATGCTGTAGACAATTATAACGACGCTGCGGATTTAAGTAACTTAATTAATTAATTTGATCAAATTTATTTCTATTAATGGTCAGATATTCAGTACGGTAACCTTCACTACTTAGTTCAAATAAATCTAAAATGGTATCAATAAAAAAATATTAGAGCATGCAAATGAAACCAGCGCTATTGTATTAGCTGACCGCCGTTGACGATCCAAATTGCGTTCAATGATTGACGGCGTATTATTTGGCCAGACATAACGGCAGCCGCAGCATGCATAACATACTATAAAACATACTGAATCTAACACCTGAATGGTAAACATACAGAAGGTTCACATACAAACCATAATGGCTAAACTGCAGGTAACCTACACCCGCACCAAATTCAAAACGTAAACAAATCCCTTTAAGTAAGTTTCAGATCTTTAGTTACTTAAGACCTAAACACTAGAACAGCCCCTAGATTATCTTTTACGTTTAACTTTTTCCTGTATTTTGGTGCATTTACCAACCAGTCTCTGAGTCTAGTTTAAACAGAGTTGTCAAAACAGTTGTCAAAAATAGACTGAAGTGGGAGGAAAAAAACAAAGAATGTGAAATGCCCATCGTTTTGTGGGTATCACCATTGGGAAGAGGGAAAGATAGAAAATCGCTCAGCTACTCCGCTTGAGGTTTCGACAAGAATTTGGGACCGCTTCAAACTGTCACCAAGCCTTGAATAGAGTTATCCTTCTGCCTCTTTGCTGTTGCTAGTCCACCAATATTGTCTAACACATATTGAAAATATTCAATTTGTATATGAATAGAAAATGTAATCGAAAACATTGCATCGTTTATCTAACTGCAACGAAACGAAATATTGGAATTAAAGAGATTTGTTCATACAATTAAACAGGATCCATATGTAAAATGAACCCTTGGACAGATAGGGGTTCATTTCACTCGTTACGGGGTCATTACGTAACATACTATCAGTAGAAAGGGCTCTGATTTTGACAGTTCAACAACATTCATTGCGATATTTACGTTGTCGAACAGACAAATTTTTCGAACATATGAAGCAATGGATTATCAATGCCCTTCAAAATGATTCAGACTGTATTTGATTAGAGTGTTACGCAATTAGGGTGATGTTGACAGTCACTTTGACCCTTGTACAGGCACATAATTGATACTAAGGTGACTTAGCAAATTATAAAGTTCATTGGAAACAAGTTTTGTACTAATAATTATAATGTAGGTATATCGCATCTTTATAATCACAAACCATGCCCAAAAACCTAATCAACAGAATTAAAAAAAAAGAATTTAACCAATCAAAAAGCCCAATAACAATAATTGTCATCATGCCATATTACAACGAAACTTTATGTTAGTGTTGTGATAGCAATTCATTCGATTTGAAACATAATAGTGACGTAGCAATCGGCAATTAACATAAAATATAATTTATTGGCGATATACCGACGCTTCGGAACTATTACCGATTATGATGCAAATTTTAATGACGTCTATTACAGTTTTGTTTAATTAATAAAAAACGTATCGAAACGAATTTTTAATCGAGTGACGGGTACTCGTGTGGCTTTTTTTTCTAAGTTTGAAGAAATAACAATTTAAAGTATAAGGTTTCCGTTCAAGCTGGCTACTATAACAAGGAAGATAAAATTTAAAACGAACCCATTTTATAGCAAGAATGAGAAGGGATATTCAGTGTGTGAGTTGCAGGGATTACGTTCTGTCAAAGATTGGCAGAAATATATCAGAAAGCTAAGTGTCAAAAAAGGTTTAAAGTAAGGGATTGTAGGTAAGGAGGTAGAACAGAAAGTATCCACTATCGCAATCCCAATCAATTTTGTATTTCAAGCCATCATTTAAGTAACGTTACAAAGTGAAGTTCTACAAAGGTATAACTACTAGCCTACTTTCATTAAGTAGGTACTAATAAGTCTCAGTGACCAAGGAATTCCTAAGGTCCCTTTCTTTAACTAAAAAATATCACAAACTATTTCCAACAAATTACACCCAATTAAAATATTCTAGTAATGAAATGATCAATAATTAGCTCAGCCAATTACCGTCCAGGTGTTAAAGTCACCACCTACCATCGTTTACCCTGTATTTTTTTATGCAGCCTATGTCCTTACAGGTCCAAAGTTTCAAGCATTAGTATGCGATGTACGACCGACATTATTTGCATATCGATAAAGGTTAACAATGCAATTACGCGTGTCGATACTCGATATTACAATAAAACAAAATCGACAGCACTAAGTTTCAGCGGTTTTATTGGGGACGATGTTTTTAGTCGAGTCGTGGTCGCAATGGTCGTCTCGTTCGTAAAAGAGTTTTTGCTATACAGTATATTATATCATTGTGTTTTGGTTTTGCATAGCTGGATCTGCAGGGTACCTAATAACGTAGGTAGGTAACACACTAATAGTAGGAATGGCTTTCATTTTGCTAGTTCATCAACATTCATTGCGGTATTTACGTCGTTGAGCGCGAAAATCGAACATATGAAGCAATGGATTAGCAATATCCTTCAAAATGATTCAGATTGCGATTGATAGTGTTACGCAATTAGGTTTAATAAATAAAGGATTAAATCAAAATATGATTGATATTGGTGAGGTTAAAACTGTAAGAGAGACAGACTATTAAGTGAACCATTGCAGATTTAGTTCCCTAAGTTTTAGCTACCTACCTATATTTTCATCCCAACATGAAAATCATCAAAATCAATCGTATCGCCGTCGTATCGTGAGTTCAAAAAAGCAATTATTCATGAGCCATCCGCAGTGGACATGCAATTATTACAACTAAACAATCCAACATTCACGGTAAGCAAATAATAATTCAAAACAACTATTATTGCAATAATGTTCCTATTACATTATGTTAAAAACTTACACCTATTCGGTATGCGGCTAACTATTTAATATATAATGTAATTCAATTACATATAAAATGATGTTGGTAGATTTATCTACAAGCAAAATAATTCGTGTGCTTAGTTATAATTATTGTTTACAGAAAGGCAACGATGCATTACTAAGAAGTGCATTAAAATTTATTTGAAAAACTAAGAATTAGTCATTTTGTTTGAAAGTATTAAATTAATGAATATAGATTAAGGTGGTAACAAGATTTGGGAGGATTTGGATCGAGGTCCAGGTTAAAAAAAAAAAAAATGTTTACATATCTCTCCATCGTGAGGAAACTCACCCGCGTGGTAGATTACAGACCACTCCCTCTCACAGAGAGGAGGCCTGTGTGACCTGTGTCCCAGCAGTGGGAACATTATAGGCTGATTATGTTATTAACATACGTGGGTACATTTTTTTTCTAAAGGTTCACTATTCCTTCACGTTTCCAGATTACGTCCTGATTTGGATCTTGACAATGGCAGCTCTTATTGTTTAGCAGACATGCTTAAACGATCGAATTGGTGAGCTTTAATATGACACCACGTCACTCTTTGTTACTATGGGGTAAGAACCTATTTCTCGATCTGCACTCAACTCTCAAGGCGATTAGAATATTTCTCGCAAGTCGCACCTGCATCCACCTCTATAGCTACTGATAACCTCTGACTGCAATCACCAATCCCGTCTCTGACCTCGGCTCGAAGGGCTAGCCCGGGTTCTCTCACAATCGGTTAACCCTTAAATGTCACTGGTGTCAATATCGTCACATCGACGTCAGGCGAGATATTACTGACATTTATGATTCGATACTGCCTAGTGGTTTTATTGGTACTGAGCAAAGGGACCTTGCATTCGAGTCCTAGGTCGGGCAATTTTATTGAGACAGCCGATTTTTTTTTTCTTGATTTTTGCGCTGTTTGTGACAATAGCCTACATGGGACTTAGACACAGCGAAATGTGGTAGTAAATACTTCTGCCTAACTCTTCGGGATAAACATGCGTGATGATACGTAATGTAATTAATTTAAAAAAAAAACCGTCTGACCCATTTTTGCTTTAATATCGATCTATTCGTATCTCCCGATCACTGATCCAGATCTCTTCAATGCCAGACATGACGTTTGATTGACGGATTGACGGCCAAACACGCTGATTGGATATAATTACGATGCATATTTTGTTAATAAACAATTGTCTGAACGTTTACTGTTTTTTCGTCCCTATTGGACGGTAATAACGTTGAATTTCGTATGGTTCGAGAGAAAGAGTAAGTTGGTAAAGTATCCTTCGAAATTATTAGTCGTGGCGGTAGGTTCGGTATTTGAAATCATTGTGTTGTGATGGGATCAAACGAGATCCTTATTCAAGTCAGTTTGCGGTTAATCATAGACGATGTTAGATGAAAAGGTTATAGTTACACAGCTATATTGATGGTCTAGTCAACTTAGCACTAAATTGGCCGTTAAAACGTGCTATTAGCGGGTTGACTTGCATTTTGTTTTTACCGCCAAGTTTGAAATAATACTGTACAAAATTTGAAAGTTGAAGTCCTTCTTTCTTGTATCCATATTCTGTATTATTTTTAAAGCGAACGCACCTGCCACACACTTTGCATTACAGGATAGTTGTGTCATAGGAAAGCTAACAAGATTACACATGTCAGCACGTCAATTTCTATTGTTTTGACAAAAACATATTGTTGGCAAAGGATTAGTTTAGATAATTGGACAGCAGCATCGTTCTACGACAGCCTACTTGGCTTAAAATCTCTTCTCCTTCCTTCCCTGGTTCCATTATTTGGTGTCGGGTCTCCTCACTTTGCGGCATGTAGTTCGGGCCTGGATTGTATGTTCTGGCAATTCGTTTTGCTTGAGGTCTCTTGGACTACCAGGTCAATAGCAGGAAGATCTATCTTTTGTTCCGGTAAGTTCTAAGCGATTTTAAATTGCACCACAATGAAATGGTCCTCACTGTGTCTTTTAACGTGATAAAGATCTGAAGAGAATCGTTGGTCTAGTGGTCGCAAGCGCTACTGCTAAGGATGATGTCCTGGGTTTGATACCCGGGTCGTACAAATTGTCATTGGGTTTTTTTTATCCGGGGTTTATGGCAATAGGCTCACCCCCTATTACATGGGACTTAAACATAACTAGCGAAATGTGACTAGGTACACCTCTCCGTACCTCTTTGGAAAATACAGGCGCGAGGTTTTGTTATGTATGGCATGTCCTAGACCCAAAAATTCGAAAACCAGTGGCCCGGGTAGTAGATTTTAGCACACAACCTCTCGAAGAGAGGAAGCCTGTGTCCCAGCGGTGGGAACATTATAGGCTGACTATGCTATATTTTTGTGAAATAGAAGACATTCTCGTGAAATAGAAGTAGAGAAAATCTATTTCCAAAGGTTTCTAGGTTCCCCTAGATGGATCGCCTATCTACCCAGATCCAATTCTGAATACATGGTAGTCTGCTGAATACCAAAATTTATGATCGTATATTTATCTGTAAGTGCGTAATCAACAGGTGTATTATCTTATCCAACTTTATGTAAAGCTTACAAAACTATTCATTAGATTGAAAACAAAACGCATCGGGTTTGCGTCGGCGATGGACGGCCGTCCGTCTTGCGAAGCTGTACATACGATCGATGTTCAATCGTACTAATAAACATAGTAGTATAGTTAAACGGCATTGCATGCGTTTAATAAAAGTAAAATTGGTTACAATAAAATTGAAATTGTTTGGTTAGCAGGCTCCTGTAAAGCTACCATGGATTTGACTATTGATGCCTGTAGTCGATTTTTAAAGAAACTGAATCAAGTAAAAGAATTAGGCATCCCTAATGAGCACTCTACTTAACAGGAAACCAGAAATTAAAGTTGTCCATGACTGGAAATGTAATAAGCGTAAGCATAATCCGCCTATATTGTTCCCACTGCTGGGACACAGGCCTCCTCTCTGTGAGAGGGAGTGGGCCGTAATCAACCACGCGGGCCTAGTGCGTGTTGGCAGATCTCACAAGTCTTCAAATTTTTGGTTCTAAGACATACCGGTTTCCTCACAATGTTTTCCTCCATCGTTTTGAGGGCAGTGGTGATGAAATAATTTACACAAAGTAAAGCGCCTGTCAGGGTTCGAACCTACGACCTATACAACTCGTAAGTCTCGGTCGTTACCACTGCTCACTGGAAATGTTAGACTAGTCTAAAATAATGAAGTCTAATGTAGAAGACGTTGCAACATGTCTTAGGACTACTAATACTATCTATCATATGGAAATTAAGCACAACTGAATAACACAAAACGAATAATAAAACAAACTGTCATAAGACAGGAACAAGTTACCATACAAACACTGGAAAATCATCATTCTCTTCTTATTTGGGGTCGACGCAGCCTCTCCTCTTCTTCTATACTTCTCCATTAGTTGTCATCTCAGTAGTGAACACCATTTTAGCCATAATTATCATCTTTTATACAGTCCATCCATCGTTTCTTTGGTCGAAGAACTACTAATATAAAGCAAAGTATCGCTAACATCACTTTCCCCTAAACATTTCTAATCATACCTGATACCTCTCCAACTAGAAAATTCAAAAACATAAAACGATCACCCGGTACAGTGACGCCAAAAAATATCTGCAGCGCAATATTATTTGATATAGCTACATGGAGTTAACACTCCGCTGCATTCATTCCGGCCTGATTGATAGAGTGATTGATTGGCACATGACGCGAACACTCCCGATGTAATAGCCCAGTAAACAGGTTCGCGATTCGCGACCAAATACTCTACCTCTAAATTGAGATTAATATTTTTTGTGTAATCTGTGTTAATTTTTGTTTGTTTATGTTTTTTTGGGTTGTTTGGGTGTTGGAGTTGTTGTTTAAAATAATCTATTATTGGCATAATTATGATGTGTTAACTGATATCTTCGTTTTAGTTATTTAGGGGACCGTTTTGTCAGTCTCAATTTAATCTATTAAGGAGAGATGCAAGAGACAAAATGCTCCATATGCTACACTACACCCCATTAAAAAATTCCCATTATGAAATAAGCAGAATTCTACGCCCCAGTAACACGCACACACACAAAAACAATTGGCCCTCCGGTACCAACTTCCGTGCACCTGAAACATACAAACAATCACACATCCATACTCAATAACGCTTCGCAACAGCATCTTTACAAGTCATTAGACGTGCCACCGCCCCCCCCCCCCCCACGCTTCCCCCTCACCCCGAGGGCCCCGCACCCGTTTGTAATTAACTGAGGGCCATAAATTGACCGTAACTGTCATATCATATTGATTTAGTCCCGTGAGCGTACCTACGCCTTGCTCGGAGTTTTCAGCCTCGCAGGGGTAGGGGAAAAATTAAAATTGTTTGGATTGACGCTATCGGGGTGCGGTGTATCGGGGTTGATGCTCATGTTAGAGCTTCACTTCTATTCTCTGTAGAAATAGAAATTTGTGACTACGCAATTCTGAAATAGAAGTCCCGTATAATGACAACATTTACATTGATTCACGTCTCAATAAACGTTTACTGAGTCATATCTTGTCTATGCTCAAAGAAAAGTTTTACTGAAAATTCTTTAATCCTTGACTCAGTTAGTGATGGCCAGTAAAATTACGAAGTGTTGAAAAAATTACAATCACCCAATTTTATTTTCGTTCATCTATTGAAACAGATTCATTCATTCTTTCATTCGCTTCATTCATAACAACTAATTTATCACATTGAACGTTTCAATTGCATATCAGAATTCCGTAATAAAACAAACATGGGGCGATTCGAAAATAGTCGGATATCAAACATAATACGACTCATTTAAATCATATTCACATATAAAAAATTCGTTCCGTATGCATATACATACGTTCTTGCCAACACAGAGCCGTGAATGAAGTGAAGACAGCAATATTACCGCTTTGCAACGATTGAGACTGTCAAAACAACGCTAACTAGCGAAATCGAACAACATTTGGCCGGCGGATGATAGAAAACAAACATTTACTTGCCATTCTTAAACAGATGATCCGATTCAACAAACATTATTGAACGAATTTACGAGCCATCGAGATCAAAGTCGTAATACAAAAATATCTACTGTAATCAGGAGACTGGCGTTAGTTTCTTAAGAGCTGTGCTTAAGGAGCAATTTTGTGCGTGAGATGACTTTGATGAGTGTGGATGCAAATGTGGGCGCCATGTTTTTTTCCCGCGCCAACAATCGCGCGCTGCTGCCGCAGCGAAGCTTCTTTTTTCTACTGTAAGTTCCTGATCGCGCTAATTCTGATTGAGAAGCATTTTTTGTTTCGATTGTGTAACATTTTAGACACGTTCTCGATATTTCGATGATTGCTACGGCGATGGCTGATCAAAGATGGCCTGGATCTCATTCAGCCTTGATGTGTGAAAGATTAATACGTTTTTACAAATATTGGAGCAGTTGTTTGGACAATAATTTCATAGCTGATAGGAAACTTTGCAACTGGACCGATGACATGATTCAATCTTCTTCGATGATTCTTAGATTTGATGCTATTTTCATTATTTGGATACGTGCTATGAATGAGTTTCATACATTTCTTCTTTGTCCAGTCCGAAATACCTATAACAGTTTTTTTTACTAAATTAGATAGAGTTATCACTACACACTTTAATCTATACAAGTATCTTGTCTAAAATAATATTGTGCTTACAAAATTTTCATCACCAGGTTTTGTTTGACCCATCTCTATTTTTCAGCAACAGCTTTATCTCATCTCTGTTTACATGCTCCTTATTTTATTTCGTCAATGTCGTTATCTCTATCGGTCACATTCTCAGTTGTCTGTTGTCACTCACGCTCATGATCTTCAGTGATTTGAGATGTGTGATTTGTAAGATAAGCCAAAATATGAAGTTAACACAATTCAAAATAAAAATAATGTATATATCCTCTGTATCTCTCTTTATTTCGTTTCTTCAACAGGATTTTGCATGTTGATTTTCGGCAATATTTCATCTAATCTTTGAATGAACCAAATCTGATAGACGCAGAGTCAAACATGTTTGCTTCTTAAGAAAATATAGTCAAGTGTATGTATAGTATAGTATATTTATATAGTATTGTTTCGTTTACATAAACGACTATGCATCTCCCCGGTGCTGATCTAGTCACGAAATCAATACATCAGTCTGTTCTGGAAAGCACACTACTACTGTAACTCCTTGCCTACACCCAATTTGACAGCGACCATTAGAAAAAAAAACGGGTTTTATTTATCGCCCCACTAAAATTCCTAGTGATTTCACATCTAGGTAACTTATCTTATAAATCGTGAAATGTGTCAATTAACTCCAGTTTAATGTCGTATTTATGTTAATAGACGTCTGACGGACATTTTTGGGCATACACAAAAAGAGACTCGGCAGGATGCGACCGGCACCTCGGCACCAGTACACTCGGGTATTTTTAAATGTCAAATGAGTTAAATAAGTGTTGTGGCTTGTAGCCGCGTGACGGCTGATTGATTGGATGATTGACTTTTCGCATTCAAGGGTTAATGTTATTTTTTCTTTTTTGCTTCACCAAAGCGAAAAATGTCATTGGTTTATTTAAAGCCTGATCAATCAGATGAATATCCATTTTTATTTTAATACTCATAAAATTTTGTGCCAAAAACGACTGCCAATTAATCGACATTGAAAGGAACGTTAATTAGTTAAATGGGACATAAAAATCGGTAAATTTATCATTACTTAAATAATCATCAAACATTAAACGAATTTAAAAAAACAGCTAAAAAGCTGTCAGAATTTATGTACATTGAAATCATTTAGGTAATGAAAGAATTAGTAAGAGCTTAGCAACAAAACTTATTATATTAATAATTATTCTAATTTCAATCAGTAAGTACTTTGGTAGATGGATGTCATAAAAATAATATAAATAACGCAATATAAATTATTGGGGTATCGAGAAACCTCGTATCGATGTTAATAATCGTAGTGGGATACATAAAACGTATCTGTTAATACATTCTTGATTATCAAACCGTGGGACTGTTTGTATGTTATTTATGTATCGTGCTTCAGTTAACGCATTGATCGGAGCTACAGCCGACGTAAATTTTAATGACGGAATCCGAAAAAAACTATTTTTATAAATAATGGTACATCAATACATAAATAATGGGACCAGTCTGAGGGACTAGTACCAATAACGCGAATAAAAATAAATATTACTTAACCATTCGAAATAAATATGGCGGATGATTTATGGCGTTATTGACATTGGGTGCGCGGGCGCAGGCGGCCATCTTGGCAGCTAATTGCCAGTCTGTCATTAAATCAGTCACGCATTGGCTATTAGACGGATGTTCGAATATTTGTTTTGTGGCGACACCTAGGCAAA
This sequence comes from Amphipoea oculea, assembly GCA_945859645.1. NCBI lineage: Eukaryota > Metazoa > Arthropoda > Insecta > Lepidoptera > Noctuidae > Amphipoea > Amphipoea oculea. The sequence continues at coordinate 22,546,172 of OX243873.1, forward strand.
TTTAAGTTTTTTATTATATTTGATCTTAAATGACTTTCAAGTCGTCAGGCCAATCGGTTCGATACCACTCGGTGGTCTATGCAAATGTCTAGAATAGGAGGAACGGCTCTTTAATTATCAATTTGTTTTATCATCTGTTTTTCCAGAACGAGGTTATTTTAGGCGATTTATTAATTAACAAATGTTTGTTAATTATGGAACGTGCTTAATTTAGGATCATGTTACCGCTTATTAGCAAATATTAGTGGTCAAACGAATTTTCTTTAAGAAAGAAATACCGAACTATGTAATCATTCCTTAAAATTTCCTATGCTTATATGGGAAAAAGTTTTCCATTTAGGATAAAATTGAGGAATCGACCAATCAAAAGCGATCTGGATGTATATTGTACCTACTTTATTTTTATTTAGTCAATTATTTTTTTGTTTTTCTATATTAATTCTGCTAATATTATTACTAATGCGCTCTGGGAAAGAGTAGTTGCTCCGTTTAAAAGTATCAAAGTGTGCGTCAAAGGATGAACCGTTGCGGTACTGGGTACAATGTACTTGATACCGGTACCGCTTGAAGCTACAGTCTATGGTAACTTGTTGCACATAAAGTTATACATGACTACATAATAATGTACCGTTTAGTAACACTTACGGGTCCGATAAAGTTTACATGGGAACTAGTGGACTACTTAGATACTTACGTAGGTACATACGTTGCACCTATGGTAGGTAATCATATTTTAATATCATGAACTTGGTTTGATCAATTAATATCACTGATTATTGGAAAACAAGAGAAAAAAGAAAAACATTATAAGAAATGTGGCTTCTCAGGAGCTGGTAATAAAAGTAAAAATAAATATGTAAGAAAATCAACGTTTGGAATTTTAATCTTTGTTCCTTGAGAAAGTTAACAAGGAATTTAAGCTGAGCAGAAGCTAAGAGGCAACTCAAAATTTTCCCATAACCAGCTTGCTTCCTTTATAAAATATTTATTCAGTTTATTTTACAATTTAATGTGTGTACTTACACAGAGAATAAGACTAGAAAAAATACTGGAAATGAAAAGTACAAAGGTGCTGTTTCTTTATATAGAAACCGTTTCCTGCGGAAAAGATGGAATAAAGAGAGTAGTAGATAGTCACTACACCAGTAACTGGGTTGTGGAGGACAGATAGGCTGTCGCTCCATGTAAAATACAGGTATAATTCAGCTGCATCCGGTAAGACTGGAAGCCGACCCCAACATATGTAGTTGGGAAAAGGCTCGGTAGATGATGATGATAAGATAGTCAATACAGTGTAAAGGAATTCAATAATTTAATTTATCCACAAAGATAAATAATGTTTCTAGTTTCTTTCTATAACCTAATCTCGGGCAAGTCCAGACACAGACACTTCCTGGATGAAATATGAATATATGAAAATATGAATATATGAATAGCAAAGAATATAGCTACAAAAATCAGTATGGATTTCAAGTAGGTAATTTTTCTTTGTTCATTCATGGTTAGGTGATTCGTTACAAGGAAGTTCCCAGAAAAAAAAAAAATATGGGCAAATGGTTAAAGCTTCCTCTTGGTCTTGAAACTAACTTTCTAACCGGCAACATGACTTTAAATTTTATAAAAGAAGAAAACAGAGTTAAGGTATTAACTATAGTACCAATCAGTCTGCGCAGCCTTTTCCCAACTATGGTTTTCAGGCTTCCAGTCTAACTGGATGCAGCTGAATACCAGTACTTTACATGGAGTGACTGCCTATCTGATCTTCACAACCCAGTTGCTAGGTAACACGGTACCTAAGTTTAGTAACCTTACTGAAAAATCAAACTTAAGATAGAGTAGAAATAGGGTAAAAGTAGAAAGGCATGCCTTTGAAGACAGTAAAAGTTTATTCAACACATAAATGGAAACTATACAAATCATAGCGTAGCCGATTAGACTCATTTATAATAAAAAAACTAGCTTCTGCCCGCGACTTCGTCCGCGTGAAAGTTCACCCTCCCCCCATTCACCCTCTTAGGGGTGGAATTCCGAAAAACCCTTTCTTAGTGGATACCTAATCTTCACAAAGAACACACCCTCCAAATTTCATGTCTCTAGGACCAGCGGTTTAGGCTGTGCGTTGATATATCAGTCAGTCAGGACTTTGAATTTTATATATTTAGATAGAACAAAATAATTTCAAGAATAACACAAAAAGCATGATTTATGACATTATCATCTTCAAATCGTGTCAATGGTATGTAAGGATATTAATTTGTCTATTGTGTTGTAGTCTATTGGCTCGTTGAGATCATCTGAGGTGCAGTGTAGGCGTAGGTAGGTGTAGAACACTGGGACCGGTGTTCAATGTGACACTACGGATGATACAGAATTGGCTCTATTAAGAATAGATACTCAGAGGTAAAATGGATGTGGTTGTGATGGAAGCCGACAAAAATTATATATATGTTTAATTTTGTTTTTTTTATTAATATCTTAATGTTTTTCCAAACCTACAGAACAGATCATACGGCAATGTTTAGTGTGTTGACGACAGACATTCTTTCTTTGCCAAATGTCTTGGCTTGTATTATTTGAAAGGAATCCATCACAAATGTCATCCCTATACAGCCACCAAGGCACGATTGACTGTCACCCTATCATTATCATCATCATAATATGATATTGTTCATCTTATTTTCCGTCAACTAGATTATTTTTTTGTTCGTGTTCTTTCTCGCGTCATGTTTGCCGCTTATAAACGTATTATTTTTCATTCTTTCATCTGCCTAGCCTTTTGCCTACTAAGTTGGGGTTGGCTTTCAGTCTAACCGGATGCAGCTGATTACCAGGATTTTACAAGGAGCACCTGCCTATTTGACCACCACATCCCAGTCACTAGGTAATAAGATACCCCTCGGTAAGACCGGTTGTGTGAGAGCCGGAACCAACGGCTTAAAACGGATGGTCATCAACGGTCTCGCCATCCACAGATCGACCTCGGCAAGCGTAGCTTAACCTACGTTCGGCATGTACGACTGTTATTACTAAGCCAATAAATTAGTTAACATCTTGAAATATTTTTTTCAAACTTGAACGTATGGCGATGTTCACTCAGTTACTATCTTGGAGATAGATTCTTGCCAAAGTGTCGCGACATGTATTAATTAAAAGGAATCTGTCACATGTCATTCTTATACGGCTGCTAAGGCATGATCAACCGTCATTTGCGATAAATTTTTGAGCATTTTAACATTTTACTGACTTCACGAAGCAGTAGAAGAAACTATAAAAGGCAGTGACTACACTATGAAAATCTGTACCATTGGGTGCCTAATAGGCATATCCGCAGGTAATCAGTTACAATTCATTGTTGTAGTAAGAAGTATAATAGAAAAGATTATGATGGTAACAAAGAAATATTAATAAATAACTTGTGCGTGGATATCAAATTTATCATTACAAAGAATGAGTACTATTTTATAAATTACTTTTATTAAAATGTAAGTACCTACTTATTTACCTGGATGATGTTTTTAATATTCTGAATATAGAATGAGCGATGAACCCAGCAAATAAAATTGCAGTTAAAAATATATTTGCGACAGATGTCTTGCAGGTAATTGTAGGGAATTGGTTATATTTCTCAAGCCATGTGGGTTACAACCGACATATTAAATTAATTGAGAAAAAATGACTTCATATGCAATAGTAGCTTGTCTTATTAAATATTACATGTATGTTGTTAATGGGAAATAACAGTCCTTGAGTAAAAATTAATGTTTAATATCCATGAAATAATTTTACAAACAATATGTTCATGAAAAGAAGACTCACTTTGGTCAACACAACTTGGCGTTTACCACAATTGGTTCTTTTAGCAAAACATTCAGAATCAATTAAATTAATTTTCTTTCTTTAGGTACCTGAATCTCAAATGAAACTTGATACCATAAATTAATAACAAGAAAAAAATATTAATTGAATCCCTAAAAGATGAACCATAAATAATAACATATTCTCGACCATAAACAAGTCAAAGTTATGGAAGATCTAGCAGATGTCGCGTCACATGGCATCTATAAATTTTAACTTGTCGTATTCAAAATGTCGGGTTCAAATTGTTTAATATTATATCCATAACTGATAGGTTTCGTGGCAGGAATATTTAAGATAGGAATCAATAGTTATATAGTTTTGTTTGGAAGTAAGTCTGTTGACGATATTAAACAAAAATACAATTGGGCAAAGAACTTAAGAGCAAGCTGCAATTGGTAACATACATTTTTTGCTTGTTTATTTAATTATTAGTATTGATTAAGCTTTCTTCTTGGTCCACTCTTTCTTCACGTGACCAGAGGGCTGGACTATTTATTGGCCAAAGAATCAGCATTGCCATACAACGTGGCAATGTGGCCAGCCTTCTGGGCACTTTTCCCGCTGACAGCAATGCGAACGAAATTTTTGTTGACTTAAGATTCTTTACCCTTGTTTTTTATATACAAGAACATATTATTATTTTAAGTCTGATAGCTTATATGTCAATATTATCACCTAATAACTACTTACAGCTCTAAAACATTCTTCTTACAATACCAGCTTTTAACACTCTCTCATACCGATTAGAAAACCATAACGTTTGGAGAAGAAATTGTTTAAAAAATTAAAGAAACAGTATTAACAATAATTCTGTTTATGATTCACCTGTCGAACACAAAGGACCAAAATTTTTTTTAATTTATATATTCAAATACAAAACAAGCAGTAGAAATTTAAATCAATGTGTTAACAGATTAATATCCTTACAAATACTTATAAAATAATAATAAATAATTCAAACTGCAAACCATTGTTTTATAAAATGTTTTGAAAACAGCTTATGAACCAATATTAAAGAGATTATTTGCCAATAATAATAAAGACAAACAATGCAAATGCAACATGCCAATAAATTTTCCGTTAAGCATATCGTAATTAAAAATTGCTTCGTTTTCAATCAATTATTGATCAATGTCATTCGTGATTGCGACATTAGCAATAAAGCTTTATTATTCACTTCTATTGTATTTATTATTAAATTTATGACATTTGATTGTCAGGTAATCCAGCGCTTGCGTCAGTCGTTACGTCTTAGGTACTGTTTTGAATATTTATTGCCATTTTTCTTTTCTTAGTAAAATACGTAAGTTGAATAATTATTTTCTAATACTTATTTTTAATTAATTATGCCAGTGGGTTCCCAATCCGGGAAAGTAAGGTACCAATGTAATATTTTCAATCCATATACCCATGTGCTTTCTAAGTTTATCTTGGACAGTCATTGCTGTCATCGGTGAAGGAAACCTGGACTTGAGTTATTATACGTCTGAAATTTCCAACCCGTCTTGAGCAAGCGTTATGATCAGTGCTTGCGCTTTCTCTGTATGAGATAGGGCTTTGTCCAGCAGTGGGTTATAATTTTGAAATATTATAATTTTGCCATATTATTATGTTTAACATAACGCAATGAAAAATGTTGCCATGGTAACAAATGCGACAGGTATTTTAGCAATGCGCATCGAAGGACCGCTTTTACACTTTTCCTAAGTTGTTGACCTGTTGGCCAAGGTCTGGGTTATAAGCAGTTATGCTAGTAAGGGAATAGGTGCAGTTTTATTAAATGGAAATTTACCTACCAATACTTAGTGTTTTTTTTATTTGTACATCACACCAATCGGTAGATACTAAATTTGTATTACTTCGTGCCATAAAGAATAAGTGCATTTTAGAATTAAAAAGACTTTTCTTCCTTTGGAAATATGTAGGAACAACAGAATCGGAAGTAAATTGACTTTTTTTTGTTATTATTTTGCATCAACTGAGTACTTAAGTGTTAGTAGGTTATTTATCTTCTATTATAAAATTCTTGAATAATTGCTCAATAATTAAGCCAATTACATAAATTGTACTTACTAAATTATATTTTTAACTTAAGAGTTAGTTAGAATTGTATCGTCAATAGAATAAGTAAATACCCGCATGACAGGCACTTAGTAATTTTTTTAAGTTACACAAATATTGAAAGTGACTAAAACGTTAGTTCCTACTTATTACATGTAACTCAACAAAACGAATAATAATACTGTACATTTTTAATTAATTAATTATTTCATAATTTTAATTTTTAATTACACTTAAATATGACAGTACTTAAGTTATAGGAGAACTTAGAATTTAGGTTTTCTTTAAAAAACTGCCAGAAAAAATCTTATAATCTTCCACACATTCCTTCCAAACAAATTTTGCACTAGGCATATTGCGTTTTCGAAAACGTCTTTATGTACACAATGTTTATGATGTGGCGTCCCGCTCTAGCGCCCCGCCCCTGCCCCGCATGCTTGCCCCCCTCCCCCTTCGCTCCCAGCATAGACGCGTTGCAGACGCTTGGGGCGCGCGCCACTCGACTATTTAAAATGACGACTGTGTGCATTGCTTTACAAAAATAAAGATGGCGGACTGGGGAAAAAGGACGTGGATGCAAAAATATTGGACGTTTCTTTTGTGGTTTGCTACTTTTTCTGTTCTTTTGAGAGTCTGATAGATGCAAAAGTAATGCAGAAGTTTTCTTCAAGTTATGTAACTTGTATGAAGGGTAAACTTGATTCGAAGAACGTTTTTGATGCAGGTTTCAGAGTTCAATGCAGGATTTGTATCATTACATTAATTTCCTAAAAAAAAATTCCATTATTTGTTTAATTAGTTGGATTCAGGCAAGAGCAATATTTTTCTCATATAAACCTAAATTGGAGTTACTGCAGACTTTCTTTACCTACTGATTTTACAATTTTCTATTTCTAGGATCTCTATGGCATCAAAATCTCGATGACCATTAATCTAGCTATCATTTAAAGTTTCTATCGCTTTGGAACTATCATAATTCAATTTTTTGTAAAATCTCTTACATTATTTTTTTGGAGTAAACAATTACCGGCGTTGTTTTTTGGAGTAAACAATTACCGGCGTCATTTAAAAGTACGAATAACTTCATAAACTTTTCGCGAACTTTATTCGACACCTTTCAGACACTTGAAACTCTTGCCATAACTATTCAACAATGCTCTTAGCTTGTCAGCATAATAAAAAGCAACAGTGAAAAGTGTTTATGTAACACTTTACAGAATTTTCATGTAGTTATTCCTTTGTTACAGCTTATTTTATCAGCAAACGCCCGGCACAGTACCGTCGCGGGCCGTCGCCGCATCCTCACTGAATTCAGTAGCCGTCACAAAGTTTTCAGTGCCCACCACGCATTGTGAAACTTAACAGTACTACACTAAACTATCTACTTCATCTAAATATACAAAATTCCGGACATTTGTTCAAAGAAGCAGTTTAAAATGCGTGAAATATTGTTAAAAAGCGATAAAATATTTAAATATAGAGTTAGTATTTGTTTGTCGCGTATACTAAAAGTATGCTTACCTTCGTTTTCCAATGAATATTCTTATTTGACAGACAATAAGAACACCGCTCCACCTGTCACAACGAGCACCTAAGCAAGCAATGCCACTTGAGACCCTCTCATATAACCATTGTTTTTTAAACTTCTATTTGTTTTCGAAATACGTGAAACGAATTCCTTAGCACATCAAACACTAAGTACGATGTCGTTGAACCTCTTTCCAATCCATCAATAGTAAACTTAAACAAATCAGCCGTATTTGAACAGATGGGCTGCGACGGTGTGTCGGTCGAGCAAATACGTTGAAAATGCTTACTGGAATCGCACAGCGCGGGTCACTTCACACAAATAACTGGCACTAAGTTAACTGGACACAATATTTGGCACAGCACGTGAACATGTCATTGGATCGTTTGCGCGTGTATCGTGGCGTGTTTACGCGGGCGAGGGCGAGCGCGGGTGGCGATGCGGTTGCGTCGCGCGCCGCGGCCGGAATGACGCGCGGAGCGGACGCCCGCCGACGACAGCGCCACGCGGCGCCGAACAGAACTAGCGCATTCAATCAAACGTCCAGCCGCGATAAGATGCAACTGCTTTTTTGCACAGTACTGCATTCTTATTGTGATTGATCTTGTAAATTAAAATGGTTGCTTATTGTAGATATTATGTCGGTGTTAAATTAAGTTTTTACTTTAGTTTAAACAGCTCTATTTTTTTAATCTAAAATTAACTTATAAATCTATTATTTTCGATAAATATAAGTAACCTGCATCTTTTTTAATCCAGTTTCACAAAAAAAAATTATTATTAGAAAGTACTACTTTAAACATTAATTACTATGATTAATTAAGTTTCCAAACAAAACTTTCTGAGAAAACTAACTTTAAACGAGAAAAACTTACGGTTTCCTGAAAAAAAATAAAAATATAATCGAAATTAACCTGTAAAATAATCGAAACATAAAAAATATGAACATGTCAAAACATTGCAAAAAGTCAGTGGGTCTGACGTGACCTTGCACCGTGCAGGCGGGCGCGCGTGCAGTGTCGCCGTCCCGCTCGCGGGGCGCGGCGACTAGGCCCCGCCCCCCGCCCCCCGCCCACCTCACCGCGCCGCCTTTTTACCTTTTTGCCCGCTGCTAACTCACTTTCGTTACGATTGTACCTACGTTACTTATACTTACTACATTTTATTAAAATAATTACTTTAATTATTATTCATGTTTGATTAATTCATTTTTATTAATGCTATTTTAATTTTGTAAATAGATGTTTAAATGGTTAGGGTCGATTGTTGTGTGTCATTGGTCATTTATACCTATGCATAATATTTTATTCCGGATAATATGATTTAATTAGCAACAATAATTATTTTGACAAAATTTAGTTTTTAAATTAAATTAAAATTTTCACAGCTTTGTGTTTTTTCTCGAAAGGAGAAATTATTTGGTACCTACAAAAAGATTTTTTTTTTTGTAGATAGGAGAAATTACCTACTTTGTAAAAATTTTTTTTTTTTGTTTTTTGGTGAAAGGAGAAATTACTTGGTAAAAAATGGATTTTTTTTTTTCTTTGTGTTCATTATTTATTTCATTTCAATATTTTAGGTAGGACTACCATTTACACCTAAACCTACAAATAAGTTAATCATAAATTAGGTACTTATATTGAAAAAATTAAACTAGTGCCTATGCTTTTTTTTCAGTTTTAGGTATGTGCCTAGGTTTAACTATAAATTAATAAAGCTGGTGTAGGTACCTATTTCAATTTGATTATTAAAAAAGTAAAAAGTAGGTACTTAAACGAATATTAAATGTTTGTTTTTTTTTTATTTGTTAAAAAAAATGTTTATTTCAATTAGGAATATTTAATTATAATATTTTCAATGCTAAGGAATTTTACCCCGGTTGATGGAATAAAGAAAAAAGGCGTAAAAATTATACCTAGCCATCAAACGGTCTTCAATATATTTAGGTAGGTACCTACATACCTAAGTACAAAGAAGATTCATTAGATGCACGTAATAATAATAAAAAAGTTTGCACATTCAGTGTTCTTCCCTAAAACACGTTACTCCATAAAAATCTCATATTTCCATTATGTTCTCACATAACATTACCGGCTACTTTTACATAGCACTATGTTCCTTCACATAGCACTTTACTGAAATAGAAATAAGGCCGAAAATCGAAAAAAACGTAATATTTCAATAATAACCTGAAACACGCGTAATTTTACGACCAGAATCGTAAAAATCCGTTTTTTTTTTCGTCAATATAATTTTATTCGCGTTTAAGTTCGCTTATTAAGCAGAGATGTGGCTATTTTCGGTTTTTACGAACGATTTTGACGAAGTTCTGATAAATATAAGGAGTCAAGTGTGAGATTTTTATTGAGTCGCTTTTAATTTGATGTGATGTTGGTCCTGCGGTCCGAGGAAACAGGTACTGACCTACCTGCTCTCTCCTGCACCCCATAAACAAATCTTAAATTATAGCTACCATCTTTAAACTCTTCGGGACATCATCTTAACTCATTTCCATTAAAAGAACAGGATTTTCTTTCAAAATGTAAGAAAGTGTTTATTCTGTGTTTATTTATTATTATTTATTATTTTAAATAATGTAGATCAGCAATTAGGTAACTATAGCTAATTTAATTTTATAGCAAAATACAATTTTACAAAAAAGGGGAACATTTAATTTAAAAACTGTGGGTAAACAATGAAGAAAAATTATTCACAATCTACATTTACTACTTTTTATGTCCGTTTATACAAAGTAATATTCAAATAGTAAACTTTGTATTCATAAAGCCATACACTAGGTATATAAAATATCCCACATACCTGCATGCATCCATTCATAATTTTAAAATATATTAACTCTTTATTTACTTATCAACTACTTACTAAAGTATTGCATTCCCAGTAAACTGTAGTTACACTACATATTTATGTAAATCGATAACATACAACTAAATAAAAATGAATACAATTATATATTGACATTTTTGAACAACTTTACAGCAAATGTCATAATTACATAAATTACAAAAATTATGTCTACGTCTGAATAGAAACATAAATATACTTAAATATTTTAATGAATCTTAAATCACTTACTCAAATTTCAAGATAAACGAATCAACTAGGTAGTGCATTTCATTTTAATAAAATTATTAAGATACGTTGAAGTATTTTGGAGATGTAATACGATTATTTAAATTATATGTATCTACAATTCCAAACCTTTATATATAAGTAAGTAGTACTTTTAGTTGGTGGGTCGGCAGTTAGGTAGTAAGTAGATAGGTATGTGTGCGCTGGTTCCTAAACCTGTCCTCTGGTGCAACATTCTTTATTAAACTATTTTTCGTCTCCTATCAAATTTGAACTTTTGATTCATCTTTAGTCCTTCGCAAAAGAAAAAAATCTAAATAACTCTACTGACTACAAATTTTTCTAAATTGTTTCTGTTTTTTGTAGCAACGTTTTTGTTCTGATAACCAAATTTTTTTATAAATTACTAAAAGTTCAAGAATGTTGTTAACAGAATTAAAATGTAAACTATTATTTACTGTTTTTATTTACGTAGATCAATAAAAACATAAAATAATAGTTTTCAAAGCACAACCACATAGTGTTGCCATCACCATCATCACAAACGCGAACCCTAACGTCAAACCTCACAATAAACCGTCATCTTTATCCGTCCCCTGCTGAGTAGCTCCACAGCTAAATATATACACGATTATTATCATCATAAATTTTAATATGTATGATAAGTTTTAAAAAATCGGATCTTACCATAACGAACACAGTTTATGTTGATTCTTGACGTGTTGGCAACATTTGATTGCGACTTAATCGCCCTGCGTTTGAGGGTTAGAGGTTAATGAACTCGCGTAAATCTTTTTTTTGTCGCTTGGTCCTTTTGTTTGTTGTGTGAGGGAATAAGTAGAATGTTTGGTCTCATAAATACTGGCGCTGTCATGTGAATATTATGAGATGGATGTTATATGTTAGCCCAATACGATATATTAAACTTATTACAAAAAAAGTTAAACTTAAATCCCTAAAAGTACAAAAGGACCAACCCAATTGGTTCTTATCTATGGGCTTGCCTAGCACTGACAAAGCCATTGTTTAGCACTTGAACCTTTTCAGTAAAATTGTGTCACTTTCTTTATTGCCTTAATTTATTAATTAATTTATATAATTATAGGTAGGTATAGGTACCCACATTATTGTACACCAGGATATACATTACAAACAAATACATTTAACACTAAAATCAAAACAGAAACGTAATCATCGGTTTGTCCAGCAAAGTTCGAAAGTAGATACATATTTTGGATTAAGACAAGTAACATAGCAACAAGGAACAAGTCAAGTCCTCGAACAAAAGTATTACTCCACATTCCTGAAAAGAAATATTCTCAGTAACGTTTAGAAGCAATCGAAACCGACGACCATTCTTTTATCCAGAGAAATTTAGACTAGATATTCAATCATCTCATCAGCATGATACACCTTGTAAATGTACTTTAGAGTCAAAATAAAGCCTTCGGGCAAAATACTATAGACATGCAGAGTACCAAAGTAATCGATCAAACTCGACATTGATGACTTTACGTCCATCTTGAGCTATACTTTATGTATTACTATTTTAGTGCAAGCGTAGGTACCAACAGTAGCCTTAGTAGTGCATTGCTCTTTTCATTAGCATAATCAGCCTATAATGTTCCCAATGCTGGGACCCAGGCCTCCTCTCTTTGAGAGGGAGTGGGCTACAATCTACCACGCGGGCCCAGTGCGGGTTGGTAGAAGTCACATGTCTTCGAATGTTTAGTTCTAAGTCGGGGCCATTACTACTGGGACGTCACTGTTCATTAATAAATTAAAAACAATAAAAATATCATCTGTGTTGAAGGGACATTAGCCGCCAAACGGGCTGGTTGTCTGAGTGGCAAGCATAAGGTCGAAAGTTCGAGAGGTCAGTCGCATCTAAGTATTTGTAAAATCTAGATATAGTTGTTCGGCATGAGCTGTGTTACAATTAGGTACCTACGGAGCCTACAATAAAGTATATTCTTGTTTTCTCGAAGATACTTAGTACTTGTTTAATGTAATCTTTTAAATCAATCATGTTTCTACCAAAGCTCAATAAAGTTCTGTGGGTGCCAAAAATGGACTTTCTTCAGGTCCTTTGCAAGAGATTGGCACCCAAAAAAGAGAAGAGTTTAATTACTGTCTAGCCCTATAAACAAATGTACCGAAATAGGTACCAGTGAAATATAATAATACAATTTACATACATATTCATTTCTATTTCAGTGTATGGCGGCAGTATACTTTTGGCGCCAAGAATATCATGTAGATACAATACTACAACTACTTTTTGCATCAACCGCTATAGCTAATAACACTGAAGATATATAGAGTATATATTGCCTTTACCACCTTTGACCCCTGAGCGCTAAACAACGCAATCGATACAGACGCGATTCACAATAACTATTCAAGAACGGTAAAAGACGAATACTGTATCCCTGCAAAAGCCCTTTCAAACTTAGGTTAGTATAGCTTTGTCCTTAATCAGCTCATAAAACAAGTAAGATTTCATATACCAGTAAGACACGATTTATATTCTCAATACAGATCGACATTATTAGGATAAGATACTCAAACTATTGTCGTCTTATTTTCGCCAATAAATAAACACAACACCCACAAAACCAATAAAATATAAATAAAAGCACGTAGGTTGTGTTTTACAACCTCGTAAACTCACTTCCCTGGTTCAAATCTTAATGGTCACCCTAACACCTACACTTTCAACCAATTTAAAATGGTCCAATAAAATATGTAAGAGTGCATAAAGCTTCGTGTAATCGATATAGTAATCTGACACAGGACGTACAAACAGACGAACAAGAGTGGCCGTCAATCAAAAGCAATCAGTCAACGGTTTCATGACACGAACGCACTCCGACAAGCCTCTTTACAGTCACGATAGCACCTTCGTACTTTTATTACAGTCGTATAAGGACCAGATTCGGACCGAAGGACCAATTTGTAAGTGTACCACAAGAAGGTCTATATGTAATTTCGGATCATAAAATTGGTAATTTTCGCGGTTCGCCATGTCTGCGCTGTCATCACGCGGGATCCTTTATGGCGCTAAATTATACACGCTGCGCAGGCGCACCGTTTTTCTTGCATTGAACCAGTTGCACGCAAATTGGGTTAGGTTTCTGCGCGGTTGAAGACAATAATGAGTGTCAATTGGGTCGGGTTTCATTGGGATTTTGTTAGTTTTGCTCTGTTTTTGGCTGAATGCTTGTTTGTCGGCGGATTTACGTAGTTTTTTATGGCGTTGAAACAAAACGGTCCAAGAGAAAATTAATAAACCTAAGGTCTGATGAACAATGGTGGAAATAATGGGATGACACTGTCATCTTCTGAATTTAACTTAGGTACAAAATGACGCTTTACTAAATTATGCTAACTTCAATATACTTAATGTATAAGAGTGCATACGATAACGAGAACAACATGAAAGTTAACTTTACTATAATTGAATTCTACTGGCTCACATTGTTATAATTTAATTCCCCCCAGACCACCTACCATCATCACATCTCTGAACCAGACTAAAAAAAAAAACCATTCACTTGAACAAGAAAAATACCGTCAAGCTTCATTTGCAAACGCCAAGTCAAGCGCGTTTCCTCCATATGATAAATAGAAATAAAAGCATATTTCCAATGCAACAGTTACCTGCGGCTGTCCGGCTGAACACTGAACTTCTCGTAAAGGAAGCCATGTCGGAAGGGTGAGCCGAGCCGCATGCAACCCGGTTTTAATTACCCCTGCTTACCCCCCTGCCCCCGCGCCCAGGTAATAAATATGGTCTTCGCACGCACTCATAGTAGTATTGTAATTGATGAATGTGCTCCAAAGGTTATGCATAATCTGCGGTCTCTGAAAAGTTGTTGACAATTTTTTATTAGGCCTGGCAGCCTGCATAATGAAGAATTGTTTATGGCTTCACGTGTTGAAGTTAAGTCTACAATTAATAATGTATTGCTGTCAATAATATTTCGGATCCAAAAGAGTCAAACGAAAACTTTAGCTCATTAACGACCTCATTCGAGGCCGCCCTTAGGACCAAAAAATTCTTGCGCGTTACAAAATCTGTAATTTTGTCTAAACTTTGACTCTCAAACTCTAAACTCTGTCTCTCAAGAACTACAAGGTTAAGCATACTCCATAAGGGCTCATCAACAATTTGTGAAAATATATCAAATCTATTGTATTCATGAGATCCAATGAGTAAATAATTAAAAATGCTTCAGCATCAAACAAAGCAGTATAATATCGACGGACGGTGATGGACGACGTAAGCGCGATGCGCATAACTAGTTAACGCTCCATGCGTCGCCCGCTGTAATGATTGCACGGAACTAGGAAGACCAGCTATGTATACGATAAATCGGGATATTACTAAGCTTCAACAATAGAAGCTTTAAGATTCAAAATCTACAAATAACCCATTTACCTACATCGTAGGGTTTGTCAGTGGCACAAATGTCAAACTATAATATGGAAATATCACCTCACTTGCAAATGATCGTATTTGCCAGTTTGTGCAGTTTTAGTGGCATATATTTTAGGATAACTGTTGCTGCGATGAAGGTGAAAGGTCACTAAATCGGTAATTTTAGATTAAAGAAAAGCTTTTGCAGTGTCTAACTCAGTCTAACCTATGCAATAGTGTACAAAAGAGCAGTGGTAGCCCAGTGGTAACAGCCGCGACTTACGACTTCACAGGTGCTTTACTTTGTGTAAATAATTCCATCGGCATTGGTTTTAAAACGGTGAAGGAAAACATCATGAGAAAACCAAAAATGATGTCCTGGAACCAAAAATTCGAAGACAAACGTCATCTACTTACCTGCACTGGGCACGGAGTGGTGGATAGGTGGGAAAGGGCCATACCTCTCCCTCCCACAGAAAGAGGAGGCCTGTGTCCCAGCAGTGGGAATATTATGGGCTGATTATACTACAAAACTTAAAGGAGGACTTTACGTAAGTACGCATTTCTGCCATCACTTGCACGCGATACACGTAGACAAGCTTTGGAAGTCAATACTCCTTTATACTTCTATGTTATGGGTTTGGTTTCCGCACTTAGTCCTTCAAATAGACCATTGTGCGTGCTCCTTTAGACTTTCTAATCATCTCAGAAAATACCAGCGGAAACACAAACGAAGAGGTTCATCTTCACCTTCAGATAAACCCAGGTAGGCTTAAAAGTCATAAGAGCTTCTTACGCAGGCCATCCAGAACAAACCACCCAATAAGAGAAGAAAATTGTGGGAAGAGAAGCATCCACCACTTCCCGACTTCGTTAAACCCCAGGAACATAGGCGTCACGGCAGTGGTCTGCAGTGGCCTACGTAGAAAGCTCTCAATCGATTGCGTACCCAAGTATATGTATAGTATAGGCCGCTGCAGACACAATTTATCGAAATGGGGGATTACTGAACCATACAATACCCAGTTCTAGTGCGGTGCCTCTATTCAGAACATGCCCCACTTGCTGCAGTGCCCTAAGCGCCCGTTCACCTGCATCATGGGTGACCTAAGGAATGCCGTTGACGCCGCAATCATCGTAGCCACCTAGTGGGCTCAAACAATATAAAATATCGAACAGGAGTACCATCGACACTAAAAGCAGAAGAAGATAAACCACTGCTTCATACCATTACTGCCCTTATACCATGCTTTTTAACTTACACCAGCAGAGACATTCCTACAACAACACACAAACATAGCCCCCCTACTAATAACCCACAGTATAGTCTAATCAAGCTCGCATATTCATTAATGCCTGTCGAAAAACCACTAAGCTAGTAATAACGCGATCAGTCCGAACTGAAGATTTATATCAGTCGTAATTAAGAAATTATTTACATATACTTATACAGCTACGATTGGCTTGTGTGAATGATGATCGGGAAATTGATGGGGGTTTTTTAATTAGTGGTTTTTAAGGATGAAAGGTCAATTTAGAGACTTAAGAGAGGCTAGGGTATGTATCTATCTGGCTACGTATTTTTATCAGTTGGTTGTCAAAAGCTGTATAAGGTCAGGTTTAAAAAAGTTGGTAAAAAGAGTTCTTGAAAAAGCTCTTGTGAAACATACCTACTATGATAATATTTAGTGAACATAATTTAAAACATTGAAGATACAAAGTGGAAGATCTTTTATCGTATGAGGAGTTTCTCGAATTGATATTAGTCGGCATTTAAGAACTGAAATTCGGAAACGTGTAGGTAATGTACCTATTAGACTTTTGAATTACATAATACACATACTCTTAAGATTTCTATAGAAAATTAGAAAACTGCTTCTCGTACTTATAAAACAAAAGACGGGTTGCACTCCGGATCCGGGAGTGCCGGCAGAAGTGAAAACTTGAATATTAACGTTGAAATAAATCAATTATTAATTGAATTAATATAACTAAGTTTTTTTCACTATTTCTGCGTCACTTTTTTCATTAATCGATGCACTTTGTTCAATTTCCATTTTTTGAAACACTTTATATACACGAATTTTACGAATACACAGCAGTGTGGCTACTACACAGACGGTCGAGCCATCAGCTGTCCATCCACGTCCGCGTCCGCGTCCACCATCACCATCACATCACATCACCATCACCATCGCCATTGCCATCACCATCGCCATCACCATAGCCATCGCCATCACCATCGCCATCATCATCGCCATCGCCATCGCCATCATCATCACTATCACCATCACTATCACCATCGCCATCACCATCACCATCCATCCATCCATCCATCCATCCATTATCGTGTCTCACTTGGTTCACTTCGGTTGGCGCCGCCGTAGAAAGAGATGGGGGGGGAATCTCTCCTGACGGTCACGTGTCCTGACGCGATGCCCTGACGCGAGCTTAACATTTTTTACCCATTACAAAAAGTGTTCAACGCCGCTAAAGAAGTTTTCACTTCAAAAATCTGTAACACTCTCATTTCAAATATCTTCACCAACACCCAACATTGGCTGCAAGCTCCAACAAACAATAAACAAAAACATGTTAGCAAAAATGTGACTCACGAACGCATTCGCTCCACCATAACCCCACTAAATAAAGAAGTCTCGTTAACTCTGACTGCGTTGAATATTAAAGAGACACTTTCACTTGACTGTGTTACATATTTCATGCTAAGTACGTAATGGTTGTGGAGAATTACGTCAGTAGATAATCGAGATGCGATTCATGTTTTTATTGAATACCATTTAAATATTGCTAGTAGCATAATAGAAGAAAAGCCATAATGATTTCTGATACTACTTGAAAGTTCCGAGTAACTAATCGGAGAAGAATTGGTCTTATTATCCAAAGTGTGATTCATCTCAAGTTCTGAACCAATAGATGATTCATGTAAGTCAAGTTGAGCGGAGTTTCCGACTGTTCTCAACCTTCCGCCGGTCAAGGTTAAGAGGTTCGAAAGAGGTTCCACTAACAAAGACTTGAAATATTTACCCACTATGTGGTACAGTCACGCGTGTAATAATGGGTATTCAGGTAAATGCAAATGTAATCTTTAAACACATAGAAATGTATGTTATTAAGGGTCTATTTTTCATTCTTCAGATAACTTTTATTTGAAGAATAAATATGTCACTTTGACATCTTATGTATAGATGATGTGTCAAACCAACATTTTAATTCTCCAGGTAAAAGTTTTCTGTCGATTAAAAAATCGGCCCTAAAGAAAATTTCTGTAAATGCTATTTGCACACTGATATGACTAGGTACGTTAAAATTAAGACGAAATATAAAGTTATAACATTTTTGGATTCAATCGTCTGTCTCTAACATACTGAACCTTCGTTTTTACAGTAACACAAAAAGAAACCCTTCCATATAGGTATCCGCTTGAAAAATATCGCGTCCACAATTTTGGTCCTCCGGTCCGCAACCCGTGCGCTGCCGGGGCGCGTAGGTGCGTCCCATTCAGTCAATTTATGAATAATGAGTTCACTCCGTTCAGTCATTCACTCGCTCGCTAATGTCAAGGCCGAGGCGACACCTACGTTACGAGTTACAATATGGACATTATGATTTTTATAACGTTAGTGTGTTGTGAGTTTACGACTAAGCTATGTTTATTGTGTATCCTACATGTAGTGTCATTGACTTGTTTTGAGTATATACTTGTTGTGGTGAAAATGTTAGCCTGTCGGTAGTTAACAGTATTATTAATAAACTGATTAGCTAAATTCTTATTTACAAACGCTATTTAGCGCTAAAAGGTCGCTAAGCAATCAATTAGTAGCCGTCAAAATTAAACACCACCGGTGCACTGGTTAAAGCTTGCTAAAAGGATGCTAAGAGGCAAGATGGCGGATTTTCTTTGATTCAGCTGTAAGTATCATCAGTTTATGAAAGCTATTAATTTAATGTAGATAACTACCCTTGATTGAATTAAATTTAAAAAAGAGAATTGAAATTCTTATGTAGTTACAGGCTCACTAAATACATGTAAATGCAGAGAATTTGAAAGTCGGGAAAACTTTTACAGTTAGTTACAATTAACACAGTTTATTATTTTATATTGTAGTTATGTATTAACTATTCGACATACATGTAAAAGTTTAAATTCGTTTACACGTTAATTAATTTCGAATGTCAACACTAAAAATATTTATTGAATTTTTATATTCCTACTCGCAGAATAATTGAGAATGTCACCATATTAAAGAATACGTTTATTTTTTATTTGCACGTAATTAGGCTCGCGGCACACTGCGTCCCACGCAGAGCCTACCAGTCTATAAACTGTCCAACGTATGATAGTCGTAACTCGTAAGTCTGTACCTCTCCTTAAATCGCGTTGTTTTGATACAGAACGACACATACAAGAGTGTTTTTTTTAAATATGGTATAGATGTCATGTTATTTTTTGTTTGGTCCTGTGTAAGTTGTAGGGTTAAGGTCAACGCTACTCGAAAGGTTTTTATGTGTGTTAAGATAACATAAATGCTTCGCTACTGGTTATCAAAGAAGGCATAATTATTATTATTCTTAAAAAATGTTGTGCGTGCCACCATTTAGCACTCAAAAAGGTGCGAAGTTTTAGATGTTAGCGGACTTATATTTTATATCTATCTAAAAGATTTTAGCGGTAACCTTTAAAGATGCACTTCACACCAACCCATGATCTAATTAGGAAACAACTTACGACAAGACTTTAAAACTAATTCACACAAAAAGTTTAATTCTAAAAAAATACACATAAAAAGGAAACAATTCAAATAAATAAAGATCGAATCGCACCCAATATTAACCCTTAAACGCGTTGTACGGTCTAATGGAGGGCCATAAGTTGGTGCAAGTTAGCACCTTACTCCGGCTTGGTCCTGCGCGCGCGCCGTAATGTAGATAAATTGATCGCTTCAATCCCTTATTGGATTAATATATGGTAATATGTTCAGATCGCGATAGCCAGTGCCGAGTTACGATTAAACAGTTTTTATGTAAGGCCGCCATCTTTGTTCGCAGCAGTCGGTATGTTGGTGGGGTGGTGCAAGGAGGTAAAAGTAGCGAGTTGTAAATATCTTATCTCATGATTATTGAAATCGTGGCACTTAATTATTATTCAGCAAAGAGAGGAGCCCACGTGTTAGTTGTAATGTTATAATCTAAAAATAAATACAAGTATCGTACACAGTCAGTCTTTTAGCAAGTCCGGTTTGAAAGCTGTAATACTTTTGATCTTGCACTTTTTGGGAATGTATTAATTAAATAATTATATTTCTGCACATCCAACATATTATGGCAGAGTCAATCAACTCAGCCTATGGCAGTCCACTGCTGGACACAGACCTCTCTCAGGCTGCACCACAACACACTGTGCTCCGTCATGGCAGAGTGTCTCAACAAATTTTCTATACACTAAAGTGGTCGAGAATAGTCGCGATACACCTAGCATCTGTTAGAGTCTATTTTGATTTAAGTTTAAAATGCGCTTCCCGCTTCCGCCTATGACGTGTCCCACCCCACACGTGTTAATCATACCACTATGGTATTCGTGATTTTATGACAGGCTGCGAGTCTGCATAATGTGATAGGTTTTGTTTCTGAACGTTCGTGTGGCGAAACTATTTGAACGTGATAGATGGATGCTTCAGGGAATGTCAGGTTCTGACTCAAAGCCCGAACTCGGACGTTATTGTGTAATTTGATTCTGATAAATAATTAATTTGCAAAAAGTGTCACTTTTGTGTTTAAATGATAGGTTAGTGGTAACAGCCATTTCAGTAGATCAAAGTATGCGCCAAAGGACCAAACAAAATTCGTAGGTCAGTTACTAGTTTCAGTTACTTATTGTATAACTTTTCAGTGTTATCTTTCAGTCAGAGCTATCAGTGTTGTTTGTACACTGTATTCACAATATCTGAGAAGAAACTCACAAAGCCAGTCAAAGGTCTTAAAATTTTGAAAGCTATAGGACCAAAAGCAAGAGATTGATAGCGCTTTGTAGGTGTCAATAGAAAGTGTGCCCGATGTCAAAGGTGACTTTATGTCACTATGAATATTTGAAACAATGCTTGTCCGTCTGTCCAGGGGGCACACAAAACACGTAAAGGCGATATTAATAGATTCATACAAAACAATATTATCGTGTTCTTTTTAGTTTTAATGGTCGGAATTGAAAATTGATGTTAGATTTAGACCCCCGGTAGTGTTTAATATTGCTTATTTAATGTTAAAGTGTCGAAGAAAGTTGTAAAGAAATAGCTGAGCATGTAGGTCAATGAAGATAATGTGTTGGTTATTGTTTTATTTATCAATTTTTATTTCGAATAGCGTAATAGTGCCCACTCTCACTGTAGGGTTAAATTCTTGGATTTTGACGACGACCGTCTAGTAATTTGTTCTATCTATTGTTTTTTGTGTAAGTATTATGTTTTATGACATCAAAAGTAAATCCAATGACAAAAATCTGCAGAGAACTCGTAAGTTGGTACGAATTTGTGACCCAGTCGTAATAAAAAGAAAATTCATACTCAGTAAGTAGGTGATGCGCCCCACAAACATTTCCACACAAAAACAGGTAACAAACTGATAAACGACTTGATACACTTTGTTCCGAATTCATGAATCCAATAAGAGAAGCCGAAATAAGCTCAAGAAGAAAAGAGGAAAAACGAAGAAATATCCTTAAAGTTTGTTCAATAAACAAAGCGAGGCGAGATCGCAGGAAAAACGCTTTCGAGCCACATTGCAGTACATTTTATACAAACGATGACATAAATACTCATTTTCGGCAACAATATCCGATATTGAGTGAGGCCTGTCTTCCGAGGAATGAGCTGATACAATGTCGGCCAAAAATTGGGGTATAGCTTAATTTTTTTGTTCGGTGAACGTATCCGATATTTTCCTTTTCGATATCGTAAATTTTTTGGCGATTGCGCCATGAATATGTGATGGAGGCTTCTGTGTTCTATTTTTGAATTTATTTACTCATGTGGTAAAAATATAATAAGGTGCACTTTTTTAATATTATTACGAAACGCTAAAAAAAACTCTATTTTCTTAAAATAAATAAATTACATTCTTGATGCTAGCAATTCTGTATCATTTCGTAGAATTTTACTTTTTCGACGAAGCAAAAACATTATAAAAAATATTTTTCGTATATTACATTGCTATGTTCTTTTTATATTTTTATCAATACACTAAAACAGCCACCCAAAAAAACAGAAAACGCGAACAAGACCGTCAAATTTTCACCAAAAATATCCCTAACAATCGGGCTACGGGAGTATATTTTCGTTCCGACAGTGTACTCATTCGTGTTTATTCACTGCCTCACCCCATCCTATACATTTATCGGTTTGCATCCCAAACCTACGTGGAATATACTAGCCGAGCAATGAGTCTTATTCGTCTTGCATTTAACTTCATACTCTTGCTATAAGTTAGAAAACTTAGTGGAGGAAGTAACAAATATGAGTGATGGAATGAATGTGAGTGCAGGGAATTATTCAGGGGTTGCTGTATTGCTGGGTGCAGGAGAGAAAAATTATACCAATCGTATTTGATAGCGAATAGATAGTGTGAAAATTACGATAACTTACTATATTGCAAGGTTATCGTTAAAATAAGTTTGCTATGACCCTTACACATTAGGAGAAGATTTAAAAAAAATGCGTTTGTCACTCTGCATCACTTTTAAGTGCCATACCTACGTACATCTACATTCTAAATTGAGAATTTGAAGTTGAGAACTTATCAAACTCTACTTACTTAATATCATTGTGGCTTGTGGAATTCAACATTTCTTCGCAAATAAAAACGTTAGGAATGCTGGATTTCGCGGGGTATCACCTTAAGTATGTATACTTAATGCTAAACAAGAATTTGGCAAGTTCTCACCGTCAAATTCTCAATTCAGAAACCGGATGTTGATTCTATGGATTGCAATTTGCATTTAATTCTGATTTCTGACGTCAGAGCTATTTTTAGATTTCTTTCAGCCATTTATTAAACAAAAAACAAAACACTTATTGCAAAAATACATATGTAACCAGTATTCTTATAATTATGTCATAAATAAACCCACAAACTTGAAGCACGTTACAGTGCCATCAAGCAGCGACCTACATAGTGTACAACGCGACCCGTCCAAAGTATCGCCATCGGGTTGGTATCGGAAAACAATAGCAGACGACCGGTATCTTTACTTATTGCTGGCTACGTTTCCACCGCACTTGCTGCAGTGACCGACTATTTATGTATTTAGGTGAGTATGAATATCTGTAACCGATCCAGAAACTGAATTATCCGAATGCAAGTGATCCAAAAGAAAATGGTCCTTCGAGCCGGATGGACGATTTTTTTCGTTTGGTTACGGACATAAAACTTTACTCTTTTTGTGATCTTTATATTGTTAACTTGACTTTGCGTAGGTAATGCAAAACAACATCTATCTACAACCTCCTTATTAAACTTAGAGGTCCACTAATAATATCTAATATTCGTCGATCTTTAGTCCTTTTACTATGTATATTTTGACAGCTTAACTAAAGAACCGATTTGCTGCTTTAACCCATTTCCTGTCCCATGAACCACATATGGTTGAGGTTGATTATTTAAATACTTATTTGTGAACAGTGAAAGTTTAAAAAAAAAAGATATCATGATGCCTGAACAGAAAGAAAATAGGTTTATTTGTGGTAAAATGACGCAGGCAGAGAAAGAGCAGAAACATAAAAAAATAAGTATAATATATTCTAGGCTTTTAATCTCAGCCAGTTAAACTCATATCACGTGGACAGAACCGCGGACTAACCTAGTAATTATTAATTAAATTACGCTGAAGCAAGTCAGCGTACGAACGGGAAACGCATGACACATATGATTTACTTGCAGTTTTTACGTCAGTGAGAAGACTCAGGCATGCTATGATTGACAGCAAAATGATCGTACGGTCTCACAGTTGCGCATGAGTGGCGTTATACGTCAAAGTCAGGCGCATCCGGGCGGCGAGACTATCTCACGATGTGCCGTTATTGCTGCAAATGATGTATTTGAGATATTTTTGTAATAAATGTTTGTGTTTGTTTAAGTTATGTTATCACGTTGTGGTTGAGTGAGTTGGTCGACTAGCATCGTTGAGGAAATGTTCCACGGAATCATGTCTCTATACTCTCTGGTCACAGAGGACAAGGCAGCACCGGGTACAGATCAGTAAAAACTATTGATCCTCTCGTTAATTGAAGGCCGCAACCATACGTACTTACTTTGTAGTCATTTTAACCGTTATTTATCTTTAGTCATTCGATGGCAAAAAAAACTTTAAAACATTTGAAATACAAAACCTAACTACATCAACTGTTTTATTATTCTACCCTAGTATTTAAAGTATAAATAAATATTCTCAGAAATAAAAAAATAACCACACAACTCAACATTTAAAAGGGCATTACGTAAATGTAAACTAAATTCACTGAAGTCCTGTCTTGTGAAGGAGTTAGGTCTTATTTTCATAATTACCACCTGTTGT
The DNA here is from genome assembly GCA_945859645.1 of Amphipoea oculea. Classification (NCBI taxonomy): domain Eukaryota; kingdom Metazoa; phylum Arthropoda; class Insecta; order Lepidoptera; family Noctuidae; genus Amphipoea; species Amphipoea oculea. Next base: position 22,570,715 of record OX243873.1, read on the forward strand.
AACAGTGTCATGCATTTTGAGCGTTGCTACATAAATCCATAATAAAATACTGCAACACGTTCTATAAGAAATGCGCTTCAATTGTGAGCCATCGATCATGCGTCCGCGCATACAATCATTCGCTTTTTATTCGCGCTCCAGTCAATCATAAATCAAGCCGATGATTGAACCTTTTGGACGTGTATCTTCACGCTATATCCTTATCAGGGTAGGTAACTTGTTGATTGACAGTAATTGTGGTGGTAGGAAGACGGTGGATATCCTTGCTGATGCACTTAATGGGAACAAAAACTATAATGAAATTATGTGTGTTAGCAATGATAAGCTTGTGGTTCATCGCTAGATAACGTGTATCAATCATTTTCTTTATTTTCTTTTTCAGCTCATTGTTTTTGCCAGCTTACCTACTGGGTCTAACTAAATATTACTTGGTGAAGTCAAGAACTAATAGTAGTGTTAAAATAAACTTTTAGTTTTGTCTGAATCGCTTTATATCTTGATAATTTAGTTTTGGGTTATAACCTTTTACGTTAAGAGTAAAGTAAGTAGGTGTCACCTGTTCAGTGTGATCATGTCAAAGCCTGAAATTATTTTACCAGAAAAAGTATCAATATAATTTGCAAAGTTAATGCTAAATTGCCCAAGCGATGTATAGTTTTGATTATTCCTAAAATCAATGCTGGTTGTTTGATAAACTGGGCAAATTGATGAATTATTGCTAATTAAGCTGATATTATATCCACATAATTATATAATTTTCATTCACCTTTTTGTTGTGCATGCCGTAAATGCCCAAATATTTATCATCGATGCTTTGTGACTTTGTAACTTGATAAATGAAGTAAGTAAGTCGATTATGTCAACTTACACACATAGTGAACCTGATAGATATCTATAGAGTTGAAATAACTTAACGAGGATCTATTAAGAGATGTTTATGACTACTGAAGTAGTGCAGTATTAATGCAGGTACTGCAACTAATTACAAAGTCAGATAAGTAAGAATTGTGCTTCACTAGACTGTGCAAGCATGAAGTTTCGGTATTACTACTTTACAACCAAACCCGTCTTCCTGCCTTTCGTGTTGCTCCATGAGCTCATAAAAACACGAAACAGTAGCATATCAAAAAATTATGACAAGCAGCTGACCCTTGATAGATACTCCTTGTTCCAGTTACACCATATCTTAATTAACCCAAACATTAACTAATATGTTTATTTTTTTAATAAAACAACGTTTTATCTGCAATCGTTTGAAACTAATGTTGCGCGTGCGTCTGTGTGGTCCGACAGGTGTGGCTCCTAAAGGTCACAGATATTAGCGGTCCTTTGATCCGAGTTTATCGGAAATAATCCTGGATAGATGCAATTGATTGTGGAAGTTGATGGGGTTGGTATGGATGGCTGTTTTAGCATTTTTATGATTGGATATTTATGAAGCGGCTGAAGCTTCGAAGGGAGGAACACGTCGTGGGTTCGAACCCGAGTCGTTGCACTATCGTATAGTAATTGTGTGACAGGGTTTTACATGTTAGTTTGGTCTTTCCTTATAGACTCGGGAGATGACGGCACTAATATAAAATTATATCGATCGGTCTTATCCATGTAAGGTTAGGTCATCATGATTCATGACTTAATTACATGTTAGAAAATCACGGAAAGCTAAGGATAGTAACTGTAACTTAAAGCGTAAGCTAGATAAGATGGTCCAAGGTGGATTGACATTCAATCCGATCAGGACCAACTGAACGATTAAAAACCAACACCTGCCATGTAAATTCAATACACTCACCAGAATCAATCAAACAATTTGTTCAACGCACAAACCTGCGCACTAAATCGATCAGAGAGACACCATCTATTACTACGCGGCCTGCGCGCGCGCGCAATTATAACGCGCGTAATTGGATCCCGCGGTAATACGAAACATTGTAATACAGTTCTGATTGCTTTTCAACTTGTTTCTGATGTAGATCTATCCGGTGGTGAGAATAGTAAACTAACATCACGCCTCTTTCCCCCAAGGTGTAGGCAAGGGTTGTATCGTACTCTCATGTGTTGCAAGATATAAGTCCCATGTGGTAGGGTTCGAGCCTATTGTCACCAACCGTGCACAAATCCTGACTTCAGGGCAATCCTGCTACTGAGAAATTTTCAATGCAAAAACTAATAACGTTTTTTTTCCAAACTCTGAACTGAATCGAACATCGGACATGCTCGGATTACTCAAATCAAAATCAAAATCAAATCAAAATCGTTTATTTGCATAAAATGTGGTACAAAAGATGATAACGTAATATTGTAGTGCTAAGACACATTCCGCCATGTAATGATGGCATGCAAAATTTAATACATGAAGTAGGTATTAACAACATGCAGTAACATAATAATATCGTACAGTTAATTAAATTAGCAAATTAACATAAATAATTTAAAAAAATATTACAATAAAAAAATATTACAATTTACTCGGATAGGTCAGCCAATTGTCCCACTTTGCAGGCATGAAAATTTATTTACCAAAGTATTTTAACATAAACGGCCAAAGCCAATTACATTAGTTATAGACACAAACACATAACGAAAAGTATATAAAACTACTCGACAATCATACACTTATGTCACAGGACTTCAAACATACTGACAAGATCTTCTTCAATCCATGAGCGAACACATCAGTCAGGCTTAGCGTCCAAGAGAGCGTTGAGCGCAGAGAGTGTGCGAGGGACAGGAGACTACGCTCGAAAACTTTGTGAAAAATAAAGGTCCAAAAGTGGACTTAATGCCTGAAAATTCTGTTATGAGCTGAATTTAAAAATGCCTCCTTTCAGTTGAGGGAATGATTACAATGTAGTTATTACAGGAAAGTAGAAATCGGCTATCTGCTCTGCATAGGTACAGACGCCAGCACATCAACTTACCCGAAACTGTCAAATTTTCCCAATCAACTTTGAACCTTATGTTTTAGTGATAAAGTTGAAAATCTATTAAAGAAGTTTGACAGATTTTAGTAGGTTGATGTGCTGGAGTCTGTACTTTGCATGTTGTATTCCTTATTGCAAAACTAAGATATTACGAACAACTTCTATGCTCCATCATTGTGTATCTTACACATAATCAACCTAGTGTTCCCACTACTGGGATACAAGCCTTTGTGAGAGGTAGTGGGCCGTAATCCACCACACGGGTTGGTAGATGTCATATGTCTTCGAATTTTTGGTTTTAGAAATGCCGGTTTCCTCACGATGTTTTCCTTTACCGTTTTGAGAGCAGTGGTGATGAAATTATTTACTCAAAGTAAAGCGCTTGTCTGGGTTCGAACCTACGACCTACAACAAGTAAGTCGCGGCCTGTGTCTCTTAAATAAACATCAATTAGTAGTACGCCTTAATTGAAAACTTGTAGAACCATATAAGGCAAGCAGGTCTTAAAATTAAGTCATTACATTTTATGATACTCAAGCAAGAAAGTATTACCATGTAAAAAAATTATAATAAATTAACAACGAGGTCAAAGATCCAAGGAATGAGTGAGTGTTGCCAGAACTAAAACGGAAGTACTAAATAGTCTCCTATCTTAATTAATGGCCGTTCTATTCGTGCAGTTTTATTCATATCATTCGTCGTATTTTATCATAATATATCGCACATTTGATGTTTTTAGATAGTTTCGCATGTCAACTGTATTTTAGTGCATGCGGTCGTAAGGACCAAAAATACATAAGTACGCCTTATAAGGTGTGACCATAAACTGAAAGATAGTGATGCCTTAATTTAATTTGTAAATGTCTTCACCCCTTAAATGGATTACTAGTTCAAGTGGATGGTTCTAATTTATAGGATGATTAGATTACAAAAGCTTAAATCTATCAAGTTCTGAATCAACGGGCGTGTTAAATTTCGAGTTTTCTATATCTTTCCTTGATATTGCTAGGAAAGAATTTTGTCCATAATTCATAAAGATAAAGTAATTTATTGACTGACTAGAAATCCAAGCTCTCACCATGCGGATTATGAGCACACCTATCACTCTTCGCAAGCACGCTATAACTTATCGGCCATCATCTTATTAGGTCTATAAATTCAATCTACTACCATCATGATTTTCATTCCCATAACTCGCGAATCATAATTATTAATTATGGCCTGTTCAGTGTACGGGAATCGAACCAGCTACCCGGTTCATCGACCGCCCCCGCCGCTGCTGATCCGCTATAGATCAACGTCGACAGTTTGGCATCTCATCGCTACACGAACAGAGGCTGCTACTAGCCGCCGACTGGCGGTGCTCCGTGTGAAGCTCCATTATATCACGTCATGTTAGATTTGCCGTACGTTAAGATGCTTGAAATGCGGGACTGGTCCTTAGGTACGAACTAACCAACGCCTAATAAAAATCCTGGGAAAATCTTGTGAAACGGCTCTAGAGATTGAGATGCAAGGAAATCAATCGGAAAGACTTATCTCACGACGACGAAAGCAACTAACCTTCTTTTTAAGGTTCTTTAAATGAAGTCGACAGAAATACAGACAACTAAAACCGAAAAGATGGATGGCAGTCAATATTCGGCGCGTACATTAAGCCAGTCTCCACTCACATGTCCCCAGAATCCTTCAAACCATATTCAAGTCACACACTTAATTTACACAAACTCAAACCTAATATGGCAGCCAAGCACCTAATACACCGCAGCACAGCGGCCATTATCATGCTCTCTATAGATCAAAGTCGTTTAGCATCTCATCATGCCATAAACAGGGGTAGCCGCCGATCAGACGGCAGTCGGGGCTAGCGTTAATATTGAGCACCTTAATATACCGCTATCGACTGAATACTATCACCCGCCTATGGATACCTCCGAGGTTGGTGTCCATTGTTGTACGGCAAGGAATGACGGAAGATCGGCTTTTGAGTAAAAGATCGATGGAATGCGTCTCGTTTTCGCTAGCTGAATTGTTTTTGGCAATGAATTATGTGTGTAAGAGCCTTAGAAATACAGTTTTTCTTCGATTTTTTTTTGACAGAGCATAAAATGGAAACGTGTGCAAAAGGCAGGAGGCTTCTGTCACAGAAGAAGCCTCCCGGATCACAACGATCTACGGACACTGCTTCTATAGACAAAGCAGCAGTATATCTAAATATCTTGGTGTATCATAACTGTGATGTTAGTGAGCATACGAAAATGTAACAGAGTGTATTTATATAAATCCAACTAGGTATAGGAAAGACCAAGTGACCTACATATGACACTTTCCCTCTTACATCGCGAATTTTTCCTCCAAAAATATAATTTCCCCGTTAATATGGCCACTGTTCCCAGAAGCAGAGCAATCAGTATGAAGAGGGCTTCAAAGGCTGTTGGCTCCGTGATCGCACTTCATTACAACAAGCTTCTTAAGATATCGGCACCTACAGACGCGCAGTCGTTACTAGCAGCCGCCTGTCGATGGAGCGGTGCTTGTCCACTGTTGTACGATATTGGGATCTGTACTGATTTTCCTCACGAGAATGTTGGAAAGTTATTTCGGTCAGTGTTGACGCTGAGTCAAGATTCAGATATGACTGTCTTGTAGGTACTAATGGGCTTTTCTGAATGCACCTTTAAGAATTTCTAACAACCAAAGATCCTATCGTAAGTAACTAAAGACAGGAAAACAATTATTTAGCAAATTGACTACCAACTTTAATTGCCCGTGTATTCAAATCACCAATGTCATTCTTTGACCGTTGTGCTATACGGTATATTGACGTAGTATGTTAAATTGTTTACCAACTAATCTTCCCGACTGTACATCCTTCTGCAGTTTAAACTTTAGGTAACCAACTTATCGTATCGTAGCACTTACACCAAAAACCGTGCCCCATAACAATGGACACCCGCCAAACAATGTCCGCGGTATCAGATGACGAGGTTAGCCCGACGCCGCATGTTTATGGACACAATCTAATTTATTAGACGCCGTGCGCAGATTACGGCCTGCCTCCTTGCCTGCTTACCATCGTTTTGTTGTAGCGCTGTTTTATCTGCGATCGGATTCGCCGGTACAGTGTTCAAGAACCTTTTTTTGCGCGAAAGTGATTTCAGTTGCACGCGAAAGGGAAAATTGTGTGTTTCTATTAGTTGTCGCCGAGTCGTTTACTTGGTTCAGGTAGGAAGGACTGGTTACTTGTTTAATGGTTGCGCAATAAATGCAGTGGGATAACTTAAAGCGGGCTAGAAGGAAAATGGCAAAAGTGTGATAATTCTAAGAAAGCATAAACTGTTTTTAGGATAATGAATTTGGGTGAATTTCAACAAATGCCATTTTTCTTATCATATCGGTGAACTTTTTCATTTATATATATTTTTTATTTTTTTCATGTTTAATGTAATATTTAGGATACTAAATACTCCCTTATTGGTAACCATCAACGTATCTTTTAAGACTATGGAGAAAATTCAGTTTGAATTCTGGTTTCCACCGATGTGACAATCCGGCACCGATTATCTTTTCTGTACACCGATATGATAAATTTATTCACCGATGTGATATACATATACAGCGATATGATAATCTATCCACCTTTGAACATCAAAAAAGAAATAGTAGGCTTATACATTTTTGAAGGAGTGACTAAGAACTGAATACCTGAACTAAGGGTATTATTTTCTTAGAATAAAAAATAATGTTTTTTTTTATTATCATTGTGTTTATTTAAAAGAAGTATAAAAAACAAAAATTTCTTGTACGTTATTGTACAATACACATTTATTAATGTGGCGATCAAGCTAATTGTTTTGCCATGTGTACACTTAAAACATTGTGGCGTTCTAGGTTCAACAATACTAAGAATAGAAACTTTATATAAGAAAACTTTATATACCTAATTAATCAGCCTTTTAAGTTTAACCTTAATCATAACAACACTACAATAATCACAGCTTTAATTATCACTTAATTTAATATTTTTAAAATCTTTGTTCTCAGTGCGTAAGTATCATAGATTACATAGAGATCGCTTATATCTTACATCTAGCAAATAATCTTTACCCTTAAAAAAAAAAACTTAAATTAAATCTGTCAGTATAATTTGGTTATTATGTTAATCAGCCTTTAAGTTCAACATAAATCACTACAGAACTTGAACCGTCTTCGTACTCCACTTTTATTAAATTGCACCATAATTAGACTTTTAAGTCATAGAAGACTATGTAGTATACCTATAGTTAATCACAGCACTTAATTACGTACTTTTATAATTATTATCTGTTACAACAATTAAACCTTTTTTTTTCAATTAAAACTAAAAACAATAAAAATAAAAATTTTAAAAACAAATCAGCCCAGATCAAAATAAGTCATCATCAGTGTCACTGCAACCAAATATATAATTAAATCTCTGTTTGATGTCAGGAGTTGGTTTACGTGTCTCATTTTTTTCTTTTTTAAAGTTAATTTTAGATTTTATTCTAAATATTTCCTCATCGGTGTCACTGTCTTCCACGGTAGGACTTGAAAATCTATTAGATGCTTTTACCGTATCCTCTTTATTTACGAATTGAGTTGATTCCTCTAAACCAACTAAAATGTTCGTGTCAATTTTCTCTAAAAATGAACAGGCAGGAGTACTTTGATCAAGATCTACATAGTTCAATAGCAAATTTTCAGACATTTTTGTCGAAGAGGATGATCTGGGTGCCGCATTTTCCGAGATTTTTAATGTATTTGATGGTGTAAAATACTTTGAATGTGATGGCTGTGGGAACAAAATTAATTTGTCAGTTAACTTTACTGGTCGCATTTTAGTGATATCTATTTTGGATTTAGTTCTGGATTTTTTATTACTCGAAGTAGAAAGTTGAGGTTTAGACTTAATTTCGTGTTCGGTTGACAAATTGTGGAAGTCTAGATGTTTGCCATGTGGACATTTAACAACATATTTCATACATTCATCTTCTATACAAGAAAGTCGACGTAAAACTATACGATTTTTAGCTTCTTTAGTCCAAATGACTTGTTTGACTTGCAATGTTCCACGAAATGTGTTCAAATTTGTAGGGAGAAGCCAGTCCTTTTCTTCAACTTCATATTCTTCTACAGTACTAATTTTCACGCCTTGGACAGCAGATTTTAAATAGTTTACAAAAGAGTCTATATTATTCATATCACCATCGTGTGCAACAAATCGATCCGCCGTTCGCTTCAGTAGCCCACCTACTCCATCTGGCGCACCTTTTCCATGACCACATTCACTATAGTTCCATATTATGTTAGTCAGAGAAGAGCAGTAAATACTGAGTTGGGACATAATATAAAAAATTTTCTTATTCCGATACTGGCCTGATGGAGAATCAGAAATAATAATAAGATTCTGAACAATTGGAGCTTCCTGTTTAATTTCTTCTAATATTGGAACAAGGTGAGCCCAAACGGCGGCAGCATCATGGCGCAGTGAAGAACTAATAGTGCAGAAACATTGAGTTGTTATATTCTCTTCCTTATTTTTATAGTAAATTACAGCAGTGTGTAATGTGAATTGTTGACGACTGCCACCAAAGTGCATAGATTGTATTTCGGACCCGTACTTGGAGCTATAGTTCTCACTAAAGTCAATGTGAACGACACAATCCTTTTCAGTCATGTTTTGTTTGTAGTGCTTAAAAGCTTGACTTTGATTTCGTATATTACTACAATGTGTTAAGAACGGTTTCAGATTGTTTTCAAATATTTTGATTAGTTGTAATGGTTTAACGGTTATTTTTACTTTTTCTACATTAACGGCTATTTTATCGACTCCATTTTTTTTGTAATTCTTTTTTATCTTCTTCCAATTCCAATAAATAACATCTTTGGAGTTATCAAATTCTTGATAATTTAAATGACGATTCTTACAGACAGGACATGTTCTTTGCAGGCATTCTACCTTAAAAATATCACAGCAAATACTACTTAGAATTTCAGTCGTGGTGTTTTCTTTTATGATACGATTTCTTTTTAAAGATGATATAACAAGATCCATGTTCTCATGTTTCTCACATAGGCATGTATTTCTCAAGTTTAATTTTGGCTGCGTGACCCAAAACGGCCTCATTCTTGTAAAAGTGACGTAACTGATTGGAGGGTAGCCCGAAGTCAAATACTTTTTGTGTAAATTTTTAATTGTGTCTTTCATCAGCCTTTTCTGTTTTTTTACTCCATTTTGTGTGACAGTATCCTTTTTACCTGGGCAAAGATTTGAATTTTCATCATCCTCAAAAAACTGAACAACAATCTTACGGATACGTTTTTGCAGGTCTATATTTTTTGGCTTCGTTGGGATTCGTCTCACTTCTAAATTACTCTGTTTTAATTTCTTAAATTCTTGATGTAGTCTCATGTATCTCTTTTTGTACATTAGTTTCTCTTTATTAGCCTTTGCCAATTGTTTTCTTAAATCGTGTATTTGCTGAGTTTTAACGTTTTGATATTTACGAAATTTCATTTTAATGTCTTGTTTGAATTTAACAGTATTAAAGGATGTGTCTAAGTTAGGACTATTTGGGCGTAATGTTGATTCTTCTGAATTTATAGAACTAATACTTGGCGTTCGTAAAGGAGATGCTATTGATAAATCTAGGGGACTGCTTGTACGTAAATAGTGGGAACTACTCGCTACTATGGCATCAATACGCAAATTAGGACTATTACATCGAACATTCTGTCGCAATAGCCGTGGGCTATGAGGTCCTATTAGTTCTTGAGAAATACCGGGCTCATTATCTTGATTTTTCGGTAGCGATTCTGCGTCATTGGTCTCTGAAACACTTGTTGGGTTGTTGCGGGCACCATTTGCCTTATTTTTTTTCCGCTGATAATATGCACGGGCACTGATTCGGTTTTTCTTTTGTGCATTGCGACGTGCATGTGCAGTCATTTGGCTTCGGGTTAGGATAAGTCCAGCTGCCTTTCTTTTAGCTAAGCGTTCTCTGTCTTTTCTTAAATGCTGCTCTCTTAACACAGGATCACTTTTGATTTTAGCTTTTCTTATTCTTTCCATCAACCTCTTTCTCTCTTTTTTCTCCTCCTCGTTTAGTTTTGATTTCAGCATTCTTAAACAAAATTAATCTTAAACAAAATTACTCGAACGAATTGTGTGCGGCACGAGCTGCACACAAGTTAATATTTATGAAAGTTAAAAAATATAATATGTGTATATGTATGTATATAATGTATGGTTGTAGATATGCTCCATTGTTTTTTTGTTTACTTTAATGAAATGACACTATGTCTACCAATATGATAGAATTACACCGAGGTGATAATATGATCTACCGATGTGATAAAACAATCCACCGATGTGACAAAACTATGCGTCGATCATGAATCAAAACACCGATATGATATTTAAGACACCGATTGATTTTTCTTATCACATCGGTGTAAATTATCACATCGGTGGTAAAAAAGACCACCGATTACAGCGATATGAGAACAGCGACGTGAGAAATTATCGACTTTTTTGAAAATTATGAAAAATGTATAATATTTAGGCTAAATTCAAGTACCTATAATGATGCTAATTTACTTACTATGTCTGTTAGAACCAAACAATCGTAATAAAACTTCACATTACACTAGAAAAATGCAACCACCGATAATATAAAATAATTGCTTGGAAGTAACTGAAATGTCGTACTTACGTAATTGGCGGGAATATGCAGCGATTTGACACACGTCCGTCCTGACTGCGCACTAGCACACACTAACGAGGGAAATAAAATTGGGGTGGGGACACTGTCGGACTCATCGATGCAAAGTTAGGTTTAAATTACTTTTGTGCAGCGATATGACAAAATTTTGCGAGACAAGTACATTTATGCCTCTCAGTAATAAATATTATGAATTACGTAATAAAATATGCTACATATTAATAATAAAACTAATATTCTATGAAATAGAATAAGTTATATTCTTAAGTTACTTATTTTTATAACGATATAAGCGTTTTTGCTTGTAAAAAAAGTAGAGGGACAGCACCGATGTGACAAAAATAGAGGTTTATGTATTTATTTCTACCTTTGTAAATAGACTTAGACAAATAATATTTTATGCCACAACCCAATAAATACCTAATGAATACAAAAAAAAATAGTACAGAACAATATTCCTTTTTTCAAATACTAATTTCAATGAAGACAAAAAAAAAAGTCGTTTGGGAAATTCACCCATTTATGAATGAAAGATATTTTCTGTAATCATAGCTTGAAGTTAAAATCGAACTCGCTCTGTGTTCTTTTCAATGCTTGTCTCAGTTATTTGTAGGCTATACTTAGGTACATCAGTCAAATCATTAGTTGATTTGTCAGAAAGATAAAAGATTATATTTCTACCGCAAGAGTTGCTGCTTTACAAAGAACCACATAGCCATCAGTGTCGATATTGCATCCTGCACAAACCATCAACCAATAACAAGTTGACGTCCTTAAAAGATTCTAATCAAAACCTACCAGGCAAATTGAATTCGACTTCCCCAACTATTGATCAATCCTATCTAACCAACCAATAACTTACTAATATAAATTCACACCCGACCACAGCCGAATCGACATCCAATCAAAACACAGCAATAAATAACGACAACAGTACAGTCTCAATTCTAAAGTTAATAGTAGAGACTTAATTCTAGCAAACAGTTAGAACAAGAACCGGTACCAGGAGTCCATGACTATCGTAGGATTCGATAATTAATATGCTAATGCACAGCTTTGCCCACCCTTGCGTACGTGAGAAGCATGATGGTGGTTGGCAAAGAATAATTATGTGTTTTTGAGGAAGTGACAAAAATTTCCTGGCGGGTTTACTGAAACCACGTGGTCTCTGATCAATTCACTACCTTCTTGGTCTTCTTCTTTAAGCTGTAGCAGGTTGTTTTCATTGATTAAGGCACGGGTCCCTTACTGCACAACTCACAAGAGAGTTTAAGGTCCATGTTTTAGCTCGCGTTTAGATGCAGTTTTCTCACAACAATGGTTTTTTTGTTTCAGAGAATCAGTTTCGCCTTTTCTTAAAAATTTTTAAACTCTAGAAGTAGTTTGTGCTTTATTTACCATAACCACTCACATCTCATTTTTGATAACCAAAAATAAATGGTAAGTCCTACGAAACGAAACTTTTGTTGATGGGGTAGATACCTAATCAGTAATCATCATTGAAATATCATTGAATCTTGCATCTCTGCGACACTAACCAGATAGGCATTACAACTTCCTGACTGCAGTTACCTCCATCTATCATGTTACTACAGATCTATGCGCGCTGATTTGCGTGCGCGCGCGCAGAAAAAACGTCATAATTTACGAGCTGCACGCTGACGTCTGACTGACAGACGATGTGTAGTGAGCCATGAGAAACGAACACACAGACACACAAACAGCGATGTTTTCTAAGCATGGTGCATAATTGAAATCTAATAACAAGTGCGGAAACACGGAAATTGGTAATGATTGCTTTATGATTGTGTGGGATTATGATTTATAAATCTGTTTTCATCCGGAAACGAATTAAAATTATGTGGCGCGATTTGATTGCTTGGGCGCAGGTTGGACCAGTTACTAGTTGTTACAATAATAATTAGCGGCCCTCTAGGGCTATGTTGTGACTGACAAAACATACACTAGTAACATAGAAAGTTATGTCAATAGCCTTTAGCTAGCTACACAATTAAAATCGTAGAGTTTCTTGCCGGCTCTTTTTTTGTTTCTAATTGGGTTGTGGGGGTCAGATAGGCAGTCGCTCCATGTAAAATTTCGGTTTTCAGCCGCACCCAGTTAGACTGCAACCCGACCCCAACAATGATAATGAAGTGGCCAGGTAGGTATATGTAAAAAAAATATTTGTAGTAAATGAATTGAAAACTAGGGCCTTTGATTTTAAAGTTACTTAATTGTTATATCAAAGGTATCAACCATCTACCTTGTTGCCTTCTTGAGCTCTTAGGAAAGGTTACCAGTTCAGAAAACGTGACTGCTACCTGATCTTGGCAAACTATAGTAACAGTAGGATAGTGGATAGTGATACGTATCTTAGGCTTTCGATGTTCAGGTCTTCATCTCATAGCTACTCGGTAACTGGGTTATGGAGGTCAGATAGGCAGTCGCTTCATGTAAAATACTGAGACTTAGGTGCAACCGGTTAGACTGGAAGCCGACCCCAACATAGTAAGGAAAAAGCTAGGCAGATGATGATGATCTTGTAGATAAAGAACTAAGGACCACCGTAGTCTTTGGTCCGACATCGGTAACTATGAATTTACAATAAAAAGCCTACATTGTTGATCTAATGAGGGCAAGGCTACTGCTATGCATGAGGTCCTAGGTTGGATTCCCAGGTCGAGCAGTGTTTTTGAGTTTTCCTATCAGTAATTTCTCAGTAGCAAGCCGGACTCTGGATTTGCTGCTGGTTGATGAGAATAGGGACGCCCCCCCCCCCTATTACTGGTGAAATGTGGGTGTACCTATATGTCATACACACCCATACATAACCTACCTACCTTCGGGGAAACAGACGTGACGTTATGTAATCTGCATTCGCGACTTATTTGCCAAAAATGTAAACAAATGTAAGTTTAGGGAAAAATAACTTTAATTCCTACACAATAAAGTTCAGTTTACGCTACAACTTCAAACATTTTTATGAGTGCTAGTCACTCTGAAATCAACTTAATTACATTTAAATAAAGTTGATATTTATTTAACTTGAAATAACATCAATTTGAAAGATAAATTTGAATAGACTTCATATTTTTGGGGTCAGTCGCCTTAAGAGCAGCCAGTGGCGATCATTTAGATGTTCCTCACCCTTAAACTAGTAAAGTGATAAATTAAAACGTATAGTCTTCTAACTACTCGAAAGGACCATGAAAGTCTTTGGCCTGACACCAGCAACTAGGGGCAAGGCTTGACGAGGAATGAGAAAAGCCTGGATTTACCTCACTGTTTAATTCATCTGGTAACCTCACACAAATCTGTTACCCGACAATAATCAGATGTATCTTCATTTACAAAACTAATCGTTATCATGTTTCGTGAAGTCATCATGACACGAGTCTTATCTTGTATCGACAGCTGATCACCGACATTGATACAAGTAATCCTATTTACATAGTATTTATAAATAGCTCGCTTATGTAGCGCAATGGGGCAAGGTATTTGCGGAAATTTATTTGTATGGGGACTGCCTTATCTGGTTTGATAAGGAAATTATGTAAGAATCTACTGACAAATCACTGTGATAATACTGATTTGACGTTACATCATCATAATATAACATCAAGCTTGTATTCTTTAAAGGGGTAAGCAGAGACACAAACATTTCGCTAGTTCAAAATTAAATTTAAAAAAAAAATATTTCACAAAAACCTACACGGGCACTTATGAAACGTCAGAAGCTAGATGCACGGTTCCAATAGGTAGTTTCTTATGGAGAAGTGCTGGCAAGAAAGTCCACGATTACTCTTTTAAAAATAATTATTTTACTTTTCAAATTACAGTGTTAACAGGTATATCAGGGCCTATCAACAAGTACTTAACAAAAAAGAAAATGGTCTAAAAATCTACAGTCTAAAAGGTCTAGTTAAGCTTTAAGTCCAATGTAATAAGGACCAGTTTATTGCCGGTAGCCAGGCATAAATCCAGGCTCCAGGCTACTACTGAGAATTTCCTAAAGAATAAACTCAATAACACTGACCGACAACGACCCGGGGATGGAAATTAGGACCCCACCGCTCAATGCAACGAGGCATGAAAGGCAAAAAATGCAACAAACATTTTCATTTCTAAAACAGTTGACTAAGCTGCATACAAAAGCTAGACTTTAACACTTCAATATGTATGCTAATTACTTCGTAGAATTATCAACACTTCAGAAATAATATCCACGATAACCTAATCGATTTAACTGCAAACTAAACAGTTTAAAATACACATTAAATACATATATAGTCTATTCTAAAAGTATCGGGTGAAAGTGTATACAAACCTGACACATTCATCTGTAACTAGAAGGTTTCAACGTTATGTCTAAGCAGTTTTTCCAACAATTATTGTTTGAATAACATTATTAATAATTATTTATAATTGTAATTCAAAATGATTGATGAAAATTGAGGTTTTAAATTAACTTCAATTACATACATACATACGCTAACACTACAAAACCTAACTTCAATAATCAAACGAAAACCAACTTTAAGGTTTTACCGAGCAATTTGTCTGCTCAACAAGTAAAATAACGCAATAAACGTTGTTGAACTGTCAAAATGAAAGCCATTGCTATTGCTAGTGTGTTACACATTTACCCCGCAGGTCTGGTACGTTTTGTTATCCAATAGTTTACATTTTCATCGCATACTTTTGGAACAGACCATACATAATATATAATACACTTTCTTTTTATTTCCAATATAGATACCATATAGCGATTAAATTCCGTCATTACTTTTTAATTGCCGGGTATGTGATTAGTAGGTTAAGGCTTGATGGCGGTGATAAAGAGGATAAGCAGAATTGTAATTATATTCAAAGTTTCTGCTAAACAGTGTTGCTCGCACCTGTCATCATTATCCTATTCAGTGAGTTGTTTTAGTATTCCTAGGCCGGTCTGCGGTAATTCTGAGCTTACACCTTTTGCCATTAAAATAAAATCTTTTAATGTCGGTGTGGAAGTAAACATGTAAAAGAATAGGTTTGTTTAATAAGCACGACTACCTACGAAACATTATAATCAACTAAAGGTTGCTACACACTTGTTACTTATGCCTTAAGAATATTGCTGAACTTTCGAGTACAGTCCGGCCGTCGAGAGAATGCGTTCCTGACACCTGTCAGTGCGACAATTCTAGTAGCTAATAAAGATCACATTCGCAAAACACGTATTCGTTTTTATGAAACTGACAGGTGTCAAGAACGCATTCTCTCGTCTGCCGCATTGTAATATAATTATACAGATCGGACTAACTTACCTAAAGTTGTTGTTGTTTCTAAAGAACAATGGGTAAAGTTGTATGGGCCCCGTACCCAAAAAAAAAGATGACTGTAGCATTATGAGCTATATCGGTATTCGTTGCCCTCATGGAGTAGTTTAATTAATCCTAAGACAGCATGTCTGAATTCACTTGGAGAAAATAGATATTTAAGGAAGTTAAATTGGTTTGAGAAGACGGTACCCAGAGACAAGGTTAATTGTAGCATTATGAACTATGTCGGTATTTGTTGACCTCATGGAGTAGTTTAATTAATCCTAAGACAGCATGTCTAAATTCACTTGGAGAAAAAAGATATTTAAGGAAGTTAAATTGGTTTTGAGAAGACGGTACCTACCCAGAGACAAGGTTAATTGTAGCATTATGAACTATGTCGGAATTTGTTGACCTCATGGAGTAGTTTAATTAATCCTAAGACAGCATGTCTGAATTCACTTGGAGAAAAAAGATATTTAAGGAAGTTAAATTGTTTTAATAAAATAATAGGAAAGTTCATTATCTTTATTCATTATTGTAATTACCATACTTATATTGGTTCTTATTCAATACTAGCTGACCCGGCGAACTTCGTATCCCCTTTAATTTTTTTTTTTTTGTTAATTTTTTCCCATGTTTTAATAGCTATTCTGCTATTCGGGGCAGAGAGTATGAGCTATGTCGGTATTCGTTGCCCTCATGGAGTAGTTTAATTAATCCTTAGTCAGCATGTCTGCTGGCAACCGACAATGCGGCATAAAATGAGATACAAAAAAGAAAAAAAAACAAAACACAATACAAGTTCTAAATCAATTTTAATTAATTTTTAATCAAGTTCTGTTAATTTTCTAAATCGCTGGAGCCTTATTGAACATGTTCCGTGATCCATTGTAGAATAATCCACACGCTAACAACATTGTCGAAATAATAATAGACAGAATTAACGTTTCCAACAGGTTTGGTGACTAATATGTTGTGGACTGTAATATCAACCGCCAAAGGGTACGTTTCACAGCGATGGAAGAAAGCGATGTACCATTTCCTAACCTCAACGAGGAGGAACTTATCTTGTTTAGTTTAGGCACATACCAATTAAAACTCGCAAAATCATACGTGTCCGAGCATTTGCAAAGAGGCATGTAGGTACCTACTCTATAGAGGTATGCGTAGAACCAAGTCCTAATACGAGATATGGCGCAAGTGATTGACTGTCGAGTAATTATTATTTAGTAAGATTATTGTAAAAATGGAAAATTATACCTGTAAGTCCTGCTGGTGAAGTATGTTTAAATAGAAACATTTTCAAACGGTTGATTGATGTAGTTTTTTTTTTGTGCATACCCTGTCTGCAATCTCTGTGCACGCCACTGCATGATTGCGACCCTCTTGTGTGCCGGAAAAGATAAACATATTGACAACGAGGTTGTTAAACGTGGAATGTGGACTCAGCGATCATTGTGCCGATAGTCGTGACAGCCTATGGCTTAATAGCCAAAAACGTCGACTAGCACCTGAGGAGGCTCTCGTTGGGCAGCTGGATCAAGGACTTGATTCAGAAAGCGGAACTTCTCGACACGACCCACATTATTAGGAGGTTCTTCTCTCTGGAGCCCTGATTGCCGATAGCTTGGACCTGTTCCCGATACCGGTGGGCTACAACTTTTTTATATTTTTAAATGCTTTTATGTTCTAATATTTAAAAACATAATTTGTATAAACATGTATAATCAAATAAAGGAGTTAAAATAATAATGAATGAGAATAAATAACGTTCTATTCTTTTATTTTATCTTATTTAATAAAACAATTTAACTTCCTTAAATATATTTTTTCTCCAAGTGAATTCAGACATGCTGTCTTAGGATAAATTAAACTACTCCATGAGGTCAACAAATACCGACATAGTTCATAATGCTACAATTAACCTTGTCTCTGGATACGATCTTCTCAAAACCAGTTTAACTTCCTTAAATATCTTTTTTCTCCAAGTGAATTCAGACATGCTGTCTTAGGATTAATTACACTACTCCATGAGGTCAACAAATACCGACATAGTTCATAATGCTACAATTAACCTTGTCTCTGGGTACCGTCTTCTCAAACCAATTTAACTTCCTTAAATATCTTTTTTCTCAAAGTGAATTCAGACATGCTGTCTTAGGATTAATTAAACTACTCCATGAGGTCAACAAATACCGACATAGTCCATAATGCTACAATTAACTTTGTCTCTGGGTACGGTCTTACTCGTTCTCCTTTGCCAAAGATGTTAAAAAATGTTCTTGTCATAGATTTTATTCAATTTCGAGCGGTCATTGTTGTTTACATCTTTGGCAAATTTAGAAATACCGGGACTATAGTGACGTCCGATCAGCTACATAATTATTAAGTTTTTTGACGTTCGGTCAGCTCATTCATTCCTTCGTCTCGTTTTCTTCTATGTTTTCTCATCTCGTTAAAACTTTTCTGCACTTTTATAAACGAAAACGTGATCAGCGCGCGGCACAAGAAAGTACAATGATTGACAGATGTCAGGAGAGCGCGCCAACGAATGGACCACAGCTAACATTTGTTTTTTTTATGATGAAGGCTTTTATCTTTAAATAATGTGATTAGCGAGTTGTACACGAGTGCAAACTACAAAGTAAACAATGAGGACGAGATTACGAAGCATAATAAAAATATAATAGTTATGTATTTTATGTGATTGTGATTTGTGTACTGGGACTTGGTAAATAAATAAATAAATAATGATGATCAATTGTTTTTTTACCGAATTTAAAACATAATTTAAAAAGCTAACCGTCTTAAAATAATAAGAATATGTACAAGTATATAAAAAGCAGGGGAAATAATCAAAGGGCATCAAAAAATTCGTCCGCATCGCTGCCAACAGGAAACGTGCCCAAAAGGCAGGCAGCATTGCCACGTTGTATGGCAATGCCGATTCTTTGGCCAAAGAATAGGCCAGCCCTCTGGTCACTTGAAGAGTCAACCAACCGCTTGGCGATGTCTCGAATTATTACGTTCATTCTCAGAAGATCCACTCGGGCCCCATGGCCCTAGTGTTTCAACCCCAAATGGCTCAAACATATAAGTTCCAAAGAGATTGGACTATTTGCGCCGTTTGAGGATTTTTCGCACCTGCAGTAGCCGCCCCAGCACAGCTCACCGTGCTTGGAAGATGGGATGGCGCAAGGGTGTCGACACACGTTGCATCCCACACCAAAAGCCTACGTACCTTCCAAGGCATTATGGTTATTCCGTCTGGTCTCTTCCCGTTGTCGCGTGTCAAGCCATTCGGTTCTAAAACAGCTGGCACCCCGGCGGTGACAAGAGCACGACGGATGATGTCATTGATGCTGGCATGCCGTGCTATCCGGCCTGCGCTTTTACTGCAGGATAAGCCATGGTGTCCGAGGTAGTCGACACCTTCACCACATTGGCAGCTATGCGGAGCCACGCAAGGGGCGCCCAGACGCAGACTAGTAGCGAATTAATTAAGTTTTTTTCGGCTAAGAGATAGAGACGCAGCGACAGTTTCTAATTTTTATTTGTTTCGTTCTGAAAAGCGTAACAATTACTTACCTACATATAAAATTTCCATACTAATGGAGTACCAGTAGAAGAGATACCTACCTACACAAAATAATTACAAAGTTAAAATATGAGTTCATAAAGTACCTACCTACGAGTCGACGAACTACCAATCAAAAGTAAAACTGGACTACCGGATTACGTTTATTGTTTAAAATTTTCATTTTTATTTTCACTTTTCCGTGTTGGGCACTTGCGATGGCGGTTATGGTGAACCATTCATTTTAATGGATAGCGCACGCAAAACCGTGTAAGTTGAATATTTTTATGAAGATTATTTACTGACAGAGGTTTTATGTCATGTAGAGCAACTATTATATTGTTTTATATTCGTGGATATTGCAAAAAAAGTCAAAATGTAAGCTATTGTCTGCGTGAGTGTATACCACAATTCAGGTGTAGGTTTCCGACAGCTTTACAACCTTAAAGATCAAACTTTTACATCTCATAATCTTCAAATTTAAAAAGAACATAATACTTAAAGTTCAAAGTATTAAAATGTTAAAAAAGGCCTTAACAAAGTAGCCAACATTGCAATAAAATAATAAAACACACTCGTGGTCGGTTTGTTCGCTATGTAAATTGCGGTAACTGACGATATGACCTTTTACACTTCCATAATTAGTAGCTGCTGTAAAATTAATGTCATTTCAGATGTCTTGATAGAACACATTCCTCAGTTTATTTAATTATCAAAAGATTATTAAGTATAAGGACTAAGTGTGCCGTACATAGTACAAAATTATGTTTAAATTAATTAAAATGAATAATAATAATTTGAAACTATAGAGATGGAAGATAGTGGCTTTATGATGGGGTGTTTATTTTGCTTTATGTTTATAAAAACTACTAATTGCTACCGTTAATGGTTACTATACAGAAGTCGACATCTTGATCATAGTCAACAGCGAAAGGTAAGACTAATAAAAACAATTAATATGTATTTTGTAAGTTGAATGGTCTCTTAAAGCCTGTGACATTTTGTTTTTTACACTGGGATGTCCAGCAAGGTGAATGGTATTACCAATCATTGCCTGTCCAGGCTGGTAATAACCAGGGTCAAAAATGTATTTGGATCAGTAGATAAACAAATAATATGTATCAGTAGATAAATACATTTTCAAACTTAGATAATCTATCCTCGAATTTAATCATCACTTTAAAGCCTCCAATTTATAGTCCAGTATAGAATGAAAGTGCAATCTATATAGTCAAAAGTATCCCCACCTGTCATTCGAGTTATGACATATTATGTATTTAAAAAAAACTGAATAAGATAACATACTTTATCAACCTAGATAATAAATAGTTATTCAGCACCTTCTAGTTAGACTGGAAGCCGACCCAAACTAAATTAGGAAAATGCAACGAAGAAAGACAGGCAACCACATTTAACGTCGAAACTAATTTCTTCATTACTGTTAACCAGCGTTTACAACTACTTACAAACAATTAACTTCTCAAAGTCAACACATAGACATACCTAGGACCTAGGTATTAATAGCTCTGCCTGCAACTAACTGCGACATTCACTACAAACGACACGAAACATTTTATTCCGCAAAATTAAACCAAACAAAATACTATCAGCATTTTAGAACTCCCCGATGGACGTTATCGGCAGGCGTCAATTCGGGGAGCCGTCACTTTGACAGTTTTAAGTCATAACATATCGTTGCAGAAGGGTCACTCCACACACCACACATATTGCGAACGAAGCAAAAATGTGGCGAATAATCTGATAATGGAAACTGATCCGTGTTTTTGCCTTGATTATGTCACCAAAGATATTTTGTGGTATGCTGCTGGGCAATGGGCACTGGGACAGACCCATGTAGCATGGCGCCTGTAGGTACCTACTGTTTTCTGTTGAGGTGTTCATAATTATTGGCAGGCTTCATAGTCGCTTTTTATAGGTATTACCTGCCCTAGTAACTTTGCGTTTGAAAAAGTAAGTCATTGCAGCTTGGTTAGTGAGACTAAGACTACAGATTGTCGCTATTAGAATTTTAAGCTATACATAATAAGTAGGTAAGTGTATCGTAACATTCGTAGCCATGCAACCCGGAGACAATTCCGTATTGGCCAAGAACTAGGTGCTTTTAAACTTAACCCTTTCATCCTCGGAGTTCCCCAAGGAAGTATTTTAGGGCCTACACTATTTTTGATATCCATAAACGATCTTTGTAATCTAAGTCTAGATCATAGCCAAATTGTTTCTTATGCTAATAACACTGCCCTTCCATTTTCAGCTGACTCAGAAAAAATCTGTACAGACTTGAGCAACACGGATTCAATACTGTTAATAAATGGCTTCAATTTCACTAACACTAAATGCAGACAAACCAAATTACATTAAGTTTTCGATGCGCAAGCAAACATCAACTGGCACTACTTCGACATCACATGCTCATTATTGCACAATTCCCACAAAACCAATGTATTTGTCCTATCATTAAAATGGCAAATACAACAAAATACCTTGGTGTTATAATAGATGAAAACCCTTTCGTTCATGCATTTAGAACATATGGGGTGGAGCGGGTAAAACAATGTTACTAATCATCGAGAGAGCTCAGAGGGCGATTCTCAGTGTCTACTTTCCGCCCTTTCCTTTTTCCTACTAGCCTCCTGTACAAATCTTGTGAAGTATTAACAGTTCGACAGCTATCTACTATGGGCATTATATTAAAACAACAAAAAGCTCTATACTACAGCGCTGGATGTACTAATAAAAGACGTAAAAATATAGTTTTTCCACAAAATTCAACAAAACATGCGTTTATATCCAAATTTTACCTGCAGTTACCTCGGACCTCTCCTCTATAACAGACTAAATTTGGAAGCAGACATATTTATTCTCTGAACTATAAAAATTGTAAAAGAATCCTCAAGAAAGCTCTCCAAAGCATGTCTTACGAAGAATTTACTAACTGTGTTAAAGTAAATATAGGTATACAAATTTCACCTAAATTTATAATTTTTTGGCTATTGTCCAATATTGATTATTTATTAATTTTAAAAGATTATTTTAGCTCTTCTCGACTGAAATACAGGATTACCTAGTTCAGGCACGTAAGTCTTAAGAATATAATTTACATTTAAGCAAAACTGTACTAAATTTTTATGCCCTATAACTTTTGAATAAATATATTATTATTATATTCCAAAAAAGTGGTCCTTCTGTACTCAATTTTGTTGTGATCCCGTCAAAATCGTCTGACGGGCGCCAGTTAAGCGGCGTTCGTTCTAAATTTATATAAAGCGATCGACAGTGACGCGATATGGCAACGTGACGACTGCGTGACGTGCCCGGTTGTGACGCTGACGACTGTGTGACGGGCCCGGTTGTGTCGCTGACGACTGTATGGTACGTCAGTGTGAGAGGATTTGTCTGCTGTTACGTGATTTGTTTTGGACGGTCCGGGTAGTATGTTTTACGACGAATATTGAAGTTATGGTAAAGCCGAACGTATCGAATGTGTATTTAATGCTATTAACCTATTGCGAATCCATTGCTGTTGAGAAACACAGGATCATAGATTAAATAAGGACTAAAACTGTAAAGCCATGTGGTTTCTTTAATGATTTCCTGAGAGGTTTTCCAATTCAGATGTGATAGATTGGTTACATACCTGAACGGCCAAAGCGACTTTTAATTGCATATTTACCTACAAACTGTCTGCACGACACTATTATGCCGTGCACTTATGCATTCGACATAAGGCGAAACCTTTTTTGTCTGCGTGGTGATCATACTCTTTCTTTCTAAGTAGGTATATAAAAAGAAGCCTCTGAACTGAAGTGAAGTGTAGTGGGATAGTTATTAGTTGCTTAATTATACAAACAACTCGCCCATAATCCCCCCAAAGGGCTAGAAAGTGGTATACACCAACAAATATTACTTTACATTACATTATTACTAACAGACATTATACGTAGAAGTGCAGTGGTGGCCCAGTGGTAACGGCCCGGCTTACGAATTGTAGGTCGTGTGTTCGAACCCAGACAGACGCTTTACTTTGTGTAAATAATTTCATCACCACTGCTCTCAAAACGGTGAAGGAAAACATCGTGAGGAAACCGGCATGTCCTAGCTATAACAGAAATATTCGAACACATGTGACATCTACCAACCCGCATTGGGCCCGCGTGGTATTACAGCCTACTCCCTCTCGAAGAGAGGAGGCCTGTGTCCCAGCAGTGGGAACATTATAGGTTGATTATGGTATACGTAGAAAAAAAGAATAGAGCCTTCGAAGATCATTAGCCGTTAGTCAATGATGATTATCATTAACATCTTAAATAGTAATTAATGCAGCTGTTCGACTGTGAAACAGGTTCATACGTTATTCGAAGACAGAGCAACCTCTCACTGTTTGCACATTTGCACAATAGCAGTTATGCATGACATTAACATACAATACTGTTTGCTACTGGTTGATTTGCAAGGGAACCAGATGCCTTATGGGAAAAAAAAATCGAAAGCTAGAATAGATGTTTGGATTGAAGATGTTTCTCTTCAAGTCAAGTGTACATAGTACCTAGTACATATTCCGCGATACAGTTATTTTTGCCAACGTCACACTGGTCTTTATTCTCATTTTAATAAAGATGCTGTTGGTTTGTTGCCACTGACAAGTCTGTCAAAATCATTGTGATCTTATTCTTGTTAAAATATGCTGTTAGGTTACTGCTTGCAGAGGTAAAATAACTGTGAACGGAATGTACCTACAAGGAACTTTTGGCGTTCGAGTGACGTTGACAGGGGGGGCTGTTGGTAAAAATTTGTGCATTTTTTTTGTGCACTGTCACTTGAAAGGATTCAAAAAACAAGATGGCGGCGTTAGTTCCGATTTTGGCCACGAGCCAAATAACCTTGTAGCGCTATTCAGTCAAAGGATTTTCAGTAACTTGAATAGCAATACAGCAGGGGCTGTATTGAGGGCTTTGTAAATATGTTGTCAAATGTTAGGTCAGAACTTGGTTGGTTGGTTGGTAAAGGGTATTCTATTCTATTGTTTGCTGTTGTTTTGAGCAGCTAATTACAATTACAATAGGCTAGTTTCCTAAAAAATTCTAATTAGTCCGTCAGTTAGATTATCGAAAAATAATGGACCCATATTTTTTCTTTTGTCAATCAAACAAAAAATGACAAAGATAAAGCGCGTCAAAATTTGGGAGTGGGGGGTCGTGACGTCACGCCGTGCTAAAAATTGTCGCACGGCGTGACGTCACTACCCCCAACTCCCAAATTTTGACGCGCTTTATCTTTGTCATTTTTTGTTTGATTGACAAAAGAAAAAATATGGGTCCATTACACTAGTTTACAAAATATAATAAATTTCATGTCCTTCCAGTGAATTTCATATCGTGTTATTTAGTGACAATAACTAAACGCAAACATATATTTGTTTTATTCTTATGACGTCAAAGAATCAAGTTATCTACACACTTTATTTTAAGCCTACCCACAAGTTGGTTCTGAATTCATTCTAAAATTTTGTTGCATTGTAGTGTTCAGTTGAATAAATATTGTTTTTAAAATATCAAAAAGGTTGTGTAAAGTACATCCCGACCGATTTTGTTACGTTTGTGGTGAATTTATTATATATAACAAAGGATATCCCATAACAGAATCTCTGAAAGAAGCATATTTTTGTTATTTAATTTTAATTGCTGATTTATTACACAATTTTCAACGAATGGGTGTCAACATCTCTCTAAAAATTCATTTTCTTCATTCGCACCTCGATTTCTTCCCTGAAAACCTCGGAGAATTCAGCGACGAACATGGAGAGCGTTTTCATCAGGATTTGAAATTTTTTGAACAAAATTATAAAGGATACTGGGACCAAGCCATGTTAGGTGATTACTGCTGGTCTGTTATAAGAGACACAGACACAAATAAATACAAGAAAAAAGCTAAGGCAATTCATTTTTAATTTTTTTTATTATTTCTGTAGGCATATTTTTGTAAATCAAAAATAATAAATAGTTTGGAAACGTGACGTATTAAATTTTTTTCCTATTTTTTTTTAAACTCGGTACATCTCAAATGATAAGAAAAAACACAATTTATTTCAAGGACAAAACCCATGTAAACTAGTGTTATTTTTCGATAATCTAACTGACGGACTAATTAGAATTATTATTTTTTTACCCAGGAAACTACCCTATTGTGAACATAATATTTAGGTTCTGATTAGATTCTAATCTCGATTAGGTTTAAAAAACCACATTCAGTTCATCTTCAAAATACCCTTAAAGTCAAGAATCTTTTATTAGAATTTAATTAAGTATCAACCATTACTGTAGAAATATCCATACATTTTTCACAAGTCGCCGTCGCCAGTTCACTAAGCATGTACTCCTCTACAAGTCAAGAATACCCTTGGAACGCCACCTTACCATAAAGGCAGGTACTTACTAAACAATGTCATCAGAAACGCCATTGATACCGCATCATGGTGTACGCAGGGTGCCCGCGGGGGTGCAGAGGTAAGGGAGGGGGGTAAGGCTGCGAGCCTTAAGTGAATGCGAGCAAAACGAGGGGGCGACACTGTGTTGATGC
Source organism: Amphipoea oculea (assembly GCA_945859645.1). NCBI lineage: Eukaryota > Metazoa > Arthropoda > Insecta > Lepidoptera > Noctuidae > Amphipoea > Amphipoea oculea. The sequence goes on from OX243873.1 coordinate 22,596,861, forward strand.
TGATTTACGCGCTGGCCCGCGTGCTCTACTGGCCCGACTGACCGCTCAACAGCGATGGAGTGGAGTTAAGACTAGAAAAATTTGTATTATTTGGTAATTTTGGTAGTGCTTTGAGCTTGAAAATTTAGTTTGAGCTTTTGAAGAGTCAGTGAATGTAAGGTCAAGTTTCCTACAAGATAATTATTGTTGTGATTATAGTGTCTTTGAATTGTGATATTAAACATACTAAGAAATCACTTCTTTTTGTTTAATTTTTAGGGGAGAATTGAAAAGGAAAACATTTCATCGACCCCAAGTAGCATGGGACAAAGGTAAGCAGGCAGAAGAATTTTAACATCTAAGATGACATTAAAAGTAACAACATTAATCTGTCAAGCTCCGCTAATGAGACACAATTGATTTTCTATTGTTTCGTCGCCGATCGGCGAACCGCGCCGCTTGACCGGTTAAAAAGCAACATTTGTAGTAACATCAAAAGTACCTAGTTAATAAGTTTTGCATTCCTATTCAGCTTCACACAACTTAGTATGATTAGTAATAAAATCAGTCACATAATTGATGTGGTACTGATGCGTCATAGGAATGTTGTCTACTTGAAAACTGCAAAGTACTAATTAAAACTATTTACATCTTTATTATAAGGTTACTCAGAATCGTAGCATTATATAGGTATTCATTTTATAGAACTCATTACATGGGTACGTTAATTATTTCATTAAATACGTAAGCATAGCTTAACTGATGTTTAATGTCGACTAGTTTTGCTACTGCTACAATTGTAATACAGTCTAGTTGCCTCAGACGAAACATGAGAAATAAAAATATAAAAGTCTTTACACGATGCAATATAATTCCCTTTAGCATACCATAACGTGACGTAATAATAAAAGTTGTACCGTCTAAACTGCGTTTAGACGACGCAAATCATTTGTTGTTCTAATTTATTACATGCTACAGGCAAGAAATTTGCATTGTGTAAATGGGGCATTACTTTTAAAACTAAGTGAGCCAATTGCTCATCCGAAGAGATATTTGTAGGACATTAAAAAATCAAGACCTAATCATCTCTGTAGAATTAAATGAGTATAAAAAATCTACATCTCATCGGCTCCACGGCTTCCCCTGTGCCATTATTTGAGACAGGATCGCGAGCTGCAGATAGCGCGGCGGCAGACATTTTTTGCATCTTTTTTCGTCTGTCTGTTTTTGTTTTGTGTCCACATGCGCTAATACTGAGACGATCGGCTGACTCGCCCATACAACTGCTATTTTTACGTTTTACCCTCTAATTAACAAGAAAATAGCACAAAAATCTACTAGAATGTATGCTTTATTAGTCTTCGTAGCGAAATCTGACACCGTTGATTATTTTTAACTGAAGCATCTGCTGTTAGCAGGTGCGTGCTCCGTCCATCTGTTTAGATACCACTATTTTTATACGTCAATGTGTCGTTGATGCTCACTGATAAAACCCTTTCACAAAACGAACAATAATTCAGTTTGCCAATACAAAATTATACACTTGCATTATAGGAGAATACAACCGAATAAAGTCGTCGCACACAATCCAGCCTGACACACAAATAATTCTTAAAGGATTATTAAATAAAGGAGCAACAAAATGACCGCGTTAATAGCATCGAGTTGTAATTTACATAAACAATTTTATACAAACGGCTCCCTGTTGAGTGAACTAACAAATATTACTCGCTAATTATTTTGCTCAACATTACCTCTCGACACTAAGTAGACACGCCGAGTCGCGATACGGTGCTCACCTGCTCATTACGGAATTTCAGCGAGCGATGCGCGTGCGCACGCATGCCCACGTTCCAATTTTAAAATTTTAAACGCATTTCGTCGCTATCTGTCATCGGGAACGGACGCGGCGACTGTATTGGTCCTCGGAGGGATCGATTAAATCTGCCACAGTCCGGTGGCCATTAAAATAAAGTGTCCCTTAATAGTACCTGATAATGCTGAAATTGAAGAATTTTATTTTTATTTTCACTTACAGTTGTACCCGATAAGGAGTGTGTTATCTTATGAAATATCATAATTTGCATACGTTGCTAATGTTGAAAGAAAATTAATCGTCTGCCTGCCTTATTGAGCATTAAGTATTCGGTTTCGGTTATAGAATATCAATAAATAACGTATGTACGTCTATACATAGTGAACACGCGATATTTCAACCAACATTGTAATAACGGGTAAGGGCTCAGCGGTATGCAATAATTGCAACAGATCTCGACGAAATTACTATTTACTTTATTCATATTATATTACCGATGATAACCCGACGGTTTGGGATATCTTGAGGGAAGTAATTACCATGAGTTAAGTCGAAATCAAGTTTAATAATTTCCATGAACGTGTAAGAATTTATCATCTAGCGTCGAATGGTCAAAGGTCATGTTCAATGGAACGTAAATACACGCTCGTACATTGAATACTTGGCATTCAACTTATTGACTGATATTACACGCTTAACATCGCTTTACATAGCGTAGCTGCGGATACAGGACAGGTTGCGTGACCATTCACATGTTTTACATTTCTTGTTACTACAACTTCCATTGCCTTAATTTCTTAAATCTGTCAGCAAGTTCAATGTTTCCGATAAATACCACATACGTAGATGTACGTAAAAGCAGCAGTGAGGCTCTCAAAGGGCGTATAATGTGCCGGTAATAGGCCAAAACGGGCACAACGCGTGTAAGGCCGGTTAAAGGCCACTTACTACAACAGATAATTAGAACTAACGCACACGTTTACTGCTAAGTTTTAGCTTAATGTGGTACTAACGTTTGAGTGGATGTTAGGATGGAAATATATTTTTTGGGCATTTGTCTGCAGGAATAGACGGTCGGTCCAAAGGACGACGGTCTGGGACCAAAGGCTGATGACAGAAATGTTTGGGAGACAAGAGAGTTACATTCGTACCGTTGAAGATGCTGACGAAGTAAACACATGTAGGTATAAAAAGGCTAAGATAGTTCTGAGCAAATAAAATTACGAACGTTGAATGTCACACATATTGATAATCACATCGTGAACATCAATTGTAAATGACGCTATAGTACCTCTAGCATCACCATTTGTTACCAAAGGCTTATCTAATAAAACTGTAAGTAGTTATTAAAGACCAATTTCAGAATTAACAGTAGTTGGCACTCAACCCAAAGGTCCCATGCTTGTGAGCACCTACACTTGGCGCATAAGGGTGGAATCGGCCTTGGCCATGGTTATATAGGACGTGGCCTTAGGCATATTTCATGGCGAAAGCATCATAACATATAGAGTTATTACTGAACTTTACATTATACATATGACTGAAGATTAGAAATATGGGATGCACTCAAAATTTGTTTCAGGCTTTTAGCGAGTAGAATGAAACGGGGAAAATACTTCATTAAACTCCCAAATACCTATGATAGAAAAAGCCTATGGCATTAAGTCCACCTCTGTACATTTCTGTGCTCGAAGCATTAAATAAATAAAGAAGTAAATAAATATGCTAGGTCAGCCATTGACATGCAGAGCAGAAAATGGACTAAATGATCATTTATCTCCACAACGTGAAAAGGTAAAACACATAAAAAAAAGACGGGTTGCACTCCGGGAGTGCCGGCAGAAGTGAAAACTTGAATATTAACGTTGAAATAAATCAATTATTAATTTAATTAATATTACTCATTTTTTTTCAATATTTCTGCGTCACTTTTTTCATTAATAGATGCACTTTGTTCAATTTCCATATTTTAAACACTTTCGGTCTTATTCATAAAAAAAGCCTATTGAAGGTTTAAACCATTCATTAGTTAAAATGCTCAATAGGCCTTTAAAACATTCGATAAAATTTTGTATTCATAAACGCTTCATAAACGTTCTATAACTAGAATGTCCTACAACTTCTAAATGTTGCCATTATAATGAATATATAGTTCGTAGACAGATATGCATACGAGAATATCTGTCTACGAACCGAATATTTGTGTCCATAGACATTATTACGTATGAAAAACTAATTTATTGTCTACAGTTTCAACAGTTTTGACGCGACAACGTCATGGTCGTCATGGAAACAATATGAATAATTGAATATGTCAATGAATGAATTTGATATTGTATGTGCCAAACTAAAAAACTTTTGAATATTTTTTTTGTATTTAAAATAAATTAAATTAAGACCGGAGACTAGTTGCAATAAAGGGCAAAGAATTGAATATTGGTTGGAGGAGGATAAGGTGTGTACCTACTGTTACAGCTAAAATGTGTTCAAAGTAAGTTATGTTTTGTAAACATTCTCAATTTCTTATACTTATGCTTGCTTTTGCTTCTAATCCTTTGATTTTTTGGAAGAATTGGTCAGGGAGAGGTCTCCATAATAGAAAATAAAAACACTGACACAAGCACTAACGCTAAACAGGGGCAGCCTGGCATGATTTACGAATTAGGTGCCTATCCAATTTACAATTTTACGAAGAACTTCGTTTGCCTGTACAAAACTCATTGTAACAAAAAAAAACCCGCCATAAGAATAATAATGACTGTTATTTTGATGCCGCTACTGATTAATTAAATCAGTATAAATAAGATAATGAAGAGAAAGAATTTATAACATTAGTTTTGTATTTCAGGTCAATAGGACTAGTAAAGATGGTGCTTCACTACGAATAGCAGAAAATGAAACGGCCTACAGAAGAGATGGCACAGATGGCAAATGAAAAGCAAACATTTTAAAAATGTTGTTCTGCTTGCACAAGTTTTAGAAGCCAAATTAGAGTTTAGAGTATTGTTCAGCCGTGAACAGGCAAGAGTTACATACGCCAGCGTCAGCATCAAGAGCGACATACATTCGTTCCACATAAATTAGTAATTAGTAAATGAATAAATTAGTCATCAAACTGGAGTAGAGTTTGATTCTTCTTCCATCCTCTCACTATGGCCAAGACACCTTTAGCCATCACCAGTTCTATGAGTCTGTGGGACCGGCAATGACAAAACTATTTCCTGTGTACACATTGCACAACGTACACAAACCCCTATTCCTACCCAAATTCTGTCTGTTCCCGTAGGTCTCCCGTAGGCTTGTATGATAGGTTAGGGTGTTAGGATAACTAGGGTGTTAAGTTGTTGCTGTAGGTTTATAATCAGTAGGGTGAGGTAACCATAGATACCAGGCTCAATCGTTACAAACTTAGCCACACTGTATGCATTTGGAATAACAGCCGTACTAAGCTGTAAGTCCCGGTGCGTACAAGTATTATAAAAATAAACTGATATTTGTATACAAGCTTTTTATTAATGAACTACTCCCTAAATTTCTTCTCTTTTACTTTAGATCTTGTTGGCTCAAAATATTGCCACTTCCACGTTGTCGTCGGTGGCAGCGCAGAGGTCACTTTGACTGCATGTTTTGGGTAGGACAAATAAGGCAGGATAGGACGTGGAGCATGTTTTGCAACATAGCTTCACAGCCACACCCTACTGGAGCATCTCCCTGCAGGGTGTAAACTTCCGTGGTCGACACGGAAGCATTGTTTTCACACAAAAGCAGTAATGTCCCACAGTATTTCTTGTTGCTATAATGTGCTTCGTTATATTTTTCGTCGCTTCTATTTTGTATTGTAGGTAGGTATATAATAATAAACTAAATTGGTTAAACAGAAGTTCAAAATAAATTAAATACAACTGCGGCTCCTCGAAGTATTATTGTCTACGAAACTGACTTTTCAAACATTTGTACGTCAAATGTCATTTTCTTCGGCCAACTTTGTCGTGTCTCACTTGTTCACTTCGGTTGGCGCCGCCGTAGAAAGAGATGGGGGGGGGGGGGAAATCTCTCCTGACGGTCACGTGTCCTGACGCGATGCCCTGACGCGAGTTTAACATTTTTTACCCATTACAAAAAGTGTTCAACGCCGCTAAAGAAGTTTTCACTTCAAAAATAAAACTCTGCGAGTGCACTTAAAGTACCACCACGAGGAACCATACCTAAACAAGTTACCTGGATACTGAACAGTTAGCTTCGACACCAACCTTGCTTACTGGCTATTCTTCACGACTTAATTCTTGTAAAACATAAAATTAAAGCATGTCTTCTGGAAAAATGCTCCTACGCATACCATTGATAGAAAACCAATATATTACCTGTAATTTTCCTACTAGATGTGTCAGTTAAAAATACCATTCCATCACATCAACTCGACATATCACTTGTGCTAGATTTTTCTACAATACCTATCTAGACATCAGATTCTCATATTGATTGATTTGCTGATTGACAGTTGACAGTATCTAGTTGAGTGATGCTCATATTATTATGATGTGCAGAGATAAGTGGAAGGTCGAATGTTTTGGTACTGATAAATGGATGCATTGGAATATTTTTCTTTGTTTCAAGACCTTCGTTTGTCTTTGTAAAGTTAGCTATGACATGTGTATCACTTTATGGGAATATAGTATATATCGTTTATCCATTTTCTTTTGTGTTTTTGAATTGTTCGAAAGAAAAGGATTGAGTATGAATGTGGATGGCTTTATGAGCAGGTTAAGACCAAAGAAACAAAGGATGGACTGTGTGAAAAATGATGTGGCTAGAAAGGGATTCACAACTGAGATGACGACTAATAGAGATTATAGAAAAAGTATGAAGAAGACATGCTGCGCCGACCCTAAATAAATTAAGCCAAAATCAAAAGAATGATGATGATGTTCGAAATCTATGTACCTAACTGCACTAGTATTCATGTTAACCCCTCAATCTAAGCTTCAATACAGTAAAGGGTGGGGTTTGAACTCACGACCTGTCCCTCGCCATTTATGACCCTTATGCGCAGCGGTGGACATTCAAAGGCATGTGTGATGATGTTAATTCCACAGCAGCTTTGCAAAAATTGTGAAACCTGCAAGGGAGAGCGATCGTACCTATAAATAAATATACTGTATTTAATGTACTTGTGTGTGTAAGTTAGCACTTAAAACCAGCTAATGATTATTAATGATGTGGTATAGGCTTAATTTACTAAATACGCAATGTTTTTATTGCCATTTTTATAGTAATTACCTTTTTACTTGTAACTTACTAATGTGAGCGAGCTTAAGTGTACTGCATTAAATTATTTGTGTGTGTCGTTTATATAGTCATGCACACTATCGCAGTGGATATGATATGGATTTACAGAAGTTGTTTTGAAGAAAACATGATTTTTAAAGTGGTTTATTGTAATTGTGCGTCAATTTGCATTTGTGAATGTTGGGACTCCCACATCGCCCAATGGAGGTTTTTGAATGAATGAAAAGGCCTCTTCAGCGAAAACCATATTGCCTAATACGTTTGATAGATCAAATCGAGGTGATCTTAGTATGGTGAAGATGTTTATAGAATAAGTTAATATCCTTATCAAAGAACTGCTGTTCTGCTTGTAAATCGAAAAAGTAAGGTTCCCTATAATTCTGGTGGTATGGAATTTCTCTAATGGTTTTTCTAAAACATAGATACAAGCGACATTAGAACCCAAAACCAACCAAGCTTATAGTGTCGACACCTTTGTCATACATAATTAGTCACTAAAAGCAACACAATTTAAGGAGTTTTTGAAAATATTCGGCTATCTCAAAAGCATTAAAAAATACTACCTAATTATTATCTCCATCACATACTTTAAGATATCTTATAAAAGAAATAAAACTTTAATATTTCTAATTAACAACTGGCCGGCAAGATAAAGCTACCAGCAACAACCTATTAAAATAAATGTTGCCATGTGGAAAAAACTATCGTGCAAAATATGACAGACGGCTGTACTGAATGTATGTTATACTTATAACTGTAAGTTCATTTGGTGGCGATAACATAGGAAATTTACGACTTCCCTTCAGTGGTGTATGGGGGTTGCCAGACGGAGTAGGCTTCTGGATAAATTATTGTAATATGACGCGACCTTGGTAGGCTCAGGCTGGTACCAACTAGAATAGAGGGCCTTGAACCAGCCTTGTCTGAGGCCCGGCAATTAGCAACTATCTGGTATGTGAATTATTGCTGGGGTTAATTTTAATAGATAGTTGCTTAGGTTAAGGGAAACTGTGTACTTCGTTGCTTTGTATGAAACCGATACTTACTGGGTTGAGGTTTGACTTCATTTCATTAATCTAGTTTTGAATTAATAAGTAGATAGGTTATTCACTCTCATTTAATTTATTCTCCAAGTAAAACTTGAAGTTATGTTCAGTCTGAAAATTACTGAAATAAAAATTTGTATATTAGATATTTTTACGACAAACTATTTGAATAAACACTAGTATTCAACGACTTTCTCGAATCTCACAAGTTTGGCTCGCTCATAAAAATTGCAACGAGCTCACAACTAACGTGCCGAAATGAACCAAACAAAAACACAGCTCATGCCAATTCATTAAAACTTTCCCGCTGATGACCTCCGTCGCAACACCTACTATTTATACCGGGATGGTAGAATTTTCTCCCGACTGGCAACACTAACGGCGCGACAACGAGCCAAAGTTAGATTGCAAGAGGCTATAACCCCGCTTCTCCACTTCAATCTCCCCTATAAGATGAGAGGTGTTTGCGAGATGTCGGCTAGAATTTTTTTTCTTGACGCGGATAATCTAATTTGGCTAGTAAATGTTTTTATTAATAAATAAGGCGGGGATGAAAGGCGACGTGGTGTCTTGAATGTGTAAGATAAAGGAGATGCTTCGTGAACTTTGGTTCTAAGATACGAGAAAAGGGTCGGGGAGTTTGGAATGGACAAATTAATTCTTAAGTAATTTTGATACTGAGAATTTGCGTCATCGATAACTTTGGGACCTAAAGGGGCCACAGTAATGGTCTTTCGGACGTTGTTATGACGTAGATGGCAATGACATCGTTCCCTCGCAACAGTATCAAGCTTGAATGAATTGGCATTGCCAATCGAGCTTAGTAAGTAGATAATTTGTCCTTTTTTTCTTTACCATGTTATATCACGTGGAAGAGATCGAAAAAGGGACCTGTTTCAGCAGCGGACCATTCGGTTAAGAGACTGATCACGTGCGTGTAATTTTTTTTTAGATTAGATATCTGTAGAAACTTGATATTAATTTAGGCAGCTAGCTCTGCTACCAATAACCTTGTTCCACATACCTAAGTTGTATGTTCACTACGACCTATTCTAGCTCTTATAGCACGTAGGCACTAATACAAACGATGAAGGCAAGAATCGAATTATCAGCCACTAATCGCCTTAATAAACTTCTCGGTTACAATGTTAAATGTAGAACGATTATCCGTAAATTTCAAGGATGCAACTAGAAATAGGTATGTTTATCTCACAGAACATGAATACCAAGACAGGTATTCCCTTACCCTGAAGTTTATGTAGGATGAAAACCTATCTAGTGATCTACGAAAGTTGTTCTAACGAGATCTTGATACTGATTTATTGATGGCAAGAATCAAAAGTTGGTATCGCACTGGACACTTGTATCGAGACGTGTATCGCGATGTGTACCGACCCCAACGTGTTCGCGATGCCATTCCACTGGACAAGTTTAAGGGCTAGCTCTTAGATAAGAATGGGCGTTAAATCTGCAGGTGTTTTGGTTTCATGACCATTTCGTTTCATATGTTTATTGTTATGTCTTCGTTGGTTGGGTTGAATTGATGAGTCATTTATTGCCGAAGTTTTTAAGGTGTGTTGTGAATGTATACTTTACCTTAATTATTAGCACACAGTATGAATCTATAAAGACAAAATGTAAAAGGAGACGTTTACTACTTACCTCCTAACGTCGGTTTTCTTCTCAACTTTCATGAAAACTTGACAAAAAAAAGTTTTTCATTTAAATGCCATTGATTAATTAATTAAAAAATGACAAACTAATTATAATTTTCGTTCAACCAACAATCGCCTTCTACGATGTCCTTCTCACCGTTCTGGTTTCATTCATTCTTCTTTCTTTGTCCAGGCGGTCTTTCTATGGAATGCGCTCCCTCTGAACATCAGGACGGCAACCAGTCGGTTATCTTTTAATGTGAAGGCACGTGAACATATTCGGCAGAAGTTGGCCGTAACATCCCAGCGCTGATTTGCTAGATTCGTTTTCTCCTCTACCAATCATTTTTCCCCTGAGAGTTCATTTGGTTTATATTTATGTATTTGTGTATATATTGTATTTTATATTCATTTCCTAGCTAGTTCTCCTGTATGTTGCACCTGCCATGTTTTGTCTCTGCATCACCCTAAGGTTGACTGGTAGAAAATGCCTCAGGCATTAAGTCCGCCTTTGTACAGTATTTTTTTTTTTACTTGTGCATAAAGTTTTAATAAATAAATAAATAAATAATTTTAATAAATAACATTAAAATATCAGCAGCATTTAGGTAATGGCAGCAGTAAGTGAACCGTATACAAAGTTACTAAAACTACGTTTCGATACTGACAGCGCCATCTATTAGTACGGAAACCAACCAACAGTTATGTTGATGCTGAAAACATTAGTAAGATAAGAAGGCAGTTTGTTTTGGGACGAACTACTTATGTATCGAATAAACGTAGAAATAGATATGTAGAACTGAAAAAATAAATAATTACTATAGTTTTTTTTTTCAAATAAAGAGTATTCCTGGAGTAAACTTCAGAAAACTGAACCTACGATGAAACATGTATGGATAAATACATCTACAACTAAACTAATTAGCTGCTCTAAACTACAGGCAGACAACAAAAGATAAGCAGGCAGGTACCATTTGATTGACCCTGTGGGTTCGTCGAGCAAAAGAAAAAAACCATGATCATTCTGTAGGCAAAAATCTGCAAGCATATTTTTATTTATTCATGTTTAATTAAGCGAATCGTGGCTGGATGGCCATTGTCCGACTTACCTGCTCGATTTAAATCGCCCGCAACCGGTTACCGACCCGTCAACCGACTTTTATTTTCAACAAAATGTATTTACCCAAATATCACTACACGAATCATTCATCACAAAAAGAATATCCTCAAAATATCATCTTCCACAATATCCTTCACACTTTTACACAATGTTTTTTTATGGTTTACTGAAGTATATTTTTTTTATTTTTGACAAATAACAACATTACCAGTACCAGCCATCTTGTTTTTGTCTGACATTTTTAATTATCGTGATATATGGAACAGGTATACCTACATACAGCCTAGTTCAAGTTTCGTTCATTCCGTTTCGATTACATTTTATCGCATCGGCGACATTCGGAATTCGCGCCACGCGTACTTATCATAGAGCGCGGGCCGCGCGTCTGTTGCCGAAGCTAACGTTGTCCGTCAAACACCGGGGGCGGGCCAAAGGGACGGGCCTCGGAATATATTCGGCTAACTTCGGAGCGCACCTCTCACTCTGTAGATCGCGAAGTGAGCTGAGTCACAAACAGACAATTCACTCGTGTGCTGTTGTTTTATTTTGTGTTTCTGCAAAAATAAGGACTGGTAAGTGGTTTTCTAATCATATTTTAGTGTTTAATGTATCTGTGTTTAGTCCTGAGAACGCTCATTGAGTAATAACAAGATGTGGCGTCAAACAAGATTGTGTTATTGTTCATCTATCGTCTGTACTTTTTAAGTGTTTTTGACAAACTTCTCAACCGTGTTTTACGACACCAAAACTTGAATGATACGTAGAAAAATAGTCTGGGTCTTGATTAGAACTTATAACTGCCCGTAAAGGTCATTTTAATAAGTTGACTGGAAAAATATTTAACATAACCTCAAAGTGACATTTTCAATTACTCTACTACTCAATAGATGGCGTTGGGTGCGGGAGGCGGGGCTTGCTAACTGCCACACTAGCTTGGACGTATGTCATTTGCGATAATTGAAGGTTAGTTCAGTATTGTCGAAAATTTTAGATAAGCGTTGTTTATTTTATGATCACCCCCGTTCACCCCCGTCGGGTTGTAAATATGGGGTTCTGGATTGGCAGGCAAGTATTTTTAATCCCTCTATTTACTGGTAATAATATATTAGACAAGTTTTTGTTTTAATGAAATACAGTTGGCGCCATAACTTTTGTATTTAATTTTTTATCATAAATTATATTTTTATCTAGTGAATAAGTGTATAATGTTGCTATTTATTGCTCTTATCATATTTGGCTTGAGTATAGTTAAAAGAAAATAATTTACTAGAACAATGTTGACTTGAATTTATGGTTTTGGTGCATTTTACTGAAAAAAAAAGAAACTTCGTACTACATTTCACTTGTTCGTTGTCAGCTATAAGACGTCGAGAGTGCGTACAACGTTGATCCACTGCGCCTTTGTAGCGTCGTCAGAGAAAAATGAGTTATAAAAATGTACGACGATCCTTTTTTGTAAGTGTTAATATTTTCTTCGTAATAAATGATTGCATTCTTATAACTAGTTTCTGTTATAGCGTACACTTTTTGAGGTTGAAATTATTCAAACTGTGCTGGTCTGTCTTGGTTGTCTTTAAGTTAGGTACCTACTACCTACATCTCAGGCTGCTGATGTGTGACACTTTAGATAATATTCACAACTACATTCTGGTTGTCTAAATTAACATAAAATAGATAGTATTCCAATAAAACTGGAATCCTCTTATTTTTTTTGTCATTCAAAGGTCACAATATGTCAGCAGTCCCACAGGTACACCTAAACATCTTGATACGAAATATCCAAAAATAGAAATTATTATACTACTTAACAAAAAACTGTCGGTGCCTTGCGGACCGTCCAAGGCGTTGTTGGGGGCCGTCTCTTGACAGATTTATAGCGTGCGTGGCTGTTACTCGTACGCACTCTGTCCCCCCTTCCCCCCTCGCCTGCACCCCGCGCCCTTTGCGACCCGCACGCCATCCCCTTCTCACGAAAATTAAATCGTTCCATATTTGAAATTCTTTTAAATCCCACACCGATTGAATTTTTGTTCCTTTTTTCCATTTTTGATATCTTTTTATTTATAGCACCTGAGTTTTGTTGGTGACTGTCCGCTGACGTTGAGATGTCTACCTACATTTTTATAATCTCACAAGATATCTTAAACTATTAAAGTGATATGCAGCACTATAGTTATGTTGAATAGGTCGTTTAAAAAAAAGTGTTCATCCATTGACTTACTTATTTTTCGAGATTGTTTGTTACAGTAGGTAGGATATATTTGATTACCTACCTAGTCAATAATTAACATAATCCTAATACCCACCTCAAAACTATCACTTTAACTTCGCATCCTTTTAAAAGCAAAAATCCCTAACAAGATTTATGACGAACCGATCCGACTTTCTTACACGAAAAAAGCCACCACTTTTTTCTAATGAAAGCAAAAACTTCAAATTTACGATCGTCACAAACAATGATAGTAATGCATCACTCGTCATAATGGACAGATTACGTCTGTCTGTACTCGACAGATTTACGAGTTGTTGCATAATAGCTAACTGTTCATGGACAAAAAACGTTGCATTCATTCAAACATTCATAGAAACGGTTGTAGTAATTATAATTTGAAATTAGAATTGAACTAACGGTTTTGGATATGAAATTAGAATTTGATAAAGCAGCCAGTTTTACGTTAATTTAAATAAGAAAATCTTGTTTTCTTTTTAATTAAAAGTAACTTGAAACGTCAACATATTTGACCTTAGCCATATTAATAAAAATACTTATCTAAGTATTTAAAAAGTTACCAACATTTATAAAATCGTTATTGTCAAATTCGAAGTTGTCAACGGTTTTCCCAATAGAGTGGCGCCATGAAAATGTTGACGACTCTTTATTCAAATTAAGAATAATAATTTAAAGGACAAGACCAAGATTCGCCACAGGTCAACTTCAATGATAAATCTTTTAGATTTATTGATTTGTTTCTACGAATCTTAAAATACCTAATTTATGTTTCGTTTTTGTTGTTTCTTTCAATTCCAAATTAATTGGATGTTTAGATAGAAGTCCTAGGCAAATGACAATGCTCTAAACTTTAAAGATTTACGAAACATCGTTTGCTGGCTGGCTTGGCTGACTTATTATTAGACGTGTTTTTTTAAAGCAAAGATTAATGGAAAAACAAAGCTTTTCTCGCTTACATCTTAAAACTAGCTTTGTCTGTTTTCATGCATATATGCTAGTAACTACCTACTTATCAGGCGATCAAAAAGACGAGTAAAATCTATTGGTTTTATTTGTAGTTTTTCTCACATACTCGCATTCAAATCATAACCATACGTCTTAAACGTTATGTGAACATTCATACTCCTAAATCAAAAACAATAAAACATTTTGTAAAAATGTCAATAATCGAATAAATCAAAATGGCCGTCACATACCTACCATATACAGGTTGTTCAAAAACAAACGCACATTTATTTAGATACATATTAAGCTAATTAATAATAAATCCAGTGTCCCGGATTACGGTGACGCGCCGGGACAAATGTTTCCGGTCGCACACGGAACGGCTTTTATTTATTTTTATTATTTTTATTTACGAAATAAAAATTTATGGTCGTCGAGACCGCCTTCCGTGAGATTTAGCGAGTGTGTCATAGACTCGGGGAGCTGAAAACTCGATCTGAATTGAATTATGTACGTTTTTAATGGTTTCGCGGTTCGTACGTCGAAAAAGGTTGTGGTAATGTATTGGCGGGATTGTGTTTGTGTGATTTAAATTCATATTATCGGCAGACAAGTGGATTTTAGGTTGCGCTTATATTTTATTTGCTATGTTTTTGACACATTTTTGGTTGATGTGTTTAGTAGGTATTTTTTATGCAATCTCGGGAAATGGGAGATGCTTAGTAAAAAAAAACTCAATATCTAAATGTGAAATGTACTCATTGAATTTAGAATAGATACTTCTAAAAAAAATTATAAAGTTTCGTAATCAATTTGCCTCTAAATTTATTTAAATATAAACTCATCGAAATGGTAATTTTATTTATTTATAATATTCAGTAGATAGCAGTACAGCATAGGTAGCATTTTTGGACTTCTATTTTTAGCTTTCTAATTAAGTATATTAGATAGGATCACTACCTAGTGACATATTTGAGAAGGTCATGGTCTCATGGACTAGTGACCAGCTTAACTATGCAGCTTCTTCATTTAATTTTTTGGGAAATTGTTTGTGCAAATCATAAATAGCAGGTAATGGTTGTTAGTTCAAACAATTTTAATAAGGAACCAGGAAGCTTCACGAGTATGTATAACGTCAGCTATAAAATACAGCTTCAAGTTCCGCTGACCTTAAAGATAATAGAATAGACCCATAAAGCCGTAACTTACTTACAAATTACAACACGTCTAATGATTTATTTCCGACAACACTTCAGAAATGTACCTCCATTTACTTTCTTTACCTTCTTAATATAGTCAAACAGCTATTGTTAAACTACATGAAACAATCAGCTTGTTAAACAGAGAAAGAAACACTATCTACGTCAATTTATCTGCAGCCGTACGCTAGGCTGACAAACACACATGCACGCAAACAATAACTTGTAATACAAGGCTGCGTACAAATTTAGTTATACACCCACTCGAGACCGACACGATTATTTATAATAAAACCCTTTTTTATACGATTTTGTTTCCGATTCAACATAAATAAGATATGTTATTTAAAGTCAATATATCACTTGACAGGTGGTAGGCAGCCATTTTTGTTTTTACACACTAATTAATACTCAACAGCTTAAAGAATAAAGGTGTTATTCGCTTGGCGCGTGCTCGTACTCGGGACGGGCAGACGTTTCATAAGATTTATACATATTATATCAAAGTAAGGCTTTGTGTGAATGTAGTGAGAGATTTTAATCAACGTCCGAATGCAACGGCAATAAGGGGCCCGGTTTGATTCCCGGCTCGTACAGGACGGTTGATGCGATTAATTGAGTTTAAACGATTAATTAACGATTTCTTCATACAGATGTGTATCAGTTTCTTGAAGACGAGACGTATTTTTGAGTGAAAATTAAAATGTCCGAATGTATTTGTAAGTCGAAATGTAGTTAATACTTTTACGAATTGCTTCCGACTTGTTAACTGTTATGAATAAATCCTTACTTTAATTTATTTTATGTTTCGGCGTCCATTTTTATTCATTGGACAATCCATTGAACTAAGTGGGCAATACATCGATAAACAAAATACAAGCATTCATCCTTTAGGTCATGTAGATGACGTCACAGCGGCAGACATCTTGGTTGAAAGCGAAATAACAATGTTTAATATTAATAATGAAACAACCTGTATATAAAACGCGGCCACTAATCACAGGATATCGTCCACATAATAGCTCCAGGAAGAACATTACCACAGTAATGACGTTGTAATTCATTGTAATAATTATAATATAGTGACCGCCAACCATACCAACTTATTGAATACACAACGACTGTAATAAAACACCCGAACAGCCGCTAAAATATATATATTTTCAAATAATATATGCAATACGTTTATCATAAACTATGTTTACAATGGTTTGAATACCTACCTACTAAGCTGGGCCACAAGCCCTTAATAAAAGTATTTTACCCACTGCCAGATTACATAGAAGGTTATCGACTCAAAGCAAAAGATCTTTCGTAATCCGTGTAATATTTATGCGGAAACTGTACCAACTATATTACTTGTAATCATAAAATAACCGCCTTATTCGAAGCCAATGTGACTACCAACGCCATCTAGTTCGGCAATAAAAAAACTAATGACTCCTGACTCGGCTAGAGTTGAGTCATAAATTAGTCTGTTAGTATACTGGGGTTAAATAGTCGAGTGTGGATTTTTGGGTAGTTTTTTATTTTTTTCTAAATAGTGTTGTCAGTAGTGATGGGGCTTCGTTTGGGCAGCGGAGTGTTAGTGAGGCGCGTTGCGTCGGCGGCTGACGCGGCGGCGAGCGCTAATCGATGCGCGCCACTGCGCTGTCTTCCGACGGCGGCCATTACGCACCTTTATGGCCACCCAGCCCCCGTCCCCCGCGCCGCTCTAAGGCGGCACATGACGAATCAATATGCCGCCAACCGACTCAACACTTATTTATTTGACACGATTTATTAGCCGAATGCCTGTAAACTTTTATGCGCCCCTCTGTTCTCATCCCCCCCACCCCGGCCCGCGAGGGATGCTTTATGATGGACACAGCAGTGATAAAATTCTATGTTTCGGCTGCCGTCTACTTTTATTGGGAATCGGAACAGATGTCTGGATGAGACTAGAGGGAGCGAAATTACTATTCGAACGCCGAATAGTAAATGTTCCTCCTGTGTTGCTTTCAAAGAGGTTACCATCTAGGCAATAACAATTTCTTTTTACAATTCGCTTCATTAATTACCATTTTATTTTGCCGGGCGGTGCAATTAACATTAGTTACTTTTTTACCGTCGCAAGCGCTCAGCGACCGCGGTGTAGAGACAAAATGTCGGCAGGAAATGTGTAATTTTTTCACAAATATTGCGGAAGGAAGACGCTGGCTTCCTCTGGGCTGTTTAGATGGTTTTTATGCTAATCGTGGAGATTTGCTGGGTTTTCTTTTAGCGCGACAATTATTCACGGTGTGCGGTCGCGGCTTGCCCTTTAAGAAATTAGCGGTAGGGAGACCACGCTGCCGCGGAAACCGACTTTCGTCCCTCCCACTTACTATTAAGCATATCTACGCTTAATCGTCAGCGTACTTATCCGGAACAAAATACGGGAATAAACGTTGCCAGTATCTGCAAAGAAGTCTCATTCTCGACTGAGGGCACTTTCTTTATAAAAAAGGAGTCCAAGCAACTAATTATCACCTCAATACATAAATGAATTATGATGTGGGAACGAACAAAAAATATTACTTACAAGTTTATTGAAATGAATTACTTAATTTTACGCGAATGTATTTGCATATTCAAACACTATCCCCATTCAAACGGAAGTAAACCCTTTTATTGAACTTGCAGTTATGGCACACAATAAAAAACTGCAAACCATAGAAGGACTTTTAAAACTACATAATTAGTGACGAAGCCTCATAAATCATTCATTACAAGTAAACAAGTAGAAAATTACACATACCGCGTTACCAACCCCTTCCAAGCATACGTAAGAATGCCCCATAAGAACTTATTAAAACTATTTACAAACGCACAAACATTGCAACGCTGGCAACATTAGCTAACGCCGCACTTATTTTTTATGTCCCCAACGAATACTAAGCATGGTCGCCGTAAGTTTTAATGGACGATATACATGCATAACAGTGCTTTTACGAGTAGGTAAAGACAAAGCTAACGACTTAGCACCAATAAATTAATTTGCCGATAAAAACGAGCCGACCGGTGCCTCCTCAAACGGAAATGTGTACTTTAATTAAAAATGACCATCCCCTAATGACCTTTGGGTATTAGATAAAAAATTGTCCATGCAAATGATGCCGTAAATATTTTCTGTTTGTTTGTCGCATGACATTTAATCTAATACTCCTCATGTAAACGCGTCACAGGATTTTATCCCCTTGCAAATTAATGAAGTTTCGTATAAAACACTGGCCCGTTCGACTCAGTCCGTCATATGGTAAGCATGAAATTATTTACACCGCACCGTGCTCGTATCGTGTCCAAACTCAATATTTCACTTAATGTAACTTATAAACGAGTCGATTACTATTGGGGAACCAAATGAATCGATTTATATCGATTAAAATTTAACAGCAATTAATACAATAGTCGATTATAAATATCGAATGTAATTACTAATTAGTTCCAAAATTCGAATTATGGACAGTTGGAAGGAATTCTTTTTTTTTAAGTGGCAATGGGTTATTTTTGATAAGTGGCAAGAATTTTATAACCGCAAGGTGCTTTAAAATTCTCGTTGCCTTCGTCCAGAACGTCGCTGTCCCTTTGGTATTGATAAAAATGTTTCCAGCAGAAGCTGTTTACGTCAAATAAAAGTCGAAAATATAAGAACAGGAAGTGTTTTATAGACCCATTGACCTACATTTTATTATATTCTGCCAATGACGATGCCAAATGTATTTGATGAAATGTTCGAAACGAATGAGCAAGGAAGCATTTGAGTGAAGTCGAGACCTTTGTACAAGCTCGGTGTTATGAAGGCGCGAGTCTTGTGCATGTAAATGTAAAACAATTTCATCTACCCGCTTGTGAACGACGGACGGGAGAACCCGTGAGCCGTTCCGTTTCACACGTCGACATTGTAACTCCACCCGCTCCGTTCCATACTCGAATGCATAACAGACAAACAGGCTAATCCCGGCGTTATCGTAAATTGTCAGTTTATGACGTGCGGAACGGCCGCGGGGCCGGGGTGGCGCGGGGCAAGGGGAAGAGTTTTCTAATTTCGCCCCCTGCGCCCGTTTTGATGCGCTAATTCGTGTAAGCAGTTTCTGAACGTGCTTGTTTCGAGTTCACTTCAATTTGCCAACGATGAGTTTGCTATTCAGCCGCTCTTACTCGCCCACGCATAAGGTCGGGATTGAGGGGACGACTCGCCTGCATTACTTTGCAAGGTTATCGTCGGCTTTTACATAGAGTTGCGCAATTTACATACATTTGTTTGTTCGGTTTTTAAATTGGGGAATTAACTGTGTTAATCGCGTTGTTGTTTTGCTGAAGGCCCCCCCTAGCAAGTTTCAAAGTTATGTTACCTATACGCGTAATGTTATTTATTTATCGTATTCCATAAAAGACGGACGGACGGTCAGTTAATATTACATTACAACAGAACATATCAAAGCGCGGCGCGCGATGGGATCTCGGCCTGCGCGGGCGCATCAGCAATTAATACTCTTCATTTAATCGATTCCTTCAATTATTCCACCTTGATATATGTTAATCCTTTTCGGTCTCGGCCTCCCCGGGATATTGTTGGCTATAATTACGTGGGAGGCGACCTCTATTGACAAGTATTGATGTTTTTAATCTGATGTTAGGATAAGACGTTAGTATGCGTTCGTCCGTCCGTCCGTCCGTTGATTTGTGGCCGGCCGGCTCATTGCCTCGTAATTATTGGATTTCGGCGCGATATTTATTGGCATTTCTTCTCACAGTCGCCTTGATTTATCATTGGGCTGTCATACGGGAGAGAATTATTGCGATGCGTGCCCGTCCGGGGAGAGCGTTCCATAATCGAAGTGTTTTTTTTTTTTCGTTTATTAACGCTGAATCCCCGAAGGTACATCCAATACGTCATATTTCAATACGTTACGCGTTAGGACACATGATCACCTCCATTAAGGCCCGTCTTCTCCCGACGGATTAGCGCCGTCAGTGCGGCTCGAGTAATGAGATGGCGAAAAATATTGGAAATAACACGCGACAATAATAAACGTATAATAGGGGAACGTTCGGTTCGCAGCTGCGGCTCGCCGACGCTAGGGGGCGCTACCGGCGCGCTTTATCGCTCATCGATGATTAAAACCGAGTTAAATCGATAAATTTATTTTAGTCGATTAATTTTATTCGACAATAACATTTTTATGGTTGCTGAAAAATTAATAGTCTATATTTATTTTAGTTTTACAACTTTATAATGATATTGGAAACTAGTTTGGTCATGGGCTTATTAATGGTGAACAACACCGATTAAAGCTTTCATTCACGTAGGTGATAAAACTAGGCCGTGATTAACGACTCAATCAAAGTTATTTATAACTTACTTATACATTTGTTACATGAGCTTTTGCTAACACCTCTTTGATTAAGTGGATTGGATATTAAAGTTGACTTTCGAAAACTCCAATGTCTTAGAAATTATCACTCCTAAGATGAAAAATCCTATACAAATCTACCAGGCATTAGGATGAGGGCGGAGGAACTTCTTAAGACTTTATTTAAAATACTAGTTGCGCCCCGCGGTTTTACCCGCATAAGTGTCGATCCTGTGGGAATATCGGGATGAAAAGTATCCTATGTGTTAATTCTGGTTATAAGCTATTTGTGTGCTAAATTTCATTCAAATCCGTTCAGCCGTTTGTGCGTGAAGAAGTAACATACATACAAACACACTCAAACTTGCGCCTTTATATTACCTACAGTGATTATAGTGTGATGTTTAAAAAAGATTAAGACTTAGGTATTTTCTCTGGGGTTTTGCAAATAACTTTTTTATAATAGGAACAGTTAGTATTACAGTAAGAAAACGTTCACAATCGAAAAAATATTTACTCTACCAAATAGGTACTTCTCAGATGAGTTCTATGATTTTCAAACTACCAACGCCATCTAGTATCAATAGTTTGAACTAATTTATTACCAATCGTAAAACCAAACATTTATTTTCACTGCCAAACAAAAACACAAATGTAATCCTCATTAAAATGTAAAAGAAATAATAACACGTCTTTCACGCGACTTAATTGACTATAAAGTAGCTTGCATTTTCCTGCGCAAGCAATGGCGTTCGCGCCAAAATGATGGATTAACGTCACACGAGTATTTTCTTTTTAAAAACGCAAACAAGAGCTCGCCGGCAAAATTGCATCCAGCTAATATTCCCTTGCCAATCATGTTGTTCAGTCAATTTTCAATTTTCCCGTTAATAAGGACGTCAACTCCCGTCTCGAACAATATCAGCCGGTTTTATTGAGGCATAACAGTGTTAGGAATATGGAAGAACACAATTTTCATTTATAAAGGAATTTTGTTTTAGATAATTGGTTTTAATTAGACGTCTAGGTTTTCTGGGAGATAATTGGGGATCAGTTTGATTATCTTAGCGGTAAAGTCGGATCATTGACGGAGTAAGCAGAGAAATTTAATTACTTAAGTAATTAGCTAATAACGGATACCTAATTTAAATATTAGGTAAATAACACCCATCAACTTGCTTAAAATACAATTATTACGGTATTATTTTAGGTAGGGCCTCAGTCCTTACGTACCTAGATAGATATTTTAATTACCTATTCGTTTTTTTATTATAAAGTGTTTTTCTATCTGGTACGTGTCATCTGTTTGCTTGTTGAGTAGATAAGAATGTTTATCAAAATGACCAAATAAACAAACTAAGTAAATGAAACTACGACTTGATAAAGTCGACGCTACCAACGGAATAGCTATTTCGACACAGTCGTTACGAAGCAGAGTGGCGCAGTGGAAGCGTGCTGGGCCCATAACCCAGAGGTCCGTGGATCGAAACCACGCTCTGCTAGAAATCATTTTTGAGTTTTTATTTTTTCAATAATCTTTTTCTTCATTTCTTTTCGATTATTTTTAATATATAGTATGTTTTTATTGCATTTATGATATTTTTCATAAATTATTGACTAGCGCCATCTACAACATAATTTTACCTTCGTATCTACTTATTTGTCTTCTTTGAGATAAAACTGTTTAATGTCTAACAACTTGTAGCAGAAAATATTGACTTTACTTTCCTTTCCTGTCCCATCTAACTTCTTTAATAAAATTTTCTTCTACAACTTCAAGACTTCTAATCTCAACAATAGGGTGACCAACATTCCAAAAAAAAATCAACACAGAATTTTTTTCCGAATAAAAATTAAAACATGGCGTAAGTTTATTACTGAGTAAAGGCTGTAAAATCCAAACATAAGAAACTCATAGACGTATCAAGTCCATTAGCCGACCGTCACAGGAGATTTATGTTTAATTGAAATCGTCGAGTTTATTGTGGTGCCATGATTTATTCCATTTATTCGAAGCGGACGGCCGATAGCGGTGCACTTTCAATTGCCATCGCTCACGGCTACGGGACTCAATAACAATAGACATTGTTTGATTACGTGTTTAAAAGTTGGATGTTTGTTTTTGTTGATTTTAAACGGATCGTGTTGTGGCGGTGACTCGTGGTTGCTGATGGCTCAATTATGGCGCTGTTGTTTTAGTGGCGTTTATAGATTTTTTATGGGATATGGGCAATCTATTAAGTACATACATCGCTACTATTACAAAGTATAAGTACTATAAATTGATTAGAAAAATTTACCTTGTTATTTAGAAGGAAAATATTGTATAAGTAAGTACGTTTTATGTAGGTACGTCTATTTAAATCACTCACTAAGATAAATTGATAACCGCAGACCATTTTACAAAATACGCAAGTAGCTATAGGCGCTTAAGAGGCTTATAATTACTGCTTCGTCAATAGCATTGGCGTATCGCGTGTCCACGATATTGAGTATTAATTCCCTTCAAAGTGAATGGGCAACATAACTCATTCGTTTATTTGGCATTTTAATTCATACATCTACGCAGATATTGATGTCGTGTGCGACTGTAATTCAATCTTTGTGTTTCGCAACCAACCGTCCCTTGATAATCTCATACTAAAAGCAATAATTTATTCACTACCAACGTATACACACCGCGTATCTATATATTGACATCTCTTTATTACTCCTACATGAATAATATTATTATGAATCCTTACACGCGCAAACAGAAAAACAAAACAGCTTCTGCCTCGCGAAATACACGCTTAACCCAACACTATAACGTCTAAAATAAATAAAACGTAACTGTAGGTCAAGTTAAGAATAAACGGACGTATACATTTCCACAAATCCGTGTCAAGAATCGAAGTGGAGTTTAAAAAAAAGGAGCTATCCTACTGACACGAAGCTTTAATAAATAATTCCTTTTCACATGTTATTATTTATTGGACGCCACGCAAGCCAGCCTCCGACGGGACTATAACGATGACGAATACGAGATACGTTTGTAAAAAACCCTTTTGAGTCTTGACGCGTGATATATTCCTGCGCACGAGTGTTATAAAGAACGCGGCGGGGTGCGCGCGCGCCGAGCGCTGATTGGCCCGCGTAATGACTCCATGCGCGGACGTTCCGTTTTCGAAGTACGACTGTGACGTAGACTAATGACTGCTGTATGGTAAACCAATGACGGATAGGCACCTCTGAACCTATTGTGTATGTGGTATATAGGAGTTGCGCCGGCGTTGAAATATTACGTCGATTTGCCAGTTCTGCGCACAACGGCTAGCTCAAGACTAATTCTAGGTCATAATTTATAGCAAAAAGATTGCAACTCTGTTTGATGATAGCTATGTTGCAGAGCTATTGAGCTGCCACACAATGTAATGGAAATTAAACCTTATAATATGCGTCAGTTCTGCCTTTTAGAACACAAACACTATAAATAGGTATATTAACAGCATTAATCAATTGGTGTGACAGGTAACATTTAGCGAAAATCAATTTATCGGTCAATCCGCTCGAATCCGCAAAAAATGTGCCGCCAACAAACTAATAAAGGACGATTATCCACTTTATCTTATTTAGAATGTAATATTGAAATCCGTTATCATGTTTCTCTTATTTTACCTTCAAGAAATCGTGCCTTAAATCGGCAAAATGACCTGTGGAGACAAATTCATATTACATAGAGCATGGAAAAGTAATTAATTAGACATATCAGAATGTCCTAGAGCATAAGCTATCAAAAACCTTCTTGCTCCAACGATATCAATGTCACTACTACTGTTCTGCGTTCAATCTTCAAAAAAGTAAAATACAGTTACGGCAGTTGTTGCTAGGTACTACTCACAATAGTACATTATGATACATGTGTGCTATGTTGATCATTAAACTCGAGGCGGTATTATTCGCGCGAGCCGTAGGCGAGCGCGATAAGGTAGCCGAGAGTTTAATTATCAATGCACACGCGTATCATACGACGTTTTTCAACACACTTGTGAGGAAAAAAACAGACTTGTATTGTTAAATATTAACTTGTATGGATAATGGCGGGCTTGGTTTGTCATTCCGCGCGCCGCACTGACGTGCGCGCGCACGTTTACCCATAGAGTAAGTAATGGTCATTCCTACACCTGCGCGCGCATTGCTAGCGCGGCGCGCGTTTATTTACTTAAAGGCAAAGACAAAACCGATATACAGCCTATAGAAAAAATATAATAAACACAAAATAATGTTAAGACTGATCGTAGTGTTGTCGTATGTCAAATTGTAGTTTAGTTAGTATGGAATTAGAAAGTACTATTTGCATAGAGAAATATACATTATTTCAGTGAGAATCCGCAATAATAGAACGCCAGTGGTCTTTTCCGTTTGGTTACGGGAGGGACGACGGAAAATTATAAGGTGCATCCAGACAGAGCGAGCCATGCGCCGCAAGTGCTTTTTATGTATGTTAGATGCCTCAGCCTGAGGCAACCATACATATAAAAAAATCATTTGCGGCACATGCCTCGCTATGTGTGGATGCACCCTTAGTTGAATGCGCAGTGGTAGACAGCGATTTTTTTTTTTAAAGTTTTTTACATTAATTCTCGTGTCAGTATCAGGTTGTATCTTGATCAAAATGTATATTTATATAATAGATATGTACCTATTTAAAGAATTATAGTCATTAGAATCATTAATATATATATTTAAGTTAGATTTGTTCCCTAAGAACTTTTCCATAAGAGATTTGTTCTTATGGAACAAATCTAACTTAGAAAGATGTATTTAATGATTCTAATGATTATAATTCTGTAAATACGTATCTGTTATAGTCGCGAATCATATTTTGATCAAGATACAACCTGACACTAACCTGAAAATTGCAAAAAACGTTAGAAAAATTTAATTTCGTGGGCTATAACTGCGCATTCATCTTAAGGTAAATAAATTTTAGTTCATCTTGGGACCAAGGACAATTCAGACTATTTAAAAAAAAAAAGTAAAATATGGCTCGCGGATTCTTCTTGGCATGAAATCTCTTTGAAGAGATTAAAAAAAACGCACTTCTCCGACCACCGACTAGTAAATTAAATAGTTATCTGTGGAAATAAAGCACAAGTACCATAACGTAAAGAAAAAACACGCGTTTGTAATACACTGCATTATGGATCTAAAAGCTGTGCATTAAGAGCCATTTTACGAGCAAGTGTGTTGAAAAATGTCTTATGAAACCTACCTACGCAGGAGTACAGGACAAAACGAGTCAGGTTTATAATTGAATGACTCCTACCGTAGTGACAACAAAAAGAAAAACCATACAAGCAGTCAGTAGGTTTTAAGAACCAACACTGACTGGCAAGGATCAAACAGTTAGTACCCTCGTATATTAATGCTCTTTCAATGCACGCTTTCCTTAAAGTTTAACTCATTAACATCTCCAACAACAAGTCTCCCAAAATTCCTCGCACTCAAAATCCCAATCAATCTTCAGGAGCCTCACCTCAGTCCAGTTAAAAACATGTGTGTCATCATTAGATTGGTACTAATGAATTTATCAATCCCCCGGGAGGCATACATTGTCCGGCCGGACGGCGACGTGTGGCCAACTTACCGGCAAGATTGATTAGTTCGGAAATTTGCTTGTATTTTAATTGATTAAGTATACAACTTGGTCCCCGTGTGATTTTATATTTTCGTTGTTAGGTATCGGTATGGATTTTGTTTTGAAATTATTATGAATTTATTTTGGATCTGGCTAAGAATAGATAGGTCACCATAAAAGACTAAGAAGAAAAGACAAAATTTTAAGTATACTTACTTTCATAAGTCCTAGCTTTGGGTACCTACTTGGCTTGTGAAGGAGTCACTCTTTTATCAGACTACAAATTAGAGTATGTAAAGTATAAAGGTAAACAAAATAACTGGTAGTTGAGCCCTCATTAAAAATCCTTAGCTGGACACACGCTGCTGTAGTTGCTCAACTGTTTCAGCTTCTTACCACAAAGCTAACCCAAGCTTTCGAAAACTAAATCTAAACACACAAAACTAAATCTACCAAAATCAAATACTAAATCCATCTAAACTAAATTTATCTTCAAATGGGATTAAACCAACAAATAAATCCGACATTATAAACAGGGTGTAACGTTCTTATACCTATTAGCTAGGTATTCCTTTCATAAACAGCCCATTTTTAAAGAAAAACCTTGCATAAAGTAAAAATGCAGCAGAAAGCTCCCAAGTCCCACCACAAAGGCATGGCGCCATCCATCTACATATAGGAACATTACGTCGCTTAGGTAACAATACCGCGCAAGTTAAATTTGACAAGATTCCAGGAGAGATAAAAAACTGATTATTATCTTTGAAATACTTCAGACATGTGTACTGAATACATAAATAGGTATATATTAGGTTCAATTATGATGTCACATATTAAAATATGTGTATTTAATACTGTATCAGTATAAAATTGACTTAGGCGGTATTAGTTCAACAAAAGAAAGACTTATGCGGTATTTAAACTTTTTTTATTATAATTAAGTAAAAAAAAATATTTTTCAATGCTTTCTTAATGCTAGTAGGAACAATAATAGGAAATATAATATATTAGCTTATCTGTTATTTAGTTTCAACAAAATAATTACCTATATGTCACAAGAATTATTATGAATCAATATCACATTACTTAATTAACTATAGTTTTGGTAATCACCCAGCTTCTATTAGTATATAAAATAATAAAGTAAGTAAAACTATTTCAACGAAAATACAAAACCTTTCAAGAAAAACTTAAACATCAAAAATACAGTTTATATCAAAACTAAAAGTCATGAGTTTATGACTCATGAATAACACGTTACATTATTATAGGTATATATTTACTTACGTACTAAAAACTTAAAGAGAATATTATAATCATCTCTGTTCCTAATCATCATAACTGTTAATAATTATCAGTCTTAATCATCTATCAATCAAGTCACAATATCAAGTCAAACTTTAAATGGTATGTCATCATAAAATGAATGGCAGTTAGATGGTAGCACCGCTTTTAAATCTTGCAAATCTTTGTATTTTCGCTGGGAAATTGGTAGTTTCGCATCATACAGTTTAGGCAGCATACTTAAGGGCGTCACATCATTACACAGTTTAAGTGGACGTTGAGGCAAGAGTTGCAGAGGATCATCAAAATTTAATTTATACCAAATCGTGCCATCTGGTTTGTAAGCTAAAACCTTTAAATCAGTCACAGTGGGATCATTAGTTTTCTTTCCCGGCCGAATGTTTTTGTAAATTAATGTATTCCTAAAATCAGTAAAAAAATTATAATCTAGATAACGACTGTCGTATGGCATTGGTTTAGTTCTAGCTGACTTTGCTATATTTGCATACTGAGAGGGTAAGTAGATTTCTCTTCCTTTTACTTTACATTCGATGGCACTATGCACAGAATCGCATTCCATCTGAGTATGCCCTTTCTCAAGATATTTTTGAGTTATTATAACTTGCTTTTCTATTGCCAAACATAAGAGGGCATTACTCAAGATAGCATTTCGATTCTGTGCACAGCAACCATCGGAAAATAGTATTACAGGTAACAATTTCCTATTTAATAAACTTTGCAATTGATCAACAATACAAGATGCAAAAACGGAAGCTTCCAGTGAAGCATTAGATTCATCAAACCAATAACAAACAGCCTCGTGAGTAGCCAAATTATACATAGTAAAGTTATGTACGCACAGTTTTGTCTTGTAGTATATAGCGCTTGCCTGAAGATTAGGAGCTAATTTAACAGATTGCACATCTTGCGTAAATACGTGGCATTTTCCTTCTTTGGCTAAACCTTTATCTGTCTCTTTTTCCTTTCTAGCTTTTTCTTTTCTTTCTCTATGTAGTGTTATTTCTGCGTCCGTAATATTACCTGCTTCATGACCGCAGCATACATCACACCGATCTTTTTTCGGGTGATAGAGACTTAAATTAAGCTTTAAAAAGATGTTATCAAAAATCCTGCGACTGAGACATTCTACAGATTCCAATTCACATTTACTAGTAAACTCCTTGTAAAGCTGCCCCATGTTCTGAAATAACGGTTCTAAGTATTGTCTTGACGTACTTGATCGACAGTAGTGTGATGGCATTTTAGGAAGACTATTAAGGAATTCTTCTGCATAGACATGAGCGGCTAGCTTTTTTTTTGGATGGCTTTCTTTATGTGAATGTGGTGGCATGGCGCTGTTTGTTTTCTCAAGCCAATATCGCACAAACCAGTCCTTAATACCTAATGTATGTAGAAACATCTTTTTGCATACTTGATGGCGTATGTTTCCAATAGTGAGGAAATAAGCTAGAGTTTTAGATCTTGTTGACTCAGTATTTTTAGTAACTTTTTTGTCATTTGCTACAACATGACAACATACAAAAGTTTTTCTTTGTTCCCATGACATTGTTTTCCAAAATATTTCAAATAACTCCTTTCTTTTATCTTCATCTATGTTATCACAACTTCTCAGTTTTGATTTCTTACAAAATGATGAAACACAAGTAGGTTTCATACTTCTTGCAGGCCTTAAGACATCATGATGGACTTTTTTTTTCATATGATCATTCGTGACTCGTCTATAGCCTAAATACGCCTCTCCTTTCATTCTTAAATTTTTATTCAAGTTTTTTTTCCACTTACCCGGTTCTTTATTAGCTTTATTTTGTCTTTTCCTATTGATTGATAAATCTCCGTGATACGTATCAGTTTTTTCTAATTCATCAGGTTGAGGGTTAGATGTCTCACCAAAAGTCAATTCATCAGGTCGGTTGTAAGATGTCTCACCAATAATGACAACTTCATTAGGTTGGGGACTTGATGTCTCACCAACAGCGGCTACTTCGTTAGGTTGGGGAGTCGATATCTCACCAACAGCGGCAACTTCATCGAGTTGGAGGCTTGATATCTCACTAACAGTAACAACAGCAGAATTCAGTACACTGGGAATATCATTTGCAATCATATTTAAATTGACTAGAGGATTTGAGTTTTCAATAACTGTACTAGTTTCTGTCAATAATATTATGTTGCTCGTAGAGGAAATATCAGGCAAAAGTTCATTCGTTGGAATGTCCATTACAGAAGTATTGCTAATGTCCGCAAAATTAAATGAAGAATTCTCTATCATTTCTATAAATTTTAAGTTGTCAATATTAATTATGTTTGCGTCATTCTCCTTCTCCTTTATTTCGTTAATTTCTACGTTATCTTGAAATAATACACCGTTGCTGCTCAATGTAATTGTATCAGCTTGTGCAATTTTTTCGTCATCAAAGCTGGCAGGCTCAACATTGATACTACCTACTGCTTGATGTAAGCCCCCCATTATAGTTACTTCAGTTGAATCAGAATTAATTGATTTGGGGTAAAGTTTACTACATTTATTTATTCCTACCTGAGCCAGCTTTTCGCAATTTTTCCTTTTTAAGATATACATTTTTTGTGCCAACAACGCTTCCCGCCTTTTTTTTAAATCGAGTAAAGTCGTGACTTTAACTTGAGTCTCCACGTCTTTCTCCTCCTCCTCCATGCTGCAAGCGGTATCATCAAGCTGCTCAGTCATTTTCATAAGCTGAAAAAAAAAACTTTATATAATATTTACTTACCAAATGCACACAAATTCGTTTGGTAAAAAGTAAAAAATCATAATTATAACCAAAATAATTCATAATATTCCTTTTTATTTATAAAAAGTAAGTTAATATAATAAAAACCATACACCTAAAGTCTGTTTAATACCGCTCAAGTCCTATTAAAATGTTTATGAAACACAGCGTAAGTCAAAATAAAATAGTTAACAATACCGCCTAAGTCAATGAACATTACATTGAAAAACCGCCGATCTATTGAAGTTTAAAATACATCTATAATAGCAGTAATTACACTCTAATATACTACAAAATAATGAATAATTGAGTTGGCTTACCTTTTTGGTCCATCAGAAGTGTCTATCTCTCTGATAAAACCGCAATAGACAAAAATATACAATAAGTTTGCTGCGCGGTCACACATCAACACAAGATAGTATGGCGGACTGACGACTTACGCGGTTGTGACACAACAAACGATTTGCGCGGTGCCAGAACTACTTGAATAACGCGCTGCGATTGGACAATTTAAAAAAAATTCTAACATCATTCGATGCGCGCCGACAAAATCTATCCAATGAAGTATAAAACGTCATATGACCAATTTTCGACTTACGCGGTATTGTTACCTAAGCGACGATTAGTCAAGGAGTCGGCAACAAGTGCTTTGACCTAGTTGAGACCGTCTTAACGTAGGACACCGATTTACTGTTCACACTATGAATTTAGTAGATATATTTTAATTTATAGAAAAATACAAACGAAAAATTGACAAATTTTTTTAATGTAAGTTTAATATTGCCCGAGATTTTCCTGACAAAAATTAGGACACCCTATCTTTTTCTATGATTGGTGAAAACTGTAGCAATGACGCCAAATACTTAAATCAGCAGTAGCACTCCCCGGAGCATAAAAAAAAGATAATAAATACTGCTAATGAAATTCCTTACAACAAGCTTGATAATAATGGTGATATTCTCTCTCTAACCCATTAACGTCAAAGACAATATCAAGCAAGCTTATATCCCCTAGGCAGACTTATTAAGTTCGGTAGATAACTATAGAAAAAGTAATTGTCTCATAGTGACAGTTGAACTAGCTCAAATTTATGGAAAGTACTTATGATCAAAGGACACAACACGTCTTTCTCCAAAGTAATGAAAAAAAAACTTTTCATCCATTTATAGTACCTACATTACTTCATATAGTACCTTAATACTTCTTACACGTGTAATACGTCAGTCACAACAATTATTTACGACTCTCTTTGTACATATACTACAATAATGTCATATTAATAGTCAAGAAGTCTTAACAAGTATACACCAACCCACCTTGACCCAGTTACCGAGCTGACATCGGACGCACTGCACTGGTGTCCCAAATCACTGCGCTGTCCTGAAACTCGCATATTTCTTGGATGTAAACACTATTTAGTATAAGAAGGACGCCCTGGCAATATCTTTAAGGGACATTCGCCTTGGAAAATGCTTACTTGAAAAGGAAAAAAATGCGCTGAAAGACAGTTTGATTCACTCGTTGTCCTCCCTAACTTCTTGATCGTCCATCTTCAATAGTAAAATACCCTACTTAGTCTTAGGTACCTACTTTACCTTCACATTTAATACCTAATTTAATAATAAAATATATTAGTTAGAACAGTAAATAGAAACAATATGTTTTATGTAAACTCTACAAAAAAGCTCTATTAGACATGGCATATAAACAGGTAGATAATTGTGTGTTCTTATAGTTAACATGATCTTAGCAAAAAAAAAAAAAAAATTCCCACTTCGCCAATTTCTATCTCTTTCAACGCTATTGTCTAGGCGTAGGCACCTGTTATACTTTTAATAACCTTTACATTTCACTGCCATTGCTACAACAATCTAGCTACAACCACATGCTTAGCCGCATTAATCTGCACTCACACGTCCTACCACCGCGGAAACAGAAATCATAATAAGCAATTATCAGCGAGCCTTCAATACAAGGTGCACTTGCAAGCGTACGTAATTTTTTCCAACTACCCACATAAATCAAAGGGCCCGCCCCCCTCTAATGGGAATTATAATTGATTCCCTCCCAAGCTAGGTAGTTTTTGTGATCGTAATGCAGGATTTAAATTTGTTTGTCGGTGTATCTTTGTACAAATATTGGAGTATAATCTATGTGAGCTAATTAAATCGCATTGTTGGTTGATTAATTGGATATGTTAGTTAAAGTTCTGATAAGGTAATCCGAGGTGAGGTTTCTAGACTATATAATGATCAAATAAGAATAGAAAAGACATTGCTCTGGACCCTTGACAGGGCTAACTCCACTGGATAGATTACAAAAAAAGGTTAGTAGCCATTTTTTTCATAACATGGGACTTAATTATGACTTGTCTTCGAGTCAAGCAGAATAAAATAAACGAGCCAAAAGTGAATCAGTAAGAAAACATAGATCATACATTGGAAGAAACAGAAATATAATATATAAATTACTAATGATGTTTGGCTCATTCAACACAGGCCACAGGTACATACCTGGACACTTAATAGTTACCGTTAGGTACTGTGAAAGCAGCCAATCCACCAACAATATCACCAAAATCAATTTCTATACCTTACTAACTGAAGAAAAATCGACTAGACACGATTAGTCACGACTAGAATCGAGTAAACGACGACCAATAAACTCGGCAGTGAGTGTAGCGCAACAGTAGATTGGATAGATCGTCTGTTTCAGTAGTCTGGGTAGCAAGTTCGATTCGTGGGTTCATTCTGTTATTGATGCTCAGAAATCAACCTAACTAACAATCTTTTGTTTGAGTGAATTCTAAGATGCTGCAGTGTCACGTGGGTTTTTCGTCACTGGACGTATGTTAGGAGTATTGAGCAGCAGAGCTACGTATACCAAATCAGAATCGGTGATCAGGTAATGCAAAATTGACCATCCATTTACGGGCTGAAAGTTTATAAATATTAGAAAGCGAATGAAACGGATGTATAATAATGTTGAGGTTTAGAAACATGTCAAAGGATATACTTACCTACGTATAAGTATTTGGTGCAAATGAAATTGTTGGATTTAATTTTATCTGCCAGCCCTACAATATACTCGCCACCCAGTCCATGTTTAATTTTAGCATTCGCAAGCAACCATCACAAAAAAATCATTCACCACCATTATGCACATTCAAGTCATTTCAGTATAAAAACAATGCAACTCGACTATGCAACTATACCGTCATAATAAGCTACAAATTCAAATCAAATAGAAAACAATAAAAATCGCGTGCACCTCCAAGCAGCGACATGACATCACAATTAGCTCGAAATTCAAACGAAATTCGAAATGATGAGACCGCGTTCCATGCTAAGCAGTGACATGACGTCACAATTAGTTCCAAATTCAAAAGGTGTTGAAAAACCGTATCGTTTGTATTGCACGTGTAAGGTGGCTGCGGGGTGCAGCGGGCGAGGGGCGAGGGGGGAGGAGCGGGGCGCACCTCGATCGATGGCGACGTCGTTATTCGGGCGACAGCCTTTGACGACGTCGCGGATGCGTTCCGCTTGCGACCGCCTTTAATTTCTTCATTTGTATGCTGATTTGTGATTGAGGGAATTAGGTTTTGGGGTATTTGTGGTGGAGAGACCTGGCACTGATTATGCAAAACTTCCTCTTTCAGCGTGTCCTTATTTCTTCTCTGAAAAAACTGAGTAGGTATGTGCACAACATGGTGCTGTTATATGTACTTAGCTTACTTTGTTGTAGAACGCTCATAGTTCACCAACACTTAGCCCCTCATTGGCTAATTAGAGCAAATGGAACAGTAACTACACCACTACCCCTCTAGCTAGGGACTTGGTTTGCTCGAGTCCTGCCCAACCTCACACATTTGCAGTTTCTTCATATCTACCGCAAGGAGTTTCTGGGCCGCAGCGAAGCCAACCATTTAGCATTTTTAAGTGTAAAACGTTTATTGAAGGTGATATTCTCATAGCAAGTACTGTACCTATGTCTATTCCCCAAGTCTATGTTTAGTATAATTATTCTATCACTTGGTTTTAAATTTAATTATTTTTCTTTAAGTACACTGTACCAGTACAGTGTTTTAATAATTGTTTGCTGTACCGGACGACGTCATTACGTCAGCGCCGGCTGTCGCTGAAAACCAGCGCTGGGGCTCTGTCTTGCATAGGGTCGCAGCATAATGCTGAGCGATAGCCGTTTTGTGTGGATGTGACGCATGTTTCCCCTACCTTCTTATTTTATTTTTTGTGTTTATGTTCTTTTTTGCGTCATTTTCTCCGCAAATAAACGTATTTTCTTTCCTTCTTCTTTCTTATTGTCTCACTTAACCAAAGCTTGGAATTTTGGCCAGATGTTAAATTGTTCCTGTTTCAAACAGCCAGAGCTGTTTGCTATATAGCTGGTACAATTTCTAACAATCGCTACGAGTAACCTTGCAATGAAAATAGCTTTCCGACCAGTCCCAAGTGGAGCACACCCGGGCTAGGTCCACGCCTCCGCGGACGCGTGACTGACGGACGTCCGCACACTAGCACACCTCACCCACACACTAGCACAACATCACTATAAACACTACTCACTCACACAACACCCTGTGTACACAGGACGTTTTGACACTTGACAGATGTGTGCCCAGAGTGATGGGTGGCGCGCGCCGCGAAAAATACGAGGGAATGTTTGAATATGGAATACTGAGAGAGTTTTATTTATGCTCCTATTTGTGATTGGCAGTGCCAATTGATTCTTGGGTCTAGAAAGTTATTGAATTGCTTTTTGAAAGTACTTAATCCTTTTTAGCGATTTTTTTACGGTTATGTGGATGTTGATTCTGCCGGGGCATTTTTCCGCTCGCATTGACAGATTACCTGTTCACTTACCTCGTTCCTTGAGAAATGTAAAGCGACAATGACCTTTGTACAGCGAGCGACATAGGAAATTCATAAATAATAATAATTATATCGACTGACAAGTGACATCTAGACTAGAAAGTAACTAGGTACAGACGACAGTACATCAACCTACTACAATCTGTCAAATTTCTTTAAAAGATTTTCAATTTTATCACAAAGCAAAAGGTTCAAAGTTGATTGGGAAAATGTGACAGTTTCGGGTAGGTTGATGTGCTAGCGTCTGTACAATCGTAGAGTGAATTATATAGAATCTTTTATTCCACTGAATTGCAGTTGACGATTAATCTTTTGCTAACAGAATCAGCAGATCAGATACCAAAACTGACACATTTGATGAAAAACGAAACCGAAAAGTCCCTCACTTGTTAGTCATAGCACCCAAATTGTCGTTGTCAACTGAAGGACCATTCGCACTCACTGGCATGATTGTGTCGTCCGCACGCGGCGAGCCAGTTATCTGTCACCAGTTAGGTACTAGCGCGCTGTCCTGTCGCAGTATGGTGATCTTTTGTAACTGACACGTCACTGCTACGTTTTGGTTTCGGCCAGTGTTAGTACTCGGATGTCAGACGAGTTTATGTTACGTTTGTAGATCATAAGCATCCATATCGCGAACAGCACCCTATCGATCTCAATCTGAATCATTTTAAAGGATATTGCTAATCCATTGCTTCATGTGCTCGAAAAATTTGTCTGCTCAACAACGTAAATAGCGCAATGAATGTTGTTGAACTGTCAAAATTAAACCCATTGCTGGTGTGTTACGCAATTACCCCACAGGTTAGGTACCTATAGCAATTTAAGTATGTTATTTACGTATTTAGGGGTTGGGAAGTTCATATTTTTCTGTTAGAGCATGCTTAGTAAAGTTAGTAGTAGGATTCAGCATAAAAATAATGCTGTAAGTACTCTTTTTGAAGTGAAACTTCTTTACGCACGCTTGACTTGGGGAGTAAGCTGGCGAACGCGTGACGTAAGCGTTACGGAAAGTGTGATCGGGCGAGGCGAACGGGAGTTGAGTGGGGGATATAAGCAAGAGAAAGCAGTGCGCGCGCACATTTTCTTTCACTCTTCCTCTTATAGCCAAATACGTTTGAAGTTTCACTTCAGTCGTGTGGTCATAAGCACACTCGGTTTTTTTTATGCCATGCTGACTTTATCGTAATGGTCCAGTGGTTAAGGCCTTCGCCTCTTACGCACGAGCTGATGGGTTCAAATCTGGGCACGGAACAATGTGACTTTTCCAATTCATATCGCTTGTCCGGAAGAATACAGTATCATGTCAAAATTTGGCACTAACTGACTTAATAATACAGTTCGACTAAAAAAAGTACGTTCTACCTTTTAAATTAGGTCTAAAATCGCTTTCACCTTGAATAAAAAAAATAGGGTACATACTAATACATATTAATACTTAATAAAAAATAATCTGTTTATCTTATGGATATACCACAATATTTTGAGTTAAAAACTTTAATCGCTTCTCCTGAAAAAGTACGTTTTTAGAGTTAATACAGTATTCTTGCGGGCAAGCGATATGTTCTTTCTAAAGATTAATTATCTTTGCCATCACTGACATCGGTGAAGGAAAACAGGAAAAGTCTATAATCGCCAACCCGCCCTAAACAAGCGTGGTGATCAATGCTCTTGCGTCCTCTGTATGAGAAGAGGCCTTTGCCCAGCAGTGGGACAGCAATCGGCTGGGAGTATACTGACTTAATCTGCATTCGCGATTTATTAGCCAAAAATGTAAACAAATATGAGTTTGTGGAAAAATAACTTTAATTTCTACACAATAAAGTTCAGTTTACGCTACAACTTCAAACATTTTTATAACTTTTTCAATAGTTCTAGTCACTCTGAAATCAATTGCCATTAAAATAAAGTTGATGTTTGTTTAAATAACATCAATTTGAAACATAAAGAATAGTATTTAACTGCCTAATGTTGCTTGGGTTAGTAATGAGGTATTTTCTTTCATTTTTCTTTTATAGTTGGTATCTTTGACGTCTTTGTACCTAACCATATTCCACGAAACGAGCGGGACTCCTAAGCTGCTCCCATTTTCCACAACCCATCAAATCACACTCGAACCAGACTATTTTAAAACCCAA
The DNA here is from genome assembly GCA_945859645.1 of Amphipoea oculea. Lineage (NCBI taxonomy): Eukaryota > Metazoa > Arthropoda > Insecta > Lepidoptera > Noctuidae > Amphipoea > Amphipoea oculea. The sequence continues at coordinate 22,634,211 of OX243873.1, forward strand.
CAAATCAATAAACAAATCCGTTCAGCAGCGACTCCAATAATTAAAAAGTTCCCCGAACAGCGGTGTAATGACTGCTGTGACGTTAACGACATGGCTGACAGCGAAGCCATTTGTCAGCCGTCACGTGTCAACTGTTTGTCAGCCACAATGGTGTCAGGCGGCGCGGGGCCGATTGACGCGTGTCACTCATGGCACGAACTACCCGTTGTCGAATGCAACTCGACTATATTCTTGTAAAAGAGGTCTGATTGGCTTTGGCAGTTTGTTACACTACAGACAGATACATTGGCGGGATTTGATTTTGACAGCTAATAAAAGATGGCGGAGAAGTTATATTTTTAAAGCTTTGAAGGCATCTCGTGTTACGTTATTCATTGGAACATTAAAAAAAAACTTCTTGATACTAATAGCGTTGTACTTACGGTTTAGTTTATGTCATGGGGTCCCTAAAGCTCTGACGACAATTTGAATAAGTCAGTCCAGCCCACAGAAATGTAAAAAGTCTTTCATATACGAGTATCTATGGTCCAGACTCCAGCAAGACTACTGGGGAGCTCATCCCAAAGGTCCGAAAATTTGGCAATAATACCGCGGGCTGTTTCTAAGAAACTACAATAAATCTAAAGTTCACAACCATATTACAGTATCTTTATAAAATCGAGTAGTGTTGAGTACCAGTGGTAAATCAACGTTGTATGTGATAGGACAGGTGCGGCAGAATTATTAATGATAGCTTGATTCACACCTCGACTGTCCCTGTCGGTGTCGCACTGAAAAATACTTTTCATTACTGTATGTTCAAGCGTGTTACAGCTTATAACGTGTACAAAAGTTATAGGCCTTCCAATAATTATGTTCTATACATACCTATTTATAGAGTCTTAGAAGTCTTAGGGGCTTTTAGATTGATAAGACTGCACTCAATTGATGAGTGTGACATGCAATTCAGTGCATTTTTTTCTAGTTGCAAGCATACTTAAATTTCGAAAGTTTTAGGGGGGAAAAGTTTAGAGGATTAGGTACCTAAACATAAGTTTAATGGAGGAGTTGTTACGGCTTATTACTTGTGCCTAAGTAATAACAGCCGGACGGGTCGATCGATCAGGTTATGCTACGTACATCTGTGGATAGGTGGCCATCTTTACTATACCAAGACTCTCCGTGCCTCGGAAAGCACGTTAAGCCGCGTTGGTCCCGTTTGTCATTCGTGGATTTTTGGCAGTCGTTACGAGTCGTCCGAGACCCGAAATTCTGACAAACAGTCTTACCCAGGGATATCGTATTACCTAGTAACTGGGTGGGTTGTGGAGGTCAGATGGGCAGTCGCTCCATGTAAAATACTGGTATTCACTTTATTGATCGAAGGGTATTCAGCTGCATCCAGTGTGACTGAAAGCCGAACCCAGCATAGTTTGGAAAAGGCTAGGCAAATGAAGTTAAATGGAGAGGAATATTTCAATACCTTTGTAGGGTATGTGAGACGATTTTGTGGCCTTTACATTACGATAGCAACACCTGGAGCTCCTAACCCACCCAAGTGCTCAAAGCAAAAACAATTGACACACAATTTTTGCACCATTCCAATACCAACTTCGATGATGCAAAATAATTTAATTTATGGGCTCAAGTAAAAACAATAGAAATACTTCCATAACTCAATCGACTGCAGGTATGCGGCGTAAACTTAGCGACTTATTACTGCCTTCGTTGCATACATTATAGATCTGAACAACTATTTACAGTTAATTCGCATCGGAGTTATATTTATTGGTCGGCGGTGACGGCTGACGTCACTGGTAATGTCTGTGCACCACGCGATTAGCCCCGACGTCGCCATAACACTTTAAACTAGGTTGCGAATCTTCCAATTATTAGTTTAGTAGTTTGAATACTCGTTTGTATTAAAGTTTTGTAATGAAGGTTTTTGATAGTATGGCGCTTTGCTTTAAACTTTTATGAATGTGCATTAGTTTTCTATTATGACACTTTTAATAGTTAAGTATGTTCCTATTTGGTTCTGTTTTCGGACGTTTTACGATATAGCAATCGGTTTCATTTTGACAGTTCAACAAAATACATTGCGTTATTTACGTTGTTGAGCAGACACATTTTTCGAACTATGAAGCAATGGATTACCAATATCCTTCAAAATGATTTAGATTGATAGTGTGTTACGCAATTAGGTACCCACGTTGATAGCACTTCAATATCTTCTGAGCACTCCATGACATCTGCGAAATAAGAATATTTAATATATGCAGGTTCATCTAGGTAATCTAATCTAGTTCACGTTGTTTTTCCAGATGTTGTCACCGAGGGAAGATGATGACGACGACAGCCACCTCTGCATCAAATGCAACACCACCATTGTCGGCTTGGATAACTACGTGAAACACAGGAAGCAAAGATGTGGGAAACTAAAACCTGAAGACCCAAAACCTGAACTACCAGCTATAGATACTTTGGAACCGTCTTACAGCCTCGGAGCAGATGTGTTCTTCCAGTCTTTGGAGCTGCAGAGCAGTGTCAAGAAAACTTCCCTTTCAAGACTAACGCCACCCATTCCTACATCTAAACCCAATTTAGATAGAAAGAGCTCCATTGCAGGTCCATCCACGTCAAGAGATATTCCACGTATGAGTCCTTTAGAAAACAATCTCCGAGGCGAAGACTGGATTGGAGGACACAGTTTAAGGATCGGAAGTAATGAAGACAATCAAACAAAGCTAATAAACGCTGTTGCAAGCATCAGCGGTACAGTTAAAAAAGACATACCAACTTCATCATACAGTATCAATACTTATGATTACAAAGGAGATGAAGACAGTGATGAATCTGAAGAATCGGAAGATGATGATGAGGAAGAACATGCTAGTGGTGCTAAATGGAAGCCTCCTCCAAACTATACTGGAGGAAAATGGCGACCAGCGTCCCCTGAACATGAAGACTGGGATATGAGAGAAGAACAAGAACACACTGGTGGGAAGTGGAAACCTATCATGCCTGATAGTAACGAACGTGATGAAGACTATGATGCACCACCACCTGGACACACTAAAGGCAAGTGGGTTCCAGGAGCAAATGACAAGACCCAAATAATGCAGACTACAATACAGACAAAGGGATCAGTACAGTACTGGTGCGGGCCCTGCAATAGAAGACTTAACTCCAGAGCGATTTATGAAAAGCATCTTCGATCCAGTTTACATCAGAAGAAAGTTCTTCCGGAACATGAATTAGAGTTCTCTGGCCATTTAGAGCCGATGAAGAGTGTGGTAGAGAAACGAATGACACGTCCTTCTAGATATGTAAACGATGAAATTTACTCTCAAATCGAAAGAAAAAAGCAAGATAAGAATGAAGGAAAATTAAACGTCAAAATTGAAAAGAAAAAAAGGAAGAGGAAGCCTAATTTTGTACACTGCTCCGGCTGCAAGTCACGCGTAAGACAACATCTGATGGGAAAGCATTTAATTTCCCACTATCACTTCAGAAAAGCCACAGATACAAATACAACTCTGTACCAGGAGCTTATTTTAGACAATATGGATGCGATAGTCCATCAATCCCCTTTCCAATGCAGTCCATGCAAGTTTTACACAAACTGGCTCTCTACTTTCATGCAGCACTGGTATTCTGAAGAACACGAACGTAAGCTGACTTTAATTGAAGGTAGACTGTGGTGTTCCTTTTGCAAATTCGATTGCGAATCTTCCCAAGAAATGTTAGAACATTTATCCAGTTCTGACCATAGCGAAGTGATTGCTGTTATAAACAGATCTATGCCGATCATAATAAGAAAGAAAACTGTATTAAAATGTGATGCTTGTTGCAAAGAATTTCGATTCAATATCGAGATGAAACGACACAGCCAGAAGACTGGGCATCCATTGGCGGTTACAGCCACTGACAATTATCAGGAGCTTCACAAATGCCAGCATTGTAAAGCTAAGTTTAAATCTTCCCTGACTCTTGCTGCTCATTTGAAATCTAAGCACAAACAGAAAGCGTATCTTTGTCTTGTTTGTGCAATGAACTTCAATTCTTCTGAGGAAGCTAAGCGGCACCGACAGACTTCGGAACACAGGATCAAGAGGAAGGAAAACTTGAGGGAACAAGGTGTGCCGACAAAAGACATGAGCAAGAAGTGTCCGTACTGCACTGAATATGTTATTTTGAGAAATGTATTGGTTTTGAAGGATCATATTCGGAGAATGCATCCTAACATACGAAAAAAGTAAGCAGATAATAAACCATTTAAAAAAGTTAAATTTGTAAATGAAATTACATGATCACTTTATTTTCTTTCCAGGTGCCCGAAATGTGGAATGTCATTTATCCTCTCTCAGGAAGTGACTCGTCACGTCAGGGACAATGCCTGTCAACTATCACAAACCGCAGAGATCAACTCCTCCATCTTCTGGAACTGCAGTCAGTGCCTCTTCACCACCGACTCTCAAGCCGAATGCTTCTTCCACGAGGTCTTGCACACGTCACCCAAGAAGGAACTCCTCAAAATTGGGGACACAGAGAAAGTTATCCAGAAGTATCCTTGCCCTCTTTGCCCCAAGAATTTCAAGAAGGCTTCATTACGTCAGCATTTAAGGCAGCATACTTTTGAGAGGCCGTTCATCTGTGCGACCTGTGGGGCTAACTTTACCAGACAGACCAGCCTCGCAAATCATTCCAGGAGTGAGCATAGTACCGAGGTGGCCAAGATGCCGAAGTTGCCAGCTATAGTGGAGAGGCTTGAGGAGTGGGAGTGTGGGAAATGCAAGAACAGGTTTTCCAGCAAGTAAGAACATTTAGTCATATTATAATTTTACTTGGTTTTTAGGTATATTAGGATTTTATACGTATTTGAATGTAGAATATTCATGGGATCAAATTATTTCTTCTACTTTTCTAACATCTTCATATCGGACATTAAACAGACTGCGATAAATAATCGACCAATACTCGAAGAATAGAAAGTCAATTTGAATCAATAAGCGATCAGAATTTATTAAGACGGAAGCGCAAACAAAACGCATACACCGAAATAAACGGCGCATCAGCGCGTAGTCGCGTCGACATCAATTTGCGGTAATAACATGCGTGCGCGCAGCGGATGCGTTACATGTCACACGTCACACAACTCCTTCACAAATATCGGGATACATTCATAATTTGACAAGAGTGCTTTGATTATGCTCGCGCGCACCACATTCTCGCCCGCGGTGTTGCCAACGATGACATTTTTATACTCTGTGGTAATAAATTTGTGCCCGGATGCACGGTATTTTGAGAGAGTGCTGGATCAAAATATTAGTGTCGGAGAGAGATAGTGGACGTTTGAATTTTATTGTTAGCACGTGTCCCTGTAACGTATTGGGGATTTGCATTTTGATCTGTCGTTCAGTTTGATAGCGCTAAATCGTGTGTGGTTTATTTACTTTGACACTTGCGCTGCGAGCGTTACAATTTATATGTCTAACGTCACTCTATAAATAGTTGGGATCAGTCACAAAGGATTGACGACGCCGATTTTAAACAGAATGCGGTTCGTTAAAATTAACGGCTGTTTGTCCTCAGCGTTTAATGTTTTAGCGCAAATACTTTCATAATGGCTATTACAAAGATAAACCTTTGTGCTCGCCGTATCTAAACACGAACAATGGTGTCGTGTCTAGAACGACCAATTTTGTAAACTGGAGCTAAACTAAGCAGACATCTGAATATCTAATCGCTCCGTATTTTATAACATAATTAAGTTCAAATATACTCGGTGGATTCAAACGCCAATATAAATTGAAATTTCCAATCCTCCTTCCTCCATTAATGCTAAAATCACAGCAGTAAGACGTTGGAAGTTCACCGCAGACCGCATGAATCAAGTCGGCGCGTCATTAAGGGAACTTTCAACGGATCTAGACAATTGTAGGACATAGCAGAGCCATTGGGGGCGTCTAACAGCGCTGATGATCTAACTTGTGTAATATCTTACGCGTTATTGCGACGCCTTGCATTAATGCAGTGCAACTGTAATGCGACGGAGCGAGTTAACTGTCGCCGCGGTGGGCCAGTGTTGCCAGATTATGCGCGCGAAATTATTACTGTAATGCTTATTAGTTTTGAAACAGTTTTTGTGGCGAATAGCTTTCCGTGGCTTAATTTTAAATTAGGTACCTACTACTACTTAGTTACAGTTGCCAGAGTAGTCAGATAGGAAACTTCATAGATTGACCATGTCCGTCTGTCTGTATGTTGAAGTTATGAAAATATATTATACGTCAGGAAATTGGATGAATGTTATGTGAATGAAACTGATACACAATTAACGCACTTTTTCTATAAGACATGATTTCTTGTTTCAAGAGAAGAAACACTGAAAGACATGTCACGTAACAGATTATTAAATTCAGTGTAAACCCATCACATCTTTAATGTCCGGTTTCTTTGAAATTTGGATATGTTTATAATTGGATTAGTATCTAAACAGCCTGTTTAGATACTAATCCAATTATATCTTTCTTTTTTTCAGAAATGGACTTGACCATTGACATGTCAAGTCAATAGTTAAATAAATAAAATAGACAAAACTAAGGGATGCTAATACCCTTATTAGCATCCCTCAAACTCGCGGTCTTTGGGAATTATTATGATAAATTTGATAACACACGACAACAGTGTTGTGTTTTATCTTAATAATACCTACAGAGATATTCATAGAAAGCAGGAAACGAAAACATGAGTTCATAAGTTGTGTTTTCACAAAACATTATCGATAGTAAATGATTATGCACAGTTTTAACAAAACACCCCTTCATTTTTTTGGAGTGACAGTGTATATATATTCCTTTATTCAAATACTTAAAATCTAAATATTTTATTCTACATAAACCTACATTAGCACTTATGAAACTTTAGAAACTAGGTGCACGGTTCCAATTGGTCGTTTCGTATGGAGAGGAGCCCGCAAAAAAACTCCTATAAGTAGTATTCATCAGTATTTAAGTATATTGACACGCTTTGTACTGAGTGTACCTACTGACTAGACTGAGACAAATGTAAAATACTACCAGTGTCTCGCGGTTTCACCCGCATAAGTGTCGATCCCGTGGGAATATCTTGATAAAAACTATCCTTTGTCCTTTCCCGGGACTCAAACTATCTTTATACCAAATTTCATCCAAATCGGTTCAGCGGTTTAAGCGTGAAGAAGTAACAGACAGACAGACACACACACTTTCGCATTTATAATATTAGTATGGATGTACATTGTATTGTCGGTGCACGGCAACACTATCATTTAGATTGGTAGGGACTAGGTAAGTGTATGAAATGTTGACAAGTTGTCAGTGTTGCCAGTGTGTCAGTGCGTGCGTCCTCAAACGCAATCCATTACTTCTATACTTAGCGGCTTGCAAGTGATTCATTAACGAACTGAGTGAAATAGCACGCAACTGAAATGTGGCCGAGACAATATTTTACGGTTTAAGTTAAATTACTTCTTTAAATAGTTGGTAACATTCTGGAACCTAAATAGGCATCGATTTGAATCAACTAAATAGTAGTGCTGTGACAGAGCTGAGGGCAAAGTTCACTTAACGCACTTTGACTTTACTTTGCTAGCAATTTAGCATTTCATACACATTTTACCCTTATTGTTATTAAAAATTATTCATAAGAGTTCATATTCGTTTGGAAGCATAACTTTACTTAGCAACGTTGAGTCGAAGTCCGATTTTTGATCCTTGCCCTGACAAACTGGCCTCACCGCTAGTCCGTCTTCTGGCGGTCAGACCTGCGGGTAAGATTAAAAAAAAAACGGTCTGAAAAAGTGCCCATACTAGACTCTGAAATTGTATTTCAAGACAATCATAAAGACTTAAAATTAAATTAGCTAGAGATTGATGAGTAGGTATAGAACTGTGCCTAAGCACTGTTCGATAGAAAATACCTAGGTACTCGATGCACTTCGTACTTTACGCGTCATACTAGGTGCGGCCTAGTGTAGAAAAATACCTATTGCGCATACCTACGTCTCACTAGTTCATTCTTGATAACCTCCTTGGCATTGATTTCGTCACTAGGACAAATTCTAAGCCTAGCACTACCTCCCGTTGGTTAAAACGTCGGTTCGAAATCGGGTAACAACTGAAAACCAGCGCTGTGCTGTGGGTCCCCATAGCACACCATCATGCTGAGTGGAAGCCTTCTTATTACAGTCACGACGTGCAGCCGTCGACTATTCCTGTTTTGTGCTCGTGTTTATAGTTTTGTTTTCCTTATTACTTATTAGAATTAATTTTATTATGATTTTGTATGCATGTGTTTCTGTGACAAATAAACCTATTTTTCTTTCTTTCTAAAATCAGTATAATAAGTAGGTATTAGGTACTTAGTTCCATTTTCCGCCACCTCTCAAGAAACGTTTGCCACTGCACATTTGCTAGTGTAGCAATAAATACAGCCAAATGTGTCCCATCACATTCTTGTCCTCGCTAACTGCTAGCAGACGGCATTCTGAATGTCTGGAGACTGCAGTAATTAGTAGGTACTGGACACGTCTGAAATAAAACAATAGGTACTGGTGTATGGGTATTGAATATCGTAGTTTAATTGTTCTTATACGAACATGGTATTTAATTTTAAAAACAATGCTGAAAAAAAAATGAAGTAGGTAGGTATTAGATATTTCCAAAAAAAAGTAGCTTCGCACATGTAGACACATGTCATACCTAGGTACTCACGTCATCACGTGTGATAAAAACTGATCAAACGGTGGTTTCAGGACTGACTGGGCGCTGAAAAAATAGAAGGAGAGTTTTCTGTGCTACGTAAAAATAAATCAATTTGTTGCTTTGATACGCTTAACTAAAATTGCAGTCCATACAAATATTCGTTTCAATACTTTCAATCAGTTATATTAATTATATCTTTTAATGACATGACTGTTTCATATATAATAGGTACCGTCTTGTTTGCTTTTTTCAGGACTGCACTGTCGCGCCACGGTAGCAGCTGCGAAAAAGCTACCACTACGCGCCATTGTCCACATGAACAGTGCACATTCGTAGCCACTAATTCTAGTCAACTTGCTAGGTGAGGACAAATAATTGATTTAAACATTAATTAGTTGGTAAATCTGCTAATCCTATCCACAAAAATATTAAATTTTTCATCAATTATGAACACTGCCATCTATGAATATTTTTCTGAACCATTTGCATTGTTTGTTGGTAAATTCTGCGAAGTAGTTTGCGTATTTGAAAGAAGCACAAAATAGATGGCGCTTGTGTACATAATAAAAACAAGGCAGGGTGGCACAAATTAAATTATTATGTATTCGCTGCTATAAACATTCGTCTATTTATGTTAATTGTGATTTAAATATTACTTAGTAACTTAGTGAAAGACTTCAATTTAATTTATATTTAAAAATCAAATTTAGTACTACTCGATGATAGATGGCGTTGTTGTGCGATAAATATTTATTTCAGACATCGCAGAACCCACGGGGAACATGTAAAACATCACGAGTGCCATCTGTGCACATTCAAGAGCGACCAAGCAAGTCACATGAAGCGGCACATGCTGTGCCATCAAGGAATCAAACCATATGCCTGTCCACATTGCACGTTTACCTGTGGAAGCTTGGTAAGTAATAGCTACGGTAAACAATATGGTTGTGTTAAATTAAAGATAAAAAATAATGTAATCTTGCTTTCAATCGCATTAGTACGTGCAAAATAATAGAATTTAAATTAACTGTTACGCTTTGGTTGCATTCACTTCAACAACAGAGGGCGGTAGTAACGCCAATTTGGTATTGCCAATTTCCATCAACTCACGCCAAATTATTTTATTATCTAGTCATTCCCTAATTTCTTCAATTGTTTATTTTAGGAGAATCTTCGCAAACATGTTCTTCGAAGTGGCCGCCATCCAGGTTTATTTCTCTACCACTGCCGATTGTGTCCATACAATACTAATACAGCAATGGAGCTCCGTGCTCATCTTACTGCGGCTCATGCCCACAAATATGACTCCAAGAGCGCTGTTGAAGCTGTAAAAATGCACTTAATAATTAGCGATAAAAAATAATGACATTATGCTTCCGTGATTTTTATATTAAAGTTATTTATCACTTTGTAGTGTTTTTTTGAAGTAGGTTGTTTTTTTTTTTTTAAAACATTTTTCAGTATTTCTAAACTGGCAATAAAAGCAAAGGATTTTGTTTGACAACAAAAGCAAGTCGTCACTGGAACGCGCCTGCTGTCAAAATGCGCGCAACTCCGCGAGCGCGACTGTGTGCGAAGCGAGGGAAAAAATCACAGACTCGAAAATACGACGGTATCTTGTTGACGTCTGTCCGTTTCTTCGCTATCGACAAAAATAATAACCAACCGTTTTCAGCTGTGAAACACGACATTATTAACACAAACAATTGCAAATAAAATACACAAATTTAGAATCCGTTACGTAATGCGTGCTAGAGTATGTTTTAGATAGAATGTGTTAAAATTCCCTTAATAAATAGTGAAGTGTTTTTAAAATTGTAATTTTCCGATTATGACTGTTTGAATACACGTGTAGTGCTGAAAATCGATTTACATCCATAATGTCACTGAAGGTAAGTGCTGATAATATTGATTTCATGTAATAATGCCGACTCCTGTTCGGTTCGTGCTATATTTAATTTTTGCGTGGGTAGCTTACCCTTTCGACCTGTTCAGTTATCGAGTAGCTTCATCGGAATTTATTTTTGCTTTATCGCAGTTTATTATTTATTTTATTTTCCTTATTAAAAAAATAATAAGCAATATTATGCTTCAGAAGGCCACACCATAATATTGTTGTGAATGCAATTACAAATAAAACCTTAGCACACAAGTTATTAATTTAAATGACCCAATGTTAATGTAGGCCTGATTAATCATAATTCATTGTTTTTGTATGTAGGTACTAACAATAGTTTTATAAGGTTTTTTGTGTTACTAACAGTATATGGACTAAGTCTGAAATAAATGTTATTCTTATTTTATTTTTTACTTGCAATTTTCTAAAAATAAATTCATTCATTCTTAGTATCAATCAAAGCTTGTCTTGTTTAATCATAGCCCACTTATCTACCCTGCTCCTAAGACGATCCATTGACCGGTTTTGTTTCAACTTTTGCCAATTTTTTTCTCAGGCCTATAATGTGGACAAACCAGATAATGCTAAACAAAAAAATTGCACATGTTGCATCCTATGAGAATATCTTGTGTAACTTTTGTTTTTGTTATTTATACTTTTTGGGATGTCCAAATTCTGATTACTCATACTCACCTGTTTTTATTTAGATCAATTTACATTCAATTATCATTACTTTGTATTGGTTATGCCGAGTCAGATACTTGAAGAATACACTGTCTGCAAACATGGTCCAAGATGCAACAATGCAATGTGCTTTGAAGGTCAAAATCTGCATCACAACAATGAAAGAAATGCTACAAAAATACAAGCATTCACATATCAATTAAAAAAAATCGCATTGGTTAGTGTTTTTTTAAAATCAAATAAAATAAAAAAAGAATTTCAATGTTTATTTCTTTTGGCTACCATACCACAAACAGAAAACAAAAGTATTTTCACAACTTGCTTTTATTTCTTCGCTGTAGGTCAAGGACATGACATAGTAATGATTAGGTAGGTAATCTGTTATCAAGGGCAATGCCTACTAAATGTTTGGCTTACATTTTTATTTACACTTGTTACAATGCTGTTAAAAAAATTATATCATTTTATTAGACTGCTTAATGAATATTAAACTCTAAAATCCTTTTTTATTCAAGTAGGATCAGTAGGAAGCAAAGGATAAGTAATGTAGTAGGCAGTCTCGTTAATTATACTAAATTAGCTTCATTACCAACTTCCTTCTATTAAACCCTTAAGTAATAAAATGCCTTCAAACAATAAACCCTTTTATTATTACCACCGCCCCTATCGCCGCCAGGTTGGAACAAAGACGTGATGGAAAATGCATGTAAAGACGTATTTCGTCAGCAGATGCTCATACATCATCTGCCTACCCTTTTTCCAGCTATGTTGGGGTCGGCTTCCAGTCTTAACCGGATGCAGCTGAATACCAGTATTTTACATGGAGCGACAGCCTATCTGACCTCCATAACTCAGTTACTGGGTAATATGATACCCCTTGTTTAAACTGGTTGTCAGACTTTCGGGCTTCTGACTACCCGTAACGACTGTCACAGATCCACAAATGACAGCCGGGACCAACGGCTTAACGTGCTTTCCGAGGCACGGAGGGGTCTCGGTATGTAAAGATGGTCACCCATCCACAGAACAACCGCGGCAAGTGTAGCCTAACCAGATCGATCGACCTGTGCGGCTGTTAATATTTAGCCACGGACCCCTCCAGCAGATGCTCATACATTATAGATTAATAATGCAGCGTTCCATTTATTATTTTAGCAGTAACTTCCGATCTAGGAAGGATATACTATCGATATCTACGAAGTTTTGAGCTATCATCATCAACACATTTATGATATTGGTTCTTTCTTATTAAATATGAATTATGCTGCTTATGTTAATATGTCTTCCTCCTATTTTTGCACTGTCAGCGTTATAAGAGAAATACATATTATATCTTACGTTTACATTATACATATCTACTTAATCTTAGTTCTAGAAAGTACAGACGCCAGCACATCAACCTACTACAATCTGTCAAATTTCTTTAATAGATTTTCAACTTTATCACTAAAACATAAGGTTCAAAGTTGATTGGGAAAATGTGACAGTTAGGTGTAGGTTGATGTGCTGGCGTCTGTACCTATATTTAAACATTGATACGGAGGGAAAATCTAATATTTGGGGCATTTCGCCGAATTGCATAAAAAATAATCGAGTATAAGGAAGGAAATGGGAATGGGAGGATAAAATTATGAAGGCTTCTCGGATATTGTACTCACGGGGAGGATAAAAAGTAGAGATATGCCTTTATCTCTATGTAGGTATAAGTAGTAATAAGCCTGACGAAAAGTACGTGCGTGTTTTTCTGGAAACAAACTACTTTTCTCCCAAATCATCAAAATCAGTGGGGTAGTTGAACCGTAAACACGTGCCAGACAAACGAAACGACCAAACGCATAAGCATCATAAAACTAACAAGCATGTAAAGGTAAGTATTGGGAAGTGTAAAATCCTGGCTACACGTACAATCAAAGAATAATTAAACTCCCACATTTCCTCATAAAATTCGCTTGACAAAACCTCGTCTAATTAATACTGGCTGCATTCAAACCGGTCACCGGTTGCAGAAGATAGTCCATATTTAGCGCGCCGGCGGCAAGGCTCGGAAACCAGTTGTACCAGTCACGGTGTCACTGAACCAAGGGTGGTCGAGATTCGCTATATCATACCGATGACGTAAATTGAAAGGCTTCGATTCAGAGAAGATGAGGTTTTTGCACCTAAACCGAAAAGTCGTTAGATTGCCCAAGTTGAGAACATTTTAATTCTCAACTTACGATTCAACTACCTACCTATTACTACTTAAGATTCTATTCAACCGAGCGACGTTGATGTTGCAAACTCGTGTCTCTATCATAATAAATTCATAATCACCTATGCAAATATCACGACAATCACAAATCACGACTCCAGTACTCATATAAACTGATCTCAACAGAAGCATGTTCGGGTCGGATCAGTTGGTCCTTTCCATTCCTTGACCAAGTTACCATTAATTTCAAGAGTAAAGTAAAAGTTACAAGGAAAATGAGAACATCCCTTTGTAAGCAAAACACATTGTATTACCTACTCTTAACTTTTTCCTTAGCAACTACTTATTACGAGTTGCAAAACTAACTAAAACTTCGTCTCTTACATTCTAAATGGATGTTAAGTACCCTTTTACTTCCTCATACAAAAACATAGAAAATATGTATATTCTATTACGTATTGTTATAATTTTAGCGTCCATAACATGTACATTCTACATTCGAGCAGCATCATTAACTATCATTATCACTGTGCTGTAATACCACAGAGCACAGTGGACTAAATGACATAATGCCTACATTTAGCTAGCGTAGATTCTAGCCTTGTTTTCGTAGCAAGTAGTGGTTTGTAAATCAAAGTTGAAGTTACAATGTTCTAAGGAACTATATTAAAAGTAATTTAATGAAATTTAGCAGTGACCTATGCCAATTTAACATAGAAATGATAATCACCAATATAGATGGTTGTAGGCATGCACAAACCGATTTGTCGTCAATTTGTTCTCGCCCTTCCGCAGTTTCGCTCCTAAACTATCCCAACTTCGAAAACGGTCTTCACAACTTCCTCACTTGGTATCTCTATCGGTAGCATATATACCCTTATTTATCTTTTAAAAAGTTTCATTGTACGCCAAACTTTCTGCTACTGGGACTAAATCGAGTTCAAGCCTTGGTCTGCAAATACAAAAAATAAAAAACCATCTGGTTCCCGGCAGTTGTAAAAGACGAAGAAAGTGGGTCACAGCTGCTAGTCTGCAACACAAGCCACATATCACTTTACACTGCGACCTTTAATGGTAACCGGCCAGACATCGCATGTACACACATTCACATTGGCAACATACATCATATCAATCTATAAAAGTACACCTTGCGGTGTTCCCCTTTGGGATTACAAGTTGTTGGTATAGCCGTGCGAAAGGTTGTTGGCGGAGGTCAGGGTCAGTTTTTCCCCATTATTACGTTAGGTCTTATGACTAACAGCAAAGAACAATTGTACATTTCCGAAGTGAATAGAGGTGTCGAAATGTTTTTGTGCTGTAGGTACCTTCATGCTGTAAAATGTAATGGGAGAGTTGGTACGCCAAAATTACTACAAAAGTTAGAGCTCCGAAGCTTGCGAGTCAGTAAGATACTAAACCATGGTTTACTAAACAGATACTTTATATAATTAACAAGACTCAAAACAAGCATATACTTACACTTACTGCAATGGCAATCTTTACGTTCAAATGATCATTTTCATCGCTCATTCACTGCAAACACTTGAATAACGGATCGCCCCACGATTCTATTTCCACCACATTTTGAAATACCCCCATAACTGCGACATTTAGCGTCTGAACTAAATATAATCAGTTTAAGCATTCATCCGCTGCTCTGCATCCCAGCCTGTCTGGATTTAGGTCTAGACGTTATAAATAAAGGCAACTTTGACTTATGGATTGGATTTTTCGAACGATATTTTGAAGAGAATTTTGCCGAGGTTGAAATATTTTCATCGTATCAGAATAATGGATCATAATTTCATATTTCGTATAAAAATATTGATAGAATGTCCACTTACAGTGACAAACTGGAATGAAACAAAAGTATATCAATTTTTCGACGTAAAACATTTTATGACCATCATCGTGTTCACGATTCACGGCGCTTTTTCTTGTTCTATGCTAAGAATCTTCTTTCTGACCTCGAAAACAGTAAGAAGATCCTACCATGTACAGTACGAGGTCTTCCTAACAAAATCCATTTGTCAGTTTGATTGCACTTGGAATACACCCAATTTCCTACTGGATGCCACTACATTTTGCGACTAAAAACTTATCCGTATACAAAATTGTGCCAGTTAACAAGATTCATTATCACTACCGCGATAACAAATCAATAGTATAAACTATGACGTCACAGGCGGCCATTTGCATAAGTTATGGCCCATTAAAGCTATAGACGATTACAAATATTACGATCCCAATAAAATGGCTGTAATAAATACGTAATCTAAGCTATTCGTTTTGCAAATTAAACCGTGGCATTTATTGTTTTAAATCTGTGACCCACTGGTATTGTTTGTTTTCATGGTGATAAGATTTTATTGAAATAATTTCTTATCCTTTGCTCGTGGTAAGAAACTGACATCATTATTCTTTCGGAGTTTTCGGTGCTTATTCAAAGGAAAAAGCCGTTTTTGGATCCATGGGGGGCACGTTAACCATAACCTAGCTGTTGCCTGTTCTAATTGCGTAACACACTATCAGTAGCAATGGCTTTCACTTTGACAGTTCAACAACATTCACTGCGTTATTTACATTGCATTGTTGAGCAGACAAATTTTTCGAACGTATGAAGTAATGGATTAGCAATATCATAAAAATGATTCAGATTGAGATTGATAGTTTGTTACGCAATTAGGTTGCTGGTGTTCCAGTTTTTGTGCAAATCCATCAGCTCACCATCCTAGTTCACGTCAGGGCTCACCTACTCGGTGACTAACTAAAAATGCGCCACGACACGGTTTGGTTCTTCCCTTTTAGTCGATTTGCAGTCTCTAGTCAAACGTTTAGTGGCAGAAGTTAGAATAAATCATAAATACAGTTACTGAACATCAACTGAACATTTTCTTTACAAAAGAACTCTCGGTTGCTATCCCTACCTCTATCCTACCAAGTTTCTCTTAGGATGTCTGGGATATCATATGCTGGAGACCAGAAGGGCATGTAACCAGGTAGGCGTTATGCTCAAAATATGCAAGGGTATGACGGATGCTTCTGACATCCATAATGAGCTGATTCGACTTTATATACCGAACAATTATCTCTGTGGCAGAAAACATCGACTGCTAGCCGTGCCTTCGTGTCGGACTGTGGCCCGTGCTGCGTCCCCCGTACCTCGCGTATTGACCGCACTAAATAAGCTCGTGGAGGCCAACCCGGACTGCGATCTTTTCGATAATAAATTCGCCAATTTAATGGTTATGTGCCTCAATTATTGTGAAAATAATAGAATTTAATTGTTGTTATTAGTTTGTTTTATGTTAGTACTTATTAATACTTTGATTTATGTAATTGGTTTCATAAGCCGCGTAAATCAAATAAATAAATAAAATAAATCAACAACCACCATGCATTTGTATTTGGTAGATCGATTCTAACAAGTGCAGCGAAGCGAACATCAGCTACAGAACATAACGGAGATTAAAACCACATGCAGCAAGTTATGTGGTCTTGTTTATAAGACCGTAACCCGGCGAGACGGCTCCTATGGCTTTTATGGAGCGTAAATAAGTTATGTGTTATGGACCCCCTCATCGACTAGAAATGTGCTTTTAATGTAGCCCTCCAATTATTTATTTTGCTAGCCTTTTTACTATTGAAAACTGTACCTTCTCGGATAGTAGATGTTAAAATCTTCGTCTTTATTGTCTCTGTCATCCTCGATTCTCATCCTCATCCAATGATTTATAATTTGAAATGTAAGTATCTATATTTTTTGTGTTAAAAACCTCGACTTCGAGGTGTCTGAGTGACAATTTTAAATTATGTAGTACCTAACTGCATGTTTTACACGGTCAAACCACTGAGGTGTTTTATAGTTTTATAGCAATTGTGTTATTTATAGCCTGAACTGTTGTGTGGCTTCAAGTACTACTTAAACATCGTACTTAAGGACCAATGCTAGACATCGACTTGACCTAAAGTTCGTCACAGCGCGCAACATGGTGACCTCCGCTTTCCACAAAAATACATAATTCTATCGTTATCATCCACAGCCCAACTTCACACATGTGCTGGGCATAGGCCTGTCTTTGTTTACATGTTGGTCGTCCAGCGGTGAGATATTGCTATCGCGGATAGGACTTGGGTGAAACTGGAACAAGATCGTAGATATTGGCGAAAAAATACACGACCATGCATTGGTTGCAGTGTTTGCCAGGGCGGAAGAGCAGTTCAAATGCCTCTTACCGGATGCAGTATACTCAACTAATTGACATGCGGCTTGTTAATGAACTAGAATTAGCCACAGCACTTTCCCTAATTACACGGCTGACATGCGAAGCAGCGGAGGTGAGCTTTTGTTATCATATAACAACGTTACGGCTGCTGTTCCCAGGGGTCAGGTGTAATGTACTTCGCGGTAGACTGTACTAAGGTCCAGCCGGCTGCCAAACACTTTTCAAAGTTAGTTTCACAGAAAGTCGAATACACCACTGAGGCAGCTTGAGTACCTTATTTTTCTGCCCTTATCGTCCCATTGCTGGGTACGGGCCTCCCCCAAGTCCGTCCAGCGAAACTTCACTTAAATAAAGAGACAATGGTGTTTTTCCTTTGGAAATGTACCACTTGAATAATGTCCTCAGGTACTCAAAGCCTGTGGCTAGCAGTCCGAAGCAGTGCTAATTATGAACACGTTAATGAGGCAATCTTTAGCCGTAGTTTACGAGACACAGTAAAGAAGCCATTCTAATTGACCTGCAGTTTAGCGCAACTTGTTTAATTACACCAGTGTACCTACAATTATGAGTATGTCGCTAGGCAGCTAGTTAGCAAGACATTGTTAGGAAACGTTAGGCCAGTTAATGTTTGAATTTGCGCTATATATGCGTAAGTATATGCCTCTACCATATCTTTAGGACAGTGAAATAACGGGTCAAGCCAATATGATGTTCAAGCCTTGCCAAGTTTTTTAATCCCAGATGTTATGGACAGACCTACGGCTCCCAATGCCGCTACATTCTGATTTTACAAAGTTTCATGGAAATCAGAGGGGCAATTTAAACGTTCAAAATCCAGTCGCAGTCTCATCTCCATCCCAGCGAAAAACAAACGTCAAAAAAAAATGTAGGAAATTAGAGGTATTTTTGACAGATTGAGTCTGAGATCAGACTGAACGTTCTTAAAATTACGAGAATTGCCCCTCTGGTAATCGCAAATACCCATTACACTATAAATGGAAATTTCTTGACCCGCCCAATCTAAACATGTTACAAAATTGCACAACGCCCGTCTAAACGCAGGTAAAGGCAACTATTACGCGTGTTTGCAAACCGGTAACAGAGGCAGTTAACTTGAATAACTAACTTTATGTACCGTTTCCCAGGTAATGATCTTTTAAGTGGAAAGATGCTGACTCTTGGAACAGGAGTATAACGTTTGCCATATGCTGTATCTTAGCTAACATCTGCCAACTTTGGAATATTTAGAATTCTATTTCAGATACTATTCTTTTCATAAAACTATTTCTTTATACAAGGCCAAAATTCAAAATAGCTTTCAGCATCCACTTGTACTCTGTTCCCCGACTACCTACGGTTCGATAGATGTTCAATATACCTACATCGTTTTACAACTTGCGAAGTCTCGAAAACACCAAAAATGGACAAACTACAATTTGAAGCATAGAGGATTCTCAGATTGCTCAGGCTAAGTAAAGTAGTGCCAAATTATCCTAAGAAAGAAAAGCTATTGTAATTTAAATGGTGTCATAGATATACCAAGAAATCCTGAAAGAACATCCCAAACCCATCGTCTTGAAAGCCATTAAATTACCAACCAAGACGTCACTGATCTATTTATATGCAAATACTTGAAACGTGTCTACTAAACCGATTTGTTATATAAATTGTTCTACTCAAGCTGGTCATAATCCGTAAATCAATTGACAAATGTATGCTAGTTATTTTTAGTAGTGACAAGATGAAGTCATGCTGTATGAAGTTAATGTTGTTGTAGATTTGTTATTGACCTGATTAAATGATGTCCCACATGAGTGTAGCATACTATTAGTGTCACTACTGCTCCAGTGCCTTGTTTCAGTTTTGTAACGCAGGATTTCACTTTCTTTTCTTCAGTCTCATACACTGCTGGAGGATAGAACTTTCCGTCGTCCTTTATTGGCAGCCAGTCTTCTAATTAATTGTTTTCTTTTCCGTTGACAAGCTAGCTTTCATTTTTTTTTTCATACTTATCTCTCTTATTCTCCTTGTCCATTATCTGTCTTGCTTCCATGATTTTCGGAAATCTTTGGTTATATCGTTCGATCCTTGGGAAGCGGTCACGATTTTGTCACTTTGCTCAAAACCGTACTTGTATACAAAACAAACCGCAACTTCGAATATATCTCATAAATATAGTACTGGCCCCGGGCAATGGGACATCCCGTATGACAGGGGCTAGCTAGAGGCCAAACGAACGGCATTCTATCGTCATGAATGACTGTGCGTTTGCTAATTAGAACAATATTCAAGCGAAATAATCATGAAATGGGCAAAAAAAGCGATAGAAGCTTCCAATTTGACTTTAAAAAAATATATTGCTGATTGTTACGTTAGATAAGCATTTCTTTCATAGAACATTCAGAAATAACTACTATTGTTCAGAATATTTGTGGCTGCGAATATCTTTAATGTTTGTCCCAAAACTTCGTCTTTCGGCCTTAGGCATTTATCATTGGCAGGCACAGTAGAAAAACTATTTCTTATTGGATACTACACGCAATAGCGTAAAGGTTGACGACTTAGGTACCCTTTGGATAGAAATTGAAAAACAATACCTTCATAGTGACGGAGCAAACTGGTTTTATGTCATATAAATGTCAAATAGCATTTGACCCCCACTACCCTTCTAAGCCATAAAATGTCTTGATTCTTGACCTTTCCGGTAACTGCAATGAAACGGGTGAGAGAGTACAGTCATGTGCATTGTTTTATGTCTATTTCAGGATTAGGTACATTACCACCAACATATCCTTTATTCTTCACTTTGTCTTTAAATCCTCACAAAAATACAATAACTGCATTGCAGATCTAGTAAGGGAAATGTTTTGTCCACTACTTTTGAATGCCTAAATTACTTCTCCAATCAGCACGCAGGTTCTGTTGCTTATTCGAAAGAACATACATAAATCTATGAACACAGGAAGAGAAAGGTCTCGATCTATTCTTAGCGAGAACATCCGACATAGATTATGAAAATGTGATGAAAATTATGCAAGCATCTCTAATTTACATCACTTTACATTCACGGCCGGCGACTGCATAATACAGCGCTTCGTCATCCATTACAATCAATCACGATCACTTATTGCAAATTAGCTTTTACCTACATCTCTGCACGTGAACATTGAATATATAATATACAGGGACATAAACATGATATGTACTCTGTGCAAACTTGTGTACGCAACACAACCTCATAAACGCGCTAGTCGTTTACTGTGATAATAACTACAGCTACGACACGATTCTTTTCAGCTTCCCTTTCTAAATATGGTCATAAATGTCATCATAGATCTCTATGAGCTGGTGGACCAAGTCTTTAATTTCCCTAAAAGTTTTATTGACACTTCGCACTGCTTCTTGAAAATTGTGTCAGTAGCCATTATCATTATCATCATCATCAATTCAGTCAGCTACTGCTGGTAAGTGGGTCTAGCTCTATTACGTAACACACCTTCAATCACAATCTGTATGTTTTTGAAGTATATTGCTTATCCATTGCTTCATATGTTCGAAATTTGTCTGCTCGACAGCGTAAATAACGCAATGAATGCTGTTGAACTGTCAAAATTAAACCCATTGCTACTTTAAGTGTGTTACGCTATTACCCCGCAAGTGTTTTTCGCATCTTTGACGGTATCTTCAACAGTTGTCAGCCCAACGCTTTGTGGACGACTGACGACCCCAGTTTCTTTAAAAGTAAACTTGTCTTTAAATTGTAAATACTCCTGCTAAAAACTTGTGTCATGATATTTGGGTTATCCCAAATTGAAGAGGTCAAGGTAATGCCGCGGCGATTGAAATTATATCTCGATCGAGAATCTGCTTATTACACCTCGATGCTTGTGCGTGTTGGTAATTGCATAGTTACCTACTTAAGTTTTTATGAGTCTTTTGAATTGCACGTGCCAGCACATGACAGAAAATTATATACGACTGTACCTACATAAATGCTTGTAACAATTTTTACTCATCGAGTAGCTAAGTTCATAAAGGTATACCTACAAGCCATACAAATAATTATCATTTGCGAGTGACTAATAATATTAGGCTCTAAAATCTAGTTAGTCTAATGAACCGTGTAATTGGTTTTGTCTGCTAAATCTGTTATGTTCGTCTAAGAAATCAATTAAGTATTTTGGCACACTGTTTCCAAAATAAGATCAGTCTCTTGAAGCTTATTAATATTATTAACGCTGGTGTTCTTGGGATGCGTCAACATGATCAGTCAGCTATTTTCGTGGGACAGAAGAATAAAACACTTCCCAACGTTATTCAAAACACCAATAATTGCCAGCATAACATATTTGTTACTGAGATAAATCTGGCAGTCAACACACAGATTTACACCCATCTAGATAAAACTAAAGCACAGATACCACCAGTTCAAAACAAGCCAATCGATAACAGCGACATATTAGTCCATACAGAAACAAACACGGCGATTATAAACTGCAACATTACATACGATAACAAACTCGCGGTAACAACATAACAGGTTATTTTTAACTACACGTCAACCTCCGTTACTGAGGTTAAGGATTTACCTTAACCGCTAAACATACCTAGATCATAGGTTGCTATTTATGTGGGATTTTCCGTAGTGTCAGTATGTTTTTCATGACTAAATGGGGAAGAAAAAGTGCTAGCCACAAAGTAATTAAAGTTATGTACTTAAGTTGTTTAAATCTGAGGTGGAGTGGAGGTCAAATGTCATAAAAAGTTAATGTTTGTTTTGTAGTTGTTGCTTTGGTTTCTTTAGTTTCATCATAATTTTTTTATGAGACTGAAAACAAAAGCATTTAAGATTTAAACCTTTCAGAAAGTAGTTCGGATTTTGTGAAATCAGCGGGGTAATTGTGTAATACTAGTAGCAATGGCTTTCATTTTTACTGTTCAATAACATTCATTGCGTTATTTACGTTGTTGAGCAGACCAATTTTTCGAAAATATGAAGCAGTTGAATAGCAATATCCTTCAACGTGATTCAGATTGGGATTGATTGTGTGCTAATATTTTTTTGATCTTGTAGATAGGCCGACAAGTGACAACTGTGACAAGGCATAGTTTTATGCAATCTCTAAAGGGCTTGAATCTCTAAACGTTTTTGCCCCTCCATTCTTATAAGAAGAACCGCATATTTACTGTTATTTTTTTGACAAGTGGTCTTTTTATTCGACAAACAGACTGAAAACCGCCATACATTTTTGCCAGCCCTATAAAAGCACGCTAATGATTGCATTTCAAAGCGCCACCAGTCAACAAAGGGAACAAAAGCGCAAAGGCCAACTACCCCTTGGGTTTCCCCTGCAGCCTAGCCATGTCGCGCTGTGGTAAGTAGCAGTTGGGTTCCACTTGACCCAAGTGCAGGGTACTTTTCTAACGCTTTGTCACGAGCACTTTGTAAAGTGCTATGAAAATTATTTATCATAACATAACACATCTTAAGTATAACCACAGAATACTTAAAGTACTACGGTATAACTTAAATGATCCACAAAATAATGTAATAAAAATGGTCAGTGGTAAACAGAAATAATCTTAGTAACGCAGTCGGGTAAAAAGAGATGTTACACAACTAAATTTATCGATAATTCGCTGTACTGGCTACTGTATTGGAACTTGTTTGTCCTACCTATGTACCTGAATTAGGTATAATAATTATATCCGAATTTAAAATGATTTGGACATACCTACCTAACTGGTAACAGTTACTAAGTAGTAATACTTAGTCCACCTGCTGCACTGCACGCAATGTACACTTTTCAATTAGGTATGTAACTTACGGGTTTCCCTTATAGAACCGCTGTCGCGCCGCAGTAAGTAGCAGTGTGGTAGCAGTCACAGTACACTTGACCCTGCCTTTGTCAAACAGCGGTTTTCCTTCGACGAGCCTTGCTCGCTAGATCGAGTTACATCACTAAACGTGTTTTTGTACTTTTTTTTGTATAGTTTTCCTTATTTAATGCGATTAAATTGGTGTATGAGACGTAATTTATTTGTGAACTGGCATCAATTAACTTCATTATTTTCGGAAAACTCTGTTTAACTGAGTTTTCTGAAAAGACATTTTGTCACTAGTTTATTAACTTCTAAAACAAATAACCAAACATACAAGAGTAGAGCCAAAATACTTTTTTAAACAAAGTTTTTGTACGGAAGTCTTTCACTCTGTCCTTTTTTTAGCCCCCAGAATCCTGGCATTACTAGAACAGACTTCCAGATAAACATACCAAATAAACGCTAGAACCGAACTCAATCCGTGAAAGTCACAACAATGTCTGCAATTTACGTCTCGGTTCTTGCCAGCAAGCAGCCATAAAAAAAACAAGTGCACATGAAGGCTTAATAGAACTTACAGTTTACACAGTATGCACCTGAGCAGGAAACCAGAATGAAAGCCCGTCTGCCGCATTCTAGTATCGACCCGTCTGCTGCTCCTACCCTTTTACGGTTTCAAGGGTGTTATGCGTGAAATATCAGCTATCTTTACGTACTTACCAGTTTTTTTAATTGGCTCTGGAATCTATGAGAAAAAGTTGTCAACAACTTTATCTTTCTTTCTAACCCTATTGAGTAAAGTTAGCATTCCAAGATTTGCAAGTAAATTAGAGATGACCAGTCAAGTTTAGTTCTTGGTTAGGTATGAACATAACGAGTTAAAAAGTTACTCTGTCAGGTTCTGATTGTAATACAGGGATAGCAGGAAATACTGGCTTCCAGTTATGATCCCAGTGCAGCAGTGCAGTTAATAATAATGGTCCTCATCTTCGAAGATCTGTCTATATAATGGTCCTAGTCGTAGAATACCTTTCTGTACTTCAGGAAGTCACTTGTGACTATTTAAAATAAGTGACAGTGTATTTCTGTCGCGTGCAAAGTATTTACATATTGGTTTTACTTTTCAGCTTTTTTTTTCTGACATCAAATTAACAGGCTTCTGACAGGCGACCTTGCCAAAGTAATTTGTCAGCAAATTGGATTTGGGAGTTATTTTATCGTATTGTTTGTTTTGTGTTGTCCTATTTTGCGTGGTTACAAGATTTGTCGAATTGCAAGCTTTTTGTTTTGTTTATACAAATCTGTGGGGTTTCTCCTTCCCTGGTGAGGATAAAGAGCCTAGGTCCAAAGTTCCAAACTCAAACAATTTTCGAAAGGGTTTAATTTTAATTGTTTTGTCAATTGTCATTTATAGGAGTGTAGAGATTGACAGAGTAGTTTAAAAAAAATTGTTTGTGTATACTGATTCATGTCTCACAGTATTTCAATTTAAACTCGTTCTTTACATTCCATTAGTCGTGCAATAAATCGGAATTCAAGGCAATCTGTTCAAACATCGAAGTTTGCTTCGATCCTAATTAACAAGCTGGTTATACTTATGACACACCTCGCAGTGACAATGACAGCGGCGAAATAAACTGTTAGTTTCAAATATTAAACTGGTTTCATGGCGTATGTTTGTAATTCTGCGGGTTTATATCAAAAAGATTTGTGTTGGTATGAAATATTTAATATTCGGCTGGACACGCATTTTTGGTCCTTCACGATTTTTCCTCACACATACCTAACTAAATATACATTGATTTATAAATATTTTGGTCCCTAAATTATCCCTAAAAATGTAGATCAAAAAGGTAACTATCTTTAGTTTCACTTCACTATAGTATACCACGAGTCTTCCCACCAATAAATCACTAAAACACAACTCTAGTTCTAACGTTTTTAATGGTGCTCGTCTGTCGGTCAAACATTTTAACTTTACAACGGGAAACGTTTAGGCAATTTCCTTATAAGCTTTTTGTACTATTTCCAAATATCCTGTTTCGGGGGCTTCCTCGTAGTTATTATCATGAAGAGTAGTGGGCGTTGGTAACTCAATTCGGCTCATCTGAGGATAAGAAAATGTTTCCATCATTTTATCCTGCTGCGATCCAAGGTTTTATACATAAGGTCATTAGTATTACTGCTTCGTTATAATAGTGGTCGCAAGGACTACTGTTAAGCATGAGGTGCTGAATTCGATTTCTAGGCCGGGCAGTGTTATTGGGTTTTTACGTCAGAGATTTCTCAGTAGCAACCCGAAGTCTGGAGTTGTGCCCGGTTGATGGCAATAGGCCCCCTATTACATGGGACTGGCGAAATGTGGGTGTACTATAGATATACACCTCTGCCTAACCTTTCGGGGATTACAGGCGTGATGTTATATGGCGTCGTGTTTTCCGTGTAATGGATGTAACTAACATTATCGCCGTATTTAACTTGTTTCTGGGATTATAGTTTGACTAATTGTTTCCTTTTCCGGCTATGCAGACAGGAATGTGAAGAAAATAGCGTTATTTTATTAAGTAAATTAATGGAAAAGCTTGTCAAAATAATAAATTGAACCAGCATTAACGATAACATCTGATATTTGTACAAATATTAATGAAGCTGACCATAGTTTTCCTCCAAAAGTTATGTTATAATCCCGATATATATTTTGATAAACCTTATTAGAATGGTGGCTGCCAGAATTATTTAGAGTCGCCACGACCTTGCCATGTGCCATGAAAAATATACGGCAAAGTTGGCAACACTGCCAAGAAACTAAACTTGAATGTCAATGCCAAGGACTCCCAGGAGTGAAATTTTGTTATTTTAGTTAGGTACCTACAATGTATTTCATAAAAAAAAACATGGTAAAATATGAACCGCAGCATATTCCTTCTGAGAAATATTGAGAATTTATGAACGAACCAAAGGACCGCTTACTGCCGGAAATTTAGGATGTCTTTGCAAGAATTCCTTCAACGATCGTGCAGACAACAAGGCAAATTTCCAATTTTACTGACTTCGATTTCCGTCTATGTCGTCTCAGTGAAACTTACCAAAACTCCATTTAAACGCTAAGGTTTCATTTACTTGTCTAGTCAGTATAAAATACTGAAGCTTTTAAAAGGATTCTACGAGACGACGCTGTCTGTAAAGTCGGAATCAATCTCGATTGTTCCTGTCTCGGAATGAATCACTTTTTATGTTGATTGCTTTTTTAAAACCTCGGTCGTTAATCCAATTAACGCTTTGTCTTTACGTCGTTTCTTCAGTCATTTCCATACATAATGATTTTCCTGTCGACGAAGTGAAGATTGCGAACACGATTGACTATTTACTTGTAATGAACGTAACATACTTAAGTGTTTGCATACTGTTCAGTGGTTTAACATACCTATTATGAATAATTCCAATAACATTTGCAATATATTCCGTTGTCTGACTTATAGGTACCTTTCAATTTCTATGACTACATTCACCGGTTGTCCTTATCAGCTGTGACATTCACAAACACACACACTAAAGACCTTGAAATAATATCAAACGGAAGCGACGTAGGTAATAAATAATCGAACGGCAATTGCAGAAACACAATCTGCCAATTAGTTACCGTTGCGCAACCGGGGAACTGTGGTGCGCAGGCGCGGACGGTTGCGCGGGAGCTCGTACGATACGGCGGTCTTACGTCACTGATGATCTAGCAATCTGTTTGGTGTGACGAAATGATGACTTACTCATTAAGGTTTTTTTGCTGACGGATTGTGAAAGGAAAGGTTTAGAGTAGCTGGCGGCCCGCATCCGGGATACTGTTGCGGTTGCGGGAACTGAGTTTCAAAATGCGTCTCAATTGGACCCAGACCTTGTGCGAATTTAAATTAGTGGAACAAATCTCAATGGGGCGGCCAGATGTCCTTATTACGAACAGATTAGAGCTGTAACTAGCCCGTTATATGTATTTTTTTATCGTTATTTGGAAGGCTGTAATGCTTAACGTTCTTAGCCAAGAATATTCTAAATCTTAAAAGTAATCCTGTAATATCCGAATTGATATTCCGCTAACCAATTGTTTTGCAAATACTTAAACACCAAGTTCAAAAAGCGAGTCGCACCACAAAAGTCAAGGCCTCGCTCCTAATAGAAATGGCAGTGTCTAGATCTGCATTATGCATTCATCTCAAGGTCGCGCCATTCGTTCCGTTATTACTATTACTGCCGCGTTTTTTCCTTTGGACACGTTCCGCTGGCGCAAGCGCAATGCGTTCACGTCTTCACGACTGTTTTTAGTGGCAGGAAAAAGTAGTTGTCTCGTGTTTGGGCCTTGTCGAAATGACGGTTCTTGGGTTTGAATGGAGAAGCGCGAAGATCCGGGCCGAAAGGGGCAAAACCAAAAGATTATTTCGAAGAATTTGTATGAATGCTTTAGGAAATACCTGTTTTTTATGTTAGGATTTTATTTGAGCGTTTTGGTTGTCCGTCTTTCCAAATCTGCGTGTCTGATCATCAAATAAAAACGAAATACATAACTGCAAGCAGTTTTTGGAATTGAATGAACGATCCTATTACGATCTAGGTACTTTTAATTATACCAATTAAACGTCGTTTTTACAGAAAACAAAACAAGATCCTATCCGTTAGCTTCAAATGATGTTTAATTACAGAGCTGCAAGTTCCTCTAATTTTATAATTAACGAGGCACCCGCGCCCGTTCTCTTCATCTCAGCTTATTATCATTCCTTCATCCAAAACAATGCGCAGCAATGTGTTACAAGACATCATTGCTAGTAATTGCTACTGAACTGATCATATTTCAGCTTTATTTATATTTTTGGGATTAGTTGTTCAAGAGTTTTGGACTAAATATTGCTACCGAATGTTGTGTATCTACCGACTCCTTTCTGTACTCCAGCATAAGTTCACAACGATCCGACAGGCTATCGTAACGAAAATGACACATTTAGAAAACCTGATTTGCCTTGCCCCTGACAGCTAACAGCTGTCGGAAGAATGTCTATTTAATTTAAACTGACAAAATGTTCGTGTTTTGAACTTGCGTCACTTGCGAACAGCGTTTAGTCCTCTAAACGCTGATTTATTTATTTATCGTAGGAGTCCTCTCCTACGATAAATAAATAAATAAATAACATTGATTGATGTTCGATACGTTTCCGCTTGTGGATTCATGAATCCACAAGCTTTAATCTAGCTATCTAGGATAATGCCTTGACGACCAGCAGCCTAATTGCGGAACGCCAAATCGTCAAATGATTCTGATCAGTTGGCTTCATTTCTATCACAATTGGCTTCATTTTACGATTTTCGAATTGCGAAACTCTAGTTTCTGCGCAGGACCTTAACGTTCATAATTGGTTTCATAATAAACTAGAGTTTCGCAATTCGAAAATCGTAAAATGAAGCCAATTGTGATAGAAATGAAGCCAACTGATCAGAATCATTTGACGATTTGGCGTTCCGCAATTAGGTAGCGGTTTTCGCGCTTGATTTAACTGGCGAGCAAACGAATCGTTCGGCAGTGGCATCAAATGCATCGTCTATACCATTCTCATCAAATTAGTCTCAATGTTCAAAATCCTGTTTGGATCACTGGTTTCCAAAACATTAAACGACATATAAACCACTGTCGGCGCAACCGATCCCTCTTGTAACTACTAACTAACCATCAACTTCATAACAATTTATGTACCTACATTGTAAAGAGCTTACAAAACCATTCCCATCGTGTTCCGTGAACATTGCTGCAATAAATACGCTTGGCATTGTGCAACTGCATTCTGACAGCCGATGCATTGTTGAACAAAAAATTGGGCTCGCCACGCGGCCGTTGACCCCACATTGTACCGAGATGAAGCCTTAAACAATACTGTACTGTTACTGAATAATTTTACTTTCATACACTCGGTTGAAAGGTTTGGAAGCTTTGAATGTACATATTGTGTATACCTAAATGTGTGTATTGTTGTGTGAGTGGACAGTGAAGCAACTGTCATTTGTATGTCAAAAGGACCAAATTTTTGAAGCTTAAGTACAGACGAGAAACTGGTACTTTAGAAACCTTTTACCAAATGTTGTAATTAGAATCTTTTTATTTAGTTGTTTACTTAAAGAAAAATACGCAGTTTCTGTTCAAAAACTTTCTAATACGTTAGTTTACATGGCAGGACCACAACCCTCGCAACATTTTAGCAACAGCAGCACACGACCGAATCAATCACATCTAAGCCTTTACTTAGCATAATCACACGCGACCCATCAAAGCCCTCCCGTTACCACAAACCCGCTGCATCACTCCCAGCTTATCAATTTCCATTTAATATTCCTACCGTGTATTGGGTAAGCTTTGCATTACGATCCTTCATCTCGTCGGTGACTAGGCGACTTTCTCGTGACTCATCAGCGACCTGACCCCGCAACTGTCATTATAGAGCTCTTTTTGTGGGTAGTTAGATGTTGTAACACCGGTTTTGTTAGGAGTGTGATTTACTTGTCTATTACAGTGATCTAATCGAACAAGGCATCTAGCTTTCAGTTTTCAAAGCTTTGTTATAGTTCAAGTCTTAGCTGGCCCTCTGTCATTGGTGCATAATACAGAAATCTTTTGAAAACGTCTAGATTCAAAACACTATTTATATCTTTACACCTATCTATGGCTCTGCTTCAAACCTTACAAAATGGGACCCTCTACTATCACGGTAGGTACCTCGACAGTAGGAACAGAAAACGAACACTGCACCCCTGTGCTATTTGAACCGTTGCTACGTCGCGTCGTGAGGTATTAAGATTGTCGACACACCCCTCAATAAAGAGTAACTACAGGGTGCGTCCCTTGTTATTGCGTTGTACCAAATGAAGCAATAAGGAATTGTAACAGTTGTAGCGAATGTGAGCATAAAACAATTCAGGGAATGTACTTAATTAATACAATGTGTCCAGAGGAGGTTATTCATTATTTATATCATTATCATTGTTGATACTGTTTATCCAAAATCCCATATGCACAAGGCGATTCTGGCTTATAAAGTTTCAACATAGACTCGTGTATCTTCCTTGCGTGGCCCATCA
The DNA here is from genome assembly GCA_945859645.1 of Amphipoea oculea. Classification (NCBI taxonomy): domain Eukaryota; kingdom Metazoa; phylum Arthropoda; class Insecta; order Lepidoptera; family Noctuidae; genus Amphipoea; species Amphipoea oculea. The sequence continues at coordinate 22,664,865 of OX243873.1, forward strand.
CACATTTGCACCTCTGCAACTGTGATGATAATTACATTTTCTGTCATTCCTAAACACAGTGAAACCTATTTAACACCCGCAACAATTAACTGAGGGACAAAACAGAGGCTGGTGTTGCAATGCATTAAACAGCGACTTTCTAACGATTGCAGCGAAAGATAAACATATTTGCACGCGAGCTGATGTCAACGCGGAGAAAGTACATATGACACCGATTGCTCCTTGCGGGTCGCGGGTAGAGACGCCATGTACTATGTCCTGGGTTTGCCGGGACAGAGTGTGGACTTGTCAATTTTTGAGATAGATAATATTCTTGAAATGTCAGGTATATTGGAACGATTTGGGACTGTTATTGTTGGAACTTGAGAACAAGCTTATTTTAGAATCTTTGCTGTCTCTCGTCACCCATGCGGCCCAAATTCAAGATAGAACAATCCGCACCTTGATTGCGTAATACACTATCAATTCAGTCTGAATAATTTCAAAGGATATTGCAAATCCATTGCTTCATTTATGTTCGAAAAATTTGTAAATAACGCAATGAATGTTGTTGAACTGTCAAAACTAAATCCATTGCTTATGGATTGCATATTGAAATTTTTGAAACATACAGATAAGTAGACATATTACCATCTGTTATTTAAACTATCAACAAAGCAGTGCTACTGTGTAAAAACCTTTTGACGACAGGTATTTTTTCGATGCGTTAGTTTTTTTTCCCACGCCTTTATGCAGGATTGTCCTACTTTTTGTCTTCTTGAACATGGGTAATGTAACCGCGGCGTGTGTACCCTTCAGATAAGGTTCAGTACAGTTTGCTTTAGGCTGATAAGAGCTCTTGTGAAACAAGACAGAATGTGAAATTGCAGTAAGACTTGGGATTGGTTTGAAAGCACGCGAGATTACGCAGTTGCTTTCGCGGTGGTTGGGGAACATTAGTCAGGTACTCAGAAAAAGAGAGAATAGTGTAAATCGAAGGACAATTGCGCTAAAAACACTGATACTGACATGAACTAAGTACGTAAATCTGCATTTGTGCAAGCATTTGATTGGCCTGGAAGTGACCGTTTAGCAGATCGATTCACGAAGGAGCATATATTGTGGCCTTAATGATTAGCGGCTTTTACAACCGTTAGGCGCGTCGCCCACACGAGCTAGAGTCGAGTCGAGGCGACGCGACGTCGAGGCGCGGGCGCACGTTTTCTATAGGAATAAATATAGGTAAATACTATAGGTGTGTATTTATTCCTATAGAAAACGTGCGCCCGCGCCTCGACGCCGCCTCGACTCGACTCTAGCTCGTGTGGGCGACGCGCCTTAATCTTCCTGCAATTCCGATTTCATTAAACCGTCACTAAAAACGAGTCACAATTACCAATTTTCACACTTCTTTACTGAGAACAATACGGAACGCTCAGTGCACATGAATGTGGAAACTAGAAAGTTATCATCTGCTAATGTCATTAGATATCTAGCGTGCAGTATGTAACTGTTACTAATCGTTTCTTCATTTCTAGCTGTGGGAACATGTTACGTTTCCGACAAATTCAATCATCTTTTAACTGCCCTGTCAGTGCTGTACTTATATGGGCCTTAGACCTTATAAAAATGCAATAAATCGTTGTAAGAATCTCTGTCCTTACCCGTGTGAACATTCTCTTAGGCTCACCTGACGCTAGGGTTGTTAATTCTTGTATGTTGTTGCTGGCGGTATGTGGGTAGGGTTTAGATTAGGAAAGGTCGTTGTTGCAAATTTTAGAGAACTGTTTGGACTTTGTATGACTAGCCGGCTCTATCTCACTGCTGGGCAAAGGCCTCCCCCAAATTCTTCCAGGTATTTCGTGAGCCACCTCGAACCAGCCCTTGCGGTGCGCTTCTAGGTCGTCTCTACCTCTTTCGGGGCCTTCCATCTAAAGCCCCATAGTGTGGAGACAGCTCCATTTAACTTTTAAAATATTCAGCCTGGCTCTCAGCTTTCCCATTCTGACTTCCTAGTTCCTAAGTATTACACACAATCAACGTCTATTTTTATTAGTCTGACGTAACACTAAAATGGTAACAAACGCAAGTGGTCTATAAATACCTATAGGTATTGTACACAAAAGAACAATGACTGCGTACAATTTTGACACGACCGCGAGCGAAATAGAGAGTTGTTTACGTCTGTACGTTGTCGACAAAAAATATTCGGACCGTAAGACCAGAAATTAGATTGGTGCAGAAGGACCACTGGGTAAAAGGTGCTACAAAAAAATCCCATGCTCATAAACACTGCTACAGGCCTACAACACATAAAGAACGTTTCTATACTCGTTGCCTACAGATAATCTCAACCTAATCTTAAGAAAATGTGAAAAAACTACAACAGTAGCGTCTATTTTGTTTTGATCAACAGATGGCGAGCGTGAGGTTTTTGTCGCAAACTCTACCAAGTGGATGTTCTGCGTTTCTTTACTTCGTGGCGGTATTAACTGCTTTGTTAGTTGTTAGGATGTTGTGCAACTTTTCGAAAAGATATTTTGTTTCATGGCTTACCGAATTTCTTTAACAAAAAACAACCGACTTCAAAAAAAAACACTACAAAGTGAAAAATAACTTTAATTTCGGAAGTCGGTGTCGTTGGTTCAGCATTTTCGTTATTTGACACCGACTTCCGAAATTAAAGTTATTTTTCACTTTGTAGTGTTTTTTTTTGAAGTCGGTTGTTTTTTTTGTAAAAAAGTTTTTATTTTTCACTTTTTAGTTGTACCTACCCCACACAAATTCAATTAACACTAGTGCATTGAAGAATTGAAGACACGACTCGAAGAATTATCAAAATTCGCATAGAAATGCCGGAGATGCAGTACACTTATGCATATAACTTTGTACATAAGCATAATTACCTAATGTATTACATACTAAAACCTTCCTGAAAGTATGTAGATCACACTAATGAAAGAATTATCAAAATCGGTTCAGTAGCTTTTGAGATAATCGCGGACATACAAACATACATACATACATACATACATACATACATACATACATACATACGGGTCGAATACAGAACCTCCTTTTTTAAAGTCGGTTAAAAATAAACTAAATTGTAACGTAACCCAGCTGACAACTCTTTGTTTTTCCTGACTAACTTTTAATTATGCTCGCTTTTTTTTTTTCACTGAGTCATCGTTGTTTGCGCGGTCATAATAACAATAATAACAAATATGTACTGTATTGGTTCTCCTTATTTATAACAAACTATCACTTTGTCAGCGTAACTTTCGTTCTTTCTCCTTCTAGTTTCAATACCTGGGCCCATTGAAACTAGTAGGACCTACCCCTTATTAAAGGGTAGTTTTGGAAAAAGAATCATTACAATTTTATTACTTTGATAAGTATTTGCGCCAAGTTGCAGGTAACAAATTCGAAGCAATGAGATTTTTCGTACAAACTGCACTCCCCTTGGTACCCCGACTGAGAAGGATTGATTTTTGAAAAATGGTTTGATTTCCATTATTTAAGTTTTTGATTATTTATACCATTTTTAGAGTTAATTGAAGTTAGCAGTAAAATCCTCGCCTAAAAACTTGATTACCACTTTTCACCCATTTAGGGGTTGATATTCGCAAAATACTTTCTGAGTAGATACACACCTTCGTTTCGAACTATAACATTCAAGTTTTCTATCTTTAGCGGTTAGGGCTGTGCAAGGGCTGTGCGATAGTCTTACGAATTTACCCCGTACTCTTTAAATATTATGTATACTTAATTAAATAATATAGATAGTCCCAATATTCCTTAGTGGCGCAACAGTTGCCCAACTGATCCGTCTCGCACGAGTTCTTAACATATTCCGCGATACCTTGAGTGGTTCACATAATAAACTGTGAATAACGTTGTTAGTCGCGCTCTAATAAACATTTCATTGTATTGTTGAATTTATTCACTCAGCTCTTAAGTTTCCGCAAGTGTAAATAGAGACTTATTGTTGTTATTGTAAATAAGCCGAGGTGTTGTCTTAATTAAGCCCCAATTAATTCTGGCTTGTTTGGGAGAAAATTATTTTGTTTTTGCGTGTTTTTTTGTGCTTTGAACATTTTCAGTAGTGTAGTAAGTGTTTATTTGTAGAATGTTCGTGTTCCGTAATTGTGTACTTAATTATTGTGATACTGATAATGTTGAAGCGTTTAACAGTGAATAAAATGCCAGTATTTCGTTGAACTAGAAATAATCAAGGCTTTTTTTGTTTATTTCGTTAAACACGTATCTTCCGATTGTTTCCGAAAATAATTATGGTTTGTTTACCAAATAATATAAACTACAAAGATTTCTTTTTACACAATTAACTTAAATACGTTTCCGTAGGATCTTCTCCGTTTTTCTTTCATCCACACACCAACAAACGATTGTTTCCTAAAGTACTTATTTCCGTGACCATTACCTACCACTTTCCACGGCTGACCTGCCCCTGCACTTTGGTAACTACTTCCTTACAAAACGCATTAGTGGACAGTCTTCACTCCTCGCTTCTATCTTCACAAATAGAAAGCGACACGTCCCATCAATCATAAGCGGTAGAAACAGTAACTGATGTGCTGACAGCAGCAGTGTTGCTACATAAGCTAGGTAATGCTTATCGTAGTGACGGGTCTGAGTGAAGACAATTTTGGCTTTAATGAAGTTGTTAACGAGTCGGTCGTTTGAAAGTGGAACTATTGTTAGTTGCTAAAATTAGGGGCTGTCTCCACGAGCGAGAGAATCGCGGCGATAATATCGTCGTGCCACGTATTTCTATACACTCTCTACGAACCCGTCTCCACACGGCGATGTTATCGCGGCGATGCGACGAGTGGCAATGTGCGCGCGTAACGTCGTTGTATCGCCGCGGTATCGTCGCTACTGGTGGCGCGCGCGCCGCGCGCTCGCCGCAGAACGTGGCGCTCTCGCAGCGAGCGCGCGGCGGGCGCGCTGTCAAACGCAGCGTCATTTTCTCTTTCATGCACAACGCCTCGTCGCGGGCACGCGGCGATTCCGTTACGAGTCGTCGCGGGCACGCGGCGATTCCGTTACCAGTCGCGACGATACGCTGGCGGAATAATCGCTCGTTCGTGGAGACGACCCGACGATAGAAGCGCGGATCCGTTGCGATTCTCTCGCTCGTGGAGATGGCCCCTAAGTGTGTAGACAGCCTATTGTGTATACAGCGTGAAACTAATGGTTACTTTTACACCTGGATTTTTTTCTCGTCAGTCATCTGTAAAAAATCCAAATTTTGATGTATATAATTATGCCGTAAATATTTACCATCTGTTCCTCCATCAATCATTACGATATTCATAATCCAACAACCATTATGATTTCAAATCAATCATTGGTTAGGTAGGTACATGTAGGTAGTACTAAACATAGAAACACTTCCACATCTGCATCGAATACATCAAGTGTCTCTAATCACTATCTGAAGGTAGTCTAACGGTTCGTGTACCGCTAGGCAATTTCCCGGGATAGTGCAAATGATTGTAGTAACAGTAAGACGACTATGTGTGGTCGCCGTAGAAACTGACCGCTTGATTCACAAGCACAGACAGGGCTGCCAGCAGACGGATTTTTGACACTACGATACTTTGGGATACTGTGGCCGAATCAACATAACCACATGCGAAATACGCATCATACTGACGTCACGAAAACTCCTGCATCGCGCAAGCAACCAACATGCGAGCGCGACTACCATATACCTACAGGGGGTCCCAGAAGTCGACGTCAAGCCGGAATCGAGTAATAAGCCAAGTCAAGAAAAATATAAAAAAAACTTAAGTGTTTTAAAAATTATTGTCATTTCAAAAAAAATCGAGACAATCTGCACCCTATAATAATAATAATTTTTATTTCAGATATAATTCCAGTCCATAGTTTTAACTCGTGCAATTAAAATTACTTGTAAGATATATTAATTCCAAAATAGCTAAAAACCCAAAAATACAATAGTGACTATGACAGTCTTTTCACTCCTATTGCTACAAAACTTAACTAAACTTAACTATTACCCGATTCCGGCTTGAGGTCGACTTCTGGGACACCCTGTATACAACGTCGAGGATGCTCCCTTTTCTATGGAGGTTGAGTGAACTTTACACCCTGTTCGTCATGCCTCTATAATACCAACATTACAAACAGACCAAAAGTAATGGATAAAATTGAATTGGAAAATGTATCATGAGTCCAGTGAACAGGCATGTGAGGAAATAAATAAAGAAAATGAAAAGAGAGAAATGTGAACATTTATTTTCATGTATCGTAGCATCAATGATAATAAATCCTAGAATGATAGACATTTTGTCGCTACACGGCTGAAAGTCGCCACATAAATCATATTAAGTTAGTAGAGCGACGAAAATCCTCGAGGTATTTTTTGTACACTTTCCTTGAAACTGTCATCTAAATCCGGGATGTTGTCATCCCTGGGGGTAGAGGAAACTTCGTAACTAGGTACATGACGGGCAGTATTAACCATGACATTTTTGATCTGGTTTTTGTGTTAACCATTTTCTTCTACTGTTTAGCATCTTCGGTAAACTAGACAGAATATGGCTGGGTGCATGCATATTATTATTGTATAATCATTTCCTATAGAAAATGGTGGCCTATGCCCAGCAGTGGGTGAAGTGTTGTGGATGATGATAATGATACTAAGAGACCGTTAATCCTACTAATATTATAAATGCGAAAATTTGTGAGGATGGATGGATGTTTCTTATTCTTTCACCCAAAAACTACTGAACGGATTTTGATAAAACTATATAATATAGCTTATACGTCAGAATAACACATAGAATACTTTTTATCCCAATATTCCCAGGGGATCGATACTTATGCGGATAAAATCCATAAAATGAGAGGTCCTCCTGTTCAAACTCAAATAAATATCATTATATTAGCCTGGAGTCACCCGCTACTGGATATAGGCCTCCTTCTTTCTGGCATACATCTTATATTATCTATATTTTCTCTCCTAGGTAAGTGCGCATTCTGCATTCCTCATGTACAATTTCCTTTGATTAAAGTGTTGTGCTGTAGTAAATTATCAGACACCACAAGATAGCTACGGGCAAATGTGTGGTTGCAATGTGAAAACTGTCCACAGTGCCAACTTAATTCACTACCGCGATAGAAATGCAACGCATGATTAGCGCGGTAGAAAAATAATAAACGCTTGTTACCGGAAAATTATGTTTTAGCTCAGAAATGGTGTGTGCAATTCTTTAAATTCTCCACTTTTTTCCTGCTCTGTATCTGTAAAAACCAATAATCAGCCTAGTTAACTCTAATGTTCGCTGCTTTTCTACGTTTAGAACGTTCTTACCATTCAATAAGACGAATGCTGTATATTCACAAGTAAAGCAAATACTGTAGGTACATACATATATACACAGCACATAATGGTTGCTGTAGAAGTACCTATAATACATTCCTTTGTTCTCAAAATACTGTACCTATTGTTACATCCAAAATAAACGTATTTGCACAAGTGAAAAATCGGAAACGCAAACAACCAAGTCATAAAAAATAGGTCAGTAGATGCTATAGAAGCTTTTTGAGGCCTCTGACTCACCCCATTATGAAACCAACTAAAGCAAAAGGTGAACTGAATCTAAATAATGAGAGGAGAGCCTATAATTTCAGAATACAAAGTTCCTTCATTCCTAAGATCATATCTACCAAAGCAATGGCTAAAGGCATACTTAGCATTCAAATTATAGTACGGCAACCTATAATTACTGCAGAGAACAATGTCAGTGAACTTTATTTACCCTTCATCCATCACTAGAATCACTACGTTCGTGCATTCGGAATTTCGGATCTATCAAAACAGTTACTAAAGATAATTCACCAATGTATACCTACAGTTCTCGTCCATTAGGTCAGCTTGTTCAAGTTAAGGAGGTAGAATAAAATAGCAGTTATATCTACTGCACAAATTGTAATAACTTCACTTGCCTTTCGCCTATGTGCGCCACCGTAACCCAATTCGCTCCTATACTTACGACATGGACGAAAATAAGACGCTAATTCTGAATTCTGTCGCATTTTCCCAATATTCGATATGTTCTTCACGTATTTTTGGCATTATGGGTCCGAGAACATCGGTTATCAATATATTTTCTTCAATGGAGAAAAGATGCTTCGAAATTCTTTCTGAAGTTCGAAATATTTGTCTTCCATCTAACATCTGAATTATTTTTCTTATCTTTCCTAGACTCGCGTTCATCTTCAAGCAGAATAACTTCCTTTTGATTATTTTCTTAACATTTGTTCCTTCTTTTTTTAATTACATTTTACTCTTACATAATTCGGCACCGCATAAATTTGTATCGCCTAATGTAAACTTACGATAATGCACTTAACGATTACGTAAGCAAACTATCGCCGAAAATAATCGTGATCGATCGGATCATCCACTTAATCAGTTGGCCAGAGCTCTCGATTCGATGCTCCAATGTTATCGATATAACACGAATTTGCTCTTACGACTGATGGGATGGGAAATGTTCCGATTAGGTTGATTGGTGGACTAGAAACGTATTGTTGGACGAAAAAGGCCATTATTCGCTTGGTGAATTATGTGACTTTAAAACGCAGCTTTGTCGAATCGCCCATTGCAATGATTATGATACACAGAGGTCCAATTTTTCACATATTAGTTTCGTCGATAATAATATATGCTGTTCTTCGCCATTCGCTTGGCTTCCTGCAAACATCTATAATGGGTTGTCTGTTTCCACTATGATTTATTATAAGAATAATTTAGTATCTGTGCTTTAGACACCCCAGAAAATTCCTGGATTGGCCGATTAACACATCTCTGTTCTAGTATTCCATATTATTCCTCCCTTGACCCCATATACCTATTCTTCAACCCCTCCTATCACCTCTTAAAGGTATAAATAATACAGCGATCCCCTATTCGCACATGCAGTGCACGATAATCAGAGAGCGTTCAGTCATCTAATATTCAGCGGAGAGAACTGCCTCGCGTCGTCGCCGCCGGATCGCGTTACCTATCGCCACGGCAAATTGACTGTGAATTTGTCTGTGTGGGCTGTGGTCGCTGTGGATAGGGTCGTATTCCTTATCCGATCCGTTAGTTTGATACCCAGAATACTCCGTTCCATAGCCCTCTGGCTGGCAAACCTCGAGCGTGGACCTCTGCTGATTTGTCAAAGACCATGTTTGACCACCGTATGTGAGGATGGGAAGTATGCACACGTCAATGAGTCTTCTCTTAAGGGACTAAGGAAGATCACCCTTCATTAGATCTTTCATAGCCCATTAGCTCATCCAGGCATTTTCGGTGCCTCTTGCAAATTCTTTGTTTTGTCTTGCCTGGAAAGAGACTATTTGCCCGAGATAGAGATACTCATCAACGTATTCGACCTCCACACCCGTCACAGTGATCTTGCGATGCGCACTGTTCGTCATCAACTTGTATTGGTCTTTGACATATTCATCTGAAGTTCAACCTCTAGGCTTGCCGTGCCAAGATTGTTTAGCATCTGCGTCAACTCGGAGGCTGAAGACGAAAAGAGGCACAACTCAGCCTCCGGGCCGAATATTGATAAAAAATGTATTAACTTAAACCAAAAAAAAATACATGTATCAAGCACAGCCAACACATCAAGCTAGCCGAAATTTTTAAATTTTCCCAATCAATTTTGAACCATATGTTTTAGCGATAAAGTTGAAAATCTATTAAAGAAATTTGACAGATTGTAGTAGCTTAGATAGATTTTGAGAATTATGTACAGACGCCAGTCTGTACATAATTCTCAAAATCTATCAGTGGTAATTTGTGATTACTTGCGATGAATGAAAACCGTAGAGAATATGAAGGTTTTATGTAAATTGGCTAATTTTATGCCGACTGTAATTTTTTTTTTTTTTCAAAATTTGATAATGCAGATCATAGTTTCTGGTCTCCTATTACAACATAACGGGTTGATTCGGATAGTGACCTCCGAAAGGGACAGACGTGTCGTGTCCCGTCAACTCCCGTCTTTGTTTTTACTTGATGCAATGTGCACTACACATGGCTGACTCGGAGTTTGAAATACGGACGGTGCCGCGCTTGTGATTAGGTAGTGTGTGCAAATTAAACCACCTTAAAACGGTGGTAAAGTGGCATACGTGTGTTCCTGTGTTCCTGATCTGCAAGCCCGAGGCCTAGGCCTGCCGGCCGAGGACCTTGGTGACGTCGAAAATCTGGTGAGATCTTTCCATATATTTCAGGGATCTCCATTGGACGCTTATATCCGGCTGCGTTTTGGTATGATAATTTGGACTTTTGAAGCCACGCGCGAATTTAACATCATTGTAAGCTATAAATAGCTAAGCTTTAGGGAAACGTTTGCATTTATATATAGGAGGGTGGGATAAACTAATAGGTACACTCCATTATTCTAGTCTAAAATACGATATCGCTTTAGAACTAGTACTTCACGATTTTCTTAATTTAGCATTGTACTAAATTATTGTCTAGCTTGTAAGTCAATTTTGTATACCCAAGCGCGCCAAATTGGGCTCGAGGTACACAAAAAAAAAAGGTTAAGTAACAAAAAATATTTCTAAAGATTTCACAAGTGCGAAGTTCATAAATTTTAGGCGATACGCTCGCCTGTCAGCTTGGTTCCCAAACCCAACACATGGGCTGAGAAGGTCTTGAAATACCATAAAAACAATTTTTTAAAATGGTTATTGTACGGATGACAAAAGACGGGAACTGCTTGTTTAGGGCTATAGCCCATCAAATAAATAATGTAATGGGTTTAACTTTTGATCACGTGTCTGTCCGTCAAGACCTTGCTTCATATGTTTTGGAGCATCGAGATGACGACAGAATTCACCTAGCACTTCTTAATAATATACAAGAATTTCTCCATAACAGCAATCTATCCCAGGAACAAAGGATAACAAACTACATAACCACGCAGTTTAACAAGACGTTCTGGGGAGGAGAGGACATTCTAATCGCCGCGTCTGAATATTATCTTGTAAATTTGCACGTGCACACGGATACAGGACACACACTTGTGTATCCACCTACCGGCGAACCAGTACCCGGCAACATACACATCTTCTACAAGGACCAGCACTATGATAGCTGGGTCATGACGGACGACGAACATTACAACAGCAACCCGATAGATCTAATGCAAGAACCAAACAACGTCAAAACAACACAACATAACAAGCCTTTAGCTAACCATTACAACACACGTGAAGAGCATGGTCAACCCACGAAGCCCCAGTCACAAACGAACAGCCCCCAATTAGCTAGCTCATTAACACAGTGTGAACAACAAGCATCAATGCATACACAGTTATCAGACGTAGTCGCAGATGTCACTGGGTTCACAATACTTAGAAATCAGCCGTCTACCGCAATAAAATATACTTGCCCAGACTTGCGTATTGCAACTTGGAACGTCCGTGGGGCCTCAAAACCGGCCAAAAAAGATAAAATAGACGCTGAACTTTCAATTAGAGGCATTCATGTAGCCTGCATACAAGAAACATACATGAATTCGGGAGAATACAACTCTACACACTACGCTTGGCACCTCTATGGAACCGCAGGTAAAGCACACCGGGGACTTGCAATTCTAATTAGAAAAGATGCCCAAATTGAATTAGTTAACGAAAAAAAGGATACAGACGCAATGTCAGCTACTCTTAAGGTTGACAGGGGAAATGACATGCCTGCTCAACTGTATATAATCAATTCTCACATCAATAGTTGTACATCTATAGCAAACAGATCCTTCACAGGCTTACTAAACTTGATCAGACAAAAACCAAGGAAATGTACTTTAATAATTCTGGGCGACTTTAACGCACATATTGGTCGAAATGATACACAAAGTTTCCAACGCAAAGGGCTGATCCAACAAAACTTAGGTACACCATGACCTTTCCAACTATAATGGGGAAATGTTAATGGATATAGCCAATAGGGAAAAACTTCAAATAGAAACGACAAAAGCGAGATCATCATGCAGGATCACATGGTCAAAGGGCACTCAGAAATCTCAATTGGATCACATTATAACGCCACATGCAACAAAAAAACTCTTCGAACTTATAAAAGGCGAATGGGCCGCTAGGGGCACATCCGACCATAAAATAATCTGGGGTCTGCTAAGAATAAACCGAATTTCAAACAAAAAAGAAAACACCAAACACAATAATACACAAAGACAACAGCAAGCCACGAAGGAAACAACGATTGCGGCCAAGGATTTCAACTATAAACAGTGCTATTATGCCGCCCTCAATAGTAAATTCACGAAAACAAAATACCAAGATTGCATAACGAAAAAACTAAAAGATATAGGAATCAACTCAACGGACGGAAACATCGAAATACCCTGGAATACCATAACGGAAATATTAAAAGCGGCTGCCCAGGAAACTCTGATTTTTCAGCCAGTTCTCTCCAGAGACCATCGACTAGCTCTTGCTAACCTACAAAAGGCTAAATTCTTGCAAAGTAGGCAACCGGATAATCCAAATAGGCACAACCTAGTAAAAGAACGTCGGGCAACACTTCAAAAGGTCAAATATCAGGAAGAGCAAAAAGCATGCAGGGCCTGCCTCAATGGACTGGGGAAAAACCACCCTGCAAAAAGCATGCAGATGCTATACTTTTTTTACAGTAGATCCAAACTTCAAACAAAACGTCGAAAAAAATCTACTTATATACCGATGACCAAATGGGAGCAAATATTAAAAAAATCCGAGGGCAATCCTATACCAACAGTTAATATAAAAAAGCCTATAACCGAAGCACAGTGTGATGGACCCACTGCGGATGACGTAATGGGAATCATTAATAAAATGCGGAACGGGACAGCTCCCGGAACTGACCAAGTGGTAATCGAGCTCTACAAAGCAATGCCCCAAATAATACAAGAAGCCGTCATCAAACACATGAACAAAGCTTGGACACTGAATGAAGCACCCGACACGTGGCTGGAGACAGTACAGGTACCAATTCCAAAAAACAATAACCCTAAAGATGTGAATGAATATCGCCGCATATCGGTTTGCAATACGGGTTACAGAATTTACGCCTCCTACGTACTTAAAAAACTAGATGAGATAATAACGGAATTAGGCAACTACCAAGCCGCTTTTCTAAACAATAGATCAACAGACGACCATATCTTTACCCTTAAAAGGGTCTTAGACGAAGAATGGCGTGCAGGTAAAAGAATTTATGTACTCGCCCTCGACATAGAAAAGGCCTTTGACAACGTCGACCTCAATGCACTAAGAGATATCTTATTACAACGAACCAACAAATCGCTTACCAACAGGATAATCAAGGTATGCATGAATGAACGTACATGCATCAAATGGTGTGGCCAGCAAAGCAGTTGGATTATTAAAGGAAAGGGAGTCAAACAAGGTTGCCCTCTGTCCCCTCGCCTGTTTACACTGGTCATCGACGAAGTCCTTAGAACTCTCGATGAGGAAACCCAATTAATAAAACTTGACCAGGATCATGAAATTTCACTCCCCCTAGTACTATCATTCGCGGACGACCTTATCATCATTACAGATGACCTAAAAGGGTTAGAAGGTATCATATACCATATTAAACCCCTACTAAATAGTGTAGGCCTCCATATTAACGAAACAAAAACAAAAATACTAATTAGGGACCCCATAGCTACACAGATAACGACACAAGTGACCCTTAATGGCATAAATATATCGACATGTGATGAAATTAAATACTTAGGTACATACATAACATCTACATTAAGCAGAAAAAGGACTATAAAAAAACGTTGCGAACAAGCCATGAAAAACGCTAAATCATTACTACCATTCATAAATAACTCAAATATGGACTGGAAATTAGCCAGACTCATGTATCGAATGGTGATCGTACCGTGCATGATACATGGGTTGAAAGTATCGGCACTTACTAAAGCCAACAGGTCAAGACTCAGAAGATATGAGCGAGTTATTATGAGAGACTTGATTAACCACTCTAGGAACAAACCAAAACAAAAGAAAATGCATGAAATCTTAGACGGAAAAACAGTAACCAAACGCATCAAGAATCACAGGATGTGCTACCTCGCACATGTCTACAGGCGCCGCAAACCACACCTGCTGCATGCAGCAATGCAGTACAAGGCCAAATCCAAGAAGGTCGGCCGACCTATTTACACATGGAACGACAATTTAAAACAGGACATGAAGTACTTTGACAAGGAAATAAATTTTTGGATGGATACAGCGGAAGACAGAAATAAGATTAAGGTTGCTGCTGGTGAAATTTACAAAAAACCGGAAACGGATAGTAGCGAAACTTCTGACGATGACATTGAAAACAGCAACATCTAGCACAACACAGCAGAGCAGCAACACACAAAAGAACCGAGAAAGCAGTAGAACCCTGCCAAAAGACTCAACTATGAAGCTCGACCTTAACCAACCTGGCGGCAAGGTCGTTAAAAGATGCCCATCCATAGATATAATTACCCTTCTCTCCACTAGTCCAATGCTTGCTCTAGGATGCATATCCGGTAGGCTCTTAAATCCTTGCCTATCCTTCGGGCACGTCTTCCCTACCATTACCGCGCCCCCCGGTCTATTCCTTGATATGCAATGGTCGCTGTAGCACCATGAACATGAGGCTACAGGAGCTAGTGCGAATCTTGGGGTTCATTCGATTAATCGAGTCTGGTTTAACCATGCTGGGATCGGTGCAATTCATTCATTCATTCATTCAGTGGGCTGTGGTCGCTGTGGATAGATGTTTTGACTGTGAGATGAAGATGGATCGTGGAGAAGGAATTGGTGTACTGAGAAGTCATTCATTGGAATCCTGTTATAGTTCAAAAGGTGAAAAGGGCGACAACGTACCCTTTCTGGGAATCAAACTGTCTGCTGTTCTAACTAATTAAAATTAATGTTCTTTACTGTCTCGTTTGTGTGTTCGATGAGTAAAAAGATTCAGAGCTAAAGCACTCTCAACGTCCGAAATTAGACACAATAAAGCCTCACTGCTTCTCCAATTTCGGATTTTTACAAGATTTGAGTACAATTATCACCAATTGTACGTGATGTGACCATAACCAAAAGAAGGAAGATTGTTGTTTACTAACACTTAGTTATAAGAACAATGTTACTAACCCTGAGTCTTCCCTCGAATTAAAGTTTCTGGATTTGAACTTGAAAACAATTTGAATAAACCCAGTTTCCTCTTTCGAATAAAAGTGTGACACTAAAATCTGTAACAAAAAAAACTAGTTCACAAATCTCGTTGAAAGTCAAAGAGGTATCGACCGACATTATTGTGGCAGAATATGTAAACGTCCTTATTTGTGAGATTCAACCGTTATTTGACATTCATACATATGTAATGTCACCCACATTATGTCCTTATATAAATATAAGTAATATGTTTTATAAGATTCACCGTTGATTGTGATGTGATGTTTTTATTTTATAATGGGTAGCAACTGGAATTTTCTTATTGGAATTTATAGATAAAACAATGATTATTCATTATTGTAAGATATAATAATAATATTATCTTTTATTTTATTACCTTGATTGTTACATTGTGAGAAAACACGTCACTAACTTCCGCTTGTGCAGAAACGGTCGTAAAAGCACACAATAGTGCATTCTTTTTCTCATACATTCAATTAAAATGTTGGCCTTTGATGATTGAAAAATTGAGATCAACTGAATTATAAATTGAGATTTTAATCACTTTATCCTGATTTTAGTTCTTGATTTCTCAGTTACATTTTAATGAAGCTAGACTAGTTTTAACAGAAGAACCGCTATTATTTGTTTTACTAGTCTTAATTAATGTAGTTTTAGTTAAGAGGAATAATAACAACGCAAATAATTATGTGAAGATTTACTGAGTTAAAAAAATAATGAAGTTTTTGATAACTATTTTAATTTGTTTATATGTTTCTCTCGTTCAAGGTTAGTACAGATATATAAACTAGTTTGAATGAGTCAATTGGATACAAATTTCAAATGATAATACGTGTTATATTAAGAATGCGGAAGATTTTTAAACTATGCGAGAGGGACGTGCTCCTTTGCAACGTAGAAAAGTCCGGAGAATTATGCTGAACGTCATTTGCGAATATTCTGAAATTTTCTCCACCACACTCAATTAAAATAAATATATACAATTCCACATCCGTTTCCGTACATTCACATAAATCACATAAGTAATTACAATTAGTTCTCAACGGTTACGGTGTACATAAGAATTACAGCGTGACAAACACGCGATGTTTTATCATGCTATGTGTGGTTATGTGCAATTGTCTGTAATCTTCTGCAGTGCCACCACAGCTGTGAATGCTGTGATTATGATAGCAATGTTTGACATTTATTTTTGGACACTGATAACGGAGGTTGGTTTGTAATGGATGTTATTTGCGCAAATTTTTAGGGGCCAAAAATGTAATTTATCAAGGTTGCTGAGATAAATTAAGAATTCGTTGATAGGTACCTACCTGTCGCATGACGCATGCTTCTCCAACGTTGCAACTGCAGATTTTTCGATACTCATCCGTTGCCTGATCTCCCTAATCCCAACATTCTGGCAAACTGCTTGGCTGATAGACATTTTCTAATGGGATAATTTTCTTCTTTACAGAAAGAATCTCGCACAGACGTGCAGTTCCACTTAGCAGCGTTGCGAGGAGATTGCGACAGACTACGTCAGCTGCTCGACACCGGCAAGGTTCACATCGACTCCAGGGACAGGGTGAGAAAACAATCCTACTCATAACATAACACCTGTCTTCCGCGAAAGATTAGGCAGTGGTGGCGCAGAGGTAACGGCCCTGACGAGATGTAGGTCGTGGGTTCGGACCCAGCCAGGCGCATTACTTTGTGTAAATAATTTCATCATCGCTGCTCTCAAAACGGTGAAGGAAAACATCGTGGGAGAACTGGTATGTCCTAGAGTCAAAAATTCGAAAACGTGACATTTACCAACCCGCGTTTGGCCCGCGTGGTGAATTACAGCCCATTTCCTCTCAAGAAGAGAAGGCTAGCAGTGGGAACATTATAGGCTGATTATGCTTATGCCGATATGATAGGGGGCGAGCCTATTGCCTTCCACCGGCCATAAATCCAGACATGGGGTGCTATTGAGAAAGACCTACTAATACAACGTGCTCTTTATCGAAAAATGGGGCAAATTGTAACATACCTACATAAAGCAATATCGTTGCCAAAGTTTCGTGTCGTGACGTCGCCTACGATTTCCCTTCATGGAATAATATTTGAATTTGCATATCCCTGGAGAACTACTTGGTGGTGAGTGTTTCAGCTCTCCATGTTAGTGTTACAAGTATAACTTTGTAATGCAAGCATTTTGTTGTGGGTAGGCGATATTTATGAATTAATGACTGATGAGGCCAAGCCTAGAAAGCTTCCCTGAAGAACAGAGCCGTGTCATGTCGCTGTCCCAAGGACATCTCAATAATTCAAGCGTTGGTATTAGATCAAATGCACACAGTCACACGTTCATATTATTATTCAATGTGCCAAATGGTCAAATCGTCACCGTCACCTCAGCTGACACTTGACTGGACATAAATCTAGGATATCGATATCAATAAAGGACGTATCGATTTCGATTGTATATCAGTTGTATGTCAAATGAGTTCAGGATGTTAAGGCCAAAGATTTGATTGGTACGATTACACTCAACACGTCTTTGCTAAGATAGGTCCTTATTGCCAAATTAAACATGCCTATATTTGTGGTAATAATTGCTACATAATGTGTAGGTACATACATAATCAGCCTATAATGCTCCCACTGCTGGGACACAGGCTTCCTCTCGGTGAGAAGGCCGTGATCCACCACGCGGGCCCAGTTCGGGTTGGTAGATGTTACATGTCTTCGAACTTTTGGTTCTAGGACATGCCGGTTTCCTCACGATGTTTTCCTTCCTTCATCGTTTCAAGAGCAATAATTTACTCATTGCATACCGCCGCCTGTACACCACTGCACTGCTAATTACTACAATCTAATCATCACACATGTTTTCGTCGACTATGTAGTCTAAAAAAACGGCAAAGTATTTTAAACGCTCCATTTTCGCTTTTACGGAACACTAAAAACATGAAAACGTGACGATAAACCACATTTTCGAGATCATTCGCCGAGATTAGCGGTGTCACTAGCAGAATTGATGACTCGACGGAGTTCAAAGTGTCACGCTTTGCCTATAAAACGCGTTGATGACGGGCCCCCAACGTCCCCCAACCCCCTTGAGGGAAAAAAGACGGATGGGGTGTTACGTAACCCTAGGAGCGGAAACAATTTTTTATTTAGGCAACCGAATAAATCAATGGCCTAGATTTTGCGGAGATCTGAATTTGACCGTGTTTTTGTTTTTGGAAGATTGATTAAGTACTTACTGTTGTTTTAGGATTTTGTTTACTGAACGAAGCCAAGGGATTTTAGTCTATAATCGATGGTTGAACGCTCTGAATACTTTATAGTGTTACGTTACGAGCTGTGGCTATGAAGTGTAAAATGTTAATGTGAACTTAACTTGGCCGTGGCACCTAGGTACAGTCAACTGCACATCAGTAACACTAATTGCACTACTAAAATCGCCCTTACTGGTACGATATAAATGTGCGGTCAATTGCAAATTGTCACCACTGATCTGCGGTTAACTGTACCACTTATCATAATTCATAATGAAGGAGTAGGAGTTGCCTTATCAAAAACCATGAAATTATAATAGCTGGGAAAGTAAACCGAGCCTGTTGAGATTCCAATCTCTAAGACCTTACTTCTATTTTAGAACGGAAACGTGAGAATATGTCTTACTAATTGAACAAGCAGTACAAAAGTACCTACGTTACTAGTCCACAATAACTTTGTAATTAATTAATGTATTTCCTTTTATTATACCAAATAATTTCATGAATCAAAGCACAAATACTACGGGTCTTCATACAATAGGTAGGTATTCTAATGGTTTTATAGTGACGTTAAATTAGTGCCCCACTTTCGTCCAATCTCCATTCTTTATGAGTGATATGAAATTCACATTAACATGGTGTATGTCATAAGCTGAAGCGATGTCCATAGTTTTGGAAAGTTCCGTATTTTGTTTGGAAAAGCTTGTTCTTAAAATAAAGATAGTACTTTCGAATATAGGTCACTCGTTGGCCGCTCGCTACAAAGAATGAGCATAAACCATTTACGTTTTTAAGTAATTCTGTAATTCAATAGTGTTTCATATATAAACGTACGCCTTTTCCCATGGACCCCTATGGGAAAAAAGAGGCTGAAAGTACAGAACGCCACCTGCTACGTTCCTTACAACCTCTTTTAAATATGGCATTACCTTTGGCTTCGTTTCGATTTATACAGGCACGCCCGGTTGCTAGTACAACACTGATGCTCAAAAGGTTCATAGCCTTCCAAGTCATAATTTCTGAATATTTGTTGCTCTGCTCATGTTCGTTCATAGCTTGGCCCACAGAAAGGTCGTGAATTCATAACTAAGTTGCTACCTGTCATGTTTTATTATAAACAGCGGTCGCTTTACGTCACTCTTACATTAAACCACGCAGTAGATGTGAATGGCTGTGGAGCAACATAGAAACTGTTTCAGTCATTACCATCAACCACATGCGATGTGGCAAACTTCGCAAGTTTTAGGCGATCAAACCACAAAGTCTTCCTATTCCATGAGTTCGATGAGCACTAGTTGGGCTAGCCTACGAACTAGAGTCGCTTCTCGCTTTGCTTGCTTTGAAAATATTAAAGTCAATATTGAGCTAGGACCAAGATTTTTTTAAAGATCGGCTCTACAATTCTGCTTAGACATTATTTGCTGAGAAATCACAGTCCCAAATATATCTAACTATATCGAAAAACAAGCTATGTTGTATGAAGAAAGATATGAACCACGTCATAGATAACTGCATGTCAATCTCGTGGCATCGCACGTCATAAATAATTTTACTATAAACCGCGCGTCGCCTATAACTTGAACCCGTCCTTACTTCGAGAATCCACAACAAAGCGTTAACTCCATGTAAATGTGTAATATTATAAACAGCTCCTTACAGTTGCGTAAACGTGAAAATATAATAAATGTGAGAACACGCGTGAATTCATTCATTCAACGTGCGAACTGTGACCAAGTAAGCCGAGTATTATAAGTTGTTTGTGTACCACGAGTGTGAGAGACTCAGCATTATGTTGTTGCGGGATTTCCCACCACCAAAAATGACAATCTTCCATACTACCTTGACCCCCATTAGGGGATGAATTTTCAAAAATCCTTTCTTACTGCTCAGTTTCGTTATAATAATAATAATAATAATAATCCATTTATTTCAGGCGACGCAGGCCCATAGATAAATACCTTAACCTAAACATACATATTTTAATTATAAAAACTAACTATTGTGCACGAAGTGTCGGCATCGTGTTGCGCTGCGTGGTGTCGCGTAACCTTCCACGAAAACGTCGATACGCTACACCTTTCGGCCAAAACTCTTCCTTCATGAAGGTTTCCAGAGAGAGGTTGATACAGAGGGTCTTGTACTTATAAGGAACTTTTGTCAAAACATTCTTCTAATCCATAATAATATACATATTATCCATGTTATAGGTAACCCAAGCGTTTTGTAGGTGAATTTAAGATTTTTATTATGGGGGATGCGCTAGTGTGTATTGATAATATAAGTTTTAGTATTGTAAATATATATTTTTAAAAAATACGGTCGCGAATCATATTTAGATCAACATACCTACAACCTGATGACCTGCAAATTGCAAAAAACAGAAAGTTTGAATTTCGCTAGCTACCTGACGCTTTCGCCTGAAGTAATGTGGGTCTTGTTATTTCCACGTTTGCTTGATGGATTACTAGATGGTTGTTTGTTATTAGTGGAAAAGTAGATGCTATGGAAAGGACAGAAGCTGCCATTATAAAAGAAGAAAAGAAGCGTCTGTCTCTTACATAGAACGCAAACCAATGGAGAAAAGCTGACCTTGCGGTGCCTACCTAAGTATTTACTTATTATATTATCCTTTGGTAGACTCTCCTAGGTTTATTTTTCTAGTTGATAGTTCTTAATATTGAATCATTTAAATCTTAATTAAAATTAATCAGTTTGAGTATACGCAGAGGCATTTACTCTTATATTGTGACTGGAATCCAGCATTTCTCTTTTCTACAAATTAAGCGAAACGATTAAATAATCAATTAATTCTTGTTCTCTTTTTCTCTCGCGGTTTAACAGAACTATGCATAAATCTACATTATGTATGTAACATGTTACATTCTCAAATTGTTATGTTAATCGTTCAGTAATTACTTACAAGCTGTAATTAACATGGGCGTAAGCTAAGGCCTGAAACACACAGGCTCTTCTGTAGTTATCATATTCGTTAGTTGGTTGTTTTTGCTTGTTTCACTACCACGGGCTTGCCAACAGATCTCCATAAACTAATCATTTAATTTTGGATGTTGCGATGTTCGTTATAATCCAGTCGTGCTGTAAGGGGTGTTAGAGATAATGTTCGGGAGAAGGCCGCTCGGCTTAGCTCGAATTGTACTGAGCCGACAAGATGCCCTGATGACTTCTTGGAAAATAATGATCTTATGAAAAAAAAAAACAAGCTTTGGTAAAAACTTTTCTAATGAAGCATGACTGTTCCATATTCCATAGCATGTGTATTCCAGGCATAAAGTCGCGTGCACACTGGTTACAGTAAGCCAAGCACATGTAGGAATGTAATGATGCTGAACGGACATGATTTGTTAGCGGGAAGCTGTGTGCTCATGCCTTTTTTTTACGAAAGAAAATGTAGCGTGTTGAGATACTGTTTGATAAGGATGTAAGTGGTGTGATAGTGATCTGTGTTTTTCCTACTAAGATTACGCAGATACGGCAGTTCAGCATGACGTCTTCTAGTATAACACCTTAATTGGCAAGACTAGGGGCAAGTATATTAGGCTTATTAGGTAGGTAATTATCAAAGTAGCTTTCTGGATTACGCTTCCGCTAGGTTTCTGGTTCCAGGCGCATTTATTTTTAAAGCTCCTACTTTTACCCAAGTACACTTATAACTTTAACACTTGTGTATTTTTAATGCTAACTTAATGTAAGCGTGAAGCGGCACTATCCGTTAAACAGAGCACAGTTGACAGCTGGTTAGTTAACTGCCGTTACTTGCCGGCCGTATAAACTACGTTTAAAGTAAACAACACTATAATTACACTTAAGGTAGGCACTTGTTAATCACTGAAAACAGAACTTCAGCAGGTTAGGCATAACATCTGCGTTATTTTCGTGCTCATATGTAGTAAAGGTAATTTTGAGGTTAGTTAGTATTTATCAATACGATCCGTAGATAAGTTGTCTGCAATATACTGTAAAATACTTTAGGAATGATTATACTGTTTTACGGCTCGTCGTCCACGACGCAACCAATTACTAACTAGTTAATAATGCGTTAATAAGCCGCATCAGCATAGCAGTGGTGGCCTAGTGGTATAGGCCTCGACTTACGAGTTGTAGGTCATGGGTTCGAACCCAGGCAGGTACTTTACTCCGTGTTAGTAAATAATTTCATCACCACTGCTCTCAAAACGGTGAAGGAAAACATTGTGAGGAAACCGGCATGTCCTAGAACCAAAATTTCGAAGACATGTAACATATACCAACTCGCACTGGGCCCACGTGATTACGTGATAGACTACAGCCCACTCCCTCTCGAAGAGAGGAGGCATGTGTCCCATCAGTTGGAACATTATTTGACGTAACCCCTGAAGGGCTTCGACACGTACAGGCTGATTATGCTCTGCTCTAAATAACATGTCAGTAAGTCGCGTCGTGTAGGTACGGAACACCATTGAAATACCTAGTACTGTGACATTTTGGCTACTCATTGGTGATTTGAGTTTTAGGTTAGACACGTTACTTTTGAGTAGCATCTCGTGGACGATGAGCCTTCCAGTTCGTGTTATGTCAATCAGTCAATCGCTCAAGCTCAATGCATGACAAAGTTTTTGCAGTCAAATAGCTGCGCATTTCACGGACAATTGAATACGTCATTGCATTGAACAGCGATTAAACGTTGACATACAGACTGTTGACAATATAATGAACTAGCTGTAATTAAGTTGTAATACATTGTGGTTTGTGATGCCACAGCATTTAACTCGATAGACATTCCCCTATCTACATATTAGGTAAGTCCAGATATGTTTTAGATGATGACGTTGACATTTCGCAACACGATAGTAGTGATTTTACTATTTAACTTTGTGGTGGTGGTTTAGGTATTTTTGGATCTGAAAAATGATCAATTATTCATCCTGCAATGAAATTTAATCAAACGAGTTCCCGGGAAGCTTCCAGTTTCCAAGACTCGGGAAGGATTTCCCAACGATGTTCTTGAAATAAATAAACCGCATTTGAAAAGCACAGGTCAAATCGAAATCATACTTAATATCAATACACTAGCCTCTAATTCATTCTTATTACAGCCTATATCCAATATACATAATTGATAATAAGCTGTCATCATAACCCATATGTGTATACGAATTAACTCTATAAGGCGGCGGAAGTCACCATTTTAGTCTAGTGTTGGTATTAGTTGCGGCTAATATGTTTTGAAGTGTATCGCAGGGAACGTGTGTTGATTATGATGAGCGACTAATGTAGGTAGATTATTATCCTAAAACTGTCATTCCTTGTTGAGAATGTGTGCCAAGCTTTTTACTACAAATCATCGTCTGCTACGCGAGATTGAACGACTTGGGTTCTTTAGCTTGTGAGCCACAATGTCTCCTAGGTAATAGGTACTCTAATAGCTCTACACCCATGTCTTTTAGGCCAATAAAAGTAAATGATTTTTTAAAATAATGATGAGAAAAAGAGGTTAGGTATGCACAATGCTTAAGTAAATGATGGACAACATTGCTTACGAGTAGATCGGGTTATTGACGAATTTCAGATACTTAGGAAGGTACCTAACAAAAAATTGCAAAGACCTGACAATTTAATGGAATGAATACGCTTCCGTTACCTAATCAGCCGTATACTGTTTTTATTCAGAAGGTCAAACTTCGGTAAGTTGTTGATCCTAAATTCCTAAGTATGGCGTCGACCGACTGCTCACTTTTTGTGGCGTTTACCCGATTGATAGCAAAAAGAGGTTAATGTTTTTCATGCGTGCACATCTCGGATTGTCTGCATTATGTATTGTGTGTCCGATTCAATCCGACGGGAAAGTGGGCCGCGGATTCATCTTCATTAGGTATTTGGCAAATCACGCATTTCATATATTAGAAATTTATCATGAGATTGAATCTTGCCAGCTTTGTACAGAAGGCAAACTATGAATTTAATTGAATTATGATTCCTTAGCTAATACCGAAGTGTAATTTTCACAACAGCCAATGAAATAAAGATTTAACCTAACAGACAAACGTTATGAAACCGCATGTAGATAGGTAGGTACACAACTAACTAGTAACTACACCCAAAGACGTCTTTGCAACATGATCACTGACTGACAACACAGTAGAGTATGTAGTGTGGGTACCTAGGACATCGACTGTTACGAAAATAAACTGAACAAGTAAACGGAGGAAAGCTTTGAAATCCACGCCTTTTAAAACTTCCACTCTTCAAGTGCGAATTCAAATTAACTTTACAATTTACGTTTCTCAAATAAACTTGTAAAAAGTTGACGCTAACGTAAACCCTGGCTGTTCCATCAAAGCCGCGTAAAACACAGCCGGCCTACATTCACGAATAGAGGCTTTATGGAGGCAAAAAGAGGCAAATGAAAGTTCGTAATGAGTTTTCTTTTACGGCGGAAAATGTGAAAAACATTGGCAGCGCGTTTATTTGCATACACGATTAATGTTGTGAAAGTGACGGAATGGTAACTATTTACGGTTTAGCACGAGCGGTCATGTTCAACCGCTTAATTTCAGTATTGATCTCAGTAAGTACATGCTTACGAGTATAGGTACGTTATCTTTATTCCTATTACAGCATGTAGGTACAAGATAAATCAATTTGTAAGCCGTTTTACAAAAAAAGTATAAAGTTCTGATTTACACTAGAACATGTAGAGTACATAGTTTCAGCTAATCTAATCTAAAATATGCAAGAGACAATTTATCTCACTGAAGCCGCGAGAGATAACGATAGGACAGATGACAATGTATGGTCCTATTTCTTCCGCATCGGAATATTTACTCTTATTCAAATGCTCACTGAATGTAGATCAGGTCCACTCAGGTCACTCCATGGGCATTCGATTTGCAAATATAGAATCATCACCCTTGACAAGCGAATTGTTGAACAAAGTACATCACACATTATTGACAGCAAAAAGACGCTTCCCATTCTCAGAAAAGATTCCTCTCTCGTAAATGGGCCATTCGTAGATCGTGCTATCATGGAAAGCTATTTTTATCACACCACGTCTATTACCTGATCTATTTAGGTACCTGAAGCCATATCTTGACATCTTGCTTATATGCTTTAGCATTAGAGATTACCTACTCAGCACCTTCCCCGTTTGTCCTCAGGATGGCACGACGCCGCTCATTCTGTCAGCTGCGATGGGTCACACGGAGTGTGTGCGCGAGCTACTGGCGCAGGGCGCCGACCCGGCCTGCAGCAGAACGGTAATTATGACCTAAGCTATTGATTTGTTATGACTTCGTCTAAGTTACAGCTGTTTGGGTAGTCTTCAATAATTATAGTAAGTAAAACTGCGGCGTAAGACCATAGGTTATATTGTACACAAGTAATCTGAGGTCTACTAACCACAGCCGCAGTTAACTGATTCATTTCAACTTCTTCGTTAAAATATATCGGAGGTTCAACTGTGTTATGATTCTTCCTTCGCGGACCACATTGTTCACTGACCAGTGACAAAGATATAATAGGAATATTGTTAAAGTGAATAAATAAATAATAATAAATCGTATGACAAACTTGAAATCTCCTCTGAAGGTTCATCATTTTCAGACAGGAACGAGTGCGCTGTTCTTTGCAGCGCAGGGCGGGTTCCTCGACATCGCGCGACTACTGCTCGACTCTGGAGCTGCCATCGACGCGCCTAGCATGGTAACACAAAAACAATCTCCCTCTCTACGTTTTTTATAGCCTTGGGTACTCCAATACTGACAAGGATCTTTTGGCGCGTGGCTAAAATCGGAACTAACGCCGTCATCTTGTTTATCCAAAACAATTTAAGAAATGTTTACCAACTCCCGCCCGTCAATGTCATTCAAGCGTCTAAAGATCCTTGTAGCACTCTACATTACATAAATTGCCAGAAAAGTAAGCCTAAGCATTCTTGGAGGGTTTCCTACAATTCCTCATAGAGGAAATTATCGATCATACAATTAAAAAAACGTTTGCGAAATTCGTTGCTATAAAAGTTTTGTCATGTTGTGATTTCAGGACGGTGGCACGCCATTGTTCGTGGCGTGCCAGTGCGGTCACTTGCCGGTCGTCGACGAGCTCATCCGCAGGGGAGCCGACGTCAACTCTTCTATGAAGGTAAGCTGTTATGTCAGGACTTTGATATTGTGCGTCTATAACGCCACAAGATGACTACAACGCTGTTATCTTCTGTTGTAATAAACAATGAGTTACAATTTCACAAATGTTTTTGAACAACGCCCTTTGTGAATGTCATTCAGGCGCCAAAAGATTCTTGTAGCACGATATTCTGCTTTCCCTCGTTTGAAACTTGAAAGGTATATGTAGGTAATACTTGTATGGCTGAGGACGACCACCTTGTTTTTGGTCTCCTACGCAGAGAATATTTGAATATTCAAGAGGATAAATTTCAAACACAAAAAAAGTTCATTTCGAAAAGTCGGTTTGTTACCCTTTATAATTTTGCACACCCAAAATATTCCCTACAATTTCAGGACAAAGCGACCCCCCTCTTCATAGCCGCACAGAACGGGCACGAGGAGGTGTGTCGCGCTCTCGTCGCCGCAGGAGCCAAGGTGGACTGCGCACGCGCAGACCGCGCCACGCCGCTGTGGATAGCGGCGCAGTGCGGCCACGAGCACGTCGCGCGGCTACTGCTGGCGGCCGGCGCCTGCGTCGACCATGTGCGGCAGGTGTGTACACTGTATAGTAGGCGCTGCGGCGCCACGCCGCTGTGGATAGCGGCGCAGTGCGGCCACGAGCACGTCGCGCGGCTACTGCTGGCGGCCGGCGCCTGCGTCGACCATGTGCGGCAGGTGTGTACACTGTATAGTAGGCGCTGCGGCGCCACGCCGCTGTGGATAGCGGCGCAGTGCGGCCACGAGCACGTCGCGCGGCTACTGCTGGCGGCCGGCGCCTGCGTCGACCATGTGCGGCAGGTGTGTACACTGTATAGTAGGCGCTGCGGCGCCACGCCGCTGTGGATAGCGGCGCAGTGCGGCCACGAGCACGTCGCGCGGCTACTGCTGGCGGCCGGCGCCTGCGTCGACCATGTGCGGCAGGTGTGTACACTGTATAGTAGGCGCTGCGGCGCCACGCCGCTGTGGATAGCGGCGCAGTGCGGCCACGAGCACGTCGCGCGGCTACTGCTGGCGGCCGGCGCCTGCGTCGACCATGTGCGGCAGGTGTGTACACTGTATAGTAGGCGCTGCGGCGCCACGCCGCTGTGGATAGCGGCGCAGTGCGGCCACGAGCACGTCGCGCGGCTACTGCTGGCGGCCGGCGCCTGCGTCGACCATGTGCGGCAGGTGTGTACACTGTATAGTAGGCGCTGCGGCGCCACGCCGCTGTGGATAGCGGCGCAGTGCGGCCACGAGCACGTCGCGCGGCTACTGCTGGCGGCCGGCGCCTGCGTCGACCATGTGCGGCAGGTGTGTACACTGTATAGTAGGCGCTGCGGCGCCACGCCGCTGTGGATAGCGGCGCAGTGCGGCCACGAGCACGTCGCGCGGCTACTGCTGGCGGCCGGCGCCTGCGTCGACCATGTGCGGCAGGTGTGTACACTGTATAGTAGGCGCTGCGGCGCCACGCCGCTGTGGATAGCGGCGCAGTGCGGCCACGAGCACGTCGCGCGGCTACTGCTGGCGGCCGGCGCCTGCGTCGACCATGTGCGGCAGGTGTGTACACTGTATAGTAGGCGCTGCGGCGCCACGCCGCTGTGGATAGCGGCGCAGTGCGGCCACGAGCACGTCGCGCGGCTACTGCTGGCGGCCGGCGCCTGCGTCGACCATGTGCGGCAGGTGTGTACACTGTATAGTAGGCGCTGCGGCGCCACGCCGCTGTGGATAGCGGCGCAGTGCGGCCACGAGCACGTCGCGCGGCTACTGCTGGCGGCCGGCGCCTGCGTCGACCATGTGCGGCAGGTGTGTACACTGTATAGTAGGCGCTGCGGCGCCACGCCGCTGTGGATAGCGGCGCAGTGCGGCCACGAGCACGTCGCGCGGCTACTGCTGGCGGCCGGCGCCTGCGTCGACCATGTGCGGCAGGTGTGTACACTGTATAGTAGGCGCTGCGGCGCCACGCCGCTGTGGATAGCGGCGCAGTGCGGCCACGAGCACGTCGCGCGGCTACTGCTGGCGGCCGGCGCCTGCGTCGACCATGTGCGGCAGGTGTGTACACTGTATAGTAGGCGCTGCGGCGCCACGCCGCTGTGGATAGCGGCGCAGTGCGGCCACGAGCACGTCGCGCGGCTACTGCTGGCGGCCGGCGCCTGCGTCGACCATGTGCGGCAGGTGTGTACACTGTATAGTAGGCGCTGCGGCGCCACGCCGCTGTGGATAGCGGCGCAGTGCGGCCACGAGCACGTCGCGCGGCTACTGCTGGCGGCCGGCGCCTGCGTCGACCATGTGCGGCAGGTGTGTACACTGTATAGTAGGCGCTGCGGCGCCACGCCGCTGTGGATAGCGGCGCAGTGCGGCCACGAGCACGTCGCGCGGCTACTGCTGGCGGCCGGCGCCTGCGTCGACCATGTGCGGCAGGTGTGTACACTGTATAGTAGGCGCTGCGGCGCCACGCCGCTGTGGATAGCGGCGCAGTGCGGCCACGAGCACGTCGCGCGGCTACTGCTGGCGGCCGGCGCCTGCGTCGACCATGTGCGGCAGGTGTGTACACTGTATAGTAGGCGCTGCGGCGCCACGCCGCTGTGGATAGCGGCGCAGTGCGGCCACGAGCACGTCGCGCGGCTACTGCTGGCGGGCGGCGCCTGCGTCGACCATGTGCGGCAGGTGTGTACACTGTATAGTAGGCGCTGCGGCGCCACGCCGCTGTGGATAGCGGCGCAGTGCGGCCACGAGCACGTCGCGCGGCTACTGCTGGCGGCCGGCGCCTGCGTCGACCATGTGCGGCAGGTGTGTACACTGTATAGTAGGCGCTGCGGCGCCACGCCGCTGTGGATAGCGGCGCAGTGCGGCCACGAGCACGTCGCGCGGCTACTGCTGGCGGCCGGCGCCTGCGTCGACCATGTGCGGCAGGTGTGTACACTGTATAGTAGGCGCTGCGGCGCCACGCCGCTGTGGATAGCGGCGCAGTGCGGCCACGAGCACGTCGCGCGGCTACTGCTGGCGGCCGGCGCCTGCGTCGACCATGTGCGGCAGGTGTGTACACTGTATAGTAGGCGCTGCGGCGCCACGCCGCTGTGGATAGCGGCGCAGTGGGGAACCCAATGGGGAATGTGCCCTAAATCCACGCAAAACCGCCAGCGTTTACCGGGATAAAATTTTGTGAAAATAGCTTGTGTCATGGTCAAAATTCTATCTAGCAAATCAGGAATGCAAAGACAAAACTTGTGGAACCTGTACGAGTTTTGTGTCCTGTGCAGTGCTTAGAAAATAGTTTACATCACAAATACAATTTTCTAACTGGGGCCACTTCAGGGTAAAAACTTATATAACACTAATATTTTTCAGGATGGCGCTACACCGCTGTTCAAAGCTGCACACAAAGGTCACGCTGCCGTGGTTGTAGAATTGCTCAAATATAAACCCAACCTGGGATTGCTTCCAGTAAGGACATTGTTTTTATTTTCTTTATATGTATCAGTAGCGACATCTAGTTCATAATTTGGTAAAATTCTGTCACTTCCAAACGTGTATTCTATTCACCGCTAGGTGGCGTTGTAACATGCTTGATCAAATCTACTCGCTACTAGATGGCACTGTTTCATCTGTTAGAGCAAGCTTACTGCTCCAGTTCTTATTTCTTTATATTTTTAGTAGAACTTGCACAGAAAAGATATCCTACTGCTGTGAATAGGAGGACCACTATCTACCTTGGTAAAATTGTAACGGCAGTAATTCGCATTTTATATTTGATTGTGGTACTGTACAGAACGGGCAGTCGGCGCTGCACGGCGCGGCCATGTTTGGGCAGCTGGCGTGCGTGCGGCTGCTGGCGCGGCGCGGGCCGCTGGCGCTGCGCAACGCGGGCGGGCTCACCGCGCTGCAGGCCGCCGCGGCCGCGCGGAAGCACGACGTGGTCGCCTACCTGCGGCGGCTGGAGCAGGAACTGCATACTTGATAGTGTGACGTGCTCTTGTGTGTAGGCGTCTGTTGTTAGTTGGGTGTTGTCTGTATGAATGGTGGTCAGAAAATATTTATAATTAAAGCCACATTTTCACGGTGCAAGTTTCATGCCTGTACAAAGACATGTACAACTTTTATTGTTGACCACAGGTAATTAAATCGTACCGAGCCATGTGCAGTATTTGCACGATTTTAAGTAGGAACCTATTCATTTTGTCACATAGCCAATGCCACAACACTGAATACAATATTGAAGCAGGTCTATCAATTTCAGCGAAATTTTATTTGTGAATTGACATTTGCATTCATTATATATTATTTATAATTAAACTATATTTTATAAATGAATAACTGAGTTGTAAATGGCGGCACCCAACTAACAAAGACGATGCATTTCTTATAAATCTCACGTGGTAATCGATCTGCATACAATCTCGTATTCCTAACTATAGTTACTAACCGACTATTTTGTATAATGTACTCGCAGCCATACTTGTATAGCTTTACCCACTCGCCTTACGCAATACCTCACTCAATACTGAATATATATTAACGCTTTGTAAACGATAGCCATAGTGTCTCAAAAAGCTCCAAACTAAACACTTTTTGACAAATATTTCAATTCAATTATAAAAACAATCCGATTATTTTATGTAAATAGAATTTATAACAATTACATCTATGGTGCCATCAAATTAACATCGTTTACTTGCTATATTTGTTTGAGAAGATTTACTTCCCCATATTTTAGTCCTTCATACACATTTTATATTTTACAAAGTCCTAACATAACATTACATAAGAACATGGTATTCCTCTATGCATGAGATAAGATTATCTATTGCTACCGTTTACAATTAAATATGAAGTTTTAACAAAAAATTGGGTTTATCGTTGGTGCTGATTTAGTCAATAAGCAATATGTAAACTTTAATTTTACACTAGTCAACTTCGTCGCGGTCATGGCAGTGAGAATCGAAATACTTATTTAGATAACTCCTTTACTAGAAATCCATGAGGATTTTAATAGATTTTCATGTCTCAGAATTATAAACGAATCTAAAGCAAAACTGTTACATAATGACCGCGATTCATCTTAATCACTGTAGTTTAGAGTCGAGAAAAATGTATTTTTCATACAATCACATACTTACACTAGTTGATAGAATAACTGTTGTATTGTTGTAGCGTAGGTTAAGCGAAGTATTTATTTAATTATTTGTATCGTACGAAACGACTTGTAGTCATCGCTCAATTTGTATTTTAAATTGTATCAGTTTTGGGCGATAATATCTCAGTGGAATCTCATGAAGTGTTTTGACTCTTCAGACTGCACAGAGCAATTCAATTGTTTGTTAAATGCAATAAATTTAAACAATAAATGTCAGTGTCCTAACATGTTAGACGGCGCATCTTCCAGTTGTTGCATTCAACGGGAAATTTAATAGCTCCGTGTTATTGAGCTGCTGCAGTATTTCATTATGAATTAAGATGAATTTAACTTTGGTATAAGTACAGAATGAATTTTTTTAATAGCGCAAAATCTTTGCAACTTTATGGAGGTGAAATCTGTCTTAAATTGGACAATAGTCTAGATTTTTACTCACTATCTTATTTTTGCGAATAGTAAGTTCCTGTAGAAACTCAACATATTTCCATATAATGGTCAATTATTTAAATTAAAAGGTTTTAGGGTTACTCCACCAAATAAACAATTATTTAACTTAGTTAAAACATTGTATTAATACATAGCATAATATGTGTCGGTTTAGATAAGTTTCAACATTGTTGTTATGTTATATGAACAGTACAGTTGTTTTTTTTTTAAATATAATGTTTTACTTACAAAATGGTGTTCATATTTTTTGCTACGAGACAAAATTATTTCTTAGAGAGAATATGGTCAGTTTTGTCATTGTTTGTAAAAAATATTACATTATTAATTAACAAGTATTAATTATTTCTACATAAAAATCCTGCTAGCTGCAGGATGGTCATACACTATTTAAGTGTACAAATCATAGAACCATATTTGTCTTTCTGTTTTCAACTCGAAACAGCTGTCTCGAAATTGATAACAGAAAGGGAATTCGGGTCATAGAATCATAAATATTAAGCAGTCCATAAATTCTACAAATAATTATCAATATTCATTATAATCATAATAACTACAAAAAAAAATAAAACCAAGCAAAATACACATTAGTAATTTTACCTTCCCAATGGTAGATACTCTACCCACCCCAATCATATCAACTAAGCCTAAAAGGGAATAATACACGACCAGCTTATCTGGCGGTCTTTTCGCACTGGTCGAGCATGTCTTGCGCGGCGACGCACAGATGCTGCGCGGTCGGGCGCATGACCGGCATACTCTCCGTGCAGCAGTAGAACAGGGCGAGCGGGTGCGCGTACTGCTTCTCTGAGATGTTCGCTGGTACTGAGGGTCTGGTGCCTAGGAAGTGTAAGGTTCATTGTTACCACGGCATGATAAAGGCCGGGTCACACCGGATGCGTAGCGTGACATGACGTGCGACGTGACGTGCGCACGCGCGTGCGAGCCATGTCACACCGGCCAAGACCGGCGCAGCACACGGCGCGCGCGCACGCAACACATCACGCAGGTAACTGCTGCACGCGCGTGCGAGCCACCTTATCAGCAGTCATATTGAGTTGAGAGCATTTGGCGAAAATATGTTAGACAACAGCAGTTCTTCTGATGAAGAAGCGTTATTGTTGCTACTATACCAAGAATCTTCTGCTGCTACAAAGAGACTGGGTCCATGATATTAATAATAGAAGAGAGGAATGCAGTTAATATCATAAACTATGCCGAGAGCTTGAGTCTTATGAAGATCTAAGATATAATTTATTTCTATGTTTTTCTTTTAAAATTGTCTCCATTGCGAAAAAAAACACTCGTAAACTGTATTCTGTTTGTAAATAAATACAACCTGCCGTGCGTGCGCACGTGCAGCAATGACCGATGCGTGTGCGTGCGTGCCCGGTCTGGCATCTAACAGGAAGCGCCCTATAATACAACGTCATCACTGCAGGCGCGTGTGCGACGTTGCCGTTCCGCTACACACGCGCGCGGACTCAGTTTGTGAGTAGATGCGGCTCTGCGTGCGTGGGTCACGGACGTGCACACGTCACGCATCTGGTCTGGCATCTTTCTTACAGTTTCATACATTACAACTGGTGCGTGCACGCGTCACGTCACGCCACGCATCTGGTGTGCTTCGCCCTTAAGTCTGTAATGTCTGACGGGTTAGGCAGAGGTTTGCCTGGATAAATCTGCTATCAATGATCTGTTGTGATGATTGCTAAAGATAACAGCAACCAACCATCTGAGATGACATATTATGTATAAATGTTAATAAAAGTACTGTAATTGGTGTTATTTTTTATTATTATGAGCCTGTTGTGTATTTGTGTGCCACTGCAGGGCAAAGGCCTCCCTCCGTCTTTCCATTTTCTCTCTTTTGCAATTAGGGCTCAATCGTTTCGTTCTACCTCAAGGATTGAGCTCCAATTGCAAAATAGAGAGACCATCACCACAATTCGTTGTACCATTTTAACTATCTATAAATTACATTTTACAGCAGTATCAAGTAGACTGGAAGCTACTGCTGTTAAGTCAAAGTCAAAGCATTTATTTCAAATAGGCACCTAAAAGGCACTTGAATGTCAAAAATTACCTTAACCTTTTAACCGCCCGACTTTATATGAGTTGTCGTGCCCCCAGCGCCCGAACAAAAAAAAAAAACCGGAAAATAAATACCGATGAAACGAGCTGTGATGATGTAATAATAATACAGATTAAACGAGCTGTGTTATTTGGTCGTATACAGGGTGATTTTTTCAAGTGGGCGTGGATGGCCAAATTCTAAACTATGAGGAATAGCGAAAAGTACTCAAAGGAGTCGCGGGCTCGATTTTGATGAAAACTAAAACCGCATCATTAGATTTTTGAAAAATCAATATTTCTAGCCAGGAATCGAACCTGTTGATTTTGAAAAAAAAAAACACACGCTGTATTATTACACCATTCGATAGTGTCTCTAATAAGGATCAAATTCTGGAAAGTAATGACATACGGCAAACTAAAGGAAAGAGCTCATATTTAACAAAATACTTTTTTATTTCTCTTATGTTACCTACCTCAATGATGAGGTAGGTAACATGGATGATGACATCTGCCTAGCCTTTTCCCAACTATGTGGGGGTCGGCTTCCAGCTTAACCGGATGCAGCTGAATACCAGTATTTTACATGAACGACTGCCTATCTGACCTCCACAACCCAGTTACTGGGTAATACGATACCCCTTGGTAAGACTGGTTGTCAGACTTTCGAGCCTCTGATTACCCGTAGGGACTGTCAAAGATCCTGGAATGACAGCCGGGACCAACGGCTTAACGTGCTTTCCGAGGCGCGGAGGGGTCTCGGTGACCATCTTTACAGATGGTCACCCATCCACAGACCAACCAACCAACCCAACCAACCAACCTACCAACTACCAACTATACCAACTACCACCAACCACCAACCAACCAACCAACCAACCTACCAACCACCTACCAACCAACCAACCAACCTGATGGATTGACCTGTGCGGCTGTTATTATTTAGCCGGGCCCGGGTTATATTACCTATACCTACCTATTAAACCTATGATGATGACCATTGTCTTCAATACATAGCTGGATTCGACGTCTCAAGGATTGTGTACTGCTTTCAGCATTACAATATTATTGATTCCATTAGAATATTTTCCAAAGATCGTAATAGAAATTTGAATTTAGAACATAATGTTGTGAAGGTAACAGCGCTGCGGGCGTGTTAATATAAAATATTGAGCATCATTTCGAACAAGGTACGTAATGTAGGTATGAATACTTTACAATAAGAAGCAGTTTATTAAGATTTAACATTTTCTTTAAGTTTGCCGTATGTCCTTACTTCCCAGAATTTGATCCTTATTATGGACACTATCGAATGGTGTAATAATACAGGGTGTGTTTTTTTTTTTCAAAATCAACAGGTTCGATTCCTGGCTAGAAATACTGATTTTTCAAAAATCCAATGATGCAGTTTTAGTTTTCATCAAAATCGAGCCCGCGACTCCTTTGAGTACTTTTCGCTATTCCTCATAGTTTAGAATTTGGCCATCCACGCCCACTTGGAAAATTCACCCTGTATATACGACTCTGGCGGAATGGACACGAAAATATTTGTCGGATTAATCCGCGGTAAGCAGTTAAAATAGAATTGATTCTAGTCGCCCCTTCCAAAAGGTAGTTTTCGTGTGGAGAAGAATGGGCAAGAAACTCCACCGTTACTCTTTTAAAATGTTTGACAATATTTTTGTTAAACTCACCATATCTATCATTGAAGTAATCTCCAATACTGTCCACAGTATCATCAAGACACTGCACACTGTCGTCCATGGAGTCATCATAAGTCTGTGCGTGTGGAGGGATGAGGGCCATCATCTCCCACAGTGTGAGGCCCAGGGGCCATATGTCTGTCTTGCAGGATATCTCGCCGCCATGGATGACTTCTGGGGCACTCCATGCTTCTGTGCCTAGAATTTGACATAGTGATTTGATGAGAATAGAAAATGGGTTTTATTCTGTAGGTCAAAAGCCACACTTTTCAAGTTACAAAGATTTTTGTGATATTCTTATCTGTATATAGGTGCCTATATTAATTTTTTGAAAATATACATTTAAAAATTTTAAAAGCTTGAGGCACTGATGTACGGTATCCATTATACAGGTGTACCTACTACAACTGGTGTACTGCCTCAAGCTTTTAAAATTTTTAAATGTATATTTTAAAATGTCACTTAAATTTATTTTTTTTTCTTTTAGTTTGCGTTTATGTTACGTTTTTATTTAAATAAAAGCTTGTTTTTAAAACCTTTTTTTTATTTCATAATTAGCTAACAGTAATGGAAGCCAACCCCAACTTCGTTGGGAAATAGGCTAGGCAAATGAATTAGCTAACAGTATTAAGCTAAAAGCAGATGGATAAACAAAACATGTAAAGTGTGTTGACATTCGTTATTCCAAGCTGAACAATGAAGATGAACAACTATCAGGGGCACATTTGTTTTAAAACAATTACATAAGACATAAAAACCTACATTATCGTGTTAGAAGGATACTTATAAAAGAACCAAGCACTTAATAGTCACTATAGATAGGCTATGAACATAAAAATAATGAAGACTGAAACATCCACACATACCCAACACAACTCTTCTACTGAACCTAGCAATACTTCAGTATCAGCCTGTACTGTTCCACTACTGGGCAAAATCCTGCCTCCAGTACGTTGTGTTATTTCATTTGTCCACCCTATGGTGGATACAGGGAAACGTCCCAGAATCCACCCTAGGGCTAGTTGGATAAACAAGAATTATAAAGCCGGACATGGGTTTCTGCCTTTCCACCTTAGGGTGGATTTTTTGGTGATAAACGGAATAACAGATTCCTTCCAATCTATGGTCATCTTCAGTGGACTTTTCCAATTAAATTAAAACTCCCAAGTTGTCAGAAAATACTTAGGTACTGTCAGCCAGCATCGGTCCAGTGACTGATGCTGGCTCAAAAAGTCTTTGCCCATCAGTATGGGCAAAGACTTTCCCCTAAGACTTCCAATTATTTTGATCTGGGTAAAAAAAAATACATACCAAAATAAACTGCTTTCCCTGCCTTTCTCTTATCAAACACACCATTCTCGTCAAGTGGCAGAGTGACTCCAAAGTCGCACAACTTGCAAATTATGAAGTCTCCATTCACGAGGATGTTGTAGGACTTCATGTCACCGTGCAGGATCTGCATCTTGGTGTGAAGGTAGTCCAGGGCACTGGCTATGTCTGACGCTACCTGTATCAAAAATTAAGTGGTTTTTACTAAGACTTAAGATAGAGTTTGTGGTTTTGGCATGTAAAAAAGGTATTTCTTATTACATAAATGTGTATTACATTAAGTCTCCCTCTCTATGTTTGTGTGCTTGAAGTATTAAATAAATAATTAATACCTAAATGCGTTCAGTTATGAAGTTTTAAAATAAATTATTACATTACAGTCAAGTCATAAATATTTAATGTATTGCCACAACCAATGACTAGTAACTGGATCAAAATCGTATTAGGGTAAGTAATAGGTACCATTTTGTAGTTTTCTGTGAAATTCTTTAGTTTGCAATTTGAATAAAGAGCAAGAATGGGTAAAAAAAAAACAAATTTTAATGAACAAAACGAGAAAATTCAATGACTTAACTTGTATTAAGTACGACTTACTTTCAAAATTTGCTTTGGCATGAACGGTTCCCCGTCATCTTCAATTCTTTTCTCAATCATATCACCAAGTGACAGGTCACAGGCCTCCATCCCTAAGTACAGGATCTTCGCCTTGCTGAACGCGCGAAAACCGACGATGTTAGGATGTGACATGCGCTGCAGAAGATCCGCTTCGGCTTTTATACGGTCGGTGTATACTTTGTTCGGTTTTACACGTTTGTTCAGCATTTTGAGAGCCCATGGCGAACGAATTTGTCCCGCACGAGGGGATCTTACTAGCTGCATCACACTTACACCTAGAAAATATAGATAAACAAGGTTTTAGCATAGGTTTAACCACGCGGAGAAGCAACTTATAAAACATGTTTTTTTACCTGTTCCGTAGCCAAGTCTATTTAAAAATGGTGAAGGAGGTATTGTTATTTTATCGTTAATATCCAGGGCTTTGTTTTTGGTAGGCGTCTTGAACTCAGACATATTTAATCTTTATGCAATTTGTAGAAATCTTATTGCGTTACGAAGTACGAACAATGTTGTTACGTTAACTTTTCAAACGCTTGTTTTGAAATTTGAATTTGCTTCAGTGACATAAGAGCAGTACTACCAACTTAGCAAAAGACGACAAAATCATGACAAAATATTATTGCTATCTCTTTTAAAATGTATGACGAAGAAAGAGATAAATCGAAAATATCATGCAAAAGATTATGTTTTTTATTGGTAAATAGTATGGAGTGCAATATAAATTCGTCCAGAAACTGAATTTGATGCTGATCTGTTCGTTCATAAAATGTCTCCAAACAGTATTTAGAAAAAAACAATGGGATGGCTGATTAGGGGGTTCCCCTCTCCAGAGAGAGGAACCTTACTGGTTACTGGTAGTTTGTATGTTGGGCATGCCACTGGCCGGGGGAATCTATAGTTTGTATGTTAGGGTTCGACATGCCACCGGCCGGGGGATTCAATCAGGCTTAGTATCTTCAGGTGTTCTCGTTTAGCTAACGGAGAGTACGGACGGAACGGAGCATAGACACAACCTTGTAGCCAGAATAATCCATCAGCAGATTGCTCTGAAATACAGCCATGAGATCGGAGGTGCCATACTACAGGTATGTGCCCGACCCAGTTCTCGAAAATGGAAAAATATCACATTGTACTGGGATCGATCCATCATCACTGACAGGACTATTGTTGCCGTTAGGCCTGACATAGTGGTGGTGAATAGATCAGAGCGGCGCGCAATGAATGTTGACATAACTGTCCCGCATGATAAAAACCTCGTGAAAGCCAGAAAGATAAACAAATCAAGTATCTTGAATCGCGAGGTTGTTTACATGTGGGATCAGTGGGATGTGGGAGTCCACATCCCACTGATCCCTGAGTATGATCACTGAGTAGTGATCATTGTGCCGATAGTCGTGACAGCCAATGGGTTAATAGCCAAGAGCCTCGATCAACACCTGAGGAGACTCTGATTTTTAAAGTAAGCAGACGTGCACAGGAGCTTGACGACGTAAATAACGCTATGCTTTTGGTCCATAATTGGTTTACTGTAAATAATTTGGTATTAAATGAAAAAAAAACTAAATGCATTAGATTCGTTTTACCAAATGTCAGAAGTAGTGAATGTCACGTTGTATTGAATAAGGAAATACTCGAATTCGTCGAAAATACGGTTTTCCTGGGGATTACGCTTGACTCAAAGCTGCAGTGGGGTCCGCACTTAACATCTCTTGCAGGGCGGCTAAGTTCAGCCGCTTACGCTGTTTGGAAAATCCGCCAATTAACAGACGTGGATACCGCGAGACTGGTCTATTTTAGTTACTATCATAGCATCATGTCTTACGGTATTTTGTTGTGGGGACGGGCTGCAGATATTGATTCTATCTTCATCCTGCAAAAGAGGGTTGTCAGAGCCATATACAAGCTCAGCAGACGCGATTCTCTAAGGGAACTGTTTAAAAAAATTAACATCATGACGGTTCCTTGTCAATATATATATGAAAACATCATGTACGTTCGAAAAAATCTACATCTTTTTAGT
Source organism: Amphipoea oculea (assembly GCA_945859645.1). NCBI lineage: Eukaryota > Metazoa > Arthropoda > Insecta > Lepidoptera > Noctuidae > Amphipoea > Amphipoea oculea. Next base: position 22,704,809 of record OX243873.1, read on the forward strand.
AAGATAAGTGACAGGCATAATTTTAACACAAGAAATAGGAACAAATTAGATCAACCGCGTTTCAGATTGTCTAAAGTAAAAACTTCTTTTATGGGTTACTGTGTAAAATGTTATAATAAAATACCATTCGATATTCTTCAACTAAATGAGAAGAAATTTAAAACATGCATTAAACGCACACTATGTAGACAAGCATATTATAAGTTGGATGATTATATCGCAGATAAAAATGCTTGGCTAAATGCTGGTCCTGCTCCACAGGCCCTTGAGCTCTCTAGTTAAAATTTCAATATTTGGAGGAGGTGCTTCCCTTTTTCTTTTTTAGTGTTTCTGACATTACGATCTTAATATTTATTTTTATTTTATTCAATCATTTTTTAATTGTTTAATGCTGCAATACTAAACACCTTTTCCTGTTTGGTATTAAAAATTTTATTCATCTCTTAAATAAATTGCAATCTATAGTTTTGTATTTAGAAGCATTTTTTCAATTTTGTAAATGTAAGAACCATGGATCCGTTTATTATGATTTTTTGATGTTGACTTGAAAGAGCATGGCAGTTGAGAATGTGTCATGCTCACTTAAATGTCTCGCTGATGGTGGCGCGTGTGTTGGATCATTCGGTTCCCTACAAAATGGTTGAGCTGGATGGTGCTGATCCATGCGTCATGTTCGTGAACGGACGCCGTCGGTTGAGACTGGTCATCTCTTAACTGCCAAGGCTTATTTTTAATCTTATTTCTTGTATTGTTTCTTCATTTGTGTGTTTTTTTTTTTACATTGTTCTCACATATAGAAGCAACAAGAATAATGTACTCAGGATTTTGTAATATCTTGATTTAAAAGAGTGTCCATGGAGTTTCTTGCCCGTTCTTCTCCATAGAGATCTACGCTTTGGAATGGGCGACTAGCTTCAACTTTCTGACTAACTGACCGACTACTTACTTAATTTTGACAATTCAAAAGTACCTGTAATGGTTTAATTGAAATAAATGCTTTGAGTTTGAGTTTGACTCAATTTGGGCAGCTGGATCAAGGGCTTGATTCAGAAAGCGGTACTTCTGAACAGGGCTTGCATTGTCAGGAGGTTCCTCTCTCTGGAGCCCTGACCGCCGGTTGCTTGGACCCTGCTCTAGATACCGGTGCGCTACTATTTTTTATATTTTTAAATCATTTATTTAGATTAATAAGTATTCGGGCCAACTTTCAAGGTTACTCAAGGTATAAGATTTTTCATACAAATAAAATCTCCCCCTTTCACCCCCTTAATAGTTGAATTTCCAAAAACCCCTTTTTAGTGGATACCTACTATTCACAAAGAACACACCCTCCAAAATTCATGTCTCTAGGACCAGAGCAGCGGTTTAGGCTGTGCGTTGATATCTCAGTCAGTCAGGACTTTGAATTTTATATATAAATAGACGGATTAGAAATATTCTTCCAAATTATTCAGAAAGAACACACCCAGGCGCGGTCGCAGCGCAGCCCAAGATTTTTGGGTCATCATGGGTGCCGAAGAATATTAGGAGGTACATCTCCTCGTTGGTGGTCGCAAGCGTTACTGCTACGCATGAGGTCCTAGCTGGGTTAAATTCCTAGGTCGGGTAAAGTGTTAAAGGGTTTTTCCATCAGAAATTTCTCAGAAGCAGTTTTTTTTATGGATGGGAAATCATCAAATGACCCCTCCCGCTCTGGGTCTAGCGGAAGGGAGTGTCAGACTCTTACTGACTAAAACCCACCCGTGTTCCTTCCTTAGCCCTTTATGTTCCGGGGCAGCGGTAACTCTTTCGGACCATCCCGCAACCCCGGCAGGCTTCGGCCCTGGCAGGCCCCTTCCTTTTTGCTGACATCTGTTTGAGGCGCACGTGGAACACGTACGCGCCGTCCGGCACGGGCCTGGTCCTGATCGGACGGTGAGCTACCCATTACTCTCCGTCTGCAGGCCCGCGCCTACGGTGGCCGGGAGTCGTCAACGGCTCCCGAAGTCCCGACGCCCGCGGCGTCTCCCGCGGCGGCTGGGACGTGAGGCTCTGTCCCTCAGCCGTGCCGCCACCTCTTTCGCTAGCATGACTGCTTCACAGGAGGTGACTGCCTCCCACTCCCTCTCGCCCCGGACATAATGTCAGTCAGTCAGTTTCTCCTTTTACAGGGTGTTACGGAAAGGGTATATCAATACACACGGGTTGAAGAGTGTATCTGGTCTAGAATCTCTGTACAAAATTTCAGCTCAAAAGCATTAACTTTGAAAATGCTTAATATTTTTTTATTTCGACATCAGGGCGCTGTATTGGCGCGCGGCGGCGTGATGTGCGTGTACTAGGCGCACAGACACACTACAGACTGTGCTACAGATAATGGATAATGACCCTCGTAGTGCGGTGACACGTTTGTTATGATTTCAATTTAGTACACTATCGAATTAAAAAAAATATTAAGCATTTTCAAAGTTACTGCTTTTGAGCTGAAATTTTGTACAGAGATTCTAGACCAGATACACTCTTCAACTCGTTTGTATTGATATACCCTTTCTGTAACACCCTGTATATACTGAGAGATTTTTTTATCACCATCCAAATTTTTACCATGAATATGAACAACTTTCACTATGGGACCAACTCTGAAATCACGAAAAAAATGTCAGCTGTTTCATACATTTTGGTCAAGTAGGTATTGAACTTTTGTATGAAACAGCTGATTCTTTTTTTCGTGATTTCAGAGTTGTTCCATAGTGAAAGTTGTTCATATTCATGGGTAGAACACCCTGTTAAAATTTGGATAGTGATAAAAAAATCTTCCTGTACTTATATGGATAGATAGAAGATTGTAAGTATCTACTCATTTGAGTTTATACTTCTAAACTTAAATATTATTTTTAATGGTTTTGTCTGCCGTAATGTTATATATTAGGTAGTTTAGGTACTCAAAGCAGGAAAGAAAAGCAATACCTAATAATAATAGCCATTGAATATATTTTCAATGGGCGTCGATTACTTACCTACCTACTACAGTGACATAACACATTCTTCGATGAAGAACTAGCCACAACTCCACAAGTAAATCGAGTGCATTCATGTAATCATTACGTGTTTATTACACTTGATTACAGCTGTGTATCATAATGTTCTTTGGTACTAATGCTCGCTGAACTTGTACATACTTATGATGAATGCTCGTCGTAGTATAGCGTGCACATAAACACGACAGGCCCAGGGGCCCTGTTTAATAAACGATACAAATTGTAAATTGTAATTGTATTTTATAAGTTACAAATCTACAAGTTTCTGTTTAATAAACAATACAACATACAAATTTACCATGGTGGAAAACTGACAAAATTGTAAAATTGTACCAACAATTTTACATATTTCTGTTTAATAATTTTTTTTCTCTTTACAGGTGACAATTTACATATTTGTAAGGAAAACTGTTTTATTGAACGCATAATTGTAATTACAAATTTAAATATTTTGTAAATTGAGGAATATTTCCGACAGGTGAACTCGCCTCGTGTCAGAACTTTACGATTTTGTACCTCAATTTAATGAGTGAAGAAATTGAATTGTTATATATTAAAAAATGGTTCTTACATTACAACTAGGTAGTAGTGGAAGTAGTGACAGTAGTGATGATGAATACCTATATTATTATGAGTGAACGGCAACGGCGAGTTTTTCCAGTCTTTGTTATAGATGCTCAAAGGTTTCAACTGTTCCGCAATGTCTTTCCACTTTTTATTTTCAAATCGTGAGTTAGTTTTTCACTAAACCGACCGAATAAAACATCTTTATTCCCATATATATTACAAACAGAATCGTGATTTTGTTATTGTGCTCCATGACTTTCCTTATGAATCAAACAAATAGAAAAGTAGGTACTCTGTAAACCAAATTCAATATCTTTTTTAAAATCTAAGATTTTTTAAATCTACCCTCGATTTAAGAATCTTCAACAAAAACTTACATTTTATATAATTTATAATTTACAATTTGTAGGTACAATATTGTCATCGAAATCTACAGGCGTTTTCTGCACATGTAAACGTGTATTAACCAGCACCTGTAATGGTAATATTTGTAATGTTTTTACTTGTAAAATTCTTACATAATTGTAAGGTTTATTAAACAGCACTAGTCATACAACTTTACAAATATGTCCCTTATTTACAAAATTGTCGGATAGTAACGTTTATTAAACAGAGCCCTGTTCACGTAAAATAAACAGTAGAAGCAGTTATACCGTAGTACTTTAAGTATTCTGTGGATATAGGTACTTAAGTACTTAGTAAAAATACATTTTGTCCGATCGTATCGAAACAGGTCGTGACGTAATCAACGCAATAGGACCCTCGTTTATTGTTTTAATGCAATGACTTACCTATTTATTAACTCATAATCTGCCCTGCCTTTTCCCAACTGAGTTGGGATCACGGAGGCTACGACCCCCCTCAAAATCATCCGTATCATTTACCTACCTACAGTACCTACTACTTTGTTGTACCGGTGGACATCGAAAAAGAACTGAGCTGACTTGACCCCCAAATAACCCTACGAGTCCTACGACTACGCGTGGTTGGGGTCGGCTTCCAGTCCAACGGGATGCAGCTGAACTGCTAAATTCAAGAGTCATTACTTACTAATGAAGTCTTCAAATTATTGTATTTAAATAAGTAATCAAAACGAGGAATATATAGCTGCATCGAACCCAATAGGTACTGATTGTATTCAATATAGTAGCTTTTTAAATTATGTAAATATACAAAGAATTTCCTACTAAAATAATAACCATAAAACATAAAAAAAAAAAAATATGTTAGTTTACAAGTTCAAAGTTATTAGTTTCTGCCCGCGTTTCTGCGCGAAACATAATCGAAACTTTGAATACAAAAATTTCAAGAAATGTTAAAATTAATTGACCCTCGAATTCACCAGGTCCTGACTTTTTTCTGTAGGGTTACCTAAAGAGACGTGTCATGGTCAATTTTGAACACTGAAAGCAGAATATTTGTGTCTCTGATAGTGGAGTGTGATAGGGTCAGGCGGGGTAAATATAAGACATCCAAAATTTCGGATAAAAATAAGACATGATTATAATTCCATAGAAAAAGACCTAAAAAGAACCTTATTTTATTAAAAAGTATGCTTTATGTGTATTCTGTTAGGACACAATTTTTTAAACTTGTGACTCATTGTGTTGAACACTTTATAAGATATTTTGTAAAATACAAAAAAAAATTGACGCGAAAACTTTACATCGGGCACTACGAACTTTCCGTTTGAATCCTCTCATTCAAGCGTGTGCGACCCCCAACCCCGCCCCTGGCATCCCTTGAGAGCCGTACTTCCGGGGGTGAGCAGCAGTTTTAGTATACGTGCAGTCGTTTAGTAGGGAATTAGCGTTGTTTGCAGGGTAAAAAATGAGACGCGCATTTGGGAAAATATAAGACAGTGTGTAGTGTAATATTAAGACAGTTGATATTAATTGTGCATCAAGATGCCTCGCAAATATGTGCCAAAACACAAAAGTTATAGCGACTCAAAGCTGCAAGAAGTGATAGATAAACTAAGAAAGGGTGATTTATTATACAGAGAAGCTGAAACGAAGTATAAAATTGATAAATAGTCGTTATGGAGGAAAATTTACCAAGGAAGGAAGACAGTTTTAAGCATAGAAGCAGAAGCAGAAGCAGATCTTGGCTTCAACATTGACTACGAAAAACATCATATTGACTACTAAATCTTGCCAAGAGTATGAGTAGATACATGAGTAAATGTCTCAAATTTACACCTTTTCAGATGATATTTAAGTAAAAAAAAAAAATAGGTATAATTCTGTATCAGGTTTCGTATTTTTTTCGTCTTTTATACTATCATCGGTAAGCAGATAAGTTTAATTGTAACATTGCTGTTGTGATTGCCAAATAATTTAAACCAAAAAACAAATTATATGTAAGCAGAATATAGTGTGTTGGTTTTTTTTATTTTTTAAAAGTTCTAACATTTGTTTTTTAAATTTAATAACAGTTTTCGTATTATATTTAACCCCGTTGTCTTCTTATTGCCCCTGTATCTGAAAAACACGCCAGGTATAGAAGTTTAAAGCTGTTTCATTTTTTCACTTCTGTGTCTTATATTTCCCCCATTATTGAGGAAAAAAATGAAACACATACTTTGTACACAAAACTATATATCTAGGCCAATTATCTTCAATTTAATGTTATCATGTGAAAGATATCAATGGATAGTATAATATAATCTGTTCTAAGACTCACTAAATAATCTTTACCTAACAGCGTCAAAAATGAAAAGAATTGTTTTTCTTCTCATATTTACCCCGCCTGACCCTACCTTACAATAAAGTAGACCGGTATGCGAAAATTTTGATGAAAAACACGGTGAAAAGCGATCGCATTTTAAACCAGCAAATTAAGGTGGAGATTTGGCAGATGTTATTTTTTATACAAAACTAACGGCCCGCCTCGGCTTCGCGCGGGTAGATATAGGTAGGTACTTATTTAACATAAAAATTAAAAATTATAATTAAATATTAATTATAGTGTATTATATTACTAAATATAGTGTAGATTGCCTAGCCTGTATAGAATTATGGGAAAATATCCGGTAATTTTTGTTTGTAATAAAAATTATCTAAAAAAGTTGTATTACCTTCGAAATTATGTGTACCTATGATATAAGAGAAAATTATAGGCTTTAAGTAGCTATAGGATGGCTACCCTGTATCTACTTAAAGCATATCATTTACCAATATTACAATAACCCGTTTCCCTCTTCGATTCCTATAATTAGCGATTAAGGATGAGCCATGATACCTACATTCTGGTTGCCCCCAATTACCAATTTATACAAAAATATCCAGCATGCATACTAAACACGGCAAACATAATTAATGTTACCTATTCAAATTATGACGCGTACCTACCTATAATCATGTGAAACTGATTCGCGAAGGCCGCTCTCCGGAACTTGAGGAAGCATCGAATTACGCGGGAACAGTCTTCCTTAGCGTTACAACGTTGCCGTTGCTCAATGGAAGGAAGTGTTGTCGTCGATGTTGAGGTAATGCTCGTCAGTAATGGAGCGGTCACCGCGAAGCGCGGGCGTGCATCCCCGGACTGGAGCCAGCATGGGCCAGTACCACACACTCAGGTAGGAGCTGGTGGCACGCGCCATTGGTTCGCGTGTTGCGTTTGTGTTGTGTTGCGTTAGCGTAGCGGTTGGTAAAGGAGGTAGGTGCCTCCTTGTTCGGCCGGGGGTAAGTACAACTGGTGGTGCTGTGTTGTGAAATGAAGACTGACCTTCTGTTGGTGACAACTCCCAATCACTTCAGTATTGATAGCGAGTTTTCAGCTAGTAGGTGGGGATCTACACATCCGGATTTGACTGATCTTTGATTTTGAAATTTGTAGAAAGTTGATTTGTGGTATTTCTAAACATCCCAATAGGGTTGTTTGGTCTGGTATGTTTAAAGAAGACCTGTGATTAAAGCCTTTTTAGAACGTAATAGTTTCACATTTTATAAGTAGGTAAGTAGGTACCACTGATACAATGTTCTGCAACTTGATAAAACTGCATCATTATTGTTCACAAGAGCGCGGGTTCCATTCCCATGTCGCACAGTGTTTTTGGGTACCTAACATTATCAACAGTGACGACAACGTCTTGTTACTACCCTTTCAGGGAAATTAACAACATATTCGCCTGAAGTTTTTAAGCTTCGGAACTAGAAAGCTGCAGCGAAAATGTTAAGTATTAAATTTCGCACACGTGCGTAAAACAGTGGCGAAAATCTTGTTCCAAAGTGATGAAGGTCACACGTAGCCGTAACTAGTAATCTACTCTCTTCTGACTGCCATCCGATCTACCTCTGCATATTGACCATGGCCGTACCTATTAACATAACAACGAGGTCACTGGGGTTCCAAAATACAAGGATTCAAATACATCTTATTTCCGACTCAGAAGGTTGGGTATTAGCCTATAATGCCCCAATGCGCACCACAAGGCTTTTTTCCGTCCTACCACTTATATGTATATATTGCTGTCTGTGGCCGATCTTTAAAAAAGAGAAGAGTAGAGTTGATCCCGTCATCGCCTCCAGGGTAAATAATCTTCTAATTTCGCTTTCGTCCACAACAATGTGCAATTCGCTTATGTTTTCGTTCAATACTTTACTGTTACAATAGTCGTGCTCAACCTCATGTACACAACGTGCATCACCTCTGATTATTGCTATCGTTGTTAAATGATCTATCATTCATGAGATAGCCTTCCTTGTGAACTAAAATGCTCCAGAAGTCCAGACCGATGATCGTAAAGACATGGTAAAGGTTTGTAAGTGCCGCTTTGTTTTTAGTCTTTGCCCAATTCAGTATGCGAAAAACTTCGCGATGACTTTCAAATTGAGTACTATCGCAGGTTTGCGTCTTTACTAAATGTACCTTGTGGAAACTCCCCATGGGGTTTTGGTCGGGTATAGTTAGCATGAGGCTTTCAAAATTTCTAACTACTAAATATACCCGAGTTGGAGTATCTTAATCGGGTATAATTAGGACCTAGCGTTGCGTGATTACTTACTACTAAATATACCCGGCTGTGTAATGCCAGACTTTATATGACCACAGACATCCATAGCCTGTGCTGGACCGCTTTTATGATCGTTACACTAAAGAGCAAAAATGTATATCAACACAGGCATTCTCTGTATTAGTATACATTAAACTCGCCATTTTCAAAGCAAACTACGTACGAGTGCAGAGCAAAGGATTCGGCAGGGCGGCAAAACGCAATGAGAACTTAGGATGCAAGAGCCCCCGACTCGGACAGGTTAGGCTCGAAGGGGATGACGGGGGCTCAAGTGAGCGAGTAAAGCGAGCGAATGAGCCCCCGTCATCTCCTTCGTGTTAGGTTTAGGTTGATGCATGCGTCATGTTCGTGAACGGGCGCCGTCAGTAGGGACTGGTCATCTCTTTGCTGCCATGGCTTATTTTAATTTATTATTTGAATTGTTGTTCTTTCTCATCTTTTCATTATGGACGGTTCTGCATCGTTCTCACATGTATAATTTTTAACATGAATGATGTAACCAAGACTTTGTCATTATTTTGATTTAAAAGAGTGTCCATGGAGTTTCTTGCCCGTTCTTCTCCATAGGTACCTACGCTTTGGAATGGGCCACTAGCTTCATTTTTTCTGACTGACTGACTTCTTGACAATTCAAAAGTGCCTGTAATTGGTTTAATTGAAATAAATGCTTTGAGTTTGAGTTTGAGTTCCTTTAAACCCTTTAGACAGAAATAGGGGCCGCGCGAATCGGGGCTCCGTCAAATACCGTCTTATTATTATTGCTTGTAAACCAACTTAGATCTGCCACGTGATATTCCCCACCCTAAATACTCGCACTATGCACCAATTTCGCCATTATTGAAATAGGGTATATTTAGTAATGATTCATTTTAAACAGGTGCTTATAAATATAGGCATGTATAACGCGGCGACATATTAATCAGAATTTGGGATTAAAAAATAATTAAATCCGGTAGCAAAAATAGTAGGTTGGCAGCTACAGCGAAAGATAATTCTAAGAAGAAAGTAGCAGCTTTAATAATCAATTGTTAGCTTTATTTTAATTTAAACTGGCATCGAGTTTTAGTTTTGGTAACTGAATTTATTGTTAAGCGAACACTTGACGGCGGATAAAAAGTAGAAAATGGGCATTTTTAAATTATACAATGAGGTCAACTTATAAATAAAGTTAACTAATTGTCTTTAATAATAATAAGACGTAGTCGACGGAGCCCCGCTTCGCTGGGCCCGTATTGTTGTCTACAGGGTTTAGAGGAACCTAACCTAATCTAAGTCGGGGTGCCCCAAGCCCCGAGCTCGCTTAGCTCGCTCTTGCATCCTAAGTTCTCAAGTTCAACCTTGTGTGTTTCTGGGAATGAGTATTCAGAGATGCCTATAGTTGCCTATAATACAATGTTTGTTATCCCACTGTTAATATTAGTCGCCATGTCATTATTTATAGGACCTCCCCTATGATTTCAATTGACCCTGTTTAATATGTTCGCTACCTTAAAGTAGCCGCCATTAGTTTTTTATAATTCCTTGCATTTTGTAGCTCATATAATAAAATTATTGCTAAAATATTTAATCGCTGCCAAGTTATTTTTTTAGTATCAAATAGTTACCTTTAAGTTGTTAGTCGCCTGGAAAATAATAAGCCCTTAATATACCCGAGTCGCGGTGTCTTGGTAAGGTACATTTAGCGATAGTCACTCGAAAATGTAATGATCTCCTAATTATACCCGACGTCGGCGAGGTCCGTGACGTCATTGGCGTCCCAACAAGGTACATTTAGTAAAGACGCCCCAGGTTTGGCAGCCATTGTTCTTCTTACAATAATTATTCTGATACGTTATTGTTTTATTTTCCGTGTTATGTTACAGTCGATTGATTGATATTTTCAAACGCCAATGCCATTGTATAGATTCTTTTCCCACAAATCTGTATCTATTGATGTTTTCTCACTGTCATTGATGTTACATAATTAGAGGATTTTGTTAGTGATTCACTTTTGTTTTTGAAGTCACGAACATTATTTACTCATTTGCAGTAGAAACATCAACACGGGTGTAATGCAACACATAGATATTAGCGCAGTGCTTAGCTAATTACCTACGTGTTGTCACTTGCCAGGCCATTGCCCACAGACACCATAGCGTACTGCTAATTGCTCGGTTGGACCTTGTGTATATTGCTTAGAATCAACTGCAACAACAGATACCGTCTCCGGATAAGGCGCACCTACCTACGTTTATACTTTTTGTGCTCAATTACACTAATCGTGCCGGTCCTGCAAGGTGTTACAAGAAGCTTATCAGGAAGACATCCATTTGTACCAACATGTTATTAAAACATTAGTTTTTAATTCACGGAACTTCTTATTATCGCATTCAGCTCTAATAATTTATTCTCAACTAGCTGCGCCCCGCGGTTTCACCCGCGTAAATGTCGATCCCGTGGGAATATCGGGATAAAAACTATCCTATGTCCTTTCCCGGGACTCAAACTATCTCTATACCAAATTTCATCGAAATCGGTCCAGCCGTTTTCATGTTATGTCGTGACAACGGAAAACGGGTTTCATTTTTATATATGTTACCGGCCAAACCCGATTTCAGGACAAACTAGTTTAGCCTAGGCTAAACTAGTTCTTCCTATACGCGATAGGGGGTGCCCTTCGCTCGCCCTTGGATCTTATGTCGACGGAGCCCCGCTTCGCGGGGCCCCTATTTCTGTGTAAAGGGTTTAAAGTAACCTAACCAAACCGAACCTCGGGGTGCCCTTCGCTCGCCCTTGCATCCTATGTCGACGGAACTAGTTTAGCCTAGGCTAAACTAGTTTGTCCTGAAATCGGGTTTGACCGGTAACATATATATAGATTCAGTCAGTCATAAGGGGTGAAGTCGGAATGCAAATGTTTCCAATTATGTAAAATGTTCGGAAATGTTTCACAATGACTTGTAACAGACTGTTAGGTCATGTGGCCCTGCACGCGATACCTACAAGGAATCCACCGGAGCACGGTGCCTCCACCTACCAGGTGATATATTCATTGACCCACTTTGAGGGATATCACCGATGTCCGGAATTGTCGAAAGTGCTGTTCAAGGATGCACGCGAGTTTTGTTTTTGTTGCATCTTGTCTAGTACGTTGGTTCAGTCCTAGTATCCTAGTAATAAAGTCTTCTTTTAGAAATTCGTTGATATAGTAGGTAATCAAACCAGAATACTTCCACGGCCTTGAATACACGCATCTTTTTTTTTGTTTTGTAAACTTCGCCGCATCATTGAGTAAAGAGTTGATCCGAGTATCATTAATACGTAGGTAAGTATAGCGTAGGATGTCTTCTTTTACAATTTCATGTTATTACATATTCATCTATTCATAGCTTCCAAATATTTATTCATAATTATGTACATTGTGCATTGATTATTTCCTTACATGAAACGAATGAATCAAGTAGCTTTGTGACTTGAGTCTGAAATTATTCGATTCCTATCTTAACTCTTCTTTCGTCGTTACATAACAGGCCAACTGTTATATCTTCAGACTAGTTATTTATGTGTCTATTTGTACAGATGAAGTTTAATATCTCAGTGACGTCATCCTGAAAGTATCCCTAAGGCATCGTTCTGTTTCCTTGTCTCATCTCAGTGTTTTGCCATCAAAAAGCCAACCACGCTGTCGATTAACATTCATCTAAACTTTAAATTGGATCATTGTTATCATTAACCTCTTATTTTGAAAGACTGGAGGAAAGACTGGTGATTCAGATCTAATCTCTCAAACGTGTGCAAACGTATCAATCGGTCTGACCAACGACTTCCGCACTACATCTTCGTCATCCGCTGCATCCACTGCATCTCCTAATGAAGATGACTTGAATGACTTCATCGTCATCACTTTCCTACACAAACTTAATCGTAAGCGAACCTCTTCCTGAAGCTAAGGCTTACATTGTTCATCGTCATAAATAAAGTTTTTACTAGAGCTTCAGTTTAAATAATCATCATCATTCATCCCTAATCTTATCCCAATTTATTTGGGGTCGGCGCAGCTTTTCTTCTTTCTTGTAAGGTCATGGAGCAAATTGTTTGTCGCATTTACAACCTTCATTTTCTGGAAATGGTAAAACCTAGTCACAAATATTCAGACATCAAGATAGACCCTAAAAACTACATCAACAATCGTACAATTACAAGACCGATGAAGCAGCTACGTAAAAAAACAACAATGCATTAATCGTAGTTTGCAAAATGCTAAGAAATTAGAGCATTATGGTAATCCGAGGAAATTTACGCATGACCGATGATAATTGACGTAATAACAATATTAACATAGACTGGTGCTAGTAGGTTCTTGATGTAAGCACGACATTCGTGCCTGTCAATTCCTCAAATTGCGATTTCAGGGCAACGCTGCATCGGACAGGAAAAGGATGTAATAAAAAACTACATACAAATTACATGCTCGTACATCATTCTGTCACTGCAATTGATTGAAATTACGAAAAGTGATTTCTGTACTTAGCTGCTGTTTCTTTAAATAGAAAATTTCATATTTTTGAGTTTCCTGCCCGAGTAGGCATTCTAGGTAGGTAGGTATCTATTATGATCAATTTAGTGTTCACGTTAGCGTATTTACGGCATTTTCAACATGGATTAAAACAATATCATCAAGGATGTCAGTAGTTTTGCTAAAAAAAAACTACTTAACTTTAAAATTTTTTTTATCATATTATATTTATAATAATATTTATTTTATCATTTATTTATTCAAAATTTCGTAAATAACATCTTAACAGCTATAACGCCGATGCAATGTTACTACCACAAAGATACACATACATCTAACTTACATTGAGTAGGTAAAATCACTTCTCAACATTTTCAATGCTATTTCTGTGAACTTCATCAGGCTGCAGTGAAATATATCTAATCTACCTCATTTGAAATGATATTCAACAATCTTATGGCGCGTCACAAGGGGGCAAACTTGTTCAGGTTAGTCCTAGAGGATGGCTCCAGCAGCGTTGGCGTGGGGTGGCCGGGCGGCGCGCGCGGCCCCAGCTCCGCTAACAGATCGGGGTGGTGAAGCCAGCCGCGCAGCACCCGAAACACTAAGCTACACAGAGCGATGTCCCTCCGCACCGCCAGCCTGCTGTACCCTACCACCCCTATTACAAAGAGACTGGTACATGAGTGCGAAGAAGGGATAGACACTGCACAGCTTAAAAAACAAAAAACGTGTGAATTTGTTCTGGATTCTTTCCACCATGATACTGTATTTAGCCTCATAGGGGTTCCAAACGATAGCACTCGTTTCAAGACGGCTCCGTACCAGCGCATTTGGAAATAATTCTAACCACTGCTGTGCTCTGAATGTCTTTGCAGTATCTGAGTATAAATCCAAGATTTCGGAAGGATTTGCCGCATATATCTAAGATGTGCTCACGAAACATTAATACCGGAACCAGCTCCACCTCCAGGTCCCGCACATGCGTGACTCGTGACATGACCGCGGCTTCCATCCCATACTGATGCACCCAGAAGTTCCCGCGCGCGAGTGTAGCTCATTATACTGCATTTGAAAACGTTAAAACCTGACTTATTATCTACAATCCACTGAACCACCCTATCAATGTCTTGTTGAAGCCACTCACAGTCCGAAGTATTTGCTACCGCCAGAAACAACTTGAGGTCGTCTGCAAATAGCAAACACTTCGCCTCCCTCACGACCTCCGGGAGATAATTGACTATCAGAATGAAGCCTAATGGACCGATATTGCTACCCTACCACACCCCCGAAAACGTGAAATTAGGCTTGGAGACGTGTCCGCCATATTCGACGTACTGCCGGCGGTCGCCAAGGTAGCTCGCGAAGAATTGCAGAAGGTGTTGTGTGAAACCAAATGCCGCAAACAGCCAACAGCACATCGTTGTCGACGGTGTCGAACGCCTTCCAAAAGTCGAAGTACGCGGAGTCTACCTGCCCCCCAGCGGCAACAATAGGCACCAGGTATGTCATGAAAGACAACAAGTTACTCCCCACACTTCGACCAGTCCGGAAATCGAGTTGAGCGTCAGTCAGGCGAGAAGTTACTTGATCTGAAATACACTTGTGCAACACCGACTCAAACACCTTAGCAAACGCCGACAGCACCGCCACCGGTCGGTAGCCACTAACATCAGTTCCCGAACTTCCCTTCGGGACTGGGATCACTCTAGTGATTTTCCATTTGTTGGGATATTGACCTAACTTTAAAAAGAAATAATACGGAATAATCTTATCAATACGTCCACCAATTCTGCTGAGCGTGCCCGCCTGCTGGCTGTGGGTGAGTGGGAGTCGGGGCCCTGGCTTCAAGCACTCCCGTCACCCAACATAGGCACTATACTGGGTGACACTACCTTTCGGCTCGCTTCCTGCCTGCGTTTGGGCGCTCCTTGCGGGGCTCCGCATCGCTCTCAGTGCGGTGAAGCTGTCGACTGCCTTGGACACCATGGCCTATCCTGCAGTAGGAGCGCAGGCCGGATAGTACGGCACGCCAGCATTAATGACATCATCCGTCGTGCTCTTGTAACCGCCAGGGTGCCAGCTGTTTTAGAACCCAACGGCTTGGCACGCGACGATGGAAAGAGACCAGACGGAATGACCATAATGCCCTGGAAGTTAGGCAGACCTTTGGTGTGGGATACAACATGTGTCGACACCCTTGCGCCATCCCATCTTCCTAGCACGGTGGGCTGTGCTGGGGCGGCTGCTGCAGTTGCAGAAAACCTCAAACGGCGAAAATATTGCAACCTGATTGGGAGTTCGAGCCGTTCGGGGTTGAAACACTAGGGCCATGGGGTCCGAGTGCCCACTTGGTCTTTCGGGATATCGCCAAGCGGTTAGTCGACTCTTCACGTGACCAGACGGCTGGCCTATTTCTTGGCCAAAGAATTAGCATTGCCATACAACGTGGCAATGCTGCCAGCCTTTTGGGCACTGCTCCTGTTGACAGCGATGCGGACGAATTCTTTGATGCCCTATAATGATTGTTTATTTTTTCCTAGAATTGTACTGTATTGTATTGTTGTGTATTGTAGCTTATATTATGTAAATATATAACTTTAAAAACAAATTTAAAATCTGCAATACTGGCCTTTCAAGTACCGCGCTACAGTCTTTTACTATTCATGGTGAAATTTTAATCACCGTTTTCCTCTTAAGGGGTCATTGTACTCATCATTATGAACAACTTTTACTAAGGAACCAAACCGGAAATAGTGAAAAAAAAAATCTGCTGTTTCCTACATTTATGTTCACATAAGTCGTCAAAATGCTGATATTTTTTTCGCAATTTCATGGTTTCATGGTTTTGGTTTTATGGTTTGGTTTTTGGTTTTGGTTGGTTGGTTTCTTTACTAAGAAGTCAAGAAGTCAGGTCAGACAGACGTCTGTCACCAGGCTGTATCTCAAGAACCGCGATAGCTACTAATAGCTAGACTGTTGAAATTTTCACAAATTATGTATTTCTGTTGCCGCTATAACAACAAACACAAAATAATCACCCGATAAATTTTTGTTTAATAACGTGTTATTTAACAAGCAATTCGTTTTTTATTAATTTTATCTCATAACACAACGTTTGGAATAAAAACGTTTTACATATTGACTTATTAGTACGCAATTTCCTAAAAATGAAATTCATTCTTTCATCGACTTGCGCTAATAGAAAAAAGAAATTATGTTTAGAGGGCTACCCGGAACCGAACTAGTTAGATTAGGTTAATTATAAAAAAAAAATGTTAGGTTAGGTTAGGTTAAAACTGTGACCCCAGGTTAAAACTGTGGCCGGCGAGTGCCAGAAACGACTAGATTATATAGAAAAAAAAATACTTTTACACAAAGGTTATAGATTATGCCGACGCCTGCTACCTGGATGCTACTGAAGAGCTATTAAACAAGCTTGAGCGCTTGCAAAACCTGTGCATTCGCTTTGTTTTCGGTCTTCGAAAGTATGACCATGTTTCTCACCTTCGCAAGGAACTCAAGTGGCTCCCAATCCGCCTTCGCAGGAATACTCGGATTTTATGTCTCCTCTTCAACATCTTACACAACCCGTCTTATCCTTCCTACCTGCGTGAGCGCTTTTCTTACGCTCGCCCTAGCGACGCACCGTGCAGATCACACCTAAGATCCCTTCTTAAATCTCATCCTCATAAAACAAGCTACTATTCTTATTCCTTCTCTGTCCATGCTGTAAGATTGTGGAACTCACTTCCGCCTAGCATTCGTGATTTAAAAACTATTTCTTTATTTAAATGTCGCTTTCCTCTATACTGTGAGTATATATATATATGTTTATATATTTTAGTGTTATGTATTTATTTAAGTATTCTTATGTTATTTTTTTGCATTATATTTGTGTAGGTTTATTTAATATTTTAGTTTTAGACTTCACACATTCATATTTTTCTCTTCTTGTTCTCACACACTATTGTCTACATTTCTTTTTTTACTTTTCCTTTCGCTGGTCTGCTGGAAGAAATTTCTTAAGAAATAAGCAGTACCTTTGTACTCAAATTGTAATTATGACATATCCTTATGTATTTTACTGTGTGTACATAAATAATAAAATAAATAAATAAAATAAATAAAGGTTATGGTAATAAAATAAATAAAGGTTTAATAAATAAATAAAACATATAATTTAGTCGTTTCTGGCACTCGCCGGCCGCTACCGCGGCACCGCTCGCTTCGCTCGCTCGGCTCGTGAGCACCTCCCCGCGCCATTGATATAGTGACGCGAGTGCTCTCGCCTCCAGGTCCCAAGGCGGGGATCCGGCCAAAAGGGTCGCCGCCTCGAATGAGATCGTGCGGTACCCGCGAACAATCCTGACGGCCATCGCCCTCTGCGGCCTTCGCAAGATTGCGATGTTGCGAGCCGTGAAGTTGTTCGCCCACACGGGCGCCCCGTAGAGCGCCATCGACCGCACGACCCCCATGTACAGCTTCCGGCAAGACGTGTCGGGCCCCCTCTGATTGGGTAGCAGCCGCGACAATGCACCCGCGGCGCCCATCAATTTGGGAGCCAGATGCCGGAAGTGCGGCCCAAAGTTCCACCGACTGTCAAGAACGAGCCCCAGGTACTTCATCGTCGACCCGACAGTGATGGTAACGCCTCCCACGATTAAGTTGGATCCCGAAGGTGGCGCGCGCCGGGCCGTATGGAAACACAGGGCCTCGGATTTGTTCAGGGCTACCTCGAGACCCAACCGCCGGATCCTCGTAACGACTTGCGCAACTCCTGCTGTCGCCAGTTGTGCTGCGTCTTGGTACGTACTCCCCCGCGCTGTCACCAGAGTGTCGTCGGCGTAGCAGGTAATGCTAATGCCATAGAGGAGCGTACCACGCAGCACCCAGTCATATCCGATGTTCCACAGGAGCGGCCCCAGTACCGACCCCTGTGGAACACCACACGACACCTTTCGCCGTCCCCATCCTTCTCGCCCAGGGTAGACGACACACCTGTCCGCCAAGTAGGCCCCGACTTTGCGGCGAAGGTAGTTTGGCACCCCGTGATACCGAAGTGCCTCCCTAATGGAACTCCAGGGCAAGGTGTTGAAGGCATTGGCGATGTCGAGGGACACCGCCAAGACGACCTCACCCTGGGACACTGCTAGGAAGCAGTGTCCCAGCAGTAGCCTGGCGGAGGACCGCCAGGCTACTGTAGTTGCGGATATCTCTAAATGTAATGAATGGCTAGATTTTAGAAACAGGAACTTCTGGCGATAAATTGCAAATTGAATGATAAACACTTCCCAGCTCATATTTTTTCTAGAGATTTCTTGTTCTTGTATTAGATACTAAGTGATTGCGCGCGCGCACGTTACTAGCTACCTATCATTATGGCATCCTATAATAAATTTGGCTTAATTTCAAACTCGTTATTTAATCAATGTAAATACATAATAACGACGGCCCCATCAATTATTAGTTTATAACAATATTGTTAGTAGATGAAACGATTTTGTTAATGACGTATGAGAGTTGCGCACGCGTACAACTACAGGCATTCACAGTTTGAGTATTCTAGTTATTGCATCACCCGTTATTTAATTGGCAACCTGTTCGATAGTGCAGCGCATCAATACGTGCACTGTTGTCTGCCCCACGAAAGACCTATGTATGTAGGTCCGTCAAGTGAAATACGTACCTAGTCATTACATTCCGATGCAACGTTTTATTAAATTGCTGATGCGTGAAATCGTAAGAATGATTTTCCAATGAAAAGTTTGTTAAACATCAGAATAATATATGTATCGTCTGTATCGTTATCATAACATGTCCGAAATACAATTGATTCATCAGTGCGGGTATTATCTAAACATAAATTATGATACCTACAATTTATATAATAACACTCGTAGCGCTTGTGTATCTACGCAGGCGCCATGTTTGATAACACGCTCATTGTCCTGCACCACGGCATGCGGCACCACAAAATATAGAGAGTACAGAAGTAAATCACATGTATGTACTTCACTTTTCATACCTAAGCTAAAAAAAACTGAAAATCTAAAAACAAGCCCATTTTAAATTAAATAAAAGTTGGAAGCAGGCGGGACCCATTTGAGTTTGAAAATATAAAAATGGTAAGGGTCCCGCCTGCTTCCAACTATTATTTAATTTAAAATGGGCTTGTTTTTAGCTTTTCAGTTTTTTTTTTTAACTTTAGTTTTTTACCGCAGTCGGGTTTTTTGATTTTTTTTAATTTAATTTTTTTATTTTATTCTTTTTAGTTATGACTTGTAAATCCCACTTAAGTGTGATAGTTTTCCTTTAAACTTCGTAATATATAGGTAGTACTGCCGTAACTAACTACAACCGTTTAGTTGGTAGAGGGGGGGACGGGTAAGTAATATATGATATAATTACAAAACCTCTAATATTTACAAGATATAATAACTGAACCTATAATTTTATTTGATATAATGATCAGTTAATACGATAAACGATTGATATAATTTTAATGTAACTAATTTCTATAAGAGTAACAGACAATATAAAATCGTTTGATGTACAGACGCCAGCACATCAACCTTCACCTAACTGGCACATTTTCCCAATCAACTTTGAACCTTATGTTTTAGTGATAAAGTTGAAAATCTATTAAAGAAATTTGACAGATTGTAGTAGGTTGATGTGCTGGCGTCTGTACCACTCAATAGACATAAAACCTATTTAGTCTAATATGATAAAAACTTTCTTTTTTCATCCCATGTCATCCTATGCCGACGGAGCCCCGCTTCGCGGGGCCCCTATTTCTGTGTAAAGGGTTTAAAGTAACCTTACCAAACCGAACCTCGGGGTGCCCTCGCCCTTGCATCCTATGTCGACGGAGCCCCGCTTCGCGGGGCCCCTATTTCTGTACCTAACCAAACCGAACCTCGTGGTGCCCTTCGCTCGCTCTTGCATCCTACGTCGTCTATTGCGTTCGTTGAGTTCGGGTGCGGTAACGGTAACGGAAATAATTCGGAAGCCACGAAGGCTTTCTAACCTAAGCTGTCCGAGTCGGATTGCTCTGAAACGGGGTGTTTACCATAATGACGGTATCAATATAATATATTGATACCGTCATTAATTTATTTAATCATTTTCACAATATGGCGTCCAGTAGTCGCCATATTGAATTTTCATTAACGTCATGTCTTTAGTGACACTCACCGGACTAAGAGGAATCGATTGACGTGTGAATCATAAAAATCGGCCCAGGCGTTTGGTCTGTATAGTGCTCCCACCACTCCTTTGCGTCGCGCAGTCGGGTAAAAATCATGTTTTCAACTTACCTATTTGGTGGCGTGAATTTACCTTACAAAAAAATTACTTCGTTTATACTGATTCAAAATAGGAAACTATTATATAAATCGAGCTTAGATAGCCAACTTACCACATATTCTTGCCATGATCACAAAAAATATCAACTCTTAATAGTTATGATCGGCGGCGGCGCGGCGCGGCGGCTACGCGGGCGGCCGGCTCGCCGAGCATTTCTATCTTAACTGTTTATATGCGGAAGATGAGCGTATTTTTAGCTTATAGGTACTACAATAAATACCTAATATAAATTGTAAAAATATTACAAGGTCATGTTCGCTTTTACGGCGCGGGCGTGGGGCCGGGGCGCTTACCTACCGCCCTAACTATTCTGTGTTACGTTAAAACGAACCATCGAAATACAAGCAAATACCTACTTACCTCTCTGAAACAACTGGTAGCTTAAAAAACAACCGTCCACTGAACAGTTATAATAACTTCTTTTTTGTTGCTCCATTTTTGCACTTCATAGACGCGTGTCTCAAGCGGATGGCACTCGCGCTCGCACTGTTTCCAACCGTTCCGAGATATCGTGTCCATGAGCGGTGTCTATGTGTGCGTTGCTCGAGCGCACTTTGTATGTAGATTGACTTCTGTGCCTTTGTGTTTTGTGACGGCACTACCGCATCTTCGCGTATCACTTCAGATACGATCATTCGCAATTTCGCATCGGCTGCAACAGTAACGTCGCGATATGTTGTCTTGGTAAGAAGTCGAGAGCGCAGCACTTCGCACTACGTATTCATTCGGATTTTTGCTTTTATCCAATACTTGTATTCTCCTAACAACATAAGACGCCGACACTGTTGAAGCAAGAGTCATCATCATCTGCCTATTTCACACTTGATTGACAGGATTTTTTTTTTAATATTTCGATTCTAATGCATTAAATCTGTTTTTGAAAAGTACAGAATTAATCTCCATTAAATTATATGTAGGTATACAACCATGAATTAAGTAGGTTTCGTGTACTAGCAGGAGTATAACAATAGAAAATGTTGCAGAAATGAGGCAAATAAAATTTTGATCTTAAAGCACTCTTTAATGCTTCGCATTATGAGATGAGTCGTGCAATAGTTTCTAATATTTACCTACCATTAAAAACGGTTAGGAACACTTACGTTTTTCGAAACGCTCACTTACCGCTTATTTTCTCCTTTTCAGGTCATTCGTGATTTCCTTGGCAATCGCGATAGCAATAACCAAATCACCAGCCAGTGGTTTCACTATACCTCGGCATAATTTTAATTCACCAGATCTGGAAACCGAAGAGAGCAAACAGGTAGAAGTGAGAAACGATTTGAAGACCTTAAATGAGAATGAGACAATATATAACAACACGACAAAAGGAGACTCAGATTCTACTGTAATAGCAATCAACCACACCAACAATAATAACAAGCAAAATTACGGTGATGAAAAAGTTGATGAGAAACCGTTGATTGTCAACGAAACTGCTGAGACACGAACAAAGATATCAAAAAATAACACAATCGAAATTTTATCCGATACAACAATAATAATTTCGACCGAAACATCTAGTTATGAAACTACAGCACCAAGTGCAAGTCAAACTGAAAGCCTAAAAACTGAGAGAAGTCAAGATCTTACAACTACATCTTTACCTCAGACTTTATTTACTACTGAAACCGAATATTCAACTGTTACAAATACAATAGAGGAAAGTGAAGTCCAAGAAAATGAAACAAGATCACCAGAAGATCAGAATTATACGGGAGGTATGACTTCTACTGCAACACCAGGGACAACCAACGTGAATAATAATGATGCAAATAAAAGTGAAAACAAGAAGAATGATTTTAACAACGATATTAACAATGTGAACACTGTAATAACAACTATTGCAGATTCTGAAAGTAAAGATACAACCGAAACCTATTTTTTTGACCAGAAAAGTGATCAAACAAATACTTTAGAAGAAAGTACGACAGCAAAAACTGACGAATCGCTTGATGCATTTACGACTGCTTCAGCTGAGATAAAGACAGATGTAATATTAGAAAAGGCTTCGACAGAAATGATGTCAAAAACCTCTTCTACTGAAGGTTTTACCACTGACTTGTATCCAGCTACATTACCGCCTTGGAAAATATATACAACGATTGATAGAAAACGCACAAGCACTGAATACATCATATCAACAGATAAAGATATGGCACTAGCAGAAACTGCGCAAACTCGTATGAATCTAGAAAATGTTTTTACTAACACACCCATAACATCATTAGAAAAATTAAGAAATGATCTTATTGATGCTCAAGAGTCAACGACAAGACAACTTGAAACAACAACTGGGACCGAAACTATTGTAAGTAATGCTTCAGGGTCTGTAACAAACACATTCATGACAATGATGGGTACCGAGACTGAGACCGAACCAACGAAACTGGAGATTGTGTCTAAAAGAGCAGGCTACAAAGACAACCGAGAGACGACAACTCCTAAGCATAAAGAAGCTACTACCACGGAGCTCTTGCCTAGAGTGAGCACGAATAATACGGAGATGTATAGTAGTATGTACGAGACTGAAGTTGAGGTAGTAAAAAACAAGAATGGTAGTGTCCATGAGTCGCAAAGTCAATTGGTAAGTTGATTTTAAGTTTTAAAATATTGTTAACTTTGTGACTTACATAAAGGTGCGAAGAGCCCGCTGTCGATTGACGTCGACCGTCGTCATAAGATGAAAAAATGTGTTACAATGTTGTCGATCGACCGCGGTCTGGTTGCACTCTTATGTTCCTATACCTATGTCTCAGTCCGTGCCTCGGAAAGCACGTTAAACAGTTTGTCCTGACATCGGCAGTCATTCGTGGATCTTTGACGGTACTCCCTTACTTCTCCTAAAATTGTTTGTCCGAAAATCATTATCACACGTTTGCTATAAACTTCAGACACCATAATGTACAAAATTTCGAAATTTTGTTTTACATAATTATCTTTATTTCTAAAACCATTCTGTCATAATTAAATCTCATAATTTTGCATGAAATAAAGTCATATGTCGTAAGTATTGTATTGTATAATGTGTATTATTACGAATGTTCATTTAATAATACAATTGTTAGTCCTAAAACATTTACTAAAAATTAGGTAAAGACAGAAACTAATCGCTGTAAATCCGCCTCTTTGCAGTCTTGTCCGCCCTACCCCTAGAGTGTAATTTAGAATCGCGTAGGCGCGTAGGGGCGAGGCGGCCCGCGGGCTGAGGAGAAGGAGGCTGCGAGCGAGCCAAGCCGTCTGCGATGATTAGCATGCATGGGACCGCCGCCGCGCCGGAGACCCGCAGAGCCGCGAAACATGCCTGCTACATGTTGCATGCTTGCTGGCAAGCTGCATGCTCGCTTGCTTTTTTTTATGGATGGGAAATCATCAAATGATCCCTCCCGCTCTGGGTGGAGCGGAAGGGAGAGTCAGACTCTTACTGACTAAAACCCATCCGTGTTCCTTCCTTAGACCTTTATGTTCCGGGGTAGCGGTAACCCTTTCGGACAGTCCTGCACCCCCGGCAGGCTTCGGCCCTGGCAGGCCCCTTCCTTTTTGCTGACATCTCTTTGAGGCGCGCGTGGAACACGTACGCGCCGTCCAGCACGGGCCTGGTCCTGATCGGACGGTGAGCTACCCATTACTCTCAGTCCGCAGGCCCGCGCCTACGGTGGTCGGGAGTCTTCACGCGTCTCCCGTGGCGGCTGGGACGTGAGGCTCTCTCCCTCTGCCATTCCGCCACCTCCTTCGCTAGCATGACTGCTTCGCAGAAGGAGGTGACTGCCTCCCACTCCCTCTCGCCCCGAACCATAGCTTGAACCAGGGCCGGACGCGAGAGGTCGCCGCCGCTGCCGATCGCCTCTACGAGGGCACGGCGGTGTTCCTTGCGTGCTTGCTTGCATGCTGCATGCTTGCTTGCACTTGCACGCCTGAGAGAAGTTCATAACTAAAGCTTTGTAATACAAATTTGTTTTAAACACATTATTTGGATAAAATAATAAACATTAAATAATTTGAATTTAGGACTTATAACTTTTATTGAAAAAGGTTTTAAGTCTTTTGTATATTATTGATTGAAACAAAAGGGCATATTTTATTTAGGGATTTAAATTTTATGGCATGTACCTAATATTTATTTGTGACTTAAGTTCGGGCAAATTATCATTCGGACAAATGATGATTAGGACAAAAAAAAATTATGACACTTTTGATTATGGATTAAAAAGTTAGGTAACACAATAGAGAACCATCTTTGACAGTCGTTACGGGTGGTCAGAAGCCCGAAACTCCAAACAACCAGTCTTGCCAAGAGGTATCGTATTAGCCAGTCACTGGGTTGTGGAGGTCAGATAGGCAGTCGGTCCATGTGAAATACTGGTAGTCAGATGCACCCGGTTAGACAGGAAGCCGACCCCAACATAGTTGGGAAAAGGCTAGGCATAAGATGATGATGACCTATGTCTCAGTCTACATCATTTTCATGTCAACTGTTATACTTCTTCTTCGTCTTCTTTTCCTCTCGAACCCGTTCGTACCTTGGTAAAAATATATGCCAGTCAGCAAGATGGTAGCACCCGGCGCCGAGCATACATATGGGTAACGTGTGTAAAATGTTAAAATCAACCACAAGTGACAAAGCACCCGATTAAGGGGCATTCAAAAACACATTTGATTTTTTTAAACAATTTATTTCCATAAAAGTATCTCTTCCATAATTAATTCTGATATCCATTTTCATACCGGGCTTGTTCCGAAAGAAAAACTGTACTTTTAAAATTGCCTATTTAATTTTGCAAACATTTGCAGGCTGAAGATGCGATTAAAGAAGAGTTATTAAGAGAAGAAACGCTCAACGACAACGAAGAGAATGCGAAGCTTTTTACAAATTCGAAACAAGGGATGTACGTTGATGGTGTGCCAGATATTGTTACCGACGACTCGCTTAGCGTCAAACCCATAGGTCAGGAAAAAAAGAAAAATGCCATTTTATATGCCATCAATCCAAAGTACAAACCTCTTAAGAAAATTGACATACAACCACCAAAACAGTTCGTTCGCGACCCAGATGACAACAGCTGGAGAAACGAAAGCATTAGCTCTTTAGGAATCGTTTTCAAACCGAAGAATGCATCAAAATCTTTCACGCAAGTCTTAAAAAACAAAACTGAGATTGAGTTAGGAAATATGACCGATAAAGACAGCAAGGACGATCTCCCAGACTTAAGAGTTAGACTAGAAAAGATAGCTGAAGTAAGAAAATCCAAGAAAAAGATTAACAAGTTTGGAGATACGGAGTATAGCGACTATGAGGAATCAAGTGAAAACACTAACCCTTCTAGAGAAGACATGACCACGCCGATGAGCCCCTCCACGGAATCGATATTCAATTTCACCCCGCCTCCACCATCTCAATCATCTACGACAGAGTTTGATCTCACGGTAAACGTAATTTCAAGAGAACATTTTGACATTTTCAAGACCGAAAAGACTTCTCCTATAACAACAAATAAACCGAGTAAATTCTACAACTTGGCAGAATACTACGACACTACCGACGAATATGATGCCGATTACGTGAATCAGCACAAAATTGATTTAAAGAAATTCACTAAAGCAATGAAAACAAAGGAGACCTTCGCTACGCAATCCCCCGAATTGCTACGTACACAACCGATCATAGAATATCAACCGGAGAGGAAGGCCACTCTTCAGTACTTCCCACCTACACAAAAAGTTATACAAAAAGTAAATATGAAAGATTACGATACTAATTTCAATAGAAAAGTGAACATGTATACCAATAATAAAGAGCCTCCCAAAAACGTGCTGACCACTTCTTTTGGCACAGTTGCTCCCATACCAATAGAATCATATGAACCATTAAATAAAGTAACAATGAAGCCTGCTTACACTCCAATGTACCAAAATGACAACTTGGACAAGAACCTGTATTTAACGAACCAGCCAAGCGTGTCCGAGCTTCCTCACGGCGGACTTGTAGCAAACGACGGACATTTCAACAGAGCCTCGTATGTAATCAAACATTACCGGGACTTTATTAACGAGGCGGCGAAAGGCGGCGACGACGAAAGGAGCGAGGATTATACGTATACCGAGGCGCCCGCCCGCGGCGTCGCCGTCAATGAGTTGTCCAAGATGCCCCCCCGGGACAGCAACCAGGGGGAGGAGGAGTACGAGTACGACGTGAAGTTCCGTAAAGATATTATGAACCGATTCGTTGATAACTTCAATCAGAACAGTGATAGGTTCAAGGTGGACTTCCCGATCTTGTACAACAGCAGTGTTGTGCACAGGCAGACCCCGGACCACGGGAGAGTGGCGTCGTCGTCTGCGTTCATGAAGAGGTTGTACGAAGTTAATTCGCGACCGGCCAGCATGCTGATGAGGCCGTGCGACCCTCACTGTGACAAGACGGTGGAGCTGTCGCCCGAGTACGAACTGCACTACTACATGCCAGACGAAGAAGAGAAGGAAGAAATAGTGCCGCGCGCCATCACAGCGCCGTATCGCTACAGGTTATGAGATACGCGTTGCGTGCATTTTAGCTAATGCAATAGTTAGTCGGGTCGGGAGCTGTGCGGGCTGTACTTCATGACAATAAATTACAATTTATTGCTGCTTATCGTAGTTAACGGTTGTCGAATGATCGGCAGAGCGAATAGTAATTATATAAACAGTAATGATTTCGCGAATCAAGTAAGTAGTTGTAAAAACAAAATTGTTCTGTGAAACTGTGGCAGAATTGGGATTTGAGTTGTTCACTAAAATGTATTACTATGTACCTACTAAATACACAATAGTAATCTAGCTAGTATTCAGGTATAACCTGAATTAAAATATCTGTAAGCAAAATCAAATGTAAAGTATACAGGATGTCCCGAAACTCAACGTCAAGCGGGTACGGGGCGATAGGCTAGGTTACCAGTCCTGGCAAAATTAAAGGAATACTTTTGGAAATGTCGAAAATCAACACCCTAGATCACATATTTAGGTATTGTGATCACAAATTTCCCAGATTTGCAGCGTTTTTTTTATGTAGGTAAGTAATCCTTATTCATGGTTAAAAAAAGTTTTGTTAGATAAATTTGACACCTCATCTTTAAAAAAATGTACTATACTATCCTAGGCAAGTTATTTAAAAAATGGTCCATTTAATCAAGATTTCAAAATGGTCTAACACTTGCTACTTACCTTTCCATAAAAAATATTTTCAATATTATCATCCATTTAGAGCATTAAAAACTCGAACAAAAAAAATACCAAAGTAGGTATGTTAAGATGCTATTGTTGTATTATTGCAAAAGTTAATCATAATGGAACAATAGGAAATATTGTAATGTAATACATTTATTTTTCTTTAAAACTAAATCTAATGTTCAAATAGTTTGCCTTCGGCACGAATACTGGCTCTACACCGTCTCAGAAAAGTTCTTTTTACTAGACGTGCGTATCTCCTAGTATTTATTTCTTCTTCTGTTTCAACAATTTTGTGGAGTATTTCGGCTAGATTTTGTTTGGGTTTAAAATATACTTTTCAACACATTTGCTCCTAAAGTGGCTCTTAATGAACCGCTTTTAGGTCCATAATGCAGTGTATTAAAAACGGTTCACTAATGTTTCACCAAAACTCCATTGACAAATTAGTCTACAACCAACGTTTCGTATACTATTTATTTCACAAACAACTCATTCCGCAAATGTTTTATTTTATAAACAATCGCTTTACAAACATTTATTTAGCAAAAGCTTCTCTTTACAATTAATGTTTCGGATGATATTTAATCATTTATACATTTTTCATTTAATATTTAGATTCTTTTGGAAAAATCGCGTTTATACAAAATATCATTTTACCTATAATACACTAGCGACTGTTGTACCATTGACAGCGTTGTACCATTTTGAAATCTTGATTAAATGGGCCATTTTTTTAACAATTTTTTTTTTTAAGATGCAAGTGTCAAAGTTATCTGGCAAAACGTTTTATAACTATGTCTCAATAAAACTTTATTTTTTTTACGAAACTGACAATATTAATTATTGGATTTGTCACTGAAATCAATAGCATAGTTATTAAGAATTACTTACATTAAAAAAAACACTGCAAAACTGGGAAATTTGTGATCACAGTACCTAAATATGTGATCTAGGGTGTTGATTTTCGACATTTTCAAAAGTATTCCTATTATCACTTAACCTAGTAGCATGTATCTTTTTTTAAATTTTTGCCAGGACTGGTATAACCTAGCCTTTCGTCACGTACGGGCCGCTTGACGTTGAGTTTCAGGACATTCTGTAGATATTGAAATGGATTTTGTAGGTACTTTTAAATTTTTAAACCTAGTGATTCGACCTGTTTATGAAACATTTAGCGTTGGATACCTACTAATTTCGAAATGAGAAGGCAAAGAAATTGTGTTCTTCCTTTTAAGTGTATTCTGCCGAATTGCCAAAGATGTGAAAGATGTAATTTTTTAGTGCTATAATGTTCGTAAAGTAAAGATCACATAGGAAATTAAGTAATTGGTCTTCAACAAGTCACATGGGTGTCCAAGTTATTTCATGTATTTGTACTCTATTCAGACAATGTGATACATAATTGCGTAAAGAATTCCTGTATTACATAGTAGACTGTTGTATAAATATTTATATTCGTAGAAGATAACTGGAGCATTGCCGTCCGAGGAGGCATGACTAGGGTGGGGCAAGTAGGGCACGAGCCCCGGGCGCCTATAGAAGGGGAGCGCAAAATCGCCAATTATTAAATTAAAAAAACAAAATACACTACAATTTAATAAACCATTTCATACCTACTCTTATATTTACTTCGTGATCCTGATCAATCACAAATTATGCTTATAATTGCAGTAGGTATCTATCCATCGGTTAGTTGTGAGCGATCTTCTAGTAAGTTGAAATGAATACTTTCCTATTTGAGGGCTACAATAGGTCAGGAAAGGTTATAATATGCGACCTAGCTTTGCTCAGTGTCGAGCTAAAAGTGACGAATAAAATTAATTTCGAAAATATTACCGTTAGGTTTGCGTCTCAGAAGGCCAGGAAGGTGCAGTTGTAAATGTTAAGGTTTTACGGACTTACGTTCGTTGCGTTTGTTATAAAAAAGAAATTTTGACGTGATAACGTCTTATAAATCGATGAACGGCTGCACGCACGAAAAAGCATGACTCATTGTCACGTTTCGCCTGAGCCGAGTGTGCAAACGAGAGCGCGGAACAAGCGATAGAGATGCACGATTGGCCTAAGCGTTCCGCTTGTGACGCATCTATCTCGGATTAGCGGCTATGTCGTCACTTTCCTTATGACGTTATCACGTAAAATTATCGTCCGTAAACCGACTTTACAGACAACCATTTTTTTTGTATAATTTATTATTGTTTTATTCAGGGTATCTGATTTTTCGTATTATGATAATTTACGAAGGGGCGCAACTATGATGCGTGCCCTAGGCGCCATTTTCTATAGGTACGCCCCTGTGTTTCTGTATGGCAAATTGCCGTAACGGTGTTAGGCCTGGTATTGGACCAAACCGGAGCGGAGACGAGAGGAGATGTGTTGCGAAGCTGGCAGGTTATTTCCACCAAAGCGGAGAGGAGATGCGTAGCGGAGAGAAGATGTAAGCTGTACGTAGCGGAGATGTGTGATGGATGGGAATGACTCTTTCGGGAGTGCGAGGCGCGGGGAGAAGGCAGCGGGGCGCGCGAGCGCGGGCGCCGCCGCCCGCCCGACTACGCACATCTCCGCTCTGCCGCACCGCTTGCTCGCTCGCGGCACAAAATTCTATAGAATAATGAGAGATCTCTCCTCTCCGCTTGATCCAGTTCCACCAAAGCTAAGCGGAGAGGAGATGTGGAAATAACGAAATCTGATTGGTTATTCAAAATAAATCTCCTCTCGTCTCCTCTCCACTTTGGTGGATACCGGGACTTAATATTACAACTTATAAGCTATTTACATGTCTATTGAGAAAAAAATATTGATTGATAAATGCATCATCGTACCTATGTCATCTTATGCTATAGTCCGAGGTTGCTCAATGTTTTTGTTGTAATAAACTTATATTATCCTAAATTTCATTATAAATATCCTCTAATAATATTATCGTCTTTTTTAAAATCAATTTAACAGGGATTGATTTTGAACTGAATATTATTTGAACGAATCGATTATTTTATCACATCACATTTAAATTTCGTTAAGAAGTAGTCATTTTTCAAGACAATCGCGCTCATTTCATACAAGCGTACCTACCTAATTACCTACCTATATGGAAAGTTTTTGTCATATTTTCGCACTCCGTAAACTCGATGTTTCGCGTATTTTGTAAAAATCTTGTCGAAAAACATTGACGCAAGCGTTGTGAGTTTGTGATAATAATATACAATTTTAAGAATCTGTTTTTAATGATTTGTGCACAAATATCCTTGAATTCACCACCTAGTAATCAAAAATGATAACAAGCTAGTACTTACCGATACCTCACAGTAAGTAGCGCGATGACGTGACGAGGCAGTAGGTACAATAGTATGATCAGCACACAACTTCAAAACATCTTAACTTTCTCATTTCACCTATGACGATATAAATATCGATACCTACTTATCTAGATATTATTAATTTTGCATTTGTGTGTGAGAGGTCTATAAGGCCGATCGCTCACAAGAATCGAGGCGGCGTCTAAGCGCGGGCGCTACAAGCGGCGCGCCGACATAATAAACGAGCCGCTTCGTCCCTTCGACCTCGCCTCGACTTACCAGTGAGCGACGCACCTAAAGGGCTAAAGGCCTGCGCAGACAAATTGTCCGCAACGATAGAACGTATGTAAATCTATGCAATAACGCACAAGAAGGACAAGTAGACTGCTGGGATTTCCATACATTCTATCGTTGTGGACAATTTCTCCGCGGACAAGTCCCTCGTCTGCGCAGGCCATAAGGAGGTTCCGAGTCCGACTAGTCATATTGGTGCATTCAGAAATCTAAGTCAGAACCGATTCGAAAAGCAGCCGGTCTATTCTGCAAAAAACTCACCGTAAAAACTTAGGGGAAGTGAGCTGTCATTCCACCTGATTGACACCTCACTCACTTTACCTTAGTTTTCACGGTGAGTTTTTTTTACTTAATAGATATATACAGCAGAAATAAAAGTCGCAAAAAGAACAGACCCCTGGGGGACACCATGACCACTATGATAGATCACTCACCCAGGAAGCCGGAAATCAAGTTGCAAAAGTCAGCAGAGATTAAGCTTACCCAGCAGACTAACATGCCAGACACTCTCAAAAGCCTTTGATGTATCAAAGGACACAGCAAAGGTTTCACCGTGTTTCTCAATGGCCTCGCCCCAGCTTTGCGTACAGCATAAAATGTACCTACCACATGATCTCCAGTTGACCGACCATGGCGGAAACCATAGGTACTGATGGTCACCGAGGAGCTCATTGTCTTCCAGGTATTATTAAGAACCCTTTACTGTCAACTACAAAGTTGACAGGGTCGGCAGGGTTACCCTTTTTGGGCAATAATAATAATAATAATAATAATAATAATAATAGTTTATTGCCACAAGAAATATACATTAGTATACACTGTTTAACATGAAGCTAATTAACGCTGCAGTAGTTTGTATACAGATATTGTGAGCCCTGCCTCTCAAACTAGGATAACCTGTATCTCAAGAGACAGTGTTCAGCTGTGAGGTTACTTAAAAATATTGATCAAACAACTGCGGACTGTGCCAACTTATAGTAGGTACTTGTTAACAACTTTAACAACTTAACAATCTTATTACTTTTAACAGAAACATATTATATTTAAGGAGAAATAATGTAATAACAATTTAAAACTTATGTATGTGAGTGGGTGAATGTGTGTGAGTATGTCTGTATGATTTATGTATCTACGTGTGGTGAGTTTTTGTATGGGAGTAGTGAGTGTGAGGTGTTATGTGTGAGGGAGTAAAAGCAAAATAAGGCAATATTAGGCAAAACATTTTAGCAGAGATTCAGTTTGTGTATAGTCCTGTTGAAGTAGCCATTCCATCAGCTTAGCTTTCAATTCAAACTTATTGCAATCCAGTATATTTAATTCTTTATGAATTTTCTTGTAGATCAGTGAACTTAAGGTGAAGTATTGGTTTTTGGCAAAAGCAGTTTTGTGTCGTGTAACTGGGGGAATGTTGGTTCGTTTGTTGGGATCAGACGGTGGGACACTGGAGTGTCTTCTAAGAGTGGATTGCAACACGAAGAGCTGTCGTACTGTTAGTACCTTACAATCTGAGTAGAGTTGAGTTGTTGGATAACGATAAGGTTTTCGTAGCATCACTTTCAATATTGCTCTCTGAGCTCTCTCCGCTCTAAGAAGAGTAGTTTTAGCCGCACCACCCCATACACTGATGCAATACCCAAGAACTGACTGACACAGAGCATAGAACACCATTTTTAGAGTATCAGGATTTGCGGAAGCTCTCAGTGACTTAAAGATGTGTATCAGTCTCAGCGTTCTCGAGGTTAGGGCATCAATGTGTTTATTCCAGCGTAACCCGGCATCAATTTGAACACCCAGATATTTGACGTGATCGGTACGCGTGAGTGTTGGACATTGGCATGAAGTTGACTGTTCTAAGCAAGTGTGCGCTATTATTGAAAGGGTGTGGTCCGGTGCGGTGTTCTGACGGATGGCGAAAGGAATATATGAAGTCTTGCTGCAGTTTAGAGTAAGCAGGTTTAGGTTGAGCCAGTTTATTATTTCACGTAGTGCCAATTCCGCGTTACTTTTAACACAATCCCATGTTGACCCGTCAACTACAACCACGGTATCATCGGCATATACAAAGATCGTCGAGTTGGGGAGGGACATTCTGCATAAGTCATTTACATATATTTGAAATAAAATGGGTCCTAAAATGCTACCTTGGGGCACTCCGTAGGATAAGGTATCATCATCACTGAAGTGATTATCAATTTTGGTTCTTTGAGTGCGGTTGTTCAGGTAATCTTTGAATATTTGCAGTGCTATACCTCTGACACCGAGTCGCTCCAATTTGGCAATAAGTATGGGAACAGAAACTGTGTCGAATGCCTTCGATAGATCTAGGAATATTCCTAGACATTTGGTTTTCCTGTCGAGATTCCCAGCAACCAACTGCGTCAATTTAAGTACTGCATCTTCAGTCGAGACACCGGAACGGAAACCATACTGATTATCTGCTATGATCTTGTATCTTTCCAAGAAGTTCTTAAGCCGGTTACTAAGAATCCTTTCCAAAACCTTGGAAAGAGCAGTCAAAACCGAAATGGGTCTATAGTTGTTGACACAGCTTCTGCTCCCACCTTTATGGATTGGGTGCACAATTGCTTTTTTAAGTGCGTCCGGAAAAACACCCTCGCGGAGACAGCTATTAAAGATGTACGTCAATGGTTTTATTAGTGTCTGACGGCCCATTTTTAGCACTATGGGTGAAATACCATCCCAACCCAGTGCACAGTCATTACGTAGCTGCGAAACAAGAGACTCCACCTCAGATTCGTCTGTATCAAGCAACACGAGGGAGTTAGCGAGAGATAGTGGGTTGTTTTCATCGTTACTACGAACGTGACTGCTCATATCAGCGGGGCACTGGCTCTGTGATAGAATTTTATCCGCTAAGGTTTTCCCTACGTTACTGAAGAATTTACCAACTTCATTTATGGATGCTTTAGGACTGTCACAAATTTTCAGTAGTTCCACAGGGCTGGTTTTTATTTTAGCTGTATTTGTAACAGTTTTAATAGTGTTCCAAAGGGCTTTGGGGTTATTTTTTGTTTTCTCAAATTCACTCCTTTCGTGGGCAATTTTTAGTTTTCGAAGCAGGTCATTGCAAAAGTTGCGGTAGCGTGTATAAGTCTTTTTAAGAATCAAATTATCTGGTTCTGTACTTGATCGAATATGCATTTCGTCTCGATTTCGGATACACCTCAATAGGCCTGGGGTTATCCAGGGTTTGATGGTCCTTTTTTTCCTTGGAATCTTGACATACTTGGTGTGTTTAGCAATGACCGGTGTTAACATAGTTATAAAAGTATCCATCATTGTGTTAGGGTCGTCCAATTTATAAATTGCCGCAAAATCGAGGTTTTCTAGCTCTAGCTTAATTGACTCATAATTTATGGAAGTAGAATATTGACAAGTTTTACGAGTGGGACTTGTGCTGGAGATGGTAAGGACAAGAGGTTTATGGTCTGTGATGTGTGATTCAAGAACTAGTGTGGTGGTAGGCAAGCTAGATTTTATGAACGCGTGGTCAAGACAATTTTCAAGCCTAGTAGGTAGAAGGTGGGATGGTAGCAGGCCATGCGATGAATTTAGTATGAGGTAATCTAGACTTCGATCATTTCTACTGCTCATGCTAATATCAATATTCAAGTCACCAATAAGAGCAATGTTCTGCCATGTAGAAAGCTTCGTGTAAATATTATTTAAACTATCTAGAAACATATCAAAACTTTCCCTAGAACTGAACGATGGTGAACGATAGACTGCCACAACAGCAATTTTATTGTCATCCCGTTGGCAAACAAGGCAGTTTCCACCCGTAAACGTAGGCTCCCAC
Organism: Amphipoea oculea; assembly: GCA_945859645.1. Lineage (NCBI taxonomy): Eukaryota > Metazoa > Arthropoda > Insecta > Lepidoptera > Noctuidae > Amphipoea > Amphipoea oculea. Next base: position 22,739,886 of record OX243873.1, read on the forward strand.
ACTGAGACTTGCAGACTCAGTTTCGCGTATATAACAATTCCATCGTTCTGGTTCGAGTTTATGTCTGTACGATATGATTGGAATCCCTTTAATATAGGTAAATTAATGGCCTTGCTTAGCCAGCATTCGGTCAAAACAATGATATCGAAGCTAATACTTGTTTGGTGCAATAGTACCCGTAATTGTTCAAAGTTTTTGTTAATACTTCGTATATTTAAGTGTAAGATTTTCGTAGTGTTATCGGAATTCTTAACAAACCTAAGACAGTCTTCCGGGTTACAAGTCAGTGAAGTGCCCACGTCTATTGAGTCTAGTTCTGAGTTTATATTATTTATTAAAGCCATTTGAAAACAACATAAGATCCAAAAACATGACCTGATTGCTTAGTATTGGAATGAGTATGCAACTGGAGTCCAAAGAACCAGGAAGGTTTTTTGCCTGTTATTGCAAAAACTGTATATTGAAAGGGAACTCGTGTGATTATGTAAATGTGAAGTGTATTTATTGTTGCAGTGTAATTTGTATAGGGGATGTTTATGAGGGTAAAGAGTGTATGGGAGTGTGTGTAAATTTTAAGTACTGGAGTAATAATAACAGCTAACTTATTTAAAGGAAAAGTAATTATAACGATAAAATACTGATTAAAGGAATACGAAAGTGAATGCTTACTTATGACTAAATAATCGTTTCTATTGAATAGTCACTTTTGAACACTAAGTTTTTCTAAGCAGTGCTTGGATTGTATGGTGATGGATTTCTGGCCCTCTTCTTTGCGCAGTAGGACTTTACCATTGGCCGTCCAACAGAACTTGTAACCATTTGCATTAGCAAATGTGCGGGATTCAAAAAAGAGTTTTCTTGTGGTGCCCGACAATCGATCCGAGATGTAGATCGGTGTACGAGTTCCAGAGAGACCGATGTGCTCAGTATTCAATTTTTCGGAGTTAGCTCGGTTCTTATTAAATTTCCGGACTGCTGCGAGGACATTATTTTTGAGAGTGACGGTCTGGAATTCAGCAATGACAGACCTTTTGTCGCCTTCCTTATTGGGAATGCTGTAGGCATCACGTACGTCGGAAGGAAGAACATCTATATCCAAAGCCTTGCATGTGTTGACAATAAGAGAAGGCAGTGGCGGTGAATTTTTCTCAGCAGGTAACAGGTTTCTTATTTCAATAGTTGAGCTACGGGAGCTTACCTGTATATCTATAACTTTACGCTCCAGCTCCTCGATATGATTTAGTAGATTTATCCGTTCCTTACCAAGATTCTCGACACTGGACTTAATTTCCTCGTATTTTGCATTAACAAACGTGATACTTTTTTCCATTTCCAAGTAGCAATTGTGGATTTTTTCATTTTGCAACTTCACTTCAGCTACATCCGAACTAAGCTTATGGAGAATTTGTTCTTGATCTTTTTTCCACGATGATAACATTCCCATAATTTCATCCTTAAAGTCTTGCAGCTCGCTGGAAGGTAGCTCAACGCGTGGTTTTTTTGCACGAGAGGTGACATTTAAAAATTCCATGTCTTGAGAGGTGTTGGTAATGTCGGGGTTGGAAGCCGAATGTTGAATCTCTTTTTCTTTTGGCGGGGAACGTAGTGTTTTAGGCATGGTAGTCAAACTGCTCCTGCCAAGTGTTTATAAATAAAATACCAAAATGACGCGTCGTAGTACTCGTAGTCGATAGGCACGTAGCACAGTGATTTGATGCGAGGTAAGTGTTCGCGTAGCACTCGTAGCAGTCAGTCGCGTAGCACTCGCCGCTCTGCCCGTAGCCCAGTTTCGTAGCACAGGTGGTAGGGATCCGATATTTTGCGTTGATGCGTCAGCGCAGCTTGGCGTGGCGGTGTATGATACCGACTCCCGTGCGTGAGGTGGGCGGTTCAAACCCGACGCAAACTTCCAATCGTTGCGGCCTTCAACACTTTGTTTATTAGGGACAATGAGAGTAATATTGTTGTCACTTTCGCGGGGAGTGGCCTACTCGTAAAAACGCTTTAGGAAGAAACGAGAATTTAAATATTGGTTGTAGACCAATAACAATTATTCGCGGTCAAATTCTAACGAAAGTAGTTAGCAATAGATGCGCACGTCCGCTCACTTAGGCGCCCGACAGCGGAATTTTGATTTTAATGGCTGCACATTGGCAACTTCCAGGACTCCGGCACGACTCCGAGAGAGGCGATACAAGCACGTCAAGACAGCAGACAACTCTGAAGCACAGCATTTCAGGACGCTTGCTTTATTCACGTCCAGACTGCATCTTTATATAGAATCTGCCTTCTTAAATATATCATGGTTATATATAGAATAGAATAGAATACTCTTTATTATGTACACCATATAAATTACAGACATAAATATAGAAAACTTTACTACTTTACTTTACTTTATATATGTACCTATGGTTTATAAAATTATTTTGTAACTACAATATTTTGTTTTACCATCTTTAAATGAAAATCCAAGATAATTATGCTTTCTATTGCACATTTCATATTTCCAGTGGCCCAAAATAGGTTTTGAGTTTGTTACGCCACTTCTTCTATACGTGCTATAATAGCACTAGGAAGTGGTGAAGGGCGGGCGTTTTGCTGTCAATAGTCATATTATTTTGACGTTCAAAATATTACCAGTTGAAAAGAAAGTAAAAATGACAGTGATTCTTGAACAACATAATATTAACAAACACAAAGAAGAAAAAGTGTCTACATACTTAACTACCCAACCCGACTTGCAAAGAAAAAGAAATTACATGTGCTTAATGTAAATAATTATCATGGTAAGCGTACGAGACGATGGATTACACCTACATTCATTAATGAATTACCTGAAGGAATAATAGATCGTGTTAAAAGTAAAAACCATCTAAAAAGTGTCCTAAGGAAACATTACCTGTCGATGTGTCCATAGTTGCTGCGGTCGATCGGCGGCCTCGGTCAGCTGCAGTGGCGTGCATTGCATATAGGCATATAAGCAGTGCCTACCTCGATATACCAACATAAGCCTGTCAATTATATTTTAGTGTGTGTGCCCCACAATTAATATAATAATTAAAATAAAATTAATTAATAAATAAAAAAAAAAAAAAAAAAAAAATTAGGAAACTCAATAAATTATCATACCTAACAAAAAACAAAATCTTCATACAAACACGCGCGGCAGTAGGCAGTCGCCGGACGGTCTACTCGGCTCCCGTACTATTCGCACATTGTCATTGGTCTTTACTCGTTCAAGTTAATACGACAAAATTAAAAATACGTAGGTACGTCTCACGCGTAAAACCATGACGTTCGACCTTCGCAATTTATCACCCAAGGGTGATAAATTCTACTCAAGAGTAGGCATGCCTACTCAAATAACCACACACTTTTGACCTCACTTTTTTTTTCTGATTAGTGACCGCGTTTGGCTAGACTAGACCCGGCCTAGTGCCTATACCTATTCTGAAAACCAATGCACGCCACTGGTCAGCTGATGTCGTGGGTTCTAATCCAAAGTTTGCATACCATCTAAATTCTATTCTAACTTGTTTCAAATTAATATTATTTCAAGTTAAACAAATATCAACACAAATTAAAGGGCTTTGTAGCTTAGCGACCACATCGCCCAGATTTAATTAAAATAAAGCTAAGTTTAGTTATTTTAATGTTACCATTAAAATAAAGTTCATATCAGAGTGACTAACACTATTGAAAAAGTTAAAAATGTTTGAAGTTGTAGCGTAAACTGAACTTTATTGTGTAGGATTTAAAGTTATTTTTTCATAAACTCATATTTGTTTACATTTTTGGCAAATAAATCGCGAATGCAGATTAGGTACCTACTATGGGATGGTCTCATGACGTATCAAACGGAAAAGACCACTGGCGTTCTATTATTGCGGATTCTCACTAAACTAATGTATATTTCTCTATGCCAATAGGACTTTCTAATTCCATACTAACTAAACTACAATTTGACATACAACACTACGATCAGCCTATACATTATTTTGTGTTTATTATATTTATTCTATAGGCTGTTTAATGGTTTTTTAAGTGCTTTTAAGTAAATAAACGCACGCCCCGCTAGCGATGCGCGCGCAGGCGTAGGTAGGTAAACCTGCGCGCACACGCCGCTGAAAAACAAAACCAGCGCACCATTTTCCACACAAGTTAATATTTAACAATAAAACGTCCAGGGACAAAATGTCCAATAAGTCTGTTTTTTCCTCGCAAGTGTGTTGCAAAATGTCGTATGAAACGCGTGTGCATTGATCATTAGACTCTGGGCTTTCTTATTGCGTTCGCCTGCGGCTCGCGCGAATAATACCGCCTCGGGTGTAGTGATCAACATAGCACACATGTATCATAATGTACTATTATGTTGAACTCTGTTTATATTACACTTGGGTATCTCATAATATTTGAACGAGCAAGGAAAACACATTGAAACACCAAATACTTTTTTAAAATACACTTTATTGACGTTCTTTATTGTAGAATAGTATGCAAACATCACTCGATCGTTCGATCATATTTTGTTATGGATTCTTTACAAGTCACTTTGAGCATAATCATAATATGTATCATTATAATAATCATATGTACTATAGCTAAATCATACTTGCACATGTTAACTGTAGACGAACTCATATAATCGAGTGGGAAATGCAGTTCTGGATCCAATAAATAATTATGTTACAATCTCATAAAAATTCAAATTAAAATATTTTTCATAGATGAACACATTTTTCTCTTTGGATAAACAAAAGAAAAACCAGAACACTGATCGGGTATTATATACAACAATGAAACTAAGATATTCTCCATTAATGTGTCCACTTTTTGTAAATAAAAATTAAAACAAAAGAAAAAAATAATCTGAGTGAAACTAAAATATAAACAACGTTAAATTAAATAAAAGTAATTGGTACCATTTAACTTCTTGGCGCCATCTATCGGGTACAATAAACATCAATGCAGACAACTTGTAAAATCTATAACTTTCGTTACATTACTAGGCGTTTTAAGATACAAGTAAAAGTGGGCCTTATCTACTACGTCTTTAGATTTATTGCTAAAGTAAAGTGATCGAGCCTCCGACAATTTTCTGAGTAAACCCAAGAGCCTAGGTTTAATATGGAATTAGCACCAGTTTTAGGTTTATTTAAGTTTTCAGAAAAGCTTGCATTGGTATTGTCGTGTTTAGTGATTAGTTCGTAAAATGAATGTGGAATATAGTCGTCGCAGCGCTTTCGAAGTAAATGGTACATATAGGAACATAGATAAGGTGAAAGTTCTCTAAGATTATTGCAAAAGCATATAGGTAACGTTGTTATGGGCTTCTGAGCTAAAAGCCTTCTGCTGATGAATGTTCTAGTATGACTGACTAGCCATGTACCTTGTGTCTATGCTTGATACAGCATGCGAACATTTTATCCTTCATTTTGTAATTTGTAAGATGACGTAGGTGGAATTCAACTTTAAATTTCAGTACACAAAGGTATGAGTTGTGCACACAGGGTTTTAGGTAAACAAGAAAAGACACAAAACAACACAGTCTAAACAGCCCCGTTGTATTGTAAAACGATAAAAACCGAAATAATATTTAAAAATGCGAGATACATAAATAGAAGTAATTCAGTAATGTAGCGGCGTTTGTATGCTATAGGTAGATAAGTAGGTACGTAAATCAGTTACAATTACAACAATAATCATTTATAAGTATAGTTTTTAGACTAAAAGCGAATATTTACAAAGAACACGCCACTTTACTAGCTATATACCTGCCTCCCATGGCGAGCGCGCGGTGTCCGGCTACCGAGTTATTCCAAATTTTATATTTTCTTAATATTTTATAATTTAATTATAATCCCTAATATAAGCGTACATAATTTTTTGGTAACGAATAAGAAAATTCCCGCACCCTTAATAAATTAGAATCTTAAGACAAAAATACGCGTGTTTTAAAAAGGCCGAGTTGAAACACTTGGCGTAGTGTTCATTTACAAGTGTGTAATATCACAGAATGGATACGTACAGAAGGCTGGCTCCCTGCTACGAGCGAAAACGCACGCACACAGACACGCGTCTACGTACAGCGAGTGCGCTCGCACGCACACAGACACGCGTCGAGGTACAGCGAGTGCACTCGCACGCACAACACGCGTCTACGTACAGCGAGTGCGCTCGCACGCACACAGACACGCGTCTACGTACAGTGAGTGCGCTCGCACGTACCCAGACACGCGTCTACGTACAGCGAGTGCGCTCGCACGCACACAGACACGCGTCTACGTACTGCGAGTGCGCTCGCACGCACACAGACACGCGTCTACGTACTGCGAGTGCGCTCGCACGCACACAGACACGCGTCTACGTACAGCGAGTGCGCTCGCACGCACACAGACACGCGTCTACGTACAGCGAGTGCGCTCGCACGCACCCAGACACGCGTCTACGTACAGCGAGTGCGCTCGCACGCACACAGACACGCGTCTACGTACAGCGAGTGCGCTCGCACGCACACAGACACGCGTCGAGGTACAGCGAGTGCACTCGCACGCACAACACGCGTCTACGTACAGCCAGTGCACTCGCACTCGCGACTGGCGACGTTTGAGATGCACGAGCTCATGTGCGCGTGCGCCGGTGCCTGCTGCCGCAGCCTGTGGGCCGCGCATGCGCAGGTCTTGACGCAGAACGTCACTTTCGCAAAACGTCACCGTGAAAATTTTGGTCACTTTAGCATAATGTCACATTCGCAAAACGTCATTTTCGCACAATGTCACTTTCGCAAAACGTCATTTTCGCAGAATGTCATTCAAGCCATTTTTTTATCGGGAGAGACCTAATACTAACACTACAGAATCGAGTAAGTAATTTATTAAAAATATACAAAAAATCATCAATAAAATATGTGCTTAAAATGATCTATCATGTAATTGGTTATTATAATAATTATTATGCTAAAAAATTTGTGTGTAATGTAATAATAAGTCTTGTGTAATTTTTCGAGTCTAGAAAGAAAGCCGCTATTGGGATAACCGAATCAAAGAAAGTTTATATACCTAAAACATATCGCGGATACAGAATACTGAATTATATATATTTTGACATAAAAAACAATAAACTTTTGAAGTTTGACCGCCAATCATTGACACTATCTGAATTAATGTGTAAAATATTATTTTTGCAAGTTTAAAAAATAAACAATACTTTAAACACAGTACTTATTTAATATTCACATACATATTGGCTTGATTATTATATTTTGTTAAAAGTTGATTCCGCACCCTGAATTGGCTCATGTGAAGAAACTCTGTGCTGTCTGTAGACAACAAACTCCTCATCTACAACTCGGTTAAGCCATTATGGACCTACGGGATCCAATTGTGGGACGTTGCCAGCAAAACCAACATACTCTGCCTACAAAGAGTCCAAATGGTATCTTAAGATCCATAGTAAACGCACCTTGGTTTGCTAGGAACGACGAAATCCACGACTATCTACAAATGCCAACAGTAAACTATGAAATCGAGTGGTACAAGGAACAACACGCCTAACCTTGCATCCAAACCCACTAGTTACGGAACTGTTGAACCCGACAGCGGTGGTGAAAAGGCTGAAGAGGAACCATAATCTATAAGTGGGAGGCGCAGCACTGGCTGCTCCTTACTTAATTACTTACCCGATTCTGCAGTGTTAGTATTAGGTCTCTCCTGAGAAAAAATAGCTTGAATGACATTCCGCGAAAATGACGTTTTGCGAAAGTGATATTGTGAGAAAATGACGTTTTGCGAAAGTGACCAAATTTTTCACGATGACGTTTTGAGAAAATGACGTTGCGCGAAAATGACGTTTTGCGAAAGTGACATTATGCGAAAGTGACCAAATTTTTCACGATGACGTTTTGAGAAAATGACGTTGCGCGAAAATGACGTTTTGCGAAAGTGACATTATGCGAAAGTGACCAAATTTTTCACGATGACATTTTGCGAAAGTGACGTTCTGCGTCAAGACCCATGCGCAGTGCCGGTATCCGCGCGCCGCCGTACAAACCTTACTCTTTACATTAGCCAGTCTTTCGTTTCCACTACTCTAGACTACTGCGCTACTACCTCCTAGCCTTCGACGTCGACACGAGGACCGACGTGTGCCACATACTTCCACGTAGGTTTCGATATTTCAGAACTTGCTTTGAAATATTGAACATACAGAATAATAGTGTCCTCATCCTCATATTTTAGTTGAATCTTTATTTTGTAATTCCTGCACCCTAATTGCTCAACACACTCGGAATGACAATCCCTTACATTTTCATAATGTAATACTACCCATTGCTTATTTTTACTGTCAAGTAGACGGATTTTGCAGGCATAAGAAGCAATGTAATTTATTGTTTCTTCAAATTGTAAGGAATCTGTCATTATGAGTGTCTAACGCAATTTGGGTGCTGGTTTTTCTGCTCAAATCTAAGTCCATAAAGACGTACACAGCACGTGGCACACAGTCGTCCCACACAACCACGCGATGAGAACGCTCCATAACCAAACATCGCCGATGTGACACTGAGGGGACAGAGGGAGGGAGTGAGGGGGGCCGCTCGTATCGCATCTGCATACAACATGGTGACCAAGTTGCAAAAGAAAACCGGTGCAAACCGCGGGCAAAAGTTGGCAAACTGATCAAACTCCCTAGCCCCGTATTTATGGTAAAAAACAAGTGCGCTGCTTCTTAGCAGCAAGATGTTTTTGTGCTGTTTTCAACATTGCATGCAATATGATGAAAAAGAAACATGTTTTTAGCAACGAGTGGCCTAAGGCCTAAGTCTACTAGTTTACAAATGTTGCAATGGACTCGCCAGAGTGAGGGGAGGGGCTTGAGGCTAAGTAATAACTGCCGCACGGGTCGATCGATCTGGGTAAGCTATACTTGCCGCTATTGGTCCGTGGATGGATGACCGTCTTCACATACCAATACCCCTCCGTGCCTCGGAAAGCACGTTAAGCCGTTGGTCCCGGCTGTCATTCGTGGATCTATGACAGTCGTTACGGGTAATCAGAAGCCCGAAAGTCTGACAACCAGTCTTACCAAGGGGTATCGTATTACCCAGTAACTGGGTTGTGGAGGTCAGACAGGCAGTCGCTCCATGTAAAATACTGGTATTCAGCTGCACCCGGTTAGACTGAAACCGAACCCTAACGTAGTTGGGAAAAGGCTAGGCAGATGTGAGAGATGCTGGTCTCGCCATTGTGAGTTATTGGCAGATGTTTTAAACAATTTAGTCAAAAACTCAATGGAGAAACCAATTGCAATCTTTGTAAAGTAGTAGAAGTGGCCCCCTAGCTAATCGTGTTGGCGTAACAATGTTGCGTCAAGTTTGTTCCTCATAAATAAGTGGGCTTTAGGTAGAAAATACAAAGGTTTCCTCAAATGCCGTTCCATACATTATTTTACCGTTGCCATTTACTGAAAAAAGAATACTGAAAACGGACCAAAAAGTCGAACAACTCAAATCTAGCGACGCGAAGATTTGTATCTACTAAATACCCTTGCTAACTATACCGTTCTATTTCCTATTATAATGTTACAAGGATCTTTTGGCGCCTGAATGACATTGACAGGGGGGCGTTGTTGGTAAACATTTGAGAAATTGTCACTATGAAAATCAAGATGGCGTTAGTTCCGATTTGGGCCACGCGCCAAGACATTCTTGCACTGTTTGTAAATGAGTTTGTATTGTCAATGGCAAGCCGTTACTTGTGAAATACTTCTGAAGGTTTAGTGACTAAGGTTAAGTAATCTGTCGTTTGAAAGTAAAATTGTTGGCACCTCGTATTTTTGGCACCACTAGCGTCAACCGAATGTGAAGCTCGCTGTCCGTACACGTGTAACTAACTAGTGGAGCTTTGGACTTGGCTTTGCACTGGCGTGCACGTAGATATTGCGGTATAGTTGTGTTATGAATAATTTCGGTTATAATTTAGTAAGATGTTATTAGCCCAGTTTATTCTCCTTCGCCAGTTACACCTACACGGAAAAAAGCACAATTTTCGCTCAATAAAATAAAACGTGTTTCAGCACCAAAACATTTTGAACATAACTAACGAACTAGGAACCGGTGCCGATGTTTTATACTATGTACGACAATATACACAATAACACAACTTAAATAAGCACAGAAGGAACTATTCACACAACGTACAGTAAAGAACGCACGCATAACTGAACTAAAGCTATTGCTATCACCTCCTCGCAGAAGGAATAAGAGAGAGACGGATGATTATTTAAAGCTGTCACATTGTGTTGAATAAGAATTCTATAGTCAAGCGTTTCTAAATTTGCCAAAGATTGAATAAAATCGTTATACAAGAACATTTTTTTTTACAAAACATTATTTAAAATAAATGTTCTTGTATACCGATTTTATTCAATTTCGAGGGGCCATTGTGGTTTAAATCTTTGGCAAATTTGGAAACGCCGGACTTTAGACAAGTTTAGACGACAAGTCGTAACTTTCAACAAATTTGACAGCAGTCAACCATCACCGTCTCTGTCTGGCTCAGCCTGTTATTGCTGTCCTACTCTGTCCTAATTTAGTTGTTACAATCTTTCCGACTCTTCATTTGTGAGTTTTTTTATAGCCCGTTGTCAAAGTGACCCTTCCATACTTATGTATGTTGTCGAAATACAATATTATAGTGAATTTTATACAATGCTGTACATACATACTAGCACCACTATAGCTTTACGTATAATAACTGAAACTTCCCGTTTCTATAAAACCAAAATGTATGTGTGTAAATGCATTCTATTTTCATAATGGGTCTTGTACTGATGTGCGAGTACTTAAAACTGGAATTTTAACAAACGTTTTTTTATTAGTCTTTTTTATGTTGGTAGCTAAAATTGGGGAGACATTAAAAAAAATTGCAGGTGGATTTGGTTTTGTAGACATCAATACAAAGCCCAGTATAAAGTTATTAATATACATTAAAACATCACAAGTTTGGACAATTGACTTAGAACATGCATACAATATGTGCTAGGACGCCTGTCGCTCTTCCACTGGAGATGTAGTTTCAGAATTGTTCGCAATAATTTAAGTTTACTTTCATAAACTTGAGGGAATTCAGAGAAACCTGGTGCAGGCCAAGCCACAGACGTCCTTACGAACAGAACCCTAATATAAGCGTCTCATATAAAATCTTAACAAATTACGTGACTGCGGTCAACAAACGAAGTCCAGTTTCACCTCGGTAGTAAAAAGTAATAATCGACGCGAGTACAGTACAAATTTCAACCTTATCTTCATAGTGAGTATGTTCAATTTTCCGTATACTTATTATTTATAACCACATCCATAAAGCTCTAAGAGGAAGCCTCACTATACATATAATTAAAAGTAAACGTTTAATTTAAATATTTTTTTTCTTTTAAATATCATTTATAACATATACACATTCATACAAAATTCTACATCACTAAAGCGTACTCGATGTTCGAACTAACTTATGAACCATTCCGAATCTTCAATAACTTTACAATTTTTACATGTCGTCGTCTTAAAGTGAAGGTATTTTTTACAATTTCCTTTAAGAAAGCGTATCGATTAATTTAAAATGAACGATTCGGCTGATCGGATTTAGATTCACACTCGACTAGTAAGTTTTTTTTGAAGGTGAAATGCAATATTAGAAGATGCCTTAACTCGAACTTCATCCACGTAGTACTGTGATGAGGAGTTTCTATTGTATCATCAATTCAATTATGCCAATGGCCAGCCAGTAGTAAGTGCCACAAAGATTTATTACCACCATCACAGTACTAGATGACGTGTCGTACAACTGCGCCACATTAAGACTACACAATACCTCCACTTAATCATTTCGATTGCTTGAACTGCCGTTAATAAGTAGAAGTTGTGACCAATACGGAAGATTTAACGAGGGACACTTGTTTATGCGAGGATTCAGAGTTATCATAGATAGCTATAATATTGGTTTAATTTTATATAAAAACTAAATAGTGATGTTTCGCTCACACTCCTTAAGTTCTAACATTAAAATAAAAATAAATAACATTCGGAACTGTTTGCGATCCCCGCTTAAACAAGCCTCAAGTGTGAGAGGAAAACTTGCGAATACATTCAATCGGTACATACTTATGCAAAAATACATGATACGGCAATACAAAATCTCATCATAAGACCCATCATTTCTACGTATAAATATGCGTTTAAATCTAATCTATAGACTACTGCGGGCGGTGTCGCTCGAGACGTGTCGTGTCGAACGCGCACGCCAGGTCGGAGCCCGGGCCCGCAACTAGTTGACTAAAAACCTTGTTTAAATATCAATAAAAGCTAAGTGCTCCGGAAGTATATCATATACGTACGATATTAGATAGTGCAGAGGGCCGCTTCGTAGGCAGGACTCGGTAAGCGCAGGTGGAGTCGCAGTCCGATGCGGGATGCGGGATGCGGGACCGCGCTGCTACGGCTGCGGAGTCTAAGGTACAGGCGACTACGACGAGAGTTAAAGAGTAAAGCAGCGGGTCCCTGCAGTACCGTGTCCCTGTAGCTCGCGGGCGGCGCCAGTGACGTCACTAGCTAGCCACGGGCACTGGTCGCGAGTGACGTCACTAGCCGGCACGCGACACGCGAGTGACGTCACTCGCAGGCCACACGCGCGGGTCGCGAGTGACGTCACTAGCTGGCGACGCGCGCGGCGGGGAGGGCGGTGCCGAAGCTGCTGCGCAGGGACTCTTCCATGAGGCGGCAGATCTTGTCGCGGTCCGCCTGGAATATACATTCAATTATTAGTAAAAAAAATGCAGAAATATAAAAAAAACACCGATAGTACTATGACTTATAACACAAGATAGATGGTTACAGAAGACTGTCCCATACGAGCGACGACCGGTGCACGCACACGTACGCACGTGCGTGCGGCGAACTCATACGTATGTCAGTTGCAAATGCGAGGCCGCACTCGCTGTACGTACAATGGGTTATAGCAATTAGCTGACCCCCCTAAAAATTACTCGATTTTGCACCCTCCTCTCATAACATTAAAGGTTATTCAATATGTATGAGTTAATCGGACTAACACTACTCGATGAACAGAAACAATAAATAATTTTGATACGCAAATTTGAGCTTTAAGATGTTGGTGTTAGGTCATTTACTATGTATGGGTATTTGTTACGCAATTTTCATTTCTAATCAGCAAGACTTAAAGGTTAGGTTAATGTTGTGATAATTTGTGTCATTGCTACTAATACCTTATTTCATCTATCTTACTCAAGTTAATCTGGTGTCGTGGTTCATGCGTAAGGCTGAGACGTGCAAGATGCGAGTTCAAATCTAGTCTCATGTTTAATTTTGTTTTCAATATATAAATTGTTCGTTAAGTATTTCTTGCTCAGTTCAGTCTTCGTACGCGCACGATTACGATCGAACGCGTTACTGTTTTGACCGATCGGTGACTCACGCGGAGGACAATGACCTCCAGTACGGTGAAGTGTGTTAATTGTAATATTGTCATTAACGAAGTTTTAGCGTTTTTACGAAATGTGTTGGGCTTTATGGATGAGCAAAGCATACATCAGCTTTGTACTACGTCTTTTACGGCTGAAGACATCGTGAAAGCCAAATCTTTGATATTTGAATCGGTTCCAAATGCGAAGAAGATGCCACTCAGAAGGAAAGACGGGAAGAAGAAGATGTCCCGTGATTTAGATGACATCATCAGACTCATGACTATCACGGACGAAGAGTTGATTCCTATATTTGTGGCAAAGGAACTGCATAAACTTCCCCCAGTCACATTCGATCACGTGGATGTGACGAGGCTCCTGAAAGATATATTGAAACTTCAAAATCAACTCAGTGCGCTGGAGAAGAAGTTTGTGTCTACAGAAAGGTTTGACGTGCTTAACCAAGAAATTGAGAACATGAAGCACGCATCTATGCGAGATAATTGGCCGTCTAGTCATTATGTGAATAAAAGACGAGGGGCATGTTTACAAAACAGCCCCCCTGATAGTGGACCCTTGGGTCTTAATTATGTGCCTATATGTAGGACACAAACAGCTGAGGAGGTGAACGACCGCACAAAATCGGCAAGTCATTCTTCGATGACAAGAACTGGCGAGGAACGTCCCATCTCTTTCTCGCAGGAACAAAACGAAGCGACAGATACACGCGGATACGTGGAGGCGCAGGCGGCGATGAGAGTTTCAAAAAGTGCGAGCGAGAACGGTGTTGCAACGGCTCAGGAAGGACAACGCGGATGTTCGGTAATGAGCGAGATGCAACACGACAGGTGCGTAGACGTCGAGGCGACCACTGCGGTCTCAAAGCAGCGAGGCGACGAAGTACGGGCCGCGTTAGAAGAATCCCCACCAAACATCAACAGTGCGCCAGTAACCACAGCAGCGAAACATCGTGCTACGTTTAATTCAAACATGCCAACATGTCCGCAACAGATTGCGATGGGTATGACTACGCCGGATTTAAGTAGTGAGCAAGTGGGAACGGAGAAAAATACAGAGTGGACGTTAGTGCAGCGAAAAGCGTCAAAACAATATAAACTGGTTGGCCAAAGAGGTCGCGCAGTGACGTCCTCAGATAGCAAGTTTAAGGCGGCGGATGTAAAAATACCGCTATTTATATCAAATGTTAGTGTTGAAACTAGTGAGCAAGATATTATAAGTTACATAAAGGAAAAAACGAATGAAGTTGTGACGTTAAAAATGATAAATATGAAAATGTCTAGAAAGTATAATGCTTTTAAGCTATTTGTTTCTAGGAATAAATTAGAATTATTTTTAAATGACGAATTGTGGCCCGACGGCATAACATTTAGGCGTTTTGTGCGGTTTATGTACCGTAAGTAAAAGGAGAATGTTATAGCTTGATAAAACCTTTCTTTATGAATCAAAATAATAACAAACATTGTAAGATCATTACTTTTAACTGTAAGTCTGTTAAACGATCTATGGAAAGTGTAAGAAGGTTGTGTAATATGTGCGATATTATATGCCTCCAAGAAACTTGGCTTCTGCCCCATGATATTCCTATTTTAAGTACCATATCAGATGAATTTGAATATACGGGTAAGTCAGCTGTTGACACAACTGCCGGGTTACTGATTGGAAGACCGTATGGGGGAGTAGCTATTCTGTGGAGGAAAGGTGTTTTTGATGCAGTCACTGTGTTGGAATGTAATAGCAGTCGCTTGGCGGCCGTCAAAGCTAGTATTGGCGGGCGTTCAATTATTGTAGCCTGTGTGTATATGCCGACTAATTCGCCCGATAACTTGCCTATGTTTACGGAAGTGTTAGGTGAAATCAGTGCAGTGGGTGCGGGCAGTGGGGTCGAGAGTTTGTTTATACTGGGTGATTTTAATGCACACCCAAGTGAATTATTTTTTAGGGAACTTGTTAGTTTCTGTGCAGATCAATCATTTATTTGTGCTGATATTGAAAAATTGGGGATAAATTCGAGTAGTTATACTTTTATGAGTGATGCACATGGATGTAGGAGGTGGCTCGATCACTGTATAGTCTCTCTGTCAGCTTGGGCAGCAGTAAACAAGATTATTATAAAAGAGGATGTATATACATCAGATCATCTACCACTTTGTATTGAGTGTGACTTAAATATAGTAAGACCTAAGGTGACAACAATTCCTACTCCTTGCAACAAAGTCATTTGGGGGGAACGAAATGAATCGCAAATTGACAGATACCGTGAGTTATGTAATAGTAAACTGCGTGATATAGACTTCCCTCCGGAGTTTCAAGAGTGTAGCCATGGTGTTTGTAATTTGAGTGGGCACAAAGCTATTTTAGATAAGTTATTTAGTAAAATATCATATGCACTATGTGATGCTGCCGAGCAAACATATGAAAAGGTAGGGACTGGAGGTAGAGGTAGGAACCACAAGACATTGTGCGGGTGGAATTTCCATGTAAGAGATGCACACCGCGAGGCCAGGCTTAAATTCGAAATGTGGGTTTTACACAATCGGCCTGCTTCTGGAGTTATTTTTGAACAAATGCGAGTGGCCCGTAACACTTTCAAGGCTCGGCTAAAATGGTGCCAAAAAAACCAGGAGCAGATCAAGATGGATATTATAGCAAAAGCAAGAGCAACAAATAATTTCGCTAAGTTTTGGAAGTCCACGAGTAAGCTTGATATTAAGCCTGGCCTATCGGTGAATGTCGGCGGGAGGAGCGATCCGGAGGAGATTGCGAATATGTTCAAGGAACATTTTACAGTGCGATCTCCTCTGGGTCCCTCAGTAGATGAGGTCAATGCTGGGCCTGGAACACAGGGAGATAAGTCGTTAATGTTCTTCTCGGCCAGACAAGTTGCGAAAGTAATTAAAAATATGAGCAGAGGCAAGTCTCCCGGTCATGACGGGCTCAGTATTGAGCATCTCAAGTTTGCTGGGGTGCATCTGCCAAGGGTTTTGTCGGTGTTTTATAACATGTGCCTTAGTCACTCTTACTTGCCGGCGGGGCTGATGAAAACACTGGTGGTTCCCATAATTAAGAATAGGACGGGCGACATCTCAGATAAGTCAAACTATCGACCTATATCTCTCGCAACCACATTAGCAAAAGTGCTGGATGGTATGATTGATTCCACTTTGAGCGAATGTTTATCCGTGCATGACTCACAGTTCGGGTTTCAACCTGGACTGTCAACGGAAAGCGCCATAGTAAGTCTCAAACATACCGTCCAGTATTACACTGATAGGAAAACACCGGTATACGCCTGTTTTCTGGATCTCTCCAGGGCCTTCGATTTAGTAAATTATGATGTACTCTGGAGAGAGCTTGAGGATAGGGGTGTACAGGCTGGAGTGCTCAGGATCCTACAGTATTGGTATGGGAATCAAGAAAATGTGGTAAGGTGGTCCAATGCACTCTCTGATACATACAGGTTGGAATGCGGTGTGAGGCAGGGGGGTCTGACATCTCCGAGGCTTTTTAGCACATATATAGACGGCCTAATCGTGGACCTCAGCAAAATGCGGGTGGGATGCAGTGTCCATGGTGTAAAAATAAACAGTATCAGCTACGCTGATGACATGGCGTTGCTGGCGCCGACGGCAGGTGCGATAAATGAAATGCTTCGGGTCTGTCAGGCGTATGCTGCCTCACACGGACTTGTATATAATGTTAAGAAGTGTGAATACATTGTCTTTAAGGCCGGCGGCGAATGCCCAGATACCATACCTGACATTACCCTAAACGGCTTGAACGTCAAAAGAGTGACAACATTCAAATATCTGGGACATCTTCTCGCTGACGACCTTAAGGACAATGTTGATATTGAAAGAGAGCGTAGGGCACTGGCGGTCCGAGGTAACATGTTGGCCCGAAGATTCGCTCGGTGTAGCAATTTAGTGAAATTAACACTGTTTAAGGCATATTGCCAGTGTTTTTACACGGGGAATCTTTGGGTCAACTATACAAAAAGAACGTTGGATGACCTACGCGTACAATACAATAATATTTTTAGGATGCTGTTGGGACTGCCGCGATGGTGCAGCGCTTCTGCTATGTTTGCGCAAAACCGAACTGACGGCTTCCACGCCGTCATTCGTAAGAAAACTGCGTCGCTGTTGTCAAGGTTGAGGGCGAGTGGCAACAGCATCCTAAAAACTATAGCGGAAAGTATTGACTCTCCGATTATTAAAAGTTTTGTGAGAAGGACAATCACAGAACATTAATCTGGGGATGCCCTTTTCACAATACTATTATTATTTAACTACTCTGTCTTTTATAATGTATCTCAGCTACTAACACTAGAAATAAGTTATTTTGTATTGCTTACTAACACAATGGATTACTGTTGTCCGAAAAATAAAGAATTATTATTATTATTATTATTGTAAAGAACAAGCATATCAATTAAGTTGATAAACGATAAACGTTTCACCTTTTTCAATAAGTGGGTAGTTCGACGTCAATATGCGTATTCAACAAAAACTGCTATTGAAATGATTTTAGGAATATGGGGTAGAAGAATAAATTGAACAAGACATTCTATGCACAAATAGCAGTGAATACGCACGAACATTTTTATATTGCCTTACTAAGTTGCGAAAATCCACGCCTTTTTATTAATTATTATTATCGGTTTTGATAGTTTAATCGTCATGTCTCAGTTGAGTGATTATTAATTAAAATACAAAATATTGTATTTGCATAAGGAGAATGTTGGTATTAAAGCGATTGCTAGGAAACTTAATATAGCGGTAAGTGTATTCTTTTTTATACTTCCTTAATTCGTTAGTTGGCTTAAAAACGTGAGTATAGAATAATAGAAAATTAACTGTTTCATTATGAGATCATTTATAGGTCTAATGTGGTTTATCTAAAGGTATTTTTGCAAACTTATTCGAAAAATTATGATTACCGGGTTATTAAAATTATGCTTATTGTGTTGTTTCAGAGAAATACAGTCAGACTGTGGCTAAGACGTTTTGAAGAGACAGGGAATATTCAAAAGGATCGTCCTGAACCAAAACCTGCAATGTTACTCCTGTGTCAGAACATCATCAAGCAATTGTTAGAAGGCATACTGAACACCCATTTTTGCCTACTCAATGCAGTATAATGTTTCTGTTCAGACGGTCAGAAAACATTTGCATGTTGCTGGACTGAAACAATACAAGCCAGCACGTAAAATTTAACTGACTGCTGCACATCGCCAAGCAAGGGTCCGCTTTGCCCAAGAATATCTCAATTTTAATTGGGAAGATTATGTTGTCATATTTACCGACGAGAAGTCTTTGTCAAAACCTTATTTATAACTAAACATAACTACATACTTACAAAACAAATTGATATATAGTATACCTAGTAGGTAAAACATCAACGTATAATGCTATTTTATTTAGTTCAACGATATTTAATGTGGTGATGTTATTGTTATGAAATAGAAAAACATACCTATAATATTTCTAAATATTATAACATGTTGATTCACTACATTAAACTCTGTGAAGTATGTAACAACGTTATTAGTAACTGTTATATCATTTACGTTATTCTTATAATAATTTTTTTTATAAAATAAAATCGTTTTTACCATCATTATCGTTTTTTTATTTTCGTTCACCTTTTTTTTTTTGTTGCTAAAGTTATAATTTATTATTTATAACTTAAAAAAAAATATTATAAAACAAAATGCGCAGCAGAAAATATGTTGGTTTCGAACTCGCAACCACGCTCTTGTCAGCTCACTGCAGCTACCACTAGACCGCACGAACATGGTGATTGTCGTTGAAATTAGCAATAATATATTACAAGTTAGAACAATATTCAAGATCATACCTACCTTAACACTGCGTGTTAAATATCAAATTCGAATAACTGTTTTATTAATCGTAGACGTTGAACTGTTCTAGTTCGATAAGCTTACTGCTAACAAACAGAAGGTTCAAATTCGTTTAATTTTTAAGGGGTCAGCTAATTGCTATAACCGCGTGTACACGCGCGTCTGTGTGCGTGCATTTTCGCTCTTTCAAATTTACCCTTGTGTAAATTAAACTGATTATATTAAGGTCAAACAAACACAAAGTAGCTTCACCTCGTGTATGAAGCCGAGCTGCACGAGCTCGTGCGCGAGCGCGGCTGCGCTGTCGCGCGGCGACACTGCGCAGGTGAGCTGGCGGTTCATCTTGTCGTCCATGCGCAGCAGGATCGTCATCTGGGGGGACGCACACAAACAAATTACCGCCTCGGGGTGGGTGCTTCCTAGCTAAAGCTAGTTAAGTAGCTGGAAACTATGGATGGACATACAGTAAATATCTTTTGGTTATCCGTTGTGATTATGGTAAGTATGTATAACAGAACGGGAATCAACTATAGTCTGTTCCAAAAGTATCAGATAAAAGTGTAAATGTGTATGTGTGGCGTGCTGCGACTGGGCAGGCGCGCCACCCGCCGTCGCGCATACACAGTAAATAAACCCTTCTAATGAAAATTATGTTCATATACCTAGTGAATGTGATCAAAGTTCCATTAGAACGTGAAAGTGAATTTCATGCTATACGAAGAATGTTCGTATTCGTATGAAACTCTTACTTAGCAATGTAGAGTCTAAGTATGCTTAATAGATCTCAGCCTACATCGTATCTAAGAACAAATCGACCATGATCCCTATAAGCTTTTTCCTATACACAAAAACTCGTAGACTAGTCACAAATTAATGAATTAGAACTTATAAGTTTTCTATACTGCCATGTGTTCTGGATCTTGTGTGTGTTTCGGTAACTTATATTCTATAATGGAGTTGGATAATCACAAAATATCATATCATAAAATAGACTACTATTAAAGAAAATGAGGAAATATGATAAATTTGTTATGACTGAGACACATTTAATAAGTGATGAAATGTAGGATGATAAACGTTGACAATTTGGCATTGCAAAGTATGTTGACATGCCCTGAATTAAAGCCGGAGACATTTTAATTTGTCTGTCATTACGAGGTGTTAGAATTCTCAAAAAGAAAAAAATTAATCATGTTGACGACGCGCCGCGTCTCCAGGTCGCGCGGCTCGGGCGACAAAATGTTGCAACATGTAGTGTGACTCACCAGCAGGTCCGCGGGCGGCGCGTCGGCGTGCGGGTGCGGCTGCGGCTTGAGCGAGCACATCATGTTGACGACGCGCCGCGTCTCCAGGTCGCGCGGCTCGGGCGACGCGGGCAGCGACTCGGCCGCGCGCTCGGCCGGCGAGGCCGCGCGTCCCAGGCCGCGCGTCCAGCCGTACGCCGTCAGGGGGTAGATGCCGTACCTGCGGCCCGGAGGGAGATTCATGAGTACAACGGATTCGAAAAAAGACGAGATGAAAAAGCAAAAAACCAGCCATGCAGGAAGAAGTCGTTGGCCTAACCGAAGGCCTATACATGAGTTATATTTATAAATAATAGAGCACAAGGTAGAGTTGGTGTGAGCTCACTTGACGTCCTCGACGAACTTCTCCAGCTTCTCGGCGTGCGGCGGCAGGTCCTTCGCGCCGAGCTCCGTGCGCGCCCCCCCCCGGCGGCACCACGCCAGCGCCGAGCCGCTGCTGCCGCCCGCCACCTCGTCCGTTATCGTCTCCGATATGTTCGCTGGAGACACACGCAATAAACACTTAGTACCCTGCAAGGGGTTAGTTACGACAAGGACTAAAGAGAAACATCGCAGAAGTCGAGATTTACACCCCTGTTCCTTATACCCCTACTGATATATCTCCACTGGTAGGGATACTTGGAGATTTTTTTCCAATTATCGCTACAATTAAAATTGCAACAGTTACACTAACATCACAATCCATTTTTGCAAAATTAATGGATCAACATCCTAGTTCAAGAGTATAATCATAGTCACTCCAGTCTCAGAATGGATATTTGATAACTTAGACATTTTTAAAACTTACCGGTGGTATTGACAAGCGTGTGCGCAGCCAACAGTTTGAGGGAGTGTACTTCGAAGAGTAGCGGGTGGAAGAGAAGCTCCCTCGCCGTCGGCCTCTTCGCGGGGTCCTTGTTTATACACCTGTCGACACACGGCAGGGTTACTCACTGAGCGGGGGGAGAGACAACATACAGGCAGTGACCCTCACAGGGGTTACTGAGGAATTGAGTGTTCATTTGTGTATGCCGAGGGACTTCATGGAACAGTGCTAGCTGCGATGCGTTGCTTTGAAATCGTTGAGTACTCACACCTCGTTCAAACCAAAGCTCCGCTGCATGCAAACAATGCAGGACGTTTCGTAAATGAGAAGTCTCAACAGCGATACACATGAGCAGTCCATCCCTCACTTCTTGCACCCATACAACAAAAGCGACTTACCGCCACGCCCACCTGTAAGACAAGTACCTGTATATAAAGTCCTTCTGTCGCGTCTCCTCCAACGATTCGACCGTTCGTACGATGTGTTCCTCCGTGACGTGGCTGCCCGAGTCGCCATTGCCCTGAATCTCAAGTGCCGCAGTCTCCAATGCGCACATTCCGAATGAGTAGATATCCATCGCTGGCGTCACCATTTGTGATGCTGATACGGGGGGGAAATAAAGATGTTATGAATGCAAAAAAATGGACAACATAGTTTCGGTTGCTGTAATTCTTGGACACAGGCGCAATACATACTATACAGAAACTTGACATTTCGACGCAACGCACGCAGTCATAAGCACGGCATGGTTACACTTACACGGTATTCATTGGGACAGCAATGAACTCGACTCACTAAGTCACGATTTCAACGTATAGAATTCCGAGAACGAGCGTAGCATATGTGTGCGAGAGCTGACCAAAGATAAGGCAAGTTTCTGTAATTTGTGGCACGAGTCTTGCCTATTCCAAAACACTTAACAAACTTCCTAAACAAGGGAAAGGCAAGAGTCCGTCAAATCAAGGCAGTCGAAACTGTGTGTCCTTCTTTGAGAGCCATCTATTAAGTTCATGGTACTTACATCCGTATTCGGGTGCAATAAAGTGCATATTCCTCATGTTCTCGCGACAGGTCTTGACGTGGTGGTGGATGGCGTCGGGGGCTACGGAGCCGATCTTCACGAGGCCGTTGTGTTGGATGAAGATGGTGTCGCACGTGAGGTTTCCGTGGACTATCGGAGGCACGCAGCCGTGTAGATAGCTGAACGGGGAATAATGGGAGTTGTATTGGGATAAACAAAAAGTCGTGGCCGACTAGATTTGAGATACAATTTTGGATTTATGAACAGTCTTAACTGTTTTACCTACTTAGAACTGGCAGTATCGAGAAGGTAGAATATTAGATCTTACCTGAGTGCTGACAATATCTGTGTGCACCACCTCTTCCAGGCCTGCAGCGGCAGTCGCTTCACGTTTCGCTTGGTTCGCTTGAGGAACTGCTTCAGAGAGCCGCAAGACATGTACTCCGTTATGAATATTACCTGAAACGATCAGGTATTGAAACTTTGTAGTCATGTATTTCGGTAGTGAAGCAATTCCTATAAAAGGATATATTTGACTGGAAAAAGGATCTGTATATCAAATGGAACATGCCGTCGACGGATTTTGATATGCCTCAAGTAAAACCTTGAAATAAGAAGTCCCACCAGATATATAAATAAAAAATAAGTAGGTACAAACGGTCGTTTCTAAATTCTCTTACAAATAACAAAGTTATCTTATTTGATTATGACAAATAATTTTGATTAACACAGAAATAGGAACACATTAATTTTATCTGAAGTTATATGCATTTATTATTGTTTCTACCATGTTGAGTAAACAACAACTAGTTGCGATCAAGATTTTTTCTGCAAAGAGCTGATATCATTTCGTGTCTTTCATGATCTGAAGATACAGAGCATTTTTCAAAAATGTAACTAAGCAGTCAACTTTCAAAGGATGCACATTTTGCACAACAGACATTAAATAAGTAATTGCGGTCCTTGGGCTCTGTCCAACAGTGAACATCTTTCGTCTGGATGATGATGACGCCGACGATCCTTCAGAAACGGATGATTGCAAAGACATAGATAACATACATAAATGAAAGTCCATCTTACCCTAGGCTTATCGTTGTGTGTATCCGTCCAGTAGCGGTGGAACTTGACGATGTTGGGATGTTCTAGCCTGGTGAGGTTGTCGAACACCATCTGTATCTTGTCCTCCTGTGCCTTGAACTTCTTACGCTCAGAGAACTGCACCTCGTTCCAGACAACCTCAACGCCTTCCTCGGTGTCCATGGCAAGGTTTGCGCAGTCGATGCCCGGAACATCTCGTTGTTCCACCTGGAAATAATGAGACAGAGTAATTAGACATGTTTGTACTGAGGTTTATATTTTACTGGCTGATCAAGGTTGCTTTCTTTTGGGCGACATTTATAATTCGTTGTGCTCGTATCACGTAACGTGTTTGATGTATGTAATCGTCTCTCTTACTGGTCACGTTTCCTATACGTGTTATGTGCTTGCGCAGTTCTACATAATAACTTTGGTTCCTATGAATTATGTCATGTTTCTTTATCTGTCTATAAATAACTTGTCCGTTTATAAATAAACGATCTACAATACACGTCAACACAATTACTGAAAGCAGTAGAGGTAAGATGTTGAGCAAACATATTCGGACTTCCGCCGGCCACAGATAGAGGAACAATCATTCAATTGAGCCCCTTGACAGCAGGTTGGGCCAGTGATGACGAGGATAAAATCTATTTGTATATACAGGCTGTCCCGTAAATCGACGTCAAGCCGGAATCAGGTAATAGGCCAAGTCATAATATGTAGTTATCTGAAAAATATTAAAAAAAAAAATAAGTTGTGTATTTTTAAAATTATTGGCATTTAAAAGTCATTTTTGCCGAACCAAATATTCAAAATTAATACTTTTGACTTTGAGTGACTGTACTGAAAAAAAATTTACTATGTGAGTTTGGCAAGTAACATCAAAACTTGGCGCAATTAACAAGCACACCAAAAAAAAAAATCATTTTTTTTTTAAATTCCAAAGGGTTTTGAATACTATTTTTCTGATAACTACTATGACTTGGCCTATTACCTGATTCCGGCTTGACGTCGACTTACGGGACACCCTGTATAATGACGTAATTGAAGACTGAATAAGTTCAGGATTTTGTTTTGACAACTTTTATAACTATATACAGTAAAAGTGTATAGCGTAACATACAGACTCTTTTGAAGAATACGATAAAAACCTCGGATCCATATCAGTCGGAAACACCGCATACATACCTCAAATCGATTAACTAATTAATCGCATACGATTAATTAAAATCTACACGAATAAATGCCGCCGTGCGTTTGCAAATGATTGCGATTAATCGTACAGTCGCTGCCGAGTCGTCGCGACATTCGACAAATACAATTTACCTTGTTATCGGGCAGTTACCCTCATTGCAATTGTTTATAGTTATATCTCGGCGTAATGAATAGCCAACGTTTATTAATTATGACAACTGTGCTATTTGCGTGCGCCGTTACTCTGTGTTGTTTATTGAATTTAGTTGCTGAGGCTATTATTAGGCCTGCTTATTAGTTTTTTGTAAAGTTGTGATACGCTTATAATTTAAAGTAAATGATGACGGTAACAATGCGACATAATTTTAAGACCGGATAGGTACATACTGTCTTCATGACTAGGCATGATACCCTCTGCTATGGGAGACCGGAGGGTTATGTCGGACTAAAATCCCGCTGTTTCTATTACTACCATGACTCGGGGGCCCGGGAGATACTTGTACATGCGCCGCACTACGACTAGCCTAACTAATAAGGATGACCAGGACCGCCAAAGAATGAAACACAGAAACAGTTAAATAACTGGGTCAAAATTAAGCTGTCGAACTTACTCGTACAAGTAATCATCACATTTGATTAACGTTACTAGTTATTGTTTGTCCATGACGATCGACAATAGTGGTGTGATAAAGGTTTTGTGTTCCCAAAACATAGATAGGAAATTCGCATTGTTACACCCGCTATGAGTCAAGATTCTTAAAACTAGTTATGTAAAAGAGATAAAGTTAATTAAAATAACGGCAAAACAAATTGTTGACCAGTCCATTAACATACAGGTATCTGAACAAACATAATTGGGATGCCAGGTACTGTGGACTAGAAGGCTTAAAATCATAGAACCACAGAATAACGCAATAGAGAAGATCCAATTACATGCGACACGGTTTACCTAAAGATGCTAATTAGCGGATGCAATCGGTAAGATCATAGGAAGATAAGGACTTTCACTACCAGTCTGCTTTTCTAATGTAGCATAGTACTTAAATATGGACACTATCGCAATGGAGGCGAAACTGTGAAGTATTGCCACCAAAGAGCATTAGATTTTGTTTTTAATTGCCAATCTAATTTAGAGTACCTATATGATGTGTGTAATTTACATCGCACATTGTATTGAGTAGATTTTCTGTACTATTGAATGGTAGTGTGGTCAAATATTGACTTTAGGACACGCCCACTGTACTAGTGCGACTGCGCAGTTTGATGACGTCGACCACTGCGCAATGACAGGATCTAACACATCTCTTGAATAATAACAACTATCATTTAGATGGAAATCAAATGTTATGATTTTTTTATAGTAAAACACAATTGCTATTTTGTCTGATGTGTGGTCATTAAGGATATTATTATGTATTTACTTGTAAAGTTGTCATACAAATCATACAACGTGTCCCAGAAATCAACGTCAAGCCGAAAACGGGCAATAGGCCAAGTCGTGACAGCTATTAGAAAAATATAAAAAAAAATCTTGGTCATGTACTTTTCGAATTATAAGCATTCAAAAATAAATCTCAAAAAGTGACACCCTGTGATGATTTTTCAAGTCCTGTGACTACATTATTAACATTTCGGTAGTTTTTTTCTCTGTGATGTAACCATGAATAACCCTTCTGTAAATTACAGTTAAAAGTTAAAACGTAACTGCCTCAGTTTTAAATTAAATGTTATATTTTTGCCCAATATTGAATTCAAAATAATGACATCACCCAACTTTAACCGACTGTACTGAAAAAAAATCTACTACACTATTTTGGCAAGTAACTTTAAAAGATGGCGCGTTTAGTCAGGATTCCAAAATGGTATAACACATACTAATTGCTACTTCTTAATTGAGGAAAAAAAGTACATTGTTGGTTTTAGGTGCATTTGAAATAAAATTCAGTCGTTGGATTTCTTTTATTATAATTTTTATTAAATCAGATTTACGAAGTTTTATAACAAATGTTCAAACTGTTTTCCTTCAGCTGCAATGCAAGTTCTACATCTCTTTAAAAATGATCGCGTAATAAGACGGGCGTATCTTCTTGAGTTGATGTATTCAGCGGCTTCTGCAATTCTTTGGCGCAGCTCGTCTAAATGTTGAATTGGTTTAGAGTACACTTTATCCTTTATCGTACCCCAGTAAAAAAAATCTATGGGGTTTAAATCGGGTGAACGGGCAGGCCACGAAATTGTACCACCCCGCCCAATCCACCTATCGGGGTATTCTCGATTGAGAAACTCTCGTACAGTGAGAGCATAATGCGCTGGGCAGCCATCTTGTTAATTGGTCATGCTGCCGTAAATGTTCAGTGGCACTTCTTCCAATAATTCTGGTAATTGGTTCTGTAAGAAGTTCAAATAACCCTGGGCATTTAAATTCTCCGGCAGCTCGATTGGACCAATAACTTTACCATTCAAAATTCCCGTCCACATATTTACTTTAAACTGGTACTGAGAGCTATCTTCCCGCATCAAATTTGGATTTTCCACGTGCCATTCGTGCAAATTGTGGAGGTTCATGTAACCGTCCTTTTTAAATGTTGATTCATCGGACCATAGAATTTTTTCAAAGAATCGCGGGTCCTCTCGGTGCCTCTGCAACATCGTTCGACAAAATCGTACTCTCTCTGGGTAGTCTCGGGGTAGCAGACTTTGTACTCGTCGTACATGGTATGGGTGAAACTCGTTCTTTTTTAAAATACGATGTGCAGTACTTTTGGGGACTCCTATGCTCTGTTCAATTCCATGTACTGAGATACTTCTGTCTTCTTCAACTGCTTGCAAGACTTCGGCTTCGTAGGGCATAACGGGTCTTCCCTCGCTAACCATTTGGCTAGGAAATCGACCCTCTGATAATGACCGATGCACATTAATAAATACTCGATGATCGGGATGACGCTCAGCATTCGGGTATCTCTCACGATACACTCTTGCTGCAGCATTGGCGTTGCATAAGCATTCTCCATAAATGAGATGCATGTTGGCGTATTCCTGTGCGGTGTATCGAGATGGCATGATAAAACACTACACAAACACGGGGTTGCGATTAAAACAAGTCCGGGGTTGTCAGAAACGGTGCAGATAAATCCCAATCACAATGCAAATCAAGTCTAATAAACAAAGCCACAGTATGTAAGTACGAAGTCAATACGAATACAAAAAGATGTGCAGTCAACGAAAGAGCGTAACGTACTGCAGTATTGCACAATTTGCCGACGCATCCCTGTTTAGCCAGAGTAGCGTCTCTATCTGTTTCACTCACACATGAAATGATGTGTCAATCCGTCTCCCTCTTAGTTAGATAAAAGTAGCGTCACTATCTATCTCGCTCCCACTTGTCAAAGTAGCGTCACCTCACATTAGTTAAAATGAATCTTTCTCGCTCACACTAGTCAAAATAACGTCACTCTTCGTCTCAATCAAACTTTTATGAAATACGGCTTCATAAAAAAAAAATGTTTTTTCTCAATTAAGAAGTAGCAATTAGTATGTGTTATACCATTTTTGGAATCCTGACTAAACGCGCCATCTTTTAAAGTTACTTGCCAAAATAGTGTAGTAGATTTTTTTTTCAGTACAGTCGGTTAAAGTTGGGTGATGTCATTATTTTGAATTCAATATTGGGCAAAGATCTAACATTTAATTTAAAACTGAGGCAGTTACGTTTTAACTTTTAACTGTAATTTACAGAAGGGTTATTCATGGTTACATCACAGAGAAAAAAACTACCGAAATGTTAATAATGTAGTCACAGGACTTGAAAAATCATCACAGGGTGTCACTTTTGAGATTTATTTTTGAATGCTTATAATTCGAAAAGTACATGACCAAGATTTTTTTTTATATTTTTCTAATAGCTGTCACGACTTGGCCTATTGCCCGTTTTCGGCTTGACGTTGATTTCTGGGACACGTTGTATATCAGTCATATATGACAGGCATCTTGTCCAAATGTAGTTATTAACCAGTTGAATGCCGTAATTACAGAAATAATTAAAAAGCCACTGGGTCTCGCGTGGATCCACGTTCCGGCGAATATGAAGGGTTAAAAGGGGCATCTGTTTTGTAACCCCATATTCATATGTTCAGAAGATGAGATGCAAGAATAATAAACAAAACATAAGCAGATGAACCCTTTATATGACCCACCTGTTGTTGACACTTCAAAAGTGCACTAAAATAGCTTCAGTAGTTCTACTCGTAAATCTAGATGTCACGTAGAAACGTACAAAACATTACACATGAACAATGGGAACAGGTGCGCGCAACCTTTTATGAATCAAACACTGATTTGATTAGTTTTATTTTCGACTGTTTTACGAAATGTTGCTAATTTTACTGTCTCTACCGGCTCATTGATGGCCAAATGTGAATGCTTATAATAATAACCCTATTATACATGAACGTCGTATATTCAAACTGATGATATTTATTGCCTTTTCAATTGATTGATATGAACATGACAAGGGTTAGGTTCTATACCACTTTTTATACATAGATGTCAGTTTTATTTATGGTGCAATTGTATTTGGCGCCCAAAAAATTGCCACAGGACAGTGAAGGACAGCACAGCTTAGTGGCTAAGGTGCAGTATAGATAGATAGTTGTAGTTGGCAAACAAATGTGTACTGTTTCTGGTTTCACAAACAACGTGCTCTGTATCAGATTTCGCTTGGTTGAGACCTGCGAACTTATTTGATAGCATTCTGGTCATTACGCTTGTTGGGTAGGTATTTTCTGAAATGGTATACTTAAGTATTTCGTGTGTTATTCGAAACACGATCTGTAAACCCCATGAAATGAAGGTAGAGACTGAAAAGAACAAGTTTTAGTGTTCTCTAATTTAAAAAAAAATACCATTCCCTTTGTCTCTGAGGCTTTTGGAAATTTCCAAAACACGGTATTCTGTAATATCAAGATTATGAAAGTGATTTTGATTGCATAGATTTCATTAATCTGTTTGCATTGGCATAGATAACGTAATCAGCAATCAGATGCTTGAAAAGATTTCCTAGTGTTATCGTAGACACAGATAGTGAGTTCATGACTAATTTGGTATCGCTGATTTGGTAACTGGAATTCATGATTAAACTGTTCATTGTTTGGGTGAAATCTAGTAGTTATATATATTTTCCCGCTTGGATGTGGTAATAATTTCCTGCTGATTGTCATTAATTATCTAAATTAATGCAGTACATTTTAAAACTAACACGGATTAAATACTACATTATTTTCTTCATGCATAAAAGCTGCAAAATAACAATAAAGTTAGTGCAATTTCACAATTTCAGTCTCTATACAAGCCTATCACATGCACTGAATCTTAGCAAAACATAAACTTTCGCATTTATTAACGAAGATAATCTAGTACTCGTTAGTTAGGCGGGCAATACACCGGCCGACAATTTAGTCGTACAGACAGCGCCATAAATCGTGCGAAGAAAGCCGCTCGAAACCGCTCGTTACTGGCGAAGCAGCGAGTGGGCGAGCGAGTCCGCTGCAATGATTCAAGTTGCAGATTTTATACGGATACGTACATTTTAGTGTCGGTCGGTAATCGCGAGGTGTGGCCGCAGCCTTCCAAGTTTATTGTTACGACGATATTTTAAATTGATATTATTGTATCTTCCGCAGTGAAAAGGGTTCGTGCGTATTGCTCCTGCCATTATGTCGGATTGGTAGTTAGATGGACGCTTTAGGTTTTCATAGTAGTTGTAAAACGTAATGGTTATTGCTGGTGGAGGTCTGTGTGTGGCGTATGAACATAAACGGCTTGAATGAAACATGTATAGCTTTGAACGTTGGTCACCCTTTATACTGATTTCTGTAGGTCTAGATGTGCAAAAAAGTCTGTTGATTCCGATATTTACTAAACAAAGTACAATAAAAGTCAGAAGTCGTGTCCCCCAAAGCGCTCTATTGTCATGTAAGTATACATATTTGAAAAATAAGAATAGTGTGGTTTAGTTAACTTTTGGGAAGGGTGCACATAAACACGATACAGACCCTTCATTTACGAGCAAATAATAACCGAACCCTTAGTTAACTGAAACATAGGTACAGTGTAAACGACACAGAAAGGGACTTTTGGGGGTTATGTTTATATTTTTCCTGAATAAAGGGCTTCCTTTGACAATCCCGAAAGCTAATACCTTATTTTTCAGAGTTTTTTTTTTATAATCAGGACCAAAAAAAACAGTAGAAAAGACGCCCTAGGAAAGCTGATAATGAAGATGTAGATAATGCTCAAACGTCGACACTTTGATGACATTAACCACCAATACAGCAATTAATAATGCTAAACGCGAAACAAAAAATATTAGGTCCCTACATATGAAATTGGCGTTTTGTATGGAAGGAACAAAAAGTCGAATATTTTTTAATATAATATATTTAATTAATCAAAGTATGAACCATTGTTTTCAATGCACTTTTGCCATCTTATAGGTAGTTCATTGATCCCTTTACTAAAAAAACCAGTCGGACGGGAATCAATAAAATCTTTGAAGGCGATTTGGACTGCCCCATCGGAGTTGAATTTTTTCCCTTGCAAAAAGTTATCCAAATTGCGAAAAAAATGGTAATCTGTTGGAGCAAGGTCCGGGGAGTACGGAGGATGTCTAAGACATTCCAATTCAAGCTCTTCTAATTTGGTAGCCGTCTGTTGCGCAGTGTGTGGTCTGGCGTTGTCGTGAAGCAGCAGTGGCGTGGAGCGATTGACCAGCCTTGGTTGTTTAGCCGCTAGCTTTTCCATCATGGTTTGTAATTGCTGACAATAGACATCAGCTGTAATAGTCTGGCCAGATTTGAGAAAACTGTAATGAACAATACCGGCACTAGTCCACCAAACGCTTACAAGTAACTTTTTTGGGGTTAATTTTCGCTTGGGGCAGGATTTGGCTGGCTGGCCAGGATCCAACCATTGCGCTGAGCGCTTCCGATTATCGTAAAGAATCCATTTTTCATCACAGGTAATGATTCGGTTTAAAATACCTTCATTGTTGTGCCGGTTCAGTAATGTAACGCAGCAGTCGACGCGCGTTTGCCGGTTTGCTTCAGTCAATTCGTGAGGTACCCACCTTTCAAGCTTTTTAATCTTCCCAATTTGCTTCAAGTGAATTAAAACAGTTTTATCACTAACATCGAAGCCTGCAGCTAACTCGGACGTGGTTTGCGATGGGTCCGCTTCCACAATAGCCTTCAATTCTCCATTATCAACTTGGGTCTCAGGCCGTCCACGGGGCTTGTTCTGCAGGTCGAAATTTCCAGAACGAAAACGTTGGAACCAAAAACGAACTGTGTTTTCTTTTGCAACATGACCGCCATACACATCATTCACCCTTCGAGTCGTTTCCGCAGCACTAGTGCCACGGCGGAACTCGTACTCGTAAATAATGCGATATTTTAAATTTTCCATTTTGTAAAATGAGTGACGCAAACAGAAAAAACAGAAGAAAAAAAACAAATGAATGACGGTCATCGAAGCACAAATACATGAGTAAATAGCTGTACAAATTTGAATTTGGAATTCCTTACCAAAGAGGAGAAATTCGTGATTAAAGTGGCCAGTACGAAAAACGCCAATTTCATATGTAAGGACCTAATATTTAGTCTGCATGGGAAGTTAGAAGAACCTGAACAAAACTCAATCAAGACATTAAATGACGCACAACAAGGCAACAACCAGGTTCAAACACCCCATCTCAAACAACATCATCTGCCTAGCCTTTTCCCAACTATGTTGGGGTCGGCTTCCAGTCTAACCAGATGCAGCTGAATACCAGTATTTTACATGGAGCGACTGCCAATCTGACCTCCACAACCCAGTTACTGGGTAATACGATACCCCTTGGTAAGACTGGTTGTCAGATTTTCTGCCTTCTTACCCGTAACGACTGTCAAAGATCCACAAATGACAGCCAGGACCAACGGCTTAACGTGCTTTCCGAGGCACGGAGGGGTCTCGGTATGTAAAGATGGTCACCCATCCACAGACCTGCCGCGGCAAGCGTAGCTTAACCTGATCGATAGACCTGTGCGGCTGTTTTTATTTAGCCACGGGCCCTTCATCCCAACTCAAACAAAAGATAAACATAATTGAATTTTAATAGCTTCTTCAATTTATCCACGGAAAATAAACAGAGGATGTTTCTTAATATAGCTGTTTTACCTACACAACTGACCTGGCACACAGATAAGAGACCGCCGTTACAATTATCAGTGTAGGCTAGAATAAACAAATAATTGAATACTTATCAATAAGTTATTGTAGATTAACCCCGGGGTCAGCTGGTGTGAGCCTGTGGGCTATAAATATGCGAGATGTACAGTCTTTTAATAACCGAGTTGAGTAATGAGACTTACACGAACGTATTAGAGAATGTTATTTGTTAAATGGACACGCATCGATCTAGGGATAGACCGTGCGGCGTGTGCATTAGGTAATAACGGCTAAGTATGATGTTGGCATCATACTTACACGATATGGAGATATGATTCTTTAAGATGAAACCGAATTCCAAATCTTTACTATCTCTAGTTCTGAAATAATTGGTTTGACTTGGTACATACTCCCAAACTGTTTAATATTGATAAAACATTGAAAATGCACCAATTGCTATTATTTTGTATGAGGAAACGCGACCTGTGTGTGCATTTCACTGCGCAAGTTGCAATCAGAACCTTGTGTTAGTATTGAACTCTACGCTGGCATAAGCTTTAGCGGGACCTAGCTCTTATAAATAGTTGAGGAAACAGGCTTTCAATAACTTTATAGTACCCATTTATTTCTGTAATGCTTTCTGATATTCAAGCACGCCTCATTGGCGAAGGTTATGGTAATAACCTTATGTAATGGCTCGCATTTACTGTAAACTTCGCTTTATCTGTGACCTCCGAGTAACTGTGTGCAGCAAATGAAATATGCGAATAGAATAAGTCCTTTTGACACATTGGCAGATGTTGAATCGTCAGTTCCACATGCAATGTGTTTAAAAAACATCATCTTTGTACTAGTCTGAAGAAAAACGATGTTACGTCCGGAATTAGCAGTACAAATTGTAAACATCCGGAAAGGTAATTGCGTTGAAATCGACGAGGACGTCAGTCCACATAAATCAGTGATAATATTTCGGAAATTAGCTCTGGAAGTCCGGTCCGAAATATCTACGCTGAAAACAATTACTTAAAATAAAAAGATTTTACTAGTATCGAAAACAAGAATGGCATTATTTTCTACATCAGACTGCAGAAGGCATAGTTTAATTATGTAAAGCTTTAGGATTCTCAAACCATGCTCATTAAGAGCAGAAGGGGCGACGTTAGTACCTTAGTACATACTATTACATATATGTTAATTTTTGTGCTAAATAAAAAGACGCAGAAGTTTCAATCCAAACAATGCTCGTAGGACCTGAAGGAGGACTGAAGTAAACAAACATATCGATCAATTACGAGCAATCCCAAGATACTAAAGAAGTGAATGTTATGGCACTTGGAGCGGACTCGTACAGACCAGGAAAAGGAAGGTGGCTTACTCAAGAACAACAATAGGCGAAACAAGGCTGCCAATGATGTTGATCATGATTTCGAATTGAGTTACAGTTAAGTGACGGCATAGCATTGGAATAGCAAAATAACAAGAATAGCAACTATAAGTCGAACAGGACGTGACTACTTCTAAATGGGCCTTCTGCAACTTGAGGAGTCGCAGAAGGTAATCACAAGTGAACGAACTCTGCGCCTGCGCTGCTGATAACGTTTATTTTATTACACACGTATTACGCGAAACGATAACGAAATGTGTCTTTGTGTAGCCATTGTGTGAAGGAGAAGGAATGCACTTCGACTGAATGTAACTAATGATTTATTTGTGTTTGGACACCACACAGGATGTTGTGGAAGCTGATACGAGGGCTAACAACCTTACTGTATAGGGTGCTACGGTTACATGTACAGATGGATGGAACATTAATACAACAGCGCAGCGCAAAATAAGTAGGTACAACAAGGCAGTATGAAAAGCTGTATCTTTCTCATGGTTTCTTCAATACGGAATAGTTTCAACTAAGAGACATAAATAATTATCTTAGGTCCAGCTAAGTTTTTATCTTGAATGAGAAAGATTTTAACTGAAATCTGTTAATTTATAGACGGCGAACACCTATAAATCTACAAATATAAAGTGAGCTCAGAAACGTCGCACGCGCACGCTACGAGCAATATTTGCAAGGAGCGAGCGAGCGTCGCGAATTTTACGAGGAGACGTGAAACGCGCACAAACCATGTCATGGTTTACTGCAAGATGTACATAATGTTAATATTTTAAATGCTTCAAAGAGGATATTTGCTGCAAGTTATAATAATTATCATCTTTGTGTTTGTGATGAAAAGATGAAGAATTTCAAGGATATTTTAAGAATGCTTGCTCCTTAGCTTTAGATGGGGCGAGTCGTTTTATGAAACAATCTAAATGAAAACCCAAAACAGTAAGTCACGTAACGCAGAAACATCGTCACAAAAAAAAAGAACACACAGACATTCTAATCAAAACAACGTCCATTAAACAACTACTTCGCTGAAGGCAATTACCATAAAAGAAGCACCTAAGATAAATACCACCTGCACAGACAGGGTGTGCCTTAGAAGCCATAAAGCATAAACTAGACTCAATAGCCTAGAGCTTTTGCCTAATTAAATTCTTTGCCGTCCATGTTCGCACACGGAGCGACAAGCTGAAAAATATTGTAATAGGATTGCCCCACGGCTCAAAATGATTGCTCCGTAGTCTGTGCAGGCGACCGCATACAATATAATGAACAGCTTAATGCGAAACGGTTTCGCAGTCCAAAATTTCGGTATTATCGTATCAAATCTGGATTATTCTGGATGGAGACATAAAAAGGGGGCTGGTTTAAAATTAGAGATTACTGGTATTCCAGGGTTTGGACGTGTTGAAAGTATGAGAGGAAAATAGTGGCGGTGTGATATCACTTTTCAGCATTATGTAAATACATATGTATGGTCAGGCTAGGTGGTCTGTCTGCAAACCAAAAACTGAGTTTTGTTATGGTAAAGCCAAGTTTAACCGGCCAAGCGGCGCGGTTCGCCGATCGGCGACGAAACAATAGAAAATCAATTGTGTCTCATTAGCGGAGCTTGACAGATTAATCAAAATTCGGATGAATATTCAGAATCTTTGGATGATAATGAAGTTCAAAATATAATTATTCCGGATGACTGACAAGTGTACAATTATGTGACGTCCAAATTAGATGAACTCGATTAAAATTAAAGCAAGGTTGGTATCCCCCAGGCTCCCGGCTCTTTTAACTGGAAGCACCTAAAACTTGAAAGATCAACTCATCCACTGAAGTTTCAACAGTGCCAGATTTAAGAATTTCAATCCAAATGAACTAGCGATAAAATCAAAAGAACATTCGCTATTTCTTAGGGCCTCTCTTAATTGGCCGCTTGATAAAGAGCCGTAGGTACTGCGTGACAAAGCGGTTTGACTTGTTAATTAGGCGCCATAATGAGAGGAAATTATGTTTTTATTACATCTGCGGAGTTAACATAAACAATGATGAATCATTTTCTAATCGTTTTATCAAAACCTAGATTCTATGGCAGATAAGTTAACGATAATGATGTAGAACAGTAGTTATTAGTTACGTGTTTGTATCCAATTACTTTGAGGCACGTTGAGTCACTACTTCTAAAAATGTCTGGTGTCACTTTTCCGAGTTTCTAAATAAATTGCAAAACTGCGGCGCACATAAAGATAACTGCAACAAATAAAGACTGCGAATAGAAGTTTATAGCTCGACTTATGTAGCACAGGCAAACAGAATAGCTAACAAACTTTATAGTTCTAGCACATGACCTGAAATATACAATTTGCAGGAACGATTTGGCAAGGTCTGCAAATTGGAGCGTCCGCGTCCGTAGATGTTAGATTGACAATTCATTTTTCGGAAAAAGTTTTGCTCTTCGAAAGATTGTGTCTTGCAAATGGATTGTGAAATTAAGGCATCGTTCACACCAAACGTATTGTCCGCCGCCGACTGTGATTATAGTGTAGTGACAACGCACTACGTAATACCGTACAGTCGGTTCGGTGTGAACGAGAAGTTAAATATATATCGAAAAGCGATATACTGTCAGCGGCCGACAATACATTTGGTCTGAACTATGCCTAAGACTGAGAACCTTATCCCACACAATTATATTAACTTAATTCCCTCTCAACATGTTTATCCTTACGACTTATCTCACAAGATTACGTTAAACTTGTCGCCATCTGTCTCTGGCTCTCCGCGCCAAGTGCCTTAGGATCGTTGGCAAAACGAACGATCGAGGGGAAATCTAATCAGACTCGGTTTCCTTCCACGGTCATTTGACGAATTACTTGCCAGCAGCGCACGGTGGGAAATTGGACCCAATCTTAGTACATGTAATTTGTAAATACGACAGGAATACGTCTGTCCCCTACATCTTGATCGCTTTCTTCCGAAGTGCGTCATAGAAGATGGTAATTAATAGTTGTGACGTAAGTCTCAGAGGAAATACGTCATGTCCTGTCTACCTAGCCTTTTCTTAGTCCTTATTTATATCAAAGCTTTGGTCTGGCCATAATTCTATATAAGACATAATGTTTCCTCAAAAATAAGGGTCAAATCACACCGAGATGGCAGCGAAGCGGCGAGCAGTTTCAGTGTCATATAATTTTAGACTTTATCTTCATTACTATAATACATAGTATCGCTTGAAAAACTAGAGTCGTCGGAGTGCTCGCGGCGCCACGGGCGGCCGCGCGACCTTTCAAGTTTTTCAAGCGATACTATGTATTATAGTAATGAAGATAAAGTCTAAAATTATATGACACTGAAACTGCTCGCCGCTTCGCTGCCATCTCGTTGTGATTTGACCCTAAGACACAGAATAGGTATTGTCAGTTTTCCTATCGTGTTGGGTGGTCTACAATTTACATCACACAAATAAAGAAGAGGTGGTTTGTTTACGAATGGACCATTTATTAAGTTGAACATTCGGTCTCTACCAGTCGCGATAGCGCTCGCCAGAACATAAACATTGAAAGCGACACTGATTGAGTCTCGTGGTGCAGTGTTTGCGTTCGTGTGGAGACAGTAATTAACTTGCCGCGACGTCGCGTTGCTGTGCACCGAATTAGATTAAACCGTGCTACGCCGCTGCATTTTTATTTCGATTCTAGCTGTAATGTTTTGAGATATTTTTTTTTGCGCAAACGGGACCTATTGGCACAAACATACAGCTGTTGTTTAGGATTTCATCTTGAATTTATAAAAATATGTTAAGTGTTCTGGAACAATTCGAAAGACTATAATGTAACCTGAGCACAAAATACTCGTAAATGCAATAATCATGCAATAAAGACAAAATCTTTTTTGTTGTTTGTAAAAATTGTATGATTTGTGGAAAGGACCAGAGTGGCAATGGGGAACCACATGTGACTGTTTCTAAATTACCCTAGGCTGATAAAATTTTGGTTTTTTTATTTCCTAATTTTGTTAATAAGTATTAGTTTTAAGGTCGATTTCCCCAGGTCGATCAAAGTTAATTGTAGATGGCGTGGCCAAAGCTAGGTCCCTACGGCCTACAATAATTTCAAGTTTCGTTAGTTCATTCCATTCGTGTTCACTTATGAGTTTGAATTTATTCCGCTATTTCGTTATTTTCGGTGATTTCAATATTTATTCGACGTGAAAAGTGTCAGAATACCTACCTTAAATATTGCATAATTCCTCGAAATCACTTTCTTCAAAAATGTTTCCGACATATTAAGCTCGAACTCTGTTTAATTAATATAATACGCTGCTATGAATAGCTTAAGGCCACAGTCTTCTAAGTTTAGGGTCTTTCGGAATACAACAACGAGTCGTCAAAAACCACTGCCTTGCATTATTAGCTTGTTTTGGGAACTAGCTACGACAGCGCCATTTTAACAGTTGCCTTCCCCATTTCCATATTTTTTTAAAAGTTCACATTCTAGTCTCAGTTTTAATGTGTCAAAATAAACTATAATTTATTGTACTTTTGACAATGATTGCCTTTAAGATAAGACGTGAATATTGGCCCATTTCAACGTTAACGAGTGCGTTATAGAGCTGGTAGTAGGAGTATACTTCTTTCGGTTAAGTAATTTCTTGACGATGTGACGGTACATTGAGCATCATCAAATACTAGACATTTTTTGCATTGGTCAATCACTCAACAGCTGGCCTCAGCATTTGAAAAGCAAACATCAATGATTTCATATTAAGACATTATGTACCAACTCCATAGGTACACAAGCCAGTGTAATTTCGATTTCAATTCGCAAAACATTGTCGAACAATACGGAAACGTATTGACAATTGTGAACAACCAATATTGGTTTCATCCGTCTATTTGTTCGTAGCAATCTTTGTTATTTTGTGTTCAAATTATACATGTAAATGTCAGCTCTAAGTACTATTTAAAAACTGCCAATATTTCTGAAGTAATTGTAAAGCTAATTTAAAACTTTTTTTGCAAGGTTTTCACGCTCGCTCTAGCAGGAACTAAATTGTCAGAATTGAATAAAAATATTGACATAAATGACAACACGATTTCACACTTTATCTCAATATACACAAACATGGATATTTAATTAGTGGGAGACAATACATACACTCGCTAATGTGTTAACATATCACAATTCATTTCACAACAAGACACTGCAAACACTTAAGTTTAATATAGAATTGCAGATGATTTGGCAAGCACAGCAGCATAAAGAATATTGCGCTACTAATCGCGTCCGCAATCATGCGTATCCAAACGACATCATTAACGTCCGCACGATAACATCCACTGTTACACACATCTTATAAACGGTCCAAATATTTGAGGGAGAAAACGCCGATATCGATTATTCGACACGCGACATTCTGAGCGAAATTCCTTACGCGTTTAAAATAAAATTGCCGAAGGTCACGACATTGACCTCTAAATGACGCCGGCGAATGATCAACCCCAGAAAGAGGCACGGTTCAATGTCAAGTGCGAATCTATTCCTATCGGTGCGTGTATACGCGGCCTGCGTCACGGCGCCGTCTAACGTCACGGGCAACCCTATAGCCCGCTGCATGATACGCCCACCGTTACGATGATTATAATTAACCAATTTATTAATGCACGATAACGTGCATTGTGACGTCGCACACGCGTCATTTGCCATGATTAATGGTGTCTGAGGTGGGGCGAATCTTATTATAAGCTCGTGACGTATGGGTGCTAAATCGTGTCCCAAATCGCATTTTCCTTTAACAACTTTTCCGTTACGCACTCCTCGCCGTACGCTTATCGAAAGAATACTTGGAAACGTCATTCAATATTCTGTTATGCTGAAAACGTTTACGCGGGAACCTTGTAACATATTTTATCGATACCCTTATACGAGTTCCACGTTAGCCCCTAAAGTTATTTCCTCTTTCGTTTGCTCTCAGCAGTAACTTAGCGCTCCTATTTTATTCACAAATTGGAGCCGACACTGATCGTTTTCATTTAGAATTCCTATTGGTTCCATTTGTCACGTTAGGGTGACATCCGGAATAACTCGGTTTGTTTTCAGCAATTTGTGATGTGGAGGTACAGTGAGGTGGATCTGTCGCGGGGATGTGTCCGGTGTCGTCGACCCGCCGGCCCTGGCGCACTATTCGCGACAATACGCTGGCAGCGCTCCAAGCGCCGGATGGCGTCGATACATCGGCTGCACATGCAACACCAACATACGTTTTCACCTCCAAAACTGCGCAATCGACATCTTCCATCCAATCTTCAACTTTAGCGTCAAGCTTGAAGAAGTTTAGAGTTTTTAGAACAGCAGTATAGTTTGTACATCGGTAAATTAGCGAAAACGCCTGCAGCGTTTTGTCCTTTGATGTTACAAACGTCGAGGAAGTCATTTGGGCTTGTGGTGTAATATTACGGAGCTGCAATTTCATATTTAAACGTGCGAATGGAAATAGTTTTAGAGGCGGCACGTCGGCGTATATCACGTCCCCTGCGGTTATATTACACCACGCGTGAATGAAGTAGGAA
Organism: Amphipoea oculea; assembly: GCA_945859645.1. Classification (NCBI taxonomy): domain Eukaryota; kingdom Metazoa; phylum Arthropoda; class Insecta; order Lepidoptera; family Noctuidae; genus Amphipoea; species Amphipoea oculea. The sequence continues at coordinate 22,780,795 of OX243873.1, forward strand.
GCAGATCAAAGCCGAGTGACTTTATGACGATATCACGTGGGTTATCAATAGCTGTGTGGTTGAAGTTAGCATGGCATACGAAACTGGTGAGTCATGCGACAATATTCAAAACTATTAGGAGGTTACGTACAGGAGATGACACGCAATGACGTACGATGACCACGCAATGACGTATCTAATTTCACAACGTTCCTTTATTCATACATCTAAACAAAATAGTCATCAATGCTGATCAATTATGTAATTTTGTTAATGCAGTAACATGGGATGAAACTCCGATTATGTACCAGGTGAATTTTTGTAACAGAAATAAAATTTGAAGTTTCAAAAATCCTTGAAACCTTGTTAGAAACGTTCAATAACAGATACATATTTACGAGGTGGAACAAATCTCTTATTGTTCACTTGAAGAAGATGAAGCTTTGTTTACTTACAGATGATTAACCACAATATTTCAAATTGTGCGCAGTTCGTCGCCGCCATTGACATGACATAGGTACAGGCAAATGACAATAAATATTATTATATGCAATAAACAACTTTGTACGTGCTAAACTATGTTTTCCACACGTCAGATTACTGCTCTTATCAGGAATATTGGTTTCAAAGCGGTGGATTTTCCATGATTTGGATGATGGAAAATGTTTGACACCATTGGATTTTTAATTATTTAATTAATCGGCGCTGACGCCTGACAGAGACAACGACAGAGTGGTCCATCTCCATCACATCTCATTGTTGTCAAATATCTACTAATGGGATTGTAAAAAGATAGCAGCAGACTACCTGGATAGTACCTATACTTACTCGTATATATTAATTTCATAAGAGTAGCTCGTAAAGTGATTAATTATAACAACACTTAGAAAGGAGTTGGAAAGCGGTTATTAGCTTTATAACTAGTCTAGGTTACATATTTGTGAATACCAATTCGTTATTCGCCGTAGACAAGAGTAAAAATAATCCATCAGACATCCTTCCCCTTTCTCATAAAACGTGAAGTCGACAGCTCTATAATCTAGCACATTCCGTATCCGACTAGGGTAGAAAACTCCATAGCTATGGTCTGTGTACATATTTTCCAGGTCGTTTCATTTCGCTCGGGTCAAGGTGGCGCGTGTGTCGCCTCGCCAGATGGTCTGTGACGTCACAAGATATGATAACTAATCAAAAAGCCATTTCTGAAAGTAGTAGGTACCGATTACTGTAATTTCAGCAGTCATAAATGCTTGATCATACTGACCGAAGAAATTGAATTTTCAAACAGAAAAAGAAAATAATATTTTTAATCCATACTAATATATAATATTATAAATACGACAGTAACTCTGTCTGTCTGTATGTTACCTTTTCACACCTAAACCACTGAACCGATTTAGATGAAAGGTATAGATATAGTTTTGAATCCCGGGAAAGGACATAGGGTAGTTTTTATCCCGATATTCCCACGGGATCGAAACTTATGCGGGTGAAATCGCGGGGCGCAGCTAGTTTGATTATAAATCGAAACTGACAAGCTGGAGCAATCAGCGACAGTAAATATTTTCGTTACATTCTGACATCTCTTATATTGAGACATCTGGCAACTTAAAGACTCCCTTCTAAATGAAAACAACCTGGGGACTGCCCAAACGTTTAGCATAGAGTTTTGGTATTTCGTCGAATGTTATTTGTAGGAAAACACAAGTTATTCAAGTTTATTCTAATGATTCGTGTCCAAATTAATCTGAAAACCTTTCAAAATCTCGCAGAAGCCCGGATGAAGTCCTCAAACAACCGCTTCTGAATCCTCAACCAGATTCTAAGCTGTTGAAACTTGTTTGTGCCCTTCTCAAGAACGGCAATAAGTCGAACAAACAAGTAGCCCTATGTAGCTATATTGTCCTCTCTTTGATGACATTCTATCGTGTACAAAAGCATCTGTTAGCAATGTGGATAGCTGTATGCGCGGCATGCAAGGCAGCTCTGTGTGTACGGTCGATCGCTCCGGGAGATGCATGACGTTTGTCAATACCTCGCCTTTTTGCTCCGTTTGCAACTCAACTGCTCTATTCAAGGATAGGAATTGCATTAATAAGAGCAGATGGAGAAAGCTCTTGTATTGGTTCAGGGCTTTGTTTAGAGATGCCTTGGATGGAGTTTCGAAGTGTTGACGCAGTCAGATCTACAAATAGGATTGAAATACAAGTTTAACATGTCCAATAAAGCACTACCAAGTCCTACTCCAACTGACAAAATTTGTCAAAAAGATACACCAAGTTCGCATCGAATCGATGGTACAAACATTGCCATAAAGTAACAAGATATCCACAGTATTGACTCACTTATTCAATTTGCGGTGTACACAATCATCCCCGTCGGTGACGTATCTCCCGGAATAGAACATCCCTAGTCATCCCGGGAAAGAAAGTAAATAAAACGAGGTAACTATGAGGACGAGTCGTGATTCATATCTAGATGTGAGTAACATCGTTCTGGACTGTAAGCCGATGGAATTTTAGATAATATTTCGGAATGACATGTGCGAGCTCAATTAGAACAGTAATTTAATTAATGTATGACTAGTGCATAGCTTTCTTCTTTGGTCATCGTTTTTGTCACTGGTTTATTAAAAGTGGGTAGTTTTATGGAACCTGGATGCAAAATGAGAGTTAATGCGAGGTTATAAGTTTTATTTTCAATAATTAAGGTCAACGTAGAGTAACTTATTACTATGAAGGCCGTAAACCACTTTCTATGGGTTATATTTGAAAGGTAAACCGAGGTATATATCAGCAGCCTAATTGCGGAACGCCAAATCGTCAAATGATTCTGATCAGTTGGCTTCATTTCTATCACAATTGGCTTCATTTTACGATTTTCGAATTGCGAAACTCTAGTTTCTGCGCAGGGCCTTAACGTTCATAATTGGTTTCATAATAAACTAGAGTTTCGCAATTCGAAAATCTTAAAATGAAGCCAATTGTGATAGAAATGAAGCCAACTGATCAGAATCATTTGACGATTTGGCGTTCCGCAATTAGGCTGCAGGAGTATTGACAAGAGAAACTGAAAACAAATGGCGTCATTTATTTCCGTCTGTCTAGTCTCTCTAGTGGAACTGCTTTTGTTAAGCCAGTCGTACGAGACAGTTATTGAGTCAGAGCGGTTAAAACAATACTGAAAGATTACAATAGTTCACTATAATACTAACCCATTTTACGAATGACACTAATGATTTACGCGAGAACAGAGTACTTAACTTTTTTCGTTCATTCTCAGTCTAATACAAAAACTGCCTAATGTTTGCCAAAAGTTTAAATACAATAGATAAAAGTAAATAACGGCTAATTTACTTTCGACAGCTTTGAATATAAAAACTAAATGACAAACTGTGTTAAAACGACATATGGCTAGAGTATTGTGTAAGAAATGTCGTATGCTTCTTTCGTATCATAATTTTGCGTCAAACTGTCGTGTGTATATTTTTAAATAATAACGTTTCAGTCCGGTAGTACACGCATCTTCGACATTTTTGTGTTTTTCTCACAATTTACCAGTCTGATGCGTAGGTATCTTGTTCTGCAAGATGTTGACCTTGTTGTGGCTCAACTTCTATTTCATTATCATCGTACAAAGGGTTTGTGAAAGGATCCTTCACCGATATATTTTCAAGTGTGATGTCAGCAATCTGTGCCTTTTATGATCTTATATGTGTTGTGCAGGATACAGCCACTTGATGTAATCCTTGGCAGCTCATACGCCCACAGAGAGAGATGAGCAAGTGCTTCTCATTCTATTCTTGTCGTCTAAATTGTATAATTTCGCAACAAATTGCATATCAGCGCCGCGACACCTATGTTGTTTGTATTCCTGACTTGCATATGACTAGTATTTATAGTACGATTGTTTTTGTTGTGATTCTCAAATAAATAAGTTACGTAAGTAATTAATACGAGGTGCGTGTGCCGTGTTTCTATTTTAATTCACTATGTTTATTTTAGATCTATTCATATGGCACTTGAGTAGTGTAAGCTTTTTTATTTGTAAATAATGAGGCATAGGTCCAAAGACCTATGCCTCATTATTTACAAATAAAAAAGCGACCAGTAGATAATCCTAGATCAAAAGTCAAGACTTTTGATTTAGGATTATCTGCTGGTCATTTGATTTACGCTCTGCAATTTCCAGATATAACTGTCAAATTATCTAAATGTTCTACACCGTAATTTGGATAGGTTTTCCCTGCGAAAATACGTGCCAAAATTCCCAAAATCCCGACCCTTGAGTTAATCGTGCAGTCGCGAATAAAACCGACTACGTCCGAATCATTTCGCTTTCACAAGAGATGTCCTGCATTTTAACTACTTTTAACGTAGAAATGTAGGGAACTAGGAATATTCTGAATGTTAAAAAGTAAAAACTAGACCTTAGGGTCAAACATGCAATTTGAATGTGCTCTCGATGTGTGCTGAATAGTTTCTATGAAAGCGAACGAATTCGTATCAAAACCGCACTCGGCCTAAAAGCATTTTTATGCTAGTATTTTCTGGTTTATTACTTCAGAATATCGTTTTTGGTCATATGTTGTTACTTCGCTTCAAGCATTACCTGAGCTTTACTCATCTCTTGGTTTTGGGATGTGTTCTTTGTTTCTAACCAAAAACTTTTTGTAGGAAGTATGCTTCGACAGACTGTAGAGATAGTTGCCACTGCCTATTTTACTAGTAGATGAATTAAGTATTAGACTATTAGACCAAAAGAAAATCAAATACTTGTTTGAGCTATCAAATCCCCACGGAATCGCTTTTCCCCGAAGGATAGTATAACATATTTATGCGTCGAATAAAATGGATTCCTCTCACATGTTACATCTTTAGTTTAATGCCTCATAAACTTTAATTTTCTTCGTTTCATGCTTGTTTTGATAATAGTGGGAGTTTCAAGGAAAGACGAAGTAAATAAAATCACGTGCTGGACTGAATTTAACTAACGTCATAAATAATCATGTTTTAGATAGCATACGTCAAGTCTGTAACTCTGAATTGCTATCCTACTTGTTCTTAACACGAGGTAGAAAAGTGAAGAAGGTTAACCCAAGCGAGGATGTGTTAATCGGGTCGGATCCCCTGATCTGAGGTAAACTTAAAGTTTATAAATGCAACTTGATTTTGAAAACGCTCGTGGAAAAGTTAGGGGCAAGACTGCCAGTCTGAAGTCTGAACGCTTTACACGACGTTGACAATGCCTTGGAGGAATAAGTAATGAGATTCAGCATTTATATCTTGTATAGTTATGCATTTGTCCATGCCCGAGGTTCTAATAGTAATCGCAGTTAATACAAAGTGGACCTTCTTTGCTTATTTCTTTTACATTAGATTTTACCATGTAGTTCATAGTTTGTTAGCAGACTGCGGGAGGTGTACATTGAACTTGAAAAGCCAAGGGCGGTCATAAACATTGAAATCTAGATTTTACGTGTTTTATTATTTCAGATTTATTTATTACTGGGGCTAATTACAGGTATAACATGGTAGTAGAATTTGTATGGCAATGTTAGAAAATCACCTGGTGGGACCCATCGTTAATACTTAAAAAAATGGGATTCTAAAGTGGGATCCGACGAAAATAAATCACAGAAATAATGACGGTAACAAAAATCGGAAAAGACAGCTACACAGTAATAAAAGAAAAACGTGCTACCGATCTATATATGAAAATGTGGTTTATATACGTCAGTGTTTTACGAGGCGCTTCCAAATTGATACGTGTACTACGTGTAGGTATACCGAGAACTCGGTGAACCACGGAAAAGGTATGACAGTGGACTAAATACCTACAACAAAACTAACAGGTGCTAAAACAACAGACGAAGCGCCATCAATTCATAATTATTATTTCGTGTTGCATTCGCAAATATGTGCATGTGTGCACGACTTTATTATGTTTTCTGGGTTTCGCATTGTGGGGAGCCGCCCTTCTGTATCTACCTACGTTGGTGAACAATCCCTGAAATGAATAATTGAATACGCTGTTGAATAAAATTCAGTTCGCAATTAACGCTGAAGTTCGCCGGTCGTTTGCTATCGGTTACATAACACTCATTAAAGTTCGCAGCAATTGAATTAATTTGATATCACTCAATGTTTGGGTAAACACATTTAGAACGGCACTTGAGGTGAGTTCTTTAATGGACTTGCAAATATATCAATGTCAATTAGTAATTTCTTCACACTAATAGAAAGTACGAATGACAGATAAATCAATCCACAAGGCGACGAAAAGGATTTTTCAATCCCAAGAGCACACCATAATACCTACAATACAGAGAAACGTCAGATACTAGCCAGTATTCTCAGTACAATTCTACCCGACAGACAGACGGATCAGATGACACTATCAACGGCACAAAGAGAACATCTGTATTCCAATTATTCGATAACTATTATCGATTCAACGCTATTGGTATCGATAAACGGATGCTTTTGTTTGACTCGGTTGTAAAAAAAGCGAGATGCGTCTGTAGTTGTGTTGGATGATATAATATTTGATAATGAAGTCAATGAATTTATAGTTTCTTATAAGTAACGTCATGGTAATCAAAATAAGCTGTGCTGTGATACGCACAGTATGACATATAACATGAGTTTACAAAAAAAGTGATAATAAAAACGTTTTTACAAAAAAAAACACTACAAAGTGATAAATAACTTTAATTTCGGAAGTCGGTGTCGTTGATTCCGCATTTTCGTTTTTTGACACCGACTTCCGAAATTAAAGTTATTTATCACTTTGTAGTGTTTTTTTTGAAGTCGGTTGTTTTTTTTTTGTAAAAAAGTTTTTATTTTTCACTTTTTAGTTGTACAGACGCCAGCACATCGACCTACACCTAACTGTCACATTTTCCCAATCAACTTTGAACCTTATGCTTCAGTGATAAAGTTGAAAATCTATTAAAGAAATTTGACAGATTGTAGTAGGTTGATGTGCTGGCGTCTGTACCTACCCTACAAAAAAGTAAACAAAAAGATCGTTAATGTAGACAATGTAGATACATTTTTAGATTTTTGTTGATTTTTCAAAAACCGCTCATTCGATTTCGATAAAATTTTCATGGGACCATTTGGGAAGTATACCCTTTCTAACAAAAAAATAATTTTTCAAATCGGTTGGCAAACGACGGAGTTATGCGCGAACAAACATAAAAAAAAAGACGGGTTGCACTCCGGGAGTGCCGGCAGTAGTGAAAACTTGAATATTAACGTTGAAATAAATCAATTATTAATTTAATTAATATTACTCATTTTTTTTCAATATTTCTGCGTCACTTTTTTCATTAATAGATGCACTTTGTTCAATTTCCATATTTTAAACACTTTCGGTCTTATTCATAAAAAAAGCCTATTGAAGGTTTAAACCATTCATTAGTTAAAATGCTCAATAGGCCTTTAAAACATTCGATAAAATTTTGTATTCATAAACGGTTCATAAACGTTCTATAACTAGAATGTCCTACAACTTCTAAATGTTGTCATTATAATGAAGTCATCCAACAAATTGGCCAACACATTAAATCGGCATACGAGAATATCTGTCTACGAACCGAATATTTGTGTCCATAGACATTATTACGTATGAAAAACTAATTTATTGTCTACAGTTTCAACAGTTTTGACGCGACAACGTCATGGTCGTCATGGAAACAATATGAATATGTCAATGAATGAATTTGATATTGTATGTGTCAAACTAAAAAACTTTTGAATATTTTTCTTGTATTTAAAATAAATGAAATTAAGACCGGAGACTAGTTGCAACAAAGGGCAAAGAATTGAATATTGGTTGGAGGAGGATAAGGTGTGTACCTACTGTTACAGCTAAAATGTGTTCAAAGTAAGTTATGTTTTGTAAACATTCTCAATTTCCTATACTTATGCTTGCTTTTGCTTCTAATCCTTAGATTTTTTGGAAGAATTGGTCAGGGAGAGGTCTCCATAATAGAAAATAAAAACACTGACACAAGCACTAACGCTAAACAGGGGCAGCCTGGCATGATTTACGAATTAGGTGCCTATCCAATTTACAATTTTACGAAGAACTTCGTTTGCCTGTACAAAACTCATTGTAACAAAAAAAAACCCGCCATAAGAATAATAATGACTGTTATTTTGATGCCGCTACTGATTAATTAAATCAGTATAAATAAGATAATGAAGAGAAAGAATTTATAACATTAGTTTTGTATTTCAGGTCAATAGGACTAGTAAGGATGGTGCTTCACTACGAATAGCAGAAAATGAAACGGCCTACAGAAGAGATGGCACAGATGGCAAATGAAAAGCAAACATTTTAAAAATGTTGTTCTGCTTGCACAAGTTTTAGAAGCCAAATTAGAGTTTAGAGTATTGTTCAGCCGTGAACAGGCAAGAGTTACATACGCCAGCGTCAGCATCAAGAGCAACATACATTCATTCCACATAAATTAGTAATTAGTAAATGAATAAATTAGTCATCAAGCTGGAGTAGAGTTTGATTCATCTTCCATAATTCCTCTCACTATGGCCAAGACACCTTTAGCCATCACCAGTTCTATGAGTCTGTGGGACCGGCAATGACAAAACTATTTCCTGTGTACACATTGCACGACGTACACAAACCCCTATTCCTACCCAAATTCTGTCTGTTCCCGTAGGTCTCCCGTAGGCTTGTATGATAGGTTAGGGTGTTAGGATAACTAGGGTGTTAAGTAGTTGCTGTAGGTTTATAATCAGTAGGGTGAGGTAACCATAGATACCAGGCTCAATTGTTACAAACTTAGCCACACTGTATGCATTTGGAATAACAGCCGTACTAAGCTGTAAGTCCCGGTGCGTACAAGTATTATAAAAATAAACTGATATTTGTATACAAGCTTTTTATTAATGAACTACTCCCTAAATTTCTTCTCTTTTACTTTAGATCTTGTTGGCTCAAAATATTGCCACTTCCACGTTGTCGTCGGTGGCAGCGCAGAGGTCACTTTGACTGCATGTTTTGGGTAGGACAAATAAGGCAGGATAGGACGTGGAGCATGTTTTGCAACATAGCTTCACAGCCACACCCTACTGGAGCATCTCCCTGCAGGGTGTAAACTTCCGTGGTCGACACGGAAGCATTGTTTTCACACAAAAGCAGCAATGTCCCACAGTATTTCTTGTTGCTATAATGTGCTTCGTTATATTTTTCGTCGCTTCTATTTTGTATTGTAGGTAGGTATATAATAATAAACTAAATTGGTTAAACAGAAGTTCAAAATAAATTAAATACAACTGCGGCTCCTCGAAGTACTATTGTTTACGAAACTGACTTTTCAAACATTTGTACGTCAAATGTCATTTTCTTCGGCCATCTTTGTCGTGTCTCACTTGGTTCACTTCGGTTGGCGCCGCCGTAGAAAGAGATGGGGGGGGGGGGAATCTCTCCTGACGGTCACGTGTCCTGACGCGATGCCCTGACGCGAGTTTAACATTTTTTACCCATTACAAAAAGTGTTCAACACCGCTAAAGAAGTTTTCACTTCAAAAAAAAATACAGACATTCGAATTGAGAACCTCCTCCTTTTTTAGAAGTCGGTTAAAAAGATAAAAATATTATATAATATTAAGTAATTGGATAGTAGTCTCCGATACAAAAACATGACCTTATCTTTAAAACAATTACCTACAATAAGAGTCATATATGTACTAAGTACCATATGCTTTTCTAAATTCTACACTTCTATCCATATAACTCCCCAACGTATAGAAGTTCTGCCTAGATAATTACTCAACAATTAATTACTTAAACCGAACGTAACCGTTCATTCCAGTCTACATAAACGATAGCTTAGTTGTTACGAATCCATTCAATTAAGTAATTGAAGTACTTATAATTTTTATTGCAGGTATTCAATTATTTGTTTACAGACCGTTTATACAATCCCGACGAGGAAATTTGTGAGGTGTGGTTGTATTAATAGCGAGGAAGAAATAATAGGAGAAGCGTTTATTATAGAGAGTAGAAGAATCGACTATTGGCAACATTGAAAGCCAAACAGTAATCTGGTTGATGCGAGTGCGACATAATTGGCAATTAACACTAAGCCTATTGGGAATGCGTGGTTCGCTTTGAGAACTGGAGCTGTGCAACACCTACTCATTTCATAGACCGACGACGTTTGCTACCTTCTTGACAAATCTATCATCCTGGATTCAACTGTAAAATTACATACGTAGACGACCACGTGTCAACCCACACCTCTACGTATAGACTCTGTGACAACAGACTTTTTAGGGAAATGGAACAAGCTTATATTTTTAACCGACTTCAAAAAAAGAAGGAGGTTCTCAATTCGACGGTATGTTTTTTTTTTTTGAAGTGAAAACTTCTTTAGCGGCGTTGCACACTTTTTGTAATGGGTAAAAAATGTTAAACTCGTGTCAGGGCATCGCGTCAGGACACGTGACCGTCAGGAGAGATTCCCCCCCCCCCCCCCTCTCTTTCTACGGCGGCGCCAACCGAAGTGATGACGGTGGCGGTAACGGTGACGGTGACGGTGGCGGTGACGGTGACGGTGTCGGCGGCGGCGGCGGCGGCGGTGGCGGTGGCGGTGACGGTGACGGTGACGGTGACGGTGAATGGTGAACGCGGACGTGGACGTGGATGGATGGATGGATGGACAGCTGATGGCTCGACCGTCTGTGTAGTAGCCACACACTGCTGTGTATTCGTAAAAGTGTTTCAAAAAATGGAAATTGAACAAAGTGCATCGATTAATGAAAAAAGTGACGCAGAAATAGTGAAAAAAACTTAGTTATATTAATTCAATTAATAATTGATTTATTTCAACGTTAATATTCAAGTTTTCACTTCTGCCGGCACTCCCGGAGTGCAACCCGTCTTTTTTTTTTGTATGTTTGTTACGCATGTTGCTACGCGATTACTCCGCCAATTGTGGACCGATTTTCAAAATTCTTTTTTTGTTCGAAAGGAGATACTTCTGAAGTGGTCCCATAATCACCAAGTCAGGATCTGATGATTGGATCCTGGAGAAATCGAAGGAACTCTTCAAATATTATAGGCACACCTATAGCGATTCGGGTATTTTTTATAGTAACTCGTGCATTTGCTCTCGGAAAGCACCATTTGGTGAAGTGGAACTGATGATGAAGACCACAGATGGCCACCGGAACTACTCAATAATATCTAGGTATTTCACGGGTTGCGATTCGATTACTTTAATATGGTAGCTAAGCAATTTATGCTCGCCACGATGTGAATGGTAAAATGGAGCTGATGGTGGACCAGGAGAACTCCTCAACAATTAACTTCCCTGCATCGGGAAAAGCAATATTTTGTAAAAGGCGATGAGCAAGTTGACACTAGGCTATTGTAACTTAGATAAATTATAAGCAGACCCACTAAAAAGCGTGAAATGAAAACTTTTTAACAAAAATACAACCGACTTCCAAAAGAAACACTACAAAGTGAAAAATAACTTTAATTTCGGAAGTCGGTGGCAAAAAACGTAAATACAAAACCAAAAGACACCGACTTCCGAAATTAAAGTTATTTTTCACTTTGTAGTGTTTCTTTTGGAAGTCGGTTGTATTTTTGTTAAAAAGTTTTTTTTATTAATCGTATCCTAGGTGACATTGAACTGAGGAGCGTGGGAGATATGGGCAAACAACAAAAGACCACGGTCAACCATTGGATCCAAGAGGGCCTGAGCAGATCTTCATGGGCAAGGCTAACTTCAAGAAGGTTTCCAACGAATATAATAGTGCTATTAAAACTAACTCTACAAAAGGACTTGTCGCAAGTTATTATCACCGCTAAAACTGAAGCATCACCTAAACCCACTCGCCTAGCGACCGCACTAGATAACACACATAGATAAGCACAATTATCAATTCAATATGCTAATTGATAAGTTAATTAGACATGAGTATGGAAGCATGAAGCGTACCCAGCACGCGATTAGTGTATATGCAGACGTAATGCACTGCTATTTGTAAATATCGATTACTCTGTCGTTTGGGAAACTTTAGTTTGGTGACTACGTTGGTAAAGATAACTGTGCAATCGGTGTTTAACAGTTTGGAGCCTGCAGTCTCTCCTCGATTAGGTATATTTCTGGTTTTTTTTTAGAGCTTTGTTTTTCTATATACTTGACAAACTTCGCATTTCTTGCAGCTAGACATGGATCTTGTCTGCGATGTGTAAATGATATACATTGTTGATGGACTGCTTAATTGAAAAGCTAATCGTTTATAACTAAGAGAAACTTGTAATTTTAGGACCGGTTAACGTTACGACACTTAAGTGTAAGCTTAATGGATCCCCGAGTGTCGAAGATGGTCACCCTTTTGCATAAGCTAGATAGCTGTCAGGTTTAATACGAAGGAGCTATTTCAGCAACTATGACAAGAATTCAGCGGTGAGTTAAAACGGGAAAAGAACTCAACAATAATAACACACAAAGCAGACATTTTTGCGTTTACATTTGCAAGTTTTGCTTATTTTAGCATCAACGTATGCTAGAATAGGTTCAGAGATAAATATTCAGTGCCAAAACAATACACAAACCTGCAAAGAAATACAAAAGAAGCCAGCCAATATAACGTCACACATATCCTTTGTTTTCGTTTGGCGTAAGACTGCGAGACATAACATCCATATTTAAGATCTCCGTAACCTCCGCATCATACGGCGAAGGTCGCGGAAAATCCTGGAAAAGTTACCCAAAGTTATAAACTGACACAGATTGTTTGAGGCTTCGGTCGTAAATACAGAAAAAATAAAAACTTTTTTACAAAAAAAAAACAACAGACTTCAAAAAAAAAAAACACTACAAAGTGAAAAATAACTTTAATTTCGGAAGTCGGTGTCTTTGGTTCCGCATTTTCGTTTTTTGACACCGACTTCCGAAATTAAAGTTATTTTTCACTTTGTAGTGTTTTTTTTTTTTGAAGTCGGTTTTTTTTTTTTGTAAAAAAGTTTTTATTTTTCACTTTTTAGTTGTACCTACCCCACACAAATTCAATTAACACTAGTGCATTGAAGAATTGAAGACACAAGTCGAAGAATCATCAAAATTCGCATAGAAATGCCGGAGATGCAGTACATTTATGCATATAACTTCGTACATAAGAATAATTACATAATGTATTATATACTAAAACCTTCCTGAAAGTATGTAGATCACACAAATGAAAGAATTATCAAAATCGGTTCAGTAGTTTTTGAGATAACCGCGGACATACAAACATACATACATACATACGGGTCGAATACAGAACCTCCTTTTTTGAAGTCGGTTAAAAAACAAGAAGACTTGTATGGAAGAAAATATTTTATTGGCCTAACCAGCTGAAAGGGTTGGCTTTTAGCAAGGTAATAATGAGAGACAAACCTGTCATTAGGACTTCGTATTGCATCGGTCGGGCCAGTTAAATTATTTTTGGGGTACCTACTAGTTCGATTTGCAAAGTACATAGCTTTCTACGGATAGTCGTTGTTGAAAATATATCTCTGGATAGCCTATAAAGATCTATTTTCAACAAAAAGGGCGGTTAGTTGATTCATCTGTATGACAAACGTAGTCAAGGACTCCATAACTTTGCTCACCGCATTAGCGATCAAAAGAGTAATGTACGCAGAATAAAAGCACAATAGAACTTGTGCCACTCCTGTGCAAACAAACGGGCAGTGGCATTGTGCCGTGAGAACCGTTCAGTCTTCTATACAACGCTTTATCGCGAATAATCGTAGTAATAGGTCGGTATCAGTAGCACAATAAGCGCACGGCCCGATTTTTTGATTCTGACGTAAATTTTGATTCAAAATAAACACGACACTGCAAGAAGGAAGGGAAACTTGAAACATCCGGGACACAAAGAGATCGATTCCTCATGCTTATAATCATCCGCTTTGAAGATGTTATCGACAACCGTTGGTCATGCAATAACAACTCGTCTACAACAGTCTGTTTTCTTCATTTTTCAATTCCCAAACGCAAGGCAGACTTAAATAAGCGAAACATCAGAAAGTATCAACAAACATTATCCTCAAAGACATTAAAATTTTATATGTACAATAGACGGGACATTGCGAACAAAATCGTGATCCGATACCTTGTACCTAGTGGTCTCAAGTCTCTCAGTCTAGTGACGTACGCCTGCGCGTCAAGTCGCATCGACGCAATCGTGTCCACCAAAAAAAAATTATTTAAAAAGAAATATGCCGAGTTGCGCATTGCGTTATTGCAAGTCTCGTTATGGTAGAACGACTGGATCTAGCTTCAGTTTATTTTCGTATGCATTATTTATATTTACTGAGTAATTTGAATCAAATAATTTTCATAATAGATCTAGAAAATTTCCTAATTTTGTAATAAACGCCATCTATTGCTGAGTAGCCTTACTATTGCTGCAGTAAAATGACAGCATAAGTGTTACCACTTTTTAACGAAATTTTTTACCAAATAATCGATTAATTTTAGTAACATTCAGTTCAAAATCGATCATGATTGTTAAAAATTCATTTTATAAAAGAGGATAATTATTATTAGAAAATGATATTTATAATGAAATACAGGATAATATAAGTTTACAACAAAAACATTGAGCAATGACAATGACAACGTGAAAAGTGGATACGGTTTGTTCAGTTAGACCGTAGAGAAGATGATTGGCTGCCATCTGCTTCATCAAAATATTTAATCAAATATTTTTTGTTTTCTGAGACAAGTTTTCGATATTTTTTTATTTACCTTAATCCATGGATTGAAAATCGGATCTGGCAACACTGGCCACACTGGCCACCTACCGAGCGATAGCTGAATATATTTTGACAAATTTAATTCATGTTTGCTATATTATGCCGCTCAAATTCTGCTATATTATGCTAGATGGCGTCAGTGAGACATGGGATCACAGTTTTTGTATGACATTTCTTTGCATAGCCTCTCTATTGTACCTATCTTAAATCTCTTTGATTATCCTCAAAATCGAGAACATCGGCAAGCAAAACGCACCCCACGCAATTTCCCTTTAAATCAGATAACGCGATAGGATCTCAAAAGACCGATACATGGTGGCCGTTCCGTATCATCAGAGTATCGGCCATTCGATCCGCCGACGCCGACCGCGATCCCGCCACAATGGACGCACTTGCGCGCAGAACTCGGGTTACCGACGCTGCTGCACAATGCACACCACGTGACCATCGCAGAGTTATTGCCCTACATTCTAATACGTGTTTGTATGCCTTTAAAAGATAAGTAATTTTCAGAAAATGTAGATTCGATTGCCACCTTCCATAAAATAGGATGACGCCAAAACTTCTTACGTCAATTCAAATATACTATATCGTATATATTTGCCACTTGCAACTTTTCAAGCTATTCTTGAATACTACGTGTAGTTTAGAGAGAAAAATAACGCATTAATATTACATTTCTAGGAAACTAGTCATGACCTACGACAGCATATTAATATTCCATTTGCTTACCTTAGTTGTAAGTCAATAAGGAAAAATCAATATTTCAAAGAACGTATAAAGCAAGACATAAAAAGCCAGAACTAAATAACTACTGTATAGTCCTTCAGCATTTATCTAATACTAAAGTCAGTATAAGACCAGTAGCAAAGTTTATGAGATTAATCTCAATCCAGTTTCAGGAGTCTGGAGCTAAGTTAGAAAAACAACTGAAGATGGTGCAAAAGTTACGAAACCGTCCATCATTTTTACACTCTGGTGCTTCGTATTTATTTATAACAAATATTTTGTAGACAGTCTGAACAGAATAATACGAGTACCTACCATTGCCTAACAGTTCGTTTACTGAATCGGGGAATCCTGGGAATCAACAAATGAATTTCAGAGAAATCAAAACAGAAGGCGTCAAGTTATGAATTTCCTTAAAAGATTATTATATTCTGAAAACCGATCATTACTGGCTAAAAATTTTCTTCAGGTTTCCTGGGCTTAATTCTTCCTGTTGGCATGTTGCCGGCTGCTGAACAGCCAAATGAAAGTTTTTAATGCACTTTGCAACTTTCGTTCTCGTGATTTCGGCTCGAAGCCAGATTTTCATGTTTTCCAGGCAGCATTTTTAAATAAGGGAGGAACCGCTATTTCTTTTCTGAGTCACCAATTATTTGCGAATTTTAGCTACCTTGCGTTAGCCACCCTAACACTGAAAGATCTTCGGGGGGATAATAACATGGTAGCAACTAGCAACACACACATTTGCCACATTGCACATCGTGACGTCATCGAAGCCACATCGCATGGTGAATTAGCTTTTATACAAGTTCTAGATATGAACCATCAGGTAATATGGTTTGTAACATAGCGTGTGTAACGCTATGTAGCTGGAAGATCATATTACAAGTCAAGTTACTTCGTTTTTCCAAAATATAATGTTAGCTGTTGGTAATCTTAGAACACGAGTTTATTGCTGGATTTAGCTAGGTCCCCACCAAATTGTGTTTCTCTGCATTTCTTATGTAATTTATTACAGTTGCTGCTTCCATCATTAGGATGTTCATCTAGCTTGTGAATTTCTTCTGCGTTCTTCGTCTTGAATCCATTTGCATCCACTTCTCCGTCGTCATCTACAATATCGTATTAATTAAGAACAATCAAGTCCACACATTTTCCTGTAAGGTTTCAAGCGAACACGACTATGACATTCCAGCGAGTGGCCATAACACCCAGACAACATGGCGGCCACGGCATTTGTCGCATTCAATACCTTATACAGGGCGATTTATGTCCGAACGTGTTTATTCGGCTTGTTAAATGTAAATGCGCTGTAGCCGAGGATTTCTATCGTAAATCACGGTACAACTGTTAGTGCTTGCTGCGATGTTTTTGATTGCGATCCACTTCGCAAATGGGAGCAAAGTGGATTAAGGATTGGGTGAAATGAAAACAGCAAGGTTTAAGAGATTTTCAAGCTCAGTCAGTGGTTGATTGTTATGTTATTCGATTATTGGAATCAACTGTCATCAATGTATTGTTTGAATCTTGATTCAATGAGATTGTACACCTGGTTAAACACAAACACAGCGCTAGTATTATAAAAATACGTTCAACTCTGACGTATGTTGCTGAATCTGATGGTGTCAGAAGAAACTGATGACAATATCAGAAAAATCAATAAAATTAATTGAATATAAAGCGCAGAACATATTGCTTCTCCAAAACTTCATAAAATCAATATCTGTAACAATAAATCATTATAGTCCGTTCAGCAGACTATTCGAAGTACATTTTCCAAGAACAGATCGAACAAACAAACCTGCAAACCTTTATATTGTAATACATGTTCAATGAAATTAATCACACGAATGGCATTAATAGTACAATCATGTGCGAAAATGTAAACAACCAAATAGTTCTTCATTAACAGTATGCATTCTAAACTCATAATGGTAAACTAGAGCTTCTCCTTGCTCCCGGTAGTTGTATTTTGCAATAATAATTTATGGTAAATCCAATTAGTGGATTGATTTGCAGCGTTTCATCGAATTGTGGAACGTTTATTGGATGCAAAATTTTGCACCAATATTACCAGGAATCCTATGCGGTATGCGCTTCTGGCATCTATTGGTGAATGGTTAAGTTTGAAAACTAATTGCTACCGCAACTTGCATTCCAAAATTACTAACCAATACCGTGAATGTGCTTACCCAATTAGGATATCCCTCTCATTTCACTGTAAAATGATTCCCAATTACATTTTCGCACATTTCACGAAGATGTGTCAACAGGCGAAGTACTACGAAGAATCACACCTACGCGTGAACTCAGATATTTAGTCGAACACTTCGAATACGTTACTTTTTCGCTTTCATTTTTCAGAAAGTGCAGAAACCATTAGGTACTTACGCTGTATGTATCGCTAACTGCATTACAAATTGAGTGATGTCGTACAATTCAATGGAGTTTCAGAGTACGGAAGTGGTGCATTTGAAAGAGCTCTCGCGGAAAATCGTTCAGGGAAATAATACGCCAGGAAATGTTGCTGGTGTTTGCTTTGACTTTTTAAAATAAATCGTTCAATCATAAAGTTTTACTGTATGATTTTCCAAGGCGCTATAGCTATTTATTGGATACAATTCTACATTTGCGCTAGTATTTCTCAATATGAAAATGGAGGCCGAACTTGATCTGTTTTAACGTCTGAACCGTATTTGATATCATAAGCCAATACAGCGAAATAAAAAACTGTGTAACCGACACTGTCCACGCATGTACCAACAAGAAACATGTTTTTAATGACGTACCGAACAAAATGAAAAGGGTGTCGAATGCACATATCGCGTATCGCGATACCCGGAGCAAAACGAATGGAGCTGCACTTTATCATAACATTATATAAAGTGTATAATCAGCTATAAAGTTATCGACGAACATGCTTGCATAAGCATGTGACGTAACGCCACAAAGGTGAACGACTTGAAAGATAGATTGAATGATAATAGGAGATTGATGTTTGTAGCGGTCCGAAGATATACAGGCATGTACGAAAGATGATTGATATCTTGTGCATGCGAAAGCTGTAACAACTGGTCGCCCTTTATCGGACAGTTATAATAAGCCATCAGAGAAATTCATCTCAGGCGATGTCGGCTCATCGAATACATATGGAATGACTTCAATCTGCTTCGAAGTTTTACTTCTTACACTAAGGAGTAAAACTACACCACTAATAAATAAAGACACGATAAAGCTACGGGACACTGGTTGCAAACGACAAGGTACAAGGAAGTCTATAAAATAAAATGAAGACGTAACTAAATGGCTAGAAACTGTATCCCCACGGATTCGCCACGCTGACGGTAAAATCCTGCTTCATCTATATTGTATGGCTATGCAAGACGTTTCTCGAAGCATTTCCCGTGGTATAAACCTATGTTGGCTGAACATATTGTTTCGAAGTGACGGAAAGTGTTACAGATGTGTGCCATTTTGTGCAAGCTGTAAATCTTCCAGTGAAATAGGTTACGTGGCTTGCTGGCGATAAAGTTACAAGTATTATAATAGTTGTGCACTATTGTGAATTTGATACGCTCTTTACTGAACGTTCGGAAGAAAAGTGAGGATAAGGTATGGATGGGCCTCGTAGGCAGACCACTTTTAGACTCAAGTACCTAAAGATAGGAAAGGGGAAGACATCTATTGAATGTGAACCTGCTTGAGAAAGATTTGTTTTCAGTAGTGATTGTAGATAGGTAGGTCTTTAGGGTAGGTATGTCTAGGTAGGTCTTTTTCTAAATTAAAAATGTTGACGGAAGGATAAAATAGAATAGGTAAGTATCTACTCTTTATTGCATACACATACAGGGTGAAATTGAACACAACATGCGACAAAACGAAATGGGAGATTGTACTCGTCATTATTAACAACTTTTACTATGAGACCAAACCTGAAATCGCGAAAAAAAAAATCAGCTGTTCCCTACATTTATGTTCGCATAACTCGCCAAAATGTAGGGAACAGCTGATTTTTTTTTCGCGATTTCAGGTTTGGTCCCATAGTAAAAGTTGTTCATAATGATGAGTATAATCTCCCATTTCGATTTGTCGCATGTGTTCAATTTCACCCTGTATAAATGTAGACATTTTACATAGGGTGACATAATAGGCGGTCTAGAGGTATAATAAAAATAAACGCGGATAAAACCTATTGGTTAGATAACTTATGTTGATAGGCATAAATGTGATACCACAGCGATAACCTAAAACAGACCATATTTAAGCAGATTTAAAAGCGCCTTAAGGGGATTACGGGACCTAAACGCAAAAAACGCTGGGTTTTGAAGCAATAAAAGTATATGATCGATTACAGTAAACTAAATCAGAAAAATATATGATATTCTTCAGGATATATGCTAGTTAGGTAGTGTGTGGAAAACATAATACAACTAATTTGATATGATAGAAAAAACATGAAGATACCTCTAAAAACTTTCATTTTACAATAAAAACCATACTAATCAATCATACTGATTTTTTGTCAGATTATTCTAATTCTAAAGCACTAGTGTTTTAATTTTTTTGAGTCCAAACAATAGATTTTTGTAAATAGATAATTTCTTCACATTTTGCAATAAATTACCAGGGTTGTGTCATCGCGCTTCTCTTTTTTTCTATGCAGTCCGACAGTGACCGCGCTTTAGGCCATGTAGTCCTCTTAAGCGAACTAAGCCTACAAATAAATCACCTGCAATACAAGTCTAAAGTCCCATAATTTTAAATATCAGCAGGTTTATCAGATTCATGTGAACGCTGACGCAGCTGACGTATGTACGTAGGTTCGCGATTCACCACACATGTTACAATTCTTGCGCGTTGTCAGCGCCATGCGCCAGCGCGTGCGCAAGTGCTCGGTGACGTCATCATCTGCACCAGCAACAAGCCGCGAAATGCAGTTATAAATAAACAAACGATTTACGGATTAATGCATCGCTCTGTGGTTTAGTTTTCTTGGCAAGGTTTATGATATGGGTTTTTTATTTGACAGTTAATTTAATATGACGTATGATATCGGTCTAATTGCATCTCAACTGTAATTTAATTTGTCTGACTTTGCGATACCCCTTGGTGGAAGTTGACGAATTTTCTTCGTAACCTTTTGTTCTTTGGCTTTCGTTGATTGGTCTCGAAAAATGGCTCCTTTGGAATTCTAGTAATTCACGTGAATGGTATCACGTGAAAATAGGGTGAACGACCGACATTGGGTCAAGTTACCCAGTAACACACATTCAAGACTTCAAGAGCTGTCATGACTACCTATCTTGAAGTCTAAACAAGACTTTAAGATAGGTAGTCATCGAAGTTTCTAGTGGTGTACAAACCATACTTAATAATACATACGTAATCGTATGACTTTAACTCTAATCACTAAACGTAACTGTTATTGTTTCACCCGTCGCAATGGCTGCAAAAACAACAATAGCCTATAAAGTGAGTGTATTGTCTTAGAACATGGTATTTAACCATGTTCTCAATCCTCGTTGATTGCAACAACGTGCTGCTGATAAGAATCTAGTGCGTTTAATTTTGTGTGCGGTTATGGAATTATGAGGTAATTTAACAATACACTTTCTTGAAATCATCAAGAGTTCCTTCAAGAGAAAAGTGAAGGATACAGATCACAATTGTGATTATTTGCCTCTTGACAGTTTCGTAGGTAAGGCTAATTCTATAGCCAAGCAAAATTTAATCAATGTTATTTACATTGATTTTATATAAAACAAAACTTTAGACAAGAAATCTGCTATAAAACTTCATAAATAACACACGTTTACGAGCGTAAGATAAACGTAAACATTGCAATAAAGTAAAAGCTTCGATGATCCTATGTATCCGAAATAACAGTAGACACTAGAATATACATTATTGGAATGCACTTTAGAAGATGATGTTATAGTCAACAGAAAGAATTGAAAAGAAAACAATGTAAGAGTTGTTTTTCATGCAGCAAACGTTAAACAAAGGACAAAAAACATTTGCATATTATGCATTTCCGAATAAAATATCTAGAGATAGAGCTAGAAAATATCTAGGTAGAGCTGTACACCCAGAAGGGAAGTCATAAAAACCCGCAACGCTACAAGGTAGATATAGATTGAACTAATGCTAAAGAAATCATATCCATAAAAAAATAAAATGATTCAGTTATTCCTGAAAAAATAAAGAAACGAGAACAACAAGCACAATCAACAATAGACTTCAATATTCTCATTGTATTTTCATCCAAAGCTTATGACAACAAAAGCATCTTCCAACTACATGCATACCTTCATTTCTATCTTCGTATACATATATATAGCAACGTACTCGATACCACATCGGCGTCCAGTCGAGCGGTAATACGATCGCTCTTCATTATACAATACCGCCACAATCGGCTTAAGGCTTGCAACCTACTAAATCCCGAGCCGAGGACGGATTAAAATTAGGCAAGTGGAAATTATTTTATTTTTAGACGTATTTATAGGGAAACATTTCAGGTTGAGGATGAAGAATGTGACATACTTATAGAAAGGTTTGGGTTGTTAAAATAAGTAGAACTTGAGAGTATTTACTGTTAGAGATTTTAAGTACAAGAGATGCAAGTCTGGTTCTGGTTGCTTACATTGGCAATCTAGAAACGACTACAGATTACATTAATAGTGCTTTCGTAATGGATAAAACAGACTGGGTTAACTTCAAATCGAAGTCACGAATGCTAGGTCAATGCATAGTGACCACAAGGACATCAGTGATGATAGTATTACCTCAGTCAAAGCATCAGCTTTCTGTTTGTCTATATCAAGCCATATTTACTCAGCCTCTTCATCCATTACTTACTCTTCAAGTAATCTGTCTTCAGTTTCTAATAACTTGTATTAACACAGCATAGTGCATAAGTAATGACAAGTTGCGAGCCAAGTAATAAGCAGTTTCGCTCACTTAGTTGGTTATTACTACTTGTGCGGGATGAGCAGATATGCTATGATTTTCTCGAAAGTCTATCAGTGTGGAAGTAATTAACAGGTATGAAAGTTTCTACGCTTTTATTACACAGAAAGATTGTCGACGTGCAGTCTCGGAGAGCCAAGATAATAATGTTATTATTCATTCATTAAAGATTTTTGAAGAACTTTGTTTATGGATAGCGAAATGCAATTGCACAAGAAAAACAGTCACTGACGTCAATCCTCGCAATAAAATTGACGGAACTGATCTTGTGGTAATGAAAGCGGATCCAGGAAATGAGCATGACCATTAAACAGTTAATTGCAAGCAAATCAAAGCTTAAACTCCAAACGATTAAAACTTCATATAGCTTGTGAAACTATCTAATAATCCCAATAGGAACTCGGAAGCTTTATGAACTAGCTTCACAGACGGCGAGTTGGACGGAGTCGCTTAATATTGGCTCCTCTCAGGGAGATTCATCATTCCTTTCTATACATATAGGTATTATATATATTTAACAACTCTGCTCGTTGCGTTATTAAGTTCTTTTTACCGCAAAATATCCTCTCGTTATTTATAATTAAAAGTTTCATGAGAACTATTTAATGCAGGTTTCTTTTCATTTTCATAGTAAATGCTGTTAATTTCTAAGTTCTAATGCATAGCCTTCGGGCTTGTTTCTTAGTAAGTTACATTTTCTTGTCGCCTTTGACGTTAGGCAGGACTATAGAGCTTACAATATTATAAGGAGCTTAGCACTGCGCATTTTATTGAAATGTAGGTATTCATGTCAGTCAGCTATGTGTAAAATATTAAAAGCAGCGGTGCTTAGGTACTGGTTTTACTTGGAAGCTCGAAAATTGTTCAAAGAAATTGATGTGTATTTCAACCTTTGAACATTAATTTTGGAACGCCACATTTACTTTGAAGATCATTGAAATGTTTTACACAATTCATTAGTTATTCCTAGAGAGCTATGAAAGTTAATCGCCTAAACGAGATCTACATAATAATTAAAAAGGCCTTAGAAAAAAGAGTATGCTACAGTGCCACTGTGTTTAAAGTCACGTATACCGTTGCTGTGTGGGTTGCCAGCCATCAATTGTCACAATCACCTGACATTAGAAGTAAGGGAATATTGCATTACCTACTACTTACTTTTGATTGCAAGGAATGTACACCGAAAAATAGCGAAGATGCGGCAACAACGTTACCAAAAAAAAACATTAAGTACCTTATTCTTTACTTGAGTAGATATAATAATATGTTGCGATGCGATGACATTACGTGTCGTAAAAAAGAAACTTCCACAAGAAGAGTGCCCCGATCCACAACTTCCACACGAGCGAGCGTAGTAACAGGAAAAAGTAAGTACTTATGTAAACATATAAAGCAGCCGTTTACACGATACGTTTCACGCAAGCTTTTGATTTGTGTCAACATAAAACCCTGGACTTCCGCATGAAAAATGTGCTATGTGCCGGTAACAGTAGAAGATTTGTAAATGGGCTTAACAGCTACTAAACTATCGAATCATCATCCGAACGAGATCCATTGAATTTGAAAACAGAGGGACAAAAAAGTGCGTGCCATCGTGTCCTATGTCACGAAGACCATGACAATGCGTCCCGACTGACATCATTTGTCACTATCAACTGACGGGATGCAGGGGGATATATTGACGCTGTCGAGCCCTTGATTCTATACATTGTTTACGATCAATCATCAATTTTGGAGGGGAAAGAAAAAGAACAGAAGACAAAGCAATGGATGAAGCTAATGGTTGTGGCTGAGTACGATGAACGGAATCCAACCACAAACTTTGATTGAATTTGATGATATTAATAACTTGCAGTAAGAATCAGAAATACATATACATTAAAACAAGTGATAAATAATAGATGCCCATGAAGAAAACTTTAATGCCAAGGCAAGTTCCGTTGGTAAAGTTAATAAGAAAAGTTAAGCGGCACGCACTAGCAGTCTGATTTGAACAAAACTTTAAATAGCAGCTAATCTCAGTACTTATTGTGTGAACTTTTTGTAATCGTAATAAGGTTGTAAGAACGACACGCCTGTCGCACATTCGTCAAAGTTTTAACATATTGCCAATACCGTAAAAACATCGATCCCGAAAATTACAATCAAGGACGTCGTCGTGCAAAAGCATATTTATACGACGACGTTTAATTTGTAAAAAAAATGGCAATTGGAATGATTCAAACTTATTTTGTAAATATTCAGAGAATTTGAAAATGACTTTGACAGAGAAGAAACTTAAACTAGATGCCCAAATGTGTGGAAATAACATATTCACCACATATTCATTGAATTAAGGGATCTCCGAAAAAAACAACCAATCTACCTAGCCTTTTCCCAACTATGTTGGGGTTGGCTTCCAGTCTTACCGGATGCAGTTGAATACCAGTATTTTAGATGGAAGGATTGCCTATCTGACCTCCACAACCCAGTTGCTGGGTAACACGATACCCCTTGGTAAGACCGGTTCACCGGTTGTCAGACTTGTTCGGCTTCTGACTACCCGTAACAACTCTCAAAGATCTACGAATGACAGCCGGGACCAACGTCTGTACCTGCTTTTCGAGACACGGAGGGATCATCATATGTAATGGATGGTCACATATCCACGAACTGACCGCGGCAACCGCAGATTTATTTTCGAGCGACCCGTGCGGCTGTTCTTATTTAGCCACGACTCCTCTACGTTCCCACTAATTACGAATCTCCCATCTACTGTAAAAACCAATAAAAATGGTCCTGCACCACAATTTGTTAAAGAACAGAGAGAGCTAAGAACGTATGGGCGATCGTTAACACTGCGAGGTGTGAAGCCGGAGACGCCATGATGAATAATTCAAAAGACAGCATGCAATACAAATAAATGGAAAATTTATTGATAGATGTTAGATGTTTACTCGGGTAACGATTACGGGATGCATGGAGGAAGTTAGATCCTGTTTGATATTGATATAAATAATAGTTTTACTATTCAAGACTGCCTAGCCTTTAATATTGATGTGAAAACAGACGATGAATTGAATTAAACGTAGAAAGACAGCATGTGTAGCAGATAATCAAATCCCAATGGACCATTTTATTCAGAACATATTCAGCAATTTGTTCAAACGATTGATTTGTAGAGATTTGATTGAGAGCGTAAATCACTCTTGTGCTCTTAAATCAATGACTTTTTAAATGAAACGCTAACGCGAGAGGAGCAGCCGGTAAAACATGAAATTTATTGGTGAATGAGTTTGTACAAGTTAAACTTGGCTCAATCAGGGAAGCCTTAATGAACTATACGTAAACTACAAGCTGGCCAGCTGTAGTTTATTAGGTACTAAGTAAATTCAGTTCCTTTAGTCCTACAGATCGACTAACACATTGAAACTCGCTAGACTTATTGAATCTTAGTCGAATTTGCCATTTCCGTGGAAGTGAATTGTATTTACCTAACTCCTATGCTAACATTAGACTAGCGTTAAATATGAGTTAAAACTAATATTGTAGTTGCAAAAGTTTGATTGTTTACTTCACCCAATGTCGTCAGAGCTACTGTGTTAAATTGTAAAACTTGGCAGACCAGATTTATATCACGTAGCAGACACATTTTGCGAACTACAAAAACAGCCCAAAAACTAAATATTAATATCCTTGGGGAAATATCCCTCTTTTTGTACAATTACTTTAGGGATTAATGAAGTTACCAAACTTGGCTCCTGTGGGATTAGAAACCGCAGGTAAAATGTTTCAGGCTGCTAAAAGATATTACATTACCAGGTTAAATAGTGGCCACGCTATGTTGTGGCGTGCGTGTCATAAGTGCCCTTAGCTACTAAATGATTATATTAAGCGTTCCTAATAGCGGCTTGGTAACATAAACCAGGACCTGAATTCTCTAATCTTTATGTTATGGTTTTCCGCATCAGTTTTCCATACCAGCTTATCCATTACTATACCAGCCATTATACCAGCCATTAGCTATACCAGCCATTACTTACTCATACTAGCAAAAAAATACAGTTCAGAATTTTTTTTTTTTTGCTCAAAACTGTTATTCTATCCTATAGCCTTCAATCTTGCGTGCGCATACAACCCGAATCTCTTCAAAGTGAGAATGAACAGGCTTCTTCTGGGTAAGCCACTCCATCGTCGACTTTGTCTCCGTCACCTATGACCTAGACTAGAGTCAAATACAAACCCATAAAAAAAAAAAACTACTTCAGACCGAATCATTTGGCCATGAATACAATCAAAATTAGATTTACAAGTAGGTTTATGCGCTCTAGTGCGATGAATCATTGTCCTGATTACCGTAATGAGTGTATGAAATCATTGCAAACGGCCTTACTGCTTCGAAGATTATCGACCTGTATACGGTTTCTATTTTGTCCTCTGTATTTGAAAGTGTTACATACTGATTTTTTGCGGCATTTGGTTGACTGGAACCTGTATTCGACATGCTTACCTGGAAAAGAAAAGGAATGGTGGTTATTAACAAGCACTTTAACTTAAACAACATACATATGTATAAAGACAATATTTTTCTAGACATAACTTTCATCAGGCGCATTTCTAGCTAGTTCATTAAAATAAGTTCTGTTTCAAGATCAACAGGATCATAAACAGACTTAAAAACACTTCCTGCTACACATCTAGGTATACTGACAAATATAATTTGTATGTCTCGAGAATTTTAAAGACCTTAGATGACTTGACAATTTTACTGGCGCCAATCTGCACAAAACCATATCTAAATATATATCAACTGCGCAGTCACTTTAAAGCTTCTACTTATACAGCATCGAACTACTTCGGATATATCGATTACTTTAACAAGATATCGTAAACATTTTCTCCAATGATGAATGGTTTGATCTCAAAACAATTTTCACTGCCCACACAGTTATATTCACAAGACATCGACTTACGACAGATGATCAACGGAGTTGGCCGATCAATGATCGTGATTAATGACTCAAGTCAATGACTGGGAACATCAATAGAAGAAAGCACAGAAGGCCACCTACTTGTGATACTCATACTACATGAATAGTAGCTGAATAGATGGTAAAATGGGTCATAAGGGAATCATTGGAGATAATGATGATTCTCGTTCGAATGACTTTTGTAATGTTCTTGGGCGTGGTATAGTAGTCTGTACTGTATGGTGGATAAGTGAACCTTCTGTCAAAGTCTAATTTGGATTGATACGCTTTTCATGCGCCGGCGCCGACTTTTTATTCACGCCCAAAAAGTGATGTTGTTATTCAATATGATATGAGAAAAAACTAGTGGGTACTTGACTTGAAGTTTTTTTTTATACAGAATATGATATACGTGTATTGTAGGAACAAACAAAATCACGACTAGTTAAATAGCATTGTACTTTGGCCGACGAACTCTACTATTGACATTTGATTAAAACTGTGAAATGTAACTAAGCAATGTTATATGATAAACAAGGTGCAAGATCTTGTTGTAGCAATAAATAATGGACCAATTTTTCATTTTTAGTAAGTATATTTGAATTAGTGAAGTAGACGACAATTTGTGGTTATCCTGATGTTTCTTAATAAAGATTATACAGGCGTCATATGGTGTTAATACTGTTTGTATGGGAAAATACCACATACCCATATATATCCCATAAAAGTTCATCGTCTCTTACGTATGTCCTGCGATTAGTATTCACCTACCATTGTATGGAACTGAATCATATTTCAATTTGTGTTTCAATTCCAGTCTGTTTGGTTAGGATGCTGTACTGTAGTATACTGTTTAATTTAGCTCCCTTCAAAATGGTTGAGCTGAATGGTGCTGATGCATGCGTCATGTTCGTGAACGGACGCCGTCAGTAGGGACTGGTCATCTCTTTGCTGCCATGGCTTATTTTAATGTATTATTTGAATTGTTGTTTTTTCTCATCTTTTCATTATGGACGCTTTTAACGTTCTGCATCGTTCTCACATGTATAATTTTTAACATGAATGATGTAACCAAGACTTTGTAACCACATTATTTTGATTTAAAAGAGTGTCCATGGAGTTTCTTGCCCGTTCTTCTCCATAGGTACCTACGCTTTGGAATGGGCAACTAGCTTCATTTTTTCTGACTGACTGACTTCTTGACAATTCAAAAGTGCCCGTAAATGGCTTAATTGAAATAAATGCTTTGAGTTTGATGTTTCCGTTCACGCCATGTGCTGTTTGTATTGCAAATATAAAAATATGGGGGATAGATGCGATTATGTGATTCGGTTAGCTTTGTATCAACGGTTGATCTGTTCCGGGCGGTTACGGATTTTATGACAACAGAAAGCTCGAAACATAAGAATAAGCTAGAGTATATTTTACATAAAACAGAAAAATTTACAGCCCCATTGAAACTGACAAAAATTTTATGATCTAATCCAGTAATTCTGTAACAATGAAACTGCACTAATGCCCCTGCTGTCCCTCGTGGGAACCTGTGTACCTTTGTGTACTTTTGTTGGAACACTGGTACTCATAACACAAGTTAGTCCTTACTTTCGAGTACCAGAGTTCAAAAACGCTAGTATTTAAAAAAATCTAGTAACACAGTTCTTAGCGTATCATAGTTACTAGTGTTATTGTTCACTTTTTTGCGAAATAAAGAATTAATTTATTCCCAAAAGGATATCTAAACCTATCCGATGCGTACGATCTGGTGCGTCAGTCGACATCCTGGGTATTTTCCTAAGACTCAACTAAAGGAAGCAGGTCGTTGCGACACACGTCGGCAATAAAATAGAGCAATTTGTCATCGTGTCTTTGCATTTGACCTTGACAATGACTTTACCTTGGAATCCCTACTAGGAATAAAGATATAAGTACGTTTCCCCGCGTCCATTCGATTTATGGGATGCTCAAAATTACGCGCTTCGTACGTAGCCGTGAACTTTAATACAGAGTGCGTTGGTACCGTCGAGGTCACGAGCGCAATAAACCGACGGGTTTCTAGATCGCTAGTGAATGGTAAAAACTACTATAACTTAATTTACTTTTCTAATGTCTGGCTCCTGTGTTTAACTAGTACAAAATGTCTATAGATTCGAAGTCCAGGAATGGATTAGCGAAGTAGACCCTGACAGGTTCTGACCCGCTGGTAAAGTTTGCAAGTTAAATTCGATTTCAATTACTATTCATCCATTTGGACTACTACTATCTAGAAAATTAAATAACGACTCTATTACGTTGGGGAGTTGTTACATGTCTAATCAGTTACCACGGGAATCGTTCTCCTCTTTAATCTTTACGAATTTTGTAAACCTTTGACGTCGGTATCTTTAATGATTCCATCCACTCCGTCATGGACAACGAGTGTGAAAATTAATATTTTCCAAACATGGTTGATTAAAAAAAATATCCATTTACACGTGTCGTCAGATCGTAAACAATACAGTTAATTGTGTGAATCATGGACACGCCACGGAACGTGACGGCGAATCAGACCTACACACCTTGCTGGTGTAAACTGTAGGCAACACTCAATTTATAGCATAGAAGCTACACTCGATAGAACGCACGATTATTAGGGCTAGTGCAATATATATTCAAGTTTCGCAGTGATTGTTATTCTTGTGTCTGGTCAGAGTTGCATACTTGCATGTGAGATTTATGCCATTATAAATACACCGACTAAACTTTCCTTTCATCGCATGAGGCATTCTATTATTTTGTTGAGCGTCATAGACTGATGGGGCATTTGGCATCTATGGTCACCATTCATAATGCTTTCACAGTTACCCTTAACAGTAACATTACATGGGAATAGTTACTGGTACTTCTGTTCATGTTTAGTTTATTGGTTACAGGTAGTTGGTAATGGTTTAATTGCATAGGTATTATTGTACGCGGAACTAGCCTTTAGATGTAAGCTATCGGATTACCTAATAAGGTGAATAGGATATATGCACCTCAGTTTATACGACCTTAGAATTAGCATCACCAGTAGTACAGTACTTTATGTTGCCTGTATATATAACTTGTGTTTGATCCAAATCTATATTATTATCACGAAACCATCTCATTGCTGATAATGGATCGATTTGTTCACTCATCCAGGCATGCAGCTTGTAACTTATTATTCATAGCTGCATAATATTAATATGTTTACCTAACACAAATTCTATGACATGTATTTTTCCATATATTCAGCTCATCATGTTAGCATAAAAATTGTAAAAACTTTGTACAATGCAACAAAACCAGAATAGACTGCAATTATTTCTTGCATAGCTTAGTAGGTCCCTAATCTATTTGTTTATGCATTACAATGAAGAACAAATCGTAACGAATGGATTTATTGTAAAGGCAATTACCATAAATATCATGCTTAACAAGTAGATGGGTGCTGCTGCAATACGATTTCAATATCCTTACATAATGTAGCTGCCGTAGAGAAGATGGCCTCTTTGACTCCACATATTTCTCATCTCGCAGTTATTGAATATTCTTGGAAACACGGAGCAATATAGCCCTACCAAGTACCAATAAAACATACGAAAATTTGTATGACTCTAAATAAGAGTAGTTGTACCTGACCTGCCACGTCAAAGGCAGACGAAATAACTAGACCGAAAAATCCATATCAGTTGTCCAATTGTTATTCATAACAAGATTCGGAGCTAATATCTAGGTGCTGACGATGATTCACGAGGTGACGACACGTAGCTTTTACGTCGACAGTGAGGAAGTGAAGAAGGCTAACATGTGTTTGCACGTTTTGGTCTTCAGTAAGCCCTATAACAGTTTATGTGGTAGCACATCTTTAGGAGTTGATGATGTATCTGCTATAAGTTTTTTTTTTTGTGACACAACTTTTGCAGTCTTAAGTCTGTCTCGTGAAATTATTTGACAATAATTCAGGTGTACATACTGCCGATAGTTGCTATACTGCAACGATCGCCTGAATCAATAGCAAAAACGGTATACTCAAAATTGGACAGTCTCGCACTACAACATATTCGTGTTATGCATCAGATATGAAAAATTGGAAATCTCGTACCACAGAAGTCGGATATACATCAGACTAAGATGATTGTTCGATTCCTTCAGCACTTACGTACGGAAGTATAGGTGCAAGGAATGAACCTTCTGCGCCTATCTATTCCTTTTCTAAACGACTTAGCATTCCCAACGCGCTGAAGGCGATGACTGCTTAATGGCGTCTATACTTAGACAACAATTAATAGGTACAATGAGAAAATTCCGTAACATTACCATGTAAACGCTTAATTGGGAGCTAATGGCGCACAACAGATGGATATGGCTACGTTTATGGGTGGTGTGGGGCCAGGTGTGGTGGGTTTTAATCGTTAAAGATTCCTGTAGCCAGATTCTTTACAAAGATAATTGACTTTATCTTGCGGTAGATGTCTCAGTTTGATGCTGTGGTATCTCCTGGCGATATTTCGCAAGCATTGTCGTCTTTTTCATGAACCCTAATACCGTTTTGCTCTTTAAGGCTGTTATCGGTGTGGAGTTTAACAGTACCTTACAAGTTGACGTCCCTAATGTTTCCTTAATAAGACATATTAACCGTTTGTGGAAATACCACCAGCTGGTAAAGATAGGTATCACGGACAGACGTTGCGCTATTTAAATATATAGTTCAGCGCCCTAAATACAAAGGTCAACACAGAAAGGTTAGCGAACGCTTAGACCACACACAGAGACACTGACAGCAATAAAGGAAATAACTGCCTTTAGTGCATCACGTTAGTAAATGTCAACATCACTTCTTAATCGACTTCCTCGAAGTGTGTACTTAAGTTAATGCCATGATTGCCTAGCAATTAGAGAGCGCTTAGGATGTTGCTACGCAGCTGGACATAGCTAACCATTACTTAGAAC
The DNA here is from genome assembly GCA_945859645.1 of Amphipoea oculea. Taxonomy (NCBI): domain Eukaryota; kingdom Metazoa; phylum Arthropoda; class Insecta; order Lepidoptera; family Noctuidae; genus Amphipoea; species Amphipoea oculea. The sequence goes on from OX243873.1 coordinate 22,813,173, forward strand.
CATAATCTGTTTATAATATGACAAGACCGTGTCACTTAAAGGGCTGGTTAGCTATCAATTTCATAACTAGTTCTGAAGCTTTCTAGGACGTAAAAGATCTTGAAAGGAAAGACTATTAGAGGGAGAACAATGGAATCCATCATGCTTGGCACAAGAGGCATTGTGAAAGAAGAGACGAAGACTCGCCCATTTAATGTCACCACTGATTAACGTGCACTTTTTGATAAGTCGCGTGTCTAATTAGCAGTAGCGATGGACAGAACATCATTAATTGTAAGCGGCGAGGTCAAACTGTCTGATGAGCAGGCATTTAGAGCGTTTATAAATCAGTTCACATTTCTTTTGAGTTGATGCAAATTATAGCGCATTGTCACGAACCCGTCCCACGCCAGGATATTGACAATCAAAGACAACATTGGGTTGCGTTTTAATAGTTATATTCATGGGTTATATTTTTTAAGTTATAATAGTTATATTGGTGGGTGGCTAATTGTGTCTTGCATGATAGGATTTGGCTTCAACTTGGAAGGTCGGAAAAGTAAAATTATCTTTTGTTCGGGTAGAACTTGTGACAGATGGAGATAACAATGGGTTCGCTTTCTGAAACGATTTATTTGTTTTTTATAGAATACAGCATTGAGGAAATTGTGCAAGTCAGGTCCAACGAGAGCAGTGGTGGCCCAGAGGTAACGGCCCCGACTTAGGTTGTAGGTCGTGCGTCCGAACATAGGCAGGCGCTATACTTTGTATATAATTTTACCACCACTGACTGCTCTGAAAACATCGTGAGGAAACTGGCATGTCCTAGAACCAAAAATTTGAAGACATGTGACATCTAACATCCCGTACTGGGCCCGCGTGCTAATTTACAGCCTGTATCCCAGCAGTAGGCACATTATAAGCTAATTATGCAGGTCTGGCACAACCTACACTATTCGTTTTGTGAAAATTACTGGAAGACGCGACGCAAATTAGTTCAACAAGAACCCCGCCTCGTCTGGAACTCCATCGTTCACGTTATTTGCATGTCCGCCGCCATTACTTCAGCTACGCGTACAAAATGTTAACGTAATTGCAATTTTCACGACCTTGACATTCTGAACTTGCCTGTCGGAACCGCAAGAAGTTTGCAGACTGTTTGTATTAGATAACAAACAGAGCTCGCAATTTCGGAATCACGAACAACATCTGTTGCCGAATGTGGTGGATATAGACGTGTTTTCTATAGTTCCAATACTCTGTTAGTTTCTTTAGCGTCCCATAATATAACTCTTTTGGTAACTGATATAGGTTATGGCATACTATATCTTAAGGAACAGAGATGACTGTCAAATTCAACACATTAACAAATCCAAGCCTTATAAACACGCTTGATCCACAAATGTGCGATCGTCTCATGATTCTTAAAAAGGTTATACTGTGTCGCGTGGAAGGGAGAAGCGAGGACGCTAAGGTGTGCTATAAATAACTCGGTTTAAATAAACGGCGAATACAAATCACCCCAGCGTATACTTAATTAGGATACACTGCATATTTCGCTCGTTAAGACGCTCTGAGGGAAGCCTGACGCGAAATTGTGATAAGTGAGCCAGAGTGGTGGTTCAAGGGACTTTGTGGAGGTGCAGATATGAGTTGGAGTCAAGACTGTATTTCACGAAGATAAGACGGGAAGACGTCGGTAGTTTACTATTTTGGGGATCTAACTAACATGCGTATTTATTTAATCGACCACAGTACTACGAGAAAGCTGTAATACGTGATTTTACAGAAAATGTATGGTGAATGAGACGAGTTCAAATAAAATTTTGTGAAACGAATTGACAGGGGAATTAAATCTTATAATGTTGGTAAGTAGTAAGAGTAATCATGCTGCTTCAAGACCGAGAGTTGTGAAACTCCAAACTGAGTAATCTCCTGACTGCACTTCGACGAAGGAATTTTTACGGAGCATTAAAACGTCGAGGAGTTATTTCAGGCTTGATTGTGTTGAATAAGATATTAGCTTTGAGGGAATAGTCTGGGAGTTGAAGATAAAACGTAGTTTCGCAAGTCACGCCTTTCCTTTAACGTCAAGTAATATATGGGGGTAAAAACGTTATTTTGGAAATATAAATAACTTTATACTACAAAAGAAAGTATTAAAACTTATGATGTATTACATCGAAACTTTCTAATACAATACCTTATCCCAAATCAACATAGAAATAGCGAAGCAATCATAAATCTATGTATCGAGGAGCAACATCGATAAATTACAATAAAGAAAATGTACCGGATTTCATAACTAGATAGCGTGCACAATGCACGGACGAGTCGTGGGCGCGTCCGCTCCCAATCGCTCCCGATAATACGAATGGGAACTTTGACCAACTATATCTTGGTAACTTCTATTATCTAATATAAATAAATATGTCCAAGAATAGAATTGGAAAAATATTATAAAATGTTGCGTAAGAGAAAAGGCGAGTCGCAAAGATTCTGTTGTAAGTCATTGCGAGATTACTCCTTCACCAGTCGATAATATTCTAACTACAATGAATAAAGATCGACATAAATATGTTATTGGAAGTCATTACAACACCTATAAAATTGAGCTTTAATGCTGATTAGGAAATAATTATAGTTAAGAAACAAGTAGAAAGTGCTCTGGTAATACCTGTCTTTACGAAGCTGTTAATAAACGCGACAGAAGAAAGGTAGACTGTTACATAGCTAACACAGCAGTCCAGTGGAAATGTTTACTGCATAGTGCTAAACCAATCGCAAATGATCAAATCAATTACACCGCTTTGAAATACTTGGAGGTAGTAACCACAGAAATCTAAATAGTACTTGTAGTAACTAATTGCATCTCAGCCTACTCCGTTACGGTTCGCAACCGGTGTATGTTGAGAGCAGACTTATTAAAGTTGTAAATGTCGCTGGTGCGTTCCAAGCGTGACTTTTTAATTGAGATATAAATTAGTTGTGTTGGATATAAGTTACTTGTGCATTTTGTAAGCGGTGTATGTTCAAGCAAGCGATACCACAGGTCCAGAACAAGCATTTCTCTTGTGGGGCGAGGTATCGACGCAAAGCGTTGAAACTAATGAAGTGGATTCTTTACGGGACTAATTTTCATGAAAGCTTACTCCGACTAACAAGTTTGTAAATAATAGTACCTAGAACCTAGTCGAAGTGATTAGTGTTTGTGTTTATCCGCATAAACACATCGTGCAAAAAGTGATCCGACTGATTTTATCGCGCTTATAACAGTCTGATCCCAAAACCGGAAAGCTCAAGGCGCTTTTGCCAAAATGCTTTAAAACTAAGTCATCTCCTCACAAAAGCGTGCCCTCCTGTAATATACACCGCAGGACAAGCAAGGCGCTGCATCACCTACGCTGCAATTTGCGCGGTCAGCTGCCTCGCCGCCCGGCGATTTATCGGCGCCTTCAACTTGATCTGTAACGCAACCCTTCGCAGTCTTGGAATATACAACAAAACGTGCATGAAATACTACAAACTGGCTTAAGAATTATCAAAGTGATTAACCCAATTATAGTTGGTACAGTTGGGGACCTGGAAAGCAAAGTATATGTGTAGAAATAACTTAAGACCAGCTATTATTTGCTGGCCTTTTAAGTAGTTCCAAAGGCAAAGAACCGCAAAGAAAATCTTCAATGAAAGCGCTCGCAAACCATGTTTTCAATTTTCTTTGTCGACGTGTCACAGAATTAACTACATTGAGAATTAGACATGGAAATGCTCATCTATCAAAAGTGGAAACGCTTTTGATCACAGTTCTGATATGTGCAAAGATAAAGATCCCTATGTAGGTATAGTCGTCGAAAGCAGGTTTCACAAAGTTAAATAAGTCACTCTCCCATGATACGAAAATTAAATTTCTCAAATGTATGAAGAAATTGAGTCCACCTTTGGCATTACATTGAGATGGGCTGTTTTGTTACTATGGCATGAGAATCGCTTTTGATCTCCTTCCTTATTTTAACGCAGTTCCTTCATCGAGAACACGGAAAGGTACAGCCTAAAGGTATTAAATAAGTGTCAAAATTTTCATTTCGTCCCCTTTGAAAACCAAGGGTTGTCGCTGTGAAACGGATGATATATTAGTTAATTTGAGCTGAAGGAGCTCGACAGAAGGTAAATGAGAACAATTTTAAAATAGACACAAAGATCGTTCGTGGAGGGAAGCTAGCAAGATTGTTATGAAACATTCAAGGTGGTAAGTGGCGCTTTTAAGGATGGACAGTAAACGATACGAGTAAATAAAATAGCACGAGAATGCTGCGCAGTAGTTAAACAAACATTATATCGAAAATGACCCATTCTAAAGCATTCCTTCATGTTATTTATATCTTAATGTTTCCTTTAACTATGCACTTCTATACAAAGCAACTGCATACAGCAGAACTACGAGCAATATGCATTGAATTTAAATTCTATTACGACGCATTGTATACTAATCTCTTTCCATCGTTTCCCTTGGTTAATTCTTACAATTTGCAATATCAATTGCAAATTCCCGATCAACATAGAATAGAATCTGAATAGACAAGTATTCGTGTTATTTATTCTAGTTAGCTAGTCTGGAATGGTATAGGCACTTGCCACACTGTCAGCGAGAGAGCGTTGTTAGCAAAGCCAACGTAGGTTATGAAATTTATGAACATTAGCTTATTTCAGTGCAAAGGTTGACGGTTAACCTTTAAATGTTCTTATTGCATGGACTGCAGCTATGAAACCGAGCAAAAAAAAAATACTAGGTAACTTGTTGCGAGGTGTGACAGCGCATTAATTCTCGGGTGCAGGTTGCTCGTTCATCTCTCGCCAGCCATGTTGCTCTGTACTTTATAGCTATCCCCGCAGAACTGTCGCTTCTCAGTGTTTCCGTTATTTATTGCTCGCTCTCGCTCCTCGGTGGGACAAGTGCCCGAGATCCGGCAAACGGCGATATTGCCACGGCCCATTGGTCACATTCAATGCCGCAGCTTACATACAAGTCGTTATAGCCCAGACTATTACAGTATTACAAGCAAAAACTTGCTATCTTGTTAATTCAATAGAGTATCTGTATAGGGGTTATTTTGAGCTCTTATTGGATTTTTCTGAAAGGAAGTTTAGCGCTAAGTCAACAGTTTTTATGAATAGAGGAATATCTGAGGCTAGATAATATTATGGAACCAGTCAAAATGTAAATAGCATGGCTGTAATACTTTTTTATCGTAAAACCAGTACGGTTTATATATGAACAAGCTTGAAAATTGGGTGTATTCCCGTTCGTCCCATCGACTTCGTCCCCTTAAGGAGCCCTTAGAAAACAAACACGAAATTCGGAAAGCATTTATTGTATTTAAAACAATACAACATTTCTACACACAGAGATATTATTAAATATGTCTTGTAGCTTAATTGGTAATGGTATGTAATCATTTTAAATGCTTAATCCCGTTCGTCCCACGACGGGGACGAAGTCGGTGGGACGAACGGGAATACACCGAAAATTGCCGTGGAGTAAATACAGGTTGTGCTATTTTAGTTTTCGAAAGTTTAACCTAAAATTAGGGGCGGGGATCAACTCCCAAGGTCCCACCTGACTAGCATAACCACAGTGCGGATGGCAGCACAATTTCCCATTCCATTTATTTTAATAAGGCTACTTAATCTCTACCACTGAATTAACTTTCTAGACCTTTAACACTGAACTGGGTATTGAGGCTTTCCCACACGCTAACAATGTGAGCACGGAGGTGGGTGTTGATAAATCAATAAGCTGTGCCAGAGATGATTCATAGCAGCTCAGCTATAGCTCGAAATCCCTGCCATTCCATTGTCGAAACCACTCCGGTATTTAGGCAAGTAGTGTCAGACTAACTTGCATCATTCAGTCAGTTATCAATGAAGTGAACAAATGAAAGTTAGTTAAAAGACTTTGTTCACCGTATTCATGAACTTATTGGCAAATGCGCTAGTGAGTTTTTCTTTTTTCAATGTCATTTAGAATGATGTCACTGTTTAAAATAGTATTGTCATCTTGGAATTTGTCACCTTTCATTAGGCGCCGTTGATGGATCGATTCGTTTTCTTGTCCGAGTTTTCCTTATGGTTCAAATCAAGATGTCGAACGGAACAATGGCAAAATTAATTCATAGGGGTATAATTAGCCTAGGTTGATGGATGGATGGATCACGTCTTCGATTTTTTAGCTGGCAAAATCAAGACTAGACTTTCCTGTAACAAATCACCGAAGCATAATCAAACAATCATAAAAAATTCCCATTATCTACGTAACGTGCAAAGTATGTTTGCGGTAAGAGGCATCACCGCAACCGTTAGGCAGGTAACATTCAAAAGTACCTACTTCCGATTCACATAGCTTGACTCATCGATGCTTCTAAAATTAACTTTTCAATCGATGTTACATTTCCTCTCGCTTCTGGTGTACAATAAACTTCGCTCTTTTTTTCGGAGCATTCCTCAGGCTGTAACCAGACGTTCCTAAGTTCCTACATCGATCACGTAACGAGTCAATGCACCGTACCTTTGAGTCACGCCTTTCTCTCGTCTGCCGCGCGTCTGGCCCGGAGGTGATAACGAACTGGACGCAGCCATGGAAATTGTTGAGTTTGGCACGATTTGGTGTTGCAGTTTTTTGCAATTGAACTTTCTTTGGCCGCATCTGGCATTTTTTGCATTTAATGCAAGTGACTGCTGAATTTCATGAAAATTTTCCTTCAATCACGGCTTTCTTTATTCAGTTTTTGCAGGCCTGATGGTCTAGTTGTTAGTGACCCTGACTGCTATGCCGGAGGTCGTGGGTTCGATTCCCACCCAGGACAAATGTTTGTGTGATGAGCACGATCATTTGTTCTGTGTCTGGGTGTGATTTATCTATAATATGTATGTATTTAGAAATATATAAGTAGGTATGTTTATCAGTTGTCTAGTACCCATAACACAAGCTCTGCTTAGCTTGGGACTAGATGGCGTTGTGTGATAGTTGTGGAATATTATTATTATTTTATTATAGTTCGCCTAGGATTATTTTCTGTCTAAGAGGTGAAGCAAATATCTTGTGTGAGTGTCACTGCCCGTTGAACATCATGCAATGCATTTCAAAGCATTCATTCAGTAATTTATCCCTTATCAGTACAAAGGATGATCTTTTACCATTCAAACTATTCACAAAGATGACGAATTATTATAGAGTAGCTCTGAATAGTTCTTCGTGAAAGTACGTGCATGACTTTAAAGATAAGAGGATTACTACTATAGCAAAAAACCAGCATTAAGGATGATAAAAAAGTTATAATCCAATTTAGATTAGAGATTAGGGATCACCAGCGAAGTTTCAGAAAAAGTATTATATATCAATTTATATTCAAACATTTTCCGCTGTTACGCGCAGTTTAGCAGCATTAGATAAGTACATAAGAGACTGAAAGCCATTAGCGAGTAAATGAGCATTGCATAATAGGAAGTGATAAATAGCAGAACGGAGAGTAGACTAGAAGTGTCACAATTTGCACATACTGCTATCCCGTATGTTTTTACTAAGTTGGGAAGCTTCTACAACGTGGATAGGTCGAATAAAAGAGTAACTCCGGCTATTCTAGGCAATCAGAGGCTTTCGGATTACCAGGGGACTATTTAATAGGTAAAACAGACAGGTAACAGGAGTTCTTTTATCGGCAACTGTCGTGAAAATGTGACAATTATCTAATGAAACAGCACTGGATAGAGATAAGTAGACGGAGGGAAGGGAGGCCTTTGCCCTGCAGTGGGACAGAAATGGCTGATAATAATAATAACCTGATGAAACCGAACTGGCTGCCTCTAAGCCTCGTCATCAGTTCTGCCACTCATGAAACCAAAAAAAGAATCCGAGCGTTCTTTTGTAAGTTTTGCGGCCGTGCATGTATTCATCGAGATAACATCTGCAATATGACGGTGTTCGGTGTTGTCGCAATATTTCGGAAACAATACAAGTATTGTATGACTTGTGTCGCTGTCGACATGCCAGTGCAAATGTCAACAACTTCTGTCTGACTAATGCCAGTTTGGGGAACTGTTACGAGTGGATTTGCGAAGTTCTGAGTGGTTTAACGTTACGTTTGGCATTTGTTTATTATATAATTATTTAACCTGGAATGAAAAAAAAACAACCGACTTCAAAAAAAACACTACAAAATGAAAAATAACTTTACTTTCGGAAGTCGGTGTCGTTGGTTCCGCATTTTCGTTTTTTGACACCGACTTCCGAAATTAAAGTTATTTTTCATTTTGTAGTGTTTTTTTTGAAGTCGGTTGTTTTTTTTGTAAAAAAGTTTTTATTTTTCACTTTTTAGTTGTACCTACCCCACACAAATTCAGTTAACTCTAGTGTATTGAAGAATTGAAGACACGACTCGAAGAATCATCAAAATTCCCATAGAAATGCCGGAGATGCAGTACATTTATGCATATAACTTCGTACATAAGAATAATTACCCAATGTATTATATACTAAAACCTTCCTGAAAATACGTAGATCACAATAATGAAAGAATTATCAAAATCGATTCAGTAGTTTTTGAGATAATCGCGGACATACAAACATACTATACATACGGGTCGAATACAGAACCTCCTTTTTTGAAGTCGGTTAATTACGAAAGCCCTGGGCTCAATCGAAAATGAATTAGGTACACCTTGTTGTAATAGTGTTTTATTTAGTCCTTAGCTCCGAAATTGACCAATGTAATAAGAAAATGATCATACAGGGGGCCATAACGTGCATACGTTGTATCGACGTAATGATATATCAGTTTCTTCTTTTATCTTGGACAAGATTAACATAATGCACAATCAATGATGGATTGTTAGGAAAGATAAAATATCGGCTGCTATACCAGCTACTGTAAAATAAGCCTAAAAATCAATGGCAGAATCTGCAATTAGGTACACCTATGTATTCGATAAGAAACAGTTTAGTCATTCAGTTATTCATCGGTACCTAATACTAATAATACTTATTACAGGCCTTTTAATAATTAATTGCGAATTTTGTGCAAGTGACGTCAAAAGAGCGAAATCGGCCATCAATTTAACTGACGTTATATTTATCAAGATATGTGTTGTTTTGAACGCTTGCAACTGATAAGATAAACGCAAATCAGGTCTCCCTTTTCTAATCGCTATAAACATATTATTTACATGTAACATACTGAATTTTTTCCCGTAAACTAATCAAGACGTTTGATGAGTAGAAATAAGACCTCATTCAATAACCACAGTAACGCAGTGTTTACGTCGTCCTTGCGCTTTGACTCAAAAAGTGAAGTCTTAATCACAGAACATGTGGCACAGCACAAATCCTACACAAGGATAACGGTCACAATCGAACTTACCACTTAATACCACGAACAGATCACAACAAAGCGTTCCAAGAATAAGAACCACTTTCAAAACGGGCTCGTGGTCCCGTTTCATTATCATTTTACTTAGCAATTAGATCTGGTCGGATTACATCTCATATTAAATACACATACCGCACAAACGACTGGTTTGCAGCCACCGCTGTTAATGAGCAACTGCTAATAGTTGTCGGCAACTGGTTACATAATGATGCTGCGGGATCCAGCTAGATTCAGCTGGTGGTTCATTAAGGATGATTAATATGGAAGTGCGGATTAAAATTTGTACATGACTGTTTTATTAAAATATAAAAACTGCCCAGAGAAAATTTTAACGCGAACTTTAGTTTAATATTCGTTCCAGGAATTTTATGAAAAAAGGCTGTAAATTAAAGTATCATTGTAAGGGATGATAAATTGGCCACTGTTGTCAGGAACCGCATAGTAGCTCGAGTACAGGAACTTAAAAAAAAAGTGATCCTTGAAATTCGCCAGTGGTACCTACTTCCATCAAGACATCACAATGACTAGACCAAATTAGCAGTTAACAGAAAAGTGGCGACTGGCTAAGTTCTTATTTTATAATAATAAAACCACTGATGATAGAGTGGCGTGTCATGACAGAACCAATGTTACAACAAGTGGGTCAATTTGAAGTTTAAATAGTAAAGCATATTACTTATAGTATATTATTATATCCGTTCAATTTGTTGGGTTGGACTAGTAGAAAGTGGTCTAAGAGCTCTTACACATTCTACTCTTTATTGGCACTCTCGTAGAAATGTCGGAAAGGCAAAGGTTTATAAGGATCGATGGGAGCACGCATTGCAGATTTAAAATCGGTCAAATAGTAATGATTCAGTTAGAACTGGATTGCATGACTCCGGTGTAAACCCTGCGAGTATGACGCATCTCAAAGTTATGACCAATTGATGATGCATTTAAAAGATTCGAAAACAACTACCAATAACACCTGAGATAAGCAAGCATGTTTCAGCATAATTCCCCGAACCGTTAGCCAAGCTCACTTAAACGGACAGACGGAAGTTTTCTAAAATATTCAGGCATTGTCAACAATAGCCGTTATGATGTCCGTGACACTTTCGTCCACAAATCCCATAAGGCTGTCGGGGCATAGGGTCGTTGTTTGCCCGGCTAATGGCGGCGTCAGTCTCCAATTACGTAGTTAGGCGACACCGGGTTACCGCACTTGCGAACATCGATGATACAATTTTCCGTGGCAGCCTTGTTGCCGTGTAAAATGGCTTCATTACCGCGTACGTTGTTAGGTGTTTCGTGTCAGTCATTTGTGATGAGTGGCCATTATTTATTTTGAAAACAGTCTGCTTGGGAAGTTGAATTTTAGAAAAAAATTTAACCCGTCCGAAACTTTTGCTCAATTATCAAAATATTGATTTTGAGAATACTGAAAATCTCATACTTAAAGACAAAAAAATGGACACATAATTGCAAAAAAAAAGTTCATTCAAAACCGGATTGTAACATAAACCGTCGAAACATTCAAACTTCTGGGTGTTATGACTAATGTTCATACTGAATGATGCTGGCCCACACCCGCGGGAATACAATCCCGGCTCATTCATAACAACTACGCCAAAAAAAACTGGCGTAGGTAGGCGTGAACGAATAATTCATAACAAAAAAATGTAGTGCGTGACACATACGAAATGAAAGTGATATTTTAACAGTATCTTTTACGCTTATTGGAACTTGAATTTAAATAAACTAACGATATCGGGGTAGTTCTGAATCATGATCCACTTAAGGCGATTATAGCCTCGAATGTCCTTGAGCGTTTGGGCGGAGCATAGGCGAACCCAGTGCCTCACCCCGCGCGCCCGCTTACCTCCCCAATGTCAAAGAGTGTCGTACTCGTACGTAGCGCATGCAGATGCGGCGTGGGATGCATTTTGTCTTAGGCAGTTTTATGACGCTACCTACTAAGTGTAGATGAATCGAGAATACGTACAATATTTATGTTGTGAGTATGAATGCTATTGTACTTACAGTAAAAATACCTACTGCTTTCTTAGAGACAAATAAAAAATAATAGTAATATCAATAAAAAACGTTTATTCAGTATACAGTTCGTTTTTTCACGTATACAGATTATAAAAAAATACAATTACAAAAAAAAAAAACTTTCTTATGACTAATACCGCTTTTAACAGTGGTAGTTTTTAGGGTTCCGTACCCAAAGGGTAAAAACGGGACCTTATTACAAAGACTCCTCTGCCCGTCTGTCTGTCTGTCACCGGGCTGTATCTCACGAACCGTGATTGCAGTCGGGTTTTTTAATTTTTTTATTTCCTTCTTTTTAGTTTACAAATGTGAAAGATTTCGCAGACGATTTAGTTCTTGGTAGGTGTTTTACGATTTGTCACTTTGAATTAGTTTTTACCATAATTATTATAAGTTGTATATATTTTTGTAATCACCTTTTAAAACCTTTTCTTTTGATACCCCATTTGATCTGAATTTGATCCTTATTAGGGACACTATCGAATGGTGTAATAATACAGTGTTTTTTTTTTTCAAAATCAACAGAAATATTGATTTTTCAAAAATCCAATGATGCAGTTTTAGTTTTCATTAAAATCGAGCCCGCGACTCCTTTGAGTATTTTTCGCTATTCCTCATAGTTTAGAATTCGGCCATCCACGCCCACTTGAAAAATTCACCCTGTATATTATATACTCTCGAAAAACATAACCCTTCTTCTGGCTATCACGGTTCGTGAGATACAGCCTGGTGACAGACAGACAGACGGAGAGAGGAGTCTTAGTAATAAGGTCCCGTTTTTACCCTTTGGGTACGGAACCCTAAAAACTACCACTGTTAAGAGCGGTATTAGTCATAAGTTAGTTTTTTTTTTTTTTTTTTTTGTAATTGTATTTTTTTATAAACTGTATAAGTACGTGAATAAACGATCTGTATACTGAATAAACGTGTTTTATTGATATTATTATTATATTAGTTTTCAATAGACAATAATATAGCGTCCACTCGCAAACAAACTATCACTACTACTAATACTATCAACGTCCAAGCGTAAACGAACAGTCCGAGTGTACTATCTGCGCTATTTAGTCTTTGCTACAAAAATGCAGATCGGAGCGAGCCGACATGCGACACAACCTCCCCGTGCGAACGATACAGCAACACTGACCGGGCGGCTGCTGCCCGCGCCCGTATAGGTAAATCATGGTGTTATTGATTTTTTCCCACTTAAATAATAATTATTAAAAAAAACGAACTTAATTTTTATAAACCATTAAATTTGCTATATTTTGGTGAAAGAATCATCAAAATCGCTTCAGGCGTTTGAAAGTAGAAAGAAAATTCTTGCGTAAAATAAGAGGATGGATATGATTTTTCATTGTTAAAACTAACAGTAATATTAAAAAAATCAAACTTAAATTATATTTGTAAACATATGTCACATATCATATATATTTTTTAATATATTTGGGCTATCCATTTGGGAGAAGTAGGCCTTCAAAGAGAGGTCTATTTTGAAGTTTGGCGTAACCATTCGCCTTAATAGCAGAAACGATACTACGTTGGTTATTTTACAAACTTGTGTTGAGCTGTCCCCACGGGTTACTTTGATTCATTGTACCCGACTCAATTCTGCGGAGCAAAACTTTGGCAATAAGTACCTCATTCAAATTCTCTTCTCATAAAACTTCAGACTGCCACGTCTCGGTATGCGGAAATGCGAAATTTTCCCAATAGTATATACAATATTATAAGCACTTTCACTTACTCGCAAAAACTCGGTAAGTATGCAAATCTGCTAACTCTCTTCCTACATGTGGAACAATTTTCACTTTCGAACAAAAAAGAGATGAAAAAAGGCACCATAGAGTTTAATATCTGTGTCGATGACCCACCGATGAAAGTATGTTACCTATAACAAACCTGACATGAACGGCGTACAATAAAATATAGTTCTTATTACCCTCGCTATACAATTGTCAATGAACGCATATCGGACGCTAGTATGTATAAAAACTAAGTAGTAAAAAATTAGGTGATTATTTATTATGATGAATGAGTCAGTTGGTTCCGCTACGACGATCTCAAAGGTGAGCAAGGTAGAAAGGAGATAGGAAACGAACGCGGCTGAAACTCAAAGAAAGACCACAATATTAAAATATTAAACGGTGTTTATTATTCCATAATTGCTTTGATATTTGTAGTTTGATTTCCTTGTCCTTTGTGTGATGTGTGAGAGGAGAGAGTCAAGACACACGTCATTACAAATGACGTAGTCGGCGCTGTGAGCACTCTCGATAAATTCACGGTGTCGCGCCTCACTCTCAGTTGCGGTTTAATTATACCAGCAGTGTATTTAATGATGTCATGTTATTATTAATGGATAATTAAGAGAATATTAATTAATTGGACAAGTAACAATCAGTACCAGCGCGATAATTAAATACAAAAATTACGAGCTTCGCGCAGCGATGTCGCATTCTGTATAATGTTGGCACTTTCTACATTCGCGGACGGAAATCTCGGCTTATAAAGGGCCGTAAGGCATCTTTGCGAATCATCTAATGTTTAGGTTTCCTCTAAGAAGTAATATCAGCCTTTCAAGTAAGCAATATTTTCTCAATAACAAGAGACGATATTAAATGCTCCTCAATATCTGCGGAGCCTAAATAAACGAATACGACATTGAACAAGTCTAGGTCAACGTCGCGAATATGACAATTGACGAAAGCTGGACATGAGACGACCTTTACACCGGCGAGGTCGGCACGAAAATAGATCCAAGTAGACACTACTTACGTTTCAATGAAGATTTATTGGGATCTCGCTTTAGCACTTTTACCTCAAACTGCTGTAGCCGCGAAAAGAAACGGCAACTTTATTAGAGTGCCAGTTGTTACATCACTGCCTGCAATGCGTACTGAAGTAATGCTGTGGACGTGAAGCTCCAGCTTTATGTGCTGAGGTAACCTTTAGGCAATGTTCCTGAGATTCTTGCGCGCCCCACAACGTACTTTACTTTTATATGCGTCTATTTCCATAATGGTAGAAACAGTGGAAATGCTACAGAATAACAGAACCCACAAATATTTCTTACAAAGAGCTTTTCTGAATTGAAGGTTCCATTACTCGCAGATGCGACGTACAATAGATGAGAGCCTACATCAGGAATGCCTCAGGGGTGATATCCGAGGTACAGAATTTATTGTACTCGTCCATTTTCGCATTTATGCGTCAGAATGTTGATGGGACTACAATGGGGCGGCTGATATCCACAAATTAAAATTCCCGTCGTACCTCTGTGGTGGACGGTAGAACAAAGAATGCACGTTGTATTTTTAACGCACATTTGCCCACAAAAGCCACCCACTTCGGCTTCATCTATTATTTAGCCTAGCTCGATGTATTTGCTCCAATGTATTTCTCAAGTCATGTGTTATTTTCTTTTACCATCGAGTAAAGATTGCAATACTTCAGTTTTCCAGATTTTTTAGGCGTCTTTGAAATCTGGCTCATTGCAAAATCAGTTAAGTGGCCCTGTCATTTATTCTTGGAATACCCGATACCTAATCGATGCTCATTTACCGTTGCAAAACGTTTCCAAAATATGATTGCTTAAACAGAACATGTCGTTGTATCCATTGTGCACAAACGTTACAAGCAAAAATATTATGTTACCGAGAAAACTGCTCAAGTAACCAGTACTACCAATATTTAACCGAGCCTTTTTCTCACAACTCAAAACATCAAACATTCATTCAATATCGCGAAATGTAAAAACAAGGTGATCTTAGAACGGGATCGCGTCTTCAGTTTGTCAATTGGTTTAAGACCCCCCCGTTATGGGGCAATGGCATCATAACAGGAAAACTGAATGAGCTATACCCGAAATATGATGACGTTAAAATTATTAGGTGTCAGTATGAACCCACACGGAATTATTTATTTACGGAAAACATGACCTTTGTAGTGGTAAACATCCTTATTTTGGTTTAGTTGGACCAATGTTGATATTATCAGAGACCAGAGGGCCAATTCCCGTAGTTTTAAGAAGGTTCGCATTCTAACATTAGTTCTAATCTGTCAAAAATACAATAAATTTACATACATTTTAGACATTGATTGTCACGGACATACAAGATTGCGACTTGCATTTGAAAATGAATAAAATTGGCCGTCAGTTTTGGAAAAAAACTGGCTTTTTAGTGATGTTGGGCCTGAAATCACCGTCGTCCCAATGTTTGTAATATTGAATACCGATCAAATATTCTGACGTTATGTCATTACTCAATTATGGTGTAAAACTGATGTTCTAACTTGTAATACTTAAATAATAAAACCAGACAAGCCATTACAGTTTATAGATTTACGGTACGTGCGGTAATATTGACGAAATCAATTTGTTTCGTCTGGCTTATGTGTTGAGGATGAAGCGCTTGTAAGGATTTTATAGATAATAGATAATATACAGGGTGAAATTGAATTCATGGGCATCCTTTTAAGGGGTCATTGTAATAATCATTTTGAACAACTTTCACTATGAGCTGTGGGACCAAACCTGAAAACGTGAAAAAGAATCAGCTCTTCCCTACATTTTGACGAGTTATGTGAACATAAATAGAAGGAACAGTTGATTTTTTTTTTTGGCGATTTTAGGTTTAGTCCCATAGTAGAAGTTGTTCATAATGATGATTACAATGACCCTTTAAAAGGATGCCCATGAATTCAATTTCACCCTGTATGGAGTTTTATTAGATATGGATGGGGAAAAGTGTAAATGAAATGCGGTTCTTTTTATTACAGTTACAGCCTAGTACCATCCAATCTTGAGACCTTGGTTACAAATTAAATGAATACTTAGTTTAAACTTGAAACAGCGAAAAATATCTGATTGATATAAGTAAGTAATTTTGTTTTAATCATTATTGTAAAACTAAAATCTTATTCCGTCTCACACAAGGGTGGAATTAACAAATAACAAAAAAAAAAAACTGGTTAGAAATTTTTCAGCTTCAACATCAGCTTCAACCGTTGTCTACATCAAGCTCAACTTAAGCTGTACTGTATTTCATCCTGAACAAATTCAATTACTTTAGTACCTAGTATTGCATCTAAAACAAGCAAGCTGACGGTGCCCAACTCTACAGACAGCATCTAACCTACATACATCAGCCCGATCCCATCACCCTAAGCCTAGAAAGCGACAGTGATTACTTGCGTAAGCGCCGAATCGCAAGCGCAGGTCGATGACCGGCGGCGCGGGCGAAAGTGGCGTACCTAAGTATTGCCGGTAATTAGAACCTATGTGGCCGACATCCGATGAGCACTGAGCACTAGATGCCAGGGTTACTTGATGGAGCGTAGAAAGTAGGCATTGTTCGCGGATAACTAAGAGATTCACTTTGAATATTCAATGGGATTGGGTTACAAAAAAATACCAAGTTTAGTTAGTGAAGTTAGCAGAAAAAAGAACATTGGAGACACTTAACTTTGTAAGAATACTACCTTACATAGTTTTATAAATATTAGGTATGATGAATATCGGGATAAAATCTATCCTATATCCTTTCCCGGGACTCAAACTATCTCTATACCTTTCATCTAAATCGGTTCAGCGGTTTAAGCGTGAAGAGGTAACAGACAGACAGACAAACACACTTTCGCATTTATAATATTAGAATGGATTAGTATGGATTCTGGGACGCCTTCCTCAAGATGAAACAATGACCTAAGCTCTGAAGAAATTAACTGAAAGACTGGAAGCGAAAGGACTCAAGTGTAGTACCTAGCGGAATTTGGTGAAAGTCTTTTAGCATAGTAAATTAACATGATAATGATGAGTCCCAGTATCGGCAATGAGGGTTTTAATTAATTTGATATTTAAAGTAATTAATTTTGGTTCTAGGACATGCCGGTTTCCGCACAAGAGGATACTGTAGGGAAACCGGCATGTCCTAGAACCAACATTCGAAAACATAATGTGACTATGTGGCAGGCATCCAACAATACGCAATGGGCCAGCGTGGTGGATTACGGCCTGCTCTCTTTTCTGCCTATGATGTTATGCTATTGTAGAGATACTTAAACCATATAGATATTGGGTTTAAACGCGCAATTGACGAGCATAGACTGTCCTCCGCCACTGCGCAAATTGATTGGAGCCGTCAAAAGTAACACGCGTTTGCCAGCTGATTATCATGAGGGAATTAATAGGTCAATGTGGTTATTTACAATAAGCTAATAGGCTGCCAATGAAAATCATTAGATGACAGTTATTTTCCTTAACATGACTTGAATATATGCATGCACTAACTCACAAAATGAGAATGCGGCTTTACAAATACTCGTATTGAAGCTAGAAATTTAATATTGATTTTTATGTGCTCATTTTGGTTACATCTTGCGAAAAATTGCATGCTGTTAGATGCAGTGGGTGTGTATACTCTCACTGTAGGTCAAACCAACCAGTTGTCGTCTAGTTCAATTGAATGTTGTCGACTCATGCGAAATACATGGGGCATTAAGAAAATAATGCAAATAAACTGGAAATTACCTACTTTAATCCTCCGTCCCGGCGCGGCGCGGGCCTCCAGCGGTCCATTACAATATTTACAATAGAAAATCAATTGTTAACAGGGATTAAGCGATTAAATATCTATTCTTGTCACCTATTAAGTATTGCAGATTTGAGGTCAGAACTCAAATCTACATTAAATAGTACATTACTGCAGCGGCCAGCAAAAGAGGCAATGATGGACGAACTAAGTACGCAATGACAAACAACGAACAACAATAATTTTTCCCGCGTTAAAGTGCTCATTTGTTTTTTTTTTCAATAAACAGCATATATTTAAGCCAGTTCAAAATTTAAATAAAACCTTTGATAAGTTACCTCCTCGGTTGCTATATTTCGGAGTAAAAGATCGTTCCATTTTTAAATTACACGACCGATATGAGTTTACTATGTAATTTTTTTGGCCACAAAACACGAAAGATATGGATTTTCATACAACTTTTGCCGGTCGCTGCTCGCATGTATTTGGCCAGTACAGCAATTTCGATTTATCTCGAAGAAGATCAAGATAATGCTCAAATTTCCAAGCATGTTTGAGAAAATAAATGTTATTGTATCCTTATTTAATAGTATGTAATTTAAATTCTATATCAGTTTGACATTTTGATGGTATCTAAAACTATCTCATCAACTGATCAAATCATGCACAGAATTCAAAACAGGATAACAGTGACAAATAAACAGGTAGTAAGTCTGTATTAGGAGTAGATATTTATAAATCATTTTAACTGAGTCCAAATAAAAATTATTATTATTTTAATTAAGCAGCAAGTAGCCATACACAAAAAAAAAAAAATGAATAAGTTGGAATTCTGTTAGCCTGTTTCAAAAATTAAATCAATAACTGATCAGATGTTTTTAAATATGCTAATGATGCTGAATTTAAAAGAAACACAATAATTAATTAGTTTCAGATTATGCTGCCCAATTAATGGTTATTGTGAAACATGCCATGTTCCAGTGCCTTAGGCATCTTGCGGGCACGCTTGTTCCATCATAGACCTCATCCATCGCTTTCCATCAGGCGTGATCGAGGTCAAGAGCGGGCCCATTCAGCAATAAAAAAATGCCTAATGAACCTTAAAGTACTGTCATTATTGAAATTATATTTTAATCAGATTTCCATTTTCTTTCTAATGAAGTGGTAAGTAATTGTTTGTCTTGTTTTCTGTTCTGATTCCGAAATAAAACATCAACCATAATTATAGTTGAAAAACTTAAGACTTGAATGCTTTCAGAACCCAGGATAAGTTGTCCATATTGAAACTGCACTCGAACTCAAAAAGTGTCTCTGCATGGAAAGTCAACACTATGTCAGTAGTGCCATTCGGACTAGGAAAACCGCCTTTATTGCCACGAAATAGATGCTGTCCAATAAAAATTATTACTTTGTATATGAAGTTGCCTGTTCCAGCTAGTTTAAAGAGAATAGCAGAACTAGAAGAGTTGTTAGCACCTATTCTATGAATCCATTAAAAGCCGATACTATTACAATACTACTGAGAATCGCTGCTACTTGCCACTGCACAGAATAAATAACTATGGGACAGGAATACTTAACTAATGCTCATTAAAATACCTTGCACTTACTCGGGAGAGACTGGTCTTTCTATATTTATAATATGGAATACTTATCCAATTAAAAGCAGCATGATTATTTTTACATCATATTATAAGGAAAAGGTCGTATGTATTTCTGATGGGATAGGATAAATAGTCAAATTTCGAAAATGAAGTACCTACCTAGTATGCTGGAGCACAGAGTTATTTTAAAAATTATATCTGTCAAATATATGCAGAATGTGTAAAACTGATCAAATGTGGACGAGACTGACTTGTAAGGCAGAGTTGGACAACGAAAAAGTAATAGTGACCAAATTTTAGTTTAAGACACTTACCAGTATTTGAATTAAAAACTGTGAAATACTTTGTTTTAAGAAACTTAAGTAGTCATTATCACTAATTACCTGTCACAAAATTTTCCATGGCATGTTGCAACAACTGCTTACTTATAAATGAAATAAAGGGCGCTACACACGGCTATGATACTATAATATTTTATCTTAAGATACAATATCGCTCGCCATACAATTCAATGGACCATTACACATGACGAAGATAATATTTATTTCATATTCCATTGAATTGTATGGCGAGCGATATTGTATCTTAAGATAAAATATTATAGTATCTTAGCTGTGTGTAGCGCCCTTTATGATGCAAAGATTTTGAAGTAGAAAACAATAGGCAAGTGAGTATAAAGTAAGACAAAATAAAACATTCAATTTCAGAACCTTCCATTTGTCAAAGTCAGTTAGGAACTGTTTTTAACCGACTTTAAAAAAGGAGGTTCTGTATTCGACCCGTATGTATGTATGTATGTATGTTTGTATGTCCGCGATTATCTCAAAAACTACTGAACCGATTTTGATAATTCTTTCATGAGTGTGATCTACATACTTTCAGGAAGGTTTTAGTATATAATACATTAGGTAATTATTCTTATGTACAGTCTGTTATAGCAATTAGCTGACCCCCCTAAAAATTACTCGATTTTGCACCCTCCTCTCATAACATTAAAGGTTATTCAATATGTATGAGTTAATCGGACTAACACTACTCGATGAACAGAAACAATAAATAATTTTGATACGCAAATTTGAGCTTTAAGATGTTGGTGTTAGGTCATTTACTATGTATGGGTATTTGTTACGCAATTTTCATTTTTAATCAGCAAGACTTAAAGGTTAGGTTAATGTTGTGATAATTTGTGTCATTGCTACTAATACCTTATTTCATCTATCTTACTCAAGTTAATCTGGTGTCGTGGTTCATGCGTAAGGCTGAGACGTGCAAGATGCGAGTTCAAATCTAGTCTCATGTTTAATTTTGTTTTCAATATATAAATTGTTCGTAAGTATTTCTTGCATTATTGTAAAGAACAAGCATATCAATTAAGTTGATAAACGATAAACGTTTCACCTTTTTCAATAAGTGGGTAGTTCGACGTCAATATGAGTATTCAACAAAAACTGCTATTGAAATGATTTTAGGAATATGGGGTAGAAGAATAAATTGAACAAGACATTCTATGCACAAATAGCAGTGAATACGCACGAACATTTTTATATTGCCTAAGTTGCGAAAATCCACGCCTTTTTATTAATTATTATTATCGGTTTTGATAGTTTAATCGTCATGTCTCAGTTGAGTGATTATTTAAAATACAAAATATTGTATTTGCATAAGGAGAATGTTGGTATTAAAGCGATTGCTAGGAAACTTAATATAGCGGTAAGTGTATTCTTTTTTATACTTCCTTAATTGGTTAGTTGGCTTAAAAACGTGAGTATAGAATAATAGAAAATTAACTGTTTCATTATGAGATCATTTATAGGTCTAATGTAGTTTATCTAAAGGTATTTTTGCAAACTTATTCGAAAAATTATGATTACCGGGTAATTAAAATTATGCTTATTGTGTTGTTTCAGAGAAATACAGTCAGACTGTGGCTAAGACGTTTTGAAGAGACAGGGAATATTCAAAAGGATCGTCCTGAACCAAAACCTGCAATGTTACTCCTGTGTCAAAACATCATCAAGCAATTGTTAGAAGGCATACTGAACACCCATTTTTGCCTACTCAATGCAGTATAATGTTTCTGTTCAGACGGTCAGAAAACATTTGCATGTTGCTGGACTGAAACAATACAAGCCAGCACGTAAAATTTAACTGACTGCTGCACATCGCCAAGCAAGGGTCCGCTTTGCCCAAGAATATCTCAATTTTAATTGGGAAGATTATGTTGTCATATTTACCGACGAGAAGTTTTTGTCAAAACCTTATTTAAAACTAAACATAACTACATACTTACAAAACAAATTGATATATAGTATACCTAGTAGGTAAAACTTCAACGTATAATGCTATTTTATTTAGTTCAACGACATTTAATGTGGTGATGTTATTGTTATGAAATAGAAATACATACCTATATATTTCTAAATATTATAACATGTTGATTCACTACATTAAACTCTGTGAAGTATGTAACAACGTTATTAGTAACTGTGATATCATTTACGTTATTCTTATAATAATTTTTTTTATAAAATAAAATCGTTTTTACCATCATTATCGTTTTTTTTATTTTCGTTCAGCTTTTTTTTTTGTTGCTAAAGTTATAATTTATTATTTATAACTTAAAAAAAAATATTATAAAACAAAATGCGCAGCAGAAAACATGTTGGTTTCGAACTCGCAACCACGCTCTTGTCAGCTCACTGCAGCTACCACTAGACCACACGAACATGGTGATTGTCGTTGAAATTAGCAATAATATATTACAAGCTAGAACAATATTCAAGATCATACCTACCTTAACACTGCGTGTCAAATATCAAATTCGAATAACTGTTTTATTAATCGTAGACGTTGAACTGTTCTAGTTCGATAAGCTTACTGCTAACAAGCAGAAGGTTCAAATTCGTTTAATTTTTAAGGGGTCAGCTAATTGCTATAACAGACTGTACGAAGTTATATGCATAAATGTACTGCATCTCCGTCATTTTTATGTGAATTTTGATGATTCTTCGAGTCGTGTCTTCAATGCACTAGTGTTAATTGAATTTGTGTGGGGTAGGTACAACTAAAAAGTGAAAAATAAAAACTTTTTTACAAAGAAAACAACCGACTTCAAAAAAAACACTACAAAGTGAAAAATAACTTTAATTTCGGAAGTCGGTGTCAAAAAACGAAAACGCTGAAGCAACGACACCGACTTCCGAAATTAAAGTTATTTTTCACTTTGTAGTGTTTTTTTTGAAGTTGGTTGTTTTTTTTTGTAAAAAAGTTTTTATTTTAAATTATATTTTGGCATGCAATAAGTATTTGTGTTGAGCAAAAGGTTAATAAAACAAAGTTTGTACTTGTCAATGGTTGTTGAGAATATTTTTACTAGCCCAAGTGTGACTGGTCATTCTATATGTTATTTATTTATGATTGCTTAAGCGCCATTTAATAATATTCTTTAATAGCATTAATAAATAATATACATTAGTGTTTGGGTCGGTTCCCCCTAATGGGGAAGAGCCGCACCCCGCCACCGTACGACTCTGTAGAGCTCGTCTCCAGGCTGGACACTTATATTTGAGGTCATTTCATATCATCTTATCTTATCAGTTATTAAGAGTGCTCATATTAAACTAGACCTAGACAGTTAAAACATTTTTGAAATGCAGTGCAACAACTTTTTAGTTCACAAATGATATTTTATTTGGTGCACTAATTGTATATATTTTTTTTTTTTTTTGGTTGGTACTTACTTAAGTAAAGTTATATAATATGTAGCAAAACAAGGTAGATAATTTAAATGTACACTACCAATGCAGATATCTGAATATTTTTATTCAGTTTCATTCAGAAAATTTCGAAGACATCTGCCTACCCCACAACACATCACAGCTGAACATTTAACAGCGTCACATTTCAAGACATTAACTTTCACTGGCAGATAGTACTAGGCACCAGTGAGAGGCAAGTACCAGACTATGTAATTATATGAAAAAGCTTTCTTCTTACTTTCATTGGTTCAATTATTATCATCTTCAAAGGACAGAGTGTTTTAAAGGGATAGGTAGTTCACATCTTGTATTCACAATCTTGACATGGGATAATCATCATCAGAAAATCCTGAGATTTTGATCATCATAATAATATGATATAAGTAAACTAGCTTCCTCCCGCAGCTTCGCCCACGTGGTATGTGGATAAAAAGTAGCCCTACCAAAGGGTTCAAAGTTCATACCAATATTCAACAAAATGGGTCCAGCCGTTTTGGAGATTAGCCAAAACAAATGGACAGACTAAAATGTTAAAAATTGTTTTTTTAATATGTACCTATGAACTTATTAAAAAGCTGTTATTTTTGGTGACAGTTTTTACAAAACTGAATTGATATTTAGAATCTATAATGTAGAAACTGTTCTACATTCTAGATTCTGCATTTCAGTTCAAGTATTAAAAAAATCGTTTTACATAGAAAACAATAAGAAGTTAAAGATTTCTTTCAAAAATGTCAGCGAGTAAGGTTCAAAAGATTTGTGATCAACCTGTCAGTTACAATAATAAGATTTCCGGTTTCAGTTGGTAAGCAACCAGAAAACAGCATTACCACTGCTTGCTTACTGAGGCCACCAGCAAGATGAAACATTAATTTTAATTATGATACTAGCAGCTGCCATTACTCTCTGCCAAACCTTATAAGGACAGTTGCACATATACAAGCGATTAATAACTCTTTCTCCAATGAAACATCTGTGCATTTCTTTGTAATTAGTGTATTTATGAGGATTCAATATACTTGCTTGTGCAGCCACTTGTTTATATTATAAAATGTTTTGGTAAGTGAACCAGTTACGTTTAGCTTTTAAGACTATATTAATTTACTTAAATGAAATCATGTTCTTGGTTGTAAAATATTTATTTCATAAAATGGTTCATCCAAATGTAATATTATTTAGCTAATTAATGAGTCATCAAGTAACAATATAATAAATTGCAATATGTGCAGGTTTAATATGTGAATAAAGTTATCTTTTAATCAAGATAACATAGCAATAAGTTTGTGTGAATGTTTAATCCTAATAAATCCTTGCGCTGTTAACACAGCAGTTAACTTGAGAAGTTAAAATGCAACAATTTAATTAAAAGATAAAACAAGGTTTAATTAGATATGCAGAGAATTCATATACATAATATCTGTACGATTGAATACTTAATAAAATTAATTGCCAGTGTCCATTACAACAAAAACCTCATAAATAGCATAATAAATAACTGATTCACTGATGATCATGATTGTGTCATCAGTAGAAAGTTTTAATGCTGTCAGTAGAAATCGGTCATGATCCAGCAGTTGTCACCATGTTGCTCAATGTTGATACATCACAACAAACCTTGTAGTCTCAAATAAAAACATGTTTTAAGTCTTAATTGTTTAACATGAGCTAACCTTGTGAATCAGCTGACGACGGTCTTTGTCTCTACTGCCCTAAATATATCCACGTAAACGCGCTAATGAGTGATAACGTGTGCGCTTACCTCCTCTCGGCGCTTCAGCCACCGGCCGCAGGGGCTCTCCTCGAGGATCTCACTCTCGTCCTCCGAATCCTCCCCGCTTTCCCGAGGAGACTTTCGCTCCTTGTCGATGCTCCTGCCACCCGACATAACACCGATATACAACACCAAAACGTCGAACAAAACCACCACACAGTCGATGAATACCTCACAGACGTTTTTTACAAAGAAAACACTTGGTATATTTTCAAAATACACTTTTTCTCGTAACCATAATATCCAAGGCTGAATCGCAAGACGTCACTATAGTTTCTTCCCAAACCATTATTCGTTACACGACACTCGCTATGAAACTTTTGCTTGACGAATAATACAGTTGATATATTTGTCTAGAGCAAACGATAACACACAGCGTCTCCACTGAGCTTATTCATGATAATTGAAATAAATTGTCCGCCGGCGTAGCTCTCGACGTATTTCTATCCGACACAAATATAAATCCATAGTGACATTTTTACTTCTTTTTTCTGTCACCCACAGATAATACATGGAGTAGGGCAGTATGAAAAACTTTAAATGCAAAAAATATATTTTATTGAGAAAGTAATTTTATTTGTATCGAGTATTACGTTTTTAATAAATTTATTATCTGTAAATACATAATTTTATTTTGTTGAATCATATTCCTCTAACTGCATCACATTAAAATTTAACACAGCTTTCTGAACCGCCATCTGTTATTAGGTATACGAGTTACGACTAGGTCGTCTCTCGACTTTACTGTAGCAGTAAGAATGTGTATGGTTTAAAAAAATATTATTAATAAAAACACGTTAATCGATTATTATAATACAAATATTTATAATTAATGTAATAAAAAATGCTTAGTGTTCATTAGAGTCCTCTATTAATTTAGATGAAAAGCATTTTACCTGTGTCTTGTACTTGTTGTATAATACTTCCAAGATTCTCTAACAGATGGCGTTGTAACAAAATGTTTCGTATGTAGTGTATCTGTGTTAATAAAATAAATAGGTACTTATATAAACTCCCTTATCTTATTGAATTATCTTATTTATGACTTCTTACAGACATTATAATACCTACTGATACCTATATTATTATAGGTGTATCAGTTTTGAGTTTGACTAAAAAAAATATAATTGTTATGCGTATATACTCATTCTATCGTACTAAGCTACGCTTGCTGCGGTTGGTCCGTGGATGGGTGACCATCTTTACATATCAAGACCCCTCCGTGCTTCGGCTGTCATTCGTGGATCTTTGACAGTCGTTACGGGTCGTCATCCTCAGTAGCCCGAAAGTCTGACAACCAGTCTTACGAAGGGGTAGGTATCGTGTTACTACCCAGTAACTGGGTTGTGGAGGTCAGATAGATAGTCGCGCGCTCCATGTAAAATACTGGTATGCATCCGGTTAGACTGGAAGCTGACCTGAACATAGTTGGGAAAAGGCTAGGAAGATGAATTAGGTAGGTAGTCACTCTCGTGTCAAAATGCTATGCATATGTGTATAACATACACATAAACACAATTAATACGGCAAACCAGTAAATATTTTATTTTTACGCTTATTTCTGTTATAAAACCTGCAAAATCTAAACTAAAGTAAACAATGCGTGGATTATGGCCACACTCTCACAGAGAGGAGGCTTGTGTTTCGCTGGATCAATTATTGGGAACATTATATTTTATATATAATGTTCCCAATATGTGTAGCGGGGGCGCCCTTTCCGACGCCTCTACGTGCAAAGGCGACACGATTTCATGCAGATGATGATGATGATTTGCATTCAGCGCGCTGGCGCTCCCGTTGGATTGAAGCATTTATAGATCGATAAAATTTGTCTAATATTTTGCTGGAAAATTTTCGAGCTCGCTTCGCGCGCTCTTGCAGCTTTGATTCTTAAAACTTTTCTGTATAAGTCGATTAAGTACTTAAAATTCTAACTTATCTGAGGCAGAGTGCTAAAATTTACGCGCTCCCTTCGCTCGCTCGTGCATTCTTTCTGCATAAGTCAAGCCTCGCGATCTTAGCAATCGAAAATCGGCCCTATCCCGTCCTATCTATATTAATTTTAAATTACAAAAAAAACAACTGACTTAAAAACAAAACTACCTACAAGTTGATAAAAAAATTATTAGAATTATTCGATATAATTATTATTAATCTAGTAGGCATTTCAGACAGAAAAGTTCATTTCACAAACTTCGATAATTTTGCATCGTTCGATATTTTTAGTTTTGGTACTTAAACGTCGGTATTTTTAATTTTTGGCATTTAAATTAAATATGCACCCAGTACATAACAAATAAATAATAAAATGAAAAATAGTAATAAGGTAAGTAAGTACCTAGTGATATCTGCCCTTCGGTCGGTTGGTGCTGGGCTCATCCAGTGGCTCATAAAAGCGAAGGAAACAAACTGCTATTGCCTGGAACACTGGAACCTCGTTAACCTAGGAAAAAGACTGTCGGTACGCAGTCCGTAAAACACAATTGGTTTTGTTTGGGGTTTGGTACAGTCAGCCTCAAAGAGATGTATGCTTATATCGATAATAATTAAATCATTTTTAATACACATAAGCTGTTGGTGTACCTTACTATATAAATAAATAAAGATAATAACTTAATTAGGTACAATAGATAACAATATCCACGGACTTACACAGTCGACAATTACAGTTTTACCAGCAATTTTAGAACACATAATATACCGCTCTAGAACTTAGAAATTATAAAATTATGACAAAATACCTACTTCTTAAACTTAATTTTCTTATTTAAATATTCGTCCTCTTACTCTAAATCAAAAGTCATTTATTCAAACTAGGCTGAGAATTATCACTTTTCGAACGTCAAAATTACAAAAGGCAGTCCCCCAAAACGCCCGCCCTTCGCCACTTCCTAGTGCTTTGTTACTGGAACGTCATACAGCAATTACACCAACGGAGCAAAAATTACTTCATGTGCTGCTTTCCATCCATCCTGTGTGCGGACATCTAACAATTCATCATCTGCCTAGCCTTTTCCCACTTATGTTGAGGTCGGCTTCTAGTCTAACCGGATGTAGCTGAATACCACTATTTTACATGGAGCGACTGCCGATTTGACCTCCACACCCCTTGGATTACTGGTTGTCAGACTTTCGGGTTTCTGACGACCCGCAAAGACTGTCAAAGATCCACGAATGACAGACGGAACCAACGGCTTAACGTGCTTAGCGAGACACGAAGGGGTCTTAGTATGTAAAGATGGTCACCCATCCACGAGCCAACCGCGGCAAGCGTAGCCGATGGACTCGTGCGGTTGTTATTATATAGCCACAAGCTCCTCTGATGATTAAGACCATTATTGAGAATAATAATTGTCTAAAATTTTTGTATAGGTATTTACCTATTGTATCCATGATTAACCACAAAACGAATCATAATACCTATTATACATTAGGTACCTACTACACATTGATACAGTATTATGGAATGGAACACAAATAAATTGTAAATAATCAAATTAATTCTTGTCGATGTTCAAATCTTTTTGGGGCTGACTGTACCTACCTATTGAGTTTTTGTGACCCACCGTTATGAGATGTTCGCACGACGTTCAGTCACCAAACGTTTGTGTCACTCCTAAATTAACTCCGGACGAAGCTTGATGTAGAAAAAGTAAAAGCAATCTTATGCGACTAGCAGCTGTCAGCTACAAATCATCCATCGCAGACGTGGCCACACTTAGTCAGCAGGCCAGCAGTTAGTGACAGACCAGCCATGTTTACGACAACTATTACTGGTCAGAATGTCCAGTTACAGATAAACCTCAGAGAGACGTCTTTGTTCCTAACTTCCTAGTGTGTTCATTATTATTTACCTCCGGGTTTTAGTAGGTACTTACATAATAATAATAATATTCCACAACTATCACACAACGCCATCTAGTCCCAAGCTAAGCAGAGCTTGTGTTATGGGTACTTAGTGATTAAACGAACTTACCTGTAAGTGAAGTTCTATCATAATTATATGATAGCCTCGTCCGAAGAGATTAGCATTGTACACTTGTAGTAGCACATATAATGTCGCCTCTTTATGCACTTTAAACGACACTTAACAGATATTTTACTACAAGGGGTCTACTGAAAGGTAAAGGGGAGGGTGGGTTGCTAATCTCTTCGGACGAGGCTATCATATAATTATGATAGAACTTCACTTACAGGTAAGTTCGTTTAATCACTAATTATACTTTAGCCTCGTCCTCGAGATTAGCATTGTACACTTGTAGATCTTGAGAGATTATAGTAAAATATCAAATAAAAGAATAAAGGTACTTGTACCTAACTCAATCAAATGAAAGAATAATACCACTTATAGTTATTATTATATTATTCTTTTCACACCTTAAACACAATCTTTTAAAAGATTTCAAATTAACTGACCAGTGTCAGTTTCTTTAATTATACTAGATCTCTGAAATTCCACTTAACGCTCGTGTTTTATATCAAACTGCTTAACTTTTATGAAAATACCGCAGTACGGGTTATTTTTTTTTATGCTTTCTTGTATATACCTATGTATTTATGTTTCTTGTTAAATCAAGGTATGAACAAATTAGGTAGCTTTGCGGGGAAATGATCTGGTTAATTCTTAAAATGAGAAAGAAAAAGCCTAGGCAGTAGGAATCCTGGATATTTTAATAGGATCAGGGATTTAGGATTATTTCGTTTCGAAAAATAACAATATTTTGAATTGTAATGTTTATACTTCATGAAGTACTAGGGCGAGTAATGTATACTAATTAAAATCATTTATTTTTAAATTCCTTTTGATACCAGTAATCAGTGGTAGGTATGTCATTGTGGTAGCGAAAGCCGTTACAAACAAAATGCCTATTTATTCTTTAAAAGAAGTAAGACCATTGCTTCAGATAGTAAACATACTGTTTAAAAGAGTCTTCAGAGATCGATGTCAACATATCTATGGGAAGCTCTTCGACAATAAAGATGCCCGAATAATAAGCTGGCAACAGCGATAACTGGCATCTGCCAATGTATTTAGTGACTGCTGGAGTGAGAGGGAATGAATTATTTACTTTGACCAAGAACAGGATACTACGCAGATATTAGGCCTATCGGAGGTAAATACCTCACATTTTTTTTAAGATTTATTGTAGAATTGGTGTAGATAACACCATAAAAAAAATAAGCTGACTGTGAAAGCGTTTAATAATAGACAACGGAATTTTGATATGCCGTGTAACCTATTTATATATTTCAGACAGTCGACAGACCTTACTTTGCGAGAAGGCCTAAACTGGGAGTGTCAAAGCTTTTTATATACTTCTTGAAAGGCCCAATCTTAGAACCCACTCGCATGTCAAGATGAATAAGTTCATCTTAACTCAGCGTCTGCAACGCCATTCTCAGCTGAATGAATAATTAAATATACTTAATAATATAAAGCGAATACAAATAAATATCCTGCACAACAACAAAATTTCTTTGTTGATGTTTATGTGAAGATCCCCTCAGGGATTGTAGGTACCCGCCTATGCGGTTTTAATCGTACATCTTTACTCCCAACACTCCGCAGTTTCTGTCAGATCCGCATAGACAGACCCCCCCCCCCCCAGTAGTTGAGGCAAGGAAAATATCTCAACACAACAATATAAATTTATTTAGATAGAGTTTTCTGAAATGAATTTATACCTACCCACCAAAAGAAATATGAATATACATTTGCGTTCTAATTTTTTAACAAAAATTATCTATTCAATTACTTGGTATAAGTAGTTATATCAAAACATATTCAACAGGGACTGGTAGGTAAATGCAGTCCTATTAAATAGGCGTGCAAATTTTCTTACATTGGTTTAGTACCCTGTACCCTGAAATATGTTAACTCATTTTTTTTAGGGGGAAAGCTGATCTATAGATTTAATGTATCCTTTATATATCCCAGATATATGCAAGTATTACCTAGAAGGTACCATATAACTTTTATTAAAAGCTAAAGCTGATAAAAGTTTGATCGCATCAATGTTTCAAATACATGAGTTGTGTTTATGGACTGTTCCAGAAAAGCCAACCGATTAAATGGTGTCTACCATTTACTACATACACATGGAACCATGTGAGCGTAGTAATTTTACCACTGGGAAGATTATAGTAGACCAAAACGGTATCTAATGTGACCATATAAATCGTATAACTGCTAAACTGATCGTTACTCACGTATTATTCCAAAAAAAAAATATATTTTTCGTATTTAACATAGTTTACAAAAAAATATATATTTTCCAAATTTCAATTAAACGTTTACCCTTTTCTTTTTTTTAAACACACTTTGAAATAGCGTCTATTGTTAGCCAGTTGTTACTAACAGAATAATCGATTTCTTCTTAAGAATACTTTCGATAAGGTAAGATTAATTTAATTAGATGGGTATGAGAATGGGATCTCATAATATATGCATGATTAATATCCATGTGGGCATTTTCCTGGCAAGTGCCACGAAAATATGGTTATATCGGAAGTTATCCGTGACCAAAGCTTATGAAAATGGGATAGTTTAACAGCATAGCGTACGGGATTTAGCGGCTGCTGTTAAAGAGCGTCTGCTACGAAACTGTAGACAGAACCACAGCGCGTGCGGGTTCATCGGCGCTGGCACTGTACTCCACGTTGTCGCTGACGGCGGCGCATATAGCGGCGCGGAGCTCAGGGTCAAAGTAGACCTTACCAGTATTTTGCAGCAGCTGGATCAATTTTAATTCTGTTCCATTTACGAATGCTTTTGCATCGCTATGTGTACCAGGTAGTTCATCTTTAAACAAGAGTTTATTGATTTTGTTTACTGAGTTTTCAGCTATTCTTTGGAACTGCTCATATAAAGTTAGATATCGAATGGTTTTATATTGTGTATCACACAATTTTTTAATTAAATTTAGAACTTCGTTGATTTTAAGCATATCTTGATAGCAACAAAGTGATGGTTTGACTGAGACATTACAGAAGCAGCAAGTCTCTGATTATCAAAATGAACTCTCTAACAATATCGTTCAGTGCAGCCAAAGAATAAAAACAAATTACCTTAAATTTCAGTATTCAAAACAGGCGTATCGATCAAACAGGTAATAAGTACCAAAAGATCTTTCTGTAACTCGCACCCATCTAGACCATCAGACAGTAGTACATACCGAATTGCTAATTCCATATTTTCTTGCAGGATTTCGATATTGCAGGATCCATTCTTAAAACCTCGAAAGCAACTTCGTTACTCTAGGTGATTGTCTTCTGTTACAGATGTGGGCACAGTCTTGGTCGTAGATATCAAAGCCGACTCTTTCCTTTCCTTGGTATCAGCGACTGCGGAATCACCGGCCGAGTCACTGACTCGCCGTTAGTTCTCGACCGGGGCCGCCAGAAGACGTCTGTGTCCTAGTCTTGGCAAAACTATGACAATGTCAGACGCTAAAAGCTCATCTGGAATTAACCGTCAATTTTTCCAATAGTTACGTACCTATACTACGGTAGTATGGTAAAGATTCCTGCTTGAAATCGAAGGTATTATAGATAAATATGAAATAATCGATTCTTTGACCAAATTTCATGTACATTAAAGTAGGACAGTCACTGTTAGGTACTTATAAAGTCACCAGTCGAGCAATTTGCACGTGGGGACGGAGAATTAATATAGGGTAAAACCGGGATAGATGCCGCGCTGGGATAGATGCCACGTTTCTAAAAACTCAACTACCAGAGAACGAAACAGCAAATTCGTTGTTTACATACGCGCCACATGCACCCCCCACCTCAGTTGCGCGCGAGTTGTTGTGCTAGACGGACGTTTCTCGCTTGTGTGTCGAATTACATTCGCAGCGGACGCGACGAACGCTTCAAAATTTCAAACGTAAGTATTCACTATTCCATATCTTTATAAACAGTTAAATGATTACATTTTATTTGAATTGTTTTAATACATTGGTTCTTTGAGAACACATTTAAGAGTCAATCACTGATGTTTGCATTTATTTTATTTATAAAATATTGAGAGGCATCTATCCCTAGCGAAAAGGATAGTTGCCCCGAGTTTACAAGGGATAGTTGACTTTAGGGGCATCTATCCCTCTATACTGCAAGAGCCTTATCAAAGTATTTAAAAGTCATAGTCGTGAATATTTTGGTATTTCCTAATAGTAGAATATTAGAAAACACCAAAAAAAAATGTATCCAACTTTAATTTCATAATTCGAATGTGATGAAATGAGTGTAGATACAGTGTTTTATTTATACTTACTTTGCTTATTGTAGGTGAGGTGATGATTCACTAATACGGATTCTAGATAACAAAGAAAAAGAAACACCTTCTAAATTTTTAGTCGAAGCATCACCAATACCACAAATTCCTCTGACTTTAGCAAGGAGAGCTAAACAATCGGCAGATATTCTCAATTCTAGAGAAAAAATAAAAGAAAAAAGGGATATTGCTGACAGGAAAAAGAAACAAATAGAATCTAAGATAAACAAGACTGAAGCTACCAAAAAAAGACGAACACTAAAAAAGCCAAAGAACAAATACAAAAAAATAAAAATAAGAAAGGAAAACCAAAGAAAAACTATGACTCAAGTGAAGAAACAGATGGTGACGTGACTGATTGCAGTCATAAAGAAAATGATTATTATTTAAAAGTAAACAAGGATCGTGGATATTTATAGCTCAAACAGTGAAAATGAAGATCACCTCTCACCTAATGCTGAAAAAGGTAAAAAAACCATAGGACTACCCGTGAAAAAAACTAAAAAAAAAAATTAGAAGAGACTAATGCTATAGATGAAAATGTTTGCGTAGAATGCTTCGATACCTATAATAACACGAAGTCCAAATCTGATTGGATCCAGTGTATTATGTGTCAGAAGTGGCTGCACGAAACATGCACACTTTTTAAGAACTATTGCTCAAGATGTGGAAAACTTAAAATGAGGATAGTTCCTTACAAATATGTTGATTTTTTTAAATGTTTAAATAATTACTAAGGTTAAACGAAATTATTAATTTTTATTTTGTTAATCTCTAACAATAATGTTGATTTTTTTTAATGTTAAATAATTATTTCTACGTTAAAACGGGAATGTTTCGTTTGAGATGATTCTATATGATAGTTTTAATATGTTATCGTTTAAACAGTTTTTTTTGTATTTTTTGTTAAAGACATGCATAAATATAATTATGGTTAAGCATTTTATATTACCTACACATGAAGATAATAAATAAATATTACATTGTGATTACGTATTCTTGTTGATTATTTAAAAAGGCATCTATCCCGCATCACAGGCATCTATCCTCCTAAACGATTTCATAGTGGGGCATCTATCCATATAGGTAGGCACCTATCCCCAAAAAATGTGTTTCGCAAGAATTACATTTTTGTAAAACCAGTAATGGTTAGGTAAATAAATACAGTTTCTAAAGCTTTATGAATGATTAAACTAACTATATTACAGGGTCAATCTAAGCAAATATGTTTGGTATTCAAATAATGAAACACTTTCGAAAAGTGGGGCATCTATCCCGGTTTTACCCTATAGTGAGTTAACAGTTATGGGTAAGGTACATCTCGAAACGTTGTACCGTGAACCACAGTTTCGACACAAGCCATGCCTCCAGTCGTTGTGAGAGGATAATATTATCACTACGCGTATACTACGGGTAAGGTACACCTCTGAGCGTTGTACCGTGAACCCGAGTTTCAAGACAAGTCACAACTCCAGTCGTTATGACGTGAGTCTCATACTATAATAATAAGAATACTTACAGTTGATGTGGTAATCATTCATATGAAAATGTTATCACAATACGTATACTACGGGTAAGGTACACCTCTGAGCGTTGTACCGTGAACCCGAGTTTCAAGACAAGTCACAACTCCAGTCATTATGACGTGAGTCTCATATTATAATAATAAGAATACTTACAGTTGATCTGGTAATCATGCATATGAAAATGTTATCACAAAACGTATACTACGGCTAAGGTACACCTCTGAGCGTTGTACCGTGAACCCGAGTTTCAAGACAAGTCACAACTCCAGTCGTTATGACGTGAGTCTCATATTATAATAATAAGAATACTTACAGTTAATCTGGTAATCATGCATATGAAAGTGTTATTACAATACGTATACTACGGGTAAGGTACACCTCTAGGCGTTGTACCGTGAACCCGAGTTCCGAGACAAGTCACACCTCGAGTCGTTGTGACGTGAGTCTCATATTATATAAAAATGGGAATACTTACAGTTGGTCTGGTAATCATGCATAGGATAATGTTATCACAATGCGGAGGTATACTTCGGGTAAGGTACACCTCTGAGCGTTGTACCGTGAACCCGAATTTCAAGACAAGTCATACCTCGAATCGTTATGACGTGAGTCTCGTTTGATAGGTAAGTAACAACTCGAATCGTTGAAACGTGAACCTTCAAAAAAGGGTGCTGTGACCCTGCAGATACATCGGACATGCATCGGACCAAAAATCGATGACCTGTGACGCCTCCTCGTCAAGTTCCTTCCCAACTTCCTTATCCTTCTTGGTGCGGTCGATGTAGTTACTATGCGATTGCATCCTTTTCGGCATAATATTATTTTAAATAGTTTTATAACGAGAAAACAACTTATTTTGTAAATAAATAACAAATTATATTTTGTGCGCAAAAATGGCGGAGCACTAAAATGTGAATGAAGCATTGACGGCAAACTGACAGCGAGAATAAGGCATCCGTCTTAAGAAAAAAACCTTAAGGAGTTTTAAACTAAAGTGCATAAAGAGGCGACATTATATGTGCTACTACAAGTGTACAATGCTAATCTCGAGGACGAGGCTAAAGTATAATAGAAAACTGATAAACATACTTATATATTTCTAAATACATACATATTATAGATAAATTACACCCAGACACACATGCTGCAACATTAATTGGGGCACGTGGTCTATTACACTTCCTGTTTTCAATGGTTATAAATGTACCTCTTCTAAATTCTTTTGTCATATTCCCCTGTACACACAGATACAGTTACAGAGATAGTTTCACATAAAAAAACTCTTAATAAAAAAATTACTCTTGAGTAAAAAATTACTCAAGAGATTTTTTTTAATGTAATGAAAAATTGCATGGTGTGAATAAACCTAATCTCACAGGTTCATGCTTATCAAGTAAATGACGGTTACTCTTCGGCCCACATACACTATCTCTATGCAAAAAGTCACGTAAAAGTATTTGCTCACAAAAAAAAACAAGCGAACACGTTAAATACGTAAAACGTTACATGTTTTATCTAGCTTTTTTTTGGCGTACAAAAAAGCTAGATAACAAAAATTCAGCTACAATCCGACCGTCGAGAGGATGCGTTCCTGACATCTGTCAGTGCGAAAATTCTAGATAAAAAAAGAAAAAATGAAGATGAAGATCAAACTCGCAAAACACGTGTTTGTTTGAAACTGACAGTGTGTGTCAAGAACGTATTCTCTCGACGGCCGCACTGTAGGTCCTTTTTTCATTGGTAATATGGCCTTTTGTCCACCGGCACCGTCAACGAGAACGAGATAACGGCGCCGAAGTAAACATACAATATTGTATATTTACCATGGTGGGTGGACAAACGGTGTTACACACAGGTACAATATGTTAGGTAGGACAAATTAAATTAAAAATTAGGTTTAGGTATCGTTGTTCTGTAGTTGCGTCAAAGAAGGACAAAGCAACAAACACACTTTCGCATTTAATTTATTATTTTTGCAACATTAAATTAGTAAACGAAACGAAAATCCGTGTATATGTGTATTATCGTCCTTATATATAGGAAGGCTTGTCGGACAGTTGACGGGTCGGATGCGGAAAACAGACAGATTTTGCACTCTCGACCTCCACCCGTTTTTTACGGTTCTGTTCCCTAAGGGTGCCAACGGGGACCCTATTACTAAGCCTCCACTGTCCATCCGTCCGTCAGGACATCCATCCCCATCCATCCCATCCATCCAGGCCCATCTTCTGTCTGTCAGCGGGCTGATCTCATGAACCGTTATACGCAGACAGTTGAAATTTTCACAGAGTGTGTATTTCTATTGCCGATAAAACAACAAACAATAGAAATAAAATAAATTAAAAAATTAAGTGGGTCTCCACTCCATACAAGAAATGTGTGTTTTTTTGGCGTTTCGCTTGTGGTACGGGACCCGTGTCCGGGCGACCTACTCTCATTTAATGGCTGCTTTTTGTGAGTTTTCCTTCCCTTTTATGTTATTACATTATTGTATCCGATATAAATCTTAGGTAAGAATTATAGAGTAATCCGGCCGGAACACCGATACGAAGATGACGGTAAAATGATTTGGTGTGGTAGATACCAAATCATTTCACATGATTCTCTATCCTATAAGAAAATGGCTAATGGGTACCCACATACCTACTATCGTGAGGGTTTTGCCGTAGCTTTTGCTATCATAGGGATTTCATAAAGATTTTTTGCCATTTTATGCTTACAGAAGTAAGGTGGGTAAGTCACCTAGGTGGTAAGCACAGAACAGCTAGTAAGTATCTCAGACACACCGGCTCACCGGCTGGACTCCTGTTTGATCCCCTAAATCTTTGTTTTTAATTTTAAGAGACCTCTAAGTACCTTTTTACTCTGAGGTAACAACATCATAATAATAAAAAGCTAACGCAGACGACTCAATAATCCCTTGATAAATGACTAGCTTCTGCCCGCGACTTCGTCCGCGGAAAATTTCTTGTTTTAACATAGGATAACACTCGATTGATATTACTGTATTTAATTTTATTAGTAAAATATTGTTTGGAATCAGATCAGTAACTTCAAAGATTACCTAAGTTCTCTTTTCTGCTCAAGGTAACTTAACCCTTGGTCGCCTTTTACTTATTTTATTTATTTAAGTTAGGTATCTATTTAATTTAAAGCTTCTCTATATACAATGTTTGAGGTTGTTTTATTTTCCGGTAACAGAATAATCTGCTTTTCGGATGATCCCACTCTTGATAGACCAACATATAATTGCCCATGGGAAAAACATTCTTTTCGTAGCCAACCAAAGAGAATGTTTATCACTGGGACTTGTTAATAGTCAGGGCAAATGATGTTTTTATTGGAAACTCAGATAGACGCTGTGCACGTTCATCGCTGGATTCTCGAGCGCGGGCCTGCGATGTTATGGCATTTTGCCTAGCGAGCCGCTGCGAGCGCTCAGCGCTAGTCTCCCTATCCCTTGTTTCAGAGACATGCTGCCTTAAAACAGATAGACGCTGTGCACGTTCATCGCTGGATTCTCGAGCGCGGGCCTGTGATGTTATGGCATTTTGCCTAGCGAGCCGCAGCGAGCGCTCAGCGCTAGTCTCCCTATCCCTTGTTTCAGAGACATGCTGCCTTAAAACAGATAGACGCTGTGCACGTTCATCGCTGGATTCTCGAGCGCGGGCCTGTGATGTTATGGCATTTTGCCTAGCGAGCCGCTGCGAGCGCTCAGCGCTAGTCTCCCTATCCCTTTTCTCAGAGACATGCTGCCTTAACTCAGATAGACGCTGCGCACGTTCAGCGCTAGATTCTCGAGCACGGGCCCGCGACGTCCTCACATTTTGGCTAGCGAGGCCCTGTGAGCGCTCGGAGCTAGATTCTCTAGCGCGTGCTTGCGAAATATTTTCTCTATTTCTCGAGAGGCGCTGCTCATTTTCATTTTCAGGGGCAGATTCTTCCGTACGGCGTACTCGAGCGGCTCTTGTCTGTGATGTCTGCCGGGACAGTTGAGATTTCCTTTTAGGCATGCTCTCGACAAACTACGCACAGACTTGAAAACAATTACGAACAAAGGGAGAGCGACTCGAACACCGTCCGCCTTTACAAAACAAAACAATCGTAATCGGTAATATCGAATAACTTTAACTCGTATCGATTATTACGATAGAACGAAGTACGAAACTACGATCATACAAAACAATGAAAACAAACGTACAACGAAATTACGATATTTTCGAATATGAGGTATCTAATAGTCTAATAGATACCTCATAATCTCCGTGCTCATAATCGAATCGTTCGTATGGAACTCCAATCCAACTAACGTGGGCATAAAAATTCGAGAGGGTCATCAATCTACGGAAAGTCTTAACACCGCGATTCAGAAAAATGACGTAATTGCAGAACGCCATCTATGGGCAAATAGGTAAAACGTCTGCACAATGAAAGTTATGCTAGGGGCATTTTGCGTTTTAGTAATTTTATATTATCTCCGAAACTGTATGACCAATTGATATACTGTAAATGGCAAATCTTATCTGTATGATGTTCTTGTGATACTGAAATAATTTATTGTCATAAGAATTAATATTTTGTTGCTCAAATAATCAACCAAACGTAAGTATACCGAAAAAAATTTTTTTTAATGCAATAAAAGAAGTATAAAAGATAAAATATAAAAGATAGAGATATGGTATCGCGGACTTTTTTGTAGAAATAATGAAGACGAACCAGGTAGCCATACATTGTTTTTAATTTTAAGCAACTGTTTAGGCAGCGCACGCAAATAATTCTGTTTTATGTGGTATTTTTTTCCGACTTGCTAGACAAAAGTTGTGATAGCTCGGTTAATATACATGCTATAGAAACAATTTATAGCCTATAGCACTCAGGAATAATGTAGCTTTCTGCCAGTTAAAAAATTTTTAGAATTGGATTATGAGTTCCAGAGATTACCCATTACATACAAACTTACAAACTTACAAACTTACAAACTTACAAATTTTACCTCTTTATAATATTAGTATAGATTACCCACAAGAAAAATCTTTCGATCGATTCACTACTACCTTCACGACCTTTACAGATTATTGAATATGAAGTTAGACAACACAAATTGAGAATAAAGTCTAAGTAACGTGTAAGGGACTGTTCAGATGATCGACTACTCGTTTATCTTTTGTGAAGTTGTTCTATTGAACTCATCTTAACGAATTTAAATCTTTTAAAAGTCAAAGTGTTTTTCGCAAGATACACGTGCTTGTTTCATCAAAATCAAAAGTAGAAAGGCGCCTCGTAAAATAAACATTTGTTCGATTTAACAATAAAGGTCGTTGGTTGATCGGTGCTGTGGGCGAGTGGCTTAACTTTTTACCACGCCATTGGCGATTTTTAGTTCGAGTTGACTTGATGGGAGATGTGATTGAATTAGCGTCTGTTGGCTGTAGCTATATTTTGTTCGTAGTAGTTGCCTATATTTTGTTCTATGTATGTTAGATTTCTATCATAGAATCCACGGTGATCATTGATTACGCAGCAAAGCTTTACTTGTGGTAAGTCCATGTCCACAAATACCTACCTAGTTAGAAAACTTTTTACTGCACACCAAAAGGACGATACAATGGGCTCTTCTTACCCCATCAACCTCGTCAGCGATTTCCACCGAAACAAGATGGACAGAAACTGTATCGGCCGATCGTGTGTCCGCGCCTTAAGTTATCCCTTGAGGCACAAAAACTGCGTTTAATCTTCCAAATGCCGGTCCCCAATTGTTTGATGTGGCCAAATTGTCTTTTTGTTCGCCAACTCTCTAAGCTAAGGTAAACTGTTGAGCATTTAATTTCAGTTTATTCTGTAATATTGGTTCGGCGAACAAGCCCTGATAATTGTTGAGAAAATAGAAAATGTTTGGTTAAATAAGAGGCATTGAGACAGGCTGAGGATATAAGATGGCAGGTTGCACTTCTTTCTGACGGATTTTTTACTGGATTCGTAACTACATCAGAAAGCCAATTCCCGTTAGAAAGAGAAACTTTCAAAATGTAGTGGCAATTTCGGTGTCCTGTCATTTGACAAAAAACGAATAATACATTTTTATTTTTAAAATAACGTTTATAATACAATAACGTTTGTACATAAGTACTTGATAAAGTTGTCACTTTAAAAACTATACTTTCTGTAAATAACTCATTTGTCAAATAATTGAAAGACAGCATTTAATTTTTTTTATCAAACATCATTTGACAAACTAATCATTTTACCTAATTGGTAAAACAACGCAAAGCATAAATAATGTTTGACAAAATGCATTGCTTGATAATTTTATTAGTCCGCCGCTAAGACGACCCACTGACCCTTAAAGATGATTATCACCAAACGGTTCGCATCGCATCGGATCGGAAAGGATACGAACGGATGCGGCGACAGCCGATCGCGTCCAGCAGCATGTCGACGCATACGATCGGCTCCGTACCGTTTTTTTATCTACCGTCATTTTGTAAAATCGCAAATTTGATAAACGAAGCATAAATATGTATATTGAGTATTGAAGTAAAAAACATTAAAATTAAATAACAAATAATATTAATAATATTTTATTAATTAATTAAATTAGTTGGATTAAAACGTGAACTTTCCTAAATATTCGGGAATCGTATTCAAGAATAGAGGCTCGGTACCACTCGGAACAGACTACTGTCAAGTGCGGCGGGATATGATGATGATAGGTACATTAAAGAATAATATTCACAGTCATGCTTTAGCCACAACACAAATTACATCAACTATTTATTCGTGATCTGTTATTACAATATAATCATTATTCAAAGCAGCTCGAATCAGTATTCATGTGCTACATCTGTTTGACCGCACTGCAATATTACAAACACACCTCTGGAAGTGCTTATTAATCAAATGCATAAGCAAATAATGATATTTTTTTAAATTAGATTAAATTATGTTGGGTAAAATGTTCGTGGAAGTCTTTTTTTTTTGTAATTAAGTAAGCAAGTATCTGTGGACTTAGCAAGAACGCGCGGAGTAGGTAAACATGACGCAATTTCAGACTTTATTAATATTTATGTGAATATGAATAAATTAAAACACTAATTGCAAATATTTAAACCCAAATGCTATAAGTAGGATAGTAATCTACTGTTGTGTTTTCGGTTTAAAATCGTTCGAGTTTACGTTACGATTACCTACTTCGCGCGTTCGCAGGGTCTCAATACATTGGTGGAATGTGCCAAATATACCTATTTTGTCAATTCTTAATAATAATTATTAAGGAAAGTTACTCAACGATAAAATTACACAAATTCACGCACTTTGATAAACAACTTCCTGTTCGTGATAGCTCTTCATACCGTAAACCTATAAATACACAAAAAGGAGCGAACATAATAAAAATAGGCTGTCTTTCAAACTGTTCGTGACACGCACTCCGAATCCCATCCATTTACGAAATATCAGTATAAATCAATATGGCGTCTGGGCTAAATAGGTCATGGTCTAATTTCATCCCCCATCCCTTATTGTGGGAGAAAAGTCCAAGTTCACGCCTATTTTTTTTCCTTCCGATTAAATTCGATGCGGCGTCAGAGGCAATTTAACTTTGGTGAACGTATTTTAATGTTTGCCGGGTGCTTGGCTGGCGGGGGTCACGGGGCCCACGGGGCTCGCGGGTCTAGCGGGGCTCGCGGGGCTAGCGGGGCTAGCGGGGCTGGCGGGGCTGGTGGGTCGGCGCTCAACGACCCGTTGTGACCGAATTTGGAATTTTTATTTTTACGAGAATTAAACTCGTGTGATACTTTTTACGTATGAAATTTAGATGACTTTTCAACTTTGTTGACGTTAGGAGTTAGGCTGTTGAGAAGTTTCGCGTATTTGATGACGGGAGGCTGAGCACGTAGGAGTGCTGCGCCTGTTTTAAAAATTACTTTTATAAATTACTTTGTTATGCATATTTTTTGTGGGATCTTTGTGTTAATGTTTTTGACCTGTAGGTTAAAGATTGGGCAATGCTAGCGATCAAAATCTACA
Source organism: Amphipoea oculea (assembly GCA_945859645.1). Lineage (NCBI taxonomy): Eukaryota > Metazoa > Arthropoda > Insecta > Lepidoptera > Noctuidae > Amphipoea > Amphipoea oculea. Next base: position 22,856,103 of record OX243873.1, read on the forward strand.
TTTTATTAATTAGTTTCACAATAAACATTATTACATCAAAATAGTCTTAAGATAATAAGGTCTATTCATATTAATATTGGAAACTTGTCTTATCTTAGAATGGGCTACTCTACTTCTTATCGTATCGATAGCAATCTAAATGTACTCGGCCCAGAATTCGGCTACTTGTTTGGCGCCATCTCCAACGTCCATCAGTTCCTGTAACATGCAGCTGACAGGACACGCAGGACACGATATAAGGTGTCCCATCATTTGTGGAACAGCACCACATTTACACTCCAAAGCGGAGTCTATTTTCTAACTGAACAGACAGCTGTGCTGCTGGGGAATTTGTTCCGCCACTTCTTCTCCCCAGCGAAAGCACTAGGAAGTGGCGTTTTAAGGGACTGTCTTTTGTAAATTTGACGTTCGAAAAGTGCTGATTCTCAGCCTAGTTTGAATAAATGATTTTTGATTTTATAAATAGGCTACTGTTGTAGGTAAACGACGTAGAAATTAACAATATAGAAAGAAAGTAATAGATGGTACCACGTGCTACAAAAGACGTAATTATATCAACAACAGGAAGCTCTATTACCTTTAGACGTTGAAATATATTATCTACAAGACTGCAACTAGCGACGCGCCCCTGCCCCGCACGGTTTTTACGAATGGACAAAACATCGAGTTTTTTTTTTCCATTTATTATTCACTAGCTTACGCCCGCGACTTCATCCGCGTGAAAGTCAAGAATTTCTTGTTCCCCGACCTATCCTATCGCATCGCATCGCATCGCCTGCCCGCGCTATTACTTCGTTTTCGCTTAGCGTTCTTTCTTACTTTTTTCTTTTCACTCGGTTCCTAAATTCAATAAGAATTTTGCTAATCTGACTGGTAATTCCAGAGATTAGCGCGTTCAAGCAAAAAATAACCAAAAACACACTTCAGCTTTATTATTAGTATAGAATAAAGTCTAGCTGATGATGAAAACCGCATCAAAATTTGTTTCATAGTTTAGAAGAACTACCCGTTCACACAGACCACAGACAGGCATTTAAAGCGACTTTCATTTATAATATGTATTGCAGCATTAGTAGTTACTGCATGATGATTATTTTCGCCATTCGTCCTTCTTCAACATTATAATCAACCTCTTTTTGTACTGGCCCTATCAAAAACCTTTATTTTCATAATAATTTTGAAATAATTTCTTTTACGTGTCATGAGGTTTTTTTTCCTGGTGACAGACTTCACTTGTCTACATACTCTCTGATACGACGTCCGGATTTTTTTGAGAACCAACACCCAAATTTAATATTGAAATCAACAAATCTTAATTGGATCGTGCATGTCTATTATTTGATTCGGGGTTTCCCCACTTCTTCGACGGAAGACTACATATATTCATATTGACTGGATTGAATCCTTTTGACTGATAGAAGTCCGAATTTTCTGCAAGTCGATTTATTCGGCTCCATCCACCCACCTACATACTAACTTTTATCTGCGGCTCCGCGCTGCGCTGCGGACATCCTCTTCATATCTCAGAGGTCAGCAAGTGAGGTATTGGAGCAACTGGCAGAGCTTCTACGTCACCGCGAAGGTTTTGGATAAGATATGGGAGATTTTTAAGTTTTTTTTATTTTCCGTAGTAGATTTGGCCTTTTTTTATTCTTAAAATCTGTTAATTTTAAATATTTTAATACCGCGTTATTTCAATCTTTAGTTAAAAGTTAAAGTTACGTCTTCGTTTTACGGATCTGGTTGCAACCGACTCATAATTCGTTACGTAGCATTTAAAACCTAAATTTAAAATATTATGCAATAGTCTCCTATTAAGTATTTAAATGTGACAAGTTTTCATATTTAGTTTTTCTTTTTTGTACTTTTATATTTTTTTCATATTTGTTTTTTTCGATTTTTTTTACATACAAAAATTAAACGTGTTTGTGAGTGAAGTGTCTATGTTTCATTTCGCTACAAAATGGCGCCCGAAGTAAAAGTAAGCACTTTTATTGATTCTAATTACTAAATTATTTTTTTTTTGCTGTCGTGAGGGTGATTGCTCTTTCTGAGCAAATTTAATCTTTCATTTCTGTATTCATGTTTACAGGTACCAGAATAGAGGAATTTTCTCTCGTTCCGTCAAACAAGACTGTTGCCATAGTTACCAGGGATTATGCTGTGATTGACAACGTCTGCTAACCCTTCCATTGCTGATTGATTGCTATATTGTAATGTGCTGTGTTGTGATGCAATATAAAATAATAATAACTTTGTAGAACCTTAAAACATATAAAACGCTTTTATTTCTTCCCTTTAAATACATATTTTTTCCTGGGTTTTATTCCACTCCTTAGTTAGAAGTAGTTAGCATCCTGTAGTGTGTGATTGGTGTGTGAATGTTGTAGACTTCGTGGCTAAGGTAAGCTTTTTTTGCACGGCTGATTGCTAGATTCTATTTGTTTTTGCTTTGATTCTAGCCCAGCTGTACGTTGTCTTTGGTGCAGTTGGTTTCCTAGTTTCTATTTTTTTTTTCTTTGAATTCTTAGCTCAGCCGTTCCTGTGATGTCACGTTGTCGTACCATTCCTATATCAGCCATAGTACACGATACCTAACACTTTCCTATAACGTGGGATTCTGGTGTGATCCATATATTTGCTGTTTTTTTCTTTACTATGGCAGTTGAAGGTTAGATTTTTTTGGTTGCCTGACTGCCTAGGTTTGCTTTTGATCATGATTTCAGCCTTGCTATTCGTTTAGTGTTGGTTTGTTAGGGTCTGATGGCTTTTTATTCTCAACATATTTTTTTTCCTCTTTGCTGATTTTTTGGCGTTCAGTTCCCTAACAGACTATTCACTAAATTTCTAACTCTTTCTTAAAACATTAATACTAGCATATTTGCCTATTTAATTTTGGTTTTGTCCTTATTGCATCCTAACATAGCAGATGAAGGTTATTCCTATCTCTATACATTAAAAACTTTTTAAAACATTAACTTTCTAAAATCGGTCTTTGGTCATGTTTTCATTTTGCAAAATGCTTTCTAACTCTAAAACCCGTGGACCGATTTACTTAATTCAAACGTGAATATTAGTTTTAAACGTTATCCTCTCATATGACACTAAAATCACGCAAATATTTCTATAAACAAAAAAACCTCATTTTCAAGTTACGTAATTATCCCATCATTTTTATTAATTCATTTTCTCAAAATGTCTACTTTGATTATTCCTATCAGATTCTAATACGAAAGACTAATAAAACCATCCTTATTTTGAGTCTGATCCCCTTTTTTAACCGACTTCGAAGAAGGAGGTTCTGATTTTTTTAATTTTCGATTTCCTTTATCTATTCTCAGTGACAACGATAGGGGAGCCCTTATGCGTTCCTACCCGTGCGTATGGTCAGACTCTAAGCGTCAATTTAGCTGAAAGTCGGGCTCAAACACGCGTAGAATCATTCTTCCCTTGTCGAGTTTTATGAGAGAGTTGCTGATAATCTTTCTATGGCTTTCCTCCGTAATTCACGAGCTTATAATATGCATCGTTCAGCCGTCACGCTGAATGTTGGTTGGTGATACTGTATGGAGAAGGAATTTTTCCAGATCTTCAGGCGATGATTATTTTTCGGGAAAGCTAGCTCCTCGTTTTATTAAATGCCGTGTGACTAGGGTTATTTCTAGGACCACTTATGAACTTCATGATATTGATTCTGTCCACTCTGGAAGATATCATATCAAAGATATTCTTAAATAATCTCTTGGCAATTTCTAAACTCGTAATCTCGTTAACTTATTCCCATTCGGAATGTTATGTTTACGTTTAGTTTGACCCCTTTAAATTAAATTCCCTTTATATTTACTTAAATAAATAAGCTCATTCATAATTACTAGTTTCAAAAAAAACGTTAACAGCGACATCTAGTTGTTCCTGAGCGAAACAATTTGTTAGCTACCTTTTCTTATGTGTCAATGCTTTATAGTTCAGGCTACGCCCGTAGATGTCATTACATGCACATGTCATGTTATGACGTCTGACATAATAGCTCTAGTGTTGGGAAACGGTCGATTAACACTTATCGATAGTTGTACTTTAGTGTCGGGACACTGTCGACGTATTTTTATCGATAACATCACAATAATATATGGTTTAAAATATTATTTTTTTCCTTTCTGTTGATCGTTATAATTATCGATGACTCTTTTCTATTTATAAAAATCATGCGTAAGTTTCTTATTATTTTTTAAAGTTCTGTCTTTGACTAAAAGCCTTTGTTTGGCTTAAGTCCTTTGGTTGTTTTATGTCGTTTCTTTCATTATTTGAAGTCTTCTCTTTCGTCGTCTTTGTTCTTTATTTAACTTTTGCTCTTTAATTATATTTCTTTGAGGTTCCTCCTTTTTTACTTAGGTCTTAAGTCTTGGATAATAAGTTAGTTAGTCTTATTAGTTTCTAGTTTTCTTGTTATTTCCTAGATTTTAGTCGACGCGTCTGGAGTTCGCACTGATAACGTTTAGGTTGAAGTCCGGATTTCGCATTTATTCAGTATCTGCTGCACTTCGATGTCGTTCATTTAGGTTTAATTTCGATTACTTATCATTTGGACTTATTGTTTAGGCTAAGTTAGGTTAATTTTTATTGGGTTCTTACTCATCGATTATATTTAAATTTTTTCTCTTCTCTCACTTACCTATATTTTTTTTTTCTTTTGGAAAGGAGGTACTGCAGCATTAGTAGTTACTGCATGATGATTATTTTCGCCATTCGTCCTTCTTCAACATTATAATCAACCTCTTTTTGTACTGGCCCTATCAAAAACCTTTATTTTCATAATAATTTTGAAATAATTTCTTTTACGTGTCATGAGGTTTTTTTTCCTGGTGACAGACTTCACTTGTCTACATACTCTCTGATACGACGTCCGGATTTTTTTGAGAACCAACACCCAAATTTAATATTGAAATCAACAAATCTTAATTGGATCGTGCATGTCTATTATTTGATTCGGGGTTTCCCCACTTCTTCGACGGAAGACTACATATATTCATATTGACTGGATTGAATCCTTTTGACTGATAGAAGTCCGAATTTTCTGCAAGCCGATTTATTCGGCTCCATCCACCCACCTACATACTAACTTTTATCTGCGGCTCCGCGCTGCGCTGCGGACATCCTCTTCATATCTCAGAGGTCAGCAAGTGAGGTATTGGAGCAACTGGCAGAGCTTCTACGTCACCGCGAAGGTTTTGGATAAGATATGGGAGATTTTTAAGTTTTTTTTATTTTCCGTAGTAGATTTGGCCTTTTTTTATTCTTAAAATCTGTTAATTTTAAATATTTTAATACCGCGTTATTTCAATCTTTAGTTAAAAGTTAAAGTTACGTCTTCGTTTTACGGATCTGGTTGCAACCGACTCATAATTCGTTACGTAGCATTTAAAACCTAAATTTAAAATATTATGCAATAGTCTCCTATTAAGTATTTAAATGTGACAAGTTTTCATATTTAGTTTTTCTTTTTTGTACTTTTATATTTTTTTCATATTTGTTTTTTTCGATTTTTTTTACATACAAAAATTAAACGTGTTTGTGAGTGAAGTGTCTATGTTTCATTTCGCTACAGTATGTTCTATGCTATGGGTTTGGTTTCCGCACTTAGTCCTTCAAATGGACCATTGTGCATGAGTCGATTATAATATGTATATAGCTATAGATTTTATCAGGCTGTAAAAGGCTGTGTGTTGGATCAGTTGCATCCCTCTTTTTACTATAAAGCAACAAACAGTGACAGTGTGTAGAGAGCTGTGTGATCAATGTCCGACCCCCGGCTGGCAGTTCTTATAAAGCGGGTGCAGACAGCGATTTGTGCCGCCACTTACAGCTGCTCGCAAATACATGAGCCAATACCCAGCTTTATCTAAGCGGAGAGTTCATCTACGCGAGTTTTTGCGCCGAACAATGGCTTTTCAACGTAATGATTGTTACGACGTTTTGACGTTAGTTTTTGCTGTCATCAAGATAACTCCTGGGTTATGTATGACATAGGCACCTTAATTTATTGGAGAAATTAAGGTCTCGTTCATACCGCCTATCGCCAATTGGGAGCCAGCGTTACTCAGTGTACTTACGATTTTTCCACGCATACTTATTCAACTTTTCATTCACACTGAACCGAACCGATACGCTATTACGAGCTACTATGTTATTAGTTAGCCTGCTCTCAATCGGCAGCTGACTACTAAGCGTACGATATTTCTACAACCGTTTATTGCCCGTGGTCCTACCGCGTAGTTCTACTAGTAGGACCACGGGCATTTTTCTTTTCGGTGGTTCTATCAATCGGACCATGGGCAAATCAAGTTCTATCAGTAGTACTAAGGGCAACTTTGTTTACCCGTGGTTCTATTAAGTGAGTAAACTTCTTTGCATGTAGAACTTGGAGTTACTAAATACCAAAATAAATGTTGGACATGCATTGGATAAGCTGCGATGATATATATTCGTCCACGTTTACTTACTCTTTGTCAAAAATCTTTTTTTAGTTAAACCAGCTAACTCTTTTACTCTCACATTTACACGTCCGTCCATCAATGCCTCTTTTGCTGGCTGCTGCAGTAATGTACTATTTTCTTTTTAGTGCAATAGGTAGCTACAAAAACATTTTTTAATAACTATTATTTTTTAGTCTTTTGTTACCAAAAGGCTAAAAAATAAAAATAATAGTTATCCCGAGATTTACTTGTGACAATACGTTCAATAAATTTTATATTTACTTACACGTATTTTTTTTCCTTTGTAAAATAATGAAGGTAATACGGGCTGGCGTCCGCAACTCCACGTCAATGCGCGTATTTTGCGTAGCAAAATAATGTAACAGGTATAAGTACTAGCTACGTAAGTAGTACCATGGGCAAAAATATTTATCTTAGTTCTACTCGACCAGTAGAACCAGTGCCAATAAAATATGATAATTTTATAACGATGGTCCGATTGATAGAACCACCGAAAAGAAAAATGCCCGTGGTCCTACTAGTAGAACTACGCGGTCGAACCACGGGCAATAAACGTCTACAACAGCAAGTCTACGACGTAGCCGATGAAGCTACGTCGTAGACTTGCTACGCTACGCGATGAAAAAATAAATTGATAGATTATACTAACTACTCTTACCTTCTTTAGCAAATGGTATGATTTTTTGTCTGTATTTAAATACATAAATAGTATCAACCCTAAATAAATTGAGATAAGGACAGGAGAATGATGATTTAATTACATAAGTAGATGATGTAAGGATTGACTGGCTAGTAAGGAGGTGACTAACTGAGACAAGACGGCTAGTAGCCATATATGGAAGAAGAATAATAATTTGAGATAAGGGCGGGGGGATGATGATTTATTTATTTTAATGGTTTATAGTATCAAAAAAGTTAGTTTCATTGGCAGATATTGTTCCAGCTTTTGGCTCGATTATTATAATAATAATTTATTGTGATATTAAAACAACTCGGAAGAAATTGTTATTATCTCGGGAGTGACAAATACTCTCTGTTTGTCTCGGAGGCCGTGCAATGCACCGGCTGCACTCACTTTGCAACGCGTCACCTTGCCGAAATAGAAAAAGATTTCATTTTTGATATTAATAGCTGCTGAGTTTTGGCGTGCAATACTGCTGCTGTAGGCTGATGATGATGACTTTTGTACAATTTCGAAGTAAATAGCTTACTTGTGAATAACTGATAAAGCTGCGTATTCATCATCAACAAAACTTTGCTGCACATAAAATGGACATTCGGACGCACCTTATTAGAGAAGATTTATATTAGACCGGGCCGTGCCGTGTACGTGGCCCGGACGAGGCACGGATTTGAAACGTTACATACATTTTGTGTTTTTTCAATTTCGTGTCCCGTCCGGGCCACATATACGGCACGCCCCGGGCACGGCCCGGTCTAATATAAATCATCCCTTATGCTAGGCTCGTAGCTTCTGTTTAGATACGCCATAGCACCTAGCTACGCCGTAGCGCCTAGCTACGCCGTAGCACTTAGCTACGCTTTCGTAGCACAATAATACATATTCGTCGAAACATGTTATTTGTTTATTAATTTTAGGGCTGATTTGACCATCGTTCGAGGAATAAAATTGAGTTTGACAGTTTTTGTATGAAACAACTGTCAAAATTTCAAAATTATTCCTCGAATAAAGTTGTCAGATGGTTGAAAAATCAGCCCTTATTTAAACAAGATATTATATCGTACATAATATCCTTATAATAATAATATTATCACAAACTCGCGATACTTGATCCTCTCCTTGCCGCTGGTCCTCGTCAGTTTCGACACAAAATAGATTCAGAAAGTACAACAAGGCTCCATACAACGAGCGAAATCGCACGCACACATAAACACGCGTCTACGTGCAGCATGTGCAAGCGTACTCGCGACTGGCACTTTGTTTTGTTTGTGTGATATATACCCGTTTTGTAGGAATTTCAACGCTCTGTTCAGAGAACCGAAAGTTTAAAATCCAACAGCGCGCTTTTATTTAATTACGAGTAGGTAATTAGGCATTAATCTAGGTGTCGCCTAGTGTTAATGTAAACGGGAACTATGTAGTTTGAGACCGCCGTAGGTACGTATTATGTGTGCGTGCGCCTCTCTCGCTCGTTATAAGGAGCTGATCTTCTGTACCTATCTATTTTGTGGTCTCGACCTCCAAACTCTGAGGGTTTCGCTCGAGCTGACTCAATGGTCTTGCCATTAAGTAAGGCTCGAGAATTAGTTACCGCGATGTGAGCAGAATCGTTAAGGCGCTGCCCAAAGGTTTTTTGTCGCACAGTTAGGCGTATTGGTACATATTACCTAGGCCAGAAAAAAAATGAGTATATTGTGAAATGTTCAACTAAAGACTTACTTATTCAAAAATATTTCATAAAAATAGAATAGTATCATGATAAAACAATCGTGAAACAGAGCTCAAAAAATATTTTTCGTTGCATAATTCGAGCGTAAACTGTCATATTATATGTAGTGATAATAAAGTGAATTCAATCAACTACATAAATGAATACTAAACATATTCCACTGAGCCGTGTATTTATCATTCAATATTATTCAATTAAAACAGCAAAATTACTTTTATTTTGGTGGTCACTCGATTCAACTAAAATCAAAGCATTGTTATTTTGAACCTTATTTGTTGCCGCGATACGCTATTGTCAATTACCTAAAACATTGCTTCTTGCCAGGCTTTAAATCTCTAGACCTTTTGAGTAAACTTAAGTAATTTTATGGTTTAAATATAATGGCAATGATTAGGAAAAAAAATTGGGGCGGCGTGCTTACTAAGTACCAAATGGTTGGGTATATTAACTAGTTTCAATTTCTATGTGCCAGTTGTTAGGCGATTTCGGACATTTGAAATCTACAACTATTTAGTATTAAATAGACAATACGGTACTAAATAATGTTGTATTGAATCCTATAACATAAAGCTACATACGTTGGTTGTGATATTATTATTAGCGCGGGTCGCTCTTAGACCGTCGACGTACAAAAACAGAGTCCATAGGGAATGATTTACGGTTCAAGTTACATAGTTGGCGCTAATTCAATTGTTTGGGCCCACTGTGCCACTTACCAGTGGAGGTTCCGAATTGGAGTACAGTTACAGTTTGTAGTACTTAATTAATGATATTAGTTCCACGAAATACGAGGAATAGAAGGCCGGCCCCGTACAACTAGTGAAAACACATAGGCGCGTACGGTAGGCCACACGTCCCTGGTAACACAATCAGTATAAGCTGGCTTCTTTATAATCAGCCTATAATGTTCCCACAGCTGGGACACACAGGCCTCCTCTCTTCGAGAGGGAGTGGGCTGGAATCTATCACGCGGGCCCAGTGCGGTTTGGTAGATGTCACATGTCTTCGAGATTTCGGTTCTAGGACATGCCGGCTACCTCTATGTTTTCCTTCACCGTTTTGAGAGCAGTGGTGATGCTGGCCTCTTATTCCATTGAAACTCCTTACTACGCTAGGCCAACTCAAGATGAAAGTGTTACTATCTACGTGCGGCCTTACTGCAATCTCTGATTTTCTCAAACAAATGCAGAACATCGATTTACGTTCGAGTTAGGCCCACCTATCTATTTTGTGCCACTACTCTTAGGGTCTTATCATACTGGCGATTTGCGAGCGTGTTTCCAGCGAGGCGATTTTTCAACGCGCCGCTTCGTGTGTCGTGTTCGCTGCGTTTGTGGAACGTGAGCGATTGACGTGAGTGTACAAGAGGGAGCGAGACAAGCGAGTGTTAATATTGTGAAAATGCGGAGAACACGTCATCGAGCTACCTCGCTGGTCTAGTTGCCATGTAGTGAATGTGACCTCTGCACTGCAACCGACGACGCCGTGGAAGTAGCGAAGTTTTGGGCTAACAAGATCTGAAATACAGTCGTGCCAGCGACGCGAAGAAGAAGAAGAAGCTACCTCGCTAGGCACCAGCCGAGAGAACGTTCACAAATCGCCTCTCTGGAAACACGCTAAAAAATCGTCAATTCCATAACGCTCTTAAACTTAAAGTTTTATTTTGTATGTACTTACCTAGATACACATATACCTCTCGAAACCTTCATCAATTTGGTAAAAAAATTCGCTTGCTACTTCACTTTCCGTCTGATATTGACATTGTCAGCGTATGGTAACCCCCCACTAGTCAAGTCTGTGTCATTGTGCCTGAGTGTAGATCTGTAGAATGGAGTACATTTTGACTAATATCCTGGCTGTATACTTATCTTAAAAATACGCGTCGACTTGAGAACCTCCTCCTTATTTTTGTCGGTTAAAAAGTTGTCTTCTATTAATTATTACAATACTAAACGCTCATTTCAAAGAATTTCAGGTACTGTAACTTATCTGTATGAACAACAACTTCTGTTTCTATTCAGCAGAATTTACAGTAGCGTTGTCAAAAAGTCTGATATTGACATTGTCAGCGTATGGTAACCCCCCACTAGTCAAGTCTGTGTCATTGTGCCTGAGTGTAGATCTGTAGAATGGAGTACATTTTGACTAATATCCTGGCTGTATACTTATCTTAAAAATACGCGTCGACTTGAGAACCTCCTCCTTATTTTTGTCGGTTAAAAAGTTGTCTTCTATTAATTATTACAATACTAAACGCTCATTTCAAAGAATTTCAGGTACTGTAACTTATCTGTATGAACAACAACTTCTGTTTCTATTCAGCAGAATTTACAGTAGCGTTGTCAAAAATTATATTGCACATACTTAGGTACCTAATAAAATATAGTTAGCCATAATGAGAACCGCAAGCCACAACTGGTTGTGTAACTGATTAATCAAACAAAATAAATAAACATCATAACAAACCAATTGCTTAAACTAAACACTAATTAATTGATACAAACATTAAGACCTTCCTACACCACTAATCATTACATTAATTTAGCGCTTAACGAATTGAAAACTTTATTCTATTTCTGTTAATCGTCTGAAAACAATAGAATCAGAATGATGTTTTAAATACGTTTAGCGTTAACAACATTTAGTAATTTATGGCGTAATTATGTCTCAAACTAATACACAATAATAAATATTAAAATAAATTATACGCTTTGTGAAGATGATGCCTTCGCGAAGTGACACACAGTTAACACGATGATACTCTAGTTTTTATTGATTAAACCAGTGGCTGTTTTAGCACAGAATAATTCGATGCTTTTAGTGCCCGAATTTTTGCATGACTAAAAGCAGTAACCCTAAACTTACGTAGTACTATTAAGTATTCTGTGCTATTACGCTGCACCAAACTTTTTAAAAAACAATAGTCATTATACCTAATTATCTACTGCCTAACGACAGCAGTCGCTAATTATTGTGCTCCATTTTACGTTAAAACACATTACGCTAATACAATGTAATATTGGCGAGTTGCGAGTTTTCTTCTTTTTATATTTTGCTGGTCATTTTTTCTTCTGAGTAAGAACAACTTCCCATGTTCCGCAATGTTGTAATTAGATTTACAAAAAAAATAAAGAAATTGGTCTGTTTGTAGTACAAACAGACCAATTACTTATTTTTTCTTTGTACTAATGATATAAAAACAGAAAGAAAAATAAAATTATTTTGTTAATACGGCAATAACCACATTAACAAAATACAATTTTCTTTAAATATAAGGAAAATTGTTCGAGAAAATACTTTCGAAGACCTAGAGGTATGGAAGTTTTATTGATAAAGTAGGCTAGAGGGGGGAGAGGGGGTAGGAGGGGTAATAGGTACGGGGTTTTGTGGAGTCATCAAGATACTGTTACAACTTAAAGTATTTTTCTAGCTAAGTACTTAAGTTTTAAACAATAATTGTATTTTAGATAGTTAGATAGATATCATTAATTACAAATACATGCACCGAGGAGTTGGCAAAATACAACATCATCAACACCAAACACATCCTTCAACTTCGTTACAAAAAATAATAAAGAATTCGTTAATGTCACCGTTGCCGCTTGCATCCACTCCACGAATGAAAGTATCACATATTAGAAAGATAGAGTAAGTATTAATATCCGTTCCGCGTCACGAGCACAAAGAGATCACCCTGTACCTGTCACGGCACAAGGCGTGATAAAGGTGAGCGCACACCGGCGCGGCGCGTTAACGACATGTCCTCATTAGTCGCGGCGCTCCACCGCGCAGCGCTCTTGGACACACGCCCTTAGTCATAAGTCATGTCATGTTAGTCATAAGGTGAAGTTTATTTATTGGTTTTTAAAGTGTGAGGGACATGGATGCGCAACCTAGACATTTTTCAGCAAGAACAGATTTTTTTTAAAATATCCGTTTTTAATTTCAACGCTACTGGGTCTACATTCATGAACTGAATTTATGGTAAGAGTTTCCCTTTCACCCTGCATATGTCTTAGGATAATTGGACAATTGGAATCTTTGTGAAAATCCTAGGTTATGCGGATTATCGGAAACTGGGAACGGTTTGGTTCGCAGCAAATTGATATAAATCCTAATGTGAAAATGAAAAATTTGAACTTATGCATGCAATCCATAAGATTTCATTGATACCTATTATCATTTAATCAATAAGGTCGCATGGATTGTGTATAGATATACACGTAGACATTACCATGTTTCGAATTTTGCTTTTGGTATAAAGATAAATCGTGAAGACCCTTAAGTTGCATACATTCAATGTGACGTTTGCTTGTTACGACTTAAAACGTATTGCGACAAGATGACACACGTCTGACGTCAACCGTATACTCGTGGATAATATTTTATTTCAGATCAAATTTCAAGATCCATATGTTGTTAATAAAAGTCTTAACCTAATATTAGTAAAAAACACACTCTATATACAAAATTGAAATGACTGACACCTACAAGTGCAGTCGTATCCAGTAAGCCAGCATGGGGCTGTCCAACCTATCACACAATACACTCAGGATGCTGAGGGAGCTAGCACGCATTCTATCGAGAATAGAAGGGCACCGTTTCCGTATGGCATGAAACCCATCAACCCTGGCCGCGGTGAACATCCCGGAAGCGCTACAAAAGCGTGGTAGACCCAACAACATCCTGAATACATTGTGATAATCCTTAAATATAAATATTCACTTCTTGCGTTTGTTATTATTATTTGAAAGGAGAAGAAGTAAAGACAGAAATGAATAAATGTTGACACTGTCTTTCGTAGTAATAATTAAAGAAAAGGAAGATAAAATAAATGAAGGAATAATAATCCTTCTAAATATTACATTTTGTTTTTGATTGAGAACAGTTGTTTACTTTGAATTTTGGCTGAAAAATAATTGAATTATTATATTCTTTACTAATAATATAGCTGATGAGAAAGCAGAGTTTGTTTGTTTTTTTGTTTGAATGCGCTAATCTATAGAACTACCATAGAAAAAATCTTTTTGCATTTGATAGCCCAATTCTTAAAGAAGGCTGTTGACCATCATCACGCTACGACCCTTAGGAGCCGAGCAAAAATAAAAAAAGTCCGAAAGAACGCTAAGTGACAACGAATGGGATGCGACGCGGTGTGTCGGAGACCGAAATTTCAAGCGGACGAAGTCGCGTATTATGTCTACTTAGTTTTCAGATAGATATATTCTTGTTTTTGTACCTATTAGTATTACTGGTAACTTGGTTTGTTTCTTTTTCAATACAAGACTGTGGATAAACTGAACAAGAATTTATAATAGGGAAAAAGTAAACCACAAGCAGCTAAGAGCCTTTATTAAAGTTTTTTTCTTCGATAAATAAGTAATTGTTTCTTCCTGTTTCTTTGACGCCTCGTGTTTTTCTGATAATAATAGATTTTTCTAGAACAATACATGGGCCTGTAAATAGATTTCAATTAATAGAGACATCATGACATCTTCCGGTCCAAATTATATACGCCTGGAGTCACGTCCGACACAGGACATAATGTCAAGCCTTTTTTTATGGGTGTAGGCTGAAACTACATAAACTCATAGACTCCTAATGCTTCGTCACGTTCATTCATCTGGTCATATATACCTAACCTTTTTGTAGGACATCATCAATAAGGTCTGTCTATATCTTTCTAAGACGTCCACCATGGTCAAGGATACTTTCGTTTTGACTTCCACAAAGTCAAATATGGTGTGGTGTGGTTTATTACCAGCGAAACTCTACAAATGTGATTGATTACCGTCAAAATCAAAACTTATTATATTGATACTATGATATGTTAGGATAACGGCAGGAGCATGATGATGGCAAAGAAAAATTATGGGAAGCATTTAATACGTCGCCGTCGTGTGAATGAACCCTAACTAGACAGGGTGTGACACCCTACACCGCAGCACACATCACCCAGCATGGCACACAAGACATTCAATTAATCGCAACCGCTCGTATTTTATAACCTTTTATAACAAATAGAAGTGCTTCCGTACTCGCACGCCTGCTGTCATGTGAACGCACTAGGTAGAATAAACGCTGCCGGTTTTAGTGGGCATGTTATGATCGTAGATTTAACTGGTCGATAGAGAGCCCCGTCAATGATTAACGTGAAGAAAGTCTTTTATTTGATAATAAAAAAAAAAAACATAAATCTTTAAGCCAGTCATTTGATTGCACGCATAGATATCCGTGGTTATTCCCAAGTATTTCAGGATCTTGTCGCTTAAATTGATTTTGTATTGTGATTTTAATACTTGATTAGTTTCGACGAAATGATACAAATTGCATGACACACATTCCTTCGATTGAATAATAGTTAAAATAGTTATCACTTATCTAATTTACAATTCAATTCATTTATTGGTGTGATTTTTGGTACATTTTACATGAGATCTTAATAATAAATAATTAGTGCCTCAAAAATCTACCTTAAAGGTGTACACTCTTTCACATAGTCAGTCATTATTATAAAAAAAAAATACTATTATGCACACATTGAAGCAATCAGGCCCAGTCAGTACTATATGATAACTTTTAACTACAAAGGTACCTACTACTTATTTCGAAAGCTGCTAACAGACCTGCGAAAGATGAAATAAAATAGAAATGTATAAACGTCGCGTGTACCCAACTCAGTACGTATTTGTTTGCTCTGTACACAAAGTATCTGTGTTAGTGGCTGCAAATCCTATTTCCTGCTATCGCGCCGACCTCAGCGGGAGGGAGCTTGAGATCGAAGCCCGGAACTACCTCTCGCCACTTGCCACCGCTCTCTGGCACTTGTCAACGGGGACGACCATTATGATACTGAAGAAAATATATTAAAAATATGAATATTTTGTATATTTCTGTCTTCGTCTTCGTTTCAAAATAAATAAGAAGGCTGAAAATTTTGATTTATCTATAGACCTTTATCTTGAATTCTGTAGTGCTTGAATATATCTTATGTATCTATGAGGCTACAGTACGATAGAACTTGATCATTGTTTGTATAATATATCTATCTGTCTAAAGAATTTGGCAGATAAAGCGCAGCAAACGCTTCGAAAGCATGCGACGAACGAATGCGGCGAATGCTCACAGTGAGCATCCACTTAGCCGGAGGCGTATGCGCGGCAAGCCATTTGAAGCCCACTTTCTGTACCTACATGCCTCAACAGAAATGTCTCTACTTGCTTTTTAACCAAAGACATCGAAGGTGGACAGTGGACACATAGAACACGATTCGATTTCCTGTCTCGTTGATATTCAGCCACACATGGGATGTCAGCCTTTGTCGAGAGTTGAGATGTGGAGCTTTTGATCTTAAGACAGCCTTTCAAGAGCTTTTGTGAGCTTACAATGAATTTAATTTATTCGTAGGGAAATGGTGTATCTTTTTATTTTCTCTATCTGATTTTGATTCAAACCACGACAATGTTTCTGGAACATTTTTTAGAACGGAGAGCAAAATTTTTGAATTGAGTATACTTAGTTATTTAAAAAAATATAAAGGGGAAAGCGCTAACAAAACCCGCGAAATTAAATTTTTCTTACGTTTTTTGCAATCTGCAGTTCCGTCTTAGGTAGTTATTGATCAAATTGTGATTCGCGATTGTAACTCAGAATTGGGCTCAAATGTTATGACTTTATGAAATAGTCATTCAAAAGAGCAATTTGAACTTGTGTTGATAATTTAAATTATTATAATTCTGTAAATAAATATTTGTTGCGGTCGCAAATCACATTTTGATTAAAATTCAACCTGAAAGACTTTGCTCTCAGCAAAAGATCTTCTGAAAAATCTGTTTTTATTTTCTAATCGACCGACGAAAGATACTCTATTCAAACGCAGACAAGTTCATCAGAAGATTGAATTTGGGAACAAATCGAGTCAGTCATTAGAAACTCGAAAACCACAAGATTAATTACTTAATTTATTACAGACTAGCCCGCGGCTTCACCTGCGTGGGCGTTGGACAATATCCCACGGGGATGTACTACCGAGATTTAAAGTGTTAAGCCAGCCCTTTACCTACGTGTTAAACCAGGTTATCCAAATTTCCAAACTAATATTATAAATGCGAAAGTAACTCTGTCTGTCTGTCTGTCTTTTCTTCACGCCTAAACCGCTGAACCGATTTCGATGAAATTTGGTATAGAGATAGTTTGAGTCCCGGGAACGGACATAGGATAGTTTTTATCCCGATTTTCCCACGGGATCGAAACTTACGCGGGTGAAACCGCGGGGCGCTGCTAGTATACTATATGTGAGCCAAATTTCATCCAAATCCGTTCAGCCGTTTGTACGCCAGTACGGAACATACATACAAACATACAAAAATTCTAAAAATTATATTTTCGGCATCGGACTCGTTGTATTTTCGTTACTATTTTATTTGTATAGATTGTGACTAAGTTCTTTATTATTACACACGCAGTTTTTGTGATACGAAAGAATATTCAAAATGCTGCAAAATTCAAGCTCCACTAAGTATGGAAGAAGAAGACATGTTGCGGCGACCACCAAATAAAGTCGAATAAGGGAAAAATAATGATGTTAGGTTTAATATCATCACAAAATGATTAATTGACTCAGTTTTTCTGTGCGGTTAGATCGTTGAAAAGTTTATTAAACTGTATGAAACGTCAACACTTTCAATAAATTCGTTATTCGTGGGCAATAAATCACCCTAATTGATAAAACTTGTGACTTATGAGTTTCGTCCGCAACTTGATACATAAGTCCCAAACTGTTTGCGACATGTTGAGTCGGTAAAAAAACAACGACATAAACATTTCACGGGACATGCTCTTCAATAGTGTCCGCGTTTCGTCTCAGGGCTCAGCTTTTACTTTGGAGCATTTAAGTAACAGCAGGAAGGCAATCATGGACGTGCGGGGAAATTAATGAGTTGAATGAAATTAATGGGCGGTGGGACGTCGTCACAATAGATAGGTATTCTACAGAAGGTCGAACTTATACGACAATAGAAGTCGCACGAATATGTAGGCACGCATGTCTCGTTTAGCAAGTGCAAGAACACTCGCGACTGATATTGATTTTGACATACAGGCTGTCATGGATTAACACAAATGAATTACAGGGGGGGAGGGGGCGTTCTTGGTACACATTTTTGAAATTCTTTTGGGAAATTGTAGTAAAAAAACAAGATGGCGACGTCAGTTTCGGTTCAGGTCACGCGTCAAGAGTTCTTTGTTCAACTATAAATTATTATTAACATGGAGTTGCTTGTTAAGCAAGATGTCAAATCCAGTACATGTCATGTCACATTCATGACGTAAGTAGGTAGGTACCTGTAGAACTTGTTCTGTGGAGCCGACCTTCTGTACCATCTATTTAGTGTTGTTGCGAAGTAGAGCTCGGTTCCTCTTGTGTGCGTGTCGCATGAGCCTTGTAGTAGGTACTGATAAGGTTGTTGGGACTTTGGGAGCCTTTTTTATGTTGTTTGTGACATTAATTTGAATTTCCTGTTGTTTTCAGTTGAAAGTACTTTAGATCCCTGGATGTCTTGATCTGAAATACATAGTTTCTACCACTTATAGCGAATATGTTAGGGACTCAAGATTTTATTTTTTTACGTTTTTTACAATTTGCAGATCAGTATCAGGATGTATGTTGATTTTCATATGATTCGCAAACAAACAAAACAACAAACAAACAAATATTTATTTATGGGATTATAATCACAAAAATAAATCCGGCCAAGTGCGAGTCGGACTCGCGCACCGAGGGTTCCGTATAAAAAAATAAGGTTTTCGAATACATATGTGTTATAAAACATTGCTTCATGCCAAATTTCAAGATTCTAGGTCGACTGGAAGTACCCTTAAGGTTTTGATTCCCTTGCGAATAGTTGCGAGTTTAAAATATGCGGCTTTTTTTTATGGATAGGAAATCATCAAATGACCCGTCCCGCTCTGGGTGGAGCGGAAGGGAGTGTCAGACTCTTACTGACTAAAACCCATCCGTGTTCCTTCCTTAGCCCTTTATGTTACAGGGTAGCGGTAACCCTTTCGGACAATCCCGCACCCCCGGCAGGCTTCGGCCATTTTCAAAAACGTAATAAGTAATTGTTTTCCGAGACACAATTAGCATAGTTTATCAATGATATGACTCTTAGGAAACTCTTTGGTAGTGAGAGAGGATATTTTGTATGCAAATGAACTTAAACTATTTATTACCCCAAACTATCCAGAATAATATTATATTCACAGGAAACCGAAACTTGCAGCATTAGATCGCACAGGCCCTGCCTGGCTGCAAGCCAACACAACTTACGTTAACACCGTGTGAACACGCCACTCTAGCAAGTTTCATTAACTGCACAGTTGCACTTAACTACGTGCAACTGCGGGAAAAACGCGCAATGATAATAAAATTGTGGAACTATTTATAAGTTTGCATCCATCTTCTTCTACTTACTAAAGTCTAAAGCGCTGGATCAAGCATACGATTTGCACAAGAGTTTCTTATTTAACGAAGGAATTAAGGCTTTCTCCACAAAGGAAGGGTTTTTGAAAATGTGTCCTCTTAAGGGGTTAAATAGGGGATGAAAGTTCGTCATTTCATCTCTCGTTATTATCATCAAACGAAATCTGAATCATTTTGAAGGATATTATTAAATCATTGCTTCATATGATCGAAAAAATTGTCTGCTCAACAACGTAAATAACGCAATGAATGTTGTTGTACTGTGAAAATGAAAGCCATTGCTACTGTTAGTGTGTTGCGCCCCCGCAGCTCTTAGAATACCTCTTGCGTAATCCGAGACTGTTAAAACATAAACAACTTAATCATTACGAGTACCTTGGACACTCAACAAACAGAGGGGATACAAACCAATGTTCTCAGGAAGTCGATGGGACGAGTCGATAAGTCAAACAAATCGATACATTGATATATTGATGCTCATCTGTCGCATAGTCTTTGTTTACTTGTTCTTTTGTATTATGCCCCTACTGTTGCCAATATTAAGGTTAGGTACAACACAAAAGAAGGATTTATATGTCCATTTGAAATCATATTTTTAACCGACTGCAAAAAGGTTCTCAATTCGACTATATATTTTTTTGTGATCGATTATTATGATGTTAACAATTTCGAAAATTATTTTTGTTTATGGACAGGGTATGCCTCAGGAGCGGTCCCATATAAATTTTATTAACATTACTTAGTTCTTTTTTAGTGTATAATATTGATTATGTTATAATAATAACTTTCTGTGACTGATATTTACATAGCAAGTAGGTAGCGTTATACGAATTTGTGTGGGTGGGTGTACAACTAAAAAGTGAAATAAAAACTTTTTTACAAAGAATACAACCGTTTTCCAGAAAAATACTCCAACGTGAAAAAGAACTTTAATTTCGGAAATAGGTGCCTTTGGACGTGTTGGTTGGTTTTTTTTAACAATTTTTTTATCATATCCTATTTTATGTCCATTGGAAACGCTGATTAATATGGTAGAATTACATAATGCAAAGCTGTTTCACAGATAATGTACCTGCCAATGTTTCTCTCTACCACCATGTCACTGGTAGAGAATGTACCTTTATAGAGTCCAAAAAATAATAAATAAACATATTTATTCATGTTTTTATACTTTAATTTGATCTGATTTTAACCCTACAAAAGATATAATATTTGTATCGTTTTAAACCGCACCCGACATAAGTAACAGCATGTCGTTTCTAAAATCGCTTTCCCGACTAAACAACATGAGATGAACACTTCACTTTGATGAGATTTCTGAGACGTTCATATTTTATAACGAACAGCTTGTGTACGTAGCGTAGGTGGAAAACAAACTTATATATTCTATTAACTCGAGATAGGTATTAGCAAATACTGAATAATGTTTCAAGAAACTATAAAATGCTAAGAGTAAATTTCCTGCGAAATAGAGAAGTATGGATGAAGAAGACGCTGCGCCGGCCCCAAATATATTTGAGTAAAGCAAGAGAATGGTGATGACGTCACACTTCTGTCAGAGATCGTATGACATTCAATGGTAGCCCAGTGGCAACGGCCCGACTTACGATTAGTAGGTATAGTAGGCTGTGAACCCAGGTATATAGGCGTTTTACTTTGTGTAAATAATTTCATCACTACTGCTCTCAAAACGGTGAAGAATAACATCGTGAGGAAACCGGCATGTCCTAAAACCAAAAATTCGAAGACATGTGACATCTGAACCAGCACTGGGCCCGCGTGGTAGATTGTAGCCCACTCCCGCTCGAAGAGAGGAGGCCTGTGCCCCAGCAGTGGGAATTTTATAAGCCGATTATGCACGTATAGCCGTTTAGGTATTTATATTGAAGACTTTTCTATATACAGGGTGTCCCTGGAAGTATGGATCAAATCGAATAGGGACGTGGGCAAGGTCATTTCCAAAATTTTAGCAAAAAAAAATTGTAAATAAAATACAAAAAAAAAAACCGGCCAAGTGCGAGTCGGACTCGCCCATGAAGGGTTCCGTAGCAGCAAGTAACATATTATAAAAGTTCTTGTAGTTCGTTGTAACTTTGTGAAAGGTAAATTGCGGTTTTCGATTTATGACGTATTAATAAAAAACTACTTACTAGATCTCGTTCAAACCAATTTTCGGTGGAAGTTTACATGGTAATGTACATTATATATATTTTTTTAATTTTATCATTCTCTTATTTTAGAAGTTAGAGGGGGGGGGGGGGACACACATTTTACCACTTTGGAAGTGTCTCTCGCGCAAACTATTCAATTCAGAGAAAAATGATATTAGAAACCTCAATATCATTTTTGAAGACCTATCCATAGATATCCCACACGTACAGGTTTGATGAAAAAAAATTTTTGGAGTTTCAGTTGTAAGTATGGGGAACCCCAATATTTATTGTTTTTTCTTATCAATCTTACTGCGGTTCACAGAATACATCTACTTACCAAGTTTCAACAGTATAGTTCTTATAGTTTCGGAAAAAAGTGGCTGTGACATACGGACGGACGGACAGACAGACAGACAGACAGACATGACGAATCCATAAGGGTTCCGTTTTTTACCATTTGGCTACGGAACCCTAAAAACTAAAAAAAATACTAAAAAAAAAGAGAAGAAAGATCGAATTCGTGAAAGCTATCAGGGCTATCAATTTTTTTTTTTAGATAGCCCTGATAGTATTTTTTTATGATTAATTTCTTTGAACACTAAGCGCAGTGATTGAAAAAAAAAAATTAAATCGGTCATAACTTTTGAACCATAAAAAAATTCACTGACATTCTCAGGGTTAAAAAGTTTGGAAATGACCTTGCCCACGCCCCTATTCGATGTGATCCATACTTCCAGGGACACCCTGTATATATTATCTTAATATTATCTTGTTTGGAAATGTATTTGATAGCTATAAGAGTAGGGGAAGACCAAAGAAACGATGGGTGGACTGCTGCTGTGTGAATGTTAATATGGTAAGAAAGGGGGTGACTGCCGAGATGACGACTAATAGAGAAGTATGGAAGAAAAATTCATGTTGCGCCGATCAAAAATAAATTGGGATAAGGGCAGGAGAATACCTGCCTTGTTCCATCACTACGATAATGTCATACAGGTGCTCTAGGTGCTGACAAACAAACATCTGGATCGATCAGAGTCACACGGAGAAACTAAAACGAACTCACTTTCACAGTCATGTTAGATATATCTAAACTTGGATTCTCCTAGGAAATCAAAATCAAATCAGACATTCTGAAACTTGTCCTAGATGTGGTAGCTGTTTAAATAATTATATTCGAGGTACAGTTTTAGTAGACGTGGAGTTGCCGACACCAGCTTGTATTAGAAAAGTATGCACTTCGGGAATCATCGTCCATCTTCGGAAATACGGACGCGCGATGATGGGAGCAAACATAGAGCTGTTACAACCACGGAAGTATATGCCTATTTTGTGTTAACATGTTTATAAAATTATAGATTAACAACCCTATGCAATTCCAAATAAAAAATTATTACTTTTGAGTGACAAATGACGATCTGAGACGTCATTTGTCACTCGAAGTTTTATCACTGTCAGGTTATCACCTGACAGTGATAAAACTTCACAGAAACGCGCAATGATAGGTGCTTACTATAAAGCGTGGTAGTACAATACTTAGCAGCATTGCCTCTGTGAGAGGTAACTCTGTGGCACTACGTTCGTGCTAATTCGGAAACATGAAGATTACCGAAGCGCATCCTTTGGAAAGCTGTACGTATGCAGGTCTCGCCTGCAGTTGGGTCGATCAATTCATATTCCGGAGGCAATTGCAACCAATATGCTCAGGTACAATAAATCGATTCTAACATTCGCCTATTCCGAGATTAGGGCGACATGCAGAGCCGACACTTTGTAGTATGTTGCATTCTGTAACCCTAATCCACATATCAAATCCTCTTTTACCAAAAATAATTTGGTTTGTTTCTTGGTACAAATTGCGCCGTTCTGAACTTTTACAGTGCCCTATAATGATAGCTTCATGCCATTTCTGCTGTACTTAATGTTTTGTAGGTAGCTAATCACGTTCTACACCCCTCACATAACCAATATTGGGTCGTCTCCAGCAAGTCATCTGCGATTTATCCTTAACATATACTCCAACATTGTCGAGAAAGTGTATTATTTTGCATATAGTCTGTAGGCTCTGTCGGCTAAAGTATATTAATTCGTTTCTTTAAAAAATCACTCCATAAAAATACCGCATTCGTTAAATAATTCTGTGTTGCACGTTTCGTCAACTAATCTATGCGCAATATATCACACACGCACGATATTGCCGACTGTGCACTCTGCAGCCGAGCGTGGCGAGCGTGTTGCCGTGCTCCGTGGGCCTAGCACAAACGCGCGGAGTAAACTTTACGTAATTTTAACCGATTCTAAAATTGAAAACAGTCCTTCCGCACATAATATGAACATAGTTTTAAGACTTTATTCATATATATGGTGGGGATACATATTGATCTTGTCAAAAAAAAAAATGCTAAAAACCCTGGCCACGAAAACACGCTTAAGGTAAACTTGTGACAGGAACTGCGGGGAACAAATGGAAGAAGTTGTTTAAATCATGTCACGAGTCTCCACGACCGACGCCACTTGCGGAGCGACGGCGGCGGCCGTGTCGCTTGATGCAAGTCCCGTCGCAGGGCCATATCACTCCATAGAATAGTTGTGTTTTTGATTAAAAAATCGTTCGAATTTATGTTACATAACGTCGCGCGTTCGTGCTAGGGCCTCTGGTTAGTCTGCTGGAATGAAACGGAACGGTACACCCTGACAATTGATCTCGACGGTAAGATGTCTATCTGTTTTCAGCGAGGCTTGCTTTTTTTTAGTCGCTTGCGCTGTGTTTGAAGGCAAAGGGAATGGAAATAAAGTTTGATTTTGGTTTTCTATTTGCTTTGGTGAACAGATGCAGAGAGGTGAGACGTGTGGCTTGTTAGAACTCGTTTAGATTGAGTTTGAGTTAGGTTGGTTGTTTTACATTGTATTTTATTTTGTTTATTGGGAAAATAAACTAAAGTCCTACAAAAAAGTTAAACATATAAGCCAACGACATTTTCCACACATTATTAATAAAAACTAATGCGATGTGCGTATTCTGGTATTATTCACTTTATTAATATTGTTCAAAGATTTACATAAGTAACAAAAAGGATACTAAAGAATTTCTCTCTCTGTAGTCGGTCCCACATGTCTGAGGATCGTGGTCAGCTTCGGAGTTGCATCTGGAGCGGATGATCTGCCTCCACCGGTTCCTGTCCAGCGCATCTCTTACCACTGTGTAGCATTTAGAGGACGATGATTCCTTCACCTGATCGGTCCATCATGTTAGTGAACGACCGCGCGATCGTTTACCTTCGGTGTTTCCAACAGTTTTAACAAACTTTTATCGCCTCTGCGTTCTATGTGGCCGAAATAGGAGAGAATGCGTTGTTTATTTATTTATTATTTATTTATTTTACAATTTATGTACACACATACTATATAAACAGACAAAAAAAAAACAGAACAGAAAAATAGGTACAAAGGTAATGCTTATGCCATGGTTTTATTGTTGTTATTAGTAGTAATAACTTGTTTATTTATTTTACTTCGATGGTCCTAGTTTATCATTTGTGACTTCAAGTGACAGCTATGTAAACAGAACCCAGCATTGCATACATATGTAAGCTGTCACGCCCTTTATACCTGGAGGCTTTTATTTGGTCAGTAAGTTTATTTTTGGTTATATTTTTAATTTTTTTTTTGCTTGAGTACGTATAGTGTTTATTGTATTTGTTGGTATATTGGCGTGGCTAGTTAACCTATGGCAAATAATTTAATTTAAGGTTCTGTGTCCTGTAATGTTAATTACTTTGCATACATAGTATTGTATAAAATTAATTATTTTCTAACTGAACAGACAGCTGTGCTGCTGGGGAGTTTGTTCCGCCACTTCTTCTCCCCAGCGAAAGCACTAGGAAGTGGCGAAGGGCGGGCGTTTTGGGGGACTGTCTTTTGTAATTTTGACGTTCGAAAAGTGCTGATCCTCAGCCTAGTTTGAATAAATGACTTTTGATTGATTTTGATTGCTTAATGGTCAGACAAAATTTCTAGAATTTGGTTAAAATTGGTTCACTAGCTAATTTAATATAAACTAACAAAAATAACAAAATTAAAACCTAACTTAACTAAAACTATACAAAAACTAAAATATAGCGTCGCAAAACTCATCCGAATCGCTGTCGACTGGTAATGTACCCAAGAGAATGGCGGCATTACCACGTTGTATGGCATTGTTGGCCTTTGGCCAAGGTAAAAGCCAGCCCTTGGGTCACGGGAAGTGTCAACTGTGAAATTTCCTTAAAAAGACCATGAGCACTCGGATCCCACGGCCCGAGGGTTTCAACCCCAAACGGCTCGAAAATATAATTTCCGATAAGGTTATTATATTTTCGCCGCTTGAGGTTTTCCGCAGCCGCAGCAGCAGCGCCACAAGTTGCGTCCCACACTAAAGGCCTACCCACCTTCCAAGGAAATAGAGACATACCGTCCGGTCTCTTGCCATCGTCGCGTACCAAGCCATTGGGTTCTAATACAGCTGGAACGCCGACGGTAACAAGAGCTCGTCGGATGATGTCGTTAATATAAACTCATTTAAGTTGAGCTTATATAGGTAAAGACCAAAAAACTCAAAACAAAGCGAACAATTCGGTAGCCCTATTCTTCATCTACCCTCACAATCACGCCCAGTCAGTCAGCCACAGAACAACTACCTTCAACATTCCGTCATTGACAAACAATCTCTATGCAATAATACTATGATTGAGTTGATCCGAGACTCGCGACGAACAAATTTATTCATGGCTTTAGAACTTGGCAGTGTTGCCAACTGCAGCGCAATAGTGCGAGGTGATAACAGTAATTCAGTGAAGTATACTACGACTAGCATTGGAGCAGTGGTGGGCACGTGATAACGGCTGCGACATCCGAGTTGTAGGTCGTAGGTTCGAACCCAGACAGGCGCTTTTTTTTTTCGTTAGCTTATTTTGTGTCCCACTGCTGGGCAAAGGCCTCGCCTTTTTCCTTCCAAACTTCCCTGTCTTGAGCGATCTTTGGCCACGTTGGCCCTGCAAACCCCTTTAGATCGTCACACAGGCGCTTTACTTTGTGTGAATTATTCCATCACCACTGCTCTAAAAAAAGGTGAAGGAAAACATCTTGAGGAAACTGGCATGTTCTAGAGCCAAATATTTGAAGGCATGTGTCATCTACCAACCCGCACTGGGCCCGTGTGGTGGATTACGGCCCACTCCTTCCTGGAAAGAGGAGGCCTGTGTCCTAGCAGTGGGGGGAACATTATAGGCTAATTAAGCTTATGGTACTAACATTGTGATAATACACCTACTGAGCTAGTGAAATATAAAACCTAACAGCACACAGCGAAGTAGGTAGTTCGCACGACTCGAAGCTAATCCTCATGATTCAAAAGCCTACTCAACACCTCTCAGAAATATAAAGAGAAACCTTCAAAGACATGCGGTACAGTTGCCCACTCTTCCCCAACACTGGACTACCTACTAATAAAAGCTCTTAAGGTCCACTATCCTCCATAAAACTAGTGTCAAGGTGAATGAGGAATGCCATAAATTCATATTCCATTTGGCTAGCACAATACAATAGAGATGCTATTTATCGATGATTTGATTTATCGATATCGGATATATTAAAGTATTATCGTTGATAGCGAGGGAGGTTAAGTGGTGCGAGCGAGAGGCTTTAAATCTAAACCCGTTTTGCAGAATTGTGAATCTACTAGTAGGTATTACCAGTAATCAATTTATTTTTCGTTGTTATTGTATTATTAAGGTATAAAATACTTAAATAAAATTATTAGTTACGGTAATTTACGTCACGCTAATGAATATTGAATTAATTACTTACTGTAGTTAAATACCTAAAATAATTATGTTATATAAATAAATCGAAACCTCAGACACAAACAAGTTTTATCTATTATAAATTGATATGACAGGTTTTTATTTGAATGGTTTAAATAAATATATTTGATGTCAAATTTGTTCTTATCGGTTTGATTGATTTATTGCATTATTAAAAATATGTTTTCACTTCTCATGCTCTAAAAGTTCGTCTTTATGTTGTGCTTAAGCGACATAAAATGGCTCTTTATGTTCTAGTGTATTTTTTTTTCTAAGACTAAGGTAATCAGGCCCAACAGCCACACGCACAATAAAACTTCGCAGATTAAAGTCGTGATTTATTTCATATTCTTTAATTTATACCACTTCCGTGTTTTCTATCGTTAATTTAATAAAATCAGTAAAATAGTTGTCATTTATTATTTAAAAACGCAAAGAAACGTTTTTATGACTTGGCAGTATGAAGTACCCAAGTCGAATGACAAATGTTGAAAATTAAAAAAAAACTTAAAAAGTTTCGTGGCGGTATTATCTGTGGTGGCGGGAATTAGCTATGCTTTGCAACATTTTTGATTAATTATGTACTGTTTACTTTATGCCTGTTTCATTTTCTCGCAATCGAACTGAAAAGCAGAGTGTATAACTCAGGCATAAACGAGCCATTTTACCCCTCGACTTAACTATCCACCCTCGCCTGCGGCTCGGGTGGATATAAACGTCTCGGGGTAAAATAGCTTGTTTTATGCATTAGTTGTACAATCTACTATTAGCAAATGAATAAAGTACAAGTAAAAAGTAGTGTTGTCGGTTCTACTCCTTATTTCAATAACCTACATATCAACTACATACTTACATGATACTCAAATAATACTTTGTGAAGGTCTCATCAACTAAGAGCCGTGATTCTGCATTCGGTCCTCACAACTAAAGGCCATCACTGGGACTAAGAAAAACTAAAAAAATACTCGCTAGCATTGATTGGAAAAGTTTGGATAGGAGATAGTTCCAATAGATAGAATATTTGGATACTATTCGCGAGGAAATGAGTGCAGAGCCATTTATCGAGAAGTTTGCAGATTGCAATAGTATGCAAACAATGTTGGAATACTTTCATTAGGCGAGTTGGTCATGCATAGTTCCAACTCTAAACCGTTTGTTTATGTTTTGTTTGTACATACAAACTGAATACAGTAGTTGTGTTAAAAACCTGTAAGTGCTATTTGAACAGTTCGTATAATGCAGTATTGAGTGCTATTTTTTTATTACACTATAACGCAGTAAGGACTTGGAAGGAGCGCTGTCCTTTCATGTTGTTGTCGTTTATTTTTTGTAGTTTTATGTTATGAGTAATTTCTTACCATGCTCATCATAAATGTCGCTCAGTAAAAATTCATATTTTTTCAGCCTATGTCGACCCGCAATTCCTATACTGCATTTCAAGCAGTATTTATGACAAATAACACAAATATCCCGAAAACCATTTTAATAGTAGCAGAGCTCTGTGTTAAGAGGAGGCTCCCTAAATTTTACGTTAATTTGCATTAATATTCTGAAACAGTCACATATACAATCAAAATGGAACTTTAGTATATGATTCATTGGATCTTTTTCTTTCCATGTACAAGACAGTGACGTAATTGTAACATTTTCGCTCGATTCATATTTTATTCAAAAATCATGTCTTTTTTAAAGATTATTACTTTTTTTTTCAAGATTGCTTGGCCTTTATGTCTAAAATAAATGTTAACAGTAAGAAAATATAGTTTACTATCCAGCCACAAGATATTTTTTCTCTAGATCAATTATTACTTTAGTTATAAACAAAATAAGAATTGAGACTTACGACATTTAGTTTCGAGCTCGAACGCGATCAAAGAGCGCACGCGGTATTCAACCTTATTACGGCTACGTTAGCGTCTTTCACCATAGCGGTCTAACCGGTCTCTCATCTCTCTCTCTCATGCGTAGAAATTATTTTAGAGTGCCTGGTCTTAAATAACTCATTCGGGGAATCACTAGTTTACCTATCATTTGTTCCTGCCGCCAAGCAGCGTTTCTATGTTCCGGTAAAAGCACATAGGGGCATTTTAGCTGTACAACTGCGATGGCAACGTTTCTGCTATGCCTCTGGTATCTAATTGCAGATATGTCCACCATCCAAACACATAAACAAAAGACAATCTAATTTTAAATATCGATAAATGTTAAATAGTTGATCGTCACAACTCTAGCTGTCCACTCGTAAAGATGACCGCACACGGAGACGTTTTACGACACATTAAAATTAAAGTTCGCGCGAACAGCGAAACGTACTCTTAGCTTTATGTAGGTAGGTACGTCATATAACTCATGTATTATGTACCTACATGATATAATATCTCAAGTATTTTTATTAGGTGCTACATTGATTGTTTACACTCTCGTTTTGGGGAACTGACCTTTCCGTGTGTGAGAAAAATAAAGAAACAAAAAGTGTTATTTTTTTCTAAAGCGAGTCCTTATTATTTAATGTACTTATAAAACAAAAAAATAGTGACCATAAGCCCTATTGCATTATTGCCTTATTGCGCAAAAAACAATTAGAAAATAGAATTTAAAAAAAAACATAATAATATGGAGAGCAGTCAAGTGGTGGCCCAGTCGTATCGGCCTCGACTTACGAGTTTATTACAGTTTACTTTGTGTATTTAATTTCTTCACCACTGCTCTCAAAACGGTGAAGGAAAACATAGTGAAGTAACTGGCATGTCCTACAACCAAAAAATTCGAATACATGTGACATCCACCAACCCGCACTGATGGGCCCGCGTTGTGGATTTTGGCCCACTTCCTCTCACCTAGAGGAGGCCTGTGTCCCAGCAGTGGGAACAGTGGTGGCTGATTATGCTTATGCATAATATCGAGATTATTTCAAAAACCACGTGTGGGAAAACTTGAAAAGTTCTACCAGCATGCGTATTTTACCTAGAAAGGTACTTGTCCCAAATACCAGCCTGATATATGAATTAGTTTTAATTTTATTCACATTTTTGTCCCACCTATAAAATTGCACTTTAGTCTATACGCCCGTTTGTAATGAAGCCCTCGATATTATGTCTCTCATCTCTTAAAGTGTCAATCTTTATAAAAGTGTTTGTCAAAGGTACACCAGCAATAATAATAAAAATTATACACGACAGTAACACAATTAGGTACAGTCCTTCTTAATGGATTACAAACTGGGTCATGTGCGGCCCGTAACGTGATTACGGCAGCTGTCCGGCCCGGACGGACGCTTTGACGGCGAGTAACTAGATTATGAAACGTATTATAATTTTCAGGTAAAAGCGCCACTGATTAAACGTTACACGTGCAGCCTGTAGGCTGCGGGCTCGCTACACACAGGCGTGCTGCAGCGCTCTCCGCATCCAGTACAACAACGGCGCCTCGGGCATGTTTGCGGAAGCGCGCACCGACTGTTTTCACGCCACTATGCGCAAGCGGTGCGCGTCCTTAGTGCGCAGGATGCGGGCCAGCTCCAATACTGTCCTGAGCCCTGATTCACAACCATACGACAGGCTATCGTATCGAAAACCTGACATTTCGATAACCTGATTTGACTTGCCCTCAACAGCAAATAGCTGTTGGAAGAATGGCGGGCGTCTATTTGATTTAAACTGACAAAATTTTCGGGTTTTGGACTTGTGCACAGCATTTAGAAGACTCCTACGATAACAATGATTAATGTTCGATACGATACGGAAGCGTATCGAGTGTTTGTGAATAGCTATGCTGGTAATGATCGCTGAGCGATTTGACTGCCCCTACATACGACAATGCTGTAACAGACATATATAAATAACCAAGGCACTTAATCTGATGACTTGTTTGTATTGTTTTTATAATTATGATTTTTTTATTTAATTTTAATTCAAATTTAAATTAAAATAAAATGTCAAATTATAAGGGTCACAACTTATATTTTGACATTTTATTTTAATTTCAATTCTGTGACCTTTACGTATATGATTTGTACCTACTCATTCGAATAAGTATTTTAATTGCATTGATGTTTTATTATATTTTGAACTATTCTGTTGCAATATTGTGAAATTTAATTTAATTTTATGTAAGTAATATGAGTTTTGCCTGAATAAAATTAATTTTATTTTATTAAAGAGAGAAAGAGAAAGTATTTATTGGGAAAAGTACAGGAAGATCACAAGCTATACTAAAAGAAACTACTATGAGTGTGTTTATTTTAGCACACTCATAGGCGTCTATCTCAGCATGATGCTGCGACATTAAAAAATAAGTGTCGCATTGCTGATTGGTTATCGCACGTCTAAAAGCCTCCGATTTTTGGTCGGACCGTCAAAATGGTAATGTAATGTAATTTCAATACGAGGGAAGTGAGTGGTGACACATGTGAGGATTTCAATTGTGTTTTGCCTGACACGTGGTGCCATGTAATCAATCACACTATGCTTTTGTTTTCGGTGGATTGAAAGTTCAGCTCAGTATTTTTACTCTCGCAACACAATGTAAAGTCAGGAAAATTAATTGTTAAGCAAATTGACTATCAACTTAAATTGTCCGTAGGTGTGCTCAAATCACACCTGTCATTATTAACTCAAGTTACTAATACCGTGCAAAAGCACCTGTATTAATGTCAGCAGTTTTGAGATCGCCATAATCTGTAGGGTCATATTTTATAGGCGATTCCGGTCCGTAATCGTCGCCATTACGCTCGGGTATCTTCGGCGGTAAGGAGACGGGTCGGGACTCGGGAGCACTGGTTTTATAACGCGATCATATTGCACGTGTTAATGTCACTCGTGATTGGGAATAGAAGAGCTAAGGTATGCCTTTTTTTGTGAGAATTTCTTCGTGGATAACCGTCTGGGAAGAATGCAGGGTTATGTCAGGCACATACCTACTGAAACACCGTGGTGCCTTGAGTCAGGAGTGCAGGGTATAGTCATCATCTGTCTAGCCTTTGCCCAACTATGTTGGGGTAGGCTTCCAGTCTAACCGAATGCAGCTTTTTACACGGGGCGACTGTAGCCTTCTGACCTCCACAACCCAGTTACTGAGTAATACGACAGGGTAGTATACTAAACCCGCATATTCCCAACAGGTATCCACCCGATAAACTTGCGTATTATAGTTTTCTATTCTTGCTTGGATTAATAGTAATTAAGCTCTGATTTTTAATTTGCTAAACTAAAATGACAGCTGTCATCGACCTTTTTTGTCAACATGACATTATTTAGTATTATATAAAAATCAAAGTTTAGTTTAGTTGTAGGTTATACAATGCGGTCACAAAACTGTGACTGTTCCTCTGGTTATGAAATCGACGCATTTTAGCCGATAAAAAAATGCAGGAGTTAATTTTTAATCGCGGATTATCAAGTGTTTCGAAACGGTTGGTCTACTTAAATAGTGCATAGAAGACAATGTATTGTGACCTAAACCTATGATAGATAACATTAAACCAGTTTATAGCCTATGCATATCATATTATGAGCTAGTGTACTCGGTTAAATTTAACAACTTGCGTATAACAAGCAGTTTTACGACGTAAAGTGTACTTACTTGATGTTATAACATTCTCTCGACATCACCTTTCTAATAACGTCATCTATTTATAAACACTTTTCAGCTTTATTTATATATGTCGCTTAAAATCAATAAGTAAGCAACAGATTAGCTAAATTCTTATTTGTAAACGCTATTTAGCGCTAAGAGGTCGCTAAGCAATTGATAATAGCTGTCAAAATTAAATTCACTCAATCACTCTGTCACTTTTCTCGGTAATTCTTTTGTTAGATCAAGGGAATGGATTGTCCCCGACGCCCACCATACTCCCCGGAGTACGGTGCGCGTCGGAGAAACTCCAATCGCAGTTTCTCTAATTTAGCGACCGTCTGTTGCAGGTGTGTGGTCTAGCAAGGGTCTAGTGTTGTCCTGAAGTAGCAGTGGGCAAGAGCAATTGACCAGTCATTAAATCGGCACTAGTCCACCGGGCACTTATTCCTGCAACTTTTTCCAAGTCAACTTTCGCTTGGGGCAGCATTTGGCCGGTTCTCCTTGGTTCAACCGTTGTGATGAGCATTTCCGATTATCGTACAGGATCCACTTTTCATCACAAGTAACGATACGAATCAAAATCCCCTTGTTATTGTGACGGTTGAGTAATGTAACGCAGCACTCAACTGGGTCTCCGGCCGTCCACGGGGTTTGTTCTGTAGGTTCAAAAAACGTTGGGCCCAAAAACGTACCGTATTTTCTTTTACAGTAGCTTCCCCATACACATCATTAATCATTCGAGCTATTTCTGCAGCGCTGGTGCCACAGCGGAACCCGTATTCGTAAATAACGCGATATTTTAAGGTTCCTTATTGTGAATAGAACGATGTCAAAGAAAATTCAAATGGCGCGAAAACAAATGAATCACTAAATTCGAAACACAAATACATAAAACTCAATTTGAAATAATTTTGGAATTCCTAAGCAACGCCAGAGGGACAATTCTCGTAATTTAATAAAATAATAACTCTAATAAACGTTCACAGTCAGATCTCAGTCCTCATCATCTGCCTAGCCTTTTCCCAACTGTGTTGGGGTCGGCTTCCAGTCTAACCGGATGCAGCTGAATACCAGTATTTTACATGGAGCGACTGCCTATCTGACCTCCACAACCCAGCTACTGGGTAATACGATACCCCTTGGCAAGACTGGTTGTCAGACTTTCGGGCTTCAGACTACCCGTAACGACTGTCAAAGATCGACAAATGACAGCCGGGACCAACGGCTTAACGTGCTTTCCGAGGCACGGAGGGGTCCAGTATGTAAAGATGGTCACCCATCCACAGACCAACCGCGGCAAGCATAGCTTAACCTGATCGATCGACCTGTGCGGCTGTTATTATTTAGCCACGGGCCCCTCCAGTCCTAATCTGTCAAAAATACTTCTAATTCGCCTACATTTTGACAAGTTTTTGACATTTGTTTGTAGCCGAGATGAGACTGCGACTAGATTTTGAATGTTTTAAATTACGACAATAATTGGCCTTATATTTGAGATCAAAGTGGCCGTTCGACAAAACGCCAATTTCATATTCAAGGACTAATATTATGGGTATCATTTAAGCTATCACCAATTTAATTAGTTTTGTGTTTCTTAAATATTAGGGTTTGTCCTCCAAATAGTAGATCTGTCACCAAAATGTAGTCACCAAACAATGCAAGTGACCTAACCAAACCGAACCTCGGGGTGCCCTTCGCTCGCTCTTGCATCCTATGTCGACGGAGCCCCGCTTCGCGGGGCCCCTATTTCTGTGTAAAGGGTTTAAAGTAACCTAACCAAACCGAACCTCGGGGTGCCCTTCGATCGTTCTTGCATCCTATGTCGACGGAGCCCCGCTATCTGAGAACGAAAATATTTCGTAGCGATAGATCTATTTATTAGGTGATACAAATATTTCGTGGCGATAGATCTATTTATTAGGTGATACAAATATTTCGTGGCGATAGATCTATTTATTAGGTAATACAAATATTTCGTGGCGATAGATCTATTTATTAGGTGATACAACTTGATGACAAATATAAATTTTGGTGATAGAAAATATAGTTCCCTAATATTATTAGAAACTAATAAACATAATAAAGCATCTCTTTTTGTCATAACTATTCAGAAAGACTACAGAAAAGGTTGCACGAAACAATTATAAGGTTAATAATAATCCTTTTATTAGGAAAAAGTCCATAATTTACGTCCGAATGAGGAGCAGGATCCCCTTCGAGGGTCCGGAGGTTTCCAAAGAGGATTATGTAAAGCCGACGGAGATTTGGCACAAGCCTACCTTATTTGTCGAAAATTATGTCAAGAGAGTTTTTGAGAAGACACGGAATTGGTTGTAGGACGGATCTACCGTCTGTTCCCGTTGTCCCCATTAACGCTGTCCCCATTGAATGGGGACAGCGGAACTCAATAAAAATATACCATAGCGACGATTTCGGAGGTTATTTTTGCTTTCATAAAGATGGCAGTGTCATTCTTCATTAATATTTAAGTGCACTATAATTCATAAATTAATTTAGTAATATTGATAAATACATCAAAACAGCGAAATATTTGGATACTATTTGCGACGTTGTCACTTTCTGAATGCTCCACTTAAGTTAAAATTTATTGCTTTTGCAAGAAGACATTGATAGACAATCAAGACAAACTGCAATCCACAGTAGGGACGCGCATAGGGTTGCCAGATCTTAAAACCGCAAAGCCGGACAGAACAGCCAGTTTAGCCGGACATTTAGGTAAAAAAGCAGGACGCCCTTAATTTTTTAGTCTTAGTACTTATAACACGACAATTTTAAAAAAAGTAAAACTAGGCTTATTTATCATTTACTATACACTAGAGTGGGGTGGTGATGAAAAGTGACGGGGAGGCGGGGGCGCGCCACGCACGCTTTGGTCAGATTTAAAAAGCCGGACAGGCTGGACACCGTCTGATTTAGCCGGACACGCAACCAAAAAGCCTGACTGTGTCCGGCTTTATCCGGACGCCTGGCAACCATAGACGCACACGATAGTAAAGGATTAAACCCTGCAAATAAGTAAACGTTATTACAGCCTCAACACGAATATACCAAGCAGTTACAATAATTTTGCAAGGCAGGTGTGATGTATAGAGCACACAAGTGGTGTGTGCAATGGTGGTTTGGTGGGGGTGGCGGTGGTGGTGATACATACAGTAACACAGTAGGTACCGTCATTCAGCATTCATGCGTTTCAGCGTTCATACACTAGGGCTCACTTGCACCATTTATCATTAAATGCATTTAGCGCTAAACCAATTTAAAACAAACGTTCTAATTCCGTCAATCGTTTGAAGATGACAGAGACTGAATTATTTTATAAATACGTTTAGTGTGAAATGCATTCAGTGATGTGTGGTGCAAGTTTGCACCATTAATGGTGCAAACGAAACTAATTAGTCTCCTCTGCACCATTGATGGTGCAAGTCAATGGTGCAAACGGTACTTAACGGGAGTGTGCCGAAGTATTATAACCCAAACTACCCTAAAATTAATTCCTACCCTTCGTAACGTTGCGAGTTCACCTGGATGTGGTACCAACAATATGTGACACGCTCTTATCTCCCGTTTCCGCGTGATCGGGCGCCGCCCGCGCGGAAGCACTCGTTCTGCTCACCTCGCCTCCCGCACACAATGTCGTGAATGTATTGACGGGAACCTTAAAATGGGGTCTAATGCGATGAGTAGATGAGATCATCATGCTTTACAAAATTACAATTTAGTGTTCCGCTGCGAACATTATTTTAACGTATAGATACTTATTTACGTAATACACGTATGCTATACACATCGGTGCCTATTTGTTTAGTTTATATCTGGTACTATATGTCCATATTGTATATTATTATGGCGGTACTTTATTTCTCCATACCCTAAATAGAACATTTAATTACTCTCCTTAATGTCTTTCTATTGCTGTACAAAAACACTGGTGTCACATTGTCACATTACTTTGAGGTGAGTGCTCATGCACACGAGCGACACGTCAACGGCAGTAGCGTGAACACTAAGCAACGTACTCAAATTAACGAGCGGCACGTTGTCAACGACTGCCGCCGACGCGTCGATGGCGGCCGCAGACGCGTGTGGCCGGCTGCAGTTGCCTCTGCTGTTGACACGCGCCGCTCGTGTGTATGAGTAATTAAGCTAGATATGTTAGGTATGCCAGAAATCAAGAAGTTTAGTCTACATTAAAATCCCGTTTAATAAGCATACTAATTATATGGAGATACACAGCAGCTAAATAGGTACTGAACTTAATAAACATCTCCTATATCTGACACACACATGATATTGCCTTAATTAGTTCAAATCTAATTAACACAGCGCAGTAGTGGCGTATAAGCTAGCTGTAATATTAGCGGGGTAGTCAGTAGTGCAGGCACGTACCGACTGGAGTACCTAAAGTAAGTCGGTTAACACCTGTGCGGGACATTTGCACAGTACGTTTTGTAAATGAATAGTAGGTATACGTGTTTACATAAAGACGTTTATATTTTTAATTAAAATAAACCCTAAGGCTGGGCTAAATAGTTTACGGTACTTACTTTTTTTTTAAATTGTTTTAAAATTTTTAAATGACCATTAAAAGGATGCCCATGAATTTAATTTCACCCTGTATAGTTGTTGTATTATAAAAGCGCGCGTGAATGATTGCTGTTGAAGCCTTGTCATCATCATCTGCCTAGCTTTTTCTCAACTATGTTGGGGCGGCTTCCAGTCTGACCGGATGCTGCTGAATACCAGTAAATATTTTAGATGGAGCGACTGCCTATCTGACCTCCACAACCCAGTTACTGGGTACTTAATACGATATCCCTTGATAAGACTGGTTGTCAGATTTTCGGCCTTTAGACCCGTAACGACTGTCAAAGATCCACGAATGACACCTGGGACCAACGGCTTAACGTACTTTCCGAGACACGGAGGAGTCTTGGTATGTATAGATGGTCACCCATCTACTGACCAACCGCGGCAAGCATAGCTTAACCTGATCGATCGACCCTTGCGGCTGTTATTACTTAGCCACAAGGCCCTCTCAAGCCAGAGCTTGAGAGGGCCTTGTGGCTAAGTAATAACAGCTAAGTAATAACAGCTAAGTAATAACAGCTAAGTAATAACAGCTAAGTAATAACAGCTAAGTAATAACAGCTAAGTAATAACAGCTAAGTAATAACAGCTAAGTAATAACAGCTAAGTAATAACAGCTAAGTAATAACAGCTAAGTAATAACAGCTAAGTAATAACAGCTAAGTAATAATAACTAAGTAGTAATAGCAGCGGCTTCAACAGATTGAAGCCATGTCGATGGCATAAAAGTTGTACCTACATGGTTTCACGTAAATCTATACATAGAAATAAATAAAATTGAAGTGTCTGTTTGTAATGTCCAAATAATAGCTTTTTACTAAATGCATATAAAAAAAAAAAAAAATAAAAATCTTTTATTGACAGACTACAATAGGCCCACATTGTGTTAGTATCAAAAAATATCTTATAAACTATGTTAGTATATACCTACTAAAGTATATTATACGGTACTTATAACAAAAAAACTATTTTTACGATTTTTGTCTGTCTGTCTGTTTGTTCCGGCTAATCTCCGAAACGGCTGGACCGATTTTGATGGGACTTTCACTGAAATGGCTGCATAGCTGATGTTATAAGGCGTAACTTAGGCTACTTTTATTCTATAAAAAAATTTGGGATACGCGCAAAAAAAAACCCATGAAATTCAATTTGTTTTCCGAAATGCTCGCGAACGAAGTCGCTGGCACAGCAAGTCTTAAGCTTAAAAGAGCACTACTTAAATTCGCAAGTACGACTTGATAGGATGTTTTTTCTTTTATAACAATGATTATTTTTCTCATTGTTGAAGGAAAGGTACATTTGGACTGTTCTCTTGAGCCCTATTTAGGTAATTGTTCCATTAATAACTAATTAGGTTGGGTTTCTGTGTTTCTCAATAAACCGACGCACCCGTGTTCACAAAATCCCACGAGTCCCGTCTCAGGAACATTCAGACAAACTATACATGCGTATTGTAGGGTCAGAGGCGGCATTTGTATAGGCATAATCAGCCTATAATGTCCCCACTGCTAATACACAGGAATTCTCTCTGTAAAAGGCCGTAATCCACCACGCAGGCCTGTGCGGGGTGGTAGGTGTGATGGCTAGTGGCTACGCAGATTGATTGACAAGGATATGTTTTCTGAAATTCAGTAACCAACGCCTTGTTTAAAAAAAAATTGAGGCATACAATAATGTTTTACCTACCACAGGTTATCAAAAAACTACTTAGGACTTGATACAGTGTTAAGCGGCAGTAAACAGCACAATCTTGAGGTTTCAACACTTTATTATTGCAACTACATTAAGTACTATCTCAAGCAGTAAAACATATGAAAACATAAATGTTGTATCTCACACGAAAGCGAATCATTTTCACAATACAGTGCCATTATAATATGTATGTACTGGTTCTAGTCTGTTTTGTGGGTAAACATAAAGCTAATGTATGATGTTGGTTTGTTACGTATTCTTCGCGTTTTTGCATGTTATATGTATTATAGGGGTTTTTCCTCTATTTTACATTTTTGACCGGTGGTTAGGTTCGGTCAAGCTGGGTAGGTTTCGTCAAAACTGGAAGGAGGACGCGCGGGCTCGCGAAAAATGGAAGGAGTGGTGGGAGGCCTTTGCCTAGGAATGGGACAGCGCATGCTAGTTAAAATAAAATATAGGGGTTTATTTATCGATAACGTTTATAGAGGTATGAGGAACAGGGTGTAAAGTTCACTCATACTCTATAGAAAAGGGAGGATTCTCCGACCAGACGGGTCTTGTGTCTGGCGGGCAACTGCCCAATGATTCATGTCGGGCCGTTGTATCTATGCTAGTTGCGAGGTAAACTCTGTTTGCGAGATGCAGGATTTGCGTGACGTCACTATGATGCGTTATTCGCATGTGGCGTTGTAGATACCGCTACACTTTCATAAAGTTAAGTAATGATTAGCGACTGTTTAATCGACATTTTTTGACGTGTCTTATCTTAAAGCAACGTTTACAAATAAAGGCGTTGATAGCTATCAAACCGACCAACGTGATGTTACGTAGACACATTAGTGGCATCACAAATGCAGAGATCAAGCTGAACTGTATCATGTGCCCGTAATTAGACTGATACCTTTCAAACCGGAATACAGCAAGGGTGCTTGCGGGGAGACAATCATTATGTGTGAGGTCCTCGTCACGAATCATGTGTGGAGGTAAATACATCCACGGGTGAGCACCTTTACAAAGAGCTTTTCTATACTAGGTACAGTCATGTCTAAAAGTATGTATACACTTGGCAATTTTCAATTGCGATGTTTTCGTGAAATAACGAATGCAACGTTGAAATACGACACTTAACATAAACCTATGGGTTCGAAAATACTATTTTCGTAATAACATAAAATTTCATTCAAAAATAAAGGAGAAAATCGCCTTTGAATAAAGCCAAGTGTATACATACTTTTAGACGTGACTGTACATACTAAAAGTGTGGTCATAAATGGCACTGTGCAGTGAACTATCGATATAGGATGGAGTATTATCACCATTTGTGTACGTATCGGTTGATTAGATCAGCATTCCGCTGGGATTAGAGAAAACAATGTGTTATTGTGAAGGACTCTGATATTGATGATGTAAGGGTTTGATAAATAGTAGTTCGAGTGGTCTTAGCAGGAAATGTCATGGCAACTGCTAAATAAGAATCGGCACTCAGGCCACGGACATAATATAGATAAAAATTGCATCAATTAAATCACAAAACTTGTTGTCATAATCCTTTGATTATGACTAGTTTTGGCAGATAAAGAGCTGATGATGATGTTGAAGATGGTGGAGATCTGTCCTTGTATTACTGAAAATACACTAATTTTTAAAACGTATAATTATGCTATCAAATACTTAATTCTGTAAATTCAGCAGACGCAGCCACATTAGATCTTTCTACAAATACATCGTCACTAGATCCATCATGGATCTGGCCAATGGATCTTCTGGGAAAAAATCTCAGTAGATCCACATCTTGTAATCAGGATCCAATGAGAAAACAATCGTCACTAGATCCATCACGGATCTGGCCAATGGATCTTCTGAGATTGAACGCATTTTTCATACTTGATGCTTACACACTTAACCAGGACTAACTTTTATAATATACTAGGTAAACTAACAAAATAAGAAGATTGCTCGCACGTGAACCCGAAGGCAATAGTTAGCAGAATATAAAACTCAGTTATCAATTCCCGAAGCAGTTATTATAGGAGCAATAAAAAACACCATATTTTTATGGTGATAAAGTTAATGGCGGAATAAAAAGGGTTTACAGTTTAATGTTCAAACGTTTCATGGCTCCATGATATTTATTTTTAAATTATATTCTATACTGGTTTTATTACTGCATTGTTTTATCGA
Source organism: Amphipoea oculea (assembly GCA_945859645.1). NCBI lineage: Eukaryota > Metazoa > Arthropoda > Insecta > Lepidoptera > Noctuidae > Amphipoea > Amphipoea oculea. The sequence goes on from OX243873.1 coordinate 22,897,533, forward strand.
TTTCCTTAAATGTGAAGGCTGAGATTTGAAGTAAGTAGGTACCTATTTTTTCTTTTATTTGTTTTTAAGTGATGCAATTGGTAGATGGAAGAAGTGATAATTTTCGATAAATAATTCTACGAAAAAAAAATCTAATTAAAATATGAGGTACCTACTTCCTACTACTCGAAATGAAAGTGATATCGTACGACTTTGGGAGGACGGTAAAAAAGAAAATACAAAATTGGACGTTGACATTGATTGAACGTGACTACCAAAATTCCGCTCAAATTGGGTTTAGATAACAAAAACAAAAGATACGATATTTGAGTAAAGAAACACCGGCACTGGGTTTACGAGCGCGACGGTGTGAGCTACAGCTTGCGTGTCGACTTACGTCTCCCACGACTCCACATTGTCACTCCCCATGTCGTTTCAAATCACTTAACATATTCCCTAAAGTTCGAGCCAAAAAATATCCGTGAAACGAAAACGTTGTAGAAAGTAAAATGGGCCAGTAAATAAAGTCGCAACCATAAAGCCGGCTGTAAATGATGTAACAATGGTGCCATCAGTGGTAATCAAACGACGCGGCGTCCATTGCTGGGTGTGGCCGCAACCAAAGTTATTGACGTCTGGGTTGCCTGGTGATGTATTATATAACGCGTTGTCATGATCTTTCACACTGACCGTGTTGTGCGCTATTTTCACTCATGCGACTTGGTTTTTAAAAATTATCAATTTTTCTTTGTGCATTTATGCTTTGGTTTGCCTGCGTTTAAAATCTGGATATGTTACAAAGTAATTGTTATGACATTGATAGAAGCTTAGCCATAGCGTTGGTCAGAGTCCCAGTTGGGCGCCAACAGAACTTTGCTTTGTATGATCCTCAGCTTAATTACATCGTTTTTGTACACATTTTTCTCTTATATTCATTAAGTAGATAGGCGTAAAATTTACTTTACCGTCGCTATTACGGGTACACTTACCTAAAATTGTGGGCAAGATCGGAAGACTTTTTGTTAAATACATAATCTGTTTAAAAGAAGCTTAACGTAATTTATTAATTAACCGATCAAAGTGACTCCGTGAGTTAACGAACTTATAAATATACGTTCTATACAGGAGGCTCTATATTTATTCGGACCTTTTTAATAAGCCAATGAACCGATACGCATTATAATAGGCTTATGACTGGAGCCAATAGGCCGCTCATTGTAAAAATACTCTGCCTTTGATAACAAGTACAATTATTATGTGGAAAAACATTATGAAATATCCGAAAATGTATTGAGGTATCATATTTGAGTACTGAAATTACGCGTGTAACTTAGGTACTGAAATAGTAGTAGGTATAGAAATAGAAAATTATGTAGTATTAGATTGAAATTGTGAGGATTCTGTTTTTCAACACGTTTTTGTACAGTGAACCGTATAATACGTGCGCTACGAAATTCACATTTACTGCTATGACATAAAGGTGCCGTTAATGTCAAATTGCTACCACTGATGTGCGGCCGACTGTACCAAGTACAAAATAATGTGACTATGTAAGTTACAAAATAAAATGTACTAGATCAAAGACAAGAGAAAACCTGAGCAATAATAATTAAATATCTCCTTATTATTTTGTTCACAATGTCCTCAAAGGGACTTATTAGTCGCCGACTGATAAATAGACCTTGGCTCTGCCTCTGGGACAATGATAATTAGGCAGCTTGTTGTTCATGAGTTAACATAGACATAATGCGTATTATGTAATTAATTATAATAAATATACAACAAAACCTACATGTATTGCTACGAGGTATACGATATAATTATACCTCGTAGCAATATAATGTAGGTACTGTTGCTACCCAGTAAGTAACAAAGATATAATTATAATTAATTAGTCCATGGATACAATAGGCGGCCGTATCTGGTACGGTCACCAAAGGAGATAAGTAACCAGGGTCGTCGGATATGGTTGAAGTTTGGTAAGAAACCGAAAGCTATATTCGAATGAAATTTAATTCAATTAAGAGGAAATATACAGATTAAATTTCATTCCAAAACACCCACCGGTTGTTTACCAAACTTCAACTATATCCGACGACCCTGGTTACTTATCTCTTTTGGTGACTGTACATCAAGTTTTAGAAAAAGTTTGGCTTAGGAGGGCGTCGTTATCCGCATCGATGTGTCGTTTTATCGCTCGGGACCTGTAGGTACTCGTGTAGCGCTACAAGGATATTGTCGCGCGTGGTCAGAATCGGAACTAACGCCGCCATCTTGTTTTTTGAATACACTTCAAATGACATTACACAAAAAAAATGCACAAATGTTTGGCTTATTGATTCTGACACTTTTAAATCTATACTAATATTATAAAGAGGTAAAATTTGTAAGTTTGTAAGTTTGTAAGTTTGTATGTAATGGGTAATCTCTGGAACTCATAATCCAATTCTAACAATTTTTTAACTGGCAGAAAGCTACATTATTCCTGAGTGCTATAGGCTATAAATTGTTTCTATAGCATGTATATTAACCGAGCTATCACAACTTTTGTCTAGCAAGTCGGAAAAAAATACCACATAAAACAGAATTATTTGCGTGCGCTGCCTAAACAGTTGCTTAAAATTAAAAACAATGTATGGCTACCTGGTTCGTCTTCATTATTTCTACAAAAAAGTCCGCGATACCATATCTCTATCTTTTATATTTTATCTTTTATACTTCTTTTATTGCATTAAAAAAAATTTTTTTCGGTATACTTACGTTTGGTTGATTATTTGAGCAACAAAATATTAATTCTTATGACAATAAATTATTTCAGTATCACAAGAACATCATACAGATAAGATTTGCCATTTACAGTATATCAATTGGTCATACAGTTTCGGAGATAATATAAAATTACTAAAACGCAAAATGCCCCTAGCATAACTTTCATTGTGCAGACGTTTTACCTATTTGCCCATAGATGGCGTTCTGCAATTACGTCATTTTTCTGAATCGCGGTGTTAAGACTTTCCGTGGATTGATGACCCTCTCGAATTTTTATGCCCACGTTAGTTGGATTGAAGTTCCATACGAACGATTCGATTATGAGCACGGAGATTATGAGGTATCTATTAGATACCTCATATTCGAAAATATCGTAATTTCGTTGTACGTTTGTTTTCATTGTTTTGTATGTTCGTAGTTTCGTACTTCGTTCTATTGTAATAATCGATACGAGTTAAAGTTATTCGATATTACGATTGTTTTGTTTTGTAAAGGCGGACGGTGTTCGAGTCGCTCTCCCTTTGTTCGTAATTGTTTTCAAGTCTGTGCGTAGTTTGTCGAGAGCATGCCTAAAAGGAAATCTCAACTGTCCCGGCAGACATCACAGACAAGAGCCGCTCGAGTACGCCGTACGGAAGAATCTGCCCCTGAAAATGAGCAGCGCCTCTCGAGAAATAGAGAAAATATTTCGCAAGCACGCGCTAGAGAATCTAGCTCCGAGCGCTCACAGGGCCTCGCTAGCCAAAATGTGAGGACGTCGCGGGCCCGTGCTCGAGAATCTAGCGCTGAACGTGCGCAGCGTCTATCTGAGTTAAGGCAGCATGTCTCTGAGACAAGGGATAGGGAGACTAGCGCTGAGCGCTCGCAGCGGCTCGCTAGGCAAAATGCCATAACATCACAGGCCCGCGCTCGAGAATCCAGCGATGAACGTGCACAGCGTCTATCTGTTTTAAGGCAGCATGTCTCTGAAACAAGGGATAGGGAGACTAGCGCTGAGCGCTCGCAGCGGCTCGCTAGGCAAAATGCCATAACATCGCAGGCCCGCGCTCGAGAATCCAGCGATGAACGTGCACAGCGTCTATCTGTTTTAAGGCAGCATGTCTCTGAAACAAGGGATAGGGAGACTAGCGCTGAGCGCTCGCAGCGGCTCGCTAGGCAAAATGCCATAACATCGCAGGCCCGCGCTCGAGAATCCAGCGATGAACGTGCACAGCGTCTATCTGAGTTTCCAATAAAAACATCATTTGCCCTGACTATTAACAAGTCCCAGTGATAAACATTCTCTTTGGTTGGCTACGAAAAGAATGTTTTTCCCATGGGCAATTATATGTTGGTCTATCAAGAGTGGGATCATCCGAAAAGCAGATTATTCTGTTACCGGAAAATAAAACAACCTCAAACATTGTATATATAGAGAAGCTTTAAATTAAATAGATACCTAACTTAAATAAATAAAATAAGTAAAAGGCGACTAAGGGTTAAGTTACCTTGAGCAGAAAAGAGAACTTAGGTAATCTTTGAAGTTACTGATCTGATTCCAAACAATATTTTACTAATAAAATTAAATACAGTAATATCAATCGAGTGTTATCTTATGTTAAAACAAGAAATTTTCCGCGGACGAAGTCGCGGGCAGAAGCTAGTACTTAATATTATTATTTCTGTAGTCGACTCGCATGAAGTTAATTTATTTGTGGGTGAATCAACAACTCCAGAAATACGTATTTGGTATTACCATTATCAACAGCGCCCCCCTGACAACGACAGTCGAGCGCCAAAATACCCTTGTAGCAGCGTAAGTATTATTAGTTAAGTTGAAAGTAGTAAACACTTACATAAATATCATACGTATACGCCGTGTTTGTGTGAAGTCACCTTAACAGTGCGTTTCGCTTTGTATTTCTAAATGAGCTGCGATCCCTTGCGACGGGCGCACCGTGCTCATCACGCGATATTCAGCTTATTTGCATTTATAGCAGCTTCAGGTAACGAGGGATGACGATGGCAGTATACAAGGTTACATTAAATTAGCTATCTATCGATATCGAATGACGATAAAACAAAAAATAAATACATATAAATCTAAACTCTTAATTTCACGTAACTACAGGTAACTGCTGGGTCAATGGTCGCTGGAAGGGTAAATTTCTCTTACTTAATTAATAGAATCCTTAGTGGGAAAAAATAAACATAAAAACGTTTAGAAACAATTTTTTTAGTCTTATCGTCATCGTCAGTAGATATCGATAGCCGTCCATCACTTCGGCAAGGTTTCGCTAGCGTTAATTGATTTGACCCCAACGTCAATCCAACCCAACGAATATCTCCCAATGTTTTGTATATTATAATATACACCTTGTCAGCAAGTGTTTAAGAGCAGCACAACAAAATGTACAAAAAAACACGATGACCTAGCTTTTCCCGGCTCCTTCAACGAGAAGCAGCAAATAATTTTACACAGAAAAAGGTCTGACATGTGAAATTCCCCCAATCTGTTCAGTGCACCGTGACGTCACGCCAATACTGCGATCAATCAAATTCCGCCATAATCTGGTCATATTTTCATATGACGCAGATTGCACGCATCTGCGACCGAACATAATGGCGGCCACACACACATGAGAACGCGTCACTCGCCAAGCCATGTTTTATAGTCACAATCACGTTTATCGCCCCCATGATTGCTAGACGCATTAACTCGCGGTTCGCATGCTTCGCGAGTAAAAGCGAAAGCAATAAGTACCTATATTAATCCAATGGGAATGTGTGCAATGATAGAGATCTGATGTTGTTATGTCTCATTATTGCTAGATAAGATGGTCGGGTGAGGAGGGAATGTTTACTTATTTCGGTCATAACGTGATGCGTACGTGCGCGTTTTGCTTATTTACTGTGTTGGAAACGACAAGAAACAAAAGATTTGTAGTAAGACTATTGATGGAATGCAGCGGGGCCATTGCGTAACACATTATCAATCGGAATCGGTTTCATTTAGACAGTTCAACAACATTCACTGCGCTATTTACGTGTTGAGCAGATACATTTTTCGAACTTATGAAGCAATGGATTAGCAATTTGCTTGAAAATGATTCTGATTCCGATTGATAATGTGTTACGCAATTAGGGTGCAGGTTTAAAGGTCAAGCAGAACGAAATGTGTCGTACACATTTTGTAGTTTATAATTTCCTGTTCTCTATCTTTATGAGTCAGTGAAGTAGATACTCATAGATAATACCTACCCATTACGGTAGCAATAATTACTTACTACCTACAAAGTTGAAACTTTTGAAGCCACGTTTAGGAGTTTCAATGAAAATACAAAGCTTTCTCTATAGTTTTGTAATTATAAATCAGACCAACCAAGACAAATATAAGCGAAAGTCAAAAAAATACCATTTATTACACATCATCTAACTTGCGACATATTATCCACGTCTAATGTGCGCGTCAAATTACACGCACGACGACTCCAATTGTAAATAAACTGCACAGTATTGGTCGCCCGTTTGATTTCAGCGTTTTCCAACAACGAGTTTTATCGACACTGTGTTCCTCATAAGGGGTGATTTTGACTCATTATTGTCGACACGGTGTTGAAAATTCAGGATATGTGTTTGCGAGGTATAACTAGTGTGTCGTGTGCACGGTGTCCTAATTTGGTCGTTGCCAATAAAGGCAATTTGATGACAAATCGAACAGATGGTCGTTATACTTACGTTTGCAAAGGTTTTGTGATATTGAGTTGTTTATGATGTGTGTGTATTTTTATTGTAACCCCTGCTGCGATCTCCAATTACTCATAACAAGCTTGGTGATTTGCTGTAACGATCATAGGGATGCCCAGAATCAACAGTGGTTTGATTGATGTATCTTTGAATAAGGACAAATTTTAACCACTGACTAACATCATGTAGGAGATTATAAATAACTTTCTCAGTGGTTGCTATTTTGACTACGTAACCTTCATTAATGCTACATTCGATTCCCAGGTGCAGGCAGGTGGTCGAGTTGTCTAAATTCTATGTTCCATAAGTATCTGATAAAAGTGTAAACAAACCCTGTTCAGATTAATTTCTTACGCAATCCCTCACGATCACGATCGCGATCGTTCGTCGTTTATTTTAAATGTTCGTGTTCTAACTTTATTAAGCCATTAAACATACACACACATACCTACCTGCCAGATTTTAATCCATTATTCGATCCTAAACAAAAGCGCTGCCTACACATTGGATCGATATTACACGGAGCTAAACCTATGAAAGGAAAACCTATCTTACTTCATAATCCTTGCGAAATTATTTATATCATAAACGCAATCTATTTATTTAATTACATCTCTGCAAGCAACGCTCTCTAATAAACATACTATTCATAAATCCAGGCAATAACCGTGAGCAACCCATATTAACCTGTACGTGGTTAGTTTGCTCCCGCGCGGCGCTGCAGGGTTAAACGAGTACATATAGTGCAATAAGCAGCTGTACGAAGTTAACGGGTGCATGCTGTTGTGATATTGCTGCAATATGCATGGCGACTGTACGGGAGCTGTGATCGGGGCTTGTCTGTTGGTAGATATGATTTACTTATTTTCTCGTTGGACACAATGTTCTCAGCACTGAACTGCTTAATTTTGAAAATAATGACCGTACAAGTATATTTACGAACTATAAAAAAGGGTGGATATTTTTCGTTAAACTAAGTACACACATCAAAAGTGTCTAGGGATCAAGCATTTTTATGCGGATTTCTTGAGATTGAGATGTGGCTTTGTAATAAATTTATGATTTTATAAATTTATATGGATCATTTTTGGTGCATTTCATAATTTGAATCAGGAACTGTGAATCAAATTCGAGTAAAAGATGAAAATCAGCTGTCAATATTTTCCTTATAAAAACATACAACGCATTGAAGACATTATTAGTGCTACTGTTTCCCTACTACTGATTAAAACCAACGTTATTATGGAGCGGCGACGTCATTTAAGCAGGGAAGAAATGCTCAGAGCCGTGGGAATGATAGAAGCTGGTTCCCGGCAACGTACTGTGGCTTTAGCTCTGAATACAAGTCAGAGTGTTATCAGTCGACTTTGGACACGTTACCGAAGCACTGGTACCGTGGCTGAGCGCCATGGAGGACGGTATCGCTGCACCACACGGAGACAAGACCGATACATTCAAATCTTAACTCGAAGAGCTCCAACAATAACCGCCATGATGTTAGCCGTGAGGCTTCATCACTCTTCAGGGAACTTAATTAGCGACCAAACAGTCAGAAACCGCTTGCATGAAGTGAACCTTCATTCCCGAAGACCGCTACGGGTACCAACTATAGCAATGCACAATCGTAGGATTCGATATCAATGGGCTCTTGAACACAGAAATTGGGCAGAAGAACAATGGCGTTTCGTGTGCTTTTCTGATGAGTCTCGTTTTGGTATGAGACCGGATACAAGACGTATACGACACTGGAGAACCCCTGGACGCCAACAGCGATTAAAATCCTGCCAGGAAGTCCATCCTTATAGTGGTGGAACCATCATGGTATGGGCGGGTATTTGGATCGGCGGAAGAACTGAGTTGATTTGGATCAGAGGCAACCTCAACGCTCAAATTTATGCTGAGACGATTGTATTAGACGTCATCGTTCCTCTACAAGTGCAAATCGGTCCCTTATTTCAGTTAATGCATGATAATGCACGACCGCACACCGCAAGAGTTGTAAGACAGACTCTCGCCGCAGCTAACATCAATGTCCTGCCCTGGCCTGCTCAGTCGCCAGACTTGAACCCGATTGAGCATGCATGGGATATGCTACAGAGAAGAGCTCTGCCGAATATGGAGGGTATCCAGTCGCAAGAAGACCTTTTTTTGTTGTTGCAACGAACATGGGCGGCCATTCCACAGCGTGATTTGGATGAACTCATTTTGAGTATGCCAAACCGATGTTCTTGTGTTGTTAGTGTTCGCGGTAGAAACACGGATTATTAATTGTTTAAGTTACCCAATAAAATTTTAAAGAAAACTGTTATTTCAGTATTTTTTTCGAACTTTTGTGTTAGTGGTTCAAATGTCAAAAATCCCTTTATTAGGAAAATGGCAAATTTCTTTATTAATGCAAAGGTGACTTGGTTTATCGTTACTGTGACAAACGAAAACACTTTATTTGATGAATCCTTAAAGAAAATTTTAATTAATATCAATCAGGAGAAAAGTTATTGCAAAAATATATGTTGATCCCTAGACACTTATGATGTGTGTAGTTTGAGTATCCGGAACAGAATTCCTCGTGGTCAAATCAGTTTGACCATTAAGTTTGACCACGAGGAAGGAAGGAACTATATTTAGGTTGTATGTGAAAAAGATCGCATTCACCATCACCGCATCTATTTCATAGTAACGAACGACAGGACAACGTTTTACCAATTAACTGTAGCCTTCGTAACAGGGATAACATCATTTCCAATTTGCTATCCAGAACGTGTTAGAGAGTAAGGTAGACAGAGGCTAGAGATAAGAGGAACTGAGGATTTAGTTCGGACGATATATTAATCTAAATAACATAAATAAGTTTTTGTTTTTATCTAATTAATCAGACCAATTAGCATGAGATTTCACGGCTGATTAACCGATCAGAAACTTTACCAACATTTTCAAAAACCTGTTAGGTATTATTCGTGTAGCTCCCGCTCCAACTTCTGTAGCTGTGTATTTCCACGTGAACGGTGTCAGGCAAGACGTCACATCGCAGTGACGTGACTATTACCCTACTTGTCGATGCATCACGGCGTGAATGTATTAGCACAGATACACCGCATTGTAGGGTTATGTCGAAGCAATGTATTACCACAGATATACCCACGTACAGGGTTAACATGTAAAACAATGTTGGGTAATCTACAGTTGTGGGCAAATTGAGCGGTTAGAACAGTGTTGAAGGTAATGTTGTACTGGTAGTGTTTCGTAGTTTAACGTTCAACTCTCGCCCTTATAAGTTTCTCACCAGTAACAACTGAACTACCTATAAAAAATATCCTTCAAAATCAAATTTACCACAGACTTACGTTTGTATGAACTAACAACCAACGGGGGTGATTCCCGTATTTAATAAAAACTTTTTTACAAAAAAAACAACCGACTTCAAAAAAAAACACTACAAAGTGAAAAATAACTTCAATTTCGGAAGTCGGTGTCTTTGGTTCCGCATTTTCGTTTTTTGACACCGACTTCCGAAATTGAAGTTATTTTTCACTTTGTAGTGTTTTTTTTTGAAGTCGGTTGTTTTTTTTGTAAAAAAGTTTTTATTTTTCACTTTTTAGTTGTACCTACCCCACATAAATTCAATTAACACTAGTGCATTGAAGAATTGAAGACACAACTCGAAGAATCATCAAAATTCGCATAGAAATGCCGGAGATGCAGTACATTTATGCATATAACTTCGTACATAAGAATAATTACCTAATGTATTATATACTAAAACCTTCCTGAAAGTATGTAGATCACACTCATAAAAGAATTATCAAAATAGATTCAGTATTTTTTTGAGATAATCGCGGACATACAAACATACATACATACATACATACATACATAAGGGTCGAATACAGAACCTCCTTTTTTAAAGTCGGTTAAAAAAAGGTTCGCATTCTAATCTCAGTTATAACAAGGCAGATATGAGTGGACACGCTGGAAGGGGATCCCTAGAAGGACATATAGTGACCTTCGTGATGTTCTTCAGAAAAGTCAGGTGCGCACTCTCAACCGGCGTCGTGTATGGCGAGATGTATTACCGTAAACGAAGCAACGGAGTATTTAAAGATCGTAGCAGGTAGCGATGGCGTTCTGTCTTTCTGCCTACTCCCATGGACTCCCATGGGAGGAAGGCGTGAGTGTATGTATGTATGATGTGTATTCTCAGTCTCAATCTGTCAAAAATAACTCTTAGGTATTTACCAACATTTTTGACTTCGATCATTGTCACTGAGATAAGATTGCGATTAGATTTTTAACGTTTTTAATTATGATTTGGCCTATGGGTAGGTTTTAAATTTGATCATCCAGACACGAATTGAACCTGCAATAGACAGGTAAGTATGTACTCGACTTTTGAGCCGTATAACCTCGTGTGTCAGAATGAGCTCTAGGTAAATAAACAAATTAAAAAAATCATCGAACAATCTAAAGGTTTTCTATTGAGAAATATTAATATCCATATTTTTCTCAATCTTAGACGGTTCAAACCATAAAGTTGAACGCTAATATCGCATACAATCCCGTAATACTTATAATAATTTCTTGAAGATATTATATTTCTTGATAATAGCTTTTCATACTTCTTGAAAATTATGGGTTCAATCTAATGCACTGTGCTCAGCAGTTATTTTTATCAATAAATAATGCATAGTTAGGTTAGGTTATCCTGAGGATAAAGATAGTTTTTCATGGGTCAGAAAACTGAATTTGTATCCCGTATTTTGAATCCAGAAATCTTTCCTGAAAATGTACGAAATAAGTAACTTAAAACATAATAAAATTGATAATACTGAGCTCAAAATGGTTGAATTTGACACACATTACCTACGATAAAGTTTGTAGGCTTAGCATAAAAACATAAAACATTAAATCCTTAAATTAAAACGTTGCAACTCCAATAACCCTATCCAAAAATGCCAATTTGGAGCGAACTGACGCGCGACGCCGAAGCCGAGTGTTCCTTTTTTTCCTCTCAATTCGTGTAGATATGTGTCGCGTCGAAAGCGCTTCAACATCGGTATTTCCATCGCAAAAAGATGAACAATTCTATCGAAAGTCAATACCAATCCGCTGATTGCCAAAAATAACAAAAATATAACATTTTCAAGGAACAACAGACTAACAAGCTATTTTGAATGCTTTTGTACTGTAACTTACAACTTTGACGGTAATTTTGACCGAAACTCCTAGAAACTGTTTCCAGAGAAGATTTTGCATAATTGCTAAGAATAAGAATGATGATTGATGTCGAGCTGCGCATCATAAGCTGACCACAATATATCGTGTAACGTTTTCTCCAAACTTGAGGGGCAATTCTCGTAATTTTAAAAGCGTACACAGTCTGATCTCAGTCTTAATATGTCAAAAATACCTCTTATTTCCCTATATTTTGACATTTGTTTGTTGCTGAGATGAGACTGGCGACTAGATTTTGAACGTTTTACATTGCGAGAATTGGCCTTCAGGTATGTATTTTCTTCTGTTAATTTCCGGCCTTCTCTCTCAGCGGACCTTTCTCCTTGTTCTCTGGTCTGACACCTTATTTTATTTGTCCTAGGTGAAGAGCCAATGAGAAAGGGCGATTTCCTCTTTTTCCCGGATACCGAATCGTCTACTGCTTTGCGAGTCACAAGTTATTGCATACTCCAACCTAGCTGTAGAGTATTCCTGCACTTCAAGTCCCGCGCGGCGTTGGCTGCTAAGCTTCGTGACTACCTTCGCCTGTGTCCAGGAAACTACGATCGAATTCCATTTTTTTTTTCTTGTTAACACTTAAGCTCCTGACTTTCTTTATCTCAGGACAACAGCTAATGTACTCGTACCTATTTTATAATTAATTTTTGAAAAATCTGTTCTAACGAGCCTAAAACCCGATTGCAATGGTTAAAATTCGCGATATTCGTTTTTAAAATTTATTTTAAAAAAATATTCTGAATTTGATAGTTTCCTAATTCCTCTTTTTTTCTAATATTTTTCTACCAATGATTGTCAAGTAACAAACCTCCTTTTTTATTATAATTAGATTTCTTATACATATTGATTCATAAAAATTAAACGTTACGTTTTATATTTAAAGTGGTGGATTTTTTAATTTTCGCTACAGTGTGTTCTAATTACCTCCTCTTAGGCGTGCGTTGCAAGTCTAATTAATTAATACGATCTCTGTGCAAGCATGTTACGGCGTTGACAATATTCACTTGATTATAATTAGGAGTTTGAGCTGTCTCAAACTCCAGAAGCAGACGCCACACGCCCTTGCAAGTACTTGCAGGATGAGAACCAACCTGTTTATTGCACTATGTCTTAGAAATGCACTTGACTACGTAAGACGTTCAGACGCCTATGTGATCATGCCTTTATAGCGGAAATGAAACCGTAATAAACACATAATATTACTTAAGATAAACATAATATTACCGTCCGACTCGGTTAAGTTGCTTAAAGCGACACAGATACGTCGTATACTATAAGTTTCCACTGTGTTTGGATAAGGAATCGTTTTCATGCTCGTTTCTTCCAAATATTCAATTCAATACACCTCTATGGCTTTAGTAACAGAATTGAAATTCCCTTAACAGAAAATTATACGAAATCTTTATTAGATTTTCCGCTTGCGCTGTTGTTTTCAAGTGTTATTACAAATCCTGTTTCATTGCTGTGTATTTCAATTTCAAAAGCTCTATTTTAAAAATAAATATAAGGAAACAAAATAGGAAAGCACTTAAGTTTTATTTGAAAACAAATAAGTAATATGAGTTTATCCGGTGTGTTCGCTTTCATTTAAATATTAAACTAGAGTACTTTATTCTTCTAGAGTGGTACTCTTTGTACATAGTTCTTTTCGTAATTAAAGTTAGCTAGTCCTATCTAATGTGGCTGTTATCCAGATTGAAAAATTATGCAGTACGATACTATTTAGAATACACCTTTTTATTTACACGTAAACATAAATCCCATTGTGAATGTTAAAACTGAACTGAACGTCCTTATTGTCTATCACAAAATTGCGGTTTAACTTAGAAGTAGTTTTAACTTAAATTAATGTTGAAAAAACCCTACTTTTCTGCCCACTTAAAACCCAATGTGCACATAATATTGTACTTATGTATTTCGTGACTAACTTCAGAACAATGAACTTTTAATTTACAAACATTAAATAGGAGTACAAAGAAGCACTCCTCCTAATTGGCAGTTTTAATTTTCTTTTCAAATGTAGGTTGTAATTATGTTCACTTATCTACAAGAATAATTAGACCTCCTCCTACTTATATTACAATTACTAGCTTCTGCCCGCGACTTCGTCCGCGTGAAATTTCACACTGCCCCCATTCACCCGCTTAGGGGTGGAATTTCGAAAAACCCTTTCTTAGTGGATACCTAATCTTCACAAAGAACACACCCTCCAAATTTCATATCTCTAGGACCAGCGGTTTAGGCTGTGCGTTGATATATCAGTCAGTCAGGACTTTGAATTTTATATGTATAGATTGTATTTGGATTATTTTCGCAAGCCATTATTATTTATAGTGTGTTCCAAAAGTATCTGGTGAAAATGTAAACAATTGGACCAGAAAACGTACTTACCTGTGGGTGCCACTTTCAAATTGAGTGATTTGATTTGTTTTTGAAGTGAAAACTTCTTTAGCGGCGTTGCACACTTTTTGTAATGGGGAAGAAATGTTAAACTCGCGTCAGGACACGTGACCGTCAGGAGAGATTTCCCCCCTCCCCTTCTTTCTACGGCGGCGCCAACCGAAGTGAACCAAGTGAAACACGATAATGGATGGACGGACGGACGGACGGACGGACGGACGGACGGTGACGGTGACGGTGACGGTGACGGTGACGGTGACGGTGACGGTGACGGTGACGGTGACGGTGACGGTGACGGTGACGGTGACGGTGACGGTGACGGTGACGGTGACGGTGACGGTGACGGTGACGGTGACGGTGACGGTGTCGGTGACGGTGACGGTGACGGTGACGGTGACGGTGACGGTGACGGTGACGGTGACGGTGACGGTGACGGTGACCGTGACGGTGACGGTGACGGTGACGGTGACGGTGACGGTGACGGTGACGGTGACGGTGACGGTTACGGTGACGGTGACGGTGACGGTGACGGTGACGGTGACGGTGACGGTGACGGTGACGGTGACGGTGACGGTGACGGTGACGGGGACGGTGACGGTGACGGTGACGGTGACGGTGACGGTGATGGTGGACGTGGATGTGGATGGATGGATGGACAGCTGATGGCTCGACCGTCTGTGTAGTAGCCACACTGCGGTGTATTCGTAAAATTCGTGTATATAAAGTGTTTAAAATATGGAAATTGAACAAAATGCATCGATTAATGAAAAAAGTGACGCAGAAATAGTGAAAAAAAATTAGTTAGGTATATTAATTCAATTCATAATTGATTTATTTCAACGTTAATATTCAAGTTTTCACTTCTGCCGGCACTCCCGGAGTGCAACCCGTCTTTTTTTTTTTTAACTGATGTTCTAATTTAAGATCACGTAAAAGATCTGTTAAAATAATTGATTTTGTCAGTGATGTTTCAATGTAGAAATAGTTGAGAGATATAAAGTAGAAACCTTCTAAATACAAATGATTGTGTTACTAATTTCATTTAGTGAGTGATTGCGTAAGAATCTAACCTGAACCCGGTTTGACTTTCATTTCATTTTCATACTTTTGGAAATTGTTTGCGTGTTGAGACTTTTCTTACTTGAGTACCTAAATGAATCAAAATTTGGAAAAAAGGCCTCCTCGCGACCAGTTCATTGTTATGGACTTTATTTCAGCCCCCAAACATGTTTGACAGGCATTCATTCCTCCTACACAAAATATAACACAAAACAGTACATGCATAATGACCCAAAGTACCTACTATATACATTTTGCTGCGCATTGCACGAATAAAAGCTCCGATATACCTTCTGTATCAATCGTGCGCGTGTACTACGTAATTGGTGAGCCCCGGAGCGGCCAGCGGGCTGTGAAATGACTGTTAAGGTGTGCTTACACGGGCTGAGTTGCTCAATTCTGGGCAATGTTGGTATGACGGCGCGATTGTCAAGTATTATTTGCGATGCCAATATTTAGCCATTGATGCTGAAGACAAAATCAAAGATTGCTCATTTAATTACATAAACTGACATTCTGTGATTACCTGAACTCAGACATTGATTGTTGGTAAAATGTTAGGAAACAACGTCTACGGTTACAATATTTGTAATTATGTGAACACCAAAAATGAAGCAACGATGCTGATTAAATGTTGGTAGATACATAAATCTTTCAACATAATTTATGAACCTATGTGTCATTGCTTAACTTTTGATACTTGTACCTATTTTAGTATATTGTTTTTTTTTATTTGTAATTGTATGCAGTAATTACATAATATAATTATATAATTACTGCATACAAAATATTGTAACGTATTTTAAAAGAGTAACTACGGAGTTTCTTACCCATACTTTTCAACTACAATCAATTCTATTTCCTTATAAATGCTAAAGTTCAAAAATGCTTTTTAATGGCCTACTTCAAATCAATTATTCGACTTTTACCGTTTTAAGCGATATTAAACGAGGTAACGCCTACCATTATTTAGTAGTACCGAACATACGGAGCAAATCCTCAAATTTGCCGAAACAAGTGATATAATTTTGCTCAAATAATTGCTCCACCTTGCCGAGCAAATTAGCCCGTCTAAGTACAGCTTTACAGCTAGACTAGCTCCAAACGGACTCATATCTCGTTTTACACTTCACTGGTCACAATTATTGTAATATTTTGTGATTCTGATAATACCGATATTTATATGCTCTGCTAGCTTATACGAAAACAGAATTATATCTGGAGTAACACGAATGGACATTTATCTGTTTCATATAAACAAGATGGGAGGTGCTAAATTTTAATAGTCTTAAAATTAAGCTAAATAACCTTTTCTTAGTAAGAAAAAACCAGTCTTTAAAAATGGAAGTGAGTAGGTAATTTGAAAAATAATATAATATCATGAATGTTTTATTCATAGACCAAATTCATGAATAAATCTTTTGATCGAAAGTAAAAATATTTGTGTACAAAATGATCCTACGAATCATAATTCATAAGATACTTGTCTTATGACACAGCGGGCACGTACTCAATATTTTTCCATAATTTCTACATCAGCATTTCAAAATATGTAGCTTCAAAAGTAAATGCTCGCATAAAATAGTAGATTGTACAACTAAGGCATAAAAGAAGCTATTTTACCCCGAGACGTTTATATCCACGCGAGCCACAGGCGAGGGTGGATAGTTAAGTCGAGGGGTAAAATGGCTCGTTTATGCCTGAGTTATACACTCTGCTTTTCACTTCGATTGCGAGAAAATGAAACAGGCAATGAACAGGCATAAAGTATACAGTACATAATTAATCAAAAATGTTGCAAAACATAGCTAATTCCCGCCACCACAGATAATACCGCCACGAAACTTTTTAAAAGTTTTTTTTTTAATTTCAACATTTGTCATTCGACTTGTGTACTTCATACTGCCAAGTCATAAAAACGTTTCTTTGCGTTTTTAAATAATAATTGACAACTATTTTACCTGATTTTATTAAATTAACGATAGAAAACACGGAAGTGGTATAAATTAAAGAAAATGAAATAAATCACGACTTTAATCTGCGAAGTTTTATTGTGCGTGTGGCTGTTGGGCCTGATTACCTTAGTCTCAGAAAAAAAAATTACTTTATGCACTAGAACATAAAAAGCGATTTTATGTCGCCTAAGCACAACATAAAGACGAACTTTTAGAGCATGAGAAGTGAAAAAATCCTTATAGACGTGATATTAGTCGTCTGTTAAATTACAAACTCCAAGACTACAAGGGCGGATTCTAAGAAACTATGATCTCTTTGACAAAAACATTTTATAAGACTTTATAATCCTGCGCGAGCTGCTCTGGTACGCAAAATTATTAAGCGGGTATTATACAGAAAACTTTATTATTTCTAAGTATCTACGTAAATATAGTCTTTCTGACAGATTTACGCATAAAACTTCATACTTTACTAACATAATTATCTTTGTTTCAGATGATCATAATGATGATCATTAGGTCGGGAAAATTGTTATTCGGTTTTTATAAATTCGTTCAGTGTTACGAATATACGATCTAGGAGCGATAATGTTAAGCCCATCCCACATGTAATAGAGAGCGCATGCCACCTTCCGAACTGTCATTTTCATTTAAATTATTACCAATGACGGAGTCGGAAAACCAACAAGGTGCAAGTAAAAAAACACCTTAGGGTGCTCAACATAATATATTTATTCCTTGACTGTACCCTCGGCCTAAACCTTTTTGACAATAATTATGATGACTTCTACTTCTAAGACATATGTATCTCGCCTGAAAACACAACCACGCAATGTGCATGCGTGCAGATCTCAACTCGATTCTCCTCTGACTGGAGAGAGACCTTCATCCTGCAGTAAAATATTTCGACTCATCATATTATATTCACTAATTCTGATAATTATTATGTAGAAGCGTTAACTACGCACGTGCACTGTTTAATTACTGGAATAACCAAGTTATTAGTGTTCGCTTGAGGTATTCGCAAGGCTATACGTTACATAGAGATGAGGTTAGGTTGATCTTGAAAATGTGTTCTGTAATGAGTGTTCACTATGTTTGAAATTAACTTAATCTTACCTCACTGATGAAAATACAGTGTTATTTTGATAGACAGTCTTAAGTATGTATTTAAAGGTAAAAGTAGGCCCTTTTATTCACTTGACAGACGAATTAATTAGTAAAATTAACGTGAGCAGACAGGAGGACGCCGCCCATTTTCTTGACACAATTCCACGGCAAAATTAAAAATCCATATTCATACTTACTTAATAAACTAAATGCGAAAGTATCTTTGTCTACCACTGAACTAAATGTTAAAATTAAAGATAGGTAGCCGGGGATCTTGAAAAGGATTTAGGCTATTTTTCATCCTGGCCCGCAGACGAATTCGAGGGCAAAAGCAAGTAGTACATAATGCGTCACTTATAAAGTTAATAAGAACTTCTTGATCGACTGACGCAGAGCGGAGAATGTATCTCACGGAGGCACGTCGCTGTAAATTTAAGAGGCTTACTAGAGCTAAGTGTCCTTGAAAAACGCATGCACACATATGCGAAATCGACGCAAACGCCATCTAACGACGACGCCCATCACAATTATGACATAAAGCATACATGAGATTTAGAAGTAACGGTTTTGTGAGATTACGCCCTAGTATTCTAATAGATGGCGCGGAAACGATGTGCAAATAAGTTAAAGATCTAACACAAATTATGTAGTTATGTGTGACAACATAATAAATTTTATTCGTTTTGAGTGTGACTTGAAAAACTTAAGGATGTGGGTGATTTTGAAATAAAACTGATTCAATGAAATTTAAAACATTTTTAACCGACTTCAAAAAAGGAGGTTGTGTATTCGACCCGTATGTATGTATGTAATGTATGTATGTGTGTATGTTTGTATATATATTTGTAGATTTTCTAAAAAACTGATGAACCAATTTTGATCATTCTTTCACTAATGTGATCTACATACTTCCAGGAAGGTTTTAGTATATTCATTAGGTAGTTATTCTATATTCATTAGGTTCATTAGGTAATTATTCTTATGTAGTATGTCCGAAGTTAATATGCATAAATGTACTGCATCTCCGGCATTTCTATGCGAATTTTGATGATTCTTCAATGCACTAGTGTTAATTGAATTTTTGTGGGGTAGGTACAATTAGAAAGAAAAAAAAAACAACCGACTTCAAAAAAAGCACTACAGCGTGATAAATAACTATAATTTCGGAAGTCGGTGTCAAAAAACGAAAATGCGGAACCAGCGACACCGACTTCCGAAATAAAAGTTATCACTTTGCAGTGTTTTTTTTCTAAAACTATGAATTTTGGAAACATCTAAGAAAGTGCAGTCATTACGCTTAAGGTACGTATTTTCGACTTCACGTACAACTGTCACAGTGACGTATGTGGACGACGTGTAGATTTGTATTCGAGAGTCCCCGGGTTCGATTCCTAAGGTTACGAAATCGAATTTTCTATTTAAATGTCATTTTGAATTTTTAAATATATCTATTAAATATTTTTATAAATAAGTAAAAAAAGTCTGCAGGAGAAAGAAAGTCGAAAATATTAACACGGAAGTTAGGTATTTCTAATGCGCAAGTACCTACACGTTATCCAAGCTATTACAAAAATAAAAAAAATTCTGACCTAATGTTTTTATTAACAGACCGCGACTTATTGATAATGGGCATAATGAAATAGGTAACAGATTCATCTGAAAATTGCGATGAAAATGATCAAAAGCAAGAAATTAGATTTAAAATTGATTTTGTTTATAATAAATAGGAATCATAGTTATATATGAATGTTAGGTACCTAATCTTTCAGGCCGTTTACACATTATGCCGCAGCTGCAGCGGCACCGCCGTCGCGTCGTCGCTGCATCAGTCACCCTTGGATTTGTATGAACACACGGCGCCGCGGCGGCGCGCCGCAAGGGCTCATACAAATCCAAGAGAAACCAATACAGCGGCATCGCCACAGAATATAATAGTATGGCACCGCGGGCGGCGCACAGTGGTCTGAAAATCGAGCTCCATACTCATAGAAACTTAAAGTTCGGAAATAAAAAAACAAAAATTGTAATGGGTCAGGTATACCTCCCTTTACGTAATATTAACGTATGGATGGTATCAGTCGCTCCACGCGTGAGAAAAAAAAGTTTTTTATTTTTTTTGTATGGGAGAAAACACTTACCCCCTTATTCATAATCCTATTTTATCTCTATTTTAGCTAAAATAGGTTTATAGAACGTTTGTCTTTATCTGTCACGTTGTCATTTCTATGTGTAAGAAAGAGACAAACCCCATTTTAACTAAAATAGGTTTGATAAGTTTTATGAATAAGAGGGTTAATGTACATTTTTTTGAAACTGAATGGAACTGATAGGCTGGAGCTCACACGAGCTATTGTACGATACACAGCCATCAAGATGACATACAATTCATGCACCGTTCGGCGCCGCTTTGCACGTAGCAAATTTTTGAAATTTTGAATTTTCGATACGTGATTTTTCAAATCTTTGACGAGGTTAAATGAACTTGCCGATCGATTTACTTATACTATCGTTAGTTTTAGCCTGCTTATGACCTTTGTGATGACAACAATTAAAAATTATATTGATTATATACGTTTTTTTTTATTTCATTCCAAGAACTAACTCATTTAATCACCGTGATTATGGTTGAGTTATAATTATATACCAATGACATGAGCATCAACCAGCTCTAGCAGGGCCAAATGGGCCCTAGTCACAATAAAATTCTATTGTCTGTAATATTAAAGTCTGTAAAACCTAATTAAAGAATAGCGAACGATAATGAGGGTAGTTGTATAAAAATAGGACGTTTGAGCTTACTTTTATCAGTAGCTCTCAGTACTTGTGCGCGCTAACTTATTACGTTATTTTTTTTATTGTGCTGTGATGGAAGGTTGTGATACCAATTTGGACATTGTCATGTTTGTGACAAACAACAATTGTTTTTTACAGCCCAATGTTTTATTTGAAGTTTTTGAGAATACTATTGATTTGTCAGAAAATGAAAAGAGGGTATTGAAACAATTCTGTCAGACTTATGTTTGTTCGTTGAGGAACAAATGGATCTCGTGTAATCGCACGAGACGTACATACATAACAAAGTATGAGACATGGCTGCAAGAGAACATAAAATGGCCTGAGATCATGAAAGGAAAGATGACCCCTTATTTAGTGTCAGTAGAGCAGCAAACCCGTTCCAGTTCTGACTTTGTTTTAAATGAGGGTGCATCAACATCCTACACACCGGAGACGTGCAGTGTTGGAACATCAACATCAGTTGTGAGGCCGAGAAAATCATTTAAAGAGCTAAGCCCGCTACAGAAGAGAAGGAGAGCGGAAGACCTCCTAACGTATAGCACTGAAAGCCTTGCTCATGCAACCGGTTTGAAAGCACATGACAAGAATATAGCAGATATCGTTAAACTAGTCTCGGAGCAAAGAGGCTACAAGGATAAATTGTTAAAGCCCAAGGAAACTGTGCCTATATATTCCGCTGATAAAGCTTTATTTATTTTGACCTCATTGAAGCTTTCGAAGTGGCAGTATATAACATTAAGATCTTGTGCAAAAGAAGAAGGAGTACCACTGTGTCCTTCTTATACTGCCATCCTTGAGGCGAAGAAGGACTGCTGCCCTCCAAAAGTTACCATTGTACATCACGGAAGGAGAGGTAAAAGTAAAGCTAAATTTTGGATAAAACTGTGCAAAGCTTGGAAAATTCCTACGTGTGGAACCTTCGCTGGATGGCAAAGAGTTAACAATTATGTGCAAGTATGGCTTTGATGGTGCTTCAGGGCAAAGTTTGTATAAGCAAACTATGGCAGACGAAGACGATTCCAGTATGTTTATGTGTTCTTTTGTGCCTCTGCGCTTAGTTTGTGGCGAAGAAAAGGTATGGGAGAATCCAAAGCCATCTTCCACAATGTTCTGCTGACCAGTTTATTTTAAGTTTTCAAACGAAAACAAGTTGAACATCGTGGAAGAACAGGCTCTGATTGAGGCTCAGATTGAAGCAGTATCTAATTATAACTCAACCATAATCACGTTTGTAGAATCCTGTTGATTCCGTACTTATGTTAAACATATCACTTCACTGGCTCACTACCACACCAAGCGCCATCGTATATAGCCTGCTTCACTTTGTCTGTTTCCCGCCATTCCTCGTAACTGACAGATGACATAACATAACTGACAGCAGCTACCCCGCTTGTGTGAATGAGACAGTGTTTACATATCTATTTAATAGATACACTACAACGGTGATTAAATGAGTTAAGTAGTTCTTGGAATGAAATTAAAAAAAAAACGTATAGGTACTTATAATCAACATAATTTTTAATTGTTGTCATCATAAAGGTCATAAGCAGGCTAAAAGTAACGATAGTATAAGTAAATCGATCGGCAAGTTCATTTATTCACGTCAAAGATTTGAAAAATCACATATCGAAAACACAAAATTTCAAAAATTTGCTACGTGCAAAGCGGCGCCCAACGGTGCATGAATTGTATGTCATCTTGATGGCCGTGTATGGTACAATAGCTCGTGTGAGCTCCAGCCTATCAGTTCCATTCAGTTTCAAAAAAATGTACATTAAGTGTTTTCTTTTCTCCCATACAAAAAAAAAACAAAAAACTTTTTTTTCTCACGCGTGGAGCGACTGATACCATCCATACGTTAATATTACGTAAAGGGAGGTATACTAGACCCATTACAATTTTTGTTTTTTTATTTCCGTACTTTAAGTTTCTATGAGTATGGAGCTCGATTTTCAGACCACTGTGCGGCGGCGAGTTTTGATAGATCTTATCAAAACTCGTCGCCGCGCCGCGCCGCCGGCGGTGCGGCGCGGCGGCTCGGCGGCGCCGTATGTTCATACAAATCCTAGGGTGACTGATGCAGCGGCGCCGCGGCGGCGGCGATGCCGCTGCAGCTGCGGCACGATGTGTAAACGGCCTCAAGGATTAGGTACTCGTACCTAACATTCATACATAATTATTATGATTTCTATTTATAATAAACACAATCAATAAAAATTAAACTCTTGCTTGTGATAATTTTCATCGCAATTTTCGGATGAATCTGTGATTTCTTTATGCACATTATCAATAAGTCGCGGTCTGTTAATAAATTTAGGTTTTTTTTAATGTTACAATGGCTTAGAAAACGTGTAGGTACTTACGCATTAGAAGTAACTTCTGTGTTGATATTCTCGACTTTCTTTCTCCTGTGAAAGATAATTACATTGTAGACGTTTTTTTAGTTATTTATAAAAATATATTTAAAAATTCAAAATACATTTAAATAAAATTAAATCGATTTCGTATCACTGGGAATCGAACCCGGGGACCCTCGAACACAAACCTGCGCGTCGTCTACATAAGCCAATGTAACGATTGCGTATGGCGTCGAAAAAACTGAGCTTATGCGTAATAAGTGCATTTTCTTAAACTACCAAAATTCATAGTGAAAAAAAATATTCAGTAATAATAAAATGCTCTTACTTTGTTCGGCGTTTGTTTTATATGAACGTTTTGTAGTCCTCCTAAGGGAATGTTTCACTTTATTTCCCATATTTACAAATGATATAATTGATAGCAAATTATTACGCTATTTTAACTTAAAAGTATTTTATATTTACATGAAATAAAAATATTTACAGAAAGAAGATATGCAAATAGTAATAATAAACAATGAATGTATGTACATATAAATAATGCGGCGAAAAGGGCGACACGCCCGTATAGTATCAGGCCTCGGCCGGCATTATTCCTACACGGGGGTTTACCGTTTACGTACACATGCGCACTTATTATGTTCGGAACTATGAATATGCTATTTACAATAAAACTATTGTTTGAACTAAAAAAATAAAACACTATAGTTTGGTATGTTGCTTGTAGAATGATCTGACAAAAAATCAGAATGATTGTATGTATATTAGTATGGTTTCTATTGTAAAAAGAAAGTTTTTAGAGGTTTCTTCATGATTTTTTTCTATCGTACCAAATTAGTTGTATCATGTTTTCAAAACACTATTTATCTAAAAATTCAAAATACATTTCAATAAAATTTAAAAAGAAAGTACGATTTCGTAACCTTGGGAACCGAACCCGGGGACTCTCGAATACAAATCTACACGCCGTCCACATGCGCCGGTGTGACAGATGTACGCGGAGTCGAAAATACTTACCTTATGCAAAATGACTGCACTTTCTTAGATGTTACCAAAATTCATAGTTTTATTGCAAAAATAAAAATATTCAGTTAAAAATAAAATGCTCATACTTTTTACTTTCGTTCATATTATGTTCGGCTTTTGTTTTATATGAACGTTTTGTAGTCCTCCTAACGGAATGTTTCACTATATTTCCCATTTATTTACAAATTATTACCCTATTTTAACTTTGTTATGTTACGCGGACCACTGCCGGGAGACACAAGTGAAACGCCCGGGAGTTGGGACTCGCCGTACAATAGATGGCGCGCGCCTTGCACCCATACATAACAAACTTAAAAGTATTTTATATTTACACGAAATAAAAATATTTACGGAAAGAAGATATGCAAATAATAATAAACAATGAATTTACAAATAAAACTTAACAAAAACATAACAATCTTGACGGAAATAGTGCGGCGAAAAGAGCGACACGTCCGTATAGCATCAGGCCTCGGCCGGCAGTGTCGCTACACGGGCGTTCACGCACACATGCGCACTTTTTATGTTCGGAACTATGAATATTCGATTTACAAAAAAACTATTGTTTTAAATAAAAAAATAAAACACTATCATTTTAGTATGTTACTTGTAGAATAATCTGACAAAAAATCAGAATGATTGTATGTATATTAGTATGGTTTTTATTGTAAAAAGAAAGTTTTTTAGAGGTATGTTCATGATTTTTTTCTATCGTACCAAATTAGTTGTATTGTGTTTTCAAAACACTATCTATCTAGCAAATATCCTGAAGAATATCATATATTTTTCTGATTTTGTTTACTGTAGGCGATCATATACTTTTATTGTTTCGAAAACTACCGTTTTTTTGCGTTTAGCTCATGTAAGCGCCTTAATCAGGGCTTACGCAACCGCGAACGTGTAAAAAGGCAACAATAGTGGCAGCTGTCAGTGCTGTGGTACTTCAAGTGCCTCTGTCACACCGATATGACTTTATATCGTGTTAACTAGAACATGGTGCTGAGCTGCGTCTTATTATTTGGGTAGAAACTGACGGTTGCTTCATGTATTATTTATAAACTTACCTAAGAAAAGCTATTAATTTTGTTCAAAAACATGCTAAGGAATTCTCTAAAAGCTTTTCTCTATTATACATTATTTTAGGAATATACTCAGAAATCTAATCTCTGAAACTAATTTTGTTTAGGTACTCATCTTAGTAAAGGCAGCTTTACCCCGAATGGGATAATTAACTTCAATTTATATAGTCGGCCATTTTACTAAGACATAATAGCATCACTTAAGACCGTCTCCAAACATCCCATTTGTGAGAACTACACAATCCCCTGTATAAAAACTAATTGATGTTATTATCAACATGCATTTAATTAAAGAAAACAATTAATTGAATGAGCGTCGCTGACTCAATTGTTTTAGCGAATACAGTTACGCGACGATGTGACAGGCGGTCAAAAACCCCTAAAAGAAAACTTAATTAAAACTTACGACTTCATGCTATATGTCTTTCGGGTCGCAAGTCCCTTGGCAACAGTATTTAACATTTGTGGGCCAAGACGTCTCATTTCCGGGTTGGCTAGTTTTCATATTGGACAGTTTTTGTGCTCTTTGTGTTAAGTGACGGTTTAACTTTAAAATAAAGGAGAATTTCGGTAGTTGAATTTGCGACTTCTGAAATTCAGTGTTGAAACAAAGTTCTTTATAAAATCTTCACAATTCAAGGCAAATCAGAAAGGAGCAAGATTTCCAGAAGATGTTATACCTACTGTTAGTAATTGGTATTGTTTCCAAAATAGATTCATGTACTTTCAGCTGAAATTCTAATAAATCTAAATGGTAATAAATTAAGTTTGACCTAGACGAATCGTTATCCTCAACATCATCAAATTAAACAAAATATATTTTGCACACAAAACACTCCAAACTTAATAAGACAGGCAAAATAAGAGGCCTGATAAAAACAGGGCCTATTTAGACACACAGCGACTTTCCATGTCAGGCCACTACATCTGGCCTAGATCTTGTTATACAAACACTCCATTAACATGGGGATGGGTCGACCAAATGAACTGTACTGGTAGGTATCTGTGTATATTTACATACAATATGTCAAGTAAATACATATTACGTTTCACATGAAGTCATATCAATAAGGACGAGGCTGGGTTAACCCAATATCATATTATGTTTTGAAGAATTTATTTATTTTTTAATATACCTAAAATATACAGGGTGACTGGAAATTAGTGGCGGAGCCGTTAAGGGGAGGTAGTCTAGGGTTT
The DNA here is from genome assembly GCA_945859645.1 of Amphipoea oculea. NCBI lineage: Eukaryota > Metazoa > Arthropoda > Insecta > Lepidoptera > Noctuidae > Amphipoea > Amphipoea oculea. Next base: position 22,924,215 of record OX243873.1, read on the forward strand.
TTCCGACAGATATCACTATGAGACCTACCGTCCTTACTTAACCCTTTCCAAGATATTCCTACTTAAAGAGATAGTAATAAATCCTAAAAAAAAGTGATTTTGGCCTACTTTTTTTTGTTTTGCAACAAAGATATTCTAAATAAGTAATATTAATTGTAAAATTTCCGCTACTGTCATTATTTTATGCAAAAACTGCTAAACAAAAAGTAGGAATATCTTGGAAAGGGTTAAGTAAGGACGGTAGGTCTCATAGTGATATCTGTCGGAATAACCCTAGACTACCTCCCCTTAACGGCTCCGCCACTAATTTCCAGTCACCCTGTATACTTATAGCATAACATAATCAGCCTATAATGTTCCCACTGCTAGGACACAGGCCTCCTCTCGATTAGAGGAAATGGGCTGTAATCTACCACGTGGGCCGTGTGGGCTAGCAGATGTCACATGTTTTCAAATTTTTGGTTCTAGGACATGCCGGTTTCCTTACGATGTTTTCCTTCACCGTTTCTAGGGAGAAGTAGTGATGAATTATTTACACAAAGTAAAGCGTATGTCTGGGTTTGAACCCATGACCAACAGTTCGTAAGTCGGGGCCGTCACCACTGCTAAATATGCATAGGTTACAAATTAAAAAAAAAAACCTTATAAATCACCTGTAACGTGAAAGAAATTCACAATTTCACGACGACGTATTTGCCATTGCCAATACTACGAATATGAAATCGTGACATGTGCCTGCGATGCGGCAAAGGAATTTATTTGAGAATTTCCCGCTTGTGTACAATAGGTACGTATTACTTGAATACTAGATTGGCATGATAGTAACGGTTTCACCCTGGGAATGGAAACATTGTGGTATGTGAACTGCAATATCCAGAGCAACATGTCTGTGTGTAGACAGAAAGTACCTAAACAATAATAAAGTAATAAAAACTTGGCAGACAAAAATGTCATCGGTCCTAAAATTATTCAAATTTTTATATAAAACCAGCTTTTAAAATCATCTTTATTCAAAAGCGCACAAAGGATGAGTATTAAGATATTCAAATCAGACTTATCAGCGAAGGAATCTTAGAAAAATTCGACGAAAAATCGAAGTATTGAACAAAAAATGTAATTTGTTCGAATTAAACGTGGCAAAGCAAGTGCAGTAGATCTGATATCTGTAGCAGACATCGATGCCCCTCTTCACACTGGCGGACAAATTAAACGGACACCCTTTTATTGCTAATGAAATTACATTTAATTAAACCCCGCGAATTTATCTTTATGAGAGTAGGTGTGGTTGAAATTTCGTTTGGGCGATTAAGTTTAAGAGGTTTGAAGTACCCTTTTCTATTATGTTTTATGATCAGATTAAGTACTTTTGTTTTAATCATTTGATTATATACTTACTCAAATAATTAAAACAAAAGTACTTACAAAGTATTTTAATACATATTAAAATGGAATGAAAAGGTTCTGGAGTGGCGACCGTGTACCGGAAGACGTAGCGTTGGAAGGCCTCCCACAATGTGGACCGATGACCTTGTGAAGACCGCAGGAACCCTTTGGATGCGAGAAGCACAGAACCGGTCGAAGTGGAGGTGCTTGGGGGAGGGCCATGTCCAGCAGTGGATGTCTCACGACTAAAATGATGGTTAAAATAGAATTATTAAAATATTATATTTAAGCTTTAATAACATAATCATAATAATGCGCTGATCACATTTTTAATGGTAACAGCAACGAATAAAACGGTTTTTTAAATTCTAGGATGCTCTAATTAAACTGTACACGTGGATGACAGATTGGCAACTTCCTGTGAATGCACGGATTTATTTTATTGGAAGCTATTTTGTGTCACCTGTTAATTTATCATTGCCGTCAAAAGCATTTAGGAAAGGTGAAATTGGGATACAAATGTATGGATCTTGTAGATAGTATAATATATTTTTATAGTTCATCGGAGTAATAACAGCAAGACATAATATTTATTACTCATATACCCAAAACTTACTAATCTACTGTTGTCTATCTAGCAGAATTGTCTAGTTGTCTTACAGAATAATTAATAACATTCAGGTAACGTATCATAAAAACTCCAATATAGGGACGTAGGTAATAAAAGCCAACCAAAATTACCTGTCTGTCTGGACCTCTACCCGCCGACTCATCAAATCCGAGGGACGTGGAACGAGCATGTTTATTGTGCGCCCAAACTTTTGTCCCCCAATGTATAGAATGCAGATTGCTGCAATATTATTACAAGTGGAGGGGAGTGCTAACAAACTTCGTGCAATGAATGCCGACATAGCACCTGTTTATTATGTATAGTCTTGTCTCAGACATAGCCTTAGGCTACCCGAGTCGACTGGAACAAATGATATCTTATACAGGGATGCTCATGTAAATTGGTTTAGCTAGTTGGTATTCTCTAGAAAGTGGCTGAAGTTTAAGAAGTTTATTATTTCTCTAGGGCATTAACGTCTAGTCTAGTTATTATTAATTTGTGCTCTGGTGTTCGTGGAGATGGTAATTACAGTTCCGACAAGTAAAACAATTGGATTATTAGTTACAAAAGTTTTAAAAAACTTAACATTGTTATCGTAAGGCGGTGGTTTGTAGGTAGTAATTGAGTGAGAAACTGTTTGTGAACAGCACGTAGTTATCTTGTACTACTTTGTCTGTAACAATGTTACGTAAACAAAGTATGCTAGAATTATTTATTTTGAATAGCCCTTATTTCCCATACTTTAACCATCATATTCCTGCAAGCCAAGCTTGCAAGCGCGGAAAGTGAGGCTTCTAATTCTGGCTTCCCCTCATTAGCGACTCAATAGTCCGTCGCCACAGCGGATACCCGCCGTGGTTCCATTATGTCTGCCATTCGAGGAATTTGTCGCATGTGTTCGCATGTAATGTTAATTACAACGTACCACAACATCACGACTGTAATCCCCGAAGGGTTGGGCAGAGGTGTAACTGTAATACACCCACATTTCACCAGTTATGTTTAAGTAATAATGTAATATTAATGAGTACTTAGCTAGAGGCACTTCCAAGTTGATAGTTATTTAATTTAAGACTAGCAGTTGAGTACTTGTCAATCTTGTCATAAACTAGTTCTAAATTTTCAGGGAAAGTCGTTTTTAATAATCCGCGTAAAACGAACAGGCTTAGTCAATTTCGGATTTTGGTTTCCGAAACTGCCATCTGCATAGCTATTTACAAACACTCTATACGCTTCCGTATCGTATCGAACATTAATCATTGTTATCGTAGGAGTCTTCTAAACGCTGTTCACAAGTCCAAAACCCGAAAATTTTGTCAGTTTAAATCAAATAGACGCCCGCTATTCTTCCAACAGCTATTTGCTGTTGAGGGCAAGTCAAATCAGGTTATCGAAATGTCAGGTTTTCGATACGATAGCCTTTTTTTTTTTATGGATGGGAAATCATCAAATGACTCCCGCTCTGGGTGGAGCGAAGGGAGTGTCAGACTCTTACTGACTAAAACCCATCCGTGTTCCTTCCTTAGCCCTTTATGTTCCGGGGTAGCGGTAACCCTTTCGGACAATCCCGCACCCCCGGCAGGCTTCGGCCCTGGCAGGCCCCTTCCTTTATGCTGACATCTCTTTGAGGCGCGCGTGGAACACGTACGCGCCGTCCGGCACGGGCCTGGTCCTGTTCGGACGGTGAGCTACCCATTACTCTCCGTCCGCAGGCCCGCGCCTACGGTGGCCGGGAGTCGTCACGCGGCTCCCGACGCCTGGAGCGTCTCCCGCGGCGGCTGGGGTGTGAGGCTCTCTCCCTCAGCCGTTCAGCCACCTCCTTCGCTAGCATGACTGCTTCGCAGAAGGAGGTGACCGCCTCCCACTCCCTCTCGCCCCGGACCATGGCTTGAACCAGGGCCGGACGCGAGAGGTCGCCGCCGTTGTCGATCGCCTCAACGAGGGCACGGCGGTGCTCCGCCCATGCGGGGCAGACCTCCACCGTATGCTCCACCGTGTCCTCTGGGCGATCCTCGCAGTGGTGACACCCGGGCGTCTCCTCCCGCCTGATGATGTGCAGGAACCTCCCAAAACATTCGTGTCCGGTGAGGACCTGCGTCAGGCGATAGGTGAGGACGCCGTGACGCCTCTCTAGCCACTCCTCAAAGAAGGGTCTTATCGCCACTATCGTGGCGTGCCCTGCGCTGGGTTGCGAAAGTCGCTCCTTCCATGCCACCATGAGATCGCGCCGGAGTTCTGTCCGCTCCGCCGCGATTTGCCGCGGAAGCGGAGTTTCCCCCCGGTTCAGTGCCTCCGCGCGCCACTCATACAGGCGCGCTAGGACTATCGCCTCCAGATCCCATGGCGGCAGTCCGGCAAGGAGGCTTGCCGCCTCGCCCGAGATCGTGCGGTACCCCCGGATCAGCCTTACGGCTACCACCTTTTGGGGCGCGTTCAGATAGTGGGCGGCTCGCCGCCGCAGAGAACGCGCCCACACCGGGGCCCCGTATAGGGCCATGGACCGCACGACCCCCGCGTAAAGCCTCCGGCAGGAAGTGTTTGGCCCCCCCAAGTTGGGCAGGAGCCGCTTGAAGGCGGCCCCGGTCCTTTCCAGTTTGGGGGCCAAACGTCGGAAGTGTTCGACGAAGTTCCACCGGCTGTCGAGGACGAGACCCAGGTATCTCATCGTTGCCTCGACGCCGATGTGAACCCCTCCCGCCGTTAGTTGGGATCCCGATGGTGGCCCGTTCCGAGGCCCATGGAAAGACATGGCCTCGGACTTGTGCAATGCCACCTCGAGACCCAACCGCCGGATTCTTTCCACGACTATCGCAACCCCGCGTGTCATCGCGTCGGCCGCCGCCTGATGCGACCTCCCTTGCGCCAGGACTAGCGTGTCGTCAGCGTAGCAAACCACGCTGACGCCATCAGGGAGGTCGGCTCGCAGCACCCAGTCGTAACCGATGTCCCACAGGAGCGGCCCCAGAACCGATCCCTGTGGGACACCGCACGACATCTCTCGCCGGTTCCACTCCCCGTTGCGACCAGGGTAGATGACGGCTCTGTCCGTCAAATACGCCCCAATTACTCGACGGAGGTAGGTCGGCACCCGGTGATACCGGAGTGCCTCCCCAATACAGCTCCAGGGCAGGGTCGATACGATAGCCTGTCGTATGGTTGTGAATCAGGGCTCTGAGATCTAAAGCAGTCTGAAAGTAGGTTTTACGATTAAATGTTAGGGTTTTGGCCAAAAGTAGTGTACTTGCACTTTTTATATACTGCCTAACTCTACGGGGAATATTTGGCGATGTTAGGTTAGCATAATTGTTTACGTAGTCAAATTATTCGTTAAGGGTGACACATCCCAAAACAGAGAAAGGCGAAAATTTCCTAATATTATGTGTTATTGATACAGGATATGAAGCGATCATTCGTAATCGTGTAAGCCAGGGTCTAATTAGGTCGCGGTCACCGCTGTGGCGCCCTTTGTTACGCGTATCTTGTATACTGTGGCATCTGTGGGGTATTCACTGAAGATACATATTGATATAATATACGAAAAGCTTTGTGCCATAATCTTACAGATCAAAACGCCAGCCTTTTAAGATGTTTTAAATATGTGTATAAATATTGTTTCTGATCGATATCGTTGATACCGGTGCTTAAGCCTAGGTTAAGACTAGGTCTGGCGGTCTGGTCTGGTTTAAGAAATTGATTTTCAATTTTTTCTTATTGTAACAGATTAGGGAGTTTTTAAACTCAGTTTTATTTTTGTTATAAACCATGCCTACCTGGCGAAGTTTTATTCAGATTTAAAATCTCACTTGGTAGTTCGTAAATAGTATAATAATAACAGAATCTACCCTTAACTTAGGTACGTCTTTTGTAATTGGCTTTTAAAAGATGAAACTATTCATGAAATATTAAAACAAAATTATTTCTGCAAACCGATTTTTTTTTCCATTTTGGGTTTAAAGATTCTTTATTTATTCTAAAAGAACATACATTGTTCACTTAGCGAATAAATACATAACTAAGGTAAGGTAGTCCAGTAGCTAATATTTTTTTTATGTAGGTAGGTGTGATGTCGCATTTTGCTTCTGTCACACAGCTTATGTCGTTACATTAATAGATTTTTGTTGTTTTGCTGCTTGAGTTTAGATTTAAATATGTTAAAAGAGGATGTGCTCCTGATATCTGCCGGTAGATTTATTATAAAGTTGTACACCTTCGTATTTTATGTTTTTCCTGCCATATTGCGTCCGCGGGGGGTGCGTCTGTATTTGATTGGGGTTTCTTTGGCTGTACTTGGATGTTTTTGTGTTAAAGGATAATTGTGTATGTATAGTTTTGTTAAGAATTTTTCTAATAAGAATGCAGGAATTGAATGTGTACAGTTGATGAATGCTCATTAGTTTAGTGTGTTTGTATAGTTCGGATGTAGGTGTGTGATAATCATAGTTGAATAGAAGTTTAATTATTTTATTTTGTGCTATTTGTAGGTCTTTAATCGTAGATTTGGTCGCGCATCCCCAGATTTCAATTAGATAATTTATGTGTGAGCGAACTAATGAGTTGTAAATATTGTAGCGGATTTTTTTTGGAATTTTGTTAATGTATACGCGCATTGATCCCATTAACGATGTTATTTTTGTTTTTATGTGATCTATATGTGCTTGCCAAGTGAGTTTGTTGTCTAAACCTAAGTCCAAGGTACTTTTCACAATTACTTTTGATGATTTTAGTGTTGTTTATGTGTAAGGCTGGGTGGTCAGGATTTTTTTTATTTTTAGTTGAGAATATTATGTACGATGTTTTTGATGCGTTTTTAGTTTTAGTAAATTTCCAATTTTCTTAAAACAAACTTGTTCTTCCGTAAACATATCATAGCATCACGCATTTATTCCCTGAAGGGTAAGGCAGAGGTGCACCTACATAAACACAAACAAACCAACAAACATAGGCAACAACACAACAACAGCAACACAAACAAAACAACATAACAACAACAAACAAAGAACGTCAACACCACACACTGCATCAATAAATCAACAACATAGGTGAGTGTATATGGCATTTGTATATCTTTAACCGTCGTTACGGTTAGTCAGAAGTCCAAAAGTCAGAAAACCAGTCTTACCAAGGGCTCCATGTCAAGTATTGTTTTGAGTGGAAGCTGACATAAACAAAGTCGGGAAAAGGCTAGGCACATAATGTAAGATAGTGACATTGTGTATATTAAAGGTGCAGTTACGATAACACTCACTACTCGTCACTTGTATGTAGGTATATATTTATGTCTGTAATTTATATGGTGTACATAATAAAGAGTATTCTATTCTATTCTATTTTATCGTAACTGCAGCCTTAATAAACTTAATGTCAGTTAACACCAAACCCGTTATATCACAAAAGCACTCGACATGAACTCAAGCTGCTTGTTTATGAGTGCAGCTACTTAACACTAACTTAGCACAAGTACAAGCTAATCAACGCGAGTAAATCTACTCTTCATTATTTCAACGAACAGCGCTCATGCTGCGGGGTTCACATAGGTACAGTGATAGGAGGAGCGATTTAATACGTGACGGTCATCTACAGGGTGTTACAGAAAGGGTATATCAATACAAACGGGTTGAAGAGTGTATCTGGTCGAGAATCTCTGTACAAAATTTCAGCTCAAAAGCAGTAACTTTGAAAATGCTTAATATTTTTTTATTTCGATAGTTTATTAAATTGAAATCATAAAAAACGTGTCACTGCACTACGAGGGTCATTATCCATTATCTGTAGTGTGTCTGTGCGCCTAGTACACGCACATCACGCCGCCGCGCGCCAGTGCAGCGCCGTGATGTTGAAATAAAAAAATATTAAGCATTTTAAAAGTTAATGCTTTTGAGCTGAAATTTTGTACAGTGATTCTAGACCAGATACACTCTTCAAACCGTTTGTATTGATATACCCTTTCCGTAACACCCTGTATACATAATATTATAAAATTAAAGTCGCTTTTTGTGTCCGTGTTGTTCTTTTAAACAACTCAATGGATTTTCATGTGGTCCTGGGGTGGAAATTTTAATAAGAATTATAAAAGCTTCCTACGAAAAGGTCCTGTGTTTTGAATTTTGTTATTCACTTTTATGTATTCCATACTAAACTTTGAAGAAACTAAGACACTAATGCCAAAAAAATTAAATATATTTCAACATTACATTAGGTAATGCTCACAAGCATGTGAAAAATTAGGTTCAGATTTTTTTGCTTCACGAATTATAATCGCTTTCCGCTACCTAATATAGTTATTTGTGACCTCTACCTTACATTTAATAGGTATTAACACAACGACCCCAACAAAGTAATATTACTCAGATCTTACTTAGAACAGAAGCCCTCTGCTTAGATTAATACCTCAAATAGAATACATCTGCAGGTACTCGACCGTAGCCGCGCTACGCCGTAGACAAGTGCTACACCGTAGACAAGTACTACGCCGTAAAGTAGACAGCTACGCGGTTTTCTGTTGAAAGGGATTTAGCTAAATTTTCATTCTCTTTTGTTTTAGGGTTTTCAGAAGTTGAATGTAAATAATATGGGACCTTAAATACGTTTATTTTATTTATTTTTTCTAGATTAGGGTCTTAAAGATAACCATTTGGTCAAATGTTACTGGAAAATCGTTTTACTTTGAGAATAAAAGTGTGTTTTTTTGTAAAGTTTTTCTTTATCTCATGTGATGAAGCTTATCTCGTGTTTCTTTGTGGACTAGGTTTTGTATTAAACTAAGACCTTTAGTAGGTAAGGTAGGATTAGATGTTGGATTTTCAGAATTACTAATATATAACACTTTGTATGCCGGGAACGTGGATTTACGCGAGACACAATGGTTTTTTAACCGACGAAAAACGGAGGAGGTTATCAATTCGACGCGTATATTTTTTATTTTTTTTTTTTTTTTTTTTTATGTATGATCACGCATAACTTTTTACAGAGCAGTCCGATTTTGATAATTCTTTTTTGATTAGAAAGGATATACCCCGAAGGTGGTCCCATATAAATTTGGAAAAAAAATTCCAACCCTAAGGGTAGGAAAACAGGGGATGATTGATAGTTCACTCACTGATTGTAATGTATGACCACGCATAACTTTTTACAGATTAGTCCGATTTTGTTAATTCTTTTTTTAATGGATAGGACATACCTCGAAGTTGGTTCCATGTAAATTTGGAAAAAAAAATCCTACCCTAAGGGTGGGAAAATAGGGGTGATTTATTGTTCATTCACAGATTTTAATGCTGAGCTGTGTATTACAATTAAAATTAACAATTAAAAGGCCTATCTATGTTGGTATGTAAAGCCTGTTTTTTTATAAGTATTTTACTATACAAAAAATAATAGTTAAAGTAGGATTATATAACAGTTAATATCTAAAGTAAGGTAGGTAGTCATTTTAAAAGTAATCAAAAATTAAGCATGCAGTAATAAGTAAATTATAGCCTCAAAAAATTATAAAATAAAAACTTTTTAACAAAAAATTAAACCTCCGAAAAAACTGAAAAGCAAAAAATAAAAACCTTTTTTATTTTACCTTAATAAATAAGTTCTTAAACTAATGCAAGTATACCTAAAAAATTTTGAGTCGGCGCCAAACAATCAATGAACAAAGATCACTAAATTACCTTATAGAAATAGCCAAATCAAATTACTATTGCAACGTGAAATCTCCAGCGCTAAATATTAACATTCCAAACAAAAAGTGCGCTCTCCGCACGACCACTCGCAACGATATTAAGTTGCTTGTTTGGCGCCGACTCAAAATTAGTTAGGTATACTTGCATTAGTTTAAGAACTTATTTATTAAGGTAAAATAAAAAAGGTTTTTATTTTTTGCTTTTCAGTTTTTTCGGAGGTTTAATTTTTTGTTAAAAAGTTTTTAATTGTTTCTGTAATTACGGCATATTGCTGGCATGACAACTGAAATAATAAGAAGCGAATAATAAAAAGGTCCACATTTAAATGAGTACAAAATTAAGTTGATTTTCTTTTCAGTAAGATTCATGAAAATTATCTTTTAAAATTATTAATTAAATATCAACTTTTAAACAAAGCAAGAAACATTGCCAAATGAATGTTTGCCAAGATATCCTTCCTGAAGTTAAGTTGTGTGTAAGATGTAAGTGCACGAATAATTTCATTTTAACTTTATAGTTTTCTTGGCACCATCGTAGTTAACTTTCAAGTTACGGGAAGTTTATTTTATTAACTTGAAGAATGTTTAAACTAATTTACCGCTTGTAAGTAAGTGTTTCTTTGAATAGTCGTGAAAGCTTCGTTCTTTCAATTTGTAAACATTTGAAATTATTTATTCCGAATTATTTTTATTTAAAACTTCTGTTTTACATCCCAACTACAGTTTCAATGTTTACAGGTTAGCACCAAGATCAGACGACATGACTAGCTTACAATATTACTTACACTTAGGTTGCAAGATATTATTTGATACTGAGCCCCAAACTAGACAGTATATATCTTGGGGCTAGGGGTACGACAAAAAAAAAAACACTCCGGGAGTGCCAACAGAAGTTAAAAAAACAAAACAAACAGAATACTTTGCCATCACTCACTGACATATCGGATATACATTAAAACCGAGTACATCCCGAGGAAAGCCGAACACATCCGAAGCGGTGTGGGTTACGGTAACAGTGGCGCGAATTCAATGGTTTTTTTGCCATTTATCTCGAACACAATGATGATGAACATTCAAACAAAAAGCAGAGCATATAACTGCAGTGTACGTGGAAGCAATTATACAGAGCGCCAATTGCTGCTCCGAGCAAATGAGAGAGGACCACAATTGGGACGAGCGGTCTCGATATGGTATGCTGTGACATACTCATCATCTGCCCAGGCTTTTCTGCTTCTGGTCTAATTGGAGTCAGCGGATTACCAGTGTTTTACATGGAACGACTGCCTATCTGACCCACACAACCTAATTACTGGGTATAACGATACCCCTTGGTAAGACAGGTAGACTTTCGGCCTTCTGGGTACCCGTATTGACTTTCAAAGATCTACTAATGATAGCCGAAACTTACCGCTTAACGTGCTTTCCGAGGCATGGCACCCATCCACGGGCCGACCTTGCCAAGCAGTGCTTAACCTTAAATATCGTATTGTGCGGCTATTATTATTTTAGCTACGAACACCTCGTAGAAGTAACGTCTACTGACAATTAATTAATTCTATCAGGAAACAAACCTGAATTGGTACAATACAGTGTACTGCGCATTCACTTAACATCTGGAAATGGATAAAATTACTGTGTTGAGCAATAAATATTTGAATTTGAAAAAAAACTCCGGCAGGAAATTGCAAGCCCTAGATTACTTAAATTGAGCCTTAGCTTTTTCACCAGAAAGTCAATTCCCGTAATTATAAATGCAAAATCTAGTCGCTAAATGTCAAAAAGTTGTCAAAATGTAGGGAAATTAGAGATATTTTTGACAGATTGAGACTGAGATCAGACTGTGAACGTTCTTAAAATTACAAGAATTGCCCCACTGATGCTTGATATTGCTCAAATTATAGTTTTACCACTTAGATTGTATTGTTGTGGGTGTATAATGTTAATGTAAAGTTTTGGCTTTGGCGGTTTATTGCTTTTATTGGCAGTACTGAGTTGTTCACAGATATATTATTTTGATAATCATATGTAAAGACTTGTAATTGGCTGTCAGTCACATTTCCAATTTCTTAGTCTGTTTTGTTGAGCTGTAAGTCTTCCAAAGGAAATAAATAAATACCAAATCCTTTTAAATATGTAATGGGCTTCACGTCAAGCTATGCTTTCAATTTAATTTACATGTAAATGTAACTAATTTACATGATTGCTTAAAAAGAAGTTAAGTTTTGAATGAAAGTCAGTAGTGGTATATAATTAGACAAAGTTTGGTGTAGAGGTTACCTTTACGTGAGCAATGCATGAGGAGACTTTAATTTGGAGGTTTTATCAATTATTTTCATAATATTTTTTCTTGAACTTAGAATGTAAATGTTTATCAAGTAAAAATTAAGATGTGAAAAATGTACATAAGTAATAATAAGTATTGCAACAATTAATTAAAGCGTACTTTTTAAATATAAGTACTTAAAAAATACTACTCTGCTTCAAATCTACGACAACGAACTACAAAAGTAAAAAAAAAAAGTGTATAACATTATAAAGTTAGTTTTACCGGTAGCAGTAACTTTAATACCGCGTCGCGCTGAACCAACATTACTAACGAGCTCTGAAAGCTGCACATAAATAAAAGCTTTCACTGAAATTTTCAGCTAAAAATTGTACTCCATTGAAAATAAAAAACTACGCCATAATGATTTATAGTTTCTGTAAAAATTCACTGCTGTGTTAGGTTATAGTTTTAAGTTTCAAACTTAAAGCTGTGTTTGCACGGGACGATAAATTGCGAAGAACTTTGCCTGCTTCTCGGCTAAGTAATATCTACCTGTAGGATTTTTTAATTGCAGGTGGGAGGGGGGGGGGGGAGGCGAAGTCTGTTACAGAGAAGATGAACATGGATCAGCCCTTCTGTTTTTCTTCGATTTTTACAAATGTTATGAAAGATATCTGGCTGGCATAATATTTTGCTGAAATCATTTAAATTGTCACCAGCGGAAATTGTGTATTTGATTTTATAAACTGTAATTATAACAGTGTTTCCTGTGAGTGAAGTTGTTTTCTCTTGCCGACTGAAAGTTAAACAAATTATTTGTTTTAAAATGCAACTCTATTATCTTGAAGTAATATATTATTACAAAATGTGGGAAAACGTTGTCAAATACATACGTGAGGTTCCACGCTTTGTGTACGTTGAAGTCGCCGGTGTGTTACTAGCTTTTAGTTTTAACCGCTTTTACTTATATTGCAGGCTGGAGTTGAATTTGAAGCAGAGTTTAGCATTTTTATGCTAAAATTACGTGCAAAACTAAATTCTCTTAGAGCAGAGTGCTATGTCATGGACATAGATCCTAAGCTCAGATTTATAGCAATTGCTCCGCTATTAATTTCAGAAATTGTCTTCTGGAAGGATTATTTGAAATTGAATTGCTGATATCATAAGGTGTTGGTGGCGGTAACTTAGTAAATGTATGAATATTATCATCGTTTGCTTTTAAGCGTTAGTTTTAAGCGGTTAGAAACGAGATGAGATGGCTTGTTATATGATTATAGTTTTACTTTGTCATTTGTGGAAGTTAAGTAAAGACATTACTTGAGTTTGCTAATTTTTTTCAGACAACCAGTCTTACCAAGGAATATCGTCTTACACAGTAACTGGGTTGTGGAGGTCAGAAAAGCAGTCACTGCATGTAAAATAATGGTATTCTACTGCATCTGGTTTGACAAGAAGCCGAACCCAAGAGAGTTTTTTTTTTAATATCAAGTTCAACACAATAAAAAGTTAAAGTTTTGTGACATAGTCACAAAGGCATTAAAATAATATATCTATCAACATTCAGGATATTATTTTGATACCGCTCATCAAAATAGTAGATCTCCGTTTAAAAATAAGCAAAGTTTATCCGCCTGTATAAAGTTAGGGAGGATCAGCTATGTAGAAATAAAAACGGAAATAAATCACACTCCAGATAAAAACTCTAATTAAAAAAGTCAATCGGCGAGAAAATCGGATTCGGAATTAAAGCAATTTGTTCTATCTCTAGAAACGAATGCGGAATGTTTACACAACCTACGTTTTTATACAGATACTAGCTGCGCCACGCGGTTTCACCCGCATAAGTTTCGATCCCGTAGGAATATCGGGATAAAAAATATCCTATGTCCTTTCCCGGGACTCAAACTATATCTGTACCAAATTTCATCTAAATCGGTTCAGCGGTTTTGGCGTAAAAAGGTAACATACTGACAGACAGACAGAGTTACTTTCGAATTTATAATATTAGTATGCATATTAGTATGGATATTAGTATGGATTGTTTAACCGGGATTGAAAAGAACTCTCATACTGCTCCTGATATTTAATAATTTATTTATTTATTAAAACTTTATGCACAAGTTAAAAAAAAAATACTATACAAAGGCGGACTTAATGCCTGAGGCATTAAGTCCGCCGCATAATTGGTTGATCAACAACAATATCTCTAATCAATGGCTATTAGAATTGACCACGTATGCAATTGAATAGACATTCAAAAACTAGGTCAAGTAATAAAATAAGTTAAAATTAATGGCAGTAGGTACAGATGTATACACAGATACAGGCATTTCTTAAGTTGCTCCTCACAACTCGGTCCAATCCCAACCCGCTGCCTTTCATTAAAGTTCCCATTTAAATTGGCAACTTTTAATTAATAATTAATTTTTAAACTTTGCTTACGTTCTCGGCAAATTCATTATAAACATAGTTGCCGTATAAGCTGAGGGGGTTATTAAAATGCATGGCTCGTCGCCTCGCTCGGTGCTAAGTGCAATACTAAAAATTGTAAATGGCCAAGTTTTTACCGCTCAAGTTTGGTCGCCCTCGCGGCTATTGACTGCAAAAACGTTGGTAAAGTTGGTAGTTATTAGTATTATATAGAGGTTCACTTCGATAGGTCAAAAGAATGAAGTAAATCTTTTATTCACTGGTACTTGGAATTAAGTGGAAATAACGTTATGCGATCGCTAAAATGAGAGAACAAAGCATTCACAATCTAATCCAAAGTAGTTTTCATTTTCAAAACTTCAGTTGCTTTTGATAAAACGTAACGGTGCCAAACCACGTCGTCGTGACTTTCATTAAAGTTAAATTACATAGTAGGAACTATGTGGAAATACGTTTTGAAATCGCTTAAATATAGCGGAGAGAAGAAAGCATTCAGTTCAGAATGTATACTGCCGATTAAATTATAATTATAATTCTGTTACTAAATAAAATAATAACAGTTAAGCTTACAAAGACGCGATTTCTCTGTTCAATTTGCTTACGAATTAAATTAGCGCTCTAGAGGGTGTAGAGTTCACACAAAATCTGTAATCTCCTATACTTTTGAATAAATAGTGTGAACCCAAACTAACTTGACATTTGCTTGAATGGATAACCTTTTAACATAGTGTTCGTATATTTACACACACACAGTGTAATAGGTGGCTCTTATAAAAGGTATCTACATTTATTAACATTGACATTTTAATGGTATTAAACAAACATTGTCTTTCGAGCAAATTAAAGCTTCAGTGCTTTAATTAACGACATTTAAAATGATTTTACTGCAATTTGGGTGAGATTCGGTTTGTTTTGGTTTGGTTTAGGGTTTGGAGTGTTCTTACTATAAAAGCATATTCTTTCGACTGTATTTAGTAAGTATGATTATATGACTAAAACACTCACATACGTACAGTGATAATTTTATTGTGCTTTTACTAAAATGTTTTGGAAGAAAATTGTACTAAATACTTAATTTGAATAATTGTCCCTTGTCACATCAATAACAAAAAAAAATGCGTAGGCACCGCCTATTTTGGGGATCACTCTTTATCTAATTATGTTAAAATACAACTGGTTCCCGGTATGATTACGAAAATGTCTGTAACAATAGTTTAATCAAATTCTTTATTCTTTCATTCTTAATTCGGTTTTTCATCGTGCGAATAAACAGTTTCGTATCTAGTCACACTAAACTCTGTCTTATCTTAAAGGTACCTGAGGAGTGGAGACAGTGTGCCTGGGAACGAGCCAAGCCCACCTGCGAGCTAGAGGCACCAGCATTTCACTACATTACTCTTGTTTAAAGTAATTTGTCACCCTCTAGCTCTTACTAACACAATTTATAGGCAATTCCTGCTTGCTCGGGCCATTATGAAGTATATTCACAGTTAATCTAGATGGCTATAAATTAAATATATTGTTAGCTGCCGGCGCACGGGACATTTATGTAATATATAACAGCTTTTGCCCGCGGCTTCGCTTACGTTGAGGTCGAAAGTTATCCCACGGGAACACACTACTGGGATGCAGAGTATCCTAAATCCTAACCCGGGTTGTAGTTCATCTGTATGACAAATTTTGTTTAGGTGCGAAAAGGTAACAGACAGACATACAGAGTTACTTTCCCATTTATAATATTCCATATTACCTATTGTTATGGATTACCGACAGTGCGACAGTACCGTTGTGTTGCGGTCAGCTGCAGTAACAGTTGCTACACAACAATGGCACTGTCTTCCTTACGATATAAAGACGAGATGTATGTCAGTGACGTATGTGGGCACGTCTGCCTGTTGCAGACTGGTCAAGACGCGCTTATACACGTTATTGTCGAGGCTTGGCAAGCTAGAGCAATGTGATTGTGTGTCAGGTACTCAACTGTGGATAAGACAATAGCTTTGTGTGGGGGTCGGCGGCAGGAGTATGCTTTGACTGCTATCACTAAGTAACTGTGTTTAGTATCAAATGCACTATTGTAAATACCTAGCTGTAAGTTTTCCAAAAAATATCAAATTAAATAAATTCGTCCTAATATTATAAATGCGAAAGTAACTTTGTCTGCCTATCTGACAGTTACCTTTTCATGTCTAAACGGCTGAACGGATTTCGATGAAATTTTGCACACTGGTAAACCATGACCTGCGGGGTAGTTGCGTAATATGAATAAAATGGCAATCGATTGCAATGGCTTTCATTTTGACATACATTTGTTTATTATTTTGAAAAATTCATCCGCTTAGCAACGTACTTTAGTAACGCAATGATGTGGCTGAACTGTCAAAATGAAAAGCATTGCGATCGATTACATACCTTTATATGTGTGCAACGCATTTACCCCACTGGGTACACACACACACACACACACATAGGACATAAACTTTATATACTTACTATCCCGATAATACGTTCTGACCTCCACACGGGCGAAGCCGCGGAAAAAAGCTAGTATAGTATAAGCCAGTCTTTTACCCATTGCAGGAGACTGAACGAGGCACAATAGAAGATTTATTGTTATTACGTCGAGAGGCGTTTAGTGTCTCGCTAAGTGTTAAACTTTCTCATCTCGTTTTTTTTCTATAAATCGATGATTAAGTCTCTTTGATAATAGCAATGAAGAAGAAATTAACGAGCCAGTAAGGACCTGTAGCTCCTAATAATAACTCCTAAGTAACAATGCTATCTGCAGCATATAACTAATGAAGTTGGCTGAAACCATGAATCACAAATCAGCAGGATCGTAAAAACATACCTACTGATTGGGCTTGTGTTCACATTTTACGAGAATAAGGGCACTAGGGCATGACAAATGGTTGTTGTGATCAATAGCGGTAGGAAACCGTGACAAATTGATCCCCCGCAGTTTACAATTACCAAGCAGTATTTATTGCTGTCAATAAAAAATAATATTTAGAGATTAGTAATAGTTTGTTAATGGGAACTATATTTTCTATCACCAAAATTTATATTTGTCATCAAGTTGTATCACCTAATAAATAGATCTATCGCCACGAAATATTTTCGTTCTCAGATAGCGGGGCTCCGTCGACATAGGATGCAAGAACGAGCGAAGGGCACCCCGAAGTTCGGTTTGGTTAGGTTACTTTAAACCCTTTACACAGAAATAGGGGCCCCGCGAAGCGGGGCTCCGTCGACATAGGATGCAAGAGCGAGCGAAGGGCACCCCGAGGTTCGGTTTGGTTAGGTCACTTGCATTGTTTGGTGACTACATTTTGGTGACAGATCTACTATTTGGAGGACAAACCCTATTATTTAAGAAACACAAAACTAATTAAATTGGTGATAGCTTAAATGATACCCTTTGTTAATAAATATATAGTACAGTCAGCTTCGATTAGTTAAATACATCCACAAGAATTCATTTAATTGTCTACAAGCTTCGTTTCTTAGTAATGTATCAATGTGTAGCCACAAAACATTTACACATTGGGTACTTAGTTGTAGCTACACATTGATACAGTATTATGGAACACAAATTGTAGACAATCAAATTTATTCTTGTCGATGAATTTTTCACCGTATAATTATGAACATCGTTAGTTTATAATCTATCCCGCGAGATTGTAACCTATCTAAAAATTATGACCTACAACATACCATTCGATTAGCTTATAATCTGTCCATTCCATTGTTAAAAATCGCACCTTGCGCTAATACTATACAGGGTGAAATTGAAAACATGCGACAAATCGAAATGGGAGATTGTACTCATCATTATGAACAACTTTTACTATGGGACCAAGCCTGAAATCGCGAATAAAAAAATCAGCTGTTCCCTACATTTATGTTCGCATAACTCGTCAAAATGTAGGAAACAGCTGACTTTTTTTCACGATTTCATGTTTGGTTCCATAGTAAAAGTTGTTCATAGTGATGAGTACAATCTCCCATTTCGATTTGTCGCATGCTTTCAATTTCAACCTGTATAACTCGTCAAAATGTAGGGAACAGCTGATTTTTTTTTCGCGATTTCAGGTTTAGTCCCATAGTAAAAGTTCTTCATAATGGTGAGTACAATCTCCCATTTCGATTTGTCGCATGTATTCAATTTCAACCTGTATAGCCAAGTAACAGCTATCAACTTGCCTGCCGCTGCCGCGGCACCGCTCGCGACGCCGACGCTCGCTCGGCTCCGCGCGGTTGGTCACAGTTCTAACCTAACCTAACTCATCTGGTCGGAGTGCACTGGCTTAGTTACTACGACCAATTTGGCTACCGGCTACAATTCTACGGGTGATAAAGTCGGACAAATTGCGAGAGACTATACATAGTAGTACATTCGTCTTTGCATATTAAAAAATGTACTAGGTATGTGTATCATAAAATGTGCATTAGCTTAGGTATTCCCAAAGAGATTTAAGATAGGTACAAATAATTTTAATGTCTTTGGGTATTCCTATTTCACATGAAACAAATACAACTATTCCAAAGTATTGTAAATTACTTATTGTAAAGGTAAGACGTAGCCCCAAATAAATAAAATAAATATTAATGTTTGTCACATCTGGCAATACCGATATCCGAAACTATCTTTCAATAAGAAATAGAGACCTACCGGAATGACAAACACATTGCTATAATAAACTAACACTAGGCGCCAACTAACTCGATAGCCTCCATCTTACTTCCTAGCTTACTTCACAAACTGTAGGAGTTTCGGAAAACACTAAATTTTTACGAGGCTTTTCCTGTTGCTTTGAAACTTACTTATTTACTGTAAATATAGTTAGTACCAGTGTGTATTTATTGAGAATTAAGCAGTTTATCTATCAAAAAATAACCAGGTGAAATACTTTTGGGTTTTAGATTCCACATAATGAACCATTTTATAATTTTGTCACTGCTGGGACTCAGACAATTTAATAACAATCTACGAGTACCACGCGGTTTTTAGTACGGTTTGGTTTTTGATAAAGGTTGAAAAGAACTATATATTGATTGTTAAGAAAAAAATTGTTTATTTTCTGGTTGATAAAATAAGGAGTTGGAGTAATTGATTTACACTTCGGCTTTTATTAAATAATGTTCATATGACCTTCCTCCTGTGTTATTTTAATCGAATAGGTATGTGTACAAAATATGGGTAAATTATTTTGTAAATTCCGATACTAGTTTTTGAACAAAACATATTTTGATTCTGAATATTGCCATCACTCTAGATAACAATATTTTCGGAGAATATCCATTTGGTATTGAAATAAATAAATTCTCAATTCTAAAGTCCGTTTGTAACCGGGTATACACATCACTGCGTCTATGCCAAATAAAACCAACAAAAAGGGTTAAAAAATCGCTGAACCATAAACACCTATATCTAGATAATTGGATACGTCACATGTTCGGCCATTTTGTAGTCACTGAGGGCGAGTGTATTTACTCACTTTACGGTTAAAAAGGTCATGTTTTTTTTTAATACAATGGGGTGCTAAGCTAAGCTATGGAGTTTTGGTTTGGTATTAACGTAATGGGAGTCAAATGTAAAAAAGTGTTGGTACCTACAGCCCGATTTATACTTTATGGCAGCTTTGTAGCGCGCTACTCGTTGCGCAGTACCTCACCCCCGCTGACACGTGAATTTGTTATCTCATATTCCGAGCCGCCATAATGTTTGAATCGGGCTGTACCATTTGTTTTGTACCAGACTCCGCTTCCGATAATGTAACAATCGAGCTTTCTTTTACGACAAATAAGGCCCATCGTACATGACGTGACTTACTAACGCGTTATTAACTAGTTTGTGAATAGTTGCGTCATGTAGTTACGGACCGCCATTGAAATACTATTGCTGTGTTATTCGGGCTATTCATCGGTGATTTGAGTATGCAACATGTTAATTTTAGTGCTCATGTACACGAGCGGCACGCGTCAACGGCAAAGGCAACTGCAGCCGCCGACACGCGTCAACTGCACCCGCCGACGCGCGTAGACGGCACCAGTTGCCTTTGCAGTTGACGCGTGTCGCTCGTGTGTATGAGCACTTAAGTAGCGTCGTGGATGATGGATGCATTCCCGTTTGCTGTCGGTTTTGCAACTCGAATTACTACTTTGGCACACACACGTTTGGCACCAAAGTTCTTTCACTTCAATTATTGCTTTGATAAACAGCTGATGCACACATCTCTCTTTTTTAACTTAAAAAACGTTGTTCTCAAATGAAGTGCATTATGAGATCGTAAAGAGAAGCGATGACAGGCTCGCATCGAGCTCGTAAACCGACGAATGGGGCTCGGCAGACAGACAGCATGCACTTCTGTCGGGCCGAGACTGAACTAATAATGTACTACCAACGTAATATATGAGACGTGACGACTGAACGCACAGAAGGCTCGATCATACTATACTTACTCGTATAGAAGTGCACAATAGGTAATACGGGCAGTATAATCGGAGCCCCGAGAGGTTCGCCAAGTTATGCGGTTTATTTGTTTTCCATCCGTGTATAGCGTGTTCGTGTGTCACAGTGGACGATCCAGCCAACATTTTCATACAAAGCAAAGCTAAGTACACGTGCGTAGCTTAGATATGGGCTGCTGTGAAGCGGCGCCTTTACGTTTTGGTCTCGCAATCTTGGTTTCCTTGTAGAGTGATGATATTGACTGGATAGAAAGAAAATAAATCAAAATAACGTAGCACCTGAGGGCTACTTACAGTCTCGGACATTTGCAGTCAAAGAGTTTAAGGTAATTACTTTATATCATTGTATCATGTAGTGAACCTTCTTTACCTATCTGCTCTTGTGATAACATACGTCTACCATACGAGATGAGCATCTGATAGATATATTGCACTGTTGTAAATAAAACTTTGTGTTGTCTGCGACTTTACTGCCTGAGTAGTTTCTGCCAGTCGGTAAAGTTACAATCTGTCTGACGATATGCTAAAATAATATGATTACACTAGCAGGTACCTATATGAACACATACGCCGCAGAAAGTTCAATGGCCATTTCCATGAAGATTGTTGGGAAGGTTTATTGTTGGGTAATAACTTTTACAACTGCTATTAAACATTAGGGACGTTATTATGATTAGTTAAAAAAATACGGGCAGTAATCTATTATTTTGGCGGTAGCGGTAAATTTGTGTGACAGTAAAACATGAACAGTAATAAAAAGAAAATTAGTCTGTTATTTCATCCTACAATGTCAGTATAAAAAATACTCAAGTAGTGTTATAAATGAATGGTCATTATGTTGGAATGGGCAGTTAGGTAAAGAGTTCGACAGTTCATAGGTTACGTTGGAGTTGTGACCGACCACGCGCGAGCCGAACCGGTCGCAGTATCTAAAGCCAAGGCGGTGTGCCTTGGCTTAGTTACTGCGACCAAATAGGCTAAGTTAGGCTAGAGCTGTAAGGGGGGCATGCG
This sequence comes from Amphipoea oculea, assembly GCA_945859645.1. Lineage (NCBI taxonomy): Eukaryota > Metazoa > Arthropoda > Insecta > Lepidoptera > Noctuidae > Amphipoea > Amphipoea oculea. The sequence continues at coordinate 22,946,055 of OX243873.1, forward strand.
GGGCCCGCCAGCTAGGCGGGCATGCGCCGGGGGGGTTGTGGAAGTAAAGGCTGAGCCGGTTTCCCATGGCCCTCCCATCACGGCGATGCGGGAACACCGCTGAGTTTTAGTGGGTATACTGTCGGTGTCATTCCGACAGGAGTCCCACATACCCCGTCTCGTCCCCCACGAGCGGGGATGCGTAACGCATTTCTCAGCGAAAAAAAAGAAAAAAAAAGGCTAGAGCTGTAACCAACCGCGCGAGCCGAGCGAGCGCTAGGTACTTCCAAGTTAGATTTCTTAGCGACTTATTCCGATTTGTTAACTGCCCAAACGTAACTGCCCGTTCAGTCATTTTACTGCTCAATTATTTATTTCACTACCCATTCATATATTTGTTATGACTCATTTTTATTTAGTTTACTGCTCAGATTTTACGACCGAACTTGTTTCCTGCCGAACAAAACTACAATAAACAACTACCGCTTTAAATCAGTGCCTTTCAAATAAAAGTCTAATACGGGCAAAAATAAATTAAAACCCTTTTGAATGGGTGACCATCAAGGGTGGACTGAAATATATCTACAACTGTATTTTAGTATTACAGGTCTCCTGAAAAATAAAAGGAATTGAAGAAAAATAACAAAAGCATGCGAAGAGCTGATCTGTAATAGAATCGGAGTGAAAGTCTCACACATGCGGGAACTGTGGCCTGATAGCAGCAGCTTTGTGCACGACACGCTTTGTCGACGTGCATCTTTGGAAAAACGGATAGGTCATTGGAAAGATGCGGTTTTTGAAATTACTTCTCTAAAAACGTACTTTAAAAATGTGTGGCCTTTAATAAATCGAGAGAATCTTTGTTTCGGTCAAAATCTGATTGGAATACCTTTAAATCAACTCAGTCTAAGTAGCCCAGTCGAAGTAAAGTTAATAAAACAAGAGCTGTTTCATACAGATGGTCACATCAGCTATTTTACGACTTTCAAACTACCCTGAATTACAATGAGACATGTCATCATTGTTGCTTAGATCGCTGAGCTGGCTATACTTTATAACACAAAGGTACCTACATTGTATACATCTATGTAAAGTATAAATCTTTTCCAACTTTGTAGTATATAATTTAGTCTGCGCGGTATGACCGGAGACTATAAAAGTTTATGTAAGGTCTCCTACGATGTAGGTAGTGCCCCATAAGACATTTATGTACCTACTACACTATGTTTTGTTGAGCCGTATATCACACGTCACATTGACCATATTTTAAGAAAGAAATTCTATATTATTAATACAATACAGATAGTGTAGTACTTGGAAAGCGTTCATAAAGTCATTGAACCCAGATTTCCGAGACATAAAATAGCCTCTTTTTCGTACTACTCGACACAGTCATGTATGACGTAAGAGTCTGAAAGGCACAATTTCCCAATATTTTAGTTATCCAATAACTGAATCCTGCCATCCCTCAGTCTTTCATATCTAAATGATAAGCTTGAACATTTTAACCAGGCTTGCTATCATTCTGAGCTTATATGTACCTATCCGTCAACTTCGGCAAAAATATACTTTGCCGTCATTCGGTAAAATTTTGTTCTTTATCGGAAATCATATCGTAGAAACGAATCTAGATATTTGTTTGTTTTATTCTAGACAGCACAGAAAATATATTCCTTACTGATGTCCCATTTTGATCGTATCAAAACGAATCAATCTCAGAGCGAGCGATTCTATAGTTTTCCTATTCTTAAATCAAACAAAATTTTGCAATTTATATGTATAAAGCAGCAGAATGCGTGGAGTAAGTAGTCTTATGTTAAAACGTTTCTAGTTTTATGGTGGGATCAGTCAGCTTGGTTTAGTATTGAGTATCATAAACTAGGGTTGAATCGAATATAGTAGCGTTCATTAGAATGAGTGCACGTATGCACATGCAGACTTCGTAAATTGGATATAAGTATCCATACTATAATATTATTATAAATGCGAAAGTGTCTGTATGTAGTATAGAGATAGTTTGAGTCTCGGAAAAGGACAAAGGATAGTATTTATCCCGATATTCCCACGGAAAACTTATGCGGGTGAAACCGCGGGGTGCTACTAGTAAAATATACATATTTGTCAAAACCGAAATTATGGTTTAGAATAGAATATATTCTTTGTGTGTGTATAAATATTGTATCTTATTAAGCCTACTGCATAGGAAAAACAACGATTGTGATGTGGCATTACTGACGTCATAGCCGAAAGCAAATGTCGCGCGAGAAGGAAAACAATTACGCGTCCGTTCATCTGAATAATGACGTACACGAACTGATTGATCTCGCGATTACGTCTCACACGAGCGCGACGATCGCATACTCGCGCCACAATCGCTCTCAGTTAGGACGCGGCCTTAGGGGTTGTTCATTTAATACGTAAGATGATTTGAGGTCCGAAAAAGTCTTGTTTTTTCTTACATGAAGGTGGGAGGGTTCTAGATTATTCTTACGTAAGATCACAAAAGTGAGCAAAAATTATGTATAAGTTTTAAAAATTTTTGCTACTTTTTCTTTGCAATTTTGGTAGATATTGATCTTACGTTAGATTCATAGGGGGGAAGGGGTTCATTCAAGTCTAATTTTTTCTTACGTGGGGTGGGGGCGAGGGGCGTCAAAAATTGGTTGAAATTGTCTTACGTAATAAATGAACAGTCCCTTAGAGAAATTTTAAGCGAACGAAATATTAAAATAAAACTTTCTTCAGAATTAATTTTCTGTATTAAATTATGAATGGTGTTAAAAAACAGGAAAAGAATGATTAACATCCAGTTGAATGCCTCTGAAATGTTTTCATAAAAATTTAATCGGGAACACTTTGTTGGTAATTTATAACGAGGATAATAATCTAATTAGCGAAGTTTTTGACAAGTTTCGTGAAAGTATTCAGATTGTTTTACTGACAGTTATTTTGAGAAAGCTAAGTGAAATGTTGGTTTTCGTAAATTGGGCCATGTTGAGTATTGTTACTTAATAATTAGTATGTAAAATAAAAAGTACAAAATTAAAATTGTTTCATTTTCCAGGGCAAAGTAAATGAGTCTGACAGCTCTCGGCTTATTTCTGCGATAGTGGATTAAGAACCTGAACCAACAAGATCGACTTAGTTCTATTTTTCAGTCTTTTTAAAAAAATAATAACGTTTTTTACCTAGGTAAACAATGCTAGTCAAGCAGTGATGTACTTAAACCTTCAAAATAATAAAAATAAAAGTTATAATATTAAAATCAATTAAATTCTTAATTTTACTTAATTATTATTTATTTATTCATATTTAATTTTACATTAAATATTATAATTCACAACTTATAAACTAAGAACTCAAGTACTTGCACTATAAAAACATTTACCTATCAATAAGTATAGGTTTTTGTTATATTACGCGTAAGTTGATGCACACGATATAATATAATTAGTATTCACACCTTCATTGTTAGTACCTATTACAGTAAACACACCATAGGTATGCAAATACAAAAACCTTATAGGAGTCACGAAAAATATGTCAGCTTCCAGAATTCTGGTATCTAGCTTTCATTTGCTATTCTTTTCCTTAACGCAAAAAACACAAGAAGAGTCCAGTTCGTGCTATGCGCACTGTAAACCTGTCATAAACAAAACACACGTCCACATGAGTTGCGGTCGCCATTTTTGTCACGTCAGCGACGCGGGCATAATCCCCGCGTCACGGCAGCCGACACGCTCCATCACGCTCCGTCACGCCGCGGGCACGCTCGCGGCACGACAACCATTCATCTTGTTTTGCATTCGGTGCGTATTTCCGAATAATATCAATGTTATTATTGAATAAGAGGAATGTGACGTGAACTGATTGTGATCTGTGAGTCCTGTGACTGCCGAACGTATTGAAAATGTGTCTGTTTGTAACGCGTGATTTCATGTTATAGGGATTGAATTTTTTTTGCTTTTTCCTTGTAGAGGAAATGATATTGCGTCGCGTTCTGCTGAAAAATAATAAAATATAATCATAACATTTCTATCAGGCGTGATTGGAGTATTCAGAAAAAAAAGTGAAATATCTTCGAAGTCATTTATAGCATGTAGCAAGGCTCAAAAAAGATGTCTCCGATCAATGTTTAAACTTAAAACTACAGACACTGTTGCAAGCCTTATTTTAAGCAGTAGGGTTCTTCTGCTTAAAATAAGGCTTGTAGGTAACAGTGTCTAGGTACCTACAATATCTTGACACATCCTTGTGTATTTATATTTTCGAAGTCACTATTTTTTTACGGTAAAATTCAAGTTGTTTTGAACGTCTAGTAGCTGATTTATTTCCAAGAAATAAGCGTGATAATAATAAAATATGACAAAAAACGTGTCGAACTACTTTAGCGCGCAGAAGTGTTTACTCTACGACCCCAATTATTTACAATAAATTACCAAGTGATTGGAAAGACTTGACGGCAGTGCTGTTTAATAGTAGACTACGTAAATCCATACTAATATTAATTATCCATACTATATTATAAATTCAAAAGTAACTCTGTCTGTCTGTCGATCTTTCTGTCTGTCTGTCTGTGTGTATGTTACCTTTTCACGCCTAAACCGTTGAACCGATTTTTTGGTATAGAGATAGGTAGTTTGAGTCCTGGGAAAGGACATATAGGATACTTTTAATCCCGATATTCCCACGGGGTTGAGATTTATGCGGGTGAAACCGCGGGGCGCGCGCAGCTAGTGTTTAATACATAAAACGAATTACGGAGTGACTGAGTTTTTATCACAGAAAAAAATTGCCTGAATTGGTCTGGATTGAGGAATCTGGCTTTTAGTTAAACTTAAGTGAATATGGCTGAGTTTTAATGTACCGCAAACCGGGGCTACTTTGACTTCCAGGGTTACTTTGACAAATGTTGGAGCTACTGTGAAAGAGCGCCAAAATCGGTTTTCACGTGTGCTCAGCAAGTGTGCGTGACCTCGAGTAATATTACGCGAGGCGCGGGGTGTGGGGAACGCGTCATAGCGTAGTGATCGGCCTGGTCAAAGTAGCCCCGCCTGTCAAAGTAGCCCCGTTTTACTGTATTGATTATAACACCTGTTATGTATCCTAACTTCCTAACTGCTCGGGAATGAACCCGCGCTGTAGTACGCCACTGCCCCTTCTATTGAAACACAACAACACAACATCGTCCTGCCGTTGACCCATGTTACTTGGGATCGGCACAACACGGTTTTTTCTATCCTTCCATTCATCCATCCATCTTCGGTCTACCTATCCATCTCCATCTATCTACATTTATATTCATTCCTCTTTTAGTTACATGAGTTTCATCCCGTCTCAAGCCCATATCAAGGCAAACAATTCCCTTTCAACTATAACTGGCGCCACGTTCAAACTTCAACAACACATATGAATCCCAACTGTCTACCCCACATGTATAGTTCACTACAATTCCCATAGTTTCCTATGTCATTACGAGCCAATATGCCAATCGATCAGGGACAGTGCGGTGCACCGTCGCGCGACGTCACTAACTCGCCGGCGATGGGACACTAATCACATATTGTCTCCAGATACGACACTTCGACACTGTCAGACACTGCGACACTGTGTCATACACTGCGACACTGTGTCAGACACTTGCTATACGATTTGAGACAAGAGAATGTGTGGGGGCGCAGTGATACTTACATCTAATTATGTTGTTAATGTTAATGTTTCATGTTGGATTATATTCGAACGCAATGTGAATTGTTACTGAATAAATTGAATTGAATCTGAATTGAATACCATGTAATTTAAAAAACTAACAATCTTAAAATAATAATATGTACAAGTATATAAAAAGGGAGGGAAAATAATCAAAGGGCGTCAAAAAATTCGTCCGCATCACTGTCAACGGGAAACGTGCCCAAAAGGCTGGCAGCATTGCCACGTTGTATGGCAATGCTGATTCTTTGAATTGAATTGAATCTGATAGCGAGTAGTGATAGGATGTTGATTTTGAGGAAGTTATGGAGAAGTTACTATGGAGTAGATTGCTTTCAAAAGGAAACTCAGCATGGTGCTTGATGAAGACTCTTTGTCCTAGGCCACAGGAGCGAGGCCATATCTATTGTTTCTCTTTACAGTCATATCTAAAGTGAAACAATCAAAATAATAGATACCAGTTGCACCCAACGGCTTCACCCGCACAAGTCTCGATCCCTTAAGAATATCGCGATAAAAAGTATCCTATATCCTAATCCAGGTCACCGCCAAATTTCATAAAAAAAAACAATATTTTTCTTTGTATAATATAGGTACTTTAGATGTTAGGAGTTCTATAATGATTCATAATATTAGATACCCATCGAAACAGGACAACTATTTCTAACAAACAAAACTCATAAAGTAACCCTGAATGTAAACCTTACTTAGAGCTGTCAGTGTGACCATATTAAGTAGTAAGTGTGCAATACCGGTAATTATATCGGATGAGTGCGCCGCGCCGCGCGCCGTGCCGGCGGCAGCGCTTGCCGGACGGACGCGGGACGGCGACTGCGCCGGACAGCACCTGACAGCCGAGCGATCAGGACCGAGTCTCTATTGTTAGATGTTGCATTATTTTCCTGTTTTATTTGTGAATGGCAGTTGGTTGGGGACGTTTTTCTTTGAGTTGTTTTTTCTGAAAATACGATGGTTTGCTGGAAAGAAATACATAAGTATCTTATTGAACGTTAGATGAAAACAATATAAACATTTCTTTTATGTTAGTAGAATAATACCGTTATTGATGCCTTTCTACTTTAATTTGACAGAAGAAAATTATTGGACCATGTTTTGCAAAGCTGTAGTTAAAATCTCAAATATAACCGTCAATACACTTATAAACAACAAAAGAAAGGTAGTTTTTCAATAAAATACAGAAAGCAACATAACAGAAAATAATAAATTCTCTTCAAACCTCAGGACTTTATGCGACATAACAAGTTGAGCGCCCCTGAACAATGAAGTGGTATTTGAAAAGAAAATCCTCCTAACTGCACGCCCTTAGAAAATACTTTATACTTGGAAAATGTAGCTGCCATTAAAATGTCTATGAAGCCGGGCTTAGGATGGGGCGACACGAGTTAGATGTGCATCGGTCTAACGCGATTAGTTGTGGTCACGAACTTATTTATGTGTGTGTTAATAAGTGCCTCTTATTTTGGAGATGCCGTTATCATAGGGTTGCCCGCGAAATTACCATAATTTTTTTTTAAATTTGTATGGTATTTCTGTAAATACTGGTACGTTGCTAAACTAAATAGTAGCGACATCTGTCGTGGAATAGCAGCGGGCGTACGTCACAGTGGTTTACGGGACGCAAGATGGCGTTGGTGTTTTGTGTTTAGTAAATTAATTACAGTTTATCAGTTAATTAAATCAAATAAACAAACATGCATAATTCACCATATTTTTTAATTTAAAAACAATGTCGAATGTATTAAAGACAAAATCGATAATAATCTTATATAGTCTGTGGAAGATTATTCGAGAAACTGTCAGATTGGTTTGGAGAAAAACGGTGTTCCGTGTCCGGTCTTTTACGACCAAGAACACGAGCCTGGGGGCTGTTTGAGAGGGACTTTATATTCTGAGAGGAACGGGATGTGCCCAAATAACCCGATGGGGTTTTAATATAAATCCAGAAAGAGCGGAATCCTGTCTGGCTTGTTATGCTAGCCTTCATTTTGATTGGTGCTATGCGCAGCTAAATTGATGCCTTGGTGTTGCGCCGTATTGTGATGATTTGGAATTCATCAGAGCGCAGGCGGCTTTAAGATTATCCCTTGCGGTGTGGTCATCCGACGTTCAGGAAGGTCTTACTCAGCCGATTCCCGGTGATGAGGGAAGTTCGCCACTCCAGGTAACGAAAGCGTCACCATCTCGTCCGTATGCCGCGTTCGCGTGTGCTCACAGTTTTATCCTGTGAGCGAAGCCAAGGACCGACGATCCGTCTACTGATTGGTATCAACTGAATGTGGTCAACTGAGAGACTTCAACTGATTGAAATCAACTGATTGAGATCAAAACTGAGAGGTTATTGTGTAAGATTATAATTTAACCTATGAGAGAGTTAGGCCTTTTGTAAAAAACTAGGTGTTAAGACCAGTTGTTGTAAAGATATTGTGTCTCGGGTTTGCTTAGTATATTAGTTATTTTTCCCTTATGAGCACAGTCCAATTAGGTCGACACATGTACGATGAGCTAGGTTATTGATTTATTCCCTCGCGGACTCGCCATAGCGACTCTGAGAAACTGCTATTGTCTCATGCAGGTGTTCACCAATACCACTAGGTACGGAGACTAGTTGTGTGGGTGAATGCCGTAGTAGCAGGAAAAGAGGCATTATTTTAGTGGCTCGCCACTTTGTTTGTATGTGTGCCTTAATTTTGTATAATTCCAATAAACTTGTATTGTGTAAGAAGGTACTTGTTTAATTGAATCTTTCCCTAGCAGAATATACCCTATAAATTTACTTTAGCACGGTGGTGAGTAGTATAGTTCAAATAGAAACCATCATCAGCTTGTTTCCAATTAATTTCTGTAAACCACGCACGGGCCGGGTTACAATACATTATGTCAAGGTCGCAAATCATATTTTGATCACAGCCTGATACTGACGTGCAAATTGCAAAAAACCCAAGAATTTGGGGCTATCGCCCAGATGGTGGCAAAGCAAATGCTATCTGCTATATTTTTTGTGAAGTGTTTGGAATTCAGATGATGAACCTCTTATTACGGTTTTCCATTTTAGCACCATGACACCATGATGTCTGCCTTGAGATCAACTCAAGGCAGACATGGTGCTAAGATGTAAAACCTACGCACTGATGTCACTTCACTACGTTTTGTTATACCTACTCACTGGAACAGTAGGCATAGTATAAGTATAGGATATTTCTCACAGTCAAAATTTATGTTTTTTGTGCGCTTTAAATATCTTATGAGACATTTTCTCATATAACCATTAGGCCGTGATATGTTTAAACCTTTCTCTCTTTCAAAATCAGTTTTGTTTAGTTAGATTGTGCGTGTCTATTTTTACCTGGAATGCTTTATTCCAGAGGGGCAATTCTCGTAATTTTTAAGAACGTTCACAGTCTGATCTCAGTCTCAATCTGTCAAAAATACCTCAATTTCCCTACATTTTGACAAGTTTTTGACATTTGTTTGTCGCCGAGATGAGACTGTGACTAGATTTATAACGTTTTAAATTACGAGAATTGGCCTTCTGGTCTTTTTGTAACATAAAAAGTCAAGCAAATATAATAGGATATCCAACAATAGCTCAAACCGTGCTGTGTGCGCACCTGTCGCCTCGACAAAACGCCGTAAAAATACTCCGATGAATAGCTCGACCGCCACAGAGCGGTTACTGCCGAGACGAATGCTCCGGGTCACAAGCTGTCGCGGGAATAAGGAAATTATTTTCGACACAGTTTTATGCAAGTACTCAAGTTGCTTGGCTTCATTCTGCAACTCTGCTTGCTTACCTCATCATTGCAGCCGAAAGACGTGCACTGCTGTCTATTCTTTAAGTCCGGCACCACACAGACAGCTTGCTTACCTTCGCACGTCGCGCGTCAGACATAGATGTGACTACTTTATGTCTCCACAGTCCACATCCATACTCCGAACTAATATACTTAATATGAATGCCAAAGTAACTCTGTCTGTTCCTTTTCACGTTTCAAGGACTGAACGGATTTCGATGAAGTTAGGCACACAGGTAGACCGTGAACTGGGGTAGAATATAGAGGACTTTTGGTCCTGGTAGTACGATAATGTGGGATAATTCACGTCCTCCACGCGGGCGGAACCGTGGATAAAAGTAAGTAATTTATAAATACATAATAATAATAATAATAATAATCACCCCGCTCTCCTTGGCTAAAGAGAACTGGCGCAAACCAGTAGTGCTTGACACTAATGATCGCATGGAGGTATGGCAGAGTAAGGAGCTTCACGGACGCTTTTTCCGGGCCCTTCATGGACCGGATGTAGACCTACTAGCGTCCGTAGCCTGGCTACGTTGCGGTGATCTCTTTGGAGAAACCGAAGGTTTTATTTGTGCAATTATGGACGAAGTTGTGATGACGAACAATTACCGGAGATTTATTGTGAAAGACGGCACGGTTGACATCTGTCGGGCATGCCACCGACCGGGAGAATCAATCAGGCATATTATCTCCGGGTGTTCTCGTCTAGCTAACGGAGAATACTTGCATAGACACAACCTTGTAGCCAGGATAATCCATCAGCAACTTGCTCTGAAATACAGCCTTGTGGAATCGGAGGTGCCGTACTACAGGTATGTGCCCGACCCAGTTCTCGAAAATGGAAATATCACATTGTACTGGGATCGATCCATCATCACTGACAGGACTATTGTTGCCAATAAGCCTGATATAGTGGTGATGGATCGATTAGAGCGGCGCGCAATGATTATTGACATAACCGTCCCGCATGATGAGAACCTCGTGAAAGCTGAGAAAGATAAACAAATCAAGTATCTTGACTTGGCTCGCGAGGTTGTCGACATGTGGGATGTTGACTCAGCAATCATTGTGCCGATAGTCGTCACAGCCAATGGATTGATTGCCAAGAGCCTCGACCAACACCTGAGGAGGCTCACGTTGGGCAGCTGGATCAAGGGCTTGATTCAGAAAGCGGTACTTCTGGACACGGCTCGCATTGTCAGGAGGTTCCTCTCTCTGGAGCCCTGACCGCCGGTAGCTTGGACCCTGTTCCCGATACCGGTGGGCTACTATTTTTTATATTTTTAAATGTTTTTATATATTTTTTATACTAATATTTAAAAATATAATTTATATGTATATAGTGAAATAAAGGAGATAATAATAATATAATAATATTCCACAACTATCACACAACGCCATCTAGTCCCAAGCTAAGCAGAGCTTGTGTTATGGGTACTAGACAACTGATAAACATACTTATATATTTCTAAATACATACATATTATAGATAAATTACACCCAGACACAGAACAAATGATCGTGCTCATCACACAAACGTTTGTCCTGGGTGGGAATCGAACCCACGACCTCCGGCATAGCAGTCAGGGTCACTAACCACTAGACCATCAGGCCTGTCATAGATCATCATCATCATATATCATATCATCATATCATCATATATCAGACCATAATAGATTGTGGGCTCGAATTTCGGATGATTAATGTAAAGCACAAAGTTGGGAATTATTATCAAACCTAACTGGAACAACATTTAAAACCGTTCGTCCTGCATCTTCTCTTCCGCTGTTGTCTTCCACCACACGCTGTCGACGGCACGAAGCCAGCATCTGGCCACAAAAGAAAACGATATAATGCAAATAACTGAAATTTAATATAAAAAGTATGACGGAATTCTTAAGCAAATATTTAAAGTATGTTTTATTGACTCAATATTACCAATCTTCCAAAAAAATATAATATTGCTAAATAGGTATGATAATAATCAACAACATAAAATGTTTTATTCACTCCCTAATTATGTATCTACATAATTATGTGTTCAATCTTACAACTAATTGCCACAATGATCACAAAATAACAAATGAATAAGGCTGGCAATCAAATACCCTGACAATATTTTAGGCACCTCGCATTTCACTCCAAGTCCATTGCTGGACATAGGCCTCTTCCAGGCTGCGCCACAACACCCTGTCCTCCAAATACCTACTACAGCGTTTAATTTATATGTAGTTTCACCTTCTTTTTGCTTAAAATAAAATGGCTGCAGGTGCCGTGCAGTATAGAAAATCCTGTGTAGGTATTGGGAATGTACTTAATTGGCTTTAAAAATGTCTGTTATCAGCCAATCAACGGATGACCAAAATAATTGCATGCTGCGCTCCGCAGGTGCCTATAAATTTTGTCGGACCATTCGTTTTCATGGCGCTCTTTCATTGCCGCGAGTTTTTGCGGAAAAGTGGAAAACTCGCATCGATAAAGCACTGAATTGCTATGCTAATGGCATTTAATTGCCTGTTAATAATCCGCTATTATTATTCAAAAGGTGAGCGATAAATTACTTACGGGTGAGCTCTTTGTTTCGTAAAAATGTTGATTGATACTATTGTTACGTTTTGATACGAAGCGTCCCTTGGCAATTAAACAATATATTTTGGAAGGCATTGCGCTAATAGAGCAGTGGTGGCTCAGTAGTAATGGCCACGACTTACAAGTTGTAGGTCGTAGGTTCGGACCAGACAGGCGCTTTCCTTTGTGTAAATTACTTCATCACCACTGCTCTCAAAACGGTGAAGGAAAACATCGTGAGGAAACTGACATGTCCTAAAACCAAAAATTCGAAGACAATGACATCTACCAACCCTTACCTGGCCCGCGTGGTGGATTACGTACGGCCCTCTGCCTCTAGAGTGTGTCCCAGCAATGGGAACGTTATAGGCTGATTAAAATACTATTGCGAATTGAAAAGAAATATAGAATTGAATTGATAGTATTGAATTGAATGCTATATTTGTTAGCATTCAATTCTATCTATTTATTTAATAACAATTCATATTGCGTTCGGATATAATCCAGCGTGAAATAGATTAAGTAGTACAAATAAATGCTTTTTGTGCATGAAAAAAATATTGTTCTCATTGAATCTACAGATAATTAGTTCCTATCATTTAGGTAATACTTATACACAAACATAACAAATAAAATCCAAGGTGACCTGAACAAAATTAAAGTTTTACTGAAAATTGGGCAATCTCCCAGCAAGATTCAACAGTATATTACTAAATTGCCCACTTCTTTATTCTCAGACAATTTCCCACACACGTTACCATATAAAATCACAACAGCTGAAAAGAGCCCGAAATCCATAAATATGGTCCAATTGTTGTCGGTAATGCGCGCCTCTTCCCCTCACGCCGAAATAGCCGACTGTATATTCTTACCAATAGGTAGTTTTGTTCAGTTACTGGGACCCCTGGGTATCTGTGAAAGTATTCCTCACGTGTGCTAAGAAATAGGCTGTTTTCTCTTTAGAGTATGGAAATGACAGGAAAACGTGAGGGGTACACTAAATTTCAGTAGCGAGCATTATGTAGAGACAGCAAAACTGATGAAATTGCTGTAGTTTTGTTGCAACAAATGCCATTTTTGTCACTGTGAACACGAAGATTCAATTGTGGGTGCCTATGAATCTTTAAATATTTAGTTAGTTCAGTTCAGTTAGTAGGTACCGCACGGTTATTTAGAATAGGATTAGTCTACAATAATGTCTAGGTACCTAAGTATTGATTTCCGTGAACTCAAAAACCGTTAATGAGAACACTTGGTCAGCTTTCAAGACAATAGGATAGTCTTCAGAATATTCCTGCAGTCTTCACACCCATTGTGTTCAAATTATTTTTTTTTTCAGCGCTTTCTCAAACCAATCAGATACAAAAGAATTGCTTCAATAAAAACAGGGTTAATACCGAAGTGAAAGGAAAACAGTAGAATGGTGGATATGTATCTTGAAAAATCATGCACCGATTTGTAAATATCAAAGTACAATGGAGTTCAAAATATTCAGCGCTTACAATGTTTATGTTCCAGTAGCTTTGTTGGTGAACAATTAAACGATTCTTTTCGCTCACAAAGAACGCGACATACAAAAGATTTCGCTTGAAAGGGCTCCCGTGGGCTCTTGATATGTAGGATCGGAATATTGTGGGTTATGTTTAGAAGATTTAGTTGAGCTAGCATTGTTTGAATGTGAAGAATAGATTCGAGTGCCTGCTGGGAAAGACGAATAGCTGAACAAAAATACCTAAAGTCTACGTGTGGTGTGATGTTCACGCAAGGGAACCATTCTATTCACAGTCTTCTCATCATAAACTTTACTTATTCAGCTAAGCATCAGCTACGCACACTTACAATTACCTACACCACAATTTACCGTTTATTATTTCTTTAAAGAGAAAAAAAAGCTTTGTGATCTCTGACAAACTATTCAAAGTCAATAACTAGCTATAAGTAATATTAACAACTTGGCATTTTATATTAGAATATTAAACACCATAGTAGCAAGATCCGCGAAGCTTGTTTGTGAAGTAGGTGGGTAGATTTTCGTTATTTATCATCATTTAGAGGTGTTATTAATATTATATTATTTATAATACGGCACCGCACCACAACCGCGGCACGTGTCACATCCCAACATATATTGTGTCAAACGAAATAACAAACGAATACCAATATACTAACCCCCTTATTCATAAAACTTATCAAACCTATTATTTTAGTTAAAATGGGGTTTGTCTCTTTCTTACACACAGAAATGTCAACGTGACAGATAAAGACAAACGTTCTATAAACCTATTTTAGCTAAAATAGAGATAAAATAGAATTATGAATAAGGGGGTATATTTTCAATGTAAGTGAATACATTGTAACAATCTACGCACTCAGGTCCGAAGGACCAAAAAAAAATTTGTGTGATGAATGATGAAATGATGATAAATAACGAAAATCTACCCAGGTGAACACTGTACGAGTATGTTATTATATAAACATGGTATTAAAAGGTATTCAGACTTAATATCGAGATGCTTGTAGTATGTTAGATCATGAAAGAAGGAACGAAAGAAAAAAAGAAAATTTATTTATTCTGCACAAAAAGACGCTCAACATTAAAAAAAAGACATACTTATTTTCTTAATGTATTAGAGATTTATAAGTAAATGAAAAACGTTTGTCTTCTGTAACAGTTGTTCTTTCCTCACAACCGGACCGCCTCCGGTCCAAAAAAATACTCAAAACATGTTCTTATAATTCCAACTATTAATATTGGTTACTAAAATCAGAATATTAAAAAAAAATACGCTCAATCGATGTGCGCTTTGCCTTTTTCTGAAGCACTTAGAAGGTTTCGTTACATGTGTTTAATGACATGCCTATATTATTGACACGATATTAATTTTGTGTATCTATCTATATAAATAAAACAAAGTCGTGTTAGTTACACCATTTATAACTCAAGAACGGCTGGACCGATTTTTATGATGTTGGATTTGTCTCCGCCCCGAATAGCAGAATAACTATTAAAACATGGGTACAATTCACGAACAAAAGATAATGTAGATAATTCATTTTCTCATAGATACATTTAGGCGGTACGAAGTTCGCCGGGACAGCTAGTTTTTTATAAAAACTGATGACATTTCTGATAGGATATCTGGAAGTATTCATCTAGTGTTCTATGGGTTCCGTACCGCGGTTTTTATGGAATAGATGACAAGGCAATGAACAGGAATCGTGAACATTTACGGGAAGTTTATTGCCACTAAACCGCTTTTGATGAAAGTAATGTAGTTATAAAGATAAGACAGAAAATACCAGACCTTAAAGCTAAGCGCACATTACAGCCGTAGCGTAGCTTTTGCAACGCGTTGTGTTGCGGCGCGGCCCGCCCCAATGTGCTTTAGCCTTAACCCTTCGTATCGGACGTGGATCCTCGCGAGACAAATGGCTTTTGCAACGCGTTGTGTTGCGGCGCGGCCCGCCCCAATGTGCTTTAGCCTTAACCCTTCGTATCGGACGTGGATTCTCGCGACACAAATGGCTTTTGCAACGCGTTGTGTTGCGGCGCGGCCCGCCCCAATGTGCTTTAGCCTTAACCCTTCGTATCGGACGTGGATCCTCGCGAGACAAATGGCTTTTGCAACGCGTTGTGTTGCGGCGCGGCCCGCCCCAATGTGCTTTAGCCTTAACCCTTCGTATCGGACGTGGATCCTCGCGAGACAAATGGCTTTTGCAACGCGTTGTGTTGCGGCGCGGCCCGCCCCAATGTGCTTTAGCCTTAACCCTTCGTATCGGACGTGGATCCTCGCGAGACAAATGGCTTTTTAATTGTTTCTATAATTACGGCATTCAGCCGGATATTGATGGTTGTATGGGAAAGTTCGATATCCCCGCAGACGAAGTCGCGGGCGAAGTGCTAGTAAAACTTTTTACCGAAGTTTTATTCCATATAAATGACAGTAGAAGTAATGGTGTATAAATCACATGAGTGAGTAATGTCGTACTGAGCGAGGGGTGAAGGTGATGGTTTGGACTGCGCCGTGGCTGATCAATGCTTTCATGGTCTGGGGAGCAGACGGACGGCACACGAGTCGAATGAAATAAATGTGGAGTGAGTTTGCAGTTGTTTGTACTGCAAAGGTGGCAAGCCTCGCCGACCGTATACCGGTCGGTGCCTGCCTGTAGTACTTAGGTATAACATAACCCAATCCAATCTGTGTATCCAATTCCATTACGCATTCAGGGTATTTTTACGTTAAGTACAAACATAGGCTAAGCTATTCTGTTACTAACACTGTGCTGTGGACCTCATTGCACTCTGAATAAATAAAGTTTGTTATATCACGTCTGTATCCCCCAAAACGTTAGTCAGCGGTGCGCCCACGTTTCGCCTGTGGTGTCCCATGCAACAGGGGGCGAACCTATTGCCATGGCGGTCAATCTCAGCAGAGACTAGCCATCGAATTCCTAATGTAAATAACACTTTGCTCGACCTGGGAATCGAACCCAGAACCCCACGCTGAGCAGTCGCACTTGCGACCTCGAGACTAAAGGGACAGTCAAAAAACAAAACAGACGATAGAAAATAATCCCTGAATTCGACAAAATAGAGTGCTCACACATATCCCACAAGATAAATTAAAACGATGCATACGTGCGCGGTTCCGATTGCTATGGAGCGGACGACCATCCTCAAAGCTGTCATGAGGTTGAATTCTAATGGGTAGGGGTGCCGGCCGGTAAAATTGAACGCATATTCAGCCACCCGGCGACGTAGACCCTCCTCTATCACAGGCATCAACTTTTATCCAATATCGAATCAAACTACCCTTATCACACGCGCCGTCAATGATCGATGGAGATACAGTGTGTTTTATTTATTCATTCACAGGGTCAAAGTCAAAGTCAAAGCATTTATTTCAAATAGGCACATAAAAGGCACTTTTGAACGTCAAAAATTATCTTAAAATACGGTACGGTACGGGTGGTCGACAGATCAACACATCGTCATCAACACTTTGATAGATGACGTCACGAGGAGCCTTCATAAATCAAATAGCACTTCTTTTTACACACGGTTTTTCTAGGCTTAGGTTAAGAAGCATCCCTTAAGTGAGGGTAGAGGTACCTACTGCTATTATTTACTCCGTGGTGGGATTGGTCTTTACAATAGTGGTGTTATAAATAGAGCACTTTACTTGAAGGCATTTTAGAGGTTTTGTTATTGAAGACGTTTGGGTATTTTCGGATTTAGAGCACGTATTTTTAGTTCAATTTAAGAGTAGAGTCCGCTACACCTACGTTTCGTATTTGAATGAGTAGATCTAAATATATATTTTTTTTCATTTGAAGCTTTCATGACCTTGCTTAAATATTCCTTTTCCTTTTGCATTTAAATATTCTTCTTTTGAATTTTAGACATAATTTAATACGAGACGAAGATGGCGGGACGAGCTTGATTCCCACTGAAAGGACTGGCCGGTACTCGCAGAAGAAAGAATTGTGTGGAAAAGGGAGAGGGGGGCCTTTGCCCTGTAGTGGGACAATACAGGCTAGTTACTCTAGTTAGACCTAAATGAAAAAGGTATTTTTTTGTTCACTAAGGCGCGTACCTTTTATTACATCTAGCTTATTAAAACACGTACCTTTTAAAACTTTTGCTTTATCAACCTTACATTCACAGTAATACAAATTAAATTAAAGTGACTTCGAGTCTCTGTACCTATGCTCAACCAATAACTCTGCTTACCCCGTGACATAGCAGTCCTTCAATAAAATTTCACAGGCACAAGGGGTGAATGGCCGAATAAGGGGTAGGAAATACGTAGCGTCGCTTACACTGCCGAACACACGGCACTCCGGGCGGCGACGCTTGTATACGAACTATTATGAATTATATGCATGAATAGTTATTTATTGTTTGATATTGATATATTATGGAGATTGTCTTCGTTGACGTGAAGGATAAATCATGTAAGCTGGTCTTTTCCTGTAGTGTTGTCAAGTTGACAACACAACAGTTCCGTTATAGTTAACAATGTCAACTCTAATAATTGTCGGAACTTAGAAAGTCGAAACTTCTCGGTGGCTGTGTTGTGATTGTGACCTGATTGTAAACTGACTTGTCAAAGACGGCAGATCGGCGATCAATCTACCATGTGCTAGATGTCTATATCGCTAGATTATGTAGTTTTCATTGTCGCCTAGATCACTCTGTCTAGGACAAAGATAATTTTATCTGAGGGTAGTGTGATCTTTGTGTTTTGTTCACTTTTGTATACGATGGCATGGCATCGGTATGGCATTGGCATGGCGATGGCATTTTAGCTCTGATGTGAAGAATCTTGGTCTGCATGTCGACACTTGTCTTGACTGGCGAAAGCAGGTTACGACTGTTAGTCAGAAAGTCACCGGAACGTTTCGGTCCCTCTATCGATTGAAAAACGTTCTCCCTTCACACATAAAGGCAATGCTTGTACAGTCCCTAATATTTCCCATAATTGACTATGGTGATGTGTATTACTATGACCTGAATGCAGATCTCCTCAATAAACTTGACAGTCTTCTCAATAACTGCATTCGATTCGTTTTCAATCTTCGTAAGTATGACCATGTTTCCGAGCACTGGCGACTTTTAAAATGATTACCCATTCGCCAGCGCAGAGAGCTGAGGGCGCTGACTACATTGTTCTCTATTCTTGACAATCGCACTGCCCCTTCTTACATGACTTCTCAAATTCAATATTTATGCTCTGCCTATACTAAAAATCTTCGTTGAACCAACAATCGCCTTCTACGATGTCCTTCTCACCGTTCTGGTTTCATTCATTCTTCTTTCTTTGTCCAGGCGGTCTTTCTATGGAATGCGCTCCCTCTGAACATCAGGACGGCAACCAGTCGGTTATCTTTTAAAGTGAAGGCACGTGAACATATTCGGCAGAAGTTGGCCGTAACATCCCAGCGCTGATTTGCTGGATTCGTTTTCTCCTCTACCGATCATTTTTCCCCTGAGAGTGCATTTGGTTTATATGTATGTATCTATGTATATATTGTATTTTATATTCATTTCCTAGCTAGTTATCCTGTATGTTGCACCTGCCATGTTTTGTCTCTGCATCACCCTAAGGTTGACTGGTAGAAAATGCCTCAGGCATTAAGTCCGCCTTTGTACAGTATTATTTTTTTATTAGTGCATAAAGTTTTAATAAATAAATAAATAAATGGAAATATATTGAAATGTGCTCGACGAACTGAGAAAACTCTCAACTCCAAGTGGCGGGAATCAATGGAAGGGGCATAAATTGAACAATCACTTCTTCAGCCCTCAATTTAGTGTAACTAAAATTTTCATCATTATGAAATAATTCATAATCAGCCTATAATGTTCCCTCTGCTGGGACACAGGCCTCCTCTCGGTGAGAAGGAGTAAAATACCTTACCAAAAACATTTTGGTGTTTGAAATATCTGTGTATTTTTACTTTCTGATTATCCCTAAGTAGTCCTTCACGACACCCATGGGAGTCTTATAACTCCATCAAAACAAAACCACTCAGCCAATTAGGTACAATCGTGTAATAATATTAATGAAAAACATGCAAATACGTACACAAGATATAATAATCTGAGCATGACGAGCAGCTCAAATATCACTTATCCTGGATTAGCATAAGAACCCAATTCCTTTGATGAATACGACCTAGGTGTCTATAAAAGTGTATGAGAATGATTATAAATCATCTGACTAAATGAAATTTCAAATTTACGAACCAACAAAAACTGTAAAAAGAAGTTTTATCCGTATATCTCAAGTCATGTTTCTGTTATTTATCAAAGGCGATTTTCAGGGAATTTTCTGACAGTGTAAACCAACAAAAAATGATGTACGATTAAGTGCTTCCGTTGGAAATTAATCTAGACCGTAGTTACAATAATGAAGTGCATGTCTGTTTATTTAGTAATAAAAACTTGATGTGTAAACTAATGTGTAAATACAGGGCATTTACCTATGATATACAGTGACGTCATTATTAAAAAACCGGCCAAGTGCGAGTCGGACTCGCCCATGAAGGGTTCCGTAGCAGCAAGTAACATAATATAAAAGTTCTTGTAGTTCGTTGTAACTTTGTGAAAGGTAAATTGCGGTTTTCGATTTATGACGTATTAAAAAAAAAACTACTTACTAGATCTCGTTCAAACCAATTTTCAGTGGAAGTTTACATGGTAATGTACATTATATATATTTTTTTAATTTTATCATTCTCTTATTTTAGAAGTTAGAGGGGGGGGGGACACACATTTTACCACTTTGGAAGTGTCTCTCGCGCAAACTATTCAGTTCAGAAAAAAATGATATTAGAAACCTCAATATCATTTTATAAGACCTATCCATAGATACCCCACACGTACAGGTTTGATGAAAAAAAATTTTTGGAGTTTCAGTTGTAAGTATGGGGAACCCCAAAATTTATTGTTTTTTTTCTATTTTTGTGTCAAAATCTTACTGCGGTTCACAGAATACATCTACTTACCAAGTTTCAACAGTATAGTTCTTATAGTTTCGGAAAAAAGTGGCTGTGACATACGGACGGACGGACAGACAGACAGACATGACGAATCCATAAGGGTTCCGTTTTTAGGGTTCCGTAGTCAACTAGGAACCCTTATAGTTTCGCCATGTCTGTCTGTCCGTCCGTCCGTCTGTCCGTCCTCGCTTAATCTCTGTGACCGTTAGCACTAGAAAGCTGAAATTTGGTACCAATATGAATATCAATCACGCCGACAAAGTGGTAAAATAAAAATTGGAAAAAAATGTTTTATTAGGGTAGCCCCCCTATATGTAAAGTGGGAAGTGATTTTTTTTTTAATTTCAACCCTAACGTGTGATATATTGTTGGAAAGGTATTTAAAAATGATTATGGGTTTACTAAAATCATTTTTTGATAATGTCAATAATTTCGGAAATAATCGCTCCAAAAGTAAAAAACAATGTGTCCCCCCCCCTCTAACTTTTGAACCATAAGTTTAGAAAATATGAAAAAAATCTGAAAAGTAGAACTTTATAAGGCCTTTCTAGGAAAATTATTTTGAACTTGATAGAAACAACAGTTTTTGTACAAAAAAGACAAAAGTTGTACAAAATCATTTCTGGACTAAGTTTGTAGTATAATCGTATATGCAAGCATTTTTTTTTAACTTCGTTTACATATTTTATTATCCTGAACGTATCTTTTTTCAAACAAAAAAAGAATGATTAAAATTGGTTCTCGCAATCCAAAATTACCACCGAAAACTTCTGGCACGTCTATGTACTAATTAGTAACCCAATTCCCCGAGAGATGGCGCTGTAGGTACTTATTACATTGGGTCGGGTATTATCGAATTGTACGTGGGAACACTTATTGTGACGGACGGGAAACTACGGAACCCTATACTGAGCGTGGCCCGACACGCTCTTGGCCGGTTTTTGCCATTTGGCTACGGAACCCTAAAAAATCTATAGGTATCTGCGAGAGAATCGTGAATTAGCAAGATGGTCCCGGGCTGTCACTTTAGCTATCAAAAATACATAATAGTGACTACAGATTTTAAATAAAAAAAAAAATATTATTAAATTTTTTTAAATTCATTTATTTCGGATAACTAATTGAAGTAACTATTAAGAAGGTACTTCACGTACAACACGTGGTACATTTTTGTCAGCCAACCCAGTTGTCTATCTAACTAGTTTCACATATTTGAGTAATCAAACACGAAGCTACTCCACCATAATATAACTTTATACCTAATGTAACCTATGAGCTAGCAAAGTCCAATGAAAACCAACTCTGTTGGTTAGTTTGAACTCCCGTGAGTCTCGAGTCCATAACTCATCTGGTCTTTTATTGTGGACACAAGTGGGTCAGCGGCCGGTGATAACACATTACCTCTCCTCTGCGACGTCGGCTAAGTGAGCATCTTGTGCACGCTTCAGTATAGTGCCGGTACTGTTACGTCGGCGATGCACTTTGAGGAATGAAGGAGAATTGTGTTTGACGGCAATGCTTTCTATTTTTTTATTATTCTAGTGTTTTTAGAAGTAAAGTGCATTTACAGCTGCACTTTATTGGATGTTTTCTGGAAAACAAGAAAACTGTCACCTATTTGGACACCTTTATTTCACTTAGCGCAGTAAAAACAATGCAAAGCATGGCCATAAAAAAACAATCACAGATCATCATACATTTTGGCTAAATAAAATCTCACTTAGGTGATAATTAACAAACCTCATGAAGATAAACTATTTAAACATTTTATCAGATAACTAATTGATTTAATTCAATAGATTTTATCAACATGAACTGACAGTATTAATTGTACCTATCAATCGTTTCAAACAACTTATTACATTAAAATAGCAGTATAAAACTAATAAAATATATTACAAATCAAAATCAATCTGCCTGGCAGTTTCCCAACTATGTATGTTGGGGTCAGCTTCCAGTCTAACCGGATGCAGCTGAATACCAGTATTTCACATAGAGTGACTGCCTATCTGACCTCCACAACTCAGCACTGGGTAACACAATACTCCTTGGTAAGACTGGCTGTCAGACTTTTGGGCTTCTGACTACTCGTACCCGTAACGACTGTCAAAGATCTACGAATGACAGCCGGGACAAAATCGATCCCGGAGGGGTTTCGATATGTAGGTAATAAATGGTCATCCATTCACGAAGCGGTCGCAGCCAGCCCAGCCCGATCCACCCTTGCGGGTGTTATCAGTTAGCCACGAGCCCGTCCAACTCAATAAGTATCATTAAATATTACAAAATAATTTATAGTAATCATAATATGTGTTTTTTCATGTTTAGTGTGTACAAATACATTTTAATCACAAGAATCGATTAAGTACTTCTATATTGGTTCCACGCTTTATAAATGTACAGATAGCATTATACTAGTATAATCCAATAGAAAGAAAGAAAGAAAGAAAGAAAATACGTTTATTTGCGGTGAAAATGACGCAAAAAGAACAAAAACACAAAAAATAAAATAAAAAGGTAGGGGGAAACATGCGTCACATCCACGCAAAACGGCTATCGCTCAGCATTATGCTGCGACCCTATGCAGGACAGAGCCCCAGCGCAATCTATACCCACTACTTATAATAAATCTGTAGAGGTGAAAGTTCTGTACATTGAAAAAATCAAAAAAAAATAAATGGCAGGGGGTGTTATTAGACCGACACCGAACCCAAAAATGTGATTAAAAAAATGTTTGTCTGTCTGTCTGTTTGTTCAGGCATCACGCAAAAACTGCCGGTTCGATTACGATGAAACTTGGTATAATTATTCTTTAATATCCTGGGCACTACACTGGGTACTTTTTATCCCGGAAAAGTATATACAATAAAAAACAAACTTAATTTTGCGGTTCGATCCCTAGACCCGATTACTGTACCAACCGCAAATAATTGGTTTGTCGTAGGTTACGTCACCCGCAGTGGAGTTCACTAAGGGGCGCTGCACACGGCTAAGATACTATAATATAATATCACTCGCCATACAATTCAATGGACGATCACACACGACGAAGATAATAATCTATAATAATATTATAAAGAGGTGTTTGTTTGTTTGTATGGAAGTAGGATATAAGCAAGGATATAGGCTATTTAACATCACGCTGCGACTCTTCGGAGCCGAGCAGAAAGAAAAAAAAAGTCAGAAAGAACGCCAAGCGAAAACGAAGTAATAGCGCGGACAGGCGATGCAATGCGATGTGTCGGGGGAACCAAACATTCCACGCGGACGAAGTCGCGGGCAGAAGCTAGTATTCAAATGTTATAATAACATCAAAATTCATGATTATAACGGCGTCACAAATAATTCGTAATCTATTCATCATCAGCCATCGACACTGGCACAACACAAATCAAGTTTGAATAATATGCTATCTGTGCGCACAGCTCCCTGTCACAGAACAGAGACTTTTGACATTCATTAATTATAATATGTATAATAAATATCTTGTCAGTGTTACGCAAATTAATCGATGAATTGTTTAGAGTTGTTGTCATCCATTGCTTCATAAGTTCGAAAATGTTTCTGCTCAACACGTAAATAACGCAATGTACGTTGTTGAACTGTCAAAATGAAATCGATTCCGATTAATAATGTGTTACACAATTGCCCCGCAGGTCAAGATGAATGCTAATACCATAAGAGTAAGGGCTACCAATAACATGTTGTAAAACTTCGTCGGTAAGTAAGTTTTTATTCATTATTTACTCGTGACTACTTTTATTTCCACCTGCATCTAAACCCATCAAACTGGAACACAGCTGCATATCGTGTGGAGGACTATCTACTTTACTAGCACGAACAAGTGTAAAGGAGGTTTATGTGAGTAACTAATCAATGCACAAAGTAAAGTTAGACGAACTAGCCGGAATAATGAGCTAATCTTTCATGAAGCTTTACATAAATGTAGATTTGAGGTTAAACATTTTATTTCTGTCGTTTGTGTACTCCCATCTTTCAATAGCAACATTACTCTTTTATTTAGAAGAGAACAAAATAACAACCCCAATAAAATCTTTTATCAGTAAAAAGATAAAACAAGCTATTTTAATTCACAGTCCATTGCTCTATTTCATCTGAATCATCAACGAATTTCATTGAAACTCGTTGGAAAAGCGCAATGAATCGCGATTGCTTCATATTTATGAATGTTCTCAACTTTATGTTGTTTATTTACTGACGTTTGACTTTGATGTGGGAACTTATCTCATTCGAATCAAATCAGTCTGGAATACTAGTCAAAGGGAGCTAAGGGCGTCTACATACAGATGTTAGTTATACTATAAGTGTTATTAATTTACTTCAATGAGACACTAAGGTCGTGACTGGAGTTTTTATTAATTATTTGATCAGAAGAGTACCTACTTCGTTTTGGATTTCAGCACCTTATTGCAAAATTTTCTTTTCTCTGTTTTATGAGAATTCTTTATGTCTTTCTGTCGAATAAAATACCCAGTCAGCTTGCGTTATTACCATGCCTGCATACAATCCTAGAAGTACATATATAATTATGTGTAGCTGTAAAAGACTTTAAAAAGAGCGTGCAATTTTTTCAACAATTTTTTAAAGTTCACTTTGAGCTGACTTTGTGCGCTAGCTTAGCGTAGAATAATAGCTGCAATAGCATCGCGCTTTATCTACTACACGTATGTTTTTAATTCAAACTCATGCTATTATATTATCGCCATGTCAGGCACTTTGGCACAGCCATGAATAATGAACGTAGTACCCACTAAACCATTTTTTAGCGAACTGTCCAGGTCCATTAACTGCTGCCTGTATGGCTTATACTGATCCAACCGTAAACACGTTTTACTGACATGTTTCTCTACTCGCTGGTGTAAACGCGCCTTTACAGCCCCTCATAAATTTTTAAAAGTGGCCAATAAAGCTATTGTATGCGTGAAAGAACACTAAATTAAAATTCTAATACACGAATTGATAAGTAAAAGGTTCCATACGAATTCTCGTAAACACGATTTTATTTCAAGATAAAAAACTGTTTAAAGAGTACTCGCTTCTTTAGATTCCGTACAAAATAGTATAAAATATGGAAGAGTACGGTATCGCCGTCGACAGTGTTCGGAAAGCCGAAGTAGTTATACTATAAATAGTTAAAGTAGTTATAATATAAATGGTTTATCTATCTATCTATCTATCTAAGTAGCCGAAGTGTGCGTGACTTTCGTAGCGCTCGGGGGATACGAGAGCTAAGTTCTAAAGTTTAACGATTTCGCGAATGCTTAGGTTCAAGCAGCGCGGAAGATAACTTCATTTTTTTTGTCTAAAACTACAATCTAAAATCATCTCGCTGTTAATTACTTGACCTGAAGAGGGTGAAGCCGTCAGAGCGAATCGCTTTTGTTAAACGACTTTTTAAGTTTCGAGGGATTATTCCGAGGTGCCAACGCAGTCCGGTGAAAACGAAAACTTTATTGATTTACAAGAACGATATCTGAAAACGTGAACAGTACCAAAACGCAATACTAAGAATATGCTTGGGTACATAGTTAGAAAAGAAATATGGTAACTATGGACCAAATTGTTTGACCTAAACTACACAGATAGAAATTAATGAGGTCTGAATCCTAAGTAATGGCAATTATTGTCACGACCTATATAATTCATATTACCCACAAATCCAATAAATAATATTCCAATAAGAAGCCAGACTATAAATAAAATACGCACTCCGGACAATAACGACTTCTGAAGAATTTACGGATTTCTAATAAAAAGCGAATGATCCCATTGTATATAGTTTACGACAGTTTTATAACTATATTCATTTTGCATGTAGATCTGTTTGGCAGACAGCTGCGAGTCTATCACTGGTGATCGGATCTTATTGCTCGTCGTAAAAATGTAATATCAATGGTCGAAAAGCAATTTAGTGTTGTTATTCGCTAACTGGTTGTTGGGACTGGAATTTAGTGATTCATTTTAGGGAAGCGAAGATCTTCTCAATGTTCCTAAGTCGTGCATTAGGTAGGTTCTCTTGGCGTCATCTACACCGCCACATGCGAACTTCGCATCACACTGACGTCACGCAAACTCCTGCATCGCGCAAGCAGAGTTTACCGCGCGACTAGCATATTCACAACGTCCCGACATCAATCGTGGGGCAGTTGCCCACCAGACGCGACACCCGTCTGGTTGGGTTGAAGCATCCTCCCTTTTCTATGGAGGATGAGTGATCATCCTGTTCCTCATACCTCTATATACGTATTGTTAAAATCAGGAGCATCTCACAGAGTTCTGAATAAAACAACAGCTTCTCAAAGTGATCTAGGCACAAACACAATCGGTCGAAAAAAACAAACGACAAAAACTTTAAACATAAAATAAATAGGCGTCGTTTGATCCTGCCTAAACCAAACAACACCGAGCGAGCATAACAAAGAGTTCACGGTCACGCGACCTTCAGCCGGAGTGTAAATAGGGATATAAGCCTGAACTCATAACCTCAACTAACTCGCGAAATTAACTAAAGTTACAAGTTGGTTGACAGTGAAACTGAAACTACCTAATATTGTGTTATGCATGACCAAGGTTGGGCTGTACAAAGACTTCAAACTATGTATACGAACCACAATATAGTGATTTCTACTGAAATATATAATTATGTTGTTTATACTGAATATTAATTACTTTGTATACCTACCGTTTAAAATATATGGTGGCAAAGGAAAGATCGGATGAAGATTTATGGAAAACTAGCTGCGCCCCGCGGTTTCACCCGCATAAGTGCCTATCCCGTGGGAATATCGGGATAAAAAGTATCCTTAGTCCTTTCTCGGGACTCAAACTATCTCTATACCAAATTTCATCTAAATCGGTTCAATGGTTTGGGCGTGAAAAGGTAACATACAGACAGACAGAGTTACTTTCGAATTTATAATATTAGGTCCTTACATATGAAATTGGCGTTTTTCGTACTGGCCACTTTAATCACGAATTTCTCCTCTTTGGTAAGGAATTCCAAATTCAAATTTGTACAGCTATTTACTCATGTATTTGTGCTTCGATGACCGTCATTCATTTGTTTTTTTTCTTCTGTTTTTTCTGTTTGCGTCACTCATTTTACAAAATGGAAAATTTAAAATATCGCATTATTTACGAGTACGAGTTCCGCCGTGGCACTAGTGCTGCGGAAACGACTCGAAGGGTGAATGATGTGTATGGCGGTCATGTTGCAAAAGAAAACACAGTTCGTTTTTGGTTCCAACGTTTTCGTTCTGGAAATTTCGACCTGCAGAACAAGCCCCGTGGACGGCCTGAGACCCAAGTTGATAATGGAGAATTGAAGGCTATTGTGGAAGCAGACCCATCGCAAACCACGTCCGAGTTAGCTGCAGGCTTCGATGTTAGTGATAAAACTGTTTTAATTCACTTGAAGCAAATTGGGAAGATTAAAAAGCTTGAAAGGTGGGTACCTCACGAATTGACTGAAGCAAACCGGCAAACGCGCGTCGACTGCTGCGTTACATTACTGAACCGGCACAACAATGAAGGTATTTTAAACCGAATCATTACCTGTGATGAAAAATGGATTCTTTACGATAATCGGAAGCGCTCAGCGCAATGGTTGGATCCTGGCCAGCCAGCCAAATCCTGCCCCAAGCGAAAATTAACCCCAAAAAAGTTACTTGTAAGCGTTTGGTGGACTAGTGCCGGTATTGTTCATTATAGTTTTCTCAAATCTGGCCAGACTATTACAGCTGATGTCTATTGTCAGCAATTACAAACCATGATGGAAAAGCTAGCGGCTAAACAACCAAGGCTGGTCAATCGCTCCACGCCACTGCTGCTTCACGACAACGCCAGACCACACACTGCGCAACAGACGGCTACCAAATTAGAAGAGCTTGAATTGGAATGTCTTAGACATCCTCCGTACTCCCCGGACCTTGCTCCAACAGATTACCATTTTTTTCGCAATTTGGATAACTTTTTGCAAGGGAAAAAATTCAACTCCGATGGGGCAGTCCAAATCGCCTTCAAAGATTTTATTGATTCCCGTCCGACTGGTTTTTTTAGTAAAGGGATCAATGAACTACCTATAAGATGGCAAAAGTGCATTGAAAACAATGGTTCATACTTTGATTAATTAAATATATTATATTAAAAAATATTCGACTTTTTGTTCCTTCCATACAAAACGCCAATTTCATATGTAAGGACCTAATATTAGTATGGCAGTATGGATTTTAACTCAACATACAATAAATAAATAAATATTTTGAAATGACGTTTTCACAATCATCTCATCATAGAATCATGAAAGAAAAACCGATCATAAAAATTAAGGTCTGATGGTTATTAAAAAAAATAAGTTCTGTCCGTGCGTCGTAAACTAAGTACTCGTATTTAATTCAGTAGTAGTCCGGTTTCCTTTAACAATTTCTTTTATTTACAGGTGGACGATGAATTTCCTGTGTATATCTGAGTTTACCTGAAGCCTTATTATTAGCATCCTGTATAATTTATGCTTCTAGATTTATGTGGTCTGAATTCCCTTTCATCTCGTGCCGTGTGAATGAATATTTGAGGACAGTGTTAGCAAATATGAGTGGGAGGAGAATTTCATAATTTATATGATGCGACAACGTCGGGGAGCTAATTTCTTCCTGATTTATGCAGCATACTCGTAGCTCAGATAGCTAATTTGGTGCAATATTTTCAAGCTTTTGTTAGCTTTTAGAAGCTTTGCATAGAATGAAGCTATACAATGATGTTAAATTTTGCTCACAAAGCGTAGTCTCATTTTTGTTTTATTCAGGTATCTTCTTTCAAAAATTTGATTGCAAGTGAAGGAAAAACACTTTTAATCTACTTGTCCCTTGAGGAGACAGACGTTAACATCACCATTAAGGAGGCAGACGTTAACATTATCATTAAGTTGAGAATTTCAAAGTTTTTGTAAATGAGATGGTTTGTCACGAAATACAAATTTTTCTCCCGATAAGGAAATAGACCTCATTACCCTGAACGCTGAACACACCATAATTTCACAAGTGAAAAAAGTTTAGTTTGATGCTCGGATGGTGTCAATAGGCTCGCCTCATTTGACTTAAATATGACTGGCGATATATGGGTGTACTATAGGTACCTAGCTTCATCTTTCTGACTGACCGACCCCTTGACAATTCAAGCGTGCCTGTAATTGGTTTAATTGAAGTAAATGCTTTGAGTTTGAGACCTTCACCTACCCCTTTGGGAAATATAGGCGTGATTTATGTGTAATTCAGTACCAATTCTATTATCTTTTAATAGGCATCTGGGTACAATTAATTTTAAACAATTTATTCTACCAACGTTTCCTCATAATCCAACCCAAATTTTACCAAATTCGTCCGAAGAAAATCGAGTTCTCGAATACGAAATATCGATAGCCATTAGTATAATACGGCGGGAGATCGTCCAAATTTAATAAAAGTTTCTCTTGTGCGGCGCATAAATCTGGCGGGGATGGTATTCAGCGCATAACGCACTGACGAATACCCTGGCCTCCTTGTGATGGAGTGCCGACCTGGAGCGTGGAATCAAGGAGACTTGTTTTAATAGTTGTGTTGTATTATATTATAACCCCACACACATACAGTTAATATGTCGCCGCCAACTGGTTTAATTAGCCATCCAGTTAACTGCCTAGTCTTTTAACTAAACGGTGCCGTTCAACAAGGACCTGAATGATATTCAGCCAATACATCTAATGAACATACATTTAATGAACTGGCTGGCTGATGCTTAGCTCGTTTATATAATACGGTGAAAAATCTCCAATATTTTGGACATGTTTCGAGGCGTGAGGGTGACTCTATAGAGCGCCTTGTCGTGCAGGGTAGAGTGGAGGGCACTACAGCACGCGGACGCGCACCCATGTCACGGACTGACCAAATTAAATCCGCAATGGGCAACCCCTTAGTGCACTAAAAATAGCAGAAATCGCAGTAGGTGGCGAGAAATCGTGAGGCGAATTACATCAACTCTTAGACAAGAAACTACATGAGGTCCACGACCGCTCTGATAAGAGTGCTACGACGAAGAAGAAGTATGCCAAAATTGCTCATAATGATGCCTCAATGCTAAACTCTTAGCGTACCTACATTCGTAACTTCTATGATTTGCAAACATTCTATGATTTGTAGAACATTCTTCCAGTGGAAAGTTTTCGCATTAGACCCGAAGCGAGCAGCTTGGCCCAAAATACAATAGATAGCCTTTGTACATAAAAGTAACATTACCTTACTGGATTTCTATCGGTAACCATGAAAGGATTTACTTTGTCGTGAACTTACGTAATTTGTCAAAGTCACAGAGAAAAATATGTATGGGTTCATTTGGACTGGTTCTTGAACATATTCAACTATTTCTCGAAATCTTTTAGAAAAATCAGAATTTCTTCCACTGATCGGCGTGGTCACCTACTGGGCCCAACTTAAATAACAGAGGTAGTATTTTTTTAACTTTTGCCATCGATCTGAAAAGAAGAAACGCTCTGTGCTACCTATGTCTTATAAAATATGTACGAAATCTGTCACTGTGGGAAACGAGGGTTCACCTAACAAGTATGTACAAGAGTGTGTGGTAGATGTTTTTTAAATAATCCTTCAGTCCCGACGAGTTTTATATAACACTAGCTTCTGCCCGCGACTTCGTCCGCGTGAAATTCGTACTTTCGTCTAAAAATTTCGAAAATGGGTGTAGGGGTATGGTCTTTATCATTTATTTAGATAAATAAGTATTCGGGCCAATTTTTAAGTTTATAGATCAAAGGAATCAGATTTTTCAAATAAACTGTATCCCGCTTTTCACCCCCACAGGGGTGGAATTTTGAAAAATTGTTCGTGATGTGTTCATAACTTGACTCAAAGACCCATACCCATTTTCGAGTTAATGGAAGCAAGCAGTAATATTGTATCCACCCCTTAAACTTTATTACTTACCCTTTTCCACCTTAGTAGGAGTCGATTTTTGAAAAACCCACACACATACTTGTTTTATTTTTTGTTTTAGTAGTACCGAGTTTTGTGTTAATCCGACAACGGGTTACATATTTTTCTAACCTATCAACTTTGTCTCCCCCTAAATCCTCTGTAAGGTTTTTTTTTAAACTAAAAGTGACAATCTTTATTATTTACTGACCCAAATATTGCCCACTTTCATGTTTATTTACCAAATAA
Source organism: Amphipoea oculea (assembly GCA_945859645.1). NCBI lineage: Eukaryota > Metazoa > Arthropoda > Insecta > Lepidoptera > Noctuidae > Amphipoea > Amphipoea oculea. The sequence goes on from OX243873.1 coordinate 22,977,862, forward strand.
ATAAAAATTTTCATATAAACTGTATCCCCCGCTTTTCAACCCCACAGGTGTGGAATTCCGTAAAATCGTTTGGGATGTATTCATTACTTAACTCAAAGATTATTTACACGAATTGGTGAGTTAATCAAACTACGCAGTAAAATCCTCCCCTGTAAAATTAACTACCCCTTTTTAACCCGTTAAGGGTAGATTTTCGGAAAACTCTGATACACGTTATTCTTTATTTATGGTCTAAAGTATAAATACCGAGTTACGAGTTAATCAGACCTCGCGTTAAAATTCTTCCATATAAATTTTGACGTCCCCAATCCCCCTTTAGAGGGTAGTTTAGAAAAACAAAAAATGTGAAACTTCATAATTTACTTATATAAGTATTCGTGCCAAGTTTCATGTTTATTACCCAAATGAATAAGATTTTTCATATACACTGCGTCCCGCTTTTCACCCCCATAGGGGTGGAATTTCTAAAAATTTTTTGGGATGTGTTCATTAATTGACTCAAAGATTATTTATACGAATTGTTGACTTAATCGAGCCACTTATTAAAATTCTCACCTGTATAATTAACTACCCCTTTTCGGAAAACCCTGATACACGTTATTCTTTATTTTTGGTCTTAAGTATAAATACCGAGTTTCGAGGTAATCGGACCACGCGTTAAAATTCTTCCATACAAATTTTGACACCCCCACCTCAATCCTCCTTTAGGGGGTAGTTTATAAAAACAATAAATGCCAAACTTCATAATTTACTTACATAAATATTCGTGCCAAGTTTCAAGTTTATTGACGAAATGAATAAGATTTTACATATAAACTGTATTCCCGCTTTTCACCCCTATATGTGTGGAATTATGAAAAATCGTTTAAGATGTGTTCATAACTTGACTCTAAGATTATTTATGCCAATTTTCGAGCTAATCAAGCCGCGCAGTAAAATCCTCCCCTGTAAAATTAACTACCCCTTTTCACACCGTTATTGTTAGATTTTCGAAACACCCTGATACACGTTATTGTTTCTTTTTAGTTCTTAGTATTAAATACTGAGTTTTGAGTTAATCGGACAACGCGTTAATATTCTTCCATACAAATTTTGACACACCCCACTTTAGGGGGTAGTTTAGAAAAACAAAAAATGCCATACTTCATAATTTACTTAGATAAAAATTCGTGCCAAGTTTCAAGGTTATTGACTAAAGGAATAAGATTTTTCATACAAACAAAATCTAACCTTTTCACCCCCTTAAAGGTTGAATTTCCAAAAACCCCTTCTTATTCAATACCTACTCTTCACAAAAAACACACCCTGCAAAATTCATGTCCCTATTACCAGCAGTTTAGGCTGTGCGTTGATATCTCAGTCAGGTTGTTCAACCCCCTTTAGGGGTAAAATTATCAAAAACGCTGAGACACGTATAAATTAATTTTCAATCGTCAGCCTAAACACGAAATTTGAAGATCCTAACTTTTAAATTGAGGGACTTTCATACACAACTTTATCCCCCTTTCTAACCTTTTGGGGGTGGAATTATCAAAAACGCTGAGACACGTATTAATTAATTTTCAATCGTCGGCCTAAATACAAAATTTGAAGATCCTAACTTTAAAACAGACGGACTTTCATACAAACTTTCATCCCCTATTTAACTCCCTTAGGGGTTGAATTTAAAAAAATCCTTCCTTATTCCTTGTCTACATTATAAAGGGAACCATTGTGTAAAATTTCAGCTTTCTAGGTCCAAGGGTTTGGGCTGGGCGTTGATGAGTCAGTCAGTCAGTCAGTCAGTCAGGCCTTTTGTTTTTATTTATATAGATAGATAGATATAGGTACCTGAGTGTAATAAATCGAAAATATTATCCCAAACGGCCGAGTGTTCTGAATATTGTTACCAAAATAGTGAGATCGTTGTTACGAAGCCATTTTTATTTTCCAACTGTGTTAGAAATATGAGCTATCTTGTATCATGTCTATAAACTAATAAGAAAATACACAAATAAGAGAAAGACATGAACAAAGCAGTTTTTTGTGCCCATAAATAGAGTGGTATAGGTACGTGTTCGTGCCAATAGCAGCATCACAATGAAGCTAGTCTTTACTGTATACAGAATACTTTTCACAATCCAAAAAATGCTTCCATATATTAGGTACAGGAGATTTACATAAGACCAAAGAATCGCCATATTTACATATAAAAGTCACAGCTATTCAAATCCCGAACCTAAATCAGGGCCTTAAAGCCCACCAAGGATATCCCAGAATAGCTCCACTATACAAAAGACTACTACACAGTATCGGATGTGGGCCATTAGACCCTTTTATTGCTCTGACAATGCAGGTCCTTGACCGGGCTAGAGGTCACCGCGAGGTATTGTGTCCAGTGGGGCTATGCGATTATGACGCCTATCGATGGATACATAAATCGCCTGGAGGTGAGGGTCGGTATACTTAATTGTGATCAGTAAATATTTGGTTAGTGTGTGATCCCATTTTCGGGATAATTCGAATAAATCGTAGTATATTATGGTTTAAAGGGTTTTTAAATAAATGAAACTTGCTAGAGTGGCTTCTAAGAAAAAGCTTCTACTTAAACTTTGGCGTAATTATACGACTTCACAGTTTACGACGAATCATAATAATAATTGATGCTCCAAATACGAAACTCAGTTGTTGAAAGATAACAGTTGTTAAACTGGAAGAGTGGGTTAAAATATATATCCAAAAAAAAAATCAAAAGACTACTTTGAAAAGCATTAAAATATTATGTTTTACAAAGTAATCAAAAATCGCTTTCATCTTAGCGAGTTTTTCCGCGACCCGCGGTTACACAACCCCATCGAAATATGAACAAAGTCACCCCTAACGCGGGGGGCGAATCTCGCGAAAAGTAAACAGAAATCGCTTTAGTCGATAAACTCGCCTCCGACCAATTACTTGACAAAATTGGTGTTTATAAGTTCAATTTGAAAACGTGCGGGTAGACGCAATCATAATAATATGAAAGTTTGGAAGAGTAGTGAAAGTAATAGGTTTATTTATTTACACAGATAATGTTTAAAAATAGACCTATATTTTTATAACAGCTACCATTTTGGATGAGATCCCGGTAAAGTCTGATAAGCTTCGTAGTTAATTAATTAATATTTCAAACGTTTCGTATAGTTTCCTCTTCTATCAATATGTTAAGACCATAGGTGTATGTAAATTTTGTTTGAATACCTTCTTAAAAATGAAGATTATTCCGGCCTAATCCCCCTCACCCCTCCCCCCTTCTCGATCCCCTGCTAGTTCGTCTTCTGTTTTAAACATTGTCTTATCCATATTATCTAGGAATACTTAGGTTCACATTATCGGTGATGTTCTTCAGAAAAGTTAAGTGCGTAGTACTCGCGACCGGCGTGCTGTATGATCAGAGAGGCAATTCTCGTAATTTTAAGAACGTTTACAGTCTGATCTCAATCTCAATCTGTCAAAAGTACTTTTAGTTTCACTACGTTTTTGAGAAGTTTTTGACATTTGTTTGTCACCGAGATGAGACTATGACGAGATTTTGAACGTTTTAAATTATTGAAATTGAGAATTGACCTTCTGATGTACGAACGTAAACAAACCAAAATAAGTATGTCAGGATTCTAGTAAGTGGCATTTTGTAGTGGCTGCCAACGCCTATGAGACAAAGGAGTTCTATGTAGGTATGTGTTGTATTATAATTGATGAGCACTAAAACTATTGTTCTATTAATTATTTCTAATAACAATTACTCTAGCATAAACCTTCGAAGAACTATGCCTAGTTTCCCTCTGGGGTGTTTGCGGAAAATGTGCAAAAATGGCCATCGTTCTACGTACCAATGTAATAATATGGATTCGTTCATTAACTCACTTGTTGTTGATAAAATGAATATCTGAATAACCTGATCAAATTATAATAGGTACATCTTATGGCATAACAAAAATTCCCTTTTAGGCGACCAGCTTTATGTCCCTGGTACACTTTGGAAGCCTCTAGTAATATTTAATGGCACGCTTAGCTTTTTGAAGTCACTCTTAAAGAAATAATTAATTAATTTTTTGCGTCACACAATGTGGTATTCATCAGGCTCTCATTATGTGCTCTCTTTTAGACCCAAATTGTACGGCTTCAAATATTAGCGTAAAAACATAGTGCATAAGCGGAGCGACTTCATGATTTTATTGACACACGGTTTGGTTTTTCAAAGATTTTTAACACAGTCCTTGGATTACATGCAGTAATATATGAATTAATATAAAGGAGGCTGCCAATGCCTCTCCGATCCAGGAATTAAAGTTGAGTAGTGGTAAAAGCCCCAAGAAACAACATCGTGCATAATTAATCAATAGCACAATGCTTATTGAGGCTAGATATAGGTAGTATGAATTCTTCCACTGTGACTGAATTGTGGCCCCCACCAGCAGTACTCTGGTTTACAAAGATTGCTCCGATCCTTTGAGTGACATTTTACGATATTTTTGCAATAAGTATGCCACTTAACGAGTATCACACAGAGTACAGTCCAGACTACACGAGAAAATGATTCGATTGAAATCCCGTTCGAGTGGCAGTCTCGTCATATAAGAATGGGAAGTAAGATCTCAAATACCGGTAAAATACTGCTTGTATGTAGTCCAATCAACTCGTCTGTTAGGTACCTAAGCTTATTAAGTTCGGTAACAATAGAAAAAGTAGTTGTGTGTCATTAGTGACAGTTGACCTCTTAAGTGAATTATAATGTACAGACGCCAGCACATCAAGCTACTACAATCTGTCAAATTTCTTTAATATATTTTCAACTTTATAGCTATAGTATAAAGTTCAAAGTTGATTGGGAAAATTTGACAGTTTCTGGTAGCTTGATGTGCTGACGTCTGTACTTACAATACGACACCACAATTATATCTATATTTTATCTTTTCTTAGGCCCGTTACCCTACGAATGTATCACAACAATGCTCACCAGTACACCACTATAGATATATAATACAGTCAGCCTCAAAAAGATCGCAAGCAGCACATAGATGCAATGGCTGAACATAGATTGTAGACAGTTAAATGAATTCTTGTCCAAGTATACATTGTATCTATTTGAAGTGGACTGCACTACTTAAATCTAGTGCTTTAGCTAATATTAAAAAAAAACTTAATTCAAACTTCCGCTCAGTCCACCACCCTATTTCTGCCCCTATAAAGATGATAAGCATGGTACGTATAGCGGTCCGTCACATAAGTTTGTATTAAGCGATCATTATCCGCCGACCGACACGACATATGCGACAAGACACAACCGACACGAGCCCTTTGTGTTGTGTCACACCACATTTTGTTTATGTCCCAAGTCGTTAACGCGGTATTTGGTTTATGCCATCAGTAGATACAAACAAGTTGGTAGATATGTCGCAGACGGATTGCTTAATTTAGCTATTTTTAAATGTGAGTAGAAGTTTTGTTAAACGTAACGCAATGGCAATCCACCTGAACGTCGTTCAGTTGTTTTACATAAAGGAGTAGTTTTGTAAAAAAGCTAGCGGTTATGTAAAACAGTGAATTCGACAACCCATGTGCGACATACATTATGGATCATTATATTTAATTTTGACGAGGGTGCCTTTTAGTGATATATTATCGTAGTACTATTAAGTATTCTATGATATTATAGTCGATTTTTTTTTTGGAATGACTTACAAGCTAGAACATAAATTATATTATCAGCTATTAAAAAGCACTTGTGTTCCCAAAACCTCAGTACAATAAACAATACCTAATTAATTAATACTTTTCTTAAGAAAGTAAATATTATTTATCTAGCCTTGTACAAATTCTCATGTTACTGATTGTAAAGTCTACGTCTGTTGGTCTAATTGATAATGTTTGTGCCGACTATTTGTTAGTATTTGTAGGCAAACAGAAGATAATCGAATCTGTGAGAGGTCTGAGACATTCGCGTGTTTGTACCAATTCTATTCAATTATAACGAGTTTATTCGATTCACTCGATCGAATTCAATCAAATCATCAAACAATTCATTTCATCAATTCTTCCGAATTGTCCCGATGGTCTTGTTTTTTTTTTCTATGTCTCGGTCGTTACGGGTCGTCAGAAGCCCGAAAGCCTGACAACCAGTCTTGCCAAGGCGTATCGTATTACCCAGTAACTGTGGGTTGTGATGGTCAGATGGTCAGATAGGCACTCGCTCCATGTAAAATACTTATATTCAGCTGCATCCGGTTTGACTGAAAATCCGACCCCAACATATTTGGGAAAAAGGCTAGGCAGATGATGATGATGAGTTCATTCAGTTAGGAGATTTTATTTAATAGGTAGTTTAAGATGTTAGAGTAAACAGAGTTTAAAGTGGAATGGAAATAAATGACAACAATTATTTTTTCTGCAAGCAACTTACCAGAGGTGGACTGTTTTTTTTTTAATATAATTTTACTAAATTGTTTGGCTTGGACAGCATCTTTACTGCCTTTTACAAGTTGATGATTAAGGAGCAAGTTGATGCAGAAAATGTTATTTATGGAATAGATACTCCGATTGTTATGAACAAAATATGAGAAGCTCAAAATAAATAAACAAATAGGCAACAACCCTGTGGACTGGCCCAGTGTAAGAAAATATTTTCTTTCGCCACGTAGTTTCTTAATGCGCGAAGCATTAAAAAACTAGGTGGCGATAAAAAGTAAAGATTAAAAACACGATCTTTTAATATTTTTATTCAAAATCTTTTGAAAACATTTTCAGCATGAATAAGAACTTTCTTTTCACTATATTCGTCGCATGAGTGAATGTAAATGTGGGTAGTTTCACAGTTTCAAGCAGTTTTTAGTTTAATAGTAGTAGGTAATGTGTTAGAAACATTGCAGGTGTTAGCTGCAGTAACAGATGACGCCATGTTTCATAACCTAAATGTACCGCGAACACATTGTTTTCGTGAAATATTTTGTACCGAGTATCTCTTATTTTATGATGGACTTAGATATTTTGAGTTGCGTTCAGCGAAGCGAAGGGTGTGATCTCTTTGGGTGAATGACGAGGAAAAATTACAAAAATATATTTCATGATTTTTTTGCTTCAAAAATATCGAATTATATTATTTTTAATCATTCGATATTTTTATTATTCCCTTGTATCACACGGCACCGTAGAGAATTATGGGCCTCTTTCATTGCGTTAAAATAATATTGAAAGTAAGAGAGAGAGAGAGATAAACTCCTCTCTTTGGGAATATGAAAAACGGCAACCAATAAATTTTCAATGAAATAGTCTACAAACCGTGCATACAAGTACACCATATTCCAATAATCCGTTAAAACAACGTTACGTTCAGTTCTATCTAATAAAATAAAGCCACTTACGTCGAGGGCCACGTAACATCAAACGCAACAGTCGTCATATTTGCTCGCAGGTTTATTCCACACAAATTGCTAAACGTTGGGAAGGAAGCAAAGCTGTCGGTGTGTGTACGGCACCAGTTTTGTTACTCTCTCGTTTTGTTCTATTCGGTCGGTTTGGAAAATGAAAATACAGTTTGGAAACTCTTTTGATTGGTTTGTGGAACCTTGGAACGTTTGAATGAATTTTTTTGCACAAATCTTTTAGTAGAAAAGGAACTTTGAATTGGTGAAGTTATTTGGAAAAGTAGAAAATTCTTTCCTTTGTGCGTAAAAAGTTTAAAATAGGTCCATTGCGCGTTAAATTTTATCGTAATGCGTTCGGCTGTAAACGTGTAATTGAACAAACCAAACTTTCACATTTTTATAGCAATAATGAGTGATGGATATCCAAATTGTTAATTTAAAACTGTGCAGTCAGTTGATTGTTCTGACCGCATCCCGGTAACTGACAAGCGCACAGCCTACTTGTTACACAATAATCACATTTAAGTATTTTCATTTTAACTTTCCAAATAACCAGAATGTACTATGAGGTATATTTTATTGAAATAAAGTGTATTTGTATTGCAAGAGTGTTATTTAATCAATGACAATACACACTATTCATTAAAACGCAGCTGGTGCTGCCATTTTTAAACTGCACTTTTACAAAGTAGCATTTCTCATGCGTGACTAAATTTTTTACCATTTATCATGAAATATGTTTCATTATCGTATGGCACAGAAGTAGTAACCGCAATGCGATGCCATTAGAACATAGCTGCGAAGAAAATATTTTTTAATTTCAATTAGTTTGCCTCGAGGGCGTGCTGTGGCTCGTGTAATCATTTATTTACAACTTTATAATTAGTTTTTCCTGGAGAAAATAGCGAGAAAATTATGGGTGATTATGCACTGCTATTGTTTGTTGTTTTTCTGTTTTAAATTGGATTAATACAGTCACGGACGAAGTCTGAATATTTTAATAAGGTGTTGCCACAATAATTATTAATGTTACTGATTAAAGCAGCTAGCATCGAAGAATTCTATGAATTCTAAGTTTTGGTATGCAATCTGAAACTATCAGTAATATGATAATTCACATTTCCTTCGTATCAATGAATTTAATATCAATCTACCCGCTCTGCGAAATGCATAGTGGGCAGATTAAAATTGGGGATGCAAGCAGTCGTTCTTATTGTACTGAAGTGGCGTGCGCCGTGTGCGTGTGTGTCGACGAATGCTCCATGACGCTGCAGCGCCTGGCTTGTGGCTCTTACTATTGTAGAATTTGTCGCATCTATCGAGTTCTACCTACAATTGATGAATATTAATTTATTGACTTAGTAGTATACCACGACCAAGCGCATACTAAGTCAATAGACTTAAAAATACATCACCGTGTAGCGCTGCGATTCTGCCGCTACATTCACAACCATAGATATCCCGTGTTCACAAGTATGCCTTTCTTCCCAATTTACTATAATTATTATAGTTTTACTAGCCATCGAAATAAAATCAGAACTTGTCTTATCGTATTTTTTTAGGGTTCCGTAGCCAAATGGCAAAAAACGGAACCCTTATGGATTCGTCATGTCTGTCTGTCTGTCTGTCTGTCCGTCCGTCCGTATGTCACAGCCACTTTTTTCCGAAACTATAAGAACTATACTGTTGAAACTTGGTAAGTAGATGTATTCTGTGAACCGCAGTAAGATTTTTACACAAAAATAGAAAAAAAAAAACAATAAGTTTTGGGGTTCCCCATACTTACAACTGAAACTCCAAAAATTTTTTTTCATCAAACCTGTACGTGTGAGGTATCTATGGATAGGTCTTCAAAAATGATATTGAGGTTTCTAATATCATTTTGTTCTGAACTGAATATTTTGCGCGAGAGACACTTCCAAAGTGGTAAAATGTGTGTCCCTCTAACTTCTAAAATAAGAGAATGATAAAATTAAAAAAATATATATAATGTACATTACCATGTAAACTTCCACCGAAAATTGGTTTGAACGAGATCTAGTAAGTAGTTTTTTTTTAATACGTCATAAATCGAAAACCGCAATTTACCTTTCACAAAGTTACAACGAACTACAAGAACTTTTATATTATGTTACTTGCTGCTACGGAACCCTTCATGGGCGAGTCCGACTCGCACTTGGCCGGTTTTTTTTTGTATTCAGACATCTGATTCCTTAACGCTTCCAATTTTTGCATAGTACCAATACAAAAAATAGGCCTATTCAGGATTTATTAAAGGCAATACCCAAAACCGGCCTGACTACCAGAGTCGATATGGATATCTTAAGAACCCATTTCGTAATTGCTTCCTAAACAAAGATTGTAACGCTTTTCATGTCTATGAGGGACTTATTACTTGTCAGTGTTCCTTTAGTAATCTTTGAGCTTTGACTTGCTCTCCGTAGATATTGGTTTTAATGTTTTACTACCTACGTCTCCAAAAGATAAGTAGGTACTTTGTCGTCAACAGACGTCGTATAACTATACGAATTTATCATTTGGTGTTTATTAATAAATTAAATCACTCTCGAAGGATGGGTTCTGAAATGAAATAATGATGATTAAAGTGGTGCCGACATCCCGACGAAAAGTCATTCTTGTAGAACAATTTCCATGAAGTTTTCATAGAAATGGTTCTACTAGAGTTGTGTCGCGCTGTCGCGTCGTGCCTGTCCGCGGGAGCAACAATTTTATCTCTTTATAGTATAAGTTTAGATTGATATAGCTAACTACTCTAGAAATAATCTAACATTTCATAATAATAATATGATAACAAAACTCATAGTAGGAGCTGTAGAAGAAGCACCATAACCCTAGCTCCGTTTACCATTATCGTAAGTAAGTACTGATTATCTATAGGCTGCGTCCTATGCAATCGTGAGAATTATTGCATCATATTTACGAAATATAGACTTAGTTCATGCTTGTTCGTGGCATGTCGACCGGTTGCAACCTGAACACCAATTGTAACAAAGAAAACATCAAAACGAGTTTGTTCTTGTCGGAATCTCGTCAGGTTGCAGCCTGCACGCTAGTCATAGCAAAGAATTGGGGGCGTGGCCACTTGTGTATAAATATACCCGCTGTAGAATTTATTAGTGACTTCCCCCCGACCCTTGCTCGAAGAACGGCCAGCCCGCGCCGCAGCTGAGCCTGTAGCTTTAAATTCCCGACTGTGACCTCTGAGTTTGTTTCGGCATTTCTTCTCAGAGCAGTCAGATAGGAAATGCCGGCCTCATCAAGCTTAAATAATATATTATGATCCAGCCTGTCCCATCTTGCTGCCCTCCCCCAGCGACGCCCTAAGCCGAGGTTCGTACCCCAAAGGGGGTGCCCTTAGCGTGTAGTCGCTTAGTATACTAGTTTTACGCCCCTGGCTGGAGGCTTTGAGTTTACTTAAGGCAACCACAGGATAGTCCGGTTAAGTAGTCACGACCTCTATAGGTCAACTACGAGATGCCATATAGGAAAAAAAAAAAAAAAAAATTTATTAGTGAGTCAGAAAAATCCACCGAGCGAGCAACAAGTCGCGATAAATAGTAACGCTCGGTCAGCGGAGCCCTATAGAGTCGCGTGTATGTTAGTATGTTAGTAAATTCAGTCATTTAATGTAAATTAGTGCTGCGTAAGTCCTTTGTTTGTGTATTTGTGTAACTGTGATTTATGTGTACGTGTACTTCTGTTGCTGATTATAAGTGTTAATTCCATTTTTGTCTGTTTAATTCGCATCCTGTAGACAGAACACGATAACCCCCGCCTAACAGAGTGTAAACTCACCCCCAGCACAGCACGCAGGTTATTGAGAATATTATTGTTTCGTGTGCTGTGCTCAACATTGGTCCTTCTAGCCGGATCGTGTTCAAAATTGGTCCTTCTAGCCGGATCGTGTTCAAAATTGGTCCTTGCAAGTCGGATAACCGATTGCCCGAGCGTAGCCTTACAAACTAGCGTTCGGAGTCGGATTGTGTTCAACATTGATCCTTGCAAGTTGGATAACCGATTGCCCGAGCGTAGCCTTACAAACTAGCGTTCGGAATCGGATTACGTTCATAAGCGAATTAACCAGCAAAAATGAGTGTTAGAAGTGCCGTAAATACGCGAAGCAAAGTACGTAAAATGGCTGAAGAATCAGACGCGCGGCGCAGGGATGCCACCATCGTCTCAGACTCGCGCTTACTGTCCGAATTAGCACCGGGCTCACCATCAGTAGCACCTACTGTAACATCCGCGGCTGCCCCCAATATAACACTGACCGGTGGTCGAGTAATCGACTACAGTGAAAAGCCGGCAGTGGGAGTATCAAGGCAGACAGTCGCAAGATCGACGCGTAGCAGCAGAGTTTCGTCCAAGAATAGTCGCAAGGGCGTCGAATTCTTAAGGAAAAGGGCCGAGTACGAAGCTGAGCGCGATCTGGTGCACATCAGGGAGAGTCTGGTGAAGAAAAGAATGGAGGTAGAAATAGCAGAGATTGAGGCGAATGCAGAAAGTGATGACTCAAATTTAGATGTGGATACCACGCACCGCGTTGAAGAATGGATAAAGACAACGCCTCAAGCGTCGCAGTCAGACACGGCACTGTTTACGTCAGCTGCGTCGCGCGCGCGGACGGCGTCGCAGGCGCCGCTTGAAGTCGCCGCGCCGTATGAAGCATCTAGGATTCAAGACCGAAATGTAAGTAAAGTGAATCTTGAATCTAATATGTACCGTGTGCCGGCTATGTTAAGCGAGAATAATGTGTCGTGTCCGCATAGAACCCCAGTGTGCAATACGGAGCCTATGCAGACGCTAGCTCATACCGAAGCTGTCAGATTCAGTCTACCCGACAATTATCCCACCTTTACCACTCCGGTCGCAAGCGGACCTCAAGTATCGACACTCGAGTCGGTCCCACAGCGGCACGGAAATAGCGGAGTGGACGTGATAGAAAGGCGGCGACAATCGTCGAACGATAGAGACAGGAAGATCGACAAGCTGGCGGAGGCGATCACGAACATGGCACGCCCGCACCCGGTACCTAGACAGGCTTACGAACTACCACACTTTAGCGGTGACCCAGCTGACTGGATATCTTACAGGAATATGTACTGGGACACTACTGATTTGTATAACTTTAGAGCACATGAGAATATAGCGCGTTTGAAGTCTTCTTTACATGGGGAGGCAAAGATTTCAGTGGAGGATTTGTTGCGGTCTTCGAGAGACCCCACTGAAATAATGCGCGCATTGGAAGAAGAGTACGGCCATCCGACAGTCGTACTTCAATATGCTCTAAAGAAGGTGAGAGATTTACCTAAAGTGTCTGAAAGTGGCCAGGAATTAAGGAAATTCTCATCGACTGTAAGGAACTGCGTGTCGCTGCTGAAGAATGTCAAGGCAGATGGGTATCTGAATAACCCTCAAATAGTAAGCGAACTGCTGAACAAGCTGACACCAGTTCAACGTGCGCAGTACGGTGACTTCGCGATGGGCCTGGACAACTCACAGGGGGTGGACTTGAGAATCTCACCCAGCTTGGAAATACTGTCACAGTTTCTCATAAACGTGACGCGCTCTACTTCATATTACCTACAGCCGATTGTGTATGAAACAGAACATTCTAAGCCCCCTGCGAAGGAGCAGCAGACCGGCGGACGGACTCGACCTGCAAACGCTGCACGCCCAGTCACCAACAAGCCGCAGATGACACATCGTGTGAATACACAGAGCGACGAAGCTATTACACAGAAGGAATGCGTGATGTGTCACAGAAAGCACGTCATAGAAGATTGCGACCAGTTCAAAAAGCTGAATGTACAAGAACGCTGGGAACTGATCAAACAACAAAAAGTGTGTTTTAATTGTTTAAGCGTAAAACACACGAAAAGGTTCTGTCGCGCGAAAAAGTGCAAAAAGTGCGACTACAGACATCACGTGCTGTTACACGAGGACAAACCGAAACAGGAAGTGAAATCGGAACGTGTATCGAACATAGGAGAGTGGCGAGCCACAGCGTTATTGAAGATAGTGCCAGTGACAGTGTGTAATAAAGGCAGCAATAACGATCAGTGCTATGCGTTGTTAGACGACGGGGCAACCGTATCGTTAATAGACAGCTCGCTCGCTACAAACCTAACGGGCCCACGTGTGCCATTAATGTTAAAGACCGCGGGTGGTCATGGTGTGTCGGACCTTACCTCGCGGGTAGTGCAAGTGCGGGTGAAAGGCCCAAATGGACAGTACCATAATATCAAGTGCAGGACGATAGTGAACTTGAACTTGCCTACACAAACAGTGACCTCTTCAGTGATCAGTGACAACGCGCACCTTCGCGACTTGGGTTGCACAGAGATGAGGGGAGCCAAGCCGCTGCTGCTGGTCGGGCAGGACAACTGGGAGCTGCTCGTCCCTGAGGACATCCGCCGTGGACGATCTGGTAAGCCAGTTGCCTCATTAACTAAGCTAGGATGGGTCATACATGGGCCATTTGATAATGCCAGTATTACTGAAGCAGTAAATTGCACGACAGTTTCCCTTCCAGATTTACATAATTTAGTGAAGTCACAATTTGAGTTAGAATCGATAGGCATTTCTCAAGTAACTCGCAAACATAAGGACGTAGAACGGGCTGTACAAGTATTAGAAAGTACAAGTCAACGTACGCCCGATAAGACACAATGGGAAGTAGGTCTTTTGTGGAAGCAGGACAACATCCTGTTGCCTGATAATTACAAACAGGCCCGGCAGAGATTATACGGTATCGAGAAACGGATGCGTAAGGACGCTCGTTTCGCTGAGACGTACGCGAACCAGTTCAATAGGTTATTAGATGAAAGTTATGCGCGCAAGGTAGAAGGCAAGGTAGATAGCTCACCGGTTTGGTACCTACCACATTTCGGTGTTGTAAACCCGAACAAACCGGGGAAGCTTCGCCTGGTGTTCGACGCAGCTGCTACGTCTCAAGGTACGTGTTTGAATGATAACTTACTGACCGGACCTGATCTGTTAAATTCATTGTTAGGTATTTTGATTAGATTCAGAATAGGCCCCATAGCGTTTTCAGGTGATATAGCTGATATGTTTTTGCGAGTTAAGATTAGGGCACAAGATCAGGGCGCGCAGTTGTTTTTATGGAGAGGCGCGGATGATAGTAGAGAGCCAGATACGTACGCTATGACTTCTATGATATTTGGCGCCGCCTCTTCACCTACCACGGCAATTTATATACTCAACAAAAATGCCAGTGAGTGGGTTGATGTCTACCCTGAAGCTGTTGCGGCCATAAGGGACAAGCATTACATGGACGATTACTTAGATAGTGCATGGTCCGTCGAGCAGGCCAACAGTCTAATCGAGCAAGTGACCAAGATACACGCCTCCGGAGGATTTGTAATACGGGGGTGGGTCACTAACTCGTCAGAACTTAGGGGAAAGCTTAAGGTAGACATGCCCGATAAGGTTCCCCTCGAAAAGGAGATAGATAGGCTGTCAACCAGAGGCAACTGGCGCTGGGTCCCCACGGAGGACAACCCAGCTGACAAGGCGACCAGATTGTCTTGGCCTGATGACCATGCAGCGTGGTTGTCGGGCCCTTCGTTTTTGTGTGATTCACAGGAGCGGTGGCCAGCGTGTCACGAGCCTGAGGCGGCAGAGGCTGACCTTGAGCGCATCCAACGGGTCCACCCAGCCGTCGCCCCTGCAGGGCCACTCCTGGTGTACCAGCGTTACTCAAGCTGGAAACGCGTGCAGCGCACTATGGCGCGCGCGCTGATTTTCATCGAGATATGTCGCAAGCGTAGAGCGACACCGGAGCTGCGTCCACACGACCTGGAAGAGGCACACCTCCACCTGATGAGGTTGTGCCAAGACGACAGCTTCCACCTGGAACTAGCCGCCACGCTGAGCGCCGACTCAGCAGTATTGGCCCTGAGGCGCCTGATAGCGCGCCGGGGGCAACCAGCACACCTGTACTCAGACCAGGGTACCAACTTCATGCGGGCCCCTCGTGAGGAGGTCCTTTACACCCTCCTCACTGAGGTAGAACTAATTGTGAACAGTCGCCCGCTGAGCTATGTATACGACGACCACGAGCAACCTGAGGTCCTGACGCCGAACCATCTGCTCCTGGGCACTGCGTCCGAGAGTACGCCGTTTACGTCGAGCAACGACCAGGACATCGACTCCCGCCGGCAGTGGCGGCGGGTGAATGCACTCGCCGACATGTTCTGGCGCCGCTGGCTGCGGGAGTACCTCCCGACTCTGCAACGTCGCGAGAAATGGACAAACAGTGTACCCAATGTGCGTGTCGGTGATGTGGTAGTGATAGTCGATAACAATAGAGAGCGAAATGCGTGGACAAAAGGTGTAGTGCAATCTGTGTATCAAGGTAACGACGGAATCGTCCGTGTTATAGATATTAAAACAGTAAACGGGGTCCTGCGTCGACCGGTAGCAAAGATTATTGTGCTTCCCACGGAAATGGATGTAAGCCGGTTGAACCCTTTTACAGGGGGTGGAATGTAGAAGAAGCACCATAACCCTAGCTCCGTTTACCATTATCGTAAGTAAGTACTGATTATCTATAGGCTGCGTCCTATGCAATCGTGAGAATTATTGCATCATATTTACGAAATATAGACTTAGTTCATGCTTGTTCGTGGCATGTCGACCGGTTGCAACCTGAACACCAATTGTAACAAAGAAAACATCAAAACGAGTTTGTTCTTGTCGGAATCTCGTCAGGTTGCAGCCTGCACGCTAGTCATAGCAAAGAATTGGGGGCGTGGCCACTTGTGTATAAATATACCCGCTGTAGAATTTATTAGTGAGTCAGAAAAATCCACCGAGCGAGCAACAAGTCGCGATAAATAGTAACGCTCGGTCAGCGGAGCCCTATAGAGTCGCGTGTATGTTAGTATGTTAGTAAATTCAGTCATTTAATGTAAATTAGTGCTGCGTAAGTCCTTTGTTTGTGTATTTGTGTAACTGTGATTTATGTGTACGTGTACTTCTGTTGCTGATTATAAGTGTTAATTCCATTTTTGTCTGTTTAATTCGCATCCTGTAGACAGAACACGATAACCCCCGCCTAACAGAGTGTAAACTCACCCCCAGCACAGCACGCAGGTTATTGAGAATATTATTGTTTCGTGTGCTGTGCTCAACAAGGAGCAGAGCAAAGCCGACGAACAAGGATTCTTGATAAATTCCATAACGGTCTCCTGAGGAGTTTAGATTGCGTTTTTATCCTAGGCTTTAGAATACAACCGTCAACCGGTTTCACCATTTTCTGTAGGGTTTTAAAATGTTCTGCTAAATAAATTTACAATGTTCCAATCCTGGGGAGCCGAAATCAATAACCAATTTATACTTAAGTGCTGAGTCTGAGAGAGGATAACGTCAATAGCTAGGTTTATTTAATAAAATAATCAATTATAATGATGAATGGTTAGTAAAATTTATCGACAAAACCTGAGTCGACAAGCTGGTAATATAATGTAGTCTGTTAGTTTTATTTGAGGTGTATTTTTTCTGTAGATGTGTTACTTATTCCAGTATTTCAGTTCTAAACAAAATGATTGGACTTACTTAACAGCACCCTGCAATACTGGGGACCACATTAGTATTTAGTATACGACTGATTACAGAATGATATTCATGAAACGTCATGATTGGCTTTGGATGATACTAGAAGTAAATGAGAAAAACTACGCATGCCATAAACAGTTTTCTTTCATAAAGAAGAAAAAAACGCAGTTCTTTACAAACTGAAATACTAATATAAAAACCTGTCTCGCCGTGTAGGGGAGGTAGGGGAGTGCATCTCCAAGTTTCGCACTAACTCGCAAAATTATGACAGCTGTAAAACGTATGGCAGTCATTCGAAGCCATTCAATTCGATCTCACACAGAACTAGAGAAGCTCGCTAGATATAAAGTTATTACGAGGCGGACGT
This sequence comes from Amphipoea oculea, assembly GCA_945859645.1. Classification (NCBI taxonomy): domain Eukaryota; kingdom Metazoa; phylum Arthropoda; class Insecta; order Lepidoptera; family Noctuidae; genus Amphipoea; species Amphipoea oculea. The sequence continues at coordinate 22,995,208 of OX243873.1, forward strand.
GACATGTTTGAACAAGTTTAAGCTTGATTAATAAGCCTGTTTACGTGACTACAGACTGGATTGTATATGCAAATAGACATATTTCACGGTGATACTATCACGTTTTGGCTTTAGGTTTTTATGTTGCCTAGTCAAGTCCAGTATTTTTCTAAATAAGGGGATCAACAAATTCAACACCTTGAAGTGTGAAGTTCTATTCGATTTTTAAATCATTTGATTGTTCCTGTAGGCACGTAATACATAATCAGCCTATAGTGTTCCCTTTACTCAAGTAATGGGAACGCTTGTTCGTACTTGATGATTTTCTTCCCGCCCAGGTTATCTACCACTGACAGGCAACTTGCTTCTAAGTAGGCGTGGTTACTCGACCAACATAAACTTTAGATTACTTACTTCAGTATTTTTACACCAACCTTCCCCTTAGTTATCATTAATTTAAAGGATTAATTGTTTGTTGAATTGCTAAAAGTTTAACTTCAACTTAATAGAAGAATGCTAACTCTTCAAGGAGTTCAACTTTGTGTACTTTACATTTATTTATCTCAGGGGAAACACTCAAAGATAATACTTACCTACGCCCGGTTTCTGAATTGAGAATTTGAAGTTAAGAACTTGTCAAATTTTCTTTCGACCTAAGGCGAAACCTGCACAATTCAAAATTTATTTGCAAAATACGTAATAAATTCTGAATGTCGCGGGCTACATTAAAGTAATGCTAAAGTAGAGTTTGATTCGTTCTCAACTGTAAATTCTCAAGTCATAAACCGGTTTGGTGATAGACATAAAACAATGATCACACATAAAATGACAATCGATCGCCATGTTTTTATTTTGACAGTTCAGCCACGTGTATGGTGTTCTTCTGCTTAGCGTGACGATGACAAAATAACACGAATACATACATAGTTTTTCTTGTTTGGCCCAAAATTCAGCAACATGGATACCGTTCGCTGACGCAGCTATTAGATCCTCACATGTGCAGGTGACAGGGCATGCGGTGCAAGATGGGAGGTTAGCCATTATCTGTTAAGAGACGCCGCATACACTGTGGAGATCTGAGCCGTCCATAATCCCCCACTTGTGGAGTTTGTATTATAATATATATTTACATTGTTAAGCTGACGATTTTTTCAAACCTATGAAGCAATGGGTTAGGAATTTCATTCAAAACCCTTGGATTATGTTTAAAAGTGTGGTTGTGATTGAAAGTGTGTTACGCAGTTAGGGTGTTGGTGTTTGTCGCACATACCAATTGCTTTCGTCCACAATAGTATAATAAAACAAATCAGCGCCACCACCATCCGTCCATCGCTTTACACTCCATGTATTGTATAGCCAGAATACGACCACCCCACAGCCCACTAGTAATTAGTCAGTCGGACACTCGGAGGGATGTCGCGTCAGTTGCAAACAGACGGTTTGTTTACTTGTAAAACTGTCCACACTATTTGAAACGGCCTCTAGTTGGTTATTACATTACTGTTGTAGTTAGCCTATATCATTCACAAAAGGTAACAGTTTTTAAATAGTCAAAGCCGCTTTTCGTGCCTGTGTGAACTAAATTGCACAATAGACTTTCATGCGGTTTTCACCATCATTTAGAGAAATTATTCCGGAAAGTTTATGTGTTAGCGTTAGTTAACATTAACGTTTAACTTAGATATAGAACAGAAATCTCGATGTTTTAACATATCGCCAGATTAGTAGAGTGCACCGGAGCGAAGCAAGGTCGGGGCAATCAGAAATCATAAACATAGCATCACATAACATGACGCCTGTAGGCATTAGGTCAGTTGGGTATGTTGAGATCCCATGAGAAGGCCATTTCTGACACCAATCTACGTGATCTTCCCATGATCTGACCAAGATTATGTCTGGACTTTAAGAGACTGTGCCCTCTGAGTGTGTTTCGGTTTTTCTTCTCAGAGTAGTCAGATAGGAAAGGCCGACCTCATCTAGTTTAAAAAAATATGATTGACGTGTAAAAGTGTTTGTACAAACCTAATTTAGGGCTGATTTCTCAATAGTCAGTTAACTTTCATCTGAGGAATAAATATTGAGATTTGACAGCTTTTATAAAGAGAATATATCAAACTCAAATTTATTCTTCAGATAAAAATTATCAGACTGTTGAAAAATCAGCCTTTACCTACAGTAATAAAAATATTACCATGTATCCCGTAGGGAGCGCGAGCCTATTGTTATTTACTGAGAACAAATACAGACGGGCTGCTATTGAAAAAATCCTGATAGAAAAACCTAACACACCTTGCCCAACCTGGAGATTGAACCTTATTGTCATACTTGCGATCACTACCAACTAGGCAGTAATTTATACGCGCTTATATCTCATACATTATGTACGTATTGTTCTGTGATTCCATGCAGCATGCAATCAATTCCAAATTATATATACAACTTAGAGGGAATATACACTAGAGCCACATATGCTAACCACTAATGTCTGTTATATGATCCTGCCTGTGTGCTTAGAATATATCCCAGGAATAGAATAATACTGGTGGGAAGCAATTCCCTTTGGCCTGCCACCGGCAACTGTGATATAATGAGTTAGATTTGTATATTAAGTAGGACCTTGCGGTTATGTTGGCCGCTTACCGAATCTTTTACTGACACTCAAGTAGAGCAGACGTGTGTACCTATAAGCAATATTATTTATTATATTATGTCGTTAAAATATTTTCGAGTGATCTGTGACCTAGAAAACGAATCGCGCATTTTTCTGCTAACTTAGTGATTTACTTTAGCGAATAACAATTAATTATAAGAAATATTTAAGAATTAAGTATGTCAAATAGTGAAAACAACCCTCAAAGTATCCCCCACCGAGCAGCCCTGCCAGCAAATCTCAAATACCTGACCTGGCTGAAGGAAAAAAGGAAGCAATGGAAACCAGGGAGATTAGCAACTGGTTGATCTCAATTGAATCATGCCTGAATGAAGTTTGTACCATTGCTCAGGAAGGAAAGCTGAACTCCAAGTAAAACTGAGGATCAATTCCCTATCGCGCAAGGTTGGACATGGTGTTTCACAAATGGCAGTATCCTACCAGGACTTTCAAGTCCTGAGACTACTGTTAAGAGAAAAAGGTGACCTCACAGATTGCCTCGAAAATATCAAGAAAACTATTCAAACTAGCATTCAAGAAAACTGCGCTAAACCAACAATGGCAGAAAAAGTTTCATTCGCTGATACGGCAAAAACCAATAAAAATGATTACTTGCGCCCCAATAACACCAGTTCTATTGCAATTTATCCAACGGATAAATTGAAATCTAGAGACGACGCTAAATCTCTTGTCCAAAAAATGACATGCCCTGAACAAATGAAATTGCACGTTAGAGGGCTGCGAAAAACAAAAAACGAAGGTGTTATAATCAGCACGGAGGCCAAAGACAACATAGTAAAACTTAAGAAATCATCCCAGCTAACTGCTAAGTAGTTCTGGTCTGAAAGTGGAAGAGCCCCATAAGAGACGACCAAGAATTGTAGTTAGAGGAGTACCGACCGTTCTAAGTGATCATGAAGTTTGATGCAAATCTATGAGCAGAATGTAGCCGACAAGCCGCATAATTAGTCTCGTGATTCTTTTTTGTAGGCAACATACTTGCGATTTAAAAAACCGATCTACCACAAAACCTATTCTTTACGATTACAAACTAGCCAACACTTCAATAGCCAGAGTTAATACGATTAGAGACTTAGGCGTCACTTTTGACTCGAAACTTTTTTTTGAAACACATCGATAATATTATTAAAAAAGCTTCTAAGGCACTAGGTTTCATCTTGAGGCTATCAGCCGATTTAAAAAAATATAAAAACACTCAAAATTCTTTATTGTGCTTTTGTACGCAGTCATCTCGAATACTGCTCACCAGTATGGAATCCTATTTATAATACTTACGTCAATCGCATCGAAAGTATTCAAAAGAAGTTCTTGGGGTACATTCAATTTAAATCCAAAACCTATTTGCCTAATTATTACAGCCGCTGCAGGAAGTTTCACATTCTTCCAGTAATTGAGCGGAGAAAAATTGCCGACGTGGTATTCCTGTTCAATTTGGCAAATGGTTCAACCAACTGTTCTGAATTGATGAGCAAAATTGGGCTGCGTGTTCCATCCTTCACCTTAACGAATCATCAACCTCTGTATGTTCCCTCTGTGCGGTGCATATATCGACAAAACTCTTATACGATAAGAGCTAGCAGGGCATGTAACTCGATGTGTCAGAGTGTTGATGATCTTGATTTATTCTCCACCAGTGTTCCTAAATTTAAAAAAAATACTGTTTAAAGCTTCTTTGAAGATCACTAAAACCTGTTCAGTATTTTCTTAATTCTCTCCGAGTGCTTACTTATTCTTGCTATCGCTTATCTGTCTACTGTTTCTTGTGCTACCCTAATATTGTCAGTGAAAACTTTTAATTGGCCTTCTTTCGCTAACTGTCAACTATCTGTATCCTAGCTGTAAGTTTTCTTAAGAAATAAAATAAAACAGGCGACCAAGAATGCCCTGTAAAGAAAATAGCTGAGACAAGATACATCAACTCTATAGATTAATGTTTATCTATAAACCTTTTTTTACTTAATATTTTATAAAAAAAATATAGTTTTTAGTTTTAGTTTTTACATCACAAGCAATCTTAGTTTTTTGATGACACGGTAAATTTTTCAAGTATGAAAAGTAAACGCGACCTTATTAAAAATGTAACATTGCAAAAATCATAATAGAACATGGTTTCAAAAATGTCTTACGATGGTGCAAAAAAGAAGCGTTATTTCTGTCAATGAGAATATAAACATAATTTACAGTAGATAAATGATTTTCTATTTTTTGGAATTTTAGATAACACTTATGTATAAGCACTTAAGTGACATACCTGAGATTCAGGTTTATTCCTAGTTCAAGTAGAATCCAATTATTTTTACCTACATCTAGTATGTCACTATTTTTTTGTAAATATTTATGTAAATCAATTATTTCAATAAACAATTTCAATCATGTTGGGTACGTATTAAACATTCTTGGAAGAGAAAATTTTCGGGGAGTTACAATAAAGTTGAGTGTTGTGTTACAAATTGCTTACGCTGAATTATAGATAATCAGCGATGAATTATATTACTTGTACAATGGCCGTACGCTAATTTGTTCACCGGCCGGGCCACAACAAACTTTCTACTTCTCGAACATAGTTGGGAACATTCTCTCGTGGTTTCTGTTCCGCAACAACGGGATCAATAGCCGGCACCTACCACAATAGTTTGTTCACTAGCAACTAATAAACTAGTGGAATCTCATCTAAACTTCTTTATAGCCACATTGAGCTGAAAGTATTCAGGAAAGAGCAACAATGACTCGTGTTTATAAAGTTAGGTCTAGGGATCAGTAACAAGTTGATCGCACTTCTTGGTTATAAATATGGTGGAGGACGTTCATGTATGGTAGAATAGTACCATATAGCGTTATTTAAGGTACTTTATAGTAATAACACATTTATTTCAGATTAAAAACCGTTACCCATTTACTCATTACCCATTGTAAAGTTTCTTTGTTTATGTCTGTAATTTGTGTAGTGTGCATAATAAAGAGTATTATATTCTATTCTATTCTAAAAATCCATATGTTGTTAGTAAAAGTCTTAACCTAATGTTAGTAAAAAACACAAAACCACAAAATTGCCACAAAGCCGTATCCAGTGAGCCAGCAGGGGGTCCCACCTATCACACAATACACTACTCATACTCATTAATTCATTACTCTACTCATTTATGCTCGGTGGTGTAGTGGTCGCAAGCGCTACTGCTTAGCACGAGGTCCTGGGTTCGAGTGTGTTCGAGGAATTTTTCAGTAGCAACCCGGAGTCTAGATTTTTGACCGGTTGCTGGCAATAGGCTCACCTCCACATGGGACTTAATAATAATTATAATAATAATAATATAATAAATTAGTGTGTACTATAGGCACACTATTCTGTGCCTCTGGGTAACCCTTCGGCGAATACAGGCGTTATGTTATATTATGCAAAATAATTTTTCACTGGAAACGAATATTTATGTTTTGCTTTATCATGTGTAGCTATACAATGGTGAGGAGAGAGGCTTCCGTTTAGTCGTAGCACAGATCAAGCTACGTCGTAGCTTGTTGCTACGCGGGTGCTACGAGAATGCTACGAGTGTTATCAAAACTTGGTTACTTAGTAATAAGTTGCAAAACTGAAAGTCTTTAGATTATAACACAAGTAGGGCCAGTAAATTAATCCATTGTACCAAAAAACTCAAAGTAATCACCAATTTATAGTTAGATAAGTGAAAATTATAGCTTTATCTTTGATCGTTAGTTTGGGGAACTACGTAGTAGAATAGCAATCAAGAAAAAAAATAATGAATGTAACCTACAGACTAGTTCCGATTTCTTCTTTGTTACTAGTAATAGTAAAAACATAGATGTTCACAATTTGTACACATACCATTTGGGAAATCAACGGAGCGTAAACTTTGTTTGTTTCACTCAAACACCGTTATAGTATGTATTAGTTTGTACTTTTGTTGTTTCGCGAGTCTAGGCATTCTTGAAAGCTATCAGAAGGTCAACTCTCGTAATTTAAAACGTTTCTAAATCTAGTCGCAGTCTCATCTCAGCGACAAACAAATGTCAAAAACTTGTCAAAATGTAGGGAAATTAGAGGCATTTTTGACAGATTGAGACTGAGATCAGACTGTGAACGTTCTTAAAATTACGAGAATTGCCCCTCTGATATCGCCTGTCATATAATTATGTATGTTGTACAAGTAGTCCCGCTTCTAAGAAAAATATGCTTAAGTTTGACAGACAAAGAGGACCCATTCGATTATCTACCATGTTAGTTAATCTTAGAGTATTTTTATGAGAACAATATAATTATGTACTTTAAACTCGCGTTTCACGGTAAAATATGTAACTTGATTGTCTGCCCTAGACAAATTCTTGAATGGAATCTCTACTACTACAAACAGCATACTACTTTGACTGAAAGCTACCCAAGTTTAACAAAGGTTAATGAACTCGTGCAACCAGTAAGCAAGAACAAGTAAGTTCAGGTAACACCTTAACAACTTGGTTAACTTACGTGGCTCGGCGTAACTTGCGCACTCGCGGTGTCGTTGAGTTGCAACAGTTTGGAACGCAACAAGAAAGACGTACTTCACAAATAAGCACTGCGGTATGGAAGAAGAAGAAGTGGCGGCGCTACACTTTGGATTACTATTTGGTACCTCGCGTCTAGTTTCCTAGTTAAGACTTTGTTCTTGTGACTTTATGAAAAAAAAAACGTTCACTCTCATGAAACGCTTTGTCGGAGTACAGTAGGTCGAAATGAAGACGTGTCGGAGTTCCATAGTGTCGAAATAAAATCTTGTCGTATTACAGTTTGTCGAAATTCAGTTGGTAAGTCGGTAAGCAGAGGTATAGGTATCTAATAATATATTACGCCCACAATGATGTTGCTTTTAAGGCATAAGAGGAAGTTTTCCATACAGAAAGTAAAGTGTTAAAGTCAAAGATTAAATATTTTTTCCTAGTAATTCAAAGAACTGATCGATCCTAAGTACTCTTGCTACTCGCTATTATCATAAAAGTCAGATAGGGATTAAAAATGAGTGAGCATGCATATTGCAGATTGCTGTACACAAAAAAACTACGATATCCAATACACGTGCCGTTTAAAAAGAAAAACCAGCTTAAAGTTCCTTTAATACCGTCAAATGAACGATGGCAAATAGTTCATTCATTCTCTCATAGCCCCGCTATAAAAGAACGGACAAAAAAAAGTCCAAATCTCTAGTATGAGGGATGTAGCCCGGCAGAGACGGGCAATTTTTCACATTCAAATTCTTTTTGATTTGTGGCGTAGCACTATTTATGGCTAGTTGGCTTTCTGCCACTAATGAAACGGAAAAACTACACTTTTATTGGTACAATTTTCTCTTTATCTCTTATACCTACATAAGTTTAAATACTGGCCAAATATTGTGGGCAAACAGTTTTGAGTTTAAGTAGTTTGGGAGCTACCCTATCTCCGGTCTTTTATTAATGATCTAGAATCAAAAGGAGGGTCTCTGTCAGCTTTGTTGGTGACAGAATAAGGGAGGGGCGCCTGACTGCCTAGGGCCCCTAGGCGTTCATAGATGGTGTAAGTTTGTTTCTTAGTTTTAACATAGGTAATTTATATTTCCGATATAATAGAGTTTATGTACAATATTAGTTTCGTTCCGTCATTTACTAGTTATTTTATTTTATGCTCCCACAAAGTTTTTGTTTAGACTTGTTTTTAGGCATAAAGGAACCTATGTCCAAAAACAAGACTAAACAAAAACTTTCGTATCAACTCTGAGTAAATTAATGACATCAGCTGCTGTAAGGTGGCTTGTTCCTGATAGATAGAAACGATGATGTACCAGCTATACGTCACTCTACGGGGTGCGGGATAGGCATAGAGGGAAGTGACGAAAACGCACCGCTCATAGTTATTAATTGCTTATAGGACAGTTTGGTGGTAAGCTCATTTGTCACTCCGAGATCTTAGCGTGAGAAGAACTGGCAATAAATTGTGAACGCACGACAATTTGCGGAAATACCTTTATTTTAAAGGTCATTTTCGGCTTTCTTATTTTGTGCCCTTCGCGGATTTTGACTGGAATTGGATGGGAATAGTTTTACGCGTGAGATTTTGAACGGTCAGTGAATTATGTAGGTACGTACCTACCGCACATGTGGGTAAGCAGAAGTGCTTTACTCTTCTATAGCAGTAGGTACATATTATGTAGGTACCTATGGATAAAGGACAAAATGTGAGTGGCAATAGGTAGGAACAGGGGCATGTGAAATTAAATAGTTATGTATGGCACTCATTTTTGAAGGTCAACTAGGTAATAAAAGGGAGCAAGAAGACAAAGGGTCACAGTCCCTAGATAACTTATCCAAAATACATTATCTACGTCCCTTTGATATCCCAAACTACGCAAACAAATAAGGCGACGCAAACATAACCACTTATCTTCCTCATGAGATTTTATGCGCAAATAATAATCAAGGCGAGGCGATCACGACACGATCTCGACGCGATTACCGCACGATCACGGAACGAATGTCAACACCGTTATGTGTAATGAATGGGGCGAGATGAAGCTGGGGGACTAGCTTGTGTTTGAATAGGTGGTTTTGTTACTAGAGCGAAAGGCTCTGCGGTCGTTGAACTTTGTTCTGAGACAATCTAACTTTTTGGGTAGGAATAACAATAGGCTGAGCCTAGGGCTGAGTTTATATTGTTTGACAACTTCACTGTAGATTAAGTAAGTAGGCAAAATAAAATAAAAATACTTACCCCCTTATTCATAAAACTTATCAAACCTATTTTAGATAAAATGGGGTTTGTCTCTTTCTTACACACAGAAATGACAACGCGACAGATAAAGACAAACGTTCTATAAACCTATTTTAGCTAAAATAGAGATAAAATAGGATTATGAATAAGGGGGTTAGTTTATAAATAGTTTATTGGTAACACAAGTTTGCTAGAGTGTTTGCAATATGTTAGCGTGGTTGGGTATTTTCGGTAGGATTATGAATTTATGTTTAGTTTACCGAAAAGTTTCGACTTTCCTTAAGAGGATATGCGGTCGGAGAGACTCTGGAAAAAGCCTAAGTAAAAAATCATAATTCGAGGTTTGGTTCTCGACTATTTTCTGCTCCAATATTGGATCAATTTAAAATATATTTCATAAACTGAATAACAATTAATAATAGTTGTCAAATTTGTACACTACGCCTCTGTTGACTGCGGTTTAAATCGGCATTTTTTGAGGGTTCTAGTGCTTATAAAGATAATGTATCATCAAAAAGGAAAACATCACACTAATATTATAAAGGCGAAAGTTTGTGAGTGTGTGTGTGTGTGTTTATATGTTTGTTACTTCTTCACGCCTAAACCACTGAACCGATTTAGATGAAATTTAGTATAGAGATAGATAGAGTCCCGGAAAAGGACATAGGCTACTTTTTATCCCGATATTCCCACGGGATCGACATTTACGCGGGTAAAACCGCGGGGCGCAGCTAGTAGAGATATACAAGTAGTTAATATTTATTATTCGTAAAAACGGTTATTAACCAGAAAGAAAACAGGCGAGAGCGTTTCTATGGAGAAAATACCACCCGCATTTCCTCTTAAGCTGGCAAGTTGGAAGTTCTGGTTGGACAAGAATTTAACCATCACTTAATCAACTCTCGATTCATCGCTCTTCATTCTTCGCGTGTACTGAGTTCGGCGATCTAATACTCGATTCGTTGTCGTGGTCAGGCTAGTTCTGAGGCGAGCAGTGGTGGCTACCGCTAAGTAAATCTACAACTTTGGTAAATCTCTATTGTGTAGCCTAGCTACAAAATTTGATAAATTTAATCAATAGTCTTTAAAAATAATCTGAGAAAACGTTAGAACTAGGATGAAAATAGAAAATTAATAAAACAAACACGTACCTAGAGTACATCGGAAATACCACTGCTTCATATTACTCAAATACGTGTGATGTATACCTATTTATTACATACAGACTAATATGTAGGTTCTCTCTCTTAATAATTACTGAAAGCGATTACTTAGAACGACTGCTCAATTTGATATAATATCGATACCTATAAAGCAGTCGTTCCGATTATCGGGTATTAGTCGAGCTAACGTGCATACTTCGGCCGCGCTGTACAACATTTTGACTATGGCCTTGAGTTGAGCGAAGGCCAAGACATTTTCCTAGGGTTGTCACTGATTTTGGGACAAACTGTTAATTAAGGCAGAGCAGGTAGGAGCTACTAATGGGGTTTGAAGGTTTTGGCCCTAAAATCAGCCGCCATTTTGATTTTTTTTCAGAATCGCGGTGCACAACAAAAGTTATATATTTAGATAGAGGACACTTATACAAACAGAAAATGTAATATAACATAATATCCTAAAGCGTCAGGTTTCGGAGTTATTCACCGAAATATAAGTTGAAAACAACTAGGATGTTTTGTTTTTTTTCAACACACTTGCTCGTAAAATGGCTCTTAATGCACTGCTTTTAGGACCATAATGCAGTGTATTACAAACGCGTGCTTTTTCTTTACGTTACGGTACTTGTGCTTTATTTCCACAGATAGATAACTATTTAATTTACTAGTCGGAGGTCGGAGAAGTGCGTTTTTTTTTTAATCTCTTCAAAGAGACTTCATGCCAAAAGGAATCCGCGAGCCATATTTCACTTTTTTTTTTAATAGTCTTAATTTTATTGTCTTTGGTCCCAAAATGAACAAAAATGTATTTACCTTAAGATGAATGCGCAGTTGTAGCCCGCAAAATTCAATTTTTCTAACGTTTTTTGCAATTTTCAGGTCAGTGTCAGGTTATATCTTGATCAAAATATGATTCGCGACTATAACAGGTATGTATTTACAGAATTACAATCATTAGAATCATTACCTAATACATCTTTCTTAGTTAGATTTGTTCCATAAGAACAAATCTCTTATGGATAAGTTCTTAGGGAACAAATCTGACTTAAATAGGTATATTATATTAATGATTCTAATGACTATAATTCTGTAAATACATATCTATTACATATATATACATTTTGATCAAGATACAACCTGATACTGACCTGCGAATTGCAAAAAACTTAAGAAAATTTAAATTTCGCGGTCTACCACTGCGCATTCACCTTAGGGTACATCCAGACCGAGCGAGGCATGCGCCGCAAATGATTTTTTTTATATGTACGGTTGCCTCAGGCTGAGGCATCTAACATACAAAAAAAAGTACTTGCGGCGCATGCCTCGCTCTGTCTGGATGCACCTTATAATAATATGGTCCGTGGTCCCTCGCGGAACCAAACGGAAAAGACCACTGGCGTTCTATTATTGCGGATTCTCACTGAATTAATGTATATTTCTGTATGCCAATAGTACTTTCTAATTCCATACTAACTAAACTACAATTTGACATACGTTTTGTCTGTGCTTTTAAATAAATAAACGCGCGCCATTACTTACTCTATGGGTAAACCTGCGCGCGCACCACGCTAGCGCGGCGCGCGGAAAAATAAACCCAGCCCGCCATTATCCATACAAGTTAATATTTAACAATACAAGCCTGTTCTTTTCCTCGCAAGTGTGTTGAAAAACGTCGTATGATACGCGTGTGCATTGATCACTAAACTCTCGGCTTCCTTATCGCGCTCGCCTACGGCTCGCGCGAATAATACCGCCTCGAGTTTAATGATCAACATACAACCTGATACTGACCTGCAAATTGCAAAAAACGTAAGGATATTTGAATGTCGTAGGCTACCCTGACGCTTGCGCCTTAACGCAACGATCAAATTAGGCTTTTTCTCATGCTAAACCTTGTTTTCACATGAATACCTACTGTAGAAAGCAATTCCCCTTCTATTAGCTTCTAAAAATAGATGTCTTCGGCGAGACCTAAATCCATAAGTGCCTTCTGACCCACACGCCCATAACTTATTTCAAATGTAATTTATCTTTGGCAAGAAAAGTAACAGTGAACCATATACTTTTTCATCCAATTCCGAATTACATACATAAAAAGGAGATCGATCGCTTAGAACGTCTAACGCTAGAACAACCTACCAAGTTACAACCTTCAAAGTCTGCAAACCTTCTCATCAGCGTCACTTAGCCGATGATCTATCGCCTGTACTGTCACAATGGAGTTGTTTCCCTTAACATTGAATGGTTCCCATACATCAGCACCTTCGCTAATGGCCACATAAATGTTCTTGACGTGAAAAAGTGTTTGTAGGTCGTTCGTTTGAGAGGGTTAGGGAAATATACGAGCTGTTGATTTGAGGCGGCGCGAGTGTGAACGTGTATCTTGGCTTTTGAGATGTCTTTGTCACGTGCTTATCACGTGATTAGGACAACCCTTAGGGGTCGTCGTCGTGAGGTTACCGCGATGGGGTGGGGGGTGAGATAATGTGACAATCACGTGTATTTTTTATGCGAAGAAACAATTAAACTTAGTACCTATGTGTTGTGTAAAATATTTTTTTCCAATAATAACAAAACAGGTTCTAAAAATGATCTTTTCAATAATAATAAATACACGTGATGCGGCGAAGGGGGAGGACGAGTTAGCCTAAAACCTACGACGTATCACAAAATAGAAGCCGGGCGTATAAACGTGGCCTCAAAAGCTCACGTGATTAAAGAATGGCCCTTTAGAGGTATGGTTAATTTTTGTAGATGGATAAAACGATGACTATGACGGCAAAGTATTTTAATCATCAACTAGATTTGAAGCCTCTAGGAGACAGATTCGCAGCGAAGTTGCGATCCGAAATACATAGTTTGGAAATACCGATATGTATACGTGCGTTTGATTGTATATCAAAGGTTGGCATGTCTAAATAAGTAAATACAGACTCCTTGGTTTTATAGTCACGAGAATATGGGAAATAACACAGATTAAAATATTAATTTAATACAAGCACATACAATATACGTGTTATCAAAATACATAAATAACTAATCACATTTCAAATAATATTCAGCACATTTAATCATTATCTTTTAATTTACATACCTACTTAGCTGTAACAGACAAATTAATTTAGGAATTACCAAAATATTTGGGATCTATACACACGTTGATACTTGTTACCCTTTTTTCACAGACTATAGGTGAATACTTGTAGACGTTGTGGACTCTTTGAGAACTGCGCGCAGGGCGCGCAGACTGGGGCTCCAGCAACTCGTGAAACGCCATTTACTAAACGGTCGTTTGCTGTTTGCCCGCCGTCAGGTGGCGGACGTAACTTCATAGAGCCTTTTCCAATTAAATACAACGCGTCGATAACAAGAACACAAGAACCACTTCTGCAGCTTTGAGAATTTAAATCGTGTGCTCAACGGCTAAGGGCGAATATCACCAATGAAACTAAACGTGATTAGTACGTCTAAACTGCGTTCAAGAGCCGTCAGTGTCACATTGTTTTAGAATATTGGTGAAATTCTCCCTTATGGTTAGAAAAACGATAGCAACTTAGAGATATATAAATAAAGTCCTCCAGACGGAATTTCGGTCATGGCAGCCAATCATAGCTAAGACCAGCCTTTGGCGCGGGAGACATTATAGCGCACAAGTATGTCAGATACAGGTACACTCTCTCTTCCCTCACTCTCATAGTCCGATGCGACGGCAATACGACTCGCCCGGGGAGAGATAAGACGCGGGGTCAACAGCTTAACGCGATTTCCGAGACACGGGAGTATCACACCGCTAAGTTTCAAACTCCGGGATGTTACTTAGAAATTCCCAATGAAAAAACCCAATAACACTGCCCAACCCGGGATTCGAACCTCGGACCCCAAGCTCAGCAGTCGCGCTTGCGACCACGAGACCAACGGAGCCAATAGAGATAACTAGTTATACAGAACCCTTAAGTGCTATCAAGTTACATTAATCAACCTAGTCGGGTATTCCCGCCTGCGCACGAGGGCACGGAGGTGAGTGCTGCAATGAGGTCTGTTATTGAGTGTCCGCAAATAGACGTCGCTTGGGACGCGTGCACTCCTCTACACACATGTCATATATGTATTCAAATCAGCAATAGTTCAGGAGACTGCTAAATAGTTCATAGTGATGAGAAAGCGCTTCGTGAACTTCCTAGTAGCAATAAAGAGTCAAGATATGTACTGTAATGTAGTTGATGGAAATAGGCTCGCCACCCATGGGCAACAGTGGCTGTAGCCTGCCTCAGCCGGCCCCTTTGGGCAACAGTGGCTGTAGCCTGCCTCAGCCGGCCCCTTTGGGGGAAAATCTAGTCGCGGCGTCATCAGGGTAAACATCAGCGAGAAACAACAGCGATCTGTTCACTCATCTGTCGTTGTATTAACTTCAGACTGTTTGACTTGCCTTATTTATCAACTAGCTGCGCCCCGCGGTTTCAGCCGCATAAATGTCGATCCGATGAGAATATCGGGATAAAAAGTAGCCTGTAGGTATGTTAATCCAGGGTGTCAGCTACCTCCATACAAAATTTTATCAAAATTGGTTCAGCCGTTTGAGCGTGAAGAAGTGACAAACATATAAACACACACACTCACAAACTTTCGCCTTTATAATATTAGTGTGATAAAAGCTGTGGGTGTGTGCGATTGCACAACAACGATACTTTTCTCACTACCTCCCAGACTTCTATAAACCCAAAGTCACTGAACACACAAGAAAATGAGTATCGCTATTTTGTTTTTAATTAATTACGCCTCATTAGCCCTTCATCTGTGACGTCAAATGCTCTAACAGTTCACTGAAGTATTTGTAAGGAGAAGCGATTAGCTTCGTCTTTGCAGCTGACGGATAATGGTCTTCAATTAATCTAAAATAGTTTGCGTAAACAATGTTGTAAAGTGAACACCCTGTGTACGTGTGGTCTGCATGAAAGTGTGAGTGAGTGTCGTGAACTCAGGACTAAGGGCAGAGGGTATCAGTAGCACTATGTTTAAATTAAAAACTTGTTGAAGAAGATGAAAAGAAAGCTTTGGAATGGGCAACTACGTACCTGTCACATAGGTTCCCATTAATATCGGACTAACTGACTGATTCCTGAACAATTCATTTCTATCGAGTTGCCTTAGACCCTTTATAATAAATAATTATGGTATCGCATTACCTATGGTTTTGTTTGTGAGCAGGAAAAAAATAACAAAAAAAAAATTTGAAGTACAATTGAAACAGAATTGTTTCTGCTAATAATCGAATATATTGATAAGTTCCATACTTTAATTAGGTTAAAATAGCTTTTGACAATAAAGCATCAATGATCAAATAACTCGCAACATTGTGCCGGGGGCATTAATAAAATGTCCTCCATCTCACAAAAAGGGTTGTACGTTGTTTTATAGACAACAGTTTCATAGAATTTCGTTGCATATAATTTTTTTCATCATTATTATCATTTCATAGAATAATCAATACGCAGAATACTGTTTGAAAAAAAAAAATTCATAGATTTTTGTTACAAATAAGATTTTATTTTTCGATGTTCATATCAGAGAATAAAAAATCAAATATTCTTTATTCTCATATTGTTTAGTTAATATAAAACTTATTACCAAGAACAACATTTTTTTCGAGTGACAGTTTCTAAACGTTTCAATTCATACCTTTGACAAAATGAATACCCTCCAATAAAATTACAACACCGCGTTCACAACAATGCAGGTAAATTCTAGTGAAGCAGCAAAAAAATGGGATGTATTTAATATCACTTTAAATTTGATGAAAACAGCTATAAAATTGTATATCAGCACTTTAAAGTAATAATACATCTATAATTTAATATAATGGTTTGCACTATAACTGTGTCGAATACCAGCTCCGAAACCAGTTACTTTCTGAACGCAAATTAAAATGTCCACGATGGGGATGGCGAGGTCTGAGTTCGCTCGTATATGCTCGCTCATTAGACCCTGCCCTATGGTGAAGATCACGTGGCGGGTCTAAGTTGGTTTACAAGCAATAATAATAAGACGTAGTCGACGGGGCCTCTATTTCTATCTACAGGGTTTAAAGGAACCTAACCTAACCTAAGACGGGGTGCCCCAAATCCCGAGCTCGCTTCGCTTGCTCTTGCATCCTAAGTTCTCCAATTCAATCTTGGTTGTTTTTGGGAATGAGTCTAGCATAACGTCTATTTTCACATTTTACTTGAAATAAAATACGCAAAAATACACCGAACAAACAATATTCGTTAAAAATAATTCTACTGTTTGATTAGTTTGTTAAATAAAAAAGCGTGATTATAAAATTCATTGAATTGTGTTTCTGTAAAAAATGTTTCATTCAAGTAAATTGTCACTGAAATAATAATATTCGAAATAAAAATACAAGGACCAAATATTATATGAAACATTTTATGCGAAACGAAATTCT
This sequence comes from Amphipoea oculea, assembly GCA_945859645.1. NCBI lineage: Eukaryota > Metazoa > Arthropoda > Insecta > Lepidoptera > Noctuidae > Amphipoea > Amphipoea oculea. The sequence goes on from OX243873.1 coordinate 23,012,193, forward strand.
ATGAAATTTCCGACTGCGAAACAAGGGGACACCCACAAAGAGACTTGTTTGCTACGCAATTATTTTACCGACTCACAAAACCGAATTATGTTAACACAATTGTATCATTTTTCGTAGAAACACAATAAAAATAGATTTTATTATATTATTGCCAATTAGGTACAGCTCACATGAACGCCGAGAGAAATTCAAAATACGATGAAAAAGTAACAATTTGCTTGATATTCGTATTATAAAAAATTGTTCTCTCTCCGTCTTGCGCGCCTGCTACACATATTGTGACATATATATCATAACTTTTATTGGAATCGGCGTTACGAGAATTTCAATAAACGAAATGTATGTAAAATCTATAAAAAATACGAGTAAGAAACCTCTAGACAGCTTGATACTCGCGTGTACCTACTTGTGTATACATAACCATGTATGTTATGTATGACAACATTACAGCACATTTCTAATCATACGAAAAATGTCGCGATGTTTTGTTGGTTTGTAGAAAAATTTCGTCGCCTATATTTTGGCACTTTATGGTTTGGTTATTTAGCTCTAGAAAATATAAAAATTGGTTATTGTTTTTATGATTTAGAGTTTGCAACTTTTGGTAAAACAAAGCTTAAAATCTTCATCACTAGGTACAGTACCTACCTCCTAAGCACGTGCGGGTTGTTAATTTCTGATTTGATATTTAAATATTTAAAACATGTGCAACATTACCATCTAAACCTAGAAACTTCATAAGACTGTTGCGCTCACATCTGTGGTTGCTTTGCTCTCTCCAACAAATCTGCATAGTTGCCGTGCCACGAAGCCGTCTCTGTAGTTACAGTAATGTGCATTTACTTCGACGTTGTTCTAGCCACTAAGTGCACTATGGTCGCCTGCACTCGATATTTACCCACTGTAAGATTCTTGTAAAATATACTGCGTTTTTTTTTCTTTTTTCCTTTCAATGCCTAGGTACGCACGTTTTTCCGATAACAGTTTTGTTTTCTGTTCTTTCAACAGGAAATCTTTACTGTAACCAAGTAAACATATATTACAAACAACACACAACTGCATTCGTTTCCTGCTAGCGGCTAGATGGTTTGTTAAAGCTCTGAAAGCACCTACCTGCTGAATTTGCTACTATTATTGAAAAATAATGTCATTTGCAAGCAGCTCAAGCATAAAACGCAGCACTAAAGCAGATTCGCGATAAGAATCAGAGTCCAGTAATAACAAAATTGTTCGAACTGTAGCAATCCAAACCTAGTAGAACTTTAGCACCATAGATAGAACCCACTGTGCACGTATTGAGTTCAGCATAATATCGCGGCTGGGTGCCGATACTACGAACGTTATGATTATTGCACTATAATTCAAACCGTTCTGATACCGTAGCTGTAATTTATTTATTTGATAATTGGATTTGCGTGAAGGGCTGCCCTGATTTCATCATTCAGTAAAATAATTGGCATCTGTTCATTTAAATTCAAATATAATTACGAATGTTCATCAGTATGTTTTCATTTATTTCGCGTTTAATTAAAATATTATTTTGGAACTCGTTAATTTACTGAATCTGAGTACTGATCACTGCGTCTGTTACCGATTGGATTGCATTAAATTTGTCTGTTATTGACACAATGAAGTACCCCTGCAACTGCCCACCTTAAGAGCCTATACTACCTCAAATGGCTTAGCGTGATCCTCCGTTATGTCTAAAATACTGCACCATTAATTTTGAAATAAGTATATTGTAAAGTTGAGGATTAATGCTAAGTCTTATGTTAGACGAAAACACGATTCCATAAAATTTTCTCGATAGAAAAAAAATCCAAAGTTACCTCTAACCCGAACAATAAACCACTGGTATTCAAAAAATACTTCCAATTAGATCATGAAACTTTGCATACTAACTGAACTTACTTTAAAGCAGGTCTTATGTTATTTATTTTTTTATAATTACCATTATTTTCACTGTAAAAAGCAAATACCTAAACTATTGGCGCTTCCTGCTGCCCAGCACCGCAATCTGTCTCGCTCTCACTCAGTCCGCGAGCAGTATCGTATGAGCGAGATAAAGAGTGAATTTTAGCTGAGGTAGTATAGGCTCTTAAGATTGCTCAACTAGGATTTATTTTTACGTTTAATTGCCCAACTAGGATTCGAACCCACATCTATCCCGATCACATTAGCAAGTGCAGCCTCGTTACCGGTCTAGCTAATGTTAACTTATATTCACTTGTTGAAATTTTGCATTACTATGAAAAAAATAATCAGACTGCGATAAAAAAACAAGTTACTGATATTGTCATCCTTGTCTAGCATTGACCACATCTATGACTACTCTCGTAGCGCGATGCTACACGACATGTTAATTTGTTAGCGTTGGAACATCACTCACACGTATAAATATGCGTATGTGTGTATAGGCACCGCAGCCCGTATAGCGCAAGCGATAATGGTCATTGCGGTGTAAGTGGACTTCTGGCCGTGACTGTACCTATGCAACTGCCCACCTTCTTCACATAAGTAACTAATCCCTGATTACCAACCCACACGACGTAACACAAGTGACAACCCTGAGGTCCTATCATAATAATTTTTATATATTGATAGGCTGTCAGGTTTGTCAAAAGCGAATGGGTAAATAACTTTTGTAAATCGAAGCTTTGGAGTCGACGGAGACGATCGAAAAACTGTAGTCTTTGTCATATATTTTGAAGTTTCACATAACGTAACGTCTATATTCCCCGAAAGGGCGCGGGCGGCCAGATTTCGTTATTAATATTTAAGTTCCATGTGATGTTAATTGGAGCCCATTGCTCTCGACTGGGGCACTAATCCAGACTTCAGATAGGCTTCTACTGAGAAATCCCTAAATGATTGCATTCCATGTCTATTGGCTGCACCAACCCCTGCACTAAATAACTTGTTCTGGAACACTTCCAAGAGCTGGGGTCAAATGGAGCTCTGGATTCTAGTGTCCGAGCTCGCCAACATCGATTAGCTACATAGCGTTCAATTAGATTGGAATCGAAGGGCCGTAAATCATCCTCAGAGTTGGCCGGTGTACTATCTGGGTGAAGCCAGTATTGGAATATTTAATACTTGTCAATATTTGGGACTGGGGCATGCCAAGCGGTTTTATAATTTATGATAACTTTATAATGATTCACATCGAAAATTAGATAAAACTGAACAAAATAATTATTCCGTGCCAGAAAGGACCAGAAAACAGAACAATTTTTTTTTAAAGATCACCCTAATTATTTATATTTACATATTTTAAAAGCTAGCAGTCTTAAAATAATAACATTATGTACAAGTTTATAAAATGGAGGGAAAATAATCAAAGGGCATCAAAATATTCGTCCGCATCGCTGTCAACCACGGGAAAAGCGCCCAAAAGGCCACGTTGTGTGTTGTGTGGCGATGCTGATTCTTTGGCCTAAAAATAAACCAATTCTGTGGTCACGTGTAAAACTAAAAAGTAAGTGTGCACTCGGACCCCATGCCCTAGTGTTTCGACCCCAAACGGCTCGAACATAAAGTCCCAAAAAGATTGGAGTATTTGCGCCGTTTGAGGTTTCCCGCACCTGCAGCAGCCGCCCCAGCACAGCCCGCCGTTCTTGAAAGATGGGATGGCGCAAGGGTGTCGACACACTTGCATCCCACACCAAAGGCCTTCCAAGGCATTATGGTCATTCCGTCTGGTCTCTTCCCATCGTCACGTCTCAAGCCACTGGAACCCAGGTAAAACTCTTTGAACTAAGTAATACCCGGCGACGTAAAACCAGCGATTTGTTCGATTATTTAATTAAAAATAGATCTTTCTTTACCGTTGTGGCAGGAATCTATTTATAACGTTATTAATGCGCACCTTATAAGAACCCTAAAAATCTTACCACGCTCCTTTGGAATCCTACATCCATCAAGTCGGACCTTAACCCTTAAACGCGCGTGTTCACACGGTAGGTAACACTTGCAGGGTCGAGCTGACCCCAGCGCTCGTGTATTGACACCATAGTACAACAGATAGGTAGAAGGTCGGCTCCGTAGAAAGGGTTTTTCACCAAGTCGACACAAGAGACTGGACACACCAGTCCAGTCCAGTTGGTGAAACTCAAAATTAGTATCACTTATTATTTCGTCATCTGGTCACGCAGGATTTTTACGCGTGTCCACATAGCGAAACTTAAATTTAATTTAATCTTTCTTTTTTCGGGGTCTATTTAGGCTTTTCTATTAAAAAAACCAGGAGACCAGGGAGCGAAAGCCGGACATATCCGGAGAAATCCGGACGTATGGTAACTCTACGCACACATATACAGTATAGACACGAGTCTACGTAACAGCGAGTGCAAGCGTACTGGCATTCGTTTTACAAAGCTCGAGATCGTCCTCAATGGGTGCGTGTGCGCCTGTTTCGCTCCTCGTAAGGAGCCGACCTTCTGTACCTATCCATGTTGTGCCGCGGCCCTGTGTATTAACACCAATAGATTTCGTGAGCGAATCCCGAGCCTCCCCTAATCTCCGCCAAAAGGTTCCGTTGGGCAATGTGAAAGGCTGTGAGGCTTTTTGAAAGGTAGGGTAAGGCTAGCGGAAAATATTGAGTGGATAAGCTGTTTGTTATTGAAACTATACGGGGAACACACTTTTATGTATAGACTTTGTGTTAACAATGCTTACGATTGGTGCCTACTACACGTTTTAATATACCGATTACACCCATCATGACTGTGAAATTTCGCCAAAGTCGTACTCGTATTGTATACAGCTGTATGTTCATTTGGTTAAGTTAGAACAAAACACAAGTCTATGTATACAAATGAAAAATCAACTGCTCCATCGGCATCATGAGGAAACAGAAATTGGAAACTGGACTTTAATTTTCAACGAAATGTATGGGAAAAATTTTTGGGACTTCGTTTTTTTCTTGTACTCAAACCTCAATTGGTCTGATAGAGTATTTTGATCCTTATAATAAACAGGATCAATGGGCATCAAAAAACCCTTTTGCGAAAACTGTCAATTTTCTTGCAGTCTAACTTCTTTAAAAAAAAAAAAGACGGGTTGCACTCCGGGAGTGCCGGCAGAAGTGAAAACATGAATATTAACGTTGAAATAAATCAATTATTAATTTAATTAATATAACTAATTTTTTTTCACTATTTCTGCGTCACTTTTTTCATTAATAGATGCACTTTGTTCAATTTCCATATTTTAAACACTTTATATACACGAATTTTACGAATACACAGAAGTGTGGCTACTACACGGACGGTCGAGCCATCAGCTGTCCATCCATCCATCCATCCACTTCCACTTCCACTTCCACTTCGACTTCCACTTCGACTTCGACTTCCACTTCGACATCCACTTCGACTTCCACTTCGACTTCGACTTCCACTTCGACTTCCACTACGACTTCGACTTCCACTTCAACTTCGACTTCCACTTCGACTTCGACTTCCACTTCGACTTCCATTTCGACTTCCACTTCGACTTCCACTTCCACTTCGACTTCCACTTCGACTTCGACTTCCACTTCCATCCATCCATCCATTGTGTCCGTGTGTCACTTCACTTCGGTTGGCGCCGCCGTAGAAAGAGAGGGGGGGGAAATCTCTCCTGACGGTCACGTGTCCTGACGCGATGTCCTGACGCGAGTTTAACATTTTTTACCCATTACTAAAAGTGTGCAACGCCGCTAAAGAAGTTTACACTTCAAAAACTGTGTGCTGATTAAAATGTCTTGAAAAGTTAAGGACGATTTCCAAAGGTCGTTTTTCTGTATCTTCAACGGTTAAGGTACCAAACCCTTACTGCCCCATCTCAAAAACCCACCCCGAATATGAGATTGAGATAAATTCCAACATCGTTACATCGTTTGACCGATCGCCATGAAAGTTGACATAATATAATATAAACGTAGATTTTCGTGGAAAAGGTTCAATTATAAAGGTGGCATATTCACTCCGCCGTTAAGCATCAGGTTAATTAGAGCCGCAAGCTCCTTCAAGTGCGACTCACCAGCTTTCCCGGCGCCTGAACTCAATAAGTCTTTTATAAATGTTGAGAAGTCAGGCCGCCGCCGGCGAAACCACTTCGGAAGGAGCTCACGGCTGCAATCAGCTGGGAGCAGTAACATTAAAAGCATTTGAATCCGGATCAGGGAGGAAAGGGGGCGGGAAGTCGGGGAGTCGGTGAAGGTGAGACCATCCGCAGGCGCTGGATATTTATTCCCCAGGGCTACAAGAGTTTTTGGGGAGTAGGGCGCCTCCACATCGCTGATGAATAGTATCCTGTCCGCTCAATTAATAATAATTTAAATTAATTAATGGGTAATTTTGGTCTAATTGTTACAGTTTTCATTAAGTTGGATTGGTTTGCTTGTATATTGAATTTAAGATTTGCAAAAATAAAGCCTTCGAATGTCCAGGTTTTTATCGGTCAACCTTGTGGTTGCGTATAGGTTTCTATTTCAGAGTGAAGGTATACTTAAATTTGGAACACTCTCTGTGGGCCTACCACGAGCGCGCGGAGTAAATGTAACCGTCCGTCAGTTTTTGTGTTTTTTAGCGTCTAGACGTACCTAACTATGTTACACTAAAAATAATTTTAAATCCAAGATTTTAATAATTCCGGTTCAGTTTAGTAACATGGACAAAACGAAGGTCATGTCAAATGCCCATGTAACACCCACTCTCATGAAGATCGGAGACGCTACACTCGAAGTCGTGGACGAGTATATTTACCTAGGACAAACTGTCCAGTTAGGTAGGTCCAACTTCGAGAAAGAGATCAATCGTCGAATCCGACTCGGCTGGGCAGCGTTCGGGAAGCTTCGCAATATCTTCTCGTCCCACATACCGCAGTGTCTCAAGACGAAAGTCTTTGACCAGTGCGTGTTGCCAGTGATGACATATGGCACTGAAACGTGGTCGCTCACAACGGGCCTTATTAGAAGGCTGAAAGTCACCCAAAGGGCAATGGAGAGGGCTATGCTTGGAGTTTCCCTGCGGGATCGAATCAGAAATGAAGAGATCCGCAGGAGAACCAAGGTAACCGACATAGCCCGAAGAATTGCCAAACTTAAGTGGCAGTGGGCAGGGCACATTGCTCGCAGAACAGATGGCCGATGGGGCCGAAAGGTTCTGGAGTGGCGACCGCGTACCGGAAGGCGTAGCGTTGGAAGGCCTCCCACAAGGTGGACCGACGACCTTGTGAAGGCCGCAGGAACTCGTTGGATGCGAGAAGCACAAAACCGGTCGAAGTGGAGGTGCTTGGGGGAGGCCTATGTCCAGCAGTGGACGTCTTTCGGCTGAAATGATGATGATGATGATGATGAGTTTAGTAACGCCATAACGTGTCTTGTGAATTGCGATTGTGATTACATATGTCTTTTTGTGGTGTCGGTCGTTTGGAACGTAATGAGTGAAAGATCGGAACGTGCGTCAAACAAAACACTCGCGTGAGCAAAACAAACCGACGTTCGCTTTTGTTTATCAGCCGTCGATATGTATAGGTGCCGTACGATCAACCACGTTTTGATAGTAACACTTGCACTACGAAAACCACCTCTATTGCTACGAATTAAAGGCCCTATCAAAGTCGAACTGTAACCTTGGACGTGCAGTTGACTGTAGATACGTTCCGAACAGAAACGGAATTTCTGGTGATATTCGCAACTTGCGTATTTATCAATGTTGCGTACAATAGTTTATGAAATAAACAATAGTATTGTTTGTTTCTCGTGAATACGTAAATCAGTAACGTGGGTGTGTTTAATTTGATATAGGTGCGTGTTGCTTGGGTTTATCTACAATTACATAATAGATTTTCCTATTTGTGTGGTAGGTACCTATTCCGTAGGTAATTTGGTTGAAGGATTCATATTGAAGGTGTTGTGGTTTGAGAGGTGTTACACAACAACCTATACTATCTAAGTATATTAATAATATTATAATAGTAAAAGTAACTGTCTGTCTGTTACCTTTTCACAATTTAACGACTGAGCGGATTCCGATAAAAGGCATACAAAAGGACCGTGACCTGGAAATAGCATAGTGTTGATCACGAGATGATTTCGAATCCGCGGACAAAAGCTAGTTGAGAATACAAACAACAACGTAACATAGATACCTATAGACGAAACTTGTATGAAGCAATTACATATTTTCATTGAAACCATAATACTGAAACGACCGCATTAAAAGTAAAACGGAACAACATTCGCGCTCAATATCCGCGAGATTACAGCTGAACTTGCTTCGTAAACAAATTCTAATGTTACACACAGGTACTTGAACGAACAAGAACTACTTGTTCAGTGTTCGTTATTCAGCTCAGTTCCCAGCTCGAGATCCGAAGTGGTAAATAATCTGGATTGATCCAACTTCCAGCCATTACACGGTTCTCAAAGGAACATCTGGCGAAGTACTTGGACGCACAAACATAACAGTACCTATCGATATACCCGACGCCCGCTCCTAACCGGTTCCAACCGGATTTACTCAGTTTGAACTGGCTGAAGGCGGAATTATCCGGTTATTTCCCGGCTAATGCGGAGGCGAGATTTTGCTCAGGTAAAATAAAGGCACTTTTAGTACAAAGCGTACCTATGTAGGTAATATTGTAACGGAATGTGAGAGAAATTCTCGGACGCAGTAGGTACCCTTTCTTTTTTTGCAATTTAAATACTTACGAATTTTCACACAAAGCGTAAGCTAAAATTGTATTTTACAATAGAATTTTTGCTTTTTAAAAAGTTAACTGGTTTCGTTTTGTAAAATGGTTGGAATCGATCGATGCACATTTAATTTTGTTTAACGCATGGCGACGATTCACTGATCCTAAGCGATCAATCACGGCATCATTTCACAAACCTCGGTATGTTGATTTGATGGAGAGGGTATTAGCACATGACTTAACCAAATAATAACAAATGCACGTTAAAATACATTTAGTTTGAAAATATACCTGTCATTTATCAGTAAATACTATGGCCATGGGTTCACGGGAACCCTGTAAAAAGTTATTAGTGGTCATAAAATAAAAATATATAGATATGTCGCAGATGGATTGTAGAATTAGCTGCTTTACAAAACAGCTAGTTGTTTTACTGAACAGCTCCGTTATGAGGGTATAACACAGACACACTAACACCGCATCTCCGTGCGGTCGACACCAACTCTCAAGGTTTACATATTTAGAGAGTTAATACTAGTTAATATTTGTTAAAACTTTATAGGCTCGTCTCTATCACTCATAAACTGTGACAGTCTTGTCTTAAAACCCTTTTTCTTTCTTTCTCTACTTTCTTTAAACCTCGACGTGCCATACAACGTACGCGTTAAAACGTACTCATGTTTGTACAAATATTTCATTTGTTCTGTTCGGTGATCGAACGGTCCCGTGAGCGTCATTTCATTTATGCAAATAATATTTATTTACATGTGCTGATTCGGATATGGTTTTGGTACGTTGTAAATGTTGTAATAGGCGAACACATAGAAACTTACCAGCGAAGCACGTGTAAGCGTACACGTGTAAACCTAAACATTTATGCTACATCATATATACTTCTGAAACTTTACAGGGTCAGAAGTTAGAACATCCAAGTTTGAAACGATGGATCATTATTCGAAAAGTTAATTGTAGTTAGATTGTACGTTGGTCAGTACTGTACCAAAGTTGAACCAAAATACCGTCTAATAAGACGTATGTTACTTAATCGGTTTCTTACTATACAAATTAGTACCAATAGGAATCAATTTAGATAGTCTGTTCTTCACTCATAAGTGCCTACCTACAGAATACAAGTTGAGGTACATTGCAACAAAACATCTCTGATTCATCAACTGCCGATTAGAATGTCCTCCAAACGTTTTGATTCTAAACAAGTTCACACACTCGCTAAAAACGGACTCAGTCAGTCAATATAAACGGCGAAAAGTGTACCAACATCTATCTACAGGTTGTTGTTATTCTGCCAACATCCCAAACGGTTAAGCAAACAGGAGGTTCGGCTTTCGGCACAATGATATTGCGTCGAATTCAATCTGGGAGTGTGTTTGAACTCGTCCATCAACGTGTCGCTTTGATGGATGGCGCCGCGAGCGTACGGTCTGCGACTGGGGTCACGCTAGGGCTGGCCAATTTTTATATAATATATTGTTCGTGTTTATTCAGGGCGCTTACATTACAATAATGGAGATGATTTTTATTATGTGTATGATTTTTCCAAAGTCTACTAATTTGAATAGCAGTTTAATTATAAAAAAGCCAATTCCAAGTGCCGCAAAAATTCTCTACGGTATTAAATAAGTCTGGCACAACTCATTTAACTCCGCTTTTGATCTTGTAGTCTGGCAAATCTTTTCACCATAAGGCACAAACTGTTCTAGTAAAAGTAGCTCATTCGGGCAGGACAGGATTACATTGTAATTTCTATTGTTGTAAACACTTGGGCACAGTTAAGCTAACCGCGCATCAGTGGTAACACTTGCACTATGAAAATCGCACTCATTGCTACTACAATAAAGCGCTGCCACTGTCACATTGTCGCCACTGCTGTGTGGTTTGTTGACCGTAAGTACTTACATAATTTCTTCGTTGTCCTGTATAGACACACACACACAACCACTAAAACTATATGTTAATATTTTTTGGTAATAGACTACCAAAAAATATTAACATATAGTTTTAGTGGTTTCCAAAACTGTTTCTCGTGTCAGCCCTACTTCGAATCAGTTCTGTAATGGTTTGTTGTCAACAGTCTAGTCGCGACCTCACGCCGTCATATCGGCTTACGATGACGTACGCGTCACTCTCATACGCGCTACACCCTGTATCACATTGCGATACAAAATGTTGAACGATGGATCGACACGGTGACAAGTTACAGCAGTTTTATTTTATATCGCGGCAGCCCAGTTTGAGCTGATAGTTAGTAAAATATCTGCAAAAACAACTAGTTTAATGATGCATTATTTTATTTCAAACTAGCTTCTCTCGCGACTTCGTCCGCGTGAAATTTCACCCTCCCCCCATTCACCCTCTTAGGGGTAGAATTTCGAAAAACTCTTTCTTAGTGGACACCTACTCTTCACAAAGAACACACCCTCCAAATTTCATATCTCATAGGACCACCGGCTTAGGCTGTGCGTTGATATATCAGTCAGTCATTAGATTCCCTTTAAAACGTAGTACCTATTTCAAGCCGATGCTGGTTGACAGCATTAAGGTATAAAATTGAATTGAATTTTTTTCACTTTGTATAAAAAATTTCTATCGGATTTGACTTCACATTTTGCTCGAGAAAAGAGAAAATATTATTTTATGTTGGATATAATTAAATAATGCTTCATCAGAGTCACGCACATCGTTAGGTAGCAAGCGTTGAAACGACCCTTTATAAAAACAGCATATATTTTTACAGTAAAAATAACATGGCTATTGGATTTTTTGAAGTGAAAACTTCTTTAGCGGCGTTGAACACTTTTTGTAATGGGTAAAAAATGTTAAACTCGCGTCAGGGCATCGCGTCAGGACACGTGACCGTCAGGAGAGATTTCCCCCCCCCCCCCCCCCATCTCTTTCTACGGCGGCGCCAAGAGACACGACAAAGATGGCCGATGAAAATGACATTTGACGTACAAATGTTTGAAAAGTCAGTTTCACAGAGTACTTTTTAGTTTCCATGACGACCATGACGTTGTCGCGTCAAAACTGTTGAAACTGTAGACAATAAATTAGTTTTTCATACGTAATAATGTCTATGGACACAAATATTCGGTTCATAGACAGATATTCTCGTATGCCGATTTAATGTGTTGGCCAATTTGTTGGATGACTTCATTATAATGGCAACATTTAGAAGTTGTAGGACATTCTAGTTATAGAACGTTTATGAAGCGTTCATGAATACAAAATTTTATCGAATGTTTTAAAGGCCTATTGAGCATTTTAACTAATGAATGGTTTAAACCTTCAATAGGCTTTTTTTATGAATAAGACCGAAAGTGTTTAAAATATGGAAATTGAACAAAGTGCATCTATTAATGCAAAAAGTGACGCAGAAATATTGAAAAAAATGAGTAATATTAATTAAATTAATAATTGATTTATTTCAACGTGATTTAATTCAAGTTTTCACTTCTGCCGGCACTCCCGGAGTGCAACCCGTCTTTTTTTTTGACGGGTTGAAAAGACGGGTTGTTTTTAAATTGGATACTGAAATAAAACACTCATTGTACAAAATGTCGAAAACTTTAACAAACTGATATTTTGCAAGCTATATTTTTTGTTTTGTTCAGTGGTAGCGTGGAAATACTCCAAACAATTGAGAATTTTAATTCTGCACCAGTACCTACCTACGCAGGTAACGACGTATGGCTGAAGTACCTACTTTTGTTTATAGGAAATTATGGGATCTACCAACTCCTATTTACCCACCTGGAACATTGTTATTATGTAAAACCACAGAAAATCCACGATTTATTTATTTGAATCTTGAACTATGACGTCACGTAGCTTTATTCCTGACATTGCCTGCCGGTCCTAACATTATGAACGATTATGCAAAATTAAATAGATTATTAAACGTCATGTATTATTCAAGCACATCACTAGCCACAACAAAGAGGTAATAAAGTACTTAGAGCACAGACACCGGTTCTAAACATTCTCCTATGCAAATCCCGGGAATGCCGGGACTCGTGCATAATCCCGGACAACGGGACGGTCATTCACCAGGATTTATTGCTCGGTTGAAACAGGTGGGGATTTTTAGTGAAATTTAAAAACATGTTTTGTTATAAATCGTCGGATTGTAGTACAATGCTCCGAAATCGTGATAATGCCTTCAGATAGAATGAGAACGCCTTATTGGGTTTATACTGCTGTTACGTTCAATAAACCGACCTTTTTACATGAATATGCATGATCGTTTGTTTTTTCAAACGAGTATAAATGCAAATGTTTATTCAAGTTGTTAGTTGTTATTTTTCGTTTGCTTCATTTCATTAAATTGAATGTACTATTTGAACTTAGGTATTTGATTAATTTCATGTTGGGATACCTACGTGTTGTTAGGTTGAAACCTAATAAATGTGATGAGTAAACAACGTAGAAAAATATATAAACATAAATATTTGTAATTATACATGGTATAATTTCTCTCTCAACCTAATCCTCGCAGACATAAGGTAAGTCCTCCATCAGCACCTGGAGAGCCACTCAGGCGAAAGCGGAGGATTACCGCGTGTATACTGCCTTTATGCTATTTCTAATAGATATTTGCTAAATAGTGAGATTATATTAAGATTATAACTTAGTGTAATGCTGGCCTAAGTAGGTATTTGTTTGATGTTAAAATACAATAGGGTAGGGTAGATCATTAAAATTTACTTACTTGAAATAGTATCATTACACACTTTACGTAGGTGTATCTCCACGGTTAGGTTTTAAAATACACTAGAAATGGTGGTTCAAAATCAGTCTTCGTTATTTACCCAAAGATAGATAGGTGTAGGTATTTACTTTATTGAGAACAATGAGATACCTACACAAGGAAAATGCGTGGGCGGCCCTTAAAGTCACTTCAAAGAGCTGTAACTTAGTATTACAGCTAAAGGCCTCAATCACTCAAGTTGATACTTAATTTCAGTATTGAAACCTCTTGACAAGAGATTTGATAGGCTGTTGATATTTCAGATTACCAATCAGTGCCGAACACACATTCTGACGTGAGATTAGTGAGATCTTTATTTATTTCTTAGAGATAAATACATAGATTACTCTTTACTATGTGCATCCTAAATTACAGATTCGGCAAGCGTAGTGAGGGGCTCGCCCCAGCTAGATGGACCGACAACCTTGACCGGTCAAGCTCCGCGCGTCGCCTATCGGCGAAACAATAGAAAATCAATTGTGTCTCATTAGCGGAACTTGACAAATTAAAAAGGTGACTGGGACAGACCGGATGCGGAAGGCGGAGGACAGGGTGTTGTGGCGCAGCCTGAGAGAGGCCTACGTCCAGCAGTGAACTGCAATAGGCTGAGTTGATTGATCATTAAATTACGGATATGTAAATGTGGAAATACTTCTTGAGATTTTTTTCAGGCTTTTAAAAACTCTGATGTAAAAATAAGCTGTTTAACTTTGGGACCTGTCTAATTTTTCTGATTAACAGGATAATCAAGCAAATATTAATTTTCAAACAACATGTTTGTCATAATTTATAATCCAAATCTTAAAATAATTATATAAAAAAAACCGGCCAAGAGCGTGTCGGGCCACGCTCAGTGTAGGGTTCCGTAGTTTCCCGTCCGTCACAATAAGTGTTCCCACGTACAATTCGATAATACCCGACCCAATGTAATAAGTACTTACAGCGCCATCTCTCGGGGAATTGGGTTACTAATTAATACATAGACGTGCCAGAAGTTTCCGGTGGTAATTTTGGATTGCGAGAACCGATTTTAATAATTCTTTTTTTGTTTGAAAAAAGATACGTTCAGGATAATAAAATATGTAAACGAAGTTAAAAAAAAATGCTTGCATATACGATTATACTACGAACTTAGTCCAGAAATGGTTTTGTACAACTTTTTGTCTTTTTTGTACAAAAACTGTTGTTTCTATCAAGTTCAAAATAATTTTCCTAGAAAGTCCTTATAAAGTTCTTTTTTAAAGTTCTTTCACTTTTCAGATTTTTTTCATATTTTCTAAACTTATGGTTCAAAAGTTAGAGGGGGGGGGGAAACATTGTTTTTTACTTTTGGAGCGATTATTTTCGAAATTATTGACATTATCAAAAAATGATTTTAGTAAACCCCTATTCATTTTTAAATACCTTTCCAACAATATATCACACGTTAGGGTTGAAATTAAAAAAAAAAAATCACTTCCCACTTTACATATAGGGGGGCTACCCTAATAAAACATATTTTTCCAATTTTTATTTTACCACTGTTGGCGTGATTGATATACATATTGGTACCAAATTTCAGCTTTCTAGTGCTAACGGTCACAGAGATTAAGCGAGGACGGACAGACGGACGGACGGACAGACAGACATGGCGAAACTATAAGGGTTCCTAGTTGACTGCGGAACCCTAAAAAGAGGGGAAGAAATCGTGATTTTTAGTTAGCCGACACACAACACAACCTCCATAGCTTTTCATTAGGAACATCACAAAAGAAAACAATCCCACATCCAAGCTTAGTAAACAAATACTCTCATCTATCCCGCACGCTCTGCAAGCTCTGCAACTACCTGTTGTAAGGTGAAGGAACTAATACGTCTGGGAGGCGCGCGCATTACTCCGCGTCGGCTGAATGTTGGCAACCACTGACTCAGGTGTCTACGGCGGATGCCATTACGAAAGGATCGCTGGGATTTATTTAGATATAGGAGTATTAAAGTATGTACTTTTATAGACGGAAAAGTATTAGATGTGGCTGCAGTTGAAGATTGACTTAAAATTATTTAAGTATTTATTTGCGACCACCATCTACTGTCAGGTCAAACGCTGTTATGTTTTACAGCACTTGTAATCCTTATCAATCGATCGACATGAAATAGAAAAGATCATCTTGTACCGAGTGGCAATTATGTTATCACATTAAACAGTACAGCGGTTATTACAAGTTTTTATCAGTCTGTTAAAATAATTTTACTAAATAAATAGCGTAAAAATTTGGCACGAAAATACCACTCTTGATTATAAGGCACTAGACACGCGGGGCAATGGTATCAACAATTCAACACAAACTTATTATTACAAACTATACAATACATTATAATTACGTATTTAAAATACTTAATTATAGAACGAAAAAAGACCCCGCGGTTAGAATTTTAATTGTTATCAATTATTTCAATTGTGTATGTTTTTATCAAGTGCTTTCCACACGCTACACGCTACACTGCATGGTATTGATTTCATACAATATTATTTAGAATACGTGACACTTATCTCAACATAGATGAGAGAAAAAAATAACATCTCATATTATGCACAAACAAACCCACCATATTTGCGACATTAAAGTAGATAGTGTTCAAAACTATGCGCTGCCATACGTCTGATAAGCGCGCCGAACATCTGAATAACGCAGTCTAGACGGGCGCGGTACGAGCGTACGACTACGACCGATGCATGTTTACTCAGATACACATCATACACACAACATACACAAGCAGCAGATTTATTATTGTTTAGAAACTGTCACTTTATTTATTTTGAGAGGACGAACTTTCACTTAGAGATGTTTTTCTTATTTTTGAAGATAGACAACGTTCTAACTGCACGATACGATATATTATTATGTATACTTATTATGTAAGCTAATTATGTAAGCTTACATGATAAATCTTTATTTAGTTAATTATGGAAGACCTTTGCTTGTAAGAACTTATGTTGACGTTAGGATAAGTTTGAACTTATCCTTATCCTTATTCTTGAGAATACAACGCAAAAAGTTGCTACCAATTACAATGGGTATTGTTTCTTCAAATATTTAATGTTTGTTTGTTAGCACATATATATAAACATACAGAAACCGTCTGTAAATGAGCCCAAACAAACAAAACAAACTCGTTGTAAGAAAACGTACAATAATACGCGAAATTAGGAAAACATTCCGTAGTGACCTCGTCGGAAAAATTTGGTGAAAACTTCGCGAGATTAATAATCTGCGTTCCAAATTGAGTTGAAGATAAAAGCCGATAACCCGGATCCGTGCCGTGACGTGCCGCTCCGTGCAGTCCCGGGCCGATGAGCGATCGAATCGATTAAAAGTTTTTAAACGATTAATTGTAGGTACATTATGAATTTGAGCTCTCGATCATAAAACATCGAAAACATTCGAATTTTGATTTTCGTCAAGTCGTCCCAAATGGGCCGTAGGCATGTAGGACGAGTTGACGAACGACTCCGAATCAGTGCTTTTTGTTGTTTTGATTTTTGATAGCTTGGTTTGTTTTTGATAAATAGCTGAAGTCGTACTAAAATGTTTTTGTAAACTTGCTGAACTCACTTAAAATATCAGTTAAGAATTCAGTAGGGAGGGACCTACTTTACAAACATGTTCGATTCTAAGTATAAATTGAAAATATTTCGTCAGTAGTCTTATCAAATCTTAAATTCAAAATATCAATCACAGTCCAAAATGAATAAGATTAATATTTCGGCGATCCATCAATGTTAAAAACCAGTATTAAACAATAATTTTATTTAAATACAATTATTTATTGTTTCTATCTGTCCAATCAAAATTTAATTTATTTTATTTCTATATAAACAAAAAATATATAGTAACTAGATATTATTAAAAAAAAAGTCCCCCCGCCGCGTCTGTCTGTCTGAATTGCGATATACTCAAAAACTACAGAACGGATTTTCATACGGTTTTCACCAATGGACGAAGTGATTCATGAGGAAGGTTTAAGTGTATAATTCATTTGTGTTTTGTGCTGACGATGACTGTTGAAGATGTCGAAAAAGTCATGCGGACTTCAGCTTTACTGGTGTGCGCCACGTAAACCAATAGAGTTATACAGGATGTCTCAGGAAACTTGTGCCAGTGAAAGTGTACCTTCGCCTGGTTTCCTGGGACACTTGTATATGAAAACAATGTATTACGGTATTATTGATTAACACATAACATACTTTTTATCCCCGTAGAACTATCCCGTCTGATAATTTCCGACCTCCCCGCGGGTAAAACCTAGTTTTTTTTTATTTTTATTGCTGGATGGGCACGCTCTTGACCTCGATCACGCCTGATGGAAAGCGATGGATGAGGTCTATGATGGAACGAGCGTGCCCAGAAGATGCCTAAGGCACTGGAACTCCCACGCATCGACGAAACACAGAAGGCTGCTTGACGCCGGACTTCGGTGGGAGTTCAATATAAAGTGTGCCCCTCACTAGAAAACAAGTCACCTCTTGATAGAATTTCGTTTATTGTAGTAGATCACATGTTACTCGTTCTATTCGTAATTAATATCATATGTCATAATCAGCCTATAATGTTCCCACTGCTGGGACACAGGTCTCCTCTCTATGAGAGGGAGTGGGCTGTAATATACCATGCGGGCCCAGTGCGGGTTGGTAGATGTATATCATATAACTAATCCTATATTTCAACGTCAATAAATTAGACTACGCAGAACGCGAATAGCCTACTTCCCAAACTAAAAGTGAGGTGTAGGCGAAAACAGTTCAGTTAATTACTTAGTGATAGAGTGAGGGCCATATTTCACTACTTAGACTATAGCCCACTTTGGTTAAATTGATCGTATGTTAAATAACTGCTTTTAGGTTAAATGTGCGTGTTTATTGCTTTAAGATTAAAAGCTTTATATCAAAACAAGCTCAATTACTAATTTGTTTTAATTTAACTTTCATCTGAGGTAAGGTTCGTTCTAATTTTTTTTTGTTTTTGTTTTTTCTTTTCTGTTTTAATTGTCTATTTTTTTCGTTCAAGTCGGGGTACTTATTCGGTAAATGATTACACCGTAAGGTCTAGATGAAGTTAATTGAAAATAAAAGGTATTCAGCAGACAAAACAAAATAGTTTCGTCCTTTTATTACCAAACAACTTCACAAAAATAAGACTAATTGGAACACAAATAAAAATAGCCTATACCTCTGAAACGAAGACAAATGATGCTCGTATTAATGAGCCGATGAGCCTACCTACTGCCGACACGCTACGACGCTACCTCGTTGTGAAGTGGGCAATCATTTGAAGCAGCGCACTTCAGTGATGAAACCGACGGAAAGAGCTGCGCGCCGAGGGACATACTTACTGCCATGTCGGATGGCGAGTTTATTTATTCCAATTATCATCAAACTAGGTACTGTCACGAGCCACGAGCATCCATACTAATATTATAAATTCGAAAGTAACTCTGTCTGTCTGTCTGTCTGCATGTTACCTTTTCACGCCTAAACCGCTGAACCGATTTAGATGAAATTTGGTATAGAGATAGCTTTAGTCCCGGGAAAGGACATAGGATACTTTTTATTCCGATATTCCCACGGGATCGAGACTTATGCGGGTGAAACCGCGGGGTGCAGCTAGTTAGTAGATAAATATGTGCGAGATAATTTAATTTTTCGAAATTAGAAATAACTAGCTGCGCCCCGCGGTTTTACCCGCATAAGTCTCGATCCCGTGCGAATATCGGGATAAAAACTATCCTATGTCCTTTTCTGGGACTCAAGCTATCTCTATACCAAATTTCATCAAAATTGGTCCAGCCGTTTGAGCGTGAAGAAGTAACAAACATATAAACACACACGCACACTCACAAACTTTCGCCTTTATAATATTAGTGTGATTAAAGGCATTAATTGTATTTTTTTAAGTCAACTTCCGATTTATAAAAAGTATTGTATTGACTTCTCGTTACGCGCCGCTCCCCACCTACCGATCGAGTTGAGTATAAAACAAGGTGCGCGGCGCTCGACAGATCAGAAGTTGTCTAGTAGCAGACACGGTACGAAGGTGCTCTGAACTGTCAGGTAACGTTGAGTTAATTATTACTTTATACCTACTGTTACTATGTTGGTTGCTTTGTTGATGTGATATTTAAGTTACTTATTTATTGAACGGGTATTTGATTTATTTAACTATTTCTTTCGTATTATTTCTTCCTCGTCTCCCACAAATACCTTTTTTTTCGTTAGCCTAAGTTGTGTCCCACTGCTGGGCAAAGGCCTCCCCTTTTTCCTTCCAAACCTCCCTGTCTTTTGCGACCTTTGGCCACGTTGGCCCTGCAAACCTTGTCAGATCGTCACAAAACCTTCGTCGTGGTCTACCTCGACGGCGATGTCCTCCTTCAGGCATCCAGTGAGTGACGAACTTTGCCCATCTCTCCGGGTGCATTCGCACGACGTGTCCGGCCCACTCCGACTCCAGCCTGGCTGTTTTGTCTCCAACATCCGCTACTTGTGTTATGGAGCACGGAGTGGTGTTTCTGACCTTGACATACCTTACACTTACTCAAAGTTCAAAAGTGATCATCTTGTGAAAAAATATCGTTTGCAACTTTGAGAAAAGACGTATTTAATTTATAATAGTGGGTCCGTAACGTAACTTCGAGAGTTAAGTTACGGACCTAATCATCATCTGTCTGCCTTTTCGGATTTTTCGAATTTAACCGGATGCGGCTGAATACCAGTATTTTACATGGAGCGATTGTTTTCATAATAGTTACCATTTTCGTAATAAGTATTGCAAATCAGTACTTTAGGGAACATATTTACGCTCGTGACTGTACCCACTTTTACACAATAAAATACTTTTACAAATATAATATAGAAGTGTATGGTCTGAATGGAACAGGTGCATCCATAGCAATTTGCATCGATTTACTGAGAGGCGTTAATTTTTTTATGCGGGCTCACTAAACATTAGCAATCAACTGCCAACAGTTGATTGCTAATGTTTCCCTCTCAAAATTCTAGTTTTACATATCCAAATATGTAAAACTAGAATTTTGAGAGGGAATATACACAGATGCTGTTAGTCTAAAAGTTATAACATTAATGCAACAGCACAGTGGTGCTGTTGCTTACCAACTTGGACTCCATTCTTATTCCTTATCCACCTATCAGAGCTTTAAAACATAAATAATAATTCAGTGTTCCCTGTTGTAATAAATATTGCTGGTAATAATTGTGGCTTCACAAGAGTATTCAGTCGATTAATTAGTAAGGGTTATTACTAATAACCCTTACTAATTAACCTAATAACTTATTAGGTTTGGGTTAGGTAGGATAACCTAATCCACAACAGGCAATAAAAATAATTGTATTGCCTGTTGTTATCCTTGCACACCGTATGTCAGTAAATGAGTATCTCATCTGATAAACTCGACAGCGGTCGGTAATTAAACCGCACAGTAGGATCACTCACGCTAATAAAACAAGTCATACGAGTAGGTCGATAAAAAATACTCGTAATTTACAATCATCAAAGTTTTCACAGTTGACTGAAAGTTTTATGAGCACACCTCCGCAGCTCCGTCGCGAAAAAAATTATGCGAAACCGCAAAAAAAATCCGCTGCGAAACATTATGTCGCAATTTGAGTAGCGGAACATCATGGAAGCCAGTTAGATTGTAGCAAGCGGAGCAAAATCTCGTCGGTTTCGCTGTCAGAGGAAGAAGAAATATTATTGTAGTCATTAACTTTGAACAAGCAGTTTTTGGCTGTCAGTCGTGCTCAACGTATCTATAAAAACTCATAGTTTCTGACTAGATACTATTTAGATTGTTTGGACAAGTCATTTTTTAAACTTCGATGTTTAGATATTTGATATTTTAAAAATACTCGTATTGTAATTTACTCGTATCTTCATCCCCCGGTGGTAGATATCTATAATTTCTTTATTGTGTAGTGGTTCATTTCATGGTAGCTTGAATAAGCCTACCTGCCAACTCTCGCCCACTGCCTCGCATTCCTATGGGCTTGGCGTCTCGTCCAGTCGTCCTGAATCCTCCTAAACTTCACTACACATTTTTTCCACAGGTGTTGGTTAATTTTGTTGTTCGTATCTTGAGGGAATTGTAGCACAAACTCACAAAAGGAAAATTTCTTATTACGTAGAAATAGTTTATAATGCGCGGAGTGTTTAGTTTTTACGACTTGAGACGACTAGTTGAAGTGAAAAAACACTCGGAAGTGCGGCGCCACTGTGCTCATTCGTGGACCGATCAGATTGGTTAGGGAATAGGCAATGAGCAGACCGGCAACTCATTCAAACCAAAAACTTTTTTCATTACACACAAAAGCTTACCTAATTACTAGTTGTGGGTGGAAGGCTATCCAAAAATCCCTATTAAGATTGAATGCGGTAAGTAATACGGTACGTAACATTTATATATATTTTTTTCATATTTCAATGTCCACTTTCTAACAAAGTAACACACGAGCACATTAACCACTTAACTCATAAGTCGTGGCCGCACCGCTCCAGTCGAGTCCAGTCCAGGCCGGCCTCAGGCAGTCCAGTCTCAGACACATTGTCTCAATCCCGGCCACATGTATATGCTAATGTCTCATACATATGTAGATGTGGCCTGCTTACCCGTTATCGTCATATACAGAGCAAGTTTTGATTTTACATGTGTTATGTTACGAAAATGTGCTGTTTATGAGTAATAAAGGATGCATTTCCCTACGGGTTGAACTTTATCGTTTGTTAAGCTGTTGCGGCTAAACATGCCAACTTTTGTGTTCTAAAGTAGTTTTAACTCGGGGTTCTTATTTTATGTTTACGAGGGGAGGGAGGGCAAGGAGCGCGCGCTACTGACAGAGAGGCTGCTTTATGCATGGTCAAAGGCAAGTTACCATAGCCATTGCACTAAGGACGAGAGTGCTTATCAAAAGTTAGTGTTTCTTACTCGAAAGATGAAAATTGCTGCCTGATTTTGAAAAAGAAATTTTAGTTACCTCCATCAATAACCATATCTTGAAACAGAGGATTTAAACACTAAAAACCGCTATACATGCTAAACAAATCTAACCTTAAGATTAAAAGGCTATGTTTAGTTAGTTATGAAGCGGAAAGTTCAAGGATTCGTTCTCTAGTGAAGGATTTCAAACAGGTACATGTCAATTCAACGCTGACTGAAGGTTCATAAATTATGTTCCAACAACATTGTGTGGGTGTTGCTGAAGAGAGGAATAATAGAAATAGTCATAATACGGCTGTCATTCAAATTATTATGAAATCACACTAATATTATAAAGGCGACAGTTTGTGAGTGTGTGTGTTTACCAATTTTGATAAAATTTTGTATGGAGGTAGCTGACACCCTGGATTAACATACAGGGTGTTACAGAAAGGGTATATCAATACAAACGGGTTGAAGAGTGTATCTGGTCTAGAATGTCTGTACAAAATTTCAGCTCAAAAGCATTAACTTTGAAAATGCTTAACATTTTTTTATTTCGACATCACGGCGCTGCACTGGCGCGCGGCGGCGTGATGTGCGTGTACTAGGCGCACAGACACACTACAGATAATGGATAATGACCCTCGTAGTGCGGCGACACGTTTGTCATGATTTCAATTTAATAAACTATCGAAATAAAAAAATATTAAGCATTTTCAAAGTTAGGTACTGCTTTTGAGCTGAAATTTTGTACAGAGATTCTAGACCAGATACACTCTTCAACCCGTTTGTATTAATATACCCTTTCTGTAACACCCTGTATAGGCTACTTTTTATCCCAATGTTCCCACAGGATCGACATTTACGCGGGTGAAACCGTGGGGCGCAGCCAGTCACACTAATGTTATAAAGGCGAAAGTTTGTGAAGATGTTTGTAACTCAATCACGAGTAAATCGTTGAACAGATTTGGATGAAAATTGGCACACAGATAGCTTATAACCAGGATTAATACATAGGATACTTTTTATCTAGATTCCCCACGGGATCAAACCTTACGCTGGTGAAACCTCGGGGCGCTGCTAGTTATATTTGTATTAATACCCTACTTCCTATCCTACTAACTTATATAATATTATAAACGCGAAAGTTTGTCAGGATGGATGGATGTTTGTTACTCTTTCATGCAAAAACTTCTGAACGGATTTGGATGAAATTTGTCATACATATAGTTTTCAACCTGGATTAACACATAGGATACTTGTTATCCCGGTAGTACGTTCCCTAGGAATGATATCCGAACTCCACGCGGGTGAAACCACGGGCAAGTTTAGAGGGTGGTTTCTGTCAAGGTTAGACATCTTCACTCATAGATAGACAGATTGTAAATGATTCAGTTTTAAGAAATTCTATCTATCGTGAAGCTCCCTCTTTTCTAGGCAGACTTGCTATGGTCCATGGATTGTGCCATAGTGTTCTACAGATAGTTGCTCAAAGCACGACCTAGCAATAAACTGTGGACAGTTTCACAAATTAAGACTTTTCTCATAGCTCTGATTTCGATAAACTTACAATGTTCTACTTAGTGCATTCTGCGGCTGCACTGTAATGCCACGTACGGCGGCTACGCGGGTGTTCTCGTTTCGAATACAATCTAATTGGGTCAGTTCAGCTGCGAAGTAAAACTAATTCCAACTAGTACGTATCGGATAAAACCATACAAAATAATAATTAAGTGTAAGACTCTACCGCTATCTCTACAGTCCACACAGACAGACACAATCATATTTATAAGATACCTACACAACTTCGACTTTGTATAAGTAGATCAAAGAAACTTATTTTATTCTGAAAATTCTCTCAGAAATTTGGTGCTCGAAATCCAACCAGTTTATCTCACGTTCGCACGCCGCTAATCTTCACAAAACAAAATCCTAAAACTTTTAGAAACATAACTCTCAATCACATATAATATTTAAATTGTATGTACTTCAAGCGTTTTACTCTTAAATTCAAAATGGCGGCGCTATCCGAGTCGAGATTTGAAAGTTGGGCGTTATTCCTTTTGCTCATAATGTATAGTTCGTTTGAATATGCATGCTACTTGCGAACGCTCCAGTTCGCACGTTTTAAATGCGTCGCTATTTTGTATAGGTAATCACTTTTGTTTGAGAAAATTCAAAATTTTGGCATTATTGTGCTTAAGTCGGTCTTAAAAGCTCTGTCTTGTCTGTGCATAATATATGAGATATTTTCAGAGAGCATTCTAATAGTATTTAGTTTTCGATAATTAATTTAATACTTACCTACATACATAAAACTACTTAAAGATTCACCATAAGTACACTTTAAATACTGGTAGGTATGCCATCTGCTGATCGCTTAGATTTATTTCAGCCCTAGTTCAAACAGAATTCTAGAGATTATTATGTATTTCGTTTCATGAATACAAACTAAATCTTTTGGACCTTAAAAGCAAGTTTGGAGCGAAAGTAGTTAAAATAATTTAGCAATAAAGGTATTATCCGACTCTACTGCTTACAATTATTGGATTCCTCTTTTAGTCTTAAATTCCTCGCCCTTGCGTTCTATTGATTTATTAAGAGCAAACGTTTCATCCTGCCAGATTGAATTTAAATTCAAGCATATAAACCCCATAACAGTAATAAAAGCTTTCAAGCAAATCAAGATCAAACTAACCGAAGATCTATGGGGAATGTCTATCAAAGTTTGTACCTCCATTATTGAGACTATAGCGCCGTACTTAGCCTTAATATTTAATTTGTGTGTAGATCAAGGAGTCTTCCCGGATCTAATGAAATACAGTAAGGTAATACCACTTTTCAAATCGGGGGACAGTAAAGATACCAATAATTATAGACCAGTATCCGTGTTACCAGTTTTCAGCAAGGTCTTTGAAAAGGTGATGCTGAACCAAATGCTCAATCATTTTAACACCAATAAAATACTACACGACCAACAGTATGGTTTCACTAAGGGACGTTGTACGACTGATGCCGGTGTCACCTTATTAAAACACATATTTACGGCGTGGGAAGAGTCTCAAGACGCCATAGGATTTTTTTGTGACCTCTCCAAGGCTTTTGATTGCGTCGACCACGAAACCTTACTCTTAAAACTTCAACATTACGGACTTGGAAAACTTGCGCTCAGTTTAGTAAAATCTTATTTAAATGATAGACAACAGCAAGTTCAAATAAATGGTGTCAATTCACTCGGTTTAAAAGTAAAAATGGGTGTACCACAAGGCTCGATATTAGGTCCTTTCCTCTTTTTAGTATATATTAATGATCTACCCCATTTGTTAAAAACCCAACCTCAAATGGTGTTATTTGCTGACGATACTTCCTTGATTTTTAAAATTAATAGACGTGCATCAAATCTTGACGACGTAAATAACGCCCTACAGCAGATCCAAAATTGGTTCACTGCTAATAATTTAGTGTTAAATGGGAAAAAAACGAAGTGCATAAGATTTTCTTTACCAAATGTCAAAAGTAGTAATTGTGAGATAGTATTGAATCAAGAGAAACTCGAATTCGTCGATGAAACTGTTTTCCTGGGGATCACGCTCGACTCAAGGCTTCAATGGGGTCCTCATTTAACATCCCTTGCAGGACGGCTAAGTTCAGCAGCATATGCTGTGAGAAAAATCCGGCAATTTACTGATGTTGATACCGCGAGACTAGTCTATTTTAGTTACTTTCATAGTATAATGTCGTACGGTATTTTATTATGGGGACGGGCTGCAGACATCGAGTCTATTTTTATTCTGCAGAAAAGAGCCATCAGAGCCATATATAATGTCCGCAGGCGTGACTCTCTAAGGAAACTGTTTAAAGATATTAACATCATGACGGTACCTTGTCAATATATCTATGAAAATATCATGTACGTAAGGAAAAACCTACATCTTTTTAGTAAAAGAGGTGAAAGACACAATTATATCACTAGAAATAGGGACCAATTAGTTCAACCAGGTTTCAGGCTGGCTAAAGTAGACTCATCTTTCATGGGCTTCATGGTCTAAAATGTTACAATAAAATACCTACCCACATACTTGAACTGAATGAAACGAAATTTAAATCTTGTATTAAACGCACACTATGCAGCCAGGCATATTATAAATTGGGGGATTACATCACTGATAAAAATGCTTGGCTAAATGCTGGTCCTGCTCCATAAGGACGCACAAATAAATTGATTAGCATTGGAAAATACCTACTGTTGGAGCTGCTGAAGATTTTAAAATACTATTTTTGCATTATATAAATTCAATCTCCTTGTATTGTATAATTGCATAGCACATGTGTGAGTACTATGTACATACTATAAAGCTACCATTTACTGGGTACGTCTTTAATTGACTTGAATGTGCTCTGGCGGCTGAGAGTATGTCATGCTCACTCAAATGTCTCGCTGATGGTGGCGCTTGTGTTGGATCATTTAGCTCCCTTCAAAATGGTTGAGCTGAATGGTGCTAATACATGCGTCATGCTCGTGAACGGGCGCCGTCAGTAGGGACTGGTCATCTCTTTGCTGCCACGGCTTATTTTAATTTAATATTTGAATTGTTTTTTCTCATATTCTCATTATGGACGCTTTTAACGTTCTGCATCGTTCTCACATGTATAATTTTTAACATGAATGATGTAACCAAGACTTTGTAACCATATTATTTTGATTTAAAAGAGTGTCCATGGAGTTTCTTGCCCGTTCTTCTCCATAGGTACCTACTCTTTGGAATGGGCAACTAGCTTCATCTTTCTGACTGACCGACCCCTTGACAATTCAAAAGTGCCTGTAATTGGTTTAATTGAAATAAATGCTTTGAGTTTGAGTTTGAGTTTAGCTTTCACTGAAACAATTAATATTTGAAGGGCAGTCTTAACTTAGATGAAAATACGGAATTCGTATCTACTGGCAAAACATTAAGTTATTTTGCTTCAAATATTTTGTTGGGCAATGTTCCGAAATTAACAATTAATCTGCTCGCATTCCACCGAACTAGACTCGCGTCTAAAGATTCTTCGCTAGGAAATTAATTGTTTCAGTGTTTAGACATTCACATAGCTAGCCGCCATTAGTTTGAGCTATTGACATTTTTATTACGTTTATATTTTCCATCATATAACATTTTACTGCCAACATTCTGGGCCAATGATTTGAGAAATAGGTACATTCCTAGTCATTGTGCCACCGCCATTTTGTATTATTTATTTTGTAATGGTCGGAGACGAAAGCTGTAGTTGATAAACTAATAAAAACAACCAAAAATTCAACACGCGTCTCCAACTTGTCAAATATGTGCTTCCCAATGTACTGGTAAATCTGCTTTGTTATTGACTACCCCGTTGGTCTCGTGGTCACAAGAGCTACGGCGAACGTGGAGTCCTGGGTTCGATTCCCAGATCGGGCAAAGTGTGATTGAGTTTTTCTATTAAGAATTTCTCATTAGCAGCCCGGAGTTTGGAAGTTGGCGGTGTGATACCCGCGTGGCTCGGAAAGCACGTAAAGCCGTTGGTCCTGCGACTGATCTCTCCCCGGTCGTGTCAGATTGCCGTCGTCGCATCGGACAATGAGAGTGAAGGAACAAAGAGTGCTCCTATGTTTGCGCGCGCACACACTTGTGCACTATAATATCTCTTGTGAACCTGGCTAATATCCGTTGAGTTGACCGAATTCGGTCGGGAGGCTATTATTAATTCCCCATTTTATTGTGATGCTTATCTACTTAATAACATTACTAAAATATGTGTTTCGGACCCCCTGTCTGCTCACTCCAACTAGCCGAACTTTCAATGTTGATCAATTACATGCTAAACTCATAGGCTACAAAAAAACCGAGGTGAAGATATTTATAAATAAAACTGCCTTCCCCTACAAAATCATGTTACACGTCGTCGGGTGCGAGGCGACAATTACACATTTTTGCATATTCATGGACCGCCATCGACGCGTCGTCCGGCCACCGCCAGCACCGCCGCCGGCGCTTGTCAAGCGGTGATTGATCACCACACTTTGTAGCGTCGTAGGATGGCCCTTGTACGCAGGTTGTGAAGGAAAGTGCGTGAGTGGTAGTTTGGCAACAATTTTGATGGATACGTTAAAGTTCACGGGCCTTGGATAAGTTGCTTGCTCCGGATTTCAGGAAGGGCCGGCTTAGCCATGTAGCAGTTGCAGCAAAAACTAAGTGCCGCACTTTGGAGCGCCCCGTGCTTTGACATACAAGGAAACAGCCATGGTACCTATACTACCGGTAGGTCTAATGGAATATTATGTATGCATGGTCAAAATAAATCTAACCACTCCGCTGCGGGATCGTAAATATTTTCGAGCTTGCTTCGCTCGCTCTTGCATCGTATTTCTTCTTTAGCTTTCTGAATAAGTCAAAGTTAAAATAAATTATTTTTTCTGTATGTATTGTCCAAAGAAATTTAACTTCTTCGAGGCAGGATGCTAAAGATTTTTGGAACTGCTCAGCGGGTTAGGCATGAGAACGTAACAGACAGTTACTTTCGCATTTTATAATTTAGTATGGATATTATAAAAATTATAGTATCACCTATAGACCTGATGGATACCAACCACATATCTACCGAGACACTTGTTTCTTTTGTAGAGGAATGCTCAATTCTTTGCCTCTCCACCTTTTCAGACGCATGGCAGATCTCCAAGAGAGATATTAATGATAAACCAAGATCGTAACTTTAAACTACCGATACACCATGGTAGAAATATTAGAAAATATTGCCACTGACTTAAAAAACACCCGAGGAAAGTAGGATGTGTCCATATAATATAAAACGTATGTTTACGCTAACCCCATTCCAAAATTATGATGGGGTATTTCAGTATTTTCTATATGATGGGAAGCCATGGCGTTCTTTATAGCGCGGGTATATCGTAAAATACCATAATATTGACGATGAAACGCTCACATGCACGAAACCTCAATGTCATAAACTTAAAAGAGATTTAGAACTCTCAAAGAAGATTTCTGATTTAGAAAATATCTTGCGATTTAGATTTTAATACACTTGCATTACTTTTTATTATCTTTGTTCGTAAGTAGTAAAATATGTAAACTACATTCACTTACTGCATAAGTTTCTGAAAATTCTTCTTTGATGTAATCTACGTCCATTTATTTTCTTTATCATGCAAATAAAAGGGCCTTCAAGGGCTCTATTTAGCAAAACTGTGCGAGTATATAGGCGGTCCAATGTTGTTATTAACATAAAAGATAAGTATCACTTTGCTTATACAGGGTGTGTTTTAGGCCCGGACAAGCGTAATAGGTGATTCTGAATCTGATCTTGCGCTCTAAGTGAATACATACATCTTTGCTATCTTACTATTACAGACCAGTTCATTGACTTTAATGTTGCAATAAAACCAGCCTGTATACCGTCTTATGGTGCTTGGCTTGGCTTGTCTCAAGTTAGTTTTGCTACATTATCCTATATATTTTTTTTATTATTGCTGAATATATAATATATATAAATATAATATAATATATATATATATAATATATATATTTTACCAGTTAGTCTTGCAGTCAAGTCTTTAAACCAAGTTTTCCGAAGACTACTTCTTGAAATCTTCACGCCATCGAGCTAGGCAGCAATTCACGCTAGGCTCTCATAATCTGTTAACTTTACTGGTTTGGAATACCTACTTATGAACAGGTTCTTACTTGATATGATTAATTAAAGTATAATTTCTCTAACTTAGGAACAGTATGTCACAATGCAATCCTTTCATCAAACGTCATGTCAAACAAAGATGTCTGCAAACAATCCGTTTTAACTAATTCGGTTCCAAAATCAAATATTCCAACCGCCTCTTTGGGCTTAAATATGCACCCTGTATATTACCATAGACCCACATATTCTGTACCCCTATTATTTATGGTCTGTCTGAAGATTTATGTCATCGGGCGAGTGGGTTCCTAACGAATGGAATTTGAGTGGATTCCTGAGATAGGCGCTGCAACACGGTGGTACATTCGTGCTATGGTTACCTAAATATTATATAGTTTGATGTGTAGTATATATTGTAGACAATGACTTTCCTATTCTTTCTTACCATATCATAATTATATAGGATGCAAAAAGAACCACTATCAAAAAAAAAATAGTTTATGTGTATGTTCTTGCATCCTATTTGTGTGGTTCCAGGTATAGAGCAGGTACGTGTCATGATCCTAGCCATACTGGCTTGTCGTAGTAGGTACCACAAGGACAGGTAAGGTAGGACAAGCCAGTATGGCTAGGACAAAAAACTCATATAGGCCTCGCTACTTAGGTAAGTAGCGAGGCTTATATGAGTTCTTTGTTTAGGTATTGTAAGAATAGGAAAGTCATTGTCTAAACTATATACTTTGTTAGTCAAAATACATAGTTTTCGTTTTCAGTAACTATTATTTTGTTGAGTTATTCCGGTCTGATCCCATGAACTCCACCCCCCCCCCCCCCCCACCTCGATCCCCTGCTAGTTTTTCTTCTGGACCCTTTATTAACTATGGTCTAAAGCTATGCTTTCCTAGAAGGGCGGTGACACATAGCGTCCGCAATATACCGGTGAATGACGTCACTGAAACGTTGTTTATGAAACTATGTTGGTGTGTTTCCCTAGAGAGCGTATATGACACCGTAAAGTCAAACTCCTAAAGATTCAAATCGCTAGATTTGCCCTCACCGTACTTAGTCATGCGAAAAAGTGTCCATACTGAGAAGAATGAGCTCTCACATGTAGCGTTTCCATGACAAGTCAAGTGTCTCCGTCATTGTGAGCCAAAGGTGTCAAAACGAAACAGAAACGCGACTATCTTTGCCGCTGTCATAATGTTCATGACAGCAGCTGCGGCGGTTATGTGTCGTCACCACCTTTCAAGGAAGCCGTAGCTTCTTACTCAAGTTTAACGAATTCACAAAATCAACAATTCTTCGAGCGACCACTTTTCTTAAATTTAAACACTCATCAATTACCTACAGCTCTTTTGTGAATACTAATTAACTTCAAACTTTGTGAACTTACTCCGACAATTAACTCCGTGATTATTTTAACTTTCCGTTTTAACTGAGGTTTAAAAGATAATATTATGGTCTTGTAAAGTATGAGGAGGGGTACTCCCTTTC
The DNA here is from genome assembly GCA_945859645.1 of Amphipoea oculea. Taxonomy (NCBI): domain Eukaryota; kingdom Metazoa; phylum Arthropoda; class Insecta; order Lepidoptera; family Noctuidae; genus Amphipoea; species Amphipoea oculea. Next base: position 23,043,766 of record OX243873.1, read on the forward strand.
TTCTCCTAAAATTGTTTGTCCGAAAATCACTATCCATAACACGTTTGCTATAAACTTCAGACACCATAATGTTAAAAAATTCGAAATTTTGTTTTACATAATTATCATTACTTCTGTAACTATTCTGTCATAATATCGAGTACTACCTATAATAATTTAATCCCCTAATTTTGCATGAAATAAAGTAGGTAATATGTCCTAAGTATTGTATTATATAATGTGTTTTATTTCGAATGCTCATCTATACTTCTATACTAATATTATAAAGAGGTAAAATTTGTAAGTTTGTAAGTTTGTATGTAATGGGTAATCTCTGGAACTCATAATCCAATTCTAACAATTTTTTAACTGGCAGAAAGCTACATTATTCCTGAGTGCTATAGGCTATAAATTGTTTCTATAGCATGTATATTAACCGAGCTATCACAACTTTTGTCTAGCAAGTCGGAAAAAAATACCACATAAAACAGAATTATTTGCGTGCGCTGCCTAAACAGTTGCTTAAAATTAAAAACAATGTATGGCTACCTGGTTCGTCTTCATTATTTCTACAAAAAAGTCCGCGATACCATATCTCTATCTTTTATATTTTATCTTTTATACTTCTTTTATTGCATTAAAAAATTTTTTTTTCGGTATACTTACGTTTGGTTGATTATTTGAGCAACAAAATATTAATTCTTATGACAATAAATTATTTCAGTATCACAAGAACATCATACAGATAAGATTTGCCATTTACAGTATATCAATTGGTCATACAGTTTCGGAGATAATATAAAATTACTAAAACGCAAAATGCCCCTAGCATAACTTTCATTGTGCAGACGTTTTACCTATTTGCCCATAGATGGCGTTCTGCAATTACGTCATTTTTCTGAATCGCGGTGTTAAGACTTTCCGTAGATTGATGACCCTCTCGAATTTTTATGCCCACGTTAGTTGGATTGGAGTTCCATACGAACGATTCGATTATGAGCACGGAGATTATGAGGTATCTGTTAGATACCTCATATTCGAAAATATCGTAATTTCGTTGTACGTTTGTTTTCATTGTTTTGTATGTTCGTAGTTTCGTACTTCGTTCTATCGTAATAATCGATACGAGTTAAAGTTATTCGATATTACCGATTACGATTGTTTTGTTTTGTAAAGGCGGACGGTGTTCGAGTCGCTCTCCCTTTGTTCGTAATTGTTTTCAAGTCTGTGCGTAGTTTGTCGAGAGCATGCCTAAAAGGAAATCTCAACTGTCCCGGCAGACATCACAGACAAGAGCCGCTCGAGTACGCCGTACGGAAGAATCTGCCCCTGAAAATGAAAATGAGCAGCGCCTCTCGAGAAATAGAGAAAATATTTCGCAAGCACGCGCTAGAGAATCTAGCTCCGAGCGCTCACAGGGCCTCGCTAGCCAAAATGTGAGGACGTCGCGGGCCCGTGCTCGAGAATCTAGCGCTGAACGTGCGCAGCGTCTATCTGAGTTAAGGCAGCATGTCTCTGAGACAAGGGATAGGGAGACTAGCGCTGAGCGCTCGCAGCGGCTCGCTAGGCAAAATGCCATAACATCACAGGCCCGCGCTCGAGAATCCAGCGATGAACGTGCACAGCGTCTATCTGTTTTAAGGCAGCATGTCTCTGAAACAAGGGATAGGGAGACTAGCGCTGAGCGCTCGCTGCGGCTCGCTAGGCAAAATGCCATAACATCACAGGCCCGCGCTCGAGAATCCAGCGATGAACGTGCACAGCGTCTATCTGTTTTAAGGCAGCATGTCTCTGAAACAAGGGATAGGGAGACTAGCGCTGAGCGCTCGCAGCGGCTCGCTAGGCAAAATGCCATAACATCGCAGGCCCGCGCTCGAGAATCCAGCGATGAACGTGCACAGCGTCTATCTGAGTTTCCAATAAAAACATCATTTGCCCTGACTATTAACAAGTCCCAGTGATAAACATTCTCTTTGGTTGGCTACGAAAAGAATGTTTTTCCCATGGGCAATTATATGTTGGTCTATCAAGAGTGGGATCATCCGAAAAGCAGATTATTCTGTTACCGGAAAATAAAACAACCTCAAACATTGTATATAGAGAAGCTTTAAATTAAATAGATACCTAACTTAAATAAATAAAATAAGTAAAAGGCGACCAAGGGTTAAGTTACCTTGAGCAGAACTCTACTTAGGTAATCTTTGAAGTTACTGATCTGATTCCAAACAATATTTTACTAATAAAATTAAATACAGTAATATCAATCGAGTGTTATCTTATGTTAAAACAAGAAATTTTCCGCGGACGAAGTCGCGGGCAGAAGCTATTTTGTCATATATTTGTGACGTTGGCGTTCAGGGTAAGATTTCGTTTGTCACATATATGTGACAAGGGCGTTCAAAAGGTTAAGACCACCAAAATAAGGAAGATGGTAAAAAAAAGATATAAGAAAAACGCATTAGATACTTACAAGAAAAATAATAAGCTAACGAAAATACACTAATGTGCCGGCAATTTATTATTGTAGGTCAAAATAAAATCACTTTAATCAGTGTTTTTTTTTGCTTGGATATCTTTGGTTAGACGTACTGAGCACTATGTTAAAATTTGTCCATTGAAAGTAACCGTTGTCATTTGAAAACTCGAACAGATCCACATGATTATTTAATAAGCGTTCGCATGTTTACACTTCGTTTTTCAAATGACAACGGTTACTTTCACTTTTAGCGTTCTGATTTTTGCGCACAAACCAACACGAATCGCACTTCTGATAACGGAGATGGCATGTGTGTCTCGTTATTATCAGCCAGATTTCAAATAATGTGGGCGAACTATGGGTATGTGTTGGTTATTGCGCAATAGGAAAACGGTATGCAGTTCAAATCAGATTATAATTTCACGAACAATTAAATCACACTAGCAAATCACATACTATAGGTACACGATACAACCAGATACGGAACGCAGGACAGTTTCTGAGCGCATGTTGTTCGTCCAATGTCCAAGAGGCTCCACATCGTTCTGTCACGCTGTTGTCGACCCCCCATGAACTCAGGCTAGACTCTGTCAAGCGCCGCCAGATGGCGCTGGCGTTCCGAATAGTCAAACGAATGACCGGATGCGACATATATATATACATACATATAAAAAATAATTATTGAAAATACAGCAATGTGAACTTTAAAGGACAAACAAGGGTGGCATAAAATTAAATTGTGACGGCTTTACTTTCAACAAAAATCGATTCTACAAGGAAAAATATTACTGGGTGTGTGAAAATACAAAGATAAACAATATAAGTGTAATGTAGGAGTGATTACTTCTTACTTAATTTAAAAGAGGAGACCCAGACAGATGTTACAAAAAGACCTAGTGAACTAATAGTAGTTATGTAGCGTTAAAATCACAAGCAGTCTTGCCACATTTACCTGCAATAATAAAATTAAAACAACGCATATACAAAGTGAAGAAAAACAATTGCAATATAATCAAAGATCCCGATAATATTGACTTTGAGATAAAAAAAAGTGATTACAATGTGGTGAACATGAAAATGAATCACACTTCACACTAATATTATAAAGGCGAAAGTTTGTGAGTGTGTGTGTTTATATGTGTGTTACTTCTTCACGCTCAAACCGCTGAACCGATTTAGATGAAATTTGGTATAGAGATAGTTTGAGTTCCGGAAAAGGACATAGGATACTTTTTATCCCGCTATTCCCATGGGATCGAGACTTATGCGGGTGAAACCGCGGGGCGCAGCTAGTTTATAATAAAATTGTTAGTCCTAAAACATTTGAATAAAATTAGGTTTTAGTGATAGAAACGAATCGCTGTTAATCCACGCAGTCTTGTCTGCCCTACCCCTAGAGTGTAATTTAGAATCATCGCGTAGGCGCGTAGGGGCGAGGCGGCCCGCAGGCTAAGGAAGCCGAAGCCGAAGCCACGGTGGTAAGCGAAAGCCGTCTGCGACGATTAGCACGCGTGGGACCGCCGGAGACCCGCAGCGCCGGAGCCGTGACAGAAATCATGCCTGCTGCATGTTGCATGCTCGCTTGCATGCTGCAAGCTGCATGCTTGCTGCCGGAGCCGTAACAAAAGCCATATTGCTTTTGCATCTTTACTAGTTATGTATTGTATCAGTTAGATTTGGTAAAATAATAAACAATTGTAATACAAAATCAGAACATTTTTAATTACAGAAAATGTTCTTTAAACGTAGATACATAAATTGTAGTCGTAATTATAAGGTCTGCCTAGTTTTAATTTGTAGACAAATTCTAAGCTAATTTCATATTAGCTGCGATTGCCGATTGCTGCCTTAAAAAAATCTAATTTTTAATTGTTTTGTCAATTATTTTTTTCTTTTTATGTTGAATGGGAACGTCGTTCTTTTCAATTTCTGATATTAAATATTTAACCTCATTCATAAGATAATTTGACAAATGATAGAAGCCTGATTTAGGCTTATTTACACGAGAAGATTGATTCTATTATGCCAAACTTCTGCACAATTTTGAGTTCGAGGTATACCTTTATTCATTAATTCTCTTGTACTCCAAAATGTTGGATCATATTAAGGCGCTAAACTGCAAAATCCGAATACTTATATAATTTTCACTACATCATTCTGCTATTATTTTTCCTTTATCTGAAACTGTTTTTTGCCATTCCTCAGAATAAATTGGTCTATCATTTGCTGCTAGGTAGGAAAGAGCCAACAAACATTTCATTTCATTAGAAAATATTTTCTGAAATCCACGTTTTTGTATTTGTCTATAGATTATTTGACCCAAGTGAAAATTACACCAATTGATTGCAATGTTATCAAAATATTTTTTAAAGCTTGCTTGTGAGGATTTTTCAAAATCCAAGATGACATAACGTGGAGATTAGTTAATACTCTCTGATTCACACGTTTCCAATAATAATTCAAATAATAAATTATAACTGCATTTATCCTTATTTGTACAGAGCGCAAAAACCATTGGAAATGTTTTGCTTTCACTTTGGCAAATAGAGCCATGTAGGTATATGATTGTTGAATTATATTTGGTACAATCTTAAAAGTTCCATCCATTAACCAAAATTTTGATTGACTTAAATAGGATAACAGTTTTTTAGTGGTATAAATAATCACTCTTTTCCCGTTATGAGCTCGGACTTTTATAATTAACTAGCTGCGCCCCGCGGTTTCACCCGCATAAGTCTCGATCCCATGGGAATATCGGGATAAAAAGTATCCTATGTCCTTTTCCGGAACTCAAACTATCTCTATACCAAATTTCATCTAAATCGGTTCAGCGGTTTGAGCGTGAAGAAGTAACAAACATATAAACACACACACTCACAAACTTTCGCCTTTATAATATTAGTGTGAAGTGTGATTCATTTTCATGTTCACCACATTGTAATCACTTTTTTTTATCTCAAAGTCAATATTATCGGGATCTTTGATTATATTGCAATTGTTTTTCTTCACTTTGTATATGCGTTGTTTTAATTTTATTATTGCAGGTAAATGTGGCAAGACTGCTTGTGATTTTAACGCTACATAACTACTATTAGTTCACTAGGTCTTTTTGTAACATCTGTCTGGGTCTCCTCTTTTAAATTAAGTAAGAAGTAATCACTCCTACATTACACTTATATTGTTTATCTTTGTATTTTCACACACCCAGTAATATTTTTCCTTGTAGAATCGATTTTTGTTGAAAGTAAAGCCGTCACAATTTAATTTTATGCCACCCTTGTTTGTCCTTTAAAGTTCACATTGCTGTATTTTCAATAATTATTTTTTATATGTTGTATATATATATGTCGCATCCGGTCATTCGTTTGACTATTCGGAACGCCAGCGCCATCTGGCGGCGCTTGACAGAGTCTAGCCTGAGTTCATGGGGGGTCGACAACAGCGTGACAGAACGATGTGGAGCCTCTTGGACATTGGACGAACAACATGCGCTCAGAAACTGTCCTGCGTTCCGTATCTGGTTGTATCGTGTACCTATAGTATGTGATTTGCTAGTGTGATTTAATTGTTCGTGAAATTATAATCTGATTTGAACTGCATACCGTTTTCCTATTGCGCAATAACCAACACATACCCATAGTTCGCCCACATTATTTGAAATCTGGCTGATAATAACGAGACACACATGCCATCTCCGTTATCAGAAGTGCGATTCGTGTTGGTTTGTGCGCAAAAATCAGAACGCTAAAAGTGAAAGTAACCGTTGTCATTTGAAAAACGAAGTGTAAACATGCGAACGCTTATTAAATAATCATGTGGATCTGTTCGAGTTTTCAAATGACAACGGTTACTTTCACTTTTAGCGTTCTGATTTTTGCGCACAAACCAACACGAATCGCACTTCTGATAACGGAGATGGCATGTGTGTCTCGTTATTATCAGCCAGATTTCAAATAATGTGGGCGAACTATGGGTATGTGTTGGTTATTGCGCAATAGAAAAACGGTTTGCAGTTCAAATCAGATTATAATTTCACGAACAATTTAATCACACTAGCAAATCACACATTATAGGTACACGATACAACCAGATACGGAACGCGGGACAGTTTCTAAGCGCATGTTGTTCGTTTGATGTCCGATGTCCAAGAGGGCTCCAATCGTTCTCGTCGCGCTGTCGTCGACCCCACACGAACTCAGGCTAGACTCTGTCAAGCGCCGCCAGATGGCGCTGGCGTTCCGTATAGTCAAACGAATGACCGGTTGCGACATATATTTTTATAACAAAAACGTATTTATCCTGCTGTACTTCAAACAAAACTACACAACAAGTGATCTCAAACAAAGTCGGTAGAAGAAAAAATATTGGCCGCTGGCTTAGAACTCGTATCTAAGTACGTAACGCCTGAGAGAAGTTCATAGCAAAAGCTTTGTAATACAGTTTGAAATTGTTAACATTATTAGGATAAATAAGCATTAAGTAATTTGAATTTTGGACTTATAACTTTTATTGAAAAGATTTCAATTTTATGGCATGTGATATTATGTGACATTTAAGTTCGTGCAAGTTATCATTCGGATAAATGATGATAAGGACAAAACAACATATTGCACTTTAGATTATGGATAAAAAAGTTAGGTAACACAATAGAGAACCATGAAGAGGCGGTAGTTAAGTGTCAGTAATAAACTTTGTTTCTACCGTAAATCGTGGTGAATAGGGACGAAACTTTAAAAGGGATTTTAACATTGAAATTGAGTGTGCTCTGATGTGTTTACTGTATTATAATTAACAATTAAGTGTCCAACTAACAAACGAACAACAAACTATAGGTACAGGGTCCTATTAAAATAGATGGACAAATTTTAACATAGTGCTCAGTACGTCTAACCAAAGATATCCAAGCAAAAAAAAACACTGATTAAAGTGATTTTATTTTGACCTACAATAATAAATTGCCGGCACATTAGTGTATTTTCGTTAGCTTATTATTTTTCTTGTAAGTATCTAATGCGTTTTTCTTATATCTTTTTTTTACCATCTTCCTTATTTTGGTGGTCTTAACCTTTTGAACGCCCTTGTCACATATATGTGACAAACGAAATCTTACCCTGAACGCCAACGTCACAAATATATGACAAAATAGCTTCTGCCCGCGACTTCGTCCGCGGAAAATTTCTTGTTTTAACATAAGATAACACTCGATTGATATTACTGTATTTAATTTTATTAGTAAAATATTGTTTGGAATCAGATCAGTAACTTCAAAGATTACCTAAGTAGAGTTCTGCTCAAGGTAACTTAACCCTTGGTCGCCTTTTACTTATTTTATTTATTTAAGTTAGGTATCTATTTAATTTAAAGCTTCTCTATATACAATGTTTGAGGTTGTTTTATTTTCCGGTAACAGAATAATCTGCTTTTCGGATGATCCCACTCTTGATAGACCAACATATAATTGCCCATGGGAAAAACATTCTTTTCGTAGCCAACCAAAGAGAATGTTTATCACTGGGACTTGTTAATAGTCAGGGCAAATGATGTTTTTATTGGAAACTCAGATAGACGCTGTGCACGTTCATCGCTGGATTCTCGAGCGCGGGCCTGCGATGTTATGGCATTTTGCCTAGCGAGCCGCTGCGAGCGCTCAGCGCTAGTCTCCCTATCCCTTGTTTCAGAGACATGCTGCCTTAAAACAGATAGACGCTGTGCACGTTCATCGCTGGATTCTCGAGCGCGGGCCTGTGATGTTATGGCATTTTGCCTAGCGAGCCGCAGCGAGCGCTCAGCGCTAGTCTCCCTATCCCTTGTTTCAGAGACATGCTGCCTTAAAACAGATAGACGCTGTGCACGTTCATCGCTGGATTCTCGAGCGCGGGCCTGTGATGTTATGGCATTTTGCCTAGCGAGCCGCTGCGAGCGCTCAGCGCTAGTCTCCCTATCCCTTGTCTCAGAGACATGCTGCCTTAACTCAGATAGACGCTGCGCACGTTCAGCGCTAGATTCTCGAGCACGGGCCCGCGACGTCCTCACATTTTGGCTAGCGAGGCCCTGTGAGCGCTCGGAGCTAGATTCTCTAGCGCGTGCTTGCGAAATATTTTCTCTATTTCTCGAGAGGCGCTGCTCATTTTCATTTTCAGGGGCAGATTCTTCCGTACGGCGTACTCGAGCGGCTCTTGTCTGTGATGTCTGCCGGGACAGTTGAGATTTCCTTTTAGGCATGCTCTCGACAAACTACGCACAGACTTGAAAACAATTACGAACAAAGGGAGAGCGACTCGAACACCGTCCGCCTTTACAAAACAAAACAATCGTAATCGGTAATATCGAATAACTTTAACTCGTATCGATTATTACGATAGAACGAAGTACGAAACTACGAACATACAAAACAATGAAAACAAACGTACAACGAAATTACGATATTTTCGAATATGAGGTATCTAACAGATACCTCATAATCTCCGTGCTCATAATCGAATCGTTCGTATGGAACTCCAATCCAACTAACGTGGGCATAAAAATTCGAGAGGGTCATCAATCTACGGAAAGTCTTAACACCGCGATTCAGAAAAATGACGTAATTGCAGAACGCCATCTATGGGCAAATAGGTAAAACGTCTGCACAATGAAAGTTATGCTAGGGGCATTTTGCGTTTTAGTAATTTTATATTATCTCCGAAACTGTATGACCAATTGATATACTGTAAATGGCAAATCTTATCTGTATGATGTTCTTGTGATACTGAAATAATTTATTGTCATAAGAATTAATATTTTGTTGCTCAAATAATCAACCAAACGTAAGTATACCGAAAAAAAAATTTTTTAATGCAATAAAAGAAGTATAAAAGATAAAATATAAAAGATAGAGATATGGTATCGCGGACTTTTTTGTAGAAATAATGAAGACGAACCAGGTAGCCATACATTGTTTTTAATTTTAAGCAACTGTTTAGGCAGCGCACGCAAATAATTCTGTTTTATGTGGTATTTTTTTCCGACTTGCTAGACAAAAGTTGTGATAGCTCGGTTAATATACATGCTATAGAAACAATTTATAGCCTATAGCACTCAGGAATAATGTAGCTTTCTGCCAGTTAAAAAATTGTTAGAATTGGATTATGAGTTCCAGAGATTACCCATTACATACAAACTTACAAACTTACAAATTTTACCTCTTTATAATATTAGTATAGATACACGTCGCACGGGTCGCACCATATTATGAAATAAACAATTTACTTAATCATTACTTTGTGTGTTTTTATTTATATAATTTAAAAGTTTAAGCTTCCGTCTATATTGTATTGCATGAAACTAATATAAATAAACCACCAATATCGAGAAATTTGTTGTTTTAAGTGTGTGTGTGTGTGTTGTTTTGTTAAAGTGGCCTGGCGTCAGGGGTACGGCGATACGTTTATACTCTGGCGTTCAATAGGTTAATGATTTCTAAAAGTTTGTCCGTCTATTTTAATGGGACCTTATAAAATTTCAATCTTAATCCATTTTAAAGTTTCGTCCCGGTTCACCCCTGCATCCTTAGGTATATCCCGTTACTTGGTACTTAGTTTATTTGTGGTACATGTCATTTGTAAACTATGCCCTAATAGCCTTACAAGCCTATAAGCCACTACACACACTACACACACACACACTAGACTATGCCTTATAAGCTCGTGTTTTATTAACTTTATTTTCCCTTGACATGTAGGCGCGACTCCACTACATACATAATTAATTTTCCACTTAGTTAAACCTTGTTTTATAACCTCTTCACATTGAATTTAACTAACTAAAAATGTGTTTCGAAAGAGCAGATGGTGGCCTATTGCTAACGGCCGCGACTTATATGTTGTACGTCGTGGGTTCGAACCCAAGCTGGCACTTCACTTTGTAGAAATTATTTTCATTACCACTGCTCTCAAAACAGTGAAAGAAAATATCGTGAGGAAACCGGCATGTCCTAGAACCAAATATTCGAAAGCATATGACATCTATCAACCCGCACTGGGCCCGCGTGGTGCATTACAGCCCACGCCCACTCACAGAGAGGAGGCCTGTGTCCCAGCAGTGGGCTGATTATGTGTTTAAATTATTTTTCTTGCGAAATGAACTCAAAATAACAAAGTCTCTAATCCTTAGGGAAAATAACATTATAATAATAATTACTTGGGCAAAATCTCTCCGGATATTCTTTGGAGCCGAAATGAGGTCGCAACCCGAAAGGATGAGACACAGAAGAGTAAGATACAGTAGTATCACTCCTAACGTACTCGACTAACGTATTAATTTGTAATACTACTTATTTACTATCTACTCGAACTTATTCCGTTCTTACTGTGGTTCTGCAAACATCACAAGAAAGATTAAATATAATATAACAGTGCATATTTTATTTTCTTCAGTTTATAAGGGATACAATACCAATTTTCTAAAACATTGCTCAACTTCAGCTTCAACGACTACCACCCGTCCAACCTAAAATTAACTCTGGGTATCAGATAGTAGTGTACCTAGTGTCTCCTTGAAAGATTGGTTCTGCGATAAACTAATCCATTTACTCTGTGTCGCCATGCAAGCGAGCAAGCAAGCGATTTAATTTTTTCCTTGTTATGCAGCACTTTCCAAGTGGGTGGACTTACTGTAACTAACTTGTGTGATGTGTGTCCCACACAATACATTCACAAACTCACTCGGAAAGCGTTATTCTTGCCCTCTTGTGTGTGTTGGCGAAGTTTCCCAACAGCTCGGCGTGGGCGCCGGAGCCAGAAATATTAACGTGTATTTTTGTATGTGTTAGTTTTTAACATCTGATTTATGTTAGAGTTAAGAGCTGCCCAGATCTGGTCAACAGTCATTTGTAAATGTTCGTGGAGTATACTTTAACTGCGGAAAGATCATTTTGTGACTTCCCTGGGAGGTTATTAAAACGGATATAATATTTCAGAAGTATTAATTATGAGTCGCCCATGTGCTGTTCGTAAAGCGATTATGGTAGGTTATGGTAGAGTATTGATTGATTTAAAAGAATAATTGCACCTTTCAATACCAGCTCCATATCTTCCTCTGTCTTTGCGATTTTATACTGCAGTCACATATCCGTTTGCCCAGGTGTGTGTCCGTAGCATATGTCACCTGAGTATGACGATATAACTATTAATTCATTGTTTATTTCATACTTACGATCAGTTCATCTGCAGTCAATTTGGTTTAACCAAGCGACAAGCCAAGTAGTGGACTGCGATAGGCTGAGTTGATTGATTGATTGAAGCGACAGGCCAAAACGTTTTCAGATGAAGTTGAGTGAGTGCAGATGTTGCTATTGTTAATAGTGTAGACTTGTCCGTCAGTGGCAGTAACCCTAGATTAACAGCCATGTATTAGTGTTCTATCTATATTCAAGTCGTTCAAACTAAACGAGCTGTTTGAATCTGGCCATAAACAGTGTTCACAATGGCCTCGAAATGTGAGACCGTTTCCCAAATAGTAGTCGTTTATTCATATCAACTGCTTGGCTTTACAAAGGGGCTGGAGCCTGATTTCATATTAAGAGAGGCATAAGGTTGAGAATCGCTATAAAATAAACTAACACATTTCCACGAACGTAATTTTATTACAACTGTGACATTATGACAATTTACGAATATTTACACGATATGTACAAGTTTTTACATCTTAATTACACAGTATACAAACAGTAACCTTACATTCGCTATGCGATAAAAAATTACATTTTAGTAAATTCATCGTTACAACCCTAGGCCGAATCGATTCCATACAATTTTGACTTTATACAGAAACTGAACAAGTTCATCACATATCGGTCCACACAGCACACCTTACACGTAATACTAAACACTTGAACCGTACAAAACTGGACTCTAGTCAGGTCGGCGGCCGAGAGACAGGGCTCGGGTCTCTGCGGCCGCCGGCGAACACACCACCCGTCTCACATCCCACAGTCTCTAGTCTAGTCGATGGACACTATCAGCGTCTCCTCCTCCAGCAGAGTGCTGGAGGGCTCGCGGCACCGGCGCGAGGCCCGCACTCAGAGCTTCGTGTGCGACAGTCCGTTGGGAGCTATAAGCGGCGCCAACGTGGCTGGCCGCGCCTCCAGCGGCAGCGCCTCGCTGGCCGCCACTGACTTCGACGTCAGTGCCGTGGACGCCTCGGAGCGCGACGCCCCCACACCTCCCCCCACTGACAGACCTCCTCTCGACTCCGCCGCTCGCAGCTGCGCTCGTGCTGCTCCACCTCCTCTCTTCCGTGGTATCACACTGTTTTCCACATGCAGAGTCGCATTTACGTCCTTCCCGGCCGCGCAAGTGCACGCCTTTAGAAAACTCTTCTTGAAATTGTCAGAGAGGAAAGCATAGAGGATCGGATTCATGGCTGAGTTGCTGTAGCTGAAGCAGGCTGCGACCAGGAACACCGTGATAGTGATGCGGCTGGCGCACTCGTTCGGTGGAGAGTATATGAGCGCCACTTGGAACGCCCAATATGGCAGCCAACACAACACGTACACCGCAATCACAGTCAGAACTAATTTGGTCACTTTTCTGTGCGATCGTTTCTTCTCCTTGGACTTGTTCTTGGGGCCAACCGTCTTCAGCTTACGGATGACGAGGCAGTAGAATACGAAGATAAGAGTGAGAGGGGCAGCAAAGCCGAGAGCGAAGGAGTACAGCGTGAAGGACGTCTGACCTTTGTTAAACTCTCGCTCGGGCCACACAATGTTGCACGAAAGACCATTGTCCGTCGGTATCAGCGTCGTATACATGAAGATGGGCGTCATCACCAGCGCTGACGCTGTCCACGCCGCAGCAGATACGACGCGTGAGACGAACGGCGTCCGAAGTCTCGGCGCGGCTATTGGGTGACACACAGCTATGTACCGATCCGCACTCATGATGCACAAGAATATGGAGCTGGTGAACTGGTTGATCCCGGTGGATATCATGTACGCTTTGCACATGAAGCGTCCAAACGGCCAGGATCGCAGCGACATGGTAGTGATCAGGAACGGTATACCGATGAGAAAGCATTCGTCTGCGATGGCCAGGTTTACGATGTACATGTTAGTAACTGTCTGCATCTTGGAGTAGCGGAGGACGACGTAGATGACCAAGGTGTTGCCCAGCAGTCCGACCACGCAGACGAGGGCATACAGGACCTGCGTCACGACGTACACAACTGGCAGGTTGATGTTGGGGCAGTTCTCAAATGTTCCATTGTACGTGCCGTTTTCGTCGTAAGAGTAGTTACCATCTCGGAACATTTCCACGTCTTCCAACTCCATTGCGATGGATTTAGAAGTAGCTTCTCGTAGAGAATATTTACCTGGAAATAACAAATATTAATAGGTTAGATCACTGTATATGTCGGCACGAGCGACAGTCGACTGATGTTTGGATTTATATTCGTGATTCAGTAATTACTATTAATGTAATCAGTAAGTCTGTTATGTTCTCGGGTTACTAGAACTGTGGTGGATAAACAGATACCAATGTAACGTGATTCATTTGTATTGTAAAACTCACTACATGAATCACATGACCGAGAAAATATAGTCGGGGGCCGGGGGACCCCCGCCCGGGACGAAGTTCCTTACGCGATACTCGCACGCATACACACTCGTATATGAATGAGACAGTGAGATAGAGAAAGAGTGAATTTAATACGCGTTTTTAATACATAGCAACCTAGTATAATTTTTTAGAAGGTCTTATAAAGTTGTCACCATCTTGGACTTGGCTTTAGCACCCTCAACAGACATGACGAAACATTTAAAAATTTTCGCAGCCGCCATCTTGGATTTATTATTTTGCCATTGTTATCGGCTTAAGCACCTTCGAAAACCATGAAAACGACAACCATGATGAAAATTTTAAAATTTTCGCAGCCGCCATCTTGAATTTTCATTTTGACTTCAATAATAGTTAAATTCAATTTAATTGTTCATTGCTCAACACAGTACATAATATAAATTTCTAGATGTCAAGTGAATGCGCAGTGCACTGTGTTGCACCATTAGCTTCAGCATTCTCGAAAACCACGAAAACTATCTTTCTCTTTCATATTATAATGGCCAGATATAAAGCCTAAAACCACCTAGCTTACATATCGTCGGTCGGAAACAGTAATGGAACATTTCAAAATGGCCTGTTCTGAGTAATTAAGGTTTAAAGTTTTTTAATATTCAAATGCTATTTTATTTTTTCTAGAGACCATTTTGTAATTTTTTTTTATTGAGTAATATGCAGATTATAGCCAAGTTTATTGTGTATTACTTTGGATAAAATATTCAATTCCCTACCACTCTACATACTCATCTCAAAACACGTGATTTTGGAAATGTTCCGGTAATGAATCCGACCGACAATATATAGCCGCATGGAGGCGCCATAACACTTTTTGTTACTTGACGATTTCTACCAGTTTACTCCTACCGCACAAGTCACGTTAAAGAACGTCGTTCCAAAAAATTGTACACTTTTTTTTAATACAAGCGTATGAAATTATTGAACCTTGCAAAGAATTTCCAATATGACATTCTCATCATGAAATGTCCACATTCATCCCGAGTTCAATATCGAAAGTCCACATGAACGGTACACTCTCATTATTTTCACATCGCCATGATTAATCGGTGTTTGCAGACAGTAGTTATTTCACGTACTGCCCGGTTATTGTTGGGATTGAAAGCAGGTTGATAAATGATTGACGTGAACTCGTTATTATTATTATTACATTCGGCTGGAATATGTTCGTAATGGAGCAAGATGATAGAATGATCGTGGGATACACCTACGTCGTGAATAGGCCGGATGTTCTGTTCAACTTATATATTATTGTGGAATATCTTTGAGTAAGGTTGGGCAGCTATTCAGATTCTATTAGGTAAGCGGAAAATGTACCTACACGATAGTTTCCAATTAGCTTCCCAAACAAAATATAAATCATCTCAGAGAGAAAACCACATCCTCGGGGTAATTGCGTAACACATTATCAGTAGTAATTAATGGCTTTCATTTTAACAGTTCGACAATATTCATTGCGTTATTTACGTTGTTGAGTAGATACATTTTTCTAACATATGAAGAAATGGATTAGTAATATCCTTCAAAATGATTCAGATTGAGATTGATAATGTTTTCCGCAATTAGGGTTCTGGTCTTAGGCCTCGATTAAAAGGAAAACTATAAGGAAAATCAGGCAAGTTAATTAATAAGTTTAGTTTGGATACTCACATTTTGTGTCAGCAAACAATTATTTGAAGAGCTGGTGACGTGGCACCGAGGTACATCTGTAACAATAAGAAACACATTCTTAGCTTTTTACCCGACTTCAAAAAAGGAGGAGGTTCTCAATTCGACTGTATTTTTTTTGTATGTTTGTTAAGCGATCTCTCCGGAAATTGTGAATAGATTTCAAAAAATCTTTTTTTAATTGATAGGGTATGCCTCAGGGGTGGTCCCATATAAATTTGATTAACTTTGCTTGGGTAGATTTTGAGTTAGCTTCAATAATTATCTGAGCACAATGTTGTTATTTTTCGTTTAAAACTCTATGAATAGAAAATACTCGCACTCGAGAAAAATCTGTAACAACAAACTCATTACAGAACAATGTTTGTTCCTGTAAAGAAAACATCCTCGCCAGAATAATGATGTGTTAAAAGTCCATAAATAGCCCAGCCATAACAACGGTTTGAAACTTCTACGACATGCTGCTAAAGTAAACCCGCAGAAAAACCACTCTTAACGCAGAAAAATCTAGGCTACCACCTGTATAGTAGACATTTCTAAACCCATAGAAACAACAACCCACTGTAGGATATCTTTATCAGTACAAACACGAATCTACGTCCGTTCAACCAGAACGGCACCCCAACTGCGTCGGTACACTATAAATCAGAAGCTGAATCATTTTGAAGAATATTGCTAATCAATTATTTCCTATTATTATGTTCGAAAAAAAAATCTACTCAAGAAGCAACGATTAATGTTATTGTACCGTTAAAATGAAAGCCACTTGCTTGCTGCTTTTGCAGCTGGAGTTCTAAAATACAGGCCTAGGCTTAGTTTAGACTCCAGATCTACAAATTACAATTTTTTTTCGAAATACCTGTACACTTAATATATAGATATAAGAATGTAATTTGTGGAGATAAATAAACTTTTTTTTTTCCTATTTGGCATCTCGTAGTTGACCTTGAGAGGTCGTGACTACTTAACCGGACTATCCTGTGGTTGCCTTAAGTAAACTCAAAGCCTCCAGCCAGGGGCGTATAACTAGTATACTAAGCGACTACACGCTAAGGGCACCCCCTTTGGGGTACGAACCTCGGCTTAGGGCGTCGCTGGGGGAGGGCAGCAAGATGGGACAGGCTGGATCATATTAATATTATTTAAGCTTGATGAGGCCGGCATTTCCTATCTGACTACTCTGAGAAGAAATGCCGAAACAAACTCAGAGGTCACGGTCGGGGATTTAAGTCTACTGGCTCAGCTGCGGCGCGGGCTGGCCTTTCTTCGAGCAAGGGTCGGGGTGGAAATAAATAAACATAATTTTATTTTTATTTATTCATTTGTTTCTACTGTCAGCGTGTTACACTATGACCCCGTCGGATGCGTGCCACACAGCAAGATGAGATTGTTTTAAGTTTTAACAACTGACGGCTGTCGTTCGCAATCGATATTAAGGCCCTAACCTAACAGCCACGAATTTTATTCAGATCAGACTAGTCTGTAATAATAGTTTTAGTAATAATAGTTCTAGAACTAGCCATGAACCTTCTGCACGTTAATGTAAACCTTTATAACATTAAACGGAGAATATTCCTGTTGGTTTCAGCTTCAGCCGCAGCCTGTCTGTCTCTCTGAGAACGGCAACGTGTCAAACGCATGTGTTTACTCAAACGTGATTAATGCGGGGAAAATACCTAGTTTAGAATTAGATCCAGCTGCGTGGCGTCTGCGGGACGGGTGCGTGGCGGCTGCGGTGCGGCTCGGATCATGCGGGGTTGCTTGTTAAGCAGACTTAAGGAATGTAGGTTATAATTATATTTGGTGATGAATTGAAGGTAGAGGCTTAGATATCAAGCGGTAGACATTCAGCTTTATAAAAACAATTTCATGTGATTGCATAGTACATACAAATCAAAAGTTGCCACATACTGTATAGAGTTTGACCGATAAAACTTAGGTATCTTGTCATATCTAATTTTATTGATCAGGGTTAGGTATCTAATCGCCAAATCCTTATCTCCCGATAGGAAATAGCTACAAAACAAAATAATTAAGTTACAATACAAGTAAACAAGCAGGAAACAAAACAGGGATGAATCTGGAACTCATCACGGACGGTAATTGATTGAGACATCGCACTGACCCACAGCACATAACACACATTGTACCGGCGAACGTTACAGAAAAACTGTTTTATGTCTCACATCCCTCCTAATAAAATATAATAATATATTCTTAGCTTATGTCGTACCTCCTATTAACCCTTTGCTACATAGAACGCGGGGAGGTTAGGTTGGTATGTTTGGGCGAGGTCATATTATAAGCGTAGCGAGGCGATAAATCACGTTTCCACAGAACTAGCTGCTTGTTGGGATGCGTATTTCGACATATTATTATTAGATGGCTGTTTAATAATAGAATGTATATAAATAATAGATAAAATACCTAATCCTAGTTTTAAAATTTTTACTAAGAACTATTTGTTTTGTTGTTTCACTGTTATTTCACTTCTGGGAAAATATCAATGTTATTTTTCTCTAATTCTTTATTTATGGAATGTTTCTCTATAAAAGAATTGCCAAGCCCATGAATTAAATATGTTGTTTTACTACAACATAGCTATAAAGAGTTCTTTACTTTAAATAAAACCTCTATGACAATCGCTTCCGCTCCTCTGTGTCAGCCTACTGTGTAGCATAGGCCTTTGATAATAGTTAAAACCGCCCTATATACGATGAACGTTAGTAAAGCACTGATTATATTATCTACGGAGATATTAACTGACTACATTTAAGTTTACGACTTTTAGCTCCATTCCAAGTTTGATGGCTTCCGGGATGTTAGTATAAAATATGTTATTGAAGATTATACACAGAGTCACATTCCAAATGGATAAAAACAAAAGAAAAACAGCCAACCTATCCATGTATTCTGTAAATTTCTCACCGTGAAAACTCGGGTGAAGTGAGCTTCTAGTGAAATGTCATCTTTTTTTGACAGCTCTCTTCACCTAAATTTTTACGGTGAGATGTTTTACAGAATAGCACTTCAGTTCTATGAAAATCTCACTTTGAAAACCTGGTTGTAGTGAGCTGTCAATAGTGTCAATCTCTAGCATCAGGTGGAATTTCAGCTCACTTCTATATTAAGTAATTCAACAGGTTTTTACGATGAGAGTTTTACAGAATAGGTACGCCTATATAATTAAGTTGTGTGTTATTAATAGCATTTGTTTCGCCTGGCAACTATAATTAGTTATCTCAAGTTTTTTGGTTCAGCCTAATTGAATAATAAAACTCACTTTTTATTACGTGGGGATTCGTAGTAATGAGATTTAGCAGGTTTTCAAATTTGCGAACACAAATTCACGATAAAAATATGGATAGAAGTACAGAAAATTCAATTTTAAATTAATTTGAAGGCAGACTATACAACATTGTCAATGAAAGAATTCTAAGGAATGGCGACTAAGACATTAAAATGAGCTTTGTTATTTTAATGTTGGTCGAAAAGATAAAAGAACACGACGTTATCTCTTAACCATTATGGAAAAAAAAAAGAAATGGGTCAACGTATTCAAATTTTTAACAAAAACCTTAACTTTGAAGATAATGACAGCAGTCTTTTGCATTATTTATTAAAAAGTAAAATACGTAAGTAAATAAGTGGTAGTAAGTGGTAGTAGTATAGTAAGTAAAACGTAAACCTCAAACGCAGTAAGTATATAGTCAAGGTTTTGAAACTTACAATAATCAGTGCAGTTATCACTGAATCATCACTGCTGATTAGACTGATTGCATTCTTATACTAAAGATTGGCCCATCTCCTCAACCATTGCGACACCATGAACTTAGCGGTACGCTGGCATGATTAGGTATGTCACCGGCACAGTTCAACTGAGTGGACGAGATTTAGACGCGTGACGCAAACGTGACACGGACATAACAAATAAATCTATTGTTAAGTAGGTCTGTCCCGAGTGTTTCTTGTCGCGCGGCTTGTTGCGCAATGACAGGAAATGTGTCAATGTTTACGGTGCTTATGAGATCACTATAAGTATAAAATGCAATGGATCAACGTGTACTCATCACGCGTAACCTGGGGGCTACCACCACCTCTTATAATTATATTATTATCTTAATTCAGCGTAAGAAAGAAATGGACAATTTTTTTCTCAACGGAACAGTAGGTAATGGCGCTGACTCTTCAAAGTACAGCCCCTTATCCTTTGCAAGATCTTCTCCTGAAGAGTTTCAGAAACTTTCTTCTGTTTAGCTCATTCCTTCTCAGCACAATAAAAGTATTTTGTCCTACAGTATAACCATTACAAGCTTGTACAAACAATCGTCAATAATACAAACCAAATTGTAACAATCCCTCGATCTGTATACATTCTAACTCGTCATTCAGCACCACTATCGCTAGCGTTCTGCGCATGCGATGCCAAATCGCTATCATTCACACAATACACGTGTTCCTTAGGCTGAGGCTACAGTAGGCAGCGATTTGCGATGCGACTGGAAGAGTGAAACGAGATAATAAACATGGTATGGCGTATATTCGGCGATGACGTGGCTACAGTACACATGCTACACAACGAATTAGCAAGAGCGATTTATGCGGCTACACTATAAAATAAAAAGAGAAAAACAGCGATATCGCTGAGTATTCGCTAGTTCATCGCATTTTATAATGATCTTAAAATCATTCCCGGCGACTCCGTGTCAAGGTGGCTACATAGAGGGAGCACACACAGGCGACACATGCGACGCGCGCGGCGCGCGGCGCGCGGGAGGGGAGGGCGTTTAGTTCGCGGCATTCACACAGCCGATAGACTGCTGTAGCTTTGTGTAAACGTGTATTTTTTTTAATGGCTTTGTCAAAACCAAACCTTGTATTTTTGCTTGAAAGGTCTTGCCTCAAGTACTAACTATTTTTGAAAAAGAGATTGTGTTGGATTCACGAAATAAATCAAGAGCGCAATAGATATGGAGAATTTTTAGCCATCCGTATTGCAAGACATGCTTGTATTTCGGATACAAACAACTCAACGTCCATCGGATCGTAAATAAACCTCTAGAAGAGCGATCAAAACAAACTGGTTTGAACGTGACGCAGCGTCATTAGCGAGCGCCGAGTGCACAAGTGTTGCTCCTGTCTCCCGCACCTCAGTCCGATATCCGTAGCCTGATTATGTAGCCACTTGACAGCGGACCCACTAAAACTGTAATTTTGAACTTCTCGCAAAATAAATTGATCATTCATTTAAATTCGCTCAAATAACGTAGCCAGTTAATATAACTGACGCGCATTTGTTTTTTACGTTCTGAAGTACAGTTGTAATAATGTAGCCGCTTTCATAACAATGACTCAATTTGAATCGTTCGTTTTCTTAGAATGCGATCAAATCATTCATCGCGGTCTACTATACGCATAATGTAGCCACACGCATATTTAGTAGCACTATGGAACTAGTCGTGCAATTGAGAAATTTTCTAATAAATTCGCTTCAATTTCGCTGATATGTTGATGTAGCCGATGCCGTGATTAAAGTAATGTTGTTCCTATCGCATAAAGAAATCAAAGATCGCTAGTAATATTTGATGTACGGTGTAGCCATATACGTGAGCATTCATTTATTTGTTTAAATCGCTCATGTGTCGCAGGTCGCGTCGCGACCTAATGTAGCCTTAGCCTTACTGCTCATCGGCCTGTCCAGTACTCAGCAATATTTTCATACAACACAATATAGTTGTGAGATTCCAATAGATCAAAGCATAGGAAATGATAATATATATTCGTACACGCTTTTTTAAAACGAATATCTTTAAACGCTAAGTTTGCTCACAATAATAAAATATACTCGTAAATTAAACAAACAATGACCGGTAGGATTTGCTCAAAATAAAATGGAGTTTCTTGAACCCATAACATTGGAGTTTTCTTAGAAATGTAGTAAAGGTAACTATGTAAAAATTTGCAGTTTCATGAGACATAGTTTAACCGTTTAGAAAACCATAATCGAATATCAATCATACACATCCACGCAATATTTGCTTACATTTTATTGCAAAAACATGCGTTGCGCTTGCGCAAAATGCAGCGGTTTGCGCAGCTGTGCTGCCTATAAACGTGATTTGTTCGCAAATTCGCTTTCAATACCAATATGATTTAAGATCTATAGTTCTACATCCGTGGGTAGGCTGGAATGTTTTGTTTCATAATTATGTTACCACAGAGTGTAGGTAACTACGGCTTCAAACGTACGTTTAGTGTACGTAAAACTAGATAACAAACCTCTATACATTCCTCAAACAGAACAATATTAAAAATAGAACACAAAGATCCCCAAAAGGGTTACAATTGTCCCACAGACGAAGTTTATTTGTCCCTCAAAAAGCACATGATCCGAGCTTCATCCGGCTTCAGACAGCTCTTTATACAGTGGGTTCTTTTTGCTGTTCTTTTGTTTCAGCCCTCTGTTGGTATTATTTGTGTCTGTTGTGTTCGTTGCATGTTGTAATGTTCGTTTGGTGGATCTCTGTCACCTTCATTGTGGACTGGGGGTTGGTTTGCGGCGAGAAGATTACTTTTTTGCCGGAAGATTAATATGTTGACCTTTTTAATTTAGTTGTTCGGCCTTCATAAGACTGGTCTTGTTTCCTCAATAAGTTCTGTACCTTACAACTACCATTATATGAGAACAGAGTTCATTTTTATTAAAAAATTCAGGCTTCTTATTTTCACTTATCTAGGCATCTTAAACCCAACTGTGTTATTTGCACTTTCGTTAGATCGTGGAATAAGTTTTCATGATAAAAAAGCAAGCTTTTCATTCTATCAATGTGTAAAATCTATATATCTTAGCTCTTTCAGCTAGTAAGAAATCATGCTAATCAAAATCAAGCATTCGTTTGTTATGTCTAGGTCAAATCCAGTTAGAAAACACCTTAAAAACTTACCCCTTACTAATAAACGTATTATATCAGTTGAATAGTTACACACCGATTCCTCTCTTTCAGTCGTCAGTAATTTGACATTCGAAAGAAGAAGACAAAGCGTTGTGTAACTATACAGACACTATACAACGTTTATTGGTAAGGGGGTAAGCTTTAGAAAAACTGCTAATAACATCACCAAAACATATAATGAAAATATGAACGTGCTCGGAATACCAAACTAACGTTATCATTACATTTATACTCGTAATAAGATATTATCATTCTTCAGCATATTGAGTTCTCCTTGTATCTGTGGGGATGAAATATTAAATATTTGCTTCTCGTTTATTGGCAAGACAATATGACTTCCACATATTAGATACTCTTTTAGGGATTGTTGAGACGTCACAAGTCGTTACTATGTAATACAAGCAGTAGTAAAAACTTCTTTCATATATCTATGGCTGCTAGTCTGCATCACTTCTAGCCATAGAACTAATTGTTACTTCCTTTTACCAATTGACCAAATCCTTACTAATATTACAAATGCGAAAGTGAGTTTGTTTGTTTGTTACAGTTTCACGTCTCAACTCCTCAACTGGTCATCATGAAATTTTGCATACACGTTTTCAGAGGTAACCTACCTACCGAAAAGGACATAAGGTGCTTCACATCCTGAAAAAAGTACTGTTCCTGAGAGTCAGAAAAACGAAGCCGCGGGCAAAAGCTAGTAGTAAAATATACATAGCAAAAAATATACATATAGCAAAAAATATACGAGTCGTTCTCAAACCTCTCTTCCTAACCTTTCAACGTTAAAATTCTTTCCTTCACCGTCGTAAACCGTACGAAATTGGTTTTGTTTGTACAACATTAATGTCGAGGCAAACAACAGAACCACAGCAGTTCTAATCCAACATAACAAACATCTAATATTAGACGAAATGATCCCAAACAATGTCGATCCGACTTCGATCAGACAAATAATCCACCCACTGTTAAATGTACAGTGCAGCATAGCATGATCAGCCTATAGTGTTCCCAATGCTGGGTCACAGGCCTCCTCTCTGTGAGAAGGAGTGGGCCGAAATCCACCACACGGGCCCAGTGCGGGTTGGTAGATGTCACATAATCTTAGAATGTTTGATTCTAGGATATACTGGTTTTCTGTCTCACGATGTTTTCCTTTATAGTTTTGAGAGCAGTGGTGATGAGATAGTTTATACTGTCTGGGTTCGACCCTACGATCTACAACTAGTAAGTCGCGGCCGTTACCACTTGGGCCCTACTGGTCTCCGGTATGCAGCATCGGGATTAAAATCCTCCACGAATGTCAATATTTAAGTAAGTCTACATCTTGGATTTTCAGAAACGAAGTTATCCGGAAAAGAACCGGAGTTACTGACATAGCTTGCAGAGTAAGCAAACTGACGTGGCAGTAGGTTGACAGATGGCCGGTGGAGCAGGCGAGTTCTGGAGTGGAGATCGCGGATCTGCAAGCGTAGTGTGGGACGCCGCACCCAGCTAGATGGACAGACGACCTCAAAAAGTTGGCTGGGACAGACTGGATGCGGAAGGCGGAGGACAGGGTATTGTGGTGCAGTCTGTGAGAGGCCTATGTCCAGCAGTGGACTGCGATAGGCTGAGTTGATTGATTGAGTTGACATTCTGGATTTTCAGCCCTGATACAAACCTTACCAATAAGTTATTCTTTTGATCATTACAGAAGCTACGCGAGTAAAAATGGTAATGAAAAACTAAAAGGGGGTAAGCGGAGTCGGTCGAAACCTAACAAGGTTTTGAAAAGGCAGGGTCCGGAGAAGGACACGTGCGACCAGGTTGGTTTCATCAAGGTGGAGAAGAAGTAGAAGCCTCATTGTCGGAACCAGTGCGGCACCGCGCTGGCAGGACCCAACATGCTGCTGCGTCCAGCAATCCCGACGACGCAGCTGTACGTGTCCAGACTGCACCACTCCACGAAGGTTGAGGAGATCGTGGAGTACTTGCGTGTGAAGACCAACTGGACTTTGAGGGTCGAGAAGTTGGAGTCGCGTCACAACACGAACTTCAAGTCGTTCGTGGTGCGTGTTCCGACACACCATCTCGAGAAGTTCCTCAAGGAAGAGTTCTGGCCGAAGGGTGTTGTGTACCGCCGGTTTCACACACACATGACACCAGTCAGCGAAACGCGACGCAGATACTGCATGTGCGTTAGTTTTTAGTGTAATTGTAGTATTTTTAAGTTATTTTAATATTGTATTCTATGTGTTTAATTGGCCTTGATGCCTAAAATAAATGGATAAATAAATTACCACTTTTGTGCCGTTGACTATACAAACAAAGCATAAAATCGAATATAAAAGATATCGTTTTCTGATACAAATGTTTACGAGACAATTGGAGTTAAGATGGGCGATAGTGGCCCATTGGACAATAATGGCGGCCTACGCGGTCAGGCCTCTTATACGGACAACTTTGTAAACTGCGATAATTTGACGACATTAACAAAGTTTCATAAGGAACTTAATGCGATTTGGAATTGCTTGTAGGCATATTTTTATATCTGTGTTATTGTTATCGAATATGTCTAGAAATATAGGGATCATTGATAAATAAAATGAAACTACTATGAGACAATAGAATCCTTAATTCTAGTTTTCCTTATTATGATTTTCCCGTATTCGAGCTTAAACCAGTGGTATGAATCACCCGTAGCATAAGCCATGGGTTCACTCTCATAAATCACGCGCGTCGCTCGCCAACCGAGGAGACAGTTCGATCAGTGGACCGCGCCCATTGACGCCCATTTACTGAGTTACACATTCACTAAAATTTTAGAAGCCCATGTTTCACGGTGTTCCTTTACGAAGGGTCATGATGTCCCATGGGTCCCCTTTTAAGGGGTTATTTTTGAGTTAATCTATGGTTTGGTATTTTTTGCTTTATGGATAAAATAGAAAAGCGTTTAAAAAAATATAGATCAAGCGCGCGACTTTCGGGATTACAGGTTGATGTATGTTTTATGTGTAAACAATAACAATAAAACTGTTCTCTTCAAATTCGGGTTTTATTACGTGACGTGACAGCGTCGTTGGCGGTCTTCTACTGGTTGAAGTTAGATCTAATTTGCTGACACGTGCGTAACAGAAACTGTGCAAAACTTTTCTGTAGTTAATAATACCCTGTCAGAATAATGTCGGCGTCGAAATGTTGAAGATACACATTTCATAGAAATATTAAAAGCTAGATTTAAAAAGAATAAAAACATGCCTACGTGTTTAGTGTTGGAACCAATTTGAGAACTAATGATACATGTATCATAAGGTTTCATAACTATAAAAATAGTCAAAAGTAATTTGTAATAATAAGAATTCGAGAAATTGTCTAGAGTGGGTACCTAGGTAACAGTATTTTACGTATTTATAAACGGCTTACGTAATAAGTAGAGAAAATCTCTTGGGACTTTCTATATCTCATTCGATGCTCGTTATCCCAATAAAAGTAAGAATATTAGGTTACTAACTACGAATTGTCCGACCTTTTCACGAGAGTCTACTTATAATTGGGTTTTCTAAGTAATATGAAACTGTGGGTCAGTAATATTCCGCGTTGTTTTCTAACTATGATCTTATGGGTATAATATGGTCCCGTCGCTGTCCTGCTGCAGAGCAAATGCTTTTTCTCATTTGGAAAAAACATAATCTTCACATCCATCACATTTCACGTTGCTCTTTTGATTTTCAAAAAATTATGTAAAGCTAAGTTTCATAGGCAGATACTATAATATACAATAAATCCTTTAATCGCTACCGATGTGACGTCCACCTATTAAAATGAAATAAAAAGGTAAAGTAGATAGCATTTCTAAAATAGAATTGTGTACAAACCAATAGGTACCATTTCACCCACGTGAACAAATACGATTAATGAACAGCGTCTACAACAAGACAGACGTTGTTTTCTTTTCAATTATAGATCGGAATAAAAACGATTTCCAAACCAGAAAGCCCTACTATCTAGGGCTGTGCCTTATTGAATTTATAATGTAATTTCAAGTGCAAAGATTTATATTTTTATTTTGTGTCTGTTTCGACTCTTCTCGCATCAATTTCGAGAATATCGAGAGGCGCGAAGTGAATATTGTGTCGGAGTAGTTTTTTTTTGTGATAGGATTTTAAATTGCCAGCAGGTTTCGTCATTTAATAATTATTTTAAATACTAACACAGCTATAAAGTCTACCTTTTAACATAGTATAGACTTGTATCAATTACTGTGTGCTTGGTCTGAAACAAAAATTTTCAATTTCATTCTGTGAAACTGTAAAATTGGTAGGTTTATACACTTTTTTAAATCATACAATATCCAGGACTGCTTGTGGGCAAACGCGATTTTCTAATAAGTAGATACCTTACTCTTCGCGGGAAACAGGCGTGATGTAACGTTGTGTTAAATATTTTGTCCCCAAAGTACACGAGGGAAGTACACAGGGGAAGCACACGAGGGAAGCACACGAGGGAAGTGCACGAGGGAAGTACACGAGGGAAGCACACGAGGGAAGCACACGAGGGAAGTACACGAGGGAAGCACACGAGGGAAGTTCACGAGGGAAGCACACGAGGGAAGCACACGAGGGAAGTACACGAGGGAAGCACACGAGGGAAGTACACGAGGGAAGCACACGAGGGAAGCACACGAGGGAAGTTCACGAGGGAAGTTCACGAGGGAAGCACACGAGGGAAGTACACGAGGGAAGCACACGAGGGAAGACCGTTAGGGATTAAACAAAATACAAGTTTTATAAGTTACTTGAAAGCTTATTAAGCAGACACTGATATATGTATAAATACATTCTAAAGCCTCCAAGGTATAGGAGGCACTCTCGCATGGCAGGTTTATATTATGTTTACAAGCCATGGAGGCAACATAATTAATATACGAGTTACATAATAGGCCGTAAACGTCCACCCCTGATGACGCATGATTCCATTATTATCCACCATTAATAGCTATAACGTCACGGGTATGAATAGTGCGCGATCTTAGGTAGTAATAGTTAGATGACAGCTTGACAGAGCTGGTGAGTAGTGATCTTCTTTTGTTTCTTATTGAACGTGATTTGTGTTTGCGGACGAAAGTTCGGCATGTTCTTGTTCGGGTCGGCATAGCCGGACGAGAAATATATACTTAACGGAGAAGGTACGTGTCTCCTGGTATCACCAGCCATATTTTAACTGTTGTGGGCGTACTATGGGTAGCGTTGGTTATTGCGTAATAGAAAAACCGTTTCCAGATCAAATCAGATAGGGCACGCCACGATAGTGGCGATAAGACCCCTCTTTGAGGAGTGGCTAGAGAGGCGTCACGGCGTCCTCACCTATCGCCTGACGCAGGTCCTCACCGGACACGGATGTTTTGGGAGGTTCCTGCACATCATCAGGCGGGAGGAGACGCCCGGGTGTCACCACTGCGAGGATCGCCCAGAGGACACGGTGGAGCATACGGTGGAGGTCTGCCCCGCATGGGCGGAGCACCGCCGTGCCCTCGTAGAGGCGATCGACAGCGGCGGCGACCTCTCGCGTCCGGCCCTGGTTCAAGCCATGGTCCGGGGCGAGAGGGAGTGGGGGGTGGTCACCTCCTTCTGCGAAGCAGTCATGCTAGCGAAGGAGGTGGCGGAACGGCTGAGGGAGAGAGCCTCACACCCCAGCCGCCGCGGGAGACGCTCCGGGCGTCGGGAGCAGCGTGACGACTCCCGGCCACCGTAGGCGCGGGCCTGCGGACGGAGAGTAGTGGGTAGCTCACCGTCCGATCAGGATCAGGCCCGTGCCGGACGGCGCGTACGTGTTCCACGCGCGCCTCAAAGAGATGTCAGCATAAAGGAAGGGGCCTGCCAGGGCCGAAGCCTGCCGGGGGTGCGGGATTGTCCGAAAGGGTTACCGCTACCCCGGAACATAAAGGGCTAAGGAAGGAACACGGATGGGTTTTAGTCAGTAAGAGTCTGACACTCCCTTCGCTCCACCCAGAGCGGGAGGGGTCATTTGATGATTTCCCATCCATAAAAAAAAAAAGATCAAATCAGATTATAATTTTATGAACAAATTAAACACACTAGCGAATCACACAATATAGGCACACAACTC
This sequence comes from Amphipoea oculea, assembly GCA_945859645.1. NCBI lineage: Eukaryota > Metazoa > Arthropoda > Insecta > Lepidoptera > Noctuidae > Amphipoea > Amphipoea oculea. The sequence goes on from OX243873.1 coordinate 23,072,556, forward strand.
AACGATACGGAACGCGAGACAGTTTCTGAGCACATGTCCGTACGATGTCCACTGGTCAAGAGAGCTCCACACCGCTCTGTCGCGCTCTCGTCGACTCCCACGAACTCAGGCGCCGGGCGCCGGGCAGCGCTGACGTCCCGAATAGTCAAACGAATGACTGACACCCCGGCTACGCCGAATCATGCCGACCCGAATATACGTGCCTTCGGGGATCTTATTAATTGTGTTTCGACTTGTGAAAGTAGTGTGAAACGAACGTTTTTAACAAAACTGGGTATTATGGAAATTTAACCCATTGCTGAAACGCGATAGCAGCTATTACTAAATACAAATATGACAGGAGGAGGAGAGTGCTGCTCAAGCTATATTTTAATGTTCTATTTAAGCGATATTCTCCTGAAATAATCACCGAGTCGTCTTTTCTCCTGAAACACCTAATTGGCAATCATTGGTAAAGCGAGATTATTTGAAAATCGATTTGCATTGCAAGCTGTCGAACAAAACAGCGCAGTCGATTCAAATCAGAATAGAAAGGTACATCAGTTTAATGAAAATCTGACGAAGAGAAATCGAAATATCAAAATGTGTTGCTTTTATTTTAACACTAGCGATCCACCCCTGTTGCGCACGGTATTTACGACTTGATAAAATGTTGTGATTTCATTATTATAGGTATGCTAGTTGAATGTTAACGTAACGGCCTTTCTTCTCAGAGTAGTCAGATAGGAAACGCCGACCTCATCTAGCTTTAAAAAAAATATGATTGTCGTGTAAAAGTGTTTGTACAAACCTACTTACAGAAATAAATCATTTATTTATTTATAACGTGAAAACTGCATCAAAATCCGTTGCGTAGTTAGAAGAACAATGCGGTCACACAGGCAGACACGATTTTATATGTATATAAGTTTAGTAGGTAGGTGTTGGTAACGTTAAAAGGGGTGGTAAGCACTCCGTGCATAAACAATGTAGTATACATTTAATTATCTCGTTCTATATAGGTATGTAGGTACACATACATCTTTATTAGTTTTTAAGGAGTTTTATAATTTACCATGTATACTGACCTATGAATTGAGAATTTCTTTGGAATCATCACGATGAAATCTGTAACAAAAGAAATAATAAAATCAGTTTGTGCTAAAATCATAATCATCACACGTGTAATAACCCATTTTTTATTGTATTGTACCACGAAAGGGTATTGTGTTACCCAGTAACTGGGTTGTAGATGTCAGAGTCGGGCTATATAAAATACTGATATTCAGCTGCATCCGGTTAGACTGGAAGGCTAGGCAACCGGTTAGGTTAGGCAGATTGATTGTTTGTAATATATCGATATCTGTAGTGGTAAAGAACAACCAATTTGTACGGTAGGTAAATCATAAATACATGCTTAAGATACCTAATAGGACAACTACAAATTTTTGCTGTTTTTAATAATGAGAAGCGATTAAAACGTCAGCCTGTACACTTTATTCTCAGAATGAACATTGTTTAAAGCATCACCTGTACATAAAAGGTACTATAAATAATGTAGTACTTTGTATAAAATATGCTCGGTCCTTAATACTTTTTAAGAAGAATATTTTCTTTCTTAAAACACTCAGCACCTGCTCTGAATACTAAATGCGCTATTGTTGAGCTTACCATCGACTGATTCGATTTAGATAGAACATTGAATCTGTAGCCGCGCGGCGTACGCGCTTATTGACGCATTTTACACTGCAAAATATTTAAAAAAAAATTGTTTTAAAGGTATTTTGAAAATATTGTGGGAGAAGATTGTTTTGAAAGTCGTTTTTTCATTTCAAGGATAAGTGCTACTCAGTCTGAACTACGAAAACTTTACACAAAGAATACTTCTTAAGTAAGACTATGTTTACTTCGTAAAGACGTTCGGCATCAACATGCACAAACCATTATTCAATTACTACACCACCATCATCCCCCTCATACCTTTATCCCGACGTGTTGTTCGCAGCATGACTTCTTCTTCCATACATCTCTATTAGCAGTCATCTAAGGATTCACAAACTTTCGAGTCAAATCATCTTTCACACAATCTATCCATTATTTACCTATTATTTGGCCTTCCCCAACTACAGAAGTCATACTGAAGACGTTCCTCAAAGTATGCTCTCCATTCCTCTGCATCAATTGCTCATATAATCTACCATGACAACAAACAAAACACATTGTAGGCATAACTTCATCTGCCACAACAGCGATAATATACGACCCCGCGTTTTAAAATCTCAACCGCGTCTGCACAAATAATTCCCATGTTGAGGCCAGAGGGCGCCCCCGTACAGTCGCGCCATGAATAACATTATTCAAATTCACACCGCGGTCATTATGTTTGTTCCACTCTAAAGAGAACACACAGGATACAGAACAAACCAGAAGGCCAGGTGCGATCATAATCTCATGCCGCAGGCTGTGTTCACAAACAAAATACAGCATACCTACATCCCACTCCTGCCCCTCCCTGCGTAATACGGAAGCATTTTAACTTTTTTGGGGTTATACAGGGTGTTACGGAAAGGGTATATCAATACAAACGGGTTGAAGAGTGTATCTGGTCTAGAATCTCTGTACAAAATTTCAGCTCAAAAGCATTAACTTTGAAAATGCTTCATATTTTTTTATTTCGACATCACGGCGCTGCACTGGCGCGCGGCGGCGTGATGTGCGTGTACTAGGCGCACAGACACACTACAGATAATGGATAATGACCCTCGTAGTGCGGTGACACGATTTTTATGATTTCAATTTAATAAACTATTGAAATAAAAAAATATTAAGCATTTTCAAAGTTACTGCTTTTGAGCTGAAATTTTGTATAGAGATTCTAGACCAGATAGACTCTTCAACCCGTTTGTATTGATATACCCTTTCCGTAATACCCTGTATATTGTCTCCTTGTATTCTACGTGTAAAACGTAGAATTTCCAACATAAAGATAACGTAACATCACGCCTGTTGTCTTCGAAGGTTAAGGCAGACGAAGGACGAGGTGACGTATAGCAAATGATATTAATAAACAGGCAACTACTTTAAGAAAAAGGTGTCGGCCAAATGGCAAAAACTACAGTATTAAATTTTATTTAAGAACAGTTACTGTTGTGTCCGTCCTATGTGCGTTCGCGCCTTCTGGTTTGTTCTGTACTCTAGGGAGAAGTGGGCAACAGCGTAAAATTGTATATACTTTACATTCCTGCAGAGGATCACCGAGAAGATTAATTATGGAACCCGTTTTGAGGGTTCATGGGACAGATCTTTTTAGATTTATGATTTTAAAATGGGTCAAATGCTACCACGACGATTATGTAAACAGAATAGAGGATGGCATCAGAACATGGCTCTACGTTACATTATGAACACATCGTCCTAATCTCCACACAAAACGAGAAAACAAGTAGAGTGGAGGAATCTGAACATCCTCTGCTCTTTCAATCAATCAAAACACCTAAAAAAACATTTACCCAGTCACGTCACTATCAAGAGTACCTCTCTCCAGTTATTAATAGTCCAATCAGCTGGTCCCGACTCCTTTAACACTTCTCAATATTTAGCCCTATAATTAACAACCTCACAGAAGCTCATTTAACGATAAGCACCGTCATGGCCATCAATCACGCCAGCCTCTCTCTCTGCAGGTGACGTGACGGCAAGGGCGTAGGGTTAAGGACCTTTCAAATAAGCATCTTGTTTAGAAAACAAATTTTCGTTGAAATTCTATAGGTGCCTACCTGTTCCAGCGGTAAGTTTAGCATAATTAAACCTGTGCCATCAAAATACTTGCAACTGAACTGGAAATATTTAATTTCAGGCCCAGATAAAACGCTCACGCGAACTTAGCAAACCGGTTCAATTCTAATGGCCGTCAAACTAGCATGAGAATAGTTAAATGTTCAACTCCTAATTACAAAACGGTTCGCCTTCCTATCTCGTCGGCACATCTATTAGATCGCTCCGTACCTCGCAACTCGCCACTGCTAGTCAACGACCTCTGCTAACGTGGCCGCCTAAGCTCAGACTGCGCCCTTATCGCTCCCGGCTTAATCCGTCTTCTTTCACAATCGCGACCGATCCTTCCTAAATCCATACGCTTTGAATACATCCACCACAAAGGATATTAAACTGTAATTTCTCAACTATTAAGTTCAATTTACAGTGTGAAATGTGTTGCCCGAAAAATTACAGTTTCATTTAAAATGGTCTTTAGTAAATGGAGATAGGTTTCAATTTCCCGCGGTCAGTGCAAAGTGTAAGTTTCAATAAGGGGCCAAGTGCAGGGTTTGCAATAAGAACATTGCCAGCAGTTGTCTCGTTTGACAAGACTTATTGAAACACAAGACTTTTCAGGATTTTCAGTGAAAAAAACTTTAACGTTTTATGTTTTATGTGCAAAAGTCTGGAACAAAGTGAATTATTTTTATTTGAGTTTGCAGACGACAGGTTTTTAGCTTTGAGTTTGTTGGAACAGTTTGACGGTATATCGATCCAATTTTTCCTATTCATATTAGAGACTAGCTGTGCCCCGCAGTTTCACCCGCTTAAGTCTCGACCCCGTTGGAATATCGACACAAAAAGTATCCTATGTCTTAAATTTCATCTAAATCCGTTTAGCTGTTTTATTGAGAAAGCAAACAAACTTACAGACATACAAAAATACAAATCATTTCTCTTTTTCTAATATTAGTTTAGATTAGATTCATTCATTCACGAAATAGATAGTGCGAGACGGACTCGGTACATTACCGTAATGCGATACTAAATAACGTTCCATCATTAATATTTTCATTCATACTGTTAGATAAATAGTGTTTCATATTGGCTGCTCAGATAATATATTAATTTCGTACCTAGACGGTCCATTATCTGCGAATATAAAAGCTGCTATAAAGCATCGTTGTTTCTATCCATTATAATTTTCCAATACCTATTAGATAAGCGCATTGGATTTACTATAGTCCGCGCGGAACTAGTTGGCCGCGCCTTAGGTATGTGAGCGGTGGGGCGGAGGGGCGGGGGCGCATTACTCAGTACGTGCGTTGCGAACCGTCGCCTCACCCCTGTCCCCACCTCAGCGGCCACCTAGTTCCGCGCGGACTATATATCGTACACTGATTGCACAGAAAAACACTATTTACGGCTAACAGAGATTTGATGCGAAAACTCGAAAGGTCGAAAGGTTATAATATACTACTCAAAACAAAATAAGAGCCACCATGTATTTTGTGTATTCTAATAAATGTATTGAGTTTGAGGGTAGATAAATAATTAAATTGAATTAGCTAGCTAATTTTTAATGCAAAAACCTTAAAATTAATTTTATTGGTAGATAAAAGAACATCTGATTAGGTTTTTTGTAAAAAATGCAATTTCAGAAAAAAATACATTTAACGAAAAATGAGGTTAAAACAAAAATGTCGAAAGCTTGTTATCTTTTTTGCACTTCTTTAGTATCGTGTGTGTCCTCCTCTTTTTCGAACACATTCTTGAAGCCTGGATGGCACACTCTCCACCAGATTTCGAACTGTCTCTTCTGAAATTTGTTCCCAGCTTGACTTTAGCACGTTAATGAGGTGTCGTTCATTATGTAAGGGTTGATTTGTGTCCCGGACACTTCTTTTCAACAAATCCCACATGTGTACGATAGGGTTAAGGTATGGACTATTATAATATAATAATAATAATAATAATAATCATTTTATTATCAGGCAACTAAGGCCCATAGGTAAAATACACAAAATAATCTTATGATATAATAAACTAATACATATTAAAAACCTTAAAGCTATGACTATACACGTAACGTTGTCGGCGTCGTGTTTCGCTGCGTGGTGTCGCGTAACCGTCCTCGGAAACGTCGATATACGACACCTTTCGGCCAAAAGTCCTCTTTCAGGCACGTCTGTAGATGTTGGGTTGGAACTCGTACCACGAATGACTTAAAGTTGATGTTGTGGCGCGATTCCAACCTTTCGACCCTCAGAGTCCAGTTGGTCTTCACCTTCAAATACTGCACTACGTCCTCAGTTGTCGTGGAGTGATGCAGACGCGAAAGGTACAGCTGCGTCGTAGGCACAGCAGGGCGCAGCAACATGTTGGGTCCACTCGGTGCGGTGCCACACAGGTTACGAGAAAAGGGCTTCTTTTTCTTCCTTTCTACTTTCGTGAAACCCTCCTCATCAACCTGGCTGGCTCTTGGCAAAGAGCTACGGACCGCAGTCAGGGCAGGTTGAGCACCCTTTATCGGTTTGTCCCCTTTTTTAGTTTGTCGCTTAGGCTGCGACGTATCTAATTGTCCGCTGACAATAGCAGCATAGACACGTTTAGGGGTCGACGTACAAACGCGTGACGTTTCCGCAGCCGGTGTTGTGGCGCGGGCGATGGCGGCGGCGGGCGGCGCTTGCTCAGCGATATCGGCAGCTGGTGACGCACTTGTGTTCGCCGATTCAAAACTGCTGACGGATGCATTTTGCGCCCCTCGTCGTGTGTTCACCTTTGAGGCCTCAGGTGACCCAATTACCGAACCAATGTTGCGCAATGATGCTATTTCTGCACGTAGTTCAGTATTGGTTTTTTCTGATGCCTCCATTCTGGACTGCAGCTTGGTCATCTCCGCTTTCAAGGAAGTGATGTCCTTTAACAGTCGCGTAACGTCGACGTGATCGAACGTGACGGGGGGCAGTTTACTTAGCTCCTTCGCCACGAAATCAGGCACGTCGTCTGGGTCAGTTTTCTTCAACATATCGATGATATCTTGAATACTCTTCTCGGTTCCATCTCTGCGGCGAGACGGCATCTGGTCGAGTTTTCCAAGTGACTGGAACAGTAACAGTTTTCCGCTGCTGATCTCGTCCTCCTTGTAATTAGACCGGCATATCTGCAGGATGTTCACCTCGTCCATGTAATCGATAGCATGGACCAGGAATGCCAGCAATTCGTTGACTATGAGTTGTTTGGAACTCATAGTGTTTACGGGCAGCGGCTATGGCCGCGCAACACGCGAATAAAATTCGTGCCGTGCACAGTGGAAACACGTCTGTGTTCGAGCGCGCATCGCACTGCGATTGCACTGCTATTGGCAGGCCACGGCAAGACACGTATACCAGCATCGTCTAGGGCTTCCCTAGTGGCTCTAGCTGTATGAGCGCAGCCATTGTCGTGCATTAATGTGAATCTTGCACCAATTCATTGTGCAAATGGCATCACATGAGGTCTTATTATCACCTCAATTTATCGCACAGCCGTTACCGTGCCTCCGCTGAGTATTGCGAGTTCGGTTCAACCTGATAGAGAAATTTTTCCCCATACCATGACATTGGCACCCCCAAATCTGTCACTTTCATGGATACAAACATCCGAAAATCGCTCACCTTCTCGTCTCCATACTCTAATACGACGATTATCACTAAAAAAATTCACTTTACACTCATCAGTGAACAATAACAACAAGCGATACAAGCGATAGACATAACTTTAATACAAGAAATAAAGATAAAATACATCAACCATTTTTCAGATTAGCCAAAGTACATACATCTTTTATGGGGTACTGTGTTAAATGTTACAATAAAATACCTTGTGATATATTGCAATTAAATGAAAGAAAATTTAAAACTCACATTAAACGTACACTTTGTAAACAAGCATACTATAAATTAGAAGATTATATCCAAGATAAGAACGCTTGGAAACATGCTGGTCCTGCTCCATAGGACAATCTAGAGTCTAGACAAAATCAAACTGGTTGCTAATTTAATTGTAAATTTTTTTATTCTTTTTTTTTACATTTATTACTCACACCCTGACTTATTACTTGTATTTTGTTTTTTAATTAAAATCGTTTTGCTTGTACCATGTTTGTAAATATGTGAGCACCATGTATCTATCAGATAATTAATTTATATGTCATGGTTTCGTTTTTAATTCTTTTACCTATTGTGGTATAGTAATTTTATTGTAGGTGCATCGTCCTCGCATGTTATTATATAATTAATGTACCCATGCAAAATATTGTACCTAAACATTTTAAAAGAGTAACGGTGGAGTTTCTTGCCCGTTCTTCTCCATACGAAAACTACCTTTTGGAATGGGCGACTAGAATCAATTCTATTTTAAGATAATTTTTGACGTTCAAAAGTGCCTTTTATGTGCCTATTTGAAATAAATGCTTTGACTTTGACTTTGACTTTGACTTTGACAATACTGAGCTCCATTCACTTACGTCCCAGTCCAGGTGCAGCCTTGCGAATGATAATCGGTTTGCACGGTGTACACTAGTCAATGGAATCCGTACTACGCGTCTGCTAGAAAACTGCTGGTCTTCATGTAACCGATTTCTAATCATTTGGTCACTCACGCGGGTACCAGTCGCCTGGCGTAAGCGATTTTGTAAGGCGCGGGCGGTGACGACGCGCTCTCTTCGCGCAGTCAAACGTATGTAGCGGTCTTCCTGCAAGGTGGTTGCTCGATTCCTGCCAGATACCCGTCTTCTGATTACACTCCCAGTCTTTTGAAATCGATTCCAAGCATTCTGGATCGCTCGCCTTCAAAAGTCAAGCTGTAAAACTACAGAACGCTGCGAATGTCCTTCTTGGATCAATGTGATGGCTCTAGCTGCGGTTTGCAGGTCCATATGTCTTCGGATCCTCGGCATAGCGCTTTCAAAATGTTTATCCACGTTGTAACTTAGTAAACGTAAGACTGTTCCTAAAAGAATCTACAATTTAAATGACTTAAGTATTCGTCTTAGAATAGGGTAAATTCAAGTGGTTACAAAAAAAAAGTATAAAAGCACCTCAATTTAAAAATTTTGCAAGTGGTATCCTCACATTATGTTTGTACTTCAGGATATACCAGACAAAAGATATATCGTTTATGAACGCTTTGAAATAATTTAATCAGACCGGATGTTAAAATTTACAAGTGGCTCTTATTTTGTTTTGAGTAGTATATATTATTTTAAATAACATACAATATACACAAGTCTGACAACCAGTCTTATCAAGGGGTATCGTATTACCCAGTGACTGGGTTGTGGAGGTCAGATAGGCAGTTGGTCCATGTAAAGTACTGGTATTCAGCTGCATCCAGTTAGACTGGAAGCCGACCCCAACATAGTTGGGAAAAAGCTAGGCAGATCATGATGAAAATAACATACAATAATAAACAAAATGAAACTTAGTTTTGGTCTTTGTGCACGGACTTGTAAAAAATATTTAATTTAAGTGGAGGTCCTTGAGAACTTTGTCGATTACGGTTGTTGCCAAGGCCAGTACCACGTCGCTATTAATAATTATGTTACTGTTACGTCTGTGCTGGAGGAATCAGTGGCCAAAATAAATAATTACATGCTAGGTATATTCATTTATTGGGGTATTCCTCAAAGCGCAACCATCTAAGCGCAACTAAATTATTCCTCAAAGCGCAACCATTAGTTGCGCTCACAAACTCAAATTAAAAATATTATATGTTTATTCCTCAAATTACAATAAAATGTTTAATTTTTTCAATAGCTTAAAGATATTGTAAATTATAAGTAATTTGGTCCTTAAGTCTTATTGAATTTTGTAATAAAGTCAATATAAACGTGCCAACCTATTATTTTTTCAATTTTCCTCTAAATTGGAATATTAATCTGCTAATCAGTGTTTCCTTTCTCGTATTTTCCTGTCAAACGGGGAAAAATTCTAAAACCTTGTTCTAAAGGGAAAAATGACGCTATTTTTAGATTACATTGTATGTACCTTTTGCTTTTAAAAAGAGGTTTAAAAATTCATACCGGTTAATATTTTATTTAAGGCGAATATTAATGGGCGTCAAGGGCTTTTCCCGCTTTTTGGCGTAAGTAAAAGTTAAAATTATTATATTAATATTGTTAATCTCTCAGAGGACTATATATAAATAAATGATAAACGATTCTATTTCTGTAAGTAGGTTTGTACAAACACTTTTATACGTCAATCATATTTTTTTAAACTAGATGAGGTCGGCGTTTCCTGACTACTCTGAGAAGAAAGGGTGAAACAAACTCAGACTACTTTAAAAGAGACTGTGACCGTCTCTTTTAAAGTACAGATATAATCTTGGTCAGATCATGTGAAGACTATGTAGATTGGTGTCTGAAATGGTCTTTTGAGGAAAGAACCACATAGATTGAGTGCACCTGTCCAGTATACTGCTCTACTAAAACAACTATAGGCAAAAGCCTTACAACTTACAATAATTTCTATGAGTAAGTAATTACGTACCTACTATTTATTACTACTACACTACACACTACAGTACTACTATTTATTACTTTTACTATTTTATTTTTTAGTGTTGGTCCTTTGGTGGTATTTGGTCATATTGGTAGGTACGCAGGCACTTAAGCTCACATCAAAACACAACATTTTCTCAAATCCAACGATTATAAGAAGTTTTACCCGATTTAAATAAAACCAATACAGATTGCTTTAAAAATAGAAAGAATATCAGATATTGGCAAACTGTTTTCCGAGCCGGCGGGCGAGAATAGAGACGGACTTATTCGCAAAATCCGGCCAAAGACTTACTTCCACGAATATCCGTGAATAAGCTGCGGATTTCCTATCGAGACGCTTTTAATTGGGTTATTAATATACTTCCTTGTTTAATATAAAAAAATGCCGGATCAAAAATGGTACAAGCTTTGACTGGTGTTCTGAAAAGACTCTTGAGGCACTTTTACTTGTCAACGTTTGTAAAGTTAGTCTCCTTTTTTAAGCTATGAAAGCTACGCGTCATATTAGCACTATGAGTGTTAGTTTAAATTATAATGTTTGGGAAATGCAATAAGAATAAAATAAAACATTCATAATAAATATATATTCAATTGAATCCCAAGCAGGTGCAACTTTAACTAAATGAAGATGTGCCAAAATAAAAACTACACAAAACCTGCCATTATAAAATGTAACATGCCAGAACTATCTTCCGTGTTTAAAATCACAACGAAAAATTCGCACACAAACTTTATACAAATTCGTTTTACGGAAAATACTGCGATATTTTGTTTGGCAACCGTTCGGGCATCTCCGGCGATCTTCGACAATCTTCGCTGATCCTTGTGTCGCTTGCACATATTTTATTCAGCGCCATGCATGTACAATTTGTAGGGAATACGCGGCCATACATGACGTCACTACACGTTCAATGTGAACGGTTTGCAGAACGTAATTTGAGGAATTTCACGCTTCGTCTCTCGAAAATTGGTCCAAAATAGGGATGTTTGAGAGCGGTGCTGATGGAATTTTGCATTTATGTTACGGTGGAAACTACATTTACTTACACATTCAAGTACCTAACTACTGCTACTATACATAATTTCAAGCAGTTTTCCGATAGTCTCCTGTATAACATAAATATGTATTTATGCAATTGTTTTTTATTTACGTAAGAGAATTTACAGCCTCAGCCATTCCAGCCCGACAGGTACGAACGTCACGGGACGTCGGGATGACGGCTCAAGACGTTATCCCGCTTTAGTTTAAAAATAAAATAGAGACGTATTTTATATTGTTGAACATTCCAAATGTCTGAAGTTAAAGTATGAATTGTAAATTATCATCACACGGTTTTACGACTTGTCAAAACATTGACATTTCTTTATCTTTATATTATGTAAGTTAAATATGAGTGCATGCCCTTACCCTTTCGTATGAAATTCTCTAAAAGATAGTGAAAACCACATCTAAATCTTAATTTAGAAGAACATCACACAGAAAGACAGGAAAGTGACTTAAATGTATAATATGTTGAGATAAATTGATGACCTTACATTTACAATGCACATACAGACTATGAGACTACTCCGTAAGACCATTCAACATCGCTACTCGGCATCTGAACAACGGGGTGGTCGCTCCGGATTCCCGGACGCGTCACGTAGTCGCACGCGTCGACGATACGACTATGAACGTATAGTTTAATACGTTAGTAACTTGAATTTACAACATGTATTATATGTATATTGACATCATCATCAGTGTATTTGTAAAACAATGTTGGGCATAAAACTTGTCAACATACTGGGTATTCTGAGAATTTGTATTTGTATTGATCCGTGGTAGTAATAAAATACAGACCTAGCTCTAACATCATTCTGATAATATGTACCTACCTACATTCTATCTCTAAATGTATTTTTTTAAGTTCAACCGTACTGAAATAAATGCGTTTATGTATGCGTTGCGTTTTTTACTTTATATTTGCTTAATTACATCGGATCAACATTCTACTTATACAAAATCTACAGTAATGATTGGTAAGTATCAATGTTGATATTTGAAAACTCAAGATGACAAATAACACCTTGTACCTAATTAATTAATAAAATAAAAATTATATATCCTGACTTAACTAAAACTATTAGACAGACTTCACTATGGAATCAATCGAAAACACTATCACAAAAACATTTTAACTCAAATCATTAACATGAACCGAAACGTTTAAATGGCTACCTACACTAGCAAGTGGTCCTATGGCAGCCTATTCCCATTTATTAGGAGTTCAGGACCAATTTCGAAACTCCTCCTTGGCCCTAAAAGAATCCTAACGAGAAACATATGTATTACTTACCAACAAAATGTAATTTAAACACGTTTTCTGGTACAAAAACATAGTCGGTCACAATCCGATCTCATTTATTATTGTAATCGTGTTGTGTAGAATCAAAACCTCATTAAGTGCGACTGAGATTAAAGTCAACAGCGGTGCCCTTATTAACATAAACCGTTTATGATAGAAAAAACGAGGCTATGATCACAAGGGCGGAAGATCAAAATATATTTTAGTAACGAGGATTCATACCCCGACCCTGAAAATGACGGGTTTCATAAAACGATTATAAGTCTCCGCATGACAGCGCATTCTTACACACTCACCCACAGTTAGATGTTGAGGTAATTAAACGTAATTGGCAAAACATGGACGTATTATATGTACATCCTTGGCGTTAAGGTATACTGACTACTTTTGGTAACTTTTAGATCGCCGGACGTACTTACATAATGTCCTTCTTTTGCTGTGCCCAACAGGGTTTACAATGATCATATTCTGTAAAACCTACCACCTAAGTTCACATGTGGAAGCAACAAATATATTGAGTAATGTTGTTTTTATTGATCCCGCTATAAAACTCTCTGTAGCCATTTCAAAGAAACCTGCCCTAAGATACAGGTGGCAATGATCAATAATTCCACAACTGATTTCTTATTTTTCCTCACTCGTTCAAATTCAGAAAAACCTCCATGAAGCAGGAAGCGAAGCACTCAATCACCACGCCATGGAAAAAAAACATCGAATTTATGAATATCTACTCCATGTGCAGCTCCGAGGAGCAAAAACTTTCGAATATGGAAACCAAGCATAAAATATAGATCATCTTCTGCTCTTAGATATCGATAAACAGGGGCTGGGAGAGAGGTCTGCAAACGTTTTTCGATTATGTCTTCAGATGTTTGTTGAGTGTGTCCTTATTCTTCCAAATATTGTGCATGGACGTATAATGATGAGCACGTGCGTTCTATGACATAGGTATGAGTACTATTTATATATGAGTTTCTTCACGGAACCGGAGAGTATACATTAAGCCAGAAGAAAACGGAGGCCTATACCCAGGCAGTGGTTGATGATGATTTATGGTCCTTACATATGAAATTGGCGTTTTTCGTACTGGCCACTTTAATCACGAATTTCTCCTCTTTGGTAAGGAATTCCAAATTCAAATTTGTACAGCTATTTACTCATGTATTTGTGCTTCGATGACCATCATTCATTTGTTTTTTTTCTTCTGTTTTTTCTGTTTGCGTCACTCATTTTACAAAATGGAAAATTTAAAATATCGCATTATTTACGAGTACGAGTTCCGCCGTGGCACTAGTGCTGCGGAAACGACTCGAAGGGTGAATGATGTGTATGGCGGTCATGTTGCAAAAGAAAACACAGTTCGTTTTTGGTTCCAACGTTTTCGTTCTGGAAATTTCGACCTGCAGAACAAGCCCCGTGGACGGCCTGAGACCCAAGTTGATAATGGAGAATTGAAGGCTATTGTGGAAGCGGACCCATCGCAAACCACGTCCGAGTTAGCTGCAGGCTTCGATGTTAGTGATAAAACTGTTTTAATTCACTTGAAGCAAATTGGGAAGATTAAAAAGCTTGAAAGGTGGGTACCTCACGAATTGACTGAAGCAAACCGGCAAACGCGCGTCGACTGCTGCGTTACATTACTGAACCGGCACAACAATGAAGGTATTTTAAACCGAATCATTACCTGTGATGAAAAATGGATTCTTTACGATAATCGGAAGCGCTCAGCGCAATGGTTGGATCCTGGCCAGCCAGCCAAATCCTGCCCCAAGCGAAAATTAACCCCAAAAAAGTTACTTGTAAGCGTTTGGTGGACTAGTGCCGGTATTGTTCATTACAGTTTTCTCAAATCTGGCCAGACTATTACAGCTGATGTCTATTGTCAGCAATTACAAACCATGATGGAAAAGCTAGCGGCTAAACAACCAAGGCTGGTCAATCGCTCCACGCCACTGCTGCTTCACGACAACGCCAGACCACACACTGCGCAACAGACGGCTACCAAATTAGAAGAGCTTGAATTGGAATGTCTTAGACATCCTCCGTACTCCCCGGACCTTGCTCCAACAGATTACCATTTTTTTCGCAATTTGGATAACTTTTTGCAAGGGAAAAAATTCAACTCTGATGGGGCAGTCCAAATCGCCTTCAAAGATTTTATTGATTCCCGTCCGACTGGTTTTTTTAGTAAAGGGATCAATGAACTACCTATAAGATGGCAAAAGTGCATTGAAAACAATGGTTCATACTTTGATTAATTAAATATATTATATTAAAAAATATTCGACTTTTTGTTCCTTCCATACAAAACGCCAATTTCATATGTAAGGACCTAATATTTACGTGTGTACTTGTGTTTGTTAAAACCAATTTACAGAATGCTGCCAGCCTTTTGGGCACGTTTCCCGTTGACAGTGATGCGGACGAATTTACAGAATTGTGAATCATTTATGATTAATTTACGTTAAGTAAAGTTTGGACACAAAAACTCGTCGATTTTTCGCCCTAGAATTTCTCGAATTCTACTAAAGAAAGAAATAGTAAGGAGAAACTTATTACTGAAAATACTTTTCTTATATTTTCAAGGTCTGAAGACGGAAAGTCACAAAATATGATTACTACGGCCTACGGCGCGGGGCGCGGGGCGCTTTGAGATACGATGTCACTATCTATTGGCTCTTAAATATACTTATTTGGGAGGGTGTTACACGAAATGTGTAAATAAGAATATATTGCGATGTCATTCATTAAAAGAAATAAGTCGTAGAAAGCATTTGAAGGTAAACGGGAAGTACTTTCTGATGTTGTTAATGTGAAACCGTCTCTTTGGTCCTTTTTTACGGTAAACCACAGGAACGAAAATGGAGATAGATTAATAGCTTTAGTAACTTGTTACCTATAGATGTAAATGAAAAGTTTAGACATTACAAACACTGTGAACTTTGAGCATTTTCAAAGTTACTGCTTTTGAGCTGAAATTTTGTACAGAGATTCTAGACCAGATACACTCTTCAACCCGTTTGTATTGATATACCCTTTCTGTAACAGCCTGTATATTTAAGACCCTTACCGAAGCTGCGCTACCACGCCACCATAATAAACTAGACACAACAAGTCTAGTTTATTATTTATTTTTAGTATTGAGTAAATGGAGTTTTCACAAATCCTTAAGAATTCTATTTTTCAGAAGTTTCACAACCAGGTAAATGAATACCAAAATCACAAACATTTATTCGTCTCTTAGTATTCATCTTGTCACTCAGAGCTATCTCAGATGATCAAGATACAGCAGCACAATGCGAGGAATATATCAGTGTATTGTGTCGCCATTGTGACGGATATAAGTGGGTGTCAGTGGAAGTGCGCCGCGCCACGCTGGGCCATTGTCGGGAGCGGGACGCGGCGCGCGGCGCGACGGATGATAACCAGTGGAAATATAGGTGTATTACGGTGAGGTGTGGATGAGCATGACGCGAAAACTTAAGTATCTACTTGTGTCAAAATGTGACAGGACCACGTCTGTGAAGGATGAAATGAGTAGCTCATTGTTCTGGTTGCGGTCTGCATACGGTTGCGGTCCAGTCTGTTATGGCTGGCTTCAAGTTGCATTAGTCAAGTAGCAAGTTAAGTCCAAACTGCTGCATGTTATGTGTCTCTACTAACTGTTCATTGTTTAAATGCCTCAGTAGCCAAGTCATTAATTTCCCGAAAAAAAAACTGTTTTTTACTAGGTATATGGTGGCTAATTCGAATATATAAAACTTTTTAGTCCAACGTTTTGATTAGGTGCCTTTTACGGATGTTTGATATCTACTGTTTAAGTAGTTAAAATATGGCAAATTCATTATTCACCATTTGTTAGACCATGGCTACTGCATTAACTTCTGTAATTTTAGCCATCTGTATGCAAAAATTTGGTGATAAATACGAGGAAAAGCGAGCGCAATTTTAACCAGCAAAAATTTGGAGATTTGGCAATATTTCATACAAAATTGGAAAGCCTGTATTATATAATTATGGAGAAATATCTGCAAATTTTTTGTTTGCAATAAAAATGAGCTTTATTTAAAGTTGCATACTTCCGAATTGGTCACCCTATATTTATTGTACATACTAATTCCATGCATTTTTCTAAATAGGGGTACCTATGGGTTTTTTTTTAAACGTAAATGAATGAGTTAATTATCCATCCATGATCCTTTTTTAGGATTCTACGGTAATTATGTTTTATTTTTATTTGTAATGTGACAATGATTACTATTGGTTGTACCTACACTATATAAACCTAACCACTTCTATAAGCAATTACAAATACAAATGCGAAATATTGGGTAGTTCTGTACTAATTATCCGGAAAATTGTCGGATGGACAGTCAAAACCGATATATTGTGGCTTGTCCATTTGACGGCCGATAATGAGCGGCTGTAGTTGTAATAGTGGGGTAATTACCGGCCAAAGGCACAAAGAGCGCAGTAGATATACTATATTATGATGTATAAAATGGTATTGGTCGGGATTTCCATGTAAAATTGTTGCTAAATAAAGCACTGGTGGGTTGGTTCTGTCTTCCAGTAAAATTAGTAGATACAATTATTTCAATCAATATGCTTGACTAGCGTAACGTTACTTACTTTCTCATTTTCCACTTGCGCGTCTGCTGCACAATCTTTAAGAATACAATAAATTATTTGCACTAGGTATCACACTGATATTATAGCGTTTGTGTGTGTTTGTATGTTTGTTACTTCTTCACGCAAAAACTACTGAACGGATTTGGATGAAATTTGGCACACAGATGTCTTATAACCAGAATTAACACATAGGATACCTTTTATCTCGATATTCCCATGGGATCGACACTTATGCAGGTGAAACCGCGAGGCGCTGCTAGTATTATATAGATTTCAAAGTCTAATGGGGACTAAGTACGTAGATGTTATCAATAATGTTTCCCAAGAGCTGAATATCCAACTCATTCATCAACATTTCCTACAAAGGATCGTAATGTCTCAGGCTGATGTGTGTTGTCTGCACATACATATTGTGTTTTGCTACAAATTAGGATAAATAACGTGTATTGTATAGTTTGTGGTGAGCAAAGGAGCCATTAGTTTCTGTCTAGCGGCTAGACAGTACCTAGAGCTACTTGGGTAGGCTGGACGAATGCTTCACAGTCGGTCGAATTACATAGTGATTTAGGTAATAGGCTTGGTTCTGCGGGTTTACACTTGTATGCATTTCTACGATTACAGTTTGATCCAACAAATAGAAACAAGGTGATTAGAAAGGCAACAGTAGTTACGTTCTTGTATCAGTTATTCTAAGATTCAAATGAAACACTGAATAATCTCTCTAAATGACACTTTTGGCATCATAAAACCAACTGTGAACTAGATCCTAGACAATTCCTTGATTTTGAACAGATATATAGAATACCTACTCTGAGAACAGAACAGAACCTTCTGAACAGATTACATTTATATCAATACACTTACCTGTGTAAATTAGAGTTAACCAAAAATAAAAGATTGTGTAAAATTGCTAAGCTCTGAACTACGAACGGTTCGCGTCTTGTGTATTCACAATCAAGACTTATCTGTAGTAAGAACTGGATGCGTTTAGCGTCATTATTGTCGACTAAGCTACCTAAGTAAACCTCCTTTTAACCTAGCGGGTCCTATTATGACTTAATGTGGAACATTTTGCTCCATTTAATCTATGAAATATTCAACGTTACCTTGTTTGGGGTCCCACCGTCCACATTAGAGGTCCTAAGACCAACCATGATTGAGGTCCGGACGTCCAGGGGGTCCAACATAAAGGGGCACGGAGGTTTAGGGTCAAATCACACCGAGATGGCAGCGAAGCGGCGAGCAGTTTCAGTGTCATATAATTTTAGACTTTATCTTCATTACTATAATACATAGTATCGCTTGAGAAACTTGAGTCGTCGGAGTGATCGCGGCGCCACGGGCGGCCGCGCGACCTTTCAAGTTTCTCATGCGATACTATGTATTATAGTAATGAAGATAAAGTCTAAAATTATATGACACTGAAACTGCTCGCCGCTTCGCTGCCATCTCGGTGTGATTTGACCCTTAGGGAACGCAAAAAATATTATTATTAGGTACGTTATGATTGCACGATTCCTTTTTATGTGGATCCTCTATGTGAACGATAGCATATAATGTGGTGATATTAGGTAACGAGATACAAAAGCTTTGTGAAACGTCGGTGTAACAGATTCTTTATGTTCGCTATTTTTATACGCTAACACAGAACAGTAACATGAAATTATTTTAAACAATTTTACCTACATAATTGGGTAATATTGATGAACGGATCTTAGATTCCTAGCTCTAGAAATGAAACTCAAAACGCATAAATAATCTAGTATACAGAATTGCATCCCAATAAAAACTGTCGCAGTCTACTATTCGCTTTTAAACCACTTTAATGCCCTCACTCCGCCAATAAATCACAGCCTGTACAATCTTCTTTGACCGACAAAATGTATGGAGTGCATCGCACACACTACTGGCACATCTGGCAACATCGCACCGCATCGGACGCGCGTCGCATACGATAAATATTTCAATTTCCGTGCGGTTGCAGCGCTGCGCGGCTCCCGCACCGCAAATTGCCTCCCTTCGACCCGCAAATGTACGGACCGACCCGCAAATATCCCGCACCGGACGCAACGCGCGCCGCCGCACGTCCACCGCAATGAATTGCTGATACGGACTGAGCATTCGTTTTATATGTATTGGCAATGTATCTGATATGTGATTGGAGTTCCTAGAACTACGTTTTAATGGCAGTTAACCGAAGTTGCAGTACACTTGAGAGTCGTAGGAAATATAATATAAAAATAAAGTTGACTGAAAAACTGATGGATCAACAGTGGGTTCGGAACTTTATCCAAATATTATCATTATCAGCATTATCCGCCGCCCGACTTCACCCACTGGTGGATAGCTAGGCTTATCTTTTCTTGTGCCAGTTCCCAATCCAAATATTAATTTGTTATAAACTAGCTTGCCCTGATCGAACTGATTTTCTAAGCAACGAATGGGGGCTATAATTAGTCTCGAGTACTGAAGTAAATATAAATCTAATTATAGTGTGCATCGAATAAGATACCTGCCAGCAATTCAATTACTGAATCTGAGAGCATAATTATGTGTAAGTAGGTAATTAAACGCAAGAAACATAATTAAGTAGGTAATGCATACCATGAACGTAACATTATGGCGAAGCAAAGGTCTTTAAATATGACGAAGTAACTCGGATAGGTAAGGAAATAATGTCCAGAAATAGGAATATTCCAAAGGTAAAAAAAAAAAAAGTTTATTTCATATCATTTTGGCTTACATTGTCGAGGAGTCTCCATCAAGGTATTCGGAAGAAATAGTTTTCATCGAAAGATTTTTCTTCAAGAAAAGTTAAATAGGCTACATTTAATGATTTCATTAAGTATAGTCACATGATTGAATAAAAACCATCCTAGGATGATACATTCAGACACTTAGGTACTAATAACTTAATAAGTACTTGTATGCTGAAAGTGTATAGTTTACACATAAGTTATGTTTTGTAACCTAGTTCAAGTATTCAATGTACCCATATATCTAGTTTTTTTAATATTGACTAACAAAATATTGACGTAAAAAAGTGTCTTAAAAGATCTAATTACACAAATAAATATTTCATTCAAAAAGTCATTTATTCAAATTAGGCTGAGAATCAGCACTTTTCAAACGTCAAAATTACATAAGACAGTCCCCCAAAACACCCTTCCTTCATCCGGCTTTCATTTAATTTCATTAGTAGGTAACAGTGTTATGTTAGATAATTATTAGTGAGAAGTGTTACACGACCCTAGACGAGAGATAAACACCTACCCACCTTATGTACATAAACAGTGTGTTACGAGGGTAGTTTGACAAATTGGATCAACTTAGTTTGAGGGTAGTTCCACCTGACACGTTTGTTGAATTGTAATTACAGGTGATACAGTACGCGTGAGAAAGTGGTTCTTCTTCTTAGTGCCTCGATTGTAAAAAGTTCAAACATGATTGGCCCAAAATTCAGCTGTACGAACTCCGCTTACTGACGCAGTCATAAGATCATCAAGTGCACAGGTGACAACATAAATAACGAATAACTATTGACTTATAGATTTTCTAATCAAAGCTTGTTGCTTCTTTAAGAGCGACAAAATCCAATTGTTTCTTCTCTTATTTAAATTCGTCGTAATAGTTTTTATTTCGGTATTATATGAGACTTATTTTGTTCATATTTTTGAACACTGACAGTTTGTTTTCTCGTCTTATAAACGCAAGTAAAGCCAACTGAAGTAAAAACTAGAATAACCTAATAACGTTAATAAAGGTCACCTTTCTCCTTCTATTAACGTTATTAGGTTATTCTAGTTTTTTGCTTTCTGATATACCTCTTTTCATTAATCAAGTTAAAAAAAAACAAATACTTCTTTGAAAAATTCAGCAAACTCCTTAACTAAATTAATTAAAGAAAACTTCTATCACCTTCAGAGTATTCACACTGAGCGGATCAATTTATCGCGCGACAAAACACCGGTCGCGCGTCGCCGCCCACGTTCGCGAGGCGCGCGCTCCTATTAGCAGCCTCGCAGCGTCCTATTACCGGACAAAGGCTGGCGCGGCGCGACTAATTCGCGCGGTAATTAAACCGCTAGATTATTATGTCACAGCCTATTTTATGCTTCTGATGTATGTCATTTGAATCAGCTTTGTAATATAATCGCGCCGTCAGGTGAGAGTCGCGCATATAACGGATGTCTGCGAAAGAAGGTTGGATATGTTATACTTAAAGTTTGTTTTTTTTTTTTGTAATAGATTTCTCAAAATCATGTTTAATGATGATGTTTTCAGGAATTGCATCCGTTAATCATAGGACTATAATAACTAAGGCAATCGGTGACGACCTGCGTCTGCGTCAGTCGTTTAGGGCAGTTCTTAAGGCAACATTTATTTTATTCCTATACGAAAATTTATTTTGCATATTTACATAATTTAAAAAGCTAGCAATCTTAAAATAATAATATGTAATATATGTACGAGTATACAGTATATAAAAAGGGAGGGAAAATAATCAAAGGGTATCAAAAAATTCGTCCGCATCACTGTCAACGGGAAACGTGCCCAAAAGGATGGCAGCATTGCCACGTTGTATGGCAATGCTGATTCTTTGGCCAAAAAATAGGCCAGCCCTCTGGTCACGTGAAGAGTTGACCAACCGCTTGGCGATGTCTCGAAATACTAAGTGGGCACTCGGGCCCCATGGCCCTAGTGTTTCAACCCCAAACGGCTCAAATACGTAAGTTCCAAAGAGATTGGAGTATTTGCGCCGTTTGAGGTTTTCCGCACCTGCAGCAGCCGCCCCAGCACAGCTTACCGTGCTTGGAAGATGGGATGGCGCTAGGGTGTCGACACACGTTGCATCCCACACCAAAGGCATACCTACCTTCCAAGGCATTATGGTCATCCCGTCTGGTCTCTTACCATCGTCGCGTGCCAAACCATTGGGTTCTAAAACAGCTGGCACCCCAGCGGTGACAAGAGCACGACGGATGATGTCCTTGATGCTGGCATGCCGTGCTATCCGGCCTGCGCTTTTACTGCAGGATAAGCCATGGTGTCCGAGGCAGTCGACACCTTCACCGCATTGCAGCGATGCGGAGCCACGCAAGGGGCGCCCAGACGCAAACGGGAACACCCAAATACTCCGAAATATTTTATTCCGAATTTCGATGTTCCGATTTTCAAAAGTCCGAATTTCATAATACCTAAGAATCATAATGTCTATTATTAAAAATCACGAAATTTATTTTACCTAAAGTCATAAATGCGACTTGTTTGTTTTCCGATTTTCATATATTCGAAGAATCAAATTCTCGATGGGTTCTCGGTCCGAAAAACGACATTCCGATTTTCAATACTCCGAATTATTTCCGTTACCGTTACCGCACCCGAACTCAACGAACGCAAATAGACGACGTAGGATACAAGAGCGAGCGAAGGGCACCCCAAGGTTCGGTTACTTTAAACCCTTTACACAGAAATAGGGGCCCCGCGAAGCGGGGCTCCGTCGACATAGGATGCAAGAGCGAGCGAAGGGCACCCCGAGGTTCGGTTTGGTTAGGTCACTTTAAACCCTTTACACAGAAATAGGGGCTCTATTGTTGGTTTTGTGCCATCTATATTCTTACAATTGGAAATATGTGTTTATTTGTCTTGCTATTCAGTTTTACAAAGCGTTATTATTTCGGAATTCTAATTGATCGGTATTTTAATAATCGGAATTCGTATTTTTGATGTTTCGAATTATCATTAAGTCGGACTTTTTGTTATTCGATCTATTGAAACTCGGTATTTTGAGAATAGTAATTATAAACGTTAGGGATATTGAAATTTCGGAATTATTAAAATAGGATGAATGATAAATCGGAGTTGTTATAAAAGGAATTTTGAACCATTCGGAATTATGAAAATCGGTATTATGAAATTCGTATTTGTGACTTTCGGAATAAAGTTTTTCGTATTAATGTAGTGTACCCGACGCAAACCGTTTATTACCGTTGGATCCCGTTTTTTGATCCCGTTTTTTAGGTATTACCGATGGATCCCGTTTGCTATTTCCGTTGAATCCCATATTATAACAACATGTGTACATTTCAGAAGAAAAGTGATTTACCTTTATCAAACACTAAAAAGAGATTATTTTTAGTGGGTTACCCGGAACCGAACTAGTTAGATTAGGTTAATTATTAAAAAAAAAACAATGTTAGGTTAGGTTAGGTTAAAACTGTGACCCCTACGCACGAGTCGAGCGAGCGAAGCGAGCGGTGCCGCGGCAGCGGCCGGCGAGTGCCAGAAACGACTAGATTATATAGAAAATGAGTTGTTTGTGAAATAAATAGTATACGAAACGTTGGTTGTAAACTAAAAATTTGTCAATGGAGTTTTGGTGAAACATTAGTGAACCCCTCATTTTATTATAAACAATTTTGTTGTTGAAAGTACCCGCATTCATATTTTTTTAAGCATTCGGGATCCAACGGAAATACTTTTCGGGATTCAACGACAATAAAACGTAATTATCTTGCATTTTTTAAATTCGGGATCCAACGGAAATACATAATAATGTTTTGCGGGATCCAACGCCAAAAATATTAAAATGGGATTCAAAAACGGGATCCAACGGTAATAAATCACGCAAACAAGTAGCGAACCGGAAATACGTATACGAAAACCATTTTACTTCCTATATATTTTGACCTAAAATACCATCGCAAAGCTAATAGTTTTCAATGTTAACATCATCTTCAGATGCACATAACAGCATTACACACTTCATATTTAACGCCTCTGAAAATTTAATTTTGCATTTCAGCATTATGAATGAACAATCAATAATAAACTCTTCCACACTGAAATAAAGTTGGTTATCGTTTGCAATATACCTGGTCGGTACTAAATGTGAGCTGGTTACGAGGTGCATAAACATTGTAATGAAGTTTCGCGCACAGAACAACATTTTCGCATTATACGCTGTACATTGGTGCTTATATAGGGGCGAGTGTTAATGCACTCAGTATCGAGTGGCAATGGTGGCAACTAATGAACATTATCATTAGTGCAGCTGCAAATTGCTTTAATAATACAGGTCGTAGGTCGGACGTGACGGCAAATTAGCCGTTTGTCCGGGTTTATGATGCATAGAGAACGGACATACGGTCTCGGCACATTGCCAACTGTATTTTCCTATTGCCTGGACCCGGCAGCCCCCAATGACCGATATTTGGCAGCGGTTTTTATGAAGGTAAACGATACAGCTGGTAGATTGTATGCATTTGGAAAAATGTAAATGCAGATATTTGTTCCGTTTAGTTTTCATTAATAGGACTACAAAATAGAGTGGTCAAAAAGAAAAAACTGAATCGTTTACCGCCACATTCATAGACGACAATAAATATTAATTATACATTAAATAAAGAGAAATGAATGGTAGACGTATCTTGGCAAACGGCTGAAAACAAAACTAATGGACCTATGTTATTTAAGTTGGTGGCTACCATTTTAATTTTCTTATCCGAAGTTTCAGAATATAGTGTCATGGCATCTGGAGAGCGACGGTAATGTTTTAGTTTTGCAAACAGTAATTAGGTAGCAAATAGAATTAGCTTCGAGTACTGAGCTTTTAGTTTCTACGTCTCAGATAATATTTGCGAGCACTCTGTTTGTACGCCATTACTAACTATCCATAATAATGTTATGCGGGTGCGAAACTGTGTCAACAACAGAGAGAGGCGTCTTTTAGCGTACAGTCACCGAAAGAGATACGTAACCAGGGTCGTCGGATATACATAGTTGAAGTTTAGTAAGAAACCGATGGATGTTTTCTAATGAATCTGATAAATGAACTGTTTGTTTTCGATTAATTAAATTAAATTTTAATAAA
Source organism: Amphipoea oculea (assembly GCA_945859645.1). Taxonomy (NCBI): domain Eukaryota; kingdom Metazoa; phylum Arthropoda; class Insecta; order Lepidoptera; family Noctuidae; genus Amphipoea; species Amphipoea oculea. The sequence goes on from OX243873.1 coordinate 23,097,691, forward strand.
CACCCTATCCTAAATAAACTTCTTGAACTTTTATATTTACCTAACTTTAACTAATATTTTACGAGTAATTTCTCAATCTAAATAATTCCACTGACAAAACCTCATCTAAAATTAAGAATAAACAAACCACTAGAAATAAAATAAAATTCAAAGCAAATAAACTCCCAATTCCAATTTAATTTCATATGAAATAAAAAAGCCGTATATCTATTAGATTATAGACAAAAACATTTAGAAGGCGCGTAATGTGAATCACAACACTAGTGAGACAGGGTACATCACTAGTTCTGTTTAAACTCATTATAACTATAAATTGGGTGGCGAGCGGCCGGTGATCGATGGCGCGGCCGCCGCTCACACCGCGGCGAGCACTCGTAAATATTTAACGTTATTTCTCCGCACCTCGTATATTATACAACGTTTACATTATTATTTATTACATTTGCTTTCGGTTGGCGGGCCCGCGGGCGAGATTCGTCAGTTGATAGATTGAATTTTTAGCTGCGTATCTGTTTTCGTTTCTCACTGTTTTATTTGTTTAGGTAGTAGAATTCAAGTTTATCATCACTTGGTAATAAATACATTGGTAATAACGCTAATGGTTTGTGTGGATTACCAATGGATATAAATGGCATTTTCGCGCATATCGTAATTCAATTTTAACCCGTTTCATCAGACTATTTCATTTGGAACATGTTTGAAACACAATCACGATAGCCACGCGTTGGTGTAACTACAAAACGAGCACACAAATGTAAAACATGCCGCATACAATCAACATAACATAATGGACGTGATAATTAGCGATCACTCCACACACAATTTACATAGTTCGCATAATCGCGCTATAGTAACTTACACACCTACGAGTATATGCTAAACTTACATGGACTATGTAAACTAAAGAATTTTATTGAGAACTTCTATTTTCCATTTTGTGTTATTTTTTAGCCATTAAAATTGGTGATAGAAGTTAACGGTACGGTTGTACGGTTATGGTGGTGTTATGGTTGATGGTAAGACGAACTTGTGGCTAAGTAATAACAGCCGCACGGCTCCGAAAGTCTGACAACCAATCTTATCAAAGGGTATCGTATTACCCAGTAACTGGGTTGCGGAGGTCAAATAGACAGTCGCTTCATGTAAAATACTGGTATTCAGCAGCATCCGGGTAGACTGGAAGCCGACCCCAACATAGTTTAAAAAAGGCTACGCGGACGATGATAATGATGATGGTACCTAACAGCCACTTTTATGGTAAATTCATTACCTAATACTTAATTGACGTCTCTCGTTATGGACGTAAGATTATGTTTACCTGTGCATTCTTCATTATTAGTGCGTATTGTTCGGAGTGTGACTTCTGTTTCCAATTATGTTGCGATGTGCCGGTGTAACTAGTTAATTAACAGTGTTGACTCCACACAGATGATCCGGTTCGGCGCCACCAGATCATACGAGTATTTATACGAACACAGATTGTGTGCTTGCGTTCAAATAAATTGACTCGCGGTTTCAAATATTTTTGTGTAAAAGTATTATTTTTAACAGCAATTCAACTAATGAAAACATCGTCTTAAATTCTTAAATATTTTGTCAGATTTTGTTATTACGAAAAACACGACAAAATACGTGGCTAAAGTCGTTTAATTTCTTGAAAAATGGGCTCCAAGATTAAAAAAACACTGACAATTGCTCGTTTTCCCTCAGGAGTAAGATTTATATCGTGGGAGTAGCGTGGGTGGTTTCTGAGGACCTGAGTACCACAACAGGGGTTGGTAGAGCCTCCATCCAGCCCTGTCCACCCCCCAGAACACAAACCTGCGTGGGATGAACGGATGTACGCCCCCGCAAATACTGAAATAATAGATATTTTAATAAAATAATAATTTCAGGACCCGAGAGTTCTGTGCACCTCACGAAACAGAAAGTACGTAGGCGGTTCGAGGATACGCCTACACACAATTTTAGTGTTGAAATATTTCTGTAGTTTTGATAGTAACATGTACTTTTATAATAAAACTAAAAGAAAATTACTCTAACGCTAAATTCTAGTGCGGGGGACTAGAATATGAAAGTGGCAAAACAAAAATGACGCTTTTTGTACAAAACATGTCGGTATTGATGTTAGTAAGGCGATAACATTATATTTTATGTTTTGTTAACAACAAAATCAACAACATTAAAAAAAATATCTAAGCGAATTTATTTATTTTATTAAAAGTATGAATGTTGTTTTATCGCCTGAAAAGAGAAAATGATACATTTCAATTATTTTAATAACAATTCATAAAACTTCCGTTCAAACGTGTTCAAGTAAACAACCAGTAGCTACCTACTCCGCTTCAGTACTTTACAAACACGATAATATCAGCTGATCTGACAGTCAAATATCATGTAAAACGATTCAGTTCAGCGCGACTGCCAATGAATTTCAATTCAATGACACGTGAGCCAACTGACATTTTAAATAGCAGAGTTTCCTCAAAGAGATTTAAATGACACATGATGAATGTAAATGTAAAAATACCGTTCTGTATTACCTAAAAGACAAGTTTTTTACGCAACGCCATTCATTAACTTTAATGAACCCGAACGACAAATTCAAAATCAGGTGTATTCTTGGAATTTTCCCGTATTTGTATCCCAAAGCAGTTGTTAGTTAACGGAGCATAAACGTTAAATGAAACCTTTGTGTGGTAAAATATTTTGGAAAACCATAGCTTTCGCCTAGCTATTAAAATAACCTTGTAGAATCAATTTACAGATTTCCACTCTAAAAATAGTTCATATACAGGGTTATTTTAAATTGGCTAGCTACACTCCGCAGGCGCGATGTGTATCTATATGACGGAGAAGGTATGTGTCTCATCAGCCATATTTTAATCACTGTGGGCGTACTATGAGGAGTGTTGGTTAATTCACAATAGAAAAACCGTTTGCAGTTCAAATCAGATTATAGTTTTATGAACAACTAGCTGCGCCCCGCGGTTTTACCCGCATAAGTCTCGATCCCGTGGGAATATGGAGATAAAAAATACCCTATGTCCTTTTCCGGGACTGAAGCTATCTCTATACCAAATTTCATCAAATTTGGTCCAGCCGTTTGAGCGTGAAGAAGTAACAAACATATAAACACACACACACACACACTCACAAACTTTTGCCTTTATAATATTAGTGTGATTAGTATATTAGTATTATTAGTATTAGTGTGATAGTGTGATTAGTGTGATTAATCACACTAGTGAATCACACATTGTAGGTATACACAACACAACGATACTGAATGCGAGACAGTTTCTGAGCACATGTTGTCCGTACAATGTCCAATGGTCCAATGTCAAGAGAGCCGCTCCACCTCGCTACTCGCTCTCCTCGAATCCCATGAACTCAGACTAGACTCTGTCTAACGCCACCAGATGGCGCTGGCGTCCCGATTAGTCAAACGAATGACTCCGACATATACACAAAAAAACTTTAACAACATTTATTGCGTTATTTACGTTGTGGAGCAGACAATTTTTTCGAACTTACGAAGCAATGGATTAGCAATATCCTTCAAAATTATTCAGATTGTGATTGAAAGTGTGTTACACAATCAGGGTGCTGGTGTAATGTCACTCACTACCCGAGGATTAGCGAAGTGTGGTCTCATGTGACTGACAAAATTTCCTGGCACTTATAAACAACATACAAACCGAAAGACAGCAATATTACTTTGGGGCATAAATAGTCAAATAATGGAGCTATACTTCCACTACAAGTACACACATACAGCATTATTTCAAAGTACCAGAAGTGCATACTTACATCTTGCTAAACAGTTTTCATTTATTGCCATCTTCAAAGCAAGAATGTTGTAAACATATCCATTATTTTGATACATAGCTGACAAGTATTGATGTAATATGTATCAATACTTAAACTCAACAGTGTTACTTCAAACTACGCATATTATGAAGTTCGAAGTCAAATTCTGTCAAGTTACCTATCCTGCATTTTAGCAGATTTCAATACGAAAACTGAGCAACATATCCAACGCCTCGGGGATAGTTTGCCACTTTCAGTTTTCATAGTCACAATTCGTAATTTCATCTAAGAAATTCCCATCCAGTAAGCTTTGATCTCTAACAAACAAGCCTTTTCGTCTACACCAAGTTTGTGTCCCAAAAATACATATGAAAGTCACTAAGCGTTTGCAAAACGTTTCAATATTAAGACAAACTAACAATAGAGATAGTCTGAGATAGTAACAACTATTTCTTGTGCCAACCACTCATAAGTTGAAAAGTACCCAAGTTGAGGGAAAGTTTACACAGTGTCTGGCAAAACATCGCCGTATGGATGAAAGGAAAACAATAGAATGTGTCCTGAAACTTGATGTGTCGTGGGACAATAGTTTGTCGAAGAGTTTAGGAAACTAGTTGGATAAGTGTTAATAGGTAGGGTTTTGTGTGGAATAGGTTCGCAAATAGTACAATGGCCTTTTTTTTTTTATGGATGGGAAATCATCAAATGACCCCTCCCGCTCTGGGTGGAGCGGAAGGGAGTGTCAGACTCTTACTGACTGAAACCCATCCGTGTTCCTTCCTTAGCCCTTTATGTTCCGGGGTAGCGGTAACCCTTTCGGACAATCCCGCACCCCCGGCAGGCTTCGGCCCTAGCAGGCCCCTTCCTTTTTGCTGACATCTCTTTGAGGCGCGCGTGGAACACGTACGCGCCGTCCAGCACGGGCCTGGTCCTGATCGGACGGTGAGCTATCCATTACTCTCCGTCCGTAGGCCCGCGCCTACGGTGGCCGGGAGTCGTCATGCGGCTCCCGACGCCCGGAGCGTCTCCCGCGGCGGCTGGGACGTGTGGCTCTCTCCCTCAGCCGTTCCGCCACCTCCTTCGCTAGCATGACTGCTTCGCAGAAGGAGGTGACTGCCTCCAACTCCCTCTCGCCCCGGACCATGGTTTGAACCAGGGCCGGACGCGAGAGGTCGCCGCCGCTGCCAATCGCCTCTACGAGGGCACGGCGGTGCTCCGCCCATGCGGGGCAGACCTCCACCGTATGCTCCACCGTGTCCTCTGGGCGATCCTCGCAATGGTGACACCCGGGCGTCTCCTCCCGCCTGATGATGTGCAGGAACCTCCCAAAACATCCGTGTCCGGTGAGGACCTGCGTCAGGCGATAGGTGAGGACGCCGTGACGCCTCTCTAGCCACTCCTCAAAGAGGGGTCTTATCGCCACTATCGTGGCGTGCCCTGCGCTGGATTGCGAAAGTCGCTCCTTCCATGCCACCATGAGATCGCGCCGGAGGTCTGTCCGCTCCGCCGCGACTTGCCGCGGAAGCGGAGTTTCCCCCCGGCGTAGTGTCTCCGCGCGCCACTCATACAGGCGCGCGAGGACTATCGCCTCCAAATCCCATGGCGGCAGTCCGGCAAGGAGGCTTGCCGCCTCGCCCGAGATACAATAGCCTGCCTCATGGATTGTAGTTATCGCCGTTCATTGACACCTGCAACAACACTAAGGCTTGACTATGTGCCTGTAACTTCATCATCAAAATAGAACACAAGAATTTCTTTGAACAGCAGAAGGTCAATATTCTCGTAATTAAAAACGTTCAAAATCTAGTCGCAGTTTCATCTCGGCGACAAACAAATGTCAAAAATGTAGGGAAATTTGAAATATTTTTAACAGATTGAGACTGAGATCAGACTGTGAACGTTCTTAAAATTATGAGAATTGCCCCTCTGAACTACAGTGCGGCCGTCGAAAGATACGCTCCTGTCAGTTTCATACAAATGAATCGTGTTTTGCGATTTTTTTCTTTATTAAATCATAAATAAATACAATTTATTTAGACACATTTTGATGACATGCTAAGCACAACAAACAAAAGATAGTAAAATAAAAATAAAAAATAAGAATATTAAAGATATAGTGCAAAAAAGTAGCGCTAGATCCCACACTAGGATACCCTGTGTCGTGGGATCTAGTTATTACGGCGTTAATGACACATTGTAAGTGCACAGTGGGTAAAGTCAAAGCATTTATTTCAAATAGGCACATAAAAGGCACTTTTGAACGTCAAAAATTATCTTAAAATAGAATTGATTCTAGTCGCCCATTCCAAAAGGTAGTTCAGTGATCGTATGGTTACTGAGTCTAAACAATATTTAAACTTACTTAACTAAAAGAAAACATGCAAAATTACAATAAGGTTTGTGTAGGTTTGGGTAGTGTGAGGTTTGTGTGGGGGTGTGTGTGTGTGTGTGTGTGTAGTGTAGTTTGTGTGTATGTATGTTAGTGTTAAAGGGATGTGTTAGGGGGATGTGTTACACCTGGGTGAGTATTTGCGAGGGACTTAAAGTATGGGAGTCAGCAGAGCTTCAGTCCGTGCATAGTCTTGAGCTGATAGCCACTTAATAACTTTTATTTTACAAGTGCGCTTTGAGCAACCCACTATGTCCAGGGTTTCGTTAATGTGTTGATAAATGAATGGGCCCATGTATCTTGGAGCTCTTTGGGCGAATTTAGTGCGAGTAGTGGGTGTTTTCCATTTTTTCTGTCTGCATGACCTGATATTATTAGCTACTAGAATTGTTGCACTGAATGGTGTCAGGAACGCATTCTCTCGACGGCCGGACTGCAGGTATTTACTTCCCTGAACAAAATTTACAGAAGGTCTGCTTCAAACGACATCAACGTGCATGCCTAATGAGTTACTAATAAACGTATTAAGTATATCAGATGAATAGTTACACACCGATTTTACTCTTTCAGTCGTCAGTGATTTGACTTTCGAAAGAAGAAGAAAAAGCGTTGTGTAACTATACAGATGCTATACAACGTTTATTAGTAAGGGGGTAAGAGTTTCTTGCCCATTCTTCTCCATAAACTACCTTTTGGAAGGGGCGACTAGAATCAATTCTATTTTTTGTAAATTTTGACGTTCAAAAGTGCCTTTGTTGTGCCTATTTGTTGAAATAAATGATTTGACTTTGACTTCGAATGAGCCGTTGATTTAAATGATTGCAGTGGTAGCTGATATTACTCGTTAATTAATTGTTAACAGTTTGGAACATTCCTGAAACACCAAAGCTCATAAATAATCTAGTTATCGCTAGTGACAATGAAACTTTGACAACATTATATATTATGGGACAAGCTGGTGAAATATGAGAGATCAAACCAATCCAATTAACTCACATAGTTAGTACAATGTATTTGACGATTTGATTTGATTGGCTATCAAACTACATGTTATTGTATAATCCTTCACGTGTTGGCGGCAGTGGTTAGAATTAATTTGACTGTATGCAATAGCGTAAATTCTATTGATAGGCTGATTGATGTCACGTTTTGTTGGATACAGTGGGTAGATTCAAATGTCAGTAGATTGGACTTGACCGCAGCCGTATTAACCTTTTAAGCGCTTGGCTAAATATCAATTGCCTTGCCCCTAGCGCGCGGCTACAAATCAATAAAATCTAGATAAAATAATACCTACAATAAATAAGGAGGAGAAATCGTACCTAGTATCGATTAAAAAATAGTCAAAGAGTTTTTTTCTCTATTTAATAATGGTTTTAGTTGTACCAAGCAGTTAATAAGACGAAAATAGAACGAAAAAAATATGCATGTTCTCTGTCGCAGAAATACGACACGAGCGGTAGGGGCACGGAAATATGTATCGCATAAATGCGACACAAGCGGTCAAAAGTTTAATAATGCTACTTCTCATTTCCCGATCACGGGCGTGGAGTGCGAGATGAAAACAGCAGCAACACCTGCTATGTTGCCCCTATTTGTACCAGAAGGCCAACTCTCGTAATTAAAAACGTTCAAAATCTAGTCGCAAATTCGCAATCTCATATCAGCAACAACCAATTTCAAAAATTTGTCAAATATCTAGGGAAATTAGAGACATTTTTGACAGATTGAGACTGAGATCAGACTGTGAACGTTCATAAAATTACGAGAAATACCTCTGATATCTTTTTCCAAATATTACGTTCCTGTAGGTATCTGATTGTTACGTAGAATTTAATTTTGTGTCAATATCAGACGCCGCCGTTTCCTACACATTCTTAAATATCAAAGCTTTTGGTGGATAATATGATCATTATTCATCGCACATGATGCGAGGATGAAGTACGCGCTGGGGAAATCTTTGTATCGCTGATTTATTCTCCACAGATGCTAATATTAGAATGTATGTAAAGAAATACGGAATTAGTAGGTACATACATATCTACATGTTGCATTCACGGCACAGGGAGGTCAGAACAACTATCGCAATGTATTAGCAACGTAATATATATGTTTCCTCTCACTGAGAGGAGGCCTGTGTCCCAGCAGTGGGAACATTATAGGCTGATTATGTATATATGTTACCGGTAATCTGTATAATTCAGGTATTCTATACAATACCTAGGCAATGTATAGAATACCTGAGGCGTCCAGGCAATGTATGAAATATTATGAATATTATTGCCCGTAACATACTTTGCCTAGGTAATGTATACATTTTCCAGGGATTATATAGAATACCTGCTGATTCACTGGAAATGGGTAAAGTAAATAGATTTGGTCTATATTTATCAATTTTATGTAAGTACCGAGAGCAGTGGTGGCCCAGTGGTAACGGTCGCGACTTACGAGTTGTAGGTCATAGGTTCGAACCCAGACAGGCGCTTTACTTTGTGTAAATTATTTCATCACCACTGCTCTCAAAACGGTGAAGGAAAACATCGTGAGGAAACCGGCATGTCCTAGAACCAAAAATTCGAAGACATGTGACATCTACCAACCCGCACTGGGCCCGCGTGGGTAGATTACGGCCCGCTCCCTCTCACAGAGAGGAGGCCTGTGTCCCAGCAGTGGGAACATTATAGGCTGATTATGTATGTATGTAAGTACCATGGGAGAAACGAACACCTATACACCGTAAGGACTATCTTGTTTGCAACACACGGCCGCTATAGTAATACTTGCTAACAGATGTGTTCATCGTGTGCACGTGATTTTTAACAGACGAAAAAAAAGGGGGGAAATCCTCATGGATGTCTACCACTCAAGGGTCTGACTAAAACCACACGGTGTCCTGCTGCTACCTGAGGAATGGTGGCCATTTGCGGCCGCTGAGGGTAACGAGGTCAGTCGTAAAAAAATACGCAAGCACTCCAGTACCTCGGCAAAAGGTGGAGTTTACTGCCTGCTCGCACGTCTTCCCCTTCCCCACTTTCGTCTTTTTCCCACATTGCCGGCTGCGCATTCGGTACTGTATAAAATGCCTAGGTAAAGTATAAAATAAATAATATTTCATACATTACCTAAACGTTTTAGGTATTCTATATATTGCCTAGGTATTGTATAGAATACCGGATTATACAGATTACCGGTAACATATATATTCCCACGCCGGCGCCGGTTTCGGTTACAGTAACCATTTCTGTTTTTGACGGCTAGGGGTTACGAGCAAGTGCTTTTATGTGGATTACCCTATCTTGGCTGTGAAGGTAATGGTTTAAGCTACATAAATAAAAATATCACTTCAACTTATGAGCGCGCGTTATAATGTACTGAGTGACCAAAGAATATCCTTCAAATTCGTACACTGACAGCAATTTTCAAATACGTACATTCCTTTTCCGCCTTTACATAGAGAGGAAACTAAGAAGAACGGAAAATTGTTTTATTGTACAAAAATACGTGCGTATAAATAGCATAAGTTAGAGGATACATAATATTATGTCACCATTTCAAACCGTCATCTTCATTCTCAATGTAGGCAGTAGGTAAATTCGACAAAATAGGGTCTTATTCACTCTGCATGTAAAATAGGGTTATTCGGTTTTTTTAATCGGCGACTGTACAGCCGTACCTCACCCGACGAACATGTCAAAGTACAGACACGGGTTAGTTACTGCCGGACAAAGGTGTAACAGTGAAGAGCATAATAAGGTTTTGGCAAGTCTAACAGCACAGATGTGATGATTCTGTGCTAAGTAAAAGCGGAGCTGCTCTTCCTGAATGCATATTTCCTTTTTTTTTTTTGAAAAAAAAGCGCTGATGACTCGATTTTTGAAGTATTATAATTAAAACTTAAGTAACTCTTAATCATAATGCTCATAAATGTAAACAACTTTTAATTGCTATATAAATAGTTACTGTACTAAACCACAACAACTAAAATAATCTAAATAGAAGTTTCTTTAAATAGAAAATATATTATTAAAATTGGCGTGTTATTATCCCATTATGAGGCCAAGGAAGGGTCTTAACAAAATAAATAACGATCGTTGATCAAAATAATTCCAGTTGATGTAATTTATTCTGATTATGTAACACTGACTGTCACACTCACTCTCTTTTCACTTTTATGTTTTTGCCTATGTTCTTTTATTCTCAATATGAATCACTTTCTGACAATGGGAACTCTTCGATTGCTTAGCAACGAGAATCAACCAACCGTTCGTTTTAATAGAAAATAACTCTTAATATCACGTTCTTTTATAAATATTATTTTTAGCCTTCTTACTTTCCCCTTCCTCATTTATTATTATTTACCTACCACGTTTAATAATTATTTGAGAGCTCGTAGTTAGTAAACATTTCTAGCTAGACTAGGTGCACTTAAAACGTCAATAATGTAACATTGTGGTCTCTCTCGACGACATTTCACGTAAACTCTGTCGGAGTGACCCACCCTATGCTACACTTAGCTCGTGTTTCAGTTTATAGTTGTGCAGGATTTCACGTATCTAGTCCCAGTAGGAAAACGCAGTGCGCTGACATGTCAGTCACTCAGTCAGTTCACCCTTTTATATGTTCTATTAGATACAACTTTAACTGTCCTTTTTTTTACGGCGTTTACCTGTGTTCCTCTTGCTTCTACATATTTTGAATTCCGCCATTCCAGAATAAAATATCCCCCGGAGGGTACCCTGCTCGTATTATATGTAGATCACCACTTTACACGCACTCACCTGACATTCTTTATACGGAATGTGCGCCATGCTGTTAGTATTAATTTACACACAGATGCCTATTTTTGAGGGTTGATATTTTAGAACAATATTTTATCTAATGCTTGCAATTTGCGTTTCAGTAATCAAAATGATTAACTTGGCGTATTGGTGATCACCTTTATCGTGGTTTTGAATACTATTTATAAAAGTTATCTAAATTATTAGTCATCGTAATTGTTGGGAATCGAACCCAACACAATACCTTACGCGCGGCCTGCACGCGTAGGCAGCTTGATCAGCGCGTCATCGGTAAGCTGGGACGCGGCGTGGCGGCGACACGGCTCGGCCCGACGAGGACGACAACTGGCTTCCACGGACTCCACCGCGGCGGATGATACTCCGCTCGAATAATTTATTGTTTGTCCGGGAAAGTTAATATTGTAAATAAGAACGGCATTAAACCATTGCCCCTAAATACAATCCACTCTTTCATTGCTCCCCGCGCTAACAGTAATCAAACATAGTTTAATGGTCTTTAAATCGTCTCATAAACCATACAATGACAAAAAAAAAATATTAATCAATTAATTTTATTTTATATAAAATTCTATAAGTAATTAATTAATTATATAGGTATGTAATAAACTACGCAAAGAATTTGAATTTGATATCTTATAAACGAAAGAAATATCATGCATAATTGCATATTATACCAGAATGTAAAGAAAAATTAAACTACTCATGATTATAAAGCTATAAAGGTATTTATTTTCTGTTTTAACAGCAGTATCTAAAAACATAAATTAAAGGACATGGCTAAAAGTTCATAGACAAAAAACCCAGAATCGCCAGCAACAAAATGTATAAAAATGGATTCACTATAGTAAACCCAGTGCGGTTTCAAAAAATCAGCCTCCTAAACCATATAGTATAAAAGTTATTATACTTTGTGTGTTTATGTTATTCATAGGTACTTACATTGATTACTCGGCTTTTATTTTATCACAATCTCTTTAGTATAGTTGTGATAACATATTAAAAAAATGTAAAAAATATACCCTCCAATACATCTTTTAATATGTTTTATTATTAATAATCTTTATACAGGGTGAATTTTTTTTTTACTTTGTTATAAATGAGCTCTTTATTTTAGTTTGACGTATGTCGTTACTTCCCAGAATTCGATTATTAGCGACGCTATCGAATGGTGTGTTCAATACAGTGTGTTTTTTTTTTCAAAATCAACAGGTTCGATTCCTGGCTAGAAATATTGATTTTTCAAAAATCCAATGATGCAGTTTTAGTTTTCATCAAAATCGAGCCCGCGACTCCTTTGAGTACTTTTCGTTAGTCCTCATAGTTTCGGATTTGGCCATCCACGCCCACTTGAAAAATTCACCCTGTATATCTAGTATACCACGTCGTTTTTGCAGTATATTATTATATATTTTTGTTGTACATATTATGCCTATAAAAATGGCATATATGAAATTTCTGGCGATTCTGGGTTCTTTTTTAGCCATCTCTTTTGTACAAAAATACATACAGTTACGAACTGACACACACTACAAACTGTGCATGCTACCTCATAATATCATTATTCAAATTAAAACAGAATGAATGATATCATTTTATTTTGTTCGTAACAAAAGGTTTCGGGCACATTCGTTTTACGGCGCGGTCGACGGCGCGGTCCGGACTATGATAAATGTTTCAACTTTACATCTCCGGTGTTACGATAAACAAACAACTTGTGAAGAGAATCACTGTAGTTGTTTAGGATGGAATTAAATTAATTCTGATTTATGACAACCTTCGTAGTTTATTAAACTATCGGTCATGAATTCATTTAGGAATAATTGCGATTCTATTTCAGAATAATGATAGATAACAAATGACAACCATAATAAATGTCCCTTTACTACTTCAATAGGGTCGCTACGGAAAGTAATGTAGCGGTGCTACGAACTGCTACGAACGCTGCTACGAGATAGCTACGAAGCCATATCGCGTAGCAAATGTCTACAGGTTTATTTTTTTTCATCATCATAATCAGCCTATAATGTTCCCACTGCTGGGACACAAGCCTCCTCTCTGTGAGAGGGAGTGGGCCGTAATACACCACGCGGGCCCAGTGCGGGTTGGCAGATATCACATGTCTTGGAATTTTTGGTTCTAGGAGATGCCGGTTTCCTCACGATGTTTTCCTTCACCGTTTTGAGAGCAGTGGTGATGAAATAATTTACACAAAGTAAAGCGCCTGTCTAGGTTCGAACCTACAACCTACAACTCGTAAGTCGCGGCCGATACCACGTAGGTAAAAAATTAACTTCTTATTCGGTACAAACATAAAGCCTGTAATTAAATATAACTTCTCCTTGATACATGCGTGCCTGTCACTAATTCCTCTTAACAAGACAAACAGACAGCTAATGAAACCGACCTCCATACAAGTTAGTCAAGTTTGACGTGTAACTTGTATGTAATATTAAGTATGAACCCTGAAGCACGTGTAAGACATTTGTCGGCTCGAGGTGACGATACCGTCACGTCAGTTTAAAGTGTTCTGATTTTATCAATTATACTCCTCTCTCTCTCTTTACTCTTGTGATTTATGCAACCAAACTTTTTACGATGACACTACCAACCCGCTCCTGCTTCGCACGGTGTCTACGACTTGACAAAACACCATAATGTAAGTTTAATATTAATGTATTATACAGGTAAACAATTCGGAATAAATTCTGTATGTGATTATGAACACCGCATCAAAACCCGTTGCGTAGTTTAGAAGAACAAGATGGCCACACAGACGGACACGTCCAGCGACATCAGTTTATAATATTATGTTTAGATATAGATTATGTGACTGACGTGTTCTTTTGAGGTGATTCCCCACCTCCGAAGACAGTAAAATTGTGAATTAGGAACACAATATGTTTGAAATTATTTGAAATATTTTAGTCGGAATTTATTCGAAGGTATTGGAACCGTTAGGCTTCTAAAGTAAAGTACACAATATTAAGATCTCAGGTTTGTTCTAAAGTAATACTTCTGCAACTGTTGGTGTCAGAACAAGCAAGACCTTCATAATGTGTAGTTGAACGTGAACGTCTAACAAGTGAACCGGGTCAAACTAGGATCTCATAAGCTTCTGGGTTTAAGTTCATAGGCAAGTTGAATAGTGTCACAGACAACACACAAACAATTTATAGAAGACTAGCTTCTGCCCACGGCTTCGTGCACATACTACCGGGATAAATACATAGTATCCCTTGTCTTGACCTAATTCAGGTCATGGCCTACCAGTGTGCCTGAATACATTTATGCGTGAAAAGGTAACACACAGACACAGGCACTGTCGCATTTATAATATTGATATAGATTAAAGGCGTTAGAAACAAAATAATCGCTGAAGAAATTGTAGCTAAAACAACATAGACTCTCTTACAGGTTCTATTTTCATGCCAAAGTAATGAAATGATTTATGCGTAAGAACGTTCACGTCGTTCTTACGCATAATACCCGACTGTAATCGCAATGCCAAAAGGTGACTAACAATCTCCACACTTGAACTCCTTGCTCCTTGCCACGATTTGAAGTGGTTTTAACTGATGTTGAGGTACCTTTCAAAAATTGAGTTTGTCATTATGTGGAGGTGGGTCGTTAGGGCGTCTATATTCACGTGACCTTGATGAACCGTAAGATGTACTGGTACTTAGAGCAAGTAAACATTACACGTGGAATGACTAAACTTGAATGTAAAACGGGAGTAAATATAGCCAAAATGTAAGTAAACACTTTGATTGTAAACATACCATTGGTTTAACATAATCAAGTAAATAAACAACTTATCACCGAGTTTGGCCAGATCTTTGCGCTCTCCGGTAGGAATTAAGTTTTATCGAAAACTGGATTGTGTTTTAATTATTATGTTTTTTTGTAGTAGTTGTAGTTCTAATGTTACACTTTAAATTCGAACTGTTTATTCAACCTTTATTTTTCAATAAGCGACACTTCCTATCACTATTATGTCCCGTACAAAGCTATTGCCGTCATAACCTAAATTGGTCGCCATCTTTGACCCAGCACTTCAAAACTGCTTTTCTAGTACCTACCCATAACAAACAGTTTCAACCTACATACTAGATGACCTTTAAAATACAACAACCGTAATGCCAACCTACCAAGTCCGAAACACTGAAGCCGCAGGAATTGGCTTCACAGTCCGCACTGCTAACAACTTGACAACTAGTCGTACCAAACTTCTCCTTATTGTTATTTCCTAGTTTCCTGAATTCGTTGTACTCGATGTTCTTGCAAATTACGAGTCAACTTCACTGCACGATAAAGTCAAACCGACTGAAATATTTAATGTTGTTTGGAATTAAAGGCTACAGCTCTGGAAATATTTTGTAGCATGATTTCTTTTTAGGTCGCAGCAGGAACGGCATTTTTAAAGGTGACAGCAATTTTACATCTTTAATCTAAAGATACCTTTACTTACTGTGTGATGGTTGATAGAAAATGTACGAAAGTGATGAAGATTTTGGCATCGCGGTACGGCCCGCCCAAATCTGCAGCCCTTGAGACTGAAAAAACTTATTTTATATGCACATTGATTAAAATCAAGCCACAAATATTAATTAAAGTTTATTAGTATTTACAATCTAAAACTTTTAATTTACTTTATTTGCGTGTCTGAAATTAATTACATTGCCAATGATTAATATAGCCCCGGGCAATATTCATTAACTCTCTCAACTATACAGCAGTGATACCTTGTGATGGGACTTTGTACTCGCGACATCAAAGGACTCATTGTAATACACGTAACGGAAAATAAAAGCATTGTAATAAGCATTGAAAGAGCATAAAATAATTATGAGCATTTTGTATAAAGTCTTACTGCAGTTTAGTGTGGAAATGTTCTCATAAATGTTTCACTTATTTGTTTTATGAAGATGATCTTTGAACGTAGGTATAATTCTTTTAATTAAAAGAATTATACCTACAATTTTTTCTTCGTGCAAAAGCTTTTTCGTTTCAGGAATCCTTTAAAATTTGTGATATATTGCGTCTACGACTTAAAGCATTTGAAAACAACACATTTTTCTCCTGAACCGGAAAAATCTATAATGATCTACGTTGGTTTCATTCATACGCTGCACATCTTTGCACATAGTGAATGAAGAAGTATTGTATAAGACAGAAAATTTTGGAAATTCGATCTGACTAAACACGGTTATATCTAACTAGCTACGCCCCGCGGTTTCACCCGCGTTAGTTTGAGGAAAAAACCTACTAAAATATATTCCATTACTAGAGTATTACTTAAGATTATTACTCATACCCTCATGTCCGGCCGCCTTGCGGAGATATTTTAAAACTATGATGATGATGTCAAGGGCAATTTTGTTCAAAATTAAATACTTGTGATAAATAACGTATTTATTTGGATGAGGATTAATATCATGTTTTAAACACCATCGCAAATAATGCATTATTTTAGAACAAATTTGATTACCATAAAAAGGGTTATAGTGAGTCAACCTTAAAAGATATACCCACATATGCTGTCGAGGACTTTTTTTAGTACTTATAAAGGGGAACAATTCTGTCATATATGATTTTTGCGTTGTCAGCGTACGCAATGGAAGCTCTCAAAAGGAATAATGTTTCCCGTTTTTGCAACATTTTTCATTGATACTCCGCTCCTATTGGTCGTAGCGTGATGTTGTATAGCCTATAGCCTTCCTCGATAAATGGAATATCCAACACAAAAATAATTTTTCAATTCGAACCAGTACCTAGTTCCTGAGATTAGCGCGTTCAACCAAACAAACTAACAAACAAACTCTTCAGCTTTATATTATAACTAGCTTCAGCCCGCGACTTCGTTCGCGTGAAACTTCTTGTTTCCCCCGAGCCACCCCGTCGTATCGCATCACCCGCCCGCGGTATCACTTAACGTTCTTTTTTACTTTTTTTCTTTTTGCTCGGCTCCTAAGGGTCATAGCGTGATGTTACATAGCCTATAGCCTTCCTCAAGAATTGGGCTATCAAATGCAAGAAGAATTTTTCAAATCCGACTGGTAGTTCCAGAAATTACCCCCTACATACAAACTTACATACAAACTTACAAACTTTACCTCTTTATAATATTATAAGTATATAAGTATAAGTATAAGTAATAAGTATAGATATTAGTATAGGCAATAATCAAGCTCTCGAACTAAGCCTTCAGGTTTGAAAGCCTCTATAGTAAAATGGATTAGGTACTGAAAATCCCTTTTTTATTGCAACTTAATCCAATCCATAACACGTATTGTGGACTTAACAATATCAACTACATCATTTTAATAGCTTTTCAGCATTCAATAGTAACTAAGCCGTTCTAAACTATCGCCAGAACAACAAATTGTGTTTATTTCGCAATAAATCTACTTGGCCATCTTAAGGCCATCGGTCAATATTTTTTGTTTACGGAGAGTCTCTCAGATAGATATCCGAGAGGTTGTCCGTAAACAAAAAAACCGTCAAGTGCGAGTCGGACTCGCGCACTGAGCGTTCCGTACTTTATGGTTTTCGGATTTTTTCCTTTATTTGTGCTACATGCCTTACTTCTTGCCAAATTTTACGATTCTAGGTGAACGGGAAGTACCCTATAAATTATGATTCCCTTGAGTGTCGAAATATACGTTTTTTGCGGCATAAACGGCCGCATGTTAATAGAACACGGTAGCAAAATTATTGAAAACGTTGGTACTACCAAATTTTTGGGTTTAAATATAGATCAAAGGCTGGATTGGAAAGTACACACAGAGGAACTAAGCAAAAAAATAAGCAAATCTGCTTATGCTCTTTATAAACTGTCTTCGATTTTAGGTACCGACGCTTTGCTTACTGCATATCATGGCATCGTTGGCTCAATCTTAAGATACGGGGTTATTTTTTGGGGCAACTCGTGTAATAGAGAACTAATCTTTAAGTTACAGAAAAGGTGTCTCAGAGCAATGTTTGGACTAATATGTACTGATACGTGTAAGCCATATTTCATCAAAAATAAAATATTAACACTCCCGTCATTATACATTTATGAGGTTGCCGTCTTCGTTAAAACAAACCCAAATCTTTTCAAGAAGCTATCAGATACTAATACCCGGAGTAGACGGGACTATAGTAAATGTACTATATTGGACTGTCTTGCACATAATGTGTGCAAGACAGTCCAATACAGCACTGATGCATAAAAGTGTCTTTTGCATGGCGCCAAATATATTCAATCACATTCCGCCACACATTAAAGAATTGAATGTTAACTTATTTAAGAATAAATTAAAGAACTTTCTAATTCAAAAAGCCTATTATAATATTTCCGGGTTTTTAACAGACAAAGTATAGATATAGTTTTATTTAGGTACCTTTCTGTTTTAACATTTGTGGTTTTAAATTCATTATTGAGATTATGTATAATATTCAAGTAAATTGATCTGACTTGTGTGAAATAATATGTAGATTTTTTATTCCGAATTACTTTGACTTTTTGACTAGCTATTATACATTATTATTATACATTTCGATGACGAGTTGATGACACTATCCTGTAGTACATTTATTATAATTTGATTGTTTATTTCTTTGTCTCTCATTTTACATGTTAATTTCTTTGAATAATGGACAAACCTACTAATAAAAATGACCTACCGGCTTATATTTGTACGCCGTTAAGGCAAAACATGACTGTGCTATAATTTTATGTAACATCTTGCATGCCATGTGTGTGTATACTTATGTTTTGGACAAATAAATGATCTATCTACAATTTAAGGTGATCTATCTATCTACAATTATCTTCTTTTTTCGTTTTAACTTAGAAATTTGATTTTTTCACAGCTTCAAGGGACTGTAGACTTGAGTATATAGTCTTAATTTCAACTCGATATCTTCACGTGTTTCCGAGATAAAGGGTCTTGAAAGACAGACGGATAACAAAGTGATCCTATAAGGGTTCCGTTTTTTACTTTGAGGTACGGAACCCTAAAAATATTAATTTCGCAAATGGGATACCAATACTATGAAACAGCCTGTAAGTAATATTGCCACATAATCCTGAGATTATTTCGCGCTAAGCAAAAACTTTCATCCTAAGTTATCACTTAAGTTGTAAGAAACTCGTTACTTAATATTACATCATTCTATATTGGACGGTAATCTCTTTCGTTCCCAAGTACGAAACGTATGATTTTATGTGGTGCTATTAATATAGGACATACTTATAATTTTATGTTATAACCATTAAACTTCCTGTACACCTGGGAAAAAGGTTTCTAAAGTTTTAATCGGGCGTTTTACGATGTAATACCTTCTTATGTAACATTTTGTAACGTGGACGTTAACAGTACTATTTTTGCGACATTCTGAAAGAAACCAGTCTAATTACAGAATATCAATCAAGTTCCTTTTGTAACAATCTTGATTCTTTTATTTTCGTAAATCTGTGACGTAAGCTTTATTTGATAGTCCGATTGACGTCACAAACTCAATCATATTTGTGTAATAACTAAAATAGATCCGTCGGAATTTGGCAATAATCGTAATTTGATAGATCATTGACGTTGGTTGCTTGCCGCTCATTATACACTTGGTGCGAAGAGTTTTCAACTCGGTTTATATATATTAAAAGTGTCAATAGTTTTTATGCAGTTGCACTGCACGTTAGGAAAAGGCAGATTTCAGTGTGGCTGCGCCGTCCGACATCCTGAGGGGTTGGTTATTTTGAAATAAACGCTTTGAGTTTGAGTTGCTTCGAGGAAATTGATCGGATTCATGGCCTGCTGCTTCGCATTTAGGCTCCTGCAGACAGACTCTAGTAGAACAATTTCTATGGAAACTACGTGGAAATTATTCTACCAGGATCGCGTTGCACCGTCGCATCGCGCCTGTCTGTGGGAGTCTTTACTGTATTACCTCAAACTACTACTTTTCTGTTCCAAATCATATATTGCCTACGATATGAAACGATTGTTTTAAAAAGGGGACAGTAAAAACCCAAAAAATATTTCGGTGAACTGCTGTAGGTGATATCCGCACTGGCAGCAGTATCAGCGCCCGCTGCAGGTGCTGTGTATTTGATGTGCAAGCATATCGCGAATATTTCACAGGATCTATAGTTTGCTCAGGGCTGCTACAGAAAATATTGGCGAATATCCATTGAACCACATTAAAAATAGTCTTTTTTTTTTGTAATTTATACATAGTGCGAGCGAGTTAGGACTTTTATATAATTTGTAAAGAGTTCTCATTAGACATATTTACCACCAAACACTTATTTACACGTACCTACTGTGTTGATTTGGGTTTGGTAGTAAATGGATTACTGTGCCTACTAAGTTTTATTTTATGCTGCTTGTTAGTGATCCTAAGATTTCCAGTACCTACTTAATGTTTTCTGTTGTTACCTGTGAGAACCTGTAACTGGCTCTCTGCAACTAATCCGTCGTTATTCTTCTGTTTTAGCTGTTGGTATAAATCATGTTATACAGAATATTAATATTAAACTGAGGATTAAGGTAACCCAATTTAAGAAAAGGTGAGTAATGTTACTATTTATAAAGATACAAAAAACGCTGGTAAACAGAACGAATAGGCTTCGACGTTGAGAAATGACCGGGATTTGTTGTGAAAAACTACAAGCATTTACGTGTCTGAGCGTCGTGAGTGATGCGGGGTAGCCCTGGGACGCCCGGCCATTGCAGATAGTGGCCGGGCAATGCGAATATTGCAGATAGCGGTTGGGCAATGCGAATATTGGCCGTGGAGCGAATAAAAACGGTTGTCCGCACACAATACGAGATACTGTTGTTTATGTCCCGGTCGCGACTCGCGGGCATGCGGCTTTTGTGTAATTGACTTGATTCCGCGCGCTATTGGACTGATTCGGCGAAACAAAATTGTTATCTACGTTTTATCAACGTCATACCATTTTCTCGGAAAGATGAATTAATTAACAATAAGTAGCTTTTTGTAGCCTTAAATTTTTTCAGTGCCCTGAGAGTAGCAACGTAATGTGAAATGTAATGTGAAACATGCCATGCTATAAAATAACATGCTGATAACAAACTACAATAAAATTGTAGATCGTATTTGAAACTGGCCTTAATTAATATTGGCGTACATGCGGTAGCAAGTATACATACAGACCAATTATTTGCTAATGAGGTATTCACAAGCTCGAATAATAATTAAATGTACTTGAGATGTAGTGTAGTTACGAAACAATCCGAAATTCGACGAAAACCGACGAAAGCTGAAATTATATGAGTGCTTACGTTAACGAATTAAGCGTTCCCAAACGAAAATAGTGTGACCTTATCTTTGTAGTTATATTATTCACTTCGTCTGTTTAAACTAAACGAGTTATATTTTAGTTAATATGTACTCAGTCAATGCAGACAGTCTCGGCCTTTAAGGAACGTCGAGTCGTGTCTTCGTACAAAAATGAAGCCGCCAGAACGTGAATGTCGTCCTGCACCACGGATACCGATCCTGCACCCGAATTGCCTAACACGCTATTAATCACAATCTGAATCATATTGAAGAATATTGCTATACAATATTATAGAACCAAGATTGTAAACTATTCATGTTTTTTTGTCGATGTATAAATCATTTTGTTACATAATAACAACTGTTACATAATATTGCAAAAAATAATTCGTTAAATAACGCTACTCAAAACCGTTTACTTTCATACAGTTTAATTTTTCCCTTACAAATCCATACAAACATTTTTTACAATAAAAAGGTGAGCAAGTAACAGTGAAGTGCACTTATAAGTTTTTAAATGGAGAGATTCAACCGACTTCAGAAGATTAAATAAATAACTTGAATAACGAAGTCCTTCGCGACCAAGTTGAAAAGGAAAGTTATGATATGAGATTTACTGAAACGAAACTACCTGTGATTGTTTTATTACAAGTTTATTTATTTACAGTACGAAGGTAAACAGCATGTTGTGACATGCTATAGACGATCTCGTAATTATTGCTTGTCACTTAAACGAAAAGATAAATTTGAATATGTGAGTTAGGCAGTTTCAGCCTTAGTGAAGGATCAATTTACTGGGAATTGTTGTCAACATTGGTAAAGCAATTATTAGGTCGGCAATACCTGAATAATTTGAAAGTACTTTTATGTCGACCCTACATAAGAGCGAATGTCACTAAAATCATTCGTCACTAAAGTTTTTTAGTTTTAAAAAAGAAAAAAAGGCATTTTAAAAAACGCACTATTGGTTTCTCACTAGAGATGTAGATATGGCGAAAACAAAATCATCGATTAACAAGCTGAAGGAAGTCTGGAGGAACAGAAATCTCTTCAAGAGCTCGGAGCTGTCAGCCTCCGTGTCACCTTATTGCGTTACGTACAGACGCCAATACATCAAGCTACTACAATCTGTCAAATTTCTTTCATAGATTTTCAACTTTATAACTGAAGGACAAGGTTCAAAGTCAGTTTCGGGTAGCTAGATGTGCGGGCGTCTGTACAATTCGGCGCCCACCGCCGCGAGCTGCCGGCTGCTAGGGCTGTACCAATCGCTTTTTTACTTTTTTTGTTCTTATCCTAGGTTTTTAAAAACCTGATAAATTCTGTTAATTTGATGTTAAATTCCATTCGAAATGTTATTATCGGTTGACTAGAATAAGAAAAATAATTCGTAAGCTGACTTGTACAACAAACAAATTGAATGTGCTCTCAATTTGAACCGGTTTAATGGCTGACAAGCAAAAGTTGATCATTATTAAAAGCTGTGTCTTTAGAACGTATTTTTTAAGTTTACGTCCTCTATACTATTATTCTGGTAGACAGAAGTGTTTCATTCTTCTAAATCACGATGTTTAAGATGACATCCAGTCTCAGACAGCACTTGTAAGCATTTCGACAACACTCAATCTATAAATTATAATCTAAATCATTTTGAAGGATATTGCTAATCCATTATTTTTCTTTGCTCCTGTTTCATGTTTTTTTTTTACCTAATATTAATAAATAAATATCTTCTGCCTTTATTGTATGTATAGATAACTAATTATTTACACTAGGAACAAAATAAATGACTAACGAATACAAAACCAAAAGGACACTTAGACTCGTCCGCATCACTGTCATCCGGAAACATTGATAAGTTATACTTGATTGATTATATTTCTCACTTCTCAAAATACATTTTCCTCGACGGAAGCGCCCTGTCAATCACTAGGTTTCAATCTAATGGAGTAATTAACTAAAACAGAATTACCGATTTGTGCCGCCCCTAGCGCGAGGTATCGAATTATCTACCGAACCCGAGAACCTCTGGTGTCTCCACCTTTAATTAACTATTTCATTAAGGTATTCGTGTTACCGTTTTCAGGATCCATAATTGATCACCATGGATTTGAGGAAAAAGTAATATATTTCGTAATATGTTGGAGTTGAGAAGCAATTTCTTGGAGCTTTGGGGGATTTGGATTAAATCTAATAAGTTTTAATTTTTTAAGTTTTTTATTTTTTTATTTTTTGTGGATTAAATCTAATAAGTTTTAATTTTTTGACTTAATTTTTGTCTGTTAGAAAACGGATTCTACCAACACACAGTGCGGTTGTACCTCAACTCTGCGCTACTCTGTTGTTTTTTTTGTCATGAAATAAAAACGAGAACCCGCCCTCAAACAAAGATGATCGTTTAGCTTCAAAAGTAAACAAACATCAATAAACACAGGCTGACCTCCTCACGACCCTCCATCCATCACGACAACTGCACGGAGGGCCTCGGCAGAGTCGTAAACGTCCCACGATATTTATACCGCTATAAACAGACGGGATATGCAAATTGCACGAAAATACGATATTCTGTGAGTGATAAGGGGACATGGAAACTCAATAGCCCTGTGTGGCTAAACGTAGACACCATCCCTACCTATTACACAAGGTTTCTTTATCTAAAAATAATTATTTTTTTCCTGTTAGTGGGACAAAAAAAACTTTTTTACAAAAAAAAACAACCGACTTAAAAAAAAACCACTACAAAGTGATAAATAACTTTAATTTCGGAAGTCGGTGTCGTTGGTTCCGCATTTTCGTTTTTTTGACACCGACTTCCGAAATTAAAGTTATTTATCACTTTGTAGTGTTTTTTTTTAAGTCCTTTTTTTTTTTTTTGTAAAAATGTTTTTATTTTTCACTTTTTAGCTGTACCTACCCCACAAAAAAGTAAACGAAAAGATCGTTAATGTAGAAAATGTAGGTAAATTTTTAGATTTTTGTTGATTTTTCAAAAACCGCTTGTCCGATTTCGATAAAATTTTCATGTAACCATTTGGGAAGTATACCCTTTCCAACAAAATAAAGAATTTTTCAAATCGGTCCAGGCGTCTTCGAGAAATCGGGGAACATACATAAAAAAAAAAAAAAGATTCCGACGAATTGAGAACCTCCTCCTTTTTTTGAAGTCAGTTAATAAATAAGCCACAAAAAGTGGTTGGTTCTACAGTTATCAGACAGTGTTGTCAGTCATATTCAAAAACCCTTAGAAACACCACAGAATATTTCTTATAAAGTTCTTTGAGCACAAACAACTTGGGACTCGCTAAATGCCAGTGACATCCCTATTAAGTCCACCTAAAGTCCTCTGCAAAAATCTTATGAAACAGCCAATTTGTTACTCAAACTACTTTATGAAAAGCTTTAAAAACGGGGACAATTGCATAATGTATTCGTACAAATTAGCCTCATTCCGGCCATTAGGCGTCAGTTGGCTGGTCGCCCGCCCGGCCGGTACTGAGCGCGCCACAACACCCACATTACCACTTGATGTGCACTTTTCTTACACAGTTACAGTGCACTTGGTGAGCGTGACTTGCTGTATAAACCTGTTTGACAGAAGTTCAACTTGACACTTAAAGATAATGACAATAAGGCCAGTTTTTCACGACATGCAATGTGAACACATCCTTAATCATACTTGTTTTCAGGTAAGTTACGAAGTGTTATATTCTGTAGGATCACAATCAACCCAAAACGTACTTCGATCAGTGTTTTATTAAGTAGAGCAGTTGCGGTAGCCCTTTGAGTGATTCAAATTGATTTCATAGTTTGTATCCGTTCTGCTGACTACACCTAATAAACGTTGTAGGTATAGCGTCTGTATAGTTACACAACGCTTTGTCTTCTTCTTTTGAAAATCAAATTACTGACAATTGAAAAAGAGAAAACGGTGTGTAACTATTCATTTGATATAATACGTTTATTAGTAAGGGGGGTAAGGCTACTTGGAGTATTGTTAGAAGTAGAACTTCTGTATTGCTTTGTTATGCCACCACGACACAGAAAACATTGAATGGAATAACATTTTTATGGAAATGATCGGGTTTAGCCAAACCGACGTTCCAGTTAACTGTTACATATAGATACACTGATAACACTATTTAACCGACGAAAAAATGAGGAGGTTATATTTTGGAAGAGAAAGGTTTGTCTTATTTGTGGTCTCATGACTATGCTTGGATGCTGGTGAATACAAATTTGTTTATTTCTTTATTACGTTAAATCATTTTATGAGCTAAGTTGAGAAGCATAATAATATTTCCTTAGATCGTGGGACAAGTAGGTAAGCTCAGCCAGGCATGTCAGCCTAATTATATTTTCTCTCGTTTTATAGCTTGACTGCGCTCTTAATAAATTTAATATTTTATAGGATGGCTTTCAGTGCCACTCAAGTGAATGAACGAAACTCTCTCATCGTAGATACAATGAGAGAGTTTCCTTTACTGTTTACTTAGGTATTAAGCACTGTCAAGGAAATTAATTGTTTAACACACCCTACGTCAACTCGCCGTGATAAGTGTCAGTTTACACAACTGTCAAAGAATGACAGTTATGAATTGAACGGCAATTTATGTTGGAAGTCAATTTGCTGAACTCTTGACTTCCTTGAACTTGTGGTGTAGGTACCTACGCGTCGCAAGTCCGTTTGTCGCACGGTGCCAATAAATTCGGATCTTGGTGATTATTACACATGGTTGGAATTTGTGAAAGACAGGATAGCAGAATTTATAAAGAGTGAAGTTCAGAAAACAAAATATTTAATCCTTCAAAAAGCCTTATTCTTGAGATTCCTTATGACTGTGTAGCATATTCATAAAAAAATCAATTTGACGTCTCTGAAAGGATCACTACGTTAATATCTTTTCCGATAATAGGAGTTCATTCGCTGGTACCTATGTGCGACCGTCGTGCGTTGGCGGCTTTATCCATCATATCTTTTACGAGGTAACATGACAAAGGAGAGGCCGGCCGTGTCCTAGATATAGGTAATTTTTAGATTCTGTTTACGTGATGCTAATATCGGACGGCGCTTTATACCTATCGGATGTATGGCCGGAGATAGGTACGAGTGGTCGTACCGTTTGTTAGTAAAGAGAGGATGGATTATAAACTTTATTAAATTCCATACGGGGAGATAATAATACTGTCATTGCATTTTTGATAACAATATTTAACAGGTATCAAATGTGGTTAAGTAAATAAATATTGCATTATTTTACCTGATGGAAAGTGTTCTTAGGCTGTCAAATAAAGACAAGCTTCTGTAAAAACACCAGCATAGCCTTGGGTTAGTCACTCAGATACAATCACAGTGACATGAACATAGTTTATAGCCAAATTCTATCATCGACCACCCTCAGACAGACATTGCTCATCTCCATAAAATTATCCCATAACCTCTCCTAAACCATGGTAAACGATAGTTTAGCCCTAACCGGCGCTTAAGTTGTGTACATACGTTAACTAAACTGTCGGCTAACGAGCGGGCCCTCCCGGCCCTCGGTGTATCGCTTCAGATCTAACTCGCGGCCGCAAGTAATTAAAACAGAGAGAAGATTAGCATTCATTAACTGACGGTAACAGGTAGAGGTATTATGTAAGAAGGTTCAGAAGACCACTTCCTAATACCAGACGATTAGGAAGCTAAGCAAACGTAATCCAAAAAGCCCTCAGGTATAGCAAGCAATCTTCACAAGAGCCCATAGGTGGATTAGAGTGGAGGGATTGAGCTCCGTGATAGGCTATTGGAGAAGCCGCTGTGAGGGGGCTGCTGTAGGCATCTGTTGAAGATGATTAACGCAAGTAAGGAGGAACACAGTGACCCTTGTCTGTCTATAATAATAATAATAATATAATATTCCACAACTATCACACAACGCCATCTAGTCCCAAGCTAAGCAGAGCTTGTGTTATGGGTACTAGAGAACTGATAAACATACTTATATATTTCTAAATACATACATATTATAGATAAATTACACCCAGACACAGAACAAATGATCGTGGTCATCACACAAACATTTGTCCTGGGTGGGAATCGAACCCACGACCTCCGGCATAGCAGTCAGGGTCACTAACCACTAGACCATCAGGCCTATCAAGTGTACTTTACGCGTCCATTGAAAATATCTAAAATAATCTGCCGTCGGAACACAAGGGTGGTGCGGGGAATTACTGGACATTGTAACACAAACGATCCTCCAGAGATTCTGAAGATCCCTAATCTACGTGCCTAGAATTAATTACGATTCGATAAACTTGACGTTTAGCTACCAAAATTGTCACTTATCATAGTAAGCGGTTCTTCTGAACCTATTTTATTGTAAAGAAAGGCAAGAGGCGCGTAATCTCCACTCAGCTCCGCTCTGCTCGCTCGGAGCGACAGTGACAGCGGTGTGCACTCAGCGCCATTAGTGCACTTTAGTAGAACAACTCGTGGTGCTAATGTGAGACCCCCGTTGAGATCGGTGCTCAGTTGTTGAACGGAGTTAAGAGACCGTCTTTAAAGGACGGAAGAGATAGCTTGTGTTGAAATTACATATTTTAAAGTATACTTGTGTGAATGTAGGTAATTGTAATTGTCTCCTAATGGAACTGATCCCAATGTTTGCTCTGTAAATAAACACCTAACTATCTCATAGGCTAGATAGTTGTTTTGATTGTGGGGGGGGCTGTTGTTCGGAATTTAATCACTTATGTACAAACCCGCTTTTATTCCAAACAATTTTTCTCGTGAAAATTGATCTACCATGCCACTGAATTGAAATATTCTTCGAGTCACTGACCCGAGTAATACACATTCCGTATTCCTTATTTTCCTTAAACCTAGCCTCAAATTAAATCCTTTGAATATATGTATTTCTAAACAATATTGTCCATTGACAATAAAACATTGAACACCAATTATTTTTTTACTCCCCAAGCTGGGGAAACTCGGAAAACTCGGAACTCGACAAAAAGCCTCCGATGGGTAGTTCCGGCTTTTAACTGGAGCCACGCCAAATGTTCCATAAGCCGCACCTGAGGCTTCCTGCTGCATTGGACGCATTTTTCATATTTTTTCTTGTGGTACGAGTATACTTGAGTAATTTATGTTTCTGAAGAAATTTAGATTGAGTTTTGAAAGTAAATTAGTTTTTAATAAAATATTAAGTACTACTGTTTAGACTACTTGGCACGATGGCCCAGCGGTTACGACCTCGCCTCTCATGCACGAGGTTGTGGTTCAAATCCGGGCAAGTACCAATGTGACTTTTTCATTTGATATGTACTTTCTGAGTTATTCTTGGACATTACTCACATTGGTAAAAGAAAAACATCGTGAGGAAACCTAGATTTATCTATATATTTATATAAAATTCAAAGTCCTGGCTGACTGATATATCAACGCACAGCCTAATCCGCTGATCCTAGAGACATGCAATTTGGAGGGTGTGTTCTTTGTGAAGAGTAGGTATCCACTAAGAAAGGGTTTTTCGAAATTCCACCCGTAAGAGAGTGAGTGGGGGGAGGGTGAAATTTCACGCGGACGAAGTCGCGGGCAGAAGCTAGTAACAAATATAGGTCTAAAATCATCAACACGTCTTGAGCAAGCGTGGTGAACAGTGCTCATGCTTTCTCTGACTGAGAAGAGGCGTTTGCCCAGCAGTGCGACAATAAATAGGCTGGTGTTGTTATTTCATTGTACTCCTTCAGCAGGTATGTAAACAGAAAAGTTCTGAAAGTCCTTTCATTTTCACCGTGGAAACACAGCACCTCCATTAAAACATAACAAACCCGTAAAGACGTAAAAAAGTCGTATCATTTTATAGCAATACATGGGAAT
Organism: Amphipoea oculea; assembly: GCA_945859645.1. NCBI lineage: Eukaryota > Metazoa > Arthropoda > Insecta > Lepidoptera > Noctuidae > Amphipoea > Amphipoea oculea. The sequence goes on from OX243873.1 coordinate 23,126,846, forward strand.
ATTTTCATTTGAATACGTCGCGACTACAGGCTCATTCTACTTTCAGGCACGAGTGTGACTGTGAGTCACGTAGCTACGTAATTGATTAACATTCAACTATAAATCTTGCGGTTTACGACTCAAAATCACTGGAGTAATTAGGACACCGTTCTTCTTAATAGGATTTGCGTTTGTGATTATTTTGACGTATAGTGTATATTGCAGGAGAGGTAAAGGCGGTGGTTTGCACTACTCGCATGTTTAGTCAGTAAATGCAGATAAAAAGTCACTTATAGTGCGGTCAGCAAGAAAAAGTCCATAAACACTGTCACTTTTACATTTATGAGAATGGACACAGAAATGTTCCATAACCTGCTTTTTAAATTTTGATATATGTATTAGCTAAGAGTTAATTATTCGTTTTCGGTTTTATAATTATATATTTTGCCTTATGATATTAAAAAACGGAAGGGTTAATCAACTTTGGTTGCCGACTGTTTCTACACAGATATTCCATGCTTTGCGTGACCTTTGAGTAGCTGTCTCATATGAAAGTAAGTAATTTCCAGAACTATGTATAATTATGTATATCATCCACGTTCTGAAAGCAGTACCTAAGCTTTCAGAACATGAATGATTTAAATGTCAAGCGTCTGTACTTGACATTTTAATTTGAAATATTTCTTTATCTTTGATATTTCTCAGTAATTGTATTTTTAATAACAAGTGGGTATCATATAATTTTAGGTGTCGAGTCAAAGGAGAATGCCGTCAAATATATGGCGCCCTGTACCAAACGAAAAGTCCGCTGTCACATCCAAACCTAGTGTATTTGGAGGAGAATTGATATATTGCTAACTATTTTTTAAATGGATTTCCGCAATTCGTATTTATTTGCCTCCTTAATATTTTGATGGTACGTTCGAGAAAATAACGAATGAACGATGACGATGAATGATGAAGATTATTGCATACACTTAACAAAATCGCGGAACAGGTGGATTTATTTACTTGTTCTCTGAATGAGTTCACAAAATTTACTATACAAGTGATAAGCTGTAATGAAAAAAATATTGTTTAAGACCACGCTACCGATTTGGAGTAACCTGTAATGATAGTTGTGAATAATAAATAAATTACCACACAAAGACTACGTTATGGAAACCTGACGTACTTTTATTTTTGATGTTCGAAATCTGGGAATCTTTTTCATAACAAAAACGTACTTAAATATAATTTAAAATATAGGAGTAATTTTATGAACTACACACATACATTTAGGCACACAAATACATTTTTTTTATTCATTTCTTTGTGAGTGCTCCCTCGCAAGTTGCTACGGTCCCATGGCATTATCCATTTGTTGTTTGATTTTAACATTAATATTAGACTAATAATTGGCTATTATTTACTTAATACTTTTGTACACACAAAAAACAAAAGAAACTAGCATACCTACAGGATATAACAAGAACCAAGGTATTTCTTGTTTATAAAGCAATTTATACCAACAGGACTACGACAGGATGTATCCACGAAGAGGCGAAGACATATTGTGTAATATAATAACAGATTGTGTGTAAGTATTTATCTACGAGGAAAAGTAGGTTTATTCTATACCTACATGACACATAATAATAGTCCAATGGTGCAGTCACTCTCATTGTCCGACGATGGGACGGCGATCCGACACGAACCGAGAGAGATAAAGCGCAGGACCATCGGCTTAACGTGCTTTCCGAGGCACGGGGGTATCACACCGCCAATTTCTAAACTCCGTCCTGTTACTGAGAATTTTAATTTCAATTTGAATCCAACCCAGGACCGCACGCAAAGCTGTCGTGCTTGCGGCCACGAGACCAACGCGGCTGTTATAATACACGTACATAGTAAAATTAGGACACATCTAACTTCACAAAATCGTCACAAAAGCATATATTATATAATATTCGTAATCCGCCATTGTGGCAAGTTCTCGACCCTCACACGTTCAAACGCGAAGGGTTCTTGAATGGCTGGTAACGAAACCGAATGATTCGCTCTAACTGGGTCAAACAGCCCCCAGTGACCGGTGATGATGTATGAAAGGTTCTGACAGACGTCAAACGAGTGTATAATACCCGGATTCGAATATGGAACATCGAACTGTAGAGATAGTTCGTCTTTGTAGAGCGCCGTCTCTGTCACTCATGCCTGGGTTACAGTCTCGTTCTGAACTACGATGTGTTACAAACGGCCGGGTACTGTGGTCTATTGATAAGCTTCAGTGAAATTGGCGACGACAAAATATAAGCGAAAGCGAACCAAGTCCGAAGTTTAACGATAAGTAAGTTGTGTGTGAGGTCGCCTCTTAAAAATTGTATAAGCGCATTTCGGTTGAATTTCGTAGATTTGATGTTATACGGAGTTGGAGCTTCTAAGTCTTCTTGTGAGGTCCCTAATTAGTACTAAACGGAGTTGGGATTTAATTAAAAGTTTGAGCATAAAGTAGTTAAAAGATAATCGATAGTTACACAGTAGGTTTGAAAAAAATGACGCAGGTTGACTTTATATATAAATAAGAGAAGTACGAGATTTAACGGTAACCTACATGAGGAATTCCACTTTGAGCACCGATTTTACCGCACTTCAGCGAACGGCACCTACGCTATTCCACTTACGGCATCGAAACAAAACGTGCTGTTGTTGGAATACCTCACCTACTCGTAGATTAGATAAGTACTTACTGTTAATTCTTTATACAATAATCTAGATTTACCACATTTCGTCTTATGTGCTCAATTTTTAATACAATATGTTTTGGTAGGTACTTAAATCAAAACGGGTTCACCCGCTCTCGAGAAAGAATATAGATAGTATCAACGATTGTTTCTAAGATAACTAACGGAAGTTAATGTGGTACTTACATCACATTCACAGCTTCGTTCAACAAGTAGAGTCAAGTACCCAGTTCACTTGTTCACAAGCTAATCTGAAACAAAACAAATGGCTTTTATTAATCTTGTGAGAGCATACATTTACATTAGTAGGTACGTAGTGAGTTCTTAAACTAGGACTTCTTCAGACACAAATATTAATGCCTGTAGCATGCTTCTAACAAAATCAAGTTGCTGAAACATGATAAAATCAAAGAAAATATTTTTGACTCCTCAGGCAGATCTACATAGATGCATTCAACTAGCAAACCGTCCCTGCTTCGCAGAGTTTTTACGATTTGACAAAACATCGAGATTTCTATAATACATATAAGTTTAATAGTAACCTATTAAACACAAAAACTTTTCGAAATCAATTCTCAAAATGATCGCGGAAACCACATCAACATCGGATTTTGATGTCATAGACAGACACGAAAAGCAACTTTAATGTATATTTAAGAAGTATAGATGCCTAAAACTGTGTACATGTAATGTATACAAAAATTATCTAATATTTAAAAGATTCTCTAATAAACTTAAGTTATGTTTTTTTGCTCTGTGATATTTAACTTTGTTTATTTCTGCTACAACATAATTTGGCAGTATTCCTAGCCGCTCCAATTTCGCAAACCTTCCCTTGTTTTTAAATCGAGTCCAATTTTCGTTTCCAATACATTGTTTAGTCCAGTTTAGTCCATATTGGGCCAATCCTCAATTCCGTGGCTCTGGCGGGTTGCCACGCCTCACTTCCGGCATAGATTCCCCACTTTACTCCGACTTACGCAATAGACTTGAGACTTCGATGAAACAATACTTGTGGATTATTGTGTGCCTAATTGTTTCTTGTTACTTTTTTTTTATCTCATCTGGATAAAACATTTTGATTTTACACCGCATGAGTTCAAATAATTATTTAATTAGTTAATTTTTACTGACAGTTAGGCAAAGGTGATACTAACACTATATGGATCTTTGGTCTGAAATAAAGAATTTGATTGATTCAAATATTTCAGAATATCAAAATAACTATCTTAAGATTCCGCAATTAGACTTCCAATAAAAATGGCTTCAATGAAAGGCTATATGTCATCCGAGGGGCAATTCTCGTAATTTTAAAAACGTTCACAATCTGATCTCAGTCTCAATCTGTCAAAAATACCTCTAATTTCCTTACATTTTGACAAGGTTTAGACATTGATATCGCCGAGATGAGATTGTGACTGGATTTTTAACGTTCTTAATTACGGGAATTGGCTTTCTGTTTGTAGTAGAAATACGGAAACGGGTCACGGTCGCTTCTTCCCCACTGCTCAACTAGATTGCTCAACTAGTTGAGCAGTTGAGCTGTAGGACATAGTTTGTATTACCGAACATTTTATGTTCTATAGCTCAACTATTTTTTGCTCAACTTAGTTGATCAGTAGGTCATCCTGTTATAAAATCGAACAATATAACCTACTGCTCAACTGCTCTTGAGGCACTGGCCACTAACGAGCCCTCACGGCGGGGGATGCTGTTGCCCAGGGTGGCGTCGTGTTCAATACCCTGCCCTGGAGTTGCATCAGGGAGGCACTCCGGTATCACCGGATGCCGACCTACCTCTGTCGCGTGGTTGAGGCCTATCTGACGGACAGGGTCGTCATCTACCCCGGTCATTAAGGAGAGTGGAACCGGCGAGAGATGTCCTACAGGGATCGGTCCTGGGGCCGCATCTGTGGGACATTGGGTACGACTGGGTGCTGCGCGCTGACCTCCCTAGCGGCGTCAGCGTAGTTTGCTACGCTGACGACACGCTGGTCCTGGCGCAAGGGAGGTCGCACCAGGTGGCGGCTGAATTAGCGACACGCGGGGTTGCGACAGTCGTTGAAAGGATCCGGCAACTGGGACTCGAGGTGGCCTGGCTCGAGTCGACTATGAAGTATCTGAGACTTGTCCTGGACAGCCAGTGGAACTTTGTAGAGCATTTCCGTCGTTTGGCTCCCAGACTGGAGCGGGCCGAGGCTGCCTTGAAGCGGCTCCTGCCCGATCTAGGGGGTCAAAACGCCTCCTGCCAACGGCTACGCGGGGGTCGTGCGGTCCATGGCCCTTTACGGAGCACCGGTGTGGTCGCGTTCATTGAGGCGGTGACCAGCCCGGCGGTTGAACGCGTCCCAGAGGGTCATGGCCGTCCGGCTAGTACGGGGATACCGCAAGGTCTCCTGGGAGGCGGCGAGCCTCCTTGCCGGATTGCCGCCATGGGATCTGGAGGCTAAAGTTCTCGCCCACATATGGGAGTGGCGAGAGGAGGCAAAACAATCTTTGCGCAGGAGACGCTCTGGGCGTCGGGAATCGATAGCCGATTCCCGCGGGGCAATTGCGTAGCACATTATCAATCGGAATCGGTTTCATTTTGACAGTTCAACAACATTCATTACGTTATATACGTGTTGTGCACTTGTGCAGACACATGTTTCGAACTTATGAAGCAATGGATTAGCAATTTGCTTCAAATTGATTCAAATTCCGATTGATAGTGTGTTACGCAATTAGGGTGCCGGCCACCGTAGGCGCGGGCTTGCGGACAGCGAGCTATGGGCAACTCGCTGTCCGGTAAGGGCCAGGCCCGAGTCGACGGCACGTTGTGTTCCACGCGCGCCTCAAAGAGATGTCAGCACTAACTGACGGGGTCCGCTAGGGCCGATGCCTGCCGGGGTCTTGGTGATTTGGATTTTTTATTTCTAGTCTATAAATATAGTTGCGCAGTTTTAGTTGATCAGCGGGTATTACCCACTGCTCAACTATTCATAGTTGAGCAATTACCAATTGAGCCATTGGTATTACCTACTGCTCAACTTTATGCAGTTGAGCAATCTAGTTGAGCAGTGGGGAAGAAGCGGTCACGGTGATACCCAAATCAAATTGTCATTGCCATCCTTGGCAGAATGGGTATTCGTAAATTATTTTGTTTTCTGCGTCCAAAATAATTACACAAAGTAGTAAGTAATAGCTACTTACTTTGTACTCGCGTCGTGTCGTTTGTACTTTGTACTTGTGTCTACTTTGTTGTTTTTTCTAGAAGAGTGGTGCAGAACAGTGATTATGTACCACTCTCCTAGACTATCCAACAAAACATAATATTTATAAATATCTTATCTTTGCTAGGGAACGCAAAATGAATGCGCTAACTAAGGTAACACAACACTGTGCACGGCTGAAGGTGGGAGGTGATTTATGTAATTATTATCCAAACGAAAGCTTCAAGATAAACAGACTTAGCTTTCAGGAGTACGTCTCGAAGAGGCTTTCTAAGTAATGAATTGTCTGAGCCGATCCATTTTGCCGTCTCGATGGGTTATTTACCTAATTGTCATCAAATTCGATTTAGAAAATGGAAATGTCAGTACCTACTTACTTATACCCAAGTGTTGTAATGATTATTTTGATCATAAAGCAAGCAATTAAAGTCTACAGGCATTGCCATCTATTTTCAAACGCTCTGTGTGCTAAACGTTTAATTAAAACAACAAGTGTTGTCCTCACTCACTACAGACACTTGAAATAAATGAGTTCGTAGTTCCCTATAACTTATTTCATGACAAAGGTTTCTCCTCGGCAAGCCAAGGCAACATACTGACAGACATAGAATTCTTTCATATATCTATGCTGACAGACAATAGTTTGAGTATCGCAACTAGGTATAGCCAAACTTTTAATGAGCTCAACCCGATTCTCTCCCGGCAGCAAATTGGATATAATTAATTCCGCTATATTTAGAAGTGGGAGATAAAGTTGTTGGCCAATACGAGCTTGTTTCGGCGAAACTACACTCGTTTATCATCGATCGTCTTTCGGTCGGATTATGTACGTAATTGAGATTAGGTCGCACAACTACTTGACCGATAGCTAGACTTGTTTAAACATTAATAACAGACGCTAGACGGTTGGTACAAGAACATACGACAAACAATGTCCAGTAACTTATAAGAACACAAGCGTTTGAGACTTTTCCGTCATCGACAAGCACCCTTATGGGTCAGCGCACACTGGACTGCAAAATTGTCGCGTATGGTCGAGCAAAATTTTGACTGCTCGACCATGCAGGCGGCATGCTCGCCCATCCATGAGCAAACTCCGTTGAAAAATGCTCTGGGTTGCCCGGCGGGCGTGCGTGACCAGTTTGATGCCAAAATCCGACGCCTGCAGACTTGTTCCATATTGTTGATTGGGACTTAATAATTATCGCCCTTTTGGCAGAGGAAGAGGAATATGAAGAATATAGGTAAATAAAATCAACTTTTCTTCGTCCATGATTTCCAACTGACGCCAGCCGCGCCGTAGGTAAACACATGCCCAGACAGTAAATCTCGCTGTGGCAATAATGAGCGCGGGCGGCGCGCGGCGGCGCGGCGGCTCGAGCGCGCTCGCGCATGTAGAACGCATACTCGAACACGCATCTGGAAAGCTCGAGCATGGGCGAGCATCAAGTTTGGACGTGTATTTAATTGTGCAATGTATGGAATTGTCATTAGATTCATTTTTCAGTAGTCTCAGAAAATGCTCTGCTCTGCTCTTGGTGTGCGCTGACGCTATTGCGTAACACAGTTTCAATCACAATCCTAGAGTTTTTAAGGATATTTCTAATCTATTACTTCATAGGTCTGATAAATTTATTTAATTTAATACTTTAAGCATACAAATGTACAGAAGCGGACTTAATGCTACAGGCATTTTCGACCAGTCAACCTTTGGGTGATGCAGAGATAAACAGTGGTAATGGTGCAATCCTGAAAATAGAGGAATAAACATAAATAATTAAAATCGTCAGCTCAACAACGTATATAACACTATGAACGTCGTGAAACTGTCAAATTTGACAATTTTCATTTTACGTGTGTCACGCAGTTACCCCGCTGGTTTACATTGCGTGCGCTCTGCAACAACTAAAACAATTTGTCCGAGGAACGTCCTACCAAAGGTATACTAATTTCTGCCGCCAAGCAACATACCTAGTTGTATTACAGTTTGAAGGGTGTCGGTGACAGGCGGTGACAGTGCAAGCACAGACACATGAGACTTGTTAGCTTTGTGTTTGGAGTACGAGCGTGTCAACGACACGTAGGACACGTCCTGAGTAGACGTGACCTGCGAGGTATACAGTTTTAATGCGTACAGAGTACATGCCAGGTGACAGATTCCGTGCCAGGTCTGTCATTATAAAATATATATTGATATATTAGTTTAGCTTGAGCAAGATTGCTTTCAGCAGAACATTATATAACTGGCATAGTAACATTTACAATCGTAAATAATAAAATAAAAGCATTCATAGTCAGTGTTTTAGTACTAAAAGACAATAACTTAACTTCTTCTACATGTACCTACTGTAAGGATTCTCCGCCTAGCCGAGTTATTACTCACATTTGGAATATGTAGCAAAAAGTGCCATAAAAAGTACATCAACTAGGTACGTACCGACGTGTCGGGTATGTACTCGTATGTAGACAGAAACTTTTTTATGTACATTGTATGTAGGTACGTGTGATGTTCGGAAAAAGAAATGTTTTATGTATAGTCTGATCCAAAAGCACCTGACGAAAGTGTAAACAAACCTTGTTTAGGTTAAATTCTTACGCGATTACTCATTAAAGGGAATTAGTAACACGTTCATGTGAATTTAGAAGCTTACCACTCTATATCTCACCACTTTTTCCAACAACTATTGTAGAGTAATATTGGTCATTATTGTAATTGAAAAATCATCAACGAAAATTGAGAATTGAAAACATTTTTTAGATAAATTAAATTTAGAATTTTGGGTTTAAGTATTAAAATAATCAAATCAAAACACTCAATTTGAAAGTGGCACTACTAGTGGCATCCACAGGTACATTTTCTGACTCATTTCTTTACACTTTCATCAGATACTTTTAGTAGCGATACGTCAACGGATGCTCACGTGCTGACATGAAACATCGAACTATACCTTGGTATATAATAATATATACCTTACCTACCTACTTATATCTATGATAATATGTCGAATAATATTCTCCTAATCAAATTACATGGTTATGCGATAGCAGGAACAGAGAATCTATCGTATAGCTTGTGTGCAATGCGTGTTTTTTTTAAACATTACACAAAAACATCAAAACAAAGAGGCGTGGCCATACACATTTGTGTATGAAAACACGATGTTTTTGTTTTCCGAACTGCAAGGAAAACATTCCCCGCGCGGGTGAAGAGGGAAAGGGTTTGTTTCATTTTCAACATCCACGCGCACCGCGCACATATAAGGTGCTATAAAAATATCTGCCACGGCTTCAATAGGAGACAGTATTTTGTATATAGATTGCAGTAGTCAAGAAATTTTGCACTCCGGACATTTACTCTATTCTGCATAACGTGGTTCACAAAACCGCGCGATGTATCGCTTCGTCACATTTTGCGAAATGAAATGACGGTGCGGCAACAGCTAATTACTATGGGACTGTTTCATGCATCTAAATCAATTAAAATTAATACGCACATATTTTTGTATTAAAAAAATTATTATATAAGATTAATAATAATGTATCTTTACTATTGTAATCTATATACAGAATACTGATGTGACAGATATTTTTATAGCACCTTATATAACTAGCATATTTAGCATTTTGAAAGCTTAATTCCAACTGACACAGGTTTTGAGGTTATATTGTCTTGTGAATAGTTGACATTATTCCTAAAATATTTTAATACGTAGGAGACAGCTTGTGTAGGAAAAGAAATGTTTTATGTGTAAGGTTTTTTGTGTAATGTTTCGATAAAAACACGCGCAGGAGACTAGGCTTGACTAAGACATCAGTTCTGTGTGTTATATATTATTAGCACATTGAATAGATCGTAAATAGTAACAGCTTGCTGAACACTCCACCTAACAATACAGTATTGACCTATTTCAAAGTAATGAGCCCATAACCTTTCCTCAAACGCCTGAAGAAATGTGAGGGTTCACGGCTTGAGGCATGGAATGAAATAAATATTGCCTCATTTAAGTATCAAAGAAATGTTAAATGCGCCTTGTAAAGAAAGTGCCAAAGAGTGTGTGGTGTTATTGGCATATTCCAAAATTTAACGACCAGTGACATACCTACCTCAAAGACTGATTTGACCAGTCAGATATATTTTATCCGTGGAATAAAAGTGACGTCTGACAGTTCTAGTATGGAAAAACTGTCCAAAATTAAAAAAAAATATTTCAGAATAATACTTTTTCTAGGTAGTTTGGTGAAATTCGCCCTTAGGCAGGTATAGGCAATCACACTTCCGTGCCAACTATTTGTCGTTAACAGCGTATTTATGTGGCAGTTTTCGTAGATCAAGTGTTACCTTTAACGTATTGTTGCCCACATTATGTAGACGATGCCTGCCTTGTTTTAAAGCGATTCCACACTCGACCGTCCATGTTAAAACCGGGCTCTTTACAATGCTTTGTCCAGACGCTTCTTTGATGCTACTAAAACTGTAATTAATTTGAGGAAACCCCGATGGTTGACAGCGTCTATTGTTTCATTTTTGTGGTTTGAAATGAAATTCATGAATAATAACAACATTTATAAAAAAATACGAAATAATTAGCCCATAAGCCTATTAATAAACTCGTTTTTTCAATAAAGTGTCCCAATTTATACAATACGTAATTTACATTCACAACAATAAAGTAGCAATTTACAGAACCCGTCTGTCGTATCTACGACATAAAAGTTCTGTTGTATTGAATACGACATAAAGGTTCCGAATCACTTTCATATTTATTCGCGAGGCTGTAAAAGCGAAATTAACATTTTTACGTTGTTTTGGGCCGGGACGTCACCTTGTGCGTTTATAACTCAATTAAAGGTTTATTGCCACGAGACGTGTTTTGATCCATTGTACTTTATCTACATAAGTGTGTGTTTTAGTATAATCATCAAAACTCCCCGCCGCGATATAACGCTAAGTGGAGCTTCTAAATAATTGAAACGTAAAACTTACGAAGAAAATTAAAAGAAGTTGGGCTGCGGGATCACTTGTTCTTTATTAGAGGATTATCAGTGGTAGACATAATGATGATGTAAGGCAAAGATCTTCGTGGTGTATAATTTTTAACGTTAAAAATTTCCCGATCATCTCTGTCGCCGAGATGTTGAAGCTCGTCACTGATAGCTCCCTAATGCTACGTCAATCAAGCTAAACGTGTGACGTGACACAATATATCCACGTCACCGCTCCCGGCAGTGACTTTCGTTTAAATGACAGGTGATACTGGCTTCGACTTTATTATTTGTATCCACTAGGACAATTTCCGTTTAGATAAAATGGACCGAACACTTTTCTCAATTATTTTATCCATTTTTTTATAAACAATGACAGTTCGATTCCCCTTAATTTCAAGATGTCCAAAAGCTTGAAAATCTATAGTTCAGTTTGGTTTCCCTGAACTAACATAAAGCGCGTCGCAGACTTCCCACAAGTTCGGCCGTTCCGCACAGATGGCAGTTGTCGACTGCGGCAAACAGCTTCGATACCGAACAGTGTTGCCAATTATCGCTGTTCGAAGCTGTTAGCGAACTAACTTTGTAGTGTGCAAAACTGTTCATCTTCAAGACTTTGGTAACTCGTGACACCTCCGAAGTTAAGTTACAGTCGTAAAAGTTTTTGATCTACGCACATTTTACCTGAGCTAGCAGTAATCGACCGATGATGATTCGGCTCTACAATGGAGAGAGAAACCGCTTAAAACATGTTCAATGACACTAAAGGCAAAACTTTTATACCGCAATTTAAGTGTTTTGTCAGTAAATACCTGTTTTTTTATATTTATATGGTAAATACTATGTCACTGCCTATGTGAAATCTTTTGACACGTTATCACATTTACGTAGCAACTCAAGTGTAAGTAAGGATTCGCGAACACGAGAGAAATTCTATTAGATTCGCCGCGCAATTACAATGCTTGTTAAATAGAACGCCTTAGTGCGCCTAAAAGCACGTAATTCGATCAGCTCGGAAGACATCCAAATCCGTGGAGCCCAGAATAATGCGAACACCCAACGTTTACAATGATTTACCATGTGAATGGGAGTTTGATGTCGAGATAATAGGCTTCTGAACCCTCTGTAGCGCAAAGACCATTAATTTTACTATAATAATTGAACATAAATCCGAACTAAATAATGCGGATTTAGTGTTTCTATGGCAGAGAGCCAACAATGGTTTGGTGTGGGGCCACGACTTTAAATCGCAATAGTTAGTCACAAGTGTGTCGCCCGCTCTCTCTGCCTAATGCCCGCCTAACTTCGACCATTTCCTATGGGATTTTTTACACCTATGTCCCATTCATGGGCGATCGTTTATGGTTGCCGTCTGTCGTTTAATCGCACAATGTGGGTCGTTTGAAACTATACGCGGGTAAACTTCGATGTGACGCTGGATGTTATGTGGTGGGACACATTCTGAGTTCAATTTAATTTAACTTCAGTTTAGATTGACTCAAACATTTTCATGTGAAATTGGAGGTAGGTATTCCACTCAGAGCACTGACTTCATATATTTCATCTAAGCTGTTTCTCTAATGGACTGAAACAGAATGTTGATAAGAGCTGTTCGGTGGAACAGTTTATTAATATTATGTAAACATAAGTCCACATATTAGTGGTAGTCTTGTGACTCTATTTCCCAAAAGCTGTGAAAATCTCCAATTAAGCTCATGTTTTTACATGTGGACAACTCACTCACAATCTGATAAGGAAACTTTGCACCCATTTGACTTCATATCCTTAACCTATAAGAAAATGACATTCAAGATAGCGGCCCTGCCTTCCCGGAGAAGCTGCAATTTATCACATTTTACAAACCATCTTATTTAGGTATTTATTTATTAAAATCTCCCTTACAACTATCTTTGCAGGTGTATCTACCCAATGAGACAGTGAGGTCACTTTACAAATCTATAAGAACCTACTAACTTATTTACTATTAATTAAATAATAAACACAGAACTAAAACAAAAAATGAATAGAAATATTAACACAATAGCTACCTTATATACATAATACTCAATACAAAATAAATGACCTATACTAATCTATAGGCATACTATAACATAAAATAAATAACTGTGTACTTGCGAATTCACTCAAATGACACGTGAACACATCAGTTCCTGGCATCAGCTTCCTTTACAAGTGGCGCGTAAAGTTGTTTCCAACGCGCTCCAATATCATGGCGTCATGTGGAGCCCAAAATGAGCGATGGAGGATCTATAAACAACACGAGTTGCTATAAAGAATAAACCTTCTAATTTCCCTGCTGTACTTTATGATTCACTTACTGAGTGTAGGCAGTCGTCAAACGTTATGTGCGCATACGCGCGAGTTTATTGTGCGTGCATTGTTTCGTCTTCTCCTCGTAAAACAGAAGAAGACATTGAAATGGCGGCCGGCTCCCCGCGCCGAGTGGAGGCTGCGGTATCAATATTAATCTGAGTTGTGTTTTGAATTTAATTAAATAGCATTCTGAATGTGCTTTTGGAAGGATAAAACGGCAACTGCAATATCTTTAATTTGAAGGGTACAATGACAAACTTTCATCGATATAGCTTACTTTTGACAGCTTTCTTCCAAACTTCAGGTCAGACGTTAAACAATTTTAAAGTACACATCATTGCGTCTTAAAATATTTCGAAAGTTCAAAAGTGTTTCCTATCATTATTTAGGAATGTTGGATTACAATACATTGTTGAGGGGAAAGTTAATGGATCATAAATTTCACAAGTGCGGCGAATAAAGTTTTTATATGTTATTATTTTTAACGATCTCCGTAATGATCGCAAATCTTAAAACTTTACTTTATGAATCATTAATTTAGATCGTAAGCACATTCCGAGAGTCTGAATGGATGCTTGTTTTAAAATATTAACCTTGTGGCTGCTGTTATGAATGGAAGTATTTCGGTTGGTTATCTTCACCGCCCACACTCAACAACACAAGAACTTCACTAAAGTTAGTTCTGTATTGTTTAAGATACATCCTACTACTCTACAAGAATATAACTTCAGAACTTAAAGACAAACAGCATCGTCTGAAAGTCGCTGGCATCAAGGCCGTCTAAAAACTACAGAAAATAAATACTTAGACTGCCTAAATATCTGTTACCTTGTTTACTTATGTAGGTAAAGAAGTTGTCAGATGAGTTCGAGAGCAGTCCCGGGGCATTTATAAGCGTGCCTAGTAAATAGTAGTATAGATGATCATGTGCCAACGTCTCGTGTAATAGGGTCGTGTAACACCACAGACGGCATGTGAGTTACCTACCAACACATTTGCTTTACGTTAAGGAAACACGAAACGTCAGGTTCATAAGGTGTGCCCTTCCTCCCTTCTCCGCAACGCGAATGTCCACAAGGGTGTGTCCCACTGAACGGAAACACCCTTAAACCTTTCTGTGATCACTTTTGACGTTTGCCCTATAAGACATAATCATGAATATGTCATAGTACACTGACATTTAAATCTAGCTTAGTTACGTCAAAACCTCGATATTTTCAGAAAAGATTACTTACTGAAAATTATTATTGTGGAATGAACACGGACTGAAATGTCAGTGGGGGGAGGGCGAACACGTCCGAGTAAATACGAATGAATTCGAGGTCTATTGTTTCATAATAAAGAAGAGGATGTTTCACCAAATAGTTGGAAGGTAGGCACAGCCTAAACTCGATCGACCTAGCTTTAACGTCATGAGTCTAGGCACTAAAGGGAACAATTAAACCAATCAGAAAATATGATCTAGTCGGTAATCAGAACCAGTTCTTAATCAAAACGTTTTGCAACGCAATATTTATTACTCACCTATGGTACAGAGAAGTAAGTTTTATAAAAGTGACTTCTGAGATAGTTATGGTTCGCTAGATCTTAGTGATCTCTCTGTATATTCTTATTGCATGTCGGTTCGTCCTACGCGCTACATGCCGACTACGCGTGACCTTGACGGCGTAATATTTGAGGCACGTTTCGCCGTTGCGTACACGAACATCCCCCGAGGTTCGCTTTCATTCTGCGTCCCGAGTCCCGCGGGGCCCGGGATCGCCTCTCTGTATGTTCATTCATAATTACACCACATATCACGTCGTGAGTACTAGGCCGCATAGCCCGCGGCACACGGCTCTATGAGTAAAAGGTTTTTGTTTAATTATTTTTTTTCCTTTGTCTGACGGTATTACAGTTATAATTAAATGATGAATTTTTAGTAAGAGAATAAGTATTACAGTAATGAATGTTGTGATACTATCTACTGGGTATCCAATACAATGTTAACTTTAATTATAACCTAGCTATGAGTTAATTGTAATAATATTTGCTGCGGCCTAACAGGGTCGTGTACTCTTATGTTTTAGCCTAATTATAGACTGTACCTAACTGTACATTTTGCAAATAAATACATATCATTAAACCCACGCTTTTTGTTATTTCATAATGATAAAAAACTAACAGTTATTTTGTACGTACTAACAATATATTTTTCTTAAAATGTGGGTGTGTTAATTTATTTCAATAGAGAAGTAAATAAAACATGCCTTCGACAAAAAATTGGATATATAAAAAACAAGCATCAAATAGTCAGCATTCATTCGGACAGCAAACAATTTTATGGTTGTGTTCCTACAATAAATATATTTTGTAGTGACATTGTAAATATGTGGGTCGGAACGGAGACTAGCTGTGGTAACATAACATATCTTATATCTAACTGAAAGAGGGCATCATATAAATAATTGATTACCTTCAATGAGCACTGACATAGAACATAATAGAATAATATTATTTTATGTCCAGACTGGCTGTATTGACTTATGGCCTGTAAATAGATACAAGTACTTACCGTAATTGTCTGGGTTAGTTAGTTTATGGATCAGTTAGAACAAATACTCCGGGGTCAATATTTCTTGCTGATCCTCAACAAAATAATGCCGGCTAAGAAACGATACAAAACACAATAAAAGAACTCAACTGTTTCGTCATTAGCTAGCAAGCTAAACGAACCTTTGAAAATGTCAATACTCCTAATCGTTTAGAGGTAGTCAGCCCATTAGTTTTCCACGAACTGATTGACATGAGCACATTATTACTATGTATCTTTATACGAGTACAACGAAATTGGTTCAGTACCAGGCCATTAAACCTCCACCCAGACCTCTAGCGCGCTGGTCCAGCAGGCCCCGAGTGGTCCGCGGTGGGCGCTGAAGCAGCTGTACCGGGAGCTCCTCCTGGAAGCCTCGATCGTGCAGGCCTGGGTGTCATCACCGGACAGGCCTGCCGATATTGACAATGAGGCGGAATGGCTCCAGGAGGCCATGTCCGATATATGTGACGTGGCAATGCCCCGAGTCCGGCCAGGATGCGCCCGACGTCAGGTGTACTGGTGGTCGCAGGAGGTGGAGACGCTACGCAAGGCGTGCGTCAGGCACCGCAGGCTCCGCATCCGCCCTCCGGATGCGGAAGCCACGGAGGCGGAGCTGTACGAGGGGTACAGAGCGGCGAAGACCGCCCTCCAAGGGGCTGTCCAGCGGGCCAAGGAAACGGCCCGCGAAGAGATGGTGGAGACTCTGAACAGAGATCCATGGGGGCGCCCTTACAAAATGGTGCGGAATAAACTCCGCACCTGGGCCCCCCCGCTGACGCAGAGTCTCCGCCCACAGCTGGTGGAGGAGGTGGTGAGCACTCTGTTCCCTTCACGGGGGGAGCATACTCCCCCGCCCATGGCACGGGCACTTGCGGTGCCCGAAGCGGACCATGAAGACGACGACGACGACATCCCTGAAGTGACCGGGGTAGATCTGAGAGTGGCGGTAGGCAGGCTGAAGGCCAAAAATACCGCCCCAGGACCCGACGGCTTGCCGGGTAAAGTCTGGGTCCTAGCCTCGAGGGCTCTCGGGCCTCGACTAGAGGCGCTCTTAAGTGCATGTATGGAGATAGGCCAGTTTCCACTCCGTTGGAAGACGGGGAAGCTGGTCCTCATTCAGAAGCCAGGGCGCCCTGCGGACTCTCCGTCCGCATACCGGCCCATAGTGTTGCTCGACGAGGTCGGCAAGCTCTTTGAGAGAGTGATTGCAGGCCGCCTCGTCGGGCACCTAGTGAGGACGGGGCCGGATCTTGCGGATAGCCAGTTTGGCTTCCGCAAGGGGCGCTCGACAGTGGACGCCATCATGCGCGTGAGAGCCCTCACGACGGGGGATGCGGTGACCCGGGGTGGGGTCGTCGTGGCGGTGTCACTCGACATCGCCAACGCGTTTAACACCCTGCCCTGGAGCTGTATTGGGGAGGCACTCCGGTATCACCGGGTGCCGACCTACCTCCGTCGAGTAGTTGGGGCGTATCTGACGGACAGAGCCGTCATCTACCCCGGTCGCAACGGGGAGTGGAACCGGCGAGAGATGTCGTGCGGTGTCCCACAGGGATCGGTTCTGGGGCCGCTCCTGTGGGACATCGGCTACGACTGGGTGCTGCGGGCCGACCTCCCTGATGGCGTCAGCGCGGTTTGCTACGCTGACGACACGCTGGTCCTGGCGCAAGGGAGGTCGCATCAGGCGGCGGCCGACGCGATGACACGCGGGGTTGCGATAGTCGTGGAAAGAATCCGGCGGTTGGGCCTCGAGGTGGCATTGCACAAGTCCGAGGCCATGTCTTTCCATGGGCCTCGGAACGGGCTACCATCGGGATCCCAACTAACGGTGGGAGGGGTTCACATCGGCGTCGAGGCAACGATGAGATACCTGGGTCTCGTCCTCGACAGCCGGTGGAACTTCGTCGAACACTTCCGACGTTTGGCCCCCAAACTGGAGAGGACCGGGGCCGCCTTCAAGCGGCTCCTGCCCAACCTGGGGGGGCCAAACACCTCCTGCCGGAGGCTTTACGCGGGGGTCGTGCGGTCCATGGCCCTATACGGGGCCCCGGTGTGGGCGCGTTCTCTGCGGCGGCGAGCCGCCCATTATCTGAACGCGCCCCAAAAGGTGGTAGCCGTAAGGCTGATCCGGGGGTACCGCACGATCTCGGGCGAGGCGGCAAGCCTCCTTGCCGGACTGCCGCCATGGGATCTGGAGGCGATAGTCCTCGCGCGCCTGTATGAGTGGCGCGCGGAGGCACTGAGCCGGGGGGAAACTCCGCTTCCGCGGCAAATCGCGGCGGAGCGGACAGACCTCCGGCGCGATCTCATGGTGGTATGGAAGGAGCGACTTTTGCAACCCAGCGCAGGGCACGCCACGATAGTGGCGGTAAGACCCCTCTTTGAGGAGTGGCTAGAGAGGCGTCACGGCGTCCTCACCTATCGCCTGACGCAGGTCCTCACCGGACACGGATGTTTTGGGAGGTTCCTGCACATCATCAGGCGGGAGGAGACGCCCGGGTGTCACCACTGCGAGGATCGCCCAGAGGACACGGTGGAGCATACGGTGGAGGTATGCCCCGCATGGGCGGAGCACCGCCGTGCCCTCGTAGAGGCGATCGACAGCGGCGGCGACCTCTCGCGTCCGGCCCTGGTTCAAGCCATGGTCCGGGGCGAGAGGGAGTGGGAGGCCGTCACCTCCTTCTGCGAAGCAGTCATGCTAGCGAAGGAGGTGGCGGAACGGCTAAGGGAGAGAGCCTCACACCCCAGCCGCCGCGGGAGACGCTCCGGGCGTCGGGAGCCGCGTGACGACTCCCGGCCACCGTAGGCGCGGGCCTGCGGACGGAGAGTAATGGGTAGCTCACCGTCCGATCAGGACCAGGCCCGTGCCGGACGGCGCGTACGTGTTCCACGCGCGCCTCAAAGAGATGTCAGCATAAAGGAAGGGGCCTGCCAGGGCCGAAGCCTGCCGGGGGTGCGGGATTGTCCGAAAGGGTTACCGCTACCCCGGAACATAAAGGGCTAAGGAAGGAACACGGATGGGTTTTAGTCAGTAAGAGTCTGACACTCCCTTCGCTCCACCCAGAGCGGGAGGGGTCATTTGATGATTTCCCATCCATAAAAAAAAAAAAAGGCCATTAAAATATAACATCGAGTTTTACAAAAAGTAAATTCAAAATCAAAATTTTATCCAAATTAGGCTGAGAATCAGCATTTTTTGAACGTAGAATTTCAATGATTACATAAGACGGTCCCCCAGAACGCCCGACATTCACCACTTCTAGTGTTTTAGCCGGAAAGAAGTGGCGCAACAAACTCCCCAGCATTGCTGTAGAGCATTCTCTGTCACCGCATGCCTGCCTGTGTGACAGTTGCTTTCTAATGTCATTCACCATCTTCCTGCCCTTTATATTCAACATTTATATTCATCACTCATGTAGTCACATGCGTGAATGAAAGAGTGATGAATTTTCTTAGCAATGCCCGATGTGCCATTATGTTCGCTCGGGTGCTGTAAATAGTTACTATATCCTACGTAAATAATGACACAGAGTAGACAAGTGTGACAGAGGGTGCTTACTGGAAAGTGTCACGTTTTAGATATCGCCTACACACGTCACAGGTACACACATATACACTATACATTGTGTCACTCAGGTATTCTCATATTTTATTCTTGGACAAATATTAGGATCGAGACGAGATGTCTGTTGACAGTAAGTTTTCAAAAGATACGTTGAGTTTGCAAACGCTAAAAAGATTTGCAGAATCTCGTATTTTTTTTTCAAGTGTTGCAACTGTGTTTTCGAGACAAGTTTACCAAATAAGTCGATGTGTAAGATAACAGTAGGATACTATGTAACTAGTAATCTATGAACAATATGCTGATCTTTTATTTGCAGATACATAGAACACAGGCAGTGATCGTAACCCTTAAATGTCCATACCGATACCTTAATTACAAACCCTCCTACCGTACCTCCATCGATAGCTCGCGAAGTACATCGACCTACATGAATTATATAACTTCAGTGTTACCTAATTAAGTTTTTTCTCAGTAAAAAACCTTCCGCTGCGGCTGTTCTCAGAACCGATACTTGTTTGAAATCCAACAAAGCCGCAAACACGCCATCGCTAAACTGTACTGATAAATATAGATGAATATATTAAGCTCCGAAAATAGACGCTTTGAAGAAAGTTACTTCACATTGTTACCCGTTCGATGTACCAATGCCTCGGCACGTGACGTCACGGAGCAGGAAGCTGACGATGAATTGGGGCATTGGAGCGTTACCATGTGTGAATTACTTTGAATGAACGAACATACTGGATGGATTGAATCTTTGATTTATCTTCCTTTAAATCCCAATTTGAAGGGATGGTGCTTTGTATCGAGTCGGGTATTGGCTTTGCCCCGGTCATAATGGTTGCCATAGTAACAAATTATGAGGATTTTGATAACGAGATGCTTTGTTTCGGAAACCTCCAGTCAGTCCCACAAGCCACCTAAATATTTATAAATCCAACTCTACACAAACGACTATTCTACTCTCTATTACTACTGCCTCAATACGTTATTTAGATCCAATTAATTTATACTTTCTTCCAGTTGATTTCGCACCAACATTAGGCGCTTGGTGGCCAATCTTCAGTTTATTAAAGTGAAATCGCGAGATTAAAACATCCGCGGTTAAAGAGGCTTATTCATGTTTAATTAAAAATTCTTTGGGTCCCTCCTCTCCCCACAGACTCGCGGGTATTGAGAGAGCTCGCTGGTTGTTTGGGTAGTAATAAGATATCGTAAAGTTAAAATATTTATCTCAGCTTTAATTTAAGTCTTAGTTTTGGATAATCGTGTTTGAGTCAAGACCAGAAAGCAATCCAGCGATCTGATTATTGCTAATATTATGTGATATTGGCGTTTGCATAATATGGTTATTGCCTGCAGGCTATGTGAGACACAAATATAATATCACGCAGATTTTCTTTATCTCAGGAGCAAAACTATAATACAACAAATGGATGTCGTCAGAATAACGTGTGGCAGAAACCACGCTTCAATAGTTTGTAGCAATATAAATGTTGTCGCCATGTTGCCATTTCCACATTGAACCTTATGTTCTTAATCAAAAAGATGACTTCTGTATGAACGTCCAGCAAAGCAATATTTCTAAAAAATATCGGTAGGGTATGAAAACCGAGCAAATTGAAACTTGTCGTGATAGGTATAAGTCTGGTGGCTGGTGGCGAGTGTAGTATTAAGCCAATTAAAAGTTGGTCGCCGTGTGGCGCCATTTCTCGCGGTTCACTGCACGGTTGCCATGACGACCAAGTGCCGGTGGAATCAGGTAACCTAGGTATGGAATTAGTTAGGTGATTCGGGGATTATTCTGATTTATTTGAAAAGGGTTGAAAACGTATTTGTGCCAAGATTAAAATTGATTGATTGATTGGATTTAAATTGAATAGTTGGTTGGAAACGGAAACACATACATTGGTGATAATATTCAATTAAGGTTGTATTTTATTTACTGTGGGGCTACATAAAGTTTATGGACAAAAGAACATAACTTTATTAAATTGTTAACTTAATAACTAAAACACAAGCACAAAAGATTTGGAAATCTTTTGTGCAGATTGAATTAATTCAATCTTCTTCGTAATTTAACTTTCACAGACTTTGTTTAGTCAATCATTCGCTCGATTTGATTCAATAAGCCTAAATGAAGAATAGAGACCGTACAGACAAACACGTCTTTATAAGCATACGAACTCGACAAAGGACATAAATATTACATAACGAGGATAAGAGGAAGTAGTTTTAATTCAGCGTGCAAGATTTGACCAATTCATACTAACTAACAAGACAAATTAAGATATAGTTATAAAAGCTTGCAAAATAATATATATAACGACAGATTATAGACAAAATTGTCCGAGATACCTTTGTATCTGCATTTTATTCTAGGAAATAAAATAAATTCTAAATCAAAGAATGCCTGAAATTAATTCTTTAGAACCTGCAAAATTACTTAAGGGAATTCTGATGAAAATATTTTCGTCAATATTTTGCTGATAAAAAATTGAATTTTTAATTAATATTGGATTCCTTGGAGAGCATCCTTCAAAGAAGTCTGTTTTACAATCCTTTAGCTTCGCGCGCGCGCCGGGTATTGTCGTTGCATAGAAGCTTTCTTCCGATTAAGATACTCATAACGTCATACCACTTACCTACCGACCGTTATTGGATAAAACATCGGAGGTTACTTCTAGGCAAGCGTGTATCATTGCTTACGATCAGGTGAGAAAGGCCCTTTGTACACACAAGTGTTTGCTGTTGTGAAAAACTACAGTTTATGCGCCGTGTGTAGGCACGGTCGTCAGTGTTGTATGGATCACTGGGGAAGCTTGTTGACGGACACGTTTTTTCTACGGCGTACCGTAAAGCAACTGTACTGCATACAGAGAGCCTCAGTGGCTAAAGGCAAGCCGTCGAGGATAAAAAAATACAAGCTTATCGTTGCCAAAATACAAGCTTACGTTGCTAAAATACAAGCTTACCGTTGTCAAAATACAAGCTTACCGTTGCCAAAATACAAGCTTACCGTTGCCAAAATACAAGCTTACCGTTGCCAAAATACAAGCTTACCGTTGCCAAAATACAAGCTTACCGTTGCCGAAATACAAGCTTACCGTTGCCAAAATACAAGCTTACCGTTACCAAAATACAAGCTTACCGTTGCCAAAATCTGTGCGTAGGTTTTCTAGTTTACAGTGGCCCTCTAACTCTTTGAAAGCGTTTACGTCTTGAGGATATTTTCAAAGGGTCTAGATCTAGGGATTTCAAAAGGTTATGATTGCTAAAATCCAATAGTGTACAGTATTTTTAGAATCAAACGCCTCGTGTGTTACATGTCTCTAAAACAAAATCACTGCTCCATTTTCCAGGCTAGACTATACAGTGGTACAAGACAGACAGACTTAACAGACAAACAGACTTGACATTTCAAATTAGAGCATTTTGTGGGAGATACCTTATACGGTCTACCAACATATTACAGGTAAAGACACACATTAGGTTCAGTGTACATCACACCTCGTACTATTACTGATAATGCGCTTTGCAGTGGTGTGTGTCTTGGCTGACAAGTTGACGTTGAGGTTTTAAAACGATAAAGAAATCAGGAAATTACATTAAATCTATTGATTTTACCAGAAGACAAGTTGTATGATATTGCTGTCATCAAACTATGTCAATATACGAGATCTGTGACTAGGTACGGTAGGCTGCAAAAGTGCATGGGTAGTGCAGAAACAAAATTGTATGAAGCGAGAAATGACGCCATCTAGCGTAACACCAGTTAACGACTAACAAAATTGAATTATGCTGTTATTAGATGGCGTTGCTTTGCTTTATATGATAAAATATTTTTGCAGTTTCTTTTTGTCTCTTCAAACATTCAAACAATTTATAATTAATAGTTTCTTTTAAAGAAAATTGTTCCTAATTATTAACCTACTATGTTAAAATTGAATATCAATTTATAAGTAGGTAGGTATCTGATTTTCTAAGTTTTAGTTTTCAAACTTGAGAGGGTAGGTTGAATATGGATTTATAAATAATTGGTAGGTGGTATGAATAATACTTAGATCGAAGATTTATGACAGCTCAATTGATCGTTCGCTAAGTTCATTTCAATTACCTCGTTCGAGTGCCTTTTGTTCAGTTTTTATTTATGATCAGGCGGATTACTTATTTTACCAAAACGAGCACGAGTTATAATATTGATTTCGTTACAAGAGCTCAAATAATTGCTTTGAATAATCAAGCCAAAAACTTGTCAGAAATAGCCAGAGACCGATGTAAACGTAAGTAGTTTTATTTTTACACTTTTATATTAAAAACTGCATTATTTTTTTGTTACTATCACACTAATATTATAAAGGCGAAAGTTTGTGAGTGTGTGTGTGTGTTTATAATTATGTTTGTTACTTCTTCACGCCTAAATCACTGAACCGATTTAGATGAAATTTGGTATAGAGATAGTTTGAGTCTCGGAAAAGGACATAGGATAGTTTTTATCCCGATATTCCCACGGGATCGACATTTACGCGGGTGAAACCGCGGGGCGCAGCTAGTACTACATAATAATCATTATTGGGTATTATATATTTCTGTTTTATTGTTGCAGAGAAAAACAGTTGTTCTTCGAGTACGACGATTTGA
Organism: Amphipoea oculea; assembly: GCA_945859645.1. NCBI lineage: Eukaryota > Metazoa > Arthropoda > Insecta > Lepidoptera > Noctuidae > Amphipoea > Amphipoea oculea. The sequence goes on from OX243873.1 coordinate 23,150,855, forward strand.
AGAGGAGGGTTCTTTGAAACACCATCAAAGAACACTGGTAGACCACGACTTATAAAACACATTGCAGCATCAAACCATGATAAGGCAGTATGAAGAAAATGGATTTCTGCCGTTGAACCACTATGCTGGTTTATTTGACACAAGTTTTGACACGGAGCCGCGTCAAAACTGTGCCGCGGAGGCATGCTGTGAAACCCTTGCTCACGGAAAACCATAAAAGGGCAAGATTACAGTTCGCTTTGGATCACATAAACTTCGATTGGAGTAATGTCATCTTTACAGATGAAAAAACTTTTAAGTCTAGTGAACACGGACGCTTATGTTTGTGGCGTCGAAATAATACGCGATACACAAGTGGTTACGTAGCTACGAGCTAAATAATTATACTTAGATAATATTATTTATATTGACTGGAGACCTGGTTATGTGTGTATAAACTATAACTTACGTATTTTTAATAATTTAACAAGTTATGAACACTTTAAGTTTAAACAACATAGTTTTTACTTTTTTATGTTGCCTACTAATTTGATATGTTTTTGTGCAATTTTATAGTTTTTAGCCTACTTATTTAGTATCCATTTAATCCGTTTGACCTTTGTAATAAAATAACCTGGTCTCCTGTTTGTTTTTATTGAGGTTACATAAGCTTCAATCCTCTTTCCGATTTTGGAAACGAATACTTAAGCTATCGCCTCAATAACTTTATAATATTATGTTATACCTATAATATTTAATAAACTGACTATTAAATTTGAATAATAAACTGTAAGAAATAAACCTCAATAATTTTTTATAGTGCCTTTTTTTGCGAGCCCACAAGGCGAGCCTGTTTACCTGCAATGAATCTGCTCTTTTTTCCTGTTGCTAAGTAACTACCTACCAATTCGAATATTAAATTAATTATTAAAATACCCACTCGTTAGCTTAATAAATATATTCCTATCGGTTTCTATTATTATTTTTATCATTTAAGCTACGTATGCTGGTAATTGTAATGTAACAATTAGATAAATGTATTAGCCTTGTAAATCCTTCGTTTCTTCCTAACTCCTTAATTACGTTTCGTAAATTAGTCATAGTTGTGAAGAAACCAACGCCATCTAGTTTATTTTCGCAAACTTGAATTCAAACGTTCACGGGAAAATAGACACTAAGGTACCCATGCAATTTTGCTGGCGACTGTACCTACTAAGTAGTTGTCAATTATGTCATATAAAATTTTTAATTAGCACAAAATAAGTGTCGTAACGTAATAATTACATTGTACTAGCACTTTGCCCGCGACCGTCCGCGTGTACTTCGTACTTTCCTCTAAAAATTTCGAAAATGTATGTTTATGATCTATATCATTTATTTAGATAAATAAGTATTCCGGCCAAATTTTTAAGTTTATAGATCAGATTTTTCAAATAACCTCTCTGCTCGACAAAATTTTGACATATGACACACCAGCTGACTCGACGGGGTGTTGCGAATTACGTCATGATAATCAGAAATTTAATTTAACTTTCAGCATTCGAATTTATTAAGAAAACTGTGTTACCGCGCATATTTTGTAAAATAAGTTTGTGGCAAATATCTTTAACTATATGCTGAGGTCGGTAAAACCGCGTCATTCTACTGTGAAAGTTGTATAAAATAGATATAACTACACCTATCCAAAAGGTAGACACCTCAAAATCACTGAAAATATGTACATAAACCATCTAATCTCTTGATGAAAATATGCAAAAGGGAAAAATAAAGATATTGTCATTCTCTCTGCATTCTTACTTTTACCATTTTTCATACATAAACTACATAAAAAACATGATCAAATCTTGATAAAAATTACTAAAAATTGTGTTGCGACGTGACACCTCTTAGTGCTGACCATCCACCCAATTTTCTTATTCTGATTCAAAAATGTCATAAAGCCTAATCGATAATCGGTATTTAAAAAAAAATTAAAAAATTGTAGGGACTGAATAAAAACTCTTTGGTATATTTTATCATGAATTAATAGTTTTTTGAAATATAATCATTTTAATAAGTACAAACACGTACAGTGTGGATAGGGGTGTAACTTTTTATGGTTCCCTACGTCCGAATGAAAAAACGGAACCCTTATAGGATCACTCGTACTCGTGTGTCTGTCTGTAGGTTTGTTACTATCGATTTGTTTCGAATTTACTGGACCGATTAAGTTGAAATTTGGTACACATATAAATTTCTGTGACTCAAATACGGACGTGTAACATGAATAAATTAATTATGAATATGGGGTCACTTTTGCGGTCACATTAGATAAAAAAAAATACCATTATTATAGTTTCAAACTCAAATGGGTCCCGCCTGCTCCCAAATTTTATTTTATTTAAAATGGGCTTGTTTTTAGCTTTTCAGTTAGTTTTAGTACAAGGATGCAGTCGGGTTTTTTAATTTTTCTAATTACTTTTTTTTTTATTTCCAGCTTTTTAGTTTACAAATGTGAAAGATGTGTTTCGCAGACGATTTAGTTCTTGATACGTGTTTTTTACGATTTGTCACTTTGAATTACTTTTAACCATACAGGGTGTTACAGAAAGGGTATATCAATACAAACGGGTTGAAGAGTGTATCTGGTCTAGAATCTCTGTACAAAATTTCAGCTCAAAAGCATTAAGTTTGAAAATGCATAATATTTTTTTATTTCGACATCACGGCGATGCATTGGCGCGCGGCGGCGTGATGTGCGTGTACTAGGCGCACAGACACACTACAGATAATGGATAATGACCCTCGTAGTGCGGTGACACGTTTGTTATGATTTCAATTTAATAAACTATCGAAATAAAAAAATATTAAGCATTTTTAAAGTTACTGCTTTTGAGCTGAAATTTTGTACAGAGATTCTAGACCAGATACACTCTCCAACCTGTTTGTATTGATATACCCTTTCTGTAACACCCTGTATAAGTTGTATATATTTTTGTAATCACCTTTTAAAACCCTTTAATTTGATACCCCACTCGATAGGTATTGAGAAAAAAAAAATTATTGAAGGCATAATATGGCGCCAAAAATCCGCCATTTTGTTTTATTTTATTTTTTTTTTGATAGGCCCAGTGTCACTCTCACAGTAAATACGAATCTAACGACACCTCTCAAGCTAAAATCAAGCGTAACAAACAATTATACATACTTACATACTCTCGAAAAACATAACCCTCCTTCTGGCGCAGTCGGGTAAATAGTAGATCGTTATACAAGGGTCGAAAGTAATCTATTCCCATACGAGGTATTTAGACTATAGTCCGAGTAGGAATTGATGACTTTCACTCGTGTTAAACACTCTACTTTTCATTTCAGGAAAGTAAAAAATAGTGGTCTTTCTAAAATATTTATTGATAATAATAACATGAATAATAGGTACCTATTTAAAATTAATTGAAATATTAGAACAATTTGTGTGCTATTTTAAATATGGAACACACTGCGTCACTGCCGCAGGCCGTCCCGCTTGATAGGTATTTTTTTCACACTGGCTGTTTATACACTCACAAGACCGCAACATTTTTCTTAATTATGTAAAAATTTCGTAGCTGACTACTTAACCAATTTAGTTCTATTTTTTAATTCATTCCCGACCTAGAGAGGAAAGCAATTACTATGAGTCTTTCCTGCCTTAAGGTTAAGCAACGTCTTCCACCGCTATTCGGATCAAACAAATACTACTGTCCGAGTATGAGAAATGAAAAAGCTTTGCTTACTGTAAGTACCGCGTGATATATTAAATGAAAGGGTTTGTCGTGAGGGTCACAAACATATTTTTTAATAACTAAAAAAAGTTATTTATTATTCTATTAAATAGAAACAATATATCTGAAACCACAGCCTAAAATAAAAAAAAGAACTACAAAATATAGTTCTGTGCTTATTCTAGATTCCAAGAGATCCTATCAGACGTCTGGTCTTCAAATAATATGGCAAATCTCTCATTCTATACTGCGTACATACTTACATTTGGTCACAGTCAAAATATGTATGTTCGGGACGTTATATTCAATTTAAAGTTTTTAAATGTTATGAGGAGGCCTATGTCCAGCAGTGGACGTCTTTCGGCTGAAATGATGAATGTTATGCTTAAAACACTTGTTATAAGAAGTCGGTTAAAAATAAGATTTTTGGCATTTTCAATCTCAATAGTAAGAAATGCTCAAGATGTTATTTCCCATAAGAAAACAGTAGGACTTTTCTTTTCTGGCTGGCACTTTAATTTTTGAGTAGGTACCTTATGAATGATGGGTTTATGAAAAACAAACATATTTTTGCAGTCGATCAAATTAATGATGATGTACATTGTGCATGCGTGAATATTCAACCCTAACGGAACCTTTCACTGTGCGTAGTCCGACATAAACATGGAAAGTTTTTTTTAAATTTCGTTGTGAAACTACCACAAAAACAAACAATTACTATTACTCAAGTAAACTGATAGAAACAAAAACTACCAAGCTCATAAAACTAACAACATATTAAAATGTAAAGTGATTGCGGAATACGCAATTTATACAACTAATTCAGCTCAGCCTACCTAAAAAATGTATACTGGGCATTCTGTAGCAAACTATTAGAAAAGTATCAAAAATAAATACTTAATTGTAAAATAAATAAAAATAATTTTATACGGCGAGCGCATTCGAAGATAAATTCAAATATAGAAACAATTCGGCGCGAAATTCAATAAATGACTATGGTCTAAGGTCCTCAGTGTTATTGACTCAGTTCAATTGAATGTCCAAAAAACTATTAAAATTACATTAGTAAATAAATGAATAAATCATAAATCATTATTATAAACAATGTTTATTGTATTTAATGCTTAAAATAATTTTATTTCAATTTCTGAGTATCGATTTACGATATTCGACATATTAATTACCCGAGTCAATCGAAATTTAAAAAAAAATCGTTTTGCATAATCGCTTTCGCACATCATTACGATAAAAAAAACAATCATGGACGGCGATTTTGAACACAAATTGAGTAGTGGTAATGAATAATACGTGTTATTCGACCTGTGTTTCAATATTACATTAAGATTTGGGCATTTTCGTGTTGTTAATAACATTTACAATAATATTTGTCACATTTTAAATCTTATCTACTTGTGTGTGTGATATTTGTGAAAAGTAAAAGTGTAAACACGCACTTATTGGCGCGAAACTTCGACATTAGATAACAAAAAACTTCATTACCACTACTTATTTTAACTTGAACAATGGATGAATTCGTCAAATAATTAAATATGTATTATTCACTGCCCCTGTGGTGGAGTTTGGATGTTCGAAATCCCCAATTTTTATGTTTTTTAGCCTCGACCACCACTGTCAACAAAATGGCGATTATCGCATTTACAGACTTGAATTTTATAAAGGTAAAGTAATAAGCTTGCGCGCTAAATATGAAATATTTAATGGCGTTAACATATGAGTTTTTTATCCAACTCTCTTAATTAACGCACATTCATAAGATTTGATGGGTAGCTTAATAAATATTTACATAATCAATGTAGGGTGTCGTATGTCGTAATTCTTGGGTCCTAAAGGGGTCATTACCGAGCCGGCGGAGGTTCTTGTGTTCGGGTCCTAAAGGGGGCGCTACCGAACTATACGGATAAACTGTATCCCCGCTTTTCACCGTACAAGGCTGGAATTTTGAAAAAATCGTTTGGGATGTGTTCATTACTTGACTCGAAGATTTATTTATATACCAATTTTCGAGTTAATCTAGCTAAGCTGTAAAATCATCCCCTGTAAAATTAACTACCCGATTTCACCCCGTTAGGGGTAGATTTTCCAAAAACCATAACAAACGTTATTCTTTATTTTTAACCGACTTTAAAAAAGGAGGTTCTGTATTCGACCCGTATGTATGTATGTGTGTATGTTTGTATGTCCGCGATTATCTCAAAAACTACTGAACCGATTTTGATAATTCTTTCATTAGTGTGATCTACATACTTTCAGGAAGGTTTTAGTATATAATACATTAGGTAATTATTCTTATGTACGAAGTTATATGCATAAATGCATCTCCGGCATTTCTATGCGAATTTTGATGATTCTTCGAGTTGTGCCTTCAATTCTTCAATGCACCAGTGTTAATTGAATTTGTGTGGGGTAGGTACAACTAAAAAGTGAAAAATAAAAACTTTTTTACAAAAAAAAACAACCGACTTCAAAAAAAAAGCACTACAAAGTGAAAAATAACTTTAATTTCGGAAGTCGGTGTCAAAAAACGAAAATGCGGAACCAAAGACAGCGACTTCCGAAATTAAAGTTATTTTTCATTTTGTAGTGCTTTTTTTTGAAGTCGGTTGTTTTTTTTGTAAAAAATTTTTTTTTGGTACTGAGTTTCGAGTTAATCGAACCACGCGTTAAAATTCTTCTATACAAATTTTGACACACCTCAGTCCTCCTCTTGGGGGTAGTTTAGAAAAACAAAAAATGCCAAACTTCATAATTTACTTAGATAAGTATTCGTGCCAAGTTTCAAGTTTATTAACTCAAGGAATAAGATTTTTCATACAAACAAAATCCCCCCTTTTCACCCCCTTAAAGGTTGAATTTCCAAAATTTTCTTTGCTCGCCTACATTATAAAAGGAAGCTCTGTGCAAAATTTCACATTCCTAGTCCCAGTAGTTTCTGCTGTGTGTTGATATGTCAGTCAGTCAGTTTCTCCTTTTAGTGAGTGCAGTACTTATTTGTTCGTAAATATCTCTTGTGAAGCGATCTTAAAACCTCCGATCAAACTAGACAGATAACAACGTTAATAATCACTTAAATGTTCTTCTGTGTCGTCGCTTGCCAATACACCTTACTTATTAAAAAATGTTTTTGTAAAATACACAATAAACTGTTATGCAGCTTTGATTAAGCTTGCGCGAGTTTTGCTGGGATATCTAGTTAATGAAGCTGTGTGTACGTCACTAGTATATCAAGACGAGAAACAGAGCTCTTATAGGTACTGCGTATTTACCCGCTCGTTACCGATATCTTACAAACAATACATTCGACACGTGCAGCCAGAGCCGCAGCAACAGCTATGACAAGCAACGTATTAATGGAACCGACACAAATAATAACATGTGTTGCATTATTATTGTGTTGCAAGCATTGCTTGTATTGACGGACAATTTTATTGCTCATATAAAGTGGACCGCGAGCGCTTTGCAAAGGTTACTTTTATCGTTAAATTAAAGTGCAAGGTTCGAAACATAAAAGATCTGATGCTCATTGCTTATGCAAAACATGAATCATACTTGGTATACAACAGGTACCTACACGTATCATTTTACAGTAAGATGTATCACAGTATCAACTCTTACTTTGCGTGATATCAAAAGACAGCTTACAATACCAGAATAAATTAAAATTAGAAAAAGTACCTTCAAAGTTACATAATAGCTACCCTATCAGCTAATTTAAAAAAAAAAATGAAACAAAACGTCCACAAACCTCATCCGAAGTGCCAGACTTTGACAAACGGGAGTGTCACTTTAACCGACAAGTGTCAACAGCGTTTACATTAGCGGAGTTTTTATTGGAGCCACTTGAGTGCGCGACTGTACTTCTTCGTCTGAGCAAACACTTCTGTCGGCGAGAGTCCCTCCCTCATTGTCTGCGCTAATATTTTCAAATTGTGCTAAAACCGTGGCCGGGTGTTTTTGTGGGGCTTTACAATAGCTTTTACAATGGACCCTCTCGGACGTGACGCGGTGAAGACGTCCTTGGTTGGTTGCGCTTTAGAGGGACCGAGATGTTCGATAAAAATACGGTATTGTAAAAATATCAAAAATGACGGGTACAAAATAAGTATTTCTGTGACATTGTTTTGTATTTATTAAAGACATTTTTTTGTAATTTTAAAATAAAACTTCTTTTAAACTCTTTGAGAAAAGGTCTTTGCCCTGCAGTGTACTACAAAATTAATATTGAAAGTTCTGATGTAACATTTAAGAACTTTTATTTACTCCGAAGATCTAATTAATGTCTAGCTGATGGCTTGATGTCGGGTTTGGTAATTTATAAGAAGAATAATTAATTTTCCGCTTCGTCTTAAAGATTAAAACATTCAAAGTCAAGTTCGTTATAATTTCACAAGATTTTCAGAAAAAAAAAAATATGTTGATGAAACGTTTTAATAAAATCTCTTAAGAGTTAGTAATTTAATGGATTGCCTAAGGCCTCGAGGAAAATCGGTTCAAGTTAGTCTGGTTGCGTCTTGTTATTCACAAAGACCAGTCAGTGTTGAGATGGCGATCACACACAACCGGAATAATACTCGAATGATTGATGTTACTGAGCAGCTGGAAAAAGATAATTAATCAAATAAACAAAAATAATATATTATTTTATTATATTCGTCGAACATAGGCACTTTGTTCGACGACACTACTTCCCGCCTCGCTGCTTCCCTGCGACTAGGAGCTCCTTGCTGTTCTCCTGATCGCTGTCACTGTGGCGAAGATGTAAACAGCCATGGACATCACGGCCTGTCTTGCATCCGAGTGCGGGCCACTTAGCCCGCCACGCGAACATTAACGACATCATCCGACGAGCTCTTGTCGCCGTCGGTGTTCCTGCTGTATTAGAACCCAATGACTTGGCACGCGACGATGGCAAGAGAACGGACGGCATGTCTTTATTTCCATGGAAGGTAGGTAGGCCTTTAGTGTGGGACGCAACGTTATTTTTCGTGGGCTGTATCATTAATATAGCGAGTGCCATTTCATAGTAATTGTATTACTTTTTAATTGATTCGTAGCACACGGCTACGCACATTCGTAGAGGCACACATGCGTAGCGGCGTAGCGCTACGCTGTCGCTACGGCTGGCTCGTATACACCAATACAATACCACTTAGGACGGCTTCCATTTGTCATCACAATGTCGTGTCGGATAACACAATTAAATTAAATTTTAATTACCCTAAATTACGTTAATGGCGAAATCCTAAAATATAAGAGCAAATAACCATAACATTAGCGTAATCCGGCGCCATATCATTAAGGGAACGAGCGATTATGTTGATTTAAAGTTTGTCGTAATAGCAGTACATTAGTACCGGCTAATGTGTGGGGTGAACTGGGGTGTTCGAACAAGTCCATTGTTCCGCATCATTGAGAAGTGATCTGAGTCCAACGTTGAATAACCTTGAGGCGTATATTATAAGACACTGGAAGATTTTAACAATAGGTCAAAAGCACTTTATGCTACGGACCTGATGATACTTGGTCTATTAAGATTTGGCATTCACTGACAAATAGCTTCACTATTGAAAACAGATGAATATTTCGTACCTACATCGAGAAATAATATAATTTAATACGGAGAGCTATCTTGTGACTCATAGCACTGAATGCCAATCGGATAAACACTGAACGATATAAAAAAAAAGACGGGTTGCACTCCGGGAGTGCCGGCAGAAGTGAAAACTTGAATATTAACGTTGAAATAAATCAATTATTAATTTAATTAATATAACTCATTTTTTTTCACTATTTCTGCGTCACTTTTTTCATTAATAGATGCACTTTGTTCAATTTCCATATTTTAAACACTTTATATACACAAATTTTACGAATACACAGCAGTGTGGCTACTACACAGACGGTCGAGCCATCAGCTGTCCATCCATCCATCCATCCACTTCCACTTCCACATCGACTTCCACTTCGACTTCGACTTCCACTTCGACTTCCACTTCGACTTCCACTTCGACTTCCACTTCGACTTCCACTTCGACTTCCATTTCGACTTCCACTTCGACTTCTACTTCGACTTCCACTTCGACTTCCACTTCGACTTCCACTTCGACTTCGACTTCCACTTCGACTTCCACTTCGACTTCCACTTCCACTTCCACTTCCACTTCACCTTCCACTTCCACTTCCATCCATCCATCCATCCACCCATCCATCCATCCATTGTGTCCGTGTGTCACTTCACTTCGGTTGGCGACGCCGTAGAAAGAGAGGGGGGGGGAAATCTCTCATGACGGTCACGTGTCCTGACGCGATGTCCTGACGCAAGTTTAACATTTTTTACCCATTACTAAAAGTATGCAACGTCGCTAAAGAAGTTTACACTTCAAAAAGTGTTTATTACACAATGCACAATTACAAATGAAACTAAAAATACTGACATTGATTTTAACATTTCTCATCACTTTGTTCATTCAAACGTTCTTAAACGTTCCCCACTCCGCGAGACGACGGCACATATCCGCGGCCGAGTTTTATGTCAAATCAATAGGAAGCTATCTACGAGAATGGCGGGTCTCGTCCTAACGTCCACACATACCGACTGATCAGCTGTCATAAACTCACGTCATAGAGGTCGACTGCATGTTACATTACTATCGACTGTTGTGTTGTTTTTGGCCAAAAATACAGCAAGTAAACTGCCGCAGACTAGTTTCCCAAAAAAAAAACTTATTATGAAAGTGTTTATTTTTACATAAGAATGTCAGGCCGAGTTCAAAACACAAAATCACTGAGCTTAACGATTTGCGCACATTACCCATTGCAGAATGATTGGGTCGGAGTGCAGTGCCCAGCAACCCACACTTATTTAAGTTACTCTCGTATCTTTGATAGTACCAAATCGTAGAATAAGGCATGTCGTTCACGACCCTACTAACCAGTAACCAACAAACTAAAATCTCCTCTCCAGCCAGAAGGTAAAAAACCCTAATATTTAAATGGCGGACCCTACACGACGCACGGGGGCGTGTGGCTAAGCTTGTGGGTTCAATTCATCGATATACTAACGAACATACCAACTTAGCCTACTGCCACCTACTTACATCCTGTCTCCACAGATACGCAACACATTAACGTTCCCTCATCCGAAATGTGGTTTACTTCCGTATCGACACAAATCTCATCAGGGAGCAGGCAGAACAACAGGCTAATGTCTTTTATTATTAATTGACGCACCAGCGCGCCATTACCGATGTTCTTAGGAAATGTACAAACGAAGTTATTGTGTCTCTCTGATGACATAATGTTAATAAATGTATGTGCAGTCGTGTGTGACTCGATTTACAGAAATATACCAAGTATATTTTTGTAAATCGAGTCACACATTCGTGTAAGATAATCTTGAATACAATATTAATGTTAGCGTTCATCAAAAATCGTTCGCTATTTTAGAGCAAAATAATGTATAATGCAGAAAACGCAGAATAACTTGGTAGAGATGCTTTTAGTTGGTATTGTCTCTCTCATTTCATAACACTTTGAACTCACAAAATGGCGGATATGATCCGTAGATACATTTCTCCAAATTTAAAATTATGTAGTATACAATTTTACCATTCACATAGAAGGATAATCATTACAAAGCAGGTAACTAGCCTATATTACTACACTAGCATAAGGTTCACTATTAGTTAATACTGTATCTCAGTAAACAGAGCTCTCGCTGTAGTCTCAGTAACAAGTTGCTGCTCTATTTGCTACTGATAACGGCTGATAACAGCGCGCTGCTAATCCGCACCCCTGTTAACCTAATTACGTATTGGAGCTAGTATTAATTAATTAATGAATTGAGATACATTCCTTCACACATTTTTAGAAAGAATTCGCTATATTAATGAAGGCACTAACTAGGCGACGACTTGGCCTCATACACAACTTTATTTGTAGTAGGTAAGTTTATTAACACCGAAAAAACGTAGGTCACATAATTGAGGGGCTTCATAATGTTGTATGTAGGCAGCCAATTCTATAAGTGTAGGAATAAAAAGTTATCGTCGGAATCAGATGACTCTGCAAAGTTCGAATGCAATTTATTGACATCACCAACCCTAGTTATTTGCGCCGGTAGCTACCGGCGCGGGCGCGGCGAACGGTTGACTCTGCATTCATAAACACACTTACTCTCCGTAGTGTTTATTGAGCACCTACTTATTATCCCTTTCTTGGGAGAGTATGCGATAAGCTGAGTCAATAAGTAGAACAAACTGTACCTAATCCAGGACCATTCATTATTAATCCAGAATCATGTTTTTGGCTCGAAAATGTGCGCAAACGAGAGCCAAAACCCCCGACACACAGCCTCGGCGCTTGCAGCTCAGGCAGCTTTATGCAATTAATTGGATTTACGGGGCGCAGCACAAATCTGAGAGACGAAATTTATTTGTCAGTATTCCTCCCAGCTTACATCCTTAATTGCTGGTTTTAGTACAAAATAAATCTATTTCAAAGTATGGTTAAGTCTACGTAATTAATGTTTTAGTTTCTAAACTAAAACAAAACATTCATTACGTAGACTTATAAAGACTGAAACAGTCTAGAAAAACGATTATTATAAAAGCTTTTAATTAATTGTATTGTCGCATGTCAGAAGATGTAGGACGTTGAAAGTCAAACCTAATATTTCGCTCGGCTTTGCATCCCGCGGCGCTGAAATCCTACAAGTCTACAGATTAGAGCACAGAATACAATCCTAATTCCCCGACATTGTACGTGCTCGCTGAGTTATGGAGGAACAACAGAAGTTCCGCTGTTTACGATGAATAAAAAAACTGTTACAATATCGTTAGAGCGCTTTTTGTTGAGGCGTGAAACTTGTATGAAGGTAATTATTATTAGGTATACAGAGTGAAATTGAAAATATGCGACAAATCGAAATGAGAGATTGTACACATTATGAACAACTTTTCCTATGGGACCAAACCTGAAGTCGCGAAAAAAAATCAGCTGGTCTCTACATTTATGTTCCCATAACTCGTCAAAATGTAGGGAACAGCAGATTTTTTTTTCGCGATTTCAGGTTTCGTCCCATAGTAAAAGTTGTTCATAATGACGAGTACAATCTTCCATTTCGATTTATCGCATGATTCGAATTTCAACATGTAGGTAGTTCGACATGATTTTTTAACGTTTTTCTACAACTTTCTTTATCAATCTTTGTTGATGAATCACGGTGTTTCAGTTCGATGCCAAATGCTATCTTGCAATATCTGTTTTTAGCAAAAATCTTTGGTAGCAACAACTGAGTGCGCTATAGTCCAAAGTGGAACTTCTGCATCCATCAATTCCTCGCCCCGCGGTCACGAAGCGACGACGTGGCAAACAATACATCCCCGCAACACGCCCGCCATTGTTTCACTCGTAATTAAAAAGTTCGGAAGCAAGTTCACCGTCCACACCTCTCTGAAGAACAAGGAAATAAAAACAAAAATGATTTTGTAAAGTTTCAGCGGCCGACACCGAGTGTTACCAGAGTCGCGGCGTCTGTGCTGTTTGTCATTCAAACCATTTGCTAAAACAATGTGGTAGACATGCTAAATAATGCTGTTATCGCGCTTTAAGTATAAAAGTTTGTGATTATAACGACAAAGTATGAGAGATGTGATTTGAATAACAATAGTTCAATCTACATAATTCTTCGAGCATTAATGCGAACATCGAAACAGTTATATTTCATATTCGGCAATAATTCACAGTTGTTTCACAATAATTAATATTTGTCTTTAGAAAACAAAGACAACTTAATGTCAATGTATTGAGAACAATGTTTAATTACGTTATTTATTAAAAGTATTTTCATCAACTTTAGGCAGTAATTGAAGAAATTCTTCTGAATAATACAGTTCTGAAAATGCGGCAGGCCCAGAAAGCGATGGCGGGATGAGCTGGACTACTTCTTAAAGGATTAGCCCGGGAAAAGTGGAAAGACCTTGGTGGTCTTTTGCCCTGCAGTGGGACAACACAGGCATATAATAATAATAAATAAAAAATACATTTCGTACAAAACTATTTTTCATCAAGCAATGAGACGACTTTCCATCAATCAGGCAATAGGGCCGCGTGGCGACCCCTTCTAGAGTTCGTCTGTGTCATCACCAAGAAATCCGTTCGCATTACTTCCCGGTTCCTTCCGATAAAACAGGCGAATAAACCCGATCCAATAAGGATCGCCGCAGACCGCACTCTTTATAAACTTTAGGGTCTGCACTCACTGATACTTCCACCCGGGTGGGTTATATGGTCTTCCATTTCTTACGCAGAATTGTTGCGTAGATATAGCCGTAATATATCAGTGTCATACAGGAGGATGTATTGTATCAGCACATTGATTTACCGTCGTAGTTACGGGGTATTTCTCAGTCACATTCTATCTCTATGGTGGCACGTGCTATATGCACTGCGACGTGACAGTACACGTACAGTCACGACTAAAAGTATGCATACACTTGGCTTTATTCAAAGGCGATTTTCTCCTTTATTTTTGAATGATATTTTATGTTATTACGAAAATAGTATTTTCGAACCTATAGGTTTATGTTAAGTGTCGTATTTCAACGTTGCATTCGTTATTTCACGAAAAAATCGCAATTGAAAATTGCCAAGTGTATACATACTTTTAGACGTGACTGTACACAATGGATGAAGGGGATCAGAGATGGTGGATGGAGAGTTTGTCATGGTGGATGAGTGAGAGGATAGTTGACAGAATTATCACAGTAATATTATAAAGGACAAACTTTCGCCTTTATCTTCTTCTTCTCGACACGCTAAGAAGAAGAAGATAAAGGCGAAAGTTTGTGAGTGTGTGTGTGTTTATATAATATGTTTGTTAGTTCTTCCAGTCGTGCTTGCGACCACGAGACCAACGGGGCAAGCAATACATTTTAATTTGTAATAGGTAAGTGTCGAAAGCCTAGCAGCAAGCGCGTTGTGTTGACTAGCGACGGGTTGTGAGCGATATGCTATGGCTGTTCCATTCCCAGCTCCGAATATGTAGCTTAGTTATAACAGAAATACTATATAGTAACTGAGAAACACACACATTTCTAGTACAATAAATTCCACTCTGAAGGTTGAGATTCCTTGTGTATATTGAAGAGTAAGAATATTCTCGATTTGGAATATCTGTGTCAGTCAAGTACTCGATAGGTATCTTAGGAATTCCGAGGTTTTACAGCTTGTTTAAATCATCAAAGGCTTCTTCTTGGTTTTCCTGAGCAACTAGGTTGCTGAGGTCAGATGGCTGCGGTCCAGTGTAAACACTGATATTAATTTAGTCAGAGTGGAAGCTGCACTCAAAGTAATTGCTGAAGACTAACAAGATTATACAAGGACGGATTGGAAACGGAGATTGGAAAATTGATATTAATTGAAGTACCCAATAACATGTTGTACAAAAAAGGTAACAAGTTGTTCAACTAAATGAGAAGAAAACATGCATTAAACGCACACTATGTAGACCAGCATATCATAAGTCGGATGATTATATCGTAGATAAAATGCTTGGTTTAATGCTGGTCCTGCTCCACAGGCACTTGGGCTCAATAGTTAAAATTACAATATTTGGAAGAGATGCTTCCCTTTTTTTTAGTATTTCTGACATTACGAACTCAACTTTATTTTTATTTTATTCAATCAAGTTTTAATTGTTGAAAACTTCAATAATAAATATCTCTTCCTGTTTGGTATTGAAATTTTATTCCGTTGATCTTGAAAAAAATAGTAATTCAATCATATTTTTTTAGATATGGAAGCCCATCAATGTCTGTGAAGTTTCGTTACCTAATTTGATTTGACCCTGTGCATTTTGCTCAAACATCAAACCTCCCAACACGACCATGTGTCATGTCCTACGTGCTCGTATCAGCCAAAGCTCGCACTACACAGCACACTGCCTGTAACACAAACACGCGATAAAAGCAGCACATCGCTCGCAACACAAACATTTATCAATCGAACACTAATGTGCTTTTTATTCGCTTTTATTCGCGTCTATCTATGTTACTAGGGCGCGATAGACCTAGCATGCTTAGCTTTGTAAAAGATTTGATGCGAAAACTAACAAACTCAAAGCATTTATTTCAAATAAACCAATTACAGGCTCTTTTGAATTGTCAAGGGGTCGGTCAGTCAGAAAGATGAAGCTAGCATTCCAAAGCGTAGTAGGTCTATATGGAGAAGAACGGACAACAAACTCCACGGACACTCTTTTAAATCATAAAATAGTTACGAAATATTGGTTACATGATTCATGTTGAAATTATACATGTGAGAACGATGTAGAGAGAAGCGTCCGTACTAAAAAAGATAAAAACAATTCAGAAATGAAAATAAATTAAAATAACGGCTAAGAAATGACCAGTCCCTACTGACGGCGCCCGTTCACGAACATGACGTATGGATCAGCACCATTCAGCTCAACCATTTTAAAGGGAACCACGACACCACAAACGAAACATTTGAGTAAGCATGACATACTCTCAGCCGCCAGGGCACATTCAAGTCAATGAAAGACGTACCCAGTAAATGGTAGCTTTATAGTTTAAGTACCTACATGGTGCTCACACGTGTGCTATGCAATTATACAATACTAAGAGATTGAATTTATACAATATAAATATAGTTTCTTCAATCTTCAGCAACTCAAACTATATTTTCGAATGCTAATTAATTAGTTTATGGCTCTTGTGGAGCAGAATCAGCGTTAAGTCAAGCATTTTTGTCAGCGATGTAATATACAGGGTGTTACAAAAAGGGTATATCAATACAAACGGGTTGAAGAGTGTATCTGGTCTAGAATCTCTGTACAAAATTTCAGCTCAAAAGCATTAACTTTGAAAATGCTTAATAATTTTTTATTTCGACATCACGGCGCTGCACTGGCGCGCGGCGGCGTGATGTGCGTGTACTAGGCGCACAGACACACTACAGATAATGGATAATGACCCTCGTAGTGCGGTGACACGTTTTTTATGATTTCAATTTAATAAACTATCGAAATAAAAAAATATTAAGCATTTTCAAAGTTACTGCTTTTGAGCTGAAATTTTGTACAGAGATTCTAGACCAGATACACTCTTCAACCTGTTTGTATTGATATACCCTTTCTGTAACACCCTGTATATATACAACGTGTAACGTTAAATGCGCAAAACCTGAAAATAGTTTGATCAGAATAACGAGCAGAATCAATTAAACCACTTTTTAATATAGGTCACATTAAAAAAAATCTTCATTAAAAACGTTGCCGTGTCTATTTATTAATAAGTCAAGCCATCACATGCGCAAACCCGCCAAAATAGGTAAACAAACACAAGTTGTTGTCGACCAACTAAAATTTTCCCATACGCGGGATAATAATAGCTCTTATTTCAATGCAAATTGCACATACGAATCTTCCGTACAGTAAGTACCATGAATAAGACAATTTGAAATAATCAATAATGCTATCTATCTTATTTTAACATAAACTTAACCTAAGGTTTAGAAAGAGAAATGACGATCTGCACGGGGGCGGGGCGTGCGAAATACGTGACAGCGGCCGTGTTTACTTCAGTCTGAGCGGCGCCGGCACATGCGTCACAGGTGTAATTGTTCTATCCCGTTACCCCGGCGAGGCGGCGCGTGCGCGTGAATTTCGCAACGTTTTTGTACACAAACATTCAATATTGTGAAATGGTGAGAATGTTGGCGCATTGTAATGACAACGTTGATTTGGCCAAAGCCTGGAAAAGTGTGATGGAAACATTTAAGTCACTGTTCAAAGATAACCTAAGTTTTTTAGGAGCGTAGATGGTAAATAATGCGCGGCGCAGCGGCCCGGTGACGACTCCTCCCTCAATGGAGCGTCGTCGCAGACGCAGTAAACGATTAGAATTGCCAATAAAACTAAAACAGCACATAAAACCTTTACAATTTTTTTAATGATTTTTTTTCTCTCTGAAATAGGTCAATTGAATTAAAAATCAGTTGGGGTGTCTGAGGTTTTGCGCATTTAACGTTACACGTTGTATATAGTTGTTTAAACTGATTTGAGTGTTGTTGTTGCTTTTAAACGTGTTGATAAATGACGTAGTAGCTGTCCATAAATAATTAAGGATGACATTTGCGAAAAAGGCCGAATGCTTAGCCTTGTCCTTTTTTGTTAAAGTTGGTTAAATAAAAGGGTTTATTAAAGGAAACGCTTTTCATGTAGCAACATTTATGGCTAAAGGAAGTTACTGAAAGAACAACAATATATCTACTAAAAGAATGAGTAAAACTGTGAGTTACGAAAAAAACTACACTTTTATGCCACAGTCTTTACTTGCTCAATTTTATTAAACGCAAACAACTACTTTAAGCCAAAATATATTTTTTAGAATGACAAGCGCATCTTTTGTTACCCGTCCTACTCCAAAGATTATACAATTTTCAACGAAAAATACACTTTCATTGTTTAACTTAAAAATACTTAATTCCTACACCTACACCTAAGTACATAGAACGCTTTCCTTCCGTTCCTAAATTAGCGGTGGAATTACAAACAAAAGAACATCGTAACTAAGTTTGTCTCATAATTTAATGACCTCACTTTATAACTTGTAAACGATTTAATATGACGTGACGTCACTTGTAAGCTCTTGAACCATTATCATTGAAACAATTTAGAAGCTTGACCACTTTCCTCACAAGTTTTACTGCTTATCAAAACAAAGCGACGTAGTTATTTGAAGTAACTTTTGTTTTCAAAACTCATCGGGGTATAATCCAATCTACCGGTATTCCTCCACAGGATCCACGGCATAACACACTAATTAAGCATGTGTGGTTTTATTGGATTGGTAATCCCACATATTCCTTTACCTTACATTGAATAAACAGAACCATACGTTAAATTTTCAAAAGAAAAATCAGTATTCTCATTTCACATGATAGAACATGAGTCATATTAAGAAACAACTGCACAACCACAACATAAATAAAACCAAAGCATTCTACACAAACATATCACTTTATTACGTCATTATTTATGAGTTTTAATGAATCGCAAGCATACGAGGGGGTCATGGAAGCGTGGGATGTGATTACAAGCAGTGTGCGGGCGCTACGCAGCGCCTGTGACGTCATAATGACAGGCCACCATGTCCAGATATGTGTGAGGGACAAGTAAGGATGGACCATTGAAAGCCCACAATTGCAATAGCTACAAAGTAAAAGTTCATGAAAGACGAGATTGTGGGGTTTCGATGACGTAACTAAGGCAGTCGGAATGAACACACGAAAGCAAGTTTTAAGCTTTCAATTTCTTTAATAATTATACCTACCTTAAAGGAAAATCGCCTCACGACCACTTTTTAAATTAAATTGTCATGTCAGACTTTCTGAGGCTATTAATAGTTTTATAAAGGAAGTAGCTCAGTAGAAAAAAGTGTCCTTTCTGATTTTATGCAGAAAAATACGCGTAAATATTTTTTATTAATCCACCCACTCAGTTGCTAGATTCAAAGAGAAACTCTCGCTGCCGATATTTTTCTTATTCATAGCTTTCAGTTGACGTTGTATGCCTACTTTGAAATAAGCCTTCTTTTACGTAGAAATTAAGTACAATTTTAGTTTGTAATTGTCTAGCTAAGGAAAGGAACGAGTACCTGCTGATCACTACCTGTCCTGACTGACACATTTCGAAACGTACTCATATCCGCTCCGATGTCGCGAAATCTCCTAAAGATCGGTAACAATAGAAAAAGTAATTGTGTCTCATTAGTGACAGCTGAGCTCCTACGATACAGATCCTATTTATCTACCACGTACCTATATACTTTCATGTAACCTTTGGTAAGTAATTAAGTTACAAATAACCTTATCTCCCAAAGTAATTACATGACGATTATAATCAAAAGAAATCTCACAGATTACCCATCTCAATCACAAACAAGTGATGTGAAGCTAGGTGTCTCCACGATCCGCTGTGGATCCTCAGATAAACAAAGCCGAGCCATTAGCAACGTTTAGCTCGACACGACTCGTAATGGAAGAGTTAATTTATTCCAACAAGCAGTAGTTTGTAACTCAGCCGAAATTTAATTCGGTCGCGACGACCGAGCGATTTCCATGACGATGCCTACCGTGTGGACGAGGCTAAAGCGATGAGCGAGTGAAGTCTACGAAGAAGTCATGGTAACGACTTTGACACAGCAGTTCTTCCAAAAAAAAAAGTTAGTTAAGCAAAGGTTTTCTTTTTTCAAAAATTTCCCGTTCATCATCATCATCATAGGCCTCCCCCAAGCGCCTCCACTTCAACCGGTTCTGTTCTTCTCGCATCCAACGGGTTCCTGCGGCCTTCACAAGGTCGTCGGTCCACCTTGTGGGAGGCCTTCCAACGCTACGACTTCCGGCACGCGGTCGCCACTCCAGAACTTTTCGGCCCCATCGGCCATCTGTTCTGCGAGCTATGTGCCCTGCCCACTGCCACTTGCGTTTGGCAATTCTTCGGACTATGTCGGTTACCTTGGTTCTCCTGCGGATCAAATCTCCTCATTTCTGACTCGATCACGCAGGAAAGCTCCAAGCATAGCCCTCTCCGTTGCCCTTTGGGTGACTTTTAGCCTTCTAATAAGGCCCATTATGAGCGACCAAGTTTCAGTGCCATATATGTCATCACTGGCAATACGCAATGGTCAAATACTTTCGTTTTGAGACTTTGCCAATGACAATTTCCCGTTACTGATTATATAAATTGCCTAAGTTACTTTTTCGTTACTTCATAAAAAAAATTAACAACCATAAATTAGCATGGTTTCTAACAAATCATGTGATGCCAAAAAGTAAAAAACAAGTATTTAAAATGTCTACGAAGATATTGTCATCATAAGCATATCTCTAAAGCACCGTCGCTCCCACCTTCCACCAACCGTCCCTAAATTACAACCAGTGGGTGTAATGCGCCCGCTCTGTCGACACCCGACAACGCGCGACGTGGCGTCAGCGACGAGGCGTCCGTAACGCGACGACTTGCACACAGCAGCGGGTACAGCTACGGGTAGTTACTGGTAACCGTAGCTGTACAGTATACATAGCTCTATTCTTATAATTATTCGAGGAATAAATTTTAAATTTTGACAGTTATTCCATACAAAAACGGAGGGGCCCGTGGCTAAATAATAACAGCCGCACAGGTCGATCGATCAGGTTAAGCTACGCTTGCCGCGGTTGGTCTGTGGATGGGTGACCATCTTTACATACCGAGATCCCTCCGTGCCTCGGAAAGCACGTTAAGCCATTGGTCTCTGCTGTCATTCGTGGATCTTTGACAGTCGTTACGGGTCGTCAGAAGCCCGAATATCTAACAACCAGTCTTACCAAGTGGTATCGTATTACCCAGTAACTGGGTTGTGGAGGTCAGATAGGCAGTCGCTCCATGTAAAATATTGGTATTCAGCTGCATCCGGTTAGACTGGAAGCCGACCCTAACATAGTTGGGAAAAGGCAAGGCAGATGATGATTCCATACAAAAACTGTCAAACGACAATTTTATTCCTCGAATAAAAATTATCTGGCGATGGAAAAATCAGCCCTTTAGCTACAAAAATATGTTCTTAACTGAACCTCTTTGTCGTGAGTATCTTGAACCAGCCTCTGGCGCGTCTCGTAACAACACAATCTCTTCGAGGCTCACAATCTCGGCACACGATCTAACATTCCTACCTTTGAATCCTAATTCTGTAGCTCGGTACTCACTGCGAATGGGATCATTTGGGTCTATCTGCAGAGTAATGTCTCGCTTCAATTATACTTAAGTCTTTTATTTCCTACCGCTCTGTGTTTAGAGAGAATGATAGCAGACGAGGTTGAACTTGCAACTTGCCGTGTGTTGCGAGTTGTGACTTTTAGGCTAAAAACATTAGTTACGGTTTTAGAATAGAATGTTCTTTATTATCTACACCATAAATATTACAGATATAAATGTAAAAATTTTATCGCTAAAAGCGATCTAGCTATAGATAGCGATTTTGTAGTCAGGTATTTCTTTTTTGAAGTTTCGAAATTCGAAAAGACGGTTTATTTTTTAACATTAGAATTAAAAAATAAACCGTCTTTTCGAATACATTTTGCGGTTCTTGTGCAATGTTTAATTGCGAGTCTATTTGTAAGCTGTGTGAGGACAGCTTACAAATAGACGCCAAAGCATCAAAGTTCGGTAGTAAAAATAAAATATGAAAACAAAAAATATACCTAATGTAAGGATCCCTCAACAGCGGAAGGTACAATAGTAAATTGTATAAGAAGACACGTGTAGGAAGAAGAATAAACAAGCGACCATCTTCACGAGAGCAATTTAATTACTATTTCCGTCTGTTCAGACTCTTTAATATCCAAACGTTAATTAGAGATCTTTTTGATTCTTTTTCCTGCTGGAAAATGAGGCAATATCTTAACCCATGAAAAACATGGATTCTTGCCGCAAGACTGGGAAGGGTAGGAAACGCCCAGCTACTAAACTAGATTAATTTTAAAATAATACAAGGTAGAAAAAGTACGAAAAAAACAAAATACTAGATCTTTACAACACATTATCGTTCTTTTTCTAAAGTCACTTTTGAACACGTGTCATATTTTTCGTACTGTAATTATTATCATATCATGCATAATATACGTACCATGTGGGGACAACAATCTGATCCCAGTTGCTGAAGTGGAAAAATGTCAACTGACTTTTGGAGGGCGCTGTGTGTTTTGATTGAGTTATACGAAGTTTAATTTGTTGTCGTATTGACATCGGCACCGTGTGTGTTCGATAAGCTAAGCATATCGAATTGCAGTCATCAATCTGCCAAGCGCCAATGACAATTTCCTTTTTGATCACTGCAGCTCGAAGCTAGAATAATATTAGTAGATTACCTATTCAGCAGTGAAATGTCAATAACTAAACATGGGCATCAAATAATGAAGAAGTAAATAGTAATCGGTTGTTTTCGACTAAATAATTGAAATAGCTTTTGGGAAAAACAGCATCACATAACTATCTATAACATGACTGTTGGAATGTTATTACTTATTAACACCTCCGCCTCTACGAGGGATAAGACAGCGACGTGACAATGAAACTAAATTATCTTCCTCCCGTCCTGTACGACTCACAAGTACTCATCTAAAGCAATAACTTACCGAGGGACGTGTCTCCATGGTTTAAGAGCTGTTCAATAGTAATTAATGCGAACAGTGGGCACTCCAATCACGGTCGAGAACCTCAGACTCTTACTACACTCCCAACTAATTCTATTTGCTGCCATTGTCTGACAGTGGAGGCGAGGAACAAGCGTGTCCCCTCCATCCCCTCCCCCCCCCCCCCCCCTTCAGCCCGGAGCTAGTCCCTCTAACAATGATCCGGGATGGCTTTATATCCACTGTTAACATATAGGGTTTGAAGACACGACATAACCTAGTAAGGTACGTGGTACAGGCGTAGCAGTGATATAAGTAAAGTGAACTTTAAACCATGTTGTATGTAAGTAGGTGCTACTGCTGTGGTCACTCCGGATATTCCGAAGCTAGAGGAAGGTGTGTATCGAAGTTCCGAGAACGCCCAGCTTGTGGTTTAAGCAGGTCTAACCAATCTCTTTGATTTACCTATAGGTATGTCGAAGATATCATGGAGAGATTTTCTACAAAAAAAAAAAAAAAGTGGAGCACGCGCTATAGTTTCAATGACGTCAGTTTAAATCTCGATCCACCTGAGATTTAAACTGAATGAAACTCATAAAAGTAATTAAGTGCCTAGATAATTTCTAAGTGATGATCTCACAGGGCTGATTCCGCGAAGAAAATGTCCCCAATTCGTCCTAAAGTCCAAAACTGTTCCTTGAGACATCCCGAAACATTCCAATATTTGTTCAAACTCCTAATTATGTTGTTTGAATTCCAAATCAGTGAAATTCTAACGAATCGTTAATATCACTTGATTTGAATCAAGGGTTTCATTAAGCCTTTAATTAATGTTATTGAGCATGTAAAGTCAAGATAAGAAACTTAGATGCTGCACTGAAAGTTGCGTCACTAATTTCATAAAATAATTGTTTTCAGTGTAATTTATTTAGATCCAATCCGTATGGTCGTTGGATCCAATTAAGATCGTTATCAAGTTAGAGGCGTATAACAGGGCGCTTGTTAAGAATAAAGTCACAGTTCATGTAAGGACCCGGCTATAGTGGCAGCGAGCGCGGCAACGCTTCATGAGCGGACACAGATTCGGAAACCACGACATGAAAACTTCATAGATTTTATGGAAAAGTCAAGGCCATTTTCCATTTTGTAAGGGTAAAAGGCTTATCTTCTACATATTTCATGAACTGTAGAGTTATCTTACGTCTGAGCGAAGTTAAACAGCAGTGAGCACCAAATAGCCCATCAAATTATTTCCTATACACTGAACACGGGTATCACAACCATTCCGAAATAAGTGAGCCTAAGTCAACATCCCGAAGTAAAACTGGAAGTTATCGTCAAACGCCTGAACAAATAAGTAGTATGGAAAACTAAAAGTTTGGACTAGATGCTCCATCACGCCTCAACAAAGCAATGTATCACGATGTTTTCAAATCGTAACTTTCGCTTCTTCATCCAACCTGTCTGCTTGATGCTAGTAAATAACAGCTTAATCACTTTGCTCTTCTAGCTCCGCTAAGAACTTACTACTCACAACACAATTTAGATAATTGAAACCGAATCTTGTTGTCATTTGTAGATTACTTTTCAAGTGTTCCAACAGACAGCGTGCAGCGGTGATGGCTTCTACCTCATTTGTTTTATCGGATGCATCTGTGACCATCAGTCGCTGCTTGCGACGCGACGGTGCCTATCGTTTAAATGGACGGTTTATTGTTATTGCTTTTGACGCAAAGGTTAAAGAAATTGCCCCATCTGTACCGGGAGGGTGCACTCTTGTACTGCACCTGCACCCTAGTTGCGTATAATACTTAATCCCAAAAGGAATGTAACAACATACGGAATGTTCCCTTTCATTTTAACACTACAATAATATCCATTGCTTCATAATAATAATGTTTGAAAAGTTCGTTTGGTGGACAGCAAAATTTTTGATATGTTACAATAAATGGAATTGCCATTCCAAGTGCGTCACTCAATTAGGGTGCATGTGCATAAATTGGTGTATAATCTCTCTTATGAAAGCATCGTTGGTAAATGAAACATTATCAGCATCATCAGTAGATACCTACTGAAGCCAGATGATAGGTGTAACTTGATTTATTGATATATTTCGATGTTAATACCGGTCAAGCACCGTGTGTCGCCTATTGGCGACGAAACAATAGAAAATCAATTGTGTCTCATTAGCGGAGCTTGACAGATTAAAAAGCCGAAGATTTTGTTTGTTCAAACGCGTCAATTTCTGGAACTACCGGTTAGATTTGAATTTATGCTAACTCTTGAGGAAGACTATAGGCTATGTAACATCACGCTATGACCCTTAGGAGTCAGAGTGAAGGCTAAGCGAAAAAGAATAGCGCGGGCAGGTGACGCAATGCGACGCGGTGTGTCGGGGTACAAGACATGTCACGCAGACGAAGTCGCGGGAACTGGTAGTTGCAAAATATCACCTAGTTTTCCGTTTATTCAGTCTTATTCAGTAGTTTTATATTAAAAAGGAATCCTGGTTGTTGTTTTTAGTAGCAGAATCACTTTAGATTCTGCTTCCCTTGAAATATTTCCTTGTCAGATATTTTCAGTCATGCCTTTATTCTCAGTTGAATTAAAACACAAAGCAAGTGCGAGTCAATTCACTGCAGTTATTTCATAATCATGTTCAAGAATTCCTTTCACTACAGAATAATTGTTCACTTTTGTTAAGTATTGTTTGTTGTTTCAGGAAACAGTAATAAGTTTATTTAATTGCTTTACGGAATCTCAACGTTTTCCTCTTGAAAAATGAACTGTTTGAAATCAAGTGTAATAAAGAAAATTCATTATGTTGGTGTCCACTGAGTTCAGAACAAAATAATGTAATCATTAACATTCATATTGTTCATTTTGAATGTTCTTACTTCTTTAGACCATGCTTCAGATTTTTATTTTGTATCTTTGATATATTTACATTGTACAGCATACAAACAAAGTACTTTAAATATTTTACTTCAAGTTACAAGCAAATAACATCATTCATTATAAGTACATCAATGAGTGAACAGGGGGCGAGGTCAGAGGAAAACAACCAAATATAATAACACAAAACTAGTTTATTTAAAATAAACTCATTAAACTATATCTTGGTCAAAACCAGGTCTTCGCGTCTTTCGGTTTGTGTTTCAGAAGCCCCTGTTCATTCTGCCTAACTAACCAAATTTTCGTCATCAGTCCAAGCATAATTACTTTATAGCATATACCTAATGTCATCTGTCTCACTTACACCTTCGAATTCAGCCGTTTCACACAGCCATGCTTTCATCGACGTTCAGTTCCTACAAAACGAGTCTTGTAAGACTTTTTAAAATCACTAGCTTCTTCCCGTGACTTCGTCCGCGTGGATGTCGGAAATTATCCCACGGGATCGTGCTGCCGGGACATAAAGTAGCCTGTATTCCCCAGGATCTATCTCCTTGCCTTAATTTTATCGAAATCCGTTCAGTGGTTTAGACGTGAAAAGGTAACATACAGACTTATTACTTTCGAATTTATATAAAATTAGTATGGATTGAGCATTTGATAGCATTGTGATCAAATTCGCACGGAAAACAATCTGGAAGGCGTCAGGCACCACTCTGCCATAAATACATGGAGTTTAACTCAAGACCGTCACAGCATCAGCCATCCGTAATCATGAATCGAACATCCGGAGGGACGGTATTTGTTTCAATTTTGTCACCGTGCAACACTGACGCATAGAAGTACCGCTCTGTCGCGGTCATTCACTTAGCAGACATGGATTCACGACTGTCAAATACATGTAGGTAGGTAATTCTGGATTGATTTATTAGTTATTACTGACAGTTAGGTCCTTAAGCCAGAAGAGAAATCCTTAAGGAAAACATTAGTTAGTGAGTAATAAGATAGTAGTACCTACCTAAAAGAGTTGGTCAACTACTGGCTGCCCGGCTGGTCTGTCTGCCATCTGCCGGTTAGTCACTCTGAGGTTATTTATTTTTGCCACCATTATTAGTATACCTGTAGGTATTCCGGTTCCAAAGTTCATCCTATGACATAACAATACGCTGCTTATAACAAGATGTCCATGCGTAAGGTGCCGAGACAGGCCGAGACTAAATCGTCACGCGAAAATTTACAAATGATAAAAATGTCATAATAATTGTATTGAGATGATCTTCTGTACTATACTTAGCGTTGACCCCGCGAGCCCCGCCCCGCTCCCCGCTGCCGCCTCCGCCGGCGCCTGCACCGCGATAGACGACACATTGAGATTCATTCCCTAACTACTGTTTTATGTCCTACATAATTTATGGAGACTTTCCAATCGTCTAGAACTATTTGGGCTGAGGAAAAGACTTTTTTGTTTTTAAATACTGCAATCAATTGCGTAAAAAGAGGAGAGACCACAATTTTTAGTTTACGGTCTACTGAAAAATAAAGTAGAGCTATTAGTGATAATCTTATAACATCTACCCAATATGATTTATTTTTATTTATTTATTTATTTATAGTTAATTAAAACGGCACAGGTCCAATTACATTAATTAACATAGAATTATAAAAATTAGAATAAATAAGCATTCAAATAACATACAATACAAAAATTAAATTAAAATTCAAAGATATACAATTCGTGGATAAAAATTACTAATATTTGTTTGAGTAAATGGTTAAATAAATTAAATACATTATAAACTAACATGTAACAGTGGACACCCTCGCATATCGTCTCTCACAAAACACCAGACAAGCACGCATTATCTTCTTCCATTCATCAGCAAACACATCACATTCAGGGTCGGCAGTCAGAAGGGCGTTTAGCATCCTTAGGGTTCGACATACTGGTGATTCGGCTCTAGCAACAGATCTAGATAGCGGTAATGCGAATAGGTTATGACGGCGGCTTTGACGGTGCCCAAGGTATTTGTCGGGCACAAATAGGCGGCAGAAAAGTCCGTGGAGCTCAGGGCAGTCAATACGACCGGTTAGGGTCTTACAGGCAATAGAGAGCTGATCAAAGCCCCTTCTTACCTCCAACGAATTGAAGCCCAACACCCCTAGAAGATAATTTGTTGGGTACATGAAAGGAAAGTAATGGTACAGCCTTTGATACAAAAATCTCAGGAAGGTTTTCTGAACTTTCTCAAGCATCAGTGTCTGAGACGCAGTATGTGGATGCCAGACACAGGCGCTGGACTCGAGTTTACTCCGAACCAAAGTGGTGTACAAAAGTTTAATAATACTGGGATTGCGAAAGTCACGAGCGTTCCTCAGGACAAATCCCAGACGCCTGAAGGATTCCCTTGCAAGGGCAGACACGTGGTCTTTAAATGTCAAACTGTGGTCAAAGGTCACTCCTAAGTCCTTAACGCTGGTGACACGAGTGATCACTATACCCCCCCCACTATAATCATATTTTACTGGTCTCAACCCTCGACCATAAGTCATAACGCTGCATTTACTAATATTAAACAGCAACTTGTTCGCAATGCTCCACTCATAGACGGTATCGATATCTTTTTGTAGGAGTTCGCAATCCACCTCTGTTCTGATTTGCGCAGCTAGTTTTAGATCGTCGGCATATAATAGACATTTTGCGAATCGAATCTTACAAATTAGGTCATTGATCATGACCAGAAACAAAGGCGGCCCCAATACGGATCCCTGACTCACGCCCGAGCGAGTGTAATAAGACTTCGACTCAAAGCAGCCATGCCGGACAAACTGTTTGCGATCCCGTAGGTAGTCGGCGAAGAAGTTAAGAAGGCCGGATGAGAAGCCCATAGCCCCTAACTTTGCCAAAAGCACGTCGATGTCTAGTCTACGTGCCATATTAGGTAGACCTAAGTGAGAAAGAGTGAAACTGCGTTTTACTGATCCCTTAGATCCACTGCTAGACCTCATGTGTGCCTAATTTCTCCAACATCCAACTCCTACCAGATTAAAAACCAACCTCAGTTTTATCCAACTGCGCCGCTTGACTGAAATAGGTAGAAATAGACGAACTATTACAAACAGAAGAACCCTCTCACTGGATAGATCATAGGGAAATAACATTAGTACAAAACAAGATTATTTACTTAAGACTTAAGATAGAAGCCGATAACTCCCTTATCAACTTTTAACAAGGGATCTCGATTACACTTAGATATTACTTGCTCTTTCTACAATAATGCGCGCGCACAACATTTCCATCAACTTCGTTTATTATTCTGTATCACGTTATTAATTCACGCAATCATAACTCGGTGTTGAAGCTCTGTGAGTGAAGATTGGCGCTTTCTTAGCAACTTGTTACAACGAGTTACATCGCGAAGTTACAAGTACCTTGTTACGATTGTGAATAATATATCAAAGTACAAGCAGTAATGTACAGACGCCAGCACATCAAGCTACCCGAAACTGTCAAATTTTGTCAATCAACTTTGAACCTTATATTTTAGTAAATAAAGTTTAAAATCTTATAGATATTAAAGAAATTTTTATACAGATTGTAGTAGCTTGATGTGCTGGCGTCTGTGCATAAGTCAAGGATTTTAAGCATTTTAACTTTACTAGATGCATAAAATATATCCAGATCCACGTTGATTAATTTTCTTGTATTTTTCAGAACGTCTCATAAATGACTGTCTGCTTGAGTTTAGAACTTGGTCATTTAAATTCAGTCTGGAGAATATCACTGTCATTCCCTGTTGGGATCCTACAAGCATGCCACAACAGCACGAGAATAAAGTATTGCTTGAAAACTACTTCGTAGTAGCACAGAATACTTGTAGTAGTTCAAAACGTATTTGCTAACTGTGCGCAATGTAAATAATAATCCCTAACGACCAACCGGAACCAAGCAATCAATAAACAATACATTAAGATGAAAACTAAACAAACCCATTACACAACACTCGCCGTGAGTGTTATCTCGGAACGTTTCCGTCGCGTCACTGTCACCGCTACCGCACTCATAGAGTTAACTATCTGACAGACTACAATGCTATAATTGCTGCACTTAGCCTGTCTGTCTGTTTGTCACTTGTCATCAATCACTGCTGTTTCAACATGACGTGGAGAAGTGCATGCAAACACAGACCAACAATTTTATTTATCTCTGATGTAATGTCAAGACAAGTGACAATCCTGTTCTTCACAGATTTAACAAAAGTAACCACACACTTCAATTGATGCAAATGCCCTCATCCTTTTCTCCGTTTTTCATCTACTTATACAAATAAATAAAACTGTTTGTAATGTTAAAATAACATTTTTTTTAATAAATGCATATAAAAGTATCTATATTACGGTAAAGTCACCAGAATAAATAAGTAATCAGGGTCCAACCATAACAAAAAATATTTCTAACTGTCTGGATGTTTATTTCGACTAATCTCCGAAACGACTGGACCGATTTTTGTTATTAGGAGTAACTTAGACTACTTTTATTTTAGAAAAAGAATTGGGGTTCCGCACAAAAAAATTAAAACTCATGAATACTCGTATCCAATTTGTTTTCCGACATGAACGCGAACGAAGTCGTGGGCACAGCTAGTTATACATAAGTAATATAATTGTAGAAGAATCAGAAATCTCTTCAGAATATCAACATTAAATCTAAGAGTATCTAACACTTGATAAGTAGACAGTCCTCCTTAGTGCCGAAAGTAAACCGTCACCTAACAAGTAGCCAGTTCTAGCTGTAAACACTACTTCATGGGAAACTAAATCGCGATCACATTATAAGTATGTTCTCCGATAGCAGTCTGCCGTGTACGCGACTACGCGCCCACTTAGAGGTAATTGCATCAGGAACGATTTAACTTACTTATTTGTAAGCGACTATTGATCGTCGCCTTCCTGCTAAGTGGCAGTTTCACAACTAGTTGCTAAACGATTGCCAATCGATTGTAACTGTCTGTGGATATCTCAAGTTAGTGGCATTTATCTGCTCATTGTGCTAAATGTTAATATCCGTATTATTATCGCGGCATGAGATGGTAGGGTGTACCTACATTTCATAATGGAAAATAACAGTGTCGTGAAGTGTAGTTTTAGTGCATTGTTTCCATGCACTACAATCGCAGCGCAGTAAAACTGTCAATTTAACGTAAGGCACTACTATTTTTCCGATCTGACGGGGAAGCCTTTAAACATCTGAAGCAAAATATTTCGTACCTATTATTTCCACAAAGTTCACGCAAATTCAAATGTTTTCCGCGAACATTAGAATTTGCGTGAATGTTTTGTAAAAGATCTAGAAAGTAACCCTATTTCAATATTATAAGCAGCTTTTCAACGTCAGCATACTATTATACTCACTTAATTTACGTAACCCAGCCCCTGATTGAACCTTCCCTTGCAGCCACAAGCTCCCTGACCCGGCTCCGTCTCGCGGCGGCCATCTCAATAATAACAAGTGTTGCCATTCTCATTTAGCTGCGCCTAGCCCATAGTCACGTTATACCCACGGACAGATATGCTCAGAAGACTAGAATTTATGTGTAAACTCAAGAAACTACTAACTTTAATTGTCCGTAGGTATATAAAAATAACAACTGTCATTCATTAGCAATTGTATGAAAGGGCTATAACACGGCAAATAGACACGGAGCTGTCCAGGAGGCTACATTCAGTAGACACGCAAAGAAGAGGACGTAAGGTTTCAATTTGTTTAATAATGATTTCCCTGACGTGACGGCAATGCGTGATACAATGCGTCATTTTATTTCCCTGATGGTACAACGCATCATTTTATTTCCTGCAACTGAGCCGGTAAAGACACTTCTACACATCCCCTTATCACAAACTACTTATTTGCTATATTGTTTCCCGCATCAGCTATCCTCTCACATATTACCATAATAAACGGATTTGCAAGCAGATTGGACCCCTTAGTCGTCATTTACGATTCCACAAAAAGAAAATGGGCTCTTCACAGGGAAGTAGGTACCTCTTGGAATCAGAGCTAACATAAAAAATTAAGATAAAGATTATTTATTAGTCCAAAACACGAGTATACACACATGACATGCGAGATGTTACAATAAAAATGATCACAGTTAGGTATGTTTTGCCTTAGCGACGTACAAATGTAAATAATATAAACATCAAATAATTATAGGTGCACTTATCCATTTTTCAAACAATCCAAATCATAATTTAAAAAATGAAAATATCCAACTAAACATTGTCATCAACTCACCATAGATAATAAAATTTGTTAATTAAATGACAAAGTAATAGGAATACACAAATTAGATTAATTTATCATTCAAAAATTCGTCAGTGCTGTAATAGGCTTTCTCTACAAGAGGGTTTTTTAACCTACTGCTCAATGTTTCCGTTGTACAGACGCCAGCACATCAACCTACACCTAACTGTCACATTTTCCCAATCAACTTTGAACCTTATGTTTCAGTGATAAAGTTCAAAATCTATTAAAGAAATTTGACAGATTGTAGTAGGTTGATGTGCTGGCGTCTGTACATTCCCTCTAATATTTTGGCAACGTATTATAAGATTGGGCGCCATACAGAATATTCTTTCACGCAGTAACTCTGTTCTGGATCTAGGAATGCTAAGTTTGCTATTGTCGCGTCTATTTCTAATAAACTTGAGCAGAAAATAGGGGGAATAGGTGTGCGTTTGATTCGACAAACATAATGTACATATGGTTCATTGATGGAAGAGTTATGATTTTATATTTTTTGAAATATAGTTTGCAGCTCTCAGTAACATGAAGCCCAACATCGTTCTAAGGCACCTTTTTTGTGTTTTAAAAATGACATTCTTCTTTGTTGGATTGCCCCAAAAAATTGCGTTAAGTTTCCAGACTCTTTTGTATCTCTTATCACAAAGACTTTCATGATGAGCCGTCAAAAAACTACGTCATAAATTAATAAACGTTACTTAGCACTTGTCTACTACTCTGACTAAGCACTATTCCTATCACTGTCGCACAACTGACAAACCACAAGTGCAAGATTGAGACTACAATATTTGTCTAAGTTTAAGCGAGTGCTAAGTAACGTTTGTCATTCTAGGCATTAGCCTTAACGACCTTTTGTATATGATCACACCTAAGCCAGTTAGTTTTCGATATCTTCATAATAATAATATTGACTGGTAGATCGGAATGATACTTCTATCCCTCAATCTGTGCAGCCCTGCCACCGCCGGAGTGTCAAGGAGGGGCGGTGGGAGGGGGTAGTTCCCTCCGACGATAAATCTAAGCAAGGCGATGTCCCCACTGGCCGTGAAAAACGCAGCGTAATTAGTTTGTGTTAGAATAACGGCCCTTGTAAGGCTACATACTCCCACATTGATATATGAGCATTACCCTCAAGTACAAAGAAAGTATGTGTATGTTCAAAGCCTTTGAACCTTTCATTTGTTAGGGTTAGCGGCTGTTCCGAGGAATCGATACTTATTGATTCGATGTAAGTATGTAGATTTCAGGTAGGTACCTACTTACTTTGTTGAAATAAAGTTTTCAGGACTTTTAAAAATGTAATTTTCTAGATCGCTAGGATATATTGAACACCGTTGTATATTCTTGAATTTTGCAAAATACCACACAGTTATCATTTCCACATCTCATTAGATAATAATTACAAACAGCTATTACACTTCCTGTGTTTACACAAAACAGTTTACCAGCCAGCATTGTTTTACTTTATTAGTACAACCGCACAAATATTGCTTTACACTGAACTAATTTACCAACACTGGTAGCTCCCTCCTGTGTGCTCTGTGTGTGCACAGATAACGCACACATGCACACGTGCGCACGTGAAAACGCATTATGCGAACAACACATTGACCGGGTGATCCGCATCAGTACCGGCTGAAGTGGAATTACGGTTAATGTGCAGATCAGATAGCGCCAATATTGAGAGGATATTTTATTAATTTGCAAACGTTGCCTGATTGTGTGTAGGCAGCGGGTGTTTCATAATTTATTGTTATTAAATTACCAAAGAAAACACAACACCTTGTAGATGAGCTTTCTAATCTAGATCAATGCTGAATGAATATCACAACACATTTTGTGGGCCTCGAGCTTACAGTAAACTCTTCAACCAATACTTCAATCTTCAATTATCTTCCACCTACATGAATATAATTATCCAGTCAAACAAATATATACCCACACTTAGTTCTATTGATGTTTAGAAATTATGTGTATACCTACTTATAGCTTAAAATCAATAAAAAACAATGAAAATCAAAATATCTTATTTTACATAAACCTCCATGCGGGCACTTATGAAACGTCAGAAGCTAGGTGCACGGTTCCAATTGATCGTTTCTTATGGAGAAGAGCCGGCAAGAAACTCTACGGTTACTATTTTAAAAATGATTGGCTGTTACAATGTTTTCAAAGTAAGTACAGTAGGTATGGGAGGACAGTGTAGGCCTGTCAACAAGTACCAGGTACTTGATAAAATAAAAAATAGTCTACAGATTTAAAGTCCACAAGGCCTACAGAGTCTTTCAAAGAGTCTATCAAAAAGATAAATAAAATATAAAACCCTATTAAAACGAAATGATATGATTGCCATTACAACCACTAAAAAAGCAAATTCATATACATGCTTTAATGAAATGTATATAATATTTCGGCAATTTTATGGAAGCAATCCTCTAAGAGAAAGACGCTTTTGTAGTTTTATAAGGTTTTTGTGTTAATAACAGTATATGGACTACGTCTGAAATAAATGTCTTATTATTATTATTTGCCAAGAGGTACGTAAACATATGTTAACCCTAGACTGTACACTTGTGGCCTGATGGACGGGAACCCATCCAGCGCGCTAGAGCAAACAACGGTATCTATCTAATAGAACAGATTAGCTCGAGTGTACCACACTGCCAGTGCGTGAACCTGATTGCAGGTTAACATAGAAAATGAACTGATATTAATATTTAAGTACGTTCTTGAGTCTAATTTTATTTTTTCTATTACGCTGGTTGGTCCAGTTTTTTACACGTTTGCTACGTTATCTTGGTTGTGTTTATAGACACAAAATAACATAAACTATGGTAACATGTTCAGTTCTCTACTATGTATCTGTAAGCCTTACAATAATTTAACTCTGTTACACAGTAAGTATTAGGGAGCATACACACTAGCGACACCGCGCGGTGCGCTAAAACTTCTCGCGTGTTTGCGCGGGTTGTTCAAACTTTAGAGCAACAGCAAATAAAGAAGTGATGATTTTAATAGCCATGCAATTTTATCTGGATAAAATGACGGCGAAGAATGGGTTCATTAAAACAAGAAAACTAATAAGCGCGTGTTAATCTCAGTAGTTCAGTAATCAAGGATTCTGATCGTCACTTTTTTATCTTTTAATTGCTCCGAGTATAAAAACGAAAATGACGCACTTCACACTCTTCTGTTAATTAGTTTATTGTAAGTAATAAAAGTGGTTTTGAGTTAAGTGTGTGGGAAGTAACATAAAACTAATATGATACTATTATAATATTCATACGTATTGACATTGCTATAGCAATACGTAGGTATGTCATAGTGTATTTACCTATAGTATTTACAATTCGCAACTTAGCAAGAATTCGGAGGACCAAGTAAAAAACCGGCCAAGTGCGAGTCGGACTCGCGCACCGAGGGTTCCGTACAAACCTGCAAGGTTTACAAAGTTCGTTCATTACGACAATCGAGTCATAACTATGGTATTTTTATTGCAAAATGAAATTCATAACATTACCATGGGGAAAGATGGAGGAGCATAAATTTAAGACAAAGATCTCTTTATCGTTTAAGTAATCCTTTATTTTATATTAACACATATCATTTATCTATAATATAACTGAAACACTTATACTAGCCTTGCAGCAGACATGCGAAAGTTCTTTTATTAAAGTTATTTATTTACTAAGTTTTTTAGTCACTATTTAGAAATCTGGTTCAAAAATATTAATTAAGTATTAAATTTGAACCAGACCTGTAAATGGTGACTGAAAAAGTTATGAATAGTACCACATTGAACATTGAAGTTCGAAAAAACGTTATCAATAGTTGTACAACTTCGTGTAAGTATTTGATATGAATTTCAACTTGATAGCTCTACGCGTTCATGAGGAAAAAAGTAATAAGTTTATATTTATTAAAAAATATATATTTTGTAATGTAACTAAAAATTTAAGGTTTTCGGAATTTTTCCTTTATGTGTGCTATAAAACGTTGCTTCATGCCAAATTTCAAGATTCTAGGTCGACTGGAAGTACCCTTTAGGTTTTGATTCCCTTGCGAGTACTTGCGAGTTTCAAAATATGCAGCTTAAATTGCTGTTTCTTTTAATTGCGTTGACATAGAAGTTTGATTTTGTTACAGCTTAAAGGTATTATAGACCTGAGTATTTGGTATGAATTTCAATTTAATACCTCTACGCGTTTATGAGGAAATGGGTAGTAAGTTTAAAATTATTAAAAAAATATATATTATGTGATGTAACTAAAAATTTATGGTTTTCGTAATTTTTCCTTTATCTATGCTATAAGACGTTGCCTAGTACCAAATTTCAAGATTCTGAGTTCACGGGAAGCACCCTGTAGGTTTTGATTCCCTTGCAAGTGTCGAAAATTTGCGGCATAAACGGCTGTATCTTTTGATTGCGTTGGCTTAGAAGTTTGATTTTTTCACAGCTTCAAGGGACAGTAGACCTGAGTAATTGATATAAATTTCAGCTTCATACCTCC
This sequence comes from Amphipoea oculea, assembly GCA_945859645.1. NCBI lineage: Eukaryota > Metazoa > Arthropoda > Insecta > Lepidoptera > Noctuidae > Amphipoea > Amphipoea oculea. The sequence continues at coordinate 23,187,496 of OX243873.1, forward strand.
ACGCGTTCCTGAGAAAAAGGGTCTTGACAGACGGACGGACGGACGGACAGACGGACAACAAAGTGATCCTATAAGGGTTCCGTTTTTTCCTTTTGAGGTACGGAACCCTAAAAACGACTTGTATACTACTTTATTACATTTAATATAAACCTTTCCATTTCCTTACTCATGACATGAAACATTTGTTATACAACTCATTACCAATTATAAATAAAAATAGTTCGTCCGCTGACATCGCGATATTTGCAAGAATAAGCCATTACAAACACGCACATCCGTAAAATTGCGGACAATGCCGCGCGCTATTGCATGTCACATACCTACCACACCGCACCGCACCGCAACGCGGCGAATTTCGTCTAGTGTGTACTTACCTTTATGCTAAGTCACAGACAGTTGGCAATGTAAAAAATAATAATATACGCGTCGAATTGATAACCTCCTCCGTTTTTTCGTCGGTTAACAAAATAGTAACTTAGAGGAATGTAACAGGAAAACCTTTGTTTTTTATTTCATAATAAAACTAATCCATACTAATATACTAATATCCATAAGTACTAATAATATTATAAATTCGAAAGTAACTCTGTCTGTCTGTCTGTCTGTCTGTATGTTACCTTTTCACGCCTAAACCACTGAACGGATTTAGATGAAATTTGCTATAGAGATAGTTTGAGTCCCGGGAAATGACAGGATAGTTTCTATCCCGATATTCCCACGGGATCAAAACTTACGCGGGTGAAACCACGGGGCGCTGCTAGTAGGTAGTAATTTAGCAAGCCACACAATTAGCTATGTTGTGATGAGATGAGGCCGTTGGTGAGTATTGAGCATACAGTGTGATCACTTGCACTAAGCTATTTATAAGTCGAATTGAATAAATCACACTTATCACACTTCACACTAATAATCCTATCCTACTAATATTATAAACGCGAAAGTTTGTGAGGATGGATGTATGTTTGTTACTCTTTCACGCAAAAACGACTGAATGGATTTGGATGAAATTTGGCACACAGATAGTTCATAAACAGGATTAACACATAGGATAATTTTTATCCCGATCTTCTCACGGGATCGATACTTCTGCGGGTGAAACCGCGGGGCGCAGCTAGTCTATTATAAAGGCAAAAGTTTGTGCGTGTGTGTGTGTTTGTTACTTCTTCACGCTCAAACGGCTGGACCAATTTTGATAAAATTTTGCATGGAGGTAGCCGACACCCTGGATTAACATATAGGCTAGTTTTTATCCCGATATTCCTACGGGCTACGGGATCGACATTTACGCGGATGAAACCGCAGGGCGCAACTAGTATTATAATAATCCGCTTACATAAAACGAAAAACAAATCTGTTTTGCAAAATATCTCAAGGATTACAACTATCTACGACATTTTTATCGTCCATTGCGTGTATTGAGAATATTTCTTGTGAGTCTTAGGAGTAGCTGTAATAATTCACACTTACCACTGAACACCCACGAACTGCTGCTAACTGCGCGGTACTGCGCGTTACTGCGCGTTCCTGAGCACACAACAATCTGGAACAAAACAACGGTATTTGAATCAATTTGAAACTAAAAAGTGAGAGAGATTGGACACATTCACTTTATTCGAGATAAATCTCAAGTAGGTGCCTACTGTGCGTTGTTGGTCTTTCTTATTTATGTACAGACGCCAGCACATCAACCTACTACAATCTGTCAAATTTCTTTAATAGATTTTCAACTTTATCACTAAAGCATAACGTTCAAAGTTGATTGGGAAAATCTGACAGTTTCGGGTAGGTTGATGTGCTGGCGTCTGTACATAGAGATATTCTTACTTGAGAAATAAGGACAAAAATATACAAATTCCAGCACACCTATTGTAACAGGAATAAGTACCTACGCGCTCGGGTGCGCGGGCACAGTAAACATACAGTAAAACATCTTCATACAAACGTGCCGCTCTCGGTTTGAATGTGTGCGTGCGCGCCGCGCGCCATGTCGGCACGCGATTTCACGCACACGCTAGCATAATATATGAGGGAATAAGGTGGCGGCAGTGCGGGCTGTGCAGCGCGACTGTGAGCACGCGCGTACGCTACATGACCGCTTGCGTTCGTCAACTCTCGCCGGCGGCGGCCACTTAAATTACGAGTATCATGACTTCAAAAAGGGGAAAAAAATATTGTAGTGTAAGGTATGGAATTATCCTTTGGGGCAATTCGACTGACAAGGATATACCTTTCAAAGCCCAAAAACGGTGTATTAGGACGATGTTTAAATTAGGATCGACAGACAGTTGTAAACCGTATTTCATTAATTATAACATATTGACGTTACCATCTCTGTACATATTCGAAGTTGTCATGTTTGTTAAATGTAATCGGCAATTATTTCCACGCATGGCTGACAAAGTCAGTCGCGTCAGACGTGATAACACTATGCTTTGCTCACATGGTTCCAAAACAGCATTAATGCGGAAAAGTGTATATTGCATGGCGCCTTTAATATTTAATAAGCTTCCTAAGGGATGGAGGGAACTAAGCGCACACATACTAAAAAAGCGACTCAAAGTATTTCTAGTTGGAAAAGCATACTACAGTATTTTAGAATTTTTAAATGACAAAATGTAATATTACGAATTTAACAAATATATACTGACATTTTATAATTTTTGCAATTTATGATTAGATTATATAGCAATTTAATTCAAATGTATAATTTATTGTTTAAATTTAATTTTTAGTTTATGTGAAAATTTAATAATGTTTTTAGCTTTGTATATGACTTTTCTTACCTATATTTGTATGCCACAAAGGCCGAACATGACGGATCTCTTTTGGTTATGAACAACCTGCATGCCTTGTATGTATACTCATGTTTCTACAAATAAATGCCTTATCTTATCTTATCTTATCTTATCTTCGGGTGCCTCAATAATGATTTCGCAAACCCGGACTTATCATTCTTCATAGTTCCTACTCAACCAGAAATGTAAGTACCTACTTATACTTAAATATTATTAGAAAATGTGGTATTGTATTGTTTATTTCACAGTTTATTTGCTTTATTAAGAGCGTAGCCGAGTCGCATTTTTCCATATAAATGTATACCCAAATTTACTTTCTGAATACTATATTTAGAGCTAAAGTTAGTTACCAGTAGCAATCAAACACAAGGAAATGAAAATATTTTGTCGGAAATCTTACGTTCTGACTATGTACCAATACAACATGAGCTACCGGAAAAAAATGCATTCTTTTATGTTTGTGGCGCTTTGTTAAAAAAATGTGTTGATTACCATAAGAACTGCGATTTTTTAAATAATTACGTCGACGTTAATCAACGAGCGTGTAATTTAAGTGTAGAATCTGGATACACCCATTACAGGAATTACGGCAAAGATCGAAATTAACTCATGATCCCACCTGATGATTTTGTCGATAATGTAGACAGGATGGAGCAGGTGTTTCGCAAAGCGTTCGAAAAGGACCACATCAACATTAAAATTGGCCGGTCAATTTACGATCAACTGAATGATATAGAATTTAAGATGCCCTGTCCATGCTTTCCCAAAAGCTTTTTACAAAAACTTTACATAAGAATGAGAATTTACTTTACATTAACAAATAATAATAAAGCGTTCCGGACGTGCAGAAACAGGAGAAAAATTTTCTCGGTATCAAATTTGTAACTTAGTATAATAAATGTTATGTGAATAAAGGCTTTTTATTTTTACTAAATTTATAAATTGGTAAAATATTCAATCATAATATGCTTTTTATTTCATAAATTTAGATCAAGTGCTGCTTGTTCGAAATTATTAACTAAAAGTAAAAGTGACAACCCTGGGGATCAACGCAAGAGTAGGCTAATAACTCGGCGGGCGGCCTTAGATAACTTACTGTATATTATATTTACTGTGGCGCGGGGAAGTTACTTTATCGAGTACCTGCCGTAGATTTAGTTCACGCCATGGCGCCACTGGGATTATCCTGTTATAATATAGCTACATGGTTTTATACCTAGACCTAAACTTATTTTTATTGTATCGCAACGGCGTGCAAAACCTCCTACGCTACACGTCTGTCACGTTTTGTGCGACCATCCTGATAATAACTCCATCAAGAGTAACATCCAGTCTTTTCAGCTCTTGGTAACGCGAGCGAGTGCATCCTTGTAATCGTATTTTTAGAGCCATCTTCTCTCGCTTGCAGTTGTGCTTTGAACTTTATCCTTTCATAATTTATAGTAAGTTAGTGAGAGTGGCCATCACTATAAAGCGCCGCTATACGCTTGAAGAGTGGCCGCTACTGGACTGGAACTTGGCCCAACACAACGTATTGGAGCTCCAAATATGTCCACATTGAATTTACGTGATTCTTATGTACATAAGAATCTTCCAGATTTAAGATGTAAGTACTTACATAAGATTATTAGTTACCTAGGTACATACCCCAAAGTTCGGAGGGGAAAAGTCCACACAAAGTCAAAACAAACAATCCAGAAGAATGAAAGCATCGTTCTTTTGGATTGTTTGTTTTGACTTTAGTCACAGAATAACTAATAGTACTTACGTACTTTAGCTCACGTGCCACCGCCAATGTGCGCATATTCCGTTTCAATTTCAATATATTCCGTTTGAATCCGCAAGTAAACAGATTGAGATGTTAGCATCTAAACGTTGTGTATGCCACACTGTTTATTGTTCACGATACGTATTGTTTTCGCAGCCAATGATACAATTTAACAAATTATCGTGTGAAAGGAAATCGCTGAATTGCCAATTTGTTCGAAGCGATGCGCGGGCGCCGGGCGTTACGGTAATCGTATTCGAGTGCTTTGTTTACTCGATGAGACTTCTGTATTTTTATAGGAAAAAATGCATTAATTTCCTATAATTGTATTAAAGTTTTTAATAAGAACAAGTATTATGTTTCTAACTTTGAAACGTAAACGAGTCTATAAAAACTTGAAGCATGCAGAAAATTGCAAAGTTACGGCTCTCTGACATGCAACTACGGAAATAACTCGCTTTTCTGCAATTGTTATTCATGGATTTATTTTATTTTTGTACGCTTATAGTAATAGCCGGCATTACCCTCATGACAGAGTTCGTAGTTACAATCATAAACGTACTCAGACTCTCGGCTATAAAAGCGGAAACAACTAAAACTTTCTAGAATGGGGAAATAAGTTGAACGTCCAACATTTTTCTCCGAAATATTCACCCTTGAGCTGGTTTTTATTAAGGAAAGTTTTATATTATAACTCAACATACCTACACATAAAAAAATACGCCTTAAGAACTGGCCAGAATGCTGGTAGGTAAACTTTCAAGCAGACAGTGTTTCTGCCTCGGAGCGTCTGATTGCGCCTGAGAACGCTTGAGTACGCCTGAATATCTGACAACTGTGTGTGCCTAGTATTGTACTATCGCATTTCGCCGAGAGTTCCAGTGTGTATCGAATAGGTTCAATTTGACGACGACCGCGACGGTCTGCGGGCGGCGCGCCTCGCAAATATTTGGAAGGGTTAACTCGATATAGTCTCACAGACGACGTCTAAGACAACAGAATGTAGCTAACTAACTTTATAGGACCTATTCTGGTAGCATTGAACTATGTGGGACTTTGGAAGTTTGCAACTAAACAATACCGCAATATAAAACTGTCTTTTAAACAAAAAGTTAATCATAGTACTTACTGATATTGAAGAGTGTATAGTGAGGATCATGCGACACTGACCTGACGACCAACCCTCAGTAAGTAGTGAAGAGGCGCAGGAAAAGAATAAGAAACTCATTTTATAACAAATGTAAACGGAATCAGAAGAGTATAATTTCGGTAACTTTTAAACAGAAAGCAGCTTACAGGATTAAGTATAGGCTGCTTTCTGTTTAAAAGTTACCGAATTTATCCTCTTCTAATTTATCCTATTCTAATTAAGTACCTACGAAGTAATTATCTAAAGAGACTCAAATGCTTTATGTACAAAATTATTTTCTATTTTATAAACGTTGGCGGAAATATTTTGAATTTACCTTTCGTAAAATATTTATGTAACGCGTTCTCTTTGTATTATAAATACCTAAATTAAGTAATTACGCTACTAAGATCCAAGCGATGGCTTATAACAAATAACCTTTTAATTCCTCCGACGATACTTGTTACCAACAACGGAATATTTATTTAGGCATGAAATGAAAGTAGTACCTACACCAATAATATAGCTGCCGGCGCGGCCAGTATTGTCGTTCATATTGCCGTCGACAGACGATTGATTCCCAAATTAAAAGAGACCTCGTTTCTCGAACGTTCGACGACTGAACGATATCTCTATATTTCTTTCTCCGAATATTTGTCACAAGAACACGTTCATTAAGTAGCGAGTCGTGTTGTTTGTCGAATTTATATTATTTTATGTTCCTTATCAAACCTTCGTATTGAATCTTAAAAACTTTAATATTATTGTTGTCATTCCTTGCCTGACGACGGACGTTTAGACACTAACCAAGAGAATTTCCAAATTTTCGCAGGTTTTATGTTCTGCGAGTGTTTAATTAAGTAAGTAGTTGGCTTAATTACGAGCCGACGAAATTACTGGTTCGCAAAAAATCATTTCGTTAGCGCGTAAAAATTCAAACAAAATCTTGCATCTATTCAGCAAAAAATAAAATATCTTTTGCAGAACTCGAATTTTAAAAGACAATACATTTCTAGGTGTCCGGTGCAAGGCATGTTTAAAACTGTGCACTTGTACGGATATAACATAAACTTCGCGGCAGTATTTATGTATATTCACTCCGGGATGTAGTAAGCCGGCCCTGCTGTGTTTGTAGTTCATACGTTTAGAGACCTGTTCCGGTTGGCGCGCGTCCAAGTCGTGACAACAGCACACTAACTACCGAGTGAACTGTGGATATCGCGCAATGGTTCCTGCAATCTTTTAACTTATGATGGAACACAAATAATCGAGAACCGTTTCTAGTTTCCCGGGACAAAAAGACGAACAAATAATGGAAATAAGAACAATGATTTTTGACAGTTCCAAATCCCGTTTTCCGTGGTTTATTGCTTCCAAGTATTCTATATTCGTTCTATAGTGATGACTGACGGAAATAGCAAAACACTGAAACATTCTAAGAAACTCAGACAAACACAGGTGGTTTATTTCGCATAAACGTCTCAAACCGTCCACTGAGAGGAATGCGTGAGATTTATATGAGCGACTAATGTAGGTATCATTGTTATGAATGTATCGCTGAGCACGCACGTGTGCGTCCCGTGCGAGGCTGTGCATCACGCGGGAGTCGGACGCGGCCCTGTGGACGAGGGCAAGTGCTCCGACCGTCCGAGGGCGTCTGTAGATATCGGAGACAGCTTACAAGTGCAGTGAGTAACATCGTTGTTGTTGGCTGCGCGGTTTGTTTGACTCCTTCTTAAGTAGGGTTTGACTCACGCGCTTATTTCGGAGTATTCCCTAATAGCTCTTAAACAACTCTATACGTGGCTTTTGCTAGTTTTTCTTGAGTAAATACGTACTTTTTTAATCATCTGACTGGTAGATCGATGATTTGTAATTCAATCAACTCAGCCTATCGCAGTTCACATCTCTCCCAGACTGCGTCACAACACCCTGTCCTCCGCTTTCCGCATCCAGTCTATCCCAGCCACCTTCTTTAGGATGATGGATGATGTTGGTTTGTTCTAATTTGTAATTATGACTAAATTAATAAAAAAAAACTTGATTATTTTGGAAGCAAACATTCAGTAGGAAAATTACACAATGATCTATGCTTAGTTTACCTTTTCAAAAGAAGTTCCCTTCCCACAATGACAATATTACCTATTATATCTCAACCGTTACTTCTTTCTACTTACTTATAAATGTCCGTGTCCTAATAACTAAAACATGTAAGAAGTCCAACTAAACCGATAAAATAATTTATGCTAACTATTCGAATGCCTTTCTTTATGCAAATCGGCGTGCTTTAAACTTAGCGGGCAGGGAAGGTAAAAGTCGTGGAAACTAGTTCAGGCGCAGTGGAACTGTGGGAGTGAGCTCGTCGAAGGCATTCGTTTTCAAACGTAAGAGTTTAGCGAGGGAGCGTGAGCAGTACCCAGTAGTACGTACTCGTACAGTCGAACCAGCTATTTGGAATACACGCATAAATATTCATCTTTCCACTAGACTGCCAAAGTTAATTCTTGTTTTATGTATAATAATAACTTTAAAGGTTATAGATAGATACATGGATGGATAAACTAATAAGTGCACCAAAATAAATAGCACAACACACAAAGCCAAAATTAATGGCCGTCTACTTACGAGACGTGGATTCGAACCAGGGTAGGCGCTTTACTTTGTGTAAATAATTTCATCATCACTGCTCTAAAAACGGTGAAGCAGTGGGAAACATTACAGGCTGATTATGCTCCGCGCTTTTCGAATTAATCATTTGATATAAAAGAAGTGACAAGCTGCTTAGGTACTTATATTGTAACTAATAAAAGGCAATTTAATTATTTTATAATTTTTAATGCGTGATATGTTAAATATTTTTTTTGTAAACTACATATTTTATTTTATTGCGTTGACTTAGAAGCTTAATTGTTTTTAGAGATCCAAGGAACTGCAGACCTACGCATTTGATATTTATTTCAACTTAATAGGTACCTCCTCGCGTTCCCTAGAAAAAGTGTTTTGACAGACAAACAGTGATCAAGTGATCATAAGGGATTTGTTTTTTCTTTTTGAGGTACGAAAGCCTAAAAAGAAAAACATATTTTAAATAAATAAAGTGATACTATGACTATGACACACTTTAAACCAAAAAACGAACATACTTATTGCATAATTAAGGGCGTGATGTAAAAAAAAATACTACACACGACATCCTAAATATTGTTTCAAAGTAGTTGCAACTTGCAAGTTAGCTGCCTGTATACCAAATAGCTTGTTCGACTGTACTTCAGAACGAACCGGGACCGATCCGGATGTGCGCTGAAACGAATCGACGCCGGGATTTTCTGTGACTCTTTGCGCATCGGGTTTCTTTCGTGAGGTATTGAATCGTGTAGGGGTGGATACGGATTTGAATTTAAACGCTTCAGAGCTTTTGTGTTGACTATGTACGTAAAACCTACTATGCCAATTCGTTTAGGTAAGCACAATATTTACCTTAAACCAAAATAACTCAGAAATAAAGTTCTCTAACAACACCGGACATGCTTTGCCAGGACCTCTCATGCATTGTTTGATTTCCATAATATAAATACACGTAGTAAAAATGAAATTGTGATATCTTAATTTAGATTAACTAAAACTAGCGAGTCGTTTCTTGTAAACAGCGTTCGTTTTTATAACAAGTTACCAAAGCCGGTTACAGAACTTAGCGATGGAAAGTTCAAAACCCTCATCAAACGTGTCCTTAACAAAAAAACATATTATAAGATTAAAGACTACGTTTAAGACAAGGTACTTTGGCAATAATTCCCTCTGCACATGTGGCTTCCCTGGCACCTCACGTAAATGTCTATTAACTGCTCTCAAATTACGATGTTTATTTTTTATGTATTTTTTACATACTTCTTTGACATACACTTTTATTATTTGACATTATATACAGACAATCATATCACTTGGTTTTAATAGGCTTTTATATTTTATTTTTTATTTATCCTTTTGATAGATTCTTATTTTGTGAGGACTTTGAATAAAAATGTTGACAGGCCTACGCTGTCCTCCCATACCTACAGTAATTTGAAAACATTGTAAAAGCCAATTATTTTTAAAAGAGTAACCGTGGAGTTTTTTGCCGGCTATTCTCCATAGGAAACGACCAATTGAAACCGTGCACCTAGCTTCTGATGTTTCATAAGTGCTCATGTAGGTTTATGTGAAATAAAATATTTTGATTTTGGTCTTACAAGCCAGTTAGCTCACAATTTATCGGTTAAATCAGACCGAGAGGCTATTCTTTTTCAATTTATAATATAATATTATACATATAAAAGATATGGACTATTATGTTTCAATTTCTGTCAGCATTGAGGTGCACCGGTGCTCCGTTATTTCTATGTCTGAAGGCGCCGACAGTCGGTTAGAGACAGCCGTCTATCCGCTCGAAGATAAAAACAGGCTGCCGTGGAAACATACGACAGTTGTAAACTGGGGGAAAGATCACGAAATGTGCAGTAAATAGGGTTTCAGTAAACTAAACGTTTGATTACTTACACAACAAACACATTGAAAATGAAATTGTTAGAACTTAACGAAGGCCATAACCAACACAAATAGAATTTAAAATAAAAGGTTTCAAAACAAGGCGAACGCAAGAGCCTCGTTCACAATTCAACTCGTAGTCGGTAGAATCGCTGGAAACGTCGGAAATCAAATATTTTTAACAATCGAAAACAGAAAGAAAACAATAGGGAGAACGCATGTTTCAGGCTGGCTTGTCGCTAGCGTTGTGCCGTACGTTTCCATACTAAGTGAATTTGGAGCGGGTCCCAAGCGGCGCGCCTCCAACACTTGCGCTGCATGTTATCGTCACAAGACATGTCCGTCCGTCTGCTTGCGCGCTAATGCGACTCCATGCATGCTGGCCAGCGAGAGATTTATGACCCAGCACACAATAAAAATGCTGTCGCGGACCAAACTGCATGTAGATACAGATGTTAGTGGACACACAGGGTCTCTACTTATTGGCCGTTGGATTTGTAGAAAATAAAGTGAAATCAGAATAACTGCCTATTGCAAAAATGTTAATTTCAATAATAGAGATGATAATGCCAATGTTGATGCGAATATTTATTGAACAAACACTATTATATTGGACTCATCGAATTCCATGAATCATGAATACTATGCAATATTTATTCACATTGAATGTTTGAACGTAAACATGTTTCGCTGAACATAAATAAACAAATTATGCTGTATTACCGCTTGCGAGGCTAAATAAATTAATAGCTGATTTACAATGAAAACACGATTGTTATAATTATATTGTATACAACGGGCTAGTTTGAAACAAAGGCAGTGACGATTCTATAAATAAACGAGTTGCCCCACTCACGTTGTCCTGTAAAATTTCAATAAAGTGTGACAACAGACCCATAGAAAAAAGGACGCTCACGTGTTTTGCGAATTCGAAACTTTTCAAGAAGCTTTCCCAATTTGTATTTCCATAAAAAACCCAATTCGGACTGCCAAACCTTTAAAAAAAAAATTGCCTAATCGGTGCCACTGTCCTCAAGTGTTGTACTTACCAACCAACAGCATTTCATCTTTATTACATAAACTATCTAAAAGCTTTGATACTAAAATTGCTGTTCGGCTGTCACTGGCTTGCTGGCACTTGAATATGAGCTTTTAACCACGAAACGAGAAGAGAAGCGGTACCAGATCCGCAGATATTAAAATTACAAAAAGATGAATAAAGATTACTTGACAGAGGAAAATGGCGCGAACGTTAGATGGCCTACACCAATCCTAAGCTTATTAAAATAATTAAACAAAATATCTTACTTACTTACATATTATTTAAAACGGAAATTACTTAGAATCTTTTTAATTAAATATTTGTGACGACAATACCAGCTCCGACCGTCGGAAGCATATCGATTAATACCAGCTCCGACCGTCGGAAGCATATCGATTAATACGATTTCATCGGAAACAGTAGTACTGTGCGAGTGTACCTTCGCTGTCACAACGACTACAGAAGCAGTATTGGGGAAATTGACTGAATTGATTACAAAGCCTTCCAAGAACTACCTTCAATCACTAGGTTCCGCGTATACTGAATTCTGGCAATGTATATCAAAGTTGCTTTAATAGTATGTCGTTCTGGTTCTGCTTGAATAAATAAATCAGTTCTCTAGCAAAACGGTATTTAAACCTAAACCGCTGAGGCCCAGACGGATCAAAATGTAGATTGTTTTTTGTATCTCAGATGAAGAAGTAAAATACTCCCGGCCTATATCTCACGAAAATTCGCCCTAAATTAATAACCCAGCTTCACTAAAACGTCGCGAAATAAGATGATGAATAATTTGTAGGGAGGAGAGTTTTTGTGTTTCTCCAGTAACCTTAATTCGTTTGTGAGCGGCCACTAACGTGTTCATGATTGCGGAGCCGCCTCGCCTGCAAATGGGCTTCGACTTTAGTTTCCCTTTCTTGGTATTTTATTTAATTCCTTCCATTTATATTTTTAGAGCGAAGTTTGTCGTAGTACTGCCAGTAAGATTAACGTAGATAATATTATATAGAATACCATAAGTGCAGTTTTATATAGGTGATCTCAAATAGGCTACCTACCTACGTGAAACACTTGTTAATCTCTTCAACAAATTTAATTCACACACTGCGACACGTTAAAAGAAACTGAAAACTTTGTTTTGCCAAAATAAATTATTTCTACTCTATGTAAAAACCTTTCAAGCACGCAAACACACAATTACCTACTTAGCACGTAAATATACAATAATTACTATAAGAGAAGCGAAATCAAAGCAGGATGTTAGCACACCGAATCCTGTGAAATATTAAACCCTTGTTTAATACTTTGCTGCTGAATATTTAATGGCGGAAATCCGACGTAATTTATAATTAACGAGTACGTACTCGTAACGTGAACATAATGACGAAATAATTGGCACATTTAATAACTTGGAAGTCAACAGAGGCTCTGACCACAACTCGGAGGACGAGGTTTGGATGTGTGTATACCTCCTGAAAGTAATAAGTTATTTAGCTGCTTTGTTTAATTAACGTAGAAAACGGATTATGCGAATACCAAGACTTACTCTAACCAAGTAATTACTGTAATGAGGCGTAGAATTTAATAATGTGTTTTAAGGATAATGGAACCTATGGTATGTGCTATGGAAGTCGGGAGTAGTGGATTGTTGATGGTTCCATCCATTTAATTATGATTTATTGTGATTCAGATAAACAATACAGTGATGAGCTGAAAATGAAAGATCGTAAAGAAAAACGACATTTATGAATATTGGGTTAATACGTTATGATAATAATATAAATATTGATCACCTAACCACCCGCCCTGTAGTCCGACTGAGTCTGGAGTTTGATAGCGCGTGTTTTGTTGGCGCTACCCCATTTTTATTGCCCGACCGCCTTTACCGGTTTCTCCTTCCTCCCAGAAAGGAAATATTTCCAATTATTCCATATTGGTTTGCCTCCATGAAATAATAATGATTTCACCGAATTTCGCTGAAAATTTCTTTTACAGATACGCGTAATTTAAAATGACCAACGTTATGATATATTGCGGAGATACTAGAAATACTTTTTATTGGTTTGAAGTTAACTGAATATTTTGATTAAGGTTTAGGGGTATGAGTGGGTATTGCCGGCAATTGGCTAGCAACTCCATGAGAAAAGACAATTTATAAAAAGAGAACGAAATAATGAAAGGCTTGCGATAGTAAGAGGCTTCTTCCAAACGTGACAATGATTGGCACATTTTAGCATTCTATTGCACATCGGTACGTAAACACCACATTTACGAAATTTGTATAAACACCGCCTAATCTTTTTATTTTTAAGTTAACCCTCACTGCTAAGCTAATTCCTCCCCCAAATCTTTCCAGGCATCTTTTTCTAGAGCCACCTCGATCCAGCTAATCTAAAAAAAAAAGACGGGTTGCACTCCGGGAGTGCCGGCAGAAGTGAAAACTTGAATATTAACGTTGAAATAAATCAATTATTAATTTAAATAATATTACTCATTTTTTTTCAATATTTCTGCGTCACTTTTTTCATTAATAGATGCACTTTGTTCAATTTCCATATTTTAAACACTTTCGGTCTTATTCATAAAAAAAGCCTATTGAAGGTTTAAACCATTCATTAGTTAAAATGCTCAATAGGCCTTTAAAACATTCGATAAAATTTTGTATTCATAAACGCTTCATAAACGTTCTATAACTAGAATGTCCTACAACTTCTAAATGTTGCCATTATAATGAAGTCATCCAACAAATTGGCCAACACATTAAATCGGCATACGAGAATATCTGTCTACGAACCGAATATTTGTGTCCATAGACATTATTACGTATGAAAAACTAATTTATTGTCTACAGTTTCAACAGTTTTGACGCGACAACGTCATGGTCGTCATGGAAACAATATGAATATGTCAATGAATGAATTTGATATTGTATGTGTCAAACTAAAAAACTTTTGAATATTTTGTTTGTATTTAAAATAAATGAAATTAAGACCGGAGACTAGTTGCAATAAAGGGCAAAGAATTGAATATTGGTTGGAGGAGGATAAGGTGTGTACCTACTGTTACAGCTAAAATGTGTTCAAAGTAAGTTATGTTTTGTAAACATTCTCAATTTCTTATACTTATGCTTGCTTTTGCTTCTAATCCTTAGATTTTTTGGAAGAATTGGTCAGGGAGAGGGCTCCATAATAGAAAATAAAAACACTGACACAAGCACTAACGCTAAACAGGGGCAGCCTGGCATGATTTACGAATTAGGTGCCTATCCAATTTACAATTTTACGAAGAACTTCGTTTGCCTGTACAAAACTCATTGTAACAAAAAAAAAACCCGCCATAAGAATAATAATGACTGTTATTTTGATGCCGCTACTGATTATTTAAATCAGTATAAATAAGATAATGAAGAGAAAGAATTTATAACATTAGTTTTGTATTTCAGGTAAATAGGACTAGTAATGATGGTGCTTCACTACGAATAGCAGAAAATGAAACGGCCTACAGAAGAGATGGCACAGATGGCAAATGAAAAGCAAACATTTTAAAAATGTTGTTCTGCTTGCACAAGTTTTAGAAGCCAAATTGGAGTTAAGAGTATTGTTCAGCCGTGAACAGGCAAGAGTTACATACGCCAGCGTCAGCATCAAGAGCGACATACATTCGTTCCACATAAATTAGTAATTAGTAAATGAATAAATTAGTCATCAAGCTGGAGTAGAGTTTGATTCATCTTCCATAATTCCTCTCACTATGGCCAAGACACCTTTAGCCATCACCAGTTCTATGAGTCTGTGGGACCGGCAATGACAAAACTATTTCCTGTGTACACATTGCACGACGTACACAAACCCCTATTCCTACCCAAATTCTGTCTGTTGCCGTAGGTCTCCCGTAGGCTTGTATGATAGGTTAGGGTGTTAGGATAACTAGGGTGTTAAGTAGTTGCTGTAGGTTTATAATCAGTAGGGTGAGGTAACCATAGATACCAGGCTCAATTGTTACAAACTTAGCCACACTGTATGCATTTGGAATAACAGCCGTACTAAGCTGTAAGTCCCGGTGTGTACAAGTATTATAAAAATAAACTGATATTTGTATACAAGCTTTTTATTAATGAACTACTCCCTAAATTTCTTCTCTTTTACTTTAGATCTTGTTGGCTCAAAATATTGCCACTTCCACGTTGTCGTCGGTGGCAGCGCAGAGGTCACTTTGACTGCATGTTTTGGGTAGGACAAATAAGGCAGGATAGGAAGTGGAGCATGTTTTGCAACATAGCTTCACAGCCACACCCTACTGGAGCATGTCCCTGTAGGGTGTAAACTTCCGTGGTCGACACGGAAGCATTGTTTTCACACAAAAGCAGCAATGTCCCACAGTATTTCTTGTTGCTATAATGTGCTTCGTTATATTTTTCGTCGCTTCTATTTTGTATTGTAGGTAGGTATATAATAATAAACTAAATTGGTTAAACAGACGTTCAAAATAAATTAAATACATCTGCGGCTCCTCGAAGTACTATTGTTTACGAAACTGACTTTTCAAACATTTGTACGTCAAATGTCATTTTCTTCGGCCATCTTTGTCGTGTCTCACTTGGTTCACTTCGGTTGGCGCCGCCGTAGAAAGAGATGGGGGGGGGGGAATCTCTCCTGACGGTCACGTGTCCTGACGCGATGCCCTGACGTGAGTTTAACATTTTTTACCCATTACAAAAAGTGTTCAACGCCGCTAAAGAAGTTTTCACTTCAAAAAATTATTATAAGTTCGTATCAGGCACGGGTATACTTAAGAAGGTCTTTTAAAATAACGATATCTAAGAATAATTGCTATGTCTATTAATATTTTTAATTGATACTTAAAAATGAGCTTTAACTTTTCAGTAGATAAAGTTTCATGTTCCTAAAGTCTGATTTTCCAATAGTAAGATACTTAACAATTATCCGAAGAATAAATATGACAGTTTGATGGGTTCCCTCTATCTGGCAGAATCTTGATGCTCCGAATTATTTTTTGGCATAACACACATGGCATAATCTTCTTTAAACGAATATTTTTAAGGCATAATTTTTTTTTAACATAATTATTGTTTGGCCGAATGTTTATATGTCCGAATTTACGATGGCATACTTTTAAGATGGCAGAATTTTATTTGGCATAATTACCTTTGGCAGAGTTAAAATTCCGCATAATTTCGTTTAGCATAACGTTTATTTAGAGTGACGATTATTTGGTATAATTTCACTTGGCATACTATGAAGATGACAGAATTTCGTTTGGAATAATTTTATTAGGCATATTGGTATTTGTACAAAATAGCATTTTGAACCTTAATTAAGATTAAAATATTGTCAACACTATGGAATGAGCGGTTCGATAAATAGTTCGGCAGAACATAGCGAGCGGTGACAACGGGGATGGAAGAACCGTCGACCTGCTGACAGAAACCCTAACCCTAGACGGTCGACGTCAGGGGCACCCCGAGGTTCGGTTGGTTAGGTTCCTTTAAACCCTGCAGGCAGAAATAGGGGGTCCGTGGCTTACGCCCCCAGTGGTCGAGGCACCTGTGGCCGACGCCCCCGATTCGATTAATTTAATTTAAAGCAATTTTTGATCAAATGTACTGTCAGGCACAACATTTTTTTCACCAATTCTATTTTGAACTATATTGTAATTATTTCGCACGAGCCCTTGGGAAGGATCTTCGCTCGTCATTGTGAGATGACACACTAAACTTTCTTATCTGTTGCATATTGCAATATTCAATAACTTGACTCTGGTATGAAAGAGATACATATAATATTTATTCATACCCCCTTATTGTTTTCAATTTTGTGATCAAAAAGACGGACTTTTTATTGTTACCAATAATTGGTTTGGCTCAGTTATTTGACGAGTTGGTTAAAGTTGAAAGATAAAATTTCCATAATGGTACCTAATTTATTATAAATGTTTATTAACAACATTCACTAACATTTTATATGAAGTACTTATTTTTGATTTTTTGGACGTTTGTACATAATAAATATGCTTTTAATGAAGAAAAAGGTGTGTAGGGTTAAGTGGCGATCTATTCTCTCTGCTATTTGATAGATAGCTTTTGTTTAGCAAGGCAAAATACTTTATTATTATGATGAAACACTTTTCTCATTTACTGTACTAAGTGGAAAAGCACAAAAAAATAAAGATATTAAATTAATCGAATCGGGGGCGTCGGCCACAGGTGCCTCGACCACTGGGGGCGTAAGCCACGGACCCGAAATAGGAGCCCCGCACAGCGGGGCTCCGTCTATCTGCTGACAGCAGCCCGTTTCATTCGGTTCATCCATAAGGTAAAAAGGAACCCTTATGGTGCTACTTCGTCCGTCTGTCCGTCCGTCACAACGCTATATCTCGAAAACTACTTTACCACCTCATTGTTTATAGAATTTCTTAGAATGAGATTTCTTACCGACAAATTCCGATTTATTACTGCCCACACGTAACCGCTCGTTCAATAATTTTTACCGCCCATTTAATTATTTTCCTGCTCAATTATATATTCACTGATCCATTTCATTTTTTTTATTACTCATTTTTGTTTGCTTTACTGCTTAGTTTTAACTGCTGAACTAGTTATTAAACGTGCCATTTATAATTTTTAACTTACCAAAACCGCTATTTACAACTGCCTTTTTAAATCAGTGCCGTTTTTTATTATTATGGTAAGAAATACAAAATTATTCTAACTATAAATTTTCTGTAATGTGATAGATGAGTCTTTCAATTATTATGGACATGAAATGTATGCCAAAAGATGGTTCTAACTGTAAACTTTCTGAGATATGATAGTTCTGCCTTTTGATGATTATCGATATGAAATGTATGCCAAAAGACGATTCTGACTGTGAACTTTCTGCGATATGATGGTTCTACTTTTTAATTATTAGGGATATGAAATGTATGCCTAAAGATGATTCTGACTTACAAAATTATGAGTTTTGAATGTATGATAAATGAGTGTATGCCAAACGATTTTCTGCGAAATGAAGTTTATGCTATCCGCTGTTATGCAAAATAATATTATGACATAAAAAGTTCTGCTATAAAGGGTGTACCCCAGTTTGATATATTTCCCATAAAAAAGCTGTCAAACTGCAATATCATTCCAAAGACAAAAGTTATCTGACTATTTAAAAATCAGTCCTAAGTGAGGTATCTATCGTTTCAAAAATACCTATAGGAGTTGCAAAAGCATGATGTCAGGTGCATGAAATTTCGTCATTCTCGTAAATACTCGAACTACCAAAGAACAAACGAATAGGTACATATACATGTAGCAACAATCACTTGATACCTATAAAACTTTACACCTTATACTATAAGATTTAACAACTCCTTCCCGGAGCGTTGTCATGTGCGCGCCTAATGTTGCCATCAAGTGTAATTCCCTTTAATTGCACTTCCTACAGGTATTATAAGCATTAACGGTATTACAGGATTATGTTGTGCTACCAGTACTGTACATGTTTTGTGTTTTGAATACTGTTATGATAGGACTCATTAATGCTTCAGAAGTTATGGTGGGATTTTATTTGCTTTTGAGTTATAGCACCATTCGTCAGTAGGTTAGTTGATACCAGTGTACGTAGTAATGCTGGAGATCTTTCGAAACATACGGAATTTATGTCCAGACAAACTCACAAGTAAACTATATAAATATTTCGTAAAAATAATTACATAAAGTACATAATTATTACTCTTTATTTAATTGATTTATACAAATTTCCTGCAAAAAAAAACACGAAAAAAAGAAGATGTTATGTGTGATGTTTAAAAAGATGTGATTTTTTTTAAAACGTAAGTCTTTTAATGAAAGCACGTTTTGTCAAAATAATTTGTGACTTACATAACCAAAAATGGTTCATTAAATGTTATACGGCGGCCTCACTTTTTTAACTTAATTAAACTTATTTTGGTTTTATCTGGCGGTTAAAATACAAACTGTTTTTATTTACTTTATTAATTAATTCAACATTATGGTGGGGAAACCGATGAATGTATCATTTAAGTTGTAGGTTTATAGCATATAATAAAATTAGTTAGATTAACAACAAAACATTAAGTATTAGGTACTTACTGTGGCTCTTGCACAACACTCACATCGCAGCCTAGTTTTAATTTCATTAGCGGTGTCCCGAGGGACTTCATCGTATGTATTTGATGACACTACTTTTACGAAGTGACATGTAATCAACTTAATTTAAAAATATACCTACGCTATCTAGTTTTAATTTATTTATTTGCATGCCATAAGCACAGTAATTAACTATGGGATTTATAGTCTACATAACATCGCATACGTGACTGAACATATTTAACTATTTTTTTTTAGTTTCTGCAAAACTACTGTTCTTCACACTAATATTATAAAGGCGAAAGTTTGTGAGTGTGTGTGTGTGTGTGTGTGTGTGTGTGTGTGTGTGTGTGTGTTTATATGTTTCTTACTTCTTCACGCCTAAACCACTGAACCGATTTAGATGAAATTTGGTATAGAGATAGTTTGAGTCCCGGAAAAGGACATAGGATAGTTTTTATCCCGATATTCCCACGGGATCGAAACTTATGCGGGTGAAACCGCGGGGCGCAGCTAGTTAGAAATACATAATGTCGTAATTACTACCCTGTAGGTAGGCTATTTGCCAATTTCTCTATCTATGTAAGAGTTTAAATACATTAAAATAATATAAGTAGTAACACTTTTACAATAGGTACATTAAGATGTCTAGCTATCATCTCAATATTTATTAGACAGTGCTGCGCAATTTTGTTTCAGTACATCATGACTTGTAACATTGATACAGCACTCGTGAGATGAGGGGTCAGCGTAAGCCATCTACAATGTATCGAAGTGCGGCCATCTACAGACGAAATGGCGAAACACACATACAAAAAGATTATACGAGTACCTTAATGTTGTCATCAGTGACAAAGAGTTCCGTATCTACCCTCATTACAGCTTTGTTGTTTGTAAAAAGTGATTTTAAAAATGTGAAATGTAAAATTGGAGTAGGTAAAGCTGATGTTTATGAACGCACCTAAATGACGAAAAACACTTAAATATGTTGTACATACTTTCAAACACTGTTAAAAAAAATATAAAATGTATGTCACGTGTATCAGTAATAAATTCTGTTAAGTAGTGTAAAAAGACATACCTAGCAATAATGCGACTAGAGAAGTTAATATCGCTCAGTAAGTTACCGACCATCTGTCACACCGTACGTGACACTGCGCAGTTCGAACACCCCCTGTACCGCCGAACACAACCCCTGAGACGAAACCGCAACATGTAGCACATTCACAACGCCCGAGCGATCGGCTTCGAAAAAACACAAATACTCATTATTGCCTCCGTCGTGTTTGTAGCCTCCCTCGCATACAGCCCGACCAAATACCGTTAGAATTTCCGGTCGGTAATTTAGTCTGTGGTCTCATCGTCAGCAATTAGGGGATGACTTTCAGAACTGCTTGTTTCTCTTAGAGCAGGTAATGCAACCTCCCTTTATGCAGTATTAAAATAGAAAAGGTTAATTTTCTGATATTATTGCTTCAAGAATATCCTAAGTAAGTCCATGAATGGTCTTTGGGTAGAAACTTAGCTTCATTAGGACGAGTTCTTGCCTTAAAAATCAACTTGCTCAAGACAACAGCATTCCCTGCTCATAATTGTTTGTAACTCGCGGGCAGTCTGACGGCAGCTCAAGTTTGTACGTAAGCATGTCCTACGTGTGACGATGTCCGTGTATTTGTTCCCGCAGTAATTACAGCGTGCGACCGCCGCGCGCCGCCGTGTGCCAGGATACAGATGTATTGACCTCACTCCGCACCACACCACACCACACCACGCCACCCAAATGACACACCACGGGGTAGTCACTGGGATAATCGCTGATATATTGCGAGTTGTGGTGTGAACAGATTGGTTGAATGAGGGTATACGAACTGTGTTGTTATCTTTTCAGTCAATGTTAGAGAGTAGGTATGCCAAACAGCTAAAAGTTGTTTAGTAAGTTAGTGTTATAATTTGTACCCACAACACAATTGGTGTCGGCGGCGATGTTAAACTGTACAGATGTAACTATGTCGCGAACAGTTTTTGCGTTGTTGATCCTTGATAAAGCACGCATTCCCTCAATATTAACGTGAATGAGGAGGGGAAATGTGCGCCACGTCAGCAATTCGTCTTTCGACAAAACTACGTAGTGCCAACATTACAGTCGGCCGAGCAAAGAGGGTCTAAAACATGCCGCAACGTATAGATCTATCTCTTACTAGAGGTCTTTAAGTCTCACGGTTTATCTTTGCAGGCGGGTCGAGCGCTATGAATACTGCACGAATAGCTACTGCTTGAAACTTTCATTACCTACCCAACATTGAAACGGAAACGGGAAAATGGGACAGCTCTACGAAATCAGGGTTACTAAGAAAAGATACGGCAGTAAAGTCAGATCGCTCATAAAAGAGGTTTTAAGTGATGTTTCTAGGTATCCTAAAACTGTGGACCGTCCGACACAAATGAAACATTTTTAACGAACAGCAATCACACCCGCGCGCGTCTGGAAACAGAAAGTTCAGCAAAAACATGCGCCTGTGGTAAATAAAACACTTTGGGTACAAACAATATAGTTGCGCAAATACCTATCGGATTATTTTTAGGTAGGTGGACGAAAAGGAGATCAAATTAACATTAAAACGAAGCAGCAAAAAAGTAATGCGTGGAAAATTGTAGCACAGATCAAATAATGTATCGATATTAGGGACCTAATGTACGTATTATGTAGAGTGAAAAGGGTGGGACTTTTCTTGCCATAATGTTCGGGTGGTATAATATGAGTAGTTATTGTGTGCATCCCCGAGGCGCTCGGCTCATCGTGGAGATAATACGATCACCTCATGGCGCGCTGCATTATTTTATTATGCTGGCATTCCTGCCAAGATGGCGTCGATGAAGAACGGTTAATTATACGAGAAATAAATTGGTTTATTAGTTCAGCACGTGTTTGATAGTTATCTCTTGTGTATTATTGTGTGGTGCGTTGTTCTCAAACACTCTCAATTTTTATAATTAAAAGTGCGTTTACTCGTAAATATGCCATGTCTCACTACAATATTCTCGCTCGTTCAAATAGAAGCACTTACCCAAAAGAAACTGGTATACATTTATCAGTGCCAGTGATAAATAATAGTATTCAGTAACAGTGATAGATACCAGTATCATAAGGCTTTATTTTTGAACAATATACGCCCAAGGGTCGTTTCATTGCTCCAAATAATGTTATATTTCATCATAATGTCATTCAAAGTGATTGATAAGCTGACCCGTCCCATTCGTGTGTACGTAGCTTTCATTTATATTGTTTTATGACACGGCGTCAAATGTAAAGCAAGCTTATAAACCGATATTAAGTCGGTTTATCGATAACGCCTATTCGTTTTTGTTGTGTAAATCACTCAAATGACATGTATACTCAGCCTTATGTGTGCGTGACAATTCTGACATGTCAATCGCGACATTATGTTTGGTTAGGATATCTAATAATTAACTAAACACAATATTAGGTTCTAGTCAGTAATTATCGCTCCAGTAAACCAGCAACTAAGAATTAGCTGTTAAACGTCCTACAAATTAATTAATCCAAGCGACAATAATGAAAATAGTTAATTGATTACAGTAATTACTAATTTGTATCTGAGCCCAACACAAACATAACCTACATATTGTTTCTTAATCCATCTTATTTACATTTTACGAGGGCTTGTTTGTTTACCTACTAACGCTAAGGAAGGTGTCACTAACCACTGTTGTAATCCACTTGTTGCTGTGCCTACCCCACAAGGACAACACCGTGAACAGCGCACTTATTACACTGTACACAGAACTTTACCCACACAGAAGGTGCACTCTGTACATAGATTGATGACAAATGAACTATGGTTTCCTGATTTTGATAAATCTGGTACTTGCTGTAGTGGATTTGAGTATACAGCCTCACTTTGCCTTCGTATTACTGTGTGGGTTTCAAAAAACTAATCGTTTTCTGCTAGACATCGTTTTCTCTGGAAAAGAGATATTGTCTACAATAGACAACCGTTCATCTCCAGCCCTCAAGGTTTGTATTTATCTTTTCTTGGAACTTCAAGTACCTAAACAGCATCCTTCGGTAGAAACATCGCATGAGGATTTCCGCTTGTTGTGACGTCACAGTTGCTATTGTACAGTGCTTGATTTTCTGCTTCCTTGATTTGCTACTTAGCGTGTCGAAAGCAATCTAGAGTGAGTTGGCCAAGAATTTAGAAGCGAGTTTGGCGCCTTCATTACCGTCCATCAGATCCGGTAACGGGAAGATGACAGGACACGCTGGACACGACATTAAGTGTCCCATTGTTTGTGAATCTCCACCTGATCAGGTTTTCCTTGCTTCGGCCGACCTGGTTCCGGAATCTTTTCAAACATTTTCTGCTGATGCCATCGAATTTACTATAAATGTTTTGTATGATTTCTGTCTGTCCTCTCAACAAATAAATGTGTGTTAACCTTTTGTCAGTGGGTCTTCTGCGTCTCATAACGTGTGTAAGCAGAGACATGCCACAGGTCGTGATTTGATCTATCGTGCAATTAGAGAGGGTCCCCTCTGCCGCGCAAGTTGTGCGTGAGTCACATGTGCTCGCAAACATGCGGAAAAACCCTTTGTTTGTGGCACGCCCTTCATTACCGACATGCTATCGATAGGACGGGGTTGTTTTTGTACCTACAAGTGGAGTCCGACCGAAATGAAAACGAATTCCGGCCTGATTTAGATTTTCGACCAAAAACCTAAAACGAAAATAAAATAGGTACCTACTTATATTAATTATTAGTCTTTTGTTTTAATTTGTATATGTTGAAATAGGATTTTCTTTGGTAAAAGTAAAAGAGAGTGTACAATAGAGCACATCTTTTTAAGTTTATTTAACTGTTTAAAAACCGTTTTACCGTGAAATACAATACCAAACTATTAATAATAACCATAAAATTTGATTTTATTTTGCATTTTCATAGTTATATTATTATGCTTTATTTTTGTAGCTATCGATTGTCTTTGATTATCTAAATGTATTGAAAGTATTGATTTGCCGGCCCTTAATTTTTTTTCGGTAACGGCAGAAACAATTTTTTTTTGTCTGAAGACGTAAATAGCCGATAATTTCGATAGAAAATTGCCGAAAACCGATAATTAAATTCGGTCGGACTCTACCTGTTGGTAAGGTACGTGTATAGATAGTGTGTGATGGTGACAAAATAACATTAGGTATGTTTATAATTAGTAGTTACGTTAATTATTATTAGCCTGGAGACCGACTACAATATGCAGTTGGGAAAGACTCATTTTATATTATTACCTACACTTTGCTCCTTAGCCCACACTGCTCTGTATGTAATACTTATTAATTTTCATCTACTTCTAGCTACCTACCTCTATTAGATTTCGACCAGTATTATATGGGTGACTCGTTATTTACTTAGGTACATTTTGATTTCATTCTCGATCGATATTTATTAATTACTCTATCAGAATACTTTGACATGTAACGGATGATTATGAATAACGATAAACTGAGTGTCGGGTAATTAACAAGAAGGAACCTACCGAGATTATGGTATTAATTTTTTGATAATTTGAGACAGGCAACCACCCTTTATCGACCGTAAAGCAGTGGTGGCCCAGTGGTGTCGGCCGCGATTTATGAGTTGTAGGTCGTAGGTTCCAACCCCGTCCGTTAGGCGTTTTACTTTGTGTAAATTATTTCATCACCACTGCTCTCAAAACGGCGAAGGTAAACATCGTGAGGAAACAAAAATTGGTCCTAGAACCAAAAATTCGGACATCAACCAACCCGCACTGGGCCCGCGTGGTGGATTATGGCCCGTTCCGTCTGACAGAGAGGAGGCCTGCGTCCCAGCAGTGGGAACATTATAGACTGATTATGAACCGACCTACATGTAATATATTGCATTACTTACAATGTCAATAATAATATAAAATATAACAGTTTTCTTTTATCGATCAAAATTTTTAACTCTTCGCACGTCGAGTGTACACCATGTGTACCGATAGCAATAAAATTACTATTGTGTCTGCTAATTAGGCGCGCGGCGGGTAGATCCGATCCGATTCCGATAGTACAGATATTTCATCGTTCAGATTAATATCAAAAGTGATGCGAACATTTTTATCGTTTGAAGATCGTTTCGCTGTCGCAGTTATTGCCACCGGGTGCTATGCGAGTTAATAGCATTCTCTCCATCTCCGGACAGATTAGAAACACAACCGTTCGGGTATATAGAATTAGGTATAAGTAATAAATATTTTACCTCATTCTTTCTACTTGACACATAGGTATACATACTGAATGCGCCTGTTAGAATGCATAAAATGTATCAAATATCCCATCAAATAGCATAACAATGTAACTGACAGCTGACATTGCTGTCAAAGTCACACTTCTGTCGTGTTACAAAGAGCCGCCCGCCTTTTCCCCGGTACCATTTGTGCCGTAAGCTAACGAGTTAAGTTAGTTATTTTTGGAGTTTTGTTCAATTAATTAGTTTTGAATGTCCTCTACCTGATTGTTCCAGAAGACTCCACGTAAACACACCTTAGGCACATTAACCTTTAGCATCGTAGCACCTTTTTATTATGTAGAATGGTTTCCCGACATCCGCGGTAAGAAATATGCACAGATCTCTTGACTTTCACCACCTTCGGAGACATTGAAAATTAATTTATTATGTAAGTTTTAAATTATTTTTATAAACAAACTCTCAAAAATTTGCGAAATGACAACACCCACAAGACCACGACCATCATCCCCATTGTCGAGAGATGGTTGTGTTCAAGATTTAAAAAATTCCTCACTCACAACCGCAGCTTCGGCCTGCTGGCCCTTAGCCGGCCTGCCTGAGCCGCTGCGGCTCGCTCGCAGCCTCCTGCTCCTCAGCTCGCGGGCCGCCTCGCCCCTACGCGCCTAGCGCCTTCCGCACGTTGCTCAAAATACGGCTACACAAAACGCACCTTAGCACCTAGACCGTAAGAGATAGAGGTCCTGTTTTTTTCAAAATTTAGCCTTTTTATTACAAGAAAAAAACGAACAAAATGCGATTTTTCTTTACATTTTGGCAAAAAAAAAAAATGACTTTTGCAAAAAAATGGTCACTATCTTGTAGCTCTTGCCAATACGCACTTTTTGAGACCTCAACTATTCACGTAGCCCTAAAACTCACGAAGCCCTAGCGAAATCACACTATTTAGTAAAAATGAGGGTCTAGGTAGGTATATCCGGAGCCAGTGAAAAAGCATTTTTAATGCTAAAATATACCTCGGTATTTGTTATGGAAAACTAAGATTGAAGTCTTGAACTAGATTATTGTACCCAGAGAAGCATATTAAAAGCAAACTACTTAACGTAAAAGTTAGTGATTCTATCCGTGAATTAAATAAAGTTGTTCGTTCGTCGTCGTGCCGACAGTTACTTGATGCGCGCTCGACTCGAGCCCGGCCGTGCGTGGGGGCTAACTTCAGTTGCGTATTAATTTATTTTTTTTTGTTGAAGGTGCTTCAAGAAATTTGAATGAATTACTAGAACTTTCATATGATCTCGAAGTAAGAGTTAACGGTGTAGTTGTTTTTTTTTCTCTATAACTTCAGTCAGGCAGTATTACCTAACTATAAGGACGACTGCGTTTGCTGAATAATTGTGTAGGTACCAACACGGTGCATGCCTAAGCCTACTCTTGTCTTCATACACGGAATTCAACATTTGAATATGATTCTCTATGTATCGAAGATTGAAGGTCGGGCGTTTTATAGAACTGTCTTATGTAATTTTGACGTTCGAAAAGTGAATTTGAATAAATTACTTTTGAATGATTTTATACTATACAATAAAATATAACGAGCTTACGAGACATACCTATATAATTTATGTACATACATAGGTCGCTAGGGTCGAAAGGTCGCTTCTTGAAGTTGTGAAGGATTATTATTACCTAGGGCAAGTTTTCTAGCTCGGAAGATACAAATTTGAGAAAGAAGCCGACAAAAGGATCCAGTTGGGTTCGGCAGCATTTGGAAAACTCCGTCAAGTCTTCTCGTCGCCTATACCGCAGTGTTTGAAGACTGAGGTCTTCAACCAGTGCGTCCTGCCCGTCATGAATATGGTGCCGAAACGTGGACACTGACGGTCGGACTGGTCCACAAATTAAAGGTCGCTCAGCGCGCTATGGAGTGAGCTATGCTCGGTTTCTCTTTGAAGGATAAAATCAGAAATGAAATTATCTGGAGAAGAACTGGAGTTACCAACATAGCTTGCACAGTAAGCAAACTGAAGTGGCAGTGCACTGACCATGTTTGTCGAAAGATCGATGAACGGTGGAGCAGAGGAGTCCTGGAGTGGAGACCGCGTATCGGCAACCGTAGTGTGGGACGCCCCCCAGCTAGATGGACAGATGACCTAAAGAAAGTGGCTGGGACGGACTGGATGCGGAAGGCGGAGGACAGGGTGTTGTGGCACAGCCTGGGAGAGGCCTACGTCCAGCAGTGAACTGCAATAGGCTGAGTTGAGATTTAGCAGCTGTATAATAATATTTTCGTGTGTAACATTACAGTTATCTCTCAGACAACGTTCCGAGTAAGATAAATACTTTATTACAATCTCATGCACGTAAACATAACCAAATCCCGCAATGAAAACTTACAATTATTCTTAGCCATGGTTTGCAACTATGTAGGACATGGTTTATACTGTACGCGGCACATCGAATTGATTTTTACTTTTACAAAAGTCTCACCGCACGCAGGTGTTATAACAATTCCATCTCAAATTTCCGTTAATTGTTCCTTGAGTTGGTGAAATATAATTATGTTACTTAGCTGGAGTCTCTGCAAATTTTCTCCAATTTTATCTTCATCAATATAACAACCCGTTCTCACCAATAAAATAATCAACATCACCTAAAAATACCCGAATGTAACAGCAACACAAACAAACAACTATAATTAAGTAAATCCATTTATAACTTCTCATATGTGTGTACCTATGTATGTGAATAGTCTCGTAAACACATGTTGAACAAAAGTGAGATCCTTCCCAAAACGTTATCAGTAACGAGCGCGAAATGGAAAGCATTATCACAAGTTTATTTTTAATTACACATTGATAATGTTATCTCTCGATAACCGGCTTTCCTAACAAAGGCATGGTGTCGCGAATGTGTGTGCGATATACATATGTCGCACAGCCGCGGGGAGTGTCACACTAATCGGAGATAGTCACACTCGTGTGACTCGCAAGTAACTGTGGAAGAGCTCCGGTTCTGATGCGTGTCATGGTGGCTATTGAGTTAGATTCACGATTCAATCATTATCTACTTTGAACTGGTAAAAGTTTGTTTCTGAAAAGTTAACATACCTACTAAAATCTAATTTTGATTTATAATAGACAACATATTAAGCAGTGACATAACTGTTTTTACTAATAGGTACTTTAAATTAGCTACTAAATACTTACTTGACAGTTTTTTAAGTTCAAACCTGTAGACTAACAACACTAGAAAAGTTTTAGAGTTTAGTTTTTTAACGTTTACAGTCCACAAACTACAATAACTTAACATTCACTGTATTTTAGTAGTCTGAACCACACGCGAGAGATGATTCGTATGTTCGGTCGAGTAAAGTTTCGCTGCGGCGCCACAAGGGGAAGGACACGAGCAGTCGGGGCGAGCGCGACGCGCCAACTGACGTTGCTAACAGACTCGGCTCCACAATATGAATGGCTCGTAGCGCGTAGCGCGGGGCTCGTAGCGGCTACGAACTCCCGTAGAACGCCTACGAACTTGTCAGTCCTAATTTCTGGACAGTAAAATGTTAATAATAATCCCCCTCCTATTATCCCCTCTCTCCCGATTACTTTGAGTCATGTAAAAACTTTTTCTTTTAATGGAATTAATTTAATTAAGAAAATTTTCACGGCTCTACGACGACTAGATAAGCGTTTAACAACTTTAGATTTAATTGCCCTAAAATCCTTAAATCTTTTGATTAAACGTTCGCTAATTCGCAAAAAAATATTTAATTAGGTAAGTACGAAAAGTCTTTAAGTATTATCTACACATCACAGCCTTCTTTTTTAGTGTTTAGCGGATCGAAATAAACTGTAGGGCAAAACAGAAACATTTTTTACATCACGTGGTTTATAAATAACTAGCTGCCCGGCGCGACTTCGTTCGCGTGGTGTCCTACCTTACTCCTACCCTAATCCTAACCCTACCCTTCTCCTACCTTACTTGTACACTACCCCTTCCCGACTCCTACCCTACTCTTACCCTACCCCTACTCCTACCCTACTCCTACCGTACCCCTTCCCTACTCCTACCCTACCCCGACCTTACTTCTACCCTACTCCTACCCTACCCCTACCCTACACGAACAATAGTAGCAGTTAAAATAATAAAAAAAATAGTTTACGTCCTATTCTTGGACCTACTGAATATACACACAAAATTTCATAAGAATCGGTCAAGCCGTTTCAGAGGAGTTTTGTTACAAACACTGTGTACACGAGAATTTTATCGCTGCGCTACGCCGTATTCTGTGGCTACGTGGAGCAACACGCACCGGCGCGGCGCGGCGCGTCGTCGGCGTGTATTTTTTTTTTTCTACTGACATTTTTAATTTCGTAATATCTTTTGAATCAAATGTCCGATTGCAATAATTCAAAAAGTAATCAACAGGTATTGAAACAGTCTTGAATACAAAATTATTTATTTAGATAAGAATTAATACAAAGGTATAGATAACATGGTCTGATTTTGATCGGCATTTCTATCAACTTTTAAAATGTAAAAAAGCAGTTATAGTGACATAACTACAATAGTTGGACATATGGTATCGCGAAGTTTTTTGTAGATATTGATATGTTCCATAATATTGTAGAACATTTTTTTTGTTCTATCATCAATACTTTCCGCAGCGCATGCGATGAAAGACATTTTATGGCTATTTTTTTTACACCTTGGGTTGGTTTTCGCAGGAATTTCTAAGGATCCCTAATTTTTTTAGTAATAAAAATAGCCTATGTTACTCAGTGATAATGTAGCTTTCTAACGGTAAAAGAATTTTTGAAATCGGTCTAGTAGTTTTTACGTTTATTCGTAACATACAAAAATACAAACATACCAAAATACAAATCTTTCATCTTTATAATATTATTATATATTATATTAAATATTAGTGTAGACTATCTAATTTATAAATAACTATCTAAATGGTTATAAGATATTATAATTGATTGGATTTGAGCTTAGTCATGTTTAGACCAATAGCATTTTAAGATTCAGGTTGTTAAAAAAATAACCACACATAACCATAGCTTGTAGGTACACATTGCAGACCGGCGAGGCTTTTAAAAGACGTGCTTGAAGTTGTTGACAGATATCAAAGAAACTTAGTTTCGGCTCTTCCTCAGAGTCGATGTACTTACGCATACATTGTTCACGTGACGTGTGAGCATAGTGATTGTGTAGCGTGAGAGGTTATAGTTGCGGTACATGCAACCTAGGGACCGATCACGCCCGCCCGGTGGGACACTGCTCGAAACAGATATTTTATTTTTAAATATCAGTGCTTTTCACTGCGGTACACACGAGCTGCTCAATCCGTGGGCTCGAAACAATCGATCGCTGTCAACTCCCATTAGTCGGTTTTCATAAAGACACAGTCAAACCAAAACCAGTTTGATTTTGTCTAGAGTCTAGACAAAATCAAACTGGTTGCTAATTTAATTGTAATTTTTTTAAATTCTTTTTTTTTACATTTATTACTCACACCCTGACTTATTACTTGTATTTTGTTTTTTAATTAAAATCGTTTTGCTTGTACCATGTTTGTAAATATGTGAGCACCATGTATCTATCAGATAATTAATTTATATGTCATGGTTTCGTTTTTAATTCTTTTACCTATTGTGGTATAGTAATTTTATTGTAGGTGCATCGTCCTCACATGTTATTATATAATTAATGTACCCATGCAAAATATTGTACCTAAACATTTTAAAAGAGTAACGGTGGAGTTTCTTGCCCGTTCTTCTCCATACGAAAACTACCTTTTGGAATGGGCGACTAGAATCAATTCTATTTTAAGATAATTTTTGACGTTCAAAAGTGCCTTTTATGTGCCTATTTGAAATAAATGCTTTGACTTTGACTTCGACTTTGACAAAATACTATCTACAGTATAAAGTGTTACTATAATAAGTTAAAAGCCAAGTGATTTATACTTAGATTGAAGTACTGCTGTTGGTGCACCGTGACTGTAGCACCCTCGAAAACTATGAAAACTATCTCAAGTATCTTCAAGGGAAAGTTAAACTCAATGTATTTTTATTTAAAAATAAACCAATTACAGGCAATTTTGAATTGTCAAGTCGCATAGAGGGGGCATAACGCTTTTTCGTTACGTGACGATTTTTACGAGTTTACTCCTACCACAAGCCGTGTTAAAAAACCACGTTCTAAAAAAATATAAGTCTTCCTATAAGCTATAATTAAATAAATCGTCACAACACGTCATTAATTACAATATTGTCTTAATCTAACGTGCTCTGATTTTTTCAAATGACAACACTCATGAGAGTAATATCAATTGGTCATGAAAATGCATGAATGTTCCGATAATTTCGATTATTTCGTATGCAGTCGACGAATGTTTTAATTCTTCCTCGTTGAAGGTGAATCAGACCGCTAATGGAATCGAGTTTTGTTAAAAGGCATCAAAGCACGCGTGTTTATTATTTATTCAATATCGAGATATATTTCGGGATATGTTAGCGAATATTAATGTTCCGATATAACTCTTACAGGGCTATTAGCAGCCATGTT
Organism: Amphipoea oculea; assembly: GCA_945859645.1. Classification (NCBI taxonomy): domain Eukaryota; kingdom Metazoa; phylum Arthropoda; class Insecta; order Lepidoptera; family Noctuidae; genus Amphipoea; species Amphipoea oculea. The sequence goes on from OX243873.1 coordinate 23,219,710, forward strand.
GATGGAGGAAATTCAGGCCTTGTGCTGAAATTACAAGGTCGGTTGTTGACTGGCTGAAGTCGAACTTTTGTGAAAGCTTGTGGATAAATAACACTTTATTCTTTCATCAAATAGGTAACTACCTAGGACTTACAGTTTTTAAACGAAGATATTTTTGTTCTATTAGCCTACTAAATAAGGAAGTAGGTACTCTTACGAACCTCGTAACTCTGGAATATTCAGGAAGTTATTGTAAAAGTAGAATGTTACATAACTATTATAAACAGTTACCCCTAAAAGGGTCTCTAGTTTACATTTCTACGTTTAAACAAAATGTACGTAAAATCCGAACCAGTCAACCTATCAGAGCTCGGACATAAAGAGCACTGTGCCGACAAACCTCGAGAAGAAACTAATACCTCAGTTGGGAGTAGTCGTCAGCGCGGGACTCACTCGCGCGTGTCGATGCGACGGTGGCGGCGCGGCGCGGCGCCGGCCGGAACTCACAAATGATCCCACTTTGTAAACAATACAGACTTTACTACACTTTGTAAGGAAAAAAGAAGGTTCACAACAGTTTCTCAAAATAAAAAGGATGCGGAAGGAATGAGAGTAGAACAGTAAGTACAAGTTAAATAAAAAACTGTAACTATGTAATAACATAAATCAAATGCAGAACTTTACATGAAATGTAGATCTTTTGTTGAAAGTCAGAATCAGTACTTATATTTAGGAAGCGGCTGATGATCAAGATACCTACACATCATCAAAATATACCACACATAGAGAGCCAAGTGAATTGCTACTGAAGACCAAATGTATGTATCTGCTATGTTTAAAAAATAAATGTTTTCACTCATCCATACAAGATATACATAAACATGATAGAAAGAAAATAGAAAAGATTCAAAACAAAGACGATTGTGTCAGCTGTGTGCGACAGTTTGAAAACAAAGGAACTTCTGTAGCTAGCTGTTTTATGGAAGACCCTTCACTAAACAGTACTACGTGTAACTAACAGCCCCTCAGGGGTCCCACCGATATTACTTCACTAAACTTTAATACCAGCGACTAGTAACATAGACGCGAGCAAGTACATACCTAAGTTATATCAATTTTTCCAAGAAAGCTTTATGAATTGCAAAAAGTAAATTCGTTTTCCATCTCTTTAATACCGCGGTCCCGCATTCTTATGGTTGTGAGATGAATTCAACGAAATATAGTAATTTCATTAGTGTTGAGTGGTTCGCGAGCCTCCATTAAAACCAATAAAAAGTGAAAAGAGAGTCTGCCGCGATATTTTGTGCTACCAAAGATCCGCACAAATTGAATAACTCGCCTTTTTCAAAATTATGTAGGATTTACCACTCAGTAGCCAGTCCTACATAATTTTGAAAAAGGCGAGTTATTTAATTTGTGTCTTTTAAGGACATATTTTGTAAAGCAGTATTTCTTTTCAAAATCCCTAAATTTGGTAAACACATTTTCTACATGTTTGTTTGATATTTTTCACTAAGTACTTTCAACTTATGCAGTCATTCCTAAATACGGCGTCGTGTGTCATCAAAGTTACGATCTGAAGGTCATTGTTAGATAGAAACAATAACTATTGAGAGCAAAAGTTTAGAAAATATTGTGACTTTTCATTGTACGGCTACAGGGTATCCCGTATCTAAATAAACATTTAGGGGCTGAACTGCTATACTATTTAGTACGTTGTATAAAAGTGTAAGTACGTACCCTTATTCTGAAGAGTTTTAATTATATTGAATTGCCCTAGTTAAATGTATCTTTTAATATTACGTCAATAAAATGTCAAGTAGTTATTACTAAGCAGTTACTAACTTTATGAAACCATTTAAATAGTATCACTTGAGACGACTCGAAACTTCCGCAGTTCCGAAACTATGCAACTTGAGTCTCCCGCAGCTTGAGACTTACCTTCACTAATAAACTCATAGTTACAAACGGCCCGATGTCCGGACTACATCGCTGAGATGCCTCGAATGTTCCAGATAATCTTCTCTCTATAAATACTAACATGAGGTTTGGTTATTTTCTAGTTTGGTGCTCTCTCCGTGTGACAGCTAGTCAGGGATTGCGTGTTATCATTTTGACAGATTGGCATTAGTGCCGATGTTGACACGGGATCAGACAGACGCCTCGTTTACACTATGTGTACTCAAACGGACAGGTTTCTTTGCGTAGAATGTTGTGCGTCAGATAACTCTGCCAGAATTTATGACTTATACAACTCCGAGTTGAACGTCGATGACTTCAAACAACGCGTTTTTCACTCTCTCTTTTGTCGTGAGTCATCATTCTCATGACAAACTGGACAAAGTGGACAATTAACATTCTGTATTTTTAACGATTTCAAAAAAGGAGGAGGTTTCAATTTGGATGTTTTTTTGTTCGAAAGAGATTCCGAGATGGTCCCATTTAAATTTCGTGGAGATCTGATGATGAGTTTCGGAGACAGACTACGGAACTCTTCACTAAATGCCAGCAAATCAACCGCGATTCCTGCTATCGCTTATGTATGCATTGTTTACGCAATCACACAACATAACATCACGCCTGTACCCTCTAAAGGGGTACGCAGATAGGTTCAGTCTACACGGTACACCCTCATTTCTGCCAAAGTATGTTCTTGAAACTTAACCTGCTAATGGTAAATGTTAGCTAATATACTCATTAGGTAATCGTTCACGACACCACTCAGGTGAAATAACAGCGGAGGTGGCCGCCATTTGTGTTCAGGGCCAAGGCTCCCATAAAAAAACACCGTAAATCTCATCAATCGAATATTTTTCTCAGAAAAATATCCCATAAATTACTTAAAATGACCATGATCATAAAAATATCGCCAAGATATAACAATAGATCAAGGTGACACATCTGGTTATAATTGATGTGGTCCCCGTCGGTCTCGGCTACTCTGTGACCCTGAGGGCCTACAGACTAAACATTTTTTTCGCGCCATATTTACGTCAGCGGCGGTTGGCGGCAAAACTGACGGAAACTATAAATTACTTTTATTTGATTCGGTCGCGTTCAATAACTCCCCAGTTATTACAGCTATACGCCATTTAGCGGTCGTATGAGAGTGCGACCAATCGTTATTTTATTCACTCGTAAAAGTGTTAACATTATAATTCATTGACATTGACACCTTTTTAAGGTATACAAGCAATTGAATGTTTTGTTTCTAATGTATCATAGTACTTCCGCCTATCAGTCGTGATTTAATAAAAAAAGTAATTAAACAAATAAAAAAACCCGACTGCAACCTTATACTAAAACTAACTGAAAATCTAAAAACAACCAAATTTTAAATTAAATAAAAGTTGGAAGCAGGCGGGACCCATTTGAGTTTGAAACTATAATAATGGTATCGGCCCCGCCTACTTCCAACTTTTATTTAATTTAAAATGGGCTTGTTTTTAGCTTTTTAGTTAGTTTTAGTATAAGGTTGCAGTCGGGTTTTTTAATCTGTTTAATTACTTTTTTTTTATTAAATCACGAGTGCTAGGCGGAAGTGAGTTCCATAATCTTACAGCGTGGATAGAGCAGGAATAAGAATAGTGGCTTGTTTTATGAGGATGAGTTGTTGTGTCTACTTAGAAACGATGCCAGCATACAATCATTGTAATGATGGTATATTAAATGATATTTTTGTCGGCATGTCAGAAGTACTTTGAGACGGATTTATGAAAGTGTTGTTAAGTTTTAAATCTTTACTTGATGATTTAATCTTTTATGAGCAGGTGTATACATACAAACTCTTGTTTATTTTTTCATATAATTGTACATATTATTATAGTTTATATGTTAGCTTGTATTATAGTGTTTATCTCAATAAAGTTAACTTTACAACTGTGTCTTTAATTTCTGTAATTGGTCTTAAATCGTTTTAAAAGAAATAAATAAATATGCAGGTACAGAAACCTGTAGATGTGATATACATATAGACTCATCAACATCCACAGCTTGCATCAGATAATTAGTCCAATTGTGTGCGTTAAGCAAATAATTTTATTACCTAATAATATTAATAATCTTGTAGCATGCAACATGTTTAAACACCTTCCCATCGCTCCTCCTTTCTCAATGTGAATTCCATTCCACACAAAATCGGAAAAGTTTTTGAAATACAATTTGAAACAGATTTAGCGAACGATTGAGGATTAAATGAATTTAAACGTGTGCCGTAGAAATGGTACTCAAACAAATAGAATTGTTTCACGGAGCTCTCGGGGCTCGCGGGGCTCACGGGGCTCGTGACTGAGTTGAACCATTCTCACTTTAAGAAAACTTTCTTGATGTATGATAATATGTTTCAAGATTTATTTGTCTAGGGCTCCCCTCGGTTTGTAAAGAGACGAGCTAAGTGTATTGTCAGTACAGTACTATACTCGTTATTCCCCCATTCCGCCGTACCACTAATACAATGTATTGTCAGACGCGTGGCAACAATATAGTAAATAAATGTTCCCTTATTTTTGGCAAGAATGAACACCTTCTTACTTTCTTTCTTTCAAAATAACTCAATCTTCTTTCATAAAAGTTTGGGATATAAACTTTGTTCAATGACAAAAGGCCAACACTTGCGTGACATTAGAATACGGCGAAAATTATACAGGGTGATATTGAAAACATGCGACAAATCGAAATGGGAGATTGTACTCATCAATAAAACAACTTTTACTATGAGACCAAACCTGAAATCGCGTAAAAAACAATCTGCTGTTCCTTACATTTATGTTCGCATAACTCGTCAAAATGTAGGGAACAGCTGATTTGTTTTCGTGATTTCAGGTTTGGTCCCATAATAAAAAAGTTGTTCATAATGATAAGTGCAATCTCCCATTTCAATTTGTCGCATGTTTTCAATTTCAACCTGTATTTATGAGTTTATTGCACAAAAATCGATGGCAAAATTATTAACCTTATTGAGAATGTTCAAGCGTGATCCACGATCGTCACTCGAGCGCTAGCGTATGCCACACTGGTCCAACCCGCACAAGTTAGCGCCGACCAACTTGTCTAATCTATCAATAGAGGCAAACTAGAGTCGCGTCAAACGTATGCACCGACACGCGCAGACACATCACAGGTAAGGTGCAAAAGGTCCATTTGAAAAGGTTAAAAGGCACATCTAAGACCTATCTAAAAACGTCTTCATAAGGAAGTGGTGGTCACACGGGATCGCGTCGGCGTGATTCGGCACAGCCGGGCGGCAAAATCGAATATGTATATCCCGCCCGGCTGTGCCGAATCATTCCGACCCGAACAAGTGTACGAGTATACCACGCTACACAATCACTATCGACAAGAGTAATAGGTAATCGTTCGGTGAGCTATTTCAGACTAATGTTAGCAGTCCACTGATGAAGAAACGTGGACACATAAGGCCTCGTTAATTTACATGCTGACTACAAACACGAAGAAATACAAAGAAAGATACATACATATAAAGAAAATTAATATACATTATAATTAAACTTTAAGAATTTTCAATATAGAAGATGGCGGGACGAGCTGGAGAAAACAAACGACCAGTGGTTCAGTTTAGCTCTGGGTCGAAAGAGTTGGAAGTCTTGGGGCCTGTCCCCTTAGCTTCCAACTCTTTCGATCCAGAGCGCAACTCTTTGCCCAGCAGTGGGGTGATACAGGCTAACAATAACAATTTTTAAGAAGAAAATGCTGCTATACTGTAAACGAATATTTATTATGATGGACTATAAAGTGCTATATTATCTAATAATTATTAGTACAGAAGTTATTTTCCTTACAAAATACATACATATTAGAAAAAAAAACCTTAATAACATTTAGATGTAGTAAGAATAGATAAGTTGTTGTTGTTTTATGTCTTTTTTTATAATGTGCGTCTTGTTTGTGAAAAATAATCATGTTCCTAAGTTTTAAAGCGTTCTCTCTCCTAATATTTTGCTGTGTGGGTCTATAATGATCTCATTATATTTTTGAGATAGCGCACTGTAATACACATGCATGTATGCTGTGTGTGTATTTTGGAATGCAATAAATGATTGAGTATTAAGTACAACTTTACATCCCAGACTATTCCTTCCGAGGGCCCTTATAGGACGTTGTTATAACCGTACCTTCTGTTTCTTTTTACAAAGAGCGATGGCCGAGTGCGGCGGGGGGGGGGGGGGGGGACACACGCGGAGATTGAAGACGCGTCACGCTGAACTGCCGCCTTCGTGAACTTAGTTGTTACCGGTTACGTCAGGAACAGTGAGCTGGAACTGAGACATGGTAGCTTCACATCAAATCAAACTTTTATTTCCCAGAATAATATTCTAATTAGAAAAGTGAGATCTTAAAACATTAACGTCACTGCCTTTTACCCGCAAGCAAGAAAAAAGGAACGCTTAAGAAAGCACTGCATGCAATTTTGCAAACAGTAGTATGGTATGGTAGAAATGGGCATTATTTATTTATAAAATATTTTTGAATTATAAAATAGCATCATAAAAGCAGGCAGCAGGAAGGTGTAGATAGAAGTGCCCAGTACTGTCACATTTCGGCAGTTATGTTTAAGTGCCATAACATACGGAGCGGGCCTACTCAACCGGGCACAAATCACGGGACTCAGGGCTGCAGTGGAACATTTCTGATGGAAAGCCCCTTCGCCCAACCTGCAGAGAGAACCCAGGATCATGTCAGTGACCGCACTTGCAGGGCATCATCTTGGAAACAGAAGTAAAACTTTGGAGTAAGTAAACTGGTACCACTTATTTTGCCCACATAAGTATATTCTTCTCCTGCACAACACAAAAGTGCTTCCTCAAAAGCATTTAATTGCCAATGTGCTTACTAATAGCTGTAGCTATAAAAAACAAGGACACGGACCATAGATCAGGGGACGGACCCGTGCTTCACCTATTTTCTCCACCTGGGTGAAGCACGGGGTCTACTGATTCTTGGTCGGGTCCCGTGCTCCACCTGATGACGTTATTGTACAGTGATGCAGTAAATTGTCTTTCCGACAATCCGCGTTACTTTAGATTGTAATCATTTTCAGCAACACTTTTTGCGAGCGATTATTGAGTAATTGAGGGCTAATGGCAGTGGTCGTGTTTATTAGTTTGCCATGTTGATGTAATTATCGCCAGACACGCTTTTACCTAGTATTGCGAGTGGCAACATTCATTACTATGTTTTCTATTAATAGATACCTAGGTACTACACTACGTCATACGTCAAGCTGTTTTTGTCAGGGGCGGTAGTCACAGTTTGACCTTCAAGATTACTTATATCCCTGCAGCACTATTAATCAATTTCGGCATATTGATGGCGAATATGTACTTTGGAAAACACGGAACACAGCACACTCTTGACACATGACATAAACGTCAAGATAGCAGCAAACGATTATTTCCGACGACGCGTCGGCCGCGTGCAGACTTATTTTGCGCGCGCTCTACGTACAGTGTGACGTATAATTGATAACTAATCATCATACTGACGCTTTCAAAATACTACAATAATTGCTATCATTATTATTTTATAATTAGGTCAATATGTTTCATTGTAGCCTAACACAGGTTTGACGGAATGACGATGCCGTCAGTGCCACGCCCGACAGCAACCTCCATCATTCCTTCCATAACTATGTGCTGGTAAAAATTCACTTATGGTTTGCTCTTCAGGGTTGAATTTAAAGGTATTGTTGTAGATAAACACATAGGGCAGTGGCTCAAATTGTTACCATGTAACCGTCCTAGCAATCACACGCACACTTCATTCCTACAACACCATCCGCTGCACGAGATGACACAGTTCAGAAGGTTATGAGACATATGTTGTTGTACACATACACACTGACGTGTCACATAATGCCACTGTAAGCATCGTGTACGCTCTCTCTCTCTGTAGTCGGTCCCTCATGTCTGAGGATCGTGGTCAGCTTCGGCTTTACGAATATCCCTGTGGTGACATTTTATCAAGTCTTATCATGGATAGGATGAACTCCGACTTTTGACCTATCGAAAGGTAAACCCTTTTGACACAAGGGTAAGTGAATAGTCGCTATTTAATAAAATATCCGTAGATGGTCGACACGGTCGTTATAAAAGCCGTAACACATAATATGTACAGGGTACTTATGTGCTTATTAGACAATCTTGTAATGCTAGTATTTAAAACACCAAACAGATGCATTACACAATAACAACACATCTTACCATCTACATCAATAGAGCCTCTTCAACGACTAGTCGAGTACGTGTTTTTGTTATATTTTATCAATTTATTCTGATTTACTTGGGTTCCTAAATAATAAACCTGCACAGTGTAGAAAACTGGCCGTGACCTTATGAGTTTGTATCCTAAAAAGCACTCGTAGTTTTCAACTAGAATTACAAAAAAAACAACCGACCGAAAATAAAAACTTTTTACAAAAAAAAAACAACAGACTTAAAAAAAAATCACTACAAAGTGATAAATAACTTTAATTTCGGAAGTCGGTGTCAAAAAAACGAAAATGCGGAACCAACGACACCGACTTCCGAAATTAAAGTTATTTATCACCTTGTAGTGTTTTTTTTTTTAAGTCGGTTGTTTTTTTTTGTAAAAAAATTTTTATTTTTCAGTTTTTAGTTGTACCTACCCCACAAAAAAGTAAACGAAAAGATCGTTAATGTAGAAAATGTAGGTAAATTTTTAGATTTTTATTGATTTTTCAAAAACCGCTTGTCCGATTTCGATAAAATTTTCATGTAACCATTTGGGAAGTATACCCTTTCCAACAAAAAAATAATTTTTCAAATCGGTCCAGGCGTCTTCGAGAAATCGGGGAACGTACATAAAAAAAAAAAAAAGATTCCGACGAATTGAGAACCTCCTCCTTTTTTTGAAGTCGGTTAATAAAAATAAGTGGCATCGTAATGATACGTGCGTGCACTTAACCGGTCAAGCGGCGCGCGTCGCCGATCGGCGACGAAACAATAGAAAATCAATTGTGTCTCATTAGCGGAGCTTGACAGATTAACCTAACACAAAACAAAGGAACGCGGCAAAGTCTCATTAACGTGTCTGTTCCGAAGACAAATTGTGCACACTCGGGCGGACTGCACAGACACCAAAGGAAATTCCTCTTAATATTATTTGCGTAAATACAAAGTTAGTCAAAACAAAGCACAAATCTTCCTACACACAGTACATCCAGACAATTTAAAAACAAAGGCTCCCAGACAGCGAGGGACGGAGTTTATATCCTCCGACTGTAGCGAGTAAATAACAACAAATCTTATCAAACTTCTAAACAACTACAAACAATGTTTGTAAAAAAGTTTAGTGGCGGCACTAACGTTGTTCATGTTCGGCGGAGGTACAACCCTAGCACTCGAAAGTCGAAACACACGGAGTGCTTACTTTAGAGCGGACATGCTATGTCATTGTATGTACTAAATGTCGCAGATCGATTGTAGAATCCGCTGTTTTATTTATAAAAGACCCGTTATGTAATAAAACAACAACGGTCAGCGGTTTTCCATAATTACCTACTGAACTTTGAACACGCAGAATTGCATAAACGTTTTGCATTTATCAATGCAGCGGGTCAACGATGAGCGGTTTTGTAAAACAGCGTGCGGTTTTGTTAAACGTCAGATTGTAGATTTTACTTCTAATTTTTTTCGCTCGTGGCTCTGTGTGGTAGCAACAATAATGGCGTCCGAAACAAAAATAAATAAAACGTGAACATAACTAATACGAGTAAAAAACTTTTTAACAAAAATACAACCGACTTCCAAAAGAAACACTACAAAGTGAAAAATAACTTTAATTTCGGAAGTCGGTGTCTTTGGTTTTGTATTTACGTTTTTTGCCACCGACTTCCGAAATTAAAGTTATTTTTCACTTTGTAGTGTTTCTTTTGGAAGTCGGTTGTATTATTGTTAAAAAGTTTTTATTTCACGATTTTCAGTGGGTCTGCTTATAATTTATGTAAGTTACAATAGCCAGTGTCAACATGCTCATTGCCTTTTACAAAATATTGCTTTTCCCGATGCAGGGAAGTTAATTGTTGAGGAGTTCTCCTGTTCCACCATCAGCTCCATATTACCATTCACATCGTGGCGAGCATAAATTGCTTAGCAACCATATTAAAGTAATCGAATCGCAACCCGTGAAATACTTAGATATTATTGAGTAGTTCCGGTGTCCATCTGTGGTCTTCATCATCAGTTCCACTTCACCAAATGGTGCTTTCCGAGAGCAAATGCACGAGTTACTATAAAAAATACCCAAATCGCTATAGGTGTGCTTATAATATTTGAAGAGTTCCTTCGATTTCCCCAGGATCCAATCATCAGATCCTGACTTGGTGACTATGGGACCACTTCAGAAGTATCTCCTTTCGAAAAAAAAATAATTTTGAAAATCGGTCCACAATTGACGGAGTAATCGCGTAACAAACATAAAAAAAACATACCGTCGAATTGAGAACCTCCTCCTTTTTTTGAAGTCGGTTAAAAATTACCTTAAATCAAGTGAAAACAATGATTTTAAGGACAATCTTAATTAAAAGTTGTCAGAGCTTTATGGAAGACGCGCATTTTGAATGCAGATAAGCCATTCTTCATCACGTCTAAACGTCGGTAGCCGTTTTGTAAAACGTAGCGCAATGACAACCCAGCTGAACTATGCACGTTGTTCACTTGTTTTACATAACGTCTTGTAAAACAGCGGATTCTACAATGTATCTGCGACATGCACACAACGACATATCAAGCTATACATTTTTAGTTTTAGCTGACCTCGCATTGTATAGGATTTTCGTACAATGAGAAGTCAGCTAATACGGGAGCTTGATATGTCACCGTGCGTACATTGATATAATCTCCTAAATGGTACCTACTACTACTTAGCTGGATTTTACATAAAATCAATTCAAATTTATCCTTTTAACGCCAGAGTATAAACGTATCGCCGTACCCCTGACGCCAGGCCACTTTAACAAAACAACACACACACACACACTTAAAACAACAAATTTCTCGATTTTGGTGGTTTATTTATATTAGTTTCATGCAATACAATATAGACGGAAGCTGAAACTTTTAAATTATATAAATAAAAACACACAAAAGTAATGATTAAATTGTTTATTTCATAATATGGTGCGACCCGTGCGACGTGTATTTTGTCATATATTTGTGACGTTGGCGTTCAGGGTAAGATTTCGCTTGTCACATATATGTGACAATGGCGTTGAAAAGGTTAATATTCGTAAACTTGATATAATTATTGGTTTTGATAGGTATCAAGAAAGATAGCTTTCATGGAATATGCAAACGCATATCCAAAGCATACATGTAGTAATTGCAGAACACTTTTAACATAATTGAATGAAGTAGGCATCGGATCGTGTGTAAGCAAATCTGATTTAATCACCAACTTCATTTTTAAACAAAATCTAACGCGCCATGTCAGTAGCCTCTGCTGCCAAATGTTTTCACTTTAACGTGTTGACATTATCGACTGTAGTCAATTAATAAAAAAGTTTTTACTCCTGAATAGCTTTACGATAACAATAACACTAACTAAATGTTATTACTAAGTAACTAGATTAGACGTACAATCAGCAACAAAAGCGTTTCTTATTACATTGCTCGCTCCACGCGCCATGTACTAGGGGGTTAGAGGATGAGAGAAGCAATGCAATTTAAATTTCAAGTAATTTTCTAGTGGAAATAGAGCTTTAGATAATTGATAGTAATTTGTACAGACAAGAACTAAGCGGACTAGCTTAGTGTGGTTGTAAATTGTCTAGATTTAAATTGGCTAGTTAAAGCTGGGCAATCAACTAGGCGCGTTGTAGGACATTGGTAACAGGAACCTATCATAAGTGTCAGTATCCGTAGGAATCTATTTATTTATTTAAAAAGCACAGCCACATCACGTACAATAAACTTATGCTAGAATAATCTTAATAACTAAAGGACTAATGTACATGACAATTATACGGCGTACATAGCATTGATTATATATCTTGCTGCCTTGAAAAGTATATTAAGCTAAACTACAACTAATATAAAATAAAACAGACTAAAGTAATTAAGATGGGTAATAAACATGAACAAAAATAAGAATAAAAACAATAAATAAAAAAATTAAAAATATGAAATTAAAAGCAACTTGGCAAGAATAGCGTGATTTTCTTTCTGAATACTGAAGCTGAAGCTTGTCGCTGAATATGTCAAGGTGAGATGTGTTTAATATAGTATTATTGTATTCGTTGCTCATTCGTATAACTGCTGGGGATTGTAAACCGAGATTAGTTTTTACTAAAGGTGTATCAAATACCTTTTAATTTTTTTTAGCCCTTGGATAATTCCACGGATAAGGCACCACCAAGAAAGGGTTTTTCGAAATTCCACCCCTAAGAGGGTGAATGGGGAGAGGCTGAGATTTCTCGCGGACGAAGTCGCGGGCAGAAGCTAGTTATAACATAGAGTGCAACAACACCATAGTAAACACTATACCGTGTCATTAGTTAGCTCGCAGCTAAAGCGACTAATTAAAAGGTCAGTGGCTGGATGGCGGAGTGGCGCGTGGCGGGCCGCGCGGCGCTGACGGACGAACATAACACAACGATTACACATCACATGAATATGCATGACACCTTATGTATGTGTAACGATGTTTGGAAATATTACGTTACACATGAAACTCGGGGATGTAACCAGAGTAGTCACTCTACACACACACACACACTCTGTACACTTTTTATGCTAACAATTTCAGTAAAGTGAAGAATTTTCACACTTTGTAACGAATCGTCACAAGTGAGAGGAAACATACTATCACGCCTGTTTTCCTCCCAAGGGTAAGGCTTAGTAGGTACATCCAGACTCCGGATTGCTTCGGAAAAAATATTAATGGAAAAAAACTTTTTTACAAAAAAAACAACCGCCTTCCAAATAAGACACTACAAAGTGAAAAATACGAGTAACTTTAAATTTCGGAAGTCGGTGTCGCTGGGTTTACATTTTCGTTGTTTGCCACCGACTTCCGAAATTAAAGTTATTTTTCACTTTGTAGTCTTAGGCGCTCCACACACTGCACCGCGCTCTGCCGCGGTGAGCAGATAACGCGCCCCCGCGCGTGATTTTTTATATACAAATTCAACTCCCGCGCGTGAGCGCGGAAGTTGAATTTGTATGTAGTTCAGTGACTATAACAAGTTATTCATTACTATTCACACACAAGCACGCTTTACAAGCGGTAATAGATAGGGCCGCCACTGACCTCCAGGCTTCCTCGCATAAATCTCAGGGTTGTCCCTGAAATACTTTCACAACACAGTAGATATTCCACTCGCGCATAAATCTAAACGACGTCCATGGGCTCGCAAATACCCATAAGAATTATATTTTCCGGAATGTGAATAAATTATCACCGTGATCTTTCAGCTGTGTTCGTGGTCACGATTTCGATTCCGAAATAACTCTGCATACCCGTTTCGGGAAATACATGCGCTGTACTGTAATGATTCTTTATGCGAGGACTCTTCAGTAACTTTGTGTGGAATGAACTTGTGCACCGCTACTAACGGAACCAGTAGATGTGTCGCCGGTCACCGCACACAGTGCTACGCGAGGGCTACGCAACTGCGGACGTCTACGGTTTCGTAGCACAAAACCTTACACAGTAGTCAATAAACCGTGAACAAATAGTAAGATCATTTAATTAGAAATTCTTAACTACAAGAAGATAACTTGATCGAGTTTAAACATACCCCCAACACCCCCTACCTTCCTCTCTCACCCCGCTGGCGTCGACGTAGGATGGGTTACTACTGCAAAATAGGTACTTCCAGAGTATTTAGCTTCATACAACGAGCGCAAGCAGGCTCCAAATAGACACGTAGATACGCGATCTTACACTGTTCGAACATCAGTCACGTGTGGGAATGCTATAAGTAGACGCGTGTCTATGTGTGCGTGCGTTTTCGCTCGTTGTATGAAGCTGGCCTTCTGTACGTAGGAAGGTATCTATTCTGTGGACAAAATATGCAAATAGGAGCGATCAGCGTCTGTCGCTAATGAGTTCACACCTCATCAATGTACCCTCGATCGTAATAAAAGGTGTTAACTTAATATTGTTGGCGTTTCTTTATCGTGACTATGTACCTTCTCGTGTAGCGCCCGCTGACGCCCCGTACGTTCCTCCAGTGACACCCGTATGGTATTCTTCTTTGCCCACAGATCCTTGGTGAGCAGCTGCCCCTGAGAGTAACTTTCTAATTATCAATTTGTAATTTGTGTTATTTGCTTGTTCTGCTAAACAGGCACAAACAGTAACAAACACAGTACGGTGCAAGTTTCCCACTCCATCGGACTTATAAAATAAGGAAAAAAGGACTATACGAGTAGTCAGCGGTATTCTCCTGTGTTGTACTCGTGAGTTGCCAACAAAATGTTCACTTAACAGTACGGAAACGTCAGGGGTTTGCCTACACTTGCATAGCAGGTCGGGTCAGTGTTAGATAACAATTGAAGCGTCATACGATATGCACATCACCTGCCTGCAAATTATTATCATACGCCAGGACCCTTGACACTCATTAAAAAACTGTGATTACTGTGAAACCACTCCAGTACTTAGTGGTCGCGCCGCCTCTTCGCTAACTAAACTAGTTTTCGACATTAATTGAGCTGTCCGTGAGTAAATAAACCCTATTTAGGCTTTTCAAATTAGAACATTAGTTAGCTAGAGTTTCATTAGTTTCCAAGCGTTTATATTATATTCCTAGAAATATCAGTGTAAAGATAAAATTTATTTCATCATCAGACTGCTGGACATAGGCCTCCCCCAAGTACCTCCACTTCGACCGGATCTGTGCTTCTCGCATCCAACGAGTAGGTACCTGTGGCCTGCACAAGGTCGTCCGTCCACCTTGTGGGAGGCGTTCCAACGCTACGTCTTCAGGTACGCGGTCAAATTAAATTATCTCATTACAATTGAACTACTATATTATATCGCCCGCGATATCACTAACATTCTAAGGAAACTACCACACGTCGTTACGTTACGTTATATTTATTATATAGTTAGTTAGTATTAAAAGTTATCAAGTTTGAGTAATTTACGCGGCCTATAATAATAATAAATATAATAATAATAATAATAAGCCCCCTAAACAACCACACGTCCTGATTGACCATCTAATCACGTGGGGGGCGGACACACGAATGAGAAATTACTGGCGTGGCTAACGTGGCTCTGGAAACCCATTCAAAATGGAGACACGATCGAAAAGTAAACGTATAGGGCCGCTGCCCGGGGGCGATCGCCGGGGCACACCTGGAGCTGACGCTGGGTGTTTCAGCATGCGAACCGTCAGCGGTGAGGAGTTGAACAGGCGGGCTCCCACCGACAAAGATACTACAGCCGAAATCATTGACGGTGGTGACAGACTGACGGACAGGACAAACACCCCTGTAGAACCGTATAGTCCAAGCACAGTATCTTACACACCATCTAAACCATCATCACCATCTATACCATCGTCACCCATACTATCATCACCTCCCATTACTAGTTTAAATTCAATTCCACCCACTCCGACCTTGAATGTTGCGCGGGAGGCTAGTTCCTTTTTACCCGCGTCCACCAAGGCTGGAAAAGCAAGAGTTCGCATGAGATGGAGCAAAGAAGTTAACCAATTTATCATGCGAACTTACTTTTATATTACTAAATTAGAGACCGACATGACCACCTACAGACAACAATTGCATGAACTTTTTACACGACAATATCCTGAAATAACCGTTTCAGAACAAAGAATTGGAGACAAGAAAAAGTGTACGTTATCCCTATAGTTCTCTCCACGACAGGTGTTATTCCCAACCATCTTCTCCGTAGCCTAAAACTAATAGACTTAGAAGAATCCGTCTATATCAACCTACAGAAAGCTGCCATCTTAAACACCTGCAGAATAGTTAGGAAATTCATGCAGTTGGAGGAAGAAAACACACCCTAATACACACCACACGCTGCATTTACCTGGCTTTGGCCCGTAAATGTAGCTTAAACCAGCCTAAAAGCTGAGAAAAAAGAAACACTCTCTAAATAATAATAAAAAGCTTTATTTATCCAAAAACATACAGAGTTTGAACATACAGTTTTTATATCAGGTTTAAAAACATATTTATTTAGTTTATGTTGCACATTCTGTACAAGAATAATACTCTACCCCTTAAGCTAGGTTATACCTGTATTTTAAGAGGTAGTTGACGGTCAAGGTTTATAAATCAACAAAAACTATCTCACGTGGAATGTGTCATCCTACTGTATGGTTTAAAAAGAATAATAAGAATAAGAATAAGAATAAAATTTTATGTATTGTATAACTGTGTTGTGTGTTTGTGAGTGAGTGGTGTGTGTGTCGGCGTGTGTGTGTGGCTGTACCTATTACACAAGATATGCAAGTAAAGACTCCGTGTAAGAGTAGTCCTTAAGGAGCAGCCACTCTGTTACTTTAGATTTTAGTGCATGTGAGTTTAAATTTATAATATTGAGGTGTTTGTTAATGTTTTTATAAATATGAGTACTTAGTATATGTATAATATTGGTGTTTAGCGAAAGAAGTCTTGTGTTGAATGCTTGGTGGAAGGTACGTGCGTTTATTTGCAATAGGAGGTGGAAGGCCTGCGTGCTTTCTAAGGGTAGATTGAAGCACATAAAGCTAACGAACCGTAAGTACTTTACAGTCAGAGAACAGTTTACTTGTTGGGTACCTATATGGCTTTTTCGTCATTACCTTAAGTATAGCTCTCTGTGCTCTCTCCACCCTCAGAAAGCTAGTTTTTGTGGCACCGCCCCACGCAACTATACAGTACCCAATCACTGATTGGCATAGTGCGTGGTACACCATCTTAAGAGTTTTCAGGTTGGCGGACACTCTGAGAGACTTAAATATATGTATAAGACGCAATGTCCTGGTGGTGACGGCGTCAATTTGTTGATCCCATCTCAGTCCGTCGTCTATCTGTACTCCGAGGTATTTCACACATTCGGTTCTTGCAAGCGTAGGACAAATGCAGTTGGTGGACGGGTTTGTGCAGGAGTGCGGAGTTATAGTAAAAGAAGGAGGTGGTTTAGTGTTACGTCGTATAGCAAAAGGAATATAAGTGGTTTTTTGTAGGTTTAATGTAAGAAGGTTTGAGTTTAACCACATCATAACCTTAGCCATGGCCATTTCCGCATTTGTTTTCACAATGTCCCAGGTGATTCCGTCTACAAGAATTGCGGTGTCGTCCGCGTAAGCATAAATTCTACCATTTGGGAGACTCAGTCTGCAGAGGTCATTTACGTAGACCTGAAATAGTGTCGGGGAAAGGATTCCTCCCTGGGGAACACCATATGGCACTAGAAACTCATCACTTAAGCAAGTATCAATTTTAACACATTGCCTACGATTTTTTAGGTAATTATTCGTCGTATTGTTCGTCGAATCGTTGAGCTCCTCAAGTTCTGAGTTGAGCTGTATGATTTTTTACAAATACGTGCACTGACTGGACAGGTCCGCTCAATCTGAGTAGATCTTTCCTCAAAAGACCATTTCAGACACCAATCTACATGGTCTTTACAATGATCTGACCAAGATTTTGTCTGGGCTTTAAAAGAGACTGTGACCTCTGAGTTTGTTTCGGCCTTTCTGCTCAGAATAGTCAGATAGGAAACGCCGACCTCATCTAGTTTAAAAAAACCGACTTCCAAAAAAACACTACAAAGTGAAAAATAACTTTAGTTTCGGAAGTCGGTGTCTTTGGATCTGTATTTTAGTTTTTTGCCACCGACTTCCGAAATTAAAATTATTTTCAATTTGTAGTGTTTATCTCAGTACAATAACCTATTGTCAAGTTGCTCATCGCCTTTTACAAAATATTGCTTTTTCCGATGCAGGGAAGTTAATTGTTGAGGAGTTTTCCTGGTCCACCATCAGCCCCATATCACCATTCACATTGTGACGAGCATAAATTGCTTAGCAACCATGTTAAAGTATCGAATCGCAACCCGTGAAATACGTAGATATTATTGAGTAGTTCCGGTGGCCATCTGTGGTCTTCATCATCAGTTCAACTTCACCAAATGGTGCTTTCCGAGAGCAAATGCACGAGTTACTATAAAAATACCAAAAATACCCAAATCGCTATAGGTGTGCTTATAATATTTGAAGAGTTCCTTCGATTTCTCCAGGATCCCATGATCAAATCCTGACCTGATGACAATGGGACCAATCTGAAAGTATAGCCATCCAAAGACTAACCTCGATCTCCGCATAACCTAGGTGTAGTCGATCTACGAATCTGTGACTAAACCACGAGCTCTTCTGTGTCAACACTACCCTGAAGAATCAGTTTAAATGAAACGAGTGAAGAGAGGAATGATTTGCCCACGTCCATTTTTCCACCTAACTCCTAAACGTTAATGAGATTTACCTTCTGTTATCAGGTCAACCTAATCACCTGAATTAATATTACTAGCGGTCCATATGTACGTATAATTTCGAAAGAATTTTCTTTTAACTCCAAGCCGTTGAGGAGTTGTATCTTCCATCATCAGCTCATCCACCTGAGATGATGATTATCAGATGCAAATACTTAAACAGCTTTAGAAAATATATGAAAATGGTACTATGTGCCTATAAAATTTGAAGGTTGTCCTCGATTTCCCTGGGATCCTATCATCAGATCCTGACCTGATGATCATGGGACCACTTGGAAAGTATACCCTTTCAAACAAAAGAAAAATTTTCCAAATCGGTCCAGGCGTCTTCGAGAAATCGGGGAATATACATAAAAAAAAAAGACGAGTTGCACTCCGGGAGTGCCGGCAGAAGTGAAAACTTGAATATTAACGTTGAAATAAATCAGTTATTAATTGAATTAATATAACTAAGTTTTTTCCACTATTTCTGGGTCACTTTTTTCATTAATCGATGCAGTTTGTTCAATTTCCATTTTTTGAAACACTTTATATACACGAATTTTACGAATACACAGCAGTGTGGCTACTACACAGACGGTCGAGCCATCAGCTGTCCATCCACGTCCGCGTCCGCGTCCACCATCACCATCACATCACATCACATCACCATCGCCATCACCATCGCCATCACCATCGCCATCACCATCGCCATCGCCATCACCATCGCCATCATCATCACCATCGCCATCACCATCACCATCGCCATCACCATCCATCCATCCATCCATTATCGTGTCTCACTTGGTTCACTTCGGTTGGCGCCGCCGTAGAAAGAGATGGGGGGGGGGGAATCTCTCCTGACGGTCACGTGTCCTGACGCGATGCCCTGACGCGAGTTTAACATTTTTTACCCATTACAAAAAGTGTTCAACGCCGCTAAAGAAGTTTTCACTTCAAAAAAAAAAGATTCCGACGAATTGAGAACCTCGTCCTTTTTTTGAAGTCGGTTAAAAAAAAATGTTAGACGTGTAAAAGTGTTTGTACAAACCTACTTACAGAAAATAAATAATTTATCATTTATCGATATCACTAACATCCTAAGGAATCTACCACACGTCGTTAGGTTACGTTATCACGTTTCTAGCAATTAAATTACTTTGACTTTGGACCAAAAGATGTTAATTCAGGACATATTCTACCAGTGTGCCAAACGTCATCCAAAGCGTGATCTTGACCTCGCTGCCACTGGTCTGGAGTAGGTACTTGGACTGGGCAGCGTCATACCTGTCTCGGTATCCACGCAAGAGGAACATAAATTAAACTTAAGTTCCTCTTGCGTGGTTCTACGCACCCAGACACTCACTACCGAATTTTAAAATCTGTCAACATACCTGCCTAACATATTTATGTATTTAAAATTTCGTAAATAACACCTTAACAGCTATAACGCCAATGCAATGTTACTACTACAAAGATACACACACATCTAACTTACTCATAAATACAATTAAAAATACAATTTAAAATACAATTAAGAACACAATTTGAAATAAAATTAATAATAAAGGGGTTTGAAGGTTTTGGCCCTAAAATCAGCCGCCATTTTGATTTTTTTTCAGAATCGCGGTGCACAACAAAAGTTATATATTTAGATAGAGGACACTTATACAAACAAAAAATGTTACATAACATAATATCCTAAAGCGTCAGGTTTCGGAGTTATTCACCGAAATATAAGTCGAAAACAACAAGGATTTTTTTGTTTTTTTCCCTCCAGGTAAGCATATTGAACTATTGAGGTAATAGAAACGTTATGAAACCTTTATGGAGAAGAAACAAATGAAGAATAGACATTTTTTAAATAAATAATTAAAAACGGCTATTTATAGTTCGTTTTTTAATCCCAGAGACTAATCTGACATTTAAGTCTTTTGTGTTTTCGTTTTTTTTTAGTATAGAAGTTTGACATTACACTTGTCAGATTAGTCACTGGGATTAAAAAACGAACTATAAATTGCCGTGCTTAATTATTTATTTAAAAATGTCTATTCTTCATTTGTTTCTTCTCCATAAAGGTTTCATAACGTTTCTATTACCTCAATAGTTCAATATGCTTACCTGGAGGGAAAAAAAAACAAAAAAATCCTTGTTGTTTTCGACTTATATTTCGGTGAATAACTCCGAAACCTGACGCTTTAGGATATTATGTTATATAACATTTTTTGTTTGTATAAGCGTCTTCTATCTAAATATATAACTTTTGTTGTGCACCGCGATTCTGAAAAAAAATCAAAATGGCGACCGACCTTAGGGCCACCCTCCATACAAAAATCTTCTAACCCCTTTAAAATACAATTACAAATACCATTAAAAAACAATTACGATTAAAATCATTACTCAAAATTTTCAATGCACTTCAATGCTACTTCTGTGAACTTCATCAGGCTGCAGTGAAATATATCTACCTCCCTTGATATAATATTCAACAATCTTATGGCGCGTGACAAGGGGGCAAACTTGTTCAGGTTAGTCCTAGAGGATGGCTCCAGCAGCGTTGGGTTGGGCGACGCGCGCCCCCGCAGCCGGGCGGCGCGCGCAGCCCCAGCTCCGCTAACAGATCGGGGTGGTGAAGCCAGCCGCGCAGCACCCGAAACACTAAGCTACACAGAGCGATGTCCCTCCGCACCGCCAGCCTGCTGTACCCTACCATCCCTATTACAAAGAGACTCGGGTACATGAGTGGGAAGAAGGGATAGACACCGTACAGCTTAAAAAACAAAAAACGCGTGAATTTGTTCTGGATTCTTTCCACCATGATACTGTATTTAGCCTCATGCGGGTTCCAAACGATAGCACTCGTTTCAAGACGGCTCCGTACCAGCGCATTGTACATAATTCTAACCACTGCTGTACTCTGAAAGTCTTTGCACTGTCTGAGTATAAATCCAAGATTTCGGAAGGACTTGCCGCATATGTCTAAGATGTGCTCACGAAACATTAATTCCGGAACCATCTCCACCCCCAGGTCCCGCACATGCGTGACTCGTGACATGACCGCGGCTTCCATCCCATACTGATGTACCAGAGGTTCCCGCACGCGAGTGTAGCTCATTATACCACATTTGGAAACGTTAAAACCTAACTTATTATCTACACTCCACTGCACCACCCTGTCAATATCCTGTTGAAGCCGCTCACAGTCCGAAGCATCTGCTACCGACAGGAATAACTTGAGATCATCTGCGAATAGCAAACACTTCGCCTCCCTCACGACTTCCGGAAGATCATTGACCATCAGAATGAAGCCTAATGGACCGATATTGCTACCCTGACTCACCCCCGAAAACGTGAAATAAGGCTTGGAGACGTGTCCGTCATATTCGACGTATTGCCGGCGATCGCC